>CAKJTW010000044.1:0-9870000 GCA_917880005.1 Nanger dama | reverse complement strand
CCTCTTTTATCAGTCCTTTCATGCTGCCTCCTCACTAATTCTTGGTTGTTCAAATGCTACCTACATAATAAAAGCCTTGAGTTAATTTACTAAGATTTTACACCAGTGCAAATGAAAGAAAGGAAAGTGCTAAACAAGGCAATTAGCACTCTGTTTAGTGCACTCCCAAAATAAATGTAGGCAATTTACAATTTGGCAAATGGCACTCGATCCAGATCCAACTCATTTATGCCTAAGGGGGTGGTACAGTTCATTAGGGGAAAAAGTGTTTATATATATTATGCTATTGAGGCCCAACCCATTTTGTACTCCAGCAACAGATGTGACTCCTCCTGAGGTTTATTAGTGTTTCTTGCAGAAAAATGCCAAAGTACTATCACGCTTTCAAATAAATGGTCCAAAAAAGAGTGCCTTTTACTATGGAGTCTTAGTAACTTGTTTTACAAGATGAGGGGTATATAAATGTGTGGAGGGGATGTTTAGTGAAACTTAGAGTTATGAGTTGGAGCGTCTTTTGTGGCTCTTGAAGCCTGCATTGCCACTCGGATTCCAGTTGCCATCAGGTCTGCTGAAACTGTTCATTTGAAGTACTACTGACTGCTTCTTAATTGACAAGAAGGTTGCTCCAAGCTTTTCATGTTTATTCTTGTAAGCCTCTTATTAGTGCAAAAATAATAGATGTTGTTCGTGCAGAATCACCACCAACATTAATATTTAAGATGCTAGAATGATAAAGGTTAAACATATGTTTAGATTGCTTCTGAACAGAGCTCTACAAAATAGTTCAGAAGCATAACGATGGGCCAGACTTGGAATTATCATGCCTCTGTCTGAGGCTTTCATGCTTTGGAATTCACTCTTTCTTTTGGGAAGGTGAAGTTCCTGCATTTTCCTGTCACTTATTACTGCCACCAGGAATTTGGATTCCTGCTGGAGAGAACATATGAAGACACCGACATCTGAGGAAGGAAGGTGCCATTCATCCACCAGCTTTCCCTGTATTTTGTTTATTTCTGAGTCTGTATAGTTCCACTCCATGATTTAAAAAAAAAAAAGGGAAAAGAAAAGACCAGGCAAGGTAAAAGCATTCTTTTGTGCCCTCTAGCTGCTGGAAGCATACATGGAAAATAAAATTCTCTGATGATTAAATTCACCTAATCTGGCTTGGGAGAAAAAAAAAAACGAAAACTACTATTCCTGAGTGAAAGTTCTTTTCCTTTATTAAGGAAGAAAATACCAAAAAAAAAAGTTTACCTTCTTGAATTAATTGCCCTTTCATTTTCACAAGAAGAAACAGAATAAAAATTCAAGAGGGATTCTCAGAAAATGAAACTGGTATTTCACTTCTCTCAAGCGGCTGATTAATAAGACGGAAATTTTGGACAATGGATTGCTTTGACTATTGGGTGCTGATTTTAATTCTGTTTCTAAAGGAAGTTGAGTAAGGATTGCTATTCAGAGAGACTCTGGTTGGTTGGTTGGTTTTAGAAATATTGCAGTGCCTTTTAGGATTAATGATAAAGCTAGGATGCATATGCCTGCTTATGAAAATGAATGGCGTGGGTGTACTTCATTTATATGTAACCTTCTGCTTTAAGGTCACACTTTGCATGGAATGTTGTTATCTAAATGAGTCCTTCAGAAAATGTTGAGTTTGTGGATGGCAGTCCTGATAGCAGTTTGGGCTACAAGCCTTTAAATCTAGGCTACATTTCCAATATAAAAGTCAGCACGCATGTGGCTCCCTCACCACGGAAGAGGATGACATTTGGTGGAGGTGGAATAAATGGCTTACTTATGGGAATGATTTCACAAAGGAAGGATCCGAATGCCCTATTTACTACACAATTCATGTGTGGTGAAGAAAACTCGCAGCTTGGCACATGCATGCTGCCCAGAATTGTGGGGAGAAGACAAAAGACGAAGAAGAAGGAAAAAGGAATAGTTTGAAATTTGCAGAAGTATTAAAAAAAAAAATCTCTCCAGCTTTCCTAAAGCAAATGGTTTTCCAAGTGCCCTACATCTTTAGGTGTGTCTTGAAAAGTGTGAGTGTGGGGGAGGGGGAGTGGATGGGAAGGAAGTTGAACTATTTAATGATTCAAGGAAATATATCAGAACATTGCCACCCCCTAACCCCCTAAAATGAATGCCAGCTCAGAGGACATCGCTGACGGGTCTCCCAGCCATTCCCAGTAATTCCTGAGACAGCGGTGAGTTCACCATAAAGGGCTCTATCTCAACAGATGTTCTAAGTGGCACCTCCTGAGTCGCTCTTGTGTGGTGGAGAAATATAGAAATCAAGCTAAATCAAATTAGTCAGCAGAGGAAGAAAATAAAGGTCAGGTCCACCAGCATCTGAATAAACAGCCTATGCCAATATGGCCATCTTCAGTCAGGAACTAATTAAGGGCTGATTGTCCTTCTCAGTGAAACCTCAAAAATGCATGGTGCTGAATTATTAAAAACAACACACACACACACACACACACACAATACCAAAACCCCCACACTCTGCAGCATGCCAGATGAAAAGATAGGGGACCATAATATCCCACGGAATTGTGTCTCTTGGCTAGAGATAGTCCCTCAATCGCCAGCTTTCTTTGTTTTGATGACAATTTTTCTTCCTTTAAGAGAGCAGGAAGTATGCTCAAAGCCTGTCTTGTGTTACAACTCCTTTACCTTTGTCTGCCTATCTCAGCTGGTATTTAATTGGTCAGCAATAGGAGGGAAGTCTCCTTTGAGGTAATGAATATTGACTGTTTATGTTGAAATGTCACTGTGAAAAGAAAGCCCAGCGCCAAAGAGGGAGAACCCAGTGTGAGCGTCTCCGACACAAAAGAGACACCAGTGAAACGGAGGCATTGAAAAGCAAAGCAGCTGAAATTCAAAGAACAGATGAAACAGAAATGGCCTACATGTGTGGGAATTTTAAGCTAGCCATTGACAGGTGAAGAAGTCGTTATTTTACCTGTTAGAACCAAATGGGACTGTGTGCTTTTCCTAAAATGACACAGAGGCCGTGACTCGCAGAACTGTTTTAATTGAGAAACCCTCCTCATCTTTGAAAGAATAATTTCTGTTCCATAAAGGGAGATGGGGCAAACCTAACAGTTAATCATTATATGGATTCCAGCCCGCAGACAAGGAAAAAGAGGGGAGTTCTGTGGCAGGCAGAGCCCTCTCTTGAAAGGGTGAGGTTCTGAATTTTCACACGAACCTCTGGATGCAAAAAGTTTTGTCTGCGGTAATTAGAGATTTGAAGGTGAAAAGAAAAAATAAAAGGAAGAGGCGAGTAGAATCTGCTCATTAGATCAGATGGGCTGAAAACATTATCATTTAACACTTTGGGACATCATATTTTTGGTGTAATTTGTAATTTGACGGTGCCCCTGAGCTGACAGCTGAGACTGCGTCTCTTTAACCCTTTCAGCTCTGGGCAAGCATGTCCATGTTTAAGGTGGGTTTTGCTGGCAGGCTTGGCTTTATTCACCCACGATGGATTTTCTGTCATTGTATGAATCGAATTTTCCATTCTTATATTTCCCCAAATGGTGACCAGCCAGTGAGTAACATCAGAAAAAAACCCAGCCGAAGCAGAGAATTTCGAAATGATTTAAATGCGTAGGAGGTTCTGACCAGTGCCAAGTTTTTAAATCTGGGCCGCCTCCTCTCCACCCTGCTTTGGGCCTCAGGACCATTTTGCAAATTCACGATGGCCACAAGTATTGTATTTCTTGCCGTTTTACAGTGTAAAAGAAGAGGGAAGGAAACAAAGAGACAACTATGTAACTACTGAGTCACACTCATGGGAAAAATAAAAAGACTGAAGAAGCGAGATAAATAGAAAACTTGAGTTTCTGGTTCCATGAATAGGCAGTTGTATTTACAGGGTGGCTTTACCATTTACAGATTTAAAGTTCACATACTTGAACTTGATCATCATGAGGACCCCATCGTCGCAAATTTCTGAGGCAAGAGTTCATTACCTTTCTCTCTGGATTGCTGCCTAATGCAGAAAGGGTTCCCTGTTTTTATTGCCCAAGCATTAGATGATGCTTTTTTTTTTTTAAAGCCCAGTAAATAAAATATGACATCTTGAGTCACACCCCGTGTCATGCTTGAACCCTAACCCGTGACACTCACCTAACTCGAACTAACAAGCTGCCTGCCCCAGGAAGAGCGATACTTCTTCATTAGCAAGATCCATTTCACCTTTAAAAACCCTGGCTTCCTGTTTGCATTAAGCCAGATTGAGATGTCTTGGGTCTCTTAATGACATTTAAGAATCCTCCAGGACAAAAAAAGGAAGTCATTACGTCTCCAGTTCACCTGCAAAGAAGATGTCATTAAAAGAGGAAGCAAAATGAAACCCTGTCAACTTGTTAGGGCCCAAAAGGTAATTCTGCCATCAAATACGAAGTGGGGGAGTGATACAGAATCCTATTATTACTGACACAAAAGGACCTACCGGTGTCAAAGGTGTCCGGTGCCAGAAAAGTTCAGGTGTTGCTAAATTCATTAAGGTGTCAGTTTGAGAAGACGTGATGTCATTCCTGTTGTCTGCGGAGATGAAAACTGGAATCTGCTTGCTCCTGTCAACACACTATCATCTTAATTTCGTTTGCTCTGCACCTGATTTGCCATCTGTACGGGGTTAAGGGCCATGGGCGATGACTTCTTAAAAGGCTACTAATATTTGATGTATATCATTTTAATCTACCCTTTTCACCACCACTCCCACCTCCCCCAAAAAATGTTGCTAAGTCAACACTACTTGTGATAGTTTGCTTGCTAGAATTTTGCTAATGAGGGTGGAAGAAGGACAATACATCTCTTCTGTTCTTTTATTTATTTCTAATATTAAAGATAAATGTGCTTCCTTTTCTTTATAAGCTTATGTGCTTCCCTATCATTGTGATAAATTTTGATAGGAATTTGACATTTAAATCTGCAGACACTGGAGAGGTTCTTTCCAGCTTCACTTACGTACATTTTCTTCAAATTTTATTTCAATAGGTTCTTTTGAAAATGTGAGAGACTTCATAAAGGAAGGAAACAACTGATATGCACGTGACATGATAAAGAATGTTTATTTGGTAACTTTTATCCTAAAGTATTAGGTGGGTACAGTATAGAAAGCAAACTATGCTATAAATATTTTGTGAATAAAACAAACCACATTTAATATTAATATATCATCAGAAGATATAGCACTGATTTTTCTATAGATGTATGTTACAGATGATGGTTTTAAAGACCAACCACATTATAGTAAGTTATTTTTTGTAAATTTCAAATTTGAAATATTGTATCAATGTAATCAACTTTCAGTAAACTCTGGATTAGTTCAAAATAGTGAAATTACCATTTTTTAAAAGATTTTTTTGATGTGCACCGTTTTAGTTTTTGTCGAATTTATTACAACATTGCTTCTGTTGTTTTATTTTAATTTTTTTTTTGGCCCTGAGGCACTCGAGATCTTGGATCCCCAACCAGGGATTGAACCCTCTGTCTCTGCATTGGAAGGTGAAGTCTTACCCACTGTATTGCAAGGGAAGTCTTGGAAATAACCATTTTCAGAGTGTTTTTATGCTTAGTTCAAGGCAATATTTATCCTCTTGATTTGTTTTTCAAAGGATTAAAGGGAATTTTTTTTTTTGCAATTTTTTTCTATAAAACATCAGTGGTCAAATAATGATGGGGAAATGACAAACACTCATCCTAGCCAAGATCATAGTGTAATTTCTATTAAAGTAACTTGAATGCTTTTCTAGTTTGGGCTCTTCTAAACATTATTATTTGTTTTATTTGCGAAGAGTTAGAGCTTAGGAAACACACCATATCATTATTCTCATACCTTTGACATCAATCGAACATAACATTATTTTGTACATAGGAAAATAATATGGTACTTTTAAACTAAGTGTATAGGTCCACACTGCTGGTAAATGTGGAATCTGGTTGCCCTCCTTCATGTGTGTTCAGATTATAATTTTAAACTTCCCCTATCTACCTCCACTACCATGTTCTTCTATCACTCTCCTTGGCATAGAAGAGAAAAGTACTTTCTTAAGGCACAGAAAAAAATCCACCTGCAAACAAATATATTACTAATGCTCACTAAACCTTGTCTTTTCCTTTCTCCAACTGTGTCCATTAAAAATCCAAATATTTCCCTACGACTGTCAAGTCTGTTTCAAAAGGGGACTTCCCTACTTTTGAAACATGAAAACTTATTTCTAAACAGTCTTTTTACATGTTAAAAAAAATCTGCGTTAAAAAGACCATACACATTTGTAAGGTGTACATACATGTACGGCTGCATTAACAATCTCCCGATCAATTAAACACTTTGCTATTTTCACTGCAGCCATAGACCAAGGCGTGATTTTCAGACCCCCATACCAAAATCCATCCCGAGTGTCCATGAGTGTACTGTTATGCGGCTTGTAGACTTTCTATGCAGGAGACACGGAGGGTTGCAAAAATTGAGCTTTTTGCAGGCAGCTGCTGTGGGAACTCGGGTTAGCAGGGCTTGCTTTCATTGATATATGGAGCACTTAACCTAGTGAGAAGCACAGAGGTGGTGGGAAGGCTCCCGCTGGACGAGTTTTTCAAGTTGATCCTGGTGGTTGTATTGTCGGTCCCTCTGGGTACCAGGCGGGGGGGCTCACACTCTGGACTTTCACTTGTAGGAAGAAAGAAAATCAATCTTCGTGCCCCAAAGATGGAACTGCTGAAGCAGAAACTCACTGAGGCATTGGAGTCTTGTAGGGAAGACTCTGAGGAAATGGCTTCAGGCTTCAAGCAAGATGCTGAACTCCATCAGCAGTCTCTGGAGACACAGGGGGCTACAACAGAAATAGAAAGGGTCTGTATTGGCCCTGAGTTGGCATGCTTTTGACTGAGAAAAAGGAAAAAATAGCTGAAATTGGAGATGGATCTGTATATTGGAAAAATAAATATAACTGAAATGCTTTTTTCTTATTCGCTAGAATGTGACTTGTACCCTACTCAGGGAAAAAAAAAATCATGTTCAGATTACATCAATCATTTTCCAGAAGGGTTGTCATAACTCTTTTGATATGTATCAAAGTTTGCATAGAGTGATTTTTGTTTAAAGGTATTATTTGATATTAGTGATTGTTTGATGTAACGTCCCTCAACCTGAAGACTGCCAAAGCATTCTGCAGCTAAAATCATTATCAAAATACCTAAATTACATACCCTGATATAGTCAGTGACTGAATTGTTGTTACTGCTTGGGAAGGCTATGCATTTATTGAAAAGAACCATTTTAATGAGGGGATCATTTTAAGACCAAGAATAAAAGGCACAAGAGTTTTTCTCAGTAGCATTCCGTGTCAACACTGGCCATGCTGCTGAATTCTCTTGCTCTTGGAAAGCCCAGCCATTGTTTTGGGAGTGCCCATTTGTGACATAGGAAGATGAAGGCTTCCAAGACCCAGATGAGGGTACCTGGCTGCACTATCTCCTAGACTTTGAGATTTAGATTTCATTTTTGGTTCTTATAAAACCGTCCACAATTATGCAAATTCACTGGCTCCATCTCTTCAATATAATAGAAAATTGTTTGTATAGTCAGTAATAGTAACTGTGATGATCTCTAAATTTTTTCACTCTGCTTAGAATTTCCAAAACTCTTTTACTTACCCAACTGCTCTCAAATCTGCTGCCCTATGACAACCTAGAGGGGTAGGGTGGGATGGGGGGAGGTGGGAGGGAGGTTCTAGAAGGAGGGGCCATATGCCATATGTATACCTCTGGCATGATATGATTCATGTTGATGTATGGCGGAAACAATCACAACATTGTAAAGCAATTTTCCCCCAGTTAAATATAAGTAAATAAGTAATAAAGAAGGGCAGGTAATCAAGAAAAGAATGCTATTTCCATATTATTTTAAATCTGTTCATACTGGCCTACTGAGAATGGTACAAGGAAAGTGTTTTCCTGATGGTACAAGGAGAAAATCTTCTTTTGATTCTAAAGCCAGGCAGGTGAAATAGTTGTAGGAGCTTTTGAAACCCATCTTTCTTTCACTGCAGCAGCGCTCCTAGCAAAGGATCCAAGAAGAGATCTGGAGGTGCTGATTTTTTTTTTTTTTCCACAGTAGGGAAATCTGAGCTTTCAGGAGCATGAAAAGACTGAAGCAGGTAAGACTTGATGCTGTCAGGGCGTTTTTTGCTTTGACCCCCTCTCTATTCTAAACCTCATCTTTAGACTTGTCCCCAGCAAACCAAACATAGGAAAGCAGTACTCTGAAAGCTGTGATGTGTAACCATGGCTCCCCCAGACCAGTTTAGAAGGACCATATTCCTTGCTCCATGAGTGTGGGTTCACAAGATTAAATGCAATTCTACTTTCCCTAAATTCTGTGAATCACGCTAGTGACCACATTTCCATCCTTATTCAGTGGGAAACGGTAACCCGTTTCTTTGTTTGTTTCTATAAAATGCAGCCACTTGACAAAACCTAGAAGGTCAGCAATGGGATGATCTGGTTAGGACACTGGCAGAAACCCACAGTGTATCAAGCTGTCCTGATGCTGAAGCTGGAAAAAATAGGGCATAAGCCTCAAGTGGTGCTCAGTTATTGCCAGCACTAAGCTGTGCTTCTAACAATGGCTTTGAGGAGGGAATTATGACATTTAAAAGAATCTTTCCAGCTTTATAAAAAATGTGAATATCTATAAATATTGATCCAAAATGAGTGCAATGAATAATTTATAGTGAAATATACTTTCTTTGTCTTTTGGTTTTTAAAGCAGCTGGGTTTTTTTTTTTTCTAAAATATTATGGTTAGACAAGCATATTTTTCCTCTCTCATTTTAGAGCCATTTCTTATTTTTAGAAAAAAGTGTGCTATTTTCAAAAGATGTTTGAAGTTGGGAGAAAAAAATTCCCACAATATACACATTACCAAAACGGAAACATATTGTAGATGTTTTAGTTTCAGGGAAAAAATATAACTTGAGAGTTTAAAAAGTTTATATAATTTGTTGTCATAATTTTGTTGTCTTTGGTGCATATCCTCCTTTTGCAGAATCATTTAAACAACTCATGTTTGCTTGAATAAAAATAGGGATTTCATTTGTTGGAACTAATGATTCCAACCGAAAATATACTCTTGTGTAATGAGAGGAAAATAAACAGGTGCGCTCAGCATCTTTCACAGTGTGCCTGACAAGGGGGCAGATTTGGAAGATGCATTAAATATTCTCAAACCTCACCAGGAGTTGGGCTTTAATTGATCATGATTCAGGGTCTTTTTTCGAATGTCTATCAATATTTTCACAAGGGGTCAACATGTATTTCTTCTTTCTCTCTGTAACTCTAGACAGATTCGGAGAAATGAATGCTCACAGTTTTCTTGGAAAAGCCATTGGGTGTTCATTCATTAGGCTGATAATATGGCTCTAAATCCACTTGTTTCTTCCCTGTTGAGCTTGTTGTCTCATTCATGTTTGTCGTTTCATTCATGTTTCTATTGTTTTTAATTTTGCTAGATATTTGTTTGACTCATGCAATGGAAAGGATGACAGAAAGAAAGGCTTTATTGAGTCTGTAAGTTGTCTCTTTTTGGACAACCCACAACTTTGACAATTGTGGGTTTTTACACTACAACCCAGCACTGTTAGCTCATTTAGTCTGGGACCGAGCAATCCGAGTAGTGTGTTGTGTTGTATGTACCAGTGATTTGTGAAATATTGTTTAGAAGCACATGGAGTCTGGTGAAATCGAGAGTCTGTTCGTGTTACCCCAAGGAGCAGAGAGAGCGAGCCTGGGATTGGATTCATGAAGCAGCTGGAAGCCCCTGGAGCTGCATGTGTAATCCCAACAATGCCACTGTTTGTTAGATTGATTTTGGGAGAAATTACATTTATCCCTTTGAGCCTCTGTTTTTCTATCTGATCAGTATAGTACAAGGAGGGGGTTCTTTTGAACACAAATTGAAATGATACAAATACTTCCTGGTGGCTCAGATGGTAAAAATCTTCCTGTAGTGTGGAAGCCCCAGGTTCAGTCTCTGGGTTGGGAAGATCCTCTGGAGAAGGGAATGGCAACCCACTCCAGTATTATTGCCTGGAGAATTTCATGGACAAAAGGGGCTGGGACCAGGTGGGCTACAGTCCATGGGGTTGCAAAGAGTCCAACATGACTGAGCGACTAACACACCCACACACACACACACACACACACCCACACACACATGTACTTAATTAAGGGCTTCCCTGGTGGCTAAGTGGTAAAGAATCTGCCAGCAATGCAGGGGGTGTGGATTTGATCCTTGGGTTGGGAAGATCCCCTGGAGAAGGAAATGACAACCCACTCCAGTATTCCTGCTTGGGAAATCCCATGGACAGAGGAGCTTGGTGGACTCCATTCATAGAGTCAAAAAGAGTTGGACATGACTTAGTGACTAAACAACAACAAGTAAGTTCAGGGGACACATCATTCAACGTGCTCCTTTTTTTCAGATTTAAGAAATACTTATTACTTATACTTATTACTTAATAAGTATTTCTTAAATCTGAAGAAAAAAAGGAGCACGTTGAATTCATGTGTCCCCTGAAATCTAGCAACCCATACAGGAGTATTTTTGTGGCATCTTCTTTTAAGTCCCTAGGTAAATTTATTTTTTTTCCAAAGGTCAAAAAGGAAATCAGGAAGTTCTACTGGCTTGAATAATTATAAAAATAAAGTACTATGCAGTGTTTTTCCAGAATAGCAAAATAGAAATGGTATGTGTGTACCTCTCAAAGCATGCTGGCTCTAAGCGGTGCCTCTGTTCCCCAGAGACAGTTTTATGTGCAAGATGATGGAGCCAGAGCAGAGTTGGGTTCAGATACAGGCTCTGGTCCTGGCTGACTGTGCAAGTAACTTCATCTCCTTCATAATGTTTATTTGTGAAAGAATAATGATAGCAACAACCATAATAACAATGCCTGCGTCTTACAGCTGTTTAGATGATTGAATGAGAGCAAATGTATATATATGGGTGGGTGGTCTATAACTCAAAGGTGGGGATGAGAGTAGTAACACACTGACGTTACTACTCAGTATTCCGATGGATTAAAAAAAAATCAATGAATCCATTCTTGAAAAATTAGCCTAGAAAATAATATAAATATATATACTATAGAGAAGGAAATGGTAATCCACTCCAGTATTCTTGCCTGAAAAATCCCATGGACAGAGGCCCCTGCTGGGCTATAGTCCAAAAGGTCACAAAAGTGTCAGACATGGCTGAGTGGTGACTGTGTGTATATATATATATATATATATACACACACACACACATATATGTATACATGTATACATATGTATGTGTGTGTGTGTGTGTGTGTGTGTGTGTATATATATATATATATATATATATATATATATATATAGTAGGGAGAGAGAGCCCCTGAAAGAGATATCTGAGTATATAACTTTTCTGCTAAAAATCTCTCAGACTCTTAGTTACTCACAGAATGGATCTAAACTCCTTAATTGATGCTCAAAGCACCCACCACATGCCCCAGTTTTCCTGTCCTGGTCTGTCTCTCTGTTTGACATACATCAAATTCTAAGCCAATCCATGGTGTTCCCTCTGCACCACGGTTCCCTTTATAGATATAGCGCCACAGTGAATTTTCCTAATCTGGATTTATTTCTTTTTCCTCTCTGCTCCCATAGCACTTTGAGCCTGAAACAGTCTTCCCTTCTCCCCACCTGCTGCACTGTAAATTCCTTAGAGGTAGGTTCTTAGTCCTTTGTATGGAGCCAATCAGATCTAGCAGTTTACGTCATTGCCTTCACATTGTAACTGTCAGAATATACCTCTAGATAGAACAATCACATAATTTATCATCTCAACGGGTGCATTTGTCCATGAAAGATTCTCGACTTGATGAATGTTCGATGGTCCATAACTCAAAGTTGGGGATAAGAATAATAACAGATTAACATTGCTGTTCAGTATTCCAGGGACTTAAAAAAATCAGTGACCCCACTATTGAAAAATCAGCCTACAAAATAATTCTTCATCACTTCTTGGTTTTGGCTCTGCCTTTGTTTAGGCCTAGCTCTGTAGGTGTTGAGTGACTTTGCTCATTTTTCTCAATCCCGCAGACCTATGCATGCTAACAAAAACCTGCTTCCCAATAGTGGGTTGAACTGATATCTGTGTTTGACGAATGGAATAGGAGTTTACGAGTTTAAAAATAGAGTTGGTAGCACCAGTATCTTTATAGCTAGCTGAAATTTAAGCACGTTCACTGCGAATGCTTGCTGGGAGCTGATTGACTCTGAAAACTATTTGATGACATATTTGATAAATGATTGGGTTTAAGAAATGATTAGGACACACATACAAGATATTTAGTGGGGATCACTGCTCCCAGAATACGTCAATTTATGACACACGTGACCACCAGAGGAAGATTCCATATTCCCTTTAGTAAATGACTGTGGCCACACAGGGTAAGCTGTTTTTGTTCATGTTATTTAAGTCTTGCAATAAATTTGGGTTGGCTACTTGATAAAGTGATTGTTATGTTAAGCAAAATTATGTCTGCGATCCAAGCATCAGGCTTTCTTAAAATCTGTAGTCTTTCCTATGTATATCTTGTTCTTACTAAGAAAGAAATTTCTTAGTGTCTTATGTTAATCCCATTATCTCTCGTGGAGTGACTGTTTCTACTTGTGGAGGCAGGGGTGGGGGGCATCTTCTGTTAAGATTCTACTACTTGAAAACACTTGTGATAGAATGAAAATGTGACAGCTGAACAATGCTATTTGCACCATATTTACCCCATGTCTATATCCCATGCACAGATGTATTGTTTGCATAGAAAGTTTGGACGTCAGACAACCTTCTTGTTTTTTCTTAACAGTCTGCTTTAGCAGAGGCAAAGCCTAAAGGACATAAATGTCACGTCCCTCAGACAATTGTGTGAATAATTCTCCCTGGGTCCTTTCCTTCTGGGTTTTGGCCTTGGCTCCTGGTGTTCACAGCATTAAGAGGGTTAAAGGTTCTGGCATGGTAAATTTATTGTTGACATCTCACAGTCCTTAACGGCAGGATCACTAATGGGTGACCTTGGGGTTCGACTCTTCCAGACCCAAGAAGATCAAGTCTCACCCCCTCCTGCAAGTGTGGTGACCCCTCTATTCTCACTCTCCTCAGTCTAACCTTTAACGCACTGATCTTTGACTAAAATATTAAGCAAACACCTGCTTGGGTCTGTGGTCAAAGACTGTGGACTTGAATATCTCCCATAATTTCATGTGAATATGCTGTGGCGATAATCATGACATGTAGACCAGATCTGTGGACACGTTTACAGTAAGTAATTATATTGTTACTGACCATATACAACCCATGTACACGGTGAATCAGTGTTAATCAAATTGATCAGAGTATAAAGGAATCGTCAGTGGATACACTAGGGCTTCTGTTATTTGCATTAACACTAACAATAGTGTGCCAATGTTTATCCCTTATTACTGAAAGAGGACCAAGTCTAAAATTAATTTTAGAATTTCCTAGATTTACCTTTGACAGTAATGCAAAATGCACTAATGTTTAACAAGGGTACCAAGAATCATTTGAATGATTAGATAAAAAATATTTGGTGAGGTCAGCTGAGATAAATTCTGTGCTTTGAGGAAAGAAGAAGGGATGTTACATTCAAAATGACTCTGAAGAGTTAAAGGTAAGAAGCAGCATTGTTTGTGTTACTTTGAATTATTCCACTGATATTTTATAGAAAGTAGTTTCACCTGATATGATGAGATGATGTCCTAAAATGTGAAACTACACCAACAAAAGTTTCTACAAAAGATGGAGGTTTTCTTTCACTAACACACATTATGTGTTTGTATGTATGTTCAGTTGCTCAGTCATGTCCGACACTTTGCAACTCTTTGAATTGTAGCCTTGCAGGCTCCTCAGTCCATGGGTTTTTCCAAGAAAGAATATGGGAGTGAGTTGTTATGCCCTCCTCTAGGGGATCTTCCCAACTCAGAAATCAGCCCACGTCTCATGTGTCTCCAAGGGCCCTTTCTGACCCAGGAATTGATCCCCCTCTCCTGTGTCTCCTGCATGGCAGGCAGGTGGTTTACCCACTGAACCATTGGGATCCTCTCCTTGGGAACCTTTCATTAGCTTACAGTTCTGTTCCAGCAGGTGAATAGGGCTTCGCTTCCTGGGAGCACTGACTGGCTTCCCACATTTCACACCAACAGGGAATTGTACAAGTGACAGTAGAAACTTCACACTTCATCCCATATTTACAGATTTATTTAATACTTTATGCTTTTCCTTTTTACTTTTACTCACATACTTTTAACAGTATTGTGTATACTTGTTTCTTTATGCATAGCATTCACTTATTTGAATGTTTTTAAGTAATCTGTCTCAAAGTTGCTTAGTCATGTCTGACTCTTTGCAACCACATGAACTGTAGCCTGCCAGGCTTCTCGGTCCATGGAATTTTCCAGGCAAGAATACTGGAGTGGGTTGCCATTTCCTACTCTGGAGAGCGTTCCGACCCAGGGATCGAACCCACATTTCCTGCTTCTCCTGCACTGGCAAGCAATTTTTATGACTGAGTCACCTGGGAAGCCCAGGAGTGGTTAGATGGCACAGTAACAATGGATTTCTGATAAATTTTAAAATACCTCCAGGAAAAAAAATGTTTTTCAACTTGCTCACTTTATTTCAGAAGCTCTGCCAATAGGATCTTAGAAGTGATATGGAAATTACTGGAGGCTTGAGGAAGGTGAGAACAGGGAGGAAGAAACTGTTGATCTATTCATTTTCTTTTGTTGTAGGTAGTAGATAAACCATGGTATCTGTTTCATCATAATGACTCCTTATAAACTGATGGTCTGGCAAAATCCAGAGCCTGGGGAAGGACATTATGAGTTACATGACCAAAGCTTAAAAACACGTGTGTCTAAACCCTGGCTTATTTGCCTCCATGAGAAAACTTTCAGATACAAATTTCTGCACCAGTGCTAGAAAGTGGTTCCTCTTTTCTCAAAGTGTATTTGTTAGTGAAATGATTTAGTGACTCAAATTTTGTAAACTAAATAAAAGTGTCTGCTGCTAATACTGTAGAGGAAGCCTGAAAATACATTTAGCTAGAACTCATCGAGTTGGACACGACTGAGCAACTTCACTTTCACTTTTCACTTTCATGCATTGGAGAAGGAAATGGCAACCCACTCCAGTGTTCTTGCCTGGAGAATCCCAGGGACAGGGAAGCCTGGTGGGCTGCTGTCTATGGGGTCGCACAGAGTCGGACACGACTGAAGCAACTTAGCAGCAGCAGCATAGTTAGACAGCAGTATGATTTCTTCTCCAGAAGAAAAGATTTTTAGATCTATGCCTATGGCTAGAGGAAAGAATAGGCCATTGCTTATTACAAGCAGCTTCAGAAGCATAAAGAGTTCTGAATTTTCACATTAGATAATTATAAAAGAAACCAACGATTGAAAACTTTCTTAGTGACTATGTATGTATATGTGTATATCAACATATATGTGTGTATATACATATATATATATATATGAATGTCTTTTAAAGAACCATAGCTTAGAGTTTTCAAAGAGAAATTCAATGGTATAGGAACAATTTGAAAAGAGCATTCCTGAATGGAAAATGTGCATCAGTCAAAAGCATCAATAAATATGTCTTTTTCATATGCAAATGCAAATTTCTAAAGTAAAAAGGCATTGTTTTATAAATAGTGAGATAATATTCTTGAAAAAGGTTACCAGTGATTACATAAGTTATCTCCTTCATAAAGAAATTTAGAGCTCACAGTTGCTCTTTTCATTAAAAGAGGCTTCACATCCAGACTCATGCTGAAAGCCAAACTCTGAATTTTAATTAGAGATAATAAATAATTATATCACTTAGGAACTGAAACTATTAAAGACTGCTGGTACCATACTACTGTATCTGATGGGTGAGTAGCAAGACACAAATCATATTAAAGGCAATACATTGTGGGTGAAAATTTGGTAATAAATGTGGATAAAGTCGAAAGCTATCCAGATAAAAAGGAAGTAAGCATTGGGTCTGTCACTGTTTTGAGTTCTTAAGAGCTCAGCTCCTTATTTTGGAGTGATGTATAACATTCTCCATTCCCCAGATAAGGTGGTTTCTCTGTTTATTTTTGTTGGGGGATTGAAAGGGAAGGGCAGAAGGAGGTGTAATTTATATTTCCTCCAACCAGAAAAATTAAACTTTTTTTTCCCTTTGCTTTTTTCTCCCCTCTTTTTAAAAGAAAGCACATTGACATCTCAAGAGTAATTACTACCTCAGAGTCAAGGGCAAAAAAAAAAAATAAAAATACTGGAGAGACAGACTTCCCCAACCTACACAGCCCAGAGGGACCAGCTGATGCAGAGAAAGCAGAGACTTGAACCATTAGAGCCTGGATTGGGGCTGACACTGACCTGCATCGACACCCGGCTTTGTCCCGCCATCTGCACAAATGTGAACTTTGCCTCCCAGGCTTGGCTTCTCAATTAACATGTCCAGCTGGGGGAGAATTCCGTCATTTCCCTAATATCCTTATTGCTACTGGCCTGACATATTAATATTAAAAATATAAGTGCACAGATCAAGGATTTTCTTAAGCACTTCTGTTTTTATTGCAAATACTAGGCAGGAGGTGAAGGCAGACACAATATAATTTGAAAAGCATAACCCTGATTAGGCACTGATTGCAGTGCTGTTATACCTTACATTTAAAACCTTTTTATTATTAGAGCTAGCTGTCAAAACTGGGCTCTGACTCTCCTATGAGATAGATGCAGGGGACAGGCGATGCTTCGCTCCTTTAGCGCAAATAAATTTATAGTTCAAAGTGGCATTTTCTTTGAATACGTCCTTAAGTATCAGAGACCTGTCATGTGCATTGCAGAGGTGTTGGTAAAGATGTGTCGTCTAGCTTTAATTTGTTCTATTTTAATGCATACTCATCGTTATTCTCAGTTATTGTTCATTTTAATGTGTTAAGCATTGACATGGTAAAGAAATAAGACTATAGGATCACTATTTGATGATAAATGGACAACAGTTGTGTGGGGAGACAGAGAAGTTAGTGCCTCTAATCTTGAAAGAGAAAGTGGTTTTCATACAATCTCAAAGTTAGCAGGGCCATTCAAAGCCTCTTGGATAAAAGCAGGACTTCTGATGCCTACTAGCTGGGCTCAGATCCCAGATCTCAGTTAGAGCAAGTTCTTCACCCTTCTAACCATCAGTTTTCTCATTTTTTTCAAATGGGATAATATCCAGGTTTGGGTGTTGTTGGCAAGATTGAGACATGTGGAAAGTCTCCAGGAGAATACCTGGTACTGTGTAAGCACTCAGTCATACTAGCTGCCATTTAGGTATCTGACTGTGTTCTAACGATATCTTTAAATGATATCCAAAGCTTCTACTAAAAATACATGTTGCCATAAGGAGCTCTCTGGTTCCTTTGGAGAAAGTTTTGCACAGTGTTACTTGTTAGAATGTTCCTTCAGATAGTCTTAGGTGCTTCTTAGCTGTGTCATCCTTTCATCTCATTCTTTTCTCATCATCACAGAGTTGCTTCTGAAAGAATATTCGCAAAAAGTAGCAGGAGGAAAAAGCAGGAGAGCTAGAAGTCTGAGTCCTGCTCCTTTACATGCTGTCTTCTCTAGGCTAATTCTCCAGGCTTCTCAGCTCCTGCATCATCCCAGTGAAAGTTCCTCACTGTTCAGCTTACCCAGCCCAGTTGTATTTCTCAACGGTCCAGAATTTTTCTACAAACTTAGTTGCCTTTGGCAGAAGAGCCTGAACAGTAGATTCTTGGTGATGGCTGAGGCTTTGAGGTCCATGGATATGCTATTCAGGCTCTTCTGCTAAGGGCAACTAAGTTTGTAGAAAAATTCTGAACTGTTGAACAATATGACTGGGCTGGGTAAGTTGAATAATGGCTCTCATCAGGCTGGGTTTGGGCTTCCATAGTAGCTCAGTTGGCAAAGAATCTGCCTACAATGCAGGAGATCCTGGCTTGACTCCTGGGCTGGGAAGATCCCTGGAGAAGGGAACGGCTCCCCACTCTAGTATTCTGGCCTGTCCATGGGGTAACAAATAGTCAGACAGGACTAAGCGACTTTCACTTCACAGAGCTGGGTTCAAATCTGATCTGTACTACTTCCTAGCTGTGTGACTTAGGCATGGGAGTAAACTTCCACATCATAATACTCATTGTTTGTAAAGTAGAAATGATGTCTCCATCCTTGCTGGTCTGCCATGAGGATGGATGGCTGAATGCCCAGAAACTTATTAAGGCATCAAAGCATGAGGGCAATTCCTCTGAATCACCTGCTTTTCGTCATTTAGAGCTGGATTCTCTTTTCCATCACATCTGAACGATGATACAGTTTATCCTCTTTATGTTTCAATGATAATAGGATGCATATAGCATAAATTAGCTCTAAGTTTGAAAGGAGATGTTGACCTTCAAATACAACACAAAGTGGAACTATGTGAGAACTAAGAAAGAACAGCAGAAATTCCAGCAGGCAAACTTTCACTCCCAGAGGAATGCTACACAATGTTTCATAGGCCTGACCCAAATAAAAGAAGGAGACATCCAGGAATTAGTGACCGAGGCCACATAGAGGCATTGCTTTATGGAGAAAATAAAATCAAAACTAGGTTGATCATCCAGTTAGGTTGCAAGCCAGAGACCTGGAAATCTGAGTGTAAATGACTTAGTAGGAGAAAAATTGGACAGGTAGATTTTAGTGGGCAGGTGTGAGGCCAAGGGGACACACATCTTGGAGAATTTTCCTAGTTTCAGAGAATAACTGCAGAGAGCATTGATAGGGAGTCCAGGCAAAAGTCGAGAGGAGGCTGTTAGGATCATGACCAGGGTTTTGTGTGGTGTTCTCCTAGGCCTGTTTGAGTAACTTCTCGTTGACTGACCCTATTGCCTTCCACCATGGGGAATGAGACCCAGGAAAAGGAAACTAAAGTGAAAACTGAAAACATAAATCAACTGGAGCTGAATACTGACTGCCAGCCAGCTCAGTTCACCTGTTTCAGTTTTCTGGACACTTCTCCAGTTGGGATAGTTTTGAATAGCTTGAGGACTCTTATTGACACCAAGCAGGACCCGATGGGGGTCCTTTCTGTGTCTCCTCTTTCTTGATTACAGGGAATAGGCTTCATTTAGCCTCCATGACCTTCCCTGAGTTCCAACTCATCTGATTAGGGGATGGAGGGGATGTGAAAACAAGGGAGGAACAGTCAAAAGAAAAAAAAAAAGATGCAGGGGGCAGGCAATGTCTCTTTGCTTTACCAGACAAAGGAGTCCACAGTGGGATAAAACTGCATGGACCAACCTGGAGGGGGTAGTAAGGAGTTTTATTATAATGGTTCAAAGAGGGTGTGATCAGCTCATGGACAGTCTTCTCACTGGTTGGTGGTGAGGTAATTGGGAATCAGCATCATCAACTTTCTGATTCCAACTGGTTGAAATCTACAGTTTGTGGGCAGCATACAGTTAATTTCTCCCATCAGGTAGGGGCTTCAGCATCTGCAGAATGGCTCAAAGATATTGTTATGTGTATCCCTTAATAGGGAATTGGGATCCTGCCCAGAGGCTGTCAGTTGTGTCTGACTCTTTGCCACCCCATGGACTATAAGTCCATGGACTTCTCCAGGCCAGAATACTGGAGTGGATAGTCTTTCTCTTCTCCAGGGAAGTGTCCCAACCTAGGGATTGAACCCAGGTCTCCTGCATTGCAGGCAGATTGTTTATCAGCTGAGCCACAACAGAAACTAGAGTGGGTAGCCTACCCATTCTCCAGGGGATCTTTCTGACGCAGGAATCAAA
Source organism: Nanger dama (assembly GCA_917880005.1). NCBI lineage: Eukaryota > Metazoa > Chordata > Mammalia > Artiodactyla > Bovidae > Nanger > Nanger dama. The sequence continues at coordinate 9,850,097 of CAKJTW010000044.1, read as the reverse complement.
TTGAGGTTTCTTGCACTGCAGGCAGATTTTCTACCAGCAGAGCCTCTATCTATAAGTTATTCAATTTTGCATATATGCTTCTATCTATCTATTATCTATCTACCTATCTTTCTACCTATCTATCCATCTAGCTATGGATATATACCTGTCTATCTATCTATCCATCTTACCTATCTATACAAATTTTCAGATGGACAGAAATTCTGGTATTTACATTCCAGGAGTAGCTATGGAAGAAAAAGACAGATTCTCATCAACTAGAACCAACTTGCCCTACAGTAGAGGAAAGGGAGAGAGCGTAGGGAAGCAAGTAGGGATCAGACACCTGCTATGTGCCATGAATCATGCTAGACAATTTTAACTATTATTTCTATTTCATTCTCACAACAACCTTAAGATGCAGATATTATTATCTTCAGGATGGCAATGAAGAAGGTAAGGAATTCTTGGAGGTAGGGAACTCACAGAAGATTATTCAGTTTGTCCATGACAGGCCAGGCATTGAATGCAAGACCTTCGGACTCTAAAAGCTGATTATCTTTCCACGATAGCCTACATCTTACTAAGAAAATAAAACAACCTGCCAAGAATATACAAAACTCCATCCGATAGTAATAAGCCCTAACTACTGTCTATAACAGGCAAGAAAGAACGCTATATCTACAAGCAGGTGTATCGCATCATATTGACTTCATTCAACTAAGTGACCTTGAGCAGGCTGATGCCCTTTTAGAGCCCCAATTTCTTTATCTGTAAAATGTGGAGTGGGCGCTGCATTGTCTCTAATGTCCCTTCATCTCTATCCCTTGATAGCTTTTTCATTACGTCCTGCCTTCCCGGCCTAGGCCTGCGTGCCGCCTTGCTCCCGGGAGCTCTCTCTGAACATCACATGTGGGTTTGCCTCTGCGTGGCATGCCGCATCCTGAAATGTAACCCGGGGAGTTAGCCAGGCACGCAGTTTCATTCCACCATGCCCGCTAATGATGCCTCATCAAGACACAATCTAAAAGTAAACAAACCAACAGCTCCTTTGCTTTTGTGAAGTGAGGACTAAGGGTTATTGATTATTCTTCTGACCCAGGACAGATCTGTATAGATCTGGGGAAGATGGATAGCTCTTTTGATCTGAGTATCAGCAAAGCCTGGCAACACAATGGCACACCAGGACTGCACCGCCAGGAGAGCACCTGACTGGGCTCCAGAGGCCCTCCCCTGCCTCCTCTTCGCTTGCTTCACAAAACTCCGGTCAGTGGTATCTGTCTCATCACAAGGTGTGTCGTCATGAAGAGCTCTGCCTTCTCAATGGGGGCACCTCTGACCCTTAGGAATTGAAAAATAAATAAAGGCATTTTTCCAAGCTTTAGCGTTCATATTTTCAAAGCCTCATAGATATGGTGCATTTATTCACAATAATATGTTCCAGGTTCTTTGCTTAACTGTGGTTGATTCCTCTGCACTGTATTAAAACAACACATGACGGGCCCGGGAATAATGTAGTCTATATCATATATTTTGGGAACTCTGGGGTTTTGCAAAGTCTTGATATCTCCTGCACTCAGTTGCTGGGAGTGCTACCTCAAGATACAACCCAAATGGATAACTGTCATCGTGGGTATAAGGAGAATTTAAAATTGATCCTGGGTCCTGCAGCCAGGTCTCGAGTATGCTGGGGGTCTCTAAGAGATCTGGTTATGGCCTCATGGGTTCTGGGGTTAACTCACTTCCTTGAAGAGCATCACATCCCTGACAACATCTGAATAATGTAGTCTTTAGGACCATGACACTTCTGCCTGGACTTGCCTAGTACCTAAAAAAGGGTTTTCAAGAGGGACATGGTCAGTACCAAAATACTGGTCTGACATCCCAAACATTTACCTTGAGTAATTTGGAGATATTGGAAGTTGAAAGTATCAGATATCTACTTGGTTGCAACCAGGTGCCTTATTGCATTTAACTACTAAGTAGTTAGCCACAATACATGTATGCATCGGCATTAGTAGTAGTGGTAATCACTGAATCGTGTCTGACTCTTTGCGACCCCATGTACTAGTGCACCAGGCTCCTCTGTCCATGGGATTCTCCAGACAAGAAAACTGGAGTGGACTGCCATTCCCTTCTCCAAAGGATATTCCTGAACCAGGATTGAACCCAGATCTCCTGCATTGCAGGAGGATTCTTTACCATCTGAGCTACAGGAAAGCTCGTTGGCATTAGTAAATATTTTATATATATATATATATATATATATATACACACACACACACACACATATGTATATATATATGTAGAAACATATACTACATATATATAACAAACAATATATGTATATAATAAACACTTGATATTTTAATGCACAATTTCCCCCAATGTGATTGTTTTTATCTAACGAGAGACTTGACACTCAATAGTTAATTACTCTAAAGAGTTGGCTACAGGTTAGCTCAGCTGTGTAGCTAGGATCTGAGAGAAGTGGAAGGTAGGGCGGGAGAGAGAAAGGGGGAGAGAGTCATCCTCCCATTCAAGAAATATTCCTCTACTGCTGAATGTTGGTTATCTGGTGGCCAAGAGTTTGGTTAAAGTTGTAAATTATCCTTGGTCGCATTGTGGTTGAGTCAATGGCCTTGTCATAGAGACTGGATTGTGTCCACATCTTCCAGCTGCAAGCCCACTGCCTCTCTCAGCTGCTAGGCTGCCTCCAGATCTTTGAGATGAGTTAAGAGGGGATGCTTCCATGTTAGGGTTAGCTCAGCAATGGTTTCCCTCACCCTGTACCTCTTCTTTCATCCCAACACATTGGGTGGCATCTGGAGGCCCTCTGATTATTTTGGAGGTCCCAGGGAGCAGCCAGCCAGTGGCCCTGGGCTGCCAGCACCATCAGTAGGGCATTGCTTGCTGGGCCTGGCCGCAGCAGCTTCTCACCAGGGACCCATCCCTGGCAATCAGCCACCTGCAGAGGTCAGATGTGATCTCCCCGTGGCCAGAGTCAGGTCACTTACAAACACGGAAAGTGATACACCTTCCATAAGGCGTCTGGACTAACAGACTGTTTTGTCTATTGGCACAATTGTAGGGAAATTCTTTCAACCTGCAATATGGCCAAATACACTAGTCTGAAGCGTATATGCTGGGCTGACATGGCTTACAAAGTGGCTTCAAGTTTCACCAGGAAGCAAAAGCACCATTCTTCCTTCCAAAATGTTTCTCAAGCACTTTTTTTCAGTCTCTATTTTAATTTTTTTGCTGTTGTTCTGTCGCTAACTTGTGTCTGACTCTTTGTGGCCCCATGAACTGCAGCACATCAGGCTTCCCTGTCCTTTGCTGTCTCGGAGTTTGCTCAAACTCATGTCCATTGAGTCAATGACGCCATCCAATCATCTTATCCTCTGTTGCCCTCTTCTCCTCTTGCCCTCAACCTTTCCCAGCATAAATTAGAAGTAACTACAGTGAACATAGCAAAAAACCATTAACAACAAATGCATGAGAAAAACTTTAAGCTTAAGGGGAAGAAGATGACAAAGTTTTATAAAGACTGAGAAAAGCTACAGAGAGAGAGCACAATACTTTTCTGTAAGCTTCCTAATGGCCAAGGCAAAAAGAGAAATTGGATTGACACCTGGTAATAAAAAGAAATCTGTCTGCTTATAAGGAGAGAGAGAGAATTTCCTGGGCTATATTACATTTAAAAATAAAAGCAGGAGGTGGGAGGCAAATTGCAAAGAGACTTTGAACATTTAATGTCTTTCAGTTTAGTTCAGTTCAGTTCAGTTCAGTCCCTCAATTGTGATCAACTCTTTGCAACCCCATGAATTGCAGCATGCCAGGCCTCCCTGTCCATCACCAACTCCCGGAGTTCACTCAGACACACGTCTATTGAGTTGGTGATGCCATCCAGCCATCTCATCTTCTGTCATCCTCTTCTCCTCCTGCACCCAATCCCTCCTAGCATCAGAGTCTTTTCCAAGGAGTCAACTCTTTACATGAGGTGGCCAAAGTACTGGAGTTTCAGCTTTAGCATCATTTCTTCCAAAGAAATCCTAGGACTGATCTCCTTTAGAATGGACTGGTTGGATCTCCTTGCAGTCCAAGGGACTCTCAAGAGTCTTCTCCAACACCACTGTTCAAAAGCATCCATCCTTCACAGCTCAGCTTTCTTCACAGTCAAGCTCTCACATCCATACATGACTACTGGAAAAACCATAGCCTTGACTAGACGGACCTTTGTTGGCAAAGTAATGTCTCTGCTTTTGAATATGCTATCTAGGTTGGTCATAACTTTTCTTCAAAGGAGTAAGTGTCTTTTAATTTCATGGCTGCAGTCATCATCTGCAGTGACTTTGGGAGCCCCCCAAAATAAACTCTGAAACTGTTTACACTGTTTCCCCTTCTATTTCTCATGAAGTGATGGGACCAGATGCCATGATCTTCGTTTCCTGAATGTCGAGCTTTAAGCCAACTTTTTCACTCTCCTCTTTCACTTTCATCAAGAGGCTTTTGAGTTCCTCTTCACTTTCTGTCATAAGGATGGTGTCATCTGCATATCTGAGGTTATTGATATTTCTTTCGGCAATCTTGATTCCAGCTTGTGTTTCTTCCAGTCCAGCGTTTCTCATTATATACTCTGCATAGAAGTTAAATAAGCAGGGTGACAATATACAGCCTTGACGTACCCTGTTTCCTATTTGGAACCAGTCTGTTGTTTCATGTCTAATTTTAACTGTTGCTTCCTGACCTGCATATAGGTTTCTCAAGAGGCAGGTCAGCTGGTCTGGTATTCCCATCTCTTTCAGAATTTTCCAGAGCTTATTGTGATCCACACAGTCAAAGGCTTTGGCATAGTCAATAGCAAAAATAGATGTTTTTCTGGAACTCTCTTGCTTTTTCGATGATCCAGCGAATGTTGGCTTTAATGTAACTTAAATAATTGTTACTAGAAAATATGGCTGAGCCAATCTATGCCACTTATTGAGGAAGACTTTTCATGAGAATAATTAGCTATGTGTTATGGATTTATGGGGGGCTGAAAGGATCTCTCTGTCCTCTTCATCCCCACCCAAATTATTTAATTAATTTAGACAGTGTTTGAAACTGTGATCTCCAGGCCAATGCCAACCCACCTCTTGTTTGTGTATATAAATTCTATGGAAATGTTGCAGGAAATAAAGTTAAACCTGAGGGGATGGTCATATCCCAGGTCTCAGGTGAGTCTCTGGAATGGCCACTGAATGTGGGCTTTTGGCTTTGGCAGGAAAGAATCAAGAGCAAGCCATAACAAAGTGAAAGGTTTATTCAGGGAGATGAACACTCCTAGACAACTCTATGTGTGCCATCTCAGAAGGTGAGAGGCCACAGGATACAGGGTTGTCCATTTTTATGGCAGTTTATAGGATATTAGCTAATGAGTGGGAAGATAGTTCCAACTCATTAGAAATGAGGAAAAGGAGGGAATTTCCATGCATTGGACCACTGGCCACTTTTGGGGCTTTTATGGCCAACCTCTAGAACTGTCATAGAGCCCATGGTGGTGTCATTTAGCTTGCTGATGTATTATGCACTCAGTCACTCAGTAGTGTCTGACTTTTTGTGACCCCCATGGACTGTAGCCTGCCAGGCCCCTGTCCATGAGGATTCTCCAGCCAAGAATACTGGAATGGGTTGACAGGCCTGCCTCCAGGGGATCTTCCTGGATCAAACCAGGATCCCTGGATCAGCCCAGGGATCAAACCTAGGTCTCTCTCATTACAGGTGGATTCTTTATCACCTGAGTCACCAGGGAAGCCCAAGAATACTAGAGTCAGTAGCCTATCATTTCTCCAGGGATTCTTCCCAAACAAGAAATCAAGCCAAGGTCTCCTGCATTGCAGGAGGATTCTTTACCAGCTGAGCCATCAGGGAAACCTGCTGATGTATTATGATGAGTGTATACTGAGGACTGAGGTCTAGTAGAGGCTAACTGTCTGCCATCTTGGACTTAGTTGGTTTTAACTAGTTTAGGTAGTGCCCTCAGTGTTTGTCTTTTTCTTGTTTTAAGGTTGTGCCCTGTCCCCTTCCTGTCTCAGAAAGACAGTCTGCCATTCTACCTCTGGTCTATGGCTGATTTCAAGCTGCAATGGCAGAGCTGAGCAAACCAAGCATATTATCTTCAGTGTATAAGACATTTATAACCTGATCTTTTATGGGAAACATTGACCCATCTCTGGTCTGGAGAAAGATCCGAAAAATATGTCCTTAAAACTAAGAACTACATGCTCAAATTCAGTTAGCCTAGGAGAGGTACCCTTCTAAGTCACTGTCAGTCATTAAGAATCTAGTCTAAATCAATCTTTGTCTACACATCTACATGCACCAACTAGCAGAATGAAGAGAATGGAGGGAAGGGGACACAGGACAAATCAGTTTTACTTAGGAAGGCAGTGAAAAAGAAACAATTGAGGCCCTGAGGTATTTTCAGGGTGGACAAGGCTGGCTGATGCTTCACAGTGAGGAGTCTGGAAGGTCAGTGAGTACAGTGATGGCCATAGATGGCCTTGGAGTGAAGGGAGGGGGTGAAGTAAAAGATTGGAGGGAAAGGGGATGTGAAGAAAGGAAGGAGGAAGCACTGCTTTTCCAAATTTTATCCAAGAGCAGCTCTATGGAGGTGCTCTCACTTTCTCCCATTTTCATCAGCTCTCCAAGTAGCCTAGGAGTTGTCCTTTTGTGGGCAGTTGTCCAAGAAGAGAGAGTCTGAACTATCAAAGAAGGAAGCTAATAATCAATATGGTGGCTTTAGGATTCAACATGGACTTGTAGGTCACATTATGTTTAGTATTAAAAGGTATATATTAAATTCACCCCCAAATGTCAATGGAACAAGTACATTTTTATCTATTTTTACTTCACATCAAATCTAGCTCTCATATCTGTGTTGTATTTGTAAAATTAACTGAATAGGCACATAAAACTGAAAATATAAAATGAGATCTAAAGGCTTTTTCCCACTTAACATATTTATACAGCTTAAATGTTGAAAATTTGGAGTCTGATGTTTTTCTTCTTGAAAAAGAAAAGTCAACAGTATTCAATATGTACACATTTATATTTATAAATAAATAAATAAATAAATATATATATATATAAATTCTGTCTATCAGAGACCTTGTGGTCTCCCGACTGTTGATTTAAAATGTGTGAAATATGCAGGATCACTTTCTCTAATTAGGGAGAAAGAAGTTTTTAATTCACGTATGTATATTTTTAATGTCATGGGCACATTATATTTTGCTTAACAAAATGTCCTATTGAAATGGAATTTTTCTAACATGAAGATCTTCCTTTTAAAAAATTGCCATTTTTTCAGTACTTGTTATGAAAAATCCTGCAGTTTTAATGAGTCTAGAATTAAGTAATTAAAAAATAAAGAAGACTCTGATTTAGAACTTAGCAGAAAAGAAATGCATTTATTGAACTCTTGTCTGCTTTATGTTAGTTGCTAGAAGAAATAAACGAAAGAAATTAACCATTCTTTCAGGTTTTTTTCAAACAGTAAGGACAATCAGACCAAAGAAATTAAAACTAGAAAATCAGTGTTTGCTGAGTTAGTGTTATAACACCTACCATAAGCTCAGTAGAAAACCTAGATTGGTAGAAGTTGATTTGGGATAAGCCAGTTGGAAATGTATGAAAGACTCAAGACTAAGCATTATGATTAATAATAGAAATTAATAAAGGTGAATATTAAAGATTCATATAATCTACCTATTGTAGGAAAATGAACATACCCTCTTGGAAGTAAATAATAAATATTATATTTCCCCAAATGTTTTATTAATGGAGACAATTTGAAAATATGGTAAAGAGCAAGATACTGACTATTCTTTCACATATTCAGCTTTTAAACAAAAGAGATGATCTCTTTGACTCCTGGAAATATGTTGAACTTAAAGTGACATGAAAAAAAAAGGTCATTTCTCAGACAATATGCTTAGAACATGCTGTGCTTATTTATGGCTAATCTCATTTTATAGTGTTATTAATTCTGCTGCTTGAGGCAAGGATTTTATTGTTCTTGTTGTTTTGTTTTGTTCACAGGTGTATTCTCAGGTCCTAGAACTGCCCCCAGCACAGAGTAGGCAGTCAATAAATATTTATTGAATTAATCAAGGCAAGAGTGGAAAATTCTATGAAGAATTTCTAAGAAGAAAATTCTATGAAATACAAGGTGCCATAGAGTGAGGCACAATGACAGTGAGGTCAGGTGAGCAGTCCCTTTCCTTGGATGAAAATATCCTTTCCAATAATCCCATTTTCTCCAGACAGGTAGCATATATTGATGTAGACTGGAGAAGGTATACTGCCTATAGATAGGCTAAAAATTGTGGACTGATGAGCTTAGTGACCTATTTTTAAACTTGACGCTTAATATAGAGGTCTGTATGTATACATCAAAAGAATAGCTGTACCCAGTTATGAATTTTCATGCTCTGAAATTTTGTGTTCAAAAAGATTCTTTTTTAAATCTGAGGCTTTTTTACTTCATCAATAGTGAAAAATAAAATTAAATAATGGGGGTTAATTTGAAATAGCACTCACCCTTTTTAACCTCTCCTTACGAAAATATAAAGTAAAAACTTTCAATCTCTACCTATTCAGAAGGAAGAAGGCAAATATTGTTTGGAAGGGGTCTCAAGGACTGTGCTTATGAGCATCAGGAAACTGATGAACCAAAGTGTGAAAGTATAAATGGTGAAATACTGGGCTCCAGGATGAAAGGGGAACAGAACTCAAAGCTGAACATGTGTTTAAGGTTCAGAATGAAATTCATTGGGAACACTGCCTACTCCCAACCGCCCTCCCCACCCCAGACTTAAGAAGAATGTTTTCTTCCTCGTTATGCCCAGTAGGTATTGGCTTCCCAGGTGGTGCAATGGTAAAGAACTTGTCTGCCAGTGAGGGAGATGCGAGAGACACAAGTTTGATCCCTGGGTGGGAAAGATCCCTTGGAGGAGGATGTGGCAACCCACTCTAATATTCTTGCTTGGGGAAATCTCATGGACAGAGAAGGCTATGGCACATAGGGTCACAAAGAGTCGAACATCACCGAAGCGACTTTTCACACATGCATGCATTCATTCTTAGACACTAGGTTAGAGTTGCCCATTTAAAAAAGAAAAACAAAAAAGCTGTCTTCTCAATCCTTTTTAATTCACACATTTCCGCTTTCATTTGTTTCTTTTCCACTTCATCTGATTTTTTTCTCCCGTTATGGCTCCTCTGTTGAGGAACTTGGACCCTGGATCCATATGCAGGATTTTCCAACAGGAAGATCGGGAAGATGAACATGTTCCTTGGGCCTCTGTGTCCCCTACAAATTGGCAACTGGATTCAGAGACTTGACAAAACTCACATTAGGTCCCTTTATGTTCTTTTATCAGGAGCTCATTGTGTCTGCTGTCTCTCTTTACATGAAGGTAACTGCTCTTGGTGGTCAATACCTAGATACATTAATTCACTAGGAGCTGCAAAATGATAATATTATCTTTTTTTTTTTTGTAAAAATTTACTTGTTTCTATGTCCCAGCAACCAATAAATTAAAAATGGAATTCAAAGAAAAATTACAAAATTTATAATTGAATCAAAAGAGCCAGCAAACACCCAGGTATAAAGGCAATGAAATATATGAAAACCCACAAAATGAAATATTGTATTTAGCCATCACCCATGTGACACCATTGAATATACTACTGACTTAGAAGCAAAAATTTCAGTAGAATTTTAGCCTTAAACACTGCGGGGAAATGCACTTTATTCAGAATTATCCATTATTAACACAACACTGTTAATCAACTATAGTCCAACGGAAAGTAAAAGTTTTTAAAAAAGCATACTGCTAAATAAGTAACAAATTTGAGATGCCTAGAATTGAATGACAATGAAAACGTTACATAGCAATATTTGGGGGATAAAGCTAAGGTAGAGTTTTGAAGAAAACTTATAGTTTAAATACATAAATTAGGTAAGAAATCTTTAAAATGAATGAGCTAAGAATCCATTTTATGAAGTTACGAAATGAAGAGAATAAACTGAAAAGAGAAAAGAAATACATGAAAAAGAATGGGTTTCCATACACACAGAAAAGACTTGCTGGGATTTTGTGATTCTATCGACTCTGTGGATCAGTTTTGAGAGAAATGACATCTTTGCATCATGAATCTTCTAGTTCATAAGATGATGTATCCCACCATACATTTGTTGCTTCTGGAATGACATATGCACTATATGGTACATGGGAATGTCAAGAGTTATCTACTTAAACACTATATGTTTTAAAAATCTCACCCTTTGGCAACTTACATGATTAAGAAATGTGAATTTTACTATATGTAGAGTTCTCAGGATATAAACCATGACTTGCCACAAACTCCCAAAAGTGTCAAACTCAAGGATTTCTAGTTTAGGAAAACTGTACAAAACTGAATTTCAAACTATTCATATCAATTGGATGAAATACAAACTGTATCTTATGCTGCAGTCATTCCTTTAAAATGCCTCAATAGCAGGAACTTTTCTTTTTCCCATTTGTCTGTTCTTCTTTTAAAATAAGGAGATGCAATGAACACATACCACTAAGTCACAAAGATAGTGCTTATCATACCTTGGAAGTTTCAAAAGCTATAGCGTCTCTCTTTACTTTTTTTCTGTAGATTTTTCCTCCTCCCTACCCCTTCTTAATTGAAGTGTTATGTGATCAAAACAAGAAGACTTCGCTAGAAATCTTGACCAGGTAAAATAGCTGTCTAACCATTTTGGAAATATGCAGATCAAGGTGTCTCTTAACATGTGCATGCAGTTGGGGTATGCACAGAAAAATAATGAGTAGCAACAGTATCTTTGATCCTGGAAAGGACTCAGAAATACAGGAACTGTGTGCAGGGTGGTTATCATCAGCCCATTTTCTACTCCCTGTGCACAAATCATTTCGTGCATTCTACAAACCAAGCCCCGATGTTGGGCTTCAAAAGCAATTTCAGCAGCAAAATAAGGTGCTTTTCTTCAATTTTCAAGCCATTTGTACGAGGTTAGTGTTGTTTACCCACCTGGTACACTGATATTTACATACCCCCTTTAAAGAAAATTGGTAGGTATGATTTATGGAGTACTGTAAGAGCACAATTTTCCATGTAGTGCACCTAATCTGAAAGGGCACTTGCAAAGGTCACTCTGGCCATACAAATACCAAGTCTTCTCTTTGGAATAAGTTAGGAGATTCATTTTTCTTGGAAAATGTCAGCAGTACCCTACTCCAGAGGTTAGTTTATGCAGATAAATGCGTAAGCCTTTAATCTTTGAGCAAAAATACTCTACACAAATGTAAAAGCAGTCCATCTATCACTGTTAAGACCTGTAATTTGTTTTTATTTAAATCTCAAGCCAGGGCGGAGTGGGCAACAGGACGGGTAACACGGTATCTCCCATGTAAGCCGAGATCAAGGCGCAAAACGCGCTTCGAGTCAAGCCAGGTGGGTGGCACACCGCGAGCCTGCCAGCGGAGACCGCTGTTCTCTGCTCCTCTGCGCTTGCGGCTCGAGCAGCTGCAGGCTTCTTGCCCAGCCCGGAAGCGTGGCAATGTGTCCAGTAAGTTTCCTCTCCCAGAGCTCCAGCGAAAATTCAGGTGAAGGAAATGTCTTTTTCTTTCTTTTTCAACTTTTCACTTCACCCTCAGGAGAGGAAAAACTAAGTCATGTCCTTCAGGAGTTTATTTTCCCCAAAGAACTGCTGTGTTTCCAGAAAATTCCTTACTTTTCCCATAAGTAATCATTCCCAATCCTGAGTTTTCTTCATTTTGCATCTGACAAGAGAAGCGATGAGAGCCAGTTGTGGGTAATACACTTTAGCGTGTTTTATACTCTCTCCTTCTTTTCCTGCTGCATAAATTCTATCCTCGAACCTTAATCTTTACCCCAAGCCATAGTTCTCTTGAGGACCATGTTTTAATGTTAGATTTAACAGACATGAAAAAAAGCTAAAATACAGTCAAGCAACGTTTGCCTCTATTTCTGTAAAGTGAGAGAAGGAGGTTGGGAGGCAGGGAGAGATGCCCTGATTGTTTCCTTGAGTAAGATTTTGCAGATGAGCCTTTGGAGTTGGTGAGAAGCAAACAGACAGCAGAATGTTATCCTTTGAGCTTGGACCAATGCCTGACATTGATTTTGCCATCTCATTGTTGTCAAAGTGAAAGGAAATTATAATCATTCATGCAGTAGATTCCCCTTTGAAAATGTGGATATCACATGGGAGATGTATCCCAACATGGTAATAACAGCAGGTAAACATAATCCACTTACGGTTTTTCATGGAGAGAAGGTCCAGAAACACACCACCTGTACTGGATTCAAGCATCATCCAATTTTTTTTTCTTTTCATTTTAAGCATTAAATGGATTTGATGACTTGATCAATGGATGTCATATGATTTGTGCTAAGCTGAGCTCCATGATAATAAGTACATTTGAAATATCTGGATTTAAATAAAGACCACCACTGAGTTGAGCAATCTAAGAGAAAATGATCAAGTGTCAATAGTAAAAATCTCCAAACTCTAAATCTCCAGGTTATAAAATTAAGCACAAAATCTCCAGCTAATCACATCAAACTTTTTAGTAAAAGGGAGGCAGAAAAATTCCAAAAACGTCATCCTCAAACAGGTGGACCCTGGCCAAACTTCCAGATTGTTGAAGCAAAATATAAGGTAGCAGATGTAAAGGGAATTATACAGGCTGCATTCTTAACCTGCAAGTTTAAGTTGCAAAGATTTCCTTTTTACATTCTTGTGCCTCTATCCCTGAACGGATGGTACATACTACGCATGTGAACTTCTGATTCTTAACCTCTAACTGCCTCTTCACACTCCTGCTTTGGTGTCTAATGAGGTGAGGTAAAGTCGCTCAGTCGTGTCCAACTCTTTGCGACCCCGTGGACTGTAACCTACTAGGCTTCTCCGTCCATGGGATTCTCCAGGCAAGGGTACTGGAGTGGATTGCCATTTCCTTCTCCAGGGGATCTTCCCGACCCAGGGATCGAACCCGGATCTCCTGCATTGGAGGCAGATGCTTTAACCTCTGAGCCACCGGGGAAGCAGACAAGTCAAATTTGTCTTATCCTAAACAAATTCCTCAGTCTTCCACTTGCAAACTTCCCTGCCGCTGTCCACCCAAACTCAGGTCCTAGTGACTCCATCCTTCCTGCTGATTGGACCCAGAAGCTGGAGGTCATCCTTGATTCCTTATTCCTCTCATACTCCATATCCCATGGCTGGCAAATCCTGTTGGCTTGGATTTCAATCTGATCCCTTCCTGTGTGTGTGTGTGTGTGTGTGTGTGTGTGTGTGTGTGTGCACGCGTGCACACATGCCCAGTTGTTCAGTCATGTCTGACTCTTTGTGACCCCATGGACTGTAGCCCACTAGGCTCCTCTGCCCATGGGGTTTCCCAGGCAAGAATACTGGAGTGAGTTGCCATTTTCTTCTTCAGGGGATCTTCTTGACCGGGGGATCAAACCTGCTTCATCTCCCACATCTCCTGCCTTGGCAGGCAGATTATTTACCACTGTATCACCTGGGAAGCCCCATCCCTTACCTTCTGCAATAGACTGAATGTTTGTGTCCCCTCCCAAATTCATATGTTGAAATCAACCTTGAAGGTTAAGGAGATGAAATCTTAACCTTGAAGAAGGTGATGGAATGAAGATATGGTATTAAGATGGCTTTAAAGGCTCAGTTTTGAGAGGTGATTAGGACATGAGGGTGGAGCCCTCTTAAATGGGACTAGCACCCTTACAGAAGACACTCTAAAGAGATTGATCTCTAAGTCAGGAAGTGAGCTCTCAGACACCGGATCCACCTTCGCCTAATCACAGACTTCTAGCCTCCAGAACCATGAGAAACAAATGTGTGTTGTGTGTAAGTCACTCAAGGCTGTGGTGTTTTGTTTTCCTAGCGAGACCTAGTATATCCCCTTTAATAGCTGCCACTCTTGTCCAAGGCCCAACACCTCCACCTAAGTGACTGCAGTCATTTAGTCCCTTGCTTTCTACCACCTCTGCTTAAAGAAGCTTCTGGAATAATCCTAGCCAGTGCCAGTGTTAGTCCCGCATATGTGTCTGACTCTTTGCAACCTCGTGGACTGTAGTCTGCCAGGCTTCTCTGGCCATGGGATTCTCTAGGCAAGAATACTGGAGTGGGTTACCATTTCCTTCTCCAGGGGATCTTCCTGACCCAGGGATCGAACTTGGGTCTCCTGCTTTGCAGGGAGATGCTTTACCTTCTGAGCCACAAAGGAAGCGCAGAGTAATTCTATCACATTATAAATGAGCTTAGATTATGCCACTCCTTTGCTTAAAATGCTTCCATGGTTCCTTCAAAATGTTTCCACTGGGCGCCAAATCTCGGAAGGCTCTGCCTGCGACTTCTGAACCCCTCCTTGTCCTCCTGGCAGTCTCCTTTCCCTGGAAGGAAACATGGCTCACTACTTCTTCTTTAGGTCTTTGCTCAAACAGTATCTCCTCGGCAGCGCTTTTTGACAAGCCTCTTGGAAATCGTGTCCCTGTCTCTCTCCCCGCCCCCACGTCACTCTGGTACTCTCAGTCATCCTTCGCTGGTCGCTTTATTCCCACAGCACTTACCACCATCTGACATAGCATATGTTTCACTTATTTTATTGTTTACTGCCTGTCTCCCCCAGTATAACATAAATCCTCGAGAGCAGGAATTTCTGTCTGTTTTGTTTACTGCGGCGTCCTCAGTGCCTAGACGAATGTTTAGCACAGGGTGGATCTTCACATATAAATATTTGGCAGTTCAACTGACAAATGCCTTTAACTACTTGTGAGATGCCAATAATTTTGTAGCTGTATTTTTACTTAGCAAAGTTTTCCCCCAGACCACGTAAGCTCTATGCCTCTCACGATTGCCTCTACACATTCATTTCTTAAAGGGAATGTCTGAATCACGTGGGAAATCAGAGACCAGAGTGGCTTTTGGTGAGTTCAGGCTAAGTTAGGTCCCAGTCTTGGCTGATTAAATTAAGGTCTTCATCTTGAGTGTGGAAAATGTGAAGGGATGAGAGCCCACAGGAGAGAGAATAGAAAGGCGTGGGTTCAAATTCCGATTCTACTACATACAAGTTGAATGGTCTTATATAAACAACCTGGCTGACCCTCAGCTTTCCCATCTGTGAAACGGAGCTGCAAAATCACATTCTCTCACAGATTTGTGGTATGGATTTAGCATAGGATAATGTCAAATCCTATGCAAACCTCTCGAGCTTGTACCTGCCATGATTACCTTTGAAGTCACAGTAAGGTCATGCCACATCTTACATATCATATGTGTGCATGTATGGTTTATCTTGCACAGTGCCTATGGAGTCACATCTAGCCTATCAGTATTGACCAAAATGATTGTACATATTGAAACACTGCCTGACTCACACAACCCAAAGACAAGAAACAGTCTCCATCCAGCATCAGTATTCAGGATGATACAATTGAATTGTACTGTTAGCACACAGCCTGCAGTTTTAAATGCTTGAAGCCTGATTACAAACATAGGAAAGGATTCCACTGGCTCAACACCAGTGCGTTCAGGACTAAGAAGAGGGTTGACAATTGGTGGCTTAAGCCCCACTCATCAACTGTTTTTGAACAGACTGAGAATTACAATTTTTTTGTGTGCATTTTTAAATGGCTAAAAAAATTAAAAAAATCATATTTTGTGACACATAAAATTTGACAAAATACAATTTCATTAAATAAAGTGTTATCAGAACACATCCAGACCTTTCATTCATATTTCGTCTCTGACTACTTTGTGCTATAAGGGCAAAACTGAGTAGTTGGGGCAGAAAATGTATAACTGCAAAAGCTGAAGTTTTTTTTTTTTACCATCTCACCTTTATGGATAACATTTGTCAACCCCTGCGTGGCCTAACAAAACCATGCTGCCTTGATTTAATGATAAACTTGGTTTTGTTTTTATTGTTTGACTAGCAAAAAGGGAAATGGCAACTCACTCCAATGTTCTTGCTTGGAGAATCCCAGGGACGGGGGAGCCTGGTGGGCTGCTCTCTATGGAGTCGCAGAGTCGTACACCACTGAAGCGACTTAGCAGCAGCAGCAGCAGCAGCAAAAAGTAGTTGAGGTAAGCAGAATTCTATAGAATTATTTATCAGAATTACTGCCATATCTTGTCCAGCAGAAATATATTTACAGAAACCCTGTTCACATCTTTTTTCCCGCAGATGCTCTTTTTTTTTTTTTCTTCCAAATCTCTGGAATAAAATGGTAGAGCACATTTTACGTCTTCTGAAAATAAAGCCCAGTATGTGCCCAGCACCTCATTCCTCATCTCACACTGCCTCCAGGGGTGGCCCTGTGCCCTAAGTCCAGAGAGAATTTGGCCTCAAAATGGAGTGCTTTCCTAGAATTATTTATTTAAGTCAGTTTCTCTTCCTGCAGAATTTTGCGCACTGTCACACAGCGTGTTTTTCTGGAGATGTCGAGGCCTTCTAAATTTAGAAACAGAGGTTGCCTTATTCTGTCCTTACTTTTTCCCTTTTCATTTCCCCTTGTTTAAATTTAAAGCCAGCATCTCCCTGCTTCTCTCTCCTTAAAGCTTCTTAATTGACTATTCATTAAAACAGAATAAAAAGGTACAAACTTCCAGCTGTTAGTACTCGAATGTCATATTCTACATGACTATAGTTAACACTGCTGTGTAATATAGAGAAAAGCTGTTAAAGCTGTGGAAAGAGTAAATGCTGGATACTCATCACAAGCAGAACTCCGTGTGCCTTTTCACATTTCTTTTTATTGTATTGGTATGAGAAGATGTGTGTTAGCTGACCTTATTGTGGTAACCATTTCACAATACATGTAAATTAAACCATCATGTGCTATCCCTTAAACTTATACAATGATGCATGCTCAGTTTTCTCAATAAACTGGAAGAAAAGTGTCCAAAGGAAGGGAGGAAGAGGAAGAAACAGAAGAGCACAGTAATTTTGTTTATGCAAAATGTGTGGGTGGGTAAAAAAAAAAATTGCTTTGTGGGGGAGATTCTTGGAGATGTCAACATGTGAACAGGACTGACTGCTGAGCCCGTGGTATGTGAACAGGACTGACTGCTGAGCTCGTGGTGGCAGAGCCCCTTCTCCTCCCTGTTGGTGGGGAATTCCCATGGATACAGCTGCCAGGCTCCAGGTCCTCTTCTTCTCTGCTGAAAGATTCTTGATTGGGAGACAGGACAGTTTCTGAGAACCCATAGAGCCGGCTGCCCTCTATTATGAGCTCTGTGACAGCAACGGAATAGCAGACCTACTTTCCCAGCTCCCGGCTTCCTCCTGAAAAGGGCCTTTGCAGCCAGAGGACTGACATTTCCCTACGTTTCTGCTTTAATTAATGTCTGGGAGATGAACTTCGATTCCCACCCGCAGCAGCATAAATTAGATGGAATTAAATGCAGTGCTTCTTTTCAGTTCTGCTCTTTTTACCTGCTGGCCATCATTTTCTCCTTCAAATAATACAGCCACGGAGCAGAATTCTAGATTAAGTCCTAGCGTAGAACATATGACCACAGGAAAGTCTGTCACTTGATACTGGTTCTCTGAAATTCACTGGGGCTTGGGGTTCTACTGGGTCGGCACCAAACGGTAAAGTGGGGACCTTGGGGATCTGGGAGGCACTTCAAATCTGGGGAGGCATGATATGCTCCTGGCTAAACGGTGCTGGCTCAGTGATCTGCAAAGAGCTGGGCTTGTGCTTGTGAAGCATAGTCTTCTACTAACAGCAGAAGGCACCTTCCCGACTCGACCTGACCGCACTCCCTGCTATGTAGACTCTGAAGAATGGAGATAACTAAGTTACTGTTGTTCAGTCACTAAGTCATGTCCAACTCTTGGTGACACCATGGACTACAGCATGCCAGGCTTCCCCGTCCTTCACTATCTCCTGGAGTTTGCTCAAACTCATGTCCATTGAGTCAGTGATGCCATCCAACCATCTCATCTTCTGTTGTCCCTTTCTCCTCCCACCCTCAATCTTTTCCAGCATCAAGGGCTTTTCAAAAGAGTCAGCTCTTTGCATCAGGTGACCAAAGTACTGGACTTTCCACTTCAACATCAGTCCTCCAATGAACACCCAGGACTGATCTCCTTCAGAATGGACTGGTTGGATCTCCTTGCAGTCCAAGGGACTCTCAAGAGTCTTCTCCAACACCACAGTTCAAAAGCATCAATTCTTCGGCACCGAGCATTCTTCACAATCCAATTCTCACATCCATATATGATCACTGGAAAAACCATGGCCTTAATTAGACAGACCTTTGCTGACAAAGTAATGTCTCTGTTTCTTAATATGCTATCTAGGTTGGTCATATCTTTCCTTCAGAGGAGTAACTGTCTTTTAATTTCATGGCTGCGGTTACCATCTGCAGCCCAGGAAAATAAAGTCAGCCACTGTTTCCACTGTTTCTGCATCTATTTGCCATGAAGTGATGAGACTGGATGCCATGATCTTAGTTTTCTGAATGTTGAGCTTTAAGCTAACTTTTTCACTCTCCTCTTTCACTTTCATCAAGAGGCTCTTTAGTTCTTCTTTACTTTCTGCCATAAGGGCGGTGTCATCTGCATATCTGAGGTTATTGATATTTCTCCCAGCAATCTAGATTCCAGCTTGTGCTTCTTCCAGCCCAGCATTTCTCATGATGTACTCTGCATATAAGCTAAATAAGTAGGGTGACAATATACAGCTTTGACGTACTCCTTTTCCTATTTGGAACCAGTCTGTTGTTCCATGTTCAATTCTAACTGTTGCATCCTTACCTGCATACAGGTTTCTCAAGAAGCAGGTCAGGTGATGTGGTATTCCTATCTCTTTCAGAATTTTCCACAGTTTATTGTGATCCACACAGTCAGAGGCTTTGGCATAGTCAATAAAGCAGAAATAGATGTTTTTCTGGAACTCTCTTGCTTTTTTGATAATCCAGCAGATGTTGGCAATTTGATCTCTGTTTCCTCTGCTTTTTCTAAAACCAGCTTGAACATCTGGAAGTTCACGGTTCACGTATTGCTAAAGCCTGGCTTGGAGAATTTTGAGCATTATTTTAGCTGCAGATTAGGGTTTCAAATAGTCTCTGAGCTTCTGCTCTTTTCTAAGGCCATTTTCTGCACTGACTAATGAGAGCACTGGGATCAGAATCATCATTTACTATCTTTGTGGCTTCAGGCAATTTACTTAACCTCTCTGGATCTTGGGTTCCTCATCTCCAAAAGGGGGTTGGGATTGTCAGGTACACGGTGCTATCTTCAGATACATAGCCAACAAGGACCTGCTGTACAGCACAGGGAACTCTGCTCAATATTCTGTACTGACCTAAATGGGAAAAGAATTTGAAAAAGAATAGATACATGTATACCTGTATCTGAATCACTTCACTGTGCACCTGAAACTATCACAACATTGTCACTCCACTCTACTCCAATAGAAAATAGAAAATTAAACAAAAAGCAGGGCATAATAACCACCCCTACTTCATAGGCTTGTGAAGAAGGCTGTGTGAGCTAAGTTATGTAAATAACCACACATAACTAGACACCTTCTGAACTGAGTAAGTGCCTAGTAATGGTTAGGTTCTGTTACTGCTGCAGTGATGATGAAGACACCCCAGTGCTTTGCTGGACCCAGGGCAAAGCTGAGTTCCTCTCTGGCACTGAGGACCTCTTAAGATTGTAGACTCTTTAGCTTCATAAAAAGAAAAAAGGTATGACATAAAAATAGTGAATCAAACCGATTTTAACTAAGGTAAGGCAGATTATGAACTCCTTAGCACCAAGAAGGGCATTCCTAAGGATGTTAAAATGTTCTCAGATTGTTTTCCTAAAACTATAGCATCTAGTTCCAGAAGTAGTTGTCCCACTGGGACAGAATAAGGTCCAGTCCTGGGGAGAGTTTTGGGTATTTCAGAAGGACTACTGGTCAGCTGAAGAGTGATGGGGAAACTGACTAGGAGAGCCAGGGGGCTATTTGGGAGCCGCATCTTACAAGAAAGCAATGACTGAATAAGACCATGTTTTCCCTGGAGCCAAGAAAACTTAGTAGCAAAGTAATTGTTGTCAAGAAACAGGGCAATTAGGACAGGTTTCAACAAAAGAAGGATTTAAGCCTAGATTTATTATAAATTTCTGAGTCAAGAGATGGGCTTCTTAGTGAAATTTCCCCTCCTGGGGAGTAGTGGAGTTCTACTGAACAGAAGGGCTGTCTTTCTGGGAGTTCTTTGAAGAAGATTCTCATGTTGGGGAGGTTAAACTAGTTGGTTTTTAAGCTCCCTTCTAAATCAAAATTATGAGAGAGGTTTTTGTTTGTTTATTGCTAGGAGAGACTAATTTGTATGGGCTTTGCCCACTAAACTGTTCATTCTGTTCTATAGTGTCTAGATTTCTCAATGGGTCTGAAATATAAATTTACGTGTCACGTCTATCAAAGAAGCAGCTTTCCCACCAAGGGATGTTCTCTGGGGGAAAAGAAGCATTAAAAATGCTTATTTCTCCATGTAAGAAAAACACATCTCTTATGCTGTTCAAAAGTGAAATGGAAAAAGGACTCAGACAGAAATCCCTGTGTTTGAACGTGAAGTGCGACAGCCACTTCACATCATCACCACACAGCCGCCCGAAGTCGTGCAAACTGGATGAGCTTCCAAGCCAGCAGTTAGTCTGTCATTGAAGCATGACCAGTGCCTCGGCGACAACAAGCAAACAAGCGGCTGAACATGTTAACATGATTTTATATCATTTCTGTTTGATGTGGATTGGGTAGAAAATCTGGGATGTGAGCCATGATGTAGATTTTCAAAATTGATTAGCATTTTCTGGACATTGGCAGCCATTTCTATGGCATTTCAATGTGAGTTAAAATTGATTAGTGCTTTCAGAAAAATGTGTACCAAATTGCTGTGCAAATTGAGGTAGCTCCAAACAGAGGCTGATGACAGGATAAAGGCATATGATATGATATGAGATCCACATGGCTGAGGCCACTCCAGGGAGACGAGATCTCAGAGGAGAGGGTGTAAATGGTTCTGTGCAGTTTTAAATTAGCTGTTGGTGCTTGTCCAACACTCAGTCTCCACTTGTGACAATGTGTAAAATGGGTTGCATGCTTATAGGAGAAAGGTTGTTTGGTTCTTTGTCATAACATTAATCATGGATAAGCTCATTTTGGTTAATGTGGAAACAATCTATACTTCTGCAGAAATTGCATTGTAAACAAAAAAGTGTTGATATTCACCCTCTGTAAAGTTTCTGTGATTTTAAAGATTTATCTTGACAAATATTCAACCAAGTCCATATCACTGTTAGTAGCCATTTTGCAGTTCCTCATTCCCTTCTTGTTTGCCATCCTCAACCACTCAAGAGTTACTGTGTCCCTTTTCTGTTACCAAACACAGACAGAAAGTTAAGAAATGAGTCATAGCAGGGCGCATCTCAGAAGAATGAGAACCTTCAAAGGTCAGCTTTTCTTGCTTGTCAATAGCTGACATTTAAGCATTTATTTCAGAAATTGCTGATAATGTTTTTTGAGATAGTGAAGAAGAATTGCTGTGTTGGTATGCAATTATGTCCATAATGAGATGCAAAAATGCAAATATGGATGTACGTGCCAGTTCTTCAAAGTGCCTTTTGTCAGAATTGCAGGCACCATGAGACATTGATAGATACCATGTCACTACGCAGAGTTGGAGGGCTGAGAGCTTTTGAAGAAGCATCTATAATATGATATCTCTAGATGCTAATTAGCAGAAACCTTTAGTGATGATAAATGTAGAGGTCATTTGTTTTGTGTTGGTAAATTTTGACAACTTCATTGAACCAATTGTATCAGTAGGGTTTGTTGGTAGAAGCAGCAAACATCTTTATTCTCTTTAACATGCCATATCAAATACATTGTATATTCATAAGTGTATCCATTAGAAGGCTACCTTGCAGTATTGATTTTTCAAAGTTCATTTAAAATGTAAATAAGAGTATAACCCATTAACTGACTCCATCAAGTACTTAAAAACTATTTGATATCTTTTCAATATATTATTTCCATCTTTGTATTCAATGCTTTTGTAAAGAAGAAAAATCAAAGAGACTATGGCTATAAAAATTACTGCATATATGAGTCAATCTAATTGTTAATCTGATGTAATTTTCAAGAATCACCAAGTAATTACAGCTTTGGAAATGGCATAGTGAAGAGGATATAAAGCAAACCCTTATTTCCAGAGCTTCCTTCTCCACAAGGATCTATCCTGAATTCTCATAATGGCAATAGAAAGTAGTAACTTGAAACAATGAATGATCTTGGTTGACAAACCACTTATATGGAGAGATGAGGGCTAAGGCACGTGTTCATCAAATCTGCCCATGACTGTCCACTGGGTGCCATCCTCTGGCCAGATACGGATGAATGCAGCACAGCTGTTCCCCCAGGAGTCTTAGGGTTTAACAGGGATGGCAGATATGAAGACAAACAATTATTTTACAAATGACAAGGGCCATGTGGAGATACATGCAAGGGGCAATGAAGTTCTGAGGAAAGAGCCTCACTTCCCTTAACTAGGGAATTGGTTTGGGTCAATGACCTAGCTAGAAAGCACAGTTCCATGACGTCAGGAACACTGTTTGTCATCAGTTGTACCAACAGTACTGATCTATCACACTGCCTGGCAAGAGTAGATATTTAAAATTATAAGTAAGTAAGTGAATAATCAAAATGCTATTGAACAGTATGACTTGTATAGCTAGCATGGCTCACCAAGGAAATAAATCAAAATTATACATTATTTTCTGGAAATAGAAGTGGAGTCAGAGAAATCTAGCTTAAGGTAATTTCTGAATTTACCTAATGAGCCATGGCTGGCACAAGGTTCCTGGTTAGCTGAAACTAATGTGAGATTTTGAACTACTTTCCAGGGTGGAGTTACTCTGTTAAGCAACAGTCAAGAAGCCACATCATATGCAGAGCAAGTGAAGGGACTGTGGTTGTTTAACTAGGAAATGGAAAAAAACTGAAGGTCATAAGTGTAGTCGTCAGTGCTGTTTGAAGAAAGTTCCAATAGATGCAATTTAAATGAAAAGTTCATTGTATTTTGTACATCTTCAATGGCTCAGACTTAGATCAATGCATGGAAGCTTAAAGGGATTCTCTGGGGGCTCAGTGGTAAAGAACCCATCTGTCAGTGCAGAGGATATAGAGAGATGCAAGTTTGATCCCTGGGTTGGGAAGATCCTGTGGAGGAGAGCATGGAAACCCACTTCAATATTCTTGCCTGGAGAACCCCATGGACTGAGGAGCTTGGTGGGCTACAGTCCATACGATCACAAAAAGTCAAACACAACTGAAGTCCCTGAGCATGCATGCACGCATGGAAGCATAAAGGAGGAAGATGCAGTGTAGGAAAGATATGTCTAAAGAGTTCTCTGCCACAGGAGGTACAGTACTACAGAATGAATGGCCTTCTGTTAACCCGTCGTGTAGGGGATTCAGACACTAGCGAGATGGTGGAAATCACTAGCTGAACTGCGAGGTCCTTTCCAACCCACCAGTGATATCAGATGATACAGTGTTATCAGCTGAGCTCAATGGTGATTTACGCTCTACTCTTACAAGAGTGAAGTCTGAATTCTTTCTAGGAAAGGCAAACCAAGTTTACTACTCAAGACATGAATTCGTCGAATATGGTATCATTGCCTACATGTCATAGACTAGTCACTTGGAATCTGGGATTGTAATGCATCATATACAATTACGCCCTTTGGCCAGGTTTCAGCTATCATAGTTTTGGCCAAGCCTCTTCTTCCCCTACACTCTTTAACTCCATTCCTCCCCTAACATTATTCATTTAAAATTAAAGAATTGTTAATGAAGATACATACTGCTGGCTTTGAATATCTTTTATCTTGGAAAACTGGCAATGAGTCCTAAGTGTCTTGACTGCTAGTTCTGAGTTCTTGGATTTAAAACCCGTTGAGTATTATTTTCCTTCCAGATGTTAGCTAAAGCTCCATTCATGCCATGACTGTCAGTTTTGGTAATATGCCAGCACTTTGGAGAATATTCAGTCTGCAAAATATGGAATGGAAAATGTATGTGCACCTTACACCCACTGAATTTTGTAAAAAACTATTTATCTTAATAGCCCTGTGTTCAAGACCAAGATAGTAGTAAGGGCAAATATCCCATCAACAATAGAAATAGCTATGGGAATAAGAAGGGGAAAGGGATCTTAGGAGCAAGCAAAGGGGTTTGGTTTGTTTTTTTTTTTTTTAAAATGATCCAGTTCCACTGGTAATTATGAGTTTGTTTCCACATTCCAGACACTCAGACTTCTGACTGGCTGTCAGAGATGTTGCAGTAATAAATTGTATGCCTTGGTCACTACTTGGGTAGAATATTTCCATTTCAGAAAAAATGATATCTCAGCCGTTGCATTTCAGGGTGATAATTGCACTTCTCAGGTGGTTAAGAAAAAGATTATCTATAAATAATAATTAAAAAGTTGTACCCCAAGGGAATGGGAATGTCAGAAACAGAACTCAAACATATGAATGTTAGACTTATGGCTTGACCTTATTCCACTGTGTTCAGTGTTACAAATTCTAAGCACATTTATGCTTCAATATTTGGAGGTAACAATTTGAGGGTGTGTTAGGTGGAGAGAAGGTAGCATTTAGACTACTGTATTAAACTACCCCTTTAATGACATAGCCGCTTCTCCTTATCACTTTAAGTGTCAGGCTATTAACACTCATAGTTAATCAGCTCCATGCTCTCCTCTGCACTTTAGAGGCACATATGTAGGGGAGGGGATTGAAAGAGGTTAGGTAAAGCCGAGACTGAAATCCACAGATGTGTTATATTTGTTCCGTGTGTGTGTGTGTGTTGGCTCAGTCATGTCCACCTCTTTGTGATCCCATGGACTATAGTCTGCCAGGCTCCCCTGTCTATGGAATTTTCCAGGCAAGAATACTGGAGTGGATTGCCATCTACTGCTCTAGGAGATCTTCCTGACTCAGGGCATGAACCCTCATCTCTTATGTCTTTTGCATAGACAAGCGGGTTCTTAACCACTGCACCACCTGGGAAGCTCTATATTTGGTCTACATGCTATTTTGGAAGTTTGAATTTTTGTGCCTGTTAACATTAAAAAGTTTGGATTTCTGAAGTCTCTTGGTTATAGGGAGTGCTGAGGATTGAGACAGTAATCAAACAATCTAGTAAGACCTAGTCCACAGTCCTGCACAGTCACGATTGATTGGAACTGAGTCTTGACAGCTGCGTTGGAGCCAGTCTTGAATCATGAGGGCATCGGTGTATCATAGTCTCTACAGAGTGTACATTATTCATGTCACTTTTGCTCTTCACCTGGCTCCAGCACAGATTTGAGTTCACACTTGACTTTGATTCCAAAGAAAGCCTTAACCCTGCCTGCATTTCACGGATCTAAAGATCACTGAAGTTCCCAACAGGATGGGAGAGTGGCATGAGGCATGTGTTCTGTTGGGGACCCAAGCAAAGATCAGAAAGATGTGACTCTTGTCTCAAGGAAGTCAGACCGGCTTGAGAATCAGATGTATAGAAATCTAAGGATGGACTAGCACATGACATGCATGTACAAAGCACTCTGGGCACCTCAGGAGGAGAGACTCTCAGTGCTACAAAGAAGCAGCAGCATCTGAACTGGACCTTGAAATCCAAACAGATGTTTTCTATGTAGAAGGAGCAGGAACAGCATCCCAGGGAGAGGAAGCACTGTGAGGAGATAAATGCTGAGAGGGGCACAAGAGAGCGGTGTGTTTGATGAACAACTCTTTATGGGGGGAGAATGGAGCTGGTGGATGATCGTGTGCCAGATTGTAGTGTGGCATTTAACATTTATAAAAGGGCAGGGAAGGATGTCCTTGAGGATATTAAGTAGAGAAGTAACCCACTAGGTTTATCTTAAGAAAAAAAAAGCCTTTGTACAAGTTTTGACAAGTTTCCTTCAAAGGTGAGCCATGCTAAGGACAAGAAGAAAGACTTGCCTTGGTTAGAAAGAAAGCTTCAGTACAGTGTGCCCGTGTCTTAGGAGAGTTTGGATCCATACAGCAGAGGCGTATGTTGTTTTGCTGACTGATGTAGCTTTTTCTTATGCCACACTGCATCCATGCACAGCCCTCCGCGTGCCATCAGATGACTGCCAACGATGGCACTTCACGATATCAGTGCATAGGTACTCTCTTTGCCATCGCCATATGCTGCCCCTTGAACAATAGGAATAAACAGATTATGTGGAGTTCGTGTGCTGCTGCCAAGAGAATCAGCTGGGTTCCAAAGAGTGCCTGGGAATCTCATTATGGCTCCGAGAGCACTTTGAAATTCAGCTTGAGGTGATCGCTTCAGATGAAAACTCACGTGAGTGGTGATGGCATGAAGGCAAGAGAGCCGCATCCATCCCCCTGGCTTTCCTGGAGAAGCGGCAGCCAGTTGGAGGAGGAATGAAGTGACTGGGATGGTTTAAGGCAGTGGAATCACGCCCACGTGGAAAGGGAAAACCAAGCTGCTGGTTAGCTGCGTGTGGAGTCAGACAATACGTGTTCTGTGCTCATCTTTGCTTTGTCCAGTCCAGTCTGAGGGCATGGGCAACCATGCTCTGGGTGGAGGCAGATGGCAAACGGCACCTGGAAGTGGCCCTGAGCAGTACCGTAGTGTTCAAAACTAGGTGCCATATGTACAACTTGCTGAAATGATGGGCTGCCTCATCATTGTGGATCAGAGGCCTTCCTCGTTTGTTTTCAGCTTCTCTGGCAGGGGCTCTGTCCGGTCGTCTGATCCTCTCATTGTGCTAGTATTTGCAAAGGGAAAAGAGACCATAGCTCTGGTTTCTGGCTGGCACTGCTTGCCTAACTTTTATCATGCTCTCTTGCTTCTTCCTTATTTGTCATCGCTGCTAAGCTGCCAGGTACTTGAGGGTGGCAACTTTATTTCTGATCAGTTTTCCCAAGGTCAGTGCTGTTCAAATTGAGGTGAAGTGAGTCTGGTGGTGTGCCAAAGTGTATGCTGAAGTGGCATGCACAGGTGTGCTCAGTTGTGTCTGACTCCTTGCAACCTCGTGGACGGCAGCCCACCAGGCTCCTTTGTCCATGGGATTTTCCAAGAATACTGGAGTAGGTTGCTGTTTCCTCCTCCAGGGGATCAACTCTCCAGCATCTCCTGCATTGGCAGGTAGACTCTTTACCACTGCTCCACCTGGGAAGCCCGTGCCAAAGTGGGGAAACCATCTTATGCAAATGTCTTGGAAATCAGGCATCTTATATTAAAATGTTTGGATGCATGTACACGGGGCTTCCCAGGTGGTGCTAGGTGTAAGGAACCCACTTGCCAATGCGGGAGACATAAGAGATGTGGGTTTGATCCTTGGGTGAGAAAGATTCCTTGGAAGAGGGCATGGTAACCCACTCCAGTATTCTTGCCTAGAGAATCCCCATGGACAGGGGAACCTGGCAGGCTACAGTCCATAGGGTCACATACAGTCAGACACAACTGAAGTGACTTAGCACACACAGTATGATTTAATGGCACACGGAAATGAAACAGATTTGTAAAACGTTTTAGCTTGGATTGGGCTCATCTCTTAGACCTGGCTGGATCAGGGGAAGACTCATTCATGCCCCTCCTTTATTGGAAGTTCTTTCATAGGTCTAGAAGCAGCAATTAATTGTTTAGTACTTGCTTATAGAAATAAAGGAGGAAGGAGGGAAAAGATTACTCACATCCAGTGCTTTTCAGGTAGTCATCGCTACATACATGTCTAGTTAAGGCCAAGTCAGTCATCAAGTCTTGGTAAGATCTGGCCAGTTCAGTTCAGTTCAGTCGCTCAGTTGTGTCCAACTCTTTGCAACCCTATGAATCGCAGCACGCCAGGTCTCCCTGTCCATCACCAACTCCTGGAATTCACCTAAACTCGTGTGCATTGAGTTGGTCATGCCATCCAGTCATCTCATCCTCTGTCATCCCCTTCTCCTCCTGTATCAGGGTTTTTTCAAATGAGTCAAATCTTCGCATGAGGTGGCCAAAGTATTGGAGTTTCAGCCTCAGCATCAGTCCTTCCAGTGAACACCCAGGACTGATCTCCTTTAGGATGGACTGGTTGGATCTCCTTGCAGTCCAAGGGACTCTCAAGAGTCTTCTCCAACACCACAGTTCAAAAGCATCAATTCTTTGGCACTCAGCTTTCTTCACAGTCCAAATTTCACATCCATACATGCCCACTGGAAAACCATAGCCTTGACTAGATGGACCTTTGTTGGCAAAGTAACATCTCTGCTTTTTAATATTTCTGACTGCGCCGAGAGGAGCTACCCCATGCTCAAGGTCAGGGGCGGCAACTGAGAGTGCCAGGCTGTGACAGCGCAGGAGCAGTCGAGAGCAGCTATCCGACGTGTGAGGTCAGGGGCGGCGGCCGAGACTAGCTGCCCTACACCCGAGGTCAGGTGCGGTGGCTAAAAGGAGCCACCCCACGCCCAAGGTTAGGGAGGGTGGCCGAGAGGAGCTACCCCACGTCCAAGGAGCTGCGGCTGCGCAGGCACAGGAGAGCCTAGAAGAGCTACTCCACGTTCAAGGTCAGGAGGGGCAACCTCGTCCAAGGTAAGGAGCAGCGGCTGCACTTTGCTGGAGCAGCCGTGGAGAGATACCCCACGTCCAAGGTAAGAGAAACCCAAGTAAGATGGTAGTAGGTCAGTTCAGTTCAGTTCAGCTCAGTCGCTCAGTTGTGTCCGACTCTTTGTGACCTCATGAATCACAGGACGCCAGGCCTCCTTGTCCATCACCAACTCCTGAAGTTTACTCAGACTCACGTTCATCGAGTCAGTGATGCCGTCCAGCCATCTCATCTTCTGTCGTCCCCTTCTCTTCCTGCCCCCAATCCCTCTCAGCATCAGAATCTTTTCCAATGAGTCAACTCTTCGCATGAGGTGGCCAAAGTACTGGAGTTTCAGCTTTAGCATCATTCCTTCTAAAGAAATCCCAGGGCTGATCTCCTTCAGAAAGGACTGGTTGGATCTCCTTGCAGTCCAAGGGACTCTCAAGAGTCTTCTCCAACACCACAGTTCAAAAGCATCAATTCTTCGGCACTCAGCTTTCTTTATAGTCCAACTCTCATATCCATACATGACCACTGGAAAAACCATAGCCTTGACTAGTTAGAAACTGGCAAATGATAGCAAACTAATCCTAAATATATCAACTTCAAAGGGGGCTGGGTAAGAAACATGAGTGAGGAATCACATTCATAGTCCTATGGGTAAATGATGCCAGAGACTTGCATTTGGAGGCCATTTTTTTTTCTCTAGGCAAAACAAATTTCATTAGATGAAAACCTTAGGAATGACTTGATTCCTTACACACGCTTTGAATGAATCCTGAACCTTCTATGGAGATGGATAATAGGTAGCACTATTTTGCTAAGAAACCATTTATGAAACACTAGTTACTGATCTTAATTTCTTCCCAGCCAAAATCCATGAATTAAACCCCTAAGTGTGAAAATATGATTGTTCAGGCTTTTGTTGTCAATCCACTCATTTAATAAAAAATTATTTTATTTGCTATATTTTAATTGAGGCTTCCCTGATAGGTCAGTTGGTAAAGAATCCACCTGGAATGCAGGAGTCCCTGGTTCTATTCCTGGGTTTCAAAGATCTGTTGGAGAAGGGAAAGGTTACCCATTCCAGCATTCTGGCCTGGAGAATTCCATGGATCGTATAGTTCATGGGGTGGCAGAGAGTTGGACATGACTGAACAACTTTCACTTTCACATATTTTAATCAATAACTACACAAATAGCATCTTGAAAATTCAGGAGCAAACAGTGTATAACTATGAATGACCATTCCCTCATCTTGCACATCTGTTTTTGCATTATTCTCTAATGGGCCCAGTAGCTCCTCCCTGATGAGTGTGGGATCCTTGCATTCATCTGTCCTCATCTGAGATGTAAAGCAAGACTGGATAACTTGTGTGTGGGGGGGTGGGTGGAGGGGGTGGTGGGGACAGATAGAAACTGAAGCATAAAGAAGGAAAACTGAGAACACAAAGGAGAATCTCTCCTCAGATGAGATTTCCCCTTGTTTTCTCTTTGCCTTTCCCGTCTTACGTGTCTCAACACCAGAGTAGATGTAGCTCTGACATTTACTGGCCATATAGGAGTAAGAGCGTGTCTTACATGGTTGCTGTGGATATTCAGTGAGATAAAGGGATCTCAGTCCTCGGTTCAGTGTTTATGAGAATAAGTAGTTAATGAACATCACTGTGGCGCCCTCTTCCTTCAGGGACGATGTCTCCCAGGGATTGATCCTGGTCCCCTTTGCTTCCTTGTCTCTCCTAGGCTCCAACTTCAACTCCCATGCCAGTGTCAACAACCCCAGATCTGTGTCCTCTTTTATGAGAACTCTTGAGGGCCTTACCTCTGCTCTTTGATCAGCTGAGGATCAGAGCCAGAACCACTGACATTATTTTAGGGAAAACAGTGATCTTCGTTAACAAATCTGCTCTTCATTCTTTTCCTCCACATTCTCCTTTCTAATGATATCAACTCCCCTCTCTAGAACCAGCCTCAAGGCCTGGGGCCATCTTCTATGCCTTCCTCTGTCACCCACCACAGCAAATCTGAGGACAAATATCATTAATTCTACATATCTTTCCCAGTCTTTATCTGCACTTTCCCAACTACAGTTCAACTGCTTTTCATTGTGGGTTGGCTTGGATTATCATTAAAGCTGTCCTCCTGGTTCCCCCACTTCTGATTGATTTTTTTCCCCTGACACAACTTCTATCAGGTTGTTGCTGTTTTTCAGTCACTCAATCATGTCCAACTCTTTGCTACCCCATGGACTGCAGCACACCAGGCTTCCCTGTTCTTCACCATCTCCTGAAGCTTGCTTAGACTCATGTCCATTGAGTCAGGGATGCCATCCAACTATCTCATCCCCTGTTGTCCCCTTCTCCTCCTGCCTTCAACCTTTCCCACCATCAGGGTCTTTTCAAATGAGTCAGCTCTTCGCATCAGGTGGCCAAAGTATTGGTACTTCAGCTTCAGCATCAGTCCTTCCAATGAATATTCAGGGTTGATTTCCTTTAGGATTGATTGATTTGATCTCCTTGAAGTCCAAGGGACTCTCAAGAGTCTTCTCCAACACCATAGTTCAAAAGCATCAATCCTTTGGTCCTCAGCTTTCTTTATGGTCCAACTTTCAAATCCATACATAACTACTGGGAAAACCATAGCTTTGACTAGACAATCTTTGCTGGCAAAGTAATGTTTTTGCTTTTTAATATGCTGTCTAAGTTTGTTATAGCTTTTCTTTCCAGGTTAACCTTCTTAAAACATAGCTTCTACCCACTGATTCTCTGACAATATGTCATTTCCCACAGGTTAAGTCCAACCTTGTCTAATGACATTAAAGGTATCCATGCCTTTTCACCCACATTTCTACAATTTGACCTTTCACAATAAATACTCCTTGTTCCCAACCTACCACACTTTTTCTCCATATTTTTGCTTATGCTCGTCACTCCACAGAAAAGGGTCAACTCTTCCCACTTCTCTGGGACTCCTACTAGTCTTCAAAGCCCCCTGATATGTCATCCCCCCACCCATACTCCACTGATCCCCATTCCTAAGCTGAATAAATTTCAACAGGTGCTTAACAAACAGTACGTAGATGACTAAAACAAATTAGTGAATAAACAAGTGAGTAAATTGAAGAATATCTCATCATATATCACAGTGTTGTTAACATAATCAACATGGTGTCAGTCTAGATAACTCCTACTAGGCCAAAAATACAAATGACAGTCTGGGAAAGACAGTAGGAAAATAAAAAATCAAGATTCAGTAGCCAAAGCAACAACAGTAACAAAAATCTATTTTTTGATATTCGTTTTCTTAGAATCATGGTTTTAATGACTAGAAATTCACTTGTGAAATTATTTATGTCAAGATTTTATTTTGCCTATTGATCATCATATCTGTCTTTATACCCAGATCATATTATCATGATTACGATAGCTTTATGGTAGGTTTTGAAATCACATAATTTGTTCAACTTTTTCAAAATTATTTTGGCTCTCTAGGCATTGCATTTATTCTAACTTCTGATGCTTAAACACATGCAATTTCCATGATATGTGAATGATGGGTTAGCATTCTCTGTTAACTATTAGAAGAATGGCCCTATAAATTTTCTAAATGGGTGTGTTGACAAAAGCTGTTATTTTAAATATATATATATACACACAGATGTATAAATGTGTATATATAGCACATGCATAAACGTATATGTTGCATTTGTGAATGTATGTATATATTGTATGTATGTATTGTATGTATGTATGCATACACTTTTTGAACAGTGAATTCTCTGCCTCCCTGTAAATTGGCGATCATTGGCACTCAGGACTCTGTGTAATGCCTGTTTTGTCCCAGCCCAGGCCGTTCTCTATGAGCTGGCCTCCCTCACTGCTGGTAGGTAACTATGTGATATATAACTTGCAAGCAGTCCTGCTGTTTGTTACTGGCAATTAATCTCTCTGGTGCCTTTCTTCCATTCAGACTAAGCCTTTATGTTCTAAATCCAGCTATTCTAACGCTCCCCACTTGTGCTGTGTAGAAAAGACTCAGACTGGCAGATTATCGCAGGGCAGTTAAGCATGTAATTGCTCAAATGAGTTAAAATCCCTTCAAATATCTGTCTTTGTACCTCATCACACCACTTCACGGACTCAAATATTTGACAATTGATGAAGATAAACTAAAGGGGCCTTCATTAGCTACCAACCACCGTGACAAGCTTCTTTCAGCGAAAGGCTGGTGAATTTTGGAACTTATTATCTACTTAAAAACTGCAGGAAAGCAGAAAAATACTTCAGTGAACTTTAGAATAGAGAAAGCTAGATGCTTTCTGTGGAAGCAGAGGTCAGGGGGAAAAAAACCTCATGGTTTGCTAATCTAAGGCTGCACTTGTTAAAAACATGGAGTGAGATGGGTAGGTGCACTTATCCAATAAAGGAAGGGAAATATTATCACATTCTCATAGGCACCATCATTAATGATCATGTGTTAAATTTGGAGGTAATTACAGAAATGAAGGGTGGGTGGCAGAAATCCAGGACTATGCAGAGGCTGATCTTAGTGTGTGGTTGCCTGCCTGCCAGGAGAGGTAGCCCCCCGGCTCAAGGATGAATTAGGTGCTGTGTTGAGTGGGTGTCTTGGGAAATGCATGGAACTTCGGCATAAACCACAGCAAATCCTCTGACTTTCAGGGACCTCACTGCTCCGTACTAAGCTGTTCAGACTTGATGCCAAGAAAAGCAGGTGCTAATATGACCAGCAGGCATTTAGGGTAGAGTAGATGCCGAATTTGAAGTGATGACCCTGCATCTTACCATGGTGAGATGTTGGGCAAGTCACAGCTTCAGTTTCCCTATGTATAAGCTTTACAGATTTATATCGTGTGTGATGTTTCTGTGAGGATTAAATGAGCTAATGTTCGGTACATCTTTGGTCATTAATTTATAAAATGGGGATATCTAGAATTTGTGCATATATTTTATAGTTAATGGGAACCTGCAAACTTTTTCCTTAGATAATTGAAAAAAAAAGTCAATACTGTGAACACTAAGCATGAAAAAAAATGGTAGAGATGTATGAAACATTTTATTTTTTCAAGATTGGTTTTCATTAGCTTAGGGTGGCTGGGTTGCTCTGATCTCAGTAGTGGAATGAATACCCCTGGTTTCCAAGCAGCACCTATGACCAGACTCACCTTGGCCACCCTTGCCCTGGCCAGGAATTATTCTCCTGGCTGGTTAAATAATATGACTGGGTAAAAACCAATAGTGAGTGGACGTTTTTGAAAGAGTCTTGACTTTACTGAAATTCTTCTAGTGTTATATTTTTGAATAGGATGTTAGCTTCTGTTTAGACATACTAGTTCTAATTAAACATTTAAGATATTCGAGGAAAAAATGATGACATTAAACCATTATTAACTATTATAGAGGATAGGTACATTAAAAAGACAAATTGTATAATCGTTCTGTTGCAATGTTCGCGTGTATATATACATACACACATACATATGTATTTGAGCTGTAACAAAAGTTCAGCCATAGTTCTGATATTCTGTCCATTTTGATGATTTGGTTCTGTTTGACCTTGGCCATTGGAAGACTGAGGCTTCTGGAATGGCTATTTTCTAGCTGTAGTGTATAATTAATGATCAGATAGATTGCTATCTTATTTAATAAGTGTAAGTTCAGTTCAGTTCAGTAACTCAGTCGTGTCCAACTCTTCGCGACCTCATGAATCGCAGCATGCCAGGCCTCCTTGTCCATCACCAACTCCCAGAGTTCACTCAAACTCATGTCCATTGAGTCGGTGATGCCATCCAGCCATCTCATCCTCTGTCGTCCCCCTTCTCCTCCTCCGCCCCCAATCCCTCTCATCATCAGAGTCTTTTCCAGTGAGTCAACTTTTCACATCAGGTACCCAAAGTATTGGAGTTTCAACTTCAACATCAGTCCTTCCAATGAACACCCAGAACTGATCTCCTTTAGGATGGACTGGTTGGATCTCCTTACAGTCCAAGGGACTCTCAAGAGTCTTCTCCAACACCACAGTTCAAAAGCATCAATTCTTCACAGCTCAGCTTCCTTCAGAGTCCAACTTTCACATCCATACATGACCACTGGAAAAACCATAGCCTTGACTAGACGGACCTTTGTTGGCAAAGTAAAGTCTCTGCTTTTGAATATGCTATCTAGGTTAGTCATAACTTTCCTTCCAAAGAATAAGCGTCTTTTAATTTCATGGCTGCAGTCACCATCTGCAGTGATTTTGGAGCTCTAAAAATAAAGTCTGACATGGTTTCTACTGTTTCCCCATCCATTTCCCATGAAGTGATGAGACCAGATGCCATGATCTAAGTTTTCTTAATGTTGAGCTTTAAGCCAACTTTTTCACTCCCTTCTTTCACTTTCATCACTGTGGCTCAGATCATGAACTCCTTATTGCCAAATTCAGACTTAAATTGAAGAAATTAGGGAAAACCACTAGACCATTCAGGTATGACCTAAATCAAATCCTTTATTATTATACAGTGGAAGTGAGAAATAGATTTAAGGGACTAGATCTGATAGACAGAGTGCCTGATGAACTTTGGACAGAGGTACGTGACATTGTACAGGAGACAGGAATCAAGACCATCCCCATGGGAAAGAAATGCAAAAAGCAAAATGGCTGTCTGGGGAGGCCTTACAAATAGCTGTGAAAAGAAGAGAAGTGAAAAGCAAAGGAGAAAAAAGTGTAAGTAATACCATGTAAATAATAAAAACAATTCATCTCACCCTCTCCCTCTTCTCTTCCACACTTGTCCACAAGTCTGTTCTCTATGTGTGTATCTCCACTGCTGCTCTGAGAACAAATTCGTCAGTACCATTCTTCTAGATTTCATATTTATGCATTAATATACAATACTTGTTTTTCTCTTTCTGACTTACTTCCTCTGTATCATAGGCTCTAGATTGGGTGAGATAAATGGAGACAGTAGCACGGATATGTATACACTAATATATATAAATAGATAGCTGATGGGAATTTGCTTTATGACTCAGGGAACTCAAACTGGGGCTCTGTAATAACCTAGATGGATGGGAGTGGGTGGGAGGTGGGAGGAAGATGGAAGAGAGAAGGGACATATGTACACCTATGATTAATTCATATTGATGTATGACAGAAATCAAACCAATATTATAAGCTAACCATCAACAACTACAAATAAATATATATCAATAATAAAAACAATATGTATTTGAACATATTGTTTTGTTTTAATATTAAATTTTTGTGGAGATAAGTGATCTGCATGCAACTCTAAATAATGTTTTATTTTATATTTAATGGTGAAATGCTAATAGTCACACATAAGATAGTAAGATTTGAATGATGCAATAATTAATTATTTAAAAGACTTATTTTATATGTTAAAATTAAGATTTGCAACTTTTAATAAACTAGATTAAGTAAATATTAAGTAAATAAATTAGAATATTTGGGGGCCAAAAATGGTAACATTTTAATAAAAACAGAAATAAGACTAATAGGGATAAGATTATGTAATGGTTCTGAACTTTATAGAATTCTTTTGGGCTAGAATTTATAACATTTAGGAATTATAAATGTTATAATTAATAGGAATTATAAATTATACTTTATATACTTTAGGAATTATATTCAGCTATTTATTCCATTTAGGCCAAGTCCTCAAAAGAAAAGTATGTTTAGATAATTTGTCATATCTTGTTAGGTTCAGTTCAGTCACTCACTCGTGTCCGATTTTTTGTGACCCCGTGAATCGCAGCACGCCAGGCCTGCCTGTCCATCACCATCTCCTGGAGTTCACTCAGACTCACATCCATCGAGTCAGTGATGCCATCCAGCCATCTCATCTTCGGTCGTCCCCTTCTCCTCCTGCCCCCAATCCCTCCCAGCATCAGAGTCTTTTCCAATGAGTCAACTCTTCACATGAGGTGGCCAAAGTACTGGAGTTTCAGCTTTAGCATCATTCCTTCTAAAGAAATCCCAGGGTTGATCTCCTTCAGAATGGACTGGTTGGATCTCCTTGCAGTCCAAGGGACTCTCAAGAGTCTTCTCCAACACCACAGTTCAAAAGCATCAATTCTTTGCTGTCCAACTCTCACATCCATACATCACCACAGGAAAAACCATAGCCTTGACTAGACAGACCTTAGCCGGCAAAGTAATGTCTCTGCTTTTGAATATACTATCTAGATTGGTCATAGCTTTTCTTCCAAGGACTAAGCATGTTTTAATTTCATATCTGCAGTCACCATCTGCAGTGATTTTGGAGCCCAAAAATATAAAGTCTGACACTGTTTCCACTGTTTCCTCATCTATTTGCGATGAACTGATGAGACCGGATGCCATGATCTTCGTTTTCTGAATGTTGAGCTTTAAGCCAATTTTTTTCACTCTCCTCTTTCACTTTCATCAAGAGGCTTTTGAGTTCCTCTTCTCTTTCTGCCATAAGGGTGGTGTCATCTGCATATCTTAGGTTATTGATATTTCTCGCAGCAATCTTGATTCCAGCTTGTGTTTCTTCCAGGCCAGCGTTTCTCATGATGTACTCTGCATATAAGTTAGATAAGCAGGGTGACAATATACAGCCTTGACGTACTCCTTTTCCTATTTGGAACCAGTCTGTTGTTCCATGTCCAGTTCTAACTGTTGCTTCTTGACCTGCATACAAATTTCTCAAGAGGCAGGTGAGGTGGTCTGGTATTCCCATCTTTCTCAGAATTTTCCACAGTTTATTGTGATCCACACAGTCAAAGGC
Organism: Nanger dama; assembly: GCA_917880005.1. Lineage (NCBI taxonomy): Eukaryota > Metazoa > Chordata > Mammalia > Artiodactyla > Bovidae > Nanger > Nanger dama. Next base: position 9,812,631 of record CAKJTW010000044.1, on the reverse strand, counting down.
TTTGGCATAGTCAATAAAGCAGAAATAGCTGTTTTTCTGGAACTCTCTTGCTTTTTTCTTGTTTTATCTTGTTAGGATGGATTAAAAGTAGAATGTCAACTTTGCCAACTTCCTATTTCTCAAGAGAAGTATTTTAAAGCTAGGTACAGTAATATTCACAATGAATTATCTTCATTTCAAACATAAAAAGGAATATAGAATATAAATGAAAAAGCAATCAAGATGCTGCTTCAGGTACCTCTAATGACCTCAGGTAGAAGAGCCCGTTTGGTATCACAAATGTGCAGTATAGTGTCAAGTATGATCTGGTTGCTGACAATCCTGAGAAATGACCCTTCTTACACCTTAATGTCATACTTGAAATTTGAATCCAGAAGTTTTTAAGTAACAGTATTAATATAAACATTTAAAAATAAATTTGCATAATTATTCTGTAACCTGTTGGTGTCATGTAGCATCAGTCTTGGCTTGGACCAGTTTATGTATTAACTATCCATGAGTATGCACATGCTAAGTCACCTCAGTCAAGTCGCAACTCTTTGCAACCTGGCCTGTAGCCCGCTAGGCTCTTCTGTCCATGGGATTCTCCAGGGAAGAATACTAGAGTGGCTTGCCCTGCCCTCTTCCAGGGGATCTTCCTGACTCAGGCATCAAACCCACATTCTTATGTCTCCTGCATTGGCAGGTGGGTTCTTTACCACTGGCACCACCTAGGAAGCCCAACTATTAAAATATATACATATAACAATAGACATATAATAATGCCATGGCATAACCACGTTTCCTTTTTTTTTTTCTTTAACCAAGTTTTATTCCTTTAATCAAGAAAGGATCTGAATTTTTAAATTATTTATTTGGGCATTTATTTAGGTCTTTAGATAGTTTTAATCATTTGGTTTCTTAAGACACTCCTGAGGTCTATACTCCTGACTTAATTGCTAAGTGAGATTCTTTAAAAACACTGTTATTAGATTTTTAATTTAAATCATTTTTAATCATGAGTTGTGAGATTAGTTCTTGATTTGGTTTTCTCTGCTGGCTTGTCAGTTACTTGAATCAAGGCTATTCCAGATTCAGAAAATGATATTTGCCACTCTACTCTTCTAGGCCATGAAATTAAAAGATACTTACTCCTTGGAAGAAAAGTTATGACCAACCTAGATAGCATATTCAAAAGCAGAGACATTACTTTGCTGACTAAGGTCCGTCTAGTCAAGGCTATGGTTTTTCCTGTGGTGATGTATGGATGTGAGAGTTGGACTGTGAAGAAGGCTGAGCACCAAAGAATTGATGCTTTTGAACTGTGGTGTTGGAGAAGACTCTTGAGAGTCCCTTGGACTGCAAGGAGATCCAACCAGTCCATTTTGAAGGAGATCAACCCTGGGATTTCTTTGGAAGGAATGATGCTAAAACTGAAACTCCAGTACTTGGCCACCTCATGCAAAGAGTTGACTCATTGGAAAAGACACTGATGCTGGGAGGGATTTAGGGCAGAAGGAGAAGGAGACAACAGAGGATGAGATGGCTGGATGGCATCACTGACTCAGTGGATGTGAGTCTGAGTGAACTCCGGGAGATGGTGATGGACAGGAGGCCTAGAATGGTGCGATTCATGGGGTCACAAAGAGTCAGACATGACTGAGTGACTGAACTGGACTGAACTCTTCTAGGCCAGGAAGAATCTTTCACACTATCATTTTAAGGAAGGTGTGAAAAGTGCAATACAGACAAGCAAAAATTGAAATTTGGACTTCATCAAAATTAAAAATGTTTTCTTTACCAGAATCTACCTAACATGATGGAAAGGCAAGTGGCAGCCTGGGAATAAATATTTGCCAAACATACAGCTCACAATGGGATAGCATCTAGAATAAAGAAATCAAAACTGGACAATGAAGAACAAATAATTCAATCAGAATTTGAGCAAAATATGTAAAGAGGATGTATAGATGACAATTTAACAGATGAAAAGTTGTTTATAATTATTAGGGAAATACAAATTAAAACCATGAGATAATGCTTTACTACACTTCTATCTGAATGGCTAAAATGAAAAATAATTGACAATACGAAATGTTTGTATGAATACAGAGAAACTGAATCACTAACAGGTGGGGAAATTGAAAATGGCATAGCTACATTTGAAAACACTTTGACCCTTTCTTAGAAATCTAAACATGCAGTTATCATGTGACCCAGAAGTTACATTCAAAACATTCTAGAGGAAGAAAAGTTATTACACAGAACTTGTGTATAAATGTTTATGGTAATTTTTTTCATAATATCCTAAATTTGAACAGCTCAACAGGCAAATATTTCAACAAACTATGGTATTGTCCTACCATAGATTACTACTCAGAAATGAAGGGAACATTCTAATGATACAAAGACAGCCTGGATGAATCTCCAGAGAATTACACTAAAAAAAGAAAACTAGTCCCCACAGGTATGGTCCCATTTATGTAGCATTCCTGAAATAACCAAACAATAGCAAGGGAGCAGAGACTGGCGCTTTCCAGGCTTTGGGAGGAGTTTGATACAGAAAGGAAGTGAGTGTGCCTATGAAAGGGCAAGTCGAGGAACGTGTGTGCTGATGAATCTGTATCAATGTCAATTTCTTGGTTGTGCTATCATTTGAAAGTTTGGTAAGATGCTATCAGTGGGTGAAATTGTGTCCAGAGTACAAAATCTGTCTTCATCATTCCTTACAACAGCATACAAATCTGTAATTATCTCCAAATATAATAGTTCAATTAAGTGAAGGATACCTAAAACAAAAATAGTAAAATAAAATGCATGAAAAACTAGCACAAGAATGGAAAAGAAGAATTGAAAGTGTATTATTATAAGATTCTTATGTTATTTGAAGATAAACTGTTATCAATTAAGTATGCATAATTTCACTGACTTGATGGACGTGAATCTGAGTGAACTCTGGGAGTTGGTGATGGACAGGGAGGCCTGGCGTGCTGTGATTCATGGGATTGTAAAGAGTTGGACAAGACTGAGTGACTAAACTGAACTGAACTGAATTGTCAATCCTAGAGCAACCACTTTAAGAAAAGGCAAGAGTGGTAGAAAAATGCAGCAAAATTTATTAGATAAAAATGAGGCTAGAAAAAGAGGGGGAAAAGGAGCAAATAACAAGTAAATAAGCAGAAAACAAAAAGAATTAGGTAGATTTTAAAGTATCCATTTTAATTTAGAAAGATAGTAATGATGACCCTGTATGTGAGACAACAAAAAGACACAGAGGTATAGAACGGACTTTTAGCCTCTGAGGGAAAGGGAGAGGGTGGGATGATTTGGGAGAATGGCATTGAAACATGTATATTATCATGTAAGAAACGAAGTGCCAGTCTGTGTTCGATACAGATTACAGGATGCTTGGGGCTGGTGCACGGGATGATCCAGAGAGATGACATGGGGTGGGAGGTGGGAGGGGGCTTCAGCATTGGGAGATCGTGTACACCTGTGGCTAATTCATGTCAATGTATGGCAAAACCAATACAGTATTGTAACATAGAATAAAGTAAAAATAAAATTTAAAAAAAATTTTTAAAACTACTTAAAAATAAAGTATCCATTTTATTAATTAGATTAAATATAAATGGTTTCAGTTCAGTTCAGTTCAGTCGCTCAGTTGTGTCTGAGTCTTTGTGACTCCATGAATCACACCATGCCAGGCCTCCCTGTCCATCACCAATTCTTGGAGTTCACTCAGACTCACATCCATCGAGTCCGTGATGCCATCCAGCCATCTCATCCTCATCATCCCCTACTCCTCTTGTCTCCAATCCCTCCCAGCATCAGAGTCTTTTCCAATGAGTCAGCTCTTCACATCAGGTGGCCAAATTGGAGTTTCAGCTTCAACATCAGTCTTTCCAATAAACACCCAGGACTGATCTCCTTTAGGACAGACTGTTTGGATCTCCTTGCAGTCCAAGGGACTCTCAAGAGTCTTCTCCAACACTACAATTCAAAAGCATCAGTTCTTTGGCACTCAGCTTTCTTCATAGTCCAGCTCTCACATCCATACATGACCACTGGAAAAACCATAGCCTTGACTAGACAGACCTTGTTTGGCAAAGTAATGCTGTACTTTTCAATATGCTTTCTAAGTTGGTCATAACTTTTCTTCCAAGGAGTAAGTGTCTTTCAATTTCATATCTGCAGTCACCATCTACAGTGATTTTGGAGCCCCCAAAATAAAGTCTGACGCTGTTTCCACTGTTTCCCCATCTATTTCCCATGAAGTGATCAGGCAAGATGGCATGATCTTAGTTTTCTGAATGTTGAGCTTTAAGCCAACTTTTTCACTCTCCTCTTTCACTTTCATCAAGAGGCTTTTGAGTTCCTCTTCACTTTCTGCCATAAGGGTGGTGTCCTCTGCATATCTGAGGTTATTGATATTTCTCCCAGAAATCTTGATTCCAGCTTGTGCTTCTTCCAGCCCAGCGTTTCTCATGATGTACTCTGCATAGAAGTTAAATAAGCAGGGTGACAGTATACAGCCTTGACGTACTCCTTTTCCCATTTGGAACCAGTCTGTTGTCCCATGTCCGTTTCTCACCATTGCTTCCTGACCTGTGTATAGGTTTCTCAAGAGGCAGGTCAGGTGGTCTGGGTATTCCCATCTCTTTCAGAATTTTCCACGGTTTATTGTGATCCATACAGTCAAAGGCTTATAATCCCTTATGATTATACAGTGGAAGTGAGAAATGATTTATGGGACTAGATCTGATAGAGTGCTTGATGAACTATGGAATGACATTGTACAGGAGACAGGGATCAAGACCACCTCCATGGAAAAGAAATGCAAAAGTGAAATGGCTGTCTGAGGAGGCCTTACAAATAGCTGTGAAAAGAAGAGCAGCGAAAAGCAAAGGAGAAAAAGAAAGATATAAGCATCTGAATGCAAAGTTCCAAAGAATAGCAAGGAGAGATAAGAAAGCCTTCCTCAGCAATCAATGCAAAGAAATAGAGGAAAACAACAGAATGGGAAAGACTAGAGATCTCTTCAAGAAAATCAGAGATACCAAGGGAACATTTCATGCAAAGATGGGCTCGATAAAGGACAGAAATGGTATGGACCTAACAGAAGCAGAGGATATTAAGAAGAGGTGGCAAGAATACACAGAAGAACTGTACAAAAAGATCTTCATGACCAAGATAATCACGATGGTGTGATCACTCACCTAGAGCCAGACATCTTGGAATATGAAGTCAAGTGGGCCTTAGAAAGCATCACTACGAACAAAGCTAGTGAAGGTGGAGGAGTTCCAGTTGAGCTGTTTCAAATCCTGAAAGATGATACTGTGAAAGTGCTGCACTCAATATGCCAGCAAATTTGGAAAACTCAGCAGTGGCCACAGGACTGGAAAAGGTCAGTTTTCATTCCAATTCCAAAGAAAAGCAATGCCAAAGAATGCTCAAACTACCACACAATTGCACTCATCTCACACGCTAGTAAAGTAATGCTCAAAATTCTTCAAGCCAGGCTTCAGCAATATGTGAACTGTGAAATTCCAGATGTTCAAGCTGGTTTTAGAAGAGGCAGAGGAACCAGAGATCAAATTGCCAACATGTGCTGGATCATGGAAAAAGCAAGAGAGTTCTAGAAAAACATCTATTTCTGCTTTATTGACTATGCCAAAGCCTTTGACTGTGTGGATCACAATAAACTGTGGAAAACTAAATGGTTTAGACATCCCAATTAAAAATAAGATGTTATCACATTGTATCAAAGAAGCAAGACACAACTCTGTTATCAATAGAGAAACCTACTTCAAATATAAAGAAATAGGCTAAAGGTAAAAAGGCTGGGGAAATGTAGTATATAAATCATAATCAAAAGAAATGGAAATGTTAATGTCAAAATATACTTCATATAATGGAATATAGCAAGGGATAAAAGAGGAATTGACATAATAATGAGATTAATTCATCAAGAAGACATATCAATTCTAACAACAAATCTCTAAAATACATGAAACAAAATTTGATGGAATTAAAGCAAAAGATATACCATATTCTGGGCCATAAAAGAAACTTCAAAAATCTAAAGTAATTAAAAACATAAAAGTATTTTCTCTGACCACAATATAAACTAAAAATCAATAATAGAGTCTTATCTGGAAAATCTCCAAATAATTGAAAATTACAAGATAAATTAGAAAACACTGTGGCTAAAAATGAAAGCACAAATTCAACAAGAAGGAAACAAGTAACTAAGTCATAAAATGAGAATAAAATCTGAACTGACCCATTATCAAATAAAAGGTACAGACGGCAAGCATAGTGAAAGCTGATTAGCATTATCTGTCATATATTTAAAAAAATAATGAGATCCCATCATACACCTGTAAGAATGGTTCAAACCCCAAACACCCACAATATCAAATGTGAGGATGGGGGCAACAGCCACACTTCATTCACTGCGAGTAGGAATGAGAATGGTACGGCCATTTGGAAGAGTTCAGCAACTTCTTAGAAAACTAAGCATACTCTTACCAGATAATTCATCAGTCATGCCCTCTTTGTATTTATCCAAATGAGTTGACAATTTACGTCCACAGAAAAGTCTGCACACAGACGTTTTTATAATATTTATTCATAATTTCGAAAGCTTGAAAGCCACCAAAACGTCCTTCATTGGTGAATGGAAAAACATTCTGTGGTATATTCATATGATTGAATTTCTAACTGTTAGTGATGAAAAGAAATGAACTATCAAGTCAGAGAAGACATGGAGGAACCTTAAAAGCACATTGCTGAAACTGCCGACTGTACTTCAAAAATGCAATAATCCAAACAGAGTTGGTACTGGCACAGAGGAGGCAATATTTATACAATAGGGAAAAAGTGCTCTCTTCAATAAGTGGTGTTGGGAAAACTGTACATCAGCATGAAAAAGAATGACGCGAAAATTCTTTTCTCACACCATATACACAGACTCAAAGTAGATTAAAGACGAGTGTAAGATCTCCATAGGCATTTTTCAAAGAAGACATGCATGTGGCCAACAGGTACATGAAAAGATGCTCAACATCACCAATCATCAGGGAGATGCAAATCAAAACTGCAATAAGATATCACCTCACACCTATCAGAATGGCTGCTGTCAAAACACAAGACAAAAAACAAGTGTTCACGAGGATGTGGAAAAAGGGACCCTTACTACACTGTCGTTGGAAATACAGTGTTGTCCACTTGGAGAAGGAAATGGCAACCCACTCCAGTATTCTTGCCTGGAAAATCCCATGGACGGAGGAGCCTGGTAGGTTACAGTCCATGGGGTCGCAAAGAGTCGGACACGACTAAGCGACTTCACTTCACTTCACTGTGGACAGTAGTATGGAAATTTCTCAGAAAACTAAACATAGAACTTCTACATGATCCAAAAGTTCCTGTTATAGATTCCCCCCCCCCCCAAAAAAACACACACACACACAACTGTTAATTTAGTAAGACATGTGCACCCTAATGTCCATAGCAGCACCATTTTATTTACAGTAACCAAGATATGGGAGAAACTTAAGTGTCCACCAACAGATGAGCAGATAAAGATGTGGAACATATATACTGCTGCTGCTGTTCAATCGCTAAGTCAACTCCAACTCTTTGGAGTTGGAGCATGCAACTCCAACTCCAACTCCATGGACTGCAGCACGCCGGGCTTCCCTGTCCACCATCTCTCAGAGTTGTATATGTGTGCTCATGGGTACTAAGTCACTTCAGTCGTGTCCGATTCTCTGTGACCCTATGGACCATAGCCTTCCAGGCTCCTCTGTCTGTAGGATTATCTAGGCAAGAATACTTGAGTGGGTTGCCGTGCCCTCCTCCGGGGATCTTCCCGACCCAGAGATTGAACCCATATCTCCTACATCTTCTGCATTGGCAACCAGATACTTTACTGCTAGGGCCACAGCTTCAATCTCTGGGTTGGGGAGATCCCCGGAGGAGGGTACAGGTAGCCCACTCAATAGTCTTGCCAGGAGAATCCCATGGACAGAGGAGCCTGGCAGGTGACAGTCCATGGGATCGCAAAGAGCTGGACATGACTGAAGCAACTTAGCACATCCATGAAATGAAAAAGAATCATCTTTTCAAAAGGATGCTAAAACACTGGATATCAGTGTGTATACATATACACATGTTTACTCAGACCTCATACTGTATACAAAAATCAGCCCAAATCAAAATGGATCATATCCTCAAATGTAAAACCTAAAACTATAAAATCTGAAGCACAAATAAGGAAGAAAATTTTTGTAATCTTAGACAAATTCTTAAATGTAACAACAAAAAACCACAAATGATAGAAAATGATAAATTCAACTTTATTAAGTTAAAAACATTTTTCTTTGAAATACACTGTGAAGAAAATGGAAAGAGAGCCACAGACTTGGAAAAATATGCGAACAAAAACTTGTCTGATAAAAGACTTCAGGGCGGCTATATAAAGAACTCTTAAAATAAGAAAAAAATCTCTAATTAAGATTTATTTGGACACTTCACTAGGACATGGAACAACACACAGGTTCCATATAGGAAAAGGAGTATGTCAAGGCTGTATACTGTCACTCTGCTTATTTAACTTACATACAGAGTACATCATGAGAAATGCTGGGTTGGATGTAGCACAAGCTGGAATCAAGATTGCAGGGAGGAATATCAATAACCTCAGATATGCAGATGATACCACCCTTATGGCAGGAAGTGAAGAGGAACTAAAAAGCCTCTTGATGAAAATGAAAGAGGAGAGTGAAAAAGTTGACTTAAAGCTCAATTTTCAGAAAACGAAGATCATGGCATCCGGTCCCATCATTTCATGGGAAATAGATGGCAAAACAGTGAAAACAGTGGCTGACTGTCATTTTGGGGGCTCCAATATCACTGCAGATAGTGATTGCAGCCATGAAATTAAAAGATGCTTACTCCTTGGAAGGAAAGTTATAACCAACCTAGCTGCTGCTAAGTCACATCAGTCATGTCCGACTCTGTGCAACCCCATAGATGGCAGCCCACCATGCTCCCCTGTCCCTGGGATTCTCCAGACCAAGAACACTGGAGTGGGTTGCCATTTCCTTCTCCAATGAATGAAAGTGAAAAGTGAAAGTGAAGTCACTCAGTTGTGTCCAACTCTTAGCAACCCCATGGACGGCAGCCCACCAGGCTCCTCCATCCATGGGAGTTTCCAGGCAAGAGTACTGGAGTAGGGTGCCGTTGCCTTCTCCGAACCATCCTAGACAGCATATTAAATAGCAGAGACATTACTTTCTCAACAAAGGTCTGTCTAGTCAAGGCTATGATTTTTCCAGTAGTCATGTATGAATGTGAGAGTTGGACTATAAAGAAAGCTGAGCACTAAAGTATTAATGCTTTTGAATTGTGGTGTTGGAGGAGACTCTTGAGAGTCCCTTGGACTATAAGGAGATCCAATCAGTAGGAGATCCAATCAGTCCATCCTAAAGGAGATCAGCCCTGGGTGTTCATTGGAAGTGATGTTGAAGCTGAAACTCCAATACTTTGGCCACCTGATGCGAAGAGCTGACTTATTTGAAAAGACCCTCATGTTAGGAAAGATTGAAGGCAGGAGGAGAAGGGTTGACAGAGGACGAGATGGCTGGATGGCATCACCGACTCGACGCACATGAGTTTGGGTAAACTCCGGGAGTTGGTGATGGACAGGGAGGCCTGGAGTGCTGTGATTCATGGGCCTGCAAAGAGTTGGCCACGACTGAGCAACTGAACTGAACTAGTGTCTTCTCTTCACGAAAGATATATGGATGCCTTGTGAGTGAGTGAAGTCACTCAGTTGTGTCCGACTCTTTGCGAACTGTGGACTACCATGCTCCTCTGTCCATGGGATTCTCCAGGCAAGAATACTGGAGTGGGTTACCATTTCCTTCTCCAGGGGATCTTCCTGACCCAGGGATCAAACCTGGGTCTCCCACATTGGAGGCAGATGCTTTAACCTCTGAGCCACCAGGGAAGCCCATGGATGCCTTAGATGCATATAAAAATTGCTTGACACCATTAGTCATTGAAAAATCAAATTAAAAGCATTCTGAGATACTCCTGCCCATGTTTTAGAATGATTAAAATTAAAATGAACAATAGCAACAAAAATCCTGACCATACCGTATGTCAAGATTAATAATGCACTCTCATAAATGCATCATATATGCACTCGAAGTGCAACATTACAAGAAACTACCCTTTCCAGCATCATTGCTTTCTACCAGTAATGGTGGTGGAAAAGACCACCACCATTAGCATTTTAATCACCATTAGTGATGAGCATTTTCATTCTTGAGATTTACCACAGAATATGTGAAAGCATAAGTCCATACAACTACCTATATTTGAAAGGTTATGGCAGATTTACTCATAGTCACCAAATCTAGTAAGAGCCCAGGTGTCCATTAACCAGTGAACAGGTAAATTATGGTATATACAAACAGACTGTAGAATACTGTTCCATCATAAAATTAAAAAAAAAAAAAGAAAAAGAACAAATGAATGGTACATGCAACAACATGGGTCAATCTCAAAAGCACTCTGTTAAGTGAAAATCAGACCAAGAAGTCCAAAGGGCAGCCACAAAATACAGCGTTCATACCTCTTCCAGGAGAATCTGTTTATGGGATCATTCTTGACAGCCCCTGTGTGGTCACCTTGGATTTACCCTCATATGCATGCTTGTTACTTGAGAACAACACTTAAATTTTAGTTTGGAGTAAATTAGTATGACTAATGGAGATTTATCATCCCACATTTAGAAATGGAATAAAATATTCTATAAAGAACGAACCTGTGACTTTTTCCCTCTATCCAGAATAATTTGACCCTTTAGCCTCTTACTGAAGTTAATCACACTTGATCTCTTGAGTAAAAATGTTTTTAACATGGAACAATGCTCCACTGAGATTTAACAAACCCTATTTTAATTGTAATTGATTTATACTAAAAGATAAAATGAGTTAATTAAGGCATGCTATTAGAATTATAGGCAAGGGAATACATTTGATACAACTAGCAATAAGTGGGCATGAGATGAAAGGTTATTTTAAAGTCTGAAACAAAATAAATTTGAAATCCTAAAATTATTCTCCTCCAAAAAAACTGATTTAGGTCTGCAAAGACTTTTAAAATTCTTGTATGAAGTATTTATATTCAGAATAAAATAATTTTCTATAAAAATAATACAGTAGCAACTATTTGATCAAGATCAACCACTTATGTTCCTGGAGAAGGCAATGGCACCCCACTCCAGTACTCTGTCTAAAAATCCCATGGATGGAGAAGCCTTGTAGGCTGCAGTCCACGAGGTCTGCAAAGAGTCAGACACGACTGAGTGACTTCACTTTCACTTTTCACTTTCATGCATTGGAGAATGAAATGGCAACTCACTCCAATGTTCTTGCCTGGAGAATCCCAGGGATGGCAGAGCCTGGTGGGCTCTTGTCTATGGGGTCGCACAGAGTCAGACATGACTGAAGCGACTTAGCAGCAGCAGTAGCAGTAGCAACCATATGTTCCATTAACAGGCAATTCTGCCTTATGGCTCAGCTGATAAAGAATCTGCCTGCAGTGCTGGAGACCTGGGTTTGATCCCTGGGTTGGGAAGATCCTCTGTAGAAAAGGTTACCCACTCCAGTATTCTGGCCTGGAGAATTCCATGGACTGTATTGTCCATGGATTAACAAAGAGTCATACACGACTGAGTGACTTTCGCTTTCACTTTAAACTACTAATACTTTTGCATATAGGCGAGATTGTCTATTCACAATTGTTAATGCAGGTATGATGGGAGAGTGCCTCTGTATCTATGGTTATATTTATTTCTTGAAGGTGAAGTCATTCAGTCATGTCCGACTCTTTGCAACCCTGTGGGCTGTAGCCTACCAGGCTTCTCTGTCCATGGGATTCTCCAGGCAAGAATACTGGAGTGGGTTACCATTTCCTTCTTTAGGGGATCTTCCCAACCCAGGGATCGAACTTGGGTCTCCCGCATTGGAGGCAGGCACTTTACCATCTGAGCCACCAGGGAAGTTATTGCTAATTAATGAAATAAAGCTACCAGCAATATTTTTCACGGAACTAGAACAAATAAATTTCAAGATTTGTATGGAAATACAAAAAGCCTCGAATAGCAAAAGCAATCTTGAGAAAGAAGAGTGGAACTGGAGGAATCAACTTGCCTGACTTCAGGCTCTACTACAAAGCCACAGTCATTAAGACAGTATGGTACTGGCACAAAGACAGAAATATAGATCAGTGGAACAAATTAAAAAGCCCAGAGATAAATCCTATGGACATACCTATGTACACCTTATCTTCAACAAAGGAGGCAAGAATATAAAATGGAGTAAAGACAATCTCTTTAACAAGTGGTGCTGGGAAAACTGGTCAACCACTTATAAAAGAATGAAATGATCACTTTCTAACACCACACACAAAAATAAACTCAAAATGGATTAAAGATCTACTGGGAGATTGTGTTCACCTATGGCTGATTCGTGTCAATGTATGGCAAAACAGATATAGTATTGTAATTAAAAAAATAAATAAATTTAATTAAAAAAAAATAAATGTAAGACCAGAAACTATAAAACTCCTAGAGGAGAACATAGGCAAAACACTCTCCGACATACATCACAGCAGGATCCTCTATGATCCACCTCCCAGTATAATGGAAATAAAAGCAAAAATAAACAAATGGGATCTAATTAAAATTAAAAGCTTCTGCACAACAAAGTAAACTATAAGTAAGGTGAAAAGACAGCCTTCTGAATGGTAGAAAACAATAGCAGATGAAGCAACTGACAAACAACTAATCTCAAAGATATACAAGCAACTTATGCAGCTCAACTCCAGAAAAATAAATGATCCAATCAAAAAATGGGCCAAAGAACTAAATAGGCATTTCTCCAAAGAAGACATACGGATGGCTAACAAACACATGAAAAGATGCTCGACATCACTCATTATCAGAGAAATGCAAATCAAGACCACAATGAGGTACCATTTCACACCAGTCAGAATGGCTGCAATCCAAAAGTCTACAAGCAATAAATGCTGGAGAGGATGTGGAGAAAAGGGAACCCTCTTACACTGCTGGTGGGAATGCAAACTAGTACAGCCACTATGGAAAACAGTGTGGAGATTCCTTAAAAAATTGCAAATAGAACTGCCTTATGACCCAGCAATCCCACTGCTGGGCATACACACCAAGGAAACCAGAATTAAAGAGACACATGTACCCCAATGTTCATTGCAGCATTGTTTATAATAGCCAGGACATGGAAACAACCTAGATGTCCATCAGCAGATGAATGGATAAGAAAGCTGTGGTACATATACACAGTGGAGTACTACTCAGCCCTTAAAAATAATAAATTTGACTCAGTTCTAATGAGATGGATGAAATTGGAGCCGATTATACAGAGTGAAGTAAGTCAGAGAGAAAAACACCAATACAGTATACTGACACATATATATGGAATTTAGAAAGATAGTAATGATGACCCTGAATGTGAGATAACAAAAGAGATACAGAGGTATAGAATGGACTTTTGGCCTCTGAGGGAGAGGGAGAGGGTGGGATGATTTGGGAGAATGGCATTGAAACATGTATACTATCATGTAAGAAACGAAGTGCGTCTGTGTTCGATACAGGATACAGGATGCTTGGGGCTGGAGCATGAGGATGATCCAGAGAGATGATATGGGGTGGGAGGTGGGGGGGGATTCGGGATTGGGAGCTCGTGTACACCTGTGGCTGATTCATGTCAATGTATGGCAAAACCAACACAGTATTGTAATGTAGAATAAAGTAAAAATAAAATTAAGAAAATATATTTCAAGATAAGAACTTATCATTTTTCTGTGTGTGGAAAGATGCAAGAGTCTGGGCTCACTCAAATGATTCTTTTGATACACACTATGATCTCTCATATATCCCATAATTGATTCCTACAAACTCATTTTACGTCCCCAGGACCATGCACTGGAGGCAATGGGGTAAGGGCTTCGTCTAGGCAGAAAAATGTTGCATAACAAGACTAAATCACTTCTTGCTTTTCCCTCATAGGCATAATAAACACTCAGAGATAAATAATAAAGTGTTATTAGTAATATGATTCCTAAAGAGTGGGAGATATATTATTTATATAAAAAAATAATGGCTGAAAACAAAATAAACACAATGAAAAAATCAGTTAGAGATCTGGATGATTTGGTCAATGATGTCTCTGAAAGTGTATAAAAAAAGAGAAATATTGACAGAAAATGAAGTGAGAAGGAGAGATGACAGTAAAGAAACGATGATGAGGCAGAAATATTTTAAAATGATAAGCAAAATTTAACTAGAGATATAACATCAGATTAAACATGCTTATATCAGGAGATGTGAGAGTGAAATTAACTCCAAAGACAGATAAAATTGTAAAATCATTCAGAAAGAGAAACGTATATATAAAGGCACGTAGAATAGGTTGATATCAGACATCTCAACAGCTCTCCTAAAAGCAGGAGTACAAAAAGCAATACAAAAGATTGAAACTCTTAACTTTTATTTAATTTTTAAATTTTAATTGGAAACTCTTTGAAATTGAGGTTTTACACCCATCTGTAACATTTAAATGTGGAGATGAAATGAATATATTTTAAGAGATAAAGGATTTAATAAACTTGGCCATGCACTGGATTTCTTTGTAGGGATTCTTGAGAATATAGTTTGTAAGAAAAGACATTCATGGAGTTGCCACTTGGAAAATAGATTAAAGTATAATAAATTATACCTTCATCTAAGAAACAAATGAAGTGAATTGTCCTTAACAATACGAAACCAAAAGTCCAGAAAATAGCAATCTAGAAGATGAGAGTTGAGTAGGGAAACTGAAGAAAGATAAAAAGTTAAAATTTTGCAATTTTTTTCACTTAATGGAGGAAAACATAGATATTGATCTCAAAGTTGATAAGGAAAATATCAGTGTGTGTTTCATTCTGTTAGGAATAAATAAAAGAAAGAGATAAAACTTAAAACTAGGCTTACTCATTTTCAGGAAATAGATAACCTCATTTTATACATGTCCTCACATAATAGAATAAGTGAAATATCTGTCCAGCTTATTATTGTGAAGCTGGTATAATTAAATGGAATAAGGTTAGTACAAGAAAAGGACATTATAAACTCAATAAAATACTATCTCAATGTGTCATACATACACAGTATGATTTATTCTAGAAACTTAATAGTTGAACATAAAATAATCTTAAAACACAATTCATCATTAATGGCCTATAGAAGGTACAGTGCATTAACTAAAAAGTGCAGAAAAATATGTGCTGATAAGATCTAACAAAAGTATATAGAAAACTTCATATTTAAGAAAGTTTAGAAATGTTCTCTTAGAAGTATGAAACAGGACAAGATTCTCACTCCAATCACTATTTTTAACTATAGTAGCAGAGGTTCTAGACATGAAAATAAGCAGAAAGAAGTTGTATGAAGCACGAATGTCAAGAAAAAAAAATTCACTTTCCAGTGTATTTACATATAAAAGCTAAAAAGAATCAACTAATAAAGTTTTGGAATGAATTAGCATTTAAATTGGAGAAGGCAATGGCACCCCACTCCAGTACTCTTGCCTGGAAAATCCCATGGACGGAGGAGCCTGGTGGGCTGCAGTCCATGGGGTCGCTGAGAGTCGGACACGACTGAGAGACTTCACTTTCACTTTTCACTTTCCATCATTGGAGGAGGAAATGGCAACCCACTCCAGTGTTCTTGCTGGAGAATCCCAGGGACGGGGGAGCTTGGGAGCCTGGTGGGCTGCCTTCTATGGGGTCGCACAGAGTCAGACACGACTGAAGTGACTTAACAGCAACAGCATTTAAATGGATAACTTGATTCAAAACCTATATATGATATTCAACATTTGTTATTCTAGAAATTAAAAATCAGAAAAAACAATATTTTCCATAGAAAAATTTACAAATGTTACAGGAATTAATTATAAAAATAATGCACAAAAGTGTTCAGGAGAGCAATTTAAAACTTCATTAGAAGACTTGGAGAAAGCACTATGTAAATGGAAATATTATCTTCTGGAGGAGATGGCAATATTGTAAAGGTGTTAACTTCTTGAAACTGTGCATATATCTTTCCCAGGATCACAGTCTTTTCCAATGAGTCAGCTCTTCGCTTCAGGTGGCCAAAGTATCAGAGCTTCAGCTTCAGCATCAGTCTTTCCAATGAAAATTCAAGATCAGTTTCCTTTAGGATTGACAGCTCCTTGCAGTCCAAGGGGCTGTCAAGTCTCTTCTCCAGCACCACAGTTTGAAAGCCTCAATTCTTTGGTGCTCAGCCTTCTTTATGGTCCAACTCTCACAACCATACATGACTACTGGGAAAACTGTAACTTTGACTAGATGGACCTTTGTTGGCAAAGTGATGTCTCTGCTTTTTAATATGGTGTCTAGTTTGGTCATAGATTTTCTTCTAAGGAGCAAGCATCTTTTAATTTCATAGGTGCAGTCACCATCTGCAGTGATTTTGGAGTCCAAAAAATAATAATCTGTCACTGTTTCCATTTTTTCCCCATCTATTTGCCACAAAATGATGAGACTGGATGCTATGATCTAGTTCTTTGAATATAAAGTTTTAAGCCAGATTTTTCACTCTCCCCTTTCATCTTCATCAGCAGGCTCTTTAGTTCCTCTTCACTTTCTGCCTTTAGGGTAGTATCATCTGCATATCTGAGGCTGTTGATATTTCTCCTGGCAATCTTGATTCCATCTTGTGATTTATCGAGCCCAGCATTTCTCATGATGTGCTTTGCACATAAGTTAAAAAAACAGGGTGACAATATACAGACTTGACAGACTCCATTGTTCCATGTCTGGTTCTAACTATTGCTTCTTTACCCACATATAGGTTTCTCCGGAGACAGTTAAGGAGGTCTGGTAGTCCCATCTCTTTGAGAATTTTCCACAGTTTGTTGTGATCCACACAATGAAAGGCTTTAAGATAGTTAATGAAGCATAAGTAGATGTTTTTCTGGAACTCTCTGGCTTTTTCTATGATCCAATGGATGTTGGCACTTTGATCTCTGGTTCTTCTGCCTTTTCTAAATCCAGGTTGAACATCTGAAGTTCTCAGTTCACTCACTGTTGAAGCCTAGCTGGAAGGATTTTGAGCATTACTTTGCTAGCCTGTGAAATGAATGCAGTTGTATGATAACATGAACATTCTTTATATTACCGTTCTTTGGGACTGAAATGAAAACTGACCTTCTCCAGTCCCGTGGTCACTGCTGAGTTTTCAAAATTTGCTGGCATGTTGAGTGCAACACTTTAACAGCATCATCTTTTAGGATTTGAAATAGTTCAGTTGGAATTCCATCACCTCCATTAGCTTTGTTCGTAGTGATAGAGTCAGCTACTAGAGAGCTTGATAAGAAATCCAGGGTCTCCAAGGAGAAGAGAAGAGTCAGGAGCCATTGAGTTGGAGAAGGGGGTCTGAAACTATCAAGGGGAAAAGGACAAATGTTATTTTCTACATTGCTTTGTCTTAGTCAATTATAACAAAGTATCTTGCTCAAGGACATATTCTTCCTTAACAAGAACCTTCTGACTAATCTTGATACCTTAAGATGTATATTGTGGGAGTGGGTCTGGTAAGACCTTTCTAGTGTTGGTTCTAGCCTTGTTAATTTAAGATGTATATTGTGGGAGTGGGTCTGGTAAAAGTGTATAAGGTTTTGATAAAGGCTAGTGGGTGGGGCACTCTCTGACCCCCTTCTGATATCTATGTCAGAAGGTTTCTCTGTCCCTTTTTATACTTTAGTAAAACTCGGCCACACAAAAGCTCTTGAGTGATCAAGCCTGGTCCCTGGTCCTGTAACTAAATATTCTTCAAAGATCATGAATCAGACATCGTTCACCATAAGCTATCAATAGTAATGAACAAAGGCCCGCCTGAGTTCACAATCCAAGATGTCTGGCTGTAAGTGAGTGACCACGCCATTGTGGGTATCTGGGTCATGAAGATCTTTTTTGTACAGTTCTTCTGTGTATTCTTGTCACCTCTGCTTACTCTATCCTGCTTCTGTTAGGTCCTTACTGTTTCTGTCCTTTATCGAGCCCATCTTTGCATGCAATATTCCCTTGGTATCTCTAACTTTCTTGAAGGTATCTCTAGCCTTTCCCATTCTATTGTTTTCCTCTATTTCCTTGCATTGTTCACTTAAGAATACTTTCTCTTCTCTTCTTGGTATTCTTTGGAACTCTGAATTCAGTTGGGTATTGTTGTTGTGCAGTCACCCAGTCAAGTTCCAACTCTTTGCAACCCCATGCACTGCAGTACGCTAGGCTTCCCTTTCCCTCACCATCTCCCAGAGTTTGCCCAGGTTCATGTTCATTGCCTAGGTGATGCCATCCAGTCATCTCACTCTCTGATGCCCTCTTCTCCTTCTGCCCTCAGTCTTTCCCAGCATCAGGGACTTTTCCAGTGAGTCATTTGTGCACATCAGGTACACAAATTACTGGAGCTTCAACTTCAGCATCAGTCCTTCTGGTGAATATTCAGGATTGATTTCCATTAAGATTGACTGGTTTGATCTCCTTGCTGTTCAAGGGGCTTTCAGGAGTTTTCTCCAGCATCCCAGTTCAAAGGCATCAATTCTTTGGTCTTTTGGCCTTCTTTGGTTCTTATCTTCTTTACATTGGGTATATATCTCCCTTTCTCCTTGGCCTTTCACTTCTCTTCTCAGCTATTTGTAAGGCCTCCTCAGACAACCATTTTGCCTTTTGGCATTTCTTTTTCTTGGGAATGATCTTGATCACTGCCCGTTGTCTAATGTTACAAACTTCTGTCCATAATTCTTCAGGCACTCTATCAGATCTAATCCCTCGTATCTATTTGTCAGTTCCACTGTATAATCATAAGAGATTTGATTTAGTTCTACCTGAATGGGCTACTGGTTTTCCATACTTTCTTCAATTTAAGTCTGAATTTTGTAATAAGGAGCTCATGATCTGAGCCACAGCCAGCTTCAGGTCTTGTTTCTGCTGACTGTATATTCTCCATCTTCAGCTGCAAAGAATATAATCAATCTGATTTCAGTATTGACCATCTGGTGATGTCCACGTGTAGAGTTGTCTTTTGTGTTGTTGGAAGAGGGTGTTTGCTATGACCAGTGTGTTCTCTTGGCAAAACTCTGTTAAACTTTGCCCTGTTTCACTTTGTGCTCCAAGGCCAAACTTGCCTGTTACTCCAGGTATCTCTTGACTTTCCTTTTGCACTCCAATCCCCTATTATGAAAAGGACTTTTGTGTGTGTGTGTGTGTGTGTGTGTGTGTGTGTGTTAGTTCTAGAAGGTCTTGTAGGTCTTCATAGAACCATTTGATTTCAACTTCTTCAGCCTTAATGGCTGGGTCATAGACTTGAATTACTGTGAAGCTGAATGGTTTGCCTTGGAAATGAACTGAGATCATTCTGTTGTTTTTGAGATTGCACCCAAGTACTGTATTTCTGACTCTTGTTGACTATGAGGGCTACTCCATTTCTTCTAAGGAGTTCTTGCCCACAGGAGTAGATTCAGGTCATCTGAATTAAATTCGCCCATTCCCATCCATTTTAGTTCACTGACTCCTAAAGTGTTGATGTTCACTCTTTCCATCTCCTTTTGGACCACATCCAGTTCACCTTGATTCATGTACCTAACATTCCAAGTTCCTGTGCAACAGTGTTCTTTACTTTCACCACTGGTCACATCCACAACTGGGCATTGTTTCCACTTTGGCTCAGTCTCTTCATTCTTTCTGAAGCTATTTCTCTGCTCTTCCTCAGTAGCTTACCGGGCACCTACTGACCTGGTGGGCTCATCTTCAGTGTCATATCTTTTTGTCTTTGCATGCTGTTCATGGCGTTCTCAAGGCAAGAATACTGAAGTGGTTTGCCATTCCCTTCTCCAGTGGTCCACATTTTGTCAGATCTCTCCACCATGATTACCCTGTCCTGGTTGGCCCTTCACAGCATAATTACGTAGTTACGTAAGGAACTGTGCACTGTACAGTGTTCATAAGGCAATGTACATTGTCATTAGCATAGTTACATAAACTTATGTTCATTGAGTTATACAAGGCTGAATTCCTTGTGATCATTTTGGTTAGTTTTCTGTGATTGTGATTTCCATTCTGTCTCCCCTCTGATGGATAAGAATAAGAGCCTTGGGCAAGCTCCCTGATGGGAGGGACTGGATATGGGAAAAACTGGGTCTTGCTCCGGTGGGCAGGGCTATATTCAGTAATCTTTATTCTGAGTTTCTGCTGATGGATGTGGCTGTGCCCTGCCCCTATAGTTTGGTCTCAGGTGGCCCAGTCCTCGAGTCTGCAGTCCCTATGACAGGGCCACAGGCTCTATGGTAGTGCCAATGCCGATGGTCACAGTAGAGTTAGCTATACTCTATATTATGTTTGCAAGCGTGTTTAGTCACTAAATTGTATTTGACTCTTTGCAGCCCTACGATAGTAGCCTTCCAGGCTCCTCTGTCCATGGTATTCCCCACTTGATAATATTGGAGGGGGTTGCAATTTTCTCCTCCAGAGGCTCTTCCCAACCCAGGAATTGAACCTGCACCTCCTGCACCTCCTTCATTGGCAGGCAGATTCTTTACCACTGAGCCGCCTGGAAATACAACATTGAATAGTGCAACAGTTTAGTGTAGATGCAAATGCACGCACATAGGAATTTGATACATGATAGAACTGTCAGGCTACACAGGTCAATGAAATCAGTGAGGAAATGGAGTACTGCAAAAATGGTGCTGGGAAAATCAGCTTATTATAGACAACGACTTTGCACTCCATAAATCCTGATATACTTAAAAACTGAAAGTGAAAGTTAATTTTAAATGACAGAAATGTAGGAAAATATTTTATTACACTATCTTTTAAATAAGACAAAATATAAGCCATAAAGGGAAAATCAATGGATTAAGCTATATCACAGTTAAAGACTTTTATTCAGTGAAGGTCATCATAGACAAAAAATGAAAGTGTTAGTCACTCAGTCATGTCCAACTCTTTGCTATCCTGTGGACTATAGCTCGGTAGGCTCCTCTGTCCATGGAGTTTTTCAGGCAAGAATACTCGAGTGGGTTGCCATTCCCTTCGCCAGGGGGTTTTTTCAACTTGGGTTTGAACTCTAGCCTCTTGCATTGCAGGCAGATTCTTTACCATCTGAGCCACCAGGGAAGCCCATGTCACAGACAAAGGTAACAGATAAAGACTGGGAATAACTCTTTTGTGTAGACATATGTGTATACATTGTGTACACTACTAATACCTGTTGCATGTAAGTGTAAGTACTGTGACTCAGAGGAAAAATGGATCAAGTCCAAGAATGAACACTTTACAGAAATGAGTGTGCGTGTGTTAGTCACTCAGTTGTATCTGACTCTTGAGACCCCTGCCAGGCTCCTCTATGGAATTCTCCAGAAATAGATATCTATCCAAATAATGAGTGTGTGAGGGACATTTCTAAACAATGGCAACTACAGAAATGGACTCCGTGTGGACTGGAGGCACCGTTTCTTAAAAGTGATTATTATTAGAAGCTGGGCATTCTTGAGTGTTGGTGGAGTGTGGCTAAACAGCACTGCTGGTGGGAGTAGGAGTCGAAGCAGTCATCCTAGAGGAAAGTCAGCAGTATTTAGCTAAGCTGAATATGGATATAATTTGTGATTTACTTGTCTCAATTTTTATCATATACTCCTGGGGAATTCTCAAATAGTCACATGGAGACCTGTAAAGGAATACTGTCCAAGCATTTATTTCTATAAGGGAAAGAACTGGAAATGTTCTAGGTGCTCATGAATAGGAATATCAAGTAAAATGTGAAATAAGCACATCATACAATACTGCAGAAGAACATATTAATATGCAACAACACAGACTTCAATCAAATAAATGTAGGAAAAAATGGAAAATAGAATATATATATAAATGCCACTTGTATGGTTACACGCATGAAAATACCTTTTCTTCAAGAATGCAAGTGTAAGCTAGCAGGTGTGGAAAGAGATCTATATTAAATGCATGAGAGATTCTCCTCATGGGGATGCTTCCTTGGCATAGAGGGTGTTTGAGAGCCCTTGAGCAGTTACTAATCCTCCAGACACCATAGGGATGAACATAATTATTATTCTTGCTCTCTTTCTGGACTTAACATCTTCCACATGACAACTCAGTGTCTTTGGCTCCATTCTATGAGCAAAGTAGGGAAAAGAGGAAAAACAGTCATATTTATACAGGCACTTAGGAAGTGACATGGTTGTGTAATTGTCAACTTTTATTTTCTTAAGGGGTATTCATCTGCATGTGGATAAATGCCATCTAAGTGATTGATTTACCTTTTCTTGTATCTTTGGACTTTCTTAATTTACAGATTTGTTGTGGTTTTTATTCTCTAGGTTGTGTCTCTTTTGCAAATCCATGGACCGTAGGCTGCCAGGCTCCTCTGTCCGTGGGACTTCACAGGCAAGAATATTGGACTGAGTTGTCATTTCCTTCTCCAGGGCATCTTCCCTATGTCTATTGCATTGGCAGATGGATTCTTCACCACTGAGATACCAGAGAAGCCTTAACTTACAGATGTATATCCTAAAAATCCAGCACATGAAAATCTTAACTTCTAATTCTGGACAAGTGAAACTCGGCACAGTTCTTTGACTGTGGTGAGAAATAATACCCACTGATTCAGGCTGAGATTCTTAAGTGGGTGACACCTTCAAAATTACTAACTTAATTATTCCTTCTTTAAAAAAACTTACTTTTTAGAAAAATAGAAAACTGTAACCATGTTAAAGTAACAAGATTGTAGCTTCTACCTGAATAAGGAATCTTATTTATTTATACAGTTATATTTTAGAATATCTACATATAATCTTATTGATTCAGAGTCCTGAAAAATAAAATTGAAACCTTTGTAGTATTCTTGAGATGAAATTTCATTTTTAAATTTTTTATTCCTATACTTGAGGAGCAAGAAGTGTCCACTAAATCACTTATTATTTTCTTAAAGATGATTGGGTTCCTTGTGCTTTGTGGATATTATCAGAATTTTCTATTTAGATATTAATGCTGTGTTTCACTTTGTTTGGCACCAACATATGTAAACCTGACTCTTGATGCACAAAACATGTAAATGGGAATGGCAATGCTGCAATTCTGATTAGCAAAGGCATGATCTGACCTTTCCATTTAGCACTCATCCAGTTCCATGCTAAATGTAGTCATATTCCATAGTGTGACTCAGCCCTCAGGTCCTTAGGTCATGATCATTCTTAGAATCTTTGGACTACCATTGCTGCACCCTCAACGGCACATTTTTCCCACCCAAACATTCCAAGAGAAGTGATCAATAGTGTCTTTACAGTTATAGAAAGTTTTGAGATGGAACAACTTGAAAATATCAGTAACAATGAGTTTCATGAAACTGTCTCTTGAGTAAGATTTGCCATAATAATGATGGATACTTGTATCTTTGCCAGATTGAGCACTACAATTTCTTTAAGCATAAAACATCTACATTAATTTTTCCTCTCTGCACCTACCTAATTACACTATTTCACCTTTTTTTTTTTCCTTCAAAACAGCTACAATAAAGAGTGGAAAGAGTAGGAATTAAGTTGAACATTTCTAATATTTTCAGATGCATTCATATTATTTCAACCAGAAAGGTATCTCTCTCTCTACATTATCGATAATGAAGTGGCAAAGGTCAACAGACATTATCAACATCTTCAAGCATCAAAGGGTAGAATAGGGATTTGATCTAGATCTGATTTCCAAAACCCTGGTGGTGTCACTCCTCCATTCTGAATAAAGAAGTAGAATAAGAAAGAAAGTCATATGTTCTAGAATTTCAGTGTGAAGAACAAAATACAGAGTCAGGCTCCACTTTATGGAATGCACTCTTCTCTTGCTGCTGGAAGAATGCAAGTCTTTAGAGAAAAAAGTATAGGTCCCAGTTCTAGAATGCCATCAGGGTGCCACACTCTCAGGAAGTTCCCTTCTATCTGAAAGGAATGTTAGAACAGGGTACTGGGGCTCAACTTCTGACTCCACAGAGGGCTCCACAAGGCTCACTTTGGGCAAATTCTAACAACAGTTTGAGATCATATAAAATGATTGACAAGGTTGCTATTTTTTGATAGGTCATCAAGCAGAAAACTGTGTTTCTTATTTATCTCCAGTTTCATGCAGTTTTTTTTTCTTTTTCCACTCAGAAATATCAAGTCAGAATCTCTTCCTGACATTTCTGACATTAAATGACTCATACATTTATGCCAACCATATACCAGGAATCATAGGTACCTGTATTAGTATGGGGGATGACAATTATAGATCAAAATTCTTCAAACTAGGCTTCAGCAATACGTGAACCATGAACTCCCTAATGTTCAAGCTGGTTTTCAGAAAAGGCAGAGGAACCAGAGATCAAATTGCCAACATCCGCTGGATCATGGAAAAAGCAAGAGAGTTCCAGAAAAACATCTATTTCTACTTTATTGACTATTCCAAAGCCTTTGTCTGTGTGGATCACAAACTGTGGAAAATTCTGAGAGATGGGAATACCAGACCACCTGACCTGCTTCTTGAGAAACCTGTATGCAGGTAAGGATGCAACAGTTAGAATTGAACATGGAACAACAGACTGGTTCCAAATAGGAAAAGGAATACGTCAAGGCTGTATATTGTCACCCTACTTATTTAACTTATATGCAGAGTACATCATGAGAAATGCTGGGCTGGAGGAAGCACAAGCTGGAATCAAGATTACCGGGAGAAATATCAATAACCTCAGATATGCAGATGACACCGCCCTTATGGCAGAAAGTAAAAAGAACTAAAGAACCTCTTGATGAAAGTGAAAGAGGAGAGTGAAAAAGTTAGCTTAAAACTCAACATTCAGAAAACTAAGATCATGGCATCCAGTCTCATCACTTCATGGCAAATAGATGGGGAAACAGTGGAAACAGTGTCAGACTTTATTTTGAGGGGCTCCAAAATCACTACAGATGGTGACTGCAGCCATGAAATTAAAAGACGCTTACTCTTTGGATGGAAAGTTATGACCAACCTAGATAACATATTCAAAAGCAGAGACATTACTTTGCCAACAAAGGTCTGTCTAATCAAGGCTATGGTTTTTCCTGTGGTCATGTATGGCTGTGACAGCTGAGCACCAAATAATTGATGCTTTTGAACTGTGGTGTTGGAGAAGACTCTTGAGAGTCCCTTGACTGCAAGGAGATCCAACCAGTCCATCCTAAAGGAGATCAGTCCTGGGTGTTCATTGGAAAGACTGATGTTGAAGCTGAAACTCCAGTACTTTAGCCACCTGATGTGAAGAGCTGACTCATTTGAAAAGACCCTGGTCCTGGGAAAGATTGAGGACAGGAGGAGAAGGAGACAACAGAGGATGAGATGGTTGGATGGCATCACCAACTCAATGGACATGGGTTTGGGTGGACTGTAGGAGTTGGTGATGGACAAGGAGGCCTGACTTGCTGTGGTTCATGGCATTGCAAAGAGTCGGACATGAATGAGTGACTGAACTGAACTGAACTGAATGATTTTCAGATTGCATTTCAAGACTCTGGCTCTAAAATCAATGGATTGGGTCAGAAGATGCATTCAAAGCATTTTCTCTACTGAGAACATAAGTTACATTATATTTAGTAGGGCAGAAAGTTCTTTAGGGAAGTTTTTGTTATACACAAAAATTTTTGTTTTTTACAATTTGTCCTATATATTTGGGAACTATATATACAGATGAGTGGTCATCTAAAATGTACTGATGCATCTAGTGGTTAAAAATTTTTTTAAGCAACTTCTGTATAAAGCCTTGTGATTGAGATTATGGGTTTCACTGCAACTTCATAGCATCATTCTTCCACTTCATAACTTTTTTTAGCTAAATAATTGACTAACTCAATACCTGTGATAAATGGTCCCAGTGTTCTCAATTTTCTTCAAGCCATATTTGACTTTGGATGTTTAGGATTTCCATGTCCTGGCTGTTGTAAATAAGGCTGCAGTGAACACTGGGGTGCATATGTTCTTTTGAATGATGATTTTCTCAGGGTGTATTACCAATAGTGGGTTTCCTGAGTCATACGGTAGTTTTATTTCTAGTTTTTTAAGGATCCTCCATACTGTTCTCCACGGTGGTTATATCAGTTTACAATCTAAATGTCCAATGACAGATGAATGCATAAAGATGGTTATACACACACACACACACACACACACACACACACACACACACACACACGTGGAATATTATTCAGCCATTAAAAGGAATAAAATAGGGTCATTTGTAGAATGTAGATGAATCTAGAGTCTGTTATACAGAGTGAGGTAGGTCAGAAAGAGAAAAACAAATGTTGAGTATTAAAGCATATATGTGGACTCTAGAAAAATTGTATAGATGAACCTACTGCCAGGGCAAGAATAGAGATACAGACATAGGAACAGACGTGTGCACGTGGGGTTGAGAGCAGGGAGGGAGAGGAAGGTGGGACAAATTGAGAGATTATAGTTGGCATATAGACACCACCACATGTAAGACAGCTAATGGAGCCCTGCTGTATACAACAGGGAGTTCAGCTCAGTGCTCTGTGGTGACCTAAACGGGTGTGATGAGGGTGAATGGGAGGGAGCTTTAAACCGAGGGGGTATATGTATGCATACAGGTAATTCACTTCATTTTACAGCAGAAACTAACATATTATAAAGCAATTATATTCCCAAGTTTTTTGAAGTCATAGTTGGCCGCCTTTCATCTAGCAGGGGACCTTCTCTTACTCTATTAAGATATTCCTAATGCTGTTATGCAATTTCCTAATTTACTTGGCATCTTCTTTCTCCCTTAGTAATGATGAGAGTGAAAGAGGAGAGTGAGAGAGCTGATTTAAAACTCAACATTCAAAAAATTAAGACCATGGCACCTGGCCCATCATGTCAAGGCAAACAAAGCGGGAAATGGAAGCAGTGGCAGACTTGCCTGCACTCACGCATGCCAGCGCTTTATCAGTGGAATGCTTCACAAACCCTTAGGCATATCCCAAGGCTTATTCCATGGTTAGGGTCCTCAGCATGCCTGTGGGAAGATGCAGAGCCCTGCCGGGGATGTCCCAAGTCCAAGGAGAATGGGCCTGCATGATTGCCGTAGGCCGGACCTGACTCTCAGAAGGATGCAAAAAACATGCAGTATCCTCAAAGCAGCATCAGGAATGGTCCTCACAGAAGTCTGCGCATCTGTCCCAGGGCTCCTTTTTGTGACAGCTCCCTCAAGTGACAGCTCTCAGTGAAGGAAGAAGACTTACCCGGGTGAACAACCAGGGAGACTTCCTGGCTTAGAAGCTCCACGTTCCAATTAGAAACCAGTATCTTCTGAAACTGATTTTTGGATTTGCTTGCAAGGTCCCTTCAAGGACAATGTTCTGCTCTAAGAATCAGAACCCAACGCTCATTTATACTTTCTCTTAGGTAGGGTTGCGATTCCCCAAGGTGGGATTACTTTAACCAGCAGCAATGTTGCCTAGAAACACAGCTGACTTTCTGCCTTTACCATATCTCAGTAAAACTGGTAAAAGGCGAATCCAATAACAAATGCCCTCAGAGGAAGAGGAAGGGTTTTGTTAACACCTTAGCTGTAGAAGATAATTGATTAGTATCTGGATCACTGAGAAAGCAAAGGAATTCCAGAAAAAACAGCTACTTCTGCTTTGCTGACTTTGCTAAAGCCTTTGTGTGAATCATAACAAACTGTGGAAAACTCTAAAAGAGATGGGAATAAAGACAACCTTACTTGTCTCCGGAGAAACCTAAATGCTGGTCAAGAAGTAACAGAACTTCATGTGGAACAACGGACTTTCAAAATTGAGAAAGAAGTTCAACAAGACTACATGTTGCCACCCTGTTTAACTTACATGCAGAGCACATTATGCAAAAAACTGGGCTGGATGAGTTATAAGTTGAAATCAAGATTGCTGGAAGGAATATCAACAATCTCAAATATGCAAATGACATCATACTAATGGAGAAGGAAATGGCAACCCACTCCAGTATTCTTGCCTAAAAATCCCATGGAGAGAGGAGTCTGGCAGGCTACAGTCCATGTGATCACAAAAGTCAGACCCTGACTTAGCAACTAAACCACCGCCACCACCATTCTTATGACAGAAAATAAAGAGGAACCAAAAAGCCTCTTGATGAGGGTGAAAGAGGAGAGTGAAAAGCTTAAATTCAATATTCAAAAACTAAGATCATGGCATCTGACCCTATCATTTTATGGCAAATAGAAGGGGAAAATGTGGAAGCAGTGAAAGATTTCCTCTTCTTGGGCTCTAAATCACTGTGAATGGTGACTGCAGCCATGAAATTAAAAGATGATTGCTTCTTAGAAGGAAAGCTATGAAAACCCTAGACAGTGTATTGAAAAACAAAGACTTCATTTTGTCCGCAAAGATCCCGATAGTCAACACTGTTGTCTTCACAAGTCATATACAGATGTGAGAGTTGGGCTATAAAGAAGGCTGAGTGCCAAACAATTAACGCTTTCAAATTGTGTGGTGCTGAAGAAGAGTCTTGAGAGTCCCTTGGACAGCAGTGGAATCAAAGCAGTTAATATTAAAGGAAAACAACCCTGAACACAATTTGAAGAACTGAGACTCAAGCTCCAGTATTTTCGCCACCTAAAGCGAACAACCAACTCAGTAGAAAAGATTCTGATGCTGGGAAAGATGAAAGCAGAAGGAGACGAGAGTGATAAAGGATGAGATGGCTGGATGGCATCACAAATTCAGTGAACATGAACTTGGGAAAACTAGGAGATGATGAAAGACAGGGAAGCCTGGTGTGCTGCAGTCCACGGGATTTCATAGAGTGGGACATGACTTGGTGACTGAACAACAATTCCATTGTTATATGTGTTTTTCAAAGATTGTATCATCCTACCTTTATAATGATTTAAAAATATTCAGATATTTTACAGATGAGGAAATGAAACTGTTTACCTCAGAGTGGGAACTGAACCAAGTGCTGGGACTTGAATTCAGCCAAAATCCATTTGGGATTTGAACCCACAAGGCTGGGACTCGAACCCTGCCAAAACCCATGGTACCTGGTTTCAGGACCTAATGATGCTCAGGTTTTGATGTCTCATGGCAGAAAGACTTCAGTGAGAGACAAATGATAGGTAAAGTGTGGAATAATTCCAGTTCAGAGACAAACACAGTCCACAGAGTGTGGGCCATCGCCGAGTGCAGCTGCAAAATGTGACCTGGTTAGTTTCTTATGGGCTGGGTAATTTCATGTTAATGGTAGGACAGTCATTCCAACTCTTTCGGGGGAAGGGGTGGGGATTTCCAGGAACTGGACCACGGCCCACTCGAGCTTTTGACAGTGCTTTAGAGCTGTCATGGCGCCTCTGTATAAGTCATTTAGCTTGCCGATTGAGGATCAAGGCCTAATAAAGTCGACTTGTCCGCCATGCTGGACCCATTGGATCCCAGTCGGTTGATGTTGGATCTCTGGGCTATGCCATTCATTCCAAAGTAGTGCCACTGCCCTTTACCCTCCTGTAAGGCCAGAGAGACTCAAGAACAGTGAAAAGAGCAGTTTATACCTAGATAAGACACAGAATTAAGCTTTCTCATTAGTCAGGCTTCAGAGCTTGGACTGATTTGTTTATTTTTAGGAAGTGCTGACAACAGATTATGGTACATATTAGGTACTTCCAAAGTACAGTGGGAGGTGGAGCCCGTGGATATGGAAGGCTGACACCATGTTATATGAGGGACTAGAGCATTCCTGGAGTTTGGTATCCATGGGGGCGGTGGGGATTCCTGGATTCTTTACCCTACAAACACTGAGGGACAACCGTCTTATTTTTCCTGGTGGGTTGGCACAGTCTCTCAGCCCTTCCTCATCTACGACTTCAAGCTCAACATGAATATCTACGTCCTGATCACATCCTGTGACCCTCTTCGCAACTTCATGTACGGAGAGTTACTGGCCTGCCCTGCCACCTAGCCTGACGTGGAGCCCAGCCATAGCAACTTGGGAAGAGCGCAGCCAGCAGCAGCATCTTCTGCTGCCACAAGGGCTGAGTTTGTGTGGAGAAACCACTAGCCTGTCACCCGTGAACAAGGGGTGAAGACAGGAGAACCTCAGGGCCCGACTGGGGGAGAGCATCCAGGGGTGCCGTCTGTGGGAAAACTACGGCTGCAGGAAGAGCACCCCTTCCTCTGTGGGAACTTGAAGGATGGTATCAGTGAAGAGGGACAGTGCATGAGCCATCCTGGGGAGGTGCAAGTCACCCACAGTCAGCGAAGGGCTGGCGAGAAGAGCTGCACAGACAGCCTGAGACCACAGCGCTG
Organism: Nanger dama; assembly: GCA_917880005.1. Classification (NCBI taxonomy): domain Eukaryota; kingdom Metazoa; phylum Chordata; class Mammalia; order Artiodactyla; family Bovidae; genus Nanger; species Nanger dama. The sequence continues at coordinate 9,782,164 of CAKJTW010000044.1, read as the reverse complement.
TCCCTTCCAGGATGATGTGCCCGTAATTCTGACCAGCTACGTCATCCAAAAACAGAATGCAAACTTTATCCAGGTTGACGCTGCAGGAAATAAGAGGCATGGCCGGCTCAGTTTCTTTTCCTTTTTCTCTATCCTTTAGCCCCACAGAGTCAGCAGCCCATGAAACAGATGACCTAGTCCTGGGAAGCAAAGCTAGCTGAAGTTATATAGACCGCTGCCCTGGGGCCGACCACCTAGTTCACCCCCAACCCTACCCCTGATGAAACCCTGCTCCAAGCTGGCAACAATCCCTGAAAACACTAGGAACCTAGGCATGGAATTAGGGTCAGAATCAGTGTTAGGGAGCCTCTTTGCTGGTGGCCTGCCCCTGACCCATCTTCCTCTGAATGCTGGACCTCACAGGAGGCTGTGGGAAACCCATGGTGCAGGAAGAGCACCCCCTCCATCCCTGGGAGCTTACAGGACAGTGATCAATGAAGAGGGGCGGGGGCAGTCTCCATCCTGGGGGAGGGTCGGGTCATTGAAAGCCAACAAAAGCTGGGGAGTAGGACTGCATGGACAGGGCCTGAGACCACAGGGCTGCTCCCTTCCAGGATGATGTGCACGTGATTCTGGACCAACTACATCATCCAAAAACACAGTGAGAACTTTGTCCTGGAAGATGCTTTTTTCTGGAAGAAAATGTGGCCCACTTAGTTTCTTTTCCTCTTTCTCTGTCCTTTAGTCCTGCTAAAGTGTGTTCATGCATTGACTTAATAAACATGAGGTGAGCATTGACAATATGCCCAGACGTTCTCTAACAAGTAAATAAGATAGAATCCCTGCCCTCAAGCAATCTACAATATTTTAGGAGACAATGATGACCCTGACTTATGAGCCAGAGACAAGCAGAGGGTGCCGGTAGAATCTCTGTGATCCACCCCTCCTCATCACCTGGGAGAAATTCCAGATACTTCTAGAAAGAAGCCAAATCTCAGGTCCCTGCCAAAGGATCAGGGAGTGAGCAAAATGGCGGGAGGACGTGTTTTCCCACAAAGTCCAAAATCTTGTGGCAGGATCAAGAAGCTAGAGAAAGAAGCAGTCTTTTATAATACTCAGGGTGCTTCTCTCTGCCTGGAACAGGTCCTTTGGGGCTGGAGGAAGCCTGTGAGGCCAAAGGAAGGAGTGAGGAAAGTTCCTTTAACCATTTACAAGAGCCAAATACCCCACAACTCAAGGGGTACTGTTGACTGAAAATCTACTTTGTGAAGTCATTTCTGACCCTCCAACTTCAGTGAGAAAATTCCAACTGATCCCACATTTCTTCAAGGAACTCTCAGGTAAACCAGCCCTCCCAGCAGTTCTAACCATAAGACAGAACCTTTTGAGTAACTAGAGGACCCAGTCCCGTGTAACAGTCAAAAGAGCAAACCTCACTTAGAGCTGTTGCCCTCTCTCCGTCTTGCTGGCGACAAGCTTCTCGCTAATTCCCCATCTTGAGCTTTTGCTGCTCTGCTCTCCCCACACCCACAGCCTCTGTTTCCACTACAGCTTTCAGCAATGGCCAGGAGGGCTGGTTTGCATGGGGTCAGGTGACAGCGCGCCCTGGGCTTGGTGCGAGCTCCGGGCTGACTCTCTGTACGGTGCTACTGTATGTCTCTTGGATGTCTCCATTGAGCACATCTAACAGCACTTCCCAGCCAGGGGCAAAGCGTGCCCTCAGGTCTGTGATTATCTTTTCCTTTTGAGTTTGGCACTCCCCCTCCCCCTGCCCAACCATGTCACTCCTGGACATAATTTTTATAGGCTTCTGGCCAGCATTTCTTTTCGAGTGGCAAGTGTGGTCAGCGTGAAACAGTGGACCGTCCTGGCTCTCCACTCTCTGGGGCAGTGTAGCCTCTTCCCACGAAAGCTGAGTCCCCACACTGCTATCTCCGCTCCTTCTCTTCGAGTTTTCAGCGGTGAGTGCCAGTGCAGTGGGCTGGCTTCACAAAATCCCAGAAATGTGGCTCAAGGGCCCTGTGTGGTTGGTCCCTTCAGCTTGTGGCAATGAGGAAGGAACACTCTTTTGCTCCACAGTGCAGACAAGGAAAATGTCACTCCAAGAACTTGCTCTGAGGAAGTCTCTTTTCTTTTCCAACGCTCAAACATTTTTATACCCTTCTTGTGGGTTTATGATAGGTTTGCGATTGGTTTGGCACTGCTTCGTCTTTGAGTCTTAGCTCCTTTAACCATGTAACAGAAAATTTCCACCTATTTTTTCTCTTGGCTTTTTAGACCTCAATGAAAACAAAACAAAGAGTCCTATTTTAATATCCTTTTATCGTCCTATTGATATTTACAAAAAGAGTTTTTGGGTTTTTATCTTAGTAAAAGGAAGGGTCCTTAAATTTGTTTCACTGGCACATCCTCAATAACTTCTCGTCTCTACTTCAGCCCTGCATAGAATTCACTCTTAAGAGGAAAAGGTGGCTATGGCTGATTCGTGTCAATGTATGGCAAAACAAATACAGTATTGTAATTAAAAAAATAAATAAATTTAATTTAAAAAAAAAGAGGAAAAGGTGGGTGATTTGGGGTTGTCAGCTCCCTCAAAGGCTAACCTCAAGTAAGGGGCGTGTTATTTCAACAAAATTAGACAGGGACAAGGAAGATAGGTGGAGGCTGCCAAGAAGCATACCCACTGCCCGAGTCCTCCACTTACATTTCTTTATTACTTTACTCTCTTTATTCCCAGTGTGGGAATAGATTGGGTCAGTTAGGGAGGGATGGGCATTCTTGGGACCCTCAGATTCTTCCATGTTCTTGACACAGCTTTCTTAGTTGCTGCCTATATGGTCTCTGGTTCCATCTCTTTTGCAGCTGAGAAAGCGTTTGCCTTTTCAGGAATCATGAATTCAAGCATCCCGAGCCATGGCACAGCAGGGGAGGAGAATGCCCTGGTGGGGCTGATGGCCTCCACTGCCTCTGATCTCTGTCCTTCCTCCTCCAGCTGCCCAGGAGTCTTCCTTATTGTGCATTCCTATCTGATCACATTTCCCTCCATTGCTTTTTTTTCCTGTTCCATCTTTAGATTTCTTCTTCCAACACCCCCTTTTTTTTTGCAATTATAGTGCTAACATTTCTCTCTCTAAGCATTTTTTTTTTTAATTACTTGTCTCTTCACTTCTTTCTTTCCAGTTTTCCAGAGTCAGGATCTGAGTGTTTGTCTCTTATCTTGCTCATCTAGTGTATTTTTTTTTAAGACAAGGAGAGATGGCTGAAGCTTGAATTTGCTACAGGGACAATAAGGGAATGGAAGGAAAGAGGTGGGCACCATTTCACCAACCAAGAGACAAATGATTCAGTCAGCCTTATCCTTCCCTGGAAAACTATCTGGGTAGCCCACTTCATACTCTTTCTTAGGTGTCCCAGCCCCCTCTCCACCTCTGCAATTATTGATATTGTCTATGAGAAGAATGGAGAAGGCAATGGCAGCCCACTCCAGTACTCTTGCCTGGAAAATCCCATGGACGGAGGGGCCTGGTAGGCTGCAGTCCATGAGGTCTCTAGGAATCGGACACGACTGAGCGACTTCGCTTTCACTTTCATTCGTTGAAGAAGGAAATGGCAACCCACTCCAGTGTTCTTGCCTGGAGAATCCCGGGGATGGGATAGCCTGTTGGGCTGCCATCTATGGGGCTGCACAGAGTTGGACACGACTGAAGCGACTTAGCAGCAGCAGCACCATGAGAAGAATGCTATCTGAATGGATCAAGCACCTCATTCATCATCCTCACCATCTGGCTCTTTATTCTCCAACTGGAACCAGCAAGAAATCACACACTTTTTCTTGATCCCCAGTGTTGTAAATTCCCAGAGGTATTACTCCTCAAAGAACACCAGACCCAGCCTCCCTCTGAAGTTAATTCTTCCCTTTTCAATAGTGTCTTCCTCAGGGGAAACCACACTCTGACTTCGAATCCCCAACACTACCAGAAGCTTGGCATTAAATAAAGCTCAATAAGTGCTTGTTAACTAGAGTGATAAATTTATGTCAGATTTATTCTAAAATATTTTTGTGTATCTTCTAATTCAGAGGGGAAGGCTAACTTAAATAATGAAGGCAAGATGAGAGAATCTAAAAGGAAAGGAGGGGAAAAGTAGATGAATACTAGGCTGCTTTTTTATAGCATAAACCCTATAGCTGGAGCCAGTTCTTTGAACAGTCCTGAGACTGCTGTAGCTTCTCAGCCGCCCTACGTCTGCACTGTAAAGAGCCCCACAAAGGTGATTTTCTCCTGAAATAAATAAATCAGGACCAACCCCAGATCCCAGCTAGCCCAGATGGAAAATCTGGTCCCATACTTTAGGACTGGGCACTTATTATTGACCTGAATTGCTATGGGACCATTTTTTGAGCAATGCAAGTTTTTTTGTGTGCCGCCATCTTCCCCCATCCATAGCTTGCCACAGGGAAATCTGGGTCAGACTACAGTTGAAGGTCTCTGGAATTGAGCTTAGCCCCCAAAAATATTTTGGTAAAATTTCTGAAGCAGCAGACATCCTAGTGTGATTTACTGGTAAAATTTCTGAAGCAGCAGACATCTTAGTGTGATTTACTAAGTACTGGATAGATGTTTATTGAAATGGGAAGAATATTCTCTAGGCCCTCCTACGACGGATGGCAAAACAAACACAGCTATCTTCTACCTTGAGGAATCTTCTTATATAGTCATTGGATCAAGACTAAAAAGTAGAGAAGAAATGGTCCCCCATATGTCAGTGCTTTTGTTTTAAAGACTTGGCTCAAAACTCAAGGTCATCCTTTTAACTGTCTCCTCTCTCTACTACTGCATCAGAGGCTTATTTATCAAATGAAATGAGTCCGGAGGTCTGGCTCCCAGTACCAACAAGAACACAGGATCAGGACTTCATATGAGGCCAAACCTTTCAAACAATGGCACATCAGACAAGGATCCGTTCCCCTGAGCACCAGGGACCACATCATGGGCATCCACTGTGCCGGGAGCTGCCACAGGAGATCACACCCATGACAGGGTCATGTGGAAGAGAACTGTTAAGCAAGGCTTCAGAGCTCAAGGGGCTCCCTAGGCTTTCTCGAGCATTCTACCCCCAAACCAGCATCTGTCTGTTTTACTGTTTCATGACTTTCACCAACTCCTCTGACATTAACAGGGGGCTAACCCTGACCACCTTTCTCTGAAGAAAATCAGCTTAGAGCTATAGCTAATAAGTCTCCTGGACATGAGAGGAAAATCTCAAATCAAACCCCCTCCGTTAGCATTCTAGCTTGCTTGGCACATATATCCAAACTCTTGCAGCTATGCATACAATTATTTACAGCCTCCCAACTGTGAGAAGCACGCAAAGCCCAAGACACAGAGCCTTTGAAAGAGTTAAAAGTTACAAGAGCAGTACTAGTGCTGGTGTAGGATTTCATTATTGGGCCAATGCTTGTTACTAAGTTCCCATATCTCTTCTCCACTGTGCACCTGGGAATGTGTTAGTTAACATAGTGAGAATGCAAGAAAAATACGTGTAGCCTTGAATTTAACCATATTAGACTTTTGAGCTAATTGGCTCTTTCTTGTAACTCGCTGCACCTTTGCTCTGTGAAAAACGTAACTCTTTTTGGCACTTTCTGAGGCTGACATAGATTAGAAATATAAAGAAAAACACTTTGAGGGAAAATAAGTTTTTGGTTGAGCAGCCTTTATCAAAAGAGGGTCATACAATGTTCACAAGCCTCCAAGGCCAGAAGATACTGAACACAACAGTATTTGTGGGAAAGGTATGCAGAAAAAATCATGGTTTCGATAAGGGAAAAACTGCTGGAATGTTGGGCTGATTCTGTATGACCTTGCATCTTTCATTTCCCTCTATGTGCAAAAAGGTATATAGGTACTGTTTAAAAATAAAGCTACAGATCTTGCTCGTCAAAGTAGCTTGATCTCCTCGTGTCAACCATTTTCTTCCTCTTACTCTTTCAGGCTAGTTCCCATCTGGAGTACAGAGATCCTCCGTGTCTACTAATTTGCCTGGGTTTCTAAGACCTGACTGGGAAGGCCCCTGTGCCTTCACTCCCTTGGGAGACCAGGAAGGCACCTGCGGCCTCACGTAGACGGTGCAAGTCTCTTGTCTTGAGACTTATTGATTTCCTGTATAAACCAAGGAACATCAGCCTCTTTTCTTCTCTCCTCCATTTTCTTATCTACAACATTCTTATCTGCCTCCCTCTCTCTCTAAATCAATCGCCGATGCCGTTTCTCCTTCGGGTTTCCCTGGATCCTGTGGGGGCCGGACCCCAGTGCCACTGGAAACCTCCTCTTGCCTTCATTGGGGGAAAAGAGGCGGTGACAGGTCTAGATGTGTTTTGGGAAGTGTCAGCACTTTTAACACTGGATTTCAGAAGTAGGAGAAATAAATGCGTTGGGTAATTTGCAGTCCTCCCAAGCTATCTGACCCTCATTCACCCAAGTACTTATGTTTCCTTTGTTTCCACCTGTACCCTGCAGAGGCTTCCTTAGGAGAGGGAGCATGTGATGGTGGTGGGGTACATACGCAGCCTTATAGGCATGATGTGACCCACACCAGGGCCAGAATCCTTTCCTCCTCCCCTGTTTCTTCAAAAGTTTCCCACATCTGCCCTTTCTTTTCACTCCTTCTTCCTGCTCCGTCTCAGGGCTTTCCTCTGTGTGTGTGTGGGAAGGAGTTTGGGGTGCTAGGAGTAACAGCCTCAGTGGAACAGGACACTGTAATTTCACTTCTGCTCTTTTGCCCTCTCTGAACCTTGTCAGGTCTCTGATAGAGAAGAAATCTCTTTGCATTCTGCTGATATTCTCTTATCTTTTTTTTTTTTTTAATCTTAATGACCTACTTCCTGCACTTTTGCTTTTTTTCTTAGGTCATAACTTTTAGTTACATGATCTCAGCATCTTGTTGTCTTTTACATCTCTATCTGTATAGCTACCTCTCTGTGCTATCAGATTTCCCCCTTCTGGTGAGGACATTTGTACCTTTACTTTCCTGGAAAGGAAAGACACAAGGAAAACTGAGGTGGAGTCAGAAAGCAGGGGTGGAATTGGGCACCACATGGATATTCTTCTCAGTGTGTGCTCCAGCAAACCTGTTTAGGGACTGGGGCAAGGGGAAATGATTTTTTTTTTTTTTTTTTGGCCTATGGTGGTATTCCATCCCTCTGGTCTCTCCTGGCTTTGCATCCTTGATTACACTTCTCTTTTATGATAGTCACTATTTGTTTAACTGACACTTTCATGAAACTACCATGAAATCAGGGCTTCCCTGGTGGGTTATATGGTAAAGAATCTGTCTCCAATGTGGGAGACCCAGGTTCAGTATCTGGATCAGGAAGATCCCCTGCAAGAGGGCATGGCAACCCACTCCAGTATTCTTGCCTGGAGAATTCCATGAACAGAGGCACCTGGGGGACTACAGTCCCTGGGGTCGCAGAGAGTCGGACAGGACTGAAGGACTAACGGTTCCACTTTCACTTTCATGAAACCACATCTTCTGACCTTCCTCCCACCTATCTTTCTGCCTTCCAGCTAGAAACTCTGATAAGACAGCTTACCTCTCCAACTATGGATCGCACATTTAGAAATGCTGAACACTTGGAGACTTCTGTGCTTCCTTAAGTCTCAGGGAGCATCTCTTTTGTCAGCAGGCTTCTTCTTAGTGGTTCCTTAAAACCAACCCCAGCCTTTCATGACCTAGTGTCTTCAAGGATTTCTTCTATTTGCCGTTAAAGAGACTGACTCCCTATATTTTAAACTCAATCTCACCTTTAATGTCATGGAAAATACTGAATGTTAGTGGATAAGATTAAGTGCTTTTAGAGGAAAAGACACTGTTTCTCATTCATTGTTGTATCCCAAGACTTATTTGAGTATCTGAATATTTGTATTTCCATGGGTGTGTTTTGAATGGAATTAATGTTCAATTCCCAAGTGTTTTATGTTATACAAGGAATTAGAACATATACAGCAACTTGGGAAGCAAGAAATGGTAAAGAAGCCAGGAAAAGAAATCGGGGAATATGAATCCATGAATTCTAGAAACGACTGGATGGGTATTAGCTTCTGTGTGTCCAAGCACCTGCAAATGAGGAATTCTAATAGATCCCAGACAACTTGAGTCAGTCAGAGTGACTCAGGGGTGGCAGGAGTTCCCAGAAGGTACTGTCTTCCCAAGCAGATGTAGCCAAAACTACAGATCAAAACAAACCCCTATAGCCCTTTGCTAAATTTAATAACAAATGCATGTGTTAAAATGTACAGATTTAAATAAACATTTGTGGGAAAGAACAGAGTCCACAAATGCTCCCTTCAAAATAGGCGTCCTCTCTTATTTGCAACACCATGCCACATCAGTCAAAAATGCAGGATTCCCAGGCACCCAAGGCAGCAGGTTGGTGTCCTGGGGCTCAGTGGGAGTGAAGTCCTGCTGGAAGAACCAATCCAAAGGAGACAGGCAGGAATGAAGTCAGGATGGTTGAAATCCAGAATGGGGGTTAGGGGAAGCAATCCTGAGCAAAGAGAAGGGTGGGGTAAAATGAGGGTGGCTGGTGAAGGGGACTGGAACAAAACTACTTTCTTCAGAACAACTCAACTTTGCCTTGTCTTTCTTAAGGTGCCATACCAATAGGTCATTTGATAATTCCCTAGAATATGGGAATAGGCTTATGCCCCAACTATGGTTGGAAAGCCATTCTTTGTCCCACCCTGGGGCAGACAGCATACCACACTTCCTGGTAGGATATATGTCCCTTCCAGGAGTAAAGGGAAATCAAGACTGGACCTAAATACTATGGCTCTCCCCCAGGGGTGGTGGGGCCCCAGGCCAAGTCCATCTGTGGGACCCCAGTCCAAGTCCATTTGTTTTGGAAATGCCTATTTTGAAGGGAGAATCTGTGGATTTTGGTCAATTTTTTTCTCTTCAGTACCTAATCTGGGCTCCTGCCTGGCTGAGAACCACATCAGAATGAAGACCTCAAGGGAACAGCCTAGAGGCCTGGCACCTGGATTCACAAGAGCTTGAAGTACCCCATTAATCCTTCGCCCAACCATAGCCCTCCAACTCTGCCCCATACCCTCCCCTCCAAGCTAAACACACACCTTGCGGTGTGGGGAGCCTAGGGCCAGGCAGTAGCAGCCCTGCCCCTTCCTTTTTGTGAAACACCTCCTTTCTAGTCTTCACCTCCTGAGCAGACTTGTGATGCTCTTGCTTTGTGGACTCCCTCTTTCCCAGAAACTTAAGCTGACAGTCAGGAGGAGGAACAGACAAGTCAGACAGTGCTTTGTTCCTAAATGCCTAGCCATCACTGCATTTCCAGAAAACTTCTCTTTCCAAAGCATGATTGCAACATGCATTTGTTAAAAGAGAAAACTTGGCTCCCTCCGCATCCATCCCCCAGTACCTGGTTCTGCCTTCCCTGGTCTGTGCCCTCTCCCCACCTCTCCCTGCCTCCTGCCCCCCACCCCGTGACTACGCCAACATCTGCTCCCTCTCCATGCCTCTGCACTGCTTCTTGTCTCTCAGGATCCATCTCCCCACTCTTTCTGCTGCTCTTCTCTATTTCTTTCCCTACTTTCTCTTGTTTCAGAGTACTGTATATCCTATGTCTGTGTTAGTGTAGCTCACTTGGTAAAGAATCCATCTGTAATGCAGGAGACCAGAGTTCAATTCCTGGGTCCTGAAGATGACCTGGAGGAGGAAATGGCAACCCACTCCAGTATTCTTGCCTGGAGAATCCCATGGACAGAGCCTGATGGGCTACAGTCTATGGGGTTGCAAGAGTCAGACATGACTTGGCAACTAAACTGCCACCACTGTATTCGACACTTCCAGTCTCCACAGCCTGGAAAGGGACAGTTCATTAGGGACGAGTTCCTTCCCCATCCCACTCAACTCTCTGGTTCTTCAGCAGGAAAGAGTAAAGTGCTCCTGATGCAACCGTGTATGTCAACCCCTTAAACCTGGGCCCAGGAAAACTTTCCCTGCCCCTCTCCACACTTTGCTGACTCATTGTTCCCAGGCTGGTCTGAACACAGACCAACGACTCCAAAAGCTGCCATCGGAGTCCCCAGGCCCTGCAATTTTTCACTATGGCTGCTTCAGTGAAGCCAGGGTTCTCTGAGTGTTGGGGCCTCAGGGACCTATATTCACCTATAACCACAGGGTCATGTGATTATACACTTGCCCATCTTCCCTTCTCAGACTGTGAGTTGATTGAAGGCAAGACGTTCTTGTAAGGCAAGGACTCAGGTCCTTTTCTAAATTTCAGCAAATGTATTGATAGCAGCCTGTAGGATATCCTAGAGGAAATACATCTCTTGAGGTTAGCTGAATTCAGAGGCTGTTGGTTAAGGGAAAGCCTGTGAAAACTGAAGAGCAGTCCTAGTCCAAGACCTCAGTCCTGATCCCTGGGTTTATTTAATTAAATTGTGATTGGGACATTTCCTAAATCATCTGCTTCTTCCCCCTAGGAGAACTATACCTGGGGCCAACTTCAAAGGCTTTATTAGTTTTTGATTCTTAAGCCTATCTGGATTTCAGGAGGGAGTAAAGTGAGAAAGTTCCAGGGTTAAGACTTTTCACATAAGTCACTTACAAGGTGTCTAGTCCCTGACCCTATATTCCTGGGTCCTTTGGCATTAAGATAAAACTTTCTCAGGGGAATAAATCCATCCAAGCACCGTCATCCTTTTGCTTCTGAGAAAGAGTGTTGCATCACTATTCATGCAAGCATCCTGAGAGAAGAGTTGGTGGGGCAGTGTGGAAGGAAAGTAAATCTACTTTCTCAGCCTCTTTAGGAAAGAGAGCCAGTCAGGAAGGGGGAAGGGGAAGGAGGAGGACTATGTCCCAGATGGCTTGGGCCAGCAATCCCGGCCAGGACCCGATAAATCTAGGTGCCCCCAGACAAGTTCAAGCTGGAGATGAGCTTAACCAAGGTGTCCAGAAGCCTGAGGGGTGGGCAGGGCTGTGGGTCTGGCTTCTAAGAGCAGCAGCAGGGTCCAGGACTCCTTAGGCCCAGGGCATCTGGCCCTTGGTGGGACAGAGAAGGAGAGGAAGCAACACAGAGGAAAAACAAGAGTGGTCGTGGGAGATAAGGTCAGAGGAGAATGTGTCAGGGCCTTAGAGGTGCCAACAAGTTTCCCTCCCCACCAAGGGGCCAGAGAGCCCCTCCTCGTAGACGGAGGAGGGTCTGGGGCCATTAGGGGAGGCAGCCGGACACACTCCACCCCAGGTGGCCTGCTCTCCAGGAGAATCATCAAGTTGTTCTGAATTTCGTGGTTCAAAAAGACAGAAAACGAGGAATGAGGAGCTTCCAGAGGAGCACGACTAAGGGCACTTGTCCAGGTTCTTCTGGAATTGGGTCAACAAGATTTTGTGGGCTTACCGATACGTGAGCTAACTTCCCTTCTTATAGGGTGATTTGTCTCCCCTGGCTACTAATCGTCAAGTAAGGCCAGATGAACTAACAAGTTTGAAGAGGAGAAGGAAAGAAACTCAGGACCGAAGGACTAGCTGGATAGAAAACCACCACTATCTTCCTTGAATGAAGCTATGCACCAGCCAAGACTCTCGGTAAGCTGACCCTGCTGCGCCCACCTGCAGGAATTGTTGGCAAGACACATAAAGTACAGGAGAGTACTTTGTGAGTGTTAGTTTTCTCTGAGTAGATTTATCACCTTGGGGGTGGGGCTGCGGGTGGGGTGGAACTAGGGATCAGTTATGTCTGAGTCATTAACATCAGCCCGCCCTTGTAGTTGACTTCATTCTCAGCCTGTCAATCTGCCCTTTCTCACTAGGGAGGAAGGGTCCTGGAACACAGGAACTTTGCCTCATTCATCTTTGTATCACCACTGCCCAGCAAAGGTCCAAAAACATTTGATACAGGGCTTATGGGTGGATGGGTGTGTTCCTGAACAGATATCAGAGATCATTAGGACCTTCAAAGTCAAAAGGGACGTGAGGCCAGAACTCCCCCTTTGCCCAGGGCCTGGCGTTGGGGAGTTGAATTTGCTGGGACAGTCTTCTGAAGGAATCTTTCCACAAAATCCTAGGTCCCAGGTCTGCGGGGTCTCTACCTGTGAGTATGTTTCAACAGTAACACCAGAGTTAGGCATCCCCATGCCCCTGCCTGAAGAAAAACCCGAATCCAGCTGTTGTCCACTTGGCTGACGGTCGCTGAATGTCATTTAATACCATCCCTGATACCCTATCCCTCCCCATCTGGACACATTGTTCCCTCGCTGTTCATGCCCTGTCTCCATCTCCACCTTGGGGCTGCAGGGTCAAATGGGCAGGAAGACCACTGGAGGGCCTCAGGGGAGTCCCCCATTGCTGGGGGTTGGGAAAAGACAGTGGCAACTGCTCCTGCCTGGGTTTCCTGTGCAGGCTGGCAGGGCTGTCTTGTGGGGAACACAGCCCCAGCACCCCTCTCCTGCCAGTTCCCAGCCTTGTCTGACCTACAGTCTTCAGGTACCCTCCTCAGAAGAGGCAGCCCAACCTCCTGCTGAGCCTGGAGCCATTACTGGATCTCTCTGAGACCTGACTTCCCCTGGGGATCCCCTGCAGGGGTGACCTAGGCCGGCATTCTGAAGGGCTCAGAAAGGCTCTCAAGCCTGACCACTCCACTCCACCCAGAGCTTTATACTGGATTCTTAACCCTCCACCATTATGGAGCTGTTTTGCGGTCACTGGACTGATTGCTAACGAGCTGTGCGTTCTTTCTGGCAAGGATGCTCACTTCCCATCCTGCCACCCTCCTTTACCTGGTCCTTTCCACTTCCTCGGTTTGGAGACTCTGGTGGGTTGGGGATCACGGAAAAAGAAAGAGAACAGCACTTTAGGGTTGTCTGCCCTCCTCTGTCTTGCTCTGTCTGCTCCCTTAGCATTTACCCTCTGCCTCCATCCCCCGTCCCTCCCCTCGGGGGTGACCTGCAACTAGAAGCCGTCTCACAGGTCCCGGGCCAGCCCTCCAGCCCTGGTTAGTCAAGTCAGTGCTTCAGCAACACAACTTCAGCAGCGCGGTGGCCGCCTGGCCCTGCTGACCCCACGTCTCCACCCTGCGGCCCCTCAGTCTAACCACCCCTCTAACCCCTCTGCTCTCATCCCATCACCACCCCCCTTCAGCTTTAGGGCTTCATCTTGCCAGAGGTTCTCTAGTCTATTTTATCTCTGTAAACCTCCATCCTGCCCCTACCCTGGACCCTGCGCCCTTCCCTTCTTTTTCTCCCTTGCCCTTTCCACTCTGTTTTCTCAAGAATGGGGGCTCAGGGAGGGGGAGAAGCCTGCACCTAGTAGACACAGCCTCCACCCTCTGGGCTCCTCTCTGCCCGAGGCAGGAGCTCAGAAGCTGCGGGTGCCCCCGGGCCGGGTGCCCCCCGACCTTGCTAGCAATCCTGCTTCTGGTAGACAGTGGCCGCCCTATATATTCCCTCCATACTATTATATGTATTTGCGCATTGACACAATTTATATCTGAGGACGCATTAGTCGAAGTGGCATGTTTGGGCAGGCCTCTAAGCTATCCAGTTGCATCTCTGAGCCCTGTTTCCACCAGGACAGGTGGGAGCCGTGCGGTTCCTCCCCTTCAGGTCTCAGAGCTGTGATCTTCCTGCTGGAGAGCAGGACAGTGAATGTGGGGCAGTGGGAGGAACCAGACTTCAAAGCCTCCCTGCCCCACCCCCACCCCCCCAACCTCCCATCCAGAGACAGTTGCTTCCGTTGGGGATTCCAGGGCAGCCCAGCAGGGCTGTCAGTTGGCCTAAAGAGCAACCACTTCTCCATGTGGTTGGGTGTGGAACTCTCCAGGAGCAAGTGCTTCTGAACGGCCTGGGCAGACCTCTTGCTCAGAGACAACTGCTCCGTACCTGCTCAGAATCATTAAGCTCCTTTCTGGCCTTGGGGCTTCTTCGGGCAGCCAGGGCATCAGGGAAAGAAGGGCAGGAGGGGCTGCTTAGGCTGGGATTTCAGGGGCCTGGGAGACCCTGCTTTTGTCAAGAGACTCCTACCTCCTTCTAGAAGCTATCTGTCCCAAAGGTCTGATGTCCCACCATTAAACATGCCTTCCTGGGTGAAGGACTGACTCATATTAAGTGACGATTACCTTGTGGAAAAGAAACATTTCAAGCTACCAGCATTCCTTTGTGATCTGCTGTGAGCTGTCAGGGCTCCCCAGACCAGAGGCTGGGGTCAAGCTGGAGGGGTGTTGGGGCCAAAGACCCTGCCTAGTGCGCCTGCGCTGGAAGGGCTGGACCTAGTCTGAATGCACCTGCTGAAGAGCTCCTGATGGGCTTGGAGGGTTGCCAGTGGGCTCCTAACTGGGAGAGACAGCCTATCCTGCCGGCCCTGTTTTCTGCCCCATCAGGCCTCCCAGCCAGAGTTCCCATAAGCCGGGCTGTGTCCCTGCAGCTGGAGGCCTGCAAGGTTGGCCCTGGAGTGGCTGCCACCTGGGATGGCGGGGATGACGAGGACATCGCTTGTCAGGAACTCTCTCCTGCCCTGTGCGCGCCTCCCCTCTCCCCACACCTGCATCCTCAGCAGCTCCTTCCCTGAGATGACATGTCTGCTCCTCTCAGGAGCTGCAGGGCAGAGGAGACACCACAAGGAATGGTCGGCTCTGCACACTGAGCCTTCTCCCTCTCTCCAGCCCCTGGTTCCACTCGCCAGTCCCCGACCCCTAGTCCTCGGCAGTCTCCTCAGCGTCTGTGTCTCTCTCTGCCTCTGAACACCTCGTATCACCTTGTCTTTTTCCAGGTAGGTCACTGAGATCTCTCTGAGCTTCCCAACAGTGTGGGTTGACAAGTGTGTGGAGATGACGCACATTGTCCCCAAGACAGAAGAAGGGGCCTGGGCCAGACACCCTGCCGCCCTCAAGTGCTCCTCATAAATCCTCTCCACCTGGGCCAGGAGGGAGAGAGTTTGGGAAGCACTGCCCGGTGCTCACTTCCTCTTCGTCTTCCCTCTCAAACAGATGGACGCTGTGTGTGCATTTTTACATGTCTGTACACATTATGTACAACGTGTCCATTTCTGCCTCTTGTACCCTCTTTGCTTTGTTTTGTTATATATTTAATTTTGATCACAAGGAAGATTGGACCTCAAGTCATGCAACGAACCAAGAGACTCGAGGAGGATCCCACCTGGCTCTACTCGGGTGCCTATCTCAGTGACTCAGGTGATGAGGAGACGCTTGTCTCTTCTGTGCTACTACCCCGAGGGTCAGGAACCCCAGTGCTGGGACCGCCCTTATGCTGAGTCTGTTGCTCATCCCGAAGGGAGTGAAGGATGCAGGTTCTTCTCCGTTTGCACTTCCCACTTGTCCTCAATAGGAAATGGAAGGTGCCTCCACAGGGGGCCCCACCCCAGGCCCCCGGAGCAGGCTCTAGACCTGCTGATGCCATGGCCTCCTCCTCCACTTCTTTAGCTAGTGCCCATAGGAAAGACTGCTCCCAGTTTCTCGGTACACAGCACTAGAGCCGGACTGTTCCATCCACCATGTGTGCCCAGGACCAGCTTCTCCCTGTATGGACTCTTCCCATCCAGCTTTGGGTTACACCCTCTTCATTGACTTTTTATCTGCTCCTCATGCTCTGGAGGGCAGGACACTGTTCCTCGTGCGTTTCTAGATCCCTAGGACTCACTCAGAACTTGCCACATGTGTTCAGCACAATCCTTTTGGAATAAACATATTTCTTGGTGTTGTACACAGATGTTGCACTGCTTTTCTGATTTCACATATGAGGAAGCAGCAAGCTTGGGACTGTCCCAGGGTGCTCAGGAAGAACAAGGAGGGTGGAGCTGACAGTGGACGGGCCTGCGTGTGCACAGGCTGGGGTGGAGGTACCAAGTCTGCCTGATGTGGCAGAGTTGTTCAGGCTCAGCACACACCAGACCTGAGGGCACTTGATGAATGTCAGGTTTGAGGGCTATTAGGAGGCCCTGGAAGCCACCAGGTGTGAATAGCTGTTCTTGTTTAGTTGTTAAGTCCTGTCTGATGCTCAGACCCCATGGCCTGTAGCCCACCAGGCTCCTCTGTCCATAGGATTCTCCAGGCAAGAATACTGGAGTGGGTTGCCATTCCCTTCTCCAGGGGATCTTCTCTACCCAGGGATTGAACTCGCTTGCTCTGCACTGCAGGCAGATCCTTTACTGCTGAACCGCTAGCTATGAGTTGTAGTTGTTGGTAAAACATTGGGAAAATATAAATCCCCTTTAGATTCTCATAAAAATTTCTGTAACTACTTAAGGCCAGAGGAATTGCTGCAGGCACACATCTGTAGTTAAAAAAAAAAAATTATCAACCCATTTTCTGTATCCATCTTCATGCTATACTGCTTCATTTGGTGAAGATATTTCCAGACTAGATTTCTAGTTATGGCCTCAAAAGCTAAACTCATAAACTGTTCCTGGGACTTCAGCTGCACACATTTCATGGGTGAGGTTAAATTGTGAGGAAATTACCTTCTCCAGTGAATTCATAGGTGTCACGTGTGTGTCTGCAGAGTGTGGTTTCTGTTGATAAGTGTCAGTGTGTTGGTGTCAATGCTCTGCATGCAACTGAAACCACACTGTGGTTACATCTATTGTCTCTGCTACCAGACATGCCCAGGAATTTCCTCTATTAAGTTCAGTTCAGTTGCTTAGTGGTTTCTGACTCTGCTACCCCATGGGCTGCAGCAGGCCAGGCCTCCTTGTCCATCACCAACCCCCGGAATTCACTCAAGCTTATATCCATTGAGGCAGTGATGCCATCCAACCATCTCATCCTCTGTTGTTCCCTTCTCCTCCCATCTTCAAGCTTTCCCAGCATCAGGGTCTTTTCCAGTGAGTCAGTTCTTCACATCAGATGGCCAAAATATTGGAGTTTCAGCTTCAATATCAGTCCTTCCAGTGAACACTCAGGACTGATTTCCTTCAGAATGGACTGGTTGGATCTCCTTGCAGTCCAAGGGACTCTCAAGAGTCTTCTCCAGCACCACAGTTCAAAAGCAGCAATTTCTTGGTGCTCAGCTTTCTTTATATAGTCCAACTCTCACATCCATAATGACTACTGGAAAACCATAGCCTTGACTAAACTGTAAAACTCCTCATCAAATCCTCCCAGCTCAGGTCACATCCTTTTGAGACACAAGAGCCCACAGTGTCCCTGCTCTGCCTGTCAAAGCCAAAAAGCTTTTCTTTTCTGCTTCACCCAAAACTCTTTGAGATTTGACTTTGCACTGGTGCCCAGAGGCCGACTTTTGGCATCAGACTCTTGAGAAGTGAAATATTTCCTGCCACATTAGTAAACAAGGATGTCACAGTCATTAAAGATTATAGCCCTCCAATGTGAGCTGGTGAGCCCTAAGGGCACTCAGGAATGAGAATACCTGCCATCTAGCAACCATCAGATTACAGCCACTCCCTGTGGTGAGCCCTGAGGGACTCAGGAGGTGAAAACAGGGTCCTGGCCCTGCATGGCTGTTGATGATATGTTAGTTGCTCAGAAGTGTCTGACTCTTTGTGACTCAGTTTACTGTAATCCATCAGGCTCTCCTTTCCAAAAACTTTCCAGGCAAGAATACTGGAATGGGTAGCCATTCCCTTCTCCAGGGGATCTTACCTGGGTCTCTCATGTTGCACCAGATTCTTTGCTAGGGAAAGCCCTCAGATTGCTAAGTATGTATCAAAAGAATCATTTTAGTGAGCCCAGACTCTTACATTTTTCCACACATAGAAAAGTGCTAAGTTCTTTATCTTGAAATATTTGATTTTCTTTCATTAATTAGCAATAACTTATGATGTTCAGACTACCTGCCCTTCTTTGCAAACTTCTATATAACCTGACTTCTCTACCTCATCAGAGCAGTTATCTCAGGGTCACCTGAGATGCTGTTTTCTGGGCAAAGAAAAAGCCCTACAAATTCCTACCAAATAAAATATAACCTTAACTTTTATGTTATGAAATTTTTTAAGTTAGTACTCTCATTGCACCAGAAGACAGTAAGAAAGGTCAAAAGCAATTTCTACAGTCAAAAGACTCAGGATCAAATTCCAGCTTTGCTGTGTGCTTGGTGTGTGATTTCTAAACCTCAGTTTGCTGACCAATTAAATTGGGATAAATATCAAACTTCTGTTTTCTGAGTAAATGTGTCAAAGTGTGTACAGTTCAGTTCAGTTGCTCACTCGTGTCTGACTCTTTGCGATCCCATGAATCGCAGCACACCAGGCCTCCATGTCTATCACCAACTCCCGGAGTTCACTCAGACTCATGTCCATCGAGTCAGTGACACCATCCAGCCATCTCATCCTCTGTCGTCCCCTTCTCCTCCTGCCCCCAATCCCTCCCAGCATCATAGTCTTTTCCAATGAGTCAACTCTTCACATGAGGGGGCCAAAGTACTGGAGTTTCAGCTTTAGCAGTGTGTACAGTTCTTGTCATATTCTAGAACATACTTTTCCAATACATGATCATAGTCTTGATTCATGCTGGACAGTGAGTTTGATGGCAAGACAAAAATCTTTATCATCTAATAAGGGCCTGGCTCATGGAAGATTATAAAAAGTTATTTGCTGAATGAATGACCAAATAAACACTTTAATCCATCTCCCAATTTCTGGATCTTTTCCTCCCCTAAATTAGATCACTCTGTACTAAACATCTTCATCCAGAGCCCCTGTTCCCCTCTAAATATGTATATTTCCCTGAAACCACTGGTTTTTCTTTGATTATATATCAAACTAGATGGGGAACCTTAAAGTAGCTAGCAGAATTGTCTCACGCCACCTGTCATAAGCCCAACAATATACACATTGCATATTTGTTTTTATGATTTTATGACTTTCTAATTATCTGAATGCACATAGTTAATCTCCATAATTCTGGTTTTATGGCAAGGTTATTCGCATATGAACCATAAGCTTTTCTGCTTGTGATTTGGCATCTGTGCTAACGAGAGACTATGAGATCATAAAAGCTAGCAAAGTGACCAAAAGCTGAAATGTCATACTATCCAATATTCTGGAGCACCACCCAATTGATACATGCAGCCGAGCACAAATATAGCCTCTGCTCTACTTTTTAAAACTGTGTTTTATCTTATTTATTGTGTTTTATCCATTTCTACATAAGAAATTACCACAAAATCCCCAGTTTAAGATTGCACCCATCTATTATCTTACAGTTTCTGTGGATTAGGGATTTGAGCATGGCTTAGCTGGTCCTCTGGCTTTAGCAGTGAAGGTGATGACCTGAGTGGGGCCACCTTTTGAGATTCAACTGTGAAGGGACTTAACTCCAGGCTCAGATGGTGTGAGAAGAATTCAGCCATTTGCTCAGGGCTGTTGACTGGAGGGTGCCCCCAGTTCCTTGAAACATGGGACTCTCCCTAAGAAGTTTTAACCATCAGAGGCTGCAAGGAAGAGAGTCAATAGAACCTGCTAGCAAGATGCAAGTCCCAATCTCAGGTAACATCGTCAGGAATTGACATCCCATCACCTGTACCTCATTCCATACCTTAGAAACAGGGTCCCATCCCCACTCAAGGAACAGGAATCATATAAGGTATTGTCAGAGAGGGTGTGGTTTCCTTCTGTCTCATCCCAACAAAAATTTGAAGCAACCAGCATTACAGCCCTCGGACAGACCAGAGTTACAACTCAGTTTGATTTAGAAAATAAAGGAAAACACATCCTCGAGGCGTGAGGCATGCTGACCCAAAAGATGTGAAGAGAAGAGAGGCCGCCAGTCCAGTTTTGGCTCCTCTTTTTATTTTTTTTCTTCTCTTCCCCCTGGGCCTGCCCTGTGTAAACTGGGCTGGCCAGCTGGGCTGTTTGTTCTACCGGAGGTCCTCACTCCAGGCCTCAGACCTTCCTTTGTTCTATTTTCATGGGCTTTCCCCTTCCTTGTCTTTTTAGCCACTGCCATTTTGGACTCCTTCCTCCTATTTTAACTAGCCAACAGTGTGGACACCAGGAGGTGACTCACTGAGTCCGCCTAAGAGCTTACCAACCACAGTACCCAAAGGATGGATTTTAAATCCGCACGTGGTCCATAACAGTCCATGTTAACTCACACTGTTTTCACAGTCAAGTCAAAAGAATACGACAAGATCAGATATCTGTAGCCCATTACCATCTTCTGCTGTGAGAAAGTTACTGAAAGTATGTTTCTGGTCACCAGTGTTCGTGCATAAGGTTCCACAGAGAAACTGCTTAGAAATTTACTTCCAGGAAAGACTAGTTCTTGTTCAGTTGCTAAGTCATGTCTGACTCTTTGCAACCATGTGGACTATAGCCCTCCAGGCTGCTTTGTCCATGGGATTCTCCAGGCAGGACTATTGGAGTGGGCTGTCATTTCCTTTTCCAGAGGATCTTCCCAACCCAGGGACTGAACCTGTATCTCCTGCATCGGCAGGCTGGTTCTTTACCACTGAGCCAAGAGAAGCCCTAGGAAGGTTTGGACTTTCCTGTAAACCAGAAGTTTTAACTTTTCTTCTAAAATTAATGATCATCAGTTATTTCTTACATTGATCTTCTGGAAGCTTACTTATAATAACCATTTCTTTTAATTTCTATTTCATATACATTTCCTGACCTGGACTTTTTTTTTTTTCCTGCACGTGTTTTATATTCATTTGTGTTTTTTAACTATGTTATTACATATACTCTTATTGAAGCCACCTAAATGAGGTGCAGTTTAAATAGATATGACACCAATTAAGTGGCCTTTATTCTCAAAAATCAACATGGTCAATACATGATAGAATTGTATTTCAAGACATCTTTCTGTCTAATAAGTAAGATATCTAAATCTTCTGTATTTTATCTATTTTTTTTTATAAATGAGAAGACTTGGTAGAAAGACTATTAAAAATTAGAATATCTCAAAAAAATCATCACAGTGGAGTTTAGGTTAAAACTCATTTTTAAGCTGGTTTATTTGAAACTGGATTTTGGAGAATAGGTAATAACTGGGATCTTAATTTGGACATAAAGCGCAAAGAAGATATGAAAAATATACCATTTAAGAACACTTACAAACTCTATATTAAGGGCCACAAAAGAGGTGATCCAGTTTCCCAGGTGGCTGTGTGGTAAAGAATCCACCTGCCAATGCAGAAAACACAGGTTCAATCCACGGGTTGGGAAGAGCCCCTGGAGGAAGAAATGGCAACCCACTCCAGGATTCTTGCCTGGGAAATCCCATGGATGAAGGAGCCTGGTGAGCTACAGTCTATGGGTTCACGGAGTTGGACGTGACTTATCCACTGAGCACAAATACATGCAGGCAATAGGTGATCTGGAGATGGAGAGTTGTACAGCCGAACTCTTGTGACTTGGAGAGAGTCTTGATCATCCACTCTGACATTATTCAACAGAGTTTTCAGCAGTGTGCACAAGGCATAACAGGACCGAAACAACCCCTTAATTTTTGGTTTACAGTTAACAGAGTTCTCAGAGTCACAGAAGATAATAAGAGGTCCAGGTATATCTTCCAGCATGGAGCTTGGCACCTGTGGATCTCCTTACCAAGATTTGTAACTTGAGGTCTCTCAATTTTGACAGCCACTAACAACTAACTGAAATGCAGCATTTCTTTTAATAGTGAATGACAAGAAATAAATGATGATAGTATTAGCACTAGCTGCATTTTCGTCACCTGTAGAAATCATAGATATTTTTACATCATGTAACTGCTGCAGATATCTCAAAGCAAGGTTTCAGTTCAGTTCAGTTCAGTCACTCAGTCATGTCAGACTCTGTGACTCCATGGACTGCAGCACACCAAGCTTCCCTGTCCATCACCAACTCCTGGAAAACTCACGTCCATTGAGTCAGTGGTGACATCCAACCATCTCATCCTCTGTCATCCTTTTCTCCTCCCACCTTCAATCTTTCCCAGCATCAGGGTCTTTTCCATTGAGTCAGTTCTTCGCATCAGGTGGCCAAACTATTAAATTTTCAGCTTCAGCATCAGTCCTTCCAATGAATATCCAGTGCTGATTTCCTTTAGGACGAGCTTATTGGATCTCCTTGCTGCAAGAGTCTTCAACACCACAGTTCAAAAACATCAGTTCTTCCGCACTCGGCTTTCTTTATAGTCCAACTCTCATATCCATAATGACTACTGGAAAAATCATAGCTTTGACTAGACATACCTTTTGGCAAAGTGATGTCTCTGCTTCTTAATATGTTGTCTAGGTTGGTCATAGCCTTCTCCCAAGGAGCAAGTGTCTTTTAATTTCATGGCTGCAGTAATCATCTGCAGTGATTCTGGAGCCCCTCAAAATAAAATCTCTCACTGTTTCCAGTGCTTCCCCATCTATTTGCTATCAAGTGTTTGGACTGGATGCCATGATCGTAGTTTTCTGAATATTGAGTTTTACGCCAACTTTTTCACTCTCCTCTTTCACTTTCATCAAGAGGCTCTTTAGTACTTCTTTGCTTTCTGCCAAAAGGGTGGTCTCATGAGCATATCTGAAGTTATTGATATTTCTCCTGGCAGTCTTGATTCCAGCTTGTGCTTCATCCAGCCCAGCATTTCTCACGTTGTACTCACACATAAGTTAAATAAGCAGAGTGACAATATACAGCGTTGATGTACTCCTTTTCCTATTTGGAACCAGTCTGTTGTTCCATGTCCAGTTCTAACTGTTGCTTCCTGACCTGCATACGGACTTCACAGGAGGCAGGAAATGTGGTCTGGTATTC
Organism: Nanger dama; assembly: GCA_917880005.1. Taxonomy (NCBI): domain Eukaryota; kingdom Metazoa; phylum Chordata; class Mammalia; order Artiodactyla; family Bovidae; genus Nanger; species Nanger dama. The sequence goes on along the minus strand of CAKJTW010000044.1, from coordinate 9,759,460 downwards.
CCATCTCTTTAAGAATTTTCCACAGGTTTTTGTGATCCACATAGTCAAAGGCTTTGGCATAGTCAATAAAGCAGAAGTAGATGTTTTTCTGGAACTCTCTTGCTTTTTCAGTGATCCAGTGGATGCTGGCAATTTGATCTCTGGTTCCTCTGCTTTTTCTAAATCCAGTTTGAACATCTGGAAATTCGCAGTTCCTGTACTGTTGAAACCTGGCTTGGAGAATTTTGAGCATGACTTTGCTAGCATGTGAGATAAGTACACTTGTGCAGTAGTTTGAGCATTCTTCAGTATTGCCTTTCTTTGGGATTGGAATGAAAACTGAACTTTTCCAGTCCTATGGCCACCGCTGAATTTTCCAAATTTGCTGGCATATTGAATGTAGCTCTTTTACAGCATCATCTTCTAGGATTTGAAATAGCTCAACTGAATTCCATCACCTCCACTAACTTTGTTCATAGTGATGCTTCCTAAGGCCTACTTGACTTCACATTCCAGGATGATAAAACAAGCTTTATGCTCACACTATCTCAAAGCATGATAGCTATCAGACTCATGTTAATGTTTGAAGAGACCAGTACATATCTTTCTCTATTATACTTTCAGTCAGTTCAGTTCAGTCGCTCAATTGTGTTCGACTCTTTGCGACCCCATGAATCGCAGCATGCCAGGCCTCCCTGTCCATCACCAACTCCCAGAGTTTACTCAGACTCATGTCCATTGAGTCACTGATGCCATCCAACCATCTCATCCTCTATTGTCCCCTCCTCCTCCCATCCTCATTCTTTCCCAGCATCAGGGTCTTTTTAAATGAGTCAGTTCTTCACATCAGGTGGCCAAAGTATTGGAGTTTCAACTTCAGCATCAGTCCTTCCAAAGAATATTCAGGACTGCTTTCCTTTAGGATTGACTTGTTGGATCTCCCTGCAGCCCAAGGGACTCTCCAGAGTCTTCTCCAACACCACACTTCAAAAGCATCAATTCTTTGGCACTCAGCTTTCTTTATAGAAAACTTTATACTTTTAAGTTATATTTTATGAACTATTTCTCAATGATTGTTTTCTCTCTAATCCCACTTATGTTACCTTTATACTTAGAAACATGCAGAGAAAGGTTCACAGACTTCACCAGATGCCGGAGGGGCAAATCACATGGGTGTTGAAAACTGTTGGAGGCGTAGACCGACAGCAGCGAGCTCCACGGACCTTTCTCTCAGAGAAGACAGTTAGTATGAGGGCCAGACTCAGAGCGGCCCACTCTGTAGGCGAGACATTTCAACTCCTTTCACCGCTTCCCTGTGCAAAGTCATCTTGGGAAAGTAAGGAGCTTGAAGAAGTTGACTGCTGATCAGATCTGGGGTTGAACACCTACGTGCTTTGCCCCTTTGTTTTCGTAGTCTCTGCACTACTTCTGCCTTGTATCCATTCAGATCTCTCACTCTGCCATTTATCTCCTGTGTGGCCTTCAGCCTTGGCCCATGGGTCCTGCTCTCCTGCTTCACGCTCTGATCATGAACCTCTGCACTTTGCTTTCTCTGCCTCTCCTCCTTCCCCTTCCCAACTGCCTAAGCCCTTCCCCTTCACCTCCTGGATTTCACAGCCCATCATCTGTAAAACTCTCCACGCTCCCACTTTCTTCTTGGTATGCTTGCTTTGTTTTTAGTTTAGTTTTTTTTTTTTTTTAATCCAAATTTCAATCAAGGATCATGGATTGCAGATGTCTTGAATTTCTGTCAATGAGTGAGTAGTTCTTCAAGAAATGGCCTTAGTTCGTTGAGCCTTCGTCTCACATTTCTGAAAGTGGGGGTTAATGACAATCATGACTGCTATATAGGATTGTTAACAAACAGAAGATACACAGAAGTGCTTTAGAAACTGTGAAGTAAGTGCAGACAGTTACTATTCTAATTTTTATGGAGCAATTTGCAGTCGAATTTTAAGTTTTATTCTTACTTGCATCTCTGGTGTTCAGTAGAGTGCTGGACTGACTTCAGTTTGGTGGCTTGATACCTGAATCCGTGAATATGGCAGCAAGACAAGTCCCCATAACAGACTCCAGGAGAGGAACCCACTGCTGTCAGATATATGGACAGTGTTGTGTCGCATTGACCTTGTCGAAAACCAAGATTCCATCTGCATATTTACATTTCATTTCTAATCTGGAGGTCAGCACTGCTTTTTCTTAGTTTTTCACTTTTGTGATGGAATCAGAATTAGTAAGGCATGCTTTTTCTGTCACTTTGGGAAAGAACGAAACCTAAATCAGATCTTTAATTAATGATTTAAGTAGATAGTATTTACTATTAAGTCTGCCCTCTCCCCATTTTCATTCTTCTCTTAAAAAAAAAAATCCATCATTACATAGAATGTCTAGGTATTTTATAGTATCTGCCTCATATATTTATGATTATCAGTTCAGACTGACACGTCATTCCAGTTAAAGCAGTTTGCAGATCCACTCCATCTTTTGATAGACAGATTGCCTCTGCCTGATGCTGGAATCCTTATAGTCTAATGTTTTGTTAAGGGGATGGGGAGAGGCAAGGAAACTAATATTCATGAAACACCTTTAGTACACCATCTCCTTTACACATATTGTCACCTTTTACTCATTGCAAGACTTGATGCAGCCTGTGTATTGCCTGTTTTGCACATGAAGAAAGTGTGACTTGGAGACTGTGCCCCAGCTGGAGGTCGCATGTCTAAGAAGGTGGGCTAGCGTCCATGCTCCCCCACTCTGCCTGACTCGCTTCTGGAGAGTGACCAGAGGCGTGTGTACATTCGTGCATGCTCAGTAGTGTTGAACTCTGCCACCCCGTGGACTGCAGCCTGCCAAGCTCTTCTGTCCATGGAATTTTCCAGGCGAGAATACTGGAGTGGGTCTCTAAGAGGCATAGGTCTCCCAGATTCTTTGTAAGACTGAGCAGATAGCAGTGTATCTACTTCCCCAGCAAGTCACTCACATTAATTACATTTACACATTCTGTAGGGAGCTTTTGATCAGATAACACCTTGACTGTAATCCGATAACATTCAGATTACAGATTGGGTTTTATCCTCACTCTTGGTTTATTTCATTGTATGGAATTATGACCCCAAGAAAATTAGTGATATCAGGAGAGAAGATTATTAAGCTAAAATTAGATGACATGAGAAACTTCTTAAATATTGTCAGCATTTGTAATTTAAAATTGCCATGTTTATTCAATATTGGAAAAATGCAAAAGGTGATCTTGGCTAAACACTGTAACTTCTGACCCCATCTATACTGAATAAACTATGTGGTATGGTATAACTTTCATCTCATGTAATTAAATAGTATTAACTTTGTAAAACCAAAAAGGGTGTTTAAATCTGCATTAATCATCCTTTCTGAGAAACATAAGTGTGTTACCTACTAATTAATGGGATGAATCAAATTTCCCTGTTTCTTTAGATTTGCATGAGCTTAAAATACTCTTTTATCTACATTAGGTAGAATGTCAAAATGAGCTTTTGGATTATTTTGAATCTTGGGAGGATCACAAGGCTTTCCTGAAAATGTGCCCTATGTTGACAATGCATTAAACCTTAAGAAAAGTTTAATTAACAAATGTCAGAATGTGTTTCAAAAAAGTGATATATTAACAATTTGTTCCTATCTCTTGAGTCTAACATCTTACCCTTAAAGAAAAAAAAGACTTATTTTCCCTCTTAAGATGACTTATGCTAACTAAAATTTGATGCTTTAAAATTAAAGTATATATAACATAATACAAAAGATATTTTAAGTAACTCACTGCTTCAGTTCACTTCTCTTTTTTTTTTTTTTAAATGTTCATTTATGTATTTGGTCATGGTAGGTCTTAGTTGCTTCATGAGGATCTGCAAGGGCTCAGTAATTGCAGGGCTGGGCTCAGTTGCCCCAGGGCATGTGAAATCTTAGTTCCCTGATCAGAGCTGGAACAGGAACCTCCACCCTCTGCATTGCAACATGAATTTTTAACCACTGGACAAACAGGGAGAGTCCCTTCAGTTCACTTTTCAATGTACATTTTCAATGTACATCCTCATTAATTTACAAATTACTGGTTTATCTTGATTGTATCATTAGATACTAATATTTACACAGACCCACTGCAGTTATAAAACCAGTTTAAGATAGTGTTCAAAATTTCTGAACCTCATTTTATCTTCTGGAAAATAGGAGTAATTGTACTTCTTTGTCTACCTCATATACATTTTGGGATGTATGAGAACTCACCTTCATAACTTAGCAAGTAATTCTAAAGGAGTCATATTAAAAGTTTATTTGTATTTATTTGTATCATTTTTTTCCAAATAATGTACATGGGCCAAAAATTGAAAAAGAAGCAAAAGGACAAATTTGTCATATCCTACTCTTCTGTCTTGTATCCAATATCTTTAGAATTGTTTACTTTACTCAAGTGTTTTTTCTCTGCTTATATTGAAATGTACCCACATATGTGAGTTTCAACAGCTTATCAGCATTTCACATATAGAATGTACTTAATTAACTTCCTATTGTATATTCAGCATATTTTATTATTTCACTGTTATAAATAATATGATGATAATTCATATAAACATGCCTTTAAACATATCTCTGATTACTTCCTTAAAGTAGAATCCTAACAGTGAAATTGCTGAGCAAAAGGGGATGCATTTTTCTTTTTGAGAATTTTGCTGCACATTTTCAACTTGCCCTCAAGAACTGTTTTTTTCTATTTACGCTATCACCAGCGATGGATGAGATTGCTAGCTGGCCCCACATTTTTGTCAACACCTGGTATTTACATTATTTTCGATCTTTATTGTTATTATTATATATTTATCAGTATCCTTGGCATCATTCTCCTGTGGGTTTTTTTGTTTTGTTTTGTTTTTTTTGGTCCTTTCTCACCTACTTGGTGAGAAAATGTAGGTTGTGAAACAGGAAACTGTCACTCTTTGAATGAGAATTCTTTTCTCTAGAGGCTCAAAAAGCTATTTCGTAAAGAAATGTTGTTCAAGTCTCTAATTTGAAGCATCCCAGTCACCACTGGCCTCTTGTAGGCCTCGGGCCTACAAGGATGTCTGCGCAGCGTAAGGAGAACGTTAATATATGCGGTGTTTTCTTTTTATTCCCTTTGGCGACCTGTGCCTTTGGGATGTCTTTGAGATGTTTGATGCTTTTTGTAGCTAGAGTTATTGATCAGGGCAGCAAAGGGAGTGCTGGCGATGGCCAGGAGAAACGCTTTCACCCGAGTTTGCAGCCAATATCCAAGAGGTCTGCTCAGCTTCAAAGAGTCTCACGGGTCTCGATGCTTGTGACTGACCTTATCCCAAAGGAAAAACATCAAGACAACCTGGTACTTAATAACTTAGAAAAGAGTATTTTGAGACATGTTTACAGTTATAAAAAAGTGGTTTGATTTTGTACTCTGCTCTTACATTAAATTTTAAGCTCAGATGTTTATAAGCACATTGAAAACGTGTAAAAATGGTCCTCTAAGACCAATGTAGCAACCAGTTCACCACTTTCCCTCAGTTTTCCCTCTGGGGAAATGGTAGGCTTGAAAAATTTGGGGTCTTAGAGTTAGGTAGGGCCCTGTGACTGGCCCAGGTGCATCAGCTGTGAGAAGAGGTGACCCGGGTCACTTCCATGCTGGAGCATCTAATTGTCCGAGAGGGACCCTCCAGCTTCCTTCCCCTCTGCCATAGGGATAAGAAAAATTTGAAGTCCCTGAGTGGGGACAGCATGGAGCAGATCCTGCAGAGTCTCCACAGGATGTGAAGTAGACATAGGAAAGCACCTCATGCTGCTCTGAGACCCTGGGGTTTTTGAGTTATGTTGTTGGTAATGGTTTGTTACTGCAGTATAAACTCACCCATGATACAGACATGTATCCATGATACAGGCATGTTGAATTTTTTTCCCTAATGAATGTTTAATGATGATTACAAACCTTCAAAATAAAAATCGATTACAAGAATTGAATTTCTCATGAAAGAAACATACAAAGTATCTTTAGAAACTGAAATTATTTAAGCCATTCCCAGTCCTAATTGCTACTGAAGCTTGTATGACAATTTCTCTCTACTCCAAATAAAATTTCGTCCGCCAAATTAAAAACTGAAAAGGAGTGATAACGTATCATGCACCTACTACGTGCCATATATATTGCTAGATAATTTGTATCTTTTATTTTACTTAAGACATCATAGTAACCATGGGAAACAAATGATATTTCTCTTCAAGGGGAAAAGAAAAAAGACATCCTCCAATGCACAGAGATGGAAAGATTCTCCCTTGAATCCAGGTTGGTCTTAATTTATTGCCTTTGTTGTTTTTCTCCTTTACAAGTGGTTTACTACTTTGTTTATTAATACAAATACATAAGTTAATTACTCACATACTTGAAAAATATACAAACATTTTGTTCTGGAGACACAACAGAAACATGGCTCAATTCAGATCCAGTCTTTGTAGGCACTGGAATTGCCAACTCCATGAACTCTGTTGAGTTACTTGAGTTAAAGTTACTTGGGACAAAAAAATAAAATGTTTCCATAGTCCTTTTGTTAAATATCTGTATTTTCCCTGACTCCAGATGTTAGCATCACAAATGTACATTCAGCCCTTTGTCCAGTTCATGTAAGCCTTTTGTTAACTGTTTCAGCAGCTGACTTTATTTTTGCAGTAGTTGAAACAATTTTATATTTGCAACCAGATACTATTCAGGCTGTGATACTGATGGCCTGTTACAGCATCTTTCCTGCTCTGGACAGTAGTTTAACTTTTCCAATGCACCTGTCAAAAAAGAAGCAGCAGCAGATGTAGAAGGAAAAAAAAAAGAACCATTCATCATAGCTGAGATTGTCAAACTCTTGGTTGTAGTGCCTGTGCTGTTTTAAGTTCTCTTTGCCTAGCATCTTTGTATCCACTTATCTCCACCTAGAAGGGCCCTGCTCTCTGGATACACAAGGCAATGCCCATCAAACCTTTATAGACACAGCACATCGGAATTCCAACCTTTCATTCCAACCAGCCCATCTCTTCAGTGTCCTTCAAATATATCTTGGCTAATCCTATGTCGATCTGTTTAGGATCAGTAATATTAATGAACACATTCCTCTGTGCAGGGTTTTGCAAATTACATTTATTAACTTCATTATGTAGGAGACCATGTTTGGGTCTTAGTGAGGAATCCTGAAGGAGAAGAAAGGTATGACTCTCTTCCTCCTTGTGGTCTGTCCATCTGCAGGAGGCTGTGCAAATCAAAACTCCAGCTTCTCCTTGTAGACCATCTTCTTTCTCCCGCTTCCTGGCAGCACGTGGTACCCACATCATCTGTGGTTGCCCCCAATAAGATCTTAGGCATTTGGAAGACTGTGAGCTAGGAGAGAGAGCAAGGCTTTGGAACCAGACAGAAGGTAGTTTGAAGCCCAGCCCTGCCACTCAGTTGTGTGACTTTGGGCAAACTGCCTCACCCTTAGGCACTGTGATTTGTTGATCCACGAATGGAGATAATAGAAGCCACCTCGTATGCCATTACACAGATAAAACATGATAATGCACATCAAGGACTTTGCTCCAAGCCTGGCTAAAAGATGGTTGGGCTCTGTCTCTCTCCTTCAGTCCTTCGAAGGGGGGAGAGGCCTCAACCCACCCACCCACCTTTTTCATCTCTCCTTCGCCACAGCATTCACGGAATGCTGAACACATGGGGAGACTCAATCAATATTCTCTGAATTGAATCATATAGAGGCCGGTCCTCAGACACTGCCCCCGGAGAAAAACTCCACCACAGGGCGGGCAGCCACCATGCCTTGCCTGTCAGTCAGAAGTGTCCTTTGAAATGCAGAGACATCGTTCATAGCGAGGAGTTAGACCTGAGCGGCACAGGGATATGTCGGAATTATGCCAGATTTCAATAGCACTGGGAAAGTACCGGAGGTGACCAGAAAATTGAATCCTTGGTGTCTGTCACTCCATGTGCGAAAAAGACCATGAGTCATTTTACCTGGAAAAGCAAAGACCCATCTTGTGGACTGCACAGATTGTTTAGGAGAGGGCTTGTGGAAAAGGAGAATATTCGCTATAATTAAGAAGCAAAATATGTTTTCTGCTGCTGCCCTGAGGTTTTTCTTCCCCTTTTGTTTTTGTGTTTTCCAGTTCCCTATTGGTTTTGATTAATTTTGCCCTAGATTCATGAGCTTTGTGAACCTGGAGAATTTTCTTTTTTTTTAATTTAAATAAATAAAAAGAGCCTGTAAGTTTCCCGCAGATCACCAGACTTCAATATCAAATTACTGTTTTCTGGCAGGATCATCCACAAAACTCTGATTTTGTTTCTTTCTCTGTTCCCATTCTGATAATTGTGGCTGAATTCCCTTGTCTTTAATATGCCATATATTCTCCACCTGGCAAAGGATTCAGACAGATACAGATAATAAATACCCCGTAGACATACAGACAGAGAAACTGCTGTAATTGCTTTCATAATGACTCTGAGACATCAAAGGAAGGCAAATAATGGTATTTAACACTGTTTCCATTCTTTAGCTGAAATGTAATTTTATAGAGTTATTGTCAGGCAGCACGGCAAACGTACAAGTACAACTGTCATATTCAGCTCATATTAATTAGCTGCCCATGAGAGGGGCCAGGCGAGTAATGGCAAAGTTCTCCTCATTTCAGATGGTCTGATATTCAGACAGAACCACAAGTACAATAGCTTGATTAACATAGTTGCTTAGATCAGGTTTTCCTGGGAGTGTGTCAATTGGCATTTTGAAGAATCAATTAATTAGCACTCCAAATAATCCATTCTTGGGTTAATGAAAGTGTTTTGTACAGCTGCAAAAATTACATGAAGAAAAACTAAACCTTTCCAAAGTGGCAGTGAAAAAGATTTATCTCAGAAAACTGCAGTGTCCATCTCAAAATGCGGTCAAAAGCGTGTGTTTCCTTTCAAAGCCAGGGGATGGACATGTATCGTTTTAAAGTACAGTGGGTATATTTTGGCTAAGAAGAAGGCAAGTGGTGGATAGCACAGGGGCGCAAGAAATGAGAACTTTTATTTTCACTATTTTGTCTTGTAACTGTGTTACTTAATTAGGGTAAGTCATGGCCAACGTTTTGCATACCATTATCCACTATTTTAAGCAATTACTCTTTGATTGCAATATGCTTATTAACATTTTTAAAATGCCAGTACCACAGAGATACTCCTGCTTTTGAAAATTCAAGATAGAATTCTGAAAATTATAAAGAAGCAAATTTTTATGTAATAAAACACTCTTTACAACAAAGTTTAAATTAATAGTAAATCAAACTGTGAAACTCTAGATACCTTTGCCATCATCAAAATGTTACTTTCAGCACATCTTATCAGTTCACCCTTATACTTAAAGTAAATGCTAATGCTATCTTTTTTCCTAACTCTTCTGGGTCCAAATTTTAAAGAACTTAATTTTGTGGCAGGCTTTTTATTTCTGAAATAGCCTCAATCAACCTTGTAAAAATATAAAATAGTTTATTTGGCAACTTAAGTGTCTCCGACTTCCAAAACTTGGTGTAAATTATAGACAGTACTTAGAAAACAATTCTTCCTGTAAGGAATTCTACTTTTATCAGCATCCCTGATGTAAATAGTTTTTAAATCATGTTCGAGACCCTTGAAATGAAAAATGTAAAATATTCATCAAGTAAAATGAGTGGTAGTATCCACTAAAAATTATTTGGAATTAAAATGTAAGTTTTGACATTTGTATCAGTGGGTTTATTTTATTTTATTTTTTGGTAGTTTGAGAAATGTGATGTCTTACCATTAAGTAATTAGTAACTTTCTAATTCAGTCTCATTCATAGGATATGACTACTGACTCAGGTAAAAATCAGCATATTTAAAACAGGCTATAACAAGATTTTGCTGCTATCAGATGTAGGTTACCGTCCTTTATCTTGTCTTAGTATTTAATACAGTGTTGGGAGTCTGATGATGTAGAAATACATTTCCCTGCTTATTAGGTGGATGAGAGTCGTAGAGCTCTTTATCAATAGTAGTTCTTGAAGGTTGGTCCATCTCAGTTCAGTTCAGTCGCTCAGTCGTGTCCGACTCTTTGCGACCCCATGAATCGCAGCATGCCAGGCCTCCCTGTCCATCACCAACTCCCAGAGTTCACTCAGATTCATGTCCATTGAGTCAGTGATGCCATCCAGCCATCTCATTCTTGGTCATCCCCTTCTCCTCCTGCCCCCAATCCCTCCCAGCATCAGAGTCTTTTCCAATGAGTCAACTCTTCACAGGAGGTGGCCAAAGTACTGGAGTTTCAGCTTTAGCATCAGTCCTTCCAATGAACACCCAGGGTTGATCTCCTTCAGAATGGACTGGTTGGATCTCCTTGCAGTCCAAGGGACTCTCAAGAGTCTTCTCCAACACCACAGTTCAAAAGCATCAGTTCTTCAGTGCTCAGCCTTCTTCACAGTCCAACTCTCACATCTATACATGATCTATCTAGCATACCCCCAAATCAAGAACACACAAAGAAAAAAGCCACACACACACACACACACACACACACACACATGTGCACGCAGAATTCTGTAGAAGCAAACTGCTCTTAGGATGAATAGTGCTCTCAGTCGGAACTGTTTGGGTGCAAGGTTTGAGGAAGACCAGTGAGGTGACTGCTAGGTGTCTTCCTTCCCTGAGCTGTTGAGGCACGAGCCTCACACCTTCCTCCTCTTCCTTCAGGGTGGCCAAATGATGGGCAGGGGCGTGTTCCTAAACCGTTTAAACAGATGCCGGTGAGTTTCAGCATCGCCAGTTCATTGCTCACCCTTTTACTTTTTGATGCTCTCAGAAATGTAAGATGGCAAAGCTTCACTGCCACTGCTCACAGTGGACTTCAGCCAGCAACGAGATCTATTGCGTATTGTGCTAATCAGCTCCTTCCATATCTGCATTCTCATTTTCTGATAGCTGATGAGGCGACAAGGTCATTGGACGTACAAGTACTTATTTAAAAACAGACATGAGAGTGAGATAGAGGTTAGTTGGGTCTATCAGAGCTGTCAATCAATTAATGAAAATTATTGAGCAAGGACACTGTGGGGGAAGCAAACAGAAGGCAGGAAAATGACCACGCAGACGCAACATAGGGAGAACGACAGGACTGCCTCAGTGTGCTCACGTGAACGCTGGAAACAGACATGCTCGCTCCCCAAGTGAAAGACAGCTCTGAGAGATGCAGCCACCGCGTCCGCAGGCTGACGGCATAGGGCTTTCGCCCAAAGGTATACCCCTGAACAATGCCTCTGCTCAGATGTGCAAGGGGCATCTCAGGGCCTGATGAATGTTTTATTAATGCATCCAAGGCCTGTGGCCAAGATTTCGAGTCATTTAAAGAGACTGTTATTGAGACCAAAATTTGTGGTAAACAGAGGCTCGAGGAGTCCAAACAGCTCCCTTCTTCCAGGAAAGGAAATATTAGATTCCTACCTGTATGACAGACATGGAGCACAAAACTGAGTAAGACCAGAAGGGGCTTTTAAAAGGCTCTCCACACACACTCTATCACCACTGCACACCGTATGCTGGCACCAGGCAGGCACCAACCGTTTATCAGCAAGAGAAAGAAAGAATCCATAAGTTGATCCTTAGGGAGGGGGAGAATGGAGGAACAGAAAAATGTACAAATGAAAGGAATGAGAGAGACTGAGGGATAAGGGGAGAGAAAATTGCCAATAAGCTTGTGTGAAGGAAAGATAGCGGGGAGAAAAACAGAAAGGGCTGCAAAGTCAAAAACAGGGAGACACACCAAATCTCTGCAAAGCGTTCAAAATTCTCCAGCTGCCACGCTTTTAATTTGCTACCATTCTAATTAAAATGCAAATTAAATTTATAATTAGCATCAGCGCTTTCTAAAGAAGCCGCCTTGTGCGCTGCACAAACATATGGGATGATACCGTAGTGAAAAGTTTGTAAAAACAGAAGTAATGGTACAAAGTCGGTATGGGTTGGGGTGGAGCTGTTCTTTTCCCTGGGAAATAAGTTTGACGCAGAGGCTTAAGGGGAAGACAAGGGAGCAGCGTTTCTTAGAGGAGGATGGAGGTGGGTGAATGTCCCACGGCAACAAAAGGATTGCTGAATGTGGAAGATGGCCCAGCCAGGGTGTGACTCTGTGTTGAGTCAGGTGTCAAGGGTTACCCTGCATGTCAGGGGATTGTATAGGAGATGCCAAAAGGCAAAAGGGGTCAAAGCTTCTAATCAAAAAGTCTATGGCCAAAATTAACCGCTGCTTGCTTCCAGACAATTAATTTAAAAATTGATAGGGAACAAAGTACCAAAATCACCTCATGATTCGCACATGCATCATGTGTGAAAAGTAAACTTTCTCCCCAACTTGCTCGCTGAAGCTGAAAGGTGGGTGGAGATCCTGGAAATATGGTAACCAAATGGGGGATTTTCTGTGGCGCTGGGTTTGCTGAGGTGTTTGCTAAATATGCATGTTTTTATCCCTAGAATGCTTTAAACATAAATGTATGAATCTGGTATTTCTGCGATTTTTCTTCAGAAATATGGTTGTGTTTAGTGAGGCTGATGGAACAAAAACAGGAAATTTGCAGCTCTAGTCAGAAAAAAAAAAAAAAAAAAACACAAAACCTGCCACAGAATTGCCCTTATATTCCCCAGAGTTTGGTTCAAGAGGATCTTTCTGAATTAAAAAAATAAATAAAAATCTGCAGGCCTCATGGTAATTGTGCTTTCTTTTCCAGTGGAGGACCCTACCTGCACCAAAGTGTCTTTAATATTCCAGGAACTCTCCTTTATCTATTAACCAGGCTCTCCATCAGATATTTTAAAATTTGAATGTAACAGGAATGAATATTTCATAGATGTGTGTTAAGCTGTTATTAAACTATAATGTAAAGCAGGATTGCAGGAATATTTTTATATGTCAGAAAGTCAATTAAAATGATAAGCCTGTAATATCACTGTGGTAGAGCTGTACAAAATGGCATTTCATATGCACAGGAGGTCCTTAGCCACCTCACATTTGGGTGGCAGGCAGAACTGTTACATATTCAGAGGCCTGTGTACTTCAATTTCATTAGTAACACTTAGGTCCATTTTCGGCAGAGATTAAATGGAGAGCTATGGGGAATAAATCTTACCTGACTTGATTTTTATTTAGTATTACAAAAATGGCATTAGGCATTCTCAAAGGTAGGTGCTTTCCTAAATGCACAGAGGATTCATTTGGAAATAAATGTCAATCCCTAGGAGAGTGAGGTGCCCATAATAAAATCTCTAGTGAGGATGCCCCCTTGACTTGAATAAGAGATGTAGTGTCTCCTGAAGAAAAACATCACAAAAAGTGAGAATAGGGGAGGAAGTTGAAACTAAGAGGGACCATAATAATATAGTACTTTAAAAAAACCAAACATGTAGATTGCTTTTTGTAGACTCTGAAATAAAAATAAACTCTGTGCAGGGGAGTATTTTTGGCTTTTGTTTGCATACTCAGGCAGAAATGTTTAGAAGTATAGTTGGTTGAATTACTTTAGAGTGCTTTATAGAAAATTAAATGCTTTCCCAAACTTCCTTTGACCATCAGTTCTCCTCTGGGCAATGGCCATTGTCAAAAACGGGATGCTAAAAGGTGGTCTGCATGACAAGTCTGACATAACTCAATTAATCAAGACTTCACCAAAGAAAGGAAAATAATTCTACCCATACGGTGATGAAAAGTGTCTTCTGATATTCACTGAGTAGAAGTCCCTTATTTTTTTCCTGGTGTCTAAGAGGAATGCAGGCTTCTTAAATAAGTCTTCTGTTGTGACGGACAAAAGGCTGAAAACTATGGCATAAAAGCATTTCTTTGTTTAATTTCTAATTGTTGTCCTTCTCTTATTCAGAAAATGAAGTCACCTTTGTCGTGGTTTCATGAACCGCTGGGTAATCAAAATTATTATGCTGCCACCTGTTGTCTGTTAATTATTCTGAGAAGATACTCATAAATCATAACACTGGACAATAAATCAAACTGTCAGCTCCCAGGTCAAAGGTGACCCATGAAAAGTTATAGGTCACCCACCGGGTGTGAAAGAGCAGGGTTTTAGAGCATCACTCATTGTCAAGCACTGTTGAGAGAAGTGCTGTCGGAACAAAAGGAAAACTGAAGTACAGAAGAATTTCAGTCTGGGGATGGCTTTTGGGCTCCAGGCTCCAGTCCAAGTAAAGTTGAACCTCCATTACACATGAATTGACCAGCAAGCTAGTCTGGTCATGGCCCAGCTCAAGACCCACTGTTCTTTCAAACTGTATTGCAAATAGTGTTCTTTTGGAAAAATCTGAAGAGTAACTAGTTTTCCTCTTTATCTGGTGAGTACATTGGAGAAATTAGCGTCCTGCTGCATTATTCATCAAGACAATCACAATATGTCAAACTGTAGTTGACTGGAGGATGCTTTCGAATGTCTTACTTCCTAAATTAATTTGGCTTGGAATATGTTTTCCTTGTGGTGTGACAAGAACTTGAACCACATTTAACGTTTTCAACTCATTTCTTTTCGGTCCCTGGTATTGAAATATATAACATCATCACTTCAAACCAGTGTGCATTGATGAATATCCTTGATTTAAAACCTGGCTAGGGGTAAATTATTTCTGATGTGGTGGAAGCAACTTTAAGGTAAAACATAATAAAGACATAATGATGAAGTAGCTGGGAAACAGAACTAATGTTCCAGTTGGGAAATGAATTGCCTGTTATTTGAATTAAATTCTGTAAAATGGACATCATGCTGTCATTAAAAATTTCTAAGACAAAAACTATTTTTTCTTTTGGGTTAATTTGCTATTTTCTGTTTGAATAATCCTCATGAGGCTATCCTCATGAGGAACAGAAGTACCATCAGAATGTCAACTGGAGTCTGATATTTTTCTTTTTGAAAGGATACACCATGGTCTCTGTTTAAATCATACATGTCAGAATCGACATTCAAAAAGACTATCCTCCAACACAGACTCTACTCCACCTTTCTTTTTCACTCTAACAAGCCATTATTCTCCCATTTTTGAGGCAAGTGAGTCATAAAAATATTGTCAGGAGACCTTGGAGGTAAAAGCATGTCCACTGATCGAACTTTAACCATGACTGAATATGTGTACATGTGGGTCACATAGTTTGATTTCTAAAATCACACCGAAATATCTTGTGGATGCTAAGGCTGCCACGGAGTGAACTCAGCACTTACCCCACTAGCAAGCTATTCTGCAGACTGACAATGTCCTCGAGTACTAAAGTCATGTTGTTTGGCAATGCTCCCATCATCTCATCAAAATGGGATTTGCTGAAGCCTTTCTGATCACCTTTACAAGTTTACTGTGTTGACGCGTAAGTATGTTCTTCCAGGCTGCCAACACGGAAATTGTGAGCAGTGATTTTCCTAGTTTCCTCTCAAAGCAGAGTTGAGAGCTTCCATTCATTCGATACAGATGCACTGAGGACCTGCTAGAAACTAGGTAACTGGGATGTAGAGCCAGCAGGAGAATATAAGCTCCTCCTGGAACATAACCCCCAATAAATGCTCTGCTCTGAACAGCAGACCCCCTAAGGCATTTGCTTTGGGAAAACTGTAGCCTGATGGAGTTTCCTTGGAAGGGGCCTGGTTATCCCTTGGTATACACGTTGAGGATGGACACTCTGTGCCTAGTGTGTGGGAAATCAGGAAGCCTGGTCATCCTCTACCCAACGAGTGCATGTCCAATGATCAGCAAAGAGGAACCAAACTCTACCTGGAAAAGTTGCACCATGAACCGGTAAGCCTCTGTTATGGGCTTAATTGACCACCTTCAAAATTCAGATGTTGAAGTGCTAGTCTCCAGTACCTCAGAATGGGACTGTATTTGAAGACAGGGCCTTTAGAGGTGACTAAGTTAAATGGAGGCTGTTAAAGTGGGCCTTAATTCAACTTGACTGATGTCCTTATAAGAAGAGGAAATTTGGACACACAGAGGGACACCAGGGGTCGGCAAGCACAGGAAAGACCACGTTTAGATCCAATGACAAGGCAGCCATTTACAAGCCAAGAAGAGAGACTTCAGGAGAAATCAACCTTGCTGACACCTTAGTCTTAGTCTCCCAGCCTCCAGGACTATAAGGAAATAAGTGCCTATTGTTTAAGCCACCCAGCTTGTGGTCTTTCTTATGGCCTCCTAGTAAGCCAGTCTCCTCTGTGGCCAGGGAAAATGTGCCTGTGGATGAATATCCCAGAGAAGCAAGTACTGAGAGCAAAGGAGGGTGGTGCTGCAGGAGAAGCCAGGAAGGCTGTGCTCACTGGGGGACCACTGATGGGCAGATGAGCCTCCAGCACAGACAATGACCAGTGCAGAGAGACAGAGCCCTGGAAGCCTGCCGCAGGAGTTGGGGAGGCCAACCCAAGGGCAACTCAGGCAGGGGGACACTCCAACTTCCCACTGTGGGCCCAGGTCTGAGCATCACTTTAGCTCACTGGTTTCAAGAGTCCTAGACAACCCCTGCTGTTGCTCACACATGCCAAGCACTGCCTAACTGTGAGCACCCCCTGATTATGGTCCTGGCACATTCTCCTCAGCTCAGTTCAGTTCAGTCGCTCAGTCATGTCTGACTCTTTGCAACTTCATGGACTGCAGCACGCCAGGCTCCCCTGTCCATCACCGACTCCTGGAGTTTACTCAAACTCATGTCCATTGAGTCAGTGATGCCATCCAACCATCTAATCTCTGTCGTTCCCGTCTCCTCCTGCCTTCAGTCTTTCCCAGAATCAGGGTCTTTTCCAATGAGTCAGCTCTTCGCATCCGATGGCCAAAGGATTGGAGTTTCAGCTTCAACATCAATCCATCCAATGAACACCCAGGACTGATTTCCTTTAGGATGGACTGGTTGGATCTTCTTGCAGTCCAAGGGACTCTCAAGAGTCTTCTCCCAACACCACAGCTCAAAAACATCAATTCTTCCATGCTCAGCTTTCTTTACAGTTCAACTCTCACATCCATACATGACTACTGGAAAAACCATAGCCTTGAGTAAATGGACCTTTGTTGGCAAGGTAATGTCTCTGCTTTTTAATATGCTGTCTAGGTTGGTCACACTCCTCCAGGAGTGCTCCTAGCTTGCTCACCTACTTTATTCAGGCATATGCTTGAAAGGAGTCAATGTCCTTGGTCATCTTTTAAAGAGCTCTGCCAACTCTTTATCTCTTTACCTTACTTTTATTTTTTAAATTAATTTTTATTGAAGTATAGTTGCTTTACAAAGCTGCATTAGTTTCTACAGTACAGCAAAGTAATCAGCTATGTGTATACACATATCCCCTCTTTTTGGATTTCCTGCCCATTTAGGTCACCCATATAGCACTGATAAGAGTTCCCTGTGCTGTACAGTAGGTTCTCATCAGTTATCTATTTTATACACAGTAGCAATAGTGCATATAGGTCAGTGTCAACCTCCAAATTCTTCTCAACCCGTTTTCCCTCTTTGGTATCCATATATTTGTTCTTTATGTCTGTGTCTCTACTTCTGCTTTGCAGATAAGATGATCTATACCATTTTTCTAGATTCCACATAAATGCGTTAATATATTGGGTTGGACTTTTTTTCTTAATATCACTTACCAACACTCAGAATCATATATATAGTTATTGAAGAATGTAACACACACGAATGGAAACTTTTTCATTTTGCTTTCCTGCCATATCCCAGGGCTTAAGGCGCAGAAGAAGGTTTAATGCCTGACTGAAGACCTCCTGATGTTGTGTGAGCATTAAGCGAGCTCCTGCACATGAACTTTCACCAGTGCTCGGCACATGACAAGGTTCTAGAAACCTTGACCATCATGGATGGAGACACTTTGCAAGGGGTCTCCATCTCAGAAGTCAGATTCATCGACACATCTATCTAGCAAACCTGGGCTTTGTAGATTTGTCTGTTGAGGATCCCTTGATTTTTACTCTTTTATTCTAATAAAACTTCAGCATGATATTTTCTGGCCAAAATATGAAAAGCAAAGCAGTGAGTAGCTGTCAACAAAATATAAAAATACTGTACCAAGCTCTCTTTGCCCTGTGCACCAAGGCGCTATGTGTCCAAGTCCCACTGACCTAGATTTCCATGAACAGTCATCTCACGTATATACACTCACACCTCTCTGAGTGCAATACAGTTGTGAGTGTGCCTGTTTGTCTTTACACAAACATTACATCAAGACCCTGTGCTAAGAACATTTGCTACAGTCAAGAATTTCCACTTGGCCAAACTTTGTATGAAAGGCAAGTTATGTTCTATCATTATCATTATTTTCATTTTTTTCCCCAATGAGGAAACTGAGAATGAGAGAACTTTACTAAAATTAATTCTATTTTTTTTTAATATGAAAAAGTTCCTCTAATGAGAACTGAACTACTAGGGCAACTTGGTGACTGGATATTCTTGAGCAAATCGTGATGGCTTTGTGCTTAGCTTTGCCTTATGTTCAGTGAAGAGTCTGAAACAGATCTGTGATTGGGAAACAAGGAAACACACCTCATATATTGCCTAATGTTTGCTTTTGTTAATAAAGTTTTTGTATTGTCTACAGCCACTTTTGTCCAATGACAATACAGTTTACTGTTTATGACAGAGATCACAAAACATAATATTTATTATTTGACCCATTACAAAAAAGTTTGCAGATTTCTAGGCAGATAATTGCAAGGTCTTTTACGGTGTTACATTGTTCTATTGGAGACAGTCACTGCTGCTGCTGCTAAGTCGCCTCAGTCGTGTCCGACTCTGTGCGACCCCATAGACAGCAGCCCGCCAGGCTCCCTCATCCCTGGGATTCTCCAGGCAAGAACACTGGAGTGGGTTGCCATTTCCTTCTCCAATGCATGAAAGTGAAAGTGAAGTCACTCAGTCATGTCCGACTCTTTGTGACCCCATGGACTGCAGCCTACCAGGCTCCTCCGTCCATGGGATTTTCCCAGGCAAAAGTGCTGGAGTGGGGGTGCCGTTGCTCTCAGAATTTAGTAAACAATCTTGTGCTGATTTCTCTGACCATACTTACAATTGGAAGAGGAAATGGCACCCCACTCTAGTGTTTTTGCTTGGAGAATCCCATGGAGAGAGGAGCCTGGTGGGCTACAGTCCATGGGGTCCCAAGATTCAGACATGACCTAGCTACTGAACCACCACCATACTTACAAATGGTAACTTACAGTTTCTCAAAGACTTCAGCCATTGATGTGGTAGGTAGCTCAGGTAACAGAATTATTTTCCCCAGTCAGTATTGCTTTCTTAGATTGAGAAGCTCATAGATTGAAAAAGGAGACAGCAAATATGCCTGATTATATCAGAATAAAGCATTGTAGGGCATAGGCGTCTGCTCTCCTTTAAAAATATTCTTTTTAAAGATTATCTTTGATATCTATTTGAAATTCAATTGTGACTTTTAAATATTTTTTACCTGAGATGGTCTAAAGTAGGAGACACTGAAAAATCTGATATACTTTTTCTCAAAGATAATTTACACTGTCATTTTGAAAACACCATTTGAAGCCTTTTAATTTGTTACTTTTCCTTGCAATTTATTTGATAGTTGCTATACCCAAGCAACAATGATCTTTCATCTACAATAGTTAAGTAATCACACAGATATTAATGCATGAAGACAATGGGCTTATATTGCCAAAGTCATTACAAAAATTTCTGCTAATGGTCCTAATTACTTTTCCTGCCCATTGTGATACAACAGTGGGCTAAATGCTGTACGATGCCCCAGCAGTGGTGCTTGGAGGCAAAACTGTGACCTGGGAGGGGTCATACACAAGTCATTTTCACTTAGAGGACAGATGCAATCAGCATGAGATGGTAGAAGAAGGAAATGGATTTCTTCATTTTCATCTCTTCTCAGCTGTGTTGGAATGATTTCTTTCTAACAAAGTTCTTGAACCACTTCCAGTAAGCCTGCCAGTTTATTCACAGGTTTCCAGTGAAAGGGTTCTAAGGTTCTAGAATTGCATGAGAAGTGTTCAGAGCAACAATTTCTATTTCATCAAGTCAGTCAAATATTTATATGATATTATCTGGGGAACCTCTAAAAGAGGAATATTGTTGTTGTTTAGTCACTAAGGCATGTCCAACCCCTCTGCAACCTCATGGACTGCAGCCTGCCAGGCTCCTCTGTTCATAGGATTTCCCAGGCAAGAGTGCTGGAGTGGGTTGCCGTTTCCTTCTCTAGGCAATCTTCCCAATTCAGGGATCAAATCCTGGTCTCCTGCATTGGCAAGTGGATTCTTTACCACTGAGCCCCTAGAGAAGCCCAAAAGAGGAATAAAATGATACCTAAATAACAAGAGAGAAGAAGAAATAGAATAAAAATAGTAATAATAACAATATGATTAATCATAATAATATTAATCCCAAAGAAAGAAAGAGCTGAGGAAAGAAAATAACTAGGTCAAATAGCAAAGAAGTAGCAAAATGACAAATACAAATTCAAATATAACAGTAATTACATCAAATGTGGATAGATTACATTCTCCATTCGAAAGCTATAAAAAGCAAAGGCCACATAGATGCAAATTATAAGGGAAGCATCTTAAATATAAGATGCACAGAAATGTTGAAAGAAAGGGACAGGAAAAAATTTAACATATGTATATTAATTGAAATATGAATATACTACCAGAACAAGTAAGCTCTAGGACAGGAAACGTTACTAGAAACAAAGAGAAAATTTTGTAATAAAAACAGAGTCAAGAAAATATATATTTTTGACATGTGTAGGTATAGTAACATAGCCTCAAACTACACCAAGCAAGATTGACAGAGTTATGAAAAGTAGACAAATCCATGATAACAGTAGAGTTTAACACCCATCAATATCTAACAGAACAAGTAAATAAGAAATTAAGCCATAGAACATTTAAAGTAAACAATTAAAATGTGCCTATGTACATATTGTTGGAAAGACTGATGCTGAAGATGAAGCTCCAATACTTTGTCCATCTGATGTGAAACACCGACTCACTGGAAAAGACCCTGATTCTGGGAAAGATTGAAGGCGGGAGGAGAAGGGGATGGCAGAGGATGAGATAGATAGCATCACTGACTCAAAGAACATGAATGTGAGCCAACTCTGGAAGACGGTGGAGAACAGAGAAGCCTGGTGAGCTGCAGTCCATGGAGTTATAAAGAGCTGGATACTACTTAGAAGCTGAACTACAATAAAGTGCACATTTATTATATATAGGTGTAGCTTAGAGATAATGCAAGTTTTGTTCTAGACCATGGCAATAAAACAAATATCGCAGAAAAGTTAGGTGCATGAATATTTTGAATATTCCCAGTGCATGTATGTTATCTTTACACTATACTGGAGTCTGTGCAATAGCATTATATGCTTTAAACGTACAAATTCTAATTTAAAAACTAATGCTGTTAGCTAAGTCAGTGAGTCTCTTTCTGTTTTTTTTTTAAATATAAATTTATTTATTTTAATTGGAGGCTAATTACTTTACAATATTGTATTGGTTTTGCCATAAGTAGGGAAATGATGGTGGAAGTGATAGTTAGGGAACTGGAAATGGACATGTGCACTATATTTAAACTGAATAACCACCAAGGACCTACAGTATAGCACATGGAACTGCTCAGTGTTATAGGCTGCCTGGGTAGGAGGGGAGCTGGGGGACAGAGCTGCTCTTGTTCAGTCACTAAGTCATGTGCAGCTCTTTGTGACGCCATTGGCCACAGCACAGCAGGCGTCCCCATCCTTCACTATGTATGGAATTTGCTCAAACTCATGTCCACTGAGCCCGTGATGTGAGAATGGATATATGCAGATGTATGGCTGAATTCCTTTACCATTCACCTGACACTATCACAACATTGTTCATTGACTATACCCCAATACAAAATAAAAATGTTTAAAAATAAAATAATTTAATTTAGTTAGAAAATAGTGCTGTTAGAAAAATGTGACTGATAAACTTGCTTGACACATGGTAACCATAAACATCCAATTTGCAAACATGCAGTATTTGTGAGGTGTAATAAAATAAAGTTCAGCAAACCCAGGCATGCTTGTGTTAATACGACATACTGAGCCCCTAGGGAAGCCCGGTATGTATTATACATTTTATATAAGTGTAATCACTGTATCCAACAGCCATGTAGAACGTTAGACCTAAATCTTCACATTTTCAAGTTTGGAGCACATTATATGACCTTGTATTTCTCTTTTTGGTAACACAGGTATACCTCTCGTCATGTAGCAGATACTTTGTCCTCTGGAGAATTTTCCCTTGTCTATTATTTTCCCTGGCCATGTCTAAAGTGGATATGAGGAAATACATCCCTCTTGGGGACTGAGAAACTCTCTAAGTCCAGTTCTTGACTACTGAATATTAGAGAACTGAGGAGTGTTTCACAATCATAGGCTCTTTCACGCCAAGCCTGGAGATTCTCAGCCAGTGCAACTCAAAAACTTAGTAACTCCTGTCTTCATGATGACAGGGTTCTTTGGTCTGAAATACTGATTTGCTTTCTCACTCTTTTATGTGTGCTAAGTCACTCCGTCGTGTCTGACTCTTTGCCATCCCATAGACTGTAGTCTGCCAGGCTCCCCTGTCCATGGGACTCTCCAGGTCAGAATACTGGAGTGGGTAGCCATGCCATTCTCCAGGGGATCTTCCCAACCCAGGAACTGAAGCAGGGTCTCCTGCATGGCAGGAGACTTTACTGTGGAGTCTTTAGCTTCTGAGCCACTGGGGAAGCTCAGAATGGTATGAAAAGAGACGAAAGATTGGTTGGCCTCAGGCTGATTGAGAATTATATCCCTGACATGGTGGCATAGGATTGTTGGCATACGGAGATGATAAAGTCAAGCTGATCTTCAACTGGTTTTATAATTGTTTTAAAGTTCTCTTTTGATAATTTGCCACCTTATAACTGGGGGAGACTGATGCCATCATAAAAGCCTTTGGTTTGCTACATCCCACTGTCTCCTGCTTCTGTGTTACGTGGGGGCTGTCAGCTTTTTGTGGGAAAGCCGCATGCTTGATCTTATCTCTATCCTGAGTTATTTTAGTCAACTGAGGCATTGGACATCAAGTAAAACAATTTTTTAAAAAATCTGCATTTGTCCCTCAGAATCTTTTAAAATTTTATCTCTTACTCTTTGGTGTCAACACGAAATACTCTAAATTTCTTGGGTCTGTCTATTCATACTAAATCTTGCTACTGTTTGAAAATTTGCCATTTTTTTTTCCTAGACTCATACCTTTTTTGTAATACCTTGCCGAATGTAGCTATTAGCCACTAGCAATGAAGACGAAGCTGTGTCTTCAATCCCTTCCCATGGAGACACAAGTTCTTGAGGCAAGTAGTCTGCTTCCCAAGTGTCCACAGGTTTAGCACGCATTTTGCTCCTGGCTAACGTGCTTGCTGTAGTTCATGGGGTCACAAAGAGTTGGACATGACTGAACAACAAACATCGATAATACTCCCATACGCCTTTCTTTGCCACCCTCACTTTGCAGCTCCTGACATAGTTTCCTCACCCTGTATTGGGTCGGGGCCTCCCAGGTAGCGCTAGTGGTAAGGAACCTGCGTGCCAGTGCAGGAAATGTCGAGACATTGCCCTGGAGAAGGCAAT
Organism: Nanger dama; assembly: GCA_917880005.1. Lineage (NCBI taxonomy): Eukaryota > Metazoa > Chordata > Mammalia > Artiodactyla > Bovidae > Nanger > Nanger dama. The sequence continues at coordinate 9,735,794 of CAKJTW010000044.1, read as the reverse complement.
GGCAACCCACTCCAGTATTCTTGCCCGGGAAATCCCATGGACAGAGGAGCCTGGCGGGTTGCAGTCCATCAGGTCACAGAGTCCGACAGGACTGAAATGACTTTCCCATATTAGATCAGACTGAGCTTATCCTGTATGATAATTTGAAGCCTTCAGAGGCTTAAGAATGAACCTTATCACTTACACAAAGTCCACTGCAGATTAGGCAAATATCCATGTTGCAAGTCTGAGGATACTGGCTTCTTCAATCTTCTGCCTTGCTTCCTTAATAAGGGCCTCAACTCTTTATACAAGAGAGAGAGTTAGAAGGTTGCAAAAGGGTTTTCCTCTGCCTTATTGCACTAATGACGTATGCCTTTGAGTCAGAGCCAGTTACATGACCCATCTTACTATGAAAGAGGCGAAAGATGAGCCCAGGAATGACAGAAGCAAATACTGGCAACCCAAGTATTTCTCCCAGATAGGTATTATAGTTTCCACAGAAAGGGAAACTGAGGCTCAGAATCATTAAAATAATTCCTCCAAGATTCCAAGTTAGTAGGCGAAAATCCAAAAACAACTGCAGGTCAATCTGATATTCTACTGAGTGCTGTCCCCTCCCAATTTATTTGTTATATAATTTCAAACATCAGATTATTGACCTAGGACAATTACTTGGCAATTAAAACCCAAATGATTCTAAGACCATAGTGACTCCCCAATATTTTCTTTGTTGTATATAAAACAGTTCTGCTTAGAATATCTATATTTTCAATGACTAATAAGTTAGATGCACGCATCTGAGAAATGTGTATTCACTTTGTGCTTACCTTCTTTCCAGAGGTCTTGGAACTTGCTGAAAATCGGTTAACTTACCCAGCTGAAGCTGAAACTCCAATACTCTGGCCACCTGATGTGAAGAACCGACTCACTGGAAAAGACCCTGGTGCTGGAAAAGATTGAAGGTGGGAGGAGAAGGGGACAACAGAAGATGAGGTGGTTGGATGGCATCACCAACGTGATGGATATGAGTTTGAGTAAGCTCCAGGAGTTGGTGATGGACAGGGAAGGCTGGCATGCTGCAGTCCATGGGGTTGCAAAGAGTTGGACACAACTGAGAGACTGGACTAAACTGAGGTGGATCAGATGGTAAAGAATCTGCCTGCAATGTGGGAGACCCATGTTGTCAATGTGCGCTTGGTCACTCAGTCGTGTCTGACTCTTTGCAACCCCGTGGACTGTAGCCCTGCAGCTTCCTCTGTCCATAGGGATTCTCAGACAGGAATACTGGAGTGGGTTGCCATGCTGAAGTCCCAATACTTGGCCCAAAAAGCAGCACTTAGCTGATGGGGGTGACCATTGTGAGATACATATCCAGGAAGGGGTCAAAGTAAGAAGTAACAAGGTGTGGAGGTCATAGGGGAGCCAGGGGTGTCAGAGGACAGAATAATGGTTGAAAAGATGGAAATTATCAGTTGATATTAAAATGCCAGAGAGCAAAAATGGTGGCAATTATGATACAAGGAAGAATCAAAACATGATAATTAATTGCAGTTTTTTTCTTTTGACACCAAAAATCTGCCCTTTTAGGTAAAAATGTGTCTTATGCTTTTAATTGTTGTATTATATGAATATGTTACCTTGAAAAAAGTAAAAGAAAAATATTCCCTTTGTGTGTGTGTCATCATATCTGAGAAAACAGTGGTTGCTGTCTGAAAGCTTTCTTTACCAAATTTTATCACTTTGAGGCTGCATAAGAAGGGCCTACGGCATTGAAGATACGGCTATACTTCATCTGAAATTCAGGTTTAAAAAAATAACTTTAAGTACCAACAGCATAAAAGCATAATGCAAAACCCCAAAACTTTAGGCTTAATTCTTAGTTTTTAAACTACTTCATTGTTTTTTAAAAAGTATTTCAAGCTCATTTTAATGATTTAACTATTTCAAAGAACCAAAAATTAAAAAGTAAAAGGAGAGAAAATCAATCCAATGGTCATCTCTTAGAAATTGCCATAATTAAATGAATATTATTAATATCTGGCTTCTTCCCTGATTGCTCAGTTGGTAAAAAATCCACCTGCAATGTGGAAGACCCCGGTTCAATTCCTGGGTCAGGAAGATCCACTGGAGAAGGGATAGGCTACCCACTCCAGTATTCTTGTGCTTCCCTCGTGGCTCAGCTGGTAAAGAACCCACCTGCAGTGTGGGAGACCTGGGTTCAGTCACTGGATTCAGAAGATCCCCTGGAGAAGGGAAAGGATACCCACTCCAGTATCCTGGCCTGGAAAATTCCGTGGACTATATAGTCCATGGAGTCGCAAAGAGACATATATAACTGAGCCACTTTCACTTATTAATATATATTTGTATGTCAGTGTTCAGATGCAACAGTATACAGGCAAATAATTTTATAAAAATGGTTTCACACTACTTGTACATTTTAATAAAAATTATTAAACTTTGTTTTTTTAAAATTGAATTTAACAGATAAAAGGAAACAAAAGAAATTGCTGTAATACAAAGTGTTAGTTGTTCAGTCATATCCAACTCTTTGAGACCTCATGAGCTATAGTTTTCTGGGCTCCTCTGTCCTTGGGATTCTCCAGGCAAAAATCCTTTCCGTTCAGTTGCTCAGTCATGCCCGCCTCTTTGCGACCCCATGGACTGCAGCGCACCAGCCTTCCCTGTCCATCACCAACTCTCAGAGCTTGCTCCGACTCATGGCCATTGCACCGGTGATGCCATCCAACCATCTCATAGTCTGTCATCCCTTTTCCTCCTGCCTTCAGTCTTTCCCAGCATCAGGGAAATAAGGTCTTTTCCAATAAGTCAGTCCTTCACATCGGGTGGCCAAAGTATTGGAGCTTCAGCTTCAGCATCAGTCCATTCCAATGAATATTTGGGACTGATTTCCTTCAGGATTGACTGACTTGATCTCCTTGCCATGCATAGCCATTCTGTTCTCCAGGGGATTTCCTCAATTCAGGGCTTGAATCCATGTCTCCTGCATTGCAGGCAGATTTTTTATGAGCCACCAGGGAAGCCCACTGAAATATACATCAGTTCAGTTAAGTTTAGAAGCTCAGCTGAGTCTGACTCTTTGCATCCCCATAGACTGCAGCACGCCAAGCCTCCCTGTCCATCACCAATTCCCGGAGGTTACTCAGACTCATGTCCATTGAGGCAGTGATGCCGTTCTGTTGTCCCCCTTCTCCTCCTGCCTCCAGTCTTTCCCAGCATCATCTTTTCAGATGAGTCAGCTCTTCATATCAGGTGGCCAACGTATTGGAGTTTCAGCTTCAACATCAGTCCTTCCAATGAATATTCAAGACTGACTTTCTTTAGGATGGACTGGCTAGATCTCCTTGCAGTCCAAGGGGCTCTCAAGAGTCTTCTCCAACACCACACTTCAAAAGCATCAATTCTTCAGCACTCAGCTTTCTTTATAGTCCGACACTCACATCAATACATGACTACTAGAAAAACCATATATAAGCATATATTAATATATACATATGAGTATATGCATTTTATATTTTTCATTGAATCCTGAAATCTCTAAGGAAGAAAAAGAAATATAAAGAGAAAATAAAACATAAAGTATTTGAATCCATCTTTTCATAACCTGTTTCAATTTCAGATGAAGACAATCGACCCTCTGCTCTGAAAGAAAAATTCTGCTGTAACATTAAAAAAAAAAGTCTTCCCTTATCTCTCAGTTTTTTTAGTTATAGAATAAACTTTTTATCTCTGGGTATGTAACACTGAGATTCTGTTCTATAACTGTGTGATTCACAATTGTTTAATCTTAATTCTATGCATGAATGGGTTGAGTGTTCACTTCTGATCACCTGCTAAATCATGCTTACCTAAGTTTGATCACCAGGTAGGTCTGGTTTTGTTGTGGTTGACATCTCATTGGGGCTACCTACCTGGGCTTTTGCACAATTACAATTTTAAAAATGAAGGACAATTTATCTGATATACTTTTTGAAGGTTATTTTTCTTCCTTCAGGGTTATTTTAGGGATTTTTCCAACTTGGCCTGAGAATTGCATCAGTCCTTTTATCACATCTTCCAAGGCTTTACAATGTCTAGTAACTTTTTAAAGAGTTGATGGTGTGACATTCTGTAGCTAGTCTACCCAACTGATGCTTTTATATTTGAATGACAATTATATTTACATTTCATATTTGAAAATCAGATTATTTTTTGGATTTAAAATTTGGATCCAAACTTTGTCTCTGTCAAGACTTTGTAGTTGCTACTCCATTTTAGGGTGTTTTTGAATATGTATGCATATTTTCACATATGAGTATTATACATACACATATATCATGCCTGTATAAATATGTCTGGGTATGTATGTGTATAAAATGTACAAACCCTTTCTGACCTTTCTCTTTTCCTCTTATAATTAATTTGTTTTCTTTGCCTGAGTATTTGACTATTTCTTTCCTAACCCTTCAAGTTCAATATTTAACCAGGCTCTGTTTCTAAGCTAATAATTTTTTTATCTTGGAGATAATATATCACTCAGACAACTAATTTTTTCCTTAGGTCCAAGTAAATCTCACTTTATGTCAGAAGTCATAACCTTAAAGGCTGACACAAGGCTGGTGCCTACCAGAAATGTATAAAGTAAGTTGGGTTACTTTAGATGAAGTGATGGGGTCCATGAAAAACCAGATCATGGATGCTCTACTTCAAAACTCTGAGGTACAATTTTTAAAAGAGAGAACGCACAAGTGAGACAAAATACATTCCTCCCAGTTTGTGATCCTTGGCCTACGACTTTGTGTAATTTTCATGTTCCATTTCCTGAGAAATCTGTATACAGGTCAAGAAGCAACATTTAGAACCAGACATGGAACAATGGACTAGTTCTAAATGAGTAAAGGAGTAGGTCAAGGGTGTATAATTGTCACCCTGCTTATTTAACTTATATGCAGAGTACATCATGCAAAATGCTAGACTGGATGAAGCACAAGTTGTATCAAGATTTGAGGGAGAAATATCAATAACTTCAGATATACACATAACACCACCCTTATGGCAGAAACCAAAGAGGAATTGAAGAGCCTCATGATGAAGATGAAAGAGGAGAGTGAAAAAGCTGGCTTAAAACTCGGCATTCAAAAAACTAAGATCATGGCATTCAGTCCCATCACTTCATGGCAAGTAGGGAAACAATGGAAACAGTGATAGATTTTATTTTCATGGGCTCCAAAATCACTGCAGATGATGACTGCAGCCATGAAATTAAAAGACACTTGCTCTTTGAAAGAAAGCTATGACCAAGCTAGACAGCATATTAAAAAGCAGAGACATTACTTTCCCGACAAAGGTCCGTCTGGTTAAAGCTATAGTTTTTCCAGTAGTCATGTATGGATATGGCAGTTGGACTATAAAGAAAGCTCAGCATTGAAGAATTGATGCTTTTGAACTGTGATGTTGCAGAAGACTCTTGAGAGTCCCTTGGACTGCATGAAGATAAAACCAGTCAATCCAAAAGGAAATCAGTCCTGAATATTCACTGGAAGGACTGACGCTGAAGCTGAAACGCCAATACTTTGGCCACTGATACAAAGAGTGGACTCATTAGAAAAGACCCTGATGCTGGGAAAGAATGAAGGCAGGAGGAGAAGGGGATGACAGAGGATGAGATGGTTGGATGGCATCACCGACTCTATGGACATGAGTTTGAGCAAGCTCCAGGAGATGGTGATGGGCAGGGAAGCTTGGCATGCTTCAGACCATGGGGTAACAAAGAGTCGGACATGACTGAGCGAATGAACTGAAGGATGAGTCTTTGTATGGGTTGCTGCTTGCACTAATACAGTGTGGGTAACTTTCTTTGACTCACATCTAACCTTATCTGATTCATGTTTATTTTCTGTGAATTAATCTTCCATGGACTCATAGAGGATGAGTCTAGGGAGGAGAAGCCACATTCCTTTACTAACGCCAAGTTCTGGGTTTGCTTTTGCAATGAGGTTCTGCACTCGCTTCTGAAATTTCTTGACTTTCCCTCACCAGTGTTACCTAACAAGGTGGGTGGGGCTATGCTAAGATTTAGGTCTCTCTCCCAAAACACAGTAGAGGTTACATCCACTGACATGTTAGAGTTAGTTCCAGCTGTTTATTTGCTCCATTTCACTCATCCCTTCCAAGGAACTGCTTCCACTCTTCAGGAAAATGGAACAGATGCAGAAGGGCATGCCCACAGTCCATAGTCTAATAAATTATTGGCATAAGTCCAAAACCGCAAAACTTGACAATACTATATTTTGGTAGCATTTCTGAAAGATAGGTTGCAGATAAGTAGTACACCCATCTTTCTCAAACTGCACTAGAATATTCTGCCTCTTTTCATCACTTCACCTTTTGAAGTTTTATTTTACATATATATTCCTTGCCTGGTGTGATTGTTTTTGGTTAAGTGTTTTTATTGTTATCATTATTCAGGTCTTAGGAAGAGAAAAAAAGCAATGTCTTCTTCATGTTGCTATTTGTACTCAGAAATTGTGTCTCTGCCTTTACACTATGAAAAGGAAATTTACTTTGTTGTAGAACATGTTTCAGTACATCTGAGAGTTGGAGAAAATGAAACCGTTTGTGAGTACTGTAAACTGGTAGTTTACTGATTTGTAGATATCATACAAATGGATAGACAAAACTGAAGAATGATCTATAGATAAGCTCAACAGCTCTTTGGTAATACATTGGCTTCTCTGGACAAACTATCTGAATAGGCAATATCCTAGGGAAAGACTCAACATCAAAGAAATTAAAGTCCTTTAAAATGAATGAGAGTGGGATTGCCTTAATTATGTTATCATTTGTACTGTTTTTAAAACCAAGTCCTCTAGCTTTGGGTTAGTACCAGTGTATCTGAACGTTATCTAGGTAGCTAGATGTACCACCACCACTTCCATGGCCAATCATTTTGAATACCCATTGACATCACTGTGTTCCTTCTGGTGATCCTTTTTAAAAGATGAAATTTGGGCTCAACTTTGAAACAGTTGTTAGTAAAATGTCGTTTAGTCTCGGTGGTAGGGCAATGAGGCAGAACATTTTGCATGTTTGCAAAATAAGCTTCATTTTGATGCATTTGCTTTTACTGATTATATTAATTAACTTAACAGCAAGTGTGAAGATTATTTATGATTTATTAAAAATGATTGGCCCTTAATTGCTTCTCTCATAGAATGAGGAGCTTGAATTCAGTGTAAGGTTTGTAAAAATTTAACTTGCTGAAATGCAAATTCAAATTTTATAAAAATGGTCCTTAGAAAGCAAGTGAAATCTCATGATGAGGTATAATTATGCATAATATTTCCCTCAGAAAACAGAATTTAAATGTTTTGTCTAAATTAGATCTTGGTTTTTTCATTTTATGCTTATAAAGCATCTTGATTTTATTTTTAAGATATTCATTTCATTTATTTAAGATAGTCTTACATTTATCTATTATATATATATATATTATATTGCCTATAGTATCTAAGGCATAAGCATCATGGGAAATATAAAAACAAGTCATATGTTACTGGTCTCCAAGATTTCGTCTCTTAGAACATCTTAAGCTAATTTTATTTGAAAATTTTAACATCTTCCTTGTGTTTTCAATTTAGATTTTGTTCTAATGCCTTTGCAGACTTTTTTTTTCTCTCCTAGTACAAATTGAAGCCTGAACACTTTTCTGTGAAATGTTATTCTTTTCTTTTTTTTTTTCCTTGACTATTCATGCACCAAGGGCAGCAGTGAATTTCTGGATGAAAGTTTATGTGGATTCTTCAAGGTCATTAACCCCATGGAACTTACATTACCTGTTACCAACAGTCAATTTATCACACGGGGAATGTGCAAATCTCCACAGGGGAATAAGCAAAGAGTATAATACTGAGTATGTCACATGTAAAATGTAGCTAACTTGTAAAAGCCAGGTTAATAATTTAGGACAGTCTTTCAAACCTCACACATAATGTGTTTTGTTTCTTTTTTTTTTTTAATTGTTCTGAAGATTTTACTTCTCTTGGTAGGAGGCAGGTGTGTAGTAGATCAAAAGTTAGTGGGAGCAGTTGAGTAATCTACATATCTTAACCAGCGTAGCTACTTCAGGCCATAATTGTTATAGCTACACAGACAGGCGCACACCTATGTTTTTGGTCCTTAATGCATCTTAAATAGAATCTGAGGCTGCATAGTTTCTATGAATGCATGTGTAATGTCTGTTTGATAAGTGTCTTCTCACACCCTGAGGACTTTTATAGGCAATTTGCATTTCACAATGAGAGAAATCAGCTGGAGAGGGTTTATTGTTTTGTATAATAGAGAGGAGTATAAAAATATCCCAGTTCTACAGATGGCACTTCTCGTTAACCTTGAACATATACATGTGCAAGGATTGTTTTATCTTGACTAATACAGCCACCAAAAAAGCTATTTTTAGAGGTAAATTCACAGTTTGGCTGGATTGTAATAATTAGTAGAATTTCTTTAAAGGTAGCCATAGTACTTATTTGAACTCCAAGCTGGAGGGTGACTTTGTGATCCTGGAGAGGAAATTTCCTTTTGCGTTGATCTCTTTTCAACAGTGAATTGTAATAAGCCTATAATGCAATCAGCCTGATTTTTAAATAACTCAAAAGACAAATCAGGAGCATGGAACTAGTGTTGCTGTGTGTGAACTTCTCACTTGTGGCACTCATATACAGATGAAAGCTTATGCATGTGTGAACCCAAGAGCTGGGTAATAAAACAAAAGCCTATAAAGAAAACCATATGCACTTGAATGTGCTATCTATGAACAATGAAATCTCACCAGAAAACTTCAAGATCCTCAAAACTGATAAGGCTAGCTTGAGTCTTATAATTTCACATTTAAGTTGAATATCAATTTCTAACTTTGACACAAAGATAAATGAAAATATGATTTCTATTGATCAATTGATAGTACTCCTGCCCAATTTAAATTGAAAGGTGGATTCTTTTACTGTCTGAGCCACCAGGGAACGCCCCAAATTATTTACATTTTCATGGAGAAATAATCATATCTCTGTAGATCTCAAACTTTTGGGCTCCCTACCTATTTTTATGCTTAAAATTTATTAAGGATTCCGAAGGGCTTTTGTTTGTGAGAATTCCAAAGGGCTTCTATTTATGAATGTTTACCATATAAGAAATTAAGACTGATAATCATTTTTAAACATTTATTAAATATTTTAGAAATAATAACAATCCCACTTCATGTTAACATATCTATATAGCATTTTGGGGCTTCCCAGGTGGCTCAGTTGGGAAAGAATCCATGTGCAGTGCAGGAGATGAGGGTCAATCCCTGGGCAGGAAAGATCCCAGAGAGAAGGGCATGACAACCCGTTCCAGTATTCCTGCCTGGAGAATCCCACTGATCGAGGAGCCTGATGGGCTACAGTCTATGGGATTGGAAAGAGTCTGGCATGAGTGAAGCGAATGAGCACACACACAGCATTTTCAAAGGAAAAATAAAAATAGAGAAAAAGTAGAACTGATTTTCATTTCCATAATCTTTTTAATGTCCAGCTTAACAAAAGAAGACTGGGATTTCATACCTGCTTGTGAAAGCAATCTGTTGTGATATGTTCCCTTTGTTGAAAAATATGAATGCTTAGCTTTAAACTGGCATTGAATTAGAAGAGGAAGAAATGTTTTATCAGCTCTTTTTGATAATCATGTATATTCTTCTTTGATATTGCACCATAAGTTGAAAAATGGAAGTTTTTAAAAGATTAATTGAAAGTAGAATCGTAAATCCTATTAATAAACTCAGTTACATTAAAACTATTTCTTATATCTTGCATTTTGGATGTTTTACTCAGATATGATTTTATATCATCATGCTTTGGTTAATTTGTAAGATATTAGCTCACTAAATTACATAGATATTATAAATGTTGACATAATTTATCAAATAACATTTAAAAAACCCACACATTTATTAACATTACCATTGATATGAGTTTAAGTTTTGGAGAAGACATCACTTTGTGGAGGTGACACAAATTCTGCAAAACTGTTGTTTTTCCTTGAGAGCTCAAATTTCATCTTTGTCAAGAAAAACAAGTCAATGGCTTTTCTTGGAAGGATAAGTTCACATAGCGAACTTCTGAAACATTGTCTGCTAAATACTTAAAACTAAATAACTATATTTTATCTGTCATTCTTTAAATTTAAAATAATAGTCCATGACAAAAATGTCACACTCACAATTCAAACTCTTGTGCTTTTCTTGGGGACCACCATTTGATATGCAAAAGAAGTGCTGTATACACATTTACCATTTTGTCAAACAATATTTTTAAGAAACAACATAAAGGCCTATACTTAAGGATCGAGACTTAATATTTATTATCTTTATTGTTTTATGAAGGAAATTCAATTGACTTTTTTTTTTTTTAACAAGGAGTGTTTAATGGTGAAGGATACAGTGTAGTGTACTTCATGTCAGTTGCCTTGACTCAAGCAGTGACACCGGCACTTTCATTTCCCTTTTCTTTTGCACCATCAGTACATTTGTGAGCACTGTAAAAACAGCAAGCAATGTCTCAATATTAGTAAGGAAATAGTTTTAAAGTCAAGAAAGTGTCTCAGGGACTCTCAAAAGTTCACAGACCACACCTGGAAAACTGTTGATCTCCAATCGCATGTAATACAATACTCTATCTGTGTCTACATAGCCTTTCCTATTGGAAGAAAATCTTTGCAGTTCAAGGGTTCCGAATTTCATCGCTTATCTAATTTGGATCTATGACTTCAACTTTAAACATTTATTATGAGTGATTAAGTAGAACAAGATAGGACCTTCTAAAGTCAATTTTAAAATACCACTGAATATTTTTATAAATAATCCCCAGACCCAAACAATAGCATGTTTTATTTGTTGTTTTCTGAGGTAAGATCAGATAAGAGAGAAACCAGCCTGTGTTTTAACAGATGTAATGGTGGCTCAGACAGTAAAACAATCTGCCTGCAAAGCAGGAGGCCCAGGTTTGATCCCTGGGTCAGTGAGATATCCTGGAGAAGAGAAGAGCTACCCACTCCAGTATTCTTGCCTGGAAAATTCCATGGACAGAGGAGCCTGAAGGGCTACAGTCTGTGGGGCTGCCAAGAGCTGGATACAACTGAACGACCAACACACACTAATTTAACATATTGAGGTGAATTTAATATCAGGAAGTATCTGAGGATGGAAAGAGCAAACAGCAGCAACAAAAAATAATGCTTTAGTATATCCAAAATTACAGCTTCAGAGCCAGAGAACTTGAGATAGCCTAGGAACATGGCACTCAAAACACTAAAGAGTTTATATGACCTGCTTCTGCTGCTAATTCCTTAGACAAAGGTGTGTTGAGGTGAGTCTGGATGATGATAGGAAGTGGCCAACAAAAAGAAAAGCTTTTAAAATTTTCCTTTTAGTCCCTTTTCTTCTTCTCTCACTTTCTATTCTTTTTCTAATGTTTCTTGTTTTCTGAACCTGAGAGGAAGTCAGTTTCAGAGAAGTCTGCAAAATGACATTTTCTCAGCCTTGGTATCATGTGGAATATAGAAAAGTAGATATGTAGTTGAGTGACAATAGACAAATAATTGGCATGTCTACCCTTTGAATTCTCAGAATACATACTCATCCTTCTACATGTATTTGAATTATCATGCAACAACAACTTTGTGTTTGAATCTAAGAGGAAGACAGTCCCTCAGACAAAGGGACTCAAACAAAGATGCTTCCATCTACAGTCTGAAAAGCAGAGACACAAAGTCTCAATAGTCATGGTACCTATCTTATGAAAAAAATCACTGAACTTTTTCACAGGAGATGTATATTTCTCCTGCAGTGTAGTCTCAACCTTTCAACTGAATAATTTGTAGCCTAAATATAAATTTGGATACAAAATTTGTATATAATTGTTAAGAGAATAGGAGGAAGACAAAGCTAGCTTATCCATACAAACGCCATGTATACAATATAGAAGCGGATGGGGGAGAAATAGGTGAGGGAGACTCAGTTCAGTTCAGTCGCTCAGTCATGTCTTACTCTTTGTGACCCCATGAATCGCAGCATGCCAGGCCTCCCTGTTCATCACCAACTCCCAGAGTTCACTCAGACTCACGTCCATCGAGTCAGTGATGCCATCCAGCTATCTCATCCTCTGTCGTCCTCTTCTCCTCCTGCCCCAATCCCTCCCAGCATCAGAGTCTTTTTCAATGAGTCAACTCTTCACATGAGATGGCCAAAGGACTGGAGTTTCAGCTTTAGCATCAGTCCTTCCAATGAACACCCAGGACTGATCTCCTTTGGAATGGACTGGTTGGATCTCTTTGCAGTCCAAGGGACTCTCAAGAGTCTTCTCCAACACCACAGTTCAAAAGCATCAATTCTTTGGCACTCAGCCTTCTTCACAGTCCAACACTCACATCCATACATGACCACTGAGTCTTGACTAGACGGACCTTAGTCAGCAAAGTAATGTCTCTGCTTTTCAACATGCTATCTAGGTTGGTCATAACTTTTCTTCCAAGGAGTAAGCATCTTTTACTTTCAGGGCTGCAACCACCATCTGCAGTGATTTTGGAGGCCCCCCCAAAAAAAAAATCCCAGTTGCAAAATAAATGAGTCAATCACAGGTGTGAAATACAGTGTGAGAAATACAGTCAACAAAGGTAATATCTTTGCAGGGTGACATATCATAACTAGACTCATTTTGAAATACATAGAAACACCAAACAACTATATTGTGCAACAGGAGCTAACTTAGTGTTGAAAGTCAACTATATTTCAAAACAAATAAACAAACAAACTCTTAGAAAAAGGCAATAGATTCTTGGTTACCAGGAAAAGGGGAGGAGGGGATTTGGTATAGACTACTGAAAGGTACAAACATCCAGTTATAAGATTAATAAACACCAAGGATGTTGTGAATTACAACAAACTGTGAAAAATTCTTAAAGAGATGGGAATACCAGACCACCTTACTTATCTCCTAAGAAACCTGTATGCAGGAAAAGAAGCAACACTTAAAATCAAGCATGGAACAATGGACTGGTTCAAAATTGGGTAAAGAGTATGGGAAGGGTGCATATCCTCATCCTGTTTATTTAACTTATATGCAGAGTACATAATTCGAAATGCCAGCCTAGGTGACTCACAGGCTGGAATCAAGATTGTCAGGAGAAACATCAACAAACTCAGATATGCAGATGATACTACTCTAAACGCAGAAAGCAAAGAAGAACTAAAGAGTCTCTTGATGAAGGTGAAAGAACAGAGTGAAAAAGCTGACTTAAAACTCAGCATTCAGAAAACTAAAATCCTGGCATCTAGGCCCATCGCTTCATGGCAAATAGATGAGAAAACAATGGAAACAGTGACAGATTTTATTTTCTTGGGTTCCAAAATCACTGTGGATGGTGACTGCAGGTAGGAAATTTAAAAACACTTGCTCTGTAGAATAAAAGCTATGACAAACCTAGACAGCATATTAATAAGCAGAGACATTACTTTGCCAACAAAGGTCTGTGTGGTCAAAGCTATGGTTTTTCCAGTGGTCATGTACAGTGTGAGAGCCAGACCATTAAGAAGCCTGAACACTGAAGAATTGATGCTTTTAAACTGTGATTCTGGAGAAGACTCTTGAGAGTCCTTTGGACTGCAAGGAGATCAAACCAGTCAATCTTGAAGAAAATCAATACTGAATGTTCACTGGAAGGACTGATGCTGGAGCTGAAACTCCAATACTGATGGGAAGATCTGACTCATTGGAAAAGACCTGGATGTTAGGAAAGATTGCAGGCAGGAGGAGAAAGGGGAAACAGAGGATGAGATGGTTGGATGGCATCATGACTCAGTGGATACAAGTCTGAGCAAACTCTGGGAGATACTGAAGGACAGGGAAGCCCGATGTGCTGTAGTTCACGGTGTCACAAAGAGTTGAACGCGACTTAGCGACTGACCAACAACAAGGGATTGTAATCTACAACATGATAAATAGAATTATCACTACCCAGGTGGGGCAGTAGAAAATAATCTGCCTACCAATGCAGGAGATGCTGGAGACACAGTTTCGATTCCTGGGTTTGGAAGATCCTTTGGAATAGGAAATAAGTATCCACTCCCATATTCACACCTGGAAGATTCCATGGATAGAGGATCCTGGCAGACTGCAGTCCATGGGGTCACAAAAGACAGCGAGGACTGAACACACACACACGCAGATGTGGGCAGGTGCACACATGTGCACAATGTTATGGGTTTCCCTGGGTGGCTCAGACGGTAAAGAATCCACTTGCAAAGCAGGAGACCCAGATTCAGTCCCTCAGTCGGGAAGATTCCCCTGGAGAAGTGAATGGCCACTCACCCCAGTATTCTTGTTTGGAGAATTTCATGGACAGAGGAGCCTGGCCAGCTACAGTCCATGGGGTCTCAAAGAGTTGGACATGACTTAGAAGGTAACATAATAGATACAAAAGTTGTTAAGAGAGTAAATCCTAGAAGTTCTTATCACAAGAATTTTTTTTTCTCTTTACTTTTGCACTTATGTGAAGTGATGGATATTCACTAAATTATTGTAATTATTTAATGATGTGTATAAGTCAAATCATTATGTTGCACACCATAAACTTATAAAGTGCTGTATGTCAATTACATCTCAGTAAAAGTGGAAGAAAAAAATCTATCTATATATAAAATTATGCAAGCAATAATGCTGCTGTGATTGGTCACAAAGCCCCAGCTGGTGTTTAGAACATTTTCTTGAACTGCCCATTTCTTGTTGCCCTTTTCTTCGGTTAGCACCAAATCTTCATGATTTTGAATTTAAATTGGTTGCTCAAGTTGTAATTAATATGTATTGTGGAACATGGAAGTGTTAAGACACAGGCCACAGGATATCCTAGGTTCAGACAATATCCAGCTTCCTCCACTGCACTGCAACAGCCTAATTTTGCCCTGACAGTCAGAGCGATCACCTCTGCCAGTAGAATCATGCTCCTATTTGGTTCAGTGATGAGAGAAACCTAGATCGGCCAGGTGGCAGTCTCAAATTCCAATTCAATGAAACTATGCTCTTCCCCTTAGTAAGAGCATACCTCTCTGGGGAATGAATACCTCTAAGTAAACTTCCAAAGGAGGCAAAATTTCTGTGAGTGGATTATTTAGCGCTAATAGAGAGGGAAATCATTCCCATTCCCACTCCTCGATTTTTGCAAATTCTCAGTACAGGCTATGGGGAAAGCCACATCTTGTATGGCTCAAAAATATAAGGACGCTTGAATGAAACTCCAGTATTTCAGGCTGTCGTCTCCCACTGATGCTATAGACCTGAGATTTCGAGAGGTTACTCTGCTATTTTATCAGGCCTGCTGCTTCTGAGTAATGGGCCACAGGGGAAGATCAGTTCATTATTTATGAGCCCACTATAGCTATTTTCACTGTTGTTGTTGTTGACAAGTGTGTCTCTTGTCAGAAGAACGTATTTCCCCTCAGAAGCCATGATAGGTGGGATGCTGTAATAGCTAATAAGGCATTCCTGCTGGAAGGGGCTCACTCTCACCTATAGAATTTATAATGTTTTCTGTTTGATGATTGACAGCCTAGCCTGCAATGAATGCCATTTGGCAATCATTCACCTGAGAGAAAAATATCTCCAACTTGTGTGTTTGTTTGAAGAGAGTTTCATCTATAAATCTCTTCCCAGGCCTCTTTATCATCAGTCTTTTCCCTTCAAAGTCTCTCACCATCTAGTTTTCCTGATGCCCGTGAATCAGTATCTTTGATCATCTTTTTCAGTCCAGATACTGTGGACCACCAAACACACTGTTTAAACTTCTCTCCACTGTGCAGATTTTCCCTCACTGCTTTCAGGAACTTTCCTGATTGTGCCTGTAATATTAAAAGCAGCTTCTGGTTGGTACCAGTGTATTGCAAAGGAACATTGGTAACCGAGGTTCAAGTTTTTTCTCCTCACTAATGATGAATTTCCCCGTGAGGTCACGGCTATGGGTTGGGCAAGAGGAGACCAACGGGTGTAGCTGAGACTAAATACTTACATGTGACTTCAGGATCTGCTCCAAGATGATCACTTACATTTAACTTGATGGAGGAGTTGCTGCTGTAAACATCCAACGTCATGGTTTAATGGACCGTACAGTGTCAGTGTATGACAGACTCTTTCAGAGGCTATCAGAGCCCAGAAATAATATAAGTGTTTTCTCAGAAGAAGAAGAAGAGGTATCTGCCCAAAATCATGACTTTTTTCATTTTCTAAACAAACCTCTGAGGGTCTGCACTCTGATTCCTCTAATGTGGTTTATAAGATGCTCTAAACAACATGCCTACCTGCTGGTGACTCTTTTGAGTCACCAATATGAATTAGCAGAGCAGTCTGCATTATCGAATGGGTGATAAAGGGCTTTATTTTTTCTAACAACTGGCCACTTCATGTATTACTCCAATATTTATAGATTACGGGCTCCTTTGTAGATTCTTCTTTAAAAATTGGCCACTTTATAAGTTACATAATAAATGAGGTATGTTAGCACACTCATTTTGGCCTTCATTGCTTTTAAAATCCAAAGAGAGCTACTGTGCAGTGTGAGATATAGCAACTGCTTTTTGTTTAGAAGGATATTCCATTGTATTCCAAGTCACTGGGTGTCCAAAAATATCACCAAGGTGGCAGGCTTGTGAATTTTCGTATGTCTTTATTTCTCTCTGGCATTTATGTATCCTAATATCTTATTTGGGATGCTAGCTGTGCTGTGCTAAGTCGCTTCAGTCACGTCTGACTCTTTGTGACCCCGTGGACTGTAGCCCGCCAGGCTCCTCTGTCCATGAGATTCTCCAGGTGGGAATACTGGAGTGGGTTGCCATGCCCTCCTCCAGGGGATCTTCCTGACCCAGGGATCAAACCCACGTGTCTCACATCTCCTGCACTGGCAGGCAGGTTCTTTACTTGCTAGTAGCGAGGGTGCCAGCTACTTCCTGCTTATCAGGTCCAATCGGCAACGGTGCCACCAGTGGAGAGGAACCATATGGCCTTTCGTGGGATTTGTTTACCAGCAAGACCTCTGTGAACTAACTTATGTCAGAGAGCATCAGACCTGACAAAACGCTCCGGCAAGACGTGCAGGATGTGCTGCTGTTCCTGACGGGTGGGGGAGAAAACCCAAAAACTTCCATTGTCCTTGCAAATCAGTATAGAGCGGAAAAAAAAAAAAAAGATGCAAGATTAATAGCTGTGTGTGTCAGGCAGTAGGAGACATGGTGCCTTGCTCCAGTAAGTAAATCATACATGGAGCTGCTTATACAGATCACTTTATGCAGTTTATGAAAATCCATACTCATTCTCCAAGATCCATTTTCTTTTGCAAGAGCCCAGTGGAAGAGTTAAATAGAGATATAGTAGGGCTGTACCTGCATCTTTCAAGTCTTTGCTAGTGTCATTGACTCCTGTAATTCCCTTCGTGGTCATGATTTTGCTTTCCCAGTCTGATGGAGAAAAAGATTCCAGGGGATTTATCTTGGTTATTTTTACTATAATAACCCAGCTTATTGTCTGGTTCTAATTTGAGCTGGTAGTTTATACCATAACTCTCTAATTTTCTTTCCATTAACTCTTCTATGCATTTGAAAGTGGCCAACCTACCACCACATAATTCTTGTGGCCAGTATTACTACAGTAAGTGTATCAGGCTCGTAGTCTTCCAAAATAACTGCTTTGAAAAGTACTTCATTTCAAGCAACCAAAGATGATAATTGAATTAATTATGATGCCTCTACCTGACATGGATTTGGAATCCCGATTTGTGTTGGCATCTAGCTCAATACTGTGCTTACAGCTAAAGACGTAAACCAGTCAGTCCTTGAGTACTTCCTCCGAGAATCTTATTTAAAATTCCAAGCACTGGACAAGGTTTTGTCGGGAAAAAGAAACCATACCAGATATTTCAATAAAGCTGATTCAAATTGTCTATACAGATGCTGAGATAGTGAGAGGCAAAAAGAAAAAGCAGGAATGAAGGAAGCTGGGAAGGAAAGAGGAAAGGAGACACAGAAGCAACCAAGATGGACGCAGCGATCATTTCCAGGGCTGGGGAAACTCGGATAATACTGGAACTTCAGGAGCATGGAGGAGGGCACCTGGTTGCTGCTTATAACTTGAGGAAGGTTTCACAAAGCTGGTTCTAAAAAGCTGGATTCAGGGAGCAACCACTGCTACTAGCCCCGACTGGCATGACTGGACACAGCCATCAGAGTCCCTCCCCTCTTCTCCTAATTCTTATTTTCCATAGTGCCCTTATTGAAAGAGTCCATCATTCCCTGGTGGCTCAGTCAGTAAAGTCTGCCTGCAATGCGGGAGACCCAGGTTCAATCCCTGGGTCAGGAAGATTCCCCGGAAAAGGAAATAACAACCCACTCCAGTATTCTTGCCCAGAGAATTCCATGGATAGGGAGGAGCCTGGTGGGCAACAGTCCATGGGGTCACAAAGAGTCAGATCCAATGAAGTGACTAACACTTTCACTTTCATCGGGGAGCCAGCACGCAAAGGAATCTGGGAAATGTAGTTTGCAAAGTCTCAACCACAGCATCCAGAGCAAACTGCAGAAGGAGCTAATACGTAAATGATTGGCACATATGGATATCTTTCATTTTGTTGTATCAGTGGTCTGGGTCACTTACAAAATCAGTAGTAGATGTGGGAAACCTGGGTAAGCAGTTAAGGATATAGAGTCAGAGATTCATTCACTTATCTTTTCTCTTGCTGGTCTCTGATCCTGAGCAAATTGTTTAGCCTCAATGATTTTTAGTTTCTTCTTTTATGCAATGAATAAAAGTTTACCTTGCATGCTTGATGTAATGATTAAGTAACATAAATGAGAGTAAAGTGCTTAGTATAGTGACTGGTCAGAGAAGGCAATGGCACCCCACTCCAGTACTCTTATCTGGAAAATCCCAAGGACGGAGGAGCCTGGTGGGCTGCAGTCCATGGAGGTCGCTAAGAGTCAGACACGACTGAGCGACTTCACTTTCACTTTTCACTTTCATGCATTGGAGAAAGAAATGGCAACCCACTCCAGTGTTCTTGCCTAGAGAATCCCAGGGACAGGAGAGCCTGGTGGACTGCTGTCTATGGGATCGCACAGAGTTGGACACGACTGAAGCGACTTAGCAGCAGCAACAGCATTATCATGACTGGTATATGGAAAACACTCTTAAATGTGGGTTATTAATTGAAAAAAAAAAAACCCTCCCTGCAATTTTTTTGTTATTGTTACTCTTTCAGATTAGTAAAAGTTATTTTATTTCTCTTACTAAATAACTTGCAACACAGTAAGACTTCATCCTTAAAGTCCAGGCAAAACAGATGAGAGAAAAGCTAAGGCTGAAACTATTGAACCATTACTATCACTTATTCGCCTAAAATTTTTAAAATTTGGTTTCACTTTCATAGTGAAAATATACACTGTTTTTATATCTTCAGATCATTTTTTAGAGTTTTCAATAATTTCTAACAAATGTTTAGTAATGAGTCATTTGTGAAAAAAATTTGTGGACCTTAAAGTACATGTAAATTTATTATTGTTCTTACAGTTATTACCTGAGAAACTAGCCCAGGAAAGCTGCTTTTTGTGTTTCTTTTTTTTTTTTTGGTAGCAGTCCCTTTTATGGAGTGGTTTAAATATGCTTTGTGTTGTCTTCAAGACATTTGCTTAAGCCTTATCATAATTATTAATAATCTAAAGTAATTATAATAACATGATCATGAACCTTAATCATTTTTATTTGTAAACGCCCTGTTAGACATCTAAGATTAAAAAAAAAAAAGCTACCTACGGCAATCATTCAATTCACAGTTGACTTTGCTTCTTCTTTTCTGAAGTTGTATATCATTGATAACATTTTCTTTTCTCTTTCCAGAAGACTGTTAAGGAAAGACTGAGTGACTGATCTAGAATTTGGATTATGGTGTTGAACAGTGGTTACCTTAGACTGATCAACAACCACAGTGAGGAGCAAAGAATTCACCTTCACTGGGAACCTAATATGCCCTTTAAGTCATTCCATCATCCCGTTAGAAAGGAAATGTATATTTAGTCTAGTGATTCAGGAGGTGGGTGAGCTAATGCATCTGCAAGCATAAAAGTTCATTCTCAAGTGAAATAAATGAGTTTCTAATGTCTTTAAATTTTTATCAAAGTCTAGAGTCTGGGCTTAGGCAAAGAATGCCTTCAGGTTTTGGTGGATGGATCTCTGTGACATTTGGGGCTTTGCTGGTGACTCAGTCAGTAAAGAATCTGCTTGCAATGCAGGAGATTTGGGTTCAGTCCTTGGGTTGGGAAGATTCCCTGGAGAAGGAAGTGGCAAGCCACTTCAGTATTCTTGCCTGGAAAATCCCATGGATAGAGGATCCTGGCAGGCTACAGTCCATGGGGTCACAAGAGTCAGACAAGACTTAGCAACTAGATTACCACCAACCACCACCACCATATAACTAATTAGGGGCCTCCCAGGGGCTCAGGGGTAAAGAATCTGCTTGCAGTGCAGGAGATTTGGGTTCAGTCCTTGGATTGGGAAGATTCCCTGGAGAAGGAAATGGGAACCCACTTCAATATTCTTGCCTGAAAAATCTCATAAATAGAGGAACCTGGTGGGCTACAGTCTGTGGGTAGCAGAGAGTTGGACAAGACTGAGCATGTGGGCATACGAGTTGTAGGATGAACAGTGCCAAAACTCCAACTTTAAAAAGATGCATCACTGCTCTGATATTTCTTTCTGTTGCAAGATTTGGGGAAACACTAAATGTGAGAGTCTGTGAAAATGTCGACATTTTAAGAACGGCAAGAGCTATTTTCACATGGATTTCAAGAAAAAATGAATCAGATATTCTGATTTCACTTCTGGGATTACTGTGCAAATTAACAAAAAGTACAAGAGCAAATAAAGAAGTAATTTGTGTTCCTTGTAATTTTTTTCATATAAGTACTATGCATTCCTTCAGAAAAATAAAAAACCCACAGATAAACAAAGAAACAAAAAGCGATGTATGGGATCTGTAGAAATTTTATAATCAAGTTCTACACCATATATTTTTTTGAACTCCCACATTGTACCTTATTTTTTAGAGCATTAATGTTTCCATTAGAAAATTGAAAAGTACACATAAAAATTTTGCCTGTTACAGACTTCCGCCATTCCAAAGTAAAGACAATTATATTGGTGCAATTCTCTTCACATGTATATATGCATTTTGCAGCAGCCCTACATTTTATTAACATACGTTATTCTATGTAATTTTGTTCTGCTTTATTGCCTGGCCTCACTCTCCTTCTGGGAGCAGTCGGCTCCCCTAGGTGCTGTCCTCAGGGTAGCAGTAGGCGTAAGAGAAGACCAGCTGCCCAGAAACACTTCAGTTCTCTGCTCTCCTCGGCCGACGCAGGTCATCTGGCCAAGTCAAAATGCCAGGAATGCTGCAGTGCCCTCTCCAACTGCCAGCAAGCCACGTGGCCAAGCCTGGCCTCAAAGAAGCCAGCTTTAGACTCCCCCACCCCAGGCTTCCCTGGTGACTCAGATGGTGAAGAAGCTGCCTGCAATGTGGGAAACTCAGGTTGGATCCCAAGGTGGAGAAGATCACCTAGAGAAGGTAAGGGAAAATTCCATGGACAGAGAAGCATGGTGGGCTGCAATCCACGGAGTTGCAAAGAGTGGGACATGACTGAGCCACTAACACTTTCTCTTCAGCTAACATTTTCTCTTTCACTTTTTCCTCGTAGGGGTGGGGTGGGAAAATGTAGATATTTTTAGTGATGAGCCAATCTACCATATCAGTTATGCGGATAGAGTGAAGTCTCAGTTCAATTCTTTTGCCCAGTTTATTTTTTTCTGTTTGACTTTTTTTTTTTCCTGCTGTACATATTTCAGGTAAGTGCTAATATCTTTCTAGGAAAATATCAAATTTTTTTCCCCACTATTACAGAAGGAGGGGAAGTAGAAGAGGAGGAAATAAGGAATGAAGCAGAAAGGAAGAACTGTGGAAAAAGAGGAAGTAAGCGGAGAAAAAAATGAAGAAAAAAATCGTTGCCAATAATTTTTATTCTGATAAGTAAAGCTTTGGTCATCAGGGAATACCATTAATTCTTTTTGGATACATCATGTGTGGTCCATCACCCTGAGATTAGGGAGCTCCTCCTGACCTTGCTGAGGGATCCAGGACAGAGGGTCTTACAGGTTTCCCTGAGTTTATGCACCTGATTCTACATGATTCAGAAACTTTCTGAATCAACTATCTTGTGAGTCAAGGGGTCAGGGCTCCAGGGCAGTGCACTACCCTATCATCTCAACTCAAACCTGTATTATTTTAAGGTTTACAAAGGCCCAATCTCATGCATTACTTACATTTTTGTACCCATATTTTCCATTCAGTTCAGTCCAGTCTCTCAGTCGTGTCTGACTCTCTGTGACCCCAAGAATCGCAGCACGCCAGGCCTCCCTGTCCATCACCAACTCCCAGAGTTCACTCAGACTCAAGTCCATTGAGTCAGTGATGCCATCCAGCCATCTCATCCTCTGGCGTCCCCTTCTCCTCCTGCACCAATCCCTCCCAGCATCAGAGTCTTTTCCAGTGAGTCAGCTCTTTGCATGAGGGAGCCAAAGTACTGGAGCTTCAGCTTTAGCATCATTCCTTCTAAAGAAATCCCAGGGCTGATCTCCTTTAGAATGGACTGGTTGGATCTCCTTGCAGTCCAAGGGACTCTCAAGAGTCTTCCCAACACCACAGTTCAAAAGCATCATTTCTTTGGCGCTCAGCCTTCTTCACAGTCCAACTCTCATATCCATACATATGGATATGAGAAAAACATACATATGGACCACTGGAAAAGCCATAGCCTTGACTAGACGGACCTTAGTGAGCAAAGTAATGTCTCTGCTTTTGAATATGCTACCTAGGTTGGTCATAACTTTTCTTCCAAGGAGTAAGCGTCTTCTAATTTCATGGCTGCAATCACCATCTGCAGTGATTTTTGGAGCCCCCAAAATGAAGTCCGACACTGTTTCCACTGTTTCCCCGTCTATTTCCCATGAAGGGATGGGACTAGATGCCATGATCTTTGTTTTCTGAATGTTGATCTTTAAGCCAACTTTTTTACTCTCCACTTTCACTTTCATCAAGAGGCTTTTTAGTTCCTCTTCATTTTCTGCCATAAGGGTGGTGTCATCTGCATATCTGAGGTTATTGATATTTCTTCCAGCAATCTTGATTCCAGCTTGTGCTACATCCAGCCCAGCGTTTCTCATGATGTACTCTGCATATAAGTTAAATAAGCAGGGTGACAATATACAGACTATATTTGAGATGAGTGCTAATATCTTTCTTTATAAAGATCTCATTTTATCCACTATTGCAGAAGAAGGATGGGGGGGTCATGTTATATTATGATTTTGGCATGCTGAATGCTACATGTTTACATAAACATGTATCCATGTATAAAAGGCATGAATTAAGTTATTTGCAATTTCAAAAACATTCCATTTAATAATATAGATCTATATTAATTGCCAGAGAGTTTATCTGTCTTATTTTTTGTTTCTGTAATGCTTGTCTGCCTTGAAATGACTAATTCACGTTAACCAATTTTAGCCTATTATCTATTAACTTGGTGAATTGTCACTTGCTTTTATGCCTTCTAGCAGCAAGCCAGCAAGTTCTCTTTCATTTCTTTTGCTTTTATTTATTTATTTTTGGTTTTGGCACGGGATGATTTCCCCACCAGGGACTGAACCCATGTCCCTTGCATTGGAAAGCCATCGTCTTAACCATTGGACCACTAGGGAAATCCAAGCTCTCCATCATCTAGAAGAGACATTCTAATGATTTCACCATGTCCTGATCAAGTTGGCAGCTTGAAGTTATATTCTTCAGAGAAGCATCTATGTATTGTATCATCTTCTCTGGATTTTTGACACTTTCACTACTTTCCCAATGCTATTATAAAGGGTAAACACATCTATATTTGAAGGAAGTGGTCAGAAGGGATCAAAACAAGAACTGGAAGTATACTTCTGTCTAGAGAGCAGTGCATCCCATTCTGCAATTCTTTTCTTAGTTCCACTTTTCCATAAGATGGAATAACTAAAAATAAAGATACATGGCATTTTCAGAGGTAGGGAGGTCATCCACACAATACTGCAATGTCATTTGCCTTTACCAAATGCAAACTTTTCTGATGTATATAAATTTCACCAACTGCATCTCAGTATATATGTATTTTCTTTAGCTCCTCCATTATTCTTTTAAGACAGTTGCTCTGCAATCTACTTTCTGTTTTGGGGTTAAGCTCTATGGTTTGTTCAGGCTTTCAGTCTCTTTCAAGGGAAATCCCCAGGTAGAGCTCTTGCACCATCATCCTGGAGGGACCTGCCTGCTTTTTTATTCAGTATCACCTGTGTAGGACAGATTATGGGCCCTTCTTGATTTTCATTTGACACAATAGGAATAACTTAGATATGTTTTAGCAAATATATCAATAAGGTTTGCTTTGATTAACAGACAACCCACAAAGGACTAATACTCTTTCCTTTAACCTAAGTAATAAAAGGCAAAAACAGGTCTACCATTCCATTAACGTACTTCTATACCCAGACCTTCTTACATCCAACATCTCAGTTGCAAGCTGATCAATGCAGCCGCAACCCTCTTACTTGCAAAAGTACTCATATCCTTTAAATATATGCATAATTTACTTATTTACTTGGTTTATTCTCCCTCTTTTGGGTTAAAAGTTTCACAAGCCCCCCTGTCTCTACACCCACTTTTGGTAAGTTTTGTTTTATGCTGTATCCCCAAGCACCCAGAACAGTGTTGGACTCAGCACAGCGCTTTTCCAAATGTTGACACTTGAATGAGATTTGTGAAAGGAAGTAGCTGATGCTTCTCCTTTAGGCGGCTTTGCTCTTTTGCTGGTTGCTTATCTTCTCAGCCCACCTCCCTCAGATCTGTCTCAGGGCACGCAGAAAGTTTTAGGCATCCTTAATCTATTCCAGATCCCAGAGGGAGGTCCTTTTAGCCCTCCTGTACTGCCTCTATCAAAAATCAAGGGCTCCTTGCATGCACGTCTGTTGGGTGCCTACTTTATACATAGAATGGGGGAAAAAGCAGGCACACACATTGAAACACACACTGACTCTCTTTCAGAGAGTGTAAACTGGTGGGCAGGCACGGGAATGGACGAGAGTCCGGATACGGTCACCATTTCCCCAGGTCCCATTCAATGTGATTAGCGAAAACACTGTAGAAAAGAGAGCCAAGGGAGCGCGTTCAGCTGGAAGCTCTGACTTATACCCATCCCATGCCAATTTATCTCAATGACATCGATTAAAAACATTGCTAATACATGGTCTCTTTCCTTTTACTATTTTTTGTCCTTTTTTAAAAATCTTGTTTCTTGGATGCAGTGTTTTCTCAAGATATTTCCCAGCTGTTCAGTCTCTTCAAATTGTTCATTTTTTCCACATTAGGCTTTTCCTGTATGTCAATTCCTAGACTTTATGTCACAGAATTACAGACACTAGTTAAGACAATATACTTTTTTTGATGTTTTGCTTATTTAAATTATAGTATTGCAGCCAAAATATATCAGTCTTAAGGAGTGATAATAATTTTCTGTATTATATATTTTTAACATGTGGATTATATATTTTTAACATATTTGCTAAGCATAGGTGCAGTTTCAAAGTTCTCTGTTAAGCATTGTGGCTATTTCTAAATTCAGTATGTTTCACTTATATTTCTTTTTGAATTGTGTATGTCCCATTTACATTTATAGTTTATAGAATTGTAATAGAGTTCAGCAAAATAAAGATTTATATTTGTATTACTTTCAGGTATTTTTAGTTTAAAGCATGCACGGTTTTCTAAACTATTTTTTCACTGCTTCAGCTAGTTTTCTGTCTTGACCAAATAGAGTATGTTATGTGGCCAGTCATCAAAATTGTATGACCTTTTCCTTTGGAAATCTGTCTCAGAAAATATGTACACATATATTTTGGGCAAGTTATTAAATCTGACAGTAAAAAAAAAAAAAACACATATTATTTCTAAACAAATACCTTAGCCCACTACCATCTACATGCCACTCCAAGACACACCTATTTGTAAGACTTTCTATTTTCTATGCTTCAAATTACTCTGAAATTACAGTCCACACAACTGATTATCAGATGGAAACATTGAAACAGAGATAAAATATCTTCCAAACTTGATGAACCAAGAATTTTTTCTCTGCTCTTAAATCTGTCATTTCTCTCAGATTAAACAGCTAAATTGAGCCACCTGTGAAGAAAACAATGTGATTTATTTCCAGTAAAGGTAATTCCCATTTTGATAACCTCAGTCTAAAAGCAGAAACCTCTTAAAGCACTTTCTTCTGCTAAACAATTTCTGAATGGCTCTTTATTTTCAGAACTGCCCCTCACCTCTGAGCTTTGGGGAGCAACAGTGAATTTTAAGGGTCCACTTGGATGCTGTGCTTTTAGTTACTGTTAAATTTCATTAAACAGACAATATTCTTTTATACAGAAAATTTCTATCACTGTAATGATAGCTGTCTAATAGAGGATTTCCATGCTTCATCCTTGGTGCACTACAAAGGAAAATATTGGTGGATTAATACACTCAAGGATTAAGAAAATTAAAAATGTAGTAGGCACTCCAAATCATGAATAAAAGAGTTAAAATATCATCAAAAAACATCCTACTTAGCAGAAAGACACAGTTAAATTCAGAGAATTAGGTTTGAATTAGGTGATTTTATAATTTAATAAAATTACTTGGAAAAATGCATGATTTAAGGAGGTTTTATTAAATGTATTAACTTGAGTTATCAAAATTTTTGATAATTCATTTTTAATTTAATAAAAGAGCTATATTTGAATTATTAATTTTTTTCTGTGTTTGGACAAATTTTAGCCAATTGTCATTTGGGTTTGTTCTTTCAGATGATTGTGATGTTATTATTTTAAGGTCTAAGGACGACTGTAATAAATTTTTAAATTGAAGTATTGGCAGTGGTTTTGTGTTATTAGCAAACAGATGTATGCTTATACATTTATGCATGTAATTCATAGAATTAGAATTACAACATCCTTACAGTATTCCAGAAAGAGAGGCACATAAGAAAAGCTTTGTGGAAAGCAATGTACTTCACTGAAGCAAGCTTCATGAAAATTTCAGTCATTCATACTGGCTAGACAGAACTTTGATCCCCTGATTTCAATCCTGTTGTTACTTTTTATTTATTCTGTCAATATTAAAACAAAATTACATTATTTATCCTCAGATTTCAAGATGCATATAGATCACAATTCTTAAACAGGTGGGCATTAATTATCTTTATTTCATAGTATGTAAGGAAATAACATAAACATTTCTAAAACTTTATGTACACAGATGTTCAGTTCAATATTAGAGATAATTTAAATATCTAGCAATAGGAGGACTATTTAATATACTATGTTATAAGGGAACTTACACAGCTTTCAAAATGATTTTAATCAACCCAAGGCAATATTGTTGTTTCATGAATAGAGTATATAATAAAGTACAATTTGGTATATTTATATCAAAATATATACAGAGATTGTCTCAGTTATGCCAAAACACATGGACATAAAAAGATGGCGCTTAATTGTTCATCGTGTTAACCTCTAGGTAGTTCCTGGTAGTTCTAAGATTTTGTATGTGTTTTCTAAATTTTCCCCATAATTATCCCATTGCTTGTATTTTAAAATAAAATCTGTAGAAAGAGAATTTTGATTGCTTTTTTTCGTAAGAAACTGCTGAGTTTTCAAAGGTGGGATGCCCTTCGGATGCCTGGGCATGCAGTGAGCCAGAGGACAGACAGTGCTGGGCGGTCATCCTTAGATCCCTGTGACAACATCAGCCTTTTCCGTGCTGTTTTCTCGCTGGCCCTTCATCAGCATATTGATTTTAAAGTTTTATCGACTCTTCTAAGACACTGTTAGGCAAACTGTAAGCTCTTTTTGTAAGCCACTGGTCCTTCTGCTCTTTACTTCTTGGCTTTGATCGAGCTATTGCAAATTTCTTATGTGAAGCCTGGTCCCATCGATGAGATTTTGAGCCTCTGAAGAATTTGAATGTCCAGCACTGTGCAGCTTTTAAACTTCTGCAAAATCTACAGGCATTAACTTTGCTGACATTGTGTCTTCCTCTTCACCCCATACCTTGGCTCATGCCCTTCCTGTCTGCAAAGACTTCTCCCTCTATCCATGAACCAGACGTTTCCTGGTGTCCAAACATGCGTCAGGCCCCAGGCTCAGTGCTGAAGTTGCAAAGATGATGAAGTCAGTCTTCAAAGAGCTCACAGTCTCAAGAGGAAAATGACTCAACACTGGTATCAGTAGAATAGAATAAGTGTTCTGGGAATAGAAGTGGGACTGGAACCAGCACAGGAGTGGGGAGGGGATACCATCAGCACTGGAGCTAGAGCAAGACACAGGCAAGTGGAAAAGAAGGAGAAAGGCATTCAAGTCAGAGAAAACTGTGTGTAAAATTCAGGAGGTGAGGGGGTTAGGGCATGCAGAAAGGAAAGGATCCTATCTGATGGCTCCAGAGAATATGGGGCCAGTTAGGGAGCAGACGGCAACAGAGGTATACGGGTAGGTTAACCCTCAAGGCTGGCAAGCTTAGAATGCCTGCTCAGAACACATCACTTTTCAAGCTGAGGCCAATGGAGGGATGCTGGTGATTCTTAGTGTGTCAATTTGATTGTTGTTGTTGTTCTTGTTCAGTCGCTGAGTTGCAGTCATCTCTTTGTGACCCCCATGGACTGCGGCACACCAGTCTCCTCTGTCCTCCACTATCTCCCAAGAGTTTGATCAAATTCATGTCATCTGAGTCAGTGATGCCATCTAACCATCTCATCCTGTGCTGCCCCCTTCTCTTTTGCCTTCAGTCTTTCCCAACATCAGGGTCTTTTCCAGTGAGTCAGCTCTTTGCACGAGGTGGTCAAAGTATTGGAGCTTCAGCTTCTGCATCAGTCTGTCCAGTGAATATTCAGGGTTGATTTTCTTTAGGATGGACTGATTTGATCTCCTTGCAGTCCAAGGGGCTCTCAAGAGTGTTCTCCAGCATTACAGTTCAAAAGCATCAGTTCTTTGGCACTCCGCCTTCTTTATACATCTGTACACATCTACTGGAAAAACCAGAGCTCTGACTGTATGAACCTTTGTCGGCAAGGTGGTGTTTCTGCTTTTTAATATACTGTCTAGATTTGCCATACCCCCCCACCCCCACCCCCCCCCCCACCCCACCCTCTCTGCCGCAAGGAGCAAGTGTCTTTTAATTTCATGGCTGTAGTCACTGTCTGCAGTGATTTTGGAGCCCAAGAAAATAAAATCTGTCACTCTTTCCACTCTCCCCCTTCTATTTGCCATGAAGTCAATTTGATGGAGAATGCAAAAGTGTCCCCATCCGTAAAATATGCCCACCATCGCTTATCATTAAGGAAATGAAAATCAAAGGCACAATGCAATATCACCTCACATCTGTTAGAATGGCTACCATAAAAAAACAAAATCAGGAAAATAATGTCAAGATTTGGTACAGATGTGCTGCAATTGGAACCCTTCTGCACTATTGGGGAGATTATAAAATGGTGCAGCCACTATGGAAAGCAATATGACAATTTCTCAAAAAATTAAAAATAGGACTCCCTCATGATTCACCAATTCCACTTCTGGGTATATACCCAAAAGAATTAAAAGCAGTGATTTGAACAGCCATTTATATACCCATGTTTGCAGCAGCGATGTTCGCAGGAGCCAAAGGATAAAAGCAACCCAAGTATTCATGGATGGATGAAAGGATAAATGAAATGTGATCTGTACAACAGTGAAATGTTATTCAGTCTTTAAAAGGAGCAAAAGTCTGACATAGGTTAGAGCATGGATGAATCTTGAGGACACTATGCTCAGTGAAATAAGCCAGTCACACGCAAAAATCATTTTATGCTTCCACATATATAAGGTACTTACAGTGGTCAAATTTGTGGAGATAGAAAGAAGACTGGTGTTTTCTGGAGAGAAGTGTGAAGCAGAAAATGAGAAGTTATTTCTTAATAGGTACAGAATTTCAGTTGTTCAAGATGTAAAAAGAGTTATGCAGTTGAGATGCATGATAATATAAATGTACTTAACCTTGTTGAACTGTCCACTTAAGAATAATTAAGATAGTACATTTTATATTATGTGCATATTAACATGATTAAAATTTTTAAGTCTGCATATTCAAATAAATATGGACATATTAGATAATAAAATGTCAACTTTGTTTGAATTTTTAACAAAACACTTGAAAATATGAATACATTTATACCAAGCACCTCTCTGTGTGTCCTCAAAACCTGTAAAAGGCACTTGCTTAATTCTGTTTATTACTGGGTTTTATTAGCAAGCAGCTTTGAGAAAAACTATATGAGACTTAGATTCTATCCCATTAATTTGTCACCAAAGATATAACTCTTTAAAAAGAGTTATAATATTTTTCATTTTCATCCAAGTTTCTATGTTAGTTATTGACAAATGGTTTCTAGCTATACATTTTTTCATTTCTTTTTAAAATTTTCATTTTATTGTGGTAACAACAGGATGTGAGATACACTCTCTTAAATCTCTCTAAGGGTATGAAACATTGCTGTTGTCTATAAGCACAGTGCATGATCAGATTTGTGTTTTGGGACTGGAAGGAGGGGCAGAAGATGTATAACAGAAAGATGCCACTGGAAACCAGTCAGGACTGGAGTGGAGACCTAGAGATGGGAGCTTATCTTGTGTGCCTCAGGAACAGCAAGTGTGCCATGGTAGTGGGTGTGCAGAGCAGACCAGAAGGATAGAAATTCAAGTTGTTGAGGGCATCAGGAGCTGGCAGAAAGAGGGGGGGAGGCCCAATTAAAACTTTGTGATTTTATAATCAGCATGATCGTAGTCATTTAAAGGGAGGAAAGAAGGGGATAAAGTTGACTTTAAATCAGAAATCTGAGAGTCATCATTATTGCCATTTCCCATCCACTTACCCAATCACAGTTCTGTTGATTTCACTTCTTAAATATCTCTCACATTTGCGTATTTCCAGGAACCATCATCTCTAGCCTAATAACTTTCTAATTCACTTTTCACCCTGCAGTAAAAATTTTTTGTGCTTAAAATCTCTGTGTTCCCCACTGCTGTTAGAGACATTTAAATCCTTACCAGGGCCTAAAGACTCACACTGCCCCGGGATTTGCCTCTCTCTTCAGCTCTTCCTGTTGCCTCTTTTTTCTGTGCTCCAGCTACTATTATTTGTACTTTCTAAAGGAGAGTCCTCTTAGTCTCATGGTTCTTTTTCCTTAGTTTTTTCTTCTTCTGTTGCTCCACTATGTCTTTCAAATCTCAGTTTGAATGTCTCCTCTTTAGGAAAATGTTCTAGATGCTCCAGAGCAACCATCCTGTATACTCAGAGCACCCAGCATTGCCTCCTAACCAGATGCATCAGAATTGTAACTGAATGGATAAAATGTCTGTCTTCCCTACTGGACTCTAAGCTTCCTGAATGCAGAAACCAGGTCTACCTTTACCACTGCATTCTCCATCTTCTCACAGCCTTCCACAGAGTCTGGCATGCAGCAGACACTTGACGAAGACTTAATATATACATGTTTATTGGATAAATGAATCACTCAGTGAACACTCAGAGAAACCGTTGGATTCTCATAGAACTCTTGGCACCAGCATATGGCAGTAGACTATTTTATATTCTCATTCCTTTGACCACATCTCACCCTGTGGTCATAGATATGAAGCTTTAATTTGGTGATCTTTGGAAGAATCAAATCACCTAATTATATTCATGGGCTTCCCTGATAGCTCAGTTGGTAAAGAATCTGCCTGCAATGCAAGAGACCCCGGTTTGATTCCTGGGTCAGGAAGATCCCCTGGAGAAGGGATAGACTACCCAGTCCAGTATTCTTGGGCTTCTCTTGTGGCTCAACTGGTAAGAATCTGCCTGCAATGTGGGAGACCTGGGTTTAAGCCTTGGGTTGGGAAGATCCCCCAGAGAAGGGGAAGGCTACCCACTCCAGTATTCTGGTCTGGAGAATTCCATTGACTGCATAGTCAGTCCATGGGTTTGCAAAGAGTCAGACATGACTGAACAACTTTCATTTTCAATTATATCCATCCTAGCCAGACACAGAATTTGGTTACTATTGACAAAAAAAGATCCAGGGCTTCCCTGGTGGTTCAGATGGTAAAGAATCTGCCTGCCAATGTAGGAGACACAGGAGATGTGGGTTCAGTCCCTGGGTTGGGAAGATCCCCTGGAGAAGGAAATGGCAACCCACTGCAGTATTCTTCCTTGGAAAATTCCATGAACAGAGGAGACTGGTGGGCTACAGTCCATGGGGTCATGAAAAATCTGACACAACTGAGTGTGCACAGACACATATGACAGAAAAATTAATGACTGAGGGCAAATGAACAGTCCCTTTTAGAACACAGTTTGGCATTTGATGGTTACGGTTTGCCACTGAATTTCAAAAGTTCTCTGTTCTTCAGAGTTCCACGTCCTCTCTGACTGCTAAATCTCCCTCTCCATCTTATTCCTTCATTCTAAAAATGGACTTTTCTAAGAATGGACTTTTCCCAGGGGTTTCTCCGTAGATCTCTCTTTCATCCTTCCCTCAGACTTTGAAACACTAGCACTAAATAAGTGGGTGGTCAGCAAGTTTGTGCTGCGGGTCTGTGTACTGAGGCTCAGAATGGTTCCTCTGGATGCTCTGGGTGATGGAGATGTCAAAGTGTCTGGTGGTTTCTCCTCACAGAAACATATCCCCAGTACAAAGCACAGGAGCAACAGCTTGGGAAGTCATCTTTGGCTCACCTTGTGCTTCTTTGCCAGTGTTTACTGACTTCGCTTGCATCTGTCTCTCTCTTGCTGGTTCCCAGTGTCACCTAAGGAAGTGTTTTTCGTGTTTTTTCTGAGGCTCCTGAGATAGCCTCTGAACAGGTGTGCTTACATCCTGTGCCTGCTCTCTGCAAATGGTCTTCAAAACTGTAAGTTTAAGTTTCCTAGAGAGCACTTCTAATTCTAGGAAGACCTCTTTTGGAAATAGCAATGTATTTCCTTGTTCACATCCATGAGTTCTTAGCATTAGTGCTTAATGGTAAAGCTCAAGGAGATTGACATGATTTAAATCATCTTACCACACAACAAGCCCATGCAGCAGACACTGGGACTATCCACAGTCAAAAAACTGAAGCGTGTCTGGCTTCCATACTTGTCCAAGGCCCTGCAGCTTCTCAGTGACAGAGGTAGGCTCTGAGTCTAAGCATTCTGATTCTCACATCAC
Source organism: Nanger dama (assembly GCA_917880005.1). Taxonomy (NCBI): domain Eukaryota; kingdom Metazoa; phylum Chordata; class Mammalia; order Artiodactyla; family Bovidae; genus Nanger; species Nanger dama. The sequence continues at coordinate 9,702,370 of CAKJTW010000044.1, read as the reverse complement.
ACTCTAACCATGAAGCAGCCTGACTCTCTGTTCTGGCCACTGCCTGTTACTGACGGATTCAGAAATCTATCAGCAGCTTCCTCTATCAGGCCACCAGAGTACGTAGACACTTTAGGAACCTTTATAAAATGATATCAACTCACCATTTCCACCTCATGTCTTACTTTCCTTTTAAGTGAACATTGTACCCTAGACAAACTGGGCTACTTAGTGGACGCTAAAAATGCTTGATTACTTCTGAGTAATGATTTTTATACCTCTTATGAGCCCCAGCTTTGTTGGTGGCTCAGAAGGTAAAGAATCTGCATGTAATGCAGGAGACCTGGGTTTGATCCCTGGGTTGGGAAGATCCCCTGGAGGAAGGCATGGGAATCCACTCCAGTGTTCTTGCCTGGAGAATCCCCATGGACAGAGGAGCCTGGTGGGCCACAGGCCATGGGGTCACAGAGTCAGACACATCTGAGCAGCTAGCACTTTCACGGTCATGAGCTCCACTCCTAGGCATCTATCTTCATATCTGAATTCTATTCATCTTTCAAAGTCAAGTCAACTGCAATGTCGTGTTGTAGACAGTTTCCCCCGCTACTTCCCGTGCTTCTTTGCCTTAGTCAAACCTTCATAACAAGAACTGTCTTTCTAAATTACTCAAGCAAACACACACACAGCTTCCCCACCTGGTATAATCTCTTTCCTTACAAAATAAGAGGAGCAGTTCTAATTTTGGTTTTGCCAGTTACACAGAGCCCAGCAGAGTGCATTACACAGAAAACTTTGTCTTGTATTAAATAAATTTCCCAACTTGCCTCCACATATATGAAACATGGGTCATGAATGCTCCCCCATTAATGATGGTCATAGTTCTCTCCCTTCCCCTTCACCCCAAGCTCAATGTCTAAAATGTTTTTATTTAGCTTTGGGGAACCAGGCTTTGGAAAAAAATCTATTTTGGTGTTACAAACTTTCAGGAATCAAGTAGCTTATTAAAGTAGTGAGCTGATGATTAATTACATCAAAAACAATGTCAGATTCTGAGAATTGCACAAATTGGATGAAATATACCCATTTCTAATGAACATGAAACTACCTTCAGGGTAAAACTAAGCCTCTTTTCTCGCCCTCAGAATCTTGACCTCATGCAATAAAGCAATCAGTACTTAAAGGAGAAAATAAAATGTGAGCAATAGGGACTTTTTAAATGCACGCTGTCTTGCATTAAGGCTTAAAGAATTATGAAGTGATGCAGGCAAAGAAGCTGCTTGATGAAGGGGTCTAAAATTCTGAAAAATGACTTGTTGCCTAGTGGAAAAGCCCTATAATTCACGAGCACATTTCAGCAGCTAATGCAGTTTGTGATACTTTATAATCCTTACACATTCCAGAGCCCAGGCTCTCGGAAGGTTAGACCTAAGGGATACACTTCAGAAAAGTTACATAAACAACTGTGAACCTTAGGCAGGAAAATGTACACTTTGAACATGTTGAAACTCTCCATATTAAGTCAGTTTAGCACTTTGATTAAAGAGTTTAATCAATCACCATCCTAAGCTGTTTATTAATCACTTTATCAAGCAGTTGATGCATTGCCGGTTTTAATAGAATCCATTTATTTTGATTTCTACCTACTTCATCTTTCCAAAGGGCTTTGCGAATCAGCTGTGATAAAAAGGAGAGGGAGAGGGAGAAGGAGAGAGCAGGAGAGTGGGAGAATGTGGTTGCATAGAAAACCCGGCAAGAAAATCTCTAACTGCACCTAAACATACTTTATTATCAACGCCCTTCGAAGACTTGGCCAATTTATTACGGGTAAAAAAACGCTCTGGGAAGCAAATGTTTGGGTGAACCACACGGTTTAGCTCAGATAAACACAGGCCATTCGTCTGCTTTCACACCTGACACCCTCATGATATATGATCCTAATAAGATTAATCTCCACCCACCCACCCCTCAGTCCCTCTTTGTTCCAACCTATTTGAGATCTTCCACTTTTCTTCATGGACATTTTCCCCACCTTGGGTTACAATTTGTGGCTCAAGTTAAAGCCCTTGTTTCCTCACTACAAGGAAAACAAGATTTGTGGGAAGAAAACATTTGTTATGTGGCTGAAATTTTACTCAGAGACTCTTACCTTCCTTATGCCTTTAGCGGGAAAGGAAGCAGGTCTTGGAAGGCATCCATGCAGGTAGACAGGGCAGGGTTGAAGGCTGGATGCTCCCCCGTGGTGGTCAGAACACTGTTCCAATTTTCAGCACTCTCTTCTTCTTGATCAAGGCCAGGAATTTAAGAGTGACAGTGGTTATTTGCATTCCTTTTTATTCTGTTTTTCCTAAATTAATTAATAGAGATGATAAATATCATACAGATAAACATTTTAACTCTACATTTTCCTTTCCCCAGTTTAAAAAATTCTGTAAATATCTTCCTCTTCCATAGATTTTTTTCCAAGAGGAAAATGTTGTCATGGGGAATGGTACATTTTAACATTAGTATCATAGACAGTGAGAAGTAAACAAATGAAAGAAGCAAAAGAAAAAAGCAAAAACATCTTTTCTAAATTTTTAAAATTTTATTTATTTTGTATTTGGCTGTGCTGGCTTTTTGCTGCTGTATACGGGTTTTCTCTGGTTGCAGTGAGCTGGGTTGACTCTCTAGTTGAGGGGTGCAGGCTTCTCTGTTGCAGAGCCAGGGCTCAAGGGTACTTGGGCTTCAGTAGTGGTGGCTGTTGGGCTCCAGAGTGTGTGGGCTTCAGTAGTTGGGACTCACAGGCTTAAGTGCCCTGCAACATGTGGAATATTCCTGGACTACAGGTTGAACCCGTGTCGCCTGCATTTGCAGGCAGGCTCTTAACCACTGGACCACCAGGGATATCTTTAGCACATTTTTATATGTCTGCAACTGTGCTAAGTATTTCCTATATAATATTCCACATAATTTTGACAACAGTCCTAAGTATTATGACCCCTGTGCTTTGAAGTTGTGTTGTATAATACAGTAGCAACTAGACACACGAGGCTATTAAACACCTGAAAGGTACTAGGTCCAAACTGAGCCGTGATGTTACAGAGGATGCAGGAGTTGATTTCATTTAAGACCCTACAAACAACTCTATCCTGGCAACACTCTTTACTGAGAAGACCAACAGATTATGCAAACATTTTTACATCACTTTTTATTACCATCGAAAACTATGGGACCATTTCATTCTCTTGACATTTATTGAGCAGATGCAATCCAGCTGAGAAAAAAGAAAGTGGAAAAAGAAAGTGGATGAGAGAGAAAGTGCCATGAGATACTTCACATTAACATGACAAACCAATGCACAATGTGTTATGAGACCAGAAAAATTAAAAAGAAAAGAAAAAACCCTTCTGGAAGTGGAGGGTAAGAAGTTGGATGAAGTCAGGGATTTTCTTGTGGGGAATATGAGGAAGCAAGAAGTATCCGTTGCAAGAATGCCTTGTATATTATTCTGTAGACTCGGTAAGGGAGCTGGGAGATAGGGGTTGTTGGGGGAGGAGAATCACTCCCAGGTAGAGGCTAAGTTTAGGCAGAGACATCCAGGTAGAGAAGCAGCGTGGAGTGTGAAGAGACTGCAAACATTTCAGCAATAAGCTGAAGGGAATGACGAAAAACAGAGCTGGGGAATTAGCTCCAGCTCAAGGTTTCCTCGTGGGGAGCACTGAGTACCTTGTAAAGGATTTAGCCCTTCATCTGGTATCCCCAAATAAATTACTGCTAGATTATAAATGGGGAGAGGTGGTAAGACTTGCATTTAAGATCTGTATCTCTGGTGAGGATATATGGAGGATGAATTTGGAATGTACAGACTGAAGGGAGATCCATAAAACCTCTGGCAGTGGTCTTGGTGAGGAATGAAAAGGATTTGACAAGAGGTTCCAGATTCAAGACATGGCTGAACAAGAAGCAGAGGTCTGGTCAGATGACAATCAGAGTGGATCTTCTAGCTTGGGCAAGAAGGAAGTTGTTAAATATTGGAAGGCAGGTCAGACAGCATTGATGAGTCACTGGAGTTGGGCAAATGGAGAGCTTAAAAGAAGTGCTGTTGAGAAGGGGTGAAAAGAAATCAATTGCAGCTGGAAAGGGGCAGAGGGAACAGGGAGTATTTTTTTTTCAAATGAATTTATTTCTTAAATAAGGTAAAGGCTTAAGAAAATCTTTAGGAAAAAAAAAAAAAAGAATAGGAGCCAGGAGGTGATTTATAAGAGACTTAGTTCCTGGAAGAGAGAAAAATATTGAGATTGGACGTTTGCTGTTGCTCTCTCTGAGACAGAACAGAGGGAGGCAGAGGTGATCTTGGCTATAGCTCTGCTTGTAGGCAGCACAGAAGACTGGCTTCCCTGGTGGCTCAACTGGCAAAGAATCCACCTGTAATGCAGGAGACTCCAGTTCAATTCCTGGGTCAGACAGACCCCCTGGAAAAGGAATAAGCTACCCATTCCAGTATTCTTGGGCTTTCCTGGTGGCTCAGATGCTAAAGAATCCACCTGCAATGTGGGAGGTGTGGATTTCATCCCTGGGTTGGGAAGATCCCCTGGAGGAGGGCATGGCAACCCACTGCAGTATTCTTGCCTGGAGAATCCCCATGGACAGAGGAGCCTGGTGGGTTACAGTCCGTTGGGTAGTGAAGAGTCTCACATTACTGAACTACTAAGCACAGAAGATCGGAGATGGTTGACAACAGCAGTATGACTGTCCATTGTGAGGTCAGGGGACTGACGACACTACAGAAGTCTTGTAACGGTCAGTATGGGGAAGGGGTTTCAAAACAAGTTCAAGAACTGGTGGGAGGTGTTGAGAGGCTGGCTAAACGGTTGTCCAGGTAGCTCAGACATGGCAATGTGAGCAATGGGGGAAGAATGTAGCATGCTCCCATGTTAGGAGCTGGTTGGGTGACTTGGCTTGAAGAGTGGAGCTTCTAGATAGTAAAGGGGGTTTGTGAGTGAATAATTTAGATGGTCAGGGGATCCATGATGGTGTAGTCACTCGCCTAGAGCCAGACATCCTGGAGTGTGAAGTCAAGTGGGCCTCAGGAAGCATTACTACAGAAAAGCTAGTGTAGGTGATGGAATTCCAGCTGAGCTATTTCAAATCCTAAAAGATGATGCTATGAAAGTGCTGTGATCAATATGTCAGAAATTTGGAAAACAACAGGTACCACAGGACTGGAAAGGTCAGTTTTCATTCCAATCCCAAAGAAAGGCAATACCAAGGAATGTTCAAACTACCTACCATAAAACTACACTCATCTCACATGCTAGCAAGGTAATGCTCAAAATCCTTCAAGCTAACCTTCAATGATACATAAACCAAGAACTTCCAGATGTAAAAACTGGATTTATAAAAGGCAGAGAAACCAGAGATCAAATTGCCAACCTCTGTTGAATCTTAGAAAAAGCAAGAGAGCTCCAGAAAAATATCTACCTCTGTTTCATAGACCACCCTAAAGCCTTTGATTGTGTGGATCACAACAAACTGTGGAAAACTCTTAAAGAGGTGAGAATACCAGATCACCTTACCTGTCTCTTGAGAAACCTTAGGCAGGACAAGAAGCAATAGTTAGAACTGGACATTGATCATTCAAAATCTGGAAAGGAGTATAACATGTTGTCACTCTGCTTATTTAACTTCTATGAAGAGTGTATCATGTGAAATGCCAGGCTGGATAACTCACAAACTGGAATCAAGATTGCTGGGAGAAATATCAACAACCTCAGATATGCAGATGACATCACCCTAATGGCAGAAAGTGAAGAGGAACTAAAGAGCCTCTTGATGAAGGTTAAAGAGGAGAGTGAAAAAGCTGGCTTAAAACTCAACATTCAAGAAACTAAGATCATGGCATCTTGTCCCATCACTTCATGGCAATTCAATGGGGGAAAAGTAAAAACAGTGACAGACTTTACTTTCTTGGGCTCCAAAATCACTTAAGGCAGTGACTGCAGCCATGAAATTAAAAGACATTCGCTCCTTGGAGGAAAAGCTATGACAAAACTAGACAGCATATTAAAAAGCAGAGACATCATTTTGCTGTGATATATATGATGAATAGCCCACGTGATATTGCTGTGATATAGCATTTTGATAGTCAAAGCTGTGATTTTCCAGTAGTCATGTATGGATTTGAGATTTGGACCGCAAAGAAGGCTGAGTGCTGAAGAATTGATGTTTCTGAAATGTGATGCTGGAGAAGACTCAAGAGAGTTTCTTGGACTGTAAGGAGATCACACCAGTCAATCCTAAAGGAAATCAGTTCCAACACTTAGGCCACCTGATGCGAAGAGCTGACTTATTGGAAAAGACCCTAATGCTAGGAGAGACTGAGGGCAGGAGGAGAAGGGGACAACAGAAGACGAGATGGTTGGATGACATCACCAACTCAATGGACATGAGTTTGAGCAAACTCCAAGAGATAGTGAAAGATAGGGAAGCATAGTGTACTGCGGTCGCAAAGAGTCAGACATAATTTAGCAAATGAACAACAACAATAACATGGGATCCCAGATGCGGTTCAAAGGAGAAGAATCCAAACAGTGGTTAAAGAGTTGAAAAGATGAGAGGAAAGAGGGACAGGGAATTTCAATGATTTTAAAGAACATGTATGGCTGATTTATGTCACATTAAATTTCATGAATAGTTACTCCTAGTTTTCCATATGATCAATTGAGCCACAGAGAACTGCCTCTAGAGGAGAGTAACAATCTTGAGTCAGGGATTATGGCATTTGCATTTCTGTATGCTGGAAGACACACAAGCTGGAATCAAGATTGCCAGAAGAAATATCAATAACCTCACATATGCAGATGACACCACCCTTATGGCAGAAAGTGAAAAGGAACTAAAAGCCTCTTGATGAAAGTGAAAGTGGAGAGTGAAAAAGTTGGCTTAAACCTCAACATTCAGAAAACGAAAATCATGGCATCTGGTCCCATCACTTTATGGGAAATAGATGGAAAAACAGTGAAAACAGTGTCAGATTTTGGGCTCCAAAATCACTGCAGATGGTGACTGCAGCAATGAAATTAAAAGATGCTTATTCCTTGGAAGAAAAGTTATGACCAACCTAGATAGCATATTGAAAAGCAGAGACGTTACTTTGCCAACACAGGTCCATCTAGTCAAGGTTATGGTTTTTCATGTGGTCATGGATGGATGTGAGAGTTGGACTGTGAAGAAAGCTGAGCGCCAAAGAATTGATACTTTTGAACTGTGGTGTTGGAGAAGACTCTTGAGAGTCCCTTGGACTGTAAGGAGATCCAACCAGTCCATCCTAAAGGAGATCAGCCCTGGGATTTCTTTGGAAGGAATGATGCTAAAGCTGAAACTCCAGTACTTTGGCCACCTCCTGTGAAGAGTTGACTCACTGGAAAAGACTCTGATGCTGGGAGGGATTGGGGGCAGGAGGAGAAGGGGACGACTGAGGATGAGATGGTTGGATGACATCACCTACTCGATGGACATGAGTCTGAGTGAACTCTAGGAGTTGTGATGGACAGGGAGGCCTGGTATGCTGCGATTCATGGGGTCACAAAGAGTCAGACACTAATGAGCGACTGAACTGAACTGAACTGAACTGATACCTAGTAATATAAATAGGTATTAAATAAATATTAATGGAGCAAACCCTATACCTATTTGTTTAGCCAAATCTTATTCTACAAGTTCATGCAAGTTGTAATATTATAGATAGGATGAAAACTATGCATAGAAATATGAAAATGCTATGATAATTATTACTTAAATGTCATATGAATCATTTTTTTTTCCTACTAATACCTTAGATTTGACCTCTGCTACCCTTAGGGCTTGAGCAAGGCAATTGACCTCTGTGGACATTTCTGGGACCCTCAGAAGGAAGGCAGCAGCTTGTTCTTTGTAGCTCCACGGTGTTTGGAAACGTTACTACATCTCCTATTCCTTTTGTGCACTGATTGGTGTGTGGAGCAGTGATTCTGCTTTTCTGATCCTTGTATACAAGTAGGTACCTCTGGCTCCTTTGCACAAGAAATACTAAATAAATCTTTATCAAACAAATGAGTCAAGGAGTATGAAATGAAATATAGTAGGTGATTTTTGAGAACGATTCTAGCTCAGGTGTCTCTGGTGGACTGTTGTGGCATCCTCAAACAGCTCTGTGATGGGTCACAAAGATTACACTAATTCTCTCCAGTCTGACCATCCTAACCTGCCAATTACTGAGAAATCCCAAACACCCTTAAGGATGGGATGTTAATTTTAGTAAACCTAATATCTTTCTCCCATCATTTTCTGGTAGGCATCTAACTCATTTCTGTCATAACTCATCCTCTGTTCATCAAATTTTACTATCCCCTTCCAAAAAGATTGTTCTCACTCTCATGGCAAGAGACAGCCCAAAGTCTCAGCCACTTCTGCTTCTGGCTCAAAGTCCAAGACAGCCCTGTGATGCAGAGTCCTCTCCAACAGGTCCAGAAAAATCTCTAGTGGTCTAGTGACATATGCATTAAAAAGAGGAGCAACCTGATCCCTTAAACCGTATACCCACCACAAAACACAGAGCAGATAACGGATAACACCAGTCACTGGTCTCAAACACCTGCAGAGGGGCTTCTCACAGTGCTGCCTGGGAGGAATTCTTTCTCCAGGTTCTCCGTGGTTTCTTCTCTGCCTTGTGGAAATTTTCTCCTGTCCATTCCCCTCCTAGACCTCGTCTGAAATGGCCTTGAGGAAGTCAGTGTTTTGAGGAAACATAGTTCTGTAGCCCACTTTCTGTCCAAGGATTGTCTGAAAGCTCTATTAAAGAAGTCCAGTCTTTTCAGATCAAACGGATGGGTTTTTTAGCAACACAGTTTCTTTAGAAACTTCGTAGGTTCTGATGTATTTAGTCTTCAGCAGTTCTGCACATCATAACCACACCCAGCGTTCCTTCTAGAGTATACCTCACATATGTCTTATTTTCTGTGTGAGCTCTCAAATATTTCTTTTAATTTACTGATAGCTGCCTTCATTAGTTTGACCACATCCTATATTTGATCTGTCCTTCAAGACTGACTTGCTGTCAACTGGGAAATCTCACATAGCTTTTGTCAATCCCAAAGCTTACTCTTCAGGGTCTAGAAACTGTTTACCTTTCTAACCCTGAAGGCTCCCTGTATTTGAATTTCTATTCCTTTTTACTTTTGCTTGCAAAGTAGTCAATGCTTTTAGAATTCTTTTTCAAATATCTTGCCAAATGCAGCCAGTAACAAACAACAAAGAGCGGGAATATCCTGTTTCCAACTTCTTCCATCAGTACAAGCTCAGTAAGCACAGGGTCTGCCTTCCAAGTTGCAGCATCTAGGGTTTTACAAACTATTTTGCCACTACCAAACACAGAATCCCAGCTATCCATCCAGTCGTTTCCCTTTCTTCACTAACTTCCTGGTAAGCCAAGGTGATAAGATGTGAAAATTTTATTTGGCAATTCTGTAGTTCAAAGCGTTATATATATTAGGATGCTGCTGCTGCTGCTGAGTCACTTCAGTCATGTCCGACTCTGTGTGACCCCATAGACGGCAGCCCATCAGGCTCCCCCTGTCTCTGGGATTCTCCAGGCAAGAACACTGGAGTGGGTTACCATTTATATTAGGACAGACTATGCGAAAAAAAAAAAAACCACCAAAATAAAACCAAAGAAGACTCTGAAGGCTCAACAGACTACAAAACACAAAGTTTTGATTGCTATCTCACAGTCCAGTGTGGTTCTTTAAATCCCCTCAATGTGGCTGGGGGTTTCTCCATGTAGTTTTTCAGAGAACCCAAATTTCTTCCATCTTCTCTTTCATTGTCAAATCATGGCTTCCAAGGACCCATGGAAGAGAAAAATTTATCATGAGGTTGGTTGACATCATATCTAAAAGTGGTGAGCATCACTTCTGATCTCATTTCATTGGCCAGAACTCTGTCATATGGTTTCAGGTTTCAATCTAACCCAGGGAAATCTGGAAGATATACAGTTTAACTGATGTGCTCAGGAGGGGGAAATAATTTTGTAGTCAGTCTTTGCCATACATAGGATTAATCAAATCTCTGCTTTTCCATAAATTTAATATAATTGATAGCAAAGGCAGTCAAAAAGATAACAATTCCATATTATTTCCTTTTTCAGTTCAGTTCAGTCACTCAGTTGTGTCCGACTCTTTGCAACCCCATGAACTGCAGCACGCCAGGCCTCCCTGTCCATCACCAACTCCCAGAGTTCACTCAGACTCACGTCCATCGAGTCAGTGATGCCATCCAGCCATCTCATCCTCTGTCTTCCCCCTTCTCCTCCTGCCCCCAATCCCTCCCAGCATCAGAGTCTTTTCCAATGAGTCAGCTCTTCACATGAGGTGGCCAAAGTACTGGAGTTTCAGCTTCTCCCCTACCAAAATTAAATTAAGTCAACTATTGTTTGGTAGCTTGGGGATTCACCAAACTTTTCTCTGTAGATAGAATTGCTGAGTTAAAAGCTGAAGATTTTTAAATATCAACCACTTCTCTAATTCTGCAGTGAAGTAGTATTTTTTTAATTTGAAATGCTGGGTATGAAAATGCTGCATGGTTATAGAGATGGAATATCTCCTCGTTATCCACTCACTTATTCACGTACTCAGTTAACATACGTTTGTCAGGTTCTTAAAATGTGTAAGACTTTGTGCTCAGTGCAGAGGCTGTATTGTTGTAAGATTTGGATTGTTCAGTCTGTAGATGTTTATGGAGCACTGAGCCATGCTAGGGACAGGGCAGACTGAGATAAATGTCACATTCCTGTCCTGATAGCGCTCTAGTTTAGGCAGGTGACCAGCAGGTAAGCCAGGCTTCTCATCAGCTTGTAACTGCTGTGACAAGGCCATATCCTGGGGCACAGCCTAGAAGGGGTATGGGAGAGGCAATGACAATCACTCTGAGCCTTAATAGGCAACGAGTGGTCACCAGGGAAAGAAAAAGAGAAGAAAAGAATTTCAGAAACAGGGGCCTGCAGGTGAAAAGCCACGTGCAGGGAAAAGAGAAACTGGTGAGAGGGCGGGAGGTGAGTGGGGAGTGAGAGTTCCCCAAAGGCTCCCCAAATAAGCCGGGTCGGGAGGAACCACAGATGCCTATGAAGGAATTTAGACGAGTCTGAAAGTGGTAGTCGCTCAGTCCTGTCCCAGTCTTTGCGACCCCATGGAACCGCCAGGTTCCTCTGTCCATGCAATTCACCAGGCAAGAATACTAGAGTGGGCTGCCATTCCCTTCTCCAGGGGATATTACTGACCCAGGGATCAAACCCCAGTCTCCTGCATTGCAGGCAGATTCTTTACTGTCTGAGCCACCAGGAAGCCTCCAATCTTGAGCCTGGAGGTAAGTCATAAGTTAAAATGATATTACAGAAATGATACTAATATGGGTAACAAAGTGGCAGACATTGACTGAGATCTTCTGCTTCAGGCAGAACTATATGTGCTCTGGATATTGTGAGCTATACACACCTCACCATAACTTTGGGAGAATGGTGACTCTCTGTTGTATTTGTTTTATCATCAAGGGACTGAAACTCAAAGAGGTACAGTAATTCATCTGTGCTAATGCAGTTCATAAGCCTTGGAGTTAACAGTAATGACTCATGTACAAAATCAGCAAGGAATTCTGACAGCTCCCAATAATGGATTTAGTGGTGTGTGTGTGTGTGTGTGTGTGTGTGTGTGTGTGCTCCTTGAGAAAAATGATGCACGGAGATTAACTTTCCTCCTCCAAATACCTCACAACCCCTAGATGGTACAAAAGACATTTCAATCTAGGCCTGTGTCCCTGTGAAGCTATCACATATATCCATCTCCTCCTCCTTTCCAAGCTTCTCCTGTTGAAAGAACAGTTGATGAACTAAAAACTAAGAGGCCTTCCCTTCTGTCTGTGTGACCATTCACTGGTCTGAGCTCTAGCCACATAGCTTCTCTAGACCTGGTTCTCTTTCTCTCTAAGTCTAAGGGGTTAAACAAAATAGTTGCAAGGTCTTTCTAGTGGTACACTGTTCCATGCTCTGGGCTTCCCTGGTGACTCAGTGGTAAAGAATCCACCTGCCAATGCAGGAGATGAGGGTTTGATCCCTGGATCAGGAAGATCCCCTGGAGAAGAAAATGATGACCCATTCCCATATTCTTGCTTGGAAAATCCCATGGACAGAGGAACTTGGAGGGCTATAGCCCATGGGGTCACAAGAGAGTCAGACACCGCTGAGCAGCTAGATAACAATTCCATGGTCTCTTGGGAGCCACAGCCTGCGAGAGGGTTAGGGTTCATGTGGCCGAGGAGGAGGAAAGGGGAAGTGCTGGAGGAAGGAGGAAGGAGGAAGCTGGAAGTGCCAGAAGCCGTCTTTCTTTTAGGCCCACAGCAGCCTGAGCTCAGGACTGTGAGAGCCGGGAGTTATGAAGGCGCCCCCCCACCTCCTTCCTGGGCTTTCCCTTCTCTCCATCCCTCTTCTGTTCCAGGTTCCTGCCTCTGGGCTCCCTGATCACCCAGGCCTGGGCTTTGCCTAGCGGGGTCACTCACCTTCCAACAATGAATCCTCTTCCAACTGACTCACCACGGGTGCAGCACCGTTACAGGGGCTCCGAGTGGCCTCTCAGAAAAACCCATTACTGCTGAACAAGGCTGTGGGGCAGCCCGATTCCAGGCCCCCTGGGCGAGGGATCTGTGGCCCAGTGGTGACCGCCATTTCCAGGCAACTCTCAGGGGCTAAGCACACACACACAGTTGTAAGAGAAGGCGCATCCAGCTGATTTGCGGTGGATCCAAATATGCGATTTAAGCAGGGGACACTACTGTAAGGCAGCAGCTTTAGGAACTAGCAGCAGAAGGCTCCCGAAGCTGGAAACATGCATCTGGTATCATGGTTTGTGCTTTCATTTTATCTGTGGCATTCAAGGAAGATAAAGCATTTCTGCTGTCTTCATCTCCTCCCTCCCCTCTTTCCTTCCTTCTGTTTATTCCTCCTCCATTTCTCCCCTCCCTCTTCTTTCTGTCCTGCCTATCTCTTTACTTTTTCTCCTTCATGCTACTTTCAAGCCATCTGTGAAAGATGGCACTCCGACAGCATTTGAGGAGCATCTGAAGTTCCTCAAGATTTCCCGAGAAGACTTAGAGAGGAGATAGGACTTCTGTCCAAATCTGTCTGGGTCCAAATTCATTTTTCTGAAAAGGGTCGCTTCTGAAGCTAGCATCATCTGTGAAAACATGACCAATCCTGCAGGCTTCCATAATCTCCCTAAAATAATTTTCCGAAATAATCTCTGGATAGCCTCTAATTTCATGTCGGCTTCCTGAGGGCTCGAGTGCGGAGCCCCAGACTCCGCCCTCCCTCCTGCAGAGCTACCACAGCTCTTGGTGCTGTATTCTCCAGCAGCTGCTCTGTCCTCTTGCTTCCCTTTAATGACTGGCTCCTCTGTCCTTGGCTTCTCTGGGCCTCCTAACAGTGCTCTGCAAGAAGCTGTGGTTGACCACACCACTTTTGCAAATCCAGTGCCCCTTCAGTGCTTAGTGGTGAAGAACACAGGCTCTTTGTTTGAAGCAACATGGGTGAGCCTGGTGAGATGGGCATTATGCCAGGCGAAATAAGGCAGACAGAGAAAGGCACATATTGCATGGGATCAATTCATATGTGGAATATTTTAAAAATACAACAAACCAGTGACTAAAACAAAAAAAGATGCAGACTCACAGATATAAAGGACAAGCCAGTGGTTACCAGAGGGAGAAGGAAAGGGGTAGAGGCAGTTCAGGGGTAGGGGAGTAAGAGGTACAGACTGTTGGGTATGAAACAAGCTACAGGGATATATTGTACAGAACAGGGAATACTGCCAATATTTTACAGAAACTGTAAATGCACTAGAAATTTTCAAAATTGTGAATTACTGTACTGCACACTTGTCACATATAAGATGGATAACAACTATACTTCAGGTTAAAAAAATATGAACGCAATTACTGATAGTTTTTTTAAAAAGAAGAGTCTTGAGACAACCTGCTTGAGTTCTGAACTCACCCTTGGCACTTAACAATTGTGTGGCCTTGGGCAGAGTTACTTACACTCTAGAAGCTGCACTTTGCTTATTTGTAAAAGGAGAATAAATAGCACCTACTTTAGTGAGACTAAATGGAATAATTTATGCAAAGTCCTCGCATGTAGAAAGTGCTTTTCAGATGTTGGCTAGCAAAGGCAAGTATCCACTTTTACTCAACTGAGGTAGCTTCTGTGTCTCTTAGCTCCAACTATTTTTTTTGTTTGTTTTTTTCAGTTTAAGAAAAGTTTAACAGCGGGTGAGCTCCCCATCACTGCATGAATGGAGGGAAATTCTTAGCTCCAATTTTTAATTGAGAAAATACGACTGATTCAACCTGGCCTGGGGGTTGGCTTTTGGACAAGTGAGACCCTGGGGGAATTGTAGTTCACAGAGTATATTCTCTGAGAAGACTGTGTAGGTTGAGGCAATGACTGACAATTGACATCAATATTATTGTTTTTCCTATTTTCTACTTGTTTGACTTCATTATCCCTTAACTAGCTTGCATCTATCATTCACATATTCATCTAATATATTCTGAAGAATGGCCGGAAGATAAAGGAGCCCCCAAAAGAGAGAAAACCAGGATGCTGTTTAACTGTTAGTCACCAGTACAGCTGAACTGGTTACTAAAACACTGTTCTATTTACTTATATAATTAACTTTTGCTGGAGTATAATTGATTTACAACTTCCCTGGTGGCTCAGACGGTAAAGAATCTGCCTGATATATGGAGCTCCCTGGTGGCCTAGTGGTTAGGATTCCGGGCTTTCACTGACAGGGCTGAATGTGGGAGACCAGCGTTCGAGCTCTGGGTTGGGAAGATCTGCTGGAGAGGGAAATGGCGCCCACTCTAGTATTCTTGTCTGGAGAATTCCATGGACAGCCAGGCTACAGTCCATGGGGTCGCAAAAGTCGGATATGACAGAGCAAATAACACACACATAGCTATATACAATGTCGTGTCCATTTCTACAGCACAGCAAAGTTAATTTGTTATTTATACACATATATCCACTCTTTTAAGATTCTATTCACATACAGCTCATTACAGAGAACTGAATAGAGTTCCTTGTGCTATCAAATACGTTCTTATTGGTTATCAATCTTATATAGAGTGTATGTGCCAATACCAATCTTCAATGTATCCCTTCCCCCCTTTCTTGCTTGGAAACCATAAGCTCATTTTCTACATCTGACACTCTATTTCTGTTTAATAATTTTTCAAAATTTTGTTTTTTGATATAACATAGCTACTCCTTAAATAGCTTCCCTGGTGGCTTAGAGGTTAAAGCGTCGGCCTCCAATGTGGGAGACCTGGGTTTGATCCCTGGCTTGGGAAGATCCCCTGGAGAAGGAAATGGCAACCCACTCCAGTATTCTTGCCTGGAGAATCGCATGGATGGAGAAGCCTAGTAGGTTACAGTCCATGGGGTCTCAAAGAGTCAGACACAACTGAGCGACTTCACCCTCACCTTACTCCTTAAATAAATGATTGTCTTGCCCCTGCCATCTTAATGGCATCCTAATGGCATCCTAGTTCCCGACTAGGAACACCATAACTGCCCATGACCTAAAACTAAAGAAGTCATGCCCGACACAGCAGGAGCCTCCAAGACTTCACTCAGCACGATAACCAGCACCACACATACCAGCTATATCCTCTGCTATAGTTCTCATGCTTCTTCCATCCAATCTCTGTCCACCCAATGGGTCCTCATTGTAGTCTCTGTACCAGTGGCTGGAAAATAATTGGACAAAACAGAAAGGAAGAAGGGCATGTGGTGTTTTCAATGACTACAACTCGGTTGTTGGGTATAGTGACAATGGCATGTGCAGTCCTAACTCCTGATGTTAGGCTCCTGACCCATCTCTTCTTAGGTGTCCAACTATTTCCTTACCTCCCTAGAAACAGTGACTGTTATGGACCTCTAACATTTTTGGCCATCTGGTGGACCAAAAAAAAAAAAAATACTATCTAGTTGACTATCATTGTCTTAAGTTGCATTTCTTAATGACTAATGAGGTTGAACATTATTTGAAAAAATATAAGGCAATTTTTCCTACGTATTTTTTGACTAGTATCCTCTCATTTTTTTCCCTATGGAGTTGCAGAAGACTTTATTGGAGCAGGAGGAGACACTGCACCGTTTAGTTGACAGCGTAAAGGAGCATGATCTTTAGAAAAATTGTAGAAGTGAAGGAAGAAAATTGAAGGAAAACTGTATCAGGAGACTTTTAAACTAATTCAAAAACAGATCTATTTTTGTATTTTTGAATCAAGATTACCAATGTTGATGCAAAGGTAGGATCAGAGAAACTTGAATAAATAGAAATCAATTTGTCTCACAAGAAGATCAGGGTGCGCTGGTTCTGTTGGTATCACTTCAGTACCTCAGTGGAACTGAGATCATTATCAAGGTGGTGATTTTCGTCTTCTTCTCATGTTTATGGACTCATGAACACAAGTTTGAAGCTGAAACTTCAGGAGTCACTTCTTCATTCTAACAAGAGAATGGAAAAAGAGGGACCTATAGATGGAATGTGAGGACTTTCCTAGGAATCAAAAAAATGGTTTTGTATGGCTATACCTAGTTGAAAAGTTGGTAGGGAGAGTGAGTGTTGGGTGAATGCACAATACACTGGGCAACAAAAATAGATACCTCTAAAACAAGTGAGGTGTCTAGGACTGGAGATCGGGTGCGTTTTGTTCACTAAGAAAATGTGAGAGAAGATATAGGCTGATGTAGTTCCAAGGCTGCCATATATACAGAAGTCAGAAATATGAACCTGAGTTTGGAGAAGAGGTTTGGATAAAAAACATAGACATGGGACTCATCTGCACTAGAGATGAGAAAGTGGGGTAAAGAGGAAGGGCAAAGAGTCAAGAACAAAATATGGAAACAGCTTTGGAAACTCATGCCTGTAAATTGTCTTGAATGAAATTCTCAGAATGGAAGACCAGATTGGAAACTGAACAGTTACATTTTTTTCAGCATTGTATTGTTTTTTATAGCTTATTAATTTTGAACAATAGATTCAGCCACTTTTGCATTGAGGATAAAACTTTCAGAGCATATGAAGCAAGCTCTTAGATCAACAGAAGACTGTACTCTCCAGAACTATTTTTTTCTCTCTCACTAGCTCTGCCCTGGTAACTCTTCTGATTATGCATTTAAATAAAAGGATAGTAAAGATGAATTCCATGATACACTTAACTGCCTTGAGGGATAAGAATATGCAGCAGTAAGTGTAATATGTAAAGTGTCTATTCCTGTGTGGCCACACGTGAGAAGGGATATGCAGTCGCCCTCCACCGAGCCTTTGTACTGGGCTTCAAAGTCATCTTGCTGGAGCTCAAAGGCCTGTGGGAGTGGTGGCATCTTCCTCCTTTTACTGAAACTCGAATGTGAAAGTTCTTTGATAGCTGAGTTGGTGTTTTAAAATGTTGGTTCTGGTAATGCAGTCTCCTGAATGGCTTTTCTATTTCATAATCTCATATTCAGAATACAAATGGCAAACTCTATTTCCATGAATATTAAAATGGGAAATTTATTTTGGCTGAATTTTGCATGCCTCAGAGGAAATGTTGAAACTGCCAGCTATGATGAGAAAGTATAAATATAAATAGCTAACAGGTATTAAGCATCTTCTTTTGTGCTAAGCATTTTACAGGAATGATGTTTTGCAACCTCTGTAAGCATCGTACATAGCTGATCCTCTTATTGTACCCATTTAATACACTGGGAAAACAATGCTTAGATAAAATCAGTGTTGTACTCTATGTGCTCACCACCATGTGTGTGCTAAATCACTTCAGTTGTGCAACCAATGGACTGTAGCCGGCCAGGCTCCTCTGTCCATCAGGATTCTCCAGGCGAGAATACTGGCGGGGGTTGCCATGTCCTCCTCCAGGGGATCTTCCCGACCCAAGGATCGAACTTGCATCTCTTATGTCTCCTGCATTGGGAGGTGAGTCTTTACCACTTGTGCCACCTGGGAAGTCCAATCTCCAATGTAGTAAATAACAATCAACTTTATATTTGTTAGGTAGGCATTGAAATGAAAAGGTGCTTGTTCCTTGGAAGAAAAGCCATAACAAACCTAGACAGCATATTAAAAAAGCAGCCAGCAAAGTCACTTTGCCTAAAAGGTCCCTATAGTCAAAGCTATGGTTTTTCCAGTAGTCATGTATGGATGTGACAGTTGTATGATGAGCACCAAAGAATCGATGCTTTTAAACTGTAGTGCTACAGAAGATTCCTGAGCATCCCTTGGATAGCAAGGAGACTGAACCACTCAATTATAAAGGAAATTAACCCTGAATATTCATTGGAAGGACTGATGCTGAAGCTGAAGCTTCAATACTTTGGTCACCTGATGCAAAGAGCCAGTTTATTGAAAAGATCCTGATGCTGGGCAAGATTGAAGATAAGAGAAAGGGGAGACAGAGAATGAGATGATTGGATGGCATCACTGACTCAATGGACATGAGTCTGACCAAACTCTGGGAGATAGTGAAGACAGGGAAGTCTGGTGTGCAGCAGTCTTCAGGGTCTCAGAGTTGGACATAACTGAGTGACTGAACAATAACAAGGCATGGAAAAGTAGCAAGGACATACAAGTTTCCAGGATAATAACAACGATAAAAAATGTCTCTGATGGCACTGGTAAATGGGTGGCTTGACATGGCACTGAGGCCAGTGGGCTGAGTAGCAATGCCAAAGTTGTGTTTCTATAATCGAATGTGGGCTGTGGCTGCTTCCATTCTTCTTGAGGAAACACTAATAAAAAAAAATTGGGGACTGAGAGTCTGAAGTGAAGAAAAAGTTATTGTAAATCCAGGAAAAAAAACATTTACATAATTTGCAACATTTCCCATTTTGTTACAGTGAGAGTAGGTAATCATGATTTAAAATTAACTCAGTATCCTGCATATAACATGAGTCAAAGCTGTTGCATAAAGCTTGTGGAATTTCTTTGGCAAATCTACAGCAATTATATTTTAAAGAATATTTGTAAACTCTAGTAATTACCTAAACAAAGACAAGGGAAAGACACATGAGCTATATCATTATAGAGAAGCAGGTGTACCATTGAAATAAGGAAACTACTTGGAAAGTGTCTTAACATCCTTAGAGGAATTCTCTACACAGAGACTCTGCCTCAACCCAGCGCAATATTTTAGTTCTTGTGTTTTGCACAATTTTTCTAAACAAATTGAATTTTTAAAATAGATTTACAGGCTTTTTTGCCTCCCGAGGGTGAGTTGGGGGAGATTAGGGTCTAGAGTGGAAGGAGGCACATTAAAAAGAAAAAAAAAAGAAAAGCTTCAATTTTTTTTCCTCTTCAATTTTGACACACAAAAAGGCTGAATCTGGACCAGCTATGAAGAACTGGTTGTTTTTACATTCAGAGAGTGTGGGGATTTCTGTCCACGCTTTAGGTGATGGAAACTCCTCCAAGATGCAGGGACTTACTTTTCCTCCAGGTCCTAATGTTTCAGGTTAATCTTTTCTGTCCATCATCTTTTATTGAGATCTGATTATGTGCCATCCCTGTGCATGGTCCTGGAGATGGAATGACGAGGAGGACAAAATATGAAGTATGAGGAGTGAGGTGAGATTGTAGATAAATGGGACTAAACTGGGGCCAGCAAAAGAGGAGGAATTTCTTCTACTTGAGGACATGGTAATGTAGCTGTCTAGGGAGTTCAGTAAACTTTGGAGAAAGGCAGCCCATTTCATACGTTTATCAGAATCATGCAGATTTCCCAAGCCTGAGCTTTGGCCTTATTCTAAAACACCACAAATGAAATTCTTTCCTGATTTCCCTGTAAGTTTCCTTTCATCTTTGAGCTCTCTGGCTACTTATTTCAAATTCTGGCTAGTCAGGTTTCTAATCATTTCAGCAAACTCCCTTAAATCTTGTTGAAAACAAGGGTTCTAAACTAACAGAGTGAGGGAGTGAAAGCTGACTGATGACAGGGCCTTCGTATGTGCACTCTTTTCACGGGTATTCAGGACCTACTGATGGGTCACAAGGCCGAAATTCACTGAGAATCTGTATTTTGCTAACCTCTCCAGGTATTTTCTATCCTTGTGGAATAATGATAGGTGGAGGACTCCTCATAGGAGTATGTGGGGAGGAGATGGAAATCAGAAATTGTCAATACATAGCTATAGTATTCATTTATTATGAACTATCCACAGAGTGGGCTTCTCTGGTGGCTCAGTGTCAATGCAGGAGATACAGGTTTGATCCTGGGTCAGGAAGATCCCCTGGAGAAGGAAATGGCAACCCACTCCAGGATTCTTGCCTGGGAAATCCCATGAACAGAGGAGCCTGGCCGTCTATAGTCCATGGGCTTGCCAAAAAAAAAAAAAAAAAAGTCAGACACGACTTAGCGGCTAAACAACAATCTGTAGAATAACTACTTATGTGCCAAGTCCCATGCTGAGCTTTGTGGACATACTAGTTGTCAAATGGCCTTGATTTTGTCCTCATGAAATTAGAATATGTCTTTATTCATTTTTCATTGATTTAGGGTATTGAGGCAAACAATTTCTCTGTACTTCTTACAACACTTATATTATTTTCCAAAACTTCGTGGTCATCCTTTAGATTCCATGAGGGAAATTTACACTGTCAACAGCTTGTTGACAACTAGACTCCATTAAGGAGCTTCCACAGGATCTGCTGTCTACCAAAGCTTGATGCTAAAAATGTGGTTCATGAGGTGATAGTAAAAGGGATCTAATGTGATTAGAAATACTTTCTAGCAGAGGAGACCTATAATATTTTGATCAATAAGATGATTTCATAAGATTGTCAATAGTTAAAAAAATTATTGAAATAAATCATGCTGTCTTTTCAAAAGACAACATGGGTGAGAAAGAAGTTGAACTTAATATCACCATACACTTTTATTATGAAGTCATGTTATCTTACATCATACAAAGAATACAACTGCATGAATCTTAAGAATAATACAGAGATGTATGCTGTGGTGGAGAAGTCGTGGACATTTCCCAGGAGGAGAGAGGCTGAAGAAGTCAGATGGCATGAATTGGTTGATATCAAAATAGAATTTTTAAAAGTGTGTTAAATAAAATTCTTGATCCTTTAGACAGTGCAGAAAAGAAAAGTGAGGAAAAGAAAGTTTTCCTTGGTAAAATAAGTTTGGAAAGTATTACAAATATATCATATACTTATAGACTACATTTCAGATTAGTAAATTGAAGACTTTGAGAAGTCGTGTAATAGGGAAAAATCCATTAATTTAACCTCTATTTTTTTCAAATTTATTTGACAATAGAATATGTTTTTATCCAATTCATCAGCTATTAAAACCAGTCTCGCTAAACACATTTTCAAAAATACACATTTTGAAATGTTCTGGCTGAGGTCCTGTGGGGAGGAAAAATTAATTTCTAAAACAAATGAAATGATGAATTATGAAGACATTTATTTGAGAACCAAACTGAAAAAATGTATGTGGTTTGTGTAGGAAAGATGATATTTTCTGCTAAACTAAAGAGAATTTGGAGTAGGATGAAATAATTTAGTTATTTATATTCCACTAGGGGTATAAACAAAAGGCATTATAGGTCTTAAATATAAGGTATTGAGTTCAGTTCCATCACTCAGTTGTGTCCAACTCTCTGTGACCCCATGGACCACAGCATGCCAGGCCTCCCTGCCCAACACCAGCTCCAGAGTTTACTCAAACTCTTGTCCATCGAGTCGGTAATGCCATCCAATCATCTCATCCTCTGTCATCCCCTTCTCCTGCCTTTAATCTTTCCCAGAATCAGGGTCTTTTCAAATGAGTCAGTTCTTCGCATCAGGTGCCAAAGTATTGGAGTTTCAGCTTCAGCATCAGTCCTTCCAATGAACACCCAGGACTGATCTCCTTTAGGATGGACTGGTTGGATCTCCTTGCAGTCCAAGGGACTCTGAAAAGTCTTCTCTGATACCACAGTTTTGAAAGCATCAATTCTTCAGCATTCAGCTTTCTTTATACACCAACTCTCACATCCATACATGACCACTGGAAAAACCATAGCTTTGACTAGATGGACCTTTGTCGGCAAAGTAATATCTCTGCTTTTTAATGTGCTATCTAGTTTGGTCACAGCTTTTTTCCAAGGAGCAAATGTCTTTTAATTTCATGGCTGCAATCACCATCTGCATAGATTTTGGAGTCCAAAAAATAAAGTCTCTCACTGTTTCCATTGTTTCCCCATCTATTTGCCATGAAATGATGGGACCGGATGCCATGATCTTATTTTTCTGAATGTTGACTTTTAAGTCAACTTTTTCACTATCCTCTTTCACTTTCATCAAGAGGCTCTTTAGTTCTTCTTCACTCTCTGCCATAAGGGTGGTGTTATCTGCATATCTGAGGTTATTGATATTTCTCCCAGCAATCTTGATTCCAGCTTGTGCTTCATCCAACCCAGCATTTCACATGATATACTCTGCATATAAGTTAAATAAGTAGGGTGAGAATATACAACCTTGATGTACTCCTTTTCTGATTTGGAACCAGTCCTTTGTTGTATGTCCAGTTCTAACTGTTGCTTCCTGACCTGCATACAAATTTTTCAAGAGGCAGGTCAAGTGGTCTGGTATTCCCATCTCTTGAAGAATTTTCCACAGTCTATTATGGTCCACACAGTCAAAGGCTTTGGCATAGTCAATAAAGCAGAAATAGATGTTCTTCTGGAACTCTCTTGCTTTTTTGATAATCCAGTAGATGTTGGCAATTTGATCTCTGGTTCCTCTGCCTTTTCTAAATCCAGCTTGAACATCTGGAAGTTCACTGTTCACATACAGCTGAAGCCTGACTTGGAGAATTTTGAGCATTACTCTGCTAGCATGTGAGATGAGTGCAGTTGTGCAGTAGTTTGAACATTCGTTGGCATTGCCTTTCTTTAGGATTGGAATGAAAGCTGACCTTTTACAGTCCTGTGGCCACTGCTGAGTTTTTCGAATTTGCTGGCATATTGTGTGCATCACTTTAACATCATCTTTTAGGATTTGAAATAGCTCAACTGGAATATATAAGTTATACTACTTATTAAATGACAGAGCATTTTTGTAATTACAAAGTACTTCCACTGCTAATAACCTTGGAAGGTGAAAGTGTTTCTCAATTTTTAAAGAATTCCTATGGCTAAAAAGACTGGAAAGAGGCACAAAAGCACTCACTCTGAGTCAGCAACAGTGATGAAACTTGAGAAGTCTGGTGGCTGCCTAGTGGTAGATCCTGATCCATCAGGTTACTAAAAGACTGAAGACAGTCTGTGGAACTTAGCTAGGAGCTCCTTGTACTGATGGTATGATGCTGGCTTTTGTAAGTTTGAGCTCTCTGTTGATTCAAGGCACCCAGAGACTTTGTTCCTCCTGAGCAGAGGTCTTACTGATGAATTTCAGCTCTGTGTTTCTGAAGATCCCCTGAAGAAGGAACTGGTAATCTATTTCAGTGTTCTTGTCTGGAGAACCCCATAGACAGAGGAATTTGATGGGGTACAGTCCATGCGGCTGCAAAGAGTCAGATACAACTTGGCTATTGAACAACAAGAACATCATAATAGTGATGTGGATAGGTGACATTTATTGAATTCAGTATGTGTGAGACATTGTTTGGTATGTTGATTATCTCATTTTATTTTTATTATTTTGAAGGGACATATTCTATTGTTTCCATTTTATAGCAGAGACTTCTGAGGGTTAAGGAGTAGTATTGCTTGCCCAAGACCACACAGCACATTTTTAAGGAAGCCATGATTTGATCCAAGTCTTCTGACTAGCTTCAGACTAGAGTTAGAAGCTCTGAGGTCAGCAATCATGATTTTAGTTGTCACTTTTTAGATCTTTTATTGCAGGGGTGCCACTTCCACCTCAGTATTACCTATTCTTTATCTCCATGAAGAAACCTAATGCCCACTCAGTTGCTATGACATCAACACATGGGTGAAGAAGTTGGTTATATGGATGGAGCTGAAGACATGCTGATCCTGAAACCATGCAAGACCCTGTGGCTCTGGGCAAAAACCTTCCTGTGAGCAACCCCCTACCCTCCACCCCACCCCACTTCTGGACTGGGGAAACAGGAAACAGGCTTCCTTCAACCGTCATCATTTTCCCGGAGTTTCAAGGGGCAGGTTCAAACAGTGCTAATTAGGGAAGGGATGGGATGCTGAAACACAGTGAGAAAGTCAAAAAACAAGACTATAGCCCTGGGGCAGGGTTCTGGTTCCCCTCTTAAGGGATATACATAACAATTATCTTTGAGCTATTTTGCAGATACTGAAACCCCACCAGGTGGGCGAAGTTAACTCTACACTGCCCACAGGCGTGTAGACCCCAGACCAGTTGGAACTAGAAGACTGAGGATGCTGACTCCACTTTTCCCACCACTAACCAATCAGAAGAACATCCTTGAGCTCATCATACTCTCTTTAAACCATTACTGTAAAATCCCTCACTTCTTTCTCCAGGTGGGACACACAGTGTAGAGAACATTAGCCCACTGTGGCCCTTTTGCCTGGAAAGCAATAAAGCTATTCTTTTCCACTTTACCTCAAACTCCGTCTCTGAGATTTAATTTGGTGTGAGGATACAGAGGCTGAATCTGGCTTCAGTCCTAGAGATTTTACAGAGTCTTTGGGAGATGCACTAAATTAGTGAAGCAAGTAGGTCCAAGGAAACAGTTTGCTAATAGACTCTGGACCTTAGGACTATTGACGCCTTAAAAGTTTCAGAGAAAATGAAGATGCCTCATTCCTTACTGGAAAAAGAGCATTTGAATCAAGTCGGTTAAGTCTCCCTTGTGGGTTTGAGGAGATGGTAAGGTTAGAGATAAATAAGACCCTCACAGTCTCATAAGTGATTGGACCCAAGTCGAAACTAACAGAATGTTGGTTTAAATGAACCATCTCCTGTGCTGGAGTTTAGAACTGCTGTTCTCTCTTCTCTGACATTAGGCTAAACTGTACAGTAGTACCAGAAATAGAGCAGAGGGTGTGTTTCAGAATTTGGACATAAATGAGCACACCATCCAACATGTTAGGAATGATACATGGGACGAACGGATACAGTGCTGAATCTTTGACTTCGGTTTCTTACAAGGCCTCAGATAAAATTGCTTATTGCCCAACCCTAGGGGTACTATTCATAATCCATCAGTCAGTACAAGGTGGTCCTGGTGCTGACATGGTCATAAGAGCATTCTGGAATGGAACAGGACAAAGAGAATGTGGCTCATTCCTTGTCTTCTTAGGGCTCTCCTCTAGCCCCAAGAAAGACTGTGTGGCAGCAACTGCCAAGTAATTTTCAGAATTCTGTAATCTCTCAAAAGATTTTAATAGGCTTCTTGGGGCAAGGAGAAGGAAAAATTCAGTTTTTAACTGTTTATCTTTTTTTTTTTTTCATTAAAGATTATACGACATCGAGGGATGAACCAAGAATTTAGCTCCAGTAGTATGGTGTTTGGTGAAATTCTGTCTTACAAATATCCCGCCCCCCAGGAAATCAGAATCCTGGAAAAAGAGTATACCTCAGAAAACTGATATGAATTATGTTTTGAATAAAATGTATATATTTGGAAAAGAAATCATCATAAAAAATATAGAATTCCAGTCTTATTTGACAAAGTTAAGTTTTATGTAGTATATACTTTATCTGAGAAGCTCTTGCTTAGAGCAAAACCAGAACTCTTTGAGAAGCATTTAAAAGACCACTCAATTTGAGTCCGCTTGTCTCTTTTCCCAGACTGATACATGTGGCCTCCTACATTTAAAATGAAAAGTCCTCAGACAATCCTAATCACATTGTCAGTCAGACAGTCATCTCCTGAAAGGGCCTCCTTCACCTTTAAGGATGCATGTACAATAGTGATATGTAAGCAGCTCAAAGACTCAATACCCCTTTTTCTGCAAAGCAAGGCTGGGTTAGGAAAAATCAATATGTTGGAAGTAAAGGTCAGACTAGGAAAAGTGACATGAAACAGAACTAAGGGAACAATATCCTTCGTGAAGACTGTTTGAAGTTTCCTTTACCCTTGTGCTAGCTTCAGTGCAAATATATTTTATCCTAGAATAGAAGGCTGTATTCTTGAGGAAAAGTCATATTTTAAATATTTATCTATTCGACAGCATCCTTATTGCGTATTATCTTTGTCCTATTGACTAATACTCAAAAAGAATAGTGTATACTTTGAAGTGCACATTGCATGTGAATTGGAGTTGCCAGATTTTTTTTTTCTCTTGTAAGCAATGAGATTCGAACACACATATGCATTTGCCTACCTTTTGAACAGTTCTCAATTTACTTTTTCAAGTGGGCCAGATGTACTACTATAGTCCTTAAAAGGGTCAGGACCATCTCCTTATTTCCCCACTCTCTATACTTATTGCTTGGGTATAGCTTTAAAGTAGCCCATGAACCCTTTTCACTCTCGCAACACATTTACCCACAATTAACAATCAAGCCGTCTTCCCTTCATTCAGGCATCCATTCTCCCCGGCCTCATTTTCCCTGCCTCTCTCTTGATCTACCATTGTGCCGAGAGCTGTTTGTGCCATCTCAATCTGCCCCCTCCCCAGCCGCACAAGGATTGGTGGGGGGGAAGAAAAGCCTGGCATTCAGATGCTGAATAGCAAATTGCTCCTGAGTGTCCTTGCTCCCCCGGCTCTCCCCCTTCCTTGGGAAGGACAAGGGGGCCCTGAAAGCAACCATACATTTTGTTCAGTGCTCTTGAAAACAAGCGTTTCACACCTGAAGCCTTTCACAGCAGCCCAGAAGCACCCTTCAAACCACTTAATTGCCAATTGCTTCAGAGCTCCTTGTAAAAGTCCATTATGTCAGCCAGCTCCATGGCGGAGACAAAGTATGCGAAATGAAAGAGTCCTCCTTCTTCCAGGGCCAATGCGGCATTAAATATCCCCCATCACTGGTTTTCTTGTTAACAGGCCGTGATTGGCTCCCGTTGGAGGTATGCACAGAAACCTTCTAGCATTATTTTAAAATGAAAGATGCAATTTTCTGTGATGCTTTGTCAAAATAAGGTAAAAAAAAAAATTAAATAAAATAAAGAGGTACCAGAGATAACCAAGAAAGGGATCTTCACACACTCAGTTGAAGTGCTGGGATCTGGGGTGGGGATGGGACCGGACAAGAAGCACCTAGAATAGTTCAACTACCAAAACTGAGTAGTCTTCTGTTTTGTTGGAGTCGTCTTCTTTTTTCCCCCTAGGTTGAAAAAAAAGTAAAGTGTGTGTAAATTCTCAAAGTTAAAAAAGAGTTTCTCTCTTTGAAGTGGAAGGAAACAATAAGATATCCCACAAGAAAAGAATGCTCACCTTGAATACAATGAAACTGAACTGCTTATTCACTAGAGAACTGTTTCAAAGTTGCAGCTGTGGAAATTGATTTTCAAATGACTCTGCTCTTTCGGAGGCCTCCCCCAAGCTCACTTCAGTCTTTACTACAATTAACAACACAATCAATTTGATGAAGAAAAACACCTGGTAAGCATCTGAGTAAGGAATGAAATGTTGCTGGAGTAAAGTATTTCTTGCCAGTGAAAGCCTCTCACTCACTCTTAGGGGGAAGGAGGCTGCCCAGGTGAGGCAGTGAGGAAGGATATCAATAAAATAGGACCCAGGGAGTGAGTGAAAGGCACTCAATCGTGTCAGACTCTTTGTGACCCCATGAACTATACAGTCCATAGGATTCTCCAGGCCAGAATACTGGAGTGGGCAGCCTTTCCCTTCTCCAGGGGATCTTCCCAACCCAGGAATCGAACTGAGGTTTCCTGCGTTGCAGGCAGATACTTTACCAACTGGGCTATCAGGGAAGACCCAGAGAGGGGGTCACCAAACCCGATGGTGGAGGTGTGCGATCAGTTTGTTGGGATGATTCCAGGTGTGCTTTCAGTAGACGTTCTGGAGTCCTGGGCTCTCATTTTTGCTCCTCTGGCACTTTATAAATCACAAGCCTAATACTGGAAGAGTTTGCATAACATGTAGGCCTGTCTTCCAGTTTCTAGGATGGTGTGTGCTTTTAGATTCCCCAGTGTTATCCTACTTTCAAAGGGTTGCCTTTTTCTCCGAAACTTTCGAACTGAGATTTCTTCTAGAATTCAGTGCTTTCCTTCCTGGAAAGATCCAAGTGGAGTATGAGAGGAGAAGGAAATGTGTGTATTTATTCTAATGAAACTTCTGTGAATGTTGGCTTCCATCTTGAGCCAAAATACTCCTCTGACTGTGGTGATGGACGGACTGTAAATTTCCTTTGAATGAATGAACTTCATTGTACTCAATGACCACTCCCTGGATAATCTGATTCTTCTGCCTTTTTTTTTTTTAAAAACTGATCTCTCTTTCTTTCTTGGACTTGTCCTGCCATTCACACCTGCCATGGCTTGTCAGACCATTTGGTCCAAACTTGCTCTTGTGACTTATGAGACTAAGTCACCAGGAACTCTCCCCTTCCTGCCATAGTAAGTCTTTATCTGTTTGGGCCACGGCCCACAGTGCACACACAGTGACTGTGTCATGCTTCAGACCTGCAGTGATTTAGAACCTAGAGCAATGGAAGGTCCATTGTGAAGGGAAGAATGTGTTCATGTTGGTCTGTCCATATCCAAGGATCATTATAAATAGTGGGGCTCATCTCAGAGCTCCTATACCTCATGGTCCAAGAAAGGTTCCTCAACTGTTGTGCTTTATTAATGACCATATATATATAATCTATTCCCCAAGAAGCATTTGACTTATGAAAAGTAAAAATAACTTGTCATTCATGGTATTTGCTTTTCTTTCTATCTGTTATTCCTTCTGTCTTCTTTGCTTTATGTTTACTTGTTTAGGTTGCTTCTTTTCTCCTCCTCTCACTTATCAGCTTGCTCTGCAGAAAAATTTCCAAGAGATTAATTTATCTGCTTAGCCATGTAGCAGGTCTACTTATGTCATAGGATGTATAATGAATTTTCACTAGATTTTGTGATAATTTTTTTGTCAGTGTGAATTTTTATGCACTAAAGTAGAAAATGAGAGGAAAAAGTAACATTGGCAACTTCCCGCTCATCTGTCCCCTCCCTCTACAAAACTCATGGAATAGGGAAGTTTGGATGATAATGCTGGGAGGGAAAGCTAGTGGATGCAGTTTTGCAAAAAGTTTCACCTTAGCACAGAAAGCCTCAGAACAATCCCTAAGTATAGTCAGGTCAGCAGACCATGGCTGATGGGTCAGTTCTAGGCTGCCACCTGCTTTTGTGAATTAAACACTACAGGAATATAGCCATACCTGTAAAGCGTACGTGTGCTTCCCTGACAACTCAGATGGAAAAAAATCTGAATACAGTGAAGGAGACCTGGGTTTGATCCCTGGATCAGGAAGATCTCCTAGAGAAGGGAATGGCTGCCTTACTCCAAGATTCTTGCCTGGAGAATCCCATGGACAGAGGAGCCAAATGGACTACAATCCACAGGACTGCAGAGTCAGACATGGCTGAATGACTGACACTTCACTTCATAAGTTTGTGTGTTTAATTACATTTTATTTTGTTAAGGACTTTTGGTATATCTGTCTTTCCTGCTAGATCGCGATCCTTGAAGGCAAGGACATGATCTTATTTGTAACTTGACTGTGGCCATTTCTGTCAAATAGTTGCCACTTAAATGTTTTTTAAGTATCCTCTAAATGGATGTTCGTTTCGTTGTGAAGAAAAAGCATTTCATAAACCTCAAAGTCTCAGGCCCAGCTCCTTGGAAACGGACATGATAAAGCTGTGAGACAGTGCGTTGAGTTATTTTCTGGGAGTGCTATGATCTCACTCTGCTTCTGGACATCACAGAGAGATTTCATGTCTTAGTGAACAGTTGCATGCTCCTCTGGTGCATTTTCTTCTCTTTGTCTTCACTTTATTCCACCTGCTCCAACTTTCTAGAATTTTTGAAAAGAAGCAAACAATTTGTCTTAAGCGGTAGGTTTTATGTAACTGTATGAGCAACAAAACCACCTTTCATTGTTTCACATATCCATTTCCCGTGGTAGAGCCTTGCTTCCTCTTAGCATATCCAATATAACAGCTGCTTTCTCCACTGTCCCTTGGCATAGTGTACTGGTCTTTTTTGCACTTACCTGACAGCATTTGTTGACATAAATAGTAGCAGGTTTAGTCAAAGTCTTGCCAGTATCTCCTGGTGCCAGATTTATAATCTTGTATTATTTTGGGGGTACTCTGATCATTTTTCAAAAGAGAAAATAAAAGAATATTCTTTTTTTTGATAAAAATAACTCTTCATTGACAGTGAGAAGGAAACTTGAATCACTCCCCCATGGCAAAATGGCATTCACACCACTGGGAAATTTTGAACCAAGGAAGTTTAAATTTGTATACAGTTGTTTGAATCTCTTTCTGCAGTCTAAGGAAATCTGTTTAAATATGTTTAGATTATAGCATGGTTTCACACATAATGTTGGTTTTGATCAATGTTTAGAATTTTAGCTATTGAAAAAAAAGGGATCCTAATATTCTTGAGTACTATTCTGAGTCCAGCACTCTACATGTGTTATCTAATTTAATACTCATTTATGTGTGCTATTTAATTTACTATTAATGATTGCCCTGGGGGAAGCTGTTATTGTCCACAAATTACAGATGAAGAAACTGAGGCACACTATGACCGATCATGATTACAGAGCTAGGAGAAGGCTGTCCTATTCTTCCCCCCCTCAAGCTGCTGTAAACAACTATTCTGCATTCACCAAGATCCCCAGGACATTGTGGGCAATAGTAAACTGTGTGCCAGTCTGCACCTGCAACAGTTGATATCTCCATGTAAGCAATTCTTTAGCTGAAACAGGCTAGATGTGGTGAATCTGCATAATCTCACCAAATAAATAAGCCAGAGAAATTTCCAGAATGACCATAAAATTCACCTGCCTAAGACTAAAAGAAAAGCCTTAGGGTTTGCTGGGATGGGTGGCATAAGTGGATTGATCAAATCAAAGCATTGATTACATACTCTCTCTGCTTTGCATTTAATAAAATCATGTTGGTACTGAGCTCCACTGCTGGTGCTTAAATATTGATTGCTACCTAGGCTTTATGTCCTCTAAGCATCTTCACTTTAGTAATAATAGCAACAACAACAACAATAATAATGGTTTACATCCATTAACCACTTACTGTGCACTGATATTTCGTATGGATTAATTAATTTATTTCTCCTCAGAATCCTATGAGTGGATTATGTTTTATCTCCTAGGATCATCAATTGATGCCCAGAATGCCAAATGACTGCTTTAATAACATAGCAAGCAAATATTGGAATAGACATTCAAACATAAACTCTTGGCTGTCTGATGCTGTGATTGCATCCTTTACCCACAGTGATTCCTTTCTTTTTCTCCTCACTGGGAGGAGCCTGCTACAAGACCGTGAAAGTGCTAGTCACTCAGTTGTGTCTGACTCTTTGCGACCCCGTGGACGATAGCCTGCCAAGCTTCTCTGTCTATGGAATTCTCCAGGCAAGAACACTGGATTGGGTTGCTATTCCCTTCTCCAAGGGATCTTTCCAACCCAGATTTGTAGGCAGATTCTTTACCATCTGAGCCACCAGACCATGCAGTGAACTCATCCATTGCCGTGGCTTCAACTATCCCTAAAATACACTGACGATGTCCTAAGATACACTGACGATGTCCTAACTGTGTTATTGCTCAGGAATATTCTGCTAGAGACAAGGATATTGTCAGTGTACACAAGGAGACTTCTACTCATTAAACACCTGTTACCTTCTCCCCAAAGCTCCTTCTTTGTATGGTGATAAATGACATCTTGCATTTAATTACCTGAGTGTAAAGCCTACAAAGGATTCCAGCCCATCTCTTCCACACTCTCTGGGAGATCTCTGACCATACCACTAAGTCGTCTGTTAGCATTTCCTCTCAAATCTGTCTCTCTCCTCACCATTGTCCTACCTCATCCCCGACCAGTGACTGCCAGCACTTTCCACAGTCCTCCTGTCTCCAGCGCAAGTGCCTCGGAATCCATTGACTGCGCGGAGACTGGCCTGATTTGTCTGAAGGTGAATCTGACTACATTCTCCACTGTTGAAATATATTCGACACTGCAACTGACTTAAGATCTCTCCAACCAAACACACAAAGCCCTTCATGATCTGGATCCTGTTGGAATTAGTATTTTCCCATGTTTTTCCTATGCCAGAGAGCAAACCTCTCAGAGATAGCAGTTGTGCCTTGCCAGTACCCCCACTGGTGACTGACACACAGCTGATACTAAATAAATTGTTGTATGGTACATGAGCATGCTCTTGGTTAAAAGATTTTTTTAATCAAGAATGGTTACAACTTCATACTTAAGATCTAAAGTATAAAAACTTTTGAGCTACTTTTGATTTTATGAGCCTGTTCTTTTCTAAAACTCTTTTATGTGAGCATTAAGCTATTAACACAAATTTTCATAGTACTGTTCATACCCCGCTGAGCTTTTCTTCTCAGACTTGAGTGAGTGATCATGTACAGAACACTAAGTTAAAATCATTTTAGGACACAGGCTTGATTTTTAAAGCGAACTTACTTTTTTATTATTTAAACAAAAGTTAAGCTGTTGGTGGTGGTGGTGGTGGTGGGTTCTGAAGCAGCTTTACATTATCCCTGCTCTGCAGATAAAAGTTAAGATTCCTTGTTCACAGGCAGGATTTGGCAGTAAGCATAGAGAATTGCTTTGGCAGACTTAGTTTAATTGACTTAAACTTGAACACTGGCTGCCCCTGCATAGGAATTCCCAAAGCTATTCTTAACAGGCCTCACAAATCTAATAGTAAAAAGGACCTGCTGATGAAAAACATCTGCCTTGGGGCCTAGTGAAGATTCCATACAAAGTTATACTTTCCATGCTACAAACTTATATGGATTTCCCCTGCTAATCTTTATCATGGGGAAAACCCTTGAAACATTCTTTCCCAGTCTTACCATGAGCTTTTCACATACCTTCTCTACTTGGCAGCACGAATTACTACTACATTGTCTCCTGGTTAGGAAGAACAGAAAAGCTACTGAAGATCATTGAGTTAACCCTTACCCCATCATTGCCCTAAGACTTGAAGCGTTGGGCTTCAGTTTAGAAGTAAATATGGAAAATGCCAAAAGAAGAACCTGCGTAATAGAGGTCTATTTAAACACACACTCGAGTATATTTTAAAATGTGAAAAAAGCATGTTTGATGATTTTAGAATTGCTCTGACTTGTGTAGAAAGGGGATATTTGAATAATAGAAACTTCTCTTCCAGCCATATATCCAGTCAAACCCAAGCCCACATATATTGGTGCTGCTGCTGCTGCTGCTGCTGCTAAGTCACTTCAGTCGTGTCCGACTCTGTGCGACCCCATAGATGACAGCCCACCAGGCTCCCCCGTCCCTGGGATTCTCCAGGCAAGAACACTGGAGTGGGCCGCCATTTCCTTCTCCAAGGCATGAAAGTGAAAAGTGAAAGTGAAGTTGCTCAGTCATGTACAACTCTTAGTGATGCCATGGACTGCAGCCCACTAGGCTCCTCCATCTATGGGATTTTCCAGGCAGGAGTACTGGAGTGGGGTGCCATTGCCTTCTCCATATTGGTGCTAAAGAATATCAACAAGGTCAACTCATATAAAGTCATTTCATATTGGACAGAAAGAAACACGGACGCATCCTTAATAACTGTTAGTTTCCAATGCCAGATTGTTATTTAGGGTCCACATTTTCTAACTAAAATAGGTGGTGTGCATTTCACAAGGAATGAAGAAAGAGGATCTATTGGTGAAGAAGGACAAATTATGCAGTTCAGGGAGTCAGAGTTAGATTTCTGATACCCCTGAAGAAGCCCCGTGTTACACTGCATCTTGCAGAAAGGAGTGCTTCTCTCTGGCAATGCATATTTTACACCCCCGCTCTCTTGGTAGGAAAAGTCTAATTTTAATGCGTGCTTAGGCATGTGGTGTTTATAGGAAAAGTTGCATGTGTGGGTGTGCACTTAACTACTCAGGAGGGATCTGAAATATGATTCAAATTTCAGAAGGCTTTCCTACTTCTGAATACCAAGAAACCAAAACAGTCAACTGGATGAATCTACTTACAAGCCAAGAAAAGCAACAAGGCATTTTCATATCACAAAAGTAGGGTAAGTTTTTGTCATGAATTATTTAAGAAATGCTTTCCATACCCTGAGCAGATGATCTAGTTCCTGTCCTAAATTGGCAGTTTCCTTTTAAAGACTAAGTGAAGCATATTTCATTTAAAAACAAATGAAAATCAATCAGTAAGTTTTTCAATCTCACAGCTCTTCTGCCTTGAAAGTCAGGGAGAGTGGTATAATGTTTATTAAGAGTTACGCTATTCAGATGTCTTAGACACATTAGAAAAGCTTGGTTTTATAACAATCTTGATTATAAATATGGGAAATACATGAAAATTTACATTTTTATAACTGTTTATAATCATTTACAATTTCCACAGTTCTGGTTTCTGTTAAATTTTGGAGGATGTAAGATTTCTAATTGCTGATGAATCAGAGTCCAAAATAATGAAGGCAGAACATCTTCTGAGGCCAATACCATGATCTCCTGTGGCCTGTGAATGCTGACCTGCTACTCGAGATGAGTGAGTTGACAAGACAAAGGGAAAAAGGAAGAAAGAGTCTAGCTCTCTATAGTGTTGTGGCCCCAGTTCCTGGTTTTGCTAGTTGGCATGATGAGTGAAAGTCGGACACGACTGTGCAACTGAACTAACTGATGATGACTGAAAATTTCTTCCACGCCTTGATGTTTGCAATAGAAATCCCTGGGGTAGAATATAGGCATGCAAAAGCTCAGATGCCCTTGATGAGAGTTGCTTCATAAGTTTTGGCGCCCACTAGTATTTTTTTTCCCAGTCCAAGGATTTGGATAATTATCTTGGTTCATGGTGGGTGGTATCTCACTGCCAAATTGTTCTCTTGAGAGTACAACTGCCTCAGGTTTTTGTAGCTAATGGTCTGAAATTTTGGGACTAATTGATTTAGATTTGTAATACTTCTTTGTTTTATGAAGAAACTATTGGTTTTAGTACTGAAAGACCATTGTAGCCTTGCAGCTTTAATTTTTTGGACTAATTGAATTAGATTTGTCATACATTCTTGTTTTATGTAGAAACTATTGTTCTTTCCACAGAAAGGCCACTGCAGCCTTGCAGCTTCTTCCATGGAAATTAACCTCTTTGGTCTGCCAGGCTTCCCCAAAGATAGCAAACATCATGAGGGTAAGAGGCAACTCTATTTTACTAGTTTTGTGTGCTCTCCCTATGATCTAGAACAATATTTGTCACATAGTGATTCACTGAGGGTCTGTTGAATTGAACCCTGTATGTGTACTCTTGCTACTAGGGGAGATTATGCATGAGAAGCTATCTACTCTAATGGAAGAAAAGTAGAAATGATAGTCTGACAACCATTATTCAAGTCCTTTCTTTGGCCCTTATTAGCAATGTGATCCTGAGCAAGTCACTTAACCCACCTATGTTTCACCTTTCTCACCAGTAAAGTAGAGTTTTAGAAGGTACTGATACTTAGGTTACAGAGCTGATACCGTGTAAAAAATAGAAACTAATGAGAACATGCTGTACAGCACAGGGAACTCTACTTAATGCAAGGTAGTGACCTGAATGGGAAGGAAATCCAAAAGGAGGGGACACATGTATGTGTATGGCTCATCAATTTTACTGTACACTAGAAATTAACACAACAT
This sequence comes from Nanger dama, assembly GCA_917880005.1. Lineage (NCBI taxonomy): Eukaryota > Metazoa > Chordata > Mammalia > Artiodactyla > Bovidae > Nanger > Nanger dama. The sequence continues at coordinate 9,666,518 of CAKJTW010000044.1, read as the reverse complement.
TATCAAGCAATTATAGTCCAATAAAATTAATTTTTAAAAACACAGAGATATTAAGGGAGAAAATGGTCATGTGAAAAAGTGTCTTTTGTAAACACTATAGAAACCTAAAATATAATTAGATATATATATTATAGGGACAGTGTATTAAATCTGTTTTCTGTCTAATTCTCTGATTAGCATCACTGTTGGCTCTCAAATGCTGAATTAGATGCCTAACCTGACCCTCATGCTATCTTTGGACTTATCTGTCTCACCTGAATTTAACCTGTTCCCAAATTTTCTTCCTGATTTAAACACCTGATTTCCAGCCATGATTTTATGATTTATATTAATGAGAGATTATGCAACAGTCACTGGATTATATATAAATGTTATTAACGGATTTAAATTATACTTAAAAATAAGGACTATATACATAGAAAGTAAACGAAAGAGGACGAACTTGTAATTTTCTGGGTATTTTTGTTGTGTTGGACTATGTTTTGTTTCCTGTACTCTTCATGCAGAGATTCCTGGAGAGATTCTTTTCTATGGGGCTAAAATTCCACAAGAGGCAAATATAATAAGGCAGTTAGAAGGATATTTTAGTGGTATGGCAGTGGTAATCAACCTGGGTAAAGAGTTTCCTTAGGAAGATAGTTTATGATTGTTTCAATGTCAAGGTGGGAGAGATATGCCCATCTTCTAACCCTCAGCTCAAACGACCCCTTCTCCCCTGACCCTCCTTCCAAAAGGAAGTTGAAGGGACCACTACTCACTTTGTGTGTTCACCCTGTGTCTTGCAAAGATGTCTCTCATACTCACCCAGTGATTCTCTGGACCACCTGACTGCTATTTTTACCTCCTTTTACCTGACTTGCCCTTTCCTTGGCCAGGACAAGTCTGTGTCAGAGTTTATCATATGATACTGCTTAGTAAGGTTGAATGGTTAAATGAATGGGAGAAAAAAATGAGTGATCTGGAGTAAGAAGCATAGGTCAAGGAGAAATATTCCTCCAGGCTCGCTGAAGATAGTTGTAATATTGAAATAGTTGTAACAGTAAAAACAACCCAAAAGACAAGATTGGGAGGTGTTATAGAAATAGCTGTCTATTGCGTGATCTCATGAGAGCTAGACTAGGGTGTGCTGGTGGTTCAGTCACTAAGTCAGTCCAACTCTTTGCGACCCCATGGACTGCAGTACGCCAGGCCTCGCTGTCCATCACCATCTCACAGAGTTCGCTCAAACTCATGTTCACTAAGTCAGTGATGCCATCCAACCATCTCATCCTCTGTCATCCCCTTCTCCTCTCAACTTCAGTCTTTCCCAGCATCATCTTTTCAAATGAATCAGCTCTTCATATCAGGTGACCAAAGTATTGGAGTTTCAGCTTCAGCATTAGTCCTTCCACTGAATATTTAGGACTGATTTCCTTTAGGATGGACTGGTTGGATTTCCTTGCAGTCCAAGGGACTCTCAAGAGTCTTCTCCAGCACCACAATTCGAAAGCATTAATTCTCTGGAAGGTGGTAGAGGGCAGGTCAAAATAGCTAAGATGGCCAAGACAATACCCAAAGGCTTCCAGTGGCAATTAGATGATTTATGTTATTTTTATCAAGAGTGATGACAATAGGTGAAAATAAGAGATGAATCTAAGAAGGGCTACAAGGTTGGCATTAGCAACTGATTCATTCTGCAGGTAAAGAGCAGCAGGGCTATAGACAGAGACAACTCTTGCTTGGGCCCTGATCCTTTCTAGGTCTGTTGCTTGAGGCAAGTTACTTAAGCTGTCTCAGATTTACTTTCCTAATTTTTAAATGGTATTGACAATAATGTAATTCCCTGGAAGCACTGTGAAGTTTAAATAAGAGGATCCATGTATAGCACTCAGTACAATGCCTGGTTATAAAATGGATGAGCAAATGCTTAATCTCTGTGTATTTGGAACATTGAAAATTTTGCATAAAATAATTTTACCTAGGAGCCCTTGAGTATCTGCTTATGGGAAACTCAGGTCCTAAAAAGTTTCCTGCCTTTTTCTCCAGTTTTTTTTTTTTTTTTTCAAAACATTTGTTGAATATTGTGAGGTGCTAGGCTAGGTTCAAAGAAATAAACAAACATATGCATAAAATGCCACCCTTGGATTTCAGTGTTTTGCAATTGAATGAAGATATAAAAATATAGAAAACAATGTAATTAAAAAAAAAACAACAACCCTGCACATAGTAATCTGAGAAGCAGAAACCAAAAAAAGGCACTGGGGGAGAGATCAGAGAGTCAGGTTTAAGTCCCATTCTCTTGTTTGTTCTTTGGCCTTGGGTTCCTCTTATTAACTTCTTGGCCTTTGGCCAATTGTGAGAATGTTGGTTGCCAAGATCTCAAGTTTCCTGTTGAGCCTGAAGATGCTAAGCCTCATAAGGTTATTGCTGCCATTCAAACCAATGCTGGAGGCCATTCCCTCTTCAAAAATGCAGGTAATGATTTATGGAAAGAGTGTAGACTTAGGCCTGGTCTTGAGGAATTGGTAAGATTTCTCTGGGCAGAGTAGGAAGCAAGAGTGGTCTTCAAAGACATGGGAGAAGAAATCCAAATTAGACAATTACAGGACTTATTTGTAGGTACTTAGATACCTAGCATCAGACGATGGATGTAATCAAGTGACTCAGCCTCAGATTTAGCCAAATTTTATTGAGAAGCTCTATTTAATAAGCACCAGCCTGGGCATTTCACACATATTTTCTAAGTTAACCCTCTAGTTGTGTGAGGTGGTAAGCATCATTACCTCTTTTTTTTTTTTTTTTTTTTTTTAAATGGGGCATGGATACACATACAGGTGATCACAAAGCCATTCAGATAATGCAAGAGTGAAGAAAGTTTTCTGGGGCAAAATATACATCTGGCTCCACATCTGGCCTCTAGACCACTAATTGTCAACTTTCTGTATATGGAAACTGAGTTTCAGAAAAGTTAAGTGATTTACTGAATGGAAAAGAGTGACTTTGTTAAGCTGGTACTCAAATTTGGGTTACCTGAATCTAAGTCTTGTGCTTTGCCAGTATACAGTCTTCCCACTAGGAAAAGCTAAGAGGGGAGCCTGGAATGAAAAGTATTGTTAGACTAGGGTTGGGTTGAAAGGGTTGGGTTGGAAGTGTGAAAGCATGAGTTACTCCGTCACGTCCAACTCTGTGATCCCATGGATGTAGCCTCCCAGGCTCCTCTGTCCATGGAATTCTCCAGGCAAGAATACTTGAGTAGGTAGCCATTCCCTTCTCAGGGGATCTTCCTGACCCAGAAATTGAACACGGGTCTCCTGCACCACAGACAGAGTCTATCATCTGAGCCATCGGGGAAGCCCAGAGACATGGCTGCTGCTGCTGCTGCTAATTCGCCTCAGTCATGTCCGACTCTGTGCGACCCCAGAGACGGCAGCCCACCAGGCTCCCTCGTCCACATGGTTAAGAAAGTATACAATTCAGGAGTAGCGTCCAAAGGATAGAAGTAGCAAGGTAGGTTCAACATGGAACAAAACAGAAATTGAGTGCGAGCCATGCTATGACTTGATATTGTTAGAGCAAGGAGAGAAATCAACCAAAGAAGAGAGATTCCTGGGCTACTGAGGTCTTTCTTAAGCCATCCTTCTGTCCTACTTGCAGAATTTGACATATACATAAAGTAACTGAAATTATGTGAATGGTTCAAGGGTAAATATAAAACCCCACTATGGAAGCCATGTTTGTGTTCTATGATTTATCAAATCATAAACTGGCTTCAGAGCTTTCTGTAACCTGTATTCATAAGTAAAGCGGAGACCATTTTCTGGTTTAAAAAAATGAATCAGCCTATGAAATAGAGTGTGACTCAAAGTTTTACTGCCAAAAAAACTAGGTAAGTTTGAAGGAGAAACTATCTTTTTGTGGCCTTATCAGTTTCTCTGTTTTGATAGGCTCTTGTCTGCAATTACCTCCCTGTCAATATCCTGATTATACAATTGCCCTTCTAACTATAGGTGGATATTTTGTTTTTTCCTGAGGTAAAACTTCACAAATACTGCTTTGAATAGCTGGAGATTAACAGATCTAATGGAAAGTGAAAGTGAAATCGCTTAGTCGTGTCCAACTCTTTGTGACCTCATGGACTGTAGCCTAACAGGCTCCTCCATCCATGGACTTTTCCAGGCAAGAATACTGGAGTGGGTTACCATTTCCTTCACCAGAGGATCTTCCCGACCCAGGGATCGAACCCAGGTCTCCCAAATTGCAGGCAGATGATTTACCCCCTGAACCACTAGTGAAGCCCTAATTTTCTAATGGAAAAACAAATACCAAATGCTCAAGGAATATCTAATACGGCTAATTTTAGATGCTATGCTTTTTAGCAATGAGGGGGAAAATTGCTAAACTGCAATAAATTACTATTTTCTTTATTGAATATAAAGGTAAATTGAGAGTATAAAGTGGCTAACCCTTTCTGTTTTCTTCAAATAGTGTAAATTCAAACCCCATAATGGGCAAAATTTGATAAAATTAAAATGATCAGTCTAGTTTTCAGCTTAATTTGAAAAATGTTCATCTATGTGTCCATCTTAGTAAAAGAGCAAACCTTTTCAAGAATGTTGGAAAGTAGATGATTGCTCTTTTATCCAGTGGTATCTTTCATTATAAATGGTTCATATTTGATAGATCTCAAATACAGCAAACAAAACTGAAGGTAATAGTTAACACAAATGTATTTAGTCTATCATGCCCTTCAAAAATAACCTGAACTGGAATCGTGTTTGCATACCGTAGACCTCTCCTATTTCTCTCACTTGCAAAAAGTCCAGACAGCATGTGGGAAACTATTGTAATGTGAGAAATTATACTCGGTATTCAATATGCTATGAATCAGCAGGCAGTTTGCCTAAATACTAACAAAGTCCTGTTAACTTTTTCTTTATTGCAGACATAGTCTAAGGTTAGCAATTGTCTGGTGTCAAGAGCCCTTGAAATGTCAATGTGAGTGGGTTTTTTACTTTTCTTTTTTTTTGGTGAGGGTGGGTGGGTCTTGCACTACTTTGGCTTCTGTGAAGATCTTTGACGAAGAAATAGCAGCCTAGTACAAGGTCCTGTCACACAGAAGGACTGTGGGGATGGGAGATATGGGACTTGGTGAGGAATGCTGTTGCTTTATTTCATCACTGCAAAGCAAGGTGCTGATCGCAGAGCCAATCCGTATGCTTCTCTGATCTCCCTGTTGGGGTGGCAGGCCTGATGGTCCCAGGTACCCCTGCTTTCCAGGTGGGTCACAGTCTGTCAGTCCATCTTTTGTGTTCTGCACTTTGATATGGTAACAGTTTGAGTTAAAACTGAAAAGTTACAGTAAGTTATTTTAGCAGAATTAAGTCAGATAAACTTCTATATTCATCTTCATGTGTATCCACTGACTTACTCCAATTTAGCATATTTCTTTTTCTAAAGAGTGCTAAGAATTTTTCCAAGCCATGCACAATTAATCTATTTGTATTTTTTCTGCAAGGGATGATGTGAATATATTCCATGGACCCCAACCTGTTTTTATCAGAGTAAGAAGCTCAAGTTTTGGATGATGTGATTTTAAAATGATGCATGTGAAGAAAAGATACCACAGTGACTATTCACTACCATCCTTCATTTATTTTTTGCCTGTAATCCTGGGTGGGGTGGGTTGTTTCCTTCACGCACTGCTCCTGTTCACATTTTTTCCTTTAAAATTGCTGAAGCTTAGCTGTTGCTATTTGGTGTTGTTCGACCCTGCCGGTCAGCAATGACTCCCAAGGGTGGAGGAGAGTGTCCTAAAGTTCTGAAGGGGAAAATTTAATCAGCAAAGTAATCATTTCTGCTGTGATGGGAAAAAAAGAAGGCTAGTGTGAATGACAAAACATCTGTGGACCACCAAAAAGTCAACTGGAATTGGAAGGAGGTAGACGTAAAAAAATTACTTGGAAGGCATAGCTTTAAAGGGAAAATGAATCAGAAAAGAGTTCTGAAGTGTTAGAATGCACTGCCTAATAACTTTAAATAGTCCATTGAGTCTTCCGGAATTTTTTTTGTTCTTCTTCAAGAATAATCTGCTTACATCGTTAAGACCTCAGCTAAGCTCAGTAACACAAATTACCAGATGTTGTATCCCCTAGATTTTCCATCAAAAGACCAACCACCAAGCTTGTTGAAAGAGAAAGGTCATTGTCCCTCCCTGGCTATAAAACTATTTTTGCAACTCCTAACAAATGAAATGAGAATACCTTTCAGCTATCTCCAGCTCCTTGGAAGTCTCCCTGTTTGGCTTTGTTATTTTCTAATAATGCACTCATGTGTAAGCTAATAATGTGAACGAGGGAAAATGAAGAGACTTTAAAAAAAAAAAAAAAAAAAAGCAGAATGAATTAGGGCAATTGAGGTCGCTCTGTTTCATTTTTGCTGGAAGGATTTTAGCCCTCGTTTTTACCTTATCGCTTATTACACAATTTACGATAAAATGAGATGTGATTCCATTCTTATTGTTGGGCTATAGCCTATTGAACATGCATATATAGAATTCATTTCAGATTTAAACACTATCTTAATTATAAACTGAACAAAATGGACAACCTATTGGGTTCTCTAAATTACATTCTAATAAATAGTTTCATTTTTTATCACGTTTCTACTGATGGCATATTGGGTATAATAATGTTCAAGAAATATTCCTTTTTATGCACTCCCTTAATTGTACCAAATATTTCCCATGTGACAATAGTCTACCTCTGACATACAAGTTTGAGAACTTTACGCATATAGTATGCCTCACCATATTTTTCATGATGTCTACCTAAATAATTTAGGGTCCACGTATAGCAACTTTCCCAACAAAAGCCAGGAGCCAAATTGGAACTATTGTAAGAAATAGTCTTATTGTGTTTTAAAATGTAATATACATTTAATAAGATATTAAATGTCTTTATATTTATATTTACTTGCTACAAACTGAAAATTGCTGTAAAGTTATATATGATCAAACATGTAGTTATATAGTTGGTATAGTTTCCAACTATAATCCAAGCTAATATAGTAGTCTAGTTCATAATCATCAGAATAAGATGCTGTGTAATCTATAAAAGCATTGATTTATATTAATATGATATTTTAAAATATAAAAGAATAACCATGTTTAGAAAAACTGGCATTTGAAATGCTAGACAACATACAGTCTCATAATTACACATGTATTTTAATATGCAGAGCATTTGCTGAAGAATTTATAACTTAAAATGACTTAAATGTAATTTCCCATATCAAGTAAGGAACTCCTTCAGTGACAACAGGTGAAGCAAAATAATTAGCACTCTGATGTTAATTGTTTATTAATTAATGTGCTAAGTCTACCAAACGGCCTCATTTGCTTACTAGATATTGCTATACTTTTGTATATTAGTCAAATACAATTATATACACAAACACGCACACACAGTTTTGTGTTACTCTCTTTAAAGTTCCCCTGCAGCACCTAAAATGTAAACCTAGCCAATGGGTCATGGAGAATAGAAGCTGGTGTTCTCCCAAGTTTGCCCCCAGACCGTTAAATAAAGCTGCTGTCCTGCAGGGCCTTGGAACCACCCTGCTGTCCACCAGGGTCCTCTTGCAGATACTTTTTTGAACAGTACAAATGAAAGTCGATTCATTTCTCTCTCTCTTTTTCTCTCTCTTTTACTTGAAGCAGGGGGTTGTCCAACACACTCAGACGCATGCGCACACACACACACACACACACACACACACACACACATACAATTTTTAGTCATTTTTTTCAATTTAAATGATTTGCTATCACAGTTACGCCATCTTTTATCTCTAAAATAGTTTCAACCCTGTTAATATGTGCATGTACTTTTTTCTTATCAGCCTCTCAGCAGCATTTGTGATTCATAGCAGCCATCAAAGTGATAATAAACTCATTCACAATACTAACAAACACGGGGCTCCCAGTTATTTACGAGGCAAATTCACTGCAAGGCTGGGCTGCGGAACAGGGGAGAATCAAGATGGTGTTGATTGATAAATTGACAGGTTAATTTACAAGTGGATAATAGGAGTTAGACCCAGAGGGAAAGAGGGAAGGTCTGAATTCTAGCTTGGTTGCACTGCCATCTGTCTTATGCCCGGAAATCTGCAGGACTGCTGGCTGTCAGGATCAAATACATACACGTTCTTCATAACTTAAAGACAAAGACCTCCATTTACTGCCGTTTGATGAGTTTGTTGCCTTGCATCTTCACACAATTGACCCTCAATATGTCAAAAACAGTGCCACATCCCAGTGTGTTTTAGAAGTACCACTTAGAACATGATGTAGAATAAGTTACTATGCTAGTTTCACAAAATAAACAATGAACAAAATTGTTTTCAAGATGATATTTCACAAATATTAATTGTCATTTGATTGTTGAAAGTTGAAACATATTCTTTCATGTTTCAGAGGCCTCTAGCATGTTCTTGTTCTAGGGTGTACGCCTCCCCATCTCTCCAAAAAACACCGGTTTTCTTTTTTATCTTTGGTATTAGATGCTGGCTGGTCCAGCTGCTTACAAGTTATGCTAAAAACAAGTTGTGGGAATCATATTAAACATTTGCATCATTTCTTTCTCCAAAATGTATTTTTGCATATTTTGAATGTATTTGAGAAATTTAAAAACATGTTTACTAAGTACTTTTTAAAAAATGGAATATTTATTTATATTTCTTTTCCAAAGAAGCATTTTATTTTATAGATCAGAGATATACATTATTAGTTTTGGAGGAAAAATCTTCAACAGTCAATTAAAAAAAAATCTTGTAGGTCTGGTATCACAGAAAAATTTCATTGTAAATTGCTAGCATAATGCCTCTTTTTGGGGGCAATTGCCGCTGTCAGATAGCAAATCTGTAACTACTGCCACTTTAGAAAGAGCCTTTGGTCTTTTAAGGTCAGCTGGTTGGAGACTTAGCAGCACTTGCAGTGCCCCAGGTCTCCCAGACAGAGGGCATTTGGCTCTCCCTTGCCAGCACCTATCATCACGGAGGCTGAAATTCTGGATTCTCCATCTGAACCCTTTCTACCCCATCACCCATTGCAAGCGAACACTGTTCTCAGATTTGGAAGTTCATTTCATGTTTAGCTAATGTTTGTAGATTTGGCCAAACACTAGTGAGTTCAGCACATTTTGAAAGGAAATTCAAAAAAGGCACAAAAGAGCATGTCTACTTAGCTTTTGTAATTCGTCACAAAATGCCAGCACTAATATTATTTTTAAAGAGATTGTCTCCTATTAATCAAGGTATTAAAATGAACTATTAAAACTATGCCTTTAGTTGAATAACATGATAAAACCCATGGAAAATATCTGATCAACGATGAATGTCAGCAAAATAAAAACAAATAACTTTGCATGCATGGAATTTTATGGTGTCACGAGGTTAAAAATGTCCCCTTAAAGGGTAAATATGCTTTGAAAAGAAAATGCATTTATGTGTGAATGGGAGGTTGAATGGCTTTTACTGCTTTGTTTAAAAGTAGACAATCATCTTTGTAATTTTTTGGCAAGTTGAATATTTTTCAAAAATGCTTCATAAAAGATCACAATGTGTTTATTATTTATGAATGCTAATTTTTCTTGATGTGGTAACTGTTTTCTTAAAAGTATGTCAGAAAAGTAACTAAGCAATTTTTAAACTATAATATGCAGAATAAACTTTTATATACTGACTGAAACAAAGTATTTTATTTCAGAGGACTATTTAAATTTTACATTTTATATTATCTCTCTCTATAGAAACTTAGTAACAAGGAAAATGTTATGTAAAATAAAGAAATAATTGATAGCTTACAGAATGTGTGACTTTCTGCCATATTTTATAGAAAATCTATTATAAGATAAATGCATTCCAAATTCAGACTAATACTAGTTTTCTCCTATTTCTAAATTCTAATGGTAAAACTATCAGAGTTATAAAGTCATCATCTCCAGTATGTTATACTTTCATAACTTAAAATATATAAATTAAGCTTCTACGGATTTATTTTAGTTACAATTTTTAAAAGCCCATGATCCCAGTATGATGTGACTGGATTCATTTATCAACAAGCATGTTGATAAAGGAGAGAATAAAAACCCAATTCAAGAGTGGGCAGGTACTGAACGTTTTATGTTTCTGTAATTTTAAATTCTTGCTAAGAAGGCACACTCCTCTCTGTGCAAGTTAAGGGGAGATTTTCTGCCACTTTCTCCCTGCAGGGACTAAAATAAATTCTGAAACAAAAATAAAACAACAACAACAACAAAAATATATCAGATCTAATATCCCACCCAATTTCTGAGTTAAGCCAGTGACAGGTATGTTTCAGAAGCAAACTATTTAGACACATTGATTTTTGTTGCCACTTTCTTCTTGTTTCATATGTCACATCAAGGCTTGGAAATTAGATGAATGAAAGAAGGGTCCGCTGATCATTGTTCCTCAGGAGGAATTTTCAAAGTCAGCTAGCTGTGCTTGATAAAAGTGGTCCTGCACGGAGCTCCACTCTGCCTACAGGGAAGTTTAGGCGAACTCAACTTCTTCCACTTCACTCATATTACTAAGATTCCTGGTTGTCAAGAAGGCATCTATTTAACTGAAGTCTGGTAAATCTCAAAAGTAAAGCATTAAGGGAAAGAAAAAAACCTTAAATCATCTTTCCCCCTCTCACTTCAAAGTCCTTTGAAATGAACGTGCAAATCCAATTCTGGTAAACAAATTTTATGAAGTAAGTCACGCAGGTAATGCTTGCTTCAATTGTATGCTTCCAGAATAACATGTTGACATCCAATCTTTGTGTTTTGAAGAGTTTGTAATAATAAATAGAAATCAATGCTATGGACTGAAAGGTGCATCAATTATGTTTCTTTTATCTCACAGAGCTTTTCCATTTATGTCTATCTGTCCCTCTGAGTTGTTTGTTGTTTTTTTTTCACATAGTAAAATGTACTGTAGTCTAATTGGCAACATAGATTATGAATTCTGATTGAACCTAAATTATATTTGACAGATTTTTTTAAATGGCTTTATTTTATGTGAAGTATAAAAAAAGTTCATGGTCCTTTTATTTGAATAGGAAGACTACTTTTTGGTGTGCATCATAATTTAAATATTTCAGAACAGGTATAAAAAAGTTAAAAATAAATTTTAAAAAATCCTATATAGTCATTCGGTCCAGAAAAGAGTAACCAAAGCAGGTGAAATATATTATGTGAAGTGGCTAAATTAAGAAGTTTAAACTGAAAGTATTTAGGAAAATAGTAGTTTATTTCAGTCCACTGCAGAAAGGTATTCCCTCCCTATACCACTTATTCACTGGAAAAAGGAGCAGTTCAAACAAACTGGTAAAGTTGGAGAGGAAGCTAGTTCTGAGCTCTGAGAGTGGGCACTCTGCTAGGTTCTGAAGCAGACGAGACTCAGGGTTCCTGGACAGATGGTATGGATTTAATGGCCAGAATTTCAGTGATGAGACATTGCATGGAGATTTGGGGAGGAGGGAAAGATCATGAATGCCTTCCCAGTGTAACAGAGACATTTCCTTTTCAGAGCATTTACAATTCCTTCCCCGCCTGTGGTCGATCTGGAGTCTTTAGGAAATTTTATTTGAGCCCACGGGGAGAGAGTGTTCCCTAAGCTATAATTTCCTATGATTTGAAATATGGCATCTGCAGGCCTCCCATGTAGGATCACTCCAGAAAAAAAAAAGAAAGAAAGAAACTACAGGGTTCATCTTTTAAACTTGGCTGAATACCCAGTCATTTTAAACTCAAATTCCCCTTACCAATATATTTTCCTTTAAAAATATGTCCATATAATTGTGTGGACGTTTTTGAACAGTGGTGTATTGGACTTTGTTAATTGTTTATTAACATATTTTTAGCCTACGTGAAATATTTCTCCTAGTCACATTATTTGAAATATTGAATTAAATTAATTAGAGGAGAATGGCAATATGTTAATATAAATGAACATTTATGAAAACTAGGATTGAGGTCAAAACACTAAATCAGAGAACAAATAAAAAAAGAAATTAGAATATCAGATAAATTTAAAATTCTAAGTGTGGGTGAGCCTGTAATCTCCCTTTCTCCCCAGGTTTTACAGAGGAGGAAACTAAGATCCAGAAAGATAAAATGAGATCCAGGTCCTCATGAGCAGTTCATGCCAAATCAGTGGCCAGAATCCAGGTCCATGGGTTCTCAGACTAGCTTAATTTCCACATCAGCCTGCTGGAGACAGTTCCCGTGGCCATACAATTATAGTGGCTAGAAGGAGCAAAGAAAGGTCAGTATAGCACCCATCCTCAGTTTTTACATCTTGAAAATGGAGACAATTATATTGTCTTTTATTTCTAAACATTGAAAACAATGTTTCTAAAGTTTAACTGAACACAAATTCATGGAGAAAAAGCAAGAGAAAAGTAGATCCGATATCATTTATGATAAATGTTGATTCTTTCATCCATCAGTAGAAATATATGGTGGGAATGCAAGTTGATCATGGCCAAGATCATCCTAGAGCATACATCTACAAAGTTATGGGATAATTATGGTCTATCATCTCTCTTTTGAGTATGCATTCATACAGACATGTGTGTGCATGCTCACATACACACACAAGCGTGTGGATTCCTCTCGGAGATAGAGATATCCTTCTGGCATATAACAACTCTGAATTTCATTAAATCGTACTACAATTTGGGACATAAGGGCCAATGTTCCCTGGAAAAGAAATTAAAGTCTATATTTCCTCTCTGAACCCTTGAAGTTTAGTGATCCATAATCTTCCTTGGTGAATTCTCAGGATGTTTGAATCTGTCTAGAGAATGAGGCAGTGTGTATATGTCTGCGAGTGTTTGTGTGTTTTGGAAAAGGAGGGTGGGCATTGGGCACGTGATAAAGGAGCCCACAAGAAGGTGGAACAAAATGAGAAGAGATTTAAGATAGTTCCATACAAGCATTTAAAATACATCTTTTTATGTTTATTTATTTTTGGTTGGAGGAGAATTGCTTTACAACTTTGTGTTGGTTTCTGCCATGTACCGACAGGAATCAGCTGTAGGTATAGGCAGGTCGCCTCCCTCTTGGACCAGCTTCCCACCTCCCACTCCACCTACCCCCTAAGTTATCACAGAGCCCTGGATTTGAGCTCCCTGAGTCACACAGCAAATTCCCACTGGCTCTCTGTTTTGTATATGGTGATATGTTTGAGTGCCAGTCTCTCATCTCATCCCACCCTCTCCTTCCTCTCGTGTCCACAAGTATGTTCTCTTGTTTGCATCTCCACTGCTGCCCTGCAGATAGCTTCATCATTTTTTAAATTGATGTGGGGTCAATAGATTGAAGTCATGTTAAAGTGTGTGACAGTCATGTCTGACTCTTTGTGACCCAGTGGACTGTAGCCCACGAGGCTCCTCTGTACATGGGACTCTCCAGGCAAGAATCCTGGAGTGGGTTGCCATTCACTTCTCCAGGGGATCTTCCCAACCCAGGGACTGAACCCAGGTCTCCCACATTGCAGGCAGATTCTTTCCCACCTGAGCCAAGAGTCATGATAAAAATACCTGTGAAACTGGGATTAAATTTAGGTCACATGTAAAATGACAACTGGAAGACAGAAACTTCTGTGAATGATTTGGCTCCTCTGGCAGGATTAGGTGGCCTTGAGGTTCAAGAAGTAAATGGGTTCCATTACAATGTCGCCAACTTGTAGTCAAATTTATTTATGCATTGATGTTATTCATAGTGTTTTTTCATAGCTCTATTTGGTGATGGTGGTAATGATGATAATGAAGATGATAGCATTTATGTAATTCTTATGTTCTAAGCACGTTGTGATTTTATATCAGTCTGGATTCTCCAGAGAAATAGAACCAGTAGGAGTTAAACAAGATTTATTATGAAGACCAGCTCATGTGATGATGGAGGCAGAGAAGTCCCACGATCTGCCACATGCAAGCTGGAGACCCAGGAAAGCTGGTGGTGTAATTCAGTCCAAGTCCAAAGGGTCAGAGGAGAGAGGAGATGAGAGGAGAGATGAGATGAGATGTCTCAGCTCAGGCAGGCAAGCAGGGAGCTAAAGGGAGTGAATTCCGCCTCCTTCTACCTTTTGTTCTATCCAGGCCCCCAGTGGCTTCACTGATGCCCACCCACATCGGGGAGGGCAATCTACTTTACTGAGTGCACCGATTCAAATGCTAATCTCATCTGAAAACACTGTTACAGACATGCCCAGAAACAATGTCTAATCTGGGCACTCCATGGCCAGTCAAGTAGACACATGAAATGAAACATCACACGTTTCATCTTCACCACCATTTGTGATAGATTCTATTACAGTCGCCATTTCATAAATGAGGACGTAGACCTTGGAAACGGCAGATAAGTCACTTACCCAAAGGCCCTGAATGAGCAGGTCATAGCAGTGGGGTTCAAACCCAGAGAGTCTGGTCTGGACACAAATCCTTAATCCTACAAAATACTCTCTCTGTCAGCAAAACAGAGTTTGTTTGTTTTAATGGATAATTAGCAAAGAGAACTAAGCATTTGGTAAATTGCCTTTGTCAAACTGGCATGAGATCGTTCACATAGCTGATGTTTCCAGAACTGTTCACCTGACTTCCCCCCACACCCCCATTCTGCATTGGTGACACAATGAAAGAATCTGCCTGCCAATGCAGGAGATGAAAAGACTCGGGTTCGAACCCTGGGTCAGGAAGATCCCCTGGAGTAGGAAATGGCAACCCACCTCAGTATTCTTTCTGGAAACTGCCATGGACGGAAGAACCTGAAGAGCTATAGTCAATTGGGTCACAAAAATTGGATACGACTGAGCATACACACGTCCTGCATTTTATTTTTGGTTGGCTGAACAGTTTGTTTGGGTTTTTCCATTATATCTCATGAAAAACCCAAACAAATTTTTTGGCCAACCCAACCCCCATCCCCCACCCCCTCCCTGATAAGTTCAGGGTAGGAAACAATGGATGTTTCTTGCTTTGGTTTGTTTCTCATTTATTCATTATTTTACATTTATTTTTAAATTTTTGGCTGTGCGATGTGGCTTGTGTGATCTTAGTTCCCCCACCCAGTGGGGGAACTTGGCAGTGAAAGCAGGGAGTTGGAGGGGTCCTAACCACTGGACAGCCAGGGAATCACCTTGTTTGTTTCTTAGTGAGTTCTCCAGTATATCACATTTTAAAATTTATTGTGACCACTGGGAAACTCAGAACTCAGGTTTGTGCCCATTTGCTTTATTTTTTTCTCAGACAACTCTTAATCAATGATGTCTGTTTTGGGGGATTTTGGAGAAGGAAATGGCAACCTGCTTCACTGTTCTTGCCTGGAGAATCCCAGGGACAGAGGAGCCTTGTGGGCTGCCATCTATGGGGTCGCACAGAGTCAGATACGAGTGACGTGACTTAGCAGCAGCAGCAACATCTATGTAGGTAAATCGTTTTCAGTCTTCAGTCCTCTGTGGGAGGAAGGGAGATGGCTGAAGAAATATTTAAATAAGTGAACCTCAAAACACTAAAAAAAAATTCCAAGAACTGAGTTGGGAAACTGACAGTATTTTTAACCCACTTCTTTGTGAGCATAACTAGCTCATGAATCTATAAAATGTAAATGTTGCATCCTGTTTTATAATACTAATACATGTCCATGATAGAAAATCTCAACACGGAGAGGGACTCACCACTAACACAAATATCCTTTCATAAACCTACAGCTAATAAGTATCAATAACTGTATGTTATTGTATGTGCATACCACCTACATTCTAGAAAATTTGAGATCGTTCTATGGTACTGTTTTCTTTTACTTTCTTATTTTATTTATTTGGTTGCACTGTGTCTTAGTGGCTGCATATGGGATCTAGTTCCCTGACCAGGGATCGAACCCAGGCCCCTTGCACCGTGAGCTCAGAGTCTTAACCACTGGACCACCAGGGAAGTCCCCTATGGTACTATTCATAATTTAATTTTTCCATATAACAGTGTATTTTGAATATTTCCCACATCATTATGTATTCTTCCAATTGTTTTTAAAGAATCTTCACAAAAGGATTCACTTCACTGCTGGCCACCTATAAGTAAGAGTTCACACTGTGCATTTAAATATTTATTTACATGTAACACCAAAATCCATGCAATCTCACATAAATCCCTCTATGTAATTAAGTTCATGGACTATTATTGAGGGGATTTTTTTCTATTTCCCAGCAAATCTGAGACTATCCTTAATACAGAACATGCATTTTTATACCATAATTACATCAATGATTTCTAACTCAGTTTGCAGTGGCTCACCTGAATTACTCTCATGCCTTTGGCCATGCAGGGGCAGGGGGAGGTGGGTGGCTGGGTTGGGGTCAGAGATGAGACAAGAGCTGTGCTTTCTTCTGCACTCTCATGGGATTCCAAAAAAGTGATTCTCTGAGTTGAGAAGAAGCCATTCAGCTGAACTGCAGTCTAACGCCACCGCTCTCTTGGCTCTGCTGCCAGTTCTGAAAGCTCATATCCCAGTCCTCTTACTTTCTGGACTTCAGAAAATAGATCTACAGGCCTAGTAATGGTAACCTGCTCTTTCTCTCCTCCCACTCAATACAGACCAGCATCTCAGGAGCTGGCTTTTACGTCCCTGGAAAGGAGGACTTTTATCCTCTTTGTACTATCAGTTACCTTGAGGATTCTAATATTTTTACTGGGCTTCCCAGGTGGCACCAGTGGTAAAGAACTCACCTGCCAATGCAGGAGACTTAAGAGACTCGGGTTCAATCCCTGGGTCAGGAAGATCCCCTGGAGGAGGGCATGGCAGCCCACTCCAGTATTCTTGTCTAGAGAATCCCATGGACAGAGGAGCCTGGTGGGCTACAGTCCATGAGGTCATAAAGGGTCAGACACGACTGAGCAACTTAGCACCCATTCACTATTATTTCTAGAAAGTTGCTTCCCTTTCCCATCAAATTCTCCAAAGTTCTCTCAGCCCACTCTAAGCTGCAGTACCACTTCTCTCTATATTATTGTTCTATACTCTCTTTGTTTTTTGATCATCCTTTATTAGGAAGTGTGTACGTTGGGAAGGTGGGTTGATGGAGTTATTTCAACGCCAGCCAGTTCACAGTGAATCATATTCAGAGTTAAAATTTCACCAAGAAAAACTGAAGAAATATTACTACAGTGAGACTGTTTACATATGCCTGACACAACCAACCAATTTCTAAGAAACTCAAAGTAGTAGTTGTGGCACATCTTTTCGAGAGCAGTGAACATAATTAAATTAAAGTATGTCGGAGCATATCTAACTTGTAAAGGGATCGTGGTCTTGGGAAGAAGGATACAGCTCATAAAAACTTAAATAAAAATTCAGAAAGACAATGCAATGATTGTCTTTCAGGGAAACAAAATCCTGATGAGGATAATTAACATTTGGTTCAGTTTAAGTCTCCAAGAAACTTCTCCATCTTATGTCCTGTATTCCTTAATCTCCTGCACTTCAGGTCAGGATCTGTCAGTACCTAAACAGCTCTGATGCCTTATTTTCATGCACATGGTTCTGTTGTCCACAGATCCTTCTGATTAAATGACTTTGTCAAGAACTGGTTATGTTTCATCTTTTATACCTAGAATGCACCCACTACTGTGCCTATACCCTGAAGGTGCTGGGGCCCTAGGGTCCTTAAAACTGCATGTAACTCAAGGTAACACACATTTCTAGGACTTGAATCCAATCTTCAGGTGTGGACTCTAACATGGAACCTCAGTATAAATGCTGATTGAAGAAGGCCAATAAGATTTTTCAACCTATGCCTACTCAGACACTTTCGTAATCCATTCCCTTCTTTTGGCAACCTCAGAAGCACAGGAGTAAAACTATATGTATCGTTCTGTAGATAACAGTTTGAGAATGACATATCTTATGTAATCTTCGAATTTTAGGGGAAAAACTGAAAGTCAGAGAGATCAAGCCACACCGCCAGGGTGAAAGAAAAATTGCTATTAATAGATAAGCTGAGTCTAGAGGTCAGGTCTCCTGACACTGCTCATTATGCCCTCCTTTTAACAATAAGGCTAAATAGGGAAAGTAGAAAACATTACCCCCGGATGTTGAGAAGAGTTTTATTTTTAAGGTCCATGTAGACACAGAAATACTTGGTGCTGAAGGTTTTATTCATGCCTCCATATTTCTTCATTTTCCTATTTTCTCTCCACTTTAAACTTACTGAAGAATTGTATCAGTGGTTCTTTGAGACCCTTAGACAGATAGATGGCTCTGTTGAATGCTAAATGCCATGAATGTTAATTTAGGACTCTGCTGTTAATATCTTTTTGATGATCAACACTGGCTTAATAAGAATGTGAATCAAATGGATTAGATTCTTTTTAAAAACATTGCAAAAATGAGAATGGTATCAAATCTCAATATGCTGCCCAAGTGGATGAGATGGTATCTTGTCTTTGAATCTCAGGGAAGAGAGAACCGAACACAAGAACAACAACCCTCCTCTGAAATATTCTGGAATATTGAGAGGTGGGTTAGCACTTTGAAATTTAATAGAGCTGATAAACATCAGTTCATTGTGTTCAGTGCTATTTCTACTTGGGAAAAACTGTGGAGTTAATGAAGATTTCTGGAGTTTTTTGTTATGGCACTCCATGTCTTCTGCAAGGTGGATGATTAATAATGGTTGGTAGTAGAATGAACTTGGTGGTCTGTCCCCTGATCTTGCTCCAGGAGGCAGAAGTTGGTAGACTACATTCTGAGAGTTCTATTCAAAGCTCGTTGCAATTTACTCAGGTTTCATGTGGACAGGAAAAACATGTCAGAGAGACACATGATTGAAATATTGAATCATAGAATATTGCACATGAGCTAGCTCTGGAGCAAATGATTTTAGATTGCAAGTGGAAATTGGTGAGCGGCGTAAGCATGGAGGTCATCTGCCTGGCTGAAGCAGAAGGGGAGATTTAGCAACTGTTTGTTGTGGCAGAAAATCATCTCTGATTGTTTGTGAGGTAGAGGATTGGAGTCAAGCCAATACAGCCAGTCTCGAAGAAGAAATCCTGACCTGTGTCATATGGAGCTGTGTTTGCCTGATGAACCTGTTATAACTCTATCTACCCTTACTCACAGGTAAAGTTTTTTCAAATGAAGAAAAGCAAAAGTAAATATGAGTACTATGTTCTAGCGAGTTTGAAAGTAGCCCAACTACATGAAGCTACAGGAAGTGTCTTTTATTAAAACTATTTCTTAAAGATTATTGGAAATAATTTGGCTTGTTCCTGTCTTATCCCTTAAGACAAACTAAGAACTCTTGCCAGTGCAAAGGTATCACATTCAGGATGGAGCAAACCTTCAAATCCTGGTATTTACTGTGGAACTCTGTACCTGACATGTATAAGATGAGGCAGAGTCCTTAAATGGCATTGACCTTGATGCTGTGTACACCTGGGTTCAGATTCTCTCTTCTGTCCCCTTCAAGCTGTGTGACCTTATGCAAGTTAGTCGATTTTCTCTTTTTCTGTTTCTCTAGCTGAAAAGGTAGAAAATTATACTAGCTTCATAGAACTGATGTGGCAATCACAAGATATTAAATGAAATAAATACATATAAAGCTGTTAGTCATGGTAGCCACATTTACTATGCTTGTCCCCTAAATTGTCTCTCTTCTGGTAGATTTCTGGTATAGCACCTCCTTCCCCATTTCTTATTTACTTCAAGTTCCTATATTTGGAGTCACTTTGTAGACAGCTATTTTAGGATTTTTTTTTTTTTTCGTCCAGAAGGCCTCAGTAGAGAATAACCCAGAGTTACTCAAATCTGCTCTGATGATTACCAACTTCTATGCTAAGCAGCATCTTGAAAAGCACAGATGTGTGCATCCTAACTGTTAGGGTCCTAGAGGAATGCTGTAGCTTACTGAAACTTTAGGCGCCAATAGTCTGTAAACCGAGTAACATTGAGGTCCTTTGTGTGCACGCTCAGTCTCTGCGTCACGTCAGCTCTTTTCCACACCATGGACTCTAGCCCGCCAGGCTCCTTTGTCCATGAGATTTCCAAGGCAAGAATACTGGAATGGATTGCCATTTTCTCCTCCAGGAAATCTTCCCAACCCATGTCTCCTGCGTCTCTTGCATTGGCAGGCAGATTCTTTACCACGGACCCTCCTGGGAAGCCACTCAAGTTTCAGCTTCCAAGCTAAAATCCTCAGTTGTAAATCAAGAAAAGATAATAATATACTATTAACATGGTAAATTACCTATGTAGAGACAAGTTTTCTCCTTTGTAACGAAGTCATTCCTAGGTATGGTACAACACTTTGTCTCCAGCTAGGCTGAGTTTGGGGCACATTATAAGCTTGTATATGAAATTTGCATCCCCATATCCAGTCCATCAGCAAGTCAATTCTGTCAAATCTTTCTTCAAAATGCAGCTCAGATCTATTGACTTTCTCCCAGCAGCATCGATGATGTCTTTCTAGACTAATAAAGTCATCTTCAAATGGACTTCACATTTTTACTCTTACCTTTGTATAATATTATTCTTCTTAGAGTAGATATAAATAGTCTTTAAAATGCTACTTAAATTTTGTCACTACCAGTCATAAATTTTTGATTTTTTTTATTGCATTTAATGATGTCTAAACTCCTTACTGTGTCCACAGAGCATCACATAATCTTTCTTTCTGCTTACCTGCATCTCCAGTTCTTCTCCAACTGACCCTTTTCCCTACTACAGTGAACTCTTTGCTTTCTCAGCACACCAAGTTCATTTTGGCTTCAGAACTTTGTTTTGTATCTACCTGTGGAAAGGACTTTCTTGTTCTCATCTAATTATCACATCTCAAAGGTTGGTTTCTGGAATACCTCATCAAAAACAAAACAAAAACTCAGATGTGCAGATGATACCCCTCTAATGGCAAAAAGTGAAGAGGAACTAAAGAGCCTCTTGATGAGGATGAAAGAGGAGAGTGAGAAAGCTGGCTTGAAACGCAGCATTCAAAAAACTAAGGTTGTGGCATCTAGTCCCATCATGTCATTACAAATAGATAGGGGAAAATGGAAACAGATTTTATTTTCTTGGTCTCCAAAATCACTGCAGACGATGACTACAGTCATGAAATTAAAAGACTCTTGTTCCTTGGAAGATAAGCCATGACAAACATATCAAAAAACAGAGACATCACTTTGCCAACAAAGGTCTGTATAAATCAGAGCTATGGGTTTTCTAATGGTCATGTACAGATGTGAGAGTTGGACCATAACAAAGGCTGAGCACCAAAGAATTGATGCTTTTGAATTGTGGTGTTGGGGAAGACTATTGAGAGTCCCTTGGACTGCAAGGAGATCCAACCAATTAGTCCTAAAAGAAATCAACCCTGAGTATTCATTGGAAGGACTGATGCTGAAGCTGAAGCACCAATACCGTGGCCACCTAATGTGAAGAAGTTACTCGTTGGAAAAGATCCTGATGCTGGGGAAGACTGAAGGTGGGAGGAGAAGGAGGCAACAGAGGATGATGAGATAGCTGGATGGCATCACTGACTCAGTGGACATGAATTTCAGCCAACTCCAGGGGACAGTGAAGGACAGGGAACCCTGGTGTCCTGAAGCCCATAGGGTCCCAAATAGTCAGACATGACTGAGCAAGTGAACAACAATAGTCAAAAATAAGCACCTGATGACTTTGAATTGGTTTCTTTGTATGGTTTACCACCCATAAGTTTCTTTAATCGTTAATGAATTACTCAGAATTTTATTATTTTCATATAATTGCAAATGTGATAGGGTCCAGGACAGGCAGCAGTAGTGGCCAGTGTCAGTAGTGTGCTCCCCCTTGTCTATGGGGTCGCCTACAGGTGCCTGTGCAGTGGCAGAAGCCAGTTGCACACACACACACACACACACACACACACACACACACAGTGTTAGGTGGGCCAGGGCAAGCAGCAAAGGCTGAAGCCAGCTGGGGGCACACTGGCAGCTCTGGGGCCCTGGCTGTCTGTAAGCACTGCTGTGGCCATTGAGTCAAGCCGTAGGCACATATTAGTGAAGACCAGTGTCAGGAGTCAGGTCAAGACTGCACGTATACACCTGGAAAGGCCCCCTGCAGGTGAACCCCGTGATGCTGGCTAGTGATACAACATGGAGTCCACTCCAGGTCTACACACAGCTGTGTAACCCTGGCTGTGGTATATACTCCTTGACAATAGGATCTCTCTGTGGCTACAGGGCAGTCGAAGCCAACGATGAGTCTTGGGGCATGCACGTGCCCAGCTGGTGGGCTGGGGGCTGATGAATGCAGGGGTACAGGTCAGTGACAAGAGACAGGGCCAAGTCCGGGCCCACAAGCAGCTGTTGTGGGCCTTGGTTGGCTCTATGTATGTGCATCTCTGGCTGCAGGATCTTACCAAGGGTGTGCACATGGCAGTGGAGGCAGGTGATGGGCGTCATGCCAACTTGGTGTAAAGGCACAGCTGGAGGGCACTGCTCTGAGCTTGCACATAGTGGTGGGGGTCAGGTGTGGGGGTCTATGTTGTCATCTTGCTCTCTCACTGTTGCCGAGTCCTGGGCTGGATGTCAGTGAAGGTTCTGGACTCTAGTGGGAGCTGAGAGGAGAGAGTGGGAAGGGCCTCAAGCAGCTGATGATAACAAATCAAATAGCTGTGGTGGGTAAACCAGCGGAATCTGCAGACAGTTCACAGTTGCTTTGATGGCCAGAGGCTCCTTTAGTGGCAAAGGCTGCTGGGGCTGTGTGCAGAGTGTCACTGGGAGCAGTGGGCACTCCCCTGCAGAGCTGAGATTGGTGGCCCCTGTCTTTCTCCTTTGTTTCCAGCTTTTTCTATCTGTCTCAGCTTTCTCCTCTCTGGGTGGGGTGAAACCAAAGTAGGCCCTCTGTATGGTGTCCTGAATGACTGGGAAAGCTGGTCACTCATTCTGATCAAGTTTTTTTGTTTCACTGTACTGTTAAAGTTGGGGCTTCCCTGGTGGCTTAGAGGTAAAGAATTTACCTGAAATGCAGGAGACATGGGTTCGATCCCTGAGTTGGGGAGTTCTCTTGGAGGAGGAAATGGCAACCCACTCCAGTATTCTTGCCTGGAGAATCCATGGACAGAGGATTCTGGTAGGCTACAGTCCTTGGGATTACAAAAAGGTCAGACACAATTTAGTGACTAAACAACAACAAAAGCATTCTTAAGTTTCTTAAGAGAATGCCAGAGCTCTTGCAAAGCTACCTTTGTTCATGAATAGCTGTCTAGTAGTTCATCTTTGTCAGGGGACAGAGTCTGGGATTTCCTACACTACTATATAGGTAATGTCACCCTAATAGGTAACTTTTTATCAAATCATCAAGCTTTATGTGATTTCTAGTCTATACAAATTCCTTAGGAAAATAAAATACAAGAATTATTTTCTGTAACAAGTACAGAGAAGTCATCAAGCAAAATCATAAACCAATCTCATATATGAATATAAAATTTTAAATCCTCAATAAATACTGGCAAATGGAATTCAGCTTTGTGTCTATTTACACATCTATCCATCTGTCTATCTATAAAAACATCCTGTGTGTGTTTGGGTTTCCCTGGTGGCTCAGATGGTAAAAAAATCTGCCTGCAGTGTGTGAGACTCGAGTTCGATCCCTGGCTCAGGAAGATCCACTGGAGAAGGAAATGGCAACTCATTCCAGTATTCTTGCCTGGGAAATTCCATGGACAGAGGAGCCACATGGGGTCACAGAGTAGGACAGGACTGAGCAACTAACACTTTCACTCTCATCTGTCAATCTATCTATAAAAACATCCTAAGTGTGTTTGGTTAACATAATCATAAGCTACTTATAAGAAAGAAATCCCAAACGTGGTGCTTAAAGGTGGGAGTTTATATGCCTTTCACAGGGCGAGTGGTCTTTCTTTTTTATTGGATGGGTAAAATCCATTCATTATTTAGGGAATTGGGCTATCTTCCTCTTCTTGTTCAACCATCCCTCAATGCAGTGGTGCATGAACCAGTAGCATCACTATCCCCAGAAGTTTATCAGAAATGTAAATTCTTAGTTCCTATCCCAGATGTACTGAATTTCATATATTGATGGAGCCAGACTCGCTTTAATTCCTCCTGGTGATTTTGCTACCCACTAAAGTTGGAGACTCCACGCTTGAAAGGAAGAGCCTACAACCTTCAATGATGGTTTAATATAGAAAATCTTTTAACATATCCACCGTAGAGCACGACACACTGAAAAGCTCCAGGACACGGCTCATTCACAGTGTAAATAATGGGGTAGGATATGGTGATGGCAGCATCCTAGGTTTGCAAGGACCATGGTTTGAGCAGAAATACGCCAGCCCTGATCTTGGGTTAACTGATTTACGGTGAAAATCCATAGAATCATTTTAATTACTGCAGAAAAAGCATTCGATAGAGTTCAGCATTCATTCATGATAAAAACACACATTGAATTCGGAAGAGAAGAGAATTTCTTTAACTTGATAAAAGATACAGTTCAGATATCAACAGAAAAGATCAGATTAGGCTGTAAAAGTGAAAGAAGCATTATTGTTTAATTCAGTAATGACAAGAATGCCCATTATCAGTATCTCTATTAAACCCTGAATTTGGATGCTTTAACCATGATAAGAGAAAACATGATAAGATATAAAAATTAGAAAGAAAGAGATAAAAGTGTGTTTCCTCCAGAATATGTGGACTGACTAGAAAGAAAATCTACAAACCGCTAGAATTTGTCTAATACTAAGCTCAAGACAAAATATAATTATGAGTAATAAATAAATTCCTACTCACTATACATAATTTCTTATAAAATGCAATACAAAAACATCCCATTCACAATTCATATCACCATGGGAAAAAATGACAAAATAATAGCATAAGATACTAAAGGAGACATGAACAAAAGTGAGATATATAAAGGTTTATTTATTCAATAAATACATTTCTCTTTAGAGTCCAAACTTTCTTTTTCATGACATTGGACAGGCTCCTTCTCAAATTTATGTGGAGTGGCTAATGTAATGTTTCAGAGCAAGTAGGAGTACTTTGGCCACCTGAAGTGAAGAGTTGACTCATTGGAAAAGATTCTGATGCTGGGAAAGATTAAGGGCAGGAGGAAAAGGGGATGACAGAGGTTGAGATGGCTGGATGGCATCACTGACTCAATGGACATGAGTTTGAGAAAGCTCCGGGAATTGGTGGTAGACAGGGAAGCCTGGTGTACTGCAGTTCATGGGGTTGCAAAGAGTCGGACACGACTGAGTGACTGAACTGAACTGAACTGAGGAATCTTTTCTCACCAGTTTTCAACCTTTATTATAATGGCTACAGAAGTCAAACAGTGTCACATAAATAATACATAAAGCAGCAGAGTAGGATGGAGGATTCAGAGACAGATTCATCTATATGAGAATTTGATCAATGATAGTTGTGACATTATAATCAAATGGTGAAGAGGTTCAAGATGGCAGTGTAGGAAGAGACTGAATTTACTTCCTCCTGTGGACATAACAAATACACAATACCTATGGCTCAAATCCTTCTGAAAAGAATCTGAGAAATAGCCAAACATCTGTTCCATCATAAAAGAGAAAAAGAACCACGTGGAGATGGGTAGGATAAGCAGACATATGCTCTTGACAAAAACCCTACCATGGCATGGTGATACAGCACAGGGAAGGATCTCACTAGATGGGTGCTTCTCCTGGAGGAGTGGTGGCTTGGCCTCCCCCATGAGACACCCTATCTCCTGGGGTCTCCTCCAGAAAACGAGTCCCCAAGGTGTCTGGCTTAGAAAATCAAAGTGTATAGGAAATGGAGGCACCCTTCTCAAAAGGCTTACAGGCAGCTTCACTCACCCTAAGACCCAGTAAAATAAGAGCAGTTCACAAAGTGCCCAGACTGTGTGTGAAGCAAGCCATTAGTGAATCTAAAAGCAGTGGCTGAAGGCACAGAGAACAGTGGGGCGCTCTGTAGAGCCGGGAGGCTCTGGCCAATGCCACTGCTGCACTTGCCAACAAACTTGCTAGTTGTTGCTGTTGTTCACTTCCACACTCATGTCTGACTCTTTGTGACCCCATGGGCTACAGCACCCCAGGCTTCCCTGTCCTTCTCCATCTCCCAGAGCTTGCTCAGACTCGTGTCCATTGGGTCAGCAATGCCATCAAACCATCTCTTCCTATGTCATCCTCTTTTCGTCCTGCCTTCTGTCTTTCCCAGAATCAGGGTCTTTTCTGATATGGAGAGGGAAAAGCAATCATGGCACTATCCTTCCACGTTGCTGAAGCCGAAGAGTTATGAGCCTTGCAGCACTCCCCCATTTCCTCCATTGGGCCTGTGGATGCAGATGGTGCACTATTCTCCTGCTCCCTAGCTATAGTCTGTGGGTGCAAGAGGCGATGACACTCAGTAACTCCCTAGCTGGAGCTTGGAAGTGCAAGTGGCCATGGCAATATCCCTCTTCAGTAAGCTCTTTGACTTTTTAGTCTCAGTGATATTTTTTGGACACGTGTCCTCAGTCAAGGACAACAAAAACAGAAGTAAATAGACAGAGCTACATCAAACTAGAAGTTTTTGTACAGAGAAGGAAACCATCCATAAGACAAAAAGGAAACCTACTTGAATGGGAGAATATACTTGCAAATCATACAACTGGTAAAGTTTCATAGCCAACTTATAGAAAGGATTTATACAACCTAATATGAAGAAAAAACACACAAACAACTTGATTTAAAAAGGACAGAGGGCTTGAATAGACACTTTTCCAAAGAAGATGAACAGATGGCCAATAGGCACATGAAATGATGTTCAACATCACTTATCAGGAAAATGCAAATCAAAACCACAGTGAGATATTACCTCATACCTGTCAAAAGAGTGATTATCAAAAAAAAAAAAAGAAAAGAAAAGGCATTAGTGAGGCCATGGAATAAAGCCAACCCTCCTGCAGTGTTGGTGGGAATGTAAATCGGTGCAGTCACTATGAAAAATAGTATGGGGGTTCCTCAAAAAAATTAAAAATAGGATTATCATTAAATCCAGAAATGCTACTTCTTGCTACTTATTGAAAGAAAACAAAGTCCTAATTAAAAAGATGCATGCACCTCTGTGTTCATTGAGATGTTATTTATAAGAGCACAGACATGAAAGATTTGCGGAACGGCTTCATAGGTGGTGTCCACAAAGCTTTGATATCTCCTTCCCCCTCATGTACAGACTGATAGAAATTTCTGCCTATTTTACTGTTTACTTCTCAAATCTCTGTACTCCTCTCCATTACTGTTGTCACTCCCTAAATCAATTGCCATCAACTCATCTTGATCACCCGAACAGATTCCAAATGTCCTCCCTATGTTGATGATGGCTCCTGACAAACCCATTCTCTGCAGAGCAGTCAGAATAAATCTCTCAAAACACTCCCCTGTTCATAACATAGCCGTCAGTTCACACTGCTTTTAGGGTAAAGGCCGACAATTCTTTAACATGGCCTTCAAAACTGTGCATGTCCTGACCACAAAAAAATAAAAATAAAAAATAAAGAGCACAGGCAAGGAAACAGCCTGTGTGTACACCAGTAGATGAATGGACAAAGAATATGTCTCACACACACACACACACACACACACACACACACACACACACGTGTGCGCGTCGGATATTACTCAGCTATAAAAATAGATCTTGCCATTTGTGACAACATGGATGGACCTAGTGGGTACGCTAAGTGAGATGACTCAGAGAAGTGCAGTTACTGTGTGATGTCACTTAGATGTGGAATCTAAAAGCAACACAGAAATGGACTCACAGAGAAAACAAACCCGTGATTGCTGAGAAGTAGGAGGTTGGGGAACGGGCATTTTAGATGAAAAGGGTTAAGAGATACAAGCATCTGATTATATAATAAATGTCATGGGATTATAAGATACAACATAGGGAATACAGTCAACAATAATGTAATAACTTCATATAGTGACAGATTGTAACTGGACTTCTTGTGAGGACCATTTTGAAATATTGAGTCGCTACTATGCATTCCTGAAACTAATATGAAATTTTATGTCAATCACACTGGAACAAAAATAAATAAATAAATGGAAAGTGGCAACAAATGAATTATTTTAGGTCATTTTGTTATACAATAAAACATTGCATCTCTTCTAAAATCCTTACCTGTATATTTAAAAAGCAAAGGTGGGAAGCAAAATTTTAAACATTTAAAAAAATGTTAGGAGTCTAATTTTATGATATTGGAGTATGGAATATCTTATATAAGAATATGTAAATAAGATAGGATAACATAGATTTGACTATAATGTAATATAGTCAAATATACTTTTGACTGTAATGAAAGATAGTGTATCTTTCATTTGACTAATATACATTTGACTGTAGAAACTATCTATTTTTTCAAAACAACACTTACAGAGTGTTAGAAAAACATATATGAAGTTAAAAAGCATAATCTGCAGCTCAGGAGAACACATATATACATTATAATCAGGAACTATCAAATTTCTAAAACTTAATAGAAAAGGACAAGTATTTAAATAAATACTTGGTAAATACATGAGCACATAACTCACATAAAATAGCACATATATGACTGATAACTATCAGAACAGAGTTTAAAAATTACTAGCAAATCAGAAAATGGAGAATAAAATTATGAGATATCATTTGAGAGACTGAAATAATTTCAAAGTCTGATAGTAACAAAAATTGGTGAGAAGGTGAGGAAATAAACTCATAGATTTTCAGAAAACATGTAAATTGCTACTACCGATTTCTTGAGCAATCTGATACTATCTTGTGAAACTGAAGATGTCCATAACCTTGATTCAATCTTTCTAATTCTACCAGAAACTTCTTTATTTATGTGTGGTGAGACACATGCAAGAAATTCTACTGCAGTATGATTACTACTAAATAAAAATTGGAAAGTATCTTCATCAAACACAAGTGGATAAATAAATTATATCTATAAGATATAATTAGTGATTTAGAAATATATTTATTAATGTGAGTTTTAAAAAAGAAACCATAGTATTACAACAAAACAAATAATTATGTGATATTGTTTTATCATCCATAAAAGGTCAATAATAACACAATAAAATAGTATATATGTTTTATGGATATTGACATATATAAACATGTAAAGCAGACAAGATTAAAGGACTCTCCTGAGGATTATAAACATTGAATTCAAGATAGCAGCTAACATCTCAGCTAAGGGATTACAGGATAATGTGTTTGGAAGGAAAACAGTTTCAGCATTATCTGAAATGTTTATAGCTTAACAAGATCAAAAACAAATGTAGTGAAATGTTAAAATCTGATAAGTTAAAAAGCTGGAAGGTGGGTACACAGATGTTTGTTTCATTAGTCTTTATAACATTCTAATGAAGTATTTTATAATATAAATATTTAAAGTTTTTTTCAATGTTTTGTTAAAATACACTTTTTATCCACTCTACCACCCCCACATTTTTCATCCACTTTTAAATACAGGCTGTCTGTTTCTGGAAAAATTCAAAAACAACATCAACAACACTAAGAAGCAGCATTCAGATCTCTGAAACAGCACACATATGGTTTCCTTTCAGCTATGTCACATTATCCCTTATTTTTAAATAAAACATCCTCATTTCATATTAAAGGATTTTATCTATTTGTTGATTTCAGAATTTTTGTCTTGATTGGTATCTGCCATTTTGGTCAAATATTCAAAGTATAATATTTTTCTATTTGTTTCAGTATCTTATGAATATCTTATGAATATCTTCAGAATATAACCGTCAAGTTTAGAGCACAAAACCAGCTCAAGAAATATTTGCTTAATATCTCATTAATTGAACATCTTAATCCAGTGGTGAATAATGTATATAATTTGTAATGAAAACTCATTTAAAACATTTGGCAGACTGATAATCATAAGGAACAAAAGTGAAATAATTTATAATTCCATTGCCCAGTAATAATTTCTCTTCACCCATTGATATGTCTATTTTCAGACATACTCCAATAAATAGCAAATAAAAATTCAGGATTCCAAATTAAATTTTATTTCAGATAGACAACAATTTCCAATGTAAGTAAGCACCATTCAATATATGGAAACTACTTGTATTAAAAAGAAATTATTTTTGTTGTGTATCTGTAATTCAAACTTAACTGTGAATCCTGTGTTTCACCTAAGTCTACCCAAGGCCAAAGCAGAGTGTTTAAAGTGACTCTGAATTTCTAGCTTCACTTAGGGCTTCTGCCCAAGTAAGACTAGTTTATCATCATGACTGGAGGCATATAGACTCTGCAATTGTCTGATTCAGGAAGTTGGAACCGAAATTCCTACATAAAGACAAATGGTTTTAGAAAGTATATGTGGAAAAATCAGTGTAAATTCATTAACATTTTTAGAGAAAATAAAAATCTCAATAATCTTTCTAATAAATATGATAACCATGATTTTTTTTTTCTGCTATATGGACTGGGACTCATGATCTTGATTGTTTTTAAATTTATACATAATTTTTAAGCAGTGCAAACTGAAAACCTAAAGCCACTTTCAGATCTTTCCCAACCACCAAGGTCGAGGGATGAAGTACTTGTTGGCTGGCTGCTTTCACAGTCTCTGTTCTTAGAGTCCCCATGAAGACCTTGCTCAACCAAGCATGACCAGCTGAGAGCCCCAGGTGTCAACTTCACCATGCTCCTTGTAGAGGCAATTGAGAAAATGGGCTCTTCTCAGCTTTCTGTCACACATCATCACTGAAACTCGGAAAAAGAACGGTTTGTACTTGGAACCAACCAGATGGAAGTAACTTCTCAAATTCTCACTTCTATCCCAAGCTGTCTGTTCACTGGAACACAAGAAGCAGCCTGTCAGGCTAACGTGCAAAGGAGAACAATGAGGAAAAGGGCAATTCCCTGTCTTCCCTTAGACACTCACACTTTCCTCATTCATTACCCGAGCCCTGAAAACATACACGCCACAACCCTTCTCCTTTCGCCTTCAATAGAGGAAGAAGACCCACTTTACTAAAGTAGCGAAATTACAGTCCAGCTGAACCAAGGTACCCGATACTCACATGGTGTTTATTTTTCCAAAAACATGACTGGTATTGGTGAGAATGGATTAAAAAAAAAAACGACCTCTTGATTCACTAGGTCTTCATTTATTTGACATTGCAGTTTTATCAAGATGGCAGAAATGTTATTCTGAAAACCAGAGCAAATGTGAGAGAAAACAAATGAGAGTAAGTAGAAGGAATTTCAAAGGAGGAAGCACGGGTCAGGAGAGAGGGGCCACACTGTTACCAGAGCACACTGACCCTTGACCAGGGTCAACCCATAAGACAGTTTCCTCTCTTATGGGTTGACCCTTAAGCTACCCAGCAACAGAAAGTCTGCTGGTACTTCTCATTCCTGTCCTCACAACTGGCAGGAACTGAAATGGCTTCTTCCTTTAGGATGATCGGATGGGCAATGGGCTTCCCGGATGACTAGTGGTAAAGAACCCACCTGCCAGTGCAGGAGATGTGAGAGCCAAGGGCTTGATCCCTGAGGCGGGGCGATCCCCTGGAGGAGGGCGTGGCAAGCCACCCCAGTCTTCTTGCCTGGAGAATCCCATGGACAGGGAAGACTGGCGCCTACGGTCCACAGGCCACGCTGAAGCCACTTAGTACTCAGGCATGTATGTTTGGCAGAGAATACTATAGAGAAGCAAGACTGGGTACAAGCAGGTGACAATTTTCCTTAACTTTTTACTGAGATTTGATTGCAGAGAATTTTGCCTTGTATGGACACTAAGGATAATTCACTAATGTGATTCCATTACCCAGAAAACAGCTTCAGCAAACATACCTCCATCTTTCATTCCTGAGACTCTTGGGGAAAATGCAAATACATTGCTACAGGGACATATAATATCTTACAAGCCAAGTATCGCTCATCTTTCATTCTGTTCCACCATTGTATAGCTCTATGATCTGCCTCTAATATAAATTTTTCCCCAGGAAAATACTTTAGTACCTTAAACTGTCCAAAATCCATTTGATGTCTAGACATTCTTTTTCAATCTTCAAATAACGAGTCTCTGGGGAAAGCCTTTCCTACTAATGTGCTCAATAGCTTGTTCTCTTGACTGGCTGGCTTCTGTATCAGGCTTGCTCTCCATCTCACCTGCACGTTAAAAGATTTCTCAAAGTCACATCTAATTAACACTGACTCTGAATATAAAAATACTTTGTTATGATTTCTTATACTCAGTGCAGGTAATTTTTTTAGATCTTTCCAACCTATTAAAAGGCTTTGTAAAAATGGCAAAGCCTAATATCTAAAATATGCATATTACTTAAACCATTTAAGTGTTTCTTTGCCAAGTTTTCTTCTGGGGGAGATATTTTTCACAGCTTACTTGCTTTCTCCAACCAGCTCTCCTCTTTTCAAAAATCAAATTCTTCTTACCATGTGAATTTTTATCACAAGGAAATATATTTTTAAGTCCCTCAAAATCCAATATTATGGTACCAGATTGTATCAGTTGTTTAATATGTTTCTCAGAATCCTTGTTGAAATGTTGTATTTCTGTATCTGAAATGCCATTATATTTTTGAAGAAAACTCTGTAGATGTTTGAATTTGAATAGTTCTGAACAAAACAAAAGCTTGAGGAAACAAAATGGGAAAAAATAACTTAAAAGCTTCCTACAAGAAACTTTTTATCCATCTGATTGCATGGGTACACCTGGATACCTTCAGTATCTTATTAACTAATGTGCATGTGTGCACGCTAAGTCACGTTAGTGGTGTCCATCTCATTTTAACTTGATGGACTGTAGCCCGCCAGGCTCCTCTGTCCATAGGGATTCTCTAGGCAAGAATACTGGAGTGGGTTGCCATGCCCTTCTCCCGGGGATCTTCCTCACCCAAGAATCGAACCTGCATCTCTTATGTCTCCCCAAATTGGCAGGCGAGTTCTTTACCCTTAGCGCCACCTGGGAAGCCCATTAACCACTGTATTTCTCATTAACTGGCTCTTCACATCTATCATTCTCATGCTGCCTAAGTTATCTTTCTAAAAATCTAAGTCAATTGACATTTCTCCCATTCATCATAGTCTTCAGGGCCTGGGCAGCCTGCAGAATTAAGTTGAGGTGCACTAAAATGACATTAAGTCCTTCTAGAATCAAGTCTCAAAATCTTCTGGCTGCATCTGCTGCCAAATTTTATCAATTTCACCGCATATACTCTCTATTCTCATTGTATTAGCAGGTGTATTTGTAACTCTGTGCCTGTCTTCATGGTGCTTCTAAAAGTCCCTTGTACAAATGCTTTTGATTTAGGAGTCTTCTGGTTACTGTAGTCACAATCTGTTTATTATTCTACTTCAACTCTAAGATGTGTGGTCTCTTTTGAGACAGATTTTATTTTAACTTCTGTTTTAGCTATTGATTTGTGGTTTTCTCATTGAAAAGTAAATTCTTTGAGAAAAATCAGTTCTTAGTCAGCGTCATATTCTCCCAACATGAGGTACTGTGCTATTCAGATAACAGATCCTCAGTGCATGTTCGTTTGGTGATTTGAAAATGAGACTTACTTCACTGGAGATCTTATTGGACACAGCATCATTTTCAAGAGCAACATTTTCAATTTTCATTTCTGTGTTCTTTCTTCCTTCATGCAGAAGAATCCTTAGTAATGAACTGTTCAGTTAAACAGGAAAGCCAAGCAAACGTTATTGGGGCTGATCAAAACTGGGAGGCATTCAGACAATGATTGGAGCCCAGAGCTGGGTCTACAGATGTATTAAATACACATGTTAATTGTGGTCTCCATATCAACAGGTATGAAACGGTGAAAGTGTCCTTCAGTGTGTAAGAAAACTGAGAGGCTTGCTGGCTTTCCTTAAGGTATCTCCAAAAGGGCTAATTCTCATAGCCTACCTTCATTTTTCTAAGCCCAAATGCCAGCTTTACCACTCAGGGTTATGACTGATCCTTTTGCAGTTTCACAGTCTGCTTCCCACCAGTGAAATCAGTGAGCCCGTCCCAGTCTCCAGGGAACAGTTAGTTAGTCTGCTGAGCTTTAGGTGAAGGATCTCTACCCACCTGCAACACTCACCATGAAATGGAGAGGATGCAATGACTGGCCAGTGACTCTGGATTAGCTTTCAGTATAGTTTGCAGTTCTTACCCCCAGTCCACTAAAAAAATCTCAAAGAACCAAACAGAACAAACACAAAACAAAAATAAAAACCTTTAGATTTCTATTAATTATTAGTCCAGTGTTCCCCTCTTAGCTAAGACAATATTAGCGGCTCTTTTCCTATTTCATTATCTTTAGCAGATAAACCTTAGGTTGAGTGGAAAAGCTTGAAGTTAAGAAATTACAAATATGAATTCCCATGTACTAAGTATATAGATCTGGATGTGGAATCTGGTTCAATAGCTGTGTAAATGTCCAACCTTGAAGAGATTAGTACAAACTCTTTATAAGAGGGATGGTATGACTTAATGTTTCCACAAGCAGGGAACTACCACTTCTTGGAATCCTTGCCAAATTTGGAACTTTGCAGACTTTTAAAATTGGGAATTGTCCAGACATTTAAACATATGCCAATAAACTGAGTATAGTCATCTCTTGGTGTCCACTGTGGGTTGATTCCAGGAACCCTTGCAGATACCAAATTTTTCATATGCTTAAGTCCTTTATAGAAAATGGCACAGTATTTGCAAATAAGCAACACACATTCTCTCTTATACTTTAAATTATCTCTTACCTATAATACCTGATACATTTGTAAATGTTATATAAATAGTTGCCAGGCATGGCAAATTCAAATTTTGCTTTATGGAGCCTTCTGGAATTTATTTTGATAAATATTTTTCATCTGCAGTTGGTTGAATTCACTTATCAGAACCGGAGGATATGGAGGGCTTATTGTAAATTATCATTGTATTATTTTTACTATGTATTTAATT
This sequence comes from Nanger dama, assembly GCA_917880005.1. Lineage (NCBI taxonomy): Eukaryota > Metazoa > Chordata > Mammalia > Artiodactyla > Bovidae > Nanger > Nanger dama. The sequence continues at coordinate 9,631,500 of CAKJTW010000044.1, read as the reverse complement.
TGCTTATCTCTAATTACTAATGAATCAGAGTATGAAATATTTGTTCATATGCTTTGCCATTTAAGGGAATATATATATATAGAATATTCAGTATGACATTTAAATATGTAAATAGTCAAATGAAAACTTGTATTTAAATATATTTATTATATTTTAAATAAATATATATGTACAAATAAGCATTATATTCTATATGGTTGTTTTTCCTTTGAAATTTGCTCCTACCTTATGCCTGGCTAATATTATCTATGTTTTATAAATGATTGTGTGTTTTAACATTTGGAACATGGCTTAAATGTTAGTTAAATGATTGTGGTTTTAAATATTTTATGTCCTGACTGAATTTCTCCTTTAACTATCAGTTATTGTGAGTGGTGTACTAGAGTCACCTGTCATCATAATAATATAAATTCTCACTATAATTCTGTCATTTCCCCATCATATCCTTAAAGTATATACAACAATATGTAAAATATATTCATATGATTAGATGGTTAGGTTCATATTTTTATTTTCTTGTTGAAAATATTATTTTAGTATTGTTACTTCTTCCATTTTTGTTTCATTAGTGATATTTTTCTCTTCAAGTCCAATTTACTGATTTTAATATATCTCACCAGCTGACTTTTTGGCTTTCACTTACCTGATGTATCTGACTTTTTACTTTCATGCTTTCTGTGTTCTTATCTCTATTTTTAAGTCTGCTTTGACAATGTGTAACTAACTTCTAAAGAAAAAATCCATCAATTTGTATTATGTTTACTACAATTATTTGGATTTATTTTGTTTTAAATTTGTCTCCTTCCTATTGTTCCACTTTTTTCTACTTCCTTGCAATTTTCCAAATCCATATATATCTGTATATTGCATCTTCCCCTCCACTGGTTTAGATATTATTAATCTTATTTCTTTCTCTTAGTAGTTTTGTTGTAAGTTTTAGTTTGCAGACTTCATGTAACAAAGACCGAGGAAGTATTATCAACCTTCTCAACAAATGACTTGAAGTATTTTAATTCTGATCAGCTCTCTCTCTCCTTACTCACAATATCTGTTCATAATTTTCACTGTTTAATACTTTATAATGATAACTTTACAATGATAAATTTAAGCACCTTATCATTATTAGTTGAATGCCAATTTATAAAATTAATGCAATGTTAAGTATTTCGTTTAATTCTCATTCCCATTTTATTTTTGAATGTCCTTTAGAGCTTATTTTGTTTCTTCTTTTGCAGTTCCTTAGAAATTCCATCTTTGGGGGCAAACACATCCAGTTTTTATCTTCTTGAAAAATTGCTTCAGTAGATTTAACAATTTAAATTATAGATGTTTACTCCCAGGCTTCTAAAATGCAAGTTTTTGTTTTTCAATATTTTGTTTTTGCTCTTGGGAATTTGTCAGTTAAAAATATCATTTCTCTGAAGGTAATCCATTTTATTTTTTTCTCTGTTATTAAATTCACTCTTTTTCTGTGGGGTTCTCCTGTTCTATTGCAATATATCTGAGTGTGGATTTTTAAAATTTATCTTGCTTGTGACTCACTTGGATTTAATAATCTGAGTATTCACGTGTTTAAACAATTGTAGGAAACTTTCAGATTTGATTTCTTCAAGCTTTGTTTTCTTTCTCTTATTCTCTAAATTTCTCCTATAAGTATAATTAGACATGTATTTTTAATTAGACATATGTTTGATTAGGCTCTCTAACCTCACTCTCATATTTTCTGTCTCTTTGGATATTATTACTAATAATTCTTCAGATGACTCTTTCAGGTCAGCAATTCTCTCCTTTATTGTGTCTAAACTAATATGTAAACTGGTTATTAATTTTTTAATTTCAACTATTGTATTTGTCATTCCTGAGATTTTAAAAAAATTAATTTATTTTAATCGGAGAATAATTGCTTTACAATATTGTGATGGTTTTTGCCAAACATTGACATGAATCAGCCATGGACGCATGTGTCCTCCATCCTGAACCCCCTCCTACCTCCCAACCCACCCCATCCTTCTGGGTTGTCCCAGAGCACTGGCTTTGAATGCCCTGCTTCATGATTCGAATTTACACTGGTCATCTATTTTACATATGGTAATATCATATTTCAATGCTATTCTCTCTTATCATCCCACCCTCACCTCCCACAGTCCAAAAGTTTGTTGTCTGTTTTTCTGCCTTGCATATAGGATCATCATTACCATCTTTCTCAATTCCATATATATGTGTTTATTGGTGTTTCTGTTTCTGACTTACTTCACTTTGTACAATGTAAAAAATTTGATCGTATTTTGGAAGTCATTTGCTCCAAATTCATGTTTTTCCCCCTTGCTTTTCAAATGTATAAGAAAGTTACATATCTGATAATTACAATAATTGAAGCCACTGCAGACCTAATTTTGCTCTTGGTTGTTTCTGCTGTCTCTCACTTACAGTGTCTTATTCTCCTTTGTATATTGAGCTTTTGTTAAGAAGTTGTGTTTTGTTGAACAAGCTATGGAAAATTTTTCACACTTGCTCTGAGGATGCTTTCTGCCAGGGAAGATTTATGTTTCTGATGGGTGTGCAAGAACATCAGAGATCTGGTCTGCTTTAAATTATAGTTCGATGTTTGCAATTTCTGAAGGCATAAAAAATTCATCCCCAGTCTTACATGAAGACAGGTCATTTGTTATGCTGTTGAGGTTGTTCTTTTCTTTTGTATTCCAAACAAAAGCAAGACTCATTGTTTTGTAGATGATCTTAAATAGTTGCTTTACCTAGTCCATTCTTTTTCTGAAAGTTCCACCTTCATGTAAAATCTGTCCATCAGTGACTTTAGAACATCAACTGTAGTCACCCCTTGCTGCTGGTACTCCAGCACCTTTGTGTATCCTCAGGAGAGCAAGTTGCTTATTGGATAGCTTTTATCTTTACTCTATGTGCCTTTCTCATTCATGACTCTGATATTTCTTACTTTCTTTCAAGTACACCTAATCATTTAAAGAAATTGTTTAAAATGTTTTGTTAAATATTTAATGTTTTTTCTAAAGAAGAGGGGGTTGATAGCAATGACTCTTTGATACTAATCTGTTCTAGAAAGAGAAGTCTAATTTTTGGTTTTTCTGAAAGCAATGAAAGTACTAAAACTGAAATTTTTCCTTAGGTATTTTGACACAGAAAAGATTTTAAAGAGTTTAGTTCAGAAGGACCATTTTTGTTAGGTCTCAAAATTGTACAAATTAAATAGCACAATAGAATGTAGTTTCTCAACTGAAAAGTTCTGAAATTTCAGTAGTTACAATCCAAAGAGAGAATTGTCTGCAGCTTGTGTGGAAGTTTGGAGCTGGGTTTAATGTAGATTGGCATAAGAAGGAAAGGTTTACCTTTGGAGATAAAATAAGAGATGGAGCCGATAGAGGTAGTTTTCCTGGCCTTATGTCCCTTGGGCAGTGAGAGAAGCATGGCTGGAAGGGCAAGAATGTACTTCGTGCTGGGTCACCTAGACTTGGGCTTGGATGATGCTGACATCCCGATGAAAATTGTATTTTATTCATTAAAAAAGAATTCCCACGAGAGAAAAGGCAGAGGTCAGCAAACTTTTTTGAAAGGGTGAGATAGTGATGTTTTTAGTTTTGTGGGCTGCACAATGTCTGTCGCAGTTATTCAGCTCTGCCAGTGGAACATGTAGGCATCCATGGATGGTATATAAATGGATGGGCAAGACTGTTCAGGAAAACTTAATGTGCCAAAACGGGAGACTCGGTGCTTTGGGTACACAGGTGGTGGTTTGCTCACCTCTGAAGTAAGTCCATTCATGTTAACCTTTTGAGAGATATTCCTGATTTTTTAAAATATTTTTTGTACATTGTTTAAATTTAGTTTTTCCTTCTGGACTAGGAGTTCTTTGGGACTAGAGCTGCTTATGGCCAGGCAATAATAATTAAATCTTAATCATGAAAGTAATAGAAACTAAAATAAAACTTTATCTTATACCCTTTTTATTCATTTTGTAGTATGTTTATATTGTCATATTAAAAATAAATAAAATTTAATCCAGTTTAAAAATTGATTCCTATGAAAAATCCTTTCAGATTTTTTTTTTTAGGGAAAAAAATATCTGTAGCAGACATTTGACCTGATTCAAGTGCATGGAGTGAATAACTTAGTCAAGGACTGAAGTGAAGTAAAATTCGCTCAGTCATGTCTGAATCTTGGCAACCCCATGGGCTCCATGGAATTCTCCAGGCCAGAATACTTGAGTGGGTAGCCTTTCCCTTCTCCAGGGGACCTTTGATCCCCCAACCCAGGGATCAAATCCAGGTCTCCCGCATTTCAGGTGATTCTTTACCAGCTGAGTCACAGGGGAAGCCCAATCAAGGACTTCTCCAGACAAAAAGTTCTCTGTTGGAGTTAGAAGCAGGCTTTGAAGCACTACATTACCCAAACAAGGATATGATTTGACAATAAAATATAATTATCCTCACAAAGAAAAAACTGTTTTCATATTTGCTATGCTTCATTTGAATGACTTATGAGCTTACCTGTTTAAGTAAGAGCATTTGATGAGAATTTTTTTTTTTACCAAAAAAGTTGCAACATGTTCTAATAATTCTTATCCTAGAAAGCCTTACAATTATATCATGTGCTTATGCAGTATGAAGCCAATAGTAAATGTAGAATCACTTTTTTAAGTTTCAGGCCTTTATTTTTCTTCAGGACACAGTTAAGTGATAAATTACTCATTGCAAATGGATATTTGGGGAGCCAAGTGCTAATTAGGAAACTTTTTGTAGATTGCTCCTCAATTAGTTGATTAGCATTAATGGAAGTATATTTGAATGATGCAAATTTAATGGTTTAATTTCACTAATGTGGTTAAAATAATAAAATGCATCAATTTAAAGAACCAAAAGAATTTTGTTTCCAAGAGCAGGCATTATTTCACTAGTGGAGAGGGCATTCAGGATTTGAATTTGTTTGTTTGATTGATAAACTCATTGTGTTAGGACAAGTAGAATATTAGGCCTTACTCTAGAGGCTTACACTTCTAGATCTTGTTTCTGTTTCCTCCCTGGAAACCAAGGTTAAGGCATGTGAGATGCTATTTTTTTTAGACTAAGTTCTGATTAGCTTTTGTAGCCTATGGAAGTATGAGAGGCAGAATTTCAAAGACGTCTCTAAGATTCCATCCCCTGGTTACATAATCAAACACTAGTCTAGGTACTGCTAATATAGGACTTTGTAGAGAAATTAAACTTACTAATCAATTGACCTGAAAGTATCTTAAAAAAATTTTTTTTACACACTTATAAAACTTTTATTATGAAAAATGCAAACATATATAAAGAAAAAGAATAATAAACCCCAAAGTATCCATCACACATATTTAACAATTACCAGTATCCAGCTCCTCTGTCCAGGATTCTCCAGCCAAGAATACTGGAATGGGTTGCCATTTCCTCTCCCAGGGAATCTTCCCCACCCAGGGATCAAACCTGCATCTCTGTCTCCTTGCACTGGAGGGTAGATTCTTTACCACTGAATCACTTGGGAAGCCCTTGCCTCTCTCTACTTCTCTTTAATCATCACAATTTTTCTGTTTTTTTTTTCTTTTTTTTAATAGGTAAAATACATACACTATCAGGTATAAATTTCACCTCTATAATTTGACAAATTAATACACACTTGTAGTCCACAGCCTCCGTATAATCTCAGAACATTTCTGTCTCCCCAGAATGTCTTGAGAGGGGAGGGACAAATTGAGAGAGTTGTACTGAGATATATACACTACCCTGTGTAGAACAGAGAGCTAGTGGGGAGCTGCTGTATAGCACAGGGGGCTCAGCTTGGTGCTCCGTGACGACCCAGAGGGGTGGGGTGGGAGGGCGGGAGGGAGGCTGGTGAAGGAGCAGATCTATAACGTGGCTGATTCATGGTGTTGTACAGCAGAAACGAATACAACACTGGAAAGCAATTATATTCCAGTAGAAAACGATGGAGAGCATCTTGAATTATCTGATTGGGCTCAATGTAATTACATGAATCCTTCAAAGAAGCTGGCAGAAGAATCAGTCAGGGAGATGAAGCAAAAAAGAAAGGCGAGGCAAGCTGCGTAGAAGAGGAGGTCGGAGGAGATTCCAGGCAGGAGAAGGACACTACCTGCCGTTGTTTGCTGTGATGATGGAGGCAGGGAGCCATGAACTAGAGAATGACTGGCCTTTAAGAAGCTGAGAGGGACACACGTTACACGCTATTGAGAAAATGGGAATCTTAGTGCTGCAGCAAATGGAACTGAATTCCACCAACAATCTTAATTTGTCCTCAGAGCTTCCAGGAAGGAACACAGCCCTGCAGACACCTTGACTTCCAGTTCTTGAAACCTGTAGCAGAAAACTGGCTTAGCCACGCTGTGCCTAGGTTGCTGACCTACAGAATCCTGAGATAATGTTTTGTTGCTTTAAACTGTTTACATAATTTATTGTGGTGGCATTAGATAACCAGGATGAAAACTAATGTGGAAGACATTTATGAAGTATTCAAGGCAGAGACAACAGTACTGGAAGGGGCAATGGCATCGTGTCCCATTGCAGCCGTGTCTAAGAATGGTGACGCATCTGTTTCACTTCTGAGCTTTAAAGTTGCATGTTTCTCTGCTATATAATCTCTTCTGGCTCGTACTTTGAGTCGCTCAGTCGTGTCTGACTCTTTGCGACCCCATGAACTGCAGCACGCCAGGCCTCCCTGTCCATCACCATCTCCTGGAGTTCACTCAGACTCACATCCATCGAGTCAGTGATGCCATCCAGCCATCTCATCCTCAGTTGTCCCCTTCTCCTCCTGCCCCCAATCCCTCCCAACATCAGAGTCTTTTCCAGTGAGTCGACTTTTCAAATGAGGTGGCCAAAGTACTGGAGTTTCAGCTTTAGCATCATTCCTTCCAAAGAAATCCTAGGGCTGATCTCCTTCAGAATGGACTGGTTGGATCTCCTTGCAGTCGAAGGGACTCTCAAGAGTCTTCTCCAACATCACAGTTCAAAAGCATCAATTCTTCGGCGTTCAGCCTTCTTCACAGTCCAACTCTCACATCCATACATGACCACAGGAAAAACCATAGCCTCGACTAGACGGACCTTAGTCGGCAAAGTAATGTCTCTGCTTTTGAATATACTATCTAAGTTGGTCATAACATTTCTTCCAAGGAGTAAGCATCTTTTAATTTCATGGCTGCAGTCACCATCTGCAGTGATTTTGGAACCCCCAAAATAAAGTCTGACACTGTTTCCACTGTTTCCCCATTATTTCCCATGGAGTGATGGGACCGGATGCCATGATCTTTGTTTTCTGAATGTTGAGCTTTAAGCGAACTTTTTCGCTCTCCTCTTTTACTTTCATCAAGAGGCTTTTGAGTTCCTCTTCACTTTCTGCCATAAGGGCATTATCATCTGCATATCGGAGGTTATTGATATTTCTTCTGGCAATCTTGATTCCAGCTTGTGTTTCTTCTAGTCCAGTGTTTCTCATGATGTACTCTGCATATGAGTTAAATAAGCAGGGTGACAATATACAGCCTCGACGACCTCCTTTTCCTATTTGGAACCAGTCTGTTGTTCCATGTCCAATTCTAACTGTTGCTTCCTGACCTGCATACAGATTTCTAAAGAGGCAGGTTAGGTGGTCTGGTATTCCCAACTCTTGAAGAATTTTCCACGGTTTATTGTGATCCACACAGTCAAAGGCTTTGACATAGTCAATAAAGCAGAAATAGATGTTTTTCTGGAACTCTCTTGCTTTTTCCATGATCCAGCAGATGTTGGCTTGATCTCTGGTTCCTCTGCCTTTTCTAAAACCAGCTTGAACATCAGGGAGTTCATGGTTCACGTATTGCTGAAGCCTGGCTTGGAGAATTTTCAGCATTATTTACTAGCATGTGAGATGAGTGCAATTGTGCGGTAGTTTGAGCATTCTTTTTCATTGCCTTTCTTTGGAATTGGAATGAAAACTGATCTTTTCCAGTCCTGTGGCCACTGCTGAGTTTTCCAAATTTGCTGGCATATTGAGTGTAGCACTTTCACAGCATCATCTTTCAGGATTTGAAACAGCTCAACTGGAATTCCATCACCTCCACTAGCTTTGTTAGTAGTGATGCTTTCTAAGGCCCATTTGACTTCACATTCCAAGATGTCTGGCTCTAGATTAGTGATCACATCATCAAGATTATCTGAGTTATGAAGATCTTTTCTGTACAGTTCTTTGGTGTATTCTTGCCACCTCTTCTTAATATCTTCTGTTTCTGTTAAGTCCAGACCATTTCTGTCCTTTAGCAAGCCCATCTTTGCATGAGATGTTCCCTTGGTATCTCTAATTTTCTTGAAGAGATCTCTAGTCTTTCCCATTCTGTTCTTTTCCTCTATTTCTTTGCATTGATTGCTGAAGAAGGCTTTCTTATCTCTTCTTGCTATTCTTTGGAACTCTGCATTCAGATGCTTTTATCTTTCCTTTTCTCCTTTGCTTTTCACCTCTCTTCTTTTCACAGCTATTTGTAAGGCCTCCCCAGACAGCCATTTTGCTTTTTTGCATTTCTTTTCCATGGGGATGGTCTTGATCCCTGTCTCCCGTACAATGTCATGAACTTCATTCCATAGTTCATCAGGTACTCTTATCTATCAGATCTAGGCACTTAAATCTATTTCTCACTTCCACTGTATAATCATAAGGGATTTGATTTAGGTCATACCTGAGTGGTCTAGTGGTTTTCCCTACTTTCTTCAATTTGAGTCTGAATTTGGTAATAAGGAGTTCATTATCTGAGCCACAGTCAGCTCCTGGTCTTGTTTTTGTTGACTGTATAGAGCATCTCCATCTTTGGCTGCAAAGAATGCAATCAGTCTGATTTTGGTGTTGACCATCTGGTGTTGTCCATGTGTAGAGTCTTCTCTTGTGTTGTTGGAAGAGGGTGTTTGCTATGACCAGTGCATTGTCTTGGCAAAACTCTATTTGTCTTTCATTCCACATTCCAAGGCCAAATTTGCCTGTTACTCCAGGTGTTTCTTGACTTCCTACTTTTGCATTCCAGTCCCCTATAATGAAAAGGACATCTCTTTTGGGTGTTAGTTCTAAAAGGTCTTGTAGGTCTTCATAAAACCGTTCAACTTCAGTTTCTTCAGCATTACTGGTTGGGGCATAGACTTGGATTACTGTGATATTGAATGGTTTGCCTTGGAGATGAATAGAGATAATTCTGTCATTATTGAGATTGCATCCAAGTACTGCATTTTGAACTCTTTTGTTGACCATGATGGCTACTCCATTTCTTCTGAGGGATTCCTGCCCACAGTACTAGATATAATGGTCATCTGAGTTAAATTCACCCATTCCAGTCCATTTTAGTTTGCTGATTCCTAGAATGTCAACATTCACCCTTGCCATCTTTTGTTTGACCACTTCCAATTTGCCTTGATTCATTGACCTTACATTCCAGGTTCCAATGAATATTGCTCTTTATAGCATCGGATCTTGCTTCTATCACCAGTCACATGCACAACTGGGTATTATTTTTGCTTTGGCTCCATCCCTTCATTCTTTCTGGAGTTATTTCTCCACTGATCTCCAGTAGCATATAGTTTTGCCACAAATTAATTCCAGTAAATTTCTATTCTGCTTAAGGTAGACACAGTTGCCTGTTTCTTCCAATCAAGAATTTCAAACTTTGTAGACTTTGGGAATAGAGAGTTACTTATCAGCGGTGGAACCCATGATTAGTATATGTAGAATTGATTGTGTTACCTATTTGGAGTTAGCATAGTCTCCCATGTTGGAAATATGGAAACACATGATATGTAATAGAATACCACAAGTGATGATCTGTGGTCATCTAGAATATGCACTTCCTGAAAGGCAGTTTTTGAATGTCCTTTCTGTCACTACCATGAATGAAAGACAAGAGGAAGCCAAGGTGGCTGAAAGGTGATGACAAGCTAAAATCACCTGAAAAAATATTTTAAAGACATCAGTTACATTCCAGTGACTTTTTGATCCATAGAGTGGACACTGCCAAAATTTAAAGTTTAAACCAAATTACAATATCTACTAAATTCAAAGCTTCACTACATATTTTATGTCAAAGTTAGGAAAATGATTGAAAAGGATTAGAACTGAAAGAATTAAATTGAGGATATATGGGAAGATTCAGATAATTTAAATCCCTCATCTCTTGTTTGAGCTTATGCTGACATTGAGGTAAAGTAGCATAAGCTAAATTCAGTGTTTAATTAGGAGATACTGAATGATAATATCAGTTAAATTCAAAGCTTCTCTAGGTCTTAGATCAATAGGATAGTGATCAGGACAAAAATAGAATTTACATGAAAATATATGCAGAAAATTAAGGGGTCTTCCAATTCCCTTAGAAGCCCTACTTCCTTATTGATGAGATTTTCACTGTTGCATGAAGGCATTTTGAGTTCACTGTTGCATGAAGGCTCTCTCTCTAAGAATTTTACCTTAAAAGTAGAACGTTCTTCTTAGCCATCTGTTGTGAGAATTTATAAACTCTTCTTACCTATCCAAATGTAACAAGCATTATATCCCAGAATACTTCTGGAAGAAATTACAATAGCAAACCTTCCTGAGAATGCTTTTATGTTAAAAAATCTATATGACTTTAACAATTCCTGTTGACCAAAATCTAGAAAATATGTGTAGGAATGGATCTGAGCTTATTCTTAAAATGAAGGAAGATCATTATTTTTGATTTGATCAAATTAATTGATATGATTTCAGGATGCTGGTTGGATTTCCTGGGATTTAATTATTTGCTTGGATGAATGCCTAAAATCTGAAACCTGGAGCTCAAGTGTAACCTGTACTTAAAAGAAAGAAAATAGATGAAATACCAAAATAATTCCTTGGCATAATACCTAGGAGAGGTTCCATAACTTTGGGCTTGGAAGATCGGGCTGCATTTATCTTGTGTTATTACAAATAATTTCCTAACTATTTCCCTGAGAAAGATCAAAAGACACTCTCCTTAACAAGACTTTGAGAAACATTGTGTCATGAGAGCACCAACATCTATGAAATGTGCTTATTTGTAATTTGCTTAGGATTTAAAATGCTTATGAGAGTGACTGTACTTGAAACCGGTTTCTAGCTTCTGTAGGTAGGAGGATTGCAGAGGAGCAGAGGCCAAATAGTTTCATTTAATCTTTGCAATGAAAAGGCTATCATGGTAAACAGACCCTCAAGAGTCTTTGACACTTGCTAATCATTCGGAAATTCTTTACGACAAAGCAGATTCAAAGTTTCTAGAGGATTCCTAAAGAATATACACAATGCTTTGTGAATGTTGAAGGAGGGTGGAACTTCATGTTTGATGAATTCTGGTAAACTTGAAAGATTATATATAAATTTATTATTCTAAACCCAGTCCTGACCCCTGAATCAGTTCCTAGACGTAGGTCTCCTTGAATAACAAGAGAGGCGGATAGCACTGTGGTTGGATCTTGCAATAATATCAAAGTAGATATCATGAGCCTTTCTCCAAGTCTTTCTCAAAAGAATATGGAGTCATTGGCCACTGGGAAAATGATAGTACATAGACGCTTTGCAGATAATATTGGATAATAAATATTTGGCTCAATGGACCTCCAAATCATCCTGTTTTCAGAATGCAATACACACCCCCCCAATACTAGCAAAATCTCCACTAGTTTTGATTAGCCATAAAGTAGTTTCCTCTGGACTTTCTTGTTCTTAATTAAATATGGTAAATTAAAAATGAAAAGCAATATCCCATCCCTAGAAAATCTTTTTCTCCGAAGTATGACTAGTGATGCTATCAAAGACGAGAAATACAGGAGTGGTGATCCTACTATAACTCAACCTGTGTTTCCAATAGTGGAAAATGAAGCACAATAAGCCTAAACTACCTTAAGTGAAATAGAGTTGATTCTAAGGGTAACTGCTGTTCCAGATGTGATTTTTGTGCTGGAGAAACTCAGTACATTCATTGGCACTTAGAATGCATTTGTGGATTTGGGAATGGTTTTCCTCTATCTCCCAACAGAAAGTATCAATAGAAGCTTGCCTAAACAAGCAAGGATGGCAATACACTCTAAACGTCTTGTCTTATGTTTTCGACTATGTTCCTGTTAGTTTCCAGTGAGACTTTGAATGTCTCATCATTCCCAAGTGTATTATGATGGTCTACTACTGATACATAGATAATTCATCTGGAGAGAAAGAATTATAGGCAATCTTAAATACTTGGGCAAGGTTTATGCAGGGTATAAGTTTGAAGATGTTGTTTTCTCACTAAGTCTTGTCCAACTGTTTGCAATGCGATAGACTGTAGCCTCTGACCATGGGATTTCCCAGAATGAGTTGCCATTTCCTTCTCCAGGGGATCTTCCTGACCCAGTGATCAAACTCACATCTCCTGCATTGGCAGGTGGATTCTTTACCACTGAGTTTGGATTTTTTTACCAAATCAAAAAAGCCCCACATTTGAAGATAAATTTCACAAAAATACACAGCTTTACCACTACAGTGGATTTTCTAGTGACCCACTGATCTGGCTAATAGTTTGATGATGTAGTCAGGGGATTAGAAGGTCAAGTTTGGACATGTGTAGCAAGGACATTTAGAGAGGAGGTATGTATCTTTCAGAAAAATCACATTGTAAGGTTATTTTGGAATGCTTACAAAAGGTCACACCCGCCGCAGAGGAGGTTCTTACTAATCAGTAGTGATTTTTTTTTGAAGTATCCTTCTTTGCTCTGCTGTGTATTTCAGGTGGCCATGGAGCAAGTTTCCACGATGGCTCATCATGGATTAAAAAATTCAGACCTTCCCTTTACCAAGACCATTCAGGCTGTGCCCACTGATGGATGTCCACGTTACCATGCCCCAGAAGTGACACGAAAATGTAGATATATATTATATCTAAGAGGACCATCCAGGTGTCCAGAGCAGGATAATAACATAGGAATACTTCCAAAATAGGCTGCATCAGTTTCCTTCTCTGGAACAGATATTTAATATGGATTTGTGTCTTTGCCCATTAAGCATCTTCAAGAAATATACAATAAGGATTCTTACTGCTCTAACATTGTTGCAGATTTCCACATATTATTTCTTCTCCTGGGGAAAACACTTGAGAGGAAAAAAGAAAAAGAATTGCTATGTTCTGAGTCATTAGACTTACTATATATTTGCCATAACCCAGAAGTTTCATTCGCTATAGAATCCTTGAATAACCTACTGTGAAATCTCAGTTACTTTAAAAATTTTTGCTTTTCATTCTCATAAATTTGAGGTCTAGAGGTTCACAGATATTAGTCCATAATAAGCATGTTTCACCAGATGCAGAAGCTCTTTCACAGCCTGGTCATTTTCAGCTTCATATGACTCTAGAAAAGAAATGAAATGATACACATTTTAGTATGGCTGGTGTGACTGATCTTGATTGTGAAGAAAAATAAGGCTATTACTTTACAGTGAAGAAGGAGGGTTATGGATGGAACACATGTGATCTCTCAGGGCACCTTCTTATCTTATTTATGATGCTATGGTTCAATGAAAGAAAAAAAATCGTAAACTAGGAAGACTGCCAAAGTCTTGGATGCAACAAGAGCAGAGGCTTCGGTAACATGCTAGGCTAAAAACGGGGTGGTCAGCTGCAGTGCTGGTTGAAAGCAGAGTACGCAGAGCAAGTGATGAAGGAGAGAAGTCGTAAACAGGGGCTTTGCTTTCACACAGTTGAAGAAGTGAGGGTAATGACTCCTACATTTCTGATTTTACCATGTGATGAATATATTTACATACCTTAATCTCAAATTTATGTTTATTTCCCTTCATTATTGTATATGGTATACACTACTTTCAACATGGGATGGTGCCTGGATAGCAGGAATGGGTATCACTGGGTTTTGAGCTGGATTGAAATAATTAGCAAGACATCACTTTGCCTCCCTTTGGGGACAGAGTGGGTATGCTTATTGTTGCAAGGTTGTGTGATGTTCCGAGTTTCCATTTCTTTATTCCTTTCTGGAAATCTAAGCACAGGAAGAAGTATTTATACAAATGACAAATGGCGACAGCACTTTTCTGTTTTCCTGGCTACTCAGCATCTCTGTGCCCTTCGTAGCTTGGACAGTTTCCTCATTGCATTGGTTTGGTGGAACCTCATTTCAGGAAAAAAAAAAAAAAAAGGAATTTGCAGTTCTGTTTTCTCTTTCCATAGTAGCTGGAGTGAGGTTTTGGTCTTAGGCTTATATAACTGGGAATTTATTTTAAAGGAGTAATGGAAAGATACAGGGACATTGTAGAAATAATTTGTTTTGGCCTCAGAAGTGTGTAAATCAGGGGTGGGGATTTTGCAGTTCCAAAATGAGCTGTCAGAGATGGCAGGGGCAGTGGGGCCAGAGGAGATTCTAATCTAGAGCATTTATCCTGGGCCAGACCTTGGTCTATGTTCTCTACTTTCCATCATCTTCCAAAAAGTACCCCGACTTCAAGACTCTGAGCTCTCTCATAGCCTCGGTGGTGAGATTAAAGGAATTGGTTTCTGTGGCCTCCAGCTTCAATTAGTAAAGCAAAATTATTTATGTTTTTGTTAATATGTGTTTAGTTTCCTATGTGTGTATGGTGTGAGTGTGTATAGTTATATATCTATGTACAGTTATGTGTGTGTATAAATATATAGTTTTATATATGTATACATAGCTATGTATAGTGAAGTGTCTAGTTCTTGTTGAGTCATGATAACCTTTTAAAATTTTTTTTCTTTCCATTCTTTAATTTGACATCCAATATTAGTATTCATGAGAAGATGAAATTTCGATCATATTTTTCCTGTAACAGTATTCTTCTCCTGAATGGGAACCTACATTTATTTTTAAATAAGTATAAAGTTCATTTTAATTTTACCTTTCACAGTCCAATTCCTGATATTGATCACAAGGCCCATTTCTGTATGTGGCTCTGTGTTAAGTGTGATGTAGACTGAATAAATGGACATGGGGGCCTTCTCTATAAGTCTGCTAGCAGCCCAAGAGAACCGTGTGATTATAAATAAACATGAACACTCATAGTGTAGAACAGAGATGGGGGAAATTAATATTTTTATCTGTTTATTTGATATAGTGTACAATGGTTGAGTGTCGGGGGAAGATTTGGGAGAGAAATAATATTTTTATATGAGAAAGGAACATGAAAAATTTGAGAGCCCTTTTTCCCAATAGTCAATGTAATTATTCAACTTGATGGTAAACTTTAAAGATCCAAAACGAGTTCTTCCTCTCTTCATTAAGATAGCATCATGGATGTTTGGCGTAGGCAGCATATGTCTGTGCAGGACAATGCACTATGTCTGACTACTAATAAGTTCCTTATGAAGTTGAGTCTTCTGTCTTTATGACATTTGAGCTCCTGGCATACTAATGTTATCTGACACAATACAGTCAGATCCTCCGGATGTGTCTTCATATCGATCAGTTTCATATAAATAGTTGGTCTTTGTCCCTTTTAAGACAGAAGCTTATAAGTAGCTGTTGGATGAGTAATGACAAAAATACATTTATTTTTACAGGGCTTAATAGATGCAGTTTGAGTTCTGAATAATTAAAGTATGATCTTATAAAATGTTTACAATTTGAAGTATTTTACCCATGATTAAGACTCAGAAGGAAGTTGAAATAATATCATTCAAGCTTCATGTAAAATTTGACAATGATCAAAAATAGTTAATGTTATGCTTGTTGAATCCCGATTAGCCAGTTATTTGATATTTACAAGAATGTGGCAAGGACTATCCATTACCTCTGGACATCAATTTCTTCCACACTTGCCCTTCTTCTGAATAGCCTTTTGCTTCAAGAGAAACTGTGAAAAAGTGAAAGTGTTATTCCCTCAGTTGTGTCCAGTTCTTTGCAACCCCAAAGACTGTAGCCCTCCAGGCTTCTCTGTCCATGGGATTTCCCAGGCAAGGAGATTAAAATGGGTAGCTATTCCCTTCTGCAGGGGATTTTCCCAACCCAAAGTTCAAACCCGGGCCTCCTGCATTACAGGCAGATTCTTTACCACTGAGCCACCAGGGGAGCCCTCAAGAGAAACTGTACCCCTATCCAAAGTAAGAAAGTAAAGCTGATTGACAGAGATAGACTCAGAGATTATTATACTAAGTAAAGTAAGTCAGACAAAGACAAATACTATACCATATGTATATGGCATCTAAAATGATGATACAAATTCACAGACATAAAAAACAAATTTGTGTGGTTACCAAGGAGAAGATGGGGAGGATAAATTAAGAGGCTGGGATAAACAGATGCACACTGTTATGTATAAAATAGATACGTAGCAAGGATTTACTGTATAGCACGGGGGACTGTATTCAATATCTTGGGATTACTTATAATTATAAATAATCTGAAGAAATATACTTTGCTGGACATCTGAAACTAATGTTGTAAGTTAACTATGTTTCAATAATTAAAATAATTTTGAAAAACAAAACGCCGATTGGCTTGAGTTAGCCCTAGTGATTATATTATTGTGTTGCCAGTAATTGGTTCAGAAGTGAGCCGGGAGCACAGCTCTGGCCAGTGAGACTTTAGATATCCTGAGAAAGTTTCTCTTGCTATTAAAATGAGAAGAAGCACCGACAAACTTGAGAAGCTTTTGTGTGAGTAGATGATGCTTCAAACTTCTGCAGTCGTACTGCAACCAAAAAAAAGGAAAAAGTCATGAGGATAGGGGCCAGTATGTTACGATTTGCAGAGCAGGAAGACAAAAAGAAATTGACTCATGGATTATATCATTAAACATGTGAATTATCCTCACACTGCCCTATCCTTGGACTGATTATTATGTGACATATGAAAGTTATTATTACATAAGCCATCTTTTGTTAGGCTTTCTGTCCTTGTAGGTAAAATGTTCTAGCTAATTTAATAAGTGTCTTTATTACCAAAAAAGGAAAACTAAAATTGCTCTTCAAGTGTGTGTAAATTAGAGTGACTCAGTTTTAGGGGTAACATTAGTTTGATTCTCTGAGGAAAACAAATCCTCTAAAAACTCTGGCACTTTATCATCACTGTGCTATTGTATAATTGCCGAGAATCTCTGAGGATGTGCTGTAGTGGAAAAAGGAGTTCATCGTGGTCTAGTCTGCTGTTGACCGTGATGGCCTGGACATTGTCATCATCATCAATACAAGCTGAAGTAGGGAACGCAGACAGGGGCTCTGTATCAACCTAGAGGGCTGGGCTGGGGAGGGAAATGGAAGGGAGGTTCAGGAGGGAGGGGACGCGCATATATACCTATGGCTGATTCATGTTGATGTTTGACAGAAAGCAACAGAATTCTGTAAAGGTTTTATCCTTCAATTATAAATTAAATAAATTTTTAAAAAGAAAAAAAAACAACTTAAAGTAACAAATCACTGGTACTTTCTGGACCTCAACTTTCTTACCAGTGAGATGAAGTGATTCAGTCCAGTTCAGTTCAGTCACCAATTCTGCCTGACTCTTTGTGATCCCATCGTCTGCAGCACACCAGCCTTCCCTGTCCATCACCAACTGCTGGAGGCTACTCAAACTCATATCCATCAAGTCAGTGATGCCATCCAGCCATCTCATCTTCTGTCATCCCCTTCTCCTCCTGCCTTCAATCTTTCCCAGCATCAGAGTCTTTTCCAACGTGTCACTTCTTCGCATCAGGTGGCCAAAGTACTGGAGTTTCAGTTTCAGCATCAGTCCTTCCAATGAGTATTCAGGACTGATCTCCTTTAGGATGCACTGGTTCAGCAAATTGAAGTGAAGATGAACTGATTATATGTTAGTTTATCAAAAATCCATTCCAACTCTAAATTTATTTTTTCTAAGTTTAATTGATTTTAAAATCACAATAATTTGATTGTTTTGTGTAAGAAATAATTTTCTAAAGTTCCTAGAATCCTAGGAAAGTTTATTAGGAGATGAAGAGCTGTGTACTTTGACACAAGGTCTGACACAGGCACTGGGGGATAATGCCACGCAAGGAAAAGTGATTGGTGCCCTTGCTGATCAAAGGGTGAGAATCATTCACAAAACTGCAAATCGAAACTCATATACATTCAATGAGATCCAGAGGTTCTGAGAGTACATGCACAGGGAATTTAACTGAAGGTGGGGTTTTAGGGATATGTAGAACTGAACCTGTCTGAGAGGGCTGGACGTTTAAAGAGAGCAGCAGAATGGGAAAATACACAGTGGAGTGTGTGAGTCACTCAGTCGTGTCCGACTCTTAGCGACCCCGGGGATGGCAGCCTGTCAAGTTCCTCTGTCCATGGAATTTTCCAGGCAAGAATACTGGAGTGGATAGCCGTTCCCTTCTTCATGGGATCTTCCGACCTAGGGACCCATCCCAGGTCTCCTGCATTGCAGGCAGACTCTTTACCATCTGAGTCCCCAGGGAGCCCATCCAGTGTAGTGTTAGTCGCTCAGTGGTGTCTGACTCTGTGCGACTCCATGGACTGTAGCCCACCAGGCTCCTCTGTCCATGGGTTTCTCCAGCGAGAATCCTGGAGTGGGTTGCCATTTCCTTCTCCATACACTGTAGAATGAAAGTTAAATATGTTTGAGAATCAGAAAAGATCCAGCGGTGTTGGGACAGTGGGGAGAGATAGGTAAGATGAGGGTGGATAGAAAGGCAGAGACTGGCCTTAGAACACCATTATAAATTGTCTATTTCCTTAGGAATATGGTCATTGTGCTTTGGGATAAAAGGGTAATGTTGGAGGGCTCCCACTTTTGTCTCTCCAGACAAATATGCTCTTCTATTTACTTCTGAACATGGCTCAACCAGTATTTGAACATACTGCCTTGTGAGAGCTGCATCAAGACATTTGCTTCTAGTGCTAGGTGACCGTGCAAATGAGGCTGAACAGTTCTGTAGAAGAAATCAAAGTGGAACAAAGAGGAGTAGTTTAGGAATAGTCTGGCATCCAGATAAATATTTTCTAAGCAACTGAGTGTCCCTCTTGTTTGTGGTGTGGTAGTGAATATGCAGCAAGAAGAAATAAGTGAAGCTGATCCTAAGAGGAAGCATTACATTGACATATAGATTGCTCAGTGGCCCAGACAATAAAGAGCCTGCTTGTGATGCGGGAGACTGGGGTTCAATCCCTGGGTTGGGAAGATACGTTGGAGAAAGAAATGTCAACCCACTCCAGTATTCTTGCCTGGAAAATCCCAAGGATGGAGGAGCCTGGCAGGCTACAGTCCATGGGGTTGCAAAGAGTTGGACATGACTGAGTCCCTTCACATGGGTTTTTAACACATGAAAAAGCAATTAATTAAACAAATAGTTACTTACATTCATACTAAGCAGTTATTGCCTGGCCTAGCAATTGTGATCAGTACAAGCAATAAGAAAACTCAAACACTTTCTTACACTTTCTGTGTTGACATTTTTATCCCAGATTAGCTCTCTTTGAATTTGAATATAGTTCCTATCTACTTAAAAAATGAGTTGACTTATAGATAACTAATAAGGACCTACTATATGGTATAGGAAACTCTGCTCAGTATTCTGTAACGACCTATACAGGAAGAGAATCTGAAAATGAGTAGATATATGTAAACATATAACTGATGCACTACTGCATGCCTGAAACTAGCACAACATTGCAAATCAATAAACCCAATAAATTATTTTTAGAAATGAGTTAACTAGTATTTGGATAAAACATAATTTTCCACATCATATTGAATTCAGATAACAAGTAAGACTCCAAGATTTTTTCCACACTTAAGAGATATCTTTTAGAAATATTTTTTCTTTATTTCAGAAACTATTTTTGGAATTTTATTATTTTTTTCTTGCCATTTCCCTTAGGGCTCCTGGAGAACTGGTTACTGAGCACTTCTCATTTTTCCCTTCAGTTTTAAATTAATTTTTGTTAATGCTTTTAGCTTAGGGATTTTGTTGTCAATAGTCTCTACCTCAATAAAGGCAGAATTAGATGAGGCATCATTTTTAACATAAATCACACATGACTCAAGGCCTGGAATTCTCTTGTTCTCATTTTACAGTGAATAACTGAATGGGGCATGTATCCCTACATCTCACAGGGATAACATTTATCACTGATTATTCTGTGGCATGTACTGTGATATTTGTATATTTTACACCAGGGCTTTTATATTTTTCAAGAAAAAAAAATGAACACAGGTCCAAGAGACTACTAAGTTAAGTGAAAATGGCAGGAAAGAGCCAGGATTCTGAGCTGCTTGTTAGCAGTATTGTTAGGGGAAGCACACCAATTGAAACCGCCCACCCTGGCCAAGCACCAGAGTAACAAAATGCATGAGCTGTTTTAGGACAGGAGGTCCTGGTAAGGAACATGAAACTAATAAGCCTCCACCAACTAGAAGAGTTCGGGAAAAGTCAAAAGGAGAGACCACATGTCCGACCACCTCCCAGAAGCCTTCTCTCTGGCATCCTTCTTGGCAGAGTGATGCCATCTTGGCACCACAAGGAAGGACTCTGAGTCAGAATGATTGGCTAAAGACAACCCAGAAACTAATCCCATCACCATAAAACCGGAGACTGTGAGCCATGTGGCAGAGCTGTTCTCCTGGTTTCCTTACCCTGCTCTCCACCCGGATTCCCTTTCTCAATAAAATCTCTTGCTTTGTCAGCACATGAGTCTCCTCGGACGATTCATTTCCAAGTGTTAGACAAAAGTTCAGTTTCAGGCCCTGGAAGGGGTCCCCCTTCCTGCAACAGTATTACAAGGAAAGACAGAATCTTGGAGTTCTGTGCTACCCAGGCAACCAGGATATGGGAGACCAAAATGCCAGAGAGAATTAAGTGTGTTTAGGTGAGCTTGATATTCTGTTCCATGTTTTCTATGAAGGAATTTGCTGATTCATAGCTAAATGGAACACAAAGTAGCAGTTAAAAGTCTAGGAAGTCAAGCAGAAATTATGGAAGTCTCATGAAGTTAAGAAACAAAATTGGAAGCCAAAAACCTCAAAAAAAAAGGCATCACAGTAAACAGCCCAGAGTTCTAGTTACAATTATTGGAAGGCTATGATTTAGGAGTAAGTTATTGTCCCATAAAACAGCCACAAGCTATAATGTGGTTATGAAGCATGTAAAATACACCCAGTCCAGATCGAAATATACTGTAACTGTAAAATACAAAGCAGGTATTAAAGTCTTACTACAAAAAACTTACACTGATACTATGCTAAAGCAATAATAGTTCAGATTTATTTTGATTAAATAAAGTAATAATTCATGGTACTTTCTCCTTTTCCTTCCTACTTTTTAAATGAACCATTTTAAATGGTATGTTTGTCTCATTTTATATTTCTTTTGAATTGCATTGCATAAAGGTGAGTCAGAAAAAGCTAGACCTCACAACGACTTAAAGTGAGGTTTGAATTTGATCACTTCTAGGTTAGATTTAAGGCTTCCCAGCAGCTCAGTGTTAAAGACTCTGCCAGTGCAGAAGGTGCAAGAGGCCCAGATTTGATCCCTGGGTTGGGAAGATCCCCTGGAGTAGGAAAATGGGAAGATCCCATGGAATAGGAAATGGTATCTACTCCAGTATTCTTGCCTTGAAAATTCCATGGATAGAAGAGCCTGGAGGGCTACAGTCCATGGAGTTGCAAAGAGTCAGATACTACTGAGCACATAGGCAGGCTATATTTAAGATGATTTTCACTCTCACTGTCTACCAGAAACCAAAAGAAAACACTTTCTGGAGGGAGATGACTGCAGTGAAAACCTTAGACAACTTTTGTAATATCTCAGTTCAGTTCATTTCCTCAGTCGTGTTCAAATATTTGCGACTCCATGGGTTGCAACACACCAGACTTCCCTGTCCATCACCAGCTCCCATGGATTGCTCAAACTCATGTCCACTGAGTCAGTGATGCCATCCAACCATCTCATCCTCTGTTGTCTCCTTCTCCTCCTGCCTTCAATCTTTCCCAGCATCAGGGTCTGTTCCAATGAATCAGTTCTTTGCATCAGGTGGCCAATGTATTGAAGCTTCAGCTTCAGCATCAGTTCAGTTAAGTTCAGTCTCTCAGTCATGTACAAATTTTTGCGACCCCATGGACTGCAGCACACTAGGCTTCCCTGTCCATCACCAACTCCCGGAGTTTACCAAACTCATGTCCACTGAGTTGGTGATGCCATCCAACTCCTCTGTTGTCCCCTTCTCCTGCTGTCTTCAATCTTTCCCAGCATCAGGGTCTTTTCCAATGAGTCAGCTCTTTGCATCAGGTGGCCAAAGTATTGGAGTTTCAGCTTCAGCATCAGTCCTTCCAATAAATACTTAGCACTGATCTTCTTTAGGATGGACTGGTTGGATCTCCTTGCAGTCCAAAGGACTTCAAGAGTCTTCTCCAACACCTCTGTTCAATAGCATCAGTTCTTCAGCTCTCAGCTTTCTTTATAGTCCAGCTCTCACATCTACACATGACTACTGGAAACACCATAGCCTTGACTAGAAGGACATTTGTTGACAAAGTTGTATCTCTGTTTTTTAATATGCTGTCTAGGTTGGTCATAGCTTTTCTTCCAAGGAGCAATTTAATTTCATGGTTGCAGGCACCATCTGCAGTGATTTTGGAGCCCCCGAAAATAAAGTCTCTCACTGTTTCCATTATTTCCCCATGTATTTGCTGTGAAATGATGGGACTAGAGGCCATGATCTTAGTTTTTTGAATGTTGAGTTTTAAGCTAATTTTTTTCACTCTCCTCTTTCACCTTCATCAAGAGGCTCTTTAGTTCTTTGCTTTCTGCCATAAGGATGGTGTCATCTGCATATCTGAGGTTATTGATATTTCTCCTGGCAATCTTAATTCCAGCTTGTAATATCTATTTTAAATTAAATCTAATTAATCATTTAATCAGCAATTTTCAAGCATTTTAAAAGGTGGAAATAAAGGATTATAAAACAGCAGGGGAAAAAAAACCTACGATAGAAATATATCCCACCCCAAACTCCAGAAACTGACATTATTAGACATAAATTTTTAAATAAATGTGATTAATATATTTTAAAAATAGATCCTAAGTTGATTTCCTCAAGTAATCTATAGTGAAAAAGGAAAGCATAGCATTGAATAATAAAATAAGCAAAATTAAGACAAATACATGGGTATGACAGGAGATCAGATGTGGAAAGATAAGACAAGTTAACTAAAAGACAATTCACTAGAAAAGATTCATCCTAAAGCATAGAGACAAAAATGAGAAATACATAGAATAACAAAATTATATTTGCAATGCAATGACAAATTAGAATATGCATGGAATTTGAGTATCTTCAAAGAAGGAGAGAGAATGATCCAGAAAACAGGTTTGAAGTTGTACTGAATAATAATTTTCTAAAACTGATGAAAAGCATAAAGCCTCAGATTTTAAGATACTTTATAAGCATGGGTCAAGATAAATGCAGACACACACACACACACACACACAACTGCATGCCAGCACATCAGAGGTAAAATACTAAAAAATCACAACAAAGACAAATCTCAAAAGTAGCTAAAGAGCAATAATATATTACTCAAAATATCCATAGAATATGTGACAGTTGAATTCACAACAGATGTGATAATATGAGAGGAAAACTGAATAATATATTTAAAGTATTCAAAGTAACTGCTAAGTCACTTCAGTCAGTCGTGTCCAACTCTGTGTGACTCCACAGACGGCAGCCCACCAGGCTCCCTCATCCCTGGAATTCTCCAGGCAAGAATACTGGAGTGGGTTGCCATTTCCTTCTCCATCTAAGTAGCTACTAACTTAGAATTCTATCCACCAGAAATAGTTTTCAAAAATTTAGGTTACAGATACCTTGACATATACACACCCCACAGAGTTTATTTCCAGAAGCACACAGTAAATGAACTATAAAGAAAGTTCGTTAAGTTAAAAAAAAAAAAGATTAAGAGAAAGAAATAGAGGAAGGAATGAAGAGCAACAGAGATAGGTATTAATGATAAAAATACTGTACATATATCTAAATAAACTTATGGAGAAGGCAATGGCAGCCCACTCCAGTACTCTTGCCTGGGAAAATCCCATGGACGGAGGAGCCTGGAAGGCTGTAGTCCATGGGGTCGCTGAGGGTCGGACATGACTGAGTGACTTCACTTTCACTTTTCATTTTCATTCATTGGAGAAGGAAATGGCAACCCATTCCAGTGTTCTTGCCTGGAGAATCCCAGGGATGGGGGAGCCTGGTGGGCTGCCATCTATGGGTTGCACAGAGTCGGACACGACTGAAGTGACTTAGCAGCTAAATAAACTTTAAATATACAAAATAATGCATTATTTGAAGTATATAATGATCTTGAACTCTCAAAGATGTGATCAAGTTTATTTTCTAGATGAATTTATATTAGCTTCTAAAGCCAAAGATGAGTGTAGTTATCTCTATGCTAAAAAAATAAAAGGAGAATATGTAGTAATGAGCTAAAACAGGATAAAAATGCCAGATTCATTCAAGTGAAGAAAGAAAAAAGGAGAGAAAGTATGTTGGTAATTAGGAAAAATGAAGAGGAATTTAAGTTTAAATGTATCAGAAAATGAACCATATTATGTATAGATTACATGTGCCAATGAAAAGATTAGATAAATTTTAAAAGATGGCATAATTTCTTTCAAACATGATCAAATTGAATAAAACAAGAAGATAATTGCACATATATGAAGCACACACATATGTATTTGAAATGTATAGATGATACATATGAGTGACATATATGTGTAGGATATATAAAATATAGATATAATCTATAGATATCTGAGAAGGGACTAGTTATAGATAAAGAATGTCTAAAAACTGATACAGAAAGCTTATGGGGTGCAGACTACATGAGCACAATGCAGATGTGCCAAGTTGTGTCAGACTCTCTGTGACCTATGGACTGTGGCCCACCAGGCTCCTCTGTCCATGGAATTCTCCAGGCAAGAATACTGCGATGGATTCCCATTTCCTTCTCCAGGGGATCTTCCCATACCAGGGAACAAATGCATAATGATGAGATATTCAATCCAACAAGATGTTAAAGATTCCAAATTTGTGAAGCGACTTAGCAGCCGCCACAGCAAAAGTATAGTCGTGCAAAAGGAAACTGAAAAAATAAAAAGAGAAATAGATAATTTACAATTCATTTGTTATTTTAACCACCTTGGTCAGTAAGTAATAGAAGAGATAGATTAAAATTACTCACATATCTTATAGGATAGATGATTTCAATCACATGATCATCAAACTTATCCTTACTTATATACACAGAAATCTGTACTCAACAGCTTAAAGGCATATATGCTGAGCCCTCAAGTAAGCCCTGACAAATTTCTCAGGACTGAAATCATAGAATGTATTCTATAACCACAAATCAATAGAAAATAGTAAAGTTTTAATTTTTCTATACATGTCTTAAAAAAACCATGAATCAAAGAATTCATGATGAAATATTAGAAAATATTTTAATGATGACTAAAATGCAAGTTTTCCAAACATGTGGGCTGCAGCCTACACAATGGATAGAAGGAAATGGTAGTCTTGAAAGTATTTATAAGAAAAGAAGAATGGCTGAAAATCAGAGAGCTAAGTATCTTCTGCTACCATTAAAAACAGAAGTATATATTAAATTCCAAAAAAAGTAAAAGAAAGCAAACAATAAACTAGAGCACACTTATAGTCAAAAAAATTTTTAAATACTATATGCAAAATAGTAAAGTTAAAAGCTCTTTATGCTAAAGACTGTTAAACTAAAAGGTAAACCAAACAATCAAACTAAGGAATCAATATTATTGAGGAGAAAAATCAATATTATTAAGCTAGCAGAATATTATGAATAACTTTATGCTAATGATTTTTAAATTATATTAAATGAACAAATTCTTAGTAAAATACAGGTTTCCAATCTGATACCTGAAGAATTACAAGCACTAATTGTTTTTATATTTATTAAATATATCAAATATGTTATTGAAAGCTATCCTCCAAAGAAAACTCTAGGACCAGATGTATTCACATCTTATTTTTTCAAGTGTTTAGGGAAGAAATAACATTACACACAGACTCATACAAAATACATGAAAGCAAAAAAGGAAACAATTTTTGACTCATTTTACAAGACCAGTACAACTCTGATACCAAAAGAGTAGAAGGAATAAACAAGCAATGATTTAAATGAAAAACTCTACAGCAAGTAGAATAAATTAACACAATAGATGAACATGACCAACATAATAGTGAACTAAAGGGAGTCAGACAGGTGAGAACACACACTCATTCGGAGGCAGTATGTTTGATTCATTTATGGAAAGTTTAAAAATAAGTCGCATGAATCTGTGGTTTAGTTATCACAATATAGGTTACTTTTGGCTAGGAGGGTGAGTTAGTAACTGGGAAGGGACTTGAGGGGAACTCCCACTTATTAACAAAACTTTGATTTTTGATATGGATGGTAATTAGAAGGGTGTTCTCCCTTTGTGAAAATCATTGTTTCCCTCTTATGATTTGTGCACCTTTCTTTACATAGATTGCAATTCAATAAATATATTTATTTAAAAGTTTACAAATACAATTGCCCCCCACCCCCATCCAGGTTCAGGTAAACTGGGCCTTACATACGCTATGCTTATTTTTATGTCGATACAGAGCACGGAGCAGTGGCTACAAGAGGGAAGGGGACAGGGAGGATGAAATGAGAGAAGGGCATCAGCTGCATGGTGAGGGATGGAGAGGAGAGTTTTGGTGGTGAGCACAGAATTAGAGATGTAATGCTATGCACAGGAAACATCTAATATAATAAGCCAATTATACCTCAATAAAAATTACAAACAAAGCATTGACAATGCCTCATAGTAAAATAGAACAATTATAACAATACACTGTAATAAAAGTTATCTGAATGTGTTCCCTCTCTTTCACTCAATAGCTTATTGTAAAGTTTAATGCCTTTTCCATCTTATCTAAGCACTTACACACGCTATGGCTGTGACTGTTACAGTTTGAGGCATGAGAGAAAACAGCATGAATTTCTTTTTTCTTCTTCACAGTTTCACTGATAGAATATGTGTTCTTGCCAGAGATCCCAACAATTTCAGCAAATGGTTTTCTTATTAACTAGGTAACTTATCTTTTCAGTTAAAGGAAGCACGTTATGGTTTCTCTTTGGCAGGTGCAAATTGCTCACCTCACTGCTCTCCTGTTTGGAGCCCTTATTAAGTAAAATAAGGGTCACATGGACAGAAACACTGCAATACTGCAGCAGTCAATCTTAGAGCCTGGACGGCTACTGAGTAATGGGTGGATAACTGGACAAAGAGATGACTCACACCCCACGTGGGATGCTGGGGAAAGCATGAGATTTCATCACACTACTAAAACAGTGGGCAGTTTAAAATGCGTTTATTTCCACAGTCCACCATGTGATGTTTTTGGTTGACTTCAGGCAACTGAAACCTCAGAAAGCAAAACTTTAAATAAGGTGGAATACTTTGCCAAACTACCGTTAAGGGGGGAAAAAAACAGTGCTTCAATCAACCACATGAAAGCAAAGACGAACTGTTCTGCTACAGAAAATTATATGACAAAAGTCCCATGGGAATCTAAAGACATGTAACCAAAAATATAGGAAAACAGTGTTAGAGGAGTGTGTCAGGTTCTTAAGTGATAAAAATTGTAGGTTGGTTCTCTGGAGAAGTTCAATATATATAATTTAGGATGCTTTTTGCTGTGCAGAACAGAAAAACATCTCACTGGTTGAAGCAGTAAGGAAAGGAAACCAGGATCTCACAGAAGAAGAGGTTCAAGGTAGGCAAACTGAGGCTTATGAAGATCCAAGTTCCTCCCTTCTCTCAGCTTAGCTCTACATGGACTTTAACTTCATTGTAAATCTAGGGAGTGTAGTGGCTTGCAATGGTCCTTATCAGGCTTCATGATTTTTTACCCAGGACAACGACAGAGAGAGAGATGAACTGACCTCCCTGGGCTCCTTCTTTCTTTCTTTCTTTTTAACTTTGTATAATTTTACTGCAATTGATGGTTTTTAACTTTGGGATATTACTCCAATATAAAGAGTAAGTTCTCCTTTTAACCATTAACTTTTTCTTCTTTGAGTATTATTTATTTTTTAATTGAGGTATAATGCGGGTACAAACCATCTTAGTTTCAGGTGTATAACATAATGATTCCATATGTGTATACACTGCAAAATGATCGATGTGGTAAGTGTAGTTAACATCTATCACCATACATAGCTGCAATTTCTTTTTCTTTTTTCTTGTGATGAGAACTTCTAAGACCGACACTCTTAGCAACTTACAAATACGTGATACAAAATTATTAACTGTTGTCACCATACTGTATATTACTCCCATAACTTACTGTATATTGTATATTAGTGTATATATATTACTGTATATTGCAATATATTATATATACTGTGAATTCCGGGAGATGGTGATGGACAGGGAGACCTGGCGTGCTGTGATTCATGGGTCTCAGAATCGGACATGACTGAGCGACTGAACTGAACTGAACTGTATACTTACTATATATAACTTACTGGAAATTTGTGCCTTTTGACTCTCTTCACCCATTCCCTGTCCAGTCCTTCCTCCACCACACCACATAACCAGCAACGCATTCTCTGTATCTATAAGCTTAGTTTGGACTTCCCCAGTGTTGCTGGTGGCAAAGAACCTGCCTGCCAATGCGGGGGACATAAGAGATTTGGGTTGGGTCCCTGGGGTGGGAAGATGCCCTGAAAGAGGGCACAGAGGCCCGCTCCAGTATTCTCTCCTGGAGAATCCCTGGACAGGTGGACTGTAGTCCATAGAGTCTCAGAGAGTTGGACACGACTGAAGCGACTTGCCATGCATGCACATAAGCTGAGCTTACTGCTTGCTTTTTTAGATTCCACGCATGTGTGAGCTCACACTGCATTTGCCTTTTCCATCTGATTTATTTCACTTAACATAATGCCCTCAAAGTCCATTTATATTGTTGAAAATGGCAAGAGCATTGTTCCCAATAATTCTTCATAAGAATGGCCTCCAACTTTTGGCATCTCATCAGTCAGAATTGGGTCAAATGATGAGTCTTTACCCAATCTGGAAATGGAATGTAAGCATCCTTCAAGCAATCAGACCCATTCTTGATGGTAATCTCAGCTTCTCTAAGGCAACAGACTGTATGAGGGTAAACTGGGGATCTGAATAGAACACTGGGATGATGAATAGTGAAAACATCAAGGAGTCATTAGGGTCCTCTAGGAAACATGATGGAGAAGGCAATGGCACCCCACTCCAGTATTCTTGCCTGGAAAATTCCATGGACAGAGGAGCCTGGTAGGCTGCAGTCCATGTGGTCGCTAAGAGTCAGACACAACTGAGTGACTTCACTGTCAGTTTTCACTTTCATACACTGGAGAAGGAAATGGCAACCCACTCCAGTGCTCTTGCCTGGAGAATCCCATGGACAGGGGAGCCTGGTGGGCTGCCGTCTATGGGGTCACACAGAATCGGACACGACTAAGGTGACTTAGCAGCAGCAGCAGCAGCAACAGCAGGAAATATGAATGAAACAGCTCTTCAACAATCTCATTCATAAGTAACCCTCATATTTATTAATATGTTTTGTTCATTAGGATAATTTTGCTTACTTCTTACTTATTGAGAATTGTGCCTTGAATATCCTCTGCAATTAAGCATATTTGACTCAGATTTGTCTAGAGAAAGATCCTCTGGAGGAGGGCATGGCAACCCACTCTGATATTCTTGCCTGGAGAATCCCATGGACAGAGGAGCCTGGTGGGGTACAGTCCATGGGGTCACAAGGAGTCACACATGACTGAAGTGACGTAGCACAGCACACACACAGAGGATCTTTAAGCATTTGCTTTAAAACCCATTTAGCAACACTTAAATTCTTGCAGTAAATTTTTATGTGAAATATATGCATTTCCCAAGCTATACACTAACTCCAATCATACGTGTGTTTCATGCTGACCTTTGCTTTTCCATTGTTTTGTGTACACAGCATTAAGTCCAGCTCTCACACACTATGCATTTTCTTGGAGCTGAGAGCAATGTTCAGAGGGAAGATTCGGGATAAAGTTACCTGGAAAAGAAACAAAAGGAGCAAATAAAGGAGTTTGGGCATCTGAATTCAGCCATCCCTTCATTTACGTTAAAAGGAGTTAACATTCCTAGAATGTGCTTTAAGAATGTGGAGCAGCCTCTGGGGCATGGACCAAATATCAGTGTGCCCAAAATTCTTAAATATTGTCAGTACTGGAAACTTACTAGGGATTGGGCTCAAAGAAGTGGGTATTTGCTAAACCGCAGCCCCCACCCCGTGACTCAATCAGCAACAGTATAAAATATCTGATTCTATTATTTGTAATAGATAGGACATCGCCTCCGAGTTCCGTGATGCTCCTCTATGACACCCTGTTATTCTGCTGCCTTCCTATCCTGTTGTTACCATGCTGCCAACCTTCACCTCTCCAGATATGTATGTACATATACACATACACAGGAAGTGAATGAAAGCATAATCATTTCTGTTCAAACAATCTAGCTTTACTAAATAATTCACAATAGCATTATTTATATAATGAATTTCCCTATACCTCTGAAATACAATTGTATTCATAAAAGTTGATTTACATGTAAAATCAGTGCTTATTGAATGTTAATGCCCCAAATTTAAAAAAAAAAAAAAAGAATAAAAATACGGGCTTCCTTGGTGGCTCAGCTGGTAAAGAATCCACCTGTGACATGGTAGACCTAGATTGGATCCCTGGGTTGGGAAGATTCCCTGGAGAAGGGAAAGGCTACCCACTCCAGTATTCTGACCTGGAGAATTACATGGACTGTATAGTCTATTGGGTTGCAAAGAGTCAGACATGACTGAGCTACTTTCACCTTCACTTTCATTGTAATAGGATGAAAACAAATACCAATTATTTTAGAAACTATTATAGTTCAAGTCTTTTAAAAATATTTATTCATTTTTGACTGTGCTGGGTCTTCTTTGCTGTGCTCGGACTTTCTATAGTTGCAGTGAGCAGGGGCAATCCTTCACTGTGCTGTGCCAGTTTCTTACTGAGATGGCTTCTCTTGCAGAGCATGGGTTCAAGGCTTGTGGGCTTCAGTTCTTGCTATGTGTAGGCTCGTGGCTGGGGCGCGTGGGCTCCAGAGCTCAGTACTTGTGGAGCACAGGCTTAGTTGCTGCAAAGCATGTGGGATTCTCCCAGACCATGGATCAAACCATGGTATCCCTTGCATTGCAGAGGATTCTTAACCACTGGGCCATCAGGGAAACCCTGCTTAAGTCTTAACTGTCTGAATACTGTAGGAAAAAACTGGCTTTGTTTTTGAGATACTGTTTCAACATACCCTCTGCTGTCTGGGAATAAGATATTGAATCCTTCAGAAAACCTGAAAGAGATCTCTAGATTTCCAAACACGTACATACAAAAAAAAAAAAGTTTATGTATAAACTCTTCACAAAATAGTGAAGATGACTATCCCTGGACCTACTCATACAAAATGCAGAAATGACACAGAAAATTGGATGATAATTGTTAAAACGACAGCTTGACTGGCTTCTTGAGCTCTGTGGAGATAGCACACACTCCAAAGCTGACTAAACCTCCTTCAGATCTTGGCAGCGATGTTTAGGTGATGTGAAAAGTCACTTCGTCTCTTTGGCCTCCCGTTTCTCTTTCAGAAGATGGAGATCACTGATGAATTGAACGTGGCCTCTGGGATAAATCAGACCCTCCCATTTCAAACCCACTGATCAATAACGGTGTGATTTGTGGCAAGCTTCTTTACTTTCTTGACTGTTTTCCCCATCTGCAAAATGGGAGTGATGCCTAACTTGTAGAGTTCTCAATAAGACCATATAAGATATGTATGGTTCTTATAGTACATGGAACCCCAAAGCTTTTGAGAGTGACAAGAGGGCTATAACATGGGTTAGGAATTATTTAAGAAATTAGCAATACAGAGATGAAGAAAGGGAAGTGGAGCCTCTAAGTGCAAAGAACTCAGTGAAATTAAATTCCTGTAGGGCTTAACTAACATAGTGTCTGAAAAGATAAGTAGCACATGTGAGCACTCAGGGCTTCCCCCATGGCTCAGTGGCCAAATCACTCACCTGTAGTGCAGGAGACACAGGAAATGCGGGTTTAACCCCTGAGTCGAGAAGATTCCCTGGAGAAGGAAGTGGCAACCCATTCCAGTTATTCCTGCCTAGAGAATCCCATGGACACAGTCCAAAAGGTCAAAAAGAGTCAGACACAGCTAAGCAAGCACACATCTGAGCACTCAGTGCATACTGTGTTTTACTTATTTACTTATTGTATTTATTTTATTTGGCCATTCCACACAACCTGCTGGATCTTAGTTCCCCCACGAGGGATCCCACTCATACCTCCTGCACTGGAAGCATGGAATCCTTACCACTGGACCACCAGGGAATTTTTAGCTTTTTACTTGTTTTAAGTTTATTTTATGTCAGTTGATTCAATGCTAAAAGTCTCCATTTAGAGATGTTTCATGAATAAGAGACCTAAAGAAGTAATTTCCAGTTAATATCTTACACATTAAAAAAAAAATTGTTGCAAGGTGTGTGGCTCTCATTTATAACGGTGGTGGTGATGTTTTCTGGGCATCTGGCCTATGCATTTTCTTTCCCTTTACACCCTATAATGTTCTCCACAACCTTCCGAGAATCTCTCAGCTGCATTGTACTGGGTTATGAGAAGCTCAGAGAGGTTAGGTGGCACGCCTAAGGGTTTTCATGCACGCTTGCACACACATGCAAGCATCAGCTCACTTGCTGTGTACTCTTGATGCCTGGCACACTCACACGTTCTCAGGACAGCCCAGGGCGCTTGACCACTGCCCATGCCATTTCATCATCAGAGCAAGCAACAGCCCCCTGACACAGTTAAGGTGGCAAGGCAACTGTGGGCTTGCCCACCCGACAGCTGGACTTGGAAAGAGTGCAAGGTAATGATCGTACTGCCCAGGGACTAGAATTGATGCTTTTGAACTGTGGTGCTGGAGAAGATTCTTGAGCATCCCTTGGACTGTGAGGAGATCCTATCTGTCCATCCTAAAGGAAATCAGTCCTGAATGGTCATTGGTACGACTGATGTTGAAGCTGAAACTCCAGTACTTTGGCCACCTGATGCGAAGAGCTGACTCATTTGAGAAAACCCTGATGCTGGGAAAGGTTGAGGGCAGAAGGAGAAGGGGACGACAAAGAATGAGATGGCTGGATGACATCACCAACTCAGTGGACATGGGTTTGGGTGAACTCCGGGAGTTGGTGATGGACAGGGAGGCCTGGCGTGCTGCAGTTCATGGGGTCGCAAGGAGTCGGACACGACTGAGCGACTGAACTCAACTGAGACCGCCTCCGTCCATGTGCGCTGCTGCTGGCGAGTGTTGCAGGAGTAACAGGCATGTTAGGTAGTGGGGGTAACCGCAGTGGTGATGCTAGCCGCAGTTCTGATGCTACTTCCCGATGATAAAAGAGTAACAGCGGCAGCCGCAACAGCAACAATAAAACCTCATCTCAGGAAAGGCGGTCTAAAAGGGTTAAGCATCTTAGGAAGGCTACCGTCTGGAAGGGCTGAAAACCCCTAGCGGGATGGGAGGGGATAAAGATGCTGGGAAGTGGCTAGGGAATAATAAAATAAGAGGGAAGCTAAACCAGTGACCCTTGTCGGCAGTGAAAAGAGGCAGATTAGACAATGTTTCATGCTAATTTCCATGGAGATTTCTTTAATTTATCAAAGATGTCTCGCCGGCCTGGCCCGCCGCGCGCCCGCCGCGTTCTCGGTGGTCGCGCCCCGGACCCAGGCTCCTGCGAAGACGTCTCTATCAGGTCCGGCCGCGCGCCTTGCTCTGCTCTCGCTCTTTTTTTTCCCTGTCTGCTGCAGTCCGAGGATTCTTGTCACATGATGGCTTCATCGGGGCCCCATTTCCTCCTGATCCTTTCAAGCTCTTTCTCCTGCCTGGCGTATCAAAGGAGATTTGTGGGTCACCGAGCCGAGACGCCGCATATAAAGTCATCAGCTCGCTCGCCACCACCTCGATCATTTGCCTCATTGTTCTTGCAAGATGCATATAGTGTGTGTGTGTGTGTGTGTGTGTGTGTGTGTGTGTGTGCATACATATATATGAAGTTAGAGACAGTCCTAGAAATTAGACACACTCTCCCAAATGAAGCTTACCAAACCACAAGATGCATGAGCAAAAACCACTATAATATTGTAAAGTAATTAGCCTCCAATTAAATAATTTTAAAAAAAGGTGCATGAGCATATCACAAGACTTAAAAATGTTTTAACAAAATCATTATCATTTGGCAGGATTGTTATTATTTTAGAATTTCACTAATTTAAATATGAAGCTCTGCTAATTCAGCTACAAAACCACAAGCTGCAGTTGTTTTGGGTATGTACATATGGGCACAGGTCTTCTAAAGAATAGCTGCTTTAACTGGAGATTCAGATGCTTTCACTGTAACAGTAAAACAAATTTTAAGTGGAAATGTTTTAATTGTATCTGTATATGGATGGCTATATAGTATAATCTCTAAAATAAGCCTCAGAGATAGGCTGAGTTTTTCAGTGGGTTTCCAGGTAAAGACTGCTCTTGTTCGCAGAATTACGGAGGACAGATAAGAAAACTGCTTTTTATACCTCCTCACTGATCTCCCCCTGCTTCATCCAGTTCTCTGAAGGCAGGAAATGGGTACAGTTCCCACTGCAGCTCCAGCTAAAGCCTGAGGTGCTGGTTTCAGTGGACATGTTGTTGGAGTAAAACTGTTCTGTAAGGTCATTTTTTATCAGACTCTTCGTCAGCCTTGGCCGCTCCTATAGTCTGTGTTCTTTTAGCTTCGTCTGTCTATGCTGTTGTTGTTTAGTTGCTAAGTGGTGTCTCTCTAGACCTGAATGTACACCTTGCAGGCTTCCTTTCTGAATGGTCATTGCCGTATTGCCTTATTTTTGGAGGCATGATTGTTATGAATACGCTTTAGTAAGTCACATCTTGAAAAGTCAGGGCACATTTCTTTGGCTTTAATTACCTATTGTAAATTTCTGCCTATAGAAAATTGAATTGTCCTCTGAAAATCTTGCCTAATGACATAAACTCTCAATCAGTGGGGTGTGTTTGGGGAGATACCGTGTGGGCTTTTCATTCAAATTCTTTTGAAATGAAAAACAATGAATTGTATATCTTATATGGTATATTATATATGTATATCATATAGTATAAAAATATAATCTTTTTCTATGTCATGCATAGATAAACTCACAAGTACTATATTTAGCTAAAGAAAAGTTCTTGAGACCCTTTTCCAGAACTTTACTGCTTAATCACTAAAAATTATTAAGAGTTAAGATGCAATTATATTACCATTTCTTTCTTTCATGCCTGTGGCAGAGGTGGATGGGGAATCCTGCTCTGGTCTAAACAGATCACATGTGTCTAAACAGCTTCTCCAACCCACCCAGGGTTTATCCATCACATGAATTCTACTTGTCATCCATTATCCAGGTTAATGAGCATGCTTTGTGATTGTGAGCTATTGAAACTGTCCTTGACTATCAACTCTTGAATATTTACAATGTGAAGTTTTTATTCAGTAGTTCCCATGACAAGAAGGTTGATTTTATGTGTTTCAAGCCCAGGTGATTTTAGATAGATGTTAGAATCTACTGTGCTGTTTTACTTTGACGGTATTCAGAGTCTCATTTGTAGAATGTAGAGACCCTTTAGATAAATTCCTGTATCTGATAGCACTGGAGTTGGATTTCAAAAATGAGAAAAGACATTAACATTTCCAACTGGCCACCATAGTCACTTGCTAACTTCAGTTAACAACGTGGTTACGAAGATATCCACATTGAAGAACTGTGATTCATAACCAGTTATCATGTTTTGAATAATAATATATTGAAATCTTTCCTTTTCACTAGCAACATAGAAGGCTGTTAAGGAGTTTTTCTCTCTTTTCTTTTTCAAACATTCTGTGTCTTAGAAATTTCAAATGAGATATGGTGTCTCTGGTAGAAATATTAGTCTGGAAATGGAGCAAAGCCTTGGAATCACAGGATTTGGGATTTGATAACCCCTCAGTCGTAACAGTGGTCGTGGGCCACATCTATAAAAATGAAGCCTTACCTGGCAAGTTGGGCAAAAATCCCCACGTTTGCTTCCCTCGGTTCTCATTAATGCCTGCATTTAATACGGGCTTCTCACATCATCGCTGTTTGTCACCTCCCTCAGTTCCAGATCACTCTTGCCTTTAATTCTGGGCTTAATGACTGTACAGTCCCAGAGGATCAAATGCTATCATCCTAGAGTTAAAGCTAGGCAGGAAGGTAAGTGTTATATCATTAATTTCATAAATATGCAATAGTAAAATTAAGTATTACCCAGTGCTGTCAGCGTTCAGCAAATTCCTTCATGTATGCTAGACTGTATTAACTGACCATGTGCCTGGGATATTAGATATTCACACTTTGTAAGAAGATTTTCCAAAAGTGATTTTGCCCCCTTTGTTTAAGGGTTGTATGGATTGTCAAGATAGGGAATGAGAAAGGGGGATTTTGTCTCGCATCTTAGTGCCCAGACCAGTATGTCACCGCTTACCACTGTCAGTGGGAATGTTCTTAGTGGACTCAGAATCCTTATGACACATTGATTCTTACATTAATACTGATGAGAGCTGAGGTATAAACCAGGAACTATTTATTAGTGTCTTAATGCAGATAATATAACCAAAATCTTCTCAATATGTGAGCAGTGTTTTAGGAGCTTTAGACCTACTTGCCTTATTTGGATAATCCTATTTTTATCTCTTTGGGGAATCTGCAAATTTCCACTGACCGATGTTGATGACATCTCCAGTCTTGCTTACCTCTTGCAGTGAAAAGAGGGAAAGCCGTAGCTGGGCCTAAAAAGGAGAGAGGTGCTGGAGCAAGCAAAGATAGAAAGTACAAAACAAACAGAGGAAACATTGCTAGTAGAAAGGCTTTTAAACCGGGGCTGGGGACAACCTAGAGGGGTGGAGTGGGGAGGGAGATGGGAGGGGAGGGTCAAGAGGGAGAGGATATGTGTATACTTATGGCTGATTCACGTTGATGTGTGGTGAAAAGCAACACAGTACTGGAAAGGAGCTATCCTTCAGTTTAAAATAAATCTTTTTAAAATGATTTTTAAATGTATTTGTTTTACCCTTCCTCCCATCAGTGCTTCCACTTGATTCTACCTGTTCATCCAAAAAAAAAAAAGAAAGAAAAATTTTTGAAGATTGAGAATAACAGCCTCAAATGACACCAGAAGTGGCACGTGAAACTTACCAGAAATAGCAATGAAGTTTACTTTTTACGTGCTTTCAGAACCCCAGAAGTAACGATTAGTGTTAACAGAGCTCTGTGAACAGATGCTGTGCAGAGTCCTGCTCCTGGGCCGGGCTTTCTCCTCCTTGCCACAGCTCCTGTTGGCTCTGGCCGATTCCTTGCTGTGGCCTGTTCCTCTGCACTGCAGGGACTTCCTCTCAGACTTCCTACCCACTCCCACCGCTGCACTGAGTACGCTGCTGCTGCTGCTTAGCTGCTTCAGTCATGCCCAGCTCTGTGCGACCCATGGACTGTAGCCCACCAGGCTCCTCTGTCCATGGGAGTCTCCAGGCAAGAGTCCTGCAGAGGGTTGCCATGCCCTCCTCCAGGGGATCCTCCTGACCCAGGGGTCGGACGCAAGTCTCCTGCATGGAAGGCAGATTCTTTACCACTGAACCACCAGGGAAGCCCTAACCATGAGCGCCTACCCCGTACTGCCAAATGGGGAAACTGAGGAGGCAGAAATATCATGGCCCTGTGTTGAGAACCTCCATCTCAGGATACTTCGCTTTTTTTTTACCCTGCTGTGCATTTTTCCATCTCTTCTCTTCTCCATCCTTCTCTCCCCTAACACCCTGTCTAGCGTCCTCCTTTTCCTCTTTCAGGTCTCAGCTTTCAAGGCAGCTTCTCTAGGAAGTAATCCTTGCCTTGGAAGGATTTTGGTGCCTTCCCTGTGTCCCAGACCTTGCAGGCATCAAGTAGTCGTTCCGGCCTTCCACTCAACCCCCATGGGAGTACCCGTCTCTTTACAGGAACAGAGTCTGGCTCTCAGGCAGTTCTGCCCCTAGCAGATACCTAACACAGGAGAAAAAGTGCCCACAGGAGACATGCTGAGTGAGCAAAAGTGGAGAGCCGAGTTACAGGTGTGTTTTGCGTATTTGAAGCCCTGTTTTGACCTGGGCAAATGTCAAAGCGGTCTTCCCTTTCTTAGTAAATCCTGAACCTGTTTCAGAGCTACTTTCTAAAATTCTCTGCACAGCCTCATAGTGAAGAAAGCCATTTTGAAGGTGACGGGCTGCTTTATTTGGCTGCTATCCTCCCAAAGAACTCATTTAGGGATTGAGGTTGATAAAAATGTCAGCTCTGCTGGTGCTTTTCATTTCAGTATATGGCATATTTCCCTGGTCCCCAAACGTTGGGGAAAATGCCCCCTAGAGCAGAAGGAAAACGAAGCAGATGCTGCCTGGGGCCAGTGTTTCCTGCCCTCTCCTCCAGGCAGCCTGCTTGTAGAGAAAGAGGACTTGGCAGGCACTGAGGCCTTTCCGTGGGTGTGCGCCGGGGCTTTCCCCACCATGATGGCAGGCTCACACCTTGTGTCTGGCTCCTCTACTGCTTCATTAAGACTTTTCTGTGCTGTTCCCTCTCATTCTTCTTGGGAAGCTGGCCATTTCAAAAGGAGCGAGATGACTCTAGTTTTGTGCTTTCAAAAAGCACACAGGCAAAATGTGGATCCATATGGATGCACGGACCCAGCATACCAGCTGCACTGACTCCCAAACACA
Organism: Nanger dama; assembly: GCA_917880005.1. Classification (NCBI taxonomy): domain Eukaryota; kingdom Metazoa; phylum Chordata; class Mammalia; order Artiodactyla; family Bovidae; genus Nanger; species Nanger dama. The sequence goes on along the minus strand of CAKJTW010000044.1, from coordinate 9,592,553 downwards.
GCAGAGAATGGTGTGTAAACAGAAGGCTCTTGCCCCTTCCAGCCCAGGAGCCTCTCCCTGTCTTTGGCCTTGAAACATCTCAGCAGGAAATGTAGCTTTAAGAAAGGCACATCAGGGTACAGAAATTTAAGGTAAACCAGGCATAACACAGTGAGAAAAAGATTTTTCCTCTTGCTTTGGTGTCTACCCCTACCTTGCCTGCTTACCAAAAAAAGTCAAGTAGCATAACTTCCCACAACGAATAAAGGCAGAGACAAAGTGTTCTCAACACTCTGCTAAGTTGGCATGGTCCTCCAGTATCTGTGCCTCTATCCCCCTTCATTTGTCAAAAATACAATGAAACTTAAGCTAATGAATGGCTTCCAAATTGCAGGCAATCTACAAGTGCCCTTATATTAAATGACAAAATTAAGTGCTACTGCTGCTACTGCTAAGTCGCTTCAGTCGTGTCTGACTCTGTGCGACCCCATAGACGGCAGCCCACCAGGCTCCCCCGTCCCTGGGATTCTCCAGGCAAGAACACTGGAGTGGGTTGCCATTTCCTTCTCCAACGTATGAAAGTGAAAAGTGAAAGGGAAGTCCGACTCTTAGCGACCCCATGGACTGCAGCCTACCAGGCTCCTCTGTCCGTGGGATTTTCCAGGCAAGAGTACTGGAGTGGGGTGCCATTGCCTTCTCCACAAAATTAAGTAACTGAGTACCAAAAAACCACATCCACTCTTGAGACACGTGACAAGTTTGTGAACTAGTATGTTTCCCTTCATGATAGTTAATGACATTTACTGAAATATACTGTGTACTAATGCACTAAGTCAACAAATCACTGAGCTAAGCTTATTATATTCATTGGAAGGAATGATGCTGAAGCTGATGCTCAAGTACTTTGGCCACCTGGTGTGAAGGGCGACTCCTTGGTAAAGAAATTGATCCTAGGAAAGATTGAAGGCAGAAAAGAAGGATGTGGCAGAGGACGAGATGATTAGATAGCATCACTGACTCAGTGGACATGAATTTGAGCAAACTCCGAGACATAGTGAAGGACAGAGGAATCTGGCAGTCCATGGGGCTGCAAAGCGTCGAACATGACTTAGTGATTGAAAAACAGTAGCAACAAAGAGCATCATAAACAGCATCTCATATCATTACCACAACCAGTTGTACTTATTGTCCATCACAGGAATAGCAGAAGCATCTTCTTCTTGATGCTTGTTATCATATACTGATCCATGGTCCAACTTCAAGATTTGTTTCTTAGTGGTTTTCTGTAGTGGGGCAGATTACTGTGGAGTAACTCTGCTCTTTCACTGTGTCTGGGTGGTCAGAGAGGTGAGAACTATAGTCAATAGATCCTAGCAAATAGTGTATCCTCTAGAGAAATTATCCATCACTTTCCTTTATTTCAAAACAGTCCTATGTTTCTGGTGTTTTGCACAATCCTCTAATTACCACCTTGAGAGCAAAGTCAACGACCTTTCTGATGAGATCATGAGATAAAAATACTTCTGTATAAGGCAAGCCGCAGTGTGACTCCCAGTTGGCTAGTTAACATCTCTGTGTCCACTTTTCTCAATGGCACTTCAGAGTGTAGCTGTGAGGATTAAATGGGATGATTATGTTGTATGTTAGGCACAAGTTCTGCTCATGATAATGACCCCCTCCCTGCCCCCTAGCCCCACATTTCAATGAAATTTCCATTTCTACCTTTTCTTGCCTCTTGCTTCAAGTTCTATGTACTGGGAACCCTGACTTTCTACTAACAATGGTATCATTTACTCTAATTTGGTATAACCAGTCCCTACTGAATTTACTCAGGCCTGAGTTAATAAGTCTCCTGGACTTCTCTACTTTTGCATTCCAGTCCTCTATAATGAAAAGGATATCTTTTGGGGGTGTTAGTTTTAGAAGATCTTGTAGGTGTTCATAGGATTATTCAACTTTGGCTTGTTCAGCATTACTGGTTGGGGCATAGACTTGGATTACTGTGATACTGAATGGTTTGCCTAGGAAATGAACAGAGATCATTCTGTTGTTTTTGAGATTGTACCCAAGTACTGCATTTTGAATTCTTTTCTTGACTATGATGGCTACTCCATTTTTTCTAAGGGATTCTTACCCACAGTAGTAGATATAATGGTCATCTGAGTTAAATTCATCCATTCCAGTCCATTTTAGTTCGCTGATTCTTAGAATGTCAACATTCACTCTTGCCATCTCCTGTCTGACCACTTTCAATTTGCCTTGATTCATGGACCTTACATTCCAGGTTCCTATGCAATATTGCTCTTTGCAGCATCGGACCTTGCTTCTATCACCAGTCACATCCACAACTGAGCATTGTTTTCACTTCGGCTGCATTCTTTCTGGTGTTATTTCTCCACTCTTCTCCAGTAGCGTATTGGGTGCCTACTGACCCAGAAAGTTCATCTTTCAGTGTCCTATCTTCTTGCCTTTTCACACCATTCATGGGGTTCTCGAGGCAAGAACACAGAAGTGGTGTGCCTTTGCCTTCTCCAGTGGACCACGTTTTGTCAGTGAGCTGGAAAAGAAACTGGAAAAAGAAAGCTGGGGAAAAAAAATGGAAAAAGTCAGTTTTCATTCCTATCCGCAAGAAAGGCAATGGCAAAGAAGTGTTCAAACTACAATTGTTCACACAATTGTACTCATCTCACATTCTAGCAAAGTAACGCTCAAAATTCTCCAAGCCAGGCTTCAACAGCATGTGACCCATGAACTTCCAGACATTCAAGCTGGATTTAGAAAAGACGGAGGAACCAGAGGTCAAATTGCCAACATCTGCTGGATCATAAAAAAGCAAGAGAGTTCCAGAAAAACATCTACTTCTGTTTTATTGGCTACGCCAAAGCCTTTGACTGTGTGAATCACAACAAACTGTGGAAAATGCTTCAAGAGATGGGACTACTAGACCACCTGACCTGCCTCATGAGAAATCTGTATGCAGGTTGAGAAGCAACAGTTAGAACTGGACATGGAACAACAGGCTGGTTCCAAATTGGGAAAAGAGTACATCAAGGCTGTATATTGTCACCCTACTTATTTAACTTACATGCAGAGCACATCATGCAAAATGCCAGGCTGGATGAAGCACAGGCTGAAATCAGGATTGCCGGGAGAAATATCAAAAACCTCATATATGCAGATGGCACCACCCTTATGGCAGAAAGCAAAGAATTAAACAGTCTGTTGATGAAAGAGGAGAGTGAAAAAAGTTAGCTTAAAACTCAGCATTCAGAAAATTAAGATCATGGCATCTGATCCCATCATTTCATGGCAAATAGATGGGGGAAACAATGGAAACTGGGACAGACTTTTTTTGGGGGTGGCAGGGAAGAGTTCAAAATCACTGCAGCTGGTGACTGCAGCCATGAAATTAAAAGACACTTGCTCCTTAGAAGAAAAGTTATGACCAACCTAGACAGCATATTAAAAAGCAGATACATTACTTTGCCAACAAAGATCCATCTAGTCAAAGCTACAATTTTTCCAGTAGTCATGTATGGATGTGAAATGGTTTGACTTGTTTTAATGGCTATCTACACTTGAATATGTACAGTGGCGAAAATCTCATTTCAACAGGAAATCCAACTTCATTTTTGTTGTTTGTGCATGAGTGCAATTGTGTCTGACTCTGTGACCCCATGGAGTAGCCCCCCTGGCTCCTCTGTCCATGGGATTTCCCAGGCAGGAATATTGGACTGGGTTGCCATTTTCTTCTCCAGGGGATCTTCCTGAGCAGGGATCAAATTCACGTCTCTTACATCTCTTGCATTAGCAGGCAGGTTCTTTATGACTGGCACCACGTGGGAAGCTTAGTTTCATTTTGGGTAGCTCTAACTGCCATAATATTTTACTTTGTTGTGTTTCTTTTAAACATTACTTGACCTTAGTGCTTTCCTTCTGAACTGTGTAAAAACAATTATGTTTAAAGATCCAAATTTTGGTACCGCATAATCCCTAAGCCCCTTTTCTTAATAAACAATCCTTTTTCCATTTCCATTGGCTTGTCATAATGGCAGATGTTTGCAGACCTGTCCTTTTTTGTTGTTGTTATCATTGTTTGCTTATGTTCTGCTTAACTGATATTCCTATCAAAATGTGCTACTGGGAACTGACCACCACATTTCTGGATACTGTGCTTCTATTAATGCATCCTAAAATAGCATCCAACTTTTCCCACTCATGGAAGAGATTTGTCTCAGTTATAACTGCCATGTGGCCACTTGAAACACTCTCCTGTCATGATCTGTCTGCCTCCAGACCCAGAGCCTATTTGCTGACTCTCAGTTTATTTGTCTACTTCTCCAGGATGATAGAAAAGCCTTCTACTCCTGTCAGGTTCGGGGCCCTGGAGATGCCATTCTGATTCCTGCTTTCAAGAGCTCATAGTGTTTTGTGAGTTGGGTGGGAGGGGTGATGAGCGGCCTGCAACATGAAGCTGATAATTAGCCAGCTGGAGAGATAAACAGTGATAGAGCGTGGACCAGATGCAGGGGTAGACTAGGAGAGGCACGTGAAGGGCTATGACAGAAGGAGGCGTAGAGTGGCTTCCTGGAGGGGAGATCTGACAAGGGATTTAGATAGTATTGCCTAATATCATAATATTGTGCTTGCTTAATCCTGCAGAAGCCAGCCCTTGTCTATTTGGATCCCACTTCTTTTACCTTTCCCTCTTAGTGGTGTGGATCTCACGTACTCTGAAAGGAGTAAAGACCCAGCCCTGGCTAACTATGGCCAACATTGAAACTCTATGCCATCCTGGTGTCTAATTTAACTCTTGGTGCTCCATCTTTCTGTCTGGCTTTTCTGTAACCTTTGACCAGTGTTGGTCCTTCATCTTCAAGAAGGTAAAGAAAATTATTGTTTTTGTTTGGATATTCTCAGGCACCCAAGAGGAGCTCAGAAAATGTCTAGGGAATGAGTGAACAAATGACTGGATGAAGAACACATGTGCTAACTTGCAGTCATCTAGGGAGTCTTATAGCTCTCAATTTTGATGTCTCAATATTATCCTTAGGGAGGTACTGGGTTAAGTAATAACTGTGACTCTTAATGAAATTAACTCACAATGGATTATAAACCTAAATGTAAAGTGCAAAACTATAAAACTAGAAGATAACAGGAAAAAACCTAGATGACTTAAGGTATAGCAGTACATTTTTAGATATAACACGAGAAGGCACAATCCATGAAAGAAATATTTCATACACTGGACCTCATTCCAAGTACAAATTTCTGCTCTAGGAAAGACAGTGTCAAGAGATTGAGAAGATGAGCCACAGACTGGGAGAAAATATCTGTAAAAGACAAATCTAATTAAGGACTGTTACTTAAAATATACAAAGCTTTCTTAAAATGCAGCTGTAAGAAAAGTTGAGCAAAAGTGGACTGTTGACTCTTAATGACTGTTGCTGTTGGTTGTTCAGTCACTAACTTGTCTCCAACTCTTTCCAACCCCATGGACTGCAGTGCACCAGGCTTCCCAGTCCTTCACTGTCTTCCAGAATTTGCAAAACTCATGTCCATTATTGGATTATGCCATCCAACCATCTCATCCTCTGCCGTCCCCTTCTCCTCCTGTCTTCAAACTTTCCCAGCATCTGGATCTTTTCCAATAAGTCGGTTCTTCACATCAGGTGGCCAAAGTATTGGAGCTTCAGCTTCAGCATCAGTCCAACCAAAGAAGATGCACAGATAGCAAATAAGTATATGAAAAAAAATCTCCATGTCATGTCAGCAGGGAAATTAGAACTAAAGCAACAATGAGATGCCAATACATACCTATTAGAATGCCGAAGTTTGGAACACTGACAGCACCGAATGCCGGTAAGAATGTGAAGCAATAGGATCTGTCATTCATCATTGGTGGGAATGCAAAATAGTACAGCCACTTTGGAAGATAGTTTGGCAGTTTCTTATAACAGTCGACATGCTCTTACCATATATCCCAGCAAACACACTCCTTGGTATTTACCCAAAGGAGTTGAACACGTCTTCATTTTACACAAAAACCTGCACACAGATGTTATAGTGGCTTTATCCATACTTGCCAAAGCCTGGAAGCAACCAAGGTGTCATTCAGCAGAAGAATGGATAAATAAACTGCAGCACATCTAGACAATTAAGTGTTATCACATGTTAAAAACAAATGTACCATTAAGCCGAGGAACGATGTGGAGGAACTCTAAATGCATATTACTCTTGCAAGAAATCAATCTGAAAGACTGTGTACTATATAATTCCAACTCCATGGAAAAGGAAAAACTATGGAGACAAAAAGATCATGCCAAGGATTAGAGGTGAAGGAGGAATTAAATCAGCATAGCAGAGAAGATTCCAAGGGCAGTGAAAATACTCTGTGTGGTACTATAATGGTGGATACATTTGTCCAAACTCGTAGAATGCACAACACCAAGAGTGAGCCCTGATATGAACTGTGAACTTTGGGTGATTATGATATATCAGTGTAAGTTCATCAGTTGTAACAAATGTACCCCTCTGGTGGAGGATATTGGTAATGGGGTGGCTATGCATGTATGGGGGCAGAGGGCATATGGGAAATAGCTATACCTTTCCTTCAATTTTGTTGTGAGCCTAAAACTTCTCTTAAAAAGTCTTTAAAAAATAATAGTAATAACTGTGGGCTCCTAGAGTTTGGAAACCACTGCTGAATTTGAATTTCATTCAGAGACCTGAAAGTTTGTGTTGCTCACATGCTATTAGACAATAAACCAATACTTAATATCAGTTTGTGTCAGGGGGTGGTCAGTTCCAAAATTTAAAAAAAAAAAAAAATGGTTTGGCAGTGAGGCTGGAGAGTCGGGTGGAGGTAGCATGATGATGAAGCTGGCAATGCCCTGGCTCCTGCGAGGGTTGAATGAGGAGATACTTGAGTGAGATCTCTGGTGGCTCAGATGGTAAAGGACCTGCACACTAAAAATTAGAATTTAGAATTACACACTAAAAATAAATGCACTATACAAAGTGAAGTTTCCCTCAAAAGAGAAATTTAAACATCACAAGCTGAGACTTTATGTGATCAGTAAACACACAGTGGACTGCAGTCAGCCCTCCCTATGTGCCAGAGCAGAGTCAAGAATATAGAGGGACCACTTTTTTTTGCCATTTTATACAAGGAACTTGAGCATCCATGGATTTTGGTATCCACTTGGGCCATGGAACCACCTTCTTCGAGGATACTGAGGGAAGATGGTGTGTGGCAGAGTCAGCTTGCTAGGACAGAACTGACCTTCTGCCCAGTCCTGGGAACAGCCAGACGGCATGTGGGGTTGTCCAGTTTCCCCAGAAATCTCTGAAATGATCTATAGCATCCTGTAAAGTATAATAGAGAAGTGAGAATGGTCAGCTAGCCATCCCAGCTAAAAGAAATCCTAAAGAGAAAGAGAGAGGGGGAATGAGGTGGGGGGTGGGCAGGAGAGAGAGAAGCAGAGAGAAACACACAGAGACTAGCAGGGAGGGACTGGGCAGCCCTTCACTGCTTTCAGATTGCTGGCAGGAGGACACCACATGCTTTCCATTCTGGGGCCATTCTCTCAAAACCCAATCACAGGGTTACCTGCAATATAGTGAGTTTTGTAGCTGGCTGGGCTCAGTTTCTAAGTCTAATCGGCATGCGGGAAGAAGTGTTGGTAGCCCTGAAGGAGAGTCTTTTCTCTTGACATTTTCTGGGCACCTCTGAACACTCAACGGCTACTTAGAGCTCAGAGAAAATCTGCTCTTTGAGATATTTATCTGCACCCATTTTAATCTAGGCCTTTCACACCACCCATCCCTGCAGAGGGGTCATAAGCCTTCATTGGATTTTTTTTTTTTAGCCATTGGGCTGCTCTTTGTTTATTGTGGAATTTTACAGCTAGAGTGAATTTCTTTTCACGTTTTGTTTGAAAATAGAAAAAAAAAGATATTGGATTTTTTTTTTTCTTTGGGGCTTTTAAATCCTCAGTAAACCTTTAATTTTGTTTTTTCTTCCAGTGCACTGAGATCCTCCAAGTTAACACACACACTCAGAACTGTTAAATGTAAAACAACAGTATGCCAGTGAACCTGAGGGGTGTTTTTGAAGAATCACTTAGCGGGTGAAAGCCTCCTTTTGGGTTCCAATGGAGCAATACTCATATGACCTTGACCCTCTTGCGTGGGAGCTGATTTTCCTGAGGATTCAAGTAAACTGCTTTCCTTCGGAGACGTTGAATCTTTGAATACAGAACGCTGGCTCTTCACTTGGTTCTGTGCGATACTGTAAAACACATAATGAAGCTCCGTGTGGAGGACAGGATATGGGTTTTCCATACTTTCAGCAACTGGCACTTAAAGTTTTGTAGATGGAGCTGGAGCCGGGGTGTCTAGAACACCGAGCTTTCTGACTGTCTAGCTTTTAAGTGCAGCAATTGGTTTTTCATAACTGGTGACCCTTGGGGCTTGTCCACTAACAGCATCCTCTGATATCAGTGCTGCATGTTAGGACTGTCACAGGAAATCTAAATTAAATGGCAAGTGCCCTCATGCCTTTGGCCTGCTTTGGGATAACTGCACATACATGGACCCTCCCTGAAAGAGGAGGGAAAACCCCCTGGGGAGCCAGAAGTCAGTACAGTGGAAGATCTGCACCAAATTGATTGTACCCATAGAAAGGCATTGGCTGCATAAGATAACAAGCAGAGTTTTATTAATTGGTGTAGTTTGGAAACTTAGATTGACATTAATTTTAATGAGGAATTTGTCAATCAAAAATTAGCCCATAAGCTTAATCACTTACTATTGATTTCAAAGTAAGCATCTTTCAGTTCAGTTCAGTTCAGTTGCTCAGTCGTATCTGACTCATTGCAACCCCATGAATCGCAGCATGCCAGGACTCCCTGTCCATCACCAACTCCCGAAGTTCACTCAGATTCATGTCCATCGAGTCAGTGATGCCATCCAGCCATCTCATCCTCTGTCGTCCCCTTCTTCTCCTGCCTCCAATCCCTCCCAGCATCAAAGTCTTTTCCAATGAGTCAACTCTTCGCATGAGGTGGCCAAAGTACCAGAGTTTCAGCTTGAGCATCATTTCTTCCAAAGTAATCCCAGGGTTGATCTCCTTCAGAATGGACTGGTTGGATCTCCTTGCAATCCAAGGGACTCTCAAGAGTCTTCTCCAACACCACAGTTCAAAGGCATCAATTCTTTGGTGCTCAGCTTTCTTCACAGTCCAACTCTCACATTCATACGTGACTACTGGAAAAACCATAGCCTTGACTAGACAGATCTTAGTCGGCAAAGTAATGTCTCTGCTTTTGAATATGCTATCTAGGTTGCTCATAACTTTTCTTCAGTGAATAACAATAGCAAACTGGCTTTGGTGTCTTAAAGGAGAGTTAGAGTTTTTTAGAGAAAACTATTTTTTTGGCTTTTGCAATTTTATATTTATGTACTTTAGTTTTTAGTCTATTTTTTGTTCATATATTTAAGAAATGAGAGACTAGACCAGAAGACATTTGGAAGAATCATAACTCCCCAATGCTTATGTCAATATGATGTCATAAATATATAGCATGAACCAACTTACCACCCTATGTGATATACCCTACGCTCAGAGACATACAGGGAAATGATTTTCCATGAATGACATCATCCTGAGCATAAGGAAGTTTAGTATGTGAACAAAGCCTATGAGGAATCTATGTGCAAAGTGAAGGACTTCCTTGCACTGTGACTTCCTGCTTCAGTATATGAAATCTTGAAAACTCTAGTTCAAGATATAAAGATTTGCATCCAAACAGCATATGCAACACCCTAGAGCATGTGCAGACACTTCTCTGTCATACACGTCTGTGCGGATTGTGCCCGCTTTGTATGCCTTTCTTCAGGTAAAACATGACCAGATGAGGCTTCCACGAGTACAGAACCCCAAAAGGAGCTGAATATCCCATTCTAGTACTTTCTATTTCTTTACTCTGTTTGATTTTTTTACACTTACCACTGCATGTACATATGACAATGCATAAAATTATATATTAATCTATGTATCTTTTTTCTCTCTTCCCCCTTGTCTCCTTCAACTAAAATTGATTGGAATGGAAGACCTTGCTTTCAGGAACTCAGTTGTTTTGTTCATAGTTATAGCCCTGTTGCCTGGGATGTAGTTACACTTAATATGCATTTTTAAAATAAATGAGTGGTTACCTTGTTGAGGTTAAGTAGGTAGGATGCACCATTTGTGTGTCAAACTAAAGCAGGTAATATTGGGGATATATTTACAAATGGAGTTGTATTAGTTGCAGGCAAGATGCTTTGACCAAGTCTCTTAGATGGCAACAGTGAAACAAGAATGAGAGCTGGAACTCTGGCTCTGAAGCTTGTTAGTACTGTGGCCTTGGGACAGTTGCTTCACCTCTCCGAGTTCTGGTTTTCTCATCCATTAAAATGGGTTTCATTAACTAAAATTAGAGCTGCCATATCATGCAACAATCCCACGCCTGGGCATATCTCTGGACAAAATGGTACATATACTCCTATGTTCACAGTAGCACTTTTCACAATGGCCAAGACATGGAAGCAACCTGAATGTCCACTGACAGATGAATGGATAAAGAGGATGTGGCACATGCATATAATGGAGTTCTATTCAGCCATAAAAGTGAAATGACGCCATTTGTAGCAACAGAGATGGACCTGGAGGTGATCATACTAAGTGAAGAATGTCAGAGAGAGAAACACATGTACCATGTCATCTCACTCCATGTGGAATCTAAAATATGACACAATGAACTTATTTACGAAATAGAAACAGACTTACAGGCATAAAGAACAGACCTGCAGTTGCCCCAAGAGGATGGGAGGGGGAGGACAGAGTAGGAGTTTGCAATTAGCAGATGCAAATTATTACATATGGAATGGAAAGCAAAAAGGAACTGTTGTATATCACAGAGAACTATTTTCAGGATCCTCTGATAACCCATAATGGAAGAGAATAGAAGAAGAATGTATATACTTCTATATCTATCATCTATCTATCTGAATCACTTTGCTGTTCAGCAGAAATTAATCCAGCATTGTAAATTAATGATACCTCAATTTTAAAAGACATAGGTTTTTATTAAAGGTGATAGCTCTGAGAACTTTATGTTGATTAAAGGTGCAACCATCTACACAGCGTTCATGAAAGTGCTTGGCACAAATAAAAGCATTGCAAATGTCAGCTATTCATACTTTGTAACTGTCTTTGTTTCTGTTCACTTATTTCATTATCGACACTTTGGTCTATTTGACTCACAGTTATTTTATGCCAAAAACGCAAATTGAAGCAATTGTTAAAGCAGAAGTGAAGATAATTCATTACTACCTTTGCCCATGATATGGTCAATAACCACCAGCAAGGAACTCTGCCTTCTTCTCACTCTTCATTTGCAAACTAGGTGCTTATATACAAAAGATTTCTCTTTAAAAGGATTCTCCCAGCTAAGCTGCCATTCTTCTGATTAACCAACTCTCTCTTTAAAGACTCAAGTCATGAAGTTTATTTTTGTGACATCCACTCAAGTATAGAAACAAAGATTGTCAGTGCTTTTCCAGCAGGCTTTATTTCAATTTCATCACGCAAACTTGCAGATGTTGTTTTCATGAAAGATACATTTGTAGAAAGAAGGTAATATTGACAGATAACATCTGCTATAAGGGGCAATTCTGAAAAGGACTGTTAAACCAGTTCCTTATTTTGCTACAATTTCCCACAGTTGTTAAGATCTTAGTCATGAGTGTTTAACTCAAATTAGAACATAATTTTTGGTAAGTTTTACTTTCTTAAACTTTTCTTCTGATGTTTAATGCACATAAACACTCAATCAATATAATTAAAACTGGAATAACTTTTGGGTACTTAAAACCTTTCAAAGATTTCTAATTATAACTAGAATAAAACACAAGCTCCATGTCTATTCTATATGGTTCTATGTGATCTGATATTTCCTACTGCTTTCATCTCGTGACATATGCTTCTTCCTGCTTCCCCTAGTCTGCTCCTCTGACCTGCTTTCATTTATTTGTTTATTTACTGAATTGAGACGTAACTGATAATGCCCGCAAATGCAGGAGATGCAAGAGACACAGGCTCATTCCTGGGTCAGGCAAGACCCCCTGGAGCAGGGAAATGTCAACCTCTTCCAGTGTTCTTGCCTGGAATCTCATGGACAGAGGAATCCGGTGAGGTACAGTCCATGGGGCTGCAGGGAGGTGGACAGACTGAGCAACTAACATATAAGTCAATTGACACATTTATATATCTATAGGATTGTCATTGTAGCATTAGCTCTATTATATCACATAAATATCATTTCTTCCAATAGTAGCTCATTTTCCATCTCAGAGTTTTGCATTCAGTCTTTCTCTCTTTGAGCCACTCAACTCCGGATTTTCACATGGCTTATTCCTTCATATCATTCACATCCTAACTTAAATATTAACTCCTTGGATTTTCTCTACCATATAAGACAAGGTAGTATGTCTCTGCAGCAGTCATTTCCTAACACATCTTCCTTCATTTTCATACTCCTTTCTTCATATTCTAGGCATTATTTGAATATATTGCCAAATATATAGGGGCTTCCAGGTGGCGTCAGTGGTAAAGAACCCACCTGCCAATGTGGGTAGATGTAAGAGATGCAGTTTCAATCCCTGGATCAGGAAGATCCCCAGGAGGAGGGCATGACAACCCAGTTCACTCTTCTTGCCTGGAGAATCCCATGGACACAGGAGTCTGGTGGGCTACAGTCCACGGGGTCCCAAAGAACCGAACATGACTGAGGTGACTGAGCATGCACACATGCCACATATACACGCCTACATATACACATACACACACATACATATAGAATGATGCACATATGTATAATATATATTTTAAATTACCATTTTATCTATCTTCCTAACCAAGACTTCAGAAGCACAAAATCAGAGTTCTCTGCCTTTTCCCTTGCTGTATCTCTTGTGTTTAGAACCACATTTATTGGTCAAGTGAATAAATATGTGGATACCAGGTACTTTGGGGGATACAGAGAAGTTTCAAAGGGGATTGTAGCTGTTTAGAAGCCTTCTGTCTAATAAGAGAGTTAAGCCACTGATGTATGAGGAGATAATTTAACAAGTCAGTATAATTAAGTGATGAAAGCAACAAATACTGGGAGATCTGAATGCAGAGAAATCACTTTACACTGATCAAGAGTGGATTGATAGTGGATATAGGTTTTAAGCTGGGCTATAAAAGATGAGTGGGGTTTATAACAACAGGATATTCATAATTCAGCTCTTTATCTTGCAAACCCAAGCAAGCATGTTGGTTTTTGTGCTGCCCTCCTGGATTTTGAGCCAATGGCAGAAAGTGAAGAGGAACTAAAGAGTCTTTTGATGAAAGTGAAAGAGGAGAGTGAAAAAGCTGGCTTAAAGCTCAACATTCAAGAAACTAAGATCATGGCATCTGGTCCCATTACTTCATGACAAATAGATGGGGAAAACTGGAAATGGTGACAGACTTTATTTTCTTGGGCTCCAAAATCACTGCAGATGGGTGACTGCAGCCATGAAATTAAAAGATGCTTGCTCCTTGGAAGAAAAGCTATGACAAACCTAGACAGCATATTAAAAAGCAATGACATCACTTTGCCGACAAAGGTCCATATAGTCAAAGCTATGTCTTATCCAGTAGTCATGTAGAGAGGTGAGAGTTGGACCATAAAGAAGGCTGACTGACAAAAAATTGATGTTTTCAAACTGTGGTGTTGCTGAAGACTCTTGAGAGTCACTTGGACAGCAAGGAGATCCAACCAGACAATCCTAAAGGAGATCAACCCTGAACATTCACTGAAAGGACTGATGGTGGCAGTGATGCTCCGATACTTTGGGCACCTGATGTGAAGAGCCTGCTCACCGGCAAAGACCCTGATCCTGGGAAAGACCAAGGCAACAGGAGAAGGGGATGAAAGGGAACGAGATGGTTGGATGGCATCACCTACTCAATGGACATGAGTTTGAGCAAGCTCCAGGTGACAGTGAAAAACAGGAAAGCCTGGTATGTTGCCATTCCCAGGATCTCAAAGAGTCAGACATGACTGAGCGACTGAGCAGCAATAACGTGGATCTTGCATGAAGGATCTAGATGATCTTCCAAATGGAGTGCAGCTCTGCCATGTACCCCTTGCCCTTTGCCTCTTGTCCAGTAATGGACAGCTTTCTCACCCCAAAAATCCCCAAGAAAGCGCCCAGCTCATCTTCTTTTCCGGACGTTCACTCAGGCTTTTCACTGGGCCAGTCCACTGGGTTAGCCAAGCTATTTCATCTAAGGCCTCCCTAACCTTCCCTCTGTAGCTTAAGAACCCACAGCTCAGAAGTTCCCTCAGTTTTCTTTCAGACTAACCCAAGTGTCCTGCCCTCTACTTTTACCTTCCTGTGCTTCTCTTTATTTTCCAGAACAATTCTTTGTCATTACCTGAAGTATGAGTCTCCCCATAGACTACAGACAATGTAAGGTCAGGGATTCTCCTTTCATCATCTCTGCATCTCATGACTGACACAGTTCCTGGTATATTAGAGGAGCTATGTAAATGTTTCCCAAGTTGCTGAATGAATGTGGGGGAGAGGTAGAAAGCTGTTAGAACTTAAGTGGGATATTGAAATGTTGAACTTAACTTGAAACCATTTCTACCCTCGCAGAATGTTGCTTAATGGAAGCCAATGTGAAAATGCCAACATTATCTTATTTATTTAGGTGTTTTGTTCACTAGAGCTATTAAAGGGCCATCTTGCTGAGCAGTTGTGTATAATTGTCAGTATTATGCCAGAGACCACTTGCTGTAAGGCTGCCAGACCAAAGAGGCACGCACTGTTCTCTGGAGACCTTCACCCAACAGGATTATTAAAAGAATCTGGAAGGATTAATAGATGGGTGGTAGCTCATTAAAACCAATACCAAATGCTTTACTCTGACCACAAACTCATAATATGGACCGTCCCAAGGAAGATGTTGAAGTCTGAAGTGCATCCTTCAGGCTTCCTTTTTAGGCTTGCCAAGAGGGTGGGCACTTTGGAGAAGAGTTAATAGCAATGATGGGCTTCCCTTGTGGCTCAGCTGGTAAAGAATCCTCCTGAAATGCAGGAGACCCGGGTTCGATCCCTGGGTTGGGAAGATCCTCTGGAGAAGGAAAAGGCTACCCACTCCAGTATTCTGGCCTGAAGAATTCCATGGACTGCACAGTCCATGGGGTTGCAGAGAGTCGGACATGACTGAGAGACTTTTACTTTATCTAACAGCAATGATAGTACATCTTAATGAGGCCCCTCTCTCCTGTGCCAGGCACAATTCTGGGTGCTTTATATACACCACTGCCAATCCTTACAGAAAACCTCCTCGGTTTAAGTTTTATCATCTCCGTATACAGTTGAGGAAATTGAAGGTCAGAGAGACTTTGTGGCCACAGGGAAGAAACTGCCTTTTTCCTTCAACAATGACAATTGACAGGGTGTCCCAATTGCTCTCATGGAGCTCCTTATAAGAAAATACTGTCGGCTGATAGAACATACTCTCATTCCCTTGAATCTAGGATACTAGGCACTGTAGACTGTGCCTTCAACTCCTGACCTGTTCAGCTACATGCAAGTGCCCTAACCTTTGTGTAAGAAGGGATTATGATGAGACCTATCTCACAGGCTTGAAGTAGGATTAGAAGAGTTGGCACATGGACAGCAAATAGGATCATGCCTTAATCTTCACAAGCACATGAGAGATATTAGTTATCATCCTGAGGCATTTGAGACGAGTGGCAGTTTGTATATTTTTATTCATTCTTTTATGATGCAACCCTTCATTAAGAACCACTCCACTGTTCTAGTCCTCAGAGATGAGAGCCACCTGTTGCATTTCAAGGTCTGTGCTCATGATCCTGATCAGTTAAAAAAAATCTTTCAATTTGATGGTGCAGTATTTTAGAAAATCAAAAAGTTTGATTTCACTTGACTATCCCATATTTTTAAGTAATCAATTTTATTTTCTCCCTTAACTTGAGTCTCTGAAAGTCTGTTGGATTTGTTTTAAGACTGATTGGGCTGTTTTGGCAGAAATGGTGCTTTAGGAACAATCTTTCAACAGCTTGTCAAGTGTTGGTATCCAGTGTATTGTCCTGGTTTTGACAGACAGTTTTCTGTAGACAAATTACTTTTTCTTTCAATCTTGCATCTGGGTGTAATACTCTGAGGACATGTGAAGCCTCTGCTAGGTATCCCTATTTTAATTAACATTCAAGTCAATAAGTTGCTATGGTCTAAATATAGTAGTGCAAAAGATCTCCATTCTCTGGGGATGGGGGAGACGGGAGCTGGGCTGGTCTCTCTGACTCGTTATCCCCATTACCGGAAGATGCCTTGTCAACTGAATAAGGATATTAGTTCCCAAACTAGGGTTACACTTTAGTTAATGAGACTGAAGTGGCTTTCTCAGAGCAATTGGGGATCATCTTGTGCAGTAGCAGGTAAGTTTTACTCTAGCTGCGTTAGTAAAGAGAAGTGGACAGCTTGGTGAGGAAGACAGAGATTGCTTCTCTGCCTGAGCAATGGGGACATAGCCTCCCTGAGACCCTGCCCCACCCTGTGGTATCTGCAAACACTGAGACCTGGGTGCCCATGACCTTCAGTTTCAGTTCACTCACTCAGTCGTGTCTGACTCTTTGTGACACCATGGACTGCAGCAAGTCAGGCTTCTCTCTCCATCACCAACTCCCAGAGATTGCTCAAACTCATATCCACTGAGTCAGTGATGCCATCCAACCACCTCATCCTCTGTCATCCCCTTCTTCGCCTGCCTTCATTCTTTCCCAGCATCAGGGTCTTTTCCAAGGAATCAGTTCTTTGAATCAGGTGGCCAAAGTACTGGAGTTTTCAGCTTCAGCATCAGTCCTTCCAATGAATATTCAGGACTGATTTCCTTTAGGGCTGACTGGTGGCTTTCCTTGCAGTCCAAGGGACTTGCAAGAGTCTTCTCCAACACCACAGTTCAAAAGCAGCAATTCTTTGGCACTCAGCTTGTGGCTCAGAGGTTAAAGCATCTGCCTCCAATGCAGGAAACCTGGGTTCGATCCCTGGGTCAGGAAGACCCCCTGGAGAAAGAAATGGCAACCCACTCCAGTATTCTTGCCTGGAGAATCCCATGGACAGAGGAGCTTGGTAGGCTACAGTCCATGGGGTCACAAAGAGTCAGACACAATGAGTGAGTGACTTCATTTTCACTTTCTTTACATTCCAACTCTCATATCCATACATGACCACTAGAAAAATTATAGCTTTGACTAGGTGGACAGTTGTTGGCAAAGTAATGTCCCTGCTTTTTAATATGCTATCTATGTTGGTCATAGCTTTTCTTGTGAGAAGCAAGTGTCTATTAATTTCACGGCTGCAGTCACCATCTGCAGTGATTTTGGAACCCCCAAATAAATAATGTCTTTAGCATCCTGGAAAAAGTCAATGGAGGGAAAAATTCCATAGTCAGTGGATTACCAGTATTGAAAGAGGTTGGGGATGAGAGATCATCACTGCATGGTTACAAAGGATAGTGTATGTATGTGTGCGTGTATGCTTGCTCAATCGATCAGTCACGTCCAACTCTTTACAACCCTATGGACTGTAGTCCATGGGCTTCTCTGTCCATGGAATTTTCCAACCAAGAATACTGGAGTGGGTTGCCATTTCCTACTCTAGGGGATGCTCCTGACCGGGATCAAATTTGAGTTGCTCGCATCTCCTGCAAGGACAGGCAGATTCTTTACCATTGAGCCACCTGAGGAGCTACAAAGGGTTAGTGCCTGGGGAAAGAATATGTATAGGAAACAGCACCTTGAGTACAGGGTAGTGAGGTTGCGATGGTAGGCTGGTCAGGAGTATACTAGGAAGGGCAGGTGACTTGGGCATTCAGTTCAGTTCAGTTCAGTCGCTCAGTCGTGTCCAACTCTCTGCGACCCCATGAATTGCAGCATGCCAGGCCTCCCTGTCCATCACCAACTCCCAGAGTTCACTCAAACTCACGTCCATCGAGTAAGTGATGCCATCCAGCCATCTCATCCTCTGTCGCCCCCTTCTCCTCCTGCCCCAAATCCCTCCCAGCATCAGAGTCTTTCTCAATGAGTCAACTCTTCGCATGAGGTGGCCAAAGTACTGGAGTTTCAGCTTTAGCGTCATTCCTTGAAAAGAACACCCAGGACTGATCTCCTTCGGAATGGACTGGTTGGATCTCCTTGCAGTCCAAGGGACTCTCAAGATGAGTCTTCTCCAACACCACAGTTCAAAAGCATCATTTCTTTGGCACTCAGCCTTCTTCACAGTCCAACTCTCACATCCATACATGACCACTGGAAAAACCATAGCCTTGACTAGATGGACCTTTGTTGGCAAAGTAATGTCTCTGCTTTTGAATATGCTATCTAGGTGTCATAACTTTCCTTCCAAGGAGTAAGCGTCTTTTAATTTCATGGCTGCAGTCACCATCTACAGTGATTTTGGAGCCCCCAAAAATAAAGTCTGACACTGTTTCCACTGTTTCCCCATCTATTTCCCATGAAGAGATGGGACCAGATGCCATGGTCTTCATTTTCTGAATGTTGAGCTTTAAGCCAACTTTTTCACTCTGCTCTTTCACTTTCATCAAGAGGCTTTTGAGTTCCTCTTCACTTTCTGCCATAAGGGTGGTGTCATCTGCATATTTCCCTGTACTCTATGTTCTCTTGATCTATGATCGTATATGCATTTGATATTCTCCATTCCCTGCACAGCACTAAGTATTAGATGCTCACTCTGAGGCAGAGAGGAGCTTAGTAACATAGATTGTACTGGCGGCTGTGTCCAACTCCAAAACATTGTTCTTCTGTAGGAGACAACTGAGAATTATGGTGGTTGGGATGGGAGTTGAATAGCAGAGGACCAATGACACAAGCACAATATAATCCCAGTTCAAGAAATTCTGCTCAAGATCTTATCCACAAAACCAATGCAAAAGAACTAAACATTAATTCATTTTTTCTAACCTACATATTTTTATTTCAGAAGAGGCTAAATATAGTTAATGCAATGTTGGATCTATTTGCTTATTAATAAGTGAATCACCAGCAAAATTCTAGCATAATGAGTTGCAGATATGCATGGGGCTGTAAGAAGTTCAGAGCGTGGTATAGTCAGACGAGACTAGATTTGTTTTTATGTCGCATCCTCTCTCTATCAGGATGTTACTTTTATGCTAGATTTCTGAGTCACACCAATCAATAGAATTATCCCCTGCTTTCTTTCTGTTCCTTCATTTAAACATCAAGGTGAAATTCAAAGGCTTGCAGAGACTACTTGGGTCATTCAAAAGATCACTGGTCTTCTGGGAATTGCCTTTGTTTTTCATCACTGCATGAGTTTTTATTGCTCAGATTTGGGTCATGTGCCCCCATCATCCTTGTCCTGCCACTCACACCCTTTCAGGAACTGAGCACAGCACATGCAAACAGTCCTGTAGGCAGGAAATTAGGTGAGGGGATAAAACACAGGAATTTTTTTTTAGCTGTTTAATTGCAGTCTTATGTGGGAACTCCCAACGATGATGAGGGATTTTATAAAACATTGTAGCCTCATTCAACAACAGACTACTAATTAGCTCATTTACGTGGGTACTAAACTCATCTAAGAAAAGGAGCGGAGCCTAATTAGAGAAATCTCAAAGGATATTAAACCCCAATCCTTTAAAGTTACAGTTTGAAAAAAAAAAACCACAGATTCACAAAAGCATACACGCTGCACACATGCACTTGCATGTACACACAAACTGAGACCAGGAGCTCAGGTGAATGGTAATCCCAAGTATTTACTGATAACTGTTAATCAGAAAGGACTTTGGTCACTATTTCTGCCTTCATAATAATAAAAAAAAATGATTCAACTAACATGAAATAATTCATGCTAAACCAAACCATAAGTTCATTCTCCCTTCAACTTAAACATCTTTGAAAGATTTGTGGAAATAAGAGGTTATTTAAGAAAAAGACTTTGGTGTATTATTCTATTATTATAATCATTTAATGCATTTAATTTTTTTAATGGACCTCAAGTCTTATGCTGGCTGATGTTCGTTTTCTGAGAGTCCAGGCTTTTCATTTATTTGTGTACTTCCCTGATATTTTCTCAACTGCAGTTATGTTTCAAGGCACTTTGCAAGGAGGGTATTCAAAATCAGACATGAATCCTACCATCTCAGGGGCAGATGTATGCCAGATGGATGTCAGTCCATTTGACAAATGGTTAATGATCATCTGCAAATGCAAGTATTAATAAGGGATCATCCCTTTTAGAAAACGAGACAGAAACAGAACTAAGTAATATACATATACATAAAATGTATATATATACACATACATATACATTTCATTCCAGTATAAATTATTTTGTTATAATTATAATTAACACTTTATTACATAGATATATAAAGACATTTGCAGAAGAGAACTATCAGAAAAAAGAGAGAGAGAAGGACCTGGAGGAATCAGAAAGTCTTTGCCGAAAAGGTGGCTCCTGAGCAGGGTAATGATGTCCAAGTAAGAAAATGCCAGCAAATGGAAGAGCATCAATTTAATGAAAAGGAGGGTAGGATGACAAGTGATTAGTTTAGTGGGAGTTAAAATGGTTTGCTGTGGCTGAGGAAAGTGTTTGAGATAAGGAGTAGACAATTAAGTGGAATAGTGAATGGGACAACTCTTGAGGGAGGTCCTAAGAATGACCTAGGCAACAATAACAATTATTGTTAACATTTATTGAGAATGGACTGTGCAATGAGCCTATTGATAAAGATGCTACATGTACAGTAAATTAGCAGAAATCCTTTTCAGAGTTAAAGGGTTTCATTTTGATCAGGTCCAATTTACCAGGTTTTTTTTTTTTTTTTGCTATGGCTCCTACTTTGGTAGCAAGTCTAAGACATCTTCCTGAAAATTCTTTTTTTATGATGATTAATTTAAAACATTTTTAATTAATTAATTTAGTTATTTTACTTTACAATATTTTATTGGTTTTGCCATACATTTACTTGAATCCACCATGAGTGTACATGTTCTTTTCTATGCTATTTTTCTATAAACATCATTTGCATTTGTCTACAGTCTCTTAATCTAGGGTAGTAAATTGTTATTAGTTTGTCTTTCAGTATAGCTCCCTCAACATTTTAGGATTTTTCTTATCTATTTGATTCCATTTAGCATCATGTATTGCTGAAGAATTGATGTTTTGAATTGTGGTGCTGGAGAAGACTCTTGAGAGTCCATTGGACAGGAAGGAGGTCAAACCAGTCAATCCTAAAGGAAATCAGCCCTGAACATTCATTGGATGGACCGATGCTGAAGCTGAAGCTCCTATAACCTTGGCCACCTGATGAGAAGAGCTGACTCATTGGAAAAGACCCTGATATTGGGAAAGACTGAGGGCAGAAGATGGCAACAGAGGGTGAGATGGCTGGATGGCAACGCTGATGCAATGGACAGGAGTTTGAGCAAGCTCCAGGAGACAGTGAAGGATGGGGAAGCCTGGTGTGCTGCAGTTCATGGAGCCACAAACAGTCAGATATGACTTAGTGACTGAGCAGCAACAAGGCATCGTATATTAATATACCAATAGCCACGTTAATAGTTTTCTTGAGGCAAGTTTCATATTTGTGGATTTCTTTGAATCTCGCTCACATGCTTTTCTCTATCCCTCTCTCTGTATTTCTCCAACATTTATTGAGTGAAGACCCTGATGGTCACTGTATTACATGTATGTTGTATGCTGAGCACTTGTTATTAATATTCTCAACCATTCTATAAAGAAAATGCTATGATTTCTAATTTGTTATGAAAATGAAATGAAAACTTAAGTGCTGAAAGAACTTGCTTTGGACATGAAGCAAACAGGTGGTGAAAGTGGGATACAAGTTGACACAGCCTGACTTCAGAGCCCCCTACCCTGTGCTGAATTGTGCTAACTATCTATAATAAAATAAATTATAGATATCAATGATATTTATATATAAAGCATTACTAAACAGAATGTGAACAGAAGCGGTTGATTATAACATATTATTACTTTAGTGCTTTCTCAGATGACTTTTTCTTCCTATTTTCTAAGGTAAATTACAGTCACATGAAAACACAGACACGGAGAGGACGTGTGAAGATAGAGGCAGAGCCTAGACTGATAGCTACAAGTGGAACATGCACGCATGCTCCATCACTTCAGTCATGTCCAGCTCTTTGCGACCCTATGAGGTATAGCCCTTCCCGTTCCTCTGTGCATGAGATTCTCTGGGTAAGAATACTGGAGTGGGTTGCCATGCCCTCCTGCAGGGCATCTTCCCAGCCCAGGTATCAAACATGTGTCTTTTGTATCTCCTGCATTGGCAGGCCAATCCTTTACACTAGTGCCACCTGGGGATCCCTACAAGCCAAGAGCTGCCAAAAGTTAGACTGTCATCAGCAGCTAAGAGTGAAGGATGGTATAGATTCTCCCTCAGATCTCTCAGATAGAACCAATCTGGCTCACAAATTGATTTCACACTTTTAGCATCCAGAACTGGGAGAGAGTATATTTATTTAAGCTATCTAGCTTGTTTTAATTAGAAAGCTAAAATTAGTTTGGTTTAGACTTATAACATAGTATACATTACATTATATATAATATCACTAATTTGCATTATGGGTTTTTAAATATGAATTTCTTTTTTTTCAGTGTAAGTGCCAAGGAGCAGACCATGAATAAATAGGGTCAAAGGCACACACTGGAGATTAAATATTATTTTGGTAAATCTGAACATCCCTAATAACTACTAAGAGGATGCTCTGTTTGTATAAATTGTGCATGTTAAATAAGTCAGCTGGTCTCACTGTTAATCAAAGAAGGGGTTGGGGGTCATAACCATCAGTTACACAGGAAAAACCCATTCCCTCTCTCACATCCTGAGATCAGATTTCTGGCCTGCAGCCAAGGCAAATGTGAAGATGTGAGTGGTGCATTTTGCCCAAGTGGAAAGAGTAATTTCTGGTTATGAAAGTAATGTGTGTCTTTGTAACGAATTTAGGAATAAAAAATGTGTACAAAAGAAATTAAAAATCACCTGTAATTCCATCATCAAAGACAGCAAAATCAAGTGTGCATGTATGTATACCTACAGTAGGTGTGGCCAAGAATAAGATTATTCTATACATAAAGATCTGTCATCTTGTTGTGTATTATGGGGACTGCTGCTGCTGCTAAGTCGCTTCAGTCGTGTCCGACTCTGTGCGACCCCAGAGACGGCAGCCCACCAGGCTCCCCAGTCCCCGGGATTCTCCAGGCAAGAACACTGGAGTAGGTTGCCATTGC
Source organism: Nanger dama (assembly GCA_917880005.1). Taxonomy (NCBI): domain Eukaryota; kingdom Metazoa; phylum Chordata; class Mammalia; order Artiodactyla; family Bovidae; genus Nanger; species Nanger dama. The sequence continues at coordinate 9,569,147 of CAKJTW010000044.1, read as the reverse complement.
CTTCTCCAATATTATGGGGACTGCTTTATGCCAATAAAGTATGGCTAGTTCATACTGTTTGGGAGAAGGCAATGGCACCCCACTCCAGTACTCTTGCCTGGAGAATCCCATGGACGGAGGAGCCTGGTGGGCTGCAGTCCATGGGGTCACTGGGAGTCGGACACGACTGAGCGACTTCACTTTCATGCATTGGAGAAGGAAATGGCAACCCACTCCAGTGTTCTTGTCTGGAGAATCCCAGGGACGGGGGAGCCTGGTGGGCTGCAGTCTCTGGGGTCACACAGAGTCAGACACGACTGAAGTGACTCAGCAGCATCCTGTTTTAATGTCTCTATGGTAAACCATGGATGGATATAACATAATACAACAAACAGAATTAACCATTCTCTCGTTGGTAAACATTAAGTTTGTCATAGTAATTTTGATACTTTGAATCACAGGATAACCAACTTTTATATGTACCAACTTTTATAAGTAATCTGATTACTTCCTTGGAATCTCCATTTTTACAAGGAGCTAGGAAATACTGACGGTCTATAGTTAAACTGCAGGTATGCTAAACAAGCAGAAAAATGCTAATCCTGGAGGGTTTGAGCTCTGTTCAGCTTTATTGTTTCCAAAAACCAGAATAGTTTCATTGTCTGCCTGTTTCAGATGATACCATTTATGGGAACAGAGCTCTTTGAGGGCAAATAAGAATAAAACGCATGGATGGCTTATGTCATTAAAGGATCTTATGGCCCAACTATAGTATGTGCAATGAATGAGGACTTCTACAACCTGATTTTTAACCATACTGGGCAGACATAATGAGTAAGAATGTGTATACATGTGTATTAGAAGGTGCAGGTCACTGGTGACTAAGTGCGGGAAAGTTGATGTGAATGGGGAGAGCTTACTAGGGTGGAGGTGAAAGGCCTGAGACACCTGAGCCAGCTAAGCAAAGGGCGTAAAACTGAAAGTGAGAGGAAGCAATTGTGGAAGGGGGAGGCCTGGATTTGCACATGGTTCAGCTGCTACGCCTTTCCTTCTGGGAAGCCTCCTCTATCCTCTTTGGAGGGAGTATTTATCTGCATAGTAACTTTCAGGATATTTCTGGCAGCCTATATTGACATGTATCTCTACCACTTAGCAGAGTTCCTTGCCACAATCCATCTGAAGTGCAGGAAACCGCCTACAATGCAGGAGACCCAAGTTCAGTCCCTGGGTAGGGAAGATCCCCTGGAAAAGGAAATGGAAGCCCACTCCAGTATTCTTGCCTGGGAAATGCCATGGACAGAGGAGCCTGGTGGGCTACAGTCCCTGGGGTCACAAGAGTTGGGCACGACTTAGTGGCTAACCACCTTGGCATGATGGAAGTTTTTTCAACATGTGAATCCATACATGAGAGTACACTAGAGCATGTTCAAGTGAAGTTTCTGAAATGTTGTTGCTATTGTTCAGCCACTCAGCTGTGTCCAACTCTTTGCCACCCCATGGACTGCAGCGTGCCAGGCTTCCCTGTCCATCACCATCTCCCACAGCTTGCTCACTCATGTCCTTCAAGCCGGTGATGCCATCACCCATCTCAGCCTCTGTCATCTCCTCTTCCTGCCTTCAATCTTCCCCAGCAGCAGGGTCTTTTCCAGAAGGTCTAAGGCAATTCAGGAAAGGTTTTGAGGGGGAGAGAAGGGAAGGAAATCTCGAGAGCCTTGCTAGTTACTTTATGGGAGAGCTGAACTGCAATGAGGCACTTTGAAGCCCAAATATGTCCCAATTTCATGGACAGATAACAGGACTGGAAGGTTGGTGCTCTGCCCCTTCAGCCTCTCCTGTACATGACTGGAACCCTAGGTCATTCTCTTCAGAATTAAACCTACACTTAGCTGTCAGAACAATCCTATTCTCACGAGAAACTCTAGAAGCCTTCATTTAGGAGTCCAGCATCACGATGTAGATGACCTTGTATCTTAGTTCTAGTAGCAAGGTGATTGATTTCCCACCCTCTCCTGTATCCTTGGACACCTGGATGCAGTCATTTTCTTCTCCAAGCCTTAGTCCTTGCATTGAGAAACTGCCTGGAGAGCCATTTCTTCTGGAACTAGGACTGATCTTGCTCTGTTAGTTTCCAGTCCTTGGGACCAACCCAGCAGATGGAATATTCTCCTTATTTTGCTAACTGCTTGGGCTTCCCTTGTGGCTCAGCTGGTAAAGAATTCATCTGCAATGTAGGAGATGTGGGTTTGATCCCTGGGTCAAGAAGATCCCCTGGTGAAGGGAAAGGCTATCCACTCCAGTATTCTGGCCTAGAGAATTCCATGGACTGTGTAGTCCATGGGGTAGCAAAGAGTCTGACATGACTGAGTGACTTTCACACTTTATAGAAGTATATTTAATATATGATAGACTGCATATATTTAAAATGTGCAATTTGCTAAGTTTGGACATATGTTCACAATCATGAAACCATGACAACAATCAAAATAAAAGCCTATTACTGCAAAAGTTTCCTCTTACCCCTGGTAATCCTTCCTTTCTGCCATTTATCTCTGTCACCATATATTCATTGTCCTTTTCTAGAATCTTAATTAAGTAGAATCATGCACCATGTACACTTATCTTGCCATGCTTTTTTTACTCAGTGTAGTTATTCTGAGATTCATTCCTGCGATTGCATGTGTTAATATCTTTAATTGCTAAGCAATATTCCATTATTATCAGAATTTCTTTACATACTCATTTGTTGATGAATATTTTGAATTGTTTCTGAATTTTGGTTATTACCAAAAAGAGTTGCTATGAGTATTCATGCACAAATCTTTGTATGAGCATATGTTATTGTTTCTCTTTGCCAAATAACTGAAAGTAGAATGGCTGGATTGTATGAAAGGTGTATTTTAACTTTTTAGCAAAGTACCAAATTGTTTTCCAAAGTGGTTGTACCAGTTTATTTTATTTTCTTGTGCTCCAAAATCATGAGGGCAGTGACTGGGGCCATGAAATTAAAAGATCCTTGCTCCTTGGAAGAAAAGTTATGACAAACCTAGACAGCATATTAAAAAGCAGCGACATCACTTTGCTGACAAAGGTCCATATAGTCAAAGCTATGTCTTATCCAGTAGTCATGTACAGAGGTGAGAGTGGACCATAAAGAAGGCTGAGCACCAAAGAAATGATACTTTTGAATTGTGGTGCTGGAAAAGACTGTTGAGAGTCCCTTGGACAGCAAGGAGATTAAACCAGTCAATTCTAAAGGAAATCAACCTTGAATATTCGTTGGAAGGACTGATGCCCTAATACTTTAGCCACCTGGAGTGAAGAGATGACTCATTGAAAAAGACCCCGATTCTGGAGAGGATTGAAGGCAAAAGAAGGGGGGCTGCAGAAGATGACATGGACGACATGGTTAGATAGCATCACTGACTCAATGGGCATGAGTTTGAGCAAACTCCAGGAGACTGTGAAGGATGCAGAATCGTGGTGTGCCACAGCCCATGGGGTCTCAAAGACTTAGACGTGACTTAGCCACTGAAGAGTAACAGTAACATTTTGCCATCAGAAGTATATTAGATTCCAGTTTCTCTCAGTCTTCATCAACACTTGCTATGGGGGTTTTATTCATTTCTTACCTGTGATAGTTATGCAACAGTATCTAATTGTAGCTATAATTTGCATTCTCCTGATGAATACTGATGTGAGAATTTTTTCATGAATTTATGTATTATCTTCATACCTTCTTCAAGGAAGTGTCTAAGTCTTTTGCCTATGTTTTATTGAGTTGCTTGTTTTCTTATCATACTCTTTTGAGAGTTCTTTATACATTGTTAATGTAGGTCCTTATCAGATATAAATTGCAAATTTTATCTCCAAATTTATAGTCTTCTTTTCATTCTCTTAAAAATGTCTTTTAATTCACCCTCCTCATTTTTTCTTTCATAGATTATGTCTTAATGTTGTACCTAAATACAACTGAATCCAAGATTAACCCCACAAATTTATGACATGTGCTCTACAAATCGTGTGGCTTTAGGTTTTACCTTTGTATCTATGGTCTATTTTGAGTTAATTTTAGTAAATATATAAAAGAAGGGTTGAAGTGAGATTCTATTTTTTTGTTTGTTTTTCACATGGCTATTCAGTTGTTTCAGTACCATTTGCTGAAGAGGTATCTTTTCACCAATGAAATGCTTTTGCATGTTAGTTACAATTTTGTTGCTCATATATGTGTAGATGGATCTATTTCTGGACTCTACTCTTTTACATTGATCTATTTGTCAAAATATTGATGTCAGTTTTACATTATCTTGATAATTAGGTCATTGTAGTAAGTCTTAAAATAGGATAATTATAGTCTTCCAAAATTTTATTCTTTTTCAGGTCATTTTGAATATTTTAGGTCCTTTTAAATCCTTATGAGTTTTAGAATCAGTTTATCAATTTTCACAAACAAAATCAGCATTTTCATTTTGACTGTGTTAAATCCAATATCAATCTAGAGAGACTTTTTCTTGGCAAGGATTCGGCCAATGAAGAACCATAAACCCTGAGTCTACCATACCCTCTCCCTGCCCTCCCCGCTCCCACCAACTTCCATTTCTCTCTTATTGAAGTACTTTCATTCTCTAGCAGGGCTGGGATTTGCATGTCTCACCATGGTTACAGACCACAAATTGCAATTCCCTGCTGAACCCCTTTTATACTGAAGAAATATCTGGCAATCTATCTGTTCTAGGTCAACACACACAAAGTGCAAAAACCTTTCACAAAGAACCCACATTTTGTATAATTCAATTTTTATAAAATATCCAGAATAAGCAAGTCTATAGACAAAGAGAAGTTGTGTTGGGTCAAGGAGATGGAGAAAAAGGAGTGATTGCTACTGAGTACAGAGTTTCTTTGGTGAGACAAAATATTTCAAAATTAGATTGCAGTGATGACTGCACAATTCTGTCAATACAGTAAAAACCATTGTAAATGGGTGAGTGGTGTGGTATATGAATAAAAATAAAACTTCACAGAACTCCTTTATACAAAGGTCAGTTCTGGGAGAATTAATATCTTAACAATCTTGAGTCCTTGGCCCATGAGCATGATATAAATTTTCTTTTATTTAGATCTTATTTAGCTTTTCAGAGCAGTGTAGTTTGGTTTTCAGATCTTATACATATTTTATGTGTTCATGAGTGATAGTAAAAGTCACTCAGTTGTGTCCGACTCTTTGTGATCCCATGGACTGTAGCCTGCCAGGCTCCTCTGTCCATGGAATTGTCCAGGCAAGAATACTGGAGTGGTTTGCCATTTCCTTCTCCATTATTTTTCATATTTTCCCCTAAATATTTCATACTTTTGATGATATTTTAAAATGCATTTTTATTTCAATTATTAATTTTTGGCTGCTAGTATAGAAATACAATGGATTTTTAAATTTGGATCTTGTTTCCTCTGACTTTGCTAAACTCATTAGTTCTAGTGGCATTGTGGTAGAATCCAGTGAAACAGACAATCACATGGTCTTTAAATAAATCTCTCTCATGGACACATCTCTCTAATGATGAGTGAATCCTAGACCCCTATCTCCCCAGATCTCTTTGCCTCATCATGGTATTATTGCTATGTAAATGACACCACCTTTATGGCAGAAAGCAAAGAGGAACTAAAAAGACTCTTGATGAAAGTGAAAGAGGGGAGTGGCTTAAAGCTCAACATTCAAGAAACTAAGATCATGGCATCTGGTCCCATCACTTCATGGCAAATAGATGGGGAAACAATGGAAACAGTGAGACATTATATTTTGGGGGTTCCAAAATCACTGTTGATGATGACTGCAGCCATGAAATTAAAAGATACTTGCTCCTTGGAAGAAAAGCTATGACCAACCAAGACAGCATATTAAAAAGCAGAAACATTACTTTGCTGACAAAGGTCTGTCCAGTCAAGGCTATGGTTTTTCCAGTAGTCATGTATGGATGTGAAAGTTGGACTATAAAGAAAGCTGAGTGCCAAAGAATTGATGCTTTTGAACTCTATTGTTGGAGAAAGCTCTTAAGAGTCCCTTGGACTTCAAGGAGATCCAACTAGTCCATCCTAAAGGAAATCAGTCCTGAATATTCATTGGAAGGACTGATGCTAAAGCTCCAATACTTTGACCACCAGATGCAAAAAGCTGACTCCTTGGAAAAGACCCTGATGCTGGGAAAGATTGAAGGCAGGAAGAGAAGGGGATGACAGAGGATGAGATGGCTGGATGGCATCACCGACTCAATGGACATGTGTTTGAGTGAATTCCAGGAGTTGGTGATAGACAGGGAACCCTGACGTGCCTCAGTCCATGGGGTCACAAAGAGTAGAACATGACTGAGCAACTGAACTGAAATACTGGATGCTGACTGCCAATGAAGGCTATTCTGAGCACTGGGTATTATGTTTTCCAGAATACATAAATCACCTTTTAGGAAAAAGGAGTTCTTTAGCCAACTCTAGGAGCATGTAATTTTCAGTCCTGAAGTCTTCCCATCTGTCCCATGTCGCTGTCTAGTGGTGGCTCTGGGAACTTACTCTGGGAGATAGAGAACTGCAGTGAGCCAGGGTTAACGCTACAGCATTTTCTTAAGAAAGTGTTGCTTTTTTTTTTAATCTAGGAGAATGTGAGCCATATAAAATAACATAAATAAAATGCAAATTTATAGTTTATATTAAAGGAGAACACCCAGAAAACTGGGTGTATATTTTCATTTGCATGGCAAGATAAGGGACTTCCAGATGGTGCTAGTGTTAGAGTCTGTCCACAAGTGCAGGAGAAGCAAGAAACATGGGTTCCATCCCTGGGTCAGGAAGATCTCTGGAGTAGGAAATGGCAACTCTCTCCAGTATTCTTGCCTGGGAAATTCCACAGACAGAGGAGACTGGCAGGCTACAGACCGTGGGGTCACAAAGAGTTGGACATGACTCTGTGTGTGTGTGTGCATGTGTGTATGTGAACCCGTGTACACACACACACACACACACACACACACACACACACAAAGCAAGATAAATGCTGCTCCTGACTTGTCTAACTTAGGTCATTTACCTGACCCTTATATTTGCATTTGAGTTTCAAATTCTGCACAGGGCAGTTAGACTTGCCTAGGCTTAACAGGGAAGGGGCACTCATTCATTCATTTACCTATCAATGCCCACTGAGCTTAGGAATTGCATGCCAAACACTAGGAGAGGCGTTTTCTATGGATGGAAAAACTAACATTTGTTTCCTGTCTCCAGAGAGCTCACAGATTAGGCGGAATCATTAAGATGCTATTGTTCTGTATATTTTTGAATTATAATTTTTCTAGATATATGCCTGGGAGTGGGATTGTGATAAAAATAGTATGATAATTCTATTTATTTTTCTGAGGAACCTCAATAGGATAAATGGACAACAAAGTCCTCCTGTATAGCATGAAGTGAAGTGAAGTGAAGTCGCTCAGTCGTGTCTGACTCTTTGTGACCCCATGGACAGTAGCCTACCAGGCTCTGCAGTCCATGGGATTTTCCAGGCAAGAATACTGGAGTGGGCTGCCATTTCCTTCTCCAGGGGATCTTCCCAACCCAGGGATCGAACCCAGGTTTCTTACATTGCAGACAGATTCTTTACCGTCTGAGAGCCTGTATAGCATAGGGAACTATATTCAATTCCAGAGATAAACCATAATAGAAAAAAATTTTTAAAGTATATATATATATATGTATATATGCTAAGTCACTTCAGCTTTATCCAACTCTTTGCGATTTTGTGGACTGTAGCCCACCAGGCTCCTTCTGTCCATGGGATTCTCCAGGCAAGAATACTGGAGTGGGTTGCCATACCTTCCTCCAGAGGATTTTCCCAACCCATGGATCAAACCCATATCTCTTGCATTTCCTCCTGCCTTGACAGGGAGGTTCTTTACCCCTGCACCACCTGAGAAACCTATATATATACGTATATATGAGTCACCTTGCTGTACAGCTGAAGTTAACATATTGTAAATCAACTACACAATAAAATGTAAAATATCAGTTATGATGGAGATAAAATTGATACTATTGTGCTGTGTCATTTCAGTACACATTCCTAAATAAATAGAGAATAAGGGGTAGTCATCATCAACAGATTTCCGGAGGAAGTAACAGTTGGTCAGAGTCTCTGAAATGCAAAGAATCGACAGGTAGAAAATGTGGAGAGATGTTGAACTGGCGGAGGAAACAGCTTGTGGAAGGCAAGAAAGCATGAACTTAAAATATAGGCGTTGGGAGTTACAGTTGATTCATTCTGGCTGGGACTGGGGAGGCGGAGAAGGAGAAGGTGGCATTAACAGCTCCAAACCAGAAGTGCCTACAAGAGGAAAACATTGCTTGTGTTCAATAAATTGCCTTCAGTAAGCCGAAATCACTCGTACTGAACCTAAGCAAGTAACTGCTTTCCAACCAGAAAGCAGGTCACTGGTTGCCATATAAGATTCATAAGACCCATTTCCATCGCTCTGTGTCCCTTCTAGAGATTTTTGTTATCATGTAGGGTATGTGCACAAGCTGCTCACACATTTCAGTTTGCTTTATTTTTTCATACGTTCATTTTTTTTTTCCTTTCGAGGAAATAATTTTCTTGTATCTTCTCAATGTAAGTTAAAAGTGCAGAGGTTTTTGAAAAGGATGAAAATGATGAGACCTCAAGCACTAGTAATCCTGGACAATCATCTGAATGTAGAAAATCCCTATTTCAAACACGGTATTCCAGCAGTGGGATGTCTTCAATGCTTTCTTTGTGCTGGTTTCATCATCAGTGAAGCCACTTCCCACCCCTACTCCCTTTCAGCTCAAAATTTCTTGGCAATATCTCTGTGACATACAATCCCCATTAACTCTCATTAACCCAGTAACATCTTCCAGGGGAAGTGTTTCCCAGTAAGACCAGAGGAACTTAGATTATGATGAGAATACTGTGTGTGTTGGAAAGTCTTTAAGATCAAATATAAGATGGAGGAGGGACAGGCAAAGGATGGGAAAGAAAGCATAAAGACACGAGGAATGATCATGTTGCAACAAATGTTAATTTATTATTGTTTACCTTCAGGAATATGGGAAAATGGTTCATGTCTTTCTTCCTTAATTGCTTGGTTGACCTCGGCTGGGCGGGGTGGGGGGGTCGGAGAGAGAGAGAGTAGTCTAAGTTAAATGTACATTGTTTCATCTGAAAATGCTCATCCCTTGCCCCCAGGTACTCTCCTTTTGGCTGAGTACCCATGTGGTTTCTGCGTTTCTGAGCAGAGAGAGCCAGCGTCGCTCTAATAGCCCTTGAGAAAGTGCTTCAGGAGGTATTTGCAGAGAGCGAGGTGCCAGGGCACAGCCTTGTCTCCTCAACATGCCCCAGATATTGAACCTTCCAGTAACTACAATTACAACCCAAACCACAAAATGTAGATTTACAGATTGTTTTCAACAACACCCATTCAAATTTACTTATATTTACACTAGAAAAATTAGGGTAAGTGCTATTGTGACCAGAGGCACAGACCAGGATCAATAACCAACCAATTCTTGGCTAATAAAGCACTTCTCTAAGGCCTACGGTTGCTCTCTTCTGACTTTGAGGTTGGCCTCTAATGTCTTATCCATTGACTTTTCCCGTAAATATGTCTAATCGAGGCCATGTAGGATTCTAAAGAGAAATGATACACTTGGTTTGGTAAGAATTGCTAATTAACCAAGTAAGTAAAACCTGTAGCTGCTATGACTCCCAGCATTGCTCCTGTGGTGAAATTTTAGATACAAGAAATTAAAAGTAAAACAGCAACTTCCATTTTAGATATACAGACTCTGTCTGTATGTGTGTGTTACTTCTCCTTCTTCCAAATCGTAATGGCTCCAAAATCTCCTTATAGAAGAGAACTTTAAAAGATGTCTATAACAGTATTTCCCAGTGTTATAAAATCTTTTACCAGGAAAATAACATGCAAGATATTTTCATGTGACACAGGAATTCTTCAATCATCTTTAACTTCAGTGTGTACAAAGTTCTCATTTCACAGTCACAAAAGATTACATTTCATATTAGAAAGGTCAAGAGAGATTAGTTTGGGTCCTTGTATACTTGAATCATTAATTTTTTCTGATAACAGAGCAGGTATTTAATCAGAACTAAAGGAAATAAAATAATGAATGACAAGGGAAGGGAATAAAGGAGATCAAGAAAAGGTTTCTGAATATATATTCCCAGGCGGAAGAGTCTTGCCGTAACGATACCTGTGCGTGGAGAGGCTTTTTGACGAAGACACCTCTGCCTGGAGTGCTTTCTTGATGTATTCTGACTCCTCCAACACCTTATTATCTCTGCTCCTTTGGCCAGAGGCAACAACCCCCCAGTTCAGTTGATTAGAGTCTGGTACAGGGGTGATGGTCGAGATTTCATTACCACAGGGGCCTGTTAGTGTGACTCTCTTCCAAGTTCACAAACCTGCCCTGTTCCTACCTGACCCCAGGTCACAAGGAGAATGAGGTGAGAATGTAATTCTCTCAGGGTAGAGATCTTACTGGCTGGTGCTGGGGGGCATAGGGATGTACACACACAAAGATCCTGCCTTGCAGACACCCTGGCTTTATTGGTGTCCTGGGACTCAATTTTTCCATTGAATTTCTCTCTCTCCAGTTTTTATGGAAGGAGGGCAAATCATAGCAGAATTCCATTTTGAGGGGAAAAAGATTGGTTTATTTAGATGGAAATGGTACAGGCTATGCCGACCAGGGGGTCATGAAGACACCCTTTTCAGGTGGTTTGAACTATGATGCACGTAATGGGCAAAGGATAGAGTCCATAGTCCTTCATGTACTTGTGTCCTGATCGGACCAATCTGAAAGTGCTTGAATTTAATTTAATAACATTTTAATACAACTTAGTAAAACAACACAACGTGATACATTTATTGCCAATTTGATCCTCAGGGCAAACTAGGGAGAGAATAACTATTTTCATTTTGATATACACATGAGGAAATTGCAAAAGCCCATTCCCAAGGAGTTCACAGTCACATGGAGGAAACACAGTGATACTAGTTAATGACAAGGGATGTCATACAAATGTCATACAGGACAGATGCTGACGAAGGACTGCAACACCAGGCTCAGGTTTAAGGGGCACGTTGATGGAGCAGAAATCAGCTAGAGAGGAAAGGAGCCCTCTATTCTGAAGTATTACTGAGTCCCCAGACATTTGATCTTGAAAATTGAAAACTTGTCTCCATTAAAGCATGACTTAAAAATTAAAAGAGATAAGCCAGAAACTAGAAGAAGATAACCTTCAATCCATATAACAAGCAAAGATTAGAATTTACAAATATAAAGAACTCCTGCAAATAAAAAGGTAAACATACCCAGTGAGTAAATAGGAAAAAGAGAAATTTTAGAGAAGAAATGCATATTACTATTTAGTATGTGAAACCTCCATCTTATATTCATTATTATCATGTAGTTGTTAATCAAGACCACAAAGAAATATTACTTTATATAACTACACTGGCAAAAATCAAAGGCATTTACATAAAACTCATATATTGCTGGTGGGAGTATTAATTATTACACCTACTCTGAAAACAATGTAGATGATTTTGTGAAGTTAAACACAGTCATATACCCTAAGACCCAGCCCGTGTGTTCTAGGAGATGTGCATGTGAATCTTCATAGTAGCAGTGCTCAAAATTGCAAAAAGCTGGAAACAAATATCCATCAACAAGAGAGTGGATAAATAAATTGTGATATAGTAAACATGATGGAATGTCTTCCCTGGTAATAATGAATAAGCTATAGCTACAAACAACAACATGGGTGAACTCTAGAAATGGAATATAATTCTGAAAATACAATGTCAAACAAAAATTGCAACATAGAGAAGACTTTATATAATCTGATACTTGTATAGTAAATCTTAAATACAAGTACAATTAATCAATATATTTTTAAATAAGAATATATATATGATAAATGCATTTGCAGCCAGACAGGGAAAATAAACACAGATTTCAGGATGATGAGATTAAAGTAATGGGTGGGGGAGGGGCACTAGCTTTTATTGATGATGAAAGCTCATTGGAAACTGTATTAGAATCTCATATACATTGACTAGGAAGTTAGACTAAATGACCTATAAGTTTTTTTACAATGAGCCAAAATACTCAAAATAGGCAAAGTACATCCTTTCATTATAAATTAGTAAACTGGAAAATATGTTAAAAAGAAATTACCTAAATGCCTTAGAAAAGCAGCATTTTGAATTGCTCAAAGAATACAAGAGTGAAACCCATAACACCAGATTTTTCATGAGCCCGTAATATGAGAACAATAATGTCAGACTTATCAAATATGACAAAGACAATGATAATGGTAAATTTACAAACTCAAGGGCTGAAAGGAAATACCCTGAACTAGTCTTTGGATAATTATTAAAAATGCCCTAAGAATATAAGAAAACAAGACACAATAAATATATATTAAAGCAGAAAACAATGAATTAAAAATAGGAAGAAATATAATGTATTAGTGAAAAACTTAGCTCTTTGAGAAAAAAAAAAGATTTCCTGGAAAATTCAACAACAGGAAGCCTGAAAGAGACAAATGCTCAGATGACTAACTAGCGAAAGAAAAGAGATAGAGGAACCAAAGTGAAATGAGCATAAGCAATGACCCGGATTCCGTTGCTTCAGACCGCACTGCCCTTACACGCTTTTCTTGCTTTCCCTCATAAACCATTAGAAGCACAGAGAGGAGGGGGTGCCGCTCTGGTCTTTGTTCGCATCTTCTTACTGATTCGATTATACAATAATGTAGCTAAGGGCACCTTATTCTTTGGATATTCATTGGAACACTGGGAGGTATTTATGAATTTTTAAAGACGTAGTTCTGAGTCAGTTCTTGGTTACTGACAATCCCCTTTGCACAGGGCACTGGGCCAGGCAGAGTGCAGGGGCAAAGGAGGTGGGAGGCCACAGCACCTGCCTTCAAGGAGCAGACCGACCGGGGCTCCTCTGGCGAGGGGAGTCCCTGCCTAACCCGGCCTCTGGTAGATTGATCCACTTGTCAGGACAAGAAAGAAGAACCAGGCAAGGAAAAATAAAGGTTCCCAATGACCAGTGACCCTGCACAGCACAGAGCTCCTGGGACAGCCAGCATCCCTGCCCTCCCTTCCCACTTTCCAAACTGAGTGGCACATATGATAATCTACAGTCAGAGGATTTCAAGAGTCAGAGTAATCATTTGATGATCATAACAGATAGTTTAAAAAAAGATACCTTTACAAAGAACACAAGGAGCCTGTTATAATGCATGTAAGTAAATAAAGGCTATAGGAAAAGGTACCAGTTTAACAATAATTATTTCTGAGTCACTATAATTTTCTTCTTTTCTGTATTTTATAAATATTCTACTATAGAAATTTCTGAAGTTATATCTGAGGAAATTATTTTCATACTATTTAATACTCTCAGTGATTTTTCATTTATAGAAAATGGTTTCTCTTTTTTGCCTCACCTTCCTAGGGCCTTGTTGTATAGCCCAAATGCTACACTTAAACGAAGGATTTGCTCTAAGTGAAACAGTCTCAGCTTGGAGTTCTGGTCAGTGAAATGAGTGGCACTGAATGAAAGAAGAATAGTCCCTTACAGCTGTGCTCTTATGAGCGGAGTGAAGAGAATGTGTGGGCGATTATCCAGTGAGTAATATGGCTATAAGGATGTGATCAACAGAGTCAAAGGCTGAACCAAGGATGGCTATAAGGATGTGATCAACAGAGCCAAAGGCTGAACCAAGGAAGACTTTGCTCTTGTTGCTGCCTTGTAAAGCAGTGATTCACAAATTTACCTCCACCTTAGAATCCTCTGGCAGGGTTGGTGGTTTAATCACTAAGTTGTGACATCCTCTTATGACCCCATGGACTGTAGTCTGCCAGGCTCCTCTGTCCATAGGATTTTCCAGGCAAGAATACTGGACTAGGGTGCCATTTCTTTCTCCAGGGGATCTTCCCAACCTAGGAATTGAACCCACCTTTTCTGCATTGCAGGTAGATTCTTTACCACTGAGCCATCAGGGATTCTGGCATCTTTCAAATCTTTTGTTGTCCAGGACACATCACTCATCAGTTACATCTGCATCCCTGGGGGTGGAAATGAGGCTTCTGGGTGTCTTTAAATTTTCTAGTGATTCTAATATGGATCCAAGTTTGAGAACAATACAGGCTCTTTTTTTTTTTTTTTTTTTTGCATGTAGTAGAGAGATGACATCACCAACTCAATGGACATGAGTTTGAGCAAACCCTGGGAGAAGTGAAGGACAGAGAAGCCTGGCGTGCTTCAGTCCATGGGGTTGCAAAGAGTTGGACGTGACTGAGTGACTGAACAACAACAACAAATAGATAATTAAACAGTAATCTCCCTTAATTTGTATTATTCAACCTGATGGAAGTCATTTAAGGAGTTGCTATTAGAGCAGCTTTGCAAGATCTAAGGAGCTGGGCCATCCCACAGCAGAACTGCACTGGCCTTCTCTATGTGAGTTTTAGAAGACTGTGTGATATGTTAGAAAAAGTACAAGTTCTGAAGACAAACAGACCTGGCTTTCACTTTATCACCTGGTTTAGACCCCGGGTGCGCCCAGTTCTTACTGCAGCCAGGAGTGTCAGGTGCACGCAGTCCTGGCAGCCCACAGCCCTGCGAGTGTCAGGCCTGCTGCCGGCTGGGCTGTCACCTCTTCCTGAGCCCAGTCGGTACTGACCACTCGGGACTGAGAGCCCTGGAAATGCGCCTTCTCCTTCCCCCAGGCTGGTGTTTTGCAACCTTCCTAAGACTCCTTGGAAGGTCTGGTAAGCCTTCCATGATGGCCACCATGTGAGTTCACATGCATCCTTGTTTTGATTACTCACTTCCTTCCTGCCTCACACCCTGGCCCTAGATATCATCTTGAAGATTATATCCAGATATGCTATCTATCGGAGAAGGCAATGGCACCCCACTTCAGTACTCTTGCCTGGAAAATCCTACGGACGGAGGAGCCTGGTAGGCTGCAGTCCATGAGGTCGCTAAGAGTCAGATACGACTGAGCAAATTCACTTTCACTTTTCACTTTCACGCATCAGAGAAGGAAATGGCAACCCACTCCAGTGTTCTTGCCTGGAGAATCCCAGGGATGGGGGAGCCTGGTGGGCTGCCGTCTATGGGGTCGCACAGAGTCGGACACGACTGAAGTGACTTAGCAGCAGCACGCTATCTATATGCAACAGGTTACTCATCTCAGGCTCTCACATCGGGAGAACTCAAGTAAGGGCACTACTGTGTCTCATGTACAAAGGTAAGCATTTGCAGCATACATATCTTGCCAGTAATATCTTTTTACATAGTTGTAAAAATTAAATGAAAAAATAAAAATGATAGATTACATATAATAACTATATAGAAAGCACCTCTATAAAGAAGGTGTTTTTTTCTTTTCTTCCTTTTCACTAGTTCTAGGCTTAGAAACTGAGATGTAGGAGATTCCCTAACTTTCTGGAACTTAAATTCAGCACAGTCCAACTCCAGAAATGGGGTTTATCTTTTACCAGAATGTTTTCTGCACTTCATTCACTACCTACCTGTGACCCATCAATCTCCCAAACAACAAACAAACAAAATCCAGAAACAGACAAAAAGAGTCGCTTCTCATCTCAAGAGCAAAATTCTTAACTGGCCAGAACTGGTTAGAGATGAAAACTATCCTGAGTGGCTTTGGCATGTCCTTACTTCCTCTTCTCATTTCCTCTGTGCCTTAGACCAGGTCTGGATGCTACAACCCAGACCCATGGTGTCAAGAATCTAGAAGTACCTTCCATAGCCAGCTCTCAGTCCAGCCTATGGTTGAAGTGCTATGCTATGGAGGGCCATAAAAAGGTGGAGGATTCAAACTCACCCCACCATATATAGTTGTCAGAATAAAAGTTTTTAAAACCCATAAAAAGTCTTAGCAATTTCAGTTTTTTGAAAAGTTTTGTTTTTTCAAAGTCATCTATCTTATCATTGGTTAATTTGTTAATACCTTTGTATCCGTTTAAAAAAAATTTAAAGTAGTTTTCTTGCTATTGGAAGAAGTAGAACTTAAGCATTCTTCTCATACCAGCTGTGTGCACCTTCAATTTTGTCTTAAAAAAAAATATCTTTATTATGGCATGGAAAATGTATAAGAAAAGAGCTCTTGTGGTAGAAACACCATATGTGAGGCAGAACTTGATGTAAGCACTGAAGAACCCTTAATGCCTGCATAGAAGTGAGGACAAGGTTTGATCACCTGTGATGTGGAAATCTGTGAGATGAGGGGGGAGAGGACAGCAGTGCATCTGGGCTTGCCTGGGATACCTGGTGTGCTGGCGCAGAACCAGTTTACTCTTCTTGTCTTGGTCCATCTGCTTTAGCACTTGCCCTTGGCTAGTATTTTTAAGTACTTTTTTTTCATTTTTAAAGTATGATTATTCATCATGGCCTGCCAGTCTTGTCCAGGACTGTGTGAGGTGCATGTGCAATGAATGGAGTTCATGCTCTAGGCTTAGTCAAATCTTAGAAACAACCAGCGATAGCTCTATCCTGACACAGTACGACTACCACCTCCTTTTCGGGGATAGTATGCAAGAAGCTCCCCCGTTGAACAAAGTACACCTGGCCATAGGCAGCTGGAACAGCTACTGCTTTGCACCCTCAGGTTCTGAAGGGAGTGATACTGCACAGGATTCTATGGGGCCTTCCGGGCAATAGACCTCCTTCCCCAGCCCTTGTGTTCCCTTCCTCTTGTTTATAGAAAAGCCTCAGCTTTCCTGAGTTCCAAAGAGCAAAGTTAACCATAGAAGTGAGAAAATGCAGAAACAAAGGAAAATAGTCAAGCAAGACAAAATAATTGTTGTTCTTTAATTACTAAATCATATCTGACTCTTTTGCCACCCTAGAATTGTAAGTGAAAGACCTCTGGTTCCTCCTCAAAGGGTTATGCTTGGAAAGACTGAGGGCAGGAGGAGAAAGGGATGACAGGATGAGATGGTTGGATGGCATCACCGACTCAATGGACATGAGTTTGAGCAAGTTCCAAGAGTTGATGATGGACAGGGAAGCCTGGGATGCTGCAGTCCATGGTGTCATAAAGAGTTGGACTCAACTCTTTGAGCAACTGAGCTGACTTACTGACAAAGGGTTATAGGTAATATCATGAGCCATATATTTGTATTATTTAGTATTTATAGATATTAAAACCCCCAGTAGGTAGAAGAATTTAATTGCCTGCTGACCACCAGCATGTAGACCTCTGACAATATGGAACCAAAAGGCCAGTGATTGAGATTTCTGAAATGTCACCCTGGGACCTCACCATCAATCAATCAGAGAATTGTGCATGAGCTGATCAGTTACCCTCAGACCATTTCCTTCACACTGTCTTTAAAAACTCTTCCTTGAAAACCATTCAGGAGTCTTTTGAGCACAAGCTGCCTATTCTCTCTGCTTGTTGGTATTGTTGTTCAGTTGCTAAGTCATGTCCAACTCTTTACTACCCCATGAACTACAGCACACCAGGCTTTTCTGTCCTTCACAATCGCCTAGAGTTTGCTCAAACTCATGTCCACTGAGTCGATGATACCATCAAACCATCTCATCCTCTGTCATCCCCTTCTCCTCCTGCCTTCAATCTCTCCCAGTATCAGGGTCTTTTCAAATGAGTCCGCTCTTTGCATCAAGTGGCCAAAGTATTGGAGCTTCAGCTTCAACATCAGTCCTTCCAATGGATATTCAGGACTGATTTCTTTTAGGACTGACTGATTTGATCTCCTTGCCATCCAAGGGACTCTCAAGAGTCTTCTCCTGCACTGCAATTTGAAAGCATTAGTTCCCTGCAATAAACAATGTACTTTTCCTTCATTATAACCTGGTGTCAGTAAACTGGCTCTACTGTGTGTTGAGCAAGCAAACCCAGTCTGGTTTGGTAGTGGAAGATGCATCCAGCACCACTGGTTCTGCGAGACCCTTGAATATGTATGTCACCCTAAGAATTCTGGTTAGTATGCTCCATGAGAAACTTAGAATATTATAGATTAGTTATATACAAATTGTGCATCAGAAAGATGCTAAGCAATATTGACATAAAGTGTACAGAGAGACTAGTTTGAGACATCTTGCAATTCTGGTTTTATCACTTATAACATGGTGTAAATTTACAACTATTCCTTCATTATATTATTGATATTATCTCCTTTGGGGGCAATGCCTTTCAGTACCAATGATTTTTTTTTAAAAAAAAGGGTACATTGAATAAAATAATCGGGCTTAAGATCTAAATTTCTGTTGGAAATCTGCTGATGAATTGATGAATAGTTAAAACTGGACATGGAACAAAGGACTCGTTGCCACTTGGAGAAAGAGTGCATCAGGGCTGTATATCGTCACCTTGTTTATTTAGCTTATATGCAGAGTTCAGTTCAGTTTAGTCACTCAGTCATGTCCAACTCTTTGGGACCCCATGAATCGCAGCACACCAGGCCCTCCCTGTCCATCACCAACTCCCGGAGTCCACTCAGATTCACGTCCATCAAGTAGGTGATGCCATCCAGCCATCTCATCTTGTTGTCCCCATCTCCTCCTGCCCCCAATCCCTCCCAGCATCAGAGTCTTTTCCAGTGAGTCAACTTTTCACATGAGGTGGCCAAAATACTGGAGTTTCAGCTTTAGCATCATTCCTTGAAAAGAACAGCCAGGACTGATCTCCTTTAGAATGGACTGGTTGGATCTCCCTTGCAGTCCAAGGGGACTCTCAAGAGTCTTCTCCAACACCACAGTTCAAAAGCATCAATTCTTCGGTGCTCAGTTTTCTTCACAATCCAACTCTCACATCCATACATGACCACTGGAAAAACCATAACATTGACTAGACAGACCTTTGTTGGCAAAGTAATGTCTCTGCTTTTCAATATGCTATATAGGTTGGTCATAACTTTTCTTCCACGGAGTAAGCATCTTTTCATTTCATAGCTGCAATCACCATCTGCAGTGATTTTGGAGCCCCCAAAATAAATGCTGACACCATTTCCACTGTTTCCCCATCTATTTCCCATGAAGTGATGGGACCAGATGCCATGATCTTCGTTTTTGGAATGTTGAGCTTTAAGCCAACTTTTTCACTCTCCTCTTTACTTTCATCAAGAGTGTATCATATGCAGAGTACATCATACCAAATGCCAGGCTGGATGAAGCTCAAGTTGAGATCAAGATTGCTGGGAGAAATATTAATAATCTCAGATATGCAAATGACAACACACTAATGGCAGAAAAGGAAGAGGAACTAAAGAGCCTCTTGATGAAGGTGAAAGAGTAGAGTGAAAAAGCTAGCTTAAAACTCATCACTCAAAATAGGAAGATTGTGGCATTTGATCCCATCACTTATGGCAAATAGATGGACAAACAATGGAAATAGTGACAGACTTTATTTTCCTGGGCTCCAAAATCACTGAAGTAGGTAGCTGCATGTAGGAAATTAGAAGACACTTAGTCCTTGGAAGAAAAACTATGACAAACCTAGACAGTGTACTAAAAAGCAGAGACATCACTTTACCAACAAAAGTCCATCTAGTCAAAACTACGTTTTTTCCAGTAGTCATGTATGGATGTGAGAGTTCAACAATAAAGAAGGCTTAGACCACAGCCTTGTCTAACTCAGTGAAACTAAGCCATGCCCGTGGGGCAATCCAAGATGGGCTGGTCATGGTGGAGAGGTCTGAAGAATGTGGTCCACTGGAGAAGAGAATGGCAAACTACTTTAATATTCTTGCCTTGAGAACCCCATGAACAGTATGAAAAGGCAAAATGATAGGATACCAAAAGAAGAACTCCCCAGGTCAGTAGGTGCCCAATATGCTACTGGAGATCAGTGGAGAAATAACTCCAGAAAGAATGAAGGGATGGAGCCAAAGCAAAAACAATACCCAGCTGTGCATGTGACTGGTGATAGAAGCAAGGTCCGATGCTATAAAGAGCAATATTGCATAGGAACCTGGAGTGTCAGGTCCATGAATCAAGGCAAATTGGAAGTGGTCAAACAAGAGGTGGCAAGAGTTAACACTGACATTCCAGGAATCAGTAAACTAAAATGGACTGGAATGGGTGTATTTAACTCAGATGGCCATTATATCTACTACTGCAGGCAGGAATCCTTTAGAAGAAATGGAATAGTTATCATGTCAACAAGAGTCCAAAATGTAGTACTTGGATGCAATCTCAAAAATGACAGAATGATCTCTGTTCGTCTCTGAGGCAAACCATTCAATATCATGGTAATCCAAGTCTATGCCCCAGCCAATAATGCTGAAGAAACTGAAGTTGAATGGTTCTATGAAGACCTACAAGACCTTTTAGAACTAACACCCAAAAAGATGTCCTTTTCATTCTAGGGGACTGGAATGCTAAAGTAGGAAGTCAAGAAACACCTGGAGGAACAGGCAAATTTGGCTTTGGAATGCAGAATGAAGCAGGGCAAAGACTAATAGAGTTTTGCCAAGAAAATGAACTGGTCATAGCAAACACTCTCTTCCAACAACACAAGAGAAGACTACACATGGACATCACCAGATGGTCAACACTGAAATCAGATTGATTATATTTTTGCAGCCAAAGATGGAGAAGCTCTATATAGTCAACGAAAACAAGACCAGGAGCTGACTGAGGCTCAGATCATGAACTCCTTTTTGCCAAATTCAGACTTAAATTGAAGAAAGTAGGGAAAACCACTAGACCATTCAGGTATGACCTAAATCAAATCCCTTATGATTATACAGTGGAAATGAGAAATAGATTTAAGAGCCTAGATCTGATAGACAGAGTGCCTGATGAACTATGGAATGAGGTTCGTGACATTGTACATGAGACAAGGATCAAGATCATCCCCATGGAAAAGAAATGCAAAAAAGCAAAATGGCTGTAGGGGAGGCCTTACAAATAGCTGTGAAAAGAAGAGTGGCAAAAAGCAAAGGAGAAAAGGAAGATATAAGCATCTCAATGCAGAATTCCAAAGAATAGCAAGAAGAGATAAGAAGCCTTCTTCAGCGATCAATGCAAAGAAATAGAGGAAAGGAACAGAATGAGAAAGACTAGAGATCTCTTCAAGAAAATTAGACATACCAAGGGAATATTTCATGCAAAGATGGGCTCGATAAAGGACAGAAATGGTATGGACTTAACAGAAGCAGAAGATATTAAGAAGAGATGGCAAGAATACCCAGAAGAACTGTACAAAAAGGATCTTCATGACCCAGATAATCATGATGGTGTGATCACTCATCTAGAGCCAGACATCCTGGAATGTGAAGTCAAGTGGGCCTTAGAAAGCATCACTACGAGCAAAGCTAGTGGTGGTGATGGCATTCCAGTTGAGCTATTTCAAATCCTGAAAGATGATGCTGTGAAAGTGCTATACTCAATATGCCAGCAAATTTGGAAAACTCAGCAGTGGCCATAGGACTGGGAAAGGTCAGTTTTCATTCCAATTCCAAAGAAAGGCAATGCCAAAGAATGCTCAAACTACCGTACAATTACACTCATCTCACATGCTAGCAAAGTAATGCTAAGATTCTCCAAGCCAGGCTTCAGCAATACATGAACCATGAACTCCCTGATGTTCAAGCTGGTTTTAGAAAAGGCAGAGGAACGAGAGATCAAGCTAACATCTGCTGGATCATGGAAAAAGCAAGAGAGTTCCAGAAAAACATCTGTTTCTCCTTTATTGACTATGTCAAAGCCTTTGACTGTGTGGATCACAATAAACTGTGGACAATTCTTCAAGAGATGGGAATACCAGACCACCCGACCTGCCTCTTGAGAAATCTGTATGCAGGTCAGGAAGCAGCAGTTAGAACTGGACATGGAACAACAGACTGGTTCCAAATAGGAAAAGGAGTACGTCAAGGCTGTATATTGTCACCCTGCTTATTTAACTTCCATGCAGAGTACATCATGAGAAACGCTGGACTGGAAGAAACATGAGCTGGAATCAAGATAGCCGGGAGAAATATCAATAACCTCAGATATGCAGATGACACCACCCTTATGGCAGAAAGTGAAGAGGAACTCAAAAGCCTCTTGATGCAAGTGAAAGAGGAGAGTGAAAAAGTTGGCTTAAAGCTCAACATTCAGAAAACGAAGATCATGGCATCTGGTCCCATCACTTCATGAGAAATATGTGGGAAAACGGTGGAAACATTGTCAGACTTTATTTTTGGGGGCTCCAAAATCACTACAGATGGTGATTGCAACCATGAAATTAAAAGACACTTACTCCTTGGAAGAAAAGTTATGACCAACCTAGATAGCATATTCAAAAGCAGAGACATTACTTTGCTGACTAAGGTCTGTCCAGTCAAGGCTATGGTTTTTCCTGTGGTCATGTATGGATGTGAGAGTTGGACTGTAAAGAAGGCTGAGGGCGGAAGAATTGAAGCTTTTGAACTGTGGTGTTGGAGAAGACTCTTGAGAGTCCCTTGGACTGCAAGGAGATCCAACCAGTTCGTTCTGAAGGAGATCAGCCCTGGGATTTCTTTGGAAAGAATTATGCTAAAGCTGAAACTCCAGTACTTTGGCCACCTCATGCAAAAGTTGACTCATTGGAAAAGACTCTGATGCTTGGAGGGATTGGAAGCAGGAGGAAAAGGGGACGACAGAGGATGAGATGGCTGGATGGCATCACTGACTCGATGGACATGAATCTGAGTGAACTCTGGGAGTTGGTGATGGACAGGGAGGGCCTGGTGTGCTGTGATTCATGTGGTCCCAAGGAGTCGGACATGGCTGAGCGACTGAACTGAACTGAGTGCCGAAGAACTGGTGCTTTCAAACTGTGATGCTGGAAAAGACTCTTGAGAGTCTCTTGGACAGTGAGGTGATCAAACCAGTTTAAATCTAAAGGAAATCAACTCTGACTATTCATTGAAAGGACTGATGCTGAAGCTAAAACTCCAGTAATTTGGCCATCTGATGAAAAGAAGCCGACTCATTGAAAAATATTCTGATGTTGAGAAAGGTTGAGGGCAGGAGGTGAAGGGGGGCGACAGAGGATGAGATGGCTGGACAGCACCATTATCTCAATGGACATGAGTTTGAGCAAACTCTGGGAGATAGTGAGGGGCAGGGAAGCCTGGTGTTCTGCAGTTCTTGTGATTACAAAAAGTCAGAACTGAGAAACTGAACAACAGCAACTGCTCTCCAATGAATTTGCTTATTTTTTTAAGTTGCAAATTGTGTAACCAAGACTCTTATGCATGTATAAAAAGTCAAGAGAGAATTTTAATGTGCCAACTCTGTTAGAAAAAGAAGAAAATTGCAAGGAATGAAAAGACTCTCATTTTATATCAATGTCGTCAGTTGGTGTAAATAGAATTTTGCTAATTTCATCCAATTTTTGAATCAAAATAAAGTTTTCAAAAAGTCTGTTAAAGATGAAATATTTGACATTATTATGAATATCATAGTCAATTCGGTCAAAAAGTTCAACATAAATGAAATTTTTGTTGATTTTGGGATAAGAAAACTAATATAAATTTGGGGCAACATAGTGTTATGGTGAAAGTGATGTTTAACTAATTTAATAAATCATGGTACAGAAATATTTTTATCAGATTGGTTGTGTACAAACATAATTCTTAATTCATCTAAACACACTGCTATAAAGTGCCAAAAAATAGAAATAGTTGTTGTTAGAATTGACAATTTTTAAATTCAGATATTATTGAAATATAGCATTATATTAGTTGTAGTTGTACTACATAATAATTCAGTAATTTAAACATTGTGGATTAATCATTAAACAAATTTAGTTATCATCCAAGAATTGGCAAATATTTTTGCATGTACAGAAAATAACTAAATTAAAATTTTTTGGTTGAGACAAAATTGATGTTGAATTTTAAAAATGGCATTGCAGTATGCTATTTCTCACTTTACTACTCCTAGCATTTGGTTTTTAAAATGTCTTAGATTTATTGAAATGTGTTCATAAATAAATATACTGACTTATGTGGCTGAGAGAGGCAGCAAACTTTCAGGAAAAGGTTTGTTTGCATTTTGTTCAATATATTGAACAACATTCATCTAAATGATCAACAAATGGAGCATCTAAAGCTTTTCTGGTGACAATAACAAAACTGGCAAATAGGAGAACACTCAAAATCAAGAGTGAAACTGAACAAAATAAATAATGAGAGTTGAAATTGTCCATGTTTTAATTTTGACATCTATGTTCTTTGGAATATCTTGATTTTGAGAAAGAATTTACAATACCATTCTCATATTCAATTGGATACATTTTTATTCTGTATTGAAATGGAACAAAAGTGAAAAGACCTGTCATTTGTAGTATCTAAATTTGGTGAAATATTCAAAAGGATCATAAATGGAGACAATTTATTTTATGAGTTTCATCTTTGAAAAATAGTTGTTCTGAAAATGGAAGCAAAATGAGAGTGTCTATAAAAAAATCTTAGCCTAACCATTTATATATTTTCAGGTTAGAAATGAAAATTTTCTTCATTTAATACCAGGTATAGCTGCAACTGTAAAAAGTATTTTTTTAATAAAATGGGGTATGTTCTATGTGATAGAAGTGTTAGAATGTGCTAACAGTTAAAATTATTAACATAAAATTCAGCTCTTTAGAAGACTGCAGGCAATTTTATGAAAAAGTTAAAAATAATAATACTGTATATGTAACACACATTCTTCTAAAAACACAAAAAAACTAGAGACACCTAAAAACAGATTAAAATATTGAATATGTAATAAGTATAATTGTTCTGATTGCTGTTTTTTCATGTTTAGATAATCAAAATAATACTTACTAAAATGTACCTAACCCAATGTTATTTTTATTTTTCAGACAGGATTTTCTTTTTCCAAACAGGTTTTGAATAGAGCTAATTATGTCGATCCACCAGTGCTGTAAATCCAATTGAGACTAGTGAATAATTTTTAAAATATATAATTATAATTGTTTTTAATTTTCCTTTCACTGGAAGCTGTCCTTCAAGGACACTGGGTTATTTGTTTGGTCACCCTCTGGGCTGAGGTTGCTGAAGAACCTGAGTCTAGCTCTGGGGGCGGAGCATGTATGCTGATGTCACTGGCATAACCTCAAGGGGAAACATGGGAAAGTAGAAGAGACTCTGACTAGCCGCTAGGAGAACGACTCAGTGATGCTTGAAGCTCGCAGTACGGTGACGTGACTGCTGCCCGGAGTGCGTTTGAAAATTTTTACACAGATGTTTACCTTGGGTTAGGCTTGGGAAGCGAATAGGATCTAGAGATGCAGGAAAACCTGTGGGTTGGAAGAGAACTTCCTGGATGACAGCAGTGCAGAGAGTAGATGGTCTGGACTCAGTAAGAACACTTAGGGAAGGAATCATCTTGAAACACTCTGACTACCTGTTTTTCAAGGCAAGGTTAAAAAAAAAAATCGACCTAGTTATTCACAGTTCATAAGCCTGATAAACTTGATGGATTTAGGACTTTCCAAACAATATTTTTACTTAATCTCCAAACTGATTAATTAGAAGTTGTGCATTTTTCTTGACAAAAGTTAGTAGTTTGTATTTCCAGAATTCTGCAGATGTATGATAAGAAAGTTTGAGAAGCATCAGGAAGTAAAAAGGGAAAGTTTCTATTCTGTATTCAATGTCATGTGATAAACCATAATGGAAAAGAATATAAAAATTATATATATATATATATGCGTGTGTATCTATATATGATATATGTATATAAGCATATTATATGTGTGTTTATATGTATATATGTTTACATACATATGTGTGGGCTTCCTTGATAGCTCAGTTGGTAAAGAATCTGCTTGTAATGCAGATACCCCAGTTCGATTCTTGGGTCAGGAAGATCCACTAGAGAAGGAATAGGCTACCCACTCCAGTATTCTTGGGCTTCCCCGGTGGTTCAGCTGGTAAAGAATCACCTGCAAAGAGGGAGACCTGCATTCGATCCCTGGGATGGGAACATCCCCTGGAGAAGGGAAAGGCTACCCAATCCAGTATTCTGACCTGGAGAATTCCATGGACTGTATAGTCCATGGGGTTGCAGAGTCAGACACGACTGAGCAACTTTCACTTTCACTACACACAAGTGTGTGTGTGTGTGTGTGTGTATGTACATATATACATTTATATGAATGTGTAGACATATATATATGGGCTTCCCTGGTTGCTCAGATGGTAACGCATCTGCCTGTAGTGCAGGAGACCCAGGTTCAATCCCTATATATATACACAACTGAATCACTTTTCTCTACAGCAGAAAATAACACAGCACTATAAATCAGCTATATTTCAATGGAAAAAAAAAGTTTCCAATTTTTTGCCATCCTGGACTTACTTACAGCCCCACAGCAGACAAACTCTGTTATGTTAGTTTCCTGAGTGGCAATTTAAGGTATCCTGACTTATTGAAATGTAGATGTGCTATTTTGTACTTTATACTTTAATGTCAATGAATAATTTATGTATACACCCCCATCCTGTTGCAGATTATAGCTTTTCCTTCATATTTGTAGTTTTTTGTTGTTTTGTAAATCCGGCTTAGGGAGGTAGTGTGAATCGGTTGAAAGGAATAAGGACTTATAATATTTGTAATCTCTAACAAAGTCTCTGTTTCCTCATCTGTAAAGTGAGGATTAATTACGGTCATTTGCACAGGGATCTTTTGTTAAAGTCTGTCACACACTAGATGCTGAATGCATTAGGGCTCAGAGATCAGGAAGAAAATCAGACAGGGCAAATAGACCACTACAGCAATGTGATGCATGCTATGATATAAGTTGATGTAAGGAATTAGGAGACATGAGGAAAGGCTTTATTGCTAAAAGGAAAGCTGAATTGTTTCTTGAAGGTTGGGTTGGATTTTGTCTGGAAAGTGAGATAAATGATTCCAGGAAGATGAGAAAGCATGCAGAAAGCATGGAAATGCAAACATATTAATATTTTAGGTTCATATGTGCTCTAAAATGTATGAGTTCTAAAATCATAGAGAAAAAGTAAGGTAGCCTTCATGGCTTCCCTGGTGGCTCAGATGGTAAAGCGTCTGCCTACAATGTGGGAGACCTGGGTTCGATCCCTGGGTGGGGAAGATCCCCGGAGAAGGAAATGGTAACCCATTCCAGAACTCTTGCCTGGAAAATCCCATGGACAGAGGAGCCTGATAGGCTACAGTCCATGGGATTGTGAAGAGTCAGACACGACTGAGCAACTTCATTTCACTTCAGAGAGAGAAGTGCCTGCATGCACAATGGCTTTGTATGTTTAAGGAGCTAGAATGTGACAGTAGATACATTCATTCTGGTTTCAGTAAAAAGATGTGGGGTCAACTGTAGAGTGGACTTGAAATAAACCAAGACTAAATTTCATGACTTTGCAAGTGCTATATAAAGTGCAACTGGTCACCTTGCAACATCAGAAAACCTCCTCCCCTGGATCGTTTAAAATACAATAAATGTCTATTTGTCAGGAATTATTCAGTCATAGTTGGAGTGGAGAAAAGAATAGATGCCTTCTGAGAGTCTTCACAATTGCATGCTTAACTGCCTGCAATGCGGGAGACTCAGGTTTGATCCCTGGGTCAGGAAGCTTCTCCCTGGAGAAGGGAATGGCAACCCACTGCAATATTCTTTGAAGAATTCCACGGACCAAGGAGCCTAGCAGGCTGCAGTCCACCAGGTTGCAAAAAGCCAGACATGACTGAGCGACTAACACGTTCACTCTCAAAGACAAATTGATGAGGATGAAAATTTTATAAAAGCTCATGATCTCAAATTCTTTAACAAGACATCCTTTACAGATTTCCCCTCAATCTTTTTAATGTATCTCTGTCTTGACTCTTTGGGATGCTGAAAGAAAAATACCCATAGACTAGATGTCTTAAACAATAAATATTCATTTCTCACAATTTTGGTAGCTGGGAAATCCAAGGTCAAGGCAGCAGTGGAATCAATGTCGTGTCTGATGAACCCTGGTTTCCTCATTCACAGATGGCCGTTTTCTCTCTGTGTCCTTACACATCGGAGAGCTCTCTGGGGTCTTGATATGAAGGCCACTCTCATGACCTAATCACCTCCCAATGGCCACACCTCAAACACCATCACATTCAGGATTCAGTTTCAACATATGAATTTTGAGGTAGATGCAAACATTCCATTTATAGCAATCTCCATTACCTC
This sequence comes from Nanger dama, assembly GCA_917880005.1. Classification (NCBI taxonomy): domain Eukaryota; kingdom Metazoa; phylum Chordata; class Mammalia; order Artiodactyla; family Bovidae; genus Nanger; species Nanger dama. The sequence continues at coordinate 9,540,907 of CAKJTW010000044.1, read as the reverse complement.
TGGATGAAGTAAAAATATTCCTTAGCTTTGCTTAGCAAGATTCTCCCAGTCTAGTCCCAACATTCTCTGTACTAGAAGTCTTTGCTCCAATCAACCTTATTTATTACTTACCTTCCCTTTCAAATCCCTGCCTTCATTCTAATCTCCTCCTTTCATATGGACTTTCCATTTCTTTTTTCCCTTAGGTCTTCTGAAGACCCTACTCAAATCTTATAGATATCATATGAGATAAACAGATATAATCCTCTAAGCCACTTTTAGTAGTACACTGCACTATATCAAGTAAAATAGTTCTTTTGCACAGAACCAGTTCTTCCCAGAATATATATTACTAACAATATATTACTTTTCATTTTTGATTGATTTCCCTTCCGTTGGAATACAGTTCCCTGCCTTGGAATACAACTAAGGTTGGATAACTCACTACTTAGGGAATGTGGCAACATTTTGAAGTTTTGGTATTCATTTCTTCACAGAGTACTTTTAAATCTTGAATTATTTACATGCTTAGGGAATTATCCTACATAAATGTTACACACAACACTGACTATAGGACTCAAGCTTTCTTCTCCCTTTGGTAGGAGGTGGATATAATGCTTAGACCTTAAAGAGCCACTGTGGTTTTTAAAAGGTCATATTTGGCCAGCCATAATTTATTCTGTATGTCTTAAAGGAAAAGACAAGAATAATTCAGTAGACAGAACTCATTTTTTTCCCATAAAGAATTTCATGGATCTTCATAAGGAGATATAACCTCTAAACTGCATAGATTTGGAAGAAGAGAAAAATCAGCATGATGGATTGAAAAAGTGAAAAAGTAACAAATTTTAGAAGCTAAGCCAGCTGAGAGTTTGTGAAAGTGCAAGTCACTCAGTCATGTCCAACTCCTTGTGACCCCCATGGACTATCTAGACCATGGAATTCTCCAGGCCAGAATACTGGAGTGGGTAGCATTTCCCTTCTCCAAGGGATCCTCCCAATCCAGAGATTGAACCCAGGTCTCCCACATTACAGGCATATTCTTTACCAGCTGAGCCACAATGGAAGCCCAAGAATACTGGAGTGGGTAGCCTATCCCTTCTCCAGAAGATCCTCCTGACCCAGTAATTGAACTGGGGTCTCCTGCATTGCAGGCAGATTCTTTACCAACTGAGCTATCAGGGAAGTCCTGAGAGTTTAATGACCAAGTAGAGGTAAATGTATACCTAGCTCTCAACTGAAATATCTTAAGGGTTTGAAAAAATATTTTATGTTTTCCCTATCTTTACATTGGTGAACAAATGGCTGTAGGAAGTAGAATTATAATTAATAAACCATTGAGGGGGTAATCTTGTATTGAAAATGTTTAATTTCTTTTATATATTTCTAATCTAAACATTTTAAGATAGACAATAAACATCCTTCTTTTTGGCCAACAATAATCGAGAATAGCAAACAAATCTTTCATGAAATATGAAAATAAATTGACAATATCCTAGTTAATTTTTTCTTTCTTAAAAAATTCATTTTGGTTCTTTAGAAATTGATTTAGAGTCTCTAAAGCATAAAGAAGACCTTGACTTGTTAAACATGGGAATTTTACTAAACTTCTTCCTAGAAGTTTAGTACAGTTAGTATTTTGAGCATTTTCTAGTTTTGAAAATGTGAGCCTCTTTCAACTATTTTGGCATTTTATGAAGATTGAAGATTATGTCTATGGTCTCAGAAAATCATGTAATGTGTGTGTTAGTCACTCAGTCATGTGTGACTCTTTGCGACCCCATGGACTGTAACCCACCAGGCTCCTCTCTCCATGGGATTCTTCAGGCAAGAAAACTGGAGTGAGTTGCCATTCCCTTCTCCAGGGGATCTTCCCAACCCAGGGATCGAATCTGGGTCTCCTGCATTGCAGGCAGATTCTTTACCACTAGGCCACCCAAGAAGCCAGTTCTTGCATATTTTCAGATAACTCAGATGGCCTTTTAATGAGCATTTGGAACTGAACAAATAAGGAAAATCTCATACTCAAGTTACACAAATGGCCAAATTTTCCCAACCTGGGCATTTCTTTGTAAACAGCACTTGTTTAGTGAACTGGTGAACTAAAGTGTAAAAGATTTTAATAGATGTAATCATGTCAATGTGCTCAAATGTTTGAATCCTGAAAGCTCAGGGAGACTCAAGGGTCTTCCATTCCAGGTCTTCAGTATGAGGAGATAAGGAAATACACCACAATGTTATTAAAACTAGTGAATTAGTGTATGTAGGACTCAAACCATGTTTTTCTTTAAAATTATATTTGAAATTAAAAATGCGCTGTTCTTCACATATTATTATTACAGGTAACTGTGGGATTATTTCAACCCAAAGTCTCCAATAATAGGACCATACCTATATAGCAGCTTTTCCTATATGGACAGCATATGGTTACTCTCATCTCTGGTTTTCATTTAGGAATATAAAAGAGCTTCCATTATTAGGTTTTGCAGATGAAAAGCCAGAACAGATTCTTAGTGCCAAGTATGGTTTCAAATGTGAGCCTGGATATTTCAAGTCCTGAAGTTAGACACAGAACTCCTTTACTTCCTCCCAATTAACTCTAAAACCCCTTAGGAGTCCAGTCGATCTGTTTGTTAATCAGTCCCATTTGTTCCTCAGATAAACTGATTTCCACCTAATCTGGGAGACACAAGGTGTTTATTTCAAGGTATCCTCTTTGCTATCATTTCCCCTCAACTTGAAGATGGCTATTAATGGTTTTCTTAGAACCCATCACTCCCTCAGGGTTCCATAAGGAATTTTTGTTTCAGTAAAGAGCTAAGTCCTACCACTAGCTGCTTCCAGCTTGGCCTTTCACAGTCCATTCAGGCTTTTCTGATCTTGGAGCAAGAGGACATATCTTCACTGTGGATTTTCTTGAAACTGACTTTCAATAGTGATGATGGTGGTAGTGATGATGTCATTTGATAACCAAAATCTCCTACAGTGTTTACTTTAGCTATTAAAAATCAGGAGTTATAATGTTTTAGTTTCCAAAGGCCAAGGTGAAGCCTCAAGCCATCCAGGAAACAGGGCTTCTCTCAGGATCAATACCAAGAGCATGTTTTTTGTTTTTGTTTTTGTTTTTTTTCCTCTGAAAATATATTCTTTCAGCAAAATAATAGTCATTGCACAAATGAAAATGATTAAAATGCTAACCATTGTTAGCACTTTGGTGAACATCCTTTCAAACATTTCTATGAGCATGTATGTGTATGTGTGTATATGTTTTTATATAAGTAGAATCATGCTATGCATTTTGTTTTCTAGTTTGCCATTTCACCCAACTATATTAAGTAGACTAATTTCCATGTCAGTAAAAAAGTTTATGTATCATTGTTATGGGTTCTCTATTTTGTGCATGCACCATGTTTAATTAAATGTTCTATGGAAGTATATTCTCTTATGAATAATATTGCAATGAACATCTTGTGCAACATTTTCCATCTTGTATGATTAGATCTTAGTTTGAAATCCTATAGTAAGGTGGGTAACAGGATCAAGGCATATAAGCATGTGATATTGGATATATGTGTTCAAATTGGCCTCTGGAAATATTGTCCTATTTACGTATGAGGATATGCTTGTTGTACATCAAGCAAAATCACATCTTTTCACACATTTAAATAATGAGATTTAATAATATTTTAAGTCTTTTTCTATATTATTAACAAAAATAATATTGCATTGTCTGAATATCAGTGAGATTGAACACTACTGCACACTTACTAACTGTATTTCTTCATTTACAAATTGCCTCTTTACTCATCTTCACTTTGTCGACGAAGGTCCACATAGTGAAAGCTATGGCTTTTCCAGTAATCATGTACAGATGTTACAGCTGGACCATAAAAATGGCTGAGCACTGAAGAATTCACGCTTTCCAAATGTGATGCTGGAGAAGACTATTGAGAGTCCCTTGGACAGCGAGGAGATCAAAAGTCAATCCTAAAGGAAATCAACACTGACTATTCACTGTAAGGACTGTTACTAAGGCTCCAATACTTTGGCCACCCGATGCAAAGAGATTATTCATTGGAAAAGACTCTCATGCTGGGAAAGACTGGAGACAAGAGAAGAAGGGGGCAGCAGAGGATGAGATGATTTGATGGCATCATCAAATCAATGAACATGAGTTTGAGCAAACTCAGGGAGATAGTGAAGGACAGGGAAGCCTGGCACGCTGCAGTCTATAGGGTCTTAAAAAGTCAGATATGACTTACTGTCTGAACAATAGCACCCATCTTCCTCTCGGATGTCTCTCCTTTCTTTATAGGTATTTATAATATATGCTTCCAATTCTGTAGCTTGTATTTAAATTTTTGCTTTTTTTTCCTGTAAAGAAGTTTTTGACTTGTTTGACTTAAACTTGAAGTAGGCACATTTTGTTGTTGTTGTTGTTGTTGATAAAATGTATCAGCTGTTTCCTTTTGCTCTTTCCAATCTTTATTACATTCTTAGAAAACCTTTGCCAACCACATTAATAGACTTACATCTTTTGCTTTTGCTGTTCATCAAATGCTGCCTTAAATCATTTGCTATTCTTTTTATGCATTGTACCATGTTTCCAAGTAGATCCTTGGTCAAGGAGTAGATGTTATCTTGTTTCCCATAGAAGAAAATCCTATCTTACCCCCTTTAATATGAAAGTGATTGATGGAGCCCTTCATTCAAAAAAAATATTTATAGCTAGCACCTGGTATTGTTGCAGATATGGCAAAAAGGGTATTTTTATCTTCTTTTGGTTGGGCTTTAAATTATTATAATCATTTTGGAGGAAAGCTGGTAATATACTTCAAAAGCCTTTAAGATATAATTTTACTACTCAAAAATAATTCCTAATGAGAGGTACATGGACAAATAAATATACTAGAGGAATACATTTCTTCGTAGATTTATTTATGGCAATAAAAATTGAGAAATATCCTAGCGGTACTATGGTAATGCACTGTATAATGTAGGACATATTTATAGATTCTTACACTGTAACATTATCAAAATAGTATGATTAAAGAAAATAACTTTTACAAGTTCTTGATGCAATGCTAAATTAAAAATTTTTAAATTTTATTTCATCCTACAATTATTATATGCCTATCATAGGGGAACTTCATATGGTATAGAAGGAAATCATTTGGGAAGTAAAACTCTTTTTTTCACCACTTTCTCCAAACCCATTCCCCAGAAATAATCCTTAATAGTTTCTTTATCTGGTGCAAGCTTTTACATTTTAAATAATGCAAGTATATACATGTCTGCTTCCTGATTTTTTCTGAAATCTTAGGGAGCATTTTCACTGCTTCCTAGTCCTTCTCCATTTCTCTTACAAAGAAGATCAGAAACATCCCCAGAATATATCTAAAAGTATGTCTTATTTTATTTCATCCAACTCTCCTTGAAATAGGATGAAGGTGACTCATTTAATCTAAAGACTGATGTATGTCTTCTGCTCTGAGCTATTTTATTCCAGTATTTCTTCATTGTTTATCTTTTGTTCTGGAATTCTTACTATTAATACATAATAGTGGAAGCAAATGGGTAAAGCCTCTATTTTATATTCTTACTAATATTTTTATTTCTTCTTATTTCACTCTTGGCAATGGGAAATTTATTTATTATCTTCCAATACCCCCAAATCAATTTTTAGCCATCTGTATTTTTATATAACCTATTCATTGAATTCTGGGGAGTCTATCTTCTTTTTCAAAAATTCTTGTTATTCTTTGGCTTTAGCCATACCATCTGGTCTTATTGTTGTTATTTAGTTGCTGAGTCATTGCTGAGTCATATCTAAGACTTTGTGACCCCACAGACTGTAGCCTACCAGGCCTCTCTGTCCATAGGATTTCCCAGGCAAAAAGTGGGTTGCCATTTCCTTCTCTAGGAGTCTTCCCAACTGAGGTATTGAACCCGAGTCTCATGCACTAGCAGGAGGATCCTTTACCATTGAGTCACCAGGGAAGCCCCATTTTACTATAGCAATGCCTAGATTGAGAAGGTAGCCTCAGGGATGAACAGGAAGATGAATAAAATGGCAAATCTTGAGGGAAATTCAACAGAACTGGGGGAGCCTGGATCTGAGACTTGAGGGAGAGGAACACTCTCTAATGTGTTGTCCAAATTCAGCAAGAGCTCTGCCTTTTCAAGTAGATAAAGGTCTCAGGCTTACTAGCTTTGAATTCTTAGTGTCTGGCTCAGAGTCTACTGATCTGAGGAGTGAAATAAAGGACATCTGATGAACACTTTTAAAAAGTACAGGCAAGGGTGATACACAAAGAAGGGGCATTTACTTCCGGAAAGTGGCAAAGTCTTAGTAGGTGGATATCTTCTGGGGATAAAGAAGTAACATTTTAGATTAAGAGAAGAAACACATAGAGATAGGACAATAAGAGAAATGATGATGTGGTGATGGTGATTGTAGCTACTATTATTCATCAGACATCACCCATGTGCAACGATGATGTGGTGATGGTGATTGTAGCTACTGTTATTCGGCAAACATCACCCACGTGCCCAAGCAGTATGGTCCAAACACTGGCCATGTGACCAGGCACCAGGGGCAAGTAGATATCTATATCTGATTGCAGTCTCACATGGTCATAATAGGATTTTTCCCCCATCATTTATTAATGTAATAAAACCGAATGTTCAAAAGCAAACACAGCAATAGCTAAGACAGCTGATTTCCTTAATGCCAGTATATCTTGCTCTTGAATGCTACCTATACTTCCTCAGGTTACCTGGCTTGGCTAGAATAAGCATAATATGACTGTAAATGAGGAAAGGATAGTAAATGACTGTGTAGGCTATGTTCAGAAATGGAGATTTTATTTATCAGGCAATGAGCAGTATCCCCTGAGCAGAGGAAAGTTACAAACATGGATTTTCTTGCTTAGGCTATGCTAGCGGATTGGTTTTGGAGTAATAGAAAATCAGAAGGCTAATTAGGATTTGTTGCAGAGCTGATGGAGAAATCATAAGGTTTGACATTAAAACTGTATAGCAGGAATAATCATAAGGGATTTGATTTAGGTCATACCTGAATGGTCTAGTAGGAATAAAGATGAGGAAATTGTATGTAAGAGGTCAGTGGAGAAGATGGATAACTTGACTGTGTCACAGAAAAGTAAAATCACTTAGAACCAGGGGATAAGCTTAGGGACTCTTGGAAATGTGAACTGCTACACTAAGAAATGTCCAGAAGTGTCTTCAGCTTGAACACTCTTCTGCTGATTTTCTGTTGATGACTAGAATGTCCACCTTGCCTACCTCAGTAGACATATTTAATGTGCAGTTTTCTGTAATGATTCCTTGCTGCTGCTGCTGCTGCTGCTAAGTCGCTTCAGTCGTGTCCGACTCTGTGTGACCCCAGAGATGGCAGCCCACCAGGCTCCCCCATCCCTGGGATTCTCCAGGCAAGAACACTGGAGTGGGTTGCCATTCCCTTCTCCAATGCATGAAAGTGAAAGTGAGGTCGCTCAGTCGTGTCCGACTCCTAGCGACCCCATGGACTGCAGCCTACCAGGCTCTTCCGTCCATGGGATTTTCCAGGCAAGAGTACTGGAGTGGGTTGCCATTCAAGTGAAATAAATTAAAAATTCAAAATAGTAAAACAGAAGTTCATAGTTCATCAGAATGGGATGAAAAGAAGACACTTCAATATAATAAAGACTAGATATGATAAACCCAAAGCTAGCTCAGTGGTGGGAAGTTAAAAGCTTTTCTTCTAGCATCAAGAACAAGACATGGATTCCCACTCTCCCCACTCTTATTTTAGCATAGTTCCAGAAGTCCTAGCTAGAACAACCGGGAAAGACAAAGAAATAAAAGATATCTAAATGTAAGATAAGAAGTAAAATTGTTATTATTTGAAGATTACATAATTTTACATATAAACAATCCCAAAGGACCCCTCAAAAAAACTGTTGAAACTAATCAATGAATTTAGCAAAATTGCAGGATATAAAATCAATATACAGAAATCAGTTGTATTTCTATACTCTAACTATGACGGATCTGAAAAAGAAATGAAAAAAATATTTCATTAACAACATTAAAAACAATGACAAACCTATGAAAACATTTAACCACAGGAGTGACAGTTAGAAAACTCCAAAAATTTTGAAAGAAACTGAATATAAAACAAATGAAAAGATATCTTGTATTCATGGGCTGGAAGAATTACTTTTGCTTAAATGTGCATTCTCCCAAAGTCATCTATAGATTTAACACAATCCCTATTTAAATTTCAATGCTATTTTCTGGAAAATTTTTTGAAAATTCTAAAATGTGTATAGAACCACAAAATACTCCCAATACTCAAAGCAAACATGAGAAAGAAGAAGAAAGCATCACACTTCCTGATTGATTTCTAACTATACTACAAAGCACAAAGAAAACAGTATGGCACTGGCACAAAACTCAACACAGAGACCCATGGAGCAGAATAGACAGCACGTAATGAACCCCCCATCAGCTAATACCTAGCAGGAGAGCTAAGGACACCCAGTGGGCACAGCAGCGTCTCTTCATCAGATGGTGTTGAGAAAACCAGAGAAACACATGTGGAAAAATAAAGTTGGACCTATATTTTATCCCACTCCCCAAAATTAACTCATAATGGACCAAAGATTGAAACATAAGATCTGATGTTGTAAAAGTCCTACAGAAAAGAAGGTGCGAGGAAGCTACAAGCATTGATCTTGACAATTGTTTTTGGATCTGACACCAGCAAAAGTACAAATGACAAAAGCAAAAAAGCTTCTGTATAGCAAAAAAACCCAGTTAACAAACTAAAATATAACCTAGAAAATGTAAGGAAATATTTGCAAACTGTACATAAGATGAGGGGTCAATATTGAAATATATAAGAAACTCTTACAATATAATAACAATAAACAATCCAGTTTAAAGAATGGCCAAAGGAACTAAGTTGATATTCTTTTACAAAGAGCACAACCAAATGGCCAGCGGTCACTAATCATCAAGGAAATGCAAATCGAAACCACAACGAGATATCACCTCATACCTGTGACCTCATGAGACAGTCAGTGCATCTCAGTGGATGAATGGACAACAAGATCTGATATAAAATATTAATATTACATATATATATTATGAGATATATATGAATATGAATATTATTCAGCTATGAGAAAGAAGAAAATCTTTCCATGGATGGCACTTGAAAGCATTATGCTTAGCTAAATAAGTCAGATAAAGACAAATACCATATGATATCACTTATATGTAAATCTATAAAAGCCAAACTCATAAAAACAGAGTAGAATGGCAGTTAGTAGGGGACAAGGGTGGGAAAATAAGACAGATATTTTTTAAGGGTACAAACTTGCAGCTAAATAAGTCCTGAAGACCTAATGCATAGTATGGTGATTATAAACAATAATACCGTATTATAAATATCGACATTCCAATCAGTTCAGTTCAGTCATTCAATAATGTCTGACTCTTTGCAACCTCATGGACTGCAGCACCCAGGCTTCCCTGTCCATCACCAACTCCCAAACACATGTTCATTAAGTTATTAATGTCTTTCAACCATCTCTTTCTCTGTTGTCCCCATCTCCTCCTACCTTCAGTCTTTCCCAGCATCAGGGTCTTTTCCAATGAGTCAGTTCTTAGCATTAAGTGGCCAAAGTTGGAATACCAAGAACTTAATTATTCCCACCCTCCCAAAAGAAATGATAATTATGTGAGGTGATAAAGTTGCCAGCTAATGCTACAGTGGTAACTGAAATATATAGATGTATCAAATTGACATGTTGCATACCCTAAACTTACACAGCATTGTATGTCAAATATATTTCAAGGGCCCCACAAAACCCACAGGGTTTTATAATGGCTACTTATTGTGTAATAAATATATTCTTCCCTCTAATGTATAATTTTACACTAATTATGTAGTCAATAATACCAGGATCTTACCACTGCAGCATAAGACACTTTGAATAGTCTATATGGTTGCTTTATTTCTCTGTGTAGTACCTTGCTGAGTACCTTTCATCACTCAAAATACGTTGGATGTGTGTTTGTAAAATGTTGCTTTTGACACAATAAAGTGTCAACAGGGTCAATAATGCCTACCGTGTCCTAGGAACCTTAGCAACTAGCCAGATACCTAATTCAAGTTTTACCTTTTTCTCCTTTTGTTCTAGCTGGCTAGCCATCCGTCCTCCTCTGCTAGTTTTGGCAAGATGATAATAAATGGAGGTGATGGAAATGGCCAGCAGTTCAGTTACAGCTTACTGGGCAGGTCAATGCAGGAGACCATGCATAGGATCTCAAAAAGTACAGGGGAAAGCAACAGTTCTGAGACCGCGTCCTCACCACCAAGGAGAGGATGCGTTCACTGGACTGCAACCCACACATGCGCAAGAGGAAGCAACCGGTTGGCCAGACACCAGTCCCGATGGCACTCGAGGTCTGGCCTCTTTGATTTCTCTCCTCTCCTCTCTGGCTTTCGGGTGTCCCTGGTGAGGAGACTTTGTCAAGCAGTTCCTCACAAACACGCCTGTACATGCTGACGCTGTTGGCTACCTAAACGAATTTTTTCGGCAGTAGAATGAGGTGCATTTAACAATTCAGCTTTCATTGGCATTTTCTTAAATCTGAAGGTCAGAGTGGCTTCCGGCGAAGTGAACAGGCTGTCTTCCAAAGCGTTCATAAAAATGACTCATTTAAGCAGCGGGACACTTTCTTGAGATGTTGGGGACTTTGAAATGGATTTTGCTCCTGTAAAATCGGTAATGCTTGCAACAATGCAGAGATCTCTTACCACAATAAACAAGGCAATTAATGTGTCTTTAATTTGCATCTAAACCACAGAGAAAGGGTGCGTTTACTCCACGTGACATGTAGACGAGTTTTTCTTTAAAAACAAAGTTTCATGCTGTGACTACAATTAGTCTAATTGTCAGCTCTTCTCTAAAAACAAATATGTATTAAGAGAAACGCCAGCGTTGTGCCCTCCTCTGGTGTGAAAATGAGACAATCAAAATCTATTGTAATTACCTCAGTGATATTATAATTAGCAACGATTAAGTTATTCCATGCTGCTTTTTTCCTCTTGGCTACAATTAAAAAGTATATATCTTTCTGCAGCACGTTACTGCTGATCATTTTACCTCAATACATGACTGGTAAGTGGATAAATTAGAAGTAATTTTAAAGCACAACTCCGTTAAAACATACATCTTTCTATTTAACTGCCTTAACCCTGTAGGTGCATCTGTCTTCTTTGCTCCTTGGTTAAAAAATAAAAAGAACTTCCTCCCTGGCTTCTTGGTCAGAAATCAAATGTGGGTTTTCTTTGTTTGTCTTTTAATTACAGATAGCTGAGTGATATGATTAATCATTCAGTTCTTGCCAGGCATACCCACCTAGCTTCAAGTCTTGGTCAATAACCAGATTTTAAAACAAATTGCTGAAAAGCCAGCCAGCTGTACCATCACAGAAAGGAAAGGTCCTGAGTAAATGCACGCCTTTTTAGTTGGGTTAGGAGAAAAAGTGAATTAGGCCATAATTGCAAAGTCTTTTATATATTATTAAACAGATTCTTTTTCCCTCATAGATACTTTCCTGTCCTATCTTCCTACTTACCATTAATACAGAAAATGAGTTCATGAGAAAATGAGGATTCGATTACAGTTTGAAACTTCATTCAGTTTGTAGGCAAAGAGGTGGTTATGGTGTAATCTTTGTCAAAAAAATAAATGAACAACAGGTCTCAAATGGAGTCACTCGTGCTGAGCCCATGTCACCAACCCGAGTCTAAGGACCTGACATAATTGCATTTTCAGCCTCCCCTCCCTGGGATGTCATCTTCACCAGCCAGTCTGGAATCTCTTGGTCAGCATGAGAGAGGGGTCTGCCTGGGAGACCTCATCCAAGTCCTAAAGGGGGGGCTACCTGAAACAAGCCCCTCTTTCCTTGCCTGGTCCACTATTTTGCCCATAAAAGTTTTTTATTTTGTACAAGTCTTAGGACTCCTTTCTGTTTAACTCAATGGGATGCTGTCCAGTCTATGAGTTGTTGAAAAAAGCCAATTCGATTTTTAAATTTACTTGGTTGAATTTTGTCTCTTAATACCTTATCCATTGCAAACCTTTAAAATGAAGGAGACTCATCTACCTATATATCTCCCTACCAGAGTTTCTGGTTTTCTCTATCATTTTTGATTCACAGACATATCCTCAAACTTGTTTTCTTTGAAACACTTAAAATAAATGTTGTTTCTAGAAGTAACAAGAAAAACACATGTTTTTTATTTTTCCTTTTTTGCATTGTTACTGATAACCAGTTCTTTGTATCCCTTGGTTATTTTTTCCCTACATATGCAGGTATGATTTTGGCAACAACAACAACAGCAGTGTCCACAAAGGGGCCTTTGAATGTCCAGGGATACTAACAAGGGGGAATCTCTGCAGCAGGTCCTCTGCAGGTCACAGTGAGCAATAAGCAAGTTTTAGGCACGGGTTGTAGTATTGCTGAGAATTTACATTCCCTGTGGCTAAGGGTGGGAAAAAAGGGCTTAAAGGGGATTCACTTTTGTTATTTCAAAGGGAAGTTAACTGAAGCAGGAAAACGTGCTGATTTAGTTAAAAATAAAATAAACTGAAACATGTAGACCTTTCCCAGATCCTCTTCCTATGACATGGGACTTGGAGAAGGACAGGAAATGGAGGGACAAGAGTAGAGGGTGGAGGAGGTGTGCTCAGGGACTGTGACCACTTGTGAAATCCTTCAAAGCTACCCCTGATATACACACAACATCATTTTTTAAAAGATAGGTTGATTTTTAAGAATTTGGGGTTTTGTGGGAATGTTAAATAATAAATTCTGGGGTCTAAGTCCTACGAAATAATGAAAATGTTTAGGACTATTTCCAAGGAGTTCCAGGCCAGCTTCATGGGTGTGTGACCTCTGCAGTGATTTGGAAGGGCAATGCACTCGTTAAATGATCTGCAGTAGCCGTCTCGAAATTCTTAATCATCTTTTGAGCAAGGGACCCTGCATTTTCATTTTGCTTTCGGTGCTGCAAATTATGAAGCCCATGGTGCCTTTCTATTGTTCCACCCTTCCTACAGCAACGGAAGGAAGGTCAGTGCTCAGCAGCCATCCTGCCTTTCATCTGGAGGGGTTTGAGTGATATTGCTCACCATCAGTGTGTCACATCGACCACCCCAGATGACATGTTCTGGACTTCTATCCTTCAGCTATAGAATGACATTCTTGCAGGGGATGGCGAGGGAATATATGCAAATAATTTTATTCCAAACACTTGTTCTTACCATTTTCTCAGGCACATTCTACTTGTGCACACAAGCTGGTTGAAAAAAAAAATCATAAAAAATCCCACATAGTTTTATATCACACACAGAAACACACACACATGCATACATCAGCTGTGAACAGAGGCTGTTCAGACCCAGACACTGTTACATGTCTCCCACAGTGCTAGTGATGAGCTTGTTCAACTCCTGTCATGCTATGAAGCACCGCTCCTGTTTGCATTTATCCTCACCTGTTGACGACAGGTGGGAACTGGAAAGTCCTGGTGCTCCACGATGCCCATCAGTGCCTTTGCTTACAAAGCAGCACCCTCAAGAGTGAGCTGCTAGGACGCTTGACTGTCTCTGAGTACCTCTCACCCCTCCACAGCTCTGTTACTCTGAGTCTTGTTTAATACTTCTTATTTATTAGCTAGTTAACAGCTCTCTTAGTCCATTCAATGCTGCTTTGCTGGGAGAAATGGGACTGGAGCCTGGGAAAGAAGACACTTCTGCCTTCTAGTACTTCTGACGTCATGTGAGAGGCAAGGAAAGGAGATGGTTCCACCTGCCTAGAACACACAGGAGTCCACCTGGTGTGAGGGACCATGGTTTATTTGGAGATGGAATTAAAGTTTATGGAGTGAAAAAGTCAGGCAGCCAGTTTATCAGACTTCCATGGAGTGATCTTCGTTCTTTCAGAACATAACATGTTCCCTTAGTGAAGTGAAATTGCTCACTCATGTCCAACTCTTTGCGACCCTGTGGACTGTAGCCTACTAAGCTCCTCTGTCCATGGGATTTTCCAGGCAATAGTACTGGAGTGGATTGCCACTTCCTTCTCCAGGGAATCTTCCCGACCCAGGGATCAAACCCAGAGCCACCAGGGAAGTCCAGCATGTTCCCAGATGTTGTTTTTTCACGTCAGGGATCCTCTCTGACTGCCTGCCTCCCTGGGACCCACAGCCTTTCACTTCTCTCTCTGCAAAAAACATATTTGGTCTCTGTTCTGTCCACTTTCTTAGGGGTTAAGAACACTAGTGATCATTAAATTACTAAATCAAATAAGGTCTTCTTCTCTGGGCATCATGAAGTTTATTGAATAGTAGTTGCTTCTTCACTCTAAAGTAAATACATACTACATGGCTGATGTCTACTCTTCTCCATGCTAAAAGTTCTCTTTGCCTTCAAGCTGCTATGAAGGCAGCTTGGATCCCCTAAGAAAGCTGAGTGCCGAAGAACTGATGCTTTTGAACTGCAGTGTTGGAGAAGACTCTTGACGGTCCCTTGGACAGCAAGGAGATCAAACCAGTCCTAAATATTCATTGGAAGGACTGATGCTGAAGCTGAAACTCCAATACTTTGGCCACCTGATACGAAGAACTGACTCATTTGAAAAGACCCTGATGCTGGGAAAGATTGAAGGTGGGAGGAGAAGGGGATAACAGAGGATAAGATTGTTGGAGAGCATCACTGAGACTCAGTGGGCATGAGTTTGGGTGAACTCCAGGAGTTGGCAATGGACAGGGAGGCCGGGCATGTTCCAGTCCATGGGGTCGCGAAGAGTCGGACACGACTGAGCGATTGAACTGAACTGAAAGATTCATATGTTGAAGACTAACTTCCAGTGTGATGGTAGCAGGAGGTGAGATCTTTGGGAGAGAATCAGGTCTTGAAGGTGAAGTGCCCATGAATGGGGTAAATGTCCTTATAAAAGAGACCAAGAGAGTCAGCTCTCCAACCTTTCACTATGTGCAGTTATTGTAAAAAGACAGTCATTACAAGGAAGTAAATCTCACAACACACAGAGTCTGAGGTACTTGGATCTTGGATTTCTCAGGGCACCGTACTGTGAGAAATAAATGCTGTTTATAAACCAATCAGTCCATGGTACTTTGTTATAGCAGCCCAAATGAACTGAAATGCATATCCACATATGATATAGTATAGTCAAGGCTACCTGGGTCTCATTTCTCGACACACAATCTCAGCTGTTTAATCTCATTCCACTATTATTTTTCACTTTGAAAACCACATTAAAAATCCTTTCTCCAATCCTTTTTAAAATGAGGCTTGCTATGTTAACTTAATAAACTAATACAAACACATCATTCTGGAATTTGTTGAACTAATGATAGAAGTATAAGGGCTTTCCTGGTGGTGCAGAGGTTAAAGCGTCTGCCTGTAATGTAGGAGACCCTGGTTCGATCCCTGGGTCGGGAAGATCCCCTGGAGAAGGAAATGGCAACCCACTCCACTATTCTTGCTTGGAGAATCCCATGGACAGAGGAGCTTAGTGGGCTACAGTCCATGGGTCACAAAGAGTCAAATTATAGTATACCACAGTATAGAAGTTTCACAGGGCTACTGTAGTGTTGGCTTTCGATAAGCTAGTTTTTAAATAAAATATTGTTAGTATATGGTACTACATGTAAGCTCTCAGGGACACAGCCTGAGTGCTAATGCTAACTTTACCATTTATTGTCCTACGTAGCCTGGGTTTCCTCAATAACAGAGATAAAGATAATAGTAGTCCTCATTTCTTTGGAATAATTTGGGAAAAATTAGTTAATAGATGTGAATGTTTGGATAGTAAAGCACATGAAAACTGCTCAATAAAAATTAGCTTTTAATAGTGCCCCAGCTCAAGATGATTTTTTTTCAGTTTTGTTTTGTTATCCAAACAACATTGCCACATCTTAATAAATTCAGCCTATTAATTTAGCTCATGGCTACGCTTGGGACACTGGTCATCACCCAGTCCACTAGCCACACTACATCACTAGCTTTTTTTAACCCTAAATTTGGTTAGTGTTAGATATAATCTTTTCTTCTGCCTGAATCTTCCCATGTTTTTGCAGTTCCCACCCTACTAGATTATGAAAACCTTAATAATGATTGGATACCACTTTGTGCTGTTGTCATGTTTTTTACTTCCCTGATGTTCAAGCTGGTGTTAGAAAAGGCAGAGGAACCAGAGATCAAATTGCTAGCATCTGCTGGATCATGGAAAAAACAAGAGAGTTACAGAAAAACATCTATTTCTGCTTTATTGACTATGCCAAAGCCTTTGACTGTGTGGATCACAATAAACTGTGGACAATTCTTCAAGAGATGGGAATACCAGACCACTAACCTGTCTCTTGAGAAATCTGTATGCAGGCCAAGAAGCAACAGTTAGAACTGGACATGGAACAACAGACTGGTTCCAAATAGAAAAAGGGGTATGTCAAGGCTGTATATTGTCACCCTGCTTATTCAACTTCTATGCAGAGTACATCATGAGAAACGCTGGGCTGGAAGAAACACAAGCTGGAATCAAGATTGCCGGGAGAAATATCAATAACCTCAGATATGCAGATGACACCACCCTTATGGCAGAAAGTGAAGAGGAGATAAAAAGCCTCTTGATGAAAGTGCAAGAGGAGAGTGAAAAAGTTGGCTTAAAGCTCAACATTCAGAAAATGAAGATCATGGCATCCGGTCCCATCACTTCATTGGAAATAGATGGGGAAACAGTGTCAGACTTTACTTTTTGGGCTCCAAAATCACTGCAGATGGTGATTGCATCCATGAAATTAAAAGACGTTTACTCCTTGGAAGAAAAGTTATGACCAACCTAGATAGCATATTGAAAAGCAGAGACATTACTTAGCTGACTAAGGTCCGTCCAATCAAGGCTATGGTTTTTCCAGTAGTCATGTATGGATGTGAGAGTTGGACTGTGAAGAAGGCTGAGCGCCGAAGAGTTGATGCTTTTGAACTGTGGTGTTGGAGAAGACTCTTGAGAGTCCCTTGGACTGCAAGGAGATCCAACCAGCCCATTCTGAAGGAGATCAGCCCTGGGGTTTCTTTGGAAGGAATGATGCTAAAGCTGAAACTCCAATACTTTGGGCACCTCATGCGAAGAGTTGACTCATTGGAAAAGACTCTGATGCTGGGAGGGATTGGGGGCAGGAGGAGAAGGGGATGACAGAGGATGAGATGGCTGGATGGCATCACGGACTCGATGGATGTGAGTCTGAGTGAACTCCGGGAGCTGATGATGGACAGGGAGGCCTGGCGTGCTGCTATTCATGGGGTCGCAAAGAGTTGGACACGACTGAGCGACTGAACTGAACTGACAAGCTTCCAGACTGCAGAGATTTCAGCAAATTCTTCCATCCCCACTTGAAGCATTCTGCAGAGAGGTGAGTTTCACTAAATTTTGTTGAATTAATAAGTGCAAATTCACTTTTATTTTGTCTGAGTTATGCATTCATCTTTGAATCCACTTATCCTAAGGTCCACTCTCTGAGAAACCTTTGATTCGTCACTCACTTACCTGCTGATTTCACGGTAATCTGGAACAGAGGCTCTAGCATGAGGAAGTCCATCATGAAAAGGTTAACTTTCTCAGCCTTTCGGTAGACAGACAGTATAAAACTCAAAGTACCCACGTTCAATCTTAGTAGAAATTTAAAACATATTTGAGTAGCACAAACATTAATGCTAGCCAGCATATATTTCACAAAAACACAATATGAAAATGAATACATATTTACACGAAGTTGTGAATATTGTACATGCTCTGTCCATGCAACACTAGCTTTATGACCAAAGACTGATTCTTGTTTACATGACCTTGAAGAATATCACATTGCATCGTACCCTAAACCTATTTTAATGTGTCTTCTTTCACCAGTCCATCAAAATTATTCTTTCCAAACTCATCAGTGAACACAAAACTCTTCATTTCATGTCATGTCCACTTTATATCTCTTGTCTCTCCCATTTCAGTAAATGTCACCAACATCTACATAGTTGCAAATGTCAAAAATCTAAAGGTCTTCTATTATTCTCTTCTGTTTCTCATCTCTTGATCATCATCCTTTTTGCTCAGATTCCAAAAATGAAACTAAAAGTGATAGTCACTCAGTCATGTCTGACTCTTTGAGACCCCATGGACCATACTCTGCCAGGCTCCTCTGCCCATGAAATTCTCCAGGCACGAATACTAGAATGGGTAGTCATTCCCTTCTCCAGAGGATCTTTCTGATCCAGGGATCAAACCCTGGTCTCCTGCATTGCGGGCAGATTCTTTACCATCTGAGCCACAACATATCCCCAGTAGAGCAACTTCTCCTCATTTCTTCTGCACCCTGTCCAACTGCAGTCATCTTTTATTAGATCTTCTGCCTCTCATTTTCCATTTGCTTCTATTCTGATTCACCACACTTATATCACATGAGTCTGATATAGTTAGTCCCTTCTGAAATATCTTCTACCAAGTCCTGTCCAGGACAGAATCAAGTCTAGACAGCAGAGCGTGGCAATTATGAACACAGATGACACTTCCCTCAGCCTATTCTGTCTGGTCCTCTCCATCCCCAAAACTACTCTCATTACACTCATTCCTTTCACGGTAGGGTTCCATACGGAAGGGGCTTTCAACTTCACGTTTTTCTCAGCACTCCCCATAGCATGTAGGCCTGAGTGTTCAGTCATGTTAGACTCTTTGTGACCCTTCAGACTGGAGCCTGCCAGGCTCCTCTGTGCATGGAATTCTCTAGGCAACAATACTGGAGTGGGTTGCCATTTCCTCCTCCAGGGGATCTCCCTGACCCAGGGATTGAACCCCTGTCTCCTGAGATTCCTGCTTTGGCAGGTAGATTCTTTACCACTGCATCACCTGGGAAGCCTCACAAGGGACCACTCAGATGTCCTTCACATCACTGCTGAAGTGGCATCTCCTTCACAAAGTTTTCCTTGGCCCCTCTTCTGAGCTGTCTCCAGACCATGCGCATGTCTCTTTTGTGGTATTCATCACACTCTATGGTGATTGCTTCTTTCCTCTTCTAAGCCTATTTGGCGTGATTTGGAGAAATGTGCTGTGTTTTATTCATCTGAATAGTTAGGGTTATCTATTCTGTATGTAGCATACATGGTATATTCAACAGGATTAGCTCCTCTCCCTTTCCTCCCTAGTGAGGTGGGACATGGTTTATTGATGGTCAGAGCATTGAATGAAATGCCCATCTGCAAGAAAAATTGTCATCATCTTATTCTGTAGCAGCTATATGTGTTACATGTTATGAATGTTAAACAGTGTTCTAACTTTTCAGAATTAAGCACCATCATTTAACATTCATCCTAAGGTTCACTTAAAACTTCATTTTCTCCACTTTACCACCATCTTAAAAAGATGCAAATTTGCTATCCTCACAGTCTGAATCCGATACTATCATTTCATCTTAATCTTCAGATACCCACATTTCAAGCATCCTGAGTGACAAACTATTCCTTTTCTAATATCTGTGTCTGTGTTCGCACTCTTCCTTCTTTCTGTAATGTCCTCTGTCAGCTTCTCTGTTTGTTTCAACTTTACTCTTTTTAAATTCCATCACAGTTATCATTTCCTTCAGGGAGCCTTCCTGATTGTTACATCAGTCAGCCCTAAGCACTTTGTCCTCTGTAGCACCCACCTGTCTGCATCCAGCTCTCTCATGACCTGGGTCCTGTCTGGCGTAGTTGCACTTGGCCACCGGATGACCGACTCCTAAGGGCAGGGCTGTGTCCTGCCCATGTTTCTGTTACCTGGGCCTGAGCAGTGTCTGCTGCACACTATGCTTCAGCTTCGTCTGCCATGGAACCCACGCCTGGGCTAGTTGGTGAGTTTGCTCATCTTCACCATGAGGGGAGGTCAGTGACACGGCTTCTATCATCCAATGGATCATAACATTGACCCTAATACATTTTTATGAATTCTCTCTCTTCTTGTCCATCATCATGCTCTTGGAAATCTTTCCTCAGAACATGCACTGAGTTATTCTGAACAAATTAATGGTGATACATTAAAAAAAAAAAAAGCCTATGGGTAAGCAACAGTTGCTTTATCTTTACATCTCACATCCTTGTTATCAGTACATCTTATCTTCATAGACCTTTACAGTTGGGTGTTTGAAATATTCTTGCTGGGTAACCTGAATTACATTTTAAATGGATTTTCCTATATTAAGGGTTTTCCTCTAACTTACAAAAATAAGGTAGTTAGTTGTAATTCTTGGGGCTCCTTATTATTATTTAAACTGAATTCTTAATCAAAGTGAAATACTCTCTTTCTAATACTGATAGAAATGTGTACGATGGATCTTAGTTTGTCTGGAACCCATTTCACTCAAAGGAAGAGGAAAGAACAAAGACAGGCAAAAATAAAAGTGAGAAAATGATTCCCTCAATACTTGGTTCATGTCATCGCCACCTAGATTTCGGACAAATTGTTCCAGTGTCTGTGAGATCAAGAAGTACAGATAGAAGGAACACTTGGTCAGAAAGAAAGTCCCTTTGTGATTAAGATGAGATAGCTGTATCACGCAGCCAGGGCTCTGCTCCCTCTGTGCGTAAGAGCAGTCACATTAAAGTGATGACTGGACATGATTCACTCCACCCAAGGACTGCTAATGGCATAGGTTTGTTCCGGGTGTAATGAGTCACTAACTGTCTTTACCTCCTTATAAGTTGATGACAGGCATTGAGAAAAGAGTCCTTGTAGATATAATCCTAACACTTAAAATGGAAAACAAAACAAAATTAATTAATCCTAAATATCTCCAGGTATAGGATGCATGTAACACAAGCACAAATTGGGGCCCCATGTGTCCCTCTGTGTTAAATGACCGTCATACTTTTCTTTCACTTTAAATAAGCATTTTTCTCTTTTCCTCACATATATTCCCCCATCCTGAACCCCCTTGCCACCTCCCTTCCCACCCCATCCTTCTGGATTGTCCCAGAGCACTGGCTTTGAGTGCCGCACTTCATGCATTGAACTTGAACTGGTCATCTGTTTCACATATGATAATATACATGTTTCAATGCTATTCTCTCAAGTCATCCCACCCTCACCTTCTCCCACAGAGTCCAAAAGACTGTTCTTTACATCTGTGTCTCTTTCGTACTCTTTCTAAATCCCATATATATGTGTTAATATACTGTATTGGTGCTTCTCTTTTGACTTACTTCATGCTGTATAATAGGCTCCAGTTTCATTCACCTCATTAGAACTGATTCAAATGCATTCCTTTTTATAGTTGAATAATATTCCATTATGTGTATGTACCACAATGCTTGAATATTTTGGAGATCAATTCCTTGTCAGTTTTCTTTGCTATTACTTTCTCCCATTTTGAAGTCTGCCTTTTCACCTTGCTTATAGTTTCCTTCACTGTGCAAAAGTTTTTAAGTTTAATTAGGTCCTATTTAATTATTTTTGTTTTTATTTCCATTACTCTGGGAGATGGGTCATAGAGGATCTTGCTGTGAGTTATGTCACAGAGTGCTCTGTTTTCTGCTAAGATTTTGATAGTTTCTGGTCTTACATTTAGATCTTTAATCCATTTTGAGTTTATTTTTGTGTATGGTTTAGAAAGTGTTCTAGTTTCATTCTTTTACATGTGGTTGACCAATTTTGCCAGTGCCACATATTATACATATTGTCTTTTCTCCATTGTATATTTTTGACTCCTTTACCACCCTCATACTTTAGGTAATAGATACAGTTTCTGAATTCCAATGCTGCTAGAGACTATAACATTATCTTCTTTAATTTATGCTGTGAGGTTAGTTTTAAGAAGTCCACAAATGAAGAAACGTGGTGTAATCTACTTTCTTAACGTCATACCAAT
Organism: Nanger dama; assembly: GCA_917880005.1. Classification (NCBI taxonomy): domain Eukaryota; kingdom Metazoa; phylum Chordata; class Mammalia; order Artiodactyla; family Bovidae; genus Nanger; species Nanger dama. Next base: position 9,518,937 of record CAKJTW010000044.1, on the reverse strand, counting down.
AGGCATCTGCTAAACAGGGATCTGGAGAAGGCACTGGCACCCCACTCCAGTACTCTTGCCTGGAAACTCCCATGAATAGAGGAGCCTGGTAGGCTACAGTCCATGGGGTTGCTAAGAGTTGGACACGACTGAGCGACTTCTCTTTCACTTTTCACTTTCATGCTTTGGAGAAGAAAATGGCAACCCGCTCCAGTGTTCTTGCCTGGAGAATCCCAGGGATGGGGAGCCTGGTGGGCTGCCATGTAAGGCTTCGCAGAGAGTCAGACACAACTGAAGCAACTTAGCAGCAGCAGCAGCAAACAAGGATCTAGTCCCAGCTTTTTGCAGGTTTCAGAGTACATGATGTCAAGTGTTTATGAGAACTATATGTTCAGTTCAGTTCAGTTCAGTCACTCAGTCATGTCTGACTCTTTGCGATCTCATGAATCGCAGCACACCAGGCCTCCCTGTCCATCACCAACTCCTGGAGTTCACTCAAACTCACGTCCATCGAGTCCGTGATGCCATCCAGCCATCTCATCTTCTGTTGTCCCCTTCTCCTCCTGCCCCCAATCCCTCCCAGCATCAAAGTCTTTTCCAATGAGTCAACTCTTCACATGAGGTGCTCAAAGTACTGGAGTTTCAGCTTTAGCATCATTCCTTCCAAAGAAATCACAGGGTTGATCTCCTTCAAAATGGACTGGTTGGATCTCCTTGCAGTCCAAGGGACTTTCAAGAGTCTTCTCCAACACCACAGTTCAAAAGCATCAGTTCTTCAGCGCTCAGCCTTCTTCACAGTCCAACTCTCACATCCATACATGACTACTGGAAAAACCATAGCCTTGATTGGACGGACCTTAGTCAGCTAAGTAATGTCTCTGCTTTTGAATATGCTATCTAGGTTGGTCATAACTTTTCTTCCAAAGAGTAAGCATCTTTTAATTTCATGGCTGCAATCACCATCTGCAGTGATTTTGGAGCCCAAAAAAGTAAAGTCTGACACTGTTTCCACTGTTTCCCCATCTATTTCCCATGAAGTGATGGGACCGGATGCCATGATCTTCATTTTCTGAATGTTGAGCTTTAAGCCAACTTTTTCACTCTCCTCTTGCACTTTCATCAAGAGGCTTTTTATCTCCTCTTCACTTTCTGCCGTAAGGGTGGTGTCATCTGCATATCTGAGGTTATTGATATTTCTCCCAGCAATCTTGATTCCAGCTTGTGTTTCTTCCAGTCCAGTGTTTCTCATGATGTACTCTGCATATAAGTTAAATGTTACTTATAATCAAATCTAAGAAAATGATAGAAGATGATGCCTGCTGTTAATAGGTTGAATTGTGGATCCCAAGCCCCACCTCAGTATCTCCAACAGTGATTTTATGTGGAAATTTCATCACTATGAATGTAATTAGTTAGGCTGAAGTCATACTGGAGTAGGATGAGGCCATAATGCAATTGACTTGTACACTTAAAAGAGGACATTTAGACACAGACACACATGGAGAATAGGCGTGAAAATGAAGGCAGAGATGGGGGTGATTCCTCTACATGCGAAGGAGCTCTAAAGGTCACCCAGAAACGCCCAGGAAAACAGATTCTTCCTCACAACCCTCAGAAGGAACTGACTATGCTGGCACCCTGAGATCAGACTTCTAGCTTCTATAACTGAGACAATAAATATCCATTATTCAAGCCACTCAGTTTGTGGTACTTTGTTACAGAACCCCAGAAAACCAATATACCAGCTAATAGTACTTTGTGGCAAAAACAAAGCAATATTGCAAACTAACCAGACTGATATTTAATTATGTCTCATAAACCATCTCAGAAGAAGATTCTGAGGATTACATGCAAACTTTGTATATAAATATGGATATAAATGCTTCCCTGGTAGCACAGCTGGTCAAGAATCTGCCAGCAATGCAGGAGACACTGGTTCGATTCCTGGGTCGGGAAGATCCTCTGGAGAAGAGATAGCTACACACTCAAATATTTCTCAGCTTCCCTGGTGGCTCAGCTGGTAAAGAACCTGCCTGCAATGTGGGAGACCTGGGTTCGACCCCTGAGTTGGGAAGATCCCCTGGAGAAGGGAGAAGCTACCCACTCCAGTATTTTGGCCTGGGTCGCAAAGAGTCGAACATGACTGAGTGCCTTTCACTTTCATGAATATAAATACACCTTTATTTGTAGAGGACAAAGGAAGATATCTAACATAAAAAACATTTTCACTGAAATGTTACCTTTATGATTTTGTCCTGATAGACTATAAGGCAGTTCTGTCTCAAATATATTCTAAATAGAAAGTATAGCTCCCAGTCAGAAATACTCCCTTTTGTATTGTGAATATTTTTCAGATTACTAACTCTTCCAACTTCTTAAAGTAGTTTAACCTGTGAGAAAGAGATTGGGGAATTTGAGTTTGTTTTTGCTAATAAGACTTATGAGTCATAATCAGAGTTCTCTGTTCAAAAGGTGTTGGTCAAATCTGCCTACAGCAGAAAGCAATGTGATTCATGGGGAGGAAAAATGCACCGAGCAAGAAAGCAATTCCAGTAACAATTCTAGTAACTCTTGCTCTGACACTCAAAGTTGACAACACTTTGTTTCTTCTTTTACCCTCAAACCTTAACCTGTTCCTTCTAATGGACTTAGGCTGCAATTTATCTTTATCTCTTATTTTTGGGATTGGGAGGGGAGGAGAAAATGATACATAAGAACTTATTTACAAAACAGAAACAGACTCACAGACTTAGAAATCGAATTTACAGTTACTAGGGGGAGGGGAGAAAGATAGATTGGGAGTTAGGAATTGATAGGCTATATTTAAATAAAATGCCCTTCCATGGGAAAACATGCTCATAAAGTTTGGCTAAGAAATTCATCAAAGAATTTATCCTTAACTGAAAATCAAAATTCTATACAAAGGTTAAAGTTGAAGATCCTTTATTCAGTTCAATTCAGTCACTCAGTCATGTCCAACTCTTTGCAACCACATGAATCACAGCACATCAAGCCTCCCTGTCCATCACCAACTCCCAGAGTTCACTCAAGACTCAACATCTGTCGAGTCAGTGATGCCATCCAGCCATCTCATCCTCTGTCATCCCCTTCTCCTCCTGCCCCCAATCCTTCCCAGCATCAGAGTCTTTTCCAATGAGTCAACTCTTCACGTGAGGTGGCCAAAGTACTGAAATTTCAGCTTTAGCATCATTCCTTCCAAAGAACACCCAGGACTGATCTCCTTGAGATCCTTTATTACATCTTTAATATTCAAGAAGACTGTGCAAAATGATAAAAGGGAAAAAAATGGTTAAATGTCTAATAATAGAACAGAAAAAAAAGCAAATTGTTTTTAGAGTTTTAAAGAAATTTAACTGAAGGTGCATATTCTTTCCACGTTAAAGTCTTGAAGCACATATACTTCTTGACTAATTTTTTTGTTTGTTTTTTTATGCATGTAAATAGAAATGTCTCATGAAACTACTTTTGCAGCTTTTGACATTTATTCACATGATACCTGCGTACATCTGCAGGATAGCTCCTAAGACATAGGACAGCTTCTCCTTGCACTGCAGAGATTTATTTATTACCTCTTTATTGCGATTATCAGCAGGGTAGCAGGGACCATTTTTTCCCTTTTTCTTTTTGTTTTTTGTTCTTTTAAACTATTTTTTAACTTCTGGATGTGTGGTCCCTGATTTAGCAGCTTCCACATCAATCGGGAACTTGTTGGAAATACAGAATCTTGGGTCCTATCTCAAAACTCCTGACTCAAGGAGCATTTATTAAGATACCGAGATTCCAGGGGACTACTAGGCAAGGAGGAGAAGCACCATGCCAACTTTCTGCCCTGATGCTACCATATGAAAAGTGTTCAGAAAATGTTTATTGTGTGACAGTTTCTACGTTAATAAACTTAAGGTCTAGTGCCCACTAGTGTAAAGCTCATTGTGAAAACTCTCCCTTCCCGTTCTCTGCATTTTAGAGAGCTTGTCTAGTCTTTGTGCCATTTGACATGATTGAGAAATAAAAAGGAATAGGGAGAATTCAGAGGTCACTGAGGATGAACCAACGTCCCCTGGGTCTCTTAAACACCCCCTCTTCCTCCACCACATAGGGCCAAATCTCAAGGCTGCTAGCCCAGCCCTGACACTCCCCACCTATACTCTGATGCTGTCAGATCACTTCTCCTTTCTTCCCATGGGCTGGTAGAGACTGGCCACTAGAATCACCACTCATGACCCAGATGACATTGAAATGTTTCCAATTTCCCTGGCACATAAAAAGGATAGTACTTCTCTTTCAAATCCTTTAGTGTGTGTCAGTTACTTCCAGAGCTGAGTATCAAAAGCCTTTCACAATCTGGACTGTCCTCGTCTTTGGATTCTTACTGCTCTCTGGGTCTCTATCCACCATCTCTGCTTCATTTACTTCATGCTGCTTATAAGAAACTCCAGAATGCCTAGCTCCTCTAGACCACTCCACCTATCTGCAACCAGATTTGACATTTTCTAAGAGGAGTTTGGGCTCCAAAATCACTGCAGATGGTGACTGCAGCCATAAAATTAAAAGACGCTTACTCTTTGGAAGAAAAGTTATGACCAACCTAGATAGTATATTCAAAAGCAGAGACATAATGACATCACTTTCCCAACAAAGGTCCATCCAGTCAAGGCTATGGTTTTTCCTGTGGTCATGTATGGATGTGAGAGTTGGACTGTGAAGAAGGCTGAGCGCTGAAGAATTGATGCTTTTGAACTGTGGTGTTGGAGAAGACTCTTGAGAGTCCCTTGGACTGCAAGGAGATCCAACCAGTTCATTCTGAAGGAGATCAACCCTGGGATTTCTTTGGAGGGAATGATGCTAAAGCTGAAACTCCAATACTTTGGGCACCTCATGGGAAGAGTTGACTCATTGGAAAAGACTCTGATGCTGGGAGGGATTAGGGGCAGGAGGAGAAGGGGACGACCGAGGATGAGATGGCTGGATGGCATCACTGACTCGATGGACGTGAGTCTGAGTGAACTCCGGGAGATGGTGATGGACAGGGAGGCCTGGCGTGCTGCGATTCATGGGGTGGCAAAGAGTCGGACACGACTGAGTGACTGAACTGAACTGAAGAGGAGTGACTGCGTTAATATCACCCTGTGGGCAAGATTTAAGTGTCATTCTTCTGTGCTCCGTAGTATGCTGTACCTCTTCAGCCATTATGTATGGATAATGTACCTCTTTTACCTGCTGGTCTTTCCTATTAAACTCTTTGAGGGAAGCTGTTACATCACCTTTATTTCTTGGTTATCTGGGAGCCATTCAAAATCAGCATCTGTCGATGAACAACTAAACATCTTTCTCTCTTTACTGAAGTCAGTGCGTATCATCTGCTGCTTCTTTCATTGTGACTGTTGCCACTACTACTACGTTTGCAACTGTAGAAATAAAAACAAGTGCTGCTGCTGCTGAGTCGCTTCAGTCGTGTCCGACTCTGCGGCCCCATAGACGGCAGCCCACCAGGCTCCGCCGTTCCTGGGATTCTCCAGGCAAGAACACTGGAGTGGGTTGCCATTTCCTTCTCCAATGCGTGAAAGTGACAAGTGAAAGTGAAGTCGCTCAGTCGTGTCTGACTCTTAGCGACCCCATGGACTGCAGCCCACCAGGCTCCTCCATCCATGGGAGTTTCCAGGCAAGATTACTGGAGTGGGGTGCCATTGCCTTCTCCTAAAAACAGGTGAGTAGTCCCTTAATGGCAGGGGATGTATCATTTTTATATCTGTACCCTTCTACTAGGCAGAGAATCCAGGGCATGGGAGGTGCTCAATAAAAGCTCACTGCATGCTTGAGTGAAGGGTAGTCTTTCATATTCACAATCTACACAACAAGCCAATAAAAATGTAACTATTATCATGCCCTTTAGAGACTTACTTTACTAGATGGTTTTATAAACTTTACTGTTTGAGAAAATAAATCAAGCTCAGGCTATTTGACTCCAAATAGTGCACACATTGTATCAGAGTACTGTGCATAAGTTCCTTTACTTCAGGTGGCCACTAGTGACTCTAAATATAAATGTGGACACTCATGGTGCATGTTTCAGAGTATGTTTCATATTAAATAGATCCTCCTCTACTGTCTTGATGGCAATATGTAAACCAATGATTATGATCATGTGAGGATACACAGTTGGCTTACACAAAAGCTTTTGAAACTCAGTCCATTCATTAATAGAGTTGAAACTCTGTGTGAGTTCCTCAAATGTATAATTGTATTTACAATTAACAAAATTTAAAAAAAAAATGCAGCTATGAAGGAAATCCTATTTATTTCATGCCGAATAAAAGAAAGCTTGCCAAAAGTGGTGATGCTGGGTTGCTATGCTTTAATTTGGAAAGAAATATGGGGCAGTCAAATGAGATTTTTTTCCTACCAATTAGAAAAAAAAATTAACCTTATGTTGATGGAGAACAGATTTGTTCTGTTTCACTTTTGTTACACATGCTGGGAACTCCAGTGGAGAAGAAATTGCGCTGCCTTCAAAGTCTATCACAGGAAGAATTTAACCACTACCCATATTTTGACTTGCCAATAAATTTTCGCTAGCATTTGACCAAATTTCTGAACTTTTTTATACTATAATAATTTTGGGACAATTGATAACTTCATTGAGGATTGCAACCTTTAATTTCTGATACTTGGGAGAATTCTTAAGAAATGGAAGAGAGAAGATGGAATTATTCATCTTGCAACAGTTTCAATCATGGTGGCATTCAATGACTGAGAAAATGAACAGAATTACCCAGCTAAAATTAGTTTGAGAATCTACATTGCTTTATTCATTATTTAAATTTTTATCTATGCTAAAGATGACATGGACATGGTACACATTTTCATTCCATTTTGATTTTATGAACATATTGAAAATATTATCAATAAGGTAACAAAGTCAATTGCTTAGAATAAAACATGCTAGTTCTTTATGAAATGATTTTCTATTAGTTTTGGAAACTAACAAAAATAAGAGATATGTTTTGAAGGAAAAAACTTTCCTGAAGTATTTGCAAAATCAGTGTTCTTATTTATGTTCTGGCTTTTAGTCTATATTTAATACCTGCCAAAACCCAGAAAAAATGAGAGCAACATACATACATTCTGAGAATTAAGAAGATCATGTTTAGCTAATTCCTGCCATATCCTATTTTTAAATTCTTCACATTCTAACTTTTGCTCCTCATCATTTTAATTTTTTATTTAGTTTTGGTTCTTCACTTTACTATTATCTTTAATTCTTCACATTCCTGCATTCTTCTAGGAAATCTGACCTATTTATTTGCTTATGCTCAGGTATTGTTTACAATAAGTTAGGACAGAAAAAGCAGACTCTGCTATATGAGCTGACTGTGAGGCTTCATTAAATCAGTGTTCTTCAAAGAGAGATGCAAGATCTATTACAGTACTGAAAAACATCAAAATGGATGATCACTTTTATTCAATAAAATAAGAAGATTAAACAATATTAATATTTAATGTGTGGACTCACACTAGGGTCCTCACCATGAATCAATATGTTAGATACTCACTCAACAAGTGAGATAGGCTTCTAAAGGAACTCTGATTTAGTGTTCAGTTCTAGCCTGCTATGAGATGCTGCAATTCACATGCTCCTAGTTACATGCATGTATAATATACATAAATCTGGCTTTAATCAACTTACTTCCATAAAGTGGACAAGTGATTAGAAAACAATTCTTGAAAAAAATCTGCTACCAAAAAATTAGTAAATAGCAAGTGAAGTGAAGTGAAGTCACTCAGTCGTGTCCGACCCTCAGCGACCCCATGGATTGCAGCCTTCCAGGCTCCTCTGTCCATGGGATTTTCCAGGCAAGAGTGCTGGATTGGATTGCCATTTCCTTCTCCAGGGGATTTTCCCAACCCAGGCAGACGCTTTACCGTCAGAGTCCCCAGGGAAGCCCGCAAGGCAAACATACATACACAAAGAGAAAAGGGCAGAACTCGAGTCACATTTTAAAGTAAGGAGGAGATGGAATTTTTAAGAGCATTTGAAAATATTTTTATAATTATGTATTGTTGTTTTCAAAAGGCATGTGTACACATGCCCCCATATCAACATGCATGGACACACACACACACGCACATGTACACACACCTACACAAGACAGACACAAAACCTCAGAAACATCATTCTTCTAACTGCTTTAAAATACCATTCAAACTACACCTTCAATGGGTTTTGAATCATTTTGTTGAGTACCTAGAAATGAAATACATTTTGATTAGTTTGCACAATGAACTGATTGACAAAAACTGGGTAAAAAGTTGCTGAATTTCCAAAACTACTTTTGTATATCAATGCATGATATTCATAGAAAGTGGCAAATTTTGGGGGGTTATTTTTCAGCTCTGACAACCATTGTGACTAGACAACTGGAGCAAGCTGAATGTAAAAAAAAAACATAGCTTTAAATTTCTGTGGTCTTTGAAAGACAATAATATTTCTGCTTTAGGTATGCTCTTAATAATTTTAGTGAATGTAAAATGTTGTTGGGAGTGTTAATAAGCAAAAAATCCTGTCTCGTGTTATTTTGAGTTTCTATTTCTCTGTTGATTCTATGTGTGCGTGCTCAGTTGCTTAAGTCGTGTCCAACTCTTTGTGACCTCATGGACTGTAGCCCACCAGGCTCCTCTGTCCATGAGATTCTCCAGGCAAAGTACTGGAGTGGGTTGTCATGCCCTTCTCCAGGGGATATTCCCCACCCAGGGACTGAACCACGGCTCCTGTGTCTACTGCATTGCAAGCAGATTCTTTACCCACTGAGCCACCTGGGAACCTACCCATTGACTCTATATTATATGTAATAGTCATATAGCACAAAAGTTGTGCAATCTATTAAAAAAAATTTTATGCATATATTGAGGTTGAGTGAGTCTGTAGGCCACTGGAAAGTTTCAAGGGCATCAATATTTGACACTATGTTGGTCTCATCTCTCTGTATCTGATAGCAATAATTATGTCTTCTGAGTAGTTGTGGCACTGTATTGAAAAGGATGATTTATTGATGGCATCAACAGAAAGAGTTACAGTAGAAGCATTTGATCCTAGAAACACAGTGTGATGTTTTCCTTGTGTGGAGATTTATGCTATTAATTTCATTATGCAATATTACATAATCAATGCAAAATATTGTACAACTACACTCATTCAGATTAATTAGGAAGAAAAGCTTATTTACTTTAATAATTACAACAAAATTATAAATTTCTTTTAAAAATAAAGCTGTGTCCGCCTCTTTCTGATACAGGTAGTGACTTGTGGCTCTGAAAAGAGAGATAGTTTTCATGATTTTTAGGGTGCATATACAAATAATTCTATCATTATATTGAAATACACGCCTCTCAAATGTTTGAAATTTTTATGCTAAATAGATATTCTTGCTTACCATTTTGTGTATATTGTTAACTTGCCCAGCAAATTATTTTAAGCAAAGATTTGTTTCACTCTAACCAACCACAATCTTATTATAAATTCTAGATTAGCAAGGTAAAAAAAAAATATCCTTAGACTTTTTGATTTTCTCTCTTTAGTTCAATGATCATAAGATTCAAATTTAAAATGTCTGTTTCAAACTCTCCCTGTCGCCTTAATGAATGTGGCTTTTCTAGTCATATCCATTACTCTTTTCATTACAAAGGTGAAGAAATCTAGCTCTATTTTTCAAATAAACAGTCTCTTTTTCATCTTAGAAGATTGGTAGCCTTGAAGTCAGGAAGTGTGGATCTTAAAGGTCTCTGAAGGCAATAGGAGTTGAATAAGCTGTTAAACAAGAGAATTGAGAGTCCTTTGTCATCATCTGGGAACAGCATTGATTGATGTGAACAGAGCTCAGTATTGGTCTTAGATAAACAAGATGAAGACAAAGATTGAGAGTAATCGTTGAGGCTAAGTTGTAAGAAAAAAATGTCAACAAAATAACGAAGAACTTTTTTATTTCTCTGTTGCCTTCCCTTATGATCAAGTTCCTGTCAAACAACCTGTGCACTGAGCTACCTGCTCCATGCAGGTCAAATCCTGCATGAAAATGTTAGTCGCTCAGTTGTATCTGACTCTTTGCAACCCGATGGACTGTAGCACCCCAGACTTCTTGTCCATGGGACTCTCCAACAATAGTAGAGTGAGTAGCCATTCCCTTCTCCAGGGGATCTTCAGTTCAGTTCAGTTCAATTCATTTCAGTTGTTCAGTCATGTCCGATTCTTCGATCCCAGGGGATCTTAGGTGTTGTGTTTATTTATGTTCTCCCTTCTCATTTCACTGGGAACAGAATGCAGAGAAAACCAAACAAGCTGTACACACTTTAAAAAGCACCCCCAAAATGTACAAATGAATTTATTTATGAAATGGAAATAGATTCATAGACTTCGAAGAAAGTTTATGGTTATCAAACGGGAATCTTGGGAGTGGTAGGTTAGGAGTATATGATTAACTTATATACACTACTATATATAAAACTGGAAAAGGAAATGGCAACCCCTTCCAGTATTCTTGCCTAAAGAATCCTGTGGACAGAGAAGCCTGGTGGGCTGCTGTCCATAGTGTCACACAGAGTCAGACACAACTGAAGTGACTTAGCAGCAGCAGCAGCAGCAGCACATACAAAACATATAATGAACAAGGACCTACTGTATAACACGAGGAACTCTACTCAATATTCTGTAATGGCCTATATGGCAAAGAACCTGAGAAAGAATGATATATGTATACGTATCATTGAATCACTTTTCTGTGCAACTGGGATGAATACAATATTGTAAATCAACTCTGCTGTGTTGTGCTTAGTCCCTCAGTTGCATCCAACTCTTTGCAACCCCATGGATTGCAGCCTGCCAGGCTTCTCTGTCCATGGGGATTCTCCAGGCAAAAATACTGGAGTGGGTTGCCATGCTCTCCTCAGGGGATCTTCCCAACCCAGGGATCAAACACAGGTCTCCCACATTGCAAGCAGACTCTATCTGAAAATGCCAGGGAAGCCTGTGAATACTAGAGTGGGTAGCCCATCTCTTCTCCAGGTGATCTTTCAGACCCAGGAATAGAACCAGGGCTTCCTGCCTTGCAGGCAGATTCTTTACCAGCTGAGCTACCAGAGAAGCCCATAAATCAACTATATTCCAATATAAAATTAAAAAAGTAAATTGTAAAAATTAAGCTTGCTAATATCAGAGATCAAATTGCCAACATACATTGAATCATAGAAAATGCAAGGGAATTCCAGAAAAATATCTACTTCTGCTTCATTGACTACAATAAAGCCTTTGACCGTGTGAATCACAATAAACTGTGGAAAATTCTTAAAGAGATTCTAGACCCCCTTACTTGTCTCCTGAGAAACCTGTATGTAGAACTATCTGTATGTAGTTCCATGTAAAACCAGACATGGAACGACAGACTGGTTCAAATGGGGAAAGGAGTATGTCAAGGCTATATATTGTTATCCTGCTTATTTAATTTTTGTGCAGAATACATCATGCAAAATACTGGGTTGGATGAATCACAAGCTGGAACCAAGTTTGCTAGGAGAATTATCAACAACAAAATCACTGCAGATGGTGACTGCAGCCATGAAATTCAAAGATGCTTACTCCTTGGAAGAAAAGTTATGACCAACCTAGATAGTATATTCAAATGTAGAGACATTACTTTGCCGACTAAAGTCCGTCTGATCAAGGCTATGGTTTTTCCAGTGGTCATGTATGGATGTGAGAGTTGGACTGTGAAGAAGGCTGAGCGCCGAAGAATTGATGCTTTTGAACTATGGTGTTGGAGAAGACTCTTGAGAGTCCCTTGGACTTCAAGAAGATCCAACCAGTTCATTCTGAAGGAGATCAGCCCTAGGATTTCTTTGGAAGGAATGATGCTAAATCTAAAACTCCAGTACTTTGGCCACCTCATGAGAAGGGTTGACTCATTGGAAAAGACTCTAATGCTGGGAGGGATTGGGGGCAGGAGGAGAAGGGGATGACAGAGGATGAGATGGCTGGATAGCATCATGGACTTGACAGACTTGAGTCTGAGTGAACTTCAGGAGATGGTGATGAACAGGGAGGCCTGGAGTGCTGTGATTCATGGGGTTGCAAAGAGCTGGACACGACTGAGCAACTGAACTGAACTGAACTGAACAGATACGCAGATGGTACCACTCTAATGGCAAAAAGTGAAGAGGAACTGAAGAGCCTCTTGATGAACGTGAAAGAGGAGAGTGTAAAAGCTGGCTTAAACCTCAATATTCAAAAACTCATGGCATCTGGTCCCATCACTCCATGGCATATATATGGAGAAAAATTGGGAACAGTGACAGATTTTATTTTCTTGGGCTCCAAAATCACTGTGGACAGTGACTATAGCCATGAAAATAAAAGACCCTTGCTTCTTCAATAAAAGCTGTGATCAGCTTAAGTAAAGTAAGTGAAGTCCCTAAGTCGTGTCCGACTCTTTGCGACCCATGGACTGTAGCCCACCAAGCTCCTCCATCCATGGGATTCTCTAGGCAAGAACACTGAAGTGGGTTGCCATTTACTTCTCCAGGGGATCTTCCCGACCCAGGGATCGAACCCAGGTCTCCCACATTGGAGGCAGATGCTTTAACCTCTGCACCACCAACTTAGACAGCATATTAAAAAACAGAGACATCACTTTGCTGACAAAGGTCTGTACAGTTAAGAAAGGAAGAAAGGGAAATGAAGTGACTCAGTCATGTCTGTGTCTTTGAATCTCCATGAACTGTAGCCTGCCAGGTTCCTCCGTCCAAGGGATTTTCCAGGCAAGAATACAGGAGTGGGTTGCCATTTCCTTCTCCAGTGGCTTTTCCAGAAGTCATATATGGATGTGAGAGTTGTACCATAAAGAAGACTGAGCATTGGTGAAATGATACTTTTAAACTGTGGTGCTGGAGAAGACTCTTGAGAGGCCCTTAAACAGCAAAGAGATCAAACCAGTCAATACTAAAGTACATCAACCCTGAATATTCACTGGAAGGACTGATTCTGAAGTTCCAGTACTTTGGCTACCTGATGGCAAGAGCAAACTCAGTGAAGAAAACCTGAGGCTGGGAAAGATTGAGGGCAGAAGAAGGAAGGGACAACAGGGGATGAGATGGCTGGATGGCATCACTGACTCAATGGACATGAATTTGTGCAAACTCAAGAAGATAGTGAAGGACAGGGAAGCCTGGAGTACTGCAGTCCATTGGGTCACAAAGAGTTGGACATGACTTAGGGACTGAACAACAACGAATAAAGCTTGCAATTGCTGGGTATAACCCTGGCAACTCCCTCAATGAAGGCAATTCACTCCCATGAAGTCCCATAGAAAATCATATGCAAGTCATTGCTAATATTCATAAGGAAACTGTTGCTTGACACATCAGACATTGGTAATGTAAAAATTTTCATTTTCATTTCATATAATTTGGCCTGTTCCAGTGCAATTTGTAGTTCTCCAAGCCTGTCTGGAGGAGAGACATGGGATAACTCCATTGTAAAAATGGCTAAGAATGCCTAAGTTTGCAGTCAATCCAGTACCAGAAAAATAACGTTTCACTTTCAGATGCCCATCTTCTTTGTCTGGATGTTTCATGCAATGATTTCTTTACCTGCGGAAGCTTGCTGGAAGATGGATGATAGAAGATCCTAGATCCAGACATTACTGCTGTGAAATGAATTACTTAGGAAGCATTGTTAGGAAACTCTCCTCAGATTTTTATCTGTCAGGAATTATCTTCCAGCCAGACACCTTGTAAATCTAAGTGTATCTCACTTGCTAGTGAAGGACAGTTGATTTTCCATCACCTCCTACGACAGCACTCTTGGTGTTAGTTATCGCACTTCACTCTTAGCTGGAACATAGACTAATATTGGCCTCCTTAATGAAATCCTTAGTTAAAAATTAAAATTGTAAGACAAAAAGTAACCACAGTGAATTTTAAGCACCATATCAGTTCAGCCAATTTAGTCGCTCATTCTTGTCTGAGTTTTGCAACTTCGTGGAATGCAGCATGCCAGGCTTCCCTGTCCATCACCAGCTCCTGGAACTTGCTCAGTTTCATGTCAATCCAGTTGGTGATGCCATCCAACCATCTCATCCTCTGTCATCCCCTTCTCCTCCAGCCTTCAATGTTTCCCAGCATCAGGATCTTTTCCAAGGAGTGAGTTCTTTGCATCAGGTAGCCAAAGTATTGGAGCTTCAGGTTCACCATCAGCCGTTCCAATGAATATGCAAGACTGATTTCCTTTAGGATTGACTGGTTTGCTCTCCTTGCAGTCCAAGGGACTCTCAAGAGTCTTCTCCAACACCACAGTTCAAAAGCATCAATTCTTTGGCTCTCAGCTTTGTATACCATCCAACTCTCACATCCATACACAACTACTGGAAAACCATAGCTTTGACTAGATGGACCTCTGTCACCAAAGTAATGTCTCTGCTTTTTAATACGCTGTCTAGGTTGGTCATAGCTTTTCTTCCAAGAATCAAGCATCTTTTAATTTCATGGCTGCAGTCATCATCTGCAGAGATTTGGAGCCCAAGAAAATAAAAGTCTGTCACTGTTTCCATTGTTTCCCCATCTATTTGCCATGAAGTGATGGGACTAGATGTCATGATCTTAAGTTTTTTGAATGTTGAGTTTTACCATATAGTAAAACACCATTTAGTAGCCATAAAACAAATACTAAACAGCCATTTACCAAACACCATATAGTAGCCACAAAAGCATTGCTGATTGACTAGAATATGGTTAAATTCCAGATTAATATTTGTTTACAAGTTTTGTCTCTAAAAACCTTAAGTTGAGTAAAGTTAATCAGCAAGATATGTTATTTTCTAGGGGCTAGGGAATAAAGTCCAAGTCAGTGCTTATATTTCCAGCTCTGAACACTTTTAAAAAATTCTGAAGAGAAAGCAGTCAATATCCTAGCCATTTATTCCCTTAGGTATTTCCCCAGGGTCTTTACCTTATGACCTAGCTTTCTGCCCTCCTTCCTTCATGCTCCCAGGATTCCACTGAGGCTTCTCCAGAACCAAGCACCATCCACTGGAGCTTAAAACACTGCTGTGTTAGAATTTAACATTTGGCTTCTCAACCAAACTAAATAAATGTCATTTTAAAATTATTGAACATGCTATATATTTTTGTGAAAGGAATCAATTTTGGAATTTTCTTAATAATGTTAGAGTGACCTTTACTCCATATTCATGATTTAGTTTATGTGATGCCAAGTTATGGGTTGTAGCTCTCACAGGAATTGACATAGGACAACAACATATATTAATAGACACAGGGACTTTGTATTCAATTAGATTTGGTGTTCATGATTCAATTAAATCATGGTGTTCTACACTAAATACCTCTATGATCCTCAGCAAGTCTCATAACCTCTTAAGCCTTAGTTCTCTCACCTATAAAATAAGAGTAGCATGTTTTCCTGGTAGAGTTGACATGAGGATTAATTAAGACACAGTGTAAAACAATTAGCACATTTCCTGGCACAGAGTCCTATTATTTTGCTGTGCTGTGCTCAGTTTTGTCCAACTCTTTGTGACCCCATGGACTGATCCCATCAGGCTACTCAGTCCATGGAATTTTTCAGGCAAGAATACTGGAGCGGGTATTTCCTTCTCCAGGAGTCTTCTGGATTCAGGGAGTATACTCATGAGTCTCTTGCATCCTCTGCATTGGCAGGCAGATTCTTTGCCACTGCGTCACCTGGGAAGCCAGAAAATAACAAATCAAAGCCACAGTAAGATAGTACTTTACATCTAATAATATAACTACATAAAAAGAGATAAAATAGCAAATATTGGCATAAAATAGCAAAATTGTGTGTCCATAAGTTACTAATATTCTGCTCCCAATTTAGTAACAAGGCAAGGATGACTGTTATCACTGCTATTCAACACACTGGTGGAAACTGTAGCCCTTGCAATAAAGAAAACAAAATGCAAACAGATCAAAAAGAAGAAAAATTAAACTGCTTAATGATTGTCTACACAGAAAATCCCAAACAATCTGCCAGACCTTGAATAGTAGCCTTAGAATTAATAAGTTCAGCAATTTTGCAAAATACAAGATACAAACACAGAAAATCAATTATATTTCTATACACTATCAATGAATATGTGGACAAAGAATTTAAAATACAATACTATTTACAACTGCAAAGTTTAGTTATTAAATATGATTTACTTTGGTGTGACTCTAACAAAACATGTATAGGATTTATATGCTGGAATCTAGAGTGATGATGAAAAAATATCAAAGATTAAAATGAATAGAGAGGCTTATTATGTTCATTGATTAGAAAACTCAGTACCTGACAAATGTCAATTCTCCTCAAAATGAAACAAAAGTTCATTTTTCATAAAGTTTTTAACAAAATCCCAGCAAGATTTTTATAGATCTGAACAAGACTATTTAACAATTTTATGGTAAGGCAAAGGAACTAGAATAGCTGAAACAGTGACAAAAAGAAGGAAAAAGTATAAGAAGTCAATTTACTTGGTATCAAGACTTATTATACTGGCTTCCCTGGTGGTTCAGTGATAAAGAACTTGCCTGCCAATGCAACAGACACGGGCTTGATCCCTGATCAAGAGGATTCCACATGCTGTAGGCAACAAAGCCAGCGTGCCATAGTGATTGAGACTGTGCTCTAGAGCCTGGGCTTTGCAACCATAGAAGCCACTTCAACGAGCAGCCCTCACGCTGCAGCTAGAGTGTACCCCCTGCTCTGCGCAACCAGAGAAACCCTCGCAGCAATGAGGACCCAGCACACCCAAAATAAATGAAGAAAGAAAGATATCACGCAGCTATAATAACCAATACTGTGATGGAAATATAGACATGGATCAATAAATCAAATGAAGCAGAGAGTTAAGAAACAGACCCTCAAAAATAAGGCCAACTAATTTTGACAAATGTGTGAAAGAAATTCAATGGAGACAAGATAACCATGTAAACAAATGGCACCAGATTAACCGTATATCCATAAGTCACAAAGAAGAGCTTCACCCCAAAGTTTATATTTTACACAAAATCAACTCAAAAAGATCAACTCAAAATGGATCACGGACTTACATGTGAAATGTAAAACTATAGAAATATTAGGAAATAATAGAAAAATAAATCTTTGGGTTCTCAGATCAAGTGAACACTTGGTCTTAGACTTTACACCAAAAATGAATCTATTTTTAAAAAAAAGTTAACAGTTGGAATGCATCAAAATTAAAATCTTCTGCTTTGTGAAAATGACCACTAATAAGGCATAAAGAGAGTCTACAGTCTAGAATATATCTGACAAGGAACTAGTATCTGTATTATATAAATGTCAAACCTCAACAGTAAAACAGACCAAAACAAACTTAAAAACAAAATTTAAAATATTAATTTGAAAATGAGCTAAAGAAATGAGATATTTCACTGGAAAGTATATACCGATAGTAAAATAACACATGGAAATATATTCAACACCATTAGTCATTAGGGAAATGCAAATTAAAATCATAATGCTATATTCCTACAGCTTGTCATAATGGTTAGAATACAAAGCAGTGACAACACCAAATGCTAGCAAGGATATGGTGAAAGTAGATCACTCATAACATTACTGGTGGAAATGTAAAATTCTAGAGCTACTCTGGAAAACAGTTTGGCAGTTTCATATAAAACCAAAAATAAAATCACCATACAACCTATCAATTACACTCTTGGGAATTTATACCAGAGTAATGAAAACTCACATTCACTCACGAATCTGAACATCTATTTGCATAGGAGTTTTATACAGAATTCCCCAGAACTAGAAAAAAACCCAGATTTATTTAATGGGTCAAAGATGGAAAAAAAAATATGGTATACTTATTAGCTGAGCCACCAGAGAAGTCCAAGAATACTGGAGTGGGTAGCCTATCCCTTCTCCAGGGGGCCTTCCTGACCCAGGAATTGAACCAGGGTCTCCTGAATTGAAGGTGGATTCTTTACCAGCTGAGCTACCAAGGAAGCCCATACCAGCAAATACTACTAGAAAATAAAGGAAATGAAATATTTATTTTCATGATAACTAGATCAATCTCCAGAGGGTTATGCTGAATTAAAAAAAAAAAAAATCAGTCCCTGAAGTTTAGACACTGTTTTCATTTATGTACCATATTTGAAATGATAGAATTATACAAAAAGAGAGAAAGTTAGTAGTTACTGAGGGTTATGAAGAGGTTGTGGGCAGGAGGAGAGTGAGTGTGGCTATAAATGAGAATTATAGAGATCTTGGTAGTGATAGAATATCTTGTACCTTCACTGCATAAATCTTAATATCCTTGTGATACTGTTCTATGATTTTTCAATATGTTAACCTGTTGGTGGAAACTGGTAAAACAGTACACACAATCTCTTTGCTTTTTACAGCTATTAATATATATCAAACTAGAATTAACGTTTAGTTAAAAAAGTGAATAATGTTAAAAACTCAAAACGTTTAGTTAAAAAAGTGAATAATGCTAAAAACTCTTTTTGTGTTTGAAAAAGAAGCAATGAACTGTGGACTGTATTCGAGTAGTCACTAAGTGTACCATTTACTAGTGAGTCGATGTTTTAAATATCCCATTACTGTAAAGACATTAGACATAGATAATTAATAAAATCCATCATAATTAATTCCTTCATTGTTCATACGCTCCTAGTATATATTTCCTGAGAAGTTTCCATCTAATTTGACATTAATGGAGATGGAAAACAGATGATTTTGACTTTATAGAATGATGTATATGAGTCCTACATAATAAGATTTTCTGTCATTGAAAAGTACTTGTGCCTTTATAAAGCAAGACTGGGCAGTTATAAAAGTTTGTCAGGATCAGCTCATCATTGTGATAGATTTTATATCAATTGTGTAGGCACATAAAATAACAATGTTCTATTATCTTGGTTTTTCTAAGCCTAGGTTGTAGCTAGATAATGTTTTATGCGGTTTTACACATGATAAGAATCAAATGTGTCCTTTTCTTAGGTTGAAGTACAAGCTGCACAGAGTGGAATGAACAAATGTACAGTATATAGTTGGACAGTTCTAACAAAACCATACTCACTTACAATCCACATCCCTACAGAGATAGAGAACAATCACATCACCCAGGAAGCTTCCTCCTGGTTTTCCCCTCAACAACCACTTACCTCTCTCACCATGTAACTGCTTCCTCTGCATCTTGTCCTTTCACGTTTCTAAACTGTTGTTTTATAAAATCAGGTGAGCTGTGTTTTACTTATCAAGTTGTAGAAGTTTTTTTTTTTTTTTTTTTGGAGGGGGGAGCGGATACAAATTCTTTCTGTGAGGTACAAGTAGTGTAGAGCTTCATTAAAATTTAAGCATTTTTGATAAAGTATCATTTATTATTTTAATTGACCACCGATGGCTTAATGATTATAGAGGATTTTTGAGGCTTCTCAAAGGTTTCTAGGAAATCTTTGCTTATCCCCAAATTATGAAATATTTCCCCATACTTTCTTCTAGAATTTTATTGCTTTACTTCTGTTGAAGTCTGTGGGTTATCAAATATTAATGTTTTGAATGGTGTGAGGAAAATAGTGGAGTTGTCTTCCTTTTTTCAATATGAACATTCAGTTGTTACAGAATTACTTTTTAAAAACAATCTTTTGTCCTAAGTTTGTTGCTTTGTGCAAATTCAATTGCTTATCACCTAACTATGGCTCTGTTTCTGGACTCTATTACATTTAAAACAGTTTATTGAAGTATAATTCACATACAATAAAACATTAAACTACAATTTGACAGACTTGTCATATACATACATATATATACATATGTATGTACATATATATATATATATACACACATATCTGTTGTTGCTCAGTTATGTTTGACTCTTTGTGACCCCCACGGACTTCAGCATGCCAGGCTTCCCTGTCCTTCATCTCCCGGAGCTTGCTCCTCACGTCCATTGATTCAGCGATGCAATCCAACCATCTCATCCTCTGTCATCCCTTTATCCTGCCTTCAGTCTTTCCCAACATCAGGGTCTTTCTAAGGAGTGAGTTCTTTGTATCAGTTGGACAAAGTACTGGAGTTTCAGCTTCAGCATCAGTCCTTCCAATGAATATTCAGGATGATTTCCTTTAGGATTGACTGGTTTGATCTCTTTGCAGTCTAAAGGACTCTCAAGAGTCTTTTCTAACACCACAGTTTGAAATCTTCATATATATACATATATATATATACACACACATATATATTTTATATATATATATTATACAGTGTATATAAACATGTATATACTGTAGCCCACTAGGCTCTTCTGTCCATGGAATTTCCCAGGCAAGAATACTGGAGTGGGTAGCCATTCCCTATACCAGGGGATCTTCCTGACCCATCTGAGCCACCGGGGAAGCCCCTATGAAACCATTATCACATGAAGATATTTATGCACCCATTAACTCAAGAGTTCCCTCCTGCAATGTAAAAATTCCTCTACCTTCCTCTCATGTATTCACCCTACCCTCGACTGCCTAGCAACAACTGATCTGCTTTCCTTCCCTAAGGGTTAGTTTGCACTTTCTAGAATTTTATATAAATGGGACCATACAGCAATTCCCTTTTATGTGTCATTTTGCTCAGCATAATTATTCTAACATTAATCTATTGTATATCATATATCAATAATTAATTTATTCATTTTCATTGTTAAGTAATACACCATTTTATAGCTACATCACGGTTTGTTTAGTCCATCAAATGTTGAAAGACATATGGGTTGTTCTGCAGTTCTGGCTTTTACAAATTAAGCTACTATGAACAGCTCTCTCTCTATATATATATTTCCATGGTCCTACACTTTCATTTGCCATTGGTAAACAGTGCAAATTGAATGACTTAGATAATATGGTAAGTGTGATAAGTCCATGCTTACCTTTTCAAGGAATGCCAAACTCTACAAACCTAGTTATTTCTTTGAAACAAGGTAGCGCTGTAAGCAGTGAAAGTTTCCTGCCCATTACTGATGTTTGGATATCTTTATACCAGTACCAAAGTACTGTTAATACTGTTAATACAGTATTTTCATATTAGAAAACATTTACTTCTATTTTTCATGGCTCTTTTTCCTGTGCCAATCCCTTTGCATTTCCATATAAATCATAGTATCAGCTTTTGTATTTTCACACACATAACAAAATCTGTTTGTATTTTTACTGAGTTTGCATTGACACTGTAGATAAATTTGGAAATAACTGGTATCTTAATAGTATTCAATTTTCCAATAAAAAATATGCTCATGTAGCCACTTAGGCAAACTAATTTATCTCAACAAGTTTTGTGTTTTTTAGTGTTAAATTTTAAATATTTTAAAATTAAATTTGTTTCTAAATGTTTTAAGTATTTGGATGCCACTGGAAATCATATTGTGTCTTTTAATTTTCTAATTGATTTTTCTAGCATATAGATGTAGGCAAACAAATCTATAGATACATAAGTATACTCTGCAATTTGCTCAAATTACTAATTTAGTTGAACTTTTTGTGTGTATTATTTACACTTTTATATAGAAATAAAATTTTATTTTCTGATAAACAAAATTGCACTGACTTAAAGCCTCCAGTAAAGTGACAGAAACTTATGGGCACCCAATTGGAAAATGAAGAAGTAAAACAATCCTATCCTTATTCATAGGAAATAGATGACACAATCCAGTGGAAAGAAAATCTTAATAAATCTACATAATAACAACTGGAACTAGTAAATGAGCTTAGCAGAAAACAAATCAATATACTGAAAGACTGAATATGCCAATAAACAATGGGCAAACCATATATGATGGCATACCCCTTTAATTCACTGAATCTTGCAAAAGCAGAATGAATAAATGGAATATTCACTAGGATTTACCACAACTTAAGCTATGAAATAAACATCAAGGGACATGAAAATACTGAAATCATACCAAGTATACTCTTTCAGAAAAATGGAATAATTTTAGAAATTAAGTAGAGAGGAAGTTTTAGAAATTTACAAATATATGAAAATTAAATTAGATTTCTAAGAATTCCAATGTCTGCTGCTCAGTGCTGGAGTGGCAGCTGCATGGTGCTGGAGCGACTGTGAGGAGCTACTCCATGTCCAAGGGCAAAGGAGACGCTCCAGCAAGATGGTAGGAGAGGCGAGGTCACATTTAGAATCAAACCCCATATCCTCCAGAGATGTTCAGAGGACTCAAACAAACCTTGTGTACACCAAGACCCAGAGACCCCACAGAGACTGACAGAACTGTGTTTGAGCATCTCCTGAGGAGGGGCAGGTCAGCTGTGGACTGCCACAGGGGCAGGGGCTCTGGGGTGCAGCAGCCCTGGATATGGCATATGCCCTCTTGGAGGAGGTCACCATTAACCCACTGTAGAGCCTTCAGAACTTACACAGGACTGGGGAACAGACTCTTGGAGGGCAACAAAAGAAACTTGTACACACCAGGACCAAAGAGAAAGGAGCAGTGACCCCATAAGAGACTGACCCAGGCTTGCGTGTGAGTGTCCGGGAGTCTCTGTTGGAGGCGTGGGTCAGCAGTGGCCTGCTGCAGGGATGGGGGCACTGAGTGCAGCACTGTCTGCATGCGACCTTTTGAAGGAGGTCATCACTATCTTCATCCCCTCCACCATATTTTGGCTTAAGGTTAAATAATAGAGTGGGAACACAGACCCACCCATCAACAGATAATTGGATTAAAGATTTACTGAGCATTGCACTTTCACAGCATCATCTTTCAGGATTTGAAATAGCTCTACTGGAATTCCATCACCTCCACAAGCTTTGTTCATAGTGATGCTTTCTAAGGCCCACTTGATTTCACATTCCAAGATGTTGGCTGAAGATGAGTGATCACACCATCGTGATTATCCCAGTCGTGAACATCCTTTTTGTACAGTTCTGTGTATTCTTGCCATCTCTTCTTAATATCTTCTGCTTCTGTTAGGTCCATACCATTTCTGTCCTTTATCGAGCCCATCTTTGCATGAAATGTTCCCTTGGTATCTCTAATATTCTTGAAGAGATCTCTAGTCTTTCCCATTCTGTTCTTTGCCTCTATTTCTTTGCATTGATTGCTGAAGAAGGCTTTCTTATCTCTTCTCGCTATTCTTTGGAATTCTGCATTCAGATGCTTATATCTTTCCTTTTCTCCTTTGCTTTTCGCCTCTCTTCTTTTCACAGCTATTTGTAAGTCTTCCCCAGACAACCATTTTGCTTTTTTGCATTTCTTTTCCATGGGGATGGTCTTGATCCCTGTCTCCTGTACAATGTCACGAACCTCATTGCATAGTTCATCAGGCACTCTATCTGTCAGATCTAGGCCCTTAAATCTATTTCTCACTTCCACTGTATAATCATAAGGGATTTGATTTAGGTCATACCTGAATGGTCTAGCGATTTTCCCTGCTTTCTTCAATTTGAGTCTGAAT
Source organism: Nanger dama (assembly GCA_917880005.1). Taxonomy (NCBI): domain Eukaryota; kingdom Metazoa; phylum Chordata; class Mammalia; order Artiodactyla; family Bovidae; genus Nanger; species Nanger dama. The sequence goes on along the minus strand of CAKJTW010000044.1, from coordinate 9,495,450 downwards.
TTGGTAATAAGGAGTTCATGATCTGAGCCACAGTCAGCTCCTGGTCTTGTTTTTGTTGACTGTATAGAGCTTCTCCATCTTTGGCTGCAAAGAATATAATCAATCTGATTTCAGTGTTGACCTTCTGGTGATGTCCATGTGTAGAGTCTTCTCTTGTGTTGTTGGAAGAGGGTGTTTGCTATGACCAGTGCATTTTCTTGGCAAAACTCTATTAGTCATTGCCCTGCTTCATTCCATATTCCCAGGCCAAATTTGTCTGTTATTCCAGGTGTTTCTTGACTTTCTACTTTTGCATTCCAGTCCCTTATAATGAAAAGGACATCTTTTTTTTGCGTGTTAGTTCTAAAAGGTCTTGTAGGTCTTCATAAAACTGTTCAACTTCAGCTTCTTCAGCATTACTGGTTGGGGCATACACTTGGATTACTGTGATATTGAATGGTTTGTCTTGGAAACAAACAGATCATTTTGTCGTTTTTGAGATTGCATCCAAGTGCTGCATTTTGGACTCTTCTGTTGACCATGATGGCTACTCCATTTCTTCTGAGGATTCCTGCCTGTAGTAGTAGATATAATGGTCATCTGAGTTACATTCACCCATTCTAGTCCATTTTAGTTCACTGATTCTGAGAATGTCAATGCTCACTCTTGCCATCTCCGGTTTGACCACTTCCAATTTGCCTTGATTCATGGACCTGACATTCCAGGTTCCTATGCAATATTGCTCTTTACAGCATCGGACCTTGCTTCTATCACCAGTCACATGCACAGCTGGGTATTGTTTTTGCTTTGGCTCCATCCCTTCATTCTTTCTGGAGTTATTTCTCCACTGATCTCCAGTAGCATATTGGCCACCTACTGACCTGGGAGGAGTTCCCTTTTCAGTATCCTATCATGTTGCCTTTTCCTACTGTTCATGGGGTTCTCAAGGCAAGAATACTAAGTGGTTTGCCATTCCCTTCTCCAGTGGACCACATTCTGTCAGACCTGTCCACCTGCCCATCTTGTGTTGCCCCACAGGCATAGCTTAGTTTCACTCATAGCTGAGTTAGACAAGGCTGTGGTCCTAGTGTGATTAGATTGACTAGATTTCTGTGAGTATGGTTTCAGTGTGTCTGCCCTCTGATGCCTTCTTGCAACACCTACCATCTTAGGTGGGTTTCTCTTACCTTAGGCGTGGTTTATCTCTTCACGGCTGGTCCAGCAAAGCACACCCACTGTTCCTTACCTTGGTTGAGGGGGTATCTCTTCCCACTGCCCTTCCTGACCTTCAACGTGGGATGGCTCCTCTAGGTCCTCCCTATGCTCCCACAGCCACCACTCCTTGGACTCAGGGTTGCTACTCCCGGCCACCGCCCCTGGCCTTGGGTGTGGGTTGCTCCTCCTGGTTGCCGCCCTGGCCTCGGGCGTGGGGCTGCTCCCTCTTGCCACCGCCCCTGGCCTTGGGTGATGCCCCTGGCCTCGGACATGGGGTGGCTCCTCCCAGCGGTCACCCTGACATCGGACGCGTGGTCACTCCTCTTGGCTGTTCCTGCACCGTCGCAGCCTGGCACATCCTAGGCCACTGCCCCTGACCTCGGACGTGGGATAGCTCGCGGCCATGCTTAAGTGTGCTGGGCACCACCGCTGTCTGTGCTTAAGTACGCCGGGCGCCCTGAAAGATGTAGCTGTGAAAGTGCTGCACTCAATATGCCAGCAAATTTGGAAAACTCAGCAGTGGCCACAGGACTGGAAAAGGTCAGTTTTCTTTCCAATCCCAAAGAAAGGCAATGCCAAAGAATGCTCAAACTACCACACAACTGCACTCATCTCACAGGCTAGTAAAATAATGCTCAAAATTCTCCAAGCCAGGCTTCAGCAATACGTGAACTGTGAACTCCCTGATGTTCAAGCTGGTTTTAGAAAAGGCAGAGGAACCAGAGATCAAATTACCAACATCCGCTGAATCATGGAAAAAGCAAGCGAGTTCCAGAAAAACATCTATTTCTGCTTTATTGACTATGCCAAAGCCTTTGACTGTGTGGATCACAATAAACTGTGGAAAATTCTGAAAGAGATGGGAATACCAGACCACCTAACCTGCCTCTTAAGAAATCTGTATGCAGGCCAGGAAGCAACAGTTGGAACTGAACATGGAACAACTGACTGGTTCCAAATAGGAAACGGAGTATGTCAAGGCTGTATATTGTCACCCTGCTTATTTAACTTCTATGCAGAGTACATCTGAGAAACGCTGGGCTGGAAGAAGCACAAGCTGGAGTCAAAATTGCCAGAAGAAATATCAGTAACCTTAGATATGTAGATGACACCACCCTTATGGCAGAAAGTGAAGAGGAACTAAAGAGCCTCTTGATGAAAGTGAAAGAGGAGAGTGAAAAAGTCGGCTTAAAGCTCAACATTCAGAAAAGGAAGATAATGGCATCCGGTCCCATCACTCCAAGGGAAATAGATGGAGAAACAGTGGAAATGGTGTCAGACTTTATTTTGGGGGCTCCAAAATCACTGCAGATGGTGACTGCAGCCATGAAATTAAAAGATGCTTACTCCTTGGAAGAAAAGTTATGACCAACCTAGACAGTATATTCAAAAGCAGTGACATTACTTTACTGACTAAGGTCCATCTAGTCAAGGCTATGGTTTTTCCTGTGGTCATGTATGGATGTGAGAGTTGGACTGTGAAGAAGGCTGAGCGCCGAAGAATTGATGCTTTTGAACTGTGGTGTTGGAGAAGACTCCTGAGAGTCCCTTGGACTGCAAGGAGATCCACCCTGGAATTTGTTTGGAAGGAATGATGCTAAAGCTGAAACTCCAGTACTTTGGCCACCTCAAGTGAAGAGTTGACTCATTAGAAAAGACTCTGATTCTGGGAGGGATTGGGGGCAGGAGGAGAAGGGGACCACAGAGGATGAGAATGCTGGATGGCATCACTTACTCGATGGACGTGAGTTTGAGTGAACTCCAGGAGTTGGTGATGGACAGGGAGGCCTGGCGTGCTGCGATTCATGGGGTTACAGAGAGCTGGACATGACTGAGTGACTGAACTGAACTGAACTGCGCATGGCACTGCCCATCAGAACAAGACCCACTTAACCCATCAGTCAGTCTCTCCCATCAGGAAGCTTCTGTAAACCTCTTATCCTTCTCCATCAGAGGGCAGACAGACTGAAAACCACAACCAGAGAAAACTAACCAATCTGATCACATGGACCACAGCCTTGTTTAACTCAGTGAAATTATGAGTTATGCCTTGTAGGGCCACCCAAGACAGATGGGTCATGGTGGTGAGTTCTGACAAAATGTAGTCCACTGGATAAGGGGATGGCAAACCACTTCAGTATTCTTGCCTTGAGAACCCCATGAACAGTATGAAAAGGCAAAAAGATAGGACATTGTATTATGCTCAAGTCGCAAAATCTCCCAATGACCACCAAGGAGCCAATATCCGATGCAAACACAAGAGTTTTTATTACCAAGCTTGATCTGGGGTTCCCACTGTTACCGACACAGTGGCTATAGGGAGGAGCCCCAGGTTTTGGGTTACATTGCTTATATAGGGAGTGTTCATGAAAAAAAGAATTTCTAGGTAGGGGGTATCTGATTGGTCACTTTCTTTCAAAGGGTTGTGTGTTGGTTTTTGATTGGTTCCTACTACCTAGGTAGACCACAAGTTTCTGAACGTTAAGTCAGGAGATTCTGGTCTGGGGTCCGATTGGCTCATGGGTGGTGGGGTGAGGTCAGGCGATTTCCAAAGGCTCTTTTCCCAGAACCTTACAAAATGGAGTTTTTCTGTTAACAAAATGGAGTAGTTTAGATTCTTCAACTGAAAGATGAACTCCCCAGGTTGGTAGGTACCCAATATGCTACTGGAGAACAGTGCAGAAATAACTCAAGAAAGAAAGAAGAGACAGAGCCAAAGCAAAAACAAAACCCAGTTGTGGATGTGACCGGTGATGGAAGTAAAGTCCAATGCTATAAAGAGCAATATTGCATAGGAACCTGGAATGTTAGGTCCATGAATCAAAGCAAATTGGATGTGGTCAAACAAGAGATGGCAAGTGTGAACATCAACATTTTAGGAATCAGTGAACAAAAGTGGACTGGTAAGAGTGAATTTAACTCAGATGACCATTAAATCTACTATTTTCGCCAAGAATCCCTTCGAAGGAATAGAGTAGCCATCATTGTCAACAAAAGAGTCCAAAATGCAATCTTGGATGCAATCTCAAAAATGAAAGAATGATCTTTATTCACTTCCAAGGCAAACCATTCAATATCATAGTAATCCAAGCCTATGGCCCAACCAGTAAAGCTGAAGAAACTGCAGTTGGACAGCTCTATGAAGACCTACAAGACCTTGTAGAGCTAACACCCAAAAGAGATGTCCTTTTCATTATAGGGAACTGGAATGCAAAAGTAGGAAGTCAAGAGATACCTGGAGTAACAGGCAAATTTGGCCTTGGAGTACAGAATGAAGCAGGGCAAAGGTTAATAGTTTTGCCAAGAGAACACTCTGGTCATAGCAAACACTCTCTTCCAACAACACAACAGAAGACTACACATGCATATCACCAGATGGTCAATACCAAAAGATTGATTCTTTTTTTTTTTCAGCCAAAGATGGAGAACCTTTCTATAGTCAGGAAAAACACCAAGAGCTGACTGTGGCTCAGATCATGAACTCCTTATTGTCAAATTCAGACTTTAATTGAAGAAAGTAGGGAAAACCATTACACCATTCAGGAATGACCTAAATCAAATCCCTTGTGATTATACAGTAGAAGTGACAAATAGATTAAAGGGATTAAATCTGATAAACAAAGTGCCTGAAGAACTATGGACGGAGGTTCATGACATTGTATAGGAGGCAGTGATCAAGATCATCCCCAAGAAAAACAAATGTAAAAGGCAAAATGGTTGTCTGAGGAGGTCTTACAAATAACTATGAAAAGAACAGAAGCAAAACACAAAGGAGAAAAGGAAAGATATACCCATTTGAATGCAGAGTTCCAAAGAATAGCATGGAGAGATAAGAAAGCCTTGCTCATTGATCAATGCAAAGAAATAGAAGAACACAATAGAAGGGGAATGCCTAGAGATCTCTTCAAGAAAATTACAGATACCAAGGGAACATTTCATGGAAAGATCAGCTAAATAAAGGACAGAAATTTATTTACCTAACAAAATCAGAAAGTATTAAGAAGAGGTCACAAGAATACACAGAAGAACTATACAAAAAGATCTTCATGACCCAGATAATCATGATGGTGTGATCACTCACCAAGAGCCAGACATCCTGGAATGTGAAGTCAAATGGGTCACGCATCACTATGAACAAAGCTAGTGGAGGTGATGGAATTCCAGTTGAGCTAAAAGATGGAGCTGTGAAAGTTCTGTACTCAGTATGCCAGCAAATTTGGGAAACTCAGCAATGGCCACGGGACTGGAAAATGTCAGTTTTCATTCCAATCCCAAAGAAAGGCAATGCCAAAGAACACTGAAACTACCACACAATTGCACTCATCTCACATGCTAGTAAAGTAATGCTCAAAATTCTCCAAGCCAGGCTTCAACAGTACGTGAACTGCGAACTTCCAGATGTTCAAGCTGGTTTTAGAAAAGGCAGAGGGGCCAGAGATCAAATTGCCAACATACGTTGGATCATGGAAAAAGTAAGAGAATTCCAGGAAAACAACTATTTCTGCTTTATTGACTATGGCAAAGCCTTTGACTGTGTGAATCACAACAAACTGAGGAAAATTCTGAAAGAGATGGGAATACCAGACCACCTGACCTTCCTCCTGAGAAATCTGTATGCAGGTCAGGAAGCAACAGTTAGAACTGGACAAGGAACAACAGACTGGTTCCAAATAGGAAAAGGAATATGTCAAGGCTGCATATTGTCACCCTGCTTATTTAACTTATTTGCAGAGTACATCACAAGAAATGCCAGGCTGGATGAAGCACAAGCTGAAATCAGGATTGCTGGGAGAAATATCAATAACCTCAGATACACAGATGACACCACCCTTATGGCAGAAAGTGAGGAAGAACTAAAGAGCCTCTTGATGAAAGTGAAAGAGGAGAGTGAAAAAATTGGCTTAAAGCTCAACATTCAGAAAACTAAGACCATATCATCTGGTTCCATCACTTCATTGCAAATAGATAGGAAACAGTGGAAACAGTGACAGACTTTATTTTCTTGGGCTTCAAAATCCCTGCAGATGATGACTGCAGACATGAAATTAAAAGATGTTTGCTCCTTGGAAGAAAAGTTATGACTAACCTAGACAGCATATTAAAAGTAGAGACAGTTCTTTGCCAACAAAGGTCTATCTAGTCAAAGCTATGATTTTTCCAGTAGTCATGTATGGATGTGAGAGTTAGATCATAAAGGAAGCTGAGCGCCAAAGAATTGATGGCTTTTGAACTGTGGTGTTGGAGAAGACTCTTGAGAGTCCCTTGGACTGCAAGGAGATCCAACCAGTCCTTCCTAAAGGAAATCAGTCCTGAATACTCATTGAAAGGACTGATGCTAAATCTGAAACTCCAATACTTTGACCACCTGATGCGAAGAGTTGACTCCTTGGAAAAGACACTGATGCTGGGAAAGATTGAATGCAGGAGGAAAAGGGGATGACAGAGGATGAGATCGTTGGATGGCATCACCGACTCAATGGACAAGAGTTTGAGTAAACTCTGAGAGTTGATGATGGACAGGGAGGACTGGCATGCTGCAGTCTACTGAGTCACAAACAGTCAGTCAGACTGAGTGGGTAGACCGAACCAAACTTAAAAATTCCAAAGGGTTTAAAAAGATAAGTTAGAAAATATTTGAAGAGGGAAGAGGTAAACACAATATACCAAAACTGATGGAATGCACCTGAAGAAGTGTTTATAGGAAAACATATTGATATAAAACACCTTTTTTTTAAAAAAGAAGAACTATTTCAGATTGTTAGGCAGAGTAATGACCCTCTTCCATGATGCCCACTTGTTAATCCCTGGAATCTGTATGTATGTTATTAATATTTCTTATACTTCCTGGAAAAAGGGAATTAAATGTAAAGAGAGGTTTACTAATTAGGTTTAATAATCAGCTGACCTTAAAGTACAGAGATTATTCTGAATTATATGGGTATGTAAGTACACAGATCTTTAAAAGCGGAATTGATAAACACAAGAGGGAAGTATTGAATCAGAGCGAGTCTTGAAGATGCTTTGGTGCTGGTTTAAAGGTAACCATGAACCAAGGAATGCAGGAAACTTCTAGAAACCAGATATGGCAAGGAAATATATTCCCCCCCCCCCCACCCCACCAAGAGCTTCTAGAAAGAACTCAGCCCTGCTAAGATCTTGATTTGACTTCAGTTGGACAAATACTAACCTAAAACTACAGAGTTGTGGGTGAATAAATTTGTGTTATGTAAGCTGCTAAAGTGAAATAGCCTTTGGATTCAAGGTTGCTGATTTGTGTATTAGATTAATTTTGTTTAAGCTGCTTTAAACTGCTGAATGAGTGCTAATTTATTATAGCAACAACTGGAATCTAATACACCAATCAGCAACTCTGTATCCAAAGACTAGTAAGTTACATGCAAAGCAAGCAGAAGGAAAGAAATAACAAGAAAGTAAATTAATAAAATGGAGAATACAACAAAAGGTGCTTTTTGGAAAACATTTTTTAAATTCACTAACTTTTATCTAGACTAATCAAGAAAAGAAGATGAGAATATTCAAAGTACTAAAATCAGTAATAAAATATGAACATCCTTACTGACGTTATAGAAATAAAATGAATAAGAGAATAGTATAATAAAATTGTGTGCATAATACATAAACTGTATTAAATAAATAAACCTGTAATAAGACCCAAATTACCCAATTACTTAGGAAAAAATACATGACATGAGTAGACCTTTAAAAAGAGAAGAAAGACATTTAAGAATTTCTTGCAAATAAAAGCCCAGTGGCAGATAGATTTGCTGGTGAACTCTACCAAATATTTAGGGATTAATACTAGCTTTTTACAGACTCTTTCAAAAATAGAAGAGGAGGAATTATTGTCTAACTCGTTCAATGAGAAAAGTACTACCTAAATACCAAAACCAGATAAAGATAACAGATACAGAAAATAAAATTACAAACCAGTATCCCCTATACAAAATCTTTAACAGCAACAACAAAAAACTAGTGGAAAAAAAAAAAAGGTCAGGTAGATTTTACCCCAGATGCAAGATTAGTTTCATATTAAAAGTTAATCAATATAGTACACTGTATTAGTAAAGGACAAAGCTGTATGATTATCTTAATGTCAGTAGGTGCAGGAAAACTAAAAACTGAAGGGATTCCTTGAGGAAAAAGACTTTTCAACTCATTGTTCTGAGAAAATTGACCAAAGAGAAAAACAGAAAGGAAAAAAAACACTGGAGGGTGTTGCTATGTCCTTCTCCAGATCTTCCCAGCCCGGGGGTGGAACCTGCATTTCTTGTATCTGCGGCAATGGTAGGCAGATTCTTTACCACTGTGGAACATGGGGAGTCCAGAGTCATTTACTGCTGCTGCTAAGTCGCTTCAGTCGTGTCTGACTCTGTGCAACCCCATAGACGGCAGCCCATTAGGCTCCGCCGTCCCTGGGATTCTCCAGGCAAGAACACTGGAGTGGGTTGCCATGTTATGTTACACACAGCTAAAAAAATGGTCCCCATTAAGTTATGGTACAACTTCAGTTGTAGGCTGCATTATAACGTGAAAAAATGCACTTTGTCCTATTGATGAGACTTTCATCTATTTTGTACCCCCTCCCAAAATATATTTTTTGCCAGTATTTCAAATGCACATCATTTAGAGTTAGAGACAATGGTTACTACTGGCTTCAAATGAGTCAGACCAACAAATTTCCATTTATAAAAAAGATTACATTTGATATCTTTATAATGGGAAGGAATGTATTAATCTACAGTTTCTTTAACAGAAAATTGTCCTCTTCAGCCATCCTTCAATCAATGTAATACTATAAGGATAGGATTTTCAATGTTACAAAAGTGATTCATTCAGTTGAATATATTCAATTGTTATTGGTGATAAAACTATTATTTAATTACTGTCAACTCTGCTCCAGATACTACTAGTAGGAATAGAACACTGACAGTAGAATGTAATTTGTTAATCAATTTCATAGTACTGCTCAGCTAAGCATAAATTTACCAGTTAAAGGAAATTAAATAACTAAACCTGGAAGGGTATATTTGTACCATTAGTATTTTCACCTTATATAATCACAATATTCATGGCCAGCTAAAAAAACCTTTTCTGGAAGAATGAACAAAGCTTGTTCAGTGCAGAATAATTGGTTTGTATCAGTAACATCTCTGAACAGTTAACGACGTCCTCCCTCTCACCCTGCAACCATCTTATATTCTCTTTATCTCGCTTTTTCCCATTCTTTCTTCATCCTGCTATCTCTTGCTTTCCCTTCATTCTTTCCTTTTTCCCTTTTTCTTTTGCCTGAAGAAACCGTTTGCTAATCTTCCTTGATAGTTTTTCTTTTGATATTCCTTAATATAATTATAACTTTCCCAGGTGAGGCAATGATAAAGAATCTGCCTGCCAAAGCAGGAGACATGGGTTCAATCTCTGAGTTGGGAAGATTCCCTGGAGAAAGAAATGGCAACCCACTCCAGTATTCTTATCTGGGAAATTCTATGGAAAGAGGATCCTGGTGGGTTACAGTCCATGGGGTTCCAAAGAGTAGGACACAACTGAGCACAAGCACAATGTACTTATAACTTAAAAGCTTAACTTCTCCTCACAATTTAAAGGGAAAAATAACAAGTACTGATTAATTTTTAATCCTATATTCAAAATAGTTTGCTCTTCTTGTGATAGTGAGGAAACAAAGTTATTAATATATTTGCTTTGGGGGCACTCACTATGAAGAAAAGACTGAGAAATTTACATATTGCATATCTTGTGGTCACTAGGTCATGTCCAACTCTTTGGGACCCCATGGACTGCAGCACTCCAGGCTCCTCTGTCTTTCACTATCTCCTAGTTTGCTCAAATTCACATCCCTTGAGTCAATGATATTCCCCAAAGTTTTATCCTCTGCCACCCTCTTCTCCTTTTGTCTTCAGTCTTTCCTAGCATTGGTTTCTTTTCCAGTGAGTTGGTTTTTCACATCAGCTGGCCAAAGTGTTAGAGCTTCACCTTCAGAATCAGTCCTTTAAATATTCAGTGTTGATTTTCTTTAGGATTGCATGGTTTGATTTCCTTGTAGTCCAAGGAGACTTGTTAAAATATCCACTTTTAAGTATGGTAGTATGGATTTAAGACTGTAAATTAATGCTATGCTGTGCTTAGTAACTCAGTCATGTCTGACTCTTTGTGACCCCAGGGACTCTAGCTCACCGGGCTCCTCTGTCCATGGGTATTGTCCAGGCAAGAATTGGTTGCCATGCCCTCCTCCAGGGGATCCTCCCAACCCAGGGACTGAACCCAGGCAGCACTTCAGGCTGATTCTTTACCATCTGAGCCACCAGGGAAGCCCAACTCATTGTAAATTAATAACATTCAGTATAACAGTTGATAAAGAATTAAGCCCACGTGGAAGGAAAGGATGCAACAAGGGCCTACGACAGTCCCAGGAACTCCTTTCCTCTCTGTGTGGGGTCTCCTTGGGGCCAGAATCTACAGGTGATAAGAGAGATCTGATGAGGACCAGTAGGAATTTCTCCTACCAGTATACGGAATAACTTCAGGGCCAATGGTTTGAGTGCATCAGTTGAGATAGAATGTTTTTACACTACATCTTAGATTTCCCGGGGGAAAGAAATAATCAGGAACATGATCATCCCACATGCCAAAGTGCATGTTCAAAACCCAATTTAAACCATAGCAGCAGGTTAACACTATTTTTCCAAATATATAAATGGTAGAGTCTTCTAAAGCAGCTCCTGCTCTGATTATAAGAGACAAAAGAAGACAACGTAAATAAGTTCATATCATTAAATTAAGTCTCATGCCTCTCTTGGACTCAGAGTTCTCCCTATGCTAGCTATTTTCTCCAAGAGAATTAAAAGGAAGACTGAGCAGTATCTTAGGCGAGTAACAGATGGTTAGGTCCATGAGTGAAATGCCACTCCAGATAGAACAGCAATATGCAGCTGGAGTGCAAAGGACTTGACTCATGTGATTCCCTTCTTCACACAGGATTTTAGAATGAGTCAACACTTGGGGTGCCTAATATGTTATCATGGGTTGCAGCTGTAAGTTTGGGGAGATAATTTGTGGTCTCATATTTTATAAACTGAAATACTTCCCTTTCAATGGAAACTGCTTCTTGTGGCCCAGCTGGAATAGAAACTTTCCAGAGAAAGGGAGAGAGAGAGAGAGAGACAAGCAAGCACAGTATATTAGCAGAGCAAAGGGAGGAAAGAGAAGTAGGAAGGATTAAAGAATGACTTCTTTTTTTCTCTTGTGGAAGTATCAGTTTTTTCTGACCCAAAGGAGAGTGCTTTGTCATTGTTTTCTTTATAACATTGATGAATTTCTTTTTGAGTGGGTATTGGGCTTTATTTAAACACAACAGGAACAGAGATTTATAGGCAGTCCACTCAGAGGCCGTCTGAAAGGCCCCACAATGCTTTAGGGCACAGCTGTGATTTCAGCGTTCACTTCTGGTAAATAACCAACAGTTTCATACACTCCACCCCTTCCTCCTGATTAGAGAGCTCTCCTTGAAAAATGAAGTATACTTGATGAAATTCAAAGCAAAGGCAGAAGAGAGGATAGGAGGTAGGTTTTTGTGGAGTTTTTCGTTGTTGTTTTGTTTTCATTTCAACTTACACATTCTTAGAAAAAACTGTGGTATTCAGCCTGTCCTTGTGTTTTTATAGAGAAAGGCAATTTTGTGGATGACAAATTGCATTCTAAATACCACTATACTTCTCTGTATAATCTGATAGTTCTAAAATTATCTCTCTCTCTCTCTCTCTCTGCATATACACATAAATGTTCCTTAGTGAAAGCAAAAAGTGAAGGTAAGGACCTGGACACAAACTAATTACTATAAACATAAAGCATAAACATATCACTGGATACCACTCCTTCTTTTATTCTATCTTGTGTGGTATCTACAATCAGTTATAGATTGTTTTAACTCAAAACTCATTGAAAGTTTTTATAATGTTTTTATAAATCCTGGTTTAATAACTGTACCATAATTTTCAAAACCGTTTGATTTCAGATTGCCTATATTTTTAATTTTTCACAATTTTGCATAGCACAGGAATTATATTTTGCACACAATATTTTTTCTTCTATTCCCTTAGTCAGTATTCCAAAAGGTATCCTAACTTGGTATGAACATTTTTAAGAACTTTTGGTTCATATTGACAATGGCTTTTCAAGAAGATTGGATCCATTTACATTTCTACAATAGCCTCTTTGTCCTATCCTCAATAATAGGCATTATTTTCAGATTTTAATAAAGTATTTCTCCATTTATTTTTTAATGTTGAAAATTTACTAGGAAAGCTGAACAAACCCATTTTATTACCATTTACCAAACAGTTCACCTGAAAATGTCTTAGTGAAATCTTAATGTTTCTATCTATAAATTTTATATATTAGAGATGCCATCACAGTACATTCAAATATTTATTTCCCAGATTTCCTTTGCTTTTAAGTTTTGACTATTTTAAAGATTTTTTTTATTTTCACCTATACAAAGTGTCAGATAAGGCTCAATAGCATATTTTTAAAATGTTATGAGTTCTTGCCTTCAACAAAGGGGAGGCAAAAAGAGTTAAAATTCTGAAAATACGAAAGAAGAAAACAACTGGATGACTTCTCTATGTGGGTGAAAGAATAAACTTCAGCAAAGCAGTAACTTCAAACCCAAACTGTAATCTTCAGGCCCTACAATATGTCTCTGGGTTCCATGGGTCCAGCTTATCAACAGGCCAAGTTCAAATAACAGCTAACAATCTACGGTATTGCAGAGTTAGACAATTTTCCCTTGGTCTCTTTGGTGGGAAACAGGGAAAGAAACGTTACATCTGTCCCATCTGGGGCTGAATAGATGTGAGAGAAAAGAGTGGGCAGGATAGTGTCTCCAGAGGGGAAGAACCCATACCACGGCCTCCAAAGGCACATTCCTCCCCCTTTACCTGTGCTTGTCATGAACTATCTCGTCACTAGCAGCAGCCCAGCTCAGCTGGTGAGGACAGGCAGACACTGGTGAACCATGCTAAGTGGGGGCACGTTTCCACTATGCTCACTCAGATGCTGGCACATTTACCTTGTCTAGGAACCTGTGTGTAGCAGAAACAATGCCCAGAGTTCAGAAACATCTCCCACAAACATCAGGGCTGTCGGAGAAGGAATTATTTTTAATTCATTTCTATAAAGGTAAATATCTACAATTTAGATCATAAAAATGGAAAGAGCTGCAACATGCCTTAAGTGGGTCGGCTACACTCATATAGTAAGTGTAAGTGTACTCGCTCAGTCGTGTCCGACTCTTTGCGACCCCATGGCCTGTAGCCCATCAGGCTCCTCTGTCCATGGGATCTTCCAGACAAGAATACACTCATATAGGTGTTTGGAATTAAAGGGAAGAATTCTAACGCTCTGAACCTTCCAGAATCTTTTGCTCATTTGGCAAACATGGGTCAATGCTTACTCTGTGCCATGCGCTTTACTTGGCTCTAAGGCTGTAAGAATAAAGACACCTCTAGTCCTGACTTCTCTTTGTTCATCAGTGGTAATGACAGATGCAAGACTCATCATAAATTTCCATAAACTAATTTTTTGAATATTATTTCTTCCAAATGTCCAAGATTCTTCTCTTTATACTAGATGTGATTATTTAGTAGAAAAATAATTCGAAATTCATGAAACTCTTTTGGGAGCATCTCATGAAACTGATTTTAAGCATATGCACATCTGAGAAGAAATGTCTGCTTTTTTGTCAACATTGGCATTAATGCCATCAATGCCCACCAAACCAACTTTGTTTTCTCAGTAGGTCACTTTCTATATCCTGGTCTCTGTATCTGTAGAAACAAACCACTGAGTTATGCATTTATGACAAAGATGGTCTGATTTAGTCTGAACAGGAAGGACCCTAGCCAACAGTTAAATATGCATTTAATGTGTTCTGAGCCTGATTGATATTTGGCTTTCAGAGTGCTTTCCAATAGCAGGATTTTGTTGATAGGACTTCCATCAGGCTCTATTTATTTTCTCTTTCATAACAATGTACTAGGTAGATTTAACTTCTGGTTAAGAGTTTGAAGAAGTTAAGGAAATTCTAGATTTGTCATAGCAAAAAGAAAAAAGACTACTGATTGTTTAAATACTAAGTTTAGCATAATGTTTATTTCAAATCTATTAATTTCTAAATACTAATTTAGCTCATTAGTTAAGAGCAAGAGTTTTGGAATATGGCAGACACTGGTTCACATCTTTTTTTTTTTTTTTTGTGTCACATCTTAACATCTACTGGGGACTAGTTTGGGTTTCAAACTCCTTAATTTGGATGCTATCTCCTCTCCTCTCTGGCATGAGTCTTCTTAGGGATTCTTTCTGTACTCTCATCTTGCCAACTTTCTAAATCCAAACCTTTGATTTACCCCTGACCTCAAACCCACTGGAGCCCAATGCCCAATGAAATGCTTCTTACTGCTGGATGCAAGCCTGGTCAAAACCCACTGGAGGTCTGTTCCCACTGAACTGTTTCCTACTACTGAATGCAAGCCTGGTTAACTTTGCCCTTCTCCTGCTTGGGTATGATCTAAATTTTGAGCATAAAATCAGTCGGTATTTTATCAGTTTTGACTAACTCTCTTCTTTGTAGACTAGAGCCTTCTTCTTGAGTGTTATTCCATGGGAAGATGTCTACGTGGATAAATCACTGGTTTCTGCTTCCAAAGTTTAAGAATAAATATATGTGCTTTGCTCAACGGATGCAATGCTTTGGAACTGCTGATTTTTCAGAGGACTTTTAAAGTGAAAGCAATGGATTGTGGCTAAGGAAACTAATTTAGGAGCAAAAAAAAACAAAAAACAAAAAACAAACCTAGGTCTAACAGCTACCTCAAATGGTAAAGGATACACCTGTAATGCGAAAAATCAGGTTCGATTCCCTGTGTCATGGTGATCTCTTGGGGAAGGGAAAGGCTACCCACTCCAGTATTCTTGCCTGGAGAATTCCATTCACAGAGGGCCTGGCAGGTTCCATGGGATCACATAGAATCCAGACACAGCTGAGTGGCTAGCACTTTAAATTTCACAACAGCTGCCTCCACTGCAAATTTAGCACAGAGCAGTGAAAGTTACTAATATCCATTATATCTAAAGTCTCCTACTGACAGAAAATAAAAATGCTAGATAAGTGCAGGTGGCAAGAAAATCTAAATGTTCACTTAAAGAATGAATAAATGACAGAGACAGGAAGGAGATAGCACAGTTTACTATTCTTCTTACTCTGAATTCTTTCCTGGATCATATTCATCTTTCTATTCATGAGTATTTTCAGGGCTTCTCCTCTTTAACTTCAAAATATATCATCCACCCACGTCCAGAGAATCCCCTATCAGAAAAACTATAAAGTTCTTAAAAAAAGATTCAAATTAATTTTTCCCCTTCTATCTTTACTACTGAATTTTCTTTAAAAATGTGAGAGAGAATTTTTCAAGTATATAAAATATTTTCCTTCATTCTTTCTTTTGGGTTGTCTAAGAGGACCCTAAATGTTCTTACTCAAGGTCATATAACCTGGGGATGAGTAGGAGAGAGTGATAAAGCAACTCAGCTTTTGATTGTTGACAGCTAGTGTTAAATGCTCTCTCTCGTGATGGCAGAGACTTTACGATAGGTCTGCTGTGGTAGAAAGGGTCAGATAAAATGGGGTTCATGCTTGAAGGCCATAGTGAATGGCCAGACTGAGAACTGAGAATAGCTGGGTCTTTCCAAACAAGTTGAGGTGTCTCAGGAGCTTTTGAGAGCTTTTTCAACCACGGAGCTCTTGGGCAGAGCACTTTATCCAATTGGCAGGTCAGTTTCCATACACTGCTGTCACTTTTCAGCTCACAGAATTGCGTCCTGTTAGTGAAGCCGTTTTTATCTTAACTTTGCTCTCACAACATTGTGACTCTGCTAATGTCTAGATGAAAGCATATGGACTGAAACATCAGAGTCGTTTTCCTTCTGGATTTGTATCACAAAGGTTGGGTTTAGATACAATTATGTCAGTTGTTTTGCTGTATAATAAACCACCTCAAAATTTAGTGGATTAAAATATTTTTCTCACAAATATCCAAGGGAGGAGGAGGCTTGGCATGAGGGGGCACGCCTTATCCCTGCTCCACTCAGTATTAGTTGGGTTGGCTCACTAGGGCTGATAGGATCCATGTTCAGGTGGGTCCCACACATGACTGGCAAGCTGATTCTGGCTGTCAGATAAGAACTCGGCCAGGACTGCAGTTCTTCTCTATGTGGACTTCCCCATGGGCTTCTCCACAGTGTGGCAGCTGTGTTCCAAGAACAAGTGTTCTGAAGAGCAAGGCAGAAGTGAAAGACATGTATGGCCCTGCCTCAGAAGTGAAAGAAAGTCCAAGAAACTGTTGCTCAGTGGTGTCTGACTCTGCGATCCCATGGACTGTGGCCGCCAGGCTCCTCTGTCCATGGAATTCTCCAGGTAAGGTACTGGGTGGGTTGCCATTCCCTTCTCCAGGGGATCTTCCTGACCCAGGGATCAAACCTAGGTCTCCTGCATTGCAGGCAGATTCTTTACCGTCTGAGCCACTATTACACCTGAGTCAAAGTCATGTCAGTTTAGTTCAGTTCATTTCAGTCACTCCAGTTGTGTCTGACTCTTTGCGAACCCATGAATTGCAGCATGCCAGGCCTCCCTGTCCATCAGCTACTCCCAGAGTTCACCCAGACTCACATCCATTGAGTCAGTGATGCCATCCAGCCATCTCATCCTCTGTCGTCCCCTTCTCCTCCTGCCTCCAATCCCTCCCAGCATCAAGTCTTTTCAATGGTCAACTCTTCTCATGGGTGGCCAAAGTACTGGAGTTTCAGCTTTAGCATCATTCCTTCCAAAGAAATCCCAGGGCTGATCTTCAGAATGGACTGGGTGGATCTCCTTGCAGTTCAAGGACTCTCAAGTCTTCTCCAATACCACAGTTCAAAAGCATCAGTTCTTCGGTGCTCAGCTTTCTTCACAGTCCAACTCTCACATCTATACATGACCACAGGAAAAACCATAGCCTTGATTAGACGGACCTTTGTTGGCAAAGTAATATCTTTGGTTTTGAATATGCTATCTAGGTTAGTCATAACTTTCCTTCCAAGGAGTAAGCGTCTTTTAATTTCATGGCTGCAGTCACCATCTGCAGTCATATAGTGTCACTCAATTGGTCAAGGCAGTCACAAGTCACAAGTCTAAGAGAAAAGGACATAGACTCTACTTCTCAACTGGGAAGTGGCAAACTTTCAAAGGTCTTAAGTTAAAAGAGATATTCTTACACCATCTTTAGAAAGTACTGTGGTGATGGCAGTTTACTCTTTCAGTCATGTCTGACTCTTTGTGACCCTATGGACTATAGCCTGCTAGGCTCCTCTGTCCAAAGGGATTTTCCAGGCAAGAATACTGGAGTGGGTTGCTATTTCCTACTCCAGGAGAACTTCCCGACCCAGGGATTAAACCCGGGTCTCCTGTATTACAGGTAGTCTCTTGCAGTATAGGCAGATTCCTTACCAAGTAAGCCACCTGGGAAGTCCTGGAAAGTATTGTGGGCCACATTAATCATTGTGATTTTTACTGAGAAAAGCTTATGACATAGATATTCCTATATTTTTTATTATTGGTATCAGCAACTAAAGCATACACCTTAAAGCATACACTTTTTATACACATATAAAAAGTGATTCCAACACTCCGAAAAATGTTCAAATGTCTTCCTCTCAGCAACAGTGGGAATCTGGTCTTCTCCAAGTGTTTGTTTATTTGCTTTTACCTTTCAGCTTGGCTCTAAAGTATGTATTCAGTACTGTTTAAGTCTACCTAAACCACTTGACGGAGAAAGCAATGGCACCCCCACTCCAGTACTCTTGCCTCGAAAATCCCATGGACGGAAGAGCCTGGAGGGCTGCAGTCCATGGGGTCGCTGAGAGTTGGACAGGACTCAGTGACTTCACTTTTCACTTTCATGCATTGGAGAAGGAAATGGCAACCCACTCCAGTGTTCTTGCCTGGAGAATCCCAAGGATCAGGGAGCCTGGTGGGCTGCTATCTATGGGGTCGCACAGAGTCGGACACGACAGAAGCGACTTAGCAGCAGCAGCAGCAGTGAACCACTTGAAAAGTTATCTCCAACTGATTTCTCTAGTTTCAAAACTAGTTTTGAGCATTTGTGATATTTGGTCATTCTTTGTTCTTTTGAGATGATTTTTATTCAGCTCTTTGTCAAACAATCATATTGAAGTAGTTTAGCTTGGAATGAATCATGCAGAATTTAAAGAGGGCTTTCCATCATTCATACTGTCTCAGTGTTATTAACATGAGGAACCTTAGTCTGCATCAGTCTATCCATCAGACATCCTAATTGCCACCAATGGTTACCAACACTGTTTGTTGTAAGCATCAGAGAGATTCCTCGAAGAGAAACAGGGTAATTCACAGAATTTCTCAGAAGGCTGTACAATCAGGCTTAGGAAAATAGGGCCTGGGTAAGAGGAAGACCCATGGTTTGTCTCCCACCAGGCCAGGGAGAGCGCCAGCGCTCTCTCTGCTGACCAGGGGATGTCACTGGGCACTGGAGTCTGTTGCTAGCCTGATTAGGAGGGCTGGGCCTGGGTAAGTGAATGCTGCCACCACAACCAGTCATCACAGTAGACTCTCTTGTTGTTCAGTTGCCAAGTCATGTCTGACTCTTGGCGACCTTGTGGACTGCAGCACACCAGGCCTCCCTGTCCCTCACCATCCCAGAGACTGCTCAAATTCATGTCTACTGCATCGGCAGTGCCCACTCAACCATTTCATCCTCTGTCGCCCTCTTCTCGTCTGCTTTCAGTCTTTCCCAACATCAGGGTCTTTTCCAATGAGTCAGCTGTTCACATCAAGTGGCCAAAGGAGCTTCAGTATCAGTTCCTCCAGTGAGTATTCAGGGTTGTCCTCCTTTAACATTGACCGGTTTGATCTCTTTGCTGTCCAAGGGACTTTGAACTGTCTTCTCCAGCACCACAGTTTGAAAGTATCAATTCTTTTAGCACTCTGCCTTCTTTACAGGGAAGGCAATGGCACCCCACTCCAGGACTTTTGCCTGGAGAATCCCATGGACGGAGGATCCTGGTGGGCTGCAGTCCATGGGGTTGCGAAGAGTTGGACACGACTGAGCGATGTCACTTTCACTTTTCACTTTCATGCACTGGAGAAAGAAATGGCAACCCACTCCAGTGTTCTTGCCTAGAGAATCCCAGGAATGGGGGAGCTTGGTGGGCTGCTGTCTATGGGGTCATGCAGAGTTGGACACGACTGAAGCGACTTAGCAGCAGCAGCAGCTGCCTTCTTTATGGTCCAGCTTTCACAATTGTATGTGACTACTGGACTCTCCACAACTCCTGTATAAGTAGCTCCAGATTCAGAGTACAAGGTACATTTATTTCATTTGTCAAGTCTAAGCTATAAGAGAAAATAGTCAGGCATATATCTAGCATCTTCAGATTACTTTGAAGAGAAGCATGCTCTGGCTTTTATCCAGGTTTAGAAAAGACATTCTTACTCTGGGCAAAAAACACAAAAAACAGTCTTTTTCTTCTGAGCCACTCAATACAATTCAAGACAGCTGCATTGGTCAGGATGGACTGTGTACTGCTAGACTAATAAACACTCCAAGCTCTTAGTGGTTTAAGCCAACAGAGGTTATCATATTCATCATACAAATTCATTGCTGGTTGGCAGGGAATATGTGCGGTATTGTCCTTACTTTAGAATGGAGGCTGGTGTAGCCTATAGCATTTGGAATGTTGTGGTTATAACTGCAAAATAAAAGGAAATTTGGTGAGTTGGACACTGGCTTTTAAAGACGTCCATGGGTATCACTTTTCTTCATATTTCATTAGCTAAAACAAGTCAGATGGCAGCACCCTATTTCACAGAGGCAGACAGATGCTGCTCTACCGTAAACCTGAAAGGATGAGCACTGGAATAATGGAACTAGACTTTATGACCACACTGTTTACCCATCTAGTCACCAAAATCAAGCTAACTGTTCTTCCAGGAGGCAATGTACTCCTTCCATATTCAAGAGAGGCAGTCCAAAGCTCCTATTCAGTACTCCAGGATCTCTCAGTGGCTTGTAGTCTTCTCTTCATTGTGGGGTGACACATGGTACTCTCACAGGTGAAAAGTGACTATTTTTGATTCAGACACGATCAGTGTATCTTTCACCCAATATATAGTGAGATAAAAGGACAGGACAACCACAATAAATCCTTTGGAGAAAGGGAAGGATGGAGACACAGCAAACAATGAAATCTCTGGGAAGACATTTTTAAGTGCCCTGATCAGGTGCTAAGGCTCCTTCTCTAGGAAACTTCCTTTTCCATGGTAACCTATGGACCTGGGCTCCACTCTCTGAGATGTCTTTTTTGTTTGTTTTTCTTTATTTTCGTTGGCTATATTTGAAGTAAACATCAGGTTGCATATATTCTTTGGAGACTGAACAGACTTCTTAGCCCTATTCTCACCCTGAAACAATGGAGATACAGTTTCTTTTTAGGTTTTCAAGTATTTACAGTATCTTTTCTTTATTTTTTAAAAACTTATATTTTGAGATAATTGTAGATTCACATGCCACAGTGAGGAACAATACAGAGAGATCATGTATGTACTTCACTCAGTTTCCCCCAAAGGTAACATCTTCCATAATTATAGCACAAAACAATACCATACCAGGAAATTGACATCAACACTCTACTGATCTTGTTTGGATTTCATCAGTTTTATATGTACTCATTTGTTTGTATGTGTATTTATTTTATGTGATTTCATCATGTGAGTATTTGTGTATTTCATTACTATCATCAAAATTAGAACAGTTCATCATTATCAGGATCTCTTGTGTTGCTATTTTGTATCTATAGGTCCCATTTCTAACCTCTGAGAACCACTAATCTGTTCATTTTCATTTCAAGAATATTATATAAATTAAATTTTTATAGCATGCAACCTTATGGGATTGGCATTTTCACTCAACATAATTACCTTGGGGCCAAATCCAAGTTCTTGTATGTATCAATTTTTGTTCTTTTTTATAGTTAGGTGGTATTCCATAATATGGATGAACTATAATTTTTTAACCATTTGCCTATTGAACAATTTGGAGAAGGAAATGGCAACCCACTCCAGTGTTCTTGCCTGGAGAATCCCATGGATGGAGAAGCCTAGTGGGCTGTAGTCCACAGGGTTGCTAAGAGTCAGGCATGACTGAGCGACTTCACTTTCACTTTCACTATTGAACAATATTTGGATTGTTTCAAGTTCAGAGCTAGTGTGAATAAAGTGACTATGAACATTTCTTTTGTTGTTGTTGTTGTTTTGGTATGAAGGCAAGTCTTTATTTCTTCAGGATAAAAACTGAAGGGTACAGTTTCTATATTATATGTCAACCACATGTTTACTTTTATAAGACATTGCGAAGCTGTTTTCTACTGTTGTACCATTTTACATTCCCACCAGTGATGTTCAGTTCATTTAGTTTTTCTGCTTCCTTGTCACCACTTGGAATTCCACTATTTTCATTTTAGCCATTCTGTTAGTTGTGTAGTGATACCTCATGGTTTTAATTTGTAATTCCCTAATAGGTAAAAATATCAAGTATCCTTTCATATGCTTGTTTGCTATACACATATTCTCAATGGAATGTTTCTGTGTCTTTGTTTTCTAAGTTACTTATTTGGCTTTCTATTTTTTTCCAGACCTGAGATTTCTTTATATATTCTAAATACTACTATATTATTGAATATTTGGTTTGAAAATAAATTCTCCCTGTCAGGAGTTTGACTATCCTTTTAACCAAATCTTTTGCAGAATCAGAGTTTTTATTTTAATGAGGTCTAACCTATCAGTTTTTCCTGTTATTATCTCTACTTTTGATATTAAGTCTCAGTAACTCATTCTGAAGATTTTGTTCTATTTTTCTTATGTAAAAAAATTATCATTTTACATTTTAACATAATGTCTTTTAAATCCAGGGTAGTAGGTTCTTAGTTTATTTTCAGTCTAACTCTGAAAACGTTAGTATTTTTACCTATTTCGTTTCATTTAATATCATATATCATTAGTTATATTAATAGTATCTCTGATATGTAATTTTTATATTTGCAAATTTATTTGAATCTCACTTTCATGGCCCTATATCTCTCTCTGTCTCTTTCTGTCTCTCTTTCTCTGTTGCTTGCTGTACTACATGTATGCTATGTTGACTACTTAATTAATATTCACAATCATCTTACGGAGAAGAAGGAGCTTTATTTAAAACAAAAAAGAAATGGAAACCTAGAGAGTTTAAAGAACAAGCTTTTGACATAAAATAAGCAAGTAGTGAAGGTAGAAATTCATACAGCCTAACTTCAAAGCCCACTTACCCTGTACTGAATTGGGATATATCAGTTCAGTTCAGTCGTTCAGCTGTGTCCGGCTCTTTGCAACCCCATGAATCGCAGCACACCAGGCCTCCCTTCCCATCACCAACTTCCAGAGTTCACTCAAACTCATGTCCAACGAGTCGGTGATGCCATCCAGCCATCTCATCCTCTGTCGTCTCCTTTTCCTCGTGCCCCCAATCTCTCCCAGCATCAGAGTCTTTTCCAATGAGTCAACTCTTCACATGAGGTGGCCAAAGTATTGAGATGTATAACTATCTATAATAAGATAAATTATACACATCACTGGTATGTGTATATAAAGCGTTACTAAATCAAATGTGAACAGAGATGGCTGATTATAACATATTATCACCCTAGTGTCTTCTCATATCACTTTTTTCTTCCTGTTTACTAAGGTTAATTACAGCCCTTTCTTGTGAGGTGCTGTGGCAGGGTTTTACAAGGTAAGCATGTCTATAATACCCCCACCTGTCCTGGATGAACACAATGTTAATATGATATATCCTCAGAGCCCTGCAACATAAATTGGAACTGAAGTGCCAGGAAGCATGAAAAATGGCAGAGTGACAATATACTGTGTCAGTGCTTACAATTATAGGCTTTTAATATCCGGATCATTGAACTACTATATACATGATGTATAGTATCAGTCTGGGAACAACGTGTCTCTGTTGGCTGGAATGCCATCCTGCTTCCTTAGACTTCTCAGTCTAAAGCATCAAAGGGAACACTCTCAGGTTGTCCCAGGGCCTTGGATCTGTGTGTGGGATCAATTCCCATTATGAATGTTCCCCCAAAATGTAAAATACATTGTTGAATTTTAATCTTTCCATTCAATTGAAAAAAAAAGAGCAGAAAAGGCTGAAGAAAAATTGTAAATTAAAACACTGACCAAACAACCCAACCCCAAATGCAAGCAAACAGACAAACATATATACAAGGCTGGTTTGGCTCACTGGATTTAATTTGTGTATTCTCCACGTCTCATGGGTTTCCTAGATGTGCTAGTGGTAAAGAACCTGCCTCCCAATGCAGGAGTTGTAAAAGAAACAGGTTTGACCCCTGAGTTGGGAAGATTCCTTGGAGAAGGGCATGGCAACCCACTCCGGTATTCTTGCCTGGAAAATCCCGCGGACAGAGGAGCCTGGCGAGCTATTGTCCCTAGGGTCGTACAGAGTTGGACAGGATTGAAATGACGTAGCATGCATGCATGCACGTTTCATGAGTACAGTAGGGTTTGGAATGTGTTATACCTCAGCTTCGGATCAAATTTGCATTCGGTTCTGAGGTGGTCCTCTTGTTTAGATCTGTACATTCCTTAGCATTTGACCCTTAACTCTCCACCATTGTAAGGGTAGGTTGCGTCATTTAGCTATCATCAGAGACAAGAAGACACAAACGCGAGTTAATAACCATCAAAGGTGTCTATTTCCTTTTCCTATAAATCAGAGCATGCTTTCCTACTGAATTTTGCAAGAAGGAAAACAGACTCCCTCCTGCCGATGTGAGGAAGTAAAGCTAAATCTCCCTCAAGATTCACTTTGGCTACTTGCAGCTGTATGTTAGTACCTTTTTATATGCAATTTTACTTCATTTAGTCTTTAAGGTTGTGCCTGAGGTTAGTTTAAAGGTTAGTTAAATGTTAATGGATGTTAATGCTGCAATTAAATTGTTAAATCAATTGAAAACTGGGGCTCCATTTCTATCTGCGTTAGTGCCGGCCTGAGCTGCATTGGCGTATAAATTAAAAGCTGTAAATCTAGCGAAGTCTAATTAGAGACCAAATTTCTCATTTATCTTATTTTCACAGGACTGTAAGCACTGATAGATAATCAACGAAGGGCTAAAACTTTTTAACATTAAAAAACTATTTTATCTATTTCGGGATTCAGGTGACTGATTATAATTCAGATCCAATTACTGTAAAAGGTCATATGTGAAATGAAGTTCTTTCAGACACTCTAAGTTTTCTTTTACAAGTTTGCATACAACCCACTACCATTCCCATCCCCCAAAGCAAATAAAAATACATTATTCAAGACCACCTTTAATGGCATCTTAGAGTAACCTTGGTGCTAAACAGTGTGTTTAATAGACTACTTCATTAACCCAAAGGGGGAAAGATGGATTTGGAAGCCTTGTAGGAGATACATCAGGGAGCAAAATTAAGCCTTCATGGATGTCTAAGGTGAGGATATTTTCACTGTTGCTTCATATTGGTCTTGCTTTACCCAGTGTCTGAGAATACTTGCATATAATCAGTTCAAATGAAAGGATTTGTCAAACTAAATCCTCCTCAGTTCAGTATTGTAGAACTCCTCTGTTAAAATAATTCTGTGTATAACTCAACTTTGGTCCCACTTTAGTAGATTATACTTTAAAAAAAAATTCTCTTCACTATTCACTAACTTATGGCACTTAATGATGAGGTCTAACCATAGCTTTTGATATACAAATGTTGACATGAAGATATGTTAGTTTCTACCTAAGTCAGAAGGTCAAAAATCATCTTCCCAAAGACTAGGAACACACACATATGTTTTGGTTTGGAAAGCTGCTTTATTATTTAAAAATGTTAATGAAAATTGTATTTTCCATGAATGTTAATTTCTTTAATAAAATCTTCTGCCCAGAAAAAGTACTATTTTAAGATAAGTTATAAATGGATATTCAACTCACTCAACTATAAGAAGGCTTCATTCTTCTAATGAAGATACAAGCCTTGTCCTTCTTCATTCATATTCTGTAGTTTCAGCCACTGATTAAACCACAGAAGAACATCAGAAAGTGAACTGCTGAGCAGATTGAATGTTCTGAACTTTTAACTTTCTTAATTTTGTCATGAATTCAAATCTACTAAAACTCTTGATTACAGACTCTTGTAGAAAAGATAGGTTGCTTGTTCCCTGAAGCAAAGGAAAAAGATGTTCTATTTTTTCACCCTCAAAGAAACACTGATTTCCTAACAGCATGTTTGTTTCTTACAAGCATTTCAAACTCAGGAACTAACTAACACACTAACACCAGGTGAACCAAAATCAGTCTATATTCATGAATTGCTGAGACTTTCAAAAGGAGGGATTTACAACATCTTAACCAGAGACTGTGCACATATGATGAAAACGTACAGATGTATCAAGAACATACCTGCCAGGTACTCTTTCTCTTTTTCGTTAATTAGAGAGGAAAAACAATAGCAAAAGATACAAGGCCAGCCTTTTTAGCAGGGTAGGAGTTATCACTCTACCAGGTAGAAAGAGGCTGGGAAAGTCTTTGAGTAGAAAACCTAGGATGGAATATTAGATTTTTTTTTTTTTTTTTCCTGATCACCAATCTTCTGGGAACAGGATTTTTTTTTTTTTTTTAATATTCAAGTGTTGACAGGAAACTATCCACTGAGACTAGACAGACACCTAAGGGCTATTACTTAATGATTTCTGAGAATGATTTGCAGCTGAAGCCTAAAATTCTGCTGTTAAAAATAAATTCTTTTGAATTAGATATTTTTACTCAATGCACATGCAAACATTTTTAAGTTCTACAAGCCACTGTCAGTCGCTGATGTGACTGTTTCACAATGTAAAGCTGCTTCGGATCTAGTTCTAGGGCTGGTGGAGGGCATGAGTGAGGCGAATTTTACTGGAAGCTGGCGAGGTGGGGGTCTGAGCAAGAATTCTTCCCCTAGTGGGGAGACACAGAGACAGTGCTTCAGTGCAAGCTTTGGAGGCAACTAGGGACTAAGTTCAAACTTGGCTAGTTTGCATATGTGCTAGGGCATCAGGCAAGTTTCCTAACCTCTCTTTGCTGGCATTTCCTCATCTTGTTCTTGTTCTTCTCCACCCATATTCCCCTGGCTTTGAATGCTATCTGATTGCAGGTGACTAGTGAGTATATTTTTAGCACTGACTCCTGATTCCTAGATACTTTTATTAGATAGTTTTACTGATACGGCTTCTTAGATTCATTTATTCACCTATTCATTTATTAACTCATTTGTTCATTCATTGTTGAGTGCTGGCAACATGTCAGGGCTTATAGTACCACTAACCATTCTAGAGAGCAGCATAAATTACTTACCCTTTTAGCATTTATATTCTAGGGAAGGAGTAGATAGTGAACAAAGAAACGAGAAATCTAACAATTTCAAAAGAATATACACTATGTAAAAATTCAAGGCAGAGTAGAAGCAGAAAGTGACTGAGCATTCCCTTTTGGGTTGATGGGACAGGGGACAGAGATTTAGAAGAGGTATAGGAACAGGCCACTATCTAATAGATATCCACAAGTGGGACTCGTCAAAAACAGCTTTTGTGATCGTCTAACTCCCTAGCTTTCTCTTCCTTCTGAATTTCCTTCTCTTCCTATTTTCCCATCTCAGTTAACAGCATCATCATTTACATAAAAACCTAGAAGTTTTGGGGTTTTTTTCTTCTTCTTCTTTTATCATTACTCACTCCTCTGCAGATCCTATCCACCAGTAGTGCGAGCTCAGTCTGTTCACTTTTGTCCGACTCTTTGAGAGACCATACCCTGCCAGGCTCCTCTGTCCAAGCAGCAATAGGTTGATATTAAAGCATCACCTTATAGAAAGTTGACTAATGGTCAGTGGACTTAGGTGACTAGCCCAGGGTTATACAACCAGTCAATGGTGGATCCCAGGCTTGTTTGGAATCAGACTTTCCTGCACCATTTTTGCATTTTTCCCTTCTGACTCTGAAGGAGGGGCTGCAAAAGGGACAAGAGAGCTGTAAGTGCCCCATATTTGTTCAACAGTTTACCCGACTCCTCAACTTTTCCATACCTTACCTGACAATTTCTACTCAACGCTGGAATTTACTTGTTTCCTGCAATTACTAAGCCAGTCTGAACTCTCTCACATACTTTCTTCTACGTTATTTTGCAAGTACTCCCTGACCATTTCACGCTTTGTCTTATGTTATAGGTACATTTTAAGTCCCTAAAAGATAGAGGCCAACTCTTCTCCCTCTATGTATACACTTAGTGTTCAAAAAATGCTTGTTACAGTTAAACATAGATTTTATTTTCTAGTCTCAGAAAATTTACAATCTAGCTGGTGCCATAAACAACGACTCATGACAAAACTTCAGTTCAGTTCAGTCGTGTCTGACTCTTTGTGACTCCATGAATCACAGCACGCCAGGCCTCCCCTGTCCAGCACCAACTCCTGGAGTTCACTCAGACTCATGTACATTGAGTCTCTGATGCCATCCAGCCATCTCATTCTTTGTCGTCCCCTTCTCCTCCTGCCCCCAATCCCTCCCAGCATCAGAGTCTTTTCCAATGAGTCAGCTCTTTGCATGAGGTGGCCAAAACACTGGAGTTTCACTTTAGCATCATTCCTTCAAACGAAATCGCAGGGCTGATCTCCTTCAGAATGGACTGGGTGGATCTCCTTGTAGTCCAAGGGACTCTCAAGATGAGTCTTCTCCAGTACCACAGTTCAAAAGCATCAATTCTTCGGCACTCAGCTTTCTTCACAGTCAACTCTCACATGCATACATGACCACAGGAAAAACCATATAGCCTTGACTAGATGGACCTTAGTTGGCAAAGTAATGTCTCTGCTTTTGAATATAATGTCTAGGTTGGGCATAACTTTTCTTCCAAGGAGTAAGCGTCTTTTAATTTCATGGCTGCAGTCACCACCTGCAGTGATTTTGGAGCCCCTCAAAATAAAGTCTGACACTGTTTCCACTGTTTCCCCATCTATTTTCCATACTTTGCTGACTAAGTTCCGTCTAGTCAAGGCTATGGTTTTTCTAGTGGTCATGTATGGATGTGAGAGTTGGACTGAGAAGAAGGCTGAGCACCGAAGAATTGATGCTTTTGAACTGTGGTGCTGGAGAAGACTCTTGAGAGTCCCTTGGACTGCAAGGAGATCCAGCCAGTCCATCCTAAAGGAGATCAACCTTGGGATTTGTTTGGAAGGAATGATGCTAAAGCTGAAACTCCAGTACTTTGGCCACCTCAAGAGAAGAGTTAACTCATTGGAAAAGACTCTGATGCTGGGAGGGATTGGGGGCAGGAGGAGAAGGGGACGACCGAGGATGAGATGGCTGGATGGCATCACGGACTCGACGGATGTGTCTGAGTGAACTACAGGAGATAGTGATGAACAGGGAGGCCTGGCATGCTGCGATTCCTGGGGTCTCAAAGAGTCGAACACAACTGAGCTACTGAACTGAACTGATGGGACCGGATGCACTGAGCCGGTGGTGCACTGAGTGCAGGCGGCTGCGAGCCGTCAACGCAGTGGGGGCCGGGAGCTGCGAGCTGGCGGTGCACTCGGTGCGGCCGAGAGGAGCTACCCCATGTCTGAGGTCAGGGGCAGTGGCCAAGAGGAGCTACCCTGCATCCGAGGTCAGGGGCGGTGGCTGGCAGGAGACACCCCGTGTCCGAGGCCAGTGGCGGCCAAGAGGAGACACCCTGTGTCCGAGGTCAGGGCTGCGGCCAAGAGGAGCTATCCCACTTCCAAGGTCAGGGGTGGCCGGGAGGAGACACCTCGCACTTGAGGCCAGGGGCGGTGACCCTGAGGAGCCACCCTGAGCCTGAGGTCAAGGAAGGTGGCTGGGAGGAGCCACGCATTCAAGGCCAGGGCCGGCTGCCAGGAGGAGCAACCCTAGGAAAAGTGGCTGTGTAGGCACAGGAGGGCCTAGAGGAGCTGTCTCATGTTGAAGGTCAGGAACCACCGGCAGTAAGGAGATACCCCTCATCCAAGGTAAGGAGCAGAGGCTGTGCTTTGCTGGAGCAGCCGTGAAGAGATACCCCAAGCCCAAGGTAAGAGAAACCCAAGATGGTAGGTGTTGCAAGAGGGCATCAGAGGGCAGACACACTGAAACCATACTCACAGAAAACTAGTCACCAGTCAATCTAATCACACTAGGACCACAGCCTTGTCTAACTCAATAAAACCAAGCCATGCCCGCAGGGCAAACCCAAGACGAGTGGGTCATGGTGGAGAGGGCTGACACAGTGTGGTCCACTGGAGAAGGGAACGGCAAACCACTTCAATATTCTTGCCTTGAGAACCCCATGAACAGTAGGAAAGGCAAAATGATAGGATACCAAAAGAGGAACTCCCCAGGTCAGTAGGTGCCCAGTATGCTACTGGAGGTCAGTGGAGAAATAACTCCAGAATGAATGAAGGGATGGAGCCAAAGCAAAAATAATACCCAGCTGTGGATGTGACTGGTGATAGAAGTAAATTCCAATGCTGTAAAGAGCAATATTGCATAGGACTCTGGAATGTCAGGTCCATGAATCAAGGCAAATTGGAAATGGTCAAACAAGAGATGGCAAGGGTGAATGTTGACATTCTAGGAATCAGCAAACTAAAATGGACTAGAATGGGTGAATTTAACTCAGATGACCATTATATCTACTACTACAGGCAGGAATCCCTCAGAAGAAATGGAGTAGCTATCATGGTCAACAAAAGAGTCTGAAATGCAGTACTTGGATACAATCTCAAAAACGACAGAATGATCTCTGTTCGTCTCCAAGGCAAACCATTCAATATCACAGTTATCCAAGTCTATGCTCCAACCAGTAACACTGAAGAAGCTGAAGTTGAATGGTTTTATGAGGACCTACAAGACCTTTTAGAACTAACACCTAAAAAGATGTCCTTTTCATTCTAGGGGACAGGAATGCAAAAGTAGGAAGTCAAGAAATACCTGGAGTAACAGGCAAATTTGGCCTGGGAATGCGGAATGAAGCAGGGCAAAGATTGATAGAGTTTTGCCAAGATAATGCACTGGTCATAGCAAACACCCTCTTCCAACACAAGAGAAGACTCTATACATGGACATCACCAGATGGTCAACACTGAAATCAGATTGATTATATTCTTTGCAGCCAAAGATGGAGAAGCTCTATACAGTCAACAAAAACAAGACCAGGAGCTGACTGTGGCTCAGATCATGAACTCCTTGTTACCAAATTCAGACTCAAATTGAAGAAAGTAGGGAAAACCACTAGACCATTCGGGTATGACCTAAATCAAATCCCTTATGATTATACAGTGGAAATGAGAAATAGATTTAAGGGCCTAGATCTGATAGATAGAGTGCCTGATGAACTATGGAATGACAAAACTTAAGTGATGGCAAATCAAAGTGAGCAATGAAATGCCATAACATGAAGTATTTTAAAAACTGATGAACAAAAGAAATCACTGGAAAACTGTAGAATGAGTATTAGCTTTAGTCAAGGAGGAGGAAAATGGAATGAATAGATTTTAAGTATGACAATGAATATGTCATTTACAGATCAGGCTGGCATGATGAGAGCTAAGGGTTCTTCAAAAGATGAGTTCATGCACAAACATTTATCAAAATCTTACCAGATGTCATGTACTCTATAGCATACACAATAGCAACTGAAATAAATATTGTTTGGGTCTCATGTAGTTGATAGGTTAGCAACAAAAGACCAAGAATTTAACAATCTATGCTGTGATGGGAGTTTATACCTGAAGCATGTAACTTCTGGAGGAGGAACATCAAGAGGGGGCTTCTGAAAGAAATGCTGTTTTCTGCTTGGAGAATTATTAATGGAAGGCAAAAGTTGAAAAATTTAGATTAGACTAGATCAGATGGCACTTTATATAGCATTAAACAGTGGAGCTACCAAATTAGATGGCTAGAGGGAGGAAAAAGGGAAGGAAAATGGAGGAGGAAGAAGAGTCTGGAGGGAGACATTACTGGTGGTGAAATGAGAACTTTTGTTAAGAAAGCCCCACAGGGACCCAAAGAGGGTATGTCTCCAGAGGACATATGTAAAAACAGAAAGGGATGATCCTGAAGAGGGAGCCAACATTCGCCTATAGAAGTGAGATCTTTATCTTTATACTTACGCTCCATATCACCCAACAACTATCTCTTCTTTTCTTGCCACTTTGATCTGTACCAACGTATTCGTTTCATTCTCTACCTAATTTTCTTTATTATCATTATCACTTGGTCCATCTTCTACACTTCAAACACACAGATATCTCTTTAAGATACACCATTGGCCTTACACTTCCTTAGCATAGTCATCATCTTTGTGAAAATTATGTTTTTCAAAATTGTATTCTGGTAGAGGAAAACAGAGCTGACCTAAATGACTTTGGAAATTAGTAAGTCACAAAACTAAAGATGTGAGAATTTGACTGTGAAGAAAGCTGAGCGCAGAAGAATTGATGCTTTTGAACTGTGGTTTTGGAGAAGACTTTTGAGAGTCCCTTGGACTGCAAGGAGATGGAATCAGTTCATCATAAAGAAAATCAGTTCTGAATATTCATTGGAAGGACTGATGCTGAAGCTGAAATTCCAATACTTTGGCCACCTGATGCAAAGAACTGACTCATTTGAAAAGACCTCGATGCTGGGAAAGATTGAAGGCAGGAGGAGAAGGAGATGACAGAGGATGAGATGGTTGGATGGCATCACTAATTCAATTTACATGAGTTTGAGCAAGTTCCGGGAGTTGGTGATGGATAGGGAAGCCTGGTGTGCTGCAGTCCATGGTGTTGCAAAGAGTTGGACACAACTGAGTGACTGAACTGAACACTAAAGTGAAATGAAACTGTAAATGAGCACTGTACTCTAGCTAAGAAAATTGTTTCCCATGATGCTGTATGGGCTAACAGTTCTGATACCACATAAGAATGCATCACACAAAATAAGAACTCTGTCAAAGGGATACAGGCCCTGACAGAAAGAGTGCCCAAAGGCCTAACTGGAATAAATTGAGCAAGAAATGAAAGTAGTAGTATGCTATAATTCAAAGTATAAAATAAATATCCATGTGTCAACACTGATCTAAATCAATGACTGAAAAATAATCATTAAAAAAATACATAATTATAGAATAGAGACATATTTTGTGCAGAAGGATTCCAAATAATTTCTGTAGATATTCCAAATAATTTCTGTAGATATTTCTGTAGAATTGCCAGCTCTTGCTTCCTTACAGAAGAGAGGATGGAATGGGGCAGAAGGAAGAACATTTTGATAATGGAGAAAGCTGACAAACACTATCTCAGAGAGGTCATCAGTGCCAACATCCACAGTCATAAGTCACATCAACAGTATATACTCTCAATATGATGGGATGAGAGTGGCGCTGTGATCTTCCTTCCAAAGATACATAACGCCAGTCTAATCATGAGAAAAATATCAGACACATCCTAGTATAATGACATTCTACAAACTACCTGGCCAGTACTCCTCAAACTGTCAGGGTCACTGAAAGCAAGGGAGGTCTGAGCATCTATAATAGCCAGGAAGAGCCTAAGGAGACATGATGGCTTAATGGAATGTGGTGTCCTGATTATGATACTGGAGCAAAAAAAAAAATATTAAGGTTTATATTAAGTAAAAGTTAAGGAAATCTGAATAAACTATGGGTTTTAGTTAATAATGAAATACTAATGTGTTAGCTTATTTAACTTATATGCAGTGTACATCATGAGAAATGCTGGGCTGAATGAAGCACAAGCTGGAATCAAGATTGCAGGGGGAAATATCAATAGCCTCAGATATGGAGATGACACCACCCTTATGGCAGAAAGTGAGGAAGAACTAAAGAGCCTCTTGTTGCAAGTGAAAGAGGTGAGTGAAAAAGTTGGTTTAAAACACACTTTCAGAAAACTAAGATCATGGCATCTGGTCCCACCACTTCATGGCAAATAGAAGTGGAAACAATAGAAACAGTGAAAGAGTTTATTTGTGGGGGGCTCCAAAATCACTACACATAGTGATTGCAGCCATGAAATTACAAGATGCTTGCTCCTTGGAAAAAAGCTATCACCAACCTAGACAGCATATTAAAAAGCAGAGACATTACTTTATCAACCAAAGTCTGTCTAGTCAAGGCTGTGGTTTTTCCAGTAGTCATGTATGGATGTGAGAGTTGGACTGTGAAGAAAGCTGAGCACCAAAGAATTGATGCTTTTGAACTGTGGTGTTGGAGAAGATTCTTGAGAGCCCCTTGGACTGCAGGGAGATCCAGCCAGTCCACCGTAAAGGAGATCAGTCCTGGGTGTTCATTGGTAGGACTGATGTTGAGGCTGAGGCTTCAGTACTTTGGCCACTTGATGCTAAGAGCTGTCTCATTTGAAAAGACCCTGATGCTGGGAAAGACAGAGCAGGAGGAGAAGGGGACGACAGAGGATGAGATGGCTGGATGGCATCACCGACTCAATGGATATGAGTTTGAGTGAACTCCGGGAGTTGGTGATGGACAGGGAGGCCTGGTGTGCTGCAGTCCATGGTGTCCCAAAGAGTTGGACACAACTGAGCGACTGAACTGAACTGAGCAGAACTGAATGTGTTAGTCACTCAGTTGTGTCTGACTGTTTGTGACTCCATGGACCTGCCAGGCTCTTCTGTTCATGGAATTCTGCACGCAAGAATACTGGACGGGCTTGCCATAGCCCATTCCCTCCTCCAGGGGATCTTCCCAACTCAGGGCTCAAACACAGGTCTCCTACACAGCAGGCAGATTCTTTACCATCTGAGCCACTTATAAAGCCCTATAAAGCATACGTACTTGCTTAGGGCTTCTGATTTATATTAACAAACCGTCCTCCAGAAATGTTCTACTACACCAATTTTCACACTCATCAGCAGTGTTGGGGAGAATATTTTGGCCCACAAAGGGTTTTGTTGTTTGTTCATTTAATCTGTATGTTTAGTAAGAAATCTATGAATTCTTCACAAATGCGTTCTCAACAGGATAGACTATAAGTTCTGCTTCATCAGTTGCTATTTGCTGCATGCTTATCCTTTGGTAGACTTTGTGTTGTCCATTTACTTCACATCCCTCATCCAATGTGATGCTTACAAGATTCCTGAGATGTAGGCTAGGTCCTCATCCTCCTGCGTTCAGATGTGAGAAGGGGAACAGCCTGCTAGTCACAGGCCTATTGTTGTTCTTTAGTCATTAAGTTGTGTCTGACTCTTTTGCGACCCCATGGCTGTAGCTTAACAGGCTCCTCTGACCATGGGATTTCCCAGACAAGAATACTGGAGTGGATTGCCATTTCCTTCTCAAGAGTATCTTTCCAACCCAGGGATCAAACCCACATCTCCTGCATTGCAGGTGGATTCTTTACCACTGAGACACCACTGGCTCAGCAATTTTAGTAAACGTAAGCGAAGAGTTGACTCATTGGAAAAGACTCTGATGCTGGGAGGGATTAGGGGCAAGAGGAGAAGGGAACGACTGAGGATGAGATGGCTAGATGGCATCACCTACTCGATGGACATGAGTCTGAGTGAACTCCGGGAGTTGGTGATGGACAGGGAGGCCTGGCGTGCTGTGATTCATGGGGTTGTGAAGAGTTGGACACAACTGCGCTACTGAACTGAACTGAACATATTTATACAAAATGTTATTCAGAGGAGAAATTAGATATAAGGTCTATGTATACCCTTTATAATATCCACACAATTTTTCTATAAATCTAAACTGATTTTAAAAGTAAATTTTATTAAAAATCATAGTTTCAAGCTCAACTCATTTTCTGAGCACAGACTAACGCTGGACTATTCCAACAAAATGTTCTGTGGGAACCTCAAATTAATTGTCCAAATCAAAACTCATTATCTTAAGCATCACATCAACTAAGCTTCTTAATTTCTTTATATCTCATAAATAGACAGCAGTAAATAAAATAAAATTAAAATAAAATCATGATACACGATTATTTTAAAGATTTGCCAGGTTGGACACTTGAGAATCATCAGCCCCTCCTCCCTTCCTGTAATCCATCAACATCAGTTGCCAAATGCACATTCTATGCCCACAGTGACTTTTTGCTTATTATTTTCCACATTATTGTTCAGACACTCATTGATTTTTTTGAGTTATTTTCAAGGGTCTTTAAAATGACCTTTTAATCACTCTTCCAAATACATCTCGTTGTTGAGCTAGTGTCATAAAGCTTAATTCCGCTCGTGTATTCTTTCAGAAAGTTAGAGGTAACTACCCACTGCATGACATCCATAGTCAACACCTTGTCTTGGCCCTTTGAGGTGACGCTTCAACCTTACTTCCCAATATCTGTTCCCATATTTCTCTCCGAAATCATGGCAGCCTCACTCTCCCATTTCACATCACTCTCACGGCCTCTCTTACGCCCTCCCCGCAGAACCTGTAAAATTTGGATGCATGCCTGCTATGTGTCAAGTATATGAGTGTCATGCATTCCTGCTGGAGAGGAAAGAAGAAAGGAAAGACATCCCTTCCTCAGATTCCATATCTGCATCTTTACTCGTACTTATCCTCCTCTGCACTGGCCTACCCTCCCAGTTCTGGCTTTCCAGACCTCACACACCCTTCACCATCTACCACAAAGATAAAAGCAGTTTAGTAAAGTGGCTAAAAGCATGGGTGCTGAGTCAAAGCAGACCTGAGTTTAATTTCTGGCCTTGTATTTTATTCTTTTGCAAAACTAGACAATCTGTGTCCTCTCTAAGTGTCTATCTGTGAAACCGGGATTTGGTGCAGATTATATGAAATAAGGTACTTGCTAATAAGTTCCCAAAATACAGCAAATCTTTAAAGTTCTCCTTTCAAAGGTCAGCTTTTAAGGAAATCTAGCCTATTTGTATATGTTTTTTGTTCATTTGTCCTTTTGATCCCCACTAGTTGAGATTCTGTGGGATTTTGGTTGCGTCTCCTGTCTGCTACTTTTCCAGGCCCCCTTTGCTCCATGGTGTTTTGTCTTCTCGTTCCACAACATTGCCATTTCACAACAATCCCTCTGTGTCTCGACTGGCTTCTCTGTATAACAGAAATACTGATAGTACCTCACTCAAAGGATTTTTGAAGGCGAAGAGATTGATGCGTACAGAGCACTTTGAACAGTGCTTAATATATAAGAAGTACTAGATGCATGATTTTACTTTTTGTTAATAGGGTTATCATCTCATCTGCCAAGGTAACAGACAATGAGGTTTACCTTTATATCCCCTGTAATGACTAGAAAAAATTCAAGTATATAGTTGATGCTGAGTGAAGGCAAACTGGAGTGGAATCTGATGTGATGGGACACCATCTTCCTTTCTCTGAGGAAGAAAATATGGATCAATTAGAACCAAGGGCCAAAGCCATGGACAATTAATGCACAGGGCAGGTGAGGAAGAGGACACACTGGGGAAGGGCCAGGCAGAAAGAGATTTAAGGGGATGAACCTGTAAGGAGCAAAAGCGCGGAGAATGAGTTGTATTAAATAATGCAGTCTTTATTGGTGCCTGATGAATAAATGAACAACACTAATGCTCCTTTGTGCTTACTCAGAGGTATGCTCACCTCCAGGATAAGTTGCTTGATAATAGTCTGCCATCAACTAATGTTCAGTAGTAGATGTGAGACAAAATTCCCCCAAATGTAAGTCTAAGTAAAATTTTTGCATAACGTATGGCTTGATTTTTATTTAATGACATAGTAGTCTCTTATCAATCTGGATTATTTTTATTTTATTTTATTTTTCTATGTGTGTGTTTTATTTTTTTAAAATTTTTTTAAATACTTTATTCTACATTACAATACTGTATTTGTTTTGCCATACATTGACATAAATCAGCCACAGGTGTCCACTATCTCCCAATGCCAAAGCCCCCTCCCACCTCCCACCCCACATCCTCTCCCTGAATCATCCTGTGCACCAGCCCCATGCGTCCTGCATCCTGTATTGAACATAGACTGGTGCTTCATTCTTACAAGATAGTATATATGTTTCAATGCCGTTCTCCCAAATCATCCCACCCTCTCCCTCTCCCTCAGAGTCCAAAAGTCCGTCCTATACTTCTGTGTCTCTTTTGTTGTCTCACATAGAGGGTCTTCATTACTATCTTTCTAAATTCCATATATATGTGTCAGTATACTGTATTGGTGTTTTTCTTTCTGGCTTACTTCACTCTGTATAATCGGCTCCAATTTCATCCATCTCATTAGAACTGAGTCAAATTTATTCTTTTTAAGGGCTGAGTAGTACTCCATTGTGTATATGTACCACAGCTTTCTTATCCATTCATCTGCTGATGGACATCTAGGTTGCTTCCATGTCCTGGCTATTATAAACAGTGCTGCAATGAACATTGGGGTACATGTGTCTCTTTCAATTCTGGTTTCCTTGGTGTGTATGCCCAGCAGTGGGATTGCTGGATCATAAGGCAGTTCTATTTGCAATTTTTAAGGAATCTCCACACTGTTTTCCATAGTGGCTGTACTAGTTTGCATTCCCACCAGCAGTGTAAGAGGGTTCCCTTTTCTCCACATCCTCTCCAGCATTTATTGCTTGTAGACTTTTGGATCACAGCCATTCTGACTGGTGTGAAATGGTACCTCATTGTGGTCTTGATTTGCATTTCTCTGATAATAAGTGATGTTGAGCATCTTTTCATGTGTTTGTTAGCCATCCGTATGTCTTCTTTAGAGAAATGCCTATTTAGTTCTTTGGCCCATTTTTTGATTGGTTCGTTTATTTTTCTGGAGTTGAGCTGCATAAGTTGCTTGTATATCTTTGAGATTAGCTGTTTGTCAGTTGTTTCATTTGCTATTGTTTTCTCCCATTCAGAAGGCTGTCTTTTCACCTTGCTTATAGTTTCCTTTGTTGTGCAGAAGCTTTTAATTTTAATTAGATCCCATTTGTTTATTTTTGCTTTTATTTCCAATATACTGGGAGGTGGATCATAGAGGATCCTGCTGTGATTTATGTTGGAGAGTGTTTTGCCTATGTTCTCCTCTAGGAGTTTTATAGTTTCTGGTCTTACATTTAGATCTTTAATCCATTTTGAGTTTATTTTTGTGTATGGTGTTAGAAAGAGATCTAGTTTCATTCTTTTACAAGTGGTTGACCAGTTTTCCCAGCACCACCTGTTAAAG
The DNA here is from genome assembly GCA_917880005.1 of Nanger dama. Classification (NCBI taxonomy): domain Eukaryota; kingdom Metazoa; phylum Chordata; class Mammalia; order Artiodactyla; family Bovidae; genus Nanger; species Nanger dama. The sequence continues at coordinate 9,456,873 of CAKJTW010000044.1, read as the reverse complement.
AGACTGTCTTTACTCCATTGTATATTCTTGCCTCCTTTGTCGAAGATAAGGTGTCCATAGGTGTGTGGGTTTATCTCAGGGCTTTCTATTTTGTTCCATTGATCTATATTTCTGTCTTTGTGCCAGTACCATACTGTCTTAATGACTGTGGCTTTGTAGTAGAGCCTGAAGTCAGGCAAGTTGATTCCTCCAGTTCCATTCTTCTTTCTCAAGATTGCTTTGGCTATTCGAGGTTTTTTGTATTTCCATACTAAAACCCATATGTGAAAGATTAGTACAGGAAACACTGGTATGTTTTTAGAGACATTGAGTGGTAGCCACATCTTTCCAATAGTAAACATGAGATAAAGTAGCTACCTAACTCTTAGTGACCATCTTTCTGTTGTATAACAAGAGCTGTGGTGAGCAATGCAGACAAGGACTACTGGACCACTAATGGCTAATATTCTGTCCTCTGATCGGTCTTTCTTTATCTTCTATCTATGATCTCTGAACAGATATTAAAGCCTAAGACATTACAAGGGAATTAGAGAATTTCTTATTAATTAGAAATATTACATGCATATTTCCATTTGGAAAGACATTAAGAGTCTGTTTGAATTTTTTGCTTGGTTTTTCATCAAGCTTGAATTTGAAGGTCAATATACATGGCCTGCGTTTATTATCTCTCATAAGGCACTAGCATGTTCCAAGTTCAGAGGAAGAAATCACACTTTCTCAAACCATTTAAGAAGAGGCAGCGATGTGGTCTGAAAAACCCCAACCAGAGGGGGAACCTGTTCAGACTGCCCTGGAAAAGGTGACCTGAAGAACCTCATTACTTTTATGGGCTTGACCTAATCCCTCATAAAACTTTCTTCTGTGATTTCTCAATATAGTCCTTGAAACACCGAAAAGGGAAATGAAACACTTCCGGCTTGTATTTAAACTCGACCCCAAAGCATATATGTTTATTAGCCTCATAAACCCAATGCAACGGAAGCATTCATGAGTCAGGTTCAGGGGCTGTGAGGAAGGGTAATTTGTCACTGGCGATGACATCATTGTTATCACCTACATCACCGTGAGACTTGTCTGAGCATCCTTTGCACAGCAGTCCTCACCAGGCACTTCAGGCAACAGCAGAGTAGCGGTTCTTGGTAGCAGTTCATGGAGGCTCGATCAGAGGCAAAAATTAAATTTATTCAGCATTTCTAGAGCCTATTTTGGGAGAAGGAGTAACTGAACCGTTAAATAACAGGGCTGTTAGAAATCAAGCCGTTCTTGTGAGGCACCCTGTTTTCATTTCAGCAGTTCAACCTCAGGATGTCAGAGATCCTTATGGCTCTGGTGTTGGAATTTGAATTTACCTATTGTGTCTAACGGCATCACCGACTCGATGGACATGAGCCTGAGTGAACTCCGGGAGGTGGTGATGGACAGGGAGGCCTGGTGCGCTGCGATTCATGGGGTTGCAAAGAGTTGGACACGACTGAGTGACTGAACTGAACTGATTATGTCTAAGTTCTTATTTTCTTTCTTTCCTTCTGCTCAGGCTCTATAAAAAGTATGTATAGACGGAAGTGGGGATGGGTGGGTGAGTCTTAGAGAAATGCAACAGCTGAAGGGTCATTCACTACCTCCAGTCTTATCAATAAGATAATGACTGGACCCCATGACCAGGATACCAGGGAGCCCAGCGTGTAGCGGACAGGAGACAGGAGCCCCAAGAGGCATCACTTCGTTTCAGTTAGTCAGTCTGCCCACCTCCCAGCAAGGCCGCCTGCCGCGGGCTCCCTGGGAGAGGGTCGTGAACCTGGGTGGTGAGCAATTTCCCTTTCCCTTTCCTGCCCGGTGCGTCCTCGCCCCGCCCCCTCCCACTCAGCCCCTGCTGGCCGCCCGGGCAAGTCTTGCTTGCAGCAGAAAGACTCAAACGCTGTCGTGATCTGACTGTTTTCAAACAGGCTTGGCTCCTGTGAGCCTTACCAGCTGTGACTAATAGCAAAAAGAGGCGGGGGTGCGGTGGGGAGGAGGGAAGAAGCTTCTCGAGCCTGCAGGCTTCAGACAGGCAGGCTCTGGGGGAAACAAGAGAAAGCCATTAACTAACCACAGTGTTATCTTGATTCTCTGGGAGAAACGGGCTGGGGACGCCTAATGAACTAGCCTTAACGTTTCAAACTGAACGTGCCTCTGGGAGCTCTACTAGAACAAACAGCGTGACAGATCAATGCTTGGTTCCTATATCAAGAGAAAAGGTTATTCACCCTCTAAGGAATTCGAGGGTTAGTATATCTCTATGATATACTTCCTCTCCTTTTAAAATTTTAACTTTTCTCAGCATGTTCAGGAATAAGCAGTAGGTAAGAGGGCATGCTTACATGCGGACGGTGTGTTTAAACATCTGGTTTCAAAGTTCATTAAGAGGAGACACGCCTGTAAGATAGAAGAGTATTTCTTTTTACACCTTCTTCACCATAGCTCATTTTTAGGGGGTTGCTGTTGCTCCACACAAGGTAGATATTTCAAAAGAAATTGTACAGCCTTCAATTTCCACACCTCAGACTGAGGTGGGGTCAAGGTACAAGCAAGTAAAGCTCACTTTCTCGGTTCAAAAGCCCCATGTGGCTACTAGCCATAGATTTTCAAAAGGTGACTGAGTTTCTTCACCAATCCTCCTAACTGTTCATTTTCTAGGAGGCTTAACTGCCTCTCGGTTATCATTTGGAAGAATTTCTGGATATGAAGTGACATAAAATTCAACTTTCTTGTCTTGTCGGTCAGTAATAACTGAGATGGAATGTGTTTTGTGTTGCCCTCCAGGGTAGCCAAGGGGCTGCCAATTGTACTCTGTCAAAATGATCTTGGACTCTCAAATTAAAAAAAAAGAAGAGAAAAAGAATAAATTTCAGGAAACTGTTGTTAGGTTCAGACTCATACTTGAATCCTGCTAGTCTTTATTCTTACAGGAGATTTTCATTTAAGATAGGTCACATAAATTCTTTCTTTCTTTGCTTTTTTTTTTTTTTTTGGTGTTAATTTTAGCCAGCTGTATGTCCTAGTGAGTTTATGGATTATTTTCTCTCTATAGCCTCTATGTCAGTGTCCTACTTTATTTTTGGGAGGCTCCAAAATCACTGCAGATGGTGACTGCAGCCATGAAATTAAAAGACGCTTACTACTTGGAAGAAAAGTTATGACCAACCTAGATAGCATATTCAAAAGCAGAGACATTACTTTGCTAACAAAAGTCCATCTAGTCAAGGCTATACTTTTTCCAGTGGTCATGTATGGATGCAAGAGTTGGACTGTGAAGAAAGCTGAGCGCCAAAGAATTGATGCTTTTGAACTGTGGTGTTGGAGAAGACTCTTGAGAGTCCCTTGGACTGCAAGGAGATCCAGCCAGTCCATTCTAAAGGAGATCAGCCCTGATGTTCTTTGGAAGGAATGATGCTAAAGCTGAAACTCCAGTACTTTGGCCACCTCATGTGAAGAGTTGACTCATTGGAAAAGACTGATGCTGGGAGGGATTGGGGGCAGGAGGAGAAAAGGATGACAGAGGATGAGATGGCTGGATGGCATCACTGACTTGATGGACTTGAGTCTGAGTGAACTCTGGGAGATGGTGATGTGTCCATCTCCATCCACGGAGGCCTGGAGTGCTTCGATTCATGGAGTGGCAAAGAGTCGGACACGACTGAGTGACTGAACTGAACTATCCTCTATGTAAGTGAAAGTTATTAGTAGCTCAGTTGTGTCCAACTCTTTATGACACCATAGACTGTAGCCCACCAGGCTCCCCTATCCATGAGACTTTCCAGGCAAGAGTACTGAAGTGGGTTGTCACCTCTTTTTCCAGGGTATCTTCCTGACAGAGGGATCAAACCCAGGTCTCTTGCGTTTCAGGCAGATTCTTTACTATCTGAGCCACCAGGGAAGCCCTTAAATCCTGGTAATTTGATAATCTGTCTTTAATAAACAAAAGTGAAAGCAAGTTTTCTCTCCTCCTGGAATCTCACTCTCTCCTAGATTCCTTTCTTTGGAACCGCTGTCTAAGCAGAGTTCCTTACATCAGAAAGGCAGCTATCTATGAATAGAATTTATACAGAAAAGACCGCTTCACTACCTCTTATCCATCAACATGCTGTCCTATTCTGCAAAGTGAATTATTGGAGAGTAGTATACTATGCAGTTACTATTTCTGTGAAAATTTTAAAAGGCTTACTACATGCATACTTTGACCGAGCAATTCCAATTTCAATAATTTTTCTAAGAAAACTACCAAAGATCTGTTGAATTTTACCTATATAGTTATCAAAGCAGCAATAATGTTAAACATGGTTTTCCAACCTAATTATTATGTTTTATTATGTTGTCTAACAGAAATATTCACTGTCTTGCTACCTTTCATTTTTAATACCTGCTAAATAAACCAACTTTCTCTATTAAGTACAAAATGGAAAATTAGGTAAATCTCACTTGAATTATTATAGTGTATTAGCCTGTTTGAGCTGCATAACAAATATGACAGAATGAGTGCCTTAGGCAACAGAATTTCTTTCTCACAGGTCTGGAGACTGAAAATCCATGATCAAGGTGGTGGCAAGGTGGTTTTCATTCTGAGGCCTCTTTGCTGGGCTAGTCAGCGGCCACCATCTCTCTGTGTCCTCATATCATTCCTTCCTTGTGTGTAGAGTGAGAGGGAAGAAATGAGAGAGAGGGAGAAGAGGAAAAGAGAGAGTTTTCTTCCACATCTCTTAATAAAGACACTAACCCTGTTAGATCAGGGCCTCACCCTCATGACCTCATTTAACCTTAATGACTTCCTTTGAACCCCCTTCTCCAAATACAGCCACCCTGGGGGTTAGGGACTCAGCATAGGAATCTGGAGGTAATGAGGGGTATGGTGGGGAACAAACATCCAGTCTACAACATGTAGTTTCCTAGTTAGTAGAAGTTTTTCTTAATGAGACATTCTTTAGAGAACATCTCATTGAGTCTCAAATAAGATTCTATAATTAGACCAAAGAAGCTTCACACCACTGCTTGAAGCAAGTCTTCCTTGTAGCTGTTCATACATTCAGTCAGAAGGTCTGGGCTCTACCCTTAACCAGCTATGCAACCGGATACAAGGCTCATGACCTTTCTGGATCTTGATTTCTACGTGTTTAAAAAGAAGGAATTAAACCAGATGTCTTAGCTCCAAATTTCATGCATCTGTGACTTGTTTCTTGTAGCTCAGTGTTCTCACACCTGTGATACAACTGTCAGAAATGATAATGTGGTACCTAACATTCGTAGCTGTAAGAACTGCATATACAAATGATTTATGTGTGTGTACTGATTTTTTCACTAAGATCATTTATACATATCATTCTGGATTATTGTTATATTCAACAGAATAAAGTATGTAGAATTCCCTTTAATTCAATCCTTGAAGTTGGAAGCAAGTGGAATGAAATACAACTCAAATATAAAGGAGAAATTGGATCCATATTTGGAATTTCATCAAAAACAGGAACAGGGAGGAACATTCCAGGAAAATTATGTAATTCCTTTTATGAGTAGAATATTGGTGAACATATTTCAAAATCTGAGCCATATTAATACATTTTATATTAATATTTATTGCCTAGCAATTTCCTCCATATATGCCATAAAACAAAGACAGCTTTGTCTGATGAACTCCTAGTACCAATTATATAAACAAGTTGGTAAGGACATAAAAGGAAAAAGGAAAAAAGTTTAAATATTGGATTTTACATCAACAAGTCTGTAAAAACTCAAAGGTTGGAGGTTATCAACTTTGGTTTGACTCTTGGTTAGTCTTCAGTCAGCTGGTTTTATAAAAGAACAATCTGCTGATGGGTATATTGAGGAAGTTGAAATAATCAGCCTCAGAAGGGGCTGCATTTCAGTAGTGAGTGAAATCATTTCTAGATTCGAGAGTCTAAAAATTTCCATGATTATTAGAGACAAAAGTCTCCACTTAGCTGTGTAGTATTTTAACAGATAGTTACTTTAAAAGACACTCATTAAGCAATTTCCATTAATAGACCCCACTGGGCATAGATGGCTCAACTTTCGAGGCTTTCTGTAGGTCTTTTTATGTAGTATTTATAAATCTTTTATAAATCTTTTTTATATCTGCTTCTTGCTGCACCCCCTCATTGCCTTAAATACAAAGTTCTGGTCCCAACAAACTCCATGCCACACCCAATGCAATTTTAAGCTACATTAGGTTAAATGAGATATTAAGAGGGTAAGAATCAGACAATAAGGCACAGCACTTCTGTAATGAGGAAATAGGTTCACTGTCAGGATGAGGACATGTTCAGAAACAATGCTTTCAAGGTAAAGCTATTTCCAAAAGAGTTTACCGTGGACAATTATCCAGATAAATGCAGCTGGAGAGATAATCAATTTGGTGAGGACCAAGCAGAAACAGAAGATGTATAATTTAATTATCTGATTACATTATTTTCATAACTTCCATTTTACACATAATTGCCAGCTATCTTTATGATTTTATAGTTTACAAAAGTAGTCAAATATTTCACAATGACCCATTAAAATGGAGAAAACTTGGGGGTTTGCACATGAATGTTTGAAAATTCCACGTCTTGTGCCAGCTGTTCTAGTCTTGGGGAAGGACTTACCCAGCTGCTCCAAGAGGTGCTCTTGTTTAGCTGGCTTCAAGTTCAATACCCTCCCCCATCATCATTCTCCTGACATCATCCTGACATTAAATAACTTCCAATCTCTCTTTATGATAGCATTCTGCTTTATTTTTGCCCACAAAATTATTACTGACTGATATTTTCTTGCTTGTTTTCTGTCTTTACTCATTAAAATGCAAGCTTTGTGAACAAAAGGCTTTCTCCCTGTTTATTTCCTAATTGAAATATACTTGATTTGTAATGTTGCATTTGTTGTTAGTGTACAGAAAAGTGATTCAGCTCTTTATTATTATTATTGTAAATTTTTACTGGAATATAGTTGATTTGCAATTTGTGTTAGTTTTTGCCATACAGCAAAGTGAACCAGGTATACATATACATATATCTACTCTTTTTGCTTCTTCTCCCATGTAGGTCATTGCAGACTATTGAGAAGAATTCCCTGTGCTATACAGTAGGTCCTTATTCGTTATCTGTTTCATATATAATCATGTGTATGTGTCAATCTCAGTCTCCCGATTTATCCCTGCCTCCCTCAGTTCTACATGTATGTACATATATATCCTTTTTCATGTCTTTTCCATTATGGTTTATTACAGAATATTGAATATAGTTCCCTGTATTATACTCTTTTTTAAGACCTTGTTTACCTGGATTTCCAAGTCTTAGAACAGTACAATGGACATAGTAGTGTCTTAATCCATATTTGTTACAGGAATATCAGAAGAATGAATTAATAAGCGATCTTCAGTTGCCTCACTGCACTTGAGGGTGGCATTGCCTACCTCAGAGCTGACCCAACCACACAACAGGAAAATCCAATTTAAAATGTTTTGCCTAAGAAGTACCCAGGAAATATTCATTTTTTTCCCCCTTAGCCTTTCATTTATCGCTTGATTGCAATTAATGAGAGAAAAGAAAATTTCCATGCATTGAATTTTTTACCTCTTTTCTTTAATATGAAAAGACTAAATACATCTCCAGGAAATAGGGCTTGATTCCCAACTAACGCCCACCATCCTCCTTTCTGGATTCTGAGATTCTTATTTTCTGCAGTGTGTGTCTATTTCTCTCGATGGTTCTGTTTACAGGAGAGAGATACCTTTTTTAATTTGTGTTTATATGTGTTGTTTTTCTTAGTCTTTACTCTTGTCTATGTTTCCTTCCCTAAGAGAAGATAATCAGGTTCTCATGTTACTACTAAGTGTTCTAGCAGATGGAAAAAGGTTGCCACATGAGGTCATTGCTGTGTGGATGAACTTGTATACGCTGACATATCAGAGAGCATCTAAGGGAAATGTTATAGGGGCCATCAAGGCCGCTTCAAATTTCCTGATTGCATATATTAAAACGGGATAAGCTCCAATTACTGGAGTCCTCGCTTCAATATAATAGAGAATTGGAGCTGTGTGTGGATTCTGATCTCTTGAAGCAGCCAAGTGTATCCGAAAATATGAAAATTAAGTTATCTATCTATAGTTGGAAGAGCCAGAGAGCTAAGCAGCCAGCCCCTATCATTTGGGGCAAGAGAAAAGGGGTCATGAGAGTTCAATTTGGGTTTGTGGCTTTTCACCAAACACGGGGTAGACTTGAAATGCACAGCTTCATGTTACTTTTTCCTGGTGATAAGTCAGATAAGATATGGAAACTTAACCTTAATGGTTTTAAACCTTTCTATCTGTGATCATAAAGTGACCATTTACAAATTGGAGTGCTTTACTGACCTGAGACCTGCTTGCTTCTGGACCTGTCACTACAAGGGGACTTCCAGCTAAAACAACAGCAGACTGATGCAGAAAGTTTCCCATCATCTGTAGAGAGGAGTGTACCAGAAGACAGCTGCTCAGAACAGCTGTCTACTCACACAGCCATCTTAGGGGAGAGTGATTAATGAACTCACTTGGGCAGCGAGGAGCCCAGTTCACTGATCCATAGTTGCAGCACAGGTATTGATGTGAAACTAATGAGAAATTTGATGCTCAAATTTGAATGTTTATTCCAATTACCAACCAACAGATCCAAATTTTTTTAAAGCTCAAAGCATTAACCTTTTGTTAAGAATGGGCAACATGAAACTGTGGTTTTACACTGTGTGCTGGGACTTGCAAATTGATGTGACTAGAGTATGTTTTGACAAATGGTACACCTCCCAAGCACATCACTTTCTTTAAATGTTAGGTTTTTAACCAAGGAAGGAAGGAAGAAAAAGGACCAGTCCTGTGCCTGTCACACTGGCATCACTTAGCACTAAACACACAGATGTAATGAAAAGTCCCTCCAAAAGCAAATAACAAGAACTTAGGCTGCACATGTCTGAGTGTGGAGTCCAGAGTGAGGATACTGAGGTTCTAGACTTTTTCCCTGCTCACCAGATCACACGCTCATTACTCTGCACAGCCCTGACTTTTATCTTTAAGAAACATATTAACCCTTACTCGAGAGAAAGGGCAAGCATTGCAAAGATGAGGAAAAAAGAATAAAATAAGAGATTTACTTAAGAGAATGAAGATATAAAAGCTATAGAAGAGAAGGCTTTAAAGAGTTGCAGCAAGTATATTAGGTCTACAACATGCGTATAGTGAATATTTGCTGCCCATCCATGCCCAGCATCCATGGCAGATACTGTTAAATAATGCTCCCTTTACATTAGCCAGGATCCGCTTTCAGTGTGGAGATGTGGACAGCACCGTCAGTCAGTCAAAACCAATAGGGGAGGTGACATCCATGTGCTAGTCCAGACTGGGAAGGCTTGGGAGCCCTGCTTGTCTCCTCTAGGCCCCCTCCCTCAGGTCTCCTCCACCCACACTCACCTGTCACCTCGTGAGAAGTTCTCCCCTGACCACTGATACAGACTCGCAGCTCCCTTCCTTACCCTGCATGCCCTGGCTCTCGCTTCTACCTGATACTTTCCATTTTCCCTTATTTGTTTGCTTATCAGCTCCCTCTACACCCAATCCAGAATGTTAGTCCCATGAGGGAAATGAATTCATCACTTTTGTTTGCTACAGAGTCCCCAGCAACTCGCTGGGTGTCTGACTCATAGTGAGTGCCCAGTAAATGGGTGAATGCATACAGAAGTGGATTTTGAGTAAAATACAAGCAGGGATGTCCTATGGGAAAATAATGGCTCTGCTCTCTGAAACCCATTCATACAGAAGTAGCTCAAGTAGTAAAAGTTTCTGCAAGTTAATTGCTACAAAGTATAAAGATCAAGTTCAATTGGATCCATCAAACAAGGTAGCAGGTGGCTTTCTGAGATGGGAGACCTTTGAGAAAAAGGAACTCAGAATCGTTGTGTCCACCTGTCAGAAGAATGATAGAGGAAATCCATGAATCATACAGAAAATGGACGACCACCTCCAAGGTCCCTTCCAAATGTTCTGTGACTTATCTGTTCCTTCAGAGGTTGGATGTTATAGTTAAAGATTTATGCGGTTTCATTAAAGCTATCACACAATGCCCATAGGCTTAAAGGAGGTTGTCATGAGATTCCAGCCAACGTTCCTTCTTGGGATAATGCTAAGAATATTCTTATTCCCATTCTTGTTAGGCCCTACTAATGGAGGCATAAGAGTGATTTTGGTATATTCTTGCTAGGGAATGACTGAGGTTATCGCAGTATGTAAGCTATATCCTCGAAGCAAGGGTCCTTTCAAAGTGAAGGAAAATATTTCAGACTATTAGAATCTCATTTAGGAAATGGCAACCTTATTGCATGAAATGAGGCCATGATGTGCAGAAAGAGTTAAATGTTCTTCCAGAAGAGCCTGACTCTAAGCCAGGATATGGCATTAAGCACAGAGAAAATTGGGCTGAATAATCCCTTTAGACTCTTTAAGGTGCTGAGCTGACATTTTGATATGTTGCAAGTTGGCAAGTCAACGTTTCATAGTTTATCTTCAAATTCCACATTTTAAAACTCTTATTTCCTTCTTCTGAAAAGGCTATACCTGCAACCACCTTTAGTCCTACCTACACAAAATTAGGTATCTTTTTTGTTCATTTAGAACAGGGAGAATTTAATATTCCAAATTTTGTGAGAAAAGAAACCCCATTTCTCCTTAAAACCTGTGGCTTAAGTTTCATAATAGTCACAGAATCTTGTAAAGACAATAAATTATGAAATGACAGCAAGATGTAAGGCACTGCAGAGGCAGTGTTTTTGAAAATAAAAATGTAAGGTATGCTTGAAATATGAGTTTTAAAATCAGTTAGGGCTATTTTATGGGGTTTGATTACAGATGCCAAAATATAATCCCTTTTCTACTCATCAGACAGGCTACTGAGACTGTTTCCCTGCTAAAATGTCCAAATTTAACTGAAGGAGAGTTTTCAAACCTGACTAGTGTGTTGTGATAGCTAAAGGAATATAAATCAGGGTGGGATTGGAAAGGAGAGTCTGTGTTTGGAAATTATTGTATGTGATAGTCACAACAGACAATCTGTAAAATCAGGTCTTGCAAGTCACATGTACATTAATTTTCTTCCCTTATCATGCAAACATCCTGTTCTCCAGAAAGCCTGCCCCATTCCTCAGCCTGTTTGCTTATCTTATGGCCCCCATTAGAATTCATCACTTCTTCATGCAACTTAACACAAGGAGAATTACCTGCCCCTTGTTGCCATCCTTCCTAGGGGGTGGGCTTCATGAGAACTGGCTGTGTCCATCAGTATTTAAGTATCTCTAGCTCTGAGATAAAGTAGGATCTGCATAAAATTTGCTGAATATAGGAATTATGTTTGAGCCTCCTCTACTGCAGGTTCTACGGTATGCTTGAGGCTTAGTTATGCTTGAGTCTCGTCTACTGTAGAATCCACCACAAGGATTCTCCGGCCTGGGCACAATCACCTCAACTACTGTGACTCCTGTTCTAGCCCATGACTTACTGGGACACACAGTCTCTAGGTTTCTGACCCAGAGACCTTCAATAGAAGGAAGACTGAAGGGTAACAAAAGTGACCAGTACTACACTTAGCATCTCTGATATCTTACTTACTTCCTTACTTACAGGAAGTTTCAAGAGCTGCTGGATAGAGTACGAATAACCACCAGTCATTGGCTCATGAGTAAGTCTGCTTGTGTGGAAACTGGATTGCCTCCAATTTGCAAATGGGAAGGATTTAGACCAAAGACTCTCTAGCTGCTTCCAGAACTTGCTAGTGCCACCCATGAGTGTGGTTATGCTGTTTTTTAATTACTATGCACATCACATCCAAGAATGTACCATGTAATCAAAAGACCACAGCACTGTATATCTGTAGCAGAGAAAATCCTTTACCAGATAACAAGAATGGGATTTTTAGCAACTTGTATGGTCAAGTTTTCATGTATCAACTAATGATAGAAGGAAACCTACCTAGGCAGAAGAGCTTAGCTGCAGAATGGAGGTTTTTTTTTTTTTTTTGCAAAAGTATATAAATACCACTATATTCACTCTCTTCCTTAAAAGTGGGATAAAGTTAAAATATACATTTCTAACTGTGCAGTGCCACCCATAGCCTCTGTGTCTAAGTTGTTGACATCTGAAAGACAATCTCTCCTTTCTGTTTCCCATTTTATCGTCTGCCTAGTGTGTGTATACTTACGTAGTGGAGTCCAGATTTGAAAGGCTTCCTTCACCTTTGAAATGTGTGCTTACACATGCGTGCATGCACACACACACACACACACACACACACACACACACACACACACAAACACATACCCTTGAAATAAAGTGCCTGATCCCTGCTTTGGTTTTCCCCTCTGGTGGGTCAAGGGTCTCTCTCTGCGGAGTCCGACCGCGCGCCAGCAGTCATGCGGAACCTGTTTCTGACCGTCAGCCGGTGCGCTTGAAAGGGAGGGCCATAGCGATGGGCTGACCTTCCGGCCCAGCAGCCGGAAGGGAACCCCGTGGGGATCTCCTAAAGGGGATGTTTCTGCCTTGGTCACATCAAGGTTGTTCAGTTCAGTGACTCTGTTTTAAGTGTTCCTTGTATTCTCCACTGACCACTGGAAAAGGCAGTTTTGTTTCCTTGCCCCAGCTTCAGAGGCATTAAACTCTTCACCTTGACTTTTCTTGGAACTGCAAAACTGGGAAAGGGCAAAAAAAAAGAAGAGCTGGAAGAGGTAACAAAGACCTTTGGCGGCCTTATCATCGGGTAACCACCGTGCTCACACACCCGGCCTATCAGGGAGGCAGTGGGCCAGATACCCGAGGGTGGCCAGTTTTACAACCCATTTGGCCCTTTTTATATGGAGGGAATTTTAAAACTGTTACAGGTTCTGCCTTTTTTCATCAGGGATCTCTCCAAATATTTTTCAAAGTGGTGGTGGGAAAAGAAGACTTTTCAATTATGGATACATTTCAGAAAAATCAATGATCTTAATACTCTGCAAGATGAGGTATTAGGGTGCAGGACTGACCAAAGGTAGGTGAAAGTGCAGATAATACTGTTTTTCCTAAAGAATACACATATTTAGCATTATTTTATTTAGCTTGAAAAAATCAGCGCTTCAAAGACACTTCTTAGGAGCTTTAAAAGATTAAAAATTAGCCTTTGGACAAAGGATCCACGAGCCTGCATTTCATGTTGAACAATTACGGGCCACATTTCCTTTAAATGTTTCAGAGAGACGGTTAAATTTTGAAGGGGAAGCTTTTCTATTTGAGCTGTGTGAACAAAGGCAAGTTTGTATACGGGAGGGCGGCCCAGGGGATTTCTGCTAAGACAGATGAAATGATTGTGGTGAAATCAAACCACCTCGGCAGCCTCTTTGTCCAGGCTGTGCACCCTCCCGGGTGTTCTCCTTTGCCTGGGAAAAAGTCCGGCAGTGGTCAAGCGGAGGTGGGTCAAATGAAGCCAGGCTGAATGTGCGCACTGACCTCCAGGGGCCTTGAGGACGACGAAAAACAGACAATGCACAGAGAAGCGCTTTGAAAATGGTGAGATGTTATTGTTATTACGATTATGATCTTTAAATCCGCAAGACATGTTCCTGGAGAGTTTGCTGTAGTTCCCTTTGCTGCGGGAGAAAGTAACCTGAAAGGTGGGGCTTTCTCATCTCTGTCTTTTTGAGCTGAGTTCAAATACGACAAAATTATAAAACTCATTTTTGGTTAAATTGTTTGAGAAAAGTGACTGTTCATTCAATACGTTCAATTCAGAAACTGATGAAACAATTTCATGATAGCTATGAGGAACTGATACCGATTTGAAAGAAAAACCACACCGAACACTGAGTCCTTTTACAGTGACTTGTAGAATCCTCGGTACCTAGGAAGTAAAGATGTACCCCCTTTGACACACAGCATAAATCAGGGAGATAATGTTGACCCCCACAGGCCGAGGAGGTGATGTAGGATTAATAACTACCACAGAAGTATTACCGGACTGGCTTGCCCCAAAGAGTGACAGACTTGGAGCCATCTTCCTTAGCAAATGGAAAAATTAAAGTTGCTGTACCCTAAAATTACAGTCCAAATGAATTTGTATTTGGATCTGGTGATACATCAGGATAAGTCCCCAGCTAACAGTCCAGTTCCCCAACTTCTCAGTAACATCTGTCCAATTTTAAATTGTGGCTGTAGATTGAAACCATGCAAAATCCTGTGGTTACAGTAATTTCCACCAGGAAACCATGAAACAACGAGTGGTATGCAAATGAAGAATTTTCAGTCCGCTTTTTAAAAAACTTTCCAAGTTGGAAATTGAGGTTTGGTAGCACACAGGGACTAAAGGGGTGAGCTAACTCCAAACACAGCTCTGGAAGGGGAAAATTTGGAAGCTTCCTTTGCCCTGACAAGTGTTTTTAGTTTGTTTTTGATTTATAGAATTTAGTGTCTGGGAGAAAGTCTTTCTGAGAGAAAGCAAGAAGGAGATGGTAGTGGATTCCTCACTCAGCTCCCCCAACCCCCCGCCCCCCACATGACCCTGACTTTTAAGAGCTATCATTTCCTCAGTAGGTCCTTTCATTGCATTGAATCCAGACCACAATCTGCAAAACAGGCATTATTATTATTCCCATTTAAAAGTTGCATTCAGTGAAGGTTGACTAAGATTGGAGCAGACACTCAGACTTTAAAAACTGACACAAAGCTTCAGAAACGCAAATCTTTCTTCCTTCGCGAATGGGACTTCAGCTCTGTCCTCCCCTCCTCTCCACTCCTAATACTGTTCTGACAGTTCCGGCCTTTGGAGACCCCCAGGGAGAGCCAGGTGGGGAAGAAAGCACGTGGGTGACTCCTCTCAGACAGGGTTTAAGTGTGCTCTCATCCTCACCCCCACAGCATTAGCACTGATATTGGGCTCATGGCAAAGGGGGCATTTTGCAAGTTTGTTCTCCAGGTTGGTGGCCTCCAGTCAGGGCTTATCTCTAAGTTACTTCTCAGGAACAGGGCCAGATCAATACTGAATTCTTTCAGACCTCTCTAAACCCAGCGGGGAAGGCAATCACGGCCGGGCGGCTCCCTGCACCTTCTGGAGCCGATCAATACTCCGACAGCGTGGAGCTTTGTTCCTCCCCAGCTCTAAGATGTTCTGCATGCTCTACATGATTGCTTAAAGGCTCGCGTTCCCTTCCCCCTGGATGACAACACCACTCCCGCCCTCATCGTCCCTAATACTATCACTATAATTGCCTTGATATGAAATAGCAGCACAAACCCAGCGCCTGGGCTTTGAGGTGTTTTATCTTTTTGAACATCTCTATTAGTAAGGGCTGTTGATTTGCCTTTAATATGTAGTCGGAGCTTTAATGCAAAACTGCACTTATTTACAGTGCTTTGCGAAACCCACTGAGATGATTTTACCTGTGGGAATCATATAAGGACTGTTGCAGGGGAGAGGGAGGTATAAACTCGTAAGCTCAAGAATATTAGCTTAAACTTTATGCGGCTTGAAGCCCATTATAGCTACCCCATACTGCCACAGAAATTGTCTTAGAAGAGCTCTGTGTCTTATTTACTTTTTAAATGATGCTGGGTAAAATGAAATATTTATTTTACTGTTTTTCAGCCAACATTCCCATAAGTGGTAAATAACACGAAAGCTCAACAGATCCTGTTTCTCCAATTCCTGTTTGTTGCTGTTGCCTGCTAAGTAAAGTTATTGATATACTCTGAGTCTTTACCACATAGACGTCTCCTCAGTGCTCATCTCCCTCCAAATACACCAAAACAATAAAAAATAAAATATAACAAATATATTATGTGATAAGAAGTTTAAATGAAAACTCATTACTTTAGCTTAAGGAATAAAAGTCCAGCACTTTAGTCTCTTTCTGATGGCTTCAACCACATCCCTTGAGCTTCTTCCCTGTTGTTATGCCCCTGTCCTGAGTCCCAACCTCCATTATTGCTCTTTTGTTGTTTCAAGACTTCTCCATACCATTCAGCTTGTCCCTTCCCCTTAGACACGGGTAACTCTCGGTCTTTCTTTGCTCCTTTAAGTCCATCACACCCTTCAGGATCTGGTGCCCGTCTCAGCCCCTCTGGGAACCACTGGAATCAGTCTGACCCAGTGGGTCACAGTGGAGCACTGCCGTTCATCAGTTATGAGTCAGACTGCAAGACAGTTGAACATTTGCAGTCAAAAGCAGTTGAAGTTCCAAAGTTTGCCAATGATTTTTTAATGATAATTGGGGTGATGGATATTGATAATTATCAACTGGTCAATTAAGACATGAAAGTTCAAGGTTATCCTTAATCTTTTATTCTTTCACTGGTATGCTGATATATTTCTAAGAATAATAGAAAGGGCCACACAGTCTTAATTGCACCTTCCTTGAAACTTGTCTTACAGAACTTGTAGGTCACTGAAGGTCACCCACTGGTAGTATGAGATCTCTAAGATGTGCTGTAAACACTCCCCAATGGATCATTTTTATTTGTTGGGTCATCCACATACTCAGTGAGATTCCCAGATGGTGTAGTGGTAAAGAATCCATCTATCGATGCGAGAGATGCAGGCTTGATCCCTGTGTCGCGAAGATCCCCTGGAGTAGGAAATGGCAACTGCTTCAGTACTCTTTTCCTTTTCTTTCTTTCAGTATTTTTGCCTGGAAAATTCTATGGACAGAGGAGCCTGGTGGGCTACAGTCCATGGGGTCGCAAAGAGTTGGACACATTGAGCTACTGAACATGCACTCACCACAGACTCAACACTATACCTTGTTTAAATCATTAGGCATTGAACAAATACTAATTAATGTGTCGGCTGGTGGGAGTCATCTTTTAATAGAAACCAAGTATGTCTGTGGGCTGTACATGCACTGTGCCCATGAAAAAAAAGGGGGGATAATTTAGAATGTATCCAGTATTGCAAAATAATTAGATGAACTGTCACTTCTGATGGCAGATACACCAAGCAAAGTTGCTTTAGTTAGTAGTTTGCTTAATTTATTACAGAGTCCATTTCAGATTGAATATTTAAGTACAGCTCCTGAATACACTGGACTACTAAGATATATAATTAAAAGTCTAGCTGAAGCATTCTGATGCTTTAGCTGTTTCATATAGCCGAGAAAATAAAGCAGGTGTCAGAAACTTGACTATTTTACCCGGGAAAAAAAAGAATTGATTTTACCTGGTGGATGAACTCAGAATGACAGCCATATAACAATGCAGTGTTGCAAAACACAACATGTAACATATATAATGTGTGCAGAGGAGAGAAAGAGAATGAGACAGAGTAAATTATTTCTCCTTCATTCATGTAAGTTGATTACAACTGAATTAATATGCATTTTCAAGGGCATATTGTATGACGGCTAAAGAAGTTACAAGCAATGTGTGCAAGATTTTATGAAATTTATTTTAAAAGCATCTGTCTGAGATAGTGATGTAGACAATGAAAGCATAATGGAGGACAAAAGTCATTATACAGAGGACAGGTAGCTGCTGAACAGTGAAACCACAGCATTTTAGAAAGTTAAAAGAAATTAAAATTCAAGTTCTGTATCTAATTGTTACTGTAATATATTTTCAACAAGGTAAAGACTTCCTTCCCACTTTTTTTTTTCATCCTTCTTCCTGCCTCTCTCCTGCATTTCTTTCTGTCTCTGACTCTGTCCTTTGTCTCTCTCCGTTATCTGCTGTCTCTCTCTGTTATCTGCTGTCTCTATGTCTCTGCCTGTCTCTGTATTTGTCTCTTTGTCTCTATTTCTATTTCTGCCTCTCCCTCACTGTGTCTTCCCTGTATGTCTCTCTCTCTCTTGAATTCTATAAAGAAGAGTTATCATAGTCATCGATTTGGGCACGTTTATGACATGGCGGGAAGAGACTGGCTGATACTTTGCAATCTATGACCTTGAGAAGCTACTTGTTTTCATGATAATTTTTAGTATCATAGTGCTAATTCAAGCTGTCTACCCAGTATCCCATGCCAGCCTGGTAATACTATGCTGCATAAATTTATTTTAGCTCATAGAATAAAAAGTGCTATACCAAATGAGAGGATCATTGATATTACCATTTCCTTAAATCACTCATAATCCTTGTCCATTATTCATTACTATTGCTACTCAGTAAACATCCACTCTGAGCCAGGCACAGATTTTTAAAATGTCTTTGGATGGCTAAAGATCTCTGTTAGTTAAATGTTTACATGTGTGTGCTGGCTCTTTGTGACCCCGTGGACCACAGCCTGCCAGGCTCCTCTATCCATGGAATTTTCTGGGTAAGGATACTGGAGTCGGTTGCCATTTCCTCCTCCAGTGGATCCTCTTGACCCAGGGATCTAACTGGTGTCTCCTGTGTCTCCTGCACTGGCAGGGCGATTCTTTAGCACTGAACTGCCTGGGAAGCCCATCAACTGAATGTACTTCATTGTTTATAAGAATACCATGTTTAGCATAAAGACTTTCATGTGCATCTTCCCCCATGTCTACTTGGAAAGTGTTTACATTTTCGTGCTAGTGATGGCATGAGTTTAGCATATAATATTTAGTTTGGGGCATTTTTAAGCATAAAAATCAAGCTGGCTTAGATTAGCCGTTTTCAATCCAAAAAGTTAACTTCTGGAGAAAAATTCATTTAACAATCTAACTGTTTGCCTAACCAGACAAAGTCCAGTGTTTTCTGGGACAGGACCATAGAGGCGCACAGACGGTGTATTGAACATTGTCTTCAGATTATTTTCCCCACTTTGTAAAATTATATCAGAGCCATACACTTTTAAAAATAAAATATTGCTTTTTAAAACATTAGACTTATAGTGAGTGAAGGCGCTGTTATGTCCGACTCTTTGCGACCCCATGGACTGACTGTAGCCTACCAGGCTCCTCCCTCCATGGAATTCTCCAGGCAAGAGTACTGGAGTGGGTTGCTATTTCCTTCTCCAGGGGATCTTCCCGACCCAGGGATTGAACCCAGGTCTCCTGCATTCCAGCCAGATGCTTTAACCTCTGAGCCACCAGAGAAGCTTATAAAAAATTGAACAATCAATCTATAATGAATGAATGAATGTGCAATTTGTCATCTTCCCAGAATTAGATCAGACTTCCCAGTCCTTATGTCTGGCACCAGCTAGATCCTCACTTCTGCTCAACTTTCTTTAGGGGTTCCCCTGAGTTCCTCAGGGTTGACAGTCTGCTTGACTGAATCACAGAACTCAGGAGAGCTCTTTACTTATAATTACAGTTTTATCCTAACAAAAGGATGCAAATTAGAAGCAGCCAAGGGCAGGTCTGGGAGAGCCCCACATGTGAAGTTGCCCTTGTTAGAGAAGCTTGCTCAGGCTTTAGTGTCCAGAGTGTTTAGTGGGGCTTCATTAAATAGACATCATCACTGAAATCACTGGTCAAATGACAATATCCAGGCCCTCTCCTCTTCCCAGAGAATGGGTGGGTGCTGAGTAGCTCAAAGCCCCACCCTCTAATTACCTGACTGATCTTTTTGGCTTGACTCTCTTCCATCTTGAGTAATTTTATTAGCATAAACTATGTAGGGATTCACCATAAGTCACTCAGTTAGCATAAACAATCAGATGTGGTCCAAGGGGACCACCAAAAGGAAAAAGACAGATAATCCCAAGGCTGTAAAGAGACGCTCCTAAAGATAGGAAGTTCCAAGTGTTTAGAGTAGACCTCCCAGGGCCCAAGGACAAAAGCCAACTAATGTCTTTATTATACAGAAATATTTTGCTGAACCATATAAGATACAAACACCTAAGTGTTTCCACATGTTTCTCTTGTAAGAGCAAGAATATTTTCATAGTAGAGTGCAACATTTAAAATAATTAAAATGTAACTATTGAAACTAAGGAAATGAAATAAATATAAAATAGTGTTATTTAATACATAGTCCAAATTCAATATTTTGCAGTTGTCTCAACTTTTTTTCCCTTTCAATTCTGTTTCCAGTCTAAAATCACCCATGTCAGTCAGTTGTTCATCTTATTACTTTTTAAAAACAGAAACCATTCCTTAGTTTTAGTCTTTTCTTTCATGACATTTGATAGTTGGGAAGAGCATAGACTAGCTGTCTATACCCATTATTTAAAAAGATGTTTTTAAATAAATGTGTTTATTTAAAAAGCCTCACTGTATAAGTTTTACCCTGTCCTCTGTGAACCACATCAGGAAGCACATGATGTTGATTTAGGTTGTTTATACACTATTTTGGTCTTCCCTGGTGGCTCACACGGTAAAGCATCTGTCTACAATGCGGGAGACCTGGGTTCAATCCCTGGGTCGGGAAGAGCCCCTGGAGAAGGAAATGGCAACCCACTCCAGAATTCTTGCCTGGAGAATCTCATGGAGGCAGGAACTTGGTAGGCTACAGTCCATGGGGTCGCAAAAGTCGGACACGACTGAGCGACTTCACTTCATACACTATTTTTCTACTGTAAAGACCTCTATTTTTTTTTTTTTTTTTGCTCTGTAATTAATAAGAAATCCAAATGGAGATATTTCTAGACTATGTGGACACACTATAACAAAATCTCACAATATTTTTATGATCCATTGATAGTTCTTATCTACGTTAATTATTACCATAGTCATTCCAAAGTGATGATTTTCTAACCCTGTTTGTCCTCTGATATTTGTTACTTACTAGAAAATAGCTTTCCCTTCACTCCTTTGTATTTGCTTGTTTGTTTAACTTGTAGCATCAAAGTCCGGATTCTTTTTTATTTACTATGTTGTTGTGATTCTGCTAAATTTTCACCTGTGAATATATGTGTTCAGCAATGATTCACAAGCCACTATATGTGAAACGGTGAGATTTAGGAATTACTAGTTTGTATCTCCTACAAATAAGAAAGCTGTCATTTGGAAACAGTCAGAATAAAAATCCTTCATTTAATTCCTAACTTTTTAAACCTTCTCAATGAAATATGAATGTTGCAGTAAACATTGTCCATTTCAAACAAGCAAATAAATAAGTGTACAAAATCTTTCTAGCTGTAACTGTAATTTTGCAGAGAATGAGCTTTTGTTCAAACGATCGCAAAAACTGATTCAATCTGTACTCCAAAACATATCCCCTATTGAGAGAGGAACTGAACACATCCTTAAAGGTCAACTGGTTTTAAAATTATACCAATCTGTTTCAATCATTATACAGTGATTTCAATGGGAGGATGAACACGGACCTCCTGAAATTCGCCATGTGCAATGAGGTAAGCCATGGAGTATAGAGAGCTCTACTGGATGTGAAGCTTGTCATCACCTTCTGACACAACAGTTCCCTTTTACCCACTGCCTGACTGTCAACACTGGCAACTGCAGCATCATATTTTCTTCCCTGGCATCTCAACTAGACTCCATCCTCCTTAGTAGCATGTGTGCAAGAGAGTTCCCTCTTCTGAAGACCTGGTAGAGCACGTTGATTAAGGTATACATCCTTCCCTGTGAGAAGACTTGCAGCGCAGGTTATCAGGAAAGAGGATGGAGAGAACGTAAAGATGCTGGGTGTCTACTGGGAAGGCAATTATCTATTGTGAGGAGTGAGGAGTGAGACGTCCCAAGACAATATAGCCTGCCTTCCAGCCTGGTCACTGGCTAATCTGGCCACACTTTAATAGATGCTTTCTCGAGACACTGCCCTACACCAGTGCTCTACTCCAAGGGATACTTGGAGAGAGTGAGGCACATGGCAGTCATTCAGAATGACATTTATTCAGACATGTCTAAAAACTGGCCAGCTAGCTGACCATACAGAATTTCTGCTTTCCATACCCAGCTCTATTTCTCTTTTTGTCCATGAAACTCCTCTCCTTCTAACATGTCATACAATTTACTTATGTACAAGGATAATTTATTTCCTTATCCTGGAAGACAACTCTTACCACTCCCATCCCTCCCCCAGCTAGAATGTAAGCACCAAGAAGGCAAGTATCCATGTTTTATTCCCCGATATGTGTTTGGCTCTTAGGATATAGTAGGAGCTCAATAGTATTTGTGGAAGGAATGAATGTCTACATTGTGGATAAAGTGCTCTCTCATTTTCCCCTTAAGATGAAAATCTGTAACTTAAATTCTTTGTTTCTATCATTTTAAAAAGGGACAATTGGACACACATCAGGTTTTCTCATTAACATCAAGTTAATTGTCTACCTAGACGTTTCCCACTGTTCTTGGATATTTTGCAAACAGTTCAGCTCAGTTCAGTTCAGTTCAGTTGCTCACTTGTGTCCGACTCTTCGCGATACCATGAATCACAGCACACCAAGCCTCCCTGTCCATCACCAACTCCAGGAGTTCACCCAAACTCATGTCCATCGAGTCAGTGATGCCATCCAGCCATCTCATCCTCTGTCGTCCCCTTCTCCTCCTGCCCCCAATCCCTCCCTGCATCAAGGTCTTCTCCAATGAGTCAACTCTTCACATGAGGTGGCCAAAGTACTGGAGTTTCAGCTTTAGCATCAGTCCTTCCAATGAACACCCAGGACTGATCTTTAAGATGGACTGGTTGGATCTTGCAGTCCAAGGGACTCTCAGGAGTCTTCTCCAACACTACAGTTCAAAAGCATCAATTGGTGCTCAGCTTGCTTCACAGTCCAACTCTCACATCCATACATGACCACAGGAAAAACCATATGGACTTCCCTAGTGGCTCAGATGGTAAAGTGTCTGCCTGCAATGCGGGAGACCTGGGTTCCATCCCTGGGTTGGGAAGATCCCCTTGAGGAGGAAATGGCAACCCACTCCAGTACTCTTGACCAGAAAAATCCCAAGGATGGAGGGGCCTGGTTGGCTACTGTCCATGGGGTCGCTAAGAGTTGGACATGACTGAGTGACTTCACTATCTATGAAACCAAAGCCTTGACTAGACGGATCTTTGTTGGCAAACTAATGTCTCTGGTTTTGAATATGCTGTCTAGGTTGGTCATAACTTTCTTTTCAAGGAATAACCGTCTTTTAATTTCATGGCTGTAATCACCATCTGCAGTAATTTTGGAGCCCCCCAAAATAAAGTCAGCCATGGTTTCCACTGTTTCCCCATCTTTTCCCATGAAGTGATGGGACCAGATGCCATGATCTTTGTTTTCTGAATGTTGAGCTTTAAGCCAACTTTTTTACTCTCCTCTTTCACTTTCATCAAGAGGCTCTTTAGTTCTTCTTCACTTTCTGCCTAAGGGTAGTGTCATCTGCATATCTGAGGTTATTGATGTTTCTCCTGGCAATCTTGATTCCAGCTTGTGCTGCTTCTAGCCAGTGTTTCTCATGATGTACTCTGCTATAAGTTAAATAAGCAGGATGACAATATACAGCCTGGACATACTCCTTTTCTATTTGGAATCAGTCTGTTGTTCCATGCCCAATTCTAACTGTTGCTTCCTGACCTGCATGCAGGTTTCTCAAGAGGCAGGTCAGGTGGTCTGGTATTCCCATTTCTTTCAGTATATTTTCCACAGTATATTGTGATCCACACAGTCAAAGGCTTTGGCATAGTCAATAAAGCAGAAATAGATGTTTTTCTGGAACTCTCTTGCTTTTTTGATGATCCAGCAGCTTGACAGTTTGATCTCTGGTTCTTCTGCATTTTCTAAAACCATAGTGTCTCTTATTGTTGTTATTGTTTTACTAAGTTCATATATAAGACACTGAGCTGGATGTTTTTACAACAGGGATTAACATATACACAGGCACAAACACATACTCTGCAAAAAACTGTGCATTTCCAGCTCAAGGGTATTCCACGGAATGGGCAGTAATGTTCTGGCTTTTTGAATGTTATTGACAACCTGAAAAAAATGATTGCTCATTGCATCTCACAGAGCCAAATGTAGTTCTTAAACCTTCTACAGTTTAGCTTAAATTAAAGCCTTCAGTGCAATTCAGAAATTCCACACAACTAGAGAGTGAAGAAGTTAGTGCTTATGAAGACTCTTTAGAAGTTCACCCTTTGCTGGTAGCACTGTTAGGAACTTAAGAGAACCTGTATGTGAATATTAGAATAATTTAGAGCCTACACAGAGGTTCTCCAGTATGATTTCCAGTGATTCCTAGAAGATCTAGTTTCATGTGTGTGCGTGAAATATTCTGTGAAGAGTCCATAGAGTCCATGTAGTTCTCAAAGAACTCCATGATCTCCATGCAAGGGAAAAAATGCAGATTGTGTGTTAAAATCACTAGATTTTTATCTGATGTCTTTGGAAGTGATAAAAAAAATGGTGGAAACTATTTCAAGGCCAGAAAGAAGATGTACCTAGACAATGATTAATCAAGAACAAGGACAAAACCCCAATTTGTAGATCCATGGTGGAGTTTTCTGAGAATAATTGTCTTTCTCTGCAAAATGAACTTAATCACATTTGCCTTGTTCACATGCTTGTTCAGAGATTGACTAAGGGGTATGTGGAATGGTCTTTATAACTTGTGAAAGTGAAGTCACTCAGTCATGTCTGACTCTTTGTGACCCTGTGGACTGTAGCCTACTGTCCTCTGTCCATGGGATTCTCCAGGCAAGAATTCTGGAGTGGGTTGCCATTTCCTTCTCCAGGGGAATCTTCCTGACCCAGGGATTGAACCCTGGTCTCCTGCATTGCAGGCAGACGCTTTAACCTCTGAGCCACCAGGGAAACTCCTTATAACTTATAGTTATCTTTATTATCAAATGCACAGCATTATGTAGATGATTTCATCTGTGTTATGTGTGTGCATGAAACTATATGAACAAATTAATCCAGATATGATTGCTCTAAGATCTCCAGTTGCTTCAATTCTGTGATTTTTGAAAGTAACCTCTTCAATGACTTCTAAACTTTCTCCAGAAAGTGTGCACATTTTCCAAGACAAACTCCTCCATTTCTCTGAGGTTTTGTAAGTATTAGTAGATTTTACTATACTCCTAGGTTGTTATGAAAAGGTCTGTGCCGCAACATTGATAAACACAACTTGCTATCAACTTAATTTTCTCCCTCATTTTCTCTACCATATATATCCTTCAACTCCTAACACTTTCTCTTTTACTTTTTAGGACGATGCAATCAGCAGCTTTTCACCATCCTTAGAAGGTGGATACAGTATAAGATGCAACATATTATTTTTAACCTACTCTGCCAATAATTGCCATGTAATGTGAGCATTATTAGAACATAAGTATATAAGAGGGTTGCGGGATCACACAAAAGGGGGCAATTTATTGTTTGAGAGTTTTAAAATCTCAAAATGGGTAGGAACATTCTGGACAGAAGATACTAGCCCTTATGCAAGTAATCCCTGAAAATCTCCCCTGTTCCAGGCATTGACTTCACGTCTGGGCCATCTGAATCTGTTCTCTAATATACAGGATAGGAGGCTTCCCTAGTGGCTTAGAGGGTAAAGAATCTACCTTCAATGAAGGAAACCTGAGTTTGATCCGTGGGTCAGGAAAATCTGCTGGAGAAGGGAATGACTACTCACTCCAGTGTTCCTGCCTAGGGAATCCCATGGACAGAGGAGCCTGGTGGCCTACAGTCCATGCGGTTGCAAAAGAGTTGGACACAACTGAGCAACTAACACTTTTACTTACATAGAGGATAGAGAGAGAAATAATCCCTAAACACATCAACTCCTCAAGTGATCTTAAATGGTGATAATTTTTGAAATAATGAGAGTTACCTGCTTCGAGTCAGAGATATGTAGAAAAAAATTAACGTTTGTTTATTTAGTTGTGCCAGGTCTTAGCAGTGGCACACCAGATCTTTGGTCTTCATTGCATCAAGTGGGATCTTTTTGTTGCATTATATGGGATATTTAGGTGTAGAATGTGGCATCTAGTTTCCTGACCAAATCGAACCCAGGCCCCTGCAATAGGATCATAGGGTCTTAGCCACTGGAGCACCAGGGAAGTCCCAAAAAACATAAGATGACCAGAGCAGACACCCCTGAAGAGGTGCTATTTGAAAAGATGCCCAGTGTATGAAAAGGAGACAGTCCTGCAAAGACAGGAAAAACTCCCGGAAGCAGAGAAAGCAAGAAGCACAGTGTCAGGGTTTGAAAAATAGAGAATCAAGAAATGTATCAGTGATTCATGCTTCTTTGGAGGAAGGTCAGCCTGGGAAGGTGGGTTCAGTCCATACATTTTGAACTTTATTTGAAAAGCTTTTATTCAGAAGATTGTAATGAGGAGATTTTACATTTTGGAAGATCACTCTCTGAGCATCAAAGGGCATGGCTGAAGTCAGAGTGCTGAGGATCCAAGGCACCTCCCTCGGGGAGGTGACAGTGGTGTAGGTGGGAGCAAATAATGATGACTGATGAAGATGGAAGGAGCAGGAGGGCCACTGAGGCTGAAAGACTGATCACTGGGAGTGCTGGGACAGGGACAACAGCCAAGAATAATTCTTAGGTGTCCAACTTGAGTGACAGTATGGAGGATATTGTCATCATTGGAAATGTGGGCTATCAACTATGAAGATACGAAGTCCTACTGTATAGCATAGGGGAACTGTATTCAATATCCTGTGATAAACCATAATGGAAAAGAATATCAAAATATATACATTATTATATATTTAATAAATATATTAAACCAATATATATTAATATATATATACATATATATATATATGCATGCATGCTAAGTCACTTCAGTCATGTCCAACTCTTTGTGACCCTATGGACTATAGCCCACCAGGCTACTTTGTCCATGGGATTCTCCAGGCAAGATATACATATAACTAAATCACTTTGCTGTACAGTAGAAATTACCACAGCCTTTTAAATCAACTATACTCCAATAGGAAAGGATTGAAGTTGAGGAAATATAGGTGTATCTGACACATAACTTGGAACTGAAGAGGCAAAATGTATCATTGACAGTAGCTAAAGTTAGCTATTCAAGCACAGTAACTTCTGCATTAGAATGTGAATTTCTTGAGAGCAAGGACCCTGTTTTCCACGTTGCTGTATCCCTCATATATAGGTAAATGCCTGGCATGTAGATCCTCACTAATTATCAACTAAATGGACTAAATCATTGAATTTGGGAGAAAGGCTCATCGACACCAAATTATTGGCCACTCCAACAGTACCAATTTATGTGTTGCTTTTTAACATCATGAAGTGAATGGATGGGATTTTCTTCAAAACCAAAGAATCAACTTTACTTGAGTTCTATGAAGACTAAAGTCTTTTCTTTAAGACAATAGACACTTCACATTTTTTCCCCCAGTCTCTAAGGGTCCCACTCTGATGCTTCTAGAATGAGTGCTCTCCCACATCTGTACCAAAACCAACTTCTTCAAACTAAGAGGTATATGTTAATATTAAGAGTAGGATGGTTTTATTTTCACAGAGGACAGATAGTTACTCCAAGGATTCAGGCCTTGATAATCTGTAAGCAGTGTAAAATGTGGACTAGAATAAAAGTTATTTTGGATCTAATTCACATTGTCATGGGGAGGCCACTGAATCTTCCTGTGACTTGGTTCTTTCATCTGCAAATATTATGAACTAACTGCCCTGCTTCTCTTTCAGTGGGATATTGCCAAAATACAACATTGATGTAGGAATGGTGCTTTCTAGGTCTCATTTTATTCCTAGAACTTTATAATGTAGTTCTCTGTGCATGAAAGTCCCTTAATTAGTACTTTTGACATCTGTTGAAGTATTTCAGGTGAGATATCAAAGTTTGTCCTGATTAACTGTAAAAAAAAATCATTCCTACAATAATATAATTCACAATATGGGTTCATAGAAGTAATTTAATTGGTGATGAGAATATTTAAAATCAACTCATTTTAAAGACTTTTCCAAGGTGATTGACCGAAAGCTTTACATAATGAGTATATATGAAGTTCTAAGAAAGGATTAGCATAAATGCCAAGATTTTTCTGGAAATTTCTATTTTTCATTTGGTTTTAATATAAATGACAGAGATATACATTTATTTATAACCAACACATACTTTTAAACATTTACCATGTTTTTTAATAAAAAAAAAAACTGAGAAGACTTGCTGGGTCAAAGAATTAAAGGAGTGTGTGTGTGTACGCAGGTGAATGCACACATATGTGTGTGTGTTTGTGTCTTTGGAAGCAGCAAGGAGATAAAAACATAATTACTATATTGTACTAAACATGCTATTATCTAGGTGGGCACAAAATGCTGTAAGTGTACAGGGAAGAAGCCATCAATTTTCCAGAGGATTCAGGCTTTCCAGCTAAATCTGCCCCGCCCAAGGCATTTATGCTAACAATCAATAAGTCAAAAGGGACCACCAAGCACTGCCAACTTATGATGAGACCATCTTTTCCTTACCTCTTGCCTCCATCAACAGATGTCCAAAGGGAACACCAAAAAACTTGTTTGTAGTATGAGAAGCAGGGTAGTGGTTATTTTGTAGCCTGAAGGTGACTCAAAAGGTATTACAAAGTGGGTTGGTGACGCACTGATCCTTGATGTGGGTGCTGTTTTCATGGGTGTTTTCAGCTTATAAAAACTCACCATTTCTGTTGAGTATGAACAGTTATACACATCTTAGGCCAGGTTCCAAATTTTTTTATGTTTAATTGAAAGAGAGAGAGACTAGAATCCTTAGAGCTTTGTGTGTCTGACTGAGACTCCCTACTCAGCTCCCACAGTGCCATGGGCAGGAACAAAAAGAGGCCCCCAGAACTGTGTCTCCTGAAAAGCTACTCCTGATCTAACATAATTTCTAAAGCATCCTACAGCTTCCCCCATTATTTCCCTTGAATCATTCAGGGCTGTTTATCTACTCCCATTTTGCTAGATGACTGTTGTTTCTTTTTCTCTTTCCATTTCCACTGACTTAAAGGGTAGATCTCTTCTCTTCCACATACCTTTGCCCACTAAAAATTTATCTACAACCTAAAAGTTGAGTTATGTTTTATTCAGTGGGAATTTTTAGGATTTCAATGCGGGAGGCTGCATCTCAAGAAAACCTGAGAGAACTGCTCCAAGGAGGCAAGGGAAGAGAGGACCCAGGTTACATAGGAATTTTGAAACAAATGGCAGGAAGTAGGAACAAAAAAAAATTGTTGTCACCTATAGAAAACTAGAAATCTCAAGATATTTAGCTCTTTTCTATGTATGGGAAGACGCAACAGTCTGGGCTCACTGAAATCATTTGTTTGATTGGCACCTCAGTTATCTGGGGCCAGTATGCTGTGTTTTCACATCCTGAGTTTCCTCTGAGCTCAGAAGGGTAGTAGCTGCAGTTTGATGGCTGCTGGATGGCAGGTTTGCTTTCCTCCCTGAGTTCCCTCAGGGCTCACCAGTTCACCGTCAGCTGTGGTGGCAATTGTGGCTGCAATTGCTGATGACGGTGACATTTGTTTACTGATATGGCAATCTGTATTCCGCTTATCACCCTTAATAATTTGGACTAGAGGTGGGCTAGATGTCTTTCTTGCTCGACATTGCTCTTTCCACCACCTCCCTCCCATTTACCCAGTATGAATCTTAATTTATCAAATTATACCACCCACTACCTCTTGTTTTATACCACTCAGTTACTTTTGTAACTGACAGGAAAAAGGTCAGTTTTCATTCTAATCCCAAAGAAAGGCAATGCCAAAGAATGTTCAAACTACCACACAATTGCACTCATCTCACACACTAGCAAAGTACTGCTCAAAATTCTCCAAGCCAGGCTTCAACAGTACATGAACTGTAAAATTCCAGATGTTCAAGCTGGATTTAGAAAAGGCAGAGGAACCAGAGATCAAATTGCCAATATCCGTTGGATCATCACAAAAACAAGAGGGTTCCAGAAAAACATCAACTTCTGCTTTATTGACTACACCAAAGCCTTTGACTGTGTGGATCACAACAAACTGTAGAAAATTCTTACAGAGAATGGGAAGACCAGACCACTTGACCTGCCTCCTGATAAATCTATATGCAGGTCAAGAAGCAACAGTTAGAACTGGACATGGAACAACAAACTGGTTCCAAATTGGGAAAGGAGTACGTCAAGGCTGTATATTGTCACCCTGCTTTTCTAACTTATATTCAGAGTACATTATGTGAAAGTCCAGGCTGGATGAAGCACAGCTGGAATCAAGATTGCCAGGAGAAATATCAATAACCTCAGATATGCAAATGACACCACCCTTATGGCACAAAGTGAAGAACTAAAGAGCCTGCTGATAGAAGTGAAAGAGGAGAGTGAAAAAGTTGGCTTAAAACTCAACATTCAAAAACCTAAGATGGGGCATCCTGTCCTATCACTTCATGACACATAGATGGGGAAACAGTGGAAACAGTGACAGGCTTTATTTCAGGGGCTCCAAAGTCACTACAGATGGTGACTGCAGCCATGAAATTAAAAGATGCTTGCTCCTTGGAAGAAAAGCTATGGCCAACCTAGACAGCATATTAAAAAGCAGAGACATTACTTTGCCAACAAAGGTCCATCTAGTCAAAGCTATGGATTTTCCAGTAGTCATGTATGGATGTGAGAGTTGGACTCTAAAGAAAGCTGAGCATTGAAGAACTGATGCTTTTGAACTGTGGTGTTGGAGAAGACTCTTGAGAATCCCTTGGATTGCAAGGAGATCCAACCAGTCCATCCTAAAGATCAGTCCTGGGTGTTCATTGGAAGGACTGATGCTAAAGCTGAAACTCCAACATTTTGGCCACCTGCGATGAAGAACTGGCTCACTGGAAAAGACCCTGATGTTGGGAAAGATTGAAGATGGGAGGAGAAGGGGACGACAGAGGATGAGATGGTTGGATGACCATCACTGACTCAATGGACATGAGTTTGAGTAAACTCTGGGAGTTGGTGATGGACAGGGAAGCCTGGCATGCTGCAGTCCATGGGGTTGCAAAGTGTCGGACATAACTGAGCGACTCAACTGACTGACTTTTTGTTTGCAGTCTTCTATAGAGTTCTGGTTCCCTCAATTGCTCCTTTGAGGTTTTTGTTGCTGGCTGTGGTCCTTCTCTTTAACATCATTATGAAACTTCTTTCTGATTTCATTATCCACATAGATGATCTGTCTACTATCTTACTTCTCATTCCCTTGACCTTTTCTTTTATCAGTAAGTCTTACTCTCTACCTTGAACAAGTTACTTACTCCCAGAGCCAAAGGCTAAAATGGCTTAGATCTTTCCATTACCAATATTTATAACTTGCCCATTATTTCCACTATGAACAGCCCCTCTGATCAACATTCCCTATTTGCCAGTTTACTCTTAGTTCCCCAACTCCAACAGTCCTTCCACCCACTGAACATCACAATCCATTGACCTGCTTCCCTTTTATTATTTCTTCTCTCTCATGCCTTCTCTCTCCAGACCATATATGTTCAATTCCATGGTGTATCATGGAGAAGGAAATGGCAACCCACTCCAGTACTCTTGCCTGGAAAATCCCATGGAGGGAGGAGCCTGGTAGGCTACAGTCCATGGGGTCACAAAGAGTCAGACACGATTGACATCATGGTGTATCATTATAATAACTCTCTTCCATTAATCAATTTTTCTGTGTCTCTCTTGTTTCAACTTGCTAAGTGGAAATACCCCTTAATTATAAGTCCATATTTTTTTTTCAGGCACACCTGCACATCTTTATCAGTTGGAGAAACATTCAACTAACCTGGTTGAATCTGTTATAACATTATAGTTGATATTGTACTATATTTCTCCAGTGTATTCATTTCCAGTCCAAATCCAGTGCTTCTCATTATTTTGGTGGATATGAATCACTTGGCTTATTGTTAAAATGCAGGTTCTAGTTTGGTATGGCTGAAAGAGAAGACTGAAATTCTGGTTTCTGATGAGGCTCTCAGGTACTTCAGTTGCTGATTTATGGACCACACAAAAAATAGCAAAACCTGATGCTATTATTTCATTCTATTCTTTCCTGGAACCTCTATTTCCTCCTCCATTCATATTTAACTGTTGTCTTGTTCCTTGTACTGAAAAGTCAGCAGCAACCAGAGATTTCATGGGTCTTAAATGTAATTAAAACATAATTTTCAAAATATGTATGTATTGATACACAAAAATCACTACATAAGTAGACACATAAAAGCCTATTCAAAAAACATTTTCATCTAAACAAGAGGGGATATATGTATAACTGATTCACTTTCCTGTATAAAAGAAACTAAAACATGTAAAGCAAGTATGTGCCAAAAAATTAATGTTTTCAAAAATAAAATTATTTCTCAAAGTGAAAATAACATTAATTTATATGTATATAATTATTGATTGAGAGAATGTTAAAAACATGAGCAAAACAATTATTCTTAATCCTTCTTCTTAATCCTTTGTTTTAAAGATTTTCTTACTTGTATCCAGTTGGGGTCCCATACTATGCTATTGGCTTTTTTAATAAAGAAAATATTCTGAAATATGATTTTATTATTTTTCATTTTTGTCATAATATTTCTAGCAGATATCTTCAAAGTTGTATCTTCAAAGTTGGTTAGTGTGTTTAAAATTGTTCTGTCTCTTCAATTGATTATAAAAATTCAAGTTCTGTAATGAGTTATATTACTATTTTGAATATTTATTTTACTTCTAAAGATGATACAGGAAAAATACACAAAGGGTTTGGGTCTTTGAGAACACTGTTGAGCCACTGAATTTAAGAACAGCCCCACCACTGATATTACTTCTTACAAAACCAGTCAAAGATATTTTTCTATGATGTGCATAGAAAGGGCTTCACAAATAAAGTTTTTGTGCTCTTTTTCTGTGAAAATTTTCAAAATTTGTAGTTACATTACTATTTTCTGCTATGTTGACTCTGTTCTTCTGTTTTTCTTATTTTGTATCCTCATTTAATATCACCCATCTTCAACCAGTGCATTTCATCTGGATTAGCTGTCTTTTTTATATTATTACCTCTAATATCAAAGGCTTTGTCTCTCAAATTTTCTTTTATTTTATTGTAAACATATGACTTCTCTGTCCTTCATTTTCCATCTAAGTCCTGTTGGAATCATCTTCTTCAGTCAGAAACTTCAACTTACCTAATTATGTGAACTCCCCAGCCAAGGATTTGTTGTTCAGCAGTCATTTTTTAATATGAATATATTGGCCAGTGGACAGAGCTGCCTGGTTGTCCAGCTCTGATGGTTTGGACTTATTCCTTGAAAAGCTAAAGAAGCCAATAGTTCTTCCTGTGTAAGATACAATG
Organism: Nanger dama; assembly: GCA_917880005.1. Lineage (NCBI taxonomy): Eukaryota > Metazoa > Chordata > Mammalia > Artiodactyla > Bovidae > Nanger > Nanger dama. Next base: position 9,423,685 of record CAKJTW010000044.1, on the reverse strand, counting down.
AACGAACAAGTAAAAGCTTCAGAGATGAACTCTCCAGTGACTTTTTCCCAGACTCAACTCTTTCCTATTTCTTATCTTAGAAAATACTCTTTTAAAATACAAAGTTTCATGGTTGACCATGTTGCTGTGGCAGAAAATCTGTCTAGTGTGGATTTCTAAGGAACATTCAATGTGCCAGAGCTCACAGAGAAGGTATGGCCCTGAAGATACTTTGTGCCATGGGAAGGTTTTCCCAACCTTTAGTGGAAGAGGTCATCGGTTTTCCAATTCTACGTGAAGCAGGGCTTCCCTGGTGGTTTAGACAATAAAGAATCTGCCTCTGATACAGGAGATCTGGGTTCGATCCCTGGATCAAGAAGATCCCCTGGAGAAGGGAATGGCAACTCACTCCAGTATTCTTTCCTGGAGAGTCCCATAGAGGAACCTGGTAGGCCACAGCCCTTGGGGTCCCAAAGAGTTGGACATGACTGACAGACTAACTGGGGAAGAGAATGGCATCCCACTCCAGTACTCTTGCCTGGAAAAATCCCATGGGCGGAGGAGCCTGGTAGGTTACAGTCCATGGGGTCACAAAGAGTTGGACACGACTGAGCCACTTCACTTTCACTTTTCACTTTCATGCACTGGAGAGGGAAATGGCAACCACTCCAGTGTTCTTGCCTGGAGAATCCCAGGGATGGTGGAGCCTGGTGGCTGCCGTCTATGGGGTTGTGCAGAGTTGGACACGACTGAAGCGACTTAGCAGCAGCAGCAGCAGCAGCAGCAGAGAGACTAACATTTTCACTTTTCTTTGAGTGCTAGCAGGAGGGATGTGAAGCCTGGAGAAAAATTGTGTGTATAGTAGTCAGGGAAAAAAATATAACGTTTTTAATGATATAAAACATAGTGTTCTGGGCAATAAAGGTTTGTAGTCAAGCTTCAGCAGAGCACTGAGGTGGCACCTCATGTGTGAAGACCAAAGGGACAGCTTTGAGAGTATTGCCAAGCATGGAATTTACTCTAAGTACTTACAGTCCTTCAAAGGGGCCACAAAATTCTGGTTTCTTATAGTAGTCTTCAAATAAACAAATGAGAACCACTTGTAGAGAAAATCATGTGAAATGTTTAGGTCAATGTCTTCCCTTTCAGTTAATGGGAGTGCGGATCCTGTTTTGACTGTGAATGGTTCTAACTCTATGTTCGTAGGTATTCACTGAAGGCAGAAGGATGGAAATTATCCTTTGCCTTAGACCTCAGGGATACTTACTGGGAATTCTTCCTGGAATCTTAAGGCTGCCTCTGTTATTCATTGAGTAGTGTCTCCCCAGTTTGCATGTTGAGGTCCTAATCCCTAAAGTGGATATATGTGGAAATAGGGCCCTTAAGGAGATAATTAAAGTTAGATGAAATGATGCACAGTTATGATTCATACATGTGCATTTATGGAAACACATAACTTTGTTTTTTAAAAATACTGTTCATTCATCTGCTTAAATGTTGTTGGTTAAATTATTAAATATAGTAAAGAAAATGTTTCTTTCTGGTACATAGTTTGGATAAGTTTTTTAGCATGCCCCATATAAATAACATACTCTATAGCTAGTACTTGTAATAATATATCACTGATCTGTATAAGAGGTAATCTATCTATAGTGAAGTCGCTCAGTTGTGTCTGACTCTTTGAGACCCCATGGACTGCAGCCTAGCAGGCTCCTCCATCCATGGGATTCTCCAGGCAAGAGTACTGGAGTGGGCTGCCATTGCCTTCTCCAGGGGATCTTCCCAACCCAGCGACTGAACCCAGGTTTCCTGCATCGTAGGCAGACGCTTTACCATCTGAGCCTCCAGGGAAGTTCAATCTATCTATAGCATGAATAAAAGGGCTGTGAAATATTGCTTGAAATAAAATTAACCAGCTTGAATGACTTTCCTGGTATCATCATCAACTATATCAAACACAGTCATGATTTTTATTACTTTTAGCATAAAATGTTAAGTCAAATTCAAATTGCAAGTTTGTCAGATCTTAGTTTATCAATTTCAGTTTATGGAACAGAGATTTGAATAGTCACAAAAGATTTTAAAAGTACTTCATATTTTTTGAATAATGCTTTGGGAGATCGTGAGACATAGCAGAAAAATTCTATGTACAATAAATTTAAAATATAGAAAATTGCTACTAATTTTAGTAGAAAATTAAAAGCATAAGGTCACTGAGTACATGATGTAATCAGGTTCATGAGTTCATGGAAAAGAATTATTACCTCCTCAAATGTATTTTGTGTAATGCTTTCAGAAACACAATTGAGTCTTGTATTTTTGAAACAAAAGTCACAGCAACTTTTATCTTTCACCATGATTTTATTTTTAATGTTGACTTTAATGTTTCTGGAAATACATGGGAACCACAGAGTTAAGAGATGAATAGTTTATAGCCAAAATTTTTTGCTCAAAAGGATAGTTATTGAGGCTAGCAAGAAGTGTTAACATTTATAGTAGTAATGGAACATTTTAGGAGAGCTGCCATTAAGTGTCAGCACATTAGATCAATAATGCACGTATTCTGCATTCATTATATATTCTAAACAAGGATTATATTCTATACCTCATCATCTTCAAGATGATTTGCAGAGGCAGGTCTTAGATGGAAATATGAGTGTACCCACACCATTTTCCTACTCTGGATATGTTAGCAACCCAGGTATAAAATGTCATAACTAATTATTTGGGTGTTGAAGAGGGTGCAAACAACTACCTCTAGCAAACACCTGGACAGTTAATTTTTCAAATAGCAGAAAGTGAAGAGGAAATAAAGAGCCTCTTGATGAGGGTGAAAGAAGAGAATGAAAAAGCTGACTTCAAGCATTAAAAAAACCAAGGTCATGGCATCCAGTCCCATCACTCCATGGCAAGCAAAAGGGGAAAAACTAGAAACAGTGACAGATTTTCTTTTCTTGGGCTCTAAAATCACTGTGGACAGTGACTGCAGCCCTGAAATTAAAAGATGCTTACACCTTGGAAAGAAAGCTATGACAAGCCAAGATAGCATGTTAAAATGCAGAGACATCACTTTGTTGACAAAGGTCCATATAGTCAAAGCTATGGTTTTTCTAGTAGTCATGTACTGCTACTGCTGCTAAGACACTTCAGACGTGTCTGACTCTGTGCGACCCCATAGATGGAAGCCCATGAGGCTCCCTCGTCCCTGGGATTCTCCAGGCAAGAACACTGGAGTGGGTTGCACTGGAGTCATGTACAGATGTGAGAGTTGGACCATAAATAAGGCTGAGTGCCAAAGAACTGATGCTTTTGAACTGTGGTGCTGAAGAAGACTCTTAAGAGTCCCTTGAATAGCAAGGAGATCAAAACAGTCAACCCTAGAGGAAATCAACCCTGAATGTTCATTGAAAGGACTGATGCTGAAGCTGAAGCTCCAGTACTTTGGCCACCTGATGCAAAGAGCTGACTCACTGGAAAAGACTCTGATGCTGGGGAAGATTGAGGACAGGGAGAAGGGGATGACAGCGGATGAGATGGTTGGATGGCATCACTGACTCAATGGACATGAGTCTGAGCAAACTCCAGGAGACAGTGAAGGACAGGGAAGTACAGCATGTTGCGGTCCATGAGTTCACAAAGAGTCAGACACACTTCAGTGACTGAACAACAACAACTATTTGAAGTAATTGTTTTGCTTTGCCCCCCAAACTCCTACCCACCATGAGGGGTATTGTTTGGAGAGGAAAGGTGAGCTTTCTCAGTGCTGCTCCCTATATTCAGGATATCACAGGGGGATGTAGCAAAGGGCCAGGGAGAAATTACACTGATATTTTAACTATACTACAGTAGCACCACAAACAGTTTTGAGAATCAACTTTCCAACTAATCTCTCATACTTCTCTATATTTTGTGAGTAGAGTCACTGACAATTTTTATTCCAAAGTATCTTTTCAAAGATGTTTACATAAAGCACAGCCTTGTGATATGGAGATGGTTTCTCCTTCCAGAGAGCAGAGGGAATATTTGCTTGAAAATGAGTACAAATGGGCTTCCCTCGTGGTTCAGTGAGTGGTAAAGAATCCACCTGCCAATGCAGGAGACAGGGTTCAATCCCTGAGTCAGGAAGATCTCTTGGAGAAGGAAATGGCAACCGACTCCAATATTCTTGCCTGGGAAATTCCATGGACAGAGGAACCTGGGGGTCTACAGTCCATGGAGTTGCAAAGAGTCAGACATTAGTTAGCAACTAAACAACAACCATAAGAATGTTTTCTCCTGGGTCAAGGTTTGGACAGATTTTCTGGCAAACTCTTATAAATGAATAGGAGTTCCTGAGCTCAAAATTCCTCAGCCATGATGCACAACACTTTGTATACAGCATCCTTCCAGCTCTATGTGCCTATTGTCCCTTTGGGATTTGATGGGCAGTTGTAACTGCTATGAAATTGAAGTGCATACTGTCTGCTATGCTTTAAGTAAAGAAGTCTTTTCTTTCTGACCCAGGAGTCTTGTGTCTTCTACCAGCATTTATAAAACTGGAGGCAGATTAACGTGTTAGCATGCAAGTAGCATAAACATCCCAGACCCTTAGCAGTTCTTTACACAGGTCTGAGAGCAACTGAAATATAGTACTAGGTGCGTGCGTACAGGCTAAGTTGCTTCAGTTGTGCCCAGCTCTTTGGCACCCTATAGACTGCAGCCCATTAGGCTCCTCTGTTCATGGGATTTTCTAGGCAAGAATTCTGGAGTGGGTTGCCATGCCCTTCTTCAGGGGATCTTCCCAACTCCGGGATCCAACCTGTGTCACTTTGATCTCGGGCACTGGTAGTTGGGTTCTTTATCACTAGCGCCCCCTGGGAAGTACTACAGGGAAGAGCATTAATAAGCAATAGAAACAAGTTAAAAAGTCTTTTTACTCTACACATCCCCTCAAATTTGCTATTTCAAGCTACAAACTGAACTTAAATATTTATAAATACAAGATTATTTTAAGGGGCCCAGTATCCTGATATAGTTTTGTTTGTATTTTTTTTATTTGGTTTTATTTCCTTCTTTACTTTTAATATTCTTTCCTTTTGTATTCTTATTTGTTGATAAATCTAGCCTAATTTTACCTGACAGTTTAATTTTTATTTTGTTTTGTTTTTGAATTTTTAAGAATCAAATTCTAATTGTATTGATCCTAAGTTTCCAATCAAGAGTGGGGAAAAGTTTCCAAATAGTAGAAGAGAAATTTTTCCAAACAGTAGAAGAGAAAAATGAGGACAAATACTGCATAGTAAATCTAATGGAAGGCAGAAAGGGAAAAATGAAAGTTTAAAAATGTGTGCATAAAAATACAGGGAAAATAGCAGATGGAATAAAACAGTCAGATATATCAGTAGTAACAATGTTCACATATTGATAGAAACATTGCTATCAACATTTTTACTAGGTTTTTGCTTTGATCACATAGTGAAGACAAGTTGGTCATGGTGGAGTTTTTTTTTTTTTTTTTTAAGGAATTTAGGAATTTAAGAGGGAAGAAATTGAAGAGGAGGCAGAACTCCTTAGCACTTATCGACAGTGTGAAAGAAAAGTCAATTACCCCTGACTTAGTAGAATATGGGAGGCTGGGACTATCTACCAGCCCTTTTTGCATCCTGAATGACATGACATATTAAGCTGAGACAGGGTTAGGATTAGGAATGGTTTAGGATTAGGATTAGGGATAGGTGGCTCAGTGATAAAGAATTTGCCTGCTGATGCAGAAGATGCGGGTTCAATCTCTGGGTGAGGAATGTCCCATGGAGGAGGAAATGGCAACTCAATCCAGTATTCTCGCTTGGAAAATCCCATGGACAGAGGAGCTAGAGGACTATAGTCCAAAGGGTCCCAAGGAGTCACACACGACTGAGTAATTGAGCATGCATGCACCCACACAGAAAGTATGGTGCTAGTGCTCCCTGCACACATGCGGGTACACACGCACACATGCTGACCTGTACCAGAGAGACCGGAAATACAGAGCTGACTTAATTAAGACAGTGAGGGAGCCAGGACAGTAAAGAGTGATGCTGTTTTCTGATACAGAAGAAATAACTGTTAAAGAGGGATCTTGCCCTTCTAAAACTCACTGACCAAGCTTTCCCCTTTCGCTAATCTGTGACAGTATTAATGAATGACACTCAAAACTGTTTTTCCTGTATATACAGCTGTGGATCCCTGGTGATGCCTGGGAAGCAGTGATTTCCAGTGAGAAATCCCTGGTACAAAGAGGGCAACTGTGTTGGGTTTTAATGGTCAGGCTGCCCTTTTCAAAAGCCTTACTCCAGAGCATAACTATTCCAGGGACTTCTGGAGGAAAGAGCAACTGTGTTTAGTGCTAAACTGACCCCAGGGGAAGTGTCTCATTGCTAACCATTCATCCAAGTAGACACCCTTTGGACTGAATGAGTCATCTTAGGTGAGCTCTTTGCAAATCAGTCTGATGTATTTTCTCATTTGACACCCAGGCTGTCAAACTTCACAATGGTGTCAGACAAGGTGAACAATCTTGTAACCTGTTAATTTGCTTGAAATAATGGCAGCAATAATCTGATCAGGTTTGCCAGACTGTCTCCATTTGAAGTGGACAGTGGTTTGTCCTATTAAGATTGTGACACATTAAGACAAGTGTGTGATTATCATACCCAGTTATGGCACTTGGGTAACTTGACACAGCCCACTGCTGTGAGAGTAACCCACATTTACCACCCTGCGCATCCATTTGCTATGATTGGCATATGTGTATGCGTGAACTTGTCTCCAGGTCCCTTATTTCCTTCTGGAACTATATCAATCACAAATTCCTTTAGCTGCTCCCAAGTGTATTTATCAATATGTTAACCCCTCTCTCAAGATATTCCAATAGGAGTTATTTATAGGCTATACTGAGAAAACTACTTGAACTCTCTAAGGAAGACAAAGATGGATGTATCAGTGTTGGAGAAGGGCTATATTTAGACTTTTGATAAAGTAGGACTTAGATTTCTGTTTCTTTCTAGTACTCAAGGTAGTTTTCCTTCTAAATTCTTTACACATATCATGCAGTCCTTCTTGATATCCAAACTTGACTCAAAAGGACAATTTGAGAATATAAAACATTAAAATCATTTCAACTTAGGCAAATCTATTTTAATAATTGTTCAGAGGCAAACTTGCTCAAATATCTGTTGTGTCTATTGGTGACAATTTGGGAAATGCCATTTGAACTTTTCATGAAAGTATACTAAGAACAAATAGGTCAATAATTATACAGAAGTTGTCATGCATTTTTTTTTCTTCCAGTACAGTCCATTCCTCTGAAATCATATACAAAACGATTTCAATTTACTCAGGGTTAGGGTTGGGATATTTTGGCTTTGCTTGGACTAAAGCCAACCTAAATAAGCTGTTTTCAGTCTTATCTTTCTTTTTCTCATTTATTTTTTATGAGGAGACAGTGTAGAATAGGTTCAGTACAGGTAAGAGAAAAACATTGGTAACAGAAAATTAAATCTCATTGCTGTAAGGTAATTTTAAGAAAATCCTTATTAATTATGATCAAAATGTTTTCTAAAATTTAGATCTCAAATAGCTGGTCCAGATAAATATGATAAAGTATATTAAGAGAATTTGTTGATCATATTTAAAGAGGTTAGGTACATGCTGGTTTTTATGAGGCGTAAAGTAAAAGAATGGATATAAAACTGAAATATGCGAAAACAAAAATATGAAGAGGGATGATCTACAAAGTATAGAGAAGTTGGAGTTTTGTCAGAGCTCAGGAAAATTCTGGAAGCAATCATTAAAAGGAAAGCAATGATCATGTGTCAAACAAATGAGTCATATACAGTAAATTTTATTTACATGATAGGTTATCCTTCATGTACTCTTGTATCTATGCTTCTGCCTTTTGCCCACTCTAGCTCTGGTGCATTCTTCACTCTCCACATTGAATTCGTCTTTCAGCTCATCTACCAAATCTGATCATATGTTTCACTAGCTTCCCGTATTTTAGTATTTTATGAATAAATGTTCAAGCTCCTTTGTGTGGAATACAAATTCTTCATGATTTGGCCATTTAACGTACCTTCTTGCAACTCCTACCATCCAAGAACCACCTCTGCCATGCATTACTTGTGAAATTTGCATTGATCCTTCGATACCTAGCTTGGTCATCACTCATGCCAACTGCATCAGATTGTCACCTTCTGTTTTTCCACTACCAGGTAGAGCTGGTCACTCACACCCTTTGTGCAAAAATGGAGTAGGCACATGCCTTTATTAAGAGTCAGTACAATATAAATTGAGGCACACATTTTAATTTCTATTTCTGATGTCCTTCACTAGACTGGGGCTTCCCTGGTGGCTCAGAGGTTAAGGCATCTGCCTACAATGTGGGAAATCGGGGTTCGATCCCTGGGTTGGGGAGATACCCTGGAGAAGGAAATGGTAACCCACTCCAGTATTCTTGCCCGGAGAATCCCATGGACAGAGAAGCCTGGTAGGCTACAGTCCAGGGGGTCATAAAGAGTTGGACATGACTGAGCAACTTCACTTTCACTTTCAGTAGACTGGGATCTCTGTAGAGCAGAGACAATGTTACTATCCTATTGTTATCCCAAGAGAACATGTAAAGTGAGAAAGAAATATTTGTTGTGTTAAGTAATTAGCATTTTAAAATTATAAAGTGGCAATTTATTCTAAATTAATCTACAGGCAAAAATTCCCTATAAAATTCTGGCATGCATATATTTTAAAAATTGGCAAAACTTTTCAAAAATCTGTATTAAAACATAAAGGATCTAGAATAGATAAAAGATGTGTTAGAAGACAGCAAAATTAGGGGACTCATATTTTTAGTTTTAAAATGTACTATAAAGCTACAGTAATCAACACAATGAGGTTCTGAAACAAGTATATAAATAAAAAAATACAGGAGAAAATCTTAGCGACTTTAGACTTGGTGATGAGCTTTTAGACAGGAAACAGTACAACACATGAAAGAAAAAATTAAGGTAGATTTTAATAACACTTGTTTTAATTGAAGTATAATTGACTTATTATTTTCAGGTGTACAAGAAAGTGATTGATATTTTTATATATTATGGAATTATTACCCTATGAAGATTAGTTACTACCACCATACAAAATTATGATAATATTATTCACTATATTCCTATGCTGTGCATTATATCCTGTGACTGACTTTATAACTGGAAGTTTGTATTTCTTAATCCTCTCCACTAATTTCACCCACCCTCCTCTCCCTCCCCTCTGGCAATCACCAGTTAGTGTGCTGTATCTATGAATCTGTTTTGTCATATTCATATGTTTCTTTGTCATTCAGAATTCATATATAAGTGAAATCATATAGCATTTCTCTTTCTCTATTTTACTTAGCATAATGGCATATAGATTCATCCAGTTTTTGTAGATGAGAAGATTTAATTATTTTCTGGCTGTGTAATATTCCACTATATATGTGTGTGTGTATATATATACACACAACTTGGATCTATGTATATATATATCTACATACCAACACACACCCACACATCTATATTTTTTCTTCCTCTATCAGTGGACACTTAAGTTACTTCTATATTTTGGCTACTGTAAATAATGCTGCAATGAATATAGGGGTGCATATATCTTTTTGATTTAGTGCTTTTGTTTTCTTTGAACAAATACCAAGTAGTGGTTGTTGGATTGTATGGCATTTATACTTTTCACTTTTGTGCTATCTCCATACTGTTTTCCACAGTGGCTGTGTCATCTGCAGTCCTACCAACAGTGTACAAGTGTTCCTTTTTCTCCACATCCTCACTAATACTTGTTAACGGTCTTTTTGATAACAACCATTCTCATATTTATGAAGTGATATCTCATTGTGGTTTTTATTTGTAGTTCCCTGATGATTTAGTCATGATGAGTACTGTGCTTGTTGGCCATCTTTATGTCATTTTTGGAAAAACGTCTATTTAGGTCTTTCAAACATTTTTTAAAGGGATTGTTTATTTTGATAATGAGTTGTATGAGTTCTTACATAATTTGGATATCAATCCCTTATCAGACACACCATTTGAAAATATCTTTTTCCATTCAGTAGTTTGCCTTTTGTTTTGTTTCCTTCATTATGAAAAAGCTTATGAAAAGTTGATAAAGATCATTTGTCTTCAGGGAAACACAAATAAAAATATAAATAAATACCTTATTAAAATAACAAATACAAAAATCTGCAAGTACCAAAAGCTGGTTAGTATTTGCAGCACATGGAACTCTCATTCATTGTGGGTAGGAATGTAAAATGATTGATTCAGTTACTTCTGATTATAGTTCAACTACTGCTGACAAAGTCAACATGTCTTAACGTAGAATTGTGGTCCAACAATTGTGGTGTTAGGTACTTACCTAACGTGTTAAAAATTTCTGTCATACACAAAAGTCTTCATACTGATGAGTACAGCAGGTTTATTATAATTCCTTCAAATTGTAAGCAATCAAAGCGACCTTCAATATGTAAGTTGATACACAAGCTATGGTACAGCCATAGAATGGAATATTATTCATCAATAAAAGAAATGCTTTGATCAGAAGACACAGAGTATCTGAATACCTAGAGAAACTAGACCTGCATATTTGCTGCCAACAAGACTCATTTCAGATCTAAAGACAAACACATCCTCTGAAAGGGAGGGATGGAAAAGTGTATTTCACACAAGTGAAAATCAAAGAAAACCAGAACAACAATTCTTACACCAGAAAAAAATACTTTAAAAATAAAGACTGCTACAAAAGACAAGGACACTATGTAATGATCAAATGATCAATCCAAGAACAAGATGTGACAATTGTAGATATATATGCCCTCAACATAGGAGAACATAAATACAAAGGCAAATATTAATGGACATAAAAATAAATATCAACAGTAAACAATAATAGTAAGGGATTTTAATACTTTATATTGGAGAAGGCAATGGCACCCCACTCCAGTACTCTTGCCTGGAGGATCCCATGGATGGAGGAGCCTGGTGGGCCACAGTCCATGGGGTCGCTAGGAGTCGGACATGACTGAGCGACTTCACTTTCACTTTTCACTTTCATGCATTGGAGAGGGAAATGGCAACCCACTCCAGTATTCTTGCCTGGAGAATCCCAGGGATGGAGGAGCCTGGTGGGCTGCCGTCTGTGGGGTTGCATAGAATCGGATACGACTGACGCGACTTAGCAGCAGTAGCAGTAGCAGCACACCTTATATATGTCAATGGACAAATTATACAGACAGAAACTCTAATAAGGAAACACTGGCCTTAAATAAATACCTAGGAATAAACCTACCTATGGAGGCAGAAGGCCTATGCTCAGAAAACTATAAGATACTGATAAAAGAAATAAAAGACGACACAAACAGATGTTCTTGGATTGGAAAAATCAATATTCTTCCAAAGAAAGAAATCGGAAGAATCAATATTCTTCCAAAGAAATCTACATATTCAATGCAGTCCCTATCAAAGTACTAATAAATGGTAAAATGGATCATTTAGTCCATTTACATTTTTCACACAATTGGAACAAAATTTATAATTTGTATGGAAACACAAAAGACCCCAAATAACCAAAGCAATCTCAAGAATGGAAAACAGAGCTGGAGTAATTGGATTCCCTTACTGTAGACTATACTATAAAGCAATAGCAATCAAAACAGTATGGTACTGGCACAAAAAACAGAAATACAGATCAACAGAACAGTACAGAAAGTCCACAGATTAAACCCAGGTACCTACAGTCATCTAATCTATAACAAAGAGTCAAGAATATACAATGGAGACAATTGCTTTAATAAGTGATGCTGAGAAAACTGAATAGCTACATATAAATGAATGAAATTAGAACCCGAATATCATAAACAAACTCAAAATGGATTAAAGAGCTAAATGTAAGGCTAGATACTATAAAACAGAAAACATAGGCAGAATACTCTTTGACATAAATCTCAGTAAAAGCTTTTTCAATCCACCTCCTTGAGTAATGAAAATAAATATAAAAATAAACAAATGGGACCTAATTTAACTTAAAACCTTTTCACAGCAGAAGAAACCATAATCAAAACAAAAAGACAACTCTCAGATTGGGGAAAAAAAAAAATTTGCAAACAAAGCATGTGACATGGGATTAATCTCTAAAATAGACAAAACAGCTCATGCAATTCAATATTAAAGAAAAAAAAACTACAGCCCAATCAAAAAAACCAGGTGGATGATCTGAATAGACATTTCACTCAAGAAGACGTACAGATGGCCAAAAACACATAAAAAGATGCCCAACATCACTAATTATTAGAGAAACGCAAATTAAAGCTACAATGAAGTATCACCTTAAATCAGTCAGAATGGCCATGATGAAAAATTTATAAACAATAAATGCGAGAGAGGGTGTGAATAAAGGGAGCCCTCCTGCACTGTTGTTGGGAATTTAAACAGGTTCAGGCACTATACAGAACAGTATGGAAGTTCCTTAAAAACTAAAATCAGAGCTACCATATGATCCAGCAATCCCTCTCCTGGGCTATACCTGGAGAAAGCCATAATTGGAAAAGATATATGCATTCCAATGTTCACTGCACTACTATTTACAATAGCCAGAACCTAGAAGTAATCAAAATGTCCATCAACAAAGGAATAAAGATGTGGTACATATATATACAATGGAATGTTACTGAGCCATAAAAATAACAAAATAATCCCATTTGCAGCAACAGAGATGGACCTAGAGATTGTTAAACTTACTGTTATATTTAGTGAGTTAAGTTGAACAGAGAAAGACAAATCTTATGTGATATCATTTGTGGAAGCAAAAAAAAAAAAAAAAAAAAAGGTACAAATGAACTTAGTTACAAAGCAGATACAGAGTCAAAGATGTAGAAAACTAACTTATGGTTACCAAGGGGGTAGGAGGGGAAGGATAAATTGAGAGATTTTCATTGACATATACAAACCACTCAATAACTAATAAGAACCTATTGTATGGCCCTGGGAATTCTAATTCTACTCAATACTCTGTAAAGGCTTATATGGGAAAAGAATCTAAAAAGAGTAGATATATGTATACACATAATTGATCCAGTTTGCTATACAGCAGAAACTAACACAACATTCTGGAGGAGGAAATGATAACCCATTCCAGTATTCTTGCTTGGACAATTCCATGGCCAGAGGAGCCTGGTGGGCTGGAGTCCATGGGGTTACAAAATTAGACATGACTGAGCATGGATGCACAATGCAACACTGTAAATCAACTGTGTGTGCTAAGTTGCTCAATCATGTCTAACTGTTTGTGACCCATGGACTATAGCCTGTCATGGACTATGTCCATGAGGATTCTATGTCCTCCTCTAGGGGATCTTCTCAACCCAGGGATTGAAACCCACGATTCCTGCATTACAGGCAGATTCTTTAACATCTGAGCCAGTTTAAAAAAATAACACATTAGAGCAGATGAACTTAATTGATATTTATAGAGCATTTCATCTGAAAGCAGAAAAATACATATTCTTTTCAGGTGCACATGGAACCTTCTCCAGGATAGAACACATACAATTCTCAGGAAATTTAAGAAAACTGAAATCATATGAAACATCTTTTCTGATCACAATACTATGAGGCTGGAAATCAACTACAAGAAAAAAACAACTTCAAAAAACAAATAGAGGCTAAACAACATGTAACCAACATGTAACCAATGGATCACTGAAGAAATGAAAGAGAAAACACAAAGTCTTTCATTGGTAGAGACAAATGAAAATGAAAACAAGGTGATCCAAAATCTATGGGACACAGCAAAAGCAGTTCTACAACAGAAGTTAATAGCAGTATAATTTTACCTTAAGAAAATATGATATAAGGAAGAAAAATCTCAAATGAACTACTTCACTTTACACCTCAAGCAACTACAGAAAAAAAAAGAGTAAATAAAACTCAAAATTAGCAGAAGGAAAGAAATCATAAAGGTCAATGCAGAAATAAATGGAGATGAAGAAAACAATAGAAAGGATCAGCAAAACTAAAAACTGGTTCTTTGAAAAGATCAATTTGATAAGCCTTTAGCCAGACTCATCAAGGAAAAAAATGAAGAGGTCTCAAGTCAATAAAATTAGAAACGAAAAAGGAGAAGCTATAACTGACATCACAGAAACACAAAAGATCACAAAAGCAGACTACAAAAACTATATCCCAATAAAATAGACGACCTAGAAGAAATGGAAAATTTCTCAGAAATGTACAATCTTCCACAGAACCAGAAAGAAACAGAGAAAATGAACCACCAAATTATCGGTAATGAAATTAAATCCTTCATTTGAAAACTCCTGATAAACCAAAGTCCAGGACTAGATGGCTTCACAGGTGAATTTGATCAGATACTTTAGAGTTAAAACCTATCTTTCTGAAACTCTTGTAAAAAAACAACAGAGGAAGGAACACTTCTGAACACACCACCCTGATACCAAAACCAAAGAAAGATATCACAAATAAGAGTACATGAAAATATCACTGATGAACGTAGACCCTAAAATCCTCAACAAAATATTAGCAGTCTGAATCCAACAATACATTAAAAGGGTCATAGACCATGATCCAGTTGCATCTATTCCAGGAACACAAGGATTTTCGATTTTCACAAATCTGTCAATGTGTACACCAAATTAACTAATGGAAGACTAAAAACCATATGATCATATATTAACAGATATATATATATGGAATCTAGAGAAGTAGTAATGGCAACCCACTTCAGTATTCTTGCCTGGAAAATCCCATGGACGGAGGAGCCTGGTAGGCTGCAGTCTGTGAGGTCGCTAAGAGTTGGACACGACTGAGCGACTTCACTTTCACGCATTGGAGAAGGAAATGACAACCCACTCCAGTGTTCTTGCCTAGAGAATCCCAGGGACGGGGGGAGCCTGGTGGGCTGCTGTCTATCTATGGGGTCACACAGAGTCGGGCACGACTGAAGTAACTTAGCAGCAGCAGCAGCAGAGTAGTAGTACTAATGATCCTATTTTCAGGGAAGTAATGGAGATGCAGATGTAGAGAATGGACTTGTGGACACAGCAGGGGAAGGAGATGGTAGGACAAATTGAGAAAGTAGCACTGACATATAAGATAGCTAGCTAGTGGGAAACTGCTATACAACACAGGGAACCCAGCCTGGCACTTTATGATAACCTAGAGTAGTGGGATAGGAGAAGGGTGGGAGGCTTTTGAGGGAGGTAATATGTATATATATATAACTTCAGATATGCAGATGACACCACCCTTATGGCAGAAAGTGAATAGGAACTAAAAAGCCTCTTGACAAAAGTGAAAGAGGAGAGCGAAAAAGTTGGCTTAAAGCTCAACATTCAGAAAACGAAGATCATGGTATCCAGTCCCATCACTTCATGGGAAATAGATGGGGAAACAGTGGAAACAGTGTCAGACTTTATTTTTGGGGGCTCCAAAATCACTGCAGATGGTGAATGCAGCCATGAAATTAAAAGACGCTTAGTCCTTGGAAGAAAAGTTATGACCAACCTAGATAGCATATTCAAAAGCAGAGACATTACTTTGCCGACTAAGGTCCATCTAGTCAAAGCTACAGTTTTTCCTGTGGTCATGTATGGATGTGAGAGTTGGACTGTGAAGAAGGCTGAGCACCGAAGAATTGATGCTTTTGAACTGTGGTGTTGGAGAAGACTCTTGAGAGTCCCTTGGACTGCAAGGAGATCCAACCAGTCCATTCTGAAGGAGATCAACCCTGAGATTTCTTTGGAAGGTATGATGCTAAAGCTGAAACTCCAGTACTTTGGCCACCTCATGTGAAGAGTTGACTCATTGGAAAGACTCTGATGCTGGGAGGGATTGGGGGGCAGGAGGAGAAGGGGATGACAGAGGATGAGATGGCTGGATGGCATCATGGACTCGATGGACGTGAGTCTGAGTGAACTCTGGGAGATAGTGATGAACAGGGAGGCCTAGCGTGCTGCAATTCATGGAGTCACAAAGAGTCGGACACAACTGAGCGACTGAACTGAACTGAACTGATATACACACATATATGTTGCTGCTTCTAAATTGCTTTAGTCATGTCCGACTCTGTGCGACCCCATAAATGGCAGCCCGCCAGGCTCCCCCATCCCAAGGATTTCCCAGACAAGAACACTGGAGTAGGTTGCCATTTCCTTCTCCAATGCATGAAAGTGAAAGGTGAAAGTGAAGTCGCTCAGTTGTGTCCAACTCCTAGCGACACCATGGGCTATAGCCTACCAGGCTCCTCCATCCATGGGATTTGCCAGGCAAGAGTACTGGAGTGGCTTGCCATTGCCTTCTCTGATATACGTATTACATACATATATATATATATATATATATATATATATAATTATGGCCAGTTCTCATTGTTATGTAGCAGAAACCAATACAACACTGAAAACAATTACCCTCCAATTAAAACATAAATTAAAAAACCCATATGATCATCTCAACAGACACAGAAAAAACTTCTGTCAAATGTCACCTTATTATACTATAAAGTATTTAATTTGGTAGTATCTTTTTTGAGATGTGATGCACATAACCTCTTAAATTGTTCAGTTCAGTGTTTTTAACCATTATCATCATCATTTACGGAACACATTCATCATCTCAAACATAAACCTCATACACTTTAACTATCCTCTCTCTGCTAATCACCCATACCAGCAGTCCTAGGCAACCACTGTTCTGCTTTCTGTCTCTATAGAATAACCTATTATTACTCTCTGTTGGATTTAACTTGCTAATATTGTTTTGAGTACTTCTGCATCTGTATTCATAATAGATCAGTATTGTGCAGTGTTATTTTTTATTATATCTTCATCTGTTTTGATATCTGGGCAATACTGGTCTTATCAAAAGAATATTGGCCATATAAAATTAATTTTTCAAATGTCTGGCAAACATTCAGCTGTGAGACCGTATCAGCTTGGACTTTTTGTTGGTGGTGGTACAAGTTTTTCGTTCCTAATTAAAACTTTTCACTTATTATATGACTATTCAGATTGGTTTTTTTTTCTGAATTCAGCTTTGTTAGTTTTTTGTTTTTCCAGGAATTTGTACATTTATCCTAATTTTTTTTATTTTCATACAGTTTTCATTGTCCCTTTAATTTTAGTAGAGTCAAAGGGAGTATCTGTTCTTTTCTTTCTTTGCACTAAATCTTCGCTTATTTTCTCCGTCAACATAATGAAATCTTTGCCATTTTGTTGATCTCTTCAAATGACCATTTTTGGTTTTATTGATTTTTATATTGTTTTTCTATTTTCTATTTCATTAATTTCTGCTATAATCTTTTTATTTTCTTTTGGACATAGGCTTTACTTTTTAAAAGTAATTTTTTAAGTTGAAGGGTTATTGATCTCTTAATGTAGACCTTTCTAGCTATAAAAATTTCTTAAGCATTATTTTTACTGAAATTCATAAGTTTTGGCATGTTGTGTCTTTATTTCATTAGAAGTAATTTATAGTTTCTCTTATTTCTCTTTTGGCATGTTATTTAGGAATGTGCTATTTTAATTTTCACATATTTATGAGTTTCCTCCATTTCTTTCTATTACTAACTTAAGTTTTATTCCACTTTGGTTATAAGATCATAAACCTTTATTTTTTAAACTAAATACCCATTAATAGAAAACAAAATACAAAAAATTCTCTTCAGGAAACAGAAATATTTAATCCTTTTCCAACAAATCAGAAGTTGCTTCATCCTCAGAGTGCACTTTTTGATGTGTGTGTTTACACTTAAGATATGTTTCACAGGCTGTTCATTAAACTGCTATTGCAAAGCAGGAGGTAGAAGGGACCATCTCAGGAGAAAAGACGTTGGAAAAGCCACACCTCAGAATTATCTGGAAATTGAACACTTTCTATGTTACCACTTTTCACTTCCAATTATTTTCATTTATGTACCACAATCTGCCCTTTCAGAGGATAGAACTGTTAATAGTGGTGCAATCCCCCAAATAATCTGTCTTTCCCACCATGCATGCAAGAGCCCAAAACTTTCTCCGTGAAATCCACACACCCATTTCTAGAAACATCAGCTGGAATGATCAGTCTGTCACCCAGAAATGTCTCCTTTCTCCTATTAGACTGAGCAACCAAGTTCTCTGAATCCCCTGAACCTCAAAATTCCAGGTATCACAGCCAGTGCCAGGAGAAAAACCTGAAAGATGAGAGCAGAGAAGGTTCTCTGCCAGTGCTAGGTTTCCTCTTTTCAACAATAAAAATCCTAGTTCTCTGCAATCACAGAAAAGGAAAGACATTTGCCAGCATGACCTGCCCCATTTCCTAATTCCCACCCCTGCTTTCTTACCCTGATAGAGGTCCTTCCACTCAGTGACCCTGCAGCATTGCTCCTACGGAGGGCACCCAGCAAACATCCTCCTGCCGAGTGCAGCCCCAGTGAAGCAAGGTCGCCTTGGTGCCAGAGACTGGAAAGAGCCACAGGAGGACACAGCAGTATCTCTGTGATTCCAGATTTCATGTTCATTCCCATCACCACCCTTCCTCCCCGTCCTTCCACACTGGAGAAGGACTGGGAAGAGGGTGGTGGGCTCAGGACATCTGTGGGTCTTTCATAATCAGGCAGTGATTCCATCCGTCTGTCCTAAGACTTGCGGTCTTGTGCTCTTTGCACGCACCAGCCCATTACATCAAATATACAAATCAAGGGTCCTCACTTTCTTGTGTGACTCCGGTCACCAGAGGAGGTTGCAGGCCATGAAACTGCACGCTCAGCACATTGCTCATCTGGTGGGTGCAGATGCCCAGGAGCTCTCTGGATGAGCCTTCTGCGGGGCATGCGGCTGTGCATGCCCTTGATGTCCCAGACACGCACTGAGTTGTCCATAGATGCTGAAGCAATCAGGCTGCTGTCCGGGCTGAAGGTGAGGCTGGTGATGTTGTCCTGCAGCTCTTTGTAGAGGGTCCCAGACGCCAGGTCCCACAGCTTCAACCGCTGGTCCTCACCTGCAGACACCAGGTACTTACCGTTGGAGGAAAAGGCCAGGGCGTGCACGGGGCTGCGGTGGCAGTGAAGAGCCTCACCGAGTTCCCGTGCTGAGTTCTCCACAGACGCATCGTCTTGTCGGTCGAGCCCGTGGCTAAGTAGTTTGAATCGCGGTGGAACTTGATGCAGTCCACATCCGCCACGTGCCTGGCGGAGATTCACAGTGGGTACATCCGATCAAATGACCAGAGGCGGGCCATGCATTCGTGGCACCCGCTGGCAAAGTACAGGCTGTGCAGGCTGATGTCCAGGTCCCACACGGGGCAGGCAAGGCCCTGGTACTGCACAGTGTTGGTGAAGCTGCCCAGGTCCCAACATCTAATGGATGTGTCTTCAGAGCAGGAGAGCAGCGCAGAACTGTCCAGAAGGAACCTGGTGCGTACACCGGCCCACAGTGTCCCCAAAGGACTTTCATCTCCAGAGCTGCGCTGTCGTCATCCTCCTCCCGGGACATCACGAGCCAAGTGGATGTGAGACGCATCAACCTGAGGCAGTTCGGATTTTAACTTATTGGAACACGGACTCCACAGTTTTATACAGGAGTTGTCGAAGCCTGCGGCAAGCAGCCCGCTGTCCGGGGAGAACTCCGCCATGTTCAGCAGCTGCTTCGTGTTGTAGAAAGCATAGAAGCAGATCGTGGTGAGGGACGGGGACCGTCCCGGACACGTTTGATGCTCTCCCGCAGGGCCTCCAGCGCCGCCTCGTTCTGCAGGGCACGTTTTGGCATGTCAGTGGGCGCTAGGCCTGGGCCCTCGCTGCGGGAGGAGCCACCACTGGCGTAGAGCTGGTAGTCCATCCTCTTAGCGGGCTGCAAACTGGGTACGATGTGCCAGGTGAGGACTCTGCCCAGCGCAGTGCCGTCCCTCTGGAGGCAGCGGGGAAAGGAACAGCAGTTGTCTTCCGGTCGACTGACCACGTACTTGTTGTCCAGGAAGCCCTGCAGCCGGAAGTTACACGTAAACAGGATATCCTGTCTGGTCCGCGTGGTCCGCAGCTGCACAGTGACGTCATCGGCGCGGGCCTCCTCACTTCACGGCTTTGCCAGTCAGAGTGGGTGAGAAAACTTCACAGCCTTCCTATTGTACTTCATATTGCTGGGGCTCTCCCTCGCAAGAGGCTGCAGACACTGTGAAGGCACAACCAGATTCTGATTGGGCTGCGAGGCTGGTTGCCATCTCCTGGGCTTTCAGCAACAGGCGCAGGCCTTGCTTCAGCCGGCAGGGCACATCCTAGTACTGCCGACGTTTGAGGTAACAAGACGCGGCTGTCTGGATCTGCTCCGTGAGCACCTGTGTCATGACTGAACGTCCCAGGTGGCTCCTGCTTCCCCCCGTGCTGCTGCCGCTGCCAGGCTTTCGCAATGCCCTGTGCCCCTCAGCCTCCGCAGGGTCTCCGGGGCAGCTGAGAGATGACTGACTGAGGTGACTAGCTGGCTCAGAGCTACCTCGGGCTGAGCCAGCCCCTCATAAGCACATATAGTCTTTCAATTCTGTTAAATATATTGAATTTTGTTCTATGGCCTATCCTGGAGAATTCTGTTTGTGCACTTGAGAAGAGTATATATTCTACTGTTTTAAGTGTTCTATAGAGCTCTGTTAGGTCAATTTAGTTTACAGTGCTTTCAAGCCTTCTATTTCCTATTTTTCTTCTTACTATGATGTTTTTCTATATCTTTGCATTTATCCTACTTAGAGTCCTTTAAGCTTCACGGATGTGTGGATTAATTTTTTTCATCAGGTTTAGACATTTCAATTATTATTTCTTTAAATATTTTTTCCCTATTTTTCTCTTTGTTCTCTTTTGTTACAGTCTTTGTTTTAAAGAAAGTCTGTTTTGTTTGATATGAGTATTGCTACCCCAACTTTCCATTTCCATGGAATGTATTTTTCCATCCCATCATTTTCACAATTTTTATTTATGTCTTTAAATCGTTGAGTCATGTGTAGACAGCATTTAGATAGGTCGTCTTTTTCTGTCCATTCAGCTACCCTGTGCTGTGTCTTTTGATTGGAGCATTTGGTCTATTTACATTTAAATAAGTCTGGTCCCTCTAGTCAAAGCTATGGTTTTTCCAGTGATCATGTATGGATGTGAGAGTTGGACTATGAAGAAAGCTGAGCGCTGAATAATTGATGCTTTTGAACTGTGGTGTTGGAGAAGACTCTTGAGAGTCCCTTGGACTGCAAGGAGATCCAGCCAGTCCATTCTAAAGGAGATCAGCCCTGGGTGTTCTTTGGAAGGAATGATGCTAAAGCTGAAACTCCAATACTTTGGCCACCTCATGTGAAGAGCTTACTCACTGGAAAAGACTCTGATGCTGGGAGGGATTGGGGGCAGGAAGAGAAAGGGACGCCAGAGGATGAGATGGCTGGATGGCATCACCGACTCCATGGAGCTGAGTTTGAGTGAACTCCGGTGGTGATGGACAGGGAGGCCTGGCATGCCGTAATTCATGGGGTCACAAAGAGTCAAACACGACTGAGTGACTGCACTGAGCTGAACTGTACTTATTGTTACATTGTTAATTGTTTTGCATATATTGGTGAGCCTACTGATTTTCCGCATTTCTCTGCATCTTTTTTTCTTCGTTTTTTTCTATTACTCAGATTTCATAAGCTCTGTTGATTTATTTTCAAGTTCACTAATTCTTTCATCTGCCAGTTCAAATCTGCTAGTAGATCCCTCTAAGGAATGTTTCTTCTAGTTGCATTTTTCAGCTCCAAATTGCTATCATTTTTACATTATTTCTGTGCTGTACTGTGCTTAGTTTCTCAGCCGTGCCCTACTCTCTTCGACCCCATGGACTGTAGCCCTCCAGGCATGTCTATCCACGGGGACTCTCCAGGCAAAAATACTGAACTGGGTTGCCATGCCCTCCTTCAGAGGATCTTACCAACCCAGGAGTCGAACCCAGGTTTCCTGCATTGCACACAGACTCTTTTACTGTCTGAGCCACCCAGGAAGCCCAAGATACTGGAGTGGGTAGCCTCTTCCTTCTCCAGGGCATCTTCCCAACCCAGGAACTTGAACATGGTCTCCTGCATTACAGGTGGATTCTTTACCTGCTGAGCTACTAGGGAAGCCCACATTTTTTCTATTTCTGTATTAATATTTTTCTTTGCTGGAATATTGTCATTGCATGGTTTTTACTTCTTTTAGCATCGTTCTCTTTAGTTTATGAGATATATTTATAATGACCATATTGAAGTTTTTGTCTGTTACAGCTCACATCTGGTTAATCTCACAGAGTATATTTTTCCATTGTTTAGTTGCTTTTTTCTGGGTATGTATCCTGAACTTCCTGCATGATATACTACATCTGTACCTATCTGTATACATCTTATATTGATAAAACTGCTCTAGTATAACACTGACACAGTTTCTACATTTTTAATATCCAATCCCCTGGATACATATATCAGATGTGTATATATATATATATGTATAATATATATATGTTCAGTTCAGTCACTCAGTCGTGTCCAACTCTTTGCGACCCCATGAATCACAGCACGCCAGGCCTCCCTGTCCATCACCAACTCTGAGAGTTCACCCATACTCATGTGCATTGAGTCGGTGATGCCATCCAACCATCTCATCCTCTATTGTCCCCTTCTTTTCCTGCCCCCAATCCCTCCCAGCATCAGGGTCTTTTCCAATGAGTCAACACTTCACATGAGGTGTATACACAGGCTTCCCAGGTGGTGCTAGTGGTAATGAAACCTCCTGCCAATGTAGGAGACATCAGTTCAGTTCAGTTCAGTCGCTCAGTTGTGTCCGACTCTTTGCGACCCCATGAATTGCACCACGCCAGGACTCCCTGTCCATGACCAACTCCTGGAGTTCACTCAGACCCACGTCCATCAAGTCAGTGATGCCTTCCAGCCATCTCATCCTCGGTTGTCCCCTTCTCCTCCTTCTCCCAATCCCTCCCAGCATCAGAGTCTTTTCCAATGAGTCAACTCTTCTCATGAGGTGGCCAAAGTATTGGAGTTTCAGCTTTAGCATCATTCCTTCCAAAGAAATCCCAGGATTGATCTTCAGAATGGACTGGTTGGATCTCCTTGCAGTCCAAGGGACTCTCAAGAGTCTTCTCCAACACCACAGTTCAAAAGCATCAATTCTTCAGTGCTCAGCCTTCTTCACAGTCCAACTCTCACATCCATACATGACCACTGGAAAAACCATGACTAGACGGGCCTTAGTCAGCAAAGTAATATCTCTGCTTTTGAATATGCTATCTAGGTTGGTCATAACTTTTCTTCCAAGGAGTAAGTGTCTTTTAATTTCATGGCCACAGTCACCATCTGCAGTGATTTTGGAGCCTCCCCAAAATAAAATCTGACACTGTTTCCATTGTTTCCCCATCTATTTCCCATGAAGTGATGGGACCGGATGCCATGATCTTAGTTTTCTGAATGTTGAGCTTTAAGCCAACTTTTTCACTCTTCACTTTCACTTTCATCAAGAGGCTTTTAGTTCCTCTTCACTTTCTGCCATAAGGGTGGTGTCATCTGCATATCTGAGGTTATTGATATTTCTCCCAGCAATCTTGATTCCAGCTTGTGCTTCTTCCAGCCCAGCGTTTCTCATGATGTACTCTACAAATAAGTTAAATAAGCAGGATGACAATATACAGCTTTGGCGTACTCCTTTTCCTGTTTGCAACCAGTCTGTTGTTCCATGTCCAGTTCTAACTGTTGCTTCCTGACCTGCATACAGATTTCTCAAGAGGCAGGTCAGGTGGTCTGTTATTCCCATCTCTTTCAGAATTTTCCACAGTTTCTTGTGATCCACACAGTCAAAGGCTTTGGCATAGTCAATAAAGCAGAAATAGATATTTTTCTGGAACTCTCTTGCTTTTTCCATGATCCAGCAGATGTTGGCAATTTGATCTCTGGTTCCTCTGCCTTTTCTAAAACCAGCTTGAACATCAGGGAGTTCACGGTTCACATATTGCTGAAGCCTGGCTTGGAGAATTTTGAGCATTACTTTACTAGCATGTGAGATAAGTGCAATTGTGCGGTAGTTTGAGCCGCCTTTGGCATTGCCTTTCTTTGGGATTGGAATGAAAACTGACCTTTTCCAGTCCTGCAGCCACTGCCGAGTTTTCCAAATTTGCTGGCATATTGAGTGTAGTACTTTGACAGCATCATCTTTCAGGATTTGAAACAGCTCTAGTGGAATTCCATCACCTCCACTAGCTTTGTTTGTAGTGATGCTTTCTAAGGCCCACTTGACTTCACATTCCAGGATGTCTGGCTCTAGATGAGTGATCACACCATCGTGATTATCTGGGTCATGAAGATCTTTTTGTACCATTCTTCTGTGTATTCTTGCCATCTCTTCTTAATATCCTCTGCTTCTGTTAGGTCCAGACCATTTCTGTCCTTTATCGAGCCCATCTTTGCATGAAATGTTCCCTTGGTATCTCTAATTTTCTTGAAGAGATCTCTAGTCTTTCCCACTCTGTTCTTTTCCTCTATTTCTTTACATTGATCGCTGAGGAAAGCTTTCTTATCTCTTCTTGCTATTCTTTGGAACTCTGCATTCAGATGCTTATATCTTTCCTTTTCTCCTTTGCTTTTCACCTCTCTTCTTTTCACAGCTATTTGTAAGGCCTCCCCAGACAGCCATTTTGCTTTTTGCTTTTCTTTTCCATGGGGATGGTCTTGATCCCTCTCTCCCGTACAATGTCACGAACCTCATTCCTAGGCACTCTATTAGATCTAGGCCTTTAAATCTATTTCTCACTTCCACTGTATAATCATAAGGGATTTTATTTAGGTCATACCTGAATGATCTAGTGGTTTTCCCCTGCTTTCTTCAATTGAATCCACATTTGGTAATAAGGAGTTCATGATCTGAGCCACAGTCAGCTCCTCGTCTTGTTTTTGTTGACTGTATAGAGCTTCTCCATCATTGGCTGCAAAGAATATAATCAATCTGATTTCGGTGTTGACCATCTGGTGATGTCCATGTGTAGAGTCTTCTCTTGTGTTGTTGGAAGAGAGTGTTTGCTATGACCAGTGCATTTTCTTGGCAAAACTCTATTAGTCATTGTCCTGCTTCATTCCACATTCCAAGGCCAAATTTGCCTGTTACTCCAAGTATTTCTTGACTTCCTACTTTTGCATTCCAGTCCCCTATAATGAAAAGGACATCTTAAGAGTTGCAAAATCGATCCCTGGGTCGGGAAGGTCCCCTGGAGAAGGGCATGGCAATCCTCTCCATTATTTTTGCCTGGAGAATCTCATGGACAGAGCAGTCTGGTAGGCTGCAGTCCATGGGGTCACAGAGTTGGACACCCTGATTGAAGTCACTTAACACATATATATTTATAAATATATATGTGTGTGTATATATATATATGTGCGTGTGTACATTTGATATGTATTTTGGGGGAACTAGACATTAAAAAGGTAGCAATTGTGTGAATGTTCTACTATAGAAATTTTATCAACTTATATTTAATTTGTAGAAACTATGGATGTTCCCGTTCCACTCTTTGGGACTTGTTTTTGCTATTGGTTCTTTACTTTGTTTATTGACTAGCAAGATTACTTTAGCAAAGTGTATTTCACCCGCATAATGTGAGCCACTGTCATTGCCACATGAATGTGAAGTCTTCATGAGCACTGTCATCCTGGAATGATGATTTTTGCTTGTTTGTTGTAATAACATCTAGCTCTTAAGCTCCACTAATTTCTGGCTTATTTCTCCATCATCAAAAATGACCTAAGGCATAAATTTCCTACAGGATGTTTCAGTGAAATTCAGGCTTCTTTACAAGGACAGTTTTCAAGGTCTTCATTTGAAATTGTTTTGGTCTCTTTCCCTGATTTTTTTATTTTTTCTGGAAACTTAGTCAAATAATAGTACACCTTATATTTCTAAGCAATCTACCAGTTTCTTTTTAATTACTTTTCATCATACTTCCATTGTTTTGAAAATTCCCTTGTGTTCAATTCCCCACACTCTGTTTCAATTAAGTCAGTTGCTTGGGAAGAGATTCAGAGCTTTCTATTTTATGGATTGCATTTACCCTGAGGCAAAATATCTGAGTTAGGGCTCTGAATTTGGGGGGTGGGGACAAAGATATATTTCTCTCTGAGAGATACTCAGTATAAAGTAGGCATTCAACTGGGGATGAAGGATGTAGATCAGGTTATAACCTCTGGTTTCTCTACTTGCTTCTTATATGCAGGACAAGCAAACTGAAGTATGGGTGATCTGGGCCCCAGTGGGCTGCCATCTATGGGGTCGCACAGGGTCGGACACGACTGAAGTGACTTAGCAGTAGCAGCAGCAGTCTTCACTTAAAATAGAGCTACCATCCCACAAGGAGAGACTGGACTTAAGAACTGACTCTTGACTAAATTTCACTGGAACATAATGTCTGCAACAGGTAACTAAAGCATGATTAGAAATCTTGATGTCCTCTCCTAGAAAGATACTGTAGCCCTTTAACTGAGAGCTGTTGAAAAGGAATCCTTCCACATGCTAGGGTGCACGAATCTGGTATGGAATTTCCAAAGCACTGAGCTGGCTGGCCATGGTTTGAATGCCCCAGACTCACTTAAAACGTTTTAGTTTTAGTAGATTTTCTCAATTAAATATATTTTCATTTTCTGTATATCTTTAGGGCCATTTCCTGAGAGTCTAAATGGTCATTGTTATAATTTTCACTAGTTTTATTTGAGAGTTGGTTTGTGTCACTCCTTATGTCACTATGATAGAAGTTCATTTATCAGGGCTTTTTAAAGTTGGTCTCCTAAGGTATCTTGGAGACTTTGTGGGAGATAGAAGGCTCTTACTCTGCTTTTTTGTTCAGAAGATCCAACAAAACCTAGGGCTTCAGTTGAGCCCAGTTGTGTATGGGCTTCAGTAGCTTGTTTGTTTTAGGGAAGTTGGAAGTGAAAACAGAGGAGATCATGCTTATGTCACAAAGTTTCAGAATCTTGCTCCCCTTTTTTCTCTGAAATAGCTTCACTGTATAGAAGAACAAAATACCCAACAGTATTAATGTAAACAAACTTTTCTAAAAATATTTAGTTTGTTCTATTAAAATTGGTACCATGGTAAGGAGTAAAATCCAACTCATTATGTTCAGACCCTATGTCTAATTCTATGAAAATCCTTTATGGTGCACATACTCTGCTTGAATAATTTCATGGCTCTTTCTTTTTGACCTTTGGCTGTATTAAACAAAGCAGTCACACAATTTATAAATAAGAAATGTAAGAAATATATAATGATTAAAATGTAAAATATATAACAATCTTTTATAATAAAAATTAATATTTTGATAATTTGATCTCAAAATGTACTGATTAAATGCATTTTATATCTAAGAAATACAGAAAAATCTAATATATGTCTGAAATTAAGATATTCATAAAATGAACTCTAGATTATACACATTAATGCATCTTAGTGAATTCAATATATTTAGTAATTGGATCTCATTGTTAGCAAACATTATAAGTGATATTTTCCATAATTGTTTGTAAAAACATTTATATTTGCTGTTTGAAGCAATCTTCATTATCTTTTTTCTATGAAGATGAATTTAAAATAATTTTTGTGCATTCAAATTTTGTTCATCAGTTTCTTAATCATTGATGCTGATGGTATTTTTCTTTCTGTCAAAAGTGTGGATTTTGTCAAGGACCTAACATAAATACTGACATTAGACAGATATAGAATGGTAAACATATGTGACTAGATGAATAAAACTTTTAATTGAAGTTTTATTACTCTCTGGGCTATTTGTGAATGTTTTCAAGGCTGTATATTGTCATCCTGCTTATTTAATGCATATGCAGAGTACATCATGAGAAACGCTGAACTGGAAGAAGCACAAGCTGGAATCAAGATTGCTGGGAGAAATATCAATAACCTCAGATGTGCAGATTACACCACTCTTATGACAGAAAGTGAAGAAGAACTAAAGAGCCTCTTGATGAAAGTGAAAGAGGAGAGTGAAAAAGTTGGCTTAAAGCTCAACATTCAGAAAACGAAGATCATGGCATCTGGTCCCATCACTTCATGGGAAATAGATGGGGAAACAGTGGAAACAGTGTCAGACTTTATTTTTGGGGCTCCAAAAGCACTGCAGATAGTGACTGCAGGCATGAAATTAAAGGACGCTTACTCTTTGGAAGGAAAGTTATGACTAACCTAGACAGCATATTAAAAAGCAGAGACATTACTTTGCCAACAAAGGTTTGTCTAGTCAAGGCTATGGTTTTTCCAGTGGTCACGTATGAATGTGAGAGTCTTTCTTTATAGTAAGAAACCTGAGCGCTGAAGAGTTCCTGCTTTTGAACTGTGGTGTTGGAGAAGACTCTTGAGAGTCCCTTGGACTGCAAGGAGATCCAACCAGTCCATCTTAAAGGAAATCAGTCCTGGGTGTTCATTGGAAGGAGTGATGTTGATGCTGAAACTCCAATATTTTGGCCACCTGATGCGAAGAGCTGACTCATTGGAAAAGACCCTGATGCTGGGAAAGATTGAGGGCAGGAGGAGAAGGGGATGACAGAAGATGAGATGGTTGGATGGCATTAGCGACTCAATGGACATGGGTTTGGGTAAACTCTGGGAGTTGATAATGGACAGGGAGGCCTGGCATTCTGTGGTTCATGGGGTCGCAAAAGTTGGACATGACTGAGTGACTGAACTGAACTGAAAATGTCTTATATATTTTGGTATTCCCAGGAACTAGACCATAATAGGCATTCGATAGACATTAAAACACACATTAATTGACCACTACATAATTTATAACTTGCCTCTATATTTTTAACTTAACTGTGTAGTTAATTGATATCACTTATAAAACAAATGCATTATCAGAGAAAGAACCTTTTGAAAAAACAAGTGTTTTGTGTATATATATTTGGATATATATAAAGTGAGACAAACATTACCCAAGTTTACACAATCTAGAAATGAACAGTGATTGATATGGTATGAATTTGTACATTTCTATGTATATGTATTTATTATCAAAAATCTTAAGAATAGACATAAAATAACTTGTCATGACTATGTCACAGTAGCAGTCATTTATTGTAGGCTCATTAAGTAGTTTTTAGTTCTCTGTAATGAAGTAGTTTTCTCTATAAAAAACTTTGTAGTTTTTTCTATAACAAAGAATACTGAGATAAACATTTGTAGATATCTTTATATCTTGAATATTTATTGATGAAAAGATCTTAGAAGTGGGATAAAATGTCATAGTATAAGACTTCTTTAGAACTACTAAGGGCTATTGTCAAATTTCTATGGCTCTTGAATATATTTAGCATAGTGTTATATGTTTCTAGTTGCTTTAGAGAAGACCATTTGAACCAGAAGTTTGAGATTTAGTAATGTAGAAGTCATCTTAAAACAAAATGGCCTTCTTCAAGATGTGAGTTTCATTACTCTCATCTATATGCTTTACACTAATCCCGGTGAGTTTCTCCTCCTGTTGCCTCCTCTCACTGCTGTACAACACCTTGCCTCCAGACCTCTGCTTGGTGCATGGTAAGCTATTGCTGCTGCTGCTCTCACTAGCAATGATGTCTGTGGAGGGTCTGCTGGTTAAGGCATTGCACTGAGAACTTCTTCTCATATCTTGGTTCTACTTCATGAAACTGATCTGAATATACTCTTTTTCATTTCTCCAAGAGAGTCCGTCTGTATGCCTCATGCTAAACATGGCAGTGCCTAGGACCAGAGTCTCCATAAACTAAGAGTGTTGTTGGTATCATTGATATCCATTGTTGGGTAATCACCTTCTTCGCCACACTTAACCCCATCAATGGCATCAAATAGTATGAAATCCAGTAGATCTAACACATATCTCCACTCTGTGTTTTCTGCTGTCTGAAAAACCTTGAGCCTTTTTTTTTATTGTGTGGACATGGTCATTATACATCATAATCCTTCTGAACCATTATTCAGTTGTTTGTATATATTTTGTTTTGTCTGTTAATATGTATAGACATGGTATGTATTTAAATATTTTCTGTTGAGAACTTGTTTCCTTCTTGTGAGAGAACAGAGCAGTTTAATGGAATCTTCAAAGGGTAAATGGTGGGTTTCTCGTGAAAGATGAAGGACTGTTCAGTACTTCTGATGAGCAGAAGATAAAAAAAAATATTAGGACAAGTAGATTAGAGACATCTCTGATATGAATGTGAATACAGTGTTTCATTTTGGGGAGAATTTATGTGTAAAGATTTTATATTGGAATTTGTTTTAATTGAGAATGTTGAGAGAGAGAGAATGAATGCTTATGTGCTGGTAAGAATGAGAGAGTTTTGAAACTACAAAAGTATTGGATATCAGAGTTAGGATGACTTAAGTCTCAATGCTGAATTTAAGAGAAATAGAGTGTAATTAACCTATAAAATTAACTCATAGACATAATTAACTCTCTGGGAACTAACCAAATTCTGTCAGGTGGTGATAGGGAAATTCACTATGAGCGATCTATGGCAGCTGAAAACCAGAAGAGAATCTTACTCATCTGAGATTCATGTAAAAACTGGGACCATGTGGAGATGTTACTAAGACACTGGGGTCAGGAATAAGAGAATTCAATGAGATTTCACTTTCTCTACAAGGCAGGCTCCTGAGGGAAGCTCAACTTTTGCCAAAGGTAGAAAAGCCAGCCTTTTATATTGTTCATGAGGATCTCACAGCAATGTAGTGGGATGGTTTGCCATTCCCTCCTCCAGTGGACCACGTTTTGTCAGAACTCTCCACTATGACCTGTCCACCTTGGGTGGCCCTGCACGGCATGGCTCATAGCTTCACTGAGTTATGCAAGCCCCTTCTCCATGACAAGGCAGTGCAGCCATGAAATTAGAAGGCAATTGTTTCTTGGCAGAAACAGTTCCTATGACAAACTTAGACAGTGTGTTAAAAACAAAGACATCACTTTGCCAACAAAGGTCTGTATAGTCAAGGCTGTGGTCTTCAGTAGTCATGTATGGATGTGAGAGCTGGACCATAAAGAAGGTAGAGCACCAAAGAATTCAGAACTCTGGTGCTGAAGAAGACTCTTGAGTGGCCCTTGGATAGCAAGGAGATCAAACCAGTCAGTCTTAAAGGAAATCAATCCTATTCATTGGAAGGACTGATACTGAAGCTGAAGCTCCAATACTTTGCCCTCCTGATGTGAACAACCGACTCATTGGAAAAGACTCTAATGCTGAGAAATATTGAAGGTGAGAGGAGAAGAGGGAGATAGAGGATGAGATGGTTGGATGTTGTCACCAGTGCAATGGACATGAACTTTGGCAAACTCCAGGAGATAGGGACAGGGAAGCCTGGTGTGCTGCAGTCCATGGGGTCCTGAAGAGTTGAACATGATTTGGTGATTGAGCCAACAACAGATAAGCCAGCTCCTGATCAGGGAGTCTGAGACAAAGACAGTTTATGAAGAAAATATATCTTGAACATAATAGGCACAAGTGAAAATACTTGGATGAAATCATAAATTGTTAGTCTTGGGAATATTTATGTTTAGGATTGAGTTTTCCAAGTGAGGTAGATATGATCAGAGTTGTTAAGTGACAAGTCCAGAGTAACAAAGCTAGTGTCAAAAAACCCAAAGAGAGATTTCAGGTTTCTTGAAAGTCCTTCACCTTGATGTTACAGTGTTAACTCTAATCTCTATTAGGACTGTCATTTGTCAGTTAGGGAATAAAAGACTCTCAGTCCACCAGCTCATCCACATCTGTGCCCAGTCTTCTCTACTGTGCCAACAACGTCCAGGTTAAGTTTCATTCACTTTCTGTGGCTACTGTAACAACTTACTACAAACTGGGTAGTGTAAGGAAACAGAGGTTCCTTCTTTGACAATTCTGGAGTCCAGAGTCCAAAATCAGTATCACTGGGTTGAAATCAAGGTGTTGATGGGCTGGTTGTACTCCTTCTCGAGACTCTAGGGTATAATCATTGCATCTCCCCATTTTTGGTAGCTTCTGGTATTATTTGGTTTATGGTCACATTGTTTCTACTTGTCTTCTCATTGCATTATGCTTTGTGTGTGTTCAAATGTATCTCTGCCTTTCTCTTATAAGGACTCTTGAGATTGCATTTAGGGCCAACCAGACAACTCAGAATAATCTCCCCAAATCAAGGTCTCATTCATGTCTGCTTTGTCTTTATCTTTCAAAATAATGTTATAGGCATAAGGTCTTACTATCTTTGGGGGCCTTTATCAAGCTGCTACATAAGTCTTCACTGTATTCTGAACTTAGGTTAAACATGAAATGTCCACAGTCTACTTGAAAATTGACAGCTTTTGCTTCCTGAAGACTCTATGAATAATGTGAGGAGATTTGAGAGTCATTTTTTATAGTTAGTACTAAATCCAGGAGTGACTGCTTGTCTCTAGAGAATGAGTATAAATTGAAAGCACAAAGCTGAGCCCTGGGGCTCTTTAATCTTAGGAGCCAAGGAGATGAGTACGATTTTGAGAAGAGTGTTGAAAAGGTGAAACCAGTGGAGTAGGAGGAGAGCAGAAGAAAGGAGAGGTAAACTAAGTCAAATCAGCAATCAACCTCATGGATACTAAAATCAGCAAGAGACAGAACATGAGTTGTATCAATGTAGCAGATATTGAATTAGTAAGGGGTAAAATCTTCGAGGAGTGGGAAGAATCCTCAGGAGGAAGAAGGAGCTATCCTAACAGTATTCTCATTTGTTTCACTAAACATTTACTCAATATGTGAAGTTAGTAAGTTTTTCTTGTTAACACTCATTCAGACATTGTCCCTCTTCTAGTTGTTTACATGACAAGATCAAATTATCAAAATAGAACTGCTTGCTCTTCACTTTGAGATACCTGATTAAGAAAATGAAAAGACAAGTAGCAGATCATGGGGAAAGTATTCATAAAGCATATATGTATAAAGGTCTTATATTCAGATTTTATAAAGAACACCACTCAATAAAAGGGACAGCAGTCCAATAAAAATGAGATAAAAGAATAAACATGTCAAAAGGTGCTCATGAAAACTAAAACCATCATAATACATCTACTGAAATGGTGAAAGCTAAGAAAATGGACAATGCAAAATGCTGGTGAAGATGTGGAGGAACTAAAATACCTTACATTTCTGATAAGAATGCAGAATACTGCAGGAACTTTAAGAAATAGTTTGACAGTTTCTTATAAAATTAAACATTCATTTATATGTCCCAGCAATTCTACTGTTAGATATTACCTAGTAAAAGCATACATGCACACTAAGATCTACATGCAGAAGCTTATAGTTGCTTATTAATAAAAACCCCAAACTAGAGATTACTGAACTATCCATCAACTTGTAAATGAACACAAAATTGTGGTACATCCATAAATTGGAATGCCACTTAGTAGTAGAAAGGAACAAAGTTGTGACATATGCAATAAAATATTAGGTAAATCTCAAAAGCAATATGCTATATGAGAGACCAAAGGAAAAGGTTATGTATTGCATTATTTCACTTATGTGATGTATGGTTGAGTTGTGTTACCCAAAATCATTTTTGAAGTCCTAAGCCCTAGTACCTGTGATGTGACCATATTTGGAGATGAGGGTTTTTTGAAATTTTCAATATAAATTTATTTATTTTAATTGGAGGCTAATTACTTTACAATATTGTATTGGTTTTGCCATACATTGACACGAATCGGGTTTTCACAGAGGTAGTCAAGTTGAATTAGGTCATTTGGGTTATGGTGGGTCCTAATCCAATTATTAGTATATTTATTAAAAAGGAGATCTGGAAACAGACACACATTTGTAGAGGGAAGATTATGTGAAGACACAGGGAGTAGAGGACCGTCTGCACACCAAGTAAAGCGGCCTGGGCCAGAGTTTTCTGTCATTGCTCTCAGAAGAAACCAACCCTGCTGATAGCGGTCACAGGCTTCTAGCGTCTAGGGCTTTGAGATAATAAATTTGTATTGTTTAGGTCACCGATTTTTGACACTTTGTTACTGCAGACTTAGGAAACTAATACAGGTAACTTTTGGAAAAGGCAAAATTACAGAAATAGAAATCAGATGAATGGTTTCCTGAGAGGATGGAAGGAGGGGATTTATTGTAAAGAGGCATGAAGGAACTTTTTCAGATAATTAGCCTTTATTTATTGATGGTGGTGACATACATATCTATAAAACTCATTAAACTCTACATTTGAAAAGGATAAATCTTACTCTCTGTAGATTGCACCTTGATAAGCCTGACTTTAGCGCAGTTTGCAGCCTTTCCTTTGTGGCTCTGCTGCTGATCGTTATTGAATCTTCATGATTATGGGTAGAGCTGCATAGCTGCAGAACAGAGGAGGGAAAATTGCTTCACACGGACTGTCAGGGCCATAGTAGAGAGAAAAGGATGAAGTGGAAACAAGAGGTAGCGTAGAGGAAAGATGAGAAATGGTGAGGCGGAGCACTAGAGGAGGATGGGATTTTTAAAGACAGAAAGACTTAACTAAATCACAAAAAGTAATTTTAGGGAGATGAACAGGTAAAGAGAATTGTTAGGAAGTATTACTGTACTCAGTTGGATGAACCTTTTTTCATTATTGTGCCCTCAAGAAAACTTTTAGTAAAAATATACATCTTTCTCAGAGATTTTAGGGTCAGAAATAATGTTTGTTTCATACCTAAGACTCTTCTGAGCAGAGCTTTAAAAGTAGAATCCCCTTTTGCTCAAGTTTCTCACCTATTTATTTATTTACTTACTTTCTCCACAGAGCAGGGATCACAGAGATGGTGAACTTTAAAAGCATTTGCCTTCTCTTTTCCCTGTTCTTTGCACCCAACTCAATTTCAAGTGCAACCTAATGGCCAACCATTGAACTTCAACAGAAATGCACCTATTTTCCATTTTCTATAGTGATGGCTCAAGTTGAAAAACAGCATCTGGACTATATTAATCCCAATAAAATAAACTCATGATGTCATTGAAATAATCTCTCTGGGTATTTGCATATAACCTTGCGTGTGATGTGATATGTGCATGCTCAGTTGCGTCCAACTCCTTGCGACCCTACAGACTGTAGTCTGCCAGGCTCCTCCGTCCATGGAATTTTCCAAGAAAGAATATTGGAGTGGGTTGCCATTTCCCTACTCCAGGGAATCTTCCTGACCCAGGGATCAAATCCACATCTCTTGTGTTTCCTGTATTGGCAAGTGGATTCCTTACCATTGTACCACCTGGGGAACCCATAACCTTGTATATCTACATATTAAATTGTTTATAAGCATATGTTTTATGAAAAAGCAGCTTTAGGCAGTATTCCTAGTAAAATAGATCTAAAATTGAATTCTTTGATTTTTCCTGTATCTCAGGGTATAAGAAATTATGTCTTTGATTCTGTATAATAATTAAGGCAAAGTTTTCTGAGTGACCAAAGGTATGTTTGCAGTCAGCATTTTAAAGGATGTATATTCAATGATGCCAAATTCCCATTTTGTTTTCTATTTATGAATATAATCAAATACTATTTAGTGGGGGAGAAACATACTTTTCATATTTTGTAAGAATGAAGTCCATAGTTTATAAAGAAAGCCCATAGGAGAATTAAATAGTCATATCATCAAAGGAATAATGACATCCCAGAGAATACAGTGTTCAGATATTTTAGTCCACAGATACGTTGACATTTTTCTTACTATGCAAGAACATCATGACATGTAATAAAGAATACTTACCAATGCAACTTCTTTAGGAGCTGCATCTAGGGGAGACAAGCACAGATGTCTTTATTGGGCTCCAGTCTGAGTAGCTTCTCTGGAGGGGACCCTGAGGATGAGCATTAGTGGGCTGATGGCTGATATGTACTTATTACTGAGCTCATTAGTGGTGGGTGACCTCACAAGGAGGGACATGGTATTGCGATTTCTCTGATTCTTATATATGTGTTGACTTCAGGGGAAGGATGCAGGCTTCCAGATGCACACTCTCAGAATGAGCTGATCATGAGAACACTTCCACTAAACGTGCCCTTAAACCAGCAGTTTCCATATCAAGAGAAAAGTCATGAGGTGTTCCCAGCCAGAATAAGTTGAAGTGCAGAGAATTGGTTCATTCTGATTTAATTACTTCACTGGGTAAAATTGCTGTACCAATAACACAGAATTTTTCCAAGTTGTGAATTTCAGTTGTGTGTTCATTTTGGAAAAAACAAGTGATGAAGTTTTTTTATTACTGCAATTTTACTTGTGAAAAGTGCTTGTCTGCTTTTAGCACTGGCTGTTTCAGGTATAATTTTAAATATGTGCTGTATAAAATGGTGGAAATTGACAAGTTGATTTGCTTTATCTTTTGCCATAAGTAGTTTGATTTCTGTGAAGTTGATCATAATGGTAGAAATTCTATAAAAATGAAAAGTGAGTATATATGTGTGTGTGTATGTATATATATATATATATATATATATATATACACATATATGTTTGCAATAGTTCTGAATCTTACCTTGAATGTCATCATTTCACTTTTTCAATGAAAAGCAAGTGTTACACAATTAAACATTTATTGTTTAATTTAAATGTTAAAATTTCATATCAAATGAGAGAGGAGTACTTTCATTCAAGTACTTTGTTATATAAGCACTTAAAACTAGATTAGAACATGAACTAGAGTTCACTATTATTTTATCTCTTTTGTGTTGGTAACGAGCACAGAGAGAAAAGGAACACCTAATTGTTGGACTTTGAATCTATGACTGTGCCACCATTTCCCCTACATTCATTTGGGAAATTAAAAAGAGAAAACTCATTTTAAAACACTTTTTTTTAAAAAAAAAGAAAATCTATTACAAACTCAGTGACTTTGCATATTTTCACTGATTTTATGTCCACCTACACAGCAAAGTACATTTAGTGACTCACTTGGAGGAAAAATAGCCTTGACCCTCTCTCTGAGTCACTTGCTTAATAAAAACTGGCCCAGGGACACTGTAAATGTGGTTAAGCCACAAGTTAATTAAGTTTGACACCATTGCTGGGAGTTGGTGAGGGTGAAAAGAGAATTATAAAGTTAGTACTTTGACATCAGGGAGATTTCTTTCTGTTAAAAAGTATATAGAAGTTATAACCTTACATTAGGGAATTAATTTACATAGAACCAAGAGAAGTTTGTCTGAAATCTTAGTTCTTCACACTTCTCTTCTCTACACACATTCTCTTTGCGATCTTCTTCCCTGACTTTTTGCATCAAAAACAAATATTTCAGAAGACATACACCCACAAAGAGCAAGGTACAGAAAGAAAGGGACCCACATCTTTATTGTCATGTGTCACAAATGTCCTCAAACTTGGAAAAACAGCATACATCACTTAGCAAATTAAATAAGAGTACTATTTTAAATTAACAAACCAGAAAAAGCTATCAAATGAATCAGAAGAATTTTTGGAATTTTCATATCAGATTAGCAGATCCTATTCAAGCACACAAGAGTGAAATGATGTTCAAATTTTAAGTTTATAGTTAACGTTAATATCCCTTGCTCAGTTGTATCTGACTCTTTGTGACCCATGGACTGTAGCCCACCAGGTTTTTCTGTCTAGGGGATTTCCCAGGCAAAAATACTGGAGTAGATTGCCATTTCCTTCTCCACAGGAATCTTTCCGACCCAGGGGTTGAACCTGGGTCTCCTGCATTGCAGACTGATTCTTTACCATCTGAGCTACCCATTAAAGCATATGAGAGTGAAATGGTGTTCAAGTTGTAAATTTGTTGTAGTGAAGATCATTTATAAAGTATCCCTCTCCATTTTATAAGATATAAAATAGGCCTTAATACAGTTATTTGTAGCCCTCCCTTTGTCCTAGAGGTAGATTGAGAAATATACCCTTTGTGGCAGGGGGTGGGAGGCACCATTATCTTCAGGACCCGTGCCCATGCCAGGGCACGTGATAGTTGAAGAAGGGCATGTGAGACTCTCAGAGTGACAGCAAGAATTTAGGGGTGTTCTTTCCAGGCTCTGCTCCATTTACTGTGGCATCACTTCCTTACTATCGTGGCATCTCTCCTTCCTTACCTTCAGGACACATGTCTCAACAAGTGTGGGGGGTTTGAAAGTCAGGTTTTACACATTAATAAAGGAATTTGATGAGCAAGAAAATAAAACTCATCTATGAAATATACTAACAGATTACTAAATTGTTTATGCATGTATGTGAATAGATGGCAGAGAGAGAGAGCAATGATGAGTGACAAACAGACTCAGTTACAGTTCTATAGCACTATCAATATACAACTCCTCGTCTGTAATTTCAGAGTTGAAAAAGCTCAAAACAAAAGTTTTGTTGCTCCATAATTTATCCGGTGACAGACATAACGTGTACTGCCCTGAAGCTACTGCAAACTCTGTTTCTCCTACTTACTGTGACTGGCATGTATTTTAATCAGAAATATTGCATTAGAATAATGGTAGGCAGGTGGGGGTTACCCCAGACCTCAGTGAGGCTATCAGGCAATATCCTTTTCCAAAATCTTAAGACTCTGAATTCTGAAATATATCTGGCTCTGAGAGTCTTGGATAAATAATTATGGACTTTCATTTCAAAAGTTTCTGTCTTTAGTCAGTGATTTGACCTGTCACTTCCTTGGCTTGCTTTTCTGTCTAAAACCAGGTCTTATCTCCCATATCTATGCTAGACTGACCATTTTCTTGACCCCATGATACTCACTTCTAGGACTTCCATTCTCTCTGTTCTCCTTGTGAAGTCAGTCTTCACAGATCTTCATATAGCTCTGTAAGTGGTTATTTCCACTTTCATTGGCCTCTGAGATGCTGACTGCTGAAGGATCCATTCCTCACTTTGGGCATGGCAGAGGTGACAGCCTCATTTTTCTTAGCGTGGTTTGTTCTCTCCCAGTGATTCTTATGAGAACAGAAAGATTGAACCTTTAGTGAGCTCTGTCATTTGGTAGTAAGTACTCTTTCTCAGAGTCCCTTTTATTATTCAATTTTTTTTTTAGATAGTAGTCTCCTAGATTATTATTGAGAAAACACTCCTCAGGTCTGACAATCTCAGGTTTTGTGTATTATCTGCTTGATGCGTGCGTACATGCACAGTCACTGACTTTTGTCTGACTCTTTTCAACTCCATGGACTGCAGCCCGCCAGGTTCCTCTGTGCATGGGATTTCCCAGGCAAGAATACTGGAGTAAATGGCTATTTTCTCCAGGGGATCTTCCTGACCCAGGGATTAAGCCCTGCATTGGCAGGCAGATTCTTTACCAGTGAGTACCAGGGAAGCCCTTCTGCTTGATCAGTTCAATTCAGTCGCTCAGTCATTTCTGACTCTTTGCAACCCCATGAACCACAGCATGCCAGGCCCCCTGTCCTTCACCAACTGCTGGAGTTTACACAAACTCATGTCCATTGACTTGGTGATGCCATCCAACCATCTCATCCTTTGTCGTCCCCTTCTCCTCCTGTCCTCAGTCTTTCCCAGCATCGGGGTCTTTTCAAATGAATCAGTTCTTCGCATCAGGTGGCCAAAGTATAGGAGTTTCAGTGTCAAGATCAGTCCTTCCAATGAACACCCAGGACTGATCTCTTTTAGTATAGAGTGGTTGGATCTCCTTGCAGTCCAAGGGACTCTCGAGTCTTCTCCAACACCACAGTTCAAAAGCATCAATTATTCAGTGCTCAGCCTTCTTCACAGTCCAACTCTCACATCCATACATGACCACAGGAAAAACCATGACTAGATGGACCTCAGTCAGCAAAGTAATGTCTCTGCTTTTGAATATGCTATCTAGGTTGATCATAACTTTCCTTCCAAGGAGTAAGCATCTTTTAATTTCATGGCTGCAGTCACCATCTGCAGTGATTTTGGAGCCCAGAAAAATAAAGTGTGACACTGTTTCTACTGTTACCCTATTTATTTGCTATGAAGTAATGGGACCGGATGCCATGATCTTAGTTTTCTGAATGTTGAGCTTTAAGCCAACTTTTTCACTCTCTTCTTTCACTTTGATCAAGAGGCTTTTTAGCTCCTCTTCACTTTCTGCCATAAGGGTGGTGTCATCTGCATATCTGAGGTTATTGATATTTCCCCTGACAATGTTGATTCCAGCTTGTGCTTCTTCCAGCCCAGCGTTTCTCATGATGTACCCTGCATATAAGGTAAATAAGCAGGGTGACAATATACAGCCTTGGCATACTCCTTTTCCTATTTGGAACCAGTCTGTTGTTCCAAGTCTAGTTCTAACTGTTGCTTCCTGACCTGCATACAGATTTCTCAAGAGGCAGGTTAGGTGGTCTGGTATTCCCATTTCTTTCAGAATTTTCCACAGTTTATTGTGATCCACACAGCCAAAGGCTTTGGCATAGTCAATAAAGCAGAAATGGATGTTTTTCTGGAACTTTCTTGCTTTTTTGATGATCCAGCGGATGTTGACAATTTGATCTCTGGTTCCTCTGCCTTTTCTACAACCAGCTTGAACATCAAGGAGTTCACGGTTCACGTATTGCTGAAGCCTGGCTTGGAGAATTTTGAGCATTATTTTACTAGCATGTGAGATGAGTGCAATTGTGCGGTAGTTTGAGCATTCTTTGGCATTGCCTTTCTTTGGGATTGGAATGAAAACTGACCTTTTCCAGTCCTGTGTCCACTGCTGAGTTTTCCAAATTTGCTGGAATATTGAGTGTAGCACTTTCATAGCATCATCTTTCAGGATTTGAAACAGCTCAACTGGAATTCCATCACCTCCACTAGCTTTGTTCATAGTGATATTCATTTATAAATTAGTCACATTTTCACTTGTATACATTTATTACCCAAAACCTTGTAAGGGAGTGCTATTAAATCCATTTACAAATTTGGTAAATAAAGCTCAAAATCATTGAGGAACTTGTCTAATCTCTGCTGTTCAAAGTTTGGTCTGGGGACCAATAACTTCACCATCACCAAACACTTGCTAAAAATGGAGAAAATCAGATCCCGCCCTAGACCTGCTAAGCTGGAATCTGCATCTTAACAATTATCTCTGGATAACTCATAAATTCATTTTGTGGTATGCAAAGTTATTCAGTGAGAAATCCAGTGATCTGTCTTCTCCATTATAGATATTCTTAAAAAACTCAAAAGTGTAGGATATGTGCAGAGACATAAGGATCCAGTTCTCAAATTAGAGAGCAACCAGTTAAACTTTTGACAGAAATCATAAAGGTAAAGACAGTTAGGGTAAAGAGTTATTCTAAAACATGTTTTATTTTCCATATTCCTAATTGTTTCAAGGAATACTACTGTAGCCAAAAATAACTGCCAACACTGCAGCACTGACAAATGATGGAAGAAGAGAACGGCTCGTAATACGCAGGCAGGTATCTGGTGTGACTACCTGTGGACGTTCAGTGTGCAGCTAGTGGCTCATTGGGTTGGTGCCTGGCTAAGGAGGCCAGAGGTCAGGCTCCCTTCCAGGTGCTGTGTACATGATGAAATAGCACAGAGAAAGAGACTTGATCCTTAAAAATTCTTCTTTCTCCAGACCATCAGTGGAGGGGGATGCATACCTATTACGATCCTAAAGACGTTGGCTTTCCCTTGGAAGATAAGTTTTTTCAAGCTGTAAGGTCCTGGAGGAGCACAGAAGAAAGTGCCGTCCTTGGCTGCCCAAATTCAGAAGGCATGGTAGCCTGGGCAGCGCAGATGCTGCCTCTCGCGCTGACGCTCCTCTTCCACTAGCATCTGTGCATCTCCAGCCCTGACTCCCAGTCAGCTATCCTGTTGGCTGTGGACCCATGGACTCAGGACCAATGCTTGACAGCTGATTCTCACCTCTTTAGAGCTACTCTCTAAGTAACTGTGTAGATGTGGTTATGATGAGAATTGGTACACCCCACCCCCTCCACCATTACACTAGGAAAAAAAAAAAAACGGAACTCAGAAAGGTTTAGTGCCCTAAGTAACATCAGTCCAAGTGGCAGAGTTGGAATCAAAGCCCAGGTCCATTTGACAACAATTTATTTGAAAGTATTTCAGGGCTCACACATGAGCCAAAGCCAGTCCTCAATCATGAAAATCTTTCTACTCTAAAACAATTTCATAGTAAAAGTTGTTTTAATGAAGGATTCTGTAATGTATACTTGAAGCTTATGGAGGGTCTCCAAAGTACTTTTTCAGTCCAAAGACATCATCTCCTAGGGGTAGAAAACTGGTATGCGGGGGCTGAATTTAGACCACAAGTTTGGTCTGTCCATTGTTAAATTCCATTATCATGTTACTATTATTATTGTTATTTTGAATACATTCAGGCTTGGTAGGTCTTTCCAGCAATACTTCTGTTGTTTACAGTTTCCTGATTAATAATTCGTAAATATATGTTATCTGATTGATCCTACCAAGGTATTGAAATTTATAATTGCTGATCTGTATTTTGCTAAACAAAGTATTATATTATTTATCAGATATGTTTATCCTTACAACTTTACATGCAGTATTTCCTAAAAACAAAAATGATCTCTCAAAAATATTATGGATATTTATTTTTCATTTCCTGCTCTTCGGTATTTTTCATATCTGATGTAATCAATGTAACCTTTATGTGGCTTAAGGAGAATTGGGTTGGTTGACATCCTTCATCCTTAGGTAGCTTTTTTAATTGTTATGATTTGCATACAATACCATGTTAGTTTCAGGTATATGGCATTGTGAGTCAATATTTTTAAACATTGTGAAATGTTTAAAATATTTTAAATGTTTAAAATACAGTAAGTCCAGTTACTGTCTATCATCATGCACAGTGGTTATAATATTAGTGACTGTCATTCCCAGGTATACATTATATCCCTGTAACGTATTTATTTTATACCAGGAAATTTATCTCTTAATCCCATCAATCCATTTCATCCATCCTGTTACCCAGCTCTCCCCTGATAAACAGCAGTTTGTTCTCTTTGTCTATGAATGTGTTTCTGTTCTGTTTGTTCATTTGTTTTTTTGTTTCCACATGTATGTGAAATCATATAATGATCAACAATTTCAAGTGGTAGGGAAGGTACCCTGTATATGACATCTTCACATCTTTTTTGCTGTCCCTCAGTCAAGGTGGTACAGTGTGCTTTGTCTCAGCTCAACTGGGTGGAATTTGTCTAGTGACACACAGTCCCAAAATGCCAGTGGCTTGAAACAGCTAAGGCTGATTGCTCACACATATCCTTGCTATGACACAGATGCTCTAAGCAGAGCATCCAGGTTGACTGTTACCATTTAACCATCATCATTAGTCATCACACCAGTGAGAAGAGGTCTCCAGAAGGTCTTGCCATGGCAGTGAAATGTTTGATCCAGAAATGATACTCATCACTTGGCTCATAGCTCATAGAACTTTTTATATGGTCCACCTTCTCACAAGGAGAAGGATCTCCCAACGTCATCTCCCATCATCCTGGGAGGCAGAGACCTCTTTCTTTCTTTGTAAACTCTCTTCTATTTATTTTACTCAAAGAATTTTTCCCCTTAAGTTCACTGACATTGCTTTCTGCCTACACCTCAAAAAAATAAATAAATAAATAAAATTCCTAGACCATCATGGCACCAGTGAACAGAATTCTGAGATGAAAGCAATTTAAACAGAGTACACTGATAGCCCACACTTCCTATTAAGTAAAGGCCATTAAGGATCAGCCATATCATAGTAAAATCTAATATTATGATACATTTTCTTCCCTTCATTATTCAGAGACAGTGGTCTTATTTAATTACTCATATTTGTATGAAGTTAATGTGTAGTAATTCTTTGGGGATGGTGATTATTTTGCTGTAATCTATCTGAAAGAATCTGATACCGTTCTTT
Source organism: Nanger dama (assembly GCA_917880005.1). Classification (NCBI taxonomy): domain Eukaryota; kingdom Metazoa; phylum Chordata; class Mammalia; order Artiodactyla; family Bovidae; genus Nanger; species Nanger dama. Next base: position 9,379,802 of record CAKJTW010000044.1, on the reverse strand, counting down.
ATGAGCAGAAATGAAAGAGATCTACCCATTTGACAAAAAATCAAAAACATCATTTAAAAACAAAAATATCTCAATTCATTTCATTTTGTGTAACTGGTATAACTGGATTTAGAATATTTATTTTGCAACACATTTTTTTTCCTGGACTGGTAGTCTTTTAGCATTTGAAACTTGGCTGTACATTGAGAGTCCACCTAATTCTCTTAATGTAGTTTTCTTTCTGTTTATTTTTAATTGTGAATTGAGATCAGCCCAAAATTGATTGAAAAGTATCAGATGCAAGAAGTCATAGCAGAGGAGAAAAAACTTAGCTTTATATTTCCGACTACAACTCTCAACTTACTCTCTCTTCCATTCACAGTCACATCATTTTATTGGTGAAAAAATGTTTTAAGCCAAAAGATATGATTCATACAAATCATCCACCCCATGATTAGCAACTCTGGACAAAGTACGCATATCATTTACTAAGGTTACTCAGCTATTTTAAAAGCCTCTTAGACATTCTGGCAAGAGACTGTATTCCTGTTCTGCTCCGTTCAAAGCCAGCCTGCTTTTAGCCAGATCCAGGGCAGATAACAGGCACGGGAGAACATTTTAAACTCTTGATATCAACATGATAAGCCTGTAAAATTATATGGATACAAATAATGCAGTTTTATCCAAGCCATTGACAGAAGGCAGTGGTGCAGAAATTCAGAAAGCGCCCCGGTAATACTCCCGTAGTCGGGGAAGGCCCAGGCCCTGGTCCCTGGCTCCGCCAGGCCACTCCTCTCTGAGCTTGTCAAGCTCATGGGGGTCTGCAAAGTCATTCCGCACAGCTCACCATGGGAACCGGGGGAAAACGCTTTGCTTTAAGGACATCCACAGCTGTGATGTCACGGGCACAAAGATAATAATAAAATGTGGCTTGTGTGGTGTCAACTACACCTTGGCTCTTTTGTCTCCTCTCCCTTCTCGTATAATTTTGTATCCTTGTGCGAATCGCCTCATTAGGGAAAGAGACTGAAAATTGGGGTCAGGGTATTTAAACCTGACCTGTGCAGAGGCCGGACAAGGCCGGGGCCCACCGAGGTTTCACTTCAGAGCCCCAGACCACCCCTGAGGTGACACCAATTCAAGCCTCATTTTATAAAGGCCTTATTAATTATTGTCTTTATAAGAAGGAGAAGAAGCCTTATAAAGAAATGTGTCATTCTCAGAGTAGGAGTGGGCAGACAAAAAAAGGAAGAGAGAGGGAGAGGGAGAGAGAGAGAAACAGAAGATCAAAAGGGAGCTTTTTTTTTCCCTTTTGCTTTTCATGCCTCCAAACCTCAAAGGAGGTGGGGGAACAATCAGGCTTGGGGGTCTCGTGTGCTTTCTGGCAATTAGACTCAGCTGATGGGCTGAAAGGGATTGAATGGCAGGGTTCAAGGCCCTTCTCCCAAGCTGCAGACAACAGGCTTTTCCAAAGCAGCCGAGCTGCAGACACCATCGAAATCATTTCAAATGGAGACTTACAGAGAGGATTCATTAATTCACTGGCCTAAACAATTACGGGAACATATAATGTCTCTATAAACACTTTGATAAAGACTGTCATCTTAGACCTTCATTTTCCCTATTTTACTAGAGAGTTTTAATGCCATGTTGGAAAGGCGGCTTTTATTTCTCCAATTACTAAATGATAAACCCTTTTGCTAAAAATCATCCACCCTCAAATAACTGAATATTTCACTTTTAAATATTAGGCTGCAAAACCCAAAAGGAAAAAAACAACATATATATATATATATAACACACACATATATATGTATATATACACATTTATGTATCAATCTTCTACTCTCAAATTTATAAACCTCAGTTTTCATCTGGTTTAAGCAGAGAAAATTGTCTGTCTGCTTAATTCTTACACATTTTCTTTATATTTCTCAATTTCTCCCTGTTTATTTGATTTTTAACCAATATGTTGAGAAAAATAATTGTTGATTTAGACAATGCTTATTAATTAGGGAGGAGGTGAATGTGATAATCAAGCACCATGTGTGTCTGTTTGTGGAGGGTAGGGTGGGCGTTAGTGGTTTTTGTGGTTGGGGCATCATCTAGATTTAAATTTAAAAAAAAGAAGATAAGCCTACGAGCCATGTGGCCTTAGGGACAGCTGGACATTCAGAAACCGAAAGAAAATCAAAGTCCTGGGGCTTCAGCACGTGCAGAAGAATGAATGATGCTGAATTTCAAGTGTGCTCTACTTCCCAAGAGTAACAGGATCAAAATGATCTTGATCAGTCTGGTCACTACCCAATGAGTGGTAATTTGCAAAGAGCACCATTAACCAGCCTTTCAAAAGATGGGGACAGTTTTCTAAAACTGTCTGTGAACCGGGATCAGCTTTGTAGCTCCAGTTTTATTTTTTCCATGGGGTTTTCACCTGTACTACCTGTGAGGCTTTGATTTTGAGGTGGAGCTGACCTTTGCACAGCTTCCACCAGCAGAAATAGCTGCTCCTCTTTGCTCGTCCACATGGAGAAAATGTTTATATGTGTGTGATCACATTGGGCTTGCTCAGCAGGGCAGGGGTTAACTACTTACATACTGTCGACCCCTTTCAAGCAGGGAGTGAGCACTGCTGCTTCTAGGCAAGCCCGTCAAGCACTCGAGGGCTTTGGCAATCACTGAAGGCAAAGTGACGATAGAAAGATGACTGCCCTCAGAGCATCTTTATCTACACACAGTGGGGCACTTGTTGCACAAAAGATTGGCACTTTTGGGACATATTTGGAAACTGAGGTAGCTGGTCCTTTTGCCTTTCCTAGAGATGCCTAAGCTGGCAGGAATCCCAGCCCCAGGCACTTGACTTGTCCACCCGACTTGGGAGAGAGCAGCCATCTTGATTCACAGAAAAATGGAAGTGACTTTGGCCTCTTCTCAATGGCTGGGGTGCTCTTTGGGGGCCAAAAGGGAAAGATGGTAGAATGTGGTTATTCAAATAGACATAGAGTTAGACTTCACAGAGAACATCTTCTTGGACACAGAATACCCTCAAGGTCTAGTCCAAGGCTCATCCAAAGAAGCAGGGTGGTATTACAGCGTTCCCTAGGTAAGATAGCTTTACTGTATACGATTGGAAGGGTCTACTTGACCTTTCTAGAGTAAGACTGGAGGTCCACCCTTCAAGGATTACCACAAAATAATCAGTCTAGGAGTTTATGTATTTTGTGTTTTGTATTCACCCGAGATCGTCCTATAACATCACATTGTCAAGTAACAGATTACTAGTGTGCATGGATTTGATATGTAGAATTTTATCCTTGTGCAAATAGTTCACAGGTTACTTCTCAGAGTCTATGAAAGAGGTTTCAAAGAGGGCATGGTGTATGCTGGGACTTAACTATCATTTCATTTTCTGTTGCAGAGATTGAGATCCATGTAGACAGCTCTTCTGTCATTCAGTGCAAGTAACTGAGGGGAGAATGACCAACCCTTCTGGCCCTGGGGCCTCACAGATGGAGAGCAGACAACATTTTCCAAGGGCCAATCATGTGCTGGTTAGTTTTCTAATTGAGTTCCCTCTCTTTGTTACAGATAAGAAAATGAGAGTCAGGGAGGTGCAGTCCTTTACCCAAGTTACAAAGGTGATCGTGTTAGACAAGGTTCTGACCTGGCTCTGTTTTTCTCCAAAATGTAAGTCTTTCCCCTCTGCTTATTCACTGGTTTATTCATTTCTTTACTTATCTATCTATCCATTCCTTCATCCCTCCATTCATTCAGACAATATGTCTAATGACTCGTGTCCATCGATCAGTGAATAAAGAGTCAAAATGTGGTATGCATCCAACTGGATGTTATTCAGTCTTAAAAAGGAAGGAAATTCTGATACATGCTGCCACATGGATGAATCTTGAGGGCAGTATGTTAAATGAAATAATCTGGACACAAAAGGACAAATCCTATGTGATTCTACATACATAAGTTATAGAGTAGTCAGATTCTCTGAGATGGTACAGAGTCATTGTGTGGTGCTGGGGGGAGAAGGGCCTGGAAAGTTAGTGTTTAACGGGCACAGAGTTTTAGTTTGCAAAATGAAAAAAGTCCTGGGTACTGGTGATGGTTGCACAATATTGTGAATGTATAGGACTTAATACCACTAAACTCTACACTTAAAATGTAAACTTTATGGTTGTATATTTTATCATGATTACAATAAAAAATCTATTATATTCTATATAGTATACTATTTTCAGAGAATATAGAGCTGAATATAAAATCCCCTTTCATAATTCAGAAAGAAAACTAAAAAGTGAAGGTGTTTTTTTTTTTTTCCTGGCCCAGTTTTAGCCCAGACTTGTCCTGCAGACACAGGCAAGTCTGAGTTGAGCAAAAATGACATTTGCTGTCTAGGTTAGGAAGGATGAATGCATGTTTTTCCTGCTTGTCCAAAGAGAATATTAGACTCAGTTTTAATTATATTTAAATATATGGGTAAGAGTTGCAAAAACTGCAAAACTGAGTAAAGTAGAAAGATTTCCATGTCTTTAAATTTACTCTAATTCTCATTTTGAGTATTCAGTGTCCTTATGTTTTGCTGTGGCTTCATTATATTACAGGCGAAAGAGTTGTTTTCATGTAAATTTTAAAAGAAATAAGTCACAGCATTGTTGTTGAGACCCATATGTATCTTCCCTCAGAGAAACATGCTGATGCATTTCTAAAAGCAATATTTACATTTCCTTTACATTTATCTTTTTAATTAGAATAAATAAATTTAAATTAAAAAAATTTCTTCTTCATTTTGCTTTGATCTACATTTATCCTTCCTTTTGTTTAAAGCCAATTAAATGCTGAGCTTGCCTTGGGGCTGCCTCTTCCTTTCCCCTTTCCCTGGTTGCCCTTTGCTGAGCACCCGGCTAGTAGAAGTCAGGTCACTGTCTGGTTGTGTGACAGGCAAATTCCTCTCTGGCATCTGAAATATTAATGCCCCGTGTCAGGTAACACATTACCCAAAGAAGCACCGGCCCAGAGATTTGAATTAGCTTTCTCACTCCTCTCTCCTAAGAGGTTTTGTGGTTGTTGATGTTTTGCTCTAGGTAGATGCAAGCATTGAATTTTTAAAGTACCAAGCTCAGAATTTAAACCTTATCATCATTGCAGCAGAAGTACAACTTCTTTATTCACTTCCCGTCATTCTGATGGTATGTTTTTTATAAAGTCTTTTTTTCCTCAATGCAAGCTGATGTATAATATCAGTTTTGAAGGGGGTGAAATGAGAAGTGTGTTGGTCTGATTGAAGAGAGCATGGGCAAGGAGCATAAAGGGTGAGGATTCTAGATCCATCCACTTCAGTCCTGCTGATTGCCCCGTTAAGACTGAACCATTTATAAGGATTCTCCCACTGAATTTACTGGAATGTTGATGGATTGGATTTCTTGCCAGTCAGCCTTCCCTGCTTTGGGCATCTCACAACCATCTGTCTGAGTTGTAGATGGTTACATTACATGTACTGAAGGCACACATTTTCCTCCATGGTTCATATAAGCAGCATTTTATTTTATTTTGCCTTAGCCTCCAAAATTTTCCTCTACATTTTTCCTCCAGAGAACAACTACTCATCTGTTTTGGTCCCACCTGAATCCTTAGATTCTCAACCCATTTCCAGTTCCATCATGATAAATCCTCTGCATTTCTCTTTCAACCGTCTGTTAACACTCTTATGTTCTGAAACAGATTCATTAAACCCTACTTTGGTAATGAATGGCCACCCTGCCTTAGGCTTGAATTGTTATTCATTGTGTATGATGCAGTCTGACAATTTCTTACTCTGAATGAAGTGCTATTTGGAATGCTAACATCAATTCAGTCAACATTCATGGAGGGGCTGTCAGAGATGAATCTGTCACATCCTGCCTTTTAGATACTTGCAGACAAGGGGTAAAATGTATACATTCATACATGGAAATGAGAATTATGAAAAAATAATGATATGAATGAAGTACCTATTAGGTGCCAAGCATTTCCATTCCTTATTTGTGTGTTTTCATTGCAAGTTGGTAAATTTATATTTTACCTTTATTTTTACCAAATGACAAAAACTGAGTTTCAGAAAAGTTAGTTGAATCACATCTAGTACGTCCCTTATGAACCACACAGCAAAGAAGCATGGTGGCCTGAGGTGTCCCAGGCAACACCACAGGGGGCTAGTACTACAAAGCAGACATCTTCTGAATCTTGGGGCTACTTGGGGTCTTGCTCCTACATTTCATTGTTCTTAGGATCAAAGCAAGCAGAACCCTTCAGCTCCAAACTTGCATGGCAGTGACAGAAAGGCCAGACTGTAGCTTCAGTCAAAATTAAAGGCAGTCCAAGGCACAGTTTCTCTTTTTACCCAAAACTGCTGCTCAGAGGTCCCCAGGACAGAGTTTATGTTATTTCAGCCCATGAATGTGCTTTCCAACTTTGCTTTCCAATTAACTGGCCTCTTTCCTGGACATATCGGAACATCTCAAAGCTTCAGGATCGTAGTGTGCAAAATGAATGTGAAAATGCTTAACACTGTCTTGGATGCTAACAATTGGTTTATGATCCCAAAGAAGAAAAGTAGTATGTGGAGACTAATGAAGCTCCTGTGGATATCACGCGCTCTTGGGAAAGACTTGAGAGAATCCTGGTCACATGAGATGCCTGCTAGACCTTTTGTAGAAGAAAGTATTTGTATGGATGGTATTCAGCAATCTCGAAGAGACTGGCAGGGAGGGAGTTAACCAAATGCGCCCCAGAGCTATCCAGAATTTTCAGCTGAAGGGTGTTCACTCTGCTGTGAACCCCAATTAAAAATAAAACCCCTAGCTGGATGAGCCTGCCCCATCCTTAGGATAAACAAGATCTGATTCACTGAAGTGACACCGCACTAACTGTGCTGTGGAGTAATACAGTATATATGCCTCCTCTGGGGAGGCACAAAAGAGGGCGGCTTAATTATCATCTAGCTAGAAGGATGGGGCATAGTTAACACCTTTCTGGGTGGGCTGAAATTAATGACCCCTTCCCCCCACTATTGCCTACCTCCAAGCCCCTTTATAAATGACTATACAACACAGTAGTTGGTATTCAGATCACAAGAGAGGGCATTTAGCCAAAGCGTTTGTCTACAGGGTTTGATCTCTTTTTAATTTTGTTCAGATTTACAACTGTGTTATTAAGTGAGATAACTGGGTCCTGTCTAAAGTAGATGAGGGCCTTCCCCACTCAAATCTGAACATCTGAAGTTAACATTAATTTTCAAGATTGGACCTAATGCTTTTTCCTTACGTGTTTTGGAGGCTGCTTTCCCATAGCCACACTGAAGCCTCCCCATCTGCAGGGCTGTCTGTGCAGCCTGCCTGCCCACTTCAGGCAGAGTGAGTGGGCTTTAGGGACAAAAAGACTGGACTTGAGAAGTGTGTGGCAGAAACTTTAATATTTTGCAGATGGTCAAATGGTTGGGGAATTTGCTCTGTCTTTGGGCAACAAGAGCTGTGTTATAACTAATCAAGATACTTGAATTTATTAAAGCATTTCTCCTATAAATGTGTAAATATTATATGTGTATGTATATACACTTATATTATATTTAACAACATTATCTTCTTAAGTCATGCTTTTGAGGTTGACAGAGTAATGAGTGAAAATTTGGTGATATCTCAGACGTTGTGTGATGTCATCAGGTCATGTGATAATTCACACTACCATCCTGAATAAGGACGCTATTAGCCCCACGTTACATTTGAGTAAAGTGACCTTCCAAACCTAAGTGATTAATTCAAAGCTAATGAGGATTAGAGTGAAGACTCAGACCCATTTTTTTCTGACTCTAAATTCAGTGGCATTCAATTACAGGACTCTGCCTTTTCTGGAAGTAAAGTTATGGCTACAAGGAGTCTGCCTGCTTTCTTTTCATTCGCTTTCTCCCTTGAAGCATTACCATGTAGTGATTAAGAGCACTTCCACTTGCTAACGCTATATACTCCTTGGATAAGGTATTTAACTTCTGTAAACTTCAGTTTCCATATGTTAAAATGGGAATGATAACAGTATCTCTTTATTGAGGATTTCCTAAGAACAATTATAATGCAAGAAAGTGCTTAGAATGTAATATGTTCTCAATAAATATATCCCACTTCTTTGGAGGTTTACATGTTTTGTTGTTGTTGTTGGTTTTTAACTGGAGGGTAACAGCTTTACAATGGTTTGATTTCTGCTATGCAACAATGCAAATCAGTCATAATTTATATATATATATATATATATATATATATATACACACACACACCCCTTCCCTCTTGAGCCTCTCTGTCCTCCCTTATCCTACCCTACAATTTTTTTAAATATGAAAAAGTTGTTTTGTTGCTGAACAGTGTCTCCTATAACTCATTAGATCTTGATTCAAAAAAATGTTCATCTAGCACTTTTTGAAAGTTAGGACCTAAAGTAGGAGATTTCATAACTGTGATTCTGGTATGCTCCATGAGTACATTTATTCATGTAATTAGACAGGAAAAAGGACTGTACAAAAGCCCCTTATAAATATTATGAGCTAATAGAATTTTTTTTTTTCTGTCCTCCTGTTCCTGGAGCCCATATGCATCACCTGGATGAGGCCCTGAAGACAGGGATATAGACTTTTATGACCTAAAATGTGGTAGCCAGAATATTATGAGCAGATCAAAAGTCAAGGCTTAGAGACAGGCCAAATATGTATGATCAAGAAGGTCAGGAAAGAGGTCATTGAATCAGGCTTTGTTGAATGGCTTTACTGATGTTTCAGCATTTATATATGTCATTGAGCATATGCCGATTCTTATACTAGCAGAGCTTGAAGGTACCACATGACTTCTGACTATCAGTATTAAAATCGAATTCTCAAAAATCAATCTTTTCTCATAATGACTATTTTGTGGAATAATACAGATGCCCAGAAAACTCTTATGTTCAAAAGAGTATTCCCTTTTATTTTTAAAAACACTTACTCCAGGGCTCTTTAATTTATTCAGTAAATATTTAATGAATATATACTAGGTGCTAAGGTTGGGGATAGATGCTTGGATTCAGGAGTGAGCAGACAGTCTCTGTTGTGGGGTAAATACAGCTTCAAGAGAAAACACAGAAACAAGCACCTGAAAGCATATAGAGCAAAATAGAGAACAGTGACTCTATGGGAACAGATAGTCATGTATGGATGTGAGAGCTGGACCATACAGAAGGCTGAGTGCTGAAGAACTGATGCTTTCAAACTTGGTGCTGGAGAAGATTCTTGAGAGTCCCCTGGACAGTGCAGAGATCAAACCTGTCAATCCTAAAGGAAATCAACCCTGAATATTCATTGGAAGGACTGATACTAAAGCTGAAACTCCAACACTTTGGCCATCTGATGCTAAGAGCTGACTCACTGGAAAAGACCCTGATGCTGGCAAAGATTGAAGGCGGGAGAAGAGGACGACAGAGGATGAGATGGTTGGATGGCATCATCGATTCAGTGGACATGAATTTGAGCAAACTCTGGGAGATGGTGAAGAACAGGGAGGCCGGGATGTGCTGCAGTCCATGGAGTGGCAAAGAGCTGGACGCAACTTAGTGACTAAGTAACAGCAATAGCTAAATGTAGATTAGGGATGGAGGGAATTCAAACAACGTTTCCTGAAGCACATGTAGCTTGAGCTGCTTAAGCTCTACTATGGTAGAAGAAAACTGGATGGAATGAGGGGGCCAGTTAGAGAAAGAAAGATGAGCATGTGTAAAATCCTAATGGTGGAAAAGAAAGAAGAGCAACTGATGAGGGGACCAGAGAGAGAGACTTTAGAGCTGGAGGAGAGAGAGTTTGAAGGAGGGAGGCGCGGGATGCAGCTGGAAAGTGGAGCAGTGGCCACAGAGTGCAGTGCTGCCTTTCGTTCTTTCCCTGAGAATGATAAGATGCCTTTCAGTAGTGTCAAGCATGTAAGTCACATTATCACATTTGTCCTTTGAAAAGATTATATGAGCTGCAGGAATAAGGGGCTAAGGGAGGCAGATGGTCCAGGAAATGGTAACAGATATAGTGAAGAAATGCTCTCAATAATAATTTGGCAGGTGAAGTAGAAAGGATTGGGTAATGGATTGGATGGTTCTGGAGGTGCGGGACTAAGAATTCAAGGGTAACTCTACATTTGTATAACTAGCCCTGATCATTCGCGTCTGAAGCCTTAGTAATTGGAGCCATGGACTTGAGTGAGATTCTTTAAAGGCAAAAATGAGAAGCACAAGGGTGAGAGACTCCAAATGATACAGATTGAGTAGAGGCTAACAATCCTGCGAAAGAATCAACAAAGGTGCAGCAGAAAAAGTTAAGTAGGAAAAGAATAGAATGTTGTATCATTCCTCAAATGGCTCATGGGATAAAGAATCTGCCTGCAGTGCAGGAGACACAGGAGGTACAGGTTTGATCCCTGATCCCTGGGTCGGGAAGATCCCCTGGAGGAGGGAAATGGCAACTCACTCCAGTATTCTTGCCTGAAAAAAATCCCATGGACAGAGGAGCCCAAGAGTCAGACACAATTGAGTAATTAAGCATGCGTAGAGGTCGATGATCCTACGAAAGAAACAGCAAAGGTGCAGCAAAAAGATAAGTCAGAGAAGAATCAGAAGAATTTTGCGTCATAAAATCAAAGGAAAAGGAGGGAATGCACTGAGATGTGAACATGAGAACTGAAAATCATCTGCTGGATTTAGCAACATTGTGGCCATTGTGGTGAAAGTCTGTTGTGTCAAGTGAAGGGATATTGCTAGTGTTCTCATTCATATGGTGGATCAAGGAGCAAGTGGAAGGCTAGGAAATGGAAACTAAGAGCATGTACAGCTTTTTCAGGGATTTGACCAATAAGTACAAGAAGGGATGTAAGACAGTGACTAGAAGCTCTCATCACCTATCACAATTACAGATCCCATCGATGGGTTACTGGTACCAGATCTGTTCCAGCCTCGAAACTCTTCAGGGCTTCAGATCGCTGCTTACCCCACCTTGAGCATCTTCTGATAATCTCTTGTATCTCAACCTTGTCATATTCCAAATGGAGCTTGTGTTGCTTGCCCTTGGTCTATACCTCCTCTTCCATCTGTTCTTTGGTGAATGAAAGTTTCCTTCACCCAGCTCACTAAGGCAGAAACCTGGGCGTCCCCTTCTCTTCCCTTCCCTCTCACTCTCAACCCACACATTTTAGTAATTATCAACTCTTACATCTCTCTCAAGTCTTCCCACTTCCCTCACTGGCATCTCAAGGGTACATGTTCTAAGAAGAACTCTTTTTTTTTTTTTTAACATTTGTTTATTCATCTGACTGTGCCAGGTCTTATTAAGGCACGCAGGATTTTCAGTCTTCGTTGCAGCATGCAGGGTCTTTAGTTGTGGCGTGTGAACTCTTAGTTGCAGCAGGTGGGGTGTGGTTCCCTGACCAGGGATCAGATGGGTCCCTCTGAACTGGGGACACGGAGTCTTAGCCACTGGACCACTAGGGAAGCCCCTGAGAGGAACTCTTGATTTACACCCTTGACCTTTCAATTCCCTGCTCTCACAGTCTTCCCCTTCCCAATTTACCATGTATCTCTGGTAGAAAAGAAACCGTGGAATCTGCCATGATTTTTTTTCTCCCATATCCAGCTGGTCAGAAAATCCTGTTGGCTCTTCCGTTGATGTATGTGCAGATCCTGACTGCTTCCTGTTGCCGTTTCTGCTACCCCAGTCAAGCCACCAAGACCTCTTGGTTCGGCTATTGCGGTGGACCTGCTCTCGCTGCTTGTGTCTTTTCTTATGTACACTTCCCCTCATGAAAGTCAAAGTCATCTATAGAGTCTTTTCCTGACTTCCATATCAAAAGTAGGTACCCCCATTCTGCTTCTCTTTTACATTTCCTTCACAGCACATGCACTGATCACTTCTGGAAAGTCATGTAAGTATTTGTTTTCTTGTTTATTTTATGTCTTTTCTCATCAGAATGCAAGCTTCATGAGAGACAGTCATGTTTACTACTTTATTTTCAGTGCCTTATCCAGTGTCTGGAGTGTAGTTGAGTGTGCTCAGTCATTAAGTTATTTCTGACTCTTTCCAGCCCAGTAGACTGTAGCTTACCAGGCTCCTCTGACCATGGGATTTCCCAGGCAAAAATACTGGAGTGGGTTACTGTTTCTTTTCCCTGGAATACAGTAAGACCTCATTAAATAAGTTTTGATTAAATAAATGTGAAAATTAGCGTTAGCAAAGGAAGGTAAGCTGGGACCAGGCCTGCTGGCTGATGAGGCCTAACTGTTTATCGGGGTTGTACTGATCTCAGGTGGCCTCAGCTTATAGCAGCTTGAAACAGGGATTAGATTCCCAGGCAGAGATTGAGGTTAGTCCATGAGTATGAGAACACTGAATCCTAACCACCAGACCAGTAGTCAGTGACAAGGCCCTGACCTTTCAGCTTTATAGAAAACAATTCCCATGAAGACAAAAAGTAGTGAAACAAATTAAATATTTATTAGGAGGAAAAAGAGTATAGTACATGTAGATAGACACAGGGGTAGACTTAGAAAGAGAGAGGTGCCATCTCGGCAGTTTAAATCACTTACACAGGGCATTTCTTCTGGGTTACCTTTGGCCAATCATTTTGATTTGCAAGGTTCTGAGTCTGTATTTGGAAAGTCATTTAGTCACGTCCGACTCTTTGAGACCCCATGGACTGTAGCCCACCAGGCTCATCTGTCCATTTAATTCTCCAGGCCAGAATACTGGAGTGGGTAACTGTTCCCTTCTCCAGGGGACTTTCCCAACCCAGGTCTCTGGCATTGCAGGTGGATTCTTTACCATCTGAGCCACCAGAGAATAACTGACTCATTAGAAAAGACCCTGATGCTGGGAAAGCTTGAAGGCAGGAGAATAAGGGAATGACAGAGGATGAAATGATTGGATGGCATCACTGACTCAATGGACGTGAGTCTGAGCAACCTCCAAGAGATAGTGAAGAACAGGGAAGCCTGGTGTGCTATAGTCCATGGGGTTGCAAGGAGTGGTACATGGCTTAGTAACTAAACAACAACAATGGTTGATTAGTATCGCTTACTATGGGCTGGCTTACTATGGGCTGGCTCCTTTTGACCTCCAAGGAGCTTTCTAGTTGGGAAGGTTTCCTTGATTTTGAGAATGAGAAATATCTGGTCTCCTATCTTTTATCTGGGCAGGGCCCAGCTTCCTCTATGGACTGTCCTGCTATTGATATGTTGGAGTTTCTGTCTACAGGGAATTAACTCAAATTGCTTACTTTGGGGAGGCCCATCTACCTCCTACCTCAATGCAAGTTTTTGGCAGCTGATAGGAGATGAAGATGTAGACACAGAAAAAATCTATGAAAAAATTTAGTTAAAAAAATACCTGATTTGCATCTCTTATGTTATGAATTCTAATCATTGGTTTTATTATAGAAAATGTATAATTGAATGGTATCAGGTAAATATGAGTGGCCTGCTGATTCTCTACTACAATTTGAAGGCTGCTGTAAATTTCTGTTTTTTTCAGAAGTAGTCTTGCTTATTAATGAATTCAATTTCTCTCCATGCATTCCCTGAGCTAAACATTGTTGTCTGACCTGACAAAGCAAATCCATCCTTTTAAAATTATAAACATTATTATTGAATCGATTTGGATAGAAACAAAATTATTAGATGTTTGGCAGGAAGCAGCACTAGTCACATCAGGAAAATTTTCATCCAAACTGATAAAGAAGTTGATTAGGAGGGAGGCACCGAGGAACAGACTGTCATCTGAGATGATGTGTGGCACAAATAAATAAATAAGAAATCTTATTTGCTTTCTGCTGTCAAAATTTCTGTGAAATCTGAGCTTCCAAATTCATAGAAAAAGAGATCAGATTTTGTTGTTACCAGAAGCAAGGAGTTGGGGGAGGGGAAGTTGGAAGTAGGTGGTCAGAAGGTACAAACTTTCAATTATAAGATGAATAAATACTAGGGATGTAATATACAATATGATGACTGTAGTTAACACTGATGTATGATATGTATGAAGGTTAAGAATAAATCCTGAATTCTTGTGACGTGCAAAGATATTATTTTTCTTTCTGTGGTATTTATATGAAACATGGATGTTAGCTAAATTTATTGTCATTATTCCTGGATATATGTAAGTCAGTCTGTATGCTGAGTGCCTTAAACTTACTCAGTGCTGGATGTCAATTCTGTCCCAGTAAAACTGGACAAAAAGTTGGGTGTTGTGGACAAGATTCAAGGAAGAAATAAAGTAAGCATCATGAATAGGTCAGGAAAGATTTTCTACAAGGCTAGGAGAAGCCTGGGAAACAGGACAGATAAGAGGATCAGGAAGGGTGTTCAAGAAACTGAAGACAGTTATTCTGAAGCCAAGAGTTGGTGAGAGAAACTGGTACATTTCTATTGCATTTCTCCAAGTCTATAGTGCCCTTCTGAGCACTACATGGTACATTACCCCCAGGCCATTGCAATAAATAATTCATTCACACTTCAGTGCAGGTAGGAAAGAAATGGCACCATTTTGACTTCTAACTGGTACTCCCACATCTTCAAGGGAAATGAGTACTTTTTACCTCTACAAACATCTTCCCATTGCAAGTAAGGAAGTAAGCTAATTTATGTACCTGGCTTACAAACAGCATATCTTTCTTTCTTTTCTTTTTTTTTTTTCTTTGAATTCAGATGCTGTCATTCTCGGTTTCTTTTGTGAGAAACAGTTCCCATAACAACGTGGGAAGTCGGACCTCTGGGGGACCTCCTGCAGAGCTCTGGAATCTTCTTTGCCTCTGAGGTAGGGAGAATGCCAGCATCCCATCCCACACAGGCTCCCTTGTTGATGTGGCTTGTATCTGGACGTGAGCCAATCCCTGAACACCACAGGCAAATCTACTCTTCTCTCAGTATACTGTAAATTATGCAGCTTCTCAAATGGCAAAGCTGTATTTTTAAACCTATCAACTTATGAGTTAAAGAAGGCACTACTGTACAATATTCTCATAGCCTGAAAAATAGATGTGTGTCTCAAGGTGTTTTAAACACTGATGTTGATAAAATACTGGTACATTTTAAATAGGTTGTATGAATATATGCACATGAAAACACATATATTCCTTAAAAAGATCATCCATGTAAATTTTCTAAAGAATGTTGTTTTAGGAAAAAATAACAGAACTTAGCAAAATTTGCTTCTTTGTTAACTACAGCTTAGATGCATAACTCTGGTAGTTGGACCATACAGCAAATGTAGTTAGAATGAAGTTAGAAATTCAGAAAGCCAGAGTTATATGGTAATACATAGAAATACATGGAAATATCCTATTTTTAATAAATCCACTTTGTAGTTGCTCTTTAATTTTTAAATAAATTTTGTTAGGGAAATTTGTCGATTGTGTTAAATGAATGTATTATCTCTAATTCATTATTAAAATTTAGCTAGAATGAAAATGATTGGCTGGGGCACAGTAGTATCTTTGTAATGAAAGTTTTGCAACAATAGATCTCTTTCTCTTCACATTATTTTATATTTCTAGACTTGTTATAATAGCCCAAATGATTCCATTATACAGGAGCTTCCCTAGTGGCTGAGAGGGTAAAGAATCTGCCTGCAATGTGGGAGACCCAGGTTTGATCTCTGGGTTGGGAAGATCCTCTGGAGAAGGAAATGGAAATCCACTCCAGTATTCTTGTCTGGGAGAATTCCATGGACAGAGGAGCCTGGCAGGCTACAGTCCATGGGGTTGCAAAGATTTGGACATGATTGGAGTGACTAACACTTTCACTTTCTTTCACTTTTCATAATAATATTACCTTTACCTCTTTCATAAATTGTGCATAGCTATTTGTGTTATATCCATCCTCTTTTCTTCTGCTAGTTGAAATGAGAATTTGCCATATGATTTTTAACCCCAGCTTTCCCAACTGTATCCATCCTACATTTAAAACAATAAGCAAGATAGTGGTAAAAAAAGTATGCTGTTGTTAACTGACCAACACATATGTGATGTGCTATGCTAAGTTGCTTTAGTCATGTCTGACTCTGTGCAACCCTATGGACTGTAGCCTGCCAGGCTCCTCTGTCCATGGGATTCTCCAGGCAAGAATACAGGAGTGGGTTGCCACTGACCAACACACAAGATGAAACTAAAAGGATTCTTCTTAATAAGAAGATCTTGATTTAATTTTTTTCAGTCCATTTAAGTTGATTTGATTTTTTATGTTACAATGTAATACCATGAAATTTCTCATACAATAAAATTAAGAATTCAGAATTTACAAATCTAAATCATTTCCTCTAATGTGAGCAGTAAAGGAATTAAATTGAACTTTATTTTATCTATACAGGGGAACAAATGCATACTTAATACAATTACTGGAAGTTTATGTTTTAGTTCTTTTTAGTCTGATATAACATTGGTGTCTTTGCAGAATAGAACATTTCCATTTGAAGTTTGTATGATGTTTCCTTATGGTCAGATTCAGATTTCAGTTCAGAGTTTTACATAAGAGATGCATTCACCAGAAGACAGATACCATCCATTACCCAGACAAAGTGTTATCTGATTTCCACATTATATATTATGGACATACAGTTACTGTTTCCCCTTGCTATGATTAAGTAATGTGGGGAGATATTTACACACTGTTTAATAATCCCTTTCTTCATTCAAAATCCTCCTTAGAATTTTTAAGTCTTTTTTTCTCTCTGTACAGCTGTTTTGCTATGGCTGGCAGCCCCATCTCCTTTATTATGTTTTTCTTTCAAGTTTTGGAAAGCCCATTTATTAACCATTGAGGTGACCTCAGTTATCAGATGGATTCTGAAAAGTGGTCAATTTGCTCCCTATGAGCTTTTTTCCTGTTGCAAGGATAAGAGTTTCTGTTTTTAGCTCTCTACTTATCCAAGCTGAAATTAGATTTCTCCATTTTTTACATATACATATTAAGTCCATCTTGGGCTGCTTCTTGTATGTGTAACTAATTTCAGTAGAGTTATTTTACTACAATCTTTTTCTTTTATATTTATTCATATATATCAGAAGGAAAGATAAAGATTTAAAATTGCTCATATGCCTTGGCAAAACTTGCTGTTACTAAACATGTTTAACATTTGGAGCAGATAGATTTTGTGTAACATTTGGTTGTAAGATTTTATTAAGGCTATTTAATTCTTCGGACACTAGGTTTCCTCATCATTGCCTCACATGCACATAATCATGCATGCTAAGTTGATTCAGTCATGTCTGACTCTTCGCAACTTTATGGACGGTAGCCTGTCAGGCTGCTCGGTCCTTAAGACTCTCCAGGCAAGAATACTGCAGTGGTTGCCATGCCTTCCTCCAGGGGATTTTCCCGACCTGGGGATCAGACCCACATCCCCTTGTCTCCTGCACTGCGGGCAGGTTCTTTACCAACTGGTGCCACCCAGGAAGCCGCGTTGCCTCCCATACTACTAGGCTATTTTAACTGTTACTGGTTTATGACATTTATTTCTTTCTACAAATGTTCTTCTCAGTTCTTTTCTCTGAGTTCACCTGTACCTCAGTATGGATCTCTAAGTTCTAGTAATTCATATGTCCTCTGTGACCAGATGCTCTCTCCTTATATGCACATGTCTATTCACAAGTCTTCAGTAACATGCATCAGTTCAGTTTAGTTCAGTCACTCAGTCATGTCTGACTCTTTGTGACTCCATGGACTGCAGCACGCCAGGCTTCCTCGTCCATCACCAGCTCCCGAGCTTGCTCAAATTCATGTCCATCGTGACGGTGATGCCATCCAACCATCTCATCCTCTGTTATCCCCTTCTCTTCCTGCCTTCAGTCTTTCCCAGCATCAGGTCTTTTCCAATGAATCAGTTCTTCATATCAGGTGGCCAAAGTATTGGAGCTACAGCTTCAACATTAGTCCTTTCAATGAATATTCAGGACTAATTTCCTTTAGGATTGACTGGATGGATCTCCTTGCAGTCCAATGGACTCTCAAGCATCTTCTCCAACACCATAGTTCAAAAGCATCAATTCTTCAGTGCTCAGCTTTCTTTATGGCCAAACTCTCACATCCGTACATGACTACTGGAAAAACCATACCTTTGATTAGATGGACCTTAGTTGGCAAAGTAATGTCTGTGCTTTTTAATATGCTGTCTAGGTTGGTCATAGCTTTCCTTCCAAGGAGCAAGCATCTTTTACTTTCATGGCTGCAGTCATCATCTGTGGTGATTTTGGAGACTATGAAAATAAAGTTTGTCACTGTTTCCATTGTTTCCTCATCTATTTGGCATGAAGTGATGGAACCAGATGCCATGATCTTAGTTTTTTTCAATGTTGAGTTTTAAGCCAGCTATTTCATTCTCCTGTTTTACTTTCATCAAGAGGCTCTTCAGTTCCT
Source organism: Nanger dama (assembly GCA_917880005.1). Lineage (NCBI taxonomy): Eukaryota > Metazoa > Chordata > Mammalia > Artiodactyla > Bovidae > Nanger > Nanger dama. The sequence goes on along the minus strand of CAKJTW010000044.1, from coordinate 9,361,391 downwards.
CTTTGCTTTCTGCCATAAAGGTGGTGTCACTTGCGTATCTGAGGTTATTGATATTTCTCCCAGCAATCTTGATTCCAGCTTGTGCTTCATCCACGTGGCATTTCTCATGATGTACTCTGCATATAAGTTAAATAAGTAGGGTGACAGTATACAGCTTTGACGTACTTGTTTTCCAATTTGGAACCAGTCCGTTATTCCATGTCTGGTTCTAACTGTTGCTTCTTGACCTGCATACAGATTTCTGAGGAGGCAGGTAGATTGATCTGCTATTCCTATCTCTTTCAGAATTTTCCACAGTTTGTTGTTATCCACACAGTTAAAGGCTTTGGCATGGTCAATAAAGCAGAAATAGATGTTTTTCTGGAACTCTCTTGCTTTTTTCTATGATCCAGCAGATGCTGGCAATTTGATCTCTGGTTCCTCTGCCTTTTCTACAGCCAGCTTGAACATCAAGAAGTTCATGGTTCACATATTGCTGAAGCCTGGCTTGGAGAATTTTGAGCATTACATTGCTAGCATGTGAGATGAGTACAGTTGTGCGGTAGTTTGAGCATTCTTTGGCATTGTCTTTCTTTGGGATTGGAATGAAAACTAACCTTTTCCAGTCCTGTGGCCACTGCTGAGTTTTCTAAATTTGCTGGCATATTGAGTGTAGCACTTTGACAGCATCACCTTTTAGGACTTGAAATAACTCAGCTGGAATTCTGTCACCTCCACTAGCTTTGTTCGTAGTGATGTTTCCTAAGGACTTCTTGATTTCGCATTCCAGGATGTCTGGGTCAAGGTTAGTGATCACACCATCATGGTTATTTGGATCCTGAAGATTTTTTTTTTTTTGTACAGTTCTTCTGTGTATTCTTGCCAACTTTTCTTAATATCTTCTGCTTCTGTTGGGTCCATACCATTTCTATCCTTTATTGTAACCATCTTTGCAGGAAATGTTTCCTTGGTATCTCTAATTTTGTGGAAGAGATCTCTAGTCTTTCCCATTCTATTATTTTCCTCTGTTTCTTTGCATTGATCACTGAGGGAAGCTTTCTTTTCTCTCCTTGCTATTCTTTGGAACTCTGCATTCAGATGCGTATATCTTTCCTTTCCTTCTTTACTTTTAGCTTCTCTTCTTTCTCAGCTATTTGTTAAGCCTGCTTAGACAACCATTTTACCTTCTTGCCTTTCTTTTTCTTGGGTATGATCTTGATCACTGCCTCCTGTACAATGTCACAAACCTTTGTTCATAGTTCTTCAGACTCTCTATCAGATCTAATCCATGGAATCTATTTGTCACTTCCACTGTATAATATAATATATAAGGAGGGGACAGCAGAGGATGAGATGGTTGGATGGCATTACCGACTCAATGGACATGAGTTTGAGTAGACCCTGGGAGGCCTGTTCTGCAGTCCATGGAGTCGCAAAGAACGGACATGACTGAGCAACTGAACTGAACTTAACTGAACTATATAATCATAAATGATTTGATTTAGGTCATACCTGAAAGGTTTAGTGGGTTTTCCCTACTTCCTTCAATTTATTTCTGAATTTTGCAATAAGGAGTTCATGATCTGAGCCACAGTCAGCTCCGTTCTTGTTTTAGCTGACTGTATAGAGCTTCTCCATCTTTGGCTACAAAGAATATAATCAATCTGATTTCGGTACTGACCATGTGTAGGATCATCTCTTGTGTTGTTGGAAGAGGGTGTTTGCTCTGACCGATATGTTCTTCTGGGAAAGTTCTGTTAGCCTCTGCCCTGCTTCATTCTGTACTCCAAGGCCAAACTTGCCTGTTACTCCAGGTATTTCTTGACTTCCTGCTTTTGCATTCCAGTCCACTATGATGAAAAGATTTTTTTTTTTTTTTTTGATGTTCTAGAAGATCTTGTAGGTCATGATAGAATGGTTTAGCTTCAGCTTCTTTGGCATTAATAGTTGGGGCATAGACTTGGATTACTCTGATGTTGAATAGTTTGCCTTGGAAATGAACAGGAATCATTATGTTGCTTTTTAAATTGCACCCAAGTACTGCATTTTGGACTCTTTTGTTTACTATGAAGTCTACTTCGTTTCTTCTAAGGGATTCTTGCCCACAGTAGCAGACACAATGCTCATCTGAATTAAATTCACCCATTCCAGTCCATTGGAGTTTACTGATTCCTAAAATTTCAGTGTTCACTCTTGCCATCTCTTGTTTGACTACTTCTAATTTACCTTAGATTCATGGACCTAACATTCCAGGTTCCTGCGCAATATTGTTCTTTACAGCATCAGACTTTACTTCCATCACCAGTCACATCCATAACTGGGTATTGCTTCTGCTTTGGCTCTGTCTCTTCTTTTCTTTCTGGAGCTATTTCTCCACTCTTCTCCAGCAGCATATTGGGCACTTACCAACCTGGTGCATTCATCTTTCAGTGTCGTAGCTTGTTCATGGGGTTCTCGGAGGCAAGAGTACTGACCTGGTTTGCCATTGCCTTCTCCAGTGGACCACGTTTAGTCAGAACTCTCCACCGTGACCCATCTGTCTTGGGTGGCCCTACATGATATAGCTCATAGTTTCACTGAGTTAGACAAGGCTGAGGGCCATGTGATTATTTTTGTTAGTTTTCTGGGATTTTGAGTTGTTAGTAACATGTATAACTGTTAATGTTAGTAACATGAATATTATGTCATAATATGTATCAGTTCAGCTCAGTTCAGTCGCTCAGTCATGTCCAACTCTTTGCGACCCCATGAATTGCAGCACACCAGGCCTCCCTGTCCATCACCGTCTCCCGGAGTTCACTCAGACTCACGTCCATTGAGTCAGTGATGCCATCCAGCCATCTCATCCTCGGTCATCCCCTTCTCCTCCTGCCTCCAGTCCCTCCCAGCATCAGTCTTTTCCAATGAGTCAACTCTTCACATGAGGTGCCAAAGTACTGGAGTTTCAGCTTTAGCATCATACCTTCCAAAGAAATCCCAGGGCTGATCTCCTTCAGAATGGACTGGTTGGATCTCTTTGCAGTCCAAGGACTCTCAAGAGTCTTCTCCAACACCACAGTTCAAAAGCATCAGTTCTTCAGTGCTCAGCTTTCTTCATAGTCCAACTCTCACATCCATACATGACTACTGGAAAAACCATAGCCTTGACTAGATGGACCTTAGAAAAGTAATGTCTCTGCTTTTGAATATGCTATCTAGGTTGATCATAACTTTTCTTCCAAGGAGTAAGTGTCTTTTAATTTCATGGCTGTAGTCACCATCTGCAGTGATTTTGGAGCTCCAAAAATAAAGTCTGACACTGTTTCCATTGTTTCCCCATCTAATTCCCATGTATAATATTTTAATGTTAGTAAACTGTTTAAGCTGATGATTTTGAAATTCTTCATTATGGAACTGAGTTTTTTTGACTTCTGATTTAAATCCAGATGCAGCATCTTCATTTGGTTGTCCAGTAGTTGTGTCAAACTTAAGTTTGCCAGTATTGCCTTTGATTTCTCTCATATAATATGCTTTATCCTTAGTCATCCTCTTCTCAATAGATAACATCAACTTTTATCCAGTTATTTTGCCCAAAATAATTTAGAGTCATTCTTGACTCATCCCACTCTTACAGTCCATATCCACTCTATTAATAAATATATATCCCATGTCTTTGAAACATACCTATTAACACACCCTGTGCACAGCATTATTAGCTTTCACCTGGACAACTACAATTGTCTCCTGACTGATATCCTCTCGTAGTCAGGACCTGCACAGCCTGGATTCTATACCAGGCTCTTGTAGACCCATTGGAGCTGCATTTATCACCTATATAAATTCTTCTGAATGACATCCATCCATCTGTCTCAGGAGCCTTGCTTATCCTGATGTTTTCACTTTCTTCAGCAACTTTTATTTGCCATATACTTGAGTATCTAAGCTTATCTATTCTACAAAATAGTCTGAATCCTGTCTATTCCAAAAAGTGTTCCTGGTTCTCAAGTCAAAAGCACTATGCCTCTTGGAAATCTCACAATACATTTTTTATGTAATTTATTTCCATTTTTTTCAAACTACCTAGTAATAATTTTTTGAAAAGTAAAACATGTTTATAGTGAAAATTGAATCAATTCAGAGAGATATTTTTAAAATAAAATATCTCTTTATCTCCACCCTTGATTACAAAAAGTAATTAGCTGCTATTAATTTCTCATATTGAAAATATTTTCCCAGATTTATCATATGCCTTTTGACTTAGCTGCTTATAATATTTACTTTACTGAATAATTAAAGACATATTAACTTGGCCAGTCATTCCTTCCCTTCTATCTATGTTAGAATGTGATATCCATAAATGTTCATAGTATCTGATGCATTAGAGGTACACAGCTACCTTGTAAAATGGGAGAAAACAAATTCAGTAATAGGTGCTTTTCAGCTTCTATCCTTGCTGAGCAGTGTTTCATGATAATGCAGTTACATGCTATGGAACCCAGTCAAAATTTAACCATGAATTTCAATAAATTTATTTATATGCCCCAAATAACACCCTACATCATACCACTATGTTACTCAGCTGATTTATAACGACCATATCCAACTTCTTTTTAAGAAACCATTTAATTTTAAAAACGTATAGAGTTTTGTCCTTGACCTTCTTTACAGATATTACTGAAAAATCAAGCTAAAAACTCTCTGAAATCTCATAAATTACCCTACTCTTATAGCTTACATCATCCTGCCTCTTCTTTGACAGCTGAATTAATTTTTAAAAGTCCCATGAAGTCATCCCCAGCCATTCATTATCCCAGGCTTGTAGCTAAGCCCTATATCGGCATTTGCCAACCTGTCCTTCTAGTCGTCTCCTACTGATGAATTGGCCTTGAGTGATTGTGGGCTGTATCCCTGTCCCCTCACTGACTCCCTTTCCCTTTTAGGCCATTATTCCCTCTTCTAGGAATTTTACTGGAAGCTACGACAAACAGAGACAAAGACATGCTTCGTTATTACCTCCACCACCTGAAGCCAAACACTCCTTCTGCACATAGCTCCAACTTGATCGAGTTACTTGATATTTCACTCTACTTCTCACCTATTTCTCTGCCTGCAGTTCCCTTCCTCTCCATTTCCACCTGCTGGCTTTTTCCCCAGGTGCCATTCATTTATATAAATTCTCTTTTTCTACAATTTTTAATGACAAAGGAAAATAATTTTTATCATTCTGTACCTCTTTATACGTCTGGCAGCTATAGCTCTGGGCAATGCTTTCTGTCTATAGTTGTGGAGTGTGATTGTCTACATGGGGGTTGGAGCTCCTTAAAGATGGAAATAGGCATATCCAACTATCTATTCACCAGGTGTAGCTCAAAAATAATAGTTCAATATATGTGACAATAATGACTTGACTGAAAGTAAGAAGTGGTACACATTGATTCTTTCCAATTCCACTAATAGGACCCAGCCATATGACCCAAGTAAATGACAGTGGAGGCTGGAAAATGTAGTCTTTTCCTGTAGGAGGACTGGGAAGGAATGGTAATGAATGCGCATCTAGAAAGCCTCTGTCACACTCTGCACATTCAAATATATCCCATCCAGTAAAGATAGTCACATAGAGCAATACTGTACTCAGGGACACACACAGCAGACGTTGCACAGCAGTACATTGTTCTTTATTTAACCCTAGCTATGAGAAAGATTTGAAAGCTGATGACAGAAGAGCAGTGTCTTTGTACCACATTGACAATTTCATAGAAATTCCTGAATAAGGAAATAAGACAGCAACTGGACTATGCATCTATGGAAGGAGCCAAAGCCATCTCCCTTTAAAAATTCATAGTATTTTAAATAAATGGAGCATCTGGCCATTTACATTTCTCTCTATGGATAGATGGGGGGAGCTGTAACAATTAGGAAACATTGTGATCAACTTGGATTTTATTATTTTGGGAATGTTTCATCCAATAGCTCATTTCACAATTATTAGTAATTTTTTTCATACATTACCACCTCACTTATCTGCCATTCCTCATATAGATCACAAGGTACTTACTGCATCCTTACATTTACAAGTTAATAAACAAAGGAATTCATCAATTCTGGCAAGCCCAGTAGAAATGTTCATCAGAAACTTAACACAGCATTGCAAAGCAGTTATAGTCAAAAGAGAGGGAGAAGCTGGCCTCTGGATCTTTCTTCTTGAATCCATTCTTTCACAGTCTTCTCAGTCTCAGTTAGTGGAAATTCTGTCCTTTCACTTCAGTTCAATTCAGTTCAGTCACTCAGTCATGTCCGACTCTTTGCGACCCCATGTACTGCAGCATGCCAGGCCTCCCTGTCAATCACCAACTCCCGGAGTTTACTCAAACTCATGTCAATTGAGTTGGTGATGCCATCCAACTGTCTCATCCTCTGTCGTTCCCTTCTTCTCCTGTCTTCAATCTTTCCCAGCATCAGGGTCTTTTCCAATGAGTCAGTTCCTTGCATCAGGTGAAAGGCATCCTTTCACTTAGTCAGGCTCATATTCTTGCAGTTATCTCTGAGAACCCTTCTTCAGATACCACATGCAGTGCCTTAGGAAATGCTATTGTTGGTCCCTTGAAGATTTATCTAGTGTCTGACTATGTCTTTTCACCTCCAATGCCACCCTCATCAGCTCTCACCCAGGCTACTATAGCTGCCTGCTGATTGGTCTCTCACAGTGGACACTCGACTCTACTGTCATTTCTCAGCACAACAGCCAGAGTTATCTTTCCAAAACATGCCTCACTTCCAGTGCTCTCCTCAAAGTATAAGCCAGAAGTCCATACTCTGATCCCCCTCCATGCATACCTGATCTACTCCTTTTGATTTCTTGGATTTTATCCATTCTTCCCTTCCTTCCTTCTTTCCTGTTATCTGCTCTTTCATTCTTGCCTATACGTCTTCCTCTTTAAGTCTCATGGAAATGTCCCTCTCTGTTTTGTCAAATTGTAATCTATTTTTCATCATTCTGTACCTTCAGTCTCTGTCTTATTTTTCCTTAAGAGCAATTACCTCCCAATATACAATACTTTTCTTATTTATTTGATTAATTCTGCCTTTCCTCACTAGAATAAAAATTCCATGCAAACAGGGACTGCTGTATTCCAAGTACTTAGTACATGATTGACACATTGTAGGAGCTCAGTAAATATTGGTTTAATATAGTCAGTGAAATGACAGAGAAAAAATAAAATAACTGTCCACCTCACAGGACTGAGTTTCCAATTAAGTAAGTTTTTACTTTGCAAATTAGAAAGTACAATTTATACATATGGCTTCCTGGGTAGCTCAAACAGTAGAGAATCTACGCACAATGTGGGAGACCTGGATTTGATCCCTGAAGATCCTCTGGAGCAGGGCATGGAAACCCATTCCAATATTCTTTTCTGGAGAACTCCCATGGACAGAGAAGACTGGTGGGATACAGTCCATGGGATCGCAAAGAGCGGGACACGACTGAGCTACTAATACACGCACAAGATTTACATATATAATTGTCAATGCTAATAATAAAACCCAAACATTACAGAGTTTACTTAAACAAGGTGCTGTGAAAAGCTTACTTAAACAGATCGTGAAGTGTAACCATAAGAAAAAACATTATATATTGGATTATATTAAAATCAAGAGTATCTGTTAAAGACCACAGTTAAGTGAATAAAATGACCTCTACACTGAGGAGGAATGTCTTGCAGTCGACATCTGCATCTGCATGCTCAGTTATGTCCCACTGTTTGCGACCCCATGGACTGTAGCTCACCAGGCTCCTCTGTCCATGGGCTTTGCAAGCAAGAATACTGCAGTGGGTTGCCATTTCCTGCACCAGGGGATCTTCCTGACCCAGGGATTGAACCAGAGTCTTCACATAGAAAACTCATATCCAGAATATATACAGATTCCTACAAATCAGTGAGAGACAATTCAGTATGAAAGACTGATAAAGTAGCTGAATATATGTTTAATAAAAGGATATTCAGATAACCAATAAATCTGTCAAAAGTTACACAAATTTTTAATCATCAGGAGAAATGGGAATTAATTTCACATGAATTATGATACACAGCAAGAATTATAGAAAAGGTTATAAGGCAGAAAATACTAAATACTGGTGATGAAATGGAGTAACTGTCTACCAGACACTGCTTTGTTATTATTATTCAGTCACTAAGTCGACTGAATAATAATAATGTGACTCTTGGTGGTCCCATGGACTGCAGCATGCCAGGCTTCCCTGCCTTCACCATCTCCCAGAGTTTGCTCAAACTCATGTCCATTGAGTCAGTGATGCCATCCAACCATCTCATCCTCTGTTGCCACCTTCTCTTGTCCTCAATCTTTCCCAGCCTCTGGATCTTTTCCAGTGAATTGGCTCTTCACATCAGATGGACAAAGTTTTGGAGACACTGGCCAAACGATTTGACTAGACACTACTGGTGGAAGTTAAAACTGGTACAGCTGCTTTGGAAAACCGTTTAGCAGTAGCTATTAAAGCTGGACATATGCCTGCTTTTTGTGACAGCAGTTACACAGCTAAGAATATACCCCATAAGAATGCTCATATAAGCAATATCATATGATATTTATCTTTCTATGTCTGACCTATTTCACTCAGTATGACAGTCTCAAGGTCCATCCATGTTTGCTATATATGGCATTGTTTAGTTCTTTTTATGGCTGAGTAATATTCATATATGTGTATATGCCACAACTTCTTTATCCATACCTCTGTCAATGGACATTTAGATTGCTTCCATGTGCTGGCTGTATGTGGAATCTAAAAAATGGTAAAAATGAACTTACCTACAAAAAGAAATAGAGCCACAGGTATATAAAACAAACATGGTTACCAAGGGGAAAGCAGGAGTGGGGGATAAGTTGGGAGACTGGGGTTGACATATACACACTACTAGATATAAAACTGATAACTAATGGGTACCTATTGTAGAGCGCAGGGAACTCAGCACTCTGTGATGACCTAAATGGGAGTAGAATCTAAAAAATCATGGGGATATATATATATCTATATATCTATATATATATAAATATAGATATAGCTGATATACTTTCTTATACAGCAAAAGCTAACACAACCTTGTAAATAAACTATACTCTAATTTTTAAAAAATAATTATTATATATGTTTACTCCAAAACAGCAGTATTTACTGTGTCCTGACATTGGACACTATCCACATGGCCAAAATATTAGGATAGATAAATAAATTGGGGTATATTCATACAATAGATACTTTGGGAATGAACAGCTCACAGTTGTGTACATTTTGTATCTATCTCATAAACAAGTTTGTGCAGAAAACCAGACCCAAAAGGATCCATGATGAATGATTTTACTGCTACTGCTAAGTCGCTTCAGTCATGTCCAACTCTGTGCGACCCATAGACGGCAGCCCACCATTCTCCACCATCCCTGGGATTCTCCAGGCAAGAACACTGGAGTGGGTTGCCATTTCCTTCTCCAATGCGTGAAAGTGAAAAGTGAAAGTGAAGTCACTCAGTTGTGTCTGACTCTTAGCGACCCCATGGTCTGCAGCCTACCAGGCTCCTCCATCTATGGGATTTTCCAGGCCAGAGTACTGGAGTGGGGTGCCATTGCCTTCTCTGGATGATTCTACTAATATTCAAAAACAGACCAAACTAACCTGTGCTGCTTGACTGTTAAAGCAGAGGCTGACTTTGGTGGTGGAGGTAAGGAGCAGGAGAGTAGCTTCTGAAATTCTTGACTGCTTCTGTTTCTTGATCCAGATATGTTCAGTTTATATACATGTGAAACATTTGCTGTTTTGTATGTATGTCATACTTCAAAGTTAAACAAGAAAGAAGTAAAAGTGAAAAAGATTCTCTTTGCCCACTTTATTCTATTATCTTTTGAAATAACAATTGCCATATCCCTTTTATAGAAGTGCAGAGACATGGAAATCTAGTCTCAAATGCATAATGAATCTTATTGGGGATGGCACATTCAGAAAGCAGAATTGTAAGTGGGCACTTTTCAGGAATGAAAATTCAAATCTAAGATAATGTATATGACCATATTCAATGTAAGATCATTGTGATGATGGTGATATATCATCATAAGGCAATGGATAAATAGAGATGGGTATCATAATGCAAAGGATAAATCATACTGGGATATTTACTTACTTCTTGACAAATTCAGTTTTTAGCTGGTCCAGCATTGCTCTTTCATTCTATTAGGGGTAACTGATATGCTGCATAACATTTTTCTAACCCACAGTTGCTTCCTTCTGATGCTGGTTTGGGGACCATAAGGAAGGAGTGTTGACAGGCACGCCTTTGGATGCACCCTGGATCCCGAGCAGGAATATTTGGAGACTGTTTTCTCTGTTTTGGGAACAAACATAAAGCAGTACTTGAAATTAAGCCTAGATTTATTTGTGGCTTGTGTGACCATCGAAGATGAGTTGCTTAAGGCTGGCACCTTCTGCCCTCCTGAGAAGAGAGCTGGAGGCCACAAGGGCTGGGGTACCTGTAGTCCTTGGGCTACTGGGCAGCATGGCTGGGGAAAAGCTGCAGAGGAAAAGGCAGGGATTAGGAGGGCATGAGAGGCTGGTTCCATTAAGTTGAGGAGCCAAAGTGCCCGTTGTCCTTTAACCAGCACCAACAAGGGAAATGACCCCGACCCTTTGCAAAACACCATGCACCTTGCAGTGGATGCTTAACCAGTGGCCGCCCTGGCCTGGCTGCAGATTTCAATCTGCACTAAAGTTTTATCTCTCCCTCTCTCCCTGTGCCAGTTTTCCCAATGTCTCTCGACATCACATTAACTCCCCTCCCAGTACAATAATCGACTCCAATCTACTATTATCACGGAAATAGAAGAGGTAAAGTGCCTGTAATAGGATCCAAATCAAATCACTTTCACTTCAGCCGGCTTTTGCTGTGAAGCCAAGGATTCCCCAGAGAGATTCAATACAGAGAAACACCTGCAGACACAGGCTGAGGCCCGGAGAGTAGATGGAACACGACAGGCCTCGCTGGCCTGTAGCATCTCCTTAGTTACAAGACTCTCACCTTGGGAGTAATGACCTGCGGCAGACTCCGATAAACCGGGACCTCCAAAGCAGAGCCAGGATCTGACTCCCACTTCATTCGACCTGTTCTGAAGCAACATGCAATTCAGAGCACTGGGGCTCTGGTTACATGTCCTTTCCTGAAGTGTTGGCTTTCATGGATGTTGCTTTGCCATGAATGACTGTTTGTTCTTTGAGCAGTCTACCCTCAAGGAAAGAATTACATGTACGTATTTGCTCTTAAGAAGTAAGAAAGGTCAGAGCAAATTGAATTGAACGTAATTCAGACCTGGCCGGTGCAGGGAGATAGGGAAAGCCCAGGAATCTTCCCTTCAATCATTTCTGCACTAACATGGCACATTTTGACTCTCATGATACATTCCCAGATAGTTGTAAGTTAAGGCCCTTTAGAGTGAAGTCTCTTCTGTATATTAGTCCATCAGTTCACATCTATTTTGTTGACTTTTTCCCATGCCTGTTCCTGGTTATACAGCAATACTGTATAAAAATATATATATATTGTGATCTTACCCTGACTTCTCATTTGGGCTCAGACTCTGACACTGACACAGACTTGGCAGGAAGATCTTATAGTGAATGCTGACTTATATGCCAGATTCTGAAGATTTCTGTTGCACAGACTAATTGATAGTTTCAGTGAGTTATTAGATAAGCAAAAAGAGTAATTATATTCTTCATTTCACAGACCTACTTAAAAAATGACAGCAGATATTTCCAGAGCAAACAATTGAGTGGAAACATCCTTAACAGGAGTCTCCTCCAGTATTCACTTCTAGTTTTGCCTTTGAATGGCATCTGAAAAGCAAGAAAAAAATGGGTTCAGTAATAATTAAAAATCAAAATCAAAGATGCTATGCTTGCATTAAAGTTTTACCCCTTTCTAATCATGTGACTTTGACAAATATCTTAATCTTTTTGAACTTTGAGTTTCTCATCAATGGAATCTATCCTCCCACACAGTCATGAGTGTTACATAAGGCCAGGATTTAGAAGTGGTTTGTTATTTCTAAATCAAATACTGATATAAGGAAGTACAAATTTCATGAAGGTTTTGTAATCAAGGTTTTAAAAAGTAAAACAATGAATATTTCTTCTGAAAATAAATTTAAAAGGATCAAGAAGTATCTGTGATGATTTGAAATATGGGACCCTTCTCAGGAGGGTTCTGTGCTCAGACAGCTTGATCATGGCCAGCCTGTAGTCTTATCAGACCAGATCTCTGTCCTCAGGTCAACTGAGATTGTGAGAACAGAGGTAGACAACTTGCAGGACCTCAGGGGCCAGGTGAACTTGAAAGTTGTGGCTTCTGAAAGGGTCATTCCAGGCTTCTTGTGAGAAGAAAGGAAGAGGCATTCTCAGTGGACCACTGAAGGGGTTCTCTAGGGATGAATCCATTAATAGGATTTATGTCTGGGTTTCTACATGATCTCAGAAGCCTTAAATTATACGCTGGATCTAAGGAAAAATGGTTTCATGGGGAACATTGATATGAGAGAATAGTCAATTACTGTTAACATTGACAAGTGTGTTTCCTTTAAAGCCCTTGTTATAGTTTGCTTTTAGCTGCAGCAGCACCCCATTTGAGGCTTCCAGAAGACAGGAGGGTGTAGTGTGAGTGTGGCAGGGTCAAAACTAAGTTGAGACAGAGTGATATCTCCTCCTGTTATACAAATGGCTACCTGAAGCCAAGACAGGTCAGATTTTATGCAGTTCATTCATTTACTGAAAATATGTATCAGATATATAGATAGTGATTTAACATGCATAGCTTTGGGGAGGTTTTTTCCTTTTATAGATACAAGGGTACATCAGAAAAAAAAATAATACAGTCCAGGTGGAGGTTTGAAAAGAATGATTATTTTTGTTCTGTCTACTCAACAAATATCTGTTGCATGACCACAGTACCTGAAGCACATGGGTCATGACTCATTCTTCATGTTTCCATGGTGTGTGTCCCACATTGGGGAAACAGGAGGGCAGTTAGGCTTTCAGTGCAAGAAGGTCTGCTCATGGAGAGCACTTGAGGAAGAAGGGCACAGAACTTGTGTCACACTTGCTGGGGACTTGGCTGGGGAATGTTCCTGAAGCGGCGATGCTCGAGTGCACACAGGGAGGCAGAGGAGGAGGTTGTCAGATGGAGAGAGCACAGGGAGGAGGCAGTCCCAGGAATAAAAAAAAAAAACATTAGGTGGAAGGTTATGGAGGTACAATGGAAGCATGTAACAAACATCATTTTTCTGGGTGCACTGGTGAGTTCACCAGAAATTCCTACACCAGTGAAAACACACACTTTCTTTCACAAGAACTTACTATGACCTTAAAATAGTTAGTGTGCACAGGGAATGATCACCAGGAGCAACCATCCTGGGTGGACTGCCCTGTGATCCCTGACATTCCTCCTTACATGTGTGCTAAGTCACTTCAGTCATGGTCGACTCTTTGCGACCCCATGGACTGCAGCCCGCCAGGCTCCTCTGTCCATGGTATTCTCCAGGCAAGAACCCTGGAGTGGGTTGCCATGCCCTCCTTCAGGGGATCCTTGTCACCTAAGGATTGAACCCCCGTCTCCTGCACCTCCTGTATTGCAGGCAGATTCTTTACCACTGAGCCACTGGGGAAGCAACATACCTCCTTACCTGCCCTCTTCTTAATGGTCTCCTTCAATTTGAGCACCTAATATGTCTAAGGCACTGATACCTGCATTTTTAAAGTAAGAAGCCAAGGCTCAGTCCCTTGCTTAATGACAGAGAATTGAATGATTGCATAGAAAATGTGGTGCAGTCAGTCAAAGCCATAGTGATTCCAAAGCCAGATCCTCAACACCTTCCTTCACTTCCTTGCTTGAATAATTGCATGGAACCTTACCCACATACCTCCCATTGCCTTGTCTCACTGCTTAGAGACATTGCCAGATCAGGTCTTCATGATGGTGAAGCTGAGCATGGGGGAGAAAAATTAAAGCGACTTTCTCAGACTCCACCAGTTGCTATTGTTTTTTCAAACCTTTTCTTCCCACCAGCACCTCAAAGAGGTCCAACAGCATTATAAGGAAAGTCTGCCCTTACTTTGGGAAACTCTGTCCATGATCTTCTCATGCTGGGGTCTCCAGTGCATGTTACACTATTTAAAACTCTGCGAAATTCTTTGCAATAGCAAAGAAATCTGATGAATTATTTTCTCACATTTCTGAAGGCTGAAAGTCCAAAACCAAGGTGCCGTCTCACATGGTTTATCCCGAGGCCCCCCTCTTTGGCTTGCAGATGGCACCTTTCTCTGTATTCTCACAAGGTCTTTCCTACGTGTGTGTGGTCCCTGTTATCTCTTCCTCTTGTCAGAATAGCAGTCATATTGGACTGGTCTCATTTTTATGGTCTCATTTAACTTTAATTACATCTTTTATTTTTTTTTTTATTTTATTGGAATATGATTGCTTTGCAGTATTGTGTTATTGTTTGCTGTACATAAAAAGTGAATCAGCTTTACATACACATATATCTCCTCCCTCTTGGACTTCCTTCCCATTCACATCACCACAGGGCATTAAGTAGAGTTCCCTGTGCTATACAGTAGGTTCTCATTAGTTATCTCTTTTATACACAGTATAATGTATACAATGTCAGTCCCAGTCTATCTCACCTCCCCACTTCCCCCTTTGATATCTGTGCATTTGTTGTCTATGTCTATATCTCTGTTTCTGCTTTGCAAATAAGTTCATCGATAGCATTTCTCTAGATTCTACATATATGCATTAATACATGATTTTTGTTTTCAAAAAGATACATATACACAAATGTTCATTGTAGCACTATTTATAATAGCTAGGACATAGAAGCAACCTAAATGTCCATCAACAGATGAATGGATAAAGATGTCATACACACACACACACACACACACACACACACACACCGGAACATTACTCAGCCATAAAAGGAATGAAATTGCACCATTTGCAGAGATGTGAATGGACCTAGAGATTGTCATACTGAGTGAAATTTAATTATATCTTTAAAGGTCCTATCTCCAAATAGAGACATACTGGGCATTAGGGCATTAACAAATGAATTTTAGGAGACAAAATTCAATTCATAGAGAACCCTTTCTCCATCCCATTTCTATGACAAAGTAGGCCACGGCAGTGAGAGCAGTTTATTTTTTGTGAAATACGTAATATTTATTTCAATTGCAATGGTTATTTAACTCTTGGAAGAACCATCACTGGTATGATATAAATTTAAAAGGGAGAGAAAGTTAGAGATGCCTGGAAATTCCCATGGACAGAGGAGCCTGGCAGGCTATAGTCCATAGGGTTGCAAGAATTGGACATGACTTGGCGACTAAAGAAAGAAGAGAGTAGAAACAGTTTTCCATTATATTTACTGTTATTATCAAAGGGCAGAACACTTTGGGACTTACCGAATAAGCTGGTTCTCTGGAGAAGGAACAGAGGAGTCAGCCGGGGGCATTCTACATCCTGGCTGCAACAGAGGGACGAACATCTCACCATAAGGTCAAGATGGCATTTGCTCTGTGTTTGCTCTCAGTGCTAAGAAGCTCCAAGGTCCATCATCAACTTCTGTAGTTTTCCCAAGAAAAGAGTTCTTGATAGAATTATTTTCACTCTCATTTTGTTATTTCATATTCCAGGTTATATATTTTTTGGTTTTGATATATGTGTTTTTAAACCACTGTGTTTCTAAGCTAAGTTTAGGCATTGAGTGTGCTGGTGACAATTACCTGGAAACAGCTGAGTGACTTCTTATTCTGGTAGAAAGATAGCAAGAGACTGGGGAATAAAGAAGACGAGGAAAGTGGCCTCAGGGTAGTCAGAGGCAGAAGCTCTAGGGCCTTCTCCTCAAGAGGGAACATGAAGAATGGTCACCATTATTGAGACAGGTGATCAGATCCATTCTCAACTCTTGGGCTTCAAAACCATCATACATTCAACAGGCTTCTGTGATTTCCTTGGAGCCCCTCTGTTTGAGTTGAAGCTAGTCCCTGACAGTTGCCTTAGCATCACCTCAGCTGGAACCAATAATTAATTGAATAATTTTAAAACATATCTCAAATGTAAATAGAACAGGATTTTTCATTTGTAAGGTGGAGGTAATAATGCTGTCTTCAGCAGCATTATATATGAGATATATTTTTTGTTTTGTCTTCATAGATTTTTAAGGACTTAACTAGATGTTATAATGCACAAACACACAGAATAAATTTTTATTCTTTCTCTTCCTTCCTCTTTCCAAAATTTCTTTGTCTCTTTTGACCCATCTTCATTCTCCATGTACTTTCCCCAGTCTTTCTGCTATTTCTTTAAATGATTCTAGGATATTTTATACAAACTCTTTAAAAAATATATAATTTTCTAAAATAACTGCACAAAATTTTATAGACTTTTAAATGCAAGACTTCTAGGGGAAACTCCCGAGAGATCAAAGGTAAGTTGAGGGGAAGGGCCACATATGAGGCTTTATTTTATTTTATTCTCCCCTCCCTCTTATTGCTTCCCTGGTGGCTCAGACAGTAAAGAATGTGCAATGTAGGAGACCTGGGTTTGATCCCTGAGTCAGGAAGATCCTCTGGAGAAGGAAATGGCAACCCACTCCAATATTCTTGCCTGCAGAATCCCCATGGACAGAGGAGCCTGGTGGGCTACAGTCCGTGGGGTAACAAAGAAGAGGGCATGACTGAACTGCTAACACTCTCTCTTACGACAGTTACGGATAGAGCTGAGCACAAAGTAGGCACTAAGAGCAACTTAAAGAGGACAGAAAGCAAGATTTAAAAATTCTGTAACGTGACAGGTGATACTGACATTTGCAGAATTTGACTTCAGAAAGAAGGCCTCTGACTTCTGTCATTTCTGTTATGACACGTATTCTGTAGGAGAGTCCATTTATGCCTGTCTCATATTCATATATATGCAGGTGTCTTCCATTAGATATTCCTGGAGTAATCTGATACATTGATGATTATAAAATAGCTACCATTTATTGAGCACTTATAAATGCCAGGGACTCTAAGTGCTTGACATGAATCATTTCAATCAGTGTTAAATATGTTAATGTGCTGTGCTGTATACCACATGTGTCATATACTGCACACGTACCCCTCTTTCTAATTTGACTTGCAAAGAAAAAATGTATAATCATGTTGAAGAGTAGAACTGCCCTGAGAATGCTTAATTCATTCTAACAAAAATGTAAATATTTAATACTATCTGGGTACCTCTTTCTGTATTCATACTACCTCCCACAGAAATGTTGGGATTACTTTTCATGATTTTGTAGGTCTAGAGAATAAAGCTATTGGATTTAAACTTGATCTTGGATATTTCTTTTGAGACCCCTCCTTTCAGGCATGTCAGTTTAGCAATTCTCAGGGTCAGTTCATCAGTTTCATTTATGAGAAGCTTAAGGGTTGAGCATGAGGAGAGGATACAATATCTTCAAAGCACCATATAAAATTGTAATTGTTATTTTCTTAAATTTTTATAATCCTTTGGCAAAATGCCAGATGTTTGGCTTAAATACACTGCTAGCTAAGCAAAAGATTTCAGATTTTGTTCAATAATAGCTGAGTGGATCACTTGAAATAAACCATCATGTATTCTAAAAAAATGAGTTATGCTCTATGATATTTCTGGGGAGATAGTTCCATATTGTGTATCATTTATGGATAAACAGAAACATTCCCCACATTGCTATATCCACGGTAGCACTTGTATCATTAGAAAATGATAGTGATGACTGAGAATTTTTGACTAATTAGGTTTCTTGGATAATAAGAGCTTTTTAATAAGGTACATATCATTTACAATATTGCTAATGAAATGTGAAAGCGATTCAGTACCGGTAAGATAATGGCTAACTTGTTTTAATTGTTAACATTTTTTCTTGCCTTCAATGACACAGTCATTATTTCCCAGTCACCACTTATCATGAAATCCAAGAGGATTAATGGTTTCACTTATACCGGCGAAAATGTTTAAGCTGTCCCGATTATCAGTGCAGTTGGAAAGAATAATGGTTATTTGTCATCGCGTTTAGCAGGAGAATGAATTGTCCCCTTTACAGTAGTGCCATTAACCCTTTGAGGAAGTGGTAATAGAGTTTTACAGCAGAGCTGGAGAATGCCAAGATTTAGGATTGGCTCTTCCATTGAATGAGGCTTATTCACATCCACGACCCTCTGAAAGAACTGCATCCTCTCCTGGCAGAATCAGAAACAGTTTAGCTTGCTACATGATTTTGGATATCTGAAATTAAAACTAGATAGCAACTTATCTATTCTTATGATGAATGAGCAAACTGATACATTAAAAAAAAAATAATCAAGGGAAATGTGAATTCTGGAAAAAGATAAAAATGTTTGTAAATTACTTGCTCCTTACCTGTTCTGTTAAAGAAGTAGAGAAAAATGTGGAAACCTTTGAGTTTCTCATCCCAATCGTGATTATATTTTAACATGAATACTAGATTTTTTAGAACTTTTGTCTACTTCAAAAATTCTTAGCAATCTGACTTAACCATTAAAGATAATGATTATCCTTAACCATATGGTTAAGGATATGGTTAAAAGATAATGATTATCCTTAATCATATATCTATTTTTAACCATAAAAGATAATGATTAAGGAAACTTTCTCAGTTTTTAAAAACTAAAATAATATTAGTTGAGGAGAAAGGCTGATAAAAATCATGCCTTTGACCCGCTGAAAATTTAAGCATAAAAATATACATCTGCTGCCTTAAATTTAATATTATGGCTTCAGGGAATAGATTTAGTGAAGGCTCACATGGTAAAATAAAATCACTGTATTAAAAAAAAATGCAGGGCTATGTTAAGAAAATCAATATTTGCCTTCAGTGAAATTAACAGAATGGCTCCCTTTCTGGAAGACGGCACCAGCTGGAATGGAGTGAAACACCTCTCCCATCAGGTCGCCTCACTGACTGAGCAGGGCAGGAAATGGCCTCGCTGCTTCTGTGGCCCCCACTCACTCTCCCGCGGCCGAGGCATTAGGGCAGCTCGAATGCACAGAAAGGAGTGCAGTCACGAAGCACAGGCGCTTCTCAGGAAGGCACCCAGAGCAGACCAGGGGGAGACGATGGTAGGCGAGAGGCCAGCGGCAACAAACGTAAAGCATGTTTCGGGAGATAGAGCTTGGCCGCCTTATCTTGTCACAGTGAAAACAGTGTTCTGTCTCCCCTGGAGAAGTGGCCACAACTCAGCCTTGCCAGGCAGCATGGGGCTTCCTCTGCCCAGCCCTGGATGGTGAGAAATCTGTTTCCTAAAACACAGAGCTGTGGAGAATTCTCTTGCTTTCCAAAGCCTCCCACTGTAAGAGGAGGCAGCGACGAGGAGACCGTGGTTCCTTTCAGCAAGACCCATAGAGGCCAACCATTCCCTTTACGAAAGCGAACTCTAGCCCCAACACAGGAGTGAACCAAGTTTCAAAATGGAGAGCAGGGTGTTTCTGAAAGTAAAATGCAGGCAGTTGAGATGTGAATAGAAATTATATTAATCAATATCATAGGGAAAGAGACTGCCTCCTCAGACACCATCCATCCATGGAATGAAGATGGTCAGTATGTGGAGGAAGTTTCTGGCATTATCACTTCATGTCGTGTAATCTATTGACAAGATAGTTTTGAGATGGTAAACAAGACAATTTCTGCAGGAGCCCCATGAGGTGGGCTGAAACTACACAGCCCAGCCGTTTTAGATATAAGAGGTCAGGGGAAACAGCTGCCAGTAGAAGAAAGACATGGGAAAAAAAGAAAAACAAGGAAAGACAAGAAGGGAAAAAAGGAAATAAAGGAGTACCAGGACACATAGTGCCTGAGTGGTCAGAATACAGTTATACAGACAGAGCTGCAGATGTGTCTGACAAAATTACAGAGGGGATTTAGTGAGCAGATCCAATTCAGAGTTTCCGACAACAATGCGATTGTGGTCTGCTTCGCAGATTGGAGTCTTTGTTCCTGGAACACTGGCTTTTTGAGTTCCCCTGACTTCATTTGGTGAAGAGCGATTCTGGTGGGAAATGAAACTCAGGATGATGATGTCCTTGAAAGACAGCACCAGCCAGCTACCCCATGAGAATTTAATTCCTTCATCATGAAGTTCAGCACCTTCTCAGTTACGAAACAACATAATGCCATAGCCTTTTTCAGCCAGACAAATGCTTGATTTGAAAATAGCACAGGATAAGATAAATTTTAACTTGTATTCTTGTCTCTAAAATAAATGTACATGCATTAAGTGAGTCAGTAAAGCAAATAAAGATCCCAAACAGTCTTCTCTTTAAAATCCTGATGACAGACCACATGGTTAAACAAGGAATCCAACAGAGGCCTTTGTCCCCAGGAAGGTAAGTGGCAGTCTTAAAATCAGAATTCTTTTTAAAATTAGGATGTTTGAAAGATTTTTATTAATGCGTGCATTCATGCTGTCGCTTCAGAGGTCTCCAACTCTTTGTAACCCTATGGACTGTAGCCCGCCAGGCTCCTCTGTTCATGGGATTCTCCAGACAAGAATATTGGAGTGGATTTCCATGCTCTCTTCCAGGAGGGTCTTCTGGACCCAGAAATCGAACCCAGGTGTCCTGCAACTTCTGTATTGCAGGCAGATTCTTTATCACCGAGCCACTGGAGAAGCCCTCTTTATGAATACCTACTTCAAATTCAGTCTCTTTTGTCAGATTACTGTAGAATTGGTGAGTATGCATGTCTTAGTACTAAGCATGAAGCAACTGGATTGATTTTTGCCCCAACTGCTTCACTTTGTCAACCTAATAGACTTTCAGTGTTGCTGTTATTGCTTAGTAGCTCAATCATGTCCAGTTCTTTGTATCCCTGGTGGCTCCATGATAAAGAATCCACCTGCCAATACAAGAAACGTGTGTTTGATCCGTGGATCACAGAGGTCCCCTAGAGAAAGAAATGGCAACCCACACCAGTCTCCTTGCCTGGGAAATCCCATGGAAAGAGGAGCCTGATGGGCTAGAGAGTTTTAGTGAAGAGGCACATAAAATAGTCTTTAAAATTCTGGATCAGAAAAGAAATAAAAAAATAAGATGTTTACTGAAGTCTAGAAAGGCAACTGACATTCATAAAGAAAATATGGTAATGGCAGGAAGGTTCTTTTATAGCAGTATCGAGGCCACAGTGGTAACAAATGAATGAAAGTTGAATTTGAGGCATCCTGGTCTTGTGGTAGGAGAGTAGCAGCTTGACTCTACTGAATGGCTGCCTAACTCCAGTTTTATTTTTCTCAATTATGACCACCTCTGCTATGCCAGCTGGAAGCCAATATTCTGATTCTCTCCCAGTATTTATTATTCTGGAATCTGCACTCCCTCCCTCTCCTCCAAAGGGCACATTTTTAATTGACATATTTCTGGAAGTATGTTAGGTCAGTTTAGCTGAGAATGTGCCAGATATATGCAAAATTCTAATTTTTTCATACATTTTTCTAAAATGATTGTGTTTACATTTTCATCATCACTTATTTTTAAATCACAATTTACCTGTACAAAAAAGTTTCCTGCTATTTAGTAGTTTAGCTTCACAAATTCTTATTGTGTCCTGTTCCCTTAACAACTAAATAAGATCATGATACATAATTAGGCATCTTTAATGTGTTTGTATTTTGGAGCAGGGTGATCATTTCATGAAAAATAACACATGTTCTGGTTGGTGAAGCAATGCTAATGGAAAATCAGGTGAGTGAATTTCCCTCAAGTAATTGGCTTCCTGGTAATAGAAACAATGTACTGGGGCCCTCAGTTCAGTTCAGTCACTTAGTCGTGTCCGACTCTTTGCAACCCCATGAATTGCCTCATGCCAGGCCTCCCTGTCCATCACCAACTTCCGGAGTTCACTCAGATTCACATCCATCGAGTCAGTGATGCCATCCAGCCATCTCATCCTCGGTCATCCCCTTCTTCTGCCCCCAATCCCTCCCAGCATCAGAGTCTTTTCCAGTGAGTCAACTCTTCGCATGAGGTGGCCAAAGAACTGGAGTTTCAGCGTTAGCATTCTTTCCAAAGAAATCCCAGGATTGATCTCCTTCAGAATGGAATGGTTGGATCTCCTTGCAGTCCAAGGGACTCTCAAGAGTCTTCTCCAACACCACAGTTCAAAAGCATCAATGCTTTGGCGCTCAGTCTTCTTCACAGTCCAACTCTCACATCCATACATGACCGCTGGAAAAACCATAGCCTTGACTAGACGGACCTTAGTCGGCAAAGTAATATCTCTGCTTTTGAATATGCTATCTAGGTTGGTCATAACTTTTCTTCCAAGGAGTAAGCATCTTTTAATTTCATGGCTGCAGTCACCATCTGCAGTGATTTTGGAGCCCCCCAAAATAAATTCTGACACTGTTTCCACTGTTTCCCCATTTCCCATGAAGTGATGGGACCGGATGCCATGATCTTCGTTTTCTGAATGTTGAGCTTTAAGCCAACTTTTTCACCCTCCACTTTCACTTTCATCAAGAAGCTTTTGAGTTCCTCTTCACTTTCTGCCATAAAGGTGGTGTCATCTGCATTCCTGAGGTTATTGATATTTCTCCCGGCAATCTTGATTCTAGCTTGTGCTTTTTCCAGTCCAGCGTTTCTCATGATGTACTCTGCATATAAGTTGAATAAGCAGGGTTACAATATACAGCCTTGACATACTCTTTTTCCTGTTTGGAACCAGTCTGTTGTTCCATGTCCAGTTCTAACTGTTGTTTCCTGACCTCCGGATGCCATCAAATGCCCTGGCTCAGATGCTATGGCAGGAAATGCCTAGATGCCTTTAAGGGCAACTGATACTCCCTATCTCACATAACCCATTGATCATAGTCAAAACTATCCCAAAAAAGTATTTCCACTGACTTGGAAAAATCACAAGGATCATACATCAAGAAAGTAAAAACCTAAAGGATATATATTTATGGACAAAAGCATGAATGTTTGGAAAGTAAAGAATAATATGAAAACATTGAAGTGGGTATCTTCTTTGCTGATGTATGTCTCCCTGTGTTTTTAAATACCGATATCTGTAGTAATTTTACTGACATTTACTGAGTACTTACTGTGTGAATGTATGAGTTCATTTCATCCAATCTGCATAATGATCCTACAGAGTAAGAGGTGGTGGTGTTGCTCAGTCACTAAGTCAGGTCTGACTCCTTGGGACTACATGGACTGCAACATGCCAGGCTCCCCTGTCCTTCACAATCTCCCCGGACTTTGCTCAAACTCATGTCTATTGAGTCAGAGGTACCATCCAACAATCTCATCCTCTGTTACCCACTTCTCCTCCTGTCCTCAATCTTTCCCAGCATCAACATCTTTTCTAGTGAGTTGACTGTTTGTGTCAGGTGGCCAAAGTGGTGGAGCTTCAGCTTCAGCACAGCCTTTCCAATGAATATTCAGGATTGATCTCTATTAGGACTGACTGGTTTTAGCTCCTTGCTTTCCAAAGGACTCTCCAGCACCACAATTTGAAAGCATCAGTTCTTTGGCACTCAGTCTTCTTCATGGTCCAACTCTCACATTGGTACATGGCTACTGAAAAACAATAGCTTTGATTTATACAGATCTTTATAAAGTGATGTCTCTTCTTTTTAATATACTGTCTAGGTATGTCATAGCTTTTGTCCCAGTGAGACGGTGTCTTAATTTTGTGGCTGCAGTCACCATCTGCAGTGATTTTGGAGCCCAAGAAAATAAAATCTGTCACTGTTTTTATTTTTTCCCCATCTATTTTCTACGAAGTCATGGTCTTAGTTTTTGAATGTTGAGTTTTAAGCCAGATTTTTCACTCTCCTCTTTCACCCTCATCAAGAGGCTCTTTAGTTTTTCTTCACTTTCTGCTATGAGAGTGGTATCATCTGCAATTCAGATGCTGTTGATATTTCTCCTGGAAATCCTGATTCCTGCTTGTGAGTCATCCAGCCTGAAATTTCTCATGATGTGCTCCACATATTGCAGAGGGAAATGGCAAACCACTCCAGTATTCTTGCCTGGAAAATCCCATGGACAGAGGAGCCTGGTTGGCTGCAGTCCATGGGGTTGCAAAGAGGTGGGCACGACTGAGTGACTAACCCTTACTCCACATATAAGTTAAATAAGCAGGGTGACAATACAGAGCCTTAATGTGCTCATTTCCCAGTTTTGAACCAGGGCATTGTTCCGTGTTCCAGGAGGTACATGGTAAGGTGGTCTGGTATTCCCATCTCTTTAAGAATTTTCCAGTTTGTTGTGATCCACATAGTTAAAGGCTTTAGTGTAGTCAATGAAGCAGAAGTAGATGTTTTTCTGGAATTCCCTTGCTTTCTCTGTGATGCAGTGGATGTTGGCAATTTGATCTCTGCTTCTGCCTTTTCTAAAGCCAGCTTGTACATCTAGAAGTTCTCACTTCACATACTGTTGGAGTTTAGCTTGAAGGATTTTAAGCGTTACCTTGCTAGCATGTGAAATGAACACAAGTGAATGGTAGTTTGAAGTTTCTTTGGCATTGCCTTTCTTCGGGTTTGGAATGAAAACTGACCTTTTCCAGTCCTGTGACCATTGCTAAGTTTTCCAAATTTGCTGGCATATTTGAATGCAGCACTTTAATAACATCATCTTTTAGGATTTTAAATAGCTCAGCTGCTATTCCATCACCTCTGCTATCTTTGTTTGTAGTAATTCTTCCTAAAGTCCACTTGACTTCACACTCTAGTATGTCAGCTCTAAGTGAGTGATCAAACCATTGTGGTTATCTGGGTCACTAAGACCTTTTTTGTGTAGTTCTTCTATGTATTCTTGCCACTTCTTAATCTCTTCTGCTTCTCTTAGGTCCTCGTCATTTCTGTCTTTCTTGTGCCCATCTTTGCACGAAATGTCCCCTTGGTATTGCCAGTTTCTTGAAGAGATCTCTAGTTATTCCCATTTTACTGCTTTCCTCTATTTTGTTGCACTGTTCACTTAAGAACACTTCTAATCTCTCCTTGCTGTTCTTTGGAACTCTGCATTCAGTTGGGTGTATCTTTTCCTTTCTCCTTTGCCTTTTGCTTCTTTCCTCATCTATTTGTAAGGGCTCCTCAGACAACCACTTTGCCTTCTTGCATTTCTTTTTCTTTGAGATGATTTTGGTCACTGCCTCCTGTACAATGTTAACAAACTCTGTCTGTAGTTCTTCAGGCACTTTATCATATCTAATCCCTTGAATCTATTTGTTACCTCCACTGTATTATCTTAAGGGATTTGATTTAGGTATTACCTGATTGGCCTAGTGGTTTTCTCTACTGTCTTCAATTTAAGCCTGAATTTTTGCAATAAGGAGCTGATGATCTGAGTCACAGTCAGCCCCAGGTCTTATTTTTGCTGACTGTGTAAAGCTTCTCCATTCGGCTGCAAAGAATATAATCAATCTGATTTCAGTATTGATCATCTAGTGATATCCATGTGTAGAGTTGTCTCTTGTGTTGTTGGAAGAGAGTGTTTGCTGTGATTAGAACTCTTATGGCCTCCTTTACACAGATAACAGTCCAAACACAGGTTATACAAGTTGCCCAACATAACACAGCTAGTAAGTGGTAAAATCAACATTTATCTTCTGATAATCTGAACCCTGGGTCTGCTGGCTTCAACAGGATTCAGTACTACCTCCTCAGTATATTGGAAAGAGCAACAATGCACCATTCTTCTACTCTCAGAAACTGCTGGACATCAGTAAGTAGAGGGAAAACCTGGATCATAAATTTTATTTGCTTTTTAAAAATAAATTATCTGATTAGTTTTTAGATAAAGAAGATACATTTTTTTGAGGATGGAACAAATGAACAGATAACTTGGGCTTGGAATAAGGAAAACAAATTCTTTCTCCTAAATTTGCTAGTCAGATGTCTTTGGAGAAGGTACTTTGCCTCACTAAATCAGTCTCTTCATCTGCAAAGTAATGAAATGCTCCCTTTTCAGAGGTGCTAGGACATGGTGTTTAGTTCCAAGCCAGTTTTCAATTTTTGTTGGTGGCTGTTTTGTCATGAATGTTATTGAATTCTTTGGCTTCTGTGAACTCAGGACAGTTCCCTCAGCTTTATTTAGATCTCATGTTATTCTAGATGTCTTTGTTTTGCAAACTCAAAAATATGTTTCCAATTATTAATGTTCACAATTGCCATAATGCATTTAAAAACCATTTTTTAATCTTTTTTCCCAGATTTTCTTAGTATCTGAGACAATTATTAAGTAGCAACAAATCTCGAGGATTAGTGAGTTTATTTGAGACATTTCTTCATTATTTAGAAATTTTACTAGGTTTTTACTGAAGGTTCTTATTTTATAACCTATCATGAAACTTCCACAAACTATGTTGAGTCTTGGAAACAGAAAAATGAAAGCAAAGCGATAAAGCCACATTCACAAATTTACTCAGCAGATTACTGCAGAAGATTAAAATTTATATGTTTAATATATTTTGCTTATCGCTCTTCATTTGGAAATGAGAAGGTGGTTATTAAAATATACCAACCCGCGCCAAATCACATCATTATATAGCTTTTAAAATTTTTGAAAATTTAATGGTGATAAATCTTGTGTTTATTTAAAGCACAGTTTTTCACCATGCTTTTAACTGATGCAAAAATTATAGCTCTTAACTAAACTTCCTGAGGAGTTTTATTAAAATGACTATCAATACATTAGGCTTCCCAGGTAGCGCTGATGCTAAAGAACCTGTTTGCCAATGCAGGATATGTGAGAGATGTGTGTTTGATCCCTGGGTCAGGAAGATCCCCTGGAGAGGAGCATGGCAACTTCTTGCTCCAGTATTCTTGCCTAGAGAATCCCATGGACAGAGGAGACTGGCAGCCTATGGTCTGTAGGGTTGCTATTCCTTGTAAGGACCCAACACAGGCCTTGGGCTGTGGTCGTGGCTTTCTAAACATTTCTTTATACAAAACTTTAACTGATAGGTCAGCAAAGGGGGAAAGGGTTTAGTGTGAAGTGAGATCTTAGGTCTCTCAGACTGATCTTATTTTTAAGGTGATGAGAGAGAGGGGGCACTGGAAGTGTCGCCTTACACGTGTTCTTCCTGGGCCTGACAGGTCTGGTCCAAACTGCTTCCTCTCCTTGGCAGGTCACTTCCAGGACTGTCGTCCCTTGGAAATACATGGAAGATGGTGAAAATACACTGGAGAAAGAAAGTTAGCAAGGCCTCAGTAGATAGAAATAGGAAAGGAGGAAGGTCACACCCCTTGTTTCCTCGTGAGACAGAGGGGAAAAAAAAATAGCTTTGGTTTTCTTCTGTTATTGTTAAGGTAATTATATTGCTCTTTATTTAGCTCAAACTAACAGATAAACGATAGCCCAAGATTGATGAACAGCCACAGAATGAACATCCCCAGATTTGTCTGTTTCCATTGATGACCTCATTACATACATACTTAGGATTATAAAAGTCTGAAAACTTAGTAAGTGACTTCTTCCTATCAGTAGTATTAATTGAAAATTGATCGTTGAATTTCAGTTCCCAAATGAGAGCTTTCTAGTTGAGTCTAGATTATGTAATTTTTTTCAAGATATGTTAGGATATTTTACTATTTTTCAACAGGTTATTTTCTGACACTATGCTTTAGGGCAGAAATGCTAAAAATAAAATTAATGTGGATGATCCCTAAACATATTGTGGTAATTGTTCTGTGATATGTGCAAATCAAACCATGCTGCTTTATAGCTAAAACTTATACAATGCTGTATATCAGTTACATCTCAACAACATGGGAAGAAAATTAATTTAAAAATAAGATCTAATTTGAATTGATAAAATAATAAAATAACAAATGTAATGACTAGTTCTTTGAAAATGATGCTGCGAGTTTTATCAAGGCTCTGGCCCTAAGAAACAACCAAGTTTTGCACAATAAAATGCTTATAGGAGAAGCTGAGTGACAGAGTTTTAAAAGAATATGATTTGGTTTAGACAGATCTGGGTTCAAATTCTAATGCCAGGTGCTATAAAGCAAACAAATGAACATCCCCAGGTCTCCAGTTCTTTATGTATTATGATGAATGTTACTGCTTGCTCAAGATTTACTATTGGGATTAGTGTGTCTCGTCCACATTTCAGAACTCAACAGTTTATGACTATATCATGGCATATTTCCTGAAGGCAATGAGTGAGCAAGTCACAGGCTCCTAAAGAGCCCTCCCTGCACTATGCATCTTCCCACAATTTGGCATCAATTGGGACCATCAAGATCTCTGCACACTAGGTGTCTCATTACCAGAATTGCATGCTTAGATGTGGGTCAGCAGCAAAGTGCTCTGGCATTTAGGAGTGTGTGGGGAGCTGGCTCAGCATCTGTCCACACGTTACCAGAGTCCAGATGCTCCTGCTCTACCATCACTAATATGAGCATTTGACATCACAAATCTCCCCTTTTTCCTGTTCACTGACCCCACTTCCTCTCTACCCTATAAAACAAACAAGCAATAATAAACTAAAAATCAAAGCACACATTCACACACACACACACACACACACTGAGCAGGTTCCTCTCATGGAATACTGCCATCGCTGAGGCATCTAATATAACAAACCCAGCTGCCGACTGACTATTACTCACTGCCTAGCTCTGGCCTCACATGCTTGTGCACAGTCACCATCCTGCGTCTAGCGTATTATCATTTATTTCATTGTTCTGTAAACTGCTCGGAGATGCAGAGTATGGAAAGCACCATGGCGCTCTGGAGCAATTCAATTTAGTCAAATATCAGACATCCACATAGTGTAAACGGAACATGAGTAAAGAATCTGATCCAACTGCCTACTGGTGTAATTGACTTGACAGAGCCAGCCTGTGTCATTAGTCCTATAAACAGTTGCATTTACAACAATAAAACTGAAAAGCATGGAAATTAAAAGCTGTTAGGATTTTCTCTGGTGTGCATTTATCTTTGAAGAAGTGTGTGCACTCTCTAGACAAATTTTCTAATCTCTTTGGTAAACCAGCATCATAGCAAGCTGTGTCAGCAATGCCTTATATATCAAATGGTGATCAAATTTATGATAGGTGAAGTGAGAGAAGGATGCATGGGGTTGATATGCTGACTTAATTGTCCAGTGCATGAATTTTCAGTGTTAATTTAATGGCATGGTATCCAGTTTCTGAACAGTAACCTAGGGTTGTATCTGGCAGTTGAAAGTTATTTTGGGGAATACTGTAAATAATATATTCATTGTCATAGAGAATTATGCAACTTAAATAACTGTTAGCCTGAAAGTTCAAGCTGTGGTTTCTTAATAGTATGTCTCCTTACTGACAGTATTATTTGATGGACAAATGCCCCCCCCAGTAATGTTCAGTTGATTAGCAGGGCCCTGTCAAACAACAGAAAGCATTCTGTAGAAGTGACCTTTTACTCACCGCTCCCAACTCAAATCCCCATTAAAATGAGGCTTTGAGTGTGTCTTCTGTGCATTCTCATGTCAACAATGAAGAACTAGAGTGTCTTTCTATCTCTAGTGATATGCCACTGGACCACTTAACCAAAAATTGAGAGAGTATATTACAAGGTTAAAGAGCAGAGTTCAGAGGTCATTATAATTCTCATTAAGGAATGCTTCTATGTACTGACTATAGGTGAGTTAATCGATATTTCTGTCTGAAAATGAGCTGACTTAGTAAAGATGGCTTTAATTGGAGAGATGCTATTCATAGAGATGGAACAGTTATGGGTTTTCATGGCAGCAGCCCTCGTAGGTTATGTGGTATGTAGCAAGATGTGCTATGATAACTGAGATGACATAGATTTTGGACATTTCGGGTCTCCCTAGAGTAAACAGCTTGGGGAATCTTTAGGATTTGGTCCACACCTCTTGAACTCCAAACTGATACTTGCGGTTTGATACACACAAAGATAGAGAAGGAAGGATGGCTCATGCAAAGTTTATGTTTTTGCTTTAATTCAACATTAGTCTCCTTAGTCTTGAAAGAGAGGAAACACTAAACCTGTTGGTTTTCTGATGTATCAAGAAGACTTTCTATCACAAACATGGGCAATGATTTTCCCAGACATATTCAAATAAATACTAAGTTGCAAAAGAGAAAAAGAAAAAAAAAAATAATGAACTTCATGCATTGGAGAAGGAAATGGCAACCCACTCCAGTGTTCTTGCCTGGAGAATCCCAGGGATGGGGGAGCCTGGTGTGCTGCCATCTATGGGGTTGCACAGAGTCGGACACGACTGAAGCGACTTAGCAGCAGCAGCACCATTATTCAAAGAGGATCATGAAAGACTCTAACACACTTTGCTTTTCCTGGAACTTTTACTACCAAATATTATTTTAAATTAAATTTCTTTTAGTGTGTCAATATATTTGAAGGGTGAACATGCTATAATCTCCCACTTGTAATTTCATAAGCCTGTATTGACTAAAACAAAATATAATTATAAAATAGTCATAAAGAAATGCTGTTTTTAATGACTTAAGAGATTCATGTGTCACATTAACATTGATTTTCAAATCCTGACTTTGTAAATACAAGAGAAAATGTGAGCTTCTGAATCTACTGAAACTAAATAATACCACATATATTTAAGTCAGTTAAGGCACCACAAATTTGGCAAAAGTTTAAAATTATAAATGAAAAAATAATGCTTCTTATTGAATCCCTGACTCAGTTCACCAATAGGTTTCTGAAAGGTTGAAATTCTCCATCCTTATATGGGACACTTCAACTGAGAACTATTAACATGTAATTCTACAGTGGCTTACAGGTCATGGGATTTTTAAAACAGCTTTATAGATCATGTCCAATATACCTCTCACAAGTATTTTGAATACTTTTCTATCAGTTTGAATATTTTCTAAACAGTTTAAATATCCAGGAGTGGGAGGAGAAATCAGAACACTCAGGCCCAGTCCTTATAGAGGCCAGCTTCTTGTCACTGATATTCATAAGGGAATTTGGAGGAACTATTGATTCATTGATGAGAGAGAAGGATCTATTATAAAAGAGGCAGGCCTCAGCATTATTTAGAAATAGAATGTGTTAAGTTAAAAAATTATATATGCATGCATGCTTAGTCATGTCTGACTCTTTATAACCCCAGGGACTATAGCCCACCAGGCTCTTCTGTCCATGGGATTTCCCAGGCAGGAATACTGGAGTGGGGGAGCCATTTCCTTCTCCAGGGGACCTTCCCGACTGAGCGACCAAATCCTAATCTCCTGTGTTTCCTGCGCAGATTCTTCACCACTAGCACAGTCTAGGAAGCAGCAACAGTGCGCAAGTTGAAAAGGCTTAAAAAAGGGCTGCATCAGAACTGCTCAGTTCCGTTCAGTGCAGTCCCTCAGTCGTGTCCGACTCTTTGCGACCCCATGAATCGCAGCACGCCAGGCCTCCCTGTCCATCACCATCTCCCAGAGTTCACTCAGACTCATGTCCATCGAGTCAGTGATGCCATCTAGCCATCTCATCTTCTGTGTCCCCTTCTCCTCTTGCCCCCAATCCCTCCCAGCATCAGAGTCTTTTCCAGTGAGTCAACTCTTTGCATGAGGTGGCCAAAGTACTGGAGTTTCAGCTTTAGCGTCACTCCTTCCAAAGAAATCCCAGGGTTGAGCTCCTTCAGAATGGACTGGTTGGATCTCCTTGCAGTCCAAGGGACTCTCAGGAGTCTTCTCCAACCCCACAGTTCAAAAGCATCAATTCTTCAGCACTCAGCCTTCTTCACAGTCCAACTCTCGCATCCATACATGACCACTGGAAAAACCATAGCCTTGACTGAACTGAACTGAACTCAACTGAACTGATGGTATCTTGCAACTTTGCTAAATACAGTTTTTAGTTTTAGTTCTTTATTTTGTAAGTTCCATTGAAATTACTGTCAAGTTGTTCATCTAATTCCTTAGTAAAATTATATTTCTTTCTTTTCAATCTGGATGTTCATTATTTATTTACTCATTTACATTACTACACTAGCAAGACCTTCTAGGCAAATGTTAAGGAAAAATGGTAAAAATGAAAATGCTTTGTTTCTGATTGTAGAAGCAGTTAGTATTTATTTAATCATCAAGTAAAATATTAATTTTGGGATTATCATAGATGTTCTTTATTTGGTTTAGAAAGTTTCTTTTTTATTTACACTTAATTGAAATGTTGTCATTCCCCCTTTGGTTTCTTCTTATTTAGAAGTGTGCTGTTTAGTTTCCAAGTATATGGTAGATTTTCCAAAGATCTTTATGTTATTTCCTTCTGTTATAATCCAGTGATGGTCAGAATACTGTGTTAGCCTTGAATTATTTTAAATTCATTTAAAACTGTTAGGCTCAGAATATGACCTACTTTGGCATATGTTCCAAGTGTTTTAAAATAATATGTATTTTACTGTTAAAGTATCAGCTTAAAATATGTGGGTTGATAATTTTGTTCTGTTTCTATCCTTACTGGTTTTTCTCTAGTTTTTTGATTAATGATTGAGAGAAATCTATTGAATTCTCTAGCTATTATTATTACTGAGCGACTTCACTCTCACTTTTCACTTTTTGCATTGGAGAAGGAAATGGCAACTTACTCCAGTGCTCTTGCCTGGAGAATCCCAGGGATGGGGGAGCCTCGTGGGCTGCCGTATATGGGGTTGCACAGAGTTGGACACGGCTGAATCGACTTAGCAGGAGCAGCAATTATTTTAGATTTGTCTATTTCTCCTTGAAGTTTTATAAATTTTTGCTTTGGTTATTTAAAATGTCATCATTAGGCACATAGATATTTATGACTGTAATGGTTTTTCTAATAGAAGTTAACCTCTTTATCATTATGGAAGAATGACTTTCTTTTCCCAGGTAATATTCTTTGCTCTGAAGTCTACTTAATCTGATCATATTAAAATCACTATAGATTTCTTTTTATTAGTGTTAGAATAGTATGTCTTTTTTATCCTTTTAGCTTTTAACTGGCTGTGTCTTTATAGTCAGCATAAACTTGTTTTACACTTGATCTCTCATACTTTCTTTTAGTGGGATGTCTGAACCACTTATACTTACCTCATTATTGGTATGTTTAGATTAAGCCTGTTTTCTCACTATTTTTATATTGGTCTCCTCTATTTCTTTTTATTTCTTTCATTGCCTTCTTGTGTATCAGTTGTGTGTTCCTAAATGGTCAGATAGCATCACTGGCACAGGGTCATGAATTAGAGCAAATCCCGAGAGATAGTGGAGGACAGGGAAGCCTGGTGTGCTGTAGTCCATGGCATTGCGAAGAGTTGGACACAACCTATCGGCTGAACAGCAACACTTCAACTTTATCTTCTCTGTTGGTTTATTATCGATAATTCAAAAGGATCTGAAATGGTATTTCTTTTGCTTTTGATTCATCTTTCAGTACTTTGACTCTTCACTATCTACATGTTTGGATTGTGTCTGAGGAGAAATGTATAATTCTTACCTAGATGCTTATGAAATTAAGGTGACTTTTCCTCTAGAAACTTTAATATTTTCTTTATTGATTTTCATAAACTTGAATATAATATGATTTGGTGTAATTTTCTTCATGCTTCCTGTGCTTGACGATTTTTGAGCTTCCTGCATTAATGGGCTTATAACTATTATCACATTTAGAAAATTTTCTGCCGCTGTTTCTTGGATCATCTTTTTGGGTTCCCCTTCTTTTCTATATGGACCTCCCAGACGGCCCAGTGGTAAGGAATCTGCCTGCCAGTGCAGGAGATGTGGGTTCAATCCCTGGGTTAGGAAAATCCCTTAGAGAAGGAAATGCCAACCCACTTCAGTATTTTTGCCTGGGAAACCCCATGAACAGAGGGAACCTGGCAGGCAACAGTTCATGGGGTTGTGAAGAGTCAGATACAATTCAGTGAATACACACCACCAACTTCTTTTCCATGAAAGTCTCTAGTTAGATGTGTGTCAGGCTGCTTGATGTTCTTTTTAAATTTGTTGTTGTATTTTTCTTTGAATTTCCTTTTGGATTGTTTCTATTGTTCTGTCCTTAAGTTGTCTAATCTGTCATTAATACTACCCAGCATATTTTTAACCTCACTTGTAATTTTAACCTCTAGAAGTTTGATTTGAGTTTTTAATTCATATTTTAATATTCCTATTAAACCTTCTGAGCTTATGGAATATAGCTAAAATAGCTATTTTATGTTCTTGTATACTAATTCTAATTCTGCATCAGTTTTTGGTTAGTTTTAGATGATTGATTTTTTCTTTTCATTATGGCCATATTTTCCTGTTTCTTTGTGCAATTTGTAGCTTTGGATGCCAGACATTAGAAACTTTACCTTTACTGGTACTTGATATGTTTTTCTTCTGGTAAACTTCTTGAGCTGTCTTGTGGGTTGCAGTTAAGTTGTTTGGCAACCATTTCAACCTTTTGGTCTTAATTTTAGCATTTGATCAGATTTTTTTATCTGTGCTTAATTATTTCCTGATACCGAGTAAAGACCTTTCTGAATACTCTACACAGTGTCCCATTGATGGAAATAGGAACTACTCTCAGCCCTGTATAGGAACCATGTTCTATATATTCTTTATAATCTCTTTGAATGGCTCTTCCCCTGGTTTTATGGGCAGATGAGCACTTTGCTGAATATTCACGGAGACTCCCTTAAGTACTTGGTTCTAAAAATTTTAAATGTACTGGTTTTCCTGAATTCTAAAAGCCATCTCCTTAACTCAGGAAATTGACCTCTCTGTGCTACGGCCTAGAAACTCCCACAAGTTTGTGATCTTAAGAAATCATAGGACTTATCACCTTTGTTTGCCATTTTTCAGAAATAAATGTCCTTTTTTGCCTGATGTCCAGTGTCTTGAAAACCAGTACTAAAGTGATTTGCATTTATTTATTATTTATGGGGAAAGAGGATCAGTCTGATCTGAATTCCTCCCTTTTGACTGCAAACACAAGTCCCAAAATAATTTTATCAAGTAAATAGTTACTGATGGAGAAAATGTTCATGGAAAAGGGCTTTGTAAATTGAGAAGAAGTAAGTAATAGCAATGATGAGGGTAATGATGATTGATGTTTATATTTGTGTGTCTCTTCACAGTTTAAAATGATCTGTTTTTCATTTTCACAAAGTGGGCCCACTTCTAAGTTAAAATTCTAAGGACTTGGATTTGTATACTAGATTCTGTGGAAAGAGTGTTAAATGATTTGAACACACACCTTAATAATGGACCCTAAATATGCATTAAGAATATTAGTTTCTATACATACCTGCTAGTAAACAGAGCCCTTAAAGAGATTCCCATCCCATCTTCACTGCTGTAGGTAAGACAGAGGTATTCATAGATTCTTAGCTAAGTCCCACTTAAATTCAGTCACTGAATAACTTGACATCTAAACCATATTTCTTTTTAATGTTTATTATTTGTTAAGAGGACTACCAAATTTGGGGAAGCTTTTTAATAAGGTAAAAATATAGTCAAAATGTTAAGACAAAAGACAAACTGTAAAATGTAAGCATGCTCTTTAGTAATTCTTTCTTTGATTCTGAATTCAGAGTACTGCTTGTGCAGCAGTATCTCTTAATAACCTCATCTCTTTGTTGGTGCCTTCCTTTGTCTTATCTAGGTAAGTACATCTCCATGTGATCCGCTGACTATTTTACTTCCACTGATAACAGTGCAGGTATTCACCTATAAAGCAAGTCCCAGGAATTTCTTCTCTCCCCAAGAGTCATGCTTTGAGGAAAGAACTTTGCTCAGAGTGTCTGTGTTTTGATGAACAGATTTAATATTTCCATTCCAAGTATATTTATTTCCAGAAAGGAAGAAAAAATATGTATCAAAGATTTCAGCATGCAGTGAAAAATCATAAAAGTATGGGAACTCCTAAATAAGACTTATTGTCTATTATGGTATCTAAGAAAGCAGAGAGCTATGTAAGGGGTAATTCTTCAGCATCAACTTCAAACGAATTGCCTAATGACTACTGGGTATACTTCTGTGGTTTTATATTTTCAGACTTCTTTTGAGTTAAATTGCAGGAAAATCTTTACTAGTAAAGCACTACAGTAGAACTGCAGAGTGAAGTAAAGAATAGTAGCTATCACAAGAACTGGAGAGTCACATGGTCCCTTTAGGCTGAAAAATCTGAGCTTATTAATGACTCCATAAATAACCCAACATATAATTACATCACCAGTTTTGGTGAAGTCTTTTGTACCAGATGTGGTTGCACAATAATGTACTAAATTTGATATCTGAATTACTCATTTAAAGAAAGATTCCCCTGCTCAAAAAGAAAAAGAAAAAGGAATCCTGAGAATAGAGAAACACAAAGTCTAACGTGGCTAGGAGCTAGCCAAGAATCAGAAGAAAAAGCAATATGGGTATTCGTCTCTAAGTGCATATGAAATAGATTTTTAAAGCTGTTTCATCCTTCTACAATGAAGAACATGCAACTGCCCTCCTTTCTCAGACTGTTCTATAGAGTCACAATCCTAATATAAAATTTTCAGATTTTTAGAAAAGTTTCTAGTCACATTCCAACTATAAGGAAATTCTAACCCTAACTCTTACAGAAGATAAAAGAAACAACTTTGTTATGTGAAAATATGAGAGAGACCCTCAGTACAAAATAAACTATACGGGAAATAAAATTGTTTTAACCACCAAGTAATGACTTGCTTTGAATATATAAATATAATGAGTCCAAGACAGGTTTTCTGCTTTACCAGCCATGGCTTACATGAAGACATGTTTTTAACACCTCCATAAACATTGCTAATATCAAGGAAAGAAAGTGACTGGGTTGGAAATAAGCACAGTGGAAATGCAAACTGGGGTGATCTTACCTGCAATCAGACCTTCAGGAAAAGCACCTGGAGCTGACCTCCCACTCCCACTGCCTGAGCCCTGATCACTCCCACGCGTCCTGCTGAAATACTGAGGCACCGCAGGTGCTAGACTTAACTCTCAGGATAAATTCTGTTTGGAAAAGGAAATGAATAAATACATATATACATACATACATAAGTGAAAGAAGACAGGAAGCCCAGGCACACACCTGGGCTGCCTCTCTCTGATGCACATTTATACGTTGTGACCATATTCACCAGAGGCCCAAGGTTACTTCTCTTCAGAAGCTGAAGACAGTTAATACAAGGGAATGGAGGGTCATCCCATACGCTTTGTGTTGCCAGCTGCAAAGTGTTTCTCGACCAGCAATTAAGCACATGCTGGGGGACCATCACAGGACGCATTGCTGGGGAACTGGTGCCACTGACGTGGAGATTCTCAATCTCAGGGTCCTTGGGTTGCATCTTACCAGGGTGAGGGGTGTCACAGGGCTGCAACCCATTCCCGGGCGCGGACCTCCCTTCTGTTGAAGTGGATTTGTTCTGTCACTTGCAGTGAGGACCTCTTCATGCGCCTGGAGCACCCCATAACCTTTGTGCTAATTCCCATGACATCCTCTGTGTCTCACTGTAGGATTCTGTGAGCAGATCTTTGGAGAAGCCGGGAGAACAAAAGATTCTTCGGCACATCTGAAGAGAGCTGCTTGTGTGTGCCTGAATGTGGGGTCATGGTTTGAAAAGACAGAGAACCCCCTACCTTGCACTAAAGGGTTTTCAATACACTGAGACACATTTTTTTTAAAAATGCACTCCTATAGGCCATGTTAGGCCCAGTTCATTTGTGTATTCAGTTCAATTGCATCTGAATCAACTGGTTCCCAAGTGAGTGAATGCAAAAATTCTAAGATGTCATTTTCACTCTCTTGTTTTCTTCTCTTTTAAAAGCTATAAATTAGCTACCATGAATCAAAACTTTGTTATAGATCAGAGATTTCTGATGAGCAAGGGTGCTACAATAAGTAAATTACAACCCCAGTATAATTCACATGTAAAATCTCCTGGGTGTTAAAAATTCTCTGCAGATAATTTCTTTAGCTATTTCTCAGAAGTAAAGATTGCACTAATATGGGAGTCCTGTGATTGTTGGTTGGAAGACTAAGCATTTTCTTCAGCTCACTTCATGTATATTTTAAATCACTGTAAGAGCTACTCAATTGGTATGTCAGTGAGGATGCTAATCATAGGAAATAAAGTTGTGTTTGTGTGTGTGAGGGGGAGGATATTGTGCCAATCTGCCTTGTAGAGACTAAGGGCTATTTGAATTAATGATTGTCTGACAAACTGAAAATGTATAACCATATCTAAATATAAAAATAACATAACAGATCCAGGGAAAATCTATGAATTCAATAACAATATTTATAAACATAATAAACTCACCTCCCTTTTTCATCTCCAGTAGTAAATATCTGAGGTAGCCTATTTACCTATTCTCATTAATGGGCCTGAAAAATAGAACCCTGTTAAAGTGACAATCTCAAAAATGTTCATACTAGATAATTATTGCATAATTGTATTATATAATTTTAATACTTAAAATAGCCAAATGACTTTATGCAGTATAATAATTACTAATATTTAGTGGAGAATCTTTAATTATTATACCACATATGTTTATTGATAATTTAATATATCAAATGTAATCAATTTTAAAGGAGTGTACTGATTTTTAACACCTAGAAACTTAACTCATCTAATGACACAAGCATCCACTGACTGAGCACTCTCCTATGTGCCCTTGCACTCTGCTAGGCACAGTTCAGATGCCATTGTTAAACCTTGAAAAACTCTGTTCTGCACAGATTGTTGACCTTATTTGGTAGAAAATCTATTGAAAGTTTCATAGAACTTAAGTAACTTACACAAGGACACAAAACTCGAAAGCAGAAAATCCAGGTCTTCTCTTTGTTCTCAAATCAAAAAACATACCTGGTTTTGTGTACTTCCTAGTGGCGATAAAACATTATAGATGGATGAACCTAGAACCTGTTATACAGAGTGAAGTAAGTCAGAAAGAGAAAGATAAACATTGTATTCTAACGCATATATACAGAATCTAGAAAAATAGTTCTGAAGAATTTACTTACAAGGCAACAGTGGAGAAACAGACATAGAGAATAGACTTAAGTACATGGGGAGAGGGGAGGAGAGGGTGAGATGTGTGGAAAGAGTAACATGGAAGCTTACACATTACCATATGTAAAATAGATAGCCAATGGGAATTTGCTGTATGTCTCAGGAAACTCAAACAGGGGCTCTGTATCTACCTAGAGGGGTGGGGTGGGGAGGAAATGGAAGGGAGGTTCAAAAGGAGGGGATATACGTATACCTATGGCTGATTCATGTTGAGGTTTGACAGAAAACAACAAAATTCTGTAAAGCAATTATCCTTCAATAAAAAATAAAAAGAATGCTTAACCTGATACAACATTAAATATAATACTCCAAACAGAAACACTTATGTTCATTTTCCTGCTTAGTTACCCCACCAGGGAGTAGCCACTGCAGGCACTGTTTCCAGCTCCCCTTAAGACCTCAATGTGAAGATAAGAACTTCTGATGAGAACCTGAAAATTATTGGAACTGTTAGCTACTTCTGCCCATTGCAAAGTACAATGATTATCATGGTCCTACAGTCCTACTGATGGTTGTTATTAGTGACAAGGGGATACACCTATATGATGTCAGCAGTTGATTCTGGTAAATATCATGCCCATTGGAAATTCATGTTGAATGGAATTTGCCTACTATTAACATGGTAGTGTGTTTTGTAATTAAAATGGGCATTGCCATAGTTGTCTAGTAATTAATGTTGCTGAAAATATTCAAACTACTTTTTAAATGTTTTATTTTTGGCAGAACCCCCAAAACAGATTTTTCCAAACATTACTGCTCTTAATTCTTGCGCCCATGTGTACTTTGAGGAATATTCAATCCATATGTTTCTGATGTGTTTTCATTTAACTCATCAATTGCCTTAAAGAAATTATATTGATGTCCATAAGTATTTTAAATATAATTTTACAAGTGCTTTGTAAAGCTATCTTCCTTTTAAAAGGTTAGTTACCAAAAAAGTCAATTAATCAGAATAAAATACTATTATGTTGTAAGTACATTTCACACTATCAAAACCATAAAATGGACCTCAAACTTGGCCAAGGTCTCCCCCACCACTATCATACAATGTTGTTACTATTGAACTTTTGAACTGCTGTCATATGTTGACAGGATTGCCATTTAAAGCATATTAAGATGTTTGTTATATTGCTGTTTAAGTACTGAAGTGTTAGCAGACCAAAAAACACATTGTATGTCTTTTAGAATCAGCAAAGTGACAATCCTTCAAATCACCTTATTCTCAGCAGAACTAGATTCATCAAGGGGAAAAAAAAAGGGGAAAAGGTAGCCATATTCAACTCAGGAGTTTTATCTGCTCCAAAGTAATGCTCAAAATTCTCCAAGCAAGGCTTCAACAGTACAGGAACTGAGAACTTCAGATGTCCAAACTGGATTTAGAAAAGGAAGAGGAACCAGAGATGAAGTTGCCAACATCTGCTAGATCATTGAAAAAGTAGGAGACCTCAAAAAAACATCTACTTCTGCTTTATTGACTATGCCAAAGCCTTTGACTGTGTGGATCACAACAAACTGTGGAAAATTCTGAAAGAGATAGGAATACCAAACCACCTGACCTACCTCCTGAGAAATCTGTATACAGGTCAAGAAGCAATAATTAGAACTGGACATGGAACAACAGACTGGTTCCAAACTGAGGAAAGAGTACATCAGGGTTTATACTGTCAGCCTGCTTGTTTAACTTATATGCAGAGTACATCATGAGAAACACTGGGCTGGAAGAAGCACAAACTGGAATCAAGATTGCTGGAAGAAATATCAATAACCTCAGCTATGCAGATGACACCACCCTTATGGCAGAAAGTGAAGAGGAACTGAAGAACCACGTGATGAAAGTGAAAGAGGAGAGTGAAAAAGCTCACTTAACACTCAACATTCAAAAAACAAAGATCTTGGCATCTGGTCCCATCACTTCATGGCAAATAGATGGGGAAACAATGGAAACAGTGACAGACTTTATTTTCTTGGGCTCCAAAATCACTGAAGAAGGTGACTGCAGCCATGAAATGAAAAGACACTTGCTCCTTTGAAGGAAAGCTATTGCCAATCTAGAAAGCATATTAAAAAGCAGAGATATTACTTTGCCAACAAAGGTCTGTCTAGTCAAAGCTATGGTTTTTCCAGTGGTCACATATGTGACAGTTGGAGTATAAAGAAAGCTGAGTGCTAAAGAACTGACGTTTTAACTGTGGTGTTGAAGAAGACTCTTGAGCATCCCTTGGACTGCAGGAAGATCAAACCAGTCCATCCTAAAGGAAATCAGCCCTGAGTATTCATTGGAAGGACTGACGCTGATGATGAAACCCCAATACTTTGGCCACCTGATGCGAAGAGCTGACTCATTGGAAAAGACCCTGATGCTGGGAAAGATTGAAGGAGGGAGGAGAAGGGGATGACAGAGGATGAGACGGTGGGATGGCATCACTGACTCAATGGACATGAGTTTGAGCAGGCTTTGGGAGTTGGTGATGGACAAGGAAGCCTGGCGTGCTGCAGTCCATGGGGTTGCAAAGAGTCAGACACGACTGAGCAACTGAACTGAACTAAACTAATCCACTCCATTGCCACTTCCAGACCTGCCCTGACTTCTGTATGCACCAAAGTGATTCTTATTCATACACAATATATAAACTATTTAATTTTCAGAAGATCCATTTAATCTGGTGCAAATTTAAAATAAAAAGAACGTATTAAACTAACTGTAGCACTTTTCAAACCACAAGAAAACATTAAATCCTAGGCTCATCAGTTCCAGGACAGAATTGTCCTTAGCATGAAAGAATTTTAGAGAATATATAATATATTAGAGAGTGAATGGTAATTCACAGCCATGAGGCCAATCCATGTTTCAATAAGACAAATTACCCTGGAGTGTTCTGGTGGCAACCAATGATAACTCATGGTCCCAAGACAGAGTGGGTGAAAATTACAGAGAATTGATGCAAATAAGGAGCAAGAGGACAAATGACTTTAAAGAGTAGAATCTGTGATTATTATTTTCTAAGCCTTCATTCTGATAGAGCTTGAATCTCTTTACTTTGAAAAATCCGTAGAGCGATAGACACTGTATGTCAGTGTGAAGATGGCTGCTATTTTTTTATTGCCAATGGCAAATGGTTAACTCCTCAGTATGTATGCAGGAATCAGCCCCCAAGGAAGATGCATTTCCCAGGAGATGGCTTATACTGTTTATAGTTTACTGATTGGTCAGGTACAGATTCAGATCTCTTTAATCCCTCCTACACTATTGTTGAATAGTAATTGAATTCCATATATTTTAAAGAAGTATACACATTTGTTTCAAAGCAAGGGATGATTTACTAAATAATAGAACATGATGTTTTATATATGCTATATATTTGTTATTCTAATTAATTTATTTGAAAATGAGAAAGCACACTGAAACACAGGTAGGATTCATAATACACTGGCAGACACATTATATACATGAGTGAGTCTTCAAAATTAATTGCAGAGAGTGCTGAAAGCCTGAAAACCGTAGATGGCGTAAGTTATTCCCTTGTGTGATATGAGTATGTTCTCTGGAATTGCCTAAAAGTAGCATTATACAATGAGGTATTCCCTGGGATATGTTATGGGGTCATTTCGTTTTGTTACATCAAAATTAATCCTCAGTGTCACTGTCACATAATGGACTTGTCTTTGCCTCTATTATTCCTCCTGAAAGAGTAGGAGTGCCAAACACCATTGCCTCCCTAACTCTAGAAAAATTAAAGGAAGTACTTAATCGAGCGCTAACTCACATTTGGATGTTTATATATGATTAGACTCTGAATGCAAGTCTCCCTTCGACTCCCTTGGACTAACCAATTTGAAATGAGTGTACTAATCTTTAACATCTAGGAACTTAACTCTTCTAATGACATAAGCAGCCAACGTGACTGAGCACTCTCCTATGTGCTCCTGGGAACTACTATTCTGCTTTTTTTTTTCTATTCTAACAATATACATTTTTTTTCCAAACCTGGGGCTTTACTCAGTAGGAATTCTTCAGTGTCTCTCCTTATTCCCTATTTTGAAATATACATACGTTGCTGCATGTTGGACTTTTTTTCCCTTTTTAGAGAGAGAGGTTGAATAATATTACATTGTATTTACATACCACAGTTAGTTTATGCATTCACCTTTTGATGGACATCTGATTATTTGATTATTATTTTTAAAGTTTTTTTCATAGGTATATACTGTTTTGCTTGGATGAATGTTTGGTAAAATTGAATAAATGATAATAATTTACTTAGATAAATAGAAATGGGATTGCAGGGGTAGGCTAGATGAATGTTTAAATTTTCCAAAGTGCTTAATAATCATGTATGAAATGTCTGGTTTTACAAGATACTATCCATAATTTGGCTTTGTCAGTTTTTTTTTTTTTTTTCCTTTCATTTTTTACACTTTGGCAATATGGTGGTTGAGTACTGGAATCTTTTATAGTTTTAATTTGAAATCCTCTCATCTCTTGATGTTGAATGTATTTTCATTTTCTTGCAGTCTAATTCACTTATCCTCCTTTGTGTGGTATCTGTTAATAGTTTTGCCTATTTTTATTTGGATGTTTACTTTTTTATTAGTGACATATGTACTTAAGGCTGTTGTTGTCAGATATTTGTTTAGCCAATATTTTCTTCAAATCTGTACTTCTGTTTTATTTTCTTTATGGTATCTTTTATGAGCAGAATTTTTTAATTATGGTGAAGTCTAAATTTTTATTTTTCCTAAGAAAACTTTGCCTGTTCTGAAGTCACAGGGACAGTCTATTGTATCTATACTAATTGACAAACTAGACTTTAAGAGAAAAGTTGTGAATAGGAAAAAGACACTTTATAAAGATAAATGATCATTCCATTGAAAAGATATAATAACTGTATGTATATGTAAATAAGAAGTAACCCAAAATACATAAAGCAAAACTGATATAATAAAAGGGAAAGATAGGCAATTCAACAATAATGGTTGCAGAATAAAACACCCTACTTTTAATGATGTATAAACTATTTTGCAGCTGATATAATGGAAAATAGAAGACTTGAGAAGTACTATAAATTAACCAGACCCAGCAGTCATCTGTAGCACATTCAACACAGCAGAAACAGACTATTCTCAGACAGACATGGAACATTTTCCAGATTAGGCCAAAAATATGTTAATAAATGTAAAAGTCTAAAATTGTATGAAGTATTTTGTTTTCTGATTACAACAGAAGAAAATTAGGAATCAA
Source organism: Nanger dama (assembly GCA_917880005.1). Lineage (NCBI taxonomy): Eukaryota > Metazoa > Chordata > Mammalia > Artiodactyla > Bovidae > Nanger > Nanger dama. The sequence continues at coordinate 9,317,083 of CAKJTW010000044.1, read as the reverse complement.
TAACAAGGAAAATTTAAAAATTCTTATGTGGAGATTAAACACTCTGCTGAAAAACAAATGGGTCAAAGAAGAAATCAGAAGAGATATTGGATAACATTTTAAGGAGAAAGAAGACAGCATAACAAAGCTTATGGGATTCAGCTAAAGCAGTGTTTAGAGGTGTAATGACAAATTTAAAAAGAAGGTCATTAACTTAAATTTCTACATGCTGAAATTAGAAAAAAATAAGAGCAAGCTAAATGTGAAGCAAGCAGAAGAAAGAATAACAAAAGGTAAAATGGAAATTATCAAGACAGAATAGAAAACAAATAGAAATATCAACAAAATTAAGTTGTTTTTTGAAAATATTTGCAAAATTGGCAAAACTTTAGTTAGATTTATGAAGAAAAAGAAAATGATCTTAAATTACAGAACCAGGAATAACAGGGGGACATCACTGTCAACTTTATAGAAATAATTATAAAGGAATACAGTGAACAACTGTATACTAACAACTTAGATAGTCCAATGAAATGGACAAATTCCTAGAAAGATACAACTGCCAAAACTGCTTGATGAAGAAATAGAAAAAATGAATTGATCTTTAAAAAGTAAATATACTGAATTAGTAATGAAAAAAGCATCCATGAAGAAAAGCTCATGTAATGTCTTCACTGTGAGTTCTAACAAATGTTTAACAAATGATTTAGTCAAAGCCTTCAGAAACTCTTCCAAAAATTAGCAGATGATAAAGCACTTTAAAGCTCATTCTATGAGATTTCTATTACCTCAGTATCCTATTTGTGTTAACTGACAAGGTGTTCCTAAAATTCATGTGGAATTGAAAAGCACCAAAAATAGCCAAAATAATTTTGAAAAACCTCATGCTTTTTGTCTTCAAACCTAAACCACAAAAACCATGATAACTGAGGCAGGGTGATACTGAATAAGGACAGATACAGAGATCAATGGAGTGAGATTGACGAACCTAAATAAACCCTTACATTAATTTTTCCATGGGTGCCAAGACAATTGAAGGCAAAGCAATTGTCTTTTCAACAAAGGATGATAAAACAATTTGATATCTGCATGATAAGATTGAAATTGAACACCTACAACATATTCGATTTTTAAAAAGTCAACTAAAAATGGATCATAGACCTAAGTGTAAAGGCAATACTTATGCAATGCATAGAAGAAAACAGAGAAGTAACTCTTTGTGGCCTTAGGGTAAACTGTGGTTTAGAGTACAGTTTGGCATTTCTTCAAAATGTTAAACATGTGATCAAGCAAACTCCAGCACTCTTGCCTGGAAAATCCCATGGATGGAGGAGCCTGGTGGGCTGTAGTCCATGGGGTCGCAAAGAGTCGGACACAACTGAGCAACTTCACTTCACTTCATATTGACATATAAGAGGATGAAAAATGTATGTCTACACAAAATCATAAATATTCAGAACATTATTCATAATGACCAAAAGATAGAAACAACTCAAATATTTACCAACAGATAAATTGTAGTATATCTGTTCAATGAGTTGGTGAGTCCTAAAAGGGGATAAAATGCTGATACGTGTCACTTCTGTTGCTTAGTTCCTAAGTTGTGTCCGACTGTAACCTCCCAGCCTCTGCTTTTCATGGGATTTCCCAGGCAAGAATACTGGAATGGGTTGCTATTTCCTTCTCAAGGGGATCTTCTAAACCCAGGAATCAAACCCATGTCTCCTGCATTGACTGGCAAATTCCTTACCACTGAGCCACCATGTGTAACTATAGGGATAAACACTGAAAATGCAGTGTTAAGTGAAAAAAACCACATGCAAAAGACCGTGCAGTCCATGATTCTGTATATATGAAATGCCTAGATTTAACAAATCTATAGAGACAGATAGAATGTAAATTTATGAATGCCAGGGACTGGAGAAAAACCAAAGTCAGGAAAGATACTGATTAGTGGTACCGCTGGCCCTGTTCATGACGCCAGTCTATTCATTTATTTTAGTTTTCAGTACTGAGCATTTTCGTAGATAGCTAATTGATGACTAATTTAATATTATTATGGTAATAGAGCAACATTTTGTATGATTTCAATTTGTTTAGAATTGGTCTATGGCCCAGAATATAGCAGGTAGTCTATGTGTGCTTTAAATGCATGTGTGTGTCTGTGTGTATGCTTGTGTATGTGTACGATAGTTTTGAAGTATAGTATTTTTAAATATTAAATATATTAAGATTGTTGTGCTGTTCAGTCACTGAGACATGTCTGACCCTTCTGCAAACACACGGACTATAGCCTGGTGGCAAGACGACTGGAGAGGGTTGCCATTTCCTCTTCCAAGGGATTTTGCAGAGCCCAAAGCAAGTCTGCACCTCCTGCAACTCCTGCATTCCAAGATTCTCTACCAGTGAGCCACCTGGGAAGCTCTTAAAATAGTTGGCATTATTATTCAGATCTTTTATTTACTGTATTTTAGTCCATTTGTTCTACTGAAAGGAAAATCCTTAAATCTAATGAGCGTGGCATTTTCTGTTTCACCAATTAATTCTGTTAATTTTCCATTCAGTATTTTGAAGTCTTGTTGTTAGGTGCATATCCATTTGTGAAAACGGAAACTTTTCTCAGTGTGAAACATGGCATTCTATCTCTGATAACCCATTTGTGTCTTGAAATCTAGTTTATTTGATATTATACTTAGCCAATTCAGCGTCCTTATGCTTATTGCTTTGATTATGTATTTTCCCATCTGTTTAGTTTCAATCTATCTATGTGTTTATGTTTATAATATATTTGTTGTACGAAGCATCTAGTTAAGTCTTCATTTTCTATCCATTTTAATTAGGTTGTTTACTCTATTTTTAATGAATATTTGATGTTACTTTACGATTTGTTTTGTTTTCAGTTTTATTCAAAGTATTCTTTGTTCCTCCTTTCTTACTTTATTTTGGATTAACTCCATTTTAATGTATGTATTGGATATATTCCCAGGTATGCTTCTTGACACTATTTTTAAATATATCTCTATGGGCTACATGCTATATGCAAGCTTGCAGTTTTGATATTATGTAACATCATAGAAAATGTGGAATCCTTGCAATGACATAGCTTCATTGGCCACCCTTTCTGTCCTTTTGCCATAGTCTTCGTTTGCATGCATTGTAAGTTCCAGAATACTGCATATTTGCTTTAAACAAACCCTATACATTTTAAAGAAATTCAGAGAAGAATTTTAAAAAATTTTACCCAATTATTTATCATTTCAAAAATTTCATGATTTTCCGAAAGATCATAATTTTCATCTGGAACTATCTTCCTTCAGCTTGAAAAACTTCCTTTGCCTTTTTAGTATTGCAAGTTTGTAGTAATTTCTCTTAGTTTTCATTTGACTAAAACAGTCAATTTTGACTTAATTCTTGAAGGGTATTTTTGTTAAATACAGAATTCTGGATTGTTAGCTGTGGTTTCTAAGTGTTCTTCTCTGACCTTCTATCCATTGTTTCTGAGGAGAAGACAGTGGTAAATATTATCACAGTGCTACATGCCTTGTGCTGTTCTGCATATGCTGTGCTTTTTCTCTGGATGCTTTTAGATTTTCTTTTTAAACAGTTTGAATATGTTGTGCCTAGTATGCTTTCTTAGCATTCAAAATGATTGGGCTTCACTGAGTTTCATGTATCTGTAATTTTGTCTTTATCAAAATTAGGAAATTATTGGTTAACAATTCTATGATTTGAGAGAGGTTTCGTTTTTTTTTTTTCCTGCTCTAAAAAATGTCAGTATGTTGACTTTTCAATATTGTTTCATAGGTCCCATCACTTTATTGACTGCTTTATAAACTTTTTTTCCTTGTCTTCTTTCATTCAAATAATTTCTGGTTGTCTAATGGCAAGTTCAGTGATTTTTTTATGGAGGAGTATTGTTTTTGTGTTGCTTTTTTTTTTCTTCATCTCCATTCTCCTTTTAAGATCATTTGGTATAAGTTCAGTTCAGTTGCTCAGTCGTGTCTGACTCTTTGTGACCCCATGAATCGCAGCACGCCAGGTCTCCTTGTTCGTCACCAACTCCAGGAGTTCACTCAGACTCATGGCCATCGAGTCAGTGATGCCATCCAGCCACCTCATCCTCTGTTTTCCCCTTCTCCTCCTGCCCCCAATCCCTGTCAGCATCAGAGTCTTTTCCAATGAGTCAACTCTTCACATGAGGTGGCCAAAGTACTGGAGTTTTAGCCTTAGCATCATTCCTTCCAAAGAAATCCCAGGGCTGATCTCTTTTAGGATGGACTGGTGCAATCTCCTTGCAGTCCAAGGGACTCTCAAGAGTCTTCTCCAACACCACAGTTCAAAAGCATCAATTCTTCGGCACTCAGCTTTCTTCACAGTCCAACTCTCACATCCATGCATGACCACTGGAAAAACCATAGCCTTGATGAGACGGACCTTTGTTGGCAAAGGAATGTCTCTGCTTTCAATATGCTATCTAGGTTGGTCATAACTTTCCTTTCAAGGAGAAAGCATCTTTTTTTTTCATGGCTGCAGTCATCATCTGCAGTGATTTTGGAGCCCAAGAAAATAAAGTCTGTTTTCCCATCTATTTCTCATGAAGTGATGGTGCCAGATGCCATGATCTTTGTTTTCTGAATGTTGAGTTTGAAGCCAATTTTTTCACTCTCCACTTTTACTTTCAGCAAGAGGCCCTTTAGCTCCTCTTTACTTTCTGCCATAAGGGTGGTGTCATCTGCATATCTGAGGTTATTGATATTTCTCCTGGCAATCTTGATTCCAGCTTGTGCTTCCTCCAGCCCAGCGTTACTCATGATGTACTCTACATATACATTAAATAAGCAAGGTGACAATATACAGCCTTGATGTATTCCTTTTCCTATCTGGAACCAGTCTGTTTTTCCATGTCCAGTTCTATCATTTGGTATATAGATAGATAAATAAACAAATATATGTAGATATATAAACATATATAGATATTTTATAGTTCTCAAATTCCATTTTGTTCTCTTTCATACCTTGTATTGTTCTGTTGAAATAAGAAATCTATTTCTTTACTGAAAGTATTTTTCATTTTACTTCACTGAGTATCATGATTAAGAGCTGCTTAAATATCTTTTCTTATATTCAATATTAAAATGTTTGGTCCATCACAGGGTTTGTCACTAAAAGGAGAAAAGGAAAGATATACTCATTGAATGGAGAGTTCCAAAGAATAGCAAGGAGAGATAAGAAGGAAAGCCTTCCTCATGGATCAACGCAAAGAAATAGAGGAAAACAATAGAATGGGAAGGACTAGATATCTCTTCAAGAAAATTAGATACCAAGGGAACATTTCATGCAAAGATGGGCTCAATAAAGGATAGAAACTGTATGGACCTAACAGAAGCAGAAGATATTAAGAAGAGGTGGCAAGAATACACAGAACTGTACAAAAAGGATCTTCACGACCCAGGTAATCATGATGATGTGATCACTCCCCTAGAGCCAGACATCTTGGAATGTGAAGTCAAACGGGCCTTAGAAAGCATCACTATGAACAAAGCTAGTGGAGATGATGGAATTCCAGTTGAGCTGTTTCAAATCTCGAAAGATGATGCTGTGAAAGTACTACACTCAGTATGTCAGCAAAATTGGAAAACTCAGCAGTGGCCACAGGGCTGGAAAAGGTCAGTTTTCATTCCAATCCCAAAGGAAGGCAATGCCAAAGAATGCCCAAACTACCACACTTGTGCACTCATCTCACATGCTAGTAAAGTAATGCTCAAAATTCTCCAAGCCAGGCTTCAGCAATATGTGAACTGTGAACTTCCAGATGTTCAAGCTGGTTTTAGAAAAGGCAGAAGAATCTCAAATTGCCAACGTCCACTGGATCACTGAAAAAGCAAGAGAGTTCCAGAAAAATATCTATTTCTGCTTTATCGACTATGCCAAAGCCTTTGACTGTGTGGATCACAGTAAACTGTGGAAAATTCTTAAAGAGATGTGAATACCAGACCACCTGACCTGCCTTTTGAGAAACCTATATGCACGTCAGGTAGCAACAGTTAGAACTGGACATGGAACAACAGAGTGGTTCCAAATAGGAAAAGGAGTACACAAGGCTATATATTGTCACCCTACTTATTTAACTTCTGTGCAGAGTACATCATGAGGAACGCTGGGCTGGAGGAAGCACAAGCTGGAATCAAGACTGCTAGGAGAAATATCAATAACCTCAGATATGCAGATGACACCACCCTTATGGCAGAAAGTGAAGAGGAACTGATGAAGAGCCTCTTGATGAAAGTGAAAGAGGAGAGTGAAAAAATTGGCTTAAAGCTCAACATTCAGAAAACGAAGATCATGGCATCTGGTCCCATCACTTCATGGGAAATAGATGGGAAAACAGTGGCTGACTTGATTTTGGGGGCTCCAAAATCACTGCAGATGGTGACTGCAGCCATGAAATTAAAAGACGCTTACTCCTTGGAAAGAAAGTTATCACCAACCTAGATAGCATATTAAAAAGCAGAGACATTACCTTGTCAACAAAGATCTGTCTAATCAATGCTGTGGTTTTTTCAGTAGTCATGTATGGATGTGAGGTTGGACTATAAAGCAAGCTGAATGCCGCAGATTAGATGCTTTTGAACTGTGGTGCTGGATAAGACTCTTGAGAGTCTTTTGGACTGCAAGCAGATCCAGCCAGTCCATTCTAAAGGAGATCAGTCCTGAGTGTTCATTGGAAGGACTGATGTTGAAGCTGAAACTCCAATACTTTGGCCATGCGATGTGAAGAGCTGACTCATTTGGAAATGTCCCTAATTCTGGGGAAGATGGAAGGTGGGAGCAGAAGTTGATGACAGAGGATGAGATGGTTGGATGGCATCATGGACTCAATGGACATGAGTTTGAGTGAACTCCAGGAGTTGATGATGGACAGGGAGGTCTGGCATGCTGTGGCTCATGGGGTCAAAGAGTCAGACATGACTGAACGGCTGAACTGAACTGAACTTCAAATAGATTAATTGCATTCTTTCATTCCTCTTTCTTTTTGTTTTGTGTATCTTTTATTTTTATATTTTATACTCTATATCTTCCCTGGTGGCTCAGAGGTTAAAGTGTCTGCCTCCAATGCGGGAGACCTGGGTTTGATCCCTGGGTCGGGAAGATCCCCTGGAGAAGAAAATGGCAATCCACTCCAGTATTCTTGCCTGGAGAATCCCATGAATGGAGAAGCCTAGTAGGTTACGGTCCACGGGGTCGCAAAGAGTCGAACATGACTGAGCGACTTCACCTTCCATACTCTATATTAGACATTGGGAAGAATATTCTGTAGAAGTTTCATATTCCCTTTATATATATTTTTAAAGAGGATGACTTTTGAAAATGTAAGCAATCCCATTAATTTGACTGAACTCAGACTGTAACTTTTGCTTTCCCTGAGAAGAATGGAATTAAAATCTCAGGTTTAGTTCTTTAAGACTTAGCAGCTAGTGTGTTAGGATTCTACCCTGTGTGTATATGCTTCAGGTGTCAGCCAAAGATTTAAACAATGCTTCTAAGTAGAACGTGGTGCTTACTCAAGATTCTCCAGCAAAGCTCATTGCCATTCATTCCTGATGTTTCAGATCAGTTCAGTTCAGTTCAGTTTAGTCGCTTGGTCATGCCCAACTCTTTGTGATCACATGGACTGCAGCACGCCAGGCTTCCCTGTCCATCATCAATCTCAGAGCCTACTGAAACTCATGTCCATCAAGTTGGCGATGCCATCCAACCATCTCATCCTGTTATCCACTCCACCTCTTGCCCTCAATCTTCCCCAGCATCTGGGTATTTTCCAATGAGTCAGTTCTTTGCATCAGGTGGCCAAAGTATTGGAACTTCAGCTATAGCATCAGTTCTTCTAATGAATATTCAGGGTTGATCTCCTTTAGGATGGACTGGTTTGATCTCCTTGGAGTCCAAGGGACTCTCAAGAGTCTTCTCCAACACTATAATTCAAAAGCATCAATTCTTCGGCGTTCAACTTCACTGTCATTAAATCATTAAAGTGATTGTTTAAAATCACAAGCTATATAATTTTTGCCTCTTAGTAAGTACTTGCAATGGTTCTCTGCTCTGTAAAATATATAATGTCAAGTATTATATTGATATGCAGTATTAATCACAGTGCTACCCCAATTTACTTCTCCAGATGATCCTATCATATACATTATCTCAAATATCTCTATTTTATGTTTATACTCTATTGATCTTAAAATCATCATCATATCCCAGTGAGAACTCTTTTGCATGACTTCTTGCCCACCTACCCCCTAGCAGGGTGACAGTTTTCTTATTGCCATTTGTTTGTATGTTTGTTTGTTTTTTAAATTTTCCCGACCTAACAATTTAGGCATTTTAGGATTTTTACACTAATACTAGGATTTTTAAAATAGATATTTCTAAAATTATTAAATATCACTCAAGCTATACTGAGTAAATGGACAGTTATAAAAACTGCATTTCTTCTTTTCAGAAACATGTCAATGCGTGTGTGTGTGTTTTAAACATGTCAATGGATTGTTTTTAGTTTTGTGATCTGTGATCATGGTTGGAAGTTGAGCCACAACTTAATATTTATGCATAAAAGAAATTTGACCCAAAAAGACCTTAGAGATGTCTGGGGACCAGTAGGATTTGAGTATGGTTGTTTATTAGAAACCCTGGCAATAGAATTTGCATTATAAAAAGACGAGTCCTTTAAGAGCACATGCCTTCTAGACTTGGCAATCTTAGGGATATTGCCTTGTGAGTGTCTCAGTGATACAGAACTGAGAATCATAAAATTCTTGCTTCCAGGGATTTACACAGGTTTTATGGAGTTTTCAGCTTCTGAGACTTGGAAAACTATCTTTAAAATTAGAATCTAAAATTATGAATGCACAATAGGTGCAAAAGTGAATATTTGTTTCACGTGTAAAAAGAAACCATAACAAATTTTGAATTTTAAAAAGGTGAGAAATATCACAGATATTACAAAATCAAGCCAACAGCAGAACATTTTTATTAGCTTATCTTTGGGCACACGTCTATAATATGCTTTTTCTCCATTTTGGTCTGAATATTTCTAATAGTTTCTTCATTAGAAATAATTTTGTAATTTTCTGCAGTGAAAATAAAAAGCTAACCCATAGTTTCCTTTAGTATGCTTGTTCAATGATTTCTGTTTGTTTCATGTCTTAGAAAATTCCTTTCAGATTTACCTATTGTTCATGGTTGTATCATTTAATTTTAATGCTGTGGTCAAAATGGGAAAAAGCTCATCTCATGCATTGTTTTTAGAGGTTTCTTCATAAAGGTACTGTTAGAGATATATAGCCTACAAACACAGGGATTCAGATACATTTCATTTTGAGATGATCTCACTCAGAACAGAAAGGAAAAAAATTTACAGCATTTATAATTATATATACTGGGTTCTCAATTACATAACTTACAGAATATAAATTTTGTTCTGAGTATGCATTCAGAAGAAAAAAAATTTTTGGCTTACAGTTTTAAATGTTTACTGTTTGAAACAAGTTCTCATAGGTTTGTATTCTTCAAACCATGTGCACTTGTAGCTAAATATTTTAGGTAGTGTAAGACATATTCACATAAAGATAGATCCTCTGGACTGAACTTTATGATATAAAGCATGATGGGATAAAAAATGAAACATAGAAATATCCATGGAAGCCTTTCAGAGACGGGACACCAATACCTAGATAAGAACATATATCCCATTAGACTCAATCTGAATAAATTCATGACTCAGAGATCGTTTAGTCAGATCTTCAAGAAGCCCACAGTCACCTCAGTGCTTCAGAGCTATGGGGATACAACAGTGGGAGAATGTACTGAGAAATGATAGCCAGTTACAATATAAATTTCTTTTGCAGTATTTATAAATAGAAATGATCACATAAACAGTTTGGTCTGTAAGTTTCTTTAGATCCACTGTAAATCCACCTCTTCTTGTTTTATCTTTTTGTTCTAATGAGTTTTCAATCTGATGAGGGAAACCAAAATAACACTCAGTATATGCTCATTAAAGTCTGGGTAAAAAATAATGAAATCATGCAATCAGGTTTTATTGATTGTGATTTTACATACAGCATGGTTTATATTTTTCTCTACATGCTAAGATAGATAGATTAAGAGAAGTGTTTTTCTCATTTACTCTCCAAAACAATATTTTAAAAGTTATCAGAATCACAAACAAATATGTGAGTATCCCATCATAAGGCTCTGGATGTCAGTGTATTTCTGCTTTTTGACTAAGAACTATGAGAGAAGGCAGGAAAGAGAGCTTATTTTCATTTTCTCTGTCTTTGTTTATCACTTGTCTCACCCATCATTCTGTACTCATGTCTGTTTAAAAGCTTTAGCCCAAATAGGGAGACAGCGAAGAGAAAGAATACTGATGGCAGCTGCAGATGTGATTTAATCTAAACCCTCTCCACGGTTCCGTGTTTCAATGTGTACCCACATCACATCTTGTGCAGAGTGTTGCCTGTTAGGTTGGGATAAGCTCTGTGTGTTTTACCCATTTCTTCAACTTAACTCCATGTTGAGCACATAAGCCTCCCTACTTAGATGTTTGATCAAAGCTCTTACTTACTAGGGAATGGAATGACTCCCACTGGGGTATAGTAGCCACAAAGATTGCTGCTAAATTACCACCGTTTTCACCAGATCACCTTCCAGATACCATCTCTCCAGTCTGCCACCTAGAGAAGATATTAAGCAAGGAAGCAAAATGAGTCAATGTATCTCATTGGGGGCCAGGTCACTGGGCCTGATGTGGTGAACTGAATTCATTTTATGTCAACTTTGGAGACCTTTGGAAGACATTGCTTTGAAGGGAGCTGTTATCATAAATCCAGGCTTGTTGAGTATAAAAATGTTTTCCCCTTATGGTGAATGATTCTGTTTCATGTAAACACTTGTATGAAATGACTCAAATTATACTTTTTGTTTTTTTTGGATGGTTTTTAAAAGTGAAATTAATTGCAATTCAGAAAGTTTTAAAATGCATACATTTGAGTGTGAAAGCTTAACTGTAATCAGCCAGCTTGACTCGGAGGCCAATTTTTAAATGTAAAGCTTAAGAAAATGGTTAATAACATTTGGATTTTATATACCCATATTACAAAATACTGTATATATAATTAAAAATTAAGGCACCATTCCAAAAATTATTTAAAATGATAATCGGTTTTGCAGACCAATATTGTAACTCACTCATGGAAGTTTGGTTTCAGTAATCATCTGTGTTCAAATATTAAGGGATTACATGTCTTTTTCTGCCTTAACAGATTAGTGACTATTCTCTCTGAATGAAAAGATGCTTTGTATTAAATGGATACTCACTTGGATGGGTTATTCAGTACATAAATATGGCATATTTAGTATAAAGGCAATGAAACGGGAATGTGACCCTCTGATTGTGAACATCATAATATTAAAATTACTATAAAATTCTTAAAAGAGAAAGTGAGAAAAGACAGATAGGGCATGCAACTTTCTCACTATTACATTTGAACTTTTTGAGTCTCAGATTTCTCATCTTAAAATTCACATAATACTTATTTCACTGGGTTAGTAGGATGATTATTTAAATGAGAATGCATGCAAAATGTTCAAACACAATTTGGAAATAAAAACACCCAGAAATATTGACTTTTTCATAGCTTTGCAAAAATGATTTTCTTAAAGGCTACTTCAATGTCTCGTATTTTACTCAATAACTATAAAGATTGTGTGTAAATTAGTTACTTTCAAAGCATGAAAGAATTATTTCCATTTCTCTTCCAAAGTGTCCTTACACACACACAGACACACACACACACAATATCAAAACATTTAAAACTCCTCAGTTTTATCGGGGTTGTCATTGTCTTAACCCATTCTTACCTTGATATCTGCTTCAGTCATTTAAAGCACATTTTTTTGGTCTACTAATTTTATTTGAAGTGAAATAAAAGCACAACTGCGATGAGCTTATAGTGAAAAATATACATAGAATTCAAGAATTATACATGGTTTCTTGTTCAGTGACTAAGATGCTTGACTCTTTGCAATCCTGAGGACTGCAAGCCGCCAGATTCTTCTGTCCTCCACTATCTCCCAGAGTTTGCTCAGATTCTTGTCCACTGAGTTGGTGATGATATCTAACCATCTCTGCCTCCTTCTCCTTTTGCCTTCAATCATTCCCAGCATCAGGGTCTTTTCTAATGCATCAGTTCTTTGCATCAGGTGGCCAAAGTATTGGAGTTTCAGCTTTAGCATCAGTTAATCATCCAGCAATATGTGAACCATGACCTTCCAGATGTTCAACCTGGTTTTAGAAAAGGCAAAGGAACCAGAGATCAAATTGCCAACATGCACTGAATCATCAAAAACAAGAGAGTTCCAGAAAAAACATCTATTTCTGCTTTATTGACTATGCCAAAGCCTTTGACTGTGTGGATCACAATAAACTGTGGAAAATTCTTCAAGAGATGGGAATACCAGACCACCTGACCTGCCTCTTGAGAAACCTATGTACAGGTCAGGAAGCAGCAGTTAGAACTAGACATGGAACAACAGACTGGTTCTAAATAGGAAAAAGAAGTATGTCAAGGCTGTATATTGTCACCCTTCTTATTTAACTTATATGCAGAGTACATCATGACAAATGCTGGGCTGGAAAAAGCACAAGCTAGAATCAAGATTGCTGGAAGAAATATCAATAACCTCAGATATGCAGATGACGCCAACCTTATGGCAGAAAGTGAAGAAGAACTAAAAAACCTTTTGATGAAAGTGAAAGAGAATCCCTCCCAGCATCAGAGTCTTTTCTAATGAGTCAACTCTTCGCATGAAGTGACCAAAGTACTGGAGTTTCAGCTTTAGCATCATTCCTTCCAAAGAAATTCCAGGGCTGATTTCCTTCAGAATGGACTGGTTGGATCTCCTTGCAGTCCAAGGGACTCTCAAGAATCTTCTCCAACACCACAGTTCAAAAGCATCAGTTCTTCGGCACTCAGCTTTTTCACAGTCCAACTCTCATATCCATACATGACCACTGGAAAAACCATAGCCTTGACTAGACGGACCTTTGTTAGCAAAGGAATGTCTCTGCTTTTTAATATGCTGTCTAGGTTGGTGATAACTTTCCTTCCAAGGAGTAAGCATCTTTTTATTTCATGGCTGCAGTCACCATCTGCAGTGATTTTGGAGCTCAGCCACTGTTTCCACTGTTTCCCCATCTATTTCCCATGAAGTGATGGGACCAGATGTCATGATCTTTGTTTTCTGAATGTTGAGCTTTAAGCCAACTTTTTTCACTCTCTTTCACTTTCATCACGTGGTTCTTCAGTTCCTCTTCACTTTCTGCCATAAGGATGTTGTCATCTGCATATCTGAGGTTATTGATATTTCTCCCAGCAATCTTGATTCCAGCTTGTGCTTCTTCCAGTCCAGCGTTTCTTATGATGTCCTCTGCATATAAGTTAAATAAGCAGGTGACAATATACAGCCTTGATGTACTCCTTTTCCTATTTGGAACCAGTCTATTGTTCCATGTCCAGTTCTAACTGTTGCTTCCTGACCTGCATATAGATAGCATGTTAAAAAGCAGAGACATTCCTTTGCCAACAAAAGTCCATCTAGTCAAGGCTATGGTTTTTCCAGTGGTCATGTATGTACGTGAGAGTTGGACTGTGAGAAAGCTGAATGCCAAAGAATTGATGTTTTTGAACTGTGGTGTTGGAGAAGACTCTTGAGAGTCCCTTGAACTGCAAGGAGATCCAACCAGTCCATCCTAAGGAAGATCAGTCCTGGGTGTTCATTGGAAGGACGGATGTTGAAGTTGAAACTCCAATACATTGGCCACCTGATGTGAAGAGTTGACTCATTGGAAAAGACTCTGATGCAGGGAGGGATTGGGGGCAGGAGGAGAAGGGGATGACAGAGGATGAGATGGCTGGATGGCATCATCAACTCAATAGACATAGGTTTGTGTGGACTCTGTGATGGACTGGGAGGCCTGGCGCCTGGCGTGCTGTGGTTCATGGGGTCACAAAGAGTTGGACACGACTGAGTGACTGAACTGAGCTGAATCATTCAGTACCAATGAATATTTAGGACTGATTTCCTTTAGGATTGACTTGTTTGATCTTCTTGCAGTCCAAGGAACTATCAAGAGTCTTCTCTAGCACCACAGTTCAAAAGCATCAATTCTTTGGCCCTCAGCCTTCTTTATGGTCTAACTCTCATATCTGTACATGACTACTGGAAAAACCATAGTTTTGATTATGTGGACCTTTGTTGGCAAAATGATGCATCTCCTTTTTCATATGCTGCAGAGGTTTTTCATAGCTTTCTTTCCAAGGAGGAAGCATCTTTTAATTTCAGGGCTGCAGTCACTGTCTGCAGTGATTTTGGAGCCCAAGAAAATAAAATTGTGGCATAATAAATGGGAAATCTTCCTTTGATTTATCGATTAGAAATATGTGTTATGTAACAAAAAATATAGCCATAGCTTTTCAATGGGAAAATATTACATGGAGGTGATAACTTACTGAGTTGCATTTGCATCTCTCAGGCTTTAAGCACGTATAAGTTGATACTGAGCACAAGGAGTACCATGGGAAAAAAGTGGTGATTAAGAGTGTTAGTGCCACGGTCCAGATGTTTGGTTCGCCCGCCCACTATCTGTTTGACTTTGTTACTGTTATTGTTTAGTCACTAAGTTGTTTTCGACTCCTTTGCAACCTGTGGACTGTAGCTGCCAGATTCCTCTGTCCATGCAATTTTCCAGGCAAGAATTCTGGAGTGAGTTGCCATTTCCTTCTCCAGGGGATCTTTGGGGAAATCTAATTAACTTCTTGCTTTCATTTCCTCTTCCCTTAAAGGATTGTTTGAAGATTAAATGAGATGTTGATGTAAAGATAGGACTGAGACTTTGCTAAGTTAAACTTGCCTGTTTTTCTTCAAGTTATGATTTTTATCACTTCGTGTAAAAAAGTGCAGATAGTCTGTCTTTAACACATAAATACTCAAACAACAAACCAATAAAGAAAATAGGTGTAGTTATTCGAAATATAAAATTTGATTCTTCACGATTTTGTTTTGTTAGAATAAATCAATTTTTTTTTTTACTCTAAATTCAAGACAAAGAAGTAGAAAGAGAAAAAGTAAGAGAGAGTTTTAAACCTAACATTTTAGTTGTGTAAATGCAACTCTAATTAACTGTGAGATAGTAAAGGGCAAAACCAATGTAGATTATTAAATAAATGTTTAACTATGATTTAGATTCAATAAAACAATTATGTACATTAACTTATAATTGGTCATTATTAAATGTATAATTAGTGAGATTGAATAACCAAGGAAAAGATAAAAGTCTACTTTTAATTTATTATTCATTCTCAATATATAAAATTCTAATAATCATTGGCATATAATTATGAATTTATAAATAAGGTTACTTAAAAGATGAATTTTAAATCCTTATGCATGTTATCTAATTATTATAAATTTGATTATGGATAAATAGCTAAACTATAATATGGCATTTGAGTAAAGCTTTTCTAAAGGTTAATCTCAAGCTGTTCGATTTTATAGTGCTTGAGCAGCTGATTAGAGAATAAGACAAAGTTGTAAATAATAGATTATGACTAAATTTGAGTTACCATGCACAAAGGTAAAAACTTTGGAAAAACAAGATTTATTGTAAGACTGAAATAGTCTTATGAAATTAAATTATCTTTTGTTTTCACAAAAGCCCCTGATGAATTACTCCTTTTAATATGAGCAACCTCATCCCTATAATTAAACTGATGATATTTCCTGTCACAATTATGCCTACAAGTAAGGCAACATGACCCATGATGCAACCTGACTCTCCTGATCATCAGAGGGCTACAGAAAATATATGCACTTTCCTCTTTGGTACTGAAACTCTCATTACTTAGTATCCAAAGAAAACTTTAAAGGAAATATGATTAAAGAGAAAAATTGCACATTAATTTTAGTTATTTTTATTTCAAATATTGAGTCTTTTTCCAAGCATAGAAAGAAATTTTAAAATTGTTTTAGGTGGGTAATTAATTCATAGTGAAAATCTATAGTAAGATTAGGGATAATACATTGAGAAAATTCCCACTCATGACATAGTAAATCTATCAGTTACTCAAAGGAAAGTGGATAGGTCAGTTTCAGCCTGGTTAAGGAGCTCATTCACCAACATAAAACAGTGCAGAGACCTTCCTTGGGAGAAGTGGGAGAAAGTGTGACATCTACCTTCCCTGGCCTGTTCCCTCAACTGGCAGTGTAATCACATATGTTGCTGTGAGCAGCAAATCCAATCAGTCATGTGTCTAAAGGCCCCAGCACAATTCTTGGCACATACTATTATCCTTTTAAAAGTAGGAAAGTCACTATTGTGATTATCCCTCTCCTACCCTTCATATTTTCAGAAGATGCTTACTAAGATGGATAACGTGGGAGGAAAAGAGACATCTGTTTTCCTACTCCTGATTTACCAGTTTTAATATATTCTGTTTCCACCCTTGTCTCTGCATGAGGCAACCTTTACAGAACTGTTTGAGGCACTTGCCACCTTTATATACATTACATGTGAGTTACAGAGTTTATATGGCTGCCTTAAGTCTACTTTTGGCAGGAAGGGATGATCATCTTGCATATTACTAAAACAGTCAACATTAAGGAGACATGGAAAACTATACATTGTCTCCTGACCTTAATAAGAGATTTTGTTTTAGTAAAAGTGTTTTCTGCGTATATACCAACTAGAGTTTTGCTTATTTTCTGAAATTAGTATAAATGAAATTTTAGAGCGAGCATTCTTTTCTGTTCAATTTATTTTACTCAGTATTTATATATTTCCAATGCTATACTAACTTACTGAACTTTTATAATGTCTTACTTTGTGGTAGAACACTTTGTTTTTGTCCTTCATTGTGATCCTGTTTAATTTTTCATGTCAGTATACATTTTTAAATCCATTTACAAGTTTTACTACCTCTCCCCCCACCTCCACACACACCTTCTAGGATTTAGGAAGTCTAAATCAGACATAGACTGTCACCAAATTGCATATGATTTTTAAATGAACAGATTCTAACTTTTATCAAATACTTTATTTCATTTTTTAGTGACCATTTGATAATAGTGGGGCTTCCCTGGTAACTCAGCTGGTAAAGAATCCACCTGCAATGCAAGAGATGCTGGTTCAATTCCTGGGTTGGGAAGTTCCCCTGGAGAAGGG
The DNA here is from genome assembly GCA_917880005.1 of Nanger dama. NCBI lineage: Eukaryota > Metazoa > Chordata > Mammalia > Artiodactyla > Bovidae > Nanger > Nanger dama. Next base: position 9,299,820 of record CAKJTW010000044.1, on the reverse strand, counting down.
ATAGGCTACCCACTCCAGTATTCTGGGGGCTTCCCAGATGGCTCAGATGGTTAAGAATGCACCTGTAACGTAAGAAATACCTGGGTTCAATCCCTGGGTTGGAAACATCCCCTGAAAAAGAGAACAGCTACCCAGTCCAGTATTCTGGCCATCTCCATGGACAGAGGAGCAGTCTACAGTCCATAGGATCACAAAGAGTCTGACACAACTATGTGACTATCATTCATTTATGATAATATTTATTTTTTTTTAACATCATGTTCAGGTCAATTGCACTGACTAGTTTTAAACTGTTAAACCAATCTTGCAATCCAAGAAAATGCTCAACTCTTGGTTTTATATATTTGTCTCCTATGTATAGCTGGGTTTATTTTACTAATTTTTGTTTGTTTATTTGTTTTATTGAATGTATTTTATGATGATTCATTAGGAGCTTTTTCCATTTTAAAATGCCCTTGTCAGGTTTGAAAACAGAGTTATGATAGTCTCGTTATTTAAGTTAAAGAATGTTTCCTCACTTTTACACTCTGAAAAATTTTGTGAAAGACTAGTGTTGTTTCTTTCTTAGAAGAAATTTATGTAAGCGCAATTACTGCATCAAAATATGCATACTTTCAGTTGTGATACGTATCACAAAATGGATCTCCATACATACTGTAGCAGTTTACCTACTTAAAGTTGTCATTAGACTGCATATAGTCAACTGGATGATAACAGTCCTCCTAGCCTTTAACTGAAGCATAAAGTTTCAGTATTTTAATTTGGTTTAAAAATTACCAGTAATATTAAAATTCTCTTTTAAATCAATTAACCATTAGTATATTTTATTTCTTGCATTCTATCTACGTTATTTACCTGTTTCTGCCCTGTGGAGAGCTCATTATTTATTGACCGGTTAATAAGTAAACTAAATGGACATAAGTTTCAGCAAACTCCAGGAGATAGTAAAGGACAAGGAAGCATGGTGTGCTGCAGTCCATGGGGTTGCAGAGTGAGACACGACTGAGTGACTGAATAACAACAACAAATAAATAAACTTTAGATTTTATATATAAAGATAAATTATATATAATATGCATACATTTATATAGTAGAATGAATAGTTGTAATGTTATCATAAATGTAAATTTAGGGATCAAACCTGGGTCTCCTGCATTGGAGGCAGACGCTTTAACCTCTGAGCCACCAGGGAAGCCCTTTAAAAATTTAGTATCAGGTAATTACTAGAATACATAAAAATGTAAATAAAATTACCTGAAAGAAAATTATTATGTTTATTGATTAAATTTCTTTGGATTTTTATATGCCCTTTTTATTACACATTAGTTCCCCATATTTGCTTGTTATACTTCAGGGTTGTTTTTTCCATGGTGCAAAATGTTTAGTCTTGAACTATTACTGAAGTATGATAATTTGATAACATTTTAGTATGCTTTAAGAAATGTTCAGTTTAGTTCAGTTGCTCAGTCATGTCTGACTCTCTGTGACCCCATGGATCACAGCATGCCAGGCCTCCCCTGTCCATCACCAACTCCCGGAGTTTAACAAACTCATGTCCATAGAGTCAGTAATGCCATCTAGCCATCTAATCTTCTATCGTTCCCTTCTCCTTCTGCCCACAATCCCTCCTAGCATCAGGGTCTTTTCCAGTGAGTCAACTCTTCGCATCAGGTGGCCAATGTATTGGAGTTTCAGCTTCAACATCAGTCCTTCCAATGAACACTCAGGACTGATCTCCTTTAGGGTGGACTGGTGGGATCTCCTTGCAGTCCAAGGGACTCTCAAGAGTCTTCTCCAACACCACAGTTCAAAAGCATCAATTCTTCAGCACTCAACTTTCTTCACAGTCCAACTCTCACATTCATATATGACCACAGGAAAAACCATAGCCTTGACTAGACGGACCTTTGTTGGCAAAGGAATGTCTCTGCTTTTAAATATGCTGTCTTGGTTGGTCATAACTTTTCTTCCAAGGAGTAAGTGTATTTTTATTTCATGGCTGCAGTCACCATCTGCAGTGATTTTGGAGCCCCCAAAATAAAGTCTGACACTGTTTCCACTGTTTCCCCATCTATTTCTTATGAAGTGATGGGACCAGATGCCATGATCATTTTCTGAATGTTGAGCTTTAAGCCAACTTTTTCACTCTCTTTTACTTTCATCAAGAGGTTTTTAGTTCCTCTTCACTTTCTGCCATAAGGGTGGTGTCTTCTGCATATCTTAGGTTATTGGTATTTCTTCCAGCAATCTTGATTCCAGCTTGTGCTTCTTCTAGCCCAGCGTTTCTCATGATGTACTCTGCATATAAGTTAAATAAGCAGGGTGACAATATACAGCCTTGACGTACTCCTTTTCCTATTTGGAACCAGTCTGTTGTTCCATGTCCAGTTCTAACTGTTGCTTCCTGACCTGCATATAGGTTTCTCAAGAGGCAGGTCAGGTGGTCTGGTATTCCCATCTCTTTCAGAATTTTCCACAGTTTATTGTGATCCACACAGTCAAAGGCTTTGGCATAGTCAATAAAGCAGAAATAGATGTTTTTTGGAACTCTCTTGCTTTTTCCATGGTCCAGTGGATGTTTGCAATTTGACCTCTGGTTCCTCTGCCTTTTCTAAAACCAGCTTGAACATCTGGAAGTTCACGGTTCATGTATTGCTGAATCCTGGCTTGGAGAATTTTGAGCGTTACTTTACGGGCATGTGAGATGAGTGCAAAGTGCTAGTTTATCTTTTTCCAATACACTGCTGCATATTTTTCATTATTTATTCATCTGAAAGAACTTCAGATTTGTTTTGTCCATGTATCCAAAGTTTTCAATTAGAATTTTAACTGCAATTTTATTGAAATAATTAGGTATGTAAAGGCTTACTTTTATGTGGTAATCGAAAGTTATTAAGTTTTCCTTTATTTTCTTAATTAAAATATCCCTTTATCCTATGCTTTCTTTGTAGATACTTTACAAGATTTGTAGTTAAATACTTGATTCATGTATTCTTTCTAAATTATTAATGTATTCAATATTAATAAATTTATATTCTGTGTATAGTTTTAGTCAAAATATTTTTTGGTCAGTTTAGCCCTGTCTGCAGATATCAATATCCTATTGATTTGTTAGATAATTGAAATTTTTTCTTTAAGTGATTGTAACGTTAAAATTTTTGGTCTAGAATAAAGTTACCAGGTTTTACTTTTCTTTATTTCTAATGTGTTCATCCAAACTTTCTTATGTAATTTATACTTTGTGATCAAATTTGGGACCATGGCTTCTAGAACAGACAGACCCAAGTTTGAATGTCACTATTGAATTTATTAGTTACCTGATACAAGAAAAATAACTGATATCCAATGTCAGGTTTTTTTTGTTTGATTTTTCATGGGTCAAATAAATATAATAGAAATAATATCTCAAGTAGTTACGAACATTATCTTGAAAACCCATGTACAAACTCATGGAATAGGCCTTCAGGCAATCTTAGCCATTATTTTTATAGAGTAGTAAGAAAAATTAATATATATTAAGTCCACTTATGTTTTCTATTTATCATGTCTTTATTTTGCTATATTTTTGAAATATCTAAAATGTGTATCCACATCTCCCCAAATAAGTTTGTTTCAGATAATTTTCTTCATATTTCTGATAGTAGATTTGCCTTTTTGTTGTGTGTTCTTTGGCACGTGATTGTCTATTGCTTTTATTGCCATTGTGGACAGCACCTTGTAAATGTAAATAGGTAAAAACTTGTTTTCTGGTTAATGACTCCTGATAATATCATCTTTGTAATAATACTGTGGAGCTCCTTATTTTCTGTTTACATTTTCTTCTAAACTTTGCCCATTTTAAAACTTTTTTTCCCTTTTTGAAATATGTCTTCTGTGTGAGTCCTGTACAAAGCATTTAGTTTTTATTTTTATCTTTTTATTTGTTTTGAATGGGTTATTAGAGCTTTTCTTCATAATGCTAGTATTTTATTTATTATTACTTCTGTAATATTCTCTTATATATTAACTATTTTCTTACTGTACTTTCAACTTGGTTTTTAGTCTTTTGGAGAAAATAAGTTGAGTTTTTTTTTAATCATTTTTTTAAAATTTAAATTTATTTATTTTAATTGGAGGCTAATTACTTTACAATATTGTATTGGTTTTGCCATACATCAACATGAATCCGCCACGGGTGCACACATGTAATCATTATTTTTAGTAGGAAATTTCTTCAACTTTCTTTGATCTTCACTCCCCCACCTCAGGCTTCCCTGGTGGCTCAGATGGTAAAGCGTCTGTCTGCAATGCAGGAGACCTGGGTTCCATCCCTGGGTTGGGAAGATCCCTTGAGAAGGAAATGGCAGCCCACTCCAGTACTCTTGCCTGGAAAATACCATGGACTGCAGAGCCTGGTAGGCTACTATCCACGGGGTCGCAAAGAGTTGGACACAACTGAGCAACTTCACTTTACTTTATTTCACTTCCCTCACCTCAGTATTTTCAAGATAACCATCTTATACTAATTTTGTCTATGATTACTAAGCTTACCAAGAATGTTAGTTCATATTTTTCTAAATATAAAAGTTAAAATATGTTCTTCTAATGAAAATGAAAATTAAGTGTATTATTTTCCCCACTAACACACTCTTATTTTATTGTTTCTTTTTCCTTAAAAATGTGCCTTTGTTTCCATTTTGTATTACTCAATTATTCTATGCCCCATAATATTTTTAAAACAATAACCTCTGATTTAGAACTTGATATTATAATCATATTTAACATTGTTCCATGCTATTCTTTGGAATTCTGCATTCACATGGATATGTCTTTCCTTTTCTCCTTTGCTTTTTGCTTCTCTTCTTTTCTCAGCTATTTTTAAGGCCTCTTTACAGAAGCACTTTCCCTTCTTGCATTTTTTTTTCTTGGGGATGGTGTTGGTAACCACCTCCTGTGAAGTTTTACAAACCTCCATCCATCAGGCACTCTTTTCAGATCTAATCCCATGAATCTATTTGTCACTTCCACTCTATAATCATAAGGGATTAGATTTAGGTCATACCTAAATGGTCTAGTGATTTTCCCTACTCTCTTGAATTTAAGTCTGAATGTTGCAATAAGGAGTTCATGATCTGAGCCACAATCAGGTCCAGGTGTTTTTTGTTGTTGTTGTTGACTGTATAGAGCTTCTCCATCTTCAGCTGCAAAGAATATAATCAGTCTGATATCAGTATTGACATGGTGAGGTCCATGTGTAGAGTCATTTCTTCTGTTGTTGGAAGAGGGTGTTTGCTAAGACCAGTGCATTCTCTTGACAAAACTCTGTTAGCCTTTACCCTGCCTCTTTTTGTACTCCAAGTCCAAACTTGCCTGTTACTACAGGTATCTATTGACTTCCTACTTTTTCATTCCAGTCTCCTGTGATGAAAAGGACATCTTTTTTTTTTTTTTTTTTTTTTGCAACTTCTAGAAGGTCTTGTAGGTCTTCATAGAACTGTTAAACTTCAGCTTCTTCAGCATTAGTGGGTGGAGCATAGACTTGGATTACTCTGAAATTTAATGGTGTGTCTTGGAAATGAACAGAAATCATTCTGTCATTTTTGAGATTGTACTTAAGTACTGCATTTTGGACTCTTGTTATCTATGAGGGCTACTCTATTTCTTCTAAGGGATTCTTGCTCACAGTAGTAGATATAATGGTCATCTGAATTAAAATCCCCCATTCCAATCCATTTTAGTTCACTGATTACAAAAATGTAGATATTCACTCTTGACATCTCTTGTTTGACCACTTCCAATTTACCTTGATTCATGAATCTAACATTCCATGTTCCTATGCAACAGTGTTCTTTATAGCATCAGACGTTACTTCCATCACCAGTCACACCCACAGCTTGGCATTGTTTTCACTTTGGTTCAGCCTCTTCTTTCTGAAGCTATTCCACTGATCTCCAGCAGCATATTGAGCACCTACCGACCTGGGGAGTTCATCTCTCAGTGTCAAATCTTTCTGTCTTTTCATACTCTTCATGAGGTTCTCAAGGCAAGAATACTGAAGTGGTTTGCTATGACCTTCTCCAGTGGACCATGTTTTGTCAGAGATCTCTACCATGACCCATCTGTCTTGGGTGGCCCTACATGGCATGACTCATAATCATTGATTAAGATAAGGCTGTGATCCATATGATCAATTTGGTTAGTTCTCTGTAAAATAAGAGGCACCAAGGGAACATTTCCTGCCAAGATAGGCACAATAAAGGACAGAAATGGTATGGACCTAACCGAAGCAGAAGATATTAAGAAGAGATGGCAAGAATACACAGAAGAACTATACAAAAAGGTTTTAATGACCAAGATAACCACAAGGTGTGATTACTCACCTAGAGCCAGATATCCTGGAGTATGAAGTCAAGTGGGGCTTAGGAATTATCACACGAACAAAGCTAATAGAAGTGATGGAATACCAGCTGAACTATTTCAAATCCTAAAAGATAATGCTGTTAAAGTGCTGTACTCAATATAATAGCAAATTTGGAAATTTAGCAGTGGCCACAGGACTGGAAAAGGTTAGTTTTCATTCCAGTCCCAAAGAAAGGCAATGTCAAAGAATGTTCAAACTACCACACAGTTGCTCTCTACTCACATACTAGCAAATTAATGCTCAAAATTCTATAGGCTAGGCTTCAACAGTACATGAACCATGAACTTCCAGATGTTCAAGGTGGATTTAGAAAAGGCAGAGGAACCAGAGATCAAATTGCCCACAGCCATTGGATCATAGAAAAAGCAAGGAAATTCCAGAAAAAAAAATTACTTCTGCTTCATTGACTATGCTAAAGACTTGTTTGTGTGGATCACAACAAATTGTGGAAACTTCTTAAAGAGATGAGAATACCAGGCACCTTACTTGCCTCCTGAGAAACCTGTATGCAGGTCAAGAAGCAACAGTTAGAACTGGACATGAAACAATGGACTGGTTCCAAATTGGGAAAGGAGTACATTAAGGCTATATACCATCACCCTGATTATTTAACTTATATGCAGAGTACATCATGAGAAATGCTGGGCTGGATGAAGCCCAAGCTGGAATGAAGATTGCTGGGAGAAATATCAATAAGCTCAGATATGCAGATGACTCCACCCTTATGACAGAAAGTGAAGAAGAACTAAAGAGTTTGTTGATGAAAGTGAAAGAAGAGAGTGAAAAAGCTGGCTTAAAACTCAACATTCAGAATATGAGGATGATGGCATCTGGTCCCATCACTTCATGACAAATAGATGGGGAAACAACGGAAACAGTGACAGACTTTATTTTCATGGGCTCCCAAATCACTGCAGTTGGTGACTGTGGCCATGAAATTAAAAGACACTTTTTCCTTGGAAGAAAAGCTGTCACCAAACTGGACATCATATTAAAAAGCAGAGACATTACTTTGCCAACAAAGGTCCATCTGGTCAAAGCTATGGTTTTGCCAGGAGTCATGTATGGTTGTGAGAGTTGGACCATAAAGAAAGTTGAATGCCGAAGAATTTATGCTTTTGAACTGTGATGTTGGAGAGGACTCTTGAGAGTCCTATGGACTTCAAGAGGATCCAACCAGTCATTCCTCAAGGGAATCAGTCCTGAGTATTCATTTGAAGGACTGATGCTAAAGGTGATGCTACAATACTTTGGTCACCTGATGTGAATAACTGACTCTTTGGAAAAGACCCTGATTCTGGGAAAGGTCAAAGCCAGGAGAAGAAAGGGATGACAGAGGATGAGATGGTTGGATGGCATCACTGACTCAGTGGACATGCGTTTGAGCAAGCTCTGGGAGTTGCTGATGGATAGGGAGGCCTGATGTGCTGCAGTTCGTGGGGTCGCAAAGAGTCAGACATAACTGAGCCACTGAACTGTACTGACTAATCTTTACTATCAGTAATTAATTATATGAATTATCTTTTGTGAATCTGATATTTAATTCCTCATGTTATTTACCTCTTGCTTTGACAGGGATATCTTCTCCACATGTTATTTCAAAGATGCCTACATAAATTTTATATTTTTTCATCTTTTACACACTTGAAATTCATGCTACAAAAATGGGTTATTTAGAAATGTACTGTATTAAAAAAATTCCACCTTGTAAATTTACAGACCTGTTTCTAGTGTCTTTCATCATTCAATAAGTCAAAAATATCCAAGTTTAACCTAATTTGCATTTTTAATTATATTTGTCAACCAGAAAATGTGTTTCTTAACCTATGACTACACTTTTTTCTTTGACAATAAAAATTTATTTGTTCTTTTATAGCATTTGTAAAAGACATGATTTGTTACTTATATCTCAGCTTTTCGTGTGTTTGGGAAAAAAGTTTTCTTCATTCTTCTGTGTTTTTATTTTCAGTTTTTTGCTGCTCTTTCATTTTTCTGAGGAATGCCTAAAATTTTTAAAAACATTTTCATTGTCAATTTCTTCCTCCATGTTTATCTCTGTGTCTACTTGCTGTTTTGAAGTACATTCTCTGACTACTTGTTAGTGTAACATAGTGATGGGAGCAAGAAAGCCACACTCCAACTCACAAAAAACAGATGATGATCATTCTCCTCTTTGGCTGAATATATTCCAATTCCAATCATCAAACACTAGTGAGTGAATGGTAGTGAGTCTTGGCGCTTTGAGGATGACAGGCCTTCCTTAAGCAAACTATCATGATGCCAGTAACCATATTTTGATCTATTTCAGAATCTTGAATTTAGTCTCTTTTCATTTCATATACTGTAATATTTAATGGATCACTCATAGAAATTAGAATTGCTATATTATAAACAAATAAGTGAAATACTCAGAAGAGAGATGTAAATACCTGCTATTTATAAAGAAATGTGATGAACAAGTATATGTCAAAAGTTAAGACAACTAAGATAAAATAGATTTATTCCTTAAAGGTCCAAATTACCAAAGCTAAATTTTGAAGGAATAGAACATTTGCATACGTTGATAACAAGTAAAGAAATGGAGTATGTAATTTAAAACATTTGCAAATAGGAAATTCCAGGCTTAGAAGATTTCTTGGGTGATTACTATAAAATATTTTCCAGGCAAGAGTACTGGAGTGGGGTGCCATTGCCTTCTCCGATAAAATATTTAAATAACACTGATCTTTCCAAAGCTGTTTCAGAAAATAGAGAAAGAAAAAAAGTCATAACTTCTACAAATTTGGTCGTTATTACTCTGACACTGAAGCCTCACAAAGGTATCACAAGAAAAGAAACCTGCAGGGCAGTGTTCCTCATGAAAGGGGACATGGATGTCTTTGTGCTGTGCTGGGCTTAGTCACTCAGTTGTGTCTGACTCTTTGAGTCCCCATTGACTGCAGCCCGGCAGGATCCTCTGTTCGTGGAATTCTCCAGGCAAGAATACTGGAGTGGGTTGCCCTGCCCTTCTCCAGGGGATCTTCCCAACTCAGGGATTGAATCCAGGTCTCCCGCATTGTGGAACGATTCTTTACCATTTGAGCCACCAGGGAGGCCCGGGAATACTGGAGTGGGTAGCCTATCACTTCTCCAGGGGATCTTCCCAACCCTGGAGTTGAACCAAGGTTTCCCATGTTGCAGCGGATTCTTTACCAGCTGGGCTATCTGGAAAGCCCTGTGGATATCTTTAACTAAATGTTATTAATGAACCAAGTCCAGCAACCTCAAACATCATGAGTAGAGAGTTTTACTCCAAGAATCCAAACTTAAGTTAGCATCCCCCATCCCAAACCAATTAATCCAATGTCCATCTTGCTAAGCTATCAGGGCTTCCCTGTTAGCTCAGTTGGTAAAGAATCCATCTGCAATACGAGAGACCAGGGTTCGGTCCTTGGGTTGGGAAGATCCCCTGGAGAAGGGAAAGGCTATGCACTCCAGTATTCTGGTCTAGAGTATTCCATGGACTGTGTAGTCCATACGGCTGGCAAAGAGTTGGACACGACTGAGCAAATTTCACAAAATCACAGCATCACCTAAAAAGGTGTAGGAAAAGCACTTTACAAAATTCATCATACATTTGTGATTAAATCTTTAAGCAAATTGATAATAACTTTATTTTATAATGTTAATTTTAAGAAAAATACTTATAAAAACCCACAGCTAGCATCAAGTTTAAGGGTTAAAGACTGAATTCTTGACCTCTAAGATCAAGAACATAACAAGGGTGTTAAATCTAACCACTTCTATTCAACATTTCCCAGAAATTCAGATAAGTGCAATAAAGGGGAAAAAAAGGTGCAAAAAGTAAAGGGACATAGAGTTTGGAAAATATAAACAAAACTGTCATTATTTGCACATGGTTTAGACCCATACATAGAATATCATAAGGAACTCACCTCAAAGCCACTAGAACTGGGCATAGTTAGCAAGGGCACAGTGATACAACTTTGTCATCCAGGAATCAATGGCTGTATACAACCAAGGAATAACTCAAAACTAATATTAAGAAAATGATTAATAATAACATCAAAAGAAATCAACTGTTTTAAAATAAATTTATTTAAAATATTTTAAGATTGCTTAGAGGAATAAAAACATGGCTGAGAGGAATTTTTTAAAGTATTTAAATGGATATATTCAATATTTATAAGTTGAAAGAATAATTTTGTTGAGGTGGTAATTCTACCCGAAGTTACTATATAAAATTCAAAGTACCCTTACATGCCTCTTTGTAGAATTTGACAACTCAGTCCTAAAATTTATATGGAAGTGAAAAGTATCCAAAACAATTTTGAAAAAGGCAAACAAATTTGGAGGAGTTACATTATATTTAGTAGTGTTTTTTTTGCTATGTAGCAAACTATTATAAAATTATCAGTTTAAAGCAAAAGGCATTTACTGTCTCACAGTTCTATACACCGTGAGAGTCCATCATGGCATCACTGGTTTCTCTGGTCTCTGTAAGACACTTTTTACAAAGCTGAAATCAAGGTGTTCTGCAGTTTTGATCTCAAATGGATCTCAGAGTCATTCCAGTTGCTCTCAACTGCATTGCTTTTTTCTCAACTCGATCTTCCCTTCAAAGCTTATTCTTCTTGGATAAATTCACCTCCCTCCTGCTGTAAAACTGAACTATCAGTCAGGGACTGACCTGTGTGTCTAGACTCCACTGCACTTCTTGTCTCGTAGCTTCTTTCACGCTTGGGAAGCAGTGGTGTGCTGTATCTTTCTCACATGTGAAATCTGTTTCAGATGTTCTCTTCTGCCACCTGGTAAAGGAACCTTTGTGTTCATAAGACACTAAGTGATTAGATTAGGCTCAGCCAGATGAACTCCGTTTTGATTAATTCAAAGTCACCTGATTAGCAAGTGTAATTACACAAGCACATGTGCAAAGTCACTCTTGCCATGTTGTTGATGTTCAGGCACTAGGTCGGGTCTGACTCTTTGCCATCCCGTGGACTACAGGGCACCAAGCTTCTCTGTCCTTCACTGTCTCCTAGACTTTTCTCAAACTCATGTCCACTGGGTTGATGATGCTATCCAACCATCTCATCCTCTGTTTCCCTCTTCTCCTCCTGCCCTCAATCTATCTGAGCATCAAGGTCTTTTCCAGTGAGTTGGTTCTTTGCATCAGGTGGCCAGAGTATTGGATCTTCAACTTCAAGACCAGTCCTTCCAATGAATGTTCAGGGTTGTTTTCCTTTAGGATTGACTGGTTTGATCTCCTTGAAGTCCAAAGGATGCTGAAAGGTCTTCTTCAGCACTATAATTCAAAAGCATTAATTTTTCATTGCTGAATCTTCTTTATGGTCCAACTCTCACATCCATACATGACTACTGGAGAAGCCATATCTTTGACTGTATGAACCTTTGTTGGCAAAGTGATGTCTCTGCTTTTTAATACGCTGTCTAGGTTTGTCATAGCTTTTCTTCCAAGGGGCAAGCATCCTTTAATTTCATGACTTCAATAACCATCTGCAGTGAATCAAGATATGATATATTATTGTATCCAGAGTCCCAGGGATTAGGGAAAGAAATCCTGGAGACTATTTTAGGATTCTGCCTACCACATTACAGTAAATTAAAAGATTATAATAAAGACAGAATAATCAATACAATGTTGATTATGCAGTCATAAGCATTTACATTAATGATACAGATTTGAAATTCCTTTATATCTATTTTTTACAAACATATCAAGATAATTTAGTGAGAAAAGATAATTTTTTTTTTAAAAAAAGGTTCTAGGGTAAGTAGATACCACATGGAAAGAATACAGTTTACTTTTACATCACACCATACACAAAAACTAACTCAAAATGGATCATATGCTTAAATGGAAGAACTAGACAATAAAACTTCTAAATTTAAGACGTGTTTGAAAATATACTCTTGACTATCAATTTCATAAAACATTCTTAGATATAACCTCAAAATTCTGTTACAACCAATTTTAGTTAATCAAAATTCAAATGAGAATGAAGAAGAGAAACCACAGAGAGAAAATATTTCGTAGTCATATATCTGATGAAAAATATTAGTTCCAAAATACAGAAAGAATTCTTAAAACTCTATAATGAGTTATACTTTTATTTTCAAAATGAACTGAGATTTTAATAAAATTTCAGCAAAGCCTTAATGAACTCATGAATATATACTCAACATCACTATTCATTAGGAAAATACAAATTTAAACAACAATGAGATATCACTACATACCCACTAAAATCCTTATAATCAAAAAGTCACACAATAGCAAGTGATGATGAGAATGCAGAGACACCGAAACCTTTATACCTTGTTGATGGAAACGTAAAGTGGTGCCGCTACTTTTGAAAACTTTGGTAGTTTTCTTAAAAAGTTAATCATAAAATAACCATATAATCCAGAAATGGAGAGGCTAGCTATCTATCCAAAACAAATGAAAGAATAGAGTCACATGATGACATGTATGCAGATGCTTACAGCAGCATAATCTGAGAAGGCACTGTACAAGAAATTTTTAAAATATAGTGAGTTGAGAGGACAAGTCATGTTTGAGGAATGCATATGAACTGCAATTCGTAGACTGGATAATAAGGTTAACATTTTAGAACAGAATCAATAAAACATATGTAATTAATTTGAAATCACTTGTTGAACACTTTGCAGATGCCAAGCTCAGTGCTTGCTACTTAAGGCTGATTTCATAAGTATAAACTCATAAAGAACCTGGTCTACAATATGAACATACACTTAGCAGATGAAATGCTGAATCTGCTTATGCATAATAATAAGAATAAGCTAATAATTATAAGCTATAATAATAATAATAAGCTATTTAACCATTTGCCATGTGTCCAGGGTTTCAGTACTTAATCCATTTAGTTTTTGCAAATCTAGATAAGCAAGGTGTTATTATTATTTGCATATTGCAAAGGAGAAAAAAAGAAACCTGAAGAAGTTAGTTACTTACCCAAGGTCATTCTATAGTAAATGATGGAGGAAGAGCTCATGCACTGGCAGTATATTACCAGGACCCATCTCTTAGCGATTTAATATATCTCTGCTGCTGCTGCAAAGTCGCTTCAGTCGTGTCTGACTCTGTGCGACCCCATAGACGGCAGCCCACCAGGCTCCCCCATCCCTGGGATTCTCCAGGCAAGAACACTGGAGTGGGTTGCCATTTCCTTCTCCAGTGCATGAAAGGGAAAAGAGAAGGGGAAGTTGCCCAGTCATGTCTGACTCTTCATGACCCCATGGACTACAGCCTACCAGGCTCTTCCGCCCATGGGATTTGCCAGGCAAGGGTACTGGAGTGGGGTGCCATTGCCTTCTCCGTAATGTGTCTCTTCCAGGACACAAATTAGTCAGTGTCTACATTTGTTTACCACCATATATGCTAGACCTGTGCATGTCTAGGCTAGTAACTCCTAGACAAATGTGACTACTGAGCACTTGAAATGGACTTAGTCCAGATCGAGATGTGCTACAAGTGTCAAATACACAAGATTTTGAAGACTTAGAATAAAAAATGGAATTAAAAATACCCCAGTAATCATATTTTATATAATTGCAGCTTCAAATTATAATATGGAGTATAGTTAGGTGGTCAGCTTCACAGGGCAGGTGGATACTCAGCCCAGTGGGGAATGGGGAGCGTGGAGGGCGGCCACCTTGGGAACTGGGTGTTCATTTTCGCTCTGGAAGGAAATCAGTGCTTTTTGCAGTCATGGGGAAGGGCCACACATCAGTAAGGGAAGGTGCATGCTCACTTGTGTCCGACTCTTTGCGACCCCACGGACCGTTGCCCTCCAGGCTTCTCTGTCCATGGAATTTTTCAGGCAAGAATACTAGAGTAGTTGTCATTTCCTCCTCCAGGGGATCTTTCCAACCCTGGCATTGAACCCGTGTCTCTGACATCTCCTGCACTGACAGGAAGATTCTTTACCTGCTGAGTCACCTGGGAAGCCTATAGATGAAGTATGTATCTGATTAAATAAATATAATCTTAAAATTTATTTTACCTGTTTTTACTTTTTTTTCTACTAGACAATTTTAAATGGCATTCACAGCTTACATTTGTGGGCTCATCTCACATTTCTTTTGCACAGCACTACAAGAATTTTTTAGTGGCTATTGTATTTTTCAGTGTCAAATGATCCTGAACAAAAATACTCAACAAAAATAGCATAATGCATTCAGTGACTCTGTTAATTTGAATGTATTTTCAGAGCTAAAACAAGACCATGATCAGTATTCCTCTCTGAAAGCAAACTATTAATAATAATAATAGTTAAGTAGCAATTCAAACAAGAGGACTGACAGTACACTGCACATTAAAATACACTCAACATTCACAAACAGGTTAAAAATTATGCTGAAGAAAAGGGTTCCAAATTTAAGTTTTTGGATAATCATTTTTACTAATTCAGGCATTAAATCTGTAACCTAATTATTTGCAGTTTCCTTAAATTTGAAGAAAGATGGACACTTAAAAGAATGAAAATAGATCCATGGACATTTGAGGGGAAATCCCTTTCTTATCTTTTTTCCTCCCTTTTTCCTCTTCTCCTTTCCTTCTCTCTTTCCTCCCTGCCTTGTTCTCTTCTCTCAATTTTTTGTTTTTCTTTCCCTTTTACTTTAAAATTATACCCAACTATTGGGCCTTATCCTGAAGCAAGATATTTGGATATTTTAAAGGTCTTAACTTTAAAATTAATTCTTTAAAGCCAATATACTTTTATAATTTGCTACCATATCCCTATAAAATCTCATTAATTCAAAGATATAAGCCACTACCTTTTAATTATTGAAGCATATATAAGATCATTGTAAAGCAACAGATAAAGATGCGTATTCCTTTTCACCAAGCTGTTAATGCATAGATCTTTAGTAATAAATTGCTCCTTAGAGTCACATGGTATTATT
The DNA here is from genome assembly GCA_917880005.1 of Nanger dama. Lineage (NCBI taxonomy): Eukaryota > Metazoa > Chordata > Mammalia > Artiodactyla > Bovidae > Nanger > Nanger dama. The sequence goes on along the minus strand of CAKJTW010000044.1, from coordinate 9,284,468 downwards.
ATGACTTGCTGATGTGAAAATGGAAGCATCCCAAGAAAAAGATTTTTCTGTATTTACTTACATCCATGGACTTATTTCTGCACATACCGTTATGGTGCTAGTTAAAAATCACAGAAGTACAAAGGGTGGAATGCTGAAGCTTCTCATGTGGCCAAGCCACACACTAGCTGTTTGCCTACAGGCCCATCACACCCCTGTTCTGGCCTAAATCCTAAGCAAGACAGCATAACTACTAAATGATCTAAAAATCCTCTTCACAATCTGCTCCACGAGAGACTGGCTGATGCTTTAGGCACAGGTAACAATATGTCACAGTTTGGATGTGTGTAACACTACGTGTCTTACCGTATAAATTGTTGTTCAAACTGGGACCCTTTTGAGAGTGAAAGGGGATGCTATTATAATTATGCTGAAGCCAGCATTTACACGAGACTGTCTCATGTTAACTGGGGCATATGGTCGCCCTGCCCATCCATGATCATGTACTTCACACATGCAGTATGACTTCTGGAAATATCAATAATAGCATTAATAATAGTAATAATAAAAGCTAGCTTGTTACTAGGAAATTGCCAAGATGTCCCATCTTGGTGAATGGGTTAATTTCATTGTTGGGTGGGTGTGTCTGTGTATATGTGTTAGTCACTCGGTTGTGTCCAACTCTTTGCAACCCCATGGACTGTAGCCTGCCAGGCTCCTCTGTCCATGGGATTTCCCAGGCAAAAATACTGGATTGGATTCCCATTCTCTTCTCCAGGGGATCTTCCCAACCCAGGGTTGAACTCAGGTCTCCTAAGTTGCAGGCAGATTCTTTACCATCTGAGCTACTTTAATTGCTTATAAAGGCTCCCCCGTCTCATCTAGATTTAGCCACAGGCATGCAGTGTGTACAAATTATGCTTATATCTCCATGGGTACAGCCTAATATGTTTCATGAGTTCCTTGGGGAACCAATTTTCTGAATATGGTTGAATCCCAAGACCAGCCCTGCCTGCTGTCCTGTGGGTGGCCCACAGATGCTTTTTTTTTTAGGGAGTTTTTGTCCAGCTGATCTTTTAAGGTTTTGTCTTCCTGGAGATTTGTGCAGGAGCACACTTCATGTCCTTAAATGGGATGTGTTGCTTGGCTCTTCATTCCAAACACAGCTCTGTGGGAGGTGTGGGGTCCATGGATCAGCTTGTCAGGTACGACATTATCTCCACACCAGAAATTCAAATGTGTGACTTCGCCTAAGCACTTCAGTTTCCTCGTTTGAAAACAATCATCTCCTGTCTGCTGCAGCTTTTCATGAGTTTCAGCTCATGCAAGCAATTATTAAAAAAAAAAAAAAAAACAGTAAAAGTAACTTGGTGAAATAGCTCTGCGCAGAGTGCTAATCTTGAAATCGCAGCTCCAGCATCATTCACAGTGATTCTGGGACAGTTTTCTGGATACTTTCTTGACTTCGGAATGATTACACCTAAACTGGGTGAAGATATCCTCTTCGTGTATTCCTTCAAGAAAGAAAAACAATCATACGTGTCCCACCCCATGACAAAGCGAGGACTTTCATAATCTCCTGCAGTGTAAAATCTGGCCTCTCGATTGCTTAGGAGATGATTCTCCTACAATGCATATAAATAGTAAGAAACCAATAACTCAAGAAGATCTACCTCTATTTTATACACTTGTTCTCTTAGGGAGGGAAGATGGAGAAAGAAAAGAAGGAAAACACGGACTGCACATTTAATAATCATACGACACTGATGAAATACAAATCACTGCCAAAAAGTGAAACAAAGAACCGGATTAATCTTCTCTCTGTCTCTACTTAGTTCCCATCACCTAAGCAATTGCCACAGAGGCTATTTGTAGGAGATTCAGCAGAGAGAGCTTTGCGCCAACGGAATTTCAGCTGCTGCTTAAGTAAGAGAAATCTGAGTTCGGAGGGTGATAATCCACAGATGTTTCACTTTACGTGCTATGAGATGGTCTCCCCAAAACTGTTTCCCCTCCAGAAATCCCTTCTCAGACGCACCTTAAAAAGATGATGCCCGAGCAGCATCATTCCCCCATTTTATCTGCTTAAAGTGAAACACTGTGCACCTGCATACTGACAAAAAGTTCTTCCTTGCCTGCTTGGAGTGATAAATAATTCAAGTGGTGCACTCCAGAGAGCACCAGGAATGAGTTTCCTATCTTGTTGCAGTAAAGATATTTTTCTAATCTGGAGTCATCTAAAAAGGTTCTTGAAATATGTGTTTATGTATCATTTGGAAACAAAACCAGTGTCTGTATGAGTGCATGTATCGTATTATAAGCTTTTGGAGGCTAGGGACTAAGTCTGTTTATTTTGCTTTTTAGATTACATTATACATTTTGACTAACTTTGAAAAAAAAAAAACAGAAACAACAACAACGATTTTGAAAGCTTATTGTGGCACAGAAACATTGCTAGCTGTATTTTTCTTTCATTTCAATAAAGGGCATACATAACATAAAACAAGGGCTACTTCTGCCATAAGTCATCATACGATTGCTCTTTTTAAATTTAAATTTATTTATTTTAATTGGAGGCTAATTACTTTACAATATTGTATTGGTTTTGCCATACATCAACATGAATCCACCACGGGTGTACACTTGTTCCCTATCCTGAACCCCCCTCCCACTTCCCTCCCCATACCATCCCTCTGGGTCATATTCGATTGCTCTTTTACTATTTTGGAGTTTCTTGCTCCTGGATGCCTTGAAACCTGCCCTGAAGTCTGGCAATGCTGTTACTATTATCTTTTTTAAAGTAATATCCCATTGATCAAGTCAAAGGAAAAAACTGGGTTTTTCATATATGAGTTATTTTTGCCAAATTTCCCTGAACCAAAAAACAGTACTAACGTAGCGACTGGAAAGTCCATGTGATGAAAGCATGGGTCACCGTGTGCAAACTGTGAAATGTAATTGAAAGTAAAATGTTTAATTAAAATGGACATTTCTGAGCCTGCTTCTGGCAGCAGCCATCTTGCTGAAAATTATATTTGTTACACTGGCAACCTGGGAGAACAGTCCAAGGGATTGTGAGTGCCAGGTTCCATCCAAAAGTAAACGGGGTGAAAATCGCAAGGAGAGCTTGAATGCTGTTCCCTCCATGATCATGCGTGTGTCAGACGCAGGAGCCCTTGTACAGAGTGGTCAGAACAGGACGACCTGCCACATATAGCTACTCCTAAGTCAATATTAATTAAAACAAAGCATCCTTTTCCCTCCAAATGATTGTCCCTTTCACTCTTATCAGCAAGTTTCCATAACAATTGTGCTTTCAGATGCTCTGTTCTTTTCGTACAGCCTGAAATGCGAGGGTACTCATCGTTTCTTAAGTTATTTCTCCTTTGAGACCACAGGGATCTTTTTTCTCCCCCTCATAAAAGCCACTGATCCCAGATAATCCTCAGACTTGAGTGGGGATGAGCTTCACTGACTTTTTCAGTTCAAATTTGAGAAAAGAAATTTGAGAACGAGATTATGTCTGGCATCCAAAGGACAGTTTCCTTCCCTGAAATCTGGGTGTATTCAAAGGCCGATCTGGTTGGGAAGTACCCAGCCTGAGCTGGACAGGTCTGGCCATTTGATGAATCGCAGTCTCAGAAGATGTCCCTCTTGGAGAAGAATTACTTTGGCATTCTATAAAGGGCAAGTGAAATAATGTCCCTTTCTGTCGCATCTCTCACAGTGACCTCTAAAATCTCAATGGCTGATAGTAGACATAAAACTACAACAGAATTTGTGTATGCCTTCATAAAAGCAAAATTCCAACTTTATCTGTTTGTTCCCCCAATGTTATTAAGTTTACTTGTGCTTTCTGTCATCTATCTGCTCTGGAATCCAGTTACCATTCCTAAACAGTGAAGGCACTGACTAACAAATAAATGCATAAACAAGTAATATGTAAATGTAAAACTCTTTAAAAATATTAATAGCAAAGCACTGTGGAAAAAAATCAGATCTGATTGCTGTTCTGTAATCTATGATTTGGGTATAAAAACAACTCCCATGGGCTGGATCCAGCAACGATGACATCTGATCATTTTTTCTACCTGAACTTGTTTAGTGAGCTCTTTCTCTATAATACGTTCTTTATTGCCCAAGGAATGCTCTTTGAATTTACTTTCTTTACAGGGTGATTATAAATCTTCATGACATCCCTAATGATTCATCTCTTTTGGCACAGGGCAGGAGGATAACCATTTCTATAATGCACACATTTCATTTAAGGTGAAACTAGTAGGAAATTTATCAATCAGCCCAGGCGTTTTAGGCATGGACTGAACTCTGCCACTGTAACCATTTTTTCCTCTCCATAAACACTTTTAATTTTGGTATCCTTTCTGCCTTTAATGACCCATAATCCTTTCAATCAGAGGTTGTTTTTAATTTGTACATGATTAAGTGCATGTACTGAACTTTTCTTCTACTGAGGAACAGATGTAAATTAAATTTTTAGTCATAATATGGAAATATTTAGTTAATGTTAAAATATCCCCCAGATCATTTCACATTCCTTAAACAGAATAGACTACTCAACTCAAACTCTGATCAGCATCTGTTTTCTGGGTTTTGCAGTATTATTTTTTCAAAAGCTAAATAATTTTAGAGCCACAAGAATGAGAGTGATCCTCTTCTTTATTTGGGGGTTCACTGTGGTGAGACAAACGCCTCATACTAAATGAGTCATTGGACATGACTTAGAGCCCTGAGCCCGAGATTTTGATTGTTCTAGCAAAATCTTTATGAATGCAAAATCCTGGAATCCTGTGAGTCAAACACCTCTCCTAAAATATTTGTGGGATTGAAATCTTTTCCCCATTGTGTATGATTTTTGTAAATCAGTGGTGTTTGTTTCAATCAGATGTTCTATCTCTCCTGAAAACAGAAAACTACATGAACAGATTAGAAACCCATATGAGAGAAGCCATCAGCAGTGGGGGAAAGCCTTCTGCAAAAATACTTTTGAACTTCAGAGGAGGAGACACATGCTTGGTCCTCCAAGCTGGAAGACATGGAAAATTTTTTTCTTTCTTTTTTTTAAATAGACATATGTAGAACATTTGTTTCCGTTTTATTTCTGCTGTCATAATATGATGGTTTTATTCAGTTTTTAAACATGCTTCAGCTGGAAACACTACATCTTTAAATCAGGCAACCCTGGCGTCTGTGTGAATTCCCTTGCTGCGCTCCCTCACCTTACCCAGGTGCATGTTAAATCAGTATTAATGACAATATCATTCTTGTGCAGTCATCTCCTGCCTGCAATTTGGTTTTAATTACCCGCCACGTTGTCTTTCCCCCTCACTGACAGCCATTAAATAGGGAATGACACCAGAGCCACGGTTGTGCGGGGTATTCACTTCGCCGGATTCCGTCCCCCTCATAAAGCAGGCTGCAGTGCCTCCTAGTGGCCGAGGTCCGAAAGGGCCCTCATTGAAACTGGAGACTCGCCATGCACTTTTCAGGTGAACTTGGGGAGCTGGGCAGATGAGCTTACTGTTTTTAAAAGGGGAGGGAGGAAAAAAATAAAACGTTATTTATCAATTAAGGAAAAATTGCTAGTTGGTAAAGTGTGTTTTTGTTTTTCATTGAAATACAATGGTAAATTGACGCGCTACTGAAACCTTGTTTTACCCTCCAAAATGGAGGCTCAGAAACAAGGAACTTGTCACGTAAAATGCGTCCGACCAAAGTTCTGGAAGCGAATGTTCGGCCAAGGTGCACTGCAAGTCCTCCAGGAGTTAGACCTTCACCTCTTCCTCTTGCCCTGCGCTGTTTTCTCTTAGGCCATAGAAAGGGTTTTGTTTTCTTTCTTTGTATCCCCCCTTTCCTCCTGATTTTCTTTTTCCATTTTTATTTTCCCCCATTTTACAAACGCCTTTTATTTTCATGAGAGTTTAAAGCATTATTCTAAGTGATGAGTGTATAAATGTCTGTAAAAAGCATCTTTTTGCAATTATGCAGTTCCTAAATATTTTTTTTTTAAAGAAAGTTCTCCCTTATACGGGAGTCTAAAAGTGAAGTTGTTTGTCCAAATGTTCAAATTAGACAACCGTACAGATGCTTTGGATGGAAGCTCTTCCTTCGTATAATGGCTATCGCATTTTGCATTAAAAAAATTGGTTAAAATAAATCTGCAGGCGTGTGCATTTCACAAAGAGGACGCTGTCTCTTTGGCACTGTAAATTAAAACAACATTGCTTACAACAGTACATTACGGCGCACTTGGAGAGGGAGCTTCGGTAAGGAACCAGATTCAGTTTTCACTTTCTGATTTTTCTCCCCAGCAACTTCTCCCTGGTTAGAAGGTTGAGGACCCATGGGTTGGTTGCTCTTTCGCAGTTGCTTGCTAGCTTCTTTTTAGCAAGTGTAATTACGCATTTCACATGCTGCTAAATGAGAGTCAGAGCTAACTGCTTTAATTAGAATTTTAAGCATACACAGTATATGCAGTAACTTATACATACATTTAATTGTGTGTTTGTATTTGTATGCCTGTGTTTCTAAAAACCCAAGCATAAAATAGAGATACCGATAATTACAGTGCATCTCACGCATTCTTCCTTCTGCTAACCAGCACAGTCATGTTAAGAGTATATTCATTTGTGGTTATTGCTGCTGCTTTAAAAGCAAAGCACTTTATTTACATTTTAAAAATTAAAATAAACCAACATTTTGTTGAAGAAATGTTAAAATTGGTTAGAACTTGGTCTCAAATTTTAATAAAGACATTGAAGTATGATGCTTTTTGCTACATAAGAAACTTTAAATTGCCTCATAAACTGATTTTCAGTAAGTCTGATAGCATCACCCAAAGGATAAAAAAAATACTGTCTTCAGAACTTTGGAAACTAACATACATTTTAAAAGGGAAAATGTGCTCAAGTCACCCTTTTTTTTCCTCAGAGAATATTTGATCTTTTGAATATTGCCTGAATTGATTCAATTTATTGTTTTAAGGACTATTTTGCGTTATTAAATAATAGCTAGGAAAATCGTTATTCCTTCTAGACTGAAACGGGAAGCTTATAAATGCAATGACGAAGGCGTAATCTCTGATTCGGCTTACATATATTGGTTTACAGCTATATTGAGTTCAGTTAGACTGATTTTTTTCGTTCCTAATATGAAACTTGATGCTGGGTAATCTGATAAGTGAGTTTCATTTCCTGGAAATTTATTGCTTCTATATCCAAGTGCAAAGAAATCGCACAAGTAAAAACAATGAGGAGTCTGTATGCAAGGCATTAATGAGGGCCACTGTTTTCTCACGAAGATTCTGCATGGGGGAAAAGAGGTATTTGAGCTGTTAAAATGACAAGGCATGCTATTCCTTTTAGCTTCCACCATCATTCCCTTTGCCTGATGGGGGTAAGAGCAAATTGGCATGGTCTTCAGGCACTTTAGATCAAGAAGCAGAAACAGTGTGGAATACGAGAGTGTATGCTATTTTCAAGACTCTCAGGCAGAGCAGCAGCCGAATGCACTGCAGAGCACGGCAGGGCTCAGCTCCTAAAGTCCTGGGCAGCCGGGTGCCACCTCCCCAGGCCCTCTCCCCACACACAGCTGCTGTCTCGTCCCTGCAACATGCTTTGCACGTTCTGATCTCTAGAGTGCCTATGCCTGTTGCTTGATATATTACAGATGGGATGACAGAAGCTGAAGAACTTTTCAGAGAGCAAACAGTATCATTACGTTAATTAAACCAATGACTAAAACTGTCCTGTGACTATGTGACTATAAAGGCCCAACGCTGGGCATCATGGGAGGGAGACAGTCCTCAGAGTGATGATATTTGTGGAGTGTCCTTGGGATATTCACACAAAGTCTTATTTTGTCCTGGTAGTGAATCCATAGACGCTATTCCAAGGACGACAGTGGGAATCTGAGACGAAAGGCTTGTCTGAAGCTCTACCACCAAAAAACAGAATTGGGCTGTGATGCTGCATCCATCTGCTTGACTGTAAAGTCAGTGTGTGTGTGTGCGTGTGTGTGTGTGCAAAGTCAAGTCAGTCCTGTCCAACTCTTTGCAACCCCAGCAGGCTCGCCCATTGATGGGATTCTCCAGGTAAGAATACTGGAGTGGGTTACTTTTTTTTTTTTTTTACTAAACAGTAACTGATGATTTCAAGAAACTTATATTCCCAGCTTGGATTTATAAAAGATGGCTGCTGCTGCTAAGTCACTTCAGTCATGCCTGACTCTGTGTGACCCAATAGATGGCAGCCCACCAGGCTCCCCCGTTCCTGGGATTCTCCAGGCAAGAATACTGGAGTGAGTTGCCATTTCCTTCTCCAATGCATGAAAGTGAAAAGTGAAAGTGAAGTCGCTCAGTCGTGTCCAACTCTTCGCGACCCCATGGACCGCAGCCTCCCAGGCACCTCCGTCCATGGGATTTTCCAGGCAAGAGTACTGGAGTGGGGTGCCATCGCCTTCTCCGATAGAAGATGGCAAGCAGGATGATACCAGATGTAAATGACAGGTAACATATATAGGCAGGGGCCAAAGATATCTTCCCCAGGGCAACAGTCGTTTTCAGCTTAGACATGACAGAGATCTTCATAAGGAGATGGGCATTTTGTTGTTGGAGATGGGCATTCCTGGTGGCTATGGAGGTGGTCAACTTTAGAAAACCCGAGCATGCCCATGCGTGCACATGTCCACATACAGATAGCAAATGGGGCCGTATAGGTGTCATTTGACGGAAAATAAATCAGTCTCATGAAATGAAGTTTTCTTTGAAGACAATGTCTGTCCAGTTGGTTGAGGTTCAAAAGGTATGGAAAGTTTGAGTTAAATGAATTCAAGTCAGTTTCTTTAATGCAGGACTTTTCAGAGCCTTCAACATGTTAAAGCACAATGAGATGACAGAGAAACTTAGAATATGTGTTTCCCAGATTAATTGGTCAAATGTCCGTTTTGTTTGTTACAGTCCCTTTGTCAGGAAAAGGTTATAGACATTGTAGAAAATGTTGCTGCAGGGAGGAGGAGAAATTGAGCTAATAGACAGGAATTCTTAAATGCTTGATTAAGACAGACATCATCCTCCAGGCAGTGAAAAGCTACCAAGGGTCTTTGCATGCAGAGCTGATTTCTACTATTACATTAATAATAGTTCCAGTCTCCAAGGTTGAGACAGCAAGAGTAGCATATTCTCAAACACCGTGGGGCCAAACTTGTCAAAACAAATGCTATAGCTTCCTTCTTGGTTTACATCGTAAGCAAGCATGTGCTTTGTGGTGCTGATTTACTGGAATTAGTCCAAACACTGTGGTTGGAAATAACCCACGCTTTACAGGTTTTATGGAGTACTGGGTTGATATTTTAATCTTGCTGAGTATTAAAGATAGCAGATAGAAGAAGCTACTGTAGCTCACTAAGCAAAGCCTCTCAAAGGTTTCTGGGCACATGTGACATCTCACAAGAAGAAAGCAGGAATTGTGAGCCCACATGAAAACCCACGCCACCTTAGCAAGCACTCAGACATTTGTTGCTTCCTTACAGGTCTGAATTCTGAAGATTCCAGACTTCTCCCCAGAAAAGAATTTTCTAAATGTTGCTCATTTTCATGGCAATTTCTTAAGGGATCCATGAGTATAGAAGTGTAACACAGGTATTCATTCTAATGATGATATCAGATATTGAACCATAGTAAAACATGCTGATGTTTCGTGAATAACAAAAGCTAATGTTTCATGCGCTGGAACTGTTGTAAACACTTTAGACTGATTTGCACATTTAATTCTTATAATAACCTCAGAACAAATACTATCATTGTCCTAACTTTACTAATTAGAAAACTGCATCAGAGAGAGGTTAGGTAATTTGCCAAGATCATACAACCAGATTAGTTACCTGGAGTTAGGCTCAGTTGTGTTTGGATTGGGTTAGTGAGTGTTGATGGAGAAGGCAATGGCACCCCACTCCAGTACTCTTGCCTGGAAAATCCCATGGATGGGGGAGCCTGATAGGCTACAATCCATGGGGTCGCTAAGAGCTGAACACGACTGAGCGACTTCATTTTACTTTTCACTTTCACTTTTCACTTTCATGCTTTGGAGAAGGAAATGGCAACCCACTCCAGTGTTCTTGCCTGGAGAATCCCAGGGATGGGGAAGCCTGGTGGACTGCCATCTATTGGGTCACACAGAGTCAGACATGACTGAAGTGACTTAGCAGCAGCAGCAGCAACAGTGAGTGTTGAACTCAGTATGATCAGGTTGAAAGTGAAAGTGAAGTCGCTCAGTCGTGTCCGACTCTTTTCGACCCCATGGACTGTAGCCTATCAGGCTCCTCTGTCCATGGGATTTTCCAGGCAAGAGTGCTGGAGTGGACTGCCACTTCCTTCTGCAGGGCATCTTCCCAACCCAGGAATCGCAGCCGGGTCTCCCGCATTGTAGGCAGACGCTTTACCGTCTGAGCCACCAGGGAAGCCCTTGGTCAGGTTGCTTGCTCTTAACTCCTCTTCTCTCCTGCCACATTCTGGTTAAGAGTGTGGTTTAAAAGATCTCTCTGTCCTTTCTGTTTCAGTAATGTAATGATAATAATAACTAACAGATTTTACTGCACACTGGACACTGTATTATATGTGAAGTTGCTTTAGTCGTGTTCCATTCTTTGCAACCCTATGGACTGTAGCCTGCCAGGCTCCTCTGTCCATGAGATTCTCCAGGCAAGAATACTGAAGTGGGTTGCCATTTCCTCCTCCAGGAGGTCTTCTTGACCGAGAGGTCAAACCTGCATCTCCTGGGTCTCCTGCATTGGCAGGTGGGTTCTTTGCCACTGGGAATCTTTGCCACTTGGGAATCTTATTTAATTCTTGCAACTGTTCTGTCAGACAGACAAACTTGTGAACCCACTAGATATGTGAGAAAACTGAGGCACAGGGGGAGAAGTCCTGGGTTCAAAGTCACACCGCTTATAAGAGGCCAGCATGCAGTGTGAGCCCAGGTCTGACTCCAGAAGCAGTTGCAACTGCCTTTTCTTTAACCACATGCTTTGGAAGTTTTCTATGTTAAGGAAATTATAGAAGAAAAAAGTCACACATCAGATTTTGTATTTGGCGCATTTTCTTTCCCCAGATTTGGAAAGTATTTATGACTCCCAGATTCCAGTGTTTTGTGAACTGTGCTTATCTGACACAGACTGGTATCTCTATTATGCATCCACAAAAGCTCATTATGACCTTTTAAAATAGCTCTTTTTCATTCTCTTTCAAAATTTTTCTAAGTAATCAAAAATCATACATGAGTTTTTCCTAAAAGTCAGAATAATGAAGCTCAACTGCCCTACTTAAAGCACTTTTTTCCTGTATTGATCAATGCAGTTGGAAGAAAATGGATGTAAAGAATTGCAGCTTAGATATAGTAAAGTATCCGTTGACTACTTTAAAAACTGAGAGTTGGAAACACTACAATCAAAATGAAAGTTTCTTACACCCAAATGATTTCTTATCTTGTCATCTTTCTTTGAAGTCAATCAAATATTTATTTATGAACTATTTCTTATAAAAATTAATTGCTTATTGCTCTGTGTAATTTCTTTTGAATTAAAAATTTAAACAATCTATAATGAGTTCTCTGATGTTCTTTTGGTCCTTGACAACATTTTCTCCAAATCGCTGGAGATGTTGGTATGTTGTTCTCAGATTCAGATTTTTCCTGCCTATAAGATACAGATGTAAGTCATTATTTCCCAATGAAACATTATCTTGAGTGAAATATTAATACAATTTTCCCTCCACAGACTTTTTACTTGTAAGTATATCTGGAAAGTTTTTGAATACCAGTAAAGACCTTTCTCTACAGCAGACTTATCAGTCCTTTGTTAGTGATCCTTGTGGTTCTATAAATGGGACTATAATGAGCTGCACTTTGAAACTTGTTGCTGAAGTGTTTTTGACACAAAATATCTGTTAATATTCTTATATAAAACAGGTATGAAATACTTGTGCTTTAGAGCAACATTTGGAAACATCTATGCAATTATCGACTGATGACTATACGTAATTAATTATAGATGTTTGAGGGTAATGGAGATAAATATAACGTGTGTTCAGGTCTGACTAGTTCTATACAATGTCATTTCAGGAAACAAAATTATATTCAACATATATAATTGACAACAGTTGTAATCTATTGTCTGTGTGCTTGCATGCTAAATCCCTCCAGTCATGCACAACTCTTTGCAACTCTGTGGACTGTAGCCCACCAGGTTCCTCTGTCCATGAGATTCTCCAGATAAGAATACTAGAGTGGGTTGCTATGCCCTCCTCCAGGGGATCTTCCCGACCCAGGGACTGAACCCGCATCTCATGTCTCCTGCCTTGGCAGGTGGGTTCTTTACCACTAGCACCCCCTGGGAAGCCCAATCTGTTGCCCTCACAAAGGTATACTCAGTGATACACTCTATGGGGTCAAAAAAGTTGGACACAACTTAGTGACTGAACAACAACCACAAACTTTCAAGTCCATTTGGTCTTAAGAGTTTTAAGACATAAGATTTCCATGCATAAAATAAAAATCTGAGCATTTTAACCAGAAAGGATTTAAGGTAGTGGATTGAGTACTTTTAAGACCAGAAAGTGAAGAGGAGCTAAAAGGCCTCTTGATGAAGGTGAAAGAGGAGAGTGAAAAAGTTGGCTTAAAGCTCAACATTCAGAAAACAAAGATCATGGCATCTGGTCCCATCACTTCATGGGAAATAGATGGGGAAACAGTGGAAACAGTGTCAGACTTTATTTTTGGGGGCTCCATAATCACTGCAGATGGTGACTGCAGCCATGAAATTAAAAGACACTTACTCCTTGGAAGAAAAGTTATGATCAACTAGATAGCATATTCAAAAGCAGAGACATTAAAGCAGAGACATTACTTTGCCGACTAAGGTCCATCTGGTCAAGGCTATGGTTTTTCCAGTGGTCATGTATGGATGTGAGAGTTGGACTGCGAAGAAGGCTGAGCGCCGAAGAATTGATGCTTTTGAACTGTGGTGTTGGAGAAGACTCTTGAGAGTCCCTTGGACTGCAAGGAGATCCAACAAGTCCATTCTGAAGGAGATCAACCCTGGGATTTCTTTGGAAGGAATGATGCTAAAGCTGAAACTCCAGTACTTTGGCCACCTCATGCGAAGAGTTGACTCATTGGAATAGACTCTGATGCTGGGAGGGATTGGGGGCAGGAGGAGAAGGGGACGACAGAGGATGAGATGGCTGGATGGCATCACGGACTCGATGGACGTGAGTCTGAGTGAACTCCGAGAGATGGTGATGAACAGGGAGGCCTGGTGTGCTGCAATTCATGGAGTCACAAAGAGTCGGACACGACTGAGCGATTGAACTGAACTGAACTGAAGACCAGAGAACAAGCTTTCAGTTTTGACCTTAGGAGTGATTCCAAGCGGCTTGCATGCTTGATATGCCTGGGAAGCTATGACTCTCTGAAGAATCCCAGGGAGGTGGGAGTTCTGGATATTGCCACTGAAAGTTGGGTGTGTTCAGGAGCACACAGTGTTGTTCTGTGACCTAAGAATCACAAAGATGCCTTATCGCTTTTGCAACCACCCTGCTGCACCTGCCATTGGACAATGTGGAAGATGAACAGGAAGCTGCGCTGTGGTGGCAGGAGAAGCAGCAACACTTCTCATGACCTTATGCCGCAGAAAGCACCAACAGGCATCAGGAAGTGGCCTCCACCTGATAGACTTCTTCAGAATTTGTTTAAAAGTGCACTTTACTGGTGGGACCTAATTCCTGTTTGGAGAGATAAGAAATGAAGTTTTGGGCTTTGCAACCTCTGTAGTTTAGGAAGACACACTGGAAAGAGTTGGTAATGAATATGGAGGACTGATCTATCATATTTAACACATTTTGAAAAATAACAGGTTAGATTCAGAAGACTGAGTGGTTCTTATCCACTCTAGGGCTGAGTAGGCCTCAGATATTCTATGAAGGTATGCTTCGAAGTTGAAAAGTAACACTGAAATTGAGACATGGGAAGGGGACAGTTAAAGGAAATAATGTGTCAGATCAAGTTGATATCTTTCATGGCTGAAATGAATGTTAATGAGAGTATAAGGTGAAGGATACATGCCAGGTTGGCTCATGACATACAGATCAAAGGCAGCTTGGGATAGGGCATTCAGAGAGAGAGAGAGAGAGAGATGAAGCTAAGTGATCCTGGGTTCATATAAACTTTTGCTTAATTTAGTGAGGCCTGGATTACATCAACTTTCTGGATTCTGGTGTATACCTTGAGAAGATAATTTTAGAGATGTAGATTACATTACAAAATATATGATGGCTTTTATCCTGTAAAAGGGCTTTCTTGGTGGCTCAGTTGGTAAAGAATCTGCCTGCAATGTTGGAGACCTGGGTTTGATCCCTAGGTTGGCAAGATCCTCTGGAGAAGGGAACGGCTACCCATTCCAGTATTCTGGCCCGGAGAATTCTATGGACTATATAGTCCATAGGGTCACAAAGAGTTGGACACGACTGAGTGACTATCACTCACTAAGATCCTGTAAAAAAATGGGAAATTGTCAATGGTTTTGAGAGTAGAAGTTTACCATGATTATACTTCTTTTTATAAAAACTATTATGTAAAGCAGGATAAATTTCAATGGGAAAAACTGGATTATAGTTTGTATCTGCCTGTAGTACAGGAGACCTGGGTTCTATATCTGGGTTAGGAAGATCTCCTGGAGAAGGGAATGGCAACCCATTCCAATATTTTTGCCTGAAGAATCCCCATGGACAGAGGAGCCTGGTGGGCTACAGTCCATGGGATCACAAAGACATGACTGAGCGATTCAGTTCAGTTCAGTTGCTCAGGCGTGTCTGACTCTTTGCAACCCCGTGGACTGAGAGATTAACACAAGACTAAGAAGTCTAGAAATTAGACATTCAGCATTTTAAAATGGATTTTAAGAGAAAAAGAACTGACTCAAAGACACTGAAATGAAAATAGACTTAATGACTTTGAGGTTCTTAAGGGCATTCAAACTTGGATAACTAGGAGAATGATAATGCTATCCATTGAAATGGAATCACAGCCTGTGGGGTTGTCATAGTAAAAGAATTGCTTTAGAGTTGAGATTGCATGTTGTAAATATCTCTCTGTTGTAAATTTCCATTGTTCTAGGATCTCTGTAAATTTACAGGGTTGTATTTAAGATCATTGTGAACAAAATAATGTTGTGTTTGTAGGTGCTCGCTAGCTACTCTGGTGGTAACCACGCATGTTGGGTAACAAATTATCCTAAAATTTAAAATTCAGGGGCTTAAAGCAACAACCACTTATTACTTCCTATGAATTTTCAGGACAGTTGAGTAGTTCTCAGTTTGGCTCATTTATGAGTCCAAGGTCAGCTGGTCAGCTGGGGCTGGCTAGTCTACCCTGATCTCAACAGCAATGGCTCCATCTTTTCCACTTGTCGTTTACATCATTTCACAGGGTGATGAGTGTTTTCTCATGACAGCTGTGGGAGACCAAAAGGAGGAAACACTGAAATAGTGTGGGGAGACACTACAGGAGAATGTGGCACAGGGAGATATTGTTGGGGTGAGTGTGTTTAACATAAAAGTTTTCAGAATCCCCTTCATGGTGTCACTAAAGAAGATGGGCCATCCGATGGGTGTCGTCATTTTAACATAGCAAGTCCCCTGGAACTGGCTTGTCTTTCTGGTCTGTGTTCACAACCTCATCCTTGAAATGTGTCCTACTCTTCTGAAACTTCTTTCACTGACACCCAAAAGTCAATGCCATAGACAAGCTGAAACAACGAAAACACTGTTGGAAGTTTCCTCTGCTCATTTCCACTTCCTCCAGTCATTTAGATGGTTTTCTGAATATGAGAGCTTATGGTCCTGTTGAAAATGATCTGTACATTTGTATTTATTTTACTTTTTCAAATGGTCAGACTATTTTTTTTTTCCTGAACATTTTTCTTCTTCTGATATTAAATAGCTATGTTAGAAGATGTATTATTTTAAGAGTGATGGCTTATTCTCATGTTTATTTTAATCCTTAATTTTTAAAGCTCAATTTCATTTTTTATACAGACCATTGCTTTGTGAAGCATTTTCCACAGCTTCGTTCAGTTGTGGGATACCATGTGGACAAAATACAAAACTTTATTCTGTACCTTTTGATTTTCACTCAAATATTAGTCACAAATGAGCAAATACCCAATCTTCCATCAGGCCTTCTTCTACAGATTCCAAGTCCATCAAGGAGTGAGAGGCAGGCTGATATTCTAGGGTTATAAGAGCCTTCCAGAAGATGGGTAACGTTAATTTATTTCCTACTCATTCTCTTTTAGATGTTAAGAACTTGAATTGCCTTAAAATTTATATTTAAAATACTTGGTTAAATGATTTTATGTCCTGAATGTCATTAAAAAAATGCTTACTTAATTAGACTGAATCATTTTTATTTTCCCTTTTGTTCTATCAAGGAAAAACAAAAAAAGGTGCTACCTAGTCATGTTTCCTTACTTTTATTGGTTTATGTCACCCATATATGTGCACCGATGTTGAAGACAAAAATAAATGAAATCAATAATAATAGTGATGATGATGATGATGATAACAAAAGAAGGACACTTGGGAAAGTCCTAACAAAGGGGTACCTGTGAATTTCTGGGGTAAAAGGACCATCAGCATCCCAACATGCATTTTTATTATTCTTTCTCTTCCCATGTGGTTTCCATCTGTTGCTTGTGAAAAATTTCACTGAGGTCCAGTTCACAGTAGGGCTAACTGAGTTCTTTAGAAGAGCCTGACCCTCAACTGAGCATTTGGGTCTAAGGTGTAAGTCTTGTATCTGATTACTTCTCCGATCCTGGCCCAGTTCAGGAAATTAGAACCTGACCAGCTGTGTTTCCTGGTTTGTAGGTTGAAGGTTGTTACCTGGCTCTTTCTCACTCAGTTTGCTGTCCTTTCTTTGGAAATAGACACAGATGTATCCACTAAACAAGTTTTCCCCAATGTTCAAACATGATTTTGCCATGTCAAGTGCCACCTACATTCTTATTAACTGTTTGTGTGTATGATATTGGGTCATTTAAAAAAATATTCAAGTATATTAAAAAAATTTTGTGACTAATCAAATGAAAAACTACCCTTATTTAACTAAAGGATGGCTAGCCATAAAAAAATACAGTGAAATCAAAGCAAAGTTGCTAAATTTAAGCTATATACGCTAACTCTAAGCTCTGAGCCTGAGGTCTCCATTTGCGCAAGAGAAAAATGATCAAATTTTCAAAGACAAGCATCAAAAAGAGCCTTCCTTTTGAGATAGCCAGAAAGATGCAAGCATCTTTGAAAGGAAACTTGCTATTTACCTCTTGATTTACCATTTATTTCAGGTCTTATTGAAGTACCATGTCTAATAATTGACTATAGGTGATTCCAACATTTTGGGAAACACTGTGTTAAACTCAATTTCCTATCCCAAGAAGGCAGCACTGGGCTCAGCTGGTGTTGCCTGAGGTCCTGTAGGGAAGAGAGATGCTGTGAAATGAAGCTTCTGCACCTCCATGACCTCCCTTCCCACCCTAGACTCTCCAATCACAGATTCCAGTGTCTTCTTTCCTTTCACTCTTTTTATTTAGAGCCCTCTCCATGACCTTGTTCCAAGCCAACTGATATCCCTTTCTTTATGAACTAGTTCAAGATGCTGGCTCCTCATATGTTCTTTAAGGTGATGCTATAACCAAGTTTATTCAATTCCTTGGTGACTAATTTGGCTCCGAGAGGTTAGGAACTGGTGAGGCTGAAACAATTGTATACCGTGTCTGGTGAGGAGTAAAGTGCAGATTAATTTGTGAGATAGAGCACTTCTACCCTTTTCCCTTTGGCTTTAAGGTTTATTTAGAATTCATGAAGTTGTGTCTGTATAAAAAGCTTTGAACCATTAAAGAGAATTATTTAACAAAATTTCGAAAAATGCCAGTGCAAATTGGTTTGTCTTGAAATTCTGGTGCTTTGTTATTTTGCCACCAAGAAAAGAGCTTAAAAAAAAGCTTGAGGGAGAATATGAATGTAATAAATATTTCATTTTTGTAGCACATCGTGCGTTGTTCTTTGGTTTCAGACCTTGCCAGCAGTCAACACAGTAGTAAATTTCAGCACCTGTGGACCTGTTTCGGTAATTTATGATTTCCATTAGATTTCCATTAGAGATGGGCTGAAACAGTTCAGGCAAGTTCACGCACTCCAGCCATGAGCATGGTTGGCCTGAGGATTGTTTGCATGTGGGTATTTGGCAGCATGTCTATTCTTTGTTGCCTTTTGCTATCATTGTTATCATTTGGGGGCTGCTCAAAACACAGAAACTACAGACATCTACCACTTAGGATTCTTTTTCTGCCACAATCTGTACTTGTTTTATTCATTTATTTAGTAAATATTTAGTGAGCACTTGTTCACTGCTGGGGCATGAATCTCTGGGGATATGTGGATGGATAGGAGATGCCCCCTTATATCAAGGAGTTCCTAGAGGAAGAACAATTAATTCATCAAAAAGAAATTGAATTAAGGGTGGCATCATAGTACTAAAGACAGCTAAACAAGTAGAATAAATGGCTAGTACAACTAGATGCTCTTAGAAAGAAAGACGAGGCAGGGCTGAAGACAGTAGAAAGGCAGGGTATTCTTGGTAGGAGAACTGGTGAGAGTAAATTCACAGAGGTCGGAGCATGGTTGATGAGCACAAGAGGCATGGGACTTCTGGAATATGAACTGGACAGATAAGCTAGGAGCTTTGCAAGCCATGGGCATTCTTACAAAGCACTGGAGTGGTTGACTATAAATGATGATAATATTTTCAAACATTGTAATGGGATTTTTCTCATTCAGTTTCAGGTATTTTAGCTTTTTCCCTAATCATTTCAAGCTGTTATTCTGATAGTAAAAGAGAATTAGAAGTGCTAGTGCAGAAAGGAGAGGAGAAAGTTCATGTTCCTTCTTTGACATCCAATAGGGAGGGATTGGAGGCAGGAGGAGAAGGGGACGACCGAGGATGAGATGGCTGGATGGCATCATGGACTCAATGGACGTGAGTCTGAGTGAACTCCGGGAGATGGTGATGAACTGGGAGGCCTGGCGTGCTGCGATTCATGGGGTCGCAAAGACTCGGACACGACTGAGTGACTGAACTGAACTGAGGGGATCTTTGTCTTCATTCAAGGCAACGTGCTTGAAATTCTGATTTTGTCAAAGGGGGAAGAAAAGTGTTCCATTCCTTCCACCTTGAGCAATGGACAGCCTGACTCTTGGGCTTAAGAGTTTTACTGGGACGAGGAAATGGACGAGGGAATGAAAGCCCTTAACTCATCACTTCTAAGCCAGAGGAATACTGGCAAAAGCAGGGAAACAATAGAAAGTAAGGGCATGGGAAAACTGGTTCTTAATTCCCTTCTAAACCTCATTGTGCGTGGGAAGAAGGAAAGTGTTGGTAGTGGTGTAGGAGCTCTAGAGAGAAGAAATCACAGTTTCTCTTAGAGATTCTCCATACGCAGTCACTTCCTACCCGATACAGAGGCGGTAGCAGAAATGGTGAGAGGAGGCAGCGGGGAAGCAGAGCAGAGGCCTGGGATGCAAGGAAAGAGGCCCCAGGAGGTGGCACCTCGCCACAGAAGCCCACGGACTGAGGCTGTGGACATTGTCACCTGGCTGAGAAAAGCCACGTGGAGAATGTGCTGCTGGGGCCCAGGCCGAGCAGGGGCTAGTCCTGCCATACTAGGGAATCCAGTCGGGTGTAGCCTGACCTTCACTTTCCCCAGTTTCTGGCCATCTGGGGGCCATATAAGCCTGATTCACCTAAACACAATTTGTAGTGAGCAAGAGGAAAGAGAGAAAATTCAAGAAATGGAGTTTTACTTAAGCATGTGCCTAAATGAATATTTAAGCATTTATATTGGTCTATCTTTCCCACCTAGAACTAAGATTCATTATTTTCTGACTCTTCTCAGTGGATCTATGTTTATTAGAAAAGATAGCTCATTTATTTAAAAAATCCTATCTTTTATGTGCATAGCAGCTTTTAATGAGTATATGTACTACAATTCACTAAAATGCTTAATATAATTTGATTAATATCTTTTTAAATCCACAATCTAAGAAAGTCTAGGAACCTGGCCAAAAAAAAAAAAAACTAAAGGTGAACAATTAAAAATCTAAAATGAAGACAACTCTTGCTGGAACAAAGATATTCATTAAAGCATTATTTAGAATCCATATATGTGTTAATATGATATTTGCTTTTCTCTCTAACTTCACTATGTATGACAAACTCTAGGCTTATCCACATCACTACAAATTACCTAACTTTGTTCCTTTTTTATGCTGTATAACATGGGATGCTCAGATCAGTGCTCTGTGATGACATAGAGGGATGTCATCACATCTATGGGGAGGCTGAAGAAGAAGGGGATACATGTGTACTTATAACTTATATATTGAGTCACATTATTGTAAAGCACAGACTAACAGCATTGTAAAGTAACTATTTTCCAAAAATGAAAAATAAAAAAAATAGCAAAAAAATAAATAAAAGCATAATTTTCAAAAAGTATTCTTTATAATGGCAAAAAGGCAGTAAAAGCTGTATCTCTAACTTTGGAAAGTTATATTTATCTTAGACAAACTTTAAAAGTGATTATGATTATGTAGTTGCTAAAAAGTTTGCCAGGAGTTTTTAGCAACATTAGAATATTTGTAAAATTTATATTTATGTCATAATTTTAAATGTATAAGATAATGTGTACCTGAAAATAAGTTTTTTTCTATCAATTTGTATTTTTTGGTTATTATTTAATTAAGGGCTTCCCTGGTGGCTCAGATGGTAAAAGTGTCTGCCTGCAATGCAGGAGACCCGGGTTCAATCCCTGGGTTGGGAAAAATGCAGAAAAATGATGGGAAATATACCAAAATATATTTTGAAAGATCTTTTCTTAGTATGTGAAGTGAAAGTGAAAGTCGCTCAGTAGTGTCCAACTCTTTGCAACCCCATGGACTATACAGTCCATGGAATTCTCCAGGCCAGAATACTGGAGTGGATAGCCTTTCCCTTCTCCAGGGGATCTTCCCAACCCAGAGATCGAACCCAGGTCTCCCGCATTGCAGGTGGATTCTTTACCAGCTGAGCCACTAAGGAAGCCCATAAGTTTATGATTTGTTATTTTATTTCTTCAGTTTAAAAAATCTTTCTGTCCTATATGGTGCACGTGTACTACTTATAACTAGAGAATCTAAGACAAGTTTATCTTACTTAAAACAAGTGAAAAAGAAGGCAAGAGGAGACAAGGTGTAAGAGAGAGAAGAGGGGGACAGCTTTATTCCCATCCTTTGATAAAGTTAATAAATGGGAATTTAAGAGATAGCAATACATCTAATACATCTAAGCTACTTCAGTAGGCTGGTGCCTCCTGTTAGGGAAATTAAACAGAAAGTCTTGTTTAGACTTGAGAGACGAAGCAGAGCAGGCCTGACTTTGCTTCTAGCCTGCCTGGGCACTGCCCTGAAAGTTGAGTGCCCTGACCGCCTGCTGTGAGTGCACGGCTTGCAACCATAGACAAGACAGGGGACAAATCTTGAGGCCGTTGAGCCCCTGGAGAGGGTCTGGCTGACCAAGTCCTGTGCTTAACAGCATTCCAGTTTTATGCATTAACATGAAATCTGAGCTGCAATTTACTCATGGACTGATGCTATCAGTTTGCATTCTGGGATTATAAGTGGGAACCCGAACTGTCAGCTCTAAAGTCTCACCCATGGAGTGGACGCCCTGCCTGGGACCTTTTCTCAGTTGGAACTCCAGATAACGCTGTGTCACAGGACTTCCCAGTGCTGTTTGAATCTGGATGTTGGTCAAAACTCAATTTGGTGATGTAATCTCTGCTGTTTCTATTTCTTTTCTCTTTTAATGTTAGTATATTGAAAGTAAGCTAGGTAATTCTCTACTAAATATTGGTATTATTTATTTGTATGTAATGAGTGGCTTATTTTGTTAACAAATCCTTTGAACCTGAGACTAAAGTGAAAACTTTCAGCAAAACACCTCTCCCAAGAGGTATGAATTTATGAATTGTACAGTTTGACACAGTTGAACTATCATTTTTGCCATCTTTTGTATGTCCTTGTCTATTTTTTTAAACATTAGCCTAAATCTAAATCATTTCTTTATATTTTCAAATGTAACTTTCTCACTAGTCCTGGATAAAGATGAAATTTCACAAATTCCTGTCAACTAACAGCTGTCAACCTTCCAGGAGTAAATGTTGTTGTTTTTGGTAGGTTCATGGGCCAGGAGTTTAGTCATTAGACACTACTGTCCAGCATTTCCAAGGTGTGTCCTTCGTCAGAGACTAGTAAGTGTTCCTTACATGAAATGCTTCATGAGCAAATGAGTTTGGAAAGTCTTAAAATTTAATAGGTCTCTTTATGGGAAGGTTTCTCAGTTTCTCTCTTTTGTTGTTGTTCAGTTGCTCAGTCGTGTCTGACTCTTTGTGACCCCATGGACTGCAGCATACCAGGCCTCCCTGTCCCTCATCACCTCCCAAAGTCTGCCCAAGTTCATGGCCATTGCATCAGTGATGCCATCCAGCCATCTCATCCTCTGATGCCCTCTTCTCCTTCTGCCCTCAATCTTTCCCAGCATCACGGACTTTTCCAGTGAGTTGGCTGTTCCCATCAGATGGCCAAAATACTGGAGCTTTGGCTTCAGCATCAGTCCTTCCAATGACTATTCAGGGTAAATTTCCCTTAAGATTGACTGATCTGATATCCTTGCTGTCCAGGGGACTTTCAGGAGTTTTCTCCAGCACCACAGTTCAAAGGCAGCATCAATTCTTTGGTGTTCTGCCTTCTTTACCATCCAGCTCTAACAACCGTACATGACCACTGGGAAGACCATAGCCTTGACTATAGAGACCTTTGTCGGCAGAGTAATGTCTCTGCTTTTTAACACGCTGTCTAGGTTCATCATAGCTTTCTTACCAAGAAGCAATCATCTTCTGATTTCATGGCTTCAGTCACCAGACACAGTGATCTTAGAGCTCAAGAAGAGGAAATATGTCATTACTCTCGCCTTTTTTCTGTTAAAAACTTAGCAGTCTCTTTGTGGGAAGATTTCTTAATTTTTATCTTATGGGCTTCCCTGATAGCTCAGTTGGTAAAGAATCTGCCTGCAATGCAGAAGACCCCAATTCAATTCCTGGGTTGAGAAGATCTGCTGGAGAAAGGACAGGCTACCCACTCCAGTATTCTTGGGCTTGCCATGTGGCTCTGCTGGTAAAGAATCCACCTGCAATGCAGGAGACCTGGGTATATCTTCAGTTCAGTTGCTCAGTCGTGTCCCACTCTTTGCAACCCCATGAATCGCAGCACACCAGGCCTCCCTGTCCATCACCATCTCCCGGAGTTCACTCAGACTCACGTTCATCAAGTCCATGATGCCATCCAGCCATCTCATCCTCTGTCGTCCCCTTCTCCTCCTGCCCCCAATCCCTCCCAGCATCAGAGTCTTTTCCAATGAGTCAACTCTTCTCATGAGGTGGCCAAAGTACTGGAGTTTCAGCTTTAGCATCATTCCTTCCAAAGAAATCCCAGGGTTGATCTCTTCAGAATGGACTGATTGGATCTCCTTGCAGTCCAACAGTATATCTTACTCCTGCATAAAGTTTCGAGGGGTAATTGAGCATAGAGTATCTTCCAACTTTACTTGACTGAAAGCTCTTCCTGTTCTTCAACAAAGGGAATTAAACTTTACCTACTTTTTCTAGTACTTCCATTCATTGACAAGACTACTGCTTCCATGAGAAGATTTGTGAAAGACCTAGCTAGGGTGAAAACCCGACAGGTAGGGAAGCAGACTGAAGAGTCAAAACAGAGAAGAGACCCCTAAGAGATAGATAGTGGGGACATCTCAGAAGCTAGGTTGAGAGATGGAGGTTACCCAGGAGGATGGAGGATGCCTGCTCCGTGGCTCACCAAGGAACGGTAGGAGCAGGCATGACACTTAATCTGCTTCTGCAGTTCCCAGAGTTTCCCAGAATCACTGGGTTTCCCTACAGTCATCCAGGCGGCTAGTATAAGAAAGAGCAAAAGGTCTTGTTACCAAGGTTTAATAAGGTCTAGAAATCTCCCAGGATGCCCCTGCCTCAGAGCTTCGGTATTGCTGAGTGGTGGAGGGCCAGGATGGCAGATCACAGCAGGTTCGTGTCTCTTTGAAGCTCATAGGCAACAGGTACTGTACTCTTTTCAGGTCAGCTAAAGCGGAATCCATGGCAGATTCTTCTCTGGGGTGAAATTTGTGACAACCCCAATTATAGCATTGGCCACTGCTTTAATAAAGTTCATCATCTCCTTTAAATATCAATTATATATATATATATATATATATATCAATAACCTTGTGTTATTATGGCATATATATTTATATGTATGCCACAGGGTTAATGTAAAGACTAAATGACATATTTATAAAGTTTTCAGAGGAGAATCTGTGGCTTTTAAGGGCTTAATAAACTATTTATTATTGTACTTAATACACATTAGTTATTTATATTGGTATTGCTATTCATTTTACATAGTTATAGCACATAAAACCTGAAAGGGGCATTAGAAATGATCACAGTATTGAATTAGTCAAGAACAGATAGAATCACTTAAATAAGTCATTTTGGCATGAGTACTCATTTTCATCTTATTTTATTTTGGCTTCTTAAACATGCACAGTTTCAAGCAGTGGGAATAAAGCATATGTGAGCAATTAAATTCCCACTGGCTACAGAATATATGAACTATCTCAGTAACTCTTCATGGGTCATTGTTTTGATATGGTCAAGAACCACTTATCCATTTCATGTTTCAAGCATTAAAGCTTCAGGTATGGCAATGCCATGTTGGCAAAAGAAATACTGAATCCACAATTCATTCAGTGCAGTTCACCAGGCTGGAAACACAGAGATGAGCAAGATTAACCGAACACACCCCTCAGAAAGCTTCTACTTCCTTGCCGTGTAGGATAAGCCTATCGTTATGAAAGTCAACTGAGCAGTCAAAATATGCCAATAAGAATGGATAAGCCTGGAGAAACAATAGTTCATAAATTTTGCTTATGGTGATATACAATCTTCTGGAATTATAGCTATTTGTATCTCATAATTTAACTGTGGGAGCAACACATAATACAATTATCTCAAATTAATATACTCGTTTAAAAGAACAAAGGAGTTGAAACGAGCAAATTAATAAAATGTCACTTTGTTTAACTTTAGTGGGAAAAAGAAAAAGAGAGAACTGACAAGCCTGCATGTGCTTTGGTATGACCAAGTTCCCTGAATTTGTAGCTGTTTTAGTTAAATGCTGCTCTAAACTTCTCCGTGAGTTGGTGATGGACAGGGAGGCCTAGAGTGCTGCAGTCCATGGGTCGCAGAGTCGGACACGCCTGAGCAACTGAACTGAACTGACTGAAACTTCTCCAACACGGATTACGGAGGTTGTGGTTCACTACGCCGACTGTAATAGCATTCTCAACAGTATATCCAGGCTTCCTAATCTTTTTGATGCCTCTGATAGACTAACAGTCGCTGTCCCAGATAAATGCTCCAACTAGGCCATTCTGAGGCTTCTGAAATTTCTAAACCATTTCAGTACTGAACATAGTAA
This sequence comes from Nanger dama, assembly GCA_917880005.1. Classification (NCBI taxonomy): domain Eukaryota; kingdom Metazoa; phylum Chordata; class Mammalia; order Artiodactyla; family Bovidae; genus Nanger; species Nanger dama. The sequence goes on along the minus strand of CAKJTW010000044.1, from coordinate 9,258,778 downwards.
TCATGACTTGAATTTGCAGCCACAGCCCCTGCTCTTACCATGCCCTCTGCTCCAGACAAATTGAATTCCTTCTGTTTCCTATAAAGGTCCCTGGTCTCCCCTTTACTCTCATGCCTGACAAGCCCTTTCCTTCATCTCCACGTGAGCAAATCCCACCTGCCTTTCAGGGCTCAGGTCAAATGTCCTCCCTGTCAAGAATAATTTCTACTTCCTTGACTTCACATGGCTAAGAATCCCTTATGGCATCTTCCCAAAGTATTTATTCTCATGTGTAAAATATATATATATATATATATATATATATATAATTTTATATTTATTTTTATATTTATCCAAGAGGATAAGGTGAAGGCAGTAAAGAGAAACTCAAAGATATGTATGTAATGCATGTGTGCACACACACACACACACATATACCATGTTTCAATCTTTATGTGACTAATGAATAGAGAGGTATATGCCTTATCACCAGTGCAAGAAGATGATTGAGATGATGTGATATGATGGCTGTGTCTTTACTACAAAGCAAACACCCATGTGAGATGGACTCATAGAGTCACTAACTTACATGATTCAACTGATTCTTCTTTTCCAGTGTTTGGTCAGTTGTGGCCCTTTATTCATAGACTCTTTTAATGCTTCTCCCTCTCCCCCAGCCCTCAGTAATTCTCTTGCAAAAAGTCATACTTTTGTATACTTTTGTATGCAGTGTTTGCTTAGAGAAAAATAAAATAAAATATAAAATATTTGTTTCACTGCATCACAGAAAGGTGTCCAGTAATAAAGTAGGACTGCCTTTGCTTTGTTATTTTTAACCTTTCTACTATTTTCATGCATGCAAACATGAGAGTACGCAGGAAATAATGCAGTCAGTATCCTATCATATTTGTGAAAACAAAAACTCCCAATATCATAGCAGGCTGTGAATCGCTGTATCTAACTGCAAACATTCTGCTCCTCACACACTCCACTTGGGATGCTCCCTGGAATCTATCATTTAGGCTGCAGGCCACTCTGGGGCTTATGTCTTGCTGTCACACTGTCTTACTACATGGGCATTTTACAGTGATTTTCAACAACCTGAAGAGTGACATTATCACAGTGGGATTTCCGATCGTCACCTTCCAGAGGGAACCCTCGTCCAGAAGGTCAGTACAGATGGAGTTTAAAGCAGTGATTAGCTACTAAGGCTGCAAATTCATGGAGGCACAGAGTGAGAGCTGCAATCCCCCAAAGGTATTATTCACATCAGTTAAAAAGTGAGGTGCAGTGTATGCTTGTGTGCACGTCTTCCTCTGTGTTTTAAAGACTATGTTCCACTTTCTTTGCATTAATTCCTGTGCTACAAAATCAGAGAATGAATAAAACAAATTGATATTTCATATGTATCTTCAGATAAAGAACAAGAAATTTTAAAAATAGAAGTACATTATTTTTGTGATTATTTCAAATGTACATAATTTACTTTGAAGATTTTGCTGTTGACAATATAAATACATCCATAATGCATGTATATATGTTCATGTACTCTTAAACTGGACTTCCCTGGTTGCCCAGATGGTGAAGAATCCACCTGCAATGTAGGAGACCTGGGTTTGATCACTGGATTGGGAAGATCCCGTGGAGAAGGGAAAGGCTACCCACTCCAGTATTCTTGCTTGGAGAATCCCATGGACAGAGGAGCCTGGTGGGCCACAGTCCATGGGGTCGCAAAGAGTTGGACATGACTAAGCAACTTTCATTCATTCTTAAACTGGAAAAATATTAATTAATTTCAAAAACACAGATGTGCTGTTGGTTATGTGTAAAGTGCTCCCACTATTGTGTGCTTCACAGGGAAAATGATTAGTTAGACAGTTTTCTATTAATTTGTACCTGAACGTTGGTATGAATGTTCCCAACTTCTATTGGTCCATCCTAGAGGGGGTTTTGAACCAGCACTGTCCTGGTTTATAAATTCTAAGCCTACCCACTTTGACTCCATGCCTCTATATATATAGGCACCACCCCACCCACCAGGTCTTTGTTGATTCTCTTATATAATTAAAATATCTGTTTAACTCTCCTCCCCTTCTCAAGCTTAAACTCCTTTGAAGGATGGAAGACATACTCAAACAGATTCTTACCTTATGGTAAGCCTTCCTCTGCCCCTCCATCCAGTAGCAGTTGCTAGAGTTTTATTCTTGCTTATTTAATGAAATACCAAATATGTCTACAAGCATCTTTTAAGATTCACATCATTATATCAAGTAAACAATTTGAGGATACTTAAAGAAGTTTGAAATGTTTATACCTTCAAGGGATTTAAATGCAGAATAAAAGAGAAGATTTGCACAGTGCAACATTTAAAGGACAAGACAATTATTGTGCCTCATGTTTTAATTTATATGAATATAACATAGAAACTGTTAAAAATTCCAGTCAGAACCAAATGAGGCTCAAAGGAACCTTAAAATTAATATGTTCAAAACTAAATTTCTGATCTTCTTTCTTTCTGAGACTGTTTTTCTCCTGTGTTCCCAAACCATACAACTAGGAGTCATAATCAATACTGCTGCTTCCCGGATTTCTCATATCTGATTTATTGCTGAGACCATATTCTCTTTTATTTTCTATCTTTGCTGCAGAGACTCGAGCCCATCTGCACTTGTCTAGTCCATGCAAACACCTTCTCCTTTTTCCACCTGCCCTGACGTTTTGCCCCTGCCTATCCTTTTCCCATGATACAAACATGATATTTTTAGAACTCAATTCATTTAAAACTTCCAAGGAACTGCTTTTGGATAAAGATAAAATTCCTTAACATGATTTCTAAGACCCTGAATGATTTCCCCCTATCTAATTTTCTTCTTCTCCAACAATGATTAGCCCTCCATTTGTACTGGTTTTCTTTCTGTCCTTCTTGCTAAGACTGTATTCCTTACCCCAGGACATTTCTATATGCTATCCTGCCTGGTGAATTCCCCATGTCTCCTGCCCAGGAAGTTGCTTCTCATTCCTTAAATCTCAGATCAACTATCACTTTCTCAATTTAACCTTCCCCAATTGACAAGAATTGCCAAAACTATTATTGAATCTTTGTACTATCTTCATCCCTTTAGGGCTTTCACCAAAGTGGCAATTTCATATTTGTGTTTATTTTATTTTATTGGAATATAGTTGCTTTACGACATTGTAGTATTTTTACTGCTATATAGCCACACACACACATATATATATACATATATATCCCTCTTCCTTGGACTTCCTTCCCCTTTAGACCAAAGACCTAAACATTGAAAGAGTTTCTCCTGCTGTACAGTCATTTCTCATTAATTATCTGCTTTATATATAGTAATATATATATATAGCCAATTCCAGTCTCCCAACCATCCCAACCTCCCTTCCCCCCGCCACTTGGTATCTATACATTTGTTCCCTAAATCTGTCCTATTTCTGCTTTGCAAATCAGTTAATCTATACTGTTTTTTCTGGATTCCACTTGGTGGTGGTGGTTCAGTCGCTAAGTCGTGTCTGACTCTTGCGACTCCATGGGCTGTAGGCCACCAGGCTCCTCTATCCATGGGATTCTCCAGGCAGGAATACTGGAGCCAGTTGCCATTTCCTTCTCCAGAGATTCCACTTATATGCATTGATATATGTTATTTGCTCTTCTCTTTCTTACTTCATTTTGTGTGACAGTTTCTAGGCCTATTCAATCCATGCAAATGACACAATTTCATTCCTTTTAATGGGTGAGGAATATTCTATTTTTCTCTGCATTTCTGAAATCTAAACTGTGTTAATGGGCTTCCCTACTGGCTCAGTGGTAACACACCGGCCAATGCAGGAGACATGGATTTGATCCCTTTGTCAGGAAGATCCCCTGGAGAAGGAAATGGCAACCTACTCCAGTATTCTTGCCTGGAAAATTCCATGGGCAGAGGAGCCTGGTTGGCTACAGTCCATGGGATCACAAAGAGCTGGACACGACTTAGCAGCTGAACAACAACAAACTCTGTTAATACGTAAATGTTATATGAGTAAACAAAGAAAACGCAATAGAAATTGAAAAGTGAAAAAAAGTGAAAGTTAGTCACACAGCCGTGCCCAGCTCTTTGTGATTCCATGGACTGCAGCCTGTCCTGCTACCGTACTGGAGTGGGTTGCCATTTCCTTCTCCAGGGGATCTTCCACACCCAGGGATCAAACCCAGGTCTCCTACATTGCAGGCAGATTCTTTACTGGCAGAACCACAAGGGAAATTGAATCTGTACTAATTGTGATGCAAGCTAAGCTATTATATGAAGAGATCCAAATATAAACTGGCTTAAAAGAAGTAGAAGTTAATTTTTTTCTTGCCAGATAGTCTCTATGTCAGCAGTGCGTGGATAGAAATGTAACTGCTGTATTCCAGAAGGTCCATCTTATTTCTCTACCATCTTCCCTACCAGATTGTTCTGCTGGTTATGACTGAAGCTTGGGTGCCTGTTACACCCACTGTTCAGCCTATGGGATGTGAAGAAGTTCTGAAAAACTGTACATCTCTAAAGAGACGATCCAGAGCCTCATACCTCACCTCCACTTACCTCTCATTGCTCCAAACTTGCCAGCTTCAAAAGATGACTTAGATGAGTGGCTATGTGCCCAGATAAAATCTAGGATTCTCTAAGGAAAAGAAAAGAGGGAAAATGGATACTGTGTCCTAATGAACAATGTGTGCTGTAAGTCCTTCTTTATACATGCTTTGCTTAATTTCCCAGAAATTCCCTCTTTTAACCAAGGTCCACAATTTCCCATACACAAAACAGTTCCACATGCAAGCATGCTGTATGCGGGTGCACACACACACAGGCAAACACACACAACCCATCTACCCATATATATGGATGTTTTCCACTCTTTCTCTTTCTTGTCTTTTCTCCCATACAAATCACTGCATGTTGTAAAGATTAGCGTGTTTTATTTCACTTGTTTTATCTCACTTTATAACATGCCTTGGAATACTGTTCATATCTTATTACCTTATTTTTTTAAATTTGGTAGTCATGTGTTTTGTCTGTTTGATAATTCATATGTCTCTGACTGACTGAGTTAGATTTCTTCCAGCTGCTGCTACTGTTTGTGTATTTTCTTGTTTCTACTTTTCTTTTTTTTTTCTCTTACAGACATAGCCACAAAGACGTCTTAGCACAAGGGGCATTGCAGACTGGCAGTTATGAGAGTATTTTGGAAGTGGGCTCCCTGAGTTTCAGACTTGCTTCTACTTTGTAATTATGGGAAACTGAACCATTCCATGCCTCAGAATAGACAAGATTTTCATTCTTATCTTTTTAGGTTATAAAGATTAGATGAGCTGATAAGCTTAGGGTAATGCTTACATAAAGAAAATCCTCATAAATATGAATTACAATTGTTGGTCTGTTTTTAACTTTTTACTTTGAAATAATTTTAGATTCAAGAAGAAAAAATAGTTCAGAGGATTCCTGTGTGCCCATCACCTAGCTTCTTTCAGTGATATATTTATATAATTGTACTGCTGCTGCTGCTAAGTCACTTCAGTCGTGTCCAACTCTGTGCGACCCCATAGACGGAAGCCCACCAGGCTCTCTCGTCCCTGGGATTCTCCAGGCAAGAACACTGGAGTGGGTTGCCATTTCCTTCTCTAATGCATGAAAGTGAAAAGTGAAAGGGAAGCCGCTCAGTCGTGTCTGATTCTTGGCCACCCCATGGACTGCAGCCCCCAGGCTCCTCCGTCCATGGGATTTTCCAGGCAATATAATTATACTAGTACAGTTACAAAAAGCAGAAATTGACTGAATAACTTACTTGGATTTCATCTTTTTTTTTTTTTTTTTGGTATAAAGACTTTTAAAGATAGGTTTAAAGTTAGTAGTAAATTTGAGGGGCAGGTACAAAGATTTTCTATATACCCTCTGTCCCCTACACATTCATAGCCTCCTCCATTATCAACATTCCCCACCACAGTAGCACATTTGTTACATCTTGTGAATCTTGGCACATCACAATCACCCCAAGTCCATAGGTTACATTAGGGTTCTGTCTATGGCTTTGGACAAATGCATAATAACATGTATCCATCATAAATGGATATCAACCCTGCACTATAGACCTTGTGTTCCTCTTACTTATTCCTTCCCATCCAACCCCTCGCAACCTGATCTTTTCACTGTCCCCATAATTTCACCTTTTATAGAATGTCGTATATACTCTCCTTAGAGACTCAGTAATGTCTGACTCTTTGCAACCCCACAGACTTTAGCCTGCCAGGTTCATCTGTTCATGGGGATTCTCCAGGCAAGAATACTGGAGTGGGTTGTCATACCCCTTCCAGGGGATTTTCCCCAATCCAGGGATCAAACCCAGATCTCCCACACAATACAGCAAGTAAACTTTTCAGAATGGTTCTGTTCACTTAGAAATATGCACGAGGTTACCTCCATGTCTTTTCATGGCTTGATATCTCATTTCTTTTCAGTGTGAGTTATATTCTATTTTCTCTAGGTATGTCAGTTTATCGACTCACTTACTGAAGAGCATCTTGGTTGTTTCTACATTTTGGTGATTATGAATAAATCTTCTATAAGTATCTCTGTGCAGGTGTCTATACTGACATATTTTTTTACTCTTTTGGATAAATGCCAAGGAATTTGGTTGCCAGGTCATATGGTAAGAATATGTTTAGTTTTTCTTTTGTTTTTTAGTGAAAAGGAATAATAACCATTTAATAATTATGCTGCTAAACAGGCATAGTCTGAAAATGACCCAAGTACTTTGGGATATATTGTCATTCTATGTATAGTACCACCATATTTCCTTTTTAATTCTGTAATTAATTATTTTAAATTTCACTTTTGCAGCACATGTTTTGTGTATATCACCTACGAATTATTATGTGGCAGTTTAACTTTCTTTTTAAAAACTTATTGTTAGTTCTTTGATTATTTATTATAATTTGTAAAGTTAATTTTTTTTTCATGTCTTCTACATTTAATTGTGCTGAGAATTATTGACTCATGTCAACCTTACACAGTATTTATAAGATTAGACAACTCCTTTCCCCACAACTTAGCCTTTAAGCACTTATTTCATCTTTTTAATTTAATGAGCCATTTATTCTAATGAATGGGTACATTAAGACTTTATCATTTATACTTGATTGTTCAACATTTTTTTTCTTCATGGTGTTACAAATATAGTAAATCTTTTAGTCAAAAATACATTCCTCTGCACCTGGCTTTCTTTTCTTTTCTTTTTTTTTACTTTATTCTACGTTACAATACTGTATTATTGGTTTTGCCATACATTGACATGAATCAGCCACAGGTGTACACGATCTCCCAATGCCGAAGCCCCTTCCCACCTCCCACCCCATATCATCTCTCTGGATCATCCCGTGCTTTACTATATTGCCCTAGAAGACTGAAATGCAAAAGTAGGAAATTAAGAGATATCTGGAGCAGTAAGCAAGTTTGGTCTTGGAGTACAGAATAAAGCAGGGCAAAGGCTAACAGAGTTTTGCCAAGTGAACACATTGGTTATAGCAAACACCCTTTTCCACCAACATGAGAGATGACTCTACACATGGACATCACCAGAAGGTCAGTACCAAACTCAGACTGATTATATTCTTTGCAGCAGAAGATGGAGAAGTTCTATACAGCCAGGAAAAAAAAAATACCTGGAGATCACTATGGCTCAGATCATGACCCCCTTATTGCAAAATACAGACTTAAACTGAAGTAGGAAAAACCACTAGGCCACTCATATATGACCTTAATCAAATCCTTTACTATTATATACTGAAGCTGACAAATAGATGCAAGGGATTAGGTCTGGTAGACAGAATGCCTGAGAAACTATGGATGGAGGATTGTAACACTGTGCAGGAGATGGTGACCAAAACCATACCCAAGGGGGGAAAATGCAAGAAGGCAAAATGATTGTCTGAGGAGGACTTACAAACAGTTGAGAAAAGAGAAGTGAGAGGCAAAGGAGAAAGGGAAAGGTATATCTAACCAAATGCAGAGCTCCAGAGAATAGCACGGAGAGAGAAGAAAGCTTTCTTTGGTGAACTGCAAAGAAAGAGAGAAAAACAAAAGAATGGGAAGGACTATAGAGATCTCTTCAAGAAAAGTACAGACACCAAGGAAACATGCCATGGAACGATGGGCATAACAGAGGACAGAAACGGCAAGGACCTAACGAAAACAGGAGAGATAAAGAGGAGTTGGCAAGAACACACAGAAAACTGTACAAAAAGGTCTTAATGACCAAGATAACCATGATGGTATTATGGTCATTCACCTAGAGCCCACCATCCTGGAGTGTAAAGTCAAACGGGTCTTAGGAAGCATCATTACAAACAAAGCTAGTGGAGGTGATTGAACTCCAGGTGAGCTATTTCAAATCCTAAAAGATGATGCTGTTAAAGGGCCACACTCAATATACTAGCAAATTGGGAAAACTCAGCAATGACAGCAGAACTGAGATAGGTCAGTTTTCATTTAAATCTCAAAGAAAGGCAGAACCGAAGAATGTTCAAACTACTGTACAACTGTGCTCTTTTCACATGTTATCAAGGTAATGCTCAAAATCCTTCAAGCTACTCTTCAATAGTAGATAAACTGAGAATTTTCAGATGTACAAGTTGGATTTCAAAAATGCAAAGGAATCAGAGATCAAATTACCATCATTCACTGGGTCATGGAGAAAGCAAGAGAGTTCCAGAAAAACATCTATTTCTCCTTCATTAGCAATGTGAAAGCCTTTGTGTGGATAAAAGCAAACTGTGGAAAATTCTTAAAGAAATGGGAGTACCAGACCACCTTACCTGCCTCCTGAGAAACCTGCACACAGGTCAAGAAGCAATGGTTAAAACCAGCCATGGAACAACTGACTGCTTTAAAAGTGGGACAGGAGCATGCCATGGCTGTATATCGTCACTGTGCCTCTTTAACTTACATGCAGTGTACATTATGCAAAATGCCGGGCTGGATGAATAAGGTGGAATCAAGATTGCTGGGAGAAATATCAACAATATCAGATATGCAGATGATACCACTCTAATGGCAGAATGTGAAGAGGAGCTAAAGAGCCTCTTGATGAGGGTGAAAGAGGAGAGTGAGAAAGCTGCCTTGAAACTCAGCATTCAAAAACTAAGATCATGACATCCAACCTCATCACTTCATGGCAAAAAGAAGTGGGAAAAGTGGAAGCAATGACAGATTTTATTTTCTTGGGCTCCAAAATTACTGTGGACAGTGACTGCAGCCATGAAATTAAAAGATGCTTAATCAATGGAAGAAATGCTGTGACAAAACTAGACAGCATATTAAAAGCAGAGAGGTCACTTTGCTGGCAGAGATCTATATAGTCAAAGCTATGGTTTTTCCTGGAGAAGGCAATGGCACCCCACTCCAGTACTCCTGCCTGGAAAATCCCATTAACGGAGGAGCCTGGTAAGCTACAGTCCATGGGGTCATGAAGAGTAGGACAGGACTGAGCGACGTCACTTTCACTTTTCACTTTCGTGCATTGGAGAAGAAAATGGCAAGCCACTCCAGTGTTCTTGCCTGGAGAATCCCAGGGACAGGGGAACCTGGTGGGCTGCCGTCTATGGGGTCGCACAGAGTCGGACACGACTGAAGTGACTTAGCCGTAGCAGTAGCAGCAGCATGGTTTTTCCAGTAGTCATGTATCAATGTAAAAGTCCATAAAGAAGGCTGATTGCTAAAGAATTTATGCTTTTGAATTGTGGTCCTGGAGAAGACTCTTAAGATTCACTTGGACAGCAAGGAGATAAAACCAGTCAGTCCTAAAGGAAATCAATCCTGAATATTTTTTAAAAGGACTGAAGCTGAAGCTCCAATACTTTGGCCACTTGATACTAAGAGCTGACTCATTGGGAAAGACCCTAATGCTGGGGAATATTGAAGACAAAAGGGGAAAGAGGTTGCAGGGTATGAGATGGTTAGGTAACGTCATGCATCATTGACTCAATGGAAATGAATTTGTGCAAACTCTGGGAGATAATGGAAGACAAAGGAACCTGGAGTGCTATAGTCCACAGAGTTGCAAAGAGTCAAAAACATCTTAGCAACTGAACAATGACAAAAAAAAAAAAAAAATTGGCCCACACAGTGTGTAACATTGTGAAAAGGACATCTTTTATTTAGTATAGTTCCCTCAAGATCCATGGAATTTACTACACCCTCCAATTGTTTGTTCCCTTTTTTTTGCAGAGTAATATTCCTTTGAATAGATGTACCACTGTTTTTCTCTCACCCAGTGTTTTATTTTCCTGTAGCTGCTAGAACAATTTAGCACAAACATGGAGGTTTAACTCAGTGGAAATTTGTTCTCTTATAGTTCAAGAGGCTGGATGGACAAAATCAGTATCATTGGAGTGAAATCAAGGTGTCAGCGAGGCTGCCCACCCTCTTCGTACTCCAGCTGGCATGCTGTCTTTTTGCTTATTTCAGTTTCTGTTGGCTTCTGGCATAGCTGACTTGTGGCTCAGTTCCCTGATGGCTCAGACGGTAAAGAGTCTGTTTACAATGCAGGAGACCTGGGTTCAATCCCTGGGTTGGGAAGATCCCCTGGAGAAGGAAATGGCAATCCATTCCAGGACTATTGCCTGGAAAATCCCATGGACAGAGAAGCCTGGTAGGCTACAGCCCATGGGGTAGCAAAGAGTTGCGCACAACTGAGGGACTTCACTTCACTTCAGTTCAGTTGCTCAGTGTCCGACTCTTTGTGACCCTGTGAATCCAGCACGCCAGGCCTCCCTGTTCATCACCATCTCTCGGAGTTCACTCAGACTCACGTCCATCGAGTCCGTGATGCCATCCAGCCATCTCATCCTCTGTCGTCCCCTTCTCCTCCTGCCCCCAATCCCTCCAGGCATCAGAGTCTTTTCGGATGAGTCAACTCTTCGCATGAGGTGGCCAAAGTACTGGAGTTTCAGCTTTAGCATCATTTCTTCCAAAGAAATCCCAGGGCTGATCTCCTTCAGAAGGGACTAGTTGGATCTCCTTGCAGTCCAAGGGACTCTCAAGAGTCTTCTCCAACACCACAGTTCAAAAGCATCAATTCTTCAGTGCTCAGCCTTCTTCACAGTCCAACTTTCACTGCATCCCTTCAATTTCTGCCCTTACCTTTCATCTGTGAGTAAAATCTGTCTCTGTCCTTTTATAAGGTTACATGTGGATACAACTGGCACCCACTTGGGTAACCCAGGTTAAATTTTCATGTTACTATTCTTAATCACTTATACTAACAACCTCTTCCAAATAAAATAGTATTTATGAGGCTCAGGGATTAATATTTCATATCTTTGAGGGTTGTTATTCAACCTTCTAAACCCAAAGAAAGATATTTGTGTTGTTTCCAGTTTGAGGTTATTACAAATAAAGCTTGTAGAAACATTCATTTGCAATTTTTGGGGGGTGAATTTAAGTTTTAGTTTCTTCAGGATATATACTCAGACAATTTCTGGGCCATAGTATAAATGTGCTTTTATCTTTGTAAGAAACTACTCAACAGTTTCCCACAGTGGCTCTAACATTTTCTCACAAGCGACGGATGTGATAACAATTGGCTCTGCAGGCTTGTCTGCACATAGTATTATTGATATGTTGTTCAAATCACTCTAACATATGTGAGTCAGACACGATGAGTGACTTCACTTTCACTTTTCACTTTCATGCATTGGAGAAGGAAATGGCAACCCACTCCAGTGTTCTTGCCTGGAGAATCCCAGGGATGGCGGAGCCCAATGGGCTGCCGTCTATGGGCTCGCACAGAGTCTGACATGACAAGTGACTTAGCAGCAGCAGCAACATATATGAGTGGTATCTATACATGCCTTTAACTGACATTTTCCTAATGATTATTAATGTTGAGATTTTTTTCTATATGCTTATTTGCCATCTTTGTGTTCTGTTTGGTAAACTATCTAAGTATATTACCACTTTCTAATTGAATGGATTTCTCACTACTGAACTCAGAGAGTTGTTTACTTGAAAAACAAGCCATTTGTCAGATATCGTAAATATAGTTTCCAAGAATGTGGCTTATCCACTGATTATCTTAGAATGTTTATACAACAAACATATTTAATAGATTTCCCTGGTGTTGTGGGGGTTGTGACTCCATGCTTCCAATGTAGGGAGTACAGATTTGATCCCTGGTCAGAGAATTAAGATCCCTATGCCCTACTAAGTAGCATAAGTAAATAAATAAAACTATTTAATTTCAATGTAGTCCTATTTAATTATGTTATATTCTTACAGATTCTATTTTTATACATACCTAAGAATCTGTCCCTAAGTTACAAAGATTTTCTAAGTTTTCTTCTAAAGTTTTATAGTTTAAATTGTGATGCAATTTTAATAAATTGTTGTATATGATGTTTGGTTTAGGTCAAGTTTAAATTTTTTGCCAATGGTTGTCCATTTCTTCCAACAGCATATGTTGAAAAGTCTATTCCTTCTACACCGAATTGCTTTTGCAACTTTGTGAAATATCAAAAGTTTGTCACTATGTGGGTCTATTTGTAGCTTTCTCTTCTTTTCCATTCATTGATCTATGTGTCTCTCTTTCCACTAATATCACTTTATTTTGAGAAATATAGATTTCTTTATCTCTTCTAATTTCTTTATCTCTCATATACACTTTAGAGTCAGCTTTACAATATCTATAAAGAATTTATAAAGAATCATGATGTGTTTTAGATAAGAATTGCATTAAACTGATTTAGGGAAAATTGACATTTTGCTATATTGAATCTTCAAAACTATGAATACAGTTTTTCTCTCAATTTACTTAGATTTCATTTCTTTCATCATCATTTGTAGTTTTCAGCATATACATGCTATTTATGTTTAGTTAGAATTATATCAAATGATTTCATAATTTTGGAACTATTATAAAAGATATACTTTTTTTTTCTATTTTTGTGTCTACATGTTCATTGTTAGTATACAAAAATAAAATTAATATTGTGTGTGTGTATGTTGATCTTGTATCCTATGAACTTACTGAACTTTCTTATTAGTTCTAGAAGGATTTATTTTTGGTATATTCTTTGTGATTTTCTTCATAGAAAAACATGTCATCTCCAAGGAGAGGCAAGTTTTATCTATTCTATTCTAATCTGTACATCTATGATTTTCTTTCCTTGCTTTGTTGCACCTGCTAAGATCCCCAGGTGTAGTGAGAGTAGACGTTTTCGCCTTTTGTGGGGGAAGCAGTCGATATTTCACCATTAAATGCAATATTAGCTGTAGATTTTTTAGATCCTCTTTGTGAAGTTGAGGAAGTTCTCCATCTATTCATAATGCATAAATAGTTTTCTCTGTATGGTTGTTGAATTTTTTCCAATTCTCTCTGTATCAATTAAGATGATCACATGATTTTTTTTCTTTAAACTATTATTGTGGTTGAATATATTGTTTGATTTTTAAATACTGAACAACTCTTGCATTTCTGCAGCAAACACCTCTTGGTTGGCATGCATTATTCTTTTTATATATTGTATACTAATTTGTTTAGATTTTGTTTCAGATTTGAGTTTATAGTTACATGAGATATTGGTTGATGTTTTGCTTTTTAAATACTATTTTTGTTCAGTTTGCATATCAAACCAATGCTGGCCCCATTAAGTTATATATCTCATCTATATTCTGGAAGACCTTGTGTAGCTTTTGTTGCTTCCTTATCTTGGTTACTGTTCATTGCACACTTGAATACAATGAACCTAGAGGTGCATATATCATTTGAATTAGTGTTTTCATTTTCTTCAGATAAACATGTGAACAATATTTCTCTCGATATGCTTTTAAAGTATATTTTTGTATATGTTAATTAACTACTTTTAAGTATATATAGTTATTTTTCAGTTCAGTTCAGTTCAGTAGCTCAGTTGTGTCCGACTCTGCGACCCCATGAATTGCAGCACTCCAGGCCTCCCTGTCCATCACCAACTCCCGAAGTGCACTCACACTTGCGTCCATCGAGTCAGTGATGCCATCCAGTCATCTCATCCTCGGTCGTCCCCTTCTTCTCCTGCCCCCAGTCCCTCCCAGCATCAAAGTCTTTTCCAATGAGTCAGCTCTTTGCATGAGGTGGCCAAAGTACTGGAGTTTCAGCTTTAGCATCATTCCTTCCAAAGAAATATCAGGGTTGATCTCCTTCAGAAGCCTTCAGAAATTTGATTATATTGTGTATGGACATTATTCAAATTTAATCTGTTTGGAGTTTACTTACCTTCTTGAATTTGCTAAAGTTTTTTTCATCATATTTTAGAAGCTGATATTCCCTCTAATATTTTTCATCTCTGTTACTTCCTCCCTTTTCTGGGATTGTGTTGACATTGCTGTCAGGTTATTATTCTTGCCTCACTGGTCCTGAAGCTCTCTTATTTTTCTTTTGTCCTTTTAAATAAAATTTTTACAGCAGTAAAACTTTGAGCAGAGAGTACAAAGTGTTCCCACACACTTCCTATCTCCCCGCAATACGTGTTCATTACCAACATCCCCCCACCAAGCAGAGTGGTACTTTTTTTACAGTCAATGAACCTATATGGACATGGCATTATCACTCAAAGCCCATGATTTACATAAAGTTTCACTCTTGGTGTTACACATTCTATAGTTTTTGACAAATGTGTAGTTACTTGTATCCAGCACTATAGTATCAGACAAAACAGTTTCAATGCCCAAACAATCCTCTGTGTTTCTGTAAAGTTTATCATAGAATTGTAATTCTAATCCTTCTGAAACTGGACATGGCTACTTTTCTCTGGCCATAGAAATGTTAGCAAAAGTAAGATTGGTCATTTTGGGGTATAACTTAAATAGCTGGTGAGAGCTTCCTTTCTTCCTATCATGGTTATTGGATATGTTCCAAATGATCGATGCTCCATCAACCTGTTTCCTGATGAAGATAACACGAGGTAATAACCCAACCAGCATGTAAACATGTGAAGTGCTTGTTTGAATAGTTAAAAATAACTTGTTTTAGGCCATTGTCAATTTTTAATTTGTGACATAAATTCAATTGAATGATACAATGTTTGTGTGTGTGTGTGTGTGTGCACATGTGGTAGATTCTCAGGGAAGTAGATTTAAAAGCATGTGCCCCTCTTCTTTGTCAGTTATCCTTTCCATTTCTGGTGACTTAATCCCTTTTCCTTCCCATACTTAGGCTTTTCCTTTCCAATGTGGATCTGGTGATGGTGACGATCAGGATACGTGTGCATGCATCCTAGTCAGAATAATGAACACTTAATCTAGATAGACTGGATCAATCACAGAAACATACCTCATCTAACAGGGTATTGTGTTAGGGGTGGGTATGTGACCCAAGCTAGGTCAATCGGACTGTCTTGCAAAAACGTGAAATGTGCTGTGCTCAAGAGGTGGCTGAGGCAGAGCCGCCCCAGCAGCCCTAACCGTTCCTGTCACTGCGATCACTCTTGTTGTGTTATCTCCTAGTCTAATCTTTCATTTTGTGGTTCTTCAGTGTGCAGTGAAAACTTTCCCCTGTTTTCAGTTCAGTTCAGCTCAGTTGCTCAGTCGTGTCCAACTCTTCGTGACCCCATGAATCACAGCCCACCAGGCCTCCCTGTCCATCACCAACTCCCGGAGTTCACCTAAACCTATGTCCATTGAGTCAGGGATGCCATCCAACCATCTCATCCTCTGTTGTCCCCTTCTCTTCCCTCCCTCAATCTTTCCCAGCATCAGAGTCTTTTCAAATGAGTCAGCTCTCCACATCAGGTGGACAAAGTATTGGAGTTTCAGCTTCAAAATCTTTCCTACCAATGAACACCCAGGACTGATCTCCTTTAGGATGGACTGGTTGGATCTCCTTGCAGTCCAAGGGACTCTCAAGAGTCTTCTCCAACATCACAGTTCAAAAGCATCAATTCTTCAGTGCTCAGCCTTCTTCACAGTCCAACTCTCACATCCATACATGACCACTGGAAAAACCCGGTTTTACCTATCTGAAATAACTAACATTAGTTGTGTTACTTGACTCTAAAGAAACCTATGACATAAATTTAGATAATGATTCTTCTTTTATTGATTTACTTAAAGATACTTCCTTGGAATTACTCATCTCTTCTAATGAATTAATTTAGACACTTATGCATACTAATTTTTCCTTGTACTTTCTTTAGGGTTATCTTACTACATTTTCTAACATTGAATTAAATATTGAATTGGTTTGTTTATTTTGCTTGCTTATCTTAAAATGCATATTTTAAAAGCTATAAAACTTTCCTTTAGATTTATCCTATGGTTTTAAATTTTAGCAGTTTGTTTTAATTATATTCTGTATATTCCATAATTTTGAATTTTATTTTTCTTTATCAAAAAATTGAGAATTTAATTTAAGATCATTGTTAATTTCCAATTTTGTCATAAATTTATATTTAAATTTTATTTGTTCTGAATCTGAATTGCACCATTTCCACATTTTATAATTTATTGAAATGTTCTTTGAAGTATATTATAAAATCAATTTTTAAATTTCATGAACATTTAAGAATAAGATATATTCATAGTTTTAAGGTATGATATCATATATATTAATTTTTATCTATCTCATGAGTGGCTATTCATTTTCTCTGTGTCTACTTTTTTATGTGCTTGTACTGGGTCCAAAATGGCCAGAGGCAGATGAGTTAATTCTATGCTAAGAATTTTATTATTTATTTTGCTATGGTTTTGCATTATAAATATTTGGTGTTACAATTTTTAATGCAGAAAAATATATGACCTATATTTAGTGTATAGTGTATTTTGTGTTATTCTAAAGTTTTCTTGCCTGCCCTGATTATGAATGTGGTTCCATTCTGTGAAAATCAAGATTGCTCAGTGATCAATGACAAAATAAACAGATAGTTCTGAACAGATAATTTACATGAGAAAAAATGCAAATATCAGTAAACATGTAAAAGAATGCCCAACATTATTAATAATAATGAAAATAGCAGCATATCTTCCATAAAAATGCCTATAATGATTTTACTCTGTATTTGGTGAAGTGTGAGGCAAATGACGTTTTCTCTCATTGATGATTGTGGATGCATACAATTCTATTTTGAATAATCAAAATTTTAAATATGCATATGCTTCCAAAACTAGAAATTTATCTTGGTAAGAAAAGATCACAAGGTTTCTTTTTTTTTTTCTTTCAGGATAGTAATTGAAAACTCTTGGAAGCTAACTAAAGAGCTCATCAGTAAGATAGTTGTTAAATTAAAATACATCTATACTCCTTGGAAGGAAATCTATGATCAACCTAGATAGCATATTCAAAAGCAGAGACATTACTTTGCTGACTAAGGTCCGTCTAGTCAAGGCTATGGTTTTTCCAGTAGTCATGTATGGATGTGAGAGTTGGACTGCAAAGAAGGCTTAGCGCTGAAGAATTGATGCTTTTGAACTGTGGTGTTGGAGAAGACTCTTGAGAGTCCCTTGGACTGCAGGGAAATCCAACCTGTCCATTCTGAAGGAGATCAGCCCTGGGATTTCTTTGGAAGGAATGATGCTAAAGCTGAAACTTCAGTACTTTGGCCACCTCATGCGAAGAGTTGACTCACTGGAAAAGACTCTGATGCTGGGAGGGATTGGGGGCAGGAGGAGAAGGGGATGACAGAGGTTGAGATGGCTGGATGGCATCACTGACTCGATGGACGTGAATCTGAGTGAACTCAGGGAGTTGGTGATGGACAGGGAGGCCTGGCGTGCTGCGATTTATGGGATTGCAAAGAGTCGGACATGACTGAACGACTGAACTGAACTGATACAATGAGTTATTAAAATATAATTATTTGAGAAGATATGTGGTTAAGAATGATGAAGTAAAAGTGTTTTTTTAATTCTACATTCTTCTTGAACCAACTGAAAAGAATAAAAACATAGAAGAATCGTTTCTTCATGGTTCATAAAACTAGGTAAAAATTCCTGCCAGCTAGAGTAAGAGAAATGGCTGCCAAATACACTGGAGTCAGAATCAAAACAGGGGAAGGCAGAGTCGTTTACATGGTCAAATAAATACATACACGGAGGAGCAAAGATATATCTTTCATGCAGAAATTTCATATAATTTATGTAAATATCCCTCTTCCTCAAGAAGGTGAAGTATAGCTCCCCATCCCTTAAGCGTGGGCTCCTCTGACTTCCTTTCAAAGGGTGAGGTATGTGGGCTGAGTCATGTCAGACCCTCATGGACCCCATGGACTGTAGCTGACTCTTCTGTCCAGGAAATTTTCCAAGCAAGAATACTGTAGTGGGTTGCCATTTCCTTCTCCAGAAGATCTTCCCAACCCAGGGATGGAACCCACATCTCTTGTGTCTCCTACAAAATTGTGAGCCACCTGGAAAGCCCCAAGCAAAGTATGGAAGGAAACAAAAGTAACTTTGGAAAAACCTGACAAACCTCAGCCAGGTGCCCAATGGCAACATCAACAGTCATAAATCATGTTGATAGCATATACTCTTGACATGGCACTTTACCTCTATAGTCATTTTCCCAGAAACACTTAACTCCACTCTAACCAAGAGAAAATCATCAAACAAATCCCAATTGAGAGGCAGTCTTCAAATATACTTGATCAGTACTCCTCAAAACTGTTAAAGTCATCCAAAATAAGGAACATCTAAGAAACCGTCATAGCTCAGGTGTTCAAAAGCTATGCTGTCTAAGAAAGAAGAAGAAGAAGAAAGAAAAAAAAAGAAAGAAGAAGAAGAAAAACAAATGTAATGTTGTATCCTGGATGGGATACTGAAATAGGAAAGGGTCATTAGAAAAAAATTATGTAATTCATAATAACTAGTTATTTTCATTTCATTAATTGTAACAATATTATTTCTTAGTTGTGACAAATGTTCCGTAGTCATATAAGGTGTTAATGATAGGAGAAATTGAGTATACTCTATATGGAAACTCTATAGTATCCTTTCAAATTTTCTATGATTTTTAAACTACCCATGACAAGGTTTAGATACTTAAATATTTTTTAAAAATCTTATGAAATACTGCTAAATGGAAAAGTATTTATTAGATTTGTTTCATTTGTTCCTTCAGAGAGAAGACAGAAACAATTGGTAGAAGCTAAAAGGAAGCATGTTTTATTTCTATAAAACATCTTTTAAAAATAATTTGAGCAGTCTAGGGCTGATTCATTGGTGGAGGTAATCAAGGTAATCAAGGTGTAGTTGGAGGAATGCTTGCTAGAGATTTTGAAAAATTGTTCACAGCATCTCACAAGGGTTAAACTGACAGTAACAGAGATAACTTTATTGAACGATTTCATGTTCTTCACTTAATTCAGTCACCACAATGCCTCCACTAATGGACAAGGAAAATGAGTTCCTATGAGAGCCCAAGATTTGCCTGAAACTATCAAGGAAGTACCCAGTCACAGTAGAAGACATTCCTGTCTCAATTCAAAGCTCACAGCCTTTCCACCCACAAGGACCACAAGGACGTCTTCTGGGATGTGTCTGTAATGTGACTAAAAAGAGAAGTTGATCCAAGAAGAGAATTTTCATGGAACCAGACAATGACAAATGGCAGACTGAAGAACTAGGAAAATACTGAGAACTAGAAAAGAAACTAAGAAAGTGATTTATGATAGTCTCCAAGTGTAAAAAAAAAAAAAAAAAAAGGAAAATAATATTACTCTGAAGATAGTTGATTCATTTTAAATACTTCTGTATGCCCTCCATCATTAAATGTCACTAGTCAGCAGGAGATGCAGACATTTAACCAAATGAAATACCAATAATACTAGATCTCAATCCCTATTTTTCATTGTATGATTACAACCAAGTGTGTTTAATGAAATTGTGAGATCCTGTCTCCTAGGAACAAACAAAAATCAGGCTCACAGTGAAAATTCCATCCTGTGAAGGACCGAATTTATCACCAAGGAGCAAGGGAATGTCCTGTGGTAAACCAACTCTGCGGAAAAGAACATACGTAACAGACCTCATAAGATTTTACAGTGTCTGGGTTGCTATTTGAGAAAATTGCCCAGGGCTTATGAAACACACTTACCTTGATCTCCTCTACAACCATATTTTCCTGTAAATTAATCAGTAAGCAGAAAAGATATAGAATCACCAGCATTACCAACTTAGAGATGTAAGTATTTTCTTTGTAAAGGGTCAGCTGTGCTCGGAGACTTGAAGTCCGTTCTGGGTGACTGTAGGCTATTGATCTCCTATTGGGGAACGTGTCCTAGCTGAAGGTTAGCCAGGGATACTCACAATTGTCTTTCTGCAGGCCAGTCGCCTTCCCTCCATTCACAATGAAACTGCTTAATTCATAAAGCTTTGATGCTTCAACTGCTTCTGACCTTCTGTGAGCATTTCAAATGAGAAAATTAGCTGCCTGGAAAAATATAATCACCTAAATCCAGCAATTTGGAACACACATGTTACAGTCTGTTGAACCCATGTTGACTATTTATACTGTTTCTTTGGGGAACAGATTGTCTTGGAGGCCCATAATTGGAGAAGGGTGCTAATTTGAAGAGTTTGAAATGAATAGGTATCGATCCATTATTTAAGTATCATTCCTGTTAGGGGCTTAACTCCGAGGCAAAATGGTAGAAGCTGTGCATGAAGGTGGTTTCACTGTATTTAGTCTTTATTGATGACATTTGCTAAAGTGAAATGACACTCATAATAACATAGACAAAGCAACCTCCATGAATTTTTCATTTTCCTTCAACTTTTTCAATATCTTAATAAATAAACTTTATTTTTAGAGCAGTTTTAGGCTCACAGTAAAATTGAGAAAGTACAAAGAGTTTCATATACCCCTTATGGTTGCATGTACACAATGCCCCCTCTAGCAACATCCTGCACAATGGTGGTATGTTTGTTGCAACTGATGAATTTACAGTTGACACATCAGCCAAAGTCCTTACTTTACATTAGGGTTCATGTTTGGCTTTGTATGTTATATGAGTTTTGACACATGTATAATTTCATGTTTCACCATTCACTGTCCTAAAAATTATCTGTGCTGTACATATTCATACCATTCTCCTCTCTAACCATGCGACTACTAATCTTTTTGCTGTTTTTACAGTTTTGTCTTTCCAAGAATGTTGTGTAGTTGGGTCATACAGTATGTAGTCTCTTAAACTGACTTCTTTCACTTAGTGAAAGTGAAGTCGCTCAGTCGTGTCCGGGTCTTTGCAACCTCGTGGACTGTCGTCTACCAGGCTCCTCTGTCCATGGGATTTTCCAGGCAAGAATACTGGAGTGGGTTGCCATAATGTGCATTTAAATTACCCCCATGTGTTGTTATGGCTTATCAGCTCATTATTTAGTAATGAAAAATATTTGATCCTCAGGATATACCAGTTTACTTATCCAATCACAACTGAAGAATGTCTTGGTTGCTTTCATATTTTGGTGATTATTATTGACTTTCAAATGTAGGTTTTTATGTGGACACAAGTTTTCAATTCATTTAGGTAAGTGTGAGGACTACAGTTGCTGGATTGCTTGGTAAGAATATGTTAGTTTTGTAAGAAACTGCCAAACTGTCTTCCAAAGTAGTTATATCATATTTTGAATTCCCACCAGAAATAAAGGAGAATTCCTCTTTTCAGTGATTTGGATTTTGGCTATTCTACCATTCTAAAGGAGATCAGTCCTGGGTGTTCATTGAAAGGACTGATGCTAAAGCTGAAACTCCAATACTTTGGCCACCTCATGCAAAGAGTTGACTCATTGGAAAAGACCCTGATACTGGGAGTGATTGTGGGCAGGAGTAGAAGGGGATGACCGAGCATGAGATGGCTGGATGGCATCACCGACTCGATGGACATGAGTTTGAGTGAACTCCAGGAGTTGGTGATGGACAGGGAGTCCTATGCTGCGATTCATGTAGTCACAGAGTTGGACACGACCAAGCGACTGAACTGAACTGAACTGAATATGTATATAGAGGCATCATTGTTAGAATTTGTAATGCCCTAATGACATATGAGGCTGCTTATATGTCATCTATATATCTTGTTTGGGTAAAATATCTGTTCAAGTCTTTTGCCCATCTTGTAAATGGTTGCTCATTTTCTTATTGTTGGGTTTTAAGAGTTCTTTGTATGGTTTGGACAACAATCTTTTATTAGATGAATATTTTCTCCCTGTCTTTTCATTCATTTGACACTGTACTTCACAAAGCAGAAGTTTTCAAATTTAATGAAGTTCAAATTTTGAATTTTTTCCCCTGTGTATTGTATTTTGGTGCTGCATCTAAAAAGTCATTGCTATATCCAATTCAATATCCACATATATTTTCTCCTATGTTATTTTCTGGGTATTTATTTTTTATGTTTTAAAATTTTTATTGAGTTATAGTTGATTTACAATGTTGTATTAGTTTCAGATATATAGCAAAGTGAATCCATTATACATAAACAAATGCCCACTCTTTTTAGGTTATTTTCCCATATAAGACATTGCAGAGTATTGAGTAGAGTTCTCTATACTATATGTATATGTGTGTATATATATATTAGTAGGCCCTTCTTAGATATCTGTTTCATATATATATATATATATATATATATATATATATATATTCGGTGTGTATGTGTCAAGCCCAGTCTTCCAGTTTATGCTGCCCCTCCCTTATGCCCTGGTAAGCACAAGTTTATTTTCTATTCTGTAACTCTATTTCCATTTTATAGATAAATTCATTTGTAGCCCTTTTGTAGATTCCACATAAAAGTGATGTCATATGATATTTGTTTTCCTCTGTCTGACTTCTGATTGTCAGTAAAACAATCTCTAGGTCCATCCATGTTGCAGCAAATGGCATAATTTTGTTCTTTTATGGCTGAATAATATTCCATTATATATATATATATATATATATATATATATATATATATAGCACTGCGTCTTCTTTATCCATTACTCTGTTGATAGACATTTGGACATTTATGTTGCTTCCATGCCCTGGCTATTGTAAATAGTGCTGCAATGAACACTGAGGTGCATGAATCTTTTGAATTATGATTCTTCCCAGATACATGCCCTGGAGTGGGAGTGCTGCATCATATGGTAGCCCTGTTTTTAGCTTCTTAAGGAAACTCTGTAGAGTATTTTCAACAGTGGCTATATTCTTTTAAATTTCCAGCAACAGTATAAGAGGGTTCCCTTTTCCCCATAACCTCTCCAACATTTATTGTTGTATATATTTTGATGATGGCCATTCTAATTGATGTGAGGTAGTACTTTATTATAGTTTTGATTTGCATTTCCCTAATAATTAGTGATGTTGAGCATCTTTTAATATGCTTTATAACCAACTGTATTTTCTTTGGAAGAATGTGTATTTAGATCTTCTGCCCATTTTTTGACTGTTGTGTGTGTGTGTGTGTGTGTGTGTGTGTTTTGATACTGTGCTCCATGAGCTGTTTGCATATTTTATAGATTAATCCCTGTTGGTTGCTTCATTTGCAAATATTTTCTTGCATTCTGATTGTAGTCCTTTTGTTTTATTTATGGTTTTCTTTCCTATTCAGATGCTTGCAAGTTTAAGTGTTGTTTTTGCTCAGTCCTTTCTGACTCTTTGAGAACCCATGGACTACAGCACACCAGGTTTCCTGTCCCTTACCATCTCCCAGAGCTTACTCAAGCTCATGTCCATTGAGTCAGCGATGCCATCCAAACATTCCGTCTTCTGTCTTCCTCTTCTCCTCCTGCCATCAATTTTCCCAGCATGAGGGATATTTACAATCAGTCAGCTCTTCGCATCAGTGGTCAAAGCACTGTAGCTTCAGCATGAGCATCAGCATCAGTCCTTTTAATGGATATTCAGGATTGATTTCCTTTATGATTGACTGGTTGGATCTCCTTGCAGTCCAAGGGACTCTAAAGAGTCTTTTTCAGCACCACAGCTCAAAAGCATCAATTCTTCAGCACTGAGCCTTTTTTATAGTCCAATACTCACATCCATATGTGACTACTGGAAAAACCATAGCTTTGACTAGTCATACCTTTGTTGGCAAAGTAACATCTCTGCTTTTTAATATGCTATCTAGGTTGGTCATAGTGTTTCTTCCAAGGAGCAAGCATCTTTGAATGTCATGGCTGCAGTCACCATCTGCACTGATTTTGGAGACCTCAAAATAAAATCTGTCACTGTTTCCATTGTTTCTCCATCTATTTGCCATGAAGTGATGAGACAAGATGTCATGATCTTCCATTTTTGGATGTTGATTTTAAACCAGCTTTTCCACTCTCCTCTTTCATCTTCATCAAGAGGCTCTTTAGTTCCTCTTCAATTTCCTCCATAAGGAAGGTGTCATCTACATACCTGAAGTCATTGGTATTTCTTCCAGCAATGTTGATTCCAGCTTGTACTTCATCCAGCCCTGCATTCCACATGATGTACTCTGCATATAAGTTAAATAAGCAGAATGACAGTATACACCCTCGACATACTCCTTTCCCAGTTTTGAAACAGTCCATTGTTCCATGTTCAGTTCTAACTGGTGCTTCTTGACCTGTATACAGGTCTCTCAGGAGGCAGGTCAGGTGGTGTGGTATTCCCATCTCTTCCAGAATTTTCCACAGCTTGTGTGATCCACACAGTCAAAGACTTTAGCATGGTCAATGAGGCAGATGTTTTTCTGGAATTCTGTTGGTTTTTCTATAATACAACAGATATTGGCAATTTGATTTCTGGTTCCTCTGCCTTTTCTAAATCCAGCTTGAAAATCTGGAAGTTCTTGGTTCACTTAATGTTGAAGTCTTGCTTGGAGAATTTTGAGCACTACTTTGCTGGCATGTGAAATGAGTGCAATTATGAGGTAATCTGAGTTTTCTTTGGTATTGCCCTTCTTTGAGATTAGAATGAAAACAAGCTGACCTTTTCCAGTCTTGTGGCCCCTGCTGAGTTTTCCATATTTACTGGCATCTTGAGTGCAGCGCTTTCACAGCATCATCTTTTAGGATTTGAAATAGCTCAGCTGAAATTCCTTCACCTCTACTAGCTTTGTTCATAGTGATGCTTCCTAAGGCCCACTCTACTTTGCACTCCAAGATATCTCACTCTAGATGAGTGGTCACATCACTGTGGTTATCTGGGTCATTAAGATCTTTTTGTACGGTTCTTCTGTGTATTCTTGTCACCTCTTCTTAATCTCTTCTGCCTCTGTTAGGTTCATACTATTTCTGTCCTTTATTGTGCCTACATTGGCATGAAATGTTCCCTTGGTATCTCTAATTCTCTTGAAGAAATCTCTAGTCTTTCCTATTCCATTGTTTTCATCTATTTCTTTGCATTGCTCACTTAGGAGGGCTTTCCTATCTCTCCTTGCTATTCTTTGGAACTCTGCATTCAGATGAGTATCTTTCCATTTCTTCTTTGTCTTGCACTTCTCTTTTTTCCTCAGCTATTTTTAAGCCCTCCTCAGGCAGCCATTTTGACTTTTTGCATTTGTTTGTCTTGGGGATGGTTTTGATCACTACCTCCTGTACAATGTCATGAACTTCCATACCTCTTCAGGCACTCTGTCTATCAGATCTAATCCCTTGAATCTATTTGCCACTTCCACTGTATAATCATAAGGCATTTGATTTAGATCACACCTGAATGGTCTAGTGGTTTTCCCTACTTTCTTCAATTTAAGTCTGACTTTGGCAATAAAGAGTTCATAATCTAAGCCACAGTCAGCTCCCAGTCTTGTTTTTGCTGACTGTATAGAGTTTCTCCATCTTTGACTGCAAAGGATATAATCAAGCTGATTTCAGTATTGGCCATCTGGTGATGTCCTTGTCTATAATTGCCTCTTGTGTTGTTGAAAGAGGATGTTATGACCATTGCATGACCATTGCATTCTTTGGGCAAAACTCTGTTAGCCTTTCCCTGCTTCATTTTGTACTCCAAGGCCAAACTTGCTTGTTATTCCAGATATCTCTTGACTTCCTATTTTTGCATTCCAGTCCTCTGTGATGAAAAGGACATCTCTTTCTGGTGTGAGTTCTAAAGGGTCTTGTGGACCTTCATAGAATCATTCAAATCCAGTTTCTTCAGCATTAATGGCTGGGACATAGACTCGGATTACTATGGTAATAAATGATTTGTCTTAGAAACATCAGAAATCATTCTGTCATTTTTGAGATTGCACCCAAGGGACTATGGTTTTTCCAGTGGTCATGTATGGATGTGAGAGTTGGACTGTGAAGAAAGCTGAGCACTGAATAATTTATGCTTTTAAACTGTGATGTTGGAGAAGACTCTTGAGAGTCCCTTGGACTGCAAGGAGATCCAACCAGTCCATTCTGAAGGAGATCAACCCTAGGATTTCTTTGGAAGGATGATGCTGAAGCTGAAACTCCAGTACTTTGGCCACCTCATGTGAAGAGTTGCCTCACTGGAAAGACTCTGATGCTGGGAGGGATTGGGGGCAGGAAGAGAAGGGGACTACAGAGGATGAAATGGCTGGATGGCATCACCGACTTGATGGACGTGAGTCTGAGTGCATTTCAGGAGTTGGTTATGGACAGGGAGGGCTGGCGTGCTGCGATTCATGGAGTTGCAAACAGTCGGACATGACTGAGCAACTGAACTGAACTGATTGCATATAAGATCATTTTGTTGACTATGAGGTCTACTGCATTTCTTTTAAGGGATTCTTGCCCAGAATAGTAGATATAATGATCATCTGAATTAAATTCGCCCCTTCCTGTCCATTTTAGTTCACTGATTCCTAAAATGTTGATGTTCACTCTTGCCATCTGCTGTCTGACCACTTCCAATTTACATTGATTCATGGACTTAGCATTCCAAGTTCCTATGTAATATTGTTCTTTACAGCGTCAGACTTTACTTTCAACACCAGACGTGTGCATAACTGGGCTTTGCTTCTGCTTTGGCTCAGCCTCTTCATTTCTTCCGGAGCTATTTCTCTGCTCTTCTCCAGTAGCATATTGGGCATGTACTGACCTGGGGAGTTCATCTTTCAGTGTCATATATCTTTCCCTTTTCATAGTGCAAAGACCCTACAGTGAATCAGTGCCTGGCATGTTGAAGAAAACAGCAGAGTGAAAGACAATAATAACACATCATTGAGCACTTCCACATGGAGGCTGGCACAGGACCAAACTCAAGAGAAGCAACTCATAACAGTTAATGAAAAATTGTTGCAAGGCTAAATGTATGTATGTCACCTAAGATAGCAGAGTGGAAGGATATGCGCTCATCTTCTCCTACAGGAACACCAAAATTGCAACTAGCTGCTGGACAACCATCAACAGGAACATGTCAGATCCCACCCAAAAGTATACTCTGCATCCAGTGGCAAAGGAGAAGCCCCAAGAAGACAGTAGGATGGGTGCAATCTGGTTTAAAACCAAATTGCAGAACTTCCAGACACTCAGAAGGTGCAAACAAAAC
The DNA here is from genome assembly GCA_917880005.1 of Nanger dama. Lineage (NCBI taxonomy): Eukaryota > Metazoa > Chordata > Mammalia > Artiodactyla > Bovidae > Nanger > Nanger dama. Next base: position 9,231,328 of record CAKJTW010000044.1, on the reverse strand, counting down.
CTTGTGTACACCAGGACCAAATGGGTCCTGTTGCAGTGACCCAGTGACACAGAAAGGAGCAGTGACCCCCACAAGAGACTGAGCCAGACCTGCCTTTGCATGCTTGAGAGTCTCCTGTGGAGGCACGGGTCACTAGTGACCTGCCGCAAGGACAGGAGCTCTGGCTGAGGCAGACCTGGGAGGTGTGGCATGCGACATGTGTTCTCTTGAAGGAGGTAGCCATTAGCACCACTATAGAGCAGCCGAGGAGGCGACTCACAAGCTGGAGAGCAATTATACCAAAGAAGTTCTCAATTCAGTTCAGTTCAGTTGCTCAGTCATGTCCGACTCTTTGCAACCCCATGAATCGCAGCACACCAGGCCTCCCTGTCTATCATCAACTCCCGGAGTTCACTCAGACTCACATCCATCAAGTCAGTGATGCCATCCAGCCATCTCATCCTCTGTCGTCCCCTTCTCCTCCTGCCCCCAATCCCTCCCAGCATCAGAGTCTTTGCCAATGAGTCAAGCCGTCTCATGAAGTGGCCAAAGTACTGGAGTTTCAGCTTTAGCATCAGTCCTTCCAAAGAAATCCCAGGGTTGATCTCCTTCAGAATGGACTGGTTGGATCTCCTTGCAGTCCAAGGGACTCTCAAGAGTCTTCTCCAACACCACAGTTCAAAAGCATCAATTCTTCGATGCTCAGCCTTCTTCACACTGTTGCAAAAGTTCTAGGGCCTACAACAGATTTCCCAGCCTGGAAATCTGGCAAAAGCACTGAGAACTCCCAGGGAAACAGAGTCTTGGAGGCACAACAAAACTTTTTGTGCCCCAGAACCCAGGAGAAAGGAGCAGTGACCCTACAGGAGATTGAACCAGACTTGCCTGCGATTGTCTGGGAATCTCCAGTGGAGTTGTGGGTAGACAGTGATCTGCTACAGGGTCAGGGGCACTAACTACAACAGTCCTGAGAGCTATGATAGCATAAGTCCTTTTGAAGGAGGTCACCATTGCCCCTACCGCAGTTTGGCCTCAGGCTAACCTACACAGAAGACACAGCCCACCCATCAGCAGAAAATTGGATTGAAGATTTACTAAGCATGGCCAGTTGAGCTATTTCAAACCTTAAAAGAGGATGCTGTGAAAGTGCTGTGCTCAATATGCCAGCAAATTTGGAAAACTCAGCAGTGGCCACAGGACTGGAAAAGGTCAGTTTTCATTCCAATCCCAAAGAAAGGCAATGCCAAAGAATGCTCAGATTACTGGAAAATTGCACTCATCTCACTTTCTAGCAAAGTCATGCTCAAAATTCTCCAAGCCAGGCTTTAACACTACATGAACAGTGAACTTCCAGTTGTTCAAGCTGGATTTAGCAAAGGCAGAGTAACCAGAGATCAAATTGCCAACATCCATAAGATCACCGAAAAAGTAAGAGAGTTCCAGAAAATCATCTACTTCTGCTTTATTGACTATGCCAAAGCCTTTGACTGTGTGGATCAAAACAGACTGTGGAAAATTCTGAAAGAGATGGGAATACCAAACCACCTTACCTGCCTTCTGAGAAACCTGTATGCAGGTAGAGAAGCACCAGTTAGAACTGAACATGGAACAACAGACTGGTTCCAAATCAGGAAAGGAGTGCATCAAGACTGTATATTGTCACCTTGCTTATTTAATTTATTTGCAGAGTACATCATGTGGAATGTGGGGCTGGATGAAGCACAAGCTGAAATTAAGATTGTAAGGAGAAACATCAGTAACCTCAGATACACAGATGACACCATCCTCATGGCAGAAAGCAAAGAACTGAAGAACCTCTTGATGAAAGTGAAAGAAGAGAGTGAAAAAGATGGCTTAAAACTCAACATTCAGCAAACTAAGATTGTGGCATTCTGTTCCATCACTTCATGGCAAATAATGGGGAAACAATGGAAACAGTGACAGACTTTATTTGGGGTGCTCTAAAATCACTGCAGCCATGAAATTAAAAGAAGCTTGCTCCTTGGAAGAACCTAGACAGCATATTAAAAAGCAGAGACATACTTTCCCAACCAAGGTCCATCTAGTGAAATCTATGGCTTTTCCAGTAGTCATGAATCGATGTCAGAGTTGGGCTATAAAGAAAGCTGAGAGCTGAAGAATTGATACTTTTGAACTGCGGTGTTGAAGAAGACCTTTGATAGTCCCTTGGACTGCAAGGAAATCAAACCAGTCAATCCTAAAGTAAATCAGTCCTGAATATTTATTGGAAGGACTGATGCTGAAGCTGAAACTCCAATACTTTGGCCACTTGATGCAAAGAACTGACTTATTGGAAAAGACCCTGATGTTGGGAAAGATTGCAGGCAGGAAGAGAAGGGTATGACAGAGGATTAGATGGTTGTATGGCATCACGGACTCGATGGACATGAGTTTGAGCAAGCTCTGGGAGTTTCTGATGGACAGAGAAGCCTGGCATGCTACAGTCCATGGGGTCACAAAGAGTTGTATATGACTGAGGGATTGACTTGAACTGTTCAGTTCAATTCAGTTCAGTCGCTCAGTCATGTCTGACTCTTTGTGACCCCATAAATAGCAGCATGCCAGGCCTCCATGTCCATCACCAACTCCCAGGAGTTCATTCAGATTCGCGTTCATTGAGTCAGTGATGCCATCCAGCCATCTCATCCTCGGTCGTCTCCTTCTTCTCCTGCCTCCAATCCCTCCCAGCATCAAAGTCATTTCTGATAAGTCAGCTCTTTGCATGAGGTGGCGAAAGTACTGGAGTTTAAGCTTCAGCATCATTCGTTCAAAAAAATCCCAGGGTTGATCTTCAGAATAGATTGGTTGGATCTCCTTGCAGTCCAAGGGACTCTCAAGAGTCTTCTCCAATACCACAGTTCAAAAGCATCAATTCTTGGGTGCTAAGCCTTCTTCACAGTCCAACTATCACATCCATACATGACTACTGGTAAAACCATAGCCTAGACTAGACGGACCTTTGTTGGAAAAGTAATATCTCTGCTTTTTTTTTAAATTATTTATTTATTTATTTATTTTTTAATTACAATACTGTATTTGTTTTGCCATACATTGACATGAATACTATCATGTCTCTGCTTTTGAATATGCTATATAGGTTGGTCATAACTTTTCTTCCAAGCAGTAAACGTCTTTTAATTTCATGGCTGCAATCACCATCTGCAGTGGTTTTGGAGCCTCAAAAAATAAAGTCTGACACTGTTTCCACTGTTTCTCCATTTATTTCCCATGGAGTGATGGGACCAGATGCCATGATCTTCGTTTTCTGAATGTTGAGCTTTAAGCCAACTTTTCATTCTTCTCTTTCACTTTCATCAAGAGGCTTTTTAGCTCCTCTTCACTTTCTGCCATAAGAGTTGTGACATCTGCATATCTAATGTTATTGATATTTCCCCCAGCATTCTTGATTCCAGCTTATGCTTCTTCCAGTCCAGCGTTTCTCATGATGTCCTCTGCATATAAGTTAAATAAGCAGGGTGACAATATACAGCCTTGACGTACTCTTTTTCCTATTTGGAACCAGTCTGTTGTTCCATGTCCAGTTCTAACTGTTGCTTCCTGACCTGCATACAGATTTCTCAAGAGGCATGTCAGGTGGTCTGGTATTCCCATCTCTTTCAGAATTGTCCACAGTTTCTTGTGATTCACACAGTCAAAGGCTTTGGCATAGTCAATAAGGCAGAAATAGATGTTTTTCTGGAACTCTCTTCCTTTTTTGATGATCCAGCAAATGTTGGCAATTTGATCTCTGGTTCCTCTGCCTTTTCTAAAACCAGCTTGAACATCAGCAAGTTCACGGTTCACGTATTGCTGAAGCCTTGCTTGGAGAACTTTGAGCATTACTTTACTAGCATGTGAGATGAGTGCAATTGTGCAGTAGTTTGAGCATTCTTTGGCATTGTCTTTCTTTGGGATCAGAACAAAAACTGACCTTTTCCAGTCTTGTGGCCACTGCTGAGTTTTCCAAATTTGCTGGCATATTGAGTATAGCACTTTCACAGCATCATCTTTCAGGATTTGAAATCGCTCTGCTGAGATTCCATCATCTCCACTAGCTTTCTTCGTAGTGATGCTTTCTAAGGCCCACTTGACTTCATATTCCAAGATGTCTGGCTCTAGATGAGTGATCACACCATCGTGATTATCCAGGTCGTGAAGATCCTTTTTGTACAATTCTTCTGTGTATTCTTGCCACCTCTTCTTAATATCCTCTGCTTCTGTTAGGTCCAGACCATTTCTGTCCTTTATCGAGCCCATCTTTGCATGAATTGTTCCCTTGGTATCTCTAATTTTCTTGAAGAGATCTCTAGTCTTTCCCATTCTGTTGTTTTCCTCTCTTTCTTTGCATTGATCGCTAAAGAAGGCTTTCTTCTCTTCTTGCTATTCTTTGGAGCTCTGCATTCAGATGCTTATATCTTTCCTTTTCTCCTTGGCTTTTCGCCTCTCTTCTTTTCACAGCTATTTGTAAGGCCTCCCCCAGACAGCCATTTTGCTTTTTTGCATTTCTTTTCCATGGGGATGGTCTTGATCCCTGTCTCCTGTACAATGTCACAAACCTCATTCCATAGTTCATCAGGTACTCTATCTATCAGATCTAGGCCCTTAAATCTATTTCTCACTTCCACTATATAATCATAAGGGATTTGATTGAAGTCATATCTGAATGGTCTAGTGGTTTTCCCTGCTTTCTTCAATTTAATTCTGAATTTGGTAACAAGGAGTTCATGATCTGAGCCACAGTCAGCTCCTGGTCTTGTTTTTGTTGACTGTATAGAGCTTCTCCATCTTTTGCTGCAGAAAATATAATCAATCTGATTTTGGTGTTGACCGTCTGGTGATGTCCATGTGTAGCTCTTCTCTTGTGTTGTTGGAAGAGGGTGTTTGCTATGACCAGTGCATTATCTTGGCAAAACTCTATTAGCCTTTGCCCTGCTTCATTCCGTATTCCAAGGCCAAATTTTCCTGTTACCCTAGGTGTTTCTTGACTTCCTACTTTTGCATTCCAGTCCCCTATAATGAAATGGCCATCTTTTTTGGGTGTTAGTTCTAAAAGGTCTTGTAGGTCTTCACAGAACCGTTCAACTTCAGCTTCTTCAGCTTTACTGGTTGGGGCATAGACTTGGATTACTGTGATATTGAATGGTTTGCCTTGGAAATGAACAGAGATCATTCTGTCGTTTTTGAGATTGCATCCAAGTACTGCATTTTGGACTCTTCTGTTGACCATGATGGCTACTCCATTTCTTCTAAGGGATTCCTGCCCGCAGTAGTAGATATAATGGTCATCTGAGTTAAATTCACCATTCCATTCCATTTTAGTTCACCAATTCCTAGAATGTCGATGTTCACTCTTGCCATCTCCTGTTTGACCACTTCCAGTTTGCCTTGATTCATGGACCTGACATCCCATATTCCTATGCAATATTGCTTTTTACAGCATCGGACCTTGCTTCTATCACCAGTCACATGCACAGCTGGGTATTGTTTTTGCTTTGGCTCCATCCCTTCATTCTTTCTGGAGTTATTTCTCCACTGACCTCCAGTAGCATGTTAGGCACCTACTAACCTGGGGAGTTCCTCTTTCAGTATCCTATCATTTTGCCATTTCATACTATTCATGGGGTTCTCAAGGCAAGAATATTGAAGTGGTTTGCCATTCCCCTTCTCCAGTGGGCCACATTCTGTCAGATCTCTCCACCATGACCTGCCTGTCTTGGGTTGCCCCACAGGCATGGCTTAGTTTCATTGAGTTAGACAGGGCTGTGGTCCTAGTGTGATTAGACTGACTAGATTTCTGTGAGTAAGGTTTCAGTGTGTCTGCCCTCTGAAGCCCTCTTGCAACACTTACCATCTTACTTGGGTTTTTAATAAAAAAATATTGTTGCAATTTATGTCAGAGAGTGTTCTGCCTATGTTTTTCTCTAAGAGTTGTATAGTGACCAGTCTTACATTTAGATCTTTCATTCTTTCTTTCTTTCTTTTTTTTTTTTTTTGTATGTTGTTAGGGTGTGTTCCAATTTCCTTCTTCCACATGTAGCTGTTCAGTTTTCTCAGTGCCTTTTATTGATGAGATGGTCTCTTCTCCATTGTATATTCCTGCCACTTTCGTCATAGACGAGGTGACTGTAGGTGTAGGGGCTTTCCTCTGGACTGTCTATCCTGTTTCTATTGATCTATGTTTCTGTTTTATGTCTCCTTTTCATTTTGTAGTTCCGTCTGTGATCCATTTTGGGTTAGTTCTTATGAAAGATGTAAGATCTGTGTCTTGCCTGTGGATGTCCAATTGTTCCAGCGTCATTTGTTCAGAAGATCATTTATGATCCACTCTATTGCATTTGTTCCTTTGCTAATGATCTGTTGAGTATATTTATGTGACCCTATTACTGGGCTTTCTACTCTCTTCTATTGATCTATTTATCTATTCTTTTGCTAATGCTATCACAGTAGTTTTTAGTGAGTCTTAAAGTTGAGCATGTCAGTTCTCCCAACTATTCTTCTCCTTCATTACCAATAGAGCTATTGTGGGTGCTTTGTTTCTCCAAATAGACTTTAGAATCATTTTGTTGATATATACAAAGTAACTTGTTGGGATTTTGATTTTGTTGACAGTATAGATCAAGTTGGAAAGAACTGACATTATTGACTCTTTCTGTCCATGAGCAAGGACTATCTCTTCATTTGTTTACTTCTTTGATTTTGTTTCTCAACATGTTGTAATTTTTCTCATATAGATCATGTACATATCATGTACATATATATATATATATATCACTTTAGAGGTTGCTATTTTAAGTGGCAATGTATTTCAATTTTAAATTTCACTTGTTCATTCCTGATATATAGGGATATGACTTATTTTGTATTTTAAAATTAAAAGAAAAACTGTGAAGGTAAAAGTAATAGAAAATAAAGAAGGTACCATTTAAGATGGTGTGATCAGACATGACTGAGTCTACCCTCATCAAAGTGGTTATATGCTATTTGTTATGAAATATTTGGGGTACCTTCAACTTTGTCAATTCTTCAAACTTTGATGTTGGATTTGAGTTTTAGTCAGAGTCTGAAATCACTAGGAGCTAAGTTTATTGAATGAGGTAGATGATCAAATTGTACAACTCTGATTGGTGTCAAAATAATGAAAGACTATAAAGTAAAAAAATTTTTTCTGTATCTATTGAGTGTGATCATGTAATTTTTCTTTGATCTGCTGATGTGATGGTTTAAATGAATTAATTTTCAAAATATTAAAACTAATAAAATATAGATTCATCAATTTCAACTTGCAGTATTTGCCTCACATATTTTGATATTTTACTTTTAAGTTCACTTTAAAGGTCATTAAATCTGCCTGAAGTATTGACCTTTTATCACTTTGTAATGACCCTCTTTATCACAGGTAACTTTCTTTGCTCTGAAGTCTGCACTGCCTGAAATTAATATAGCTACTCCTACTTTATCTGATCAGAGTTTGTATCATATATCTTTATCTCTGTAAATATATATGTATTTTTCTATTTAAGGTAAATTTCCTGTCGATTGACATATAGTTGGGTCTTGTTTTTCATATACTTTGGTAGACCAAAGTAATCTCTTTGGCAATCTCTCTTTTAATTAGTGTATTTAGACCACTGATATTTAAAATGATTATTAACATAACTGGATTAATTGTTGTTATTAATCAGTTGCTAAATTGTGTCCAACTCTTTGTGACCTCATGGACTGGAGCATGCCAGGCTCCTCTGTTCTCCAATATCTCCCAGAGTTTGCTCAAATTCATGTTCATTGAATTAGTGATGCTTTCTAACCATCACATCCTCTGCTGGCTGCTGCTTCTTTTGCCTTCAGTCTTTCTCAGCACTGGAGTCTTTTCCACTGAGTTAGCTCTTTGCATCTGGTAGCCAAAGTATTGAAGCTTCAGCTTCAACAACAGTCCTTCAATTAATATTTGGGGTCAATTTCCTTCAGGATTGACTGGCTTGATTTCCTTGCAGTCCAAAGGACTCTCAAGAGTCTTCTCCAGGACCACGATTTGAAAGCATCAGTTCTTTGGCATTCAGCCTTCTTTATGGTCCAAGTAGCACATCCGTACATGACTACTGCACAAATTAACACCTCCCATATTTGTCACTATTTTCTATTTTTTGCTCTCGTTCTTATTTCTGTTTTTGTCTTCCATACATTTTTTTTCCTTTTGTAGTTTAAAATGAGCATTTTAAATAGTTCCATTTGTCTTCTTTCTTAACCTGTCAATTGTACATCTTTTGTGTGTGTGTGTTTCACCTTCTTTTAGTGGTTGGCTTAGAATTTGCCATAAGCATTTCATGAAATCCACATCCACTTTCATATAATACTATATCGTTTTACAGGTAATACAGATGCTTCATAGTAACAAAATATTTTTAATTCCTCCCTCCTATCCATTGTATTATTGCTATCATTCATTTAACTTATGTGTTTATGCATGTAAAAGCATACAAATGCATAAGAATACATAATTGTTGATATTATTATTTTAAACACATTTTTGTTAAGTTTCTCAAGGATAAGAAAAAAGTAAGTTTTAATTTTACTTTCACTTATTTATTTTCTAATACTCTTCCTTTCTTTCAGTTCAGTTCAGTCACTCAGTCATGTCTGACTCTTTGCAACCCCAGGGACTTCAGCATGCCAGGCTTCCCTGTCCATCACCAACTCCCTGAGTTTACTCAACTCATGTCCATTGAGTCAGTGATGCCATCCAACCATCTCATCCTCTGTCATACCTTTGTCCTCCTGCCTTCAATCTTTCCCAATATCAGGGTATTTTCAAATGAGTCAGCTCTTTACATCAAGTGGCCAAAGTATTGGAGTTTCAGCTTCAACATCAGTCCTTCCAATGAACACCCAGGACTGATCTCCTTTAGGATGGACTGGTTGGATCTCCTTGCAGTCCAAGGGACTCTCAACAGTCTTCTTCAACAACACAGTTCAAAAGCATCAATTCTTGACACTCAGCTTTCTTTATGGTCCAACTCACATCCAGACATGACTATCGGAAAACCCATAGCTTTGACTAGATGGATGTTTGTTGGCAAAGTAATGTCTCTGCTTTTTAATATGCTCTCTAGGTTGGTCATAACTTTTCTCCCAAGGAGTAGGCGAATTTTAATTTCATGGTTGCATTCACCACCTGCAGAGATTTTGGAGCCCAAGAAAAGAAAGTCTGTCCCTGTTTCCATTGTTACCCCATATATTTGTCATGAAATGATGGGACCAATGCCATGATCTTAGTTTTTTGAATGTTGAGCTTTACGCCAACTTTTTCACTCTCCTCTTTCACTTTCATCAAGAGGCTCTTTAGTTCCTCTTCACTTTCTGCCGTAAGGGTGGTGCCACCTGCCTATCTGAGGTTATTGATATTTCTCCTGGCAAACTTGATTCCAGCTTGTGCTTCTTCCAGCCCAGCATTTCTCATGATGTACTCTGCATAAAAGTTTAAAAAAGCAGGGTGACAATATACATCCTTGACATATGCCTTTCCTGATATGGAACCAGTCTCTTCCATGGGAACATCCAATTTGTAACATATCATTTTCCTTCTCTCTGTGGAATTTCTCTTAATTTTTCTTGCAGTGTTATTCTACTGGCAAAATATTTTCTCTTCTTGTTTATCTGAAAAGTCTTTAGCTGTCCTTTGCTTTGAATGATAATTTTCTAAGGTTCAACTTTCTAGTTTGGTGGTTTTATTCTTCCAACATTTTAAGTATTTCACTCAACTATCTTCTTACTTGCATGGATATAGTTTGGAATTTGGATGTAACTCTTTGCTTTTCATAGGTAGGATTCTATCCCCTGCCCTCTTTCAAGATTTTTTTCTTCATCTTTGATTTATTTGTTAGAATATAATGGACTAAAGTGTAATTTTTGCTATTTATCCTGTTCCATATTTTACAAGTTTCCTTCATCTATGGTTTGCAGTTTGATATTATTTCAGAGAAAATTTGAGTTATTGTTGTCTTTTATTTTTTTTCTGTTCTTTCCTGTTTCTTCTCTTTCTGGGTTTCCCATTATGCATATGTTACAACTTTTGAGGTTGTCCTACAGTTCTTTGATATTCTGTCCTGTTTTTTTCTTTTTTTTTTTTCTTTTTCCTTCAGTCTTTTTTCTCTCCACTTTTTAGTTTTGGAAATTTCCACTATCATATCTTCAGGCTCAAAGATTCTTTCCTCAGCTGTGTCTAGGTTACTAATAAAGCGATTTAAGGCATTCTTTATGTTAAATAGACTTTTTATTTCAAGTATTTTGTTTCAATTCTTAGAATTTTTAATTTCTCTGCTCATATTACTCATGTGTTTTCACATAATTTCTACTTTTTCTATTACAAATTAATAGAAAATTTGTAGCAAATTCATCAAAGTTTTAAAAATGCCTAAAAAAATCCTGATAATTCCAACATTACTGCCATGTCTGAATCTTTTTCTGATACTCTTCAAACTGTTTTTTGTCTTTCTGTGAACCTTGTTATTTTTTGTTGAATGTTGATCATCATGTACTAGGTAAAGAAGTGAAATGAAAATTGCTCAATCATGTCTAACTCTTTGCCACCCCATGGACTGTACAGTCCATGGAATTCTCCAGGCCAGAATACTGGAGTGGTTAGCCTTTTCCTTCTCCAGAGGATCTTCCCAACCCAGGGATCAAACCCAGATCTCCCATTATTGCAGGCGGATTCTTTACCAGTTGAACCACCCAGAGAAGACTTACTAAAGAGAACTGCAATAAATAGGCCTTGTAATGTAGTGTTAAGTATGAAGGTAATCATCTAATTGTCCTATGTTAATTTTCAGACTTTTGGTAAGCTTCTGGTCCTGGACTGTGAACGTCAGTAAAACTTCTCAGGTATTTCCTCTCCTTGTGTGTGACACATTGCTCAGAGGGGGCTAGAATTGTGTAATTCTCTTCCTCTAGAGGAAGACTAGAGAGAGCTCTAGCTGGGTATTTCCCTTCCCTCTGATACATTCAGTTCAGTTCAGTTCAGTTGCTCAGTCATGTCTGACTCTTTGCAACCCCATGAATCGCAGCACACCAGGCCTCCCTGTCCATCACCAACTCCCAGAGTTCACTCAGACTCACTGCCATCGAGTCTGTGATGCCATCCAGCCATCTCATCCTCTGTAGTCCCCTTCTCCTCCGGCCCCCAATCCCTCCCAGCATCAGAGTCTTTTCCAGTGAGTCAACTCCTCGCATGAGGTGGCCAGAGTATTGGAGTTTCAGCTTGAGCATCATTCCTTCCAAAGAAATCCCAGGGTTGATCTCCTTCAGAATGGACTGGTTGGATCTCCTTGCAGTCCAAGGGACTCTCAAGAGTCTTCTCCAACACCACAGTTCAAAAGCATCAATTCTTCAGCGCTCAGCCTTCTTCACAGTCCAACTCTCACATTCATACATGACCACAGGAAAAACCATAGCCTTGACTAGACGAACTTTAGTCAGCAAAATAATGTCTCTCCGCTTTTGAATAGACTATCTAGGTTGGTCATAACTTTTCTTCCAAGGAGTAAGCATCTTTTAATTTCATGGCTGCAGTCACCATCTGCAGTGATTCTGGAGCCCAGAAAAAAAGCCTGACACTGTTTCCACTGTTTCCCCATCTATTTCCCATGAAGTGATAGGAAATACATTAGGCTCTAATAAAGACCCAGCAGGTTAGTGCTAATAAAATCATTTCTTTTAATGTGAAGCATTATTTTTATTTATTTACCTTAATTGGAAGCTAATTACTTTAGAATATTGTATTGGTTTTGCCATACATCAACATGAATGAAGCATTATTAAGGCGAATGGAATGATCCAGTGTATTTTAAAATGTCTCCTCTTTCCCTCCCCCTACTGGAAATACAAGGGAATTTTTCTCTGATATTCATTGTGAGTATCTAGTAGAGTGGAGAAGGCAGTGGTGACCTACTCCAGTACTCTTGCCTGGCAAATCCCATGGACGGAGGTGCCTGGTAGGCTGCAGTCCATGGGGTTGTTAGGAGTTCGACACGACTGAGCGACTTCACTTTCACTTTTCACTTTCATGCATTGGAGAAGGAAATGGCAACCCACTCCAGTGTTCTTGCCTGGAGAATCCCAGGGATGGTGGAGCCTGGTGGGCTGCCGTCTATGAGGTCGCGCAGAGTCGGACAGGACTTAAGCGACTCAGCAGCAGCAGCAGCATCTAGTAGAACTCTTAGAGGTAAGATTGATAAAATTATGGTTTTCCCTATGACTGTGTCCCCTGGAGTTTTAAATTCTCAGACTTGTCCACAATAAGACTCTAGCAATTATTCAATTACAGTTTTTGGTTTTCCTATGCCAGACTCATTTCTGGTAAACCATAATTTTTGTGTCTGCCTGTCTCTACAATCTGTGGGGCAGTCGTTTGCCCTGTGACCTCACTTCTCTGATGGATTTAAGATTGTTAATTTTTCATTTTGTTCAGATTTGTATTTATTGTTAGAACTGGGTGACAGTTTCTAATTGTCAAACAATCGAGTGTCAAACCAGAAATGAGAAGTCCACCTATAAATTACATTGAAGACTTTCCATAAATGTTCATACATTAAGCATAATTTTAAAGCAGTAATCATCTGTAATAATCCTAATATAATATAAAGTTAATTTAAAATTAACTTCACACATTTATATATATATATACACAGAGACACACACACATATATATATATATGCTTTCCATATTTATTAATGAATAATTTATTGACAAAGACCCTAAAATTTAAGGCACAGCTTGCAAAGCATTTATCCAAATCTTGGAATTATGGAGTGGAAACAAAAGTTTTATCAGGAAAAATAAAGAGGAAAATATGTCTGTAAAAGTGCAATGCATGTAGATGGGAACATTGTAATCCAAGATAATGATGGTATGCCTGTGATCACTGAGAAAGATCAAGTTGTAAAGAATTGGGGGGGAATAATTAATGTGATCATATGTTTCAGTGTGCCAAGGACAGTCTCAGTCTATACCAATTTCCCTGTCATATTAATACCTTCCCTAACTTTATTTATACAGTAAGTTTTATCGTCACCTTAGTATTAGTTGATACATGCGAAGAAAATATCTAGCATCATACCAATTTTTAAGAGGGAATGAGAAAGAAAGTAGATGTTATTGTGTTAGGGAAACCATTGATTCTATGCTAAAGGAGTATGTTTAGTCTCTTCAAACTAAAGGCTAAAGAAGCATGCTTCAGAGCGATTCTGCTTCATCCATCACTTCTGAGCTATAGACCAAGATCTCTAGTTGCTTCCGGGACATTTCCACATGATGTTCTAAGCATTTCTGATACTATATCCCAAGGAAACATTTTCTCCCCTACTTGCTTTGTTATTGGCGTTAGTATCATTATTCATCAGTCTCTTAAGCTGTTGCCCTTTGGCACCTGAACTTCTCGCTGCCCCTCATATCTTGGTGCAAAGAGATCACCATGCTCTATTTATGGCCCACTGAAAGGTCTCACAACTGCCTTAATTTAGACCCCCTTTCTTTGTCTCAAAATACAGATTAATTTCCAGTCTCCCTACATAGACAGATTCCATACTGCATAACACATTTCTAAAAGGTATGTTTTCCCATTGCATTTCCCATTAAATGTATTAATCTGTATTTCTGAGAACAGTGTAGACTAAGGTTCTTCACAATATGGCTCTAAGCTGTTTTTATCATATACCTCCGGGCCCTCAATTCCAGCTCCAATACAGAGAACTGAAACCATTCTTCTGAAGACATTTACATCTACATGCCCATGCTTCCACGAATCTTAAATGTTCCACTTTCTCCAGCTGTCAAATATTACTTCACCACGAAATGTGACAACTTTCTCAACTGCTGTAGGCTGCCCTTGTCACTTTCTCATGTATGTCCTGCTAGTACAACATTCGTAACTCTACCATAGTTGTTATTTTATTGTACTCTACTTACTTTTTCAGTCATCTTCTCCCCCAGTGAGAAAATCAGCTACCCAACTGATGTGAGGTTCTTTTCGTCTTATGCAATTGACATAGTCTCTGGCAATGGGCAGACTCTCAATTAGAGTTCTTTAAAAAAAAAAATAAATTTCATTTTAATGTATTGGCTTCTCTGGTGGCTCAGACAGTGAAGTCTGCCGGCAGTCATGGAGACTGGGGTTAGATCTTTGGGTTGGGAAGAGCCCCTCAAGAAGGACATGGCAAACCATTCCAGTATGCTTGCCTGGAAAATCCCATGGACAGAGAGCCTGGTGGGCTACAGTCCATGGAGTCGCAGAGTTGGACATGACTGAGCAGCTTCACTTCTTCTTTATTTATTGTAAATTCTAATAACTTAAAATTGAAAGGCTAAAATGGTTGTTGGAAGAGTAAGGGATGTGCATAGAACCTTTAAAAGTCTCACACTGCCCACCTCCTTTACAAGGAAAGAATAGAGGAAAGTTCTAAATCATTGATAAGCAGGAAATCAGGATTCTTGTTCTTCCTTGGATGGAGATGAGCTTACAGAGTTTTTGTAACATGTATCTGGGAGACAACATGTACTCATTTCATGGCAGCCAAGAATAGCTTTTAAAAATAGAACCTAAGTTAAGTCCAGATTATTGACAGACATAATTTTTAAGTTATCCTTTTAGGTAACAGATGCAGCTTATTAAAAATTTAATGCTGTAGCAAAGAACTACTGAATGTGAACTAAGCAGAAAACCTCCTAGGGTAAAATTCTAGGGTTAGCTAGAATTTGGCTCAGTGTGATTTCTCTAACCACAGAACTTTTAATATTTCTATAATGTTATATGCTAACCAAAGTGTATGCACATTTAGTTGCAAATGTGAACCTCCTGACAGCTCTGGAGGGTGGACTGTCAAGTGTTACTGTCTCAGTTGTAAAGAGGAGAAAGCTGAGTTACAAGATGGGAAATGCTCAAGACACACAGCAAGCCAGTGACAAAGATGTGTCTTCTATTACTTTTCCTTTCCTGTACTTAATGTGATTTCATTCAGAAAGAAAAACCACATTTTTGCAAAAATGCAAAGTCAAAACTTTGCTTTTTGTCTGCACTATCTACGACAAGAAAAGGAATTAATACTTGCAAGGTAGCCTTAAGCTATAGCTGTTAAAATAAGAAAGCATTTCGGATCAGCCTCAGTTATACTGAAAATTCAATTAAACTAACCTATTCTGGCTGATTGGGTTTTTATAATAACACCAACTGTAATAAACTCAACCTGGAATTTCCACAGTGCCTTTCCTTTTCCAGAGCTCTAAATGCCAATATGAAGATGATTCCACAAGCTTGTGATGGGCCTGGAAGAGTCTGTCCTAAAAGCTATTCAGTTTGCTGGACTTGCTATTGACTTAAGTTAATTAATGAGTCTAAATCGAAGTGCATTTGCTCTGTACTCAACACAAACCTTCATCTTAACGCATGCAATTCATTTGGTAGTCTAGCTGTATCTTATGCTGTAAAGGCTATTTCATAAAAGGAAGTATAGAAATCTTACATGAAGCCTCATCTCCCCACTGATGTATTGTAAATAGTAAGACCATCCTTGGTGTTTGTTATATAAAAGTTAGTTTGGAATGCTTTAGCTAGAAAATGATATTTAGAGACCAAAATCTTTAATTTATTAAGGATACCTTGCTCCCTAAGACGCTAAATGCACATAAGTATTTTTTAAGCCCTCAACTAATTTTCCTTGCTCCCCAATTCTGACCAAGGGGACACATTAATTACTCCAATTCATCATAAGTTAATGCCTATTAATAAATAACAAACCTACTTTGCTCCAGAGAATATAACTTATCTTTCAAGTCTTTCCAAGAGGAGGTTCCAATCCTCCCCTCAGTTGGAGACACAGACCCTTTGACTATTATGGAAGATCCTAAAAGCACATTGTGTCCATTGACTTTCTCAATCAAGTGAACAATCCTTCACATTCATCATGCAGCAGGGAACTCACCCCAAACTTGGCTCATAGTAGACTTTGGGCACCAGTGAACCTGGCCTCCTGGGAGCCTTAAGAATTTTTCAGCGGTTTATGCTTTGCATCAATTTAATCTCCCTGCTCTAGTTTGAAGGTCAAGTTCTGAGTCAATTAAATTACTTTTGAAAAGTCACAGAAAGTGTAGGAATTTTTCTCAAGATTCAAGATACTGCTGACTATTGAGTAGCTAAATGGAAAGTAAGTCGTATTAACAATAACAAATTGAGAGTTGGAGGTGGGGGATATGAGGAGATATGCAACTGGATAATCAGGCATTCAAGCAACAAGTAAAAATAAAACAGCATGGCCATTTTACACTGTTATTTCATTCTGTTTTATGACTCTCATTAAATGTATTTTTGTTATAAAGAAATGTGCCACATGGAAAGCATATATAGACATTTAAACATATAACATGCATGAAATAAAATTGAATGTAGTCCCATATGATATTTCATAATATTGGATTCTGAGGCTTAGGAAGGGTATCCTAATGGGAAATGAGAATGTATAACACTTTTGTGTTTAAACTGTTAAAATTCCAGAATTCCTTGAAGAAATGATGGCTCAAACTTTGAACAGAGCTGCACTTCTCGGCAATAGTCTTTAACTGGAATATGCCTTGGACATTCCCTTGATGGTGAAAATTGGAAATGATCTTATAACTGAGGGGTTTGAGATATATTTGCTGAGAGTTATTGTTGCTAATAACAATAATATCAGGGTATGGCAAGTTTATAAAGAGGCTAACTTTTGGAAATAGAATGAGCTTGTTTAAAATTTCGCTCTGCTTTAATTATTAAGCGGAAAAGCAGGCAAAGGGGAGAAAGGGAAGGGAGAGAAAGAGGGAAAAAGAACCTTAAACCAGAAATTCACTCATAAATGTGATTCTCTCTCTTATAGCTTCCTTGAAATATTAAAAACCGATTAGGAGTAAAGAAAATTCTTTTCCTTGGAGTACAGTTAATAAGCCCAATTTTTATCCTCCTAGTTTAAATTTATTATTTTACTTTAATTCAAAGGACTTTTCTATATTTCCAAGAAATATTGATTTATAAACAATGAAGTTTTTAAAATTTATTTTAATTGGTGGCTAATTACTTTACAAAATTGTTTTGGTTTTTGCCATACATCACCATGCATCAGCTGTCGATATACATGTGTCCCCCGTCCTGAACCCCTTTCCTGCCTCTCTCCCCGTCCCATCCCTCTGGATTATCCCAGAGTACTGGCTCTGGGTGCCCTGCTTTATGCATCCAGCTTGCACTGGTCATCTAGCTCAATATGGTAATATACATGTTCCAGTGCTATTCTCTCCAATCATCCCTCCTATGCCTGAAGTTTCATCCTTATCATCATCATTTTGTAGCTGGTGGCGTGGATTAGTTGATACTGCCTATGAAGACATCATTCTGAAGTCTCTCATTAGTCTACTTTAGGCCAGTTTATTCCTATAAACTCACATATGGGCAATACTCTGTTTCCAGCATTCAGATTAAGTGTGGTTTCAGCCGGTGCTTGCTCTGGACTTGCACAATAGAACATTCTCATGGTCTCTTTGCTGTGATAAATCTCTTCTCTTTTCCTCACTCTCACCTTGAAAATAAATATTTTATTTAATTATGATGTTATTTATGTATGTATGATATTAGTATTTATATTTATACATACATATATACACACTTGTGGCACTAGTGATAAAGAGTTCACTTGCCAATGCAGGAGAGGCAAGAGATGTGGTTCAACCCAGGGGTTGGGAAAATCTCCTGGAGTAGGAAACGGCAACCCACTTCACTGTTCTTGCCTGGAGAATTCCATGTACAGAGGAGCCTGGAGGGCTATAGTACATGGGATAGCAAAGAGTCAGACATGACTGAGCCCAGCACAGAAAAACACAGATACATACCTGTATATCACAATAAATAAAATGCATTTAATAGGTAACAGATATCAATGTGGAATAAAATTCAAAAGATGAAAAAACTATTGAAAAATTAGTCTCTTTCTCTCCTTAACCCCTAGGTTTCTAGATTCAAGCACTGTCACAAATTTATTCAGTAACTTTTGAGGGACTTGCAATGCATTTGCAAGCATAAATTGTCTGTGGGTATATTTGCTGCGTGAGCATATTTTATGCTGCTGCTGCTTCTGCTAAGTCGCTTCAGTTGTGTCTGACTCTGTGAGACCCCAGAGATGGCAGCCCACCAGGCTTCCCCCGCCCTGGGATTCTCCAGGCAAGAACACTGGAGTGGGTTGCCATTTCCTTCTCCAATGCGTGAAAATGAAAAGTCAAAGTGAAGTCTCTCAGTCATGTCCGACCCTCAGTGACCCCATGGACTGCAGCCTACCAGGCTCCTCCATCCATGGGATTTTCCAGGCAAGAGTACTGGAGTGGGGTGCCATTGCCTTCTCCTGGCAAGCACTTTACAGTTTTCAGTAATATATTTGTGTACATATGTTCACTTAACCATAAAAGTATATTTCAGAGAGTTCCTTACAAGAATCTAGAGATTTGTCTCATCCGTTTCAAAGCTGGCATAGCATTTCATTGTATAAGAAGTTTTTTTTTGTTGTTGTTTTATAGAACTCATTTATCTCATTTAATTATCTGTATCTTAAATTCAACCTTTAAAAATTAATATTATATTTTTACTTGAAATTATAAAAACAGTTCCCCAAACTTTCTAATAAACTGAGAATTATAGTTTTCTTCTTAGATCTAAACGTTACTACTTATTGCTTATTACTGATGAATATCCCTTATGCTGTAGAACACACTATTGATTATCTACTTTGTGACCATCTTCCTTTTCCTATATCTCGTTATACAAGCAGAAATTTATAACTACTCCCCCTCCATCTTCCCTTGGTGAGAAGGTTAGTTATGTGACACAGTTCTTATACATGAATGTCCACCAGGGGTGTTTAGGGAAAGTATATTTCCAAAAGAAGGGGCAGTGTGCTTGAGGAGCCCCATGTTGGTCGTCTTCCATTGGAACATGGCTGTGTAAGGCTAAAATGATTGGAGCCGCCTTGAATTATTGACATGATGAGGTTATGGACAGTATGGCTGAGGGTGGATAGGTAACAGGGGAAAAAGATGTATTTGAGCCACAATCCACCAGTCCACTAACTTCCAGATTTCTTTCTATGTGTGAAGAATAGCTTTGATCTTTATATGCTGTGCTTAGTCGCTCAGTCATGACCGACTCTTTGTGATCACATGGACTGTAGTCCACCAGGCTCTTCTGTCTATAGGAATTTTCCAGACAAGAAAACTGGAGTGGGTTGCCATGCCCTACTCCAGGGGCTCTTCCCAACCCAGGGATAGAACCCCATCTCCCACACTGTGGGCAGAATCTTTACTATCTGAACCACCAGGAAGCCCAAGAATACCGGGTGGGTAGCCTATCCTTTCTCCAGGGTAAGCTTTACATGAGTTTTGGTTCAATGTTTTGTCACTCAAAGCCAAAGACATTAGAACTCACAGACTCCACCGTATTGCCAGGCACCAAGCTACCAAAAG
Source organism: Nanger dama (assembly GCA_917880005.1). Lineage (NCBI taxonomy): Eukaryota > Metazoa > Chordata > Mammalia > Artiodactyla > Bovidae > Nanger > Nanger dama. Next base: position 9,211,809 of record CAKJTW010000044.1, on the reverse strand, counting down.
CAAGTAGATATGCTCTGTGCCCCGTGTATAAGACAGACTTTATCTCTTTTTGTGTGTGTATGGCTGGTAGCATAACTAAGGCCATCTTGGCCCCTGACAGTTCCTCTTGTCCTTCACCTGACCCTACCTGGAAGTGTACTGTGCAGTGAAGTAATTCTCTATTATCAAGGGCTTTGTAGTTAATAGATTTGTTAACAATCATTAAGACCAGGCAGAGGAACCGGAGATCAAATTACCAGCATCCGCTGGATCATCAAAAAAGCAAGAGAGTACCAGAAAAACATCTATTTGTGCTTTCTTGACTATGACAAAGCCTTTGACTGTGGGATCACAATAAACTGTGGAAAACTCTTCAAGAGATGGAAATACCAGGCCACCTGACCTGCCTCTTGAGAAATCTGTATGCAGGTCAGGAAGCAACAGTTAGAACTGGACATGGAACAACAGACTGGTTCCAAATAGGGAAAGGAGTACATCAAAGCTGTGTATTGTCACCCTGCTTATTTAACTTATATGCAGAGGACATCATGAGAAAGGCTGGGCTGGAGGAAGCACAAGCTGGAATCAAGAATGCTGGGAGAAATATCAATAACCTCAGATATGCAGATGACACCACCCTTATGGCAGAAAGTGAAGAAGAACTAAAGAGCCTCTTGATGAAAATGAAAGAGGAGAGTGAAAAAGTTGGCTTAAAACTCAACATTCAGAAAACTAACATCATGGCATCTGGTCCCATCACTTCATGGGAAATAGATGGGGAAACAGAGGAAACAGTGGCTGATTTTATTTTTATGTCCTCCAAAATCACTGCAGATGGTGACTGTAGCTATGAAATTAAAATACACTTACTCCTTGGAAGGAAAGTTATGACCAACCTAGACAGCATATTAAGAAGCAAAGATATTACTTTGCCAACAAAGGTCCATCTAGTCAAGGCTATGGTTTTTAGAGTAGTCATGTATGGATGTGAGAGTTGGACTGTGAAGAAAGCTGAGCACTGAAGAATTGATGCTTTTGAACTGTGGTGTTGGAGAAGACTCTTGAGAGTCCCTTGGACTGCAAGGAGATCCAACCAGTCCATCCTAAAGGAGATCCGTCCTGGGTATTCACTGGAAGGACTGATGTTGAAGCTGAAACTAATACTTTGACCCCCTCATGCAAAGAGTGGACTCATTGGAAAAGACCCTGATGCTGGGAAAGATTGAGGGCAGGAGGAGAAGGGGATGACAGAGGATGAGATGGCTGGATGGCATCACCAACTCAGTGGACATGGGTTTGGGTGGACTGTAGGAGTTGGTGATGGAGAAGTAGGCAGTTCATGGAGTCACAAAGAGTTGGACATGCCCGAGCGACTGAACTGAAGACCAGGTAGCCTTTATTTTCTGTTAGTCTCCAAACAATGACAAAAACTTTCCCTGATATATTCTTGACACCCATGATACTAGTAATCCATTCATTAATCATATCTTATGCATGTCCGAGAACCTACCTCCATACCCTAGGTTAACTATAAAATTGTCCCACTGGCTCCTCCAGTGTATAGCCTGCAGCTGTGAATGCTTCCAGATCACTGCCCACTCAATCTCAGTCCCATCCTGTGAATAAATTACTGTATAATAAACTGACCCATTCATTATATGGAGCTGCCTGCCTTGCTTTTTTTAGTGTTAAGGTGCCTTCTCCATTTGATGGGCATTTTCCATTCCCTCTGTCCTCAGTTCTAAAACAGTATCGATGTTCTCAGTTTTTGTTTGTTGACTGACACAGATCTTCACCAGAATCTATGCTAAAAATATATTTTTGGTCATCTTAGATTGTGACCACTATCAAGCTGTATATATTTTCAGACTGTGATATAGTGGAGATACTGGTCAGTAGTAGTAGTACATGGCATCTGGTCCCATCACTTGATAACAAATAAGTGGGGAAAAAATGGAAACAGTGACCGATTTTATTTTCTTGGACTCCAAAATCACTGCAGATGGTGACTGCAGCCATGAAATTGAAAGACACTTGCAACTTGGAAGAAAAACTGTGACAAACCTAAGTTCAGTTCAGTTCAGTCATTCAGTCGTGTCCGACTCTTTGCGACCCCATGAATCGCAGCACACCAGGCCTCCCTGTCCATCACCATCTCCCGGAGTTCACTCAGACTCATGGCCATCGAGTCAGTGATGCCACCCAGCCATCTTATCCTCTATCGTTCCCTTCTCCTCCAGCCCCCAATCCTTCCCAGCATCAGTCTTTTCCAATGAGTTAGCTCTTCGCATGAGGTGGCCAAAGGACTGGAGTTTCAGCTTTAGCATCATTCCCTCCAAAGAAATCCCGGGGCTAATCTCCTTCAGAATGGACTGGTTGGTTCTCCTTGCAGTCCAAAGGACTCTCAAGAGTCTTCTCCAACACCACAGTTCAAAAGCATCAATTCTTCAGCACTCAGCCTTCTTCACAGTCCAACTCTCCCATCCATACATGACTACTGGAAAAACCACAGCCTTGACTAAATGGACCTTTGATGGATGGCAAAGTAATGTCTCTGCTCTTCAATATGCTATCTAGGTTGGTCATAACTTTTTCCCAAGGAGTAAGCGTCTTTTAATTTCATGGCTGCAATCACCATCTGCAGTGATTTTGGAGCCCCCAAAATAAAGTCTGATACTGTTTCCACTGTTTCCCCATCTATTCGCCATGAAGTGATGGGACCAGATGCCATGATCTTCGTTTTCTGAATGTTGAGCTTTAAGCCAACTTTTTCACTCTCCTCTTTCACTTTCATCAAGAGGCTTTTGAGTTCCTCTTCACTTTCTGCCATAAGGGTGGTGTCATCTGCATATCTGAGGTTATTTATATTTCTCCCAGGGGTCTTGATTCCAAACCTAAACAGCACATTAAAAAGCAAAGACTTTACTTTGCTAACAAAAGTCTGTATATCAAAGCTATGGTTTTTCCTGTGGTCATATGCAGATGTGAGAGTTGGATCATAAAGAAGGCTGAGTACTGAAAAATTGATGCTTTTGAATTGTGGTGCTAGAAAATATTCTTGAGAGTCCCTTGGGCAGCAAAGAGATCAAACCAGTCATTGCTAAAGGAAAACAACCCTGAATATTCATTGGAAGGATTGATGCTGAAGCTCAGTACTTTGGCCACTTGGAGCAAAGAGCTGACTCACTGGAAAAGATGATGGGAATGACTGAAGGCAGGAAGAGAAGGGAGTGACAGAGGATGAGATGGTTGGATAGCATCACTGACTCAGTGGACAAGTTTGAACAAATTCCAGAGATGGTAAAGGACAGAGAAGCCTGGTTGTGTTGCAGTCCATGGGGTTGCAAAGAGTCACGCATGACTTAGTGACTGACTTACAGCAAGCAATAGTACAAATTACTTTTTCATAATGGATTTTAAAATTCATAAATATATTTTTGGAAGAGTATACTATATTATTGCATAAACTATCACTTTTCAGTTCAGTTCAGTCACTCAGTCGTGTCCGACTCTTTGCGACCCCATGAATCACAGCACGCCAGGCCTCCCTGTCCATCACCAACTGCCGGAGTTCACTCAGACTCACGTCCATCAAGTCAGTGATGCCATCCAGCCATCTCATCCTCTGTCAGCCCCTTCTCCTCCTGCCCCCAATCCCTCCCAGCATCAGAGTCTTTTCCAATGAGTCAGCTCTTCGCATGAGGTGGCCAAAGGACTGGAGTTTCAGCTTTAGCATCATTCCTTCCAACTATCACTTTTACATAATCGTTATTTCCTGGGCAAAAAGAATGCTGATTTCATTTATGAAATAAAATGAATGTAGAAAAATTAATTAATGGTGTATGATTTCTTTAAAATTGTGTTTTTAATGCCAGTGCATTAGTCAGTGAAATATAAAATGCAATTATTTTAAGATTGTGGAGAAATAGCACTCATGATAGGTTAATAATATCATTTGATTTATATAAAGAAAAAGATTGAATATATTTTATACAATTTTTTCTCAAGAAATAGAATGAAGATAGTAAGAAAAATGTGATTTCAGTTATATAAATGTATATATCCTCCTGAAGACTCAAAGGTCCTAGAAAAGATACTCAGTGGTGGGGTGCACCAAAAGTTTTGGTTAAATCCTCTCTCACATAATAATTTAAATCAGGTAATTGCTAATATGGCAAACTTCAAGGAAAGTTTTTGGGGTAAAGGATTCAAATCTAAGCAACAAAAATTAGAAAGGGACATAGAGTGCACAACTCATGAGTTCACTAACAGCAGATTTCAGCAGACAGGAAACTTATATTCAGAAATCAACTTGTAAAAAAATGTTCTTATTGACAGTTCTTCAGACCCTAACTGTATACTGTTGCCTCAAATGGTACAGGTACTTGAAGAAATGAAACAAAGCAAGCCACAGGAAGTTTGGACAAAATCATATATAATAAAAGTTAAAATGCATAGATGTTTCCTAAGATCCATTTCATTAAAACATATATAGAGAGAGGTGGTAATCTTTTCACCTTAGTAAGTGGTCAGGAGGAAAAGTAAATTAGAGAAGAGTTGTGGAATTAATGTACCATTGAAGATTTCTAAAGGAAAGAATTAGAATAGACTAACAAATTCACTTTTTTTTTTTACTTCATAGTTATGAACTTATAAATTCCATTGAGAAAAAAATGTTAATTATATGACAATATAGTGAAAATAACTACTAAATTTTAGAATCATAAATATTTTTACTACTACAGTTAGACAGTGGAAAAGAACTAATACTTTTCCCTGACATTCTTCCAAGTTATTCTGCATGATCCTGTTTTATAATGCATTTATGACAGTGTAATCTCATCTCTACTATGCAAATTGAGTTGGATTCCTCTCTTCTTTTTCATCTACAGCACGTTTGACTGGTGTAGGCTAAATAAATGTTTCGGTGAAGGATAATTTGGTTACCCTCCAGCCCTTGAATGTCTGGTATTGCACAATCAAAGAATCGGTGTCACATTAAGGCATTCTTATAATATAATCCAAGTTCTCATGTTGTGCTTGCCTTTAGATGAAACAAACTAATGAAATGTATTGACCCTCCTCACGCACTTCTGAAGTGAAATGACTAAGCAGTGTTGAGACGACATGAAATACATTGACATTGATTGTGAAGTCGATGTTTCCCAGTCACATTGGTGGCTGATTAAAGTGTCACATTGACAATCTAGCCTCTTTTGAACAGGAAATTAATATCAGTTTGGTGGCAAAAAGAATCTTCTTCCACAAGGAAACGTGCATCTTCGTTATTCCTTCTTGGGAAAAAAAGGTCACATCTTTTGCACTAGCACAGCCTTGAGTTTTCTTGTTATGAGAGAATAATCACAAGTGTCATGACTGTAATTATCTTAAAAGATTGGATGCCTATGTCATTTCATGCTAACTTTGGTTATGAATGACTCAAACATAGGTGAAGGTGAAGTCGGCTCAGTCGTGTCCGACTCTTTGCGACCCCATGGATTGTAACTTATCAGGCTCATCTGTCCATGGGATTTCCAGGCAATAGTACTGGAGTGGATTGCCATTTCCTTCTCCACCAGATCTTCCCGACCCAGGGATCGAACCCAGGTCTCCCGCATTGTAGACAGACGCTTTACCGTCTGAGCCACCAGAAACATTTCCTTTCAGCCCGTAACTCAAACATAAGGGGATAATACAGAAAGAGTAAGAAATTTTTGAACCTTTCATTAACTCATTTGAATGGACGTTTGGTTTAAACATTAAAAGGTTAAATTATTACCAATATTAAATAAATATTTAGCATCCTTAATTTTCTATACATAAAATAAGAAAATATATGGCATATTTCTGAAATTCTAGCTATTTGTTATTATGCCCACATAGTTAATTCTACAGGCAGTACATTTTTATTTGTAGAAGTTACCATATGCCACTGTTCTAGGATTCAAGCTGGAAAAGAACCTACAAGATAAAGGATCAAAGTGTGAACATGCTTGATTTGTCAACTGCATTACATCCTTTTACCCCTTTTCATGGAAGAAGGAAATTATTCCTCTAAGTTTCAGGTTTTCCAGTGCTTCATTAATTTCCCTCCCAATCTTGCTTAACAATTCAGTCAATAGATAATACAGTTTGGACACCCCTTAGCTTAATAGATGAGCAAGTGCTGCTTGTGTAGAAAGAAGTATTTCACTAGGTTTCCTTTAGTAGAAAGGGTATGAGAGCTATGAGGAAAAGGGTAGATATGTGACTGGGGCTGTCTTTTCAAAGTTCAATCATGATAAGATTAAAGGTAATCCTATGCAGATCTGAGTCCATCTTGCTGAATGTAGAACCATGTGTCAGCATGGTCCTTATGTTATTTACCATTCTCCTTATGCCAGCTCTCTCTTCCAGTGAGCTCCCTTCACTTCTGTCCTACAAAGTTGAGTAGCAATTTCCATCCAAAGTTGGGCAGTAATTTCCATCTCCCCGTTGGGCTATTTTTCTCCTTCCCCCTTTCCGGATTGATACCTTAGGTTATAATTTGACAGTCTTCAGTCACAGTGAATGCAAGAGCAAGTGGCTAGGAATTAAGATTTCAGTCCCACCCCACTCCCAACCACACCACCACCAGTTAAAATGGCTCCCTGCCTTCAGTAGCTTTCGTCTGGCATCGTCTGCCTTTCTTCTTAATTATTTGCCCTAACTTCCCAATACATTTTGCTAATAACAAGTGCCTGCTCTACTTCTAAAAGCAGATATGTTTCATTCCATAAACATTTCATAAATGTTTCATTTATCGTCTAATATGTAATACTAGACAGAAAATGTTGGGAAAAAACTTAAAGGAAATGAAGTTTTTACTCTAGCATGCCTTCACTACTTCTACCCTTCAGAATTTAGATCCCACCAGATCAGGCTTCCTAGCACAATTATAGTAAAAAAAAAAAAATTAAATTAAATTAAAAATGATAGCTGCTATGAAGGATAATATTAAACTATTCTCATAATTACCCTTGGTCCAACATTTAAAATTTTATTGTTGAGCTTTAGGAGTTTTCTGTATATTCTGGATTTCACTTATTTTTCAGATATGAGTTTTGCAAATATTTTCTCCCATTCTGTGGATTATTCTTCTGACTCTGTTGGCTGCATCATTTGAGGCACAAAAGTTCTACACTTTGGTGAAGTCAATTTGCCTACTTTTCTTCTGTAGCTTGTGCCTTTGGTATCATATCCAAAAAATCATTGCCAAATCTAATGTGATGAAGCTCTTTTCCTTTATGTTTTCTTCTAAGAGTATTAGAATTTTAGCTCTTACATTTAAGTCTTTGATCCATTTTAAGTTGATCTTTGTGGGCAAAGGACTTAGATAGACATTTCTCCACAGAAGAGATACAAATGGACAAAAAATATAAGAAAAGATATTTAATATCACTAAGCATGAGGGCAATGCAAATTAAAACCAAAAGGAGTCGCTGCTTCACATGTATCTTGTTAGGGTGACTATTAGCAAAACAAGCAAATGAGAAAAAAATCCTAGATAATAAGAAGCGTTAGTAAAGTTGTAGAGAAACTGGAACCACTGTGCTTTGCTGGTGGTAATATAAAATGGTGCAACCACTATGAAAAACAGCATGGCAGTCCCTCAAAAGTTAGAGATAAAATTACTATATTATCCAGAAATTTCATTTCTGGGCATATAACCAAAAGAATTTCAAACAAAGGCACATATGGATGCCAATTTTAATAACATAATTATTCACAGTAGACAGACTGTAGGAGCAACCCAAGTGCCCATCAGTGGATGAGTGAATAAACAAAAAGATAAGCAAAAGGTAATATAAAATGTGTGCGTTCATGCTTAAGTCACTCAGTCGTGTCCAACTCTTTCAGCCCCATGGACTGTAGACCACCAAGCCCTTCTGTCCATGAATGCTCGAAGCAAGAATACTGGAGTGGGTAGCCATTCCCTTCTTCAGGGGATCTTCTCGACCCAGGAATTGAAACTGGGTCTCCTGCATTGCAGATAGATTATTTACCTGGTGCTCTGAGCCGGGGACGCCCCTGTTTCCATCTGTAAGCAACTTAAATATTATATACACACACACACACATCAGTTTACAAAATTTATGAATTAACAACTTTTTATGCAGAAAAAAATGACTACATCTGATGGCCTTTCCTAGACTCACATGCTTTTGTTTTTTTAATAGACAAGCATCAAAATGATTGCAACACAGGTGGAACTGGAAGAAGGAAAGGGTACTGGACTCTTAAAAATAAACATCTGGATCTAGAAGAAGGATCTCTTCTCATTATTTCATGCAAAATCAGATAGGAGGTGTATAGGCTACAATAAAAGGTCAGGGAATCTCACAGATGGTGCTCCTTTTTTTTTCCTGCTGTGTGTGTCGTGTGCGTCAGTCGCTCAGTCCTATCTGACTTTTGCCGCCCCTATGGACTGTGGCCTGCCGGGCTCCTCTGTCTTTGGGATTCTCCAGGCAAGAATACTGGAGTGGGTCGCCATGTCCTCCTCCAGGGGATCTTCCCGACCCAGAGACTGAACTTGGGTCTCCTGCATTGGAGGCAGATTCTTTACTGTCTGAGCCACCAGGGAAGCCCCTACCCCTTTTTTTCTGCTACTAAAAGTGAAATAAAGAAATAAAGAAAGAAAATAAATAAAGAAAAGAAAGCATTCTTACAGTTTTTCTATTAAATCATTGGCATTTTTCTATTAAATCATTGGCATTTTTCTATTGGCATTACAACTGTGAAATATAATTTCTATCTAGAATTATTATTTTTCTAGAGTTGGGTATGAGAAGACTCACAGCCTCTTAAAGGAAAGTTTTCAATAATCATTTCTTTCTTTCTTTCTTTCTTTTTTTTTTTAACTTTATTCTACATTACAATACTGTATTGGTTTTGCCATACATTGACATGAATCAGCCACAATGATCATTTCTTAAAAGACACAATTATTGCTTTCACTCTAGCACAAGGTTATTCTGTGGTCAGGGGCAATATTTGTGAAATATGCACTTTACATGTAATGTCAAACCCTGGGATTGGCATTACAGTCATAGATCCAGGTGGCTGAATTATATAGTTTCTTGCTATTTCCATCCACACGAGCCTTCACTTATTATAGTGCCCAAGTTTCACGGTAGGGGCCTGCTAACATCACCCAATAGTTGTAAGCAATGCTCAAATCAACTCATCTTTCGTAGTTCTCTTTAATGGAGTCTGGATGATGAATTTACATCTATATATCAGAAACATCGCCTTCTCCTCTGCATTGCTAATGTCAGAAAATTGCCTCTGTATAATTCATCAAAGTATTTCTATAGACTCACTCCTTTATTATCTCTTGTCTTGTAAATTGTGTAATTCCTCTTCATTCCTCGTCAGGGAAGACCTTTAATCTTGCCTGGCTGCATTCTGCCTGTCTTTTTACATTAAAGGGCTTGAACAGGGACTACTGGAGGCAATGGGAATGGCAGCAAGCAGTGATTCAGATAGACTTATGGGAGTGACTTACAAATGGCTCAATAGAAAACATTCTTCCAATAGATCATAGACCAAAAACGTGATTTCAATTTGTTCGATAAAAATTAAAATATCACCCCTATTTACACTTTTATTTTTCCTTCAGCATCTTTATCCTATTGTACTGACTTATCTTTCTGGCTTCACTCTTACACACATAATTTAGTTGTTCGTTTGTTTAATAAAAGAGACTGAAGGAGTGAAACTCTGACCATGTAGTCAGTGCCTTTCCATCCCAGTGCTGTGACGGGACCCTGGGAAAAGACAGACATGCTTATATAATTCACATCATTTGATATTTCAATGCTGAATTCGCTCTCCCCCTCGTAGTTTGCTCCAGTAGCGCTTCTGTAGTGGCTCAGAAGGTAAAGAATTGGCCTGCAATGCAGGAGGCCTGGGTTTGATCCCTGGGTCAGGAAGACCCCCTGGAGGAGGAAATGGCAACCCACTCCAGTACTCTTGCCTGGAGAATTCCATGGACAGAGGAGCCTGGTGGGCTACAGTCCATGGGGTTGCAAAGAGTTGGATACGACTGAGTTTCACTTTGAATCTCTAAACTCTGAAAAATATTTTGTCCCACTATAAGCAATTATTTTCTCCTGCCTAAGATCATTCTCTTTCTTAAAGAAGTTGTAGGGCCCTCTTCTGTGGCAAATAACACAGAGAATTACTGAACTTCTCAGGGCCTAACCCAGTCACCTCTTGTTGCCTCTAGTCCTATAACCAGACAAGGTTTGGAATATACTAAGGGAATAAATAAATTGCTTGGTTTTCCAATTTATAGCACCAGACACTGGGGGTGTGTATATGGAAATGGAGCCTAAGGATGTTGGATAAGAATGAAAGGAAAATAGTGTTGGATGGAGTCAGATTGGTAGATGTGATTACAATAAGCAGAGTGGTTGGGAGTGACTGAAAGTTGGTTCCTTGATTGGGTGAAATGTGGAATCATAGGCCACACTGAATGAAGCTGAAATACTAGTTAGTATGTGAGATTGGTATGTGAGAACTGCTTACTCAGCTCCTAACTATGTCTTCTAAAAGAGGTCAGAGAATACTCCCCTCATTAAAGCTCAAGAATTACTTTTATGAGCAGAACCCCATTATCCTAAAAATTCTGTGGTGTTTATTCCCTACAGGACAAAAGTAAGAGTAGCAAATAGTGCCATCAAACTGAGTTCTCTGAATTCAATCAAAACGATGGAAACATGAGTTTAGAGGCATCAAGTGGAAGCACTTAATCACAGAGACAGGGTTGGTGTGGTAACCAGAAGGAAAGTCAAACCAGAGTAGTAATCAAAAGGATCTGACCCACAGAGATCTTTGGCATTGGCTAATTAGTCATAGTGCCCTTCTAAATTAAATAGGCGTGCATCCCACCACTGTATCACCTTATGTGTGTGAGTTGAAAACCTCTATTTCTAGTGAAAACATATATTAATGGATCAACACACTATAGACCTGAGTCCTCAACAAATTCCCAGGCTTGAACCAATGAACAGTCTCAGGGTAAACTTGTATAAATGTAGGGAGGAGAGAATCAAGTCAATTTTAGGAGCAGTCTTACTCTACCACCAAAATTTTATGCCATAATTTATTCTGCTAGCCTTCTCCGGAGGGACCAGCAGCTGTTTATCAGAGTAATATGAACCAAGAAAGAAGAAATTACCCACCTTTCTCTAAATCAACACTAATTGCTGAATTAACCATTGTAGTCTACCAACCAGAAGGGGTGTTTATTTTTTTTTAATTTTATTTTTAATTGGAGGATAATTACTTTACAATATTGTGGTGGTTTCTGCCATACATCAACATGAATCAGTCACTGGCAGGCATGTGTCCTCTCCCTCTCAAACCTCCCTCCCGTCTCCCTTCCCATCCCACTCCTCCAGGTTGTCACAGATCACCAGCTTTGGGTTCCCTGCATCATACAGCAAATCCCCACTGGCTATATATTTTATATATGGTAATCCATATGTTTCAATACTACGCTCTCAAGGCATCCCTCTTTCTGTCCCCCACTGTGACCAAAAGCCTCTTCCCTATTTCTGCATCTCCCTTGCTTCCTTGCAAAGAGGATCATCAATACCATCTCTCTAGATTCCATATATACATGTTAATCTACAATATTTTCTTTTCTACTTCTGACTTACTTCATTCTGTATAATAGGCTCTGGGTTCATCCACCTCATTAGGACTCACTCAAATGTGTTCCTTTTTATGGCTGAATAGTAGTCCAATGTATAAATGTACCACAACTTCTTTACAGAATGGGAGTGTATTGCGATTAGGTGATCAGTGGAATTTTGGCTCATGTCCATGTAACAGAGAGCTCAATAGATACTTGGGTTTACCCTGTGGTTATTTCCATAGAATGCTTAGTAACTGGCAACATTATTATGTTGGGTCTCTGATTTGTGAAGTGAATGTAATTATGATAGAAAGGGCCCATGTAGAAGGCAGTGGAGTTGCCTTTACCTACTAAAGTGAGGCGAAGTCGCTCAGTCGTGTCCGACTCTTTGTGACCCCGTGGACTGTAACCTACTAGGTTTCTCTGTCCATGGGATTCTCCAGGCAAGAATACTGGAGTGGATTGCATTTCCTTCTCCAGGGGATCTTCCCAACCCAGGGATCAAAGCCGGGTCTCCCACACTGGAGGCAGACGCTTTAACCTCCTGAGCCACCAGGGAAGCCTGGTACCTACTAAAGTAGCAACCGTAAACAAACAAACATGTTTCTGGAGTGATTTCAGAGATTACTTGATCATATCAAGAGCCTGAAATGTGGAAGGTGCTGAAAATAAGCAATAACCAGAAGTAAATTCTTTAATCACCCTTTTCAAGTTACACATTTGATCTGTGCTGAGACACTGCCTCAGTTCAGGGCTATATCAGCTCTTCAGTTCTTAGTTCTAGTCTAATAATCAGGCATCTTGACCACCCCTCCATTCCATAGGATGTTATGCTATCCTGTTACACAGATAGGCTGATTAGAGTTGATGACTAGGAAGTCACACATATCTAGACAATTTGGTATAACATAGGAATGCCAAAATCCCACAAGAATTCGAGAGCCTGAGAGATCAGTGAACCATGTAGGATTCTACTGTTTGAGACTAGCTGAACTGCTGTTTCCAAGCTAAAGAGCAAATGTTTGCATCTGGCTAGTTACTTGGTAAGTAGTTTAGAATAGTATACCAAAATGAGATATGTGTTTCTTCCAAAATTAAGAATAGTCTACTATGCAGGGGCAATACAGAAAATAAATTCAGGAATAAGTTCCCTGGCAAGGAACTGAGCCTGGCCCCCCGCCTTGGGAGTGTAGTCTTAACAACTGGACCACCGGGAAAGCCCCCTCCTTTAACTCTCGTTCATTTACTCTTCATGCGGAGCAGCTTTCATTGCAGCCTGGATCTGTTGCAGACCTTCTCTTTTCCTGGGCTCCACTCAGAATCTTTTGAGTCACTTGGTAAGTACTTAAGAATAGCACACCAAAACGAGATTCAAAATGAGATTCAAAAAGCCTGCTATGCTAATTGTCCCTACACAATAGACTTCTTTTTCTTTAAATTTTGGAAGAAATACATATCTCATTTTGGTGTGCTATTCTAAAGTACTTACCAAATGACTCAAAAGCATCTGAGTTAGCCAAGGCTGTGGTCCGTGTGATCAGTCTGATTAGTTCTCTGTGACTGTGGTGTTCATCCTGTCTACCCTCTGACATAAGGATAAGAGGCTTATTGGAGCTTCCTGATGGGGAAACTGGGTCTTGTTCTGATGACAGCTGGGGCCATGCTCAATAAATCTTTAATCCAATTTTCTATTGATGGGTGGGGGCTGTGTTCCCTCCTGATTTTTGACCTGAGACCAAACTGGAAGTAAAGAAGATAATGGTGACCTCCTTCCAGAAGGTCCATGCACACACTGCCACCCTCAGGGACCCCGACCCTGCAGCAGCCACTTCTGACCCACGCCTCTGCGGAGACTCCTGGGCACTCCCAGGCAAGTCTAGGTCAGTCTCTTGTGGGGTCACTGCTGTTTTCTCCTGGGGCACACAAGGTTTTGCTTGTGCCCTCCAAGAGTCTGTTTCCCCAGTCCTGTGTAGGTTCTGTAATCAAACCCCACTGGCCTCCGGTCAAATTCCTGGGGGTTCTCAGTCCCTTTGGCAGATCTCCAGGTTGGGAAACCTGTTGTGGGTCCTAGAACTAAGATATAATCCTAAATAACTAATTATTTAACTATTTATTAACTATTATTTATTGATTGATTAACTCTTATGTAACTATTCCTAAATAAGTAATGCTCACGGCTTCAGTTATAAATGATTTTAAACATTTCAACCATCATTGTTATTAAAATGAGTATAGGAACTTCCCTGGAGTTTCCCTGGTTAAGACCCTGCTTCCTCTGCAGAGGGCACAGGTTTGATCCCTAGTCCTGAAACTAAATTCCCACATGCTGTGAAATGCAGACAAAAAGTAAAAGAACCAAAATATGATTCTTATTTTTAACCCAAAACTATGTATATAATTAAGCCCATTAAAGAGCTACTAGTATTAATGTAATGCATAAGCACACAAATGCATTGTTTATCCTGGATCTGTAGAAAAATACAGATAAAATACAGACAGAACTATTCTTGCCTTGATACCTTCCTTAGATGAGTTCATTAGTGGATTCAACTACAGCTCAAATGCAAGTGGCCCCAACACATATGTTCAGGCTCATGAAAAATTTTCACTGATGTCCCCTGACAGGTGAATTCCAGAGACTTGAGGTCTGTGCTGAAAGAGGTGGATTCCGATTGGAAAGCAAGCCGCCACAGGTATGTGCACACACACATGAGCTGGCAGGAACTGTCTTCCTGAGATGTCCAGTGCATTTCTCCTGGCCTATGAGGTACTGGTGCTAGGTGCACTGCCTAGGGTAAGGTTCCCAGGTCCTCTTTTGGCAGACAATTGCCCTTCAGCGACTTAGTGTAAGGAATACTATGTTTCTGCTTTTTCTGTAGGGCTTCACAGGCGGCACCAGTGGTGAAGAAGTTACCTGCCAGTTCAGGAGACATAAGAGACATGGGTACAATCCCTGGGTCAGGAAGGTCCTCTGGAGGAGGGCATGGCAACCCACTCCAGCATCCTTGCCTAAAGAATTCCATGGACAGGCAAGCTTGGTTGGCTATAGGCCATAGGCCTCAAACAGTCAGACCTGACTGAAGTGACTTAACATGCACTTTGCCTGTAAAAAAATAAGATTTTTTTTCTTGCAATGAACTATATAGGTTTTCTGTTAGGGAAATTGAATAAATAATCTTGTGTAGCCTTCGGAGACAAAGCAGAGCAGGCCTCTGACCCTGCTTCTAACCTGCCTGGGCACTGCCCTGACTTGGAGTGACTGCCTGCCATGAGTGCAAGACTGGCAGCATCATAGATGAGATGGGGGAGGAATCTTGAGATTGTTGAGCCCTGGAAGGGGCCTGACTAGCCAAGACACAGGCTTAGCAACATTCCAAGTTTTATGTGACAAAACCAACGGCATTAACATGCAATCAGGCTTGCAATTTGGGCACAGATAGATGATACTGTCCGTCTGCATCCATCCTGGGATTATA
Organism: Nanger dama; assembly: GCA_917880005.1. Classification (NCBI taxonomy): domain Eukaryota; kingdom Metazoa; phylum Chordata; class Mammalia; order Artiodactyla; family Bovidae; genus Nanger; species Nanger dama. The sequence continues at coordinate 9,196,689 of CAKJTW010000044.1, read as the reverse complement.
ACTCTGCTTCCCTGATCGCTCAGTTGGTAAAGAATCCACCAGCAATGGAGGAGACCCCAGTTCAATTCCTGGGTCAGGAAGATCTGCTGGAGAAGAGATAGACTACCCATTCCAATATTCTTGGGCTTCCCTTGTGGTTCAGCTGGTAAAGAATCTACCTGCAATGCGGGAGTCTCTGAGTTGGGAAGATCCCCTGGAGAAGGGAACGGCTACCCACTCCAGCATTCCGGCCTGGAGAATCCCATGGACTCTATAGTCCATGGGGTCACAAGAACTGGACACGTCTGAGTGACTTTCATTTTGGGATTATAAGTTCTTCCCACACTGCAGTCTTTTGAAGTGTCACCCACCAAGTGGACAGGCTGCCTAGATTCTTTCTCAACTGGGACTCCAGATGTGCTTTGTCACGGGACTTCCCAGTGCTGCTTGAGTCTGGATTTTGGTCAAAACCCAATTTGATGGTGTATCTTCTGCTCTTTTTATTTCTCTTTTCTCTTAATGTAAGTATGCTGAAAGTAAGCTAGATAATTTTCTAATAAATATTTGTATTACTTATTTGTATATAGCAAGTGGCTTATTTTGTTAACAAATCCCTTGAACCGAGACAAAAATTAAAACTTCTGGCAAAATGTTTTCTCATTCTATTCCCTGGTTTTGTTTCTGGTTTGTGGCACTAATATTTCTCAACCACAAAGCAAGTATGTCATTTAAAAAAAATGGTTCATGCACAAAATGCTTAAAAGTAAAAAAAATAAAAAGGATAAGAGCTTTTCAATCAATTTTATAAAAAAATGTAAGTTAATTAAAAGAAGACTCTATCTTTCCCTAGAAGGCAACACTGATCTTTATTATTAATGCATACCAGCATTCTGTAGCTGTGCATAATGATAGCTTGTAACATCAGGAGCAGTTTCATCTGGAGCCTAATTTGTTATAAAATCTTTTCTAGTATTCTTGAAGTGTGGCCTCTGCCCCCACCTCCCTCCTACTTCTGGGCTAGTTTTGAACTCTGAGAGAATGTCTTCCTTTTTACTTTCACCTGAGAATTAATTTGCAAGACTGTTTTCATCTCTAAAGTAGTTTTCCAACTTTCCAAAAAATCATTTATAGGATTTGCACTTTGCTTTCATTTTTTTGCTTTATGTTCTATTAATAGATACTATTGTCAAAACATCATACATGTTATCATCTCTTCTGTAAGTACAGTCTGATTAGAGAAAGGAGATTAATGGGTGTCACATTTTAATTCAAATAGTGGAGTTAAGAAAGATTAAAATATTCCCAAAATAAGAGGATGAAGCTTAACTGAGTCATTTATTCCTGTATTCATTCACATGAATGAGTATATACTGAGCATTCTCTATATTTAATACTGGGAAGATATAGATGTTTAAGACAGTTTAAGACACTTCTTGCAACCAAAGGGATTATGATATTTAATACTTAGTACTTGTTGCCTTAGATACTGCAAAGATAAAAGGAGAATTAAGGTACAGTACCTACTTTCAAAAGATTATGATTTCTTACAAATGTGTAAACAGAGCCCAATATTGAATGTTGCTCTAGCTTGTGTTTGTAAAAGATGTCTGATGTGAAAATCCACATGGGCCAAAGGGTTTGAAGGAGACTTTGGGAAGGAGATAGTACTTAAATTGGATCAAGACAGATGGGCTGAATTTATGGTATATTAATGCTGTATAATATTATACAGATGGATAAAACAATGAATTAGATGAATAAGTATACATAATATAATGTTGAGTAAGAAAGAGAAAGTTTTTAGCAAGGAAAATTTTTAAAAATTTGTTTTTCATTATTTGTAAAATTTAAGTCAAAGTCTCTAAAAAGAAAGGAGAGAATGATGTGCTTAATTTGGACAGGGGGTAAGTAGCAGAGAGTATGGCAGAAAGAAAAGTTTTCAAATGTCATATAACATTTAGGAACATGGAAAAGACTGGTCTATCCACAATACACATATACGGAGTAACCATCTCAGGAGAGAAATATGACAATGTGGGAAGAGATTTACACTTCTACGTTATAATCTGCAAATCAAGAGCTAAATCAATAGCAATATCTTCTCTTGAGTTAGACAAAATCCAGCAGTCATACAGGACAGGCTGGGAATGCCTGGAGCCTGGAAGTTTGCTTTTCTCTTTTGTAAAGAAAATTCTAGAGAAAATGGCCAGCTACCCAGAAGAAATCAGTCCTTAAGAGAGGGGGCTGTACCTATGGTCACGCATAAGAACTCATGCAGAGACTAAACAGCAGTGAGCAGATAGAATATTCAAAGTTACTGGCAGAGAACTTATTCACATTCTCCAGCAAAAAACAGGAGAGAGAGAAGAAAACAGAATTTGATTTAACACCCAAATAGAAGTCAAGGTGAGGAAAAGAGAAGAGAAAGAAAGCTAGATAACCAAAACCAATTTAGATAAGTGGGAGGAAAAGTGTGTAAAATGGGGACCAAATGAGAGTCAAAGAAAGAAGACTTGCAGTTGCTGCCTCTTAAGTGGCTGGGCTGTTAGAAGGGCGGGGAGGATGGGGGCAAACCAAGCCTCCTCTCCTTCTAGTTCTCTTAGCCACCCAGTCTTCCGGTGGAAGGTCTAGTAAGAAAGGTGGAAATTAAATACCTTGAATCATTAACTATCCAGGTACCGGTTTGTTGGTAACATGACCCAGTATTCTTGAAATTGGCCAGTCCTCAGTTGTTCTCCTCTCAAGAACTGGGTAAGGGGGAGTGGAAAGAGATGAACTGTAAGGATCATTTGGCCAACAGCCTCTTGCTTAAGGCTCACGATACAGAGACACTGAGCTTTGTGTGGGTTGCTTCCTAAAGTAAGTGTCTAAGTTTGAAAACTGTAATCAAAGTGATTCCTTAAAGAAAAAAAAAAAAGTGATTCCATGCGTGGCTTAGACTATACACTGAAAAAATGAAAATGTTAGTCGGCCAGTCACGTCCGACTCTTTGCGACCCCATGGACTGTAGCCCACCAGGCTCCTCTGTCCATGACATTTTCCAGGCAAGAATGCACTAAGATGCCGTTAAAAGAAATCATAAAATACAGTGATTCTCTCAAGGAACAGATTTAGGGACAGGTAGAACAGGACAGCCTGTAGCTCTGCTGTAAGAATTCACTCAGGGATATGCCCTTTTCCCCCATCACTTCAACTCACACATCACTGATGAGAAACCTGTCTCATGGCTGCACTGATCTGCAAGGGATGATGAGAAACATAGCCTCTAGCTGACTGGCCTTTGCCATGCTAAAGAGATAGAGGACCCAATGAAAGTCTAGGTTCTCAGGTTCTGTTTCTATGGAATAAGAGGGGACGACGTTTGAGAGAAAGTCAAGTTTCTATCCCTGTCTGCCTTTCATAGCCAACCAAATCATGCATTACCCTCTCAAAACTGACTCAACCCGAATGGAAAATCTCAGGGTCTCATCCGCCTACTGTAACCAGTTCAAAGTCCATGTCTGTGCATGATATGGTTTCTCTTTCATCAAGCCCAGCTCTGGCTCCTTGCAGTCTAGCAGCTTATAAACTTCTCAGCAAGTTATCTGCCTTCCCTCAATCCCATGGCAATGATATACCTCAACTCAATTCCCACTGAGGAAAAGGAAAAAATGGAAAGCACACAGAGGTCAGTGATTCATTGTAGTTACCAAATCCTTCCAGGCAGGCATGGCAAATACTCTCAACCTGTCAGCAAAGTTTTTCTCTCTGGGAGGAGCTCTCTTGTCGATTATGCTCCAGGCGCTCTGACCTGACAGTCTGAGAGATTCTTCTTTTTCATTACCTTTGGGATGCAGCAGAAGCTGATGAGGGAACATATTCAGCTCTTGGAAGTGCATAGTTTTGTAATTGTTTGGGCTTCCCAGGTGGTGCTAGTGGTAAAGAACCAGCCTGTCAATGCGGGAGATGTTAGATCCTCTGGAGGAAGGAACTGGCAACCCCCTCCAGTATTCTTGCCTGGAGAACCCTATGGACAGAGGGTTCTGTAGCCTGATTGGGCTACAGTCCATGGGGGTCACAAAGAGTTGGACACAACTGAAATGACTGAGCATGCACACAGGGATATAGGACAAGCATTGCTTCAAGGAGTGAAAATTCACAGGCATCTGTCAACTTGGTTTCTAGTCTCTTTAGCGATACAACTTCCTCAGCTGTAATAGACAGTTTATTTTCTTCTATCAGTACCACGTGCAACAAACTAGACTTGAAACTCTCTTCTAGACAAATCTGAAGCGTCTGCAATCAGTTTTATTTTTCTGACCCCTGTGCTTGGTTTCTCTCTCTCTCTCCTTCATTTTTGCAGTGATTCCTTAGGTTCGTTGAAGCAGCAAGCTTGGGGGAAAAGACACCATCTTATCGTCTTTATTTGGACTGACTTCTATTTTCTGGTTGACAAATCGTAATGAGAAATGCTGGAGGAAGGTCTGGAATCTTGTCACTTGCTGTTTTGGCTGCAGCAGCAGTAAAGCTGTTCCACCCTAAAGCTCCCCAATATCTGGATATCCATTTGGTTTAAATTTAAGGCATATCTTCATCCCCAGAGCTCAGTTTCATTCCACTTTGCCTGCTCCTGGGCTTGTTCTTCTCAAGATTTTCCTCTTATAAGATTTTGCCAGAAGCAGCAGGGAGCATCCAACACATAAACTCATTCCTCGGTTTTCAAACAAGTGTTTTTGGAGTAAGTCTTGAAAAACTAACAGTCTTTCTTGAAAATTATAACTTGCTTGCTGTGATATCTGTGTTTTTGCCACCCAACACCAAACCATTACGAAAAAAACAAATGTTTTAAAGTTTTTTTATGGCAGTGCAGAATTTACTTGTTACCATTTCTCTATTAGTTAAATCATGGCTAAGGTGCTGTAAAAAGATACAAAAATCTAGTGGCTCCAACAAGATACAATTTATTTTTTTCCTCTCAATATAGAACATTTATATGATACATAAAGAGAGAGAGAGAGAGATAATGTAAGATAATGTACATGGTAAAATTCAGTACACAGTAGAGTGTATAATACGTTGTATTTTTATTTATTTATTTTATCAAAGAGAAAGAGAAAGGGTGGATACAAACAAAATAACAGAGTTATGTATTATAGAATTTACAGAAAGTTAAATGAAGGTATGATACATCTTTTCTAGACCACTCTTCTAGGCAAATAAAGGATAAATTGCCCTCTATATGCCTAATGATAATTTATTTGTTGCCAAATTTTATTCTTTTTTCTTGATTATTACTCTAGTTTTGATGTAAAACATATTTGCTGGCATGAAACATCTTTGGGCCTTAGTTTCCTTCCTAAAAATAATAATTGGAGCCATTATGTCTCTGAAATCTCTCCCAGCTAGAAATCCTGCGTTTCACTCTCATTGGCGCCAGAGCTAGCTCCTGCCTCCTGTGACCCTGCCTGGTGTCCTTGCCCACAGAACCGGTAGATCTGCTATGGAGCATCATTTCTCCCAACAGTAGCCTGCACTTTGATGCCACATTTTCTCTTTTGGGATTCTCAGATGTCTTCCTTTAACTTCTTTACCAGAAAATGCTGAAGACCTAAAAGTGAACAATGTCTTTTACATTTCTCTTGCAATGAGACTTAAATTTCCTAAACAGATTGCTGAGTGGCTTCTGAAAAATCTGTAAGACCTTATTGATATGCTATGTACAAACTCTGTGCTGTGCTTATTTGCTCAGTTTCATGTCGGACTCTTTGTGACCTCAAGGACTGTAGCCCACCAGGCTCCTCTGTCCATGGGATTCTCCAGGCAAGAATACTGGAGTGGGTTGCCATGCTCTCCTCCACGGGATCTTCCCAACCCAAGGATCAAACCCAGGTGTCCTGCACTGTAGGTGGATTCTTTACTGTCTGTGCTTTGCTGGAGCAGCCATGAAGAGATACTTCATGTCCAAGGTAAGAGAAACCCAAGTAAGACAGTAGGTGTTGCAAGAGGCATCAGAGGGCAGACACACTGAAACTATACTCACAGAAAACTAGCCAATCTGATCACACTGACCACAGCCTTGTCTAACTCAATGAAACTAAACCATGACGTGGGGGGTCACCCAAGATGGACGGGTCATTGTGGAGAGGTCTGACAGAATGTGGTCCACTGGAAAAGGGAATGGCAAACCACTTAAATATTCTTGCCTTGAGAACCCCATGCACAGTATGAAAGGCAAAATGATAGGATACTGAAAGAGGAACTCCCCAGGTAGGTAGATGCTTAATATTCTACTGGAGATCAGTGGAGAAATGACTCCAGAAAGAATGAAGGGATGGAGCCAAAGGCAAAACCAATATCCAGTTGTGGATGTGACTGGTGATAGAGCAAGGTCCAATGCTGTAAAGAGCAATGCTGCATAGGAAACTGGAATGTTAGGTCCATGAATCAAGGCAAATTGGAAGTGGTCAAACAAGAGATGGCAAGAGTAAACGGTGACATTCTAGGAATCAGAGAACTAAAATGGACTGGAATGGGTGAATTTAACTCAGATGACCATTATATCTACTGCTATGGGCAGGAATCTCTTAGAAGAAATGGAGTAGCCATCATGGTCAACAAAAGAGTCCGAAATGCAGTTCTTGGATGCACTCTCATAAACGACAGATTGATCTATGTTTGTTTCCAAGGAAAACCATTCAATATTACAGTAATCCAAGCCTATGCTCCAACCAGTAACACTGAAGAAGCTGGTCCCATCACTTAATGGCAAATAGATGAGGAAGCAACAGAAATAGTGACAGACTATTTTGAGGGGGCTCCAAAATCACTGCAGATGGTGACTGCAGCCATGAAATTAAAAGACACTTGCTCCTTGGAAGAAAAGTTATGACCACCCTAAATAGCATATTAAAAAGCAGAGACATTAATTTGTCAACAAAAGTCCATCTAGTTAAAGCTTTGGTTTTTCCAGTAGTCATGTATGGATGTGAGAGTTGGACTATAAATAAATCTGAGTGCTGAAGAATTGATGCTTTTGAACTATGGTGTTGGAGAAGACTCTTGAGAGTCCCTTGGGCTGCAAGGAGATCCAACCAGTCCATCCTAAAGGAAATCAGTCCTGAATATTCATTGGAAGGACTGATGCTGAAGCTGCAACTCCAATACTTTGGTTGCCAGATGCGAAGAAATGACTCATTGGAAAAGACCAAAGATGCTGGGAAAGATTGAAGGCAGGAGGAGGAGGGGACGACAGAGGATGAGATGGTTGGATGGCATCACCGACTCAATGGACATGAGCGTGAGCAAGCTCCAGGAGTTGGTGATGGTAGGGAAGCCTGGCGTGCTGCAGTCCATGAGGTTGCAAAGAGCTGGACACGACTTAGTGAGTGAAGCAACTTCCCTGGTGGCTCAGATGGTAAAGCATCTGCCTACAGTGCAGGAGACCCGGGTTCAATCCCTGGGTTGGGAAGATCCACTGGAGAAGGAAATGGCACCCCCACTCTAGTACTCTTGCCTGGAAAATCCCATGGATGGAAGAGCCTGGTAGGCTACAGTCCATGGGGTCTGAAAGAGTCAGACACGCCTGAGCCACTTTCTTTCTTTTCTTTTTTTTTTTAGTGGCTGCACTGAACTGAACAGCTAGGAACAAAACCAGTATTACCCTTGTCATCCTGGCAGCATGGAAGACTTCTACGTGCGCTTGATCGTTACTGCCCTGAGTCTTTGCTGATGCTCAGTCACCGTCTCTGTATTTTAATTTCCTCAGATATGCTCTTATCTCCTTTCTACTTACCAGATGCTACCCATCCCCAAATTCTGCTTCATCACAACCTATATTAATTATTTTTTTTTCTTGAGTAAACTAAAGAAACATTGTCAGGGATTCAGTGAAGTTTATGTTGCATTGTTCAGCCTGCCATTGTTGTGTGGGAATGCTTATTACATGAACTAATGCTGCTACCTTCATCATTACGTGATTTATAACTCATTATAAAATGTATTGAACTTACGTTTCTGATGAAGCAACTGATTGTGTTATAGGCCATAAGATTTTCAGCCAAAAAAGAAAACTGGGCTTTATAATTACTTTCAAAGGGTTCTGATGATTTTATGCATTAAAGACAGTTACCCTGAGTTCTTTTGTACTGATCTGAATCATCAGCATGTCAAGATCGGAGTCATCAGAATTCCATACCAATGCTTTACTGTTACTTAATTTGTTTTCCCCCTCTATCATGGTGATATTTGAAATACTTTTCAAGTAAATTTTTATGTTCCTCCAATGGAGAGGTGAATCAAGAGAATCTGAAGGTCATAGAGATGCATTATCTTTATTTTGCCTATTTGTATTCATCAATCTATCTGGTCTTTCATCTGCTAGGCGGGAGAGTTCTCAGCAGTTAGTGTTGCAGTGGGAGCTATTCATGTCAATTGACTGGTTCAGGTCCAGGAGAGATCCAGAGAATAGTTTGTGAGACTTGAAATCATAAGTTTTTACTTAGAATTTATTGCCTATGCATTAGTGCCTTTCTCTTGAAAAAAAAAAAAAAAGAAAGAAAGAAACACATATGTGCATGTTCAGATGAAAGCTAGATTACCACTATCCATCCTCCGGGAATCTACCTTCTGAACTACAAATCAAAATGCTGACAAAGTTTTCTGTGCCATTGCTGAGTGTAAAAGGATGTATGTGAAGTATAACAAAATAAAGGTAACAAAATGAAATGATGGAGTTTCAGAATAGTATGGTGACTAAGAGTTGCGTCTTAATTCTTCCATCCATGGGATTTTCCAGGCAAGAGTACTGGAATGGGGTGCCATTGCCTTCTCCAAATTAGAATCAGAACTACCCTGAAAAACCCAAAGCATACAGCCCACATAGGTGATTTATTTTAATGCAGAAATGGTGACTTCCAATATTTGCATTATCAAGATCTTTAGTTTCTTGATAAGAAGTCTGTGTCTTATTTTGGGTCCAGCGTCACACATTGTGTAGCCCTGGGAATGCCCAGGCAGGGCTGACGTTCATCAGTGTGCCCCAGCATGGCCAAAGCAATGATTCAGCTGCCATTTAGTCTGTCGGTGCCCATTCCTTACTAGATGGTAAATATATTGTAATATCCTTTCTCTCTCTCTTTCTTTCCTTCTCACAAAGATATTTTATTTTATTTTAGAGCACCTATTTTCACAAAAAGGAATGGAATGCGTTGCAGAAGGGAGATAAGACTGTGTATTTTTGCATACTGACACAATGTATTTCTTCTGTATTTTATAGGAAGGTGATAAAATACACACCCACATACATATATATATACGCATGTATACATACGTTACTATGTGTATACATATATGTATGTTATGTACCTCTATTTACTCTCCAGAGCATATGTATGTATATACATCGCATGCATATGTACATGTTTATGTAAATGTACATATTCTGTATCACCTCCCTATAAAATATAGAAGAAACATATTGAGTAGCTGTGTAAAAATATATGGCGTTATCTCCCATCTGCAGTGTATAGTGTTTGATTCCCTCTAGGGAAACTGTGCTCTAAAATAAACCATTCACCTTTGTTTTTATAAGTGTGCACCAATAACAGAAACATAAAGCTGGAAGCCCAATCACACTTCAAGATGCCATTCTGCGCAGTTTAAATCCCCTCTGCCAACTTGCACAGCTGTGACTTAGGGAGTTTCCCAGTCGTTTACGGAGAATTCTGGATTGTGTACTAAGATGTGGATGGGGACAGAGAGTGGAGAGTTAACGGGCAGGGATTAGGAAAAAGAAATGAAGTGCCAGTGCGGTTGCCACAAAAGAAACCATTAGCCTTGGGAGGAAGGCAAGAAGAGCCATCAGCTTTAGGCTCAGACAGAGCTGAGTCTCAGCTCACCAGTTTAGGAACCTCCTTGATCTTTATACTGTCCCCACAATACTGCTTCACAGTTTTACTATATTGTTTTTCTAATAAGCAGTTTTCCTGCTCTCAACTAGAAATAGACAATATCAGGGTTCTTGTCAAACCCTTAGCACATTCTCTCCTCAACCTGTTCTAAAATTTGTAGACCAGATGAAAGCCATTAGATGAGACCTTCCTCGAAACCCACAATCTTCTTGTAGCCATTCTCCCCTCTCCTATTGTGATGGAAGAGCTGTGTCTTCTTTCGGGGTCTGAGCTTCTCAAATAGACTCTAGTTCCTTGCCCTTCTGACTCCCCAGGGAACCTCCAGAAATGTTGGAATAACGCTCTTTTATCCATTGATATTTACCATAGATCTAAACAGAACCACACTGATAGGATTCACACTGAGGAATCTTACCACTAGGTGATAAAATGCTTGGCTGGCTATCGATCAGTCTGTTTCAAAGAGCTTAAATCAGTTATATCTCCAACAACAGACACTAGTTTCTTTTCTTTGCAGTCTTGCCCAAAGTTAACACTTTCAAACTTCTTAATGTTTTCCAATCTGATGGGAGTAAAGATAGATCTTATTGGATTTTAATTTTATTTCCCTAGTTATCAAAGGGATTGAGAATATTTCATATATTGTCCATTCATATGTCTTTCTCTATGAATTACTTGCCCAAATATTCTGCCCAATTTCATATAAGATTTTTCTTTCTTCTTTAGAATATTATTTTCCCCGAAATCCATCCAAAAGGAAATAGTTCAAAAGATGCATTTTCATTGAATAAAATAAAATATGTAATATCAACTTGGACTTGACCACTGGATATTTTTATTCTTTGAAAGGATAATAACAAAAAGACTAATGTTCATCACTGGACATAAGAGTATTTGGGATCTCATTAAATGACAAGTTGGGCATCGAGAAGGCTTTTCTTTCAGGATAATAGCACTAGAGAGGTGGCCTTTCTCACGGTGGTCTTCCAGTCTGGAGAGCAGCCTGATATAACAACGGAGAGAGCCTTGCTGTGTCCAGGGAAGATACTCTAAAGGGCCTGAATCATTACTTATTTTGATTTCTCTCACTGATTACAGAATGAGGCTGCTATCCAGACCCTTACTGGCTCTTCCAAACACATGTGTGCAGGTGGCCTGCAATCTCAAATGCTCCTCTATAAATAAAATTTGCTAGGGGATTAAGTGATCACTTGTCCATCTTGAAAAGAGCAGATTGGACCCCTGAGCCTGACCACTGGAAGATCTGAGGGATGTCCCTGGCATCTGCTTGTTCATGGAAGCTGTCTGTTCTAGATCTGTCTTTGTACCTCTAGAGATTTCTGACTTTTTTTTTTTTTTTTTTTACAAAATACACAGTCCATAGGCAATGTAATGTATTAGATTATATAGGGGATAATAAAGCATTCATGTTTTCCTCTCTCACCAGATAGAAAACAGATGTGTTTCTGAAGCAGCTCAGAAAGTGAAGGTGTAAGGAAGGAAAAACCACATTTTGCAGCCAAGAAAATGAAAGAACTATATTTTCAGGCTAGGGTCATGATGTGAATACGGGCTCACCTCCACACCTGGGTAAGGCCATTTGTCAACTTAAAAAGGGGAAAAAGTGAATGGTCCATTTGAGTTTCAGTTATCTGTATGTAATATTTGTGTTCACACTGAGATGAACCTACGAATTAATGATAATAATAATGAAGCAAAAAGTTCTTCAATAGATTGAAGTCTCATCTTACTGAGTGCCTCTGAAATCAGTGTCCTCTTCTGTGTATATTATAGATCACATTACAGTGGGAAATTGAATTAATTTATTTGAGTTGCAGTCTCCTGGTGTGTAATATGGGAATGCTGCCATTTTGTTTGAGCCAAAGAACTAGAGTTAGCAATGAGGTAAGAAAAAGTACAATCTTAATCTATCATTTTTGCAATAAAAAGTCACTAAGACTCAGTGTGGTTTTTGCATTTCCCATGGTTATACAGTTGATAAGTGAATTCAGATTCAACCTAGACCTTAAGCCTAGTAATATTTCTGTTATTATACTTTACTTCCCCTCTTGGTACAGTGAAGTTTGATGATTCACTGAGGCAAGGGTATGAAAGTGTTAAAAAAAAACAACAAAAAAACTAAACCTGCAGTCAGTTATGCCACTTACAGTACAAATTCTTAAAGAGAGAGAGAGGAAGGAGAAGGTGAGAAAAAGAGAGTATTCATCCTCTGTCAATCAATTAAAAATAAATTGCATGTCAAATTATGATAGGTGCCCATGGTCCAGAGAAGGTGTCCCCAAATTCAGCAGTTTTGACATTTTGAGTTCAGTAAATCTTTTGGTGTGGTGCCTGGTGCATTGCTTCTGTTAGGTCCATACCATTTCTGTCCTTTATTGAGCCCATCTTTGCATGAAATATTGCCCTGGTATCTCTGATCTTCTTGAAGAGATCTCTAGTCTTTCCCATTCTATTATTTTCCTCTATTTCTTTGCATTGATCACTGAGGAAGGCTTTCTTATCTCTTTTTGCTATTCTTTGGAACTCTGCATTCAGATGCTTATATCTTTCCTCTCCTTCTTTGCCTTTAGTGTCTTCCTTTCTCAGCTATTTGTAAGGCCTCTTCAGACAGCCGTTTCACCTTTTGCATTTCTTTTTCTTGGGGATGGTCTTGATCACTGCCTCCTGAACAATGTCACGAACTTCCATCCATCATTCTTCAGACACTCTATCAGATCTAATCCTTTGCATCTATATGTCACTTCCACTGTATAATTGTAAGGGATTTATTTAGGTCATATCTAAATGATCTAGTGGTTTTCCCTGCTTTCTTTGAGTCCAATTTTTGCAATAATTTGAATTTTATATAGAATTTTGTATAGAAGAACTATACAAAAATGATCTACTGATGCAGATAACCATGATGGTGTGATCACTCACCTAGAGCCAAACATCCTGGAATGCAAAGTCAACTGGGTGCTTTGAAGAATCACTATGAACAAAGCAGGTGAAAGTGATGGAATTCCAACTGAGATAACTCAAATCCTAAAAGATGATGCTGTGAAAGTGCTGCACTCAATATGTCATCAAATTTGGAAAACTCAGCAGTGGCCACAAGATGAGAAAAGGTCAGTTTTCATTAAAATTCCAAAGAAAGGCATTTCCAAAGAACGTTCATGTTACTGTACAACTTCACTAATCTCATACGCTAGCAAGTTCAGTTCAGTAGTTCCATTGTGTCCAGCTCTTTGTGAGCCCATGAACTGCTGTACGCCAGGCTTCCTTGTCCATCACAAACTCCTGAAATTTACTCAAACTCATATCCATAGAGTCAGTGATACCATCCAACCATCTCATCCTCTATTGTCCCCTTCTTCTCCTGCCTTTAATCTTTCCCAGCATCAGGGTCTTTTCAAGTGAGACACTTCTTTGCATTAGGTGGCCAAATTATTGGAGTTTCAGCTTCAGCATCAGCCCTTCCAATGAATATTCAGGATTGATTATATTCTTTGCAGCCAAAGATGGAGAAGCTCTATACAGTCAACAAAAACAAGCCCAGGAGCTGACTGTGGCTCAGATCATGAATTCCTTATTGCCAAATTCAGACTTAAATTGAAGAAAGTAGGGAAAACCGCTAGACCATTCAGGTATGGCCTAAATCAAATCCCTTATGATTATACAGTGGAAGTGAGAAATAGATTTAAGTGCCTAGATCTGATAGAGTGCCTGATGAACTATGGAATGAGGTTCATGACATTGTACAGGAGACAGGGATCAAGACCATCCCCATGGAAAATAAATGCAAAAAGCAAAATGGCTGTCTGGGGAGGCCTTACAAATAGCTGTGAAAAGAAGAGAAGCGAAAAACAAAGGAGAAAAGGAAAGATATAAGCATCTGAATGCAGAGTTCCAAAGAATAGCAAGAAGAGATAAGAAAGCCTTCTTCAGCAATCAATGCAAAGAAATAGAGGAAAAGAACAGAATGGGAAAGACTAGAGATCTCTTCAAGAAAATTAGAGATACCAAGGGAACATTTCCTGCAAAGATGGGCTCGATAAAGGACAGAAATGGTCTGGACCTAACAGAAGCAGAAGATATTAAGAAGAGGTGGCAAGAATACACAGAAGAACTGTACAAAAAAAATCTTTACAACCCAGATAATCACAATGGTGTAATCACTCATCTAGAGCCAACAACCTGGAATGTGAAGTCAAGTGGGCCTTAGAAAGCATCACTATGAACAAAGCTAGTGGAGGTGATGGAATTCCAGTGGAGTCACTTCAAATCCTGAAAGATGATGCTGTGAAAGTGCTATACTCAATATGCCAGAAAATTTGGAAAACTCAGCAGTGGCCACAGGACTGGAAAAGGTCAGTTTTCATTCCAATTCCAAAGAAAGGCAATGCCAAAGAATGCTCAAACTACTGCACAATTGCACTCATCTCACATGCTAGTAAGTAACACTCAAAGTTCTCCAAGCCAGGCTTCAACAATACGTGAACTGTGAACTTGCTGATGTTCAAGCTGGTTTTAGAAAAGGCAGAGAAACCAGAGATCAAATTGCCAACATCCGCTGGATCAGCAAAAAAGCAAGAGAGTTCCATAAAAACATCTATTTCTGCTTTATTGACTATGCCAAAGCCTTTGACTGTGTGGATCACAATAAACTGTGGAAAATTCTGAGATGGGAATACCAGACCACCTGACCTGCCACTTAAGAAATCTGTATGCAGGTCAGGAAGCAACAGTTAGTTAGAACTGGACATGGAAAAAGATTGGTTCCAAATAGGAAAAGGAGTACGTCAAGGCTGTATATTGTCACCCTGCTTATTTAACTTATATGCAGAGTACATCATGAGAAACGCTGGACTGGAAGAAACACAAGCTGGTGTCAAGATTGCCGGGAGAAATATCAATAACCTCAGATATGCAGATGACACCACCCTTATAGCAGAAAGTGAAGAGGACCTAAAAGCCTCTTGATGAAAGTGAAAGAGGAGAGTGAAAAAGTTGGCTTCAAGCTCAACATTCAGAAAACGAAGATCTTGGCATCCGGTCCCATCACTTCATGGGAAATAGATGGGGAAACAGTGGAAACAGTGTCAGACTTTATTTTTTTGGCTCCAAAATCACTGCAGATGGTGACTGCAGCCATGAAATTAAAAGACACTTACTCATTGGAAGGAAAGTTATGACCAACCTAGATAGTATATTCAAAAGCAGAGACAGTACTTTGCTGACTAAGGTCCGTCTAGTCAAGGCTATGGTTTTTCCAGTAGTCAGGTATGGATGTGAGAGTTGGACTGTGAAGAAGGCTGAGCACCGAAGAATTGATGCATTTGAACTGTGGTGTTGGAGAAGACTCTTGAGAGTCCTTTGGACTGCAAGGAGATCCAACCAGTCCATTCTGAAGGAGATCAGCCCTGGGATTTCTTTGTACTGGAGTTCAAAGGAGTTCAGTTCAGTTCAGTTCAGTTCAGTTCAGTTCAGTACTGAACTCCAGTACTCTGCAAAGTACTGAACTCCAGTACTGAAACTCCAGTACTTTGGCCACCTCATGCGAAGAGTTGACTCATTTTAATAGACTTTGATGCTGGGAGGAATTGGGAGCAGGAGGAGAAGGGGACAACGGGGGATGAGATGGCCGGATGGCATCACTGACTCGATGGCCGTGAGTCTGAGAGAACTCTGGGAGTTGGTGATGGACAGGGAGGCCTGGCGTGCTGCAGTTCATGGGGTCACAAAGAGTCGGACATGACTGAGCAACTGAACTGAACCGAACGAAATTGATTTCATTTAAGATGGACTGGTTGGATCTCCTTGTAGTCCAAGGGACTCTCAAGAGTCTTCTCGAATACCATAGTTCAAAAGTATTAGTTCTTTAGCGCTCAGCTTTCTTTATAGACCAACTCTCACATTTATACATGACTAATGGAAAAACTAAAGCTTTGACTAGATTAGACTTTGTTGGCCAAGTAATGTCTCTGCTTCTTAATATGCTGTCTAGATTGGTTATAGCTTTTCTTCTAAGGAGCAAGCATCTTTTAATTTCATGGCTGCAGTCACTATCTGCAGTGATTTTGGAGCCCCCCAAACAAATTCTTTCACTGTTTCCATTGTTTCCCCATCTATTTACCGTGAAGTGATGAGACTGGATGCCATGATATTAGTTTTCTGAATTTTGAGTTATAAGTCAACTTTTTCTCTGTCTTTCACTTTCATCAAGAGGCTCTTTACTTCCTCACTTTTTGTCATAAAGATGTTGTCATCTGCATTTCTGAGGTTATTGGTGTTTCTCCCGGCAGTCTTGATTCCAGTTTGTGCTTCATCCTGCCTGGCATTTCTCATGATGTAGTCTGCATGGAAGTTAAATAAGCAGGGTGACAATGTAAAGCTTTGACATACTCCTTTCCCAATTTGGAACCAGTCTGTTGTTCCATGTTCAGTTCTAACTGTTGCTCTTGACCTGCATATAGAATTCTCAGAAGGCAGGTCAGGTGGTCTGGTATTCCCATCTCTTTAAGAATTTTCCAGTTTGGTGTTATCCACACAGTCAAAGACTTTGACATTGTCAGTAAACAGAAGTAGATGTTTTTCCGGAACTATCTTGCTTTTTTGATGATCCATCGGATGTTGGCAATTTGATTGTTGGTTCCTCCTCCTTTTCTAAATCCAATTTGAACATCTAGAAGTTCATACTTCATGTACTGTTGAAGCCTGACTTGGAGAATTTTGAGAATTACTTTGCTAGCATATGAAATGAGTGCAACTGTGCGGTAGTTAGAACATTCTTTGGCATTGCCTTTCTTTGGGATTCAAATGAAAACTGACCATTTCCAGTCTTGTGGCCACTGCTGAGTTTTCCAAATTTTCTGGCATATTGAGTGTAGCACTTTCACAGCATCATCTTTTAAGATTTGAATTATCCCAGCCTGAATTCCATCACCTCCACTAGCTTTGTTTGTAGTGATGCTTCCTAAAGCCGATTTGACTTCACATTCCAGAATGTCTGCTTCTAGATCACACCATCATGGTTATCTGGTTCATGAAGATCTTTTTGCGTAGTTTTTCTATCTATTCTTGCCACCTCGTCTTAACATCTGCTTCTGTTAGGTTCATACCATTTCTGTCCTTTATTGAGCCCATCTTTGCATGAGATATTCCCTTGATTTCTCTAATTTCCTTGAAGAGATCTCTAGTCTTTCCATTATATTGTTTTCCTCTATTTCTTTGCATTAATCCCCGAGGAAGACTTTCTTTTCTATCCTTGCTATTCTTTGGAACTCTGCATTCAAAGGGGTATAACTTTCCCCTTCACCTTTGCCTTTTCTTTTCTCAGCTTTTTGTAAGGCCTCGTCAGACAACCATTTTGCCTTTTTGTATTGCTTTTTCTTGGGGATGGCCTTGATCACTACCTCCTGTTCAATGTCAGGAACTTCTGTCCATAGTTCTTCACTGACTCTATCTGATCTAATCCCTTGAATCTATTTGTCACTTCCACTGGAGCAAAATTCAGACTTAAATTGAAGAAAGTAGGGAAAACCACTAGACCATTCAGATATGACCTAAATCAAATCCCTTATGCTAGCAAAGTAACACTCAAAATTCTTCGAGCAAGGCTTCAACAATATGTTAATCAATAACTTCCAGATGTACAAACTGGATTTAGAAGAGGCAGAGTAACCAGAGATCAAATTGCCTCATTGAAAAAGCAAGAGAGCTCCAGATAAACTTCTACTATTTCTTTATTAACTGCACTAAAGCTTTTGACTGTGTGGATCACATCAAACTGTGAAAAATTCTTCATGATATGGGATTGCCAAATCACCTTACCTGCCTCCTGAGAAATCTGTATGCAGTTCAAGAAGCAACGGTTAGAACTGGACATGGAACAACAGACGGTTTCCAAAATGGGAAAGAAGTACGTCAAGGCTGTATATTGTCACCTTGCTTATTTATATATGCAGAGTACATCATGAGAAATACCATGCTGGATGTAGCACAAGCTGGAATTAAGACTGTCAAGAGAAATATCAGTAAACTCAGATACGCAGATGATACCACCCTTATGGCAGAAAATGAAGAAGACTAAAGAGGCTCTTGATGAACGAGAGGAGAGTGAAAAAGTTGGCTTAAAACTCAACATTTAAAAAACTAAGATCACAGCATTCAGTCCCATCACTTCATGGCAAATAGATGGAAATAGTGGCAGACTTTTTTTCATGGGCTCAAAAATCACTGCCTTTGGTCACTACAGCCATGAAATTAAAAGATGCTTGCTCCTTGGATGAAAACTATGACTAAGCTAGACAGCATATTAAAAACCAGAGACATTACTTTGCCAGCAAAGGTCCATCTAGTCAAAGCTATAGTTTTTCCAGTAGTCACATATGTGAGAGTTGGACCTTAAAGAAAGCTGAGCACCGAAGAATTGATACTTTTGAACTACGGTGTTGAAGACTCTTGAGAGTCTCTTGGACAACAAGGAGATCCAACCAGTCCATCCTAAGAATTCAGCCCTAATGTTCATTGGAAGGACTGGTGCTGAAACTGAAACTCTAATACTTTGGCTATCCAATGCGAAAAACTGTCTCATTGGAAAAGACCCTAGTGCTGGGCAAGACTGAAGGCAGGAGGAGAAGGGGACAGCAGGGGATGAGATGGTTGGATGGCATCACCAACGTGATGGACATGAATTTGAACAAGTTCCAGGAGTTGTGATATTCAGGGAAGCCTGCTGTGCTGCAGTTCGTGAGGTCACAAAGAGCTGGGTGTGAATGAGAGACTGAACGGACCTGAATTTGTGCCTTGCAGGATGTTTAGCGGCATTCCTTGCCTCTACCCAATAGCTTCTAGTAGCAACCGCCACCCTTTCCCAGTTATGACAAGGTGACCAAAAATGTCTCCACATGTTGTAGATCTCCACCACCGCAACAGCCAGTTGAGAACTGTTGGTGCAGTGATATGGCTTTTGGACACTTGTTCTGTAAATAGCATGTACAGGGTAGGATAGGAAGGGAGGTTAAGACCTGTGGTAAAACATGGCTCTACTAAATACAGAAGCTGGGGAATGTAGTATTGAGCATAGTATGGAAGGCTTTATGTGGGACACCAAAGAGCTTTGTCTGTGTTTTTGTCCTTAGATTTTTATTTCATGTTGTTGTTCTTTAGTTACTATGTCCTGTCTTGCTCTTTGTGACCCCATGGTCTGCAGCATGTCAGGCTTTCCTGTCCTTCCCTATCTCCTGAAGCTTGCTCAAACTCACACCCATCAAATCGGTGATGTTATCTGACCATTTCATCCTCTACACCCCCTTCTCCTTTTGCCTCAATCTTTCCCAGCATCAGGGTCTTTCCAGTGAGTCAGCTCTTCATATCAGGTGGCCAAAGTATTGGAGTTTCAGCTTCAGCATCAGTCCTTCCAATGAATATTCAGGTCTGATTTCCTTTAGGATGGACTGGTTAGATCTTGCTGTCCAAGGGACTCTCAAGAGACTTCTTAAGCACCACAATTCAAAAGCATTAATTCTTTGGCACTTATCTTTCTTTATGGTCCGGCTTTCACATCCATACATGACTGCTGGAAAAATCATAGCTTTGACTATATAGACCTTTGTCAGCAAAGTGATGTCTCTGCTTTTTAATATGTTGTTTAGATTTGTCAGAGCTTTCCTCCCAAGGAGGAAGCATTTTTAATTGCATGGCTGCTGTCCTCATCTGCAGTGATTATGCAGCCCATGAAAATAAAATCTGTCACTATTGCTACCTTTTCCCCTTTTATTTTTTATATAATGATGGAATCAGATGCCAAGATCATATTTTTTTGAATGCTGAGTTTTAAGCCAGCACTCTCCTCTTTGCTTGTCTTAACTCCTCTTTGCTTTCTGTCATTAGAGTGGGATCGTCTGCATGAGACTGTTCATATTTCTCCTGGAAGTCTTGTTTCCAGGTTGTGCTTCATCCAGCCTGGCATTTCACATGATGTCCTCTGCTTAGAAGTTAAATAAACAGAATGACAACGCACAGTATCACTGTACTCCTTTCCCAATTTTGAGCCAGTCCATTGTTCCATGTCTGATTCTAACTGTTGCTTCTTGACCACATTCAGGTTTCTCTGGCAGGTAAAGCCTAGCATTAGCATCTGTTAAAGAACTTTCCAGTTTGTTGTGATCCACACAGTCAAATGTTTTAGCATAGTCAATGAGAGGAAGTAGATGTTTTTCTGGAATTCTCTTGCCTTCTCTATGATCCAAGGAATGTTGGCAGTAAGATCTCTTGTTTCTCTGCCTTTTCTAAATCTAGTTTGTAAATCTGAAAGTTCTCAGTTCATGTACTGCTGAAGCCAAGCCTGAAGGGTTTTGAGCTCAGATAGTAAATAGTCTCCCTGCAGTGCAGGAGACCCAGGTTCGATCTCTGGGTTGGGAAGATCCCCTGGAGAAGGAAACAGCAACCCATGTGAGTATTGCCAGTATTTTTGCCTGGGAAATCCCATGGATGGAGAAGCCAGGCAGACTATTGTCCAAGGGCCTGCAAAGAAGTCGGACACAACTGAGTGACTTCACTTTCACTTTACTAGAGAATGAAATGAATGTAATTGTACAGCAGTTTGAACATTCTTTGGAATTGCTTTTCTTTGAAACTGAAATGAAAACTAATATTTTCCAATCCAGTGGCCACTGCTGAGTTTTCCGAATTTCCTGGCATATTGTGTGCAGCACTTTAACAGCATCATGTTTTAAGATTTGAAATAGCTCAGCTGGAATTCCATCACCTCTACTACCTTTGTTGGTGGTAATGCTTCCTAAGACGCACTTGAGTTCATATTCCAGGATGTCTGGCTCTAGGTGAGTGATCACACAATCATGTTTATCTGGGTCATTAAGAACCTTTTCAGTATAGTTCTTCTGTGTAATTATGTATGAATAATAATTAACTAATTAGATTAATTGACCATATGTGTGTGGGTTTATTTCTGGGCTCTTTACTCAATTCTATTGTAGTATAGTATGAAGTCTGGGAAAATAATACCCTCAGTTTTGTTCTTTTTCCTCCAGGATTGCTTTGTAATTCTGGTTTTTGTTGCAATTCTGTGTAAAATTGGTGATTATTTTATTATTGTTTTTGTGAAGAATATCATGAGTTTTTGACAGGGATTGTATTAAATCTGCAGATTGCTTTGGGTAGTAAAGACATCTTAATAATGTTAATTCTTCCAATCCAAGAATATCTTCCTATTTCTTTGAATCACCTTGAAATTCCTTTATCAATATTTTATGGGTTTCAGAGTTTAGGATTTTTCCTTCCTGGTTTAGATTTTTTCTAGGTGTTTTAGATTTTTCTTTTCCCTAATGTGATTAGAAATAGAATTGTTTTTTTAACTTCTCTTTCTGATACTTCATTATCATCTTAATGAAAAACAATAGATTTCTGTATATCAATCTTGTATTTTGCAACTTTACTGAATTCATTGATTTGTTCTAATAGTTTTTTGGTGGAGACCTCTGAATTTTCTATATACAGTATCATGTTCTCTGCAAATAGTGACAATTTTACTTCTTCTTTTTCAAACTGGATGCTACTTCTTTCTTTTTCTTGTCTGATTGCTATGAATAAGATTTCCAATACCATGATCTATAGAAAGTGGTAAGAGTGGGAAGCCTTGTCTTGTTTCTCGTTTTAGAGGAAAAGTTTTCCGTTTTTCACTGTTAAGTATGGTGGCAGCTGTGGGTTTGTAATAAATGGTCATTATTATGTTTAGCTATGCCCCCTTTATACCAGCTTTATAGAGAATTTTATCATAAAGGTATGTTGAATTATGTCAGCTGCATTTTCTGTGTTTATTGAGAGGATCATGCAGCTTTATTCTTTTTGTTAATGGGGTGTGTCACTTTGATTGACTTGCATACCTTGAACCATTATTGCACTCTTGTAATAAATCCCTCCTGTCCAAGATGTATGAGCCTTTTCATACCTTGTTGAAATCAGTTCATTAATATTTTGTTCAAGATTTTTGCACCTATAGTCATCAGAGATCTTGGCCTGGCATTTTTTTGCAATATCTTTTTCTGGTGTTGGTAGTGTTGGTCCTATAGAGTAAATTTTGGAGTATCCCCTCCTCTTCAAATATTTTTAATATTTTGAGAAGGATAGGCAACAGCTCTTCTTGATACTTTTGCTGAAATTGTTCTGTGAATCCATCCTTTTTTGTTGTTGTTGTTAATTCAGTTTCATTAGTAGCAATTCATCTGTTCCAATTATCTATTTCTTGCTGATCCAATCTTGGAAGATTGTATGCTTCTATCTGTTTCTTCCACATTGTTCATTTTGTTGGCATATAACTGTTTTATTCTGTTATAATATTTATATCTCTAGATATTGGTTGTTATTTTCCCTTTTTCATTTTCTATTTTATTTGTGCCCTCTCTCTTTTCTTTCTTAATGAGCCTTGCTGAAAGTTTATCAATTTCATTTATTTTTTAAAAAGATGACTCTTGGTTTTATTAGCCTTTTATATGGTACTTTTTGTCTTGATTACCTCTCTTAACTTTATTATTTCCTTCCTTCTGTTGACTTTGATCCTTGTTCTTTTTCTAATTCTTTTAAATTGTGGTCTAGGTTGTTTGCTTGAGATTTTTCTAATTTCTTGAGGTAGGTTTCTATCTCTATATGCTTCCCTCTTAGAAATGCTTTTGCAGTATCCTATAGATTTTGGAAAGTTGCATTTTATTTTCATTTGTGTCATGGTATTTTTATATTTTCTGTTTGATTTCTTCATTGACACATTGATTTCCTAGTAGCATGTTGTTTACTCTCAATGGTTTTGTGTTTTCCCATTCTTCTTTATGTAATTATTTTTTAGTTTTTTACTGTTTTAGTTAGGGAAAAAAGTTTGAGATAATTTCTTTCCTCTTAAATTTATTGAGGGTTGTTTTGTGCCTTAGTATGTGATCTATTCCAGAGAATATGCTATGTGCACTTTAACAGAACACGCATTCTGCTAGTTTTGGTTAGAATGTCATGTCAATATCTAGTAAGTTCAACTACTTTAATGTGTCATTTAAAACCACCATTTTCTTATTGATTATGTATCTGGATGATCTGTCCTTTACTGTAAGGAAGGTGTTAAAATCCCCTACTATTATTATATTATTGGTAATCTCTCCTTTTGCAGTTTAATATTTGTTTTATGTATTTAGGTGGTCCTGCATTAGATACATATATATGCTGCTGCTGCTGCTGCTGCTGCTAAGTCGCTTCAGTCGTGTCCGACTCTGTGCGACCCCACAGACGGCAGCCCACCAGGCTCCTCCGTCCATGGGATTTTCCAGGCAAGATACGCTAATGAATATGATATCTTTTTGTGCATGTGCACTCAGTTGCTCAGGAGTGTCCAACTCTTTGTCTCCCTTTGTCTGTAGCCAGCCAGGCTCCTCTGTCCATCAGATTCTCCAGGTAAGAACACTGGAAGCAGATTTCCATTTCCTTCTCCAGGGGACCTTTCTGACACAGAGATCAAACCTGTTTCCTGCACTGGCAGGTGATTCTTTATCACTACACCACCTGGGAAGCCCCTACGTCTTCTTGACCCCTTTATCATTATACACGGCCTTCTTTGTCATTGCTATATACTCTATTTTAAAATTTAATCTTTATGAGTATTGCTACCTCCACTTTATTGTTGTTTCTATTTGCATAAAATGTATTTTTACATATTCTTACTTTCTCTCTATGCCTGTCTTTGGATCTGAACTGAATGTCATAAAGCAGTGTATATATGAGTCTTGTTCTTTTATCTCACTGTTACCTTACGTCTTTTAAATTGAAAAGATGTCATTTTATGTCATTAAATTGAAGCGTTTAATGCAGTAATATTTAAAAGGTTATGTACTTATTGCTTTTTTGTTACTTGTTTTCTGGTTTTTCTGTCGTTTTGCTCTGTCCATTCTTTTCTTTTCTTTTCATTTTTCACTTGTGGTTTGATGGTTTTATCTAGTAGTATGTCTTTGTTCCTTTCTTTCCTAGTTTTTGCATATCTATTGTAGGTTTTTGATTTATGTTTACCAGACAGTCATTTACATTCCAACACATTTTAAAGAATCTACCTTTTTACCCTCCTCACTCACATTTTGTGTTCTTTGATGTCACATTTGACATTCTCATGTTTGTCCCTTAACTATTTATTGTTACTATAGTTTCTTTTTCTAATTTTGTCCTTTAATCTTTATATTAACTTATTTAAGTGATTGACCCACAGCCTTTACTATATATTTGTCTTTGTGTATGTGAGTCAGTCATTCGTGACCGATTTTTGTGACCCCCATGGACATATTTGCCTTTACTAGTAGGATTTTTCCTTTTTATAAAGTCTTACTTCTTATCTTATTATTATCTTTTCCTCTTAGAAAATACTCTGTAAGACTTCATTTAAGGTTCACTTAGCATCGATGAGCACTTTTAGTTTTTACTTGTCTGAGATGTTTATCTTTCCTTTAAGTTTGAATGGCAACCTTGCTGAGTAGAATATCCCAGGTTATAGGTTTTTCTGCTTCAGCACTTTTAAATATATCATGCCACTCCCTTCTGGTTCTGAAAGAGAAATCAGCTGATAGTCTTATGGGAATTCCCTTGTGTATGACTGTTTTTCTCTTACTGCCTTTAAAATACTCTAGTTGTCTTTAACTTTTGCTATTTTAATATAATATGCCTCTGTGTGGGTCTTTTATTGGTTAAGCTTGTTGGACTCTTTTTCATCTCTGTATCTGGATTTCTATTTCCTTCTTCAGGTTCTGGATGTGATCAGCCATGATTTCATCAAGTCTATTTCTGACCATTTTCTCTCTCTTTTTCTAGAACCTCTATAATTTGAATGTTAGTGTGGAAATCCTTGGTGACTCAGGGGTAAGAATCCACCTGCTAATGCAGGAGATGTAGGCTTGATCCCAGGGTTAGGAAGATCCTCTGGAGAAGGAAATGGCAACCCATTCCAGTATTCTTGCCTGGTAAATTCCATGGACAGAGGAACCTTGCAGGCTAAAATCCTTGGGATCACAAAGAGTCAGACACAACTTAGTGACTAAACAGCAATGCTAGACATGTGTCAGAGGTCCCCTAAACTGCTCTCATTTTTAAAGTTTGCTTTCACTTTTGCTTTCCTGGTTGCTTTCCATTATTCTATCTTCCAGGTCACTATGCATTCTTCTGTATCACCTAGTTACCTGTTAATTCTTTCTAGTGTATATTTTATTCCAGTTTTTACCCACTCTTCAGTGCTGATTTGCTGTTTTTAGTTTTCAATTTTTGATAAAGTTCTGTTTTCATATATTCTTATCCCAATTTCAGATACCCTTCTTATTACTAACACTTGAGCTCTTCATTTGGAAGCTTATCTCTACTCCGTTCATTGGTTTTCAAGTGTTTTTCTTGTTCTTTGTCAGAAAGAAATTCCTCTTTCTTCTCATTTCTTTAACTTCCTCTCTCTCTATGAAATTAGATGAAATAGTTAGCTGTTTTGACAACCTTCAAAGAGTTTTCCTTGTATGGGGGTATCCCTAGGCAGTGCCCCTGCGTGTTCCTGGGCTGGCTTTGCTTGGGGACCTGAATCTGACACGTACACAGGTTACGTCTGCCCCAGGATTTGCTGGCATCTAGCACATTGGTAAGAAGTGAAGCTGGAGATAGAGGGGCTAGAATCAGAGCCAAGTGTGAGCTGGGGCTTCTCCCGGGCTCAGCAGTCATCACTGCTGTAATTTGGGTGTGGTCAGGTCCCAAGCTGCTGGATCAGAAGCCCTGAGGTGTGGTTCCAAGCTGATTTAATTGCCTCTACGGTTGTGCTCTCTACCCCCGGCAATGGCTGTTTGCCCCAGAGGGGATCAGTGCTAGAGCAAGTGGAGACACAGTGGGCTCCTTGTGTGGGCTGGAGCATCTTAGGAAAACAGAGTTCCAGACAGCTCCTCATCTGTCATCTCTGTGAGTGCAGCAGTGGGAACCTTTAGCCCAGTAACATGTAGTGACAGGTCTGAGCAGCCTCTATCACCACTAAGTATGTGCTCTCCTTAGCACAAGCAGCCCTCACCCTTGCGGGGAGCTCTTCCAGAGCTAGAGAGGCAGGGATCCCCACTGGGACATTCATGGGAAACTGGCCAAGGCCCGGGGCAGCTTTGTATACTCCCTCCACCTTCGGAAGAGGAGTAAGGAAGCCTGTGGGCACCCTCTTCATGAGCAGAGTTCAGGTTTCTCACAGCCCTACTATAAGTCCCATTGGTTTTCAAACCAATCAAGGGGACTCATAGTCCTGTTGTCAGACCCCAGGATTGTGGTGCCTCATATATGGCTTGGAACTCTCACTCCCCAGGGAGGATCTCCAAGCCCATGATATCCCCCCTCCTCTTCTGTGCCCCCTGCTAGGAGCTTGGGTCCCAACGTGATTGCTTCTCCCCCCTCCTACCCTACTTGGCATGGATCTTTCTTTACAACCTTGGTTGTAGATGTACTTTTCTGCCAGTCTTCTGTTTGTTTTCAATGAGGATTGCTGCACATGTACATGTTTTTTGATGTGGTAATAGAGGGAGGTGAGCTCCATGTTTTCCTACTCTGCCATCTTAATCTCTTCCCTCCTCCACTTCCTTTTACTAGACAAGAACTTGATGCCTGGGAAACAGGAAAGACCCATCCCCCAAGTCAGCCCCTTCTGAGCCCAGTTTTGTTGAGGTGCAGTGCTGAGATACAGTCTTACGAGAGGAAGCCCCCTCTTGGATAATGTGCCTTTTTTTTCCCCCAGAAAACTAAAGACACAGTTGGATTACAACTCACATTGCTTTATGTAACAGGATTCTGCTTTGTTTGTCCAAGTTGGCAAAGTTTCTCTGGGAGGACTGGAAAATCTCTGCAGCTTCAGCAGGAGGCCTGCTGTCAGAGGGAGGGTGGTAGGCAAGAGCCGCTGGTCGTCAGCCTGTGAGAATGCCTTCAGGTGGCCAGTGCGTCCTAAACACAGCCCTGGGAGAGCTGACATCTCCTGGAAGGGCTGCCAAAATATTCCCACACAAATATGCGGGAGCCTTTATTAAGTAGCTTACAGTTCCGGCTTCAGCAAATTCAGCCCACCGTTGAGAAGATACCCATCATGCCTTTAAAGTGATGCGAAAAGGTTAGTCAAAGAAGAGAATGTTTGAGGGAATCTTCATTCCAGGGGAGAAGTCAACCCTTCTGCAACCCCTATCTCAACTGGGAAACAAAGCTGGGAGAAACATGTAGTTGTGAGTCTGTGTGTGTGTGTGTGTGTGTGTGTGTGTGTGTGTGTGTCCACACTCAACATATAATGCTGTTTTTTAATAATACTAATTTCCTTGATTTAGGAAGGAAAATCTAAATAGAATTAGCTTGTCAACATGAAAGCATTACTGGTTATAATTTATTTCAGAATTTCAAAAGTATTTGGGATAAGGAGTCATCCCTGGCCAATAATTTGCTATATTTTGTACCCAGTTAATGACCTTTTACATATGGACTTGAGCAGAGTCCATGAGTACAATATATTTCCAGTGTCCCAATGGGTCAGGCCTAATTGATATCATTAGAGCTCCAGTCCTTTCTCATATGCCCTTGGAGATGTCTGTGTTACCAAGAAAGCTGCTTTTGATTTATTTTGCTTTTCTTCTTCATTCTTTACCTCTTTTCTTTCTTCCTTTCTCAAGTTCTGCTCAAAGGGCAAACTTGTGAAGGTTAAAACCCACAATCCAACTGCAGGGTTGGAACATTCTGGCTTGCAAATCTGTTTCTAAAGTCGGGACATCTAACGAGATGCCCTTGGCATGTCTAACAGGTAGTGAGGGAATTTTTTTTTTTTTTTTTAAGGGGGCTGTATATGTGTAAGACACACTAAAATATTTCAGTCATTTCTCAGATGTTTCTTGTTCCTGTTGGAAGAAAAGTATCTTCTGGCTCCAGCTGCAAAAAACTTGAGGTCTCTAAATGATCTTATAAAACTTTTCTCTTTTAAGGTTCAAATTCTATGTCCCTTAGCTCTGATATAAGTTTTCATCCTCAGTCAAACTCATAATGAAACTTTTATAGTGATTGGTAAAGTCTTTAGGTTTGACTTATTTTTGTTCAAGCTAAAACAATGCGGTAAGTATGTTCAAGTTGATTGTGGTAAGTAAACTTATGTGTTTTAGATTATTTTCAAATTTCTCTATCTGTCAAGAAGAGGGATTCTGAAAGCCATCAGCCAGAGATCATGAATTTCAGTGGATTCTGGCAGTAACTAATGTTCAATCATGCCATTTAATAGTACAGAGTCAATTAGTGTATTTATTTCTAACAAATAGATTGCATTGAAATATTAAGTGCACCATTTTGATGTTTGATTAAAGCAGATATGTGAAAAATATGCCATTCATTAGAATGTTATCCTTGAGATATTTTGGGGCATTTCTTATCTTTATAGAGTTCAAGATAGATTACAGAACACTTTCACAAGCTTTTACTTAATTGATGCTCAATCTATGTAACATATGCAGAGAATTCCCATGTTAAATAAATAAATGGAGGCTGATAATTAAAGAAGCCAAATAGTTTGCCTAGCTCCACACAGTTGAGCAAGAATAGAGATTAATGCTCATTCCACATTAGCATTCTGATTTTTAGAGGTATACCAAATGCTTAATGTGGCTTGCAAAACTGCAGTTTGTACAGGTCAGCTGCCCAGTCAAGGCTTTGTGTATATCATGTCATGTTCTGCTAAATTAAACTACTATGGTAAGTTTCATTTGTGTGTTTCTTTCTTTCTTTTTTTCAAGGTCTTCTCTGACATTTTCCTCACTGCCTGAAGTATTCTTAATATATTAATATGTGTATTATGTGGGGAAATAATTTTTTTTTACATTCCTTAGTTAGCAAACAGTGCTCTTTACTGTAGGACTTCTCAATGTCTTTAATATGCTAATAAACATTGCCAATATTCCAAAGGCCCGCAGACTATGAAGAGTTTGTCTAACTTAAATAATCTTGTGAGGTAAGTTATTTGCCCAAGATCACATGATCATGCAGCTTAATTAGTGATTCCACTATACCGGCCTCTGGGTTCTCAGTTCAGAATCTATGCCATGCCATCAGTTCAGTTCAGTCGCTCAGTCGTGTCTGACTCTTTGCAACCCCATGAATCGCAGCACGCCAGGCCTCCCTGTCTATCACTAACTCCCAGGAGTTCACTCAGACTCATGTCCATCGAGTCAGTGATGCCATCCAGCCATCTCATCTTCTGTTGTCCCCTTCTCCTCCTGCCCCCAATCCCTCCCAGCATCAGAGTCTATTCCAATGAGTCAACTCTTCGCACGAGGTGGCCAAAGTACTGGAGTTTCAGCTTTAGCATCATTCCTTCCAAAGAAATCCCAGGGCTGATCTCCTTCAGAATGGACTGGTTGGATCTCCTTGCAGTCCAAGGACTCTCAAGAGTCTTCTCCAACACCACAGCTCAAAAGCATCAATTCTTCAGTGCTCAGCCTTCTTCACAGTCCAACTCTCACATCCATACATGACCACAGGAAAAACCATAGCCTTGACTAGACGGACCTTAGTCGGCAAAGTAATGCCTCTGCTTTTGAATATGCTATCTAAGTTGGTCATAACTTTCCTTCCAAGGAGTAAGTGTCTTTTAATTTCATGGCTGAAATCACCATCTGCAGTGATTTTGGAGCCTCCCAAAATAAGTCTGACACTGTTTCCACTGTTTCTCCATCTATTTCCCATGGAGTGATGGGACTGGATGCCATTATCTTCGTTTTCTGAGTGTTGAGCTTTAAGCCAACTTCTTCACTCTCCTCTTTTACTTTCATCAAGAGACTTTTAGTTCCTCTTCACTTTCTGCTATAAGGGTGGTGTCATCTGCATATCTGAGGTTATTGATATTTCTCCTGGCAATTGACTCTGATTTCTCTAGCAGTCATCTGTCTGTTCACTTTGGTCAAAATATTATTTGAAAGTCAGGCAATCATAGAAAGAAGATGGCACTGAAAAGGAATTGAGATGCTGTAAAGAAACAGAGTTGCTTCCCAGCTTCCGTACTAGTTGGTAATTGAAAGTGAGAGCCTTCTGAAGACAGAGGGCTTAAGAACATATCTTCAACTTGATAGCAACTTCTTCAGATGCAGGGGGTTAAGTGTTCTCCAAATCAGTAGCAATGACCAGCTCTAATTTTTCACAAACACATCATTATTCCATATAAAATAACATAATCTACAAGATTAAAACAGAAATAGACAAGCATACAACAATATCCTGTTCTCAAAGGGAAAAAATTTTCTTTTGCAACAGATATTTTAGAGAATATTTGTACCAAAGTCTTATAAATTGGCAGAGTCTGACCATTTATACATTTCAAGAAAAGAAAGTAAATGAGAGAAATATCTGACACGGCAAGTGATCACAGGGAAGAAAATGTTACCTTCAAACTCACTATCCCTGACCCTTTGGGGTTCCTTGGCTGAAGACCCTAGTCCACTTTATGCAAATTAGAAAAAGATACATCTCCTAGGCTGAAACAACCTTACAGATAAGGCATCTCTTCTTGCAGGAGAGCCCAGCCCTCTTTAGGGCTGAGAGCTTGGTGAGCTGAACTCAGGCTGGATTCTAGCCCCACCTCCTCCTTAGGTGGGTGCCAAAGTGCAATGAACTGCCGAACAGAGGCACAAGGGAGCACTTTCTACAAGGACTCCCTCCTCCTCTTTCTTCTGCTTCTTTCAAACTATGTGTCATGCTCAGGCAGCAAACATAGCATGATTAGGGACCATTACCACCTGATACAATTTTATGGGCAAGGAGTGTTCCATAGACGCCCTCACCCACCTTGGGTGCAGATCATATAGCTATAAATTTCTCTGGGAGCTTCCAATTTCTTCGCTATGATGCTACATTCCCCCTTTACCCCATTGATCCTGTTCTCTGGAATTCTCTTTCTTATTCATCAGCCTTCCCTCTCTCCAAGTTCGCTTTTGGCATAGGCACTCTGACCCTCATAACCCTGCACATATGTAAGGTACAAAGAACTCCCTGGCCACGATCAACAATAAATCAATCAATCCCAGAGGCAGCATTGAATTACCACGGTTTTATTCCCACCATCATTCTCCCTCGCCTTTATCCTTCCTCTCAAAGTGTAAAGAATCTTGATATTGTTGGGAAAACAGATGAATGGGTTCAGTTAGCAGAGATATAATACTCGTGGTATTTCTTTGGGAGATCTGAGGGCTAGAGTGCAAAGGAGCCCCTCTTTTAGGTCAAGGAGGGGGCACATGAGCTATTTGCTTTAAAAGGTATTGTGAGAATTAATCAAAATGAAACACAGGTTTGCATTCTCTTGGGGAGAGGTTAGATCCAAAATGAGGTCGACCTGAGACTAAATCTTCGTTTGGTTGCAGACTGCATGGGAATGGACCAGATGCTTCATCTTGCCACTCA
This sequence comes from Nanger dama, assembly GCA_917880005.1. NCBI lineage: Eukaryota > Metazoa > Chordata > Mammalia > Artiodactyla > Bovidae > Nanger > Nanger dama. The sequence continues at coordinate 9,165,373 of CAKJTW010000044.1, read as the reverse complement.
GTTTCCTAAACTGAAAAATGGGATCGAGAGCGCCCCCACGGCTTGGTTGTGGAATGAAACCGACACCGAGTCTAGCGGGAGAATGTTGGCTTCCTGGCCGGCTCTCTCTCTCCCCTCTAGCTTCTCTCTGGCATTTCCTTTGTTTTGACCTTCCCTCTCGCCAGTGGCATCTCTCATCTTCGTCTGCCTTCTCTTCTCTCTGTTCTCCCACCTTCCCAAAAGAAGGTGTTATCTTTTGTCGACCTTGCTCTTTACAGGATTTTCTTTTGCAGGATGATGTCACAGCCTTTCCCCTCCTGTGAACAGAACCATTTTGATCAAGACAAAACCGCCATGGGATCCCAGGAAAGGTCACCTGGAGCTGCCTTGTGTGGAACCAGCCCCACAAAGAGACCGCCCTTCATGAAGAACTTTTGAATTGAAAAGAACGTTTCTATTCATCATGGCATCTTTCCCACATAACAAGGGGGAAGTTGAAAGGCTCACACCTGAACTGAAGGAGCATCACACTCTACATATTTTGCTTCACTGTAACCCTAGAACAGTGAACCATTCCTCGAAAAAGGCTTTCATGGCCATTTCAAGAGAAATGCCTTGCAACTGATTAAGAAACTGACCCAGACATAAAGCAAGGGGTGAGCTTTCTTGGGTGATTTGCCCCCTAGGGTTACTGTCCCTGGGTTAGTGAGAAGCCATTTATGTTTAATAAATTTATACTGATTATGAGAAAATAGCATTATACCCCATCCACCCCCATCTCCATTCAGTCCTCCTTAGGACCAATTCAGACCTTGCAGGTGAACAAATTTAGTGTTTTTTCATAGCATTAAAAGGTTTTCCTTTTCTTGCAATTAAAAATGTATATACCATAGATTGAATATCTGGACTTCATTATACAGATCTGTGAGAGGAATGAGACTGCGTCAACGTTGAATTGGAAGGGAACACTATTTTTCATTCCTGTTTCTTCCTGTGTCCTACTTTCTTTTCTCTTTCTGCCCTAGACTCGTCTTTCATCTTGGCCCCACCTGATACTCTGAATCATGGTAAGCCCATCTGACAAAGCCCTGGCAAAGCACAACTGCCTTTCCAAGAATTAACATCTTCCTATGAGTTTCTATGTCAATTCAGAGTTAAATTGGTAAATCCCAGCATTTTTACTCAAAAGCTGTTGATTTAAATGTATTTATAGAGCAAACATTAAAACTATCCACTGTCAGACAGTCACACGTACATACACACACTTAGACACCTCAACAACCCATGCTGACCTGTCAGTAGAGATGGCTGCTCCATTTCATGAGTCCTCAATACATTAAAAGTGCTCTATACAAAGAAATAATGACTGTCAGAATTATAATAATTAGTACCTGTTAAAGGAAAGGAGAAAAAGACACTGCTACCTTGTAACAACTTACTGAAATCAGCATATCCAATTTTCCAAGACTAAGTGCTGAGAAAAAAAATTCCACCCTAGACTTCCCAGTGATATTGACAAATGGCTTTTAGATTTCCTATAAGAGGGAAACAATCTTCTCTGGAATTCCTAAAGGGAGATGAGCTAGAAAGTAGATTATCCCAGATTTTAATAATTTACTTCCTAGGTTTGAGGCTTGACTTTCCTTTTCTAGTTTAATTTGGTTGTTTGATTCTGTTTTTGAATTCAGAGTAAGATGCACTCATCTGTCAGGATTAAGCCATATTCTTTCTCTTTCTGTGTAGATGTTCATTTCATTTCAGTCCATCCCTGAAGACTCTGCAAGCTTTACTTCTCTAATATGTTTACTATGATGTAGGTATCCTACTTTCATTTTTCACTTACAGAAAACAGTATTCAGTATTCTCTACATTTGCAGATGTAGAGAATGATTTAATGGAGAAGCCAGACTTGATTCCCTAGTCTCTACCTCTATTCTCCCTTTTGGTTCACAATGAAGTTTTATAAAATAAAAAATGTATTAAAATAATACACTTAGTAGATAGTGAAGATAGTCACAGAATCCTAACCGCACAATTTAAATTGACAGCAGTGGGATTTCTTTATATACAAGAGTCAAGGAAAATTACCAAATTGGACCCAGGGTAAGTTCAGGGCATTAACATTCAGACACACTTTGATATTTGCAACAGAAATGGACTAAGGACCTCTTAGTTTACCACGTAAACTCATCTCTCTTTTCTCTTGATTTCAAAATAAGGAGCTCAATGTCTTTGCTTCATCTTGCAGGGCTTGTTAGCTGGCTAATGGACCATCTTTGCACGGTTTCATTTTTCTCATATTTCATTCAATGCACAAGATTTCTGTATTGCCAGTTGCTCTCCGGAGAACATCAGTTTCTGAGGTTTTTCCTTCAAAAACACAAAGTATTTATGTCTCTTCTCTGTCTGCCAGAAACTGCGTTAACTTTCAGTCCCCTAGTCACTGATTATGCCTAGTCCACTAAAACAGACCCTGCACTCGGCATCTAGTCTACTTGTATTCTCAGCTAAGTGTCAAGGGCCAGTGGGACACTGTGTACCTGAAGCCACAGGTCTCCGTGGTCTGCACTGGCGGCTTCCTCTGTCTTGCTGAAGCACAGGGCATCCCTTCTCCCATTTGAATGGAAACCTTCACCTGAAAGTCTTCTCACTGTCTCTTCAGAGCTTCACTGACACCCGGAGCCATTCCATATTCCGTGGAGTGTGTATCTGAAGCCATCGATGGGAGAGACAGAGCGGCTTTCTCTCTCTTATAATCCTCCGTGATAAGTAAGTTCATTATGATTTCATACATAGGAATCTAGAATATTCTGAGAAGTTGTCAAAAAATGCTTTTAAATGAAAATGTCAAGATCAGTGAGAACCAGTGTGTGTGTGTGTGTGTGTGTGTGTGTGGAGAGAGAGAGAGAGAGAGAGATGTTAAGAGAGAGAGAGATCTACTTACCAGCAGCTATTTCTGAGAACATATGATTTTGGCCAGGCATATTGGTAAGCATCACATGGAAATGTGAATCATGGCCTTGAACTCCAGGACCTTAGAATTAGTTTGTAGTTAGGAATCCTGCCTACAACAAGTTATTTTCCTGATTGCAAGCTAATGAGTAATATGTCACCCAAATTCAGGTAAACACAATTTTGTCAGAGGTCAAAAAGAATGGATAGCTATTTCTTGGGAAATGACTCATTGCCTTCTCAAGGCAGACAGGAATAAGGTCAAAGTTAGAAAAAAATGGAGTATATAAAGCTCCAGTCTTAAAGGCATTGAATAGTAGAAAGATTACTGAGTTAGGTACCTGAGTTAGAAATTCTAATCTGTTCCTGTCGTGGAGCAGATGCATGTATTCAATGAATAAGAGAAGAAAAGTCTCTCTCTCTCTCTCTCTATATATATATATATATGTATGTATATAAATATTATATAAAATTATATGTTATTTAAATAATTGTATAAAATAGAGTGATTTATAAATATTAAAATATTAACTATTATCATAGAACTTTTGGAAACTTGAATGCCTATGAAGAAAACTACTAAATCAGCTGGGGTTTTCTTCACTACATATTGATAAGCAAGCAAACAAAACACAAGATGCTGGAAACTAGTAGCTAACAGCTGGGCTGTGTGTCAGTAATAATTAAACAAGGTCACTATGAGACTGTGATGCAATCTGACAAAGCAAGGTCACGCTAATTATGCCTGAATATATGGCAAAGTCAAGGATATCATACAGCCACAAAAATAATCGAATATCTTCCTCTATTGGTTAATATCAGTGACAAGGAAAGAAACACAGCTTCATTTCTTCCATCTCCTAGTAAAATCCATTAAAATATTCAATGGCCTAATGACCTGTTTCAAGAGAGTGTGCAAGATCAAGACCCTCACTTTCCTAAGCCCTTTCCAATATCCAACAGAATCATAAACCTTATAACAAGCCTAGCTCAACAACCCCTCAATAAGAATGTGCTTCTCTGTGCTGCAAAGAGTTAATATAACTTGGACTACAGGTATATTCTCTGTGCCTTTGGCTGAGACATTAAAAAAATACACAGTATATATAACTTTTTAAACAAAATAAGATTCATGCTTAAAGCTATTTTTAAAAATTCTCATTTTATCATTCTTTGTAAAGATTTTTTTAAGTATCCTATCATACATATGCTATTCACTTTGAAAATATATACAATGTAAGTATTATACAAAATTGTTATGCTTGCCAATTTATAAAGTATGCTACGAAATTTTCTACATTTTCTCCCCAACTTTATTGAGACATACAGATATATAACTTAGTTAAAGTGTACAATGGAGTGGTCTGAAACATCTACAATTGTCCCTTGGTATTCTCAGGGGACTGGTTTAAGGACCCACTAAAGACACCAAAATTCAAGGATACTCCATCCCTTATACCAGCCACCTTGGTGGCTCAGACAGTAAAGAATCTGCTTGCAATGCAGGAGACCTGGGTTGATCCCTGAATTGGGAAGATTCCCTGGAGAAGGGAACAGCTCCAGTATTCTTGCCTGGAGAATTCCATGGACAGAAGAGCCTGGAGGGCTTCAGTCCATGGGTCCGCAAAGAGCCCTTATATAAAATGACACATTATTTGCATATAACTTAAGAACATTCCCTCTTATACTCTAAATCATCTCTAGATTGAGTATAATAATGAAAAAATCTAAATGCTATGTAAATAGTTGCAAATACAAATGCAAAGCTATGTAAATAGTTGCCTATGTGTGGCAAATTCAGTTTTGCTTTTTGAACCTTTCTGGAATTATTTTTGATTTTTGACTGATTGAATCATGAATGCAGAACCACAAAAGGTTGATCATATATATTGTATATATATGTCGGAAGAGTCAGACACTGAGCGACTGAACTGAACTATCTATTTTGCGAAATGATTACCACAGTAAGGTTAGTTAACCTCCGTTTCCTATATTATTATCATTTATATGTGTGTGGTGATAATACTTAAGATCAATCCTTTTAAAAACTTTCAGTATATAATGTAATACTATTAATTTTAGTCCTCAAGCTATGCATTTAGAACTAGAATTTACTTATTGCTGGAAATTTGTACACTTTGACCAATGTCTCTCCAATCCCCCACCCTCCCACCTCCTGACAACCATCAATCTACTCTATTTCTATGAGTTTTTTTTTTTAAGATTCCACAAGTAAGTGGAAACATGCAGTATCACAAAATTTTCTTAATATAGTTTTATTCATGCAACAACTCTGTAAGGTAAATATATATGTGTATATATATAACTATACAAGTAGTTTTCTCATTTAAAAATGAGAAAATTAAAATGTAGTTTAAAAATTACAGCATACCAGCAACTGATAAGGATTGGGCTTCATTCAATGTAATTTAGTGTTGTTGATGCCATTCAATCAAACTTTTCTCCTTACTTTAAAATTCTTGAGGATCTAGCTTGCCTTTTTGTACACAATATGTATTAACATCTTTGTTATATTATTATAGCTTTATTGGTGGCTCATAAATCTGGTATTTCATAAACCTGGTCATTCCTTTGCAAAGGTTTAAGATCCCAAGGGTGGCAATATGATTGGTTGCATTATGTGAGCAGTGTAGAGGTTAAGAGAATAGACTTCGGTGTCTAACAGCTCAGGTTAGAATCCTGGTTCCACTAAGGCTTGGCTGGCCTTGGACATTTTTAAAAACATATTTGTGCCTTAGTTCCTCATATATAAGAATAGAGTTAGTGTCATTTTTTTACAAGATTGCTGCTATATTAATTAATTTTAAAATATATATCTGTTTAATATAGTAAAATTTTCCATTTGGGGCAGAAAATTCTATTTCAGAAGTCATTGTAAATTGTCTCATAGCTAATCACCAGTTCAGTCTAGTAGTTCAAACATTATTCCTGGAATTCTACATCCCATGTGTATCACATTTACTGAGTGACTCAGCTGCCTCTCAGGTTCATATCTCCATCCAAAGAAGCAACATAAATGTCCACTTGCCACAGGGCAAGAGTCACATTATTTCTGAGACCTTAGATCCTGTAACAGTGAAGTGAGTAAAAATATTAGTCACTCAGTAGTGTCCAACTCTTTGTGATCCCATGGACTAGAATCTGCCAAGCTCCTTTGTCCTTGGGATTTTCCAGACAAGAATACAAGAGTGGGTAGCCATTCTCCTCCAGAAGATCTGAACCCAGAGATCAAACCCAGGTCTCCTGCATTGCAAGCAAAATCTTAATCTTCTCAGCCACCAGAGAAGCCCCAGCTCCTCTACAAGTCCTGAATGAAACTGTCTGAATAAAGGGGTCCAAGATGAGTCCCAGCGTTCCTCCACTGTGGGTACAGTCCTGGGATCCACTCACAAATTAAGATGAATAGAGAAAAATAAATGACAACAAATCATTTTTCAGGCTCAAGCAGTGTTCTAGTGCTTGCTGGAGGAATACATGGCACAAACATCGGGCTCACTGCTGATTTCAACATTTATTATTTTTAATTAATGAACTTTAAACATATTAGAATTACGTCTCACAATGCAGGCCCTATTTTCAATGTCACATTAAAAGAACTATTTGAAGAATATGAGTCTTAGGAAATAATAACACTTATGTATTAAGTTAATCCTAAAAGCTAATACTCACCTTGGAGGTATGCTCGTTAAATATAGTTCAGAGAAGTAAAGAAAGTTTAGTGTTATTTGTAGTACTCTATATAATTGACCTCCATTTATATGAAGCAAGGGAGTCAGTTTTTTTTTTTTTTTTAATGTGTGTTACTACCTGTAAAACAGCCTATGTGGGATTTTGAAATAAAATATTAAAGGGAAAATCAAGGAAAAATGTAAAAATAGGTTCATTTAAAGGATGATGACAAATTGCACAGTCATGATGGTACATTTCATTTATTTATGTTACCAAACAGATTTTGTCTCTGACCCCCAAAGTCTACAGTACCTTCACTTCCAACCTCCGTGTCCAGGGCAGGGGCACAGTGTGCAAGCAAAGACCAGTTCTGATGGAGGGTAAGAGCACATACACTGTAGGTGCTAGTGTTGTGTTTTGATGGTCGTAATGTGCACGGTGTAGCGGAGAAGGCAGTGGAGCCCACTCCAGGACTCTTGCCTGGAGAATCCCTTGGACGGAGGAGCCTGGGGGCTGCACTCCAAGGGTCGCTAAGAGTCGGGCACGACTGAGTGACTTCACTTTCACTTTTCACTTTTATGCACTGGAGAAGGAAATGGCAACCCACTCCAGTGTTCTTGCCTGGAGAATCCCAGGGACGGGGGAGCCTGGTGGGCTGCCGTCTATGGGGTCGCACAGAGTCGGACACGACTGAAGCGACTTAGCAACAGCAGCAGCAGCAGCAGCACGGTATATATATATATATATATATTTATATACATGTTTGTGTGTATGCATATATATATATATATATATATATAATAATGTATTTTTAGGTTGTGTATATAATGTGAGCTTTATAAATTTGAAAATTGAAACAATGACTTGGACAATGTCATGTACTTAGAAAGTCATAGGACTTGACATTTCAACACCCAGAAACAGGAATTACTTACAGTAAATACAGCATTATTTCCAATAATCCTGGAAAACTTGATTGCATTATTCATGTAAATAAAAGAATTTTATAATTAGAATAACCAGTTAAATAGTTTATTAAATTTCTACTGAGATTATTAAATAAAATAGCCAGGGTGTTCATCCAAAGCTTTTTTTTTTCCCTTTTGCACTGTCTGACAGAAATGAAAATATTTCCTTACTCTATTCCCTTCTGCCTTGAATAGAGCAAAGCCTTTGCCTGGAAAACAGTTTGCTTAAGAAGGCAGTCTTCTGAGGCCAAAACTTTGCCGAAGGCCCTGAAAGAGTGAGGCCTCTTTATTTTATATTAAAGAAATTGCTATTATGAATGCAATACTACAAGTCCTCAATTTAACCATTAGAGCTTTCCCCTCATTTTACTCAAAGGAAATAATTTCTGTGAGCAAAGTACTTTAGTGAATCCTGTTTATTTGAAGACTATTTTTCAAGACTATAGACTCTGAAAAGAAACCAGTTTATGAAGAGTAAATATTTTTAAAACTATGAAATACAAGAATCGTGAGAAATGAAGGAGTCTGGTGACCTACATGTCCTACCTCACTGGGGAACATGGGGAGCATCACCATTCAAGGATAATGGGGAGTGTGGATGTGCCAAGGAACCCAAGAATTGCGGGGCCACCGGAAGTCAGGAGATAGGGGTGGAACACATTCTCCTCAAAACCTCTAGGAGGAACCAACCTCCCACACCTTGATCCTGAACTTCTGGCCTCTTAAGCTGGGAGAGAATACATTTCTGTTGTTTTAGGTCACCACGTTTCTGGTACTTTTGTGCAGTGGCCCTGGGAAACTAATGTACTAAATAAGCTTCCTTAAGACGTCAATTTTTTTCCTTATTCTTTGTGGGAACAATCTTGAAAACTGAAGATATCAATGGTCTTCAATTTATTATTTGTCTCTAATAACTAAAATCTAATAGACTACATTACTTTTCTTGATTCTATATAATAATGTCTTTTATTAAATATGGCTGAAGTATAATTTGTACACTTAGACAAGCCACATTTCCATTTTCTAAGTCTTGATGTCACTTAGCAATTTGGAAATTATCAGGAAATCAATTAAAGCACAGGTTTACAAATTTGGAATGATAATTCATAGAGCAATGGAATTTAATACAAAATATCCAATATTCCATACTTAACACTGTCTTAAAGACAGGTAGCCAACTCAGCTGAGAGGATTTCTTCACTGTGTAGCTATGATACTGGGGGACTTGGGAGACTCTAGAACCCTCCTATGGGAATGGAAATATGTGCTCCCCAATTTTAGCTGTCAGAACTTGAATAAGTTAATTACCTCTCTATGCCTCAATTCCCATTTTCATAAACATGGAAATAATAGCTGTCTCATTGGACAGTGTGGTTTAAATGAGTAAGAACATGTAAATCACTTAAGGACAGTGTCCAGCATGGATTAAGCTTTGATATTTAATATTATTGGAGTGATGATATAATATACTTTCAACTGTAAAAGTGGATGAAACTGCTTTAATTAACCTGGATGATATAATCTAAATGTCTATCGTAAACTGAAGCACAGGATAAAGGAAATGTTAATAGTTCTATGAGCTTCCCTGGTGGTTCAGCTGATCAAGAATCTACCTGCAAAGCAGGAGACCCTGGTTCAACACCTGGGTTGGAAAGATCCCCTGAAGAAGGGAATGACAACCCACTGCAGCATCCTTGCCTGGAGAATGTCATGGAAAGAGGAGCCTGGCAGGTTATAGTCCATGAATCACAGAGTCGAAAACGACTGAACAGTTTTCACAAAACAAAATCATGGCCTCAAAAAGTTCATCACAAAGTGCCTAATATAATTTTGAATAATTTTTAATGAACTTACCTAGAAAGTCCTCATTGATTTCCAAGTCTACAGTTGCTTCTGTAATTCTGAAATCTAAATAACTCTGAACCCGAAAAGTTGTAAAAGCTTGTTGATTACTTTCTTTTGTTTTTCATAAAACTGTGAAACTGTGAACTCAACTTGGCAACTTTTTGTCTTTATATTCCATGAGCTGAAATATTAATGTATTTAATACAAGGGACAGTAAAGTTTAGATGTACCATTTTTCCCTTTTTAAAATCAGAAATACTCTATATTCAAAACATACCTTTCTGCAAAGCTTTCGGCTAAGAAAATGCAGATTTGTGTTTATTTAAACTCAACCAGATATTGTTAAAATTCTATTCCACATATTGACCAATTTATTAGACACTTTAAAATGCAATCATAGATATAGGCCATGTGTGTCAGATAAAGAGTAACACTGGAGGAGAGAAACACATAAGCTTTCATCTGTGATATGAAGCACATTGTCTAGTTGTTCAGTGGAAACATAAACTCTAAAGTTTGGCCATGATAACTTATCAGGGAGGGCTACTGAAAGAGAAGACATTTGATCCAAGGTTTGAAAGGTGACTTGGCTTTTATTAAACAAAAAGTAGAAGAGGGTACTTTTGATGTCAAGGATTGTAACATATTTGACATGTTCAAGGTGTGCCAAGTGGAGTGACCAAAGCAAAGAATGATGACAGGAGGCAGTAAAATCTACTGAAAAGTTAAATTTCTGATGCCCGAGGAGAGAAATATTATTTAACTCTTTAAAAGATAATTCTTTCTGCTTTTATTGAGAAATGAAAAAGACAGTTTTAGGTAGACATCCTGCATGAAATATTTCTTTTCCAATAAAATTGTGTTTTCTGAAAGACAGAATATAGCATTTCTGATTTGATATTTTGAGATCAAAGAGAAAGTTAACAAATAGAACTTTAAAGCCTGTGGGCAATGTCACTTCATGGAAGATATGGGATATTGAATATAGAGCTTTGTCCCTCAGGGTGGCGAGACTGTAGAGTAATGAACTCATCTGCTGCTGCGATCAGTGTAACTCAGTCTTTGAAGACCAGGAGGTAGCTTTCTGTTTCTCTAAAGATTAGAGTATCCCTCTCCTAGCTGTGAGCATGGTGTGCAGAATAGGAGGTGATTTTTCTATTCTACCGGGGAAATCTGGAAGTGGGCAGCCCAGGTAGCCCCTGCCATCACAGGTGCCAGTGTCTCATAGAGTGTAAGCTGAGTGGTGGAGGGAAAGTAAGACACTTTATGTATTAGTTGAACTTCTTTGGGTTTTAAGAATTGGGAAGCAAACCAGCATCAATAAAAGTAATAGTTGTGGGTATGACCTTTGAATATTGAGCATAGAAATCAACCATCTCCAAGAATCCCAAAGCTGCGTGCTATATGACCTCAGAAGGCATCACCATGGGGAATCAGCAAACCCAGACAACATTTTCTTCCTATTTCTTGTCTCTTAGTCATTTGCATCAACTTCTTTGTTTTGTCAAGGCAAACTGAATGTCTCTGCTTCTCACTTCTCAGCCTTCATAGTAGAAGATAACTATGTCCATATTGCAAGTTTCTCACCACAAACACACAAAGGACTAACTCATTTTCTCTGCATTCTATTCCCCAAATTCAGAGAGTTTAATGGTTAGTTCCACCAAGTTGGCCCTGGTGGAAACCCCTGGCCTAGTCAGCGCTGGCCTGGTGCCTGTAGAACAAGGTGGAATCACATAAATACAGCTGTGAGTTCACACGCATGTCAGACAGCCAGAGGGAGCAGAGCATTTGCAGTGGTCAGAGAGCTAGAAAGACATCTTGAAAAATATCTACTCAAATCATTTTATTAAATTCTTTGGTTCTTTGGATGGTATGGGGGAAGTCATATTAAAAATACAGTGTATCTTTTGCCAGATTCTCACTCTGTATGTAAGTACCCTGTTGGGCAAAGTTGGTGTCACCACCCGTTTTGGTGGCAGACAGACCTGGGTGCCACTCTGGCTCTATAATTTTGAGATGTGTATTTCTGACCAAGTTCCTTAGTCCCTTCTGGTCTCTCAGTCTTCTCAACTGTAAAATGAAAATGATCACACCAACCATACATGTTTGCAACGTGTATAAAACAGAAAAGTACAAATAAAACAAGCAAAATAGTAAGCACAGTACCTGACAAAAGGAGGTGCTTGATAGCATTGTTTATTTAGCATATCCACCATTATGAAAGTAAGTTATTGCACACAACCCATTATTAACATCGGTGTCGCATTGACCGATATCCCCATGGTCCACATATTCTAATGAGATGTTGTGTTTGGATCAACTCTACTGCTCATCTATCCTGCCACGACATTTTTCCACATACAAAGGAAAAACTGCAATGAAATGGAAAATTCACCTTGGCAGGTAAACAAAGGACATCATTCATATTATCCGATTAAATATTATTTAAAAAGTCAAAAGCATGTTGTCAAAATTCATCTAGAAACAAGAATTCCCAATTCATATCGACTCTTTGACATTATCATCAAGGGATCAAGGGATGACCCTTTGCCAGATGAGCTCAATCCAGAGCAAGAAGGAGGTAACACGGAGTAAAAACTTTTTAATTTTTAAAATTCATTTTGTATTGAGGTATAACCCTTAAAATACAATAAAACTGTGAGACTGAAAGGAGGAAATATTTGAAAAGTTGGGCAAGGCCGTGTTGTGGTCGTTTCAGGTGAACAGCGGAGGGCCTCAGCCATACACATACATGTATCCATTTTCTCCCAAACTCGCCTCCCACCCAGGCTGCCACATAACACTGAGCAGAGTTCCATGCGCTAGACAGTAAGTCCTTGTTGGTTATCCATTTTAAATGTAGCAGTGTGTATATTTCTATCCTAAACTCCCCAACTTTCCCTTTACCCCATCCTTCTTTAAAGGGAAAATGTCTATTACACCCAATAAACTTTGAGCTGCCACTCCCCACTCCCCCAAAAAATGAAAGAAGAAGAGTAAAAGACAGCATAAGGCATGACTAGTGGCTTCTGTTTGCTTTGTGCTCCAGGACGCAGTCAGGACAAGTCATCAGGTCTTAGAGTGAATTTTCTAGTTACCATGGATGATGCATTGGGTCGACTGTGGTGACGGATTGTTGGTATTAGTGGACCTGAGTGTGATTAATAAGGCTGCTCTGTATCTGACAGAGTGGGAATGGCACCACTAAAATTGAATGGAGGCAATCCTACTAAAATCTGTTAGGGATGCTCCTTGGGGGAAAAAAAAAGTACAGGGAAAGTACCAGGAGTAGAAGCATCAATTCACCAGCTGTAGCCACATAGATCAAAGCAAGATGGCAAGGTCCCACTAAACAGAAGAACCTTCTGCTTCTCACTTGGTCTTCTTAACAATGACAAGCTAGATTCCTTCCACAAAGGCATACATTTATTTATAGCAGGACTGTGTATGTACCAGTGTATATATTTGTGTGAACTGTTACCTGTGTGGATGGGAGAAAAAAATCAAACCAATAATACATTTGAGTACATTTTTGTTTTTAAAAGGTGTCAAGTGACAGATTTAAGGTAGAGAGAGAGAGAGGGCAAGAGAGAGGGAGGAGAGAAGGAGTCAATCTTTAGTCTATTAACAGATGTGTTTAACATTTAGATACTAGAGCCAGGGTTTCATATGACGCAAAATGAAAATATATTCTCTTATGACAATATATCTTTCATCACCATTAAAATATAATAAAACTGTACGGCAGAAAAGAGGAAATATTTGAAAAGTTGAGTGAAGCTGTGTCATATATTTAGAGTTAGTATCTGAGAGTTATGTTTTGATTAAGGCTGTATCAGGAGACTTAAAAGGAGTAAAATATACCTTTGGACATCTCTCTGAGCTTCAGAAAATGGAATGTGTGCTTCTAAAATCAAAGGCAACTGTTTTTATTGATAGTCTATCTGGAAGGACTATCAGCACAGAACCTGCTACTTTGCTGGAGGGCAGAGTAGTGGGGCCTTAAAAGCTGCTATTACTGATCAATTGCCTTGTATAATCAATGTGGACTTTTGAGAAATGTCAATACTATCTCTATGCAATTGCCCTCAGGGGTGGTGGAGTCTTGTAGAGCAAAACCTTTAGTGACAATATTATCATTCATAATGAGAATCTACAAGATGCTAGATGAGTTTCTATTTGTTCTAGATAAAGTAAACACAACTTTATTTGTCCAGACCTTTAATTCTAAGCAGACTTTCTGGAATATTTTCCTTTCATAGATAATTATTATTTTATTATGTCTACTTAATCTGTTTTATAAATTTCAGTTAGGATAATTTAGCAATGGAATTAATCTATACCTATATGACACTTTTTACAACTTACTACTTTGTATATGTAATTTCATTTGAGCATCACAACTTTTTGAAATATGTTGGGCTCTTCTAATATTCACATGTACCCCCTCCCAAGTTATTGAAGTCTTGGAGAAGGAATGGAGAAAAGTTGAAGATTTGTATGCTCAGAGATGGGAATAATCTAAGATTTGGAAGTTGTTTCAAGGGTAAATTAAATAATGAGAGAAGTAAGATTTTAATTCTATGTTTTCATCTTTCAACTGGTTATTTCACCATTTTATAGATGGAATTCATATTTTGCTTAATGATGGAGCTTTGATGCTAACTCATTGTACCTTGGGTATAATATTTTCTTATAGATCTGGCATGCTTATTATTCAATCGTACGGGAAATTAACCCTGAATATTCATTGGAAGAACTGATGCTGAAGCTGAAGCTCCAGTACTTTTGCCACTTGATGCAAAGAACCGACTCATTGGAAAAGACCCTGTTGCTGGGAAAGACTGGAAGGCAGGAGGAAAAGGGCTGGCAGAGGATGAGATGGTTAGATAGGATCACCGACCCAATGGACATGAATTTGAGCACACTTTGGGAGATACTGGAAGACAGAGGAGCCTGGTGTGCAGCAGTCCATAGGAACACAAAGAGTCAAACACAACTTAGCAACTGAACAGCAACTTATTATTCACTTATTTGTTCATCTATTTGTGAAGACAATTATAAAATTCATTCTTGTCAAATACAACCCTTCCGAACAGTAAGAACAGACCAAATCCACAAGAGAGCAACATGTTCAGTTCAGTTCAGTCACTCAGTCGTGTCTGACTATTTGCGACCCCATGAATCACAGCACGCCAGGCTTCCCTGTTCATCACCATCTCTTGGAGTTCACTCAGACTCACGTACATCGAGTCAGTGATGCCATCCAGCCATCTCATCCGCTGTCATCCCCTTCTCCTCCTGCCCCCAATCCCTCCCAGCATCAGAGTCTTTTCCAATGAGTCAACTCTTCACATGAGGTGGCCAAAGTACTGGAGTTTCAGCTTTAGCATCATTCCTTCTAAAGAAATCCCAGGGTTGGATCTCCTTCAGAATGGACTGGTTGGATCTCCTTGCAGTCCAAGGGACTCTCAAGAGTCTTCTCCAACACCACAGCTCAAAAGCATCAATTCTTCAGTGCTCAGCCTTCATCACAGTCCAACTCTCACATCCATACATGACCACAGGAAAAACCATAGCCTTGACTAGACGGACCTTAATCGGAAAAGTAATGTCTCTGCTTTTGAATATACTATCTAGGTTGGTCATAACTTTTCTTCCAAGGAGTAAGCGTCTTCTAATTTCATGACTGTAGTCACCATCTGCAGTGATTTTGGAGCCCCCAAAAATAAAGTCTGACACTGTTTCCACTGTTTCCCCATCTATTTCCCATGAAGTGATGGGACATGTAGCGGATGGTTTTTATTAAACACCAGTTTTAAAGATATAAGCAGACTCTGCCAAAAAAGTTGTCTATCAAACTGAGGTATGCACTCATTTTTAAAAATACATTTATGTGCTTTATTAAATCGACAATAGTTGGTATGTATTTAATGCTCCAAGTGATATACAAAGATTTACTTTAAATTTTTAAAATAAAGGTATTAAAAGCATGATTCTAAAAAATTTTAAAAATACCTACCTACCATACACCAATTATCAATCAGTGTCTATATTTATAAATTAAATTCTTAATTTCCATGTCAGCACTGAATGCTGATGCACCCTCGTGCTACAGTTACTATGAAAGCAACTTGACTCTTCTAATGCTCAGGGATTTACTATATACACAGAAGAAGAAGCTGGAAGGTAGAGCACACGAGGTGCCCACCAGCATCACTCTGGCCCCTCCTGTGCACCCGCCATGGTGACCCAGGCATGCTGAGGCTGAGGTACTATGTGTAAGTCTGGGAAAGACTTGGTCCTAGTGTCCAACGTGGTCAGCATGTTTATTCCAATCTAGGTGAGTGTGTAAGCTGGTCTTAGTGTCACTGGGAACAGACCTACACCTGTACAAAGACTAACCTGTTTTCTCTTTTTTTTCCCTACATCACAATCCCTTCAATATGCCCACAGCTGTGCTGGCTTAACAGAAATCAAGACAAAAGCCACAGATGCAAAATCAGAGAACCAACATGAGTTAGAAAAGCCCAACATGGCAACAGCTAACTGCTCTGAACCAGTTCCAGTCCAACCGGGAGGCCAGCACCTGTGCAGATGAGACTCAGTGTTCACAAGCTGCCTTTTGCCTCATTACTGTGCTAGGATAGCTGCCCAAACAGAGGACTTGCACTTTCCTAGACATGATTAGTGGTGTATGCAAAGGAGCACAAAGTGCTGTACATGTTCTGGTTGTTTCTGGAAATTTCCACCCCTTTGCCAGAATGCTGGTGGCATACCCACCTCTTACCCCTTACAGGTTTCCCACTTCCTTTCAGGGGAAGAGGTCTTTAAAGGATTAGCTCTCCTTTCCCCATCCTTGAGCTACAAACAGAGTGTCTACCACGTCCTTCCTTTGGGGGAAGGGGTCTGTACAGGACTAGCCTTCCCTTCCCCATCAGCCAGCTACAGGTAAAGTTTCTGCTTCACTTTGCTGAACCTGGTTTCATTCAACTGGCCACGTGGCACCAGGCAAGAAAAGGCCCAATTGTGGTCCCACTTGATCTGAGAGGTCGGTAATGATACTATTGGTCACCTATTTCTCTAAGGAAAAGTTTTCTTGGAAAAAGTACTATTTCTCAAACAAACAGTAGGATTCCAGGTTGACTTGTTCCATGTGGAGGTGAGGCAAGTAGTGGAAGAGAGGCTGGTACAGAAACTCAAGCTCCCGTTGTCCTTGCCATCTCCAAGTAACCTGCAATTTAGAATGTCACTGCCAAGGGCCTGCCCAGTGTTCACGCCACCACCTGTGACACAGTATGTAAATACAGGGGATGGGAGCAGAGCCTAGTCTTAAAGGGTGCTTCCTCACCCGACAGGCAGCCCTCTCTGCCCCTGGACGTTTGGGCAGCAAGAGTCCCTGTGACATAGCTTAGGGACTGGCTGCCCATCAGCTTTAGCAAAATTGTTTTCTTTGCAGTTCTACCACTCATTGACTGAAACTTCTTGGACAAGTCACCTAAAGCTTTGAACTTCATAAAAAAAAAAAAAGGTAATAATAATGCACATTATTTTGTTGCAGGAAATAAACATCATATTTTAAATGAGTAAACTCCGTAAATGGAATTTATTAATTTATCATTAGCATGCATGTATAAAATGTTTACATTTATTTCTCCAGAGGTGAGTCTAGTATTTTCCCTCATTGGATGTTTGTTTATTGCATAAACTCTACACGATGGTGACTGCAGCCATGAAATTAAAAGACGCTTACTCCTTGGAAGAAAAGTTATGACCAACCTAGATAGCATATCCAAAAGCAGAGACATTACTTTGCCAACATGGTTCCGTCTAGTCAAGGCTATGGTTTTTCCTGTGGTCATGTATGGATGTGAGAGTTGGACTGTGAAGAAAGCTGAGTACTGAAGAATTGATGCTTTTGAACTGTGGTGTTGGAGAAGACTCTTGAGAGTCCCTTGACTGCAAGGAGATCCAACCAGTCCATTCTGAAGATCAGCCCTGGGATTTCTTTGGAAGGAATGATGCTAAAGCTGAAACTCCAGTACTTTGGCCACCACATGTGAAGAGTTGACTCACTGGAAAAGACTCTGATGCTGGGAGAGATTGAGGGCAGGAGGAGAAGGGGGAAGACCGCGGATGAGATGGCTGGATGGCATCATCGACTGGATGGATGTGAGTTTGAGTAAACTCCAGGAGTTGGTGATGGACAGGGAGGCCTGGCGTGCTGCAATTCTTGGGGTCGCAAAGAGTCAGACATGACTGAGCGACTGAACTGAACTGAACACCTAATAAACATGCATAAATAAATGTTGGGAAAATAAAGACAACCATCCTTATGGGACCAAAGGAACTCTTAACAAAATATGCCATCAAATGTATTCTTATTAGATTTAATTCAGTCCTCCTCATTCAGAGTTTTATACTGTGCAACAAGTGGTTGAATTGACCATTAGTTTCCTTGATTCTCATTTTGACCAAGTTTTTTATTATTATTACTATCGATTTTTTCCTATTAATTGTATAATTGTGCTTGGTTTTATTTGGCATATAGCTGACAGTTTTTGGATTTTTAGGTCTTTATTTTGCTTCTGAGATCATGAGAAGCACTCTGTGTAATGTGAAAGGGTCTCTTTGTAGAGTGTAGTTTCATAATACCTAAAAAGAAATAACTACTTAACTGGATTGAAAGGGCTAAAGCAGTCCTGTTGAAATTGTGTCTGGAGTCCTGAAGAGCATGGCTCTCTTCCATAAGTGTTGGCACTAGAATGGCCAGTTCCATCTTTCAGTCCTGTCCAACTCTTTGCAACTCCATGGACTGTAGCATGCCAGGCATCGCTGACCATCACCAACTCCTGGAGTCTACCCAAAGCCATATCCATTGAGTCAGTGATGCCATCTAACTATCTCATCCTCTGTCATCCCCTTCTCCTCCTGCCCTCAATCTTTCCTAGCATCAGGGTCCTTTCAAATGAGTCAGCTCTTCACATCAGGTGGCCAAAGTACTGGAGTTTCAGCTTCAACATCATTCCTTCCAAAGAACACCCAGGACTGATCTCCTTTAGGATGGACTGGTTGGATCTCATTGCAGTCCAAGGGACTCTCAAGAGTCTTCTCCAACACCACAGTTCAAAGACATCAATTCTTCAGCACTCAGCTTTCTTTATAGTCCACCTCTTACATCCATACATGACTACTGGAAAAACCATAGCCTTGAATAGATGTACATTTGTTGGTAAAGTAATGTCTCTTCTTTTCAATATGCTGTCTAGGTTGGTCAAAACTTTCCTTCAAGGAGTAAGCGCTTTTTGATTTCATGGCTACAGTCAATATCTGCAGTGATTTTCTCCATCAATTTGCCATGAAGGGGTGGGACCGGATGCCATTATCTTAGTTTTCTGAATGTTGGGCTTTAAGCCAACTTTTTCACTCTCCTCTTTCACGCTCATCAAGAGGCTTTTTAGTTCTTCTTCACTTTCTGCCATAAGGGTAATGTCATCTGCATATCTGATGTTATAGATATTTCTCCTAGCAATCTTGATTCCAGCTCGTGCTTCTTCCAACCCAGCATTTCTCATGATGTTCTCTGCATATAAGTTAAAGAAGCAGGGTGACAATATACAGCCTTGACATACTCCTTTCCTATTTGGAACCAGTCTGTTGTTCCATGTCCAGTTCTAACTGTTGCTTCCTGACCTGCATACAGTTTTCTCAAGAGGCAAGTCAGATGGTCTGCTATTCGCATCTCTCTCAGAATTTTCCACAGTTTATTATGATCCACACAGTCAAAGGCTTTAGCATAGTCAATAAAGCAGAAAAAGATGTTTTTATGGAACTCTTTTGCTTTTTTGCTGATCCAGCAAATGTTGGCAATTTGATCTCTGGTTCCTCTGCCTTTTCTAAAACTAGCTTGAACAACTGGAAGTTCACAGTTCATGTATTGCTGAAGCCTGGTTTGGAGAATTTTGAGCATTACTTTACTAACGTGTGAGATGAGTGCAACTGTGCAGTGTTTTGAGCATTTTTTGGCATTGCCTTTCTTAGGGACTGGAATGAAAACTGACATTTTCCAGTCCTGTGGCCATTGCTGAGTTTTCCAAATGTGCTGACATATTGAGTGCAGCACTTTCACAGCATCATCTTTAGGATTTGAAATAGCTCAACTGGAATTCCATCACCTCCACTAGCTTTGTTCATAATGATGCTTCCTAAGGCCCATTTGACTTGCAGTATTTGGATGCAATCTCAAAACCACAGAATAATCTCTGTTTGTTTCCAAGGCAAACCATTCAATATCATGATAATCCAAGTCTATGCCCGACCAGTAACACTGAAGAAGCTGATGTTGAACGTTTCTATGAAGACTTATAGACTTTCCAAAACTAACACTCCCAAAAGATGCCCTTTTCATTATAGGGTCTGGAATGCAAAAGAAGAAAATCAAGAAATACAAGGAGTAACAGGCAAATTTGGCCTTGGTGTACAGAATGAAGCAGGGCAAAGACTAATAGAGTTTTGCCAAGAGAACACAATGTTCATATCAAACACCCTCTTCCAACAACACAAGAGAAGACTCTACACATGGACATCATCAGATGGTCAACACTGATATCAGATTGATTATATTCTTTGCAGTCAAAGATGGAGAAACTCTATACAGTCAGCAAAAACAAGACCGAGAGCTGACTGTGACTTAGATCATGAACTCCTTATTACCAAATTCAGACTTAAATTGAAGACAGTGAGAAAAACCACTAGACCATTCAGGTATGACCTGAATCAAACCCCTTATGATTATACAGTGGAAGTGAAAAATAGATTTAAGGGACTAGATCTGATGGACAGAGTGCCTGATGAACTATGGACGGAGGTTTGTGACATTGTACAGGAGACAGGAATCAAGACCATCCCCAAGAAAACAAAATGCAAATAAGCTAAATGGCTGTCTGAGGAGGCCTTACAAATAGCTGTGAAAAGAAGAGAAGTGAAAAGCAAAGGAGAAAAGGAAAAATATACTCATTTGAATGCAGCATTCCAAAGAATAGCAAGGAGAGATAAGAAAGCCTTCCTCAACAATGCAAAGAAATAGAGGAAAACAATAGAATGGGAAAGACCAGAGATCTCTTCAAGAAAATTAGAGATACTAAGGAACATTTCATGTGAAGATGGGCTCAATAAAGGACAGAAATGATATGGACCTAACAGAAGCAGAAGATATTAAGAAGAGGTGGCAAGAATACACAAAAGACCTGTACAAAAGGTCTTCACAACCCAGAATGGCTAAGGCTACCTTTTTCATCTGGTCAGCTGGGGAAAGAGTTAGGATGAGGATACAAAAGTCTTGGTTTTTTAGTCCTTTAAACCTAACTGTCTTAACCAGAACCATTAGAGGGTTTTCAGGAAGAGTCATAATGAGATCACAGTAACTCATTTCAAGTGTGGTATGTGGCAACGTGTGGGACACCATGGAATTGATTCTCTTGAAATTTCCTCCTTGCAAATTCAATCCTGGTTAAATTTTTGAGATGGTAGTAGTACTGTTCGCAAAGTTTCAGTGGAAAGAAATGCTTATAAACAAGGATTTCTGTGGACTGTATTTGTGAAATTCTCCCCAAAAGGGCTCATTTTGTTCAAAGAAAGAGATCATTTTTAACATTCTCTGATATCAGTTCATCTCTCATTTTCAACCAGTTCTGTTTATTGTTCACACTTGATGTTACCCAGTATCAGAAATTTTCAGTAGACAGCAAAAAAAAAAAAAAAAAAAAAAATAACACAGACTAAAAAAATAATCTGTCAAACTGTCAAAATGGGCATGAATCATTCCTAAAGTATTAGCTAGGGGTGAGACAAGGGCCAAAACAAATTGAATTAAAAAGGGAAGGAGGGGTCCTTAAATATCCACACTTAGGTTAAGAAAAAGATATATAAGAAAGGGAAGGGAAGTTTGTTGTATTCATGATCTATAGATGGTCCAGCTAGGCAAGAAGAGAGTATTACTATTAAGCTTTCTTAGATACAGTCACAGATTGTTAAGTGGAATAGTAGAATAATCCACTGGACAGATGAACAATAAAAGACATTCTGGAAACCCTGCTATTATGTAAGATTCTCTTAAGAACCCTGGTGATAATTTGTCAAAATTGCTCTTAAAACAGTTATATAACTGTCTGGCCATAACTGGACATACTGGGCTTCCCTGTTTCAGCAGTTAAGAATCCACCTGCCTATGCAAGAGACATGGGTTTGATCCCTGGGTTGGGAGGATCCCCTGGAGAAGGAAATGGCAACCCACACCAGTATTCTTACCTGGGAAATCCCATAGACAGAGAAGCCCAGCAGGCTACAGTCCATGGTGATACAAAAGAGTCAGATATGACTTAGTAACTAAACAACAGCAATGACAACAAGTGGACGTACCAGGAGCTGAAAACTTGCGTCTCTGCCCAGAGCATAAGCACCAAAAGTTGGGAGACCTGAGAATTTTTATCATAATGTGTCTTAGATCACTGAGTCTATATCTAAGCACGTGAAAAATAAATAAATATAAAGTAAAACTTATTTAAAAAGGGAAGGAAAAAAAATCTCTCTCTTAGGCAAGGGATCTGGTGGTAATATCTCTCAGGACCATTTTTAATAATAAGTGAGAAAGCAAAATTCTTTTCGTGAACTAGACACAGAGGCAGTGAAGTGTGCTGAAATAAGCTGAATATGGCTGACCTTTGAGTTGGATACCAAGTGTTATACCCCAGCAGATGTCAAAAAGGTCCTTGAAATTAAGAGGTGACTGGGAAATGTCAGCAAGAAAGAGTTGATGTTGGAGATAGAGAAGAAGGAAACAGGTAAGCCAAGGTGGGTCAAGAGTGGAGGGGGAAGACGTGGTCTTCAGCACCTGTCTGGACAGCCTCTGTTGTTTCTGGTGCAGTTCCAAAAATAACAAAAGCAAAAATTTGATCCAAATGAAATGGGGCATTCTTTTTGTGTAACAGGATCATTTACCTCAACACTGCCCTTGAAACTTCCGTACAGCTCTTGAATAGCTCAGTTTTACCTGTGTTGAGCACTAGATTCTAATGGGTTATGTCTTGCTTCTTACTGCTTCTGAACATCTCAACAGAGAATGACATTAGCTGAGATGCTGGGACTGGAATTAACATCTTATTAAGGTATCTATAGAGTTTGTGACATAAAAAAGAACATCAGACTTTCTTTTTTTTTTCCCCAAGCAGGGCTGCTGACAGATAGCAGGACTTTGTCCAGGCAGCTTGTGACAAGAATGTATTTTCTGAAATGAAGTCAAAGAAAAATTTTGTCTTCTGTTTCCTTTTTTGAGGAGGGTACATGTACCGTGGTTATTTGACAGATCAGTAGAATGCCAAATGCTGGACAGTTCAAAAGGTATTGTGAACCTACTAGGAATATTTGTTTTTGGTGGATTCTGTTTTTGATGCTATTTGAATAGTTATGAATTTCAAGGATAAAAATAATTAATATTTACTGAGATTGTACTGTGGCTCATGACCTATCTCATTAAGGATTTGACATTGATAATGTCATTCTATCATCATAGCAACTCTATCAGTTGATTCTTATCTTCAATTTATACATTTTCTAAATTTATATAAGCAGTAAGTACAATACTGTGACGCTTTTTTCTACTGGCTGTCATCAATTTCTTTTTATCTATAGACTTTATGTTTAAAAGCTACATGTTTATAGAAAGATTGAGCAGAAAGGACAGAGACTTCTTACACACTCCCTCCCCATCAGCACATAGTTTCCCCTGTTACTATTTCATGCCTTGTGAGTGAGTGAAAGTCACTCAGGGATGTCTGACTTTTGTGTCCCCATGGACAATACAGCCTATGGAATTCTCCAGGCTAGAATACTGGGGTGGGTAGCCTTTCCCTTCTCCAGGGGATCTTCCTCACCCAGGAGTTGAACCGGGGTCTCCTGCATTGCAGGCGGATTCTCTACCAGCTGAGCCACCAGGAAAGCCCTTACTGCTGCTGCTAAGTCGCCTCAGTCGTGTCTGACTCTGTGCGACCCCATAGACGGCAGCCCACAGGCTCCCCGTCCCTGGGATTCTCCAGGCAAGAACACTGGAGTGGGTTGCCATGTCCTTCTCCAGTGCATGAAAGTGAAAAGTGAGAGGGAAGTCGCTCAGTCGTGTCTGATTCTTAGCGACCCCATGGACTGCAGCCTACCAGGCTCCTCCATCCATGGAATTTTCTAGGCAAGAATACTGGAGTGGGGGTGCCATTGCCTTCTCCGACCATCTCCATAGTTTTGCCTTTTCTAGAATTTCATATAGTTGGAATCATTCAGTGTGTAGTCTTTTTCGGTCTGTTATCTTGCACTTAATAAAATACATTTAACATTCTCCATGTCTTCTTATGGCTGGATAACTCATTTCTTCTCAGTGCTAAATAATATCCCATCATATGGATGTAACATAGATTATTTATGCATCACCAATTGAAAGATATCTTTCTTGCTTCCAGGTTATGGTAATTTATGAATTATAATGGTACAGTTTTTCATCTATTTAATTCTGACTTGCATTATCACATTTTTAGCGTATCATCTTGAATCATGTGTACCTATGAATACATACATACACACGACCTTCCCTGGTGCCTCAGCGGTAAAGAATCTACTTGCAGTGCAGGAGACCTCCTGCAATACAGCAGACTCAGTTTCAACCCCTGGGTTGGGAAGACACCCTGGAGAAGGAAATGGCAACCCACTCTAGTATTCTCGCCTGGGAAATCCCATGGAGCCTGGCATGGCTACAGTCCATGGGGTCACAAGAATTGGACATGACTTAGCAAGTAAGCCACCACCACCATATATAACCATTGTAATATTCTATTAAGTAATCTATTAAGCAAGCAATTTAAAAATCCATAGTTTGATTTTCAGCACTTAAGATTTTCAGCTTAAGATATAAGGAATTGAATTGACATGTGCAAACAAATTGACAGCCAAATGAAAATATGCAATTAATTCTTACATTTTCAAAATAATTCAAATTAAAGATGAAAACATATTAAAAATGTTTAGTAGTAAAAATACTATAAATGAAATTTTTTAGTCATAAAAATCATATAGAAGAAAAAGTCATCTATTTTTCAAGGTAAACTGGAAAATAATGTAAATTTAGTTTGACAAATTTGAGAAAATATGAGGGAATTTGAAGAGGAAGGAAAGGATGTTATATAAACATGAAATAATTTGTGTTTATAATGTCAGAGTAATTATGTCAGTCATATTTCTTTGTGCAGAGTATCTTTGATGTATTGAAGACTTAGATGACTCACAAACAATACCTATCTAGACGTAGAGGAACAGATGTCATTTTTCTAATTAAAAATAAACCTATGCATAGGGGGAATATGTAGTTTATTCTTCAGAAAAAAATATCTTAAGGATTGATGCTGATTTTTATAGGGATCAAATGTGAAACCAAATAAACAAAACAAAGGGAAAACACACAGAGACTAAACAAGGGAGGGCACAAACCTAGTGCTTTCTACACAAAACGTCTGGCAATGTTCCCCTTTGCATTCATCACTTTCTATCATAGAAATAACTAGTTTCCAATGTTTCTGCAGATAAGAAAGGAGTATATAGATGCATATGCCCAAAATATAGTCAGAGAGATAGATACAGTAAACCAAATCCAAAGTGTACTCAGAGTATGTTCTCAACATTCAAATCAAACCACAGTGATTATGTGAAGATATCGGCCAAACCAAGCTCACATACAATTAGATCAAAGCTGTGAAGTGAAGTCATCTGTTTGCATCCTCTCTTCCTTTGCTAGAAACATAGTGCTCTCTGCTTTCCTTATCACTATATTCCTTGTGCCTAGATGAGAACTTGACATGGAATAGGAGCTTACTCAATAATTAATTAACTGTTTCTAAGCTTGTCCAGTTCTAAGAATCATGGGGACAGAGCAGAGAGGCAGGGAGTACTATGCCTACCAGACCCTCAGCAGCCTGTCCTAATTGTTGCCTTCAGATTAGGAACGCCATATAGCTTCACAGAGTATTGGTTTGCAAAGTTATTGGTAAATATTCAATCTGTCCACGCTATCTCCAATGTGAATAAAAGATGCACAGTCTGTCTAAGCTGGTGAAAAAAATCCAAAATTATAGACTAATGGATATTGTCCTTGTTTCCAAATGCAGATCTTGGCTAAAGCTCATGTGTACATATGATAATCATATGCCCACACATAAATGACATCCAATTTCTAGCATAAGCACTCAAACAGCAGCATCTGTCATTAGAGGAGATGGCTTCAGGGGAGGGAGGAAACAATGTGGCTCTGTTGGAGAGGATGGGGACCTTTGACCCAGGGTCCTATGGCTGTGTTATCATGCTCTCCCCATTTCTCTCTCTTACACTCACTGTCTCTGGGGATCAAGACCAATTCACAGAGTGGTACTGGCTTTAGGAAAAAAAAATCAATGACCTATTCTCTTGGTCAGAGCAGGAAGTGTTGTGATGGCAGTCAGCGCAGCAGGAGATGGAGAGGAAAATGAAATAAAAGGATGCCATATCAAGGGATGGGATATAATTATGCTTACGGAAAAGTATGCTCAATAAGCAGATTGCTGGGGAGTGGCAGAGGCTAGCTTTTCATAAACATGAAATTGGAATTGGGTTAAAAATTAGGACACTGAAGCTCTTTCTCTGAGTAAGGAAAGGATGATAATAGAGATGATTTCCAACTCCGCTGCTACCTGCCATTTGTCAGGCACCTAATTACACTTGGTTAGAGGGGGGGCTACAGGCAAAGCTCTTCATTGTGCAAAACCTGGAGGAGGCTTCTGCGCGACTCACTTGCTTTGTTTTCATTTTGTTTTTTGAAGTCAAACTGTTTCCAGGGAACTGAGAAAGGAAATGAGGAAGTGAGGAAGGAAGGAAGACAGGCAGGCAAGCAGGAAGAATGGAGGCAGGGAAGACAGGAGGAACGAGAGACTTGTGCCTTTAGGTGTTTGTGTGTCTGTGTGTTCAGTTGTGTCCGACTCTTTGGGACACCCCTAGACTTCACGCCTTGACTCCCCAGTCCATGGGATTCTCCAGGCAAGAATCCTGGAGGGAGTTGCCATGCCCTCCTCCAGGGGACCTCCCCGCCCCAGGGATCACATCTGCATCTCTCCTGTATTGGCAAGCGGGTTCTTTACCACTGAGTCAGGTCCCTTTCAATTTTTCTTACCAACAGCTTCGGGAAATTACTTATGGACCAAGTGGTAGGAAGGAAGGAAGGACAAGAAGGAGAAAGAAGAAAGCCAGGCTGTTCACGTCTGGAAGGAAGCGTGCATCTGGCTCAGTGCAAGCTTTGGGAACTCGGCCACTCCCCTTTAGTCATTACAGAAAGAGACCTGCCAAGATGAGAAATTACCACAGGAGGGCTGGATATTAGGATTAATTGTCTTGAACCAGAGCAGTGGAGCAGGGATACAAGGCATATCCAGGTGGAGATAATGACACCAATGAGCAGCCCTTACTTTTTTTTTTGCCTAAAGAAAAGAAGAAATCTAAGCAATGATACCATCTTCACCAGGTTTCCCTATGTGGCTTAGATGGTAAAGGATCAACCTACAGTGCTGGAGACCTGGGTTTGATCCCTGGGTTGGTAAGATCCAGGGTTGGAGAAGGATGTGGCAAGCCACTCCAGTATTCTGGCCTGGAGAATTCCACGGACAGAGGAGCCTGGTGGGCTACACAGACTATAGGGTTGCAGAGTTGAACACGACTGAATGACAACTACTTTCACTAAGAGTATGTTAACATTTAAGTAAATACAAGGGGAAACACAGCTTTATTTTATTCTACGGGCACCCTATAGAGCTGAGTGTCTATCACTATCTTCTCAGTGCTTAGTATAGTATCTATTATACAGTAGACTCACAGCCAGTATTTTCATTAATATGCTATTGATTAAATCATCAGGGCCTTCACTCAACTCCTTTATGATTGCCCAAAATTACATTATAATGATTGGGTGAAGAGAAAGATGGCACGACTTTAGAATTATCGGTGTACTTTGGTGAAGTAGAGCCCTGGCAAAGGAACACATGCTTTGTCAAAAGACAACACTGGTTAGTATCAACTCCCAAAGGCAGGTGAGCATTTCCAGTAGAGACCGTTCATAGGAGAAATTTGGCTAGCATCTGGGATTGGAACCCAAGAGGAAGGAACTACCAAAATCGGGGGGGCAGCAACCAAATATGATTGGTTTCAGATGCTGAAAAGAAATGATTCTGGAAGGAGAAAGGAAGATGGCATCTCAGTGGACAGCATGCGACAAGCAGGATCCTACATCCCCCTGGAGGAGGTGAAGGTCAAGGCAGGATCAAGCTTGCAATTTAAATCACTCCATAAAGTTAAGATCAACTGGTTGATTTGATGGTTTTAGGAAGTATTTGTAAATTGCAGCTATGACTTTTAAGGAAATTTTGCCTTCAATTAATTGAGAAAGGTAATTTAGAAATGGAATATCTTGGAAACAATTGGTATAGCTTGCCAGATATTCATGTCGTTGTCAATAAGTAGACTATTAGAAAGCAAGGACTACACTGAGTATATTCAACTTTCCCCAAACCTTTGTTTCCTAATGCAGAAATGAAGGGGGAAGGATGTTGGGAAAAGTGATTTGTTCATATCCTCAAAGTCTGTGTCCTGGATCTTAACTAAAATCACTGTCTCTTTAAACAGGCAGGGTGGGCTTTGACTGTGTCCAACAGGAGCAGAGGCCTCCTCTAATTTGGAAGAGTGCAGGCATCCTTGTCAAAGCCAAGAGGAACTCCAATCAGATTCTCTGTCAGAGCCTGACCCCATCAATCAGAGTGGCCTCTGGTCACAGTTTTCTGGGAAATGTGGAAAATTATCATCTACAGTAAATCCGCTGCCTGAAATGTCTTTATATTGTCTATAGTTTATTTTAAAAAATAGGTGTGCATCTTTTATCTCTTTTGTGTCTTTAAACTTTGCTGTAACAATATCTAGTTGCATAGTAGCCCAACTGACAATGACTGGAAATCCTTATAAAGAATAAAGATTTTTTTCTGTTTTACTTTATTTTGAATAAAAATGCTTGGGATAAATCAACATTGTGTAATTATCAAAAGACCCCACATACAGTCTTTTGAGATATTGGCAGACATGAGACATGATCCTGGCCTTAAGGGCCTCTTGGTATTTCTAAATAAAGAGCCATGGTCCTAAAATCACTGCTAGGGTATGATGAGAAGAGAGATTGGAAGGAGGAGAGGAAACTTTGAGACACAGGATGCATGGACAGAGGTATGGAGAACAGAGAGACATGGCCCATTTATATATGAAGAGGTGGCCTGATGTGGTTACATCCAGGATGAGCAGAAAGCAAAATATGACACTGAAAAAACAGATTGGAACCAGATTGTGTGAGTATAAACTGGCTTGGGGATGGAAGAGAGAGTACTAAGTGACCAAAGGACCTTGGGGAAACTAGGGAATGAGGATATGATAATGGTCTTGTGGTTATTATCTCATTATACTTGGTAGAACTCGATTTCTTGGTGTGAAAACACAGTCATCATTTTAAGTTATGTAATGCTGCATTAAAATAGATTCTTAGGATAAGACAGCTCCTTAGCTATCAAATAATTTAATCCACTTTACTATTATTCCAGCCATACGTCGCTCAGACATGTGACTCTTTACAACCCTGTGGATTGCAGCCCACCGGCTCCTCTGTCCGTGAAATTTTCCAGGCAAGAATACTGGCTTGGGTTGCAATTTTCTACTCCAGAGAATCTCCAAAACCCAGGCACTGAGCCTGCGTCTCCTGCATTGGCAGGCAGACTCCTTACCGCTGCACCGCCTCAGAAGTCCATTCGAGTCACACTATAGAGATGAGAGTGCCCTGACCAGATGCTTAGCCAGCTTGTATTAGAACAGATGTGTCTCACAGAACACCTAGTTCAGTGGTTGGAATTTCACTTCTCTCTCATGTTGAGCTAAATCTGCCTAAGTAGTTCTCCCATCCAGTCTTGCTCTCTGGGATCACACAGATAGTTCTAAATTTCTCATACATTATAGATCTGCAGTTATTTTACAAAACTGCCTATCTCTGTGGTGTATTCTCTTCTCCATGCTGCTGTTCACAATGCATAATTTAGCTTTCCTACTCGTTTCTTGTGCATTTACTCATCCATCAAAGCCCCTTTCCTTAAAGAGTGGGCCCTAAAAATGAAGGGAAAAAAATCTAGTTGTGACCTAATGGAAGACAGTAGAATGTAACTAACACTCCCGATTCCCTGTTCTATATTTCTGTAAAAATTCAACAGCTATAAATTATTGAGCAGACACACTAGGATAGGCATAAATCAGTCATTTATAAGAATGATTATCTCTGTTTTAACAATGAAGAAACTGAATGTCAGAGAGGCCATATAACTGGCCTAAACTCAACCACATAGCAAGTGATGGAGTAAAATTTTAATCTAAGTAAATCTCACTACAAAGTCTGCCTCTTTTCATCATGCCATGCTAGCTTTCCTTTACTTACCAAGCTCAATCAGCAGGTCTCTGGACAATGAATATGGATACATCTAACAGTATATATTTCAAAGACCAGTGTAATCAGCTTCTCAGTCTAGTTTATCTAACTTCAGTTTGAATTTGTAAGTGATCCTTGGATGTAAGCAGTCATGGCAAAAGAAAAAAAAATTATAGTAATGGCTTGTAGGACATGGTAATGTCAAGAGATGGAGAAGGAAATAGCAACATACTCCAATATTCTTGCCTTGGAAATCCCATGGACAGAGGAGCTTGGCAGGATGTAGTCCATGGGGTCACAAAGTGTTGGACATGACTCAGAGATTTAACAAAAACAACAGTGTCAAGAAGAGCATTGAGCTTAAACATTGAGTTGGGAGGTTGGTTATAAGAGGAAATTGGGCAGGTATGCTATTGCCAGTTAAGCAACTGAAATATTTTGATTTCCAAAAATATGTAAAAACATATGCAATTGTTTTATCAGGCTATTTTCCTTTTGCTACAAATATGGTCCCAAGAAGTGTCTGGTGTCCTTTGACAAGGCCAGCGTGATTCACAATAGACTTGTAGATCCTTCAGTTCAGTTCAATTCAGTTCAGTAGCTCAGCATGTCCGACTCTTTGCGACCCCATGGACTGCAGCACACCAAGCCTCCCTGTCCATCACCAACTCCTGGAGTTCACTCAAACTCACGTCCATTAAGTCGGTGATGCCATCCAATCATCTCATCCTCTGTCATCCCCTTCTCCTCCTGCCTTCAATCTTTCCCAGCATCAGGGTCTTTTCCAGTGAGTCATTTTTTCAAATCAGGTGGCCAAATATTGGACTTTCAGCTTTAGCATCAATCCTTCCAATGAATATTCAGGACTGATTTCTTTTAGAATGGACTGGTTGGATCTCCTTGCAGTCCAAGGGACTCTCAAGAGTCTTCTCCAACACCACAGGTCAAAAGCATAAATTCTTCAGCTCTCAGCTTTCTTTATGGTCCAACTCTTACATCCATACATGACCACTGGAAACACCATAGCCTTGACTAGATGGCCTTTTGCCAGTTGTGGATCCTTCAGCATCCTGTAATTTGTCCTTGAAAATTTGACCTCAGAGGGTATCATTAGATGGCACCTCCATTATTCAATGGTGACACAAGATAAACCTATTTCTTGATATACAAAGGAAAAATTAAATAGAATATTATTTTACCACTGGTATAAGGGAGCAGAGGCATCCCCAGCTTTTAGCAAATTATGTGAAAATTTTATGGAACATCTTTGTTTAAGGAATTTTGCAGGACATCCTTTGACCTGTGACCTATCCAAATCTTTAGGATAATGAGTTGTGCTACAGTGAATTCTAGTCAACCAGTGAGTCTTTTTCATATCTACTTGACTTACAAGGATGAATAAAAACTTGTAAATTTGGGGGTTTGTTTCAAATTATATTTGTAATTTCAGAAAATACTATTTTTCATATCCTCAGTATTATACAATTTGTTTTGATAGTCTATATTTTTGATGAATATCTGTGGAAAAAGGAATTATTTCCACTGACTTATCTTAACCTAAAAATGCAAACATAATTGATTATAGCAGGAGAAAATTAAGTTCTTAGATAGCATGATCCTGTGTTGTGCCTGGATTCCAATATCCCTGCCAACAACTGCCAAAGATACAAAGCTCAATTTCAAATAAATTTTTAAAAAATCAAGATATTATGAAATTATTTCAACTCTGAAAAGTAACGTCTGAAAAATATGGTGAGTTTTTGGACCAAGTCATTATAGGGAAACTTTAAGAGTTAGAACTTTGCTAACTTGAGAATGCCTCTTTTACTTTTTCTGCCTGTGTATTAAAAAAATACAATTCTAAGCTAGGCTTCTTTACAAATGCTTACAAATGTTTTTAATTTTTTTTTCACTGCTTTGGGTCTTTGCATGCAGGTTCCTCTAGCTGTGGTGTGTGGGGTACTCTTCACTGGGGTGTGAGGCTTCTCATTGCAGTGGCTTCTCTTGCTGCGAGCATGGACCCTAGGGCAGGAGAGCTTCAGCAGCCGTGACACCAGGGCTTAGTAGCTGCAGCTCGCAGGCTGCAACTATTGAGCAAGGGGCTCTATAGTTGTGGTGCGTGGGCTTAGTTACTCCGCGGCAACATGTGGAATCCTCCCTTACCAGGTATTGAACCTGTGTCCCCTGCATTGGCAGGCAGATTGTTAACCACTAAGCCACCAGGGATGCCCAAAGATTGGCTTTTTGTTATTTTATATTTTAAATATAAATGTTTAATTTCAATAAAAGCAAGCATTTAATGATAAAGGGGTGTTTTAGGTGGTAGTATTTATTTGCTGCTTTTAATTGATGGTGTATTAATAATCTATAGCATTTTTATGCTATGAAAATGCAATGGCTCAAGTGAAAAAACAGAAGCGCTGACTCCATTATGAATGATATAGTTTTGCAAATTGTGACGTCCTTTGGATTTTTTTTTCTCCTTATGCATTTAAAGCGGATCCAAATACTAATATTTACACTTGTGACAGGTGTGTTTTTGCATTTCTGACAGTTACTGACTTTGACTAGAAAGAAAAACACCAAATACAGTATACTAACACATATATATGGAATTTAGAAAGATGGTAACGATAACCTTGTATACGAGACAGCAAAAGAGACACAGATGTATAGAACAGTCTTTTGGACTCTGTGGGAGAGAGTGAGAGTGAGATGATTTGGGAGAATGGTATTGAAATATGTATAATATCATATATGAAATAAATCACCAGTCCAGGTTCGATGCATAATACTGGATGCTTGGGGCTGGTGCACTGAGAAAACCCAGAGGGATGGTACAGGGAGGGAGGAGGGAGGGGGGGTTCAGGATGGGGAACACGTGTATACCTGTGGTGGATTCATGTTCATGTATGGCAAAACCAACACAGTATTGTAAAGTAATTAACCTCCAATTAAAATAAATAAATTTATATTTTAAAAAAGAAAGTCTGTGGGCCAGGGTCCCACTGTCCACTCAAATTATAATAATGTTGAAATGTGAAAGTGAAAAAAAAAAAAAAGAAAGAGTAATGAGCTGCATGCTCCTGGTGAGAAGACCTTTAAGGAGATGTGATGAATGGTCCACTGCCACTGGATACTCTCAACCTTGGGGAAAATGAGCTGTTTGTTTTAATTCAGGGATTCTTGGGAAAGATATAACCTGGGAAATGGCATGTGGCAAATGTGTTTACCCAGGACACAGAATGAGAAGAGCTAATGCTTGTGTGCTACGTGTCAGTCAGTTCAGTCACTCAGTCATGTCCGATTCTTTGCGACCCCATGAATCGCAGCATGCCAGGCCTCCCTGTCCATCACCAACTCCCAGAGTTCACTCAGACACACATCCATCGAGTCAGTGATGCCATCCAGCCATCTCATCCTCGGTCGTCCCCTTCTCCTCCTGCCCCCAACCCCTCCCAGCATCAGAGTCTTTTCCAATGAGTCAACTCTTCGCATGAGGTGGCCAAAGTACTGGAGTTTCAGCTTTAACATCATTCCTTCCAAAGAAATTCCAGAGCTGATCTTCAGAATAGACTGATTGGATCTCCTTGCAGTCCAAGGGACTGTCAAGAGTCTTCTCCAACACCACAGCTCAAAAGCATCAATTCTTTGGCATTCAGCCTTCTTCACAGTCCAACTCTCACATCCATACATAACCACAGGAAAAACCATAGCCTTGACTAGACGTAATGTCTCTGCTTTCGAATATGCTATCTAGATTGGTCATAACTTTCCTTCCAAGGAGTAAGTGTCTTTTAATTTCATGGCTGCAGTCACCATCTGCAGTGATTTTGGAGCCCCCAAATTAAGTCAGCCATTGTTTCCACTGTTTCCCCATCTATTTCCCATGAAGTGATGGGACCAGATGCCATGATCTTTGTTTTCTGAATGTTGAGCTTTAAGCCAACTTTTTCACTCTCCTCTTTCACTTTCATCAAGAGTCTTTTTAGGTCCTCTTCAGTTTCTGCCATAAGGGGGTGTCATCTGCGTATCTGAGGTTATTGATATTTCTCCCAGCAATCTTGATTCCAGCTTGTGTTTCTTCCAGTCCAGCATTTCTCATGATGTACTCTGCATATAAGTTAAATAAGCAGGGTGACAATATACAGCCTTGATGTACTCCTTTTCCTATATGAAACCAGTCTGTTGTTCCATGTCCAGTTCTAACCGTTGCTTCCTGACCTGCATACAGATTTCTCAAGAAGCAGGTCAGGTGGTCTGGTATTCCCATCTCTTGAAGAATTTTCCACAGTTTATTGTGATCCACACAGTCAAAGGCTTTGGCATAGTCAATAAACCAGAAATAAATGGAATTCTCTTGCTTTCTTGATGATCCAGCAGATGTTGGCAATTTGCTGAAGCCCGGCTTGGAGAAATTTGAATATTACTTTACTAGCATGTGAGTAGGTGTCATCTTAAAAAGTTAGTGAAGGGTGGACCCCATCCCTTGCTTCTAAATAACTGCAGAAGTCCAAAAGGCCCCAGCAGGGGTAGTTTTGGTTCTGAACATGCCCTGCCATACAACGACAAGGCTACAACTGAGCTGTCAGTAATATCTTCATTAGACCTTCTGGAGAGATGTACTGTTCAAGAGTGGATATTTCAGGCAAAAGAAATGTAAGGGAGGATGCCTATGTAGTTATATTTGGTTCACCAGTGTCCCAACACTAAGTACACCTGAACAGTTTCTAGGAGAAGATTAACCTGGGGAAATAGTGTGCCTGCCAACACCACCTGATCCTGTCCTATACAATAGGTCCTTGTGTGTTATCTATTTTATATACAGTAGTATGTATCTGTTAAACTATTTTATATACAGTAGTGTGTTAAATCCAAACTCCTAATTTATCCCTCCCTTCTGACACCAACCTTTTGAAGGAAGTTACTAACTTCTCAGAAAAAAAGAGAAAGATCCAGTTGATATCTCCCATAACTCCCTGCATGTTCATATAAACCTTTCTGAATTACCTCTGATTTTCTCATATTTCCCTTTTCTGTACATAGACTTTTCCAGAATGGGGCTTCCTTGGTGGCTCAGATGGTAAAGAATCTGTCTGCAATGCAGGAGACCCAGGTTCAATTCTTGGGTCAGGAAGATTGCCTGGAGAAGGGATTGACTACCCACTCCAGTATTCTTGCCTGGAGAATTCCATGGACAGAAGAGTCTGATGGCCTACAGATGGGGTCACAAAGAGTCAGATACAACTGAGTATTTTCCCGAATACCTTTCCCCTAATTATCTTATGTTCAACTTTTAATGATCCCTCAAGATTTTGCTCAGATATGACCTCCTGTTTGATTCTTTCCCCTATCTACTGAAAAAGAAACACTGCCTCTGTGCTTCTTCCATAGCACAGAGGCAGACAGAAAAGAGTAAGCAAAAACTCAAAGGTGGAAAAACAACCAAAAGTATCGTGTGTATGTACAGGAAAAAATAGTTCTTTTTGGCTGAAATATAAAGAGTCATGCAGTGATAAAAGATAATGCTGGCAAGGTTAATAGCATCACTCTCACAAAGCTTGTTTATATCATGTTGAATTTGGCTTATTCATTTATTCAATAACTTCTAAACAGTGACTTGACATATCAATAGTAAATTTGTTTAAGGGTGTAAAGAAGAGCAGAAGGATATGAAATCTAGTTCAGAGTGAAAAATATTAAGAAAATAAATATTTGAGAACTAGTTATTAGGTAGCCCTAAGAGAAGGAAGGGCTTTCCTTGTGGCTCAGCTGGTAAAGAATCCACCTGCAGTGCGGGAGACCTGGGCTTGATCCCTGGGCTGGGAAGATCCCCTAGAGAAGAGAAAGGCTCCCCACTCCAGTATTCTGGCTTGCAGGATTCCGTGAACTATATAGTCCATGTGGTTGCAAAGAGTTGGACAGGACTGAGTGACTTTCACTTTCAAGCGAAGGATCAAGATAAAAATCAAGTATGATCTGTCAGGAGGTTTTAACTTAAATGATAGTAGCTTTTGGTGTCCCAGAGTTAAGTTAGGAAAAGAAGGAAGAGCTGTGTTTGAGAAAGTGACACGATAAGTTTGGGAACGCTGAAACTGAGGTCTATCTCAGGAAGAAATCCAGACTGGGGAACTGCATAGGTCTAAAGATGTTGAAGGGAAGAGTTTAGACTACAGCGATAGACTTGGGAGAAATCAGCATATATTGTAGATGGTCACTGGACACTTAAAAATGGATAAAGTTAACTTGATAAATGGATGGGTGTAAAAGCAATGGAATAAACCAAGAACTCTGTGCTTTTGTGCTCAGTTGCTTCAGTCGTGTCCGACTCTTTGCAGCCCCATGGACTGTAGCCCTCCAGGCTCCTCTGTCCATGGAATTCTACAGGCAAGAATACTGGAGTTGGCTGCCTTTTCCTACTCCAGAGAACATTAATGTTTCAGGCTAACACACAAAGGTGGAAAAGAGAAAGGTTTGCAAATATAATGCAAATGGTAGAAGCAGAAACTCAAGATATCTAGAAAGTTATTTAAAATATTAATTACACTTAACCATACTAAAGCATAAAGTACAAAGTGTCGCAATACTAGTGTCTTCCTAAGTGCTTTTCTCATTGCCATATCCCAAGTGCCTAGGTCAATACCAGTAAGCTCTCAGTATTTATTAGAGGGTCACTGATGGCCTTAGGAATGAAAATTTCAATATAGCGGTGAGGTCAAATGCCAGATGGTGAAGCAGTAAAGGCTCTAGTAGTATAAACTCTTTTTCAAGAATTTTAGATGGTAATTGGAAGAGAGAGACATTGAGAGGGCTTGACATAAATTAAGCATTTTTATTTTAGGGAGGGAGAGCTTTGGAATTATTTATAGTCTGAGATAATTTAAAGATTCTGGATCAAGAGAGCTTGAGTACAGGAGGGCAGCCACTGAAGAAAAGGCAGAGAATAAAATCAAGAGCTCAAACAAGTGAGTTTTTAATAGGGAGAGAAAACCACTTCATCATTTGAGAAGACAAAAGCGAAGGACGTGGCAAAGGACGAATTTGTTGGTGGATGAAGGCAGTACAAATGGAGCATGTTTTTGAGGGCCTTTCTCTTTCAATAAAGAGGCCGAGTAAAGGGGGAATAAAATCAAGAAGTGGAAAAGCTTTGTGCAAGAATTTGGAGGAGTTGACCAAGAAGTGGGAATGTTAGTGAGACCAGCTGACATCCAAGACCATATGTTTAGAGTGTTCTAAGCTGCAGAGTGGAAAATTTGTTTTAATAACCCAGTGCAAGCCAGGGAAAGTACACAAAGGCATACTTTAACAACACTCCTTGTTTGAAAGCTCATTGCATTGGACATCAAAGGAAGGGTGGACAGAGGCAGAGGGTGCTGACCCGGTATATGGACTAGACAGAGATATTTTCCAAGAGCAAAAATAGAGATAAAACTTGCTGAAGCCAGTGGGAAAAAAATTAATGGAAATAAGGTTATGAGAAATGACATTCATCTCTTATCATCTAAATTTCAACAATTAGCTATTGAAAATTTGAAGGTCTGATTTGAATGTGCTGTAGGGAATAGCAGAATTTAAATGTGGCCTGCTGGAGCAGAGAGGAAGGGGAAGTGACGGAAAATGGTGGTGGGTGTATTTGGAGTTAGGAAGCCCAATAAATAAGTAAATCATCGGATAACTGACAGACACACCTACATGATTATGTTTTGCTAATTTGGTGACTATTGAGATACATCAATCTGTTTGAACAACTACATCTAGGAGGGTGATTAGAGGGCTAAATTTGGGTGAAGAACAAAACAGCTAGTTTTCTTTAGAAGACCAGAAGTGAGTTTCTAGCCCTTTTGTACTCACACGTACATCACAAAACATTTAGTGATGTCATCTGAGCATTACTAGCCAACATTAGGAGAGCACTTGTCTCTAAGTAGAATTTTACCCCAAATAGAGATCACATAACCTCATTAGTAATCTTCATGCCCATTTGTAGACCTTGCCCAGTGCAGGTGCATTGAAGAAAATGGTGCCTCTTTACATGACGATACAATCCAGTCCCTATTGTCCTTAATACTTTTGCACAATGACAGCAGCTTTAGTTGTTCCTCTTGGTTTTATCTTTCTGAAGCAATTAATTAATACATGGAACAGCCTTTTAGCTTTAGGAACGCTTCCAGGGTTGTTCCTCAGGCACTAGGGTCTATGAAGGATTCAAAATTAGTCTGTGATGGGAGCTATTTTAGCCTCATCAGATGTGCCCTCGGATTTTACTCAACATTTTTTCCTTTTGAAAAACACTGGCCATAAAAATGTTTAATTGGCCAGAAGTCTCTCTGGAGGCTCAGTGTTTCATTAACTCCAGGAGACATCAGAGACGTTTTAAGAGCTAAATCTAACTTGAGGAATGCTAACATTTTGTGAGATTAGAAACCTAGCCTGTAAAAGCAGTTTGCCAGGACATATGTTTATAGCTTTTACTTGATTGGGCTGCATCTTCTTCTATAGGTAAGTCATTTCCCCTCTCATATGAGCAACATGAAAATGTAAATAATTAGGACTGGAGAGAGACCCTAGCCCATGGTTTCTCAGAAATCAGCTGATGGAGATTTGTGCTCTACTTGCCATTTTATCTTAAGGATGGACTGAAATCTAAAGCTGACTTTAATGTCAGCTGCATGTGAGGGTCTCTGCAGAAAGGTGATCAAAAGGACTTTCCTGGCTTAGGCGCCCTTTGTCTCCAAGGAAGGTGATCCACAGCATCTGGAGACGATGGGACGCATGATTAACATCACCACAGAGAATGATTAATATCTTCTTAAAGCACCTACTTCCAGATTATCCATCATTTCATTAGAGTGAAAAAAGTTCCCTGTGAAAAGGGGCTGGCCCTCTGAACCATGAATAACTCACCCACCCCTTGACATGTTTACTAATTGAGTAGCAGAGCGGGTTTAATACTTTAATACATTTATACTAAGCAAATTATGACTTTTTTTCAATGCTCAGGGTGAGTTCAGGATTGTAGTGAAATAACAAAGTGCTTTTGTTTGGCAATTAAAGGTCATTTTATGATTAATACTAAACTTAACCCTTATTCTTGACAGAAAGCA
Organism: Nanger dama; assembly: GCA_917880005.1. Lineage (NCBI taxonomy): Eukaryota > Metazoa > Chordata > Mammalia > Artiodactyla > Bovidae > Nanger > Nanger dama. The sequence continues at coordinate 9,126,275 of CAKJTW010000044.1, read as the reverse complement.
TTAATTTTTTTGTCATAAACCATTGACCAGATTTCTTGTGAGGGATTTTTGCTATGCAGTATTGGTTAATTTGCACTGTAGATGTGACATTTAAAAGATTCCTCATTAACCAAGGCCTTTGAAAGTATTTAGTTTTTACGTGGGTCCTGAGTCTATGAATTTATTTAGTATTTTACTTAAAAAGAGATTATGTATTCAGGAGAAGAAAGTACAAGAATGATGTCAGATTTTCTTTGTTTTCTTTATTTCCAATATAGCATGAAATATCTCCTTAACAAAATGGTGATGGCTCCATATACTGAACCCTCCTGGAGTCCTAAATATATAATATTAAACTATACTGAAAAATAAAATAAAATAAAATAAACTATACTGAAAGCCATTTTAATACATGTGGGTTATTTAGACAAAAGATCAAGAAAATCATTTGCAAAAGTCAAATAATGGGTCCCTTTTTATTAACTAGCCTTAAAGTATCTATTTTTGTTTCTGTTTTAATAACTCAGATAATAGGCCTTTCCACCTAACTTGATTATGTAAAGCTTCTGCAAAAATGTTAAATTTGTCTTTGGGAACCATGTACATCTTGCCCCATCAAAATACTAGGGTACAATTTAAGATTTACTTTTCAACCAGGGCTTCCCTGGTGGATCAGACAGTAAAGAATAGGCCTGCAATGCAGGAGACCCAGGTTTAATTCCTGGGTCAGGAAGATCCCTGGAGAAGAGAATGGCTTCCCACTCCAGCATTCTTGCCTGGAGAATTCCACAGACAGATAAGTATAGTGTGCTACAGTCAATGGGATCACAAAGAATTGGATACAACTGAGCAGCTAACACATTTTTCAACCAGTACTTCTGGGTCATAAGAACACATTAAGCAAACAGAGCAATGTCTTTAGAAACATGCTTTGAGGAGCTTCAGAAACCAGTCAGTGTGGGCACCTTATGTTATCAGTGCCTAAAGGTAAGACAAGAAACGAAGGTAACTTTAGGCATCAGAGAAAGGGTTTAGGCCAAAGTTGTTTCACCCATCAGCTGTGTAACTTTGAGTCTGTCACTTCTAGGCTCTTAGGACATTCATAAATTAAAAGCCCAGGTTTAATTATCACTTGGTTAAGAAGACAGAATCACTGGACAATCTTGATAATGTTTCTGTAAACTTCTTGTATTATTATATAATAATAAATAAATTCTCCCTATAAGCCCCAAAGTGATAATTCATTTTTATATCATGTTGAAAAAGCATTGTCTTTAACTGTGTGGTGTGCATGTGTATATATGGGACATAAAGCCTCAATTCCTAGAAACTAAGCTGACTTACTCTTTAATTAAAATGCCTCTTGAACATTTTAGATATTTTTAAAATGAACTAAGTGATTAAAGCACATTTATTTTGCACTTTATTTCATACTCCTGCAAATAACATGCTTTGTTGTTGCAATAATCTAAAAGATTAGGAATTAGGAAAAGCAGATTCAAGTGTGTCTACTGTACTGCATTATATCCACTCTATTGAAACTAGACCCAAAGACATAAGATCTATTCCTTAAGCAATGGCCTATAGAATGCTATTTTGTGGGGTTTTTAGAAGTACACATTAAAAACAAACAAACTCAAATGATTGCTAGAATTGCCAAGTTAAATAAAATTAAATAAATTTGTTTACAGTAAGAGTCTTCAGATCCTCATGAATTTTCAAGAAGGCAATAGGGTTCATAACACTTTAGCTAAGTTGATGATGAAAGATCTATATATCCATGTATTTATTCATCAGAAAATAGTACGTGGATATAATTTACTACTCAAATTCATGTCCATAGAGTCGGTGATGCAATCTAACCATCTTATCCTCTGTATCCCCTTCTCTTCCAGCCTTTAATATTTCCCAGCATCAGGGTCTTTTCCATTCAGTCAGTTCTTCACATCAGATGGCCAAAGAATTGGAGTTTCAGCCTTAGCATCAGTCCTTTCAATGAATATTCAGGACTGATTTCCTTTAGGATGGACTGATTGGATCTCCTTGCAGTCCAAGGGACTCTCACGAATCTTCTCCAGCACCACAGTTCAAAAGCATCAATTCTTCACCACTCATCCTTCCTTATGGTCCAATTCTCACATCCATACATGACCACTGGAAAGACGATAGCTTTAACTAGATGGACCTTTGCCAGCAATGTAATGTCTCTGCTTTTTAATATGCTGTCTAGGTTGGTCATAGCTTTTCTTCCAAGGAGCAAGCATCTTTTAATTTCATGACTGCAATCACCATCTGCAATGATTTTGGAGCTCCCCCAAATAAAGTCTCTCACTGTTTCCAATGTATCCCCATCTATTTGCCATGAAGTGACGGGACCGGATGCCATGATCTTAGTTATCTGAATGAATTTTAAGCCAATTTTTTTCACTCTCTTCTTTCACTTTCTTCAAGAGGCTCTTTAGTTCTTCTTTACTTTCTGCCATATGAGTGATGTCATCTGCATATTCGAGTTTATTGATATTTCTCCCAGCCATCTTGATTCCAGCTTGTGCTTCATCCAGCTTGGCATTTCTCTTGATGTACTCTGCATATAAGTTAAATAAGCAGGGTGACAATAGACAGTCTTGATGTACTCCTTTCCTGATTTGGAACCAGTCTGTTGTTCAGTTCTAACTGTTGCTTCTTGACCTGCATACAGATTTCTCAGGAGGCAGATAAGGTGGTTTGGTATTCCAATCTCTTAAAGAGATTTCCACAGTTTGTTGTGATCCACAGTCAAAGGCTTTGGCATAGTCAATAAAGCAAAAGTAGATGTTTCTCTGGAACTCTCTTGCTTTTTCAATGATCCAGCAGATGTTAGCAATTTGATCTCTGGTTTCTCTGCCTTTTCTAAATCCAGCTTGAATATCTGAAAGTTCATAGTTTACATACTGTTGGAACCTGGCTTGGAGAACTTTGATCATTACGTGGGTAATGTGTGAGATGAGTGCAATTATGTGGTAGTTTGAACATTCTTTGGCATTACCTTTCTTAGAGATTGGAATGAAAACTGACCTTTTCCAGTCCTGTGGCCACTGCTGCGTTTCCCAAATTTGCTGGCATATGGAGTGCATCACTTTCACAGCATCATCTTTTAGGATTTGAAACAGTTCAACTGGAATTCCATCACCTCACCTCCACTAGCTTTGTTCATAATGATGCTTCCTAAGGTCCACTTGACTGCGCATTCTAGGATGTCTGGCTCTAGGTGAGTGATCACACCGTTGTGATTATCTGGGTCATGAAGATCTTTTTGTACAGTTTTTCTGTGTATTCTTGCCACTTCTTGTTAATATCTTCTGCTTCTGTTAGGTCCATACCATTTCCCGTCCTTTACTGAGCCCATTTTTGTTTGAAATGTTCCCTTGGTATCTCTAATTTTCTTGAAGAGATCTTTAGTCTTTCCCATTCTATTGTTTTCCTCTATTTCTTTGCATTGATCACTGAGGAAGGCTTTCTTATCTCTCCTTGCTCTTCTTTGGAACTCTGCCTTCATTTGGGTATGTCCTTCCTTTTCTCTTCTTGCCTTTCACTCAGGCCTTTTTACATTTCTTTTTCTTCAGGATGGTCTTGATCACTGCCTCTTATACAATGTCACAAACATCCATGCACAGTTCTTCAGACACTCTATAGGATGTAGTCCCTCGCATCTGTTTGTCGCTTCCACTGTATACTCATAAGGGATTTGCTATAGGTCATACACGCATGGTATAGTGGCTTCCCTTTCTTCAGTTTAAGTCTGAATTTTGCAATCAGGAGTTTACTCCTTTTATGTAACAATATTCTAATGCTATAGTATGCTAGGAAGACTTCTTTGGTGCTTTTTATAAACATTCCAATATCTTGACCATGAGGGAGTGCATGTATGCATGCTCAGCTGTTAAGTCATATCTGACTCTTTCCATCCTGTGAACTGCAGCCCACCAGGTTCCTCTATTCATTGGGTTTCCCAGGTAAGAATAGTGGGTTGGGTTGCTATTTCCTCTTCCATGGGATCTTCCTCAACCAGGGATCAAATCTTTGTGTTCTGTGACTCTTGCCTCGGCAGGAAGATTCTTTACCATTGAGACAAAGGGAATCATCTAATAAAGAAAATATGAGAGTCATATTTGCCCAATGACAGAAAGGTTCTTTGACTTCTACCAGTAAAATTAGAAATATTAGAACATAACAATTTGCTTATCACTATGGTAACTCATTGTATGTGTGCACGTATGTGAGGTGTGTAAGTAGCAGTAATATAACTGAATGTTTCAGAATCTTTTGTTGACATCTGTGTATACAAGGAAAGAGAAACATCACAAAAATAAGTCTGCCCCAAACCCTTTGAAATAAGGGATAAAAGAGATGTTGGGTGAAATTGGAGTAAACAACCAGAGATGAACAACGTATCAAGTTTCCTTTAATTTTTTTCCCCTAGAGTGTCAGTTTAGTTTGGTGAAGCAAACGGAAGTCTCTGAGAACTGCACCCTTTACCATCTGTTAATTATGTAGCTTTGAGAAAGTCACTTAACTTCCAGGACATCAGTCTTCCCATCTGAAGAAGAGACATTAACCCCATGTCCTCATACTAATCTGTGAGAATTAAAGTTCTGAAGGGAGTGTTAGTCACATAGTAGTTATTCCATAAATACCACAATTCTTCAAAGTTACTCACTGTTTGCGGAAAGGCACAAAACATCCTCAAAGATTCAGTTTCTGTTTGTCTTTTCTCCTTGATATCATAGCCTCTGGCACTCAGGTCCATGTACCAAGAAGGCCCTAAGTATTCTTTCTTAATTTTTTTTTTTTTTTTTGATGTGAACCATTTTTAAAGTCTTTATTGAATGTGTTACAATATCCTTTCTGTTTAATGCTTTTGTTTTTTGGCCACAAAGCATGTGGACCTTAGCCCCTCAACCAGGAATCAAACCCGCACCCCCTGGGCCGGAAGGCTAAGCCTTAGCCACTGGACCTGCAGGGGAAGGCCCTCGAAGGCCCTGAGTGTTTCTTAAGCTGCGGGTTGAGAAGCGCCCGGCTGACTCAGTGCACCCCCTGCCGCCGGGCTCAGCATCCGGCTGACTCAGTGCACCCCCTGCCGCCGGGCTCAGCATCCGGCTGACTCAGTGCACTCCCTGCCGCCGGGCTCAGCATCCGGCTGACTCAGTGCACCCCCTGCCGTCGGGCTCAGCATGCCCTCTCCAGCGGCGATCTGTCCTCTCTGCCCTCTCTGCTCCATTGCGATTGTCCCGGGCTTTCCCTCTATGCAACTGCTGTCCAGACCAGCTGCACCCACTACGTCTTCAGCAGTGGACCGAGGAGGGTATTAATCATATTTTTGAGGAGGACACTCTGCTATTTATCTCCCTGACACCTCCAGTGCTGGGTCACGGGGGCCTGCCCACAGTCCATTGACTGGTGAGATTACACATTACCCTGCTCCATTGCCTTTCCCTGCCCTCTCCATTGACTGGCTGTTCAACACTGGAGTTGTGTTTGTTCAATCAGACATAATTTATACCTTTTTTTATTCCTTCTGGAGAGTGCATGCTAATTTTTAGGGGAAGTGCAGCACTTTCTGTCAAAATTCACTTAACCAGCACTCACTGAGATGAAAGGTGCTAAAACTTAACCAGCACTCACTGAGATGAAAGATGCTAAAACTTTTGCCACTCCTCCCCTCCTGCCAGCAGCTACCGTGGGAGGTACGGGGACATGTGGGCTTCCTCCAGCTGCTGCAGTCACTGAATGTATGATCAGGTTTCCAAGCTCCCGTGATTTGTTATAAATGGTGTATAGATGTGCATTTATACATAGAGTCTACCGCAAAGTTTAGAAGGTCCTCGCAGAGAAGTGGCCCATCTTTCGCTCACTACTTTGTAATTTCTTTCACCCCATGCGCCATCTCTCATTACAAGTCCTGGTTGGTTTGCCTTGTGCATCTCTTAGCTTAATTTGCTACTTATCTTCTCACTTCTTAACCTTCTTACTTTACTTTAAAGTGCAGAGGAAGCAGGAAGGTAACAGGACTGCTTAGTGGCCGTAATAATCCAAATATGTAAATAGCATTAATAATTAAATGAATCACTGATCAGCTAATCAGTAAGCTTAGTAAACTGGCTGCAGAGGGACAGAAGGCTCTGCCACTCACACCAAAGTGACTTGGTTCTTTATTTTCAAAAGCATTGTTCTCTGGAATGAACTTCCATTTCGAACATTAATAACTGCAAAATCAGCCTGATTATGCTAAATAGGAAAGTAAAAGAAAAGAAAGAAAAGATTCAATCAACAGTTCTCTGAATTGTTCTTGCATTTATTAAGTAAGTAATTATGATGTCCCTACTGTGTGCCAAGCACTGGTCCAGCAGCTGAAATTTTGGTGGGGAGTTATAGACACACATTATTTTATTTACTTAGTCATGGTAGAACAACACTATGGTTTTCAGTCTTAGTATAAACCCAGAAATGCAAAGCTACCAAATTGACTCCTCATCTCATTGTTTAGTTTCTATGCTGAACATCAGGAAGTGGAAACTTCCGTCATAAGGGCAGGGCTAAGTAGCAGTAACAGTAGTTCAGGAGGAAGAGTACTGCACTGGGAGTCTGATCTAATCACACTGGAATCCTGACTCTCTTCATATTAGGTATGTGTTTTTGTTTCCCTAACCTCCTTGAACCTCAGGTTTCCCTTCTAAAAAGTAGAGATAATGCCAAGTTAGTGGACTGTAGCAAGTGCCAATTAAGTACTTAAAGAGTTGTTGTTTAGTTGCTAAGCTGTGCCTGACTCTTTGGGACCCCATGGACTATAGCTCAACAGATTGCTCTGTCCATGGGATTTCCCAGGCAAGAATACTGGAGTGGGTTGCCATTTCCTCCTCTATGAGATCTTCCCAATCCAGGGATTGAATCCACATCTCCTACAGTGACAGGTGGATTCTTTAACACTGAGCCACTAGGAGACCTTTCTCCTGTAAATAAATGTATCCCCAATGTTTCCCCAAACTGGCTGACCATGAGAGAGTTGCAAATCCTACAAAAACATTTTTAGCTTCTTTCTGAAGGATTATTTCAGTAAAGATCCATATCCATTCAGAAATAGGAGAAAAAGATACATTATAATTTATTTTTTTAAGAGATTTATTTATTTATTTATTTATTTTTACTTTATTCTACGTTATAATACTGTATTGGTTTTGCCATACATTGACATGAATCAGCCACTAAAAGAATATTACACTTAAAGACATTCTATTAACAACAGAAGTTCCTACTGAGACCTAATGAGAGATAGCTTCGTGCATATAAAAGTTAGTGAACTAAGTGAGGGTACATATTTCACTATGTACAATTGCGGATGGATTCCATGAACATCAGGCTTAAAGAGTCAGGCATGTGGAATACATCCAGTCCTCTTTTATTTGGTCATTATAACTTTTATTTGTGAGTGGAAACAGACCTAGATATCCTCAGAAACATTGGATTAACATATACTGTCAAACATGCCCATTTTACAGAAAATTGGGGGAAATGTACCACATCACGTGGGCTTCCCTGGTGACTCAGACGGAAAGAATTTGCCTGCAGTGGCAGGAGACCAGGGTTCAATCCCTTGGTTGGAAAGATCCCCTGGAGAAGGAAATGGCCAGCCACTCCAATATTCTAGGTTAGGAAATCCTGGGGACAGAGGAGCCTGGCGGGCTACAGTCCTTAGGGTTGCAAAAGTCGGACATGACTGAAGGGACTTAGCACTCACGCACCATATCATGTAAAAGTACTAAACAAATTTTAACTTGGTCTGTGCTGTGCCTGTTGTCTCCGTATTGCATCGTCTTGGGGTTCCTGCTAGGGAGACTGGCTCTTTGTGTCCTGCAGGCCCCTCTGAGCATCAGCCACAGTTTCCTCCATCATTTCCTGATCAACACTTCTCAGTGCTTTCAGATTCCATAAGTGTGTTGAAATTGTCTTCTGATGGCCTAATCAAAATCTACATTTTATATGTAACCCTATCTGTGTTACAACATAGCTGTGCACGCATACCTATAGATCACTATGTTTATCACTGTCTATCATTATCAAGATCCCAGAGGGAGAGATTAGATAGGATTGAATGCAAATCCTTGAATCAAAATCTACCCATTTGAATCTGGATCTTCATATATATAAAAGTCTACACTATCCTTGATTTTCTACTAAATTATTAGCTATAATTGTTCTGATGTGTGTGGTTCTCCAGGAAAACGATCACTTTAGTGGAAGGCAAAGTAATGGAATTACATTCAGTTCAGTTCAGTTCAGTCGCTCAGTCATGTCTGACTCTTTGCGACCTCATAAATTGCAGCACCCCAGGCCTCCCTGTTCATCAGCAACTCCAGAAGATCACTCAAACTCATGTCCATTGAGTCACTGATGTCATCCAGCCATCTCATCCTCTGTTGTCCCTTCTCTTCCTGCCCTCAATCCCTCCCAGCATCAGAGTCTTTTCCAATGGGTCAACTCTTCGCATGAGGTGGCCAAAGTATTGAAGTTTCAGCTTTAGCATCAGTCCTTCCAAAGAACACCCAGAACTGATCTCCTTTAGGATGGACTGGTTGGATCTCCTTGCAGTCCAAGGGACTCTCAAGAGTCTTCTCCAACGCCACAGTTCAAAAGCATCAATTTTTCGGTGTTCAGCTTTCTTCACAGTCCAACTCTCACATCCATATATGACCACAGGAAAAACCATAACCTTGACTAGATGGACCTTTGTTGGGAAAGTAATATCTCTGCTTTTTAATATCCTGTCTAGGTTGGTCATAACTTTCCTTCCAAGGAGTAAGTGTCTTTTAATTTCATGGCTGCAATCACAATCTGCAGTGATTTTGGAGCCCCCAAAATAAAATCTGATACTGTTTCCACTGTTTCCCCACCTATTTGCCATGAAGTGATGGGACCAGATGCCATGATCTTTGTTTTCTGAATGTTGAGCTTTAAGCCAATTTTTTCACTCTCCTCTTTCACTTTCATCAAGAGGCTTTTTAGTTCCTCTTCACTTTCTGCCATCAGGGTGGTGTCATCTGCATATCTGAGATTATTGATATTTCTCCCGGCAATCTTGATTCCAGCTTGTGTTTCTTTCAGTCCAGTGTTTCTCATGATGTACTCTGCATAGAAATTAAATAAGCAGGATGACAATATACAGCCTTGACGTACTCCTTTTCCTATTTGGAACCAGTCTGTTGTTTCATGTCCAGTTTTAACTATTGCTTCCTGACTTGCATATAGGTTTCTCAAGAGGCAAGTCAGGTGGTCTGGTATTCACATCTCTTTCAGAATTTTCCACAGTTTATTGTGATCCACACAGTCAAAGTCTTTGGCATAGTCAATAAAGCAGAAATAGATGTTTTTCTGAAACTCTGTTGCTTTTTTGATGATCCAGTGGGGTTGGCAATTTGATCTCTGGTTCCTCTGCCTTTTCTAAAACCAGCTTGAACATTTGGAAGTTCACAGTTCACCTGAAGCCTGTCTGAAGCCTAGCTTGGAGAATTTCGAGCATTACTTTACTAACATGTGAGATGAGTGCAACTGTGTGGTAGTTTCAGCATTCTTTGGCTTTGCCTTTCTTTGGGATTGGAATGAAAACTGACCTTTTTCAGTCCTGTGGCCACTGCTGAGTTTTCCAAATTTGCTGGCATATTGAGTGCAGCATTTTCACAGCATCATCTTTCAGGATTTGAAATCGCTCTGCTGAGATTCCATCATCTCCACTAGATTTGTTCGTAGTGATGCTTTCTACCTTCACATTCCAGGTTGTCTGTCTCTTGGTGAGTGATCACACCATCATGATTATCTGGGTCATGAAGATCTTTTTGTACAGTTCTTTTGTGTATTCTTGCCACCTCTTTTTAATATCTTCTGCTTCTGTGAAGTCCATACCATTTCTGTCCTTTATCGAGGCCCATCTTTGCATGAAATGTTCCTTGGTATCTCTAATTTTCTTGAGAGATCTCTAGTCTTTCCCATTTTATTGTTTTCCTCTATTTCTTTGCATTTATTGCTGAGGAAGGGTTTCTTATCTCTCCTTGCTATTCTTTTGAACTCTGCATTCAGATGGGAATATCTTTCCTTTTCTCTTCTCTTCTTTCCACAGCTATTTGTAAGGCCTCCTAAGACAGCCATTTTGCTTTTTGCATTTCTTTTCCATGGGGATGGTCTTGATCCTTGTGTCCTATACAATGTCATGAACCTCCATCTATAGTTCATCGGGCACTCTTTCAGATCTAGTCCCTTAAGTCTATTTCTCACTTCCACTGTATAATCATAATGGATTTGATATAGGTTATACCTGTATGGTCTAGCAGTTTTCCCTACTTTCTTCATTTAAGTCTGAACTTGGCAATAAGGAGTTCATGATCTGAGCCACAGTCAGCTCCCAGTCTTGTTTTGTGACTATAAAGAGCTTCTCCATCTTTGGCTGCTGAGAATATAATCAATCTGATTTCGGTGTTGACCATCTGGTGATGTTCATGTGTAGAGTCTTCTCTTGTGTTGTTGGAAGAGGGTGTTTGCTATGACCAGTGTGTTCTCTTGGTAAAATTCTATTAGCCTTTGCCCTGCTTCACTTTGTATTCCAAGAGCAAATTTGCCTGCTACTCCAGGTGTTTCTTAACTTCCTATATTTGCATTCCATTCCCTTATAATGAAAAGGACATCTTTTTTGGGTGTTAGTTCTAAGAGGTCTTGGAGGTCTTGTAGGTCTTCATAAAACCGTTCAACTTCAGCTTCTTCAGCGTTACTGGTTGGGTCATAGACTTGGATTATAGTGATACTGAATGGTTTGCCTTGGAGATGAACAGAGATCATTCTGTCGTTCTTGAGATTGCATCCAAGTACTGCATTTCAGACTCTTTTGTTGACCATGATGGCTACTCCATTTCTTCTAAGGGATTCCTGCCTGCAGTAGTAGATATAATGGTCATTTGAGTTAAATTCACCCATTACAGTCCACTTTAGTTCGCTGATTCCTAGAATGTTGACATTCATTCTTGCCATCTCCTGTTTGACCACTTCCAATGTGCCTTGATTCATGGACCTGACATTCCAGATTCCTATGCAATATTACTCTTTACAGCATCGAACCTTGCTTCTATCATCAGTCACATCCACAACTGTGTATTGTTTTTGCTTTGGCTTCTTCCCTTCATTCCTTCTGGAGTTATTTCCCCACTGATCTCCAGTAGCATATTGAGCAACTACCAACCTGGGGAGTTCCTCTTTTAGTATCCTATCATTTTTCCTTTCATACTGTTCATGAGGTTCTCAAGGCAAGAATACCAAAGTGGTTTGCGAGTCCCTTCTCCAGTGGACAACATTCTGTCAGATCTCTCCAACAGAATCACTTTGGCTCTGCTTAAATCCCGGCTCCGTTCCTTGCTGTGCGATTTTTGATGAGCTTCAGTTTTGTTGTGTGTAAAATACATACATATATACATAAAATACATACATATATACATAAAAACATACATATATACATAAAATACATATATATATGCATGCATATACATATATATGTACATATAAAATAAACACATACATATACATGCATATATATTTTATACGTATACGTACATATCAGTTCTGCTTTTCTTTGTGCTCGTGAGGACCAAATGATGACATATGAAAGTGTCTAGCAGTAGTCGATATTAAAACTGTTGCTCTCTGTTTCTTCCTTCTTCCCTTCCTACCTTCCTCCTTTCCTTCTTTTCTTTTGCTTTGCTCATCTTATTATAGTTAAACAACACTCTATACTGGAAAGAATATGGGATTTGGAAAAGGAAAAACATGTGTTTAAATGTTAGACTCCCAATTACTTTGGACAAGTTTTTTGACATTCCGGCGCTTAGTTGTCTTACCTCTGATATGCTTGTAATTAAAAATCAAATTTGCTGATAGTGTGATACACGCCGTGTTTCCAGTAGGAAATCAATAGGTTTGTATCTATTTTCCTTCTGTATTTCTCAAGAGCAAATGTGGATAAGGATTCCACTCCCATCTTATTTCCTGGAGCCCTGGTTAAATAATCAAATATTTAAAAGCACAGGTTCACAAGCTCCTGTAAGAGGGATAGAGTGTTACAAGAGCTTCTTCTTCATTGTTTCTTTAGAGGTTTTGGTGGATGGAGGAACATAAAGGGCTGAGGGCCCTGCTGCACCATGCAATTGTAACGGTAAGACCTACTGCTCTCCTCTGGTCTCAGGGGATCATTTGTGTGTCTGATACTCTTTCCACAGCTCTCCATTCTTTCCCTTTCTCTTTTCTGAATACCTTTGGCCACCAGGCCTAGTTCTCTATAGGGACCTCTCAGATACCCCCAAATCTATTTTCTTTTCCTTCTTAATTCAAACTTTCAAGAAAACAAATCTGATTGACATTGCTCATCACCTCTAGTAAAGAACTCATATCCTGGGCTTTTTCCAGCTGATTAACAAGATTCCTCTTCAAACCTGTGACCTTATCAGTGGCTCTCCACTTGCAAAGTGCAGCCCAGGAGATTCTCTGTCTAGGAGTGAATCTGGCAGTTTAAACCAGAAATAAAATCTAAGCTCAACAGACAAACTGATATAAACAACACCTGATACTTTCTGGATATTTCTTACTAATGAATTAAATTAGTTTTCATTCTGTGTTGTCACTTTAAAAAGATCTCATATAGGTGGTATTACAGTAAATAGAGGAGAGGGAAAAAGAAAGGACAGAGATTTTTAAATTACTCCATTGTAATCCCCAAGAAAATCTTTTTACAGTGTCCCATTATTTTCTTTCGAACACCAGCAGATTCTCTGCCAATTAATTTAAGTTTAGAAAAAATTTTTCTAGCCTATATTGCAGAAAATTTCTCTGTGGCAGAGATAACATCTAAACAACTCAGTGAGACTTTTTCTCTCTAATTGTTGTAAGGTGTTGAACTTAACAAAAGAGCTTGACAGAGGTGAGAAGATTTCCATGTCAGGATGCTCTGGGGGTATCCATGTGGTCAAAGCAATCTCTAGGGAGGTCGGAAGGTCACTGCCACCCTCATTAGGGACCTTCAGCTACCAGAGAAAGGCTTGGGCCATGGATTTCCCAGATGGAAGCAGGCTCTCAAAAGACATATTACAAAGGAGGGGAGAAGACCCAAGAAGGCAGTAGGGATATTTGAAGAAACAGAGAATAATTAAAGCCTTCTATAAAGTGAGGAGTTATCCTCTGGTCCAGTTGAAAGTAGAGATTTCAACCCTCCTCCTAATCTCCCTGATTTAGCAGGTGGATTCAAAAGGGTGAGTTTTTCAGGTGCTTTGAGTTACCAGCATCATTCAAAAAATATCCACATTTAAGGAAGATATTTCCTCTAGTGGGTTTCTCAGTAGATTTCTCTTATCATGAGTAGGAACTACAAACAGACTGGGAAAAAAATAGCCCTTTAAGTTAAAGATCTTAGGTTTTCAGTAGGAGATAAATAGGAGGAACAATAACATTTTCATTAGCATAATGATAATTTGCTTGACTTAATTCAAAACTACTATGATCAGACTCCCTGGAGTGTGTAAAGCTGTGTGTAAGGGACCTTTATTAGTCCCTCATCAATGTTTGGCTATCATGTTTCTTAAATAAATGGCATTTTCTTCCATCAGTTTTTCAAATTGGAGATCAGAGATTGCCTGGCTCTGGTATCAAGTCAGGGGGTAAATAAATGGCCTTAAAGTGTTTCTACCACATAATTCAATAATATCCTTTCTCTTAGAAGGTTTTCAGTTCCAGAATTATGCACTGTGATCATAGGCCAACTGTTTGGGTCTTCAGTTTCTAGAGTAGGTAAGTGGTACTATAGCAGAGCATTGATAACTTTATCCTCTGTGTGTGTGTGTGTGTGTGTGACAGTATCTGTATCTACAATTAAAATGTCATTGCACATCCAATGCTTCTGCTTGTCCAGGGCTCTGGGTTCAGGGTCCTAAAGAGGCAATAGAAAGAAAGATTAGCACAAAATCTTTCACTTAACCCACTTGATTTGCAACATTTTATATAGGGAACTGGGGTAAACCTACTTTCCTAAGAATCACTGTGTATTCCCTAAGGAAGACTTAGCAAGTGTGAGGCTATATTGAGGGATGCAGTTTCAAAAGCAGCACCTGAGATGTTATTCAAGTAAAGCATACATAAAACTGATGAACAGGACTGGCTACATAACTGGTAGAGCCCAGCACAAAATGACAAGACAGAGCTCGTTATTCAAAAACAATGAGAATTTCAAGATGGTGACAGCAGAACATTAGGCTGGTCCTAGGATCTTTATGAACGTGGGACCCTGTACTATTGCCCTGCTTCTAACACATCTATGAATGGGGTCATTTCTCCCTAGTGTTTTCTGAAGACCCAACTAAGATTGACTATAAAATTGATTGATAAAAACTAGTCGACTGATCTGTCTATCTCTCTCTCTTTTTTTTTTTTTTTTGCTTTTGTTTGTGCATGTATGGTCACTGTGTCCAACTCTGTGCAACTCCATGGACTGTAGGAGTAGCCCGCCAGGCTCCTCTGTCCATGAGATTTCCCAGGCAAGAATACTGGAGCGGGTTTCCATTTATTACTCCAGTGGAACTTCCCAACCCAGGGTTGAACCCAGTCTCCTGTATCTCCTGCATTGGTCTGCAGGTTATTTACCACACTTAAAATTTCAGAAATAAGTAGACCCCATACTGCTGTCTCTTTGCACACCCCAGATGCTAGATAAATGCCTGTTGTATGTGAGCAATGCCAATGGCGTTGTGCACTCTTTCCTTTATGAGTGATTGTACTGATTTCCTGTTATAGGTGTAGCATCCCTGGTTACAGTGACCCCCAGTTTGCCAGGGAAGCAGTGGAGGCACTTTGTTGAACAGTCATTTACTCATTCAGTTCAAGGAGAGCAGGAAGCACTCTGCATGCATATCACTGAATCAAAGCTGGACCATCCCAAGGCAAGCTAATTGCAGATACAAATGCAAATGGTTTTCTCATATAAGAGCAATACACAATAAAAATATTTACCACATAAGTTTTTGAACAGTTCTCAGGAGATAATCCTTGGAAAGGATAAAGCACAGTCAATCATATAACACTGTCTTAGTGAATGTCAGCTCTTAAAATTTTAAAGCAATATCTAGTTTCATTTTGGAGAAGGCAACAGCACCCCACTCCAGTACTCTTGCCTGGAAAATCCTATGGATGGAGGAGCCTGGGAGGCTGCAGTCCATGTGGTCACTAGGAGTCGGACACGACTGAGCGACATCACTTTCACTTTTCACTTTTCACTTTCATGCATTGGAGAAGGAAATGGCAACCCACTGCAGTGTTCTTGCCTGGAGAATCCCAGGGACGGGGAGCCTGGTGGGCTGCCGTCTCTGGGGTCGCACAGAGTCGGACACGACTGAGGCGACTTAGCAGCAGCAGCAGTTTCATTTACATATCTATTAAAAATTCAGAGGAGAATGTAAAAATGGCATTGATGACCATGATTTTTGTTTGGATTATTCTGTTCCATCTGAAAAGTCCTAGAACAAAAGGAAGTTATTTGCTTGTTTGGGAGTTTGACCATTCTGAAGCCCTGGGTAATTGAGATAATTTTCATGACTATGACTTTCAGGTAGAAAGGGGCACTTTTTAAAATAAACATTTACATTTGAAAGTTTCAGATTTATAGAAAAATTGTGAAAACAGTAAAGGAAGTGCTTACATACTATACATCCAATTTCCTCTACTATTAAAATCTTTTTTTTAATTTATTTATTTATTTTAAATTACAATACTGTATTTGTTTTGCCATACATTGACACGAATCAGCCATAGGTGAACACAATCTCCCAATGCCGAAGCCCCCTCCCACCTCCCACCCCACATCCTCTACTTGAGTCATCCTGTGCATCAGCCCCATGAATCCTGCATCCTACATTGAACATAGATTGGCGCTTCGTTTCTTACATGAAAATATACATGTTTCATTGCCATTCTCCCAAACCATCCCACCCTTTCCCTCTCCCTCAGAGTCCAAAAGTCCACTCTATACCTCTGTGTCTCTTGGTTGTCTCACCTACAGGGTCATCATTACTGTCTTCTAAATTCCATATATATGTGTCAGTATACTGTATTGGTGTTTTTCTTTCTGGCTTACTTCACTCTGTATAATTGGTTCCAATTTCATCCATCTCATTATTAGTATATCCACATAGTCAAAATTAGTGAATCAATGTTGACAAATTATTACTAACTAGATTAATTCACCAAATATAGTCTACAGTTTATCCAGATTTCCTTAGTTTTCCCACTATGCTTTTTTTTTTCTTTTCTCCACTTATTTTTTAAATTTTTTTATTTTTAATTGGAGGATAACTGCTTTACAATACTGTGTTGTACTTTCTGCCATACATCAACATGAGTTGGCCATAGGTGTACATATGTCCCCTCCCTCTTGAATCTCTCATCTCCCACCCCATCCCACCCCTCTAGGTTGTCATAGAGCGCTGGGTTTGAGCTTCCTGCATCATAGAGCAAATTCCCACTGGTTATCTATTTCACACATGGTAATGTATATGTTTTACTGTTACTTTCTCAATTCATCTAGCCCTCTCATTCTCCCACTGTGTCCATCTCCATTGCTGCTCTACAGATAGGTTCATTAGTAACCAAGAGTTTCAGATTTCAGAAAGTGTATAACACCACAGCATTGCTGAGTATAAGGTTCCTGCTTGTCTGTAGGCAGGGAAATCATCTAACATGTAATGTAGCATATAGAAGGCACTCAGTGAATGTTTGGAGAAGGCAATGGCACCCCACTCCAGTATTCTTGCCTGTAGAATCCCATGGACAGAGGAGCCTGGTAGGCTGCAGTTCATGGGGTTGTGGAGAGTCAGCAACGCCTGAATGACTTCACTTTCACTTTCATACATTGGAGAAGGAAATAGCAACTCACTCTAGTGTTCTTGCCTGGAGAATCCCATGGACAGAGGAGCCTGGTGGGCTGCCATCTATGGGGCTGAACAGAGTCGGACACGACTGAAGTGACTTAGCAGCAGCAGCAGCAGCAACTGAATGTTTAATGGCCCATGAGAGAGAAGTGGCCAGGACTGTCACTATGTGGAGAACTTTGCAATTAACTTTTATATTCATTTGACATAATTATAACACAGTTTTCCAGACACTGGTCTAGGAATTGACATTTAGTATTCATTAAATCCTCATAACAATCAGCGTAGATAAGAAGTATTATTGTTTTTATTTTACAGATAAGGAAACTAAGACAGAGAGAGGTTACATAAGTCACTCAAGGAAACATGATAAGCAGTTAGGATTTAAACCCAGGCAATCTGATCCCAGAGTTCAACCTCTTAAACACTGCAATATCCCCACTGCTCTTGTTGAAGTCAGGAATACCTGGCCTGAATGGATCTCTCTTAGAAAGACTCCAAATCTTTATTAGAAAGATTTGGAAAGACTCTTAAACCTTTATTAAGAGATGCCCTCTTATGGGAGTGTGTACTCTACTGCACAAAAGAAACGAACACAGAATTAAGATTTGGATTTTTTGTAACTGCTATGCTCCCTCAACTGCTGAAAACCGTTTAGATAAAATATGTCTACCTGAAGCATTCATCAAGTTTTCTTGATTGAAGCCTAGGCGTCTATCTGCTTTTAAAAGCTCCATGAGTGGTGCCCAGTGGATAAATCTGATTGGAATCTGACAAACTTGAGATCAGGTAAGCCTTAAAATTTAGGAAAGATTCATAAGACAAAAATTACTTAAAAATATGATTTTAATTTATATGAATTTAAAAGTATTCAGTACTTTTCTAGTTCAAACTTCTACTTACAGGAATGTCACATTACTTTTGTCAAGATACAGAAACGTGTTTCATACATTTTGGACCACACTGTTCCTATATACATATTGGATAAACCTTTGGCCACAAATTTATATTTAGTAATATTTTTTTCAGAAAAAAAATTCAAATATCAAATAGTAAAAGTTTTTCTAGGCCTTATTTCTTATAATTCAATAATTCTACAAATAATCAGAGTATGAAGCACATATTATCCACATACCATACACATACACACACATCCACTAAATATATCACATGCATGTACATATATGGTAGCAACATTCATGCAGTGATAAACTCCAAATTCTCTTGACTCTAGGCAATAATACGATATTTCCCTCCACAGTGTTGGCAGCTTCTATATATATTAGCACATTTTGGTATCCCTTTCTTCAGCTTTATGGGTCAATCAGGTTGTATAAAATCCTAATCAGAAGTTTATTCATCCTTTTCAAGCTTGTGAAGCTCAAATATAAGTATAAATATTGATACTTACCTATCCTATTTGAAAAATGTATTTTTATTTCAAACATGGACTTGTCGTTATCACTCAATCACACAATAACTTGCAAGTACTCACCGGATGGTGCAGTGGTAAAGAATCTGCCTGCCAGTGCAGGAGATGCAAAAAAATGTGTGTTTGTTCCCTGGGTCACTTCTGGAATAGGAAATGGCAACCTACGCCATTATCCTTGCCTGGATTATTTCATGTACAGAGGAGCCTGGCAGGCTAGAGTCCACAGCATCACAAAGAGTTAGACATGACTGACTGAGCAACTGAGCATGTCAAGTGACAAATTTTGACAATGAGTTTATAAAAAAAAAAGTCTTAGTCTTCAGATCTATGCATATAATTGTGTGTAGTTTGAAATATCATACAAGTCTCTTTTTATTTATATATATTTTAAATTGTATTTATTCAAAGTGTACAACATAATGCTTTGATATAAGTGTAAAAGCTACTACAGTCAAGCTAATTACCATATCATCTGCTTACATAGTTACAATTTTTGTATGTGACAAGTGCACTTGAAATCTGCTCTCATAGTATATTTCCAATGTCCATTGAACATAATATTATTAAGTATAGTCATTATGCTATGTACTAGCTCTCTAGACATTCATCCTACTTAAGTGTAACTTTGTACCTTTGACCAGCACCTCTCCATTTCTCCTACCCATCCCCCAGGTTCTCGTAACCACCATTCTATTCTCTGCTTCTATGAATTGAGTTATTTTATTTCTTTTTAGATTCCACATGTAAGTGAGATAGTATAATATTTGTCTTTCAAGCAGTAAGTAAAATGTCCTCAAGCCTCATCTACATTGTCACAAAAGTTAGGGTTTCCTTCCTTCTCAAGACTGGAAAATATTCCATTTCAAAACTATATGATGAAATACGTAATATAATAGAATTATAATGTAATATATCTCCTCTTTATCCATTCTACTTCTTTATCCATCAACAGACACATGCATTGTTTACATATCTTGGCTATTGGGAATAATATTGCAATGAATGTGGAAATACAGATGTCTCTTTTAGATACTAGTTTCCTTTTTAAAATACATATCTAGAAATAGATTGTTGGATTATGTTTTTTGTTTTATTTTTATTTTGGGGGACTATTTTTATTTTATTATGTTTTTTAAATTTAATTTTTATTTTTTTGAGGACTCTCTACATTGTTATCCGTAATGACCATGCCCATTTGTGTGCTTCCCAACAGTGTATAAGATTTCCCTTTTCTCCACGTTTGCCAACTCTGACTAGTTTTTGTCTTTTGGGTGATAGCATTTCTAACAGGTATGGGATTGTGATTTTTATTTGCAGTTCCCAATTAATGATGTTGAGCATCGTTTTACACACTTATTGGCCACTTGTATGTCTTATTTGAAGAAATGTCTATTCAGATCCTTTACCCACTTTTAAATTGTTGTTTTATTGCTATTTAGCTGTTTGAGTTCCATATATATTTTGACTGTTAACTCATTAGCATATAAAGTTTGCAGTTGTTTCCTCCTAGATTGTCTATTCACTCTAGTGGAGTTTCCTTTGCTGTGCAGCAGTGTTTCAAAGTTAGCAATCCCATTTGTTTATTTTCTCTTTTATTGCTGTGCTTCTGGGATTGCATCCAAAATTCTTTGCACAGAGAAATGTCAAACTTTTTTCCTTTTTTTTTTTTCTAATAGTCTCATAGTTTCAGAACTTACAGTAAGTTTTTATTCCACTTTGAGTTGATTTGATATATGGAATAAGATAAGGGTATTGTTTCATTAGAATAGAGATTAGAATACCAGAAAGAAAGATTAGTGAAACTAAGAGTTTTCTTTTTTTGGAATGGGCAGGTAAAAAATAAAACAAAATTAACACACTTATAACTAAGGAAAAAAAGAGAAAAAGCTTAAATAAATAATATTGTGAAAAGGAGGAGACATTATAATTGATACTACAGAAATACAAATGAGAGACTATTGTTAGCAATTATATAAAAACAGATTTGGGCAAACTAGAGAAATTTTTAGATGCATACCATCTATCAAGACTGAATTACAAGAAATAGAGAATTTGAATAGACCAATAACAAGTAGGGAGATAGAGTCAGTAATCAAAAATCTATCAGTCAAGCTCCCAAAATCAAGACAAGCTTCACTGAGGACTTCAATCAAACATTAAAAAGAATTAATACAAATCCTTATCAAACTCTTCCAAAAAGTTGAAGAGAAAGAAACACTTCCAAACTCACTTTAGAAGGCTAGAATTACCTTCATAACAAAACTAGATGAGGATACTACAAGAAAAGAAAATCTGATATCAATACCTGATTAACACAGATGCAAAAATCCTTAACAGAATACTAGGAAAACAAATTCAAAAATGCTATAAAAGGATTATACACCAAAACCAAGTGGGATTTATCTCTGAGATTTAAGAATGCTTCAATATACACAGATCGATATACCTGATACACAACATCAACAAAATGAACGATAAAAATTGTGTGACTGTCTCAGTAGATGGAGAAAAATCATTTGACAAAATCTGGCATCCTTTCATGATAAAAAACCTCTCAACTAGTTAGATGTAGAAGGAATACACCTCAATATAGTAAAGGCCATGTATGACAAACCCACTAGTAACAACATACTTGATTGTGAAAAGCTAAAAACTTTTTCTCTAAGATCAGAAACAAAATGATAATGTGCGCTCTCATGATTTTTATTCAATGTAGTACTCAAAGTCCTATCCACAGCAATTGGATAAGAAAAAAAAAACCATACAAATCAAAAAGAAGTAAAATTGTCTCTAGAGATCTTGTTATTCTGTTGCTAAGTTGTGTCTGACTCATTGTGACTCCTATGGACTGTAGCATGCCAGGCTTCCCTGTCCTTCATTATCTCCTGGAGTTTGCTCAAATTCATGTCCATTGAGTCAGTGATGCCATATAACCAGGTCATCCTCCGCTGCCCTCTTCTCATTTGGCCTTCAATCAAAACAACATGGTACTGGCATAAAAATAGACATGCAGACCAATGGAACAGAATAGATTGCCCAGAAAAAAAATCCATGCATTTATGATCAACTAGAACTTTGACATAGGTGCCAAGAACACACAATGGGGAAAGGAGAGTAACTTTGATAAATGCTTTGGGGCAAACTGATTTGCAAACCTCTCACAAAGGAGGCTTCTTTCATAGCGCAGTTGGTAAAGAATCCACCTGCAATGCAGGAGACCGGGGTTTGATTCCTGGGTCGGGAAGATTCCCTGGAGAAGGGATAGGATACCCACTCCAGTATTCTTGGGCTTCCCTTATGGCTCAGCTGGTGAAGAATTGTCTTGTAGTGCAGGAGACCTGGGTTCAGTCCTTCGGTTGGGAAGATCCCTTGGAGAAGGAAAACACTGCCAACTCCAGAATTCTGGCCAGGAGTATTCCATGGACTGTGTAGTCCATGGGGTCGCAAAGAGTCAGGCACGACTGAGTGACTTTCACAAACAAGACAAGAAATATCATTGCTCAGTTGCCATGCCACATTTTCTTCTCAACTATTCTCTAACTTACTCAGTGGGAAAAATCAAGATAAATGTGACCAAGTCACCTTGCTTTAGTGAAATTTAGATCCACAAATAGGTACTAATAGCCTGCAGTCACAGGGTCTAAAGGTAAAATTTCTTACTCTTGATCAGTATTTAATGTTTGCCCTTTAATTATCTGAGCACTAATGTTTTGCAAATGTAAGCCAATACTTGGAGTACGAACTGTAAAAACAATATATCTGGAAGTGAAATACTTGGCAAACTAACAAGTAATGTGTGATTTGGTATAGAACATGACAGTAGATGGAATGGTGCTTTCTCATCATACCTGATCTAGTGACTGCTCAGACTTTGATAAAAATATTTAAGTACAATAAACTTTGGTATGATTGTATTTTTTCTTTCTCCATTGAGGAATACATGTCATATAACATCACATTAGTTTTAGTTGTAGAACATAATTATTTGATATTTTTATGTACTGTGAATGAACTAGGAAACATCCACCACCATACACAGTTACAGTATTTCTTCTTGAGTTAAAGACTTACAAGATGATACGACAGACCTCGAGAGACCTGGGGCAAATTTTGACTTTGTAATTAGCCATGTGCTCCTATAAACTTTAACTTCAATTTGTTCAACCCCTTTGAGTTTTATGTTCCTCATCTATACACCACTGTAAGAGTATTTAGATGAGTACTAAGTAAAGTGACCAGGGCTGTGAACACTCAGCATCAATGGTAAGCTAACTATAAATTACTGCACTGGCAGTCCAGTCAGATAATCATGCTCACCAGGGTCTCTCCTACACAATGCCCCTGATGCAGTGCAACAAGGACTCACTGACTCTGATCATTCGGAGGAAAAGCTGAAGCAACCTCCTGAGGATTTCAAGCGCTAGATAGTCTGTACTGTAGAAAGCCACTTAAAGTTGTTTAACCCACTGTTTCTCAAATATATCTCTGAGACACTCTTTCTAAAGTGACCCGCAGAGTAAACTAAAGATTCCTGGGTTCTTTGCCCCATACTTTGAGAAAAGCTGAGATCACATAATTTTAATGATTTGTTGATTCTTAAGAAGATTTGAATACAGGAAAAATTACTTAAAGGTTATTTTTCTATTCTAACTTTAAACTAAAAGTATCTTTGTTAATGGGATATTAGACTTCTTCGATAATCTCAAGAATTTACTTATTTATTTTTTGTTTAGTGGAGAAGTTGTCAGGTGTTTTAATTATTATTACCTGCCATATGCAGGTGAGGAAGCAACAGTTAGAACTGGACATGAAACAACATATTGGCTCCAAATAGGAAAAGGAGCACATCAAGGTTGTATATTGTCACCCTGCTTATTTAACTTTTATGCAGAGTACATCAGGAGGAACGCTGGGCTGGAAGAAGCACAAGCTGGAATTAAGATTGCTGGGAGAAATATCAATAACCTCAGATATGCAGATGACACCACCCTGATGGCAGAAAGTGAAGAGGAACTAAAAAGCCTTTTGATGAAAGTAAAAGAGGAGAATGAAAAGTTGGCTTAAAGCTCAACATTCAGAAAACTAAGATTATGGCATCTGGTCCCATCACTTCATGGGAAGTAGATGGAGAAACAGTGGAAACAGTGTCAGACTTTATTTTTTCAGGCTCCAAAATCACTGCAGATGGTGACTGCAGCCATGAAATTAAAAGACACTTACTCCTTGGAAGGAAAGTTATGACCAACCTAGACATGATATTAAATAGCAGAGACATTACTTTGCCAACAAAGGTCCGTCTAGTCAAGGCTATGGTTTTTCCAGTGCTCATGTATGGATGTGAGAGTTGGACTATAATGAAAGCTGAGCACCAAAGAACTGATGCTTTTGAACTGTGGTGTTGGAGAAGACTCTTGAGAGTCCCTTGGACTGCAAGGAGATCCAGCCAGTCCATCCCAAAGGAAATCAGTCCTGGGTGTTCATTGGAAGGAATGATGCTACTGAAACTCCAGTCCTTTGGCCACCTCATGCGAAGAGTTGACTCATTGGAAAAGGCTCTGATGCTGGGAGGGATTGGGGGCAGGAGGAGAAGGGGACAACAGGATGAGTTGGCTGGATGGCATCACTGACTTGATGGATGTGAGTCTGAGTGAACTCCGGGAGATGGTAATGAACAGGCAGGCCTGGCGTGCTGTGATTCATGGGGTAGCAAAGAGTCGGACACTACTGGGTGACTGAACTAAACTGATATAGTAGGTTCTTGTTGCGGCTTCCCCAGTGGCTCAATGGTAAACAATCTGCATGCATCGCAGGAGACCTGGGTTCGATCCCTGAGTTGGAAAGATTCAGGTCCGCATTGATTATCTATTTTAAATACAGTAGTATGTACATGTGAATCCCAAACTCCCAATCTATCCCTTCCACTAACCTCCCCTTGATAACCATAAGCTCATTCTCTGAGTCCGTTTCTGTTTTGTAGAGAAATTCACTTGTGTCAGTATTTTTAGATTCTGTGTATGTAATATCATACATTTGTCTTTCTCTGCCTGACTTAGTCTGATACTCCCCAGGTCCATAATTGATTTTATAATGACAAAGGAACATCCACTCTGACTCAACCCACAACAAAGACACAAGCAACACACACATCACACATGTGGAAAATCATGTTGGACAGGAAGGGAGAGAGCTGGAGGTCACTGGTTTCTGAGAGGTTGGGAGCTTCCGGTCTGTGGGGCAGGAGTCATGTGCTACTTTGGATCACCTTTACCCCTACAGTGTAAAGGAAATCAATTTGCACATCCTTCAAAATGTTAGACTGCTAACTAAAAGCACACAGAACTTTGTTAATAAATACACATTTTAAAATCTGTAGGGTATTAATGATAACATTTTCTTACAGTTTCCTTGAAAATATAATCACGAAGAATAATGGAGTCCTTCCAAACATATAGTTTATTGGTACATATTGATACCAATATTTCATCTAATTACTCTGATTATGTAGTTTAACATATTTATATAGAGTGTGTATACAGTCACACATTTCCTATATACCAGAAAATGTATGCATACATATATAGAGTGTGTATACATATACATGTAATACAGTATGTTACTGTGTTCTCAGATCCCACCATCATTCAATGTCTTGCCAAATAGCATTACAGGCAGAGCGCCAGATCTTTTCACTTCCCCACTGAAGTCACTTGGAACATATCTGAACGTGGCAAAATACATTTGCCAAGTTATATGCATAAAAACATCCTTTGATCTTTCAGAGTCATAAATATGTAATAAACTACATGATTGCCCTACTGATCTGTCCAACATCAATTTTACCTTCCTTTTTTTTATGAGTTCATCAAAATAAGATATGACCAAGGTACAAAAGAGTTAAAGAAGCTATTTATTTTAATGTTTCCTTGGAGAGCATGCCTGTTATTGTGAGCACAAATTATATATATAATATTTCATGAATGATGTTGAGGCATTAAAAATCACCTCTGCTCTTGAAGTGAACACAAAACTCTGGCTTTCTGCCAATACTCCCCTCATCCCCTTATGGCCTACTACAAGATGCAGTGCCATTTTTCCAGGATAACACTGCAGCGCTTCTCAAAATTCTAAGTCGTAGTCTAGATTCTTAATTATAATCCATTTTTAATATTCAGATAATTACACCCTAGGTAGCTATTTGGTTTGAACTTAAGAGTGATAACCAAAATTAGGGATTATTCAGATTTTGGCAGACATCAAAATATAGTTTATGGAGGAAAAAATAGGAGCACAGGGTAACAGGAGGGAATCATGTGAGCAAGACATTTTGTGGCTGTTGTTTAATCTTTAAACATGCATATCCCTCGCTTCTCTGCCCACTTGTGGTTTACTGAGTAGTTTTTTAACAACAAGCTGCAAACATAGAATACATCAGGTGATGAGATCTTTAAACTATCATGAAATATTGTGGAAAAGCAGAAAAATTATGCAAGCTATAAACTGGGTGAGTGATGGAGTAGGTAGTAAAATCTACACTTTTTTTTCCACAAGGGAAAAATAAGATTGAACTAAGTGTTTCAGTGTTAGAAGGATGGAAGTTTTACCTCATTAGAGAACAAAATAATGCTCTAAGCTTATTCTAATATATTTAAGGCAGTGAAAAAGGATGGTTTATGTCAATGGACACATATTCACACATGTGAGTTGTATGGTTTCTTCATGGTAGCATAAAATGGACTGCTGTTAGTGTATAATTAATAATAAACCTGATATTTTTTCAGTGTACACAATTATTATCTCAGAGATGGAGGTAAACACTCTACAATTATTCAGCAGAATTCAATAATGTGGAAACATACCATGAGGTTTTAATCTCACTGTCTGTTGTACAACTGATTTATAATAAGAATCTGGTTTAAAAATTTAGCAAGCTGAACTCAGCAACACCTAAAATCATTTTATGCCATTGTTATATGTTATTTATATCATATTAATAAGATAAAGGATGAAGAGCATTCTTTTTGTAGACACAGGAAAAACATTTGATAAAGCACAAGAGGTATTCATGACAATAAGTCTCAGGAACCTAAAAATATAAATTTTCTCAACTTGATAAAAAGAATCTATGAAAAATCTGTCAGTTCAGTTCAGTCGCTCAGTTGTGTCTAACTGTTTGCAACCCCATGAATCGCAGCACGCCAGGCCTCCCAGTCCATCACCAACTCCCTGAGTTCATTCAGACTCACGTCCATCGAGTCCGTGATGCCATCCAGCCATCTCATCCTCTGTCATCCCCTTCTCCTCCTGCCCCCAATCCCTCCCAGCATCAGAGCCTTTTCCAATGAGTCAACTCTTCGCATGAGGTAGCCAAAGGACTGGAGTTTCAGCTTTAGCACCATTCCTTGCAAAGAAATCCCAGGGCTGATCTCCTTCAGAATGGACTGGTTGGATCTCCTTGCAGTCCAAGAGACTCTCAAGAGTCTTCTCCAACACCACAGTTCAAAAGCATCAATTCTTCAGTACTCAGCCTTCTTCAGAGTCCAACTCTCACATCCATACATGACCACAGGAAAAACCATAGCCTTGACTAGACGGACCTTAGTCGGCAAAGTAATGCCTCTGCTTTTGAATGTACCATCTAGGTTGGTCATAACTTTTCTTCCAAGGAGTAAGCATCTTTTAATTTCATGGCTGCAATCACCATCTGCAGTGATTTTGGAGCCCAAGAAAATAAAGTCTGACACTGTTTCCACTGTTTCCCCATCTACTTCCCATGAAGTGATGGGACCAGATGCCATGATCTTCATTTTCTGAATGTTGAGCTTGTTAATGGTGAAAGCGTGAATACTTTCTCCTTAAAACTGGGAACAAAGCAAAGATGTCTACTCTTCCTCTTCTTTTCAATGTTGTAACAGAGGTTCTACGCCAAATACAATTACTGAAAGGAATCCAGATAGGTAAGGATGAAATAAGACTGTCTTTGTTTACAAATAGCACTATTTTATACTTGGAAAATCTTATGGAATACATGGTTAAATTAGTAAAGCTAATAGGCAAGTTTAACAAGGTCAAAAGACACAAAAAATATTGATAGGCAAAAACCAATTGTGCTTTTATATGCAGCAATAAACAATTTTAAGTTGAAAGTAATAAATAGCTCCATTCCTAATCATCAAAAGATAAAATGCTTAGGATAAGTTTAACAAAATAATGCAATATTGCTTGGAGACATTAAAGATCAAAATAAATAGAGAGCTCTCCTACCCACAGATTGAAAGAGTAAAT
This sequence comes from Nanger dama, assembly GCA_917880005.1. Taxonomy (NCBI): domain Eukaryota; kingdom Metazoa; phylum Chordata; class Mammalia; order Artiodactyla; family Bovidae; genus Nanger; species Nanger dama. The sequence continues at coordinate 9,098,609 of CAKJTW010000044.1, read as the reverse complement.
ATTGGTTGAATGGTAATTCTTTCCAAATTGTTCTACAAATTTAACACAGCTCCCTTTAAAAATACTAGAAAAATCTTGTAGAAACTGATAAGCTGATTCTAACATTTATGTAAAAATAGACATGTCAATGTGTGGCAAAACCAATACAGTATTGTAAAGTAAAATAAAGTAAAAATAAAATTTAAAAAAAAAAAAAAAAGATAATAGAAATAACTCAAGAGAGCCTAATATTTTTTTAAAAGAGAAGAAAATATGGAATGGCTTATGATATGTGGTTTGAACACTTACCTGAAGCAACAGTAAACAGAGTGGTTTTAGCATAAAAACAGTGGGATGAATGGGAAAAGTGGCATTGACGTACATGCATTACCACGTATGAAATAGATGGCTGATGTTATGTTATAACACAGGGAACCCAGCCTCGCCCTCTGTGATGACTTAGAGGGATGGGAGAGGGAAGGGGAGGGAGCCTCAAGATGGAGGTGATGTGTGTATAATTATGGCCGATTTGCATTGTTATATGGCAAACATAACACAACATTGTAAAGAAACTTCCCTCAATTAAAAATAAATGTAAAATATTTAAAAATTAGTGATATAAATACACGGAAAACAATTGAGAGAATGCAAATTAGCATTTATGTTTAGAGTCAATACATTTTAGGAAAAATGCCCTGATAATTCAACGATGAAAGGACAACCACTTCATTACACAGTGATGGAACATGAATATCCATATGCACCAAAAAAGTCAACATGAATCTTTACCTCATACGATAAAGTCTGAAAGTGAAAGTGTTAGTCACGCAGTCGTGTTCGACTCTTTGCGACCCCATGGACTGCAGCCACCAGGCAAGAATACAGGATGGGTAGCCATTTCCTTCTGCAGAGGTTTTTCTGACCCAGGGATCAAAACTGGGTCTTCTGCACTGCAGGCGATTGTTTACTGTCTGAGCCCCAGGGGAAGCCCATCTCATACTATATACAAATGTGAACTTTAAAAGGAACCACAGACACAAAGCTAACCCTACAGAATATCTAAAATGAAGATAAGAAAGCATTTCTATGACCTTGTGTTCTTAGGCAAACAACATCAAAATACAACCATAAAAATAATAAGACAGACATCAGTAAAATTAAACATTTTGTGCTTTGTAAAGCACCATTAAGAGGATGCAAAGATAAGTCACAGACTACTAGAAAATATTTGCAAATCATGTGTCTGAGAAAGCACCTGTGTCTATATGTACAGAATTCTTAAAACAAAAATATGAGGTCAGTCCAATTTTTAAAATGGATAAAGATTTATACATTTTACAATACCTACAAACCACTTAGAAAGAAACCCAATTCCATAAAGTATTAGTGAAATGCAAGTTAAAACACAGTTTCCTATCTCTATTCATGCACTGAGATGCGATAATCTAAAAGTGGGAAGATGAAGGGTTGACAAGGATGCAGGGAAACTGAAACCTTCATATGTTGCTAATGGGGATGCTATATTGTGAAGTCACTTTGGAAAACAATTTGGAATATGTTTTAAAACGAAACATAAGCTTTTTAGGTGACCTAAAACTTCCATTTCTATGAATTTACACAAAGAAAATAAAAACATATGTTCCTGGAAGACTTTTATGTGAATGTTCACAGCAGTATTACTCATAACAAAAAAGATGAAGATAGTTTTAAAGTACTTCACATAATGAGTGGATGAAAAATATAGTATATCTATGCAATGAAAGTACAGAAAAACAGTCCTAAAACACGCTGCAGCATGAGAGAACCTCAAAAGCATTTTACTAAGTGAAAGAAACTAAACAGAAATGTCTACCTTTTGTATGATTCCACTTATATTAAATGTTCAGAAAAGACAAGTTTATTGAGATACAGAAAAATAATTGATTTTGGGGGCTCGAGTTTTGAAGAAGAAAGTGACTGCATATGGAACTCTGAGAACTTATAGGATTATGAAAATGTTCGAAAAATGAATTGCAGGACAAAATATTTTTATATGATTTAGTTATTTTAATTTGTAAAGGTTCGTTTGATGACTCATGGTATGCTCCATGTTTACCTGAAAAGACTATGGATTCTACTGTTCTTCAGTAGAATATCTATTAATGTTATATCTAGCTCATTGATGATGGTGTTTAGTCCTTCAGTATGTCTGCTTATTTTCTGTCCACTAATTCTGTTACTGAGAAATAATTATCGAGGTTATCAACTCTACATGTACAGTAACCTATTTCTCCTTTCCTATCAGATTTTGCTTTGCCCATTTTAAAGCTGTATTGATAGATATGTAGACATTAAGGATACTATATATTCTTGGTTAATTAACCCATTTATTAATAGGTAATATCCCTTTCTAAGGGCTTATCAGTGGTACAGTGGTAAAGAATCTGCCTACCAAAGCAGGAGAGGCAAGAAACATAGGTTTGATCCCTGGGTCAAGAAGATCCCCTGGAGTAGGAAATGGCAGCCCACCAGTATTCTTGCTTGGAAAATTTCATGGACAGAGGAGCCGGTGGGCTACAGTCCATGTGGTCACAAAAGTCAGACATGACTGAACATACACACACACACGCCTTCCTATCCTTGGTAATTCCTTTTTCTATGAAGTCTATTTTGGAGAAGAAAATGGCAACCCACTCCAGTATTCTTGCCTGGAGAATCCCCATGGACAGAGGAGCCTGGTGGGGTACAGTCCATGGGGTCACAGAAAGTCAGACACGACTGAAGCGACTTAGCCTGCACACATGCACATGAAGTCTATTTTATCCAATACTAACAAAGCTGTTCCAATTTCCTTTTGATTATTTTGACAAGGTACATATATTTCTATCCTTTCTTAAATATTTATGAAAATTTTATTTAAAAACATACCAGTGAAATGGTTAAAAATAAATTCAAAAATTATTTTCCTCTATACCAGCACAAATAGAAATATATATATTTTTGAGTTTATAATGAATTGTCTTTATTTTCCAGCCTTGATTTTTCTACTCTCTTTCTTAAATTCTTTTTTCTGTCTAAACTTTATTTTTATTTTTATTATTTTTTTAAATTTTATTTTTACTTTATTCTACTTTACAATACTTTTAATCTACCTGTTTATATATTTGAAGTAAGTTTCTTGTAGAAAGCCTACTTGATTCACGTCTTTTTCCTCATTTTAACAATATTTGTGCTTTAAGTAGTGTGTTTAAAATCATTTGCATTAAATGTAGCAGTTGCTGGCCTTGGATTTGGGCCCACTTCCTCATTTCTCCTGCTGCCTCTGACTTTGATTGCCATCTCCCTCTTCCCACCCGTCTTAGAGGAGCTGCCATAACAAAACACCACGGACTGAGGGGCACATTTATTTCTCATGATTTTGGAGGCTAGAAGACCGAGACTGGGGTGCTGGCAGGGTCAGGATCTGATGATGACCCTGTAAGGGATGAGAGCACCCTTTGAGATATCTTTTATGAAAGCACTAGTTCCACTCCCTCCCGAGGTTTCTACCTACCCTCATAAACAAATCTCCTTCCAAAGTCTCTGTCTCCTAAACCATTACACTAGTCATTAGGTTTTCCACATATGTATGTGAGGATTGCACGAACATGCAGACTATAGTGCTTCTCTTTTCTGGAGGGACATTGTTTGAACGATTTTTAGTTTCTGATTCTATTTTATCTATTTTGATTACTACTTTGCAGAGATTTTATTGATTGATCTATCGATAGACATTTGTATACTTAACTTGGCATGGCTTGCTTAGGATATAGAAAATTTACCGTAATTGAAATTCTTTTCCTCTCTCTTTTTATGTTTTTATCTTTTTATATTTTGACTCCTGATTGCAGGGATGTTATATAACTCTATGCTTGTGTGCATTTTAAATCGCTTCAGTCATGTCCAACTCTTTTGAAGCCCACCAGGCTCATCTGTCCATGGAATTCTCCAGGCAAGAATACTGGAGTGAGTGGCTCGTGTCCTTCTCCAGGGGACCTTGCTGACCCTGGGGATCGAACCCAGGTCTCTTTCATCTCCTGCAGTGGCAGGAGCATTCTTTACCACTAGCACCACCTCAGAAGCACCCCCCACAACTCTATACATATAATGAAGTAGATGAGAATGCACACCAAAATTAATCTGTTTCAGTGTATGATAATTCAAAAGAAAGTAATGTCACTGAATAAATGAAAAAATTTTCAAAAGTTACAAAGATGATTGAACAATTCTAAAGTCATTGAATTGTACACTTACAATGAATTAAGTTCATGGTATGTTATACCTCAATAAAGTATTTAAAAGGTTTGTCATTCAGAGCTGTGGATCTTTGAGTTATGCCTCCTGTACTATTCAGTTAATTGGGTAGGTCTACTGCATAGACATGTGCAGCAAAATGGATCAAAAGTGCATCACTGATTGGAGTGAAAATGTGGAAACATCAAAGCACTAGAAGAAAATAGGAGAAAGTTCTTTCATAAATATCTCCAAATGGACAAGCATCATAACCCATAAGACTCAAATGGCTCAACATTTAAGTGCAAAAAAATGAAACCATAAAATTACCCTAAGTAAATATGAGAAATTTGCATTACATCTCTAGAGTGTGCAATGGATTTCTTAAAAATGACTCAAAATTCAAAAGCCAGAAAATAAAACATTGATAAATTTGACTATGTAGAAATTTTAAGACCTCTACACATTAGTTTTTTGATTTTATATAATAGACCAAAAGACTAATCTGTCTAATATGTAAACAACTTATAGATCCTGGTAAGGCAAAGATTCACAATCCAATAGAGAATGGTCAAAAGGTTTAAAAAACATAAAAAGTTATTGTAAAGAAAGATACACACAAGACACAAAACTGGATCAACCTTGTCATTATGAGGCAAATGCTGACTACCACTAGGAGCCTGGGCAACTCAGTGATTTCCAGAGAGAATTCTGTAGCAGGAGCTGGAATATCTCCAGCTAGTGAAGAATATCTCTAGGGTTACATTGCCAGAATGAATCCCTTTCAATGGTACTTCGATTGAGCTTCAAAAGTTATAAAAAGGGAGGGAAAGAATGGAGAGCATCAAGAAGTGATAAAGATGATTTTTGAATTCACTACAGCATGGGGCAAATTTGTCTCTGAAGTTTAAAAAAAAAAAAGGGAAGAAAAAAATAAAACAAAAGTAACAAACTCTCTGAAAGGGAGTTTGACATTATGGTACAAATTCATTTCAGAGAAGCCACCCTAAAGAACCATAGATTTATTTAACAAGATAACTGTGACATCAATGTTTATTAATAGTGAGCCAGTTTTCTTTGGCTTAGATACAGTGCTACTCCTTGGCCAAGGGAATATGTAAGAGGCTCACAAAGTTGGAATGCAAAGGAAAGATGCTGTCTGTTTATTTACCAAATAATCTAACAAATAAATAGTGCTTATTTTTTTTGCTCAGATGGTAAAGAATCTGCCTGCAATGCAGGAGACCTGGGTATGATCCCCAGATCAGGAAGATCTTTTGGAGAAGGGGATGGCAACACATTCCAGTATTCTTGCCTGGAGAATTCCATGGACAGAGGAGCCTGGTGGGTTACCGTCCATGGGGTCTCAAAGAGTGACACAACTGAATGACTAACACTTTCACTTTTACATGCCAAATACTGTTCTGATTGCATTTGCAATTGTAGTAGTTGGAACTATAATATTATCCCCACTTTACAGATGATTAGCTATACGCATAGAGATGGTAAGTAGCTTGTCTAGGACCACACAGCTAATAAGCTGCAGAGTCAGCATTCAAGCAAGTCAATGTGGCTCCAAAGCACATGCATTACACAGCTTTCCCAAAGAGAACGAGGAACTGTTTCCAAAAGAAGGGGAATGATTCGTGTTCAGGCAAATCTACCACAGTTAGTGGTATTTATTACCCAGAGCAGTTCTTTTTTCAAAGGTTTCCATAAGTCACAGCAGTTATTAAGGCTCTCTTGACTTGGAGCACTGCATTCTAGCTGCTTTGAAGGTATCTGTCTACTCTGAAGGACCCTACGTGATGTGGCCTCCACAGTACAATGCAGTTGGGGCTTACTGAAAAATAAGCGCTGACTATTGTATGGAATTGAAGAGAATTAGGAAGGTATCATTCTTCCTTCGGTTTCGCCTTGAAGTCTACATAGACAGGGTCTTTGAAGGAAATGGAAACCTGTGAGTAAATGTAGTTCAAACAATATACAAGGTTTCAACGTTGGGTTCCAATAATTTCTCTTCCATTATAATAACAAATTGGACTGAACAAAGCTGGGAATTTATCACATGGTATAGTATAATAGCAGAAGAGACTAAGGAATTTTAATGCACTGGAGGTACTTGTTTAAAAGTCAAAGTAATAAAAAAAAGTGACAAGTGTTTGATATACATTAATAAACCCAGAAATCTATTTATTCAATAGATATCTATCAGGAAGTAGAATGAACTAGTCTCCAAGCTAGGCTCTGGGGCACCATTCTAAAGCCGTATCACTTTCTGAAATCTGATTACTGAAGGAAAGCTATTATCTGTGCTGATAACTGTTGATTTAGCCACGTTAGGCAAATGTGTTTTGTAGAGAAATACAATAAATCTGTTGCTTGACTTAAGCATGAGTCAATTCATTTAAATATATTCAAACTAGTGGCCCAGACATACTGTGTCATATATATCCATTTACGTGTGGATGATCAAAGTGTAAGGCTGCCCCTGGTGCCACAGCACGGCTCTGGCTATCATTACACACTGCAGTTAGTAACAGAAATCACACACGAAATTCGTTTCATGTTGGTCAACCATCAGTATGATTCTAACATCAAAACAAATGTGCTTGTTTCAGCTCTCAGTGAATGAATTTGTTTCTGTTTTTTTCTCTTACTTTGGGAATATACAAAATAAGTAAATTTTATACCAATTTCTCTCTTCAAACAGATACAAGAAATTGTGTACACTTCAGAATTTTGATAAAAGTTTAATGAGGAGAATAAATAACTGTTATCATGATGCACAAAATTCATACTCAACAATCATTCTGACATATAACTGATTTGGGGGCTTCCTTGATAGATCAGCAGTAAAAGAATCCACCTGCAATGCAGGAGACCTGGGGTCAGTCCCTGAGTGGGGAAGATCGTCTGGAGAAGGAAATGGCTAACCACTCCAGTATTCTTGCCTGGGAAATCCCAAGGACAGAGGAGGCTGGCAGGCTACAGTCCATGGGATCACAAGAGCTGGAGAAAAGTTAGCAATTAAATCACCACCATCACCATAACTGATTATATTTCTGAGATTCTCTGAAATGAGTTTACCAGGACAAAAGACATACAATTTTTAAAGATCTTGTACATAGTGTTAAACTGCTTTTCAAAGTGTTTCTGTTACTTTTATAGTTTAACTAAAGTGAATGGAAATGCCAGGTTTACAACATTGTTCTGACTCTCATTTCCTCTTAACTTTTATGCTTCATTCAGTAGGAAAAGAAAATGACAGCTTCCTGTTTTAATTTTCATGCTTTTGAAAAGTATTTGTGGCATCCCCATCATTAAAAATGTTGACAAAGATGCTCATATCATAAAGAATGACATCGGCATATGAAATTAGGAAGCAGAGGCCAGGAAAAGAGATTCTCAAAAACAGAAAAAATGGATTTTAAATAATGGGATAGATATTATCTGAAGCATAAGGAGTTCCACATGTATTTAGCAGAAACTTAAGATGCCAAATAAAATCATTAATAAAAAGGCTTGTTTGTGTTATTATTTTTTAATTTTGAACTTTAAGTATTCGCAAAATGAATTTTTATCCCTGAAATCATTACTGAAATACATAGTCTCAGGATGCACTGCCTGAATGCCCTGAAAAATAATTTAACAATATACTGTATTATGCCTTTACTTATACTGAGAGACTTGCTATTTTAACTAGAAGCATTATGAACAAAAATGTTTGTCTTTCCAATTCACTTATTGTGTTAGCTTCTTATTGTTGTAACAAATTATCATACACACAGGACTTAAAGCAACATGTAGTTCTTATCTTAAACTTCTTGTAGTCAGAAACCCCAAACTGGTTTTACTAAGTAAAAGTCTAGGGCTTCCCTGGTGCCTCAGATGGTAACGAATCCACCTGCAATGCAGGAGACCTGGGTTCGATTCTTGGGCGGGGAAGATCCCCTGGAGAAAGGAATGGCTACCTCTGGAGAATCCCACGGACAGAGGAACCTGGGGGGCTACACTTCATGGGGTCACAAAGCATCAGACGTACCTGAGAAACTAAGCATGCGAGTAAAAGTCCAGGTGACTGCTAGTCTGTGTTTCTTCTGCAGGCTCAAGATGAAAATTTATTCCCTTACATCTTCCAGCTTCCAGTTGTTCTTGGCTCATGGCCACACCCTCCATCTCCAAAGGCAGCAGCTTCTTCAGCTCTTGCTCTGACTCAGTTTCTCTTGTCACGTCTTCTCTGACTCTTGATTACTCTGGACCCACTCAGAAAATCCAGGACAATCGCCCCATCCCAGTGTGCTTCATCACATTTGCAAAGGCCCCTCTGTCCTGGATGGTAACTTATTTGTAGGCTACATGAATTAGAATTTGGACATCTTTGGGGGCCTCTGCTTGCATTCTCCTATATGCCATGAAAAAGTAAGATTTTGTGACAGTTCAAGGTGTCATAAATGCCTGTATGTTCACTGCATAAACATTCATTGAGTTGTGATACAGTTTGTGATATAGTCAAAATACACTACCTCTTTTGTGATGAACTGTAGAAGAATATTATTTCCTATTCTTAATCACTTCCTACTTTTATTTTTCTCATTTCAGACTAAGGTTAGTGCTTTAGCAAAAACATACTTATTAGCTAATGAGAGTAATGAAATGAGGCTATTTTCTATATTAATAACTGCATTACTCTCAACACATACTGAAGAAATTAGATGGCTCAGATTTGCTATGTACAAGAAAAGATACATTTTAATTATCTCATTTTCTCTTCTTACCATGTGACTTTAATAATAAAATCAGCTTGTAATGGACGTAGCTAAGAGCTTTAGAATCAGACAAATCAGAGTTCAAATTCCTGGCTTTTCTACCTATCAGATATTGCATTTAATGTTTCTGAGCTTTTGAAAAATGAGTATTATAATACTTACACTTGGATATTGTAAAGATTAGGTAAACTTAGAAAAATTATGTAAAATATATAAAAATGATTTGACATGTAACATGTCCTCAAAACTGTTAGCTTTCTTTTGCCTAGAAGTTTTACTTTTAAAATTATATATTTCATCTACTTACATATATATTCTTTTATGGTAATAGTTAAAAGGTTTGAAAATATTTTATTCTATTGATTCAAAAAGATAAAGACAACTGGTTTTCCCCTTTACTAAAATCTGCTTTATCTGCATTTGGAATAATAAATGTGGCACTTCATTTGTTTGCAGGCAGGTAAAATACATCATTTGAATGTTAATATATGCCCATCTATATTCTATTTGTCCCCAGCTACTTTAGAGGTAGAGTGATTAGTTTCAGATTGTATTCTGAACAAGTGATGGAATTTATAGACTCCCATTCATAGGAGTTCAGCAATGAAGAGCATATGAGACAAACAGAGTAAGAGATCATTCATAAAGCATGGACATTCTACATAGAATTTTGTGCCCTATGTACATATGCAACAGTTGATCTTACTTTTGAATGCTACCAGAACTTTTCAAAACAATAAAAGCTACTTGCTATAGGAAATCTTCCTGGAAAAAAAGAATTGTACCTTTAAGTCAGTTTTCCTGTACTTCTCCTTTGCACATCTTCGGGAAGTTCAGGTATTGCTGAAGTGTTCTCCCAAAAGAAGTTTCAGTTCATTATAAACTGAATTATCACATGCTTATTAAAAACTTAAAATATGTGTTAAACTATTTTATTTTCTTTATTTTTATAATAAAAGATGGGTTTCCAGGAATATAACCTTGCCTCATAATATTGCATCTTTTATATATAAGTTTTATGTGACTAAATATATATTTATTTATTATTCAGGTGACAAGTAAATACAAAGCTATGAATCACCTAATGTAATAATATAGACTTCATTACACTTTGTGGATTGGAATGGGCAAGAGCATAGTTGAATAAAAGTTAAAGTAGTCATATAATTGCAGATTCGAGAATTTTTGAAAGAACTGTGAAGTAACCTCATTTTAAATATGAAAAGCAGGTATGTTATAAAATGGAACAACCAAATGAAAACTGACAAACTGCCAAGCAATACACTGAAATACACATTTTAGCTTTTCCAGTATTTCATTTTGAATGTTTGGCAGATGTCTGGATGAATATATTTTTCCTCATTTGACTGTGTTTTCTAATCATTTAAATGAAACATAATTAGGAATCAATTGTATATATTCCCAAAGCATTCAGTTTATTTCATGTATTTTAAATTTTGTTAAAAGAATAAAAAGAAATAGATAGGAATCAGTGATAAAGAAGGGAAATCACATTCTTGTTACCATCAGCCATTCTCAAAATCAACAAAGGATAAGATAACTGCACATGTCGAGCCTGAGAGATCTGCTGAGAGTAAACGACTGGGGCAGATTTCCACCCAATCCCTCACTTTTAAAGTTTGCCATCCAGTCTTCTTATGTACATTTAAATTATGTTCATTGCAAGTTACTTTGGTGGTTTGTTTTCAAGAGATTTTAAGAAAAGCTTTGCATGAAATTAGAGGAAAAGCTGAACAAGCCAACTTCAGCACATTGAAGATGCAGAGAAACCCCAGGAACCTCAGTGGTAGGCCCTCATGGCTGTTCGTTCTGTCTGCCAGGGACAGCTGGCTGATTTTCAGATCCCTGGCTCTGCTAGGTTCTGATTCACTCAGATTAAGTTATGTATCCTGATGTCTAACCTGGGGCCAGTTTGCCAAGAATCAAGGTCTCACAACAGCGAATTGTTTTTAAAAACACATTTTGTTGGTGGAGTTAGAGATATCAGAGACATTATGTTGGAAAGCCAACTCACAAGGTGTCACCTATTCTAAATTGGTATTATTTGGAGAAAAATGTAATAGGACATTTTTTTCAATATCCTAAATGTTGTAGTAGATGAGAACTGACTACTGTATTTTCCAAATTTTGATTTACCAAGAGGATTATTTTCCGCAGGTTTTGTTAAATGGGTGGCCGATCATGATAGTTGCAATGGTAATGACTGCTAGTTTAGGTTCCAGATGATAGCAGAGAAAAAATTAAGCTGCTTCTAACAAACAGAAAGGGCTTTCTTGGTGGCTCAGTGGTAAAGAACCTGTCTGCCAATCCAGGAGATGCAGGTTTGATCCCTGCTCAGGAAGATCCCCTGGAGAAGGAAAAAGGTTACCCATTCCAGTATTCTTGCCTGGGAAATCCCATGGACAGAGGAGCCTGGTGGGCCTTAGTGTAAGGGGTCACAAAGAGCTGGACATGACTTAGCAACTAAGCAACAACAAGCAAAAAGAGAAAGGGTGGGGGGGATAAAAAACAAAAGATAAAGTTTTTCTGGAAAAAAAAAAAAAGGCGGCGGTGGGAGGGGGGAGAGATTATTTTAAATATTGAGAATTCAGAGGCTGACCTGGAAGATGACTGTGCTTGTTCCAGTTTAACTTATTTCTAGGCTGGGCTGGAACTGCAAACAGTAGGGATGGATAATAGTAGTTGGGGCTACCCTGGTGGCTCAGCAGTAAAGAGTCCACCTGCAGTGCAGGAGACTTAAAGACCGGGGTTCAATCCCTGGGTCGGGAAGATCCCCTGGAGGAGACCATGGCAACCTATTCCAGTACTGTTGCCTAGAGAATCCCACGGACAGAGGAGCCTGGTGGGCTACAGTCCATGGGGTCGCAAAGAGTCAGACACGACTGAGCAACTTCACTTCACTTCACTAATCTTTACTAGAAGCAGCAAAGACTGGAAATGCTCCATTAAGGGAAATGTGCTTGAGACTTTACTAAACTTTTGATGTCAGATCCTTTCAGTTTCTTTTTTTCACAGTGAGTTCAAAATGTCTTCATTGGAACAGAACGTTCCAAAGTTACAAGATTGTTTTTGGCGCTCCATGGGACACATGGGCAAGGCTGTAATCGAGGGAGACAATGCTGTCAGCACAAGTGCTGGGAGAACCTGAAAGCCCAGGAGTGGAGCATTCATCACCATGATTCCACCCGACACTTGACTGAAAACATTTTGCACTAATTTGCTTTGTGCCTGTCCAGACAATCTAAAAAGAAAGGATGAGGGGGCAACAGGTGTCTATTAAACAGAATAAACAGCCTCTGGCAAATGAATGCATTTCACACACTTGTGGCTTTTGGAGGGACAGGGGCGGTGGGGATGAGGGGAAAGGAAACGGAGGAGGAGGAATGAAGGAATAGCCTTTCCTCCAGTGGTGGGGAAGGGCTGGCTCAGGTCACAGGGATCCGCATGGTCACACCGCCCCAGCCTGGAGATTCACAGGTGCAGGTAGAAGAGGGCTTCAACCTGAGGGCTGGCTTATCAATGCGCACTTTTATTCTGATCAGGTTTAAAACCTACCTGACAATGACTTTCAAATCTCTGATGAAATAGATTTGAGTCTCTTTCCCTGGATTGTATTTTTAAACTTAACCTCTGCATACATATAACTGCTGTAGGGTGGTTTTAAGCCTCTGCTGGTGGGTCAATTAAAAAAAAAAAAAAAGCCTCAAGCTTGTTGTCACAGTTGTCTGACTTTGCTGAGAGCATGCAAGAAAGATTAGGGTAAAGGTGAGGGGAGCAAAAGAACCCACTCTGGGACCCCTAATTGGCTCCTGTTTTGAACTGTGGAGGGGGAGGGGAAAAGGCGAAGGAGCAAGAAGATGGTCTAACAAGAAACACATGGTCTTTTGAAAGTAAACACAGCTGGGACCCAAACCGTGTTCTCCTCATTGTCCTAGCCTTCAGCCTTTTCAGGATCGCATTATCGTTGCAGTACTGATGATTATCTGTTTGGATTATCATTAAGAAATGTGGCAATATTCAAGAGAGAATAGATATAAATCTAATTTCTAGGGCTGTGGTTAATCAGAAAACTTCATCATATTTTCCTAAGACTAAAACAATGGACTTTATTAATAATTCTCAGTTTCTTTAGAGTTTCTAAGTCATTGATATTTTCTAAGCTGCTTGCAGTTTGATCTTTACCCATTGATTTTCTAAGTAAATAACATGTGATTCAAGGACACTTTAGGTCTCATGAAAAATGAAAAGATCGTAATACTGACTATTAAAGTAGTAGTCCAAACTCTTCCTTTTGTGTTGGCAAAAAGATGCAGAATTTGAGGACATCCTCAAAATATTCATGTCCATAACAATTCTCATTTTCTGTGTAGTTATAACTCTTTTGAATGGAGTTGTAACACAAGTGTTTTCTAGAAACTGTAAAATAATAGGCAATAAGTTAGATAGTAATGCCTTGGCAAAAATATCTTAGAATATGAACAAAAGCCAGACCAAGAAAGAAGCATGTCTGTTCAGGGAAACCACAAAAGGTAGTGCCCATAAAGGGTGGGATTCTTAGATTGTAATAGATTTGGAAAAAAAAAAAAAATCTACCATTCCTGAGTTCAGAGTCATAACATAAGAAAGAATGCATATGGGAGGTGGGAGGGCTTTGTCAATTTTATAATTTTAGCTAAGCCAAATAAGACTACTACATTTTGTTTCAAAGTTACTTTGCTTCCTGGTTCAGAATTCTGTTTGTAAAAAGATCCTGATATATCTTTCATAATTTTTGGATATATAATTCAAATGCTCTTAGGGCTATGAATAATGAGTTAATTCATATTTGTATTTGACTAATAACTTATTCATTATTTTAACAGAGCAACAAAGTAACATATAACAAGAAAATAAAGGAAACAAAAAATTTAAAATTTTCCTACATAGAAATAGCTATTGTTGACATTAGTATATGTCACTTCACTCATTTTAATTCTTATATAAACGTCAATTCTTGTGAAAACATTTCTAAATAGAAAGAACACTAAAAGAATTAACACACAAAGAGAAAGAAGGAAAGGGGGACTAAATGGGTGGAAAATGGGTCAGTGTGTATAGATGGATGAATATCAAAATTGTCATAAACTGCATTTGTGCCATTTGAAAGTTTGAGAGTATTTGAAGTTCATAAAATAAATGGAAATTATGATAAAACTTATTAATTCCCTCAACTTTAGATAAATGTTTTTATCAACTCAAGAACCATTAGTTAGATATTAATTAAAGATTATAGAAATAGATATACTGTTTTTCTGAAACAAAATGTCTATTGACCCCAAACCATGAAAACTAAAATTAGCATTCCACCACTGATTCTCAGTTCAACATCTCTTTTCACCCTTTGCAAGCTGATGATGCTTATATATTATCTTCTACAACTCTGTATTATTTTTTGATTGCTATCATTAATAACAAATTATTTTTATTATGGCTAATCTAGTTTTAGTTTTCTTTAAATTTTTTAGTTATTTCTCAGTTCATTCTTGACTAGCTAAATGTTGTTATTGCTCTTACTTTTCTCCTTTTTTGATTCTTAAGCATTTCTTTCGTATTTTGCTTTAACCTGGAAAGGGTAGTTCTGGAATTCCCTTGCGTGTCTGAGAACATGTGATGCCTGTCTGCTCCAGGACGGCCAGTGTATCACACGTGCGTCCCCACATCTCCTTCCCTCGGCACCTGTAGACACTGCCCTGTTGTCGTCTGTCATCTAATGCTTCACTCAGCGTTCACTAGGGCTTCTTCATTCTTCTTCTGAATTTCATTAAGTTTATGCGGGTCTTTGTGCATTCTTTCATGATTTGTTTATGTTATTTATCTGACACCCTCACTGATGAAGGACAGCTCGTTAAGGATCACGTTGACAGAGGTACCCTTTATCTGCTTCAGCATCTATTAATATCAATTATTCCCCTGTTGTCTTTATGGCAGCAAAGTTTGCTGTGGATAACTCTGAGACTAACTCAAAATTTTCCATATTATAAATGACTTCAAATGGTTTATTTTTTTAAAATTTATTCTAGAAGTTTGATAATTTAAATAAGATACCTGTTGCTCTGTTTCAAGTTTTCCTTGAAGGTGGCCTACTCATTCAGCTGGCAATATTATTTCTTTCTTTATGTCAATTTTCTTTTCTGTACCCTGCATTTTGTTCTATGCTTTAAGAATAATAAATATTTATATCATCAGAATCTCTTCATGTGTTTTACATATTTGTTCAATTTTATTTATTTCTTAAAACCTCTTAATTTCTTCATTTGTAATTATCTCATGCTTTTTATCCATGCTAACAA
This sequence comes from Nanger dama, assembly GCA_917880005.1. Classification (NCBI taxonomy): domain Eukaryota; kingdom Metazoa; phylum Chordata; class Mammalia; order Artiodactyla; family Bovidae; genus Nanger; species Nanger dama. Next base: position 9,083,260 of record CAKJTW010000044.1, on the reverse strand, counting down.
TTTGATTTTTAGCCATATCCATTTTGTCCCTGTTTTTTTAAAATTTATTTAATAACACTATAAAGAGCCTCTTAATGAAAGTGAAAGAGGAAAGTGAAAAAGTTGGCTTAAAGCTCAACATTCAGAAAACTAAGATCATGGCATCCGGTCCCATCACTTCATGGCAGATAGATGGAGAAACAGTGGAAACAGTGGCTGACTTTATTTCTGGGGCTCCAAAATCACTGCAGATGGTGACTGCATCTGCACTTACTCCTGGAAGGAAACTTATAACCAATGTAGACAGCATATTAAAAATCAGAGACATTACTTTGTCAACAAAGGTCCATCTAGTCAAGGCTATGGTTTTTTCAGTGGTCATGTATGGATGTGAGAGTTGGGCTATAAAGAAAGCTAAGCACCGAAGAATTGATGCTTTTGAACTGTGGTATTGGAGAAGACTCTTGAGAGTCTTGGACTGCAAGGAAATCCAACCAGTCCATCTTAAGGGAGATCAGTTCTGGCATTCATTGGAAGGACTGATGTTGAAGCTGAAACTCCAATATTTTGGCCACCTGATGTGAAGAGCTGACTCATTTGAAAATACCCTGATGCTGGGAAAGATTGAGGGCTGGAAGAGAAGGGGACAACAGAGGATGAGATGGTTGGATGGCATCACCGACTCAGTGGACATGAGTTTGGGTAAACTCCGGGAGTTGGTTATGGACAGGGAGGCCTGGCATGCTGTGGTCCATGGGGTTACAAAGAGTCAGACATGACTGAGTGACTGAACTGAACTGAATAACATTGTAAGGATGTCGGCTGCTTTTTGTGCGTTTTGTTTTGTAACTCTAAAATGTCCATCACTTTAGGTTGGCTTATCATCTTCTCTCTGAAGTATTTACTTAATTCATACTCTCATTAGTAGTTTTTGACTATGAGACTCCATTTCTATTTTTCCTTCAGTTACATTTTATTCCACAGTTTTTATGGTCCTTTCCTCGTGTGTGTGTGTGTGTGTGTGTGTATGTATATATTGCATGTATGTGTCTTATTTACATAGGTGATACGGTGTTTCCCCTCATCTTGTTTATACTTAGTGCAGTTGTCTTCATTTAGGTTGTCTGTTTTTTTAATAATGCAGTTGGTAAAGTCTCCTTGTCACTTTCCATCTTATCTGAGAATGATTTTCTTTGTTGGCAAGCCCCCAAAAGTAGGGTTTACTTTTGTCTAAGACAATACTGGGCAAATGTTATCTGCAAAGAACCAAAGAGAAAACATTTTTAATATTGTGAGCCTATGGTCTCTGTTGCAAATATTCAGCTCTGCAGTTATAGAAGGAAGAGAGTCACGGACTACACGTAAATAAATGGCCACAGCTTTGTTTCAACAGAACTTTACTCACAAAGTTAAATGACAGGCCCACAGGGCAAAGTTTGGCTGACCTCCAAATCTAAGAGGTGATTTAATGTCCTCTCCCAGGTTCACTCCTCCTTGTGTGGCTGCTACAGTTTCATGGAGAAATTCTAGCAGAATTCAGATTAATTCCCTAATTGACCACAGATCTGGAAATACAAAAAGCCCCTTCAGTCTTCACCAATATCTTATCATACCTAGAGTCATTCCTTATTTTACCTACAATTAAATGTTAATTATTAATTAGATTGCCTCCAAATTGTGCAGTATTAATAATAATAAGGGCTTCCCTGGTTGCTCAGTGACAAAGATTCTACCTGCAATGCAGGAGCCACAGGAGACATGGGTTCAGTTCCTGGGTCAGGAAGATCCCCTGGAGGAGGGTATGGCAGCCTAATCCAGTATTCTTGCCTGGAGAATCCCATGAACAGAGGAGCCTGGAGGGCTACAGTCCATAAGGTCACAAAGAGTTGGACATGACTGAAGTGACTTAACACAGATAATTAATAAATAATATAGAATTTTGTTGACTCATTTATCTCTCTAGTGCCACTTCTTGGAAAGGGGGATCCAATTAAGCTCTCTAATTAGTTCTTCTGGCAAATAGTTTTCATATTTGCCATTTTATTTTTGTGATATTCCAGCAGAGAGACTTAGGGAATGAGTTTCGCTCTGCAGTTTTTACCTGGCAGTAATCATGTCTATTTTTTCACACTCTTCTCCAATGCTCCCCAGAAGTTTCTGAGAGATTCCTAGAGGACTGTCGGTCGAGGTTCCCCAGGATGCAGCCAACACTGCAGGGTGCTCTTTACCATGCCACCCTGCAGCCAACACTGACGCTCCCAGGGAAATTTGCTGCACTGAACAGAGCTCTCTGCATCTTTCTGTTGCACCACTGATCTGATGTGCAGGCAGAGGGTAGGCAGTGATAATCGTGTAGGAGAACTCTGTTCAACACACTTTTCTTTATGGTCAGACAAGATCACAAAAAGACAGAGAAAGCCCACAGAAATTCTGCTGGAAGTATCAGAACACTTCCAGATATGATATGAGCCAGGAACAGTGTATCCACCACCATTGGGAGAGCTTTGAGAACTCCAGGTACCTTGGAATATAGCAACTAATTCCTGATTTTCAGAAACAGGAGGAATTTTTTCCCCTAAAACCTACCTATCATCAGTGCATCAAGTCCCAATAGATTAACACTGAGTTTTCTCACAATCTTCAGAGCAAACCCTATCAACCACAAGGAGAAATATTGCCTAAGGTAGTAAGTTGCCTAGGGTGTCAAATATCACCATGAGTGGGGCACCAGCAGAAGATGAGGTTATCGTATACCAGCCCCAACTCATTTCTTTCTTTTTTTTTTTCAGTTTCTACTGCTCCAGTACCTTGCTCCGAAGGTCCAGCTACAACCGTTCAGATAATAACACACATTTCAAAATACAAATATTATTTAACTCTCAAAGGACAAGTGCAAATTCTGATTGAAAAGCATGCTTACAAATCTTATTTTTACCAGAAGCAACTGGCAGAAAGATAGGTTTGCTAAAAGATGCACTCAGTTAACATGACTGCAAAGTGCTTTACTTTTATTCCATGTGCAAGCATGCTAATTTCCTCTAGAAGAAAAAGGTATGTTCAAGTGTGAAGTCAGATGATTGTTCAGTATATGCCAAAGCCATGTGCTTAAACATAGTTCTTTCTCAGATTCTCACATTCAAGTCCATGGATGCAAATATATTATTCAGCCAGTTCACCCACTTCTGTTTCACCAAGAAGTGGAGCTTGTCTATTAGTCTGTTCTGAAGAAGAAGGTACATGCAGCAAAAATTATTAAAATCGCCTTCGTCTAATGGAAAGGGTTGATTCTATGATACGTTTTTTTCTTATTTTAATTTTTAAGATAAATATATAATATATTCTAGTATTCTCCTCTCTAGCTATGAGAGGAAGTTATTTTCAGGTATTTTTATCTCTGTTATTAGCTGACTAGAAATAGAATTTGTTATTTGGAATATTCAGAGCTTAATCTGTATCTTATGTCTATATTGCTTTGAAGAGACATCTTTGAGTAATTCTTTTAAATTAGTTGTATAGAGTTCTAATCTCCATTAATTAACAGGGAATCAAGAAAAACCCAATGATAGCCATTACTACTTACTAAGCAAAGAGGTTAAGCTACATGTATACACTAAGACAAGATGAATCAAAATAATTTTTATCTTTAAGGCATAGCAGCAGAGTAGCCAAGTCTTACATGAAAGGCTCTCCCTTGCTTTCCACCAATCCTGTCAGAAAAATGGAGCTGAAATGGCTAATGGTGTTATTAAGAGGGTTGCAGCATCAAGAGGCAGGCAGAAGGGACTTCAAAAGCGGGAGCAGCCGTGGTCCTAGAAGCATTTGATATGAAATCTGGGCTCCAACTCTCATTTTCTCTCCTTTGAAGAATTCTAATTGGAGAAGAAAAAAATCAAGCATTTTTGACCAGACCTGTGCCAAAGAAAATTATGGGAGGCAAAGATGAAAAGGAATGTGTCATGATTGTCCTGTTTTTAAAAGTCCCCAAAGAGCAAGAGTGTCCTTGCAGTCACTGATGCTGAAAAGGTTTATTGAGGAGGATGGGGGAAGATTCCCATGTGCTACCAACCAAACTCGGAGGTGTCTGGTTTCCCCAAGATAATGGACCAGATATTGATGAAAAATTACAATACAAAAAAAAAAAAAGAAGAAGAAGAATCAAAAGAAGAGAAGCTAAGCTTGTTGTCAAATAGTCTAAACATTTACTATATTTGATACTAGGAAATTAATATGGTAATACTAACATTTGTGAAATTCTTGAGGTTTAACACCTCGGAATGTGTGCCCTTGTCTTTCCTGAAATCACTTTGCCATCTCACATTTCACCTGATTGATTGAGAAGTGAGCTTAATGAACAACACAGAAGAGAAGAAAATAAGTAAAAACAAAAGCTAAACTTGCAATAACTAGTACAAGTAAAAATATTAGCCAAAACTATCACACATCCCTCTGAAGATAGCCATTAGTACATTAAACTTGGTCTCACAAAAACACTTGTGTATACCGTATATTTTGAAAATCATTACATAAGTCATTTGTAAAGAAGTTCTTCAATGAAAGCCATTTGTGTAAATATGATACTTATTCTTATCTTGTTACAGCAAATTATGTCTATGAGAGGAATTTGTATCGACATAAATTAATTTTATTTTATCAGATATTTGTCTGAAAAAGTCAATTCAGTAAAAAATAATTCTAATAATGGTATTAGAGTGTTTTTATCCAAATAGGCAGAAAATCACAACCAATTAAAGTGTTATTTTATTTCAATATAAATATTATTTTTTTCATATTTTTGTTTCATATTCAATATTTTGTTTCACATTTTTTATTAGTTTGATAAAGATATTTGTGAAATGCTTCAGAAGTGACTGAAAGCAACCTGAATGTGGAAACTGCTTCAAGAAAAAAAACAACTTAATGAAAGGTGTTTAGTTATATGTGTATTTTCAGGAATACATCTGTTTTGAAAGAAGTCCTGCTCTATAAGCTCCTGGTACCATGTTTGATAAATGTGTACTCATTGATTGAGGGTCAAATATAATCTGAAAAATTTATTCCATAAGTATGAAAAACAGAGCTTTCAAAATCTTCCTCCTTCAGAGGCCTAGACAGCCACACCTGCAGTCTTTCTCATTATACCCTCCAAGATCACTGCTTACTGGCATCTTCTAGGTAAAGGCAGGCAGCAGCAAATAGATGGGTAGCGTTGATGGAAGAGTGAGCAAAATACTATTTCTGCTTATCTGAAGATACTATAGGATTTTCTACTCAAAATTTAACCAAACTTAAGTCACTTTAGCCCCATGATTTAAATGAGCACCCTGGATATCCTACCTTGTTTCTTCAGGTGGGGGACAGAATTAAAATTCAAAAATCACAGAATTTTTTAGAACTATAAAGAAATCTTCTAACTGAGCTTCAATTCCCTCCATTTCACCCAAAGACACTTACTAAAATCACTACTGAACTCCATGTTGCCAAACCCAATGAGCAGTTTTGATCTCATTTTACTTTATCTCTCAGAAGCACTCAAGAGTAGGAAAATGTGCAAAAGTCTCTTCCTTTACATTCTGATCCATCATCTCCAGTTTTCCTGACTAACTCTGACCAGTTTTCTCCCTCAGCTTTGCGGGCATATTTTACCTTCCTCAGACTGAATTCAGCATCCCTCAATGGCTCTGACTTCAAACTCTCTCATATCCTTTTATACCTTCCATCTTGATACTGTCATATGTTAAAATTATTTAACCACTGTCAACGTATTCAGTTCAGTTCAGTTCAGTCACTCAGTCATGTCTAACTCTTTGAGACCCCATGAATCACAGCACGCCAGGCCTCCCTGTCCATCACCAACTCCCGGAGTTCACTCAGACTGGCATTCATCAAGTCAGTGATGCCATCCAGCCATCTCATCCTTGGTCATCCCCTTCTCCTCCTGCCCCCAATCCCTCCCAGCATCAGTTTCTTTTCCAATGAGTCAACTCTTCACATGAGGTGGCCAGAGTACTGGAGTTTCAGCTTTAGCATCATTCCTTCCAAAGAAATCCCAGGGCTGATCTCCTTCAGAATGGACTGGTTGGATCTCCTTTCAGTCCAAGGGACTCTCAAGAGTCCCTTGACTCCAACACCACAGTTCAAAAGCATCAATTCTTTGGCACTCAGCCTTCTTCACAATCCAACTCTCACATCCATACATGACCACTGGAAAAACCATAGCCTTGACTAGACAGACCTTAGTCGGCAAAGTAATGTCTCTGCTTTTGAATAAGCTATCTAGGTTGATCATAAGTTTTCTTCCAAGGAGTAAGCTTCTTTTAATTTCATGGCTGCAGTCACCATCTGCAGTGATTTTGGGGCCCAAAAAATAAAGTCTGACACTGTTTCCACTGTTTCCCCATCTATTTCCCATGAAGTGATGGGACCAGATGCCATGATCTTTGTTTTCTGAATGTTGAGCTTTAAGCCAACTTTTTCACTCTCCTCTTTCACTTTCATCAAGAGGCTTTTTAGCTCCTCTTCACTTTCTGCCATCAGGGTGGTGTCATCTGCATATCTGAGGTTATTGATATTTCTCCCAGCAATCTTGATTCCAGCTTGTGTTTCTTTCAGTCCAGCGTTTCTCATGATGTACTCTGCATATAAGTTAAATAAGCAGGGTGACAATATACAGTCTTGACATACTCCTTTTCGTATTTGGAACCAGTCTGTTGTTCCATGTCCAGTTCGAACTGTTGCTTCCTGACTTGCATACACATTTCTCAAGAGGCAGGTTAGGTGATCTGGTATTCCCATCTCTTTCAGAATTTTCCACAGTTTATTGTGATCCACACAGTCAAAGGCTTTGGCATAGTCAATAAAGCAGAAATAGGTGTTTTTCTGGAACTCTCTTGCTTTTTTGCTGATCCAGCGGATGTTGGCAATTTGATCTCTGGTTCCTCTGCCTTTTCTAAAAACAGCTTGAACATCAGGGAGTTCACAGTTCATGTATTGCTGAAGCCTGGCTTGGAGAATTTTGAGCATTACTTTACTAGCATGTGAGATGAGTGTAATTGTGCGGTAGTTGGAGCATTATTTGGCATTGCCTTTCTTTGGGATTGGAATGAAAACTGACCTTTTCCAGTCCTGTGGCCACTGCTGAGTTTTCTAAATTTGCTGGCATATTAAGTATAGCACTTTCACAGCATCATCTTTCAGGATTTGAAACAGCTCCACTGGAATGCCATCACCTCCACTAGTTTTGTTCGTAAGTGATACTTTCTAAGGCCCATTTGACTTCACATTCCAAGATGTCTGGCTTTTGATTAGTGACCACATCATCATGATTATCTGGGTCGTGAAGATCTTTTTTTGTACTTTCGTGTATTCTTGCCACCTCTTCTTAATATCTTCTGCTTCTATTAGGTCCAGACCATTTCTGTCCTTTATTAAGCCTCCTAAATCTCAGACTGTGACCTCATTCAAAGCTTCACTTCCAATTAGCAAAGAACCATTAGGGTCTCCTGAGGTAGAAGTCTCCACAGAGGCCCATGCCCTTCATATTCAATACATTCAAAATGATGGAAAAAGTGTTAGTCACTCAGTCAGGTCCAGCTCTTTGTAACTCCATGGACTGTAGCCCTCCAGGCTCCTCTGTCCACGGAATTCTCCAGGCAAGAATACTTGAGTAGGTAGTCATTCCCTTCTCCAGGGGATCCTACAAGCAGTTTGCTTGGATTCCAATCTTGGATCCACAATTTGCTAGCTTGGAGGCCATTGCTCATTCTACCACATTGCTGTGCCTCAGATTCCTTAGCTCTGGAAATGAAGAATAATGGCACCCCACCCTCCACATACACACACAGATTAAATGAGCTACTACATGAAAACTCTCTTTTACTACAATCTGTTCAGGTCGATACTCTGGTAGAAATCCCTTCAAAGGCTTCCCTTAACTCTGGGTGAAACCGTAAGACCTGAGTCAGCCCTCAAGACTGTATATGACCTGAGGAGTAATGTGTGTTACTTCTAGAACTTTTCTTCTTATAATCTACTCCAAAATAGCAGCCAAAGAGAACATTTAAAGTTATGTAGGATAAGGACACTCTTCCACTGAAAACCTTCCATCACTCTCCATCTTAGTTAGAAGGAAAGCTAACGACGATTCTGGCACTTCATACCTGGTGGTGTTGCTCTCCAACTCCCTCTGCCTTTCTCTGCTTGCACTTTCTAGCACATCTCCCTTCCATCCTTCTGTTTCAGCCCCAGTGGACTCCTTATTGTGACTCAGTACTTTGCCTCTTCAAATTTTGGTCACATTTCACTTTCCGAACCAGGCCTGCCCTGATCACCATATTTAAAATTGTAAAGTGCCCACATAGTCTTCATTTAGAAATCTTGGTTTCTCATCATCCCTCTCTAGCTTTCTGTTTGTTTTAGCCATAGAATTAATTCCCTTCTAGTACGATTCTTTATTATGATTAATTTTTTGCTAAAGTATAGTTGAGGTGCAATATGATATGTTATAGCTGTACAATACAGTCATTCATAATTTTAAAGCTTATACTCCATATATAGTTATAATAAAATATATTGTACAATATTTCCTTATAACTCATTTCATACTTAATAGTTTATACCTCTTAATTCCTTACCCTTTATATTGCCCCTTCCCCACTCCCTCTCCCCACTGGTAACCACTAGTTTGTTCTCTATATCTGTGAGTCCATTTCTTTTTGTTATATTCACTACTTCATTTAAAGTTTTATTTAGCACATACATGTGATATCAGATAGTATTTATTTCTCTTTGTCTGACTTATTTCACTTAGCATAATACCCTCTATGTACTCCCAACTGAACTGTAAGGTCCATGAGGATAAGATTGTTCTGGCTGTTTTCTTCACTGATTATCCAAAGCTTCTAGAAGTGTCTTATATTATTTGAGTGCATGTTCAGTTATGTCCAACTCTTTGTGACCCCATGGACTCTAGCCCAACAGGCTTTTCTGACCATGGGATGAGTGAGTTGACATTTCCTGCCCCAGGGAACCTTCCCAACCCAGGGATCGTAACCCACATCTCTTGTGTCTCCTGCATTGGCAGGCAGATTCTTTACTAACTATTGTTGGCTCTCAGTAATTTCTGTTGAACACATAATATGATTGAGGACAATCAAAAAGATGGAGAGATCCATTAAAAGATTATTTTAGTCACTAATATAAAAGGGTAATTTGAATTATGATATTCATAAGATGGAAAGAAAGACAAAGGATAAGAAATACATTTTGGCTGTGAAAAATAAAGGTACTTCTTGGATAACAAGTCAAGAAGATGTGGGAAAGGGAAGAATTCATAATCATTCCATGACTTCTGGCTTAAATGCTTGCATGATGATGCTTATGGAGGATGTGACAAAGCTGAGAGGAGGGCAATAATTAAGAGATGGGAAGGATGGAGAAATGGCTGTGTGCATGTTAATAAGGACAACACTGTGATGTTCAAGTGGGAATGGCACATTGCACATACGCATATAAATCTGTAGCCCAAAGGGAAGGCAGTGACTGTGTGTGTGGTCAGGAAAAGCTACTTTCAATACAGGAACTTCTTGGGCCTACTTGGTTTTGATGGGACACTAAGGAGTGAAGGAAAGATTGACCAACCATCCAAAAGTGAGAGGGGAAAGGCAAAGTTCCTCAGCATTTGAGAAGATCATGGAAATAATGGGCAGACAAGAGTGGGATACATCCTGCACTATCACAGGAAAAATATGGAATCATATTCAGTTCAGTTCAGTCGCTCAGTCTTTGTGACCTAATGGACTGCAACATGCCAGGCTTCCCTGTCCATCACCAACTCCCAGAGCCTATTCAAACTCATGTCCATCGCATCGTGATGCCATCCAACAAGCTCATCCTCAGTTGTCCCCTTCTCTTCCCACCTTCAATCTTTCCCAGCATCAGGGACTTTTCAAATGAGTTCGTTCTTTGCATCAGGTGGCCAAAATATTGGAGTTTCAGCTTCAGCATCAGTCCTTCCAATGAATATTCAGGACTGATTTCCTTTAGGATGAACAGGTTGGATCTCCTTGCAGTCCAAGGGACTCTCACGAGTCTTCTCCAACACCACAGTTCAAAAGCATCAATTCTTCAGTGCTCACCTTTCTTTATAGTCCAACTCTCACATCCATCCATACATAACTACTGGAAAAACCATAGCTTTGACTAGACGGACCTTTGTTGGCAAAATAATGTCTCTGCTTTTTAATATGCTGTCTAGGTTTGTCATAGCTTTACTTCCAAGGAGCAAGCATCTTTTAATTTCATGGCTGCACTCACCATCTGCAGTAATTTTGGAGCCAAAAAATTAAAGTCTGTCACTGTTTCCATTGTTTCTCCATCTATTTACCGTGAAGTGATGGGACCAGATATCATGATCTTCGTTTCTAAATGTTGAGTTACAAGCCAACTTTTTCCCTCTCCTCTTTCACTTTCTTAAAGAGGCTCTTTAGTTCTTCACTTTTTGCCATAAGTATGGTATCATCTACATATCTGAAGCTATTGATATTTCTCCCAGCAGTCTTGATTCCAGTTTGTGCTTCATCCAGTCCAGCATTTCTCATGATGTACTCTGCATATAGGTTAAACAAACAGGATAACAGTATACCGTCCTCCTTTCAAAATTTGTAACCAGCCTGTTGTTCCATGTCCAGTTCTAACTGTTGCTTCCTGACCTGCATACACATTTCTCAAGAGGCAGGTCAGGTGGTCTGGGATTCCCATCTTTTTCAGAATTTTCCACAGTTTATTGTGATCCACACAGTCAAAGGCTTTGGCATGTCAATAAAGCAGAAATAGATGTTTTTCTGGAACTCTCTTGCTTTTTCCATGATCCAGCAGATGTTGGCAATTTGATCTCTGGTTTCTCTGCCTTTTCTAAATCCAACATGAGCATTTGAAGTTCACAGTTCACGTACTGTTGAAGCCTGGCTTGGAGAATTTTGATCATTATTTTGCTAGCGTGTGAGATGAGTGCAATTGTGAACATTCTTTGACATTGCCTGTCTTTGGAACTGGGATGAAAACTGACCTTTTCCAGTCCTGTGGCAACTGCTGAATTTTCCAAATTTGCTGGCATATTGAGCTCAGCACTTTCACAGCATCATCTTTTAAGATTTGAAATGGCTCAACTGGAATCCCATCACCTCCACTAGCTTTGTTCCTAGTGATGCTGCCTAAGGCCCAGTTAACTTCACATTCCAAGATATCTGGCTCTAAGTGAGTGAGCACACCATCATAGTTACCTGAGTCCTGAAGGTATTTTTGTATAGTTCTGTGTATTCTTGCCACCTCTTCTTAATATCTTTTGCTTCTGTTAGGTCCATACCAATTCTTTCCTTTATTGTGCTCATCTTTGCATGAAATGTTCCTTTGGTATCTCTAATTTTCTTGAAGAGATCTCTAGTCTTTCCCATTCTATTATTTTCCTGTTTCTCTGCATTGATCACTGAGGAAGGCTTTCTTATCTCTCCTTGCTATTCTTTGGAACTCTGCATTCAAATGCTTATATCTTTCCTTTTCTCCTTTGCCTTTAGCTTCTCTTCTTTTCTCAGCTATTTGTAAGGCCTCATCATAGAACCATTTTGGCTTTTTGCATCTCTTCTTCCTGGGGATGTTCTTGATCACTGTGTTCTGTGCAATGTCACGAACCTCTGTCCATAGTTCATCAGGCACTCTATCAGATCTAGTCCCTTATATCTATTTCTCATTTCCACTGTATAATCATAAGGGATGTGATGTAGGTCATACCCGAATGGTCTAGTGGTTTTCCCTACTTTCTTCAATTTAAGTCTGAATTTGGTAATAAGGAGTTTATGATCTGAGCCACAGTCAGCTCCCCGGTCTTGATTTTGCTGACTGTATAGATCTTCTCCATCTTTGGCTGCAAAGAATATAATCAATCTCACTTCTGTACTGACTATCTGGTTATGTCCACATGTAGAGTCTTCTCTTGTGTTGTTGGAAGAGGGTGTTTGGTATGACTAGTGCATTCTCTTGGCAAAACTCTGTTAGACTTTGACTTGCTTCAATTTATACTCCAAGGCCAAACTGCTTGTTACTCCACGTAGCTCTTGACTTCCTACTTTTGCATTCCAGTCCCTTATAATGAAAAAGACACCTTTTGGATGTTAGTTCTAGGTCTTCATAGAATAGTTCAACTTCAGCTTTTTCAGTATTACTGGTCAAGGAATAGACTTGGATTACTGTGATATTGAATGGTTTGCCTTGGAAACAAACTGATCATTCTGTCATTTTTGAGATAGCATCCAAGTACTGCATTTTGGACTGTCTTGTTGACTATGATGCCTACTCCATTTCTTCTAAGGGATTCTTGCCTACAGTAGTAGAATCATCATCTGAGTTAGATTCACCCATTCCAACCCATTTTAGTTCATTGATTCCTGAATTGTTGATGTTCACTCTTGCCACCTCCTGTTTGACCACTTCCAATTTGCCTTGATTCATGGACCAGGTTCCTAAGCAATACTGCTCTGTATAGCATCAGACTTTACTTCCATCACCCATCACATCCGCAACTGGGTGTTGTTTTAGTTTTCAAGGAGGGTTAATTACAAGACTGAGCAATGGCATGCTTTGACTTGGGTTAATGGTGCAATGTGCAGAGGGCAACGAAGACTTGAGAAGACAGAATAAGTTATGAAAGAATCATATTAAAGTGGAAAAAGGAGCTTACCAGGAGATCATAGTAGATATTCCATGCACTACTAAGAGACCTTTGAACATAAATTTAAGGTGAAGCCAAGAAGCCAATCTGATCTGTGATAGCATAGAAATAGTGACCAGGTGGGCTTACCTGAGCCACAGAGATTTTAATGGCTATGCCCATGAACATACAGGCAAGCATAGTTGTTATCTGATCCTCTGAATTTATTTCTATCATCCTTTGCGTCCCCTCCACACTTTCCAAGTCATGTATGTCTCAGCTCATCAAATGATTATTTCATCAAGGTACTTTTAATTGATTTCAACAGATTTATTTATTGAGCCCATATGAAGCACTTGGTGTTGGGAATACAAAAGAATAATTTTCTTAGCAAATATGTGTTGATATTCTGTCCACAGAACTATTTTTTAAACTTGTTCATTTTGATCTCTGTAGGGAATAGGGAGATAAGGTCTTCTGGAATTTTGAGGTCAAATTTCAACTTTTAAAAACCATAATAAATGATTCTACACATAGAAAAACGTGTACGACATCAACTATTTAAATTTTAGCATTCTGTTCCTTATCTGATACCTTATTTTTATATACCTTATGAGTTACATTATCAATCTTAATTTTATAGTATATTGATGCTTCTACATGTTTTTAACAACTCTTTGAGATTTATATTGTCCCTGCTTTTCCTTTAAGAAGCAACTTAAAGCTGCTCACCTTTCTAAAACAGTCATTGACTGAACTCCTCTCATCATGAGGATTACCTGGAAAAGCTTTAAATCAATAGTAAGAATTCTTTGCTATTGAACTTCCAAACTGTAAATTAAATAGATATGACTTAAAGTCCTTTTAAACCAGAGTTAAAGGTAGAAATATCACCCTGAAGTAACTTTTCTCTTGAGAAAAGTGTCTTACATTCTAGTGATAGTTGAGGATTAAAGTAAAAATGATTTCTAAAAGTCAGAGGCAGAAGTCTACCAAGAAGTTGAGAAAAAGTGCTGTTTCTGGCTTGGTGCAGGATTTTCAGAAAATTTAAGCCAACTAAAGCTTGCAGTCATACAGTCTTGAGTCATAGAACTCCCCTACACTCTCTAAGGCTTGTCTTTCACCTACCAGATGACATCTCATGATATTTACTCACCTCCTTTTTCTCCATCCCAAAGATAACTCCCCAGATGTGAAAATGCCTTTTCTGTTCCTTGCAAAATTTATTATACCGTCACATAAGAAGAGTCATCTTCTTTCTTTGGGTTGCTTTCTCCTGTCTCCTTTGCTGTGATTTCCTTCTATACTTTTATGCTCAGTGGAACTTCTAGGTACCTGAGGGAGATAGTAGCTAGAATTAGACCATATCCTGTGAAAAGAACACACAAGTTGCCTTGCTTCGAGAGAGATGTAAATAAAAGTATGGATTTCACTAACTATGTTTGACAGCTTGCAGAAATTAGAAATGAACATGTGCTCAATGTTGAAAAGGTTTTTCACTGCAGTGATGATATGTGAAAGTTGGTGCATGCTACAGGTCCTTGTGCTTTTAAGCAAAGTAGATACAATATAATCAAACTTTTAAAAATAATACAGTGAAATAAAAACAAGTTTGAAGGAAATGAACAATCTATGGCCTCACGGAAGAAAGTGTCAGAAACACAGTGTCAGAAACACCGTAGTAAGACTGTAACTTCTCCGCTAATGATATAGGCAGTTCTTCTGGTTGAAAATTCAGTGCCCATAAGTGCACAAACCAACCTGTCCTTTCTAAGTCTTGAAGTGGTGGGTTATTTTGATCTAGCAGGTTATTTATTATTAGTGTTAGTACTCAGGTTGGTTCCCCAAACCTTCAATAAAAAATTAAATAATCATAATACATTCTAAATTGCATACTTATACCAAGTACACTGTAAAATGTTTTACAGTTTCATAACCATTACCATCAATATTTTAAATTAATCTGAACTAGGATTTATGTCATACAGAAATATGATGAAAAGCTGCTTCTGTCTCTCCTCTTGAATCCATAACCAGTAAAACATCCCCAGCATAATAGGATGGCAGTATAATCCTGAAGAGACATCTGTACACCTAACGATGGGTGGATTGGAGCACACAGAAGGGGTATAAGTGAGGGAAAAGCAGAGTCAGTGTCTGCATTTCTGGACCTGTGGCAGTGGTATCTGAACCCACAGCTTCAGAATCCAGTGGCAGCCAGGGAAGCAGAACACACATCTCTGGCTTCTCAGCCTGACACCCATGACCACAGGTAACTGGGCAACAGCATCAGTGGGACCCGGGATCCTGTCCCTGTAGTCATGAAGGCACAGCAACCCCAGGCCCACTCTGGAGCCTGAGAACTTGACAACCCTGGACACAGTAGAGGTGCCTGTGGGAACTTGGTTGTGCTCCCCACTATCTCCCTCCACTCATAGTGGAAGGAAGCCCCAGATGCAAGGGAAATCCACCAACCCAGTGATGAGAGTATCTCAGGTAGAAGCAAGGCAGAAAAGACCCCAGAGGCATCAGAAGCAACAATGAACACACTGAGACACATCGCTTACAGACAGAGTGGAGGCTGTAAGAGCCAATTCTCAAATATAACCAGAGACTGCTCAAAGAGGAACCAACAGTTTATATTATCTGTCACACCTACTGGAAAACAAAAGAAAGGATTCTAATTTCTAACCTATTATTTAATTTCAAATGCATCAACAGAGGAACAACTCATCAAGCAACACAAAGAACCACAGTAACACAAAAAGAAAGTGACAATTCACCAGAAACCAAACTTTAAATCACAGATAATTGTGATCTTCTGATAGAGAATCCAAAATAGCTGTCAGGAAGAAAGTCAATGTGATACAAGAAAAAGCTCAGAAAGATAGTTTAATGAGCTCAGGAATAAAAGTAATGAACAAAAAGAATGCTTTACCAAAGAGAATGAAACGCTGAAAAAGAAACCAATGGAAATTCTGGAGCTGAGCTACTCAATAAATGAAATGAAGGAAGCAGTAGAAAGCATTGACAAAAGAAAAGATCATATGGAGAAAAGAATTAGTGAACTTAAATGTAGAAATTTAGAAATGGTATAAGGAGAAAGGGAAAGAAAAATATTTAAAAACTTTAAAAATTTATTCAATCTATTTGACTCTTAGAAAGAGTATTATTAGTATAATGGGCTTCCCAGAAGAAGAAGAGAAGGAGAAGGGAGCTGATAGATTATTTAAAAAACTAATAGCTGAGAACTTCCCATAGCTGCAGAAGGAATTGAATACACAAGTCCATGAAGCTAATAAAACACCTAATTACTTCAATGCAAAATGATTTTATCCAAGACATTATATTAAAATTTCCAAAATTCAATGACAAAGACAGAATTTTAAAGTCAGAAGAAAAAAAGAATAACCTACAAAGAAATGCCCATAAAGCTATCAACAGAAATCCTATAGGACATGAGGGAGTGGGATGACATTTTCAAAATACTAACAGACTAAAAACTGCCACCCAAGAGCAGTTTATCCAATAAAGTTAGCATTAGGATATGAAAAATCCATAAATATTTTCTCAGGAAAACATAAGCTGAAGGAGTTAATCAGCACTGCTGCTGCTGCTGCTAAGTCGCTTCAGTCCTGTCCGACTCTGTGTGACCCCATAGACAGCAGCCCACCAGGCTCAGGCGTACCTTAAAAACATGTTGAAGGAACCTCCTCTACCAGAAACGAAATGACAAAAATACACAAAACTTTGAGTAAGGTAACAAGTAGAACCAGAAAATTGCAACTCTTTACTAGAATAGGTTTTAAAACACTTTTTTATGGTATAAAGGTTAAAGAGAGAATAAGAGAGCAGAAAAACAACTGTAGCTATCTCAGTTTGGTAACAAAACGACCACATAAAAGTAGATAATTTGAGACAACAAAAACTAAAAAGTGGAAGAGGAAAACAATAGAACTCAGGTAGGAAGATAAGGATGAGATGCTATCACCAAAGTGACTGAGTCACCAGATGCAAACCTCAGATTACCAAGTAACATCAGTACAGACCAGAAACAGGAAACATAAAAATCAGGAAATGAAAAAAAAATCAAAGAAAATAATCAAACAAAAATGTCAGACAGAAACCCAAGAAATAAGAAACAGTGAAGATACAGAGCAACCGGAAAGCAAAAGAAAAAATGGAAGTAATGAGTTCTCGTCTATCATTCATCAGCCTAAATGCAGATGGACTGAATTCAGCAATCAAGAAATAGATTGGGTGGATGGAGTTTAAAAGACTCAACTAATATTCTGCCTATAGGACACACATAGCAGCTCTAAAGACGAACAGGCTAAGAGCAAAGGGACGGAAGATGGTACTCCAGGAAAAAAGTAGCCAAAATAAGCCAACATAACCACACTGATACTAGAAAGGGTAGATTTCAAGCCATAAAAGGTAGCAAGAGACAAAAATGACATATAGCAACAAAGTGAATAATTTATCAAGAAGACACAGTAGTGATTAATACATGTGGCCTTACAAAGGAGCACCAAAATACATGAAATAATTAGTAACAGAGCTAAAGGGAGAAATTGATAGCAACACAATAATAGTAGAGGACTTTAACACCCACTTATATCAATGAATATATCATCCCCTTTTTTTAAGAAAAAAGCAGCCTTAAATGAGACATTAGACTAGATGGATTTGATAAGTTTGTACAGAATGTCCCATCCAAATGAAGCAGAATATACATTCTTCTCAAGTACACCTGGGCTTCTCTCAAGAATATTCCAAATATTAGTACACAAAACAAAGTTTAGTAAATTTAGGGAGTTCAAAATCATTTCAAGCCTCTTTTCCAATCACAATGAAATGAAAGTAGAAATCAAACATAACAAAAAAACTAGAAAATTCATAAATATAGTGTAGACTGAAGAACATGCTACTGGACAGCGACTGAGTCAATGAAGAAATCAAAGGAGAAACAAAAAATTACCTGAAGACAACTGAAAATGAAAATATGACATACCAAAGTCTATGGAAGGCAGCAACATCAGTATTAAGAGGGAAATATGTAGCAATGCAAGCCTACCTCGAGGCGGTAGGCTGGGTGGGGGGAAGGGGGGGCGGGGGGGGGGGGTGGGGTCAGACAATCTAAACTTACCCCTAAAGGAACCAGAAAAAGAAAAACAAAACTCAAAGTTAGTAAAACAAAGAAAATTAAATATCAGACCAGAAATAAATTAAATTGAGACTAAAAAGAAAATAGATCAATGAAAGTAAAAGCTGGTTCTTTGAAAAGATTAATATTAATAAAATTAATAAACTTATCTAGATTCGCTTAGAAAAAGGAGAGAAGGTCCTGATAAATAAAATTGGATGTGAAAGAGGAGAACAGATGCCATAGAAAAACAGAGGATTATAAGAGAATTTTATGAAAAGATGCATACCAAAACATTGGGCAGCCTAGAAGAATGATCAAGTTATTAGAATCCTACAACTTTCTAAAACTGAATCATGACGAAAGAGAAATTTCAAATAGACCTATTGCTAATACAGAGTTTGAAAAGGTAATTTTAAAACTCAAAAAGAAAACAAATCCAGGACCACATAGCTTCACAGGTGAATGATGCCAGACATTCAAGGATTATTTAATGTCTATCCTTTTCAAACTAGTTCCAAAAATTGAAAAGAAGGAAAAGTTTCCTAATATTTTACAAGGCTAATATCACTATGATACCAACAAATGAACAAAGAACACACAACAGAGAAAGGAAAGTCTCTTCAAAAAATGGTATTGGGAAAAATATACAAAAAGGAAAGAAAAGAAGGAAGGAAGGAAAGAAGAAAGAAAGAAAGGAAGGAAGGAAGGAAGAAGGAAAATAAAAATCTCACACCAAACACAGAATCAAAATATATTAAAGATTTGAATGTAACACCTGAAACAATAAAACTCCTAGAAGAAAACATAGATGTAGTGTTCTCTTGCTCACTGGCATCAGTCTTAGCAATATCTTTCAAGACATGGTTCTTCAGGCATAGAAAACAAAAGCAGAACTAAACAAATCGGATTACATTACACTAAAAACCTTCTGCATGGCAAAAAATGTAACAAAACACACACACACACACACACGCACACACACACACACAACTCAATAAAGTGAAAATGTAACCTACTAAATGAGAGAAGATATTTGCAGATGATATATCCAGTGAGAGATTAAGATGCAAAATACATAAGAACTCATACAACTCCACAACAACACAGCAGCCTGATTTAAAAATGGGCAGAAGTGCTGAGTGGACATTTTTTCCCAAATAAAACATACAGATGGCCACGAGGCACACAAAAGATGTGCAAAATCGCTAATCATTAGGGAAATGCAAATCAAAACAACAGTGAGATAGCACCTCACATCTGTCAGAATTTATTGTTGTTCACTGGCCAAATCATGTCCAACTCTTTGCCATCCCATGGACTGCAGCACACTAGGCTTCCCTGTTCTCCACTGTCTTCTGAAGCTTGCTCAAGTTCATGTCACTGAGTAGGTGATCTTCATCTCATCCTCTGCCAGCCCCTTCTCCTTTTGCCTTCCTTCTTTTCCAGCATCAGTCTTTTCCAGGAAATCAGCTGTGAGCATCAGGTTGCAAAGTATCTGGAGTTTGAGCTTCATCATCAGTGCTACCAATGAATATTCAGAGTTGTTTTCTTTTACGATTTGACTAGTTTGATCTCTGTCAAAACAGCTTTATTCAAAAAGACAATATGTAACCAGTGCTGGAAAGAATGTAGAGAAAAGGGAACCCTCATACACTGTTGATGGGAATGGAGACTGGTGCAGTTAACTATGGAAGTCAGGATGGAGATTTCTCAAAAAGTAAAGAATAGAACTTCTGTATAATCCAGCAACTCCACTTCTGGGTATCGAAAGAATGTGAAAGCAGTCACCCTCAAAGATACCTTCACCCCCATGTTCATAGTGGTTTATTGACAATAGCCAAGACATGAAAAAAACCTAAGTTCTTATCAATGGATAAACAGATAAAGAAGAGTGGTATATATGCATGTATATATACAATGAATAGTACTCAGCCATAAAAAGATGAAACCTTGACATTTATAACAACAGTATGGACGGACCTTGAGAGTAATGTAATGAGTGAAATAAATCAGATGGAAAAAGACAAATATCATATGATTTCACTCATGCTTAATATAAACAAGAAAAAAAAACCAAAGCAAGTGGGTAAACCAAAGTGAACAAAAACATAGATGCAGAGCAGTGGTTGCCTGAGGAAAAGTGGTAGAATGGAAAAATGAGTGCAGGGGATCAAGTGCAAATGGATAAAAAATAAACTTGTGGTGGTGAGTATGTTATAGGCCATACAGAAGTAGAGAGAGAGTGTGTGTACTCATGAAAACTATATTACTGTTAGTAATGGCTAGCTCAGTAACAGCAATAAAATAAACAACAAAGCAGAATAAATTAATCAGATAGATTTATCATCACCTTGATTTTGGAGGTAAGAAAAATAACTTTCAAGGAGAACCAGTAACTAGGCTAGAATTACTTATTTAGTGAGCTGTGCTTTAAATCTGGGACTAAGGGATTGCGCCGTCACTTTTTCATAGTCCACATCCCTCTCGTGTTATGGAGAGGATGACGACACAAATGAGCTTCTCTGAAGAGATGTTGCTAGGAAAAAAATTAAAAGCAATATGTTGAGCTTTATTTTCTTGCTGTTCTCAGGGCTGTGTAAGAAGGTTGATTGCTATTCATCAGAAAACCTAGAATATACCTGTGGCAGATACTTCAATTTTCTATCCATCAGCTATTTCTTTAAAAAGAAAGAAAGACAGACACACACGGAAACCGTAACCGTAACACGGGTGTAGCTCCGTCTTTGCTGTACCAGTCAGCCTGCGGGATCATCTTAGTTCCCTGCCCAGGGGTCTAACCCACGCCTGCAGTGCAGGTGCAGAGTCTTAACCACTGGAGTGACTGGGAAGTCCCTGGCAGCTATTTCTTATATTTCTATCAAACTCTAAAATTCTATCAGTCTAAGCATGGTAACCTCTTTTCTCTTTACCTGTGATTGGGTTAGGGAAGGACACGTGACACTGTTCTGGCCAACAGGAATTCAGAAGCTGAAAGGAAAGCATTTTGGGGAAGGATTTTTCTTCCTCATAGAAGCCGTGAAGCATTCCTTTCTAGCTCCCTTGAAAGTGTGAGAATGTGATGCTCAGTGGCGAAGGCAATGGCACCCCGCTCCAGTATGCTTGCCTGGAAAATCCCATGGACGCAGGAGCCTGGTAGGCTGCAGGCCCTGGGGTCACTGAGTTGGACATGACTGAGCGACTTCACTTTCGCTTTTCACTTTCATGCATTGGAGAAGGAAATGGCAACCTGCCCCAGTGTTCTTGCCTGGAGAATCCCAGGGACAGGGGAGCCTGGTGGGCTGCCGTCTATGGGGTCGCACAGAGTTGGACAAGACTGAAGCGACTTAGCAGCAGCAGCAGTGATGCTCAGAGCTGCAAGTCATCTTGAAACTTTAAAGAGGAAAATCTGAGGGTGAAAACAGAGGATGGTAGAGTAGAAAGCCAAGAGAAACCTCAGTTCAGTTCAGTTGCTCAGTCATGTCCAACTCTTCGCGACCCCAGGAATTGCAGCACGCCAGGCCTCCCTGTCCATCACCATCTCCTGGAGTTCACTCAGATTCACATTCATCGAGTCCGTGATGCCATCCAGCCATCTCATCCTCTGTCGTCCCCTTCTCCTCCTGACCCCAGTCCTTCCCAGCATCAGAGTCTTTTCCGATGAGTCAACTCTTCGCATGTGGTGGCCAAAGTACTGGAGTTTCAGCTTTAGCATCATTCCTTCCAAAGAAATCCCAGGGCTGATCTCCTTCAGAATGGACTGGTTGGATCTCCTTGCAGTCCAAGGGACTCTCAAGAGTCTTCTCCAACACCACAGTTCAAAAGCATCAATTCTTTGGCGCTCAGCCTTCTTCACAGTCCAACTCTCACATCCATACATGACCACTGGAAAAACTATAGCCTTGACTAGACGGACCTTAGTCAGCAAAGTAATGTCTCTGCTTTTGAATATACTATCTCGGTTAGTCATAACTTTTCTTCCAAGGACTAAGCGTCTTTTAATTTCATGGCTGCAGTCACCATCTGCAGTGATTTTGGAGCCCCCAAAATATAAAGTCTGACACTGTTTCCACTGTTTCTCCATCTATTCCCCATGAAATAATGGGACCAAATGCCATGATCTTTGTTTTCTGAATGTTGAGCTTTAAACCAACTTTTTCCCTTTCCTCTTTCACTTTCATCAAGAGGCTCTTTAGTTCTTCACTTTCTGCCATAAGGGTGGTGTCATCTGCATATCTAGGTCCTAATAATGATGGCTGAGCCAAACTTTTTGCTATGTATAGGGATTTTTTTTTTTTTTTACTTTATTGGCGTATCATTGCTTGACATTGCTGTTAGTTTCTGCTGTACAGCAAAGTGATTCAGTTATACAAATACATATTAATATGTCCACTCTTTTTTAGATTTCCTTCCTGTATAGGTCATCACAGAGCACTGAGTACAGTTCCCTGTGCTATACAGGAGGTTCTCATTAGCTATCCATTTTACACATAGGTGAAGTCGCTCAGTCATGTCTAACTCTTTGCGACCCCATGTACTGTAACCTACTAGGATTCTCTGTCCATGGGATTCTCCAGGCAAGAATACTGGAGTGGATTGCCATTTCCTTCTCCAGGGGATCTTCCCAACCCAGGTATCGAACCCTGGTCTCCCGCATTAGAGGCAGACGCTTTAACCTCTGAGCCACCAGGGAAGCCTATTTTACACATGGTAGTGTATATGTGCAATCTCAATTTCCCAACTTATCCCACACTCCCCCTTTCCCTTAGTACCCATACATTTGTTCTCTTTTTCTCTGTCTCTATTTCTGCAAATATGTTCATTTCTACTGTATTTCTAGATTCCACATATAAGCGATGTTGTATAATATTTGTTTTTCTCTTTCTGACTTACCTCATCCTGCATGACAGTCTCTAGGTCTATCTGATATCTTATTCCTTTCTATGGCTGTGTAATATTCCATTATATATATATATATATATATATATACACACACACATGCACCATATCTTCTTTATCCGTGCCCCTGCTGATGGGCATTTAGGTTGCTTCCATGTCTAGGCTATTGTAAACAGTCCTACAATGAACACTGACATGCTTATAACTTGTTGAATCATAGTTTTTTTCCAGATATATGACCAGGAGAGTAATTGCTAGGTTAAATGGTAGTTATATGTATTAGTTTTTGAGGAATCTTCATACTGTTCTCCATAGTGGTTATACCAATTCCCCACCAACAGTGTAGGAGGGTTCCCTTTTCTCCATATCCTCTCCAGCATTTAGTAACTGTAGTTTTGTTTTTGTTTTTGTTTTTTTTATATAATGGCCATTCTGATCAATGTGAGGTGCCACCTTCCTATACTTTGATTTGAATTTCTCTAATATTAATAACTAGTGATGTTGAGCATCTTTTCATGTGTTGGTTGCCCATCTGTTAAGTCTTTGGAGAAATGTCTGTTTAGGTCTTAGAGGTCAATTTTTCATTGGATTTTTAGGGCTTTTTTTATATTGAGCTTCATGAGCTGTTTGTATATTTTGAAGATTAATACTTTGTCAGTTGCTTCATCTGCAAATATTTTGTCCCATTTTGAAGGTTGTTTTTGTGTCTTGTTTATGGTTTCCTTTCCTGTGCAAAAACTTTTAAGGTTAATTAGGAATCATTTGTTTATCCCTTTTCAATTTTCATTACTCTAAGAGGTGGGTCAAAAGATTTTCCAGTACCAGTTATTAAAGAGTCTGTCTTTCCTTCACTGTATATTTTTGCCTCCTTTGTCATAGATTAGGTGAGCAGAAGTGTGTGGGTCTATCTCTGGACTTCCTCTCCTGTTCCACTGGTCTATAGTTCTGGTCTTGTGCCAATACCATGCTGTCTTCATTTCTGTAGATCTGTAGTATGGTTGGAAGTCAGGTACCCTGATTTCTCTAGCTCCATTTTTCTTTCTGAAGATTGCTTTGATTATTTGCAGTCTGATTTATCACTCAAGCCAAGATCCTTTTGACACTGGGAAGGAGCACTAGCAGGAATAACATAGGGGGACATGTACTATCCTATTTAAGTTAGATTATTCGTGTCTATTGCTTACACAGATATTTGATTGTTTGCAATGCAATTCAGTTTTAGCTTATAGGTCATATTTATATACATTACAAATTATATATAATGTCCATTTGTGTATATATATATGTGTATACCTACATGTATACACACAGAGGCATACATATACATAATATGTTAAAGTGAAAGTCTCTCAGTCGTGTCTGACTCTTTGCGACCCCATGGATTGTAGTCCATGGAATTCTCTAGGCAAGAATACTAGAATGAGTAGCCTTTCCCTTCTCCAGGGGATCTTTCCAACCCAGGGACTGAACCTAGGTCTCCCTCATTGCAGGTGGATTCTTTACCAGCTGAGCCACAAGGGAAGCCCAATAAGGAGAGAGGATTAGTTCCCTCGTTACTTTCCTTACCTAACTCATGTTCTCATTTTCCCCTTATCCCCCTACAAAAATAAGCTACACTATCTCTACTTTTGCACATACTATTCCTTTACTCTATTACATCTTTCTCATTATCTTTACTCTTAATGCTTATTTCCCCTCACACAAGACTTTACTGACTCATCCCTTTCCTAAGAATTCTCTCAAATTTTGGAACAGTCCTTCTCTTCTTGCTCTGTTGATTCTCCCTGTTCTTGCATCAATAATTTGTACTTGTCTGTTTTTTCTGTCTCTCCTCACCATCAGTCTATAAGCTCTTAAGGACAAAGACCTGTATTCACTTTAGTCTTAACACAGAGTTTGCTTTATAGCAAGTACTTGACAATCATGTGCTGAATAAAACAGGTAAGTAAAGGCAAGTGGAAGGACCTCCCAAGCAAGAGGAACTGTATTGGTGGTAGAACAGAAACAGGCCACTCAAGATGTGAAAGATCAGGGAATAATCAATTTGCCTTGAAAGATAAGTGGAGTAAATATATCAACTTTAAAAATTAGCTTGAAGGTATTAGTATTTTTTATTCATTCAACATAAATTTATCAGGTGCCCCCAATGTACCAGGCACATTTATAAGAATGGGACTCCAGCAACTGAAAAAAAAAAAAAGAGAAAGAGAGAGAGAACAGAACTCCTACTTCTACATGTTAGTGTGGCAGTGAATACAATAAGATTAAATTGTACGATATGCTAAAAGTGACAAGTGCTTTGGGGGAAAACAGAACAGGATAAAGAAGATCAGGTGAGCTGGGAGGGAGGGAGGGCAGTATGCCATGTGATGGAAAGTGATATTGGAGCACACAATTTGAAAAGGGGACAGATAGAGGAATCTGAGGAACACACTGGACTGAGGAAATAGCATGTGCAAAGGTCCCAAGACAAGAGCACAGCTGGCATGTTCCCCTGCAGCAAGAAGGCCAGGGCAGCCGAGTTGGCTGGATATGGAGAGAATAGTAGGTAAGGAGTGAGAGCAGAAAGGTAATAGGAGTGGAAGATTAAGGACTTGTGGTTCGTATGAGGACTTTGACTTTTATTCTGAAATCATATAAATAATGGACAAATGTTTAATTAGTGTAAGTATCTGCTTGCTATGTGTCTAATGTTTCGCAAAAGTCTTCAATCAAAAGGGCTTCCTTTGTGGCTCAGCTGTTAAAGAAGACGTCCACAATGCAGGAGACCTCGGTTCAATTCCTGGGTTGGGAAAATCCCCTGGAGAAGGGAAAGGCTACCCATTCCAGTATTCTGGCCTGGAGAATTCCATGGACTATTCCATGGAGTCAGAAAGAGTTCTTTACTTCACTTCAGGTCATAAAGACCTGAGAATACAGAACCACACAGTTAGTTCTAAGGATTTCCTACTTTTCCTTTACCCATAGAAGCTGTAAACTTTTTATTCAAGTGGCATTTATATATGATTTTCATGTGTAAAGAACTTCCCTGGTTCTTTACTCAGATGGTAAAGCATCTGTGTACAAGGCAGGAGACATGGGTTCAATCCTGGGTCAGGAAGATCTCCTGGAGAAGGAAAGGGCAACCCACTCCAGTATTTTTGCCTGGAAAATCCCATGGATGGAGGAGCATGGTAGGCTACAGTGGGGTTGCAGAGTCAGATACGACTGAGCAACTGCACTTTCACTTTCTTTCATGTGTAAAACCGATATAAGTGGAGCCATCTTGGTGAATGTGGGGTGCTTCAACCCAGGTGTAACAAGAGCCTCTTCAGTGACAAAGGAACATTATCAATGAAATCATTATTATCACTAAGAGAATGATAGTAGATAATTACTTGCTAATAATATGGCTGGTGTGAAACAGAGAAAGGAAGGAATACATTTTAATTAGAGTCACAGAGAAAGTGCTCAAAAGGAGGTGGGATTTTCCATGGATCCTGTGAATGATGAACCTGCCATGGAGGAGGTATCAGCTAGGGAAGTGCCCATGAGCAACAGTCAAATGAGCTGCATACTCTGGAAGTGCCTTCATTGAACAGAACGGGGCTCAGTAGGATGGAGCAAGAGGTCGGCAGAGCCAAACAAGCAGAATGGACTGGATTTCATCTTGCAACTAGAGCTAGAAGGGTGAAAGGAATGGTTTGCTTTGGCAGACAGAAAAACCAACTTGGCTTAAGTAACAAATATTTTTTTTTTGAGTCACATAGCTAAAAAACCCTAAGGAACATGTTTCAGATATGGCTGATTTCAAGCAATCAAGACAGTTTGGATTCCATCTCTAACATTTGATTCTGCCTTCTTTAATATCGGCTTCATTCTTGGATTGGATATTGGCATCAAGCTGATATCCTACCAAATCTGTAACCTCAGATAAAGGGAGTCTGTCTTTTGCTCCATACAGTTGTTTACTCAGAAGCCTGAGAATGGACTTTCACTGGATCGATGATGGATGGTGTCTCCACCACTAACCACCCTGTGGTCAGACAAGGGTCAAACCCTGAGAGCCAGGCCAGATGGGGAATAAAACCAGCACCCTGCCTCTCCAGAACCACTGGACAGGAGGTGTGGCAGTTTTCAAACAAAATATGAAGTGCTCTTAGCAGATCCTGAGAATCAAATAAATTATTTGTCTGAATTTTCACATGTCTATTAGACACCATTTCAAAACAGGTTAATTTTGGACTTTTTAACTTTCTTGAAAACTCATTCTGCTTTTCTCACTAGAATAGCCTTTTTAATATAAAATTGTAATAGTCTATGAATACATTTGCTTTCTAAGGACAGTAATATGCACAAATGGCTTTAGTATCAGTAGAAATATACCATCCATAGGTAGAGAAAAAAGTAACATTTCATCTCTTGAATTATTTACAAAGTGGACTTATCAACCATCATACAGCCCTGTTTTTAATTATAGCTGCACAAACTTGAACTACCTTTTGCAAGCTCATCAGTAAAGTTCTACTAAGCTCCCCTGGCTCACCAAGTTCAAAGCTACATTCCAGGTCGATTTTATTTAAAGTCTACAGACAGCAGACAGTGGAGAAACATTAAATACCATTTAAATCTGTTACTGAATACCTCATCAAGAATATACTGGAAGGATAATCTAACTCTGACTTCATTGTGATCCATTATTACAAATTCCCCTATGGCCCTATTTTCAAGCAGCTGTCTCATGAAAAATTCTTTGTTTTTAAGATAAACAGTTATCCTTTCTGGTTCCTATCAATTAGCATGCAAAGCTAAAATCAACAGATTATTGACATAGTAGTGCCGCAGTATAAAGCTGACTCTGCCTAGCTCCTTGTCATAAACGTATAAGACATGATTCAAGGAAATGCAAGGAAACTTCTAGGAGAGAATGCTCCTGAAAGGATATTCACATTGGAGAACTGACATTTGGTATGAAGCTGGTTTAAGCAAATATTTAAGTATCCATGTAGTAACTCCTCTAGGTGTAGCACAAAATGAAATACTACTAGGAAAGCTTCTCCATATGGAATTTTTATCATTCAGTAATAGGTCTTGAATTGGTCTGCACTTTATAACAAACATTTTACAATACTTAATTCTTCCCAGCAGAAAAAGTGAGTAAAAACTCTCAACTGGTCCCCGTACCGTGCCATGGTTAAAAGCTTGAATTAAGCTCATGTAAATTCCTGGTCTTCAACTCTAGCTGTGGTGTGGAGAAGATTTCTGAGACTCCCTTGGGCAGCAAGGAGATCAAATCAGTCAATCTGAGAGGAAATCAACCCTGAATACTCATTGGAAGGACTGGTGCTGGAGCGCCAGTATTTCGGTCACCTGACACGAACAGTCAACTCTTTGGAAAAGTCTCTGATGCTGGGAAAGATTAGGATAGACGGAGAAAAGGGTGCCAGAGGATCAGATGGCTGGATGGCATCACTCATGTAATGGACATGAACTTCAGCAAACTTAGAGAGACAGTGAGGGACGGACAGGCCTAGCATGCTACAGTCCATGGCGTCACAAAGAGTTGAACACGCCTGGGTGGCTGAACAACGAAAACAAACTCGAACTGAAACAGAGAACATTTTTTTTTTTTCCCCACTCTCCAACTTTCAGTTTCTGACCAGCAGAATGGGATGAACATGATATTATCCCAGAGAATAACTGCAAGAATTGGATGGGAAAATGTAATTAAAGCATCTATCATGGAGCCTGATGCTGTTCAAGTTCTTGTGAAATCAGAGGCACTAAAGAAGCAATAGACAGGTTGCAAGGTTGCTGCTATACATGAAATATTTATAAGTTCCTTCTTCCTTGGGAGATGAGTAGCTGACTATATGTTTATTTGGGAGAAAGGAAGTCTCATCTCTTCACGTGTACTAACTCAAAAACCCAAAGTAATCTATGTTTGGTGCATCATCCCATTTCTCTTTTCTTTTTTTCTGGGCTATGTTTCTGTTTTTGTTTTTTAATTTGCCCTGAACTACTTCTGGATGATTAAGTGCTATTTTATCTGAAGGGCTGAAAATCGTTCATTTCAGTGACAACTAAACAGCATCCCTTATCATTTCAGCAGATATTTTTTCTCTGCACAAACCAGAAACACTCTCTTATTGAGAAGAGCATATTGGTAGTTACTAATCTACAAATTATACCATAAAGCATTATTTCCTGATTTCCTGTTATGACACATGTGTTTATGAAAGCACTGATTAACTTAGGTCAATCTGTATAACCCGCATAAAACAAGACTGAAAAGCAGGTAAAAGGAAAAGCAGCTCTGGTGAATGAGGGATCAAAAAAAAAGAAAAAAGTTTCTGTGATGTCCAGCTAAAGAAGAAATGTACTTGTTTTGTTTTATGCAAGTGTCTTTTAATGTATAAGACTAAAGCAGTAGACATTTTGGGAATCTTTTCAGGCTGGAGATGTTTACTTGACCAAGGTGATTCAAACATTGACATCAGTGCAATTTTCAAAAGACATTCCACTGAGCCTGGAAGGAGTGCAAAAGATGCATATATATTTCACGATATATGCTAACTTATTACATATATTACTATATATGGTAACTTGCTTAATGATATAAGCCTCTCTTTCAAATCCTCCCAACTTTTTGAAGAGTACTTTGTATATAGGAAACCAACACTGCTAATATTATCAAGAAATTGGAGAGTTAACATGGGCTAAAAAAATTTAGATACATTATGTTCCTTTCAAAAATGTTTGGGGCCATTCTTATTATTGGAAAAGGAAAATACTGATTATAATGAATATAGATACATTACAAACCATTGATAATAATTTTAGAAATTAATCCTTAGATACATCCTGAGATGAAGCTAATAAAAAAATAATGCCTAGACTATTTCACATCCAGGAGCCTGAGGACATATATGCATGGAAACGCAATTCATACCAAATTGTTTTACAAGTGTGAAAATTCTGTTAGCCTAAAGCAATAGCTCTTCACAATCACACAGGAGAAGCAACACCCCCAACATAAAACTTCTGCCCCAGGAATTATTCTGTAAACCTAATTCAGTTTGCCACTATGGTCTTCTTCACAAATGAGTCTTTCACCTAAATGGTTGATACTCAGATGCCAGCATTTAAAATCTGCTACATGTTTTTGGCTCAAACCCAAGCACTCTTTTTAGTCAATAGGCAGAATTCATTCAAATGAATTTTCCCCATCCAAGTAAAGTAAAGGTGAGAAAATACAGAAAGGCCAGGGACTGAAATAAAAGAAACCCTATTCCAGAGAATGGTTTCATAATTATAATAGCTCATTTTAATCACTGTGATTGTTTAATATATTATGAACACAGAGCTATAAGGATAATAATTGTCTTATCAGTCACAATCTCTTTGTTATAACCAGTGCTCATTTGGGATTTAGCATTGTATAGCTCCAATCTCTAGACTTCCCTCACATATCAAGTGGCCTTAATTATGTGGGCAGTCAGACACTCTCTGGAGACAAAGACGAGGATGACTAAACATCAGGTAAGAAGTGATGCTTGCTCCTTCTTTCTTTGTTTCTGCTCAATCCTCTGTAGGCAAAACCACATATGCAGCTTTCTCCATCTTTGAGATACTTTAAATGTGAAACGAGTAATTTAGCTGAAAATTTTCAGGGTTTTTTTTTTTTTTGCATGCTTCATATGCTGGGTTAAAACCATTAGCATATAACAAAAATCTGAGCAGATGCAATGCAACAGATTCCTTAAGGGAATCCATATTTTTACATATTTTGTAATAAGGAAACTGTCATTCCCAGATGGTATCGAGCTAATACTGATGGTTTGCTTGCTGATAACATACTAAAAAATAAAATTAATTGTATTCTATTTGATGACAATGAAGTCATTATCCTATGTACTATATATACTACACTCTTAAAGAAAATCGATCCAAAAGATCAGCTTCTTGAATTATGATGTTTATTTAGTTTCTTGGACTGGCCAGGGGAAAAAGAAATCGACTTGGATCTTAGAGTTGGAGATTCCCTCACACCTGGCACCAAAATGCACTATGGTTTGTAAATGTGGTGAAGGAGAAAAAAATGCTATGCTGAATGGCTGACAATATTGGAGAGAAGCCTGGTGGTATAAATACAACACATCCAGTACTTCCAGCTCTATTTCCCAAAAGAGGTATGTGCACTCTTGAAACTACTCTTTACAAATTTATGGTGAAGGCATCTCTAACAATTCAAGTCCTGGTTGGCAGCCTTGACCCATTACTGCAAGCCATACTTACCTGGAAATATAAATGAGAAGCCTTGAAATTAAAATATAATGTTAGTATATACTTTGCCATATTTGCAGGGTTATTTTCCATAATAAAACAGTGAATTTTCTTGATGTGTCATTTTACCTGCAATCAACTTAGCATATTCCTTCCACATATAACTTCACTATTTAGGACTTAGAATAATTACACAATAAAATGTATCTTTACTTAGCTTTCTCTATATTAACTGCAATTCTTTCTAGTTACTACACTCAAAATCATTTTTGTAGATAATATGTTCTTAAATTTTATTATAGATTACTTTCTTTTATTAAAAAAACCAAACAACAAAAGGAAAAAGCGAACCCACATGACTATACACTGGTGTCTGTCTATTCATCCACCTAGCCTGCCCCCCACCTCACCCCGCCCCACTTATAGACTTTGTTGTGCTCAAAATTGATGTATTATACTGGGTTATTTTTGTTGGTGGGGAAATGAGATTATAAAAATGTTTGTTCTATCATTTATGGTATTTTTTGCAAGTTAAGATTTATTTCTTATGTAGTATCATGAGTCTGTTTCCCCTATTGGACAGGACTCAACTGTAGCATAATATAGAAAAATAACCATAGTAAATGTGGCCCATTCTTTGAAGGTTTAAAAGACTAGAAGTATAAAAATGTTTACATCTTTGAATAGTATTAAGTACATGAACAATAGAACATATTAATATACATTAAATCTATATATCATAAATGTTTTAACAGAAAGATAATTTTTAACCCTGAATCAATATTTTTTTAATAGTCAGAGGTTACTTAGTTAACAAACAGCTATTTGGCTTGACACAAGCTAAATTGTAGAAGATGATAATGGCTATATAAATATCTATGTATCTGTATGGCTTAGATGGATGCAAGTTAGAATTTATTAGAGTTATTTGCGGTAACCTAAATAAAGCTAACTCTGTTCTTTCAAATCACATAGGTTTTTTTAAAAATTTGAATTTATTTATTTTAATTGGAGGCTAATTTCTTTTACAATATTGTATTGGTTTTGCCATATATCAACATGAATCTGCCACAGGTGTACACGTGTTCCCAATCCTGAACCTCCCTCCCACCTCCCTGCCCATACCATCACTCTGGGTCATCCCAGTGCACCAGCCCCAAGCATCCTGTATCCTGCAATGAACCTGGACTGGTGATTTATTTCTTATATGATATTATATATGTTTCAATGCCACTCTCCCAAATCATCCCACCCTCTTCCTCTACCACAGAGTCCACAGGACTATTCTATACATCTGTGTCTCTTTTGCTGTCTCGCGTACAGGGTTATCATTACCATCTTTCTAAATTCCATATGTATGTGTTAGTATACTGTACTGGTGTTTTTCCTTCTGGCTTACTTCACCCTGTATAATTGGCTCCAGTTTCATCCACCTCATTAGAACTGATTCAAATGCATTCTTTTTAATGGCTGAGTAATACTCCATTGTGTATATGTACCCCAGCTTTCTTATCCATTCGTCTGCTGATGAACATCTAGGTTGCTTCCATGTCCTGGCTATTATGAACATTGCTGTGATGAACATTGAGCTGTTGTCTATTAAACAAGATTTCCTAGATAGCTAATGTTTGACATTACTGGACAATGCATAGTGTTTGCTCATCTATAACACAGTATGCGTGGATACTCTATGACAGAGCAGTAGTGTCTACCACAAAAGTCATTGGCAGGCAACAGTTGGAGAGACCTTACAATCCTCACTCAGTCTTCTCCTTCTGCAGATAAGAAACTCAAGACAGAGTTCCATCACAATAACAGAACTGGGACCAGGAGAGTCTAAAGTTTTCATTGTTGTTGAAATTTACATACACGTGATAGAAAGGTCTGATTAAAATGTGATACACAAGGCAACCATTAGCTAACAGATCACAGTGGATACACAATGGATACACAATGGATACACAAAGTTTGGAATCCATTGTGATTTCAAACTTTCAGTTGAATTTGATCTTCCTGACTCAGAGCAAGATAGCTACTTTAGGAGGAGGGATCATTTCAAGGATATTTCTCTCTGTTCCAGGGCTACTGAAAGGTTTTTGTTTTGTCAAAATCACTAACAGATACAAGAGGCAAAGAGAAAGTAGATCAAAAGAAATACAGCAATTGCCATCACTAGTACCATGATTATCAATTATTAAAATTTTATATATAAAATTGCATATATATGTATATACATACTGTTTCAGGTGGCACAGTGGTAAAGACTCCACTGCCAATGTAGGAGACACAGGAGATGTAGGTTTGATCCCTGGGTTGGGAAGATGCCCTGGAGGAGGAAATGGCAACCCATTCCAGTATTCTCACCTGGAGAATCCCATGGGCCGAGGGGCCTGGTGGACTACGGTCCATGGGGTCACAGAGAGTTGGACATGACTGTGCAGCAGTGGTGTGTATGTACTAAAGGTTGCTCCAACATGAAACAAGACCTGGAAATCTTTGTGATATTACAATAGTTCAAATCACAGTCTGAAGTCTTATCACCTTGGCACTCCACCTCAAGTCTCAAAGTATTATAGAAAGTCTAACTTGAATTTACAGGCAGAGGCTATGTAGTATAATGGAATGGTTCTGGATTCCAACTCCTGAAACAGGGCTCGAGTTTTAGCTCAGTTTTCAGGGCGAAATATCAGTGTCCATTAACCTCAGTTTTTTTCCACTGTTAAATGGAGATAAAAATACCTGTTTTACTT
The DNA here is from genome assembly GCA_917880005.1 of Nanger dama. Lineage (NCBI taxonomy): Eukaryota > Metazoa > Chordata > Mammalia > Artiodactyla > Bovidae > Nanger > Nanger dama. Next base: position 9,049,524 of record CAKJTW010000044.1, on the reverse strand, counting down.
ACCTTTGCTGGATAGTCCAATGAGAGAATTTATGTTAAAAGGATTAAGATGTTGTTAAGATTCTACAGATATGTAAGGGTTTATGAAAGTTACAAGTAGACAGGTCTGATAGGAGGGCTTTGAGGTCCAAGCAAACAACATGCAATTCCAGCCAGGACACAGAAGGCAGCTCTTTTCCCTTAGCCATGGAGAGCAGCGGCTCACATTCCCCAGTTTGGAATGTGCAGGCTTGTGAAGCAAGATTTTAACAGACTGTTTGGCACTGAGTAGAGTTCTCCTAAAGACCTGGCAGGGGAAATAGTTTAAGTAATGGTATGTTAAATACTCATCAAGACAAATATTAATTGAAGTTTCAAACAAATTAGGCTTTGCCTATGTAATAGTGGGAAGGCAACAAGTGTGTCTTCTGCAGCTGATTTGCAGGAGGTCTGCCATGCCTTTCTGAAGCATAAATATCATCCCTCCTTTCAGAGTCTGCACCTGCACACACACTTGAAAGTCTCCTCTAATCCTTAAAGCACTTTCTTAAGGTAGGAATGTATGATGTTAGAAGCAAAAAACATTTTGAAAGTCATTTTATGTCATAATTAAATTGAAATCATTCATGTTACACTCCAGTGCCACGTTTTTATCGATGCTTCTTGTTAGAGTCACTATTTCATACTTAAACATTTCTATTAATCTTTAAATCCTTTAAGACCTACTCCATAGCACTTAGTAGGCATTCAGCTCAGTTCAGTCGCTCAGTCATGTCAGACTCTTTGTGGCCCCATGAATCGCAGCACGCCAGGCCTCCCTGTCCATCACCAACTCCCGGAGTTCACTCAGATTCATGTCCATCGAGTCAGTGATGCCATCCAGCCATCTCATCCTCGGTCGTCCCCTTCTCCTCCTGCCCCCAATCCCTCCCAGCATCAGAGTCTTTTCCAATGAGTCAACTCTTCACATGTGGTGGCCAAAGTACTGGAGTCTCAGCTTTAGCATCATTCCTTCCAAAGAAATCCCAGGGTTGATCTCCTTCCGAATGGACTGGTTGGATCTCCTTGCAGTCCAAGGGACTCTCAAAAGTCTTCTCTAATACCATAGTTCAAAAGCATAAATTCTTTGGCGCTCAGCCTTCTTCACAGTCCAACTCTCACATCCATACATGACTACTGGAAAACCCATAGCCTTGACTAAACAGACCTTAGTTAGCAAAGTAATGTCTCTGCTTTTGAATATGGTATCTAGGTTGCTCATAACTTTTCTTCCAAGGAGTAAGCATCTTTTAATTTCATGGCTGCAGTCACCATCTGCAGTGATTTTGGAGCCCCCAAAATAAAGTCTGACACTGCTTCCTCGAGTGATGGGACCGGATGCCATGATCTTCATTTTCTGAATGTTGAGCTTTAAGCCAACTTTTTCCCTCTCCACTTTCACTTTCATCAAGAGGCTTTTAATTCTTCTTCACTTTCTGCCATTAGGGTGGTGTCATCTGCAAATCTGAGGTTATTGTTATTTCTCCTGGCAATCTTGATTCCAGCTTGTGTTTCTTCCAGTCCAGTGTTTCTCATGATGTACTCTGCATATAAGTTAAATAAGCAGGGTGACAGTATCCAGCCTTGATGCACTCCTTTTCCTGTTTGGAACCAGTCTGTTGTTCTTATATGTATTAAACAAACCATCAAGTCGTTAAGTCCATCTGTTGCATATTCAGCACCTTTTCTGTAGCAGGTACTGGGTGAATTCAGGAAGAAACCTTTTTTTTTTAGTCAGTTAAGTTGCTCAGTCGTGTCCAACTCTTTGCGACCCCATGGACTGTAACCCACCAGGCTCCTCCATCCATGGGATTCTCCAGGCAAGGACATTTAAATTTTATTGTGTGAATACCAAGTTTCAAAATTACCCTCAGTCTTTCATTCTACTTTAACTTTTATGAAGCTTGAGCTCCTTGTCAAAAGTAATTTTGAAGAGCAGCTAGTGTATTGCAAGAAAATAAATGCTACAGTTTCAAACTTGCCCTTACACAGCTGAGGACTGCTGTATGCCACCTGGCTCCATGGGGAAACATCTGATCTGTCACTCAGAAGCAACACCTACCTCCTTTAACTCACAATACCCAGGCATTTCTGGGAAGGGAAACAAAGAGAAAGCAGGGCTAAATGTGAAAAATTGCACGCTCTTTGGATATCTCTGCCACCTAGTGATTGCCCTTGCCTAGGTGTGTTTTTCTTATAAATGGAATTTTAGGACCCTGAATCAATCGGAAATGTGTTTGGTAGTGTTTTTGTGAGAGGAAGTATTAATGTTCTTTACAAAATCAGCCAGGTACTTTAGAGGTTTAAAAATACATACTTCATTCTAAAATAGCTTAATTGGAAAGGATGTTTTCTTGTTCATGCCAATGAGTTATGCAATTTGTCCATGTTAAGGATCTCATGAACCTTTGGTTCAGCAATTTTGAGTTAGCATTAAAATGGTTCTATTAGAATTTGTTTCCCTCATAGCTCAGTTGGTAAATGATCTACCTGCAATGCAGGAGACTCAGGTTCAATTCCTGGGTCTGGAAGATCCCCTGGAGAAGGAAATGGCAACCCACTTCAGTGTTCTTGCCTGGAGAATCCCCATGGACAGAGGAGCCTAACAGGCTACAGTCCATGGGATTGCAAGAGTTAGACACGACTTAGAGACTAAACCACCACCATCACCATGAGAATTTGCCAAGACCCTATAATAAACATTGGGACTTCCCTGGTGGCTCAGACGGTAAAGCAGTCTGCCTACAATGCAGGAGACCTGGGTTCAGTCCCTGGGTTGGGAAGACCTCCTGGAGAAGGAAATGGCAACCCGCTCCAATATTCTTGCCTGGAAAACCCCATAGACGGGGAGCCTGGTAGGCTACAGTCCATGGGGTTGCAAAGAGTCGTACATGACTCAGTGAATTTACTTTAATAAGCATTAAACATGGGATGTCTTGTGTAACCACAATCCTCATGGCAGATTTCTTTTAAATATAAATTCACAGCTGGAGTTTAAAAGATATTACATCTTAAGAGAATTCTTGCTATAACTGGTAAGTTAAAAATTAACCCTTTCCTTCTATAAATCTTTTCTCTAATGGGTACAGCTATGTACACAGCCCATAGAGGAATTAAAGCATCAGATTTCAATAGGAAAAAGAGTAAGAAGAAAGTTCACATATTCAAAATACTGTGATACCCATTTCTTTCAAGATAATTTTATTTATATTATCACACTTCAGGCTTCACAATATCCCTTCCAAGTCAGATATTACTCAGATAGTAAGTCAAGAGAAGTAAATTGACAGATTGAATATAATCTGTTTTTAAGACCACTGATTTCTGCCATAGAATTAAGCCAAGACCACATGAACAGTAATTTGGATTAAAAAAAATCTCTGCTTAACTCCTCTGATATTCTCACTCGCCTAACTCATTCCAGCAACTGGAGCATGAATAGCGTTTTCAACTTTAGGGTTTTTTTCTTTTTTTTTCCTCTTTGTGGGAAATCAGCCTGATAGGTTGTGAGACTTTTACAAAAATTATTCACATTTAATATTTACTTGAAAAACATCATCACCAGTAGTTTCAGCAAGGTAGGGAACATACACTTTACTGGCGCACTGCCGAGTCCATAACAGAGAGAATTGCTAGCACTCAGCTGTGAACCGATGGTAAACTATTCTCAAAAGAAAGGATAAGAGACTGAACCTGCACATGTTTGTAACTCAACTTGAAAATGATGGTTCCTTCAGGCATCACATTTGTTCCTTCAAATCTGGAGACTTTTCTTTCCTGCTTATTTACAACATTGGCACTGAGTCAAGATAGTTTCTCAATAAATAATTTGCATTCTTCTTGTTTTCTCTAGTTGACCTACTGCATAAATCTTCTCTCCATTTGATGTTTTACTTTTGAGTGGTGATAATTCATTCTTACCAGACTTCTGATTCTTCTAACATTTATAACTATCCAAATATGTGGAAAAGATGCAAAATGCTTTACAAGTGACAAAGGATTAATCTTCAAAATATACAAATAGCTCATGCAGCTCAATATAAAAAACAAACAAACAAACAACTCAATCAAAACATAGATGGAAGATCTAAACAGACATTTCTCCAGAGAAGACATACAGATGGCTAAAAGGAACATGAAAAGATGTTCAGCATCACTAACTATTAGAGAAATGCATATCAAGACTACAAGGAGGTAGCACCTCACACTGATCAGAATGGCCATCATCAAAAAAAAAATTTACAAACAATAAATGCTGGAGAGGGTGTGAAGGAAAGGGAACCCTCTTACATGTTTTGGTGGGACTGTAAATTGGCATAGCCACTATGGAGAGCAGTATGGAGGTTTCTTAAAAATTAAAAATATAGCTACCATATGATCCAGCAATCCCACTCCCAGGCATATATCTGAAGAAAGTCACAATTTGAAAAGATACATGCATGTCAGTATCATCACAGCACTATTACAATGCCAGGTGCCGTTTGTAGCAACATGGATGACCCTAGAGATTGTCATATTGAGTGAAGTCAGACAGAGAAAGTTAAATATCATAAGATACTGCTTATACGTGGAATCTAAAAAGAGGTTACAAATGAACTTATCTACAAAACAGAAATAGAGTTGCAGATGTAGAAAATAAACTTATGGTTACCAGGGGATATGGGGGAGGATGTATTGGAAGATTGGGATTGAAATATACACACTACTCTATATAAAACTGATAACTAATAAGGACCTATTAGCTAGCGCAGGGAATTCTACTCAATACCCTGCTTTGCTGTACACCTGAAACTAACACAACATTGCAAATCAACTATGCCCCAATAAAAGTTTTTGGAAACAAAATTAGCTTAAAAAAGACATAAGTTTGCTTTAGCAGCTTGACCTCTCCCTGATGAGTTAAGTCACAAAATATCACATTTCTTTTATTAGCTTTGAGTTTTCTTAATATAGAATGTAAAGTGCAAATAAGGAAATACTGAGTGAGAATACTATACTGGCTGTCCATAGTTTATTTCTGTTAATAACAATAGGTAATTCATTAGTCCACAAATAATATTGAATACCATCTCTTTGAATAAAAAATATTTTTTAAAAAAACTACAAATAATGCCCAAGTACTCTTTTATGACACCCACAGCCACCTCCCCACAGACACTCTTCATTCCGGAGGAGCACTGATGCTAATGGAGTTTGTATATACTTCAAAACTTTTCCTTTTCTATGTACATGTGGTCAATAAACCCCAATTTATGTGAAATTGGGGTTTATTCTAAATTTGTTTTTACCTAAATATCTTGATGATCTTGTCCATGTTAGTGCCCATGGTACAATATCATCTTCTTAATTGCTTCATAATATTTTCTGGTATAGATATGTCATAGAAAAGAAATACCTATACTAAAACAATATTGTTGTATCCAAAACTAATGGGCTGTGTGGGCACAAGAGGGCTGAGAGGAGCTATTCCACATTCAAGGTCAGGAGGGGTGGCCATGAGGAGATATCCCTCGTCAAAGTAAGGAGCAGCGGCTGCACTTTGCTGGAGCAGCCATGAAGAGATACCCCACGTCCAAGGTAAGAGAAATCCAAATAAAACGGTAGGTGTTGTGAGAGGGCATCAAAGGGCAGACACACTGAAATCATAATCACAGAAAACTAGTCAGTCTGATCACACAGACCACAGCCTTGTCTAACTCAGTGAAACTAAGCCAAGCCATGTGGGGCCACCCATATGCGCAGGTCATGGTGGAGAGGTCTGACAGAATGTGGTCCACTGGAGAAGGGAATGGCAAACCACTTCAGTATTCTTGCCTCGAAAACCCCATGAACAGTATGAAAAAGCAAAATGATAGGATATACTGAAAGAAGAACTCCCCAGGTCGGTAGGTGCCCAATATGCTACTGGAGATCAGTGGAGAAATAACTCCAGAAAGAATGAAGGGATGGAGCCAAAGCAAAAATATGACCCAGCTGTGGATGTGACTAGTGATAGAAGCAAGGTCCAATGCTGTAAAGAGCAATATTGCATAGGAATCTGGAATGTTAGGTCCATGAATCAAGGCAAATTGGAAGTGATCAAACAGGAGATGGCAAGAGTGAACGTCGATATTCTAGGAATCAGCAAACTAAAATTGACTGGAATGGGTGAATTTAACTCAGATGACCATTATATCTACCGCTGTGGGCAGGAATCCCTTAGAAGAAATGGAGTAGCCATTATGGTCAACAAAAGAGTCCAAAATGCAGTACTTGGATGCAATCTCAAAAACGAAAGAATGATCAGTTTGTTTCCAAAGCAAACCATTCAATATCAGAGCAATCCAAGTTTACACTCCAACCAGTAATGCTGAAGAAGCTGAAGTTCAATGGTGCTATGAAGACCTACAAGACCTTTTAGAACTAACACCCTCAAAAGATGTCCTTTTCATTATAGGGGACTGGAATGCAAAAGTAGGAAGTCAAGAAACAACTGGGGTAGCAGGCAAATTTGGCCTAGGAATACAGAGTGAAGCAGGGCAAAGGCTAATAGAATTTTGCAAAGAGAATACACTGGTCCTAGCAAACACCCTCTTTCAACAACACAAGAGAAGACTCTAAACAAGGACATCACCAGATGGTCAACACTGAAATCAGTTTGATTATATTCTTTGTAGTCAAAGATGGAGAAGCTCTATACAGTCAGCAAAAACAAGACCGGGAGCTGACTGTGGCTCAGATCATGAACTCCTTATTACCAAATTCAGACTTAAATTGAAGAAAGTAGGGAAAACCACTAGACCATTCAGGTAAGACTAAATCAAATCCCTTATGCTTATATAGTGGAAGTGAGAAATATATTTAAGGGACTAGATCTGATAGAGTGCCTGGTGAACTATGGATGGAGGTTCATGACATTGTACAGGAGACAGAGATCAAGACCATCCTCATGGAAAAGAAATGCCAGAAAGCAAAATGGATGTTTGGGAAAACCTTACAAATAGCTGTGAAAAGAAGAGAAGCAAAAGCAAGGGAGAAAAGGAAAGATATAAGCATCTGAATATGCAGAGTTCCAAAGAATAGCAAGGAGAGATAAGAAAGACTTCCTCAGCAATCAGTGCAAAGATACAGAAGGAAACAACAGAATGGGAAAGACCAGAGATCTCTTCAAGAAAATTAGAGATACCAAGGAACATTTCAAACAAAGATGGGCTTGATAAAGGACAGAAATGGTATGGACCTAACTGAAGCAGAAGATATTAAGAAGAGGTGGAAAAAATACACAGAAGAACTGTACAAAAATATCTTCATGACCCGGATAATCATGATGGTGTGATCACTCACCTAGAGCCAGACATCCTGGAATGTGACGTCAAGTGGGCCTTAGAAAGCATCACTGTGAACAAAGCTAGTGGAGGTGATGGAATTCCAGTTGAGCTATTTCAAATCCTGAAAGATAATGATGTGAAAATGCTGCACTCAATATGCCAGCAAATTTGGAAACCTCAGCAGTGGCCACAGGAGTGGAAAGGGTCAGTTTTCATCCCAGTTCCAAAGAAAGGCAATGCCAAAGAGTGCTCAAACTACTGCACAATTGCACTCATCTCACATGCTAGTAAAGTAATGCTCAAAGTTCTCCAAGCCAGGCTTCAGCAATAAGTGAACTGTGAACTTCCAGATGTTCAAGCTGGTTTTAGAAAAGACAGAGAAACCAGAGATCAAATTGCCAACATCTGCTGGATCAGGGAAAAACAAGAGAGTTCCAGAAAAATATCTATTTCTGCCTTACTGACTATGCCAAAGCCTTTGACTGTGTGGATCACAATAAGCTGTGGAAATTCTGAAAGAGATGGGAATATCAGACCACCTGACCTGCCTCTTGAGAAACCTATGTGCGGGTCAGGAAGCAACAATTAGAACTGGACATGAAACAGCAGACTGGTTCCAAATCGGAAAAGGAGTACGTCAAGTCTGTATATTGTCACCCTGCTTATTTAACTTATATGCAGAGTACATCATGAGAAACGCTGGACTGGAAGAAACACAAGCTGGAATCAAGATTGCTGGGAGAAATATCAGTAACCTCAGATATGCAGATGACACCACCCTGATGGCAGAAAGTGAAGAGGAGCTAAAAGCCTCTTGATGAAAGTGAAGGAGGAGAGTGAAAAAGTTGGCTTAAAGCTCAACATTCAGAAAACGAAGATCATGGCATCTGGTCCCATCACTTCATGGGAAATAGATGGGGAAACAGTGGAAACAGTGTCAGACTTTATTTTGGGGGGCTCAAAAATCATTGTAGATGGTGATTGCAAACATGAAATTAAAAGATGTTTACTCCTTGGAAGATAAGTTATGACCAACCTAGATAGCATATTGAAAAGGAGAGACATTACTTTGCCAACAAAGGTCTGTCTAGTCAAGGCTATGGTTTTTCCTGTGGTCATGTATGGATGTGAGAGTTGGACTGTGAAGAAAGCTGAGCACCGAAGAATTGATGCTTTCAAACTGTGGTGTTGGAGAAGACTCTTGAGAGTCCTTTGGACTGCAAGGAGATCCAACCAGTCCATCCTAAAGGAAATCAGTCCTGGGTGTTCATTGGAAGGACTGATGGTGAAGCTGAAACTCCAATACTTTGGCCACCTCATGCAAAGAGTTGACTGGTTAGAAAAGACTCTAATGCTGGGATGGATTAGGGTAGTAGGAGAAGGGGATGACAGAGGATGAGATGGCTAGATGGCTGGATGGCTGGATGGATAAGAGCTTGAGTGAACTCTGGGAGTTGGTGATGGACGGGGAATCCTGGCATGCTGCCCTTCATGGGGTTGTAGAGTCAGACATGATTGAGCGACTGAACTGAACTGAAGTGTATTTTATCTGCGGTCTACTTCTTATGCAAGTATGTGAGTGCATTTTAGAGTAGATATCAAAAGTGGAATGAATAGGATGATCACAATGGACACTTTTTTCCTTCAATTTTACAAGTTTTGCTTTCTGTCCTCCTGGACCATAACACCAATTTATACTTTGTTGTATTTTTCCTAGCCTCAAGAATTGAAAAGTAATTAGATTTACAGCTTAATTACTTTTTAATTATATGTATGTATATAAAGATATGTCAACATCACTAAAAACCAAAATATACGTATTTGAAATACATATGAAGAAGAGCATGCATGTCTTATGTGCACAGCTTGATCTTGTTTTAAAACTGAACACACCTGTCTAACCAGTCCAAACATGGAGAAACCAAATGTTACCTGCTGCTGCTGCTGCTGCTAAGTCGCTTCAGTCGTGTCCGACTCTGTGCAACCCCACAGACGGCAGCCCATTGGGCTCCGCCATCCTTGGGATTCTCCAGGCAAGAACACTGGAGTGGGTTGCTATTTCCTTCTCCAATGCATGAAAATGAAAAGTGAAAAGTGAAAATGAAGTCGCTTAGTCATGTCTGACCCAGCAACCCCATGGACTGCAGCCTACCAGGCTCCTCCATGCATGGGAGTTTCCAGGCAAGAGTACTGGAGTGGGATGCCATTGCCTTCTCAGAAATGTTACCTACCTCTTCTCTATTACAGTCATTAATAACTTTCTCCCCAATGCACAGACACGCCAGAGTGCAATCAGGATTCAGACTTTTAATAACTTAGTTTTTTTAAATTGGTTTACTGAACATAAAGGGAACCATAATATATAGCTTTTTCCTCTCAACACAGTGTTTTTGAGAGTCATCCACCTGTGTAGTTTTCTTTCATTTTCATTCCTATATGGTATTCATCCAATGCTGATCTTTTTGTGAAAAATACATAAAAGATTATAACTTTTCCTCTGAGTAACAATTTGGCCTCATTCCAAAGACTTGTGTCAGATAGTGTTTTCATTTATTCCTGAGGCAATTCTAAGTTACATTTCAGATATAGTCTTTAATCCAATAGCTATTTAGAATAGAATATCTTTACATGCATGGGCTTGAAATTCCCTTCTTCCACATTTTTGTTGATGAAGATATGTTTTCTTACTGTGTATTTCTTTTTCACCAGTTTTAAATTATTGCACTTTCACCCTTTCAAAATCCTTACTTCTAACTTCTTACGAGGTAAGTGGTGCTAGTTTCTAGGCTGCTTAGTGTCATCAGTATGTGTTTCCCTCCCCTTACTTTGCTTGAAAGTGAAAGCCAAGTCGCTCAGTCGTGTCCGACTCTTTGCGACCCATGGACTGTAGCCCACCAGTCTCCTCTGTCCATGGGATTCTCCAGGCAAGAATACTGGAGTGAGTTGCCATTTCCTTCTCCAGGGGATCTTCCCGACCCAGGGATCGAACCCGGGTCTCCTGTGTTGCAGGCAGATGCTTTCACCTCTGAGCCGCCAGGGTGTATAGTAAATAGCTGTTTGTTTTGCAGTTTGATTTTTCATGATTTTATCTTAATCTCTCCTTCCAAGTAGGTGAATGTAGCCTATTCACTCATTTTATGAGTGCTGATTTTGAACTATTTTAATTCTATTTTAGTAACTACAGAGAAGATTAAGAAGAAAATATATTTTTACACAAACTAAAGAGGTAATCTAGCCAAATCTTCTCCCTGAATCAATCAAGACTCTAGGTACAAATTTATAGTGGTGTTAGTCACTCAGTCTTATCTGACTTTTTGTGACCCCATGGACTGTAGACCACCAAGCTCCTCTGTCCATGGAATTCTCCAGGCAAAAATAATGGAGTGGGAAGCCATTCCCTTCTCCAGGGGTCCTCTTGACCCAGGGATTGAAACTGGGTCTCCCACACTGCAGGAAGATCCTTTACCGTCTGAACCATCAGGGAATCCCCCCTACCCCCAGTTTATATGCTGGATTTTTATTTCTACTCACCTATCCCATTTATGTTCTTTTTCATTGTAGGGCATTATTACTTCTTCAAAAACTACTATTTATTTACAGTTATATTTTTAATGCCCATCGTTTCCCACATATCACATCATTTGAGCTCCATCCTTTCTTTTTCTTTTTTTTAATTGAAGGATAATTGCTTTACAGAATTTTGTTGTTTTCTGTCAAACCTCAACATGAATCAGCCATGGGTATACATATATCACTTCCCTTTTGAACCTCCCTCTCATCTCCCACCCCATCCTCCCCTCTAGGTTGATAGAGTCCCTGTTTGAGTTTCCTGAGCCACACAGCAAATTCCCATTGGCTATATATTTTACATATGGTAATGTAAGTTTCTATGTTACTCTTTCCATAAATCTCACCCACTCCTCCTCTCTCCCCATGTCCATAAGTCTATTCTCTATGCCTTTTTCTCCATTGCTGCCCTGTAAATAAGTTCTTCAGTACCATCTTTCCAGATTCTGTATATATGTGTTAAAATATGATATTTATCTTTCTCTTTCTGGCTCCTTCACTCTGTGCAAGGAGTTCTGGGTTCATCAACCTCATCAGAACTGATGCAAATGTGCTCGCTCCTTTTTTATGGCTGAATAACATTCCATTGTGTATATGTACCACATTTTCTTTATCCATTCATCTGTCGATGGACACTTAGGTTACTTCCATGTTCTAGCTATTGTAAATGGTGCTGCAATGAACTATGATAGATATGAACCTAGATAGTATATTCAAAAGTAGAGACATTACTTTGCCGACTAAGGCCCATCTAGTCAAGGCTATAGTTTTTCTGGTAGTCATGTATGGATGTGAGAGTTAGACTGTGAAGAAGGCTGAGTGCCGAAGAATTGATGCTTTTGAACTGTGGTGCTGGAGAAGACTCTTGAGAGTCCCTTGGACTGCAAGGAGATCCAACCAGTCCATTCTGAAGGAGATCAGCCCTGGGATTTCTTTGGAAGGAATGATGCTAAAGCTGAAGCTCCAGTCCTTTGGCCACCTCATGCGAAGAGTTGACTCACTGGAAAAGACTCTGATGCTGGGAGGGACTGGGGGCAGGAGGAGAAGGAGACGACAGAGGATGAGATGGCTGGATGGTGTCACCAACTCAATGGACGTGAGTCTGAGTGAACTCCAGGAGTTGGTGATGGACAGGGAGGCTTGGTGTGCTGTGATTCATGGGGTCGCAAAGAGTCGGACACGACTGAGTGACTGAACTGAACTAAACTGAATGAACTATGGGATACATGTGTCTTTTTCAATTTTAATTTTGTCAGAGTATTATGCCTAGGAGTGGGATTGCTGAGTCATATGCTGGTTTTATTCTTGGTTTTTTTAAAGGACTCTCCATACCATCTTCCCTATTGGCTGTATCAATTTACATTCCCACCAATACTGTGAGAGCATTCCCTTTTCTCCACAACCTCTTCCAGCATTTATTGTTTGTAGGCTTTCTAATGATGGCTATTCTGACCTGTGTGAGGTTCTATCTCATTGTGGTTTTGATCTGCATTTCTCTAATAATGAGCAATGTTGAGCATCTTTTCATGTGTTTGTTAGCCGTCTGTATGTCTTTGGAGAAATGTCTGTTTATGTCCTTTTCCCACTTTTTGGTTGGGTTGTTTCTCTGGTATTGAGTTGTATGAGCTGCTTGTATATTTTGGAAATTAATCTTGTGTCTGTTGTTTCATGTGCTATTATTTTCTCCCATTATGAGGGTTGTCTTTTCACTTTGCTTATAGTTTCCTTTGTTGTGAAAAGCTTTTAAGTTTAATCAGGTCCCACTTGTTTACTTTTGTTTTTATTTCCATTACTCTAGCAGGTTGGTCATAGAGGATCTTGCCTTGATTCATGTCATTGAGTGCTCTGAATATGTTTACCTCTAAGTGTTTAATAGTATCTGGTCTTACACTTAGGTCTCTAATCCATTTTTAGTTTATCTATGTGTATGCTGTTAGGAAATATTCTAGTTTCATTCTTTTCCATGTAGCTGTCCAGTTTTCCCAGCACCATTTATTGAAGAGGCTGTCTTTGCCCCCTTTGTATACTCTTGCCTCCTTTTACACATAGGTTCATGAGTTCATTTCTGAGCTTTCTATCTTGTTTCATTGATCTACATCTATATGTCTGTTTTTGTGCCAGTACCATATGGTCTTGATGACTGGAGCTTTGTAGTATAATCTGAAGTCAGGAAGGGTGATCTCTCCACTTCCATTCTTCTTTCTCTGCTTTGGCTATTCGAGGTCTTCTGTGTTTCCATATTACTTGTGAATTTTTTTCTAGTTCTGAGAAAAATGCCATTGGAAATTTGATAGGGATCATGTTGAATCTGTAGATTGTGTTTGGTACTATAGTCACTTTCACAATATTGCTCGTTCTTACCCAGGAACATGGAATATCTCTCTATCGGTTTATGTCATCTTTGATTATTTCATTCAGTTCAGTTCAACTCAGTGGCTCAGTCGTGTCCAACTCTTTGCTACCCCATGAATCTAAGCATGCCAGGCCTCCCTGTCCATCACCAACTCCTGGAGTTCACTCAAACTCTTGTCCATCCAGTCATCCAACCATCTCATCCTTGGCTGTCCCCTTCTCCTCCTGTCCCCAATCCCTCCCAGTATCAGAGTCGTTTCCAATGAATCAACTCTTCACATGAGGTGGTCAAAGTACTGGAGTTTCAGCTTTAGCATCATTCCTTCCAAAGAAATCCCAGGGTTGATCTCCTTCCGAATGGACTGGTTGGATCTCCTTGCAGTCCAAGGGACTCTCAAGAGTCTTCTCCAACACCACAGTTCAAAAGCATCAATTCTTCGGTGCTCAGCTTTCTTCACAGTCCAACTCTCATGTCCATACATGACCACTGGAAAAACCATAGGCTTGACGAGAAGGACCTTTGTTGGCAAAGTAATGTCTCTGCTTTTCAATATACTATCTAGGTTGGTAATATCTTTCCTTCCAAGGAGTAAGTGTCTTTTAATTTCATGGTTGCAATCACCATCTACAATGATTTTTGAGCCCCCCAAAATAAAGTCTGACACTGTTTCCCCATCTATTTCCCATGACGTGATGGGACAAGATGTCATGATCTTCGTTTTCTGAATGCTGAGCTTTAAGCCAACTTTTTCACTCTCCTCTTTCACTTTCATCAAGAGGCTTTTTAGTTCCTCTTCACTTTCTGCCATAAGGGTAGTGCCATCTGCATATCTGAGGTTATTGATATTTCTCCCAGCAATCTTGATTCCAGCTTGTGTTTCTTCCAGTCCAGCGTTTCTCATGATGTACTCTGCATATAAGTTAAATAAGCAGGGTGACAATATACAGCCTTGACGTACTCCTTTTCCGATTTGGAACCAGTCTGTTGTTCCATGTCCAGTTCGAACTGTTGCTTCCTGACCTGCATGTAGGTTTCTCAAGAGGCAGGTCAGGTGGTCTGGTATTTCCATCTCTTGAAGAATTTTCCACAGTTTATTGTGGCCTACACAGTCAAAGGCTTTGGTATAGTCAATAAAGCACAAATAGATATTTTTCTGGAACTCTCTTGCTTTTTTAATGGTCCAGGAGATGTTGGCAATTTGACCTCTGGTTCCTCTGACTTTTCTAAAACCAGCTTGAACATCTGGAAGTTCATGATTTACATAATGCTGAAGCCTGGCTTGGAGAATTTTGAGCATGACTTTACTAGCGTGTGAGATGAGTGCAACTGTGCAGTAGTTTGAGCATTCTTTGGCATTGCCTTTCTTTGAGATTGGAGTGAAAACTGACCCTTTCCAGTCCTGTGTTCACGGCTGAGTTTTCCAAATTGGAAATTTGGAAAATGCTGGCATATTGTGTGCAGCACTTTCACATCATCATCTTTCAGGATTTGAAATAGCTCAACTGGAATTCCATCACCTCCACTAGCTCTGTTAATAGTGATGCTTTCTAAGGCCCACTTGACTTCACCTTCCAGGATGTCTGGCTCTAGGTGAGTGATCACACCATTGTATGTGATTATCTGGGTCATAAAGATCTTTTTGTACAGTTCTTCTGTGTATTCTTGCTACCTCTTCTTCATATCTTCTGCTTCTGTTAGGTCCATACCATTTCTGTCTTTTATTGAGCCCATCTTTGCATGAAATGTTCCCTTGGTATCTCTAATTTTCTTGAAGAGATCTCTAGTCTTTCCCATTCTGTTGTTTTCCTCTATTTCTTTGCATTGATCGCTGAGGAAAACTTTCTTATCTCTCTTTGCTATTCTTTGGAACTCTGCGCATTCAGATGTTTATATCTTTCCTTTCCTCCTTTTCTTTTTGCTTCTCTTCTTTTCATAGGCATTGGTAAGGCCTCCCCAGACAGCCATTTTGCATTTCTTTTCCATGGGGATGGTCTTCATTCCTGTCTCCTGTACAATGTCACAAACTCTGTTCATAGTTCATCAGGTACTGTCTGTCAGATCTAGTTCCTTAAATCTATTTCTCACTTCCACTGAATACTCATAAGGAGTTGATTTAAGTCATACTTGAATGGTCTAGTGGCTTTCCCTTCTTTTTCAATTTAAGTCTGACTTTGGCAATAAGGAGTTCATGGTCTGAGCCACAGTCAACTCCTGGTCTTGTTTTTGCTGACTGTATAGAGCTTCTCCATCTTTGGCTGCAAAGAATATAATCAATCTGATTTCAGTGTTGACCATCTGGTGATGTCCATGTGGTAAGTTTATTCCTAGATAGTAAATTCTTTTTGTTGAAATGGTGATTGGGATTGATTTATTAATTTCTCTTTGTGATTTGTCACTGTTAGTATATAAAATCTCAAGTGATTTTTGTGTGTAGATTTTTATCCTGCAACTTTGTGAAGTTCATTGATTAGCTCTAGAAATTTTCTGATACTATATTTGAGGTTTCTTTGTACAGTATAATGTCATCTTCAAAAAATGAGAGCTTATTGATTTTTTTGATCTGGATTATTTTTATTTCTTTTTTTTTCTCTGATTACTATAGCCAGGACTTCCAGAACTATGGTGAATGATAGTGGTGAAAGTGGACACCCTTATCTTGTTCCTGATCTTAGGGAAATGCTTTCAGTTTTCACCTCTGAGAATAATGTTTGGTGTAGGCTTATCATATATGGCCTCTTTTATGTTGAGGTAGGTTTCTTCTATGCCCATTTTTTGAAGAGTTTTAATCATAAATGGGTGCTGAATTTTGTCAGAGTATTTCTCTATATCTATTGAGATTATGATATGATTTTTATCTTTCAATTTGTTAATATGGTATATCACATTAATTAATTTGTGTATATTGAAGAATCCTAGCATTCCTGAAATAAGCCCAACTTGATCATGGTGTATGAGCTTTTTGATGTGTTGATGAATTCTGTTTGCTAAAATTTTGTGGAGGATTTTTGCATCTGTGTTCATCAGTGATATTTCTCTTTTTGTGTATTGACTTTGTCTGGTTTTGGTATCAGGGTGATGGTGGCCTTGTAAAATGAGTTTGAAAGTGTTCCTTCCTCTGTAATTTTTGGAAAGAATTTTAGAAGGATAGTCATTAACTCTTCTCTAAATGTTTGATAGAATTTTCCTATGAAGCCATCTGGTCCTGGGTTTTTATTTTTGGGGAGATTTTTATCTCAGCTTCAATTTCAGTGCTTGTAATTGGGTTGTTCATAATTTCTGTTTCTTCTTGGTTCAGTCTTGGAAGACTGAACTTTTCTAAGAATCTGCATTTCTTCCAGGTTATCTATTTTATTGACATAAAGTTGTTCATAATAGTCTCTTACTATTCTTTGTATTTATGCCTTGTCTATTGTAACCTCTCCTTTTTCATTTCTAATTTTGTTGATTTGATTCTTCTCTTTTTTTCTTGATAAGTCTGGCTAAAGGCTTGTCAATTTTGTTTATCTTCTCAAAGAACTAGCTTTTAGTTTTATTAATCTTCACTGTTGTCTCTTTCATTTCTTTCTTATTTATTTCTGCTTGGATATTTGTGATTTATTTCCTTATACTAGTTTGGAGGGGGGGGGGGTTGTTCTTTTTTTTCCCCTGTTGTTTTAGGTGTAAAGTTAGGTTGTCTGTTTGATGTTGTTCTTGTTTCTTGAGGTAAGATTGTATTGCTATAAACATGCCTCTTAGAACTGCTTTTGCTGCATCCAGTAGGTTTTGAGTTGTTGTATTTTCATTGTCATTTGTTTCTAGAAGTTTTATTTCCCTTTTGATTTCTTCAATAACCTGTTGGTTATTTAGAAATGTGTTGTTTAATCTCTATGTATTTGTGTTCGTTAGAGTTTTTCTTGTAATTGATATCTAATCTCATAGCATTGTGGTCAGAGAAGATGCTTGATACAATTTAAATTTTCTTAAATTTACAGAGGTTTGATTTGTAACCCAAGATGTGGTCTATCCTGGAGAATGTTGCATGTGCACTTGAAAAGAAGGTGAATTTTTCTGCATTTGGATAGAATGTCCTAAAGATATCAATGAGACCCATCTTATTTAATGTATCATTTAAGACTTATGTTTTCTTATTAATTTTCTGTTTTGATTATCTGTCCATTGGTGTGAGTGGGGTGTTAAAGTCTCCTACTATTATTGTGTGGATGAGATACATTAAAGTAATTTATCCAGTAATAATTTCTCCTTTTATGTATGCTAGTGTTTGTCTTATGTTTTAAGATGCTTCTATGCTGGGTGCATAGATATTTACAATTGTTATGTCTTCCTCTTGGATTGATCTCTTGGTCATTATGTAGTGTCCTTCCTTATCTCTTGTAATCTTCTTTATTTTAAGGTATATTTTGTCTGATATGAGGATTGCTACCCCAGCTTTATTTTGCCTCCCATTTGCATGGAAAACATTTTTCCATCCTCTCACTTTCAGTCTATATGTGTCTTTAGGTTTGAAATGGGTTTCTTGTAGACAGCATATATATGGGTCTTATTTTCATATACATTTAGCCAGTCTGTGTCTTTTGGCTGGAGCATTTAATCCATTTACATTTAAAGTAATTATTGATACATATGTTCCTCTTGCGATTTACTGAATTGTTTGGGGTTGATTTTGTACATGTTTTTCTTCTCTTGTATTTTTCAACTAAATAATTCCCTTTAACATTTGTTGCAAAGATGGTTTGGTGATACTGAATTCTCTTAACTTCTGCTTTTCTGAAAAGCTTTTAATTTCTCCATCAAGTTTGGATGAGATCCTTGCTAGGTGCAGTAATCTTGGTTGTAGATTTTTCCCTTTTAGTACTTTAAATACATCTTGCCATTCCATTCTGGCCTGCAGAGTTTCTGCTGAAGGATCAGCTGTTAAGCATATGGGGCAGAAACCATGTTTCCCTTGTATGCTACTTGCTGCTTCTCCTTAGCTGCTTTTAATATTCTTTGTTTGTGTTTAGTCTTTGTTAGTTTGATTAGTATGAGTCTTGGTGTGTTTCTCCTTTGGTTTATTCTGTATGGGACTCTTGATGCTTCTTGGACTTGATTGACTATTTCCTTTTCCATGTTGGGGAAATTTTAAACTATAATCTCTTCAAAATTTTTCTCCATACTCTTTTCCTCTCTTCTTCTGGGACCCTTATAATTCAAATGTTGGTGCATTTGATATTATCCCAGAGGTCTCAGACTATCTTCAGTTCTTTTCATTCTTTTACTTTATTCTGCTCTTCAGAAGTTATTTCCACCATTTTACCTTCCAGCTCACTGATTATCTTCTGCTTCAGATATTCTTCTATTGATTCCTTCTAGATTATTTTTAATTTCAGGAATAGTATTGCTTGTGTATGTTTATTCTTTAATTCTTCTTCTTCTGTTGCTGCTAAGTTACTTCAGTCACGTCCAACTCTGTGTGACCCCATAGATGGCAGCCTACTAGACTCCCCCCATCCTTGGGATTCTCCAAGCAAGAACACTGGAGTGGGTTGCATTTCTTCTAGGTGTTTGTTAATTGATTCTTCGATTTTCTCCATTTTGTTTTCAAAGTTTTTGATCATTTTTACTGTCATTATTCTGAATTCATTTTTAGGTAGTTGGCCTATTTCCTCTTCATTTATGTGAACTTCTGCATTTCTAGTTTGTTCCTTCATTTGTGTAGTATTTCTCTGCCCTTTTTGTTATTATTATTTTTTAATTTATTGTGTTTGAGGTCTCCTTCTCCTGGGCTTCAAGGTTGAATTCTTTCTTCTTTTTGGTTTCTGCCCTCCTAAGGTTGGTACAATGGTTTGTGAAAGCTTCATATAGGGTGAGATTTGTGCTGATTTTTTTTTTTTTGGGGGGTGTTGTTTGTTCGTTTTTCCTCTGATGGAAAAGGGTGAGTGAGGTGGTAATACTCTCTGCTGATGATTGGGTTTGTATTTTTGCTTTGTTTGTTCTTTAGATGAGGCGTCTTGCACAGGGTGCTACTGGTAGTTGGGTGATCCTGGGTCTTTTATTCCAGTGGTTTCCTTTGTGTGAGTTCTCACTATTTGATACCCCCTATGGTTGCCAGGAGAAATATCAATAACCTCAGATATGCAGATGACATCACCCTTATGGCAGAAAGTGAAGAGGAGCTAAAAAGCCTCTTGATGACAGTGAAAGAGGAGAGTGAAAAGTTGGCTTAAATCTCAACATTCAGAAAATGAAGATCATGGCATCCGGTCCCATCACTCCATGGGAAATAGATGGAGAAACAGTGGAAACAGTGTCAGACACTTTATTTTTTTGAGCTCCAAAATCACTGCAGATGGTGACTGCAGCCATGAAATTAAAAACACTTACTCCTTGGAAGAAAAGTTATGACCAGCCTAGATAGCATATTCAAAAGCAGAGACGTTACTTTGCCAACAAAGGTCCATCTAGTCAAGGCTATGGTTTTTCCAGTAGTCATGTATGAATGTGAGAGTTGGACTGTGAAGAAGGCTGAGCATAGAAGAATTGATGCTTTTGAACTGTGGTTTTGGAGAAGACTCTTGAGAGTCCTTGGACTACAAGGAGATCCAACCAGTCCATTCGGCATTGGGAGATTGTGTTCACCTATGGCTGATTCGTGTCAATGTATGGCAAAACAAATACAGTATTGTAATTTAAAAAAAAAACAAACACAGGGTACAAAGGGAACTAATGTAAAAATCTACTCAAGAAATCTATTTTACATTTAAAATATAAAACAATATTTTACAAAATTATTGAATGCAGAATAAATAACTGTTGTCTCCCCCAAAAAAAGGAGATCAGCCCTGGGTATTCTTTGGAAGGAATGATGCTAAAGCTGAAACTCCAGTACTTTGGCCACCTCATGCGAAGAATTGACTCATTGGAAAAGACTTTGATGCTGGGAGGGACTGGGGGCAGGAGTAGAAGGGGATGACCGAGGATGAGATGGCTGGATGGCATCACTGACTCAATGGATGTGTGAATCTGAGTGAACTCCACGAGTGACTGGGAGGCCTGGCGTGCTGCGATTCATGGGGTCACAAAGAGTCGGACATGACTGAGTGACTGAACTGAATTGAACTGAGGGTTAGCTCTCTGGTAGTCTAGGGTCTTGGAGTCAGTGTTCCCACTCCAAAGGTTCAGGGCTTGATCTCTGGTCAGGAATGAAAATTCCACAAATGGTTTGTTATGGCATTAAGTGAGATTAAAACAAATATTCAAAAATGAGAAATCAAATATGAACCCCAGACAAATGGCAATTGCAAAATCAGGCAAATAACAACTAAAATAATGTAATACACACATATACATATATACCCATGAGCAAAGGCAAAGCAGCCCAACAAAAATAAAGTACAGTGGATTGACCTGGTGAACAAAGTAAATAAAAAATTATATTTACCAGTTAAAAACAAAACTAAAACACAAACTGGAAAACAAATCTAAAGCAAGGTACAAAGTGGGGAATAAAGCAATGAAAACAAAACTAAAAATATGTTGAGAAGAAAGAAAAGAAAGAATAGCTATGTAAAGTTAAATAGAAGTAGATGAAAAAGATTTATACACATTAAAGATTAACCACAAGGGGAAAAGAACAGTAGGAAAAGCAAACAAAGGAATAAATATAGAAAAAATATACCAGGCTTAAAACAATTAAAAATTAAAATTATAAAGAAGAAAAAATGGAAAAAGAAAAAGGAAAACAGAAAGGAAAGCACAGTACTACGGAATCCCAACACAGAGGCAGAGGTTTATAACAACAATAAAAAATGTGACTGAATATGCACATTTACATATATACCCATACACAAAAATAAAAACAGTCCAACAAAAATAGAGTACAATAGATTGATCTGGCAAACAAAGGAAACCAAAAATTATATATACCCGAACAAAACTAACTAAAGCACAAACTGGAAAATAAAACTAAAGCAAGGTGCCGAGTGAGCAATAAAGCAGTGAAAATAAAACTAACAAATTCATTGAGAGGAAAGGAAAGAAACAAAAGAAAGAATAGATCAGTTCAGTACAGTGCAGTCACTCAGTCGTGTCCGACTCTTTGTGACCCCATGAATCGCAGCACACCAGACCTCCCTGTCCATCACCAGCTCCCGGGGTTCACTCAAACTCATGTCCGTCAAGTCGGTGATGCCATCCAGCCATCTCATCCTCGGTTGTCGCCTTCTCCTCCTGCCCCCAATCCCTTCCAGCATCAGAGTCTTTTCCAGTGAGTCAACTCTTCGCATGAGGTGGCCAAAGGACTGGAGTTTCAGCTTTAGCATCATTCCTTCCAAGGAAATCCCAGGGCTGATCTCCTTCAGAATGGACTGGCTGGATCTCTTTGCAGTCCAAGGGACTCTCAAAAGTCTTCTCCAACACCACAGTTCAAAAGCATCAGTTCTTTGGCGCTCAGCTTTCTTCACAGTCCAACTCTCACATCCATACATGACCACTGGAAAAACCATAGCCTTGACTAGACGGACCTTTGTTGGCAAAGTAATGTCTCTACTTTGATAGGCAAAATTAAATAGAGGTAGATGAAGAAGATTTATATACATTAAAAATTAACTGCAAGAGGAAAAAAAGATAGCTAAGGCATAAAAAGGAAAAATGTAGAAAAATAATAATAGGTTTTAAAAAATTAAAATTATAAAAAAGGAAAATTCCACAGAAGCAATGCAGAGATGGAGGTTTGTAACAATAAAAAAGGTGACTAGTGAGGGCGGGGGGAGAACGAGTTCAAAAGCTTAGCTAGATTTCATGAGGTGAGGAGAGGTGAAGTCACAGTGCCAATAAAATCAGCAGCTGCAACAGAGTTGGGGAGAAACGGAAAAATGAAAGGAAAAAAATCCAACAGAATCTACACGTTAAAACATAAGAATAATAAATGTTTCTCTTGAGTCTCTGCTGTCAGAGTCCTTTCCCTCTCTGAGAGCCACAGTCCACCTCTCTTCCCTTCACACCCTCCAACACTGTGCTGATCTCTGGACCTGCTGTGGGGGCAGCTCAGATTCTGATCTGGCCCTGCTCCTGTGTGTTCTTGCCTCCAGTGCCCACAGCTATCAGAACTAGTGTGTTCTCTTTTGTGGGAGCTCTCAATGACCTTTTGTATATTCCATAGACACAGAGTCTTCCTAGTTGATCATGTGGATTTAATCTGCAGCTTGTACAGCTGGTGGGAAGGTTTTGGATCTTCTTCCTTAGCCACGCTGCCCCTGGGTTTCAATTGTGGTTTTTATTTCCACCTCTACATGTGGGTCATACACTGGGGTTTGCTCCTGAGGCTGCCTTGGAGGGCTTGGGTTTGCCCCTGGGAGGGCCAGGTGTGGAGGTGGTGCAGCTGTTTGGGTTGCAGGGGTTCTGGCAGCACCAGGTACTCAGGGGGTTAGCAGCTTGAGCTGCAGGAAATACAGTGTTCTAGAAGGGTATGGCCACCAGTATTGGCCAATACGCTCCAGTATTCTTGCCTGGAGAACCCCCTGACAGAGAAGCCTGGCAGGCCAGTCTACAGGGTCACAAAGAGTTGGACTCAACTGAAGCAACACTGTGCACATAGACACAAGATTTTTTTCCCCCTGGGATCTCTGCCCCAGTGAGGGTTGAGTGTGAAGGCTGCACAGCTGTTTGGCTTGTGGGGACCCTGGTGGCACCAAGTGTGTAGGGACACAGACTGCCTCCGCTGCAGGAGTTATGTCCCTATCAGAGTCTTTCTTTGAGACTCTTGTAGCTGGCAATCAGAAGGGCTCTTTGGCCAGTCTTTCTCTTAGCTTCACCCATTCAAGCACTTAAAGGGCTCCTTTGCCTGGGGTCCTTCTTTGTTGTTCAGTGTGTCAGGCACATAAAGCACTCCCCCTTATTGGGGTCCTACCATGTAGTTTGAGGCATCAGGCACTTAAAGGAGCACCCAGGGTGGGGTCCTACTCTGTAGTTCAGTGCATCAGGCATTTGATGAGCCAGCCTCTCTGTTGTTCAGCTGCTGATCATGACATGTGGGGAGAGAGGGCCTATGGTGATGGATCCATCCCCTACATGTGACTCAGCAGTATTGCCTTGCTTCCATGGCTGCCTGACTTTCCTCCACAGGCATTTCCCACCAGTCTCCTCCCTCGCATCCCCTGGATCTGTCTCTCCACAGTCAACAGCAGCCCTCTCCCCTGGGATTGCTCCACAATCCCTAAACTCCAGTTCCCAACCACTGCACCTTCCAGGGGACCAGCGTTCCTGTCCAGTGTATGTACGGCTGCTGCAAGGACTGTCTGATCCTCATTCCATTTAGACTGCCACAGATCAGCTGTTTCACTCTCAGCCTTAAATGTTTCCCCTCTGACTCAGACAATTGCCCTGATGTGGGGATCTGACCCCTGCTTCAGTTCCCCCACCTGCTGAGGGCAGGTCCAGTCCTACCAACACTCCTGTTTTTCCCCCAGTTCCTTCTGTCTTACCGAGTTTTATGTGGTTCTATATACTCTTTTCTGCTGCTCAGGGTCTCCTGTCTGCTCTCGGCTGGAGTGCTGCATGCACTTCCGTGTCTGAAGGTGTATTCCTCACGTATCCATGGAGAGAGATGTATTCCATGTCCACCTACTCCTCCGCCATCTAGTTCCTCTCCACTTGCTTCTTATTAATTGTACTTATTATATAAGTATAATTAATTATATAAGTATAATTAATTATACTTATTATACTTATTAATTATACTGTTTCTTCAGAGAGCATCTATGACTATTACTTCTGGTTGTATAATTTTCTCAGGTTGTTTTCTTTTACTTCACCCTCATATTTGATACATTGCTCATCAGGATACAGAATAATAAGCTCCAAGTTACATTTCTTGTGGACTTTGAATATATTTATCCATTCCTTTTTGTATTTAGTGATTCTGATTAAAGTCTGATGTCAAGCAAATTCTCTTCCTTTCTAAGATGCTAAGAAGCTTTTGTCATCTTGAAACTTTTAGCTCTTTTCTTTAATTAGTACTCTAAAATTTTACCAAGTGCATTTAATCACATGGATGTTTTTGTTTGTCTCAAAGGGAATTGCTTACTCTTTTGCATTGGTACTCAGTGCTCTTTTTCAAACTGGAAATCCATACATTGCTTCTGTTCTGAGTCAGGTTTTCTATCATTATCTTACCATTCCCTTACTTTCCTTCTTTCTAGGTTTTTTTGTGCAATTCTTTTATATGGAAGTCAGAAATATCCTCATGAACTCCCAGTTTGTTTTGTATTTTCCATTTTTTAAGCTTTTGTTTACTGCTTTTTAGGAGAATTAATTCCCTTCTGTCTTTTAACTGGTCTTCCCAGTTGGCTCAATGGTAAAGACTTTGGCTGCCAATGCAAGCGACATAGGTTAGACCCCTGGGTCAGGAAGATCTCTTGAAGAAGTAAGGAGACTCATTGCAGTATTCTTGCCTGGGAAATCCCATGGACAGAGGAACATGGCAGGCTATAGTCCATCAGGTCCCAAAAGAGTTGGACATGACTTAGCAACTAAACAACCATCTTTTAACTATGGAATAATTCTGAGATTGTTGTGTTTATTTCAGTGCTCACTTTTTCGTTTCTGAAATTAATTCTTATGATTTTATAGGAATATATTTTGCATTTCTTGATGCATTCCTACTCTAAATTCTTATTTTACCGTTTTCTGAGACTATTAAGCATAAGTTGTTCTACTTGTTGCATTTTCCCCTATACTTGTGATTACCATTTTTATTTATCAATGTTTGATGTTTTGATTTTGTCATTATTTGGTATTTGCCATTTTTTGAAGGTAGTAGGTAGGACATAGGACTTTCTGTACCTTTGCATTTTAAATAAATCATTTTCATTTTATGATAAATCTCTCATTGTGTTTGATGAGCTTAGAGTCTGAAGATCTGACACCTATTATGTAAAATGTTCACATTGAAATGATTATCTTATTCATTTTAAAAATGAAATGTTTATAAGGCATTCTTTCTCACCTCCTTAAGTTACTTTTTTTTTTATTATTTTGCTACAATTTAAAAATCCTTCCTTTTACTAGGATTAGATTAGGACTACAGTCATTAGCTTTTACTTAGGAACCCTTGGGGAATTATGTGTTGAGTTTGGAGGGGCAGCTTTCCCAAATGTGTCTTCTGGAGACCACTGGAAAATATACTGATTTTCTGGTCCATCTCTTAAAAGTTCTCAACCAGGAAATCCAGAGAAATTGTTTTTATTCACAAGTGTCCCACGTAAATAATCTTACATCCTGGGCAAATATGGGATAAGCAATACTGTTGGAATAGGGCAGAAAAAGAACCTGAACACTCATTCTGTTGAAGCTGGGACACACTTTATTTGGCCAGAGTGAAGAGATTAAACTGAAACTTCACCTCTGGTAAAGTTCTGGGTCCTTGTTGAACAAACACTTAGACTTCTGCTGAATGCTATTTTAATCCCCTAATTTGTGACGTTTACTGTGTTTTGTGGCACTAAAATTTCAAAATCATGTTTCTGGCACTTGACAGCAAAGGTCAGTGGTGCTAAACCACTTCCACCTGCTAAAATCAGTTATATTTTAAGCAGGTTTAGCTGAGGTGCGCCATTTGGAAATAGTTTGCAAAAATGCCTCAGTGTTCTCAGGGGGACATAACCAGTGTGCCTGAGGTTTCTGAGTGTTTCCAGGATTAAACTTGATCTCTCCGTCAATCAACTAGGAATCAAGAAGGTAGACTGGATAGCATTTCTACTAATCTGAAAAATTTTGGAACCTTGTAGAATTTTGTTGCCATTTTGATATCACTGCAAACTAGTTCTAGGCTAGAATTTTACTGACTTGCTCTGTAATATTGTGTGTCATTCTTAGAGGCTGATTGCCTTGACTTGACAGGAAGCACAACCTAATAGCTAATTTCAGCTAAAGCTGATATAGTGCTAGAAATGACTTAAGTCACTGTAGTCAAATATGGTGGTAAAAAACTTGCTTTCCACAGTTGATTCTTATCAAGATGGGAGATAGACAAACATTAAACAGTTTGAAGCTTTATTATCAAAATTCAACTTCTGTGCAAGTTATTTATTTGCTAGTTTGTTTACATATTGTGTGGGGTTGCAAAGGAAAGGAAGGAGAGAATATTCAAATTCCTAATATGCATGCTGGCAAAGGAAATATTGTGACTAAGTCATTTTGTATTTTGCACATGGATTTATTTAGCATTAGTCAATTAACTTTTGAATTCATAGCACATGAGTTACTATTTTAGTTGTATAATATGTTCTGTAATTATAAAAACACAAAAGAGAAGTTACAGGGAGGAAATGTTGATTTTAAGGAAAAAGAAGTTTAAACTAATACTGCATGCATGCTTAGTCACTAAGTCATGTCTGACTCTTTGTGACCCTATGGACTGCAGCCTGCCAGTTCCTTTGTTCACAGGATTTCTCAGACAAGAATACTGGAATGGTTTGCCATTTCCTTCTCCAGAGGATCTTCCCAATCCAAGGGCTAAACCTGCACCTCCTATGTCTCTTGAATTGGCAGACAGATATTTTACCAATTGAGCCACCAGGGAAGCCCCCAAACTGTTGGAGCAAAGGTTTTCCTCTCCTCAATAGAATGATTTTATAATGTCTGTTGGTGTAGTTCAGATTTGTAAACTGGAGAATGGCCTGTCAGGTAACCCTGGAACACTGGTTCGGGCTTCAGAAACAAAGCTCTTTAGGTTGTGACTTTAAAGGACTTTGCCGTCTCTGAGAAATTAATCTTAATAATTACATAATTCATGAACTATAATTACTATAGTTGTAATAATAAAAACATTCACAGTTATAGTAATAAATTGAATAGCTAAGGAAAATAGAAAAATACCAAGCTAAGTAACTTTGGATTTTATTTAAAATCCTAAAAATGTTGCTGTGAAAGTGCTGCACTCAATATGCCAGCAAATTTAGAAAACTCAGCAGTGACCTCAGGACTGGAAAAGGTCAGTTTTCATTCCAATCTCAAAGAAAGGGAATGCCAAAGAATGTTTAAACTACTACACAATTGCACTCATCTCACATGCTAGTAAAGTAATGCTCAAAATTCTCCAAGGCAGGCTTCAACAGTACATGAACTGTGATCTTCCAGATGTTCAAGCTGGATTTAGAAAAGGCAGAGGAACCAGAGATCAAACTGCCAACTTTTGTCGGATCATCAGAAAAGCAAGAGAGTTCCAGAAAAACATCTACTTATGCTTTATTGACTACACCAAAGCCTTTGACTGTGTAGATCACAACAGACTGTGGAAAACTCTGAAAGAGATGGGAATACCAGACCACCTGACCTGCCTCCTGAAAAGTCTGTATGCAGGCCAAGAAGAAACAGTTAGAACTATACATGGAACAATAGACTGGTTCCCAATCCGGAAAGGAGTATGTTGAAGCTGTATATTGTCACCCTGCTTATTTAAATTACATGCAGAATACATCATGTAAAATGCTGGGCTGGATGAAGCACAAGCTGGAATCAAGATTGCTGGCAGAAATATCGATAACCTCAGACAGGCAGATGACACCACCCTTATGGCAGAAAGTGAAGAACTAAAGAGCCTCTTGATGAAAGTGAAAGAGGAGAGTGAAAAAGTTA
Organism: Nanger dama; assembly: GCA_917880005.1. Lineage (NCBI taxonomy): Eukaryota > Metazoa > Chordata > Mammalia > Artiodactyla > Bovidae > Nanger > Nanger dama. Next base: position 9,021,670 of record CAKJTW010000044.1, on the reverse strand, counting down.
GCTTAAAATTCAACATTCAGAAAACTAAGATCATGACATCTGGTCCCATCACTTCATGGCAAATAGATGGGGAAACAGTGGAAACAGTGACAGACTTTATTTTGGGGGGCTCCCAAATGACTGCAGTCATGATATTAAAACATGCTTGCTCCTTGCAAGAAAAGCTATGACCAACCTAGACAGCATATTAAAAAACAGAGACATTACTCTGCCAACAAAGGTCTGTCTAAACAAAGCTATGGTTTCTCCAGTAGTCTTGTATAGATGTGAGAGTTGGACCATAAAGAAAGCTGAACACCTAAGAAGTAATGCTTTTGAACTGTCGTGTTGGAGAAGACTCTTGAGAGTCCCTTGGACTGCTAGGAGATACAACCTGTCCATCCTAAAGGAAATCAGTCCTGAATATTCACTGGAAGGACTGATGCTGAAGCTGAAGCTCCAGGACTTTGACCACGTGATGCCAGGAACTGACTCACTGGAAAAGACCTTGATGCTGGGAAAGACTGAAAGCAGGAGAAGGGGACGACAAAGGATAAGATGACTGGATGGCATCACCAACTCTATGGACGTGAGTTTGAGTAAGCTCCAGGAATTGGTGATGGATAGGGAAGACTGGCGTCCCGCAGTCCATGGGGTCATATAGAGTTGGACACGACTGAGCAACTGAACTGAACTGAAGAAACTTTGGAGCTCAGGCTGGTATATTCCTTACAGTGTATTAGCTATGCATATTTCTATTAGAATTCTTTTCTTGCAAATATCAGAAAAGCCATTACTACCTGACATTGATTTGGGGCCCTATATTCTTGCCTAAGGAAAAACAGAACAGAATGAGGAATGAGTGGAATAAGGCTTGATTCAGGGCTCAGAGAGCATGACTAGGACCCAGTCTTTAGTCCACTGTATTCTACTTGCCCAGAAATGCAAACATCCTTACACAGGCCCCTCCCTGGATAAGGATGTGGGCATGAACTAACATGACTGCTGAGTTAAAAGACCTTTCCCCTTTTAGGATGATTTTATAATGTTAAAACATTTATATTGAGTATAACTTAGAAAAGGCTCTTTTTAATTTTTTATGTTGGAGGGAGAAATGGATATAAATCTGCTCTCTGAACAAGAAGTATCTTCTCTCACTTGTAACTTTGTTATAGGTGATAATGCCCAACGAGACCCCTAACCTCAATTGTTGAAATTAATTGATTTTCAAATTTCAGTTGTCATATCAGGATGTTCATTTGCAGGAGGAATCTGTTACTTCGGGTGCGCTTACTCTTCACCTTTTTCTTTGAGGAATAATCATAGTAAACTGATAATGACAATGACAAAAGATGTTAACCACCATCGTTTCTGTGGTTTTAAACAGTTTTCTCAGGCTATAAAGACAAGAGAGTGCTGAGCCACTAAATATGAGGGCTCAGGAACTCTATGTTAGATCTTATGTGGGTTAGTTTCTTGAAGAACAAGTGGGACAGATTAAACCACCTAGCCAGGGCTGTGCTGGAGACTGAAATACATTTGACTCATTGGAAAAGACTTTGATCCTGGGAGGGATTGGGGGCAGGAGGAGAAGGGGACGACCGAGGATGCGATGGCTAGATGGCATCACTGACTCTATGAACGTGAATCTGAGTGAACTCCGGGAGTTGGTGATGGACAGGGAGGCTTGGTGTGCTGCGATTCATGGGGTCGCAGAGTCGGACACGACTGAGCGACTGAACTGAACTGAACTGAACATAGTGAAGATGCAAACGTTATTTGCATGGTTTAAATGCCATAAAAACTTAAGAAGTCATTTTGAATGACAAAAAGCACATCTACTAATCTTAAGTATAAAACCTTCCCCCTTCCCCTACCAAATATGAAAGGTAGCCATTTTTTACTATGAAGTATTTTGGTCTATAACTTGCACACAATTTCATTAATATTCATTACAAATCACAAAATGTAATTCTGTTGAGAAACTTAAGCTACTGCTTATTTTTCTGTATTAATGGTCAAGATTTCAATTATAGTAAGTTTTTGTTGTTTTTTCGGAGTACAGCACGATCTTGGGTTGTGGGGAAACTGCCAGGCCAGATATAATAAGCTAGAGCTACTTGTATGATGTAGGGTTATATGGCACATCTTTGCAACTCACTGTCCTCATTTGTAAAGTGGAAGGTAACACCATAGGGTCATATATCATTTTCCCTTTTAGGATTCTGTTGTTCTATAGACAATCCCATGCTTACAATGATTCTAACTAACAGGTTTTTGTTTTTTGTTTTTAATTTTACTATGGTACAAAAGCAATAGGCATTCAATAGAAACCAAACTTAAATTTGACATTTCCCCAAGCTGAATGAATGAATGAATGAAGTTGCTCAGTCGTGTCCGACTCTTTGTGTCCCCATGGTAACCTATCAGCTCCTCTGTCCATGGGATTTTCCAGGCAAGAGTGCTGGAGTGGATTGCCATTTTCTTCTCCAGGGGATCTTCCTGACCCAGGAATCGAACCCCGGTCTCCCGCATTGTAGGCAGATGCTTTACCGCCTGAGCCATAGCAATATAATATGTTATATTTGAACTGGAACCACCAGATGAGTCTTGCTAAATAAAATATAAATATTAAACTTATAACACTGTCTTAGTTGGTTCAGGCTGCTGTTAGAAAAATTACCATAGACTGGATTGCTTGTAAACAACAGAAATTTATTTCTCACATTTTGGGTGAGAAGTCCATAATAAAGGTACCAGCAAATTCAGTGCCTTGTGAGGGTCCATTCTGATTCATAGACAGATGTGTCCTCATATGGAGAAATAGAGGAGAGAGTTCTTTGGGGTCCTTTTCAAAAGGGCACTAATTCCATTCATGAGGTCTCTACTCTCCGCCCTAATCATCTTTCAAAGGCCTCCATCCCCTAATACCAACATATGGAGATTAGGTCTCAAAATTAATTTGGGGCAGGGGGACATAAACATTCAATCTACAGCAAATACTAAATCAAGTTTGGAGAAGGAAACACAAAAAGTACTTAAAATTTACCAAATAGTAGAAAAATTTGTTTTTCTTTTATATATTCTTAGTTTTTAAATATACTTATAAATTTATACAATTATAATTATGTTGAATATACCATATTTTGTTATTAAAAAATTCACATTGTAAACATTTACTATGTCAATGATTATTATATTTTTCATTTCATTGAGAAACAATTGACTACACCCTTAAACTGTATAAGATTTACAGCATAATGATTTGATTTAAATATATTGTGTATTGTGAAGTGATTACCACAATAGATTTAGTTTAGCATCCACTATTTCATGCATATACAATAAAAGAAAAGAAAAATCCTTCTCCTTGTGATGACAGCTCTTAGGATCTACTCTCTAACAAGTTCCATGCATGTCATACAGCAGTGTTAACTGTGGCCATCAAATCTGTTACTTTCCTAATCCTGATTTGTCTTAGGAATGGAAGTTTGTACTTTTTGAGCACCTTCACTTGATTCCCTCCCCTGACTCCCTGCCTCTAGTTTCCATAAATTTGATGTCTTTTTCTATAAGTTTGGTGTTCCTATTTGGCTTTTATTTTTGGAGATTCCACATATAAATCAGATAATACAATATTTGTCTTTCTCTGGTGGACTTATTTCATTTAACAAATGCCCTCAAGGTCCACTTATGTTGTTGCAAATTATAGGATTTCCTCATTTTGGCTGGATTTTATACACACACACACACACACACACACACACACACACACTATTTATATATCTCACAACTTCTTTATCCATTCATCCACTGATAGACAATATGACTGTAATTATTATTTTTAAAAGGTATAAATAAATTCATCAAGCAGTTTGTGGAGCCATTCAATTTATTTATAGTTGGACATTTAAAAACAAGTATAGCCTCAATATAAAATTCACTGAAACTTTAATTGTAAGATTATTTTTAAAGTTTAATATGCAATTGCTCTATGAATTATTTTGATCTATGTTTACCTAAATTATTTTCATAAAAGTATAAATGAGCAATAAAAATTCCTTTAAAGCCCATCACATTTTTTTCTATTTTAAACATTTGACTTATGAATGATTTTTAAAGTCCATAGTTTTAACATAACATTTGTAAAATTCAGGATAATAGTTTCCAACCACTGACAGAATGTGGTTCTTTGATCTGTAACTGCATACATTTGGGTTTAGTGGTGGGGTAGGTGGTAGTGATTTAGTTGCTAAGACATGTCTGACTCTTGCAACCCCATGGACTGTAAACCACCAGGCTCCTCTGTCCATGGGATTTCCCAGGCAATATTATTGTAATGGGTTGTCATTTCTTTCTCCAGGGGATCTTCCCCACCCAGCTGTCAAACCCAGGTCTCCTGCATTGCAGGTGGTTTCTTTACCAACTAAGCCACCTGGGTTAATAAAAGAAACCAATGACTTGCAAAATGCTAAACACTAAAAAATTACTATTATATTTTACCAAACTGAGTTTAGAGCACATAATAGATTATCATGCATTATATATATTATATAATATGTAATCATAATAAAATATAATGTTTAATATAACAATGTTATATGATAATATATAATAACACAATAGTAGTATATCATGTATTGAATATTATAATGTAATATATATTTACATAATATGCATATAATATGAATGTACCTATACTAATGCTTTTCTTCATCAGTTCTAGATTTAAATTCATAGTTATGAAAATCTCCCCATCTTATATGCTATGAAGTAATTCAACCATGTAATCCTCAAGTACATTATTCATGTAGAATTTGTCATAAGTTCTGACAAACAGATCTAATCCTAAAGATTTGCCAGACATTCCATGACATAGTTAAAAAAAATCTTTTCATACTTAATTTTGGTGTCACATTTTATTGTGCAATAAATTTCCACATACAATTAGCTTTCCATTGTCTATTCTCTTACTTCGATTGTCTATCAGTATAGCAATTCTATACTGCTGCTGCTGCTGCTAAGTCACCTCAGTCGTGTCCAACTCTGTGTGACCCCATAGACGGCAGCCCACCAGGCTCCCCCATCCCTGGGATTCTCCAGGCAAGAACACTGGAGTGGGTTCATGATACAAAATGTGTATAATATGCTTTAATGCCTGGGAAGGGATCCTTCTTTCTTTCTTTCTTTCTTTCTTTTTTTTTGCTCATCTGACTGTGTGGATCACAATAAACTGTGGAAAATTCTCAAAGAAATGGCAATACCAAACCACCTGACCTGCCTCTTGAGAAACCTGTATACAGGTCAGAAAGCAACAGTTATAACTGGACATGGAACAACAAACTGGTTCCAAATAGGAAAAGGAGTCCGTCAAGGCTGTATCTTGTCACCCTGCTTATTTAATTTATATGCAGAGTACATCATGAGAAATGCTGGGCTGGCTGGAAGAAGCACAAGGTGGAATCAAGATTGCTGGGAGAAATACCAATAACCTCAGATATGCAATGACACCACCCTGATGGCACAAAGTGAAGAGGAACTAAAAGCCTCTTGATGGAAGTGAAGGAGGAGAGTGAAAAAGTTGGCTTAAAGCTCAACATTCAGAAAACAAAGATCATGGCATCTGGTCCCATCACTTCATGGCAAATAGATGGGGAAACAGTGGAAACAGTGTCAGACTTTATTTTTGGGGGCTCCAAAATCACTGCAGATGGTGACTGCAGCCATGAAATTAAAAGACGCTACTCCTTGGAAGAAAAGTTATGACCAACCTAGATAGCACGTTGAAAACCAGAGACGTTGCTTTGCCAACAAAGGTCCGTCTAGTCAAGGCTATGGTTTTTCCTGTGGTCATGTATGGATGTGAGAGTTGGACAGTGAAGAAAGCTGAGCACCGAAGAATTGATACTTTTGAACTGTGGTGTTGGAGAAGACTCCTGAGAGTCCCTTGGACTGCAAGGAGATCCAACCAGTCCATTCTGAAGGAGATCAACCCTGGGATTTCTTTGGAAGGAATGATGCTAAAGCTGAAACTCCAGTACTGTGGCCACCTCATGTGAAGAGTTGACTCACTGGAAAAGACTCTTATTGGGGGCAGGAGGAAAAGGGGACAACAGAGGATGAGATGGCTGGATGGCATCAGTGACTCGATGGACATGAGTTTGAGTGATCTTTCGGAGTTGGTGATGGACAGGAGGCCTGGGATGGGGTGGCAAAGAGTAGGAGATGACTGAGCAACTGAATGATGATGATGATTCTTTAAATAAAATTTACAACAAATCTAGCACTACAAACTGAGAAAGCAATGGCACCCCACTCCAGTACTCCTGCCTGGAAAATCCCATGGATGGAGGAGCCTGGAGGGCTGCAGTCCATGGGGTCGCGAAGAGTCAGACATGACTGAGCTACTTCACTTTCACTTTTCACTTTCATGCATTGGAGAAGGAAATGGCAAGCCATTCCAGTGCTCTTGCCTGGAGAATCCCAGGGATGGGGGAGCTTGGTGGGCTGCCGTCTATGAGGTCGCACAGAGTTGGATATGACTAAAGTGACTTAGCAGCAGCAGCACTACAAAATATGTTTTTAATTGAAATAGTATTAAATTTCTAATTCAAATTATGAGGAGCTGACATCTTTATGACTATCTTCTCCGGACACAAAGCTTCAGTTAAGCAAGATGAATAAGCTCTAGAGGTCTGCTGTACAACATCGCACCTATAGGCAACATTAATGTACACATAAAATTGTTAAGAGGGGAAATCTCATGGTTAACTGTTCTTGCTAAATAAATAATAATAAGTATATTATATTACATATTTATATGTTTAAAGAATTTTTGAAACTTTTCTTAGATTCTAAAACAGAAATGCTTTAAATGTAAGTATCAAACTGGAAAACTTTCTAGTGGATAATCACTTTGTTTATGGTGCTCTAAAGCTATAAATACCTTTACAGTGCTACAAGATTATTTTCATCATCCTCGTTCACAACAAACTGGCAACATCATCTTCCATTTTAGATTGTGAATATAGTATCTCAAAGTTTTGTTTCTTTGGGGAATTTGTGGGCCTTCAAGCATTATTGGAACATAATTTAATAAACCTACTACATGTAATAACTTTAGGTATATAATGACTTTGCTAATTATTTATTTGCTGAACAACCTAAAATGTCTCCCTCTTGTGTAGCTAATTTTAAGGCTGTAAATCAATCAACCAATACAAGAAAACTTACTTTTAAAAATTGATTTACCTGAGGAGGGTGGGGAAAGCATCTTAAAAATGGACTATCTAATAAGTTGTAAGGTAAAACTTCACTAGTTTATAATCTAGTGTCATTCATTATCTTTTTTTAAACAATAGCAGATTGATTGGAAAATCATAGATCTTCATTTATAAGAGAGGGATATAAGAATATTATATGAAATAGCATGATTTATTGAAGTTGGGAATTTCAGTAAGAGGGTGAATTGCTTTCAAATCCAGTAAAAACGGTCTCTTTGATTATCACATTTGATCTAGTGGGAACTGTCACTGTTCCCTGCCAAGAAAAATATGTAATATGACTTCTACAAAACCTCTGTGGCTTCCCGGCCCATCACTGACCTTTCTGAATCATTTATTCCCACTCTTTCCTTGAAAGTGTGTGTGAACCAGGATGCTTCACAGTGTTTCCTGACTGGCTGCCTTGTGGAGCAAAATAAAAGAAAGGCTTAAACTTCACAATTGCCAATAATGAGCAATCATTACTCAAATTACTCCAAGCACTGATTAGGTTTAAAGTAATGAAGAAAGCACCATAATCAATCATCATCAACCCAAAGGAAGTCAGTCTGCATGGAGAGACCCTAGGAATTAGCTCAGGGCTCCACCTACAGGGTTCTAGGGGTGGAAGAATGGCAGGCTAGCTTCAGGCCTCATGGACCCTGTACTGTTGCTGCTTCCCCATGCTGGCCACCCCCACTGGCCTGTCCAGAATTCTGAAAAGAGGAGAACTAAATTCAAACACTCTTTCCAAAACAAACAAACAGTCTTGATTGAATCACAGTGTCATATGGCAGCATTAAAAAAATAATAATAAATAGAAGTATTAAGGCAATTGTACTATACACAGTAAAGATCAGGTAATAGATAGATTGACATACAGGTAAATAATTAAATCTCTAACTATGCTATATGGTGACCACCACCTTAGTTTGTCAGAATTGATGGGTTCCTGGTACACGAAATTCTCCGTTTTAGAAACAGCATAGTCCTGGCAAACTGAGTTGAACTGGTCACCTTTCTGTGTTACCACCTTTCCAAGGAAGTGATGTTTTAAAATTCAGCTTATATTAATTATGCGGAGGGCTTGGAAGACCATCAGTAGCAAATTATTTTGCCTGCTTTTTACTATAAAAACAGACAACAACTTTTTTAGTGACCATAACATCCTCTTGGTAGGGACTTGTGCAACATTTGGTCTCTACCATTAGATCAGGAAAACTGGAGAGAAGGAAATTCATCCCTTGCCATGTGCATTGTTTTGTACAGTTGCCAGTTTATTGAGATGCTGCATATCTGAGAAACAACTTTAACGGCAACATTAAATACAAGGTCCATCTAGTCAAGGCTATGGTTTTTCCTGTGGTCATGTATGGATGTGAGAGTTGGACTGTGAAGAAGGCTGAGTGCCAAAGAATTGATGCTTTTGAACTGTGGTGTTGAGGAGACTCTTGAGAGTCCCTTGGACTGCAAGGAGATCCAACCAGTCCATTCTGAAGGAGATCAGCCCTGGGATTTCCTTGGAAGGAATGATGCTAAAGCTGAAACTCCAGTCCTTTGGCCACCTCATGCGAAGAGTTGACTCCTTGGAAAAGACTCTGATGCTGGGAGGGATTGGGGGCAGGAGGAGAAGGGGACGACCGAGGATGAGATGGCTGGATGGCATCATGGACTTGATGGACATGGGTCTGAGTGAACTCTGAGAGATGGTGATGAACAGGGAGTCCTGGCATGCTGCGATTCATGGGGTCGCAAAGAGTCGGACATGACTGAGCGACTGAACTAAGTATAAGCATGAGTCAATTTTAGAGACTCTCAAAAAGTCACACATAAGGAAATTAAAGTTACCAAACACACTTAACAATTTGTGATTGCAGATGGATACACATATTTACTGTTGAAGGAACCATATAGCAAATAGGCACTTATTGATAGTCCATTTGTAAGATAACAGGCTGTGTTCTGTCCCATATTTTACTAACCAGATATTATGCAGAAGAGAAATCAGCTGATTATCTAATTTAAATACATATGAGAGTGTGTGTTTGGTTATGGTCTGATCTATATAGTTGTTGTTCATTCAGAAAGTCGTGTCCAACTCTTAGGGACCCTATGGACTGCAGCACACCAGGCTTCACAGTCCTTCACCACCTCCCAGAGTTATGCAGTATGTAATACAAATAAGATATAAATAGGTTCAGTCTTCTCCTATTTTTTTTTTCATCTTGAATTGGTTAGAGAGGCAATAGAAAAGCGGGAGATTTCAAAAAGATGAATTATGTTTTAAAATATCCTTGAAAATATTTACAAAATGTCATGTTAATGGTGCCCATAATTAAACTCCAATGTCACGAACTGCTTCACAGAGCTAGGTTCTCAAGATCATGACAAACTAGCTTTTTTTTTTCTTTATATGAAAATTTCTACATTACCCTTATTTAAAATGTACATGAACTGTCCATCATTGACAAAAATAAATTATTTCCATGGAAACCCAGGGACAGAACCAAATAGAAGTCATCTCAACAGAGTAACAAAGGGGACTGCAGAGGGAGTTTCTTGTCAATGTTTTGGTAAAGATACTGCATGTAAACATTTTAAAACTAAATCATCACAACTGTGACTGAGAGTTAGTGGGGTATTAGAAAATAAATTGTTAAAGGAGAAGTAAAAATTATCTTTTGGCAAAATGAGAAATAATAATAAAGGAAAAGAAAATCATTTACACAAGGTTGGTATATAAGGATTAGAAACTGATTTGAGTCCTTAACAGTAAATTAAAAATAAAAACTATAATAACCCTTTGTTGTAATGTCAAACCCCAGTGAGGAGCCTGAGCTGAAAGTGGTTACAAAGACAGTTTAATTTCTATACAAAACAATCAGCAATAATATTATGTCAACAATATTTCTGTTATTCTCCTTGGTGGTTTCAGAATCATCTTGAATTTCAGAATATTACATTATTTGGTAGATCTATTCTTGTTTATTTTCTCTCTACTCTTGACTGGAAAATAGCAAGATTATGGATTTGAATTCCAGTTACTTAAAATGTCTATAACCACAATATTTATAGTAGCTATTTCCACACACTCTTTCTCAGATATAAACTGAATTATCTTTCAAGTTCAGGCACTTAATAAAGCCAAATTTTAAGAGAATTTATTAATATGTATTAATCAGTCTGTACTGGGGCTGCCCCAAAACAGCACAGGTCAGGAAAAGAACGATCTCACAAAGTGCCTGAAAGTGAAAGTTGATCAGTCATGTCTGACTCTTTGCCATCCCTTGGACTGTAGCCCGCCAGGCTCCTCTGTCTATGGAATTCTCCAGGCCAGAATACTAGAGTAGGTAGCCATTCCCTTCTCCAGGGGATCTTCCCAACCCAAGGATCTTCCCAACCTGGATCTTTCCAATCCAGGTCTCCCACATTGCAGGCGGATTGTTTGCTGTCTGAGCCACTTCACTTATTGATTGATTGTTTAACTGCATCCAAATCTTTAAACAACTAAGAAAGCAGGATAATGAGGAAAGATGACATGTAAGTGAAAGTACAATTGGCTGCTTAATCCAAAGGTCTGCACCATTTCCAAGTCCACTATGAGCTCTTGTTAGTAACTTCAAAGCTATAGCCCTATACCACCCCAAGCTATTTTTAAGGAAATAGACACTCATCCACATCTCTAATTCTGTGCTGCCACCTCACAAACTATAACTTTGAAATCCTTGTGGTGGTGCGCTTATGATGTATTCTATCTCCATCTTGTATAAACTTCATGTGAGACCAGAAATTTGAGGAAGCTGCCCTTGTTTTTTACCTTAGCTCGAAATGTAGTCTTTAGCCCATTGTTCATTCCACTCTCACACATGCTTCTGTCTCTGTAAGCTCCGGTCCTTTCTAGAAAAATTATTATCAGAGTAAAAGAACTTCTTCATCCACCTTCTCATTGCCAATGAATGATGCCTCATTAGACAAATCACTTAGAACGCTGAAGAGGTTTTCCTGAACACAAAGCCAGGCCTATTGATCATCATCCCACCTGTGGCTCTTCAGTGAACATGCAAAGGTTAGCCCAGTTCTTGGGGCCTCCATTGTGTCAGCAAAAATTAGTAAGACGGTGGCTGAGTTGTCAATAGTGCACAGAGACAATTAGTTAATGATTAGGGAGTCAGCAGTTGGGGAATTGATGACAAAATGAGCCATCTTGGTTACATTTGCATACATTTAGAAAATCTATAGCATGATAAAAAGTATAACACCACAGAGAGAAAAATGATGTGCTTTGAAACCAAATTAAATAAGAGAACTTAATTGTGAGCAGAAATTTGCACAGCTTGGTAGAAGGTCATGGCTATGTCAGAATCATGCAGTAACACTGATCAAATTGTTAACCTTAACTGTGTTCTCAGGCTTTTACATAAGGCATTCCTTCTGAATTTGTACTGATTGATTGATTCAACATATATTTATTGACCATCCATATGGGCTAGATGATTTATGTTTTAGGAATCAATGCAAATACAGTCAAATGATATCTTGGTATGGGCCTTTAGAAAGATGAAATTTTAGTAGGAAAGTCAGATTTTTAACATTTATTTTATTGATGTACAGTTGATTAACTATGTTTCATTAATTTCTGCTATATAGCAGAGAGATTCAGCTATATACACACACACACACACACACACACACACACACACACACACACACCACACACACATTCTTTTTCATATTAGTCTCCACTACAGCTTATCAAAGGATACTGAATATACTTCTCTGAGAGGCTGGGGTTAGCAGATGCAAATGAGCAGATGTACTGTGCTATGCTTAGTCTTTCAGTTGCATCTGACTCTTTGCAACGCCATGGACTGTAGCTCACCTTGTCCATGGGGATTCTCCAGGCAAGAATACTGAAGTGGGTGGCCATATCCTTCTCCAGGGAATCTTCTCAATCCAGACCTCCCACATTGCAGGTGGATTCTTTAACATCTGAGCCATCAGAGAAGCCCAAACTAGTATATATAGGATGGATAAACAACAAGGTTCTACTGTATAACATAGGGACATCAGATTTTAAAAAAAAGAATAATTAAACCACTTAGAATTGTTGTTAAGTGTGTTGATAATATCCTGAGTATATTTGGGGACGGTTGACAGGAAATGCATATCTTCCTGTCAGATATCTAGGAATGAAGATCAATAATCAAAATTTAAAAGTCAAATTTTTCTCCTTAGAAGGTGGAAATTCTTGGGTGTCCCTCCACAGGTCACATGGCATTTCTAACAGAGGAGCAACTAGAGTGGGATTGATGGGACCTTTACTGTTGGAAGTGTCAGAAGTCAGGAAGTTAGCTTGGATTTATCTTGCATTATTTAAAATTCTGCTGTGGCTTTAGCCTAAGGGTGTATCTACAGTCACTTAAAATGATGGGGGTGTCTGAGGTCATTTTTCTTACAGTTTGCAAATCACTTGAACCTGCTGTTGTCATTTAAATAGCAGCTGTGGGAAATCCTGCAAGTTCAAAGTAACACTGCACAGGAGACAGACAGATTTTCAAATACTAGAAGGATTCTGCCAAGCAAAGATGCCACAGGACTCTGTGTCACCTTGGACAAAAGTCTTCTATCCTACCCAAACAGTGGGTAAATTGTCGGGAAATTCAAATCATCAAGTCACTAAGAATCTTAAAGCTAGAAAGAGCTGCTTAAAATCATCTACTCTTTCATCATTTCACAGGGAAGTCTCCAAGGCCAAGTTCCTTGGAGAAAGATCCAGCCTAGAACCCACTCCTGCCAATCCAAGCCTGTTAAAGCTGAAGCCAAAGAATCAAACGCCAGGTATTGTAATGACAAGATGAAATTTCCAAGTTTTCAGCCAAACGCAAACCTGTTACATTCATACTCTTAAGTATGTATAATTTTATTTCAAACCAGCATTATTTCTCTAACTTACATACCTAAACCCCTGAATAAAATATATTCCTGCCAAATTTATTTTTACCTTCAAGCCCACTTATATACAGTTAAATCAGTTATCCAGAAATTCTCTTCCATATGAAAGCAGAAAAATGATTTAGTTGGTGGTTTTCATCTGTTAATTGGATTCTTAGTGCAAAGACATATCTTGTTTTTCTTTTTCATCTGGAGGAAATGTGTGAAAAGGTGATGTTTGTTTATTACAATCTCAACTCATTCTTCTAAAAATAAAGCTTTTTATTATTATTATAAAGTTGATATCTCTAGATATGAATTCATAATGATATCTCTTCATTATTTTCTAAGTTTCTCAGCAGATAGGACCAATGTAGACACAAATAAAGTCATCAACTCCTTGGATTATTAATAAAGGACATAATTTCAATTGAATTTACTCTGTAAAATGCCAAATCAATGGATTCATTCAATCTTTCACTCCATTTAGAACACTGCATGAAGGAATAATTTGGTTTTATAGAAATAAGCTATACTTTTTGAAACAAATATTTATTATAGTTCCATTGAAAGGTTTGACTTCATTCAGGTAGTGAATGTGGAAGGAGGGAGAGAAATATATGAGAGTAGAAATTTCCATTGTATCAGTTCTCTATTTTTTATAAAATTAAAACATATATAAATTAAAAATTCTATTTCTAGTTGAACATATGACAAATAGAGAGAAGCTATATTTCCCAAATGAGATAGACAGATAGGTAGATAAATAGGTATAAGTAAGTGAAGTCACTCCGTCTTGTCCAACTCTTTCAACCCCATGGACTTACCTTACCAGGCTCCTCTGTCCATGGGATTTTTCCAGGCAAGAGTAGTGGAGTGGATTGCCATTTCCTCTCCAGAGGATCTTCCCAACCCAGGGATCGAACCTAGGTCTTCTGCATTGTAGACAGACGCTTTACTGTCTGAACCACTAGGGAAATCCATGGTAGGTGTATACTTATAGACAGATATAGATAGATTAAAAATATTGATATGGATTGGATATGGGTATAGTTAGAGATACATTTTTATAAGGATTTGGCTCATATAATTGTGGAATCAAGAGTGAAGATCTACATGTTAGGAATCAGTGAACTAAAATGGACAGGAATGGGCATATCTAATTCAGATGACCATTGTATCTACTACTATGGCAAGAATGCCTTAGAAGAAATGGAATAGCCCTCATTGTCAACAAGAGTCTAAAATGCAGTACTTGAGTGCAATCTCAGAAATGACAGAATGATCTGGGTTTGTTTCCCAAGGCAAATAATTCAACATCACAGGTAATCTAAGTCTATGCCCTAACCACTAATTCCAAAGAAGTTGAAGCTGACCTGTCCCATGAAAACTCAAAGACCTTCTAGTACTAACACCGGAGAAGGCAATGGCAACCCACTCCAGTACTATTGCCTGGAAAATCCTATGGATGGAGGAGCCTGGAGGGCTGCAGTCCATAAGGTCGCTAAGAGTTAGACACGACTGAGCAACTTCACTTTCACTTTTCACTTTCATGCATTGGAGAAGGAAATGGCAAGCCCCTTCTTGTTTGGAGAATCCTAGGGATGGGGGAGCCTGGTGGGCTGCTGTCTATGGGGTCTCACAGAGTTGGATACAACTGAAGCGACTTAGCAGCAGCAGAAGCACTAACACAAAAAAAGACATCCTTTTTATCATAGGTAATTGGAATGCAAAACTAGGAAGTCAAGAGATACCTGGAGTAATAGGCAAGTTTGCCCTCAAGTAAAGAATGAAGCAGGGCAAAGGCTAACAGTTTTGTTAAGAGGACACACTGGACATAGAAAACATTCTTTTCCGATAGCACAAGAAATGCTGTATACGTGAACATCACCAGTGGTCAATACTAGATTCAGATTGATTGTATTCTTTGCGGTTGAAGATGGAGAATCTCTGTGAGTCAGCAAAAACAAGACCTGACGATGACTGTGACTCAGATAATGAGTTTTTTATTGCAAAACTCAGTCTTATTTGAAGAAAGCAGGGAAAACCACTAGACCATTCAGGTATAACCTAAATCAAATCCCTTATGATTATACAGTAAAGGTGATGAGGAGATTCGAGGGAATAGATCTGGTAGATAGAGTGCCTAAAGGACTATGGAGGGAAGTTTGTAACACTGCACAGGAGGCAGTGATCAAAGCTGTGCTGAACAAAAAGAAATGCAAGAAGGCACAGTGGTTGTCTGAGGAGGCTTTATCAGTAGCTGAAAAAAGAGAACCAAAAGGCAAAGGAGAAAGGGAAAGATAGACCCAACTGAATACAAAGTTCCAGAGAATAGCAAGGAGCGATCAGAAGGCCTTCTGAAGTGATCAATGCAAAGAAATAGAGGAAAACAAGAGAATGGGAAATAGTAGAGATCTCTTCAAAAAATTGAAATATCAAAGGAATATTCATGCAAAAGGGTACAATAAAGGACAGAAATATTAAGGACCTATCAAAAACAGAATATATTAAAAAAGGGGGGGCAAGAATACTCAGAAGAGCTATGCAAAAATGGTTTTAAACACCCAGATAACCATGATGGTGTGGTGAAGTTAAATGCAGCTTAGGAAGCATCACTACGAATAGTGAAGGTGATGGAATTTCAGTTGAGCTATTTCAAGTCCTAAAAGATGATGCTGTGAAAGTGCTGCACTCAATATGCTATCAAATTTGGAAAATTCAGCAGTGGCCACAGGACACAAAAATGTCAGTTTTCATTACAATCCCAAAGAAAGGCAATGCCAAAAATGTTCAAATTACCATACAATGGTGCTAATTTCACATGTTTGTAAGGTAATGCTCAAAATCCTTCAAGCTAGACTTCAGTAGTATGTGAACCAAGAACTTCCAGATGTTCAACTTGAGCTTAGAAAAGGCAGAGGAACCAAAATCAAATTGCCGTAATTCCCTGAATCATAGGGAAAGCAAGGGAATTTCAGAAAAACATGTACTTCTACTTCATGGACTACACTGAGGCCTTTCACTGTGTAGTTCACAACAAACTATAGAAAATTCTTTAAGATAAGGGAATACTAGACCACCTTAACCACCTCCTGAGAAACCTGAATGTAATTAAGAAGTAACAGTTAGAACTGAACATGGAACAATGGACTGGTTAAAAATTGTGAAAGGAGTATGACAAGGCTGTATATTGTCACCCTGCTTCTTTAACTTCTATACAGAATACATCATACAAAATGCCAAGCTGGGTGAAGATCAAGCTTGAATGCTGAGAGAAATATCAACAAGCTCAGATATGTAGTTGATATCACTCTAGTGGCAGAAAGTGAAGAGGGACTAAAGAGCCTATTGATGAGGGTGAAAGAGGAGAATGAAAAAGGCACAGGGAGGGAGGTTGGAGGGGGGTTCAGGATGGGAAACACGTGTATACCCATGGTGGATTCGTGTTGATGTATGGCAAAACCAATACAGTATATTAAAGTAATTCAGTTCAGTTCAGTTCAGTTGCTCAGTCGTGTCTGACTCTTTGAGACCCCATGAATCACAGCATGCCAGGCCTCCCTGTCCATCCCATCTCCAGACTCACATCCATCAAGTTGGTGATGCCATCCAGCCATCTCATCCTCTGTCGTCCCCTTTTCCTCCTGCCCCCAAACCCTCCCAGCATCAGAGTCTTTTCCAATGAGTCAACTCTTTGCATGAGGTGGCCAAAGGACTGGAGTTTCAGCTTTAGCATCATTCCTTCCAAAGAACACATAGGACTGATCTCCTTCAGAATGGACTGGTTGGATCTCCTTGCAGTCCAAGGGACTCTCAAGAGTCTTCTCCAACACCACAGTTCAAAAGCATCAATTCTTCGGCACTCACCCTTCTTCACAGTCCAAATTTCACATTCTTACATGACCACTGGAAAAACCATAGCCTTGACTAGATGGACCTTAGTCGGCAAAGTAATGTCTCTGCTTTTGAATGTGCTATCTAGGTTGGTCATAACTTTTCTTCCAAGGAATAAGCGTCTTTTAATTTCATGGCTACAGTCACCATCTGCAGTGATTTTTGGAGCCCCCAAAATAAAGTCTGACACTGTTTCCACTGTTTCCCCATCTTTTTCCCATGAAGTGATAGGACTAGATGTCATGATTTTCGCTTTCTGAATCTTGAGCTTTAAGCCAACTTTTTCACTCTCCTCCTTCACTTTCATCAAGAGGCTTTTTAGTTTCTCTTCACTTTCTGCCATAAGGGTGGTGTCATCTGCATATATGAGGTTCTTGATATTTCTCCCAGCAATCTTGATTCCAGCTTGTGCTTCTTCCAGCCCAGTGTTTCTCATGATATACTCTGCATATAAGTTAAATAAGCAGGGTGATAATATACAGCCTTGATGTACTCCTTTTCCTATTTGAAAACAGTCAAACCTCCAATTAAAATAAATTTATATTTTTAAAAAGCTGGCTTAAAATTAAACATTAAAAACTAAGATTATGGCATCTGGTTCCATCACTTACTAGCAAATAGGAGGGGGAAAGTGGAAACAATGACAGGGTTTATTTTCTTGGGCTCCAAAATCTATGTGGATGGTGATTGCAGTCATGAAATTAAAAGACACCTGCTACTTGGAAGAAAAGCTATGACAAACCTAGACAATGCATTAAAAAGCAGAGATATCACTTTGCCAACAAATACCCGTATAGTCAAAGCTATGGTTTTTCTAGTAGTCATGTACGGATATAAGAGTTGGAACATAAAGAAGGCTAAGTACCAAAAATTGAGGCTTTTGAATTGTGGTGCTGGAGAAGACTCTTGAGAGTCCCTTGGACTCCACGGAAATCAGACCAGTCTATCCTAAAGGAAATCAACTCAATGTCCACTGGAAGGATTGATGCTGAAGCTGAAACTCCAATCCTTTTGCCATCTGATGTGAACAGCCAATTCATTAGAAAAGACCCTGATGCTGGGAAAGACTGAAGGCAGGAGGAGAAGGGGACGACAGAGGATGAGATGATTAGGTGTCCTCACTGACTCGACGGACATGAGTTTGAGTAAGCTCTGGGAGTTGATGGACAGGGAAGCCTGGCGTGCTGCAGTCCATGGGGTCACAAAGAGAGTCGGATAAGACTGAGTGAGTGAACTGAACTGAGGATCTGTAATGTTTCATACCAGACTTTGCTGTCATCAAAAACTTCAAATAAAAGTGAAGACTGTTAATATCATACATATTTATCCCTTGAGGGCTTTCCTGGTGGTTTAAACAGTAAAAATTCTACCTGCAATGCAGGAAGCTTGGGTTCAGTCCCTGGGTCAGGAAAGATCTCCTGCAGAAGGGAAAGGCTACTCACTCTAGTATTCTTGCCTGGGAAATCCATAGACAGAGAAGCCTGGTGGGCTACAGTCCGTAGGGTCACAAAGAGTCAGACACAACTGAGCAACTAACACCTATTGAGGGGAATTTCTTAGGTCAAAATATTACACTCCAGCCAAAATGTATATAACGTTTACTTATAAAGAACTAAAGAACTATAAAGAACTAAAGTGTGTCAAGAAGTGGCTGAGTCTTTTATTTCGATATCTTTTGGAGAATAAGTCTTGAGTGAAATTTAACTGGTTTTTTTTCCCCTCTTCTGTGAGAACTACACACATAATTTGTTGTCTATTCAACACATCAAAATAACTGATTTGTACTGGTCCAAAGTCATTCCCACCTTAATAGCTTAGAAAAGTTCCTCATTCTCCTTATGGTTTAGGAATTCTTTCTAATATTTTATCATGTGGGGATTTGTCGAGTTTATTTCAGGGTTATTTTCATTCTCTGAGCCTTAAAAGGCACCCCATTCCAAGAGTTTTAGCTGAATTGTCCAGCACTATTAACATACTATAAGGCTTTAACTTCATTGGAAGATAGAGATATAGAGATATAGAAGATATAGGTTGTCTTCTGACCCACTTGCCTTTCCATTGATGTTCAGATATTTGACTTTCTGTGCCTACTGCTTTGACCCACAAGCATCCAATTATTTTCAATTTAGATATACTTGTCAGCACCTTCACTTTTCAGCCCTGAGCATGGGTTTCCCAAGTTTCAAAAGGAAATTGATGTTGAAAAGAATAAGGGAGCTTGCAGATGTCTGACTCCTTTTCTTCTTCCTCCACAAATTAAAGTAGCTTAAATTCTGACCAGGCAGGTTGATCTAACTAAAAAGAAAGTTTGTCATGAAAGCATCCCAAAGGTGCTATCAGTTCATGGAGAATATACAGGCAATGATGTCATCCTAGCTCCTTCTTCCTGATATCCCACACCTAGTGATGATATGTTCAGTCAGCTTCATCTCAGAAACACAGTTCCAATTTCCTTTTTACTCTTCAATGCCATTAAATTTGTCCAGAAATTTCAAATATATATTTATTTAATTTGTTGATTGTTCCAGTCAGTTTGGTGTTCAGAGAATTCATTTCTGTTTGGCTTGACCACACAAGGCAGTCATATTTGACCACCCAAAGTGTGTTTATTGTCTAGCTGAATGAGTTGCTATGTTTGGCTCTGCAGAGAATGGTATATGGAAAGCATGATCACACTTTAGCCTATTCAAGGAATAGTTCAAATTTTATCGAAACCTATATTTTAATGGTCCAATTAGCAAAAATCATAATATTCTCACATGAATAGATGGAGTACCATGGTGCAGCATCTTATGAGTCTTCCCCAAGGAGTATCGGAAAGTTCAAGTATGCTTAAGGGAGAGATTTAGGATTGTGTTACCATCTCAAAATGCTCTTTGATTTAACACTGGCAGTTCAAGTGTGATTATAAATTATAGAGTAAATCATGGTGGGCGAGGGGAATAAATATTATACCTGAGGATTAGCAAGACAGTCTCTAGACACTGGAGAGCTTTAAATCAGCTAGTCTTGCTCACTTTCTGTTCCCTATAGAATATTGGCCAAAACATCAGATATTGAAGGAACACTTCTATTATTTGATGGTACTCTTTGCAATACTATGTAGGAAAATTATTTGTTGTAGTTATACAAATGATAAAAATTACTTCCTATCACTCTTTCTACTAAAAATTACTTCAATTTTGTTAAGTTCAAAATACTTGTAATTATTTAAGATAAATTAATTTTCTAAAACTTGGAAGGGATAAAAGATGCAAAATAATATTTTCCAGTCATTAACACAGGAAGAATATTCTGTGCAAAAGAAAAAGCCATAGTTTCATTCAGAAAACAAAGGATTAACAAGCCCTTACTATTAGTCTCGGGGCAAGTTAGGAACTCCAGAGTAACTACAATTATACTGGGTTTGGTGGTTTTACACCCGTGTAGATGAACCCATGCAAAAACACAAATGCTTCTCTAAAAATCATGAGACCATTGGGCAAAGACAGGGGAAGAAAGCTGAATAACATGCTTAGAATAGACCATCAATTTATTTGTCTGTTTAGTTAGTGTTTAATTTTCATTATATCTTTTCCTTTTTCTCAGCTTTACTGAGATAAAATTGACATATAACATTGTGTAAGTATAAGGTATACAATATGTATATGTGATATTGTGAAATGATTACCACCATAGCATTAGCTAACACTTCTGTTATATAATTACCACTTCTTTTTGTGGTAAAAGCATTTAAGATCTACTTTCACTGCAACTTTCATGTACACAATACAACACTGTGCTCTATCTTAGATCCCCAGAATTTATTCATCTTAAGCTGGAGTGTGTACACTTTGACCAATATATCTCCACTTCCTCTAACTACTAATCCCTAGTAACCACCATTCTACATTCTGTTTCTAAGAGTTCAGCTTTTTCAGAATGCACATATGTGATATCATATAGTGTTTGTCTTATATCTGACTTATTTCACTTAGCAAAATCCCTTCAAGGTTTATCCATGTTGTTGCAAATGTCAGAATTTCTTTTTTTCTCTCATGACTGAATAATATTCCTCTGTGTGTGTGAGTGATAGCTTCTTTATCCATCCATCTGTTAATGGAGACTTAGGTTGTTTCCACATCTTGGCTATGTAAGTGATGCTGAAATGGACATGTGAATGCATATACCTCTTTGAGATCCTATTTGTGTTGCCTTTGGATATACACACAGTAATGAGATTTCAAAATCATAAAATAGTTCTATTTTTTAATTTTTTCAGAACCCTCCATATTGTTTTCCATAGTGGCTCTGGTAACTTTTTCTCCATATTCTCACCAACACTTGTTAGCTCCTGTTTTGTGCTTTATTATTACTTTTTGAAATTACCCATTTCAAAGGTATGTGGTGACATCTCATTACAGTTTTGATTTGCACTTCCATGATGATTACTGATATCAAGCACCTTTTCATATGCCAACTGGCCATTGGTATATCTTCTTTAGAAAAATTTCTATTCAGTTCCTCCTCCCATTTTCAATGATTGTTTTTTCAATTGAGTTATATTAATTGTTTATTTATTTTTAAGTTATATGAATTATTTATTTATTTATTACTTATTTATCAGATATACGATTTGCAGATATTTTCTCCCATTTCATAGGTTCCATTTCATTGATTCTTTTGCTATGCAGAAGTTTTTAAGTTTTATGTTGACCCACATATTTATTTTTATTTCTGTCGTTTATTCTTTTGGGTGTTATATATAAAAATCATTTCCAAGACCCCAAATCATTTCCATATCAAGGAGCTTTTTCCTTAATTTTCTTCTAGGAGTTTTAAAGTTTCCATTTTTTATGTATAAATCTTTAATCCATTTTGAGTTCACATTTGTGAATAGTGTAAAACACAGATCCAGTTTAATTGATCTGTATGTAATTATCCAGTTTTCACTACACCATTTATTGAAGAGACTGTCCTTTCCTCATTTAGTGTTCATGTCTTTCTTGCCAAATATTGGTCCACTGTATGCACAAAGGTTTATTTCTAGGAACTCAATTCAGTTCCATTGGTATTATGTCTATGTTCCTTGTTCAGTCACCCAGTCATGTCTGGCTCTTTGCCACCCTTTGGACTTCCAGCATGCCAGGCCTCCCTGGCATATGTATGTGTCTATTTGTATGCCCATAACACACTGTTTTTGATTACTATATCTGTGTAGTGTAGTTAGAAACTAGGTAATGTCATATTTTCAGCTTTGTTCTTCTTTCTCATGATTGCTTTTCCTTGCTGTTCTTGTTTGGTCTCTCAGTCATGTCTGAATCTGCGGCCCCATGGACTGCAGCATGCCAGGTTTACCTATTCTTCACCATTTCCCAGAACTTGCTTAACCTTATCTCCATGGAGTCGGTGATGTCATCCAACCATATCGTCCTCTGTCATCTCCTTCTCTTGCTTTCAATCTTTCCCAACGTCAGGGTCTTTTCCAGCAAGTTGAGTCTTTGCATCAGGTGGCCAAAGGATTGGAGTTTCAGCCTCAGCCTCAGTCCCTCCAATGAATATTCTGGGTTAACATCCTTTAAGATTGACTAGTTCGATCTCCTTGCAGTCCAAGAAACACTCAAGAGTCTTCTCCAGCACCACATTTCAAAAGCATCAATTCTTTGGTACTCAGCCTTCTTTATGGTCCAACTCTCATATCTGTACATGACTACTGGAAAAACCATAGATTTGACTATACAGACCTTTGCTGGCAAAGTAATGTCCCTGGGTTTTAATACACTGTCTACATTTACATCCTGTCATGTTTGTTTAACATGCTGTCTAGCTTTTCTTCCAAGGAGCAAGCATCTTTTAATTTCATGGCTGCAGTCACCATCTGCAGTGATTTTGGAGCCCAAGAAAATAAAGTATGTCATTGTGTCCATTGTTTCCCCATCTATTTGCCCTAAAGTGATGGGACTGGATGCCATGATCTTAGTTTTTTGAATGTTGAGTTTTAAGCAAGCTTTTTCACTCTCCTGTTTCACCTTCATCAAGAGGCTCTTTAGTTCCTCTTCACTTTCTTCCATAAGGGTGGTGTCATCTGTATATCTGAGGTTATTGATATTTCTCCTGGCAACCTTGATTCCAGTTTGTCCTTCATGCAACCTGGCATGCCACATGATGTACTCTGCATTTAAATCGCTTTGGCTATTCAGGTTCTTTGCAGGTTCCATAAAATTTTTTAAAATTATTTTTATACTTCTGTGAAAATTATCACTGGAATCTTGACATAGAGTGCATTGAATAATGACTTTTAATTTTCTAGACATTTTACCAATATTAACTCCTTCAACCTATGAAATGAGGATACCTTTCCATTTGTTTGTCTTCTTTAATTTCTTCCCTTATGGTCATAATTTTCAGTGTAACCTCCTTGATTAAATTCATTCCTAAGTATTTTTGTTTGTTTTTGATGTTATAGTGGTTGGGAATTTTTCATTTCTTTTTAGATATTTTCTATTAGTGTGCAGAAATATGACTAATATCTCTATGTTTACTTTGTATCGTACAACTTTGCATAGTTTATCAGTTCTGATAGATTTTTGGTGGTCTTTAGGTTATTCTGTATATAAGATCATATTTTCTGCAAATAATGACAATTTTAATTCTTACTTTTAAATTTGGCCATATGCTCTGATTATGACTTCCAGCACTATGTTGAATCAGAGTGGTGTGAGTAGGCACCCTTGTCTTGTTCCTGATCTTTGAGGAAAAACTTACAACATTTTACCATTGATCAGCTTTTTGTATATGACCTTTATTAAGCTAAAGTATATTCCTTTTATACCTACTTTTTGACCATTTTTTTCATGGAAAAATGCTATATTTGTCATTTTTTTTCCTAAATATATTGAGATGGTTATATTAATTTTATCTCTCTCTCTATTAACATAGAGAATCCCAAGGACTGAGGATCCTAGTGGGCTGCCACCTGTGGTGTCACACAGAATCGGACACAACTGAAGTGAGTTAGCAGCAGCAGCATCGTACGTATTGATTTGTGGTTTTGAGCCATTCTTGCATGCCAGGGTTAAATCCCACTTGACCACGATGTATGATCATCTTAGTATGCTGTTAAATTCAGTTTGCTAATACTCTGTTGAGAATTTTTGCATCTATCATCATCACTGGTGTTGGCCTATAGTTTCCTTTTCTTGCAGTATCCTTGCTTCTTGGAAGAAAAGCTAAGACAAACCTAGACAGCATATTAAAAGCAGAGACAGTACTTTGCCAGAAAAGGCCAATATAGTCAAAGCTACGATTTTTCCAGTAGCCACGTACAGATGTAAGAATTGGATCATAAAGAAAGCTGAGCACCAAAGAACTGATGCTTTTGAACTGTGGGGCTAGAGAAGACTCTTGAGAGCTCCATGGACTGTAAGGAGATCAAACCAGTCAATCCTAAAGGAAATAATCCCTGAATATTCATTGGAAGGACTAATGTTGAAGCTGAAGCTCCAGTACTTTGGCCTCCTGATGCAAAGAGTCAATTCATTGGAGAAGACCTTGATGCTGGGAAAGATTAAAGGCAGGAGGAAAGGGGACAACAGAGGGCTAGATGGTTGAATGGCATCACCAACTCGATGGACATGAGTCTGAGCAAGCTCCAGGAGTTGATGATGAAGGGAAACCTGGCGTTCTGCGGTTCATGGGGTCACAAAGAGTTGGACACGACTGAGCAACTGAACAGAACTGTAGTATCCTTAGCTGGCTTTGGTATCAGGGTCACGCTGGTCTTGTAAAATAAATTTGGCAACGTTCATCTTCTTCCACTTTTTGGAAAAAAAATTAATTCTTCATTAAATATTTGGCAGAATTCACCAGTGGAATTATCTGATCCTGGGATTCTCTGTGCTGGGAGGTGTTTTGATTACTGATTCCATCTCCTCACTCATTGTTCTCTTCAAATTTTCTGTTTCTTCTTAATTCAGTCTGTATGTTGTATATTTCTTGGACTGTATACGTTTCATCTAAGTTACTCAATTTATCAGTGTATAATTCTTCATAGTAATCTCTTATGATACTTTACATTTATATTTTCAAAACACCAGCGTTTAGCTTTTCTAAATTTTTCTATTATTTCTTGGTTTCTAATTTCTTTCTGCTCTGATATTTTTAATTTATGCCTTCTCACATTGGGCATAGTTTGTTCTTTATTTTCTATTTTCTTAAGGTATCAATTTTAGTTATTTATTTAAGGTTCTCTTTTTCTTAATGTTGATATTCATCTCTATTACCTTCCCTCTTAGAACTGCTTTCCAGCATCCCATGAGTTTTGATATAGTTGTTTCCATTATTTTCTAGTTTCATAATTTTTAAAATTTCTCTTTTGGTCATCTTTATGACCCATTGATTCTTCAGGAGAGTGTTTAATTTGCATATGCTTGCGAGTTTTCCAGCTTACCTCCTGGCATATGGTTCTAGTTTATACCACTGTGATCAGAAGAAATGCTTGTGTCATTTGTCCTCAGTCTGGTCCAGTTATTTGCAACCCCAAGGACTATAGCCCACCAGGCTTCTCTGTCCATGGAATTTTCCAGGTAGGAATACTGGAGTGAGTAGCCATCCTTTCTCCAGGGGATTTAACAACCCAAGGATTGAATCTGGGTCTCCTGCATTTCAGGCAGATTCTTTACCATTTGAGCCACCAGGGAAGAAATACTTGGTGTGATTTAAATCTTCTGACTTTTTAAAGACTTGTGTAGGTGGCTCAGCAGTAAAAAGTCTGCCTGCCAAATATGAGACACAGGTTTGATCCCTGGTTCAGGAAGATTCCCCTGGAGAAGGAAGTGACACCCCACCCCAAAATTCTCGCTTGGAAAATCCCATGGACAGAGGAGCCTGGCGAGCTCCATGGAGTTACAAAAGTCAGACACGAGCATAAGCATGAGTGGGTGCTCGTGGGTCACTTGAGAAGAATGTGCATTCTGCTGCTGTTGAATGGAGTGTCCTTTTTATGTATGTTGGACATTTGTTCTAAATTAGGGTTTAAGTCCAACATTTTCTGATTATTTTTCTAATTTTGAGGTCCCTCCTTCTTCCTAGTAAAAGGCCCTGAGAAGTTATGAATTAAATTTGCCATATTATTCAGTCCCCTTCAGGATTAGCTCTGATGTTTGCTTTTCAGGAATCTTAATCTGTGGCTACAGGAGACAAGGGCCTTTTGTAGGTTTGTCATAAACATTTTTTGATTCCTTATCCACATCTTAAGTTGGGAATTTAAAGCCTTGAACTTAGAATTTTCTTATTGAAATTATCTGTTGTAAATAACAAGTGTAAATGCCATATACCCTTTATTTTTATTAAAATGCTATTTGTTATCAGCTGCTTGCCGAAAGCTTTGATTCTATGGGCATTGACTCTAGACGATGTTAGATAATAACCTATATTTAGCCACTTCAAGCCATAAACCACCCCTGTCCCATTTACAGGTGACATCAAAGCCTTTTTTGTTTGTTTTAATTTAGTTAGATCAGAGAACCAAACTCATCTTTAAGGTTCTGTTTCTACGGGAGCATTTCTAAGAACAGTAACTATGCTAGCCAGAGTTTGCTCAGGAAGTAGCACCATGGAGAATATTCAAGGAGTAAGGCACTGGTTATAGGACTAGACCGTCCTTATACAAGTAAGGGAATAATGGGGGAAAGGATGGCTGGAAAGGATAGTCAGAGACCAAAGGGTCACTAACCAATTTGTCTGAAGCGCTGGCATGGGTGAAAAATTGGAGCTTAAAGGAAAATCAAAGTTGTCACATATGCGGAGTACCCAATTAGAATCATGCAGGGAGAGCTAACAAAAGTGTTATTGGGAAGCTGTTTCTGCTGTGCATAACCTTTACTTCACTTCTATCAGCAAGTTCCTCTTTTGGACAACAAAACCACCCAGAGAACCATACAGAGTGATGCTTTCATATGTATTTCCCACCTCAACTGAGCAGAGGATATCATAATCCAACATTTGAGGTGCAATCGAAAGAGTGAAAAGGAAAATATCATCCCTAGGTATGAAAATTTCTAGTTGTACGAAGTTAGGCAAGCAGGGTGCATTATCTTCCTGGCCCTTGCTTTCTTCTTCAGTACTTTTGGAGCAGTATGATAGTTCTGTAACATGAGGTAGAAAATAAAACATGATTTTTGAGGGGAACGAAATGGAAACTAAGTTAAACACATGAAGGAGAATATTTTTCTTCTTCCTTAATTGCTTTGCATTAATTTCTGTGACAGGCAAGATTCACCCAAACTACCTAACTCCTAAAAGACATTAATAACTGTAGATTGTATGATATTTAGAGAACAAGGAAAGGAAATTTGAACAAAGGAAAGCCTTTGAAGTTAGATATATCTCTCAGACTTACCATTCATAGAACCTTGACCAAGTTACTAAATCTCTAAGTTATTGAAACTATAAAACTGGATAATAACACCTTCTAGCTAGAATTACTCTAGGTATTAGAAATAATATATTGGATAGTTACCCACAGTTAACACTTAATAAATGTTTACTATTTTATTATTGCTATTATAATTCAGCCTGCAGATTACCAAGTGCAAGAATGAAATTCACCCTATAACACTTACCTGAACTCTTAGAAAGTAAGTTGAACATGTCGATACATGTGTGTTCACCACCAAGCACTGCTCTCATGATTCATGACTTATTAATTAATTAATTTTAAAAATCTCTAATGTCTATAACAGAACAGGAGTCATAGCAGCCACTCAATAAAATAAGACACTGAAGACTTGGCAAATATGTGAACCATGAACTTCCAGATGTTCAAGCTGGTTTTAGAAAGGGCAGAGGAACCAGAGATCAAATTGCCAACATTTGCTGGATCATTGAAAAAGCAAGAGACATTCAGAATAACATCTATTTCTGCTTTATTGACTATGCCAAAGCCTTTGACTGTGTGGATCACAATAAACTGTGGACAGTTCTAAAAGAGATGGGAATAACAGACCACGAGACCTGCCTTTTGAGAAACCTCTATGTAAGTCAGGAAGCAACAGTTAGAACTTGACTTGTAACAACAGACTGGTTCCAAATAGGAAAGGGAGTACGTCAAAGCTGGATATTGTCACCCTGATTATTTAACTTATATGCAGGGTACATCATGAGAAACAGTGGGCTGGGTGAAGCACAAGTTGGAATCAAGATTGCTGGGAGAAATGTCAGTAACCTCAGCTATGCACATGACACCACCGTTATGGCAGAAAGTGAAGAAGAACTAAAGAGCCTATGATGAAAGTAAAAGAGGAGAGTGAAAAAGTTGACTTAAAGCTCAACATTCAGAAAACTAAGATTATGGCATCCAGTCCCATCACTTCGTGGAAAATAGATGGAGAAACAGTGGCTGACTTTATATTTTTAGGTTCCAAAATCACTGCAGATGGTGACTGCAGCCATGAAATTAAAAGACACTTACTCCTTGGAAGGAAAGTTATGACCAACCTAGACAGCATATTAAAAAGCAGAGACATTACTTTGTCAACAACGGTCTGTCTAGTCAAGGCTATGGCTTTTCCAGTAGTCATGCATGGATGTGAGAGTTGGACTATAAAGAAAGCTGAGCACCAAAGAACTGATATTTTTGAACTGTGGTGTTGGAGAAGACTCTTGAGAGTCCTTTGGACTGCAAGAAGATCCAACCAGTCCATCCAAAAGGAAATCAGTCTTGGGTGTTCATTGGAAGGACTGATGGTGAAGCTGAAACTCCAATATTTTGGCCACCTGATGCAAAGAGCTGACATTTGAAAAGACCCTGATGCTGGGAAAGACTGAAGGCAAGAGGAGAAGGGGGTGACAGAGGATGAGATGGTTAGATGGCATCGCTGACTCAATGGACATGAGTTTGGGTAAACTCGGGAGTTGGTGATAGACAGGGAGGCCTGGCGGTTCATGGGGTCGCAAAGAATCAGACATGACTGAGTGACTGAACTGAACTGAACTGATACATACATGTTTACCACCAAGCACAGCTCTCAGATTATTCATGACTTATTAATTAATTTATATTTTAAATCTCTAATGTCTATAACAGGACATGAGTCAAAGTAGACGCTCAATAAAATAGGGCACTGAAACTTGGAAAATATGAATGAGATGCCATTTTTTCCCACTCTAAAATGAGCCCATTAGAGATTTCCTCTGATTGAATATTTGAAACAGCTTCATTTCCCTCTTTAGAATTCTTATTTGAGGACAGAGACAGAAATATATACAGCTTAGAAGTATACAAAAATGGTTTCCCAAAAAAATCAGTGCCAAGTAACTTGGTTCTCACATTGAAAATATCAAGTACTGGCTCATCAATAGTCATCATTTTAATCACCTTCATTCTGAAAAAGCAGCCTCCTCTTTAAAAATTAATGTTTGAATTCAGATCATTGTCTTAAAACTAATACCAAATAAAGCAGCTGTTGTGTCATGAATGACTCAGCTTGTCCATGAATAATACAAATTGTGTGTTGTGATGAGTCAAAAAGACATAATTGGGGATCAAAGTTATTGAATTGATATTTTTAAATCAGAATACATCTATTTATAGAACTTGATACATACAACAAATAGAGAAATATATGAAAATTGTTCTTTACTCACTTATTCTTTTAAAATGTACAGAAATATTTGTCAGATACATGGTATATTCCTCCAAAGTACCATTAGTCTAGCAATGCATTCACCCAAGATACCAAAATGCCACTAATGAAGAATTCAAAGGGCAGTAAAAAGTTTCAGTTGTAGGCTATGCCATGACATTTATTTCTACTGAAAGCTACTCTTTTTAAGATATTTTGTAACATTAAAGAACTTGATAAGTATCAGTCTTATAAAGGTTACTCTTTATTTGTTTTGATGATCTGTTAAAGGTAATATTTATTATACTATACTATCTTTAGAGGGATAAACTAATTGGCATATTTCATTGTCTCAGTTCTAGTGATAGTTATGCTTTCTTCAATAAAGGATTTATATTTTCTTAGAGACAAATCCCAAATATGAACTTTAAAATTCATTTAAGATTATAAATACTAGTACTTGAATAACAAGCATATTATTAATATATCCTTATAAATTGTCCTGTTAATAAAGCACTTTCACATTTACTTTCATTAATATATTTAATTTTTGATAACATTTTAAGAACTTTTTTTCTATTCTCTCTAAGATAAAACAGATGCAGAGAGGATAAATAAATTTCTCAAAAAAATTCAATTAGTAAGTAAAAGAGGTGAAAGACCATCTAAATTTTCTGATCCTAAGAGCACTTGAGGCCCTTCTTAGTTTTTCATTCTTTAAAACAAGTGAAGTCATTTTTAGGACTTGATTCTTTGTATTCTTTGACATTTAAATCAGAATCAAACTAAAGCATGATAAACGTGGATGTGGCCTGAAGGTGGCCCTTTTCATTCTACTGCTGAACCCCTGTGCCCCGTTATCATCCTGCGTTAGCTTCCTTGTTCTGAATAGAATGCTGGAGACTAATTTCAGGGTTTGTATTTCCAACAGAAAAACTGCATCCCCTTGTATTTGTTAAATTATCTGACTTAGAGGCAGCAAACAGGTTAAATTATTGACTTATCAAAAACGTGGCCATGATTTTTCTTTCTACTAGAAATATTATAGTTGCTGAACTCCAGTAATGAATGTAAAAGTCAGCAACAAAAAGAAAATGTCTTAACTAGCAAAGATGCTATTTTCAGCCAACACAGAAACTATCCCTAATGCATCAATGAAAGATGCTCTTATCAGAAACAGGTCAGATAGATATGAAATCCAATTACAGAAGGAATATATTCTACAGAGAAGAAATTACAACACTGATGAGTCACAGTCTTAGGATCTAGATGTGAAATGACAAAGTGACTCACAGCTGTTGGTACAAGATGCTCCAAACTGGTTTTAGCATGACTGATCCCAACATTTGAAACACCTCCTGCACATTTCAGTACATGTGAAAACAAAACCTACCTTTATTTTGTCTTCTGTCCCCACAGTTAGTTCTTCATAACACCCAGAAGTTTATTTAAAAATAAAAGTAAGTTTACGTTACTCTTCTTACAGTCCTCCACTAGCTTCCCAATATACTCAGAACACATTCCAAACCCTAAAAAAGTCAAGACTGATTTGCCCCTGCATCTCTGACTTCATTTCTCATGTTCCCCTCTAGCTCACTGGCCTACTCCAATCTGCAACACATCCAGCTTTTTCCCATCCATAGACTGTGCATTGAATATTTCTTATTATGAATGACCTGCTACTTTCTCCACACCTCTTTCTTTCTTTTTATATCTCAGTTTCACATTAAACATAAACCTCCTAGAGAAAACTTTACTAACCACTCTATGAAGAGTATTCTCCAATTCTATTTCAGCTTACTCTGCATAATTTTCATCACAGGATAGCACTCAATATATTATACTGATGGATATATGTACCTATTTATTTATTAATATTTCATTCTCCATCACTACATTTAAGTTCTATGAGAAGAGAACACATCCGTCTGGTTTAAGTCTTTACTCCCTGTCTCTAGAACAGTGCCTGATACTAAGAATGAGGAGTGGTAGAACAGGAAAGAAGGTAAGGCTGATATATTATAAGAGACTATAGGTCATTAGAAGCTAGAAGGAAGGCTTAGAAGTATTCCAGAACTCGGACAGCATTGGCTAGATCCCATGTCCCCTTCCCCCAATAGGACAATTTACCTTTGATGCCCATTAGGAGAAATCTCATTATATCTTTGATCTTAGCTAAGTTATTTATTAAGAAGCCAAAACTCCCAGATCACTCAATATTTCCATACCCTAAATCCTACAGAAATGGAGATTATCCAATCTGACTTCAGCATATTCACCTCTCCCCAATATTCCAGACCCTTCTTCTGAGTTATTTGGAAACAACCTTGATCTACATATATATGAATGTTTCCTTAACACATTCTTACTCTGACCAAAACTTTGCTTGCCCTTTGAGAATGCTTTTGCTCATCCCACTTACCAATTCAAGTTTGGCTATTTTCACTTTTTCGTGTCTTTGACCATTGGTTTGCAGGGGGCATAGTTATCTAATTAGCGCTCACATGGTTCATTGTCACTTTCTTAAACTTGACTTCTATCAAAATTCATGGTAGTGCCAATGTCTATTGTATATATCATCTTGATATCAATATAATCTTGGCCTCTCAATTCCTTGAGCAGCTCACTTGTAAGAATCATGTTTTACAACCTATATCTGAGTCTTCAACTTATAAAGTTATACCCTAGAACCTGCATTGATATAATTTTTACCTAGACCTTGCATTTTTACACCAACAATTTATACCATCTTCATCATCTCTATCTAATGTCTCTGATCCTTCCTTCTCATTTTTAATAACCCAAATTTTCTTACAACACATCAAACCTGAAACCTTTCAGTGTCCAGTAAACCTCATTCTTCACTTTCTTATTTATACAGTCTAGATTTTACAAACTAACACTGTGTTTCTCAAAGTGTGGTTTCTTACTGGCATCACTGATATCCCCTGTGAACTTTTTAGAAATCAAATCCATGGGCCCGCCTACCATCTATTGATTCAGACTGTCCACAGCTGGAGCCTAGGCTTGGGCTCTGCCTCTTTGACCTCACTCCTACCAAGGTCACCCTACTCCCGCCCTTGCTCACTGCCTTGAAGCTAGGTTCCCTGTTACTCCTCAAACATATCAAGCTCCTTTCTGCCCCAAATATTTTGTATTCTTCCCTCAAATAGCTTCATGGCTCTTTCCTTTACCTTTTTCACTCCTTTGCCCACATATGAAGAGAAACATCAGTGGGGACTTTTCCTGACTACCTTATAAAAATGTTAATAACTATACCATTCCCTACCTCAACACTACCATCTACCTTACTATGCTTAATTTTTACTTTGCTTTTACTGTCTAATGTATTTAGCAATTTATTTAATTACTTTTTATTGTATATCTTTTCCCAACTAGATACTTCAAAAAGCACTGTTTCCTTCCTTGAGAGTGTTTTTTGGGGAAAAAAAAAGTGATCTGAATCAAACAGTGACTTAGTGAATAATGTGGTTTACACAATTATTAAATTTGAAAGTATTGTAATTATGTGATAACATGAAAACTTATTACTAATAACTGTGCTGTGTGTTGAGATATGATGGTTTTGGAAAGAAGAAGTTTGTGTTGCAGAAGTCTGAACTCTAGAATACATCCTTAGGGTTTCTGCAAGAGAAGTACTCAGTTTGACTCTGTTTTTAAAGATCTGAAATAGACCGTTAAACTTATTTATCACATATCTTCAGTATTTTAATTTAATCATAATATTCCCATGAAATGGAAGGTAAGATCAACGGGCAAGTACAAATCTTAGATGGTGGGAAGAACAGAGTTCTTGGGTTGTTTTATTAGGTTTCTTAAGCAGCAATGATTTCAATGAAGCTGATATTAACTTCCTTTGCACATCTCAGCATAATCTTCAGAGTGTCCAAGGTCAGAACAGGAGGATGGATGGCTCCCGGAGAGAGGCTGATTATCTCAGTGGTGGTGGAAGGGGAACATGGTTACATTATGCTTGGCATATTGAAAGAAGACATAATGCTCTAAAGGTAGAAAAAGACAAATGGAATCTCCAAGAAATACAAATAGAAATACAAAAAAAATTAATACAAAAATATGATTACACACTAAGAATAAGTTTACATTGTCAAAAATCTTATTTATTATTGTTTTTTAACTTTCATAATCAATCTTTAGAAATCATAGCAGGTTTTATTGTAGAAATGCACAAGAAAGTATAAAGCTCAACATTCCTGGCAATGTTAAAATGAAAATAAGATTATAGAGTCTGGGCAGTAAGGGGCAGTGACAAGGAAAAAGTGGGAGTTACAAGTTAGGGAGCCTGGAGTTACTCTAAAATTGATGGGAAAAGATAATAGGAAATCAATACATAGGGCTAAATATAGCGTGTCAAGAAATAGCCATTAAAAGTACAATTCAGAGATGGGGCAGTGGCTCCTACAAAAGAAAGTAAATGGTGAAAAAGGATGTCTAAGTGAAACAGAGTCAGAAACAAGGATCTGGTAATTTGCTTTAGACATGTGGACTGCTGTGCTGCTGTCTAGTCACTCAGTTGTGTCCAGTTCTTTTGCGACCCCATGGACTATAGCCCGCCAGACTCCTCTGCCCATGGGATTTCCCAGGTAAGAATAATGGAGTGGGTTGCCATTTCCTTCTCCAGACCCAGGGATCAAACCCACGTCTTCTGCATCTCTTCTATTGACAGGTAGATTCTTTACCACTGAGGCACCAGGGAAGCCGTATGGCTTGCTAGGAACCTTCAAAGTATTAATATGCATTTAAACTACTTTTTGATACAAGCTGCTATACAGAAGGGTCCTCTGACATTGCCGTGACCAAAGGAAATAGGAAACACCTTGACTTCTTCTAAGGCTTTCCAAACTATATCATTTAACTGCCTGCCTATGCCACTTCATAGACACTTTTTAAGATTAAGTTTAAAAGATGTAAAGAAGTTTCTTTGATTATGGGCATGGTGCACTCATCAGTACATGCATCAGTCGTTAGTCTGTTCTTCGTTCTTCCAGGATAATGGATTGTTAATTGTCATCTAGAACATGTTATCATTCTATAGATCTTGCACCATTACTAAACTCTTCTAGGTGTTTGACAAACATGTGCAATACATTTACAAACAAACTAATGTCTCTTTTCCTTTTCAATGGAAAATTACAAGATCCTCAAAAATTTTCATTCCTCTATCAAAATCACATATGTATGTATGTATAGTATAATTTATACATACACATACATATATGTTTATGTGTATAAACATATTTTTAAAATGTCATTTCTCTATGCTACAGACAATACTTTAGCATCCTCATTTCTGTATTGTCTTGCACATAATGAGCACTAAGTAATTATGGGTTGAAAAGGGAATGGTATATAAATTAGTTGTCTTAGTACGTGTCAGTGAATCATTTCCTGCAGCTTCTGTGTTAGAGGTAAATCATTTGCCTAATGGAGACTGCAATTGATAAAGGCCCATTTCAGCCTGATTTAGAAAGAGCAAACTCTTAGATAGAGAATGTGATGTAACCAGGACAGTCTTTCAAATCACTCCTCATGACAGTGATAATAATAATAATAGCTAAATTTGTAAGCATATACTCCATGTTCAGCATGGTTCTGAGCTCTTTATGTTCATAGAATTATCCAACTCTTAGAATCACCCCATGAGGTGGACATTATTGCTAAGTTATCATCCATATTTTACAGAAGGAAAGATTGTTAAGTAACTTGATCAAAGTCATCAGCTAGGACATGGTGGAGCTCGACATCAAACCTGGGAAATCTGATCACAGTGTGTGAAATAAAAGGTTTCGCATGAAACCATCCCAGGACAGTTAGACTTTACTAGGCAGGCTCATGCTTCGTTTTAGACATGTAGCCTTCTAGGAAATTTAAAATTAATACTATCTAATTAAACATCAAAGACAAATAAGAATAGAATAAAGGATGGGAAAGAAACTACAACAATGTAGCAAATCAATTATAATCTAATAAAAATTTTGAGAAAACACTCAACTGAATGGGCAACCAGTACACAAATCCAGATAAAATCACTAAGTTCAAATGTTACAAAGATTATAATAATAACCTTGAAAGCGAAAGTTGCATCAGACTCTTTGCGACCCCATGGACTATGCAGTCCATGCAGTTCTCCAGGCCAGAATACTGGGGTGGGTAGCCTTTCCCTCCTCCAGGGGATCTTCTCAAAACAGGGATTGAACCCAGGTTTCCTGCATCTCAAGCAGATTCTTTACCAGCTGAGCCACAATGGAAGCCCAATAATAATTTTCTTATTTTCTTATTTTCCTCTCTTCTTCCCTTTCTTTATGAATCTTTTCAATCAGTACCCAGGGCTGTGAGATCACCAGTAAACTCCAAACATAGGAAAATAGCAATATTTCATTTATTATATAATGTTAATAAGTATTAA
Organism: Nanger dama; assembly: GCA_917880005.1. Taxonomy (NCBI): domain Eukaryota; kingdom Metazoa; phylum Chordata; class Mammalia; order Artiodactyla; family Bovidae; genus Nanger; species Nanger dama. The sequence continues at coordinate 8,985,554 of CAKJTW010000044.1, read as the reverse complement.
TCAGTGTTAAATTTACCAAATTTATTAATAAATTATTATTAAAATTACCAAAAGCCACAACTGGGTTCTTGAGCATAAGTAATCAAATGTTGCATGTTTTCTAAAGGGAGATAAACACTTTCATTATCCACTAAACACCAAGTTTATGATCGTTTAGGTCAATGTGTTTCCAGTTCAGACTAGAGAGACAGAAGCTGTTTCTCTTTTCTGAGCCTCTCACTGCACATGTTTGTTGAATTTCTGATCACCTTAGTGCTTATGTTAACACCTTTGAGTTGTTGCAGGTGATAGAAACCCCAGTTCCCTATCAGCTCTCAAAATAAATCACTCCAAATTGTCCACATCACTTTCTTTCCACCTTATGTAAAACAGAGAGCCAATAAGAATTCGTTGTATGATGCAAGTTCAAATCCAATGTTCTGTGACAACCTAGAGGGATAGAATGGGGTGGGAGGTGAGAGGGAGGTTCAAGAGGGAGGGGATGTGTGTATATCTATGGTTGATTCATGTTGATGTATGGCAGAAACCAACACAATGTTGAAAAGCAATTATCCTCCAATTAAAAATAAAGTTGAAAAATAAAAAACTAAAACTTCTTTAAGAAAGACAGAAATCTGATCAACATTAATGAAGTGACCAACTATTTTTTCCTGGATATTGAAAGAGTTAAGATTACGGCTTCACGATCTGGAAAACAACTCCATGAATGATGACTTCTTCAGAAATCAAGAGTTTGTCAGTGAATTCACTAGAACAAGCATATTTGATGCATAAATAAATATTTACCTCACTACAAGCCAGAGATCCCAGAAAGTTTGCTTGACATTTCAAAACTAAGCTTTGTGTTATGCCTAGTGAGGTCATATCTCCACCAAATGCAAATCAATTTCCAGAGAGTGCTTGAGGCATTTTAATAGAAATAATCAAAGAATGTTTAAAGGCATATAAATGCTTTGTTGGGCTTCCCTGGTAGCTCAGCTGGTAAAGAATCTGTCTGCAGTGCAGAAGACCCAGATTCAATCCCTGGATCAGGAAGATCCCCTGGAGAAGGGAATAGCTACTCACTCCAGGATTCATGCCTGGAAAATTCAGTGAACAGAGGAACCTGGCAGGCTACAGTCCACGGGGTCACAAAGAGTCGGACGCAACTGAGTGACTTTCACTTTAAACCTTTTTAAATGCTTTGTTAGCAGTGATGTTTTCAGGCATACACATTTTAACAAATCATCAAGTTTAAGAAACCGTACTTGTAGAGAAAAGATATTCCTGAAATGCTGTGTCCTAGGAAATGGCCACCTACTCCAGTATTCTTGCCTGCAAAATTCCATGGGCAGAGGAGCCTGGTGGGCTACAGTTCATGGGATCACAAAGAGTTGGCACGATGGAACAACTGAGTAACTATCCAGTTAAAGGTAGCAGAATCCTCTGCACATACACGTATGTACATGGGGCTAGAGAAAAATAAAGTGAGGCCAAGGAAATCTGCCTATTAGTACACACAGCCACTCACTTGCTGCCGGACCCAGAATCCTAGGTTCTTTGGAACAATGATATGTCAGGCTACCCCTTCCCTACTTGAAGTGGGAGGAGAAAGCTGAGGTGTACAGTTTGAGAAGATGGTTTAGAGCTGAAGTTACTTGACTCTCTGACTTTTAGGAAGTGGAGGAGGGAACAACGGGCCAAGGAGTGTTTCATTTTTAAGTCATTATTGTAAGGAGCGACAACCCTGGTGCAGGCACTTTTGCACTTTGGGAAATCAGGATTCAAATTAATCAGAGGTGAGATGTGGGCGTCCTTACTGGTAAAAAACAATGCAGGGTAAAGACATCTGTATACTTACATTTAAGGGAGCATATCACAGTGCAAATTGGGTCATCTCAGAAAATATAAAAGCATTATTCCTCTGAGATTTGAAAAAAATGTAATTACTTCTTCCACCAAGCCTGATTCTTTTCAATAACCTTCATTTATGTCCCTTGGAAATGAAAAGAGGTTTACATTAAAAAGGCATTTCCTCTGACTCCATGTCCTTGAGTGGCACAAAATGTAAACCATTCCCACCCTCCCTCTTTTGAAGAAAAAGGGGGATTCAATCTTTCCTTCTGAACACAGTCCATTTAAATAAGGAGATGGAGTCCCATCTTTTCGATCAGCCCCATTGTTTGACTTGTCAGTAATAACACTTGAGCTGAAATTGTACAGGCGTCCCACTAATTTAGTAATTATTGACATGGTGCTGAGCAGGAAATGATAGCAAACAGAAGGAACTGTTAAGGAGGGATGAAATAAAAGATGTTCATATCATTGTTGAATAATGGTTGAGATCATTTTGTGCTTGAAGTAGGCCCAAGACACCTTTTTCCATTTCCCTGACACATTTATAATTTATGCTTTGTAATAGTTCCAAATATTTTTAGGACACTGGAGTTTGTTTGAGAATCTTGCTGAACTGAATGAGGATCACGAGGCACACACACAGATGAGTGGGTGATGTGACCTGCTGCAGCTTCCCATTTCAGCCACAGCCCCTCTCGCTCTCAGCCTGTCTTTCCTCCTAATGCTTTCTTTTCTGCCCTTCTCTCTCTTAAAATTTGAATTTCTATTTATTGTCATCTTAGCTTGAGCTAGGATCTTTGTTGTTAGGGTAAGGACATGACTCATGCAGTTACATGTAATAGATGGCATCCTCAATCATTTATTTTTTATTTTAATTTGGAGCCTTTGCTTAGCTATAGGAACTACCCTAAAGTTTGGTAAGCGTAGGTTGAATGGAGTTTTTTTAAGTTGCATGTTTGTGCATTAATGTAATTGTACCAGAATAAGGCATGCATGTGTGTATTAATGCAAGTGTGTGATAAGAAGGGGTTCCCACGTGGCAATGGTGGGAAAGAACTTGCCTACCAGTGCAGGAGATGTAAGAGATAAGGGATCATCCCTGGGTTGGGAAAATCTCCTGGAGGTGGTCGTGGAGACTCGCTCCAGTATTCTTGCCTGGGAAATTCCATGGACAGAGGACCCTGGCGGGCTATAGTCCATAGGGCTGCAAAAGAGTTGGATACGACTAAGTGACTTAACAACAACAAATGATTTTGTATCAGAACATAATTTGTCAATGCTATAGAACAAAGTCCTATAGCATAATAAAATATGTTAAATTTTTTGTGTTGAAACAAAGTTGTATGGCATTACATTTTCCTTAATATATCCTATAATCAAATTATAATTTTACAAAGCTCGAGCAACTTTTTTTTTTTTTTAATGGAGCACTATTAGCTTTAAAATGCTTCACCAAAAGGGGTACATATATATGATACATTAAAAACATCTAAGACAAATAAGAATAGAATAAAGGATGGGAAAGAAAGAAATCTTAATATCTTCAAGAGCTGGGAGGGTGGGAGATTGTGATGAGAATGACAGGAGCAGTGCCCATTTACAATAAGAAAGCAACGAAGATGTGCTGACCACGTTCATGGGTCAGGTGCCATCCGTAGCACTTAGCATGGAATAACTTATCTACTGATCTAACAAAACATATTTTTTTACTTCACCAAGGAGTAATCTGATGCTCAGAGGGGAAGTTCAAAATGTTGTTCAAATTCATGATTATGATTATGATAATGGCTCTTTGTCGCTCTGATTTCTGAGTCAGAGTTCTCAAACATTACACTATTTTGCTCCTCCTAATTTCCTTCCCCTCTTTATGTTCCTACTTTTCTATGGTTGGCATTATTACTATATGGATTAAACCAAATACAGACAATTAAAAAGGACTCAGCCTTGCATGGTTTTGTAGTAGGTCACATCACATCTGAAAGCTGATCTATTATCTAGTTCCTTATACTATGAGTATCATTTTTCCCCCCGTGGCCCTTCACATTTTAAAACTCCATTGTATTTTTAAATAGAAAAATGTTGGAGAAATGGTAAGTAATAAAGTACGAAATCTATGGGGAGATTTGACGGATATGTATCTGAGAAAAACAGCTGCCTGTTAGAAACAAACAAAGAAAAACTTACTTCGCTCAATATATTTCAGAAGAATCATGCCATATTTGTACATATCACCGACTCAACAGACATGAGTTTGAGCAAGCTCCGGGAGTTGGTAATGGACAGCGATACCTGGTGTGCTGCCGTTCATGAGGTTACAAAGAGTCGAGCATGACTGAGCGACTGAACTGACTGAATCTTACAGTGTTCTCACTCCATTGAAAAGGTATATACTTAAAAATTTCTCTTTGGTTGTGTAAAAAACTAGTCCCTTTCATGATATTCTGTTGATTTGCCGGTGTGCAGTCATGATCGGCACAAATAAAAATTACTCAGAAAATGAAAATTTGTCTCTACTGCCACACAGATAAATTTCTCAACTCTATGTCTGGGCTAGTTTTGGTCAGAACAGTCTTAATAAGTACAGAGACAGTCTATTCAGAAGTTCACAATACAATTGATTAAGGCTACTCAAGTTGTCCTGACAGTCCTAACTTTCTCCAGGAAGTTTATTATGTACGATCAGTTCAGTTCAGTTCAGTTGTTCAGTCGTGTCTGACTCTTTGTGACCCCATGGACTGCAGCATCCGAGGCCTCCCTGCCCATCACTAACTCCCAGAGTTCATCCGAATTCATGATCCATTGAGTCAGTGGTGCCATCCAACCATCTCATCCTCCGACGTCCCCTTCTCCCACCATCTTCAATCTTTCCCAACATCAGGGTCTTTTCCAATGAGTCAGCTCTTCACATAAGATTACCAAAGTATTGGAGTTTCAGTTTCAAATTCATTCCTTCCAATGAACACTCAGGACTGATCTCCTTTAGGATGGACTGGTTGGATCTCCTTGTAGTCCAAGGGATTCTCAAGAGTCTTCTCCAACACCGCAGTTCAAAAGCATCAATTCTTCAGCACTCAGCTTTCTTTATAGTCCATGGTCATATCCATACATGACCACTGGAAAAACCATAGCCTTGACTAGGCAGACCCTTTGTTGGCAAAGTAATATCTCTACTTTTTAATATGCTGTCTATGTTGGTCATAACTTTCCTTTCAAGCAGTAAGCATCTTTTAATTTCATGGCCGCAGTCACCATCTGTAGTGATTTTGGAGCACCCAAAAATAAAGTCTGACATTGTTTCCTCTGCTTTCCTTTCTATTTGCCATGAAGTGATAGGACCAGATGCCATGATCTTAGTTTTCTGATTGTTGAGCTTTAAGCCAACTTTTTCACTCTCCTTTTTCACTTTCATCAAGAGGCTGTTTAGTTCTTCTTCACTTTCTGCCATATGGGTGGTGTCATCTGCATATCTGAGGTTACTGATATTTCTCCCAGCAATCTTGATTCCAGCTTGTGTTTCTTCCAGCCCAGCGTTTCTCATGATGTACTGTGCATGTAAGTTAAATAAGTAGAGTGATGTACAATATACACCCTTGATGTACTCCTTTTCCTATTTGGAACCAGTCTGTTGTTCCACATCCAGTTCCAACTGTTGCTTCCTGACCTACATACAGGTTTCTCAAGAGGCAGGTTAGGTGGTCTGGTATTCCCATCTCTTTTAGAATTTTCCACAGTTTATTGTGATCCACACAGTCAAAGGCTTTGGCATAGTCAATAAAGCAGAAATAGATGTTATTCTGGAACTCTCTTGCTTTTTCGATGATCCAGCAGATGTTAGCAATTTGATCTCTGGTTCCTCTGCGTTTTCTAAATCCAGCTTGAACAACTGGAAGTTCATGGTTCACATATTGCTGAATCCTGACTTGGAGAATTTTGAGCATTACTTTACTAGCATGTGAGATGAGTGCAATTGTGTGGCAGTTTGAGCTTTCTTTGGCATTGCTTTTCTTTGGGAGTGGAATGAAAATTGACCTTTTCCAGTCCTGTGGCCACTGCTGAGTTTTCCAAATTTGCTGGCATATTGAGTGTAGGACTTTCATAGTCACAGTCTGTTAGACAAGCTGAAAAAAGAATTGTTAGATGTCATTGTGTAAACATCCATATATAAACATGTATGTTTTCTTATGCTCTATGTAAAAAATTATGTCAGTTTATTACTCTATCTTGAGATAGCTTTAATCTCAAGATAGATGATTTTACTGGAAAGGTATGTAATATAGATTCCCAATAATTACTGACACACACGTGATATAAGAAGTGGCACGGGGAGCCCTAACAGTGGCTGTTGAAAGCAGCATGTCAAAATCCTTCCACCAGTGCTAAGATTAGCATAATACAGGGCTGCTTAAAGAATCTCAGGGAAAAGGGTTTACAATTCCTTGATCTGTGAGTTCCAATCTATTCACATGAGAAAAAAGCCTACCATATTCCTTGTATTTCAATAGAGATGATTCAGTTGAAGATGTCTTAAAATCATGTTCATTTTAAGAGTAAATGAAAAGCAATCTGTAAATTTTATTGAGAATTCAAAGTTTCTAATACATCTATGTCTCCCCTGCTGCCCTGCATACAGGGTTATCATTACCATCCCTCTAAGTTCCATATATATGTGTTAATATACTGTATTGGTGTTTTTCGTTCTGGCTTACTTTACTCTGTATTATTGGCTCCAGTTTCATCCATCTCATTAGAACTAATTCAAATGTATTCTTTTTAATGGTTGAGTAATACTCCATTGTGTATATGTACCACAACAGACTTTTGGCCTCTGAGGGAGAGGGAGAGGGATAGGGTGGGATGATTGGGAGAATGGCATTGAAACATGTATACTATCATGTAAGAAGCGAATCGCCAGTCTATGCTTGACACAGGATGCAGGATGCTTGGGGCTGGTTCACGGGGATGATCCAGAGAGATGGTGTGGGGTGGGAGGTGGGAGGGGGCGTTCAGGATTGGGAACTCAAGTACACCCATGGCAGATTCATGCCAATGTATGGCAAAAGCAATACAGTATTATAAAGTAAAATAAAATAAAAATTTTAAAAAGATTCTAGTAGAAGAAGCTATTAACTGAAAAACAAATTATCAATCCATTTGAAAGATAGTCTCTTGGGTGGTACTCAGTGCCATTTTTTGAAAAACAAAAAACATCAACTTGCTATTCCTGTTATCACTGAAAATCTAACATATCTGATATTCCTCTCTGCTTAAATGTCCTTAAGACATTCTCTTCACCCCGTATCCTTGTATCCTGCTATCCTGTTAGTCGTAAGTTCAAGTGAACTGATTTGTCTTCATGGCTGGTTCTGATAAGTTGTAACTACAGATGGCTGCCTCCTCACCATGTGATTTCATAGTATTTTGTACAAACTGGGGAGTACACATCCCTGTAGGTGCCTGACTTATGCAGAGATTTAGGAATGGAAGTCCTGGAGGTGCCACCCATCTTTGTACCTCTAGTGCTCAGCTTCTGATGTCCTCTTCATCCCTATGAACACCTGCATGACAGAGAAAAGGTCATATTCTTAATGTAAAGTAATGAGTGTTCAGAAAAGTCTACCTTCATTTAGAAGAGTCATTATTAGGAATGGAAAGAATTGAGGAGAATAGCAATCATCCTCCATTTACAATTTGAGTACATGCAGGCTTAGTTCAAAATGAAGCTTGGAAAGGTTGAATGCGTGCAGTGATAGTGTTTAGTCCAGCTTTTTGCTCAGAACTATGAAAGATTGATTTCAGAAAGACTGATTTTTTTTTTTTTTTTGCTGGAAGTTCGTAGCAAGGATGGGCTACTGCTATGCTTTCCACTGTTTCTGCTGCATCTCCACCCAGGAGCCATTTTCCTTCTCTCTGTCCACAGTAACTGGGGCTGACTGGACCATGTGTGAACCAGGAACTGTAGCTGTTGCATCAGCTGGTCAGAAACCCCTCATCCATGAGATCTGAATCACAGCTAGGAGCTGGCTAATTAGATTGGTGGTATTAAGAAACAGATGGGCAGAGGAATTAGTGGTAGATGACAGTTAGAACTGGACATGGAACAGCAGACTGGTCCCAAATCAGGAAAGGAATATGTCAAGATTGTATATTGTCACCCTGCTTATTTAACTTATATGCAGAGTACATCATGAGAAATGCTGGGCTGGAGGAAGCACAAGCTGGAATCAAGATTGCCGGGAGAAATATCAAAAACCTCAGATATGCAGATGACAGCACCCTTATGGCAGAAAGTGAAGAACTAAAGAGCCTTGATGAAAGTTTAGGAGGAGAGTGAAAAAGTTGGCTTAAAGCTCAACATTAAGAAAATTAAGATCATGGCATCTGGTCCCATCACTTCATGGCAAATAGCTGGGGAAACAGTGGAAACAGTGGCAGACTTTATTTTGGGGGCTCCAAAAGGTGACTAAAAGATGCTTGCTCCTTGGAAGAAAGCTATGACAGCATATTAAAAACCAGAGACTTTACTTTGCCAACAAAGGTCTGCCTAGTCAAGGCTATGGTTTTTCCAGTAGTCGTGTATGGATGTGAGAGTTGGACTCTAAAAGAAAGCTGAGCACTGAAAATTTGATGCTTTTGAACTGTGGTGTTGCAGAAGACTATTGAGAGTCCCTTGGACTGCAAGGATATTCAACCAGTCCATCCTAAAGGAAATCAGTCCTGAATATTCATTGGAAGGTCTAATGTTGAAGCTGAAACTCCAGTACTTTGGCCATCTTATGTGAAGACCTGACTCATTGGAAAAGGCCCTGATGCTGGGAAAGATTGAAGGCAGGAAGAGAAGGGGATGACAGAGGATGAGATGATTGAATATCATCACTGACTCAATGGATATGAGTTTGGGTAAACTCTGGGAGTTGGTGATGGACAGGGAGGCCTGGGGTGCTGCGGTCCATGGGGTTGCAAAGAGTCAGACACTACTGAGTGACTGAACCGAGCTGTACTTACACAGAAACTGTGTTCTGAGGATCAGGATCATGGATATTAGTTCACTTTGGCCAGAATGTAACATCTGAGAAAACTGTTAGTGCCTCAAACACAAGAAAGAATCACTCCTATAAGAATCCATGTTAGGCACTTCTAATCAGTAGACAGCTTTCCTCAAGTGATGGCTCAAAGACTTAGGATCTTTCCCCTTGTGCTTATCATGTCAAAGGGACTTTGTGGCCCTGCTATCCCTCAGAGAGAAAGGGATTGCACATGAAGTACGTAGGCTTCTTAAAAGCTTGGGCTTGAAGCTGTTGCTTCCCTTCAGATTCCATTAAAGACCTTAAATGCAGAGGATGCTTAGAAATTAGTAGCACTGTTTGTGTAGAAAGACAAGGAAATAGAATAGTTGATGACCTGCTACAGACCAAAACCAAAAACTATGTGCAAACCAGAGTTACAGTGAGTCATAAAGAGATGGTTGAGTCATTCAGGGTGGAAGAAAACAGACATAAAGTCCTGAGAGAAAGAGAAACTATGAAACAGCCTTGACACCACTTTCTCTATTGTTCTTTTCTGAAATCCTCACAGTATCTTTAGTGTATCTTTACAATGTGAAGTGAAGTGAAAGTGTTGGTCACTTAGTCGTGTCTGACTCATTGCTACCCCATGGACTGTAGCCCACCAGGTTCCTCTGTCTGTGGAATTCTCCAGGCAAGAATACTGGAGTGGGAGCCACTCCCTTCTCCAAGAGATCTTCCCAACCCAAGGATAAAACCCAGGTCTGCATTGTAGGCAGATTCTTTACCATCTGAGCCACCTGGGACGTTCCCCTCCCACGATATGCTGCTCTTAACAGAAGTGGCATGAGTCGTTCTCATTCTCATTTCCTTGCAACCAAAGAAAGGCATTGTGCACAGAAGTGTAGAGTTAGAAGGGGACAGCGATTAAATAAAAGAGTATTAGTAGACATAACTGGATGATGATTTGTTAACTGACTTTATATGAAATCTATTGACAAAAACTGCACTTTTTTTCCTATATGTTCAAAGTAGAATTGAGAAAACTGAAACCAAAACACTATCAAAGAATGAATTATTTCCATGATTCTCAGTAGAAAGCAGTGAAATGAAATGCTACCTTCCAAGCCATGTGTAATACTTGATTTCAGTTATCTGTTTACTTAAAACTAGGACTTCCCTACAGTAACTTTACTTAGAATGTCTCTAAGTTACAGGAATACTAGCAGCTTACTTTGTTGGGCCAGTGCAGCAGCCCTATCTCATGGACATAAAGCTAACTAAACTAAACGTAGAAAGGGGAAGGTTGAATTCTAAAGCAGTCCTCTCCCTCCCTCACCCTGGAGGGGCACATTTCCGCTCAAAGAACCGCTCTACTTGCCTTACGACAGTGCAAGCAGCACAGAGAACTCAATCACATTTTCCCCTGAGGCTGGCAACGATTAAAAACTAGCTGCCATAAAACAGTATTTACAGATCTTTACAACAAACACAGGTTGGCACTCTTCATCTAGCTAAGGCGATGCCTGCCACACGTGCTGTGTTCTCTTCAATGTCTGACATCTTTGAAACGGGCAATGCCTTCAAAGCCATTGTCAGCTCTACTATTCAATTTCTATTTTCCCTTCAAACCAGCACTAGTCAACTGGCCTCTTGATCAGTTTGGTAGAAGTTGGGAAATGCTCAATATGTGGAGAGAGAGAATATAAACTAAGGAAAAAATATTTGGAGGAATGAAGTTTTGAACATGACTTGCCACTTGAAATGCTCTCACGCTTTCTCCTTTGGGATAACTCTCCCTCCCCTCACCTTCCCAATATTGCCATAACGTTGCATCCAACATTTAGAAACGTGTTTTAATGTCACCTGATTTTATCTTTCTCTATATCTGGTTTCTGATTTGATAATTCAAGGCAAAAAATAAAAAGAAAAATGGTTTTGTTTATTGAATTGAGAACAAAAGATACAATGGAGGAGCATATTAAAATATTCTGGAAATCCTAAGCTGAAATCTGTTTACTAAGCCACCAGCTGTCACTTCCTCTCCTGGCTACCATAAGCTACCTATTCAGAACGGCCGCTTCACAATTGTTCTTACTCTGTGGCGTAGCTGCTTGGATGTTTTCTATTTGTTTGTTTGTTTGTTTTTAAGTCTACAACAAACAGACAACAGCAAAAAGAACAAATTACTTCACATGTAACCATACTAAACACTTGCTTTCATTATCAACTAGATTCAATAAGCTCCCTCTCAAAGTGACTTAAAATGGATGCTTGTAAGGGAATGATGTAATATTCAATATATTTAATAGTGAAAGTCAAAGAAATAAACTAAAGGACCAGTTCCAATTTCCAATTTCACCAATGACAATAGGAATCATGAGAGTGGGACAGAGAATGTTGACTGGAGTTTGAAAGAGTTCAATCATGAAATTAAAATAGTTAGAAATCAGAGTTTGAAGTGATGAATTCTGTTCCAAATGATAAGGAACTATTTCTGGCATGTTAAAATCATTGATGTTTTCTAATCTTAATGAAATGCTGAAGTTGACATTTTTTTCAAGAGAAAAAATGCTTTCAGGGCACCATTCCTGGTCCCCGTTTCCAACCCCACCCCATCCTTTCACCTTCACTTCAATGCTGGCACATATGATATCCCTTTTTGACAAACTCAGAGGAGCCAAAGATGAAATGGGCCATGGAGACCGACTCCCTTTCTGCACAACTCAGGGCCAGAAGGAAGGACATGTGCCCTTCCTGGCACAGAGGTCCTAGTAGGTAGGGTGGGACTGTTCATGCCTGAGCCCACTGGCAGAGTGAATAAGGAGAAGAGTCTGTCCCTAAAACTTGCCACTTTGCTTCTTCCAGGGCCACTGGACTCCACCCTGTTTAATCTGCATGTGATTCCTTTTATTAAAATCCTGTTTTCTTAAAGCAGCAGTGGTCTCAGCATGGGGAATAAAATCCCGACCCTGGGACCCCGGGAGCTTTCATGGCTACAGACACTCACAGAATCACCCAGCAGCAAATAGGCCCTATCGGCGTAGGAGAGAAATATGCAAACTTGAGGCAGCATTAATCACACCTGAAACGTTATTTTTAAGATGTCATGAAATCCACACTGACTGACTGGTCCTTTTAATCTTAATTTTGAACAGTTGCTACTCCAATTAAATTCTCCCACCTAGCATTTTCAAACAGCTCCTGGTTGTTTCCACCAACTCTGTTAATGGACAGCTGTTTCTGACAGCCCCCTGATTTGCCAGTGCTGTGTCGGCTGCCAGAGCAGGAGGCCTGTTCTGTATTCCGCTGCTGGCACCAGGGGAAATGCAAATGAACACATGAATCAGTTGTCAGCACCGCAGACACCGGGCGGGAGCCGATCAGAACGCGTGGGGAGATTAGTTGGCTGCAAGTGAGGAGGAAAGCAAAAAAAAAAAAAAGCTTAGATTTCTTGTAGTGAGGTTTTTTTTTTTTTCAACTGTCTCCAGTTTATATTCACTTTGTGGCATTCATTAGATTTCAGTAGCTCAGGACAGTGCAATCTGTTCCTTGTCAATCATCAACAGAATCCCCAACCAAAGTTTGGGAGTGGTAGAAACATTTAAGGTAAATTCTATTAGAACTTCCGTAGCACAGTGAGACTATTATATACACTTTGGTGCTTCAAATGTTTTCCCATCTGACAAGGTGGGGGGCGGACACAAAACTTTTCTTTCCCATCAAGACGTACGAAAGAAAAGTTTGCTCAGAGTCCGAAGCCTTGTTTTTAAGTGTTCTGAATTATTTCCAACAAAGGGTTCTCTGAGTTGCTTCATCAGCTGGGTCAAATGCTCACACATGCAGTGAAATTAAGTTACATAAATAATGAAGCAACATCAGCTCCAAGATATCCTATTCTTTTGCTCAGAACTTCCTGATATACCAAATAATAGGAAGAATGCTTCTGCCACTGTGTTCTTTAGGTTTCAATAGGGGAAGCAGAACCCCATCGAGTGATATAAGGTAAGGAAATTATTATGGGGACTGGACCTGACAAAACTGTGGGATCTGGCAGTGGACCTGGAGTCGCATAGCTCGGTATAACCGGTGGTGGGGAAGGCAAGCTGAACTTAATGTGGAAGAAGGCAAGGACACATTGAAATCCACAGGACAAACTGGAAACCATGACAATGCCTGGGAACCCACGACGACTTCCTATTTGTCCCTCCTGCTGCCTGCAGCGTTGATGGCGCAGGAGGTCTACAGAATGAGCTAATACCCTCGGCCACAGATCAGTCCATGACCTTGGCCTAAGACTTGATGAGACTGAAGGAAGAGATATAATGGGAGCAGAGGAGGGGGCCTCGATGACCCCTCACAGCAGACAGGTGAATCAGCAACAACATACAGGAGCGTCAGGGGTGCTGGGAGCCTTGCTCCAAATTCTGAGCACAACGACTGTTCTGTTTCACTTTCCCCATCATGCACAAATTTCTGTATGGTCAACCCAACTCAAACCATAACAAGAAGGTGATTCTAGGAATCATATTTCCAGGTCTGCTGAGCTGGTCCATAAAAACTACCACAATGCATACCCAATTCTACTCTGCCTTCAGAATCTGATGTGATGTTCCCTACATCAGGGCTAGTACCAGACACACAGCCCAAGATGGCTCAGTAGTAAAGAATCTGCTTGCCAGTGTAGGAGACATAGGTTTGATCCCTGGGTTGGGAAGATCCCCTGGAAAAGGAACTGGAAACCCACTCTGGTATTCTTCCCTGGGAAGTCTTACAGACAGAAGAGTCTGATGGGTTAGGAGTCCATGGGATCGCAAAGAGTTGAACATGACTGAGTGGCTAAACAACAACCAGACACATGAGCTGGAGGATAGATGAAGTGCACAAGAAGAGGTGGGAAATGGGTGGTTAAATGATAGGATGGACTGGAGTGAAGGTGGTTGGAAAATGCACCAATTGTTCAGGGATTGGGAACAAATAAATGTTATATATTGATTTTATTCAAATACTGTTAGAAAGTTCCACAGTGTGGGGAATCCTGTCCAGCACCAGAAGCTGCACAGGTGCAAAACTGAAAAGGATGAAATACTACGGTCTCTATTATATCTGACTAACAAATGTTATCTAGGACTCCTTTTACCTTCTACCTAAAACAAAATGAATTTAGACTCCCTTTCAGAGCTGCTTTCACTTTGGTATGTAAAAGTTGATTTAAAGTTGCAAATGTAGAGACTGTCTTGATACAGAGGAAATCTTGTTGTGACACCAGTGATACCAGAAGAAATCCTATGCAGTCATCAGAGTTGACTGAAAACATTTCTAGGTCTGATGTAACTTATTTCCAGATAATAGTTTCCGTTAACTCATATATAAGTTGAGAGTTCATGGCAGTTCATTTTCACTTGTGATGTGGTATCAGAACACTTCAGTTCAGTCACTCAGTAGCGTCCGATTATTTCTGACCCCATGGACAGCAGCATGCCAGCTGTCCATCACCAACTCCTGGAGTCTACTCAAACTCATGCCCATTGAGTCACTGATGCCATCCAACCATCTCATCCTCTGTTGTCCCCCTCTTCCAGTCTTCAACCTTTCCCAGCGTTAGTCTTTTCAAATGAGTCAGCAGTTTGTATCAGGTGGCCAAAGTACTGGAGTTTCAGCTTCAACATCAGTCCTTCCAATGCATATTCAGGACTGATCTCCTTTAGGATGGACTGGTTGGATCTCCTTACAGTTCAAGGGGTTCTAAAGAGTCTTCTCCAACACCACAGTTCAAAAGCATCAATTCTTCAGTGCTCACCTTTCTTTATAGTCCAACTCTCACAACCATACATGACCACTGGAAAAACCATAGTCTTGACTAGATGGACCTTTGTTGGCAAAGTAAAGTCTCTGTTTTTTTAATATGTTGTCTAGGTTGGTCATAACTTTTCTTCTAATAAGTAAGTGTCTTTTAATTTCATGGCTGCAGTCACCATCTGCAGTGATTTTGGAGCCCCCAAAAGAGTCAGCCACTGTTTCCACTGTTTCCCCATCTATTTCCCATGAAGTGATGGGACCGGATGCCATGATCTTTGTTTTCTGAATGTTGATCTTTAAACCAGCTTTTTCACTCTCCTCTTTCACTTTCATCAAGAGGCTCTTTCTTTAGTTCTTCTTCACTTTCTGCCATAAAGGTGGTGTCATCTGCATATCTGAGGTTATATCGATATTTCTCCCAGCAATCTTGAGCTCTCCAGCTTGTGCTTCATCCAGTCCAGTGTTTCTCATGATGTACTCTGCATATAAGTTAAATAAGCAGGGTGACAATATACAACCTTGACATACTCCTTTCCCAATTTGGAACCAGTGTTGTTCCATGTCCAGTTCTAACTGTTACTTTCTGACCTGCATACAGATTTCTCAGGAGGCAGGTCAGTCAGTCTGGTATTCCCAACTCTCTAAGAATTTTCCACACTTTATTGTGATCCATACAGTCAAAGGCTTTGGCATAGTAAATAATGCAGAGATAGAAGTTTTTCAGGAACTCACTTGCTTTTTCAATGATCCAGCGATTGTTGGCAATTTGATCTCTGGTTCCTCTGCCTTTTCTAAAACCAGCTTGAACATCTGAAAGTTCACAATTCACGTATTGTTGATGCCTAGCTTGGAGAATTATGAGCATCACTTTACTAATGTGTGAGATGAGTGCAAATTGCAGTAGTTTGAGCATTCTTTGGCATTGCCTTTCTTTGGGATTGGAATGGAAACTGACCTTTTCCAGTCCCATGGCCACTGCTGAGTTTTCCAAAATTTTCCATATTGAATGCAGCACTTTCACAGCATCATCTTTTAGGATTTGAAATAGCTCAACTGGAATTCCATCATCTCCACTAGCTGTGTTCGTAGTGATGCTTCCTAAGGCCCACTTGACTTCGCATTCCAGGATATCTGACTCTAGGTGAGTGATCACACCGTCGTTATTATCTGGGTTGTGAATATCTTTTTTGTATAGTTCTTCTGTGTATTCTTGCCACCTCTTCTCAATATCTTCTGCTTCTGTTAGGTCCATACCACTTCTGTCCTTTATTGTGCCCATCTTTGCATGAAATGTTCCTTGGTATCTCTAATTCAAGACATCTCTAGTCTTTCCCATTCCATCGTTTTCCTGTATTACTTTGCACTGATCACTGAAGAAGACTTTCTTATATCTCCTTGCTATTCTTGTATCAGAGCACTGAAATGTAAAATTATTTAAGTTACAATTAATCAAAGAATAACTACCTCTAGCAGCTTTTTGGAAGCAGACACACACACACACACAAATACACACCCACCCACCCACACACACAAAAGGACATTCCCAAACATATACACAGAGAAACAAAGTACAATTCCCTGTCCACAGGAGTTATCTACCCTATACTTCCGACCTAATAAGTTTGGAACTCCTGAATTGTTGATTGGTCTATACTTACAGACAAATATGTATGCATGTTTTTCTTTTATAAAATGGAATTATGTTGTACCTCTTCATTTTCAATTGTACTGAATACCTTTAAATATCAGTAAGAATAGAAAGATCTCATTTCTTTGTAATTGAAGTATAGCTGATTTACAATATGTTAATTTTTCTTGTATAGCAAAATTATTCAGTTATATGCATTTTTAAAGATTAGTTTCCATTATGGTTGATCACAAAATACTGAATGTATTTCCCTGTGCTATACAGTAGGACCTAATTGTTTATACATTCTGTATACAATGTTTTTCATCTGCTAACCCCGAACTCTGAATCCATCCCCACCCTTGGTGACCAGGGGTCTGCACTCTATGACTGTGAGTGTGTTTCTGTTTTGTAGATAGGTTCATTTCTGCCAGAAATATCTCATTCTTTATAGCATTTCACTTTCTCTTTAACATACAATCATTCTTTTATTGTTGGAAACTAAGGTTAGTTTTCTACTCCCTTTTTAAAAAATAACATTCTTTTCTAAAAGCTGATGGCATCTCTTCTTCATCGGTCTTTTACAACTAAGCTCATTGAATTTTAGGGCATGATGAAGAAGCTATATCCTTCATTCTCCTGAAGACCAAAGAGAATATTAGTTTGTACTCTTCTCTCATATGACCAATGTTTGTTTTATTTCTTTCTCCCACTCAAAGCAGCTGTCAGGCCCTACTTAGTTTCCATCCATTGCTGAACCCTCTACACCAGAAAAAGTCAGAGATGTCATTCTTCAGCTCTATATGACATTGCCCAAGCCGATTTCCAGTTTCAAAAATACATTAAGGATTTGGTTAATGGCCATAGTGAAGCTTTCAGAAATGAAAGTGGCTTGGTGAGGATCTAATTAATACCATTCCACAACAAAGAAGGCTCAGTTCACCCTGTAACCTATAGGGAACTGTGCCGTGCCATCCTCATTCAGTCACATCTGACTCTTTCTGACCCCATGGACTGTAGCTCGCCAGGCTCCTCTGTCCATGAGATTTCCCAGGCAACAATACTGGAATGGGTTGCCATTTCCTTCTCCAGGGAATCTTCCCAACCCAGGGATTGAACCTGTGTCTCCTGCTTTGGCAGGTGATTCTTTACCGCTAAGACACCTGGGAAGCATCTATCAGAAACATTCTTCTGTATTTCTGTCTACATTCCTTAGAATCTCTGTTTCTACTAAAGGGTCTATGTCTCCTGCCAGGTTACCCCTTCCTGGGAAACATCTTGTAAAAGAAGATTAAAGCAGACGTTTTGTGGCTGCTAGTCAATGTGTCTCTTGTCTGAAGTGATTGTGTAGGTTTGTACTTACTCTCTTTTTAATCAATTAACAATCAATGCTAATGGTAGAATCATTTGTTTCTCATCAGCAAGTCTTCCTTCAGTTTTGGCACTTTATCGTGTCTTAGTCATGTTTTTCGTAAAAGGCTTGAGAAATCAGAACTTTAGATCAATAAATTGCTTAATATACCCAGCCCCGCAAGCAGTCAGTTCTGCTTGAAAAGCTAGATATCTAATGTCAGTCAGCAATCCCTCTGCTCTGTTATTGAGGGCCAATGACCTCTTGGAAACTATGTTCCTTACCAGAACTCATGGATTCCTGAATATAAAAAATATGGTAGCCAGCCAAGTATTGCCTACAGTACTCTTGTAAAAACAAGCCTATCAGATCTTAAGAACACAACTTTGCTTAGACTGACATTCCTTTACATTTTACCCTTATCTCATGTTTTCATAAATTGCTATAATTCTGGAATAATAGCACTCACTACATGAGTGTGCAGTTGTCTGTTTGCCACTCTAGATTGTAAGTTACTTGCTTATAATGTATATCTTAGGCGGTATTAAAGAGAAGGAAAGAAGGAAGTGAAGAAAGGAGGGGATAAGAAGAAAGGAAATAGGGAGGGAGGAAGAAACACTCTTGAGGCAGTATGCTTTGGGAAGTTAGAATAAACCTAAGGAGATAATTATAGATGTAAATGCACCAATCACTCTACCAACATGGTAGCTGTTAAAAGTACTCATTCTATGCCAAATGTAATGGTTTCCCAAAGTACTAGGATGACTCAGGAGACTGGATGATTGCTGATATTTAAAAGTAAGGGCATTTATCAGTTCATCAGTGTACTCTCAAAGAGAGCTGGTGAGAATGGCCTCAGACTTACTCAGCTAGAGAGAGATCTCCTTTAGTCTTACCCCTCATTTGGCCTCTTCACCTAGTCAGATTCTCAGTAAATATTTAGAGAATAAATGCTTAGGTCAAGGCCTATAATTTATGCTTACTTTAAAATATAATATACCACATAATCATAATAAAATAGCAGAGAGAGCTACAGCAGGGAACAGTAGCAATGAGAGATTTGAAGAGTCCACAAGGACAAGATAGGCTGAAATCTGCATCATGGCAGTTTGAATCTGTTGACTTTCTATGTTTATTTTCTGCTGCTGCTGCTGCTGCTGCTGCTAAGTCGCTTCAGTTGTGTCTGACTCTGTGCTACTCCATAGACGGCAGCCCACCAGGCCCCCCCGTCCCTGGGATTCTCCAGGCAAGAACACTGGAGTGGGTTGCCATTTCCTTCTCCAATGCATGAAGGTGAAAAGAGAAAGTGAAGTCGCTCAGTCATGTCTGACTCTTAGCGACCCTTGGACTGCAGCCCACCAGGCTCCTCCATCCATGGGATTTTCCAGGCAAGAGTCCTGGTGTGGGGTGCCATTGCCTTCTCCATTTTTATTTTCTAGTTTACTTTTTTCCTTTTAGATGTTTTTTTATTTAATGAAGTTGTTTTTCTCTTTTACTTTTAATTTAAAAAAATATTAATATATTATGTAAGTGAAGAATCATGAATGACTTTATCTTTCTTGGTCCATCTACCACAGGACAAGATATATAGTAGATACTCAAAAGCATGAGTTTCTTGTGAAAAATGGCTAGCTAACATTATTATTTAGCTTATATAAAGACTTGGTGTTGGCAGAGCAGTGTTTAGAGAATCTTCCACTTGATAACATCTGGTTATTCACACGTTAAGATGATGTACCTGTCACATATTGCCTTCTCATCATAATGCATTTTTCATTGTGAATTAAAATGTTAAAAGCACACCTTTATTTCTTGATATTTTGGAAGGACATGTATAATAATATTATTTTCCATTATGTTTAAAGAATAGGCTGTATGGTTTGGGTTCTTTTTTTTGAGGTGGGGGCATGTTTCTATACTCTTTTTATTAATCCATTTCCATATCAAAACTGATTGTTATTTTTCTCAAAGAGAAATTTGGAGACAGCCTGAGAACGTGATTAATGACAGGTGTATTGAAAAACACTGCATTTTCCATCTTAAAGTATAGAGGTGCCTTAAATGAGTTCTGTTCTCTGTGATACAAAGAATAAAATAGAGCAATAAGTCCCAAACAGATCCCTGATCCACCAAAATGAAGCATTTAAACCAATGATATCCTAGAGTGAAACAGAGGTAAGAGGCAGAGGGATCTGAATGAAACTGGGGTTCTACTTCTCAATACCTTCAAAGTTCTGGTCTTTGATTGACTACCCTGGGATTTAATTTTCCAGTGTGTAAATGGGCATAATACTGTTCTCTTAGAGTTTTATGATGATTAAATAAAATAATATTTTATAGAAGCATATTAGTAGATGATCATTAAGCATATTACATAATAAATGATGTCTGTTCTTATTAATAAATGCATCAAGTATTAACATTTAAATTATGCTTTTTAAAAGCCAGATGGGTGAGGTGGGATATTTAATATGTATCTCTATATGCCAAGCCTGGTATTTATTGATGAAAACCTAATGCAGAAGAATAATTGCTGACCTTTCACACACAGAATAGCCCAGCAGGGACAGGCCTGGGTCTTACAATATATTACAATATCTCTTATTTTATCAGGTTGTTTTTTAGATTAAAAATAAGAAAAACACGGATGCCTTATAGAAGTTATTTTAATTCTCATTTCATTGACAGTATTATTATTCTCATTTTCCAGCTGAGAAATCTGAAGTTTAGAATGTTTAAGTAAGCTACCCGAAATGCACCTGAAGTTTGCTGTCTCACATTCTATGCGCTCTCCCTTCTCATTCTACAGATGAGAAAACCGAGGCCCAGGGCAGATAAGTGCGGATTGGAAGAAAGAGGATTGGCCTTTGAATCAGTCTTCCCTGTGATTTCGGTCCCACCTCTGCCCTTTGCTGGCTGTGTGAGCTCTGACAAAAACAATTAACCTCTCTAAACCTCCAGAGATTTTTAATAGTATATTTTTAATTGGTTTGTTTAGTGTTTCCTAAATTATATCCCTTTGGAACACATGTTCCATCAGATGCTTAAAAGTGTTAAATAAAAAAAAATTAAAAACAAAAACATGTTTCAGTGGTCCAATAAGTCTTAGAAACTCTGGTTTAAAACAAAGTTAAGCCAGTTGCTATACGGCAAAATTCTTAGGGCCTCTAAAATGCTAACTGCATCAAAATCTCTGAGGGAGGGGAAAGCAGACAAGAAGCACTGAATTTTTCGTAGAAAACAGGATGGAAAGTCCAGTTCTTTGTGCTCTATTCCACTGTATCACATCTTAATGTTTCTAAAAGATTTTTTTCTTATTTTTCAATTATCATTTAAATGCTGTTTTACAATCCCTTGCATTCCTATACACTAACAATGAGAAAGTAGAAAAAGAAGTTAAGGAAACAATTCCATTCACCATTGCAACGAAAAGAATAAAATACTTAGGAATATTCCTACCTAAAGAAACTAAAGACCTATATATCGAAAACTATAAAACACTGATGAAAGAAATCAAAGAGGACACTAATAGATGGAGAAATATACCATGCTCATGGGTTGAAAGAATCAATATAGTGAAAATGAGTATACTACCCAAAGCAATCTACAGATTCAATGCAATTCCCATCAAGCTACCAGCAGTATTTTTCACAGAACTAGATCAAATAATCTCAAGATTTGTATGGAAATACAAAAAGCCTTGAATAGCCAAAGCAATCTTGAGAAAGAAAAATGGAACTGGAGGAATCAACTTGCCTGACTTCAGGCTCTACTACAAAGCCACAGTCATTAAGACAGTATGGTACTGGCACAAAGACAGAAATATAGATCAGTGGAACAAAATAGAAAGCCCTGAGATTAATCCACACACCTATGGACACCTTATCTTCGACAAAGGAGGCAAGAATATACAATGGAGTAAAGACAGTCTCTTTAACAGGTGGCGCTGGGAAAACTGGTCAACCACTTGTAAAAGAATGAAACTAGACCCCTTTCTAACACCATACACAAAAATAAACTCAAAATGGATTAAAGATCTAAATGTAAGACCAGAAACTATAAAACTCCTAGAGGAGAACATAGGCAAAACACTCTCCGACATAAATCACAGCAGGATCCTCTATGATCCAACTCCCAGTATACTGGAAATAAAAGCAAAGATAAACCAATGGGATCTAATTAAAATTAAAAGCTTCTGCACAACAAAGGAAACTACAAGCAAAGTGGAAAGACAGCCTTCTGAATGGGAGAAAACAATAGCAAATGAAACAACTGACAAACAACTAATCTCAAAGATATATAAGCAACTTATGCAGCTCAACTCCAGAAAAATAAATGATCCAATAAAAAAATGGGCCAAAGAACTAAATAGGCATTTCTCCAAAGAAAATATACGGATGGCTAACAAACACATGAAAAGATGTTCAACATCACTCATTATCAGAGAAATGCAAATCAAGACCATAATGAGGTACCATTTCACACCAGTCAGAATGGCTGGGATCCAAAAGTCTACAAGCAATAAATGCTGGAGAGGATGTGGAGAAAAGGGAACCCTCTTACACTGCTGGTGGGAATGCAAACTAGTACAGCCATTATGGAAAACAGTGTGGAGATTCCTTAAAAAATTGCAAATAGAACTGCCTTATGACCCAGCAATCCCACTGCTGGGCATACACACTGAGGAAACCAGAATTGAAAGAGACACATGTACCCCCAATGTTCATTGCAGTGCTGTTTATAATAGCCAGGACATGGAAGCAACCTAGATGTCCATCAGCAGATGAACGGATAAGAAAGCTGTGGTACATATACACTATGGAATACTACTCAGCCCTTAAAAAGAATAAATTTGACTCAGTTCTAATGAGATGGATGAAATTGGAACCGATTATACAGAGTGAAGTAAGCCAGAAAGAAAAACACCAATACAGTATACTGACACATATATATGGAATTTAGAAGACAGTAATGATGACCCTATATGTGCGACAACAAAGAGACACAGAGGTATAGAGTGGACTTTTGGACTCTGAGGGAGAGGGAAAGGGTGGGATGGTTTGGGAGAATGGCAATGAAACATGTATATTATCCTGTAAGAAACAAAGCACCAATCTATGTTCAATGTAGGATGCAGGATGCATGGGGCTGATGCACAGGATGATTCAAGTAGAGGATGTGGGGTGGAGGTGGGAGGGGGCTTCGGCATTGGGAGATTGTGTTCACCTATGGCTGATTCGTGTCAATGTATGGCAAAACAAATACAGTATTGTAATTAAAAAATAAATAAATAAATAAATAAATTAATTAAAAAATAAATAAATGCTGTTTTACTTTTTTTAACCATCATATAGAGCAAGATGTAAACATTCTGCCCTGAAAAGTTTCCCACCTGTCCCTTCCCACTCATTGCCCCTCAAAACCCCCAACTGCCCCCTCCCACCTTGGACTCATTTTGTCAAGGCAAGAACTCCATTTCGAGAATTCACTAGTGGTTCTGCAGTTAGGAGTCTGTGCTTTCACTGCTACGAGCGCAGGTTCAGTCCCTCGTTGGGGAATTGGCTACCATGACTCCACGTTCAGATTTTATTTTATACCTTATTATCATTACTATTTTTGCTAGTTTAACAGCTTTGTTGAGAAGCATAAGTGATGTTCAGTACCCTGCACATATTGAAAGTGTCACTTTATGTTTTGACACAGGTACATGCCTATGAGAGGGTCACCACAACCAAGATGATAAACATACACATCAGCCAAGAGTTCTCTCCTGTCCCTTGCTAATCTCTCCATCCTCCTCTCCTACTCAGTCTCTGAGCTGCATTCTGTCACTGTAACTTACATTTTCTAGACCTTTATATAAATTAAATGATAAATAGGTACTCTTTTATTCTGAGATCCAGCTCTCTCATGTCATATATCCATAGTCCACTCCTTTCTATTGCTGCTGTTGTGCAGTCACTAAGTCATGTCCGGCTGTTTGCCACACCATGGGTTACAGCACGCCAGGCTTCCCTGTCCTTCCCCCATCTACCAGAGTTTGCTCAAACTCATGTCCATTGAGACAGTGATGCTATCTCACCATCTCATCCTCTGCCACCACCTTCTCCTTTTGCCTTCTGTCTTTCCCAGCCTCAGGGTCTTTTCCAATAAGTGGCCACTTTGCAGGAGGTGGCCAAACTATTGGAGCTTCAGCTTCAGCATCAGTCATTTCAGTGAATATTCAGGACTGATTTCCTTTAGGACTGACTGGTTTGATCATCTTTTAGTCCAAGGGACTCTCAAGAACCTCCTCCAGCACCACAATTTGAAAGTGTTTAAATTGTAGCGTTCAGGCTTTTTATGGTCCAACTCTCATATCCATACATGACTACTGGAAAAACCATAGCTTTGACTACATGGACTTTTGTCAGCAAAATGATGTCTCTGCTTTTTAATACCCTGTCTAGGTTTGTTGTAGCATTTCTTCCAAGGAGCAAGTGTCATTGGCTGCAGTCAATGTCTGCAGTGATTTTGGAGCCCATGAAAATAAAGTCTGTCACTATTTCCACTTTCTCCCCATCTACTTGCCATGAAATGATGGGACCATAATCTTCGTTTTTCAATGTTGAGTTTTAAGCCAGCTTTTTTGTTCTCCTCTTTCACCCTCACCAAGAGGTTCTTTAATTCCTCCTCACTTTCTGCCATTAGAGTTGTATCATCTGTATATCTGAAGTTGCTGATATTTCTTCTGGTAATCTCGACTCCAGTTTGTGATTCATCCAGCCTAGCATGTCTCATGATGTACTCTGCATAGAAGTTAAATAAGCAGAGTGACAGTATACAGCCTTGAGGTAGTCCTTTCCTAATTTTGAACTAGGCTGTTGTTCCATGTCAGGCTCTAACTGTTGCTTCTTGAACTCTATAGAGGCTTCTCAGCAGGCAGGTAAAGTGGTCTGGTATGCCCATCTCTTTAAGAATTTTTCATAGTTTATTGTGATCCACACAATCAAAGGCTTTTGGGTGATCGATGAAACAGAAGAAGATGCTTTTCTGGAATTCCCTTGCTTTCTCTATGATCCAACGAATTGAAAATTTGATCTCTGCTTCCTCTGCCTTTTCTAAACCCAGCTTGTACATCTTGAATTTCTTAGTTTACATACTGCCAAAGCCTAGCTTGAAGGATTTTGAGCATTATATTGCTAACCTGTGAAATGAGTGCAATTGCATGGTAGTTTGAACATTTTTGGCTTCTGGATAAAAACTGACCTTTTCCAGTTCTGTGGCCCCTGATGAGTTTTCCAAATTTGCTGCATATTGAGTACATCACTTTAACAGCATCATCTTTTAAGATTTGAAATGGCTCAGCTGGAATTCCATCACCTCCACTAGCTTTGTTTGTAGTAATGCTTCCTGAACTTGACTTCATACTCCAGGATGTATGGCTATAGGTGAGTGACCACACCTTCGTGGTTATCCAGATCATTAAGGCCTTTTTTGTACAGTTTTTCTGTGTACTCTTGCCATCTCTTCTTAATCTCTTCTGCTTCTGTTAGATCCTTACCATTTCTGTCCTTTATTGTGCCCATCTTTGCATGAAACATTCCCTTGGCGTCTCTAATTTTCTTAAAGCGATCTCTAGTCTATTGTTTTCCTCTATTTTTTTGCATTGTTCACTTAAGAAGGTTTTCCTATCCGTCTTTGCTGTTCTTTGGTACTCTGCATTCAGTTGAGTATATCTTTTCATTTCTTCTTTGCTTTTCACTTCTTTTCTCAGCTAATTATAAAGCCTTCCCAGGCAACCATTTTGCCTTCTTGCATTTCTTTTCCTTTGGGATAGTTTTGGTCACTGCTTTCTTTTTTTTTTTTTTTTTAATACTTTATTCTGCGTTACAATACTGTATTGGTTTTGCCATACATTGACATGAATCAGCCACAGGTGTACACGATCTCCCAATGCTGAAGCCCCTTCTCACCCCCCACCCCATATCATCTCTCTGGATCATCCCATGCACCAGCCCCAAGCATCCTGTATCCTGTATTGAACATAGACTGGCGCTTCGTTTCTTATACGATAGTATACATGTTTCAATGCCATTCTCCCAAATCATCCCACCCTCCCCTCTCCCCCTCAGAGGCCAAAAGTCCATTCTACACCTCTGTGTCTCTTGTGTTGTCTCACATACAGGGTCATCATTACTATCTTTCTAAATTCCATATATATGTGTCAGTATACTGTATTGGTGTTTTTCTTTCTGGCTTACTTCACTCTGTATAATCGGCTCCGGTTTCATCCATCTCATTAGAACTGATTAAAATTTATTCTTTTTAAGGGCTGAGTAACAGTCCATTGTGTATATGTACCACAGCTTTCTTATCCATTCATCTGCTGATGGACATCTAGGTTGTTTCCATGTCCTGGCTATTATAAACAATGCTGCAATACAATGTTACAATTCTCCATCCATAATTCTTCAGGCACTCTGTCTACCAGATCCAATCCTTTGAATTTATTTGTCACTTCCACTGTATAATCATACAGGATATGATTTAGGTGTTTTTCAGTGTATTTATGCCATTTTCTCTTCCTATCAGTAGCATATGAGAAAGCATATGAGAATTCCTACTTATCCACATCCTCTCCAAGACTAAGTATGTATGACTAATCTTTATTTTTTTTAATTTAGTCATTCTAATTGATGTTCACCAGTGCCTCATTGTGGGTTTAATTAGCACTTCATAAATGACTAATCATAGGCAGTAACTGTTCCTCTGCCTATTAGCCATATCTAATTTGGTGAGGTATCTGCTAATATTGTATGCCCATATTTTATTGCATTTTTTCCTATTGTTGAATTTTGAGAGTTTCCTATGTATTCTGGGTAAAAGTCTTTGAAATATATAACTTGTGGTAATTTCTTTCTTAACAGATTGGGAAGAGCAGAAGGTTTAAATTTTGGTGAAATTTCAATTATCAGTTTATTTTTATACATCATGCTTTTAATGTCATTGCTAAGAAATCTTTGCCTAACTCAAGGCCATAAAAATTTCTCCTATATTCTGTAAATGTCATAGTTATGTGGTACATTTAGGTCTATGATACACTTGAGTTAACTTTTTGTATAGTGTGAGATATCAATAAGCCTTCATATTTTGCTTATGGATGTAGAATATTCTAGTGCATGCCTGTATGCTAATTCACTTCAGTCAAGTCGGATTCTTTGCAGCCCTATGGACTGTAGCCCACCAGGCTCCTCTGCCCATGAGATTCTCCAGGCAAGAACACTGGAGTGGGTTATTATGCCCTCCTCCAGGGGATCTTCCCAACCCAGGGACTGAACCCATGTCTCTTACTTCTCTTGATTGGCAGGTGGGTTGTTTACCACTAGCGCCACCTGGGAAGCTGATAGAATATTATAGTATTATTTATTATTATTTTTTAAAGTATCCTTTCTACGCTAAATTACCTTTCCATCTCTGTCAAAATAAGTTGTTCACATTATTGGGTGGATTATTTATGGACTTTGTTATGGCCCATTGATTTATTTAGATACCTTTAAACAATACAACACTGCTTCAATTATTGTCACTTTATACCCTTGAAATCAAGCAGTATTAGTTATCAAACTTTGATCTTTTTCCAATTGTTTTGGCTATTCTAAGTCCTTAGAATTTTTGTATGATTTTAGGATATCTTATCAAGTTTTACAAAAATACTTAGTAATTTGGAATATTGGCACTTTAAAAATATTGAGTTTTTTCAAGATAATCACAGTACATCTTCTTACTTATGTATGTCTTCATTAATTTACCTTAGTCTTATTTTTTCATTTTTACTGTATAAACTTTACACATTTTTGTCGATTTATATCTAAATTTTTCATAATTTGTGCTGTTCTAGAAGTTATTTTTATTTTCAATTTCAATTTTTCTGCTAGATATATAAATACAATTGGTGTCTGCACATTTTAAAATCTTGCTAAACTCACTTTTTATGTTGCTACTATTTTATTCCAACAATATTACACATCAGTGATAATATCTTCTGGAAATAAAGATAGTTTTATTCTGCTCATTTGTCTGGGAAGAAATAGAGTGCCATGACATACAACAATAGGGGTGAATCTCAAATAATACAGAGGTGAAAGAAGACAGACCAAAAAGAAATATGTACTATATGATTCCATTATATAAAATACTAGAAAAAAAAGAAAATGTAACTTATCTACAGTGACAGAAAGCAGATCATTTGTTGCCTGGGACCAGAGAATCAGTGTCCTTGAAGGGACAGGACAGAAGAATTACAAAGGACTTGGGGAAACTTTGGGTGATGATGAATATGTCCTCTGTAGTGATGGCTTCACATGTGTGTGTGTGTGTGTGTGTGTGTGGCGCGCGTGTGTGTATATATATATGTATATGTATGTATGTATATATGTATATGTATGTATGTGTGTATATATATGTGTGTGTGTTTAATATATATATATATATATATATATATATATGACAAACTTTTCAACTCTTCTTCCCAGGATGGAAAGCCAGTTGGCAGTTAGATACACAGGAATAACTGAAATTCTGCCTTTCTCATGGTTGGTGAGCAGAGAACCAATCTTTGCCCTGAGGCTCTCCCAAAGCTGGGACAGGAAGCACTTGGGTTAATCTGGGGCCAACAAGGCTCTCAGCATAGTTCCAAATTCTCCTGAAGTGGTTCTTTTAAATTCTTTATTAAAAAAATTTTATTGAAGTATAGAGTTGATTTACAATGCTATATTACTTTCTGCTGTACAGCAAAGTCAATCAGTTATACATATATCCACTCTTTCTTAGATTAATTTCCCATACAAGACACTGAAGAGTATTGAGTAGAGTTACCTGTGCTGTACAATAGGCTCTTATTAATTATCTGTTTTATACATAGTAATGTGTATATATTAATCCAAATCTCCCAATTTTTCCCTTCCCATGCCCTCTCCTCCCTGGTAACCATAAAATTGTTTTCTGCATCAGTAACTCTATTTCTGTTTTGTAAATAAATTCATTTGTACCATTTTTTTTTTTTTTAGATTCTACATGTAAGTGATATCATACAGTATGTGTTTATTCTTCTCTGTCTCAGTAAAACAGTCTCTGGGTCCATCCATGTTGCTGCAAGTGACATTATTTCATTATTATTATTTTTTTTTAGTGCTGAGTAATATTCCATCCTATACATATCCCAAGTGGTGTTAGTGGTAAGGAGACTAAGAGACTGTTTGCCAAAGTAGGAGATAGATGCAGGTTCGATCTTTGAGTGGGAAAGATCCCCAGGAGAAGGGCATGGCAACCCACTCTAGTATGCTTGCCTGGAGAGTCCCATTGACAAAGGAGCCTGGCAGGCTACAGTCCATGGGTTCACAAAGAGTCAGACACGACTCAGTGACTGAGCAGGCACATACACACTACATCTTTTTTATCCATTCATCTGTTGCTGAACATTTAGGTTGGTTCCATGTTCTGGCTATTGTAACTAGTGCTGAAATGAAGATTTGAATACATGTATCTTTTTTAATTATGGCTTTCTCTGGGTGTACACCCAGGAGTGGGAGGCTGGATCATACATTAGCTCTAATCTTAATTTTTTTAAGGAACCTCCATACTGTTCTCCATAGTGGCTATACTAGTCTACATTCCCACCAACAGTGTAGGAGGGTTCACTTTTTATCCACACCCTCTCCAGTATTTATTGTTTGTAAATTTTTTGATGATGGTAACTCTGACTGGTGTGAGGTGATACCTCAATATAGTTTTGCATTTTTCTAATAACAATGAGGTATCACCTCACCCAAGTCAGAGTGACCATCATCAAAAAATTTATAAACAATAAATAATAGAGAGGGTGTGGATAAAAAGTGAATCCTCCTACACTGTTGGTAGGGTGGGAATGTAGACTAGTATAGCCACTATGGAGAACAGTATGGAGGTTCCTTAAAAAAAATAAAATAAAAGTAGAGCTATCGCATGATCCAGCCTCCTACTCCTGGGTGTACACCCAGAGAAAGCTATTTAGGTCTTCTGCCCATTTTTTGATTTAAATTCTTCAAATAACCCTCTGGGTAGAAAATGCCTGAATGTCTGTGGCTCAGGAGGATGAGGCACAGTCAACAGGGAAGAGGCAGAGTGCCTGCCACAACTATTTTGTAATCAGATTTTAATTTCTCTGTTTTCAGACCAATTCTGATTCAATATCTGTCAACCCTGAGTTTAGAGGTTCTCTGGGTTCAGCTGAAAAGATAAAGGAGACTTGCTTAGCTGCAGGCTTTCTGTACAATTTCTGAATCTCAGATTTCTCTGCACCCTTTATCCCTCTGACTGTGTCATCTGCTTTCCATCTTCCAGGAATCTGTTGAAATATCTCACCTGCAGTAAATCCACCTTCTGCTCATTCTTTTCACTATCGCTCCACTTCCATCTGTATAACCCAGAATGGAGGAGCTCACCATATTGAACTGGAATTCACATCTAACTTTGTCTTGTTTCATTAACCTTCTTTCCTTGTCTTTGCTCTCTTAAGACTTACACCTTTTCTATATGCACTTAGAGTGCCTTTTATTCCTTGCCAAAACCTTCATATTTCTAGACTTAATATAAAAATCTGTAGTTTTTCCTGGAAATTTATAAACAAGTCCAACTTGGTATTGAACCATAAGAAGAAATAGCAGCAAATGTTTAGACTGAGACTCATTGATCTCTTTAAAGTAGAAAATAAGTGTCTCAATGATACGACTGAGTAGCCCCTGCTGGATAAGTGAGAGGGTAGCATTCTGTACCCTTTATACATAGATGCTCTCTATACCTCTGCTATGTCATTTTTCTCTTCTCCACACCCCATTCCTTCTTCAATTGCTTTGCACAGTAATTTTTTCATACAATTTTATTTTTATCTTGATTGAAACCAAAAGTTCAGATATATAAACAGAGCAAACAGAGGATATACACATTGGATGAGGCTTTTGGAAGCAGATATAGAACAGGCATAAGTAACTACTTTCTTCATTGTGAGCTGATCACTACTATGAAAGAAGGCAAGGAGGAAAAGCAGCTTCTTCTCTTCAAAATTTTTTTTTCTACACATGACTTTTAATTTTTTTTATTTTTCATTTATTTATTGACATATAGTTGATTTACAATGTTGTGTTAATTTTCACTGTATAGCAAACTGACTCAGCCATATACTCAGTTCAGTTCAGTTCAGTCACTCAGTCATGTCCGACTCTTTGAGACCCCATAGACTGCAGCACACCAGGCCTCCCTGTCCATCACCAGCTCCCGGAGCTTGTTTGAACTCATGTCCATTGAGTCAATGATGCCATCCAACCACCTCATCCTCTGGCATCCCCGTCTCCTCCTGCCTTCAATCTTTCCCAGCATCAGGGTCTTTTCCAATGGGTCAGCTCTTCACATCAGGTGGCCAAAGTATTGGAGCTTCAGCTTTAGCAGCATATGACTGCTTTTCATGTATCTACTTGATGTGAAACTACAAGACTGGAATGGAGGATATCAGTTTTGTCCCGTGCCCATGTTTGGCCCTGCTCATTTTCTTATTTTACTGACTTCCTGTCTTATGAATTTCAGACTTGCTTATCCAGTCTCCTCAATCACATAAGCTAATTTTACCAAATCTTCCTTTCTTCCTTCCTTCTTTCCCTTCTTCCTTCTTTCCCTTCTTCCTTCTTCCCCTCTTTTACCCCCCCAGGTCTCTTTTTCTCCCTCTGTCTATTTTCCCCTATTTATCTCATTTCTTTAGAGTTCAAGCATTAACTAGCTTGAACTAATTGGCAATTACCTTACTGAGCACCTACTAAATGGCAGATATGCTATGTCAGCATTTCTTCCATTTCCACCTTGTATTTCCCATCTTCACAAAAGATCTAGTATTTTACAGATAAGTTTGATGAAGTTCAGGAAAGCTAAATAAATTCCCAGTTCAGAGCAAATCAGTGGCAGAATATGATATAAATTTCACTTACTACTACAATGTTCATATTTTTTTCTATGTACTTTGAAACTTTAGAATTAGAGTAGTGCTATAAAGCTAGTTTCCCACAGGATACTTGAACCATCTAGATGGTTAGGTTTTTTTAATTGTTGGTTTTTTTTTAACTCAACTCTACCTTATCCATCAGTCTCCTTGCCCATCATATTATTTGTGTAGCCTTTTAAAATATGCTTTGTGTTCAGAATTATGCTAGATGTTGAGGAGAATGAAAAAGACAGACAGTAAACCCATTATCCTCTTGTTCCAAAAGTGATCAATTTGGAGAACACATTTGCCTGTAATATAATTTACTTGGAAAGATGGGGCTTAACAAACACAGAAGCCCACATAACCATCCTAGGCAGGCTATGGGTATCAAAATGCTAATTAGAGGGTATTAATATTTTCTGACTTTGATAAAAATCAATTTTACTGTGCACTTACTTTGTGCCAGGCACAGGACAACAAAGCATTTTACTTTGTTTTTCTATCGAGTTCTCCAATAAACACTGAGATATTTCCCTTTACATCTTTAATTTATAGACAAGAAAACTAAGGTTGGAAAGCATGCATTGGTATAACTTTAGATGACTTTCATAAGTGGTAATTTTGTAGGACCTAATTAGGGTTAAATTTAACAAAAGGGAAGAAGGGAGCAAACAGTTCAAGAAAGATTTACAGAAACAACACACTTCTAATCTTCAGACTTGTGAACTGAACTCTTTATATATGCTGATCTTAAAAAATAAACCTCTTTATCTGGAAGAGTTAGTGGTCATCTTGGAATTTCTTATTGTATTTAATATTTGTATGATTTTTCGAGTTTATAAACCCCAATTTTATCATTATTGTGTATATTAGTCTGCAAGGGCTCTCTTACCAAAGTACCACAGGCTGAGTGACCTGAATTACAGAAATGTCTTGTCTCACAGCTTTGGAGGTTGGAAACCAAGAATGGAGGTGCTGCTGGGACTGGTGTCCTCTCCAGGCTGTGAATAAGAGCTTATCTCAGGCCTCTGGCCTAGCCCTGGCGGGGGGCTGTCTGGCAGCCCTTGGCACTCCACAGCATGTACACACATTGCTGTTTTCTGTCCTCGTCCTCTCATGGCTTTCCCTCTGTGTGCCAGGAGCCAGTACAGGAGATCCCACCCATGACAAGGTCATGCAGAAGAGACCTGACAGGCAGGCAGATCAGGACTCGAGGGACTCCCTGGACCTGCTCGAACATCTACCCCAAACCAAAATCTGTCTGTCTACTGTTTACTATATTATACCTTTCACCAACTCTTCTGACATTAACAGGGGGCTATCCTCGACCACCTTTCTCTAGAAAAAATCAACTTAGGGCTGTAGTTGAAAAATCTCCTAGACATGAAAAGAGTATTTCAATTCAAACCCCCTGTTAACATTCTAGCTTACTTGGCAGGTTTATCCAGACTCTTACAATATTGTTGAGCCAATGCTTGCTGCCAAGTTCCCACACCCCTTGTCCATTGTGTTCCTGGGAGTATATAGCTAAGATGTAAAAAAAAAAAAAAAAGTAGTAGCCTTAACATTAACAACATTAGACTTTGAGTTAATAAGTTCTTTCTTTACTGTAACCCACTGTACCTTTACTCCATAAAAATGTAACTCTGTACTTTAAGGGTGATGCAGGCTAAAAATTAAAAAAAAAATTTTTTCAAGAAAAATAAGTGTCCTAACTGACCAACCTTTATCAAAAAGGGGTCATAAAATGTCAACAGGCCTCCAGGCCAAAAGATAATGTACAAAAAATAAGACCCTTGTTTATGAAATGGTATACAGAAAAAAACCTGGTATCAATAAAAGTTAATACTGATGAAACGTTGAACTGACTCTGCATGAATCTACATTTTTCACTTTGCTCAATGTACAACTCAGGGTATAAAAGCTCCCTCTAAAAATAAAGTGATGGGCATCGCTCACTAAAGCTTGATTTCCCTGTGTCATTCATCCTGTCGCCAATGCTGTTCATCCTAAAAATATCCCTAGACTCTGCTGAGGCTAGACCCTGACACCTGTGTACATGTCTGTGCTCAAATTTTCCCATTTTATTAGGGCATCAGTCATATTGGATTCAGCCATACTATTCCAATATGATCTCATCTTAATGAATTACATCTGCAATGATCCTATTTTAAGATAAGTCAAGGATAATGGGGGCTAGGATTTAAGCATACAAATCTGGGGGGGTGGGGTGGCAGAATTCCACTCATAATATTATGCTTTCGGAAAAAAAAATTTAAGTGAAAGCACGGCACTTAAAGTGAGAGACATCCTAAACTAGGCTCTTTAGCAATCTTATTAATTAAAACATAAATAACTTAGATTGGTTTAGGTCTTCATTCTTATCAGTATTTTTATTGAATTATTAACAGTGACTCTAATATAATATGTTTCTCTTCCTTGTGACAATCCATTTTGCCTCCAGAAATGTGTATTCTTTAATTCTGGAGAATTTGACCTCACCAAATGTCCAAACTGGGAAGAGACTGCAGGGATCATGAAGTACTAAGTGGCCTTGAGGAAAGCACATTATGCAGAAAGATCAGATACATTTCTAGTGCAGGATATATGAAGTTGCTTATAGAAGTTGAGAAATATAAGTTGCTTATATAAGCCCTGAGAAATGGGCATAAGAATTGGTCATCCATTGTTTTGACACTTGCTGATTCCTCCTATAAGAAATGATCCATTCCTCTGCCCCTGCCTATAGGAATAGCTGCTAAATCCATTTTTACTGGCAGATACAGTACTTTCTGAGCCAAGGTGGTTAATTACAAGTTGGGGAAATCAGTTCCTTTCAACTGGGATTTTTGAGCAAAGATTCAGTATTCTAAGTTGTGTCTAGTGAATGCTCACATTGCAATTAGAATGTTCTGCAAAACTAAGACTGGGCTGGGTTTGATGCTGTCAACGAGAGTAGGTTGGAGAACTGGTTTGCAGAGATAGAGAAGAATGAAACAGGCAGAGAAGCAGAAACATAAGCACATGTAGCCTTAAAGAGATGGACGGAAGAAAGCTTGATTCCCCTCTGCTCACTGGCACTAACCCCCATTGGACCAGCTAATCCATTCTTTTAACTACTTTGATGACTATGTTTTCTCATAAGCAAATGCCCTTTTGCTACTGTTGTTTAGTAAGTCAAGTCTGATTCTTTTGAGACCCCATGGACTGTAGCCCTGCCAGTCTTCTCTGTCCATGGGATTTCCCAGGCAAGAATACTAGAGGGGGTTGCTATTTCCTTTTCCAGGGGAGCTTCCTGACTCAAGGATTGAACCCAGGTCTCCTGCATTGGCAAGCAGATTCTTTACCACTGAGCCACCTGCAAAGTCCAAATGCCCTTTTAGTATTCCATAATTTCTGGTTGGAAATCAAAGAAACCTAACAGAAACAGAAGCCTAAGTCCCCCAAATATTTCTTGAGTGCTACTATATGCCAAACACTCTGCACTAGGAATTCAGAACTAACAGAGCAGTGGGAGTTTCCAGTATCAACTAAATCAATAGTCAGAGAACTGTGGTCATTTATATGAAGACCTAGAAAAGGCTGCTAGGAAAACATAGAAAAGGAGCATTTCATTGCGCTTAAGAATCTAGGTGGGGCTTCTAATAAAGTAGTGTTTAATTAGAGATTGTGCTTTGTGCTAAATAGGTTTTGCATTTTTGTTTTTGGTATTGCTTTATTTTTGAGAATAAGCATGAAACTGCTCAGTATAAAAGAGGAAGGGTTAGAGTACATATGAAAGTTGAGCAGAGTAAAATATCAGAATTAGTAAAGGAATTGCAAAGAGTTACTGTTTGTGCAGGGCCATCTGTGAGCAAGGCTAGAGAGTACCCTAGAGGGCTCCAGAGGAGAAATGGCAAAGCTGTGAGCCCAAAACTAAGGAACGCTTTTCAGAAGTTTGAGGAATACAGTGAGATGATTAGATTCGCTATTGAGAGAGGTGGCTTTTTTTTTTTTTTTTTTTTTGCCAAATGTGAAGAATCATAGCAAGGACCATGCTAGAGGAAATGAGACAAGTTGGGAGGCTAACCCAGTCATCCAGGCCAGAAATGATACAACTATGAACTGAAATAAATGCAATAACAATAGAAAAAGTGATGAATAAGAAATGTTTCAGAAAAGAACTTATTAAACATGGGGATTGATTATATTTCTGCATTAAATAAGAGAGAGAAATGTAGAATCCTCATACAAGTATCACTTGAGTAATAAAGATGGCAATCACCAGTGAAAGGAAATGAGTCTGCCCTTCCTTCTCCCTATCAGAACCCCACTTGTCCAGATATCACTTGTCCTCCTTAGTCTGCTATGGGGCCCTGGAGAGGAAGGGTGATTTATGACAGGTCCTAAGGCAAGCATGGTTGACTCACTCTCCAACATGCAATAATTTAGGAATGGGCCCTTAATTCAGTGAATCAAGATTTTACTTTTTTTTTTTTTTTTTTGCTTTAAAGACACTGCAAAGAAATGCATGCATAGATGCACCAACACGGCTTATTCTTCCTCCCTGGATTATGTTTCAAATATTTTTTTTGAGTGTATAAGAATGAAGGAATGAAACACTGTGCTCAAGATGTAGACACCCATACCACCTGTGCTTAATATGTGTTGAAACAGCGCTGTAGTCTCTCAGCATGAGTTTATTCCTTCTTTTGGAAAGGGGAAGTTAAGAGAAGTTAGTATACGGCTTACACTGCTCTTCAGTTTCTAGAAAAATCTCCTGCTGAATGTACCAAATGGCTCCAGGAATGGTGTGCTGAGCTGTGCTTAGTCTTTCAGTTGTGGCCGACTCTGTACCCCATGAACTATAGCCCGCCAGGCTCCTCTTTCCATAGGGATTCTCCAGGCAAGAGTTTGGGGAGTGAGTTGCCATACCCTCCTCCAGGGGATCTTCCCAACCCAGGGACTGAACCCAGGTCACCCGCATTGCAGGTGGATTCTTTACCCTCCGAGCCACCAGAGAAGCCCAAGAATCCTGGAGTGGGCAGCCTCTCCTGTCTCCAGGGGACCTTCCTGACCCAGGAACTGAACAGGGGTGTCCTGTATTACCGGTGCGCGTCCACCACTTACGAATGCCCTCCAGTGTTTCTGTGGTTCCCTTGTGGCTCAGCTGGTAAAGAATCTGCCTGCAATGCAGGAGACCTGGGTTTGATTCCTGGGTAGAGAAGATCCCCTGGAGAAGGGAAAGGTAACCCACTCCAGTATTCTGGCCTGGAGAATTCCATGGACGAGTCCATGGGGTAGCAAAGAGTCGGACACAACTGAGAGACTTTCACTTCACCTCACTTCACTTCACTATGAATGCCAGTAGTCTGTGCATGTGATAAACCAACATGGGATTGTGAGGATGATTATGAGGAGGGAGAGGAGAGGTATAATGAACTAGAAATCAGCATCTACTTGGAAGAGAGACACACAGATAAACTGAGTTTTATGGTCTTGATGTTTATCATATTTTCTACTGCAGTCAAAACAAAACAAACAAATAGAATGTTTCTATCAACCAGAAAGATACATCCACATGTTCAGAAACATTCTAAAAAAAAAAAAAAAAAGGCAAATGAGGGCTACCTGTCCCCCTACTATTCCCACCTGGCTTTGGTCAAAGTGGCAAGCTTTTAGTTTTAAGGAATGTGAAGGGTATGGTGCATAATGTCCTGCTCGAAATGCATTCTTGTTTTTCTGCATGCTTGTTTTGATTGTGTTTTTACACTGCAGTAGTGAATACCATCAGCCTGTCTCCCCAGTGCAGCTCAAAGAGTGGAGAAACTGCTGTCCCTGAAGATATCTGTGCACCCAGAATGATGGGAAAAAATGAAATTCAAGGTATTGAAGTTGAAACTACAAAAGATATAAAAGAATAAACAGTCATTAAAAACTCGCTGCAGGGGGCTGAAAGCAAGAAAGAGGGGGACAAAAATCTATTACAACAAAATAAATGTCTTTTCTAAAGTTTAAGGGGAAAATCATCTTGTTTTGTGAAAAGATGGCGAGACATGTTCATTGATCTTTTTTAGGAGACAACAAAAAATTGGCCGTCAACTGAATAAAAGAAAATGAAGTTCCATTAATACAATCTGCCGAAAGACAACTCAGATAAATTGATCAGTGCAGTACAAATCATTTCTAACCTTTCCCCCTATTTGGAGAGGATGTTTTTTCAAGAGAGTAAACAACATACATCATCAACTTCAAGTGCTTTTTAGATGGCTTTTCCAGCAATAATGGAAATGGAGAATTTCTGGAACTAAGCATGTAATGCTTTTTATTTTTATTATAATTATTACTGGTCCAAAGAATACCAATATATTTGGAGAGGTTTGGACATGATTTTTGGTAACTTTCATGTTGTAGTTACTTCCTTGATTCCTTCTTTAGACTGATTTTTCAAAAATATTAATGTATAAGCTGTTCTGGCTTCTTTATTGAGTCCAGGACCCACCATCAAAGGGACTATCCACTTGAAAAGATAGTCACATTGTTTATAGATCTCTATACTGAAATTTTTATAAGAAACTATTTTTCTTCTCAACTGTTTTGCTTCTTGAATCGAAAGAAGAGCAAAGGAAGTATTTTTATTAATATTTGTTTCCCCTCTCTCTGTCCCTCCAAATAAATAACTTAAACATATCCTCCAATTTGCAAGATATACATTGTAGACTTTCTAAGATAACTTCCTAATACATTATAATAGAATTGTTTTATTTTAACACATAGCATTTATTTTATATACAACTTATTGTAAACTAGAAAATTTCAGTAGTTCAGTGAATAAATGAAAATCTGTTATAAACATCCTACATGAGTAATAAGAAAAGGAGTTTCAGAGAATGTGGGCTAATATTAACACTGTATTTACAAAATGCTGGCTAATTTTTCAAGTGTGTATTTACTGACATATTTTTAAGTAATCAGGAATTTAAAAGTAGTTATCATATTTCAATATTGAATTATAATACCATTAATGTTATTTCTGAGTGTTTGTATTCATATAGATTATAAAATGTGTGGAACGTAACTTTTAACTTGTTTTATAACATTTTGGGTTATTTGGGAAGGGCCTAAAAGATCCATACTAAATATATAAAAATTTATTATCAGAGACAAATTTCCTCAACCGGAAACCCAGATAATTATCAAAATAAATAAACACATCTGAACACAAACACATAAGGAAAGGCAAAGAATAGGAAGACAGGCCCTCAGCAGGTGATATGGAGGGAAAAACTCTCTCTGGGCCATAAGGAAATCACACTCTTGTATTCTCGGAAGTCACCTAAGGAGAGGGGAACAGGCACACTTCACAGACACTCCACTGAACTCAGCATCTTAATCTCTCTGTCAAGGGGACTGACTAGTCCCCTTCCTGGAAGAAGATTCATCTTTAGGATTAGGGAGAGAGTTACTTGAAAAGCAGTCAAGGAATAGGGGTTGGATATTTGTTCTGTTAGTAATCCTCTACAGGGCACTTTAGCAACTCGCTAAATGCTTCCTCCACACTTTTTCTATTTTTGCTGAGGTAGTGGGAGAAAAAAATAGAGAAGGGACACAAAGAGGAAAGAGTTGTAGAGAAACCAGAGAAACATATGATTTACAAGACCTGTTTGGAATTATAAGAAATATATTTTCTGGAACTGTGAAATGTCAGCCTCTTCATAGAAAGACATTTTCTCGGCCCAGCAGGTCTTTTGAAGAAGACTGTTGCTGAAGATCAAGTTTGGGCAGCATTTCAGTTCATCATGTGGTTTTAATGGTGTTGCGCCCTTCGGACTTGGGTTCTGGTTGCAGCGCCATTTGCCGCCCTGGCTGAATTACTGTCTTGCCTTCCCTTTGTGGAGGTGTTTTTACACACAGGAAAGGGTTGAAAAATCCTCCATCACACTAGTTTCAGGAAGGTGGAAATGGCAGATCATTTTAATTTTGTCTATACTATTGAGAATATTCAGCTAAACACATTTGGGACTGTTAGCCAGTGAATCAGAATGGAACAAGATGATTGGATAAGTATTAGGTTTAAGGAACCTCCTGATTGCTTGCTCTCTAGCCTGTAGACTGAAGTTCTCTTCTGGCTAGCATCTGGAGCCAGGTTAGCAGGCCACAATTCATGCCCTGTCTGTCAGAACCTTCCTGCCCTTCTCTGTCTACCTTCAAGTTTTACATTACTACAGCATCCTAAAGGCATTTCCGTATGGATAAAACTCAATATCTTGTAACATATGGTTTATCCGGTTACTTACCTAAGAAACACACTAACTTCTGATATTGTTTTTAAATGTTGTTATAAAGTCTGAGAAAACATTTCCATTGCACATAGATGTATGCAAATTTCTATAATTTATTCCATTTATTTATGTATTTTTTTGTAGGCGCTAACTTAACAAATTTAAGTTTTTATAAGATCGCAGGTAAATTTGTAGTACATATGAGAAATACATGAAAAGAAACATGACTCTAGAAGATTCAGATTCAATAACTTGTATGTTTTATAAAGCTGAGGAGGATTTACATAGAGAGGAAAAAGCCCAGAAGTTTCTGCAGGGAGAATGAGGAATTATGTTTTAGTAAAAGCCTCCAATGTCCAAGGCACTCTGCCATGTATAGAACATTTACTGTCAAATTTAGTCTTTACACCATTGCTGTGAAT
This sequence comes from Nanger dama, assembly GCA_917880005.1. Lineage (NCBI taxonomy): Eukaryota > Metazoa > Chordata > Mammalia > Artiodactyla > Bovidae > Nanger > Nanger dama. Next base: position 8,945,270 of record CAKJTW010000044.1, on the reverse strand, counting down.
TAGGCTTGATACCTATTTTAAAGAAAAACCAATTCAGTTTCACTGAAGTTAAATAATTTGTTCAAGCAGTGAGGAAATGGCAGAACCCAGGTTTGGACCAGATGTATCTGATTCACTGTTGAAATTTCATGCCTCTAATTGTGTTCAGAATACATACACAATATAATTTATATGTATGTGTTGGGGTATGCATGTAAATGAATATAGATTTAAATACACATATGTAATCTAAAAACATCATTTGTGTTGTTTATTATTTCAGTGTTTTGGGGTTCTGTATTTCTCTGGGTTAAAAAAAAATAAAATGGATTTAACTTTATAGTAAGGAGAACACTATTCATTTCATAAAAATTTTCATTTCTCATTTCTTTTCTTTGGGAATTTTTAACCCAACAGTAAACTCTAGATTCTTTCCAAGATATATTTTGTTTTAATTTGCATCTCACTGATCTTAGGTTTTCATGCAATTAATTAAAAATATAGTTTGAGAAATCAAAAAATGAACAATCAATCTCTTGAATTCTTTGTTCGTGGGCAATAAGCTAGACAGAATCACAATTTAACCCATTCATCAAATATTTATTGAGTATCTATTATATACCAGGTTTTCCCCTAGGTCTGAGTAGACAAGATACAAAATATCTGTGACCTCAAAGAGATGGCATTCTAGTGAAGAAGAGAGAAAATAAGTAACAAATAATTAAGTGTATAATCATATATATAATTTTAGGTAGCAGTAAGTGCATTAAAGAGAAGGAAGGGAGGTAAAGGAGACAAGTGAATGGAAATGGGGGTATTTTCAGGTAGGAGCATGAAGAACAGTAAGACACGTCAAAGCGAAGACTTTGAGGAAGTCACAGAACCATGAAGGGGGTTTCTACAAGGACCACTCCAGAGGAGTGGACAGGCAAGCACAGACAAACCCAAGGAAAGAATGAGTCTGGGAAGTGCTAGCAGCTGAGAGAAGGCCAGTGTGGCTGAACATATAGAAGCTGTTAGAAAAGAAGAGAATCCACAGTAGAAGCAGCGTCAGGCTCTGGAGAAAGAGTTTCACTTTTATTTGCAGTATGATGAGAAGTCACTGGGTGTTTAGAAGCAGGGGAGTAGCAGTGCCTGACCTGATCCTATCTGCCACAGTATACCAATACCTCTGATGAAGAATTTTTCAGCGTAATTGTCGAAAAAGCACTCTGTCATTCTATTTCCACATGTGCATTAAACCTGGAACTATAACAAACATGAAGACTTCTAAATAGGGACAAGCTGTGTTTTAAAAAATATTGTTCTGTCAAATATCTGTGGAATGGAGTATAATGTATTCTTCAACTTCTTCACACAAAGTAGGTCCTACCTCAAAGTATATACAGATTAAGCTGGGTACTAAACTTTCCAAACCAAATGCAAATTTTCTAGAAATAGTAGAATAGCTATTTGACCTAAGCATGAGTTTCTCATTTTATCATTTAACATAGTGAAAAATCAGGTGTGTTGCTATGTGAGTGTGTGTGTATGTACATATACATATACATATATATTTAACATAACAAAAGTATATTACTTGACATATACATATATAATATAAATTCTATGTATGTGTCTGCATGCTAAGTCGTTTCAGTTGTGTCCAACTCTTTGAGACTCTATGGACTGTAGTGAGTCTACATACAAATACTGGAATGGATTACCATTCCCTCTTTCAGGGGATCTTCCTTACACAGGGATCAGACTCATGCCTCTTATGCTTCCTGCAATGGCAGGCAGATTTATTACCACTAGTGCTGCCTGGGAAGCCTATAATGCAATATATATAGATGAGATATATGCATAACATATGCAGGTATATTATATATGATGTTATAAAATTATTCCATATTTTATATTCTATAATTATTATACATTACATATTATGTATCATATATATTAAATATATATTAAGGTTAGGGTTAGAGATTATATATAATTCAGTTCAGTCACTCAGTTATGTCCAACTCTTTGCAATTTTACCATAATATATATAATACATATTATATATATATTTTATACAGTAGCTCATATATAATAGATAGTATATGTATATTATATAATATATCTTATATTAAAATGTATTATGTATATATGTTATATATTATAATATATGTAAATATTGTTTTATATAATATATAATTGCAGGAAATCCTCATTACAGGCAGATTCTTTACCAGCTGAGCTACCAGGAAAGCCCATAATATAAAATTTACTATATCATTTAGGTTTTTATGTATAATCATAAAATATATTCAACATCATACATATAATGTTATATTTTATATGTAATATATATTCATATACATGATAAATATGTAATATGTATTCGTATACTATATGAAAAATATACTAATATTACATATGCATTGATTAATATAAAATAATAGTTAATATTATGTTAAGATATTATGTGATATACATTGTGAACTGAAAGTGTTAGTCCCTCAGTCATGTCTGACTCTTTGCAACCACATGAACTGTAGGCCACCAGGCTCTTCTGCCCATGGAATTCTCCAGGCAAGAAAAGGAGTGGGTAGCCATTCCCTTCTCCAGGGGAGCTTCTCAACCTAGTTATCGAACTTGGGTTTCTCTCACTGCAGGCTGCCTTTTCACCATCTGAGCCACCAGAGAAGCCCATAAAGTACAATTTATTGTGTATGTATATATTACGTATATAACATTAAACCACTGTTTTCATACTTTCATGATGACCTTAATTGTTGTTGTTCAGTTGTTGTGTCCAACTCTTTGCTACCCCAAGGGTGTAGCACTCCAGGCTCCTGTGTCCTGCACTATCTCCCAGAGTTTGCTCAAATTCATATGCATTAACTCTGTGATGCTATCTACCTACCTCATCCAATGCCTCACCCTTCTTTTGTGGTTTCAGTCTTTCTCAGCATCAAGATCTTTTTCAATCAGTTGGCTCTTCATATCAGGTGGCCAAAATACTGGAGTTGCAGCTTCAACATCAGTCCTTCCAATGAATGTTTAGGGCTGATTTCCTTTATGATGGACTGGTTGGATCTCCTTGCAATCCAAAGGACTCTCAAGAGTCTTCTCCAACACTACAATTCAAAAGCATCAGTTCTTTGGTGCTCAGCCTTCTTTACAATCCAGCTCTCACATGTGTGCATGACTCCTGGAAAAACCATTACTTTGGCTATATGGACTGTTGTTGGCAAAGTGATGTCTCTGCTTTTTAATATACTGTCTAGGTTTGTCATAGCTTTCCTTCCGAGGAGCAAGCATGTTTTAATTTAATGGCTGCAGTCACCGTCCACAGTGATTTTGGAGCCCAAGAGAATAAAATTTGTCACTAATTCTACTTTTTCCTCTACTATTTGCCATAAAGTGATAGGATCATATGCCATGATCTTAGTTTTATTAATGCCGAGTTTTAAGTCAGCTTTTGTTCTTTCCTAATAAACATACTTTTTTCTGCTACTGCTACTGCTAAGTCACTTCAGTCGTGTCCGACTCTGTGCGACCCCATAGATGGTAGCCCACCAGACTCCCCCGTCCCTGGGATTCTCCAGGCAAGAACACTGGAGTGAGTTGCCATTTCCTTCTCCAATGCATAAAACTGAAAAGTAAAAGTGAAGTCTCTTGGTCGTGTCCAACTCTCAGCGACCCCATGGACTGCAGCCTACCAGGCTCCTCCACCTGTGGGACTTTCCAGGCAAGAGTACTGGAGTGGGGTGCCATTGCCTTCTCTGACTTTCTACAAATCACCAATTCTTAATTTTATTTTCAGAGTACTCATTGCAATTGCATGGAAATACAATTCATTTTTGTTTATCTTTTTATTGCAACCTTGCTGATCTTAATAGTTCTAAAAGTTTTTGTGTTGATTTCAAAGAATTTCCCATGTGAAGAAGTCTGAGAGCCAAAGAATTGATGCTTTTCAACTGAGGTGTTGGAGAAGGTTCTTGAGAGTCCCTTGGACTGCAAGGAGATCCAACCAGTCCATTCTGAAGGATATCAACCCTGGGATTTCTTTGGAAGGAATGATGCTAAAACTGAAACTCTAGTACTTTGGCCACCTCATGCGAAGAGTTGACTCATTGGAAAAGACTCTGATGCTGGGAGGGATTGGGGGCAGGACGAGAAGGGGACAACCGAGGATGAGATGGCTGGATGGTATCACGGACTCAATGGATGCGAGTCTGAGTGAACTCCGGGAGATGGTGATGGACAGGGAGACCTGGCGTGCTGCGATTCATGGGGTCGCGAAGAGTCGGACACGACTGAGAGACTGAACTGAACTGAACTGAAGATCATGTCATGAGCTAGTATAGACAGTATCACTTCTTTCTTTCCAGTCTCAATTGATTTTCTTTTTTCTTATCTGTTGTCCTGAATAGAACCTCCAGCAGAGTATTGAACAGAAAAGGTGAGAGTGGATAGCCTTGTTTTTTTTCTGATCTTAAAGGAAAGGCATTTCGTCTCTCTCCATTAAATATCAAGTCGCTTAGGCTGGTCATAGATGTTATATATCAGTATGAGAAAGTTCTATTTTATTCCCATTTGCAGTGCATTTTAATCAGAAAAGGCTGTTGGATCTTGCCAGATGCTTATTCTGTATGTATTGAAATGATCATATAGCTTTTGTCCCTTATTCTGTCAATGTGGTACAGTACGTTGAATTATAATTGTTTGTATTTAATATGTTTCTGGGTTCAGTTTGCTACTACTTTTTATTTTGTATATGTATTTATAAGGAATACTGGCATATAAATCTTTTCTTGTGATACCTTTGAGGGGGGTTATTACTAATTCAATGTTTTTACATATTGTAATTTTTTTATTCTCTGTTTTTGAGTCAATTGATTATTATTTTCTAGGAATTTGCCCATTTTTGTCTAGGGCATCTAATTTGTTGTCATAGAATAATTCATAACATTCTTTTTTAGTTGGTGATGCTGTCCAGTCACTAAGTCACATCTGAGACTCTTTGTGACCCAATGGACTGCAGCACACCAGGCCTCCCTCTCCGTCACCATCTTCTGGAGCTTGCCCAAGTTCATGTCCATTGAACTGGTGACGCCATCCAACCATCTCATCCTCTGCTGCTCTCTTCTTTGCCTTCAGTCTTTCCCAGCATTAGGGTCTTTTCCAACAAATTGGCTATTTGCATCAGATTTTTAGTCAATTTAAGTGATTAATATTTTCTAGGAATTTGCCTATTTTTATCTAGGTCATCTAATTTGTCATGCAATCACTAATAACATTCTCTTTTATCCATTTTCATTTCTTGAGGGCTGGTAAGAAGGTGCCCTCTATCATGTCCAGTTTTAGCAGTTTAAGTCTTTGTGTTTCTCTTGGTCAGCATGGCTAAAGATTGTCACTTATGTTGATTTTTTGAAAGAGTTAATATTTGATTACGCTGACTTTCTTGATTTTTATCTATTCTGTGCTTTATTTATTTATTCTTTTATCTTTATGATTTTCTTTCTTCTATTAGCTATGTGTTTAGTTTGGATCTTCCTTTTCTACTTTAGGTAGATGACTAAGTGATTTGAGATGTTTCCTTTTAATTACTATAACTCTTAAGTTTCCTCTTACTGTTTTAGATGCATCACAAACACTTTGGTATATTTTGTTTTCAGTTACATTCATATCAAAGCATTTGCTAAATTATTTTATTTTATTTATTTATTTTCAATACTTTATTCTACATTACAATACTGTATTTGTTTTGCCAAACATTGACATGAATCAGCCACAGGTGTCCACGATCTCCCAATGCCAAAGCCCCCTCCCACCTCCCACCCGTATCATCTCCCTGAATCATCCTGTGCACCAGCCCCATGCATCCTCTATCCTGTATTGAACATAGACTGGCGCTTCATTTCTTACAAGATAGTATACATGTTTCTATGCCATTCTCCCAAACCATCCCACCCTCTCCCTCTCCCTCAGAGTCCAAAAGTCCGTTCTATACCTCTGTGTCTCTTTTGTTGTCTCACATAGAGGGTCATCATTACTATCCTTCTAAATTCCATATATATGTGTCAGTATACTGTATTGGTGTTTTTCTTTCTGGCTTATCTCATTAGAACTGAGTCAAATTTATTCTTTTTAAGGGCTGAGTAGTACTCCATTGTGTATATGTACCACGGCTTTCTTATCCATTCATCTGCTGATGGACATCTAGGTTGCTTCCATGTCCTGGCTATTATAAACAGTGCTGCAGTGAACATTGGGGTACATGTGTCTCTTTCAATTCTGGTTTCCTCGGTGTGTATGCCCAGCAGGGGATTGCTGGGTCATAAGGCAGTTCTATTTGCAATTTTTTAAGGAATTTCCACACTGTTTTCCATAGTGGCAGTACTAGTTTGCATTCCCACCAGCAGTGTAAGAGGGTTCCCTTTTCTCCACATCCTCTCCAGCATTTATTGCTTGTAGAGTTTTGGATCCCAGCCATTCTGACTGGTGTGAAATGGTACCTCATTGTGGTCTTGATTTGCATTTCTCTGATAATGAGTGATGTTGAGCATCTTTTCATGTGTTTGTTAGCCATCCATATGTCTTCTTTGGAGAAATGCCTATTTAGTTCTTTGGCCCATTTTTTGATTGAATCATTTATTTTTCTCGAATTGAGCTGCATAAGTTGCTTGTATATCTTTGAGATTAGTTGTTTGTCAGTTGCTTCATTTGCTATTGTTTTCTCCCATTCAGAAGGCTGTCTTTTCACCTTACTTATAGTTTCCTTTGTTGTGCAGAGCTTTTAATTTTAATTAGATCCAGCAGTATTTTTCACAGAACTAGATCAAATAATCTCAAGATTTGTATGGAATTACAAAAAACCTCGAATAGCCAAAGCAATCTTGAGAAAAGAATGGAACTGGAAGAATCAACTTGCCTGACTTCAGGCTCTACTACAAAGCCACAGTCATTAAGACAGTATGGTACTGGCACAAAGACAGACATATAGATCAATGGAACAAAATAGAAAGCCCTGAGATAAACCCACACACCTATGGACACCTTATCTTCGACAAAGGAGGCAAGAATATACAATGGAGTAAAGACAGTCTCTTTAACAGGTGGTGCTGGGAAAACTGGTCAACCACTTGTAAAAGAATGAAACTAGACCTCTTTCTAACACCATACACAAAAATAAACTCAAAATGGATTAAAGATCTAAATGTAAGACCAGAAACTATGAAACTCCTAGAGGAAAACATAGGCAAAACACTCTCTGACATAAATCACAGCAGGATCCTCTATGATCCACCTCCCAGTATACTGGAAATAAAAGCATTTGCTAAAATTTTCGTGATTTTTTCTCAGAATCATGGGTTAATAAGCAGTGGATTCTCTAATTTCCATGTATTTTTTTTTTATTTCTCAAATATCCTTCTGTCATTGATTTCTACTTTTCTGCTGTTGTGGATTGAATACACACTTCTGGTGTTAATTTTAATGTTTAGTAAAAGTTGCTGAGACGTGCTTTATGGCCAAACATTTGGTATATCCTGGAAAATATTCAATGTGCATTTGAGAAGAATGTATATACTGTACTTGTTCTGTGAAGGTTTCAGAGTTTGCTATAAAGTCCTGATGGTTTATACTGTTGCTCAAGCATTCTGTTTCCTTGCTGAGATTCTCATTTAGCTGTTTTATCCATTTTGAAAGTGGAATATTGAAGTCTCCAAATATTGTAGTTGAATTGTCCCCATCTTTCTTCAGTTCTGTCAGTATTGCTTCAAGTGTGTGTGGGTTCTGTTTTTAGGTGCATACATGTTCATGCTTATTATACTTTTCTGATGAATATTCTCTATTATTATAAAAAGTCACTTCATCTCTAGAAGCTCTTTTTGCTTTAATGTCTCTCTTTTTATGATGTTCAGTTCTTTTGTAGCTATAGTTTGCAGGTTGTTTCAGATTGTTTGCACATTTGAATCTACAGTGTGTCTCCTGCATGGGATTTCCTTGAGCTGCAGTCCTTGGTACAGTGACTAAGACTCCATGCTCCCAATGAACAGGGCCCAGATTTGATGCTTGTCAGGAAACTTGATCCCATATGCTGCAACTAAGTATTCTTATGTTCCCATGCTGCAGTTAAAGATTCTGTGTGCCATAACTAAGTCCCAGGACAGTCAAATAATAAAATTAGTAAATTTCAAAAAATAAAGTGTGTCGCCTTTACTTCAAATAGGACAATCTTTGCCTTTTGAATGGAGTGTTAATTTGCATTTAATGTTATTGACATGGTTGTGTATATTCTGCTACTGTGTTTTTGTTTTCTATATAACTCATGTATTTTACCTCTATTCCTCTTTTTTTCCTTCTCTTATAGTTACTTGAGTATTTTCTAATGAAATGCTTTAAATATCTTAATGATTTTAGTTATATTTTGTGTTATTTCCTTAGTAGTTGCTATAGGAACTACAGTTTCCTTTGTCAGTATTTTATACTTTTTAGTGTATAGGTTTTTGACCTCCTTAGTTAAGTTTACCCCAAGTATGTTATTCTTTTATACAATTTTAAATGAATTATTTCTTTCTCTTTCTGATAGTTTGTTACTAGTATATAGAAATGCAACAAGTATTAAAGACAAAAAATATTGTAGATGACTCTATAACTAAAATGAACAGTAAAGGGATAAGCATAAAGATTTTAAACATGACTTCAAAAATACAAAATGTGAGGGAGGAAGGTAAAAGTGTAGATCTTTTAGAATGTGTTAGAACTTAAATGACTACCAGTTTAAAATAAGTGGATGGAGTTGTAGGTAATCATATAAACTCCGTTGTAACCACAAATCAAAATTGGACAGTACACAGAAAGTAGAAAGGTGGAACACAAGAATACTGCTAAAGAAAATAATCAAGCCAGAAAGGATGAAAGAAAAGGAAAAAATGAACAGAGAACTATGAGAATAACCAGTAAACTAAGTAATAAAATGGCAATAAATACATGTCTATCAATAACTATTTAAAATGTTAAGCTAAACACTCCAGTCAAAGGACATACTCTGGCTGATTGGATCAAAACACACACACACATACACAAGCAAACAATAAAGCAAGGGGGCTTATACACACGCTGCTCACAAGAGACTCACTCTAGAGCTAAGGATATGCAGAGACTAAATGGAATGGAGTGGAAACGATATTTTATGAAAACAGAAATGCTAAGAAAGCCAGGGTAAATATTCATGTCAGTCAAAAATAGACTTTAAGCAATGTCTGTAACAGACTATGGCATCATATAATGGTTGAAGAATCAATATTATATTGATCCCTTTACCATTATTTAATGCCATACTAAATAAAATACGCTTGTTCCTTGGGAAAAAAGCTATGAACAACCTAGACAGCATATTAAAAAGCAGAGATATTACTTTGCCAACAAATATACATCTAGTCAAAACTATAGTTTTTCCAATAGTCATGTATGGATGTGAGAGTTGGACCATAAAGAAAGCTGAGTGCCAAAGAATTGATGCTTTTGAACTGTGATGTAGGAGAAGACTCTTGAGAGTCCCTTTGAATGCAAGCAGATTAAACCATTCCATCCTAAAGGAAATCAACCCTGAATATTCATTAGAAGGACTGATGCTGAAGCAGAAAGTCCAATACTTTGGCCACCTGATGAGAACAGCTGACTCATTTGAAAAGACCCTGATGCTGGGAAAGATTGAAGGCAGGAGGAAAAGGGGACAACAGAGGATGAGATGGTTGGATGTCATCACAGACTTGATGGACACAAGTTTGAGCAGACTCTGGGAGTTGGTGATGGACAGGGAAGCCTGGCGTGCTGCAGTCCATGGGGTCACAAAGAAGCAGACACGACTGAGCAACTGAACTGAACTAAACTGAAAGGGACAAATAGGGCTTCCCAGGTGGCTTAGTGGTAAATATTCTGCCTGCTAATGCAGGAGACACAAGAGATGTGGGTTCAGTCCCTGGGCTGGGAATATCACCTGCTGTAGGAAATCGCAACCCACTCCAGTATTCTTGCCTGAAAAATTCCATGGACAGACGGGTCTCATGGGTACAGTCTATGGAGTCACAAAGAGTCAGACACGACTGAGAACACGTGCACAAACATTCACACACACATACATACACACACACACACACACACACACACACACACACACACACAGGGATCAATAAAGAAGAGGCTGCTGCTGCTGCTGCTAAGTCCCATCAGTCGTGTCTGATTTTGTGCGACCCCATAGATGGCAGCCCACCAGGCTCCTCTGTCCCAGGGATTCTCCAGGCAAGAACACTGGAGTGGCTTGCCATTTCCTTCTCCAATGCATCAAAGTGAAGAGTGAAAGTGAAGTTGCTCAATCGTGTCTGACTCTTAGCGACCCCATGGACTGCAGCCTACCAGGCTCCTCCACCCATGGGATTTTCCAGGCAAGAGTACTGAAGTGGGGTGCCATTGCCTTCTCCTGAAAGAAGAGGCTATTATACTCTAAAATATTTGCACTCTATAAAGGAGTACCTAAATATATAAAGCAAGTATTATCAATGGATATAAAAAAGAATTTGATAGTGATACATATAATAATAGGGCACTTATTCACCATTTCTTGTTTTTATTCCTGCCTTTGTACTTGCGTTTCAGTCTGGTACCATTTCCTCACTTCAGTACAGTTTTATTTACACCCACTTTACCCCCTTATAGTCAAATATATTACATTTCTATATGTTAATTCTCAACAATATAATTGCTTACATGTTGTTTTACTAATTTCTTTTTAAATGAGTTAAGAGAAGAAGGTAGAAAATTGGCAATTACCTTGTCTTCTGTAATTGCATACGTAATTCTCCTTTGAATGCTCTGTTTTTTGTTTTCTTTTTCTTTCTGTGGATTTGAATTTCTGACTATTGAAACTTGATTTCAGTCTGAAGAATTTCCTTCAGTATTTCTTATACAGCAGGTGTTCTGGAAACAATTATCTTTGAATTTGTTTCACTTGGGAGTTGTTTACTTCACCTTTATTTTTTCAGAGATACCTTTTTTTGATATGTGATACTAGTTGATTATTTTCACTTTCAGCACTTTGAATATGTCATCCCACTGCTTCTGACCTCCATTGTTTCTGATAGAAAGTCAGTTGTTAATCTTTGTGTAATTTCCTCACGTATGTGTCCTTAGTCTCTCTGCTTTCACAGTTATATTTTTAATTTTGGCTGCTAGCAGCTTGACTATGATGTGTCTGGGAGTTAATATATGCACTTGCTTTTATCTTACTTAGTTTGTTGATTTTGGGGGGATGTTTAAAGCCTTCATCTAATTTTGGCAGTTTTCAGTTATATTTCTTTGAATATTTTCCCTGTCCATTTCTCTCCTTTACTTCTTGAAAATGAAAGTGAAAGTCACTCAGTCGTGTCTGACTCTTGGTGACCCCAGTGAAATTCTCCAGGCCAGAATACTGGAGTGGGTGACCTTTCCATCTCCGGGGGATCTCTTCAACCCAGGGATCAAACCCAGGTCTCTCACATTGCAGGTGGATTCTTTACCAGCTGAGCCACAGGGGAAGCCCAGAAATACTGCAGTGGGTAGCCTATCCCTTCTCCAGTGGATCTTCCTCACTCAGGAATAAAACTGGGGTCTCCTGCATTGCAGGCAGATTCTTTACCAACTCAGCTATCAGTGAAGCCCTTTTCTCAAGTCATTCAGTTGTGTCCCACTCTTTGAAACCCCATGGACTCTGCAGTCCATGGAATTATCCAGGCCAGAATACTGGAGTGGGTAGCCTTTCCCTACTCCAGGGGATCTTCCCAACCTAGGATCAAACCTAGGTCTCCCACATTGCAGGTGGATTCTTTACCAGCTGAGCCACAAGGGAACCCCAAGATACTGGAGTGGATACCCTGTACCTTCTCCAGTGACTCTTTCTGACTCAGGGAATCGAACTGGGGCCTTCTGCATTGCAGTCAGATTCTTTACCAACTGAGCTACCTTTACTTCTTATATCCCCATTATATGAATTTCAGTGTATTTATTGATGTCCCACATTTTTCTAAGACTTATTTTCTTTTCATTCCTTTTTCTCTATTCTTCAGATTGTAATATATCTATTGCATCAATATTAAAGTTTTCTCATTCTTTATTTCTGCCTGCTTATATCTATTGCTGAGCCCTGCTAGTAAATTTTTGATGTAGCTGGACTTTTAATATCAGAATTTCCATTTGGATATTTGGAAATTGAAATATCTAATCATTTCTATATCTTGTATTGATTTACATCATTTAATAATATTATCATTATACCTTTCCTTTACTTATTGAAACTAATTTACAATTATCACTTTGAAGTATTGTCTGCTAAATTCAACAACTGGGTCTCTTCAAAAGCAGCTTCCATTTTGATTTTTATGCATGATTCACAATTTCTTTTTTCTTTGTAGTTCTAAATTTTTTGTTGTTATTAAAAGCTGAAAATTTAAATTATATGTTTTAGCAGCTCCGTATAATATTTTCCCAACTCACACATGCCAGAGGTTGTCATTACTTTTTGCCTGTTTGTTTGCTTATTTGTTTAATGACTCTGTTGAACTAATTTTGCAAATCTGGTTCTCTAACAACTTGAAACTTCAAATATCCCCACTCAGATTATAAACCTTGTTTTTATATTGTTGTCTGGCTTGCTAGGCATTGACCCTGCATCAACATAAGCCACTTATTAGTCAAAGGCCATATCTAAGCCCACTTAGCAAGGTTAATTTTACCTTTTATCACTGGATGTATATGTAGCTTGAAGGTAGCTACCACAGTTCAGGGAGTTCATTTGTTTGTTTATCTATCTGTATATCTATCTATTTACTTAACATATTTCAGCCAGTGACTAGGCACTTCGAAATATCATCTCTGATTTCTCCTGAAAGAGAACAATCTTGAACATGCACACAGTTTTCCAGATTACCAAGGATGATGATATAATTTTATGTTTGGGTTCGTGGAAGTTACATTTAGGTTAGAATAGGTTCTTAGGATTAGTTATTACAGAGCCAGTGTTTGGTGAAAGTCATATTAAGACTTTTGTGCCCGTGAAGTTCCATGTTGATAATTATGTAGGTGGTTTGGGCATGCTTTCAAGTAATCATTTATCTCCTTTGTCACCCTGGTCCAGCATAGAGCACTTGCAGTAGTCCTTCTCCAGTATCGAGCCTGGAGAGGAGAGAGGGGTTAATGGAGCAGGTAGAGGCTTCAACAACACAGATTCTCGCTGCTATTACTGAGTTTTAGTAGATTTTCTTGACCAACTATTTCTTAACCTGTGTATACTCTTGGGATATTTTTCATAAACTACAGTGTTGGTTTTTGTGTTTTTTTCTTATTTTCACCAGTTAAGTTGCTGTTTTACTAGAGAGAGGGCTCAACAAGCTTCTAGTTCAACATTCTGAAAGTACTAATCATTAACACCAGTTTTCGGTGTAGAATTGGTCTCTGAATTTAGCTTCAGGGGGCATCTATGAGGTCTGTTTGAAGGCATATAAACTGAATCCTTGCTTTATGTACCTTTTTCTATTGCTCATTTATTGAACTTACTACCAGAGGACTCCAGGATAACTGAATAAACCATGGTCATTGCTAACTTCTAAGAAGAGATCAAATAAGTACTTGAGTCAGTCATTTATTTTTTGAACTCCATGTGTCAAGAGAAAACAAACCTTCCACTTAGAGATCATTGCATAAGTACCTTAAGCTGATTTGCTATGAATTCTTGATGACAAGGGTACTCCTTCTGGGATAGTTACAAAGCCATCAATCAGATTATTTATTTGGAGAAGTAATGAGGTTGGTAAAGTGAATAAAGATAAATCATTTGAACTTAGTCTCTAATCTAAAAGCTACTAAGCCACCTTTATACTGAGTTATTGTCACACTTCACAATGCCTGCAGTACCCTCAGTTCTTTTAAGTAGTGAAATCCAGAGTCCAAGACAGCATTACTTCTGAAATTACATCCTAGGGTATCCTTGACATAAATAGCTGTTACCAAAGGCAATCTGCATGTGTCTTTTCTTAGAACCTTAAAAAGCCTAGCTATATATCTTGCATTTTCTACAGAGAATTGTCCCCAAACATCTACACTGGTTAAGACAAAATGAAGTTTCCATTCTAATCACAAATGAATTTGCTTTTTTCATATTGTATAGCTAACTTATGGTTCCCTGACTGTTGCTTTTGGTGGTGTTGTTGTTGTTGTTTTGCTTAATTTAATAGAAAATCCAATTATGTACATATAAACATAATGTGATTGCTACAAGCAAGTGAGCATTACAATGAACTGTTGGCATTTTTCAGAGTTAAAGAAACCCATGATTTATGAGTGCTTCTCAGGTATGATTGATACAGACAATTTTAACCATTTCCACCTAACATAATGTTAATGTTTTCACTTTCTGGTCAGCCAGTCTGATCCATGTCAATGAAATGTATCACAAACTCATTTCCCTTTTCTTTCAAACTTATTAAAGACAAGAAGCTACAAATGTCATTATTTAAAACACTTCCCCTTAAAATGTTCCCAGCAGATGTTTACATAGAGAAAATGCTGCCTCTCTTTGCAAGACACAGAAGTGACATTTCTTGAGGGTTCTAGTTGAAAAATTTGTTTTTAACATCATGTTTTTAAACATCTGCAAAAACAAAATAATCTCCATTATCTTGTAAACTTGGAGAAAAGCAAAGAACACAGCCCCTAATCTTTGAAACACTCTTTGATGTAGTGACAAAAAGATTCCAACTTCTCAGAAGAATTTCTCTGTGAATTCTGAATGCCATAGTCAAAGTACTGTCTTTTTTAAACATTACTTTGCCAACCAAGGTCCATCTAGTCAGGGCTATGGTTTTTCCTGTGGCTATGTATGGATGTGAGAGTTGGACTGTGAAGAAGGCTGAGCACTGAAGAATTGATGTTTTTGAACTGTGGTGTTGGAGAAGACTCTTGAGAGTCCCTTGGACTGCAAGGAGATCCAACCAGTTCGTTCTGAAGGAGATCAGCCCTGGGATTTCTTTGGAAGGAATGATACTAAAGCTGAAACTCCAGTTCTTTGGCCACCTCATGTGAAGAGTTGACTCACTGGAAAGACTCTGATGCTGGGAGGAATTAGGGGCGAGAGGAGAAGGGGACGACAAAAGTTGAGATGGCTGGATGGCATCACTGACTCAATGGACGTGAGTCTGAGTGAACTCTGGGAGATGGTGATGGACAGGGAGACCTGGCGTGCTGCGATTCATGGGGTCGCAAAGAGTCGGACACGACTGAGCGATTGAACTGAACTTACTTGATTAATGACAAAAACCTAGCAAACACAACCTAAAATTTGTTTCCTCCCTAAGTTGTTGATTTTTCTACATTTTCCCCTCTATGCACAATACAATTTTAATGGTCCAACACCCATTGGAAGATGTAAAATACAGTGTGAAAAAACTACTAGACTAGTTGAGGGAAACTTGAGCCATATTTTCTAATACTCAGAGTGTAAAATTTTTTTTATTTGGATATTTTCTTCATTTCTTATATATTCAAAGACATTTTTCTCATTTTTAAAAGCAAATCAGAAAAATAATGAATCCATTTTCTGAGATTCAGCAGAGTTTACTGAGTGCTAACTAAAGAAGAATTGAGTACAGCTCAAAATGATTTGTCGCTTCTTATATTTTAAATAAATAATTCTAGCTATCAAGAAATTATCTTTTGTTTGTTTCTTTGTCTTTCTTTATTTCCCATTCTATTGTTATATTCAAAGTTTTGTCAAGGTTTCACTCTACGCTTTCCCCTTTCTCTTATATTTTGCCCTCCATAATTTCCTCTAGGAATTTTTCGGAATGACACTCCCTTGCATAAAGTTCACAGCCATGCTGTTTGACCCAAGGACTTCAAGATGCTTCTTAAGTAAGTTCAAGTAAGATTCAAGGTTTCTTTGTGGAACTTTGAATTTTCTTACACTTTTAAAATCTTTCTATAGTCTTAAAGTCTACATCAGTTGCAAGGAACTATAAGCAGAGTGAAGTTTACTGGAATTCATAAATTGATAATACAAAGCTTACTGTGTAAATCCCTTCATTATCCTATTTAACTCTATATGTGGCTTCTTGACAAAGACAGAATATGGATTTGTAGCCTGGCGTGCTGCAATTCATGGGGTTGCAAAGAGACACGACTGAGTGACTGAACTGAACTGAACTGAACTAGGATAATTCTTGTGTCAGAAAATATTCCTCAAAATAATCTTTATTTGCTCATGAAACCTCTCATACTTTTGTACATGAAAATTGCTAACAATTTTTGCTCTTTTAAGAGTGATGCCATTGGATTTCACTGGTAGCACAGTGATAGGAATCTACCTGCCAGTGCAGGAGACACAGGTTCGATTCCTTGTCCAGGAAGGAATGCCATAGGGTAACTGAGCCAGTGCATCACTATTAAAGCCTGAGCACTTTAGGGCCTGCAAGCCACAATTTCTGAGCCTGTGTGTGGCAACTACTGAAGCCCATGCACCTAGCACCTGTGCCCTGAAACAAGAGAAGCCACCACAACGAGAAGGTAACACAAAACAGAAAGGAAGAGTAGCCCCCACTCTCTGCAACTAGAGAAAGCCCGCATGCAGCCATGAAGACCCAGTACAACCAAAAATAAATAGAATGACACCATAATAAACATTCTATGTACAAAGTTTATAAACATACTACTTATGGTAGTATGGTAGATATATAGAAATGAAATTAATAAAACAAAATGCAAAAATATTCTTGATTTTTGACAATACTTTGACAAGTTGCTTTCAAGATACTATTGATAATTTATATTTTCACCTATAGAAAGTGGCATAATTCATCAGAAACAAATCTGGTCAAATTTAGCTGAATTATTTTAATTGTTGGGCCAAAAAACAAACTCCAATATTACACTGTTCTTTTCTCTTACTGTTAGGTTGAAAGTCTAGCATTCAATATTTGCTTATTGAAGATGTATGACCTTGCATATGTAATTTTTTTAATTTATTTTACTTTACAATACTGTATTGGTTTTGCCACACATCAACATGAACCTGCCACGGGTGTACACATGTTCCCAATCCTGAACCCCCCACTCCCCTCCCTCCCTATGCCATCTCTCTGGGTCATCCCAGTGCACCAGCCCCAAGCATCCTGTATCCTGCATCGAACCTAGACTGGTGATTCATTTCTTATATGTTATTATACATGTTTCAATGCCATTCTCCCAAATCATCCCACCTTCTCCCTCTCCCACAGAGTCTAAAAGACTGTTCTATACATCTGTATCTCCTTTGCTGTCTCGCATACGGGGTTATTGTTGCCATTTTCTAAGTTCCATATATATGCATTACTATACTGTATTGGTGTTTTTCTTTCTGGCTTACTTCACTCTGTATAATTGGCTCCAGTTTCATCTACCTCATTAGAACTGATTCAAATGTATTCTTTTTAATGGCTGAGTAGTACTCCATTGTGTATATGTACCACGGCTTTTATCCATTCATCTGCTGATGGACATCCAGGTTGCTTCCATGTCCTGGCTATTATAAACAGTGCTTCAATGAACATTGGGGTACATGTGTCTCTTTCAGTTCTGGTTTCCTCAGTGTGTATGCCCAGCAGTGGGATTGCTGGGTCATAAGACAGTTTTATTTCCAGTTTTTCAAGGGATCTCCACATTGTTCTCCATAGTGGCTGTACTAGTTTGCATTCCCACCAACAGTGCAAGAGGGTTCCCTTTTCTCCACACCCTCTCCAGCATTTATTGCTTGTAGACTTTTGGATCACAGCCATTATGACTGGTGTGAAATGGTACCTCATTGTGCACATGTAAATTTTCATTAAAATCTTTTGAATATTTAAATGGAATGTTGAATATCTTATTTTGCCAGAGTCCAGCTCCAGCAGCCATGGATTCAACCTGAAGAGATGGACGGTGTTGGCAAGAAAATGAGGCAGCCCTCTCAGTTTTCTTGGACTGCCTATTTATTCAAGTTTAAGATTTTCTTTTATACTTTTACAAAAGCATTAGGTCAGAGATTTGACATTTTCAGTTCCCCCTCACCCAGATTTATTATCTCCATAAATCATTGTTGCTCTTCAAACAGAGTTCCTGCTTCAGCAATTCTCTCCAGAATCAGCTTTACCATCTATTATCTACTTCTTATGTGTCCTATAGTTAACTTGTGATTACATTGTGAACTCATGCTGCATTCCTCAGTTTATTTCTTATCTTTGTAAATCCTGTTGCCCCTAACATCCTGAGCTCACTATCTCTTAAAAAAGGCTTCTAGCTATAGTATCTCTAAAATTCCCAACCTCTATAAGCTATAGTAAAATATGCTAACATTACAACATTCCTTCAATCTTTACCTTCTAACTATTTTAATTATTCCTAATCCCTAAATTCAGCAAACTCCTTTGCCATAAACACTTTCCTCACAAATAGGCTTCAGATAGTAATCCCTCCCATGGCCTCAAGCTGCAGCCTATGTGCTCACCCTGGAACACTCTTTTGTAAAAGTCCTTGAGCAAATGTCAGTGACTAACTTTGTGAATTATTTTATGAGCACAGCTACAGAAGGCTTTGTGCCTTCTCATGCTCCTCTCAAGGACAATAAGCACCTTAATATTCTTTATAGTCAACTCAGCCGAGGAGAGGAAAGAACAAGTCAGAATCATAAGGCCTAACTCCTTCATCCCGGGTCCGTGCCTGCGGAACAAGGAGAGGGAGCTGGGGCCGTGTCTCCATTTTGTCGTAATGCCTAACGCGGCTCCCGACATTACTCAGTGGATTTTAAGTCTTTAAACATAAATTATAATAATTCTTTGTCTTTTTAATTTGTTGTAAATATATTTCCATTCTTTTATTTTTAGCTTTGCCTTAAGGTTACAAGAAGTATAAAAATTTTATATGTTAATATCTACCTGAAATTTTCCCAGTACTTTTACACTGTAGTAATTCCTTCTCTCTCCTCAAATTAAGTAATATAATTGTTCATAATTGTTATGAGCTTACAGGAAAAATTATTTTATGCATGACTGTAATGTAAATATTTAACACACTTTTGAAAAATAGTAGACGGTTTTCACATGATGATTTATTGAGTAATTGATCACTTTCCATGTCTTTGAAATGGTTTCACTATCATGTTGTAAACTGAAATACAAACACACAAACACACCAACCAAAAGATATTTACTTTAGAATCACAAATTTTTTTTTATTTATCCCTAAGTGTATTCCCAAGTAACTTCTTTAATTATTGTAGCTTTAAGTTTTAATATAATTGTAAAGTAAGTATGCCTCTACTTATGTACATTTTCAAGTATGTCTTTCTATTCTCATATATTTATTCTTCTAGATTAACCTTAGAATATATTTATAAGTTTAAAGCATTTCATTGGAATTTGCACTAACCATACTGCAAGCGATTATAAGAATTGCTATTTCTTCCAGTCTCAGTACACCTTCCAGGAACAAAGGGGCATTGGGATAGTAATATAAGCATTTATATTTGTATATTTTATTTTAAAAAATTATTCAGTGCTTCTTGTACCTTCCTTTGTAGGTTTCTGTGATTCAATTGTAAGTTTATATATATATTTTTCTCTTTGAAGTGATGAAGTGTTAGTTGCTTAGTCATGTCTGACTCTGCGACCCCATGGACTGTGGTCCCCCAGGCTCCTCTGTCCATGGAATTTTCCAAGCAAGAATACTGGAGTGGGTTGCCATTTCCTCCGCCAGGGGATTTTCCCTATTGCAGTCAGATTCTTTACCATCTGAGCTACCACTTCTGTTAATTCTAAAAATTTAATGTTTTGGACTGCTGTAGGAACTTATTCTTTTTTTAAAAAAATAGGTTCTGGATTCTTATTGATATCTTATAGGAAAATTATCAATTTTTCTGTACTTACCAGCTATTCTATCATTTTATAAAATGCAATTCGTTCTCAATAATGTCAGTGATTTTCATGGAATTACTAGATATGTTACCACATTATTTTCAAATAAAGGTTTTGTCTCATTATACCTAATAATCATTATTCTTGTTTAATGTATTATTATATTGACTAGAAGTTACAAAAATATTGAGCAATGAAAAAATTGTAGGTATTATAGTCATGCTTCTGTCTTTAATGGGAATTATTAATTTTTTTCTCCATTTATTATTTAACTACAGCTGGAATTTTTTTCCTGTTTGGTTAAGAAAGCAATGTTTTTCTTATTTTACTGGGTTCTGGTTTTGCCTGTTTGTATATTGTTTTTTTTTCTGTTGTTTAATTTTTTTATTGAAAATGGATGAGTTTGGCTTCTGAGAGTCTGGTAGATTTTGTTTGTTCTTTAGGTGTATTTGTGTTTCCTGAGATGAAGCATCCTATATATCCCTGGAATACACACTGTTTGGGGGTCAAGAATGATTATTTTAAGACATTACTACTCTCATTTAATACATTTATAGTTTGATAAATCTGTGGGAATACCTCACCCTACCAATTGTTAGCTTTGTAACTCTGAATTATTTATTTAACAAAAGGCTTAGAAAACTAAGCCTTAGTTCTGTAATTTATAAACTGTGACTAATAAAATTGCAAGGATTACCTGAGATGATGCTTCTTAACCTGGTTCCAGAAATATAACAAGTGCACAGTAAATAATGGTAGTAGCAATAGCTGTAGAATTAGCATTTTTCTTAGAATTGTTGTGGCTTTACTTTTATGAAATATGAGAATTCCTAATTTCCTTTTGTGTCTCCCTCAGGATTTAATAATAGGATTGGACTAGCTTCAGAAAAGGGATTAGCAGCATGTCAAACTTTTCCATATCTAGTATGGCATAACTCTTTTTCAAATTTATTTTATTGAAGTATAGTTGATTTTCAGTGTTGGGTTAATTTCTGCTGTATAGCAAAGTGACTGAGTTATATATTCTTTTTCATATTCATTTCCATTACAATAGGATATTGAATTAGTTCCCTGTGCTATACAGTAGGACCATGTTGTTGATCAATTACATGCATCTAATAATTGGCTCTGCTTCCTAACTCCCAGTCCATCCCGTCCCTACCCTCTTACCTTGGCAATCCCAAGTTTGTTCTCTATGTCTCTGAGCAGGTTTCTGTTTTGTAAATAAATTCATTTGTGTCATAATTCAGATTCCACATATAATATATCATGATATTTGTCTGTTTCTGACTTACTTCACTAACAAGTAAGATAATCTCTAGACCCATCCATGTTGCTGCAAATGGAATTATTTCATTCTTTTTTATGGCTAAGCATATTCCATTGTGTATCTGCACCATATTTTCTTAATCCATTCATCTTTCTATGAACATATAGGTTGTTTCCATGTGCTGGATTTTGTAATTAATGCTGAAATGATCACTGGGGTGCTTATATCTTTTTGATCACATTTTTGTCTGAATATATGTCAAGGAATAAGATTGCTGGTTCATATATGGTAACTGTATTTTTAGGTTTCTGAGGAACTTCCATACTGCTTTCCATAGTGGCCCAGTTTAGTTCTGTTCAGTCGCTCAGCTGTGTCTGACTCTTTGCAACCCCATGGACTGCAGCACGCCAGGCTTCCCTGTCCATCACCAACTCACCAATTTATATTCCCATAATATGGAATAACTTAATCGGTATGGAAATTATATTTTCCATGGAAGCTTAACAGAACTCACTGAAAGAATCTCATGGTTTCAGAACTTGATTTAGGTAATAGCTAATTTATTTTTAAATTTTAATGCTTATCTTTCAATCAAGCAACACTGATAAGATCTTGTGACAGCATCTTTTTGGTTCTGCTTCTTCTGCCTCCCTCTTTCCTGTCTGATTACATTGGACCCAGGCAGAGAAAACTTTTATAATCTTTTCTTTCTCCCTCCCCCAAACCCCCAACTCAGGACAGCATTATTTTAAGGTCAGCTGATTAGCAACCATAATTCCATCTACTACCTTAATTCCCTTTTACAATGTTAGATACCATATTCCCAGGTTCTGGATATTAGGGTGTGGACATCTTTGAGACCTTGGCAGGGTGAGCAGTTTTCTGCCTGCTACATGCAGGAAGTCAAGAATTCAAAAAGCAGCTGTTGAACACAGGAAGAGCATGCAGAAGGCTTACATGAGAAATAAGTCTGAGAATAAGCAGGAGCTTCTGCAATGAAGAAGGCATGAAAGAACACTTCTAACGAAGGGAAAAGTATATGCAAAGGAAAGAAGCAAAGTGAGTACACTGAGTCTGGGTTACCTGGCTAAGCACTGAGTGATTCCACAACTCTGATATACTGCTTCTCTGGCAGCAAGCTTCTCCAGAAGACAGCCTGTGAACAAGTAGGTTTATCCCTGGCACTGCTTAGATTCCAATGCTGCATTCCATTCCCCTGCTTTCTGTCACATGAGAACTTCCCAATTAGTGTTACAAGAAGACAAACCCTGGGGTCTCACGTGTTGAAAATAAAGCCATACAAGAAAAGGCTCCAGATTGCATTCACTTGCAGACTTTTGGGGGCTTCTGTTACCCTGACAGTGGCTAGCGATGTAGATTCTTGTCACATATCCACATATGCAAAGGCAGTGATGACAGAAAATAGCAAGTACAAGAGGAAGTGGCAATAAAAAGACATCACACACACACACACACACACACACACACACACAGAATGTATACAGACATCTAATATAATCTGCTGGAAGATGTTCAAGTCCATGTGAGACCTGTGTGTTTCACTGCCACCTAAGTACATCAAGAAACAAACAGTGAGCTCTACAAGGCACGAAATCCTAAACTTGATTTAGAAGGTTATAATACCCATCAGCACCCTTACTCTAAGAAATTCTGAAAATGAAGAGCAAACAGACAATGTAAATCTATGTAAAAGTTTAAAGGAACAAGAAATGCTTTTGTTGGTTGTATTAGATATAGATCCTGATGGAAGCAAAACTCTCTGTGTCACCTACACTGTATCCAAAACAAAAATGAAATGGTACTGGGAGACAGGGCTGAACCCTGGGAATCAGCCCTTTGGTTATCTTAGATGGGTCCTTATGGTTTGCTCTTTGTTTTCCTATGACCTTGAATTTTCTTTGTTAATTGAGCATTGAGTTCTCATGTACTTGAATTGTTTTCATGATGACTCACCACTATCTCTCACCCAACTCAGTTCTAACTTCCTATCCATCCCAAGGCCAAAATATTCACCACGTGGAGAGGAGATTTTAATCAGTCTTACTAAAGTATTTCATATATGGATGCCCTCTGAATAAGATAAGGAGTTTATTCTTAAGTTGTGACACAGCTCTGAGACTGACCACACGGGTCTCTGAATGTATAGAAGATAAAACTAAGACAAATATCTCCACCACCATCATTTCTGCTCATTATGTGGGGCCAGAAATAAGCCTTACATAGCTCTGGCATGTGGAGCTCTGATTCAACTAAATGCCAAGAGTCCAGATGAAATGAAAATGTCTGACATTGAATTGACATTCTACAATATCCCCTGTTATTTTTCAATCAACTGTGTTTAACCATCCATTTATCCACATGCAAGTCTTAAAAAAGAATCCATGTTAGTTTCATGTCTTTGAAGATTCATGCAAAAAATGGGCATTCATCAGGTTTAAAATTTCTTTTGTAAAATTTTCATGTAAAGACAGCTGAAAAAATAAATAAATTTAATTAATTAAAATAATAAAAAATAAATAAATTTTATTGATAAAAATTAATAAACTAATCTAACTTTCCTTTTCATTTGGTCCAGCCTTCCTTTCTCCTCTTCCCTCTTGGCCCCATTGTCAAGCATCTACTGTGTCCCAGGTATTCTGGTTGTATGCCAGGGATCTGCACAAAGAATGATGAAAGTACAGAACATTAGCATCAGTGTCTGCACTTTCAATTTTTATGAGGCAGAATCTAGAGACCTAAGAAAGCAAAGAACCAACAACACTGTGGAGTGGTGAGGAAATCACTTAGGACAGTAAGCCAAAAGTAATGATAGTTTGTAGGTGGAGAAATATAGAAAAGGGATTATGTGGATGGAAAAGGTGAAAAAGAAAAAAAGTGGAAAAGAAGCAGCAAGACAATTTTGGAGCAAAGAGGTGCTAGCATAACTGAAGTCTAAAGCACATGAATAGTTGAAGAAAGGAGATTTCTAAAATTGGTTCCCAGTACTTCATAGGTAGATCCCTTGGGAATGAAACAAGGAGTTTATGTTTCATTAATTAGTACTGTGAAATTCACCTCTTGTACAAGATTTTATAAGAATGCATAGAAGATCTAGCTAAAATAAAAGGATCTGGACAATCCATGACAAATGCTATTTATTATACTTTATAATTCTTTTTGAACAAATACAATTACAACAAATAGTATAATCTATGATCATTAATTGCTTGAAATACCTACAGGATCTAACTTCACTTATGTTTAACAAAGTGCTTATACATTTTGTTTGCCCTGTTGAACCTAACATGACAATGTATTTTGGAGATTTATTTCTCCCAACATTGTATGTGTGTGGCAGGGGGTTGACAGTATAGTCTCAGGATCAAGAAACAGCTTGAGTATTTAACCAACTTGGAATACAGGATTATAAGGATTTAATTCTACTCAAGATAGTTTTATGACAAAGTACTTTGCACCAGCCCTTGACAGGTATGTGTCAGCTCCCTTCTCAACAGATAGCAGTATTAAAATCCAGGCTTGCTCCCATCGGCACTATTTTTCCGAGGATTTACTTGAAAAAATAAGTAAAATAGAAACAACAACAAAAACTAACATCTGGCTTCACCTCAGCTGTCTGTTTCTCTGCTTCTCCCATTTTCTGTTGCCAGTTTCCCTTTTCCTTTTCTAGTCAGCCAAGAGGAATGGATATAGAGAGTGATGTTAAAAGGCAAGGTATACAAACCCACACACGATGAGGGTCCTGTATCCCTAGAACTCAGGCAGTAGGAATTTCCCCTGCCGTACCACTTGGGCCTCCTCTGGGAGTAAAGGATCTCCTGTTCATTTCAGGGAGTTTATTTCTGTCCTGTGCCACTAAAGATGGGCTCTGCTTGACCCAGATGGCACTCAACACAGTCTCTGAGGGTGGGCAAGATTTCCCTCACTGAGACAGTCCACACAGAAAATTGACACCCTCCTTCCTGGGAGGGAGAGTGAAGAACACTTTCCTGAGAACAAATGTGCTTTTCAAAGGTGCAAAGGTCTGGCAGGGGGAGAAAGTGGGGACGCAGAGTCGGGTGATATTGAAAACAATGTATTTTTCCTTCTCTGTCAATCACTTTGCCCTCAGGTTTCTCACCCATTGGATCAATGGCATTAATTGTTTCAGAGGGACAGCAAATGTCATGTAGGACAAAGAACTCATTGCTCAGCTTGAATTTCACACTAACTTTTTTTTTTTTAAGTCCATGGTCTTAAAAGCCTAGCTTTGTCAAGCAAATAAAAGATTTCTAAATTTCAAAAACTTCCTTCTACATATCTCTAACAGAGCTTGGGGGTCTGATCACAGAGGTTCACTGTAAGCCACCAAAACCTAAAGGCAGTCCCTGATAAACAGAAAGAGAGAGGCTCCCGGGGCCAGAGAAACTTGAAGTAATTAAGGCAGCACACATCTAAAGCTTAGAAGTCATTTGAGTCCTTTTAGGGGCAAGAATCTCATGTCCCAAGTGTTAGATCCAGAGTCTGCCAAGGAAAGAAAATAGAAATTCCAGATACGACAATGAGGCAGCTAAAACCAGAAGTGGCAGGTAACTCATTTTAAATTCAGAGCTTAGGAGTTTGTGATTGTTCCTCTGGTCCACGCAAAGATTGAGACCCTAGACTAGGATTGGGAGAAGAAAATGATTTTGATGGCTAAATGTGGAGGATGAGGGACAGACAGGAGTCTAAGGCATTGCTTGCCAGCTTGGATATAACAATCACTCAGTGAACACAAGGGAAGAAACCACTTTGGCATGTGTTGCATATGAAGAATCTGAGTGACATCCAGACATAAACACTTATCTACTTATCAGGAGTTAGTTAGACAGCCACGCCTGAAGTTGAAGGGAGAGAGCTTAGAGCTGAAAATACAAATGACTTTTTGATCTTCGGCAGCCCATAGGATTACAAACAAGATTCCCAGATCTAGCATCACCTGGAAAAGTTGTGAAAATACAGATTCCTGGGCTCAGCCTCTAGTAATTCTCACTTAGCAGAGCAGGTGTGATGGCCAGGAATCTGCATGGTTAGACAGCAGATTAGAAATCATGAGGAATTATTCTGATATGTGCTTCATTTTGAAAAACCAATTAAATGAGTTACATTGGCGGATATAGAGAGTGAGAAAAACAAAAGGCTAAGCACTGATTTTGGTGGGTCCCAGCATTGGAGAGAGAGAGAGAGCTTCCAGACAGAGCAGCCTGTGAAGGAGACTATAATGGAATGATCAGACAGGTTGATGGGAAAGCAACAGAGAGAGATGTCAGAGAGTGAGGCTCTTTATCCGCCTTTTGTACCATGAGTTCTAAACTACATTATCATTTCCCTTGTATTATTTTCTCAAAGATAAAAATGTTCCTTTTCTATAGACTACTTCTCTATAGACTCCCCCTCCTTTTTTTTTTTTTTTACAGTATCCTATTGAGTGGGAAAAAAGCATTTTATTAAAAGCAGTAATTTGTTACTGCTCTAAATGATCTTTTAGAGTTTCTAAAACACAGTGTCTTCTTGATAAAGCTGCTCTGTGAGTGAATTATTAGGCTGCTGTTAGTCCTGGCCAGTGAACAAAGACATAAAACATAATGTGCCGAAGTTGGCTAATGCAAAGTGCTGGGGTGTATCTGCTAATTAACATGCTGCTGTTAGCACGTTCCCACTTTCTTTGTTTCCTTTGGTGATTTCTGCTAGAAAGAAAAAAAAAACTATACATTACTTGCAAAAAAATTTTTGAGGCAAAAACAAAAGCACATATCTTTGTGCAGACAGACTTTACACAGTGACATGTTGAGATAGCTCTGTGCATCGCCAGCAAGGTTATGTTCATTGAATGACCCCTTGGCGAAAGTCTCAGCCAGAAACATAGTGCACGGATGATAAGGCATTTTACTTTTACTCTTTTCCACTCTCTCAGACCATGCCTAGGTTTTCCCAGCTAATGTGATCTGAAAGAAAGGAAATGAAGGCATTGGCTATAAACCCACAGCCGCCTCCGCACCTGGGTTGGCACACACCTGAGTGAGGCTCTCACCTACTTCTGTCCTTCCTGTTAAAGACATCGAGAGAGACCTTGGAGGACCACAAATCCTCCAATATGTTGTCATTGCAAAGCTGTTAGGGATTTCACAGCTGACAGCAGTGCATCTAATTACTGAATTATTAAACGGAAGGCCCCCGCCTAAAAAGCAGCATCCTGTCACTCAAGAAGATAAATTCATGTGAAAAGCAGAGGTACAATTAGGTCACCTCGCTCACTTCTGCAGACAAATTTGAAATATTCAAACTCGAGGGGCAAGGAAACTTAATTGCCTCGGGTACCTGATTTAAGTTGAACCTGAAATGTGAAGCCAACTGTGTTTTCAGTTCCTGCGCCAGTTGCTGGGAACAACAGTCTCAGCCTTCTGCTATTTTGCATTTTTGTTTCAGGCCCAAATATTTTCTTCTGAAATTAGACTGTCAACCCACAAAATCATATCTGAGAGATTTCTAAATGGAAACAAATATAGGTGGAGGGGGTAAGGCATACGTTAAAGGCCAAAGATGACTAAGAGGGCAGCCTTTCAGACAGGCAGGTTTCTGCATGAACCTTTCTTTTATTTTTTTCCTGGAAGAAGGTTGTAAAAATCCCCTACAGTCTCTCTGATAAGACTGTAAAAATCTCAGTCTGGTCAGAGAAAAGACCACTAGCTG
This sequence comes from Nanger dama, assembly GCA_917880005.1. Lineage (NCBI taxonomy): Eukaryota > Metazoa > Chordata > Mammalia > Artiodactyla > Bovidae > Nanger > Nanger dama. The sequence goes on along the minus strand of CAKJTW010000044.1, from coordinate 8,917,367 downwards.
GCATAGTTCTATTTGTGTATTTATGTCCTCAAAGGGCATTTCCATTTGGCTACAATAATAATAAACCAATAAATGCAACTTATAGAGCTTTCACTGTTTGTCGGGCTCTATACTTAAAAGCCTTGACTCATTGGAAAAGACTCTGATGCTGGGAGGGATTGGGGGCAAGAGGAGAAGGGGATGACAGAGGATGAGATGGCTGGATGGCATCACCGACTCGATGGATGTGAGTCTGAGTGAACTCTGGGAGCTGGTGATGGACAGGGAGGCCTGGCATGCTGCAATTCATGGGGTCGCAAAGAGTCAGACACGACTGAGTGACTGAACTGAACTGAACTGATACTTAAAAGCTTTACTTTTTTCATGTTTTATCTCCATAACATAGCTATGAGATAGATACCACTTTAGAGAAGGGAGCTGAGTCACAGAGAAGTTAAGTAGTTCACATTCTCCAAGTAATATGGCTAGAAATTGAGGGAACCCAAACTAAAACCCAAGAACCCTCATCCTGAAACTGCATGTATATTTAATTGGTCATTTTACTATTTGTGACTGCATGGACTGTAGCCCACCAGGCTCCTCTGTCCACGGGACTCTCCAGGCAAGAATACTGGAGTGTGTTGCTGTGCCCTCCTCCAGGGGATGTTCCTGACCCAGGAATTGAACTCTTATGTCTTAAGATCTCTTATGTCTCCTGCACTGGCGGGAAGGTTCTTTACCACTAGCACTGCCTGGGAAGCCCAAAGGAGATAAAACAGCTGGTAACTTTATCTGCCTTTTTTCTATTTTCATGTTTATAGGGTATCTGCCTCCTAATACCTTCACTTCCCTTTTCAGAGAACATCCCACCTGAACCATGTTACCTGTCCATGCATTTGCCCCTTCGGCTAAAGGAGGCAGCTAAAGGGAAAGGGTGCTTTTCCATTTGCCTTTGTATATGTACTGTATTAATCAGACTTCTCCAGAGAAACAGAATCAATAAGATACTAAAAGATATTTGTTTTTAGCAATTAGCTCATGTGATTATGAAGACTGGGAAGTTCCACAATCTGCTGTCTGCAAGCCAAAGACTCTGGAATTTGGTGATTTAATTTAGTCTGATTCTGAAGGTCTGAGAGCTGGGGAGTCAATGCTGTAAATCTGTTTAAAGGCAGGGGAAGGTGAGGTGAACTGTCCCGTTCAAGCAGTGAGGCAGGAAGATGGGTGCAAACTCCTCCTTCCCTTACTTCCTGTTCTACCCAGGCCCTCAGCAGATTGAATGCATCCATGTGTTTTTATGCTTTTGTGACACTCCCTGGAGTGAAAGCGAAAGTTCCTCAGCCATGTCCAACTCTTTGAAACCCCATGGACTATGCAGTCCATGGAATTCTCCAGGCCAGAACACTGGAGTAGGCAGTCTCGCCCTTCTCCAGGGGATTTTCCCAACCCAGGGATGGAACTCAGGTCTCCTGCATTGCAGGCAGATTCTTCACCAGCTGAGGCACCAGCAAAGCCATCCATGTTGAAGAGGATGATTTACTGAGTCCACTGATTCAAAAGCGCGTCTCATCAGGAAACACCCTCAGAAGCACTCCCAAAAGTAATATTTAATCTGGGCACCCCATGGGCCATTCAAGTTGATATAATCACACCCAGACTGTTTTTTTTTTTTTAATTTCTATTCAATAAATGTTTCTGAAACTGAACCCAAATCATTCAACTGCCAAGGATGGATTCTAACAATGTTTGGCTTTGTTTTCTGCTATTTGTGATTGGCTGAGGTTATTTACCCATGTGGTTAACTAAGCACATGGCTCCAGGTCAGCCAGGAAGACTGATTCTGAAGAACATTTATGATGGGTCCTGCCTCTGCAGAATCAACTCAGAAGCACCTGGTTCTTTCGTTCTTCCTGGATCTTTGGTATATAAAAGTTGATCTTGAAGACAAGCTTCTCTAAAGAGATGATAAAGACTCATTTATTCAGATTAAGGCTATAGGATTCTTTCCATATTTCCCATATACTGCTAAATTATATATATATGTATATATATAAATAGATTATGTATTATACATACATCCACATCTACCCAGTTTATATATATAATATATATATTTATATATATATAATTTATATATAGATATAAATTTAACATTATATATATTATATATCCACATGGTCCCACTTCTTCAAAATGGCATTTGACATTCTTCCATGTATAAACCAAGCAATCAACCCAGACAGCAGAATCAGAATGGCATAGTGGTTAGAAATAGTCTCTAGATTCAAATTTCTTAGGTCTAGATATCAGTTCTTCCTTTTGCTAATTGTGTGATTATTCACCTTGTTACCCAGTTTGTACACAGATAATATATCCAAAGTCATGTACTTGCTCATCATAGATCAGGGATTTAAATGACGTGCCTTTACTAATCACATAAAGGGTCAATTAATTTTTTGTCAGTTCATCTACCTGAAGACCTAGACTTGATATTTTTCTTTTAATCCTCAGAACTTTGCACATAGTAAATGCTCAGTAAATTTATGTTGAATAGATTTTGATTATTGTAAAAGTTTGCCCCATCCTAGGAAAAAATTCTAAAGAAATAGTATCTTATGGTCCTAGAGGCATAGTTGTTTCCAAGGTAAAACAACAATCAAAGTTTAGTTATTGAAAATTATATTTTCTTCCAGTATAAAGTATACAATTGCAAGCTGAGGATAACTTGAAGGCCAGAAGACTGCAAACATGTGAAAAATGTTAACATCACATTTTTAGGCTTATTAGAAACGGTCTAAATAATTATAGCAGTCAAATTACTGGTGGCTTTTGGCTCCTATCCAGGAAGAAGGTCATGACCCAGCATACCAGGACCCTGCGTGACACAAGTGATTGACAGGAAGAGGAAGTAGATTGATACCTTTCACATGGGAATCACAGCTTGTTGCAAGTATAAGCAAAACACATATCTGGATTTTGAGGGAAAAGTTCATTTTGTCCTGATTCAGGTTCTTTGTTCCCAAAGTTGTTTAATTGTGATTATTTGTGCGTGTGCATGTGTGTGTGTGTGTGTGTGTGTGTGTGTGTGTGTGATAAAACAGCTGACTACCTTAATAAAATACAGATCACTTGCTGCTGGTTAAAATCATCACTGGATATGTCTTTGTTTTCTTTTCACTGAAGTAGCTATTGGATATTTGACTCCAGGCAAAGAGGAAGCTATTTCTCAAATGGATTTTTTTTTCAATCCCTACATAGGAAATTATTAATTTTTGAGTCTGTGGATAATTATCTACAGTCTGTCCATAAAGAGTGTAGAAGTTACTATTTCAAAGGGAATTTTGTAAAGGTTAAACTGCCACAGCTTCTCATATGTCTGCAATAACGAGCATAAGAATTCCATGTTGCATCTCCAACTCTGTGCTTTGGGTTTATTGGCATACCAATGACCCAACATGCAGTGGGTAAGAAAAGGGTTTACCTTATATAGTGGGGTTTTATTCAGAGGCAGATGACATTCTTCTTAGCTTCAATTCTGTGACTCATGAAAAAAATTGAGAGAGTCACAAGAAGATAAGAACTAATCTATCAGCAAAGTCCACTTTGTTTCCAGGTGCAACACATATACCATTTGGAAGTTATTTTGTTGTAAGGCAGAGCTTCAGTTCAGTTCAGTTCAGTCGCTCAGTCGTGTCCAACTCTTCGTGACCCCATGAATCGCAGCACGCCAGGCCTCCCTGTCCATCACCAACTCCCGGAGTTCCTTGACTCACGTTCATAGAGTCCGTGATGCCATCCAGCCATCTCATCCTCTGTCATCCCCTTCTCCTCCTGCCCCCAATCCCTCCCAGCATCAGAGTCTTTTCCAATGAGTCAACTGTTCGCATGAGGTGGCCAAAGGACTGGAGTTTCAGCTTCAGCATCATTCCTTCCAAAGAAATCCCAGAGCTTAGTAACCTGCAAATTAAATTCACCTAGGGAAGTTTTAGATGCTCACCACTCCAACCATCTGGGTGGGGCCAATGAATCAGTATTTTGTAACCCCCAGGTTATTCTGATGTCAGCCATTACTGAGCACCATTATTAGGTCAAAAGCATTAGATATACAGACTTTGATTATGCATCATTGATGCTTTTATCATCATCATCTTTAGACTTTTTGAAAATAAAATTCATATTACCACACTTGCTATTAAAGACTGAAGAGATCATTTTTAACTTGAATATCTATCTGAATCAATTTCCATTTCAAATCTCCTTTGAGTATAGACAAAATGATGTTCATTTTTTGAAATAGTTTCATTTAGTATATTCTCATACTAAATGAGAGAAAAATCCTTGGAGAAACCCATTAAAATATGAGATACGGGATATTCTCATTCACTTTTATAAAATAAATACATATTATTTTACTTTCTGTTACATTCCTAGTAATAAAAATGACTGAATAGTGTTTATAGCATCAAAAGATGCACAATTAGTGGAAAAACCAGTGTGTGCACAATAACTATAATATTTTAAGATAACTGCACTGAGGTATGGTCAGGGTTTAATCACAAAGTCTCCAGGGAGAAATTAACTTTGTGCTAGAGTATGAAAGATATTCAGAAGGATCCAGTGTGAGCAAGAGATGAGTTTATGGACAAGGGCAAGTTCATAGACAAGGTGAAATTTATATTGTTTTGAAGGGTTAGGAGGGTTTCCCTGGTGGTTCAGAGGTTAATAAACGGCCTGCAATGCAGACCTGGGTTCCATCCCTGGGTTGGGAAGAATTCCAGGAGGAGGGCTTAGCAACCCACTCCAGTATTCTTGCCTGGAGAATCCCCATGGACAGAGATGTCTGGTGGGCTACAGTCCATGGGGTTGCAAAGAGTCAGACATGACTGAGTGACTAAGCACAGAGGGATTGGGACCCGGACTGGTAGGACTGGATGACAGAGTGCTTTACCACTAGCACTACAGTGAAGGAAGGACTTATCCTCAGTGGCTGAAAAGAAGTGGGCATAAGACACATTAATTTTTAAAAATATTTTCCAATGAAAGTAATGAATATTTATCAAATTCAGAATTATTTCTGGCTACTTAAATTCATACATTTTTCTTATTTTATACAGTATGGTCAAAGCTTTTCTAAGTCATTAATTCTTCAGGCCATTTTTCTATAATTTTATGACCATGTGATGATATTTGCTATAGTTATATTTTCTTGAAATAATACATTACGCAAAGGCTAGTAGTCCCAGAGGACATGTACTAATATAGCATTCCTTAGATCACAAAGACCAAGTGGAAACAATTGCTTTCATAAGTTTATATTTTATTGCATGCACGGGTGTTTTTGTTTTGAAGAGGAAACTCAGGTAAAAAGTATGATTAATTCTCATGCCATCCCAGAATGCCAGCTAGAGAGAAGTTTTCCCCCATTTTAAAGAAAATAGAGCACACAGATGTTCAGGTCATGGTGACAGAAAGAAAGTGTTCATGACCTGCACTAGGTTACTTCTCTCCAGATTGTTGAAATGGCTTCTCAAAGGATTCCAGGGTCGGCACCAATCCAGACCATTCCTATGTATTTATGTGCAGACCTGGTCTGATAGCCAGATTCCATGTTCTCTCATTTTGTCATAGAAAATCCCATCCCAGCTATTTTACTGAGAAAACTGGAATAATTCAGAAGTATTCATTTGGAACCCAAAAGGAAGAGTCAGCTAATCCGCCAAACACAAATAATCTTCAATGAAGTCTGCTGCTGCTGCTAAGTCACTTCAGTCCTGTCCAACTCTGTGTGACCCCATAGATAGCAGCCCACCAGGCTCCCCCATCCCTGGGATTCCCCAGCAAGAACACTGGAGTGGGTTGCCATTTCCTTCTTCAGTGCATGAAAGTGAAAAGTGAAAGTGAAGTCACTCAGTCGTGTCCGACTCTTCACGACCCCACGGACTGCAGCCTACCAGGTTCCTCCATCCATGGGATTTTTCCAGGAAGAGTACTGGAGTGGGGTGCCATCGTCTTCTCCATCAATTAAGTCTACACGCAATAAATTACACACTTTATACAAAGGAAAGACATCTTGGAGAAGTGGAGTGAACATTGAACTAGAAACCAACAAACCAGCATTGAGGTCCTGCCACATACTAGTTAGATGATCAGGAAGTCATTCATATGATTGACAAACTTGAAACTCATGTTCCTTAACTTGAGATAAAGTACTCACAGGATCAGGAGAACCAAATCAGTGCATAAGGATTTTAAAGCCTGAAACACAGACAAAGATGAATCACAGACATTTTGTTCAGTTTAATCAGTTCAGTTCAGTTGCTCAGTCATGTCCAGTTCTTTGCAACCCCCTAAACTGCAGCACGCCAGGCCTCCCTGTCCATCACCAACTCCTGGAGTTCACTCAACTCACGTCCATTGAGTTGGTGACGCCATCCAGCCATCTCATCCTCTGTCATCCCCTTCTCCTCCTGCCCCCAATCCCTCCCAGCATCAGAGTCTTTTCCAATGAGTCAACTCTTCGTGTGAGGTGGACAAAGGACTGGAGTTTCAGCTTTAGCATCATTCCTTCCAAAGAACACCCAGGACTGATCTCCTTCAGAATGGACTGGTTGGATCTCCTTGCAGTCCAAGGGACTCTCAAGAGTCTTCTCCAACACCACAGTTCAAAAGCATCAATTCTTTGGTGCTCAGCCTTCTTCACAGTCCAACTCTCACATCCATACATTTTGTTGCTGTCTGTTATTTTTGGATTTTACAGTTAGGCAAAGGAAATGCTCCTTAAGGTGAAAATGCTGGAATCAGCAGAAAAATACAGATAAGCAAAAAGAAATTCCTAGAGAGAAGTCATGTAAATTGTGGATTAAGTATCTCTGAATTACCTTTTACATAATAAGGTGATACATTAGAAATCATTTTAAATCTGCAGATTCTAGTTATCAAAATAATTTTGCTATGTCTTTAAAGTTTCCATAAAGTCTACAAGTTTTTAAATTTATAGATACCTCATTTATAAACTTTAGCTTTATACATAAAACTCTATCTGAATTTCAAAATTTTTAATTAGCAATATATAAGAATGACATTGGATCAAAATATATAAGCACCATCAAAGCTTTTGATTCACCGTTCAAAGCTAATATCTCAAAAGCTGCACTAATTTGTAACCCCATCATCAATGTGTGAGTGAATGTTTCAGCATTCCTTGTCAGCACTGCATATTTAGATGTTTAAAAATTAATGTTCTCATTATATTTTTTTGCATTTATTTAGTAACTTACAAATCTGGTTCTTATTTTAGTTATTTCTATTCTCCTTTGATTAGTCTCTTCATTCCATTTCCCATTTATTTATTCATGTATTTCTAAAGATTTATGTAGCTTATTAAAATACTAAGACCATAACTTTTAGATATTTTATTTGCATAACATAATTTTTTTCAGTTTTTTAAAATGTTTGAATTTGCTTTATGTGAGTTTTCACTGTAGAGAATGTTTTCCTCTTCATTTTATTAAAATGATCAAAATGATAGCACATTTCATTTGTGACCTCTCCCAGTGGAAAGCATTTTTATTAGTGTTTGGAGCTGAAATAAAGCTTACAGTCTCCACACATATAGTTCTGCCCTAACTTTAGGCAATCGACAGGTATTTATTGAAAGACCCGTTTACTCCAGACATATAAGTTAGATCCTGACTGATCTAAACACATAACGTATTTTGAAGAAAATGTTACCTTCTGGTTGGAAAGGAAGGCAAAATTAAGAATAAAGCAAACTTATACCCAGGATAACAAACACTTATACCCAGGATAACAAAAACTTATACCCAGGATAACAAAAGTAATTGAACAAATAGACAAAAAAAGAAATTCTTAAATTAGGAGCAATAAAGGGTGGAATGACTGTCATTAAAAGAAAAGAAATAAATAATTAAGCAATTAATAATAAAAAGAACAAAATAGAGATTTTGCAAGTAAAAAATGTCTGTAATAATTAGTGACAGAATTTGCATAAATAATTATGTCTAAATAATTATTGTATCTACTGAATAGCAAGTATAGTATTGAACAGCAAATCAAAAAGATCTAAAGTTAAACTGAGCAATGTGTGTGGATCACAAAACAGACAAGATAGGAAAAAAGTGTCAACTAGGAGTCTAAATATTTTAAAGATAGATACAAACTTTCTAACATTCTTCTAAAAAACTCTTGTATGTTGAACAGAGAGAATGAGGAAAAAGAACTATTTGGAAAAAATGTAGCAAGAAATACCCCAGAACTGTTACATGAATATTAATAATAAAATATATACATATATACATAAATAAATGACATATATTCTCAAACTGAATGAGTACACAGAGTACTGAGCAGGATAAATTTAACCAAAACCAAACCAAAGTCACATCAAAACACAATGAAATGAACTTTCATATTAGTACTGAAAGGAAAATACTCTTAAAAGATGCCAGAAGAAAAGGAATCATTGTTTATAAGGAATGGAAATCATACTGACACCAGATTTCTCATCAGCAGTGCTGAACACAAGAACACAATAAAGTAACACCTTCCAAGTTCTGAGAAAAATATTTTGAACCCAACATGCTATATTCAGCCAAACCGCCAAACCATAATTTAAAATGGAAAGCTATAATAAAGACTTTTTTCAGATATGAACAATTTACAAGGTATGAAATTTCTCTGAAAGAACTATAAGAAAATTTACTTCAAAGTAAAAATGGAAGAGGTAATATTCATGAATTATTTTAAACAAAAATGATAACATATTTTTACCAATTGGAAAATTTATTCCACAATATTTAAGTGTAGACTATATGTGAAATGTGGCGTGTGAGCAAAGAGAGGACAAGTTTACTCAGATATAGGATATAAATAGTGATGAATTAAGGACTGAAAATTATATTTAAGACACTAGAGATACTTGCTGCTGCTGCTCAGTCACTTCAGTCGTGTCCAATTCTCTGCGACTCCCACAGATGGCAGCCCACTGGGCTCCGCCATCCCTGGGATTCTCAGGCAAGAACACTGGAGTAGGTTGCCATTTCCTTCTCTAATGTATGAAAGTGAAAATTGAAAGTGAGGTCGCTCAGTTGTGTCTGACTCAGCGACCCCATGACATCAGGCTCCTCCATCCATGGGAGTTTCCAGTCAAGAGTACTGGAGTCGAATGCCATTGCCTTCTCTGCTAGAGGTACTTAAGTAGTTAGAAAATATAAAGAAAAGTTTAGAAAGAGTACTGCCCAAATCCACAATGGTAGTTATATCTGGGGAAGATCCTGGAATATATTTTGATGGAGGATTGGGAATATGGATCAAATTAAATTTAATTGCAATGCTTCACTTATTAATAGGGAGATGGATTATTGAATTTTAATAAAAATTAAGGAGCAAATAAAATAAGGATATAAACATTATAAGTACCCTTACTAAATAAATAAGAAAACAGTTGCATTAGCTATAATCTCTTTGTAACCAAGTAGGGCCCTATGAGAAGTTCTACCCTATGAGACACAACCCCCCACCCAACCATGTCCTCCACCTGTCTCTTACATGTAGAAAAACTGTAGCCAAAGAATAAATTTAATGAGAAAAATGAGAAAATGGAGACACAAAATATTTTAAAAAACAAAATTATAATACTTTAGCCATGAAACACAGAGAAGGCAATGGCAACCCACTCTAGTGCTCTTGCCTGGAAAATCCCATGGATGGAGGAGCCTGGCAGGCTGCACTCCATGAGGTCGCGAAGAGTCATACATGACTGAGCGACTTCACTTTCACTTTTCACTTTCATGAATTGGAGAAGGAAAGGGCAACCCACTCCAGTGTTCTTGCCTGGAGAGCCCCAGGGATGGCAAAGCATGGTGGGCTGCCGGCTATGGAGTCTCACAGAGTCAGACACGACTGAAGCAACTTAGCAGCAGCAGCCATGAAACAAAGTCAAGGACTTTTAGTTTTGCCTCAAGGGCTAATACTGTGAACCATATCATTTGAAAAAGCTAGTGGAGGTGATGGAATTCCAGTTGAGCTATTTCAAATTGTAAAAGATGTTGCAATGAAAGTGCTGCACTCAATATGCCAGCAAATTTGGAAAACTCAACAATGGCCACGGGAGTGGAAAAGATCAGTTTTCATCCCAATCCCAAAGAAAGGCAATGCCAGAGAATGTTCAAACTACCACACAATTGCACTCATCTCACATGCTAGCAAAGTAATGCTCAAAGTTCTCCAAGCCAGGCTTCAATGGTACATGAACCAGGAACTTCAAGATGTTTAGTCTGGATTTAGAAACGGCAGAGGAACTAGAGATCAAATTGCCAACATCTGCTGGATCATTGAAAAAGCAAGAGAGTTCTAGAAAAACATCTATTTCTGCTTTATTGACTATGCCAAGGCCTTTGTGTGGATCACAACAAACTGGAAAATTCCTCAAGAAATGGGACTACCAGACCACCTGACCTGCCTCCTGAGAAATCTGTATGCAGGTCAAGAAGCAACAGTTACCTATGGTGGATTCATGTACGGCAAAACTAATACAATATTGTAATTAGCCTCCAATTAAAAGAAATAAATTTATATTTTTTAAAAAGAAGCAATAGTTAGAAATGGACGTGGAACAACAAATTGGTTCCAAATAAGGAAAGGAGTATGCCAAGTTTGTATACTGTCACCCTGCTTATTTAACTTATATGCAGAGTAAATCATGAGAAATGCTGTATTGGATAAAGCACAAGCTGGAATCAAGATTGCTGGGAGAAATATCAATAACTTCAGATATGCAGATGACATCACCCTTATGGCAGAATGTGAAGAAGAACTAAAGAGACTCTTGATGAAAGTGAAAGAGGAGAGTGAAAAAGTTGGCTTAAAACTCAACATTCAGACAACTGAAATCATGGCATCTGGTCCTATCACTTCATGGAAAATAGATGGGGAAACAATGGAAACAATGACAGACTTTATTTTGGGGGTCCACAAAATCACTGCAGATGGTGATTGCAGCCGTGAAATTAAAAGACACTTGCTCCTTAGAAGAAAAGTTATGACCAACCTAGACAGCATATTAAAAAGCAGAAACATTATCTTGCCAACAAAGGTCCATCTAGTCAAAGCTTTGGTTTTTCCAGTAATAATGTATGGATGTGAGAGTTAGGCTATAAAGAAAGCTGAGTGCCAAAGAATTGATGCTTTTGAACTGTAATGTTGGAGAAGACTCTTGAGAGTCCCTTGGGCAGCAAGGAGATCCAACCAGTCCATCCTAAAGGAAATCAGTCCTGAATATTCATTGGAAGGACTGGTGCTGAAGCTGAACCTCCAATACTTTGGCCACCTGATGTGAAGAACTGAATCACTGGAAAAGACCCTGATGCTGGGAATGATTGAAGGTGGGAGGAGAAGGGGATGACAAAGGATGAGGTGGTTGGATGGCATCACCAACTCAATGGACATGAGTTTGAGTAACTGTCAGGAGTTGGTGATGGACTGGGAAGCCTGGAGTGCTGCAGATCATGGGCTCACAAAGAATCAGACACGACTAAGTGATTTAACTGAACTGAACTGGTATCCTTTGAGCCATTTTACAGATACTGAAATCCCCACCAGGTAGATGAAGTTAACTACATGATAACCTGACTATAACCGTGACATAAACTGCTTCATCTTGGACAGTTCTAAGAAGTGGCCTCAAGAAAATGAGAACAGCCAACCCTGGAACTAAAGATTAACTATAGTTAAAGCAATCAAGGTGATGCTGATCAGACAGCCCATGACTAATTTCAAGATTACTCTTGGAGCTGGCTCTGCTGTTCTGCACATAGCCCCCTTTTTGCCTGTACACCTTTGAAACTCCCTTTTAAAAGCTCTTGCCCTTGATTACCTATAAGGAGTTGGTTCTTTGGGACATGAGTCCATCTTCTCCCCAGAATTGCTGGTTTTCTCAATAAAGCTATCTTTCCTTTCCTTCAACACCTGTCTCTCACATATTGGATTCTTAAGTGATAAGCAGCTGAACTTGAGTTTGGTAGCACCTCCATAAAATTAAAAACAAAAAAGTCCTTATATTTGGGAATTATTTTCTTCCATGGTCTCTGTATATCATCTATTTGTGATCAGAATGGCTGAAAAAATGTTGGTGTACTTTTCAATTTATCATTATAATATTAAGTTGTATTCCTATATCACCTATTTTAACAGAAAATTTCCATTTTTAAGTGGGCATCATCCTTTGAATCTCAAAACTCATCAATTTAGTCATCCATACTAATTTCAGAAACTCCACATTTTCTAGGACAAAATCCTGTTGGGCTAGTGCCTACTTCAGTTCAAACACATCTCAGTCACCAACAACTCCAAGTTCTAAGCCTCAGCCTTATCAGATGGCTTTACAGCATTTGGTGTATACACTAATAACTTCAGATTTTGTTCTCTAATCCCATCTTGGAAATGAATTTGCATATATAGTTTCCTCCTCTGCATCTCTGCTTGAGCATCTGTCAATCATACCAATCTATTTTAAAATCAACTTTTTGATTTCCAGCCCAATACATAAATACTCCCTGAGTTTTACTACCTCAGTAAATAGCAAGGAGAAGGAAATGGCAACTCACTCCAGTACTCTTGCCTGGAAAATTCCATGGATGGAGGAGCCTGGTGGGCTACAGTCCATGGGGTCGCAAAGAGTCAGACACAACTGAGCGACTTCACTTTCCTTCTTTCTATAGTTCCTTTTGGAGAAGGAAATGGCAACCCACTCCAGTGTTCTTGCCTGAAGAATCCCGTGGACAGAGGGGCCTGGTGGGCTACAGTCTATGGGGTTTCAGAGAGTCGGACATGACTACGCAACTAACACATACAAACACACAGTCAATGGCAACTCCATTCACCCGGTTGCTCAGGTCAAAAGCCTCATAGTTATGATTCTTCTCTCTCGCACTCCTATCCTGAATCAAATGATCCAAGACACCGTGATGAACACCCAATCCATGCCCTTGTCATCACTCATCCGGTAGGCTACAAGAGTGTCAACCTTGTCTCCAAACTTCTATTTCTGTCTCCTATCAATCATCAATCAATTTTCCATGTGGCATCAAGTTCCTCTTAATGTGAAATGCTTATCATGTCACTCCCCCACCCTGCTAAAACTTCTCTAATGACTTTAAAGACCCCAATCCAAAACCTTCCTCTTGGCTCTAAGCCCATATTTGACAAGACCCTTTGAGCCATACCTGTTGATATAATGTTTCTTGATCACATCAAACTTCTCCTTAGTGAAGTCACACACGTTTATTATCATCTGTGTCCAGAATGTTCTTTTCCCAGATAATTTCGTGACTCACTCTATCACTGTTTTTGAACTCTTGCCCAAATGTCACATTCTCACAGAGTCCTTCCTTGACTCCTAAATCTAAAACTAACCACCAGTACTCTGTTCTCTTGCTTTTATTTATAGTGATTATTACCTTGAACAGGTTATTTCCCTATATCTTCCCTCACACCTAAACTGTTACTTTTTCTACAGGTGGGAAAACTGAAGCTTTAAAGGGACAGTGGAGACTATGAGGTTTGAGACTGAGAGCCAAGGTTTTGAAATCAATGGAGGTTCTTTTCGTTAGACTGTGAAGCTATGAGGGCTTTGCCTGGAGCTCAGTGGCAAACAATCCACCTCCAATACAGGTGACATGTGTTCAATCCCTGGGTTGAGAATATTCCCTGGAGAAGGGCAGGGAAACCCACAACAGTATTTTTGCCTGGAGAATCCCATGGATAAAGGAGCCTGGCCTGGGTGAGGGGTGGGGGTGGGGGCTACATCCCATAGAATCACAAAGAGTTGAACACAACTGAAGCAACTAAGCATGCATGCATGCACAAAGCTCTGAGGCTGCAGGTAAGGAAGAGAGAGAAGAGAGCAGAGAGTTTAGAAGTAATATATTTTTAATATTTGAGAGTGGAAGACAACTCTCCTGATTGTAAATCACAGTTTTGTCCAGTAAGGAAGAAAAGGTTTGAATACTGCTTAGCAGCTGGTGCCAGAATTGACCACAGCTTGATGACACTATTTTAAATGGCTGCAGGTGTGACTTAAAGGCACCAGAAAAGCCAGGACAGGGTGGAGGTCACCCTTTGGATGCCATAGGCTATTAAGGTAATTTGGGAGCTGTGTCAAATGAAGATGTGGTTTGTTGAACCGCAAATCCAAAGGGAAAGGGAAAGGCTTTGAAAATGGGTGAGGATAAGTATTCCTTTGTCCTATTCAGAGAAAGGGCAAAGTGCACCCAGCTGGACACAATTAAATCTGCAAAAGGTCCAGAGAGTCAGGGGCAAGAAAAAGGAACAGGTAAAAACTGACCTCTGTGCCAACTCTGACACAAACCAGTGGTTGCAAAGAATGTGTTGTCAATTTGCATATTTCCAGAAGAGGAGAAGGTGGCTATGCTATCCACAGCAATGTTAACTGAGTCATATGTTGAGAGTATCACCTAAAATTAAATATAAACCTCAGTGAAGGCACTCCAAAAGGATTGGTGTTACATGCAGTAAGGGGCCCTTACCTACCAGGCCTTTTGAACTGAGTACTCCTCTTCTCTGCTCTCCATCCTCCTCTCATCTCCTTCATGCTAAACATTACACTTCTTTATTTCAGCTCATATGACTTCCTTCCCAACCCTACTATGTATTTCTTCTCTCTAGGGCAGAAAATCTGACTCTTATCTTCAAATCCCCACATACTTGCATCAATTTGGCATATACAGTGTTCCAAAGATATTTGGTCAAGTGATAGTGAATGAATAAGAAGATACCAATTCTCATTCTTTGACTCAGACAGTCAGCTCTGGTCATTTGGTTGAAACCTAAATGCAGTCCATAGAGTAACAATACACCCATGATTATATGCATGACCATATTCCATTTGTTCATGACAAAATCTCTATCAGTCAGATGATTTGGGAAACCATAACTCACATGCTCAAGTTTGGATAATAAATATGTCCAAAAATGATGGTCTGCAAGAAGAATGGAATCTCATCTTTGAAACTCAAAATGCTTCTTTGTAGGTCTACAAATAAGATAGAAAAGCTTTGAGGAAGAGGACTAATGACAAGATTTTAAAATGCATCATTTTAATATCATTTTTAGATAATGCATACTTATTGTGGAAAAAGTGGGAGGGGAAAAATTATACAAACATTAGAGTCAAATCCAGAGATAAGAACTGTCAACAGGTTACAATGTTCTCATCAACTAAATTGAACAATAGGAACATATTATATTTGATGAGTACCTGCATGTGTGTGTGTGTATGTGCAAAGAGTGTCCGACTCTTTGCATCCTATGTACTATACAGTCCATGGAATTCTCCAGGCCAGAATACTGGAGTGGGTAGTCTTTCTCTTATCCAGGGGATCTTCCCAACCCAGGGATCAGACCCAGGTCTCTCACATTGCAGACAGATTTTTACCACTGAGCCACAAGGGAAGCTAACTCAGTTGAAGAATAGGAAAACATTATGTTTGAGGTGCACCTGCGTGTGTGTGTGTGTGTGTGTGTGTGTGTGTAGGAAAAGCTCTATGCATCTATCTCTTTCTAGAATTTCAAAGTGCAAACTTGAAAGTTGGACAAAACCTGATTTTGAAACCAGGAGTAAAGAAAATTATCTTTACTCAATCACTTTCCACCTGGGTGATTCCCCAATATAATGAAGATAATAATTATTTTATTTTGTACTTATAAAATTTAAACAAGATAATTAATTTAAGAGATCTAGCACAATGTTTTCAAATATGGTCTCCAGAATATTAGCTATTTCCATAGCTAAAATCATAAACATATTATAAATTTGTTTTGACCTATATTTTTACATAAAATCTTTTTATTAAAAGAATTTCAAAATATACTTTTAAAATCACTGTGTAAGTTTTCATAATCTGGATGTACAAAACTATATAAAACTGTTCATCTTTTTGAAAATTTACACTATCTTCAAAGTTTTACTATTGAAAACAACACTATAATGGAAAACTTTCATCTGGTGTATGTTGGTAGAACATTGATCATGTGGAGTGATGTACTGAACACTGGAATAAGTAATACAGATACAATCACTATTCTTATAGCATTTATGGACATTAACTAGGCAGTTTGGATAAAACATAAGGCAACGAATGACACCTGAAGTAGAGAGTATCATAAGACCATCTATTGAGAAATGGGTATCAGAAGTCTTTTGGGAGGACGTAAGCTCTAAATGGAATTTCTCTGGTAGTTCAGTGGTAAATAATCCACCTGCGATACAGAAGACTCAGGAGACTCCGCTGGTTTGATCCCTGGGTCTGGAAGCTCCCCTGCATGAGGGCATGGCAACCCACTCCATTGTTCTTGCCTGGAGAATCCCACGGATAGAGGAGCCTGGCGGGCTACAGTCCATAGCGTTACATACAGTTGGACACGACTGAAGCAACTGAGCACGCACACAAGCAGGAAATGTCTAAGTGGAAACTTACAGGATGAGTACAAAACTTTCATCAGATAGAAAGATGGGAGGGAAGAACTCATGGTGTCCCAAGCAAAGAGAATTTCAGATGAGAAGGCTGAGAGACACAAGAGTGTGCAGGTTAATCCAGAACTGGCAGTGGTTCCTATGGGCAAAGAACACAATAGAGTGAGCAGGCAAGAGTTTTGTTTATATTCATCCTAAGTGAAATGCTTGGACATGTTTTAAAAAGGGAATTGACATAATGGGTTCAATTCCTGGATCTAAATCTTGCTAGTTTGACTTCATTTGTCTGAGACAGAATTATGTCATTCATAAAATAACTATAGTTCCTTCATGCCAGGTTTGTCATTGGGTAAAAAGTGAAGATACAAAGTTCCCATGAAAGTTATATTTTCCTTCACTTCTTCTAAGTATATCTTAGAAAAAATAGAAAAATGATCCTGCTTATCAGACAGTTTCCATCTGCAAAAAGTAATTCAGAAACTGTATTTGGACCACCTGTACCGTCAAAGTGTTCAACTAGGGTGCTGTGACTAGTTACTTTACCTGCCCTCATGGAAGGATGCATGAAAATAATGTTAATTGACGTATGTGAGTGCTGGATATTTTATCAGGCATTTTATGCGTAATTTCTCATTTTGTGAATGTGAAAACTGACTTCACAAGTTCTATGTCCACAGTGAAAGACTTAGTGACAGGCAGAACCAAGATTCAAGTTTAGGCTTATAACAGACCCAAGTTCAGTCTCTGTCTACAGTGTTAAACAACCTGTAATCTATTATGCTTACTAGATTTAATCCTGTAAATGCTGAGAGGGCATGTTAAAGAAAAGCATTCAACCAAATTTTCTAAATAATAAAAAATGAATCAGTAAAGTTTAGCAAAAATACTTCAGTTTTATAATAAAATTATAATGTAATAAAATTATAATTAATGCTTTCAGTTGACTTTGTCCACCCATATTTATACTGCCAAGACTTTATAAAGATATTGGAAGAAATAACCAAGTAGATAAGAAAAAGCATTTAGAGACATGATAATTGGAAACAGAGAGGTAAATAATCTTTAGGATGATTGAGTATCTGTAAAAATTCAAGAAAATCAATACAAATATTGTGATATACAATAATGTAATAAAATATCACATCTAAAAACAGACAAATATGATAAATTTCTTTAGGAAAACATTTGTACAAAGGATATGCAAAACCTGTCTAAAGAACATTTTATTTTTTTTTTTATTTTACTTTACAATACTGTATTGGTTTTGCCATACATCAACATGTAAAACACTATAGAAAGACAAAAAAGTTGACAAGAACAAATTGAGAAACATGCTTTGGAATGCAAACATGTCGTGAAGGTAATATGCCCCAGGATAAAATTTGTTTAAAACAATCTCAATAATAATATCCAAATATATCTCCTTCCTGGAGTTAAAACATTGTTAATAAAGTTCCATGGAAAACAGTAAACAAGAAAAAGCAGATTAATCCTTAAAATAGGGAGTGTAAAGCCACTTTAATCACATCATCAAGTACTTGCCTATGCATAGACAGACAATCCAATGGGATAGAATAGAAAACCCAGAAATATATTCAAGTGTCATGAAATTTTAGTATATGATATATTTGTTGTTGTTGTTTAGCCTCTGTCTAATTCTTTATGACCCCATAGACTGTAGCCTACCTGCCAGGCTCCTCTGTCCATGGGATTTCCCAGACAAGAGTACTGGAGTGGGTTGCCATTTCCTTTTCTGAGGGATGTGATAAAAAAGGCACCTCAAATCAGAAAAGTTTTTAATAAAACATGTTGGTACAATTGGGTGCCGGGTAATAGCTATACATATAAAGATATAATTGCTAGATTATATGATAAACCAGGAAATATCCAAGTAAATCAGAGATCAAAATGTGAAAACAGACAAGCAGAAGAAAACACAGGTGATTACATTTTTATTTTGTGAGCAGAGGGGAAAATGTTTTCCTAATAATTACTCAAAATCAAGAAGCTATTATTTTTTATGTCTCAAAGGACTTAATTTTTTATTTTTTAAATTTTACTAATTTTCACGTGTTTAATGTATTTAAGGCAAATAAGTATCTATACTTATTTCTATGTTTTAGATTTTAAACTTTTAAATCAAATTTTATTGGAGTACAGTTAAGAAACTATTATATTAAAAGAACTGTTAAGTTCAAATAATTTTTTTCCAAGAAATGTTTGCATGGAAAACAACAAAAGCAAAGACAAAAAAAAAAAAAAGCACACACACAAGAAAAAATAATTTTGCAACTTAGAAAAGATAACAACAATCCCAAAATAAGATCAGCAAACATAAAAAATAATTGAAAAGGTGATATGAAAAATTATTTCAAAGTAGAAGAACTATAAATGTCCAAGAAACACACAATAAATTCTCATTCTCCTTTATAATAAGAGAATTTAAAGTAGACCACATCTCATAAAAGCTTTGACACCATCTCATTGGAGAAGGAAATGGCAACCCACTCCAGTGTTCTTGCCTGGAGAATCTCAGGGATGGGGGATTCTGGTGGGCTGCCGTCTACGGGGCCGCACAGAGTCGGACACGACTGAAGCGACGCAGCAGCAGCAGAGAGAAGAACGGTGAGTCAACTGATATCTTCCTGCATTGATAATGGGAATGCAAAATGCTACACATATGTAAAAATATTCATCAAAACTAGCAAAATCACATCAGTTCAGTCGTTCAACTATGTACGACTCTTTGTGACTCCATGGATTGCAGCACACCAGGCCTCTTATCCAGCACCAACTCCCGGAGTTTAATCAAACTAATGTCCATTGAGTTGATGGTGCCATCTATCCATCTCATCCTCTGTCATCCCCTTCTCCTGCTACCTTCAGTCTTTCCCAGCATCAGGGTCTTTTCCAGTGAGTCAGTTCTACACATCAGGTGGCCAAAGTACTGGAGTTTCAGCTTCAGTATCAGTCCTTTCAATGAATATTCAGGACTGACTTCCTTTAGGATGGACTAGTTTGATCTCATTGCTGTCCAAAGAACTCTGAAGAGACTTCTCCAAAACCACAGTTCAAAAGCATCAGTTTTTTGGCGCTCAGCTTTCTTTATGGTCCAAATTGTCACATCCATACATGACTACTGGAAAAACCATAGTATTGACTAGACAGAACTCTGTTGGCAAGTAATGTCTCTGCTTTTTAATAAACTGCCCAGATTGGTCATAACTTTTCTTTCAAGAAGCAAGTATCTTTTAATGTTATGGCTGCATCACCATCTACAGTGATTTTGGAGCCCCCAAAATAAAGTCTGACACTGTTTCCAACGTTTCCTCATCTATTTCCCATGAAGTGATGGGACCAGATGCCATGATCTTACTTTTCTGAATGTTGAGTTTTAAGCCAACTTTTTTACTCTCCTCTTTCATTTTTATCAAGATGCTCTTTAGTCCTTCACTTTCTGCTACAAGTATGGTGTCATCTGCATATGTGAGGTTATTGATTTTTCTCCCAGCAATCTTTCCACTCCAGCTTTCCAATCCAGGATTCCTCATGATGTACTCTGCATATAAGTTAAATAAGCAGGATGACAATATACAGCCTTGATGTACTCCTTTCTGTATTTGGAACCAGTCTGTTGTTCCATATCCAGTTCTGACTGTTGCTTCTTGCCATGCATACAGATTTCTCAGGAGGCAGATAAGGGGATCTGGTATTCCCATCTCTTGAAGAATTTTCCACAGTTTGCTGTGATCCACACAGTCAAAGGCTTTGGCATAGTCAACAAAGCAATAGTAGATGTTTTTCTGGAACACTCTTGCTTTTTCGATGATCCAGCAGACATTGTCAATTTGATCTCTGGTTCCTCTGTCTTTTCTAAATCCAGCTTGAACATCTGGAAGTTCACAGTTCAAAATCACATACACAATTTCTTTTTGACTGCACAATCTTAGTGTTAGAAACCCATCCCAATTTTAGCTGGCAAAAGTAAGAAATTAATATACAAGATTATTTGTGATATTATTTTAAAAGCAATATATTCAGTTCAGTTCAGTTCAACTGCTCAGTCATGTCTATGACTCCATGGACTGCAGCACGCCAGGCCTCACAGTTCATCACCTACTCCAAGAACAAGATATTTAAGGCACTCCAAATAACTTTCAATAAAGTGATAATTGAATAGACTATGGTACCTTAATAATATATCAACTTAGTTAGTTCAGTCACTCAGTCGTATCTGACTCTGTGACCCCATGAATCGCAGCACGCCAGGCCTCCCTGTTCATCACCATCTCTCGGAGTTCACTCAGACTCACGTCCATCAAGTCCATGATGCCATCCATCCTCGGCCGTCCCCTTCTCCTCCTGCCCCCAATCCCTCCCAGCATCAGAATCTCTTCCAATGAGTCAGCTCTTCGCATGAGGTGGCCAAAGTACTGGAGTTTCAGCTTTAGCATCATTCCCTCCAAAGAAATCCCAGGGCTGATCTCCTTCAGAATGGACTGGTTGGATCTCCTTGCAGTCCAAGGGACTCTCAAGAGTCTTCTCCAACACCACAGTTCAAAAGCATCAGTTCTTTGGCACTCAGCCTTCTTCACAGTCCAACTCTCATATCCATACATGACCACAGGAAAAACCATAGCCTTGGCTAGACGGAACTTAGTCGGCAAAGTCATGTCTCTGCTTTTCAATATATTATCTAGGTTGGTCATAACTTTTCTTCCAAGGAGTAAGCATCTTTTAATTTCATGGCTGCAGTCACCATCTGCAGTGATTTTGGAGCCCCCAAAATAAAGTCTGACACTATTTCCACTGTTTCCCCATCTATTTCCCATGAACTGATGGGACTGGATGCGCTTTGTCCCATGAACTGATGAGCTTCATTTTTTGAATATTGAGCTTTAAGCCAACTTTTTCACTCTCTTTCACCTTCATCAAGAGGCTTTTTAGCTCCTCTTCACTTTCTGCCATAAGGGTGGTGTCATCTGCATATCTGAGGTTATTGATATTTCTCCCAGCAATCTTGATGCCAGCTTGTTTCTTCCAGTCCAGCATTTCTCATGAAGTACTCTGCATATAAGTTAAATAAGCAGGGTGAGAATATACAGCCTTGACATACTTCTTTTCCTATTTGGAACCAGTCTATTGTTCCATGTCCAGTTCTAACTGTTGCTTCCTGACCTGCATATAGGTTTCTCAAGAGGCAGGTCAGGTGGTCTGGTATTCCCATCTCTTTTAGAATTTTCCACAATTTATTGTGATCCACACAGTTAAAGGCTTTGGCATAATCAATAAAGCAGAAAGAGATGTTTTTTCTGGAACTCTCTTGCTTTTTCCATGATCCAGCGGATGTTGACAATTTGATCTCTCGTTCCTCTGCCTTTTCTAAAACCAGCTTGAACATCAGGGAGTTCACGGTTCATGTATTGCTGAAGCCTGGCTTGGAGAATTTTGAGCATGACTTTACTAGCATGTGAGATGAGTGCAATTGTGTGGTAGTTTGAGCATTCTTTGGCATTGCCTGTCTTTGGAATTGGAATGAAAACTGACCTTTTCAACTAAAACTGATATTGTAGTCTGGATCCTAGATGATATCAATGAATTCAGTTCAGTTCAGTCACTCAGTCGTATCTGACTTTTTGTGACCCCATGGACTGCAGCACGCCAGGCCTCCCTGGCCATCATCAACTGCTGGAGTTTACCCAAACTCATGTCCATTGAGTTGGTGATGCCATCCAACCATCTCATCCTCTGTCATCCCTTTCTCCTATCTTCAAACCTTACCAGCATCAAGGTCTTTTCAAATGAGTTAGTTCTTCCCATCAGGTAGCCAAGGTACTGGAGTTTCAGCTTCAGCATCAGTCCTTCCAACGAATGTTCAGGACCAATTTCCTTTAGGATGGACTGGTTTAATCTTGCAGTCCAAGGGACTTTCAAGAGTCTTCTCCTAACACCACAGTTCAAAAGCATCAATTCTTTAGCACTCAGCTTTCTTTATAGTCCAAACTCTCACATCCATACATGACTACTAGAAATACCATACTTTGATTAGACAGACCTTTGTAGGCAAAGAGTCTGGTTTTTAATATGCTGTCTAGGTTAGACATAACTACTTTTGTTTCAAGAAGCAAGTGTCTTTTCATTTTATGGCTGCAGTCACCATCTGCAGTGATTTTTAGAACCCCAAAAATAAAGTCTGTCACTGTTTCCACTATTTCACCATCTATTTGCCATGAAGTGATGGGACCAGATGCCATGATTCAAGAGGCGTTTTAGCTCCTCTTCACTTTCTGCCATAAGGGTGGTGTCATCTGCATATCTGAGGTTATTGATAATTTTCCCAGCAATCTTGATTCAAGCTTGTGCTTCCTCCAGCCCAGCATTTCTCATGATGTACTCTGCATTTAAGTTAAATAAGCAGGGTTACAATATACAGCCTTGGTGTACTCCTTTCCTGATTTGGAACCAGTCTGTCATTCCATGTCTGGTTTTAACTTTGTTTCCTGACCTGCATACAGATTTCTCAAGAGTCAGGTCAGGTGGTCTGGCATTCCCATCTCTTAAAGAATTTTCCAGATTTTTGTGGTCCACACAGTCAAAGGCTTTGGCACAGTCAATAAAGTAGAAGTAGATATTTTTCTGGAACTCTTGCTTTTTCAATGATCCAGCAGATGTTGGCAATTTGATCTCTGGTTCCTCTGCCTTTTCTAAATCCAGCTTGAACATCTGGAAGTGCACGGTTCATGTATTGCTGAAGCCTGGCTTGGAGAATTTTGAGCATTACTTTACTAGCGTGTGAAATGAGTGCAACTGTGTGGTAGTTTGAGTGCTGTAATAATAATGTAACTTTTGTACAATAATAATGCAATAAATACTGTAATGAATTTAGTAAGATTATTTCCATGGAGAATGGTTACCTAAAAATAAGTTCTTTTTGTAAAAGACAGAAGTGGGACTTCCCTGGCAGTCCAGTGGTTAAGACTCTGCCTTTCTACTGCAGAGGGCATGGGTTCTATCCCTGTTTGTGAAACTAAGATCCCTCAGGTCACGGTGTGAAGCAAAAAATAAAAAAATATGTAAACAGATGTATATTTGCATTGATAAATGACATGATTTAGTGATTTAATTAAAAAAATTTATGGTGTACCAAAAATTTAGTGATGGTTTTGTGTAAGAGTTGTGGTAATCAATGATCTACCTACGTGTCGGTAGTATATATGAATTTGTTTCAAATTATATGATACCCCAACTAGTGAATTACAGCTAGTTGCAGAATATTAAAATATATATATACCAGCATTGAATAAATCATTAAAGAATATTCTGTCAATTGAAATTTTAAAAAGCTAAGGCATGAATCAATGCAAATAGCTCAATGCTCACTCATGTAACTACAAACATGAAATTCCATCTGGAAAGATCCTTAGGTGTTAGTGCCCACGCTCCTTTGTAACACCTAAGGCGAGACATTATACAGCCTCTGTTTACACACATCTAACAACCAGGAAATCACTACATTAAAGGTGGCCGATTCCACTCTGGAGCAACTCTGTTGAATAGTTCTTCCTCTTAGTGGCTTGAAGAACTTTCCATGAAGGTTTTAGTTTTCAGGATAACTTCTCGTGTCCCTAGAAACAAGTATCATACATGAAGAGACAGGAGAAAGGCTTGAAAAAGGAATAAGGTGAGTGATTGGTGAGCCCAAATCAGAATCCCATCCCAGGGCCCTAGTCCCCAGTCCATGAATCAATTACTTTCAGTTTCAGAGGAATGGCTTTGAATGTGGACACAAAATTCTGGTTCCAGTGACATATTTCTGGTCACATGCTATTGAATATTTGTCTCACATCCAGATCTAAATCATCTCCTTGGTTTTTGTTTCTCTCTGTTCACAGAAGTGCAGATAAAAGAATCTGGGTGTGAGGGAGAGGGCAAAATGTGGAGAGTGACCACAGGAGAGAAAAAGTGTGGACCTCAAAGTGCATCAGGATCCTCTCTGGGGCCCTGCTCTGCCCTCCCACTCCATGCCTACTTGGAAATATTTGAGAAAGCAGTGTTATTTTGTATTGTATTTTAGCTAAAATTCACTGAGTTACTTATTATGTGTAACATTTTTTAACATATGTACTGTACTCACAAGGACATTATGGGTGATATCTTCGTAGTTCCGTTTTACAGATAAACAAAGAGAAATTGAGTGGTTTGCCCAAGAAAACATAGAAGTAAAGAGGAATAAAGTCCTGATCCACCAGATTTCAGAGTCTATAAAATGTAAAAAATAGACTCCAAGTTCTTGATGTGATAGAAATATTCCATGACTCTAAGCAGTTCTCTCATTACTTATGATAGATTCTACTCTTCTTTGAAGCAGCTCAGGTCCAAATCAGAAGTCTGGCATTCAGACCACTGTCTGGCCTTCTTATGCATGAATCTAGGGTCACCTAAGTAGGATTCTATACAATCACTCCATCTTCTTCTTGGACTTGTGCTGTGGGTTGGGGCGGGGGCTGGGGGTAGGGTCCAAGTTTTGGTCATTGCATTGACACCTGTGAAATTTTGTCTGATTCTTAGTTTGTGGACTAGTTGGTCAAGTTATGAAATGTTTTCTAACTTTTCCTTACATGTGAACCCTGCAGTTTTGATTTTTCCAGTTTGTTTGTTTGTTTCCAACAATTTCATCTAGTGTTGAATAGCATAGGTGGAGCTTAGCATAGATCCTTGTAATATACCACTGGCAATCACATTTCAGTTTGACCTCAATTCACCATTCAACCACTCATGATGCAGTAATCAGTCTCCGAACTGCAGCGACATCCATACATGTTCTCTTCTCTGTTTATAGGTATTTATGAAGAAGGCATGTGTGTACCTCACTGAAACCTATCTGTATTATGGCTGTCAAAATAACTGAGGAAAAAAGCAGACAGAGGCTTTATGTGACTGTTCTTAGGAATTTGCATTGATTCTCTCCAAAAATTAGTTCTGAAATTTTAGAATCACTATTAATTTTCCCAGTTGCTCCTTTGTGGAGTACTCCTCTCTTTTTATGGCAAGAATAACTAGTGTATTTTTACCTTTCAACCTGTTTCTTGGATCCCCTAAAGACAAAAGAAAAAGGCACCCACTGCAACATCATTTCAAACTTACCTCAAAGCCATTCACACCTTCAGCTTCTTCATTTTATCTTGTTGGAAACATTCAAGTTGTTTTCCCTTCAGTTCAGTTTAGTTCAGTTGTTCAGTCATGTCTGACTCTTTGCAACCCCATGGACTGCAACACACCAGGCCTCCCTGTCCATCACCAACTCCCAGAGCTTGCTCAAACTCATGTCCATCAAATCAGTTATGCCATCCAGCCATCTCATCTTCTATCGTCCCCTTCTCCTCTTGCCTTCAATCTTTCCCAGTATCAGGGTCTTTTCAAATGAATAACTCTCCACATAAGGTGGCCAAAGTATGGAGTTTCAGCTTCAACATCAGTCCTCCCAATGAATATTCAGGACTGATTTCCTTTAGGATTGACTGGTTTGATCTCCTTGCAGTCCAAGGGACTCTCAAGAGTCTTCTCCAACAGTTCAAAAGCATCAATTCTTTGGTGCTCAGCTCTCTTTATAGTCCAACTTTATTTATAGTCCAACTCTCACATCCATTCATGACTACTGGAAAAATCATAGCTTTGACTAGATGAACCTTTGTCAGCAAAGTAATGTCTGTGCTTTTTATTATGCTGTTTAGGTTGGTCATAGCTTTCCTTCCAAGGGGCAAGTGTCTTTAGTTTTGGGGTTTTTTTTTTAGTCTTTTTTTTTAAATTTATTTATTTTTTTAATTACAATACTGTATTTGTTTTGCCATACATTGACATGAATCAGCCACAGGTGTCCACGATCTCCCAATGCCGAAGCCCCCTCCCACCTTCCACCCCACATCCTCTCCCTGAATCATCCCGTGCACCAGCCCCATGCGTCCTGCATCCTGTATTGAACATAGACTGGCGCTTCATTCTTACAAGATAGTATACATGTTTCAATGCCGTTCTCTCAAATCACCCCACCCTCTCCCTCTCCCTCTCCCTCTCCCTCAGAGTCCAAAAGTCCGTTCTATACCTCTGTGTCTCTTTTGTTGTCTCACATAGAGGGTCTTCATTACTATCCTTCTAAATTCAATATATATGTGTCAGTATACTGTATTGGTGTTTTTCTTTCTGGCTTACTTCACTCTATATAATCGGCTCCAATTTCATCCATCTCATTAGAACTGAGTCGAATTTATTCTTTTTAAGGGCTGAGTAGTACTCCACTGTGTATATGTACCACAGCTTTCTTATCCATTCATCTGCTGATGGACATCTAGGTTGTTTCCATGTCCTGGCTATTATAAACAGTCTCAATTACAGGAGAAAAGCTATTAAAAATTCCAACATTTGGAGGCTGAACAACACCCTTCTGAATAATCAACAAATCACAGAAGAAATCAAAAAGAAATCAAAATATGCATTGAAATGAATGAAAATGAAAACACAACTACACAGAATCTATGGGACACTATAAAAGCAGTGCTAAGAGGAAAGTTCATAGCCATACAGGCATACCTCAAGAAACAAGAAAAAAGCCAAATAAATAACCTAACTCTACACCTAAAGCAACTAGAAAAGGAAGAAATAGAGAACCCCAGAGTTAGTAGAAGAAAAGAAATCCTAAAAATTAGGGCAGAAATAAATGCAAAAGAAACAAAAGAGACCATAGCAAAAACCAACAAAGCAAAAAGCTGGTTCTTTGAAAGGATAAATAAAATTGACAAACCATTAGCCAGACTCATCAAGAAACAAAGAGAAAAAAATCAAATCAATAAAATTAGAAATGAAAATGGAGAGATCATGACAGACAACACAGAAATACAAAGAATCATAAGAGACTACTATCAGCAATTATATGCCAATAAAATGGACAACTTGGAAGAAATGGACAAATTCTTAGAAAAGTACAACTTTCCAAAACTGAACCAGAAAGAAATAGAAAATCTTAACAGACCCATCACAAGCACGGAAATTGAAACTGTAATCAGAAATCTTCCAGTAAACAAAAGCCCAGGACCAGACGGCTTCACAGCTGAATTCTACCAAAAATTTCGAGAAGAGCTAACACCTATCTTACTGAAGCTATTCCAGAAAATTGCAGAGGAAGGTAAACTTCCAAACTCATTCTATGAGGCCTCCATCACCCTAATACCAAAACCTGGCAAAGACACCACCAAAAAGAAAATTACAGGCCAATATCACTGATGAACATTGATGCAAAAATCCTTAACAAAGTCTTTTAGTTTTATAGCTGTAGTCACTATCTGCAGTGATTTTGGGAGCCCAAGAAAATAAAGTCTCTCACTACTTCCATTGTTTCACTATTTATTTTCCATAAAGTGATGGGACTGGATGCCATGATCTTAGTTTTTGAATGTTGAGTTTTAAGCCAGCTTTTTCACTCTCCAGGAGATTGTTCCCCTTCATCATCAATCACTATGCACAAGCTGACTCCAGAGCTCTTCACATAGAGTACAGATGTGAAAGAGAAATTGACAGTGTCTACATTTTCCTTGCAAATGCTGAGGACATCACAGTGTAAGCAGCTGCCCCATTTTCTAGCTCTGAATAGAACTGAATCAGAGAGACAGCCAGGGGACTCACTGTTTGGCTCATCCTTACCCTGTAACTCTTGTCCCTGAGCTTCTTTGGAGTTTAAGCTACCCAGGCATTAGCATCTCAGATTTCTGTCACTTGCATATATTGGTTATTCCATTACTGCAGCTTTTGAAGAAGAAGAACTCTGCTTGAAAATATGTAGTTTTCAGATGGATTCCTCTGTCATTCTTCCATTAGGACTGTGCCCTGATTTTTCTTTCCTCACAAGATAGTGGACTTCTTCGTTTCTCCCTGTCAATAGGATAAAAACAAGCTATGTACCACCAGATAAAGATCATATTTATGATAACATTGTTAAAATTCTGATTTGCCATAAAAATGAAAGCTTGTACATGTTCAGATTCATTGATATCTTGATAGCACTGGAGATGCAATAATAAATGACAGTGGACTCTGTCACCAATGAATGACCCTCCTGGTCTCTGAGTACAGACTAATAAAGATTATAAGATGGACAAAGACTGAATCTAAATGATACTAAACAGAAACAAAGGACTGGAGTAGCATATTAGAGGCTTGTTCTATCGAGCAGAAATGTACAGTTTATTCTTGATGTTTCAATTCTCTGTCAGAAAACCAGAACGGCAATTCAGATGGTCAGCTTTCAAATTATCTGCATTCAAATGCTTCCACTTAAACCTCTGTTATTGTGGGAAAACTCATGTCCTCTGTGATCCTCACCTTGATGCTGAGGATCCCATAAGTGTACTGTGAAGCTTTAACAGGTTGAAGCTTGTGCGGTGCCTGCATAGCGAAGCATCAAGCATAGCATCAGTGGTACCGAGGTAGGAGGGAGATAGGCCCCAGGGTGAGCAGCCCCAGCTGTTTCTCTGATGACCCTTCGAGATGATTGGCCAGAGACAACCCAGAAAACTGCACCTGTGGAAGCCCCTCAGGCCACCCCTATTGTGGGCAGTTCACACCAAGTTCACTTGTGTGCTCTTCCACACATACTTTGCTTCTAATAAATACTGTCTCTATTTCACAATCTTGGCCTCTTTGCTGAACTCTTTCTTCAAAGATGACAAGGACCCAGGTCCTTCTTCCAGCCATTTCACCACTAGAGTCAATACGAGGCACCACTTGACTGACTGAGCACACAGCTGCTACACATCCAACACTTTCTACACAAGCAACAGGCTTTCCATGTACTTACTCATGTCTTCCTCCCAACTGCCTTCGAGTTAGTGCATTCCTGCTCCCCATGCTCCAGACCACTGTGCTGAGATGATGAAGTGGTGATGTCAGGGCACTATGTCAATCTTTCTGACTCCAGAGTCTTTGGGTTAACCACACAGCCTCATAAAGACTAGCTTTAATCAGTTATGGCAAAGGCAGAAAGTTAAACACAGCATGAGTCCCCTACTCTTTCATCCATTCCTCTCACAAACAACTTAAGACCAGCAGCTAATGGGGGGTTTCTGCCTTACAAGTGCATGGTTTCTATCCTTCTGGTGTATGACACCAGTTCACATGACCCAGGTCGCCCATGACCCCAAATGATCACTGCTCTGGTTGATACTCGAACCCAGGACTGTTCCAAGGAACAGGAACAGATCTGGTCTTCTTACTCAGGAAGGAGCAGATCTTAGAGCGCACTTTTGCTTGTCATACCTCCTACTGGAAGTTTGTGTAGCCGCTGTTGTCCAAAACGCAAGGCGGTGACTAGTCTGTGTGGGCTCCTATGGTTTCATCAGAGAAGTGCGCACAGCGCCCTTGACTCCACAGCCACAAGTAACTTGACTTAGGAAAATAAAATAAAAAATTATCAGTTCTCCCTCCCACTGATACATATTCAACCTGAGCTGATGACCGTCCCAAAACATTCTAATGAGTGGACCTCAGGATATGTATGGTCGGTGTGATGGTTAACTTTATGGCTCATTTTGGCTAGGATATGGAATAGAGTTAAATAACTGTTATGAGGGTCCTTTTAGATGTGATGAATATCTATAATCAACTAAGTTGTTTTTTTTTTTAATTATGTATTTATTTGGCTGCATCGGGTCTTGGCTGAGGCTCGCGAGATCTTCAGGTGCATCATTGTGGC
Source organism: Nanger dama (assembly GCA_917880005.1). NCBI lineage: Eukaryota > Metazoa > Chordata > Mammalia > Artiodactyla > Bovidae > Nanger > Nanger dama. The sequence goes on along the minus strand of CAKJTW010000044.1, from coordinate 8,887,140 downwards.
TCAGGGACTGACTAGTTGCGGTGCCTGGTCTTAGTTGCTTCACAGCATGTGGGATCTTAGTCCCCAACCAGGGATCAAACCTGCATCCCTTGCATTGAAAGGCAGATTCTTCACCAGGGAAGTCCCTATAATCTGCTATTTTTAAGTAAAAGAGATTATGTTCAGTCATCAGAGCATCCATCAGCTCCTGCCTGAGAATGTCCTGCCCTACAGATTACAGCTTTGCCTCATCAGCCTCCACAATTAAATATGTCAACTTCTTGCACTAAAGTCTCTGCCTCTTTCTCTCTGCTTATCTATCTATCCAGTTACCTAGCTCTCTAGCTATCATCTATCGGTTTGTTTCTCTGGTAGAACATTGGCTGATACAGTTGGTATCTATAAGCACCAAAACACTCTCTTGCCAGTGTTGCGTTCCTGTACCTGTTTGTAAAGACTTCTTACCAACTGTGACCCTGCACAATTAATCTGTGACTCAGAATACGAGAGTGATAAAGTCTTTCAAAAGAAAGTCGTGGAGTCTGAGATGCCCCATCACCTTTTGCTGGCGGATTAGTCGGTTGCCATAGAAACCTGCGGGCCCCAAACCTTGACTCCATCAGAGCAGGCAGGGAGAAGGGAGCCTGCGTTGTTAGTGCTCCCGCGGATGCGGAATTTCAGTGCTGGAAAACTCTCAAAGCGGGGCTAAACGGAGGAAGGTGCTCAGGAACGGAGGGATGTAGGACACCGTTTCTGTTAGCAACCTTGTTATAATGTCGTTGTTTTCTGGCGGGCTCCTGAGAGAGGACCAAAGGACCGAGTGAAATAGTGCCTAAGTCCCCTGCTGTCAGCTAACTGTGGTCCTGATGTCTTCCAGAATTTTTCTGTCTCCTCAAGAGTATTCAGTACCGTGCCCATATGCGTGCACAGCAGCACTTCAAATGTCTCATCAGATTGAAAGCCACTCCAAGAAATGTGACCTCAAGGGTTTTATTAATGATTGGAGGTAGTCCTTTCATCCATGCCTTACTTTTCACAAGCAAATGAATTACCCACATTGACCCCCACCACCAAAAGAAAAATAAATTTTTGCTCGGCCTTGTATAGAGAAAGTACTATACAATAACTTCACAACTACAAATGTGTATCTATGTGTAAAGTGTATATATCAATATAATGTGTTCATATATATATAGTGTATCCATGTTCAATTGTTTGACATTTAGGTATCTTTTAATATAACTTTACAGTTTTTGAATTAAAAAAAAAAAACATTTTAGCAATTTAGCCTGAAAAACTCAACAGAAAAAAAAAAAAGCCAAATTTCTGAGAGCTAAATAAATTAGGTCCTAATTTATAAATTTAATGAACAGTTGGTAGAGAAGCACAAGATTGAGAAAAGAAACTTCATTTATTCCTAAAATTTGTCTTTGGCATAAACCCTGAATTTCAAGAGCTATTAAGCATTGAAATCATTCTTATTCCTATGTATGTTATCATCTATGTTTGTTCAGCTCCTTTTAATTTTATATCTTTAAAGACGAATGTTTTGCATTTAATAGCCTAATACTATTTGAGAATTATACTTTTTAAACCTCATTTAAATACTTTATTTTCTGGAAAATGAGCATAGCTTTCTACAACTAAAACATAAATCTTCTTTTAAGTTTTGAAGGCATGTTAACTGGCATTTAAGACCATATAAAAAGGAATTAGATCCAATAGTCTTATAAACATGATTCAGCCATTTCTAAAATTCTAAAACATATCAAGAGAAAATGACCAAAACTTAATATGTTTTGGCTTCTCAGGTGGTTCTGTGGCAAAGATTCTGCGTACCAAGCAGGAGATGTGTTCAATCCCTGGGTCAGGAAGATCCTCTGGAGGAGGAAATGGCAACCCACTCCAGTATTATTACCTAGGAAACCCCATAAACAGAGGAGCCTGGCAGCTTATAGTCTCACTTCAGTCACTCAGTTACGTCCAACTCTTTGCCACCCCATGGACTGCAGCACGCCAGGCTTCCCTGTCCATCACCAGCTCCTGGAGCTTTCTCAAACTAAAGTCTGTTGAGTCAGTGATGTCATCCAACCATCTTGTCCTCTGTCGGCCACTTCTCCTCCTGCCTTCAATCTTGCCCAGCATCAAGGTCTTTTCTAAGGAGTCAATTCTTTGCATCAGGTGGCAAAAGTGTTGGAGTTTCAGCTTCAGCATCAGTCCTTCCAATGAATATCCAGGACTGATTTCCTTTAGGATGCACTTGTTGGAGCTCCTTGCAGTCCAAGGGACTCTTAAGAATCTTATGATCCAGCAATCCCACTGCTGGGCATACACATCGAGGAAACCAGAATTGAAAGAGACACATGTACCCCAATGTTCATTGCAGCACTGTTTATAATAGCCAGGACATGGAAGCAACCTAGATGTCCATTAGCAGATGAATGGATAAGAAAGCTGTGGTACATATACACAATGGAGTACTACTCAGCCCTTAAAAAGAATAAATTTGACTCAGTTCTAATGAGATGGATGAAACTGGAGCCTATTATACAGAGTGAAGTAAGCCAGAAAGAAAAACACCAATACAGTACACTGACACATATATATGGAATTTAGAAGATAGTAATGATGACCCTGTATGTGAGACAACAAAAGAGACACAGAGGTATAGAACAGACTTTTTGACTCTGAGGGAGAGGGAGAGGGTGGGATGATTTGGGAGAATGGCATTGAAACATGTATACTATCTTGTAAGAACGAAGCGCTAGTCTATGTTCAATACAGGATGCAGGATGCATGAGGCTGGTGCACGGGATGATTCAGGGAGATGATATGGGGTGGGAAGTGGGAGGGGCTTCGGCATTGGAAGATCGTGGACACCTGTGGCTGATTCATGTCAATGTATGGCAAAACAAATACAGTATTGTAATGTAGAATAAAGTATTAAAAATTAAAAAAAAGAATCTTATAATTCAAAAGCATCAATTCTTCGGTGCTCAGCCTTCTTTATGGACCAGCTGTCACATCCATACATGACTACTGGAAAAACCATAGCTTTACCAAACGGACATTTGTTGGCAAAGCAATATCTCTGCTTTTTATTATCTTGTATATGTTGGACATAGCTTTTCTTCCAAGAAGTAAGCGTCTTTTAATTTCATGGCTGCAGTCACCATCTGCAATGACTTTGGAGCCCAAAAATAAAGTCTCTCACTGTTTCCATTGTTTCCCCATCTATTTGCCGTGAAGTGATGAGACCAGATGCCATGATCTTCCTTTTTTGAATGTTGAGCTTTAAGCCAACTTTTTACTCTCTTCTTTCACTTTCATCAAGAGGCTCTTCAGTTCCTTTTCACTTTCTGCCATAAGGGTGGTGTCATCTGCATATATGATGCTGTTGATATTTCTCCCTGCAATCTCTAGTCCAGCTTGTGCCTCATCCAATCTATCATTCCTCATGATGTACTCTGCATACAAGTTAGATAAGTATGCTGACAATATATAGCCTTGAAGTACTCCTTTCCCAATTTTGAACCAGTCCATCGTTCCATGTCTGGTTTTAACTGTTTCTTTGTGACCTGCATACAGATTTTTCCAGAGGCAGATCAGGTGACCTGGTATTCCTATCCCTTTAAGAATTATCCACAGTTTCTTGTGATCCACACAGTCAAAGGCTTTGGTGTAGTCAATAAAGCAGAAGTAAATTATTTTCCTGGAACACTCTTGCTTTTTCTATAATCCAACGGATGTTGGCAATTTGATCTCTGGTTATAGTATATGGGGTCACAATGAGCCTTCATGAATTGGCAACTAAATAACAAGATATATTTTAAATGTGCTGTACATTTTGCATATAACTTTTGTTTAAACCCCAAAGTCCCATTTATTGTGTACCAGGTGAGAATTAGCTATTTTGCACATCAATCAGTTAAAACTTAGATATGAAGGAGTCCTTAATTATTTATTTAATACTACACCTTTTCCAATTGGAGGAACTTGAAGTTGCTTTCAGTGATATACTAAAATTCATCTAAATAGCCAATTAAATAGGAACTTTTGTTTTCAGCACTGAGGGTTTACTTACAAGCAATTATATATCACAAATACTATCTCAATATTATTTAAGCCTTACAACAAATAATGACTGCAAGGTTTCTTTATTTTATCAATGTTTCATATTATCTCAGAAAGAATTTAATGTGGGTTATGGAATGTGTGAACTTAAGTCTCGGTTTGCCCACCATATCTCAGTTTAGCTTGCTGTCTAAAAATTAACAATTATTTTAATTGTTTCAGTCTCAAAAGTATACCAACTAAGAGGACAAATCAGCTGGCTTCCCTACATACAGAACCTCAGAACATATACCAAGATAAAAGAAAAAAAAGAAGTAAAAACAGTAGTATGAAGGATAGTTTGAACAAGTTGTTGCTTTCAGAGAACCAGTAGGATATTTACAAAAATTTTTACACTCCAAAAATAAAACCTTAACAAATTGTCCAAAGTATAATGTGAAATAGTCACATTCATAGAACACAGTAACACAGCTAGAAACTAATCAACATTTTAAGTAAAAGCAGCATCCATTAGAAATTAGAAGATAGACTTTAAAAAATTATTTCTGTACCACAGTGGGAATCAAAATAGCAGTCAGAAAATAATAATAATATGCAGAGTAACAAGCAGATTTTTAAAGACAGATGCAGCTCCATATCCTAAGTGTTTTCATTATTAAGCAGAAATAATAAAAACAATTAAGCAGAGAATCTGCTTACAATATTTTACTAAAACAACTAGATGTCCAAGGAAAACAAGAGGAAATGTATAAGGTTAAATGAACTAGGAAAAAATCTTTTTAAATGAATACACCCACCAAAGGACATAGCCTAGCCAAGGAAAAGTGAGTAAAAAGAGATGACTTATAGTATTAATAAGAAATTGAAAATTATCCCCATTATTGAGATCATTTTATAACAGACAACTATGTGCAATTCTGTCCTAAAAATAAAACAATATGAACCTAACAAAAAGTTTTGTGGGGGAAAAGTAAGTGTTAAGATTTGAATAAAAAGAAAAAGAAACATGAATAAGCCAATAACAATAAAAGAAATTGAAAATATCGGGGCTCTAACCCTAAAACGCAAATTCAGTATTTTTTTTTTTGCATCCCTTCAAACTTTTAAATTCTTAGACTTCAAATCATGATCATGCCCCTATGAATTTGTCCAGAGCATTAAAAAAATGAAAAATCCCTACTTATTTTCCCAAAGCATACACAACCCTGATCTCAGACAACACAAGTTCCCCATACACAAATTCTAAACTAGTAAATGTGAAAATGGTCCAAAATTAGGGATCTGAGTTAAATCATTTATTACATTAGAGAAGAAATTCCAAGCAGGAATCTTGAAAAATGCCAAAAAGTTATTTTAGTAAAATTCCATACTTTTTAATTTAAAAAAAGAAAAAGTATGAATTACTAGCACAAAATATCAATATTCCAAGATAGCTTATAGAATTTCTGAAACTAACCATGGAATTTATGTCTGATGGTAGAGTATGAAGTGTATGCCCATGAAAATCAAGATGTCAAACATGTCCATACTGAGGATCAGAGAAATGTTTCAAGAGGTAGATGATGGTGACTATTGAGTGTTGAGGTGTTTAGACAATTTGTTTTTCCTTTAATTATCTCTATTTTCTAAATATGTCACAGTGATCAGGTTTCACCCTTGCAATGATCTAAAAAGTAATCTTTTATTAATAATGTACAAATAATTTTTTAAAAATAGAAAATAATACATGGTTAAGAACATACAATGGAAGCTTATGTAAATGTACCTATTATAAGGTTTGATGTTGTCCTATAGGCAGGGCTGATAATCATTAAGTATGAACAAGTATAGCCAGACATTTTGTTAAAATGTGTAATACCTCTGTATTATAGGAGATGCCTGCTTCTCAATCTCCCAAGTGCTCCTGACCAATGCTCAAGGAGCTGGACCACCAGCTTTCTAGACCACCAGCTTTCACTGGCAATTTAGGATTCTTGCCCAGCATAGCAGGAGGCTTAGAAGACAGGATTCCACCCATAAAGCCAGTAACCACTTACCATAGGACCAAGCATCACTGGTTGTAAATATTTTGAACCTCACCCTTATCTGAAGTTGCCACACATTGGGCTGTGAATTCTGCAACAGTCATGCAATTGCATGGCGTAAAAGTTAGGCAATGCCCAGTATAAATAAAATACAAGCAATGGCTGGACATAAATGGTATTCCTGATATGAAAAAAAGAAATCACTGTTGCTCTCTTGGTCCCAATCAAATCTCCTCGCTCAGAGTGCTCTAGTCGTATAATTAGCAAGAACCGCACTGGCATTCCTGCCCTGCATTCACCGGAATTATCAGGGAGCTGCTTTTTCACAGCATCAAAGTCAAGCCGTTCGTACCACACCCACATCTTAGTGTTCTGCCTACTTCAGGGGCTGAACACACGAGACTCTAAGAAAATACACAGTTTCCTATTTCCAGTCACACACTATCCTATCATATCTATAGTGCCTTTAATCAAGCGCTTTATAGCCATCATCTCTGGATTCTACGGACATACGACAGCTACCGCTCAGTTGCTAAGTTGCATTCAACTCTTTGTGATCGCATGGACGGTAGCTCACCAGGCTTCTCTGTCCACGGGATTTTCCAGGTAAGAATACTGGAGTGAGTTGCCATTTCCTCCTCCAGGGGATAGTCCTCACCCAGGGATCAAACGTGTGTCTCCTGCATTGGCAGGTGGATCCTTTACTGCTGTGCCACGAGGGAAGCCCGAAACAGGTGTTATTGGTAACTATTTTATCCTTTTACAGAACTTAGGCCAGAGGCATTAGGTAGCTTGTTCAAGATCAGAAACAACATTCAAAATGAGTTCTGACTGCCAAACTTTTAATTCTTTAATATTTCAAACCCCAGTTCTCTGGATCACTGCCACCCGACTGCACCTTCTCAAACCCCAGCTGTTGCCACCACACTCCTGCTCCCTTCTCACGGGTGATATGCGGATGAGCCTTGCTTAGAACAAGTCCCAGGTGTCAGTGAGGATCTTAAGACAGGAAGGGTGGTGCAGGGAGCCGTGGGCTCTCATCTCTGTTATGAAACAGAGTTTCTGCACCAGCCGGTTTCCCTCCACTCTCTTCTCCAAGCAGACCGTGTAACAACCTGCCCTGTCAGTGGAGATGTGGCAAGGAAACGGTGACACAGCTGTGAGGGCAGAGGCCCCACGTCCTGCCATCCTGAGCGGGTCAGCATCTTCGGGAAAGAGGCCATCTGCCCGTCTGACCTCGGCCACGCCGGCCGCGCGCCCGGCGCAGGGAACGGAACGTCACCGTCTGTACTCCTTCCATCGACCGCGTTTTCCTTTACCTTGACGTCAGCTCCCAGATTGCTTGCTGCGATGGGCTGCACCTTCTGTATTTTCTTTCCAGTCACAATATTGCTTCAGTCATAACCTCGGCACTTTGAGGAATAACTGTCTCTGACAAGGGGGTGAGTCACTGACAGAGAGTTGATAAGCATTACATACAGATGACAGAAGTCAGGACATATCGGATTACTGCTGTGAATATAATAAAAGAGAGACTAAACACTTTGGCAGCTCAAAGACAAGCCATTTCATAACTCTCTAGTGGGGCTATTATCTTCCATTTACTGCCACTGATAACCAGGTTGTGACTGTCTCTCCGAGATCTAGTTTCAATTCACTTAACACATTGCTGACCAGACAAGGTAGAGGAGGCAGAGACGATAGTCGGGATTTTTTTTTTTTTCTTTTGGCTTTTATTTTTAAAGTTTATCTTCTGCATCCCCCTTCCAGCCTGATAAGGTCCTATGCGAGGGGGCTTTAAGCCTTCTTGGAGAAGGCTGAGTGCAGCCACACTCCCTTTAATCTACACGTCTGTTTCCTTTGAAGCCATCCTATCCAGCAGGGAAAGTGACAATCCACTTTCCCCACTCCTCTGATACACCTGGGTCTAAAAGCCTGGTGCAATAAACATCCAGGCTATTTTTACCTTTCAAGGCTCCAAAGAGATAAGATTATCATTTTTTTTTTTTCTTAGCTAGCCTGAGCCACCTGAAGAGACAGATCAAGCATTGTGTTATCTGTCAGCAGACACAGCCACACAGCAGTGAGGATGGTGCATGCACCTTCAGAATCGAATGCAGATTGTATTTATAAGATGCCAGAGAGATATTGTTTCTAAATATGTGCGTGGGTACTAAGTTGCTTCAGTCATGTCTGACTCTTTGCGGTCCCATGGACTACAGCCTGCCAGGCTCCTCCAGGCAAGAATACTGGAGTAGGCTGCCGTGCCCCTTCTCCAGGGGATCTTCTCCACCCAGGAACTGAACCCACGTCTCCTGCGTCTCCTGCCTTGGCACATAGGCCCTATGCGAGGGGGCTTTAAGCCTTCTTGGAGAAGGCTGAATGCTGTCGCTTCAGTCCTATCTGACTCTTTGTGACCCCATGCACTGTAGCCCACCAGGCTCCTCTGTCCTTGGAATTCTCCAGGCAAGAATACTGGAGTGGGTTGTCATGTTTTCCTCCAGGGGATCTTCCTTACCCAGGGATCAAACCTGAGTCTTTCATGTCTCCTGCATTGGGAGGCAGGTTCTTTACCACTAATGCCTCCAGGGAATTATATTCACTGCCCTTTAATAAACCAGTATAGAAAAGATATGTATGTATAACTGAATCACTCTGCTGTACACTAGAAATTCACAAACATTTAAAAAATAATTCATATGGCCTATATGTTCAAGAACTGAATCCAAAGCAGAGTTGGCACATGGCCTCCAGGACAGAACAGGGTTAAGCTGCATCTTGGAGGCTTCATCTCAACCTTGGCCCCACTCTAACAAGTCTGTTTCCGAAACCCAAAAATGGGTGATGCTGATTTGATGATAAACTTTTGCTCCAATTTTGATGGTTCAGAGGCTAGAGAAAGTGCTTCCAGCCTGAGAGGTGAGCTTTTCTCAATAAGTACACTTACAGGCAAGATAAATGAGACCAAGACTGACAACAACCAGATCCAATTGACACGCAGCAGGAGATGTTCTCTTTTGCAACCACACAACATCCTCTCTAAACTTGCTCACATGTCTCCTTGACTCCTGAAATCAATGGGAAGTGGCCACTGCATAGTCAGCATGGGATTTTTACCAACCAACACTTGGAGCTTCAGTACAGGTCGCTGAATTCTGAAAGAGAAAATATATGTGAATAATTTGTTTCTTTCCTTTTGGCTTTCTGTGTTGACCATTGCATTCAGATGAGTCTTATGAACAAGCTGTATGGCATGAACTTCCATATCTTATGCTTCCAGATTCCAAATCCCAGGGCTGGGCTGCAGTTAGCTCAGAATCGTTCATCTCTTTGGTGGAGAGGTTTCAATCTGCAACACTGCCTGGGAGTTGGCTGCCAGTGGGCAACTTCAGACCATGAGAAACACGGAGGTTAAGGATGAGAAACACCAGGGTGGGGATACCCACCAAGTGCCAATCACCAAACACATCAACGTCAAAGCAGGCCACAGAGATAAGAATGATCAACCCTGTTTTAAGGAAGAAGTAATTCAGATTCAGCATTTCCTCAGGTCCCTCAGCAAGTAAGTGGCAGATTCAGGTTTGAGCTCATGCATCTGACCAAGGTTCCCAAGCACACCTCTCAGCCCATCCTCTCTATATGAACTGGAGTCAAAAAGCTTGCTCTCCCCTCCATCTTCCAGAAAAAGATCCAGGAAACTAAAGAGAAAAATTCATCCAGGGCAGCAGGATATAGTACCAGAAAAAGTGTCAGATCAGAAAAAGAAGTTAATAGACTATCATCGTCACATCCTCAGACAATAGGCAAACATTTATGCAAGCAATCCAAAAGCCATAATTAGAGACATTTGGCCACAGGCAGCAAGTTCTTGACCTTGGACCCAGGAGGGAGTTCCATTTCTCTGGAGGAGAGAAACTGCTATTTGAGTGTGGAACTGCAGTCTTATATTAACATAAACAAAGTTCCAGAAAAGCCCTCTGGACCGAAATCCAGTATTTGGGATACATAAATGGGATCTTTCTCTTTTGAAACCGAGGTTCATGGTGGGTGAAAGTGGGGCAGACGAAAAGATACGAGTAAGATTGCTAATAGATGGGAAACAGTGGAAACAGTGTCAGACTTTATTTTGGGGCTCCAAAATCACTGCGGATGGTGACTGCAGCCATGAAATTAAAAGATGCTTACTCCTTGGAAGGAAAGTTATGACCAACCTAGATAACATATTCAAAAGCAGAAACATAACTTTGCCAACAAAGGTCCATCTAGTCAAGGCTATGGTTTTTCCAATGGTCTTGTGTGGATGTGAGAGTAGGACTGTGAAGAAAGCTGAGCGCTGAAGAATCGATGCTTTTGAACTGTGGTGTTGGAGAAGACTCTTGAGAGTCCTTTGGACTGCAAGGAGGTCCAGCCAGTCCATTCTGAAGGAGATCAGCCCTGGGATTTCTTTGGAAGGAATGATGCTAAAGCTGAAACTCCAGTCCTTTGGCCATCTCATGTGAAGAGCTGACTCACTGCAAAAGACTTTGATGCTGGGAGGGATTGGGAGCAGGAGGAGAAGGGGACAAGAAAGGATGAGATGGCTGGATGGCTGGATGGACAAGAGTTTGAGTGAACTCCAGAAAATGGTGATGGACAGGAAGGCTTGGCATGCTGCAATTCATGAGGTCACAAAGAGTTGGACATGACTGAGCAAGTGAAGTGAACTGAACTGAAGATTGCTAAGAAGTGAATGTGTTGCTGAACCAACTATACAATTGACTTTGTGTTTCAGCTGTCCCTCCCGTAGGCCACCAGCCCCAGCTTTGGGGTTGTACCTGAAGGTCAAGGCACCTTGAAAGTTAAAAGAACTTTATAGAGACATAGAGTCAGTAAGGCTGATAGAATCTGTCTCTAGAGATCTTCTCCCATACATGCTCCTTATGCATTCTACTCCTCCTAGATAATCAATAGGCAAACTCATATTCAAAGTATTATGAATTTCCTGCTGAGTGCCACCTATGAAAGCTATTTCTGTTACCTTTAGAAATGATGGCCTTATCTTTAAAATCATTTACCCAAAGAATTTTAAAATGGCCAGGCAGTGTAGAGTGTGGTCCAAGGACATGACCTCTACTGGGGGCTGTCTTACTCCAGTCATGGCTCCGCCACCTACTGCCCAAGGACTTGGTGGAGTAATGTACATTTCTCCTTATGAGTTTCCTCTCATGCATGATTGGGATAATGACAGTGTTTTTATGAAGTCAATGAGCTTCTAATGTCATTTAAAATCAGCTCATAGTAAACTCAGTAAATACAGGCTATTCTGATTATTGTTATCATTATTACAGTTAGTTTGAATTCTTAAGCATGAAATTTCTGCAGCTTCTCCCATAGATTTTATGAGATGAATATTTGGCGCAGAGTCAAAAACATGGAGTGAAACTATAGAAACTGAAGCTCAAGATTTCCCATCTATTTGCAAATATACTTTAAGCCATACAAGAAGCAAGTGTCCTATAAAATGGTCTTTGCTTTATGGATTAGCTCTTTAGTCATGGCTTTCGTGCAAACACTGGAGCAAGTTGTTATCAGCTGATATACTCCTCTAAGTTACAGTGAGTAAAGTCATCCAATAAAATTGTTTAATTTTTGATCATTAGGAAAACATTGTTTTTAGATGACTCCAGAAAGGCACAATTTGTGGAACTAGTTTCTGAACCGTAAAACTGTTGAGCCAGCACTTTACAAAATAAAATAATTTTATGGTCATACAAAGAGCCAGCTCTGTCCTCAAAATATATTCCTTTATGTGAGTTACATGTTAGAAATGGGTTTAGTTTGAAATAAATATATTACAAAGCTTCAGAGGATTATTTTTAGAAATGCTTACTTACTAACTTTGGGATCAAGCTCTATCAATCAAACATAGACAGTCTGGGGTGGAAATAGTTAATAGGATAGTCATTATACCCATAATTGTGAAAGATTTCTGCACTCTGAAAACCATTTTCTTAATTATTTTAGGTTAACACTTGTGTCCATGGCAGGGGAGGGAAGGGGCATGTGTAATCTGAAACCTCAGATATGGTGCCTAGTCTGAATTGAGATAACATTAAAGATTTTATTGCTGATACATTATAAATTATTTCTATTACTGTGGTCCTGCGGGTATTGCATTGTCTGTGCACTTTGCCTATTACCTCACTTAATGTTATTAACACACTTTGGGGTATAAAATTACAGTTTTATCATGGAAACCTTAAACACTTACATCCAAAGTATTGAAGCAAGTTATTATCTTTACTGACCAGACCCGTTTTATTGTCATTTTATCACTCATAAAATCTGAGATTCAATTTGATTTAACCATTAAGTAAAGCTTGGTCTCCATGAGTTTAAGTCCAGCTGTAATATTAATATATTAATATACAAGATGACTTCATTTTATTAAAGGTGAGGTAAGTTAGAAAACCTCTTTTAATGTCCTTCTGTGATCAAGAAATTTAACCTGACCTGTCTCCACTTCTGTTTCACCAACATCAACAAAAATTTAAGAGGATCTTCTTAGAGGGTGCTGAGCACCATCTCTAACCTGTTTCTGGCCTTTATTAAATGCCGGGGACACATTAATCAGCCACAAAATGGTATCACTCATCACAGTGTCAAGAGGCAATGTCCAATTTAAAAACAAGAAAGCACTAAGAATCCATCATGTTAAAGAAACATAGGCTACTCTTAAAAAACTTAAAGCAGAAACTGAAGCACATCATTTCAATAGCTCCTAAAATAACAGAAGGGGGATGGGCTTCCCAAATCAATCCATCACTCAGAAAATAGAACACTACAGATAAGAGCACAGATCATGGAAAAGGTTTTCTTACAAGGAACCCTTCTGGTCTTGCCTCTAAGCTTCCAGGTTAGAAAGAAATTGTTAGGCAGATTTCATTGGGAAAAAAAGCAATTCTTATCTTGTTACCTGAAATGCCATCTTGATATTTTTCAAAGGAACACTTTAAGAGATAGTGGAAATGCGTTACAGTCCATGGTAGGAAACAGCACAAGAGAAAGTTGTTAAGTCTAGAGCCTCCCTGTTCCTTAAGATTAAGAAAGGGAGGAGGAGGGCTCCCCTCCTGGGAATTACCACACTGCAACTTTGTAGCTCTGAAGAGGGAGGACGGAGCAGAGACTCTGGTTGGCCAAATGCCTCCTCTTCTGACCTTTAATTTCAGCACCTCTAAAGAAGAAATAAAACTTTCCTCCTCAAGCTGCCAAGGACTTTCATTATGAAAGTGTCTGGCATATAGAAGTTGCTCAGTAAGCAATCTCTCAGTCATTTTCTCTATTGCTGTATTATCATATCAACATGAAGTATGGCCCTAGAATATAACACACCGTTACACTGCTACACCTAGAACCACAAATAGATGCAAAGATAGCCAAAGGGTGAGGGGGCCCCTAAGGCACAGTTTAGTGCACGGGACACAATGGAGCGTAGTTTCCTGAGCATTGGAAAAGCATCACACACTAATAGCTGCACTTTTAAAAACAGAAACCTTCCATTGGAGAAATTCTCAAGTTACATAAGGTCAAGACTTCTTGTCAACACAGAATCTCGAGGAAATGCTTGACACTTATCTAAGAGTCAGGCTTGAACAAGATGGATTATCTAGTAAAGAAATAAATCAGAGAATCCCCTGAAATCGAAAGAAAGTACCCACTCCAGTACTCTTGCCTGGAGAATCCCATGGATGGAGAAGCCTGGTAGGCTGCAGTCCATGGGGTCACTAGGAGCTGGACACGACTGAGCAACTTCCCTTTCACTTTTCACTTCCATGCGTTGGAGAAGGAAGTGGCAATCCATGCCTGTGTTCTTGCCTGGAGAATCCCAGGGACGGGGGAGCCTGGTGGGCTGCTGTCTGTGGGGTCACACAGAGTCAGACACGACTGAAGTGACTTAGTAGTAGTAGTACATGATGGGAGTCATATCAAAGCAGTTTTACATAAGAATAACAGCTGGAGGAATTGTTGAGCTTCACTGAGCATGGACGGGTAAAGCCAGACAGGGCTTCAGAGATTGTCAAATTCAACTCCTATCTTTGTATTAATAGGAAAGAATATGGGAGCTTAGCAAGAGTTAGAAATTTGCCCAAAGTCACACGGCTATTTAGTGGAAAGACCAAACCCAACAGCCATGCTTCCTGACCCCCTGTGTAGCATCTTCCCGTGCACTGGGATGGCCCCTGACTGGATGGAGGCTGTCTGTCCCACAGCAAGCTGTGAATCAATAGGGACTGTCTCCGGAACTGCAGCCTTCTGGCTTTATGCGCTTTCCCCTGCGGTAGCCATTGACTGAGCTTCTGCTAGATGGCGGGTTATATGGCGTGTGCCCTGGTGAAGCACCACCAAACCAGCTAAAACATGAGCGTAGACAGTCTTGTATTATCTGTTGTGTGCAAGAGGACAGATAGATGGAAGATAGATATGGACATGTAGATCACCTCCTCTTGGTTTCCTCTGGAAATGAGCGAGGGCCCTTCCTTGGACAATTCTTGTCTTTTCTTCATTGTGGGAATAGCCTCTCACTGCTGCTTCAAGCGCTTCCTCTCTCCATCCAGTAGTTTTTATCTGCTCCTTTTGAACTCCATGTCAAAGAAGTGACAGTGTCCAAAGATTTCTTACATTTTCTTCTATATTTATCTTACATCTCTCTATTCTTTTGCACTGTGTTCTAATAGAAATGTTTCAGAATGAACTTTGAGTTCAATTCATTTCTCAATTGTGCCCTTTGCCATTTACTTATTTACTTAAAATTTTAAGTATTTTAAAATATCTCAGACTTTGGGATGGTTGTACTTTATGGATATATCATTTTCCATGACTCTCTAAGAATATTAAATTAACACAAAATAATGTATATAATGTGTGCTTATATAAATACAGTTAATGTAATACAATTTATAATTAATGTTTGTGGTATTTAAAATTATAATAATTAATTATATTAAAGTCATCTTTATGTAATTAGCTCTGTTTCTCATAGTTTTGTCCCTTTCTCTCTGTTCCTTGATAATGTCTCTAGAGACAATTCTCTCCTTCTACAAGTCTACAAAATGAGAACTATAATAAAGAAGACCAGCTACCTCTCCTATCCCCTCACCTTGCTCCATCCCTCCTCTAAGCCTAAGTAATATATAATTTTTCGGTTTTGGTTTCAATCTAACCATATATACATATATTATACATACATGTAAATATAGTATATTTATATTCATCTTCCTTAGTTACTATGATATCTAAGTGCTGTAAACACTTTCCACCAATTTGCTTTTTTTCCTTAACCATACTTGCTGAGAATCAACCACAAAGCATATGAAGCTAATTTCTCCTTTCTTGTTTCTGTGACTACACAGTATTTTACTGTATGGATATACTTTAGGCTATTTAATAAACCCCCTAGAATTTTTTTTTTTCTTTCTGAAAACTAATTATACTTGTATTGACCCCAGCTACGTGACTTTTCTCAGTAGCCATATGGATATGGATAAAATGGCTTGACCCAACACTGATTAGACTTACCAATGGTATTTTCAATAAAATTAACCTTATTCCCCCTTGCCCCCTGCCAAGCTTATAGAGTTCATAATGGTCAGAAACTACTACTACAGATAAAATATTCACAAATTTGGAACCCAAGCTTTTCCTCTCCTCTCACATTGGACTCTGATGAACACTAATTTCCCTATCCTAGCATGATTAGTTTACAAGCCTTCAGTTCAGTTCAGTTCAGCTCAGTTACTCAGTCGTGTCTGACTCTTTGCAACTCCATGAATTGCAGCATGCCAGGCCTCCCTGTCCATCACCAACTCCCGGAGCTTACCCAAACTCATCTCCATTGAGTCAGTGATGCCATCCAGCCATCTCATCCTCTGTCGTCCCTTTCTCCTCCTTCTCCCAATCCCTCTTAGCATCAGAGTCTTTTCCAATGAGTCAACTCTTCACATGAGGTGGCCAAAGTACTGGAGTTTCAGCTTTAGCATCAGTCCTTCCAAAGAACACTCAGGAGTGATCTCCTTTAGAATGGACTGGTTAGATCTCCTTGCAGTCCATGGGACTCTCAAGAGTCTTCTCCAACACCACAGTTCAAAAGTATCAATTCTTCACTGCTCAGCTTTCTTCACAGTCCAACTTTCACATTCATACATGACCGCAGGAAATACCATAGGCTACTAATTCCCTTCTCATTTACCTAATGTTCAATTTCCATAAGTTTCAATGTACACCAGTATAAATACAATGACTATTTGCATGAAGTTCAGTATTCTACAGATCCCAGAGTCATGGGATTAAACCCAGAACTCCACCTTTTATTTAAACTTCAGTGGTGCCATGGAGGCCAGGCAGTTTAATTAAGGCTAACCTGGAGTTGTTTCATTTGTAACAGAACTGACCTGTAACACATTTATTTAATTCTCTTTAAAATAGTGAAAGTGAGAGTCACTCAGTCGTGTCCAACTTTTTGTGACCCCAGGGACTATACAGTCCATGGAATTCTCCAGGCCAGAATACTGGAGTAGGTAGCCTTTCCCTTCTCCAGGGGATCTTCCCAATCCAGGGATCAAACTCAGGTTCTTTACCAGCTGAGCCATAAGGGTAGCCCAAGAATCCTGGAGTGGGTAGCCTATCCCCTCTCCAGGGGATCTCCCCAACCCAGGAATGGTGGTATACCTTTACTTTTCACCTTTCAGAAGCAGTGGTTACATAAATGGAACATTAAATTAAGTCTAAAAAGGTGGGCCTTAGTCAACTTTCATTATTTTTCTATATATGATCATGATAAAGGATCAGGACATCCTTCATATTTCCAAGGAAAATTTGGTTTAAAAATCTTATTCTTGCCAGACTCCATGAAACTGCAGAGCATCGCATCACTCAATAAAGCTATAGGTTTCATTGCATACACCAACAAATCTAGTGGCTAGTTTCTGCACTCCCCTTTTGTAGAATTTATTTTATGCCTATTGTACCAAATAGCACTTTAAACACAGACATGCCAATTTCCAAACAAAAGCAAAGTCATTTCCCTTATTTGAAGAAGATACACCATCACCAACAATAAATCTTCAAACATTATTGCACTTTAGCTTTCATAATTTGACAATGCATTCAATGAGTCTGCAGATTAGATTTATGAACAAATTAAAAAAAAAACTTTTAAGTAGACAGGAATATCCTAGATTACTTATGTAAGAATTTTACAAACATTACCAACACAGTATCAGTGGTAATGTTGGCGCTGGAGCATCCTGTACCTTCTCCAAGCTACAAAGCAATAACGAACAATAGACTGGTGAAACCCATGGCCCTTTTCAAAACTGTAGCTCCTTCTGCCTGTGCCTGTGGACTGGCTTGGTAATCCACTGGCTGTCAGGGTTTCTTCTTATAGCTTCATGGAAGGGATCAATGAGAATAACCTCAAAGCATTGGTATGGCAGAATCTTTACCAACGCAGTAAGAATGCAGGAAACCCAGGGCCCCACAGTCACTCAGCTTGCTCCTCCACAACAGACTGAAGTCTTCCGCCCAAACCTGAGCGGGCCGTCATGATGGTGGACAGGTTCCACAGGAGGCCCCTTTAGGAACTGGACATTTGCAGCTATCGCAGGCAGCATGCATGAATCCAAAGTAAGCCGTAACCTTTCTTGGCCTTGTGTGCCAGCCTGCATTCCTTGTCACCAGGGTGGTGCTGGGGACCCTGTGCAAGTGAAGAGCTCAGGGGACCCTGACAGACACGTGTGGGTAGAGAACCCAGCCCCACACAGCGAGCAGAAAGTGCACTGCTATGTCAGGGTGCTTCTTCTTCCATAGCTCCTGGGTGGACTCTTAGTGCCCAACCTGACTCACCTGCCGGGAGCCGGTGTGAGAAACTCCGCCTATGGAAAGGTCATGAGGAAGGCGGCTCGACATTACGGAAAGGCGGGATTGAGCCTCAGGAAACCCCCTGTTCCAGAGCATCTACCCCAAAACCAGAGTCTGCCTACTTTACTGTTTTATGCTCTCACCTACACCTCTGATTTTATAGGGGCTGCCCCTCACTACCTCAGAGAAGGAGTTAACTTACAGCTCCAGTCAATAAAAATTCCTGGGCGTGACAAGAGTGTTTCAACTTACGAACTCCTCTGAAGGTTCTCTAACCTGCCTGAGGAGGTTCGTCTGGCCACATGTAATTGTTTATAGCCTCCCAACCATGAGAGGCACGAGATGCTGTAAACTTTCTAAATACAGATTCTTTTGAGAAGTTAGAAAATTATTAGTATAGTAAGTAAGTTTTCTGGTTGACTGACTATTATGAGAAAGGGCCATAAAATGTCAGCAGGCCTCATGGCCAGAAGATGATGTAAAGCCCCTAAGACCTTTGTATACTTTTACATGAAGCACCTGATTTTGACAAGGGTCAGGTCTGCTGACCTCACGTGACTCTGTATTCATCCCTATGTATAACAAAATGTATATAAGCAAATCTGAAAACAAAGAAAATGGATCAGTTTCTGGAAAGACTGATTCCCCCATGTCGTTCTTTCTTTCCCCTTCTGGCTGAATTCCCATCTGGAGCGTGGATACTGGCCAAGCCTGCTAATTTTGCCCTGGCTTCTAAGACTCACGCGAGAGGGAACCCAAGGCGGGGCATCCTCTACTATTCAAGTGGGCGCCAGTGGCCTATGTAGGTGGTGCAAACTCCTTGTCTTGGAGTTTTATTGGTATTCCATGTAAACCAAGTTATTCAGCATGTTTTTCTCCACTAATTTTCCTACTACACTATTCTTTTCTAATCTCTCTTTATATTTCTAATTAAATAGCTTTTTCCTAGGACACCAATTCTGTTTCCCCTTTGAATTACCCTGGATCCACCGGGGCTGGACCCTGGCACTCACCTGATGACTGCGGCCAGACAGAAGGAATCCTCTAGAATTTAAATCCTGTCTGTGACCTTGAGTGAGTGATTTAACCTTTATGAATCCTGTTCTTAGACCCATGCCTGGCTGATAGTAGTTACTCTATAATCTTTAGTAGTAGGAGAAGAAACCCTGGCTAGAAAACTTTATCAGACTTAAAAAGGGAGGAAATGTAAATTTACTAAAGAGCTTAGAACAATCACTGGAATATAATGAGCACTCAATAAATAACTTTCTACATTATCATTGCTACTTGTTTTTAATCTATCATCCTTAACCATTAGCAAAAGAGTATAGTGAGTGAATCAACATGGTTTGTATGTTGATGTGATTATTCTTTTCGATTATTGGGAAGTTTCATAACTAATTTTATAAGAAATCATTCAGCTGGGCACAAACACTTACTTGGTTGGAAAAGTCTACCTGGTTATTAGCTATGAGATCTTAGAGGCTCTTACTCTTCAGAAGGATAATTTTATCCCTAGATGAGAGCTGACAGAGACTTTTAAAATAATAGGTAAACCCAAAAATCACACACACACACACACACACACACACACACAAACCTAGATATTATGTGTTTCTTGATGGTAAATACATGGTACTACCTATGAAATATTTTTTGCTCAGTAACTGAATCAGAACCTAATCATACTCTGATCCAAAAACCTATGGACAGGAACTACAGATATGAGAAAAAAAAAAAGATGAAATTAACAAAGTTCAGAATGTGGAAAACCTTACAGGAAAAAAATACCAGGTTCATCAAAAATAAATTGCAAGGCAAAAATACATGGAGAGGAACCTCTAAAGTAGATCATACACTTTCTCATTTCTTCTTCTGTCCAGCCACTAGCAACCATCATTCTGCTCTGCTTCTATATATTTGACTATGTTCTGTGCCTCATATAAGTGGAACCACACAGGTTTTTTTCTTCTATGACTGGCGGTGTCACTTAGCCGAATGTCCTCAAGGTCCATCCATGTTGATTGCATAATTATGCAAGATGGGTAAGTTCTAGAATATCTGCTGCATAACATGTGCCTATGGTTAATAATGTTGTATTATATACTTACAGATTGTTAAGAAGGTAGATTTCATGTTAAGCATACTTACCACAGTTTTTAAAAAAGAAGAGAGAACATCCATAGATCTATGTCTTTGGGAAGAATACTGCTTGAACCAGCCAATCTAAAAATTACGATATAGTTAAGGACATGTGGACACTGAGAGATGTCTGATTATAGTAGAGATTATTGGTTCCCCAAAGTTTTATAATAGTATTGTTTTAACTTTTTTAAGTCTTAGCTTATAAAAAATGTATACAAAAACTACTTAATGATACATTGAGTCAGTTGTTTCAAATTTCCAGTGTCCTCTGAGACAGGCAACCAGAATGGTCAGAAGAGAGAATTATTTAATTAGCCAATTATGAGTATTCTCCTGAATCTGGTACAACAGCAGAAATGTGCTTTACTTTGCTGACAAAGGTCCATATAATCAAAGCTATGTTGTTGTGTTTTTTTAATCCAACTTAATCAAATGGATTAACTTCTTTGTAGCCAAAGATGTAAAAGCTCTATTCAGTCAGTAAAAACAAGACCTGGAGCTGCATGTGGCTCAGATCACGAGCTTCTTGTTGTAAAATTTAAGATGATCTTGAAGAAAGTAGCAAAAACCACTAGGTCATTCATCTATGACCCTAAGTCAAATCTCTTATGATTATACAGTGGAGGCAGTAAATAGATTAAAGGTGTTAGATTTTGTAGACAAGAGTTCTTGAAGAACTATGAACACAGGTTCAAAACATTGTATAAGAGGCAGTGATCAAAACTATCTTTAAGTAAAAGAAATGCAAGAAGACAAAGTGGTTGTCTGAGGAGGCTTTACAAATAGCTGAGGAAAGAAGAAAAGTGAAAGGTAAGAGAGAAAGAGAAAGGTATACTCAGGTGAATGCAGAGAGCCAGAGAAGAGCAAGGAGAAAAATAAGAAGGCCTTCTTAAATGAACACTGTAAAGAAGTAGAGGAAAACAATAGAATGGGAAAGACTAGAGATCTCTCCAATAAAATTGGAGATACCAAGAGGACATTTCATGCAAGGATAAGTACAATAAAGGACAGAAACAGTAAGGACTTAATAGAAGCAGAAGAGATTAGGAAGTGATGGCAAGAATACAGAGAAGAACTGTACAAGAAAGGTCTTAATGATCCAGAAAACCACATGGTCATTCACCTAGAACCTAGACATCCTGGAGTGTGAAGTCAAGTAGGCCTTAGGAAGTATTGCTATAAACAAAGCTAGTGGAGGTGACAGAATTCCACCAAAGCTATTTAAAATCCTAAAATGTGATGTTATTAAAGTGTTGCACTTAATAGGTCAGCAAATTTGCAAAACTCAACAGTGGCCACAGGGCTGGAAAAGTCAGTTTTCATTCCAATCTCAAAGAAGAGAAATGCTAAAGAATGTTCAAACTACCTTACAGTTGCATTCATTTCACATGCTAGTAAGATTATGTTCAAAATTTTTCAATCTAGGCTTCAGCAATACATGAACTGAGAAATTCCAGATGTACAATCTGGGTTTCAAAGGGGCAGAGGAACATGAGATCAAATTGCCAACATTCACTGGATCATAGAAAAAGCAAGGGAGTTTCAGAAAAAAAAATCTACTTCTGCTTCATTAACTAAGCTAAAGCTTTTGACTGTGTGGATCACAGCAAACTGTACAAAATTCTTAATGAGGTGAGAACACCAGACCACCTTACCTGTTTCCTGAGAAACCTGTATATAGGTCAAGAAGCAGCATTTAGGACCAGACATGGAATAGTTGACTGGTTCAAAACTGAGAAAGGAGTATGACAAGACTATATTTTCACTCTGCTTATTTAACTTATATGCAGAATTCATCACATGAAATCCCAGGCTGGATGACTCTACTGGAATCAAGACTGCTAGGACAAATATCAACAACTTCAGATGTACAGATGATACCACTCTAATGGCAGAAAGTATAGAGGAACTAAAGAGCTTCTTGATGAGGGTGAAAGAGGAAAATTAAAAAGCTGGCTTAAAACTAAAAATTAAAAAACTAAGATCATGGCATCTTGTCCCAACACTTCATGGCAAATAGAAGGGGGAAAAGTGGAAGCAGTGAGAAATTTTCTTTCCTTGGGCTCCAAAATCACTGAAAATGGTGACTGTAGCCATTAAATTAAAAGATGTTTACTCCTTAAAAGGAAAGCTCTGATAAACCTAGCCAGTTTATTAAAAAGCAAAGTCATCACTTTGCTGACAAAGGTCTGTATAAGTCAAAGCTATGGTTTTTCCTGTAGTCATGTACAGATGTGAGAGCTGGATCATAAAAAGGCTGAGCACCGAAGAATTGATGCTTTTGAATTATGGTGCTCGAGAAGACTCTTCAGAGTCCCTTGGACAGTAAGGAGATCAAACCAGTCAGTCATAAAGGAAATCAATCATGAATATTCATTGAAAGATTGAGGCTGAAGCTGAAGCTCCAATATTTGGCCATTTGATGTGAAGAGCAGACTAACTGGAAAAGACCCTAATGCTGGGAGAGACTGAAGGCATGAAGAGAAGAGGATGACAGGATGAGAATGGCATCACCAACTCAATGGACGTGAGTTGAAGCAAACCCCAGAGAAAGTGAAGGACAGAGAAGCCTGGCCATATTGCCATCTATGGGGTCGCAGCAGAGAATTGGACCTGACTTAGCTACTGAACAACAACAATATCCCATTGTATATATACCACCCTTATGGCAGAAAGTGAAGAGGAACTTAAAAGGCTCTTGATGAAAGTGAAAGAGGAGAGCGAAAAAGTTGGCTTAAAGCTCAACATTCAGAAAATGAAGATCATGGCATCTGGTCCCATCACTTCATGGGAAATAGATGGGGAAACAGTGGAAACAGTGTCAGACTTTATTTTGGGAGCTCCAAAATCACTGCAGATGGTGACTGCAGCCATGAAATTAAAAGACACTTACTCCTTGGAAGGAAAGTTATGACCAACCTAGATAGTATATTCAAAAGCAGAGACATTACTTTGCTGACTAAGGTCCGTCTAGTCAAGGCTATGGTTTTTCCAGTAGTCATATATGGATTTGAGAGTTGGACTGTGAAGAAGGGTGAGTGCCGAAGAATTGATGCTTTTGAACTGTGGTGTTGGAGAAGACTCTTGAGAGTCCCTTGGACTGCAAGGAGATCCAACCAATCCATTCTGAAGGAGATCAGCCCTGGGATTTTTTGGAAGGAATGATGCTAAAGCTGAAACTCCAGTACTTTGGCCACCTCATGCGAAGAGTTGACTCATTGGAAAAGACTCTGATGCTGGAAGGGATTGGGGGCAGGAGGAGAAGGGGACGACAGAGGATGAGATGGCTGGATGGCATCATGGCCTCGATGGACGTGAGTCTGAGTGAACTCCGGGAGATGGTGATGAACAGGGAGGCCTAGCGTGCTGCGATTCATGGGGTCGCAAAGAGTCGGACATGACTGAGCGACTGAACTAACTAATTAACTAACTAACTAAACAACATCTATACGCGAATGGAAGCAAGCAGCCCAAATAATAAAAAAACACTGATATTCCAACTTAATCCTTGTCTGGCTATGTAAACTTAAACAAGTCACTGATCTTCTTGGGGTCCCAGGTTCTCACTGTTAATAAGAAAGATGTGGACTCCTGCTTCTTGAACACAATGGAATCTGTATTAGATGACTCTTCTCACTCATGACAGACATTGCTAATCAATGATCTCAGTCTCCCAGCTGGCTTTGAAAGCAATCTAGCAACCTATAAGTTGGCCCTACAGGAAGTCACCACTTATTGTGAGACGAAGCTTTGTCCTGAGATGGAGTAACCACCATCTGGGACATTGCTAGATGTCTCGCAGATTAAAAGGGGTAAACAACAACTAACAGGATTTTAAATCTTCTGCACGTGTCCTGCTTTGGCTCACCTTTCATTGGTCATAGGAGTTTTTAGGACCACCTCTAACTTCTCACTATGCAACTGGAAGGAAAGAAGACAGAAAATATAAGATATGATGTTATATTTATGGTGGCTCTGACTGTAAAGCGTCTGCCTGCAGTGCAGGAGACCCGAGTTCAATTCCTGGGTCTGGAAGATCCCCTAGAGAAGGAAATGGCAATCCACTCCAGCACACTTGCCTGGAAAATCCCATCGATGGAGAAGCCTGGAAGGCTGCAATCCATGGGGTCGCTGAGGATCAGACACGACTGAGCGACTTCACTTTATATTCTACAGACAATGTTTACAAAGATTCTTTCTTCTGCTTTCCTAGTTCCACAAAGTAAAGAAACAATAGGATCATTCCCACTTTACAGAAGGGAAAACTTGAAACTAAGAGATCTAGCTCATTATCACAGATTAAGAGGTTATGGACCTGGGACTCAGCTAAATTCAACTAATCTCAAGTTGCAGTTCATTCTCTTTCTCTTCTCTTCATATTCACTTTAGTACTTTGCAGCAGAATAGGGCAGATTTAAATTCAAAAGTGAGTCTATACATTAAAATGTAATAATAGAGGGATTCTATCTGTAACATTTGTTTTCCTATAGTTACAGCTCTAACGCCATTTACCTATAGTTACATAGTTATGTGCATGCATGGGTAAGTGCATGCTAAGGTGTTTCAGTTGGTCCGACTCTTTGCAACCCCATGGACTGTAGCCCACCAGGCTCCTCTGTTCATGGGATTCTCCAGACAGTAATACTGGAGTGGGTTGCCATGCCCTCCTCCAGGGGATCTTCTCAATCCAGGGACTGAACCTGAATCTCTTAAGTATCCTGCCTTTGCAGGCGAATTTTTACTAGTGACAGCTGGGAAGCCCACACAGTTATATACCTATATTTATTTACCTGTAGTTAGAGATACTTAAAATATTAGGAATAAATAACAGAATAGTGTGGCTGAAAGAAAATTGTATCCAGGAAAAGTTGCAGGTTATTTTTCACTAACAAACAGCTCCAGAAGTGTACCTTATCACAACAAAAGTTGATTTGTCACTCACAGCCTCCTGCACATTCAGGAAACCTAAGTCCTAGCCACAGTCTATCAATAAAGCAACTTGTTCATGAAACACTCACAGACGTTAAGATTTGTTTCAAGGATAAAATTATATTAGATCTATTTGCAATTTTTAAGGAATCTCCACACTGTTTTCCATAATGGCTGTACTAGTTTGCATTCCCACCAGCAGTGTAAGAGGGTTCCCTTTTCTCCACACCCTCTCCAGCATTTATTGCTTGTACCAGAAGTGAAAGAGACACATGTACCCCAATGTTCATTGCAGCGCTGTTTATAATAGCCAGGACATGGAAGCAACCTAGATGTCCATCAGCAGATGAATGGATAAGAAAGCTGTGGTTCATATACACTATGGAATACTACTCAGCCCTTAAAAAGAATAAATTTGACTCAGTTCTAATGAGATGGATGAAATTGGAACCGATTATACAGAGTGAGGTAAGCCAGAAAGAAAAACACCAATACAGTATACTGACACATATATATGGAATTTAGAAGACAGTAATGATGACCCTATATGTGAGACAACAAGAGACACAGAGGTATAGAGTGGACTTTTGGACTCTGAGGGAGAGGGAAAGGGTGGGATGGTTTGGGAGAATGGCAGTGAAGCATGTGTATTTTCCTGTAAGAAACGAAGCGCTAATCTATGTTTGGTGTAGGATGCAGGATGCATGGGGCTGATGCACAGGATGATTCAGGTAGAGGATGTGGGGTGGGAGGTGGGAGGGGGCTTCAGCATTGGGCGATTGTGTTCACCTATGGCTGATTCGTGTCAATGTATGGCAAAACAAATACAGTATTGTAATAAAAAAATAAATAAATTTAATTAAAAAAATTATATTAGATCTTCAAGTGCTTTGGAATGGAAAGAAAACTTTGCAAAAGCATAAAGGCCATTTTTCAATGGCCAGGATTAAGGCTGAGAAGTCTGGAGCAATGCTAGCTTCTATGGCCACAAATTAAACAAGGATGGCATGGGAGGTACCAACACAATCTCTTCCCTAATCTCACACAGCGGGTGTATTTACTGAGCTTCTGCTCTATGCAAGACAGTGTGGGGCATAAAAAGAAGCATAAGGCATAACTCTTGTTCGCAATGAGACGGCAAGCCAGCCACAAAAAGATGTCCAGTATAGGGTCTATCAGGATTCCCCGGGGTTCAGCAGTAAAGAATCTGCCTGCAATGCAGGAAACATGTTTGATCCCTGGGTCGGGAAGGTCCGCTAGAAGAGGGCATGGCCACCCACTCCAGTATTCTTGCTAGGAAATTCCATGGACAGAGGAGCCTGGTGGGCCACAGAATTGCAAAGCTGGGTGACTGAGCATGCACAGTTGCATAAGGACTATCAGTTCTATCTCCCAGTCTTTTATTTGAAGCTTTACCTTGGTTAGTTTATTCAACCTAAAGACAAAACACACCAGCTCTCAAGTAGTAAATCTGTACCCTCAAAACCCAGGGACACTCACTTTACTGTGGGGTGGGAAAGAGATACCTTTGAGTCAGTTTTGAAATGGGTTGTGGGACTTGGGGGTTAATAAAGCCCAGGCCAAAGGGAAAAAAATAAATCTATCCTTTCATAAATGTAGCATTTTGCTACTTTGGATTTTATACATGTAGATTAAGGGGCAAGATATTGAGGGGGGCAAGATATTGAGGGTGGGGAGAAAATTACTTTACTCATCATTTCAAAGAAGCTGAAAGTTATAATACCAAATTCATTCAATAAATTCATGCAGCAAAGATCTTTTCCAACACTTCTAGTATACCAGACTTTGTGCCAATCCCTGAAACAATTAAGCTTAACTCTTGAATTATATCTGTTCTCTGGGAGGTTCATTCCTGTAGGGCAGCCCCCAAGCATGAAGGGTGAGCTGTCATGCATTGTACTCTGAAAAAATGTGTGCTAGCTTTAGGGACCTTCCAGCTATGTTGTACTTGGTTATACTAGAGAAACCAAGACAGCATGGCAGACTCAGTGGATCTCAAAACGCCAGCAAGATTCTGGCAGCCCTTTCAGAACGCCATTAGGTTAACAATATTAACAGAGATTCTGTACTACAGAGCTAGCAATAGAATGAGTATATCAAAGTACCCAGTCCCACACTGACTGGCACACACACGAAACCCCCATAGCAACAGAGATGACAGCTTGGTAACAGCAGCTGCTGCTTAATTGAAAACATTAGAAAAATATTACATTATATCTGCATCCGTTGTTTCTCTGTTTATTTTCATTGCAAGTGAGAAAATAACCCAGGAAAAAATACAAAAGAAACAGGAAACAAAGATTCAAGACGAATGATGGTAATGGATGAACTGTTGCTTGAAATGTAATTTTCTGGGGATTCATCCCACTTTTCTTGTGAATGAGCAGTCTTTCTTTGCGGTGTGGTCCAAGGGCCAGACATTCCTTCCATAATGTGGCATTTACTTCCTAGTCAACCCTTTCGGTTTGATTAACTTGGAGGAGAAATGGCATATGTATGTGCTTGTGTGTCAGGGAAGAGGTATTCAGATGTAAAGTGTCTGTATATACACCGAGATAGATTTGAGACTCTAATCACATTACTGTAAAGCTAGCATGTTTTTGAAATACAATACAGGTTAAGCCTAGCAGAGTGGCTGGTTCACACCAAACCAAACATGGATATATGGAGCATAAATGGAGAAGCAGCAAGAGAGAGCAGTACCCTCCCAGCTCCATGCAAGCAAAATACCTCAAACAATGGACCAGTGTGGGGCATTCATTCTAAAAGGTGAAGCAAGAAGGGACCTAGGGTTCATCTGATATCCTTAAGCGTTCAGATCAGACACATAAAACTTTTCACTGGTGACTCAGAATGTGAGATAAAGGCAAGAGATGAGGTTTATTTTTGGTCAAGGTTTTTTTTTTTTTTCTTCTCCTGAAAATATTGCCAGAAGTAATAGTCCTAATGAATTTCATGGTCCCTAAACATTACTTGGCATATAGTCAGGATCCATCTGGACACTGGAAATCAGCGGCCACAATTGAAAATGAGATTTCTAAAGGCAGGCAATGCCCTGAAGATTCTCATCACAAAGTAAATATCAAATGTTCTATTTAATAACAATGAACTCACAAAATAAACATGTTGCAAACTTATGAGTCAAGAGACCCTACCCTACAATTACAGCTGCATTTTTTTTTTCCAGTAGAATTCAGGTTTTTTCCAAGATTGACTATACCTTTTGAAAGAAAAACAAAAATGCTATCTGTAAGCTCCTTGAGGTCAAGGACTGGGTCTCATTTATTCTTATGTTCACTGTGATGCAAAATGAGAAGCCTTTCATGTAGTAGATGTTCTGCAAATAAACATGGCCATGAATTGAAGTGAAATTGATGACATTGAAAGATGAAATGTACTGAAGGCATTTTCTAATTAATCAAGAATTCCACAACATGCTTCAATTGATTAATTTATTACTTATTCAGTGAAATGAGGAACTGTCCTGGGTGTACAGAGGTGCTAAAGATATACTGTGATTTCTACTCAATTTGCATTGTTCCCTTAGCTGAAAGAGGTGGGGAAAACATTCTTCCTAAATCAGTGTCTTCAGTTACTCAAGTTACTTTTCAATAAACAAGTCAATTATTACATCAAAGGTTTTAGGTAAACTTGACTAATGTAGGAAAATATCATTTGAAAGGAACAATTGAAAGCAGCTCTTTTGCCCCTTGTCTGTTTGCTCATTTCTGTTCCCCTCTAACCTTAAAAGAATCTGATTATAGGAATGAGATCAGTAGGCAAT
Organism: Nanger dama; assembly: GCA_917880005.1. Classification (NCBI taxonomy): domain Eukaryota; kingdom Metazoa; phylum Chordata; class Mammalia; order Artiodactyla; family Bovidae; genus Nanger; species Nanger dama. Next base: position 8,858,289 of record CAKJTW010000044.1, on the reverse strand, counting down.
TTAATCTAGCTCCCAATTTATGCTCTCCTTAGTATACATCATGCCTTTTCTAACTTGTTGATTCTTTTTCTAGATAAAAAGAAGTAAGAATAAAGAATTAAGAGTTAAAAATGACTAGCTCCCTGCCCTCAACAGCCCCACTAAGCAGTCCTGCAGGCAGATCACTCAGGCAGTGTAATATCTGAACTGAGAGTCAGCTAGTCTATGTGCGATGGAGAATGATGTAAACCCAAGCCCTGCCCTCCACCTCAGTGATTCACTGAGGCTCTCCCTCACCCCCATTATCCACTTTAAAAACTGTCTTAACTGAGCAGAATCTTTGAAATTGGTCTCTGGACACAAGTCCACCTTCTCTCCATATTGCCAGCTTTTCTAATTAAAGCACCTTTCCTTTGTATTGATTGACACTTGCCCCTCAAAGTACTAGCTTATGAGTATGATCAGCCCAACCTAAGTTCAGTAACAAGATGATTCTGTAACACACTTGAGGGATTTTTGCCTCTTTGACTGATTGATTTTTTTGTTTTCCTTTCCTAAAGTAAGACTGCCTTACTCATTGGGTCTGTGCAGAGTGGAGACAAAAAGCCTTTCTAATGGTTGCTAGTTAGCCACCCAGGCAAAGCTATCATAATGGTTTCAACTTTTAAATCATTTCAGGACTATCAGTCTAGCAACTGTGTCAATCTACTTTATGCACAGTAACACCTAGATAGACTACAGTCCTTCCTCCAATCATCAATATCATAATAAATCTTTTAATTACTCTATCATATTTTTTAAAGGTGCTTTCTGAACAAGCAAATACCTTGTTTCAAATTGAAAGAGGTATTTTCCTCATTTTGTTTTTCACATTGAAGCAAAATGTTCAAGTTTTAAAAACAGACTGAGTAACTTCCAAGAAAAATGAACAAAAGAATTACAAAATGACTGATTAAAACCACTAATAAAGGCAGTTGATAAGCATGTATAATTCAAGAGTATATTCAAAGGATATATTCTAATATTTGCCTCCTTGTTGGTAGAAATCCATCATTGAATTGACATATACAATTTCTATGATACAAAGATAATTATTAAATAACAAGTCTTAAAATTAAATTGAAAGAAATAAAGACATAGAAAGGATCTTTTTAATGGGTCTATTACTGATTTACTGTAGAAGTTTGTTCTGCCTTCATTCAGACTCATTTAGTGCTTCTATGTCAGACAAATAAATGGAGACTAAAATTTTTAAGTATCCAAACCTCTACTGGGAAATGAAGTCAGTAGCATAAAAATTAAACTGAATCATTGGAAAAGGCTTCATGGAATACATAAATATAAGTTTTATTAAAGAATTAATGAAAAATGTAAATGCAACTTCTTATAAATGTACAGTCCTAGAGTTAGAAGGATCTCAAAAATTATCTAAGTCTAAAAGAATCACCTCTTTGTTGATGCAGAAATCTCTACTCTGCTGTTCCTGATAGATGGTCATATAACTTTCGATCATATATGTCTAGCACCAATGAATCACTAGGCTGGCTAGTGCACATTGTAAAATGATTATGTTTGTTTCTTGCATCCTCAGGGGTTAGCATGAAAATATATTCTAGAGCCATCAAAGCCTCAAAAACAAAATCCTGGAGGGATTAAAAAATACACAAGCTTAATTTGAAAAGGCCACACACTATTTGATGTGTATGACATTACAGAAAAGGCAAAAACTATGGAGACGGCAGAGAGACCAGTGGTTACCAGGAGTTGGGGGTAGGGGAGAGGTAAACTGGTGGTGCACAGGGAATTGTTAGGGCAGTGAAAGCACCGTATGATAGTATAGTGATGGACACATGCCAACATGTATTTGTATAAACCTATAGAATATACAAAACCAAGAGTGAACCCTAGCTTAAACTATCAACTGGGGGTATGCATGTGTAGGGCCAGGGGATACGGGAAATCTCTGTACTATCTGCTCAACTGTGCTGTGAAACTAAGACTGATCTAAAAAAAAAAAAAATGAAGCCTTAAAAATTATGCAGGCTTAAAGCCTCAAATCTGATTAAAAGTAAATTAATATGTATACATAAATTCACAATGGCTAGAGCTCTAGATTTTTGTACTGTGCTGAGTTGACATAATAATGATGGCCCATTATTCAAAACACAGTAAGAAAGGAGGCATGTTGAGAGGTATGAAGTCAAAGGTGTCATGATCAGGAGGCCAGGTCAGTTGCCCACTTCCACTGTCAGTCAGGCATATGCATATTTTAATCTTTGGAGGCAATTTTCTTAAAGTTTCAGAAGCAGAGTTTACACACTTGCAAAATGGACATTTTCATGGGGAGAAAATGTGAGATAGTGAAGAAAACGTGAGATAACATTTGTGATAGTGCTTAGAATGATCAATGACTACTACATGGTTGAAACTCCAAAATTTATCAGTTGAATGTAACCAGGTAGTTGGGAATCTCATTAATATGAAATTTTTACTGAATATGATAAAATGTCTCTATAAACAATGTGACCTGAAAGTTAATTAATGCTTATGAACTTTTCTTTTCCAGTGATGTTCATAATTTTTAATCTGCAGAGAATGATTAAATTATATCTCTGTGATCAAATGAAAGACTCCGTAAATTTCTATCAATTGCTCACTCTAAATTCATAGTTGTCTGTACTTTGCTGTGCTGAATCACTCAATCTTGTCCGACTCTTTGCAACCCCATGGACTGTAGCTCTCCAGGCCCCTCTGTCCATGGGGTTTCTCCAGGCAATAGTACTGGAGTGGGTTGCCATGCCCTCCTCCAGAGGGTCTTCCCAACCCAGGGATCAAACCCAGATCTCCCATGTTGCAGGCAGATTCTTTACCATCCAAGCCACCAGGGAATCCCATAGTTATCTAATGTGTGTCAAAAATACAATTAAGATATACTATAGCTCATAAAATACCTTAAAAAGTAAAAGTGAAGTCTCTCAGCCGTGTCCAATTCTTTGCAACCTCTTGGACTATAGCCTATCAGGCTCCTCTGTCCATGGCATTTTCCAGGCAAAAATACTGGAGTGAGTTGCTATTTCTTCCTCTGGAGATCTTCCTGACCTAGGGGTCAAACCTGCATCTTCTGTGTCTCCTGCATTGCAGGAGAATTCTTTGCCCACTGAGCCATTAGGGAAGCCCCTTAGCATAGATGTAGCATAGTATAAAATTCCATTACATTATATTACATTCATCACATTGTTTTTGGCACAGGTTTGCACTGACAATCAAAACCATAAGACACTACAATTTGATACACTGAGCAAAAGTGTGTTTTTGTTTTTATAACTTTTGATAACTGATCAAAACTATTTTATAACTTTCATATAACCTAGAGAGAAAATTTATTTACTACTCACTAGATTTAAAATAATTTTCAGTTGATAATAGATGGCTGCTGCTGCTGCTGCTGCTGCTGCTGCTGCTAAGTCACTTCAGTCATGTCCAACTCTGTGTGACCCCACAGACAGCAGCCCACCAGGCTCCCCCGTCCCTGAGATTCTCTAGGCAAGAACACTGGAGTGGCTTGCCATTTCCTTCTCCAATGCATGAAAGTGAAAAGTGAAAGTCAAGTCACTCAGTAGTGTCCGACTTTTCACGACCCCATGGACCACAGCCTACCAGGCTCCTCCGTCCATGGGATTTTCCAGGCAAGAATACTGGAGTAGGGGTGCCATCACTTTCTCTGGATAATAGATGGAAACACTGCAAAAGTTTGCTGCAAATTAAGGTTGTTAAAGGTTTTAGATGCTAAATTATATTTTATGTGTATTAAAAATTTACTAAGATTATACTGAAAATTAGAATTACTGTTAATCATATTGATTAAAATTTCTCCTATCCAAATATATAAAAAATAATCCTACATTAAGATATTAAACCTTTTCAGATAAATTATGCATAGGAAATCTGATCAGATATATTAGGAATGGAGAATGTTTGATTATCCTGTAATCTTTATATATTCATTTCTAATAAGAGATAATTCCATTTAATGTAGTGATCCTTTTCCAGTTGGAGATTTGAGTTTGATATCTCAGTGCTTATAGTAATCCTAACATTTATGTGCAAGCATATTAATTCATTTGTGTGGTGACAGGGTTGACTGCTGCAGGAGGCTCTTTTAACAATCCTAAAAAAAAACCAGGCTGCAGAGATGATAAATATTGTTACTAACTTCATCATTAAAGCATGCTTTTTCCATGTATATTGGAGGTTGAAGATAAAAGGGCATTTGAAAAGTAAGACCCATTCCTGTAAGCATATTAATATTTGGAAATTTTAGAGGATTACATGTTAAGAGGAGGTTAAATTAACCTGAAAAGCTTTAACAAACTTGATTATTTGTAATTCACGGTAGTTTTGGTAAGTTGAATAAAAGTGTCTTTGGAGTTAATATCCTAAGACCTCTGACAAATTTGCTGTTTTTAGCATTTTTGAGCCATGACTCAAACCTTTACTAAAGGTGGTGGGGAAGAAGGCAAGAAGGGGGAAAGGTCAAGGAGCTGGGTGGAGCAGAAAAGGCAAAGGCACCAGGAGGAGGAAACATCTCTTTGCTAATCACATATCACAAGCTGCGAAATTTCTCAGGCCAGCAGTCCGCCAGGTGCATTTCAAAGAGAAGTGATGGAGGGAGTAAGTGTCACTCAAGGCAGATATTTATGAAAGATGACAGTTTGCAAATATCTCAATCTTGGACAAGCCTGTGCTGGTGACACGGAGGAGGGCAGCAAAATTGGACGAGTCAGCAGCCAACATTTATTTCATCAGGACCTGTCCAGTTTCCACTGATGGTTTGATAGTCTGGGGAAAGCAGGCAACAGTGGGGATCATGCTGTTTACTCTCAGCCAGTTTGCATGGAGTGGTCCAAAATGGTCTAATAAATATGTAAAGAAGGATAAAAGGAAGAACTGAGAAAAGCTTTGTTTGCAAAGCTAGCACGTGACTGGATTTTAGCTATGCCAAAGAAAAAGCATAGTAATTACAGAAATATTGATCAGTGCTCCTGCTGGTTGACAGTGATATTGGAATGAGTCTTGCCAGTGTGGAGACCTGCATCGGGATACAAACATTATGTCGGTCCAGAGGACTGAAGAAATGATCCCATTAGGTGCCCTTCCCCATGACAGCTGCCCTGCAAACCCTGTTATACTGAACGCTGTGAACTTTGTTAGAAACAGAAGTCTATATTTCTTCCCCAGGGGATGAAATAATAGACATGAGCCTGAACAACTGTAAAATAAATACCAACGGGGAATTTTCTACAGTATTTCTATCAAGTTGGCAGACAGCACGGATGTCAGAAACAGGCTGTTGGGGCAAGCAGGCTGGTTTTGATGTTACAGTGTATCAGAGGCTGCCACCTGGCCACACTCAGTCAACAGATGTGTTTGGTTAGATATTCAAAACACTTTGAATGTACATATTTTAAATGTCAATGTTAAATGCCAGGAAATTTTATGTAAAATCTTAATTTTAGTCTTCTCTGAGGGAAAAAACATCAGATCAGGAAACATTAGGTGCAAAATACTTTTGACTATAGTCTGGAAGAAGGGAGGAAGATTCAGAAGATGCTACTTTTTAAAAACGCATTATTCAACACACTCTAATTTTTCCCGAAATCAATGCTGAGGATCAGTTGCCTTTTCATCACATTTGTAATCTTTGTCATTTAACATGTTTTGTTTTCTTTTTTTGTTCATTTATATTACCTATCTGACTTCTACCCGTTCAGTTTTGACCTCAGAAAAGAAATGTGCTAGCTCTATCATTTGGGCAAGTGGAAATTGCTCAGGTTCATGGTCTTAAAGTAAAATTAATGTGGATTGATCTATATGGATTTTGTCACAGTGATAAAGAATCTCCCTGACAATGCAGGAGACGCAAGAGATGCAAGTTCAATCCCTGGAGAGATACGCTGGAGTAGGAAATGGCAAGCCCCGCCAATATTCTTTCCTAGAAAATTCCATGGACAGAAGAGTCTGGCAGGCTACAGTCCATAGAGTCACAAAAATTTGGACATAACTGGGTGGCTGAGCACACACATGTACAAAGATCTTAAAGTGGAAAGCCTTAGGACAGATTTGGGTACATACCAGACACTGAATAAATGCAAGTTTCATTCACGCTTCCCTTCCATTTCTCAATCCACTTAAGAGAAAAACAAAAACAAAAACAGCATCTTATTTTGAGAGGCAAGGGCAGGTAGGCAGATATTATATCGACATAGGTGTTATATTTTAAAACCTGCCCGTAAATTCGGCAGATCATCATAGCTTTTCTCCAGTATGCATTATGTAGCAGTAGTGGGTCTCAGACTTGGGTGTATATCAGAATGAACTGGAGATCTCTGTAATGCAGAAACATCCTCAGTGTTTTGACTAAGTACGCCCAAAGTGGAGTCCCTGAAGGTGCATTTCTAATGGATTCCCAGGGGAAGCTGAGGTGCTCAGAAGCACCACGCTACTTTGTTAGGGCTGAAGGCACAGAAGCTGGAGAGAAGTTTGTGTTGTATCCATCACCTCAAGCAAAAAGAAGTTTGGGGACGATTATTTTGTTGTTGGTTTGTTTTTAAGATTAAGATCAGATTACTTATCCTAAATCTTTTCCTTCTCAAAAGGGAGTTCCTAAAGTTCATAATATGAGATTATGTGAACTAATAGGTAAATGTACATCAAGGGAGAGCAACTATTGGGAGACAAGCTATCAGACTCTGCTGAATTAATAGCAGTATTATCAACAGCCTCAAGAACAGCACAATGGGCAAAATCTCTGAAATGTCTGGTGATGGCTCCTCTTTAGTATCAGCATTTGTTATTGTTTTGATTGAGATGATGGTTAGTTTCCTCCTATTAGTAACTGTTTCTTTGTAGCTGTTAGCATGGGCCATCTGAACCGAGTTATTTAGAAATTCTATTGTGATTAGTTATTCAGTGCAACAGTGTTAAAACAGCTCACTGCACCCACTGATGGACAGGCTACTGGTGTCAGCCATCTGTGCCTATCAGTCACAGCAAAGTCAGCTGCAAATGGAGGTGGGTTACCTTTACAGAATACACAAAAGCCTCCATAAGACTGAGGCTTCCTGCAGTGCTACTGAAATAAATGTCAGATTGCATTAAATGGCATGTTCTTCCTTCATTTTCACTTTGCCTTTCTCAGAATCTTGGGAAATGAACACTAAATGTGCTGCAACACAGTTCTTGTTTCAGTTATATAAAGTTCGGTTTCATTTTTTATCCCTTTTGAACAATTTATGAGTGTCTCTGAACACATGCAATTAAGCAAGAAGTGGGTTGCTAGAGTTTTCCAAGAGGTTCCTAAGCAGAAGCAGAGATGCAGATAAGTGTTTAAGAGTCTGCAACCCTTTTTCCCCCTCCCCAGAGATGCCTGGTGAGAAGAGATGAGGGCCGCTCCCTTTTTTACACAGTGGAGTACTACTCAGCCCTTAAAAAGAACACATTTGACTCAGTCCTAATGAGGTGGATGAAACGGGAGCCGATTATACAGAGTGAAGTAAGCCAGAAAGAAAAACACCAGTACAGTATACTGACACATATATATGGAATTTAGAAGATAGTAATGATGACCCTGTATGTGAGACAACAAAAGAGACACAGAGGTATAGAACAGACTTTTGGACTCTGAGGGAGAGGGAGAGGGTGGGATGATTTGGGAGAATGGCATTGAAACATGTATACTATCATGTAAGAAACGAAGTGCCAGTCTATGTTCAATACAGGATACAGGAGGATGCTTGGGGCTGGTGTGCGGGATGATCCAGGGAGATGATATGGGGTGGGAGGTGGGAGGGGGCTTCGACATTGGGAGATCGTGTACACCTGTGGCTGATTCATGTCAATGTATGGCAAAACAAATATAGTATTGTAATGTAGAATAAAGTATTTTTAAAAAAGAGGGAAAAAAAGTGTTGCTTTCTACATAGTGACCCTGTAGCACAAACCCCACATCCCCCATGAAATAAATGTGGCCTCTGTGCCTTCTGTACCTCGTGTTAGAGCCAATAGTAAGATATGCATAAATCTGACTATGTTACCAAAGCTGGAATGTACTTGTTTTGCATTAGTTCTTTAATGGACAGGAAAAAAAAAAAAACTGAAATGTTCAAGTGCCTAAAGAAGAGAACATTAAATCTTAACATATGTGGGGCTAAGAGACTTGTGGAGTATCCTTAGATCATATATTTGCTTTACTTGTCGCTAACACAAGTTTAACCAAACTTCCTTCTTGCTTTCCTCCCAACACCTAACCAAGTTAAGAGTATAAAGCAGGAAATTCTTATCTCCTTTTATCCTTTGGTCTTCAAAATCAATTACTTAGCACTTGTGACATTTGGTATGAGTAATTTTGAATTCCTAAAATTCAGTCTTCTAATATGTAAAATGAAGTAATAGTTCAGTTCAGTTCAGTTCAGTCGTTCAGTCGTGTCCGACTTTTTGCGACCCCATGAATCGCAGCACACCAGGTCTCCCTGTTCATCACCATCTCTCAGAGTTCACTTAGACTCACGTCCATCGAGTCTGTGATTCCATCCAGCACATCTCATCCTCGGTCGTCCCCTTTTCCTCCTGCCCCCAATTCCTCTCAGCATCAGAGTCTTTTCCAATGAGTCAACTCTTCACATGAAGTGGCCAAAGTAATGGAGTTTCAGCTTTAGCATCATTCCTTTCAAAGAAATCCCAGGGTTGATCTCCTTCAGAATGGACTGGTTGGATCTTCTTGCAGTCCAATGGACTCTCAAGAGTCATCTCCAACACCACAGTTCAAAAGCATCAATTCTTTGGTGCTCAGCCTTCTTCATAGTCCAACTCTCACATCCATACATGACCACTGGAAAAACCATAGCCTTGACTAGACGGACCTTAGTTGGCAAAGTAATGTCTCTGCTTTTGAATATACTATCTAGGTTGGTCATAACTTTTCTTCCAAGGAGTAAGCGTCTTCTAATTTCATGGCTGCAGTCACCATCTGCAGTGATTTTGGAGCCCCAAAATACAAAGTCTGACACTGTTTCCCCATCTATTTCCCATGAAGTGATGGGACCAGATGCCGTGATCTTCGTTTTCTGAATGTTGAGCTTTAAGCCAACTTTTTCACTCTCCTCTTTCACCTTCATCAAAAGGCCCTTTAGCTCCTCTTCACTTTCTGCCATAAGGGTGGTGTCATCTGCATATCTGAGGTTACTGATATTTCTCCCGGCAATCTTGATTCCAGCTTGTGCTTCTTCTAGACCAGCATTTCTCATGATGTACTCTGCAGAGAAGTTAAATAAGCAGGGTGACAATATACAGCCTTGACGTACTCCTTTTCCTATTTGGAACCAGTCTGTTGTTCCATGTCCACTTCTAACTGTTGCTTCCTGGCCTGCATACAGATTTCTCAAGAGGCAGGTTAGGTGGTCTGGTATTCCCATTACTTTCAGAATTTTCCACAGTTTATTGTGATCCACACAGTTAAAGGCTTTGGCATAGTCAATAAAGCAGAAATAGATGTTTTTCTGGAACTCTCTTGCTTTTTCCATGATCCAGCGGATGTTGGCAATTTGATCTCTGGTTCCTCTGCCTTTTCTAAAACCAGCTTGAACATCAGGGATTTCACGGTTCATGTATTGCTGAAGCCTGGCTTGGAGAATTTTGAGCATTACTTTACTAGCGTGTGAAATGAGTGCAATTGTGTGGTAGTTGGAGCATTCTTTGGCATTGCCTTTCTTTGGAATTGGAATGAAAACTGACCTTTTCCAGTCCTGTGGCCACTGCTGAGTTTTCCAATTTGCTGGCATAGTGAGTGCAGCACTTTCACAGCATCATCTTTCAGGATTTGAAACAGCTCAACTAGAATTCCATCACCTCCACTAGCTTTGTTCGTAATGATGCTTTCTAAGGCCCACTTGACTTCACATTCCAAGATGTCTGGCTTTAGATGAGTGATCACATCATCATGATTATCTGGGTCATGAAGATCTTTTTGTACAGTTCTTCCGTGTATTCCTGCCACCTCTTCTTGATATCTTCTGCTTCTGTTGGGTCCATACCATTTCTGTCCTTTATCGAGCCCATCTTTGCATGAAATGTTCCCTTGATATCTCTAATTAGGTAATACTAGATACCCACATTACACCAGTGTCAGAAGAAATCCTTGCAATGGTGCATGTGAAGTCTTGCCCATAGTAGATCATCTTTTCCATGTAATAATACCAGGATAACAATTGTAATGATATTTCTCATTATACTAATTGATCACAGTTTTTCTTGAACTTTTAGCTTCTCTTGCCTCCATTAAGCAACTACCACGTCATGTAATAAGCTGTCTTATATCGCTGGGCCATGAGCTTCCTGAAGCCTGGGCCATAACTCTGTCAGCTTCCCATGTCTCATTTCCTGTCACACTTTCTGGAATATGCTAAACATCCACTCGAGCTTGTTGAATCCACTAATAATTCCAAAATCAGTCCATTCTTTCGTATAAAGTTTCAGAAGTGGCCTTCACTTCATCCCAGTTGCTATACTACTGCTCTAACGTACATTGCTGATTTCTCATTTCCGTATTTCACATGGTAGCCATTGACATCTGGGCTTTGAAATTTTCTTGACTGCCTCTACTTTCACTTTTCTGATACTCCTTGAACAAACAATACAGTTCCATAATTAATAGGCAGTTATTTTCTCTTTTTTACTGAATGAGATGGAATTTTGGCTAAAATTAACAAACAATGTGTCATTTTGATTTTCCTTGGGTATGAAATCATTATCGCTACCAAAAACCTCACTTCATTGCCCTAAGTCCACTGAATTTCTACCCAGCATTAACTATTGTTATCCCATTAAACTAACTACTAAGAGAGTAAGGAACAAGGAGGAGAGGTGGGAAAAATATTTAAAGGCCCACCTAGGTTGCAGTTACCTAGAGGTAAACTAGATCATATAATCTGTCATTCAAGCCGGAGCGCTCTTTTAGAGTGAAAGGAGTGTGTTACTAGTAATTACACAGGGAAAACAGGCCTAGGACAACCAATATATACGTCCCTCCCCCTGTTTACAGTATGGTATCTGTGGGGATCAGCTGAAGTTACGCATGAATCCTTGATTAGTAGTAAACAGACAATAAACTAGGTCAATATTTATATTTCTTCTATCATCCACTACTGTCTTCTTACATATAATTATATGTGTGTGTGTGTGTGTGTGTGTGTATATATATATGTATGTATGTATGTATGTATGTATGTATGTATGTGCAGAGACGGCAAATGGCAACCCACTCCACTGTTCTTGCCTGGAGAATCCCAGGGACGGAGGAGCCTGGTGGGCTGCCATCTATAGGGTCGCACAGAGTCAGACACGACTGAAGTGACTTAGCAAATAGCAATAGCAATATGTGTGTGTGTGTGTATTGGAGAAGGCAATGGCACCCCACTCCAGTACTCTTGCAGGGAAAATCCGATGGATAGAGGAGCCTGGTGGGCTGCAGTCCATGGGGTCGCTAAGAGTTGGCCATGATTGAGCGACTTCACTTTCACTTTTCATTTTCATGCACTGGAGAAGGAAATGGCAACCCACTCTGGTGCTCTTGCCTGGAGAATCCCAGGGACAGAGGAGCCTGGTGGGCAGCCGTCTATAGGGTCGCACAGAGTCAGACATGACTGAAGTGACTTAGCAATAGCAATAGCAATGTGTGTGTGTGTGTGTGTGTGTCTCTGTGTGTGTGTGTGTGTGTGTGTCGGAGAAGGCAATGGCACCCCACTCCAGGACTCTTGCCGGGAAAATCCGATGGATAGAGGAGCCTGGTGGGCTGCAGTCCATGGGGTCGCTAAGAGTTGGACATGACTGAGCGACTTCACTTTGACTTTTCACTTTCATGCACTAGAGAAGGAAATGGTGACCCACTCTGGTGTTCTTGCCTGGAGAATCCCAGGGACGGGGGAGCCTGGTGGGCTACCGTCTCTGGGGTCACACAGAGTCGGACACGACTGAAGCGACTCAGCAGCAGCAGCAGCATGTATATACAGTTGTTACTCAGTTGCGAAGTCATGTCTGACTCTTTTGCAGCCCCATGGACTGTAGCCTTCCAGGCTCCTCTGTGCCTGGGATTTCCCAGGCAAGAACACTGGAGTGGGTTGCCATTTCCTTCCCAGGGATCTTCCCAACCCAGGGATCGAACTCATGTCTCCTGTATTGGCAGGCGATTCTTTACCACTGAGCCACCAGGGAGCCTATATATATAGGCATATTTATATAATTTTGTTTGATTGAGGAAGTAACTTGTTCTTTCTTTGATTTTATTGAGTATGATGAGACCTTAAAAATTACTGACCAAAAGCCCCAAATTCTAGGATATCCTCTATTATGCCATTCAATGGCTATAAAACACCATCCAGATGAGGATGCTTCTTAAGGAAACTCATTTTTCCGTTTTGCTGTATTGAGGAAAATATTTATATATTAAAATTTACCTCTTTAACTGCTAATCCTTGTATCTGGAGTTATCCAGAAGAAATATAACATTGTTCTATATTGCAACAACTGAGATCTTGGACTGTGATGACATAATGTTTTTTAACTCAGAGTTAATTACTTTATATCTTTACATAAGGTTTATGTTCCAAGTCAAATCACCATGGTGACTGCACCCATTGGAGAAATTAGAGCATTATTCTTTCCCAAAATACAAAGAACATAACCCAATCCCATGTTTCAAATGGACACAGATTTTTGTTAAATAGAAAGAATTTGCTTGCTTCATTACTGTGAATGCTATTATTTCTGGTTTTAAGCAATTTCCAGTTTTACTTTTCTATTGATTTCTAACTTCATTCCATTATGGTTGGAGAAGATACTCTCTTTCTATGATATCTATTTTGTGTGTGTTTTTAGCCTAACATATGATCTCTCCTGGAAAATATTCTATGTTTATCATTTGAGAAGAATGTTTATGATGCTGTTTGGGGTAAAGTGTCCTGTATATGTCTGAGTTAGTTGATTTATGGTGTTGAGTCCCCTACTTTCTTACTTATCTTCTATCTGAGTTTTCTATATATTATTCAGTTCAATCGCTCAGTCATGTCTGACTCTTTGCAACCCATGGACTGCAGCATGCCAGGCTTCCCTGTCCATCATCAATTCCCGGAGCTTGCTCAAATGCATGTCTGTGGAGCTGGTGATGCCATCCAGCCATCTCACCCTCTGTTGTCCCCTTCTCCTCCTGCCTTCAGTCTTTCCCTTACATGTTACATCTTACATTATTCAGTCTTATATTATTGAAAGTGCAATATTGAAGTCTCCAACTCTTACCATAAAACTATCTATCCCTTCAATTCTTAGTTGTTTTTTTCTTTGCATATTTTTATAGTGTGTAAAAGTTTATAACTATTATATCTTCTTGCTGTAGTGAACCTTTTTTAACATACAATGTCTTTGTCTTTTACAACTTTTTAAAACTTAAAGTCTAACTCATCTGATGTTAATATTGTCATTCCCTGCTTTCTTTTGATTACTATTTGCTAAGACTATCTGCTTTCATCCTTTTACTTCTGATCTATTTGTGTCTTTGGATCTAAAGTAAGTCTCTCCTTTTAAATTCATCCTGTCACAATCTGTCTTTTAATTGAAGGGTTTAATTCAAATAAGTTATCATTTTTATTTGATGCACACACATTAAATTTAATTTAAATTAGTTACTACCATGTTTAAAATTTTAATATCTGTGCTTCTGTGACATTTCTATCCCTAAGGATCTGGGATATGTTGACCTCATAGGAACAATTAGTAAATGTTTCATTGTCTTTAATTTTCTGGAAGAATTTGTGAGAATTAGTACCATTTCTTTCTTAAAAGTTTAGTAGATTTTGCCATATTTTTAAAGACACCTAGACCTGAGCTTTCTTTCTAGGAAGTTTTATTTTTGCTACATATTCAATTTCTTTGTCAGATATAGGAGGATACAAGGTAAATATTTCTTTTTAAATGTGTTGTGGGTTTTTGTATTTTTTTTTAATTGGTCCATTTATTCTGGGTTGAATTTATTTATTAGTATAAATTTATTCATAATGATCTCTTATTCATTTGTTTTCTGCCAACTCCATAGTATCTGTGACATCTTTTTTTTTCTTCTTTATAATGCTCAGTTGTGTCCTTGCTATTTTCTTGATCAATTTATGTAGAGACTAATCAATCCAGTTTTTTATTAGACTTAATTTTCTCTGTTGTGTTCTGTTCTGTTTTATTGGTTTATATTCTTATTCATATTATTTCCTTCCTTCTACTCCCTCCATGTTTTACTTGCTCTTCTTTTCTAAGGTTAAAGCAAATGTCATTAACTTGAAACTTTTACTCTTTTTAGCAAAGATATTTAGGCTATAATTTTTTTTCCTTAGTATCACTTTCACTTTAGTCCAGAAATTTTTATATTTTCTGTTTTCATTTTCATTCTGGTAAGAAATATTTTCTAATTTCTCTTTTAATTTCTTCCTTACTGAGTATTACTTAGCTTCCAAAACTTTTTCTTTGAAATTTATCTTCTTGTTACTGAGTTCTAATTTTATCCCTTTGTGCACTGAAAACATATATGGCATGATGTGGATCCTTTTAAATCTGAAATTTGTTTTATGGCCCAGAATATTGTCTACCTTGGCAATTGTTCTATGTGTACCTCAAAGAAACTCAAAGAAAATGTGCCTTCTCCAGCTGAGTGGAGTCTATAAGTATTAACTAGTTCTATTTGGTTGATTTTGTTTTTCAGATATTTAGTATCATCACTGATGTTTTATCTACTTCTATAAATTACTGAATAGAAGGGACTGAAATCTCTGACAATATTTGCAAATTTCTATACTTCTCTTTGTAGTTCAAACAGTTTTCCTTCACTTATTTTGAAGCTCTTTTATTATAAAAACAATTGTTTATTACATCCTCTTAATGAAATAATAGCTTTTTAAAAAATAAAATTATCTTTTTATGCCTGGCAATATTCTTTTCTCTGAAATACACATCTTCTAATATTAATACAAACACTTCAGCTTTATTTTTAATCACACAGCACATTTTTAATACAGCTTTATTGGGATATAATTCTCAAGCCATAAAATGCATCATTTTAAAGTGTAAAATTCAGTGGTTTTAACTCATACTTCAGCAACCTCATCACATCTAGTTTTAAAATATTTTTATCACCAAAAAGAGATCCCACACCCACTAACCATCACTCTACCTCATCTCCCTCCAGCCCTTGGCAACCACTGATCTCCCCATGGGAGGGTTGGAAATTATTCATTCTAATCTTTTAAATTGTTCTTTCCCCAGCCTAGCTAATCAGTGCTCAACTGAATCAAATAGGATGGAGCCTCTACGAACATGACGGAAAAGATTCACCTCTAGCCATGGTGGTGGGATTAGATGAATCCAGTCTGTAATTACCCACTAAGCAAGGACATGTGTAGAACATTCTACCCTTGCAACTCAAATCCTATTCTTTTCAATCACACAGAAATGGCAAGAGTTCATCAAAAATGTCTGGATCACAATTTTAAAAACAAAACAAAATTTAAAAAAAAATCCAGACCTAATAAAATATTAATATAAGTCAAAGGAAACAGGAAAAAGAGAGCAATAATTTTCAACACAAGTGATTTCAAAAACTTGTAGAGATTTTCATTCAAATAATCAGTACTTATTCAGAAACAGAGAATATCCTCTAGAATATCCACTTACTACATATCTTAGCTACCACCATCCCCAATCAGACTCTAAAAAGTCTAGAACTATGAAGGGATTTGCTGCCTCAAACATGTGTGGACCCTTGCCTCATTCCTGCCTTGCCTCACCTTTCTGATGACCACAAATCTCTCTTAGAAAGTCACAGAGGTGAAGGGATGGTTTCACTTAACCACTGTTTGGCTTTCTCTTCACCCATTTTTCTCACCTCCTTATTGAACTATCTTAGTCTATAAGTACATGTCCACATGGATTTCCAAATTCCCTGCCATTTAATAACATCTGGGCTGTGTCTTCATTTCATCCTGTACTGCTTTTGAAGTATATATCACAAGTCTCTGTATTGAAATACCCTAAAATTAAATTCCTTAATGACATGGCATCCCTTACCTATAACCAGGCTGAATATAGCACAAGCTGAAATCAAAATTGAGGGAGGAAATATAAATAACCTCAGATATGCAGATAACATTATCCTTATGGTAGAAAGTTAAGAGGAACTAAAGAGCTTCTTGATAAAGGTGAAAGAGGAAAGTGAAAAAGCTGGTTTAAAACTCAACATTCAAAAAACTAAGATCATGGCATCCAGTCCCATCACTTCATGGCAAATGGGAAACAATGGAAACAGTAACAGACTTCATTTTGGGGGGTTCCAAAATCACTGTGGACAGTAACTGCAGCCATGAAATTAAAGATGCTTGCTCCTTGAAAGAAAAGCAATGACAAACCTAGACAGTGTATTAAAAAGCAGGCATTACTTTGCCTACATTGTCCATATAGTCAAAGTATTGTATTTCTAGTAGTCATGAATACATGTGAGAGATGACAATTAAAAAGGCTGAGGGCCAAAGAATTGATGGTTTTGAACTATGGCGTTGAAGACTGTCCCTTGGACAGCAAGTAGACCAAACCAATCAGTTCTGAAGGAAACCAACCAGCTGAAGCTCCAATATTTTTGCCACCTGATGTAAAGGACTGACTCATTGGAAAGACCTCAATGCTGGGAAAGATTGAAGGCAGGAGGAGAAGAAGACAGCAGAGGATGAGATGGTTGGATAGGATCACCGACTCAATGGACATTGAGTTGAGCAATTGGACTTTGAGTTTGAACAAACTCCAGGAGATGGTGAAGGACAGGGAAGCCTGGTGTGCTGCAGTCCATGTTATTGAACATGGATTGTAACTGAAGAACAACAGAAACCTATAGCTACCTAATAAATACAGAATCAATTTGATGTGTTGATATGCATATCAAGAATTCAATAAAATCGTTGGTGTTTGTAGCAAAAGACTTGTTGTTCAGTCACTAAGTCATATCTGACTCTTTGTGACCCCATGGATTGCAGCACACCAGGCTCCTCTCTCCTTCAGTATTTCCTGGAGTTTGCTCAGATTTATGTCCATTGAGTCTGTGATGCTATATAACCACCTTACCCTCTGCCACCCTTTCTCTTTGGCCTTCTGTCTTTTCCAACATCAAGGTCTCTTCCAGTGAGTCAGGTCTTCGTATCAGATAGCCAAAGTGTTGGAATGTCAGATCAATCCTTCCAATGAATAGTCAAGGTTGATTTCCTTTGGGATTAACTGGTTTAATCTCTTTGCTATCCAAGAGACTCTCAAGAGTCTTCTCCAGAACCACAATTCAAAAAGCCTCAATTGTTTGGCTCTCAGCTTTCTTTATGTTTCAACTCTCACATCCATACATGACTACTGGAAAAACCATCGCTTTGACTATATGGACCTTTGTTGGCAAAGTGATGTTTCTGCTTTTTAATATGACATCAAGGTTTGTCATAGTTTTCCTTCCCAGGAGCAACCACCTTCTAATTTCATGGCTGCAGTCATGGTCTGCAGTGGTTTTGGAACCCAAGAAAAGAAAATCTGTCACTGCTTCCACTTTTTCCATTCTATTTGCAATGAAGTGATGGAACCAGATACCATGTTCTTAGTTTTTGAATGTTCAGTTTTAAGACAACTTTTTCACTGCTCCAAATGGCAGCCTACTCCAGTACTCTTGCCTGGAGAATCCCATGGACAGAAGAGACTGATAAGCTACAGTCCATGGGGTCGCAGAGAGTCAGACACGACTGAGGACTGAGCAACTTCACTTTCACTTTCACACTCATCAAGAGACTCTTTAGTCCCACTTCACTTTCTGCCATTTCCTACTCAATAGGATCTTCCCTCGCCAGAGATGGAACCTGAGTCTTTTGAGTTTTTTTGCCTTGGCAGGCAGATTCTTTACCACTGCATCACATGGGTAGCCCAAAAGACTTTATATGGTATCATGAAAGGCCTAGATTCTCTGCAATTACACCCCTATATTTACTATTTGGTGTATCTTACCATTGTACTTTTTAATTCATCTTCATCTTTAGCTCTCAATTCAAGAGGTTCATTTTAGAATGTCTCACTGGCATGTTGTATTGAAATAAAAATTGTTTTCATGGTAAAAGTATAACAGTTTAATCATTCCTATATATGCTGGGCTTTAGCACTTTTAAGTGGTTGATTGTTCTGCATTGTATATATAGTATTATCTGGTTGATACATATAAGGCAATTGGAATGCTGATTGGTATCTAGGCAGACACTTAAGACCTATTTTCTGACTTCTCATGTGTTAATAAAGTTTAAATTGTCTTCTTAAGTATATTGGATAAAAATATCTAGGATGTACACAAATGTTGGTACCATTTGTGTTGTATTAATATGTCTCAAAAGCTTTAAAAATAAATAGCTTTCCACTTAGTCATATAACTTTCACTTAGTGAAAGTTAAGAGGAGTTGTTAATAACTAGGTATAGTTATTAATTGTTATTAGTGCACAAAGTCACTAAACCATTTATTTTAAATGTTCATTAGTATATCAAACAGTTTTGAAAGCAAAAGAAGTGTCTGTAAATGATAAGGATGCATTGCATTCAATGCAATGTATTATTTTAAAGCTGAAGTTGTCAATTCTTTAAAACATAAGTGAAAAGGAGGGCCATCCATTAGGCAAAATACCAGGAGCTACAGTATTCAAAGACTTCTGAATTAATTCATAAAGCAGCTGCACAGCCTCTCTGGTGCTAATGAAGAAAGGGCATACCCTAAAGTAAACATGTGGCATATTCTGCAAAACTGTTCTAATTATCAGAAAACTAAATAACACTAAAGAAATGTTTGGACCCATACTAACTGTAACATCTCACATACTATTCTTTTAGTTACTATTTTTGCCTGACTAACAACAGAAGTATTTGTTTGGATGAGTGAGGTCAATGAGTTTGGAAACTGAGCTGAAATGTCTGAGCCAACAAAAGAAGCTCAACATGGCAAACTTCCGGCATATTCATGTATGGAAGGGACTGGAACCAGTCAATTTATAAGCCTAATGTGTACAGATAGGCATTAATATTTGAGAAGGTGATGGAAAGTTAATTGAGTATCTAGCTTAAATGTGACGACTGTTGTTGTTTAGTTGTTAAGTCATGTCCAACTCTTTGGCAAGCCCATGTAACCTGCCAGGCTCCTCTGGTCATGGGACTTCCTGGGCAAGAATACTGGAAGGGGTTTTCATTTCCCCCTCCAAGAGATATTCCTTATCCAGAGATCTAACCCATGTTCCCTGCATTGTCAGGCAGATTCCTTACCACTGAGCCACCTTGTTGCTGTTGTTCAGTCATTAAGTTCTGTACCGCTATTTGAGGCCCTAAGGACTGCAGCAAGCCAGCCTTCCCTGTCCTTTCCTATTTCCTGGAGCTTGCTCAAACTCATGTCCATTGAGTCAGTGATACCATCCAACCAACTCATCCTCTGTCATCCCCTTCTCCTCCTGCCTTCAATCTTCCCCAGCGTCAAGGTCTTTTCCAATGTGTCAGTTCTTTGCATCAGGTGGTCAAACTACTGGAGCTTCTGGTTTACCGTAAGTCCTTTCAGTGACTATTCAGGGTTTATTTCCTTTAGGATTGACTGGTTTGATCCCCTTGCTGTCCAGGGGACTCTTGAGAGTCTTCTCCAGCACCACAGTTCAAAAGCATCAGTTCTTTGTCAACGATAAGGTGTCCATAGGTGTGTGGATTTATCTCTGGGCTTTCTATTTTGTTCCATTGATCTATATTTTTGTCTTTGTGCCAGTACCATACTGTCTTAATGACTGTAGCTTTGTAGTAGAGCCTGAAGTCAGGCAGATTGATTCCTCCAGTTCCATTCTTCTTTCTCAAGATTGCTTTGGCTATTCAAGGATTTTTGTATTTCCATACAAATTGTGAAATTATTTGTTCTAGTTCTGTGAAAAATACCTTTGGTAGCTTGATAGGGATTGCCTATCTATAGATTGCAATCTATAGATTGCCTTGGGTAGCATATTCATTTTCACTATATTGATTCTGGAGGCAGGAATATACAATGGAGAAAAGACAATCTCTTTAACAAGTGGTGCTGGGAAAACTAGTCAACCACTAGTTTGAAACTAGAGCACTTTCTAACACCATACACAAAAATAAACTCAAAATGGATTAAAGATCTTAATGTAAGACTAGAAGCTATTAAACTCCTAGAGGAAAACATAGGCAAAACACTCTCTGACATAAATCACAGCAAGATCCTCTATGACCCACCTCCCAGAATATTGGAAATAAAAGCAAAAATAAACCAATGGGACCTAATTAAACTTAAAATCTTTTGCATAATGAAGGAAACTATAAATAAGGTGAAAAGACATCCTTCAGAATGGGAGAAAATAATAGCAAATGAAGCAACTGACAAGGAATTAATCTCAAAAATATACAAGCAACTCCTGCAGCTCAATTCTAGAAAAATAAATGACCCAATCAAAAAATGGGCCAAAGAACTAAGCAGACATTTATCCAAAAGACATACAGATGGCTAACAATCACATGAAAAGGTGTTCAACATCACTCATTATCAGAGAAATGCAAATCAAAACCACAATGAGGTGCCATTTCAGTCCACTCAGAATGGCTGCGATCCAAAAGTCTACAAGCAATAAATGCTGGAGAGGGTGTGGAGAAAATGGAACCCTCTTACACTGCTGGTGGGAATGCAAACTAGTACAGCCACTATGGAGAACAGTGTGGAGATGCCTTAAAAAACTGGAAATAGAACTGCCATATGACCCAGCATACACACAGAATTGAAAGAGACACATGTACCCCAATGTTCATTGCAGCACTGTTTTTAATAGCCAGGACATGGAAGCAACCTAGATGTCCATCAGCAGATGAATGGATAAGAAAGCTGTGGTACATATACACAATGGAGTACTACTCAGCCCTTAAAAAGAATAAATTTGACTCAGTTCTAATGAGATGGATGAAACTGGAGCCTATTACACACAGTGAAATAAGCCAGAAAGAAAAACACCAATGCAGTATACTAATGCATATATATGGAATTTAAAAAGATGATAATGACAACCCTATATGTGAGACAGCAAAAGAGACACAGATGTATAAAACAGTCTTTTGGACTCTATGGAAGAAGGCAAAGTTGAGGTGATTTGAGAGAATAGCATTGAAACATGTATATTATATGTGTAACAGATCGCCAGTCCAGGTTTGATGAATGACACGGGGTGCTCGGGGCTCGTGCACTGGGATGACCCAGAGGGATGGGATGGGGAGGGAGGTGGAAGGGGAGCTCAGGATGGGGAACACATGTACACCCATGGCGGATTCATGTCAATGTATGGCAAAACCACTACAATATTATAAAGTAATTAGCCTCCAATTAAAATAAACAAACTAAAATAATTTTAAAAAAAGAAAAGATAAAAGCATCAGTTCTTCAGTGCTCAGCCTTCTTTATTGCACAACTTTCACATCTGTACCCGAGTACTGGAAAAACCATAGCACTGACTAATTAAACTTAAAAAGCATTTGTCAGCAGAGTGATTCTCTGTTTTTTAATATGCTATTTATATTTATCACAGTATCCAAGAGTACACAGTTTTAAATGTTTGATAGATAATGCTAAATTGTCTTTCAAAAATTAAATAATTATAGTCCAATTCCCAGTTTCCCCATAATTTGCAACTCTTCTTCTAAGTGTTGACTTTTCTTACCTTTCTTTCCTCTTTTTCTATTGGCATGCAAGTCTGTGTGTATGTTATGTGTGGTGTATGTATTTTTCTTATTGATGTGTGGAAACTTTTACATATTCATAATGTATTATCGAATTAACAGATGTCAAATATTGTCCCCATTTTTTATTTTGAACTTGAATATCATTTTCATGGAGTTTTTCATCAAATATCATCAAAAATTTTATGGGGGAGGCTTTTAAATTCTGTATTCTTCCTAGAAGATCTTTCTTATTATTGAAATATGTAATATTATAAGTCTATAATTCTTCAGGTTTAGTTTTTGATCTATATGGAATTTGTTTTGCATACATTTTGTGGTGTAAATCCGAGGGTACATCATAGAGATAAAAACTGATACATTATCAATTATGAATAAGCTATTTTTTCTTATTCTTGAAATGGCACCGTAAACCATATTTCCTGCTTTCTGCCTCTCAGAAAATTCTTTATTATATTCCAATATTACCTACTTGACTGAATATAATTTTTAAAATCTGTATTGATTTTCATTTTGCTTCACAATAGTCCTATAAGAATTTGAACAATTTTCGGCCAAAAATTCTATAAAATATTCTATTTGGAGGCTGATTAAAAACCACAGATCTTGTGGGTGAATTACTTAGGTAAGAATGATTTCTCTCTCCCAGTTTTCATGTGTATAAAATGATAGAATTAATGGTACAAGTCTTATGTCAATATTATGAGGATGAAATGAGTTACTATATGCCAGCACATGATACTGCCTAGTACTTAGCTAACTATCATTTGTTATTCCAAATTTTTCCATCCAAAAATATAAAATGCATAAACTTTTATTTATCTACTTAGTAAATTTTTAACAGTTTTTTTCAATCTGGGTCTAACATTTTTGTTAGCTTTATTTATCAATGCTCTATTATTTTTATTATTCATGTGGATGGACTTGTCTTCTGTATTTCCTTATTGTATATTGCTAATTTATACACCAGCTATTGGTGTGTTTATCATGTGCTGCTGCCGATGATGCTGTTGCTAAGTCTCTTTAGTTGTGTTCAACTCTGTGCAACCCCATAGATGGCAGCCCACCAGGCTCCTCTCTCCCTGGGATTCTCCAGGCAAGAATACTGAAGTGGGTTGCCATTTCCTCTCCAATGCACACATGCAGGCTAAGTCATTTAGCTAAGTCTCTTTAGTTGTGTCCGACTCTGTGCGACCCTATGGACAGCAACCTTCCAGGCTCTTCTGTCTACAGGATTCTCCAAGCAAGAATACTGGAGTGGGTTGCCATTTCTTTCTCTGTTTATCATGTGCAGAGCTACCAAATTCTATTCTTGGTTTTTATCTTTTAAGACAAATTTTAAAGCAGTTTTGTTTCACAGAAAAATTGAGAGGAAGTACTGAGATTTCCTATACAAGCCCTTCCCCCTTAAGCATGCATGTCTTCCCCATTATTAAAATCACCCACCAGACTGGCACATTTGTTACAACTGATGAGCCTACACTGATACAACATAACCAAAGTATATAGTTCACATTAAGATTTACTGTTGATACTGTACATTCTGTAGGTTTGGACAAATGCATAATAAGTATCTTTCAATCTTTTTGATTGTGTTATTGTATTAAATTTGATCCCATATTCTAAGTAGACGTCAGATAATATGCAAATATATTTTTCTTCTTTCTTACTATATTAGCCTCAACTGGCTTATTCATAGTTGTACTGAATAGGAGTGGAGGCAACAAACATCCTTATCTTATTCCTCATTCTAGAGACCACTTTCATGTTTATATTTTCTTTAAAAATAAACTGACAAGTTAGTGAAACAAAATGTCACATATAATTTAAAGATTACTTTCAAATTATAAATTTAATACTTATTTACAAATTTAATGCTTATTGTAGAAGCAAACATTAATATTTCATAAATTACTGTTAATTCCAATATTCAAGATAGATATTTTTATGACTTCTGTGTCCAGTTATTAAATATACACATATTGCTTTTAAAATAGCTTATTTCATAGTCTTTATATAAAATTTATATTTTGTTGACTGTTAGAGTATCAGGAAGATATGACTCACTCTCAATAAAAGTGACCAAAAACAGACTAATTCTGATATGATCCAAATGTTAGAATTGACAGATAAAGGATTTAGAGCAGTTTTCATTACTATGTTCAATGAGATAAAGGAAAATACAGACACAGTAATGAAAAGTTAAGAAACTCAGCAGAGAGAGGAAAAGAAAATGTAAAAATAGAACCACACTGATATTCTAGAAGTGAAAGATGTAATATCTAAAATTTTAAAATCATTCAATGGGCTTAATAGCAGACTGGAGACAATGGAGAAGAAAATCAATTGACCTGAAAGTAAATCAATAGAAATGATAAAATCTGAAGAGGGGGAAAAGCACCAAAATAATAAACTAAAGCTCAGAGATAGATAGAACAAGATTAATCATCTAAAATGGATGCAAATGGATTGAAGAAGGGACAGTGGGAGAGGAGAGGGGATGGGAGAAAGATATTTGAAAAAATATTTGCCAAGGTTTCTCAACTTTGATAAAAGGTGTACATTTATAAACTCAAGAATCTCAGTAAACTCTAAAGATGACAAATACGATGAGGAGTATACCAAGGAGTATACCACCATCACCAAATTGACAAAAACCAAAAACAAAGATAAAATTTTAAAACAGCCAGAGATAGATGACACTTTGAGGCAGATGCAGAATAATTTCAATGACAATCTTCTCTTCAGAAACAATGAGTCTTAATACTACAAAGTCATATTTAAGATGCTAAAGAAAAAGCAAAACAAACAAAAAGCCTAACCCAGAGCTCTATATGTGATGATGATAACATCCTTCAAGAAACATTTTTTAATTAAAAAAAAAAAGGAAGGAAACTCTAAGCTTCACACTTTACTAAAAGAAATAGTAGACAAACTTCTCTAGGATGAAGGGTAAAAATACCAGGATGAAACTCTGGTCTCCTGAAGAATAAGAATTAGAAGTGGTAGATATCTGAATAAATGGCTTCCCAGGTGGCACAGCAGTAAAGAATCTTCCTACCAATGCAGGAGACATAACAGATGCTGGTTCTATCCCTGGGTCAGGAAGACTCCCTGGAGGAGGTAATGGCAACCAATATTCTTTCTGGAAAATTCCATGGACAGAGAATCCTGGTGGGCTACAATTCAGAGGATTCCAGAGTTGGACGCAACTGTGTATGCACACATACACAATATTTGAATGATCTAAATGATTGATATTTTCCTTTTTCCTTTTTTCTTCATTTCTTAAAAAAATGGCTGTTTTATATATATCTTTACCTTCATTTTATCTTTGTCTTATAGGGTATATTTTCTGTTGAAAATATGAAGTCTATAACATAAATAATACCTAGTGCTGATAAATTTCAAAAGCAAAAATTAGTTCTTTGAAAGGTAAATTAACCAATAAGTCCTTAACTAGACTAAGCATGGGGAAAGAGAACAAGAATTCACCAATATTGGCAGTGAAGCATGAGTTATCATCACAGAAGCAGACATTAATAAAATCATATAATAGCCACATTATCCAAACAAACAATGTACATGAAATGGACACACTTCTTGAAAAGTCACAAGAAAACTGACACAAGATGAAAGGAAAATCTGAATAACCAAATGCTTATAAACAAATTAAATCTGTATCAAAAATTCTTCCACCAGGCAAATGTTTTTGGTGGTGAATTCTATCAAACACTCAGGAAGATATAATTTATATTACACAAAAGCTTTCAGGAAACCAGCAAACAGAAGAGGGGATGCCTCTAATCTGAAAGTGCATTACCAAAATGAGTAAAATCACTCATGAACACAGATGTAGAAACTGTAATAATTAGTAAACTGAATCTAAAAGTTATATATAAGATAGACAATGCAGCATGACCAAATAGGATTTATTTAGATTGTTTTAACATTCAAAAATGAATCAATATAAATAACATAGTATTGGGTAAGTTTAGTCAGTCTGCATTGACCACAGGTTTATCTCCAGAGCTATTGATTCTCAGCCAATACTATGTAACCTATATTCTGTAAACATCTATACATTAAGAGTTTTAGAGCAGACTTTATCAGCTCGCCAACATTGTTTATAAATAATTAGATTTATAAGCTCCAGCAGGTTTCAGTAGAGTTTAGCTATGTTGGAGGAAGATGTAGGAGCTCACAGATTAAAGCCAAGAACTTGGTTAGAAAGAACTTCCCTGGTGGCTCAGACAGTAAAGAATCTACCTGCAATGCAGGAGACCTGGGTGTGATCTCTGAGTTGGGAAAATCCCCTGGAGAAGGAAACAGCAACCCACTCCAGGAATCTTGCTGAGAAATCTCATAGACAGAGCAGCCTTGTGGGCTGAGCATGAGGTCGCAATAGTCAGACATGATGTAGAGTCCAGCATGACTTAGCAACTAAACAACAGCAAACAACACGGTTAGAATGTACCTATGTGATGTGTGGCTCAGTGGTAAAGAATCTGCCCTCAATATGGGAGACCCACGTTCTATCCCTGGGTCGGGAAGATCCCCTGGAGAAGGAAATGGCAACCAACTACAGTATTCTTGCCTGGAGAATCCCACAGAGGGAGGAGCCTGGCCGGCTATATATAGTCTATGGAGTCGCAGAGTCAGACACGGCCCAGCAACTAACAACAATGTAATCAAGAGCAGTCTTGGGGTCTTCATGTTACTGAAATACTTCACATGCATGCCAGCAGTGGTATGAGAGTTGAAGGCAACACAGCAGCGGGAGAGCCAAGAGCCCTTACCTGAGATCCTCAACCTCTGTCAACAAGCATTCTTCTCTGTCTGTTGCTTTGTCATACCCTAAGTCAATAATAAAGCTGATGCATGAGAACAAAGTATTTGAATCTCCAGTTAGCATCATAATTTACAATATTTATAGAATATGAAAAAAACATGACAATTCCAATTGATATAGAAAAAAGCATTTGACAGATCTCAACACAAATTAAAATGATAAAAATGTTCATACATTGTAATTAGAGGGAAGGTTTCTCAATAATAAGGACCATCTACAAAAAACTTACAGTAATAACATACTGAATGGTGAGATATTTGATGCCTTAAAATAATGGGAAGAGTGAAATAATCCCCACACTTAGCATTTTTGTCAAGCATTATACTAAAAGTCCTAATTATTAATATAAGACAAAAGCAAGGAGTTAAAGGCATAAGGAGTAGAAAGAAAAAAAGAAAGCTCTTGCTATTTGAAGATAACATGATTGTATAGATAGTAAAGTAATTCTAAGAAACCTACAAAACTGGAACTAAAATAACAAATTCAGAAAGATCTCAAATTCAAGGTAAACATACAAAGTCAATATATTATGCATAGTTAGAAACTGAAATAAACTATCAAAAAACATAAAATACTTAGAAACATTTTTAAAGTATATGTCACTGACACTGAGAATTATAAATTATTGCTGAGGGATGTCAATAATGACCTAAACAAATCTATTATTGAAGAATGTATTATTTTCCCCAAATAAAAACCTCTATCTTTTTCACAGAGTTGATCTAAATATGTATCTAAGCCAAATCAAAGTTCTACAGCTTTCTATTCTAAGAGAAAAAAAATTCAGACTTTGAGAATCAGGCAGATAGAAAGATTTTATTTTAAAATGAAGAATTCAGATGCAAAATTTGTATTACTTGAAGACCGTGTGGCATTGGTGAGAGAACAGAAACTCAGATAAATAGATTAGAATCGAATCTAGAAAGAATTACACGGTATATGATCAACTAATTCTTGACAATGGGGCTGAGAATTCGATTCTGAAAATCACAGTGAAGTAAGTGGACGTCTACATGGGGAAAAAAGTAATCCTCACATAACACAGTAAGTAGCATTTACTAGGAAAAAAGCATCAATATAATGTCAATTATGAACATCTAAAATGAGGGAAATTTTACAACTTAAGGTGAAAATTTCTTAGCTTCAACACAACACACAAGTTATTGAAAATGACAAGTATAAATGTACTGAAATAAAATATGCTTGTGTTTAGAAAATTTAAAAAACAAGGCACAGAATGATTTTAAAATGTTTGTAATAAATATATCTGATGAAGAATTTGTACCCAGAATATATAAGGAAATCATATAATTCAATAACATCAAAAAACAATCTTTTAAAAAACAAAAAACCTAAACAGATTCTTCCCAAAAGAAGATACATCATCAAAAGGTACATATTCATTGTAATGGTCAAAATTTAAAACTGTCAGTGCTTGGTGTTGGTGAAGATATGAAACAATGAAACTCTTGTTCAGTTGTTCAGTCATGTCCAACTCTTTGTGACCCCATGGACCGCAGCACGCCAGGCTTCCCTGTCCTTCACTCTCTCCCGGAGCTTGCTCAGACTCATGTCCCTTGAGTCGATGATGCCATCCAAGCATCTCATCCTCTGTCGCCTGCTTCTCCTCCTGCCTCCAGTCTTTTCCAGCATTAGGGTCTTTTTCAATGAGCAGGCTCTTCACATCAGGTGGCCCAAGTATTGGCGTGTCACCCTCAGCATCAGTCCTGCTGAGGCGTATTCAGTGTTCATTTCCCGGTGAAATGTAAAATGGTACAGTTACTTTGAAAAACTCTTTGCAGATTCTTAAAAAGTTCAGCATACACCTCCTTTTAATTATTTGTATAAGAAAACATGCCTTCAAGTATTTATCTAAGAAAAGCGAAAGTATATGTCCACACAAACACCTGTATGCCCATTAAGCCACCTAAATGTCCATCAACAGGTGAATGGAGAAATAAAATGTAGTTTGTGGGTAATATGAAGTTGTTTTTATTATTACCATTGTATTACCATATATTATTATGAGTAATAAAAAAGAGCAAACTACTGATACAACATGTATCTTTTTAATGTCTATTTATTTGGCTGTGCCAAAAATTAAAAAAATAAATCTGTTGAGTAAAAGAAGTGACATATAAAAGAGTAATTATAGCATGTTCCCATTTCCATTAAATTTTAAAAAGGACATTTCAACTAACCTACATTGACAAAAAAGCAGATCATTGGTTTTTTAGGGACAGAGGAAAGAATAGACTGCAAAGATGCAGAAGAAATGTGCTGCTGTTGGAAATTATTAACATAAAGTAGCAGTGGTTTCACAACTGAATGTGTTTGTCAAATGCATTGAATCATCAGCATAAATGGATGAAATTTATTTCGTATAAATTATATCTCAAAAATCAATATTTTTTTCCTGCAGCAATAAGGGGTAACATGTCTTACCGGATATTAAAATGTTATAAATTATCTATAAAGAATATAATATTTTGGTACTTGCATAAATTAACAGATGAATAAAGTGATAAAAAATACAGAAATAGTGCAAATGGAAATAAAAGTGACATCTCAAAAATCAGTGAAAAAAGTGTAGACATTTTAATAAATGATGTTAGGATCATGGATCAGCATATGGAATATGATAAAATTTGATCTTTTTCACATTTTACAACATGATACTTTCTAAATAAACCACAAATTTTAAAAAGTGGACAAAATTTTCTATAAGTTCAAAAGGGAAAATTTTTCTAAGGCTTGAAAGCAGTTAAATAATCAGGACATGTGTGCTAAAGTGCTTCAGTCATGTCTTACTCTTTGGGACAGTATGGACTGTAGCCTGCCAGGCTCCTCTGTCCATGGGAAAGGATTATAAATTTGACCCTAATAAAGAAAACTTAAAAACACCAAAAGTGAATAACAAGACAAATGTCAAATGGGGAAAATTTTGCAACTTATACCACTGTTGAAGGATTTACATCTTTAGTGTTGAAATACATACAAAAAGACCAAGAACTTGATTGAAATATGGGCAAGAGATATGAATTGCCAGTTCACTAAGTAGAAAACCAGTGATCCTTAAATATATGAGAACATACCAAACTCACTCATAAAAGAGAAATGTAAATTAAAACTACCTGGAAATACAATTTCCTACCTATCAGGATGGTAAATATCCTAAATTACATTTGGCAACCTGCTTTGTTTAGGATGCTGTAAAAAACACACACTTTTATAATTGCTGATGAGACATTTAATTTAAAAAAATAAGCAAAAAGTAAATTAATACAACCATTTTGGAAAACTGTTTGACAATTTCTTACACAGCTATACAGGCTCACCATATGATCCAGCAGTCCTTCACATTCCTAGGTATTTTCACTACTGAGCTGAAAAGTCACTTCTATTAGAGAACCTGCCCATGAATGTTTATAGAAAAGTATGCATGATTGCCCACATTTGGAAGTAATCAAGATATCCTTCTGTAGGTAAATTAATAAACAAACTGATACATTTGTACAATGGATTGCTCTCCAGTGATAAAAAGAAATGAGCTATCAAGTCATGAAAAGATGTGAAGGAAACTTAAATGAATATTGTTAAGTGAAAGAAGCCAATCAAATGCATATTGTATGAATACTAGCTGTATGGCATTCTGGAAAAGACAGCCTTAAGTGGTTGACAGGAGCTTGGCATAGGGAAAAAAGGATGAAGAGGTGGTGTATAGGCTCAACTGTATACCCTAACTGTATATTTAGGGTAGTAAGTCTATTCTGTATTTTATGCAGTGGTAGATATGGTTGCCAAAGCCCATAGAACTGTAGAACACAACGAGTGAACCCTAATGTAACCTATAGGCTTTAGCTAATAATCATGTATCAAATGCTCCATCAATTATAACATACCGCAGTAATGCACGGTATTTATAATAGAGTAGGCAGGGGGCTATATAAGAACTCTATCTTCTGCACAATTTTCATACCAATGTAAAAAAATTCTTTAAAATATGTTTTAAGTAAATTAGGCTTCTTGTTGTTTCTTAGTTGCTAAGTCATGTCTGACTCTCTGCGACCCCATGGACTGTAGCCCACCAGGCTCCTCTGTCCATGGTGTTCTCCAGGCAAGAATACTGGAGTGGGTTATCATTTCTTTCTCCAGGGAGATTAGGCTTAACAATGATAAATGTTTCAGAATAAACAAAGGGCAGAGTGGGGAATGGGAGACAGAGCTTTGTGATGGGTGTGGAGGCAGGAAGGTCGTGTATGATGTGAGAGCAGTCAGGGTCAGCCTCCCAGAGAAGGAGAGGAGATGGTGCAGTTTGGAGGCACGAACATGATGAGGAGAAGCAACAGCTGAAGGCTAGGATCTAGGACCAGGGGCTCAGCAAGGAGTGAGGAGAGTCACTGGAGCAGCCCATCTGAGATCAAACAACTCAGGACTCTCAGACTGGCCAGGGAGACCCATGCAAGGCCTGCGGTCCAGCAGTCCTGTGACCTATGAGAGGCAACCTTGATGTCCCGGGATCCAGGGTCAGGCCCGCTGGATGGAGTAGGCTGCATGGAGCTGCAGGATGTCCGCGCAAGCTTTCCTCACCCCAGAGTGAGTAACTGTCCTCTTCCTTCAATCTGCAGACCATCTAGTTTCACTTTCCTTCTTATCAAACTCAGGACTATAATCCCAACTCCCTGTCATTAACCTAAAGGAGATCAGGTCTTTCTCACCAGAAGCCCCTCATTAAGAAAAAAAAAGTGAAAGGGGTGGACAGAAATTTTAGTGCTTGGCTGAAATTCAGACTGCAGAGAAAATAATTGATTTCATTTACAAAGTGGCTGGAGGTACTCACAGATACACTATAAGACAGGAGACAAACAAGCATGCATGCACAGGAGGACAAATGTGGTCTTTTTACTGTAAGTTTCACTTAAAAATCTCCTGGGTATTTTGGATGGCAAATGTCAGCGGCTCTTCCCTAGTTACAGCAGGACAGGTCCACCCTAGAAGATGGTTGATTAGTGAATGGTATTGTGTATGCCAAACATTTTCTGTAAGCCTTGGGTATAAATAAAGCACCAGAATATATCTGCCTGCTTGAACTGGCATCCATCAACTCAGCTTCTATCCCAGCTCCACTATTCTAACAAGATAACAGGAGAGCTATCTCTTCCAAGCTGGAAAATAATCATTGTTTCCTAATAGGGTTTGGGTAATATTAAGAAAGTTGGTGCATATAGAAGGAAAAACATAATGCCTGGCATGGAGTCAGTGTTGACTAAAAGCCTCAAAATGAACCTGTGAATAACAGTCTGGGCATATGCTGCTCTTGCCTATCACCAGTGAAGTAAAAGTGAGAGAGGAAGGAAGGCTTCTACAGAACCAGGAAAAGTTCTCCATTGCTTTTTAAAAAGTGACGCCCAAAATGCTGTCCTTATAACTGCTAGTGTACCATGAAATGATAAAATCTTCTGGAATGTAATAGGAACTTAAGGCGACAATAGGAACAACAGGAACTCAAGGCAACTCCATCTTTCTCTTCATTATCTTCTTCCTTTCTCATAGTCTAGATTTTAATTTACATCCCAAGGAAAATGGAAATTCTGAGTTCTCCCTTTCTTGCGCCCCTGAAATTTTACCCGGCATCAATGGAGAAGGAAATGGCAACCCACTCCAGTGTTTTTGCCTGGAGAATCCCAGGGACGGGGCTGCCGTCTATGGGGTCGCACAGAGTCGGACACGACTGAAGCGACTTAGCAGCAGCAGCAGCAGCAGCAACTACTCTATTCTGCCTTCCCAGCGTTGCTCATTCCCATGCCATCACACCCATCCCCATGGCCTGCATTGCTTCTCAACCTTCTCTTCAATCTCTTCATGTACCAGTCATCTGTCCTAACACTGCCAGAGGCCTCCTTCTGAAACTCAGGCCAAGTCACGTTACTCTGTTTGATATCTTCAATAATAATGTATTCAAATCCTCAAAAGGAAAGAAACCTCGCTTTGTCTTTTGCTTTTTACTGATTTTTGCTCAAATCTATTTGACCAGTAAATTACATATCAGAGATTATTTCCCAAAGGAAAAGATTGTTTCTCATCTCCACCTTCCAGAAAAGAAAACTGAGCCTCCTTGGAATGAACAATGCACCTATATCCTCAGAGCTGGTAAAGAGCAGAACAGACTATCCCCACCATGCCCTTCCCTTTAATGTTCCTCTGCTCTGCCATGGGGTCGCAAAGAGTTGGACACAGCTGAGCGACTTCACTTCACTCTCTGCCCATGAGCTCATTACATGGCAATTTCACTTCAGAACTACCAGAAAAACTATGAAAAATTTATCCCTTCACTGAACCACTTTAACTTCAGTGAGTCCATCTGAAATGTTGGTCTGATTATTGTCAAATGTTTTTTGAACATGGTTCCCTTTTAGGAGCAGCAGAAACAGTCTGCTTATGAGCAGAAGTTATCCTTTGAACTGGCATGGCAGAGCAAGGTGCTACACCCCTGCCTGGACCCATGCAGACATCCCTTCCTGAAGATATCTCATGTGGGCAGGGCGGAGTGGGGAGACTCACATTCAGGGCCAAACTCTCTAAGGAGGTGGCCTTGAGTCATTTTGCTTCATGAAGCCTGAGTACTACTTTTACCTTTGGTGAAATGAGAATAAGAGTTTCTGTGGAGATCAGGCAAATCTTCTACTAGCATTTAACCAACATGAGTTACCTCTCTATGGAACAGGAAAAATGTACAAACTTCAATCACAAGCACGGAAAGAAATGTCACTGCTAGTGACAGCGTGCTAAGTCGCTTTAGTCGTGTGTCCAATTCTTTGCGACCCTGTGGACCACAGCCCACCAAGTTCCTTTGTCCATGGGATTCTCCCAGCAAGAATACTGGAGTGGGTTGCCATTTCCTACTCAGGGGATCTTTTCCACCCCAGGGATTGAACCTGCGTCCCTTATGTCTCCTGCATTGGCAGGCGGGTTCTTTACCACTAGCACCACCTGGGAATAATAGGCAGGGCTTCATCAGGAACACCATTGGCAGGACCTGAATCCATGCGCTAGAGGTCTTGCCACACCGGCTGCTACCCTTCTTCCTGCAAGCACCATTAGAGAGAGAGAAAAAAAAAAATGTTAAAATACATTTGGCTGTGTCATAACCCCCTTGCAACATGACACAATGTAAATTTATATTACACAGTATTCTTTAGTTGAGAAGACCAGAGGCATCGGGGGCATCTCTGAGTAATTAGCAGCTAATGCAGTCCAGGTAGGCGTCCGGTATCTCGACCCTCGTCAGCAGGTATGCCCATTGGGAGGGCAGCTCCTTTATGTAAATATAAAAAGATAATTACTACAGGAAAAAATAAAAAACAGAGAGCAGGCATTGTTTGTTGCAAGGATGCGGTGGAGTGGGTGTCTGAATATATAAAGCAGTCGGGAAGCGCACAGCTATTAATACTTCAAAGAACTGCAGAATGTGAAACCGAGGCTGAGCCACTCCAAAACCCTTCCATAGCCAGGATGCGCCGGTCCTAATGGACAACTGCAGAGACGCAGTTGCTGAAGCTTATTTACAGAAACTTTCCTTCATCTCCTCTTTAAACATCAACCAAATAGAAGACACAGCACTCAAGGACTTGATCAACAACCTACTGGAAAACGGTGGTTAATGACAAGCTTTAAGCCGCTTGCCCAGCACTCGGTGCAGAGAGGATGCTGTGCTGAGCGGAGTCTCGTTCGCTAACCGCCTGCTCCCTCACTCCCTGTAGCTACACCGATGAATGGGGAAGTGGAGGGGACGAGGCTGGCTAATTGAAAAGGGGGAGCACTTTACAAACACCATTACAGGAAATGTGAGACGTGTAACGCGGCAGGAAGCAGGCGGCACCTGGTGTCAGCAGCTAATTGTATTGTTCCGGTGGCAGGTTAGCCCAGGGAACTCCTGGGAACCCAGTCACTCACTTGCCTTGCAGGCGCCAGGTCTTCTGCCTTGGGCTTCGGTTTCAGGATGGACCAGTTGGGTGGCAGCCTCCTCCCCTCCCGGGCGTCACGTTTCATTTAAACGAACGCTTGTTGCACAGATGATATGTCTTTATCTTACCCTCACAGGGCTGAGGCAAGAGTCATTTTTGCCACTTATGAGGCAAAGTGAATTCAAGAAGTGTATTGAATTTTAGAGCATTGGAAAAAAATTTAAATAGACACACAAAAAAGTAGAAAAAAGGAGGACAGAATGGAATGAAGGAGTAAAGGAAAGAGACAAGGACCAAAAAAAAAAAAACAACCCAGAAATAAAGAGAAAAAGCAATAAAAAATGTATCTTTATACACAGGAAAATATATATTTTTTTAATTAAAGCCAGTTTTCCATAAGATGTAGTACTATCCATAAATATCCCTCCTCCATTGTTATTATTTTTACACACAGGCATCATAAATAAAGGCAAACTTTCTCTGGAGAAATTAATTATATTTTCAGAGAACATTGGCCCTTGGTTGCCCTCATATTCCATTTATTCCAAACTTTAATATAATATACATGGGACTTTGTTTAGGATTCCTTACTAGATCATTAGCATTGAGTCAAAACTTTATATTTAAAGAGAAAATTATCCAGTTCAGAAGCAAAATGAATGAAATATTTCATGTTGTATTTAATTAGTAACAGCTTATGGTCTGTGATCGAAATACTGTAATAACAAAGCCAAAATAATGTTTTGATTTAAAGTCAAATTTTAGATGAAAAATAAGTTAGGCAACATATTTTAGCTGGTCTTAATTTTGTAATAACTGGTAGTATGTCCTGAAAATATTTTTGAAAAGCCCCCAAATTCTGGTAGGTTTATTTTTGAATTAAAGTCTAAGATACATGGTTAAATCTAAAGTAGTTTCAATGGGCATGATAAGCCATATAATTGAAATATGAGGGGTTTGGGATTAAGACAGTTCAAGACTGATGTATTATTTGCAATACTTGTAAGCTCTGTGATTTTGATCACATAGCTTAACCTTTCTGAGATTCAATGCCTTCATCTGTAAAATATGAACAGTAATATCCATTTTGAGAAATAGAATGAGGAACAGAGAAAGGATTTATAAAGGGCCAAGCATATTTCAATCAACATTCAGTTGTTTGCTTCTTAAATTAGAAATAGTATTAGTATTTAGGATGAAACTGGGGGATATCTTCTGCTTTTTAACTAGACATTTTCTAAATAACTCCAAAAAGTGCTGAATGAATTAATATATATCCTTCTAAGCTTCAAGCAGCAAATATAAATGACAAGACAATATCTTGCCTCAAGATAATGTAAATTCCATAAGCAGACAGGAGACTTTCCCCAGAGTGGATCTGTATCGACTGCTTATCCCTGGGGATATATTGTATACGTAACTTGATGCGTCTGTTACTGTTGTAATTGGGAACCAGAAAAGCCATCGTTGTAGAGAGAGCCAGACTCTCTGCAATGTCAATGAGGTAGGATCAGAATGACATTTCCAGCATAATGTTAGCCAATTAGATGTTGGAAATATGTATGCACTGCTCCGAACCACCTGTCATGTGCCTGGGTTCCTAATAGGGAGGAGAAACAGATCATCAGAAAGAAAAGAAACAAGCTATGGGGTGGGGGGAGCGTAAAAGCTAGATTGGCTAAAAACAGCAGCACTCAGAAAATCCCAATGAAAATAACTGTTGAATAGTTTTATCGAGAATTGCAATGGTTGCTCAAGCTTTGCATTAGGGTCCCCTAGTTTAGAGAAAATTTTAGAGATGCCTCACTGGCAGCTTAATGAAGGAATGCCACAAATCATCTCAGAGAGGCAACAAGAGGTACTAAAAGTAGCCCCTTCTGATGCTGCCACCACACACACACACACAAAAAAGCCTATGTTCTCCCAATGAGGTTTTTCAAAAATGAATTACACCATTAAGTGCCAAGAAGAAAATTAGCTATGAGCTTTTAAATTTAAAATGATCCCTTTTTAATTGTAAAACAGTGGCACTTAACTGCTATTGATCCTGTGGAGACACATTAGGGAACAGGGTCACCATAACTGTTAATATTCACTGCTTAGTGAAAGAGCATCAAAGGACATTTTAATGTCACAGACTTTCTCAGGGAGTTTTTAAAGAAG
Organism: Nanger dama; assembly: GCA_917880005.1. Lineage (NCBI taxonomy): Eukaryota > Metazoa > Chordata > Mammalia > Artiodactyla > Bovidae > Nanger > Nanger dama. The sequence continues at coordinate 8,821,481 of CAKJTW010000044.1, read as the reverse complement.
GCTTGAATCAGCCAGCCTATGAATGAAAAGGACATGAGGTAGACAAATGTAGAAACAAATGTGATAGCAATTTTCTGCTAATCAAATCATAACTCAAGATTGATTTTTTGGCAAAAGTTTATGTCATATAGATTTCCAAGGCTGGTCGACATTTAAAAGTCAGAGTATATATTTTCTATAGACTGGGACTCTTTTGATGATCATCCAATAGGGAATCTTTGTTTGTTTTTCAACACAGAAGTGTAAGAAAGAGATTCCCTTCTGGGGACGACCACCATCCCACTTTCACACACTTCAGAAGTAAAGAATGTGAAATGTCAATGGGATTTTATTCAAAATACAAAGTCTGTCCTATTTTTTTGAAATACTTATTGGATAAGACAGTAAACCACGGGTGACTTTTCAGGTTTTAGAGGTAGAAATTATATTTTTAGAACACATTCAGAGGAGGTTTTCTTTCTCCTTCAGCCTGGATCCTGCAGTAAATTTGAAAATATTGAATTTGTGGCGTCATCAGCTTCTAGAATGCTGAACTTTGCCAAGATAGGAAACCGAACAAAGGTTATAATTAAAACTTTTCTTCCAAAGTCTTCTGTTACATAGAAAAGTTAAATGGTAAACTTAACATTGTATTGGATATTTTTTAATTAAAAATCTTTCAGTAATCTTTATTACTGACCAAATATGACTTTGCCTCTTAAAATGCCTATGGCTCACAATGCCAAAGAACTCTTTGATAATATTAGCATTTTTTGTCCCTAGTTCAAAAAATATGTCTTAATTACACCTTAAACATTTTTTAGGGTATAAATTTTGTCAAATAACATCTCACTGGAATTGCTAAGTAGAAAGGAAATTAACAAAAGAAATAACTGATTTTCTTAGAGCTGTTTAAATTCTGACTGTTTAAGAGAGGGTATTTCATTCTTTATGGAATCATCGAGGTGTTCTCAGGAGCATCTGGGTACTGATAGAAAGCCATTGACCTACAGAATGTGTTCATTCTTAGATTTGAGGGAGGAGATGGATGAGTCCCCAGGGCAAACAGCTGAAGTTCCTTCATGTGGATCCCTATCCCAAGACAAACACAGCAGGACTATGGAAAGAGGAGGCTGAGCCCTGCCCAGAAACAATAGAAGATACCACATAGTTCTCATTCTTGAAGTCAGGAGAACTCCCCAACTACCCATGCGAAGAAAGGCTTTTTGGAGGTCAGAAAGGGAGGAGGTGCTACCCCATAGTAAACAATGCTAACTATTCAAGGGCCTCTTCAGTAGAATCCATCTTGGCTTAGAGAAATACCTGCACACAAGGAAGGTTCCAGAGGTATACCAGACATAGACTCAGAACCAGGCAAATCAAAAAGATTGCCCAAAGGAAACCAAGAAGATAAGTGATTTAAACTGCCACCAGGGATGACTCTGTCTCTCTGAATCTGCCTGTGTGTCTATCCACACATACTATACTCTTTTCCTCCTAATAAACCCTACACTTGTTTCACTAGAGGCCATCTTTGCAGGAATTACTTTCTCTACCATGATTAAGAGCTGGGATCTTGTCACTGACCACTGGTCTCGTGGGTAGGATTTGGTGCACTCACACCCTGGACCTGATATCAATCTCTGGCCAGAAACCAGAGTCCTACTTCAAGCTGCTGCAGGCCAAGATGACCAGAGATCAAATTCATGTACCACTTATTTGCCAAATGCATGTTTTCTGCGATATCACTCTGGGATCCAGGGAAAATCTCCGACACTAAGGGAGTCACCTTCAGTTCAGTTCAGTTCAATCACTCAGTCGTGTCTGACTCCTTGCGACCCCATGAATCGCAGCACAACAAGCCTCCCTGTCCATCACCAACTCCCGGAGTTCACTCAGATTCACGTCCATCGAGTCAGTGATGCCATCCAGCCATCTCATCCTCTGTCATCCCCTTCTCCTCCTGCCCCCAAACCCTCCCAGCATCAGAGTCTTTTCCAATGAGTCAACTCTTTGAATGAGGTGGCCAAAGTACTAGAATTTCAGCTTTAGCATCATTCCTTCCAAAGAACACCCAGGGCTGATCTCCTTCAGAATGGAATTGATTGGATCTCCTTGCAGTCCAAGGGACTCTCAAGAGTCTTCTCCAACACCACAGTTCAAAAGCATCAATTCTTCAGTGTTCAGCTTTCTTCATAGTCCAAATCTCACATCCATACATGACCACTGGAAAAACCATAGCCTTGACTAGATGGGCCTTTGTTGGCAAAGTAATGTCTCTGCTTTTCAATATGCTATCTAGGTTGGTCATAACTTTTCTTCCAAGGAGTAAGCATCTTTTAATTTCATGGCTGCAGTCACCATCTGCAATGATTTTGGAGCCCCAAAACAATGAAGTCTGACACTGTTTCCACTTAGGAAGAGACAAATAAGAAAACAAGAAATTCTGATGTGGAAAAATGCTCTAGTGGAACTCAGATCAGAACACTATGAGAAGGTAGAGGATGAGCATCTTGCTGGGATTGGAGAAGTGAAAGAAGTGCTCCCCTGAGTATGATTCAGGGGTTGGAACTTTGAGGATGAAGTCATGTTGGCTAGAGGAAGACTTAGTCTTTTGGGGGAAAAAAATTAAAAATGCAAATATGTAGAGTTGAGTGAACATGTGAACGGCAAGAAACACAGCAAGGAAAACAGAAGCCAAACTACCTCACGGTTAAGTGGGAGGCAGAGACCACAGTTGGAAGGTCATCCAGGTGAGAAAAGGTAAAATGCTGAAGAATGGAAAGAGCTCTTGGGATGGAAGAAGCATGGTCTGGGTAGTTAACTGGAATTGGAAAGAAAGAAGGTGGTGCCAAGAATGTCTATTGTATTTCTAACTTAGATGATCATGTGAATGATCTACCCTTCTACCACTGACTGCAGTTAGGTTTATGGAATGATTCGTATGAGTCTTATTTGGGGCAAGTTGAGATTATAATCAAAGTGTAGGTGTCCACCAGGCAATTGAACATGTAGATCTGGAACTCAGAAGAGAGACTGAAGTTCTAGCTAGAGATTCTACCAAATATTTGGCAGAGTAAGTATAATTTACATTTTCAAGAGATTTTTTTGATTTTGCCTTTACATAACCTAGATTTGTATTAGAATCCATATTAGATAGGGGCTTCCCTGGTAGCTCAGGTGGTAAAGAATCTGTCTGCAACTCAGGAAACCTGGGTTCAATCCTTGGGTCAGGAAGATACCCTGCAGAAGGGGATGGCTACCCACTCCAGAATTCTTGCCTAGAGAACTCCATGGACAGAGGAGTCTGACTGGCTATATAGTCCATGGAGTTGCAAAGAGTTGAACATGACTGAATGACTAATACACACACAATGTTAATTGATACACATAAACTAGGACATAACTTTATGTTTATATAAGTGTGTATTTTTTTACATATCAGTGATCGGTGCTCTGTTTTTAGTTAGTAAACACTCAGAATATATGAGCCTTTGCAATAAGTGCATTAAGGAGATTGATCACAATCTTTATGTATTTTTGAAAAATAATTTTATAGACAGAGGATCCTGGCAGGCTACAGTCCACGGGGTCGCAAAAATATCAAATCAGTAACTAAACAGTGACAACAGTAATGCATTTATTTATTTTTGGCCGTGCTCGTTCCTCAGTGCTGTGTGGGCTTTTCTCTAGTTGCAGTAAGTGGGAGCTACTCTTGTTGAGGCGTGAAGGCTTCTCATTACAGTGCCTCAGGCTGAGGGGCACTCCGCAGAAAGAGTGGAGGCAGTGGAACTTCCCTCAGCAAAGCCGAGGGGTCCCGAGGAGAGGTGAGCCTGCTGTCCGCCAACCCAGCCCCTCAGCGAGTGAGTGAGTGAGTGAGTGAGTGACACTCAGACGCAACAAGGGTTCCATCGAAGCAATTCCACTTTATTGCGGCAAACTCCCAGCTTATATAGGCAAGCAGGGGAGTTTAGGAGGGTCTTCCCATAGTTGCACCAATCACGTTAAAGGTCAAATCCTCACGTGCATGGAAATCAAGAGAGCCAATCAAAAACTTCGACAAACATAGACCCCACCCCTATCACTTCCGCCAGGTGCCATCTTAGTTTCCAACCACCTCCAACTGTAAAGCTAGCCCCCTTTTTTTCCCCTCCGAGGTTTCCCATTTAGGGCCCCACAGTTGCAGCAAGTGGGAGCTACTCTTGTTGAGGTGTGAAGGCTTCTCATTACAGTGGCTCAGGCTCTAGGGCACGAGAACGTCAGTAGTTGTGATTCTAGAACACAGGATCAGTAATTGCAGGGCATGGGCTTACTTCCTCTGGGGCATGTGGGATCTTCCACGTCAAGGGATCAACTGAACTCAAGTCTTCTGCATTGGCAGGCTGATTCTTTACCACTGAGCCACCAGAGAAACACTTTGTGCTTTTTCATACAAAATGCTTGAACTGCAAGATTAAACCAGTCCATCCTAAATGAAATCAGTCCTGAATATTCATTGGCAGGACTGAGGCTAATGCTGAAGCTCCAAGTCTTTGGCCACCTGATGTGAAGAACTGACTCCTTAGAAAAGACCCTGATGCTAGGAAAGACTGAAGGCAGGAGGAGAAGGGGATGACAGAGGATGAGATGGTTGGTGGCATCACCAACTCTATGGACATGAGTTTGAGCAAGCTCCATGAATTTTATGGACAAAGAAGCCTGGTGTGCTGCAGTCCATGGGGTCGCAAAGAGTTGGACATGACTGAGCAACTGAACTTAACTGATACAAAATGCAGGATTATTTCTGGATATCTTTTACAGAAACAAAGCAATTTTTGTTCACATATATGTGAAATGAAATAACTGCAGTTGGGATGGCTAAATACTGTGTCAGGAAGGGAGAAGGTATGAACAGTGTGCAGATTTGAGGAAGAAGAGATGCTTTTATGTGTATGTGTTTTTTTTTAATGATCTCTTCAGAGAGATTATAGAAGCAGATTCTAAATAAGTCCCATTCTTGAAAGTGTAGGTTAGTAGAGACTGCCCTGACGATTGTCAGACAGGCAGACAGACTGTGAGGCACATTCCTACCATGTCCTGGAGCCACGAACCTAAATCCACACCCATGCTCTTTCCTAACTCTCAAGCCATGACAAGGGTTTGTGGAGTCTGAAGCACAGACATCTTGAGGGGCCGTCTCAAAGAAAGAAAAGAAAATGAATCACAAATTCAAAGTTAGTTATGAGTGGAAATATTCATTTAGAACGAGAAAATAAATACAACTTTTCAAGACTTCGAAATTTCAGATTGAGTTTTTGTGGCTCCCTGAGGAGTTTGCTAAAATGCTTGTGAGAAATGGTTGCAATGTCAAGGTGGCTTTTTTTCTCCCCTGGGTAGGTCTCAGCCTCACACTCCCCAGCACTCACAGGGGCCGTGAAACTTAAGCTGTGTGGTCTTGGCACTAAGAAGCCATTGGCTGGTTATCTCTTCTGGCTCTACATTCAGTCCATTCCATGTAAGATGTTCAGGCAACGTACTATAGAAAAGGTAAAATCTGTACTTTGAAATTCCAGTTTCCCAGTGAGGGGAGGAGAAATGTTACTTTGGAGCGGACGGTGGGCTCGGGTTCTCCCAGCAGCTTGACCGCCTCACTTTGTGTCCATCACAGTCCTTGTGGAGAGAAGCTCCAGGCCTCCCACTCCCAGGCTGTGTAGTTGAGACACCTGTGTACACAGTATATCCCCACTGGCCCACAACTTGGTCCTCAGGCTGCCAACATCCCAGATAGAACTTCTCCAAACCTGCAGCCTGTTCAGTAATTAAAGGGTGGCTTTATGCCTCATCGGGGAGTTTCAGGTGTGAGGATATGAGTTGATCGGCCTGAACCTAAGTCAGCCTTTGATGAGAGTCAGGGAGTCACGACATCTGTCTGTTCTGACACTCCTCCAGGTCAATAACATTGAATTTGCTCTTCAGAAGTGGAACGTTATTCAAAAAATAATCTAATTGCTTCAATAGCTGCCAGCCAGGAAAGTCAAGAATGAGATAAGGATGTGAACTGGCCATCCCAGCCTCCCAGAAAGGAAGAATGGAGCACTTCAGCACGGAGAGGTGCAGAAAACTCACTTTACAGACACAGAAAACAAACTGCGTGTGTGTGTGTGTGTGTGTGTGTGTGTGTGTGTGTGTGTGTGTGTGTGCTCGGTCATGTCCGACTCTGTGACCCCCATGGACTATAGCCCACCAGGCTCCTCTGTCCATGGGGATTCTCCAGGCAAGAAAAGTTGAGTGGGTTTCCATGCCCTCCTTCAGGGCATCTTGCTGACCCAGGAATCAAATCCATGCCTCTTGCCTTGCAGGTGGATTATTTACCTCTGAAACACCAGCGAAGCGCAAAAAGAAAAGTACTGATTACGAATAAGAGAGGGGAGGGGAGGGGCAAATTAAGGGCATGGGATTAAGAGATACAAACTACTATGTATAAAAAAGATAAGCAAAAGGGCACATTGTACATCATAGGAATTATAGCCATTATCTTATAATAACCTTTAACGAAGTATAATCTGTAAAAATACTGAATCAATATGTACTACACTTGAAACTAATATAATACTGTAAACCAACAGCATTTAAATTTTAAAAATTATTATAAAAAAGCAAGAAGTTAACCTTGCAGATAGGTAAAAGGCCAGAACAGGGAGGCAGAAGGTGGTGATGGGAAGCTGACGATGAGAATCCAAGGAGTCCAGTGGAAACAATGTTTTCAGATGTTTACAGGATACTTGTTTGCTTTCCAAACTGAGACAGACACTAACCATTTTTAGTATAAATACATCCTAAATATTGCATTGGGACATAATTATACTAAAAGATTATTTCTTGTGTATATGAAATTTAAACTTAACTCAGAGTCCTTTATTTTTGTTTGCTATATGTCTGGCAATACTAGTTGGAAATCCAAATGAAAAGGGAACTCTAAATTTCCAGGACCATTCAGCATTAGGAAATATAAAACCATGCCCGCTACTTAAAGCAAAAATAAAAGCAAATGTTGGACAAATATATGGTCAATTGACTTTTTACAATGGTGCAAATACATTTGGACAAGGAAAAGAGGCTGGAACACCTGGATATTTTTATGGAAAAAGTAAAACTTGATCCTTCTTACAGCATGCACAATAATTAATTTGAAATAGATCATACACTTAAATGTAAATATTAAAACTATAAAGCCTCTCAAAGACAAGCATAGAATATCTTTGCAACATGAGGGAAACAGAGATTTCTTAGGATACGAAAAAGGAATCAAGCATAAAAGAAAAATTGATAAATTGGTGTCTTAGACTGAGTTCCCTAAAGGCAGAACTTGAGAGGGGTCTCTTATGTGATTCATTTATTGAATGAATGCTTGCAAGAGACATCTGTGAAGTAAAGGAAGTAGGATAGGACAGGAAGCGCAGCAAAGAAGTGGGGTCAGCTCCAGTCCAGCCTCTGTCTAATCCTACAAGGAGCCCCGGGACACAAACAGCCCCTCAGTGTTGTCTCACATGGAGGTCAGAGGACAGGCCTTTTGTACTGCAATAACAGCCAGTCATTTGTCTAAGCCACTTCAGAAGAGAGCATGGCATCCCAGTTATGCCTCGATCAGATGCCTCTTGTTGGCTGAGAACCATTCTCCTGGGAAAGCTATTGCCGCAAAGACTTTAGCAACCAACATTCACATAGGCTGAGAATGGGACTATTACCATGGAGCATCATCAAAATTAGAAACTTCCAATGATCAAAAGACATCATTAAGAAAACGGATAGTCACGTCACATATTAGAAGACAATATTTGCAACTCATGAGCCTGACAAAGGGCTCATATCCAGAATATACATATATAAATTCTACAAACCGACACAAACAACTCATATTTTTAAAATGAGCGTAGACCTAGTATGAAGAAAACCCTCAAGATTCCACACACAAAAAACTGTTAAAATAGTAAATGCAGTGAAGTAGCAGGATACAAAATCAATGCACAAAAATCAATTGTATTTCTATACTAACAATGAACACTCTGAAAAGGAAATTATGAAAACAATTTCATTTACAATATGTAGTATGGGAGGCAGTCCTAAGGTGGTGGAGGACTAGGACAGGGAGACCACTTTCTTCCCCACAAATTCATCAAAAGAACCTTTGAATGCGGAGCAAATTCCACAGAACAACTTCTGAATGCTGGCAGAGGACATCAGGCACCCGGAAAAGCAGCCCATTGTCTTCGAAAGGAGGTAGGACAAAATATAAAAGATAAAAATAGAGACAAAAGAAGTAGGGGCAGAGATTCGTCCCAGGAAGGGAGTCTTAAAAGAGAAGTTTCCAAACATCAGGAAACACTAGTCTAGTGGGTCTGTGGCCAGCCTTGGAGTCTCAGAGGGCAAATAACAAAGAGGAAAACAAATAAATAATTAAAACACACAAATTAAATGCCTAACAGCAACTCCCAGTGGCACAACAGCCCAGACGCTTGCATCCCCCACTAGCAAATAGGGAGGGACAAGGAGGAGAGGGTGGCGCTGCTTAGGATATGGACCAGGCCTGAATGCCCTGAAGGCAATCTGAGGGAACTAGCTTGAGATAGCAACCCAGACTGTGGGATAGCTATCCCGTGTTCCCACGAAAGCCCTAACCACCGCCAGGCACGCTCACAGAACAAAGGACTGAGGCGGAGCTAGCCGGCTGTGATCTGCCTGCGGAGACAGGCAGGCGAGGGCAGCCAGAGCCAGGAGGGGGCGACTGCAGCCCCAGAGAGGCATCATCTACCAAACTGTAAGTAGACTTTGTTGCTAACCAAGACTTCTTGGGATTCTGGACAGTTGACATCCGCCGGGAGTGTCGCAGCCAGAGATCGGCTTCCCAGAAGAGACAGAAGGCACAGCCATTGTACACCCAGAAAACCAAGCAGCTGGGACAGGGGGAGGGGATAAGTCGCAGCCTTCAACTGGGTGCGACCGTGCGCACCAAGGAACTGCTCACCTGAGCTGCTCAGATCTAGGACGGGTGCAAAACGCAGGCCCAACCAAGTCTGTGCCTTCGTGGAGTACCCAAGAACCTGAACCTGAGTGGCTTAGACCTGAGAAGTGGCCCACATCATACAGTTCCTGGCAGAGCAACCTATAGTCTGAGCAGTGTAGACTGGGAAAGCACACACATCGTGAGAGGGGGCAAACCCAGCGTGGCTGAATCACTGTGAACACACGCCAGTGATATTTGTTTGCAGTGTTCCTCCCTCCCCAAATCACGACTGAACAAGCGAGCCTAAAAAAATTGACCACCACCGTGCCCCTTGTGTCAGGGCAGAAATTAGACACTGAAGAGACCAGCAAACAGAAGAAGCTAAAATAAGCAGAGGGAACCGCTTTGGAAGTGACAGGTGCAATAGACTAAAACCCTGTAGTTAGCACCAACTACATAGGAAGGGGCCTATAGACCATGAGAAGTACAAGCTGGACCAAGGAACTATCTGAAAACGAACTGACCTCACACTGTCCACAACAGCTCCAGAGAAAGTCCTAGATATATTTTTACTATTATCATTTTTTTAATTTAAGTTAATTTTTGAAATTTAATTTAATATTTTTTGTTATTTTTAAGTCCATATTACTCTTTTAATTTTCATTTTTATAACCTTCTATTACCTTGCAAAAAGACTCTATTTTTAAAGCAAACTTCATATATATATATATTTTATAATTTCTGTGACTTTGTGGGTTTTTGTTTGTTTGCTGGCTTGTTTTTGTTTTATTTTTTTAATATTGTATTTTTGAGAATCTAACCTCTACTCAAGATTTTTAAGCTTTGCTTTTTGGTATTTGTTATCAACTTTGTACCTTAAGAACCCAATCTTCAGCACCCATTTTTACTTGGGAACAAGATCACTGGCTGGATTGCTCTCTCCCCCTTTGGACTCTCCTTTTTCTCCACCAGGTTGCTTCTACCTCCTCCCTCCCCCTTCTCTTCTCTACCCAACTCTGTGAATCTTACTGTGTGTTCCGGGCTGTGGAGAACACTTAGGGAACTGATTACTGGCTGGCTCTGTCTCTCTCCTTTTGATTCTCCCTTTATCCTCCTGGCCACTTCTTTCTTCTTCCTCCCTCTTCTCTTCTCTGAGTAACTCCGTGAACATCTCTGAGGAATCCAGACTGTGGAGAGCACATAGGGAAGTGATTACTGGCTATCTTGCTCTCTCCCTTTTGATTCCCCCTCTTCTCCTCTTGTTCACCTCTATCACCCTCCTCCCTCTTCTCTTCTCCATGTAACTCTGTGTGCCTCTCCAGGTGTCCCTCACTGTGGAGAAAGTATTGAGACTCAGGATTATGTTCCTGTGTTGCTGGAGAATTTGCATGGTATGTCTTGCTCTGGAACTTGTTGGCCCTTGGATGGTGTTTGGTTTCAGTGTAGGTATGGAGGCATTTGATGAGTCCCTATCGATTAATATTCCCTGGAGTCAGGAGTTCGCTGGTATTCTCAGGATTTGGACTTAAGCCTCTTGCCTCTGGTTTTCACCATGAACCTAGATGTTTTATCATTGATGCTGCATAGATGGAGAAGTCTTGAGGCTACTGTAAGAATAAGACTGAAAACCGCCAGAGGCAAGAGGCTTAAGTCCAAATCCTGAGAACACCAGCGAACTCCTGACTCCAGGGAACATTAATTGATAGGGACTCATCAAATGCCTCCATACCTACACTGAAACCAAGCACCATCCAAGAGCCAACAAGTTCCAGAGCAAGACGTACCATACAAATTCTCCAGCAACACAGGAACACAGCCCTGAGCTTCAATATACAGGCTGCCCAAAGTCACACCAAACCCACTGACATCTCAAAACTTATTACTGGACACTTCATTGCACTCCAGAAAGAAGAACTCCAGCCTCACCCACCATAACACTGACACAAGCTTCCCTAACCAGAAAATCTTGACAAGCCACCTGTCCAACCCCACCCACAGCAAGGAACCTCCACAATAAAGAGGAACCACCAACTGCCAGAATACAGAAGGCCACCCCCAAACACAGCAATATAAACAAGATGAAAAGGCAGAGAAATACCCAGCAGTTAAAGGAACAGGATAAATGCCCACCAAACCAACTAAAGAGGAAGAGATAGGGAATCTATCTGATAAAGAATTCCGAATGATAGTGAAAATGAACCAAAATCTTGAAATCAAAATGGAATCACAGATAAATAACCTGGAGACAAGGATAGAGAGGATGTAAGAAAGATTTAACAAGGTTTAACAAGAACTAAAAAAGAGTCATATATAATGAATAATGCAATAAATGAGATCAAAAACACTCTGGAGGGAACCAACAGTAGAATAATGGAGGCAAAAGATAGGATTAGTGAAGTAGAAGATAGAATGGTAGAAATAAATGAAACAGAGAGGAAAAAAAGAAAAAAGAATTAAAAGAAATGAAGACAACATCAGAGACCTCTGGGATAATGTTAAACATCCCAACATTAGAATCATACGAGTCCCAGAAGAAGAAGACATAAAGACCATGAGAAAATACTTGAGGAGATAATAGCTGAAAACTTCCCTAAAATGAGGAAGGAAATAATCATAAAGTCCAAGAAATCCAGAGAGTCTCAAACAGGATAAACCCAAGGTGAAACACCCCAAGACACATATTAATCAAATTAACAAAGATGAAACATAAAGAACACATATTAAAAGCAGCAAGGGAAAAACAACAAATAACACACAAGGGGGTTCCCATAGGATAACAGCTGATCTTTCAATAGCAACACTTCAGGCCAGGAGAGAATGGCAGGACATACTTAAAGTGATGAAAGAAAATAACCTACAGCCAAGATTACTGTACCCAGCAAGGATCTCATTCAAATAGGAAGGAGAAATCAAAAGCTTTACAGACAAGCAAAAGCTGAGAGAATTCAGCACCACCAAACAAGCTCTCCAACAAATGCTAAAGGACCTTCTCTAGACAGGAAACACAGAAAGGGTGTATAAACTTGAACCCAAAACAATAAAGTAAATGGCAAGGGGATCATACTTATCAATAATTATCTTAAATGTAAATGGGTTGAATGCCCTAACCAAAAGACAAAGACTGGCTGAATGGATACAAAAACAAGACCCCTATATATGTTGTCTACAAGAGACCCACCTCAAAACAAGGGACACATACAGCCTGAAAGTGAAGGGCTGGAAAAAGACATTCCATGCAAAGAGAGACCAAAAGAAAGCAGGAGTAGCAATACTCATATCAGATAAAATAGACTTTAAAACAAAGGCTGTGAAAAGAGACAAAGATGGACACTCATAATGATCAAAGGATCAATCCAAGAAGAAGATATAACAATCATAAATATATATGCATCCAACATAGGAGCACAGAAAAATGCTAACAGGTATGAAAGGGGAAATTAACAATAACACAATAACAGTGGGAGGCTTTAATACTCCACTCACACCTATGGATAGATCAACTAAACAGAAAACTAACAAGGAAACACAAACATTAAATGATACAATAGACCTGCTAAGTCGCTTCAGTCGTGTCTGACTCTGTGCGACCCCAGAGACGGCAGCCAACCAGGCTCCGCCATCCCTGGGATTCTCCAGGCAAGAACACTGGAGTGGGTTGCCATTTCCTTCTCCAATGCATGAAGGTGAAAAGTGAAAGTGAAGTTGCTCAGTCATGTCCAACTCTCAGCGATCCCATGGACTGCAGCCCACCAGGCTCCTCCATCCATGGGAGTTTCCAGGCAAGAGTACTGGAGTGGGGTGCCATTGCCTTCTCCTACAATAGACCAGTTAGACCTAATTGATATCTATAGGACATTTCACCCAAAATAATGAATTTCACCTTTTTCTCAAGCACATACAGAACCTTCTCCAGAATAGATCACATCCTGGGCCATAAATCTAGCTTTGGTAAATTCAAAAAAACTGAAATCATTCCAAGCCTCTTTTCTGACCACAATGCAGCAAGATTAGATGTAAGTTACAGGGGGAAAACGATTAACAATCCCAACATATGGAGGCTGAACAACATGCTGCTGAATAATCAACAAGTCACAGAAGACATCAAGAAAGAAATCAAAATATGCATAGAAACAAATGAAAATGAAAACGCAACAACTCAAAACCCATGGTACACTGTAAAAGCAGTACTAAGGGGAAGATTCATAGTATTACAGGATTACCTCAAGAAACAAGAAAAAAGTCAAATAAAAGCCTAACTCTACACCTAAAGCCACTTGAAAATGAAGAAATTATGAACCTCAGGATTAGTAGAAGGAAAGAAATCTTAAAAACTAGGGCAGAAATAAATGCAAAACAGACCATAACAAAAATCAACAAAATCAAAAGCTGGTTCTTTGAAAAGATAAATAAAATTGACCAATCAGCCATACTCATCAAGAAACAAATGGAGAAAAGTCGATAAAATTAGAAAAGAAAATGGAGAGATCACAACAGACAACACAGAAATACAAAGGATCATAAGAGACTATTATCAGCAACTATATACAAATAAAGTGGACAATGTGGAAGAAATGGACAAATTCTTAGAAAAGTACAACTTTCCAAAACTGAACCAGGAAAAAATAGAAAATATTAACAGACCCATCACAAGCACGGAAATTGAAACTGTAATCAGAAATCTTCCAGCAAACAAAAGCCCAGGACCAGACGGCTTCACAGCTGAATTCTACCAAAAATTCCAAGAAGAGCTAACACCTATCCTACTCAAACTCTTCCAGAAAATTGCAGAGGAAGATAAACTTCCAAACTCATTCTATGAGGCCACCATCATCCTAATACCAAAACCTGATAAAGATGCCACAGAAAAGGAAAACTACAGGCCAATGTCACTGATGAACATAGATGCAAAAATCCTTAACAAAATTCTAGCAAACAGAATCCAACAACATATTAAAAAAATCATATATCATGACCAAGTGGGCTTTTTCCCCAGGGATGCAAGGATTCTTCAGTATCCACAAATCAATCAATGTAATACACCACATCAACAAACTGATAAATAAAAACCATATGATTATCTCAATAGATGCAGAGAAAGCCTTTGACAAAATTCAACATACATTTATGATAAAAAGCCTCCAGAAAGCAGGAATAGTAGGAAAATACCTCAACATAAGACAAACCCACAGAAAACATTCTCCTCAATGGTGAAAAATTGAAAGCATTTCCCCTAAAGTCAGGGATAAGACAAAGGTGCCCACTTTCATGATTACTATTCAATATAGTTTTGGAAGCTTTGGCCACAGCAATCAGAGCAGAAAAAGAAATAAAAGGAATCCAAATTGAAAATGAAGAAGTAAAACTCTCACTGTTTGCAGATGGCATGATCCCCTACATAGAAAACCCTAAAGACTCCATCAGAAAATTACTAGAGCTAATCAATGAATATAGTAAAGCTGCAGGATATAAAATTAACACATATAATTCCCTTGCATTCCTATACACTAACAATGAGAAAAAAGAAATTAAGGAAACTATTTCATTGACCATTGCAATGAAAAGAATAAAATACTTAGGAATATATCTACCTAAAGAAACAAAAGACCTACATATAGAAAACTATAAAACACTGGTGAAAGAAATCAAAGAGGATACTAATAGATGGAGAAATATACCATGTTCATGGATTGGAAGAATCAATATAGTGAAAATAAGTATACTACCCAAAGCAATCTATGGATTCAATGCAATCCCTATCAAGCTACCAATGATATTTTTCAGAGAACTAGAACAAATAATTTCATAATTTGCATGGAAATACAAAAAACCTCGAATAGCCAAAGCAACCTTGAGAAAGAAGAATAGAACTGGAGGAATCAACCTGCCTGACTTCAGGCTCTACTATAAAGCCACAGTTATCAAGACAGTATGGTACTGGCACAAAGACAGTGGAAAAAAATAGAAAGCCCAGAGATAAATCCACACACCTATGGACACCTTATCTTTGACAAAGGAGGCAAAAATATACAATGGAGAAAAGAAAATCTCTTTAACAAGTGGTGCTGGGAAAACTGGTCAACCACTTGTAAAAGAATGAAACTAGAACACTTTTTAGCACCATACACAAAAATAAACTCAAAATGGATTAAAGATCTAAATGTAAGATCAGAAACTATTAAACTCCTAGAGGAGAACATAGGCAAAACACTCTCCGACGTAAACCACAGCAGGATCCTCTATGACCCACCTCCCAGAATATTGGAAATAAAAGCAAAAATGAACAAATGGGACCTAATTAAAATTAAAAGCTTCTGCACAACAAAGGAAACTATAAGCAAGGTGAATAGACAGCCTTCAGAATGGGAGAAAATAATAGCAAATGAAGCAACTGACAAAGAATTAATCACAAAAGGTATACAAAGCAACTCCTGCAGCTCAATTACAGAAAAATAAAAGACCCAATCAAAAAGTGGGCCAAAGAACTAAACAGACATTTCTTCAAAAAAGATATACAGATGGCTAACAAACACATGATAAGATGCTCAACATCACTCATTATCAGAGAAATGCAAATCAAAACTACAGTGAGGTACCATTTCACACCAGTCAGAATGGCTGCTATCCAAAAGTCTATAAGCAATACATGCTGGAGAGGGTGTGGAGAAAATGGAACCCTCTTACACTGTTGGTGGGAATGCAAACTAGTACAGCCACTATGGAGAACAGTGTGGAGATTCCTTAAAAAAAAAAAAAAAAAAAAACAGGAAATAGAACTGCCATATGACTGAGCAATCCCACTGCTGGGCATACACACTAAAGAAACTAGAATTGAAAGAGACAAGTGTATCCCAATGTTCATCGCAGCATTATTTATAATAGCCAGGACATGGAAGTAACCCAAATGTCCATCAGCAGATGAATGGATAGGAAAGCTGTGGTACATATACACAATGGAGTATTACTCAGCCCTTAAAAAGAATACATTTGAATCAGTTCTAATGAGGTCGATGAAACTGGAGCCTATTATACAGAGTGAAGTAAGCCAGAAAGAAAAAATACCAATGCAGTCTACTAACATATATATATGGAATTTAGAAAGAAGGTAATGATAACCTTGATGTGAAACAGCAAAAGAGACACTGATGTATAAAACAGTCTTTTGGACTCTGTGGGAGAGGGCGAGGACAGGATGATACGGGAGAATGGTATTGAAACATGTAAAATATCATGTGTGAAACGAATCGCCAGTCCCAGTTTGATGCATGATACAGGGCGCTAGGGGCTGGTGCACTGGGATGACCCAGAGGGATGGATGGGGAAGGAGGTGGGAGGGGGGTTCAGGATGGGGAACGCATGTACATTCATGGCACATTCTAGTCAATGTATGGTGAAAATAATACAATATTGTAAAGTAAAATAAATAAATTAATTAAATTAAAAATATAAATAAATAGGATTTGGCTTACAAAAAAACCCAATATTTGGTATGAAAAGAATAAAGTACTTTAGAATTAACTTAGCTGAAGAGGTGAAAGTGTGATGTACACGATGGAAAATGCAAAACATTGCTGAAGAAAATGAAAGATAATGGAAATAAATAGAAATATATGAATGTTTATGAATTGGAAGACTTGATATTGTTAAGATGTCAATACTATACAAAGTAATCTACAGATTCAATGTAATTTCTGACAAAATCCCAATGATGTTTTTGAAAACAGAGAAATCTATCTAACATGCATATGGAATCTCAGAGAACCTCAGAAGCTAAAACAGTCTTGAAAAAGACAAACAAAGCTGGAAGACTCACACTTTCTGATTTCAAAACTTACTGTATATGTATGGTAATCAAAACCGTGTGGTACTGGCATAAAGACAGACATATAGATCAATGGAATAGAATAGACACTCCTAAAATAAACCATCAAATATGTCGTCAAATGGATTTTGTCAAGGGCACCAAAATTATTCAATGGGGAAAGGAGAGTCTTTTCAACAAATAATACCAAGGAAACTGGATATTCACATACAGAAAAATAAAGTTGGACACTTGCCTAAAATTATGTATAAAAGTCAACTCAAAATGGATTAAAGATGCAAATGTAAGACCTAAAATTATAAAGCTCTTAGAAGAAAGCGGGGCAAAAGCTACATAATATTGCATTTGGCAATCATTTCTTGGACTTAACACCAAAGGTATAGATAACACCACCACAACCAAAAATGCATTTTAGATTGCATGAAAATTTTAAAAAAAAAGTCATTAAAAGACAATATCAACAGAGTAAAATGAAATGAACAAAATGGGAGAAAATATTTGTGAATCATATATCTGATAAGTGATTATAATCCAGAATATATAGAAAACTCCTAAAACTCAAAAACACACAAAACACATGCAAACCAACTCAAAAATGGACCAAGGACTTTAACAGAAATTTCTCCTCAGATATATGAATGACCAATGAAATGAAATGGCACTCAACATGACTAATTACTAAGGAAATGCAAACCAAAACCACAGTGAGATATCATGTCCTAACTAATTAGGATATCTAATATCAGAAAGCTCAACATTCAGAAAACTAAGATCATGGCATATGGTCCCATCAGCTGGGAAACAGTGTCAGACTTTATTTTCTGGGGCTCAAAAATCACTGAAGATGGTGATTGCAGCCATGAAATTAAAAGACGCCTCACTCTTGGAAGGAAAGTTATGACCAACCTAGATAGCATATTCAAAAGCAGAGACATTACTTTGCCAGCAAAGGTCCATCTAGTCAAGGCTATGGTTTTTCCAGGATTCATGTATGGAGGTGAGAGTTGGACTGTGAAGAAGGCTGAACACAGAAGAATTGATGCTTTTGAACTGTGGTGTTGGAGAAGACTCTTGAGAGTCCCTTGGACTGCAAGGAGATCCAACCAGTCCATTCTGAAGGAGATCAGCCCTGGGATGTTCTTTGGAAGGAATGATGCTGAAGCTGAAACTCCAGGACTTTGGGCACCTCATGGGAAGAGCTGACTCACTGGAGAAGACTCTGATGCTGGGAGGGACTGGGGGCAGGAGGAGAAGGGGACGGCCGAGGATGAGATGGCTGGATGAGTTTGAGTGAACTCCAGGAGTTGGTGACGGACAGGGAGGCTCTGCGTGCTGTGATTCGGGGTTGCGAAGAGTCGGACACGACTGAGCAACTGAACTGAACTGAACTGAATGTCAGAAAACCAAAAACAAAGAGTGGTGGAGAGAATGTGTAGAAATTGGAATCCATTTTCATTATTGGTGGGAGTATAACATGGTATTGCAGCGGTGGTAAACAGTACGGTGATTCCTCAAGAGAAAAAAATAGAAAAACAGAATTACCATGTGAGCAAAAGAATTCCATTTCTAGGTATAAATCTAAAAGAGACAAAAGAAGATCTGGTGATATTTGTACACCGTATTCATAGCAGCATTATTCATAATAGAGAAACTGTGGGAGCAACACAAATATCCACTGGTGAATAATAAAAATGTGGTATACACATACAATAGGCTATTAGTCAATCTTTGAAACAAAGGGTATTTTGATATATGCTAAAACATCAATTAAACTTAAGGATCTTATTCTAAGTGAAATGTCACTCACAAAAGACAAGTGACTCCACTTAGATGCAGTACTGAGATTAGTACCACAGAGACACAAAGTAGAATAGTGATTGCCAGAAGCTGAGCAGAGCAGGGGACAGGGGGTTACTGTTTAAGTGTAGAGCTTCAGAGTTAAAGAGACGGATGTTGGTAATGGTTGCACAACATCATGAATGTATTAATTCGTATGTTAATATGATTAGATAGTAAGTTTCATGCTATATGCATTTGTCAAAATTTTAAAAATCAAGAGAAAAAGGGCAAGTAAGTGACTTTTTTTATAGACAAGGATGGCTAAAGTTAAAAAGACTGACAGTACCAAATATTAGCAAGTATATAGACCAAGGGAACACTAATGCATTGCTGGTGAGAGTGTAAAATGGTAAACCCCTCTGGAGATGCAATTTTTAATAAATATAACTGCATACTTACCCTGTGCGTTCATGCTCAATCACTAAGTCATGTCCAATTCTGCCGCATCGTGGGCTGTAGCTCACCAAACTCCTCTGCCCTAGGGATTTCCAGACAAGTGTGTTGTTATTTCCTTCTCCAGGGGATCTTCCCACCCCAGGGATTGAACTCATGTCTTCTGCATTAGCAGGCAGATTCTTCACCACTGAGCCACCAGGGAAGACCAACTTATCCCAGGAAACAGTAAGTGTACTGCTAAATATTTACCCACCAAGTTAAAATACATGTCCACAAACAAATCCTTACATAAGAAGGTTAAAATGTTCATATCAGCTCTAATCACAAAAACCAAAACCCGGTAATAATCCAACCTCAATCAACAAGGGAATGGATAAACAATGTGTAACATATTAATACCATAACTTAAACCTCAGCAATAAAAAGGACTATTTTTATATGCAATAACACAGATGTACTTCAAAAGCATGTTAAGTCAAAGAGGAGAAACACAAGAGAGAAACTACTCAATGATTCCATTATATGACGTTTAAGAACTGTCAAAATTCATAGAAATAAAAACCAGAACAATCATTGATTGCTTCTAGGATGGAAGATGAGAACTGATAAAGAATCGTGGATTAACTTCATAGGGTGATGGAAATGTTTTGTCTTGAAAGGAGTAGTGGGTTACAAGAAAACAGTCTTGTTAAAATGAATCAAATTTTATACTTAATGTCTATATGCGTTAGATTATAATATAAACAATACCTCAGTGATTTGTATTAGTTTGCATGCATGCATGCCTGCTGTGTCACTTCAGTCATGTCTGAAGTTTTGTGACCCGATGGACTGTAGCCCTCCAGACTCCCCTGTTCATGGGATTCCCCAGGCAAGAATACTGGAGTGGGTTGCCATGCCCTCCTCCAGGGCATCTTCCTGACCCAGAGATTGAACCTGACTCTCTTGTGTCTCCAGCATTGGCAGATGGGTTCTCTACCACTAGCACCACCTGGGAAGCCCTTGCATTAGTTTATGTGTAACTAAGTTGCCCAAGTTTAAATGAGCTTCAAGGTTATATGAATACTGGAGTTCACACAAAGTCATCAGCTTTCTCCCCCTCTTTCTCTCTCTCCTTTCCTTTTCCTCTGCTTACTTCCTCTTGCCTCTGGCTTTATTCTGGGTCCGCTTACTCTGCTAAGCCTTAAGAATGTTCCCACCAATCCCCTGGGAATCATGACACAGTTCACAATGCTGAAATCACCCAAGGAGTAAAACGTGGTATTAACTGAATCTAGTCACATAAGAGAAGAATCAGCACAATGTGATTCTTATTTTAATCATGCTTCATATCTAATTGGCTAGTCTGCTGAAGTCATACTAGGCAAACCAAATCTTAGAGTGGACGCTGGTCACAGCTTCTCTGATCCACAGAGATCAATTACCAATTTGGAGACTGCCTTTCTCCAATCTAAGAGAAGAGTCACATTTTGCTTGAAACAGCTAATTTATCTGGGCACTTATTGCTGTTTTTATAAAAGTCATGATAGGCCTTAAACTTATCACAGCCAGGGCTTTTGAGACAGACACATTATTGATTTTGTTCCCTAAACGGGTCACGTTGAGAAAATGGAATCAGATCTGAGCAAGAAAGGGGATGACTCTGAGCTTCATCACAGATGGAACCATGCTACCTAACCAAAAACTAAACCTCTGTCTTTCACTTCACTTCTGTTTACAAATTTGGTTTGACTTCTACATGCTTCTCTTCCTGCAAAAGTTCAACAAATTTTCTAGAAACGATTTGCCCTGCAGAGCTCAAATAAATAGGACTTCCCAGGAGGCTCGGTGGTAAAGAACATACCTGCCAAGATAGAAGATGAAGAGATGCAGGTTTGATCCCTGGGTCAGGAAGATCCTTTGGAGAAGGAAATGGCAACCCACTCCTATATTCTTTCCTTCAGAATCCCATGGACAGAGGAGCCTGGTGGGCTATAGTCTATTTAGTCATAAAGAGTCACTACTCACAACTTAGCAACTGAGCACAAGCCCCAAATAAAATTCCCAGATAATTTTCTTCCTGAACCCATGGTGTTCTGGGGACTTTTTTTTTCTATATCTGTTTTTAAAACTAAGAGCTAATTTCCTACATTGCTCTTGCTGCTAAGTCACTTCAGTCGTGTCCGACTCTGTGCGACCCCATAGACGGCAGCCCACCAGGCTCCCCATCCCTGGGATTCTCCAGGCAAGAACACTGGAGTGGGTTGCCATTTCCTTCTCCAATGCATGAAAGTGAAAAGTGAAAATGAAGTCGCTCAGTCATGTCCGAACTCTTCGTGACCACATGGACTGCAGCCTATCAGGCTCCTCCGCCCACGGGATTTTCCAGGCAAGAGTACTGGAATGGGGGTGCCATTGCCTTTTCCGACATTTCTCTTTGCATTCCCTAACTCAGAAAAATTTACCCTCCTAAAGTTCCTTGTCTGACTTCTTTCCTACCTACCTTCTATAGTTCACTTAGGAGGTAGATTTTGGATACAGTTGCCCACTAGGCTCTGTCTAACTACAGCCCGCAGATCTGTTTTTGTAAACAGGTTTTATTGGAGTATAGCCCTGACCATTTCTTTACGTATTGCCCATAGCTCCTTTCATGCAACTATGCCAAAAATAAATGGCTGGAAGTCATATAGTGCTGCTCATAATCCTAAAATTGTTCTTATCTGGCCTTGCACAGAAGTCTGCCCATCCCTGACATATACCCTCACCTTCTCATGCTTCCCTCCGCAATGCTAGATATGTAACATTCTCCTTAGGATGGAAGCGGGCTGTAAAGGAACTTAAGAGAAAACCGAAGTCATATGGTGTTGGCCATATCTATGTATCATTGATGTTATTGACACAGAAAAGTGTCTTATTGGGAAACAACTCTCATATCAGCCAATTTTGGGGTTTTGTTCTTCTCCTAACACCTGAATGACACTGGAAGACAGAGCACGTCAGCAATTCTTTTCAACCTACTTACCCAGCCATTCACACTTTCTCCAACAGATCTCAGTGGAAGTTAATTTTTATCCAGATATAAACATGTTCTTGTGTATAAATATCTCGGGAAATTTTTTTCTGAAATAGTTAAAGGTAGCAATGTGAATTATATAGAAAATTCTTTACAAAGAATTCTGCAGTATATGTTCTGACTATGGAAACAACCTTGAAAAGTCAATAAACAGTTTGGCAATGGAAGCCTAGTGTGGGAAGAAACTTGGTTATGAAGAATCTGGAAGAATCAAGGCACACACAGTGGAGGCTAAGAGAACACAAGAGAGTTATTTCATCCCAGGTCCATGGTGTACTCAGGAGGAGGAGGAGATGTTTTGAGGTGGATTCCCACTCAGCCGTCGGTAATGAAGGTCCTAAGGAAGGGGTAGTAAACTGTAAGCACCATGCTACTGAGTGCTCTCTTGAGCACCTGTCGTCTCTCCTCTGAGACAGATGACTGCAAACAATGAACGGACAGAGCTGGGCATGGCTCAGCACTGACACCAACAATCCGACAAGCTTCTCATCATCACCTCCATCAAAGTCAAAGCACAGCAGAGGCCCCAAACCTGTTCCCAGTCCTCTTTACCTTGCCTCCATGTGATGCGGTGCTTATAAGCCCATGCATCAGTCACGGCTTAATACATCTGGGTCCACATAAAGTATTTTGCAACTATATTAACTCAACGAAAATTGGAAGTATGTGCTTTTCTTCCTAGCTTCTGGGTAGAATTGCATTACTAAACTAGTCAGTTCTTTGAAGGTTACTTCCATCCAAGTGTTCCGACCCACCTTGGAAGGTATTCTTTGAACACATACTTCACATCTTTAGTAATGCTGGAAATACATGTGCTTGGGAAGTTTGGAAACTGGCTATTTTTATTATTAAAGTTTAAGACTACCTAACAGCTCTTTACAAATAGGTTTGTGATTTATAGATCATTTCCTTGTTTTCAGGTCTGGGCCTTATGCTCAGGTGATGTTTGTGGGAAATAATAAATATGGATATCACGGAATAACTAAATAAATTTACCACATTGTATGTTTCATTCTACATCTTGGTATTTCCAGTCAGTGCTATATTCTGTTTAAAATGTTAATTTATTGCTTCCTTTCTTTAAGATGGTAATGTTGCTACATATATGCATGGTCTGTTTATTTTGACTGCTATGTGTTATTCCATCTATTATGAGAGAGATTCACATACACTGTGAATTTTCCACAAATACTGGTTTGTGGACATCTTTGCCATCTGCCACCAACAGGAGTTTCCCTAAAGCATATTTACCTTTTAATTCCCTGTGTTCTATTACGATAAAACACTTATATGATTGGCCATCAGATTCCTTCTTCAGTAAACAGTCTGTTCATATATACTTTGCTTATTTTCTATTGCTTTTGTTCTTGCTTAATACTAAGTATTCCACATGTAATCTGACTATTAAACATTAACCTGTATTTGCATAACAAATATTTTTTGCCAATGTGAGACTTATCTTTCAACTTTACTTGTTGTGATTTTGTTATGTTATGAAAGTGAAATTATTAATTGCTCAGTAATATCTGACTGTTTGCAACCCCATGGACTGTATCTCACCCAGGCTCCTCTCTCCATGGAATTCTCCAGACAAGAATACTGGAGTGGATTGCCATTTTCTTCTCCAGGGGATCTTCTTGACCCAGGGATCAAACTCAGCTCTCCTGTATTACTGAAGTTTATAATTTTAGAAGTAAAATGTATCCTAATTTTTATCTCTCCTTTGTAATTTGTATATCTTAAGAAAGTATTTCCTATGCAAAAATTATGAACAAATCATTCTATGTTTTCTGAAGGTTTAAAAGTTTCCATTGTCATACTTTTATTTGTAATCCATTTGAAATTATTGCTTCTAGTTACTGTTTCCATGTGGATACCCAGCGGTACCCATTCCATGTATGACATAGTCTATCATTTCTGCACAACTGATAACTTTAAAAAACTACCTCTGTATTATAGCAAGTGCACATATATTCCTGGGTCTGCTCTTGGGAACTCTATTATGTATATTTATCGCAATATTTTAAAAGCAGCTTGTCCAATCTTGCCACAAAACAAATATCTTTTGGAGAGTTTAGGTGACATCTAGTTTACTTTATAAACTTGATAGGATTCAAATATTTACACTGCTAAAACATCCCATCCAATAAAATAGGAATTTTTCTTGATTTGGAATTTTCCTTTTATTAGATTCAGTATTAAGTAACTCATCGGTTTTCTGGGTTTGTAGCATCATTTTTAGCTTTTATATTATTATTTTTATGATTATATTAAAGCTAGCAAACATTGAAATTCCTTATTAATGCTAATGTTGATCTAGATACTATGAATAATATCAACTCTTTCTTTCAAATATTAATATCTATTTCTTCTCCTAGTATTAATGTATTATCTAGAACATTCAACATAATGATGAATAGTGGCACTAAAAGCAAATATCCTTGTCTTGTTCCTGACCTTAAATACATGAATGTTAAGAATTTTAATTGCTTTGTAGTACTCAGTTCAGTTCAGTTCAGTCACTCAGTCCTGTCCGACTCTGCAACCCCATGGACTGAATCACGTCAGGCCCACCTGTCCATCACCAATTCCCAGAGTTTATCCAAACTAATGTCCATTGAGTCAGTGACTCCATCCAACCATCTCACCCTCCATCATCCCCTTCTGCCCTCAATCTTTCCCAGCATCAGGTTCTTTTCAAACGAGTCAGCTCTTCGTATCAGGTGGCCAAAGTATTGGAGTTTTAGCTTCAGTATCAGTCCTTCCAATGCATATTCAGGACTGATTTCCTTTAGGGGTTGACTGGTTGGATCTCCTTGCAGTCCAAGTGTCTCTCAAGAGTCTTCTCCAATGCCACATTTCAAAACCATCAATTCTTTGATAATCAGCTTTCTTTATAGTCCAACTCTCACATCCACACATGACTGTTGGAGAAACCATAGCCTTGACTAGACAGACCTTTTTCTGGCAAAGTAATGTCGCTGCTTTTTAATACTGTAGTAATAGTAGAAACCATTTAACTAAGTAAAGAAGTCCTTTTCCATTTGTAGTGGACTAAAATGTTTTATCTTATTGTTGAATTTTATCTAATGATATTTTATATGTACTGGGATTTTAATATAGTTTTCCTTAATCTGGAAAATCAGCAGTCACATTAATAAATATCCTAATACTACAAATTTTTTCATCCTTGGGTTAAATTTCACTTGTTTGTGATATATTATTTTAATATGATACATTGCTGTATTTAATTTTTAGTATTTCATATAAATCATTTCCCTTTATATCTATTCATGATTTATGTCTATATTTAATAGTAAGATTATATTGGCTTTGTAAATGAGTTGAACAAAAGAATCTTACTTTCTTATTTAGTTTCTGAATTATTGCAAATATAAGGATTATCTCTCTCCTTGAAGCTTTGGAAACTTACCTGTAAAGTCACCCAAGCCTGATTATTTTAGGGATTATATTGTTTGCTTTCTATTTCATTTTTTATATGTATATATCTAATTTTTGTTTTTCCTTTGCCTCCTCTGTTTTTTTAAATTTATTCTTGATGTTAGAAATTATTAACTTGTATTGTCATTCATTTTTAACTTTTACTTTCACAAAATAAGCATTTAACATTCTACTCTAAAATATTCTCATAGCTGCATTTACAAGTTTTGTAATATAAAACTAATTTTGGCTACGTTGTTGCTTTTTCTAAATACTTAAGCAATTTCCATTTTGTTTTCTCAGGCAACTCATGAATTAGCAAAAGGTGTGTTTTGTGTTCTACACTGTGTTTATCTTGGACATCCTTGAAAACAGCCTTCAGTGGCACCGCCTCCTGACACAGCGCCTCCTGTGCTCTTCTACAATTGCTCCCCTAAGAATGTGGTTGGAACTCCCGGCTCTCTTCTAGGATTCCCTGCTGATGAATTTATTATGGACAAAGCGATAGAACGTGCCTCCCAGGGGAGCTTGCAGTAAGACCCTCTTGTGCTCTCTCAGCCCCCCGTCTGCAGGGCGCCACCTGTCATGTTGTGAGCTGCCCTTTCAGGAGGCTCGCCTGGCAAGGAACTGGGAACAGTTTCAAGCCAACAACCTGGAAATAACTCAGTCCTGCCAACAACCACACAAATGAGTTTGGAAGTGACAAAAGATGTGCTTCTGATTTAAAATGAATTACATAGCTGTGTCAGTCCTTCACATTAATATCATACTCACATTAATAATTATATTGCTGTAATCAAGCAGGTATGTATAATTATATAATTATGTGTTATACCAGCAAGAAAGTGAGTTTAGATGTTGGATAAACTTACATCAAATTCCTGCTTCATCATTTACGTAACCTATGAGCATTCATGGAAATAGTGTTACCTTCTCTGGAGTTTTGGAGGTTACTCTGATCGAGACAATACTAGAGGAGCATATACTCAGCACATTTCTGGAAAATATTTTTAAACTGTAGACAAACACAGTATATGAACTAGAGCCTAAAAATATTTGCTATCTTGGCCACAAATAAATATGAGACTTCTGTCTGGATACATATTAAAGACTTAGAGACACATTTTTTTTTTTGGTGAGTAGACAAACATGTATAATGTATTTTGGGATTCTCCAACTTTCAGACATTTATTCTCTTGTAACTTCCCTTGCTCCCCCAACACTCACTTCATATTGTGTGGCCTGATTCCTGACAGGCCAGGAACCAAGACCCATCCATGGCCTGGGGACCGGGAATCCTTGTCTAGAGGACCATTTACCTAAGGGTATATCTATACTTGTGTAATAAAAAGCTACATCATTAGAAATTTATATGATATAAATTAAAGACCCTTTTTTTTGGCTGCACTTGGGCTTTGTTGCGGAGAAGACAATGGCCCCTCACTCCAGTACTCTGCTGGAGAATCCCAGGGACAGAGGAGCCCGGTGGGCTGCCGTCTATGGGGTCACACAGAGTCCGACACGACTGAAGTGACTTAGCAGCAGCAGCAGCAGCAGCAGGGCTGTGTTGCTGTGCTAAGGTTTCCTCTAGTTGCGGTGAATGGCGGGCTGTTCTTCGATGTCGTACGTTGGAGTCTCATTGCGTGTCTTCCTCTTACTGCAGAGCACAGGCTCTAGGTGCCTGGGCTTCAGTAGTTGTGGCCCTGGAGGGTGCAGGGGCCGGTGCTTGCGGCACACGGGCTCAGTAGTGGCCACTGGTGGCTTTAGTTGCGCTATAGCATGTGCAGTCTTCCCAGACCAAGGATTAAACACATACTCCCCTCTCCTGACAGGTGGATTCTTACCCACTGCACCACCGGGGAAGTCCTGAAGATGCGCATTTTAAAAAGAGGAGACAGGAAACTATGCACAATTTCATAAACAGAGTTTATGATCTCAATCCTGGCATCTCCTCATATCTAGAGAAGAACTAAATCCCTTCATGGTGACATCAGATCCTCATGACTAGCAAAAACCTTATTAAGTCCACTTGTTACCTCTCACTGTGTCTCTCACTGAATTCTCTCTGTGATGAGACATCAAGAAACTGAGTCTTATTAGGTCCTGAAACCATATCTGTGGGACCTGGTTTTTGGCTTTGTTATGTTATGAAGACCATGGGTTTTAGCTGGGTTTGAGTCCCAGGCACGTGGGTTAAAGTTCCAAACTGGTTCAAGGGTTTTGGCTGAGTTTGAGACCCAACCATGTCGGTTAGAATCCCAAGGGGGTTCAAGTCCCAATCTGAGGTAAACGGTTTCATTACCATCTCTCCCTGCCACTCACCTTTGGCAGAGCCTATAACAGATGCTAATATGAGCAACTGGTAGAGTTAAATGTGATTTCAGGGTCTCCCTCTCCCTGTCACTGGGGTGGGTTGAAGCTGGGAGATGATACATGAATGACTGGCTCTGTATTAATGTCTTTCTTCTCAGCTTCCAGTAATATAGACCCAGAGAAATACTGGTTTTAGTTAGAGTTCACTCAAGAAACATACTGGAGAAAGTAAGTTATATATTATTAAGACCAAGCAGAACCCTGTGGGGCTTCCCTTGTGGCTCAGCACGTAAAGAATTCATCTGCAATGCAGGAGGCTTGGGTTCGATCCCTGGGTTGGGAAGATACCCTGAAGAAGGGAAAGGCTACCCATTTCAGTAAGGGCTTCCTTAGTAGCTCAGTTGATAAAGAATCCGTTTGCAATGCAGGAGACCTGGGTTCGATCCCCGGGTCAGGAAGACCCCCTGGATTAGGAAATGGCAACCCACTCCAGTACAATAGCAGTACTATTGCCCTGAGAATTCCATGGACAGAGGAGACTGGCAGGCTACACTACATGTACTTGCAAATGACACAAATGTCAACTACAAATTGGCACTTACCAAGAGCATTGCCAACGACTGACCAACAAAGGCATTTGCCGTCTGCCTCTACAGAGACTGAACTCCATGCTCCTGTAACTGTTGAACTTCAATAGTCCCTGAGGGAGTTCAGGATGGAGTGAGGCACTCTGTGCTCCAGGGAATCTGGTGGGACAGGTCTTTAGATGGTTGGATGTTTTTAGGAACAGAGTTTATGATCTCAATTCTTGCATCTCCTCATATCTAGAGGTGAAGTCACTCAGTCGTGTCCGACTCTTTGTGACCCCGTGGACTGTAACCTACTAGGCTTCTCCGTCCGTGGGATTCTCTAGGAAAGAATACTGGAGTGGATTGCCATTTCCTTCTCCAGGGGATCTTCCCGACCCAGGGATCGAACCCGGGTTTCCTGCATTGGAGGCAGATGCTTTAACCTCTGAGCCACCAGAGAAGCCGTCATATCTAGAGAAGCACTAAATCCCTTCATGGTGACATCAAATCCTCGTGACTAACAAACCCTTATGCAAAAGGAATGCTTCATGGCACTGAGCTCCCCCTTCACCAAAAACCTTATATAGTGACTTTCCCCCACTGGCTTTGGAGCACTATCTCAGAGCTATTTGGGATGCTTCCTCCCAGGCTGCAGTTCTCATTTTGCCCCAAACTGTGCTTATTTAACTTCTATGCAGAGTACATCATGAGAAATGCTGGGCTGGATGAAGCACAAGCTGGAATCAAGATTGCCAGGGTAAATATCAACAACCTCAGATATGCAGATGACACTACCCTTATGGCAGAAAATGAAGAACTAAAAGCCTCCTGATGAAAGTGAAAAAGGAGAGTGAAAAAGTTGGCTTAAAGCTCAATATTCAGAAAACAAAGATCATGCATCCAGTCCCACCACTTCATGGCAAATGGAGAAACAGTGGAAACAGTGAGAGACTTTGTCTTTTGGGGCTCCAAAATCACTGCAGATGGTGACTGCAGCCATGAAATTAAAGGACACTTACTCCTTGGAAGAAAAGTTGTGACCAACCTAGACAACATATTAAAAAGCAGAGACATTACTTTGCCAACAAAGGTCCATCTAGTCAAGGCTATTGTTTTTCCAGGAGTCATATATGGATGTGAGAGTTGGACTATAAAGAAAGCTGAGCACTGAATAATTGATGTTTTTGAGCTGTGATGCTGGAGAAGACTTTTGAGAGTCCCTTGGACTCCAAGGAGATCAACCAGTCCAATCTAAAGGAAATCAGTCTTAAATATTCACTGGAAGGACTGATGTTCAAGCTGAAACTCCAATACTTGGACCACCTGATGCAAAGAGCTGACTCATTTGGAAAGACCCTGATTCTGGGAAAAATTGAAGGTGAGTGGAAAAGGGGATGACAGAGGATAAGATGATTGGATGGCATCACTGACTAATGGACATGAGTTTGAGTAGACTCTGGGAGTTGGTAATGGACAGGGAGGCCTAGCCTGCTGCAGTCCATGGGAGCACGACTGAGCGACTGAACTAAGCTTAACTCACAACTTTGAGGTTATACATCTTTTTTCAGTCAACCTGACTATGTAACTAACTTTCACTTTTCACTTTCAAAACCTTGTGGGGCTCCTGGGTACAGAAGACTTGTTTGTCTCCTCCCCTCAGTTACAGAGAACAGGTTGTTGCCAATGCTCTTGGTAAGTGACAATTTGTAGCTAACAGTTCCAACTCACAACCCCAACATTGTGCTTTTTTTTTTTTTTTTTTCAGTCAACAGCTGAGTCCATCTCTGTTTCTCATTTACAATAGTAGGTCTTTCTTCACTCTTCGAAAGGACAGTTGCTAATTAAAGGAGGAAGGGGTTGTTTCTACAATAGAGGAACTGTCAAGAAATAATAGTGCTGCCTGGGAGCAGGATCCTGGGTCCCCATCAAGAGATACACGTAACAATATCTTTGAGTTCTTCTGCAGAACTGAAACCTCCAGCTAATGGAAGACATTAACTACTTGGTGAAACACTCATCATTCCAAAGAAGGTTACAGTTTTCCCATCACCACCTGATCTCAGATGATCTTTGGATTGAAGGAATGCACACTTTTACACCCTGATCCTTATGTGGAACCCTGCCCCTGGGCAATGAGGCAAGGTCCTAGTCCCTCCTGAAGGGATAGACATAACAATATCTTTGAGTTCTTCTACAGGACCTAAGGCTTCCACTCAGGTGGAGGCTGGCAACTTGAGGGTGAGCACAAGATTCCTGGAGCACCACCCTGTTACCTCATCACCAATCTACTAGAATAAAGACACACCCTGAAGCCTTCATCTTAAGTTTTGCCTGTTAAAAACTTCTCCCTGAAAACCATCTTAGAGTTCAAGTTTTTGAGCTCGAGTCACCCATTCTTTTCGCTTAGCCCTGCAATAAACCTTTCTCTGCTCCAAACTCTGACATCTCCATTTGTTTGGCTTCATTGGGCATTCAGCACAGGAACTTACATTCGTAGCATTGCTAAAAAACAAAACAAATGTAAAAAGATCTCAGTGTATCATACCTTTTACTCTGTATGTCTCACACCAGCCTGCTGAAAGAAACAACATAGATCTGAACTGAAACATGAAAATATAGCATAAGTATACAGCATATTTCAGAGAATTCTAGTCCTGAGTATACTCACTCATTTTTACAACCCTGTTTCCTACATGGCTTGATTTTTTTTTAATCAATGAAAATGTGAGAACTTTCTATTAATTAAAATGTCTCCAAAAGTTTGTTAGGCTATAAAACTACACTTAGAAATAAAGTGAAGAAATTTATTGATGAAGCATGTGATCTTTATTGGAATTTCATCATTGAGTAATTACAAGATTGATTATGCTTTGTCAGCAACTGAGAGAAAGTTTGAATCTGAAGTGAATAGAGGATTTCATTTTCCAACTCTACTGCTTACTTATCAGCTCTCATAGAGGAAATTTGCAAAATAATATTGAATACATTTCTGTGCATCGGGTTCTTTGTGACTGGGATGCTGATTCTCCTCTTTTAAGTGTCCATAAAGATCACCTTGCACAGGGACCACAATAGAAGGGAGATGCAAATAAGGAAAAGAGGAAATAACTGGACTATGTCTTTTTATCCTATGATTTGATTTCCTACTCTTTCTTATCACAATGCTATGAAATAATAGGAGCCAGAGATATTAGCAAAGAAACAGGGGGAAATCCCTCATTTTCCAGCTTCTTTCACAATATTGAAATTCCTATTCATTTTCTCAAGTATTAAACTAAAAACTACATTACTTGTAGCCCACCCCCAGTTCCATCTTCCACTCCACCATAAAAGCTCTTATCATGAAGAGAGGGGATTTGTTATCTTTCCCTTTCTTTTTCTTCCCCTCCTCCCTCCCACCCAAACCCAAACACATCACATTCACATACACACAACAAACAAGAGGCTAATTATATTGCACTGAAGGAGATTTCCTGCCCTCCAGTCTAGCTGGTAAAGAGAGTTTATCAATGAAGATCCTGAAGGAATGGTAGACATGAAGCTACTCTTTGCCAGTGGGATGAGATGTGCTAACTGTGCCACCTAAAGTTTGGCATTTGCCATCTACCTCTACAAGGATTAATTCACAAGCTGCTGGGACCACAGACCTTCAAAATATCCCCTGAAAGAAGTTCAGGGTGAAGATCAGGAATGAGGCACTCTGCGCCCTGGGAAAACTTTCAGAATAGGCCATCAGATAGTTGGATATTTTCAGGAGATTTTATGAGCTGAACTCTTACATCACTTCATATCTAGAAAAGCACTAAGATCTTTCATGGTGATGTCTGCTCCTCTGACTAGCAGTAACCCTCTTGGAACTAGCAGTAACTTTCTGCAAAAATATGTGCTTGATTATATTTGCTCCCCGCTTCACCACAGTCATGTGTATATGAACTTTCCTCTACCTCTTTGGGGCAGTTTCTTAGAGTTATCCGAAATATTCTCTCCCAGGCTATAGTCCTCATTTTGCCCAAAATAAAACTCAATGCACAACCGCAACATTGTGCATTTTTTTCTGTCAGCAACTGAGACTATCTCTGTTTCTCATTTATAATAATAGGTCTTTCTTCACTCTTAGAATCTGTAGAGGGTGTTGTATGTAAAGACACAGGTCTTGCCCCTTTTGTAATCATACCTTGATTAAATGTATCTGCACAATGAACTAGGGCCAAGGGAGTAAAACCTAAGTCTGTCTTGGAGACAGAACTAGGAAGCACCTTTTTCAGTGAGAATGCTGCCCATCATTGAGAGGCAGAAGGGACGAGTGAGGGGAAGAGTGGGGGGAAATTTCAGGTCTGTACTAGCATATGTCCCTGTCTTTCTCTCCCTCATTCTTGAAAAGAAAACATTCTAGGAACCTTAAATTAGAGATAAAGGAAGGTTTGGATGAGTGGTTTGAGGAGAACCCTACACTGCTTTTCCCTAAGGTCATTTGTAGTTTATTTCCAGACAAGTCAGGAAGGTAAGACTCCTCTGGAGTGTGCATGAAGATGCTCTGTTTTACTAGATATGTGTCTCAAAGTGTGATATTGGGCTGAATGGACCTATTAATATAGGAAATCTTATGACAATCGCTGTCTGAAACCATTACATTGTTCCCTTGCTCCATGAGGAACTTTTATGGACATGCTATCCAAGATCATGCTGGTTTCAAGTGGTCTGTTAGGCAACAGATCACAAAGGAAGCATGAAGTGCAATTCCAGTGATCCTGGATCCCACCTGGAGTCCAGAGAGCAGTCATCCTTTGACATGGGCTTCACAGTCTAGGATGTGTTATCTTTTAAATATTTAAATGTGTGGTTTTGAAACTGCATAACTCAGATCTAACCCAGCCAAAGTTCCTGTTGGGACTTTTTAACTAATTAATTTTTTGGCTGTGTTGCGCCTTAGTTACAGCAAGAGGGATTTTTGTTGCAGTGTGCAGCCTCTCTAGTTGTGGCATAAGGGCTCCAGAGTGCATGCATTCCATAATTGTGGTGTGCAGGCTTGCTTACCCCATGGCATATGGGATCACAGTTCCCTGAACAGGGATGGTACTGTGTCTTGCATTGGAAAGCAGATTATAACACTGGACCACCAGGGGAGTCCTGAGACTATCTTTTAATTAAAATTATTCACCTGGCATTAGGACTTAAGTCCAGTTGCTTTGTGACTCAACACAGGAAAAAGTCAGTGAAAGACAAAGTAATAGGTAAGAACCGGATTTATTCCGAGAGATACAAATTCCATAGACAGAATGTGGCCCATCTCAAAAGAAGAAAGCATCCCCAGGGCATGGAGTCATCTCAGAAATTGAAAGTGGCCCTAAAATATACCTACTACTGTGGGCAAAAATCCCTTAGAAGAAATGGAGTAGTAATCACAGTTAACAAAAGAGTCCAAAATACAGTACTTTGGTGCAATCTCAAAAATGACAGAATGATCTCTGTTCATTTCCAAGGCAAACCATTCAATATCAGAGTAATCCAAGTCTATGCCCCAGTAAGTAATGCTGAAGAAGCTGAAATTAAATGGTTCTATGAAGAACTACAATACCTTCTAGAACTAACACCCAAAAAAGATGGGTTTTTTTTCATTATAGGGGACTGGAATGCAAAAGTAG
Organism: Nanger dama; assembly: GCA_917880005.1. NCBI lineage: Eukaryota > Metazoa > Chordata > Mammalia > Artiodactyla > Bovidae > Nanger > Nanger dama. The sequence continues at coordinate 8,787,451 of CAKJTW010000044.1, read as the reverse complement.
GAAGTCAAGAGATACCTCCAGTAGCAGGAAAATTTGGCCTTGGAGTACAGAATGAAGCAAGGCAAAGGCTAATAGAGTTTTGCCAAGAAAATGCACTGATCATAGCAAACACCCTCTTCCCACAACACAAGAGATTGCTACACAGGGACATCACCAGATGGTCAATACCAAAATCAGATAGATTATATACTTTGCAGGTGAAGATGGAGAATCTCTATACAGTTAGCAAAAACAAGATCAGGAGCTGATTGTGGCTCAGATCATGAACTCCTTATTGCCAAATTCAGACCTAAACTGAAGAAAGCAGGGGAAAAAAAAAAAAAACACACCACTAGACCACTCAGGTGTGACCCTTATGATTATACAGCAGAAGTGATAAATAGATTCAAGGGATTAGATCTGATAGACAGAGTGCCTGAAGAACTATGGATGGAGGTTTGTAACATTGTGCAGGAGACAGAAATCAAGACCACCCCCAAGAAAAAGAAATGCAAAAAGACAAAATGGTTGTCTGACAAGGCCTTACAAATAGTTGAGAAAAGAGAAGTTAAAGGCAAAGGAGAAAAAGAAAGATAGACCTATCTGAATGCAGAGTTCCAAAGAATAGCAAGGAGAGATAAGAAAGCCTTCTTCAGTGATCAATGCAAAGAAATAGAGGAAAATAATAGGATGTGAAAGATGAGAGATCTCTTCAAGAAAATTAGAGATACCAAGAGAACATTTCATGCAAAGATGGGCACAATAAAGGACAGAAATGATCTGGACCTAACAGAAGCAGAAGGTATTAAGAAGAGGTGTCAAGAATACATAGAAGAACTGTACAAAAAGATCTTCGTGTCCCAGACAACCACTATGGTATGATCACTCACCTAGAGCCAGACATCCTGGAATGTGAAGATAAATGAGCCTTAGAAAATATCACTACAAACAAAGCTAGTGGAAGTGATGGGATTCCAGTTGAGCTATTTCAAATCCTAAAAGCTGATGCTGTGAAAAAGTGCTGCACTCAATATGCCAGCAGAAACATAAAACTCAGCAGTGGCCACAGGAATGGAAAAGGTCAGTTTTCATTCCAATCCCAAAGAAAGGAAATGCCAAAGCATATTCAAGCTACTGCACAATTGCATTCATTTCACACACTAGCAAAGTAATGCTCAAAATCCTCCAAGACAGGCTTCAATAGTACATGAACTGAGAACTTCCAGGTGTTCAAGGTGGTTTTAGAAAAGGCAGAGGAATCAGATATCAAATTGCCAACATCTGTTGGATCATAGAAAAAGCAAAAGAGTTCCAGAAAAGCATCTACTTCTGCTTTATTGACTACACCAAAGCCTTTGACTGAGTGGATCACAGCAAACTGTGGAAAATTCTTAAAGAGATGAGAATACCAGACCGCCTTACCTGCCTCCTGAGAAATCTGTATGTAGGTCAGATTAGACCTGCATACAGATTTAGTTAGAACTGGACATGGAACAACAGACTGGTTCCAAATCGGGAAAGGAGTATATCAGGGTTGTATATTGTCACCCTGCTTATTTAACTTATATTCAGAATACATCAAGAGAAATGATGGGATGGATGAAGCACAAGCTGGAATCAAGATTGCTGGGAGAAATATCAGTAACCTCAAATATGCGGATGACACCACCCTTACGGCAGAAAGTGAAGTAGAACTAAAGAGCCTCTTGATAAATGTGAAAAAAGAGAGTAAAAAAGTTTTTTAAAACTCAACATTCAGAACAGTAAGATCATGGCATCCAGTCCCATCACTTTATAGCAGATAGATGGGGAAATAATGGGAACAGTGAGAGACTTCATTTTAGGGGGCTCCAAAATCACTGCAGCAGGTGACTGCAGCCATAAAATTAAAAGATGCTTGCTCCTTGGAAGAAATTTATGACCAACCTAGACAGCATATTAAAAAGCAGAGGCATTATTTTGTCAAAAAAATGTCCATCTAGTCAAAGCTGTGGTTTTTCCAGTAGTCATGTATGGATGTGAGAGTTGGACTATAAAGAAAGCTGGAGCTCTGAAGAATTGATGCTTTTGAATTGTGGTGTTGGAGAAGACTCTTAAGAGTCTCTTGGACTGCAAGGAGATCAAATCAGTCCCTCCTAAAGGAAATCAGTCCTGAATATCCATTGGAAGGAATGATGCTGAAGCTGAAGCTCCAATACTTTGGCCACTGGATGTGAAAAACTGACTCATTTGAAAAGATCCTAATGCTGGGTAAGATTGAAAGCAGGAGGATAACAGGCTGACAGAGGGATGAGATGGTTGCATGGCATCACTGACTCAATGGACATGAGTTTGAGTATGCTCCGGGAGTTGATGATGGACAGGGAAGCCTGACATGCTGCAGCCCATGGGGTCACAAAGGGCTGAGCATGACTGAGTGACTAGACTGAACTAAAATATGAAGTGGTTAGTTTCCAATGGGCTCAGCAATTTCATAGGATAATAAGTGGGAAGATTATTCTCTTTCAGGGAAGGGGCAGGGATTTTGAAGAATTAAGCCACCAATCACTTTTTGACCTTTTATGGTAGGTTTCAGAACAGTCACGTTGCCTGTGAGTGTGTCATTTAGCACACCAATGTATCACAGTTGATGTATAATGAGCTTTAAGTTGTACTGGAAGTCCAGTCTTCCACCATCCCTGACTTGGTTGCTGCTAACCAGTTTCTGTCATGTCCTTGGTGGCTATGCCACTCATTTAGGACTGTGGACACTGACCCTCTCCCTGCTGCTTCACTATGTGGCCTCCAGTTGTGTCCTTTCCCTAGGGGCATATGTTAGGGCTGGATTTAGGAAAGCCCTTCATAACTCATGGGCTGCCCTGGTGGCTCAGACAGTAAAGAATCTGCCTGCAATGCAGGGGACCAGGGTTCAATCCCTGGGTTAGGAAGATCCCTTGGAGAAGGAAATGGCTACCCATTCCAGTATTCTTATCTGAAGAATTTCATAGACAGAGAAGCCTGGGGGCTACATTCCATGGGGTTGCAAAGCATCAGACATGCCTGAGAGACTAACACTTTCGCTTTTTTTTTAGTTGAAACTAATGGCAATTAACTCTAGATCACTATTAGTCATGGTCTCTGAATTGTTTGTAAACCCATAATTTAAAAGCTACGCTTTTAGTAATTTTCCAAGATGTACAGACATGCAGTGTATTTGTATTTGGATGAAAAACGCATCTAAATTTTTGAGGTGAGCAACCCCAAGTTAATTGACCTCCAGTTGAGTGTCTTCAACCATCCCAAAACGATGAGGTGCGTATTAGCCATAGTTATATGATGATGATGGTAATAATAATGATGAATAATAAAATAATAATACTATTTTAAAACTTCTATGATTTCTTAAGTATTTATTAGACTCAAGTTCTAAGGACTTTACACATATTAACTCACTTAATCCTCACAACTACTATGTCATGTCAGTATTATTCATCACCATTTTGTAAACAAAGACATATAAGCACAGATAGGTAAAGGGACTCACCCAATATCACACAACTAAGTGCAAAGCAAGGATTCAGACAGTTTAACTCCAGGATATGGGCTCTTAACTTACTAGTTTCTGTCAAGTAAGAGTCTGAAGAAATGAACCCCTCATTTGAAAACATCTGAGGAATTTTGGAAACTCCACACTACATCACCTAAGCTCAGTGGGGATACAGCCACACAACAAAAACAAATTTCAGCGAGTTGAATCCTAAGAGTTCGTATCTAGATAATGTTTGGAAACATTGATCTCATGATGAAATCATTCTATCAAGATTAGCTCAGGATTTCTATATGAAAATTTAAGGAAATGGGAGGGTAAGGTATAGTCATCACAGAAATAGAGAAAAATGGATATTACTGGGGGGTTGGGACTCCACTTTGATGAAGGAATAAAGAGGCATTATTTGTATTGTTTACTGAGTCAATGCAAGTCTGTTGCTTTTAAATAGAGGCATCTTTGTGTTTTTGTGTTTTTTGTTTTTTTTTTCAGTTTAGGTGTCCTTTTATTTTATTTTTTTTTTCGTTCTTTTTCTTTAAAAAAATTTTATTTATTTATTTTTTTTTAATTACAATACTATATTTGTTTTGCCATACATTGACATGAATCAGCCACAGGTGAACACAATCTCCCAATGCCAAAGCCCCCTCCCACCTCCCACCCCACATCATCTACCTGAATCATCCTGTGCACCAGCCCCATGCATCCTGCATCCTGCATTGAACATAGACTGGCGCTTCGTTTCTTACAAGATAGTATACATGTTTCAATGCCATTCTCCCAAACCATCCCACCCTTTCCCTCTCCCTCAGAGTCCAAAAGTCCACTCTATACCTCTGTGTCTCTTTTGTTGTCTCACATATAGGGTCATCATTACTATCTTCTAAATTCCATACATATGTGTCAGTATACTGTATTGGTGTTTTTCTTTCTGGCTTACTTCACTCTGTATAATCGGTTCCAATTTCATCCATCTCATTAGAACTGAGTCAAATTTATTCTTTTTAAGGGCTGAGTAGTACTCCATTGTGTATATGTACCACAGCTTTCTTATCCATTCATCTGCTGATGGACATCTGGGTTGTTTCCATGTCCTGGCTATTATAAACAGTGCTGCAATGAACATTGGGGTACATGTGTCTCTTTCAATTCTGGTTTCCTCGGTGTGTATGCCCAGCAGTGGGATTGCTGGGTCATAAGGCAGTTCTATTTGCAATTTTTAAGGAATCTCCACACTGTTTTCCATAATGGCTGTACTAGTTTGCATTCCCACCAGCAGTGTAAGAGGGTTCCCTTTTCTCCACATCCTCTCCAGCATTTATTGCTTGTAGACTTTTGGATCCCAGCCCTTCTGACTAGAGTGAAATGGTACCTCATTGTGGTCTTGATTTGCATTTCTCTGATAATGAGTGATGTTGAACATCTTCTCATGTGTTTGTTAGCCATCTGTATCTCTTCTTTGGAGAAATGCCTATTTAGTTCTTTGGCCCATTTTTTTTTATTGGATCGTTTATTTTTCTGGAGTTGAGCTGCAAAAGTTGCTTATATATCTTTGAGATTAGTTGTTTGTCAGTTGTTTCATTTGCTATTGTTTTCTCCCATTCAGAAGGCTGTCTTTCCACCTTGCTTATAGTTTCCTTTGTTGTGCAGAAGCTTTTAATTTTAATTAGATCCCATTTGTTTATTTTTGCTTTTATTTGCAGTATACTGGGAGTTGGATCATAGAGGATCCTGCTGTGATTTATGTCGGAGAGTGTTTTGCCTATATTCTCCTCTAGGAGTTTTATAGTTTCTGGTCTTACATTTAGATCTTTAATCCATTTTGAGTTTATTTTTGTGTGTGCTGTTAGAAAGGGGTCTAGTTTCATTCTTTTACAAGTGGTTGACCAGTTTTCCCAGCACCACCTGTTAAAGAGACTGTCTTTACTCCATTGTATATTCTTGCCTCCTTTGTCGAAGATAAGGTGTCCATAGGTGTGTGGGTTTATCTCAGGGCTTTCTATTTTGTTCCATTGATCTATATTTCTGTCTTTGTGCCAGTACCATACTGTCTTAATGACTGTGGCTTTGTAGTGGAGCCTGAAGTCAGGCAAGTTGATTCCTCCAGTTCCATTCTTCTTTCTCATGATTGCTTTGGCTATTTGAGGTTTTTTGTATTTCCATACAAATCTTGAGATTGTTTGATCTAGTTCTGTGAAAAATACTGCTGGTAGCTTGATGGGAATTGCATTAAACCTGTAGATTGCTTTAGGTAGTATACTCATTTTCACTATATTGACTCCTCCGACCCATGAGCATGGTATATTTCTCCATCTATTAGTGTCCTCTTTGATTTCTTTCATCAGTATTTTATAGTTTTTGATATATAGGTCTTTAGTTTCTTTAGGTAGGAATATTCCTAAGTATTTTATTCTTTTCGTTGCAATGGTGAATGGAATTGTTTCCTTAACTTCTTTTCTACTTTCTCATTATTAGTGTATAGGAATGCAAGGGATTTCTGAGTGTTGATTTTATATCCTGCAACTTTACTATATTCATTGATTAGCTCTAGTAGTTTTCTGGTCGAGTCTTTAGGATTTTCTATGTAGAGGATCATGTCATCTGCAAACAGTGAGAGTTTTACTTCTTCTTTTCCAATTTGGATTCCTTGTATTTCTTTTTCTGCTCTGATTGCTGTGGCCAAAACTTCCAGTACGATGTTGAAGAGTAGTGGTGAAAGTGGACACCCTTGTCTTGTTCCTGACTTTAGGGGAAATGGTTTCAATTTTTCATCACTGAGGATAATGTTAGCTGTGGGTTTGTCATATATAGCTTTTATTATGTTGAGGTATGTTCCTTCTATTCCTGCTTTCTGGAGAGTTTTTATCATAAATGGATGTTGAATTTTTGTCAAAGGCTTTTTCTGCATCTATTGAGATAATCATATGATTTTATTTCTCAGTTTGTTAATGTGATGAATTACATTGATTGACTTGCGGATATTGAAGAATCCTTGCATCCCTGGGATAAAGCCCACTTGGTCATGGTGTATGATCTTTTTAATGTGTTGCTGGATTCTGATTGCTAGGATTTTGTTGAGGATTTTTGCATCGATGTTCATCAGTGATATTGGCCTGTAATTTTCTTTTTTGTGATGTCTTTGTCAGGTTTTGGTATTAGGGTGATGGTGGCCTCACAGAATGAGTTTGGAAGTTTACCTTCCTCTGCGATTTTCTGGAATAGTTTCAGTAAGATAAGTGTTAGCTCTTCTCGGAATTTTTGGTAGAATTCAGCTGTGAAGCCGTCTGGTCCTGGGCTTTTGTTTGCTGGAAGATTTCTGATTACAGTTTCAATTTCCATGCTTGTGATGGGTCTGTTAAGAATTTCTACTTCTTCCTGGTTCAGTTTTGGAAAATTGTACTTTTCTAAGAATTTGTCCATTTCTTCCAAGGTGTCCATTTTATTGGCATATAATTGCTGATAGTAGTCTCTTATGATCCTTTGTATTTCTGTGTTGTCTGTTGTGATCTCTCCATTTTCATTTCTAATTTTGTTGATTTGATTTTTTTCTCTTTGTTTCTTGATGAGTCTGGCTAATGGTTTGTCAATTTTATTTATCCTTTCAAAGAACCAGCTTTTTGCTTTGTTGGTTTTTGCTATGGTCTCTTTTGTTTCTTTTGCATTTATTTCTGCCCTAATTTTTAGGATTTCTTTCCTTCTACTAACTCTGGGGTTCTCTATTTCTTCCTTTTCTAGTTGCTTTAGGTGTAGAGTTAGGTTATTTATTTGACTTTTTCTTGTTTCTTGAGGTATGCCTGTATTGCTATGAACTTTCCTCTTAGGACTGCTTTTATAGTGTCCCAAAGGTTCTGTGTAGTTGTGTTTTCATTTTCATTCGTTTTGATGCATATTTTGATTTCTTTTTGATTTCTTCTGTGATTTGTTGATTATTCAGAAGGGTGTTGTTCAGCCTGCAAATGTTGGAATTTTTAATAGTTTTTCTCCTATAATTGAGATCTAACCTTAGTGCATTATGGTCAGAGAAGATGCTTGGAATAATTTCGATTTTTTTGAATTTATCAAGGTTAGATTTATGACCCAGAATGTGATCTATCCTGGAAAAGGTTCCATGTGCACTTGAGTAAAGGTGAAATTCATTGTTTTGGGGTGAAATGTCCTATAGATATCAATTAGGTCTAACTGGTCTATTGTATCATTTAACGTTTGCGTTTCTTTGTTAATTTTCTGTTTAGTTGATCTGTCCATAGGTGTGAGTGGGGTATTAAAGTCTCCCACTATTACTGTGTTATTATTAATTTCCCCTTTCATGCTTGTTAGCAATTGTCTTACATATTGCGGTGCTCCTATGTTGGGTGCATATATATTTATAATTGTTATATCTTCTTCTTGGATTGATTCTTTAATCATTATGTAGTAGCCTTCTTTGTCCCTTTTCACAGCCTTTGTTTTAAAGTCTATTTTATCGGATATGAGTATTGCTACTCCTGCTTTTTTTTTGGTCTTTATTTGCATGGAATATCTTTTTCTAGCCCTTCACTTTTAGTCTGTATGTGTCCATTGTTTTGAGATGGGTCTCTTGTAGGCAGCATATATAGGGATCTTGTTTTTGTATCCATTCAGCCAGTCTTTGCCTTTTGGTTGGGGCATTCAACCCATTTACATTTAAGGTAATTATTGATAAGTATGCTCCTGTTGCCATTTACTTTATTGTTTTGGGTTCGGGTTTATACATCCTTTTTGTGTTTCCTTTCTAAAGTCTATCCTTTAGTATTTGTTGGAGAGCTGGTTTGGTGGTGCTGAATTCTCTCAGCTTTTGCTTGTCTGTAAAGCTTTTGATTTCTCCTTCATATTTGAATGAGATCCTTGCTGGGTACAGTAGTCGTGGCTAAAGGTTATTATCTTTCATCACTTTAAGTATGTCTTGCCATTCCCTCCTGGCCTGAAGAGTTTCTATTGAAAGATCTGCAGTTATTCTTATGGGGATCCCCTTGTGTGTTATTTGTTGTTTTTCCCTTGCTGCTTTTAGTAATTGTTCTTTGTGTTTGGTCTTTGTTAGTTTGATTAAAATATGTCTTGGGGTGTTTCGCCTTGGGTTTATCCTGTTTGGCACTCTCTGGGTTTCTTGGACTTGGGTGATTATTTCCTTCCCCATTTTAGGGAAGTTTTCAACTATTATCTCCTCAAGTATTTTCTTATGGTCTTTCTTTATGTCTTCTTCTTCTGGGACTCCTATAATTCGAATGTTGGAGCATTTCATATTGTCTTGGAGCTCTCTGAGGTTGTCCTCATTTCTTTTAATTCGTCTTTCTTTTTCCCTTGCTGATTCATTTATTTCTACCATTCTATCTTCTATTTCACTAATCCTATCTTCTGCCTCCGATATTCTACTATTTGTAGCCTCCAGAGTGTTTCTGATCTCATTTATTGCATTATTCATTATATGTTGACTCATTTTTATTTCTTCTAGGTCCTTGTTAAACCTTTCTTGCATCTTCTCAATCCTTGACCCCAGGGTATTTATCTGTGATTCCATTTTGATTTCAAGATTTTGGATCATTTTCACTATCAGTATTCGGAATTCTTTCTCAGGTAGATTCCCTATCTCTTCCTCTTTTGTTTGGTTTGGTGGGCATGTCTCCTGTTCCTTTACCTGCTGGGTATTCCTCTGTCTCTTCATCTTGGTTATTTTGCTGCATTTGGGGTGGCTTTTCTATATTCTGGGAATTTGTGGAATTCTCTTTCTTATAGAGCTTCCTCTCTGTGTTTGGGGTTATATCAGTGGCTTGTCAAAGTTTCTTGATTAGGGAGGCTTGTGTTGGAGTTCTGGTGGGTGGAGCTGGATTTCCTCTCTCTGGAGTGCTGTGAAGTGTGAAGTAATGGGTTATGAGATGTCAATTGTTTTGGAGTATTTTGAGTTGCCTGTGTATTGAAGCTCAGGGGCTTGTTCTTGTGTTGCTGGAGAATTTGTGTGGTATGTCTTGCTCTGGAGCTTGTTGGCCCTTGGGCGGTGCTCAGTTTCAGTATAGTATGAAGGCGTTTGATGAGCTCTTATTGGATAATGTTCCCTTTATTCGGGAATTCTTTGATGATCTCAGGATTTGGACTTACGCCTCCTGATTCTGGTTTTCAGATTTATTTTTACAATGGCCTCATGATTTCTCCATCTATTCAGCACTAATGTTAAAACATCTAGGTTAATGATGATAGGTTTCTCCACCTTGAGGGTCGTCCCTAGAGGATCGCTGAGTTACTTGGAGGAGAGAAGAGGGAGGGAGTAGTTAGAGGTGAGTGGAATGGGATGAGGTGGAATCAAAAGAGGAAAAAGCAAGCTAGCCCGTAACCACTTTCTTGTGTGCGCTTCGAAGTCTGGACCGCTCAGAGGTGGTCACAGAGTTATACATGGAAGAGGAGAGGGAGGAAGTAGATAGAGGTGGACAGGAGGATAAAAGAGGGAGATGGAAAGGAGGGATACAGATCTGGCCAGTGACCAGTTCCCTTAGAATTCTCCACCTTCTGGAACACACAGAGATTCATAGAGTTGGGTAGAGAAGAGGAGGGGGGAGGGAAGAGACAAAAGCCATCTGGTGGAGAAAAGAGAGATTCCAAAGGTGGAGAGAGTGGTCAAGCCAGTAGTCTCGCACTCATGTAAAACTGGGTACTGAAGATTAGGTTTTTAAAAGTACAAAATTGGCAACAAATACCAAAATGCCAAGATTAAAAATCTGGACTAAAGATTGGATTTTCAAAGATAGAATATTGAAGAGAAGAAGGAGAGAGAAATTTAAAAAAAAAAAAGAGAAAAAAAGTAAAATATAATAAAAGACTCCAGAATTATTAAAAGACAACTTCCTCCACCAATGGGACTATATACGGCATTTGCTTTAACGGTAGGGTTTTTTTTTTTTTTGAAAAGTAATATTAGGCTATAAAAATAATAGAAATATAGAAGACTTAAAAATTTAAGCAAGTTTAGGGGAAAAAATGAAAAATAAACGAAGAAAAAACAAATTTAAAAAACAAAAAAATTTTTAAAGAAAGAAAAAAATTCTTTTTTATGCATAAATGTTTTATTTTTTATTTTTTTATTTTAATTAATATATTTAAAGATTAAAATTATGTAAAAAGATCCAAGTTGAACAAAATATTAACATTTTAAATAAAGAAAGCAACCAATCTTGCATTTACACTACTCAGCCTCACCTCAATCCTAGCCAGAGCAGATAATATTTTACCCCATCTTTTGTAATTCAACCTGTGAAAAGAATTTCATTTATGGGTGATTCATGTCATTGTATGGCAGAAACCAACACGACATTATAAAGCAATTATTCTCCAATTAAAAAAGAAAAGGAATTTCCTTAGGCCAAACTGGCTTGTACTTACAGTCAGAATGCAAATTATAAACACTGCCATTCTTTTTCATTGGCCCTCCAACTGCTAGACTGTGACTTCCTCCAGTTTCCTCTCAATAAGAAGTATGAACATTCCTGAGACACACTGTTATTAGTTTTCAGGTTACCATCATTGGCAACTCCCTGAAATTCTATTGAAAAATTCACTTGTCCTTTAAATACTACATTTCTCCACTACTGCATTTGTACCCTACTAGAGGCAGAGGCAATAGAGGAGATATGAGCACTGGAGAGAAGCTGCAAAAAGCTGATATAGCTTTAGAAATATGTCTACACTGGGATATGAGAACACATTCTCTGTTCTTTGTTGCTTTGTTCTCACATACTTCATTTAACATGATTTTACTTTGCAATCATCATACTGGAAGAGTAACTTACCTAATTCTTTTTCTAACTTGAGTTTTTCCTGACTTGTTCCTTTTTCCAGCAATAGGTCTGTAGTGATATACCCTCCTTCACTCTAGGATGTAGATATAAAACTGTTTTTAAATTTTATTTTTTAAAGTTTTTTTTTAAAGTTGCTAAATTTTATTTTTTTAAAGATTTTAAAAATCTTGTATCTTGTGACCTTACTGAATTTACTTTATCATTTCTAAGAGGTTTTTGTAGATTCCTTGAGATTTTCTACATAAATAATCATTTTTATTTGCTTATTTGGCTGCACCAGGTTTTGTTGTTGTTGTTGTTGTTGTTTAAATTTATTTATTTATTTATTTATTTTTTAAATTACAATACTGTATTTGTTTTGCCATACATTGACACGAATCAGCCATAGGTGAACACAATCTCCCAATGCCGAAGGCCCTCCCACCTCCCACCCCACATCCTCTACTTGAATCATCCTGTGCATCAGCCCCATGCATCCTGCATCCTGCATTGAACATAGACTGGCGCTTCGTTTCTTACAGGAAAATATACATGTTTCATTGCCATTCTCCCAAACCATCCCACCCTTTCCCTCTCCCTCAGAGTCCAAAAGTCCACTCTATACCTCTGTGTCTCTTTGTTGTCTCACATAGAGGGTCATCATTACTGTCTTCTAAATTCCATATATATGTGTCAGTATACTGTATTGGTGTTTTTCTTTCTGGCTTACTTCACTCTGTATAATCGGTTCCAATTTCATCCATCTCATTAGAACTGAGTCAAATTTATTCTTTTTAAGGGCTGAGTAGTACTCCATTGTGTATATGTACCACAGCTTTCTTATCCATTCATCTGCTGATGGACATCTGGGTTGTTTCCATGTCCTGGCTATTATAAACAGTGCTGCAATGAACATTGGGGTACATGTGTCTCTTTCAATTCTGGTTTCCTCGGTGTGTATGCCCAGCAGTGGGATTGCTGGGTCATAAGGCAGTTCTATTTGCAATTTTTTAAGGAATCTCCACACTGTTTTCCATAATGGCTGTACTAGTTTGCATTCCCACCAGCAGTGTAAGAGGGTTCCCTTTTCTCCACATCCTCTCCAGCATTTATTGCTTGTAGACTTTTGGATCCCAGCCCTTCTGACTAGAGTGAAATGGTACCTCATTGTGGTCTTGATTTGCATTTCTCTGATAATGAGTGATGTTGAACATCTTCTCATGTGTTTGTTAGCCATCTGTATCTCTTCTTTGGAGAAATGCCTATTTAGTTCTTTGGCCCATTTTTTTATTGGATCATTTATTTTTCTGGAATTGAGCTCTATAAGTTGCTTATATATCTTTGAGATTAGTTGTTTGTCAGTTGTTTGAAAAATAAACAAAGAAAAACAAATTTAAAAAAAAAAAATTTTAAAGAAAGAAAAAAATTCTTAAAAAAAAAATCACGCTTCCACATCATCCCCCACCCCAAAAAAAAAAATTTTGATCATAAAAGTAGTAACAGTATATCTGGCACTTTCTCTGTCGTTGTGGACTGTGTGGGGTTGCTACCAAGGCAGGTCCCTCTGCTTGACTTCCTCTGTTTGCTGGTCTCTTCCATGTCTGTTTTCTGTCTTGCCACAGGTAGGGTGGTGGTGAGCTCTGCACTGGGCTTGCCCCTTCTAGCTTCGCGGGATAACCATGTGGGGCCTGCCCTATGCTTCATGCACTTCCCCGGTCTAAGCCGCTCAGGTTTGGCGCTCAGGAAACCCACTCCGGGTGTCGGGTTTGGTTCATCCTGGGCTATGTTCCCTTCCCAAGTCCGAGTGGCTAGGGAGTTTGGCGCGCACTATTGTTGCGTCTTCTGGGCTTTCCCAGTAGCTCAATTTTCTGGGAGCTCCGCCGGGGCTCTTTCTCAGGCAGATGATGACTGATCAGAGACCCCAGAAGTCTCATCAGAGAAGCCTGCTTGCAATTTGGTAGGCAATGTCTCTCTTGAGCTGCGACTTCCCTCTTCCAGCACTTAAGGCTCTGGCTGCCTGTCGCTGGTGGGGATGGTCTGCAGCCGGCTATTTCCGATCCGTCCTTTGTTCTGTGCGCAGGCCTGTCGGTGTCTTATGTTCGAGCATTTCACGTGTTAGTTGTCCCCCAGTCTGGTTTGCTAGTCCGAGATAAATCGTTCTAGCCACGCGCGGCCCCGATTCTGGCCCCGTTATGCCCCAATTCTCTAGAAAAGCCCTGCAGCCTACGTCTCCTGCAGCCCAATTCTTAGAAAGCACTGTCGCGGGCGCGCTCCTCCCTGCCCAACCCCCACTGCTGTCGGACGCAGGCGTTTGCGCTGCTTATCCGCTGGGGGTTATACTGTTGAATTCATAGTCTGTTGGTTTTAATTATTTATTTATTCTTCCTTCCTGTTATGTTGCCCTCTGTGCTTCCAGGGCTCGCCCTATACACAGCTGTGAGAAAGTTCTCCAATTTTAGGGAACCTCTCTTTTAAGAGTCTCTTCCTGGGATGGGATTCCCTTCCCATGCCAGGGTTCCCTCCCTACCTCCTTTGTCTCTATCTTTGTCCTTTAAAATAATTCCTACCTGGTTTTGAAGCCAATGATCTGCTTTGCTGGATGCCCAATGTCCTCTGCCAGCAGTCAGAAGTTATTTTGTGGAATTTACTCAGCGTTGAAATGTTCTTTCGATGAGGTAGAGAGGGAGAAAGTGTTCTCCCCATCCTATTCCTCTGCCATCTTTTCTGCTTTTCTAAATAGAAGCATCTTTGGAATAAGAGGTCTACAAACTGAAGCATAATGTCAGAATCATTCCCTCTCTGTTCTCACCAATCAGAAAGCTAAAGTTAAAACAGGAAAGGGCATGGCTGAAAAAGCCAAGCTAGATTAAGAAGGAGCTCTCTGTTTTATATTCCCCTTGGCTCTTTAAAGGAGAGCGGTGATGAAATTCTAGGGCATTGAAGTAACTCAGTCCCAGGTTCTCCCCAGCTCTGTCACTGATTCTGGTGTGACCTTGGCAAGTTATTTTGACTCTGTAGCATGGGAGAGATCCTTACACCCAGCTCCTGGTACTATTTGATGATTGAATGAGCAAGATAATGCATACAAAGTCCTTAAGACAGATTCTGGCACAGATCAAGGATTCAATAACCTTGGTTAACTCTGGGGGATCCTCATCTCTCTTTAATCACCTCCATCAGCTTCCTCAGCCAGTCCTTTGGCTCAATCTTCAACCAGGGCACAGATTCAGCCCTCCCTCATCCCTTGCAAATGACTGTGACCACCTAAGCCACAGCGTCTTCTGCTTACATTATTGCAATAACCTCCTAACTGGTCTCCTGCTTTTATACCGTGTCCTTTTCTGACAATTCTCAGAGCAGTCAAGACATTCTGTTGAAAATGTTTGAACATAGCAGTTCACTCCACTGCTGAAAATCTCCAGTTGTTTTCCATCTACAAAGACTTCAGACTGCCCCCTCTATCATCAACCCTTTATTCCTGGCTTCAACTCCTACAGCTCCCTACCTACACACCCAACAAAGATTCTCACCTTGACAGAACTCCAGTCAAGTCCCTCTGAGCCCTTTCTCAACCATGCCTCAACCTGGCCTATTAAGACTTGAACAAGCACTGATATCACTTCTAACAGTTCAAGGGCACCTCCCTAGAATGACTCTAGCTCCCTTATGTGCCTGCCTGAGAAAATTCAAGGCTTCCAGAAGAATGTAAGATCTGTTCCAGCCAGCACTGGAGGGTAGAGGCCCTGTCTCCCCACCTCACTGGGAGGCTAGGAGCCTAACTAACCTAAGCACCAGTTGGCAAATCCAGATGGGTTTCGTATTGGTCAATCCCCTTCTTGTTTTTAGCAGTTTTTCACATCCTTGACTCTACTGGATTCCCACCTACCCCTCCCTCATTTCCCTTTAAAATGAGTCATCTCTGTACAAATCAAAGTTGAATTCAGTTCACACTGGCCCATTTACTGCATTTGTGTAATAATGATTTATGTTGGTCCTCACAGCTTTAGCTGGTGTCCAGCTAAATTTATCTTTGATACCTACTGTTCTCCAGTCACCCTGGGCATCAAATACTCCCCGACTCATCAAGCCCAAGTTTTGTCTTAAAACCTTTGCATCTATTCTGCCCACTCCAAGTCACAGCTGCTTGGCTCCTGCCCTACTCCCTCGGGTCGTTGCTCAGTTGTTAACCCTGCCTGACACCTCCATAAGTGCCTCTTCTTCTCCTTGCTTTATTATTTTTCTTCTGTACAGTTCTATCGTCAATTCAGGAGATGCAAGAAACATGAGTTCAGTCTCTGGGTCAGGAAGATCCCCTGGAGGAGGAAATGGCAACCACTCCAATATTCTCGCCTGGGAAATACCATAGACAGAGGAGCCTTGTGGGTCACAGTCCATAGGGTGACAAAGAGTCAGACAAAACTGAGCACACGGCACACAAACACCCCTCACCAGCACTGGACACACCACAAGGATTTTATTAGTATATTTCATGTTTATCTCCTTACATTGGATTGCAGGTGCCATGAGGACAAAGATTTGTTCACAGTAATATGCCCAGCATGTGGTACAGAGTAGTCCCTTAATAAACACTTGCCAAATAAATAAATTAATAAACATTAGCAATCGTTGTTGTTCAGTCACTAAGTCATTTCCAACTCTTTGCCATCCCATGGAATGCAGCGTGCCAGGCTTCCCTGAAATTGCTACTTTTCAACAAATACTATTTGTACATAATAGTAAGTACTTAACTATTGTTCCCAGATGACTCATCGGTAAAGAATTTGCTTGCAATACAGGAGACATGGTTTCGATCCCTAGGCAGGGAAGATCCCCTGGAGGAGGAAATGGCAACCTACACCAGTATTCTGGCCTGGAAATCCCATGGACAGAGGAGTCTGGTGGGCTACAGTCCATGAGGTCTCAAAAGAGTCGCAAAACACGATTGAGCAGCTAAACAACAACAATAAAAGTACTTAACTGACCAATAAAGCAACTCAGTCAAAACGAAATAAATCTAAATGAGGGCAAGGAGGATGCTTGCTTCTTGGAAGAAAAGTTATGACCCACCTAGACAGCATATTAAAAAGCAAAGACATTACTTTGTCAGCAAAGGTCTGTCTAGTCAAAGCTATGGTTTTTCCAGTAGTCATGTATGGATATGAGAGTTGGACTATAAAGAAAGCTGAGCACCAAAGAATTGATGCTTTTGAACTGTGGTGTTGGAGAACACTCTTGAAAGTCCCTTAGACTGCAAGGAGAGCCAACCAGTCCACCCTAAAGGAAATCAGTTCTAAATATTCATTGAAAGGACTGATGCTGAAGCTGAAGCTCCAACACTTAGGCCACCTGATGTGAAGAACCGACTCATTGGAAAAGACCCTGATGCAGAGAAAGAGAGGGCCGGAGAAGGGGGCGACAGATGGTTGAATGGCATCACTGACTCAATGGACATGAGTTTGAGCAAGCTCCAGGAGTTGGTGATGGACAGGGAAGCCTGGCGTGCTGCAGTCCATGAGATCACAAAGAGTCAGACACAACTGAACAACTGAATTGAGGGCAAGAGAGCAGAATATGTGTTAATAAGAAAGGTACACTCATTGCTTTTAAGAATTCACTTAAAGAAACATCTGAGGAGGGAGAACGTTAAAAAATGACCATTGGTGTCCATATTCAGAGAAAAAATAATGCTACACAGTAGCAACTACAATGGGCTTCAAGATACATCAGAAAATATATTCTATTATTATTTTCAGTTTGACTGTGCTTTTCAAAGCAGCCGTTCTAACAAACTGGAACTGTGCTGTATTTATGAGGGTGAGTTTACTCTTCCTTTCAATCCCTAACTGAAAGTCCCCCAAAATAATGGTCATCACAAAGATCTCAAGATTGGTGAAAAAGATTTTGTCAATGGTTCAGGTTATTTTAACAAAGAACTAAGTAAATATCTCATACATCAGGGGTTATTTATTATTCCTTTTATGCTAGTTATCTTAGCAGACAGCTCAGCACAGGTGAATAATCATCAGGAGAAAGAGTAAACATTCCCCACCCCAGGAAGGCAAGACTTGGATAGTGGAAATAAAAGCCCCTGTCCCAGGGCAGGTCTGCCCCTGTGGAACCCAGAGAGGAAATCAGAAACCAGGGTAATGGAGGATCAATCTAGCAGCACCTCTGTTTGCTTATTCCAATCTAATTCATTAGCGAAATTTCTCAAAGAAACGAACCTTCTTGTCTGGACTGTCTCTCTGGCATCAGGGATTATTAGTGACACACCCAGTGCATAAAGCCACAGGGCACACACACCTCTGGGATTACACATCCATTTGCCACCCCAGCCCAGATGAAATGCAACCTCTTTAATGCGTGAGGCTGTTGTCAGGCTGAATGATGAGCCATCGTAATAATTACACCGGTTGTAGGGTGTAAATGAGACAGCCGCCTGCCCCATCCCACAACACAGAAGTTGAGGCCAAACAGTCCTTTGAAGCTGAAGTCTCTGTTACAAATCTCAGTGTCACAGATAAGAAAGCGCCCCTTTACCTGCCAGGTGGTGCCTGACCTCTCATCTGTTACCAAGGCCCATTTGCAGCCACCAAATCCTCTTCTATAAATTTCCTAGCGAGGATGGCCCAGGCCTTTGAGGTCCAGAGATAGAAACTCAGTGCCTCCAAATGTCAGCATTAACCCTCCAGAGGGAAGGCAGAGCGCCTGGCCTCTCCCTCCCGGGCAGGCGCAGCTCGCTTCTGCCATCAGTGCTGTGGATCCCTCCGGCTGCCGAGCCAAGGCTCACAGTACCCATGCTCACTCCCTGCACTCCAGGCTATTTATAACTGCCCGGCGCCAGGCTTGCCCTCAGAGTGTGACACTAGCCGAAAGTTGCACCGCAGTTTTAGCAGTCTCCAATGAAAACACCAGCAGACACAGATCCTCGTCAGGTGCGGGGTGTAGGGAATGACAGCACTCGTAAGAGGAAGGCTGTCATTTGGGTTTCTGTGTTTTATTCATCTGTTTTTTTTTTTTTTTTTCCTTAACCTAGGATGTCATTTAGAAATCTTAAAGGAACTCTATTTCTCAACATCCCTGGCCCTCCAGCTGTCTCGATTAGTGGCTCTGCGTATGCCGGTCAGATCTGGGGATTAATGATGGCTAATTTGCCCGAGGTTGGTGCAGCCCAGGCAGCAGACTCTGCACGACCAGCTTTTGCTGCCATATGGGCAGAAGCAGCTGTTTCAATTACTTTCAGTGCCCAGATGTGTCAGACGAGCCACCAGCCCTCGGCAGGGTACATCAGCCGCTAGGCAGCTAATTGCTTCAATCACTGTGGAAGTGCAGTGCTGGGTACTGTGAAAAGGGGTTTTGGGGACAGTCGAGTGCCAGCTGTCCTCACAGCTCACAAGGCCAGCAAGCGTAGAGGCTGCGACTAGACTTCAGCTTCCACTGGCTGGCCCGCCTCCTGGCACCTGTTCTGGTTGTGTCTGTGTCTTTTCAGGTGCCCTCTGAGCAAGGATAGACAGGGGCCTGGACTTGGGTGTGTCTCACTCCGCATAGACTGTATATCCTGGGAACACGTGGGTCTGTGCTCTGTGAATGCCAAGAGATCAACATTTACAAGATTTCAATTAACATGCAATTCAGGTTGTTTATTTGAATCTGAAGCTTCAAGGCACATGTTTACAGGATAGCCATCCTGTCCTGGCGTCCAGACAGTGATCAATGGATCAGTCCATGTGGTGTGCTTTCTTGTGCCTCAGACTAAAGCAAGAGGGAAAGGGGAATGAAAGGCCAGCCCTGCACTCTCCTTGGTCCTTGGGAAAAGAAATCAGAAACACTTATCAGGCAAAGACGTGTCTTCCCATTGTTTGAAGCAAGAGTGATGAGGAGGAAACCTGGGATAAATAGGAAACTGTTATCATTATAATAATACTCCTGTTTAGGAAAAGAATAAACATTTGTTTTGTGTTAATTCTATGGTAATCAGGATGATTGTACTTTACTTAGCTGCTGGTGTTGCCATGGTTATCCCAAGCAGATTGTGATTATTAATGGCTTAGAATAATCCATAGTGTTTGGTTTGACACCCTCCATCAGCAACATGAGTATTAGCTTCACGGCTACATCCCAGTGATTTTGGAGCCCAAAATGTTTGCTCTTTTCAGCTTTGTATTATGTGGCATCTCTTCTGTATTATGAAATGGCTTCCTCCCTTTCTTCTCTTCAAACCTATTTTTTCCAAGGTCTGCAGTGTAATTAACAGAACTGAGCATTTTTCAGATTGATATATTGATGAATATATATTAATGCAACTTAGCAAAAAAAAAAAATACTGAGGGAGTAGATGTTAATTTGTGTTGAGGAACCATTCTTGAGTGGCCAGGCCATGGAACCTGTGAACTTCCATGTCAAGCACAGTAAAACAGAATTTAAACCAAGATTTATATCTCGGAGCTGAGTCATCCGTGATTCTATAACATAATCACTGGCTCTCACTCTCCAGCTGGACACTCAGACAAGTCACAGTGTACTACTGTTGTTATTATTCTTGGTGGCGGTGCTGGTGCTGGTGGTGGGCAGTATGTGTTCCTGTGTGTGTAAGTTGATAATACCAAGAACTATGTTGCTTAAGAAAAACATAACATAAAAATATTTGGACACTGAGTATGAATGAGCATTGATCAAAATATCAGTGACCAGGAGGACCGGATGAGTTGCATCAGCTCTTCCTAGAATCCAGAAAATGACATGTGTTTCAGCTGGCTGTGGCTCTATAACAAACAACTTCAGAATTCAGGGCATAAAACCAGAATGACTTCCTATTTCTCATGCTTCTGGGGCTGATCTGGACGATCTTGCTCCCCATGCCACTCATAGGAACCCCCGCTGGAGGTGGCAGTCAGTTGATGCTGGGCTGGGCTGGAGGGTCTCCAAGCAAGCCTTGATTCTCACTTTCGGTGGTTACTGGGCTCCCCTGTCCACAACCTCTCCCTCTAGATGGCACCCCCGTCTCCAAGGCCTTCCCACATGGCCTCTTTCCAGCAGAGGGCCCAAGTATCCTTATTGACAATTCCAAGAAACAAACTCAAAGGTTCCCAAACATCTTAAGGGCTATGCCTGGAGCTGTCATCAGCCATGTGATTCCAGCAAGTCTGAGGGCCAGTCCAGGTTCAAGGTTGGAAAGGACACTTTAGCTATTCATAACAGCATGACCTGGGTGTACAGTGCAGGAGCCAGGAGAGGACTGTGGAACCTACTGTGAAGACGCTCAGTGTGTGTGTGTGAGTATGAGGGGGTGAGGGTGGGCCGATGGGGGATGAAGAGAGTCTACACGAAATGAGTAAGTTAGATTGTTTTTATATTTACTGCATGTCATTAAAGAAAAAAAGAAACAAAATATGCATTTAATTTGTAGTATTAATGGTAACCCACTCCAAAACTCTTGCCTGTAAAATTCCATGGACAGAGGAGCCTGGTACTCTACAGCCCATGGGGTCGCAAAAAGTCAGACACTACTGAGTGACTTCACTTTATCCTCTGTTATGTTAGAATGCATAGAATTAAACAAATAAATAAAAAACTAAAAAACAGAAGTTTTCTTCTTTTTAAATCTCTCTTCTGAAAACAAGCAAATGGTACTGATTAGAATGTTTTCCATGCCTTTGTGTGCCTTTGACTAATATGAGTGGAAAAGCACAGTTTGCTCTGTAAGCGAGACCCTGGATTGTCCTTCAGAGATGACTGAGGGAGAAATTCTTTCAGTGTTGGCATTCGTGTTTGCGGTCTTAGCAGAACTGAGAGTCTGTATCGGTGGCTGCTTCTTCCTTGAGGTGCGCCAGCATCCTAATTGAAAATGCTACCTCCATCTCACTGAGGAGTAAGCTATGGATTAGGAATGACCCCATTATCAAAGCCACGTGCTTCCAGGGGTGGTTGCAATTATTTAGGTGATTATTCCTCTGAGAAAATGTGTCCTTAATCACAGTGGGGAAAATAAGACCAGCAGTTTCACCAAACTTGGGACTAATTCAACTTGAAACTTTTAAGCCAACAGAATTAAAAATAACCATTACGCACACTCAGTGAGACTTAGCCAAGGATCTACATTAGAATTATCTGAGAGGCATTAAAAAAAAAAAAAAGAACAAACAAAAGCCAATTTCTGGGGAATCCATCCCAGGCCAATTAAATTATAATCTCTAGGGGGTTGGTACCCAATATTAAAGGACATTATAGGAAAGAATAATCAGCTTGTCCATCATTTTAATTTTCAATAAAACAATAAGATTTCTTATTAGGCTGATGTTGAATCTCAGCACTCTTTTATTTTAGCAATAATAGATAAATTTATTGATTGCTGACTCTGTGCTATGCACCGCACTGGTTTCTTACTGATACTGCCACCACTTGATCAATACTGAAATGAGTTAAGTACTGGCTTGGCCAAAAAATTCTTTCTGGTTTTCCATACAATATTACAGAAACACCCAAACAATCCTTTTGGCCAGCCCAATACTATTAGAGCTATTCTCACTTTTCAGATGAGGAAACTACAGCTTTGAAAGATGAGATAAAATGCATAGTGCCACTCACCAAATAAGCAGAGTCCCAGGTATGAACACAGAGTGTTTTTCAGTGTAGTCTTATTTTTAAGAATTTTGAATATTGGCATGCAGTTGTACAATAATAGTAAAGAGATTCCATGTACCCTTTACCCACTTTTCTCCACTGATAAGATTTTATATATTATAGTAAAATGTCATGAGCAAAAAAATCATTAAAACAAATTAACATCAATAAACAGTTGACCATATTCATATTTTGCTAATTTTGCATTCATTAATTTGTGTGTGTCTGTGTTGGTTGGTTTGATGAAATATTATCTCAGGTTCAGGTAAATGAGATGCACTCTTGAAGAACATTTGAGCTGTTTGCAGGTTTGAGCTATCATGAATCAAGCTGCTTCAAGCATTTACACATCAGTTTTCTTATGAGGGAAGTTTTCTTGTGAGGTAAGTTTTCACTTTCTGGGATAAAGGCACAAATGGCTGTGCTGTACGGTGAGTACATGTTAACTTTTGAAGAAATTGACAAACTCTTTCCCATAATGACTGTACCATTTTACATTCCCAATATATGAGTTATGCAATATCTCCATACTTTCACCAGCATTTGATGTTTTCTTTTTTGCTTAATTTTTTTAATATATTTTTTTAACTTTAATTTTATTTTACTTTACAATACTGTATTGGTTTTGCCATACATTGGCATGAATCCGCCACAGGTGTACATGAGTTCCCAAACTTGAACCCACCTCCCACCCCATATCATCTCTCTGGATCATCCCCGTGCACCAGCCCCAAGCATCCTGTATCCTATATCAAACGTAGACTGGTGATTCATTTCTTACATGATAGTATACATGTTTCAGTGCCATTCTCCCAAATCATCCCACCCTCTCCTTCTCCCTCAGAGTCCAAAAGTCCATTCTATACATCTGTGTCTCTTTTGCATACAGGGTTATCATTACCATCTTTCTAAATTCCATATATATGTGTTAGTATACTGTATTCGTGTTTTTCTTTCTGGCTTGCTTCACTCTGTATAATAGGCTCCAGTTTCATCCACCTCATTAGAACTGATTCAAATATATTCGTTTTAATGGCTGAGTAATACTCCATTGTGTATATGTGCCACAGCTTTCTTATCCATTCATCTGCTGATGGACATCTAGGTTGTTTTCATGTCCTGGCTATTATAAACAGTGCTGCGATGAACATTGGGGTACATGTGTCTCTTTCAATTCTGGTTTCCTAAGTGTGTATGCCCAGAAGTGGGATTGCTGGGTCATAAGGCAGTTCTATTTGCAATTTTTTAAGGAATCTCCACACTGTTCTCCATAGTGGCTATACTAGTTTGCATTCCCACCAACAGTTAAGAGGGTTCCCTTTTCTCCACACCCTCTCCAGCATTTATTGCTTGTAGACTTTTGGATAGCAGACATTCTGACTAGAGTGAAATGGTACCTCATTGTGGTCTTGATTTGCATTTCTCTGATAATGAGTGATGCTGAGCATCTTTTCATGTGTTTGTAAGCCATCCATATGTCTTCTTTGGAGAAATGTCTATTAAGTTCTTTGGCCCATTTTTTGATTGGGTCATTTATTTTTCTGGAACTGAGTTGCATAAGTTGCGTGTATATTTTTGAGATTAGTTGTTTGTCAGTTGCTTCGTTTGCTATTATTTTCTCCCCTTCTGAAGGCTGTCTTTTCACCTTGCTTATAGTTTCCTTTGTTGTGCAGAAGCTTTTAATTTTAATTAGATCCCATTTGTTTATTTTGCTTTTATTTCCAGTATTCTGGGAGGTGCATCATAGAGGATCCTGCTGTGATTTATGTCAGAGAGTGTTTTGCCTATGTTCTCCTCTAGGAGTTTTATACTTTCTGGTCTTACGTTTAGATCTTTAATCCATTTTGAGTTTATTTTTGTGTGTGCTGTTAGAAAGAGGTCTAGTTTCATTCTTTTACAAGTGGTTGACCAGTTTTACCAGCACCACTTGTTAAAGAGATTGTCTTTAATTCATTGTATATTCTTGTCTCCTTTGTTGAAGATAAGGTGTCCATAGGTGCGTGGATTTATCTCTGGGCTTTCTTTTTATTTCCATTGATCTGTATTTCTGTCTTTGTGCCAGTACCATATTATCTTGATGACTGTGGCTTTGTAGTAGAGCCTGAAGTCAGGCAGGTTGATTCCTCCAGTTCTATTCTTCTTTCTCAAAATTGCTTTGGCTATTCTATCTTTTTGTATTTCTATACAAATTGTGAAATTATTTTTTTAGCTCTGTGAAAAATATCGCTGGTAGCCTGATAGGGATTGCACTGAATCTGTAGATTTCTCTGAGTAGTATACTCATTTTCACTATATTGATTCTTCCAATCCATGAACATGGTATATTTCTCCATCTATTAGTGTCCTCTTTGATTTCTTTCATCAGTGTTTTATAGTTTTCTATATATAGGTCTTTTGTTTCTTTAGGTAGATATATTCCTAAGTATTTTATTCTTTTCATTGCAATGGTCAATGGAATTGTTTCCTTAAATTCTTTTCTACTTTCTCATTATTAGTGTATAGGAATGCAAGGGACTTCTGTTTGTTGATTTTATATCCTGCAACTGTACTATATTCATTGATTAGCTCTAGTAGTTTTCTGGTCGAGTCTTTAGGGTTTTCTATGTAGAGGATCATGTCATCTGCAAACAGTGAGAGTTTTACTTCTTTTCCAATTTGGATTCCTTTTATTTCTTTTTCTGCTCTGATTGCTGTGGCCAAAACTTCCAGAACTATGTTGAATAGTAGTGGTGAAAGTGGGCACCCTTGCCTTGTTCTTTACTTTAGGGGAAATGCTTTCAATTTTTCACCATTGAGGATAATGTTTTCTGTGGGTTTGTCATATATAGCTTTTATTATGTTGAGGAATGTTCCTTCTATTCCTGCTTTCTGGAGAGTTTTTTATCCTAAATGGATGTTGAATTTTGTCAAAGGCCTTCTCTACTTCTATTGAGATAATCATATGGCTTTTATTTTTCAATTTGTTAATGTGGTGAATTACATTGATTGATTTGCGGATATTGAAGAATCCTTGCATCCCTGGGATAAAGCCCATTTGGTCATGGTGTATGATCTTTTTAATGTGTTGTTGGATTCTGATTGCTAGAATTTTGTTAAGGATTTTTGCATCTATGTTCATCAGTGACATTGGCCTGTAGTTTTCTTTTTTGTGGCATCTTTGTCAGGTTTTGGTATTAGGGTGATGGTGGCCTCATAGAATAGGTTTGGAAGTTTACCTTCCTCTGCAATTTTCTGGAAGAGTTTGAGTAGGAAAGGTGTTAGCTCTTCTCAAAATTTTTGGTAGAATTCAGCTGTGAAGCCGTCTGGTCCTGGGCTTTGGTTTGCTGGAAGATTCCTGATTACAGTTTCAATTTCCGTGCTTGTGATGGGTCTGTTAAGAATTTCTGTTTCTTCCTGGTTTAGTTTTGGAAAGTTGTACTTTTCTAAGAATTTGTCCATTTCTTCCACGTTGTCCATTTTATTGGCATATAATTGCTGATAGTCTGTTATGATCCTTTGTATTTCTGTGTTGTCTGTTGTGATCTCTCTATTTTCATTTCTAATTTTATTGATTTTATTTTTCTCTCTTTGTTTTTGATGATCCTGGCTAATGGTTTGTCAATTTTATTTATCCATTCCAAGAACCAGCTTTTGACTTTGTTGATTTTTGTTATGCTCTCTTTTGTTTCTTTTGCATTTATTTCTGCCCTAATTTTTAAGATTTCTTTCCTTCTACTAACTCTGGAGTTCTCCATTTCTTCCTTTTATAATTGCTTTAGGTGTAGAGTTTATTTGATTTTTTTCTTGTTTCTTGAGGTATGCCTGTATTGCTATGAACTTTCCTCTTAACACTGCTTTTATAGTGTCCCACAGGTTTTGGGTTGTTGTGTTTTCATTTTCATTCGTGTCTATGCATATTTTTATTTCTTTTTTTTTTTATTTCTTTTGTGATTTGTTGGTTATTCAGAAGTGTGTTGTTCAGCCTCCATATGTTGGAATTTTTAATAGTTTTTCTCCTGTAATTGAGATCTAATATTAATGCATTATGGTCAGAAAAGATGCTTGGAATGATTTTATTTTTGTTGTTGTTGTTGTAATTTATCAAGGTTAGATTTATGGCCCAGGATGTGATCTATCCTGGAGAAGGTTCCATGTGTGCTTGAGAAAAAGGTGAAAGTCATTGTTTTTGGGTGAATGTCCTATAGATATCAATTAGGTCTAACTGGTCTATTGTATCATTTAAAGTTTACGTTTGTTAATTTTCTGTTTAGTTGGTCTGTTCATAGGTGTAAGTGGGGTATTAAAGTCTCCCACTATTATTGTGTTATTGTTAATTTCCCCTTTCATACTTGTTAGCATTTGTCTTACATATTGCGGTGCTCCTGTGCTGGGTGTATATATATTTTTAATTGTTATTTCTTCTTCTTGGATTGATCCTTTAATCATTATGTAGTGGCCTTTGTCTCTTTTCACAGCCTTTATTTTAAAGTCTATTTTATCGGATATGAGTATTGCTACTCCTGCTTTCTTTTGGTTTCTATTTACGTGGAATATCTTTTTCCAGCCCTTCACTTTCAGTCTGTATGTGTCCGTTGTTTTGAGGTGGGTCTTTTGTAGGCAGCATATATAGGGATCTTGTTTCTGTATCGATTCAGCCAGTCTTTGTCTTTTGGTTGGGGAATTCAACTCATTTACATTTAAGGTAATTATTGATAAGTATGATCCCATTGCCCTTTACTTTATTGTTTTGGGTTCGGGTTTATATGCCATTTTTGTGTTTCCTGTCTAGAGAAGATCCTTTAGCATTTGTTGGAGAGCTGGTTTGGTGGTGCTGAATTCTCTCAGCTTTTGCTTGTCTGTGAAGCTTTTGATTTCTCCTTCATATTTGAATGAGATCCTTGCTGGGTACAGTAATCTGGGCTGTACGTTATTTTCTTTCTTCACTTTAAGTATGTCTTGCCATTCCCTCCTCGTCTGAAGAGTTTCTATTGAAAGATCTGCAGTTATCCTTATGGGAATCCCCTTGTTTTTATTTGTTGTTTTTCCCTTGCTGCTTTTAATATTTGCTCTTTGTGTTTGATCTTTGTTAATTTGATTAATATGTGTCTTGGGGTGTTTCGCCTTGGGTTTATCCTGTTTGGCACTCTCTGGGTTTCTTGGACTTGGGTGATTATTTCCTTCCCCATTTTAGGGAAGTTTTCAACTATTATGTCCTCAAGTATTTTCTCATGGTCTTTCTTTATGTCTTCTTCTTCTGGGACTCCTATAATTCAAATGTTGGAGCATTTCATATTGTCCTGGAGGTCTCTGAGATTGTCCTCATTTCTTTTAATTCATTTTTCTTTTTCCCTCGCTGATTCATTTATTTCTACCATTATATCTTTTATTTCACTAATCCTATCTTCTGCTTCGTTACTGTACTATTTGTTGCCTCCAGAGTGTTTCTGATCACATTTATTGCATTATTCATTATATATTCTTTTTTATTTCTTCTAGGTCCTTGTTAAACCTTTCTTGTATCTTCTCAATCCTTGTCTCCAGGCTATTTATCTGTGATTCCACTTTGATTTTAAATTTTGGATCATTTTCACTATCATTATTCGGAATTCTTTCTCAGGTAAATTTCCTATCTCTTCCTCTTTTGTTTGGTTCGGTGGGCATGTCTCCTATTCCTTTACCTGCTGGGTATTTCTCTGTCTCTTCATCTTGGTTATATTGCTGCATTTGGGGTGGCCTTTCTGTATTCTGGGAATTTGTGGAGTTCTCTTTATTATGGAGTTTCCTCACTGTGGGTAGGGTTGTATCAATGGCTTGTTGGGGTTTCTTGGTTAGGGAAGCTTGTGTAGGTGTTCTGATGGGTGGAGCTGGCTTTTAATTTTAGTTCTGATATGTGTGTCACATCATCTTACTATAGTTAGGATTTGCATTCCCCTGTTCAGATGGTAAAGAATCTGCCTGCAGTGCAGGAGACCCAAGTTTGATCCTTGGGTCAGGAAGATCCCCTGGTGTAAAAAATGGCAATCCACATTAGTATTCTTGCCTGCAGAATCCCATGGACAGAGGAGCCTGGTGGGCTACAGTCCATGGAATCACAAAGAGTAGGACACAACTGAGCAACTCACTAACACATAACTAACACATGTCTAACACTAACACATACTAAATCTTCTGCCTGGTCTGTTTGCCATATTCATGTTCTTTTCCACAAATTGTTTCTACATGCCTTTTGTGAATTTTCTAATTATATTGTTTGATAGTTTAGTTTTGAGAGTTCTTTAAGTAGTCTCAGTAGAAGTCTTTCGTTGGATACATGATTTGGAAATATTTTCTCCCAGTCTGAGCCTTGTCTTTTCATCTTTTTCCCAGGGTATTTCATGGAGCAGAGATTTTTAATTCGGAGGAGTCCAACTTATCGATGTCTCCTTTTATGGCTCCTGCTTTGGTATTGAAGGACTTAGGTTAAAATTTAAGCCCGGAAGGCAGGCTGTGCCTCAAGGAAAATAGCTTACTCCTTATCTGGTGACTCAGAGCCTCCTGACCGATTCTTAACAGATAACTTATGACCTGGTCAAGGAAACCCCCTCCCAAGAATGTATCTCTCTGTTGGACTTTTCTGGGTAAAAATTGACCAAATGCCGCAGGGTGATCAGCCAACCGTTTCAACTTAATTACCTGCAAACTTTTCCCACCAATCAAATGTATCCACCTCACCTATGGCCCCTACTTCATTGTATCCCATACCCTGACCTCATCCCCACCTACCTGTGATTTTTTGTATAAAAGTCCCTCACGACTGGTGTTCGAGGTTCACTCCTCCTAAGGAGATCGAACCCCGGCACGCCGGCCTAATAAATCCTCTTGCTGATTGCATCGAATTCGAGTCACTGTGGTCTTTGGGGAGACGGTTCCCGAGAAAAGGCTGTGAGGTCTTACAGTATCAATGCCAGGCACAGACTTTAAGGTGAGACTTTACTCCAACCTCTCAGATTCTCCAAGAGTCAGATTATTTGTCTTTAGATTTTGGATAACAAGATCTAGATTACAGAGTAAGAGTGAGATTAAATGAAATAGATAATTATACATGAAGTGTAAGGTATGGCTCTTCGTACATTTCACACTGTGTGGAGCTGGTTTGTTGTTACTGTTATAAGGAATTACTCTGTGATGGAAAATGCCAGAGAATACTAGATTTTGTGACTCTGTTCATCTGATGTTTTTATTCATTGTACTTGTAGCATATGCACTTTCATCAATTAACTTGAGCCTCAGGACAACCTTTAAGTAATATTTCTTACTATTATGGATGAAGAGACAGGAGTGTGAAGAGATTTGCCCAGGTTCACTCAAACAGCTCATCACATGCATGGGCCACACCCAATTCCTCTAGCCTAAAGCTGACATAGTCCCATTCCCTCTTTTAATTCCTTTTAGAATTAAATTGTTAACCACACCTTGACAGGAGACATTTTCTCAATAAAAATAGTCTCAATATCAAAAAAGTAGGTAATGTTAGTCAATCTACCTATAGCCCTTTATACATCTGAAATAGATGATCTAAGTTTGAAATTTTCTAAACCCCAAACATTTGATGCACAATAGTGAAGGAAAACCCAGAAACAACTTCAGTAAAACTCTGATTTAGCAAAAAGAAAAGTAGAGACTGTAAATTGTGTTCATTTTACACCCTTTCTTTTCAATAAGGTGTGTAAAGAGAAAAGACAAGGCCAAAAACAAAAACAACAAAAAAAAAACCTGGATAAAACCAATTAGTTGATTTACTTTCTTGGTAGTGAAATAAATTCTCTCATCAGCCAACTTGGCTTCCCCATCCTTTGTCCAGTGTAGTTTTCTTCTCATATCTATCTTTAGAGGAGAGTGAAAAAGTTGGCTTAAAGCTCAACGTTCAGAAAACGAAGATCATGGCATCCAATCCCATCACTTCATGGCAAATAGATGGGGAAACAGTGGAAACAGTGTCAGACTTTATTTTTGGGGCTCCAAAATCACTGCAGATGGTGACTGCAGCCATGAAA
Source organism: Nanger dama (assembly GCA_917880005.1). Classification (NCBI taxonomy): domain Eukaryota; kingdom Metazoa; phylum Chordata; class Mammalia; order Artiodactyla; family Bovidae; genus Nanger; species Nanger dama. The sequence goes on along the minus strand of CAKJTW010000044.1, from coordinate 8,757,536 downwards.
TTGGAAGACGCTTACTCTTTGGAAGAAAAGTTATGACCAACCTAGACAGTATATTCAAAAGCAGAGACATTACTTTGCCGACTAAGGTCTGTCTAGTTAAGGCTATGGTTTTTCCAGCGGTCATGTATGGATGTGAGAGTTGGACTGTGAAGAAGGCTGAGCACCGAAGAATTGATGCTTTTGAACTGTGGTGTTGGAGAGGACTCTTGAGAGTTCCTTGGACTGCAAGGAGATCCAACCAGTCCATTCTGAAGGAGATCAGCCCTGGGATTCCTTTGGAAGGAATGATGCCAAAGCTGAAACTCCAGTACTTTGGCCACCTCATGCGAAGAGTTGACTCACTGGAAAAGACTGTGGTGCTGGGAGGGATTGGGGGGCAGGAGGAGAAGGGGATGACCGAGGATGAGATGGCTGGATAGCATCACAGACTAGATGGACATGAGTGTGAGTGAACTCCAAGAGATGGTAATGAACAGGGAGGCCTGGTGTGCTGTGATTCATGGGGTCGCAAAGAGTCGGAGATGACTGAGTGACAGAACTGAAGTGAACTGAATAGGCAGATAGCAAGGGAGAATGGGGAGAACCCTCCTGTAAAGCATGTGTTCTCCTGGCATTGCATCTACAATGGTGTGCGTACATGTACCTAGTACATACCTAACAAACAGTTTAAAGCGTTGTCCCAGAGCACAAGCATCTGAATCCATGAACATTTAAAAATAATAAAAATGTGATTTAGTGGGCATTAACTTGTGCCTGCCTACTAAATTTCTATGTGTGGCACTTGGCAACTGACCTTTTAACATGATCCCTGATAATTCTAATATGCAGTAAAATTGAGTGCTACCACTCTTAGGATTAACTTAGTCAAAATCCTTCTGATGAACAGTTAGTCTTATTTATGTCCACGTAGATAGTGTCAGAATTGAGTTGAATTGCAGGATACCCAGCTGGTGTAGGCAAATTGCTTGGTGGTATAGGGAAAACCCCTGACACTCATCAGAACTGGAGTCAGCATCGTAACTACCCAGTGTATCTCAATTACAAGCTCCATGATAACAGGGATTTTCTTCTGTTTGATTTACTAATAATGAAGCTAGAACAGAGCCTAGTGCAATGCCTGATGTAAAATAAGTGATTAATAAGTATTTGTCCATTTAATAAAAAAAAAAGAAAGAAAGAAACTTAGTCTTATGTATCAACTTGAAAGTGATGATCTTACTGTGCTTGCCAGTAATCAATATTGGTACATGGCATTGCCATGCCTTTTGAATCTGGATTTTGCATTTTAGTTTCAGTTTCTTAGTCTCAGGCTTAGACATCTTTCTTTGGGATACAGTAGAGAAAAATAAACTAGGCTGCCCAAGAGAGAGCTGAGCCAGGCTAAGAGTCCCTAGGAGCCTCTGTAAGGAAGAAGGTAAACAAGAAAGGTACTTATATGGACAAGGTGAACCTGCTTTTCTATGATACTTCTGATTCTTCTGAAATATTTCTATTCAAAATTAAAGATTCCAGGTTTTCAAATCAGTACTTTAGCATTAGGGTAAGGCAAAAAAAATTTGCTGATCTTCTACAAAACCATGAACTACACAGAGGATGTGGTTCATTTGATGCAGATATTATGTTTTGATAAAGAGTCTAATACTTGTGAGTAAAGCAAACAAGTAAGAGGGATAGAGTAATCTTTAGAATTTAGGGACTTGTCTAAAACCTTATCTGAAGGTCATCTGGTCATTCATTATCGCTTACCACTCAGATATTTTGCAGCCTTTTAAAGACTGATGTTTGATTGTAGAAAACTGATAAACTGTGATGATTTTTGCCTGATTGCAATGCAAATGACTGCCCGATAGCAATGCAAATACTTTCTATTTTGTAATGATGAAAATGCTTTCTGTTCAGTAAAAAGATGACCCTTTTTTAAAGGTTACAGCTTAATTGCCCTGAATGCTATCAGCCATTGTTCATCTACTTTAGCAATACCGTGTCCAGTGCTGGTTTTGCTTTCACTAACTATATATGAAGATATCATTTTCTCATGCCTTTCTTTGAAGGCAAAAAACTTTGATACTTGATCACAATACATTTCAATGAAAGTTACGTTCTTTTAAATCTTAAAAATTATGCTATTTGAGTACTCACACCAGTCTTATTCTTCCCTATTTACTTTCAAATAAGGCAGTTTCACTAGAGCTCTCTTGCAGCACCTTATTGAAGGCAAGGAGTAGTTGGCAAACCCAATATCTCGACGTTTTTATATCAAGTTGCCTAAAGCTACAGACGTCATGGGCATATGGTCTGAGTCCCAAGGGACTAGAAGCAATAGTTGAACCAACTGCTGAGCTGTGGCGTAATGAAGACAAAGCTAACTTCCTAGCATGAACCAGAAGGATGCTCACTGCATCCCAACCCACCTGCACTTTGCTAATGCCACATTTTGGGATCTGTCTCATGTAATATCCTACTTTGGTCTTAGATAGGACTCTGATGTTCATCAGTAAGAAAAGCCCAGTGGCAGCTATATTAAGGAGGTTGGCTCATAAAAATCAAATATTGAATATACCATCACTGGGACAGAGCTTCATTAGAAATAACTAGGAAAAAAAAAAAGAAAGAAAACACAAGTAATACCTCTGTAATTGCTCTGTGTGTGTATCTGTCTGTCTCTAATCACATAAACACACATACACACTTTCTCTCACACCTCTGCCCCTCTGGCTGGTCATTTTTGCTCTTTCCAGAGACAAGCTTTCTCCATAAGGTGGTTGTCAGTGGTTCTGACTATTTTATGTTTTACATTTACTCTTATCAGAGAAGGATGTCTTTTACCTCAAATTTCCAGTTTATTTATTTATTTTTAATTGAAAAAACCCAAGATGTTGACTATATTTAGCCTGGGTAAAGACTCCCACCCCTACTTAAATCTAATGTGGTAAAGGTCACAGAGTCACACATGCAAATGCTGGCTCCTAAATGACCCCTTGGGTGGAGTGCAGGAACCAGTCAGTCTTACAGAAGTCAGAGGCAGGGCAGAGAAAGCAAGAAATGACCTCTGCTGGAGACGTCAGTGAGAGCAAGGATAATGTAGGGCCTGAGAGATGAAGAGGAGGCTAAAGGATCTGAGGGTATTTAGCCATGGGGTCAAGCTGGGTGACAGCATCATTGGCTCTGAAGTGAGTATCTGGTGGTTCTGGTCTCAGCCTTCACACAGCTGGGGACCTGAGACCGTAGCTTCTCTGAACCTCAATTTCCTCATCTTGAAATGTCAGTAATGATCTGTCCCAGGCAGTGCTCTTGACAGGATTCAGGAGACATTTCAGGTAACACATCAAGCATGTGTCTTGCACAGCTCGCTTTCACTAAATAGAAGCAGTTATTTCATCTAGAAAAGAAAAAGCTTGGGAGGGGAGACGTGAGAACTGCCTTCACATTTTTAAAAGCCTGTCATATGCACGTGAGTTTCAACTTTTTCTGTGTACTCTGGAGCATAGAGATTCTGTCAAGAAGTTACAAGGCAGTGAGTTTTACTTCAATAAAAGAAGAAAAAAATAACAGATTGAAAGCAAAAATGGACTGGGGAGAACTGAGTAAATTTCTCCAAAGATTTTTCAAGCAAATCTTAGCTTTCTCTTTCCCTGGGATAATGCAAAGAATTCACAAGTCATTTGAAGGTTAGCTTAGAGGGCACTGTAAATGCCTCTTACCTCTGAGTGTTTGTGCTTCTATCAAAAAGGCAGTGAAGGGCACTCTAGTCCCAAAGCCAGAGAGGACGCCTCCGTATCTAGGAGGTGGGGCGCAGCCGCATCAGCCATCATCCACATGCAACCTGTTAAGTAAAGTCTAGCAGCTGCAATTCCATTGCATGATGCTATTTTTAAGTCACAAAAACAATGAGTTATAATTTACCTGAGAGTTATAGTCTACCCTCTAATCTGAAAAAAAAAAATGAAGGTGCATGATTTAGAAAGAAATCTGCTACCTACATCCTTGTTCAAGGTCATTCTTCATTCTGAAGTATTAAATTTTTCATTTAAATTTCCACTTCCCAAGTATAAAATTAAGCATCCTTTATAATGTGTAGTCTTGAAAAAGTATTTCCCAAAGAACTCTGTCTGTTCCAGAGGTGTGTCAGAAGAAGTGTTAAGGAAATCAGGAGCAGCGGATGGTGATGGGATCAGAGGAGGTCAGAGGCCCAGGAAGTGATGGGAGAGGTCCCTGGCACTGATATGAATCCTTCCAGTGGAACCAAATTATGTGTTGGCTTTATTCCTCCAACACAAATCCATTCTTCTGCAGCCTAATCTCCCTGAGGATATTTTATTTGACTTTCAAACTTTTTCTTCCGTGATCCTTGCTCGAGGCATTCTAGCAGGAAGAATAAGGGACCACAGAATTTGTTGCTGGCTTCCCTCAGTTGGCAAGGTAGGATATGAGGGCAACCATACCATACTTTTAATTATACAGCAATATCAATACTAGTATTCCAGTAAGATGTCTTACTAGATTATATCTACTACTGTAGGCAAGAATCCCTTAGAAGCAATAGAGTACTCCTCATAGTCAACAAGAGTCTGAGATGCAGTACTTGCAGTGCTTAAAAACGACAGAATGAGCTCTGTTCCTTTCCAAGGCAAACCATTCAATAGCCTAATAATCTAAGTCTACGCCCCTACCACTCATGCCAAAGCAGCTGAAGTTGATCTGTTCTATGAAGACCCATAAGACCTTCTAGAACTAACCCAGTTAACTCTGGGGCAGAATTACTGACAAGGATCAGGGTGTAGGGTGTATGTAGGGCCTTAGTTCAGTTCAGCTCACTCGCTCAGTCATGTCCGACTCTTTGTGACCCCATGGACCGCAGCACACCAGGCTTCCCTATCCATCACCAACTCCGGGAGCTTACTCAGACTCATGTCCATAGAGTTGCTGATGCCATCCAACCATCTCATCCTCAGTCATCCCCTTTTTCTCCTGCCTTCAATCTTTCCCAGCATCAGGGTCTTTTCCAGTGAGTTAGTTCTTCACATCAGGTAGCCAAAGTATCAGGGTTTCAGCTCCAGCATAAGTCCTTCCAATGAATATTCAGGACTGATTTCCTTTAGGATTGACTGGTTTGACCTCCTTGTTGGCCAAGGGACTCTCAAGAGTCTTCTCCAACACCACTGTTCAAAAGCATCAATTCTTCAGTGCTCAGCTTTCTTTATAGTCCAACTCTCACATCCATACAAGACTACTGGAAAAACCATAGCTTTGACTAGGTGGACATTTGTTAGCAAAGTAACATCTCTGCTTTTTAATATGCTGTCTAGGTTGGTCATAGCTTTTCTTCCACAGAGAAAGCATTTCTTAATTTCATGGCTGCATTCACCATCCGCAGTGATTTTGGAGCCCAAGAAAATAAAGTATAAGGCCTGCATTCCTTTTAATCTAGCCTCAGGTGGTCTCCTGTGGTTCTTGAGGTCATCAAACTGTGATCTTCTCTCTGGAATGACTAATGCTTCATCAAGTAATTAATACCTTCCTTCTGTTGTGGGTTTTAGTTCCCCAGAAGTGCTCAATAATATTGTTATATGTATCCTTTGGAACCAGGATACTGCCCCAAGGCTGCACCAGCCTTTGACTGCTTCTCTCTTGTCTCTGTATCCACTCCCTTCCCTGATTAGCTACTGTTTGAACCTGCCTGTTGGAACTCAGGGAAGGTCACGGAGCCTGAAACCTGTTCTCTACAAATAAGAAACTGGGGACACAGAAAGACTTCTGTACCCAGGAGCCCCACAGGGTCCTGCTTTGTTCCACTATCTCCCATTTTCTCCTGATCTGAGGTAACCACTGTGTGTGTATGTTATCCTTTTAAAAGAAAGTAAATAAAAGCACAACCAAATAATACATTTTTCTAAGGTATTCTAGTGTCCAGATGAGTTTGTTTTGTTTTTTTCTTTTTGAATTAGTCATATAGTTATTCAATCTCCTGCTTCCAGCTCATTGGCCAGTGACCAGGTATCCAATCTAGGTACCTAGGTAGCCACCCATTTGTTCTATGAGTTAGATGTTCCAATAAATTAATGGAGCTTCTTTCCAAGATCAACTCCATCTCAGGCATTCTGAACACACAGTTACCCAACCTGAAAGCAAGTAGACCTACTCTTTAGTGATTTTATTGTTGAAATAATAAGCAAAATATTTTATTGGTGAAATAATTGCTCAACTAAGTATGCAGTTGTATACTTAAGACTACTTAGCTTCTCAGCATTAGAACATCTAATAACACCAATCCAGTACTGTCATCCTTTTCAGAGGTTTATGTTTGCTTAAATACAGTTGCTGAACTGAGCAATGAAGGGAAGAGAGTGGAAGGAATGATGTATTTCCATGTGACATTTGCAAATGATAAGTCATGAAGAAGATATCAACACAGGGCTTAGTATTTTTTTAATTAAATAGTGGAAGGTTAGCATTTATAAGAAACATGGCAGGGACAATTGACATCCATAGGCAGAAAAGTGAACATCAACCTAAATTTCACATTCAGTGCAAAAATTCACTTTAAATGGATCACGAACTTAATTGTAAAATGTAAAATTATAAATCTTTTAGGAAAAATAGAAAATTCTTATGATATAAGGTCAAATGAAGAGTACTTCAATTGAGATTGGACTTAATTGAAAGTAAAAACTTCTGTTCTGTGGAACAGTCTGTTAAGACGAAAAGAGAAGTTATTGAGTGAAAGAAAGCATTTGCAAACCTTGTATACAACAAAGGACTTGTACTGAGAATGTTAGAAGAACTTTCAAAACTCAACAGTAAGAGAAAAACACTGTTTGAAAGGATACACATGCACCAATGTTCATTACAGCACCATTTACAATAGCCAAGACATGAAAGCAACCTAAATGTCTTTTGACAGTTGAATGGATAAAGAAAATGTGATATATATATATATATATATATATATATATATATATATCAATTGCATACAATGGATTATTACTCAGCCATTAAAAAGAAAGAAACAATGCCATTTGCAGTAATATAAATGGACCTGGAGACAATCATACATGAAGAATCTGAAAAGAAAAATGATACAATGAACTTATTTATAAAACAGAAACAGACCCACAGACTTAGAGAATGAACTTATGGTTACCAGAGGGGAAGGAGAGTAAAGAGGAATAGATTGGGAATTTGTGATTGACATCCACACACTCTTATATTTAAAATAAATAACCAAAAAGTACCTACTGTATAGCACAGGAAACCCTGTTCAATATCCTATAACCTAAGTGGGAAAAGAATTTTATGAAGAATATATGCATGCACACATATTTAAAATATAAAAATAAAAACAACTCACCAGTAAGAAACAATCAGTTAGAAACTAGGCCAAGGTCATGGACAGATATTTCACTGATGAGAATAAATGGAGAGCAAATAAGCACATGATAAGAGGTTTAGTATCATTTACAGTTAAGAGAATGGTCTTAAGATACCAGTGCTGGTTTTATGAGGTTCTCTGGTAGTTCAGATGGTAAAGAATCTGTCTGCAATGCAGGAAACTTAGGTTCAATCCCTGGGTAAGGAAGATCCCCTGGAGAAGGGAATGGCAACCCACTCCAGTATTCTTGCCTGGAAAATTCCATGGACAGAGGAGCCTGGTGGGCTACAGTCCATGGGGTGACAAAGAGTTGGACACGACTGAGCGCGCCTGCTACTGATATGACTACTACCAGTTGTATGTGTGCCAGTACGTGCCTCACTGAAAATCCCTGGCCACTTCTCTATTTCCCCTTGCGATCCACACGCACCCCCTCACTGGGTTTCAGTGTGCGCTATTCCCCCTGCCTAAGAACGCTCTGCCCTCAGGTCTTCCTTCTACTGAAATGTCGTTCCTTGAGGCTCTCTCCTACAGGAACTTCTCCAGGTGTAGAGGAGGGAACAGAGGCTGTCCAGTCAGTCCAACATAAACCTAGGTTGTAGATTTTATTTTTATTGTAGAGTCATGATTCTAAAAGCATAGTTCCAATGGCTCAGCGACATTCTGTGTCCAGAAGTTGTATCTCCCCAGACAGCTCAAGTATGGTATTGACCTTTGATCACCCATTTTAGACTTCCCACTGGGAGCAGGGGACCCTGGCATTTCACACAGAGTATTACCATCCTGGGAGATGCTCTGTCAATGCTGATCTTCAAAAGGGCAATGTGCCTAAGGATTTCCTATTCTCTTTCAGAAGGTTCCTTTTGCACATTTGCCTCTCCTTCTTGTCTTCAAGAGTATGTAGGATGCATAGCATTGTTCAGACAAAGACATGTTCTGTTGTAAATGAGATCACGAGAATAGAGACATGTTTATTCCAGGCACAGAGAGCCTTGAGGGTCCGAGTAGGGCTTGTTCTCAAACTATAATCATAACTACCATCATCTGGGAATGCTGAGAATGGCTGCTAGGTTCCTGGCTGAAAAATGAAACAAAGCTCCAATGCCAGTTTAGATCTCCAACATCTCTTCCAGATCTGACAAAGGGAGTTTTCTATTCTCCAAACTGACAAACAAAAAGCTGCCATTTACCTGAATGGAATTCTTCTGTATTATCAGGGTTCCCTTGTGGCTCAGCTGGTAAAGAATCCACCTGCAATGCAGGAGACCTGGGTTCAATCCCTGGGTTGGAAAGATCCCTTGGAAAAGGGAACAGCTACCCACTCAAGCATTCTAGCCTGGACTGTGTAGTCCAAGGGGGTCACAAAGAGTCAGACATGACTGAGCAACTTTCACTTTCACTTTGATCATGTCCCAAGCCTTCTGAACTATTTCCCAAAGCCTGATCTGATGTTAGAAATTTCCTGAGCAAAATCCCTGCCTTGCTTCTGACCTCCCTCCAATTTTCCAAAGCTTCAGCTCAGTTCAGTTCAGTTCAGTCCCTCAGTCATCTCCAGTTCTTTGCAACCCTATGAATCACAGCACGTCAGGCGTCCCTATCTATAACTAACTCCCAGAGTTCATTCAGACTCACGTCCATTGAGTCAGTGGTGCCATCCAGCCATCTCATCCTCTGTTGTCCCCTTCACCTCTTGCCCCCAATCCCTCCCAGCATCAGAGTCTTTTCCAGTGAGTCAACTCTTCGCATGAGGTGGCCAAAGTACTGGAGTTTCCGCTTCAGCATCATTCCTTCCAAAGAAATCCCAGGGCTGATCTCCTTCAAAATGGACTGGTTGGATCTCCTTGCAGTCCAAGGGACTCTCAAGAGTCTTCTCCATCACCACAGTTCAAAAGTATCAATTCTTCGGAGCTCATCCTTCTTCACAGTCCAACTCTCACATCCATACATGACCACTGGAAAAACCATAGCCTTGACTAGACGGACCTTAGTCAGCAAAGTAATGTCTCTGCTTTTGAATATGCTATCTAGGTTGGTCATAACTTTTCTTCCAAGGAACAAGCATCTTTTAATTTCATGGCTGCAGTCACCATCTGCAGTGATTTTGGAGCTCCCAAAATAAAGTCTGACACTGTTTCCACTGTTTCCCCATCTATTTCTCATGAAGTGTTGGAACCGAATGCCATCATCTTCGTTTTCTGAATGTTGAGCTTTAAGCCAACTTTTTCACTCTCCACTTTCACTTTCATCAAGAGGCTTTTAGTTCCTCTTCACTTTCTGCCATAAGGGTGCCATCTGCATATCTGAAGTTCTTGATATTTCTCCTGGCAATCTTGATTCCAGCTTGTGCTTCTTCCAGCCCAGCATTTCTCATGATGTAATCTGCATATAAGTTAAATAAACAGGGTGACAATATACAGCCTTGACGTACTCCTTTTCCTATTTGGAATCAGTCTGTTGTTCCATGTCCAGTTAGATTTCTCCAGAAACATTCTGGGCATCTTCACAACTTGAAGTCTGGGCTAATTTGATACCATTCCAAGAAAAATACCTCATTTCTTCTTCTTCTCCCTTGCCTTCATCCCAGGAGTAATTTCTTTCTAAGATGATTGTCAGAGGGAACATCTATTCCTTTCAAAGCAAATATTCCTGCTAGGAATTATTCTAAAATCTAAGCTGACTAGCTAAGCCATGGTGCTGTGTTTGCTGACTTTAATGATCAATATAAGTAAGTTCACTGGTATCATTTTTTTAATTCCACATATAAGTGATATCATATGATATTTGCCTTTAACTGCCTGACTTATTTCACACAGTATGATGATCTCTAGGTCCTTCCAGACTCACAAAAATAGAAAACAAATTTGTAGCTATGAAATGGGAAAGCAGGGGGAAGGGAAGGCATAACTTAGGAGTTTGGAATTAACAGATACACACTGCTATATAGAAGGGAACCATATCCAATCCCTTCTAAGCAACTTATAATGGAAAATAATCTGAAAAAGAAAATATATATATATCTGAAACATATAAGTAATATATGTGTAACATATATATAATAGTGTTCATGGGGTGAAAAGTATGAACAGTATGAAAAGGCAAAATGATAGGATACTGAAAGAGGAACTCCCCAGGTCAGTAGGTGTCCAATATGCTACTGGAGGTCAGTGGAGAAATAACTCCAGAAAGAATGAAGAGATGGAGCCAAAGCAAAAACAATACCCAGTTGTGAATGTGACTGGTGATAGAAGCAAGGTCTGATGCCATAAAGAGCAATATTATATAGGAACCTGGAATGTTAGGACCATGAATCAAGGCAAATTGGAAGTGGTCAAAAGTAGATGGCAAGAGTGAATGTCGACATTCTAGGAATCAGCAAACTAAGATGGACTGGAATGGGTGAATTTAATTCAGATGACCATTGTATCTACTACTGTGGGCAAGAATCATTTAGAAGAAATGGAGTAGCCATCCTGGTCAACAAAAGAGTCCAAAATGCAGTATTTGGATGCTATCTCAAAAAAGACAGAATGATCTCTGTTCATATCCAAGGCAAACCATTCAATATCATGGTAATCCAAGTCTATGCCCCACCCAGTAATGCTGAAGAAGCTGAAGATGAATGGTTCTATGAAGACCTACAAGACCTTCTAGAACTAACACCCAAAAAAGATGTCCCTTTCATTATAGGGGATTGGAATGCAAAAGTAAAAAGTCAGGAAACACCTGAAGTACAGGCAAATTTGGCCTTGGAGTACAGAATGGAGCAGGACAAAAGCTAATAGAGTTTTGCCAAGAGAATGTACTGGTCATAGCAAACACTCTCTTCCAACAACACAAGAGAAGACTCTACACATGAACATCACCAGATGGTCACACCAAAATCAGATTGATTATATTCTATGCAGCCAAAGATGGAGAAGCTCTATACAGTCAGCAAAAACAAGACCAGGAGTTGACTGTGGCCCAGATCATGAACTCCTTATTCCCAAATTCAGACTTAAATTGAAGAAAGTAGGGAAAACCACTAGACCATTCAGTTATGACCTAAATCAAATACCTTATGATTATACAGTAGAACTGAGAAATAGATTTAAGGGACTAGATCTGATAGAGTGCCTGATGAACTATAGATGGAGGTTTGTGACATTGTAAAGGAGACAGGGATCAATGTCATCCCCAAGAAAAAGAAATACAAAAAAGCAAAATCGCTGTCTGAGGAGGCCTTACAAATGGCTGTGAAAAGAAGAGAAGCGAACAGCAAAGGAGAAAAGGAAAGATAATCCCGTTTGAATGCCGAGTTCCAAGAATAGCAAGGAGAGATAAGTAATCCTTCCTCAGTGATCAATGCAAAAAAATAGAGGAAAACAACAGAATGGGAAAGACTAGAGATCTCTTCAAGAAAATTAGAGATATCAAGGGGACATTTCATGCTAAAATGGGCTCGATAAAGGACAAAAATGGTATGGATCTAACAGAAGCAGGAGATATTAAGAAGAGGTGGCAAGAATACACAGAAGAACTGTACAAAAAGATCTTCACGACCCAGATAATCATGATGGTGTGATCACTCACCTAGAGTCAGACATCCTGGAATATGAAGTCTAGTTGGCCTTAGAAAGCATCACTATGAACAAAGTTAGTGGAGGTGATGGAATTCCAGTTGAGCTATTTCAAATCCTGGAAGATGATGCTGTGCAAGTGATGCACTCAATATGCCAGCAAATTTGGAAAACTAAGCAGTGGCCACAGGACTGGAAAAGGTCAGTTTTTATTCCAATCCCTAAGAAAGGCAATGCCAAAGAATGCTCAAACTACCACACAATTGCACTCATCTCACATGCTAGTAAAGTAGTGCTCCAAGTCAGGCTTCAGCAATATGTGAACCATGAACTTCCAGATGTTCAAGTTGGTTTTAGAAAAGGCAGAAGAACCAGAGATCAAATTGCCAACATCTGCTGGATTATCAAAAAAGCAAGAGAGTTCCAGAAAAACATCTATTTCTGCTTTATTGACTATACCAAAGGCTTTGACTGTGTAGATCACAATAAACTGTGGAAAATTCTGAAAGAGATGGGAATACCAGACCACCTGACCTGCCTCTTGAGAAACCTATATGCAGGTCAGGAAGCAACAGTTAAAACTGGACATGGAACAACAGACTGATTCCAAACAGGAAAAGGAGTACGTCAAGGCTGTATATTGTCACCCTGCTTATTTAACTCATACACAGAGTACATCATGAGAAACCCTGACTGGAAGAAGCACAGGCTGGAATCAAGATTGCCAGGAGAAATATCAATAACTTCAGATATGCAGATGACACCATGCTTATGGCAGAAAGTGAAGAGGAACTAAAAAGCCTCTTGATGAAAATGAAAGAGGAGAGTGAAAAAGCTGGCTAAAGCTCAACATTCAGAAAACGAAGATCATGGCATCTGGTCCCATCACTTCATGGGAAATAGATGGGGAAACAGTGGAAACAGTGTCAGACTTCGTTTTGGGGGCCTCAAAATCACTGCAGATAGTGATTGCAGCCATGAAATTAAAAACGCTTACTCCTTGGAAGAAATTCTATGACCAACCTAAATAGTATGTTGAAAAGCAGATATTACTTTGCCAACAAAGGCCCATCTAGCCAAGGCTATGGTTTTTCCAGTAGTCATGTATGGATGTGAGAGTTGGACTGTGAAGAAAGCTGAGTGCCGAACAATTGATGCTTTTGAACTGTGGTGTTGGAGAAGACTCTTGAGAGTCCCTTGGACTGCAAGGAGATCCAGCCAGTCCACCCTAATGGAGAACAGTCCTGGATATTCACTGGAAGGACTGATGTTGAAGCTGAAACTCCAATACTTTGGCCACCCTACACAAAGGGTTGACTCATCAGAAAAACCCTGATGCTGGGAGGGATTGAGGGCAGGAGGAGAAGGGGACGACAGAGGATGAGATGGCTGGATGGCATTGCTAACTCGGTGAGTATGGGTGTGGGTAGACTCCAGGAGTTGGTGATGGACAGGTAGGCCTGGTGTGCTGCGATTCATGGGGTTGCAAAGAATTGGAGACGACTGAGCAAATAAACTGAACTGAACTGATATATATGATGTATATTAAATCCATTGTATAAATGCTGAATCACTTTTCTGTACACCAGAAATGAACACAATGTTATAAATCAACTATACTTATATTAAAAAGAAAAAAGAGTGAGTGTAATATCACCATGCAGGTAGGGAAGTTGTAGATGCAGAGAGCTGCCTGGCCCACATGCATCCAGTGTGTGCACAAGACTAAAAGAGAGGAAGCTTCCAGAAAAGTAGTTTGGGGCCAGAAGTGAAAGATTTTGACTACCATGGTAAGGAGTTGGTTTTGGGGTTTTTTGGAAGTTTTCTGGGAAAGATGCAAAAGAAATGTGCTGAATTGTGAAGAGCTCTTTGCTTTATTTTTGGCTCCAACCCATTCTCAGAACCCAGCTGTTAGCACTGACACTCACCTTTTAATTAGTGAAGATAAATGGTCCTCACAAATGTCTGCATTAGATATACTTGAGCCTGATTGCTGGAAAAGTGAAAGTGGCCTTGAGGAGAAACTTACACCAAGGACAGAATGATAAATAGGGGAAATATAACGCTTCAAGCTTAGGAATATGATTTAACAACAACAACAAAAATCTGTCAAGCTTCTTGAAAACCAGGTGGTAAAGGGAGATTGTCAGTAAAAGGATTCAAATGACAGTAGATCCGTTTCTAGTAGTGGCGCCTGGGGATGGGCAGAAACTGCATTTGCTAGCAAAGGAGAGCTTTGTCCATATGGGGCCATAGCTCCCAGGGTTTCCAGACAGCTCATACAATGCAATTCTCTTTATTAAAGGTTATCATCAAATGCTCGATGGAATGCAATTCTATTTTAAGTTATTTTTAGAAAATCTCTCTGATACATGTACAGTCTAGGAGAGGGAGAACCTCCCTGCTCACACCACCTGTGGCAAAGGTGAGCTTGACAATCCCAGGCACGCTGCTGACATCTCAGGGGCACAGTGCTCTTGTGACGGGAAACAAGGGGCAGTAGCGGGGAGCATATTTTGTTGACAGAAGCCTCTGTAGAATAACAGTAAACTAGAATTAAATCACACCTCTGTTTATTCATTTAAGCACAGCTTGCTCAGTGTCCCTCCCATCTTGTGCCCTGGGGGACAATGACAAACAGAGCAGACACCATTCCTGTGCACACAGAGTTAATAGCCTGGGGAGAGAAGGGACAGAGGTGTCCTTTAAAGAGCAGCCACCGTTGTCGTGCGGGTGTTGCCGCGGGAGGAAGGCATCCCCCGGGACCACATGGCGGCGTCTGCACCAAGGCAGGCGTTCCAGGGAAGTATTACCTGGAGCCTGAAATTGAGGTTAATCTGTAAGCTGGGTCCTGGACAGAGAGAAAGGGATCCAAGGGCCTGGAGGGGAGCATGTGCTCAGGGCATTCGGGGAACTTCGAGAAATAGGCAAAGCGGTGAGGGAAGAAGACGGAGGGGTGAGCAAGACCAGATCAGACATGGACTTGGGAGCCATGTTGGAGAATTTGAACTTAAGAAGAATCAGGAAGAGGAATGGGCAAACGGTTTATGCTTCTTTCCTTTAGTCAACAAAGGCTTTTAGGCAGGAGATTTTGCATAACACAGATCTCCACTCTTTGCCCTCCATGTCAAGGGTATTTTGTGTCTCCCATGAGCTTCTGTGGATTAAACTTTTTAGTCCTTAGTATTCACAAGAGAATTTTCTGTGGTGTATAGTGGGCCCCCAAAACTGTTGAACCATGGTTTCTTGAATTAATTCTTCCTTGAAGAGGTGAGACATGCTTCCACAAGATTCCTAGTGCTGACCTTCTATTTCCTATTTTTAATAAAATATGATTCATTTGATTTTAAAGTGCTATTTCATTAAATCATTAGTTTATGAAAGCTGACTATATGCCAAATTACATGTGATTATAGATTATACCATATGATAAAATGTATGTTACACTGAAATTCTATTAAATATATTTATATTTGTTTTCTGGATTTTCAGTAAAATGACATATTACTAATATTTTTCTGTCACATATATTTTGTCCTTGGAACTCAGAGAATAGAACCTTGGAATTTGGCTATTATGTGACCTGAGATGATGTGGTATAGAGTATATAGCATGACCATTTATACAGATTTGAGTTCTGCCTTCACTGTGTGATATTAGGTAAGATGCTTACCTTCTCTGTTTTTAGTGTCCTTATAAAAAATAACAATAGTGTCTCAGGGAATATTGTAAGAATTCAGTTAAGTTCAGTTGCTCAGTTGTGTCTGACTCTTTGTAAACCCATGAACTGCAGCACGCCAGGCCTCCCTGTCCATCATCAACACTTAGAGTTCACCCAAACCCATGTCCATTGAGTCGGTGATGCCATCCAACCATCTCATCTTCTGTCGTCCCCTTCTCCTCCTGCCCTCAATCTTTCCCAGCATCAGGGTCTTTTTCAATGAGTCAGCTCTTCACATCGGGTGGCCAAATTGTTGGAGTTTCAGCTTCAACATTAAGTCCTCCAATGAACACCCAGGACTGATCTCCTTTAGAATGGACTGGTTGGATTTCCTCATAGTCCAAGGGACTCTCAAGAGTCTTCTCCAACACCACAGTTCAAAAGCATTAATTCTTCAGCACTCAGTTTTCTTTATAGTCCAACTCTCACATCCATACATGATCACTGGAAAAACCATAGCCTTGACTAGACAGACTTTTGTTGACAAAGTAATGTCTCTGCTTTCCCATATGCTATCTAAGTTGGTCATAACTTTCCTTCCAAGGAGTGTCTTTTGATTTCATGGCTGCAGTCACCATCTGCAGTGATTTTAGAGCCCCACAAATTAAAGTCTGACACTTTCCACTGTTTCCCCACCTATTTGCCATGAAGTGATGGGACCAGATGCCATGATCCTAGTTTTTGAATGTAGAGCTTTAAGCCAACTTTTTACCTCTCCTCTTTCACTTTCATCAAGAGGCTTTCTAGTTCTTCTTCACTTTCTGCCATAAGAGTGGTGTCATATGCATATCTGAGGTTCTTGATATTTCTCCCGGCAATCCTGATTCCAGCTTGTGCTTCTTCCAGCCCAGCGTTTCTCATGATGTACTCTGCATAGAAGTTAAATAAGCAGGGTGACAGTATACAGCCTTGGCGTACTCCTTTTCCTATTTGTAACTAGTCTGTTGTTCCATGTCCACTTCTAACTGTTGCTTCTTGACCTGAATACAGGTTTCTCAAGAGGCAGGTCAGGTGGTCTGGTATTCCCATATCTTTCAGGATTTTCCACAGTGTATTGTGATCCACACAGTCAAAGACTTTGGCATAGTCAATAAAGCAGATATAGATGTTTAGAAACTCTCTTGCTTTTTCGATGATCCAGTGGATGTTGGCAATTTGATCTCTGATTCCTCTTCCTTTCCTAAAATCAGCTTGAACATTGGAAGTTTACGGTTCACATATTGCTGATGCCTGGCTTGGAGAATTTTAAGAATTACATGAGACAATTATGTAAGTCTTCCAAACCAAACCTGGAAGTAAGCTCTCAAAGTGGTTATTATTATTTGTATTAATTATTATTTCTTTGCTATGCTTATGTAGAATTAGTGGAGGATAGGCTGCCGTCAGTGGGGCCACACAGAGTTAAACATGACTGAAGTGACTTAGCAGCAGCAGCAACAGCATATTTCTAACGATAAATTTTCTGTTCATTAAAGCTTAATACTTTAAGATGCCAAACATACCTACTTTTTAAATATTGCAGGGTGGAACTCTTGCTAACTGTGAAATCCCTTATCAACACATATCAATATAATTGCAGTTTCTATTTGGAATCGTAATTCTGAGTATCAAATTTACTAATAAGTAGGGATAGGAGTGTCCTCAGGAAGACAGTTTACCCCCACACTAAATGGCCATAAAGCATTCCTTTTCTATAATTGTTACTTTTAAAAATATTCTTCTTTTTTTAATCTGCTCTTACTGACAGACAATCAGTTGGCATCCATGTGGTTATCAGTTTGCCTGCTTCTGGTAGCCCCTCAAAACTTCTATTGTTATTGTTGATGTGAATTAGAAAACAGGGAGATAATCTTGCTGTGTGTTAAGAGAATAATGAGGACCTCAGGAAAAGTCTTTGCAATCAGTCAAATCTATACATTTTGTCCTCCAACTTCTGTGGTTTCAAATTCCCTAAATTACCACCAGTACAGTTTCTCTTTAAAGACATTATATTGAAAGGAGACATTTAGTTTACAATAAGAGAAATGCGGCCTTTTATTCACACTTTAATGGAGGGAATGGAGACTTTTACAATGTTTAAGGTGAGCTTCAAAGTCTCATTTAGACCTGGAATAGCCCTATCAATGAAAGCGAAAGTGAAGTCGTTCAGTCATGTCTGACTCTTTATGACCCACGAACTGTAGCCCACCTAGCTCCTCCATCCATGGGATTCTCCAGGCAAGAATACTGGAGTGGGCTGCCATTTCCTTCTCCAGCCCTATCAGTATCATGACTTATTTAAGTGCATTTATAAAACAGAAACTGTTTTTTTTTTTTTTAAACAGATACTGTTTTTTATCAAACAGACTGGTTCCAAAGAGGAAAAGGAGTACGTCAAGGCTGTATACTGTCACCCTGCTTATTTAACTTCTATGCAGAGTACATCATGAGAAACGCTGGGCTGGAAGAAGCACAAGCTGGAATCAGGATTGCCGGGAGAAATATCAAGAACCTCAGATATGCATATGACACCACCCTTATGGCAGAAAGTGAAGAAGAACTAAAAAGCCTCTTGATGAAAGTGAAAGAGGAGAGGGAAAAAGTTGGCTTAAAGCTCAACATTCAGAAAATGAAGATCATGGCATCTGGCCCATCACTTCATGGCAAATAGGTGGGGAAACAGTGGAAACAGTGTCAGACTTTATTTTGGGGAGCTCCAAAATCACTGCAGATGGTGACTGCAGCCATGAAATTAAAAGACACTTACTCCTTGGAAGGAAAGTTATGACCAACCTAGATGGCATGTTCAAAAGCAAAGACATTACTTTGTCAACAAAAGTCCGTATAGTCAAGGCTATAGTGTTTCCTGTGGTCATGTATGGATGTGAAAGTTGGACTGTGAGGAAAGCTGAGAGCCGTAGAACTGATGCTTTTGAACTGTGGTGCTGGAGAAGACTCTTGAGAGTCCCTTGGACTGCAAAGAGATCCAACCAGTCCATTCTAAAAGAGGTCAGTCCTAGGTTTTCTTTGGAAGGAATGATGCTGAAGCTGAAACTCCAATACTTTGGCCACCTCATGCGAAGAGCTGACTCATTGGAAAAGACTCTGATGCTGAAAGGGCTTGGCGGCAGGAGGAGAAGGGGACGACAGAGGATGAGATGGCTGGATGGTATCACCAACTCGATGGACGTGAGTTTGAATCAACTCCAGGGGTTGGTGATGGAAAGGGAAGCCTGGTGTGCTGTGGTTCATGGGGTCACAAAGAGTCGGTCACGACTGAGCAACTGAACTGAACTGAACTAGTAAAGCAGAAACAGCTTAATCTGTTTAACCAGAAATCAAATTAGTACATACATGTACTGATGCAACAATAACAACATCTTTAAATTAACTTTTCTTTCCATTTGATCTTCTGCTGTTTGGGCTACATTAGATTGAATGGTGAGTATAGTAACCTCTGAGAGAACAGAGGTAGAAATAATGTACATAACCATTCCCATCTTCAAGAAAAGATCTGTGTTTCACTGAAAAACAGAATTTTATGGCTATTTTGATAAGGCACCAGGAGGTCACGCTGAGGGGTGTCGATGGCAACCCCAGGTCATCCTTTTTGCTGTCTGCCTGAAGGACTGCTTGCTTGATGTCATGCAACCTTGCACCTGTCTTAATAGCAGCAGCAGGCAAACAATGTGTTTCAGATGAATTACTTGTTCCTACAGCTGGTCTAATAGTAATAACTGCCGAAGTAATAAATTGTCAAGTAGGGTGTTTAAAGGTTTGGCTTAGAGGTCAAACTTTCGTGTTAACTCCACTGATTAAAAAGCAAGACTTCTCAAATATTTTTCCTGCTTTCAGAAACCGAAAAGACAAATTAAGTTCATGGAGGAACCAAAAAGATTCCAGAAGAAAGTTGGTCAGACGGTACCATTTCGGCTCCTAAGGTTTTTGGTTTTTTTTTTTTCTAACAGAGAAAATCAATTCAAATAAAAGTTTAGCTAAATAAGTTATAAGGAAGGAGGGTGATGCAGTTAGAAAAAAAAGCCCACGGAAGCTGTGTACAGTTAAAGCAAAAATATGTCAGAGCAAAAAGTCCAGATCAGAGCACAGAGGAAAGACTTAAAGGATTGGGCTGGAAGTAAGGCCTGGACAGAGGGCAGGCTCAGAGTCCAGTTGTAAGGCTGAGCTTATACTGATTCAAGATTCATTTTATTCACTTCTTCATTTGTTCATTACGCATCTGTCCTGATCGAGGCACTGTGCTTTGTGTTGAAGAAGCAGAGACAAGTACAGTCAGTCTCTGCTCTGAAGAGATATATAGTTTATTAGGTGCATTAACAAGTTAGGAAAAATGAGAAAACAAGAGGAAAAATAAATAAGACCATCAACAGACCAGAAATTAAGCCAGTGAGACCCAGGCGCCACAGATCTTCCAGGAACTGAGGAAGAAAAGTGAGATGAATTAGCAAAAAAGTTGGATGAAGTTTGAACCTGAGCAGAGATAAGTGACCAAAAATCTGTCAGCTTCTGGAAGGGAATACTTGGTTTTTTATTTTGGCTTTTATATATCAGTGGCTTTATACCAGGCAACAAGAAGTTATAAATATAAGCTCATTAAATCTTCCAAACAACCCTATGAGGTAAGTACTATTCTTTTTCTCCCAGGCAGCCTGGTCTCTGTGTTCATCACCTTAGCTGGTTCACTACCCTGAAGGCAGACAGATCTTCATGTTTGTGTCCCTATCAATTTCCTACTCCTGATGCAATACAGGCATCAAGTGCACATCTGCAGTGTGAAAGCTGTATGAAAGCAGGAGCAGGCATCAGCATCAGGGGCTGAGAGAGGCAACACTGGACAGACTGTTTCATTTTGTTTTTTGAGCAAGAATCAGTTTCAACCTCTGCAGGTCCAAAGCCCACAAGTCAAATCTAAACAGTGTCAATGGAAAGAATAGGGTCAGGTTCCAAGATAGCTTATGTGTTTGTGATTCTCTTCTCTTGAGATGTTTAAAGCAACCTACCCAGGCTCACATATCTACTTAATAGATATTTATTCTGTAACCTGTGGTATCAGGCACAGTTCACCATGCCAGGACTATAGCAGAAAAATAGTAGACAGGGCCTTTCAGTGATAATCAAATGATCAAGTTAAATACAGATTATCATTAATGGTATGAAGACAAGTTGAGACACAGAGTAATAGGCAGAACAATAAATAGGAAATTTGGTCTTCTTGACAAGCTTGCATTTGAGTAAAGACCTGAAGATTAAGATGGATCAGACTTTCAGCAAAGCTGGGGAGGAATGGGCATTCCCTGCAGAGGAAACATCAGGTGTAAAAACCCACATGTGAAAAAGGCTCTGGCACAGTCACAGAACATGGAGGAGGGCACAGCAACCCACTCCAGTATTCTTGCCTGAAGAATCCCACAGACAGAGAACCCAGGAGGACTACAGTCCTTGGTGCCACAAAGAGTCAGATACGACTGAGTGACTACCACACACAGACACACACACACGTATACACACTCACAGAACAGGGCAGGTAGAGCCTTATGGGCAGAGAGCAAGGGATGTGGGGTGCCAGTGTAGACCAGAAAGGACCAGATTGCTCAGAACCCTGTGCCCATGCAGAGAATTTAGAGATGGTGCAAAAGAAAAAATAAAGGAAAAAACCTTGGGAGAGTTCAAAACAGGAAAAACCTGATGTTTGACAAAGACTGCCAATAGCTTCCAAGTTGGACTGGTCAGCGCAAAATGAAAGCGGGAAGAATGTTGCCCTGCAGTCTAGGATGAAAGAGTTCTGCAGAAGAAGGCCAGAAGGCCAAGAAAGCAGAGATGGAGAGGTGATGAGAAGATGAAGGGCACTTTTGGTGCAGCCAAGACTTGGTGATGCATCATCTTTGGGAAAAGAAGGACCTAGGTATGAAGGCCTAGCATAGTGTTCTGAGTAACAGGGTATAAAATGGAGCCATGTGTAAAGATGAAGAATATGAAGGAAAGATAAAGAGTTTATAAAGATAAAGATAAAAGAAACTTAAAACTTGAACAACAAATAAATAAGGTATTTCACCTGATGGACAACTGTCTTCACAATCAATACTTGAATGAAGTTTAATATGAAGTTAATGCTAGTCTTCAATAAATATACAGTAAATTAGGCTTTGGATGTTAAAACATATCTCTTTTAATAAAAAATACTCTAAATATCCTGAGGTAAAGCATTGTGACTGATTCATAGTCAATGTTCAGTAAATCTGTGCTGAAATAAATCCAAATGAAACTCAAGAGATGGAAAATGAAAAAAAACCTTAGGTCAAGAATAATAAGGTTTCGTTTAGGCTCTGCCACTTTCCAATTGAGTGACTTTGGGGAAGTTAAACTCTGAATTTCAATATTCTCATATGTGGAATGCAGATTATAACAGAAGATCACAATGGTTAAATAAAATACTATGTAAAACCAGCTGCACGTAAGAGACCTTCAGACCTCTGTACCCCTTCCTACAGCTTCAGCTATTGTTTACTCCCAAGTTTGGGTCTGTAAGCATTTTTCCAATCTCTACATCTATTTCAATTAAATTTTGTCTTACCATCTAAGACAGCATTGTGCATAGAGAAAGAATTCAATTCATCTTTTCTGATTAGCAGATTTCTTTAATTAAACATAAACTCTCAGGAAGAATACATACATAGCACAATGGACCTCAGTCTTCAGGATTCTGTCACCTATCTTTGTCCTGAAGATCCCCCTTCTGCCCTCTTCTCATTGACAGGCAGCCAAAAATGAGAATTTGCCTTTCAATCTATTGTGAGCAAAGTGAAATGATTCTTTTCCTGCATAACAAAACCTATAGGCAACTGTAAAATATAATTTCCTCTCAGCTTCTTGACAGACTTGATATAAATTTCAGTGCACAGGGGGATAAAAAGCAGGGGCCACTTTAAAAGATAAATTTCATTGTATATATCTGACAATAGCATATGTGTTCAGAGCCCCCTCCCCTTTTTTAAGAGAAGAAATGACTATGCTGTTAAACAATCAAAGGTTAAAGTTAGCTCCGTCATTCATGTGGTTTCATTCTCTTACGTATATTGAAATACCTCAGAAAGATTTATAACCCTGGTTCATACAGTCAGACTTCCAGTAAATGAGTCTCTTTTCTGAAGGTTAAATATTTATACTCCTATTTTCCTGCTTGATACAGACAATAAGAGTAAACCCCTGTTAATCAAGGAGCCAGGGTGACAGGCAGGTTAGCATAAGAAACAGTGCCTGGTCCAGCACCTAAAGCATCTTCTGCCTTCCTACATTAGCTCCTCTGGAAATGAATGAATGAATGAATGAAAACTCCCCAGATAACCAATCCCAGGAAGCAGAAATAAATCTCTTCGGAAAACATGAGTCTAAGCCTAAAATTCCCCATCTATTCAATCTAGTGAGACAGATCATAGGAAATAACAATCACCCTTTAGAAGAACAGCAGTTACAGTGAGTGAAATACTTCTATATTCATACACTTGAGCTTTACAGAACTCTATGGAGTGGATAGGTAGACACTGATATTTTATCTCCTAGTTGAATGCGTTGATGTTTTAAGTGCATGAGTCACTTGATCTGTGTCATACAGACGGTTCATGGCAGGACTATGACAACAGCTACATTATCTTGATTCCTATGAGGGTGATTTATCCACTGTGTGCTTCTAATTATGACAACAATATTGACAAGAAATACTTACATAGTGAATTACAGTTTAACGAAGGTATGCCACGTGATCACACTGGATCTTTAGAGCAATCTTTTGAGTATTTTCTTACCTTATTTTAGTTTTCAACTGATATTTATTTGCATAAAAGTTTCAATCAGATGAAAAATAGCTGCTGCTTGACCCTTCACCTTCAAAACCTGCTTCCTGAGAATAAACCATTTTCCGCTCTCTCACTGATTGCTTCCCTATATTTATAAGTAGTATTTTTTGCACTTCTATTTCTCAACTGTTCAGTTGTAGACATCAGGTAGTGACTCCTAGGACAGAGAAGAATCAAATACTGAACCCCTTCTCCCAACACACACAAATGCTTGCAAGAGTTATAAAAAATAATTTTGGTTAAATCAATATTTAGCATTTGTATTACTGTGACCATTTAAAATAATTTGCAGTTATGGTAGAAAGTACTAAATTTCCTTTATCTCTCCATTTTCTTCAATTCCTTGGTTTTATTTTCCCTATTAAGTTAATATAAGGGCAATACTTTTTCTGAGTTTCCTGTATACCTACCAAATGATTTTATTCTGAACTTCTATCAATACTCAATATGATGATAGATATTTTCAGGTAAATATATAATCAGTTTAAAAACAAAATACATTTCTCCTGAACCCTCAGGCCTCTTATTCCAAACTGGACAGTTTACAGGCTGCAGTAAAGCCATCATCTGGGTATTTCCTGTCCATCTTCATACACTGGATCCTTGTTGAATATTTCTCTTCTCCTGACTTAAGTCCTGGTTGGGATGGAGCAAATCCTCTGATAGCTTCCTGAGAAAGAAGCAAAACAATTACACTTTGAGAACTTTTAAATCTAAAATGTATTTATTTTTCCTCTAAGAATTCATTTGTCATTACCTTACATAGAAAAACTTCCTCTCAGAATCATGAAGACCATTGTCTACTTTTTTTCTCTTCAGTCTTTCTGTTGAAAGAGCCAAAGATATCCCGATTATTCATTTTCTGTATGCAATCTATTCTTTTTTATGAGAGCTTTAAAAACTTCTTTCATTAAAGTTCTGAAATATCAAAATGTGGGCCCTCATGCTGGTCATTTCTTATTCATCATTCTGGTTTCTTAGTGGAGCCACTTCAATCTGGGAATTATTATCCTTCATTACTTTAAAAACACCTGATTTATACTTGCATACTGTTGGTTTTCTCTAGAAATCCTATTAGTTCAATTGAATGTCATAGACTTAATGAATATTTCTTTATATCCATTCTCTTTTTCTCTTTTTGTAATTTTTAAATATTAAGGTAAAATAAATAGAGTGAAGGGGTTTCCCAAGGAGGTGCTAGTGGTAAAGAACCTTGTCAGTGCAGGAGATGAAAGAGACATAAGTTCAATTCTTGGATCCGGAAGGTCTCCTGGAAGAAGGCATGGCAACCCACTCCAGTATCCTTGCCTGGAGAATCCCATGGACAGAGGGGCCTGATGAGCAGCAGTTCATGGGGTCACAAAGAGTCACACAACTGAGGTGACTTAGCATACACACACATAGAGGGAATGCAAAACTTTAATTATACAGTTGGATGAGCTTTGATGAATATATGTGCCCATGTGACTCCCCACAGTGAATATACAAAACATTTCCACCACTGTCTTCCAGACTATCCTTGCTCACACTCCATTTACTCAACTGTTTTCTGACTCTTGACAGTCCATTTCTATTTAATGTGAGGTAAAGTTGGATCAAAGATATACAAGTAAAAAGAATTGTTGGCTGATAAAGACTTCGTTGTGAACAGTTGAAAACTAAGAAATTTTGTTGAAGACACCCTTCTTCATCCAAGTATTCCTATTGGCATTCTGGAAGCTAAGTTAGAAGAACACTGATGGTCTATATAAGTCATGGTTTAACCGGAGAAGCAGAACCAGTAGGAGATACAAATATACAAATTAAGGTAAATAGATATGGATATAAATGTAGATATAAGTTTATATCTATCTAATATGTGCATATATAAAGAGGTATATTATAGGAGATTGGCATGTAATTGCTGGGGCTGGCTGTGCAAGTTCAAAGTCCATAGATTAGGAGTTCAGGAAAAGACGATCACAAACAGGCTGGAACCCTATGGGCACTGGTTGAATTTTTGTCCAAATATTTCAGTCTAGAAGGAAGATCCAGGGTTAGACAGAGCAACTGAAATGACAGCAGATGGTTGGAATCACGGCATCCAAAATGGTCCTAAGCTTTCTTTTAAGGCCTTACCTTAATTAGGTAAGGTAATCAAAATCGTTTTGATTAACTCAGTCAGTGGATTAGGGAGTGACTTCACATCTTCAAAATATTTTCACAGCGCAACCTAGATTAGAGTTTGATTTTTTAACTGGGAGAAGGCATGTACATGCTATATCATGACTGTCTGCCAGCTGCCACCTGTATCACACCCCAACAAGAAACACTACAAAGGGAAGTCAGGTTAGTCAAGTTAAAACTTCAGCATTCCATTATGTGGTCTCATGATTACAATGGAGACATCAACTTAATCCCTTCGTTTTGAGCACACCACCTAGCCTGCACTCTCAGCTGTGCTGCAGGCTGATTTCCAAGCTTCTAATTCAGTTTCTTTAGAGACAAAAACTCCTATTTTCTATCAGAGGAGGTACCTGGGGGTATTCAACTATTCCCATAAAGACTTCCAACCATTCTTATTGATTTAAGCCTAATTATCCATCCCACATTTTGAGAAGCCTCCAGTTCCTGAGATTTTTCTGGACTTCTACAACTTAAGGGTTTGTTTTTGTTGGGAAACCACTAGGGTTTCCTCTTTCATCAATCTTATGAAGCAGTTTCTATTCATTCACTTGCCATCTTAATTTTCTAAGACTGTAGATTTCAGGTGC
Organism: Nanger dama; assembly: GCA_917880005.1. NCBI lineage: Eukaryota > Metazoa > Chordata > Mammalia > Artiodactyla > Bovidae > Nanger > Nanger dama. The sequence continues at coordinate 8,731,287 of CAKJTW010000044.1, read as the reverse complement.
TCTCACCACACACACACACACAAAACAGACAAAACAGGTAACCATGTGAGTAGAGAAATATGCTAATTTTCTTGACTGTAGTCATGATATAACTGTATACAAATAGCCATATACAAACTATGTATATCGAAACATGTATATCAAAACATGTACTGTACCTTGCATATATATAATATTATTTAAATGTTTTAGAAATAAAAAACCAAGAAAATGTCTCGTCTTTTCCCAGTTGACCTCTTCCCTTTCGTTTTCTTGTCTTTACTTTCCAGGAAGTTTCTTTCTGGACTTTTAGCCAGGTTTTGATATGTAAATGAATGAGTTTAAACTGCAAAAGCCAAATAGTTTTCTTTGTGTCCATTTTGTGAATAAGGGAACAGAATCCTTCTAAAAAATTAAGCGACATAAAGTCCAACAACCAACACATGGGTAAGGCCTTAAACACAGATTCTAGTGAATTACCTCATTCTGATAAAATGTTAAGAGCATTATTGAAGGAAACAAAGCCACCTTTTAAGCATGCTGAAAATATTCTCCTTCTACAGTTAGCTCGGAAAGTTGAAGCTGCATTTCCTGGTCACATCATTCACTTATCATTCATAAGGCACTGACCTAATAAGACATTGAAATGTCTTGTTAAATACTTAGCTATAGATCCACTTGTTTATTTGCAAGGTTGTTGTATATGATTGCCATTGTTGTTGTTGCTGTTCAGTCACTAAGAAGTGTTTCTTTGCAACCTCAAGGACTACAGCACACCAAGCTTCCCTGTCCTGCACTACAATTAGCATATGATCCAAATAAATAACTAGTAGGTAGTTCTCCCATAGTCAAAGTAAACAAAATAAAACAAAACATGGGAGCAAAGTTGCCCCTATCCACAACTACAAGATGTGACTTACATTCAAGATACTGGCTCTTTTGATAGACATTCTGCATATCTAAAAGTCTGAAATCTGAAAATGAGATGCTTCCATCATGATATCAAATACTAGTTCCTCTAAACTGGAAGCTGATACTGCCACATGACCATTTCAGACTCCATGGAGTTTCAATGTAACAGGTGAGGAATGTATCATATTACTGGCTAGAGTCCGTGATCCTATGATCCGGGGATAACAAAGAGGGAAGAAGCATAGGATAAATGACTTAGGTAATTCTCCCAAATTAAGGCTACAAAATCCTTTGTGAAGAGCTTCAGAATAGCCTTAAATCTCGCTCCACGATTGTGGTAGACTGGATTATGGATCTCCTTACTTTGATGAATAGAATTCATATGAACAGAAAACATATGTTCACATTCTTTGGCATGTAAATTTTCAGTAATCTCCCACTTTGTGTGGAGTCTTTTTACCCCACTGACTGTGGGCTTGGTGAATTATTTTGGCCAGTGGACTGTTAGCAGACACAGTGGTAGCAGAAACCATAAACATGTTGATCACCTTGAGACCTGGGCCTCAGGGTGAGATTTGTAAGAGGAACACACCTTAGTCCTCTGGTAGCCTAGAGTCCAAATGGGCCCAGCAGAGTTACAGTTGACCAACAGACTTGAGTATGAGAAATAAATATTTGCTATTTTAAACCGCAGCATCTGGGGCTGTTTGTTACACAGGGCTGTTGCAGGAATCACTCAAAAAGTTAGAGGCTTAGTTCCGTCATAATTTTAGTCATAATTTTAGTTTTTAGATTTTCACAAGATTCCACTCATCATCCCTTCTCATAAACCTCTCCATCTGAGCAAGCTTTAGTAAATCTTCTTTGCAACAAAATCACTTTAAAAGAAGATGAGACAGTATTTGTTCCTTACAAACTTTTTTGACCTATAAGAAACCAAATCATGATTAATAAATAAAGTAATCAATTAAGTATCTAAATATATACATGGAATGAATGATAAATATTGATTCCCATAAGATTAATTCACTCTATTTTGGTAGGAAAATAAGTTTAAAATCAAGAAAGTTTACCTGTTCTCGATGTATGGTAAACTTGTCATAAAACATTTAAAAATATAAATTAGAAAATTTGTGAGCTATACTTTATAGTTTTATGTCTTATCATCATCTTTCTGCTTCCTACCCAAATATGTTTTTCCTTTTTTTTTTTTTGGCCTGGCATTCCTGTTTTGGTTAGTAATTCTTGCAGCAAATATCTCTGGTTATTACTCCCAAAATATAGTTATCACATGGAGACATACTGGGGACAGGTGTAGAGATGACTACTGGTAAGTAAATGATACAGATTTTTAAAAGCTTATTAAACTTATTATCCTAATTGTGTTTATAAATCTACAAAAGAAAAAAAAATTACAATTATGGAGCATAAAAGTTAGTTAATTCTCTTGAAGAAAATGATAAGTCTTCAAGTTTTTAAAAAGTATTGATTTTGACAACATAGAAGAAGGAGCTGAAATAACAATAAGCTACAATTTTTAGAAATGTTTTGAAATCTGGAATCAATATTTACAAGTTGAATACTTACAGTGATGAATAATTAGCTGCATTTGAAAACATTACATGGTTGGGGTATAATACTTATGTTTCTAAATAAATTTTCATATATGTATATATGTTCAAAACTAGGAAAATCTAGAATAAATTTTGTTTGCTATGTTAAATTCTTACTAAAATTTCTAATAAACTTGATTTTCATTTATTTTCTTAAATTTGTAAACTGTTTGAAAAATAACTAAATTTGCAGACATATCTCAGTATTCAAATGAAAGGAAGAGTTGCATGTCTCTCACCTTAAATAAAAAGCTAGAAATTATTAAACTTGATAAGGAGGGCATGTTGAAAGCTAGGAAAGTCAAGTTGTGTTAGCAAAAGAAAAGTTTTTGAAGGAAATTAAAATACAGGAATGATAAGAAAATGAAACCACCTTGCTTTGATATCGAGAAAGTTTTAATAATCTGAATAGATATCAAACAGCATTCTCTTAAGACAAAGCCTTATCTAGAGGAAAGCCCTAACTTTTCAATTCTGTAAAGAGTAAGAGATGTGAGGAAGCTGGAGAAGAAAAGTTTAAAACTAGCAGGGGTTGGTTCATGAGATGTATGGAAAAACCCATCTCCAAGACAGACAAGTGCATTGTGGAGTGCCAAATGCTGATGTACAATACAGCTAAGATAATTCATGAAGGTGGCTGCACTAAATGACTGATTTTCTGTGTAGACAATTATCCTTACATAGGAAGAGAAATGCCACCTAGGACTTAAGTAGCTAGAGCGTGCCTACCCATGCTAAGTCATGTCTGACTCTTTGTAACTCCATGGACTGGAGTTACAGGCTCCTCTGTCCATGGAATTTTCCAGGCAAGAATACTGGAGTGAGTTGCCTTTACAGACGATCTTCCTGAACCAGAGATCGAACCCAAGACTCCTGTCTCACCTGCATTGGCAGGTAGATTCTTCACCACTGAGCTACCTGGGAAGCCCTGATAGCTAGAGAGGAGAAGTCAATAGTTGGCTTCAAAGCTTCAAAGGACAGTCTGATTCTCTTGTGAGGGACTAATGCAGCTGATAACATTAAGTTGTTGTTAGTGCTCATTTACCACTCTGAAAATCCTAGGACTCTTTAGAATTATGCTAAATCTACTCTGCTTATGCTCTATGAATAGAACAACAAAACCTGAATAATAGCACATCTGCTGACAAGGTAGTTTGCCTAACATTTTAAGCCCACTACTGAGACCTACCCAAAAGATTCTTTTCAAAATATTACTGCTCATTTACAATGCATATGGTCACCCAAAAGATCTAATGATTGACAATGAGATTAATGTTGTTTCCACGTCTGGTAACAAAACATTCATTCTGAGCCCATAGATCAAGAAACAATTTTGACATTTAATCTTATTTTAAAAATACATTTTCTAAGCTATGTTCTTCATAGAGAGTAATTCATTTGATGAATCTCAGCACTGAAATCCTTCCAGAAAGAATTCAACACTTTAGATGTCATTAAGAACATCTCTGGAAGAAGCACAAGCTACAATCAAGATTGCCAGGAGAAATATCAAGAACCTCGGATATGCAGATGACACTACCCTTATGGCAGAAAGTGAAGAGGAACTAAAAAGCCTCTTGATGAAAGTGAAAGAGGAGAGTGAAAAAGTTAGCTTAAAGCTCAACATTCAGAAAACAAAGATCATGGCATCTTGTCCCATCACTTCATGGCAAATAGATGGGGAAACAGTGGAAAAGGTGTCAGACTTTATTTTGGGGAGCTCCAAAATCACTGCAGATGGTGACTGCAGCCATGAAATTAAAATATGCTTGCTCCTTGGAAGAAAAGTTATGACCAACCTAGATAGCATATTCAAAAGCAGAGATATTACTTTGCCAACAAAGGTCCATCTAGTCAAGGCTATGGTTTTTCCTGTGGTCATGTATGGATGTGAGATTTGGACAGTGAAGAAAGCTGAGGGCCAAATAATTGATGCTTTTGAACTGTGGTGTTGGAGAAGACTCCTGAGAGTCCCTTGGACTGCAAGGAGATCCAACCAGTCCATTCTGAAGGAGATCAACCCTGGGATTTCTTTGGAAGGAATGATGCTAAAGCTGAAACTCCAGTACTTTGGCCACCTCATGTGAAGAGTTGACTCATTGGAAAAGACCCTGATGCTGGGAGGGATTAGGGGCAGGAGGAGAAGGGACAACCGAGGATGAGATGGCTGGATGGCATCACAGACTCGATGCACATGAGTTTAGGTGAACTCCAGGAGTTGGTGATGGACAGGAAGGCATGGCATGCTGTGATTCATGGGGTCACAAAGAGTCAGACATGACTGAGTGACTGAACTGAACTGAAGAACAACTTTTATAAAAGGCAGAAAACCAGAGATCAAATTGCAACATTTGTTGGATCATAGAAAAAAGCGAGAGAACGCCAGAAAACCACATACTTCTGTTTCATTGACTATGCTAAAGGTTTTGACTGTGTGTATCACAACAAACTGGAAAATTCTTAAAGAGATGGGTATACCAGACCACCTTACAGTCCTCTGAGAAACCTGCATGCAGGTCAAGAAGCAAAAGTTAGAACCGGACATGGAACAAAAGACTGGTTCAAAATTGGGGAAGGAGTACATCAAGACTGAATGTTGTCACCCTGCTTATTTAACTTATATGCAGAGTACATCATGTGAAATACTAGGCTGGATGAATCACAAACTGGAATCAAAATTGCCAGGAAAAATATCAGTAACCTCAGATATGTAGATGATGCCACTCTAATGGCAGAAAGTGAAGAGGATTTTATTTTCTTGGGCTCTAAAATCACTGTGGATAGTGATTGAGGCCATGAAATTAAAAAGTCCTTGCTCCTTGGAAGAAAAGCTTGACAAACTTAGACAGCATATTCAATAGCAGAGACATTACTTTATCAACAAATGTCCGTAGAGTAAAAGCTATGATTTTCCAGTAGCCACATATGGATGTAAGGTGTGGACCATAAGGAAGGCTAAGCACCGAATAACCTATTATTTTGAATTGAGGTGCTGGAGAAGACTCTTGAGAGTCTTCTCAAGAGTATACAACCAATCCAAACTGAAGCAATCACAACCTTGATCAGTCAGGATCCATAAACATCGAGGCAAGACCCTCCACTAGCAAGAAAGATTATAAATCACTAGAGGCTCAGTCAGTCGGTCAGTTCAGGGTTACATGTCACTCATGTTTGACTCTTTGCGACCCCATGAATCGCAGCATGCCAGGCCTCTCTGTCCATCACCAACTCCCGGAGTTCACTCAGACTCGCATCCATCAAATCAGTGATGACATCCAGCCATCTCATCCTCGGTCGTCCCCTTCTTCTCCAGCCCTCAATCCCTCCCAGCATCAAAGTCTTTTCCAATGAGTCAAGTCTTCGCATGAGGTGGCCAAAGTACGGGAGTTTCAGCTTTAGCATCTTTCCTTCCAAAGAAATCCCAGGGTTGATCTTCAGAATGGACTGGTTGGATCTCCTTGCAGTCCAAGGGACACTCAAGAGTCTTCTCCAACACCAGAGTTCAAAAGTATCAATTCTTTGGCACTCAGCCTTCTTCACAGGCCAACTCTCACATCCATACATGACCACTGGAAAAACCATAGCCTTGACTAGACGGACCTTAGTCGGCAAAGTAATGTCTCTGCTTTTGAATATGCTATCTAGGTTGGTCATAACTTTTCTTCCAAGGAGTAAGCATCTTTTAATTTCATGGCTGCAGTCACCATCTGCAGTGATTTTGGAGCCCCCAGTATAAAATCTGACACTATTTCCACTGTTTCCCATTTATTTCCCATCAAGTGATGGGACCAGATGCCATGATCTTCGTTTTCTGAATGTTGAGCTTTAAGCCAACTTTTTCACTCTCCTCTTTCACTTTCATCAAGAGGCTTTTTAGTTCCTCTTCACTTTCTGCCATAAGGGTGGTGTCATCTGCATATCTGAGGTTATCGATATTTCTCCTGGCAATCTTGATTCTAGTCTGTGCTTCTTCCAGCCCAGAATTTCTCATGATGTACTCTGCATGTAAGTTAAATAAGCAGGGTGACAATATACAGCCTTGGTGTATTCCTTTTCCTGTTTAGAACCAGTCTGTTGTTCCATGTCCAGTTTTAACTGTTGCTTCTTGACCTGCATATAGGTTTCTCAAGAAGAAACAAAAAATATCATGTGACTTCCTTTACTGCAATATTCATTTTATTGTGGTAGTCTAGATCTGAACCTATAATATCTCAAAACTGATAAGCCTATGTAAAAAGAAAATTAAAATGTTAATATAACCCATATGATAAATAATGATTACTTTTCTTTTTTAAAAGTCTTCATGGAAGGCCTGGAAGGCCTCTTCATTGCACTGTTGAATAGAAATGGAGTTAGGGAAAAACCCACTAACTCAAAAATATATTTGCACTCCCTTGTTCACTGCAGCATTATTTACAATAACCAAGGTATGGAAATAATCTATGTATCTATCTATGGATGAATAGATAAAGAAAGCATGTACATCATATATATAATGGAATACTATTATCCCATAAAAAGGAATGAAATCTTGCTATTAATATTTTCAACCACATGAAAGGAACTTGAATGCATTATGCTAAGTGAAGTGAGTCAGACTGAGAAAGACAAATACCATGTGATCTCATTTGTAAATGGAATTTTAAAAATCAAAGCAAAAACAATGAGCTTGTAGGTACAGAGAACAGGAGCCCAGTGGGAGGAAGGGCAAAATGAGTGAAAGGAGTCAAAATGTACAAACTTTCGATTATAAAATAAATAAATGATAGGGATATAAAGTGCAGATGGTGACTATAATTAATAATACTGTATTGCATATTTGAAAATTACTAAGAATAGATCTTAAAAACTCCTCTCACAAGAAAAAATTATGTATCTCTGCATGATGATAGAGGTTAAGTAGACTTATTATGATCATTTTTCAATGCATACAAATATAGAATATTTATGTTGTACACCTGAAACAGGGTTACATGTCAATTATATTTCAATTAAAAAAAAAACAGAAGACATTTTAAAATGTGGTTAAAGGCTAAAATTCTCAATGATCATGGAAATACTGTTCTATTAAGAAGACATATTAAATAGAAAAGTTTAAAACAAGTCAAAAATGTAGATAAACAGGATGAATTCATTTAAAAATGAGTATAAAAAATAACAAAACAGGAAGCTACAACATAGCAGAGAGGATAAACAAGCCAAAAGTTATTTATTTGAAGAAAGAAAAAATAAAGTTCATGGCTCCAAAGGACATATATAAGAATGTCCATGACATTAGTGTCATAAGAGCAAAGAGTAATAATAATCATTAATATAAACCATTATATAACAACAATAAGCCAATCATAACCACTATAATCATTTATAAGAAAAAGATTGATGTATTTTAATATAAATACATATTAAAACATTTTTAAAGCAATAGAAAAAAATTGATTTACAGTTATATGTCTCAACAGAGATTAATTTTATACATACATTGTCTTTTTATTTACTATAATCAGGATCTAACAAAGTTTGTGGGAGGGAAGATGAGTGTGTATCCAAACAAAATCAGATCTCTGCCACCAAAGAAGGATGGGAATGGCTACTGAATAAGCAATCCATGATGTCACCCTAAAATAGTCACTTGAAAAATGACTAAAAAAATCACTAACTGTGAATATGCTAAATCTTGCTTGCATAGTCTGATGATTTAAAGATTTAAAAGCTACAATAAAATAAACATGGCCACCAGATTCCTTTATTCATTATGTATTTACCAATCATATCTATGAATGTATATGGAAAAGAACAGTCATTAAATGTCCAAAGTTTGTTCTGTCATCACTGTATCCAACAGGTTTGTATATTACAATGGAGAATTTTGTTCCTGTCAAATGACAACAGTGTAACCATTTAAAAAATCATTTAAACTGCTAGATATAAAACTTTGATACCTTGGGCTACATTATGGATGTGTTGGCCAAAGGAAATCTTTGACAATAAAAATATCTTGTAAATGGTGGAGCTGAAACTATATACCAGTATGTTTGATCCCTCTGTCTAAAGTTTGACATGAGAACAAAAACTTCTCTAAATGTTTTCTTAATTTGCATTGAACAACTCTAAATTATCATTGAATTGTTTTACATTTCCATAGAGCTTTACATTTTACCAAAAAAATTAAAATATAGACTTTTCCTCTGGCTTGATAACATTTTATTTTCTCATTATCCTTATTCTACAGATGAGTAATTACAGGCTCAGGGATGTTAATGACTTACTTAATGGACTTGGGTCCTATGAAGTGAAGATGAGATTTCAGATCAGGTGTTCTGACATTAACATCAGCTCTCTTCCCAAAATACTGTGCTAAGTGGTGATCTCTAAAAAAGAAAACAAAAAACAAATGAGATGGTGATCTCTAAAAGAGACCAGCAAATGGTCACCCTTGAGTTTTGAGCTAAGTAACTCTGAACTGAACACATGTGTGAGCAAAGAAATGGTGATGAGGAAAAGAAACAACTGAAATTAGCCAGGAAGAACACCTGGAGCTTACACAAATCTTACTTTCATGGACAGTATTAAAAACTTCATAATCCAAAGGGAATTGGGCAGACAACTCAAAAAGAAATTACCTCAGTAGTGGAGCAAATTATCCTTAGATTTATGGTGCTCTAGAGCCATCTAATAATTCTTAAAAATGAGTCTCAAAAGCATCAAAGTTTTCCCAAGTGACTAGGATAACTGGCAGTTCCAGTTTTGTCCTGAATGAAAAGGTTCCTGGTATGAAGAATGTTTAATTTTAAAACTTGGGACAATCCCAGGTGAATCTAATAAATTGTTTGCCCTATAAAACTCAAGAGTATTTATAGAAATATAAAATATCTATAACAGAGTGAAGAATATTTCACAGAATCTAGCTTTCAATTTAAAAATTGCCAAACATTTATATAAGCAGGAAAATATGATTAATACAAAGAGATATATATTTATCAATCAATATAAAAGGTAAAGATTGACAGATTATAGAATGTTTATCATGCTAAGAAAAGACACAGAGATATAAAAACATTTTGAAATTCTTGAGAGGAAAAGTAAGTGTGAAAGTGATAAATACAATGGATTAATTTAGTACATTAAATACTAAAGAAAAAGATTAGTGAACTTGAGGTCATAAAATAAGCCCAGGTAAAACACAAAAGATAAAGAGACTGAATATAGTAAAGAGAACTTCAGTGAGGTATAGGACAATTTTAAACAGCTTGGATTTAGTATGTATGTAATTGCAATCTTTGAAAGAATAGAAGAAAGGCTGGACAGGCAAATTATTTGAAGAAATAATAGCTGAAAGATTCCCAAATTTGATGAAAACTATATACCCAGAGACCTAAGTTCAAAGAAATCCAGCCTCAAGAACTATGACTTACAAAATATATTATAATCAAGTATCTTTAAGTAGTAAGAAAGAGAAAACCTTAAATGCAGCCAGAGGATAAAAGATATATTACTCATGAGAAAAAATATATATAAATGATGTGGATTTTTCAGAAACAATTCAAGTCAAAGCACAGTGAAGAACTATCTTTAAAGCATTGAAGGGGAAAAAAAGTCAACCTAAAATTATATACCCAGAAAAAAATCTTTTATAAATGAATGCAAAATAAAGGCTTTTTCCCAGATATACAAAAGCTGAAAAACTTAGCAAAAGTAGATTTGAGCTAAAATATTTAAAGCAATTGGTCAGGGAGAAGAAAATATATGTGTGTGTGTGTGTGTGTGTGTGTGTGTGTGTGTGTGTACCGAAGAGAAATGTAGACCCAGAGACTGCAAATGGTCTCCCTCGAGTCTTGCTGCTGCTGCTGCTAAGTCACTTCAGTCATGTCTGACTCTGTGTGACCCCATAGACAGCAGCCCACCAGGCTCTTCCGTCCCTGGAATTCTCCAGGCAAGAACACTGGAGTGGGATGCCATTTCCTTCTCCAATGCATGAAGGTAAAAAGTGAAAGTGAAGTCATTCAGTCATACCCGACTCTTCGTGATCCCATGGACTGCAGCCTACCAGGCTCCTCTGTCCATGGGATTTGCCAGGCAAAAGTACTGGAGTGGAGTGCTATTGCCTTCTCCCCTTGAGTCTTGAGCTAACTAATAAAAAGTATCAGAAATAGCAAAGTTCCTGTGATTCATGTTAACTGGTGTAATATTATTTGAAAGTAGTTGATAAGTCTAAAATACATGCTATAAACCCAAAAGCAACCACTAGCAAACAATCCAAGGAGAGAGCTATAGTTAATAAACTGATGATAGAGATATAAATAAATCATAAAAAACACATTAATCTCAAAGAACACAGAAAAAAGAGAACAAAAATCATAGATGCAACATATTAGAAACATATATAAGTCCAATCATATAAGCCAATTCAATGGACTTGAATCAGAGCAAACTCCAGGAGATAGTGAAGGACAGGGGAGCCTGGTGTGCTGCAGTTCATGGGGTCACAAAGAATTGGACACAACTTAGTGAGTGAACAGCAAAAACAATAAATCATATAAATAATTGTTCAAATGTAAATAATCTAAAAAGTACATGAAAAGCTTAAAAATATCATTTTGAATGAAATAGCAAGATCCAACAAGAAATAATTTTTAAATATAATGATACAGGCTAAAGGAAAAAAGAATGAGGAAAGATATTCTCTATACCAATATAATCAAAAGAAAGATGGAATGATTACTTTCATATTAGATGAAGTAGATTTCATAGCAAAAACATTATTATAGAGGTAGATAATTTTTGATAAGAAATATGTCAATATGTCAATATAATATTCCTAAATATTTATGTATTCAACAATGAAACTTCAAAATGCAAAAATCAAAACCTGATAGAAATTTTAAGGATCAACTAACACAAAGTGTATTCTCTGACCACAAAAATAAGTAAGTAAATAGAAGTTACTTACAAAAATATACTTGAATAATCTTCAAAGATTTATAAATGAAATAGCATATGTAAAAATAGCCCATCAAAAGTCAAAGGAGGAAGTATTTTTACAAAAACACACATATCAAAACTTTTTGAATGCTTCTGAATCAATTCTTATAGGAAAGTTTATAACAATTAACATCTTATATTAGAAAAAGAAGGTATCAAAATAGTGATCTCAGCTTCCACCTTAAAAAGAAGTAGAAAAATAAAAACAAATTAACATAAAGGTAGGAAAAAGAAATAATAAAGATCAAAGTGGAAATTAATGACATAGATAAGATAAAATGATAGGAAAAAAATCAATAAACCAATCCTGATTCTTACAGATATCTACAAAACTGACAAACTCCTAGTTACCTTTTTCAGAAAAGGAAAAGAAAAGATATATAAATCATAAATATCAAGAATGTGAGAGACAGCATCCTTTCAGATTCTGCAGATGTTACAGAATTAATACGGAAAAGTTATGTACAACATTATGTCAATAAATTTAGCAACTTGGATGGAACTGGACAATTTCTTGAAAGACACAAACTACTAGAGTTCATTTAAGAAGAAATAGGTACTAAGAATGGCCTTATATTGATTAAACTTTCCTGCAATGAAAATCCAGGTATAGATGGCTTTATGAGTGAATATTAACAAATATTTAAGGAAGAGAAAACACTAATTCTTCACAAGCTCTTCTATAAAATTGAGGAGATAATACTTTCCAATGTACAAGCTGGAATCAAGATTGCCGGAAGAAATATCGATAACCTCAGATATGCAGATGACACCACCCTTATGGCAGAAAGTGAAGAGGAACTAAAAAGCCTCTTGATGAAAGTGAAAGAGGAGAGGGAAAAAGTTGGCTTAAAGCTCAACATTCAGAAAACGAAGATCATGGCATCTGGTCCCATCACTTCATGGGAAATAGATGGAGAAACAGTGAAAACAGTGTCAGACTTTATTTGGGGGGCTCCAAAATCACTGCAGATGATGATTGCAACCATGAAATTAAAAGATGCTTACTCCTTGGAAGAAAAGTTATGACCAACCTAGATAGCATATTGAAAAGCAGAGGCATTACTTGGCCAACAAAGGTCCGTCTAGTCAAGGCTATGGTTTTCCCTGTGGTCATGTATGGATGTGAGAGTTGGACTATGAAGAAGGCTGAGTGCCGAAGAATTGATGCTTTTGAACTGTGGTGTTGGAGAAGACTCTTGAGAGTCCCTTGGACTGCAAGGAGATCCAACCAGTCCATTCTGAAGGAAATCAGCCCTGGGTGTTCTTTGGAAGGGCTGATGCTGAAACTGAAACTCCAGTACTTTGGCCACCTCATGCGAAGAGTTGACTCATTGGAAAAGACTCTGATGCTGGGAAGCATTGGGGGCAGGAGGAGAAGGGGACGACCAAGAATGAGATGGCTGGATGGTATCACTGACTTGATGGACGTGAGTCTGAGTGAACTCCGGGAGTTGGTGATGGACAGGGAGGCCTGGCATGCTGTGATTCATGGGGTCGCAGAGAGTCGGACATGACTAAGCGACTGAACTGAACTGAACTGAATATGTAATTTGAGGCCAGCATTATTGACAGATTGTTACAAAAATAAGTTATAAAAAGAAAAATATACTTCTTGAATCAAGAAACAAAAATTACCTGCAATGTTTTAGCAAATTGAACCCAACAATTTTTACAAATGATAATGAACCAATCAGAATGAATTAGGGTTTATTCTTAGGAAAGCAAGATTTGTTTTACATTTAAAGGTCAATCAATCTGATCCACTATGTTAACAAACCAAAGGGGATAAAGTATAATAATTTAAATATCCGTGAAAATAGGCATTTAGAAAAGAATATTTCTAATCAAAAATTTCAGTAAACTAGAAACAGAAGGGGAATTCCTGAATCTGATCATGGATATCTACAAAAACTTATAGTTAACTCATATTTACTGGTAAAAGACTAAATGTTTTTCCCATTAGAACAGAAGTAAGAGAAGCATGTCAAGTCTCAAAATCTTTAGTCAGAATTGTATGGGCTCTCTTGCCAATTGAATAAGGCAAGAAAAATAAATAAATAAAAAGAATCAAATTTGGAACCGAGACAACAAAACTAAATTTATTCATGGTTCATGTAATTGTCTATGTAGAAATCCAATGTAACTAGAAAAAGAATGCCAAACCTAATGAATGAGTTTGTATAGGTTGCAGGATACAAGATTAACACAAAATTCATATCTGTAAATATATTTGCCATGAATAAAAGGAAATATAAATTTACCAGACAATATCATTACAATTATATGTGGAAGACTTTATACTGAAAATGACATTTACATGAGTGTATGTGTCCAAATTGGTTAAATAATTATATTTTTCATATATTGAACTTATTGTATATATAGCCCTTTCATGTGTTTGTACTAAAGCAACTTCAATCATGTCCAATTTTTTGCGACCCTATGGACTCTGTCCATAGGCTTCTCCAAGCAAGAATACTGGAGTGGGTTGCTGTGCCCTCCTCCAGGGGATCTTCCTGAGCCAGAGATCAGGAAGATTTCTTATGTCTCTTATATCTCCTGCATTGGCAGGAGCATTCTTTATTACTAGCATCTCCTGGGAAGCCCAGACCTTGTATAGTAGGAAATAATTTTATATATATGTGCACGGATACTCAGTTGTGTCTGACTCTTCACGACCCCAGGGGTTATATATAGCTCACCAGGCTCTGCAGTCCATGGAGTTTTACAGGCAAGAATACTGGAGTGGGTTGCCATTTCCTACTCTACTTATATATTTTAAATTGTTAAAAACTGTTATTGTAAAACTATCTTTTATATACTATTTCATCATATCATTTAGCCTCCATATATGTTGTGAACATTCAATTTGTTTCTGTATTAAATTCATTCTTTTCATGTGTTTCATCACCACCTGAGAATTGAAGAAGCATAGAAAAAAAAAAAAAAGGGCACATTATTTCAATAGAAAATCTTAATTGTTCAACAACATTAGCATTCTAGCACTTCAGAGTGTTGGCATTTGTGCTAAGGCTTCTCCCTTTGTGATTATAAGAAACTCAAAGGTCCAAGCATTTGATTTTCACACAAAAATGGCCAGAGGCAGAAAAGGATAGCTTCTCCCAGCGTGCCTTTCTTTAAGAGTAAGAAACCATCTCTAATCATCATCTTCTCACTAAACAAAGACCAGAAGAGATTGCCTTCTTTTTTTGAATCACTTATAAAAGCAAATAAAACTTAACAAATTGTGACTTAGAAAAGAGATTATCTTTATCAGAATTGTTTTATATACCTATTCCCAAAACATTATCAGGGGACTAGATCCCCTTAACTGACATGTATTAAGCAAGATGAACTCTCTTTCCTGCAAACACTAGGGCAGAAACTGACTTTTCCCCTTAACAACGAAATGCAAAGAAGACAAGACCCACAGTGCCACTACACTAATGCTCCAAAAGAAAGACAACTTGTTATCAAGTATAACACAAAATAGAGATGAAACATAACCCTCTAGTGTCTGGAATCACAAGGAATTATGCACTTTGAGTAACACAATCAATCAATCAGTGGTCACATATCAGATGAAACACTTTTGCATTCCTCTTGCCTTCAAGAAGAGATCTGAATTATTATGGACCAGTGATTTAGCACTGTCCCTACTTCCCAGGTGGCACTAGTGGTAAAGAATCTGCCTGCCAGTGCAGGAGATGTGAGTTCGATCCCTGGGCTGGGAAGATCCACTGGAGTAGGAAATGTTGACCCACCCTAGTATTCTTGCCTGGCAAATCTCACTGAAAGAGGAGCCTGGCAGATTACAGTTCATGGGACCACAAAGAGTTGGACGCAACTGAACACACACACACACACACACACACCCATACCCTACATGTAGATCTCCAGTGAAGATACTCTCTGAACTTAGCATCCTTATTCAGTTCTCATTCTTATCTGTACAAAAGAGGCTACCACAAGTCTACATGGTTACCGTCCTCTGTTGTTCTATATCTGTGATTTTGGGCAGTGTTCAGTCACATTTTTAGGATCCCAGAGCACTCAAGAAGTGCTTCTAAGAATTTAGAAAACAGTATTCAGTAGGACTGTCTACAATTGTGTTTCCCCAGTCCCCGTGCCATGGACTGGTACTGTTAGGAACCAAGCCTCACAGCAGGGATGAACGGCAGGCATGAGAGCAAAGCTTATCTGTATTTACAGCCACTCTGGTTGCAGGAAAATAAGCTCAGTGTCCCCACTGATTCTGTATTATGCTGGGTTGTATAATTATTTTATTATATATCACAATTTAATAGCAATAGAAATGAAGAGCACAATAAATGTAACGTACTTGAAGCATCTTGAAAACATCCTCCCACCCCCTGTCCATGGAAAAATTGTCTTTCACAATGTTTGGCCTAAAATGAAAGACCAGATTACAGCTTCCCTGGTGGATCAGAGGTAAACAGAACAGGAGACATGGGTTCTGTCCCTGGGTTGAGAAGATCCCCTGGAGAAGGAAATGGCAACCCACTCTAGTACTCTTGCCTGGGAAATCCTGGTCAGAGGAGCCTGGTGGGCCACACAGTCCCTGGGGTCACAAGAGTCAGATGCGACTTAGTGACTGAACACAAACAAAATATACCCTAACACCCACATCTGGACTCATCTTTTCTCCCCCTAAAAACACATTTTATCACTAAAATTAGAGATGTTCTTCCATAGCAGAGTCCTATTTCACCTAATTTAGGAAAGACTCATATATTATTTTAAGAAACGACAGCTCTTCCCCACTCCTACCACACAGTCTTGTGTCTTATATTTCTTCCCTTCCTTCACTTTTGAGAAATCAATAAACCTTCCCAATGGAGATTTCTGGAAGTATTCAGCAATAAAACATGCCATCTTTTATCCTTTCCATGAAGCTCCCATCCTTGTCCTTCCAACCCACGTGTGAAGCCTGATGGCAGCACCCCAGCTCATACTGTAGCTGGTCAGGTTCCAGGGGCTTGGCACCTGGGGTGCTTTGGCTAACCCAGAAGATATCAAGAAGCCTCTGGAGCGTTCTATCCATTGGTGACCCCAATCACATCCTCTCATATTGCCATAATACATCATTAAGAGAAAAGTAGACATTTGATCACATACTGAAAGGATCTGCTGCATTGCCTGTGAAAAGTCTGGCTACAGAGAGTGACAAGGAGATTGACTGAATATTTTCATACAGTGAGTGCTCAAAACTAGCCATCCTTCATTTATTTATTATTTTCAGTCGGGAAATTAAAGATGAATAATGATTTCCCAATTGCCCTTCACAATCATGATTCAGCCTGAGAGCTAATAAGCCATCTTCAATACCCGCCCCCTCCACCACCACCTTTTCTGAACAGATATTTTTTCCACATGGATGAACACAAAGAAATAATCAGATAGGAGATTTTTCTTCTAAATTAGGCCTCTTGTTTGTAAACTGAAAGAGTGCTGATGCAGTTCAGATTCCGCTCTCCACCACACAGGCCCGTGTTGCCCAGGTCTGTCACAAAGAGCGGGGAGAAGGGCAGGTTTTGTTCTATTCTCCAGGCTCCTTCTGTGTGAGAGGCCATTCAGGCGCTTGCTGCTTCTCTGCACCCGCGTTCTCTGCCCCTCTCCCTGGCTCACACCCTCTCTCTGTTTGTCTCTGTTAGGCCAGCATGAGAGGAGCGCCGCTGGCTGGGAATGTGCTTTGATGTCGACCTCTGGCTGCCACGGCCAGACCTGCCTTGGTGGGTAAGTAGCACGGGAGTGAGGGCGTGTGTGGGAGAGAGAAGGATGAAAGGAGTGCAGCTGGGGCCCAGGATGCGGACAGACTCCTGTCTGTTCCTTTAGATGCTTCAGGAAGGGAAATGCTGAGCCTTACGATTACAGAGGTTACAAACCAGCTCAACTTTAGAAATGACCATGTGAAGTACTGCCTAACGCAAAGAATCAAATTATTGTTCAGGCTTTTGGCATCAAAAAAAAAGAAAAGAAAGAGACGAGCCATGAGCATTGCCAGAGAGAAAAAGGCATTCAGATGACATTCTAAGGAGGGTGGTTACTCAAGGATGCAGGGAATTCAACAGAGATAGAGTCTGAGAGACGGCTTAGCACAACTTGCGCTGTTTCAACTTTTGTTTTGATCACTTGCACCAGGTACCAGGAATACAAGCCCTGGTGATAAGGCTACATTTGTGATGCAGGCAGGCAACACATGAAATTGTCACATGTGAGCCATCTCCTCTGACCTCTGGGGACCAGCCAGGCAAGGGACATCCTGAGAGGCTGAACCCACAAAGAAGCTTACGGTTTGTATGAATTTTTGGCATTCAAGAGCTACCTCCAGTCAGACCGTGGAGTTCCTGTGGCTTTGTCTAGATCAAAAGGCCTTATATTGCCAGGATGTCAGAATAGATCAGACCTTGTTCTCCTATAACCAACACTTGTTTCCTCTTCCCTCAACCACCTATTTTATTAACCCCACCACGTAAAGGAATGAGAGCCTCTCCTCATCACTGACTTCACAACACTTTCTGTCAACACTCTCCAGCAAGGATGGCAAGGTGGAAGGAGGCAGAGAAATTTTATATAAAATCCTTTTTGTTTTTTTCTATTTTGTTAACTCCCAGAGGATATTATTTCAAAAAATATTATCATCAAGCAAGAATTAATTGAAGACCTGCTGTATGCTATATCCATCATCTCATTGTTCAGTTGCTAAGTTGTGTCTGACTCTTTGTGACCTTATGGACCGCAGCACACCAGGCTTCCCTGTCCTTCATCATCTCCCGGAGTTTGCTCAACTCATGTCCATTGAGTTAGTGATGCCATCCAACCATCTCAGCCTCTTCCACCACCTTCTCTTTCTGTCCTCACTCTTTTCCAGCATCAGGGTCTTTTCCAATGAGTTGGCTCTTTGTATCAGGTGGCCAAAGTATTGGAGTTTCAGCTTCATCATCAGTCCTTCCAGTAAATATTCAGGGTTGATTTCCTTTGGAATTGGCTGGTTTGATCTTGCTGTCCAAGGGACTACCAAGAGTCTTCTCTAGCACCATAATTCAAAAGCATCAATTCATCAACACTCAGCATTCCTTATGGTCTAGTGATCATATCTGTACATGACTACTGGAAAAATCATAGCTTTGAATGTATGGACCTTTGTCTGCAAAATGATGTCTCTGCTTTCAAATACACTGTGTAGGCTTGTCATAGCTTTTCTTCCAAAGAGAAAGCGTCTTTTTAATTTCATGGCTGAAGTCACAATCTGCAGTGATTTTGGAGCCCAAGAAAATGAAATCAGTCACTGTTTCCACTTTTTTTCCATCTCTTTGCCATGAAGTGATGGGACCAGATGCCATGATCTCAGTTTTTTGAATATGGAGTTTTGATAAGCCAGTTTTTCCACTCTCCTCTTTCACCTTTATCAAGGGGCTCCTTAGTTCTTTTTTGCTTCTTGCCGTTAGAAGGGTATCATCAGCATAACTGAAGTTGTTGATATTTCTCCTAGCAACTTTGATTCTAGCTTGTGATTCATCCAACATTTTGCATTATGTATTCTACATGTAAGTTAAATAAGCAAGGTGACAATATACAGCCTTGATGTGTTCCTTTCCCAGTTTTGAACAGTCCATTGTTCCATGCCCAGTTCTAACTGTTGCTTCTTGTCCTAAATAGAGGTTTCTCAGGAGACAGGTAATAACAGACAGATGGTCTGTTATTCCATCTCTTAAAGAATTTTCCACAGTTTGTTGTGATCCACACAGCTTTCGCTTAGTCAGTGAAGTAGAAGTAGATGTTGTTTTTAAGAATTCTTTAGCTTTTTCTGTTATCCAAATGGTGTTGGCAATTTGATCTCTGGTTCCTCTGCCTTTTCTAAATCAAGCTTGTACATCTGGAAGTTCTCAGTTCATGTACTGCTGAAGCCTAGCTTGAAGGATTTAAGCATTACTTTGCCAGCATGGGAAATGAGTGCAACTGTACAGTAGTTTGAACATTCTTTGGCACTGCCTTTCTTTGGAGTTGGAATGAAAAACTGATCTTTTCTGTGTCCACTGTTGACTTTTCCATTGATTACTGAATCCAGAAGTTCAAAGCAAAATCATTTCACTCTGTATTCTATCTGGAACTGTTCTTCAGCACTAAAATGCCTCCTACTATTAAAATATGATCTTTATTTTCTAG
The DNA here is from genome assembly GCA_917880005.1 of Nanger dama. NCBI lineage: Eukaryota > Metazoa > Chordata > Mammalia > Artiodactyla > Bovidae > Nanger > Nanger dama. The sequence continues at coordinate 8,711,614 of CAKJTW010000044.1, read as the reverse complement.
AAAAATCTCATTTTAAGAGAATAAAATGATAAGAAGTTCTATATTTTTCCCACTGTGTCTTTTAAGGAAAAGATTTTTGGTTTGCATGATTGTATCTTACCTGAGACAAAATGGTCAATGAATGTTCTCATACTGATCAGAGAATTAAGGCTAGCTATTTGCTAGTGAACAATTCTCACTGTCATTAGGAGCTAAATAAATTGTCTGCTGCCAGTCAAAATGCCATTCAAACAAAACCTCATTCTCCACTGAGATAGACTGACACATAACTTGCATCCAAGATGCCTTCAAAGCCAACCTCATATCCCACAGCTTACAGCCTGGAAAAAAAAATTCAGAGTCCTCTCAACTCTAACCTTGGTCCCTAAGAATAGGCATGATGCTGCTGCTTTTAGGGACATCTCAGCTCAAAGGAAAACCCTCTTATGGAATAGAGAAGTATCCTATTATCATACTCACCCCAACCCAAGAGCTTCTGGGCTATAAGTTGGGTTCACGGTTATTTGGAAAAAAAAAAAAAAAAACCCTCCATTGCTTTTAATTGACAAAATACAGAGAGATCTAGGTTAAATGGAACTATTTGTTTTAAAGGATAAATACATCCTCAGTGATAGAGAATAAGTTCAGATTAACTATGCATATTTTCATGAGTGCTTTTGTTTTCTAAACCACACTCTTATGAGAAATCTTACTGTTGTAAAAATCATTGCCAAAAACATAAAATAAAATAAAGCAGGGAAATTGCATAGGCAGCGGAGTGGCCCCCCTTCCACAGCCCAAGCAGATACTATGCCTGCCCCTCACACAGCAGGTCATCTTTGGTGACTTCCTGGGACTTCACTCCACCCCCTCAATTATGGAATCAGCAAAACTCTCAGGGGAAGAATACCCAGAAAGAACAAATGTGGCAGCAAGAGACAGAGGAATCAATACCTTCAGAGTCTGAGAATGTAATGGGCCCTGTAGATCTGTTAATTATCAAACAAAAATTCTGTTTCAAGAAGGGGAAAAAAATGCATTTTAATAGCAGCTCTATAATTAGCCATTGCTGTTCAGGGTTTCTTAGTAGTTTTTATGTTTGTCTGCCTTCACCTTTATCTCCTTTAACATTGTTCACATAAAATGGCTCAGAATTGCTCTCCCTCTAATCATTTCCTGTAACAACCAGCAAGCTGAGAGAAAGGCGACAGAGGGGTGCAGAGAGAGCTTTGTATGGGATGTGTTGGCTCACTACTCTTTCCTTCTTAGTCCCCGATACTTTTTTGTTGTTCTTTCCTAGCATATAATTTGTGTGTTTGCATAAAACACTTGCCTGAGCTGTTTGATTTTATGATGCTTGATTTTAATATAGATACACAGTTTTTTCAGCCTTTGGTAAAAGACAGATCCAATCTATCCCCAAAATCGCCACTGGCCAAGATGGAGCTGGTAGGACTTACATGTGATAGGGGTGGGAGTCGGTTTATAAACGTAAATGTGACAACCTGGAAAACGTAAAAGTTTAGATGCCGAAACTGAATTTAAGGCAGGAAACAATTTGGGGAAAAATGTTCAATTCTGAGGAAGCAAATGAGAAATTAAATCCTCAGTGGGGCAAAAACAAGAGCAAAATCCCAAGGACAAATCAGAGTCAAAGTAACAACAGTCTAAAGAAGGCAGGACATTCACATTGATGGAAGTAGTCAGCCTGGAATCACATCCTTGAACTGAGATTACTTGCATCCACCTTTCTGAAAGCCCATCTTTAAAAGGTGAACTCTGGAGTTCACCACCAGAAATGATGAACATTGCATTGTGAATAACAGCAACTCTGTACTCAGCCAACACCCAATATATGGAATAATATGCTCAAGGGTCAGAACACAGGCCTGGGAAGTGGCAGATTCAACTACTATTCATCACCTTTCTGTAAGCAACATGAAGTGATCACTATCAAGTTGTCATTACTAAGTGATCAAAATATTGTGAACAAGATGGTAACATGAAATGAGAAGAGGCTAAAATTAAACAGCTGAGCAGTGACCATTACGCCCCTTGTAACATCACCCATCCAAGTCACTTCCAGGATGAAGAAAAGACCATAGAACACCAGAACATCACTGGCATTACAAAACCATGTCAAGGGGCTCTCTTTAAAATCAATCATAGGTATGACCTTTGACCTTTTCGGTACTGTCCCAATTTAAGTTTCTTTCAAAGATGAGTCTATTCCCACTTTGATGTCACACCCATGAGATAATACAAGAAGCGCCTCCACTCCCTGGAAGCCCAGGGCTTTCCTCTGAGATAAGCATGGGATGACTTCTCTCCAACACAAAGCCAAGTTTAAAACTGCCCATGCTATGTTAGAGATCTCCAACAACATTCAGAACAAAATAAATTTTGCTCTGTTCTCTGAGTAGTAATGGCTCTTGGTAATAGGCTCTTTCTGTGGTTTATTGGTCCATCATGCAGTTTATTAGAGCCCAGTCTGTGTCAGGACTTCCATTATAAGCCCATATTTCTCTGGGTTGAGAGATCAACAATAAAATTGGGCTAGTATTGAACCTTAATCTTGATATTCAACCCCTGCTTGAGAATATAGGAGGAGAAATTAAAGAGAGAAGCACAGAGAGAGAGAGAGATGGAAAGAAACACACAGGAATGTGGTGTTGTAATTCCAATATTTTATCCTAGCAACTAATTGTAAGACACACTTTTTTTCATTGTTTCCATTTATTGTGGGGCACATTTGATGGACGAGAAGTTATTTGATAGAAAAAAATTAAATAAAAATTAAAATCAGTTTTCCCTCAGCACAGTTATCATATCTATGTGTCCACAAAGCAAATATGTCTTCACCTTGTAATTTGCTACTCAAGTCTCTTAAAGAACGAAGGGTTTAACATTATGCAAAGCCAAGAGAGAAAAATGGTTTTTTAAATGTTGAATTTTTCCTAGTTTTTTCTTTCCTTTGGCTTATGATCAGCCACTGGCAGACTTCTGTTAAGATGAACTTTTATATCTTTCTTTCTTTAAACAAAAACCAAATAATACCAATGTTGTTTTTTATTTTACTCCTACCACACTAAAGAAAATTATTTAAACATGTTTAAAGTGCTTCCGATGGCTAAGAAAAGATCATTTGTAAAGGATCCATTTCAAAATGCACTGTCTTGCTGTAATGTCCACTATAGAGAAAGACCTTAGCTTAAATTATACCACAGCTATTTTAAATGGATTTTTAAATTATCTACCTTTGCATTTCATCATGGATGTTTCAGGAAATTATCCTGAGATAATGCCAACAAATGGCTGCAGACTTTAGGTTTATAATTGCTCTTGTTCATTTAAGGTTCCCAGCAGACCATATCAGGAAATTCAATGCCTGGCAAGTCGGGGTTGATAATATACCGTAACTGGCATTTTCTTATTAGATGAGCACCCAAATCAGCTTTCATTTGTAGCAATGACCCTAATTAAGAGAACCATGATTTAAAGCACAGTCTGTGCATTTTAAGAATCGGATCTGGATATGGTAGTATTAACCAAAAGGTTATTTTTTTCTTTTTTTAAGCCCAGAAAATTGGCATTATCTAAACTCAATTTTTCATATGTATATCATATTTTTTCAATTCCTCTTTCAAAATGAGAGGCTTCCTTCTAGCTTCTGAATACAGATGTGTAAAACTGTCACATGTACACACATTCCCATGTATGTAAGTATACTCACCCCTGTCTACAGTAGATGATTCAGTTTTAGAGTTGTAAGAGAGCTTAGAAAAAGATAACTTGCTGCAGTGCTCACTAGCCCCAGCATCTAAAGTGGAAGAACCAAGGGCTTTGAAGCTGATACAGTTTGCTTTGGATCATCAGTTGGTGAGAGGTAAAGCCTAAATTGCATAAGTATTTTGAAAATTGCGCAAGAAAGAACCTCCTTCTCCCCACCTTCTGCAAAAAAAAAAAAAAGAAAGAAAAAGAAATGACCTGGTAAAGATGTTACCTGGGGCATATGTTAATGTACCTGGATTTTTTTTTTTTTTAACTCATCCAGTCAACCGAAAGTATTAGTTGCTGGAACCTTGAAGCTTTGAATAGACTGAAACTTTATCCTCACATTGGTCATGGCGGGATCAAGACCATAAAATCATCTTGGACTGTATTGGAAGGATATTTGAGTACTCCATCTGAATGTGTGTATAAAATTTGAAAAGTTATCGAGTGGGACCCAAAGTAAACCAAACCTCTCTTATATGCCGAGGATAATGAGATGAAGCAAGAATGATAACCAACGTTTGAAGATCATGTTATAATTCATAAAGAACCTTACGTATATTATTCCTTAACTACAATTACCTTCACCCAACACTGTGAAGAGGCATGGCAAGAGCAAGAACTGTCAATGCCAGAGCATTACCGTCCCCATTTCTTTGTTTAGAAATAAGACTTCTTCCTTAAGTGGAAAAAATCCAGGTTTCCATACATGTACTCCCCATTATGCTATACTGTCTTCCTGGTAGAAATAATTATTATTGATAATATAAATAGAAAAAGTTAATATGATTTCTCAGTTACGGTTATAATTACAGTGGTGATTACAACAGCTGTTGCTTTTGAGCTGCGAGTGTTTTTCTCTGCAGTATCTTGTGCATAGGCATGGATGCAGAAACCTGTACAGTAGGCATTATCACACCAAGCCAGAGCTGAGCCAAAAGAGGCTCAGGGAGCTCAGATGATTCATCTAAATTCGCAGAGCCTACAGAAGGCAGAACCCGGTTCGGAACCAGGCTAGCTTGACCCAAAACGAAATGTTTCCTCTTTGCAGTATTTCCTTCATGATAAGACAGCACACATGTTTGACAAAATAGTGGTAAATTGGCAATAGGAACACAAACAGAAATCAATGCAAAACACCCTCAAAGTTCAGTTAGTACAGGAAAATAACTTCGCAGAAAAAAGAAAAGTTCACAAGAGGAAAAACTGTCTATGTAGTGGGTATAGGTGTGTGTGTGAGTGTGGGGTGGGGGTAGATGTTGGTGTGGGTGTGAAAGAGAGAGATGTGTATGTACATAGACATGATGTAAATCACATAGATAAATGATACATGCACATTTATATTTTCATTTATGGATATGTATACATAAATACATGAAAAGTAAAAAGGAAAACATTGTAAAAATAAAACCAAGAGGAATAACACATGATATTATTAAGGTTTTTCACAAAATCCTACACAAGTCAAACTGTTATTAAGTAGAATTTATTTTGTAAGTTTGGTATAGGAGATAGGATTCCTACTGGTATTATAGGCAACTTTTTATTAAGGTTTAATTGTTGGAGTTTCTTCATTTCAAGGAAAATGATTTAGCCCCCAGGATATGCAGATGACTATTATAATAATCCACATTTTCTTAAGGAGGGAGGGCCTTCAGCTATTCTTGAAAGAGCAAAAATTTCCAGGAATTATCCTTACTGCTATTATAAATTAATAAATTTTAGTAGTGCCATACCACAAATCTTTGGCACTGACCTATATAGAAACATTAATATCTTATGATATTGATTTCAAAGACAAAGTCCAGAACCTTATGGTAAATCTGGAGGAAGTTTGTCTCTCATGATAGATGCTGCCATAAGACTCACCTAATACTATCCGAGTGAATCACAATCTCCACGGGAGCTCAACATGGGCTCAGTAAGCACACACAGCCTCTTCAGGGGACTCTGGGCCCGCAGCCGTCCCAGGCACACCTATAAACAGCCGCCTAAAGCACTGCTGGTTTTTGCTCTGTCACTGGCACTGATGAACTGAGTGAAAACCTGGCTCAGGTCTGTGAGATCTGTACTGTCAGTACCAAGCCGATGGAGCTTCAGATGCACCCCTCCCCAAGGCAAGGACATTTCCAATAGGAGGAAAGAAGTATTTCAGACCAATTAGAAAGAGCCTGGAAGAGACCCAGGTAGGATCACAGAACAGGCATGCTTTGAGCTTTGATAGCTCAACCATCTGGGCACAGTTCTTTCCAGATACAATGTTCAGTTCAGTCGCTCAGTCATGTCCGACTCTTTGCAACCTCATGGGCTTGTGTGCAATTGTGCTCATCAATGTCCAGCCCATAAAAAGAAAAAAAAAAAGCTGCGCAGCATATCAGGAGTTAGAAAAAGCAATGCCTTTCCTGCCCTCTCCTCCCACCTTCCCCACCCCCAGTTCACCACCTTGAATTATTAGTACTATAATTCACCATCTGCTAAATATGTTTTCCAGGCAGTCGAGTCAGCAGCCTATGTAAGTGATCAGAAGCATTAATAGGAGTAGCCGCTAAGTAAATCAGCTTCTACAAGTCCCCGTGATGTCAGGGGTAGGGATGAAAGGGCAGAACATCACCTTCCAGCATCTCGGCTATCAGCCTTATAGACCATTCTCCTAAAATGACCAGTCTTGGAAAACGTTTGAGACAGATGTTTTCCAGTTTGTTTATTTTCTTCTGTCACTTCCACTGGTATTCTCTGCTCTTCTTGGCGGCTGACCTTTCACAAATGTTGGTTCTGTTTTAGAAATGCCCTATTGTAAATAAGAGGGCAGAGTTCTCAGAACAAAGGCCAGTGTGGCTAGGAGGCTCCGTAGGGAGCAAGGAGCCCTGTTTGATCTGCCAGAGGCGAGTGTTAACCTGCCCCTAGTCCCAAGGAGGGGCAGGGGGTCAGGCCCCACTCTCCAATGCTTCATCCAAGCTTACTTAACATTCCACAGGAGAGCATAATTAACAGTATGGAACAACGTGTTGGTTGGCTCACCAACCAATCCATTGGTTGGTAAGGTTTTTTGAAAATAAGGATCGGTAAATATCTGGGTAACTTTTATAGGGAGATGTTAGGAAACAAACTGGTATTTAATAGTATGGGTGCTGATGATTAAAAAGCATTCTATTCAAGAGTCATATTAGCCACGTTGGTTAATTCTTTCAGCTCAGAATTTCTACAAGATAAAGACTGACTTGGCATGTAATGGAGTTTGTTTGAATGGAAATTATTGTCATATATGCCCCAATTCCCTCCTATTAGATATGAAATTCTAGCTAAGTGAATCAAATAGCTTCTCTGAGCCATTGTTTCTTAAGTAATAAAATAAGCATAATATTCCCTCCCCACTTGCCTTAAAATTTGTTGACACTCAAGTAAAACCATGTAAGTGGAAGCACAATGTAGACAGCAAAACACTTTCCAAGGATACTTTGTTGGGATATTACTACTCAATAATCGTTTCTATAAAGCTTCAGATGATAAAAAATATGGGTATTCCAAAATTAGGACACCTCAAAAAATGATGTGTTTCTAGGGCCTGATGCAATGGGGAACAGGTGGGAGGTTAAAGAATCCTTGCTGAACAGATGAACTCAGTGCTTGAGAGATACTGAGTGTCCCGGCGGCTCAGTGGTAAAGAATCCACCTGCTAATGCAGAAGATACAGGTTCCATCCTTGAGTCTGGAAGATCCCCTGGAGAAGGAAATAGCAACCCACTCCAGCATTCTTGCCTGGGAAATCCCATGGACAGAGGAGCCTGGTGGGCTACAGTCCAGGGGATTGCAAGAGTCAGACACGACTGAGCAACTAAACAATAATGAGTGAGATTAAAGTTTCAGGACAGAATTTCTTCCTCCTCCTGTCTCCAAAAGGCGCATAGTCCTCAGGAGTCATGAGTTCAACACCCAACAGTGGCAGCCCCAGTGGCTTCCAGGGGTTTCTCTTTCAGTCATTGCTCAGCAGACAAAGTGCAGCAGTGCTGATGCTCACAGGTTGGGAATTCAACTTCAATTGTGTTTCTTGGCAGCATCTCTGAATAAGAGCAAACAGCAAGGAAGTTCCTTCTATGCTATCAAAGACTGGACCAGGAAGACAGAACCTCTCACCACACTGTGAAGGCATCTCATGTTTTGTGTTGGGTGCAGATCCGAATGCTTCTTTCAGAGAAGAAAAGTAGTTCTGACTGTCACTTCAAGGAAGGGTCTCTGGCACAGAAAGCTCTCTAAAAACTCCCTCTGATGGCCCTTTTGTGCCTCCCGATTATTTTTTTTCCTATCCACCTCTCCTGTTTTTCTCAATTACAGTTGCTGGATTTGAGATCATTGCCATCTCAGTCACATTTTAGCATGTGTTGCATTGTAATGTTTGCTTTTCAGTGCTTTTCCTTATAAAAGAACCTCTTTAAAAAAAAAAAAAGAATGGAAACAAACAGCTCTTCACATTGATGGAAAGGAGACATTCTGGAGTGTGCATAGCATGGTGAGAAAGGCTCACAGGGATGGGGGAGCGTATTCAGTTTGTCAGTTATTCCGCTTGGATTTGCAGACCTCCTCCCTACTAGGTTCTGGCAATGCTGAGATAAATAACCTTGGCTTCCTCCCTAGAAGGATGAGGCCCAAGGGAAATGAGAGTCCCTGTCACCCCATCAGTAGCATGGGCTCCATCACCACCTGTGATACTTTTATTCAAAGCTGACCCATTTCTTATGAATTCTTCGAGGCAGAGTCCATTTCTAACCCAACTCTAAAACTTCTCTATCACCTTCAACTGCCTTGAGCACCTAGAACTTTAGTTGCCGCTGCTATTTAGTCACTAAGTTGATGTCTGACTCTTTGGGGACTCCATGGACTCTAGCCTGTCAGCCTCCTCTGTCCATGGGGTTTCCCAGGCAAGAATACGAGGGTGGGTGGCCATTTGCTTTTCCAGGGATTTACCCCACGCCTCCTGCCTTGCAGGCAGATCTTTACCACTGAGCTACCATGGAAGCCACCTAGAATACAGTAGGTATTTAATAACAATTTATGGAAAGATAGCTTCAAGGTTAAAAGGGGAAAAGCTAAAATGACATTTTAGCTAGGAGAGTGAGGTTGGATGCATTGTTTCAAGGGCTGCTGCTGCTACTGCTAAGTCGCTTCAGTCGTGTCTGACCCTGTGCGACCCCATAGACGGCAGCCCACCAGGCTCCCCCGTCCCTGGGGTTCTCCAGGCAAGAACACTGGAGTGGGTTGCCATTTCCTTCTCCAGTGCATGAAAGTGAAAAGTGAAAGTGAAGTCGTTCAGTCATGTCTGACTCTTAGCAACCCCATGGACTTCAGCCTACCAGGCTCCTCTGTCCATGGGATTTTCCAGGCAAGAGTACTGGAGTGGGGGGCCATTGAAGGGCACTGAGAACAATTGAATATCATGAAGTAACTAATTGTATGTGATGCCAGGCTCTTGTACTCACCAGAGACTGGCTTCCTCCTACTTCCTTGGTCACTAGGCAGGTTTAGGTTTAATTGCTCTCCTCTAAGCACCTACAGTGAACCAGGGACTGCATACGTATTCCCATGTGGAATAAGACAATGTCAAAAGGCAACCCCCTGAGTGAACTTCCATAATTCCCACAGTACGAGGGTGGAAAACATGGCTCAAAGACTTTACACAGTCTACAGTCCCAAAGTCTGATTATGCGAGACCCAGGATGTCAGATAGAGCCCACAACATAATTGACTGGGAATGCATTAGCCTTAGAAATCAGAAATTAATCTGGAAACATGAAGAATCAAAGGCAAAGATCCACTTGTTAAAACAATTATAGTTTTTAATCTATTAGGGTGATTGGAACATTAAAAGCATCCTTGGAAAGATCAGACCAACAAGTAAAAAGAAATCAGGGACCACAAGATGATCAATAAGCATTGTTGTTAATGTGCATGCACACACACACACACATGCACACATACACACAATCAGATCAGCTAGTCACCTCCCTTTTGCAAGGAAGAGGTAGTCCAGGACTGGATTCATCTTCTTACCGGGGGAGCCCCTATGAGTTTAGTTCATAACTAGTTCATCCCAGCATGGCCCCTCTCTGCAGCCCCAGTGAAAATGACTATCACAATGCAGGGTGACCTGTATATTTTTTTCAGTTCAGTAGCTGTTTAAAGCCAGGGAATAACTTCCTTAGCAGAGAAGATAAAGTTCACTGGATAAAATGTATAGGCATGCAAATGTAAGCTATTTCCACTTGGCACATCCAAGTCCAATACTGTGCATTCCGAAATTCTCCAAAGTGCTACGTACAACTTCACGCTTCTCTGTATTGCAAGACAGGATTGTGAAGGTCTGATTTCCCTAAATTAAGTTTTCATAGCTGATGAATCCTGAATTAAATGTGCTGCTACTGCTGCTACTGCTAAGTCGCTTCAGTCGTGTCCGACTCTGTGCGACCCCATAGACGGCAGCCCACCGGGCTCCCCCATCCGTGGGATTCTCCAGGCAAGAATACTGGAGTGGGTTGCCATTTCCTTCCCCAATGTATGAAAGTGAAAAGTGAAAGTGAAGTCGCTCAGTCATGTCCGACTCTTCTCGACCCCATGGACCACAGCCTACCAGGCTCCTCTGTCCATGGGATTTTCCAGGCAAGAATGCCGGAGTGGGGTGCCATTGCCTTCTCTGATTCTTTACAGTTTCCTCTATTTTAAGATTGGAGATGATGGGGTAGGAAGAGGAAGAGAAGCCACCATACATTGTCTTGGCCCCAAATCACCGTGCCATTTCCACGTCAGTGTCCTGTGAGTGCTCACAAGGAAGAGGAGGCAGCAGTGCGGAGCACGATGTGTTTCCCCCTCTCAACGTCTGAGTCTCACTGCCGTGTCCAGCATCCCTCCCCAGGGGTGGATCACTGAGCCCTTCTGCACAGCCTCCTCCCCATGAAAGCCCCAGCAGAACAATTCCTCTTTACTATTCTAACTTTGCTTTTGTCAATAAGCACTGAAGACATAAAAAGAGAAGATGGGCTTTGCTCCTGAATGAGAGCAATTTGACTTTCAATATCAAGAGAGTGGCAAATACCTTCAGATGTTGTGTCCTGCTGAGCCTTTTCAGAGGCTGGTTTTTGTCTGCAGAAGGCTGTTTTCTCCTCACACTAGACCCAGAGAGGTGATCTCTTCTTTATCTGACCTCATGGATACCTCTTGGCGTGCCAAACTGGGCCCCGGTAATTTGGGGGAATGGCAGGCACAAAGCCATGTTTTCATGAGACGCTTTCGGCCATGCCATAGTGAGCAGGAGCCCCGGTGCATAAAGCTTGCCTGTCTTGTGTGTTTCGGCTGCTGCCCTTTCTCTCTCCACACAGCCCCAGAGTGGCAACTTCTTAAGGCAGAGCTGTGAAGTAGGCATGAAATTGGCACTTTGAGATGCTATGCTTTTTGCAAGCTTTGAGACACACATCGAGAATTTAAATGCATCCCCAAATAGCACTTGGGATCAAGAATGATACCTTTCAGCTAGTCTGTGCTGAAGGTCAGAGGATGGAATAGGCCCACCAACACAAGTATTGACACATACAACTCCCAGGCTCCTCCTGAATCAGGGTTATAGACAGCAGTAGGGAGTAAAAGCATATTCTCTCCTGACAAGCTTCAGTGCAGTAAAAGGCATTTTATATTTATGCATAATGAGCTACTTCTGTGCTTTACAGACCATTTTGCACATGGTTTGTACCTCATATTAAATTTGATGATGTATTTGAAAGCATTTTATAAACAGAAAATTGTATGCAGATTTTAGCTATTATGAAAATAATGATGAGTAAATAATTTCAGTTAGTGAGGTTGTTATTGAGCCAGCTTGGAAGCCTCTCTTCCCCTCTTCCTGACCCTACCATTGAATGCAGAAAAGAAGTTACAAAAGGGATATTAGGACATGGTTTTCTGAAGTTATTGACATTCACAGAACTGTACATAGACAATAAAATCCCATTTCTTAAATAAAATACTGGAAAAAATAAAGAGATTGAAAAAATTAGTGCACGAAACTAGGGTGAAATAGGAATGGTTAATATATTTTAAGAAGGTTGTCTGCCAATATCCTTTCAAATTTTGAAAAAAAGCCCTACTATTTGGTATTAATACAATAATTCCACTCTTGTGAATCCAACCTACAAAATAAAAACATCAGTCACTCTATCCTTATATCAATAGGGAGACAGGTATGTAGGCAAGTAGATAGATAGATGTTCAGAGTAGTATTTTTTGTGGTTGCAGAAAACTTAAAACAGCAAGTCAACCATTTTTAAAATATTTATTTTGTATTGAGGTATAGCTGATTAACAATGTTGCGATAGTTTCAGATGAACAGAGGAGAGACTCAACCATATACATCCATGCATCCATTCTCCTCTAAACTCTCCTCCCATCCAGGCTGCCACAGAATACTGAGCAGAATTCCATGTGCTTTACAGCAGGTCCTTGTTGCTTATGCATTTTAAATACAGCAGTGTGTACATGTCCATCCCAAACTCCCTAACTATCCCTTTTCCCCATCCTTCCTCCTGGAAACCATAAGTTCATTCTCCAAGTCTATGAGTCTCCTTCTGTTTTGTAAGTAAGTTCATTTGCATAATGTCTTTATAGATTGCACATGTAAGGGATGTCATATGAAATTTCTCTAACTTACTTCACTCAGTATGACAGTCTCTAGGGTCATCCACGTTGCTGCAAATGGCATGCTTTCTTTATTTTGAATGACTGAGTAATGCTCCATTGTATAAATGTACTACATCTCCTTTATCCATTTCTCTATTGGTGGTCAACCATTCTTGAATAACACAATGTTAATGTCTTGGTACAAATACTTTGTCTTCAGGATATACTGTAATTCACTGAGCTTTACACTTTTCTCAAAATGCTTGATTTTAATGTTTTTTTATAGCGATAAAATGACACTGACATCAGCAATCTTGCACATAAATCTTTTCTCACAACTCTGATTATTTCTATAGTAATTATTACCAGAAGAGAAAATGAAGAGTACTTCACATTATGATCAGAACCAACTGATACCGGGAAATAAACGAGAGCACAGGAGTGGGGTGAGAGGATAGTGGAGTCTGACAGTATGCTGGGAGAGGAAGCTCAGTGAAGGAAGCCTTCTCTGGAAAAGGGGTGCTTGACCAGGAGACCTAAATGATAGGAATGAGCGAGGCATGCTGAAGGCCGAGAGAACAGAAGCCATGGCAGGTGCAAAGGCCCTGAAGCATGAGAAGGTTTCCAAGGTTTTTGGAGTTTGGGAGAGGAAGGAGAGAGCTACATCATGAGCTTTGAAGGCCATAATGAAGGGCTTTGATTTTACAGCAAGTTATGGCAAGCTCTTCAGAGGTGTCTAACTGGGAGAATGGACTGATATAGTGTGGGGTTTTGAACTTCTCACTCTGGGGTGGACATGATTTGTAGGAGGATGAATGGATGTGGGTTAGTTTAATTCATCTAGGAGACAATGATGGAGAGAAATGGACAGATAACAAAAAGGGAAGACCATAGGACATCTGCTAGGTTTTCTGTGCTAATAAAAGTGTGCATGCTTGCTTCTCACTGAGAGGGGATGGAGTAGGTAGAAAAAACTTGGGAGAAGGGCTGCTTTGAGTATAGAGAGGGTCGCAAGCTCCATTTGGTCACGCTGTGGCAGAGAGTCCTCTCACAATCCTGTCAAGTGGGGAGTTGACACCTTAGCCGAGTGTTCAGATGATTCGTCAGAGCTGAAGGTGTGAATTTGGGAGTCATCATCATAAAGTACTGCAGGGAAGGAAAAAATATATTTTTCCTTTTACCTTTCTAGGTTCTTGGCTGGGTCTCTATAGTGAAAGACAGATTAACTAGAGAAAAGCATGTGAATTCATTTGATACAAGTTTTCTGTGACACAAAAGCCTTTATAAGGAAAAGACCAGAAGTTCAACCTAAGTGTTCTTATGCTCAATTTGATGAAGACTGAAAAAATGGAAGCTCATGGAAACTGTGATAAGACAGAGTATGAGCTAAGTGTTGTAAACTGGGGGAAACTTAGCAAACTCACCCATCCCTTCAGATTCATCTCTGAGCCTCCCTTCTTCAGAGTTAAGGATGCTACTTCCCTCTGGGTTTAGGGAAGGTACCTGTCACATGAGAGTCTAAAGACATGCTTCAGCGGAAATTCCTTCCTGAACCTGCCATTCCTCAGATTCTGTCAGCTTAAAGCATCTAGTATGCAAGGTGCAGTATTTTGGAACATCATGTCTGGAACTCCATCAGTAAGGTCATGGGACTGGTTTCGAGAAACCAAGGAGAGAGTGGAAACAGAGGCAAGAAGAAAGTCTAAGACTGACCCTGGATTAGGAGAGAAGTGTCAGGGGCAGAAAAGTGACTTAGGAATGGTTGGTGACAGAGAAGAAAAATCAGGAATAAAAGAGGATAGAACATTTTAAATGATGCTCTAAAAATAGAGACAGAGAAATTCACTGAATTTGGTAGCAGGGGGCCCGTGTGGGTCTCTGAAAACCACTTCAGTGGGGCACTTGGGGCACATCTTGCCCTCTTTTGTGGGAGGAAATGAGGATGAGGGAGAGGAACAGAGCCTGTGAGTGGAGAGACTCCTGCAGAGAATTTAGGCTGTAAATGTGTGCAGAGAGAAAAGGTGAGATCTGTGCAGCTGTCTGATGCAAGGGAGGGTAGACTTCACTTTTTCTTAATGATAGAGACCACCGTGTAGCTGTGTGCCAGCAGGCATGCTTCCTTAACAAAAAGGATACTGATGATAAAAGAAACCAGGAGAAGGCAAGAGGAGGCGGAGCCCAAAGCACAAGTGGTTGCTTTTCCCTCTTTCCAATAAAACAAAGCAAGAAGGAGGAAAGAAGAGTGCAGCTGGAAGTGTCGATGTGATCGGACAAGACATGAGTTTGAGGAGGAAGGAAATGGTATGGGAAAAATGATCTTCAAGAGAGGATAATGCCAGGGAACATACCAGCGAACTTCCAGAAAGCTCTGCTCTTTGGAGATGACTAATTTAAATCAGTCAGCTGAGCTGTGCTATTAATACTTTCTGAGGGGACTTCCAAGCTTTAGCTATAGGTAACAGGCAGCAGGGTAACTGAGTTCACACAAAGCTACGTTTTTGCCAGATAAGGCCAACAAAGGTGTGTTTGCAGTGCTCTCTGTTTTCCAGGATCATAATGGCAAATTTTCAAAGGAAATGGAGGAAAAGAAGTCTTGAAAGGGGCTGAAGGTTAGAGAGAAAATACTTCTCAGTATGATCAGGAATTATAGTGATTGGGTTCCAAGTAAGTGAGCTGAGAAGATGAGGTGTGGTCAGAGCATTGCACACTGAAGATGAAGGCTTCAGAAGCAGAAAAGGTCCAGGGTGGGAACCTAGAAGTGTGATATTGAAGCCAAACAGAAGTCAAGTTCACCTGTCATGGGGGAGGTCAAGAAAACAAGTGACCATATGCTGGATGTCCCACCTGCAAAGATGATGTATCACCAAAAATGGTAACAGAATCAAAGATGAAAAGAAAAACTTAGAACTAGAATATGCAGAGGATGAATGCCTAGGACATGGGCATGACAGCGGAGACCTTGCAGAATGACAGCTTTTAAGGCTGTGGTTTTTAACCAGGAACAAGGGAAATGCTGTGAAATGGACAATGAAAATACTCCATCTCCAGACCCTGAACTACGGGACTATCAGCAAAAATAAATAAATATGTCTTTCATTGGAGATCTGCAGTGTTAGAGATATAGAGATGTCTTCAAGTAATAGCAAGGCTATTAGCAGATCTACATCCTAGAGAAAGTTCCACTGGAAAATGGAAGTGTGGGGAAGTTCTCACTGATCATGGATCTGGAAACCAAGAGGACAAGATGAGAAAACTTTTGGAGGGAGGAAAGGAGAAGACAAGTGGTGGACTAGGTCCATGTAAGTGACCCACAAAACAGTGTGGAGGCGAGGAGAGTGCAGACGGCAGTAGCGGCCAGAGACACTGGACCCCTGGCTACAGCCGGGGCAAGCGCAGACGTGACGTGCTCAGCCATGACTCAAGAGCAGCGGTCCTGTGTGCTTCCCTTGAGGCCACTTGGGGAGGACCTCTTCCACCCCTGGAACTGTTATGATCTTTCACAACACCGGTTGTTTCAATCCCATCATTTAAAAGCATTTTCCCTGCCCTAATTTGTGATGCCACTTTCAGTTCAGTTCAGTCGCTGAGTCGTGTCTGACTCTTTGCGACCCCATGAACCGCAGCACGTCAGGCCTCCCTGTCCATCACCAACTCCTGGAGTTCACCTAAACTCATGTGCATAGAGTCAGTGATGCCATCCAGCCATCTCATCCTCTGTCCGCCCCTTCTCCTCCTGCCCCCAATCCCTCCCAGCATCAGGGTCTTTTCCAATGAGTCAGCTCTTCGCATGAGGTGGCCAAAGTACTGGAGTCTCAGCTTTAGCATCAGTCTTTCCAAAAGAATACTGGAGTGGGTTGCCATTTCCTTCTCCAGACCCAGAAGATCCCCTGGAGAAGGAAATGGCAACCCACTCCAGTATTCTTGCCTGGAGAATCCCATGGACGGAGGAGCTTGGTGGGCTACAATCCATGGGGTCACTAAGAGTCGCTAAGACACGACTGAGTGACTTCACTTTCACTTTCACTTTTCCAAAGAACACCCAGGACTGATCTCCTTTAGAATGGACTGGTTGGATCTCCTCGCAGTCCAAGGGACTCTCAAGAGTCTTCTCCAACACCACAGTTCAAAAGCATCAGTTCTTCGGTGCTCAGCTTTCTTCACAGTCCAACTCTCACATCCATACATGACCACGGAAAAACCATAGCCTTGACTAGACGGACTTTTGTTGGCAAAGTAATGTCTCTGCTTTTAAATATGCTATCTAGGTCGGTCATAACTTTCCTTCCAAGGAGTAAGCGTCTTAATTTCGTGGCTGCAGTCACCATCTGCAGTGATTTTGGAGCCCCAAAATAAAGTCTGAAACTGTTTCCACTGTTTCCCCATCTATTTCCCATGAAGTGATGGGACCAGATGCCACGATCTTCGTTTTCTGAATGTTGAGCTTTAAGCCAACTTTTTTCACTCTCCTCTTTCACTTTCATCAAGAGGCTTTTAGTTCCTCTTCACTTTCTGTCATAAGGATGGTGTCATCTGCATATCTGAGGTTATTGATATTTCTCCCGGCAATCTTGATTCCAGCCTGTGCTTCTTCCAGGCCAGTGTTTCTCATGATGCACTCTGCATATAAGTTAAATAAGCAGGGTGACAATATACAGCCTTGATGTACTCCTTTTCCTATTTGGAACCAGTCTGTTGTTCCATGTCTAGTTCTAACTGTTGCTTCCTGACCTGCATACAGGTTTCTCAAGAGGCAGGTCAGGTGGTCTGGTATTTCCATCTCTTTCAGAATTTTCCACAGTTTATTTCACAATAAATAACCCACACAGTCAAAGGCTTTGAAGTGAAGTTGCTCAGTCGTGTCCGACTCTTTGCGACCCCACGGATAGTAGCCTACCAAGCTTCTCAGTCCATGGGATTTTCCAGGCAAGAGTACTGGAGTGGGTTGCCATTTCCTTCTCAGGGGATCTTCCCAACCCAGAGATTGAACCTGAGTCTCCTGCATTGGAGGCAGACGCTTTACCCACTCAGCCACCAGGGAAGCAAAGCAGAAAGAGATGTTTTTCTGGAACTCTCTTGCTTTTTCCATGATCCAGCAGATGTTGGCAATTTGATCTCTGGTTCCTCTGCCTTTTCTGAAACCAGCTTGAACATTAGGAAGTTCACCGTTCATGTCTTGCTAAAGCCTGGCTTGGAGAATTTTGAGCATTAGTTTACTAGTGTGTGAGATGAGTGCAATTGTGCAATAGTTTGAGCATTCTTTGGCATTGCCTTTCTTTGGGATTGGAATAAAAACTGACCTTTTCCAGTCCTGTGGCCACTGCTGAGTTTTCCAAGTTTGCTGGCATATTGAGTGCAGCACTTTTACAGCATCATCTTTCAGAATTTGAAACAGCTCCACTGGAATTCCATCACCTTCACTAGCTTTGTTCGTAGTGATGCTTTCTAAGGCCCTTTTGACTTCACATTCCAGGATGTCTGGCTCTAGGTGAGTGGTCACACCATCATGATTATCTGGGTCGTGAGGATCTTTTTGTACAGTTCTTCTGTGTATTCTTGCCATCTTAAACATCTGCTAAATGAATGCATCTGCATTAAGTCCCATGTTGAGATATTCTCTTCTTTTCCATTGATCCACTCCATTAATACTCATGCTGATGCCCTTTTCAAAGAAATATCAACTTAAAAAAATTAATATTTACTAGGGCAAGTCCTTCTTAATTATTCTTTTCTCAGTGTGTTGTATTATTCAAGCTCTTCATTTACTCAGTGAACTTTGTAGTTGCACAAAGAAGTGCCAAAGCAATACCACTGGACTTTTGATGACTTTGTTAAAACTAAATAAATTAGCATGACATTGCAATAGCATGTCTTTTTTTTTTTTTTTAATGGCTTCTCATTTACTCAGGGCTTTGTGTGCCCTTCAATTAATTCTCCCTTTTGAATTAGATGTTTCCATTATATTTCCAAATGTTTATTTGGAAATGCATTGCTTATATGTAGACAAAGTTTGGAGGTTTCATCTCTATTTCCTTGGTATTCACCTACCTTAATGAACTATCTTATTAATGTTAATGTTATTTCTGAATAATTGCTTCTGGTTTTGTGGGTTAAAAGTTATTATCTGAAAAATTAAATCTTCATTTCTCATTTCTTTTTAAAACGTATTTATTTACTTATTTGGCTGCACCACATCTTTGCTGCAGCACGCAGAGTCATTAACCTTTACTGCAGCATGTGGGGTCTTAGTTCTGACCTGCGAACTCTTAGCCCCATGTGAGACCTAGTTCCCTGACCAGAGGTTGAACGTGGGTCCCCTGCACCGGGAGCATGATTAGCCTCTGGGCCATCAGGGAAGTCCCTCTTACTTCTGAGTTACCTTTAGACTTCTAATGCCTTTTATATAATACATTAAACCATTAATATCTGTCTTATTTTTCATTCTCATGCAACTACATGAATTATGTTGTCTATGAGAATAGGTCTATTAGTCATTTAAAATATGTAGCCCCAGTTTAATTGACAATTGCATCTGAAACTGATAGTATGTATTCTTTTTGCATTCTTGGGCTAAGCTCTATGCTGTATTCTTTATTTTTCTTAATGTGTAAGTATTTGCTTCTGCTTTTATATGTAAGCACAACAGGTCAATTATTCATCTTGAACTAATAGCAGTATTTTATATTTTCTGAAAAAGAAAATTATTTATTGTTCTAAGTGCTTCAGTTTGTTTAGCAGACTTATAGAGAAAGGTTTTATAATTTTTATCATTATATTTGTTGTTAGACCATTTATCAATTCTAATTTTGTTAATTTCCACAATTTTTTTACCGTGAGGAGAATTCGAGAAACATGTCAGGAATTGCTTTCCTCATAGAAAGAGTCTTTCAGATTTATTCATCCATTTATTTATGGATTCTACTCTTACCAATATTGTTCCTTGATAATTATGTTTTTATCTACTTTTTGATTTCAATGATCATCTCTTCATTTTGTCTCATTAATAATACTATGAATTTGCTTTCTACTACAGTTTTGGAAGCATCCAACACTTTTATAAACAGTATTGTATTTTGGCTTTTAAAATGAGGATATTTATAATTTTTCTTGATTTAATTTTCTAAATAGATTGTTTCAATTTTTTTCACCCATGTAAGATTTTGGAATTTTGTGAAAGGGATCATTTCTAACACTTAGAATATGATTTTCTTTCCTCTTAATTTTTCAATAGATACCTAGAAAGGAAGTATCTTTATTGGCAGAGTAAAAACATTTGTGCTTGAATAGTATTTTAGTGTTATCCTTAATGATACTCTAAGCCTAGCAGGGCTAAATGATTAACGGCTAAGACACTTTAAGTGGTTTGACTGGGCATTTTACATGCCAAGATGGCCTTATTTCTCTTTGTCCTTCTTGAATTACATTTTTCTGTAGCTTCATGTACAAACACTAGTAATTAGTGCTTGGTGGAATATTTGTGTTGTTGCTTTCATACCCAGCTCTGTTTTGTGGGAAACCATATTCATTCACTGCAGAGAGATCAAACTAGTCAATCTCAATGAAAATCAACCCTGAATACTCATCTGAAGGACTGATGATGAGGCTGAAACCCAGATACTTTGGCCACCTGGTGCTGAGAGACAACTCTTTGGAAAAGATCCTGATCCTGAGAAAGACTGACGGCAGGAGAAGGGAGCAGCAGAGGATGAGATGGCTGGATGGTATCACCGACTCAGTGGCCATGAATATGAGCAAAGTCCAGGAGACAGTGAAGGGCAAAGGAGCCTGGCATGCCACACTCTATGGGGTTGCAAAGAGTTGGACTTGACTTAGCAATTGAACAACAGCCACAACATTCATACATGGGAATCACAAAAATGTTTAGACTCCCCTTAGTTTATCTGCAACCTTAAAGACCCTCATTAGCACCACTTCCACCTAATAGTCATTGTCAGAATTACAAACAGAAAGTCTCAGCATGAAAATCAACATCTGTAGGTTTCAGGTCTTTCCAATGTAAATTGATTCATAAATGGAAAGAATCACAATAACACTTTAGGAAAATAATTCTCTACATTAAAAGGATTGCAATTATTTAAGCCTATCATAGACTTCCCCGGTAGCTCAGATGGTAAAGCATCTGCCTACAATGTGGGAGACCCAGGTTCAATCCCTGGGTTGGGAAGATCCTCTGGAGAAGGAAATGGCAACCCACTCCAGTACTCTTGCCTGGAAAATCTCACGGACGGAGGGAGTGTTGTAGGCTACAGTCTATGGGGTCGCAAAGAGTCGGACACGACTGAGCGACTTCACTCACTTATAGTATGTTAGGCTGAAATGCATTCTAACACTCATATTCCAGAAGTTGTTTTTTTTTCCCCCTTGCAGGGTTAGGGAGAAGTAAAATCATCTACTTGAGACAAGGTATGTCATATAGTCTACGTAAACAATAAAACAACCAGATGTGACTCAAATATTTGTGTTAGAAATCCTTAGGAATAACCTTTTTTTTTTTCGGTTTGTTTGTTGTTGTTATTGTTGTTTTTAGGTTCATGTAAATTTCAGTAAGCTCCCTGCCTGGTTTCTGCTGATCACCAGGTTATGGTTGAGAGTTGGCACATCCGGCGGGGCGTGTAACAGCAGAAGTGGTTCCCTGCGTGGATCGTGTGTGAAGAATCGCGAAGGGAAATCGCAGTTTTCATAACATTGCAGCAGCCATCAAAAAGTAATAATGAATCCCGTTTATAAGACTAATGGTGATAATGTGATGATATCTGTCTGAGACAACTGGAAAGGAATATTCTAATTTTGAAAAAGTGGTTTGGACACAACTGTGATGGATGTCCAATAGAAGAAATAGCTTAAAGTATTTCTTCCAAGTTTGTACAATCAGCTTGACAACCTGAAAAACCATTTTTATCCTTTCCCTTAGCCTCCTAACATCTATCTACCAATAAGTTAACTTTTCAACTAAAATCATTGCTTATACCATAAAACTTATAGAATAAAATTATCTAATGTTATAATCTCCCCTGCTGCTGCTGCTACTAAGTCACTTCAGTTGTGTCCAACTCTTTGCGACCCCATAGACGGCAGCCCACCAGGCTCCACTGTCCCTGGGATTCTCCAGGCAAGAACACTGGAGTGGGTTGCCATTTCCTATGAATTCCTAAATAGACAGTTTTGTATAGCAAGGCCCTCCAATGTAAGAAACACTTTTGACAAGCTAATGTTTTACTTTTTCTTCAAAAGAGCGTATTCTCACCTGGGCTGTATCCTGGCTTCCTTCAGTATTCATCTCAAAAGAAGTACAACAGGCTGCCCCAATTGTACCTTAAATATATAAACAAAGGCAAGAATGTGAGGTTCTACTCATGGCAAAGTTATCACCTTAAAATGGAAATACTGAAACATAAACAATTTTTTAAATTGCTTTGCATGTTATGTAAAAAGTAGAGTGGCCCTTTTGGTGCTTTGTTTGCTCAGTTTTTTTTTAATTTAGTGGGAAAATCTAGATTGGAGCTAAACAAAGAAACAATTAAACAAGACGCATGCCCATGGGTTTAGTTTTAAAATGGGAATCACGAGAGAGCAACAGAAATTTAAAAAAATAATAATAATACAGAGACATCAAGCAGATAAATGGTCAGAGTTGGTCCCATGAAGGAGAATGCCCTCTCTCAGCCACCTGTCATCACCAAATTCTAAGGCATTCTAACAACTCTCCAGATCCCAGCTGTAACAAATTGTTCTAAATAAAGATATTCACTTAGCCATCTAACTCTAGCAAATGAGCACATCGTATTAACTGTATTTATGGAAACATTTCATAGCATAAAACAATAATAAGGTTTTTGATGGATGCAGATACACACATGCAATATACAAATTAATAAAGCATTAACTAAAGCTAAGAAACTCCTGTTGGCATTTTTGGCTCCCAGCATCCCTCCTTGGAAGCCTGGGGACAAGCTCACTGCCAGGCCACAGACCCAGCAATTAGAGAGAGGCCAGGTCCCATTCCCACACAGCAGGGGCCCAGGTGACCTCCCTAGGGTTGTGACACGCGGGGGAAAGAAGTTGCATGTGTGAGCTAAGTGGCTTCAGTCCTGTCCGATTCTTTGTGGCCCCACGGATTATAGCCCCCCAGGCTCCTCTGTCCATGCGATTCTCCAGGCAAGAATACTGGAGTGGGCAGCCGTCCGCTTCTCCTGGGGATCTTTCCAACCCAGGGACTGAGCCTGCATCTCATGTCTCTTGCTTCAGCAGGTGGATTCTCTACAAGCTGCACACACAACTTTAAATGCGCTCGAGCCTCCTGTGGAATGAACAAAGAACTCCTTAATGTGTGTGCCCAGTTCCCTGGGCAGGCTGGGGGAGGGGGCATCTTAAAGGCCTGAGCCAGACCCAAGAGGCCACACTGATCCACCTTCACCTAAACTCCCAATGAAAAATTGCCCCAGAGTCTTCTACAGCTTTTTAATCATCATTGCTAATATTATTAATATTTCTCTATCACCCCAAAGTATTACATTTCAAAAGCATGAACACTGCAAATAAACCAGCATGTGAGGAGAAGATTCTGTGGACTCTTCACCCATCTGAAAGAAAAGACAGCAACAATTTCTCAAGGAGCCCGCTCCTTCTGTTTACCAGTGGAAGTACTGCAGTCTTTCAAGTAATTTCATATAAGCGTTAGGTAATAGAGTGGGACCAGGACAACAAGCCAGGCATCAAGTTCCTTTAGAATATTAGAGTTTGCAAGGGAAAAAGGCCTTAAAACCGTGAATCAGGATCTGGCTCCGAGAGCAGAGCCCCCTGCCGCCCACTGTCTGGTCCCCAACACAGCGCTGTCCTGAAAAGCCCCCAGAGTCCTCAGACCCCCACCCTGCTACCTCCCTCCCCTCCTCCCAGGACAGAAAACAAATTGTTTTCAGCTACAATACCACAGGGCTTCGCTCTGACCTGCATGGTACAGTGACACTGTGCGGCTTGAATTCTTACATACAGCTGCATAAAGCAATTTTCATGTAAATTTCTAGGTAAATCAGCCTGCAGTTGGTCTATTACATGGACGCATACACAGAAACCATTAAGTCAGACAGATTAGAAGTTGCCCTCGTTTCTTCAAATGCCTTTTCCTGGGCCTTCGACAGTGCCTGAATTCGGAAAAAAAAAAAAAAAGGAGGAGTGAGGAAAAAATGCTTCAACTCCACACACAAACAGGGTGCTCGGAGGCGCCTGTAACACCCCAAGGCTTGGAGCCAGTCAAGTCAGAAAGGGCCTCTCCAGGAGAGAAAGAAAGCTGGCATGAAAATCAGCCCTCAAATGAGCAGAGAGAGAGAGTCAGGTAATTCTCTCACCCTGCCAGGGTACTACCAGGCCAGCGCCGGTACCTTGAATTTTTCTCCAAAGATGCAGGGAATGCAAGCAAGGGCCACCGCGGTCCCCTGCCTCCCCGCCACTCCTGTGGGTCATGCAGGCTGGCTCAATTAGCTAACAGCAGGGGGAGAAGTTTCCAGGGTCAGAGGACCAGATCAGTCCTCCAGAGGCATCTTTCCCTGGGAACCGGAAGCCAGGGCCCTACCCACCCAGCCTGCAACAGGAGTTCAGCAGCGCCCCAGCCATCTGGCAACAGTCAGTCAATCTGGGCCTTTCCTCTAAATGCGTTCTTGCCCAGAGGAGGCATTTCTTGAGCATGTTCTTTTAAGGCAACAGCCCCCACAGAGCACAAAGGGAAAGATGTCACTGACGCCTTGCCCGGGATGTTTGTTTATGCAATCTTTAAATAATTCATCTTTATCCCTATGGAGCCCATCACAGCACGTCAAAAATAAACGTGTCGCCTTGGCCTATTGTTTGCAGCTCAGGATTGTCAAGCGAGAAGAAAATATTACAGAGACGGAGGGAGATACACGCAGGAGTGTGACCTTTAACTGCACTACCTCTAACCAATCTCATCAAATTAAAGCACTGTATATTTTCCTTAATAATCTCTGATTAGGCTGGGGCTATGAGTGGACACGAACACCCGCCATTGCTATGCAGCGGGATGTCTGCTTAGCACCAGCAAAGCGTTTGGGAATAAGTGAGCAAAATGCTTTAATTTGATAGGGTTAGAATCCTGCAGGCTCTGGGGTGAAAGGTCCCCAACAGCTCCGCTCACACTGAATATGCAGAAATAAAAAAGTAAATTGCTTACATCTGCTGCAGGCGGCAGGAAAACGATCTGATTGGACAGTGCAAGGGCTCTCCATCTCTTTTGGGTGAGAGAGAGGGTTTCAGAGCATCAAAAGCTTGTAATTGGAGTAATTCTGAATTAATGGACACACACACACACACACACACACACACACACACACAACTTTTGAGGCAGCTGTTTGCAGAAGCCTGCCTGTTCAGGAATGCTTACAGATTACAAAGAAGCAACTTTCAGAATAATCCTGCCTGCCCCAAAAGATTCCTAAGTACAGGTTTGAATGCGACAACAGGTAACAAGTATAACATTCTTATCTGGCTCGTCCTTCTGCCACGAAGCCTGGGAGCTATCAGACCTACATATCTCCTCACCCACTTTGTACATCTTCCTGAAGTCTGTGTGCACCCTGGTTCTCCTTCATGCATAAAAAGATGACTTGGAAAGGGCTTCACCGGGATTCCTAGAAGTTGACACAGAAAGCTCAGGTTTTGCCTTGCTCTGTGATGTGGGATTTCATCTGCGTATTTGATCAATAAGAATCAAAGACAGGACTCAAGGGCTTTGGGGCACAAGCCGGCTCAGTTTCACTTGGGAAGTCAGGAGGCAGCCTGCCATGTCACCTTGATGCGTTTGCAGGACCACGTTCAAGACCCCACTTCCCTGATCCCGTTAAACCCGGCTCGATCTGCAGCTCTGTCTAGTGTTTCATGCTAGGCCAAGGTTGCTGTTTGAACTTTGTTTTCATGTTTTATTTTATTTTTCTTGATTAGCTCCCACCAGCTTACAGATCTAAATACCCCCGCTCAGCCCCGCTGTCGGCAGACTCCTGTCACGCGCTGAAAGCAATGGTAGCCTCTGCTGGTGCAGCATAAGTGCCCCCAAGGAGAGGAATTACTGAAAGTGAACCGACTGAGGGAATGCGTCTTGCGAGGCCAACTTTCAGGAGCTGTTTCTCAGCCAGGCATTGATCTGGGAAGGCAGCCTTGGCCAGACGAGCACGGATGCTGAGATGGAGGTTCCCGAATGCCCTTGGATGCCCTCGCCTTATAGGAACAGCCCCAGGCCCCTCTGATATCCTAGGAGTAAATGGGGCTGATGGCCAAACACAATTTTTTTTTTCCATATTCCTATCACTGTCCAGGGTTCTCTGAAATCAACAATAGGCTATTGTTTGCTGTGGAAATGAGGTTGATAGGTTGAACGCCATGAAACTAAAAACAGTATGAATATCAAAATGTATCTATGTGCATGTGTATATATGTATATTTTATATACATATATATGTATGTACATACACACACACATAATTTTTTAAGGTAGGGAAATCAATAGATGTGACACCAAGCCACACAGAAAGAGGTCTAGGTTTATCCCTTCCCAGCAAACTCCGTGATCCACAGAGACAATGAATCTTTTTCGTTTCTCTTGATTGAGGCAGGATGGCTCAGGGTCTGTCATGGAGATGCCGGGAACTGCTTTCTCTTAGAAAGCTTCTCTATAAGCAAAAGTCCTTTCCAAATCTGAGGTTCTGCCTCTACCAAGTGGCTGGCTCTGGTCTCTATCATCCTGAAACCTTCTTTGTCTGCTGTGCACTGCCACAGTCTATTGGAAGGTATTTGTCAACAATTATATGTCTATTAAGGAGTAGTCAATCAGTGTGGGCCCAAACAGCCAGGCCTCCAGGGCCCAGCTATTGATAGGAAACTGTCAATACCCCATGCCTTCTTTTCTCAACAAAACACACAGTCACCTCACCCAAATCATTGTCTGTGAAACATCACAGACATGGCTTTCCTTGCGCATGTCTGATTTCTCTACTTTCTGAACTAATATTCAGTTTGAATGAATAAAATCTGTTTAAAAAATCTGAATAAAGGATACTGATTAAAATGCTATTTCAGCTGGGTGGGGGGTAAATATTTAATATAATTAAGAACATTATGGGAGGACTGCGCGCGTAAGTGGCTGCAATCACTGCTGAAAATTGGAAAACCGGAAGAAAATTAATAAGGGGTAGTTTATACTAGTTTGATAGTAATTAATATCTATAAATACTTTCTATTCCACCAACCCAAGTTTAGAGTTATTTACTTAATGTAGGAGAAAAGGTTGTGATATCAGTCAATATATTTATTCAATTTACAAATCTTTCTGAGGATTTTGTAATTATCATGGAGGATTTGTCTTTTTCTGAAAGAAGAAAGACTGGGAGTTCCATGTGAATGCTTTACACTGAAGCCCCCAGCCCCTTACCGTCCCAGAAAAACCACCATGTGGGGGTGGGGGAAGGGAGAAGAAAAGAAAGAAAAGAAGCCCTAAGTAAGGCTGCATCCTTTGAACAGGCGACCCTCCTGCATCACAGAATACACTAGTCATCCTACAACAAAAGACGGCAGAAAACCCGCTCCACAAAGACCTCAGACACCCAGCAACATTTAAAGCAGATGTAGTATTTAGTGTGGCCGCACTATGGAAGATACACTTTTAAGATCTGTTACAGCCAAGTCTTGTTAAATTTACAAAAACAAATATTTTCTCCCTTCCTTCCAATGTGTTTCTGTGATGCTTTGATTCCTCAATCAGATGGAGAAATTACCATGAGGCAGACATGAGAGCTCAGGGTTCAGGTAACAGGCAAATGAATTCAGGGATAATGCATGATTAAACTTGCCCCTCTAAGTCGAGCCTTCTCTCATTCTATCCCACCTATTTTCACCAAAGCCAAATAATTCAGACAGAGCAAAGAAAGGTCAAAAAGAAACACAAATGTCAAGTGAAAGTTTTTGGGAGGGAATGGAGTTAAAGAGACAAAAAAATTTCAAAGCGCTGAAATGAACAGAGATGTTTCAGGTCTTAGTTAGAAAGGCATTTCTTTTTTTTTTCTTCTTATAGTCAAAACAGAGTGGATTCAAGGTACACTAATCAAATTACTTATCTTCAGTCTAAAGAGTGTTTCCCATAACAGAGGAAGCTTTTTTTGTTTGCAAACTAATGGTTTTTAATGCATTTTAGTTTTACAGGTGCTGTTGATGTTCAAATCTACTTATAGATATTCAAATCGCATCTGCCATATAGATTTAAAGGAGACCTGCAGTTCATTTTGGATGCTCGCTCCAGGAAATTATAGATGGCCTTAACAAAATGTTCCATGAGCATAAACAGTGAAATGGACCAGGTCAGGAACTCAACGTATTCTAAGGTCCATGAGTCATTACTTCCACAGCAGACAGTCATAGTTGCAAGGGGCAGCTGATCCTGCTTTTGAAAGGTCCATTATGTGTATTTACAAAATAAACAATGCATGCAAGTTCATGATTGTTATCATTAATAATATGCCTCATAGCAAGCCCTTAAATAAATATATGTGCCATAGATGTTTACCAGACCCATCACGCCTTTTTTTCCTATCAGATCCAAAGCTTTGTCTCTGCTGTGTTTTAAAAAATTACTCTTCATGAGGCTGCAGCAACAACAGAAAGAAATCAGTATTTAAAGTAACTCACCAGTGTTCAGATGCTCCGATTTTAAATCAAAGAAGTAGGCAAATGCAGAGTTAGGGCTAGAACTTGGTCTCATTAGACCCAGATTTGCAAAGCACAATCACAAACCAGGATACAAAAATGTTCTCCATGCTTCAATAATGAACTACGTCTCACAAGAAAAGGCAAATAAATAAACACACAAATAACATGAGCTCTTCTGAGTTAAAACTGATCAAGTTTTTTTGGTGTGAAATGCTTCTACCATAACATTCTCCCCCAATTTTTATTTTATGAGCATGAAAATATTTGCTTATTGACAAATTCTTTTACATCAAGATACTGTTAAAAAAAATGACAGGGATTATCTTTATGAGTTTCAACTCCACAACCTAGAAATCAGTATACAAGAGCCCAGCAGTCTTAGCAATATCCATAAGTTGAAGCAAGTTTCTAAGATTTTTAAATAACTTATTTTTTAAAGTAAGCATTACTCCATCCTCCCATTAAGTAATGTTCAGTTCAAAAAACTGAAAGCAAAAATAAAAGTATCACCTTCAAGCAATACTCTAATTATAGAAGAATTATATAATAAAAAATTAATGCTTGTCAGAAAAAGCTTGAATTTTACTCGGCTAATTTTTCTAACATGCGGAAACGTTGAAGCAGGAAAAATATGCGACATATTATTTATATGTTCTATCTATGCATATAAGAGGAATGCATATATTTCATGGAGAAAATATTAGCACTATTTGCTAAAATAAAGATCATTTAGTCTGCTTTGATTTTTCCCTTTAAAAGGGTGGCATAAAGGCTTACTAGGGAAGATACATGGATGCCTTTAATTATGCTTATTTTATGGGCAAAAAGAAACTCTTTGGCAGTTGTAGATTACGTGTATATTATTCTGATGTAAAGCTTTTTGTTGAGTCATAACAAAACTTTTCAGACGTTTATTTCATAAATCTTTGTCAAATTTTGATCAGCAGGCGAGCAGTTATGCTGAGCAGTAGGCTGGCTCAGAAAGTCGAGGGTCCTGGCAAAGGTCACACAGCCTCTGTGCTGGGAGCCGAGCTTCCAGCTCCCACTTACTGCACAGAGGACTCTGGCTTTGTCTATGATTCCCACCAATTAAAATAAAAATGAGAATCAGAAGAGGGAGGAAGAGAGAGTGAATGAGAAATTTCATGTGTAAGTAGAGATATTCATTTTTTTTTGCTTGATTTTTGTCTAGAAGAGTTATCTTAGAAAACATCTGGCTAAGACACTATCAGGGGCCTCTCAATACTTTGAAATTATCTCCCAGTCCTGAAGAGTCCCCAAATGTTAGCAAATTAAAAGAGTTTGTCTCCCTGGGAGCCCAGGGTATGTTTTACCACTTTGAGTAAGAGAGGAATAAGGGAAGCCACGTGTGCTTTAGGACTAGCTGCTCTTGAACTCTTTTCGGACATGGAACCAGCCTAGAATATGTAAAACTGACAGAGTATAAATACACTGCTCAGAGGTAGGTAGTTATAAGGTGTTGCTATGTTACATACATGTGAATAGCGTGAATGCTATGTTTTTTAAAAAACCAAAAGTTAAACACACACACACATATACAAAAAGGGAGGGAGTGAAATGACGTTATCTTCCTCTTCCCAAATTAAAGACCAATATGCTTTATTTTCCACGTGCTTTGAACACATATCCATTTCTAAAGAATATTTCTCTAGGTTTGCATGCCTAAAAATCCAGGCCCTTTATTACGAAGCTTCCAAAGGTGTCCAGAGGTGGAATAAATCTCTTGCAGATGAAAATCTCCCAAGATGAACAATCTGTAACAAAATATATTTTTAAAAATCCTAGGAAAATTGGCTTGACTCAGTGCGCTTATGAATCACACTTACTTTTGTTTTAAAATGCAGAGATATCCAAGTACACAAATGTGCTTGTAGAAGGAAAGGAAGATTTTTCAACAAATGATTGGTACAAACACTTTCAATCCTGTGGGGTGTTTTTTTAAGTTTTGTGAAAATTTACATGAAATTTTGGAATTATTTAAAAACAAACTAGACCTTTCATCCTTGCATTCACATAGCCATATACATGTGCGCTTATTCACACACACACACACACACACACACACACACTACGCACACTACACACACTTCCTTCCATGAATTTTTGAAGCCAATAAAGAAATATTGGTAGCGTAATATGAAAGTATTTGCTAATTATTCCTTTCCATTTAATTAGAAATTATTATTTCCTGCTTTTCAAATCAGCGATTTTTCTCTGAACAATGGATTAGGACACACCTTCAAACAATAATTAGGAAAAAAAATCGACTTCCAGAATATTTAAGGGTGAAATTCCAGATGCTACTGGCAAAATTCATGGTATCTTACCGCCATCTACTGGCCATTGTTTAAATGCAACGATTTAAAGGTACAGGTTTAAATTTATAGAATTAAAAGAAATTTAGAACCAAAAGCTTTGAAAAGAACTTTGAAAACTCTACTGGAACGACTCATTACTTTGAAGGTTGCTCCAAATGTTTGAAAATACTTTCTTAATTTGAGCAGAACTCTATCTACTTATAACTACCACTTTCCACGCTTTCCTTTAACTTCTGAAGCTCTAATAAGATTGTCTATTCAGTTCCCTTTAACCCTCCAGAATTCGGAAGACAGGACTCAAGTCCTTTCTCCCCCTCATCACCCCAACAAACACACCCAATCTCGTCTCCAAACTTCTTTCCTTTACCAGCTCCAAGAATGAACAGTTTCAAGTTCCATTGCAAGCCAAATGACCATCCTCTGAACATACATCTCTCCCTGTACTTTTCTCTTTAAAGGTCACATCTGCAAGAAGCCGCTGTGCAACACAGGTTGATCGCCTCTCTTGCTCTGCATATTCTACCTTTGTCAATGCCACCAAAGATCATGGTAAGATATTCCGGCAGCCACAGACACCACGAAATGATTTGCACTCAAGAAATCTCCCAGGTCTTTTCTGTCTGTGCTGCTTGCTGCTAAGCCAGGCCTTCCTAATAGACTTTGCAGCTGTTTTCTTAACTAAGAAGACATCCTTACATTCATCCATGACATATATTCATCTTAAAAATGGCCCATGGTTCCAGCCTGCCAAAGCATTTTTGTATCCTTTTACCAGTATATTTTCCAAAGTTGTCATGATCAAGCATTTGTTATTTAGCAATCTTATTATTTAATTAGCATAACATCAACTGTTCCCTCTCAATCTGTTTCTATATTTCTATAGATGCCTTCCAGTTTGATCAGGTATCTTATGGAAAAGTTTTAAGGATGTCATTCATGTGCTTAGCACGGTGCCTAGCACATTATAAAACCTTAACAAGTGATAGCTATTCTTATGATGATCGTTAATAAAAATAATTAGTACAGACGTATGATATAAATGTAACCCTTCACATAAATACCCATTATGTTCTTATCTGTTATAATGATAAAGTCATTCAATCAGTTACAATTCCTAACTTGAAGCCCATCTTTTTCCTTTTCTAATCTTCACAATTCCTTACAAATAGGCAAATGATTAAACCTCTCCTCCAGCAGGAGACTAAACTCCTAGAGGATAATTCGTCTTCGCCAGAGCCTCAGCACCTTGGGGCAATTGGGGATTCACTCACAGAGCCCCCTTCCTACTGCACCCCAGCCTGGCTTCCTATACAGTCCCAACATGTATTCTTTCTATTGGAAAAAAAAAAAAAAAGGGAAGGTTCTAAATCAAATAGAAGGTGAAGCAAAAGAGCAGGGGATGGCCCGCAGCGTCTCCCTCGGCTCTGTGCTAGGTGCTGGGACCACACGCAGGGCCGGGGCCGCTCCTCCCTGTGGCCCCCTCTTGATCTGACTGTAACCAGAGCGTGTCAGTGACGCTTGTGTCCCTGAGCCTTGCGAGTTTCAGGTCATTCTGGGACTGGCATGGACTGACACAGTTCCTGTATCCATCCCTGGCTTTCTGCTCCTTAGAATGACCCAGAATGTATCTATTTAGGCCAGGACTATTCCATTTTAATAGATCCCTGTATGTACTGGGGGTCTAATAACCCACTTTCTAAATTCTGAAAATTGGGCCAAAATAGTATCTACTAAACCATGACATCTCTAAAGATTTTATTGCAGAGGAGGCTAAAAAATTATAATGTGTATATATATATATCTCTCTCAAACCATTTACCAAAAGTTAAATCTTGTATACTCTTAAAAACTAGCTTTCAAATATTGAAAACAATTCAATTTTTAAAATTCATTAAGAACTGAAAACCTGAAAAATGACCCAGTGAGTAAAACAACCATTCGGATAAGTGTCACAGGGAGTATCTAAATCATTCAACTTCTTGCCAAAAAATGTTAGGCTCTGGAATGTCAAATTTTTATGGCAAAGCTGTAAAAGATGATGGAGACAGAAATTAGCTAAACAGACACCAAGATAGATTAATCCAAAGACCTTCCTTGTCTGTGGTTAGGAGTTCTGTTAGAACCATCACCCGTTCTCCTGATTTCTAGGTTTCTAAACCACCGACACTGAGAGTCTATATGGAAGTTCTGACTCTGACCTATTAGATGGCAGGACGCTGCAGAGCAGATACACGGGACCCTGCTAACAGCGAGGCGGTGCTGAGGTTACAGTAGAAAGGGCAGCAGAGGCATCTGAGCAGTTCCGCCGTCGCCCTCTCCTGCTTTGCTCTCTCTCCACAAGGGCACGCATCTAAGCACAGTCATTCTGGTTCTCCAGGATTCTCCTCGACCACTGCTTCCCTTTTCTTCCTCTCGAAGCTTCTCAAAACCACAGCCCCGTCCATGGTCTCCAGTCTCTTTTCTCTCCATTGTCTCTCTCTGCCAATTTCCCCTCAGGTTTTCTTTCATCGAAGTTTCGTTTTTAAATAAATGTTTAATGATATCAAAGTATAAATTGAAATGTATTTTTAAAAAGCAACTAGTATAAAGGGTTCACAGTGTAATCAAGATCTGAGCACCCTGGCTCACCCCCGGTCTGTTCTCCAGAACTCTCCCAGACCCTTTCCTTCTCTACTTTTTGTGATGATTTCTATAACTTCTAAAGAGCTGCCTATACTGCTATTTATTGATTATGTACTTAAAACATCTATTGAATTGTGTGACATTTTTTTTTTTTAATCTCCCATCTTCATTCAAACAGAAGCTTGGTGAGAGCGAGTCCCAAGTCCCTTGTTCCTTGTTCTGTTTGTGGATACATTTGCGACTGGAATTTCATTGTATCTTTTCCATTTTTCTCAGAGAAGTAGCAGCATGAAAAGCTGATTGCCTTACTGTCATCAGAATATCTAATGATATATGAATCTTTTGCCTGAAGTGCTTATTAAACTAACCCTCTCCACCTCATCTCTCACCTTTACCCACTCCAGTATTCTCAGGCTTCCCTTGTGGCTCCGCTAGTAAAGAATTTGCCTGCAATGTAGGAAACCTGGGTTCAACTCCTGGGTTGGGAAGATCCTTGGAGAAGGGAAAGGCTACCACTCAAGTACTGTGGCCTGGAGAATTCCATGGACTTTATAGTCCATGGGGTCACAAAGAGTCAGACAGGACTGAGTGACTTTCGCTTTCACTTTCACTTCCCCTCATCAGCCATCAGGATCTCCATGTTTATTTCAGGGGAGAAAAGATGAGCAAAGATAATTTTTTCCACCATTACATCAATCATAACTGAGATTACTCAGTTTTTCTGGCTTCCAAGTTAATTTTCTATGTTTTAATTTGTAGAAGAAAAAGTAGATTACTATGAGACCACATTTCAAGTTTCAAAAACATTAACTTGGATTACTGAAAATAAGTAATCAGTAATTCAGTTTAGTCGCTTCAGTTCAGTCGCACAGTTGTGTCTGACTCTTGGTGACCCCATGAATTGCAGCACGCCAGGCCTCCCTGTCCATCACCAACTCCCGGAGTTCTTTCAGACTCACGTCCATCAAGTTGGTGATGCCATCCAGCCATCTCATGTTGTCCCCTTCTCCTCCTGCCCCCAATCCTTTCCAACATCAGAGTCCTTTCCAGTGAGTCAACTCTTCACATGAGGTGGCCAAAGTACTGGAGTTTCAGCTTTAGCATCATTCCTTCCAAAGAAATCCCAGGGTTGATCTCCTTCAGAATGACTGGTTGGGTCTTCTGGCAGTCCAAGGGACTCTCAAGAGTCTTATCCAACACCACAGTTCAAAAGCACCAATTCTTCGGTGCTCAGTCTTCTTCACAGTCCAACTCTCACATCCATACATGACCACTGGAAAAAACAGTGGTCATGACTAGACCAGCCTTGACTAGATGGACTTTAGTCGGTAATGTCTCTGCTTTTGAATATGCTACCTAGGAAATAAGCTACACAGGCATCAATCAAAGCTGATCCAAAGATCTTCCTTGCTCAAGGAGGATTTTTGTACAGAAATATTTTTAAGAACTCTTTTTGAAATTAAAACCTAAAAGAGATTCCCATCAGCTCTGAATTGTGTAGGTGATTCTGTTGGGAAACACTGGCTTGCTCTCACACTTGCTTTTCTGTGGGTGAAGAGACTCAGAGAAGGGGGCCGGGGCACTGCTCATCCTTCACTTCTCCCTAATGTTCTTCCCTGCAGGACATGTAGCCTGCAGACATCACGTCTGCACTCACGTGTGCCCCAGACACACACCCAGATACAGGCAGGACCCCAAATACACATAGACAGATGACATACACCGCATCTGTTTAAAAAGTCAGATTTGTTTTGTTTTAATGAGAGTAAAGAGAACGAACCAGTGAGAAACAACAGTACACACACATAGACACAGGTTTACGCCTGTGTGCTTGTGCATGCACAAACATGCACTCCTACATACAGTTTATGACTCAGCAGAAACTGTGGCTTGAGTAGGAGAAACCATGATCTGTGCGAAACATTTGAAAAAAATTAAGCACTTGAATTGTTAAGGGGATTGTTTTCCTTATGACCATGCCTCACCCAGTGGCTGGCACATGACAGCTTCCCATCCCCATGTATAGTTGCCTTCCCTGTATTTCTTTCTAGAAAAGTGACAGCAAAAATGTTAGTCGCTCAGTTGTGTCCAACTCTTCGTGACCCAATGGACTGTAGCCCACTAGGCTCCTCCGTCCGTGGGATTCTCTGGGCAAGAATACTGGAGTGGGTTCCCATTTCCTTCTCCAGGGGATCTTCCTGTCTCAGAGATCGAACCTGCCTCCCCTGCATTGCAGGCACATTCTTCATTGTCTGAGCCACCAGAGAAACCCTTCGTTATAGAAAAGCCAGTTTCTTTTGTTCATGCTTTCAGGTATCACACACATCTTGTTTTGGTATAGGGGGCCCAATATATTAAAATAAATCATGATTTTAGGAATGACTATCTAAACTTGAGATTTTTCCAAAATACAGTCTCCCTGATATGGACCTCAGCCTGTCCGACAGATGCCTTCAGTCCCTCGCAGAAGCGGCAGGAAACACTGGCAGCAGCTGCAGAGGCCCCGAGCACCGGCCACGCGCTGGTATGCCGCCCCGGAGCACATCTGGGGGCCGGCAAGGCCAGGGTTCAGGTTGCCCCTCGACACTGCGTCTGTGTCCTGGGGCGCCCTCTCTCTCCAAACCGCGACGTCTCTGGTAAAATGGTAAGGAGTCAATGAAATGTGTGTGAAACAACACCCTGCCTTGCATTTGGTAAGCTCACCAACAATATCAGCAGTCATGGTCCTCTCAGGCCAACAGTTCATTTCTGGGTATTGTCACTGATTGATGTTCTTCTTCTCTGTCAGTATGAAGCTTGACTTACTTGAATCTGGGGAATTGACAAGAGCAGGGAAATCAAATGCCATAAGATGTGCGAAGGTGTTATTTCATCACATAGCAATGAGCAAACGTAACTATTTGGAATTAAAAGTAGATATTGTTAAGCAGATGCTTCCTGGTGTCCTTTATTTTCAAAACTTCTTTGAGACTGTGGGAAATATCTGATTTCTCATTTTACAGGGGAGGAAGCTATGGGAAGAATTGCTGCTGGCTCATCATGACTCAGATGCTAAGTTGGAGGAGGCCGGTAAGATAAAGATGGAGGTGATCTTGTTCAGTCTCCTTGTTTTCAGTAACAAAGAAATGAAGCCCAAAGATCTAAAGATCCATCTACTTTGCTTGTCTGTTGAATGTTCAAAAATTTTTACATGGTAATAAACTTCAATATAATTTTTCATCTTCAAAAACGATAATACCCAATGATAGTGAGGATTTAAAAATTTTTCTAGAAAACCACTCATTCTCATAGATCCTTAGTGGAAGGGAAATGCCACAGTTTTTCCTAAATGCAGTTTGGCATCATGTTCCAAGGACTCCAATGTGTACTTCCCCTTGAATCATATAATTTTAATATAAATTTATAGGAAAAGAATAATAAGACATAAACAAGTATTTGCATTCAAAGATGATTTCTATGGAATTACTGAAAAAACAGGAAAGGCAAGATACCTATCTAACACAAAGGGTATTTGTAGCACATCCTTATGATAAAATACTTCACAGCCAAAATATAACATACAATATCTTTTTAAATAATAGAATTTTATAGTATTTTGTCAACAATGGAAAGGAAGTCACAAAATAGTATGTCTCATATGATTTCTGTTTTGTTGAAAAATAATGTAATATTTTTATAAACACCAAAATGTAATCCTTTATAGAAAGATTTAAAGACTTGTTTCTTTTCTTTTGATATATGTTTCAGATCGTCTCTGATAAATTGACATAATTTTCAATCTGAAAAATATTACTAAATAGAAAATATAAACATACACTATTTAGGCTAAGAAGTCAATTGGGAACCAGCTTAAATGCTACATGGGGAAATAGCAGAGTGATGGGAAAAAGCTGGGTGGAGGCTTCACTTTAGATTTTGGAATAAAGCCAAAACAGTCCTCTGCTTAAAATTATGGCCAAATTTTAAGAGCTCCTTATCCTTCTCAATCTCTCTTCCTTCATAGACTGCAGCTGTCTTCGGAAACCTATGAGCAGTTAAAACGTGGCCTGTGGATGAGTTTCCACATTTTGATAAATAAATGCATGTTGATAAAAGCAGACAGCAACATGAATATGGGTTTCTTGTGAAAATAATCCTCTCCAAATACTCTGTAGTGTTCCCTGTAACTACGCATTTATGGTAGATTGCTAATATACTTTTGATTAAGAACAATATTTGTACCATATATCATCCACTTAAAAAAAAAAAAAAAAGTCTGGCCCCAGAAGGCAAACCTACATAGAAACCTTGCCCTTGGTTGCTGTGGATTAGAAGCCCTGTCTCCAACCCTGGGGGTGGAGTCAGCAGTGTTCCAAAAGTCAGAGCAAGAGCAGCAGTTTCTAATGCATCAGGAATCCCAGAACCTCCTAATGAGTCACTATTTTAGCCTAAGCAATCCCTGTGAAGTCCCTGTTTCCAAATTATCAAAGTAAAGTCTCTGATGAAATAACGAAGTCAAACTTAGCCCAACATGTCTGCCTGTGGCTTGGGGAGTGGTTACTGCTGCTGCTGCTGCTGCTAAGTCGCTTCAGTCGTGTCCGACTCTGTGTGACCCCATAGATGGCAGCCCACCAGGCTCCTGCTGGAAAATGGTAAACAAAGGGCATCTTGTCAAGGTAACAGGGTATTTCAATGAAATTTCAGGCGAAGCACTGAGATAATAGGTCTTCCAAAGGCATGTCCAAAGATCTTCCCAAGTGATGTCTCAGACGTGGATGCAACATTTTCCAAAAGGTAGTCAAAAAATGGTTATAAGAATACTGAACACCTCCCCTACAGGGAGTATATAAAAGGACCTGGAGCACTTCTGAATCTGACCAGCCCAAGGCTGGGGGATAAAATGGAGGATGCTCAGTTAACTTTGCATTTCAGACAAACATAAAATATTTATAGCATAGTCAGTCAGTTCAGTCAGTTCACTCAGTCGTGTTCAACTCTTTGCGACCCTATGAATCGGAGCACGCCAGGCCTCCCTGTCCATCACCATCTCCCGGAGTTATAAGTATGTCCCAAATATTGGATGGGATATACATAAACTAATTTCCCCTTGTTTATCTAAAATTCATTGTGAATGGGCATCTTCTTTCTCATTTTCCCTCTAAATGTGGCAACTCTTTGTCAACACCTCAGGCAGAAAGGTATTCCAACAGCCCAACTCAGACACCTTACGTGCGTCTAGAGGGCAGAAGTGCATGCTCTCTGAGAGCACAGAGCCGCTTCTCTGGTGGCAAAACCTGGAGGGGCGGATGCTACTTGCTGCAGGCTTGCACTCCCAGAGTTCGTCTGGAGGAGTGCTTGAATATTTTCTGTGGCCCCGATGTGAACCACACAGGAAAAAGAGCTGGGCTCACCTTACAGCCATCCCAGAGGACAGCCTGGGAAGACAGAGCTTCAGCAGAAGCTGGCGGGGGCTAGGAAGGAGTCACAAGTGTCCAGTGGGAACTGGGAGGGATTTGCTCATCAAGAGAACTTCAGGTGAGAGATGCCAGGATCCTGGTGTATACACACACGCATGCGCACACACACAAACACACACACACACAGAGGCAGGAGAGAAGGAAAGAGAGGGAAGGACAGAGAGCAAAAGAGAAAGGGAGCAATCTCAGAAGAGAAGGTCAGTTTTTAAATAAATGTCAAGGTAAAGAGTACAGAGCTTGCCCTCTAGAACAACTCCAGGAAGCAAAGAGGCTTCCTGCTCTGGGGTTTCCCTTCAGTGTTTTCCTCCCCTGAACTTCAGCCTTGTAGGTTTTGTATGCCAGGCTGAGAAAAATCAGGGAGGAAGCATCTGATGAAGAAGTCAGGCAGCAACCCCCCATTCATCCGCCCAGCAGCCAGCATACAGAGACAGAGTTGGAAGACAGAAGCAATGACGAAGAGAGGATATTTTCTTCTTATTAATAGGACTAGACATTTAAATTGTTCCACTGAAGCAGTGTTTTGTGACTTGAGTGGTGAATCTGATGGTGATGAGAAAAGTTGGGAATGAACCTTGGATCAACTATTGAGAGTTGATTTGAAGGTAAATGAAAGACAAAACAAATATAGCTGCTTTACAGTTGCACCCATGAGTCCTGCTTGTTAATGTAAGGGCTTCATTAATTTTTTTATTAAGGCTTATGTGTATCATTGGGGCTTCCCAGGTGGTTAAGTGGGAAAGAATCTGCCTGCCAATGCAGAAGACGCAGGTTCAGTCCTGGGCCTGAAAAATCCCCTGGAGAAGGGAATGGCAAGCCACTCCAGTATTCTTGCCTGGAAAATTCCATGCACTGAGGAGCCTGGCTGGGCTACAGCCCATGGGGTCACAAAGAGTTGGACACCACTTAGCAACAACATGTATCATTACAAAAGTCATTATTTAGATGTTACTTTTTGTTATTACTTTAAATGTCAAGCTCTGAATAAGGTAACCAGTGATTTAAAAATAAATAAATAAATCTTCGGTTTGGAAGATGCAGGTAACATGAAATGGGAAAAAAAATGGTTGCATAAATACCAATTGGTTAACACTGAGCTCTTCCCTGTTAGTGTAACTATTTGCATTTTACTTCAGGAAGGGTTTGCACTCAAAACTTCACCCAGAAATCTGAGGGGAAAGAAACTGAATGTTCTTTGACCCCACACAGTTTATGCTAAGTCCCAGCTTATTACCACAACAACCCTTTGGGTTGGTCATGATTCCCAATTTACAGAGGCAAAACTGAGGCCCTGAGAAGCTTACTCAGCTACTAGGGCATGAAGCCAAGATTCAAGGCCTGTGAAACTCTTTGAATGCTCTGTCCAACAGTCCTGCTCAGGGCATCTTTAGCTACAGGAACAGACCACTATGGCGTGAGCACAGCTCCCCTGCATGGACCAGCGGGAGAGGTTTCACCTGCACAACTTTCCATCGGTGTCTGGCTTTAGTGAGACTAACTCTCAGAAGTGCTGCTGCATGAATGAGCTTGCCTCCAGGTCACCCAGTCCATGAATTTGTGGCATTGCACCCCACAAAGGGGTCCCTAAGAGGTCATAGTTCATGGGAGAGTAGGGTGAAGAATCTGTCCTGAGCTCTGGCTCCTGAACCTTGAAGAGTGGACACAAAGCAGTGGCCAAGACTAAACTGCCTTTATCCCACTCACCTTCTAACCAAGTGAGAAAGGGTGGTGGCTGAGGCCCCAGTGCTGTGGGGCCTCCACCTCTTCATCCAAGAATGAAGTGATCAGGCTCCGTGTTCTCAAAGTCATTCCTGCCAGAGAGCTAATGATGTTCCTCTCCTCAGGGCACGGAAAGATCCACTTACAACTCAGTGGAAATAGTATAACCCAAGGCCCAACATCCAAATCCTCTGATCTTTCTGGTGGGGAGAGGCTCAAGAGCAGGAATATTGTCCTTGACCCCCCACCCCCAGGGCTCAGAAGCCCAGAGAGGCCTGAGACACTTTATTTTGATTTCCAGTCATTTTTTTTAATTTGAGAAATACCAAAATGGAGTTATAAAAATGAGTTTGGAATTAACACACACACATTACTGTATATACAATAGATAAATAAGAACCTACTATATGGAACTTTCCTGGTAGCTCAGTTGGTAAATGATCTGCCTGCAATATGGGAGACCCCAGTTTGATTCCTAGGTTGGGAAGATCCCCTGGAGAAGGGATAGGCTGCCCACTCCAGTATTCTTGGGCTTCCCTTGTGGCTCAGCTGGTGAAGAATCCACCTGCAATGCAGGAGACCTGGGTTCGATCCTTGGGTTGGGAAGATCCTCTGGAGAAGGGAATGGCTACCCACTCCAGTATTCTGGCCTGGAGAATTCCATGGACTGTATAGTTCATGGGGTCGCAAAGAGTTGGACATGACTGAGCGACTTTCACAATCACATGTAGCTATATAGCACAGGAAACAATATATTCAGTATCTTGTAGTAAAGAATCCAGGAGAAAGCAATGGCACCCCACTCCAGTACTCTTGCCTGGCAAATCCCATGGACGGAGGGGCCTGGGGGGCTGCAGTCCATGGGGTCGCTGAGGGTCAGATATGACTGAGAGACTTCACTTTCACTTTTCACTTTCATGCATTGGAGAAGGAAATGGCAACCCACTCCAGTGTTCTTGCCTGGAGAACCCCAGGGACAGGGAGCCTGCTGGGCTGCCATCTATGGCATCGCACAGAGTTGGACATGACTAAAGTGACTTAGCAGCAGCACCAGCAGTAAAGAATCT
Organism: Nanger dama; assembly: GCA_917880005.1. Classification (NCBI taxonomy): domain Eukaryota; kingdom Metazoa; phylum Chordata; class Mammalia; order Artiodactyla; family Bovidae; genus Nanger; species Nanger dama. Next base: position 8,670,286 of record CAKJTW010000044.1, on the reverse strand, counting down.
GAAAAAGAATATATATATATATATATATATATATATATATATATATATGAATCACTTTGCTGTACACCTGAAACTAATAACCTCTGGACTGTAGTGTGCCAGGCTCCTCTCTCCATGGGGTTTCCCAGGCAACAATACTAGACTGAGTTGCCACTTCTTTCTCCAGGGGATCTTCCCAACCCAGGAATCAAACCCACATCTCCTACACTGGCAGGCGGATTCTTTAATACGAGCCAGCAGGGAAGCCTACTTCAACTACAATGATTAAAAGGAAAAGAAAAAAGAACTGCATTCAGTTTGTAGGGTAATTTTGGAGATAATTGACATCTTTATATTCAGTCTTCCAATTCATGAATATGGCTTATCTCTTTTATTTAAACATTGCCAATATTTTTCAATAGAATTTTATAATTTACTACAAAATCTTAATAGTTAATATTTTAAAATTAAGTAAAATGCTGAATGCTTGTTTAGTCACTCAGTCATGTCCAACTCTTTGCAACCTTACAGGCTGTAGCCCACCAGGCTCCACTGTCCATAAGGATTCTCCAGGCAAGAATATTGGAGTGGGTTGCCATGCCCACTACAGGGAATCTTCCCAACCCAGGGATTGAACCCAGGTTTCCCTCATTGCAGTCAGATTCTTTACCATCTGAGCTACTAGGGAAGCCCAATGATGAATAGTTGTATCTGTGACTATAGGAATCACCTTACTTGGACATGGACCCACGAGTCTAAAGTTGAGACCCTGTCTAAACGAGAGTCTGTCCTGTCCCAAGGTCCTCTGTAACATACAGGAACATATTTAAGGGGATGTCATCACCTCTCAACATTAAAATGTCACATTGAGTGATTCTTCTATGTCCCACAAACAAATTGTACAGTTTAAACATCCAGATTTTCATGGACCCATTCTCTTCCATCATTGGCCAGGATTCTTCAAGGAAGCCACAGAAGACATAGCATCTGGGTCTCAGTCCCATAGAATCTGGTTCTCAGTCCCAAAGAAGGGCTCATTTTCCCTGGATTCACAGGTCATTGTCTAGTATGCCAGTATGAAAGAAAAATAAGGGGGTCAGAAGAAATCTATCTGCGTAAACTATGAGGCCTGCAGAGAGGTGGAAACGAGTGGTAGGAATTTTGGCAACAGCAGTCTAACTGAATGTCCACTATGGGTTAGTGAGTGTGTGTGATGGTTAAACCCACAGACTTTGAAGTCATGCAGATCTGAGCTAGATTCTTACCTGCCAGGGGTATGTAAGTATTTCCATTTTACTAATGACCTTTTTTAAAAAAACAACAACTTTATTTTGTATTGCAGTATAGCTGATTAATAATTTGATAGTTTCAGGTAGATAGCAAAGGGACTCAGCTATACATACATGTATATTCATCCTCCCACGAACTCCTCTCCCATCCAGGCTGCCACATAACATTCCATGTGTTATATGGTAGGTCTTTGTTGGCTTTCCATTTTAAATATGACAGTATGTACATGTCTATTCCAAACTCTCTAACTATTCCTTCCCCTCTGGCAACCATAAGTTTGTTTTCTAAGTCCGTGAGCCTGTTCCTGTTCTGTAAGTAAGTTCATTTGTATCATTTCTTTTTAGGTTCCACATATAAGGGATGTCATATGATATTTCTCCTTCTCTGTCTGACAACTTCACTCAGTGTGACAATAAAGAGAGCTACCATTTACTAATGACCTTTTGTTATCTAAGGGTTATTGGCAGGGTTAAAGATAATATGGCATGGTACCTGAAAGTACTCAACAAACACTAGTCATACCTGTTTTTGTCACTGAGCACCTCCATGGTTTTAGAAACAATGTTAGTAGTAGTAATAGTGATGAGAAAAGTATAAGAAAAATGATGACCGTTTTTCTTTGATCATTTTATGTCTAAGGAAGCCGGTAAGAGTCAGACACAACTGAGCAATTGAACAACAAGTAAAGAAGATTCACATGCAAAATAGTTAGGGATTAAAAGGAGTCTCCAAGAGGGCACAAAGTAGCTGAGAACATTTGAAGAGTGGTGAGAGGCTGAAGGGTGAGCAGAAACTGGATCAGCACAGAAATGATAGGAAGTATGGTAAATGCAGGCTATGGCTGGCAAGAGCTCAGGATAATCTGCTGAGGCAGTACCATGGGAAATGAAGCCATGAGTCAGTATCACCCTGCTTCTCAGTCCCAGCCTCAGACCCGGGGATGTGGTGGCCATGTCAGTGAGGGACCCTGTCTGATCACCAGCGATGTGTACTCCTTACTCACCTCCTTGCTCACTCAACAGATGTGGATTTCCAGAATGTGCTGGTCCTTGTACTGATAGGGACTGTATAGAAGCAATCCAGTGAAAATGAGGTCATTAGGATGAGTCCTCATCCAATAAGACTGGTATCCTTATGAAAAGGGGAAATTTGGACACAAAGGCACACCGAGAGGGAAGAAGATGTGAAAGCACACAGGGAGAAGATGGCGGCCAACCAGCCGAGGGGATAGATCTAGAACAGACCTTTCCTCACTGCCGTCAAAAGGAATCCACTCTGCTGACACTTGGATCGTGAACTTCTGGCCTCCAGAACTGGCAGACAATAAATTTCTGTTCTGTAAGTCACCCAGCTTGTTTTCCTTTGTAATAGCATCCCTTAGGAGGCTGCATCTAAAAGACATTAATGGTGCTTATTTTTAATTTTAAGAAAGCCAGCATAGCTGCGACACAGACGCTGCAGTGACACATGGCTCTAACTTGGGAGTTTTTCTGGTTCTCCGCCTGGAATGTCCTGGTTCTCCTCTTCTCAGAGGTCTTTTCTTCTTCAAAATCCAGCTCAGGCAGCCTTATGCACTAGGAGACCTTTCTGGATGCCCTCACATCCTGTAAGCAAATCCCTTCTTCAATACCCAGATTCTATCAATATATTATATATTCTACACATATGTTTTCTCAGATCAAGAACCTATTGAGGTCCTAGCTCTTCATCCAGTTTGTGCTTCCAACACAAGATCTGTTAACACACTAGGCACTTAATAACGATGTGCTATAGAAGTTTATCTATGAATGGACCATCAGAGACCTCCATGACCACAAGCCAAGCTACAGCTAGACCCCCAAAATTATCAAATGATAACCAGGACAGGATAAGTAAACATACAGCTTCTCCACAAATTCCTGAACAATAAAAATACGAAGACACCATCTAAACCATGACAGAGGTGGATCAAGAATACATGGAAAGAGTGCTTCCTGATTCTGAGTTTAAACTCATATTGTATAAACAGTTACCTGTTGCAGCTGCTTGCCACTGAAATAGGAAGGTGAAGATTTTTAAGCAGCCAAGTAGCCACCCTCTACTGCATACCTTCCTAAGGCAGTCAGACATCAGGTTTCCTTCCCAGTTCCTCCTGCCAGATGCCCCACAGAAACTAAAATGCAATAAAATAATTGCTCCCTTGGGAGAGTGATTTTCACTAATAAAATGCAGTAAGGAAGAACAGAGACAGAAAGAGCATATGGCAGAGTCTGTCATATTCCATGTGATTTATCTGTTTAGAAAGCCAGACAACCAGGCAGTTGTGGTAAAAGCAATGCCTAGGTCAATGTCACAGTGCTCAAATAGATCCTGGGAGTTCAGATAGCCATTTGTCTAAGATGATACCAAGGAGTCATGTCTTGGGTATTCCATAGAGGTAGAAACTTTGACTTGCTTCTGACAAATATGGAAACGATGCCACTACTATAATTACCTTACAAAATTACACACACACACACACACACATGCACGTGTGTGTGTGTGCGTGTGTGTGTGTAGCGAGGGCTCTGAGTAGACTAAAGTAAGAGGGACTGTCCTGCTGACCTTGAAGCAGCAAATTCTCATGCTTTGAACTGTAGAGAAAGTCACATGGCAAGGAACTCTGAGCAGGAGCTGGGGTCGGGGTAGGGGGTTACTAGGAGCAGGAGAGACCTAGGACTTAAGGGATGTCTCTAGCCTCTGGTTAGTAATAAGATAGGGCTCTTTGCTATGTGCCTAAACTAACTTGGAAGTTAATTCACATTCTTCCCTACTCAAGCTTCCAGATGAGAATGGAGTCCAGCCATCAGTTTGATTGCAACCCTGTGAGACCCTGAACAGAAAACCCAGTGAAGCCATGCCCAGAATCATAAAAATTTGATTATAAAGTAATAAGTGTACCTGAATTTGGTGGTAGGTTTCTATGTAGCCAAAGAAACTAATCTGTCACAGTGCGTGTCAACCCATTTTTAAGCCGTAGATCTGAGAAGGCACTCAAGTTGCTGAGAGGGATCAAGCCTAATCACAATGCATTTCTAAGCATAGTACTGAGAACCTAAAGAAAATTCTTCATTCTAACTGAGGGGACAAAGCAAATCATAAAACCCTTATCAGTCCTTTAGGAAATGATTCAGAACAAAGGACAGAGACTGGGGAAAAAGCAGATCTCTGAGGATAATTTTCTGTAACATCAGGACAATAAAGCTCAAGCAACTTGTCAGCAATCCTAAATACAATTTAAAAACAAAATGTCCTTTATAAAATGGAGCCGAAATCAAAGCAGAGATAGGAAATCAGGGGAGACAGAGAAAATAAGACAGGATTGCAGGGAAAGCAAGTGTGGAAACACATTAATAACAGCCACATCACAGCAGTAAAGAGAACAAATCCTTTCATTTAGCACATATTTTTGAGTATCTCCCATATATTAGATGCTAGGAAAACACAGAGATCAAAACTGAGAGGGCCCTTGCATTCACGGAGTTCACTTTCTAAAGTGAAAGACAGCAATGAGCAATTAAGTCAATAGATGAAATAATGGTGTCAGTGCTTATAATGAAAAATATGTTTCTGCAATAGAGTATGATGGGGAGGATCTACTTTCCATAGGATATTTGGGGAGGAGTTATTTAAAGATGAAAGGAGCCAGTCATGCATAGAGCCTAGAAAAGAATGTTATAGATAGAAGGGAGAAATAGAAAAACAGTAATAGTTCAGTCTTCAGTATAGCACTATCAGTGATTAACAGAACATTTAGGAGAAGAACAGCAAGGAAACAGAATATTTAAACAACACAATAAACCAAACTTCAACAATTTCCAAATATGTGGGAATTAAGCAACACATTCTTAAACAACTAGTGGATCAATGAGAAACTCTTAAGGGAAATTAGAAAATAATTTTAGATGAATTAAAATCAAAATACATATAAAATGTATAGGATATAGCTAAAGTAATGCATACAGAGAAACGTATGCATTTTTCCTGCAATACGTAGGGTAAACTCCTACAATATGTATACGTGAAGTAAGTGAAGTAAAGTTGCTCAGTTGTGTCCGACTCTTTGCGACCCCATGGACCGTAGCCTACCAGGCTTCTCCCATGAGATTTTCCATGCAAGAGTACTGGAGTGGGTTGCCATTTCCTTCTCCAGAGGATCTTCCCCACCTGGGGATCGAACCCAGGTCTCCCGCATTGTAGGCAGACGCTTTACCATCTGAGCCATATGTGTATACATATACCCCTACAATAAAAAGAAGAAAGATCTTGAATGAATAACCTAATTTTCGACCTTAAGAGACTGAAAGAGAGCAAACTATACCAAAGGAAACATGAAAAAAAGAAATATTTTTTATTTTCATAAATATTTTTATATGGATAAACATGAAGTGGGGATAGAAAAACAGTAGGGAAAATTAATAGTATCAAAAGTTGGTTCTTTGGAAATATCAACAATACTGACAAACCTTAGTTAGATTGATCAGGAAAAAAGGAAAAGATTCAAATTACTAAAATTAGGAATGAAAGAGGGGCATAACTTCCAACTTTACAGAAATAAAAAGAATTATAGAGAAATATTATGAATAGTATATATAAATACATTAAATAACCTAACGAAATAGAAACCTTCCCAGGGAGAAACAAACGACTCAATAAAAGAGCAAAAATATATGAATAGGCCAAAGTGAGTTCAAGATTAAATTAGTAATTTTTAAAGTCTCTGGAAAAGAAGCCTCATACTTTATGATTTGCCTTGATTCTAAAACTAGGCAAAGACATTACAAAATCAATGCACCCTATTAATATAGACACAAAAATCTTCAACAAAATCTCAGCCATCCAAGTCAAGCAGCATATAATGGATTATACATAATAGCCAAATAGGATTATCCAAGGAATGCAAAACTGGCTTAAATTAATAAATAATAAATAAACAAATGAATGTATCAACATGTTAATAAAAAGACAAAACCACAAGACGATCCCAATCAAGTGAAAATATTGGACAAAATCCACACATGTTCATGATAAAAAGAAAGAGAAAATTAGGAATAGAAAAATTACTGTACCTTATATGGAACATATACAAAAACCTACAAATAATAGGTCTGATAGAAATATTTTCCCCTACAATCAAGGAGGAAAACAAGATAAGAACATCTGCTTCACTTCTATTCAACACTGTACTGCAGATTCTTGCAGAGCAGTTAGGAAAGAAAACAAAATAAATGGCATCCAGATTAGAAATGAAAACTTAAAAATCTCTCCATTCTCAGATGATGTATTCTTGTACATAACATTCTAAGGAATCCAAATACATACACATACACTTGTGTGTGAGCACACATGGGCACATGTGCACACACACACACACACACACACTACAGTATTAGAACTAATAAATAATTTCAGCAAAGCCATGGGACACAAAGTCAATATTCCAAAACTGATAATGTATTTCTAAATGCCATCATTAAGCATTCAAGCTAAATAAAGCAATTCCTTACATTATCATAAAAATTTGAATAAATTCAACCATGTAAGTTTGACTTACATGGAAAACTACTAAACATTGCTAAAAGAAATAAAAGAAAAACAGAAGTGAGCAGAAAGATACATGGATGCGCTTGAAAACATTATGTTAAGTGAAAGTAGCCAGTCACAAGAATATATACTCCATGATCCCAGACTCCATCTATGTAGAATATCCAGAATAGGCTAGTGAAAGAGACAAAAAGCTTACTGCTGTTGCCAGAGGCTAGAGACAGGGGTGATAACAAGCAATTGCTAATGGATATAGAGTTTCTTTGGTGGGGAATGATAATGTTCTAAAATTAATGTCATAGCTCCACAACTATATGAGTATACTAAAAAAAAATGAATTGTACAATTTAGAACAGGTGAATTTTATGATAATTGAATAATATCTCAGTAAAGTTGTTGCTTTTAAAATGTGCTATGGAACTTTATTTTTTTTAGAGCTGAAGAGGCTGTATTATATCAAAGTTTATTTCAGTAAAGAGAACATTGCCAGGCATGAAAATGTGATTTCATTGTATAAGCTGTTAGTTCATCTAGAGGACCTAACATGTCTAAATGATTATGTACTATCTTAATCTGTTGGACTGCTGTAACAAAATGCAGTGACTGGTTAGCTTACAAACAAGAGAAGTTTACTCCTCACCATTCTGCAGCCTAGAAGTCCAAGATAAAGACACCAGCAGATTCTCTGCCTGGTGAGAACCTGCTTTCTGATTCATAGACAGTTTCATGTGTGTGTCTTTATGTGGTGGAAGGGTCGAGAGGCTTCTTTTGGTGACTCCTTTATAACAGCACTAATCCCACTCATAAGGGCTCTGTTCTCAAAACCTAAAGTTCTACCTTCAAATATCATCACATTGAGAATTAGGTTTCAACATACTAATTTTAGGGGGACACAGACATTCAGACCGTAGCATATCCTTAAGAAGAGATCTTCAGCATACAGGAAGCAAAACTGATAGCATGCCAGAGAAAAAGACATTTACCGCCGTTATCAGAGATTATAGTACTGCTCTCTCAATAATTTATAGAACAAGTAAATAAAACATCAGTAGAACTACAGATCTGAATAACACAATCAACCACATAGACTTCATTGATATTTATAGAACACTCTGCCACAGAGCACAGAATATACATGTTTTTCAAGCACACAGTGGAACAATTACCAAGATATACCACACTCTGCAACATAAAACAAGTTTCAATAAATTTTAAAAGATTTAAGTCACATAGCGTATGCTATCTGGCCAAAATGGAATTAACTTAAAAATGAGTAAGATAAAGATCTCTGGAATATCCTCACATATTTAATAACAAATAATATACTTCTAACTAACATATAGTTCAAAAAATTTCAAAAGGAATTTAGAAAATATTTTTAATGAAAATTAAAACACAGCATACATTAATCTGCAAGTTGTCTTGAAGCATTACTTGCAGTTAAACTTACCATACTAAACACCTGACTTAGAAAAGATGAGAGGTCTCAGTTAGTGACCTCAACCTCCACCTTAAGGAATTAGATTAAAAAAAAAAAAGAAATCCCAGCAAACAGGAAAAACAAATGAAATAATATTGAACAGAGTAGAAATCAATGAAATTGAAAGCAGAAACAGTAGAGAATTTGAGAAGTCAGTAATTCGCTATTTAAGAAACGCAACAGAATTGATAAATCTCCAGCCATACTAGTTAGGAAATAGGATTGAGAGAAGTGACACCTCTACAGAGATTATACAGTTATCAAAAGGGTGACAAATGTGTTTTGTTGTTGTTGTTGTCATTAAGTTTTTTGGCAAAAAAAAAAAAAAAAACTGACAAATGAGATGAAATGGGAAATTCCCTTTAGAGACACGAATGATCAAAGTTCACTCAAGAAAAAATTGATTAATTGTAATAAAGTTCTATCAAAGAAATAAAGAATATCAATCCTAGAAAAATTCTTCTGAAAAACTGTAAAAGCGGAAATTAATCCCAAATCATTCTATGAGGCCAGAATGCTCTGCTATCAAAATATAATAGAAACATTACAAGAAAACTATAGACTATCCCTCATTAACGCAAATGCAAATATTTTAAGAAATTTTTTTGGCAAAAGGACTATACCAATGTATTAAAATTATGATATATCAAGACTAATTGGGATTTAGCTTAGGAATTGAGATTTAGCCTAGGAATACAAGACTGATTTATATTTGAAAATCAACCTATATAACTGACGATATTATCAAGCAAAAATGAAAAATCATGCAATCAACTCAAAAGGTGCAGAAAAACATTTGACAAAATTGAACATGCAGCCCTATTGAAAGACATCAGTAAATTAAGAATGCAAGGGAACTTTCTTCATGATAGAATACATCTGCCAAAACCTGCAGTTGACATCATATTCAACATGAAGTGCTGAATATGTTCCTGCAGGATCAGAAAGAAGACAAGAATATCCACTCACCCCACCTTTATCCAATATTTTACTGAAGGTTCTAGGCAGTTCAATAAGACAAAAAATAAAAAAATAAAATAAAAACACTAATATTGGAAAGCAAGAATTGAATTCTTTATTTGTAGACAACATAATCTTTTACACTGACAATCCAATAGAATCTACCAAAAAAGCTAACAGAACTATTTTTCATGAGTTTAATAAATGTCCAACATGTAAGATTAATGAATAAAATCAGTTATAGGTAAATACCATATCCCAATTATGAAAAATAAATTTGAACTTAAACAAATCAGTAACATTTACAATATTAAAAATATCAAATAGTATGAGATAAATCTGACAAAGCATATGCAAGATCTGTGCACTGAAGTTTATAAAACAGTTCTAGGAGAAATTAAAAAGACCTAAATAGATGGAGGGATGCACCATATTCACAATTCAATAGATTTAATATTGTTAAGCAGTTAATTCTTCAAATTTTCCTGTAGAATAAATGCAAGCCCAATCCAAAGTCCATGATAATTTATTTTAAAAGTTGGCAAATTGATTCTAAAATTAATACAGAGATAAAACAGATACAGAACAGCCAAAACAACTTAATATAAGAACCAAATTGGAGGAATAACACTATCTGATTCTCAACTTTATTATGATATTACAGTAAACAGATGATGCAACTTTGGTGTCAGGACAGGCAAATAGGTTATGATGTAGAATAGAGAGTCCTGATATGTAGCCAACTGATTTTTGACAAATGCACAAAATCAATTCCTTTGGAGACTATTGTCTTTTCAAGATATGGGGTTGGACAACAGACACATGAATAAATGTTCAACATTGCTAATTGTTAGGGAAATGCAAACCAAAGCTTCAATTAAGTATCACCTAATTTATCACCTAACAGTCAGAATGTCCACTATTAAAAATCTACAAGTAATAGCTGCTAGAAAGGATGTGAAGGGGAAAAAAAAAGAAACCTCTTACACTGTTGGTGGGATTGTAAATGGGTGCAAGCAGTATAGAAAACAGTATATAGGTTCTTTAAAAAACTAGAGTTATTATACGATCCAGCAGTCTCACTCATTGTCATGCAACCAGAAAAGGCAAAACCTGTAATTTGGAAAGATATGTGCCCCCAGGATTCACAGCAGCACTATTTATAATAGCCAAGACATGGAAGCAAACTAAAGATCCACTAATAGATGAATGAATGGGGGCATAGATGTACAATGGAATATTGCTGCTGCTGCTGCTGCTGCTAAGTCACCTCAGTCATGTTCAACTCTGTGCGACCCCATAGACGGCAGCCCAGCAGGCTTCCCTATCCCTGGGATTGTCCAAGCAAGAACACTGAAGTGGGTTGCCATTTCCTTCTTCAATGAAAGTGAAAAGTGAAAGTGAAGTCACTCAGTCGTGTCCGACTCTTAGTGACCCCATGGACTGCAGCCCTCCAGGCTGCTCCATCCATGGGATTTTCCAGGCAAGAGTACTGGAGTGGGGTGCCATCACCTTCTCTGGTATAATGCCATAACAAAGACTGAAACAATGCCATCTGTAGTGACATGAATGGACCTAGAAATTATGTTAAGTAAAGTAAGTCAAAGACAAATATCATTCAATATCATTTACACGTGGGATCTAAAAAATGATACAAATTAACTTAGTTAATGCAAGACAAAAAAGACTCATAGACATAGAAAACAAACTTATGGTTACCAAAAGGAAAAGCTGCTGCTGCTGCTGCTGCTGCTGCTAAGTTGCTTCAGTTGTGTCCGACTCTGTGCAACACCATAAACAGCAGCCCACTAGGCTCCAGGGGAGGGGAAAATTAGGAGTTTGGGATTAGCAGATACACACTACTATATGTAAAATGGATAAGCAGAACGGACCTACTATATAACACAGGGAACTATATTCAATATCTTATAATAACCCATAATGGAAAGTATTTGGAAAAAGCAAGGCTGTGTATTGTCACCCTGCTTATTTAACTTCTATGCAGAGCACATCATAAGAAACGCTGGGCTGGAAGAAACACAAGCTGGAATCAAGATTGCCGGGAAAAATATCAATAACCTCAGGTATGCAGATGACACCACCCTTATGGCAGAAAGTGAAGAGGAGCTAAAAAGCCTCTTGATGAAAGCGAAAGAGGAGAGTGAAAAAGTTGGCTTAAAGCTCAACATTCAGAAAACAAAGATCATGGCATCTGGTTACATCACTTCATGGGAAATAGATGGGGAAACAGTGGCTGACTTAATTTTGGGGGCTCCAAAATCACTGCAGATGGTGACTGTAGCCATGAAATTAAAAGATGCTTACTCCTTGGAAGGAAAGTTATGACTAGCCTAGAGAGCATATTCAAAAGCAGAGACATTACTTTGCCAACAAAGGTCTGTCTAGTCAAGGCTATGGTTTTTCCAGTGGTCATGTATGGATGTGACAGTTGAACTATAAAGAAAGCTGAGCACCGAAGAATTGATGCTTTTGAACTGTGGTGTTGGAGAAGACTCTTGAGAGTCCCTTGGACTGCAAGGAGATCCAACCAGTCCATCCTAAAGAAGATCAGTCCTGAGTATTCATTGGAAGGGCTGATGTTGAAGCTGAAACTCCAATACTTTGGCCACCTGATGCAAAGAGCTGAGTCATTTGAAAAGACCCTGATGCTGGGAAAGATTGAGAGCATGAGGAGAAGGGGATGGAGCAGAATTAGATGGTTGGATGGCATCACTGACTCGATGGATATGGGTTTGGGTGGACTCTGGGAGTTGGTGATGGACAGGGAGGCCTGGCATGCTGTGGTTCATGGGGTTGTAAAGTTGGACATGACTGAGAAACTGAACTGAACTGAACTGAACTGATATATATATATATATATATATATATATATATATATATATACACACACATACATGTATGTATAACTGAATCACTTTGTTATACCTCTAAAACTAACACAATATTGTAAATTAATTATTCTTCAATTTTAAAAAGATATGGGACTAGAACAATTTGATGTCCTTGTGCAAATAAATTTTATAAGATCTATATCTTATACCATGTAGAACAATTAACTCAGAATGGATCATAGGACTAAATTTAACTAAAAAGTCTAGGAAAAAAACAAGAGAGAGGAATTCCCTGGTGGTTCATTGATTAAGACTCTACCTGCCAAATGGTGAAGACTACTAAAGGGGAAATTGACAGTAACACAATAATAGTGGGAACTTAACACCCCACTCACACCAAAGGACAGATCATTCAGACAGAAAATTAACAAGGAAACAAAAGCTTTAAATGATACATTGGACTAGCTGGACCTAATGGATATCCCTGCGGCACTTCATCCCCAAACAGCAGATTTCACATTTTTCTTTTTTTTTTTAATACTTTATTCTACATTACAGTACTGTATTTGTTTTGCCATACATTGACATGAATCAGCCACAGGTGTACACGATCTCCCAATGCCAAAGCCCCCTCCCACCTCCCACCCCATATCATCTAGATTACATTTTGGTCATAAATTAAGCCTTGGTAAGTTTTAAAAAGTTGAAACATCTTAAAAAACATTCTAAACATCTTTTCTGACCACAGCACTATAAGATAAGCTAAGAACTACAGGGGGAAAAAAACGTATAAAAAATACAAACACATGGATGCTAAACAATACACTTCTGAACAACCAAGAGGTAGCTGAAGAAATTAAAGAGGTAATCACAAACTACCTAGAGGCAAATGGCAATGAAAATGTGAGAACTCAAAACCCATGGGATGAAGGAAAAGCAGTGCTAAGAGGGATGTTTATAGCAATACAAGCCTACCCTAAGAAACAAGAGAAACTTCAAATAAACAAACTAACCCTAGACCTAAAGCAACTATAAAAAAGAACAGCAACAACAAAAAAAAACCAAAGTTGGTAAAAGGAAAAAAATCATAAATATCAGGGCAGAAATAAGTGAGACAGTATCAAAGATCAATAAAACTAACAGTTGGTTCTTTGAGAAGATAAACAAAATTGACAAACCAATAGCCAGATTCATTGGGACAGAAGGAAGAAGACTCAAATCAATAAAATTAGAAATAAAAGAGGAGAAGTTACAACAGACAATGCATAAATATAAAAGATCATAAGAGACTACTATGAGCAACTATACACCAATAATATGGACAACCTTGAAGAAATGGACAAATTCTTAGTAAGGTATGATCTTCCAAAACTTAACCAGGAAGCAACAGAAGACATTAGCAGACCAATCATAGCCATGGAAATCAAAACTATAATAATAAAAAAATCTTCCATCAAATAAAAGTCCAGAACCAGACAGCTCCATAAGCAAATTCTATGAAAAGTTTAGAGAAGAGCTAAGACTTACCCTGATCAAATTCTTCCAGAAAATTGCAGAGGAAAGAAAACTCCCAAACTCATTCTATGAGGTCATCACCACCCTGATACCAAAACCAAAGATGCCAGAGAAAAAGAAAATTAGAGGCAAATATCACTAATGGGCATAGATGCAAAAAGTCTCAACAAAAGTCTAGTAGACAGAATCCAGCATCACATTAAAAGGATTATACATCATGAGCAAGTGGGCTTTATCTCAGTGATGCAAAAATTATTCAACTCAGTTCAGTCGCTCATTCGTGTCCGACTCTTTGTGACCCCATGAATCACAGTATGCCAGGCCTACCTGTTCATCACCATCTCTCGGAGTTCACTCAGACTCACGTCCATCAAGTCCATGATGCCATCCAGCCATCTCATTCTTGGTCATCCCCTTCTCCTCCTGCCCCTAATCCCTCCCAGCATCAGAGTCTTTTCCAATGAGTCAACTCTTCTCATGAGGTGGCCAAAGTACTGGAGTTTCACCTTTAGCATCATTCCTTCCAAAGAAATCCCAGGGCTGATCTCCTTCAGAATGGACTAGTTGGATCTCCTTGCAGTCCAAGGAACTCTCAAGAGTCTTCTCCAACACCACAGTTCAAAAGCATCAATTCTTCGGTGCTCAGCTTTCTTTATAGTTCAACTGTCACATCCATACATGACCACAGGAAAAACCATAGCCTTGACTAGACGGACCTTAGTCGGCAAAGTAATGTCTCTGCTTTTGAATATACTATTTAGGTTGGTCATAACTTTTCTTCCAAGGATTAAGTGTCTTTTAATTTCAGTCACCATCTGCAGTGATTTTGGAACCCCAAAAAATAAAGTCTGACACTGTTTCCACTGTTTCCCCATCTATTTCCCATGAAGTGATGGGACCAGATGCCACGATCTTCGTTTTCTGAATGTTGAGCTTTAAGCCAACTTTTTCCCTCTCTTCTTTCACTTTCATCAAGAGGCTTTTTAGCTCCTCTTCACTTTCTGCCATAAGAGTGGTGTCATCTGCATATCTGAGGTTATTGATATTTCTCCCGGCAATCTTGATTCCAGCTTGTGTTTCTTCCAGTCCAGTGTTTCTCATGATGTACTCTGCATAGAAGTTAAATAAGCAGGGTGACAATATACAGCCTTGACGTACTCCTTTTCCTATTTGGAACCAGTCTGTTGTTCCATGTCCAGTTCTAACTTTTGCTTCCTGATCTGCATACAGATTTCTCAAGAGGCAGGTTAGGTGGCCTGGTATTCCCATCTCTTTCAGAATTGTCCACAGTTTATTGTGATCCACACAGTCAAAAGCTTTGGCATAGTCAATAAAGCAGAAATAGATGTTTTTCTGGAACTCTCTTGCTTTTTCCATGATCCAGCGGATGTTGGCAACTCAATATATGCAAATCAATGTGTTACACCATATTATGGGTTGAAAGATAGAAACCATATGATCATCTCAATACACACAGAGAAAGCTTTCAAGAAAAGTCAGCACCAATGTATGATAAAAATTCTCTTTTAGGCACAGAAGCAAGATACCTCAACATTATAAACACCATGTATGACAAACCCACATCAAATATTATTTTCAGTGGTGAAAAACTGAAAGTATTCTTCTAAATTCAGGAACAAGACAAGGGTGTCCACCCTCACCACTATTATTCAACATAGTTTTGGAAGTCTTAGCCATAGCAATCAGAGAAGAAAAAGAAAATAAAAGGAATCAAAATCAGAAAAAAGTAAAACTCTCATGCAGATGACATGACATAGAAAACCCTAAAGGTGCCACCAGAAAATTACTACAGCTAATCAGCAAATATAGTCAAATTGCCAGATATAAAATTAATACACAGAAACCTCTTGCATTCCTATACATTAATAATGAAAAATCAGAAAGAGAAATTAAGGAAGCTATCCCATTCACCATTGCAACAAAATAAATAAAATACCTAGGAATAAGCCTACACAAAGAGACAAAAGACCTGTATGCAGAAAACTATAAGAAACTGATGAAATAACTAAAAAACAACACACTTAGAGAGATATACATGGTTTTGGATTGGAAGAATCAACATTGTGAAAATGATTATGCTACCCAAAGCAACCTACAGTTTCAGTACAATCACTATAAAACTACCAATGGTATTTTTCCCTGAAGCTCAAAACAGTAAAGAAGCTACCTGCAATGCAGGAGACCAGGGTTCAGTCCCCGGGTCAGGAAGATACTCTGGAGAAGGGAATGGCAAGCCACTCCAGTATTCTTGCCTGAAGAATCCTGTGGACAGAGGAGCCTGTTAGGCTACAGTCTG
This sequence comes from Nanger dama, assembly GCA_917880005.1. Classification (NCBI taxonomy): domain Eukaryota; kingdom Metazoa; phylum Chordata; class Mammalia; order Artiodactyla; family Bovidae; genus Nanger; species Nanger dama. The sequence goes on along the minus strand of CAKJTW010000044.1, from coordinate 8,654,331 downwards.
TGGCTTTGTAAAGAGTCAGACATGACTGAGTGACTAACACACACAGAAAAAAAATTCACAATTTGTATGGAAACACCGAAGATGCTGAATGGCCAAAACCATCTTGAGAAAGAAAAACAGCTGAAGGAATCAACCTTCCTGACTTCAGACTATACTACAAAGATACAGTCATCAACACAGCATGGTACTGGCACAAAAACAGAAATATAGACCAATGGAAAAAGATAGAAAGCCCAGAGGTAAACCCATGCACCTATGGACACTTCATCTTTGTCAAAGGAGGCGAGAACACACAATGGAGAAAAGACAGCCTGTTCAATAAGTGATGCTGGGAAAACTGGACAGCTACATATAAAAGAATGAAACTAAAACACCTCATAACACCGTATACAAAAATAAACTCAAAATAAATTAAAGACGTAAGTGTAAGGCCAGAAACTATAAAGCTCTTAGAGGAAAATAACAGACAGTACACTCCTTCACATAAATCACAGCAAGGTCCTCTGTGAACCACTTCACAGAGTAAGGGAAATAAGAATAAAAACAAATGAGACCCAATTAAACTTAAAAGCCTTTTCACAGCAAAGGAAACTATAAGTAAGGTGAAAAGATAATAATGTTTATACAGCTCAATACCAGAAAAAAACAAACAACCCACCTAACAAGTGGGCAGAAGATATACACTGACATTTCTCCAAAGAAGACATACAGATGGCTAATAAACACATGAAAATATGCTCAACATGTGTCATCATTAGAAAAACGCAAATCAAAACTACAATGAGGTATCACTGCACACAGGTGCGAATGGCCATCATCAAAAATTCTACAAACAATAAATGCTATAGAGGGTGTGGAGAAAAGGGAACCCTCTAGCACTGTGAGAATGTAAGTCAATATAGCCACTATGGAGAACAGAATGGAGAGTCCTTCAAAAACTAGGAATAAAACTACCTTTTGTTGTGCTTGCTGTGTTTAGTCACTCAGTTGCATTCGTGTCTGACTCTTTGCGACTCCATGGACTGCCTGCCAGGCAAGTCTGTTCACGGGGATTCTCCAGGCAAGAATACTGGAGTAGGTTGCCATGCCCTCCTCCAGAAGATCTTCCCAACCCAGGGATCAAACTCATGTCTCCCCAGTTGCAGATGTATTCTTTACTGTCTGAGCTTTTAGGGAAGCCCAAGAATACTGGAGTGGGTAGCCTATCCCTTCTCCAGGGAATCTTCCTGACTGAGGAATTGAACCAGGATCTCCTGAATTGCAGGTGGATCCTTTACCAGCTGAGCTACCAGGGAAGCCCAGTCCCACTACTGGGCATACACCCCGAGGAAACCATTATTGAAAAACATACATATATCTCAGTGTTCATTGCAGCACTATTTACAATAGCTAGGATATGGGAGCAACCTAGATGTCCACTGACAGTTGAATAAATAAAGAAGTTGTGGTACATATATGTAATTGAATATTACTTAGCAATGAAAGAAACATATTTCCTTCAGTTCTAAGGAGGTGGATGAACCTAAAGCTTATAAACAAAGTGAAGTTAGAAAGAGGAAAACAAATATCATATATTAACACATATATATAGACTCTAGAAAGATGATACTGATGAACCTATTTGCAGGGCAGCAGTGGAGATGCAGATATAGAAAACAGATTTGTGAACACAGCGTGGGAAGGAGAGGGTGGGATGAATAAAGAGAGCAGCATTGAAACATACACATCACCATGTGTAAAATAGATAGCCAGTGGGAATTTGCTGTATGATGCAGGGAGCTCAAATCTGGTGCTCTGTGCAACCTAGAGGGGGTGGGATGGGGTGTGGGGCGGGAGGGATAATTCATGCTGGGGTATGGCAGAAACCAACACAATACTGTAAAGCAACTAATCTCCAGTTAAAAATAAATCAATTGTATAATCAGCTCTAGTTTTATCCATCTCATTAGAACTGATTCAAATTTATTCTTTTTAATGGCTGAGTAATACTCCATTGTGTATATGTACCACAGCTTTCTTATCAGTTCATCTGTTGATGGACATTTAGGTTGTTTCCATGTCCTGGCTATTATAAACAGTGCTGCAATGAACATTGGGGTACATTACATGTGTCTCTTTCAATTCTGGTTTCCTTGGTGTGTATGCCCAGCAGTGGGATTGCTGGGTCATAAGGCAGTTTTATTTGCAATTTTTTAAGGAATCTCCACACTGTTCTCCATAGTGGCTGTACTAGTTTGCATTCCCACCAACAGTGGAAGAGGGTTCCCTTTTCTCCACATCCTCTCCAGCATTTATTGCTTGTAGACTTTTGGATCGCAGCCATTCCGACTGGTGTGAAATGGTACCTCATTGTGGTCTTGATTTGCATTTCTGTGATAATGAGTGATGTTGAGCATCTTTTCATGTGTTTGTTAGCCATCCGTATGTCTTCTTTGGAGAAATGCCTATTTAGTTCTTTGGCCCATTTTTTGATTGGGTCATTTATTTTTCTGGAGTTGAGCTGCATAAGTCACTTGTATATTTTTCAGATTAGTTGTTTGTCAGTTGCTTCATTTGCTATTGTTTTCTCCCGATTATACAGAGTGAAGTAAGCCAGAAAGAAAAACACCAATACAGTATACTGACACATATATACGGAATTTAGAAAGATAGTAATGATGACCCTGTATGTGAGACAACAAAAGAGACACAGAGGTATAGAACAGACTTTTGGCCTCTGAGGAAGAGGGAGAGGGTGGGATGTTTCAGGAGAATGGCATTGAAGCATGTATACTATCATGTAAGAAACAAAGCGCCAGTCTATGTTTGATACAGGATAGAGGATGCTTGGTGCTGGTGCACGGGGATGATCCAGAGAAATGATATGGGGTGGGGGGGTGGAAGAGGGATTCAGGATTGGGAGTTCGTGTACACCTATGGCGGATTCATGTCAATGTATGCCAGAACCAATACAGTATTGTAAAATAGAATAAAGTAAAAATAAAATAAAATTTTAAAAAAAACCATAATGTCATAACAGATTCATAGTACTCTTTGAAATAACAACTGAAAAGAATGCAAAATACTAACAAATTAAGCCCTTATTGAAAATTGACCATATGATGTAAAGTTTGGAAGGTAAAAGTAACCTTTATAAGAAATAAAATTGACTTGAACCTTTTGTATTTATGAAAAAAAAAAACAATTGAAAAAAGAATCCGCCTGCCAATGTAGGGGGCATAAGTTTGATCCCTGGTCCAGGAATGTTCCACTTGCTGCGGGGTAACTAAAATGTGTATGCCACAAATATTGCCCTGTGCCCGAGAGCCTATGAGCCCCAACTACTGAGACCAGGAGCAGCAACTACTGAAGGCCATGCGCCCGAGTGCCCATGCACTGCAACAAGGAAAGCCACCTCAGTGAGAAGCCCATGATCTGAAACTTGAAAGCAGCCCCCGTTCACTGCAACTAGAGAAAACCCTTGTGCAGCAATGAAGATCCAGTGCAGCCAAAAAAAAAAAAAAAAAAAACAACAAATATTTAATTAATGAAAAAGACAAAACCTTAAAAAAAAAACAGAGAAAATATTTGGTAAAGTTGAGCAAAGATATCTTTGATATGATATCAAAAGAATGACTCATAAAATTTGATAATTTAAGTTCATCAAAATTAATAACATGCTCTTTTGAAAGACATAGCTGAATGAAAGATTAGTTGCAGAATGGGGGTAAAAATTTGCAAACTCATACTATTAAAGACTTGTATCCAGAATATATAAAGACCTTTCAAAACTTGATAATAAGGAAACCACATTTTTAAAATGGGCACATTTTAAAAAGATATGTGGATGACAAAGTTACTCAACAACAGTAGTTGTTAGATACATAATAATTGAAACTTCATTGAAAAACACTGTTATATCTATTAGATTGGCTAAAATTGGCCATTTCAAATTTTGGCAATGATGTGAAGGATTGTTAACTTCAACACTGAGGAGAAGGCACAATGGTGGAATTTGTTTGCAAAAACAGTTTGGCAAGTTCTTAAAATGCTAAACATTAACTTATCATATGATTCAGTAATTTCACTTTCTTGATTTCCTGAGATAAATTAAGTATATGTTCATAAAGGCCTGCATCTACTGTCAAAAACTGGAAATGACTCAAATGTTCATCAATAGATGAACAGATAAACAAATATGGTATATCCATAACATAAATGGTGGTTATTTTTAAGTCATGAGACTCTTTGTGACCCCATGGACTACAGCATGCAAGACTTTTCTGTCCTCCACTGTCTCCCTGGAGTTTGCTGAGATTCACGTCAGCTGAGTCGGAGATGCTATCTAAGCATCTCATCCTCTGCTGCCACCTTTTCCTTTGGATTCAATCTTTCCCAGCATCAGGGTCTTTTCCAATTTGTCAGCTCTTTGTATCAGGTGGCCAAAGTATTGGAACTTCAACTTCAGCATCAGTCCTTCTAATGAATATTCAGGGTTGATTTCTTGAAGATTGACGGGTTTCATCTCCTTGTAGTCCAAGGAACTCTTGAGGGTCTTCTCCAGTACTGCAGTTCAAAAGCATCAATTTTTGGTACTCAGCCTTCCTTGTGGTCCAGCTATCACACTGATACATGACTACTGCAAAAACCATAGCTTTGACTATACGAAATTTTGTCACCAAAGCTATGTCTCTGCTTTTTAGCATGCGGTCTAGGTCTATTTTAGCTCTCCTTCCAAGAAGCAAGTGTCTTTCAGTCGCATGGCTGCAAGTCACCATCTGTGGTGACTTTGGAGCCCACCATGTGAAGAAAATCTGTCACTGCTTCCACTTTTTGCCCTTCTGTTTGCCATGAAGTGATAGGAGTAGATGCCATGATCTTTGTTTTGCTTTCTTTTTAATGCTGAGTTTCAAGCCAGCTTTTTCACTCTCCTCTTTCACCCTCATCAAGAGGCTCTTTAGTCCCTCTTTACTTTGTGCCATTGCTGTTTCTTTTGTTGTTGTTTAGTTGCTAAATCCTAGCCACCTTTTTCTACCCCATGGACTGTAGTCCACCAGGTGCCTCTGTCCATGGGATTCCCCAGGCAAGAATTCTGGAGTGGATTGTCATTTCTTTCTCCAGGGCATCTTCCTGACCCAGGGATCGAACCTCATTCTACTGCATTGGCAAGATAATTTTTTACCACTGAGCCACCAGGGAAAGCAGAGGAGTGGTATAATCTTCACATCTAAGGTTGTTTATATTTTTCCTAGCAACTGTGATTCCAGCTTGTTCCAGATTCATCCAGCCCAGCGTTTTGCATGTTGTACTCTTCATATAAGTTAAATAAGCAAGGTGACAATATATAGCCTTGTCATCCTCCTTTCACAATTTTGAACCAGTCAGTTGTTCCATGTCTGGTTCTAACTGCTGCTTCTCAGGAGACAGGTAAGTGGTCTGGTACTCCCATCTCTTTAAGAATTTTCCAGTTTGTTGTGATCCACACAGTCAAAGGCTTTAGTATAGTTGATGAAGCAGATAGCAGATGTTTTTCTGAAACTCCCTTGCTTTCTCCATGATCCAACAAATGCTGACAATTTGATCTATGGTTTCTGCCTTTTCTAAACTCAGTTTGTACATCTGGAAGTTTTTGGTTCACATACTGCTGAAGCCTAGCTTGAAGGATTATGAGCATAACCTTGCTAGCATGTGAGATGACCACAGTTGTATAGTAGTTCGAACATTCTTTGGCAATGCCTTTATGATTGGAATGAAAACCAACCTTTTCCGATCCTGTGGCCATAATATAAAACAAAATGAACATTTGGCACACAACGTGGATAAATAAAAATATTATTCTGACTGAATGAACTGAGACCAAAAATATATTAATAGCTCCTGCTATTAATAAAATAAATTAATAAAATAAATAAATAAAATAAAATTATAAGATTTTATTTATAAAAATTTGAGAAAATATGAACTAACCTATAGTAAGAAAATAAATTGATGCCTGTATGAAGGATGGAGGGTGGGAGCGGCAAGAAGAGAGGGAATTCAAAAGAGCATGAGCAGTCCTTTGGAGGTCATGGATGTTTTCACTGTCTTTATAATACAATGGCTCCACAAATATATTTGCATGTCAAAATAGTACACTCTAAATAGATGCAATTTATTGTTTGTCATTTATTTATCAGTAAAGGTGTTTAAATATAACAAAATTGCCTTTTTTTTTTTGGTATCTGAAGTGGAGTTGATCTGTTTTTTGAATGTAACAGTTGAATTTTGAATGTAGAAGTTATTTACAGATGACCAGAAACCTCTGAGTTCCATATTTTAGTCATTGAGCTTTTCATATTCCATTCTCCGTGCTGCCCCTGTTTGAGGCATTTTGGGAGAAAAGGACTCTTAACCTTATGCTTGCATAAAGAATTTAAACTCTGACTTACTCGGATAAAATCTTTGGCTTTGGTGTGTTTTTTTTTTTTAATTGGCTTTGTTTTAAGGTGTTTTTTTTCCCCCTGTCATTTCCCATATGCTTTGGGCAAACTATATTTGATGAGCAATGTGAAAATTTCTGAGGTGTTCATCCCTATTTTTTCTGAAGATAACATGCCTTGTACTCAGTACAGTTCACATAGTATCTGCCTGGTGGAGATTTAGAATTGCTTCCCCAAATCTGGATCGTATTTAGTAGATAAGGAAATCAGTTCCTTTTCCTCATTGTGTCGATAATCTACACCCTGTCTGTTGGAGTAGCTTGATCACCTGTTAGGGAAGAGGGAAGAGAGCTCTTTCACCTGTTTGCAGGAAGGAGGATCTTAGGAAGGCCAGCAAGAGGAGAGAAGCATTTCCTTTGATAAAGTCACATCCTGCCTATGAACCCACTGATACTGTTGACCTTGGCCTGGAAATTAAAGGGTGTTCTTCAAAAGTGTTTTCTGACTGTCAGTACAAAATGTGATTGTATCAGCTCTTGTAATGTTTTCTTGACCCTTGGAAGGTATAAATCTATGTAACTTCTTTCCTAGAGAACTAGGAAAGTGTCCTAGAATTAAAAAAAAAAAAACAATTTGTATAGTTGAATGGACATGGATAAACAACAGTTTGTTACTTTGCTGGGTTTATTCCTTGGTAATTGTTCTCTGTCTTCCTGTAAATATGATAATCTGTTTATATCCTTTTGTATATCACTGATACTAAATTGGGTAGAAAAATAAATGGATAGTTTTTAGAAATGGGACTATTAACTGAAATATGCATATCTGTGAGATCAGTTATTTTACGTGTTTCCTTAGCCATTTTAATCAATCTGAGAGCTGATACTTATAAAACCTGAAACATGCCTTGAAAAAAAAAATAGACATAAATATATAATTTATTAGAAATCATTTGTCCTACATGGCACTGCTTAGCATGACATGCCATGGAAGATATGACTAGGATATAAACGTCAAGTAAAGATTCAGTGTGAATAGGATAAACGTGAGATTACAGGGGGACTATTTGCTTGCTTTTATTGTTAGAAAATACAGATTATTTACTATGAAAATCCATGACTTTCCTAATATAAAAATATTAATAAAGTATTCTTTTCTTCCACCTTCGACAATAAACGTGTGGGATTTCATTGCCAATCACGGAGGGTTTTCACTACTGAAAGGCCATGGACAGTGAAGATACGGTTTCAGGAAGAGGAGGGCTGGGTTCAGCCGGAATCTGAGACAGTTCCGTGCCGTGCTTTGCGGATGCTGTTCGCACGTTCCGCACTGTCCGCTGAACCCGGGGTTGGAAAGCACGAGCGAAGAGACTCGAGAAGCAGTGACTGTAGTCACCATTATTCTCTCCTGGCTGACACAGCCGCCGTAGCAGCAAACACGCTATCTTCTCTTACCGTGGCTGAGCCAACAGACATGATGCGGCAGTAACGCCGCCACCTCCTAGCTGGAGCTCACATGACGAAGCAGCCCAGGGACCAGGCGAGGAGGGCCTGGTGACGCGCATGCGCGGCACTGCAAGGCCTCCGCTGTTCCAGAAGCACCGTTCACAAAACGTGGGGCCAGAGCGAGAGGCCGGGGGCGAGAGCCTGACCACGCCACCTTGGCTAGTTGCTCTTTCCCTACGTACTGTATTCCTGACTTTGTGAACTTGCAGCCTTCCCTCACCTATGGCATGGAGAGGCAGCATAACTTGACTCAGCCTGCAGGCAGCTGGGGCTATCTTATAAATTCTGATTTCTCCAAATTGAAAATGATTTTTTTTTTTTTTAAAAAGGCAAGAAAAGCCAGATGGTAACAAATTTTCCCCTGTAATTCAGAGAAATTTGGTATCTTAGAAAGCACTCAGATTGGAGATACAGATCTGGCTTCCAGAGAAACTGCCGTAGTCTGATTGCGTGACCGTAAGCACCTCACCTTACCTGTCACAGCCCTAATTCTCTTGTGAGATGCACACATCAAGACTCTATTGTGAAGCTCATGTAGCTTTCAGGAAAGCACTGTGTATCCTGTAAGAGAAAGTACAAGGTAGCTTAAGTTCCTGCTGTTTGCCAGCAAGCTAGATCTGAGGCTTTCACCATGATGGAAGCAATAGATTGTAAGAGCAAGAAAAGAAAGCATAGACTCCGGACTCCTGCCGGGAACCCATAGGTTAGCATTCCTGTATACTCTCCTCATCTGACCATCAGCACCTGTATCCTTCTTGCCTCTCAACCGCAAGTTTGGTCTGTTTCCTTGATATGCTCCAATGATCTCAGATATTTTAAAAGACACTTCAGCAATGCAGTTTTCATTGCCAACAGAAGCACTGATTTTTGACCGTGAAGCAGAGCTTGATAAAGGAATAATACAGAGATAACAGTGTGATGAGTTGTGTTCCCTAGAAAAACAAATTTCCTTCCAATATTTATTAATCCTATTTCTCTCCACTTTGATCTCAAGGTGATATGGAAGACAGATGGATATTAAAAGATTTTTAATCCTTCTACTGTTAATAATAAGGGTACTGAGTTTTATGGAACCATCAGATGTTGTCTGTAGGGCTTAATCCACCAGTGACAGAGAAAGTACCATCAATTTGTGTATCCTGTTTGTTAGTAATGAAACCCTTAAAACTGAAAATAAAATCAATTGCTTGTAGTTAAAGAATCTTCTCCCAGCTCTTCCAGAGTTCAGGCCACTCTGCTTTTCTATTATGAAAGCCCTTCTTCTCTTTCTCCAAGCCTGTAAGTCGCTCATAAAATTAACATGTAGCTGAAGGCTGACCTGAGTGTGGGATGGCGGCTGAGAGAAAATGGCCTTGCTTCTGCAATCTCTGAAATACATTCTTTAGGCAAATCATGCATTCCAGAAGAAGCAAAGCTGACTCTGCTATGAATATTTCCTTTTTCTTTTTCTCAAACATTTGCTATTCACAAAAATTCACATTGAGCTATTTGCGGGGGCCGGCGGGGGTGGGGGGGCTATTTATAAACATTGCAACAGCTTCTAAACTGAAAAAAACAACAACAAAAATCAGAATTGGGAAATGTGTTGGTTTTCTCTGTGAGTATAAAAATACTGCCACACAGAACTCCCAAGAGTGAGCATCTATTTTGTGCATATGCTATACACGGAGAAAGATGTTCTAAATTTCTTATTTCTCTGCCCAATCTTCAGGCAATGTTTCCAAGTGCAGTCAGCATTATGAATCTAGGAGAGGAAATAACTACACCACGCGTGTGCACCCTGAGTCCTCACAAGAGGCCGAGGGGCTGTTTCAGCCCTATCCTTAAACCATCCTCAGAAGAAAGGCTTCCGCCTCAGAGTGCAATTAACAAGGTCCTCTGCAAGCCTGTCTCACTGGCTCAGGTGTGACAACTGCACATCAAGGCTGCACCCAACACTCAGTTCATCGTTCGTTATTGTTCTTCTCCATGGATGAAACCTGATGTTTCATGTGGCGAAAGAAAGGCTGGAAATTTGTTTTTAACAGAAACGTAAACAAATCAAAGCAGACTTTAACTGGCACCTCTAAGATGACTTAGATCAGAGGGAGCATCTGGCATGCTGGGAGGCTGCTGTATTTGTAGCCTATTTTCTTATTAGGTGGACTGACACTTAAGAAGTTGTTCAAAAGGGCTCAGCTCCCCCATGTGCAAGCTGATGGTCCCTAATCTGGAGAACCATGATGGAAGGTGGAATCTACAGCTCAGTTTTAAAACTCCAGTCTAAAAGAGGTTTCATTTCTAATTTACTATCTATAGACCAACATAACTAAAGACTAAACCAAATACTACCAACTCTAGAGTGTATCTCAATTAGTAGCTGGTATGCTGGGGGAAGTGCCACAAGTTTCCCAAAGCAAAGACCAGGCTCATGTTACCATTCTAAGAGCTTTCCAGGTGATTTTATCACTGATTTTATCACTTTCCAGATGATTTTATCTATTTTACCACTAGCCCCTCCTGTAGTCTACCTTCAAATACCTGAGAGAACATAAGACTGAGGATGGATTACTGGAAAACTCCAGAAAGTGGAGAGCATTTTTCAACTCAGCTTCCTACGGGCACATCACAGTTTTGCTCTTCATGCCTGTGTGATCCCAAAACACTATGCAATGGGACAGGAAAGCCATCTCTCCAAATTCTTTTTCTCCTCTGTGATCCTCTCTCTAATCAATGTGCATTCAGCCTGTACTGATTGAGCCTTGATTCAGTGACCATGCTAGGTGCTGGCAAGACGCAATGACAAGAATGCCTTGATTCCTGCCAGTATTTAAGCTAAATAAGAAGGGAAATTCATTGTTCATTCTATGGTAACCTTTAAAAAGAAAGATTGTATAATATGAATAATGTACAATTCTTATGGTCGTGCAAGATACTTACATGACAAAAGAGAGGGAAAAAATAACCAGTCTTATGGAACAAAAAAGAACTGGGGGAAACTCGTGATTCAGTGTCTGAGGGTTACTGCAGTAGGAAGTATTTTATAACCATTGATGGTTATTTTCTACATTCATATGATGAATGAAGACATGGTCTTCCCACCTTGGAGAGGATTAACTTTTACCAAAGAAGAATGAACATTCTTTAGAACACTAACGTGGAAGAAAGTTAAAAGCTTGAAGTTTCTATTCAAAGCATAAAGCATACACTCATTCTCTTTCATTTCTTGAATATATCAACACCACCATAAGCAATGTGTAAATCACATTTTAAAATACAACCCTAACCATTTTCATTTGATATATTAAATGGTACATTTGTGAATTGATGATAAAGTGCTAAAATTCACAATTTAAAATGAAATTTATGTTAAGGTAATGTTAGTGTGATAGTCACTGCAGAATTATTTGGAAAGGGGATGCCACAAACAAAATTTTCAGAGGAACACTCTGAAGTAAAAACTCTATTAAAAATGCCACTCCTTTGCAGTTCTAAACAAAATGGCCTTTTCCGTAAGATTGGTCAGATACTCATGATGGAAAAGGAAAGCTAGTAACTGTCAAGTTTAGAAAAGTAGAAATATTTTTCTAAAATATATGAAAATGGTGACAGTGTTAGTCTCATGCCCAATTCTTTGAGATTCCGTGGACTGCAGCTCACTAGGCTTTTCTGTCCATGGGAATTCTCCAGGCAAGAATGCTGGAGTGGGTAGCCATTCCCTTCTCCAGAGGATCTTCCCGACCCACGGATTGAACCCAGGTCTTGCAGTCAGATTCTTCACTGACTGAGCCACCAGACAGGCCCATGAAGATGGCATTATAAGGTAAAGAATTTGATTCTGGGTAACACAGCTATAAAGAATTGTATGGGAATTTTCCAAGTTCCTAGAATTAAAGGATATTTTCTTCTTTTTTTTCCTCTCTGGAGATACTGTAAAAGAGTTCTGGGGGAAATTTTTATTGCTTTGAATCAATTGAAAATAGGTAAAATAAATGATTTCTTCTTTAGAAGGAGGACAAAATAAAACACTGCATATATTAACACAGATGTGAGTTCAGGATCATTAGGGTCTGTTAAAATGCCTTCAAAAATGGGAAAACCATGGCGGGCTGTGCTCTCATGGTGTCATTTATAACTGAATAAAGTTAGGAAAAGTAGAAAGTATTTCTGTACTCTAGTTTTTCCATCCACTAAGAACATGTATCCAACCCTAGGAATGGGGATGTAGAGTATAATTCATCAATATGATTATATCACTCAGTTCAGTTCAGTTCAGTCGCTCAGTCGTGTCCGACTCTTCACGACCCCATGAATTGCAGCATGCCAGGCCTCCCTGTTCATCACCATCTCCCAGAGTTCACTCAGACTCACATTCATTGAGTCAGTGATGCCATTTCATCCTCTGTCGTCCCCTTCTCCTCCTGCCCCCAATCCCTCTCAGCATCAGAGTCTTTTCCAATGAGTCAACTCTTCACATAAGATGGCCAAAGTACTGGAGTTTCAGCTTTAGCATCATTCCTTCCAAAGAAATCCCAGGGCTGATCTCCTTTAGAATAGACTGGTGGGATCTCCTTGCAGTCCAAGGGACTCTCAAGAGTCTTCTCCAACACCACAGTTCAAAAGTATCAATTCTTCAGCGCTCAGCCTTCTTCACAGTCCAACTCTCACACCCATACATGACCACAGGAAAAACCATAGCCTTGACTAGAGGGACCTTAGTCGGCAAAGTAATGTCTCTGCTTTTGAATATACTATCTAGGTTGGTCATAACTTTTCTTCCAAGGACTAAGCGTCTTTTAATTTCATGGCTGCAGTCACTATCTGCAGTGATTTTGGAGCCCCCAAAAATAAAGTCTGACACTGTTTCCACTGTTTCTCCATCTATTTCCCATATAGTGATGGGACTGGATACCATGATCTTTGTTATCTGAATGTTGAGCTCCAACTTTTTCACTTAGGTTTGTCTAAATTCAACAAATTCTAAACATGCTTATAAAGTCTTCTCAGTGAACACACTTACCCACAAAGTGAAAAAGACGTCTTTGAGTGTGTTTCTTGTCTGTTGATAAACAGCTTCCCTAACAGTCAGCTAATTCTATTCATCCAAGGTGTAGGGGAGGCCCTCTAAATTGAGGAATTCTTCATCAAAACTTAAAAGGCTTTACCATAGTCAACACTCTCAGAATGAGACCTGTTCCTTGTGGAAAACACATGCCCTTAATCACTCTAGCAACTAGTTAACGTCATGAGCTACATCAAGCTTTGGGGGCCAGAAAGGAAACCAGCAAATAAACAATTTGTTATGATGACTTAAGGCTTGACATTTAGAAGTTTCTGTTGCTGCTGTTCTTTTGATGTGGCTCTTGGCTCTTCCTCTTCTAGAAGAAAGCTCTCATATATTCCTTCTCAAACTGCCTTCATATGGGATTGTATAAAGTCAAAGCTAAACGATGTTCTATTCAACATGCAATTGCTTACAAGTGATGGACCAACTCTCCAGAGCCAACTGACACAGTCCTTAAAAACTGACACTGAGTTGTCAGACAGTTCATCCATATAGTGAGTGACAGCTCTGATTTCATGATGGGAAATAGATGAACAAAAACTGCGAAGTCAGTGAAATACCTAGCTATCGGGACTTCACTAGTGACTAAATGGTACAGAAAATGGTTCCCTTTTTTTTTTTTAATAGTTGTATCTAACAATCCCTGATGGCTCTGATGGTAAAGAATCTGCCCGAAACACTGGAGACCTGGGTTTGATCCCCTGACCCCAGGGGGTCAGGAAGATCCCCTGGAGAAGGGAATGGGTACCCACTGCAGTATTTTTGCATGGAGAATTCCATGGGCAGAGGACCCTGCTAGGCTACAGTCTTTGGGGTCACAAAGAGTCGGACACGACTGAGAGACTGAACACACATGATATATAAGCCCAAACTGAATCTAAATTTAATCTACAGAAGCTGATGACCTGAAAAATAATTTTGTAGCAGATATTTTGGGACAGAGAAGTCCACTGGCATGGGCATCTTCATGCTTAACCTCAGAGAATGCCCAGAGTGAGGAAGCCTTAGAGATTATGTATCTAAGTCCTTCGATTTCAGACGAGAGGACTAAAGCCAGGGAGTTCCTCCTCCCTGTGACAGAGCTAGTCAGCAGCCGGTCTGGGACTAGAACCCAGACCTTCAGACAGGCCCAGTGTATCTCTCAGTCCACCTTGCTACCTTCAAACTGAGTGTGGCAGTTAGCCAGTGTCCAAACAGCTATGCTCCAGTGCAAATCCGATAACCCTCAGTGCGTTCAGAGGTCATGTCTGCATTATCCAACCCTGAATCCCCAGTGCTTGGCACAGTGCAGGGTGTCAGTCAATAAGGCTTTAGTCAAGTGGAGTTGAATTGAACTGGAGAACAGCTTCAGCAACCAATACTAACAGCAGACACCAATGATAACAGCACATAATTATAAAACGCCTCTTATGGGAAAGGTACTGTTTAATCTACATGAATTCGCACGATATTCGTGAATTCTTGTTAACAGTAACCCACGCTGCAAGTGCTAGGAGGAGCCCCAACCATAGTGAAATGAGAAGGGAGTTTATTTTCGCTGAGATCATGGCAAATACATCGCACAATCCCAAGTCCCAGTTGTGAAACAACCACTCTTGAGGGACCTGACCACTGCTTCCAGGCAGCCAGACAGGGCACGCTGGGCAGGGTGGGCTTGACCACAGTAGAAGACTAACTGTGCCACGTTTTGGAAAGCTAATTTGAAAGAGCTCAACATTTTCATAATATGTTTTTAAAAAGTATTTAGACGCAGCTGGAAGCCCCTAAGCTGTGAAAGCCCAAGAAGCTAGAAGGAGGCCTCGTGGAGCATTGCTTGGCTAATTTGTTAGCATTTGCAGTTTGGTGACAGTTATGCACAGAATGTCTGCGCCACTCCTGAAATCTGTATGCTGAAACCGTAATACCCAGAGTGGCTGCATTTGCCTTTGAAGCCTCTAAGGAAGCTAACAAGGTAAAAGGTCACAAAGGGTGGGCCCCTTATCTGCTAGGGCTAGTGTGTCCTTATAAGAAGAGCACTCTGTCTCTCTCTCTCTCTGTCTCTCTCCCTCTCTGTCTCTCTCCCTCTCTGTCTCTCTCCCTCTCTGTCTCTCTCCCTCTCTGTCTCTCTCTTTGTTTTGAATGCACGCACAGGAAAGGCCATGCAGCGACACAGTGAGCAGCCAGCTGTCTACATACCAGGAAGAGACTCTCACCATGACAGAAATTGCCTGCACCTTGACCTTGGACTTCTCAACCTCCATCAGTTCAGTTCAGTCACTCAGTCGTGTCTGACCCTTTGCAACTTCACGGACTGCAGTGCGCCAGACTTCCCTGTTCATCACCACCTCCTGGAGTTCACTCAAACTGAATCAGTGATGCCATCCAACCATTTCGTCCTCTGTCGTCCCCTTCTCCTCCTGCCTTCAAACTTTCCCAGCATCAGGGTCTTTTCCAATCAGTCAGTTCCTCCCATAGGTGGCCAAAGTACTGGAGCTTCAATTTCAGCATCAGTCCTTTCAATGAGTATTTAGGACTAATTTCCTTTAGGATGGACTGATTGGTTCTCTTTGCAGTCCAAGGGACTCTCAAGAGTCTTCTCCAACACCACTGTTCAAAAGCATCAATTCTTCAGTGCTCAGCTTTCGTTATAGTCCAACTCTCACATCCATACATGACTACTGGAAAAGCTATACCTTTGACTAGACAGACTTTTGTAGGCAAAGTAATGTCTCTGCTTTTTAAGATACTGTCTAGGTTGGTTATAGTTTTTCCTCCAAGAAGCAAGCTTCTTTTAATTTCATAGCTGCAGTCACCATCTGCAGTGATTTTGGAGCCCAAAAAGGTAAAGTCTCTCACTGTTTCCATTGTTTCCCCATCTATTTGCCATGAAATGATGGGACTGGATGCCATAATCCTAGTTTTTTGAATGTTGAGTTTTAAACCAGCTTTTTCACTCTCCTCTTTCACTTTCATCAAGAAGCTCTTTAGTTCCTCTTCGCTTTCTGCAATAAGGGTGGTGTTACCTGCATATCTGAGGTTATTAATATTTCTCCCAGCAACCTTGATGGATGTGATGAAATAAGAATTTCACTGTGTGGTTGAGACACCCAGATCTGGGGCTGATGGCCTATATTTGAGGTCTTGGATGGAGTTGTGAGGAAAGGTGCTGGAACCTTCTGTGCCTCAAGAAAGGCTTGACTTTTAGACCTGTGCTGGGCAACAGAGCAGGTAGCTCTGAAGTTCAGCAAGCTTCCTAGGCTTGGAGGGCAGAGTATGGGCCTGGCCTCTGTGGTCATCAGGCAAATCATTACACTCTCCAAGACCCAGCTGCTTTCCCTTTAAAGAAGATTGAAAACATTTCCCAGGGCCCCACTATCTTGTGATTTTGTAAATAGTTTCTTATCTTTTATTGGAGTTTACATTAGTCAAATGTGAGTACAGGGCAAATGTATTCTGTGAACTTGGTCAGAATAATTTGTATTCCACAGCCTCAGCCTCTCACCACAAGGTTGATGTGTGTTTAGAATGCAATAACCAAGTGTTTTATATTTCATAAAAACCAAATTAACGGTGAAAACTCACTGATGGTACTTTTCCTCTTTTCAAATTCAAAGAAAATTGGATTCTTCATTGTATCAGAGTGGCAGCTCACCACTGTTAGGAAGGAAAGGATTATTTGAAATTCAGAGAAAGTATTCTAATCAGGGAGATTTCTAATAGCAGAGACCAGAAGACCACATTTCAAAGCTTGCATGCAATGCACCTAGGCCAACTTCCTCAGGCTGTAGTCTTCTTCCAGAGTGAAAGTGTTCACTCATATCTGATCTTTGTGACCCCATGGACTGTAGCCCACCAGGCTCCTCTATCCATGGAATTCTCCAGGCAAGAATACTGGAGTGAGTTGCCATCCCCTTCTCCAGGAGATCTTCCCAACACAAGGATCGAACCTGGGGCCTCCCACATTACAGGCTATATTCTTTACCATCCGAGCCACCAGGGAAACCCAGTCTTCTCCAAAGGGGCTACCAAATCCAGGAAAGGCCTCTTGAGTTCACCCTATGAGGAGCTAAGCCTGAAGGGGAAACTCCCTAATGGGGTATGCTGTGTGGTCCAGGCAGACACCCCACACTTGGGTTAACTGACCTTCCTACAAAGTTGTTTTTATCCTATGAGGGCTACTCTCCTCAGCAAAATGTACCTGAGACCTCCCTCACAGTAAGAATAATCTCTGAGCTTTTTCTGAAGTTCCCAAGCCTTGAAAAGTGGAGAGGAAGGGTAAGGGGAAGGTATAAAGTAGACCCCCAAATCCATGCCCAACCAAATAAATCCACAGGAAAATGATCCTTCACTAGGACGAATGAAATCAAATCCTCCTCAAAAGGGGGAAAGGAAAAGAATAGTAGGTTATGAAATAAAGTTGAACCACTGAATCCTATATTGTGTGTTTTGCTTCTATATTGTGTGTTTTGCTTCTTTCTCAGCAATAAATGGATAGATATACAGACAGAGAGATGGATAGAAAGCTATAATAGTTAGATGATATATAAATATAATAGATAAATGATAGATTGAGTGATGCAATTCTTGATGAACGGGCATAAAATTATAAATTGTTCCTCTCTTTAGGTAGTGGAGAACTCAGATCATTTTCCATTCATTCAACATGCCAATAACTTAGTCTTTGAGTTGTTGGGACTCGGCAGTAAACAAAAAGAAAATATCCTGACCTCCAAGAAGCATATAGACTGGTGAGTAGTTATTGAACTAAGAACTTTATTTTATTATTTTGCAGTTAAAAATTTTTTTAATGTTGTATGTTATGTTATGGTCAGTAACAAGTATTAGTTAAGAAAAATGCATGAAACCTCCCTGCTTGTAATTGTTTTTGCTTTCCCTGACCAAGCACTTTCCAGCCTTCATTTACAAAATCATAGCTTTGAGTTAAAGGGATTTAAATTTAAATTCTTTCCGTCCCACTGGGCAGTCTCCTTGGTCTCTGAACTTTAATGCCCTCATGCCATGAAGCTGAAAGACCAGCAAGAGACATTGCCTTCGGGGCTGACCTGCCTAAGGGATGCAGGATTCTCTTCTGCAAATGGCAAGCTCAGAGCTCCTTAATTTGAATGATGGGCTGATCTACTGTACAAAACTAAGAGCCACAGCTAGAGAGCTCCATCTCTTCTCCCACAGATTCCATGTGGGAAAGATAATGTCACGTTACTTTGCGTTTTCCTTCCTAATAGAAGTAGAAAGACCACAGAAGCATTCTGAGATCAAGGCTGCTTTGCAGCCCAGCTCCACCACTTACCAGCTGCTGATCTTGGCGAATCATTTGATCTCTCCAGCCTTGGTTTCTTCATCTGTGAAATGACCTGGCCTGCTCACCTCCCAGATAACGTAGGTGGTAGGAAGGTGAGCCTGCTTTCTAGACTGAAAAGTATGCATAAAGAATGTACAGATGCGTTGAAAAAGTAAATGTATATTCATGATTTCAGCAGAAGTGTCCAAGTACTAGAAATGCAACATTCTGCCAAATGTGTGATAGAGAAAGATCAGGAAAAATAGGGTGGGACAAGGGAATGACGGACTGCGATGGTCATGTGGAGGGACGATTAATGTCTGGGATTGGGGAGGTGGGTGTAGAAGCTCTGCTCTTCTAAAGACTTGACCCAGACCTGTTTGAGCTGCCTAGCCCTAAGTTCCTTGGAAACCATTCCAGCTGTGGTCAACTGAACAACCTGCTCCTAAACAGCTTGGCATTATTCCTCTACACCTTTAAACTAGGGCCTATACCTCAACAGCAACACCAGTGAATAACTTAGGAAGGGCTGATAACATACATGGAACAGATCAGAAAGGCCTTGGAGGCAACCCCAAGGCTATCGCTTGTCCTTCTGAGCCAAGACTGAACCGCGACTGACGCAAAGACTGGGAACTCAAAACCTGCTTCTTTCTGATCCAAACCCTCTCTTCTTTCAGTCTCTTCTTTCTTACAAGCCTAGGTCTTAACCTGAAGGGTCATTAACAACCCCCTGACTCTTCTTACTTAAGCAGAGATGTTAACCCAGGGGTCTTGGCTGTACCTCAGCCTAGGTAATCACACTCTGCCCGTCAAAGTCATTTCTTGGAAAGACAGTTATTACAGCAGCTTGGACACTCCCTCCCACCATCTCTTTCCACCTCCAAGAAAAAGTAAGTATTGTTCCTGGGGTCTTGGCCAGATGCCAGTTCTGGTCAATTTGATTCCACCCACCAGAACAAGAGCTTTTCCAGGAGGCTGGGCAGTGGGGCTGCTTCATGTTTCATAGGTCACAGGTTCAAATCCTATAGAGGAGCTGCTTTCAATAAGACTTCTGTTAACGTTCAAGGGGTGGAAAATGGCCCTGGGAACGCTTTCCTCACTTTTCTTTCTTTGCCTCAATAACTGTCCTACTGGGAAAGGTAACAGGAGGTTATCTTTCATTTCCCTTATTCTAATACGAGGTCGGTGCCCAGAGCCAAATTGGCCCTCCACCATCCCATAGGGAATCAGGCTCCATTTCCAGGATCTGCAGTGGTATCACTCTTTCGGCTGCCTGGGGAGAAAAAAAAGATGGACTTTCATTTCCTATCCAGACTTATGATTTATGCAACAGTATAAATTACTATGACTCAACATAGTGAAGTTGTATAACAAGTACATTAAATTCAGGTGCTCAATATGAAATAATACAAAATATCCAATCCAGCACTTTCTGATATGGCGGCTAATGCTTAAAAATGCTTATCTCTTGTGAGTTTGTTCATGCCTCCTGATAGAGGAAAGAAATCCTAGCACGAAAAATTACAGGGTGAGAGCTGCACATATCCAGCACTTATTTTGTGCCAGGCATGGATCTGGGTTCCCTGCATGAACCATCTCATCTGTTAAATTCGAAAGGTCAAACTCATCACTAACATGGGGCTTCCCAGGAGATCCGAGTGGTAAAGAGCCTGCCTGCCAATGCAGGAGCCTTAAGAGATGTGGGTTTGATCCCTGGGTGGGGAAGATCCCCTGGAGGAGGGCATGACAACCCACTCCACTATTCTTGCCTGGGGAATCCCATGGACGGAGGTGTCTGGCAGGATACAGTCCAGGGGGTCACACAGAGTTGGACACAGCTGAAGCAACTTAGCATGGCACAGGATCACCAGTGTGATCCCCGAGATATGGCAGATCACACAGCCTGTAAAGAGTGGCGCCTACACTCACACTTCTAACCCCTGGGGCCAGAGTCTGCAGCTCTGAAAACTATAATGCTATTTCTTCCAAAATACAGAGGCTGACAACACAGCAGCCTCTGAGAGGTGAGGCTGTAGATCCGCTGTATTTGCCTATTTATGCTTTCCTAAGTTACCCATATTCTCTATGATGAGCAGATATCATATTTCTAATCAGGAAAAAATGATATTTTAAATCTTGCTTTTGTCACATCCCATTTCAGACAAGGTAAATATATATACATATATATATATATTAGTACCAAAGAGTCTTTTTCATAAATTTCTCTTTTCAGTTTCCAGAACTAGAGAAAAATGTTAGAATAAGGCAATTTGGCAAGCTTCTCCACAGAGATGGCATCTTTTCATAAACTTATTTTCACTTCTTCTCAAATACCATGTCTCCTTTCCCTCCCCCGAAATAACAGGTCCTCTTGACCCACAGACCAAAGAAGGCGCAAGAAACTGAGGGGCAAAAGTCATGCCTAAGTACCCATTCCTTCCAGGTTTCACGGGGAGGAACTTGCCCTCTGGGCACTGCCATTGTAAGGGCCTCAGAAACTTGGCAGCATTTTAAAAGCATGAGATAATTCCCCATCTAAACGGTAAGAAATATGGACTTGAGATCAATACAGGGTGAATTAGTAGTCAACAGCAATCAAGTACAACAGAGAAAATATGATTCATTTCTTAGAAGGGCTAAGATCTCAAACAGTTTATCGAGAAACACTGAAGACTGGGGAGCTGAGCTGGGAGGAGTGTTTTAATTTAATCGGCGAGTGGGTTTGTGGAGGAGGGGCAGACACTAGAAGGCTTTTGAGGCTGTATTTTGTATTTTATTTTACTTTTTGCTGCGGCTGCAGGAATTTTATGGCTGCACTGCGTCCTGCAGTTTCTTAAGCCCCAAGATCAGTCCCTGGCAAGGGAAGCAACCAACCTCACACCTTATTGCATGAAAATGAAGTTTTCAGCTCAGGATACCAAACAGTAATTAATCTAATTCACGATTACTCAGTAGCAATGAAGTTAAGAATGTCACATTTCGTGACATACTTTTCATTTCAGATGGGCTTTTCAATGTGATTTTTCCTGACATTTAACCACCCTGCTGTGTCTTTCCTCTTGCAGAGAAACGAAATTTATTCATCAAGGATGCAGTTTCCTGTTCCTTCGGTGCTGGAGATATGAACAAATGTGGATTACCTTAATATGAAAAGTGATGGCCCTTGGCATCTGCCGGACAATGAATGTTGAAAAGATTGGAGTAGCTATTTTTTTAATTTGGTATATTTTGCTATTAAGTTTGAATAGCTAAAGGATTGGTTCTAAGTCTCAATGACACTAGACAGCATTTTGATAAGTAAATATTGATTTTTAAATAGTTTTAAACAGTGTTTACCAAATACATTTCCCACTAAATATGTGTTTCTCTGTCTGCATAGGAGAGGATGAAGAATTTACACAAGAAGCATTTATAAATCCCCAACCCTCCCTTCTGGAGAATGAAATGGCAGTCTGCTCTAGGATGCTTGTCTGGAAAATTCCATGGACAGAAGAGCCTGGTGGGCTTTGGTCCATAGGGTCGCAAAGCGTTAAACACAACTGCATGACTGAGCACGCACGGAACCCACTCTTTCGTGCCATTTCGGCCATCCAGGGATGGAAGAAGGCATGTGGTAGTACAGAAGTTCTCCAGCAAGGCTATTGAGGCTACAGGCTCTGAAGAGAAATGAGAACTTCCAAGTGCCCCTCCCCAGTGAATATTCTGAATCTGGTGCCTTTCAAGCCAGTGCTTATCAGAGCACTAAGCGCAGCACTAAACTCATTTTGAAGCATCATCCCCTAAACGCTACCAAGTCATAAAATGTTTCCTCGGGACAGAGTGTTAAAGAGAGAAGCTGGGTTTGGAGGCTAATAAGGGAATTGGGGACTGACTTTGAGCTTACAAGGGCAAGGACAGACTGATCCCAAACTACCAAAGGGGTCACCCCAAACTCTGTAACTCTAAGAAGAGTTCAGAGCCGACCCACAAACTGACTTGAGGGATGAACTCCCAGTAATGAATTGCAAATTCTGAAATCACTGAGTGTTTTTCTATCCTGCCCAAAGCTTAGACTTTTCATCAGGAGTCTACGGGCAGAATGGACAGTCACCAAGAGGGTCCATGCTAAAGCATTGCTCAGCTTTCAAGTGTCCCAGGACCAGCAGCCTGACCCCCAGACTCATCACTGATGGACACTTCTCCCCTGCACGTGTGGCGGGGAAAGGGGACTATGTTGGACATGAGGCTAGGAGCAGAGAGCCTGGGATCACAAGTCTGTGAAGGAAACGGCATATCCCTATTTCAGACAAGTTAGATGTCCTAGTAAAAGCAACCACCCAGCTGAGAAACAGTGCACACAGGATCCTAACTCAAACGTGGCTGACTGGACCACATCTTTTTCCTACTTTACGAAGTTACATGCAGTCAGCATAAACTTTGCCTTAAGCATCATCTTGACCATTTCTGATCTTTTGGGTGCTTCAGTAATAGCTCAGTTATCCAAAATATTTAGTAAATGGGGCATCCAAGTAAATTGAAATTCTACCTTAGCAAATGTGTTTGTGTGTTTGTGTGTGTGTGTGCATGCCCGCACACATGCTCAGTCACTCAGCCATGTCCAACTACTTGTGATGCCATGGATTGTAGCCCACCATGCTTCTCTGTTCATGGGATTCCCAGGTAAGAATACTGGAGTGGTTTCCATTTCCTTCTCCAGGGTATCTTCCTGACCCAGGGATCTAACTCGTGTCTCTTGTGTCTCCTGCAATGGCAGGTGGATTCTTTACCTCTGTGCCACCTAGCTAATGTGATCTAATCAAAATAACCAGGTTGTTTCATCATACAGCAAGTAGCTGCCCATACTCCTTCATCAAAACTATCTACTTTATTTGCAACCTGCACTGCCCTTGATCAGAGTAGTTAACATGCTTCCTTCTCACTGTTGCTGTAGCTGGTCCACCTTGTTCAGTTGTAACCCAGTCCCCTAGAACAGGGTCTTTCTTGCCACAACTTATTCCCAGTGTATGGCAAGAGTAAGTCCTCAGTACGTATATGTATAGATATCTGTGTATGTGCACATATGTGTACATGCATACATGCATGGGCATATATATGTATACACGCATGGATATCATATATTACATAGTAAATACACTACATTTTGTAATAATATGGCAAAATTATATAGTAAATATATAATATGTATTGTATGTAGTATAATGTGATACATAATATAGAATATAAATATATATGCAAGATATAATATGTATATTATAATATAAAATATAATTTATTTAAGCTTCATATTACATATGGAATATATTACACAATACTATATAGTTTAGTGCATACTGTATTATGTTGCTGTTGTTCAGCCACTCAGTCATGTCCCACTCTTTGCAACCCCATGGACTGCAGCACGCCAGATTTCCCTGTCCTTCACTATATCCCAGAGCCTGCTCAAACTCATGTTCATCGAGTCAGTAATGCTATCCAACCATCTCATTCACCATCACCCCCTTCTCCTCCTGCCTTCAATCTTTCCCAGCATCAGGGTCTTTTCTAATGAGTCAGCTCTTCACATCAGGTGGCCAAAGTATTGGAGCTTCAGCTTCAGCATCAGTGCTTCCAGTGAATATTCAGGACTGATTTCCTTTAGGATTGTCTGGTTTGATCTCCTTGCAGTCCAAAGGACTCTGAAGAGTCTTCTCCAACACCACAGTTTAAAAGCATCAATTCTTCAGCGCTCAGCCTTGTAACATACCATAATTTACATATATACTTCATTATATATTGCACACTATAGCTATATAATGGAGAAGGCAATGGCAACCCACTCTGGTACTCTTGCCTGGAAAATCCCATGAACAGAGGAGTCTGGTCGGCTGCAGTCCATGGGGTCACTAGGAGTCAGACACGACTGAGCGACTTCACTTTCACTTTTCACTTTCATGCATTGGAGAAGTAAATGGCAACCCACTCCAATATTCTTGCCTGGAGAATCCCAGGGACGGGGGAGCCTGGTGGGCTGCCATTGATGAGGGTGCACAGAGTCGGACATGACAAAAGTGACTTAGCAGCTTAGCAGCTATATAACATACACATACACACACACATATATATATGTATATACACACATATATATGTATGTATGATTCAGTGAATGAACAAAAGCACAACAGAGTCTGAGATGAAGGTGATGAAGAGCTTTACTGTAAATGTACACATCTCTGAGCATACCCCAAATACAGCCAACACCCAGAGTTTGAGTCCAGACTCTGTCTCTAACCAGATGTTTATGTGGTGGAAAATCTCCTAGTCATCTGAGCCAAGGGGAAATGAGGACACCCCTGCTAGCAGTTGTCAGTACTCTCTATGCACCAGGTCCAGGGCCAAGCGCATTGCAGCTCCAGACTCAATTAACCTCCCAGTAACCCTACTCATCAGGTCCTATTATCTGCCCCATTCATAGGTGAGGCAGTTAAGGGTCAGTGAGGGTGAGTACTTTGCTGAAGGCCACACAGCATTCTGCACCCATGACTAACTTGCTTAACGTCTTCAGCAGGGACTAAATGACAGAGTGTACATAAACCATTTCACACAGCACCCAGCACTAAGTGCTCAGTAAATGCCAGCCAGCCTTCACCTCCCTCTTTGAATGATGACAATCTCTGGTTAACCATATGTGCTGTTAAAAGTTGACAATATATTTATTTGCCTTATAAAGAATGGAAGGAGAAATCAGCTTGCATAGATTTTATTTTCAAACTATCTATAAATAATAAGTTAAGGAAAAGTTGCCTTTCTTATTTAAAGGTCTAATTTAAATTCTTTATCAAAATGATTTAAGTGCCCTTCACTGGGAAACCATAATTCAAAGACTTTATTTATTAGACTTCTTGAAAGTGTGTTTTAATGCACATTCTGACTTTTTGCCAAACCTCTTCTCTGAAACAGTAAAATTAGAGCACCCCCTCTTTAAAGAGTTATATTTATTAGATTTTTACATATTGATATGGTATAATTTATCAAAATAAATCTGAAAATTGACACATCAATCTCTCTCTCTCTTCTAATATTCTTTATATCCAGAACCTTGACCTTAATTTCTTCTGATATGCATTCAGAGAAGTCTCATGACAAGGAATTTCTTTTCTAAAGAGTCAGAGCTCTATCTTCAAGTGTAACTTTTCTGTGACCAACCTCACTCCCCTCTTCACTGTGGTTCCACGAGGCAGTGTGTGTTTTATCTGACACTGATAAGTAAATGTAATTACCTTTTAAATCTAAAGAGTGGTGAACTCTGAAAATATGCAGGACCTGTAAGCCAAGTCCTAAAGCAATGTTTAAACCTCTTGGGAAAATACAGGAAGAAAGTCACTGTTTTTCATTTATTTTGTGCTGTAGCCTCTCTGTTATTTCAGTTAGAGACTAAACTTCAAAAGAAGATGACTACTTCCAAAACTGCAGTGATCAGATTCTGGGTGATTTCAGGTAGCACAGGTGTTACATAAATCGCTGGAGTATTTTGGACTTGAGTCCTTCTTTTCTAGAATTCTCAGGTATCAATTGTGATATGTAGTAGACACCAATATGGATATCCAAGAATGCTGGCAGGATCATATTTGATACCTGATTGACAGTAGAGCAATAAGAAATTCTAGTGAAAAATAAAAGCCCAAGACCCCTTTCCCAGAATAAAAACATCTTAATCTTTAAATTACTGAGCATTATAAATAAGACATTATATCCTCTTTCCCCAAATCCATTAAACAGTGTGTTACTTGGGACTCCAAATGCACTTAACAAATGATAACAGATTTTAAAATTGACAACTTTTATACCCTAATTTGACCCTCTGTAATGAGGGGGGAGATATGAAGAGTCTGAGTCCATTCTTGTTCCACCGTTAGTAATGGACCAAATATTTATGTTTGCTCAATTTCTATCTCGAAGTCTTAACCCCTGATGTGGTGGTGCTTGGAGATGGGCACTTTGAGAAGTACTTGGGTTTAGATGAGGTCATTAGGGATTCCTCTTAATGGTACAAGTGCCCTTATAAGAAGAGGAAGAGAGAGAGATCTCTCTCCATATGCATGCACCCGCCAAAAGGCCATGTGAGGAAACAAGAAGATGTCATCCATAATTCACCAAGAGAGTTGTCACCAGAACCCAACCATACTGGCACCCTGAACTTGGGTTTCTTAGCCTCCTCTTTTGCTGATGTTCAGTTGCTAAGTCATGTCTGACTCTGTGACCCCATGAACTATAGCACACCAGACTCCTCTGTCCTCCACTATCTCCCTGAGTTTGCTCAAATTCATTTCCACTGAGTTGGTGATGCTATCTAACCTGCCATCCCATTCTCCATTTTCCTTTGAACTTTCCAGCATCAGGGTCTTTTCCAATGAGTAGACTCTTTGCAACGTGTGGCCAAAGTATTGGAGGTTCAGCCTCAGCATCTGTTCTTCCAATGAAATGAAGGTTCACTATTTAAGCCACCCAATCTATGGCATATTATTACAGCAGTCTGAACTAACACAACCAACAAAACTAGTGTTCTTTGAAAAATGAAAACACAGCTTCACCAGAATCCATGCCTTGATGAATACCCACAGTCTCCCCTCTCCTGTTTCAGTATCCTCTCCTATCTCCAACATCTGTGCTCCACAGACTGCTATGTGATAGAGTCCAAATATCCCAAGGCAGCATCCCAAACATTTTCTCATCAGGCCCCACTGATTTCTCCAGCTGCTTCTCCAGGGGATCACACCTGTACCTGATATACCTCCCATCAGCCAGTTCACCATCCATTTCTCTTTTCTAGCAAAAAGCATTCTGGTGTCCACTGTTTCCTGCCCCACCCATGCACCCTGATTTTGGCCATCCTCTTAATCCATATGTTTGGTTAATGCAGACTCTTCTTCAGGTCCAGAGTGAAGTATGACCCTTAGGTTGCATACAAGAATCTGGTCTCATCAACTGGGTAGGTGCCTTTTGGAGGAAGAAAGCAGGAGGGCAGGCAAGAGGGAAAGAAGAGGGAAGAATAGGGGAAGGTGAGCTCATAGGGCTGGCTCCTGCCTCATACACATTTCATCTGCTGCCTCCACTCACATGCCCCTTGGCACTTGGAAGGACCTCACCAAGGCCATCAAGGGCTGGAGCATAGCGGAAGGAATCCTGCCATAAAAGGAAGCAGGAAGCTGATATTTCTTATGAACATATTATGTACCAGATGTATGCTAAGTACTTCAATATTCATTTTCCATTGTAACCCTAAAACGCAGATTTTTTCAAAAAAAGTGTGGAAGTAAGAAAAAAAAAGAGATCCAGAAGTATTAACCCTCTTGATCACAGAGTAGTTCAAATCAGGATTTGAATGTAGACTTTCTTTCAATCAACTCTTTTTTTTTTTTTTTGGTCTGTTTTTTTTCATTTTAAATTTTACTTGGAGGGTAATTATTTTGCAGTGTTGTGGTGGTTTCTGCTGTATGACAAGTGCATCAGCTATAAATATACATATAGCCCCTCCCTCTTGGGTCTTCCTCCAACCCCCTACATCTCAACCCTCTAGGTCATCACAGAGAACGAGGCTGTGTGCTGTGCTTAGTTATGTTTTTTGTGACCCCACGGACTGTAGTCCACCAGGCTCCTCTGTCCATGGGGTTCTCCAGGCAAGAATACTGGATTTGGTTGCCACACCCTCCTCCAGGGGATCTTCCCAACCCAGGGATTGAACCCAGGTCTCCCGCATTGCAGGCAGATTCTTTACCGTCTGAGCCACCAGGGAAGCCCCGGAGCACCAGGCTAGTCACTGTGTAAACTTCTCAACCAGGCCCTGAGGTGCTGGGAATGACCTGACATGGGGAGTGGCCTCCAGTCCGAAGGGACGCAGCATGCCTACAAACACAATAACGTCACAAAGAGTAGATGATACGCAATGACAGGCACATGGAAAGATACTCAATGGCACTAACTATCAGGGAAACACAAATTAAAATTACCATGAGCTATCATGTCACACTCATTGGAATGGCCATCATCAAAACAAGCACAAATAGCAAGTGTTGGCAAGGATGTGGAGAAAAAGGGAATCCTTGCCCACTGTTGGTAAGAATATAAATTGGTGCTGCCACTGTGGGAAACAGTATGGAGGTTTGTCAAAAAACTGAAAATAGAACTACCAAATGACCCAGCAACTCCACTCCTGGGCATATACCCTATAAACAACAAAAACACTACTTTGAAAAGATACATGCACTCCCCTGTTCATAGCAGCATTATTTTTAGTCACCAAGCTATTGAGGATCTTCCCCGGTGGCTTAGTGGTAAAAATCTGCCTGCAAGTGCAGGAGATCTGGATTTGATCCCTGGGTTTAAGACGATCCCCTGGAGGAAGGAAATGGTGACCCACTCTAGTATTCTTGTCTAGGAAATCCCATGGACAGAGGAGCCTGGAGGGCTATAGTCCACGGGTCACAAAAGAGTCAGACATGACTTAGTGACTAAACAGCAACAAGATAAGGAAGCAACCTAAGCGGCCGTCAACAGATGAATGGATAAAGAAGAGGTGTTACTTGCTTACTTCACTCTGTATAATCGGTTCCAATTTCATCCATCTCATTAGAACTGAAAAACACCAATACAGTATACTGACACATATATATGGAATTTAGAAGATAGTAATGATGACCCTATATGTGAGACAACAAAAGAGACACAGAGGTATAGAACAGACTTTTGGACTCTGAGGGAGAGGGAGAGGGTGGGATGGTTTGGGAGAATGGCATTGAAACATGTATACTATCTTGTAAGAAATGAAGCGCCCAGTCTATGTTCAATGCAGGATGCAGGATGCATGGGGCTGGTGCACAGGATGATTCAGGTAGATGATGTGGGGTGGGAGGTGGGAGGGGGCTTCGGCATCGGGAGATCGTGTTCACCTGTGGCTGATTCATGTCAATGTATGGCAAAACAAATATAGTATTGTAATTTAAAAAAAAAGAAGAGGTGTTACATACACAGAGAATGGAATGCTGTGCTGTTGTTCAGTCGCCAAGTTGCGTCTGACTCTTCACGACCCCATCACGCCAGCTCCCTGTTCCTCACCATCTCCTGGAGTTTGCCCAAGTTCATGTTCATTGAATCTGTGATGCCCTCCAACCATCTCATCCTCTGTTACCCTCTTCCCCTTCTGCCTTCAATCTTTTCCAGCATCAAGGTCTTTCCCAATGAGTCAGATGTTGGCATCAGGTGGCCAAAGTTTTGGAGCTTCAGCTTCAGCATCAGCCCTTTCAACAGTATTCAGGGGTGATTTCCTTTAAGATTGGCTGGTTTGATCTCTTTGCTTTCCAAGAGGCTATCAAGAGTCTTCTCCAGCACCACAATTTGGAAGCATGGAATACTACTCAGCTATAAAAAAGAATGAAATTTTGCCACCTACAGTTACATGGAGAAGCTTGGAGGGCATTATGCTAAGTGAAATGAATCAGGAAGGAAAGAAAAATACTGTATGATATCACTTATATGTGCAATCTAAAAATGCAACAAACCAGTGAATATAACAAAAAACATCAGATTCATAGATATAGAAAGCAAACTTGTGGTTTCCAGTGGGCAGATGGAAAAGGGGAATTATGAGGGCAGGGGAAGTAAGAGATACAAACTATTGTGTATACTGCACAACACTGGGAATATAACCAATATTTTGTACTAACTGTAAATGTGGTGTCTCCTTTAATAAGTTTATAAAAAAGAATTAGCAAAACTTTAAAGAAAAGAAGTCTGAATCATTCATTTACCTACCATGCCTGAGGCACAAACATTTATTGGGCATCCACTAAATGCCAAGTACTCTCTAGTGACTTTCCTGTTTATATTTTTAGACCCTATAGAACCAATACCAGTAGTCTTATATTCACTGTGTACAGGAGTTTAATTAACGTCTCCATGTTCCCCAGCTGGTACAAAGAGGAAGGCTTAACCTCACATATTATATGAGTATAATAACTCATACTGCAAACGAGCTATTTGCAGTAGCTCATTCAAAATCTAGCACAATGTAAGAATGTTTTGTTCACAGATTCAGGGATACATAAATTCACTGAAAAAAAACTCTATAGGCAGGGAGCTGGGACAAAACTTAAATCAACAAGACACATCCAATGTCTCCAAGGAGCTTCCGAGTTATGGAGTCCTTGGCCGTCAAGAGCGGAAGGACTCAGTAAACCTAGCCCCTGTGAGCCCATGACCTTGGGGCAACAGCTGGGCTAAATGTCACCACCACCTGCTGCCTGAACAATCCTGTTGCTTGACGGTTTATTACATGGATCAGTCACACAGTCCAAGAGTTACTATGAGACACGTTTAGCATGTCTATGTAAAAATCTCATTTAGCACTATTCTTTCCTTTTGAAAAAGAAAGAGATCATAGTTTAGAGATCTGTATTTCGAAGTTCTGAGAAACAGACCTGAAGAACAGGAGTGCAAGCACTCAGAGGCAAGGGTTTTGATGGTGGAAGCCCTGGGAGAATCCAATAAAATAAGAGGGACAGAACCTAGTTTTTCCTCACTTGGCATGGCCCCAAGGGAAGAAGTGCAGAGGGAACGTAAATGGTTCCACTCTCAGGGAGAAAACTGCTCCTGGCTCATTACCTGGCTTCTTATATTATTGATAGGCTCTCTCTCATCTTTTGCTGTTTCAAAGGGTTCAGAACTGCATAGTATATAGTTAGGTTCTCTTTCTGTCTTTCTATCCTTTCTCTCTGTCTCTCTCAGTCTCTGACAGGTACTAGAATGGATTCCGTGTTGAAAGGTTATCATTAGCCTGGCCTAGTGGCTCAGATGGTAAACTGTCTGTCTTCAATGCGAGAGACCTGGGTTCAGTCCCTGGGTTGGGAAGATTCCCTGGAGAAGGAAATGGCAACCCACTCCAGTACTCTTGTCTTGAAAATCTCATGGATGGAGGAGCTTGGGGGCAGGCTGCTGTCCATGGGGTCCGTGAAGAGTTGGGCACGACTGAGCGACTTCACAAGAATGTTCCCAATGTGTTGCTGTATTGTTTCATCCTTATTTTTTTCTGTGTTTGTTCTGTAAATCAAAAAGGAAAACTGTCAGTACTAGATGTTCATTTTTAAGTTCTATAGATGCCCTTGGGCTTCCCAGGTGGTGCGAGTGGTAAAGAAACCGCCTGCCAATGCAGGAGATGTACGAGCTGTGGATTCGATCCCTGGGTTGAAAAGATCCCCTGGAGGAGGGCATGGCAACCCACTCCAGTATCCTTGCCTGGAGAATCCCATGGACAGAGGAGCCTGGCGGGCTACAGTCCATGGGGTCACAAAGAGTCGGACACGACTGAAGCAACTTAGTCCGCAAGCACAGGTGCCATCAAAGGCACTGTTTCCCTGAGGGGATGATTTCCATCAGGGCAGTCTGTGTCTTCCTTGATTTTTGAGAACCATCCTGTTATGCCTCAGGCCACATTTCCAAGCCAAAGTGCTGATTCTGGTCAACATGAAGTGACTTACTGCTGGACCTACCGGGGTTTAAGAGGCTCTGATGTAGAAATTGCTCATAAGACCTGGTTTGTTAGAGGGGAAAGACTCACAGCAGTCTGCGGACAGTGCTCGCCACACACCATACGGCAGATACTATGTCCTGACAAGGAATCAGGGCTTTGCTTCCTGTTTTGATGATTCCATCAAACATCGTACCAAGGATACATCTCTCCAGCAATTTTTCTTTAATACTGAAGCCATCCAGATCTACAAAAGGAAAATTTGGCCTCATCCTTAAAATACAGTTTTGAAGCTAAATTGGTACTTATGGTGGCCTATATGACAGCCTCCAGTCACTCCCCAACTCCTCATAAACACTCTTGTGTAAACCCTTCTCTTAGTGTGAGCCGGCCCTAGTGACTCACTTCTAAAGGATAAAGCATACCAGAGGTAATGGAGGAAATTTGTGAGATTATTGCCATTCACACAGCTATTGGCAGACATCATCAATTTCTCTCTGGCAGCTAGAGAGGGTGGGGGTCACACACCCAAGATAATGTCAATAACCTAACATTGGAGAGTCTTTTGCCACAGACTCTTCACTGGAAATGAGGCACCATGTAAAATCCACACTCAAGAGAAAGGGAACAAACTGCGCTTTTGAAGGGAGAAATGTCAAAAAATATTGTGGATGGAAAAGCTAGCCTAGGCCCCACCTAACTGAGTTGCAAGGAAATTCTGCCAGTATTCGTGCCATATTCCTTCTCCCAGGTTCACCCTAAAATCCATGGAACTAACTTGGATCCATGGAAAGATAAGGAAAGCCTCTAATCTCTTAAACTGTGTTTAGGATAAACCAATATAATCACGGCAAAAGCCTGAAACGTGCTTTGCAATCTGACTGATCTCTAATGTGGACCTCAGAGTGGTTCAGGGAGGCAAGACCAGTGCCTCCTCAGATACTAGCTTCATCCTTCTCTGAGCCCCATTTCCTTCCCAGAGGGCTACCACTGAGCAGTTCAAGCACCACCTTAAGCAGAAAAAGTTGTGTGTCGGCCTTAACACATCTCTTCTCAGTAACCTTCTTCAACCAAAACCCATACTCAAAAGTTCTTGTTTATTTTTATTCTCTACTTCTTTAAGCCCTCTCCAAGAAAAGCCAAGTGCCACAAAGGATCTATTTCAAAGGATTGGAAAGATATTTTAAAGGGCAACTTAGCCAATTATTATTTTAAAGTACATCTTTTCTTAGAGCTTCCCAGGTGACTAGTGGTAAAAACCCACCTGCCAATGCAGGAGAAAAAGATGTGGGTTTGATCCTTGGGTTGGGAAGATCCCCTGGAGGAGGGCATGGCAACCCATTCCAGTATTCCTGCCTGGAGAATCCCATGGACAGAGGAGACTGGTGGGCTACAGTCCATGGAGTCACAAAGAATCAGACACGACTCAGACAACTTATCATGCATGCATGCACACACATTCTTTCTTAGAGAAATATCAGTCTCACAGAGAATTTCCTCTGAGAAATGCAAACATGAAAAAGGATTTTCTTTTCTTCAAACCTGAAGGTTTTGAATCATTTTATTTTTTTAATTTATTTATTTATTTATTTTAAATTACAATACTGTATTTGTTTTGCCATACATTGACACGAATCAGCCATAGGTGAACACAATCTCCCAATGCCGAAGCCCCCTCCCACCTCCCACCCCACATCCTCTACTTGAATCATCCTGTGCATCAGCCCCATGCATCCTGCATCCTACATTGAACATAGATTGGCGCTTCGTTTCTTACACGAAAATATACGTTTCATTGCCATTCTCCCAAACCATCCCACCCTTTCCCTCTCCCTCAGAGTCCAAAAGTCCACTCTATACCTCTG
Source organism: Nanger dama (assembly GCA_917880005.1). Taxonomy (NCBI): domain Eukaryota; kingdom Metazoa; phylum Chordata; class Mammalia; order Artiodactyla; family Bovidae; genus Nanger; species Nanger dama. Next base: position 8,620,743 of record CAKJTW010000044.1, on the reverse strand, counting down.
TGTCTCTTGGTTGTCTCACATACAGGGTCATCATTACTGTCTTCTAAATTCCATATATATGTGTCAGTATACTGTATTGGTGTTTTTCTTTCTGGCTTACTTCACTCTGTATAATTGGTTCCAATTTCATCTATCTCATTAGAACTGAGTCAAATTTATTCTTTTTAAGGGCTGAGTAGTATTCCATAGTGTATATGTACCACAGCTTTCTTATCCATTCATCTGCTGATGGACATCTAGGTTGCTTCCATGTCCTGGCTATTATAAACAGCGCTGCAATGAACATTGGGGTACATGTGTCTCTTTCAATTCTGGTTTCCTCAGTGTGTATGCCCAGCAGTGGGATTGCTGGGTCATAAGGCAGTTCTATTTGCAATTTTTTAAGGAATCTCCACACTGTTTTCCATAATGGCTGTACTAGTTTGCATTCCCACCAGCAGTGTAAGAGGGTTCCCTTTTCTCCACATCCTCTCCAGCATATATTGCTTGTAGACTTTTGGATCGCAGCTATTCTGACTGGTGTGAAATGGTACCTCATTGTGGTCTTGATTTGCATTTCTGTGATAATGAGTGATGTTGAACATCTTTTCATGTGTTTGTTAGCCATCCGTATGTCTTCTTTGGAGAAATGCCTATTTAGTTCTTTGGCCCATTTTTTTTATTGGATCATTTATTTTCCTGGAGTTGAGCTGTATAAGTTGCTTATATAACTTTGAGATTAGTTGTTTGTCAGTTGTTTCATTTGCTATTGTTTTCTCCCATTCAGAAGGCTGTCTTTTCACCTTGCTTATAGTTTCCTTTGTTGTGCAGAAGCTTTTAATTTTAATTAGATCCCATTTGTTTATCTTTGCTTTTATTTCCAGTATACTGGGAGGTGGATCATAGAGGATCCTGCTGTGATTTATGTCGGAGAGTGTTTTGCCTATGTTCTCCTCTAGGAGTTTTATAGTTTCTGGTCTTACATTTAGATCTTTAATCCATTTTGAGTTTATTTTTGTGTATGGTGTTAGAAAGGGGTCTAGTTTCATTCTTTTACAAGTGGTTGACCAGTTTTCCCAGCACCATCTGTTTAAGAGACTGTCTTTACTCCATTGTATATTCTTGCCTCCTTTGTCGAAGATAAGGTGTCCATAGGTGTGTGGGTTAATCTCAGGGCTTTCCATTTTGTTCCATTGATCTATATTTCTGTCTTTGTGCCAGTACCATACTGTCTTAAAAAATGAGTATACTACCTAAAGCAATCTACAGATTCAATGCAATTCCCATCAAGCTACCAGCAGTATTTTTCACAGAACTAGATCAAATAATCTCAAGATTTGTATGGAAATACAAAAAGCCCCGAATAGCCAAAGCAGTCTTGAGAAAGAAGAATGGAACTGGAGGAATCAACTTGCCTGACTTCAGGCTCTACTACAAAGCCACAGTCATTAAGACAGTATGAATCATTTTAAAATAAAGTGTAGACATGTGGTTTGTAATCAAGAGTTACTAGTCTTGGTTTGCCATGGCTCACATGAGTTTGATGAACTTGAACTTCTCTACAGACAGCCAATTCATTCAAACATGATCGTGTCTAAGCCTCAAAGGTAGACTTCCACAGTTGACTCCTTGTAAACCATATAGTTTAAAACTCTCATTTGACTATCTGAGAAAGGTAATTCAGAAATAAAACATTCAGGCTTTGAACAGAGGGAGGGTATTTTTAAAGTATGGGTCATTGCATAAAAAAATTAGAAATGGACCTGATAGCATGCATGATGATATGCTAATTTCAATGATGAATAGGGCAAGTCCAATTTGGTTGCTGTGCTAATATAGATCTCCTTTGCAGTCACTTCTCTTGCATAAATGTGTATGCTGGTGGGGTACATGCCTTTATTCTTTTTTTTTTTTAATTTGCAACTAATTTTAAACTGGCTGAAAGGAGCCCCTGAATTATATTCTTAAACAACTGAGAAAAAAAGTGTTCAGGCTACTTAAAGCACATGAGAATAATATGTTACTAGATATTTTAAAGAATAACTGAAGCAAATGTACTAGAACTAGACTTACTGCTTTTTCATAATGGGATGGACTAAATTATCCATTATACAGGAATCACACATAAAAGCCTTTCTCCACATCAACTGATAGATCAAAGGAAGGGAGGATGAGTGGTCTACAGGCACGAGCCACACCTCCCGAATTCTGAGCCCAGGAGTGAGTGGTCTGCACTTTAACTACCTCTCCTTGACATGAAACAGGATTCATGTGTCTCCCACTGAGGAAAGTCAGGTAGGCTCAGCTACAAAGATTTCCCTTCCGTCCGTGCCCCTCCCCTTTCCATTCCATCGGCAGGATGACAGCTCCCTGATGGGGCTCAGGTGAATCTCATTTAGAATCTGGACTTAGTGAGTCCCTCCCGTCTGAGCCTTGCAGGGAGGGCGCCTGTCAGCATCACAGCATGGGTCCCTGGCATATTTACAGTTCCAGGGATGGAACCGCAGCTGCACTGGCTTCCTTGCCCACCCCCATCTGCAGAAAACTACCCAACCAGATATTCTGACTCCCAGTGACAGATGAAAGCACGCCGCATCCTCTTGTCATCTGCCTGCCCCCGGCTCCCTCTTCAGAGTATTCAGGGGCCATTCAAGTGTCATCCCGATCATCATCTTGCCACTGTACTCCCAATTTATCAATATTCCAAAGAAATCATTCATTCATCCCCTCGCTCTTTCAACAGACATTACTCAGAGTCTCCTAGGGGCCGGTCACTCACCCAGTCATCGCAGCTCCATCACGAGCATGTAGCCCGATCCGTGACCTCATGGGGTTCACGTCTCTCACAATTTCTATATGAGTAGCTTCTTGATTACTGGCAACCTCTGGGCCTATTAATTTCCTAGAAATCGACAGGAAATAACAGCTAACCTCTGTCGAGGATTTCTCTTGCAGAGATTCCTAAGGGCTAAAAGAAAAAGAGAGCAACCCAGCAGGACTTTCCCAGGGTACACCCGCTACCCCTGAAACAGGGAGAGAGAGAGGAACAGCAGAGGACCAGAGGAACAGAGGACCTCCAGACTAGGTCAAGTCAAGACAGGCATTGGACACATCACTCACTCATAGAGCACTCATCAGGCCCAATTTTATGTGAGCACCGCCCACCGCTCTGTGCACAAGGAGATGAACCAGTCAATCAGGTTGCAGCTTCCAGGGGGCTGGCCATCTGGGAAGGATTCGAGTAATGTGTAAGGGAGGTGAGAGCAGGTAAACAGTAAACAAATTCATAGATGAAATATTTGCAGATGACAGTAAACTCAGCTAAAATCATGAAAGTAGAGAAGAAAGTCTGAGAGCTAACTAAGCCCAACCCTTCATTCTTCTGTCCTCATTGTCCCCATCTATAAAATGGGTATGATTCTGAAAACTCTTCAAGGTCTCTTCCGCAGCACCTAGAACACTTAGTTGAGTCAGTGCCAGCCGCTTAAATCCACCTGTCCACTCCCTTTCTGCACTTTCTCAAAACACTCCTGACCTGTCCATGTGTTTGATCACTCACGACCCACCCATGACCCACCAGGAACATACAAATAACTGCTCGCATTTGGGAAGCACTCAGGAGTTACAAATTGCTTACAGAGACACTGGCTTATTAATCACATCGTCTTTACACACACCAGGATCAGGGAAGATGTTGTTCTCTCCCTTTTATGGATAAAAACCTTCAAGGCTCAGGGAAGGGAAATAGGTTAATGAAGATCTGAGAAGAAGAAACAGCAACTAAATTGATTTTAAAAGCAGGCTTTCTAACACTAAATTCCATATCTGTATAGATTACTGATCAGGAGGCAAATGTGAAAGGGAAGCCCTGAGGAGAGAGAAGGAAGGAAGCAAGAGCCCTCGTGGTTAAGGAAATGTCTCCATGGGTGACCACGAGTGTCATCACCACAGAGCGGGCTTCTGGCAGATGCAGCCGAGGTGAAGGACCCGAAGCTGCCGTTCTCTGGGGACCGCAGCACGCCAGGAAGCGGACTCAGACACGTCTATTTCTACCACCGACGTCTAGACTCTTGGTTGGCTCTGTGGCCTGCGGAGTCCTTCTCCAGCTCCTGTTTGTAAACCAGTAAAGCCCCCCATGTGTTAGGGGATGGATTAGAGAGACAAACACATCATTTGCCAGTAAGTTTAAGAAACTTCTGAGGAACATCACATGAACTGGAAGGGAAATCAAATGCAAAAGTGAACCCTCCTGTCATCAGAGTGTGACTTCTTGCTCTGTTGACGACTTCTGTGCAAGGGACTCTGAGAAGCCATGCCCACATATGGAGAGGCAAGGAGACCCAACTGACCCATATTCTTCCTAGTCCAAGGTTTCCTTTCCATGCAGGGTAAATTCAAAATAAAGTCCTCTGGAAATTATTAACCTGGTTATTTTTCTTACCCCAGAGCCAAGTTCAGAGATGCAAAATTAGCACAAGTGTCTATGGTATTCACAAGCCAGCAGATGCTGTGTATTGAACATTTATTAATTTAAAAAAAGAAAAGGAGAGAATGTGTATGAATGAAAATCAATTGAGTTACATCTTAATAAACTGACTGTTAGATAATCAGTGAAATTACTTTTTGTTTCATTTCACTTGAATTGACTTTACATCAATACTTTTTATTAATATGTGAAAAGTAAAAGTGTTAGTCACTCAGTTGTATCTAACTCTGTGATCCCATGGACTGTAGCCTACCAGGCTCCACTGTTCATGAAATTCTCCAGGAAAGAATACTGGAGTGTATAGCCATTCCTTGCTCCAGAGGATCTTCCCAAACCAGGGATTGAACCCAGGTCTCCTGCATTTCAGGTGGATTTTTTCCATCTGAACCACCAGAGAAGGCTTTTTATCAATATCAGTTCAGTCACTTAGGCGTGTCTGGCCCTTTGCGATCCCATGGACTGCAGCACACCAGGCTTCCCTGTCCATCAACAACTCCCGGAGCTTGCTCAAACTCATGTCCATTGAGTCAGTGATGTCATCCAGTCATCTCATCCTCTGTCGTCCCCCTTCTCCTCCCACCTACAGTTTTTCCCAGCATCAGGGTCTTTTCAAATGAGTTAGTTCTTCACATCAGGTAGCCAAAGTATTGGAGTTTCAGCTTCAACATCAGTCCTTCCAATGAATATTTAGGACTGATCTCCTTTATGATGGACTGGTTGGATCTCCTTGCAGTCCAAGGGATTCCCAAGAGTCTTTTCCAAGACCACAGTTCAAAAGCATCAATTCTTCAGTGCTCAGCTTTCTTTATAGTCCAACTCTCACATCCAAACCTGACTACTGGAAAACCCATAGTTTTAACTAGATGGAACTTTGTTGGCAAAGTAATGTCTCTGCTTTTTAATATGCTGTCTAGGTTGGTCATAGCTTTTCTTCCAAGGAGCAGTTCAATTCAGTTCAGTTCAGTCATATCCGACTCTTTGCGACCCCATGAATCGCAGCACGCCAGGCTTCCCTGTCCATCACCAACTCCCCGGAGTTCACTCCAACTCATGTCCATCAAGTTGGTGACGCCATCCAGCCATCTCATCCTCTGTCGTCCCCTTCTCCTCCTTCCCCGAGTCCCTTCCAGCATCAGGGTCTTTTCCAATGAGTCAACTCTTCGCATGAGGTAGTTCAGTAAGCATCTTTCAATTTCATGGCTGCAGTCACCATTTGCAGTGATTCTGGAGCTCAAGAAAATAAAGTCTGTCACTGTTTCCATTGTTCCCCCATCTATTTTCCATGAAGTGATGGGACTGGATGCCATAATCTTAGGTTTCTGAATGTTGAGTTTTAAGCCAACTTTTTCACTCTCTTCTTTCACTTTCATCAAGAGGCTCTTTAGTTCCTCTTCACTTTCTGCCGTAAGGGTGGTGTCATCTGCATATCCGAGGCTATTGATATTTCTCAATATTTATCGATATAAACCCTGGTAAATGAACAGGTCACATCTTCCCCCTCATCACTGTCATCAGCGCTAACCTCAGGCCCACCCTTGGAGCTTAGCCTTATTCCCTGCATTTTACGGAGGAGGCACGTTGTTGCCCCCAAGGTCTCAGAGCTGCCATAAATGCAGAACACGAGTGTGGGTCTGTCTTCCTGCAAAGCCCACTCCCTTCAAAGCTGCATGTCCTTGGCAATAATCTGCTCTTTTCAGGCCTTACATAACAAAGGAGGAAATGGCCTTCATGTTGGGACTTGAAAAACGCCAATAAACCACCCTTGCTCTTGCTCCCTCAAAAATGTTTTTCATATCAGGCTGTGAATTTGAATTCAAGTTTGAAAAAGCTGACTGAAAAGAACTCTTTGTGGCGTGAAATGAACCATCCAATTATTATTGTGTTTTATTTGCCTTTTCATTCTAAGGGGCCAGGTTCCTGCCAGTCTACTCTGGGGAGCCTATCTGCCAAGCAGGGGCATGTGCGGGGGCTGCAGGGAGAAAGCCTCCAAAGAAAATGTAGTTCTGGGAGAAGTGAGGTCAGCTGGTGAAGTGCCTGTGGCCAACCATTGCTCTAAAGAGCCACCTTTCTTGGCTGGTACCCACGTGAAGACCCCTTGCTCACTGAATCTCGGCTGGACCTGTGATGTACAACAACCAGCAGGATGGGGCAAAAGCCAGCCTGGGCCAGTTCTGGGTCTAACAAATGTGACCACTCCCACTTCCTCTCTCACAGTCTTCCTTTTTGGCATCATGGTGAGTGAATGAGGCTTCCCTTAAAAGATGCCCATGTTCTAAGTGCCAGAACCTCTGAATGCAAATTTCTTTGGGGAAAAAAAAAAAAGGTTCTTGTAAATGTAATTCAATTCGTGATTTGAGGTGAGATCGTCTGGAATTATCCAGGTGACCCTAAATCCAACAACAGGATTATAACAGGAAGGCAGAAGGAAATTCAAGACAGAGGAGGAAAGTCCACCTGGAGAAAGAGGCAGGACTGACACTGGCCCCAGCAATGAACACTTGAAACCGCCAGATCCAGAAGGGGCTTCTCTGGCACTCTCTCCCACAGCTTGTGGAGGGAGTCTGGCCCCGCCTGCACCTTGATTCCAACTGCTAGGAGCTCAGTCACTTCAGTCACTTCCAACTCTTTTTGACCCTATGGGCTATAGTCCACCAGGCTCCTCTGTCCATGGGATTCTCCAAGAAAGAATACTGGAGTGGATTGCCATGCCCTTCTCCAGGGGATCTTCCTGAACCAGGGGTCAAACTCGCATCTCAATCGTCTCCTGCATCGGCAGGCGGGTTCTTTACCACAAGCGCCACCTAGGAAGCCTGAATTCCAACTTCTGGCCTCCAAAACTAAGAATAAATTTCTGAAATTTTAAACCATACAAAGTGTAGTGAAAATGTGTCATGGCAACCCCAGGAAATTAGGACTGTCTTCCTGAGAGTCCACATAGAAAGTGTCCCTTCCTATTGGGAAGGTCACGTGGAAAGGAAAGGCCCTGAGTATAAACAGGGAGGAAGAGGGGCCCAGCTTCCGGGTCAAGGCTCTGTGACCCTGGCTCCCATAGCTGCGTGACTGTAACCTCCAAGAGGTCACTAGAACGCCAGCCGTTCTTGGGCTCACTGAGTCACGGGAGATAATCAAGTAACTGTTCTTTAAAGTGGCCAAGTGGAAGGGGGTGTTTGATGGAGCAGTAGATTACTGAGAAGGCAACTAAGGACCACTTCAAACAGAGAGAAGTCTGAGGGCCCTGAGGACTAAAATTCCACTCCAGAGTGAAAGGGAAAATATCATCAGAAAATGAGAAAAGATCACACTGACCGTCCTGTCACAGTCCTGACCTGGCCTATGAAATGGAAATCAATCGGGACCCTGTACTCACACTGAGTCCCTGCCCAGACAAAGCCCAGAAGGTGTGTCTGGCCAGGTTGGGAGTTGAAGAGGCTGTAGTAACCCAGATGTGTAGGCAATGGAAACAGGCTGAACGACAAGTGAGTGCACGGTGATACCACGGGTGTTAGTATCGTCACTTTAGTAGATTACCACCAACATACACCAATGCGTTATGCTTTGGAGATCAGAAGTCCAAAATGAGTCTTACAGGATGAAAATTAAGGTGTCAGCAGGATGGGTTTCTCTGGAGGCTTAGAGAATATCCGTTTCCTTGCTTCTTCAGTTCCTTGTTGCCACCTGCATTCTTTGGCTTGTGGTCTCTCCCTCCATCTTCAAAACTCATGGCTCCAACCTCTGGTTCTGTCCTTATATCTTCTCTCCCTAACTCTGATCCTTCTTCCTCCCTCTTATAGGACTTACAGTGTCCTGAATCACAGATAATTCAGGGTCCTAGATTACAGATAATCCACAATGAGCTCAAGATCCTTACTTTCATCATGTCTACAAGTCTCTTTTTGGCATAAACTAACAAATTCACAAGTGCTTGTATTAGAGTGCAGGGGCCATCATTCAGCCTCTTATGTAATGAGTACCAACTATGTGTAAAGCATTGAGTTCTTTTCTATCTTATTTAATCCTCCCAGCATCCCTCTGAAAGAAGTACTATTGTTTTCTCCTTTTAAAAATCAAAAGTGAGAATGCATCCATGTTTGCACAGCATACCGAGGCTAAGGCAGGATTCCTGTTAGTGTGTCTAACCCCAGAGCCTGGGCTCTCATCAAGTGTGAGAGCTCTAGGGCCCTCGCCCACATGTCCCACCCCTACGGGCAGCACTCCCCAAGCACTAGCAGGAGATTCTCTGCCAGCCAGTCCAGTTCTAATGCTGCCACTGCACAGAAACCCAGAGAGGTAAAGTGACCTGGTGTGCCAGCAGGAAGCAAATAAGACCAGCTTCATTCATTCATTTGCCAAACATTTACTCAGGTCCTACTAAGTGCCTGACACTGGGGACTCCACAATGAGTGAAACAGAGACCCTGCAGAGACACAACATGTGTAATTGTACAGTGAAAATTTATAACATGAGCCACAGATGAGTGCTGCAAAAAAAGTAAATCTAGACAAGAGGGTGATTGCAGGGGATTTTAGAAGGAATGGTCAAGGCCTTTCTGATGAAGTACAATGGGAATAGTGATCAAATCCCACCTCCAGTGAGCAAAGCCCACACTTCCTGCCTTTAAGAAACAAAATAGAAAAGAAAAATCTCTCCCTGGAGAAATATTAAAACTGAATTACGTACATTTGTTTAAAAAAAAAAAGACTCAGTGGTAACCGCATACATTATATCTCAGGCATGAGTTCCTGGTTGGACCTTGTCATACCAGCCAGGGGATGGATGCTATATCATCACACTGAGGATGGATGCTACATCATCACACCAAGGAGCAGAATTCTGCTACCAGGCAGCAAAACATCGTGTGTGGTTTTCTACTTGTGCACCACACAAATCATATAAAATGCTATTTCTTCTTTCACTGTAAAACTCTTAATTAGTTCCCACCAGGTTCCCAGTTCTGCAAGAGATGTAAAAGAGAATTCAAAGTCCACATAAGAGCCCAGGCCAAATAAGGAGCAATGTTTGTTGTGCCCAGAAGCTGCATGATATCTGAGTTGACTGGGCTTAGAGGGTCTTGAGAGAGAAGGTAGAATTTTAGTTGGTCTCTAAAGTAGCTAGGTCAGGGGAGGCAGCCAAGAGGACCAACCCCAAGTCCAAGGAGCAGTGGGTGTGCAGGTGCAGGAGGGCCAAGAGGAGCTACTCCAACTTCAAGATCAGGAGGGGCAGCGGTGAGGAGATACCCCTTATCCAAGGTAAGGAGCAGCGGCTGGGCTTTGCAGGAGCAGCTTTGAAGAGATACCCCATGTCCAAGGTAAGAGAAACCCAAGTAAGATGGTAGGTGTTATGAGAGGCATCAGAGGGCAGACACACTGAAACCATAATCACAGAAAACTAGCCAATTCGATCACATGGACACAGCCTTGTCTAACTCAATGAAACTAAGCCATGCCATGTGGGGCCACCCAAGACGAGAGGGTCATGGTGGAGAGGTCTGACAGAATGTGGCCCACTGGAGAAGGGAATGGCAAACCATTTCAGTATTCTTGCCTCGAGAACCCCATGAACAGTATGAAAAGGCAGATAGGATACTGAAGGAGGAACTCCCCAGGTCAGTAGGTGCCCAATATGCTGCTGGAGATCAGTGGAGAAATAACTCCAGAAAGAATGAAGGGATGGAGCCAAAGCAAAAGCAATACCCAGCTGTGGATGTGACTGGTGATAGAACCAAGGTCCAATGCTGTAAAAAGCAATATTGCATAGAAACCTGGAATGGCAGGTCCGTGAATCAAGGCAAATTGGAAGTGGTCAAACAGGAGATGGCAAGAGTGAACATCGACAGTTTAGGAGTAGTGAGCTAAAATGGACTGGAACGGGTGAATATAACTCAGATGCCATCATGTTACTACTGTGGGCAAGATCCCTTAGAGGAAATGGAGTAGCCATCACAGTCAACAAAAGAGTCCAAAATGCAGTACTTGGATGCAGTCTCAAAAATGACAAAATGATCTCTGTTCATTTCCAAGGCAAATCATTCAATATCAAGGTAATCCAAGCCTACACCCCAACTAGTAATGCTGAAGAAGCTAAAGTTGAACGATTCTGTGAAGACCTATAAGACCTTTTAGAACTAACACCCCAGAAAGATGTCCTTTTCATTATAGGAGACTGGAAGTAAAAAGTAGGAAGTCAAGAAACACCTGGAATAACAGGCAAATTTCACCTTGGAGTACAGAATGAAGCAGGGCAAAGGCTAACAGAGTTTTGCCAAGAGAATGCACTAGTCATAGCAAACACTCTCTGCCAACAACACAAGAGAAGACCGTACGCATGGACATCACCAGATGGTCAACACCGAAATCAGATTGATTATATTCTTTGCAGACAAAGAAGCTCTATATAGTCAGCAAAAACAAGACCAGGAGCTAACTGTGGCTCAGATCATGAACTCCTCATTGCCAAATTCAGACTTAAATTGAAGAAAGTGAGGAAAACCACTAGACCATTCAGGTATGACCTAAATCAAATCCCTTATGATTATAAAGTGGAAATGAATAATAGATTTAGGGACTAGATCTGATAGACAGAGTGCCTGATGAACTATGGATGGAGGTTCATGACACTGTACAGGAGACAGAAATCAAGGCCATCCCTATGGAAAAGAAATGCAAAAAGCAAAACGGCTGTCTGAGGAGGCCTTACAAAGAGCTGTGAAAAGAAGAGAAGCCAAAAGCAAAGGGTAAAAGGAAAGATATAAGCATCTTTCAGCTCATAGGAATGCAGAGTTTCAAAGAATAGCAAGGAGAGATAAGAAAGCCTTCCTCAGCAATCAATGCAAAGAAATAGAGGAAAAGAACAGAATGGGAAAGACTAGAGATCTCTTCAAGAAAATTAGAGATACCAAGGGAACATTTCATGCAAAGATGGGCTCAATAAAGGACAGAAATGGTCTGGACCTAACAGAAGCAGAAGATATTAAGAAGAGGTGGAAAGAATACACAGAAGAACTATACAAAAAAGAGCTTCATGACCCAGATACTCACAGTGGTGTGATCACTCACCTAGAGCCAGACATCCTGGAATGTGAAGTCAAGTGGGCCTTAGAAAGCATCACTATGAACAAAGCTAGTGGAAGTGATGAAATTCCAGTGGAGCTATTTCAAATCCTGAAAGACGATGCTATGAAAGTGTTGCACTCAATATGCCAACAAATCTGGAAAACTCAGCAGTGGCCACAGGACTGGAAAAGGTCGGTTTTCATTCCAATCCCAAAGAAAGGCAATGCCAAAGAATGCTCAAACTACTGCACAATTGCACTCATCTCACATGCTAGTAAAGTGATGCTCAAAATTTTCCAAGCCAGGCTTCAGCAATCCAGTGAACCATGAACTTCCAGATGTTCAAGCTGGTTTTAGAAAAGGCAGAGGAACCAGAGATCAAATTGCCAACATCCGCTGGATCATGGAAAAAGCAAGAGAGTTCCAGAAAAACATCTACTTCTGCTTTATTGACTATGCCAAAGCCTTTGACTGTGTGGATCACAAGAAACTGTGGAAAATTCTGAAAGAGATGGGAATACCAGACCACCTGACCTGCCTCTTGAGAAACCTCTATGCAGGTCAGGAAGCAACAGTTAGAACTGGACATGGAACAACAGACTGGTTCCAAATAGGAAAAGGAGTAGGTCAAGGCTGTATATTGCCACCCTGCTTATTTAGCTTATATGTAGAGTACATCATGAGAAACACTGGGCTGAAGAAGCACAAGGTGGAATCATGATTGCCGGGAGAAATATCAGTAGCCTCAGATATGCAGATGACACCACCCTTATGGCAGAAAATAAGAGGAACTAAAGAGCCTCTTGATGAAAGTGAAAAAGGAGAGTGAAAAAGTTGGCTTAAAGCTCAACATTCAGAAAATGAAGATTATGGCATCTGGTCCCATCACTTCATGGGAAATAGATGGGGAAACAGTGGAAACAGTGTCAGACTTTATTTTGGGGGCTCCAAAATCACTGAAGATGGTGATTGCAGCCATGAAATTAAAAGATGCTTACTCCTTGGAAGGAAAGTTATGACCAACCTAGATAGCATATTCAAAAGCAGTGACATTACTTTGCCAACAAAGGTCCTGTAGTCAAGGCTATGGTTTTTCCTGTGGTCATGTATGGATGTGAGAGTTGGACTGTGAAGAAAGCTGAGCTCCAAAGAATTGATGCTTTTGAACTGTGGTGTTGGAGAAGACTCTTGCGATTCCCTTGGACTGCAAGGAGATCCAACCAGCCCATTCTGAAGAAGATCAGCCCTGGGATTTCTTTGAGGAAATGGTGCTGAAGCTGAAACTCCAGTACTTTGGCCACCTCACGCGATGAGTTGATTCATTGGAAAAGACCCTGATGCTGGGAGTGATTGGGGGTAGGAGGAGAAGGGGATGGCAGAGGATGAGATGGCTGGATGGCATCACTGACTTGATGGACATGAGTTTGAGTGTACTCCGGGAGTTGGTGATGGACAGGGAGGCCTGGCGTGCTGTGATTTGCGGGGTCACAAAGAGTTGGACATGACTGAGCAACTGAACTGAACTGAACTGAAAGTAGCTAGAGTTCCCAGGTGGCACGAGTGGTAAAGAACACTCTTGCCAATGCTGGAGATACAAAAGACCCAGGTTCAATCCCTGAGTCAGGAAGATCCTCAGAAGAGGGCGCAACAACCCACGTTAGTACTCTTGCCTGGAGAATCCAATGGACAGAAGAGCCTGGTGGGTTACAGTCCAGGGCGTCACAAACAGTTGGACACAACTGAAACAACTTGCATACTAACGTCACTAAATTATAGATAACAAAGTCAAAGGAAAAAGGGGAATGAAGAGTGATTTCCCAGTGGGAGCACTGCAGAAACAGTCCAGAGTGCTTCGGGAAGAGAAAGGAGATCCATCCAGCCAACCCAGGCACTTATGAGGGGAAGAACTAGTGTGCTCATCTTGGGCAGAACCTCCAGGGGCATCAGATTAGGAATGGTGGTGTGATAAGAGCAACATTCTTTGAAGAGCAATCTAGAAAGAGAACTGATGGAAACAGAAACGGAAGGAAAATTAAAAACTGGAGAACCACTTAGAGGCCAATGCTCTGATGGAAACTGGAAAATGAGGCCCTGGAGACATATTTGAAAGGAAGGCCTGGTGGCTCCATAGTTGATCCACAGGGCCAGGAGGGTCCAGGTTGTCCAGGTCCTTCTTCCGTGTATGCTTCTGGTTTGGGTAGACCATAAAGGAGACTGAGGGCACAAAGGAAGCAGGAGATATTGTGTGGCTGATCTGCTGGTTGTCCTAATTTTGTGACACAGCATTTTGAGCCCCAAACTGCTCCATCTTCCCCTGGATTTTCCCAAAGCTTTTCCAACTCTTAGGCTAAGGTCTACAGGACATGCCTACCACCAAAGTCTGAGGAAGTAAGAACTGACACTTCATTCCATCTTTGTAGATTCCAGTTTGCTCTTGTTGTCCTGCACTTTACATCCTTCTTACCTTTCTCACTGCATGCCCTGTGGGCTGGAAACTCTAGCATCAGGTCTGACATAACAGCCTTGCACTCCCAGAGCCTGTTAACCAACTCCTATAGTTACTTAATACCAAATCCTTCCAGGACTTCCCAGGTGGTGCTAGTGATAAAGAACCCACCTGCCAGAAAACAGAAGACAGGAGACAGAAGACATATGGGTTAGATCCCTGGGTCGGGAAGATCTCCTGGAGGAGAGTATAGCAACCGACTCCAGTATTCTTGCCTGGAGAATTCCATGGACACAGAAGCCTGGCAGGCTACAGTCCATAGGGGCACAGAAAGAAAGACACAAGTGAACCAACTTAGAATGTACACAGGCAAATCCTAAGAAGTAAATATATATATATACATATATATATATAACACACACATATACATTAAATATATGTACATATTCAATATGCATAATTTATATATTATATATAATATAATCACACAATGGTTCTACTTTTCTGGTTTAACCCTCACTGATACAGAAAGGCAATGAGATATGATATTAAAGATTAGTAAGAATCATAGTCATTCATGATAGTAAAACAAATAATTAACATTTTTTGAACACTTCCTATTTTCCTAGTGCTAGGCAAGATATTTATATAATCTCACTGATACTTACAATAACTCTGTAAACGACTCCTACTCTCCATAGTTATCAGGTAGAGATCATCTTGCTGCTGCTGCTACTGCTAAGTCACTTCAGTCGTGTCCCACTCTGTGAGACCCCATAGATGGCAGCCCACCAGACTCCCGTCCCTGGGATGCTCCAGGCAAGAATACTGGAGTGGGTTGCCATTTAGCTGTTCACAAATCTACGAAGTTTCAGCACTTGATTCAAAGCTATAGTTCGTCTTACTCTGGGTGGCTGGGCACCACTAACACACTCTGTCTCTTCCATAGCAGAGATGGAGACGCAAGGGCCCACTGAGTTTAGGGTCCAGTGATAAACAGACCTTGGTGCCAAGGTCAGAGATGGGAGGGACACACCAAGAAAAAGGGTTAATTAAGCCTTGGGTGAAGGGGAGGGAAAGGACAAATGGAGCTGAAGGTTATCTGGGACATGTTGAGGTGGAGATGATGAGAATTTTTAGGGCTTTTATACTAATTTATTTATTGTGTTTCATGAAGAAAATGAGTGGTTTTGGCTTAGAAGTAGGTGCCCTACTCTCATAGACAATCTACCTGTGGATGGGAATCACATGGAAAGTTGCCTGGTGAGGTACCATTTTAAGTCTGTTATTCAGTATGGGAAGCAATATTTCACTTTCCTAGTGGGAAAGAAAAGAAAATCTCCCTCAAGGAGTCAAGCCCTCTAAATAGCTGGTAGAAGGAGGCCTAGTGTTAGGGAAAGATTCTATGCCTGGTGGGGGGTGGGGATGAGGGGTAGACAGCAACTCCAGGGGCAGAGAAAGATTCTATGCCTGGTGGGGGTGGAGGGTGAGGGGTAGACAGCAACTCCGGGGGGCAGAGAATGGCTAGAGGCAGCACGGCCAGTAAACTCTGGGTAACCTGGTTGAAACCAGAAACCAGAGAGGATCCAGGGGCTGGGAGCTGCTTGATGGCCAGGTGTACGGCTTATAAAGAGAGAGGCCAAGAGGCCAGACCATGGGAAATGAAATGGGCTCGTGACGGGTCAGGGAGCAGGCGGAGTAGTAAAAGTTGAGTGATTTCTTGTGTGATTAAGGGTTTATTTGGTGTTATCTGGAGTTAGAGGGAAATATGATAGGGAAACCCAGTGTCTAAGACTGTACATATGCCCACCCCAGTTTGACAGAAAAAAGGCAGCTCAAAACAAGTTGTTTGTAGAGATTATTATTTTAACCTCTCGATCCCCCCTTCCAAAAATAAAAGGCCCCCACTTTCAGGCACTTTCTGTAACACACAGCAATTTGGAGAAGTGTTTCCTAAATCTTCCCAGAGAGATACATTGACAAATAAAGGATAGGTGTTGCTGCCTTCATAGAAGCAAAAGCAACCGTTTACCACTGAAACCTTCCCAGATAAAGTTGCATATTTTTATAAAGACGTCCGAATTCTAAAGCTTAAACTTCTTTCGAACTCTAATTTTCCTTTTTCTTAAACACAGACATTTATTTCCAGTAATCATACACACACACACAAACTCCAGAATTAACACAACTTCCCCCTATAGAACATGTTTTGATTGCTAATTTCATTAATGTGAGATATATACTTAGCTTTAAAAAGAAGAAAATATGGGGAATCATTTCATACAGGATGGTAGAGTAATTTTAGTCACATTTTCTGCTGCAGTAAATTTATCTGTAATCCCCTCCCACTGGAAACGGATATAGTTATTATTTTTCAAGAGATTTGAAATTTTCCTGTGTTCTCAGATTTTTAACAAATGTAATCAAATTAAAAGGTCTCAACTCTATTTAAAATCTTAATTACACTTTTTTATATTATTAACTAAAATTTTGACTAGTTCACGCTGGGATGTCAATGCAGTTAATGTTTATGCCAGATTTTCTAGATAGTCACAGATTCGTTTTTAGCATTACAGAAAATATTCAGAGTTAAGTTTAATATCACAAACTCATTTACATATATAGCTAACTATAGGGATAGTTGGAATCTTTCCTCATTATCTTCCAAAATCAACATTTGAAACCCCAAGTTTCACAGGTTTCCAAGATCTTATGAACCACAGATTTTTGTCTCCAAAACAACATCAACAAAACCTTGAGAGAAACCTAAGACAGAAATAAAATTCACAATGCAATTGAAGCTAGTATCCTTTACTTCCATGAAAGGATGGCCTCAGGCTGAGCAAAGAAAACAAAACTGATACTTAAAAAAAACCTGAGTGCTTCTAATGCATTTGGGAGCAGGTGTTGAGGTGGCCAAACGGAACTTTGGGGTCACAGGGTAGGAATGTCAAAGCTGAGTTATTAAGTTTAAGCAGAAAAATACGGCCTGAAAGTTTAGCTTCGAACAAATTAAGGATGTGCCGAGAAATGAGTGAAATATTTCCTCTGCCAGTCACAGGGTTTGCAGGTTGGGATCCAGCATCTGGGGCTGATTACGTATGCTTTAAGGTGACAGGTGGCTTTAGGAAATGGAGCCCTAGTGGAGCTTTTAAAATATTTTCCTGGGAAGGGTAAATAATTTGATGCCTTGCTGATTTGGTTTCCCCTCTGCGGGCTGTTTGAAATACAAAAATATATCTTAAGCCACATCAAAGTTGTTTCATGTGCAGACAAAGACAGACATCCTCAGCTCTGACACTTGGCCACATCAGTTTCACTTCCGGCATTTTGAAATCTGTTCCATGCACAACTGTTAGAGATCAGTTATCAAACCTTATTATACTTATAAAACTAATATTTATCGGTCATCTTTTTAATACTTGATTTTCATGGGCCTGAAAACTTTTATTGCCCAATTAGTTCCTAGGGGCAGCCACAGATGTTGAGCCAGAGAAAATAAACTCAGTTCTGGCATCAACAATTACATGACGAGGAAGCATCACAACTTCTATACAAATAAAAGAAATGTTCTTTAGAGCGTTTGCCAAGTCAGCGGTCATTTTGCTGAGATCAAAGATGATGGATGATTTATTCATAAGAAATTTCCCTTGCGTTTCTTCCTTAGTTTTCAACTGTTTGGTTGCTGCTGTTTGTTTTAGTTTTTGCTTCTCCTTGCATTTGGTTCAAAACGAAGTTTAATTTGATGTTATGAATCACCCAGAGGTTCCACTTTGCCCTGTTGGGTGCATCTCAATTAAAGAGTTATCCATGACTCTAGTACTAAATACTGAATTCTAAATATTCATCGGGATCTAGAAGTGTAGCATTACTAAGATATTACATTTACTATTAAAAATGCAACTAAAAGTAATTTGTTTTAATTTTAACATTATAGTGTTTATAAAGCACTCAGTTCTTTACAGCCAAATGGATTTTTACATACATACACACTCTGTAACCACTGCCATGCTATTCAAGATAGAGATTATTTCAAGATCCTAAAAGTAAAGAGCCAAGAGCTTTTTAAATGGAATTTTTAACTGACATTTTATTTCTAATAGAAAGTGAATAAAAGAATGTTTTCAAAAGTTTTTCCACATGATTGGTCAACCATTTTTTCTCAATCATCTCATTCCTCCAAGTTGGTCTCTTGTTTTTTGGCAACACAAAGTCATTCTTCTTTTCCAAATATAAATATATAAATATATATATATATATATACACACACACACATATCAAGAGATGATATAAAATAAATATGATATTTATATACATAAATTTCAGAAATACATATAGCAAGAGACAGATGATAGAAGACATATATATATATATATATAATTTATATATCACTTAATGAGTCCAGTTCCCCATTTTTCTGGCAAAGACTCAGATGGAAAAAAGCCTCCTCATATCTACTCAAGAAGAAAAGGAAGAGAAAGTCTCCCTCAGAGCCACCTCCCAATAGTTTCCATGAAGTTTCCTGTTCTGCAACCTGGATCCCTGAACTCTCATATTCTTAGATGCTTGTTACCAAACCCATAATTAACATTGGCCTCAAAACACATGTGCTCCAGTGAATGTTTCCCCATTTAACCAGACACAAACCCAGCTTTAAAGAAAGACTGAAATGAATGATGAGCATAGAAGCAATTTTAATCTCACATGACACTTGAATAAAAGGGAAATCATGTAAGTGAATATGAGAATAAGGCAAGATAAGTTGTCTTTATTGTTTAGCTCTGCAATAAGATCATTATTCGGCGTCTTAGAGTCACACAGAGAAATTAATTGCCCTTGGGACTTATCCCTCTGGGTTTGTTTATTTTTTCTTCTTTGAATATATCCAGCACATTCTGTATTTAGAAGCTTTTAATTGAGTTTTTGACAAAATAACATGAATTTAATTGTTTTTTTGTTGTTGTTTTTATTTTATCATTATTATTTTTTTACTTTACAATATTGTATTGGTTCTGCCACACATCAAAATGAATCTGCCACGGGTGTATGCATATTCCCTGTCCTGGGGGAGTGGTTCAGGATGGGGAATTTGTTTTTAAGATATTACTCCCTGAAGTTATTTTCCTATTTTGATAGAACTGCGTAGTTTTTTGTTACATCTGTATAAAGAGCTTCACGATGGAGTGGATTCATTTGCAATTTGTATAGTGTATGTACCTTTTAACACTGAAGTTCTTGAGGACAGGTTGTCTTTATTGTAGTGCGCTGATATTTGCATGAAGTTCTGGACAAGGTACTTAAAAAATTATTAATGAATGTCAGAGATGCTCAAAATTGTCTGAAAACTTGCAGATCACCTAAAGCAGAGATTTTCATACTCAAGTCCTTGAATTTGTTGCATCAAAATCAAGAGTTTTAAAGACAATGAGAGAGTTTTGAGACACAGATTCCTGAACCTTCCCACCAGAGTGCACAGTTTAGTTCAGTTCAGTTCAGTCGCTCAGTCGTGTCCAACTCTTTGCCACCCCATGAAGAGTACCACACCAGGCCTCCCTGTCCATCACCAACTCCCAGAGTTCACTCAAACTCAATTCCATCGAGTTGGTGATGCCATCCAGCCATCTCATCCTCTCTCGTACCCTTCTCCTCCTGTCCCCAATCCCTCCCAGCATCAGAGTCTTTTCCAATGAGTCAACTCTTCGCATGAGGTGGCCAAAGTACTGGAGTTTCAGCTTTAGCATGAGTCCTTCCAAAGAACACCCAGGACTGATCTCCCTTAGAATGGACTGGTTGGATCTCCTTGCAGTCCAAGGGACTCTCAAGAGTCTTCTCCAACACCACTGTTCAAAAGCATCAGTTCTTCAGTGCTCAGCTTTCTTCACAGTCCAACTCTCACATCCATACATGACCACTGGAAAAACCATAGCCTTGACTAGACGGACCTTTGTTGGCAAAGTAATATCTCTGCTTTTCAATATGCTATCTAGGTTAGTCATAACTTTCCTTCCAAGGAGTAAGCGTCTTTTAATTTCATGGCTGCAGTCACCATCTGCTGTGATTTTGGAACCCCCAAAATAAAAAGTCTGACACTGTTTCCACTGTTTCCCCATCTATTTCCCATGAAGTGATGGGACCAGATACCATAATCTTCGTTTTCTGAATGTTGAGCTTTAAGCCAACTTTTTTACTCTCCACTTTCACTTTCATCAAGAGGCTTTTAGTTTCTCTTCACTTTCTGCCATAAAGGTGGTATCATCTGCATATCTGAGGTTATTGATATTTCTCCTGGCAATCTTGATTCCAGTTTGTGCTTCTTCCAGCCCAGCATTTCACAGTTTAGAAGGTCATAATTGGGGTTCATAAATTCAAGTGTTTTAATTATCCAGATCATTTCATTTGTAGCTATGTTTAAGAGTTATTGATTTAAGCACATCTCTCCCTGATGTAGGGCTTTCCTAGTAGTTCAGTAGGTAAAGAATACACGGGCAATGAAGGAGACTCCAGTTCAATTCCTGGGTCAGGAGGATCCCTTGGAGAAGGGATAGGCTACCCACTCCTGAAATATCAATAACCTCAGATACGCAGATGACACTACCTTTATGGCAGAAAGCGAAGAACTAAAGAGACTCTTGGTGAAAGTAAACAGGAGAGTGGAAAAGTTGTCTAAAAAGTCAACATTCAGAAAACTAAGATCATGGCATCTGGTCCCATCACATCATGGCAAATATATGGGGTAACAATGGAAACAGTAACAGACTTTTTTTTTTTTTTTTGGCGGGAGGCGGTTCCAAAATCACTGCAGATGGTGACTGGAGTCATGAAATTAAAAACACTTGCTCTTTGAAAGAAAAGTTATGACCAACCTAGACAGCATATTAACAAGCAGAGACATTACTTTGCCAAGAAAATCTGTCTAGTCAAAGCTATGGTTTTTCCAGTAGTCATGTATGGATGTAAGAGTTGAACTATAAGGAAAGCTGAATGCTGAAGAATTGATGCTTTTGAAATGTGGTGTTGGAGAAGACTCTTGAGAATCCCTTGGACAGCAGGGAGATCCAACCAGTCAATCTAAAGGAAATCAGTCCTGAATATTCATTGGAAGGACTGATGCTGAGGCCAAAACTCCAATACTACCTCATGCAAAGAATCGACTCAATGGAAAAAGACCCTGATGCTGAGAAAAATTGAAGCAGGAAGAGAAGGGGATGACAGAGGATGAGATGGTTGGATGGCATCACCGTCGTGATGGACATGAATTTTAGCAGGCTCTGGGAGCTGGTGATGGATAGGGAGGCCTGGCGTGCTATAGTCCATGGGGTCTCAGAGTCGGACATGACTGAGCAGCTGAACTGAACTGACCTGAACTGACCCACTCCAGTATTCCTGGGCTTCCCTGGTGGCTCATACAGTAAAGAATCTGCTTGCAGTGCAGGAGACCTCAGTTTGATCCCTGGGTTGGGAATATCCCCTGAAGAAGGAACTGGCAACCCACTCCAGTATTCTTACCTGGAGAATTCCATGGACAGAGGAGCCGAGTGGGCTACAGTCCATGGGGTTGCAAAAAGCCACAACTGAGCAACTAACATGTGCATGCGTGCACACGCGCGCGCACACACACACACACACGGTTAACTTACAATGCTGTGTTAGTTTCAGATATACAGCAAAGTGACTCAATATATCCATTCTTTCTTAGTCTTTTCCCATATAGGTATTGCAGAATATTGAGTGGAGTACCCTGTGCTATACAGCAGGCCCTTGTTAATTATCTGTTTGTTTGTTTTTACATAGTAGTACACATATTTGTTAATCCCAAACTCCTAAATTATCCATCTCCACCCCCAATTTCCACTTTGGTAACCATAAGTTTGTTTTCAAAACCTGTGTCTTCTTTGTAAATAAGTTCATTTGTATCATTGTTTAGATTCCACATGTAAGTGATATGTGTGATATTTGTCTCTTCCTTACACAACCCAGCCAGCAGACCATCCCGTGGCTATAAGGCTAGTGGTGACCGAAAGGACAGCAGCAGAGACCCGCAGGGTGTGGAAGCTGTGAGGGAGAGGGACTTCCCCATCACAGGAACCATGGTCCAAGAGGGGGCCCCAACCACCGCCCCTGTCCTCATCTGCATGCATGGCAGTGGGCTCCTCTCAGCTGGCTCTCCAGCCACCAGGCACCGGCCATTCCAGCACACTGGGCACGTCGGCAGCTGGCTTCTAGTTCGTTTCCCTCTCGGACATCATTCATGGAGCCTCCAAGCCTGGAGCAACGCGGACATGGGGAGAGTTGGGTCAGTTCTCTGGTGTTAGTTTGCATTTAAAATTTTATTTTGTAAAAGTGGCACTCAAATGGAAAAGTTACGGTACATGTAATAAAAGGATGGTT
This sequence comes from Nanger dama, assembly GCA_917880005.1. Lineage (NCBI taxonomy): Eukaryota > Metazoa > Chordata > Mammalia > Artiodactyla > Bovidae > Nanger > Nanger dama. The sequence goes on along the minus strand of CAKJTW010000044.1, from coordinate 8,598,395 downwards.
TTCCACATAAACCTAAACATCGTCTTTATTGAGAAACACAAAGTAAGACAGGGACACAGAAATGAGCAATTTATTTCTCCATCACATGGAAAACTATCAAGCTGCCAGAAAATGTCTGTTCTAGCTGTCATAGAGTCTCATCTCAGCCTTGCTTTCTCCTTTGACCCACAGCTCAGAAGAGGGGGCTAGTCATGATCAAGTTATTCTGTTCCAGCTTGAACTTGTGTTTCTCAGAATGCGAACCAGAGGGACAGATAACAGAGACGACAGTTTGATGCTATAGAAAAAACTGTAGCAAAAAGTGAAAACGCAAAAAAGGCTCACAATGAATTACTTTTCTATAGAGACAATAATAGCTCAAAAAATATTTAAGTTGATCAAGCTAGATATCATCCTATCTAGCTTTTAGACTGGAATTTCCCTGGAGAGTTCCTGAAGCCTTAGGATCACAGTCTCATCTGGTTAGGGCTAGGGTAAGTGCTAGTGTTAGGCTGAAGCTTTTGGAGAACTTTGCCGTCTTGCTGGGCACCATTCTGTCACCACAATGCCAGATTTCACCTTGGGTAACTTCAGACCCCATGCAGGTGACCATCCAATACCCCATCTTCACCAGCTCTTAATCTTCTCACCTCCAATGACCGAGACCCAGACTCCATATAGTCACACCCTAGAATGTGCTGTCACTGCAAAGAAGTTACATTCCACTTTCCGAGGATAATTTCTGGCCTTTGTGGCACATTTGCTTACTTGCTGGGTAAATCATAGCCTCATCCTTGGGTTCCATCACCATCACCCTGTTTAACTGTCCCTGACTTTCTGGCATCTTTCTTGACCCTATTAGAAGCACAGGGCTGATGGTCAGAACCTGCCTGGGAACAGCCCTCTCCAGGCCTGGACCCCATACTCCTACTCCTCTCTCCACCAGAGTTGGAAGTATTCTCTTCACTGGTTCTGTCCTGGTGACTAAACATTGCATAATGAGAGTCAAACCAACCAAACGGGTTGAGCCAAGACACACTCAAGATTTCTAAGCTCAACTGGGTCATTAGTATCAGAAACTCATAACTTCTACCCAAACACATCATCCTCACTCTCAGCAGGCAAACTGGTTTCCAACTTCACTGAAGCTCTAGATTACTGCCTTTCAGCTGAATTAAATGTTCCTCCCTCCAAAAGATGTCCCCTTGTTTATGCCAAACTCTTCCACCTGTTTTATTCTCCTGCAGCCAATGCTTATCTACTTCTAATCAACCCGTCTACCTCCCCACCTCCTTTCACTTGACCCCAGGTCCTGTCAAACTACCATCCCAAAGTTTTTTCTTCCTGTTTCCTTGAAGAATCTAGACATTCTATGTCATTTCTTCACTACAAATTTACTTTCCAACCATGCAAGTCATAGGCACTGGCTTCCTAATACCAAAGGGGTAAATTTTTCAGTTTTCATTTAACCAGAGCTTTGCTACATTTGACACTTTGCCTCGCTCTGTCATTTGTTTTACTTAATGCCACAGCACTTATGTTTAGTTTTTACTATTTAACCTATAGTTAAGTCAGTTCAGTTCAGTTCAGTCGCTCAGTCACGTCCGACTCTTTGCGACCCCATGAATCGCAGCACACCAGGCCTCCCTGTCCATCACCAACTCCCAGAGTTCACTCAGACTCATGCCCATAGAGTCAGTGATGCATCCAGCCATCTCATCCTCTGTCGTCCCCTTCTCCTCTTGCCCCCAATCCCTCCCAGCATAAGAGCCTTTTCCAATGAGTCAACTCTTCACATGAGGTGGCCAAAGTATTAGAGTTTCAGCTTTAGCATCAGTTCTTCCAATGAACACCCAGGGCTGATCTCCTTTAGAATGGACTGGTTGGATCTCCTTGCAGTCCAAGGGATTCTCAAGAGTCTTCTCCAACACCACAGTTCGGCATTGGGAGATCGTGGACACCTGTGGCTGATTCATGTCAATGTATGGCAAAACAAATACAGTATTGTAATGTAGAATAAAGTATTAAAAAAAAAAAAAAAAAAAAAAAAAATTGAAAAAAAAGCATCAATTCAGCGCTTAAATTCCAAAAATTCAAATATATATATAAATCAAGAGACTAACGAACTCCCACATGTCCATCCTCCAGCTTTAAAAACTCTTAAGTTTTCATCAATATTGTTTCATCTATTCCTTCTCCCACCACCTCACCCTGGGTTGTTTTGAAGCAAAGCACATACATGGTGTCATCAATAAATATCTCTCTGTATACCGCAAAAGATAAAGAATGCCTTTGAAAACCATTTTTAAATACTGCTGTCAAATCAAAATATTAATAAGTCCTTAATATCCTCAAATATCTAAGTAGTGTTCAAATTCTCATAATCACAGAGATATTTTATAATAACTGTGTGAGTCAGATCCAAGTAAGGTCGATACATTGCAAATAATTAAATACATCTCCCTTTTTTTCTTGAAATTTATTAAACAAAGAAACAATTAAAGAACAAACAAACAAGGGGGGATTTGTCCTGCAATTGCCTACAATCTGAATTTTGATGACTGTAAAATTTAGTGTCACTTATTTCTCTCTTTCTTTTATTTCTTGAACTTTGTAATTAGACCTGGAGAGTTGATCACAAACACACACACACTCCATAGTCTATAATACGCTCACCACCAGGAGGTACTTAAATGCCAGATTGTCTCTCATTTTAGATGTTAGCATATATTGTACATTGCCTTGATCCATTATTTCAACTGAGACTTCAAAATGATAATATTCTAGTTCAATCATTACTTCTCACCCCAAAATACTTTTTCTTGCTCCCTTGAAATTAAACTTGCTCAGCTACAATCAGAGACTCTTCTAGACACCAGTGAACTCCTTAGACAAGAGTCCCTGCTTTCTTGGGGTGTATATTTGAGTGGCACATAGTTTCTGCACATAGTAAGTGCTCAACTAACATCAGCTACTGGAATATCCATGGTTTTTGTTCTAAGTGGCCTCTTGAATGTTAATATCCCCATAGTTTTACCTAGAACATATGGCTCTTCTTACAATACTTTTATTAGATGGTCTTATCCACTCTGTTTCAAAGATGATTACTAATAATAGTAAATATTTAGTGACGATTTTATCAGAAAATGCTCCAGACACAGTATGTATACATGTATAATAATTTAATTCTCAGAACAATCAAATGACGCAGTTACTATTGGTATCAGTTAGAATTTTTGATGGCCATAACGATTCTTCTGTCTAATCTATGCTATTGACTAACAGCCCAACTTCTGGGCCCCTGAAATCTATCACAGCTCTTGTCTCAGAGCTGAACGTTTGAATGTTGGTGGGATACCAGGGTAAGTCTGATACTCGGAGACCTGAGACTCTTGATAGGCAACTTTGACTTGAAGACTCCACCAAAACCCTGCTGAACTTTCACTAGAAATGTTCAGATCTGCCCAAACTTCCCTCTTTCTTCTCTTTCTCTAGACAGTCACCATGGCCTGAAGGCTCGCAATCAGGGCTCTCTTGGTTTATTTATACTTTCCCTTTCAGGCATTTCCTCTAATAAGCATCTTGAAATTTAACCCCTTTTGGGTGTCTGCTTCTCAGATGACCCAGACTGATGCACTACTTCTGTATAACAAATTATCTCAAGTTCATTGAGATAATTATTTCATGATTTCCGTGAATCCTGAACTCAGTTAAAATGGCTTTTTTTTCTGCTCCATGATGTCTAGGGCCTCAACTGGGAAGATGGACAGCAAGGGCCAACTCAACAGCAGGTGGCTGGACTCACCTGGAAGCATCTTCACAAACGTGTGGCAGGTGCTGCTGACTGTGGGCTGGGGCTTCATTTAGAGGTATTAATCAGAGAACCTACACATATCCCATGCTCTGGGCTTCCACGCAACATGGAAGCCTCAGGGTCGCCTGGTTTTCCCCATGGACTTTCAGGGCTCCAAATGTGAGTCTCCCCGCAGAAAAAGCAGATGCCACATTGCCTTTTATGCAGCAGCCTCTGAAGTCCCAGTCTGTCACTTGGGCCATACTGTATTGTTCAAAGCAGTCATAAACTTGCCCAGGTTCAAGGATAGGAGAAATATACCCAACCTCTCCATAGAAAGAGTGCCAAAGAAGTATTTAGCCAATTTAAAGCCACCATCATGGATATTGATGCTCCAAATGAAGAAACTGAGGCACAGAGAGAGGTTAATCACTCGGGATCAAATACCTGACACTTTTCACTTCCAAACTCTGCTGCCTCCAGGTTTATGTGAATCCACTGTGGACCGCACATTAATGCTCTCAAACCAAACTTCCACCAAACTGAGTTTTCAAAAGAAAACTCACATTTTCTTTTTGCATTATTTTCCAATGGCATATAATTTCACCTAACCATTGACTCAAGCTAAAAACATGAAAGTAATCTTTGACTCACCCCCATTCATGGATCTAATCAATCACCCAGGCATGAACTGTTCACAGCATTTGAAACACTTGCACAGTTGCATCTCTTCTGTGTCCATCAATGATATTAGCATCAGCATAAACTTCCATTTGCTTTATGGGTAGAAAATCCACTATTGCTACCCTTTCACTGCCCACCTTATGGATCTTCTAAGAGGGAAAGTCTGCTCAAGCAATGAGCAATGGCCATATCCATGGACAGATCCTGGTGGTGGCCAGCCTACTGATCTGGTCACTGCCTTCACTCCTCATCACCAAATGATAGAATCATGAATACAGATCTCCCCTCTGTCTGAGCGGTTCTTGTCTTGACAAAATCTCCCTTACTGAGACCCTAGAATAAGCCAACACTGTCCCTGGTCTCAAGTGCCGAGTTCTTTCAGTTACACACAGGAAGGAATCTCTGGGACCCCTCTGCCAATACGATGTTTGAAGTTTAACTCAAGTCACATGAAGTCATGGCCTCTCATTCCAGTTTGAGGAAGTAGCTTTCTTTATCCACCTTCTAAACAAGGCATTTGTTCCCTTCCCTTTCACACCTGAGAGAGTCTGAGCTCTTCTAAGAAGAGTTCAGAATTCAGGAACACCATAAAGTTTCTTTTCCATTTCTGGAAGGAAAATACCATGTCTTCCTCATGGTAGCACACAATAAATCTCCAACCCAGGGTCAAGTGACAGGACTCTTGTTTCTCAATTGTTGAAGTAATAGAATCAAGCACAGGGAAAGTCTTCACAAGGTCCCCTGCTGCACTTATCAATTTTTCCTTCCTAACATTTCTCAGATCATCCCCTCACCCTGGCCCTGCTCTCATCACTCCAATCCAGGTCCTCATCACCTCCCCACACCCAGACAGCTCCAGGTCCCCAGACAGTGGCCCAGGATCTCAGGGACAGGTGAGATGGACAAGATCACCTGTGCAGCTCACCACCAATAACCCTGCCTCAAACCCAAACCTCTACTTCTATCTGCTTCATTGGATAGATCTCCTGTCCCTGGAAAACAAAACAGACAAGTTCTGCAGGCAAAAAAAAAGGGAGTTATAGGAAACTCCAATTGGAAACAAAAATTTGATCATGAAGCTATAGCTTAAAGCCTTATAACGGTCTTCATAGGCTCAAAATGAAGTCCGATGTCTTTATGTGATGCAAAGACCTGTACCACTCACCCCCACCAAAGCCCCAGCATCTTGCTCTTGTGCGTCATCCCCCAGCCTCACTCACAGTTCCCAGCAGACATTGTGTGGTGTCATGGCCCTGGATTTTTACTCATCGTCTCCTCTCTGCCAGGTCCTCTCCACCCCACACAGCTCCCATTCAGGATTTTACCATCACATTGAGCACTATCCCCACCAGCATATGCCAGTCTAGGTGCTCATTCTGAATGCTTCAAAAACACTCAGTGAATCATGATTAGTATTTCACAACCATCAGGGCATAAGCCTGTTTCATCTCTAGCCTGAGGGTCTCTTAGAGGCACGACCTGAGTTTCATCCATCTTTATATGCCTGGCACCTAGCAGAGCCCCGGATAAGTCAACATTCTCAGAAAACGTATGCTGGATGCCTGCATAAAAGACGGAGAAGTGTGAGTGAGCAAGGAGAGCTTCTATAAGCTGCAGTCTGCCCCACCAGACATGGCTGTGACTCTCATACCACTGCGCTCTCTCAGGACCCTGGAGACGTCCTCCCTCTCAACCCTCCAAAATAGAATATAATTCTGCATGATTCACAAGGCACCTGAGTTGTAGCCTGCTCATTATTATGAACATCAATTATCCCAACAGCAGTAAAGAACAGATGCAAAAGTTAATAGAGTTTTCTGGATGACAGAATGCTGAATAAACATCTTTTTGCTGCATTATATGCAGAAAGATGCCAAAATATGGAGACAAGAAAAAGTTGTGTCCAAGCTGCAAGTGCCACAGTTGGAGGAGATCAGAGAAGTCCCCCATAATTCCTACTCTGATCACAAAAAAAAAAAAAGAGAAGAAGAAGAAGAATTTGCCACTGAACGGCTACAAGTAAATCCAAATAAACACCCCATTAGATGAAGATCCAAACACTCAGCGAGCATTCCAGAGCAAACCCTGGGAGTCCCAAAGAGCCTAGCATGACATGTCATGACAAGAAGGTGAATCTTATCCCTGCCAGCCTCTTTCCCTTGACGTGGAATGGCCTTCAGGAGGCCCTGGGAAACACCCCACCTCCCCAGGCACCATCATCTATTTCCAGCTAAGACTCACCCTGCTTTTCTCTGAGTTCTCTAGAAATCTCTTCCCAGAGCTCTTCTTCTTGCCCTTCAGAGAGACTTCCCTGCCCCTTTGATATATAAATTTTCATTACAAGTGATTTACTCATTTATATTTTTATTTAAAAAATAGAGTTCAGGGACAAGTGAGCACATCCACAGAGGGTTCATCTTATGCATTCTGACACATCTGTTGTCTTCAGTAACTATGCAAACACTGTGAATGAAATGCGGAGACCGGTAATGTATCTTTACCATGAGCTTAGGGAGCTTTGCCCCAGCTTCTGCTCTGACAAAGAGAATTCACCTGCAAATTTCTTGCTTATAATAGGTATTTGGATATAGATGATGAATATTCAGGCAGTGAATTTTGCATAGCTTCATAGCTGAATAAAAGTAAAACAATAAATCTAGCCACTAAAATAAACAAAGAGAGCCTTTTGGGGATAATGAAATTAAATTTAAAATGGGGAGGAAAACTGTACACACTGTGCACGCACGTGTGTGCATGCACCTGTATTTCTTCATGCGTTTCCAAACATCAGTGAAACCACGTTCATGTGCAGTCCGAATAGCCGATAGGAACAAAGTCCTTTGCGTGGGTTTAATTTGCTTTGCAAACACAAGTATAATTGATATTTAAGGGGCCGTTATAAATTGCTGTCACCCCCTCCGCATGAGCATGAGTAATCTAATTTTTTCTGCAGAGCGCGTTGCAGTTTGACAGACAGGTCTCGAAGGACTGTCTCGCATGTCAGCTTCCGTGAAAATGAGTTCTGAAGTATAGTCACACCCCCACGCACGCGTGGAATCCCAATCACCCACGACTCATAGATCCATTTGCCCTGTGTCTTGCTGCTGATGGATAATATATTCATTTGCTTCTGGCTAAAAAAAAAAAAAATCGTGAGAAAGCCTTGGTGCATATTGATGGCAACCTGAAGGAGCTGTAATTGGGAGGAGTGATAGGCAGCTGCTATACACACCACTATCCTCCTTCACTCTGCAGCCAGCTGGAAAAGATGAACCCCAAACTGTCAGGTGACGGAACCATTCTCGCTTGTTAGAACTGGAAAATTAAAATCTATCTCCCTGACCAAAAGGGAATGTGCTTGCAAATGCCTCTGAGTATTTTAGCTGCACACTAAATATTACCTGATTAAAACTACTCCCTGAAGGAAAAGCGTTAGCCTTAGTGTCTAATTCTGTTGTGTTTAAATAATACACAATACATATATGTTCTTCCATATTTAAATATTTAACATCGTAGTTGAAAAAGCAAAATCATGCAATGAGGCTTCAGTGTGTAAAGTGTAGGATTAAATGTGCTCAGTGGAGGAGTTAGTCTAAGCGAACCTGAACTCCAGCCTATAGAAAAGCACAAGGCAATGTAGCCTAGGTTCCAGTCAATGTACCCTATCTTCCCTGCTTGTCAGGTGATCTAAGGGGGCAGCCAGTCCTGTGGAAATTCAAGCAGCTCCCTGCATTCGGTGCTGATAAGCTTTTTCCTGCTAATCCATAATTGGGTGTTTGGTATTGTGGCATCTAGGCAAAAAAAGCCAAGGATTTTATTATGACAACGAGAATTATGCTGGATAAAATGTTTTCACTAGGATACACTGATTTTGTTTTCTAGGGGTAAGAACAGTTCATATATTTTGGGTAACTATTTTATATCCAACAGCTATTTCTGTTGGATAATTTCAGCTTTCAGAAATCGCTAGGAATGGGTTGCTTTGTGTGATGAAGTGCACCTGCTCCACGTATAATGAAAGTTTACCCATTTAAAAAAATCTCCTCAACCTATCTAGTATATAATTGGTGCCCAATAAACTAGCAGTCAAAATGGTGAATGAATCAAATTAGGCAGGGGAAATAAGATGCCTCACTACATGGACTATTTTAAGATGTCACAGAATATACTTGAAGCAACATGATTAAGTTATGATTTGCTGGACCCTGACACTGAATTCGTTAAACAGAACTCACTTTCTGTGTTATGTCATCAAACACCAAAGAAAAGACTTTCCAGCAACCAGATGTTTTCCAAAAGGGGTGAGTCACCACATGTCTTAGCTGCTTTCCCTAGGGGTCCAATTTGCCTGCTCTCATGAAGCCGGTCAGTCACCATCCTCCCCACTTACTCAGCCACCTGCTCCAGACTGGAGCCTAGAACCTGGAGCCATCAGTAGCATCTAACAGCATAGAAACATGTCTGCGGCCCTTTAGGGACAGAGCTGGGTGAGTGTGCTCACTCCAGGAGAGGCCACTCACAAGTCATTCCACACATGCCCCTAGTTTCCCTTCTAATACATCCCCCATTCCCGTCATCACCCCTGACACATAACCACACATTATAGACCTGCAGGTATAAATATGCATAAGTGCACATATACTTGTACATATCCTAAATTGCTCCTTTTGCAATTCCAGATTGCATAAGATGAACAGAGTTGTATAAAAATGCCACATCGTTTTATTAAAAGGGCCCAAGTACAATACCATGGCAGACATAACAATTTAGCATAGAGACGATAGAAGAATGAAAGAAAATTAAGTTTACATATATTTTATGGATGTGAAATTCACATAACAAAATTAACCATTTTAGAGTGTGCAATTCAGTGGCATACAATACGTTCACAATGTTGCAACAATGTATCTGGTTCCAAAATATTTCCATTATTCCAAAGTCAACCGTGAGCCCATTAGACAGTCACTCCTCACTTTCCTTTCCCCCTCTCCCTTAGCAATCACTAACCTGCTTTCTGTCTCTATGGATTTGCCTATTCTGGACATTTCATGGAAATGGGTAATACAGGATGTGGCTTTTTGTGTCTGGCTTCTTTCACTTAGCATAATGTTTTCAAGGTCTATCCATGTTGTAGCACGTTTCAGTACCTCATTCTTTTTGTGGTTTAATAATATTCCATTTATGGATGTACCACTGTTTGCTTGTTTATTCATCCATAAATACCACATGTTCTCATGAACCCACAACTTGACAGTGGTTAAGGGAAAGGGCTTTGATATCACATCTGTGATCTGAACTTCAGTTCTACTGACCACCAGCAGCAAAACCACTGGGCCCCCAAGAACAACAGTGTTACAAGGATGGCCCAAGGACTAAATGAGATAGTATGTTCAAAGCCTCAGTAGTTCCTTGAGGCACAGTGAACTACTGTTACTATTTAAAATTGCTTAAAGCACAAAAATGGGATTTAAAAATAATATTTGGTGAAAAATATCCATTATTATTTTAACATTTACCTCCCTCATATTAATTTTTTTTAAGTTGCTTTAGTAATAATTTAAATTGGTATAGCTACTATGGAAAGGGGCTTCCCTGGCGGTGCAGGTTAAAGCGTCTGCCTACAATGTAGGAGATCCCTGCGTCGGGAAGATCCCCTGGAGAAGGAAATGGCAACCCACTCCAGTATTCTTGCCTGGAGAATCCCATGGATGGAGGAGCTTGGTGGGCTACAGTCCACAGGTCGCAAAGAGTCAGACATGACTGAGCGACTTCACTTTCACTTTCACTATGGAAAACACAAGGGAGGTTCCTAAAATATTAAAACTAGAATTAATATATTGTTCAGCAATTCCACTTCTGGTATTTATCCAGAAGAAATTAAAACATTAACTTTAAGAGATAAAGGCATCCCCACTTCATTGCAGTGTTATTAATAATAATCAAGACATAGACATACAAACAACAGAGTTTTCCATCAGTGAATGAGTACGTAAAGAAAATGTGGCATATCTACCTATGTATCTCTCTATATATATAATGGAATATTATTCAGTCATAAAAGTGATGAAATCTTGCCATTTGTGACAACACAGATGAACCTCGAAGTCATTATGTTGTGAAATGTCATATAAAGACAAATACCACATGATGTCACTCCTATGTAGAATCTAAAACAAACAAAAAACTGAAATGAGAGAAACAGAGGTCAGACTGGTGCTTGCTAGAGGCAGCGGTGAAGAATGGGCAAAATGGGTGAAGGTGATCCCAAGGTACAAATTTTCAGTTACAAAATGAATTAAGTCCTGAAAATAATATGGACAGTATGGTGACTATAGTTAATTAGTACTGTATTGTGTATTTGAATGTGCTGAAAGAATAAATCTTGAAAGTTCTCATCACAAGAAAAAAAAGTGTGACTTTGTGGTGATGAATGCTAATCAAGATAGGTGATCATTTTGCAATGTATACGCATATGGAGCCATTATGCTTTACACCTGAAACTACTATGTTGTATGTCAGTTATACCTAAATGTTTAAAATAAGTAGAAACAGAATGAGATACTACTTCACCTCCATTAGAATGATCATAATCCAAAATAAAGATAATAACGAACATTGGTGAAACATGGAGAAACTGAACCCCTCATACCTATGGGAAAGGGGAATGGTGAAGCCACTTTGGAAAACAGTTTTGTGGATTCTTATGAAGATAAACATGTATTTACAATACAGTTTTAAACATAAGAAAAACACAAACTTAGTCCATAGAAAGACATACATTCAGACTCATAGAAGAGTTATTCATAATAGCCCCAAACTGGAAACAGCCCATGTAATCAACTGGTGAAAGGATAAACTGTGGTATGTCCATGCAAAGGAATGCCATTCAGCAACAAAAAACAGCAAACTACCAATACGCACTAAAAAAAAAAAAAAAAAAAAAAAGTACCACAATTTTCTTCTTTTGCTTGGATAGGCTGCCCAGAACGCCCCAGAATGACCAGCTCAAGACTTGTGACTCATTTTCCAAGATCTTGGAAAATCAAATAAGCTTAAATGTACTTCAGTTATTTTTAATAGCACCATGTTTAGGCCTCACAAGAGGTGCCCTTACACTGGACCGCTGGCTTTAGACCCACGAATCACAAACACAAAGATATACATTTATTAGGGAACACCCAGGTGCCTCTGTTGCTTGGTATTGAAAATAGCATGACCTCTCATCTAAATATCCAGGCTGGTGACAAACATCTCTGGAGGCCATACCTTTTATAATCTGTCCCTGTATAAAGGTGACTGGTCTCGAGAGGTATAGGCAAACGGGTTGTAAAGTACATTTGGAGAATGCATAGGTCTTGGAAGGGAGGAAAGGGTTTGAACAGCAAAAAGTACTTGGGAAAGTGAATAAACAAATTTAACTTGTCAGGATTTTCTGATAAAATAAATGTAACAGAGTTTCTTTTTAATTTATTTGCTTTAAATTAAAGGATAATTGCTTTATCGTATTGTGTTGGTTTCTACTAAACATTTTGCCTGTCATTTCCCCACAGTGCCCAGAGCCATTTCTAAATTCTCATCCTATTTCCAGTTTGTGTTTCTACAATGGAACTGAATACAAGTTAATAAACTATTCACAATAGTTGCCCTGGTGCTGAGGTCCATTTTGCAGCATTATATATATTAAGCTGTAACATCTCAATAGCTATGGATAGAGAACAGCACAGTTCAGTAACTCAGTCATGTTTGACTCCTTGCGACCCCATGAATCACAGTATGCCAAGCCTCCCTGTCCATCACCAACTCCCGGAGTACACTCAAACTCACATCCGTCAGGTTGGTGATGCCATCCAGCCATCTCATCCTCTCTCATCCCCTTTTCCTCCTGCCCCCAATCCCTCCTAGCATCAGAGTCTTTTCCAATGAGTCAACTCTTCGCATGATGTGGCCAAAGTACTGGAGTTTCAGCTTTAGCATCAGTCCTTCCAAAGAATACCCAGGGCTGATCTCCCTTAGAATGAACTGCTTGGATCTCCTTGCAGTCCAAGGGACTCTCAAGAGTCTTCTCCAACATCACAGTTCAAAAGCATCAATTCTTTGGAGCTCAGCTTTCTTCACAGTCCAACTCTCACATCCATACATGACCACTGGAAAAACCATATCCTTGACTAGATGGAGCTTTGATGGCAAAATAATGTCTCTGCTTTTAAATATGATTTCTGTGTTAGTCATAACTTTCCTTCCAAGGAGTAAGTGCCTTTTAATTTCAGGGCTGCAATCACCATCTGCAGTGATTTTGGAGCCCCCAAAATAAAGTCTGACATTGTTTCCACTGTTTCCCCATCTATTTCCCATGAAGTGATGGGACCGGATGCCATGATCTTCGTTTTCTGAATGTTGAGCTTTAAGTCAACTTTTTCCTCCCCCTCTTTCACTTTCATCAAGAGGCTTTTTAGTTCTTCTTCACTTTCTGCCATAAGGGTGGTGTCATCTGCATATCTGAGATTATTGATATTTCTCCCAGCAATCTTGATTCCAGCTTGTGCTTCTTCTAGACCAGCATTTCTCATGATGTACTCTACATATAAGCTAAATAAGCAGGGTGACAATATACAGCCTTGACATACTCCTTTTCCTATTTGTAACCAGTCTGTTGTTCCATGTCCAGTTCTAACTGCTGCTACCTGACCTGCATATAGGTTTCTCAAGAGGCAGGTCAGGTGGTCTGAGATTCCCATCTCTTTCAGAATTTTCCAGTTTATTGTGATCCACACAGTTAAAGGCATTGGCATAGTCAATAAAGCAGAAATAGATGTTTTTCTGAAACTCTTTTGCTTTTTTGATGATCTAGCAGATGTTGGCAATTTGATCTCTGGTTCCTCTACCTTTTCTAAAACCAGCTTGAACATCAGGAAGTTCACGGTTCATGTATTGCTGAAGCCTGGCTTGGACAATCTTGAGCATTACTTTACTAGCAAGTGAGATGAGTGCAATTGTGCGGTAGTTTAGCGTTCTTTGGCATTGCCTTTCTTTGAGACTGGAATGAAAACTGACCTTTTCCAGTCCTGTGGCCACTGCTGAGTTTTCTAGATTTGCTGGCATATTGAGTGCAGCACTTTCACAGCATCATCTTCCAGGATTTGAAACAGCTCCACTGGAATTCCATCACCTCCACTAGCTTTGTTCATAGTGATGTTTTCTAAGGCCCACTTGACTTCACATTCCAGGATGTCTGGCTCTAGGTGAGTGATCACACCACTGTGAGTATCTGGGTCATGAAGCTCTTTTTGTACAGTTCTTCTGTGTATTCTTGCCACCTCTTCTTAATATCTTCTGCTTCCATTAGGTCCATATCATTTCTGTCCTTTATCGAGCCCATCTTTGCATGAAATGTTCCCTTGGTATCTCTAATTTTCTTGAAGAGATCTCTAGTCTTTCCCATTCTGTTCTTTTCCTCTATTTCTTTGCATTGATCTCTGAGGAAGGCTTTCTTATCTCTCCTTGCTATTCTTTGGAACTCTGCATTCAGATGCTTATATCTTTCCTCTTCTTTGCTTTTCACTTCTCTTCATTTCACAGCTATTTGTAAGGCCTCCTCAGACAGCCGTTTTGCTTTTTTGCATTTCTTTTCCATGGAGATGGTCTTGATCCCTGTCTCCTGTACAATGTCATGAACCTCAGTCCATAGTTCATCAGGCACTCTATCTATCAGATCTAGGCCCTTAAATCTATTTCTCACTTCCACTGTATAATCATAAGGGATTTGATTTAGGTCATACCTGAATGGTCTAGTGGTTTTCCCTACTTTCTTCAATTTAAGTCTGAATTTAACAATAAGGAGTTCATGATCTGAGCCACAGTCAGCTCCTGGTCTTGTTTTTGCTGACTGTATAGTTTCTCCATCTTTGGCTGCAAAGAATATAATCAATCTGACTTCGGTGTTGACCATCTGGTGATGTGCATGTGTAGAGTCTTCTCTTGTGTTGTTGGAAGAGGGTATTTGCTTTGACCAGTGCATTCTCTTGGCAAAACTCTATTAGCCTTTGCCCTGCTTCATCCCGTATTCCAAGGCCAAATTTTCCTGTTACTCCTGGTGTTTCTTGACTTCCTGCTTTTGCATTCCAGTCCCCTATAAGGAAAAAAAAATCTTTTGGGGTGTTAGTTCTAAAAGGTCTTGTAAGTCTTCATAGAACCGTTCAGCTTCTTCAGCATTACTGGTTGGGGCATAGACTTGGATTACTGTGATACTGAATGGTTTGCCTTTGAAATGAACAGAGATCATTCTATCATTTTTGAGACTGCATCCAAGTACTGCATTTTGGACTCTTTTGTTGACTGTGATGGCTACTCCATTTCCTCTAAGGGATCTTGCCCACAGTAGTAACATGATGGCATCTGAGTTATATTCACCCGTTCCAGTCCATTTTAGCTCACTACTCCTAAACTGTCGATGTTCACTCTTGCCATTTCCTGTTTGACCACTTCCAATTTGCCTTGATTCATGGACCTAACATTCCAGATTCCTATGCAATATTGCTCTTAACAGCATCAGAACTTGCTTCTATCACCAGTCACATCCACAACTGGATACAGGTTAACTATAAATAAAGTGTGAGACTCTTTTTCACATTGGCAGAAAGGAAAATTGAGAAAAGTTTTATTTTTATGAAACTAATTATCAAGGTTTAATGAACTTTTTAAGTGGTAATAAAACATTCCAGTTTTACTTTTATATTTTAGTTTTGATATTATAATTTGTATTCTTTTATTTCTAATAGAAAAATAGATATTTTAAAAGAAAAGAACCTTTTGATTTTTAAATTTTTGCATTAACTTTTAATTATGTTTTGATGAAAGTATAATAAAATTTTGCTCACTTTGAATATGATTACATTTTATTTTTCAGTTTTCTGGCTCATTATTTCAAGAGAACAAAATTATTATACTTCTATTATAGAATTTTATTACATAAATAGAGATTTTGGAGAAATTATGGCAAGAAAAATTATTTCTGGAATAACACTTGTTAACTTGTGAATTATGTAAACATTTGTTTTGTTACTTACATCCAAATATCACCACCTATCATACTGAATACCTAGACATATGTGATAATAACTAGTTCCTAAAGGTGACTGAAAGTCACTCAGTCATGTCCAACTCTTTGTGACGTCATGGACTATACAACTCATGGAATTCTCCAGGCCAGAATACTGGAGTAAGTAGCCGTTCCCTTCTCCAGGGCAACTTTCCAGCCCAGGGATTGAACCCAGGTGTCCGGCATTGGGGGTGGATTCTTTACCAGCTGAGCCACCAGGGAAGCCCACTGGATCCCTGAGCCTGCACTATCTCCACATCACCTGCAGGACCACACAGCTTGCGATGGGGCCGTAAAGAGGCACCGCTGTGGCTATTTTCTGCCTCTCATCTCTGACTCTCATGCTAGCGCTTTCTATTGAAGAACATGATTAGAACCCCTGTCAAAAGTCTAAGAAACGTAGTGTGTAGGTTTTTATCTCCCTAAATGCAGAAAAGCAGGACTGAATTTAAGGGCAAACAGATGTCCAGTGCACCAAATAACCTATTATTTTTTCCTCTGGAAACTTTTAGGATCTCATATCTGGCATTCTAAAATGTCATAATGATGTGCCTCAGAGTAGCACTTATTATAACAGCTATTCGGCGAAAGTGAAAGTCACTCAGTTCTGTCTGACTCTTTGTGACTCCATGGACTATACAGTCCATGGAATTCTCCCCTGTCAGAATACTGGAGTGGGTAGCCTTTCCCTTCTCCAGGGGACCTTCCCAACCCAGGGATCAAACCCTGGTCTCTCACATTGCAGGTGGTTTCTTTACCATCTGAGCCACCAGGGAAACCCATATATATACACAAACCCACACATATGAATAGTAAATGTGAAAGTCACTCAGTTGTGTCTGACTCTTTGGGACCCTATGGACTATACTGTCCATGGAATTCTCTAGGCCAGAATACTGGAGTGGGTAGCCTTTCCCTTCTCCAGGGGATCTTCCCAACCCAGGGATCAAACCAGGTCTTCTGAATTCCAGGCAGACACTTTAACCTCTGAGCCACCAGGGATTTCCCTAAAGAGATGGGCTACCTGCTTACAAAAAACCCTGGTGTTTTCTGCAGCTATCTGCATCAACAACGCCTTCCTCACAGCCCCAGAATAATGGCCACCAGGACTTTGGACAATAGAATCCTGATAGCAAATTGATTCCACTTGGATAAATCACCATAAACAGAACTGGCCCCATGCAGGCTAAGTCCCTGAATTCTTACACAAAGACTGGTCCCTGAAGAAGCTCCAGACCCTGTTTATCTGAACTTGGAAGTTCAGTAGGGGCTAATTTGAGAAAGTTAAAACAAACTGACCTGTTACACTCTGAGCAGTTGAAGTGGGTCACGGCATCACTGAAAGGATGAAAAGATAAAGTAAGAACTGTTACCCTCTTCTGTACATTAATTGCTTGGATATTGTGTTATCAGAATGAAGAATCCATTCATTCTGAATAGCTGAGATATTGTCCACAGTATAGAAGCCTCTTATAGCATAAGTAAACTTAGGAAGGAGACAAATGCTCAGTAACTATTTTGCAATACATGATTTTATAAAGAGTTTGTTCAAGATTATGTTAATCAAGTTCCATGACTTTGTCTGTTTTCTTGAGAAAATAATAAATCCTGTGGTAAAGAACCCACCTTCCAAGCAGGAGATGCAGGTTCAATCCCTGGGTCGGGAAGATACCCTGGAGTAGGAAATGGCAACCTACTCCAATATTCTTGCTCGGGAAACCCCGTGGACAGAGGAGCCTAGCAGGCTACAGTCCATAGTGTCACAGAAGAATCCCAGCATGACTTGGCTACTAAACAAGGTTTTCCTACTGATTTATGACTGATGTTTCTGAAGAGAAGCGTGCAAGTGATTGACAGAGGGAAGTGGAGAGTAATCAGATATGAAGACTCTTTGAGAGCAAGTTGGGAGACTAAGGAAAGAGATATTGGGAAAGAGGGAGAAGATATATCTATACATGTGTATGTGTGATGATAATATACATTGAAATGAAGATAGAGACCTAGACAACATATGGCCCCCAAAATACCAAGAAAGTGAGTATTCCTTCATTGGGTGTAGCATGAGATGTTTAATGTTAGTTTCATTGAGTGTTGCATGAGAAATTTAATGTTAGTTTCATTAAGTCAAAATTTGCTTCTTTATGATTACTAGACTCTGCTTTCATCTTGGTTGATATCCATCAAGGGCTCAGTTTTGGTAAGATTTCAGGAAGAAGATGGCATATTTCTGATCACCAGTGTTCTTGCCTGGAGAATCCCAGGGACGGGGGAGCCTGGTGGGCTGCCGTCTATGGGGTCACACTGAGTCGGACACGACTGAAGTGACTTAGCAGCAGCATAGGGTCTAGCTCTTTGAGGATCACTGGATGAAGAGGACAAAGGGCCAGCAGATGACCTCCAAGTCATGAGACTTTAGTCTTTTTCTGTCCCTATTTGCACCCCACACCTCCATCGTGGTGTGAGGAGTACCCCCTGCAGCACAGAAAGGGTCAGCCACGCTTCAGGTCCAGGGACACATGCTAAATTCCACTTAATCACAGAACAAGCCCATCAGAACAGTTACCAACACTGAAACACTGTATTTGATCACTTCCTACAATCCAGCCTGTTTATAAATATACAAACTTCATAGTGTATTTAAATTAAGTCTACTTAAACATAGTGAGTAACTTTTCAAGAACCCACATTCAGCTTAAGGTAGGGTTTCATAGTAGTTTTTTCAGCGATTAGATATTCCTGGATCTAAGAGCCTGCCTGCATTGCAGGAGACCCAGGTTTGATCCTGGGTCAGGAAGATCCCCTGGAGAAGGAAATGGCAACCCACTCCAGTGTTCTAGCCTGGGAAATCTCATGGACAGAAGACTCTGGCAGGCTATAGTCCATGGGGTCACAAGATAGGACACGACTTAGTGACTAAGCCACCACATTCCTGGATGTAACACTGAGTGATTAATTACCTCCAGTCATCTTCATATAGATATTGTTGATGCAAATCAATATGTAGACGCAATTTCAAGTTCTTTTAAGGAGAGAAATGTCAATGACCTAAAAATGTCAGGCCAGAAATATGAATAATCACTACCATTTATTTTTCTGTTCCATCTTGATTTGATTTTCATGAGCATCCTGTTTCAAGGGAATTCTGAGTGTACTAGTTGTAGATCAGTGCAAAAAGAGGAATGGTAAGCCACAAGGGGAGGAGGGTGGTATGGTAGTAATTTGAGCAGGAAAAGGTCTTTCTGATTACGTTCGCTGTCTTTGCTTTTATTTGCCATTTTTCTATCTTTATGAAAGATAAAAATTTTATTGTCTCAGAGGAAAAAACAGGAATTATGTAACACAACATATTTAATTGCTTTCACATACATTTAGCAATATGATGGCAATTTTAGCAATTACAACTATTTGTCCCTTTCTGGAGTGTGGGAATTTCACATGGGTGTGATGGTGGAGCATATGCTTACCACCCCTCTCTAAAGAATGTTCAAGGTTTGCCAGTGAGGAAAGAAGTAAGAATTCATAAATTTCACACAAAACAGTGGAAATTTTATCAATGGAATAGAATTTGACTGACCTAATGCTTTTTAATAGCCTATATTTTCCCTGAAGAGCTAAAACATTTGCATGAATCATCTCATTGGATTCCACAAGGTTTCTCTGGAATTTTAGCTGCATCTATATTTCTCTGTGGAACGTTCCCACCGAAAAGTGAGACAGTCAAACAAGTAGGGAAGCAGATTTACAAAAGTGGGAATGTCATACATTAAGCTTATAATTTAGGTAGAAACTTAGAACACTATTTATTATTAGGATCCTGCTCATATTAGGATGCTATTCATTTTAGGTTATTTTGGATGATAAACTGACACAAACTGAGAAAAGAAGTTTGTAGAGAAACTGTCCTGAAAGTCTCTGGGTAGCTACACACTCAACTAAGGAAACAAGTATTTAAGGAAATTAGTACAAAGAAAGCTCCAAGCATTATGTCAACATGTATATTTGTTTAATTTCCAAAAGCCAGACTGAATTGTATTTATTTCACACAGTTAATTCTGTTCTCATTTTCACATATGAAAAAAATACTGTTTTCACAAAAGAACAAGTGCTTTCAAGCAGATCAGAGTAAATGAAAAAAGTCATGACTTTTAAATACATTGTCTGACAGATGCTGAAGGCCTGTTTTAAAGGAAGGATATAGCAGGCACGCCTGCACACGTGTGCTCTGCCCACTTCAGGAGATGTCAATAAAATACCCATAAGGAATAAATAGGGTCTTCCGAGGTGAGGGGAGGAGAAGGGGGCGACAGAGGATGAGATGGTTAGATGGCATCACAACTCAATGGACATGAGTTTGAGCAAACCCCAGGAGATAGTGAAGGGCAGGGAAGCCCGGCATGCTGAAGTCCTTAGAGCTGCAAAGAATTAGGCAGGATTTAGTGCCTGAACAACAGCAGCAAAGCAGCACTAGTAGCAGAGAAACCGCTGCCAAGGGGAGACACAGACTGGGGTTTGCCCCCTGGGTCAGGAAGGTCCCCTGGAGTAAGAAAGGGCAACCAGCTTCAGGATTCTTGCCAGGAACATTTCGTGGACAGAGGTGCCTGTGAGCGCCTGTGAGCTACAGTCTATGGAGTCATAAAGGGTCAGACACAGCTGAATACACACACACACACACACACACACACACACACACACACACACATTTGATTTGAATATACATAGAATAAATGATTCGTGTATGTTAAAATCAATTTTTTTCTGTATTAGAAAAGTATATGTTACCAGCTGGAAGTTTTCTTTGGGAGCTTGCTCTGTTGACAATTGGTAAAAGAAACCATCTCCCTCACCCCAACCCCACCCTACCTCTAAATATTGCAGTGAAGAATGTCTGCACTGTTTCATGCCATCCAAGAGACACTTCCTGGATCCGTCTGAAAGTAGCAACAGCTTGACTTTTCACGTAAATAGACATTACAAGAAGAAACGCCACTTGTGGGTAAAGAGCTGGGGCTACCACACCGTGCAGTGTTCTGCGTCCTGTTACTTCCCAGCATCTTAGCCCATACCCAGTGGCCTCACACACTTCTCATCTAACAACTCAGAGATACTTGCAAAGAGCATACCTGATGAAAGACTTATCCACAATTTACAAAGAACACCCACAACTTAACAGTAAGAAGACAAACAAAAAATGAGCAAAAACTTGAGACATTTATCCAAAGATACACAAATGTCTAATAAGCACACAAAATGAAGTTCAACATTATTAGTCATGAAAGAAATTCAAATTAAAATCACAGTTAAATATCACTTCGTGCAAAGCAGCATGGCAATAATAAATAAGACAGGTAATAACATATGTTGGAGAGGATGTGGCGAAATGAGAACTTGGTACATTGCTGATGAAATTGCAAAATAGTGCGGCTAGATTGTAAAACAATTTGGCAACATTTCAGAAACTTAAACATAAAACTTTCACATGACCTAGCAATTCTACTTTTATGTATACATCCAAGAGAAATGAAAACATGTGCACAACAAATACTTGTACACAAATGTTTACAGCAGCATAATTCCATAATTCCCAATAACCTAAAATGGAAACAAGCCAAATGTCCATCAACGGACAAATGGATAGGTATAATGTAGTATAGCCATCTAATGGAACAGTATTCAGTAATAAAAATAAACAAATTACTGATCACATATTGTATAATTACATTTCAAATGCTCCCAAAAGGAAAATCTATAGAGATAGAAACTAGATTATCGGTTGCCTAGAATGGGGGCAAGAACTGGGTAGGTGCGGGGAAGGGCTTAACTATAAATGGGTCAGAGCAATCATATTGGAGGAATGAAAATATTCTAAAACTTATTTATAGTGATGATTGCACCCTTAGGTAAAGATAGCTAAAATTCTCTGAATTGAACACTTTAAATGGATGAATAATATGGGATAAAATTTACACTTCAATAAAACTGTTAGAAGAAGATAAAGAGGGAGAGGGAAAGGAGGAAGGAGAGGAAGAGGTGAGGAGGAGTGTAAAATGCTTCATAAATTACATATGCAACCATCACCCCTAGCTATTTACAAAGTTTGCTCATCATCCCAGATAGAAACTCTGTACACATCAAACAATAAATCACCATCCTCTTCTCATTCAGCTCCTCGTAAACTCTAATCTACTTTATGTGTCTATGAATTTGCATATTTTAGAAATTTCATGTAAGTAGAATCATAGAATATTTGTACTTTGGTAACTGGCTTATTTCACCTGCTGCTGCTGCCGCTAAGTCACTTTAATCATGTCCGACTCTGTGCAACCCCATAAACGGCAGCTCACCAGGCTACGCCGTCCTTGGGATTCTCCAGGCAAGAAAACTGGAATGGGTTGCTATTTCCTTCTCCAATGCATGAAACTGAAAAGTGAAAGTAAGTTCGCTCAGTCGTGACCGAGTCTTAGCAACCCCATGGACTGCAGCCTACCAGGATCTTCCATCCATGGGATTCTCCAGGCAAGAGTACTGGAGTGGGGTGCCATTGCCTTCTCCATTATTTCACCTAGCAGAGTACTTTAAAAATTCATCCTTGATGTGACATCAGCATTTTTTCATTTTTCTGCTGAATATGCTCCATTACATATATATGCAACATTTTATTTATCCATTTATCTGTCTATTCTTATGCTTATACCACATTGTTTTAATTACTATGGTTTGTGGTAAGTTTTGAATTCAGAATGTATAGTTCTTCAAACTTTTTTCTTTGTTTTCAAGAACTCATTACAATTTCATGGGCAATTGAAGACTGGCTTTTCCATTCATTTTTAAAAAGTATAATTTTTAGATCACAGTGATCTGTAGATCATTTTGGGTAATGTTGACATTTAGTTTTATTCTTTGATCTATGATATGGGGATGTCTTTCCATTTATTTGGGCCTATTCTTTCTAATACGTTTTATAGTTTTCAGTGTATAAGTCTTTTTCTTCCTTTGTTAAATTTATTCCCAAGTATTTCCGTCTTTCAGTTGCTATTGAAAATGGGATGGTTTTCTTAATTTCCTTTCACATTGTTCATTGCTCAAATATAGAAACATAAGTTATTTTTGGTATCTTGTTCCTATACCCCAGTTCTTCTGAGTTTTTAATAAGGTCTAGGAGCCATTTTGTGGATTTTCCTGGATTTTCTATGTATTAGATCATGTCATCCATGAGAAGAAATGATTTTACTTCCTCCTTTCCAATAAGACATCTTTTATTTCCTTTTCTTGCTTAATCCCTTTGGCTACAATTCCCAGAACAATTTTGTATAGTAGAAGTGAGAACTGGTATCTTTGTCTTGATCTTAGGGAGAAAGAAAACCATCCATCTTTCATCATGATGTTAGCTGTGGGCTTTTCATAGACGCCCTTTATCACATTAAAGGAGTTCCCTTCTTTGCCTAGTTTATTGAGTGTGTTCATAACGAAAAGCATTGACTTGTGTCAATTGCTTCCTCTGAATCAACTGAGATCAATCATAATGTGAATTTTTTTCTTTTGTCTATTAACGTGATGTATTACACACATATTTTTTTTTCCCTTATATTGAACCACCTTTGAATTCCTGGGATAAACACCATTTAGTCATAATGGATAACTTTTCAACAAATTGTTGGTTTGATTTGCTAGTGTTTTCTTGAGGATTTTTGCATCTATATTCATAAGATGTTTTGGTATGCAATTTTTTAATTTATTTTTATCTGACTTTGTAATGAAAACAGTACTGGATCATGAGTTAGGAAGTGTTCCATCCTTTTGGGTTTTTTTTGTTTGTTTTTGGAAAAGATTGAGAAGGATTAGTGTTCACTATTCTTTAAATGTTTGGTTTAATTCACCAGTGAAGCCTCTGGTCTTGCACTTTTCTTTGTTGGGAGGTTTTATGATTACTTACTGAACCTCTTATTATATTTCTGCTGAAATTTTCTATTTATTCTTGAGTCAGTTTAGGTAATTTTTGTCTTTCTACAAATGTTTCCATTTCATAAAGTTTATCTAATTTATTGACACACGTAATAAGGTTTGTGTGAGAGTTGGACTGTGACACACATCATTAACATTATGCAAAACCCACAGAAGATACAACATAAAAAATGTAAGCTAGGAATTTAGTTAATAATAGTGTATCAATATTTGAGTCATCAGTTGTAACAAATGTACACTTTAACACAAGCTGTCACTATAGGAGAAATCATCTGAGTAAGGTAACAAGGTTCATGGGAACTCTTTGTACTTTCTGTATAATTTTTCTGTAAACCTAATTATGAAAGAGGAAAGAAACAAAAAAATATTTGAAATAATGTCTGAGATTTTTACAAAATTAATGCTAGGCACCAAACCACAGATAAGGAAGCTCGAAGCACACTGAGCAGAATAAATAGCAAAAATTTCAAACCTCAGTGTATCATATTCAAACTGGAAAAATAAGAAATGCAAAGAAAATCCAGAAAGAAGTCAGAGGAAAAAATATCTTACTTTCAGAGTGACAATAATAAGAATTACATAACAGTTCTCTTCAGAAACCATGAACACACAAAAGAACGGAAGGAAATAAAATGCTGCTTTTTTTTTAAGTCAAAATCAGAATTATGTATCCAAGGAAAGTGAAAGTGAAGTCACGTCCTACTCTTTGTGACCCCATGGACTGTAGCCTACTAAAATCCCCATTCCATCATATTTTCCAGGCAAGAATACTGGAGTGGGTAGCCAATTCCTTCTCCAGGGGATCTTCCCAACCCAGGGATCGAACCCAGGTCTCCCACATTGCAGGCAGATGCTTTACCCTCTGAGCCACAAGGGAAGCCCCATATCCAGGGAAATTATCCTTCAAACATGAAGAGGAAAGATTTTCTTATAAAAGCAAAAATTAAGGGAATTGGTTGTCGCAGATATTGCTTGCAAGAATGTTAAAAGAAGTTTAACATAGAAAAGTAAAATGTTATGTCAGAAACTCAGATCCACACAAAGAAAGTAAGAGTGCTAGAGAAGGAATCTATAACACCAAAATATATATAAAGGCAAAATCTTAGTTTTCTTATTTTAAATTAATATGTCTAACATTAAAACTCAATACAGATTAAACTCTTAAAACTCAACAATGAGGAAAGAAACAATTCAAATTAAAATGGGTAAGTGATCTGAACAGGCCCCTCACTAAAGAAGATATGCAGATGGTATTAGGGAATATCACATAAAAACAACAATGACATGGTACCACGCACCTGCTAGGACTAAAATCCTAAGCACCGATAATGTCAAATGCTTGTGAAAATGTGAAGCAACTCCTATTGGAGTGGGAATGGGAATGTAAAATTGTACAGCAGCATTAGAAGATAGCTTGGTAGTTTCTTACAAAAATAGACATAGACTTACCAGGTGATCCAGCTATTTCACTCCCAAATATGTATCCAAATGAGCTGAAAACTTATATCTACACGCACACACACACACACACACACACCCCTCACACACATCTCTGCTCATGAATGTTCATAGCAGCTTTCTTCTAAATTGTCAAAAATTGAATCAACCAAGGAGTCCTCCAATGAATGAATCAAAAAACAAATTGGTTTATCTATTCCACCGAGCATTATTCAGCAATAAAAGAAAATTAACTATCAAGCCACAAAAAATGCAGTTCAATTCAGTCACTCAGTCGTGTCCGACTCTTTGCCACCCCATGAATCGCAGCAAACCAGGCCTCCCTGTCCATCACCAACTTCCGGAGTTTACCCAAACTCATGTCCATCAAGTCGGTGATGCCATCCAACCATCTCATCCTCTGTCATCCCCTTCTCCTCCTGCCCCCAATCCCTCCCAGCATCAGAGTCTTTTCCAAGGAGTCAACTCTTCGCATGAGGTGGCCAAAGTCCTGGAGTTTCAGCATTAGCATGAGTCCTTCCAAAGAAATCCCAGGGCTGATCTCCTTTAGAATGGACTGGTTGGATCTCCTTGCAGTCCCAGGGACTCTCAAGAGTCTTCTCCAACACCACAGTTCAAAAGCATCAATTCTTTGGTGCTCAGCCTTCTTCACAGTCCAACTCTCACATCCATATATGACTACAGGAAAAACCATAACTTGACACACATCATTAACATTATTCAACACCCACAGAATATACAACATTAAAAAAAACAATGTAAACTAGGAATTTAGTTAATAATAGTGTATCAATATTTGAGTCACCAATTGTAACAAATGTACACTTTAACGCAAGCTGTCACTAATAGGAGAAATCATCTGAGTGTGGTAACAGGGCTCATGGGAACTCTTTGTACTTTCTGTATAATTTTTCTGTAAACGTAAAAATGTTCTAAAATAAAGTTTATCTAAAATGATAGTCTTTTTATTCAAAAGAAGTCTTATATAAACACTAATATTTATACCAGGGAAAGTGAACCTATTGACCCAAAGACTTGGTCATTTAACTCATTTTGTCCCAAACTTTGTCAGTCTGTACCCTGCCCTGTCCTACCCCTGGAGGTAATGATGAGAATTCTGGGGCTTGAGGTGCATAGTTTGAAGACTCCTGAATAGTAACATTTTAGGGTCTTATCTTGGAGAAGGCAATGGCAACCCACTCCAGTATTCCTGCCTGGAAAATCCCATGGATGGAGGAGCTTGGTAAGCTGCATTCCATGGGGTCACTAAGAGTTGGACATGACTGAGTGACTTCACCTTCACTTTTCACTTTCATACACTGGAGAAGGAAATGGCAACCCACTCCAGTGTTCTTGCCTGGAGAATCCCAGCAACAGGGGAGCCTGGTGGGCTGCCCTCTATGAGGTCACACAGAGTCGGACATGACTGAAGTGACTTAGCAGCAGCAGGGTCTTTTCTATATCAGTACCCCATGACTCTAGTCTTGTCTTTTATTTTCCTTGCCTCATGATTAAATAGGAGCCAGAAGAGAAAGATTAGCTTTAATAAATCTGAACTCAATAATAGCTACATTTATAACCTAGGCACGAGCCAGTCCAGTTTGCCTTCTTCACCATGGGGATGTTTCAGTGGTTCTATTGTTAATAGAGCCTTTTAAACATGCAAAATACTCATTTCAAAGCAACTTGATGAAATTTCAAATCCTTAGCTTAAACAGCATCTTTCTTCCTCATCATCCGTTTTCCTGAAATGCAGATGGCAGGTGTCCTCATCTGTGTGTGCTGCACCAACAGCATCCTTTGGTGAAAGGGAGAGGGCTGTCCTTACCAAATGACTGCAGTCTTGAAATAGATGTGGAATCTACTGATGCAGCATCAGGGAACTGTCACAGGAAATCCTGATCAAAGGGGGATGTGAGCTCCAGAATTTCTGAGTGTATTCATTACAACCACTCAACTTTGTCAAACTCTAAGACTGAAAGTGAATGGTGTGTCTAGAGGTATTCACATTCACTGAATAGTGGGGGCTTCAGAGACAGAACCAAGTCACCTCAAAGATGTGTTAACAAAGGTAAAGTTGTCTCTAACTAGTCACTGGGTCTGCACAAATTCAAAAATGAATTTTTAAGTTGCATTTGGGTTTCTTTAATGTATGGTTTGGGCTTCTCTGGTGGCTCAGATGTTAAACAATCAGCCTGCAGTATAAGAGACCTGGGTTTGATCTCTGGGTTGGGAAGATCTCCTGGAGATGGGAATGGCAACCCACTCCAGTGTTCTTGCTGGAGAATTCCATGGACAGAGCAGCCTGGCCGGCTACAGTCCAGGGGGTCACAAAGACTCTGACACAATTGAACAACAAACACAATAATGTATTGGTGTACTTTCTGACATGCTTGCCTGATGAGGTGAAAAACAGTTGATTATAGCAGGTCAGGGTAGACTGAATTAAAGCCTAATAGTGTATCTGCTTTTAAAGTAATATAGGGATAGATGTTGGGAGTACGAACTTTAGAAAATAACTAGTAATAAGGAAACATTCAGCCAGAAAAGTGTCTGTTAGTCACTCATTCGTGTTTGACTCTATGTGACCCCATGGACCATAGCCAGCCTAGCTTCTCTGCCCATGAAATTCTCCAGGCAAGAGTATTGGAGTGGATAGCCATTCCCTTCTCCAGGGGATCTTCCTGACCCAAGGACTGAACTTGGGTCTCCTGCATTGCAGGCAGATCCTTTCCCATCTGAGCCACGAAGCCAGACATAGAACCCAAAACTAAAATTTACAGAAACAAGTCACATTCCAGGGAAACAATTGTTACAGGAGTTAAAGTCCAGAAATAGGTCATGTGGGAAAGATCAGGATGGCAGGCAACACAGCAAGAAGAAAGAAGTACAACAGCAGCCCTCTGGGTGCTGCCCTCAGAGGATATCCCAGGATGTATGTGTGTGTGTGTGTGTGTGTGTGTGTGTGTGTGTGTGTGTGTGTGTGTGTGTGGGTGGTAGAAAAAGAAGGGGGCTTAGTCTGAAGAACAAGAGCTGATGTTCTTGGCAAAGGACACAAGCAGAAGATATAAGATTAGTGTCCAGAAACTCGTGGAGAAACTAAGTTCTAAGACCAGGGTTCTGACCATGAAAAGCATAGTTCCTCGCACATAACCACAGCAGAATCCCACCAAGAATGACCTGCAGTGAAATTACCCTGAGGTGCAAGAGTGATAGCTGGACCTGGGTCAGAACTAGTCTCAGTGGTCAAATGAAACTCTCTTTACTTGGTCAAAAGAAGGCTATAGGAGAAGAAAAGACAAATGGATCACTCATTCACTCTTATTCTAAGCATGAGAGTATATACAAGGAAGAAAAAAGCTGAGTTTACAGAGGAGAAATCCACATCTCCACCCTGGCATCAGCATAGCATTGGCCTTCATGATAAAACAGTGAACTTCTTTTCTCTATGACGTTTGCTTCATCCACCAAAGAGCCAAACTTACTTCTCCAGAACTAAGCATCATGAAGAAGTATCTTTAAGAAATCACTCTTGGCGAGGTGTGTGTCTTAATTCACAAAACACTGGAATAGAACAGCTCAATAGCATTACCACTCTAAGCGGCAGCTGTTAGGATGTCCAGAATGGAGTATCAGTTGCTGTTCAGTGCTTCTGTTGTTGCTGTTCACTCACTCAGACTTGTCTGACTATTTGCAACCCCACGGACTACAGCACACCAGCCTTCCCTGTCCTTCACCATCTCCTGGAGTTTGCTCAAACTCATGTCCATAGAGTCGTGAAGCCGTCCAACCATCTCATCCTCTGTCGCTCCCTTCTCCTCCTGCCTTCAATCTTGCCCAGCATCAGGGTCTTTTCTAATGTATTGGCTCTTCATCAGGTGGCCAAAGTATTGGAGATTCAATTTCAGCATCAGTCTTTCCAATGAATATTGAGGACTAATCTCCTTTAGGATGGACCAGTTGGATCTCCTTGCTGTCCAAGAGACTCTCAAGAGTCTTCGCCAACACCACAGTTCAAAATCATCAATTCTTCAGCATTCAGCCTTTTTATGGTCCAACTCTCACATCCATACATGACTACTGGAAAAGCCAGAGCTTTGACTACATGGACCTTTGTTGGCAGAGTAATGTCTCTGCTTTTTAATATGCTGTCTAGGATTGTCATAGCTACTTCCAAGGAACAAGTGTATTTTAATTTCATGGCTGCATTTACCATCTGAAGTGATTTTGGAGCCCCCCAAAAAAAATAAAGTTTCTCACTGCTTCCATTGTTTCCCCATCAATTTGCCATGAAGCGATGGGACAGGATGCTATGATCTTTGTTTTCTGAATGTTGAGTTTTAAGCCAACTTTTTCACTCCCCTTTTTCACCTTTGTCAAGAGGCTCTTTAGTTTCTCCTACCCCTACCGTAAGAGTGGTGTCATCTACATATCTGAGGTTATTGATATTTCTCCCAGCAATCTTGATTCCAGTTGTGCTTCATCCAGTCTGGGATTTCGCATGATGTACACTGCATAAAAGTCAAATAAGCAAGGTGACAATATACAACCTTGATGTACTCCTTTCCCAATTTGGAACTAGTCTGTTGTTCCATGTCTGGTTCTAACTGTTGCTTCTTGATCTATGTACAGGTTTCGCAGGAGGCAGGTAAGGTGGTTTGGTATTCCCGTCTCTTTAAGAATTTTGTGTGATCCACACAGTCAAAGATTTTAGTATAGTCAATGAAGGAGAAGTAGATGTTTTTCTGGAATTCTCTTGCTTTTTCTATGATCCAACAAATGTTGGCAATTTGATCTCTGGTTCCTCTGCCTTTTCTAAATCCAACTAGAACATCTGAAAGTTCTCAGTTCACATTACTGTTGAAGCCTGGCTTGGAGAATTTTGAGCATCACTTTTTTAGCATGTGAAAGGAGTGCACATTGTGCGGTGGTTTTGAACCATCTTTGGCATTGACTTTCTTTGGGATTGAATTGAAAACTGATCTTTTCCAGTCTGGTGGCCACTGCTGAGTTTTCTATACTTGCTGTCATATTGAGTGCAGCACTTTCACAACATCATCTTTTAGGATTTGAATTAGATCAACTGGAATTCCATCATCTCCACTAGCTCTGTTGGGAGTGATGTTTCCTAAGGCCCACTTGACTTTGCACTCCAAGATGTCTGACTCTAGGGAAGTGATCACTCCTTTGTGGCTATCTAGGTCATTAAGATCTTTTTGTATAGTTCTTCTGTGTATTCTTGCACCTCTTCTTAATATCTTCTGCTTCTATTAGGTCCATACAATTTTTGTCCTTTATTGCACTCATCTTTGCATGAAATGTTCCCTGGGTATCTCTAATTTTCTTGAAGAGATCTCTAGTCTTTCCCATTCTATTGTTTTCCTCTATTTCTTTGCATTGTTCACTTAGGAAGAATTTCCTCTCTCTCCTTGCTATTCTTTGGAACTCTGCATTCATATGGGTATACCTTTACTTTTCTCTTTTGCCTTTTACTTCTCGTCTTTTCTCAGCTATTTGTAAGGCCTCCTTGGACAGCAAATCTGCCTTTTGCATTTCTTTTTCTTGGGGATGGTTTTGATGATCACCTCCCTGTATAATGTCATGAACCTCTGTCCATAGTTCTTCAGGCACTCTGTCTATCAGATCTAATCCCTTGAATCTATTTGTCACTGCCGCAGTATAATTGCAAGGGATTTCATTTGGGTCATACCTTAATGGCCTAGTGTTTTTCCCCTACTTTCTTCAATTCAAGTCTGAATTTTGCAATAAGGAGTTCATGATCTGAGCTGCAGTCAGCTCCTGCTCTTTTTTGCTGACTGTATAGAGCTTCTTCATCTTCAGTTGCAAAGAATATAATCAATCTGATTTCAGTATTGACCATCTGGTGAAGTCCATGGGTAGCATTGTCTCTTGTGTTGTTGGAAAAGGGTGTTTGCTATGACCAGTGCGATCTCTTGACAAAACTCTGTTAGCCTCTGCCCTGCTTCATTTTGTACTCCAAGCCCCAACTTGCCTGTTACTCCAGATATCTCTTGACTTCCTATTTTTGCATTCTAGTCCCCTATGATGAAAAGGACATCCTTTTTTGGTGTTAATTCTAGAAAGTCTTGTAGGTCTTCATAGAACCATTCAACTTCAGCTTCCTCTGCCTTAGTTGTTAGGGCATAGACTTGGATTTCTGTGATACTGAATGGTTTGTCTTGGAAACAAACAGAGATCATTCTGTCATTTTTGAGATTCCACCCAAGTGCTGCATTTCAGATTCTTTTGTTGACTATGATGGCTACTCCATTTCTTCTAAGGGATTCTTGCCCACATCCGTAAATATAATGGTCATCTGAATTAAATTCACCCATTTTTGTCCATTTTTGTTCACTGATTTCTAAAACTCAACTCTTTAGTGTTGATACAATCATCATTTATTGAAAAGCCTATTACATGACAGGCACCATTATAGCTCCTTGGTCTGCATTAGTGAACAAAACAGACATCTTGGAGCTGACATGGCATAGAAGTGACACCGTGAACCTGATAAACAACTATATCACTTTAGGATACTATGAGATGGTAAGATCTAAGGAGAAAACAGGCCAGAGTGAGAGGGGTCAGGAGATAAACGGACCACATTCTGCAATCCCATTCCCATGCATTTATCCAGAGAAAACTATAAATTGGAAAGATACACGCACCTTAATGTTCGCTGCAGCACTGTTTACAATAGCCAAGACGAGAAAGCAACCTAAAAGCCCACCAATAGAAGAATGAATAAATATGTGATATATATACAATGGAATGTTAGTCATAAAAAAGAATGAAATAATGCCATTTGCAGCAACATGGACGGACCTGGAGATTATCATTTTAAGTAAGTCAAACAAATATGACAGTATATTGCTTATATGTGGAGTCTAAATATGTATATATATATATATATATATATATATATATATACAAATGAACTTGCTTACAGAACAGAAATAGACTCACAGACATAAAAAGCAAACTTATAGTTACCAATAGGGAAAGGAGAGGGGAGAGAGCAATTAGGAAGTTTGGATTAATATGCACACAGTAATAGACAACCAACAGGGCTCTATTGTATAGCACGGGTAACTATACTTAATATTCTGTAGTAACTTATAAGGTAAAAGAGTGTATCTATCACCTTCCCAGGTGGCACTAGTGGTTAAAAAAAAACTTGCCTGCCAATGCAGGAGACATAAGAGATACGGGTTTGATCCTTAGGTAGGGACTATCCCCTGGAGAAGGAAATGGCAGCCCACTCCAGTATTCTTGCCTAGAGAATCGCATGGACAGAGGAGCCTGGTGGGCTGCTACAGTTCATATGGCTGCAGAGTCAGACATGACTGGAGTGACTTAGCAGGCACATGGATGATTACCATGGCTGCCCTAGTCCAGACTAACCTAGGCTTTCCTGCATTCTCTCTTTGGTGTACTACTTCATGACCATAAAAGCATTTTATCTAAAATTAAAAAGTCAATACCATCATGTCAACTCCTTGATGAACATCCTTTCAGTCTACCATCTGATAGGACCAAGTTCCAGACTCCAAGCACATATCCTTTACTTCAATAAAGCCACAAGCCCTTCCCTCCTGCTTCTGCATCAATTTCCCACCCTCACACATTTCTTTTCCACCCCATGACTCTGCAGGTACCTGAACCACCCCTCCCACCCTGCCTTCTCTTTCCTGCTTAGGTCACCTTAACTAATACTTCCTAAACCCTAGGACACAATGGGAGGTTGCTATCTGTATCAAGACCCCTACCCCAATTGTGTGATTATCCTGCTTAAGGTCTGTCTCTCCCTTGGACTCTGGTGTCCCTGAGGTCAGGAACTCTTTGCCTTTTTGGCTCTGGTTCCTAAATTAATATTTGACACATTGTAGGACATGAATAGCACTGCCAACAGTGAGAGATCAATGCTGACAAGCCTACATAGTAGGTACTCAGCACTCTCATCTCAAGGCAGAGGCAACTGAGTCCTTGAGAAATTAATTATTTGCTAAAGCTCAAGCAACTGGGTTGGCCTACAGCAGACTCGTGAAAATAGGCTTTTTCCCTATAAAGTGACTATATTAGGATCTGCCTAAAGGCTGGAGTATGGTGGTGCACAGGGGCTGCGGCGGGCTGTGCTCCCATGGAAGCTCCTCCCCAGACTCCCTATATGCCCTCCCTGAACCCTTGATGGTGAGTTACAGTTTATTACAGCAAGGAAATGCAGAGACTCAGGGCCTTTCTGCATCACCCACTTGAAACTCTACAGCCTGCTGTTGGAATTAGGTCATAGTTCCCTGGAGACAAGACCTTTGGCTTCTCCCCCTTCTGCTGTGCTGGATTTAGGTGCCTAGCTTGAGTAAGTTATTGGTGATATCCTTGGCACGCAGATGTACACCAGCCACGGAGCAGTTCTTTTTCTAGACTTTGGTTATATTCCTCCATCTCTTCATTTGAACATACTTTGGCATTGCCTTTCTTTGGGACTGGAATGAAAATTGACCTTTTCCAGTCCTGTGGCCACTGCTGAGTTTTCCAGATGGCAGAGGAACCAGAGATCAAGTTGCCAACATCCATTGGATCATCAAAAAGCAAGAGGGTTCCAGGAAAATATCTACTTTTGCTTTATTGACTATACCAAAGCCTTTGACTGTGTGGATGACAACAAACTGTGGAAAATTCTGAAAGAGATGGGAATACCAGACCACCTGGCCTGCTTCCTGAGAAATCTGTATGCAGGTCAAGAAGCAACAGTTAGAACTGGACATGGAACGACAGACTGGTTTCAAATCAGGAAAGGAGTAAGTCAAGGCTGTATGTTGTCACCCTGCTTATTTAACTTATATGCAGAGCACATCATGCAAAATGCTGGGCTGGATGAAGCACAAGATGGAATCAAGATTGCCAGAAGAAATATCAATAACCACCGATACACAGATGACACCACCCTCATGGCAGAAAGCAAAGAACTAAAGAGCCTCTTGATAAAAGTGAAAGAAGAGAGTGAAAAGTTGGCTTAAAGCTCAACATTCAGAAAACTAAGGTCATGGCATCTGGTCTTACCACTTCATGGAAAATAGATGGGGAAACAGTGACAAACTATTTTGGGGGCTCCAAAATCACTGCAGATGGTGAATGCAGCCATGAAATTAAAATACACTTGCTCCTTGGAAGAAAAGCTATGACCAACCTAGACAGCATATTAAAAGCAGAGATATTACTTTACCAACAAAGATCCATCCAGTCAAATCTATTGTTTTTCCAGTAGTCATGTATGAATGTGAGAACTGGACCATAAGCAAAGCTGAATATAGAAGAACTGATGCTTTTGAATTGAGGTGTTGGAGAAGACTCTTGAGAGTCCCTTGGACAGCGAGGAGATCCGTCCAGTCCATCCCAAAGGAGATCAGTTCTGAATATTCATTGGAAGGACTGATGCCGAAGCTGAAATTCCAATACTTTGGTCACCTGTTGTGAAGAACCAACCCACTGGAAAAGGCCCTGATACTAGGAAAATTAAAGGTGGGAAGAGAAGGAGATGACAGAGGATAAGATGGTTGGATGCCATCCCCGACACAATGGACTTGAGTTTGAGTAAACTCCGGGAGTTGTGATGGACAGGGAAGCCTGGTGTGCTGCAGTCCATGGGGTCACAAAGAGTCAGACATGACTGACTGAACTGAACTGATCTCTTCCTTTGGCCTAATTCTCTGTGTTTATTTCTTTTATTAGGCAGGTCAGTTGTGTCTCTTGATTTTGGAGAAGTAGTCCCATGTAGATGTCCTGCGGGGCACCGCGTGCTTCCCTCTGGCCAGCAGAGCCTCTGGGCCCAGGAGAGCTCCCTAAGGGGCTGCATGTGTCTTTCTGTTTGATCGGCTGACTGCTGAATGCATGCTGGTATTGAAGGCTGACCTTTGGCCTCGCTAGCTCAAGACCTGCCTCATGTAGCTGCTGTGGATGTGTTGGCAGGTAAGACACGTCCCAGCAAGTTAGTGGAGAGGCCTAGTTGCCCATGACTGCTGAGGGCAAACTGCTGGGCAGGGCAGGGCCCCAGCATGGCTGGCTTTGAGACCCAGCGGTTACAAGTCTGCTGTGAGGCCACTGGCAGTGGGGGTAGGCCTCCAGCATTTAATTTCTTTATAATCTCAATTTCCATTTCTTTATTGCTAATATGAGAAAAGTGAAAGTGTTAGTCTCTCAGTTGCGTCTGACTCTGCGACTCCATGGACTGTAACCACCAGGCTCCTCTGTCCATGGGATTCTCCAGGCAAGAATACTGGAGTGTGTAGCCATTCCCATCTCCAGGGAATCTTCCCGAACCAGGGATTGAACCCAGGTCTTCTGCACTGCAGGCACATTCTTTACTGTCTGAGCCACTGGTTCACAATTATATTCTATATATTGATTTATGTCCTATAACTTTGCTAAGTTAATTTCTCATAGCTGTTTTAAAGACTCCATTGGATTTTTACATATACAATTACATCTGTAAATAAAGAAAATTATATTTCTTCTTTTCTAATATGGATGCCTTCACCCTTCAATTACTGTGACAAGAAATTATAGTAGAATATTGATTAAAATTTGTAAAAGCAAATATTCTTTTCTTGTTCCTGATCTTAGAGAGGAAACATTTAGTCTTTAAATATAAAAATAATGTTCTGCAGGTTTTAAGGTTCTGCAGGTTGATATTATCAGGTTTAGGAAGTTCCCCTGCATTCTTAATTTGGTAAGGTTTTATTAAGAATGGATGTTGAGATGGCTTCAAAATGTTTAATTTATTGAGATGATCATAAGGTTTTTCTTATTTATGTTGATAACACACTGAATGATATTGGTTGATATTTTGTAATATTAAAACAAACCTGCATTCATAAGATAAACCCTACTTTATCCTTTTCATAAATTGTTGTTCTTGATCAAAGTTTTTTAGAATTCTTCCATGTATTTTCATGAGATATATTGGTTTATGGATTTCTTTCTACTTTTTTGTAGTATCTTTGCCTGATTTTCATATCAGTGTAGTATTAGCCTCAGAGAATTAGTTGAAAAATATTTCCTCTCCTTCAATTCTCTTTTAGCATTCATAAAGAATTGTTTCTTGGATTTTTTTTCCCATAAGTGTTTGGTAAAATTTACTAGTGAAATCACCTGGCCTGTAATTTTCCTTTGAAATGGTTTTAAACTGTAAATTACATTTCCTCAGTAGATACAGAGCTATTTTGAGTGATCATTGTTAGTTTATGACTTTAAAGGAAAATTTCCACTTTATCTAAATTACCTGATTTATTATTATGAAACTTCTGATAATGTTGTATGTATATCCTTTTATCTGCAGAATCTGTTGTGATGTCACCAACATAATTCTTGATATCAGCAATCTATGTTTTCTTCCAACGAGTTTAGCCAGAGATTTATCAATTTTTTTGATTTTTCCACAGAATCAGATTTTCTTTCAGTGACTAGCTCAAAATATTTAATCTTTTCCATTTCATTTATTTTTATTTTGATATTTAATATAGCCTTTATTGTCATTGCTCTGCTGTGCTGTGCTTAGTCACTCAGTTCAGTTCAGTCGCACAGTCGTGTCCGACTCTGCAACCCAATGAATTCCAGGCCTCCCTGTCCATCACCATCTCCCAGAGTTCACTCAGACTCAACATCCATCGAGTCAGTGATGCCATCCAGCCATCTCATCCTCTGTCGTCCCCTTCTCCTCCTGCCCCCAATCCCTCCCAGCATCAAACTCTTTTCCAGTGAGTCAACTCTTCTCATGAGGTGGCCAAAGTACTGGAGTTTCAGCTTTAGCGTTATTCCTTCCAAAGAAATCCCAGGGCTGATCTTCTTCAGAATGGACTGGTTGGATCTCCTTGCAGTCCAAGGGACTCTCAAGAGTCTTCTCCAACACCACAGTTCAAAAGCATCAATTCTTTGGAGCTCAGCTTTCTTCACAGTCCAACTCTCACATCCATACACGACCACTGGAAAAACCATAGCCTTGACTAGACGGACCTTAGTTGCTCAGTCACATCCAATTCTTTGTGGCCCCATGGACTGTAGCCCGCCAGGCTCTTCTGTCCATGGGAATTCTCCATGAAAGAATCCTGGAGTGGATTGCCATGCCCCCCCAGGGGATCTTCCCAACCCAGGGATTGAACCCAGGTTTCCAGCATGGCAAGTGTATTCTTTACCATCTGAGCCATCATGGAAGCCCATGAATGTTGGGGTGGGTAGCCTATCCCTTCTCCAGGGGATCTTATCAACCCAGGAGTTGAACCAGGGTCTCCTGCATTACAAGTGGGTTCTATACCAACTGGGCTGTCAGGGAAGCCCTTATTCTCATTATTTGGATTTAATTTGCACATAGTTTTCTATGTTCTTAAGATAGAACCTAAAGACATCAGTTTGTCGAACATTATTGCCTTTGCTGCAAACCCTATAGTAAATTATCATTTTTGTTTAAATTTTCAATGGACTTTTAAAGTAATTTATATAATAAGAAAATGTCTTGCACATTTACCCATTTAGTATTATTTTGCTGTTCTTCATATTTTGTGTAGACCTGAATGATGCTAAAGCTGAAACTCCAGTACTTTGGCCACCTCATGCGAAGAGTTGCCTCATTGGAAAAGACTCTGATACTGGGAGGGATTGGGAGCAGGAGGAGAAGGGGATGACAGAGGATGAGATGGCTGGACGGCATCACGGACTCGATGGACGTGAGTCTGAGTGAACTCCAGGAGAGGGTGATGGACGGGGAGGCCTGGCGAGCTGCAGTTCATGGGTTCGCAAAGAGCTGGACACGACTGAGTGACTGAACTGAACTGAACTGTATTTCCATGTACTAAACTTTCCTTCTGCCTAAAGAATTTCTTTTACCTCTTCTTGTAGGACAGATCTGCTGGTAATTATTTCAGTTTGCTATAGTACATCAGAAAAAAAACCACAAAACTTAATTTTGCCTTTATTTCTTGAAAGGTATATTCAGTATGCATAGAACTTCAGGTTAACAGTCTTTGCTTTCAGCACTTTCAAGGTACTGCTTCACTGTCCTCTCACTCGCATTTTCACAGTGAACTTGGTGCCATCCTCATCCTTGCTCTTCTGCACGTTTGGTATCACTTTTCTCTGGCAGCTTTTAAGGTTTCTGTTTATCATGGGTTTTGAGAAACTTGATTATGGTGTGCCTTGCTGCACTTTTCTTCTTCTTAGATCTTGTGGCTTTATCGAGCTTCTGTATAGCTTTTATCAAATCTAGAACTTACTTGTCTATTATTTACTTGAATATTTTGTGTCCTCTCATCCTTCTTCAGAGAGTACATTGACACATATGTTAAGCTAATTAAAGCAGTCCCACAGCTTATCAAGGCTCTGTTAAGGTTTTTTAAAGTAATTTCTAATTTTATTTTAGATAGTTTCTGTTATCGCTCTCAAATTCACTGATCTTTTCTTGTGCGATATATCAACAGTCATTAACCCTACCCAATATACTTCTTCTCAAAGTTTTCATCTCTAGAATTTTGACTGGGGTCTTCTTTACATTCTTTTTCTGTACCATTAACATTTTGAACACATGAAACAAACTTATAATAACTATTTCAATGTTTTTCTCTGCTAATTCTATGTGAATTCTAGGTCAGCTCTGATTGATTACTTTTCTCATTACAAATTCCGTTTCTGCTTCTTTGCATGCCTGGTTAACTTTGTTTGGATGATGGACTTTTGACTTTGTTGAGTGCTGGATATTTTTTTACTTCCCATAAATATTCTGAACTTTGATCTGAAATATAGTTAAATTACCTTGAAACAGGTTCATCCTTTCTGTTCTAGCCTTTATGTTACATTATGCAGGTTCTGCACGTTGCTCAGTCTATGGCAAATCACTCCCCATTACTAACACAGGAACTTCCTGAGTTTTCTACCCAATGTTCTGTGATTTATGGGCTTTTCCAGCCGAAATATTGGGAGTCAACAGTATCCCCAGCCATGTGTGATTTCCAGCACTATTTTCTAGTCTTTTCAGATATTTTGTTTGTTTGTTTCTCCCTGGAACAAGGTATTTTTCTACCACGCATGTACTGATCAGTGCTCTGCTGAATGTGCCAAGGAAGCTTGAATCGGCAGATATTCTAGACTCTGGTGCAGTCTCCTCTCTGGTGCTCTGTCCTGCAAGCCCATGTCACTTTCATCCCCCAAGGCACTCAGCTACTTCTCCCCAGATCAGCGTCAGCAAACTTTGCCCTAATTTCCCCCTCCTTGTCCCATGGCCTAGCAACTCTCATAATGCAATCAACACGAGAAAATTATGAAGCTGTCTATACTGGTTTCTGGTCTCTCAGTGGTAACTGTCTTTCACTGCTTGATATTCAGTGTCTTCAAAATGATTTTACATATATTTGTCTGTTTATTTTTCATTGTTCCAAGTAGGAGGGAAAAAAATCTGTTCCCTCTTACTCTATGGTAAGAGAATCTGAAGACTGATTTCCCCCTCTTTATCCAGCTAACTCATAAAATCTAAAGTTTGATTTTTCCACTACATAGAAATTTGAAATGCCTTTCAAATTCTTAGACCTTCTCAATTCTATCTAAGGACCATTGTGGGGTCTGCAAACTCTAATGTAAAAATCCTGCTCAAGAAAACTCAAGCATCCTGTAGTTAAATTTCATCTTCGTTTTCTGAAACTTAGCATTTCCTTCCATTATAAATGTATGCCACAAACCACAGTAGTATTAACACTATGGTAGGTAACTGGAGGAGGGCTCAGCAACCCACTCCAGTATTCTTGCCTGGAGAACCCCCTTGGACAGAGGAAACTGGCAGGCTACAGTCCACAGGGTTGCAAAGAGTCAGACATAACTGAAGCGACTTAGCATACATAATGTAACTTTGTCAGAAATTAAAAAATCACAGACATTTCATTTCACTGTGTATTTTTACCCTGCTTTGGAAAGTAGAGACAGCCTGGAGATCATAAACATGTGTGCCTCTCTCTCTCACTTTCCCTGTGCAGTCCCCCTCCCTCACATGACAATCTTGGAATATCCTAGAAATTTCTTTCTGCCTTATGCATTACCCACATATTTGCTGTATTTTGTCTAGTTCTATTCATGGGTTGGTCCACTGAAGGAGTGGCATCAACACTCTCCTTTCATATATGGGGAACAAGACTCAGTGAGCATAATCAAGGTCTCAGGACTGGTAGCATCCAGAACACTTCCATTTCTGTTTTCCAACCTGGTGGTTCCTCTACCCTACATTGTGTCTGCTATTTCTGTACCAGGGTTTAGCTTAAAGTTGTCACAAAATGATAAACTCAGCCATGAGTTTATGAGCATTAAAATGCTTTCCTACCACTAGGCTATGGTTTTCCAGTGGTCATGTATGGATGTGAGAGTTGGACTGTGAAGAAAGCTGAGCGCTGAAGAATTGATGCTTTTGAACTGTGGTGTTGGAGAAGACTCTTGAGAGTCTCTTGGACTGCAAGGAGATCCAACCAGTCCATTCTGAAGAAGATCAACCCTGGGATTTCTTTGGAAGGAATGATGCTAAAGCTGAAACTCCAGTACTTTAGCTACCTCATGAGAACAATTGACTCACTGGAAAAGACTCTGATTCTGGGAAGGATTGGGGGCAGGAGAAAAAGGGGACGACAGAGGATGAGATGGCTGGATGGCATCACGGACTCGATGGACGTGAGTCTGAGTGAACTCCGGGAGTTGGTGATGGACAGGGAGGCCTGGTGTGCTGCGATTCATGGGGTTGCAAAGAGTCAGACACGACTGAGCAACTGAGCTGAACTAAACTGAACCACTAAGAGGTATCTGGAGTTAAAATTCTTTTGCTGTCTATTTGCATAAAAACCTAAAATTGTGACTTATGAGACAATAGAGTATCATTTATTCGGCTTATATTAAACTAAATGTATAATAAATATGGGCTTCCCTGGTGGCTCAGTGGTAAACAATCCATGTGCTAATGCAGGAGATGCAGGGTTGATCCCTGGCTTGGGAAGATACCCCGGAGAAAGAAATGGCAACCTCGTCCAGTATTCTTGCCTGGAGAGTCCCATAGACAGAGGAGTCTGGCTGGCTACAGTCCATGGGGTTGCAAAAGAGCTGGACATGACTTAGCAACTAACAGCAATATAATAAATACTGAATTATGCTCACATGAGCAATGTGTACTAGCTGGTCAATGTCTGAGGAGACTGGGAGAAAGCCATGGAATAGAAGATGAAAGGGCCCATCAATTTAATGTTACATAACATTCAGTGCTCTGGATGATCCAGGGAGATGATATGGGGTGGGTGGTGGGAGGGGGCTTCGACACTGGGAGATCGTGCACACCTGTGGCTGATTCATGTCAATGTATGGCAAAACAAATACAGTATTGTAACGTAGAATAAAGTATTAAAAAATAAAATTAAATTTAAAATAACATTTAAAAATCAAAAAAAAAAGCATTCAGTGCTCTGACAGATTTGTCATTTTTTGGAAAAATCACATGTGCTCATTGAGACAAGTAGAAAAAGCATTTTCTATTTCCGTCAAGAAGTACACTATTTCTCATTGCAGTTCTGATATTTTTAATGATGAGAGGAGGTCCTATCCTCCTATTGCCCCAATCAGCTTCTTAGAGTCAACATCAACACGAGTACATGCCCATAACTTGAAGATTTGAAAATAAAAAGGCTTTGAAAGTTGCCTTCAGAGCTACAACATTTAAGCAGCTTGTTAAATGTTAATATATAAGCCTTATTGATCTACATGAAATTCTCTGTTTGGTGCTGTTCAGTCACTGAATTCTGTCCAACTCTTTGCAATCCCACAGACTGTAGCATACCAGGCTCATCTGTCCTTCACTATCTCCCTGAGCTTGCTCAAAATCATATCCAATGAGTTGATCTTGCTATCTAACCATCGTATCCTTTGCTGTTCCCTTCTCCTTTTGCCTTCAACCTTTTGTAGCATCCAGGTCTTTTCTAACCAGTTGGCTCTTCACATCAAGTGACCAAAATAATGGAGCTTCAGCTTCAGCATCCTTCCAAT
The DNA here is from genome assembly GCA_917880005.1 of Nanger dama. Taxonomy (NCBI): domain Eukaryota; kingdom Metazoa; phylum Chordata; class Mammalia; order Artiodactyla; family Bovidae; genus Nanger; species Nanger dama. The sequence continues at coordinate 8,556,360 of CAKJTW010000044.1, read as the reverse complement.
GAACATTCAGGACTAATTTCCTTTAGGATGGACGGGGTTTGACCTCCTTGCAGTCCCAGGGACTCTCAAGAGTCTTCTCCAACACCACAGTTCAAAAGTATCAATTCTTTGGCACTCAGCTTTCTTTATGGCCCATCACTCACATCTATACGTGATTACTGGTAAAACCATAGCTTTAAATATATGGCCTTTGTTGGCAAAGTGATGTCTTTGCTTTTTAACACACTGTCTAGGTTTATCATGGTTTTCCTTCCAAAGAGAAAATCTCCTTTCATTTCATGGCTGCAGTCACTCTCTGCAGTGATTTTGGAGCCCAAGAAATGAAATTTGTCATTAGTTCCACTTAGAAGAAGGAGAAAAATCTATTCTCTTTGGGAAAAAAAAATGACTCTAGAGTGAATACCTGTTGCTGCAGCTGCTAAGTGGCTTCAGTCGTGTCCGACTCTGTGACCCCATAGACGGCAGCCCCCAAGCTCCACCATCCCTGGGATTCTCCAGGCAAGAACACTGGAGTGGGTTGCCATTTCCTTCTCCAATGCGTGAAAGTGAAGTCACTCAGTCGTGTCCAAGGGAAACTTTATTTTTCTATAGACTTCTATCACCAACCCAGCGATGCATTTCTCAGAAAGAAACCCTCAAGTGCATGTATCAGAAAACATTGGTGGAGATGAATCCAAGGAGGTGGCCAGACTCAGAGCCACCTGCAGGATCACAGACTAATGACTGCCTTTCAGGTCTTAATCATCTGGTCTCAACAGGACTTTATCAGTCTGGGTTTTCTAGGCTTCCCATTAGGCTTCCCACTGATCCATCACCCCTTCTAAAGCTGCAGCAGTAGCTGCCAACCCTGGTGACCCAGGAGGCCAGCCTGCCAGGTACAGGTACTTAGCTTCCCTCCAGTTCACTGTCTGGATTTATGATACACTACTGCTTAATAGGTTTATCCCATTCTGGAAGTTCTAAAGAAAGGGGCTACTGGCTAAAGCAAAAGAAGGGAATGGCAAAAGTATTGCTGAGCACCTAGAGCAGAGCTGCAAGTGGCTACAGATATTAATGTTCACTACCTCTTCCATATTTACAGCACTGGGGTAAACATTTTTCCAGTGTTCTAGATAAGGAGCTAACATATCATTTGCCGAAGGCCCCAGGGATAGTGTGACAAACTGGATCAAGGTCTGTCTTCCTCTAAAGACCATGCTCTTCCTGAGCCATGTGATACTTACCTGTGTGCATGTATGCTCAGTCACTCAGTTGTGTCTGACTCTTTGCCACCCCATGGACTGTGGCCCGCCTGGCTCCTCTGTCTATGAGATTCCCCCAGCAAGAATACTGGAGTGGGTTGCCACTTCCGACTTCAGGGGATCTTCCAGACCCAAAGATCAAACCCATGTCTCCTGGGTCTCCTGCATTGACAGGCAGATTCTTTACTGCTGAGTTACCTGGAAAGTCCTAGTTATATACATAGCAGCATCCAAAACATCCAGCAACTCCCAGAGAAATCAAGATCTTCATCTCCAGTGAGTATCAGCAAGTAATGTCGCTCATCTTAAAGTTAAATCTTTCCTCTAGTCCTGTGAAAAATGCCATTGGTAATTTGACAGAAATTGCATTGATTCAAGTGACACCATATGTTACAACATTGCTGAACCTAGAGATTATCATACTAGATACAGAAGATCAGACAGAGAAGGACAAATAGCATGTAATATAACTCAAATGTGGAATATAAATTTTAATATGATATAAATGAACTTATTTAAAAACAAAAATACACTCAAATTTTGAAGACAAATTTATGGTTACCAGAGGGGAAATGTGGGAAAGAGAGTTAAGTTAGGAGTTTGAAATTAACCTGTACACACATATATATAAAATAGATAACCAACAAGGACTTACTGTATAGCAGAGGAAACCCTACTCAATACTCTATAATAATCTAAATGAGAAAATAATCTGAAAAAGAGTGAATATATGTATATGTATAACTGAATCACTTTGATATGCACCAGAAACTAACAGAAAATTGTAGATCAATTACACTCCAATAAATTTTTTTTAATGTTCACATTTGCTGAGTGATTTTTTTTTGGTCATGCTGCCCAGCTTGTGGGATCCTAGCTCCTGACCAGGGATTGAACCTGGGCCTATAGCAGTGAGTGAAAGTACAGAGTCTTAACCACTGGACTGCCAGGGAATTTCCTACTCCAATAAAATTAAAAAGAAAAAAGGAATCTGATCAATGAGATGGAATGACAGAAAATACGAAGGGTGAAAAAACTTGCTGGCTGAATCTTTATAAACTTCAAGAATTCTTAGAGAAGATTTTTTTAAAACACTATATAAATCTGAACCTTTAAAACTACTCTCATTAGGGAAGACAGAGATCATGATTCCAAAATGTGATTTGATTCAGTTTCAAAGGATTCAGTTAAAGGTAGAATTAATTCATAAATTTAAACTACATGGTGCTTCACTTGACAATAGAAGATTAGGACTAAAGGTAATCTTCCAAATTTCTGTCGTATTTTAATGCAGTTTTGCCATTTGCCCTAACTCTTTTTGCTGTTGCTAGTACTGGCTATACTGACCTTGACACCAGAGTGACCACTGTCTACAGGCTGAATCCATGAGCCTATCCAAGTTAATAGGAAATTCATTTTAATGTATCCGTTATACTTGACTGACAAAGGATGCTCTCTATGTATGTAAGTTCTGAAAAGAAAAATCTGTCTCAAACAATAAAACGGAGTGCCTTATGATGGAAAAGGTAAGGCAAATAATTATAAGAACTACAGTAATAATAATAATAATGTTATTATGACCCCATATAAAATTGAAAAAGGCAAAAAAGCCGATCTACAAAATTGCTCTTGTTCCAAGAATATCTAGCTTCTGGTCATTTCAAAAGGCACCAGATCCTGTTACAGCCACGTCAAGCTCAGGTCAACCCATCCCCACCTCATCCAATGCATTAGGAATTCTGCAAATGAGTGTTCTTGGTTCACAGGGATTTGATCACAGAAAGCTAGTTGTTGATCTTCGGATGCCTGCAGGCCTGCAATCTGTGCTACAAGTTTAGCCCTCCTAGGAAAAAAAAAAGGGGGGGCGGAGGAAGGATGAGACAAGAGGATGGAACCAACACAAGCAGCTGTAACAGGCTAATTGGACCCTTGTGGGCCACCAGTAGGTACAAAATTAAAGCAAACAGAGCCTCTCATTGTGCCCTTTCAGGACTGAACCTACCCTGGGTCTACCAGCTTTTCCCCTGCCTCCTCCCCTCATCCTCGTTTATAAAGGACCTAATTATGGGTCTTTCTGAAGGATCACAAGCCAGTTTTTATCTAAAAAGAATAAGGTATTTTGCCTCCAAACTGGAGACACTGTTAGAAGTTGGTAATTAGTATGACTTGTTAATGGAGTTTGGCTGTGATTAAGTGGTGACTGAGTGCTAGTTTGGTGCCTGTCAGTGGCTAAGCCTGGGAGGGTGAGAGATGTTTAATGAGACACCTGTTGTTCGGGGCCCACTGGGGTTTGTTGCAGTTGATTGGCACTTGGACGCAGTGCACTCGGTGTGGGGGGCTGCGCTGAGCCTGGCAGGCAGTTGGCATCACAGCGGAGCCTGCTGCTCCCAGCAAGTCAAGGCTGGCCATGTTTCCCGAGCTGAGAGTCTGTCCAAGCCTGCAGTCACGTGTTCCCACGTGATCTGGGCTGGCTGACTGTGCTCTGACTCCTAGGGGGCGCTGCACCCACCCTGCAGGAGGAAAATCCCTAGGTCCCCAGGAACCCCAACTCCCCACCAAACACCAGTCTGGGTGTTGGGTATCCCTCCCTCATCCAACCTCTCCTGCCCCCAGTGTACAGATGAGGAAACTGAGGCCACAGCAAGTTAAAGAGTTTGCCCAAGTTGACATAGCCACCTCCAGGACCAGAGACACTGCCCTCAGACACAAGCCCCTTTTAAATTTTAAAGGGATACCCAAGGAGCACATTAAAAATGGAAGTTATGATTGAATAGGTCTGGGAAAACCACTTTTCCTAAGAGTTTCCAAGCAGGGCCTATACTTTGAATGTAAGTCTATAGCATACTTGGAGAAGGCAATGGCACCCCACTCCAGTACTCTTGCCTGGAAAATCCCATGGAGGGAGGAGCCTGAGGGCTACAGTCCATGGGGACACGACTGAACAACTTCACTTTCACTTTTCACTTTCATGCATTGGAGAAGGACATGGCAACCCACTCCAGTGTTCTTGCCTGGAGAATCCCAGGGACGGGGAGCCTGGTGGGGTGCTATCTATGGGGTCGCACAGAGTCAGACACGACTTTAGCGACTTAGCAGCAGCAGCAGCAGCTATAGGATACTTCCTCGTCTTTGAGTCAAACGGAACCCACAAAAGAGAAATGCATTATTGTGTTTTTCAATTTTATGATTAAGACTTTGCTGTGCTATGCTCAGTCATGTCAGACTCTTTGGGTAGCCCGCCAGGCCCCTGTGTCCATGGGATTCTCCAGGCAAGAATACTGGAGCCGGTTGTCATTTCCTCCTCCAAGGATCTTCCCAATCCAGGGATCAAACCCCTGTCTCTTGCATCTCCTGCATTGGCCGGCGGGTTCTTTCCCACTAAGTCACTTGGGAAGCCCCATGATTAAGACTGCATTGTGCTTTTTGAGGAAGAGAGAGAAGGGATGTGCATAGCACCACTTTAGCCTCCTCTTTGCCCCTCAGATCGAGCCTGACGTTAAAGATGCTCGGGAACTCCTTACCTAAGTATGAAGTGGGTGCAGCCCAGAAGTGTGAGGCAGACCTGAAAATCACAGGAGGCTCAAGCCCCACACCAGCACGTCAGCAGAACATATCTGGGAGGGAAAAAGAGTCTCACCTTGGGGGCTCTGCTCGTTAAGGTGTTGGGGATCCAGTTGCCACCACCCTGACGCCTGCCCCTGCCGCTGACTGCAGGTGCCCCCTCCAGATCCACTGGGTAAACGTCACCCTCTCCAGGTCAGTGACCAGGAACCTCTGAGAAAACAGCCCTTTGTTCTTTCCCCGACAGTTGTTTGGGGCCGAAGGTGGGGTCAAAACACGTGTGAGGTCACGAAGGCCCCGCACCCACCTGGGCCCCGTTCAGCTTCGGTTCAGGAGGGGCAGTCACCCGGCCTCCAACTGACCTTACCAGTGACTCGGATTACAATTTGCACCACATTTTTTCAGACATTCAGAGGAACCTTTCTGAGCTCGAAAAAGACCCACAGCCTCCAGCCAAAGTTTGGCTCCCTTGGATCACGCTTCTTGAGTATGAAAATACCTGAAGAACAATCTCAGTTGCCTCAGGTCCTGACACCCATATTAAAATCAGATAAAACTGCAAGGGTAATTCACAAAACAAAGCCAAATACTTTGTTTTAAATTCTATAGATGATTGAGGGGAAAAGTGATTTTGTTCTGATCATCCAGATAGCTGTCTCATTGCTGTGCTTCCCTGTACTGAGGGAGACCAGGCCTGAGGGGAATACAATGTTACATCAAATTTATTTCTCCTGTATTGAAATGATCAGGGTGTTAATGTATTTTTTCTAGAGGAATAAAATATTTAGCTGATGTGGGTGGATTTTATTTCAAATTTGATAGAAAAAAACGTGTCATATTAGCCACAATTTGATCTAATAAATGGCAAGACCAAAATAAGTTATTTAAAAATCTTTGTAGGCATTTTCTTTTTTTTTTTTTTTTCTCATTTATAGCATTAGAATGTGAGGTGTTTACCATGACATTTCTAATAGCAAAGTATGCTTTAGGGGGTGGGTAGGAGGAATATGAATTGGGTGATTGAGACTGACATATATTCACTATAGATACTATGCCTAAAATGGATAACTAATCTGTATAGCACAGGATACTCTACTCAGGGCTTCCTGGTGACCTAAATGGGAAGGAAACTCAAAAAGAGAGGATATGTGTGAACATATAGCTGATTCGCTCTGCTGCACAGCAGAAATGAACAGCACTGTAAAGGAACTATTCTCCACTAAGAGCCTCCCTGGTGGCTCAGCTGGTAAAGAACCTGCCTGCAACGCAGGAGACCTGCGTTCCATCCCTGGGTCAGGAAGATCCCCTTGGGAAGGGCATGGCAACCCACTCCAGCATTCCTGCCTGGAAAATCCCCTGGACAGAGGAGCTTGGTGGGCTACAGTCCACGGGGTCACAAAGAGTCGGACACAACTAAAATGGCTAAAACTTACTTATACTCCTATAAAAACTAATTTTAAGAAAAGATATGGTTTAGACTTTTAGACGGATATCAGTCTCTCAACAGGGATTCAGTACTTTTTCTGGTGAACATGGGGATAAGGAACAATCATATGCCAGAAACTTACAGGTGATGCAGATACGGCTGATGGGAATCCTTTTTATAACTGCTAAGTTTTCAAGTACCAAAAGGTGCTACATCTCAAGGATCCCATATGAAAAGGAATATGCAAAATGCTTTAGGATGGAGTGCATAAACAGCAGATCTGAAGGCAGATGGATTTGGGAGAGAGACCTGGTTCTGCCAAGTATGAGCTGTGTAGCTTTGGACCAGGGGCTTAACTTCTTTGGTCCCCAGGTTCTCTATTAATAGTTTGGAAGCAGTCACATCATCTTGAAATATTGCTCTGAGACTTGGACATAAGGTATGGAAAGCTCCTGGTATATGGCAGACACTGGATGAACCCTGAAGGGGATTTATGTTGATCATTGTCCCACATGGTACAACCCTGCACTGGTGAACATCTCCCAGGACCGGCAGCTTGGAGGGAATCCATTTAACCATTTCACACCACAAAGACAGACTCAGAAACACCCACCCAGGTATCATTCCCTCTCACCTGGACTACTGAGATAGCTTATAAATAACAGGTCTCCTTGACTGATTCTGACACATTCTCTCTAATATCTGTTGTTTACATCAAAGTCAGAGCGATCATTTTCAGGTAGCGCTAACATGTGTACACTGCTGCTGCTGCTAAGTTGCTTCAGTCGTGTCCAACTCTGTGCGACCCCATAAATGGCAGCCCACCAGGCTCCCCTGTCCCAGGGATTCTCCAAGCAAGAACACTGGAGTGGGTTGTCATGTCCTTCTCCAATGCATGAAAGTGAAAAGTGAAAAGTGAAATTGAAGTCACTCAGTCATGTCCGACTCTTAGCGACCCCATGGACTACAGCCCACCAGGCTCCTCCCTCCACCATGTGTAAAATAAATAGCTAGCAGGAATCCACTGTATAACACAGGAGCTCAGCCTGGTGCTCTGTGATGACCTAGATGGGTGGGATGGGTGGGGGAGGAGGGGAGGAAGGCTCAAGAGGGAGGGGATATATGTATACTTTGAGCTGATTCATTTTGTACAGCAGAAACCAACACAACACTCTAAAACAATTATCCTCCAATAAAAATAAATAAAAATAAAATGTGTACTTAATAAAACTTGGTGATAAAAAAAGGAAAGGGATCATTTTCAAACATGAGACCTGACTCAAATCTAACAGAATGACAGCTGAAAGTCTTCTACTGCCCAGAGCTCTGCCTGGTCCCGCCACTGCTACCTGCAACTTCCCCCTGCTCACACCCACTGACTCCCTCTGGCCAGCCTCCCTGAGCCCCACACTGGTTCTAACATGACAGGTTCAGCTCTCAAAATTCCCCTGCTTAGAAGGTGCTTTCTCCTGCTCTCCACCTGGCTCATCCCATCAGTTTTCTCCCCAAACCAAAAGGCGCTTCACAGACTAGGTTGTCCCATAGACATTTGCGTTTCAACCCTTCCTCCCAAGCATCTCTTACCTTCTTACATGCGTGCAAAGTTGTTTCAGTTGTGTCCAACTCTTTGCAACCCTATGGACTGTAACCCATCAGGCTCCTCTGTTCATGGAATTTCCCAGTCAAGATTACCAGAGTGGGTAGCCATTCTCTTCTCCAGGGGATCTTCCCGACCCAGGCATCGAACTTGGGTCACCTGCACTGCAGGCAGATTCTTTACCTCTGAGCCACCAGGTAAGCCCCCTTACCTCCTTACCTTGCTTTATTTGTTTTTTAATCTTATCCCCTTGCTTTATTTTTGTAATTTTTATTTTGTATTGGAATACAGTTGATCGCAGGTGGCGCTAGGGGTAACTCATTTGCCAATGCAAGAGACATAAGAAATGGCGAGTTTGATCCCTGAGTCAGGAAGATCCCCTGGAGAGGAGGGCATGGCAACCCGCTCCAGTATTCTTGCCTGAAAAATCCCAAGGGCAGAAGAGACTGCAGGCTAGGTCCAAGGGCCACAAAGAGTTGGATACACGTGAAGCAATTTAGCATGCATAGTTGGTTAACAATGTGTTAGTTTCAGGAATACTGCAAATTCAGTTATCCATATATACATATCTATCCTTTTCAAATTCTTTTTCCATTTAGGTTACTATAAAATATTGGTCAGAGTTGTCTGCACTATACAGCAGGTTCTTGTTGCTTATCCATTTTAAATATGCATTGCTTTAATTTCTCCATAGTTCTGATCAACTCTAACATATTTTGCTGTTCCTGAATGATAGTATCTTGCTCTTTCCTATGGAGGCAGAGGCCTTGCTTGGTTCCTTGACAATCTCAGGTGCTTAGAAACATTTCCTGGAATCCCATAAAAAGATGGTGTACAAATGGACAAATGAGTGAATAAATGAATGAGTGAGTTTGCAATAGTAGGCCCTGGATGACTGTACGTTGAGTGACTGAATGGAATTGGCTCTTTTACTAAGTCCTGTCTATTAATAGGAATCAGCCTCCTGTAGGGCAGGGCCATCTCCTTTGGCCCATGCAGAACAACAGCTCAGCATGTTCTAGTGGGAAAGAATCAGAAAAGATTCAGCCAGTGTGATAAAATGAAGCCCAGAGATGGAAAACTAATCAGGGCAAGAGGAACTTGAACCCAGGGTCAGGTCTTCTAGCTTCAGTTTGCCATGACTTTGTCCTTGCTGCCCCTTTGCTGGGCCCACTGCCCCCTGAAGACTCCTGAGCAGAGAGCTGGGGTTCCAGAAGGACTGATCGGTCATGTGACTACCTGATGCTGGCACCTGTTATAGTGAATGTTGCAGATCCCCTTCTCATCTGAGAGAGAAGCAAGGCCTTTATTCCTCAGAGCAGGACAGTAAACAGTGATAACCCTAGAGTGATTCCCAGTAAAGCCCCTGGAGGGAAAATCCATCGTGTGCTCAGCCCTGCTATTCTTTGGCACAGTGGTTAGTAGGAGCTTCTTCCTGTCACCACGATGCAGTGGTTCAAGAGAACTGCTTGAGGCCATCTAAACAGGTGGGTTATGTTGTGGATATTCCAGATGCTCTGCTGATGTGTGCGCTATATGGGAAAAAAGAGCCACAGGTCTTCAGGGGGCAAAACCCAGAGTCCCAAGATGAGAAGGCAAAGTTGCATAGAGCCCAGCCCCAAAGCGGGGAAAATTCCGTGTATCCACTGTTTTAACTAGGCTTGGCCCCTGGCAGAGTGTGTGAAAGAGGCATAGCTGCTTGGGAAGTTTCATTTATTGTTCATTTCCTAAATCCTGTCCAACTCTTTGGGACTCCATGAACATGCACACCATGAACATGCCCTGCACCATCTCCTAGTTCGCTCAAATTCATGTCCATTGAGTCAGTGATGCTCTCTAAACATCTCATCCTCTGCTGACCCCATCTCCTTTTGCCTTCAATCTTTCCCAACACCAGGGTCTTTTCCAATGAGTTGGCTCTTTGTATCAGGTGACCAAGGTATTGGAGTTTCAGCTTCCGCATCAGTCCACTCAATGAATATTCAGGTTTGATATCCTTTAAGATTGACAAGTTTGATCCTCTTGCTGTCCAAGCGACTCTCAAGAGTCTTCTCCAGCACCACCGCTCAAAAGCATCAATTCTTTAGTGCTCAGCCTCCTTTATGGTCCAGCTCTCAGATCCATACGTGACTACTGGAAAAACTATACCTTTGCCATCACCATTGACCAGGTGACATCTCTGCTTTTTAATATGCTGTCTAGGTTGGTCATAGCTTTTCTTCCAAGAAGCAAGCGTCTTTTAATTTCATGGCTGCAGTCACTGTCCACAGTGATTTTGGAGCCCAAGAAAATAAAATCTGTCACTGCTTTCACTTTTCCCTCCATCTATTTGGAATTAAGTGATGGGACCAGATGCCAAGCCTAATCACAGAATAAACTTAGAATCTTGACCAGTGAGGCCTGAAAACATCCACAGAGGCAGTGCACACGAAGGGAAGGACCTCCCACAGATATGCTAAGAACTGCAGGAGGACCCCAAAACAGGGTCTGCAGAATGTGGCCAATGCTATGGAGTGAGTCATACAGATGAGCTGACAGTACCAGAGACAGTGCAGCCTGCCTCCACGTGGCCTTGACCTGAAAATCCCGCCCATCAGAATGCCGCTGCACATCACTGAATGTCCAGGGATGTAGGATTCTGTTTGTGTGTGTGATAGTCGCTCAGTCATATCTGGCTCTTTGTGACCCTATGGACTATAACCTGCCAAGTTTCTCTGTCCATGGAATTCTCCAGGCAAGAATACAGGAGTGGGTAGCATTCCCGTCTCCAGAGGATCTTCCCTACCCAGGGATCGAACCTGGGTCTCCCACATTGTAGGCAGGTTCTTCACCATCTGAGCCACCTGCAATCCTGGGATTCTCTTTAGGTTAACCGCATTTCTAACAAATTGGGTCTCTAGTTCACACTCCAGAGTGTAGGTTTCATCATTCTCAACTGATCATTTTGTTTTCATCCTAAAGTTCCCAACTGAAAAAACCTTCAGGCTAATATTTTCAAGGGCTATATAGGATTGATGGGTATTTACTGATTTTATAATTAAGATACCAGTGCATCATCCAGAATTGGTAAAACCAAGAACTTTTAGGACGTGGCCTTAGTAGGCTTATGTCGAGGTGTGTGCACATTATACTAATGCACAGAACAAGGACATCTCATTTTCTTGTGCTTTGCTTTACTGTGCTTTGCAGATATGGTGTTTTTGTTTTGTTTTGGTACAAATTGAGGATTTGTGGCAACCCTGCATTGAGCAAGGCTATCAGTGCCATTTTTCGATACCGTTTGCTTGCTTCATGTGTTTGTGTCACATTTTGATAATTCTTACAGTATGTAAACGTTTGCATTCTTTTTGTTTGTTATAGTGGTCTGTGATCTGTGATCTGTGATGTTCTATGACTTGCTGAAGGCTCAGATGATAATTAGCATTTTTCAGCAAAACTGCGTCTATTAATTAAGATATACACATTGCTTTTTTGGGCTTCCCTCACAACACAATTGGTAAAGAATCTGCCTACAATGCAGGAGACCTGGGTTTGATCCCTGGGTCAGGAAGATTCTCTGGAGAAGGAAATGGCAACTCACTCCAGTGTTCTTGCCTGGGGATCCCATGGACAGAGGAGCCTGGCAGGCAACAGTCCATGGTGTCACAAGAATTGGACATGATTTAGTGACTAAACCACCATGTCTTTTAGATATAATGCTATTGCATACTTAATAGACTACAATTTAGTGTTAAAACCAATTGTATATGCACTGGGAAATCAAAAAAATTGTTGTGACTCATTTTATTATCAAATATGCCTTATTGCTTGTATCCTAGGTATGAGGATACTAAGCCTCATATATATATGTAATTTAAGCCCAAGTGGTAGGCATGATTCTCTTGATTTTTATAGATGAGGAAAGTTGGAGAAAATCAGTGGCTGTACTCTCTGATTTGGTGCTGATTTAGTCTCTAAGTCATGTCCAACTCTTGGGACCCCACAGACTGTAACCCACCAGGCTCCTCTGTCCATGGGATTTCCCAGGAAAGAATATTGGAGTGGGTTGTCATTTCTTTCTCCAAGGGATCTTCCAGAACCTCGGACCTAACCCTGGTCTCCTACATCACAGGCAGATTCTTTATCAACTGAGCCACCAGGGAAGAAACCATAGTCCCAGGGCGGGGCACTTAAACAGCAGAAATTAAGCTCCTCACTGCTCTGGTAGCTGAAAGTCCGAGCTCAAGATGTGGGCAGTGTTGGTTCCTCTCTCCTTGGCTTGCAGACAGCAACCTGCTTTCCGTGTCCTCGCACGGCCCTTCCTCTGTGCACACTGATCTCTGGTGTCTCTTTGTGTGTCCAGAGCCTCTCTTCTTATAAAGATGCTGGTCAGATTGGGTTACAATGCACTCTGTAGGCTTCATTTTAATTTCACCACCTCTCTAAAAGTCCCATCTGCAAATACAGTCAAATTCTGAGGCACTGAGGGTTAGGCCTTCTACAGATTCTTTTTTGGGAGGAGCAGCATTCAGACCAAAACAGTAGCCCTACACTCTGGTTTGCCTGGGACACTCAGGGTAAGTTCATTGTCCCTGGGTAACTAGTACATAGCATCCTTTCACTCTCAAAATTATCCATTTGAATGATCAACTCACTCTACTATGACTGCAGGCTTCATAAAACATCTTAAGAAGAGAAGAACAGAAAAGAGTTTCAGCTCTGCTCTGCTCCCCAAATCCCCCTACCCCTTCCTGCCTCTTAGATCCTCCCTTTGCACCATTGTGTGGCTGTCCCTGAGAAACTGTGCTTACAGACACTTTGCAGGGTCTGGGAGAGGCGCCGTGATTCGGTAGGCCAGTCAGTGTACAAGGCTGGCCACCACGTGGCTTGGCTTCTCCCTGACTTCACAGCGAAACACGGATTGTGTGGATGAATAAGGGCAGATGGGTCCTGTCTGCTTCCCCTCACTCCTTGCTTGGGTTTTAGCCAACCATATTTCACTACTGTGCTTCTGTTCCAAAATTAAGAACATTCTTTAATTCTAAAATTAAGAATGAAAGCAAGTGCCTTTGTCCAGGAGGATGCTGTGTAACACCTGAGGGATGCTGGTGGATGTTCCAGCCGAAGACTTGCACCAGCCTTCTGCTGTTGGTTACGCCCTCCCACACAGGCCCGGCCACACACAGCACTTCCCCTACCTCCTAGTGTCCTCCGTGTTACATGCCTCCAGACTCTTCCTTCCTGGGGTGTACGTGCTGGACCCCCACTGAGACAGCAGCTCTATCATCTGACAGACTATGGACCACAAGTTGCTGGGCTCTGCCTCTGCAGGGGAGCCAGCTTAGTCCTTGAACAGTCCATTCAGCGGAGAAGGAAGGATGGCGCTCTGACTGTGAACTTGATGCATTTTTCTGAAGAGGGAAGTGGGCGCTGCTCTGGGAAAGTCGACAAAGCCCAGGGGTGAGCCAATTTTGATGATTTGGCCCATGGTGTCCCAATTTATTACCACAAAGGGAAGATAACGACAAGCTTCCGTAGAGAGTACCTACCACGTACTAGGCTTTGTGCCGAGATCTTTAAAGCCAAATTTTAATCAAAGCATGCAAACCTAGGAAGCTTACCAGAGGCTCAGGTCTGTGTCTCCCTCTCTAGCTCTTGTGCAGCCCATGGTACCTCTTTTAATCTTTTTGCAATCATTGTTAAGGCAAGATTCCTCAAATACATTCCTAATCTCACTTTTGCCTTAAAAAGAAGTCACACCTCACTCATGTCTGTAGTAAATGATTGCAAAATGCTTTCCAAAGAATCCTTCTTCTACAAAATATTAACAAACCCTCTGCCTTCCTGCCTTGACCCCTACCCTTCTTCAACCAGAGGGGAGTCTGTGACCTTTGTGTTGGAAACAATGGGTTGTTCAGTTTCATTATTGTAAGACTTCTCCAAGCCTGGAGTGTGTTGCTGCTCATTGTGAATTCCCATGAAGAGGTGGCATCATGCAATGTTTCACAAACTGAGTACCCCTGTGGGTCCATTCACCTGGGCAACATCGGTCTGGAAACACTGGCTTCTTAATGCTTCAAGTTTCCACCTGAACTTCTAGGCCCTGTGTGATATTTCCCCATAATTATTTAGCATGATTTTTTTTCTTCTAAAAGCAAGTAGTGGGTACTTCTGCCTGCACTAGTGTGTGAGCTTAGTCACTTAGTCGTGTCCAACTCTTTGCAAGCCCAGGGACTGTAGCCAACCAGGCTCTTCTGTCCATGGATTATCCAGGTAAGAATACTGGAGTGGGTTGTCATTTCCTTCTCCAGGGGATCTTCCCGACCCAAGGATCAAACCTGGGTCTCCTACATTGCCAGTGGATTCTTAACAATCTGAACCACCAGGGAGATTCCCTCAACCCGCAGCCCAAACTCAAGTTCTCTCTTCTTATTATGCCACCTTCTGTCTTTCCCCTACTTCAAAGCCAAGGATCTCTGTAGATCCTCTTAGCTAGTCAACATCCCTTCTGCTGTAATTCATTCTAGCTACTCAATTAGCACCTGGCCCAGGCTCTAACTGTGTGCAAAGCACACATGAACACTAACTTGCTCTACCTCAAGTGCTCCTTTTTAATACTAAAATAGTTCTGTGCCTATTAGTCTTATTTTATCTGCTAGATTGCAAGTTTCTTGGGGCTTTCCCCCTCTCCTCTATTTAAACCAACAGCATCTGCCTCTGAAGTGGTACCATGACTCCCTGGTATGGCCATAACCTGCCTTTGCACTCTAGCTTTTTCAAGGGTCAACCACATGTGCCAGTTTCTCTGGGACTCGGTTTGGGCACTAAAATCTCACAACCCCAGAGCCCATCCAGTGCCAGGGTAGTTGCACTATCACTTACCAACTTGCCCTAGCACATAAGGTTTGCATTCTAAATCTTTATCCTCTGGCTAAAATGCTCTCCTCATCCATGGTTGGCCTCTGAAAGCCAGGTTCAGATGTGTTTCTCTTATCAGACATTCCCTTATCACATACTTCTCTTGAGGAGTCCAACCAAGTCCCTTGGCCTTCAGTTCAGTTCAGTCCAGTTGCTCAATTGTGTCCAACTCTTTGCAAGCCCATGGACTGCAGCACACCAGGCTTCCCTGTCCATCACCAGCTCCCTTGGCCTTGCATCTTAGCTATTCACCCACTGACTCATGGTCTAATTCTCAGACAGCTGTCTCCCTTTAGGTGATTCTTTTGGGCAAGGCCCTGTGATGCACACCCACACTTCCTCCTATACCCAGCATAGTTCTTTATACCAGGGTGTCATCAAATGGGCAAATTTGCTGATGGATCTGATGGTTCTGATCCCAGGGCAGGCCTAATCCCAGGGAAGGCTAAAGGCAGGAAGGAGAACAAATGGAGAATCTAAAGCCAACTGTGTTCGTTCCACTCCATCTAAAAACTCAGTAAATGACACTGAAATCTTCCATGGCAGTGAACTCAATTTTTCAGCACAATGTAGAGGGCTGTCTATAATCCATTAGATGTATATTTGTTTCTTGCTGCTTAAATCTGCCAGGCTTTGCAGATTTATGCAGGTAGAAATTTGCAGCAGTACAGAAAGCCTCCCAGGGATGGGAAAGTCACCGCACAGCTCTGCTAGGTCATTCATAATGGGGATCATTGCAGATCTTGCTCAGGAAATTGCAGAGACCACATTTTTAAAATGAATATAAAGTTGAGAGGGAATTTTGTCAAGTCGGATTCACCAAAGCCAAAGTAGGCCACCCTGACTCAAGCTGTCAATAAGGTGTTAGGGAAGACACTGGGAGATTAACACGCTTTCACAGTGACCCAGCTGTTCTCTTGAAGGTGATAACGTACAGTCAGGCACAGGATGACTAACAATAGTGAGGGAGTGGAGGAGGTGCCATGCGGAGCTTTCAAACCTAAGGATCTGGCCGAGTTTCTTCTTATTTCTCAGAAAAAAACATTCATTTTTTAAATAAAAATCTAACTAGCATTGTTTCCAACCATAGGTACATGAAAGGAAGGCTTTTATAGAGTATTTTTCTTTTTATATTACATTATGCTAATTTTTCAGAAAATTGCTATACACAAAAAGTAGCTCTCTCTGTACAGAGAAAAATTGTTTCCTTCTTTGTCTCTCTCTCTATATATATACACACACACATATGTGTATGTATAAAATACACACTTATTTTATGGGCTTCCCTAGTGGCTCAGATGGTAAAGAATCTGCCTCTAATACAGGAGACCTGAGTTTGATCCCTGGGTTGGGGAAGATCCCCTGGAGAAGGGAATTGCTACCCACTCCAGTATTCTTGCCTGGAGAATTCCATGGACAGAGGAGCCTAGCAGACTACAGTCCACGGGATCACAAAGAGTTGGAAATGACTGAACAATGAATACTATACATATATATTTGTGTATAAAATACATACTTATTCTAATTGCATTTTATTATTGATGTTATTTCTACTATAGTACATTTATTATGTATTATATATTTATTCTTTAACTATGCTGCTGCTGCTGCTAAGTCGCTTCAGTCATGTCCGACTCTGTTTGACCCCATATATACATATATATAGAGAGAGAGAAAAGAGATGGAGACCACTGCCCATCCAATTCCCTGAACCCACCCTGCTCATCTAAGGTCAGTGTTCCTCCGAAGCCATAGGTGAACTGAACTGAAGGCAACATGGTCAGTGGCCTGCCTTCTCATAGGCCAGCTAAACTTCTCATTAAGAGGAAGGACTTTATTTTCAGGACACTACTGGTCAAATGGAGGTTCAGTAAGTACAGTAAACTCAATGTCACTCTTACAATTGGCATAAAAATAAAGCCAGTTTAGACATCAGTTTTCCAAATATTTAGTAAGTGTGCATAATCCAGAATTCAGTATTAGTGTTTCTCCAGCGTTTAAAATCTCTATTTTTCAGTTACCCCGTCATGTCCAACTCTTTGCGACTCCATAGACTGCAGTAGGCCAGGCCCTCACCATCTCCTGAAGTTTACCCAAGTTCAAGTCCATTGCATCAGTCATGACAACCAGCCATCTCATCCTCTGACACTCTCTTCTCTTTCTTCCCTCAGTCTTTCCCAGCATCAGGGATTTTTCCAGCGAGTTGGCTGTTCGCATCAGGTGACCAAAATCAAGGCTTTAAACAGTTTGCTGGCTTCATGTATCTAGTGATGTCAGTGGTGAAACTACAGGTTCCCTATTCACATGTCTGTCCTCCCAGAAAATAGATATTTTAGCCCAACCCATTCCTATTAAATTATAGAGAGCTTGAAACTTGAAGACAGTTCTCTGTGGTCTAAAATGCCCTAAATGGACAATGAAGTGAAGTCACTCAGTTGTGTCCAGCTCTTTGCGACTCCATGGACTGTAGCATACTACGCTCCTCCATCCATGAGATTTTCCAGGCAAGAGTACTGGAGCAGGTTGCCATTTCCTTCTCAGAGGATCTTCCTGACCCAGAGATCAAACCCAGGTCTCCCACACTGTAGGCAGACATTTACCATCTGAGCTACCAGAGAAGGTCTCTGTGGTCTAAAATGCCCTAAATGGACAATATAAACATTAAAAAAAATTAATGTCAGGTAAGAAAGAATATGGAAATACTAGAAAATTAAAAAGAAAATTAGGCAAAGAAAAGAATAAGCAATACCAGCAGTAAATGTACAGGGGTCTGTCTTCCAATTCTTCCTTCATGGTCTTTTTGTAACTCTTAGCTCCCAGTGTTTTAAATGAGCACTTACTAAATCTGCTGGAATATGCATCTTCACTTGTGTGCGGATGTGTGCTCAATCGCTTCAGTTGTGTCTGACTCTTTGTGACCCTGTGGACTGTAACCCACCAGGCTCCTATGTCCATGGGATTTTTCTGGCAAGAATATAGGAGTGGGTTGTCATGCCCTTCTCCAAGGGATCTCCCAGACCCAGGGACTGAACCCACATCTCCTGCTTCTCCTCATTGGCAGGCAGGTTCTTTACCAGTGAGCCACCAGGGAAGCCCCACATCCTCCCTTGAGCAAAGCTAAAAACTCTGTTCTAGACCTCTAAACATATTGATAGAGTGCTTTAGCAGTTAATCATTAGCTAATATGAATAATTCTAAAATATAAAATGAAGTAAATGAAATCAACTTGTCATTGGAAGAGTATAGAGGTTTAAAAAAGAAAGGAAAAAAAAAAAACAGATAATCAAGAATGTTCTTGGAGTCTAGCCTCCAGTTTTGCCCCAGGTTAGCTCTGTGAACACAAGCAATTCAGATTGTCTCCTGAAGACTTGATTTCCACACAATTGCATTGATGGAATTAGACCAGGTGAACTTTCTTTAAGGCCCCTTACTTATAGCCCAAATAGTCTATCAGTCTATAAAGAAAAAAAGAAATATGAATCAATTACTTAGAATTAACTGGGATATTATCTTCTCTTATAGATACCCAGTCTTAGAACTATAGAATTGTCTTTAATTACACAAGTAATCACTGTTCACTGTAGAAAATAATGTCAATATCATTTCCTCCACACACAAAAAAGTAAAGTCCCTAAAAACCTAGTATACTGCAATGTCCATTTTAAATATTGTGATGTTTATCTTTCAGGATATTTCCTATGCAAAATATACACATACATACACACACATGTACATGAGATACTATATCTCAGTTTTGTGGCCTGTCACAAAGC
Source organism: Nanger dama (assembly GCA_917880005.1). NCBI lineage: Eukaryota > Metazoa > Chordata > Mammalia > Artiodactyla > Bovidae > Nanger > Nanger dama. Next base: position 8,537,865 of record CAKJTW010000044.1, on the reverse strand, counting down.
CAGTTCAAATTTTCTAGGGACCAGCTCGTCATTAGGTCCCAGTCTTAGAAAAATATGTATCCTTTGATTAAGCAATTGTACTGCTAACAGTGATGAGAGAACTGTGCAAAATGTATGTAGAAGGATGTTCACTATAGCATTGTTTAGCATCAGTTTTAAAAGATGAAAAACAACACTGAGGATTCTGCTAGGTAAATTTCACGGTACCTTATGCACAGTGGAGTATGATGCAGCCTTTATTAATGATGGATGCATATTTAGGACTATGGAAAACTACACAGGATCGGGACGTGAGGTATTTCCTCTGACAACCACAGGTAAGGGAGTTTACTGTAGGCTTTCTTTAAAAAGCCACAGTGAAGCTGCCGGGATGGCACAGCCCGAATCGGGGCTGCTGACAGTGATTCTGGGCTCTCCATATGCTCCACAGCTTCTAGAAATGGCAGGCTAACATTTCCCTCCTGTTGGCACTGCTGGGCCTGCAGCAACTGCTGTTCCCGTCCTCATTCTCCACTCTGTCTCCAAAGCCTTTGCCCACTCTCACCAAGACCAGAGAGAGACACATTCTGGAAGCTGAGAAAAAGCAAAGCCCTTGTGAGTGGTCCTGTTACACTAGGCTCCAGCAGCAGCCTTCTTGGTCCCGAGACAGGCAGGGTGGGGGGTGAATGGGGCGGGAGAGGCAGAAGGCAGGGGAGGGGAGGCATGGGGGCTGCAGAGAGCAGGGGACTCACAGAGGGGTAGGAAAGTAAAAGAGGCAACGCTCTGGGCCTCAAGCAGGAAATACGGAGCAATGCTTTCTGAATAATCACAGACAGCATGAGACCGAGGTGCTGTTGTGCTTCCTTTCCATGGATATTGCAACCGATGAATTAAGGAAGGACTCATGGAAGAGCCAATCAGGTTCTGAACTGTTTGCTGACATCTGGGAAAGGAAAGCTTTCTTGCTGCACCTGCCGCTCCTCTTCTTCTCCTTTACCCCCTTTTCATCCTCCCGATCCATTACACCCTCTCCCATCTGTTCTCATAGTTCAGCTATAGGTCACAGTGGCTGGGGTTAGCCCTTGCAAGGTGGGGAAGAGAGAAAGGGTACTTAGTGCACCTGTGCAGGGAAGGCTATATACAGCCATTCACCTGCTCTGCACTTCCCCCGGTGGCTCAGCTGGTGAAGAATCCTCCTGCAATGCAGGAGACCAGGGTTCGATCCCTAGGTCGGGAAGATCCCCTGGAGAAGGGAAAGGTTACCCACTCCAATATTCTAGCCTGGAGAATTCCATGGACGTCCACGGGGTCGTGAAGAGTCAGACACAACTGAGCGACATCTGTTTAACCCTACTCGTTGACTTACACATCTCCAACAGGGTGAGCGCAGACTATGTCTGAAGGCGCTGTGTGGTAACTTCCTCATCCTCTCCTGGCCACTCCAGCTGTTGCAGTTTTGCTTCCCCCATCTTCTGTTGGGCATAATCTGGCTTTCCTTCACACCCTCATTTCTCTGGTGGTGGTGGAGGTGATTAGTCGTTAAGTCATGCCTGACTCTTGGCGACCCCAGATTGGAGCTCCTCCAAGCTCCTCAGTCCATGGGCTTTCCCAGGCCAGAATACTGGAGTAGGTTGCCATTTCCTTCTCCAGGGGATCTTCCTGATCTGGGGATCAAACCCACAACTTCTGCATTGCAGGCAGATTCTTTACCATTGAGCCACCTGGGAAGGCTGTAATTTCTCTGGCAGCCCTTCAGTAATGCCAGCCACCATCTTTCTGTCTATGATGTGAATAGTGCTTAACAGGCAGTTAAACTAATCCAGCTCCCTCTCTAAGATGCTGCATACTTTTCCTCAACGTGTCTATGTTTTCTATCTAAACACTTCCTTGTTAATGTGCAACAACGAACAATTAATTTACTTCTACTTAACAGAGTACATCTGGGGTACAATCAAAAAAATCAAAAGTCTGCCCCAGCAGCCTCCTATGCCCCTTAGCAGTGGCAGCTAACCCACCCTCATGGGGTACATTTCTGTACTCCAACCATCATGAGGCCAGGGGCACATGCAGCTTTTGCTGGCCACGCTTGGTATTGTCCCCTGACTGCCAAGAATCCTGATTTCTTAAGTAGAAGTGACTAAATGTAGAAGGAAAGGCAAGAGGAGAAGGGGGCAGCAGAGGATGAGATGGTTAGATGGCATCACTGGCCCAATGAATGTGAATTTGAGCAAACTCCAGGAGATGGTGAAGGACAGGGAGGCCTGGCGTGCTGCAATCCATGGGGTCACAAAGAGTCAGACACGACTGAGCAGCTGAACAGCAGCAGCAAATGTAGAAGGAGGTCCTGGTGTTGCACAGAGCCAAGGGAGGACAAGGATCACCACACTTTCTCATGGAGAGGGAGCCCAGTGAGCCAACAACACTGCTGCCAGGTGGAAGAAGGGAATTCAATTACCTGAAAACCCACTATATGCCAAATATTATGCTTCATGCTTCACGCTCAGCAGGAACCACTATCTCCCACATGCAGAAGACACAGTTTCCATCCTCAAACTAGACATGGGTGGACAAAGTATCCATATGATAACTGGTTTATAGATACTTATAAGGTGCATCTGCAAGGGTGAGTCAAAAGGAAACCAAACCAGGTGAATTGATGATAAAAGTAATCTGTATTTATTAAGTGTTTACCAGTGTCCAGGATTTGTGTATGTCTCTTTAAAATTCAAGATCTCAGATATCAGAATTGTCTTCATAGATGAAAAGACCTGGATTTAGAATAATGATGCATGCCTCCTGCATCATCAAAGAGATGTTGAATGATTAAGATTCTAAATTAGAAGACTTCTAATCCTGGTGATCTATATAGTGTCTACCTATTGACATGAGTGAGCATTCTCATTTTCTACACATTCTGGATGAAGTGGTGTTTTTTAAAACCGAGCGCAATATTTAGTCCTATTGGTTTCAGTCCAATTCAGTCACTCAGTCATGTCTGACTCTTCAACCCCATGGACTATAGCAAATCAGGTGTCCCTGTCCATCACCAACTCCTGGAGCTTGCTTAAACTCATGTCCATCGAGTTGGTGATGCCATCCAACCATCTCATCCTCTGTCATCCCCCTCTCCTCCTGCCTTCAATCTACTGGTTTAAAGGTTCCTAATTCTGGAACACAATTAATACTAAGTAATATTTTAATGTGACTGATACTCAAAACATAGCATGAATTATTACTAGTAAGAATTTGTGATGATCATTTTTGAGCACTGTCCTAAGTATCTTCTAGAAATCATCTCATTTATTATTCCTTATAACCCATGTGAGAGGTGGTGGTATGGGGCTCGTTTTACAGATGAGAAAACTGAGGCACCAAGGTAGGTAGGTAATCTGTAGCTGGCTGCAGATCGGCTGAGGGCAGTGGTGGGATTAGAACCCAGTTCTACCTGGTTCCAAGCCCACAGTGTCTTAACCCATGATCACACCAACTAGATTCAGTTATTATTTTAATAACAAAGAAGCTACAATTAAAAAAACACACTATGGTGCATTTCACTACACTGCAATAGTTAAAATCTAATTGAAAATGAACTGCCTCAGTTTCTTTTTTAATATTTCTAATAACCAATAAACAAGTTAACTCTTTCATTTCCAGAAGATTTCTCTACAGGCAGATTCATCCCTATTAAAACTCTTCCTTGAGAGCTACCTAGCATGGCTTTAAACCACTCAAGCTGATTTTTTAAAAGGAGTTTTAGATCCTTTATAAACTGTCCATGGCATGCAGTTCTGACACCTGTGAAAGACAAAATTGTTTTTGCTTTTGTTTTGCAGCTTGTTGCTGGTGGGAGGCCTGCCCTAGGACCCTCCGTGAAGGCCTTGCTCAGAACAGGCTGTGGGGGGCCTTGTGTGGGGTCAGCCCACGGAACTTCCTGAAGAGGTCATGGCGACCGAGCCTGACAGGCTCCTGGAGAGCCGCTTGACTGCCTGATAAAGACATCAGAGACCTAAGGGACATTTAAACAAGCCTGACTACTTTGCCTCCCTGAGAGTGTGAGTCTGACCTGCCTCCTGGTTTTACCTTGCCACCTGGGAACCCTGGGAACTGGGGCCTGGCTTCAAAGTCAGTTGCCAGTGACTTTATTGGTGGCTACCTCCTGTTTCTAGTAATGAGAGATGCTTCAGATCATCACAATGTTTTAAAGTTCCCTAAATTTTTCCTTGGAAAATTGCCACTTGTTCTGCCCTAATGTCAGTCCTTTGTGTGTTTGATACCCTTCCCCTGTACCCTGTGGGTTTTCCCTGTGTAGTGATGGGTGCTTTGAACTTGCTGAGTGTTACAAGTGGGGCTAAGCAAAGTCTGTATGATGTATTAGGTAGAGTAACTTCAATGACACGAAGAGACATGAAGGAAAGGGGGATTCTAAGATTTTACTGAAGGAATTTTTGCCACACACCATACTCAAAATAAGAAGAATCTCAATTTTTCCCACTAATTTCTCACCTGAAAGATAAAGATGTTGGAGCACATGGCTTATAACCTTCATCTCTACATGAATATTTTTCTGCTTGGATACATTTTTAAAACTCACAAGCCTGCATACTATTGTAAGATTCTGAAATGGGTTATAGCTTCGACTAAAGGATGCTGAATTTGAAGAGAAGCTTCCTTAATAAAACATTATTGGGATTGTAATTGAAAAAGATAAAAATGAAACACTCATTCTTAACTTCTGCTATGCTAAAGACAAATATGTGCTTTATCAAAATGGTCTAGATTCAAAAATGGTTATGTAGCTGAGCCCACACATATATAAAGCTGAAAACTAAAATGAATTAGCCTTGAGCCAAAATAAAAATGTTTGTTTGTATCAAACATTGAGAAAAGATCTTTGAAACAAAAGTTCTTCCACTCTTCGATTCTCTAGTGAATTGTACCAACCCTCCCTTCACAAGGAGAGATATTTTCTAAAAGTTCAAAACCAGTTATGCTCTCTGGACCTCTTTGAATAAACAAGTCACCTTCGGCATGCCCATGTTTCAACTCATTCATATTAACAGGTGCCAGGAACTCTATTTGGAAATTTTCAATGCCTTCCTCTGAGACTCCCATCTCCAAGTAATTATTACTTTGCACAGGCTGGGTTAGGAAGTCAAGGTGTTTTTATCCTCTCATGGAAGTTCTCCTGCATTTTCTAAACAGCACTCATGATTTTCTATTTGAAATCGCTATTTCTGTATATTTCTTGATACTTAAACTACAGGCTTCATGAAAGCAGGAAACACTGCTTTACTGTCAAAGTTGAATTCTGTTACTTTGTAGCTTCTCAAGCACTTTACACAAAATAGTTACTCAATAAATATAAATGGAAGGACCCAGAAATTCTCCTAAGAAGGCACCCTACACACATGTTGGTACAAGTACAAAAAGATACTCATTGTAGCACTGTTTTCAACAATGAAAACTGGAGATGACATAAAACGCTCATCAACTGAGGGATGGTAAAAAACACCCATACCATACAAACTATGGATTGGACTGCCTCATATACAAAATATTAAAAAATATAAACACTTGGTACCTCATAACAGGAGCAAATTGGATAAATAAAATATAAGAAAGTGTCCATAATATTATTATGTGAAAAGAGTTAAAAAGAAATTTGCAGAAAATATATATTTCATGCTACCATTTTTAACAAGTGCATATATATATATATACATAAATATATATTATGTGTTGTAACATATTTTTACATTAACAATAACAGAAAGGATATACTGTATGCTTGCATAAGCAAATACCTCTGGGAAGAAGAATGTAGTGGACAAAAGGGAATTTTACTTCTTTACATATTTCTTTAGTGTTGATATTCTTTACACTGAGTATGTATGTCTTTACAATAAAAGGTTAAGGAGTATAAATATTATCTAAATGATTGAATAGATATTAAAAGAATGAAGTCTGCATAATCAAATGGCTAATTCTGTATGCCTATTCAGGTTATAAGGAACAGCTGGTAAAATCACTCCTTTCCTAGGAATGGAAGCATTACTGAATAAGGCAGGCATTCACTGAAAGGCAACATAGCATTGTGCAAATTATCCTATTCGAGGAGTCCATACTTAAATTCCTGGATCACCTATTACCTACTGAGCTGTGTGACCACATAGCTTTTGTATGTCTTACTTTTCTGATTTATAAAGTGAGGTTGCATGGACGAAAGGATTCCAAAATTCCTTTGAGTTCTAAATTTCTTACCCACTTTTTGAGAGGAAGAGAAAGAAGGAAAAATGATGAGGGTCATCAAATGGCCGAAGCATTAAAGAAAGATTTTTAGTTGCACTGCTATTAGAAGACAGGCAGTTAACAGAATCTGACAATGAAAAAAAAAAAAAGGAGTCCCTAGGAGGTTAATGTTCATTTTATACTTTGCTTCATGATATAAATTTAGACTTTCATCTGCGTTCAACCCTACATAATATCCTATAAGACAAGAGAACACTGTTTACAACATGGCATTTCAAATATCCAGATGACGGTCCATTTGGAATAGATTACAACTCTGCTTTCTGTCATCAAACATTCACATACTCATATTGTATCCATATGTAGCCAGGGACCCTTTGCTGGTCCAGTTTTCTTTCACTGGGAGGAAAGGAAAAAAAATGGGGGCAACAGTTTAGCCCAGAAATCTTTCTCAAAATTCCCTTTTTATTAACTTTTTCAAGATTAAAAATCATACAGGGGTTGATCAGCAAGCAACATTCATTAATAATGCTGCAGAGGAAATGAACCTGAATCTCATCAACATGAAATGCAGCCTCCTATCTCAAAAACCATTATCGATCCATGAATTTTACTCCAGCTGTGTTACAGATATATGACCAGTTGGGTCACCCAGATAGAGTCTAATGAGAGGAGCTTCTTTTTTATTTTCCAGCCTTGGTTTAAAGAAGAAAGGCAATGTCTTTGAGTCATGATACCCTATTAAATGCAAAGGGACCAACAGTTTTCACTGTCCCCGGTGATACTGTATGCAGTTCTTTTTATGGTTTCTGACAGAAGATCTTAATTAGACCTTAGAAAAGACAAGTTCATTTTTTAGCCAACTTTGAAAGACCATCCCTCCCACCTACTACTTGAAAATCAATACTTGTACATAGAGTTTTGCCTTTAGTAGCTCCCAGAATGATATCTATAATGTGCCATCTCCCACTCACTTGCATCTAGTTTTCATTACCCAATATTTCTTTGTTCATCTTTCAGTTCAGTCGCTAAGTCATGTACAACTCTTTGAGACCCCATGAACTGAAGCACGCAGGCCTCCCCCCGTCCAGCACCAACTCCTGGAGTTCACCCAAACGCATGTCCATCAAGTCAGTGATGCCCTCCAACCATCTCATCCTCTGTCGTCCCCTTCTCCTCCTGCCTTCAATCTTTCCCAGCATCAGGGTCTTTTCCAAGGGGTCAGTTCTTCCCATCAGGTGGCCACAGTACTGAATCTTCAGCTTCAACATCAGTCTTTCCAATGAATATTCAGGACTGATTTCCTTTAAGATTTACTGGTTGGATCTCCTTGCAGTCCAAGGGACGCTCACAAAGTCTTCTCCAACACCACAGTTCAAAACATTAAAAACTACAATAAGAGGTCTAGGCAGACTGCTTTGAGAACACTGGGAAAGAAGGAGTTTCCTCAGAATGGGAAGAGCGATGCAAGCAATTGCCCCCTTCCAACTGGGAAGCTCAAGAACATGTTAAAGGAGGAGACGGGATCCCGGCTGGCAGAAGGAGGAGCAGCTGCAGTCTTTGATGCGCTCCTGCCTCCCGTGAATTCTCCCCTCTCCTGCCGCGGTTGTTGCCTGCAGGTACTCCCCTATCTCCCCACAGCTGGTCAGAAGCCCCATCTTCCCCACTGCAGAAGCTCACCCTGGATCAGTCATCCTCCCCTTCACCATATGCGGCAATGAAATCTTCTCTTCCAACTCCTTTCCAAATCTATCTAGCCTGTAGGTAGACCTTACTCCTCTGCAGACACTGAAAGAGCTGAACTGTGAAAGTTTAGAGCTAAAGTGTAAGCATTACAGCCAGGCTCCTGAGAGGAAATCCAGGATATCAAGACAGCTCTTCTCAGTTCCCATCCAGCCTGCACTTGTTCCCTCTAAACCCAGGCACACTCACACAAATACAATCACTGGATTCCAAGCAACCACTTTCCAATGGATTAGAGTTAGCCGGAAAGAGAGAAACGGTTTTCCATCATCACCTCACCCCCAAAGCAAAAACCACTGTCACTAAGATAAGCATGCATAGCTGCCAAAGAAAGTGGGTAAGGTGAGTACTTTATCATAGGTAAGGTTCAGTTCAGTTTAGTTCAGTCGCTCAGTCATGTCTGACTCTTTGTGACCCCATGGACCGCAGCACGCCAGGCCTCCCCTGTCCATCACTAACTTCCAGAGTTCACCCAAACTCATGTCCATTAAGTCGGTGATGCCATCCAGCCATCTCATCCTCTGTCCTCCCCTTCTCCTCCCACCTTCAACCTTTCCCAGCATCAGGATCTTTTCAAATGAATCAGTTCTTCTCATCTGATGGCCAAAGTATTGGTGTTTCAGCTTCAACATCAGTTCTTCCAATGAACACCCAGGACTGATCTCCTTTAGGATGGACTGGTTGGATCTCCTTCGCAGTTCAAGGGACTCTCAAGAGTCTTCTCCAACACCACAGTTCAAAAGCATCAATTATTCGGCACTAAGCTTTCTTTATAGTCCAACTCTGACATCCAAAATAAACCTCTGAGAACACCACACCCCTCTGCCCATGGAGCTGGCTCTCCTTCTAACATACCCTTCTGATTCAAGACTGTCAGGATAGAATGGTCCATGTACCACATGCTCTGTGGGGACATTGCCAGCTTCTTCATCCTTGACCATTTAATGATTTAAGGCTTAACTCCTCCTTTAAGATATTCAACTCTGCCATATATTTAAATGAAGTGGAAAAAAATAAATAAATTGCCACTGTTCTTGAATACCATATGCATACACATTTGGATGTTTTCACCTAATTCTGAACTCATAAGCATTTATTCAAGTGTATGGCAAAAGCATGCAGTGTTCACTTATAATGAGAAAACCACCCACCAAAGAGTTCTATTCAGCAAATTTTATTTATCGGTTAGAATTTTGGAAAACTTTTCTGACCTCGTTTAATCCCACTTGATCTTCAGATAACTGTGCTGAATTCACACAGGTGTACACACATACTGCAGGACCCATCATATACAAAGTAGCAATGTGAATCAATGACTTATATGGAATATAAATCATCTGATTTTTTGATAAACAAGGCAATTGTTCAGCCTCAATATAGAAGCATTTCTATTTAATAGCTTGGATTTGTGACCACACCCCCTCCTACACATGCCCATTAATACAGGAATCAGATTATTCCTTTTTAATTCACATCAGGGTATTTCACCACAGATGTCTTCTGAAAACCTGTTCGATAATCAGAAACCCTCATTCATATTCACACTGTGTCTCAGTTCTTCCTGCATGATTTCAACACATTTTCCCTAATTGTTTGGCACTCTTCTTCTCCAAAGTTTCTAAAGTTAGCCCCAGCTTTCTCTCTGATGAAAACTGCCTAAAATACTAAGTTATTCTTATTAACAATGCAATTTGATCCATCTGATCAACCATTGCATGATCTTTCACACAACAAAAGATACTCACAAGTAAACCATACCCAGCTGCCTTGACTACTCACAAGGCAGCTGGCAGGGCTCCGTTCAACAGCGAAACTTTTGCAGGTTGTCTTGTTTTAAGCTTGTTTTCCTATTAATCAAACTTTTGTTAATTTTTCTATAAACTGAATTGAATGCCAGAGGGACAAGGTAGTGAAACTTAGCAAATAGTTTGGGAGCATTGACAGGCCATGAATCTGTTAATGAAAGCTGTGATTTCTCTACTCCTGATGCTTCTTTTCCTGACTAGGAAAACTTAACACAATAACAATTTCAAAATCTGTCAAATCTTAACATAGTGATCATTTCAAAATCAGTTTATTTCACCCTTGATGTAGACCCTAATCTCTCCAAATCACTTTGGATCATTTGGATTTAGCAACTGGTTTGAGATTAAAAATTTCTCAATAATGAAGAAGTAGGTGTTTAATACTAGTGATAACACAATGCTACATACAGAGCATGTGTGTGTGTGTGTGTGTGTGTGATGTGTGTGTTAGTCACTGAGTCGGGTCTGACCCTTTGCAACCCCATGGACTGTAGCACACTCCCCTGCCCATGAGATTTCCTAGTCAAGAACACTGGAGTGGGTAGCCTTTCCCTTCTCTAGGGGATGTTCCAGACCCAGGGATTGAACTTGGATCTCCTGCATTGCAGGCAAATTCTTTACCATCTGAGCCACAGGGAAGCCCCACATGCAGAGTATATAATTTCCCCAAAGACTGAATTTTATGTGGAAATAAAGACGACCCAGATAAAAACAAATAAAAGCTGTCTACTCTGAGCTTGCTGTAGAAAGGGAGTTAGCCACCATCCCAATCATTTGATAGAGACTCAAAGGCAGACAGAGGTGGGAAAAGCTTTGTAATGAAAAATATTTTTAAAAGTGGTGCTTCCTCAAAACTATAATTTAAAAAGATACACGTACCCTTAAGTTCACTGCAGCATTATTCACTACAGCTAAGATATGGAAGCAACCTAATTGTCCATCAACAGATGAATGGATAAAAAAGATATGGTACAAATATGCAATGAAACATGACTCTGCCATAAAAAGAGCAAGATAATGGCGTCTGCAGCAACACTGATGGAACCAGAGATTACCATATGAAGCGGAGCAAGCCTGAAAGGGAAGACAAAGCCCATATAGTGCTTCTACGCGGAATGCAAAGTGTGACTCAAATGAACTTGTGTATGACAAGAAACAGACCCATAGACACAGAGAACAGACCTGTGATTGCCAAGGGTGAGGGGAGTTGGAGAAGGGATGGATTGGGATCTGGAGTTATCAGATGCAAACCGTAACATATAGGGTGGATATATAGCAAGGCCCTACTATGTAGCACAGGGAGCTCTATTCAGTATTCTGTGACAAAACATAATGGAAGAGAATAGTTTATTTTGAAATGTTTCTGTAATATGTGCAGCGCTTCTCAGGCGGCACAGTGGTAAAGAATCCACCTGCCAGTGAAGGAGACACAAGAGTCGTGGGTTCAGTTCCTCAGTCAGGATGATCCCCTGGAGTAGGAAACTGCAACCCACTCTAGGATTCTTGTCTGGAAAATTCCATAGAGGAGCAGGTGGGCTACAATCCATGGAACTGCAAAGAGTTGGACACAACTGATCTGCCGAGCTTGCACACAATATATGTATAACTGGATTACTTTGCTGTACAGCAGAAACTAACACAAAATTGAGTCAAACAAGGACAAACATCTTATGATATGACTTACATGAAGGATCTAAAAAATGACACAAATGAACTTATTTAAAAGGAAAATAATACCAAATTGTAAATCAACTATACTTCAAAAGAGAAAAAGCACTGCTCACTGATTGGAGGAATCTGATAGGGAAGATGGATCAGCTAGAAGGAGGACATCCGATGTGATTGGCTATGTGACCACATTTGGCTTTTTCTCTTTGATTGTAAGTTGAAAGTACAGGCATAAATTAAGGAAGGTGCCTGATTGATAAAATCCTGGCCATTTAGGGCATCCTGGACTAGTTGCTGCAAGTTGCAATCAGAATTCTGTTTTATATATTATCAGCCCAGTTTGTATATTAATAGACACACACTGAAAAGTCTTCCTTAAACCTGGTAACATTAAAATGGCTGTGCTATACTAACAAATGGTACTTCCCATCCAGTTTGCTAGTTTAGCATTTCTTTGCTGTAAACATTAAGTCAAATTTATCAATGTATGTTATTTTGAGGAAAGATAAAGCACAAAAGAAATGATCATGAAATACTCCACCATGTTTACAAGAGAGGCCCCTTAACATTGTGGAGTGTTCATTCCCACTATTCTTTCTACACACAACATTTACAAAAATAGAGTTGATCTAGGAATAATAAATTGCAATGTCTTTGCTAAACCAGCTAAAAGCCACTAATCATAAACATTATTTGCCTTATAATTTGGCAATTTTTCCTGTCATCATTTCAATGACTGTATTATTTAGTGACAGCATATATTAAGCCCCGCTGTAATACGGGCAGTTCTCTGCTAATTTGAGATCTTTGTGGTCTTTCTTGCCTTTCACTCTGACTTTTAAAAAATGTATTGCACTGAACATTCTTGCAGGTAACTCCTGCCACAGAGTTCTGAGCCAATGGATCCTGAAGGATACATTTTAAAAAGCGTTTGTGTGGAAAAGTAACCAAGAGGCAGCAAAACAGAGTGAGAAGACGCGCAGAGGTCAGTAGGAGCCTTTGGGTCTTGCACGTTCCACCATCACCTCCTCTGTTCCTAAGCCCTTCCCTCTTCTTTCTGGACCTCAGGACCTCTGTGCAAGAGAGAAGCCCAACAAGGATGCAGCAGCCTTCTGCAACCCTGCCACACCTGCCCCCTGTCTTTCATGAAAGAAGCTCCTGCAGGAGCCTCTCCTGAACAGAGCCTGGCAGAGCCTTCAATGTGGAAAACTGGACATCTCAGTGGGGAGGGAAGCTGCTTTTCCCCTAACAGACAGGGGCAGATGTGACAAAGCTCCCAGAAGCCCTGTTTCTGGGTCTATTTAAACTTCAAAGGGAATGGGGGTCAGCCTGCCTGTGAGTTTGGGGAAATCTGGGCTGCCCTACAACAGGTGAGCTGAGTGTGAGAGTTGAAGTTCCTGCTACACAGGGCTTCCCTGGCGGCTCAGCAGTAAAGAATCTGCCTGCAGTGCAAGAGACCTGGGTTCAATCCCTGGGTGGGGAAGATCCCCTGGAGAAGGAAAAGACTGCCTACTCCAGTATTCTTGCCTGGAGAATCCCATGGGCAGAGGAGTCTGGCGGGCTGCAATTCAGGGGGTCACAAAGAGTTGGACACGACTGAGTGATTAATACATACAGACAAAGCTTTCTCTCTGGGTAAGTCATATCACTGTGTTTCTCATCAAGTTCCAGTTTTAGAAATTTCATAAAGTTTGTGTAAAACACAAAGCTGCCCAGGAAACCCTAGTCCTGCTGGCGTAAGGAGCATGTTTAAAAGCTGAGACACAGTAAGCAGGAGTAGAGGTCCTGCGGCATGTCGAGTTTGGGCCTTAAGAAGAGACCTTAAAGTTATTAGTATAAAATTAGCAATCAGGCTTCAGGCTTCCCAGGTGGCACTAGTGGCCAATGCAGGAGATATAAGAGACGTGGGTTTGATCCCTGGGTCGGGAAGATCCCCTGGAGGAGGAAAAGGCAGCCCACTCCAGTGTTCTTGCCTGGAGAAGCCTATGGACAGAGGAGCCTAGCGGGCTATAATCCATGGGGTCACAGAGTCAGGTAATGACTGGAGTGACCTAGCACAGCCACAAGGCTTTACAGGGACCTTTCCTGAGAAGATGCTGACGCTGGGATTTGCTTCCGTGTTTCCCTGGGGGGCTTCCCTGGGCCCCTCTCAGAGCTTTCAGTTCAAGTAGGTCTGGGGTGGGGCTGAGAAAGTTCATTTCTGATGAGTTCCCTTTATGATGCAAATATTCCTGGTCTCCACTTGGAGAGGATTCCCACTTTGAGAACTACTGATTTTTACAACCGGGAGTGTGTCTCTTTGAGAAAAAGAACGCAGAATTCTTTTTCACGTTTGTACAAAATCTATTTGCTTTTCCACATTTTACAGAGAAACACCACAAGGATCCCTCCCGGGCTCTTGGAAGGGCAGCAGCAAGTGGGGGACACTGAGGTGGCCAGTTGCCCCGGGGGTCAGGCAGCCACAGCGCGTGCCTGCTCTACCGATCCGCAGAGAAAGAGGGAGATCGGGCCAATAATCAAAAACACAACGCTTTCCTTCGCCTAGAACGCCAGAAGTGGTTGTTTTCTATTGTTACCACAGGGAGATGGCATAACGTGTACAAGCCATCGCTGGGGGCAGGAGCCGAGCCGTCGCTGCGGCACTGAGCTAAGGAGCTCAGACATTCTCCTCGCAGTGGACTCTGAACTTGGTCAATCATGAAACTCTCTGGGCGTCCTTCTCCTCCGTCTCTACAGTGGAGGTGACCACGGTACTTCCTTCCCAGCGCGGTTTTGAGGAGTCAGCGCCCAGCAAGGGCTGGCCCCTATTAACATTAGCAGAAGAAGCGGCAGTGGGATATGGCTTACAGAGCTGACTCTAAGGCGGAGCGCTTGAGTTCAGACCCTGGCTCTCCAGCTTGACAGCTGTGCAAGTGTAGACAAATGAAGCAACCTGTCTGGGCCTTGTTTTCTCATCGATAAAGCAGGAATAGCACCTCCCTTAGAGTTCTTTGAGGGTGATATGAATAGTGTACAGAAACGCGCACAGTGCCCAGTGCACAGTCAGGCTCCAGAAATGCTGGCTGCTGCTGTCGTGGTTGCTATGATTTTCTCATTTAAGGACCTTATATTCATCCTCACTGGTTCAGGAAGCAGAGAGGAAGCCCCTGACTCCTCCCCATTGTCCACTGCAAAACACATGGGGAGGAGTCCATAAAGATTCTTTCAAATCAAAAACCAACACTGAGTTGAATCCCTTTGTCCCATTAATATCGATCATCAGAACTTGTGATTCATTTTGAAATGAATTAATAAAAGTAATTTTATGAAAATCAAAGTTCAGCTGGCCTGTTCTTGCTTTCTATTGCTTTTCACTCAAATTGTATCCACACATTAGAGTTGGAGGAGAGGTGTCAGCCAAATTTGCCCTTTAGGTTGAGCAAAGAATCGATCTACCCATGACTATTGACTTGATATTTTATGAATTTTTTTAATGTGGCTGATCTTGAATACATAGATCATTAAAACTAGCAAGGAGAAGGGGAGACAGCAGTTTTAGAGGTGGTTGTCATTTCATCAGCCACCAGCCAAGTGGCTGCAGATATGTTGAGACCACCTAACAACTGGCTAATAATTGTCAGTGAGCCTATTAGAGGCCATCTGTAAAAGGAATTCAACTACAAAATGTAGAAAGTCAAAAGATAGCACAGAACCCTGGCCAAAAGGGTCATCAGGGGCACCTCTTTGATAAGAAGTTCCTTCTGCCCCATGCCCCAACTTTCTTTCCTACTTAATTTCCTCTAAGGGCAACTATTCAGAGGTCACCAGTGAAATCTTCAGTCAACCAAGAGCGTCAGTCTGTTAGATGCTAGAAAACATCATTTATGCAAAAAGAAGCAAAAACATCATGAATCTCTCTAAAGGGTTTCAAAATTCAAGTCCATTCATTCAAAAGCATGTGTAATAGTTCTAATGGGCCATAAATGATTCCAACACCAGGATGGAAAGTATTTCGTTCAGCACATTTGTGATCATGTGCATTGCAAACTGCTTTAAGACCTGTGTTCCACATCGTGCAAGGCACACAGCATGTGTCCAATTAAATCTGGCCAAATTTAAATATGCTGGTACCACTTCAGGTACCACAGACTAGAATTATATGGTCACTAACACCATTCTCACTAAGGGAGATATGAAACCTGGCATGTGTCTCTTTTACATAAACAGGTCCTGTCTTCACAAGGAGACTGGGAATACCACCCAGAAGGGGACTACCTAGGCACTAGGACTGTGTCTGGTGGACACCGTCATATCAACAGCCCTATAGGGTGGACATAGTTCATCATGCTCCACTCATTCTCCTCTAATCCATACCCATCCTAAAGGAACAAAGTATCGTGGCAGCACCGTATGGAGCCTGCTTTCTACTGGGAATTTTCAGGAAGGTATTCTAAAGAGCAGATCTTAAAACCAGTCCTTGAAGCATGAATAGGATTGAGGTGGTGGTAAAATAGAAGGAAGAATATTCCAAGCAGAGTGAACACCATGAACAAAAATTAGTTTGAATATTAGGCACAAAAGTGCAAATCAGGGTGTATCTGTTGCTGTTCAGTCACTCAGTCAAGTCCAACCCCATGGACTGCAGCACGCCAGGCTTCCCTGTCCATCACCACCTCCCAGAGTTTGCTCAAACTCATGTCTGTTGAGTCAGTGATACCATCCAACCATCTCACCCTCTGTCGTCCCCTTCTCCTTCTGCCTTCAATCTTTCCCAGCATCAGTGTCTTTTCCACTGAGTTAGCTCTTCACATCGGGTGGCCAAAGTACTGGAGCTTCAGCTTCAGCATCAGTCTTCCCAGTGATTTTCTTTAGGATTGACTGGTTTGATCTCCTTGTAGTCCAAGGGACTCTCAAGAGGTCTTCTCCAAAACCATAGTTCAAAAACATCAATTCTTCAGCACTCAACCTTCCTTATGATACTACTCTCACATCCATATGGGATATATACCCCAAAGAATTAAAAACAGGGATGTAAAAGATTATTTTTCTTCCATGTTCATGGCAAAGTTAATCACAATTGCCAAAGGTGGAAACTGACAGACGAATGGATAAAAAAAAAAATGCAGTCTATACATACAACACAATACTATTCAACCTTAAAAGGAAGGTGTTCTGACACATATTATTACATGGATGAATCTTGTGAACAGTATGCTATCTGAAACAAGCCTATCACGAAAGGACAGCTATTGTATAGCTCTGCTCATACAGTAATATGACAGTATTAGACATATGACCACACCTACAGTAATCAGATTCAGAAACAGAAAGCAGAATGGGGCTTACCAGGGCTGGGGGAGCAAGGAAATGGAGAATTATTGTTTAGTACTTACTGAGTTTCAGTTTTGTAAGAGGTGAAGGGTTCTGGAGGCAAATAATGGTGATGGGTGCACAACAACATGGATTACTTAATGCCACTGAATTATACACTTAAAAATGATGAAGATGGTAAATTTTATGTTCTATGTACTTGACCACAATAAAAATAATTTTTAAAGTACAAACCAAAAACCATCACAACAATGCTCTGAATTCTACATTAACTTTTAACTACTTAGGCATTTACACTCTCAAAAATATTGGACATTATATTTGCATTGTGCAAATTTGAAATATTAATATGACATTAATTTGACATATCAAATTTGGGAAATATGAATCTCCCCTAAAATTTGGTACATAATCAAGAACCATATAATTTTAGGGTTCAAGCACCAAATGAGCTACAAACTCATGGCAGCATTGACAGACAAAAATTCCCATCATCTTTGTCAATAATTTCTCAATTGTACAGCACATGCCTTTAGTGAACACTGAACTGTTATTTTTAAATACACGGCCATAAATTTTAAATTTTTCTTATGTTATTTCCTTGAAATTCAAGCTCTTACATGGTAGTACCAGCACTAATTCTAAAAAAAAAAAAGAAAATAAATAAATTTGGAAAAGAAGTTAGAAGTGGCATCATCTTAAGAATCAAGTGAATCATTTATCAATGATTTCTCTATCTTTTAGGCTAAAAGATATATATATATTTTTGTAAGTTGTAAGCCATATCTCCTTCAATTTGTGTGTTCTGAGAACACATCCCCATGACTCTAAATTATTTTGGAAATAAGTGTCTATCAGTTCAGTTCAGTTCAGTCGCTCAGTTGTGTCCGACTCTTTGCAAAATGCTTATTTACAGGAAATGCAACTACCTTGGGTTATGAATTTCCAGTTTCCCTTTAGAAGTATTATGACTGGACACTCAGAAAATGTCTTGAGTCTGCTGGTCTGCAGTCCTCCTTTGCTATTACAGTGATTACAACAGTCTCATCACCACGTTAAATGTCTGCAGAACCTCCTCATCCCAGGCACAGAGCCCATTTGCTCAAAGATGTGCATGTCGCTGGGAAGCAGGTCCAGGATGGGCCCCTGCTGCCTTCGGAGCACCCAGCCTAGGGAGTCTTCTGCTGGACGGGGATGTGTGGGTGGCTGGAGGCTGCCCCCCATAGGCTGAGAAACCACCTCCACTCCCACACAGATTTTACCTCCTGAAACCAGTCTTGAAAAATGATCATAGTATTGAGCCTAGGGTCACTGAAAGCTTCCAGAGGTGTCAGAATCATTTAATCATTGGCCCATTGGAGAATGGAATAACTTCATCCTGTAAGTATACATTGTCCCAGAAGAAGATATGAATATGAGAAGAAATGGGTACAAAGATGGACTATTCCAAGACACACGTATCTATCAAATGATGAGAAGAAAACTGAGGGCTGGAAAAATATTATCAAACATACTGGAGCCATATAAAACATGATGCCTCTTATCAAATACACATTTTTGCTCTTCAAACCTTTCCAGCAGGGACACAGTCTGTCTCGATGCCTGTGCCAAGGTCGGTCTGTGAAAACAGGGTTGTGAATAACAGAGGGAAGTTTCCTGCCACTCCCCCAATCCTGGAGAGACCAAGAGTGATGTGAGGAAGGGGGCATCCACTGAGGCTGTCAGGAGTGCTGTGGCCTCAGAGGCCAGCTCCATGCCCATTTTTACAGTATTACTTGACCCCATTTGCCAGAATGAACAAGAAATTTGAGCTCAGAAGGTTTGCTTCCCATTTCAGCCAGCGTCTTCTGGGAGTGATAGACGCACGGGCAGCTGCAGAGGACCTCTGAAGAGGTGAGGCTCCTAGCATCCTTGTGGAAAGACTTCCCCAAGTCAGTGCTCAAAGGTTTACCCCAAAACACACACACACACACAAAATCTTCCCAGAAAGAATAAGATAGCAAGAATTAGATGGGATAAAATTATAATGCTAGAAGAAGCATCCCTGCCATAACAAAGATGTGTCTGGAAGACAGGCCAAAGAATCTGCTCTGATTACTGCCTCCTGCAGAGGTTTTGGTGGGAGACGAAAACCTCTGGCTTTCCATTTGTCTCCAGACTGTAATGGATGTAAAGAGGGAAAAGAAGTGTGCTGTGTCCCTAACTCAGTTCTTCTCGGGTTTTATGTTTAATGCCAATACTCCTTTTCTATCTTCCAGCCACACAAAATGGTACTTATTAATGAGCTCTCAAATTACAGAAAGAGAGATCTGAAGAGTAGAAACTAAACCGTCCAAGGCAAGCCTGTGGCGCTGTGGCTCTGAGTACAGAATGGCATCTGTCTGCAAGGAGGAGGGCCTGCTTGCTGCAGCCATGGAAACCATAGCCAGGGGAGAGGGAGAAGATGCCAGAATAAGCAGGTAAGGTGATGCAGAAAAGGAAAATCCTCAGAAGGAAGATACTCAGCATCCATGAACAACACACACACACACACACCCTTCCCTGGTACCCTAAAATGGGCAGCTCTCATCTCCCAGTTATAATGCTGAGTTATAAAATCTTAGTTTCCCACATTAACAAATGTGTTTCTGTTTGTACATGTATATGTCCATGTATATATATATTGGCTTAATAAATAAAAACAAATAATTTTGCAACATGTAGAAGTCCTGGGCCTTCAATCCATTATGCTGATCCTCTGAGTGTCCTCCTCCTTTCCAGATGGTACCAATTAAGAGCAAGACCCTCATCCTAACAGATGTTAAGCAAATAAACCCAATCTGAGGCTTTAATGAACAAAACCAGACACATTTACTATACCCAAGAGAAGCAAAAATAAATATAATGTGTACAGTGGGCCACTTGGGTTAGCTTGCAGCTGACTGGGGCTTTGACCTGTGGCTGCGATTAGTTTCAACTTTCCCCACATATTTGTAATTAGCACAAGAAAGGCTGAGACACTGTGGAACACAATCCTAACCTTGGAATCCTTCCACTCCCTTTATTTTTCCTTCATGTTGTTTGGAGAGGCAATTTCCATCTCTAAACTACTTTGCTTTGCTTCCACTGGAATGAGAAGCATTGCTTTTTAAGATTCTAATCAATAATGATCAGCAACTAAGTATGCAGCTTGGTCTTTGTGAAGAGAATATGTCAATTTCGGGCCCCTCTGGGCTCTCAATGAGTAGATGAGTACAATTTATATGCAGGTTGTGTCTCAAAGGGCTGCATTCAGGACGACTGTGTACAATTGAGAGCACACCTGAGGCCTTCGAACCACCTCCCGGGGCCCCTCTGAGTCCTTACATTTTCCTGAACAACAGGTGGCAGTAAAGACACACATTCTGCAGGAGCTAATTAAGGTTTTTCTAGTTCAGACGGGGTTGCACAAATGCTGCTTGAAAGAAAGGATTGGTAGTTTAAAAAAAAAAAAAACACACACACACAACCTGATTCAAGTTTCTCTGCACACGCTGTTCTGTTTCTGCATATGTTGCACCTAGATATTCCATCCCCACCAGCTCCTTGTCTTATTTAAAGAACTCACCTTGCGATAAAAATAGTTTCCTTATTGTGGAGACCTCAGCATTGGCAAACAACAGACCTCTAACCACTGACTCCCCCGACACACACAAGCACGCACACAGATGCACACACACACACACATTAACGCCTAACACATCTAAGAGAGCTTGAGCTTGTCAAAAGCACAGATTCCAAAGCAGCAAAGCCAAGGGTGGCTTTGTGAGAAAGCTGCCATATTATGGGAACATTTGGTTTCTGAACTGCCTTAAAATGGTGACCTTTTTTCTATTGCCAAATAAACATTCTGCAAGCTGCACTGGAACAAAAGCATTATCCAATAGTTGATCATGTGGATCAAAGAATTGTCTCTTAGATCCTTTCCTCATTTTTGACCAGAAAAAGGCATTTATTTGAATTCTGAGAGGAAACCAGTCCACTTCACTTTTAATGTACATTTCACTTTAAAAATATATATTTTTAAGAATACACAGCACACAGCTCTCCTCTGAAAAGAGAGAGAGACAGACTTAATAAAACACCAAGTCCCAGGGAATCTACATGACTAATTTTGTATTAAAAAATACTGAAGACGTCTGTTCCAGTGGGAACTGTCCCCAACTATTAGTAATTGCAAACATTAGTCATGAAGACATGGAAAATACAATCTGTAGCTCATCTAGTACATTTTGCCCAAAAATAAAATCTATGGAACTCGGTATCACCCACTTTGCTGCAGAGTGCCACCCAGTAATGCAGTCCAATTTTGTAGGCAAATATGCCCTGTTTTACTGATTCACCAAGTTCTCCCAGCAGCTCTTTGTGAGCAGCACCCTCTGCACTGATCAGGACCACATGGCCAGCCTTCTTTTTCCTCTGTCTATTCTATGTAGCCTGAAAACACAGAGATAAGCTCTGCTTTTATTACTATGGATTTAAAGGAAAGAAAGCCTCCCTCTGGTGCCTCAGACAGTAAAGAATCTGCCTGCAATGCAGGAGACCAGGGTTCAATCCCTGAGTCGGGAAGATCCCCTGGAGAAGGGAATGGTAACCCACTGCAGTATTCTTGCCTAGAGAATCCCATGGACAGAGGAGCCTGGTGGGCTACAATCCATGGGGTCACAAAGAGTCAGACATGAATGAGCCACTAACACAAATGAAAGAAAAGAAGACCTTTAAGAGTGATAGGGGACATGTAAATAATCAGCAATGAAGTTTGTTATTTTGCACTTTTGTGTCTCGGTTGCCGGAAAGTAGAGGGAACCCTTCCTCGTGGATTAACGTGAAATCTCCCAAGCTCACAGAGAATGAACATGTTAAAGTTTTCCCAACATTCATCTGACTTGGTCTTGCCAAGTAGAAAGTAATTGTCCTTAGAGCCAATTTCTCCAGCCGTGTTCACATTCCATGCATGCACCAAGCCAGAAATGAAGCCCTTTAAGTCTTCCCTCCGCCTCCCCAGTATGTCTGTCCACAAAATGACCCATAATTCCTGCCCAACTCTCTAAATATAGTACTTGACGAAGTAACTCCTATTCATCCTTCTAGATTTACTAAGGCGTCAGTTCCTCCCCCAAATTGGCTCTCCCTTCCTGCACCTAAATCAAACCCTACTTCGGAGGATTTCCATAATCCACAGTGCTCATCTCCGTCACAGCAAAGTCACAATTTATGATAATGGTCTAGTTACATGCCTGTCTTCTGTAAGAAATTGTGAGCTCCTTAAAGAATATAACTGTATCGGTTTTCTTACTCTCCTCCATGTGCCCCTAACCAGGTGTTTGGCAGATGGATGGAGGGATGGCTGTGTGGGTAGAGGGACCGTTAGGAGCATCCCAGCAAGAGGGCCCTGGTTTCCCCTGTCCTGCAGCCTTGCCAAGGACATCCATCCACATCACAGCTGTCATGAGGCCGTTCTTTCCAGCCACATTGCTTGGACGATTCTTAAGAACAAATTATTTTTTTTTTAAGCAAATTTAATTTACATTCAAAGACAGTCTCTGAACACTAACCCTTGAAGGAAGTCTCTAGGAAACAGCTCTAAATCATGAAAGACTTGTCTCTGAAGCTGGACCACATTTAAATTCCAAATCAAACAGCCTGCTCTTCTGCCCCCATTTCTTTATGTCGCCAACAAATGTAGCTCTGCTGTCGTCTCAAAAGCCTGGTTTGAATTCTTACAGGTGAAACGTGCCTGCCTAAGCAATTAGAGGCACTTGATCTACTGAGATTAATGGCCTCTTTTGGGACCCGGAATAATTTAAATCCCAAAGAAGGAGGCCAAAACGTTCACCAGCAGAAACCCTTCATCCCTCACCATACACTTAAAATGCCAGCAGTCAGTTCCGGTGGGTGCCTTACACACGATCCAAATAGAGTTGGCAGATAAAATATAGGATCCTCAGATACATTAGTCTCAGATAAATAATAAATAGTTTTTGTAGGTATGACCCATTCAACATTTGAGATGTACTCAAACTAAAAAAAAATTATTCATTGCTTACCTAAAACTCAAATGTCACTGTCCTGCATTTCTGTGCACTAAATCTGCAGTCCTAGCTCAAAGCTGCAGTGTCTGGTGTCTCATCTGAAATTTCTATATCACCGAGAGTTAAAAGTTCTGGCATCTGACCTGGTCTTGCCATGTGGAAAGTAATTGTCCTTAGTGCTCTGTCCACACTGACCATCCCTGAGGGAGGCTGCAACCCTCTCTGCCCTCCTAGCATCGTTCCAAAGCCAGCTTGAGCTCATGAAATTGGAATGCACTTGCTGATGTAAGTCACCCTAAATTCTCCCCAAACCATCATCTCCCCCACCCCCCCCTGAATTCTCCCCAGAATCACTAAAAATGAAAATCCCAACAACAATCCTGTATATAGCCATGCAAACAGAAAAACTTCAGGGAAATATGCACAACCTTTTTTTGTAATCATGTTAGGTTTTGTGACCACAGTTCCTGCAATCACATGGCAGTTTCTAGACACTCTTTATGCCTATTATCTTCTCTGGCTCCCAGTACAAATGGGCAGAGTCTGGACTAGGGGAAGGCGAAGAAGGCATGCAGGGTGCATGGGTTAAGGAGGGCACGGAGTCCTGGGCCAGGTGCAGAACCAGCACTTGAGAGGGAAGCTTCTAATTTTATGCCCTGGCAGCCTCACTTTCCTCTCCATAATCCTGACCTGCGAATACAGGTTATTGCTCTTCAACCTGAATGGTTTGGGAGACAAAAAAAAAAAAAAAAAAGATCATTTCTACTTCTAGCATCAGGGTTATCTCTAGGTGGGAACAATTCCAATATGTGACGAAGGGGGTTCCAATCTTTAGCAAACACATTAAATAGCTCTTCAAGGACAGAGAAAAGTAGTAACCAGCATGAAGTCCTCCACACGAAGTCCCTGTCTTCATCACCTCCTGGAACACAGGAGCATATTGGTTCGCTGCCTGGGGTTGTGGGAACAAAGCAGTGCAGATATGCGGGCTTAAGCAATAGGGTCTGTCACACAACTTCTGACGCCGGAAGCCTGAGAACAAACTGTCCGCAGGCTTGGTTTCTCCTGAGGGCTGTGAGGGGGCAATATTTGCCGGCCTCTGTCCCGGCTTCTGGTGGTGCGCTGACCACCTCTAGCACTGTGCTTTGTTGAAATATCATCCAAGCTCTGCCTTCATCATCACGTGACCCTCTCCCTTTGTGCATGTCTATCTTCAGCTTCCCTGTTTTCATGACACCGGTTATTCTGGGTTAAGATCCACCCTCATGACCTCATTTTAACCTCATTTTAACCTGTATGTGTGTGCTCAGTCTTCCAGTCATGTCCGACTCTTTGGGACCCTGTAGACTGATTTCCTAGTCAAGAATACTGGAGTAGATTGCCATTTCCTCCTTCAGGGGATCTTCCCAACCCAGGGATCAAACCTGTGTCTTCAGGGTCTCTTGCACTGGCAGGCAGATTCTTTGCCACCAGCACCACCTCTGAGTTTCCTCTCTAAGGACTCTGCCCCAAATAAGGTCACATTCTGAGGTCCTGGGGGTTGGAACACCAACACATGAATTTGAGTGGAATCAATGAACCCATAATAGGGTGTCTCTACACAGATTGGTCAAGGACACTGGTTGACACTCAGGGTCCCTCGGACAGGTGACCGTTTCCCTCAGATTTCTTTTTTGTCTGTGTGTATCGTGCTATCTTCCCTCCAATCCCAAACTAACACCTTTCTCCAAAGACCCCCTGGAGAAGGGAAGGGCAACCCACTCCAATATTCTTTCCAGGAGAATCCCACGGACAGAGTCTGGCGGGGTACAGTCCATGGGGTCGCAAAGAGACACAACTGAAGCAACTTGGCATGCACCAATCACGATATGTATTGTACACCCTCTATGCACACTTGTGTGCCTCTCTTCGAAGAAGATGGCCCTGGAGCAGCAGAAAAGACATGGTAACCCACCCTGGCTCTGTGAGCAACCTCGCTCAGCATGCGGACGCCCGGAGACTCGCTCCGCCTCCCTCACTACTGCGGCACCGGAACGTAGTGAACTTCAGGAAAACTTCCTTAAGTGTTTGTTTGGTTTTTTCTCCCCCTTATTTGTTTCATCTCAGTCATCACTTCCTGGGAAAATGGAATTAAAGTATCAAAGTCTCAAATCTCAGAACGTTTTTTTTTTTTTTCAGAAGCGATGAGAAAGCGATGACCAGCCCTCCATCCCTGGTCGCAAGGGAGACTGGTGGAAGTCGGCTCATGCCCGCGCTTGGGCCGGTTCTCTCGAGGATACCTAGGACAGGGGGCTAGGGGACCAGGCCAGCGTCTGAAGGGTCGGCTACAGTTCCTTTCAACCACGAGATATGGAGCGTCTGAAGCAGGAGGGATGCAGTTTCACGAGCATCCCAGGAGAGCGGGAAGAGAGGTCAACGGGCAGGGGGAAGGAAATAAAGGAGGGGGAGCGCTGAACTGGAAAGTATGAGTCTGAGATAAGATTCTTTCCCAGCGTTGCTCTGTGACCGGGAAAAGCACTTCACCTCTGTGCGGTGCTTACCCCGCCAGGCTCCTCTGTCCATGGGGATTCTCCAGGCAAGAATACTAGAGCGGGTTGCCACGCGGATCTGCCAAACCCAGGGACGGAACCCAGGTCTCCCGCACTGCGGGTGGATTCTTTACCGTCTGAGCCTCCAGGGAAGCCCAAGAATCCTGGAGTGGGTAGCCTTTTCCTTCTCCAGTGGATCTTCCCAACCCAGGGATTGAACCTGGGTCTCTTGCATTGCAGGCGGATTCTTTACCAGCCGAGCCACCAGGGACGCCCACTTAACCTCTCTGCATCCCACGTTCTCTGTTTATAAAGTGAGACAATGACAGCCGCCCCTCAGGTTTCTGGAACATCATCATAAAACGCCTCACAGTTCGGCAGGCCTAATCCAAGAGATTCCCAGGGTCCGCTCCCTTTCTGACTTCTCTGAAGGACTTTTCGGAGGAGACTCCTTCCTAACAGAGGCTTCCAGAGGACGGAGGACGAACAGCGGAAGGCCCGGGCGGGGGAGGCGGAGAAGCACGGAGCTCCGCGGGCAGCTGGTGCTGTCCATGGTCCTCCCCTCCAGGGCGCGGGGAAGGGGGCTGAAAAAGGCGCGGCGGGGACTGGGGACCACGGGCGCAGCGAGCTTTCCAGAAGGAGAGCCAAGGGTGCTGAGCAAAGTCTCCCGCTGTGGCAAACGACGTCCCCGGAACGTGGGCGGTTTTCACGCCCCGGGGAAAGCAGGCGCGGGGCGAGCCGGCCAGGCGCCCGGCCGACGCCAGGTGGCGCCGCGCAGCCAGGCAGCCGGAGGCGGCGGCCGGGAGGGGCGGTCCCCGCAAGACCGCCCCTCTCCTCGCAGAAACAGATTCTGCGCCATCCCGTTAGCATTTGCTGAGTAAATCAACATCTTTTATTTTTCAACACTCGACCCCCAACAGAGATGTACAAGCAAAACGTGGTGTACGCAAGACTGATGCTTTTGTCAGTTTTTCCTTAGATAAAAGGATTTGATCTGCTTAGGAGGAAATCCAACCGATATGAAATTATTCTAAATTGTTACTCTGGCCTGTGGGTAAAGTCTGAGTTGAACAATTAACATTTATAAGGTGGAATGTAAAAACATAAAGAACTAGCTAAAAATAAAAAATCACATGGCAATGAAATGAATCATAACCCACGCTGTGACCCAGGAATTCCACTCTTGGTGGGGGGAAGTGTTGGTGTCCAAAAAAACGTGCATGCGAGAGTGCTCAAATAAGATTCGTTCATAATAGCCCAAATCTGGAAACAATCCAAGCGTCTGTCAACAGAATGGATGGGCAAATTGGGGCAGAAATATAAAGGGATGATCCGTTGATACTGGCAACAGCATGGTTTCATGGAAAGAGAAAGGAGCCAGGTACCAAACACTAACACTGACTGTTCCGTGGTCCCATTTTGATGAAGTTCTGGAAAAGCTGCTCAAATCTACAGTGATAGGAAGCAGTCCAGCGGGGCCTCTGTGGGTGACGACTGCCTGGACAGGGGGCTCGACAGAACTTTGAGGAATAACGGAAACCTTCCAGTTCTTGATTCCAGTGTTGGCTACACAGGTCCGCATAAGTGTGTACATATTCATGGTATGCACATCGGTAAAATGTGTGCGTTTCACTACAGGAAATTATGCCACAATTAAAAAAAAAAAAAGGGGAGGAGAGAAAAAGGAAGATTATTTCCACTCCTGCCTTTCCTGTGTGTTCCTATATCCATTTTACAATTTCAGTATATGTTTTCCTCTAATGTGAAGAATATGGCCTATTTCTGGCTTCTGTCCCTCCTGTTCCTTTTTTTTTTTTTTAATAATTTAGCTAAAGACTTCAGTAGTTTTCTTTTCAGTGCTTATGCTCCCAGCTAATGAGTTGTCCAAAGCCTCATCACACAATTTGCATTTCACTCATTAGAAACTTAACTGTCGAGCCGTTGAAATGATCCTTATTGTTTCTCCTAATTGCTGTTAGGAAGAGCGCTGGAATTATATGTGGTTTACTAGAAACACAACAATAATGAGGGACAAATAAAGTTGTTTTCCCTGCAGTTGTTCCTCAGATACCGGAAGGGGCATGGTTAAGCAATGCTGCCCTGGGCACCTCTGAAAGGAACAGAAGCAGGCTTCTCTGGGTACCTCGACTTGCCAGTTTTGTCTTCCAGTCTCTCCTTGCCACTGCCCTTGGGCACTTGGGTCCTTCGGAGAGCACTTTACTTCTTGCCGCCATCCTAATGCCCTCTACGGAGAATCTTGTGTTGGTCCTTACTCCCCCGATGAGACGCCAATAGGATCCACACTTGCCAGTCCTCCCCAGGATCAGGGATTCAAGCATGGAGAGTCACGGTCACTGTGTTCAGGGACCGGGCACCGGGCACCAGGGTTTGTAACCAAGAACCTGAAGGGCAGCGGTGTAATGTGAGTGCTTGGAACAAGGGACACGTGGGGGCCAAACGAACTAAAGACCCAAGCGCAAGGGCTAAGTTGGGACCCTTTTCCTCCACCCAGAGGGAGGGAGTTTTTCCCCATACCATCCAGCTATACCCAGAGAAACTATTTGTAATCTGCACAAGTCACTGCTGAGGCTAGCAATGCCCCAGATGTGGCTTCTGGAAGATTCCTTTGCTCTTCCCGTCAGCACCCCCACTTTGAGTGTCCAGCTGTGATGAATGAGAGGATGTGGATGGTGCATTCATCTCCACATGGAACTTACATCCTAACCAAGGAGGATACAATGATGCTGAGAAGCTAAGCCCTTTCCATCAGACCCCCTTTGGGAAGCCCCCTCCTGTTTGGCCGTTCCCCGAAAGGCTGTTTTTGATTCTCATCCTTTGAGTTGGGAGACCCTCTCCCTCCAATGCCCTCCAAAACACAGTCCTTGGATCAAGTTTCATCATAATTATCACTCATGCAGAGTTTGTATGCACACATATGTATACTGCGGACTTTAGAAAAAATCATCACAATGACTCAGGAAGGTTGCAGCCTCAGTTTCCTCATCTATAAGATAAGAATAATAAAGGTATCTACCTTCAGGGGTTGCCATGAAGATGAAATAATACTCATTTGTTTAATGCCCCTGAGATATTCTATTTTGCTAAGAACTGAGGGTACCACTTCCACTCGTGCACGTTGATTACAGAGGTGAAGACAAGAAGAGTTCAGTCGGCACCCAAATCTCAGGATGGTCAACAGCCTCCCACCAGGCCCCTGGAAGCTTGTTTAGGCTCCTCCCACAGAAATCTACACAGGACTTACATGCCTCTGCATCTGGATCATCTCCCAGTCACCTCTCCACATACCTCTTATGGGAGACACTAGTTATGTAAAAAGAGAGTCTAAATATACAGAATTTTAAGGGAGTGGGCTCACAAGGGGGAGGGTATATACATATAATTATGACTGGTTCACATTGTTGTAGGGTATAGGGCAGAAATCAGTGTAACATTGTGAAACAATTTTCTTCCAATTAAAAATAAATTTAAAAAATAACAGTAAATATATAGAACTTTCCATTCAGTTGCTCAGTCATGTCCAACTCTTTGTAACCCCATGCAGCACGCCAGGCTTCCCTGTCCATCACCAGCTCTCGGAGCCTACTCAAACTCATGTCCATTGCATTGGTGATGCCATCCAACCATCTCATCCTCTATCATCCCCTTCTCCTCCTGCCTTCAGTCTTTCCCAGCATCAGGATCTTTTCAAATGAGTCAGTGCTTTCACATCAGGTGGTCAAAATATTGGAGCTTCAGCTTCAGCATCAGTCCTTCCAATGAATATTCAGGATTGATCTCCTTTAGGATGGACGACTTTAATCTCCTTGCAGTCCAAGAGATTTCTCCAACACCACAGTTCAAAAGCATCATTTCTTCAGTGATCATCTTTCTTTATGGTCCAACTCTCACATCCATACATGACTACTGGAAGACCCACCTTTGACTATATGGACCTTTGTCAGTAAAGTAATGTCTCATCTTTTTAATATGCTGTCTAGGTTTGTCATAGAAGTTTATGGTGAGTAAAAGTGTCAGTAATGAACATCCTTGTCTTATTTCTGATCTCAGAGGTAATACTTTCAGTTTTTCCTTACTGAGTAAGATGTTTGCTGTGAGGTTGTCATATATGGGCTATACTATGTTGAGGTATCCCACTTCTGGAGAGTTTATATCTTAAATGGGTGTTGAGTTTTGCCGAAAACTTTTTCTGCATCCATTGAGATGATCATACAGTTTTATTCTTCAATTTGTTGATGTGGTGCATCATATTGCATTGCAGATATTGAAAAATCCTTGCATCCTTGGGATAAATCCTACTCGATCATGGTGTATGAGCCTTTTAATATACTGTTGGATTAGGATTGCTAGTATTTTGTTGAGAATTTTTGCATCTATGTTCATCAGCTATATTGACATGTGATTTTATGGAATTCTTTGGTGGTCCACTGGTTAGGACTCAGCATTTTCAACTGCCAGAGCCAGGGTTCAGTCCCTGGCTGGGAGAAATGAGATTTCCCAAGCCACATGACATGGTCATGTTATGTGTCTACAATTTAAAAATATATATATGTTTCAAGACCTCAAAATGCTTGAAATGATTGTCTTTCAAAAATGAAATCATGAGGGACCCATTTTCTTCTGCTTTTTCCTTTTCCTCCAGCTTCATTTTGAAATAAGTACATATTGTTTTCATAATTTAGTTTACAGAGCATAGTTTACGGAGAAGGCAATGGCACCCCACTCCAGTACTCTTGCCTGGAAAATCCCATAGATGGAGGAGCCTGGTGGGCTGCAGTCCATGGGGTCACTGAGAGTTGGACACGACTCAGTGACTTCACTTTCACTTTTCATTTTCATGCATTGGAGAAGGAAATGGCAACCCACTCCAGTGTTCTTGCCTGGAGAATCCCAGGGACAGCAGAGCCCGGTGAGTTGCCGTCTATGGGATCGCACAGAGTAGGACATGACTGAAGTGACTTAGCAGCAGCAGCATAGTTTAAAAATTCAAGCAAGTTTTGTGACACTAGTGAAACAAAAATCACTACTTCTGCCCTTTCTGCCTTGGCCAAGAAATACTGTCAGAATATAGGAGTCTAAGGCTGAGGTTGGGGCTCTAATGCATCTGATCTTCTTGCAAAAATTAAATGGCAGTGGGGGAAAGCTGGACTTTCCACACAAAGTCTCACCAAGGTTTTTATTGCTTATTGGAAAACCTGGCTTTATATATTTTATTTGCTTTACTCACTTTTTAAATTTTTTCATTTATTTGAAGTGGACAATTTTGCCACATGAAACTAAAATAATGACCTGGCCATCAGTGGTGACCTGGATTAGTCCAAGTGAAGACATGAAGAAGATCAAGGGCACAGTGCCAAAGCACAGAAACAAAGCTTCCGTGGGGGCCGCCTGTGGGCTTCCCAGGTGGCATCAGTGGTAAAGAACCTGCCTGCCAGTGCAGGTTAGACACAAGAGATGCAGCTTCCATCCCTAGGTCAGGAAGATCCCCTAGAGGAGGGCATGGCAACCTACTCCAGTGTTCTTGCCTGCAGAATCCCATGGACAGAGGAGCTTGGCGGTCCATGGGGTCTCAAAGAGTTGGACACAACTGAAGTAACTTTGCATGCACACACACAAGGGACAGCTGCACATCCGTGAGGGCTGTGTGAACACGCTCCACAAGGGTAAGCATGAGCTCGAGGAGTGAGTTTGATAGTGTGCAGCTCTCCAAGTAACATTAGAACCCACGGACTGCTGGGCTGAGACCTCACCCTGCTCAGCCCATGCCCGCCAGGTCTATCAGGGGGAGCTGGACTTGGAACTTCCAAGAGCGGAACACAAGACCTCACACCAGAACTACTGACCAGAGCTACGAGTTGGCAGATCCCGATGATGCTCAGGCACATTAGCGTATGAAAACGCCCCCATAAGCAGCTGCCCATGGGGTGCTCACCCACTGATGACCAGGCCTGCATATCCACGTATTGTCATATTGGCCTCTCACACCCTCCCCCAACCCTACAGCAGAGGAATAAGACTGATGCTACAGGCCCTGTTTTACAAAGGAAGAGAATGATTCAGGAGGATAGTGACTAGAGCAAAGCCCTCGAGCTTGTTGGTTAGGCAGCAGCCCTGGGGCACCAGACTTTGACTCCACATTCAGGCGTCTCTCCACTACACATGCCTGCTCCTTTGTGCTGGACTTCAGCTCAGGGAATCAGGTCATGTCAGTTACAGATGGCCCGTGCTTGTCCTTGTAGAGGGTTTCCATTGATGGCAGCACGACTTTTCCTATCCTAAGCATCTTTATCTCATTTACACTCTATGTCCAAGGCTGTCCATGCCTTTGGGTGGAGTGAGGCAAGTTCACTCTCTCACAAACATCTACTGAGAACCCAAATATGTGGACTCTGAAACATTTTAATCAGAATAACAGAGGCTGCAGCTTGTTCCAAAATACCCATTCCATCTTCTTTCTCAGTAACAAAACCCCAGCTTTAATTGAGGTGGTATTGGACCTGGGTAAAAACTACCTCCAAACCTACCTTGTAGCTAGACATAACCATGTAATCAGGTATAATGAGAGAGAAGCACGCATTACTAGTAAGGATTACAATAAAGTTCTTTAAAGGAGAGACAGATGGCTGTGCAAAATCTTTTTGCCTTTCTTTGCTGCTTCCTGTTCCCATCTGGATTGTGGATGTAATGGCTGGAGCTCTAGCAGCTATTGGGTCACAGAATAACCTCATGGATCAGAGCCAAGGACTAGGGATGAGAGCAGTTCTTGCTGCTGGTTCTCCTGTGGGTGTCTGGAACCCTCATACCAGCTCTGGTTATTGCTCTCTGGACTGAGAAACGTAAGAAAAAATATCTTCTTACATTATTCGTCTGAGTCTCTGCTGTAGCAGTCAAATACAGTTTCTAACTGACACAGCAAACAAGACCAACATACCCTGATTATACAGAGGCAATGGCACCCTGCTCCAGTACTCTTGCCTGGAAAATCGCATGGACTGGGGGCCTGGTGGGCTGCAGTCCATGGGGTTCTTGGGAGTCGGACACGACTGAGCGACTTCACTTTCATTTTTCTCTTTCATGCATTGGAGAAGGAAATGGCAACCCACTCCAGTATTCTTGCCTGGAGAATCCTGGGGACAGGGGAGCCTGGTGGGCTGCTGTCTCTGGGGTCACACAGAGTTGGACACGACTGAAGCGATTCAGCAGCAGCAGCAGCAGAGGCTCAACAGCTGGAACTAATGCAACATAACAAACATGAGATAGGAGATTATAGAAGCCGTAAATCCAGGGAACCAGCAAGATTCAGGAATATTTCTCCAGAGAAGTAAAATCTAACTAACCATGGGCTGGACTTAGCCACACAGAGAGCGGAGAGGAGGATGTTCCAGGAGAAGAAGAAGCACGTGTAAGGACTCACTGTTGTGAAATTTATCACAACATTGATAGAGGTTGTTGAAGGCCTTTAAGAATGAATGCTCATGTTAGAAAAATCCCTCTGGTTGCTATGCCGAGAAACTAAAAGGCAAGTGTGAAAACAGGAGGCCAGTTGGGAGGCTAGTGCAGTAGCCTGGGTGAGACACCCAGGCAGCCGGGGGCTGGCAGTAAGAGGAGAGCATCTGAGTGGTGCTCAGCAGATAGACACAGCAGGACGCGTAAAGGGGAAGAGTCAAGACGGGCTCCGTGTCCTGGTTTTGCTTACCAAGCAAGAACTTATGAGGGTGTCTCAGAAGAGACCCCCATCCATGTCCTCTGCATGCTTTTGGTCTGTAGAAAAACTTTAGCCTCCTAGGCCTTCCCCAAGTTCCAAAGAATACATTTAATCAGAGAAATGAGAAAATGCAGAAAGAAAAGAAAACAGCCAAGCAAGACAAAATAACACTTTAACCATTAAAGTCAAGGACTTTAGTTCTTCCTCAAGGACTATAGATAATATTCTGGACCATGTCTTTTAAGCTATTTTGCAGACACTGAAACTCCCACCAAGCAGAAGCAGCTAACTGCGTGCTGCCCACAAGCACATAGGCCTATGTGCTGCAGCCAGAAGGACGATGATGTTGACTCTAGATGACCTCACCACCAACCAGTCAGAAGATCGGCCACGTGCCAATCACACCCCTCTCCCTGAACAGTGTAACACTCCTCATAACCTTCTCAAGAGCAGACACAGTCTTAAGGGCATTAGCTTGCTGTGCAAGGCTTTGCCTGCAAGGCTGTTTCTTTCTACTTCACCCCAAACTCTGTCCCCAAGATTTAATCTAACGCTGATGAACAGAGACCAGATTTTGACTACAGCTTGAACAAATCTGGGGACGTGAGAATCAGCTCATGGACTACACTGTGTCCATCACCGCTACAGAAAAATCTAATTTCTTAGCAACAGATTGTTCTCTTGCCTTGTTCACGGTTGTGTGAATGGGTCAGCTCCAGCCCAGTTACCCATCACTACTGAAAAGAAGTAAGAAAATCCTTTTCTCGGGCACTGAGGCAGCATGTGATTTATGAGGTTAACACCTGCTGGGGAATAAAAAGAAATGTTCCCAGGGTTTTGTGTGAAAGGAAAAAAGTGGTGAGTAGATATTTACATAGATAAGTCCACAGAAGCTATCTGTTAGGAAAATGATCCCAACTATTCTTAGAGTCCAAATTCTCTGGTTTTCTTCAAGCAATGTTGTCAGTCTCAATTCTCAGGGACGATTTAGGCAAAGGTTCCGAGATTCAGTACGTGAAATATGCTGAACATAAAGAAGGTCCTGGAAATAAAGAGAAACCCACTTCGCTACAAGAAGCACTGTCTCTAACTGGGTACCTGGCGCAGCTCTGTCGGCCAGTGTTACAGACAGAAAGAAGTAAGCCAGGGCTACTGACATGCAGTGCAGTTACAGCAGCTGCCAGAGGAGGGCAGTCTAACCTGATTCCCATAAGAGTCCTGATGCTCAAGACTGAGGTGTAAATCAAGGCGCAAATTCGGCTTCAAAAAGACCAGCACTCACAGTCCAGCTCCATGGGCTCCCTTGTTGGGAAAATAATGCAAATTATGGAGTTGGGGATACATCCTCAAAACCTGTAACTGCAGTAAAACTTGCAAGAGAGGAAAACTGGAAACAATCTGAATGTGCCATGATGAAGACATGGCCAAGGATATTATGGTATATGTAGAATACTATACTTGCTTTCATTGGAAATGATAACAAAACTATCATGTTTGGTTTTTAAATGCTGGATAAAAGTCCTATGTATTAATATTAAATTCACTTTAATAAGCAATTAAAACCAAATTACTATGGGAATGGCAACCTACTCTGGTAGTCTTGCCTGGAGAATCCTCACGAACAGAGGAGCCTGGCGGGCTGCAGTCCATGGGGTCGCAAAGAGTCGGACCTGACTAGGTGACTTAGCATGCTATGGGAAACATGGGTAGAATAGATAAACACCATATACCTTGATAATATAAAATATGAAGATGTAGCAATCATGAAACAGGAAATGTAAGGCAGGAACAAGAAGAGTCATGTACAAGGCAAGAGGTGTAAATGCAAATTAGAAGAGAACAGGCTGACCTTCTAGAAAGTTCTAAACTATCTTTTTAAATTACTCATGGATATTTTAAGCAGAATATCTGAGGGGAAATGTGTTTTTCTAGATCTAGGGTATCAAATCCCTGCATAATTAAATAAGAAAAATGGATTACCTGAACACCCAAATTGGAGAACTTAAGAAAAACAATAAGATACCCAGAAGAAGATGATGATGAAGGTAAGAGTGCAAATGAAACAAATGCAAAATGGAAGAGAAGGAAATGGAGCATTTTCTAGGAAAACACAGGTACAAAACTGACCTCAAAAAGGGAGAAGACATCAGGAAAACAATACAAGTGAAAAAGCAACAAAGAAACAGAAGATGACTACAGCATTCCTGAAAAGCTGCCTCCCTTTATTGAAAACTGCGACATATTAGAAGAATAAAACTGCTTTGGATGAGCTGATATGAAAGTAACTTTTTAAAGGGGAAAAGCAAGGTGCTGAATAGCAGATATGATGCAATGTGACCTTGGTGCAAAATTTACAGACTCATATAGGCTTCCCTGGTAGCTCGGATGGTAAAGAATCTGCCTGCAGTGCAGGAGATCCCAGTTCGATTCCTGGGTCAGGAAGATCCGCTGGAGAAAGGATAGGCCACCCAGTCCAGTATTCTTGGGCTTCCGTGGTGGCTCAGTTGGTAAAGAATAGGCCTGCAATGTGGGAGACCGGTGTTCTACTCCTAGGTTGGGAAGATCCCCTGGAGTAGGGAAAAAGGCTACATTCCAGTATTCTGGCCTGGAGAATCCCCATGGACAGAGGAGCTTGGTGGGTTACAGTCCATGGGATGGCAAAGAGTTGGACACGACTGAGTGACATTCCCTTTGACACTTTGACTTTCAGTGGATACATAGTGATATATGTTTATGGTTTTAAGGGTCTAAAACCAGCACCATATAGTCCTGGGGCAATGTGTGTACTATTGATAGTTAATAGTGAGGTTCAGGGGTCAGATTTCCTGCATTTGGATGCCTGTTTCATCACTTCCTATTAGTGATTGTCAGTAGTTTCCTTAACTTCTCTGTGCCTCTATTTCTTCATCAGTAAAATGGTAACAACAACAGAGCCTAACTCATAGAACCATGGAAATTAAATGGGCTAATCCATCCAAAGACCCTTGGAACATTATCTAATAGTCACATGATAAATGCTTACTAATTGTTAGCAATGTTGTGATTGTCTTATACATGTTGGTGTTTCCTTTTTAATTTTTTTTCCTGAAAGCAAACATTATCAGTAATTGTCCTTTGAAACTGGGAGGAAAGACAGCAATGGATGGAGTGTGCTCTTGGGCAAAGGGTGGATGGCTTTCATTCTCTGAGCTGCTTGCATGCTCTAAACTTCTGCCTTATTCCATAGGACTGTGCAGACAGTGGAATTACAGAACACTTTGATTTTCTTTCTCACCCTTTTCAGTATTTAACCAATATTATATTTTTCAAATGTCATGCTCCTTTTAGCACCACTATGTAAGATATATACAAATGAAAACAGATTAGAAAGAGAATCACAACAGTTCTGATAGTACTTCTGTTAGAGAAAGAAGCATTAGCAATCTCTTTCCTCCTTCATTTTAAATAACTCTTTTATATTTTTTTTCAAATCCAAAATGATATATTTTAAAATGAATACATTCATATACTCCTTCTCCCTCTCTCCAGGGGCAGTGGGCATCTTCCTAGCCTTCCCTGTGTATTGACATAGATACACCAATATATACAGAAATGTATAATTGTTTGATATTTTTAACAATAGAAGTGTTATCACACTTCTTGCATTGTTCTGCAAGTGCCTTTTGGCAATTAAGAATAGGTTCTAGAAAGTTTCCTTATTATCTATGAAGTGAAGTGAAGTGAAGTCGCTCAGTCGTGTCCGACCCTCAGTGACCCCATGGATTTCAGCCTTCCAGGCTCCTCCGTCCATGGGATTTTCCAGGCAAGAGTGCTAGAGTGGATTGCCATTTCCTTCTCCAGGGGATCTTCCCGACCCAGGAATCGAACCCGGGTCTCCTGCACTGCAGGCAGACGCTTTACTGTCAGAGCCACCAGGGAAGCCAGCAAATATCTACCTGATTTGTTAAGAGCTCATTAATATGATAATTTTAACACATTAATATGTTCAACTTAAGATGTTAATACCTAAGTAATCAATATGTTCCCCTAATGACAACATTTATGGAAAAGTGAAAGTGTTAGTCACTCAGTTGTGTTGGACTCTGTGAGCCCCTGTCTATGGGATTCTCCAGGCAAAAATACTGGAGTGGGTTGCCGCTTCCTTCTCCAGGGGATCTTCCTGACCCAGGGATCGAACCGGGCCTCCTCCGCACTGCAGGCTGTTTCCCTGCTGATGGACGTGCAGTTTCTCCTCCCATGCTCACTTCTGCCAACAGCACTGCAACACACAGCCTTCTGAGCATTGGTTTATGCTCCCGAAGAGTTCTGCATGATTTTTTCCTATTGTGTGTGCTCTTGAGGGTGTTGTAACTGCTTTAATAATATGAATTAATTTTTTAAATAACAAGAGTAAGATAAGGGAACATGAACTTGCTTTCCAAACTCAAAAATTCTGTATAAGTTTAAGTACTGTATAAGTTCTGTATAAAATTCTGTATAAGTTCATCCCTTAAAGCCCAACATGCAAGCAAATATCAGGACACCTTAAAGTGAGTAATATACCAAAACACACACACACACACACAACAATGCTCAGGAGGTATTCCTCAGGAAAGTACAAACATAAATCTATAGCTTGGCCAAACGCATGGACAACCTGGCATTAATTGTCCACTGGGATGATTAGGGACAAACTGCGTTGAATGGAAACACCATGAACAATCACGTTTCCTGGGAAAGGTGCCAATGGCAGGTGACTGGACGAGAAGAAGCCAGAGGCGGCCAACCTGAGCAATATATGCCCTTCCTGCCACGGCTACCACAAATGGCTAACCTTTGCAAAGATCCCCTGTTATTGACTATCTTGTCTGTCTTCTATGCCCTTCTCCAAGGGATCTTCCCAACCCTGGGATCAAATCCAGGTCTCCCGCACTGCAGGCAGATTGTTTACTATCTGAGTCACCAGGGAAGCCCATCTCTTTTCTAAAATTTACTATTTCATGAGAAAAGATTCCACAAATCAATTAAGTACATGTTTACTAATCTGGATATGAAAAAGAAAATACTCTCTTTCTACTTCCATTTTTCTTTCTGAGTTTTCATAAAGGCCACAACAAGTCTCAAGACATTCATCACACCCAAGACCAGAAGAAGCGGCAGAAATCTCGGGGAGAGGAAAAACCGTGGGTTACCAGAACTTTCCGTGAAGGAAAGCATTCCCTCATGATCTCGCATGTCAGCAAAGTCAAGAAACAGGAGGCTGAGGTTCTCCTTCAGTATCAGAGCGGAGCACGTTACGCTGCTTAATGGAACGGCACAATGATCCTCTGAAAAAGAGCTTGATTTAGGATTATAAAAATGAAAAGATGAGGTCTCTTTAGAACTCCACTCCCACCTCTGACCTCTGGAATACACAAGTAAAGGCTGGCTACACAGCAGCCATTCTGCAACCAAGACATGAATGCCAATACTGTACACACTGTCACACTCACTGAAGAAGAAAATAAAATAAATGCATTCTACTTAATCCTGCAGTGGAGGGATAAAATACCTCAATGTGCATATTTGGGAAAGAAAAGGATATAAGTGCACAGCCTAAAACACAAGTGTGTAGGCTTCATATCAATATGATTATTTGGGACACAGTGGAGAAGGAGAGGATGGGACCACCTGAGAGGACAGCGTCGACATGTACACACTCAGGTCAGTTCAGCCGCTCAGTCGCGTCCAGCTCTTTGTGACCACATGGACTGCAGCACGCCAGGCCTCCCTCTCCATCACCAACTCCCAGAGTCCACCCACACTCATGTCCACTGAGTCAGTGATGCCATCCAGCCATCTCATCCTCTGTCGTCTCCTTCTCCTCCTGCCCTCAATCTTTCCCAGCATCAGGGTCTTTTCAAATGAGTCAGCTCTTCGCATGAGGTGGCCAAAGAATTGGAGTTTCAGCTTTAGCATCATTCCTTCCAAAGAACACCCACAGCTGATCTCCTTCAGAATGGACTGGTTGGACCTCCTTGCAGTCCAAGGGACTCTCAGGAGTCTTCTCCAACACCACAGTTCAAAAGCATCAATTCTTCAGTGCTCAGCTTTCTTCACAGTCCAACTCTCACATCCATACACGACCACTGGAAAAACCATAGCCTTGACTAGACGGACTTTGTTGGCAAAGTAATGTCTCTGCTTTTGAATATGCTGTCTAGGTTGGTCATAACTTTCCTTCCAAGGAGTAAGTGTCATTTAATTTCATGGCTGCAGTCACCATCTGCAGTGATTTTGGAGCCCCCAAAATAAAGTCACACTACCATGTGTAAAATACAATGCTAGTGGGAAGCTGCTCTGTAACACAGGTAGTTCAGCTCGGTGCTCCCTAATGACCTAGATGGGTGGGAGCAAGGCTCAAGAATGAGGAAATGTATATGTGTATGTACATTGCTGTACTGCAGAAACTAACACAACAATGTAAAGCAATTGTCCTCCAATTAAATATTAATTAATAGGAAATAAAGCCTATCTGGGGAAGCGTTGAAGACTGAAAGCAAAGAGTAGATTAAATGTCTAATAGTTATGAAGTGTTGTGCCTTTTTGTGCATTGGCAGGTAGTCTAAGAAAGTAAAAATAGTGTAACTTTGCTCTGGCAGATTAATTTTAAAATCACATTTCAACATTTGACCTGTTTATCAAAATCCCACTGTGACATCATTGCTCACATCCTCAGTTTCCACTTTCTTTCTGCTTCAAAGTCCTCCTGGCTCAAGAGTGCCTTTTTATCAGCCCTGCACTTTTCTCCTCTGACTCCTATGCCTTCTACAGAAGGCAGATCTCATATAAATTCCTTTTATCTCATCTCTTCCCTGTGCTATGAAGAATCACAGCAAACAATGATAAGGATGCATGAATGTTTAATAAACTCTTATTTGAAAGCAATGGCCAAATTAAGGTCTAATTTATAGCTTCATGTCACACTTGAGGAAGCTTCTTTATAGTGTTTATGTTTGTTCTTCCTGTATCAAAGGCCATGGGATGAATTCTGGTTTGAGTGGAGTCCTACCTTACATTCCTTCCACCAACCTTTAGCATATTGTCTATCAATGGAGAATGAGTAATTCAAAATCTATTCCAGCTTCTTTTCTTTGCACTTTTCTATTACAGACTGTAAAATTATATACTATATAGATACTTTATACTATAAACCTCCATCCCTCCATCTCTGCTATAGTCAGAAATTGGTATGTGACTCAGTTCTGATCTACAAGACATAAGGGAAGTCTGCTGGTCTCTTCAGAACCCTACTCCCACCTCTGGAATGCACAAGTAAAGGCTGGCTACACTGCAGCCATTTTGCAACCAAGAAGGGAATAACAAGAGAACTTTGGAGATTTCACTTAGCTTTTGTTGAGCTGTTGAGCCAATGACTTTAGGTGCCTACTCATAATATAAGGCAGGAAATGTCCCTATTTAAGTTATTTGAAGCCAGATTTCTATTATAGCCAAATGCAATTCCTAGACTAGATGACAGGCTCCAATGATGGCAGCCTAGTGGCAAAGAGTTTATGCCACATCTAAGAGAGGCTGGTATCTAACCAATTAACTAAACTCTTGAGCAGAATATGAACAGCCCAAAATTGAAATAAGCAAAAGTCCAAACACAGAAGCAGGAAGAGAAATTTTGTGTAACTAATAGGACCCAGGAAATTCTCACAGAAAACATGGGAAAGACATTGGAGCCACTTCATTTTGTAAAGAAGTCAAGGAGTGGTGGATTGCCCATTCCAAAAGCTAGCACAAAGAAAGGAATAGTGGCCTGGCACAGCAGTTAGCTTCAGAACTGTCCTGGGTGGCTGGAGAACTGAACTGTGTTTAATGACAACAGTCCTGGTTGATCTCCCTACATTACAAAATGGACTTCGCAGGCCTAGTTCTCCTAAGCCATTTCCCACTTTCTATTTCCTTTTATGTTCAGTAGCAATTTCCATCAAGAATTCATCTACTGTGAGAAGCGAGGTACAACTCATTGTCTATTACCCTGCAAAGCAAAAGAAAACTTAATAATGTTCAACAATTGTTGATATGAACATTTAGTCTTTTATATGAGTCACTCTCTGGAGAAGGCCATGGCACCCCACTCCAGTACTCCTGCCTGGAAAACCCCATGGGCGGAGGAGCCTGGTGGGCTGCAGTCCCCGTGGTCACGAAGAGTTGGACATGACTGAGCGACTTCACTTTCACTTTTCACTCTCACGCATTGGAGAAGGAAATGGCAACCCACTCCATTGTTCTTGCCTGGAGAATCCCAGGGACGGGGGGAACCTGGTGGGCTGCCATTTATGGGGTCGCACAGAGTTGGACATGACTGAAGCGACTCAGCAGCAGCAGCATGAGTCCCTCTCACTCAAAAGTGATTTTTTCCCCTTGGAGGACATTAGGCAATTTCTGGAGACATGTGTGGTTGTCACAATTAAGAGAGTTGGCTTCTGCCAACATCTAGTGGGCAGAAGCCAGGGATGCTGCTAACATCCTACGGTACACAGGGCAGGCCCGCCCCCGCCCCCCAGCAAAGAATTATCTAAAGTGTCAGTAATGCTGAAATTTCTGTATTATTGGATCGTGGCTGGTGGAGCAGCCACAGGAGGCTTCATATCACCAGATGAGATGAGTGGATGGCAGCAGCATCCTAAGCCCAGTGGTCACTGTGAGAGGCACCACTGTGTGTTTTAATTAATACTGAACCAAAGAATGCTGACCGAAACAACCTAATCGTGCCATTTACTACTTTGGGGTCCTTTATACACAGAAGCCCCTACAACAGAATTCCCAGCAACAAATATTTGCTTAATCAATGAAACTCCATCACACAGGGTTCAAAGTACATTTTATATAATGAAGCTTGCTGGAGATGGGGTGACAGGAGAAGGATGGGGTGATTTTCAGAATTTTAAGCCCTTGTGTACAACAACAAATACTTTAAACAATTGTTAAGGCCATATTTGGCTTCTCCAATATGGGATTTTCCAGACTCAGAAGGTAAAAGAATATACCTGCTATGCCAGTCGGACACAACTGAAGTGACTTAGCAGCAGCAGCAGCAGCTGTTGCAGGAGACGCAGAAGATGTGGGTTTGATCCCTGGGTTGGGTAGATCCCCTGAAGGAAAAAATCATGACCCACTCCAGTATTCTTGTCTGAAAAATCCCATGGACAGAGGAGCCTGTTGGGCTGCAGTCCAAAGGCCATATTTACTATTTCATTCAAAAGAAACTCCATGTCAAGAATAACAATGGTTTACAAAAGTAGTCTTCTTAGAAAAACTTTAAAAAAAAATCATACTGAACTGCAGTGGATTCAGCCTTTGTGAAGAACGGCAGTTAGACCACAGATGGAATATTGAAAACTGTGCTAAATCACAGATGGTATATTTTTTCCTATATTTCACAAAACAGGCAATTTCTACCATGTTTTTCTTTTACATTTTGCTCTTGGTAATCCTGTAGATTGAAAAAAAAAAAACTAAACTAAAAAGAAACGTGAAAACATTTACTTTTAGTGCGGTTTATAATCTTAGTCTTTAGTGGATAGAAACATCACTGAATATTCTGTGGTGTCATTTACTTTAAAAAAAAAACACAACACATAGAGTATGATTCATTTTAGGTGTGCAATTTGCTTTATGAGCCATGCATGCTTATTTGGGGTTGTGCTGTTTTTTATTGAGTGCAATAAAGACACTTCTTATCAATTGATTTGTTGTATCAGCAGTGGGCTTCTCTCCAGACTGAGACGTGGCAGCTTTTCTGAGGACATTATCCCGCGTCTAATTTCACCACAGACATGAATCCAGGTTCATC
Source organism: Nanger dama (assembly GCA_917880005.1). NCBI lineage: Eukaryota > Metazoa > Chordata > Mammalia > Artiodactyla > Bovidae > Nanger > Nanger dama. The sequence goes on along the minus strand of CAKJTW010000044.1, from coordinate 8,494,987 downwards.
AGGGCCCACTTGCACTGCCTGTTATGACCTAATTTCTAGGATTTCTGCTTGATGGTGGCATTATCTTCCCCTGCACACAGTGTATCACATGGCTGTCAAATGGCTTCTCTCCCTTTGATGGTTCATCACATACACAACTTTGAATTGTGCCAACTTGTATACCAACTGATCAAATCAAAAGTTCAAAAGTTCACTTCCAATCCTATGTGACATTGAAACTTCAAATACTGTAGAGCTTACACCTTTGATAAGTTAGAAATTGCAAAGCAGGGTAGAAACTGGAAGTGTTAGGGGACTATTTCAGTGCTATTAAAAACAAAAATCCACCCAAAGGTGGATTAGTACAATTCAGTTGTATATTATGCAAGCCACTTGCCTTCTCTCTAGCCCTGGGTGTGATGAATACTGTCCTTCTGGGGCTTGGCTGACTTAACCATGACCGTTAGAGCAGCGGATCCTTGCAAGGTCTGATGTCAATGTGTATCACACATATTTGTGCATTTCCAGGGTGAGGAAATCATGCCTTAAGAACAAGATCACAGTGGGTGCAGATCTCACAGAAGCGCATATCCCATCATCCTGGGGAACATCCGTCTGTCCTTCGGTCACGCTCTGTGTGAGACAGCACACGAGCGATACACGTCCACAGAGAGCAGTGCAGTGCAGTGGAACAGCTGTGCAAACGGGCTTAAGAACTTAAAATGAGGAAGCTGTGTCTTTAGAAACATATTTCTTTTAAATCCCCAAATATCACATCTGGTTGCATCAAGTTGTCATTATGACATAGTATTTAAGATGATTTAATGGGTTATTGCAGCATAAGAATCTCAGAGTTTATTTAACTACTGTGCATTAAGAGAATGTAGCTCTCTAAACCGTGTTCTGACAAAGCTGATACAAAGCTGTTCTTGATGTTGGATGACTTTATTATATGCTTTTTTTTTCCTTTACTGTAGTCAGTATAAATATAGCTTTCAAACGTAAACAGAACATATTCAAAGACAAGAGTGAAAGTGGAGCTTTGGAATAGAAATGTGAAGTGAGAGGTACATACCAAAATGTAGAAAGCTATTCTGTTAAATTTTATGAGGTGCGTTGACTGTGAGTATGAATATGGGGATGCCACAGTTACAAGGTTCCACTTACTTCCTGGCCCTTGTCAGCAGATCCCCCAACTGGGCCTCTGCCAGCCAGCAGGTCGGCCCCCAGCCCGCAGGCAGGTTACCACAGACTCGGCAAGACCTCGCTCCCTCCTCACTCTCTCACACCCCTTTGCCTCCCCTGATCACCAGGAACCTCTTACTACATCCCCTCAGAAGTACACATCATTTTCAACAGAAAACTGAGGTTCTGTGTAGGTAGAACAATTTAAGATAGCTGATCTAAGGCCAGACTCCAAATCCATCACTCTCATTTCCCAATCCATAGCTCTGTCTACCAGAGCATCTCATTCCTGCTGCCACTTAGGTCAACTGCCTTTGTGGATGTCAACATTACACGTGTTTCCAATATGGAAAAGCTTCTCAACACAACAGCTTTTGTGTGCTTTTCTATCCCTGCTGTTTTTGCCTTAACATCCTTTTCATGTGGACAGCAGACTTGGAGCACATCACAATGACTATTTAACAAGGTCTTAAACAAAACAGAAGTTTAGTCTGGGAATGGCACAGAAGCCCTGCTCGGTAATGTCCTCAAGGACATAAGCTCTTCCAGATATTACCTACAGACATAATCTACTGTATATTATCTACTGCTTTGTCATGCCTTCTCATGGTCCAGGCAGCAAGATGCAGGAAGAGATCAAGAGAAAGACAGGTGAAAAGCTGGCATCGACTACCTCCAAAGAGTGTCTCCCAGAAACTTCCACATAATGCTGCGCCTTGCATCCCATTGACCAAAACTTATCATTCATAGCCACACCCAGCTGCAAAGAACAGACCAGAACATTTCGTTTTTATTCTGAAGAACCATGTGCCCAGGCAAAATCCTACCATTATGAAAGAAGACAATGGAACCGCACAGTTGCTGTGGATGGTGAAATGTGCATTTGCCTGCGGACTTTTAATCATTAACAAGAGTCTTCCTTATTCAATGTTTCTTTCATCAGTTACAGACTCTAGCATTAAATACAGTGCATAAGTTTTATATGGAGGCAACCCTGATTAATAGTTTAACATGAGTGATGAATGCTTGATTAATCATTAACCTTGATTAATGACTACTCGAGAGAGAGTCTGAAACAAAGCATGGCCTCAGCGACAAAAAGCTGTGCTATCCATTGGTGATGCCTGACATGGGTACCCACAGGAAGAGAGAGTGGGGTTGAGGATGCCTTCTCTTATATTCTTGTTCTAACACTCTCATTTGGCATTCACTTTCAAATCAAGGTAATGGTTCTACAAGTAAGTCCAGCAGCATGATAATAACTAATGAAACCGACAGTTCTATTGCACACCACCCCAAACAATGTATGCCTACACCTACTATTTCCATCCTAACAGGCTTCTTGCAAGATAAGTGTTTTTATGATCCCTAATTTAGAGATGAAGAGGTTAAGTTTTAAGCAGAACAATGGGCTTCCACCAAAGTCACCTAATAATAAATGGCAGATACAGAATTTGAATCTCATTTTTCAGCATTCAAAGAAAAGAAAATTTCTCTGGATAGACTTTCTTGAATCTTTAAACTAGTATGGTGCCATGTGCTAAAACAAAGACAAAATAGGAAGAAAACAGAGTGATTGTATATTATCTACTAAAGAGTCTGTTTTCAAGTTTTTGAGTCTTTCCTAGTAAACTTCCCATGGTACTCTAGCCCAAATAAATCATTCATTCAACAAACCTAAAATTGAACCAAAAAGTTGACTGAAAGGAACCCTACCAGGAAATAGGTGAATAAAAAATTTACACAGATGAATAAAAATTAAGTTATAGGAAAATTATAAACATGTACACAGAAAAACTCCATTGTGTTCAGAGGGGTCAGTACAAGGACCTATGGTGGTCCAAAGGGACCAACAGCCACCGTACTAAGAGGGTGTGGGCAGAGAGTGTGTCAGAATGACTTTACAAAAGAGGAGATGGTTGGGTCCCAAAGGGTGGGTGGGCCATTACCAAGCTCACTCAAGCGGTAGCTACCCAAGCAGGGAGCAGCAAATGCCAGAACCAGGTGGGGGTTCCAGAACAGTGTGGTGAGTTCAGAAAAAGCTAGGCAGTGTGTGTGTGTAATAGGGGTAACTGAGGCAGGGTGTGGCATGCCTGGAGGATACAGTGAGTTGGAGGACCACGGGCGAGGTAGACAAGATGGTCCCAAGAGGCTGTTTCAGAAGCTTGCAGCCTCTGGAGTGAGGCTAGGTTTTATGGATTTTATAGCCTGTAAGCTGTGGGAGCCACTGGAAGCTTTTATAGCAGTACACAGAATAACCACGTCGGCCTTTGAGAAAGACCACTGTGGAAGCGGGGACTATGGTTTCCTAAGTCAGAGGCCATGCAATCAGGTAAAAACTGAGCAGAGTCTAAACTGAGGGTTCTTCCTCTGGGATTGGCAGTCTTCGAAGGATTTATGAACGCCCTCAAGCCACACGTTCCAAGCGTGGGCATGAGTGAGTCTTTGAGGAAAGGCTCAGTACTTTTCCCCTGGTTCTCAGGGAAGTCCAAAACATTCGAGAGTTGAAGTAATAACAGTCTACAGCTGAAAAGAATCTAGCCTAAGCTCAATTCACAAAAGTGGGCATTTTAAAAAAAAAAGAGATAAATGTAAGAGTTGTACAGGAATCATATATAAAACAAATAGGATTTTAGATACGGTATTTGCATTTATTTTTAAAAAATGAGCAAAGACCTTGACAATAGGGCTTTAGATACGGTATTTGCATTTATTTTAAAAAATGAGCAAAGACCTTGACAATAGGGCAAGTGTATGTGGTTCATATTTTATACATAAAGTAGAGAAATTCATGTGTGTATAGGAACCTTGCCACCGATTTTCCAAGACAGGCCAATCTTCTTCAATATCTCATCTTCTTGAACTTACAAGTGCTCTCTTAATTGACAGACCAAATACCCCAAAGTTAGTTTGAAAAATAAATTCCACATAAATTCAAGTCTCTGAGAAGGTGGCCAAAGAGGGTTTTGAATAGATAGTTTGAGGAAAGGAGGATATTGAGAAGCATCAAATCTCAAATCTCTAGCTATAGAACTATAAACAGAAAATAGAGCAGTTATCAGGTAAATATGGAAAGAAAAATCTATATCAGTTGTTCTTAACCTTTATGGGGGTCACAGACCCATTGCCTCCATAATTTTGAAAAACTGATGAATGCTGTAAACCTCCTCCAAAAGGATCCATGCACATACTTCCTTACAGAATTGTGCAGAATATAAGAGATTCACAAAAATCCAAGGATACTGACCTGACCCTGGATGCCAATTTAAGAGCCCACAGTCTCGACAGCTCTCCTTTCTCTCAGCAAAAATTCTGTTAACACAGTTCATCATCTAAATTAGTCCCGTTAATGTTTACATTATTTGGTTTTCATTGATCTCATTCACTTTGCAATTAATTTCAACGTTCCTACAAATATGCAACCTCCATCAGTTCTAAAATCACAAAGTCAAAAAGGAGACTGATTCCAGTTTCCACTAAGTTGAACTGTTGCCCAAATGTTGCACAAGCTCCCAAATGGATTCATAAACCTAGAATAGAAAACACTGTCTTATGCTTAAACTTCATAAAAATGCCTTATCCTCTCAGCATTTCTGTGTGTTCTTACAATCAGGTATTTAAATGCTGGTCTACTGTATGGATATATGTCTTCACTACAAAGCAAATTTATAAACTCTCAAAAAAAAAAAGTCCAAATCCAGCAATGGTCTTGATCTCTTAATGGATTAGGGAAAAGAATAATTTGAAGGAAAAAAAATTACAGCAATTTCTATATCACTTCTTTTTTCTCCCACATTGCAGTTACTGAAAACCTTTGATTAGACCTCTGAAAAGGACCACACATTCAATAATTTGAAGCAAAAGGTTAATGGTGTTGTTACAACTATTATCCCTTTTAAAATCATTATCCTCTTGTTTTTTATGGCTGTATTACCTTCACCTTTCAATGAACCCACTTTACCAGCTGTTTCCCTCTGTCATAAAGTTTGCTGAACATCATCGGAGGAATAGGATAAATGCCATGTTTTATCAATCAAGCCTAAGGGGATTTGAGTCTTCTTATACCCACAACTGTAAAGGGAGTTTATTGCAAGTTTCTGTTTTGATTTGTAAATTGTCCTTAAGTAAAACACATACCTGATGCCAAGAAATAGAATGTAAAAATGCACGACGTTACACTACAAAAATCTGCATCATAAAGTTTGATAGGTTGACAGATGAGAAAGCTTAAGATTACTGAGGTACAGGCTTGCTTCCTTGGCAAGCTGACATCTACCTGCCGGCATTCCTGTACCCACCCATATGTGAATTCCCTGGTCCTTAATGCTGCACCACCCCAGCAAGCCAAGGAATGTATGAGACATAAGACAGAGGTTTTTATCCTACACAGGGCTACATGGTCTCAACACAAATCTGATATAATGAAAATATTGTTTAATCATATGCAATAAAATTTTAATTTACAGTAAAATTCCCCAAATACCATCACACACTGGAGACTGAAACATACACTCCTAAATTAAAGGACATTATAAAATATCTATAATTTTCTGATAGCAAATGTAAAAATTTTAGGTTACACCTAAATGAGTACTTAGGAAATTCTGAACCCTTAATAAGCACTTTTAAAAACTGAAAATAAATGAACAAAATATTCAACTAAAGTAGACATAGAAAAGGCCATGAAAAAATTCAAATAAAGTTGTGGAAAGGAAATAAGCATAAAAATAAAAATTCATACTTTATATATTTATTTAAACTTTATATGTACATAATGTGTGTACATATACAAAGAAAGAGAAAGAGAGATGAATAACAAAACTGAAATCAAGTTTCTCAAAAAGATGAATACTATTTATAAATCTCTAGAAAGACTAATCAAGGAAAAACAGAGAGATCATGAATTAGCAAAATTAGGAATGCAAAAGAAACATTATAGATAAGTTATACATAATTATAGATATTATAAGTTAAAATTATTATTATTGAATAGGGGGTCCCAATGCTAGTCACTTAAAAATCAGTACAAATGGTAAAAAGGAAAGGTGTCTTTAATCAGAATGCCAGCAATCTGGGGATGGTGGACTCCGCATTCCTCAGAAACTGCCAGCAAAGATTCTGCCTGGCCTTGAAATTTTTAAAGGGAAACAAGGAAAGAGTCTCAGTTAATCACTGAGATGGGGATCAGGGTTGTCGTCATCCCCATCGTGTGCAGGCTTGTCCACTCCTGGTGGTCGTCTTCTAGATGCTATCTTCTTCACATAGTTTGTTCAGGAGATTACTGTGGGGGAAGCTAGGGAAGAGACATGGTCATCTCTTAACTACTTACTCGTCATTTCTACTTCTTTGATCTATGGAAAGAACTGACAAGCTAGGCAAACTATTATGTGATTTGTACTTGAGATTAGTATTCATCCAGAGATGAGTGGAACATGGGGGTGCCTGGTTTAAGGTTAAGACAAAAGTGTGCCTCCTGCAGAGAGCGCTTCCCTGCCAAAAGCTGCTTATTCTACAAATATGTGTGTGTGTGTGTGTGTGTGTGTGTGTGTGCCAGTAATTGTGAAAACATAGATGAAATGTAAAATTTCCTAAAAAATACTTTTAATCACCAAAATTACTCAAAAACAAAATTTTAATAAGCCAGCAAACATTAAATAATTTGAAATAACAATCTAAAAGCCATCTCTCCCCAATCAATTTCATGTGATAATTTTGTTAACTTGACCCCAAAAATCCCTCTTTCTCCCTCTCTCTCTGCTTTACAAAATTTTCCAGAAACACTGAAATAGTGAAACTTCTCCAACTCATTCTTGATGTTATTATATCCCTAGGCTGAGGCCAATCAAGGACAGTGCAAAAGAAAATTAAGTCCAAATCATATACAAGTATAAATGTAAAGATGACAAAATAGTATCAAGTTAAATCAATAATGTATAAAAATAATACATCATGAATGAGCTGGATTTATTTCAAATTATTTCAAAATTATAAAATCAGTCAACACTAAGAGTAAAGGACAAACTAATACAATTATTTCAACAGATGTAGAAAATTTTCAAATAGAAACATTTGTCTAGAATAAAATCTTTGACAAGGTAGGAATACAAAGAAACTCTGTTAAGTTAAAGATGACATCATTCTTAACCTCAAACTTCGTAATGAATCCCAATAAATTAAAGAAAAGGGCAAGAATTATTGGTATTGGTAATTGGTATCACTGAATAACTATAATATAGAAATCCTAGCCCATGAAATATGATAAGAAAAAAAGGGGGGGCTTAAGATATGTCTTTAAGAACAAAAATACCCTAAATGACTATAAACATTGCTTTTTCAGGCATGTCCAACTCTTTGTGGCCCCATGGACTGTAGACTGCCCATGGAATTTTTGGATTCCTCTGCCCAAATTCCATGGCTCCTCTGCCCATGGAATCTTTCCAGTCAAGAATACTGGAGTGGGGTGCCATTTCCTACTCCAGGGAATCTTCCTGACTTGGGGATTGAACCTGCATCTCTTGTGTCTCCTGCATTGGCAGGTGGATTCTTTACCACTAGCATAAGCCTTAGGGTATATCTTTAAGAACAAAAATGCCCTAAATGACTATATGCATTAATGGTCTGTAAAATAAGGTCCACGGGCCAAACCAAACCTATCATTATCCAAATTCAGTAACTTCCATGGTCCAAATCTAATTCTTTATACATTGTTTGCTGCTAAGTCACTTCAGTTGTTTCTGACTCTGTGTGACGCCATAGACGGCAGCCCACCAGGCTCCCCCATCCCTGGGATTCTCCAGGCAAGAACACTGGAGTGGGTTGCCATTTCCTTCTCCAATGTGTGAAAGTGAAAAGTGAAAGTGAAGTCGCTCAGTCATGTCTGACTCTTCGTGACCCCATGGACTGCAGCCTACCAGGCTCCTCCATCCATGGGATTTTCCAGGCAAAAGTACTGGAGTGGGGTGCCATTGCCTTCTCCATAATACATTGTTAATGGCTGTTCTTATCCTGCAACTACAGAGTTAAGTAGTTTTTATTTAAAAAAAATACTCACCATTTGGCCTTTTCCAGAAAAAGTTTACACACTTCTAATCTACAAACAAACCAATAGAATAAAAAAAAATTACTTTAACATAGTTTCTGGGCTCAAGAAGTGTACAGAAAATCAATAGCATCTTTATAAACCAGCATGTTCTAATTGAGAGCTATTTCACAAAAAGAATAAATATTTAAAATAACAATAATGACAAATAAGCCAACTATAAGGCATATAGAAAAATATGCCACAACTTTACAAAAAAACAGTCTTTGAAGGATGTGCAATAATAACTGAATAAAAACTGAGTAAGTGCTTATTTCTTCACCAAACTGTTCAATCACAGTGTATACAGTAACTGTCAAGTCTGCATGGAATTCTCCAGGCCAGAATACTGGAGTGGGTACCCTTTCCCTTCTCCAGGGGATCTTCTCAACCCAGGGATCGAACCCAGGTGTCCCACACTGCAGGAGGATCCTTTACCAGCTGGGCCACAAAGGAAGTCCAAGGATACTGGAGTGGGGAGCCTATGCATTCTCCAAGGAATCCTCCCAACCCAGGAACAGAACTAGGGTCCCTGCATCGCAGGCGGATTCTTTACCAACTGAGCTCTCAGGGAAGCCCTTCCCATCGTGCACCTGCTTCACAACTGTTTTGACTATTTCTAGATCTCCCTACAATGTATGATGTAGATAAACAATAGATAAGCCGGATGCGATTGTATTCCATACCACAGTAAAATAAAAAGGTGCAATGACAAGAGGAGTAAGAGAGAAAGGAAAGCCAATAACCACATTTTTAATTTTTGTGATCATCATAAAATATTTAAATGTATTACATATTTATATTATGCTTAACTCTGAAATAAAATATACTTGTATGTTTCACTACAATCCTATGAGGAAGATATCATAGTATTTTCAATTTATGTATGAGGAAACAGCCTTGGAGAGAGTAATGGCTTTGACACGTTAGATAGGCAGGCATTCAATGAGGATTCAAACTCAAGCAATTTAATTCCAGACTCTGTTCTCTTAATCTTCACTATGAAGTAGGTATTACTCCCTTCATAATTATATGTCATATTACTCATCTCATGATTATGAAATGGAGAAAAAGAAGCTTGGAGCTATTAAGTGACTTGACCAAATTCACCAGTCTGGAAACCGGTAATACTGAAATTCAAATGAGAATGTTGTTAAAGTGCATGTTATTGCTACTGTACCCACTATGGTCCAAAACTCAAATGATACCAGTGGAAGAACAAGAAGAATATAAAGCCTTGGATATTAATTATTCATCAGACACTGTGATTTGGGTTAGAACAGAGCTTCAGAAACATCAGTGGACTATACATTATTAATCAATTTATCAAAGTCAAGAATGTAAATATTTAAACACTTCTACAACTGAAACATAGGTAACAAATAGCAGTCAGTAAAATGGTTTGTAACACATTAAATCTCTACATCCTCACTAATGAAATATACTTCAAATCATTTAATTCTAATAATTTTCTGTAGAAAAATAGGCTGGGAGTATCAGGAGAGGAGCAGTGGAAGTTGGGAAAGTACCCTCAAGTTACTGATTCACATTCTGCAAAGCTGCTTCCTTCAATGGTTGTATCATCTTTTAGTATCCCTGCATTCCATCCTTAGGTAGAAATGTAATTATTAACAACAGTAGTTCAAAATAAGTTTGGGGCTTGATTTCTTTAAAATATAATATATACTTACTGTAGACTTAAGGAAAGAAATATCAATAACCTCAGATAGGCAGATGACACCACCCTTATGGCAGAAAGTGAAGAGGAACTAAAAAGCTTCTTGATGAAAGTGAAAGAGGAGAGTGAAAAAGTTGGCTTAAAGCTCAACATTCAGAAAACAAAGATCATGGCATCCAGTCCCATAACTTCATGGGAAATAGATGGGGAAATAGTGGAAACAGTGTCAGACTTAATTTTGGGGGCTCCAAAATCACTGCAGATGGTGACTGCAGCCATGAAATTAGAAGATGCTTACTCCTTGGAAGTAAAGTTATGACCAACCTAGATAGCATATTGAAAAGCAGAGATATTACTTTGCCAACAAAGGTCCATCTAGTCAAGGCTATTGTTTTTCCAGTGGTCATGTATGGATGTGAGAGTTGGACTGGGAAGAAAGCTGAGCACTGAAGAATTGATACTTTTGAACTGTGGTGTTGGAGAAGACTCTTGAGAGTCCCTTGGACTACAAGGAGATCCAACCAGTCCATTCTAAAGGAGATCAGTCCTGGGTGTTCATTGGTAGGACTGATGCTGAAGCTGAAACTCCTGTACTTTGGCCACCTCATGGGAACAGGTGACTCACTGGAAAAGACCCTGATGCTGGGAGGGATTGGGGGCAGGAGGACAAGGGGACGACAGAGGATGAGATGGCTGGATGGTATCACCAATGCGATGGACATGAGTTTGAGAAGGCTCTGGGAGTTGGTGATGGACAGGGAAGCCTGGCATGCTGCAATTCATGGGGTCACAAAGAGTCGGACATGACTGAGAGAATGAAATGAACTGAAGGAAAGAAAGAGAATCTTTTACAACATTAATAGCCATAGATAACAATTTTTAACTGTCAAGTACATTTTTAAAATTGAACCAGTCCCCTGAGATTTGCCATAAAATTGCCTTAGTCAAGAGATTTGCTTGGACCTCAGCTATAGGCTGTCAAAGTATATGGGATTTTTTTGGACAAAGAACTAAGTTTGTGATGTAGAAACAGAGTTTGACCTCCAAAGAAAGTGGTTAGTAATCTAAAGTATTGTGTATAAAGCTTGCATTCAATGCCCAACGAGGCAGCCTGAACAGCTAGGTGATCATCTCTGAAGTTTCTGGGTCAATAGATGGAACAAATAGATGGAACTTTCTGCTCAAGCAGCTCTCTGGATTTGGACATGATCCCAGGCAGCAGCTGTAAGTACTGGGATAGCTTTGACGTCTCTAGAGAAAGATACCTATCAAGGCTCAGTCTTGGGTATAGGGTCCCGTTCAAACAGGCTGAATGTCAAAGCCTGTGTCATAGGCAAGGATGAACCATGCACGAACCTAGCTAAATATGTGTTATCACTGAGATGGGTAAGGAACCTGGATTTCAGAAAACCACTCAAAAAGTTGGCAAGAGATAATTTTGGAGTATGTATAATGGTTGGTCTGGTTCAGATCCCTCATCTAGCCAACCTTGGTTCTCTAGACGCAGAGACTACAGGTTGAAAACCCTCAATATCCAGAGTTGAATGATACTAAAATACCAGTAAAGATCCTGTTGCCACTTTATAAGCATTGGGAATGGGTCACTTTTGCTGTATTTCCAAATTCTCAAAGGATGTTTTTATCAGTCAGGTACTGATGCTTCATCAGACTAACCACACTGGATCAAAGTCATTTCAGGTAGTAGGAATTCATTGAAACTGACCAAAGAGCATCTTATTCCGTACCCTGAACAACACACTTTAAAAATTACCAATCTATCCTCCAAAAATCCCACTGCACGACAAACACAAAATTGAAAAACAGTAATTATTTGATAGAAGAATAAAGGCCCAAGAACTTTTCCACTATAAGACAAGAAACATTGGAACTTATCTACAGGACACAAAATATTGGGACAGAACTGAGGTTGAGATCAAAGTGGTTTGTAACCTAATCAAGACAAACAAAGATGTGACTGAAGGAGTGAATAATAATTTTTCAAGAAGGCCCCCAAATCTTCAAATACAGAGTCAGCAAGATGAGGGAGCAGGAGTGAGCTGTGGGCTGCTGGAGTGTTCTTAGAGTAGGTTCAGTTCAGTTGCTCAGTTGTGTCTGACTCTTTGCAACCCCATGGACTGCAGCATGCCAGGCTTCCCTGTCCATCACCAACTCCTGGAGCCTTCTCAAACTCATGTCCATCAAGTCAGTGATGCCATCCAACCATCTGCTTCTCTGTCGTCCTGCCTTCAATCTTTCCCAGAATCACGGTCTTTTCCAACTAGTCAGTTCTTTGCATGAGGTGGCCAAAGTATTGGAGTTTAAGCTCCAGCATCAGTCCTTCCAATATTCAGGACTGATCTCCTTTAGGATGGACTGGTTGGATCTCCTTGCAGTACAAGGGACTCTCAAGAATCTTCTCCAACACCACAGTACAAAAGTATCAATTCTTCGGTGCTCAGCTTTCTTTACGCTCCAACTCTCACATCCATACATGACTACTGGAAAAACCATAGATTTGACTAGACAGATCTTTGTTGGCAAAGTAATGTCTCTGCTTTTTAATATGCTGTCTAGGTTGGTTTATAGCTTTTCTTCCAACGAGCAAGAGTCTTTTAATTTCATGGCTGCAGTCACCATCTGCAGTGATTTTGGTTTCGATTGTTTTGCCATCATGAAGTGATGGGACCGGATGCTATGATCTTCGTTTTCTGAATGTTGAGTTTTAAGCCAGCTTTTTCACTCTCCTCATTCACTTTCATCAAGAGGCTCTTTAGTTGGAGTGGGTATTAGAGCCAAAAGAGAAATGCAGCAGTTTTAGGCAACTTCAGGCCCCCACAGTGTGAGCCTAGACAGCCTAAAAGAAGCTGGCCCATGTCTCCTAACCCCATAAAACTATAGATAACATGCCTATTTATGACTAGAGGAGGAAGGACCTAAGGTTGCTAATAGGAATTTCTTCATTATGCTTTAGTATTTAGTATTTTGAGGTAAATTCAACATGTTAAGGTAGAGCTCTACATCAGCTACTAACATTGACTATTCTAGACAAGCAAGAGTCAACAGGAACTTAAAGAAAAATAATTGCATGAAAGTGAGGTATTACCCTGTAAAAGCAAAACAAGTGTTTTCCCAAGAAAACAGCATTAATGTAGAGAAGAGAAGGAAATATTGCCAAAAATTGAAATATTCCTTGGTATAGTGAAAGCAATGTTGCATATACATATTGAGAGAAGGCTGATAAAAAGTACAATTAAAAGTTTAAAAAAAAACTTACATAAAAATATGATTAGCATTAAATGAAACACAGCAGAAGACAGAACAGCAAAATACACATACACTCAAATCCAAAGTAGTTTATTTAAAACTCCAATTTAAGAATGTAAAGCAAAAGATAAGTGATATGTATAGATTATATGGGAAAGACTTGAGTTTTCATAACTAAAATGTCATCTAAACACTAAAAAGAAATACTGAAAGTAGACACACATTCCCAAATATATTCTGCTATTGTTTCTGAATTAGAGGTTCAGAGCAGTAAAAAAAAAAAAAAAATACTATGAGAAAACAATTTTATTACAAAGGAAAGAGAAATAAACATATACTGAATGTATCATAAAATGCTAAGTACTAAAACACAGTGAAGAAATCTCTATATTGCTTTGAAGAAAATACTGTGATCCTTGAATCCTTTAACAGCGCATTTTATCATTAGCATATGAAGACAAGCTAAACACTTCTTGGACTCAAAAATATACCAGCAAACTTGTTTTCTTCTGAAAAGGAAAATTACCCAATTATATATTCAAGCAAAATAAAGAATTACATGTATATATCCAAAAAAGAGAAAACCTTGGATATAAAACACATTGGAGAGAAAAGCAATCAGTAAATCCTAGAGTAACATCAAAACAAGAGTGATAATGTACTTCTAAAGCTTAGTGTTCAGAACAGATACTTATAAAAACAAGAGGTATAACAAAAAAATTAAAACAATTTTAAAACTCTGGAGCTAAAATAGTCATTTTTTAAAAATTACAGATGATAATATAAAAAAACTGAGTCTTGGAGTAGGCAACAAGCTTATAGAAATGCTAAATGTTTTATTTGCTTCAGAGATTATAGATACTGATGTAACAGGAAAACATACACTGAAAAAGGTTGCCAAAAGTTAGGGGTAACTTTTGGGGGAACAAGTGACTGAAAAAGAATAGGACATTTCTGGAGTGCGGATTACACAGTGTGCTCACATTAAAAAAGTCATCATGCTCTACACTCCTGATGTGAGCAATTATATATACATTATAATTAACAATAATCATATTATTGCAATTATATTATTACACTTTTGATTTGAGTGATTATACTATCATAATTAATAACATATAATTATCATAGTACTATAATTTTATATAATTGCTACACTTTAAATAAAACTTGAAGGATAGATACATGGTTAATATATAAAAATCAATTGTTTTTCTATATACCCAGCAAGTAGAATTTGAAATTAAAAATACAGTAACATTTTATTAGTATCTAAAAAGTGAAATACTTAGGTATAAATCTAGCAAAATATGTACAAGATCTATATAAATAAAATTCCAAACCTATGATGAAAATCAAAGACACATAAATGAAGAGATATTCTATATTAATGGTAAGGAGGACTCGATATTGTCACAAAAATTAACTCAAAATAGATCACAGACCTAAATATAAAACACAAAACAATAAAACCTCTAGAAGACAACATAGGAGAAACCCTAAACAGCCTTGGACATAGTGATGATTTTTAGTTACAGCACCAAAGGCACAATCCATGAAAGAATTAAATTAGAGTACGCTAAAATTTAAAATTTCTATTCTGTCAAAGGTGGTGCCAAGTGAATGACAAGACTAGTCACATGATGGAAAAGATATTTGTAAAAGACATATCTGGTAAAGATGGCTTTCCAAAATAGACCAAAAATCTTAAACTCAACAGTAAGAAAATAAACAACCTGGTGAAAAAAATGGGCCAAACAAACATCTTAACAGATACTATACCAGAGAAGATATAGAGATGTCAGATAAGTATATGAAAAGATACTCTACCTCATACATCATCAGGAAAATGTAAACCAAAACAACAGAGGACTTCCCTGGTGGCTCAGTGGTTAAGAGTCTGCCCCCAGGGCAGGGACACGGGTCTGAGCCCTGCTCTGGGAAGATTCCACATGTGATGGGGCCACTAAGCCCGCATGCCCTAAAGCCCGTGCTCTGCCCCAGAGGAGCACCACAAGGAAAAGCTCACACACTGCAACTAGAGCAGGCCTGCGGGCAGCAAGGAAGAGCCAGCACAGCCAAAATTATAGAAACAAATAATTTTTTAAACACCTCTACACACCTAGCAGAACAGCTAACATCCAGAACACAGACACCACCAAATGCTTTGAAGGATGTGGGAGTGACAGGAACTTTCATTCACTTCTGGTATGATGCAAAATGGCATGGCCACTTTGGAAGATGGTTTGGTGGCTTCTTACAAAACTAAACAATATACCATTCAGCAATGTGCCCACAGGTGTTTACCCAAAGGATTTGAAAACTTTGTCCAAAAACCTGCACTTAGATATTTTTAACTTTACTCATAGTTGCCGAGACTTGCAAGCAACCAAGATATTCTTCAGCAGATGAATAAATAAACTGTGGTAAGTTCAGACAATGAAATATTATTCAGCACTGAAAAGACATGAGCTATTGATTTCAAACATATGATATTCTGAAAAGAGCAAAACTATGAAGACAGTAAGAAGATCAGCAGTAGAAGGAAAAGCGATGAAAACCTTTAGGATAGTGAAAATATCCTATACGATACTATAATGGTAAGTATCCTTACACATGTCCTTATGCATTTGTCCAAGCCCATAGAATGTGTAACACCGAGAGTGAGCCTTCATGTGAACTGTGGACTTTGGACACCTATGATGTATCAATGTTGGTTCATCTTTTATAACAAATGTACTATGGCGGATGCTGTAAATGGGGGAAATATATCCACATATAGGACTATGAGAATATGGGAAATCTGTACCTTCCTCTCAATTTTGTTGTGAACGTAGAACTGCTCTAAAAATAAAGTCTGGAAAAAACCTCACTGCCTAAATACAAGATTAGAAAATTCAAACTGTTAAAGGGAACAAAAAAATTTTTGATTAATCAGTCAAAAATCGTGAAAGGGACTCAAAGAACAACAGAAAGAGTACTTAGAAGATTACAAAATAGGATAACAAAAAAATGTGATCACAATAAATGCAGAAGAGTTAGCTTTACCTTTTAATGGTAAAAATCCTTTTGGAATAAGCTGAAAAGTAAAACCCAGTTCTGTGCTGTTGAAAAGAAAAGCACTAAAGGAAGACAGACATAACAGAGAAACTGATGAAGATAAGTCAGGCAAACACTAAAAATTACAAGAAACAGCAATGTCCAAGTCAGACAAGCTAGCAGCCTTGAAATGGTGTTTTGGTCATGTCTAACTAGGAAAATGGAAACCACGGCAAATATTTTCCGTATAGAGAATTTAATGGAGAGAACTATTCATAGGTGTGGAGTTGCTGAGATGTCAAAAGGGAAGAGGGTGTGGTGACGCCAGGCTGCGGGGCAAAGGAAGGAGGCAGGGTTTGCAGTGCCCTGTTGCTAAACCCACTGTGGGTTGGCTGGTGGAAGCTGGAGGCACCGGGCGAGGCAGCCTAGACAGGAGATGAGGAGGAAGGGGGATAAGCACCTTAACTCTTCTTTTCCTGCATGCTCTTATCCCTCTCCCACTGACAAACCCATCTGAAAAAATGGGAACGTGGGAAACACAGACTCATACAGCAGCTACCGTAATAAAGAGCAGAGGTGGGCAAGGAATGGGAATGCAGACAAAAGTGTCTAGGATGAACAAAGAATGTTGAAAGGCATGTTTTAAAGTAGATAAAAGGTACAACCCACCAAAATCATATAATAATCATGAATCTCTATGTCCTGAACAGTATAGCTTTTACACATAAAGTGAAAACCTTCATTTCTAAAACCAATTAGAGGAAACTTACAGGAGTAGAAATCTTTAGTGTAAATTACTGTAAACCTTTCTTTCATCCCCATATGGAATTATGAGCAAAGTCTGATGCCCACTAGTGCTTCTGTGTGACTGCACTCTCTCTCGGGGGACTCAGGGAGATTTTGGACTTCGCATTGAGTTAACATGGTCCAGAGTCAACCAGTAAAGCCATGGGACACAGAGGAGAAAGATACATGAAAGAGATGGTCCAAGAAGTTTAAAAGAATCCAGGAGAAGTTTGGGCTTCCCTAAGTCCCACTCCAGTACTCTTGCCTGGAGAATCCCATGAACGGAGGAGCCTGGTGGGCCACAGTCCATGGGGTCGCTAAGGGTCGGACACGACTGTGCGACTTCACTTTCACTTTTCACTTTCATGCATTGGAGAAGGAAATGGCAACCCACTCCAGTATTCTCGCCTGGAGAATCCCAGCGACGGGGGAGCCTGGCGGGCTGCCGTCTATGGGGTCGCACAGAGTCGGACACAACCGAAGGGACTAAGCAGCAGCAGCAACAGCAGCAAGGAATATTCAAATATTCTTAGGGAAGAATATTTGAATAAAATATTCAAGGCTCTGCAGATTACACATTGTGTGTGTCTGTATGTGTGTGTGTTTGCATGCACGTGTAATTCTAAAAGCAGGGTGAAACGTACAGAAGGATTCACAGCAACTTTTGATGGATATTAATTACCTTGTAGACCAGTTAGAAGACAGAATCATAAGTTATTTTAAAGAATGTAATATGAAAAAATGTTAACTAGTTATAAGGTTGTTAATTGAAAAGGCAGAAAGAGAACTCTGAGGTATCACAGGGGAGCAATCGCAAGGAACCGCTCAGAAGAGGGGTCTTGTGGACCTGGGACCCATGTCTCGGGACGCGATGCTAGCCAGCTGATGAATCTAAGGGGTGCCATGGCGTCTGTTCTTCATATCTGAGAAAAAACATAAGCTTCATCAACTGCTTCTACAGGGGCAGGAGGAGAAGGAACCAGGTGCAAAACCCACAGGAGCAAAGGTGAAGGAGTCTGCTAAGACTTCCTCCATCAGGCCTGCAGGCTCTCTTCAGGACCCTGAGCGATAAAAACCTGACTTGAAGGCAGCTGACAGAGAAGGAATGTGTTCTGTAGAATCCTGGGCATATCCCAGGGTCCGAGAGCAGGAGTATAGGCAGGTACTAACATATGATTAAACCGAAGAAGAGTTTTCTATTTGAATATAATCACATGAACTATAGTACTAGTTATCTGTAAAGAAATTTATTTCCAATATCTTTATTGACCCCTAGATGTAAGCTATTTTATCCACAGTTTATTCTTATTCGAATTAGCCAAATTAGCACAATCTTTCTGGGCTTCCCAGGTGGCTCAGATGGTAAAGAATCCGCCTGCAATGCAGTAGACCCGGGTTTAATCCTTGGGTTGGGAAGATCCCCTGGAGAAGGGAATGGCCACGTACTCCAGTATTCTTGTCTGGAGAATTCCATGGACAGAGGAGCCTGGAGTGTTACAGTCCATAGGGTTGCAAAGAGTTGGATGAGACTAAGAGCCTCACACTTTTACTTTCGTTCACGTTTCATTACAATCTTTCCAGTGAAAGCCACCTTTCATGTTGTTTCTGAAAATTGTTTATGCCACGTCTAAACCTTTAAAAGCATTCTTTGCTTTTTTTGAACAGCAAAAATCCCAGCCCACCTTGAAAACTCCCTACTCCAAAACATGGATTCAATTTTCTCTAAGCAGCCCAGATAAGGTACAATGAGAAGAGCACTAGAGCCCAAACCTAGGGTTAGGGGTGTAAATCACATCATTTATTGTGAGCATAGGTGATGTTTTCCCATATGGTGACAGAGATAGCAAATTTAGAGCTTAAACTAGTATTTTAAATTTACTGTTAACACTTTTGTATTATGTGCTTAATTGAATTTTTAATTCTCTACCTGAACTATTCTAAATTGATAAGCCATGTAAT
The DNA here is from genome assembly GCA_917880005.1 of Nanger dama. Taxonomy (NCBI): domain Eukaryota; kingdom Metazoa; phylum Chordata; class Mammalia; order Artiodactyla; family Bovidae; genus Nanger; species Nanger dama. The sequence continues at coordinate 8,476,019 of CAKJTW010000044.1, read as the reverse complement.
ATACCTTTAAATAAAATATTAATTAAAACAAATATAAACATTTATTTATTTCTCCAACAATAAAGTATCTCTAAAACTAATCAGTGTAGAACTGTGATATGTAAGACTTGCCACTAAACTCTTTTGTGACAATTTTTACATATATCTTTTAATACTTTATGATGAAATTAGTTCATTTTGCATTGTTTGTAATAATTTGGATTCCAATGAACTTGTAAAAGATACAGGTCTATTGTATACTTTAACCCAGTTGCTTAAGTTTATTTTAACCTAAACTGTTGGAGAAGGCAATGGCACCCCACTCCAGTACTCTTGCCTGGAAAATCCCATGGATGGAGGAGCCTGGTAGGCTGAAGTCCATGGGGTCGTGAAGAGTCAGACATGACTGAGCGACTTTGCTTTCACTTTTCACTTTCCTGCACTGGAGAAGGAAATGGCAACCCACTCCAGCATTCTTGCCTGGAGAATCCCAGGGACGGGGGGAGCCTGGTAGGCTGCCATCTATTCTATGGGCTCGCACAGAGTCAGACATGACTGAAGCGACTTAGCAGCAGCAGCAGCAGCAACCTAAACTATTGATCTTCTAAAGATGGATAGTTCTTATTTTATAATGACATTCATTCATCTTGTGTTCATTTGACAAATATTTAATATATTTATTAATATATTGGTGATATAGTGATGGATGGTTGGATAGATAGATAAACAGATAGGAAAGAAAATAAAAATATCCCTATCCTTGAGAACTTAAATTAAATTCTGTTTTGGAGACATAGGAAAAAACAGTAAAATAAATAGCATATTAGAAAACAACAACTGCACAAGGACCTACTGTACAGCACCGGGAACTCGGCTCCATATTATGTAACAACCAAATAGGAAAAGAATTTGAAAAAATATATATATGTAGAACTGAATCACTTCACTGTGCACTTGAGACTAAGACAACATTGTTAATCAACTATACTCCAATATACAATTAAAATTTTTTTTAAAAAGAATACAGTAAATGCAAAGGAGGGAAAATGAAGAGAAATAAGGAGGTATGAATAATTAAGGATGGGATAAGCAGCCTCGAGAGCATATTAAAAACCAGAGATCTTACTTTGCCAACAAAGGTCCATCTAGTCAAGGCTATGGTTTTTCCAATAGTCAAGTATGGATGTGAGAGTTGGACTATAAAGAAAGCTAAGTGCCAAAAAATTGATGCTTTTGAACTGTGGTGTTGGAGAAGATGCTTGAGGGTCCCTTGGACTGCAAGGAGATCCAACCAGTCCATCCTAAAGGAGATCAGCCCTGAGTGTTCATTGGAAGGACTGATGCTCAAGGTGAAACTCCAATACTTTGGCCACCTGATGCGAAGAGCTGACTCATTTGAAAAGACCCTGATGCTGGGAAAGATTGAGGGCAGGAGGAGAAGGGGACGACAGAGGATGAGATGGTTGGATGGCATCACTAACTCAATGGACATGAGTTTGGGTGGACTCTGGGAGTTGGTGATGGACAGGGAGGCCTGACGTGCTGTAGTTCATGGGGTCACAAAGAGTCAGACACGACTGAGCAACTGAACTGAACTGAAGTTAATATTTTAGATAAAATACCAAGGAAAAACCTCTCTGAAAAGGTGAGTAGAGATCTGAATACCGTGAAGATGGTATCCATGAGGATACCTAAGGAAAGAGAATATTCCAGGCAAAGGCAACATCTGAAAAGGCCCTGGGCTCAGCATGCCTGATGTGAGAGAAGACTGACTTCTTTCAACTCTAAACCATGATTTCTTGGACTCACAATGATAGCTTTTTCCTTGTTGTTAACTTGTGGAGGATGTTACGTGTAAAATACACTGAACACACACTCACACTAAATTTGTTTCATTTTGTGTCTTATTATTATATGAGCACATTTTTTGCTATTTTTGTCAATTCTAACAATAAAGAGGTTATAATTTTTTAATGTAATGTTACAGTTAAAAACAAAAGTAATGATTAAAACAGTTTGAAACGTAATTGTATTTTAATATTATTGTTAAGAATTCATCTTTAAATGAATAAAAATTATAACTTTCATTTTCAAAAGACATTAATTATTTCAAATGGGAATTTTAAAATAAGTTGATTGTGTTTACACTTTATGTCAATGTAAGGTTAATATTTTCAATTAAATGTTTTAATTGGTTGCTCATAAGTTATCTTCCAACAGGCACAATTATTTTCAAGAACTTGAGACCTTCAAATACTATCTTAAAATTCAATTAGTTTATAATGTATTTGAATAAATTATAGTTTTAAGGACAGCTCTTTTGAGAGGCTAAATAAGATTAAGTTAAACAATTAAAATTCTGCTCCCTACATAGCTAGTATGAATAAAAAATTATTTCACTAATTTTTATTATTATAAAATACTTCATGTATCCTAAAAATAAATAATATAAAGGTATAAGGTATAAAAATAATTGCAAAATACTCAAATTTTCCACAAAGGTTAATAGAGTATTAGTAATACTTTGGAACTTTCCTCTCTGTACCAACTCCCTCTCTCTCTTTTTCATCACCTCCTAGGAGTAACTAATCTTCTAAAATTTATATACATTATTTCTTGTTTACTGTCATAATGCATGAATCCCTTTAATAATATATTATTTATACTTCATATGCCTTTGAGCTTCATATAAAAAGTATTATGCTATTTGGTTTTTATTGCAACTTGCTTTTTTCATTTAACATCAACGTGAGACTTGTCCCTACCTACTGAGATACACAGAGCTGTACTCAACTCAGTTTCATTATTGCATAGGATTCTATTATGTGAATATACCACAATCCAGTCATCTTCCTATCAATGGACTTTTCTTGTTGTTAAAACTTTGCTATTACAAATATTGCTGCTATGAACACTCCTGAACACATCTCAGTGCATTGGGTATATCCCTAGGAATGGGTTGTAGACTAATATACGCATTTTCAATTTTTTAAAGAATGACAAATTATTTTTACAAAATGGTTACATGAATTTACTTTTAACCAGTAAGAAAGTTACTGGTTATCTGATTTTTTTTTAAGAAACATTTTATCAGAATCACTGACTTTGCCCTTATTTGTACTGATAAACTTTGTCTCAATGATTTTAGAAGGCTTTTCTAAAACATATTTTTAATATTGACCCTTTGAAAGTTATGCTCTTGAAATTAGCTTCTTCTAGTATACATCTTATAGTGTACTGAATAGACTTTTTCAAAATTTAATACACTTTAATTACTCTCTTTAATTCCCTTATTTCTTTGGTTTTATTTAAGAGACCCTTTTCTATACATATAGATTTGACTATATGGACCTTTGTCAGTAAAGTGATGTCTCTGCTTTTAAATGTACTGTCTAGTTTTGTCATAACTTTTCTTCCAAAGAGCAAAAGTCTTTTAATTTCATGGCTGCCGTCACTGTCCAGAGTGACTTTAGAGCCCAAGAAAATAAAATCTGTCACTGCTTCCCCTTTTCCCTTTCTATTTTCCATAAACTGTTAGGACCAGATGTCAAGATCTTAGTTGCTTGAATGTTGAGTTTTAAACCAGCTTTCTCACTCTCCTCATTTACTCTCATCAAGAGGCTCTTTAGTTCCTCTTTGCTTTCCGCCATTTTCTGCATATTGTATCATCTGCATATCTGAGGTTGTTGATATTTCTCCTGGCAATCTTGATCCCAGCTTGTGCTTCATCCAGCCCTGCATTTTGCCTGATGTACTCTGTACAGAAGTTAAATAAGCAGGATGACAATATACAGCCTTGACATAACTCCTTTCCCAATTTTGAACAGTCAGTTTTTCCATGTAAGGTTCTAACTGTTGCTTCTTGACCCACGCACGGGTTTCTCAGGAGGCAGGTCAGATGGCCTGGTATTCCCATCTCTTTAAGAATTTTCCACATTCTGTTGTGATCCACACAGTCAAAGGCTTTTGCCTAGTCCATGAAGCAAAAGTAGATGCTTTTCTGGAATCTCCTTACATTTTTGATACTTACTGCCTGAAGAGAGTTTCTAGTTCAACAAGCAGGGACAAGGAACCCACAAGAAAGCAAGCAAACGTCCTTCAACAAGACACAATCAGCCGTCTGGGGGAACCAGGCAGGGTCTGTAGAATAGAGGGACAGAAAGAAGACGAGAGGGCAGGGGCAGAGCTGGGGTGTGAAGAGGCTCTCCCTGAAGGGTCAGCTGTGTGCGCATCAGTGCACGTTTGTGAAGAAATCACTTAAAGCGGAGGGAAGAGCCACCTGGCAGAATGAGGGGTAACAGGGGTCTGTACCCATGCAAGACTGGAAATAATGCCTGTTCCTAGTGGCCAGACTGGAAAAGCTCACGGTCCTTAAGGCATGGGGTAGAGTACTCAGAGGGCTTTGCAGTTGGGAATGATTAGCCATAGACTGACCATTAATTACCCTTCTCACAAAGCCTAAAACTGTGAGATGTGACGTAGTCAAATTCTTTCCAATTACCTTAACTTTATCCCAGAACAGAATTCAAGAAGATCTATAGGGATACAAAAATATACAACATCAATAAAAGACAAAATTCACACTGCCTGGCATCTAATTAGAACTGCCAGGCATGAAGAGAAGCAGAAAATATAAGCTATAATAAAGAAAAATTCAACAGAAACCAACCCAGAACTAACATGAATGTTACAGTCAGAAAAAAAATACATCAAACCATTTATTATAGCTGTACTCCATATGTTCAGAAAATTACAGAGACAGAAGATATAAAGAAAAGACCCAAATAAAAGGTTGAGAGATAAAAACTATAATGTGTGAGCTAAAAATTAAAAAAATAAAAGACCAGATGGGATTAATGGCAGGTTAGACATTGAAGAAAATTTAGTAAACTTAAGACAATGGCACCCCACTCCAGTACTCTTGCCTGGACGATACCATGGATGGAGGAGGAGCCTGGTGGGCTGCAGTCCATAGGGTTGCGAAGAGTCAAACACGACTGAGCGACTTCCCTTTAACTTTTCACTTTCATGCACTGGAGAAGGAAATGGCAACCAACTCCAGTATTCTTGCCTAGAGAACCCCAGGGATAGGGGAGCCTGATGGACTGCCATCTCTGGGGTCACACAGAGTCGGACACGACTGAAGCAACTTTGCAGCAGCAGAAACATAACAAAAGAAACTAAAATGAGACACAGAAAGACTCAAAACAGAGCTTCAAGGAGCTGCAGGACAACTTCAATCAAGTATACAAGCAATGGTAGTGCCTGAGGAATAGGGGGATAAACAGAAAAATATTTTAAAAGAGCAATGGCTAAAAATTTCCCAAATTTGATCTATACTCTAAATTCACCTATCTAATAACTCAATACATCTAACATCATAATCAACTCCTCAAAAACAGTGACAGAGAGAAAATTTGTAAAGCAAGCAGAAGGAAATGTCTGCATATTTCTCCAAGGAAGCCATGTGAAAAAAACAGGCAGTGGAGAAATATCTTTAAAGTAGTGAAAGGAAAACTGCCAACCTAGAGTTCTATAACCTATGAAAAATGGCTTTCAAAAGCTGATGATAACCAGAGGGGAAATGTTGTGGGGGATGGGGGGGATAAATCAGGAGTTTGACAGGAACACATACACGCACTACTATATATAAGCAATAGTAGACAACACGACTTAGTGTATAGCACAGAAAACAACTCAGTACTCTGTGGCAAGCCACACGAGAAAAGAATCTAGACAAGAATGACTATGTGCACTCATACAGCTGAATCACTTGGCCATGCACTTGAAACTACCACAACGCTGAAAATCAACTGTACTCCAGTAAGATGTTTAAATAACCGAAGTTGAAATAGAAACTTTTTCTGGCTTACAAAGACTAAAAAATTTATGACCAGTGACCAAATGAAGTTCTTTCAAAGCAGGGAGAAAGTGATACCTGATAGAAAGAGGGTCTACACAAAGGCATGAAGAGCACTAGAACTGCCTGCCTGGATAAACAGACGAGTGATTTCCACTGTTAATAGGCAGTTGATTATTTAAAACAAAACTGATAACAGTGTCAGTTCAGTTCAGTCGCTCAGTCATGTCTGACTCTTTGCGACCCCATGAATCGCAGCACACCAGGCCTCCCTGTCCATCACCAACTCCCAGAATTCACTCAGACTCACGTCCATCGAGTCCGTGATGCCATCCAGCCATCTCAGCCTCTGTCGTCCCCTTCTCCTCCTGCCCCCAATCCCTCCCAGCATCAGAGTCTTTTCCAATGAGTCAGCTCTTCAAGTGAGGTGGCCAGAGTACTGGAGTTTCAGCTTTAGCATCATTCCTTCCAAAGAAATAGCAGGGCTGGTCTCCTTCAGAATGGACTGGTTGGGTCTCCTTGCAGTCCAAGGGACTCTCAAGACTCTTCTCCAACACCGCAGTTCAAAAGCATCAATTCTTCAGAGCTCAGCCTTCTTCACAGTCCAACTCTCACATCCATACATGACCACAGGAAAAACCATAACCTTGACTAGACGGACCTTTGTTGGCAAAGTAATGTCTCTGCTTTTCAATATGCTATCTAGGTTGGTCATAACTTTCCTTCCAAGGAGTAAGTATCTGCATGGCTGCAGTCACCATCTGCAGTGATTTTGGAGCCCAAAAATTAAGTCTGACACTGTTTCCACAGTTTCGACATCTATTCCCCCATGAAGTGATGGGACCAGATGCTATGATCTTCGTTTTCTGAACGTTGAGCTTTAAGCCAACTTTTTCACTCTCCTCTTCCACTTTCATCAAGAGGCTTTTAGTTCCTCTTCACTTTCTGCCATAAAGGTGGTGTCATCTGCGTGTCTGAGGTTATTGATATTTCTCCTGGCAATGTAGCTTACTGTTTATAATAGATTAAAAAAACAAAATGCATCATGATAGTAGGACAAAGGCTACAGGGAGAGAAATGAAAGTATACTCACATGAGGTTGTTTGTTGGTGAAACAGCACTTTGAAGTAGACTGTGGTAAGTAAAGATATACGCTATAAAACCACTGCGCTTCCCTGGTAGCTCAGCTGGTAAAACTCTATGAAATCATTAAGCCAACAAAGTGGATTAAAAATAAAATCATACTGGATTACATTACTTTGTATTTATCCCTCTATTTTCTGCTTTAATTTTATACTGAAACTAAGGCGGGGGGCTGTATCAATCTAAATTTTTAAGATAAATGTTAAATAACTATGACTGCAAAAATTACATAAGAAAGTTACAAATGAGTTAACAACCATAGAAGTGTCTAACCAAGGTCAAGAATTAAAATCTTGAAGACGTTGAAGAGACATTAAAATCTTTTATTTAAAGACAGAAAACATCTAAATGTATAACCTGCAGAAATGAGAAAATTTATTTTCTTTCAGTAACTGTTGAAATTCCTCTGATGTGCTAAAAAGTACTGCCATATAATCACTTGCTGTCCATGTAATGCTGTCTTTTGAGTTGAATCATAAATGCCAGAACTTCCTAAGAACCAGCCACTAATTGAATTCTATTTTTAGTAACTATGGATTTGAAAAGAAGTGCATAAGCAATACCACCGCCGACAGACAATGTAAATTATCTGGTAGCTCATCACAAAATTGCTATTTTCTGAGTTAAAAATCTTTCCTTGAGAGAGAGGTTTGCAAGTTTTTTTCAGTCAGTGTAAAAGTATTTTGGTTTTAGCACATATGACTCTCTGTGTTGTATGTGATGAAAGACTAGTGATAAGACATAAAAAGAAAAAGATGACTATTACAAATTCTATTTTCAGAATAATGTGACTTTAGTAATTAATGGGGAACTTTAACAACATAGCATACTTACCTTAAATTACACTAAAATTATCAGCAGTTTCCTTAAAAAGTAGAGACAGCCAACAAGAAAACATGGTAGAAATCTAGGAAGAGCAAACTTTCAGTTCATATTAAATAGTAAGTTTGCACTTCTAATAGGAAGCTGTAGGAATAAATATCATCTTTTGAAAAATAAGATTAAGACTTTTTGGAAAGTCTTGCCTTTCTAATCACTCATCAAAAATAACTTTCTTGATTCTTAGTTTTCTCTCCAATTTATTTTCAACTCACAAAAAGTTGCATTTTCCCCCGTTATTTCATCATAGAGTGAAAAGTGCCATCACTGATTAAACTGTGAAAACTGGTTCTTCTTATCTCAACATAGGGGTGTGTTGACCATATAATGTATCATCCAAACAAAGATTTACTTGATATTGAAAGAACGCCATACTAACAGAATCAGTAGGACTGTCCTCCAGGACTGTTCTGGGAACAGTAAGATGGATGATCTCATCTCCATATGAAGGTCTTGATGGTCAGCCCCTTTTCCACCTGTTTACATTGCATTTACACCAGTGTTTCCTTATACCTCAGGTTCTAGGAATTCTGAACTACTTCTGGTTTCTAAACTATGCCATCTTGCTTCACACCATTAAGGCTTTGCATATTCAAGCCCTCTGAATAGTTCAGTATTTAATATTCATTACTTCAGCAATTCCTATGACGCTTTTAACCCTGCTTAGATGGCACCTCTTAGGAAAGGCTGAGGCTAATGTCCCTCCAGGGTTGATCAGTCTCTGAATTAAGAGTCAGTCACAAGACATACAGATGAGCAACAGGCACATAAAAAGATGCTCAACATGACTGATTATTCAGTTCAGTTCAGTCGCTCAGTCGTGTCCAACTCTTCGTGACCCCATGAATTGCAGCACGCCAGGCCTCCCTGTCCATCACCTGGAGTTCACTCAGACTCACGTCCATCGAGTCCGTGATGCCATCCAGCCATCTCATCCTCTGTCGTCCCCTTTTCCTCCTGCCCCCAATCCCTCCCAGCATCAGAGTCTTTTCCAATGAGTCACCTCTTCACATGAGGTGGCCAAAGGACTGGAGTTTCAGCTTCAGCATCATTCCTTCCAAAGAAATCCCAGGGCTGATCTCCTTCAGAATGGACTGATTGGATCTCCTTGCAGTCCAAGGGACTCTCAAGAGTCTTCTCCAACACCATAGTTCAAAAGTAGCAATTCTTCGGCGCTCAGCCTTCTTCATAGTCCAACTCTCCTCACATCCATACATGACTACAGGAAAACCATAGCCTTGACTAGACAGACCTTAGTCTGCAAAGTAATGTCTCTGCTTTTGAATATACTATCTAGGTTGGTCATAACTTTTCTTCCGAGGAGTAAGTGTCTTTTAATTTCATGGCTGCAATCACTGCTTATTAGAGAAATGCAAATCAAACCTCAATGAGGCACCACCTCACACAAATCAAAATGATCATTTAAAAATCTATAAATAAAGAATGTGGGAGAGGATGTGAGAATAGGGAATCCTCTTGCATTGTTGGTGAGAATGTAAATTGGTCCAGTCACTGTGGAAAATGCTGTTGTGGTTCACTCCCAAGTCCTGTCCAGCTTTTTGTGACCCCTGGCGCGCAGCATGCCAGGCTCCCCTGTGCTTCACTATCTCCTGGAATTTGTTCAAATCCATGTCCGTTGAATCAGTGATGCTTTATAACCATGTCATCCTTTGTGCCCCCTTCTCCTTTGCCTTCAATCTTTCCCAGCATGAGGGTCTTTTCCAATGAGTTTATTCTACTTATCAGGTGGCCAAAGTTTTGGAATTTCAGCTTCAGCATCAGTCCTTCCAATAAATATTCAGGAGAATAGTATAGAGGATCCTCAAAAAAATAAATATAGAGTTACTGTATAATCCAACAACCCCACTCTTGAGCATACATCAAGACAAAACTAAAATGCAAAAAGATACATGAACCCCAATGTTCATAGCAGAACTATTCACAGTTAAACCAAAACATGGAAACAACCTAAACGTCCATCAATAGATAAATGGATGAAGATGCTATCCACGTACACCCACACACACACACACACACACACACACACACACACACACACAATGGAATACTCAGTTCATTTCAGTCAGTCATGTCTGACTCTTTGTGACCCCATGGACTGCAGCACACCAGGACTCCCTATGCATCACCAACACCCAGAGTTTGCTTAAACTCATGTCCATCGAGTCGGTGATGCCATCGAACCATCTCATCCTCTGTGTCCCCTTCTCCTTTGCCTTTAATCTTTCCCAGCATCAGGGTCTTTGCATCAGGTGGCCAAAGTACTGGAGTTTCAGCTTCAGTATCAGTCCTTCCAGTGAATATTAAGGTCTGATTTCCTTTAGGATTGACTTGTGTGATCTCTTTGCAGTCCAAGAGACTCTCAAGAGTCTTCTCCAACATCACAGTTCAAAAGTATCAATTCTTTGGTGCACAGATTTCTTTATAGTCCAACTCTCACATCCATACATGACCACTGGAAAACCATGGCTTTGACAATATGGACCTTTGTCAGCAAAGTAATGTCTCTGCTTTTTAATATATTTAAGATAATATATTTCTAGGTTGGTCATTGTTTTTCTTCCAAGGAGCAAGCGTGTTTTAATTTCATGGCTGCAGTCACCATCTGTAGTGACTTGGGAGCCCAAGAAAATGAAGTCTCTCACTGTTTCCATTGTTTCCCCATCTATTTGCCATGAAGTGATGGGACCACATGCCATGATCTTAGTTTTCTGAATGTTGAGTATTAACCCAGCTTTTTCACTATCCTCTTTCACTTTTGTCAAGAGGCTCTTCAGTTCCTCTTCTCTGTCATAAGGATGGTGTCATCTGCATATCTGAGGTTATTGATATTTTTCCCTGAATCTTGATTCCAGCTTGTGTTTCATCCATCCCAGCATTTTGCACGATGTACTCTGCATATAAGTCAAATAAGCAGGGTGGCAATATACAGCCTTGACGTATTCCTTTCCCAATTTGGAACCATTAGGTTTTTCCATGTCCAGTTCTAACTGTTGCTTCTTGACTTGCATTCAGATTTCTCATGAGGCAAATAAGGTGGTCTGTTATTCCCATCCCTTGAAGAATTTCCCACAGTTTGTTGTGATCCACACAGTCAAAGGCTTTGGTGAAATCAATAAAAAAAGTAGATGTTTTTCTGGAATTTTCTTGCTTTTTCTATGATCCAGAGGATGTTGACAATTTGATCTCTGGTTCCTCTGCCTTGTCTAAATCCAGCTTGAACATCTGGAAGTTCTCAGTTCATGTACTGTTGAAGCCCAGCTTGGAGAATTTTGAGCATTACTTTGCTAGCATGTGAGGTGAGTGCAACTGTGTGGTAGTCTGAACATTCTTTGGCATTGCTCTTCTTTGGGATTGCAATGAAAACTGACCTTTTCTAGTCCTGTGGCCACTGCTGAGTTTTCCAAATTGCTGCCATATTGAGTGCAGCAGTTTCACAGCATCATCTTCCAGGATTTGAAATAGCTCTACTGGAATTCCATCACCTCCACTAGCTTTGTTTGTAGTGATGCCTCCTAAGGCCCACCTGACTTCATATTCCAGGATGTCTGGCTTTAAGTGAGTAATCACACCACCGTAGTTATCTGGGTCATGAAGATCTTTTCTGTATAGTTTTCAATCATTAAAAATGAGATAATGCCATTTGCAACCACATGGATGGACTTAGAGATGACCATACTAAGTGTAGTAAGTCAGAAAGAGACAGGCAAACACCATATGATACCACTTATATGTGGAATCCAAAATATGACACAAATTAACTTATCTATGAAACAGAAGCGGACTCACAGGTACAGGGAACAGATTTGTGGTTGCCAACGGGGAGGGGGGGAGGGCTGGATTAGGAGTTTGGGGTTAGCAGATGCAAACTATTATATCTGGAATGGATAAACCAGGTCTTACTGTATAGCACAGGGAACTGTACACAATATCCTATGATAAACCATTTTGGAAAAGAATATGGCTTCCCAGGTGGTGCAGTGGTAAAGAATCCACCTGCCAAAACAGAAGACATAGGAGATTCAGGTTTAATCCCTGAATCCGGAAGATCCCCTGGAGGAGGAAGTGGCAACCCATTCCAGTGTGCTTGCCTGGATAATCCCATGAAAAGAGAAGCCTGATGGACTATAGTCCATGGGGTTGCAAAGACTTGGAGATGACTGCCTGAGTGAGTGAGAGTGAGATACATATATGTGTGTATATACCAGGCTTCTCCATCCATGGGATTCTCCAGGCAAGAATACTGGTGTGGGTTACCATTTCCTTCTCCAGGGGATCTTCCCGACCCAGGGATCGAAACCGGGTCTCCTGCATTGGAGGCAGACCCTTTAACCTCTGGAGCCACAGCACAGCAGAAATTAACATAACATTGTAAATCAACTCTACTTTCATAAAATAAGTTTATAAACAGAATCACTTAGCATCTGCAGTAGGAGTTTACAGTCTGACAGAACTCTGGGCCTTGCAATGCTTCTACTGTGGTCCTTTCACTTCAGGAAACCTACCTGTGCCATTCCTTCACAGAACTGCACATTCCTTGAAGACAGGTATGTCAGCAGATCTAAGTCTGGCATTCCTTTGGAGAGATAGCCCTCTCATTGCGTGTGCTCAGTCACTCAGTCATGCCTGACTCTGTGTGACCCCATGGACTGCAGCCCTCCAGGCTCCTCTCTCTCTGCAATTTTTCAGGCAAGAACACTGGAGTGGGTTGCCATCTCCTTCTCTGTGTGTCTCCTGCACCGCAGGTGACTTCTTTACCTGCTGAGCCATTGGGGAAGCCTTTCACTGCATGTGGAATTAATAAGTGTATTAATCATGATTGCTACATAACAAACTGTGAGGCTTCCCTGGTGGCTCAAACAGTGAAGTATTTGCCTGCAATGCTGGAGACCTGGGTTCAATGCCTGGGTCAGGAAGATCCCCTGAAGGGAATGCCAGCCCACTTCAGTATTCTTGCCTGGAGAATTCCATGGACAGAAGAGCCAGACCAGCTCTCTCTTCCATGGGGTCGCATAGTCGGACACGACTGAGAGACTAACACACACAGACGTATCACAAACTGTATACTGTAAATGTTTGTGGCTTAACATACACTTTTTTTTTTAAGTTTATGTGGTCTTCTGAGACCTTCTGCTGATGTGGACTGGTCTGGCTGATTCTAGGGGTCCATGCCTCTTCAGTCAGCTGTATAGGTGGCTAGAGGCTGGCTTTTGTGCTGGTGTCAGATGTGCCTGAAAATTCTTTCACACTCTTTCTTCTGAAAGGTAGAGCGTCATTCTCCTCCCCTTGGATATTGGCCAAACGTAGAGACTCATTTCTAGTTGAATGCGGCAGAGTGATGGTGTGGGATTTCTGAGGTCACAAAAGGCATTGCTGCTTCCAGCTTGTTCTCCTGGATGATCTGCTCTGGGAAGGGGCACGGGCTTGTTATTAGGACACACAAGCAGCCTAGAGGGGGGAGAGAGGCCCCCGCGAGGAGTAAGGAAGTTGTCTAGTAAACAAGTAATGCCGACTGACCGGCCAAGTGAGGGAGCCACTTGGCCTGTAAGAGCAACTTATCAGAAGAGAAAGTTCTGGCCTCAGATGACTACACGGCTGGCCAAAATCTTGTCCAAGCCTCATGAGAGACCCCCAGCCTGAAGCCCCCCATCTAAGTGGCACGTGGACTCCTGACCTTCAGAGGCCGTGTGAGGTAATAAACATGGACCACCGCCTTGAGCTGCTGTGGCTGGGGAGCCGTCTGAGGCACAGCGGAATGAACCGACTCCCTGGCTAGGCTGACTCAGCTGGGATGGCCCCTCTACACGGCACACAGCCTCTCATGCCCCACCATGTTGGCCTGCCCTTGTTCTCAGGACTTGAAGCTTCCCAAGAGAGCGAGCAGAAGCATATGAGCCCGCCATGGCCCACCCCAGAGAGGCCACCTATGGCTGTTGCATTAGTCGCTCAATCGTATCCGGCTTTTTCCACCCCATGGACTGTAGCCCGCCAGTCTCCTCTGTCCACGGGATTCTCCAGGCGAGAATACTGGAGTGGGTGGCCATTTCCTTCTCCAGGGGATCTTCCTGACCCAGGGATCAAACCTGCCTCTCCTGCAGTGGCAGGTGGATTCTTTCCTGCTGAGCCAGGGAAGCCCAAACATCACCGACTATCGGCTAAAGCAGGCCCGCCAAGGTTCAAGGGTGAAGACGTAATACCTCCGCCTTGAGGGAAAAAGCTGTGAAGTCACTACAAGGGCCATGGATAAAGGGAGGGTGGTAATTGGGGCTGTACTGCCAGTCAAGCTACCCAAACAGCATTGTCTGTCAGCCAAGGTGTCTCCCTGCCTTGGTCCCAGGAGTGAGCTCTTGACTGCAGCACGTTTAAAGTGCTCTCCGCCCCAGGACTGTATGACTCAAGAGGAAAGATGAATGGTTTCCTCCTGACAGTGAGCAGTTGGTAAAGGCAGAGCACTAGTTTTTGACCCCTAGATTTCTGGAGCTCTCCTACTTCCTGTCCTGTCTGGTTCTCAGTCATCCCTTCTGTAAACTAGTAGATGCTTTCTTATAAATGCCCATTCTTTCCTGCCCAAGTTAGTTGGAGTCAGTTTCTGTTTACCATCAAGAAACCCAGCCAAGGAACCCAGTGACCTTGGCAGCACTCAGCTCAGGACTATACGAGCTTGGATATTTCTTCCAAAGTTAGGGGCCAGAAGATGCCACAAACAAAGCACCGGGAGATCCTTCAGATGATCACTAGCATTTTAAAAATATCTTTGAAAACTCTTTAAACATTCTTAAGGACAACTGTAATAAAAATGCAAAGCAATCATAATTAATGGTATAGAAACTACCCTAAGATGGTATTTTCTGGGGACTTCCCTGGCAGTCCAGTGCAGGAGGTGTGGGTTCGATCCTTGGTCAAGGAACTAAGATCCCACATGCTGCATGGCACAACCAAAAAAAAAAAAAAAGCCTGATGGATTGTGTATCAGTAAAGAACTTGTGTATCTGGCAAGGGCTGACTGCACTGTCTGGCAGCATTTCCATGCGGCAGTGTGACTGTCTGCCAGGGAAATCATAGAGCAGGAGAGGGCAAAGTTTCTGGCACTTGGACCAAATACTCATATTCAGGCTGTGAAGGCGAAGGCATCCTGCTTCTCATTGACATATGGCTGCTTCTGGCCGCTGTCTCCACCCATCTACTGCAGTACAGCTTTATAGTCATTCCCAGCCTGAACCGATTTCCACTTTCAGCTGGTCATGCTTCCTTATTAATTTGTTAAACAATGGGGAAAGACAGAAGGTATCAACTCCCTTCCGGGATATTTAAACTGTGAGTAGTCATTCATATGCAAATAGTGTGCCCACGGACTTATGCAGAGTTCCAGAGCACAAATGTTGCAGAATCAGATGCCTCCCCCAAACATTTCTCCCTCTGACATTCAGCAGCTTCTAAAGGAAACTCATTAGTGGTTTTTCACTGCTGAAGTTATAGCAGCTGTCAGTCAGCGATGGGCTTGGGCACTTGGCAGTGGAGACAGTGTGTCCTAGTCGTTAGGAGCACAGGCTTTAAAACTGAGTGAAAACTGTGAGTTCCAGTCTTCGCCCACCTATTACCTGAGTGATTTGGGGCAAGTTCCTTGACCCCTGGGCCCTCAGTTTCTCTATTACAAAGATTGTGCCATAAAGAGAAATTATGAGCCTCAGTTTCTCTATTACAAAGATTGTGCCATAAAGAGAAACTATCTCATGGGGTTCTTCAGAGAATTATATGAAAAAATATGTGCAATACACTTAGTCTATAGCTTGCGACATAGGAAGCAATCAATAAATGCTAATTGTTAGTGCTCATATCATTGTTATTAATACTAATACCACTACTATTAATAATAATCATTTAGCATGCCAGCAGCTTCCAGGACTGGAACAGCAAGTCCCAACAACATCTGACTCACCAAGTTGCAGTAGCAGAGCTACTGCTGGCCCAGGCAGGACTGGCACCAGCCCCTAAGGGCAGCATCCAGTGGCACAGGGCGAAATGCTGCAGCCCAGAGTCCAAGTTCCATCGCTAGTTGCTGTCAGAATCTCACCTTCACACTCCATCTGGGTTGGATTAGCCATATCTGAAGCAGAGCCAAGCCTCAGAAAGGCTGGGCTCCAGGCTCAGCAGAGAAGTGGAGTGGATGCCTCAACCTCGGCAATGAACAAGACAGCTGCAAGGGTCCGACTGAAGCTCGGGAACACCCAGGGTTCTGGCCACACAGCTGGGGCAGCAGAAACTCTCCAGACCCATCCAATCAACAGAAGAGAGCCAGTTCTTACGGGGCTGCCAAGGCCAGATCTCAAGCACACTGATGGCAGGGCTGTAATGTGAGCTGCTCCTGGGCTGTAGGAACAATAAAGATCCTCCTCTCTGTGCTACGGGAAGGAATAACCAGTCAACAAGGAAAAAGAAAACTGGAGCTCACGGAACAGGAAGTCTATGGCAGCCACAAAGCAGCCAGGCAGGAGCCCGGCTGTGCACCTGAGCAAGAGCTCTTATCTCATCTGGCAAATTCAGGGCACCTCAGGGCTCGGCCACCCTCTCCTTGATCCTTGGACAGACATGGCCAAAGGATCCCAGCTGATGAGTCATTCGCAACAGAACTCTCCCACAGCCTGCTACTCACAGCAGGTATCAGAGGGAATCAGAATCAGCATTTTGGCAAGATGCTCACAGAATACCCACACGTGTTTAAGAAGTTCTGTGAGGATGCTTTTACCAGTTGGTGGGGTTTAGCATGTGAGTTCAAACCTATTTGCCATCTACCCTATGAAAACAGACGGAAATCGCAGGTTGCTGAAGGCATGAAGATGTCCCTTATTTCAGAAACAAGACGGGAATCTCTAAGCAGTCTGCCAGAGACTTTTGGCTCATGAGAAGGCTGCCGGTAGCCAGAGCTAAGACTGTCCCAGCCAAGAGGAGATAAGGTCAGGAGGAAGTCAAATATCAAGATCTCTGGAAAGTGGAACAGACATTTAGAGCAGGAACAGGGTAAAAATTAGAAGACGCTTCATGTGACCCTTGTGTGTTATGAAGTACCTTATCAACAGTCTTCACTGTTGGCTCATCGTGTCTGTTCCACTTCAACATTTGTAGTTTTGAGATGGAACCCACTCAGCTGTGCTAAGATGCTCCAAGGAAAGATGACTTTCTCTAGGGCAAGACAGCAGATGGGCGCCACAGCAGTCCCCTGAAAACAAGGAACTGGTGACTGAAAGAATCAGAGCATGTGAAAGAAACAGAAGAAAAGTGACAATTTGGGGAAGTACTCAGGGCCCTCCCACATTTTCTTTATGCCTTTTCCCTCTGTGGCTTCTTTTGAAAATCCTAAGAGATGAATCTTTACCCCTCTCTCTCCATCACCGGTGGCACTAGTGGAAAAGAACCTGCCTGACAATGCAGGAGACATGAGATACAGGTTCAATCCCTGGATGTGGAAGACCCCTGAAGAAGGGAATGGTATCCCACTCCAGTATTCTTGCTGAACATCCCATGGCAGGAGGAGCCTGGCAGGCTACAGTCCATGGGTTTGCAAAGAGTCAGACACGATTGAGTGACTAACATCCCATCCCCTAAACACAGAGACCCACACATACACCAAATTTGGCACATAATTTCAGGGGTTTACAGAACCCCCTATGATTTCAGGGACCTCAGGTTAAGAACTCAAGCCTGGCACTTCCCGTACATTTTTATTTCTTCTTTGAATCCCTACTTTAAGCCCCAATACTACCATTGTTTCTAAACAAATAAGGATTACCAGGTTGTTTTCCATTTCCAATGAGAACGAACTCACCTTTCGGACAACAAATATTCAGAGCCACGGTCCTTGCACCAGATATGCGATTTAAGCTGGGATTTCTGGGAAGGCTCACAATAAACATCAGTGACAAGGCCAGAGCCTTTGATGCAATTTGTTTGGGTGGAACCCAAGAGTAGGGAGAGAGGAAACGAGCCAAGATGGTGTGTTCAGGCTCTCCTGATCCACATTTTGTAAACAATGACTATGTAACAGCTGAGATCATTTCTAGCCTGTGCATGCACGTCACGAGGTGCTCGCTTGGCTGTGGGCTAGTGTCTGCGCAGTACCCCTGTGTGACTGTCACTATGAAAGCCCAGCCTGCTGCTGCGCTGGGGCTACACTGGAGTGACCCCGTGACTATGTCATGTGAGGGTATGTTATGGCTCCGTTATGGCTATGTTATGGTTACGCTGTGGCTGCTGCGTCAGCCAGGAGAGAGGTTGTGTTAAGGCTGCCAGGCCAGCCAGGAGAGAAGAAACGTGTCTGCAGTCCCTATGGCTCCTCAAGTCTTCTTCCAGCCTCTTAGCTCGCACCTTGCCTATCCTGGGTTCAGCAGACACTATGAACAGCAAGACAACTGCCACTCTGAGCAGGGTCAGCGATACACCAAGCGTCTGTATTTTTAAAGCGCCCAGAAAATGCTACAGTGCACTGTCAGTTTAGAACCACGGCTCTAGACTGCCTGCCTACAATGGGTCTGGGGTAACCAGCAGTCACCCCTTTACCTACTTACTGTGCCTTCCCCTGGGGCTCTCAGTACCCGCTCTGCACTGGGAGCACATGCGCACAACCTCAGGTCAAGTGAGGTGAAGAAGATCTATCTGTAATCTTTGCCCTCACGTACAATCCTGTTTCCATCCTAAACATGAAGCCTGAAAAAATACTAATATAAATAAGTTTTTATCGAAGGATAGTTGGTTTACAATATGGTGTTAGCTTCAGATGTAGAGCATAGTGATTCAGTACTTTTTGGAGATTTTATTTCATTACAGATCATTACAAGATTAAAAAAGAAATCAGTCACTAGACATGTCTGACTCTTTGTAACCCAATGGACTGTAGCCCTCCAGGCTCCTCTGTCCATGGGGTTTCCCAGGCAAGAATACTGGATTGCGTTGCCTTTTCCTCCTCCAGGGGATCTGACTCAGGGATAGAAACCGCCTGTGAGAATTATTTCCCAGTGAGCCACCTTTGTTCAGTCGTGCAGTCGAGTCCTACTCTTTGTGACCCCATGAACTGCAGCACGTCAGTCCTCCTGGACTTCACTCAAACTCACATCCATCGAGTCAGCCCAGAAAAATAAAGTCTGACACTGTTTCCCTATCTATTTGCCAGGAAGTGATGGGACCAGATGCCATGATCTTCGTTTTCTGAATGCTGAGCTTTAAGTCAACTTTTTCACTCTCCACTTTCACTTTCATCAAGAGGCTTTTCAGTTCCTCTTCACTTTCTGCCATAAGGGTGGTGTCATCTGCATATCTGAGGTTACTGATATTTCTCCCAGCAGTCTTGATTCCAGCGTGTGCTTCCTCCAGCCCAGCGTTTCTCATGATGTACTCTGCATATAAGTTAAATAAGCAGGGTGACAGTATACAGCCTTGACGGACTCCTCTTCCTATTAGGAATTCCCTGCTATGAGACACTGAGTATACAGTGCTTTGTGCTATATCATTGTTCCTTATTGTACACACGGTAGTTTGCCTCTGTTAGTTCCATATTCCTGATTTATTTCTCCTCCTCTCCCCTTTGCCTTTGGTAACCACATTTGTTTCCTGTGTCTGTAAATCTGTTTCTTTTTACATTCAGTGATATAAAATCCAAGTTTAACAAATAAATCTTACCCTTCACCCCTCCCCCCCTCCCCGTCTCCCCATATGATGTACAAAGGTTTTTCACAAGCAGGGTGGGGACGTGCCTCTGACTTCTCTCAGAATCACCACTAGCAGCTGTGAAATTTCAGGTGAGTCATCTGGTGTTTTGTAAATAAGAGTCAGTATCCCAAAGATACCTGCCTATAACTCCACCTCTGGTCTGTATATGCAAATCATTTCCACCTGCATTTGATGAGAACATGGATTTTTCCAGTCAACGCTTGAAGTGTGTTACTTCTCTGAAAATCATTGAGCAATAAGTGTAAAGCTCAAGGGTATTGGCAAAGAATGTAAGGAATTAATTGGCAGTCTTAAAAGTTCTACTTGGAAAAGTTCATTACTTCTAACGGCTTTTTTACAAAATAATTTGTTTCAAGGTTAGAATAGATGGTTGTCACATTGGTGGATGTGGTTCATCGGGCTTCACCTCTAGGATGTTCAAATCAGCCACTGCCTGATTGCAGAATCTGCCTGGATATGATATTATGAAAAAAAAAAGCCTCATCAGTAAGGTTTCCTTCAATCAAATATTCTTACACTGAAACCTACTGTGTCCAATTTCAAAGAAGTTCTGACTAAGAATCAACATTTGTGATATTAATCCATTTTATTAACAGTAATCTCAACGCCTCTTATGCCACCCTACATTTGATGAATAAAAGAAAAGGATTATTTCTACTCTGATAGTTTAAATAGTGAACCCAAGCAACTGAGATATCTTCACTGGCCCCTCCCACAAATAATCTATGATGGTGTGACTTGGGCATGAAATCAAGGCTGTAAGTCAGCATCACTATGTCTTCAAAAAGCAGCATCCTGTGTGGCTCAGGTCCAAGAAAGAAGTGAGACATGAGGTTCTGAGCAAATGGCTTGGCTGATTACCTGGGATCCTTATTACACATCTTTCTGGAAAATGGCCTAGGTGATAATGTCTTTAAAACACCCACAACTCCAGACACCCAAAATCCTGAAATTCTTCATTGGCTACAGATAGTATTTTAAGCTTGTCAGTTTTCATTCCAATCCCAAAGAAAGGCAATGCCAAAGAATGCTCTAACTACCGCACAATTGCACTCATCTCACATGCTAATAAAGTAATGTTCAAAATTCTCCAAGCCAGGCTTCAGCAATACATGAACCGTGAACTCCCTGATGTTCAAACTGGTTTTAGAAAAGGCAGAGGAACCAGAGATCAAATTGCCAACATCCGCTGGATCATGGAAAGAGCAAGAGAGTTCCAAAAAACATCTATTTCTGCTTTATTGACTATGCCAAAGCCTTTGACTGTGTGGATCACAATAAACTGTGGAAAATTCTGGAAGAGATGGGAATACTAGACCACCTAACCTGCCTCTTGAGAAATGTGTATGCAGGTCAGGAAGCAACAGTTAGAACTGGACATAGAACAACAGACTGGTTCCAAATAGGAAAAGGAGTACGCCAAGTCTGTCTATTGTCATCCTGCTTATTTAACTTACATGCAGAGTACATCATGAGAAACACTGGAATGGAAGAAACACAAGCTGGAATCAAGATTGCCAGGAGAAATATCAATAACCTCAGATATGCAGATGACACCACCGTTATGGCAGAAAGTGAAGAGGAACTAAAAAGCCCCTTGATGAAAGTGAAAGAGGAGAGTGAAAAAGTTGGCTTAAAGCTCAACATTCAGAAAACAAAGATCATGGCATCTGGTCCCATCACTTCATGGGAAATAGATAGGGAAACAGTGGAAACAGTGTCAGCCTTTATTCTGGGGGCTCCAAAATCACTGCAGATGGTGATTGCAGCCATGAGATTAAAAGACGCTTACTCCTTGGAAGAAAAGTTATGACCAACCTAGATAGTATATTCAAAAGCAGAGACATTACTTTGCCAACAAAGGTCCGTCTAGTCAAGGCTATGGTTTTTCCAGTAGTCATGTATGGATGTGAGAGTTGAACTGTGAAGAAAGCTGAGCAACGAACAACTGATGCTTTTGAACTGTGGTGTTGGAGAAAACTCTTGAGAATCCCTTGGACTACAAGGAGATCCAACCAGTCCATTCTGAAGGAGATCAGCCCTGGTATTTCTTTGGAAGGAATGATGCTAAAGCTGAATCTCCAGTACTTTGGCCACCTCATGAGAAGAGTTGACTCATTGGAAAAGACTTTGATGCTTGGAGGGATTGGGGGCAGGAGGAGAAGGGGACGACAGAGGATGAGATGGCTGGATGGCATCATTGACTTGATGGACATGAGTTTGAGTGAACTCCAGGAATTGGTGATGGATAGGGAGGCCTGGCATGCTGTAATTCATGGAGTCGCAAAGAGTTGGACATGACTGAGTGACTAAACTGGAGTAAAACATATTTGTCTTCTACATCTCAACAAGAGCATTTGTTTTTCTTGCCTTGAGAAGGAAGACTGTCAGAAGTGACATGACTACCAGCTACTGTCACATGAAATATTACAAGGTACTGACACATATATGTTCTCACTGAATCCTTTAATTATGACCAGCCTGACTTTGAAGAAACTGAGGCTTAAAGAGTCCAAATGGCTTGTCCAAGGTCATTCCATGAGGAAGTGTCAGAGCCAGGGCTCAAAACCAGCCCTGTGAGACTCAAAGTCTGTCTCCACCAAGGACCGCGAAGGCCACCATTTGTTGGGCATTTATTGGACAACAGGCATTTTCTCAGGACTTCCCTGGTGGCTCAGCTGGTAAAGAATCCACCTGCAGTGTGGGAGACCAGGGTTCCATCTCTGGGTTGGGAAGATCCCCTGGAGAAGAGAAAGGCTACCCACTCCAGTATTCTGGCTGGAGAATTCCATGTCAGACAGGAGTGAGTGACTTTCACTATCAGGCACTTTTCATTCAATAATGTGACCCACAGCGAGGAAGATGTTACCATCAGAAGCTCAGAGAGCTTAGTCCCTTCCTCAACTTTACGCAGCAGATGCCAGAAATAGGGTTTGAATCCTACTCTTTGACTGTTTCCACTGTTTCCCCATCTACTTGCCATAAAGTGATGGGACTGGATACCATGATCTTAGTTTTATGAATGTTGAGTTTTAAGCCAACTTTTTCACTCTCCTCTTTCACTTTCATCATGAGGCTCTTTAGTTCTTCCCTTTCTGCCATTCGGGTGGTGTCATCTGCATTCTCATTATTCTTGAAAGAAAGTGAAAATCGATCAGTCGTGTCTGACTCTTTGTGACCCCATGGACTATACAGTCCATGGAATTCTCCAGGCCAGAATACTGGAGTGGATAGCCTTTTCCTTCTCCAGGGGATCTTCCCAACCCAGGGATTGAACCCAGGTTTCCCGTGTTGCAGGAGGATTCTTTACCAGCTGAGCCACAAGGGAAGGCCATGCACTAGCAATAAGCAATCTGAAAATATATAGGAGGAAAACAATCCTATCACATCAAAACAGCAGAGAAAATATAAATTATAAACCTCAGCAAAAATGTGCAAGACCCATATGAAGGAAAAGATACAATTTTACTGAAGAACACAGAAGTTCCTGGAAGGTGTTTAAAACTGCTCATTCCCAACAATTTAACATAAATTCACTATTCTCCAATGCTATCCCTATTGAATATACAGTTGCTTTTTTTAATGAAAACCAGACAGGTTGGTCCTAAAATTTTTTTTGGAAGAAAGCATGTATAAAAATAGCCAAAATAAAATGTTTAAAGAATAGAAAGGAAGTGATACTTGCTCTACTAGTTACCAAAGCATACTGCAGAAAAACCTGAAATAAACAAAGATGTTGCTTTGGTGTTGGCACAGCCAACAGAGCAGTACAAGAGAGAACTTTCCTTTTAAAATGGACTTTGTCAATTCACTGTGTGATAGAAAGACATATTCTCATACTGAAGAATGGGGATAAACCAATCACAATAAATTATGTAGAAGGAATTAGCTATCTGTTGGGAGGAAAATAAATATTTTTCCTGACAAGAGACTCAGATTATTTAAGAGCTTAAGATAAAAAATAATTAAAAATTTTAGAAAAAATATAGAGAAAGGCTTTATAGTTGCAAGAAAGAGAAGGTCTTTTTATGATTAGAACAATGGATAACATAATGTAATGACTGATACATGTGACCACAGCAAATGAATTTATATTCAGTTTAAATGTAAAGCATCTGTAATATTTATGAAAGACTAAAATACACAAGATGAGAGTAAGTGTTTGCAATGTATAAAACCAAGTTTCAATATTCAAAATACATAAAAAACAACAACTCAAAGAGAAAAAGGACAAGATGAATTGCCATCTCTCAGAACAACATGCCATGTGAAAATAAGCAGTTTCACTCACAGTCACTCATATTCATAAAAAGGTAAATTTAACCCCTAATGAAATACCATTTTTCACCCAAGTGACTGGAAAATATTTCAGACTGGTTATATCTAGTGTTGACAAGGTAAAAATTGATGCCATTCACTCATTAAGAGGATATGATTTTTGGAGGACATTTTAGCAGCATCTATTTGCATTTAAAATGACACATCCTTTGGCCCAGCAACTACACTGCAAGGTTTCTATCCTAGGGGAAATAATCACACACATGTACACAAGATGTCCAGCACTGGTATTATTCATGAGCCGAAATCTGCTGCTGCTGAGTCGCTTCAGTCGTGTCCAACTCTGTGCGACCCCATAGACGGCAGCCCACCAGGCTCCCCCGTCCCTGGGATTCTCCAGGCAAGAACACTGGAGCGGGTTGCCATTGCCTTCTCCAATGCATGAAAGTGAAAAGTGAAAGTGAAGTCGCTCAGTCCTGTCGACTTCGCGACCCCATGGACTGCAGACTACCAGCCTCCGCCCATGGGATTTTCCAGGCAACAGTACTGGAGTGGGGTGCCATTGCCTTCTCCAAACCCCAAATCTAAAGCCACCTAAATGCCTATTAGGGGTACTATGATTATACAAACAATGGTGCTGTTACAAAATGGAATTGTGCATTACATAAAGGCAGGCTTTTAGGTACTGATAAAAAAAGCTCCAGGAAAAAAAAAAAAAAGCTCCAGGATACTTCGGCATGAAGAAAAACCAGGTGTAGACCCACAACTATAAGATAATTTATGTATGTGACCGTGTGCAAGACAAACACATGAAACTAAATATACACCCATGGGTGCATGCTTAGTCACTCAGTCGGTGTCTGATTCTTTGCAACTGCATGGACTGCAGTCAGCTAGGCTCCTCTGTCCATGGGATTCTCCAGGCAAGAATACTGGAGTGTGTAGCCATTCCCTTCTCCAGGGATCTTCCTGATCCAGGGATTGAAGCCAGGTCTCCTGCATTGCAGATGTATATTTTACCACCCTGAGCTACCAGGGAAGCTTACAAATGTACATACTAAGCTGACAACAGCGGGTCTGGCTTCAGACCAGGGAGAAGGGCTCCAGTGGTGGAAGGGTCTGAATGGCACCAGACCAGGGGCCTGGGACTGGCCCCCGCTCACATGTTCGCAGCACAAGTCCACTGGAAAACAGTCTTGATTCTCTGGACTCAGTTCATAAAGTGATTTTTAAATGTTATTACAATTTACATTGCTTTCATGATAATTTTATTACTTAATTTAATTAGAATTCTTCCTGAGCATCAAATATTTGTAAGGAGGTGTCTTGTGAAATCAACAGTAGAGTCTGTTACCGTGTGACCATCTCCAAGGCAGGGTAGAGGGCAGTCATGTGGAACGAATGATGTTGGGTCACAATGAGCTTTTCCCATCGAGTCTGCATTCAATACAAATCTAATTATATTTACCTAAGATCGTTAATGGTTACTTATCTCACGTGCCTTGCTTTCTGATCTGCCTGTTCAGTTTTCGTAATGGAATTGTAATCTGCTATTAAGTTCATCCACAGGAGACAACTTTCCTTGCTCTATTCAGTTGTCGTCACAACACACTATATTACCTGTGTGTACACCATTCAAGAAGAAGGCAGGATCCTTATGCTGTTCAGAATAAGATCTTTTTAGCAAAACAGTCCTTCTGCCCTTATGTGAACTTCAGTCTCTCCACCAAAATGGAGAATCAACTAAAACTTCTCTGCAGTACTTCTTTACAGAATTGTGTTTTATTTTCTTTTGTATCCCTGTCCTTAGTTGCCTTCTTCCCTCATATGCCTTCTCCCTTCCAACTTTCCTTGAAGCAAAAAAAAAAAAAAAGTTCATTTCAGTCATTTCCTCTGCAGTTGCCAGAAATCATTTTTGGAAGAAAGCAGAGGGTCAATTTAGGTCCATGGGATGGACAGGGTGGGCTTCTTGGGTGGCTGCCAAGAGATCTGCCTGCGATGCAGAAGATGCAGGGGACACTGCAGGTTTGATCCCTGGGTCGGGAAGATCCCCTGGAGGAGGGCATGGCAACCCACTCCAGTATTCCTGTCTTAGAGAATCCCATGGACAGAGGAGCCTGGCGGGCTACCGTCCATAGGATCACACAAAGTTGGACAAGACTGAAGCGACTGAGTATGCAAGTACAGACAGGGCACTCCAGAACAGTGCTGGCCATGTCCAAAAGAGCATCACTAACTCAGAGACGAGCAGACCATAGTCAACTGCACATACACTGTGACAGTAGGGAATCCATGCTGGTAGTGGTCAACATATGATCTCATTCCTTATTAAAGTAAGTTTGTCTTCTTTCCTTTCTCCTTTCTCTTCCATCCTTCTTCCCTTCCTTTCTTTATCTGTTTCCCTTAACTTACACGGAAGGCAGTTTAATGAAGATGGAAGGCCTTGGTTCTGACCTTGGCCCTGTACTTACTGGCTATGGAATGAAGCAGGCTACTCCATGTTTCTGAACCTCAGGCTCCAGCCCTGTAATCTTGGACCTCATTCCAAGGCACCCCTTCACCAGGTTACTGTGAGGCTAAATAGGACTGCATACATTGAACATCCTGACTGGCATTCAATGGTGTGCAATAAAGCTTAGGTCCTTCTCCTACTTCCTAGACATCTTTGCTTTGTGAACTCAATTTCCAGCTCTGAAACAGGAATTCAGACAGCAAACACATTTCAAATGTCAGCAACCTTGTCAGTGCCACCCCCAAATTAAGATCCAGGTATGGGTGAGCATAAACTGAATATAATAGGCAAAAATAAGATGAGTGTGTGCATGACACAAGAATGAATGGGAGCTGGTACTTATGTAGTGATTGAATTACCTTTATAAGACCTGTGGCTCAGTGGTAAGGAATCCACCTGCAATGCAGGTGCAGGAGATGTGGGCTAGATCCCTGGGTCGGGAAGATTCCCTGTGGCAACCCACTCCAATATTCTTGCCTGGAAAATCCCACAGACAGAGGAGCCTGGTAGGCTACAGTCCACGGGGTCACAAGAGTAGGACATGACGTAGAGACTAAACCACTGCCACCATAAGACCTGAAGGATCAGGAAAGATACTGGGCAACTTGGAGTCAGCATACAATAACCTTTCTCGTAGTGATGATAACTAAAACTCTGATGATGGTTAAAATAACAATAACAATAATAACAGCAAGTATCTGAGCACCAATGACAGTAGCTTAGGGAGGGAAGTCAAAATTTAAAAAGCAAACCATATTAAAAGTGAGCTTTGTGGAGGGTTTTCTTTATCTCCTGACTCGACACCAAGGGTGGCCCCTGTGTGGAAGTACAAAGAAGACATAGGCAGCAAAAACTAAGAGAGAGCGCTTCGCTTCTAGTCAGGGAACTAACAAAAAGTGTTTCCACCAGCCGGAGAGTGTGGGGGAAATCCCTGTTGCTGTCATTGTTGTTGCCAGGAAACCTTTACTTTAGAATAACTTTAGGTTGTCAGAAAAACTAGAAAGATAGTACCAAGTCCCTGAGCCCCTCTCACTCTATTTCACCCATGGTTAACATCTCATGTTAACATGTTCCATTTTTAAAACCAACAATGCTGGTATGTTTAGACTGGATTAAACTCCAGACTCACTGTCCTTTTACTGCCGTGGGCGCCATTCTAGGACACCACAGTTCATTGCCATCATGTCTCCATGGTTCGCTGGGGCTTTCTGGGTCTTCTCTTGCTTTCTTGGCCTTGAGTCTCGAGGCACACTCATCAAGTGCTTTGTAGAATGTCCTTCAGATTGGGTCACACTCATCAAGTGCTTTGTAGAATGTCCTTCAGATTGGGTTTGCTGGATGTTTTGCTCATGTTTAGACTGGAGTTATGGGTTTTAGCAAAGAACATTAAAGAAGTGAAGTGTCCTTTCCATGCTCTCACATCAAGGGTAACTTCTGTCAACATAACTAATCACCGCTGGTGTTAACCTGGCTAACGTAACGTGTTTGCCGGTTGGAGACAAGTGACTAAGTCTAGCCGTGCTCAAGGGGAGGGAAGAGAATCTACTTCAAAGGCTGAGAATTCTTCTGTAAGGAAGATTTGTCTCTTCTCCTCCATGTTTTAGTTTATATAACCGTTGTGATCAGTATTGAGTCACATAGATTTGGGATTTTTTTTTCTTTGTTTTTTCTCTCCTGGCTCTGCCCTGAGCAGGCCATGGTGGCACAGGAACCTAAACTCAAGGAGAAAACCTGTCCCTCTGGATGGAGGACCCTACGGCCTGGAGTGTGAAGATCTCATTTTCTTCTCTCCTTTCCCTCACTGTTTTGCCTTGATAGTAACTCCAATCACAGCAGTACATATAGCTAAAACTCCTAGAAGAACGCCAGATTTCTACCCAGAGGGCTGGATGAAGGGGCTGCTGGGAATCACAGGAAACAGGGAAAATAACAAAGGGTAAAGAAATAGGGAAAGGCAGCCCCTAATTCTGTATATGAATTGATCAGAGTCCTAGGCTCACTCTGAGCTGCTTGCATAGGGTAAAGACCCGCAGCAGGAGAACAAAGTCTTTAAGAACTGAACTGACGTAGGAACTTCTGCCCACAGAAGGAGAGCTCAGGACAATCTGAACACACACAGGTTCACTACCTGTCAACAGAAAATAGCTGGCATTCTCCAGAGGATTTTAACAGGACTCAGAATCATGTAAGATTCAAAATGTTTACGGTATAATCTAAAATTACTCAACATACAAAATACATGGAAATGTGACCAATTCTCAAAGGAAATTATAGTCAGATGTCAAGCTCAAGATTATGCTGATATACAAACTTTTACAAAGACCTTTAAACAACTATAATCATCATGTTCAATGAGACAAAGGTAGATACTCTTGAAATAAAAAGATTGATGTTCTTAGCAGGGAAATAAAAATTATTTTAAGTGAGTATTTTAGAATTTAAAAATGCAATATTTTAAGCAAAGAAATTCGTGGGATGATCTCAATAACACAATGAAGGTGAACAGATTTATCCAATTTCTATAACAGAAGGAAAAAAAGATTGAAAAAAAATCATCCTCAAGGTACTGTGGGACAATATCAAAAGGTCTAATATTCATGATATTTAAGTCCCAACAGGAAATGGGAAAGAGATAAATGCAGAAAAAAAGGTAGACATTATCAAAGAAAACATAAATTTGATGAAAAACATAAATATACAGCTGTAAGACAAAATAACCTCAAAAGAAACCAAACCTATCCACATTATAATCAAACTGCTGACAACTAAGATAAAGAAAAAAATCTTGAAAGTAGACAGAAAAAACAATTTCCTTTAGGTATGTCCACGGAAAGAACAATTAGAAGGACTGTTTGGTTTTTCATTAGAAAACAAGGTTCTGAGAAGGCAATGCTCTGTAAAGTGCTAAAAGAAAGAACATTACACCGTCCACCTGAAACCAACATAATGTTGTAAACCAACTATATTTCAATTTTAAAAATAAGGTATGTGGCAATGTAAAAAAAAAAAAAAAGAAAGAAAAGAATTGCCAGCCCAGAAGTCCGTATTTCACACACATATCCTTCAATAATGATGTCAAAATAAAACTTTCCCAGACAAACTAAGGGAACTCATTGCAGCAGGCCTTCTCTAAAACACTAGAAGGAATCCTCCAACCTGAACTACTCCCTGCGGGAACCTGGAACTTCCGAATAAAGAAAGAGTAACAGAAATGATAACAGACAATTTTTCTCTTAGATTCTTTAAAATACATGTTATTACCTGAAGCAAAAATGTAAGCACTGTCTGATGGAGTTGTCAGTACACGTGGATGTAATATACATGCCAACTATGGCATCAAAGGGCTGCTGCTAAGTCGCTTCAGTCGTGTCCGACCCTGTGTGACCCCATAGACGGCAGCCCACCAGGCTCCCCCCGTCCCTGGGATTCTCCAGGCAAGAACACTGGAGCGGGTTGCCATTGCCTTCTCCAATGCATGAAAGCGAAAAGTGAAAGTGAAGTCGCTCAGTCATGTCCAACTCTTAGCAACCCCATGGACTGCAGCCCACCAGGATCCTCCATCCATGGGATTTTCCAGGCCAGAGTACTGGAGTGCGGTGCCATTACTGATCTCTAAAAAAGCAAAAACAAAAACACTACAAAGAGATATAGTTCAAAATCAGTGGATACATGTAAATAGATTACTAAAAGATATAGGAATATTTGAAAAGACAAGAAAGGTGTAATAGAGAAACACCCACTACAGGCACAAACTAAGAAAATAATAAAATAATACACCTAAAACCCTAAAATAAGACATACTAATGATTGTGTTAGCCTAACACACTGGGATGG
Organism: Nanger dama; assembly: GCA_917880005.1. NCBI lineage: Eukaryota > Metazoa > Chordata > Mammalia > Artiodactyla > Bovidae > Nanger > Nanger dama. The sequence goes on along the minus strand of CAKJTW010000044.1, from coordinate 8,445,798 downwards.
AACATGTCTTCTGCATGACAGGCAGATTCTTTACCAGCTGAGGTACCAGGAAAGCCTCCGTATACAAGGTTCAGTTCAGTTGTCCAGTCGTGTCGACTCTTTGCAACTCCATGAATAGCACCACGCCAGGCCTCCCTGTCCATCACCAACTCCCAGAGTTCACTCAGATTCAGGTCCATCGAGTCTGTGATGCCATCCAGCCATCTCATCCTCTGTCGTCCCCTTCTCCTCCTGCCCCCAATCCCTCCCAGTATCAAAGCCTTTTCCAATGAGTCAACTCTTCGCATGAGGTGGCCAAAGTACTGGAGTTTCAGCTTTAGCATCATTCCTTCCAAAGAACACCCAGGGCTGATCTCCTTCAGAATGGACTGGTTGGATCTCCTTGCAATCCAATGGACTCTCAAGAGTCTTCTCCAACACTGCAGTTCAAAAGCACCAATTCTTCGGAGCTCAGCCTTCTTCACAGTCCAACTCTCACATCCATACATGACCACTGAAAAACCATAGTATACAAGGTTGCTACTGCTAAGTCGCTTCAGTCATGTCCAACTCTGTGCGACCCCATAAACAGCAGCCCACCAGGCTCCCTGTCCCTGGGATTCTCCAGGCAAGAATACTGGAATGGGTTGCCATTTCCTTCTCCAATGCATGAAAATGAAAAGTGAAAGTGAAGTTGCTCAGTCGTGTCCGACTCTTAGCGACCCCATGGACTGCAGCCTACCAGGCTCCTCCATCCATGGGATTTTTCCAGGCAAGAGTACTGGAGTGGGGTGCCATTGCCTTCTCCAGTATACAAGGTTAGGTTAGGATAAAAAGAAAAGTGGTAGAGTAAGAGCATGCTGGGGGCAAATCTAGATAAACTGGAAAAAAGAGAAGAGCAGCTATTTCAGGAATTTATGCAGAGAGGGATTTGGGGCCTTTTCCATGTTCTTAAGAGATAAAATTTGTAAACCTTGTAAAACCTTATTAAAGTTCCATGTTAATACGCTAAATTTAGAGCAGAAACCCAACCTTTTGTTTGGGATTATTTTTAAAAACAAAAGAAACACCGATCAGGGAAGATTTTTAAATCTCAGTATATGATTGGTCATTCCGTGATCCTCACAACGTTGCTATTTTTTTTATAAGGGAAGAATTTATAAGGGTTAGAAAATGATGGCCAGATAGTGGCAGAGACGTTAGATAACAATAATAATAAAATTAGAATCGAGAAGGAATGAAGGATCAAAGAAGAAAACGGGGCTTCGGCATTGGGAGATCGTGTACACCTGTGGCTGAATCATGTCAATGTATGCAAAACAAATACAGTATTGTAATGTAGAATAAAGTATTAAAAAAATAAAGCTTTTTGGATTTCAGAAAAAAAAAAAAAAAAAAAAAAAAACGAAACTACGGAGAGGCGACAGGAGCTCCGGACAAGGAGAACAAGTCATCAGGGCAACTGGAAATTTTCGTGAATTATAACACGGAGGTCAGGAACTCCTTTAGGGTGGGGCAGAAACTTGGGTGGCAGACGTTGTTTAGAAACAGCCTGGTTGATGACCTTATTCAGAGCTGGAAGAACGACCATTCCTACCATTCTCAGTTTAAAGAGGCTGAAAGAGGAGATGGGCAGCTGAACTCCTTAGGGTCCTTTCAGGTTGAGAAACCCAGCCTTCAGTCTCCCTGTCTGCAGCTCTATCTTAGGCAAGCAATTCTGAAACGCGGGAGTGGCTGGGGCTTGGGAACCTAAATTCCGAGTCGGCCGGCCCCTAAATCTCACGAGGATATACTGTTGAGTTCGTTTTTCCAGGACACGTACATCCTCTTAATACAGATGTAATCAGAACCACAAACCCTTTGCAGACACCACCTCACGTTCCAGTGTGAATCCCCTTAAGTCCAAGCTACTAGAAACCCCGCCTCCACCCGTAACCATGGGAACGGCTGACAAGCCACAAGTCGGAGATTCCTGTTTCCGCCCCCTCCCCAACAAATATTGTTTCCCACTAGCTGTCCACATGGGCGCAAAGCCTCTCTATTGGTCAGGGCCCCAGGTCCGTGCCTTACCCCAGCCAATAATCGGCCTGTGCACGTGCACCCTCGCGTATCCTGATTGGTCACCACTCGTTGATCACGCACTGCTGTCCTGCTCCAGCCCCGTGCGCGGGGGCGCCAATGAAATGACTCAGTAGTCCTTTACAACCAATCGGCACGTCGCGGGGCTCCCAGCCGGCCTATGGGCGTGCGCCGGGGGTGGGCTGTCCCGGCCCCTCGCCTTCGCCAGCTGGGTTTGTTAAAGCGACAGGCCCTACGGCGCGCCGGGGTTCCACCGGGCAGCGCACGGCGGGCGCGGGACCCCTCGGCGTGCGCCTGGCGCCCGTGACAGCGGCGCCGCTCGGCTCGCGACCTCGGCTCCGGGCCGCTGCCGACCGCCTCGGCGCGGCCGCGTCGCCCGGTAGGATGGGCGGCGAGGCGGGGTCCGCGGCAGGGGCGGCGGGCTCCGAGGGCCGCGTGAAGAGCTTGGGTCTGGTGTTCGAGGACGAGCGCAAGGGCTGCTACTCGAGCGGCGAGACCGTGGCTGGACACGTGCTGCTGGAGGCGGCCGAGCCGGTGGCCCTGCGCGCGCTGCGCCTGGAGGCCCAGGGTCGCGCCACCGCCTCCTGGGGCCCGAGCACCGGTGCCGCTGCCCCGGCGGCCGCCTCGGAGGTGGAGTACCTCAACGTGCGCCTCAGCCTGCGCGAGCCCCCGGCCGGTGAGCGCCGACCCCAGCCTGGGAGAGGGGCCGGGAGGGACGGGGAAGGAGCGCTCTGGGGGACGCCCACCTGCCAGGGGGCCAGGGGGAGGTTTCCGGGGGTAGGGTCCGCTCGCTGGGTGGCCCAGCATCCCTTTGGGGGCTGTGACGGGCGAGCAACAATGCCTGCGCACCCCCACCTCACAACCCCGGGAAAACTGTTCTCCTCTCCACCTGGCGCCCCGCCCCTGCCTCGCTGGGAGCTGCATCGGGGTCCCAGGACCGTCTAGGCAGGCTGTGGGAGTGAGCCGTTGCCATGGGAACCAGGATCTGGGGTTCTAGGTCCTGTTCCTTGTGGCCTAAGGAATGGAGGGCAGAACCAGTCTGTCCTGATGTGCTCGGTGTTTTACGGGTCTTTCCTTCACCAGCATTCCCCCTGCCCCGCCATCAACCCCCAACTCGCATCCAACTCGCTTCATGATGAGTTAGCAAAAGCTCAAATCTTAGGAGGGAAGTCGTTCTCTGAGCATTAGGAGTTCAAAGGAGGTGCTTTTTGACTTGATCCATCATCCTGGGATTCCCTCCTTTGGGGAGCGGGTTTAAGAGTTCTACCTTTTCCTTTATCCTTCTCTTCTTTTTGTTTTCTTTGCATCTTCTTCCTTCCTTCCTTACACTCCCCATAAACCTTGAGTTAGAATGGGATCTGGCCACTGAAAGAGTTTGTGGAGGAATGATGACCCTGCTTCTGAAGTCCTTAATAGTGTAGGATTTTCCAGAAGTACGCCTGTGAAAATTCACAGCATGGATTCCGTTAATGTTCGGTGCAAAAATAGATTCCCTTAAAATACCAGGGACAGTGAGTCTTAGTCTTCTTGTAGTTGAGAGGTAAACTGTTTTACCTTTTTGCCTCATCAGCTTCAGCATTTATTTGTAAAATGAAACAGTGACGTAGACTCTCCGCCTTGAAGAGTAAAATGCAGTGTTATCAGTGTTTACCCTTTGCTATGTATTATACAAAAATCAATAGTAAACGCAGTTTTGCCTTGTCCTGCTATGGAACAGTAGTTCACAGTTAAATCTTTAAGGTATGTGAGCATCAACTAATTCCAGAAACTTCAGTGAGGAAAGCACATGTGAACCAAAGCCCTCTCTGGGATTAATAAACACAGTATATTAGGTGACAGTTCTTTCTTACTTTATGCTCTTTCATCAGTATGGTTTCCAGAATCAGCCCACACAGGCCTTCCTCAAAGGTAACAGACAACACAGATTTTCAAGATGGCTGACTGGAGTCAAGGGCAATGGAAGAGGGAAGTAACTGAGATTTGGCCAGGACTTCAGACTCTCTGTGTCCATATCTACTGAGTTTTTGTCCACGGCTTTGAACTGCCTGTATGTCTGTGCCCATAACTACTGAGTAAATAGATGTGTAAGATTAATAGAAGTTAGACCTCGGATTTGCAGTGGGAAAACGCTTTGGTGAAGTACAGACTATCAAATAGTGTTCTGATTCACAAGTCAGAATTTTTTTGTCATTCTGATGAAATAGAATGGCTCATTCTAGACAACCTGAAAAATCTTAGCTTGTTTTAGAACATACAGTAACAAACACTGGCAAAAGTAAAATTATAAGTCTATTTTAGTTGACTTAATAGAGGGGGAAAAAAACTCTCCTAATATCTATAGTCTGGTAAAAGTTAGCAACATTATATATATAACTGTAGATTCTTAGGTTTAATTTCGATATCTAACTGAATTCCAATCTCCCGAAGAGATTTTTTGAAATCTAGGATATGGGATGTGTTTTCAAAAAATCTACTGGATAATTTGTTAGCCTTGTTAATCTAACCACTTGCTGTTTTGGTGGTTTATTTTCTTCATATTTTTATCAGTAATAATGGTAGAAAAACAAGACACATCAGAGAGTTGGTTTCACATGTTGGCGGCTCACCAGGAGGATGACCTTGTGTACATTCTTCAACCTTTGAGCTCCAGGCTCTGCTGCTGTGTTGGTCTGGTAGCTTAGGACTCACCAGTGCCCTGAATTCTGCGCTTGGGCTGAGGAACCCTGAATGAAGCATCTTGTGACATTGTAGGTCTCATTGCATAAGGCAAAGGTAATAAACCTTGAAAGCCAAAATGGACACATGGTTCAGTTTATGGACCTTCTTAATTAAGGTTAATAAAGAGGAGAAAGCAAGCCAAGATTTGACCCCAGTGCTGCACTGTGTGCTTAGTCATGCAGCCATGTCCAACTCTTTGTGACCCCATGGAGACATAGGGTGTGTCCTGCCTGGCTCCTCTGTCCTTTGGAGATTCTCCAGGAAAGAATACTGAAATGGGTTGCCATGCCCTCCTCCAGGGGAATCTTCCCAACCCAGGGATTGAACCCAGGTCTCCCGCATTGCAGGCAGATTGTTTACCGTCTGAGGTGCCAGGGAAGCCCCAGAATACTGGAGTGGGTAGCCTATCCCTTCTCCAGTGGAACTTCCTGACCCAGGTATCGAACCAGGGTCTCCTGCATTGCAGGCAGATTCTTTACCAGATGAGCTACCCAACTTTCTGAATAGTTTTTTTTTCCTCCTTATGTTTTGAGGTAGTTCAAAGTCATTTTATTTTTTTAATATAAATTTATTTGTTTTAACAGGAGGCTAATTATTTTACAATATTGTATTGGTTTTGCCATACATTGACATGAATCCGCCACGGGTGTACATCAAAGTCATTTTAAATGTTCTGGTTCCTATTTGTCTTTTTTTTCTGAAGAGAGAACTTCATCTCTCTTATTCTCTTCCAATGTCCTGCACAACTCTGTTCTTCATGCTTGCTTGCCATGCCCTCCCTTCACCTAACCCTTGTCTCCATGCCAACCCCTTACATCAACTGCAGAGATGGTTCACCCCCCCTAGGGTCATTCAGTTCAGTCACTCAGTTGTGTCCAACTCTTTGCGACCCCATGAATCGCAGCACGCAAGGCCTCCCTGTCCATTACCAACTCCTGAAGTTTATTCAAACTCATGTCCATTGAGTCAGTGATGCCATCCAGCCATCTCATCCTCTGCCGTCCCCTTCTCCTCCTGCCCCCAATCCTTCCCAGCATCAGGGTCTTTTCCAGTGAGTCAGCTCTTCACATGAGGTGGCCAAAGTATTGGAGTTTCAGCTTCAACATCAGTCCTTCCAATGAACACCCAGAACTGATCTCCTTTAGAATAGACTGGTTGGATCTCCTTGCAGTCCAGCCTAGGGTCATAACTTGCATACAAGTGTCAGTAGCCATCTTTCCTCCCAAGGTCTATTTGGAGATTGAAGTTACTTAGCTTTGTATCAGCTTTGTACCTGACAATCACTATAAATTTTGGACGTAATGAAATCCACATCTTTAAACATTGTACGTACTTTATTGTGTTCAGTTATCTGATGATTACAGTTTGGAACTTTAGCCCAGGTCTCAGGAGTATCGGGATTCCCTGAGCCTTGTGCTTGATAGTTACAGAGTGGAGAGGCTTTCCCGCCTTCTGGTGCTGGGGCTTGTTTAGTGGCCCCGGACACACTTGAGCCCTGGGACTCACTCTGTCACTGTTATTTAACATGTTATTAACATTTAACATGTCCCTATGACTTAACACTTTGCCTCCAAGTTAACCACCTGTTGAATATTTCTATCTGAATGACTAAGTGGCAAATGCTGTTACGATTTTTTTCACCTAACATATCACACATTGAAAATCGGAGATAGATTTAGGAGATTTAATAAGCCAATGATGCATTCCCTTTTCCTAAAAGTACAAGATTGAAAGTGAGAAGGGTCTCCTGGTCGCTAAGATGGTAAAGACTCTGCCTTCAGTGCAGGAGTCCCAGGCTTGATCCCTGGGTCCGGAAAGCTCCCCTGGAGAAGGGGACGGCTATCCACTCCAGAATTCCTGCCTGAGAATTCCATGAACAGAAGAGCCTGGCAGGCCACGTCCATAGGGTGGCAAAGAGTCAGATATGACCGAGTGACTAAAACTTTATAACTTTCAAAAGTACAGGGTTGAAATACTAACTGAATTGATGAAGGGCTTAGGCTATTACGTTCTAAGACCTATTAACTAAGTGAAAAAATTATCCCATTTCACTAGTGATTTCTCACCTTTAAAGTTTTTTTAATGAATGGCTACAATAGAAATCTCCATTTTAGTATCAACTGACCAGGCAGATCTCAGAGAAAGTGCTCAATATGTGCTGCACTTTTTTCATCTCAAGTTGCCCCCACCCTTGGGGGATTTAGTGTTCTGTACTTGGATCTGTGCACAGAGTGAAGGGAACGTTTATAAGTCTCTCTGGGGAGCCACGCGACCAACACTGACATCCCCTGGCGCTGGCTTTGAAGCTGACCAGGAGTCTGTGCACTCAGTCGGCACTCCAGTGGCGCCTCTGACCTTGCCCAGTCCATCCACAGCCTGCCTCCCAGCTTTCTCATGGTCAGGGGTAAGCTGTTTGAAACGAAATGGGGCCAGCTGACCCCAGAGCAGGAGGAAGGAGCTGTGGCCATGCCTGGCCATCCACACCTCTCTGTCCCAAGTGAGAAAACATTCTCTATCGATCAGTAGTGATCCCTGCCTAGTAACTGGTCCTGTTGAATTGGCTGTTAAGTATTATACCCAATATGCATAACACACCAAGGAAATTTTTCACCTCCTTTTCCAGCTTTGCCCAAAGAGTATATAGTCTGATTTTTGTGGTATAATAGATCTTTTTTTTTTCTAAATTAGTTTTGGGTCCTATGTAATATTTGTATCTCAGGTTAGTATAATAGTATACTAACATATGCATGCTAGTATACAAGTGGGGAAAATAAATGCTTATGTGTATATAGGTATGTATGGTTGTGTATACATACATATGTATGTGGGAGCTCTGGTATTTGATGGCAATTATGTAATTGTTCTATTTGCAGATAGCATATATGTATATATACACATATATATGTAATCTGAAATTGAGCTTGGTAAAAGTTGATTCAAAATTTATCAATAATTCTCTAAATCTCTTGTTAATGTACTTTTGAAGTATATTCAGTGGTACAGCCTGGAAAACCTGCCTTTTAAAAAAATTATGATTTACACTGAAAATTCTCGATCTAATATGAAACTTAAATAAAAATATATTGTCTTTTTTAGGGGAAGGCATCCTCCTACTACAGCCTGGAAAACATGAATTTCCATTTAGTTTTCAGCTTCCATCTGAGTAAGTGAAACTGTGAAGCTTTGGGGGTTTTCTTTCCCTGAATGTGTCTATACATTGTATGGTTACTGAATACCTTCTAACATTCAGGTGTAAATATTTATTCTAACTAACCCCTGATAGATCCCACCCCTGTCACCTTTCTTTTTTAAACTGACACTTAATTTAAGGGGTTTCCCCAAGGATTGGAGAAGGCAATGGCAACCCACTCCGGTACTCTTGCCTGGAAAATCCCATGGACAGAGGAGCCTGGTAGGCTACAGTCCATGGGTCGCTAAGAGTCGGACACGACTGAGCGACTTCACTTTCACTTTTCACTTTCATGCACTGGAGAAGGAAATGGCAGCCCACTCCAGTGTTTTTGCCTGGAGAATCCCAGGGATAGGGGAGCCTGGTGGGCTGCCGTCTATGGGTCTCACAGAGTCAGACACAACTGAAGTGATTTAGCAGCAGCAGCCACATGGATCAGAGGTAAAGAATCTGCCTGCCAAGCAGAAAATGCAGGTTTGATCCCTGGGTGGGAAAGATTTTCTGGGGAAGGAAATGGCAACCCACTCCAGAAAATCCCATGGACAGTGGAGCCTGGCAGGTTACAGTCCATGGGATCACAAAGAGTCACAACTGAGCAACTAAACCACAACACTTTTAAGAGTTTTTCCCTGTTTTGAACTAAAAAGAAACTTTAAAAATTGCATCTTCGGTTTCTTGCAGACCTCTGGTAACCTCTTTCACTGGGAAATATGGAAGCATTCAGTACTGTGTGAGAGCAGTTTTGGAACGACCCCAGGCACCTGATCAGAGCGTTAAGCGGGAACTCCAGGTCGTCAGTCACATCGATGTCAACACACCAGCATTGCTAGTACGTTCTTTCGCCCTCCCTTCCCCTGCCCCTCTTCCTCTTTGCTTTCAGCCATCATCCCTGCATTTAGCATGTCTACTGGCCTCCTGTCCTGTCACTTTTGATGTAATCTTATAACCCATATGCATTCACTATAAATATATGATTCTAAGTCGGGCAAATTACAAATTGTGTGCGGTAATACTCTTGATTGTATCCCTGTTATTCAGGGCTTCTTTGCCAAGAAGTTACATGGGCTCGAAATGCATTAATAAGGCTTAATAATAATAATGCGCACACACAGAGTAGTTACTTTTCCAGAGCAGCCACAGTCACAGGGCTGTGGTATTCTAAACTCTTCCTAATAGCAGGGTGAGGAACAGTAATTACAGAAGAGTACTAATCACGCTCAGCCTGTTATTGACGCTCAGGCCATTATGCTGTGTCTCCGTGCATTTTGCATGTCATTTTCTAATGCTAAGTGAGTATGTGCAGCTGCTCTGGACTTCCTTTCACTTCTCATTTCCTTATGACAGATTTGGCTGCATTAAAGCATTGAACTTCTAATAATCACCAGAAATACTGTAGGCTGATAAGAAAGATCAGGCTGTAAGAAACAACAGAATAGGCAAGATGGGAGCTAATGAGGTAGATTCTTTTATCTAAACCCATATTATCAAAATAATATAAAATTATACCTTGTACTTTCATGATAGCTAGTAAAGACCTAATGGTTCATCATTTAAATGTGAATGAATGATTTTTTTTTACTTAATAATGTAAACTTTCCATCATGATACTGATGTTGCAAAGATATATTTTTAGCACTGGAGGTTTCCTCTTTCTAACCAGTGTTTTTAAAGATCAGGGGAAAAAAACAACAGGAGTTAAAAGTTGTTTAACTCTATTTTCACACAAAAATAAAATAGAATTTACTCTGTTATGAAATTATTATGAAAATGTAACAGATAAGCCCTAGCTGCATGATCCCTTGCGGCCAAAATCATGCAATAGCCTGACCCAGCTTATAGCTGTGACTTACCACCTGTTCAGCACCTATTTTGAAAATTGATGATGCTAATGACTGCCTTGTGTTTTTATAAACTACTTAGAATTGGGTGGTTAACTAATTCTAATTTATTTATGGGGCCATTGTGGCAAATAATTTAAATTTATTTTTTTTCGAAAAGAGATGCTAATTATCCTTTACTATCTTTCAACAATTAAAAAGCTGTATATTGCAACTTGGGTTTTACAGTGAATTTTGGCTTGTGCCTCTTGTAAACTGATTATTTTAAACCTTGTGGTTTTTTTTTTTTTGCTGATGTAGAATAGAAAGTGGGGTGCTGAGTTCAATAATCCTTTAGATCCATTACATTGGTGTGTTGTTGTACTGCCATAACACAAAAGCCCCCAGTTATTCTAAGTACCCTTGAAATTTCTGCCTAATAATGCATTTGAAGTAAGAACAAAAGGCTGTTTGCTTATTCAGAATTTTAAACGCCAAGACAAATAGAACATTCTGATTATTGATTTGAATGCCGTTTCTCCTTCTCCTGATCTATACCTAAAGTCTTTTTTAGAAAAGGTAGTTCTGTCGTGTTAATAGGGACTGCTACAGTTAGGTTTTGATTGCTTTTTTAAAGGATGATTTATCATTTCCCAGAAACACAGTGAAAATATAGAATAAAATAGCATGCTGTCACCCTAATTTGAATCTGAAAATTCACTTAGTTTTCCTGAAAAGGGAATGATTTTTAATGCTTTCTTTCAGTATGTTGCATAAAATGTCACAGGAATATAAATAAAGGTTGATTTGTTTTTTGGAAGACATTTCTTTACAACTGTTATATTTTTAAAAAATGACATAAGTTGTATGAATTTTCTAGATCAATTTAAGTAATTCTATTATTTGAACTTTTAAAGACCCCTGTATTGAAAACTCAAGAGAAAATGGTTGGCTGTTGGTTTTTCACTTCTGGTCCAGTCTCGCTGAGTGCCAAAATTGAAAGAAAGGGATACTGCAATGGTAAGCAAACTGTCTAAAATTCCAAATGCAAGATTCATTAGTTAACTAATTGAAAGTAATTTTTAATAATATGTTTTGTGATTAATGAAGTATATACTATTTTAAACCATGAGTAATATAATTCTAGTATAAGTCATTGCTATTTAAATATTTGTAAATAGATGAGTAGACCCCAATGATCCTACTATTTCTGACTTCAATCCTGGTGCATTCATAACTAAGACTAACACCAGAGTGAGAAGCTGCCAGCATTCATTTTAATGTTGCAGAAGACTGTTCCAAACAGTGTTGCTTGGAAGAGAGCTTTTGCTATGTGAAAATACTGTTAGACATTCTGACTCCATGATGGGAATTGTACACACAAGGCTAAAATGTAGAACGTTGACACTCTTTAATGCTCAGACTAATACCAGAACAACCATCTGTGAAAGGCCCATTTCCATCCAGTGGATTTGGCCCTGCTCCAGGTTTCTGGGCTGTTTGAAGATGGGGGTAGTATGGGATAGTACAACTGGGTGTGTAATGTGGGTGTGAAATTTGTTTACGCCATCCATTGCTTAACACCCGTTCCTAAAGTGCAAACTTTGTTCTTTTTTGGGCAGATTTTGTTAAGCATTGATGAGTTTGGTACTGAAGATAGTACTAAATCATTTATTTGTATATCTTCTCTCAGTTTTTATAGATCATGGTCATTTATGGGATCTTTAGAACTGGTAGCCTAATATTGCTACATTAGAAAAGTGAATTATGGAATAATTAGAAAACATTATCTGCACAAGCTGCAGTGAATTTTCTTTTTTCTGACTCAGATTTGCAGGGTAAATTTTTCCATGAGGCTTCTCAATTTCTTAGTCATGTTGCCACATTTCAGCTTCTGTCAGGGACGGCTCTGTTCCACTGTGGTAAGAACTTCCCAAGAGTCTCTGAAGATGTTTCTTCTGTTTTCTTTTAGGAGAAGCTATTCCAATCTATGCAGAAATAGAGAATTGTTCCTCTCGCCTGATTGTTCCCAAAGCTGCCATTTTCCAGACTCAGACGTACCTGGCCAGCGGGAAGACGAAGACCGTGCGGCTCATGGTGGCCAACGTGCGCTGGAACCACATTGCCTCCGGGAGCACCGATACCTGGAACGGGAAGACCCTCAAGATCCCGCCCGTGACCCCATCCATCCTGGACTGCTGCATCATCCGCGTGCACTACTCCTTAGCGGTGAGTGCGGAGCCCGAGGGCATAAGGCGCGGGCGTGGAGCCAGGCCCAGTGCTGTGCCACAAGGGCTGGCCTTCATGCCAGTGCCACAGCAGATTGTGAAGCAGCCTCTGCTTTTACATCAAAGACTAGCCCCCTGAGGGGTTTAGTTAAGGTGGGAGAATGGAGGTGCCGCCAGGGCTGCTCGCTCTGGTGAAGATGCGTCCTTAACTTCCTGTGGTTTTGTGTGAGCCATGCTCACTGACAGTGAAGTGTGTTCGGGACGCAGTTCTCCAGCACCGAGCGTTCTCTGTTTTGTGGGCTCTTCATTCGGTTTGCTCATTTTGTTCTGTCAGGACAGTTTGCGATTGTGTGGGCAATAGTAGCAGACAAAAGAAGCTTTTTTATGAAAAAAATTGGGTTACTCACTATGAGGTTTAACTTAAATTTGTGCCCCTCTCTCTCGTTGTGGTTTTGCTTTTTGGCCTATTAGGTGTACATTCACATTCCTGGTGCTAAAAAGCTGATGCTTGAGCTGCCCTTAGTGATTGGCACAGTCCCATACAATGGTTTTGGCAGCAGAAACTCCAGCGTTGCCAGCCAGTTCATCATGGATATGAGCTGGTTGACACTGACTCTGCCGGAACAGCCCGAAGGTAAGATGCTTTGAGATTCTTTCGTGATGAAGTCACACGTACAGAGTACGTAAGAGCAGCACATATGAGATAGGAAGTGCTCAGATCACTACTGCCACTGTGGCTGTCCTCACTCTTCTTACTACTAGAAATCAGCAAACATTATTCTAGGCAGGGACTTGAGAGTTTGGCCTAGCCAAGACACAGAATTCCCAGTGGCATGTCCAGAAATACCATCCATCCACATCTCCCGACTGCTGTTTATAATAGGTAAATAATGAAAAATAATCAGAGTGTGGTTTGTTACGTTTTTCTTGTAGCCACATTTCATGATTTTTTTTTTTTACCTAGACTGTAACGTACGCAATTCAAGAGAGTAGAATAGAATCAGTGTTCAGTTCAGTTCATTTGCTCAGTCTTGTCCGACTCTTTGTGTAGTACTTAATAAAAGCAGAATCTGTTGAATATTTTTTGTTGTAATGGGCATAAAAGCTTCATGATTAGAGGGAAGAATACCATTTGTTTTATTTTCAAATTAAGCTAAATGTCTTATTTTTATCAGAGTTCAGAAGACATTAATGTAATTAGTTTCTGCCTGGATTTCTTAGATCCAACTGGTTTGTTTTTTGTTTTTTGTTTTTTTTTCAGCACCACCAAATTATGCAGACGTGGTGTCGGAGGAAGAATTCTCCAGACACGTTCCTCCTTACCCTCAGCCCCTAATTGTGAGGGAGAGTCGTGCTGTCCTGTGTTTGCCTGCATCCAGGAGTTCCGATTTCAGCCTCCGCCGCTTTATTCAGAGGTAAACACATTAAAAGAAAACCAGGCTTGTGCTGCTCTGTTCGTAGAATACTCTTGTGTCCGTTGTTGAGTCCAGTTATTAAAAGATACATACAACAATTTTCTATGAGGATGATGACGATAAATTATCACTGGTCCATTTACCACATTTTGCAGTATTTTCTTGGTACTTTTTAGCATGCATGTAGAGTACCATGAATTGCCTTTAAGGACTCGGAATACAGAGAACTTAATAGAATTCTTAGAACTTAGAAGTCTTTGGGACTTCTTAAAAGTAGCTTTGAGCAGCTTGGCTTAACATTCATCATGTAGTTAGAAATAGATTCTACAGTTGTGTTAAAGAACATTGCAACAGTAATCTTGGTCTGCTCATTGTTTCAGGTTGATCCACATCCTAGTGATGTAGAAGAGACCCAGCCTGTTTCCTTCATTCTTTGAACGTGTTTCAGAAATCACTGTGTTCATCATCAAATTAGAATGTTGGTTCTTTCCCTCTGCCTTTTCAGGGAATAGGGAGGGAAGATTAGCTTAAGCACATAACGTCAAGACTGAAGGTGGAAGAAATTAAAAAAATGCAACGAGAACTTTGCAGTGGGCCAACAGGAGTGTTACGTGAGTTTGTGACGTGGTCTTGTGTTCCCATTGAAGGTGGGACGAAGGTGTGATGCGAAAAGTCTCAGAATGTACTGGAAGTCCAGATAGTGATAGAGTAAGTTGAAGGGGTGCCTGTGCCAACCCAGGAGAAAGAAAGGTGCCTATGAAGAGTGGAAACGCTGTGAGCGTGTCTTTAGAAGGTTTCTCAAAGTGGAGCAGCTGTATCTTAAGCTTTGAGGCAATGTGGACATATTGGGAGGAGACTTGATTTTAGAGGATGTAGCAGCACAAGAATGTTCATGAGCAGGAAAGGGGCCCACTCTAAGTATGAAGTGAGACCCTCCAGTGTCCGGCTCGTCATGATTTCTTCCCATACTCGATAGGACTGAAGGTCCTTAAAAGAATCCTTTTCTGAGCTCATGATCTTAGGAGGTACTAATGAAGTACAGTTTTCACTCTTTAGTGATAGTCTAAGAAGTAGTTTATAAATTGGCTCTACAGTATTATGAAACCAAGAATGAGTTCCTTAAAAGGCTTGTCAGTTGAAAGGGGAAAGGTGAATTTCAACTTGAGAACACATTTTGTTGAAGTTGCCACTTCTTAACCCCCTTCAAGTACTTTAGTAGGGTACATGTTTGATTTTCCTCATGTCTTAATTACCTAGGAACATATTTTAAAAAAGGGTTAAAACTAAAAAGCTTGCATCCTTAGGATGCGTTGATAACTGCACAGTGGGGGGAGAAAGGCCTTTTCTTACCTACCTCTAACGGTGTTATCAGAATCAGATTCAGTTGAAAGCTCCAGGCCTGAGAAGTCTTCTCTGGAGTTTCTGCTCATTTGTCTATAGCAGTCTTATCACTCCTGTTCCCAAAGCTGAAACTGGACTAAGGGCAAAACTTGTAAGGTTAGCATTAGATGAAGGTTAGCATGTATATACCAAAGGGTATTTCAAGTTAATGTAAAATCAAGCAGGCAGAAATACCATTCTTTTTAAAGTCATAAAGTTAATTCCTCTCAAGACTTAAGTGTACTGAACGATGGCAGTCACTGTGTTGTCCATTGTTACTCCACTTCTTAGTAATTCTATTTAAACTGTGATTTATTTTTTTTTATCATTTTGGTGCAATATTTTACTATCCTTTAACCTCAGGATATTCAGACCAACAAGATTGTGTTGCTGCTAAAAGTCTGAGCAGTGTTTTTATGTCCCTCTGTCACCTCCTAGTCAGAGTCAAGCGTTCACTTGTTTTTACTTTAATCTGTTGGTTTCATGAGCTGAGAGTATTTCTGGATACTGAGTGGAAGGGAGGTAAGGATCCCCATGGTAGAGATTTTGGACCAGCCCAGAACTTTGGTTTTCTCCACATCCTAAGGGTTTGCTCTAGAAACCCTGGTGCTTCCCATGCCAAATACTGTACTTCACTCAACTGAATGATTAGCTTTTCTTTCAGTCAGTATACTCAGTTAGAAAAGTCCTAAGGTTAAATTTTGTATGTAAAAATTAGATGGACATATGATCAGGGATTTTTTATACAGTCATTAGGTAAATGTACACTTACTCCCTCTGGGCATACCTCTCTTCTCTGTAATCACATAAGCATCTTAAGCCGTTCTTCCATTGTACGCCTCTGTTGAAAAATCACAGTGCAAACTGTTCTCCCAATAATTGCGGTACTGGAATTGTCATGAATCGTTTCTCCTTCCTTTGTTTTTTTGGTGATTTTTTATTTTGCTTTGTTTTTGTGTGTAAGTAGCTATGTGTTGTCTGAACAGTTTTATTTGTACTTAAAAAAAAGATCATCTCCAACTATTTCTTGACCTCTGAATTACAGTTTACATGTTTTGTCAAGACATTGTCCATCTCCATGATACCAAAACACAGTGAAAGAAACAGCAACATTGTACGGAGGAAGAGCAAGTTTAATTATCTGACTGCAGGTAGAAAGGCAGCTGCTTACTAGGGTCTTCACTTGGATTGTCTTGCCACCTTTTTTAAAGAAATCATAAAGTGCACCCATCAAAGTAAAACAGAGCTGATTTTCTAGCACTTAACAAGAATAGCTAAAAGGTATGATTTGCCTTATTGACTTGATATTGGTATATCTGACCTTAAGCAGTAGGTTGAAACTGCATACCTTTTATAATCAAGAAGTTATTTGATGAATGTAGAAGATTCTACATTGGAATAAAGAATCCTTGGGAATGATGATAAAAATTTAGCTGCTATTTGCTTGTTCATTCTCCTCTTGTTTCGTTTGCAAAGAAACCGTGGCCTTAGAATTTTCTTTTTGATGCAGAATTTTGAAATTGAGAATGTGCATCTTTTGGCTCACACAATTCTTCCATGGGCAGAACTTTGATGTTTTTGTTTTGCACAATAAGAAACTCAATAGGCAGGGGTTATGTTTTTGATAAGTTAACTATCAAAGCTTTTTATTTTTATTATAAAAATGTAACAATTTAACCCACAAGGAAAAAAAATAATTGTATTTTGTACTTTGTCTGAACCCCATGGGTTCCTTTTGTTAATAAAATGATTCCACTGATGCTGTGAGTTACTAGTTGTGTTTTGTTTTGTTAAGACTGTAACTCAGATTGTTACAGATTTAAGGGAAATCAACACCATGCTACAGAGCATTACCACTAAGATCCTTCGATAGATGTGTGCTGTCATCAGGCCAGACACAACCCTGGTGCATTCTCAGCCTGTTTCTCTGACAGCCTCAGTTTCCCCAAAGGGTAATCAGTTATTAGCATTCCAGGAAAAGGGGTAGTTGATGTGAAAGATAAAGCTTAAGCTCTATTGGTCATTGAGAGAGCATTATCTCCATTTATTCTGAAGTGATAGTGACTACTTCTTAAAGCTTCCTGAACTGTCATGTTTGTTTGGCCAGAATCTTTCCAGGATTAATTTAGTAGGCTTCCTCTCTCCACATACATACTAATTTGGTAGCCTCCTCCTCTCTCCACATACATACTCAAATGGACAGAAGTCATATCTTTTGTACAGGGAATATGTAACAGTATGTCATCTCAGAAAACTGCCTTGACCCTCTGTCCTGGAAAATTAGAAACCTAAGCTAAGTGGTAAACATAAACCCAGGTAGTTTACTCTCCAAGTGTTTATAATGTGTGAGATGATGTTAAATGAGTCTCTTCTGCATCCACATTTGCATTCAGCCATAAATTAAGAAGTTTGTCTCATGCACTAAATATCGAAAAATTTATAAGATCACCATTAAAGTTTCTGTCATTTATTTTGTTAAGTTGTGGGTTATAAAATTTAGAACTAGGCAGGGCATTGCAGTTTAGGACATAACCTTCAGATTAAAAATGGGAGTACTAAAACCCAAAGGTGTAACCTGAAAATTTGGCCTACATTCTCTAAGATTGCTGCTCACTCTTAAAATTCCTGATTCTGTCAATTTAATAGAAGTTATGCAAACAGCAATTGCTTTAAATTACACAGTATAAGACTTACAGACCTGAGTACTACTAAGCATATACTAAATGAGGAGTCACAGCCTTTATATCTAAACACCTGTGTCCTGAAAGGATACCAGTCTTTGACTAAATTGCTTCTGAAGTATTTTTGATTGGTAGCTGGAATCCTCTCTCAGCAGAGGCATTTGAGTTTAACAAAAAGTTGCATTACCACTATAGAGAGATCCTGTGTGCCCATCACCCAGGCTCCCCCACCCGTAACTATAACCTTATCAGGAAATTGACATTGACATTAATTGATTAATTAGAGCTCAGGCCTTTTCAGATTTTACCAGTTTTTGAATGTACTCATCGTTCTCATGCATGTATGTACGCATATATATTCTTGGTTTTGTATATAATTCTATGTCGAGGTTTAGATTACCATTACAAATCAAGATAACTACATCACCACAAGGAAACTCCCTTGGGCTGCCCTAAGGCACTCACACCCTCTGCTTCCCTAATCCCTGATTGTTCATCTGTAATCTTACCATTCTGAGAATTCTTAGCTTAGATATGTTGTACCTTTTGCAACTGCCTTTTCCACTCAGCATAACACCCTGAAGATCCATACAAGTTGTACATACTCACATGGAGAGTTTTTTCCTTTGTGTTTCAGCTACCTACAAAATTTCAAAAGAAATTGGCTATTACTTAAAATGTCATCTTGCAATTCTCAAAGAAAATAAGTAACACGTATGTGCACAGGCTACCTTTGTAAATACTGTTTAACATTTAAAAACTACCTTTCATGCAGAAAATACATAAGTGCAGCTTTCCACAACCTTTGGTACTCAGCTTGCCAAAAGCCATGAAGTCTGAACATAAATACAGAAACACGAGGGCGTCAACTGCCCTTGATTTATTCATTTAACAGTATTTCCCAGTACTGCTCTTGGCGCTTCTCAGGAGGCACTAACGATAAAAACTGCCTGCCAGTGCAGGAGGCTCAAGAGATGTAGATTTAGTCCCTGCGTAGGGAAGATGCCTGAAGAGGAAGCGGCGACCCACTCCAAAATTCTTGTCCAGAAAATGTTGTGGACAGAGGAGCTCGGCAGGATACGCAGCCCATGGGTCCACAAAGAGTCAGACACAGCTGAGCACACAACACCTCTCGTGGGGCTTCCCTGATGGATTAGTGGTAATGCAGGAGACACAGGTTTGATCCCTGGGTTGGGAAGATCCCCTGGAGAAGGAAACCCGCTCTAGTATTCATGCCTGGGAAATCCCATGGACAGAGGATCCTGGTGGGCTACAGGGTCAGACACAACTTAGCAACCGAACAACATCAAATACCTCTCTACTAGTCTTGTACTATCTAGGGGAAGACTTCTTTAAAAATTTACTTCCTGATACTATAGCCATTTCCCCCTGGGACCCCAGCCCCATATCTGACGACTAAAGGATATAAACTGTTCTAAAAATGCTAACTTTACATACAGACACTCCTTATCACAGCATAAAAATGCCCGTTGTTTTTTTATTTGGTCTTTTAGATACCAGAGTCTGTCTGAGTCCACATGATAAGCATTTGGTATATGATAGCTTATTTGTAGTATCTTTTACTGCAAATATTCAGTCTTGACTGGTTTATCAAGTTGATGCACATGAAGTATAAAGGTTTATGGTCTGTAGTTGCTGTCCTTAGTCTTGCAGTCATGTCCAACTCTTTGTGACCCATGGACTGTAGCCCACCCAGCTCCTCTGTCCATGGGATTCTCCAGGCAAGAATACTGGAGTGGGTTGCCATGCCCTCCTCCAGGGGATCTCCCAACCCAAAGATCGAACCCAGGTCTCCTGCACCACAGTCAGATTCTTTACCTTCTGAACCACCACGGAAGCCCATGTATAAAAGTGTAAAGGTTTATGGTATATAGTTAGCTTACTTCAAAATATATATTGTATGTGTGCACATGTGCACACACACTTTCTTACCTGGAAACTTCCTCTGCAGGCAAGATAGCTGTCAAGAAATATATTGTTTATGTATCTGGGAAGACAAGAAAGGACACATTACCATCACCAAGTATCCCTCTACCAGAAGACAAAGGGTTAGCCTTATTTTTGGTAGCTGGTAACACTGGTGGGCAGTAAACAGATAAGACTGAAGGAAGCTTCCGACTAAACAATTCCATATTTCATATACAGCCTGTGTCACTACAGTTCAGAAAGTTGAAAGCAAAACCCTAATACTGAACCATAATAATCTCTGGCATAATTCAGAAGGATCCAGGAGCTCACGTGAGAACATGTAAGAAACTACACTGAATATTCACTATCTGAGAGCCTTATGCAGATTCGTTTAAATAGTTTCAAGAGACCTGAGATCATGGGAAAACAGCTTAGGAACTAAGTTCTTTTACAATTGTTTCTCTTTCTAAATTAAAACACAAATACATGTATGTCTATATATACCAGGAATACAATACTGAGCAAAAATCTAGTTTATCTTCTTTAGGAAAGGATGAACTCCAAGATTCCCTGTAAATCCCTTTAAGAGAGCCTACTTCTACAATTATGCTTTAAAAGCAAATCACAATGTTTGTTATTCAATCCTCAAATCAACATATGGAACTTTTAGATTTTAATAAAGGCAGAATTCTAGGTACTAAGGGAAACTAGCAACAAACACCTACTTTGATCTTATCTGACATAACAAAAAACCCTCAGTAATGCTGTCAAAGGTAGCTTATCTCAGACACAGAGGGATGCAAACCCAACAGCTGTTCCTCAAGAGAGTTTCAGGATCACATCCGATAAATGTGATGTTTTTAAGAAAATTAGTTGCGTTGTAAAGCCATCTTAAAACAACCACCTTCAGAATTGTCCTCCCAGAAATAAAAATGACCCCTGCTGCCAACAGGAAGATGTTTTAAATGATATCTGCATTGATCAGAGGGATTTCTGATGGGCTCAGATTTGTTTTGGATTGCAATACAGAGGTCTCACGGGGAAAACTGAGCCGGTGGTAACTGGGCAATCTACATGTTAACCTTCTTTTGCAGTCTCATGGGCTTCCCTGGTGGCTCAGAGGTTAAAGCGTCTGCCTCCAATGCTGGAGACCCGGGTTCAATCCCTGGTTCGGGAAGATCCCTGGAGAAGGAAATGGTAACCCACTCCAGTATTCTTGCCTGGAGAATCCCATGGACGGAGAAGCCTGGTAGGCTACAGTCCACGGGGTCGCAAAGAGTCGGACACGACTGAGTGACTTCACTTCACTTCACTTCTTCCAGTCATAGATAACAGGCCTTTGACCTTTCAGCCTTGCCTGACTGGTTCCAAGATAAACTGTCCCTTGGCAAGATCTGAGGCAAATACTGGGGTGGGATGTCTCTCGCAGCCCAAAGTTTACCTTGAGCCTGGTTTATCTCCTGGCTCTTCAGTGGACCGTGTGGCTCACATTAAGGACTGGATTTGTGCTGGGAGGCAGGGCTTCCCTGGCCTGCAGAGCTGAGACCCAGAACCTCAGTCCCAACACCAGGGAGAGGAAGGTACAAGAAATACCTTCAACCCAGGGATAAATCAGAAGTGGTTGCCATCAGCAGAATTGAGGGCACCCTGTATCAGATAAGTTCGCTGACAGGAAATTGTCCCTTTGGGTGGTGGTTTTGGTTTGGGGTATGAGATTTGTCCCCGAATTTGGTGAAGGAAGGTTATATCTCAGATGCTGCGCTCCCGCCTGCCAGAGCCTCAGTGCCCTGCCCTGTGGTTGCTCATCCTCGTCCAGGGAGACCAACTTGTCCTGTTGGCCCGGGACTTACCCCACATGCCAGGACCCCTTCAATCGCAGACACAAGGTCCCAGTGGGTCACCTAGCTTTGCCTGGCTATCGGGGTATGAACCCCACGCTCCTGGACACACCACAGCACCCCCTCGTGAGTCACTGCCTGTGCACCTCCAGCACCAAATTCCTCCAACTATCACCCAACAGCTCCCTGCAGCAGAGAGTCCCCTGCAGACAGGGCGAAGCAGCTCAGGACACTTAAGCCTTTGGGTCTGAGACTGGGACCCCTTTGGAGGCCAGCCCAACAGCTGGTCCAGACTCCACCTCCCCCATCTCCTCCTCGCTCTGCTGCAGAGGCCCCGGCCCACGCAAGGCAGGCTCTGGGCTTCCCGGGACCAGGGTCTGGACCTTGGGTCACATCTTTGCAAGCCACTTCCTCCCAGGCTGTGAGTTTTGTGCATAGACGCACGTGGTCAGAGCCCAGTGGTGCCCTTTAGGCTGACTTCTCCTTTTCTGTCTCTCTCTTTCCAAGAAGGGAGAGCCTGATTTCCAAAGAGCTTTGGGGTCCCTTTCTTCCTCTTGCAGCAATCCCAGCACAGGCCTGGGTCCAGGGTAAACTGGGCCTTCTCACTGAGTAGCCACCGTGCTGGGTAATTATGGGGGTGAGCTGGGAAGCTGTTGCATAGGAGGACCCATCATTAAGTGCTGTGGCATCGCTGTGCCCACAGGATGTCTGGATATCTTCTCTGCAACTTACCCCCTAGAACCTATGGCACAGTCTTCTCAATATCTCCCTGATGAAAAGTCTTTATCTTCTGAGATTGGAATTTATGTTTGAGACTGTCCAAAGACCATCCAGAAACTAGCCTGGAGTGTAAAGCTGAGTGATGGACTCAGGGGGCACTGATTAAACTGGCCAGAGCAGAGGTGGGGGATAGCAGTCAGCTGGGTGCCCTCCTGGGTGTTGACCAGCTGGCTCTGAAGAAAATGTTCAAATGTGATACCTTCCTCAGGTCCAGCTAAAAACAGGGCCGCTAAGGGAGAGCACAGGGCCACGTGCTGACAGGTGGTCAGCTGGAGTGAGCCAGGCACGGATGGGCCCAGGACCTGCTTCACACCTCACTGCCAATTCCACAGTGCTCTGGGCTCACAGGGAGCCCTCTGACTCCCCGCTTGGACAGAGCCATGAGAGGAATGTGGCATTTGTAGTGAATCTTGCTGATGCAGCTTTCATCCTGTCTCCTTTTCACCTGTTTTGTTGGGGTAGCAGGCCTCAATTTCTCCAACGAGCGTCTCTTATAAAAGGCCTCCATTTGCGCTCAGCACAGGCTCAGAAGCCCAGGGAAATTTCATATTTATTACAGAGAGAAGCAAGCATCCATTCTGCCTGCTTCCATTAACACACACTGGCAATTAATGTGTTTGGTTCAAAAGCCTTCAAACATTTGTACTTCCATTTGCACATTTAAATGGCTCTGTATAACAGTTAAGCAGGTGGTTAACTATATGTATATTAAATTCATAGAGAAACTGGTAATTTTCAATTATAATTGTCAGTTCACAGTTTACATGATAAGAATTTTTTGAATAGACCCATTAGCTGATTTAGTTAGCCAGGGTTTTTATAAATCATGGTTTATTTGCTTATTCTACTTATAAAGGAGGGATTTTCAGTGTTCTCCCATGAATCAATAAATATTTACTTTGGTCTTTATTCTGCCCAAATGCCAAGTTTGACAATGGATGAAATATCATTAGGGTTTCTTAAACAGCTGTTTGAATGCGGCTGTTTTATTAGTTGTTTTGTTTAGTATTATTACCCAGAGAATGGTTTAAAAGTTTTATTCATTTGCTATTAATCTGTTTTTTATAAATAAAGTCAAAACAGGACTGAATTGCGATTCTTTGTAATTTTACAATGTATTGTACTTCCCTAGTAATATGTTTTGACAATAGAAACTTCCAAGCCCATGAAAAGCTGTGCCATTTTTCTAAATGATATCCTTTAAAGCAAAACTCTGAAATATATAGCATTGGTTTGCACATAATAAAATTTGATGATTTTGTCACCAGGGATAATATTTCTCTTTTCTAGGCAACAGAAATAATTTAAAAGCCTCTCATTTGGGTTTTACAGCACAAGAGGCAATGAGACACCAGATCTGGTGGGGGTGGGTAGACGCTGAACTAGAGCCGCGATGCTCAAGTCCACACCGAGAGATACCTTCTAAGCTACCCAGCCTTCTGACTCCCTCACGTCATCCCTGGTTCTCTCCTTTGAAAGGACAATTGGGCAGGAACTTATTATCCCTGAAACATGTAAAGAGGGCTACTGGAGGAATTTCAGGTAGTTTCCAAAAACTTGGAACCCCAATTCCATAAAGTCCCCTAAAACCCCATGAATCTCTTAAACAATGTCAGAAATAAGAAACCCTCAACTTGCTTCCTGTGGGTCCAACCCCAGAAGACACAGAAGGACTCTGTGACTGGACATAGCTTGTCTCAACTCTGATGACTAATGCCTTCAAGAGACAAGACTTGGAGAAGAAGCTACTCAGCTATAAATGAACAGATAGTGAAAGATAACATTAAAAAGAAGTATTTTCTCTGAGACCCTGGGGAAAGATCACAGACCATTTGCAAGCCAGCACAAGTTGCCACACACTTTAAAGAAAGATAAACTTGTTATTCTCCTTTAAAGTTATCTTCTAAAGGCTCTCTTCTGTTCAGTTCAGTTCAGTTCAGTTCAGTTGCTCAGTCGTGTCCGACTCTTTGTGACCCCATGAATCGCAGCATGCCAGGCCTCCCTGTCTATCACCATCTCCCGGAGTTCACTCAAGCTCATGTCCATCAAGTCCATGATGCCATCCAGTCATCTCATCCTCTGTCGTCCCCTTTTCCTCCTGCCCCCAATCCCTCCGAGCATCAGAGTTTTTTCCAATGAGTCATCTCTTTGCATTAGGTAGCCCTTGAATAAACACTCATTGAGGGTTCCATTCTAAAGGAGATCAGTCCTGGGATTTCTTTGGAAGGAATGATGCTAAAGCTGAAACTCCAGTACTTTGGCCACCTCATGAGAAGAGATGACTCATTGGAAAAGACTCTGATGCTGGGAGGGATTGGGGGCAGGAGGAGAAGGGGATGACTGAGGATGAGATGGCTGGATGGCATCAGCGACCAGATGGACATGAGTCTGAGTGAACTCTGGGAGGTGGTGATGGACAGGGAGGCCTGGCATGCTGTGATTCTTGGGGTTGCAAAGAGTTGGACACGACTGAGCAACTGAACTGAAATGAACTGAACTGAGGGTAACATCAACCTCAACTCTGACTTACGCTAGGTTACAAATGTTTGCGAAGTTAACAAAAGAGATTCTCTCTATGTTTGTATCCAGGAGGTTATCAAGTGGGATACTGCAGGAAAAAGTGAGATGCTGTTCTTGAAATGTGTGTTTACAGGTGGCTGAAGAACACGTCCTGGTAGAGATAAGAGATCATGCTTTCAGAGAGGAAAACAGACAACAGAGTGAAACAGATCAAGTCAGAGGGTTATCTAAGAGTGAGACAGTAGGCTTTAACTTCTGGCTCCATAAGCGTGCACCCTCAGACAAGTCACTCAGTTTCTGTGGGCCTCAGTCTCCTCATCTGAAGACAAGGAAATCATAATATAACCTCAGTGGTCATTTAGAGAAATAACAGGGTAACATCTGCAAAGCATAGATTCCATCAAATATGAAGTCAAAATGGATGTTAAAGAAACGGGCCATGAATCCAGAAATGTTAACATTTTTCATTCACTTCAGTGATGTGCTCTGTCACTCAGTCGTGTCTGACTCTCTGCCATCCCATGGACTGTAGCCCGCCAGGCTCCACTGTCCATGGGATTCTCCAGGCAAGAATACTGGAGTGGGTTGCCATGCCCTCCTCCAGGGGATCTTGCCAACCCAGGGATTGAATCCAGGTTCAGTGGTGAGATGAGTTAAATTTGATTCCAAGGAGGCTGAACATCTAGGCTCCTCCTCTGCCCCTCCCTGAACTGTACCCCCTACCTTGTAATTCTAAAACAAACCCTCCCTCCCCTGAGGTGGCCAATGTAGCCACCACTTAGGTCCTTGGTGCTCAGCTTCTACCAAGCCCCCTTGGCTGTGCTGTTCAGGCAGAAGAAGGTGGTGATGGGACCTTGGGAAGATATTTTTTTTAATACTCATTTTTTAAAAAGACATGAAAGGCAAAGGAGAAAAGGAAAGATATACCTATTTGAATGCAGATTTCCAAAGAATAGAAAGGAGAGACAAGAAAGCCTTCCTCAGTGATCAATGCAAAGAAATAGAATGGAAAAACAATAGAATGGAAAAGACTAGAGATCTCTTCAAGAAAATAAGAGATACCAAAGGAACATACCATGCAAAGATGAGCACAATAAAGGACAGAAATGGTATGGACCTAACAGAAGCGGAAGATATTAAGAAGAGGTGGCAAGAATATACAGAAGAACTGTACAAAAAGATCTTCATGACCCAGATAATCATAATGGTGTGATCACTCACCTAGAGCCAGACATCCTGGAACATGAAGTCAAGTGGGCCTTAGGAAGCATCACTAAGACTAAGCTAGTGGATGTGATGGAATTCCAGTTGAGCTATTTCAAGTCCTAAAAGATGATGCTGTGAAAGTGCTGTGCCTAATATGCCAGCAAATTTTGAAAACTCAGCAGAAGCCACAGGACTGGAAAGGTCAGTTTTCATTCCAATCCCCCAAAAAAGCAATGCCAAAGAATGTTCAAACTACCACACTATTCCACTCATCTCACACCCTAGCAAAGTAATGCTCAATATTTTTCAAGCCAGGCTTCAACAGTACATGAACTGTGAACTTTCAGATGTTCAAGCTGGATTTAGAAAAGGCAGAGGAACCAGAGATTTAATAGACAACATATGTTAGATCATCAAAAAATCAAGAGAGTTCCTAAAAACATCTGCTGCTGCTACTGCTAAGTCGCTTCAGTCATGTCTGACGCTGTGCAACCCCATAGACAGCAGCCCACCAGGTTCTGCTGTCCCTGGGATTCTCCAGGCAAGAACACTGGAGTGGGTTGCCATTTCCTTCTCCAATGCATAAAAGTGAAAAGTGAAAGTGAAGTCACTCAGTCGTGTCCGACTCTTAGCGACCCCATGGACTATAGCCCACCAAGCTCCTCTGTCCATGGGATTTTCCAGGCAAGAGTACTGGAATGGGGTGCCATTGCCTTCTCCTATTTCTGCTTTATTGACTACACCAAAGACTTTGACTGTATGGATCACAACAAACTGTGGAAAAATCTTTAAGAGATGGGAATACCAGATCACCTTACCTGCCTCCTGAGAAATGTGTATTCAGGTCAAGAAGCAACAGTTAGAACTGGACACGGAACAACAGACTGGTTCCAAATGGGGAAAGGAGTACATCAAGTCTGTATATTGTCACCCTGCTTATTTAACTTTATGCAAAATACACCATGAGAAATACTAGGCTGGATGAAGCACAAGCTGGAATCAAGATTGCTGGGAGGATATCAATAACCTCAGATATGCAGATGACACAACTCTTATGGCAGAAAGCAAAGAACTACAGAGCCTCTTGATGAAAGTGAAAGAGGAGAGTGAAAAAGTTGACTTAAAACTCCACATTCGGAAAACTAAGATCACGGCATCTAGTCCCATCTCTTCATGACAAATAGATGGGGAAACAGTGGAAACAGGGACAGACTATTTTTGAGGGGGCTCCAAAATCATTGTAGATGGTAACTGCAGCCATGAAATTAAAAGACGCTTGCTCCTTGGAAGAAAAGCTATGACCAATCTAGACAGCATATTAAAAGCAAGACATTACTTTGCCAACAAAGGTCTGTCTAGTCAAGGCTATGGTTTTTCCAGTAGTCATGTATGGATGGGAGAGTTGAACTATAAACAAAGCTGAGCACTGAAGAACTGATGCTTTTGAACTGTGGTGTTGGAGGAGACTCTTGAGGGTCCCTTGGACAGCAAAGAGATCCAACCAATCCATCCTAAAGGAAATCAGTCCTGAATATTCATTGGAAGGACTGATGCTGAAGCTGAAACTCCAATACTTTGGCCACCTGATATGAAGAACTGATTCACTGGGAAATATCCTGATGCTGGGAAAGACTGAAGGGGGGAGAAGAAAGGGATGACAGAGATGAGATGGCTGGATGGCATCACCGATTCAATGGACATGAGTTTGAGTAAACTCTGGGAGTTGGTAATGGACAGGGAAGCCTGGTGTGCTGCGGTCCATGGGGTTACAAACAGTCAGACACGACTGAGCAACTGAACTGAACTGAAATGTCTATATCAAACTCAGCATTCAGCACTGAATTATCAGGAGTTGCCATGCTATCAGCCCTGGTTAGAAAGAAGAAAAAAAAAAAACACAACGGTCATCTTATAGGAGAAGCTATTTCTGCAGCAAAAATTAAAGCTTTTTCATATCGTTTTTGTTGTTATTGGGGCAAACCCTAACTGTCTGGTCCATTCCATCATCCTCTTATCCTGCCAGAAGGGTCTTCAAGTGGCAGGTGTCCTAGTGGATTTTAACTGTCACATCATTGTAAATGGCCTGGTCCTCAGACTAAGGAAGAAAGGGGAAAGGAGAGCCCTCACCTGTTTGGGTGGCAGCTACCTGGGGGCAGCAGGCTGCGTGGCCTTTGGGAACACGCTAGAGAGTAACCCTGGCCGGAGTTCCTCAGTTGCTTCCACAGCTATTCACTGTTCGCAGGGGGTTTGAGGAAAAATAAATGAGAGAATTAGGGAGGAGAAAACCCCTGAGAATCCCCCGTATGTGCCACCAAAATGTTGTAGTCTGTGTGTGAGTTGGAAAAGAATTTCCGGACAGGAGGCAGAATGAGAAGAGATTGAAGTTTATTAGAGTGGGAGGCAGCAGGCCAGCGCACGGGAGAGCTGAGCCTAAATAATGGTTTTAATAATGTATCTGGATTTTCAGAATCATGTTAGATACAATAAAACCCCTGATCATTTCTTTTGAGCTTATTGCTGGAACATTCTGGAAATAAACATTTGGGAGTCAGCCAGTCCTTGAGATATGTTAGTGCTTGGTAAATCTGAATTTCACTGAGTGACCCATTGTGCCCCCAAAGTTATATAGTATATTTCATATTTTCAACTATTAGGACTTTCTAGTTGAGAAAACAAGACTAAAATAAAATTGCTCCTAGTCACCAACCAGTTTTTCTCCACCCTTATTTTGCTTATAAAAATCCTGATGTAGGTCTCCTGATGACTTCCTCCCTCCCTCCATCCTAGAGTCAACCAGGCCACCAGTATTGTGTGATTATCTTGCCTGTATTTTCATAATCTTACTAATTCTCCCCCCCCAAAAAAACACAGGGAATTTCTGTGTATGTGTATATGTGTGTGGATGTTATACATAACTGTGGTCATACTATTCCAGACCTCTGCAAGTGGCCTTTGTCGCTCTTCATCATTGTCTGTTCTGTTTTCAGTGTCTGTGCTTGAGGACACATGAGGACCAGGCTCACTGTTTTCTGTATTTCACTGTAGGAATATGCATGATCAAGTTGAAATGTGCATTTTAAAAAAAAAATATTGCAATAGATTTGATTTATAGTGTTGTGTTAGTTTAAGGTGCACAGCAAAGCGATTCCATTATACTCAATGTACATATACATTCTTTTAAGGAATCTTTTCCATTATAGGTTATTGCAAGATACTGAGTATAGTTCCCCATGTTATACAGTAGATCCTTGTTGGTTATTTTATATATAGTAGAGTATACATTTTAATCCCAAGCTCCTAATTCATCCCTCTCTCCAATCTTTCCCCTTTGATAACTATAAGCTTGTTTTCTATGTTATTCATTTCAGATTCCATATATAAGTAACATCACATGATATTTGTCTTTGTCTGACTTACTTCACTTATTATGATAATCTTTAGGTCCATCCCACGTTGCTACAAATAGTATTATTTCATGTTTTGTGTGTGGCTAATACATATGTGTGCATGTGTGTGTGTGTGTGTGCGTGTGAGCTTCCCAAGTGGTAAAGAACCTGCCTGCCAATGCAGGAGATGTAAGAGACTTGGATTCAATCCCTGAGTCGAGAATATCCCATGGAGGGGGACATGGTAACCCACTCTAGTATTCTTGCCTGGAGAATCCCATGGACAAAGGAGTCTGGGCTTGCAAAGAGTTAGACTTGACTGAGGTAGCTTAGCATATATATAGCATATATATATATATATATATATATATGTTATCTATATGTGTGTATATATATATAATCTGTTGATGGACATTTAAGTAGCATCTGTGTCTTGGCTGTTATAAATACTGCTGCTATGAACATTGAGATAAAATGTGCATTTTTTGAGCTGTTTCCTCAGCTTCATTAATACTTAGTACTCCCAAAGTTTCCACTTTATGAAATGGCCCCTCATTATTTTAATTTTCATTTTTATAATTGCTCATAAGGTCCAACAACACTTCATGTGTCTATTGCCCATCTAGTATTTTATCTTCTCTGACATTTCTGTTCCTACTCTGCCCATTTTTATAATTAGTTCTTCTTTCTTACTGAATCATAGAATTCTTCATGTATTTTATATCCTAAACTTCTTATCAGTTATATGGGCTCAAACATCTTACTGAAAGATCATTTTCAAAACCCTTTGGGCTCTTACAGGTAAAAATTTCTCTTCCTACACTATTCAGGTAATAATTCATTGCATGTTCACTCATTAATTCATTTTACAAGTGTTTTTGAGTACTATATCTCATGGGCAATCAACTGTGCTAGCTTTGGGGCAAAATAAGGACAAATAAGATGTTTATTTTCTAGTTGGGGATATGATAACAACACAAATATCTAAAATACATTGTAAGATGTAATTTGGGCCATACGAGAACCCAGCTGAAAGCGAAGGTACTTCTGGATATTTCACAGTAAAACTGGCAAAAGAATTTGACTTTGAAAGTTGGGCAGAAATTGACCGTGCAAGCACAGGCTTCAGGATGTGGAGCTGGAAGAGATTTCATGAGTGAATACCAATCCATTCTTTGAACAATTTTTATACCTTAGTTCATTTTAGCTTTAAGGCAATTCTGTAAAGTAGTTATGATTGTTATCTTTTCATGTATGAGAAGCCTGAGTTTCAGAGAGCTTGGGGAGGAAATTTGGCAAAGTCCTCAAAACCAGACATTTTAGAATTTCATGCAAAACCCAGGTTTCCTTGACTTCACAGCCTTCACTCTTGCCACCCAGCTACACTCAAGGGGCAGCAAGCCAGCTTGTAGAGTCCAGGGGTCACTTGCTGCTTGCGCACTAGCCAGAGGGAGCAGCTCAGATAGCAAAGGGCTCCCACCACCCCAGACATACGGACTGATGGCCTCCAAGGAGCTGTTCCTCAGCCTCCTGGAGAGCAAAGGCTGGGCAGGGCCATATCGCCTGAGAGAGTGTCACAGTCAGTCCTTGTGAGGCACCAAGCAGAGAAACCAGAACACTGGCTCTTTCACCCGAGAAAATGAAAGCTTAGCAACAAGAAAACACAAAGCCTGGGTCCATGATTGCACAGATAAGAGAGCCAATAAAATTCTACTTTCTCAATCAATGTCTTCTGAATGAGTGTATAAACAGAGAGTGTATAAACTGAAGGCTTCCCTGGTAGCCCAGCTGGTAAAGAATCTGCCTGCAATGTGGGAGACCTGGGTTGGGAATATCCCCTGGAGGAGGAGGGCATGGCAACCCACTCCAGGATTCTCTCTGGAGAATCCCATGGAGAGAGGAGCCTGGTGGGCTACAGTCCATAGGGTTGCAAAGAGATGGACACAACTGAGCAACTAAGCACACAGCACGTAAATGAAGGAGGAAAAGAATAAAAATGCACACACAACTTGGGGAGGCAGCCCGAGGAAGGGCACTTCAGCACAGAGGAGAAACAGATCAGGCCACTGCTGTTTTCTTTCAAAATGTGCGTTTCTGTCTCAGGAATACTTACCTTTCCGTATTTGCACTGTGGAAAGGGGTGAAGCGGACGTAACCTTCATTTTCCTTCTATTATTATTACATATATTAGCCTCCTCACATGTATCCTCGGAGCACGGGACAACCCTTTAGCTCCTGGCAGGAGGCTTCCCCGCCGACACAGCAGGGACCATAGACAGCAGAAACAATTACTCAGTCTATACGGGCCCAAAGAGAATTTGTCACAGGGCACATCCTCCTCTCTGGCCACCCTCTAGTGCTAATACTGGAGTTTATCTTTAGTGTTATAGACTTGAGATATATTGACTGTTCATATGCTGAGAAAAAGAAGAAATATGTACCACTGTCTCCCAGATCTTGGGCACTGACTCTTTCCAAGGATCCTCCTGTGGAAGACGAAACTAAGGGGTGATGATGGTATCATGGAGAGCAGAGAACTGGAAGTATTTGAGCGGGAGGAAACACATGATAATCCTTCACATGGGTGGTGACGAAGCCCTTTGAGGCCATCGTCTCCACTGGCCCCCACCCAGAATCCTGGAGACAGTCCTCCCCTTTATCTATGAAGCTCAGGAAGCCCACAGATGGTGAATATCTGCCCTACAGATGATGGACTAGGAGCCAAAGTTTTCTTTCGACTCTTGTGAGTCCGGCCAAGATCTTCCCAGTATCACACAGAGGGGAAGACAAAGATATTTAGAAGGAAGAAAGGAGCTCGGCCACAGTCACATTCATGGAGTGCATTCGTGGGTTCACTCCTTCATTCATTGACCCAGTTGTTATTTTATTGACAGACACCATAAGAAGCATGTAGCTGTCTTCTTGCTCATAAAGCTAATTATTTTGATGTGTTCCAGGCAGTCTTTTTATGCGAAAAAGGGACAAAACCCTTGAACATGAATTTCTCTCTTTCTACCTTCCATGACTAAATTGCCACCCATGAAAACACCTGCTCATTATTTCCAACACCGAAAAATGCTTCATAAGGATTAGTCAGCATCCAGGCCCTTTTCCCACCTTTCTGTGCACAGAAAGTTGCTTATTGCTCCATTAGAGTCACCATGCTGGTCAGATCATTTATATAGTCAGTCATTAAGCAGTACAGATGCTGTTAGGATAAAACAAAGATGTACTTGAAGAAGTAAACACATTATCAGCTCTTCTCATTCCAATAAGAAGTCAAGCTGTGTCTCAGACTTGCTGGCCCATGACTCCCCTCAAGAACATGTTAAAGTACAGATTTCTGGCCACTCACGCAACATATCATTTAGACCTGCCAAGGCAGGGAATCTCCACACCTTTCCTTACACAAGTCCAGAAATTTGGAAAACTCTGCTGTCAACTAGCTCTGCCACTTTAGAAAGCAGAAAAAAAGAACTCTGGACAGGGCATTTGGGCTTCGTGGTTTTGAAAAATATTTGGAAGCTGGAACACTAAAAGGTGTTCAAAATCCATCAGTCAGGGGACTAGCTGAATTGTCTACTACAGGTGAGGCAGGTAAGAGATGGGCACGGAGGATCAGGAGGCAGATGGGGAAAGGGGTACTCAGATGAGGACCCAGGGTGAAGGAAGATCAAGAGGTTGACAGCTTTGTGGATACGTGGCTCAGCTTGGCCAAGGATATGACTGCACAAAGTAAGCCACTTAGACCCAAGCCCACCTCAGTCTGAGCTGCTCATAAACAGAAGTAAAATGAAGTAATTCAGTTGTGTCTGACTCTTTGCAACCCCATGGACTGTAGCCCACCAGGCTCCTCGGTCCGTGGGATTTTCCAGGCAAGAATACTGGAGTGGGTTGCCATTGCCTTCTTCAGATCTCCCTGACCCAGGGATTGAACCCAGGTCTCCCACTGGTAGGCATTGTGGGCATATGCTTTACCGTCTGAGCCACCAGAGAAGACTGCTCATAAACAGAAGGACTTGCTTAATGTCTACTGCTGGCAGCACTGGGAACTGAGTCAGCCCTTGATGATTCCTGGGTGGGGGAGGCATTCAGTGCCTTATAGCGAACCTAAGCACCTCTGTAGCTCTCGAGCCTGTTCCTGGTTTGACAGGAGTGAGGAAATTGGTTGAAAGGTTTGGTCCCTAATCCTGAAGCCCCATTGCTTCCTGCTTTCTTCTTGCAAGAATGAAGTTACCAAAATTCCCCATTGTCTTGGCCCTGAAATGCACTTTTAGATTATAGTAATGCTAAGTGCTTATCAACCAAGAGCTGTAACTCACATAAGAATTCCTAAGCTTGGCAACCCTGAGAAATTAATAAAAATTTGAGTTTGTATCATTTTAGGAACAGAAGTGGCAGATAGTTTCAATTAACCAACATTTTTTAAAAATGCACCCGTTGTCTATAAGGGTGCTAAGTTAAATTTTGGAACATGAAAGGCAGAGGGAAAACTATTCATCAAGCTCAAAATGCGCCCACCTTATTCCTTGTCTTTTACATTCAATCACCTGCAACCGACTTTCCCATAAAGAATTTGCCTTAATCCTCTGGATGATACAATGAGGTAGGAACGATTATTCTCAATTCACAGAAGAGAAAACTGAGGTTCAGAGTGGTTATGTAACTAGAGGGGGAAATGAAGCTCTGATTTGAACCCAGGTTTGATATTTTGATTTCAAAGAAAGAGCTACATACACCATGCAATATCATTTGTATTTCCCAGGAAAATTAGGGAGTGTTCTGATAAGCAGTATCTCCCAACTAGATCATGAATCTAGGCAGTTTCTCTTACTCATCTCTACCTCCCTAGAGCCCCACACAAAACTCAGAAACTGTTTGATGACTGAATGAATAATTTAGCTTATGTTTGAACTTTTCATGATTGCAGCCCTTGCAGATTTCTAAAGGAGATCCCTTTTGTTTTAAGCCATCCCCCTGTTTTAAAACTTTATTCTTCTAGAGAACCCATTCTTGGGGGTTGTCTTGCCACCAGAGCTGAGATTCAGTGAACTCTTCCTCAAATGCTGCCCACTTCCACACCACCTAATCCCTCAAAACACCTTACACTGCATCTCAGAGACGTGTCCCTGAGACATGAACAGACAGCTAAGAATGTCCAAAGACTAGGGCATTCGTAGACAATTAGATGAGTCCTCGGCCATACAGGGTGATGAGTATCTTTGTCAGAGCACCAAATCCTGGGTGAGTGGTGGGTCTGTATAACTGCCAGTCAGCTGTAAGGTTAGGCCTCAGCTTGCCTCAGGGAACCCCATCCTGGGGGATGGATCTATGAGGTCGCTTCTTCACATGAAAACTGGAGAGACAGCCATGGCCTCAGACCCCCACACACAGCTCACAGAGACCGTTCCTGGGGCAGGTAACTGCTCCTAGGAGGCTCCCTCCTTAGGACTCAGCAGCTGCAGCCCAGCTGGGTTTGAGCCTTATTTCTGCCAGTGTCCACCTTTAGCACTTCTGGCGGGTGGTATCACTTTTCTCAGACTCAGTTTCCATGAATGTGGGAAAATAGACCTTAATGCTACTTTACCACTGGGTTGTCATGAAATTTAAAGAAAGGCTCAATATGGAAAGGCTTAAAGCCTAGTGTCTGGCACATTTTAAACTTTTGACAAATAATCAGTTATTATTAGTGTACTATTTTTTTCACTCTTACAACCATTTTTTTAAAAATCAAATGAATTGTCTGGCAAATATCTGCTACTCATCACCTTGCTGTTGTGGTTCAGTCACTAAGTCATGTGCAACTCTTTGTGACTCCGTGGGCTGCAGCATGCCATGCTCCCCTGGCCTTCACTATCTCGCTGAGCTTGCTCAGACTCTTGCCACAGAGTCAGTGATCCCATCCAACTGTTTTATCCTCTGTTGCCCCCTTCTCCTCCAGTCCTCAGTCATTCCCAGAATCAGGGTCTTTTCCAATGAGTCATCTCTTTGCATCAGATGGCTGAAGAATTGGAGCTTCAGCTTCAGTATCAGTCCTTCCAATGAATTTTCAAGGTTGATTTCCTTTAGGTCCTAGACAGCATCAAATAGTGTATGATAGACGTTTTTGTCCTTCAGGGGCTCACAGAACCTGGGGATCTCAGAGGACCCCCATATGATACCTCTCACTCTAGACTAGGCAGAGGCTGGGAGAGGTGGGCCATCCAGACTCGTGTCAGAGCGCAGGCTTTCTCTTGTCTCATCTGTGTTGGCTCTGCTGCGTTTTCTCCTCTCACAGTCACACTGTCTTCAGTGTTCAAATAAATATCTCTCTTTAGCCTAAAAATGTTTTTGCTAGCAAAGGAAACTGTCAAAGAACTATTTCTGTGGTTCTTCAGTCTTTGCATTTAAAAAAGCTCTTACACTTATAACCTAAGACATGAAGCTCTTTAAAAGTCCAGCTTAAATTTCAAGTAGATGAGTCACGTGTGTCTGTGTTGGTTGCTCAGTTGTGTCCTACTCTTTGCCACCCCATGGATTGTAGCCTGCCAGGCTCCTCTGTCCCTGGGATTCCCCAGGCAAGAATACTCAAGTGGGCAGCATTCCCTTCTCCAGGGGATCTTCCGGGGAATCAACCCGGGTCTTGTGCATTACAGGTGGATTTTTACTTTACTATCTCAGCCACCAGGGAAGCCCAAGAAATCATAAAAGAGAGGCAGTTTCAGGAAGGTTTGAAGCTAGAGAATGTTCCCATGTCTTGTAAGTCTGTTGAGAGATCTTGTTTCTGGATTCTTTTTGAATATTAATTGATTCATTTATTTGGAGCATCAGGTCTTAGCTACGGCGTATGAGATTTTCATTGGCGGGCATGAACTCTCTACTTGTGGTTCTCAGGAGTTGCGGCACTCAGGCTCAGTTGCTGCACTGCTTGTGAGGTCTTAGTTCCCCCGCTAGGGATCGAACCCACATCTCCTGCCTTGCAAGCCATATTCTTAACCACTGGACCACCAAGGAGGTTCTGCTTCCCGGGATTGTAATCCAATATTTTTAGACCAAAGAGTGTCATGACTTGAAGACATTGTGGCAGTGGAGGCAGAGGGAGGGTAATGAGAGGGAGGGGAGTGAAATTCCTCTGCAGAGGTCAGTCCTCTCCTGAGGTCCACGTGCGCACTAGCACTTTCAGCGGGTAGGCTCTCTTTTCTCATGTGGCAGTGTAATCAGAAGCACCACAGTCCTCAGTTTACAGGCCTCAGGACTGGAGGCCCTCTGTGCTCGTATGGAGGTGGTGTCTCCATGAAGACAGAACGAGGTCTGGCTCCCACTGCTGCACTTCCACAGCTTAGAGCAGTGTCTATCAGATGGTGGCTGGCCAAAAATACTTGGGGTTGATGCTGTTGCTTACTGGCGAGTTTTAGAATAGAAGACATTAATTTTGATCTCTCCACAGAGCTGACCCCATAGAGTTAACACGAACAAGAGTAACAACAGAACCAAGAGAAAAACTTAGTGTGCCGAGACTCGAGTCCGTCCTCTGCTTGCTGAGCCGCAGAGTTTGCTTCCCCGTCCTTTGCGGATCTCTGGACAGCAATCGTTTAGGTGTGCAACTCCTGCCCGGTTAGGGATGCACGCCGTCTTCCAGGAATTCACATAATAAACAGGTTTTGGAGAAATGCCAGCTTGTTACTCAGACTTCCTTTTCGGAATTCAGGTCAGTTGCTATCCCCAGATCTTTCTGTCATCAGTTACTGAATTTCAGCTCTGGTTTTCTTCACGGGACACAGAACAAACAATCGGGTAGCTGGGTCACCTTCTGACTTATATCACCTCTTGTGTCTTTATCTGAGGTGATCCGCTTGACTTTCACAGTGGACGAGACTGGTGCCCTCAGGAAGCCTGAGAAGCCTTCCCAGAGATCTGATCCTTTCTCCTTTAATGAGGAAAACAAGAAATAGGATTCACTGGCAGACAGTAGAACAATTTTTACATGAGAAATGAATTCCAATATAAAAAAATCTATTGATGCCACTGTGTTCGGAGGAACAAAAAAATAATCCTCTGGTCAAAGTGGCCTCTCCTAGATCTCAGGTGGGAAGGAAGAAAAGATGTGGAAGGAATGAAGGGGAATATCTAGATATTTAAAAGATGACCTTGTTTCCCAACTTTTTTTTTTTCTTTTTTTATTTGTTTAATTCTAGCTGCTTCGTTCTGGGCCTTCGTTGCTGCCCAGACTTTCTCCAGTTGCCATAAGCAGGAGTCACCCTTCATTAAGGCACAGGGCCTTCGTCTTGCTGCGGAGCGGGCTCTAGGCACGTGGCCGTCAGCGGTTGCTGCGCGCGGGCTCAGTATTTGTGGCGCAGCTTTTGATGTGTTTTCTGGCCTCCTCGTCTCTCACATGGTTGCTCTCAGCCCACTTTCTCTCCCTGGAGGCGGTGTGTCCTGACAGAGTCATTGCCGCCAGCCTCCAGAGTCCAGGTTGGAGGCATTCCCGCGGGCTTCCAGAGAGAAGGCCTCTGGGAAAGAATAGTGTGAGAGCAACACGGGAGTGATGAGGAGAAGTCAGTCCCTGGGGCCAGCCGGGAGAGCGCTCCTGACCGGAAGAGCTGGTGCAAAGTTCAGAGCTGCGGAGGTGCTTGGCGAGTCCCAGAGAGCAAAAGAAGTCAAGGAGAGGAGCCTGGAGAGAAGCAGGAAGGCCGCTGATGAGCTGGCTGTGACTCCGGAGGTAAGCAGGACCCCGTGTCCCTGTAAGTCAGATCAGCTTATGGAATTTCTGAGAGAAAATAATCTCCAGCATTTTAGGGAATGTGACTGGCTGGTGAGGTCTAATGAAAGAGGAAATTTAAAAAATAAAGTATAGGAATTTCTTAGTTCTATTTTGTTGTCTATGGGAATTAAAAACTGTTTGAATCAAGAATGGTAACAATCCTCTTTAAATCTGATGACCCAAAATTCTGGAGAGTTCCTATGTCTGGATGTCTTACTAAAGCTAATGGAATATGAACCAGGGTCTGGAATAAAGGAACTGGAACTGTTCTACATTTTTTCAAAGTGTCAGGATAATGCCTTAAGAAAAGCAAGAATGTGGCCATGCTGGTCTCCTCAATTGCTGTGTGACTTTTACAAATTGCTTAGCCTCTCTGAGCTTGTTTCCCCTTCTATAAATTCCTCATGTGGTTATTAAGAGGACTAAATGAGATAATAGTGGAGGCTCAGCTGGTATTA
Source organism: Nanger dama (assembly GCA_917880005.1). Classification (NCBI taxonomy): domain Eukaryota; kingdom Metazoa; phylum Chordata; class Mammalia; order Artiodactyla; family Bovidae; genus Nanger; species Nanger dama. The sequence continues at coordinate 8,407,454 of CAKJTW010000044.1, read as the reverse complement.
GTTATCTCCTTCCTCCTCCCTCCCCAACCATGTAGACTACGGGAAAGTGAACCTCAAAGAGGAGATAGATGCTATTCAGAAGAGGGAGGAAAAGATGAAAATTAGGGCAAGTATATTGTCCATGCTCAGAGCTGTGTCTGGAATATAGCACTTGTTCAACAAATATTTGTGGGATGAGTGTTCTTAAAGGGCCCAGGCCCTCTATGAAGGAGCTGGGAAGAGACACCTGAAGGACACCAGATGGTTGATGTGGGTTCATTTCCAGCTGGTTTGGTTTGCAACTTGTGGATCTTTTTTCTGATTCGTGATCTAGCCAGGAAGTGATGAGAATGCAGTCGGGGGAAGGAGGGAAGACACAAATTTGGGGAAATCTAATCTCCAGAGGTCATCTGCAAGATCAGAGCATTCTTTGGTACTTGGTTTGGAGGATTTGTTAATCTTCAAAAAATTGAATAACTTCTATTGTCAATGTCAACTCAGATCATACAGAGAAAGTAAAACAAAGTCAATAAATTCCACATTCAGATAAATTAATACCTTTGTATTTGGTTCATTTAAATTAGGAGTTTAGATGTAATTGAGACTCCATTGGGAACTCAATTGTAAAACCTGCCTTTTCAGTCACTATGCTGAAATAATAGTCCAGACTTAGAGTATGCAGTAATTAACTTAGCCAGTATGCTACTGTTGGGCATTCAAACTGTTTCCAGTTTTCCTACCGTACACTCTTAGCTTCTTTCACTTCACCTTATGACCACAGGGGGAAGGTATGGAACAGAGCAGATACAAGTGTTATCTAAGCCTCACCGAGCTCCAGGCCCCTCTTGGCCCTGATGCCTCCCCCTGAGAGCTGCCTTCACTGGGCACTCAGCTGTTTGCCTTTCCTTCTCTGAGACAGAGCTCAGGACCATGTCCTGACTGGCACTGGGATTCTCAGACTCCTAGCAGGACAAAGGGACAGAGGGTGGATAAAAGGGTCTGGGGTAAGACTGGCTTGTTCAAGGTCTTCACAGTGGAGTTGGGTGCTGAGTCTGAGGTCTCCTTCCTCCCAGACTGGACTCTGTAACTGACCCATCTCTTCTCAGGCTGGACAGTCCTGGCACTTAGCTTCCCCCTGAATGCACTCAACCTTTGTTCTAAGGACATGGAGTCTCACAAGAGCTGCATAGAAAGGCTATTATCATTATCAAGTCAACAGTTGGGCTGGTGGAGGGTGTGTGTGTTAGTCGCTCAGTCGTGACTGACTCTTTGCAACCCTATAGACTGTAGCCCACCAGGCCCCTCCACCCATGGAATCTTCCAGGCAAGAGTACTGGAGTGGGTTGCCATTTCCTTCTCCAGGCTGGTGGAGTAGTGATCTTTATTCCCATCCACGTCTGCCCTGCTCTCCTCTCTAGAGGAAGAAGCTGAACTGTAACTCCCGTGCCCCCTCTCCCATCCCCAAAGAGGACACTCCTTGGGTACAGTGTTGACCGCACTGTGTACACACAGGTGCATTCTTGTGTCTGCTGCTTGAGACAGTGACTGCTGAATTCTTCTTTACTTTTCCAGTGCTTACCCCATTTCTAGGCTCAGAGCAGGTACTCAAAAAGATCTGTTGTTATGGCCAAAAAGCACACGAAAAGATGCTCATCGTCACTAATTATAATGGTCATCATTAAAAAGCCTACAAATAATAAATGCTGGAGGGAGACTGGAGAAAAGGGAACCCTCCTACGCTTGGTGGGAATGTAAATTGATGCAGTCACTGTGGAGAACAGTATGGCGTTTCTTCAGAAAAACTAAACACAGAGTTACCATATGATCCAGCAATCCCACTCTTGGGCACATACCCAGACAAAACTATAACTTGAAAAGATGCATGCACATGAATGTTAATAAGAGCACTATTTACAATAGCCAGGACATGGAAAAAACCTAGATGTCCATCGACAGATGAATGGATAAAGAAAACGTGGTATATATACACAATGGAATATTACTCAGACATAAAAATAAAATACTGCCATTTGCAGCAACTTGAATGGACCTAGAGATGATCATACAGGCCAAGTAAATCAGAAATACAGACAGATACCACATAACATCACCTATATGTAGACTCTAAACTGTGACGCAAATGAACCTGTCTATGAAACAGAACAAGACTCACAAACATAGAGACAGCCTTGTGATTGCCAAAGGGGAGGGGGCTAGGGGAGGGAAAGACTGGGAGCTCGGGATTGGTAGATGCAAACTCTTGTGTATCAGATGGGTAAGCAACAAGGTCCTGCTCAAACCTGCATCTCCTGCCACTCTTGCGCTGCAGTGGATTCTTCACTGCTGAGCCACCAGGGAAGCCCAAAAATCAACCATACTTCAGTTAAAATGTAATCAAAGTTTTGTTGCTCATGCCTGGAGAGTCCCAGGGATGGGGGAGCCTGGTGGGCTGCAGTCTATGGGGTCGCACAGAGTCGGACACAACTGAAGCAACTTAGCAGCAGCAGCAGCACTGATTAAAAGGAAAAACAATTAAAGCTGATTTTTTTGAAAAAATGAAAACTGCATAAATACAGTGAAGGCTGTGACCTTCAGAGTTGCTGCAGGCCCACTCACATTGCTCACACACGGTTTTGCAACCTCTCTTTCTGAATCGTCTTCAGAGCCAGATCATCAAATCTGTGCTGACTCTCTCAGCAGCACGTCTTTTCCAGCTGCCGTGGTGTGCCTCCGGGAGGCCCCTCACTCTTCACCCAGTTTGGCTCTGCACAAGGGCTGGAGTTTCTCAGAGCTAAAGTTGAAGAATCTACAGTTACACAAGTCATTCTGCTTCAAAACTTTCTGGGAATTCCCCAGATGCTCGGAGCAGGGACGGAGGATGAATGGAAACTTTCCCAGCACTGTGCTGGGAAGGAGGCCAGGTCCACGGGTCTGGAATAGGTTGGAACGATTCTTTGGTCTCCTTGGCCCTGCCACACGTACAATTTCCCTGTAACTTAAAACCAATTCGACAACCCCTCCCCCAACAATTCCTACTGATTTCCACGGAGCCCGTTCTCTCTCTGAAGGACAACAGAGTTAAAAGGGCGATTGCTCTTTGCTGGGCTAAATCAGACAGCACCATTACGCTTTGCCCAAGGCTGCACTGGGAGAAGGTAGACACACAGACTTCTGGCTCTTAATAAAAACCCAAGGGAGGCGTCTGGGAAATTCCTTAGGAGGGAATGACTCTAACAGGAAGTAGCTTCTCAGTATTTTGTTATGACAGAGGACCCTCCCTGATTTAAATCTCCTTTGTTTGTGAGGAAAACAAAGTCTTTAGCAAAATCATGGGAAAGGAAAAAACTTCAGCATTGGCTACTCTAAATGATATGTTTGGGTGATAAGAATCGAGAAGTCTTTTCTTCCACAAAGGAGGCTCCAGTGAATGAAAACCACCAATGGTCTGTGCCTGGTAGAGCCCAATTCACCCCCTCGTTTTCAAGAGAATGTTGTTGTGCACAGACAAACCGTGAACAGAGATAAACAGAGCGAGACCCCACGGAGGGGAGTGTATTGGCACTGCTGGGCCTCATTCCAAAGAGTCTTTCATGCCTGGGGTTGTGGATTTTAAAATCCACACGGTGCCCAGTCCTCCACCGGGATGGACGAGAAGCAAAGCAGTGCTTCAGCTTTCCCCCAGAATATCCCGCGTGAGCATGAAGAACTACTGAGAACAAATGATCAAAACCAATAATGTAGTGGTTTCTGCTAACCAAATCTCCTATTGTCCAGCATAAGAAAATTAATTGAACTCTGGAACTTCACAAAGTGGAAAAATCACTAAGAGGCTTCACTTTTGCTGACAGTGTTCATCATGCCCTCCCTCCTACCTGCCCCTTCTCTCCAAGATTATCATCTTTTATTCAAAGAGATAAGAAACTTCAAGATGTGTCGGGGCTGCATGAACCTCCTGGCCTAAGAGCCACTTTGGAAATCAATCTCGCTCCCAGTTCTCCTTGACTCAGTTTTCACCTCCTTCTTACAGCACTGGAGCCAACAAAGACGAAAATAATTCTCGTATTTGTCTAAGGGGTTACCACAAAAAGGGGTCATCCCATCATTTGTCTCTAAGGACTGTCCTTGCTTAGGAGTGAGGTTGCCAAAGAATTAAAAATGCGTGTGTATGTGTGTGTGCACATGTGTTCCTGTGCATTTGTGCATGAGGGTCTTGAGACCACACGTGTGCTTTCCTTGCTACTTTCTAGGCCGTCCTTTGGGGGTTCTCAGCAGGAGACTGCTACTCACACCTGCAAACTATCCATGTCCCGTTCCTAAGGAGCTGCTCTGGGCAGCTCCCTCACTTGCCATCTGCCAGGAGGCTTAAGGAGAAAGGGGAAAGTGGTAACAATCAGAGACCAGGGATGTCTATTTCCACCTCCGTCACTCAGACACAGTCTCGGAAAGACTCATGCCAACATCCTAGGAGCCTCCAAAAGGTTCTGGGTGGTGCGTGCTGGATGAGTGCAGTGAGTACACATCAATTGCCCCACGTGGCCAGGAGGCACAGCAGACCACAGAGCACATGAACCGAGGAACAGAAAGCCACCCATCAACGGCCAGACAGCTAGAGGAAACGCAGTGCAAATGTTTTGCTCATGCTCTCAAAAAGACCAGAAGGTTGGTCTCCCTTTGTTGTGCTCAAGACAGGGGCTGTGTTCCAGAAAGAAGTTATTTATCATCTTAAACTTAGACTCCAGGCCCTGTTCCACTTGACCTCGTTGTAAGATCAAGGGCTGTGTAAGCTGAAGATGAGGAGAAAAAGTTAAAATTTTACATAACCTCCTGCTCATTCTGCCTCTGTAACTCAGCTTGCCCCTTGCAAAATCTAGATCATGTAGGTCACACAGTTTTAGAAAGTGGGGATTTGCAATACTAGAAACTGGAGTTTATCTCACTCACCCTTGTCCTGCTCTTTGCAATTGCCCAGCCCCTGCAAACCTGCTTAATCATGCCTGTCCCTGTAAAGGTCAGGCATCCCCCTCCCATCTTGACTGCTGTTCCCCTGCACGTGCGAAACCCCTTAGTTTAAACCAGCCTATTAGCAGCTAGTGTTGCCCACTACAGTTCAGTTCAGTCGCTCAGTCGCATCCGACTCTTTGCGACCCCATGAATCGCAGCACACCAGACCTCCCTGTCCATCACCAACTCCCAGAGTTCACTCAGATTCAGGTCCATCGAGTCAGTGATGCCATCCAGCCATCTCATCCTCTGTCGTCCCCTTCTTCTCCTGCCCCCAATCCCTCCCAGCATCAAAGTCTTTTCCAATGAGTCAACTCTTTGCATGAGGTGGCTAAAGTACTGGAGTTTCAGCTTGAGCATCAATCCTTCCAAAGAAATACCAGGGCTGATCTCCTTCAGAATGAACTGGTTGGATCGCCTTGCAGTCCAAGGGACTCTCAAGACTCTTCTCCAACACCAGAGTTCAAAAGCATCAATTCTTCGGTGCTCAGCCTTCTTCACAGTCCAACTCTCACATCCATACACGACTGCTGGAAAATACATAGCCTTGACTAGATGGACGTTAGTTGGCAAAATAATGTCTCTGCTTTTGAATATGCTATCTAGATTGGTCATAACTTTTCTTTCAAGGAGTAAGCGTCTTTTAATTTCATGGCTGCAGTCACCATCTGCAGTGATTTTGGAGCCCCTAAAAATAAAGTCTGACACTGTTTCCACAATTTCCCCATCTATTTCCCATGAAGTGATGGGACCGGATGCCATGATCTTCATTTTCTGAATGTTGAGCTTTAAGCCAACTTTCTCACTATCCTCTTTCACTTTCATCAAGAGGCTTTTTAGCTCCTCTTCACTTTCTGCCATAAGGGTGGTGTCATCTGTATATCTGAGGTTACTGATAATTCTCCCGGCAATCTTGATTCCAGCTTGTGTTTCTTCCAGTCTAGCGTTTCTCATGATGTAGTCTGCATAGAAGTTAAATAAGCAGGGTGACAATATACAGCCTTGACGTACTCCTTTTCCTATTTGGAACCAGTCTGTTGTTCCATGTCCAGTTCTAACTGTTGCTTCCTGACCTGCATACAGATTTCTCAAGAGGCAGGTTAGGTGGTCTGGTATTCCCATCTCTTTCAGAATTTTCCACAGTTTATTGTGATCCACACAGTCAAAGGCTTTGGCATAGTCAATAAAGCAGAATTGCCCACTATAGTCTGTCTATAAAAACTCTGTAATCCCTTTGCTCCGGGCTTAGGGCTTGGAGTGTTAACTGCTCTAGGCTGGCCGGCGTAATAAACCTGAGTTTTCCAACTCTCCGAGTGTGGTGCTTCATTTCTCAAGTACTGGTTTCTGCGGCAAAGAGAAAGACATATTGATGAGAATCTGATCCTAACATCGGAGCAGAGCCATGGGAGTCGGGAACCAGGTCAGTTCAACAGACATTCGCTGAATGTCTCTGAACACATCCTTGTGTCAGGCGCTAGATCTTCACAGAATCAGATAAGACCAGGCCCCTGCCCGAAGGGGATTTCATTGCGCCATCTGGGAGATGGGCACATAATCTTGAGATTGGTGCTGACATAGAGCCATGCCCGTGTGTCAGGGGAGGAATCCAGGTGTTTAAGGAAGGCTTCCTGGAGAGTGTCATGCCTGAGTACATACCTGAAAGGTGAGTGCGACCTGCCTGATGGTGATGAGTGAGGGAAGCATTCCAGGAAGAGGCACGATTGTAAATAAAGCGATGAAAACTGGAGACGTGCAGGCAGCGCACCAGAGCACAGCGCCTGAGGCGCAGAAATACTGGCCTGGGAGGGCGACAGAAGGTCAGAGCAGAAGGAGGCAAGGCCACGCTTGAATTTAGAGTGCTGTGGAGACTGGACTGAAGCAGGTATTAACAGTTTCAGCAGAGGCAAAAGGGAAAGAAACCTAGACAGGATACTAAGGGGACATTCTAGGTGACGAAGGTGGCCAGTCCCCTCACGTTCACCTGGATAACAATCATTGTCCATGGGGCTCTAGGCTGCAGGAACTGACTCATACATTTGGCTTTTTCTAAAGCAAAGGGTCAAGTGAGTGGGTGTGCCCACTGTCATGGGAAAGAACTCCCAAGCGGCATAATGCACTGTACTCAGTAACCTATAATTGTGCAGAACCCAGCCACTTCTATTACTCATCCAAAAAGGCTGGTTCAACTAGTGTGTGGGCTGGTGTGTAGGCGAGGATGGCCTGCTCATAAGGCCTGTTGCTAAATAGGCATTGTCCACCTTCAGGATACACTAGGAGAAGAGTTCTCTTTAGATCCAGGAGAAAGGCTGACACAGGCAGAGAAGTAATTGAGTTTCACAAACATAATGATATTTCCACAAAGTGAGGACTTAAAAAACTCTTTGATTTGGTGATTTTCCATTACCTGAACCTTCCTTTGGGAAAAATTAAACTATGACGTTTCCTCCTTTCTTTCTCCATCTACTCACCTTCCTGTCCATTTTAGATGTCTGAATATTGGCCCTGATGCTCAGTGTGATAGTGATAAGGCTTGTCATTGAGCCAATTTGATACTATTGCTCTGAACTCTTCTTTATCATTGGTTTTCTTTTACACTCATGAAACTACTCTGAAACCCTGTATTGGAAAACTTGCCTGTGTGTTTCTCCTTTATTTTCATGCTACTGTCATGCTTAGAATGTGTCACCTAGTGTACACTGGTTTTTTCACACTTTTTTCAGCAACACCAGCTGGGTGTCCTACAATTCAATTCAGTTTTGCTGCCTATAAATGCTGGAGAAGACTCTTGAGAGTCCCTTGGACTGCAAAGAGATCAAACCAGTCAATCCTAAAGGAAATCAACCCTGAATATTCACTGGAAGGACTGAGGCTGAAGCACTAATACTTCGGTCACCTGATGTGAAGAGCTGATTCACTGGAAAAGACACTGATGCTAGGAAAGACTGAAGGCAAGAGGAGAAGAGGGGGACAGAAAATGAGATGGTTGGATGGTCTCACTGACTCAATGGATATGAATTTGAGCAAACTCCAGGAGACAGTGAAGGACGGGGGAAGCCGGCATACTCCAGTTCATAGGATCCCAAAGAGTCAGACACGACTTAGCGATGGAATAACAACAACCTATAAATAGTATCAGATCCCCCAGGTTGTGGGACCCAGCCCCACAATACTGCCTCAACTTCAAATGCCAATTGCCAATCCAAAGTTTTCACCTGTACTCAAGACCAACTGGCTACAGATTAGTGCTCCCAAGACCCTCTTCTTGAGTTCAATAATTTGCTAGAATGGCTCACAGAACTCAGAGGAACACATTTACTGGTTTATTATAAAGGATGTAATAAAGAAACAAATGAACTTCCAGGTTGAAACTGAGCAGAACCCTCCTGTGAGGCCTTTCCAGGGACAGACTGATCCCACCCCACGTCCCTCACCTGCCTCTTGTTCATAGGAAATCTTTAGCTTCTGAAGTCTTCCTCAAGCTCCAAAGAACATATTTCATTGGAAAATTGATAGAAAACAGAAACAATGAAAAAGGGTCAAACATGACAAAATAGTAATAGTTAAAACAAAGTCAAGGACTTCTAGTTCCTCCTCAAAGGCTATAGATACTGTCTTGAACCATACCCTTGAGTTTTTGGCAGATACTAAACTCCCTCCAAACAGAAAGTTGACAGCATGCTGATCACAAGCACATAGATTCCAGACTGATTTGAGCCAGAAAATTGATAATTGAGATTCCCAAAACACCATCCTCTTACATCACCACCAATCAATCAGAAAGATCACCATGAACTGATCACATATCGCATTACCCTCTCCTTCACCTTGGCTTTAAAAACCCTACCCTGAACGCCTTAGGGAATTTGGGACTTCAGAGCATTAGTTACCCGTACTCTTTGCTTGGTGCCTTGCAATAAATGCTGCAATCTTTCTTTTACCACAACCTGATGGTAGATGGTACCAGCAGTAGATGGCATCGCTGCTGATCAGATGAGCATACTCAAGCTTGGTTTAGTACCAAGATGAAGGGATACATAGGGCAAGATCTGGAAGGGTCCCAAGCACAGAAGCTCTGTCCCAGGAAGTTCGAATCCACCGTTCTCCTGGCATGTCTGTTAGGGGAATCACACTGATTGAAACCACCCACCCTGGACAGTCACCATAGTAACCATTTGCACGAGTTTTATGACAGGAGATCCTGATAAGGAATATAGAACTAATAAGCCACCACCAACTGGAAGAGTCCTGGAAAGGTCGAAAGGAGACACCGCGTGTCCATCCACTTCCCAGAATCCCTCTTGCTAGCATCCATCTTGGCTGAGCGATGCGTGTGCCACCAGGAAAGACTCTGAATTAGAATGACTGGCCAAAGACCACCCAGAAACTAATCCCATCACCATAAAACCCGAGACTGCGAGCCACGCAGCAGAGCAGTTCTCCTGGGTTTCCTTACCCTACTGTTCTCCACCCGGGTGCCCTTTCCCAATAAAGTCTCTTGCTTTGTCAGCACATGTGTCTCCTTGGACAATTCATTTCCGAGTGTTAGACAAGAGCCCAGTTTCAGGCCCTGGAAGGGGTCCACCTTCCTGCAACATGTCCGTCAACCTTGAAATTTTCCAAAGCCCGTACTTTTGGTATCTTTACAGATACTCAAGTTCCAGCCCTTTCCCCTTCCCAGAAGAGAGCAGGAAGGGCTGAAAGTTCCCAGTTTTTAGTCATGGCTCAGTCTTTATGGTGATCATCTTGTGGCCATCCAGGAGTCCACCAAGGAAAATGGTCCTTAGAAACAATGACATCACCCAAGGGATTTAGGCACTCCATACCCGGAACTGAGGGGCAGAGGCCAATATAGATATTTTCTATTATTTCACAAACCCCTCATAATTTTTGGCTTAGGAATATTGACTTCATTGTTCAGCTTCTATTCTTACCACTTAGTCAAAAGGAGATCAGTTTTCTTCCCCAAAGTTGATTTCTGTAGAAAATGAGCATGTAACAGGGATTCGTATTTATGGTTATATCAACCAGGTCAGTGAGACACAGAAAAACTTCCAGCATTTGGTCAGGGAAAGAAGTGGGGACATCAACACAAGGAAGAGTATAAGGCACTTTATCTAAAACACTCCTTTTTTATTCATGGAAACAACAAAAACAACCATCAGAGAAGCTGTCTACCTGAACCAAAACATTGCCTGAGTCATCAGTTCAGCTCAATCAAGAGGTGTCATATGCACAGGGCCTGCACCTCCCTGCTTAGTGAGAATGCTCCTGTTTGTCATAATTCCTTAGTGACCTTCAACAGAAGACAGCTAGCCCAGCAGAGGACTGGGGAGGGACCAACGTAGTCACCAAGCAGACTGCCATTAGAAATCCTCTAGACGTCTCCTTTCTTTGCAGACAAGTTGCCATTTCCTGCTTGCAAGCCACACCCTTACTCTGAGCTTTGCCATTCATCATTTGGATGTTGGAATCAGAGACACGTAGGAAGTTTTTCTGGTTATGGAATCTTGAATTAAGGGCCTTGTGTAATTTTCAAACCCAGTATTTGAAAACTCAATTAAATGTTCTCTTTTTGATCATCCACTGTCTCCTGGCTGCTCTGTGGAGTATAAAAGAAGACAGCATAACACAATTATAATCCCAGTAACTATAGCTGGTATTCTGGGGGCTTGTGCAGTGCATCATCTAGGGGGTTATGTTTATTAACTCATTTAACATTTATTGGGCTTCCCAGATGGTTCAGTGGTAAAGAATCCACCCGCCAATGCAGGAGGCATGGGTTCAATCCCTCAGCTGGGAAAATTCCTTGGATGAGGAAAAAGCAACCCACTCCACAATTGTTGCTTGGAAAATTTCATGGACACAGGAGCCTGACAAGCTATATAGTCCATGGGGTTTCAAAGAGACAGACACGACCAAGCACGCATGCACACACGCCTTCACACTTATTCTATGCCCTGCCACAATGATACTATTATGTTGCCCATTTTAGGAACAAGGAAACTGATTGATAGAAAAGTTAAGGCCATTGCTAAGATGGCACATTTAGACACTGGTGGAGCAGGGACTTAAAATTCTATGGCTAAGAGCATAGAGGACATCTTCAGGCAGATTTTGGTCTGTCTGTTGCCTCTTCTTTTACAGATGTCACTTGGGAAAAGTGATCCATTGCTTAAAGCCTCTGTTTTCTCACCAGGATAACTAGATAATTATGTTTATTTCCTTGGCCAGTTGTCAGGATGGGAGGGGTCTATGTATGCCCCAAGGTTGACCCCTCAGTGTATGAGCTCTTACTCTTATTGTTTCCAGCCAGCCTCCCCAGCGCACCCAGTTCCATCATTAAGCAGCTAAATCCCTGCCGGGCCACCACCAGCGCCTGCTCTCTGTGGGGTCTGCCCTTGTGACTTCCCATCTAGGCTTGTATGTGAAACCACCGTTCTTTTCCTCTGTGCAAGGACAAGGTGGGCCAGTCAGCAGTCACAGCAGCCCTCTTACTACTTGGTTAGATTCAGTTCAGTCGCTCGGTCGTGCCTGACTCTTTGTGACCCCATGGACTGCAGCACGCCAGGCCTCCCTGTCCATCACTCCCGGAGCTTACTCAAACTCATGTCCATCGAGTCAGTGATGCCGTCCAACCATCTCATTCTCTGTTGTCCCCTTCTTCTCCCACCTTCAATTTTACTGTCCCTTGGACTGTAGCCCGCCAGGCTCCTCTGTCCATGGGATTCTCTAGGCAAAACTCTTGGAGTGGGTTGCCATTTCCTTCTCCAGAGGAACTTCCTGATCCAGGGATTGAACCTGGGTTTCCTACATTGCAGGCAGATTCTTTACCAACTGAGCTTCAGGCAGATTCTTTACCAATCGAGCTACAAGGGAAGCCCTAGTGTCAGCCTACTTAGAGGGCAAGCCAGTCCTTTGGAGGAGTTCCTTAAAAAAAAAAAAAAAAAAAAAACTGAAAGACTTTTTTTCTATTCCAGAGGCTATATTTTAAGTTGTCTCAAAACTCAAACTACAAATTTGATAAACTTTCTTCTGTCTCAGCTGCTCTGAAATAAGTTCTACCACCCCCCACTTCCTGCTCACTAGATAGCCTGTATTTTGAGTAAATGTATATTCCCAAATTTCTTGATAATCCATCCAGCCACTTCCGTATGATGAAACTATTTCATTGATATGTTTATTATTTGTGTAAATATGTATAAGGGTATTAAACACATATTACAGATCTTTCTGATGAAAGTCACTGATGTTTAAAATCAAGAGGCATGTACAGGACATATTAAGTGATAGTTTTCAACCAGGTCATCCTACTGAGACCCCAAGACTTGGCCTAAGGCCTTAGGGAATCTGATCCCCAGATTCCTCATCTGTCAAGTGGAAGTGACTGTAATAGTGCAGATTTACTGAAGGCACACTGTGTGGCAAGTACTACTGTTCTATGTGTTTTGCGCATACTAAATTCTTTATCCCTTTCAACAACTCATTGGATGGCCACAGCATACCACTCTACAGTGTTCCCGCTCTACAGACAGGGATACTAAAAGCTAGCTTATAAAGCTTTATTAGTGGGAGGCTGAACCTTTCACCCACAACGGTCTAGCTCCAGGGCCTAAGCTCTTGGTCACTGCATACTTCTGCCTCCCATTTCATACTGAGCTAATTGAAGAGCTCATATACTACTTTGTAAAGAGTCAGCCCTCCTTAACCAAGGACTCCACTCTGAGGATTCAACCAATCACAGATGGAAAATATTCAGTAAAAACAAGTCCAGAAAGTTCCACAAAGCACACCTTAAAATTCACCACACCCAGAAACTACTTACATTGCATTTATTAAGTTGTAATAAGCAGTAATAGTAATCTAGAAATGATTCAAAGTACATGAAAGGGTGTGTATAGGTTATGTGCAAATACCATCCATTTACATAAGTGATGTCATGGGCTTCCCCGGTAGCTCAGCTGGTAAAGAATCCACCTGCAGTGCAGGAGACCCCAGTTCGATCCTTGGGTTGGGAAGATTCCCTGGAGGAGGAATAAGCTACCCAATCCAGTATTCTGAGGCTTTCCTGGCAGATCAGATGGTAAAGAATCTGACTGCAGTGCTGGAGACCTGGGTTCAATCCCTGGGTTGGGAAGATCCCCTGGAGAAGGCAATGGCTACCCACTCTTCTTGGCTGGAGAATTCCATGGACAGAGGAGCCTGGCAGACTGCAGTCCATGGGGTCACAAAGAGTCAGATACGACTGAGTGACTTTCATTTTAACATAAGGGACTTGAGAACCTCAAAGTTTGGTATCTGTGCAGGGTCTTGGAACTAGTACCCTGTGGGATATCAAGGGACCCTGTAAACCTAAAATATAACAGATTTGAAAGTAATATATTACATTCACAGTCTGAGACATGAAATCATGCTAACTGGGAGGGACTGGGGGCAGGAGGAGAAGGGGATGACTGAGGATAAGATGGCTGGATGGCATCACTGACTTGATGGACGTGAGTCTGAGTGAACCCCGGGAGTTGGTGATGGACAGGGAGGCCTGGCATGCTGCAATTCATGGGGTCACAAAGAGTCGGACACAACTGAGCGACTGAACTGAACTGAACTGAAGTATAAAAAATCATAGAATATTACTCAAATAATTTGTGTTTTGGGGGCCATTATCTCTAGTCTGAGTATCTTGTAAATTTTCTTGGTAGGATTAGTTGAGAGGAACAGAGGGCTTGGTGACAAGCATTGCATAAATATCCCATAATGAAGTTTATAAAAACCCTATATTAGTTCTTACAAATACAGTTGTTTATAAATAATATGTTTTCCCCCATAGGTACATTTTCCTTCCAGTTTTATTTCACTGTAATGATCTGTATTCATTCTTTAAATGTAGCACTCCCTTTGTTGCTCAATCCCAAAGCACTTTAAGAAAAATCAGGAATGAGTGTATTTCCGAGCAATGACTTTGGGAGAAATTAATAAGCAAGAGATCAGTTCAGTTCAGTCACTCAGTCATGTCCAACTCTTTGCGACCCCATGAATCGCAGCACGCCAGGCCTTGCTGTCCATCACCATCTCCCAGAGTTCACTCAAACTCACGTCCATCAAGTTGGTGATGCCAACCAGCCATCTCATCCTCTGTCGTCCCCTTCTTCTCCTGCCCCCAATCCCTCCCAGCATCAGAGTCTTTTCCAATGAGTCAACTCTTCGCATGAGGTGGCCAAAGTACTAAAAGTTTCACCTTTAGCATCATTCCTTCTAAAGAACACCCAAGGCTGATCTCCAGAGATCAAAGTGCCATAAATATAAAAATTAAAAGATACATTGAACTCACAGAAAAGTAGATATTTGGCTTGTCTGCCTAAAAGAGAGTCAATCTATCTTTGATTCAAACACTGATTTTTCTTCAATATTAAAAAAAAAAAAGTTAAAATACAGATAATTCAAAGAAACAAAACATTTCTACCTCCTAGTTTACCTCTTTTCCTTTATGAAACTCTTTATGAAAGTTTTAAAGAACAGTTATTTGCTTTGTTTAAACTAATACACTGCATTGAAAGAATTCAACTAATATTTGAAAAAGTATTCTCAAAGATATAACTAGGAAAAAAAAATCCTGCTAGAATTGGCCACCACTAATTGTAAGGAAGCCGCTCAAGTTTGGGGCTTTCAGATGCTTCCTGGTCCATTTATGTTTGTCCATGGACACAACTGTGTCTCAGTCTCCTCACTTGTAAGTGGCGATGATAATATAGTACCTTCACTACAGGATTGATATACATGAGCTAAGCCAGGTAAAACACCTGGAATTTTGCTTGACATACATTAAATAATAAATATTACTGCTCTTAGTATTATGTTAATTGGGCTTCCCAGGTGGTGCTAGCGGTAAAGAGACAAGGGTTCAATCCCTGGGTTAGGAAGATCCCCTGGAGGAGGTCATGGCAACCCACTCCAATAAACTCGCCTGGAGAATCCCATAGAAGAGGAGGATGGTGGGCTGCAGTCCGTAGGTTGTACAGAGTTGGATATGACTGAAGTGACTTAACACACACTGTTGTTATTATTGCTACAGGCATTTGTTTTTCTTGCCAGACTGTAAGGAGTATGAGATCTTAGTTCCCCAGTCAGGGATTAAACTCAAACCCCCAACACTGGAAGTGTGGCGTGCTAACCATTGGGGAACCAGAGTAGGTCCCAACAGGCATCTTTTTATGCATATGCAGAGCTGGAAAGTAGCTAGCTGATCAGAAACATTGGATCATTTTATAGACTCTATTAAAATTACTGTATTTTATTATGTGTGTGTTTAGTCTCTAGGTTGTATACAACTCTTTTGTGATACCATCAACTGTAGGCCACCAAGCTCCTCCATCCATGGGGATTTCCCCAGGCAAGAATCCTGGGGTGGGTTGCCATTTGCTTCTCCAGAGGATCTTCCCAACACAGAGATCAAACCCACGTATCTTATGTCTCCTACAGGCGGATTCTTTTCCACTGAGCCACCTGGAAATTTCCCTTTTGAAAATGAAAGGACTAACTGAAGGGAACTTCACTTGGAATTAAATGTTTCTTTATCACAAGTAGTGTGATTTTAAAAAGATCTCTCTAAAGTCAAAAGTGGGGATTAAGGGGAAAAATAAAGGTAAAGTCATTTTTGAAGTCTTACGCTTCAGTGCTAGACTGGGGCTACTGGACACTTCCGCGAGATTTTTGTTGGTGATGTCACTACTGCCACTGACAAATTGTTGTTATTTTAGAATTTTTAAATGATTTTCAAGTTGATAATGTTGGCAATATCATCTATATCTATGATTCTTATGATTATTAATAATGAGTTTTATATTTAAAAGGATTTAGTGTTCATGCAAAGAAATAGAGGAAAAGAACAGAATGAGAAAGACTAGAGATATCTTCAAGAAAGTTAGAGATACCAAGGCAACATTTCATGCAAAGATGGGCTCGATAAAGGACAGAAATGGAATGGACCTAACAGAAGCAGAAAATATTAAGAAGAGGTGGCAAGAATACATGGAAGAACTGTACAAAAAGATCTTCATGACCTGGATAATCACAATGGTGTGATCATTCACGTAGAGCCAGACATCCTGGAATGTGAAGTCAAGTGGGCCTTAGAAAGCATCACTACGAACAAAGCTAATGGAGGGGATGGAATTCCAGTTGAGCTATTTCAAATCCTGAAGGATGATGCTGTGAAAGTGCTGCACTCAATATGCCAGCAAATTTGGAAAACTCAGCAGTGGCCACAGGACTGGAAAAGGTCAGTTTTCATTCCAATTCCAAAGAAAGGCAATGCCAAAGAATGCTCCAATTACCGCACAGTTGCACTCATCTCACACACTAGTAAACTAATGCTCAAAATTCTCCAAGCCAGGCTTCAGCAATACGTGAATCGTGAACTTCCTGATGTTCAAGCTGGTTTTAGAAAAGGCAGAGGAACCAGAGATCAAATTGCCAATATCCAAGGATCATGGAAAAAGCAAGAGAGTTCCAGAAAAACATCTATTTCTGCTTTATTGACTATGCCAAAGCCTTTGTGTGGATCACAATAAACTGTGGAAAATTCTGAAAGAGATGGGAATACCAGACCACCTAACCTGCCTCTTGAGAAATCTGTATGCAGGTGAGGAAGCAACAGTTAGAACTGGACATGGAACAACAGACTGGTTCCAAATAGGAAAAGGAGTACGTCAAGGCTGTATATTGTCACCCTGCTTATTTAAATTCTATGCAGAGTACATCATGGGAAACGCTGGACTGGAAGAAACACAAGCTGGAATCAAGATTGCTGGGAGAAATATCAATAACCTCAGACATGCAGATGACACCATCCTTATGGCAGAAAGTGAAGAGGAACTAAAAAGCCTCTTGATGAAAGTGGAAGAGGAGAGTGAAAAAGTTGGCTTAAAGCTCAACATTCAGAAAATGAAGATCATGGCATCCAGTCCCATCACTTCATGGGAAATAGATGGGGAAACACTGTTAGACTTTATTTTGGGGGCTCCAAAATCACTGCAGATGGTGACTGCAGCCATGAAATTAAAAGACGCTTACTCCTTGGAAGAAAAGTTATGACCACCCTAGATAGTATATTCAAAAGCAGAGACATTACTTTGCCAACTAAGGTCTGTCTGGTCGAGGCTATGGTTTTTCCAGTAGTCATGTATGGATGTGAGAGGTGGACTGTGAGGAAGGCTGAGTGCCAAAGAATTGATGCTTTTGAACTGTGCTGTTGGAGAAGAGTCTTGAGAATCCCTTGGACTGCAAGGAGATCCAACAAGTCCATTCTGAAAGAAATCAACCCTGGGATTTCTTTGGAAGGACTGATGCTGAAGCTGAAACTCCAGTACTTTGGCCACCTCATGAGAACAGTTGACTCGTTGGAAAAGACTCTGATGCTGGGAGGGATTGGGGGCAGGTGAAGAAGGGGACGACAGACGATAAGATGGCTGGATGGCATCACAGACTCGATGGACGTGAGTCTGAGTGAACTCCAGGAGATGGTGATGAACAGGGAGGCCTGGCGTGCTGCGATTCATGGGGTCGCAAAGAGTCGGACACGACTGAGCGACTGAACTGAACTGAACTGAACTGTACCATTTTTGCATTCCCACCAGCAATGAGTAAGTTTCTATTGGTCTACATATTCACTGCATTTGGTGCCGTCAAGGTCCTGGACTTGGGCCCTCTGATAGACGTGTCCTGGCATCCCATTGCTGTTTAACTTAGCATTTCCCTAGTGACACATGCTGTGGAGCACATTTACATATGTACATTTGCCATGGTCTACCTTCTTTGGTGAAGTGTTTGCTAAGGTCCTTGGTCCATTGTTTAAATTGGGTAATCATTTTCTTATTTTTGAGTTTTAAGATCTTTTGATATGTTTTGGATGAGCATCCTTTTTACATACTTTGGATCACCGTGTGTGTAACCAAGACATGTTTTGTCAGACATATCTTTTGTGAATGTTTTCTCTCAGTTGGTAATTTGTCTTTTTGCTCTCTTGAGAATGCTTTTTGCAGAACGGAAATTTTTATTTTAATGAAACATAGTTTACCAAATCTTTCTTAAATGGATCATGCTTTTGGTATCATATCTAAAAAGTCATTGCTAAATCCAAGGTCATCTAGTAGATTTTCCTCTATATTTTTCTGGAAAAGTTTTACACTTTTGTGTTTTACATTTCTGCTTATGATCCATTTATTTATTTATCGGCCACCATGTCGCTTGTGGGATCTTAGTTCCCCAACCAGGGATTGAACCCAGGTCCTTGGTAGTGAAAGCACAAAATCTTAACCACTGGATCTCCAGGGAATTCCTTCGATCCATTTTTAATTAAGGATGTAAAGTGTATATTTAGATCCATATATTTTTGTATTTTTTAAAAATTGAAGTATAGTTGGTTTACAATACTGTTTTAGCCTCAGGAATACGTAAACTGATCTAAAACTCTATACAACTTCCAGTACAGTGTTGAAGATGAGTGGTGAGAAGGCACATCTTTGCCTTGAATTTTACCTTGGTAGGAAAGCCACAAGTATCTCACCGTTAAGTATGATGTTAAATGTAGGGGGTTTTTTGTAGATTTTTTTTTAAATCAACTTTAAATTCTTCTCTGTTCCTAGCTTACTTATAGTTTTATCTTGAATGGGTGTTGGAGAAAGTTGAACCAGATTTGCATATTTGGGACAAATCCCACTTCATTGTGGCATATGATCTTTAAATTTATTGTTGCATTCGATTTGGTAGTATTTTGTTGAAGCTTTTTGTATCTATGCTCAGCAGAGATATTGATCTGTAGTTTTTCCATGTCTCTTCTCTGTCTTGGTGTTAGGGTGATGCTGGCCTCATTGAATGAGTTAGGAAGCGTTCCCTCTGCTGCTATGCTCTGTAACATATTATTTCTTCTTTAAACGTTTGGTTGAATTCACCAGTGAACCCATCTGGTCTGATCTTCTCTGTTTTGGAAGATTATTATCTGTTGACTCAGTTTCATAGACACACTCTTATTCAGATTGTCTATTTCTTTTTGTGTGAGTTTTGGCAAATTGTGTCTTTCAAGGAGTTACTGTTTTTTTTTTCCTGCTTATTTTAGATTAAATTTGCCTTTCTTAGTTTCCAAAAGTAGAAGTTTAGATCATCGATTTTAGACTTTTCTTCTTTTCTAACACATGCACATTCAAGGTATAAATTTCCCTAAAATCATTGCTCTCACTGCATCCCACAAATTTCGATAAGTCATATTTTCATTTTCATTTAGTTCAAAATGGTTTTTTATTAAATAATTTCTCGAGATTTCTTTTGACTTTTGTGTTATTTGTAGTATGTTGTTTCATCTCAATATATTTGAGGATTTTCTAGTTATCATTCTGTTATTGATTTCTAGCTTAATTCTACTGGTTGAGAGCAATCATTGTATGATTTATATTTTTTCCACTAGTTAAGGTATATTTTATGTCCCAGAATATTACTTATCTTGGTGAAAGTTTCATGGGATGTTGAGAAGAATATGTATTATTTTATGTTCGTTATAGATGTTCGTTATATTCCGTGTTTTGATGATGGTGCTAAGTTCAACTACGTTCTTCCTGATTTTCTGCCTGTTGGATCTGTCCATTTCTGACGGAGGTAGGTTGAAGTCTCCAGCTGTAAGATTGGATTCATCTGTTTCTCCTGGCATTTCCATTAGTTTTTCTCTCACATATTTTGATGCTGTGTTGTTAAGCACATACATGTTAATATTGTTACATCTTCTTGGAGAATTGACCCCTCTATCAGTATGTAATGTCCCTTTTTATCATGAATAATAACAACTTTCCTTGCTCTGAAATCTGTTTTGTCTGAAATTGAGATTGCCACCCCTGCTCTCTTTTAATTCCTGTAAGCATGGCATGTCTTTCTCCATCCATTTACTTTTAACCCATTTGTGTCTTCATATTGAAAGTGAATTTCTTATATACAACATAAAGTTGGTTCTTGTTTTTTTGATCCTCTCTTAAAAATCTCTATTCTTTAATTGACATATTTAGGCCATTATGCTTTAGAGTAATTATTGACATAGTTGGATTAATAGCTACCATATTTGTTACTGTTTTCTGCTCTTTGTTTCTATTGTCTTCTTTTCCTTCTCTAGTGTTTGTGATTTTAGCTGATCATTTTATATGATTATATTTTCTCTCCTTTCTTAGAATAACAGTTACGCTAAAAAAAAAAGTTAGTAGTTGCTCTAGAGTCTGCAATATACATTTACAATATAAGTAACCCAAGTTCACTTTCAAATAACACTATACTTTTTCATGGGTAGTGTAAGTGCCTTATAATAAACCTAACTCCTTCCTTATATATGCAGACATAAGCATATTTTTTTAATTTTATGTTCACTTGTTCCTTTTTCAGCTTTGTTTGTTGTTGTTGTTATCTTACTTTATATAGATCTGGAACTCTGGCCAAGATATTTCCCTTTCCTCGAAAGAATTTCTTTTAACATTTCTCACAAGGCATGTCTACTGGCAACAAATTTCCTCAGTTTCTGTCTGACAGCTTTTATATCTCTTTCATTTTTGAAGAATAATTTTGCAGGGCACAGAATTGTGTGTTCATTGAGTTTTTTCTTTCAATACGTTACATATGGCAAGTCATACTCTTGTTGCTTGCATGGTTTCTGAGAAGTCAGATATATTTCTTATCTTTAGTCTTTTAGAGGTAAGATATATTTTGTCTATGGATTTTTCTGGATGTTTCCTTTATCTTTGATTTGTCTGTAGTTTGAATGTGACATGCCTAGATGTAGTGGGATGGTTTTATTTTTATCATTTATCTTCTTGGTGTTCTCTGAGCTTTCTGCATCCGTACTTTGAGGTTTCATATTAATTTAGGGAATTTGTCAGTCTTGATTGTTTGACATATTTCCACTGGCCCTTGCTTTGTTTCATCTCCTTCTGGTATTCTCATTTCCTAGCACTCTACCTTTTCCAGTTTTCCTACATTCCTGCATAGTCTGTTCTTTTTCCTCCATCTTTGTCCTCTTTGCTTTTCAGCTTTGGAGGTTTCTATTGATATATCCTCAAATTCACTGATTCTTTCTTCAACCGTGTTCAATCTATTAATAAGCCTATCAAAGGCATTCTGTTACAGTGTGGTTTTTTTTGTTTGTTCTTAAATCTCTAGGATATCTCTAGCTTTTTCTAAGAATTTTTTTCCTTCTGCTTACACGGCCCATCTGCTCTTGCATGCAGTCCCTTTTATCCATTTAAGCTCTTCACATACTGATCACAGCTGTTTTAACTTCTCAGTCTGATAATTCCAGTAACCCTGGTTATTGGATTCTGTGTGATTGTGATGTTTTCTGTATTTCCTCAAACTCTTTGCTTGTTTGCCTATTAGTATGCCTTGTAATTTTTCCTGATAGACAGACATGTTACTGGGTAAAAGAAACTGCTGAACAAGGCCTTTTCTAATGTTGCAGAGTGGTGTGGTTTGAGGGAGAAGCTCTATAACCCTAGGCTGAGGTCTCAGGCCCTCAGTGAGCATAGGCCTCTGCAGAGTGAACCTCCTCCTCCCTTAAGAGGGACAGAGTGACTAAGGTAGGCTGGAGTTGAGCATTTCCCTACCCTTGCCTCAGTTAGGCTCTGGAGAAACCCCAGAATATAAGGATCTGGTTATGTAGTTTCTTTCAAGGGCTGGCCTTGTTAGAACAGAGCTCTCTAACAGACTTAAAATGGCTGCCATGCCCTCCCCCTGCTAGAAACAGGAGGAGATTTTTCTGTGATATTCATCATGAAAACACAGTCAAGTTCCCAGAAGTAAAACCTAGAGAAGTATAGGGGTGCCCTGTAACTGGGATCCCCTGGAGTTTTTAACTCTCTGAGTTGTCCACACTGAGCCTCCAGAAATTCATCAACCCTAGTTCAGGATTTTCCGCCTCACCTTTGATTCCCCAGAAGCTTCAGCTGAGGATTTTTGCTCCGATAAACTGTGACTCTCACCTGTTGGTCTCCCTAATTTCACGGGCAGTGACCTCACTTCTCACACAAAGTTTAGAAGAGTTACTGACTTTTCAGTTTGCTTAGCTTTTTGCTTGTAGTTGGGAATGAGGGGAGACTTCCAAGCTCCTTGCATGTGGAACTGGAGATTGGAAGTCTAAATTTAAATCTTGCCTTTATGACCTACATGTGAACGTGTATATTTTTATGTGAGCATAGGCTTTCATTTTACTTGGGTAAATCTCTAGCTCACTTTAAACTTGAATTGTTTGTTTTCTTACTGTTGAGTTTTGAGTATTCTTCACATAGTCTGCGTAGAAGTCCTTTATTAGATAAGTGACTTGCAAACGTTGTCCCCCAGTCTGTAGCCTATCTTCTTACATTTGAAATCTAGTTTATCTTTGAGTTCAGCAATGATTTTGTGGGCTTATGTCCTTAGGTCTGTCAGTTATACTTTTTTTTTTTTTTAATTTAGCTGTTTTATCAATTCCTCTTGAACTAACCCAAATTTTTACTTTTACTAAGTTGTTCTATAGCATAAAGCAATTGCTAAGAATTGTTTTCCTCTTTTGGCATCCTCTTATTTTCCATGTCATGTTCCTTTTGCCTACCTCCACCCCACCCCCACACAAAGTACATTTTCACCTGAATAACCTGAAGTAGCTGGACTAGATTGCCATAATGTCTTTTCCAAATGACTCTGGTTTGTCCAGTTCCGATCAGGCCTTTGTTTGCTCTGATAACAATGCGTGGGTTGCTGATTTCCCACTGAGCTGTACTTTACAGATGAATGGGTGTCTCCTGCTCCACTCCACCTGCTTTTCTCCGCCCTGAAAACTCCTTAAGGAGCAGCACAGGCGATGCTGCTTTTCCTTTTCCTGTCTTCTCTTTTAAAGAGTGCCTGTGCTCTGCTCTCCCTCCAGTATCTGTGGACTGTTCTTCAGCAGAGCTCATGTCATCTCGGTGGGGTGACATGGGGGAAGTGATGGTCCCACTCCCACTGAGATTAGCCTCAATTTCTTGTGTAGTTGTCATGTCCTACTTTTCCTGTTTCACCTCTTCCCACGCCCCGCCCCCCACCCAGCAGCTGTTTCTTTGTCTCTCAGATAAAGAAATTTTAAAGAGACCCTCTTCTTTGAAGTTCTGGGCACACAGTAGGAATTTCCAAGGCTCTGGCAGCTCAAGGGCTGGGCGAGAAACAGTCTTTGTGAGGTCTCTCCTCTCTCTGGGTCTTCCATTTGTTTCCTTGGCTCCAGGCTTTGGATGTTGAGCTCAAGTCTTTTATGTGTTTACTGTTGGTAAAAATTTTTGTGATTTTGTTTTTACTTTTTGTTGTTGTTGTTCCTTCTATTAGACTTGGAGGAAGAAGATTTGGGCATACAGTTTCAATTCATTTACTACTTCCACACATTTTCTTTTCTGGTAAATTTCCTCCTCCAGGAAATGTTCTCTGACTGTACTTAGTATAAATGTCTTTCCTCTGTGTTCCCACAGAGCCAGCATTAACTAGTAATTTTTTAATCTAATGGTCAAAATATTAAAATACTCTGTTCCCGAAGAAAATAGCCACTGTACCAGTCTCACTTAAGCAACCCTCCAAATCCTTCATACCACTGGCTGCCCTGGCCTCTCTGCCTGGTTGTCCCCATCCCCCATCCAATCCCTCACCAGCTCCCCTGGATCCAGCCATGAAAGGAGTGATGTCTGGACATCACTGGGCACCCAGGGCCCTGTATCAGCATATCTGGTCATGATGGATGTGCACGATTGGCTGGTGCCCAAGCCAGACCAGAAGCTGAACCTGTTCAGTGTCACGCTTACCTGTGCTGATGTCTCTCACGATATTTTACACAGCTCTGCAGTTTTCCAGTCACTTGTCTTCTCACTGTCTAGAGTGAAAGTTCTTTGATGATAGCCCTTCAAACAAACACTTTTTCTTTTTTGGCTGTCCATTCAGTTTTGTGGGATCTTAGTTCCCCAACCAGTGATTGAATCCAGGCCCTCTGCAGTGAAAGCATGGAGTTCCACCAGGGAATTCCCTCAACCAAGCATTTGTTTAGCCTCTTGTGTGTCATGTTCATCTCTCGCTTAATCGTCCCCTAAATATTGCAAAGTTGGTATCATCACTCCATTACACAGCAAAGAACTCAAGGTTCAGTGAGTTTTAGCAACTGGTGCAAGGTCACACTGATAATTTGGGTCAAAAATAGTATTTAGATTCAACTACTTTACACCAGTTGTCTAGGAAACATATTTCCAGCAGAAACTTGTTTACAACTAGTGTTGCAACACTGGAGCATCCGCTGCATTATAAATGATGTGACATTAAGCTCATAAAACATACACCTGAAGCTATTTTGAGGGCAAGGACCACATCCTTTAAAAATGCCAACATCCACTGCATGCATACTCAGTTGCTTCAGTCAAGTCCGACTCTTCATGACCCCATGGACTGTAGCCCGCCAGGAACCTCTGTCCATGAGATTCTCCAGGCAAGAATACTAGAGTGGGTTGCCATGCCCTCCTCCAGGAGATCTTCCTGAACCAGCAACTGAACCCATGTCTTCTGCATCGCTTTACTGCTGAGCCACCAGGGAAGTCCAAAAATTTAATCTTAGTAAGCAGGATGGAGATCTTTCTTCAAAGGTTGTGCATGCATACTTAGCCATGTCCAACAATTTGCAAGTCTATGGACTGTAGGCAAGAATACTGGAGTAGGATTTATTTCCTTCTCCAGGGAACCTTCTCAACCCAGAGATCAAACCCATGTTTCCTGCATTGCAAGCAGAATCTTTACCACTTGAGCACTAGGGAATGTAGAAGAAGGCATTGTTCCTAGTTAGATTAATTGAGTGATTGTGAAATAAAGCAAGAAAGGATAATTGGATGGATGAGCTAATTGATTAACTACTAGATTGAGTTCTATTTCACAAAATGTTATTAGGAATATGCAAAGATAGTGTAGAATGAGAGACAGTGTATGTAAGAGCATGCACTTTGGACTTGCCCATGGTGTACATAAAATATAATTTATTTTAATCATTCTTTATTGATGGACATTTAATTTGTTTCTATTCTATTCTAAAATGAGTACTATTACTCAAGTAATAAAGCAATCAATATCTTCTACACACTTTGCAGGACATATATGAATACTCATATAATTTAAATTTCTAGAAACAGAATTGCTTGGTCAACCAGCAAATGCATTTTGAATATCTTTGGATACTTCAAATTACCAGTTTATACTGCTACTAATAACCTACAAAAGAGCCATTTACCCACACCTTTACCAATGTTGGATATACTTAATTTGTAATTTTTTTAAAATGCTAGTGTCTTAATGTTTTAATTTACATTTTCTGGGTTACCAATGAGGCTTAACAAAATTACCATGTTTTAGTATTTTTCTGTTTTCTATGGCACAAGCTGTGATTGTTCTAGATGTCTTTTTTTTTTAATTTGACAGTGAATCTTGGAGATATAAGGGTATAAGAGCTGCTCTGTTCTTTACAATGGCTATGTAGTAGTCCAGTGTATAACTGTTTCATAATGTATAACACTATTCCACCAGTCATAAACCATCTCTAGGTTTCCTCCAATATTTTCTGTTAAAAACAATCCCATTGTAAATATCCATGGTCAGTATTCCTCATACATAAAATTTGATTTGTAGGAAAAACTATCTATACTGGAATTTCCAGAACAAAGTGTGTAGATTTTTTTTTTTTTTTGAAAGCTGTTGCCAGGCCACCTTTTATGCAAGCTATATTAATATGTAATGTCTGTCAATGATCTTTCCTAATTTTCCCATTTGGGTCATTTGTCTTTATTTCACTGATTTCATATGCTTTGGAAATTAGCTGCTAATTGGTCCTATGAATTACAAATATTTTCTCCTGTATTTTTAAATTTTTGACTGTTTTTTAGCTATATGGAATATTTATATTTGTATAAGATTAAATTTTGTTTTTGTTGTTGTTCAGCCCCTAAGTCATGTCCAGCTCCTTGTGATCGCATGAACTATAACATGCCAGGCTTCCCTGTCCTTCACCATCTCCCAGAGTCTGCTCAGGTCCATGTCCACTGAATCAGTGATTCAGTCCAACCATCTCATCCTCTGCTGCTCTCTTCTCCTTTTGCTTTCAGTCTTTCCCAGCATCAGGATCTTTTCCAATGAGTTGGCTCTTCACATCAAGTGGCCAAATTGTTGGAGCTTCAGCTTCAGTCTTTCCAATGAATATTCAGAGTTTATTTCCTTTAGGACTGACTGGTTGGATCTCTTTGGAGTCTGAGGGACTCTCAAGAGTCATCTCCAGCACTACAGTTCAAAAGCATCAGTTCTTTGGGGCTCAGCTTTCTTTAGGGTCCAACTCTCACATCTGTACATGGCTACTGGAATAACCATATCTTTGACTATGTAGACCTTTGTCAGCAAAGTGATATCTCTGCTTTTTAATATGCTGTCTAGATTTGTCATCACTTTTCTTCCAAGGAGCAAGCATCTTTTAATTTCATGGCTGCAGTCACCATCTGCAGTGACTTTAGAGCCCAAGAAAATAAAATCTGTCACTGCTTCCACTTGTTCCCCTTCTATTTGCCATTAAGCGACAGGACCAGAGGCAACACTGAGTTTCAAGCCAGCTTTTTCACTCTTCACTTTCACCCTCATCAAGAGGCTCTTTCATTCTTCTTCACTCTCTGCCATTACAGTGGTATCATCTGCATATCTGAGGTTGTTGATATTCCTCCTAGCAAACTTGATTCCAGCTAGCATTTCATTCAGCCTGGCAGTTTGTGTGATGTACTCTTCATAGAAGCTAGATAAGAAAGTGACCAATAAGCTTTGACATACTCCTGTTCCAATTTTGAACCAGTCCATTGTTCCATGTCCAGTTCTAACTGTTGCTTCTTGACCCGCATACATGTTTCTCAAGAAACAGGTAAGGTGTTCTGGTATTTCCATCTCTTTAAGAATTTTCCACAGTTTGTTGTGATCCACACAGTCAAAGGCTTTAGTGCAGTCAACAAAGCAGAAGTAGATGGTTTTCTGGAATTCCCTTGTTTTCCCTATGATCCAATGAACATTGGCAATTTTATCTCTGGTTCTTCTGCCTTTTCTAAACCCAACTTATACATATAGATGTTCTTGGTTCATGTGCTATTGAAGCCTAGCCTGAGAATTTTGAGTATTACCTTGCTAACATGTGAAATGACTGCAATTATGCTGTTGTTTGAATATTCTTTGGCATTACCCTTCTTTGGGATTGGAATAAAAAGTGACCTTTTCCAATCCTGAGGCCACAACTGAGTTTTCCACATTTGCTGGCATATTGAGTGCAATACTTTAACAGCATTATCTTTTAGGATTTGAAATAGCTCAGCTGGAATTCTGTCACCTTCAGTCACTTTGTTCATAGTGATGCTTCCTAAGGCCCACTTGACTTCACACTCCAGAATGCCTGGCTCTAGATGAGTTACCACACCATCATGGTTATCTGGGTCATTAAGACCCTTTTTGTACAGTTCTTCAGTGTATTCTTACCACCTCTACTTAATATCTTCTGCTTTTGTTAGATCCTTACCATTTCTGTCCTTTATCATTACCATCCTTGTGTGAAATGTCCCCTTGATATTTCCAATTTTCCTGAAGAGATCTCTAGTCTTTCCCATTATATTGTTTTCCTGTATTTCTTTGCATTATTCACTTAAGAAGATCTTCTTATTAACTTTATCACCAATTTGAGGATTCATATTTTTGAGGCATACTCAAAAAGATCTTCCATATCCCAAGGTTACATTTAAAATTTCTTCTGCAGTTTCTTACAATACTTTTATAATTTCACTCTTTGGCTTTTAACATTTTAATATATCTTGGATTTGCTGTAAGGCAAAGTACAAAGTGTGAATCCAATGTTTTGTTCATCTTCAGGGGAACACCTAGTCATCCCAATACATTTATTTTATGGTGTAAGACATTCTCTAGCCAGCTCCTTCCTCATTCTGTCCATTCGATAGTTCTTAGGCAACCTCACCTCTTCTTTTCAACAAACGTAGTGCTTGCTAGTTAGCTTTATGTATGCAGGATCCAGGGTATCACTCCTTCAGTATGAATCTGTCTTTTTCTCCAGTCTGTGCTGGGGTTTCCCTGGTGGCTCAGTGGTAAAGAACCCACCTGCCAGTATAGGAGATGTGGGTTGGATCCCTGGGTTGGGAAGATCCCTGGAGGAGGAAATGGCAACCCACTTCAGTATTCTTGCCTGAAAAATCACATGGACAGAGGAGCCTGGTAGGCCACAGTCCACAGGGTCACAAAGAGTCAGACATGACTGAAATGACTTGGCACACATCAGAGTCTCTGTTATGAGAGAAAGAAAAGGACACTTCAGGCACATCTTCCTTTTTTTCCTACGACCTTTGTCTTAAAGCTGCCTCACTCCTGCAGATTGCTCAGATAGCTTCTTCTTATTCTCCCGGTCTCCACTCTTGCTTCTTTCCAATTGTTTCTTTATCCTGCAGGGCAGGTATGTTGAAGTCTCCTCCTTGATTAGAATCCACTGAATCTCCTTGTCCCCAGGTCAAGACCACCCGGCTCCCTGATTTGCCCACAGCTTCCACTCTGCTCATGTCCTGTCCCAATAACTTATGTTCCTCAAAACCCAAGATGCAATTCCACGCCTCGGTGCCTTGGCATGCACCATTTCCTCTTCCTAAAGCAGCCCTGCTCTCTTACACCTCTCCCGAATGCTCTGCTCTCCCATAGCGCCTGTATTTCTTGCTCCCAGGGCATTTTCTCTGCTGTAACGTTGGCTTAGGCATCTGCCTCCCTGAACTCTACTCTGAGCTTTCTGTGGGAGAAAAAAAAAAAGGCTGTTTCTGCTCCAAAGCCCATAACCAACAATCGTGGGCATGTGACAGACATAAAATGAGCCAAGGACAGTATAGAAGCACCTTGAAATGTTTATAGAACACCAAGCGTGTATCGTTAAGGGGCTATTAATGCAGGGTGGGAAACTGCCCGGAGGAAACACCTGGAGAAGCTCGGGGCCTGTGACTTTACTGCCATGCCTTGCCTGTGTGCTTCCAGCCAGCGTAACATTGCACGTGAAGGCTAATCTCCTTGTTCATTTTATGACTGCCACTTTACCAAAATATCCCCAGGATGCTGTCTGAACACCAGAAAAGTGGTTTTTCAGCTTATTTGGAGAAGCCAAATAGAGACCCATTTTCATTTCGCAGTAGGAATAAATACCCTACCTACCACGCTTTGCTTCCAGCTGGAAATGGACCAAGTGGCTGTGTATTCTCTCCTGTCTGAAAGGGAGGAAGTTGCTGGCTTTGTTGCTTATGCCTTTAGGTCAGCCGGGCCAGGAAGTCAAAGCACCAGGGCAAATGTATATTACACACTGAGTCCATATCTAGAAAGAGGGAGCAGCAAGAGACAGATGCTGAACCATATGAGCAATCCACAGCAGAGCTCCGAATAGTACCTCACAATTTGGTTTTCTTCCAACAAAGCAACACATTCAGTTAGGCTATTAACCCAGATGAAAGGTTTCAGATTTATTTCATTGGCAGATGGAAATTAAGTTGCAGAAACTCAATCAGCACAGACTAGAGAATAGTTCATTTCATTTATTTTTAATTACCCGAGTAATCCATGAATATATTGTCACTATAAAAATGGAAACAATACAAAGTTGAAGTCCCTCTTGACCACTCACCACTCTCCTCAGCTGCCCTCTCTGGGATTACTACTGCTATCAATTTGAAGTGTCATCAGGCATATGCCTGTGTGTACACACGAGCTCACACACATATACACACACGAGCACACTCATGCATACATAGAAATGTTTTTAAAAGTTATTTAATCTTGGCTTTTCTGTGGCCCCAAGATGCTCTAGTCCAATGTGAGATATAAGATCAACGTGGGGGACATCAGTGGATATCATCCATGGACCATGTCTAGGGCATAGAAGGATTTTGAGACTATTAGGTGGTGAGTGATGGTTTTCAGTGAAAGTTGTTGGACCTCATATCTGTGGAGAGAGAGAATTGACATGTCTTTGTTCACGCAAACCAAGGAAAGGGTTTCAGTGGGGCCACTGAGAGTTTGGTATGTGTCCCTGATATAACTGTAACATGGAGTCATTTGCTTTTGCAGTTACTTTCTTATAAAATCCTTTTCCCACTCTCAAGGTTAGAAATACATTCTACTGTTCTTCTAAAGCTTTTGTGAAGTTTTAGTTGTTTAGGAGTTTGATTTGTCTAGAATTTTGTTTTCAGGGTATGAGAGAGTGGGCTAACTCTACTTTAACTCTCTTTTGATTAATTTGATTTGGATACCGAATTATTTCAACACCATTCATTACTCGCTGGCTTGGAAGTCCACTTTCAGTATACATTAAAGTTGCAACCATTCACCGATTGCTTTCTGAACTGTATTCTGCAGCACTGGTCTACTTGTCCACTCTTTCTGAGCGTATTTCTTAGAATCCAGTAGTGCTTCCCTTTCATGAAGCTGAGAGCCTGACCCCAAGAATGGTACCTACAGGTCACTGTAGTGAGGCAGGACGGGGTGCAACAGGTATCTGACTCAGCCCCCACCACTAGGGCAGGCCCTTTTGAGTGCCCTTTTCCTGAGCCTTCTGCTCAGAATTCTCAGCATCTCTGGAAAACATTTTGCCTAACAATTGACACTTCCTACTTCTGCTTCAACATTCCAGGGGAATGCCTGATGGTGCTTCTGTGAAGTGACACACTGCATGCATTCTTCAATCCCCTGCCTTCAACCCTGGGTGCCACATGGCTGCTCCTTCCGAGAATGCTTCCTTATTCACTGAATATCTTCTGGAGGGCTCAGTGACTCTCTGTTTTCTCACTCCTTTTTCCAGTCCTGTCTTCCTTGAATCAGGCATGAGGTGATGAGATGCCAGTGCAAGACTCTTGGAGGAAGGCACACAGACACACACTTCTGGGATTCTTGCCCACTGTCCGGCAGACAGCACCCGATGGTGCTACACCCCTCACCACCGGGACATGCCTAGAGCTCTTATATATCCACAGCTCCAGCTCTCACAGCTGAGACATCTGCTTTCTGCCCCCAGCGTTTACAGGATGAAACCACGGCTTACTCATCTCTACAGTGGGATGATGTTGTGTTCTTTACAAGGCTTTCATGAGAATTGATGAGAGCTTATTGTAAGGAGTCAATAGATGCCTCTTATCTTTCCTTCCCCTCTTCCCCACCCAGATGGAGCACCACGTCTTCTCTGAAACTGTATCCACTATGTCACTCTGCTAATCCACAATGATCTCTCCATATGGACTTCTATCAGTGTCTGACCTTTTATTATTTTCTTTAGGGAAAGACTTCTTTTTTCAGAGAATAATTTAAGTCATAGTATTGTGGACTTTGACTTAGCTATACTGATCATCTCAGAAATGTCTATGGAAACTGAATGAGGAACACTCCAGAGGGCTGGCCCTACATGTATTTCACAGCTTCAGTTAGTTATAACCATCAAAGTGAATGGGATTTATAAACTGTTTCATAACATATCTATGTCAGAAAATGCACAATTAAACAACACCTTTGCTCTTTTAAAGACAGACATAGAAACATGATTTGGTGACATTTTCACACTTGGTAAAATTAACTTTCAGTCAAAAGAGCAGTAGAGTTGTTAGCTTTATTTTCTGAAAAAATTGTAATTTCAAGTAGCGTATGTAATTTTGTTGACCATTAACTGTGAGGCTACTTGAAGTAAAGTCAAGGAGACACTAGGACATTGTATAGGAAAGGAAATAAAAAGAGGAGTCACTGGGTCAGAAACCAGGTAAATTGGTGCGTTAGGGTTCTCTGCATTGATTCCAGAGAACTCATAGGAGAGATAGATAGGAAAGTAGGTGATAGATAGATAGAGATATAAATGTAAAGAGAGTTATTACATAGAATCAGCTTATGCACTTATGGAGGATGACAAGTCCCAAGACCTACGGAGTGATTCTGCAGGATGGAGACCACGAGAGTGGATGGAGCATTTCTGACAGCAAGCAAAGGTCAAAGTCCCAGCTTGAGTGCAGTTAGGCAGAAGAAATTGTCTCCTACTCAGGACAGTCAGCCTTTCCTTTTGTTCTATTCAGACCTTAAGATGATTGATCAAGGCCCACTGCCATCGGGGAGGAAATCTGCTTTATACAATCTACTGATTTTAAATATTAATTTCATGAAAAACAGTCTCACAGAAATACCCATATTAATGTTTAACCAAATATCTGAGCACCTCTGGCTCAGTCAAGTTGACACAAAATTAACCATCATACCTGGCCAATATATGTTAACAGTTCCTGCACTGGGACTTCTGCATCCACACCTGTGTGTGTGTCTATATGTGTGTGTATAGTGTGTAAGAAATGTATTCTGACTTGTTTTTAAAGCTCCCCTCTTGGATTCTTGAAATTCCACCATAGATTATTTTTTTCAGTTCAGTTCAGTTCAGTTGTTCAGTCGTGTCTGACTCTTTGCAACCCCATGAATCACAGCACGCCAGGCCTCCCTGTCCATCACCAACTCCCGGAGTTCACTCAGACTCATGTCCATCGAGTCAGTGATGCCATCCAGCCATCTCATCCTCTGTCATCCCCTTCTCCTCCTGCCCCCAATCCCTCCCAGCATCAAAGTCTTTGCATGAGGTGGCCAAAGTACTGGAGTTTCAGCTTTAGCATCATTCCTTCCAAAGAAATCCCAGGGTTGATCTCCTTCAGAATGGACTGGTTGGATCTCCTTGCAGTCCAAGGAACTCTCAAGACTCTTCTCCAACACCAGGTCAAATTCAGATAACATAAAATTAACTATTTTAAAGTATACAATTCAGTGGTATTCAGGACACTCCCAATGTCCTACAACAATGACCTCTATATAGTTTCAAAACATATTTGTCACCCCAAAGGGAAACTGTCTGCCCATTAAGTGGTCATACCCATGTTCACTTTGCCAGCACATATACTAAAATTGGAACAATACAGGGAAGATTAGCATGGCCCCTGCACAAAGATGACATGCAAATTCCTGAAACATTCCATATTTTTGTTGTTATACTAAGTGAAGTAAGTCAGAAAGACAAATACCTTATGATATCACTTATACATGGAATCTATTAGTAAAATATGACACAAATAAGCCTATCTATGAAACAGATACCGACTCACAGACATACAGAACAGATTTGTGGTTGCCAAGGGGGTGGGGGGGTGGCAGAGGGATGAAGTGAGAGGTTGGGGTTAGCAGATGTAAATGATTACATACAGACTGGATAAGCAACAAGGTCCTACTGTATAATACAGGGAACTCTGTTCAATATCCTGAGATAAACCATAGTGGAAATGTACATAAAGAATATAAAAATTTTTATATGTGTAAAAAGTAGTAAATCTCTGATATTCATAGAGTTAAAAAAAGTAGGCATTCCCCATCTTCCCTTTACCTAGCTCCTGGTAGTCATTAATACACTTTCTGCGGCTGTAGATTTGTCTGTTCTGGGTACTTTATATAAATGGAATCATATAATATATTGCCCTTTATGTCTAACATCTTTCTCTTATCATAATGTTTTCAGGTGCATTCTTTGTAGCATGCATGTATCAGTACATCATTCTATTTTATGACTTAATATCCCATTCTATGTATACACCACATTTTGTTTATCTGTTCATCCATTGATGGGCATTTGCCTGATGGGCCTTTTGACTACTGTGAATAATGCTTCTATAAATAATAATAGCGTTACTGTGCACAGTACCTTTTCAAGGATGTACAAATATCAGTTTAAAATCCTACTTTCAGTTCTTGAAATTTCCAAAGACTCAATTGCTGAGTTATATGGTAATTCTATATTTAACTTTGAAAAATTGTTTTTCCCATCATAAGAAATCAGGATGACATTTAACACACACACACACACACACACACACACACACACACACACTGAGAGGTTGCAATCTGCCATTCTAAATGCTTGTGATGACAAGTCCAATTGATATTGTAAATACGGCAGAGGCCTCATTTAAAAGTAAAATGATAAAGCTACTCTATTCCACTGATCCTTTTCTTTTCTCTCCCCATCATTTATGATACCAAACTCAAACTTTTATTGGTGGAGGCCATGTACTGACTTTTCCTGTTGCCTCAAGTTCAGCCAACAATGGACTCTAATGCCCTTTGTCGCTTTATAACATTCTGGGATAGGAGACTTACATAGCCCTCAGGGTCATTATGAAAGGTCGCCTTCCAGTTCTACAGAAACTCAGCAACTCACCTGGAGAAAGAAATAACTGAGGTTTCTGGGTCAGTCTTGTATAGGAGACTTACATAGCCCTCAGGGCCATTATGAATGGTCGCATTCTAGCTCTGCAGAATCTCAGCAACTCACCCAGAGAAAGAAATGACAGAGGTTTCGAGGTCAAGCGTTCTAGCTTGACATGTGTTCTCAGCCGCAGAGCTGAGTTCCCGTCCTGGTTACCCTCCAGGGCTGGGGTCAGGCAGAGGCAGCCATGAAAGAGGCAGAGAGGAATGGACTGGAAATTCCCTGAGAACCCTTAAAGCCTTCACAGTCAGCACTCTGACTTTGTTAAACCAGAAAAGACTTCCTTTCCAATAAACATGGTTTCAGTTAAGGTATTTAAGGGATGTTCTTTCAGCAAAACTATTAGAGACAAAATAAAAATCACACAGTCTTGAGAGAAGAGAATTGGTCGCATATAAAATTTTGGTCTTCATTCTTAAGAAGCAAGACCATAGATGAAGGCTTAAAATTTTGGCTTCAGACTCATTCTTAAGCCAGCATAGTAGAGCAAGTGGATCTGCCCAGTAGCCGGACAACACTAATACATACCTATTCTCCTGATTTTCTCCAATATGGCTATCTCTCTCTGGTCAATAGACATCTTTTAAAAAATAGACCCTTCCTGGAAAAAGATTGATGAGCCCTCATTGTGCTGTGCTGTGCTTAGTCACTCAGTCATGTCTGACTGTGACCCCATGGACTCCACTGAGCCTCCAAGCTCCTCTATCCATGGGATTCTCTGGGTTGCCATGCCCTCCTCCAGGGGATCTTCCCAAACCCGGGATCAAACCCAGGTCCCCCACATTGCAGGCGGATTCTTGATGCAGGTGGATTCGTTACCATCTTAGCCACCAGGGGAATCCAAGAATACTGGAGTGTGTATCCTATTCCTTCTCCAGGGGATCTTCCCAACCCAAGAATCAAACCAGGGTCTCCTGCATTGCAGGCAGATTCTTTATCAGCCTCTTTAAGAAGGACTGAAGAAAGTTGAATCATCTTAAAAGTCTTCCTACAATATAATAAAGAATCTTGACCTCACTACCCAAAGATATTGTCGTATGTGTGTGCTCAGTCACTTTTCTCTTGTCCGACTCTTTGTGACACCAGGCTCCTCTGTCCATAGTATTCTCCAGGCAAGAATACTGAAGGGGGTTGC
The DNA here is from genome assembly GCA_917880005.1 of Nanger dama. Classification (NCBI taxonomy): domain Eukaryota; kingdom Metazoa; phylum Chordata; class Mammalia; order Artiodactyla; family Bovidae; genus Nanger; species Nanger dama. Next base: position 8,371,977 of record CAKJTW010000044.1, on the reverse strand, counting down.
CATGCCCTCTTTCAAGGGGTCTTCCCGACCAAGGGGTCAAACCTGCATCTCCTGCATTGCAGGCAGATTCTTTACCAGCTGAGCCACCGAGGTAGCTCATATTCTCGAATATCAGAATATAAATTTTGAAATATAAATATAAATAAGGGGAGATACAATCCACTTTTTAACATAAATACAAGCTCTTAACTTTTGTCAGAAAAGATAGTACATACACACTGGGATTCTGGATTTCAAGATTTGCCGCCAGGGAAAAAGAATTAAAGTTCATTGGACGAGTTATTTAAATCAAGTTCCCTTCCTCTGATTAGCAGGCACTATGCAGACTCCCAGCTGAGAAGCTGGTCCTACAGCTGTTACAACACCCGCCCATCCATTTCACAGGACCCAGCCTTGTATTATAGGAAACGAGGCAGGTGAATGGCAGAGCTTAGGAGCCAGGACTGCATTGTTCTCTTCTGTGAGGGAAAGCCTGAAGCAAAACCTAACAATGTGTTCAAAGTGACGTTTCTTTCTGAGTCAGCCCTTGCTGGAAACAGGGTGTAGGGATTACATGGTGATTACATCATCCATCAGGAGGCTGTGAACCTTTTGACAATGTGAAGGAGACTAACAACGATACTAACATGACACAGTACAAGAAAGGGTGATGCAGGGGGTGAGGTTGCTTGAGACAGAAGGGTAAGCTCTGAGGACACAGCAATGGACCTTAGAGACCTCACAGATCGCTCTAGGAGATCCAAGGATAGGAATCCCACCAGCTTGCCTGAGCCACTGAGCAGGAAGTCCATCTCCACCGTGGCTCTCCCACTGCACAGTCCAGACTTGATTACTTTACCACACACACTATTTCATGAGAAGGTGATTGGTCTTATTTTTCTCAGCTCTTGGAAAATTGGTGGGGAGACGTGATGGACTGAGTGCCTCATTGCCCGCAGTCTGCCCCCACCCCCACGCAGCCCAACAGCACGATGCCACAGCCACCGGTGCGGATCTCTAGCGTTCTGGTGTGTCACTGTTCCCACGAGGAGCAGTGCTGATTAGAGAAAAGAGCATGAATAACAGTACCCCCCACCCACTGAGGACCTACTGTGCGCTAGGCTGAATGCTTCACATCCATTCTCCACCAGGTGGCAACTATAAAGATGAGTCCAAGGAAAACCAAAGAATGTCATTAATTTCAGCATATAAAAGCACACCATTGAAAACCTTCTCATCAACCACAAGCACACCACACTTACAGAGTGCTGTAATTTGAAGTCTCTCATCCATAGACTGGTTTTGTTGTTGTTCCAGAGATGTAGGTTTAAGCAAACCTACAAATTCACTTATACTAATGCCTTAAAGTTAGCAGTGGCCACAGGACTGGAAAAGGTCAGTTTTCATTCCAATTCCAAAGAAAGGCAATGCCAAAGAATGCTCAAACTACTGCACAATTGCACTCATCTCACATGCTAGTAAAATAATGCTCAGAATTCTCCAAGCCAGGCTTCAGCAATACGTGAACCGTGAACATCCAGATGTTCAAGGTGGTTTTAGAAAAGGCAGAGGAACCAGAGATCAAATTGCCAACATCTGCTGGATCATGGAAAAAGCAAGAGAGTTCCAGAAAAACATCTATTTCTGCTTTATTGACTATGCCAAAGCCTTTGACTGTGTGGATCACAATAAACTAGGAAAATTCTTCAAGAGATGGGAATACCAGACCACCTAATCTGCCTCTTGAGAAATCTGTATACAGGTCAAGAAGCAACAGTTAGAACTGGACATGGAACAACAGACTGGTTCCAAATGGGAAAAGGAGTACGTCAAGTCTGTCTATTGTCACCCTGCTTATTTAACTTATATGCAGAGTACATCATGAGAAACACTGGACTGGAAGAAACACAAGCTGGACTCAAGATGGCCGGGAGAAATATCAATAACCTCAGATATACAGATGACACCACCCTTATGGCAGAAAGTGAAGAGGAGCTAAAAAGCCTCTTGATGAAAGTGAAAGAGGAGAGTGAGAAAGTTGGCTTAAAGCTCAACATTCAGAAAATGAAGATCATGGCATCCGGTCCCATCACTTCATGGGAAATAGATGGGGAAACAGTGGAAACAGTGTCAGACTTTATTTTGGGGGTTCCAAAATCACTGCAGATGGTGACTGCAGCCATGAAATTAAAAGACGCTTACTCCTTGGAAGAAAAGTTATGACCAACCTAGATAGTATATTCAAAAGCAGAGACATTACTTTGCCAACTAAGGTCCATCTAGTCAAGGCTATGGTTTTCCTATAGTCATGTATGGATGTGAGAGTTGGACTGTGAAGAAGGCTGAGCGCTGAAGAATTGCTGCTTTTGAACTGTGGTGTTGGAGAAGAGTCTTGAGAGTCCCTTGGACTGCAAGGAGATCCAACCAGTCCATTCTGAAGGAGATCAACCCTGGGATTTCTTTGGAAGGAATGATGCTGAAGCTGAAACTCCAATACTTTGGCCACCTCATGGGAAGAGTTGACTCACTGGAAAAGACTCTGATGCTGGGAGGGATTGGGGGCAGGAGGAGAAGGGGACGACTGAGGATGAGATGGCTGGATGGCATCACTGACTTGATGGACGTGAGTCTGAGGAACTCCGAGAGATGGTGATGAACAGGGAGGCCCTAGCGTGCTGTGATTCATGGGGTCGTGAAGAGTCGGACACGACTGAGTGACTGAACTGAACTGAACTGAATGTCTTAAGGACTAAATTTAAAAGGATCATTTTCGCATAGTCAGAGGAGAGTCAGAAAGTGTTTCGGGGGACTGGAAGGGTCTTCACTGGGCTAGGGATCTCAGTGAACATCTTTCATGTGGGCTAGATTTATCAGATACTGTTTAGTTTAACGTTAAAAACATACTGCTTTTCAGATGAAGAATCAGAGGCTCAAGGAAGATAACTGACTCAGCCCAGGTCTCAAAAAATGGCACAGGGCAGAGTTGGACTGTTAAGCCCACAGTCTGGAGGCTCTTTCCTGAGTCTGGCTGAGCAGCCTTTCTCAGGAAGAAAGAACTGGTCTAGGTCTTACTGACCACAACCTGACCCAAAGCCATCCCTTCACATTCAGCTACAAACAGCATCAAGTGGTTGAGAAAACTGCACTGGGGCATCTGACCTCTCAAAGGCAGGAGGTTCTCCCTGGTAAAAAGTTTCTTGTTTCCCAAGTCCACTAATGTGAGTTGGATTGCAGAACCAGGTGAGGTTGAAACAAGAAACTCATGCTCTACTAACAACTGTGATCAGATGATCCAGAAGACTTGAGAAATCAAGGGAGGAAACACACATACTGGGTAACAATTGACAAAAGCATTTGAGTCGGCCTTTGGCCTGCATTCCCCTAATATTTCCAGGCAGAACTGAGCGACTCACAATGTAAGGAGAGAATCATATTCCTTGGAAAGCATTTCAGATTTTTATACAAGCATTTAACTAACTTGCAATTTTTAAAATGTGCTCCAAAGCACATTGTTCACATTAATACTTCGGTGGGAGATGCCCCATATAGCGCAGGATGTTAGAGTGGCACCTTCTTCTCAGGTCATAGGAAGACATATCCTGTGAGCTTCAATGATACACATCAACTCGCCAGTGTTTCTTTACGGTTACTAGAGAGCTGCGTCTTTCTTTCAATACCCTGGAGAAGGAAATGGCAGCCCACTCCAGTATTCTTGCCTGGAAAATTCCATGGGCACAGGAGCCTGGTAGGCGACAGTCCATTGAGTCGCAAAGAGTTGGACAGGACTGAGTGACTTCAGTTTCACTTTCACTTTTTGATCTTTGAGAAAAATATTGTGAAATATTTCTGACATATAAAATTATGGAGAAAATAATATGATAAATGCAAGGGTATCTGCCTTCCAGCTTAAGAAACAGAACCGCACTAACACACCTTGAGCCAGTCTGTGCTCCCCATCTGATTCCTCCTGGGGATGCCCATCATACCTGGGCCTCCCCAATCCTGCAAACTAAGCAATACTGAGTATCATTTTGCACAACTGCACGCTATGTAAATGGTACACTGGTGACATTGTTCACAAGTTTCATTTTAATTTAATTCAACTTTATAACCTCAGATTTGCAGATTATACCACACTAATGTCAGAAAGCAAAGAAAAACTAAAGAGCCTCTTGATGAAAGTTAAAGAGGAGAGTGAAAAAGTTGGCTTAAAACTCAACATTCAGAAAATTACTATCATGGCATCTGGTCCCATCACTTCATGGCAAATAGATGGGGAAACAATGGAAACAGTGACAGACTTTATCTTTTGGGCTCCAAAATCACTAGAGATGGTGAATGCAGCCGTGAAAATAAAAAATGCTTGCTCCTTGGAAGGAAAGTTATGACCAAGCTAGACAGTTTATTAAAAAAGCAGGGACATTACTTTGCCAACAAAGGTCCGTCTAGTCAATTCTATGGTTTTTCCTATAGTCATGTATGGATGTGAAAGGTTGTTGTTGAATCACATGAAGACACTGGGATTCTTGGTCCCCGGAGGAGAAGAATTCAATCTGGGGCCAGAGGCGAGGCTTGATCGCTCAGAGCTTTTGTGTAATAAAATTTTATTAAAGTATAAAAGAGGTAGAGAAAGTTTCTGACATAGGCATCAGAAAGGGGCAGAAAGAGTATCCCCTTACTAGTGTTAGCAATGAAGTTATATACTCTCCAATGTATCCAAAGAATGTCTGGAGGCTGTAAAGACCTCACCAGACTTACTCCCATAATTTACATGTTAAGATAACAGAATTAGCCAGAAGGTTTAATCCAGAGACTGTCCTCAGGCAGGATACATTATTGTTATATAATCCTAAAGAATGTAGAAAAGGAAAAAAAATTTTGTCCTTTCTTCCTCCTTGAGAATTCCAGACCCATCTTTCCTTGGGGACCCCTTGACTTCTTATCAACCTGCGTAGGAAATGACTCTTTCATATGTGAGATTTGGACTATAAAGAAAGCTGAGCCAAAGAACTGATGGTTTGAGAGTCCCTTGGACTACAAGGAGATCCAACTAGTTCATCCTAAAGGAAATCAATCCTGAATATTCATTGGAAGGACTAATGCTGAAGCTGAAACTCCAATACTATGGCCACCTGATGCGAAGAGCTGACTCATTGCTGGGAAAGATTGAAGGTGGAAGCAGAAGGGGACTACAAAGGATGAGATAGTTGGATGGCATCAGCGATTCAGTGGACATGAGTTTGAGTAAACTCCAGGAGTTGGTGATGGACAGGGAGGCCTGGTGTGCTGTAATCCACAGGGTCACAAAGAGTCAGACACAACTGAGCAACTGAACCAAACTGAACTTAATTTAAAAATTTTTAAATGAATTCAGCCTCAAAGGAAAAATAAAAAGAATTGTCCAGGTTGATGCATATAGTTCCAGGTCATTTATCAACACTGTTGGATAGTACTTTACTACACAAACATGCTTTGGGTAATGCACCATCCTCTTGTTAATACTGAAGAAATTTCTAATTCTTTGCTTTCATATATGAATCTGCTATGCATGTTCTTACATCTCATTCTGTCATTCTATCACTGAATGCATTCATATATTTTCTATTTCCATGCACTTTCTATTTTCCATGTGTCTCCTCAGGCACATATATGAAATTTTTTTTAATGTTTCCTAGAAATAAGATTGCTGGATCACAGGGTATGTTCATTTTCATCTTTATTTCATGTGACTGGACTGCTCTACAACTGGTTGTATACAACCTCTACGTGCAAAGTATGACTTCCTCTTTCTCCACATTCTTATCAACACTTAGTATTTTCAGTTTTCAGTCTTTGTCAATCTGATGCCAATCTAACTGTCTTTTAACTTTGTGGAAGTCACTCAATCATGTCCGACTTTGCGACTCCATGGACTATACAGTCCATGGAATTCTCCAGACCAAAATAGTGGAGTGGGCAGCCATTCCCTTTTCCAGGGGAATCTTTCCAACCCGGGGATTGAACCCAGGTCTCCCACATTGTAGGCAGATTCTTTACCAGCTGAGCCACTAAGAAGCCCAGCTTTGTATTTCTTTAACTTTGCATTTCCTGATTATGATGAGGTTAATTATTTTTTCTTTATGGCTCATTTGGGTTTGTTTTTTTTTTTTTTACAAATTATCTCTTTATATCATTTGCTCATTTCCCTAATAGGATTATTTGTTTTCTTATCATCCAATTTTAAATGTTCTTTATATGTTGTATATGTTGTATGTTCTTTATATGTTGTATTGTATATGTTGTATGTATATTGCAATGTATTGCAAACGTCTTTACACCTTATCCTTGTCTATGGTCTTCTCTCCCCACCCTTTGTTCCCTTTGGCCTTGAAACACAGTCTTCCCATAATTTTTATCAAGTTGAATTTATCAGACATCTTTATGTTTATCCTCTTTGTATCTTTAAAAAAATTCCTGCCCTACCGCAAGATCACAAAGATGTTTTATTAAATATTTTTATTAAAAAATCAATATTCTCATATTTTATATCTTTATTGTTATTAGGTTGATTTTTACATATGGTGTGAGGTAAGGATAAATTTCATTTCTTTCCTTAATAGATAACCAGTTGCTCCAACAGATTTGTTAAATGGACTGTTCTTTTGACTCTGATTTACAATACAATCCTCTCATCTAGTACGCATCTGCCTGAGCATTAGGTAGTTACTGGGGTCATTTATTTCTTCCACTGGTCTGTATATCTGACTTTTGCCATTTGCACACTGGTCAAATTACCATAGTTTCAGAATAAGTCTCGATTTCTGGTCAAATATCACCTCTCCGCCCAAGTTAGTTCTCTTTAAAACTGTCATGAAAAAGAGCAATTATTTGTTGGCCTTGTCAATTTTCATAAAATCTGAGATGTTGTTTGGAGTTATATTGGATTTTTAGATTATTTGGGGAAGTGTCAAACTTTTTGTGACATTTTGGTTTGTCTATGCAGAAAGACAATCTATCTCCCTCATTGAATTGACTCTGTCAAAATATATTTGAATAATAATTTTTATTTTCTCCATAAATATCATTTTTGCTGATGTTGCTGCTGCTAAGTTGCTTCAGTCATGTCCGACTCTGTGTGACCCCATATACGGCAGCCCACCAGGCTCTTCTGTCCCTGGGATTCTCCAGGCAAGAATACCAGAGTGGGCTGCCATTTCCTTCTCCAATGCATGCACGCATGCTAAATCGCATCAGTCATGTCCAACTGTGTGTGACCCCATGGACAGCAGCCCACCAGGCTCCTCTGTCCATGTAATTCTCTAGGCAAGAGTACTGGAGTGGGTTGCCATTTCCTTCTCCAAAATATCATTCTTAGTTCTTATTAAATTTATTCCTAAGAAACTTATGTATTTTGTTGCTATAAATACTTCTTTTTGGAGAGCATTTTTTTTCACTGCTGCTAATCTATACCTTTGTGACTGATTTGATAGAAATTTATCTCTTTTCCAGTGATATTTCAAACTTTCATTAATACTAATAATGTGTCTGAAGAGCTTAAGATTTTATGAAGATAATCGTGTCCTCTGTAAATAATAATAGCCTTTTCTTCTTTCACACTCATGCAGTTTATTTCTTTCTCTTGTACTTGGCTATGCTCTATAGAAAAGTCTTACATAAAACATTAGTTCTGAGCATATTTTTCTGATATCTGTAAGTTTAATCATTAAACATATTTGCTTTGTTTTATGTGATTCTTTCAATAAATTTACTAAATCTTATTAAAAGTCATGAGTAGGTATTGAATTTTATCCCAAGCTTCCTCTGAATCTGTTAAAAATGAACGTTTTTCATTCTCTTACAATTGGTGTCATAAATTACATCAGATTTTCTAATGTTCAGCCATCATTGTACATGTGGGATGCATGCAGTTTGGTCATATGAATCACAATTCAAAACTTTACTTCAGTTGACTGTATGTGTGGCAACTGATGGTGTCTACCAGATAATCATCCACATCCCACCTCCAGAACCTCATGGCTGGCCATGAACTTTAAGAGAACTTTTTCCTTAGTTCAAATCAATCATTGCAGTTCCCTTACCACACAAGAGGAAATCTGCTGATGGGGAAAAGAAAAAAAGAATTTCTGGGAAATTTCCTTTAAGACACAAGAAAAAGAGCCTTTCTTTGTTTTATGTATGGATGTGATGCCTGGAGCCCCTGCAACCTTCTTGCTGCCATATACAGCTCTCTCGCTATCTTTTCCCAAAAATCAAAATGCTAAGAAAGGCAGAGGAGGACAGTGGACTCCTTGAGGACATTCCTGAGACCCTGATTGGTCCCACCTCTGGAACTGCTCCACCTCTGAACTTTCTTGTCAATAATTGTTACCCTTAATTATTTAAACCATTTTGAAATATACATTCAGGAAACTATGACCAAAAGTGTTTTTGCAAGCATCCTGTTTTCTGATGACTCTAGACTTTGGTTCACTTATTGATTCATGTATGACTTTGACAAATACGTTTGGAGGGCTGATCACATGCCAGACACAGTGCTGAAGGCTGAAGATGGAGAAGACTGGGCTCTGTCTTCTAGAAGCACATAGCCTGAGACTGGAAACAAGTAATAAACAAATAATTGAAATCCCATTCTACACATTCAAAAGATGAGGTAGCTCCACAATTATATGGGAGTATGGGGGATGGGGGAGGCTTTAATTCTATCCTGGGACAGACAGGAGATATCCAAAAGATAGCTGACTCTTGGAGAATAATCAGTTTTATAATTAATCATGGAGACAGAATAAAGGTATTTAGAGGAAAGGGGCGTTAAGTACATGATCTTGAAATAACTTGGGAAGCAGCTGGGCTCAGTTGGCCTTGCAGAAATGAGATGTAAGTGTTCTTTTTCCTCTTTATTAAATTTTTATTTACTCATCTTTTTATTGGAGGACAATTGCTTTCTCATGTTGTGGTGGTCTCTGCCATACATCAGCATAAATCAGTCATAATTACGTGTATGTCCCCTTGGTCTTGAGCCTCCCCCACACCATCCCACCCTTCTAGGTCATCACAGAGAACCAGGCGGGGCTCCCTTTGCTACGCAGCAGCTTGCCACTACTTATCTGTTTCACACAGGATAGTGTATATATGTTGTTGCTGCTTTCTCAATTTGTCCTCTGCTTCCTCTGAGAGAGCGGAAGTTTCAGTTTCCCTTTAAGCAGTGGGGGTAGAAGGAGGAGCAGCCAGAGCCTGTTACAACACCCTCCTCTATTCTGGCCAAGTTCCCAGAGAATAGAAAGGTGTGAGTGGTGCAGGCCAAGGGATGGTGGGGAACTGAAGGCAGGGCTCCCTGAGAAATGAGATATCCCTGACAAAGGACCTTCACCAAGAATGGTCAGGTGTGGCTGGTGGGGTGCTGAAGTGGAGACAGGGAGATTTCCTCAGGTACCTATGGCCAAAGGAGGGAATTTCTCCAGTACATTGCTCCCCACCCACCCCATATCTGGTTGTGCTAGAGAAAACTCCAGGCCAGCTATGAACATCCGCCTGTATGCGGCTCTTCTCAACTCCGTATCCATGACACCACAAACGATTGCTTGAAAACTAGCCCCAGTGAGAGCACTGACACCATGGACATGGGCAAAGGCTTCCTATCAGTGTTTTTGTTTTGGAGCTTATTGTCTACCATTTACCAGCATGCTGCTGCTTGGAATTATGTGCAGCACAAGTTTCCCCCAAAGTCTGATTCCTCACGCAGGGGATCTACTACAGTTCTCCCTTCAGAGAGCTGGGTGTATTCTTGCAGGATGCAAGTAACTGGGGTTAGAAATGAGCAATCTCTTCCCAGGGAGAGCAGCATACTATGAGCATCAGCTGCAAAGATTTGATGACAGCACTGAAAATTCAGGAGGAGCCGATTACAGAGCTCCCTCTGCCCTGCCTCGGAGACTGGTTAACACAACGCCTGGAGGAGTATCTGTGGTGATGGGAAATCAAGGCAGCCCTTCTGTGATGAATGTCATGACCAGAGTAACCGCTCTCCCCCCTCGCCCCCGCCCCCGCTCCCTCTTCCTACCTTAGCCTCCTCTCCCAACACTTGCCAACAGTCCTGGGCGGTTGCAGCTCAAGGACATGGTGTCATCCTTTGGCACTGATATGGGAAGCCTCTTAGGCATTTTTTGTGGCATAGAGTGAGGGGTCAATAGACCCACTCAGAACCTAGCCCCTGGTTTATTTCTTCTTTCCAATTGCTTAATTTCTTTACTTAAGTGTTTATCTTTGAGATTGTCAAGCCACCCTGTTAAACGGTGTGGCCTCTGAGATGACATGACTTTTGAACCTGCACAGAGCTGCTGTTGGTTCAGATTCTTAGAGGAACTGGGGCTTTCTCTAATCTCCATTCCTAAATCTCAAGTTCTCTTTAACTTTAATCTTAATAGAAGAGAAGGGACAGAATTGGCTATCCTTTGGGAATCACCAGAATAGAAGACTCCAACCCACAAATGACTGAAGACAGTTCACCCATTGCAAAGGTCTCGGCAGACAGGAACAGGAGCAAGAATAAAACCCTCTCTTACTCATCAGCACAAGTCCTTTACCACTGAGTTGTTGGTCACAGCAATAAAACTAAAACCCTTAAAAGACAATAACCAAGTTTTCAAAAGAGGAACTTGGTTAAATAAGCCCTGATACATGATTACACTGGCATGCTACATAACCATTCAAGACCATGATATAGAAGAATATCTAATAACATGGAAGAATATCCAAAATATGTCGTTAAAAGAGAATTGTAATATGTATCACACACACACACACATACACAAAATAATTATGTAGATACTAATAGACTGGTAGAGGCCACACATCAAAACACTGAGAATTCTGTAATATGTTTTTTTTTACTAATATTATTTGTATTTTCATACGATACAGCATTTTCTTTTTAGTTTAGTTTCAGAGATGCTGTCTCTCTACTTCCTTGTCTTTTGGAAAATCTCTTCTGCTAGTGACTTGTCTCTCTCAGGTGATTGCTAAAGGCCAGTGACCTCACTGACACTCACAGAAATCAAGCTACAATCTCCCTGAAGGCTCAGCTCTGAGTTCAGAACTTGCAAAAGAGCCTCCTGATGTAGACACAGCCTCTGGAGCCTATGTCCTGCCAAGAACAGTCCAGTTTATTCATTCAGCCACTGCAGATGTTAGCAAGGTGCTTTCAAAACATGCCTCCAGTCACCTTGCAAGACATTGTGGTGGCAGTTCAGGCCAGGGCCGGTGTAGGGGGGACGGGGAGAAACTTTAGACTAAGCTACCTTCTTTACCTGGAAATTATAGGGGAAATGAGCCTTCTAATCCTGCGGGAGTGAGAAGTTCCTTTACTAGAAATTTCCAGTTAGAAATTTAGAAATTACTTTCTATTGTTCATTCCAATTTTACTTTCAAATTATAAAAAGATTTGAGGGAAATCTTCCTAAAATCATTTCATACTTTTCTGCCTTGGTAAAGAAAGCAAACAAAATCTTGTGAATTTATTTTAGCGGATGCTAATCCTAATTATTCTGTTCTTCCCCAGGTGATATTGATGTGGCGTGTAGCTGCGTCTCTTAGTCCCACACGCTTTGCTTTTCAGGCCCTCCCTGAGTGAACCTCCTCTCCCACTGGTAGGAAGGCGCTGCACTCTCCCTCCAAAAGAGAAGCACAGGTGCCTTATCTCCTCTACAGTCCGCCACAGTTTTATTGTGATTGTGACAACAGGTGCACAGCTCATTCTTGTTTTTTTAAATATATGAGTAAATAAGCTCCGAGTAAAGCCTTGAATTTTTTTATATTACCCCTTTGGGATTTTGTCTATATTTCCAATCTGATTGGGTCAGAAATTTATTTATTTACTGTTTGTGAGAATTTTTAAAGTTATGCTCTGACCACTTTATGTATTAGAGAAACAACCTCCCAGTATGAGCTGTTTGCTTGTCTTTTAAATATAGTTTGCTGCTGTTCGTTCAGTCATGTCTCTTTCTCACCCATGGACTGCAGCACGCCAGGCTGCCCTGTCCTTCACCATCTCCTGGAGCTTGCTCAAACTCATGTCCATGGAGTTGGGGCTGCCATCCAACCATCTCGTCCTCTGTCGTCCCATTCTCCTGCCTTCAGTCCTTCCCAGGACCAGGGTCTTTCCCAATGAATTCAGCTATATATTTAAATACAATTAAATGCGGTATAAAATATCAGTTTTTGTCATCTTCACTTAGGTGAAGACTAAATATATAAAATATATATTAATAATATATACAATATTGTTATGAATATATATTATATTATATATAATAAATATGTTATATAGTATATGTTATTATATACTATATTATATATATAATGTTATAAATATACAATATATTATACTATATATACAATATTGGTATAAATATATAATATATTATATCATATATAATAAATATGTTATATATAGTATATAGCATTATATATAATATATACAGTATATAAAAATATATAATATTATAAAATAATATATAATATTATAAAATCAATATAATATATAAATTATATAATATGTATATAAATATATAATATTCTAGAATATAATAACAATAATATATTTTATATGATATTATATACAATTAATACATTATACTAAATATTATATTATATATTATATTTATGTTATATAATATATAAAATATATTTATAAGATAAGATATATATAATAATAACATATAATAATATGTATATAATATACATTATATATTATTATTTAATATTATATAATATATCAGTTCAGTTCAGTTCAGTCACTCAGTCATGTCCAACTCTGAGACCCCATGAATCGCAGCACACCAGGCCTCCCTGGCCATCACCAACCCCCAGAGTTCACTCAGACTTATGTCAGTATACATATTAAATATAATATTAATATATAATATATAAAGACATATATGAAGATGGAATATATATTATATTATTAATAATATATAATATTATTAAATATATTATATATTAAGTATATAATATGTGTTATATTATATTTATTTATAAAAATTGTGTGCTACATTTGCATATGAACTGCTGTTCTAAGTGCAGAGCAGCTGCTAGATAAATCCTGGTTTGGTGGCAATTCATGAATCTCAAAGGCTCTTACTAACACTGGAGCCCAGAGATTAAGTCACATGGTAGTAAGTTAAAGACAGAGTGTGTAACAGCGTCATGAAATATCAAGTCACAAGGTGGAAAAAATACTAAGACAGTTGTCTTTAAATCTTTCTGTTTGGCAACTCTCTGCAGAACACTGGAAAACATATTCAGTGGCACATTTGAAATTTGATTTCCAAGATGTGTCATTATAAATCTAGTTACAAAGAACATATTTTTCTGTATAATGTGAATAGTGACTTTCAAAAATAGTGCTCTCCATTTTGAATGTATCCAATGGAATCTAGATACTATGGTATTCGGATACTTCTCAATGAACCTGAACTTGAACAAACTCTGAGAGATAATGGAGGACAGGGAAACCTGGCATGATGCAGTCCATGGGGTTGCAATGAGTTGGACATGACTTAGCAACTGAACAACAACAACATCCATTATAAAAATGTAGACAAGTTCCTCTTTACCAGAAATTTCATATCCTTCCTTTTTCTCCTTTAACTAGTATTTTTAGTCAATGAAACTGAAAGATTTTATTTTTTTTCAGTGAGTTTAGCATTCCAGTTATTAATACTGAGAGGAAATCAATTTACTAAAGGAAATCAACCCTGAGTATTCATTGGAAGGACTGATGCTGAAGCTGAAACTCCAGTACTTTGGCCACCTGATATGTAGAGCTGATTCATTAGAAGAGAAGCACGCTGGGAAAGATTGAAGGCAGGAGGAGAAGGGGATGACAGAGGACGAGATGGTTGGGTGGCATCACGACTCAATGGACATGAGTTTGAACAAGCTCTGGGAGCTGCAGTCCATGGGGTTGCTGAGTCAGACAGGACTGAGCAACTGAACAAAATCTTACATGATTGCATTGGATATGTACATTTAATGAGATGCATGAGGTCTTTTTCAACTTGATCATGTATGCATGGGTAGTTATTGCATATTGCTAGACTGAGATACAATATGACATCATTTATACTCTTATTTTTATTTGATAAATATACACACTGAATAAATATTTTTACACAAACAAGTAGATGAGAATGAAAGGAATGTTGTTAATATTGCTTATTTTAAAGAATGCCATCTGAGATATATGCCAAAAATCACATAGTAATCAACCTTCTGAAATTATTTTACTAATCTACCACCTCTCCACTCCAGGAGATTCTTCTACAATATTGCTGAAAGTAAGAAACTGGAATCCACCTGCTTGCAAAAAGATGTATTTCCTGGACATTTGCTTTCTTAACACCAAAGTTCAAAGTTTCCCTTGGTTGGTATCCAGAGCACCTTTTCTGGATCCTGAGCTCTGCAGGATTTCAGGATTCCAGGTGGGTGAGAAGTGGGAGAAAGTGCTTGTGAAGGCAAAATAGAGGAGGCAGCATGAGAGACACTTTGCCAGGAAAATCTCCTTGAAGGAAGCCCACGTATGAAGGCCAATGGCTTTAGAAAACCATTTCCACTCCCTTGAAAAGTCCAGGAGCTATCCTGTGGGAGGACCAATGGACTACAAAACTTGGGAAAAGCTTCAGGGAGCTCCCTTGAGCTGATCCTGGAGGGTGGGTGTGATTTAGATAAGCACAGAAGCCTTGGGAGGACCCGTGACTTGAAAGGCTTGAGAGGCACACTTGGAGCAAAAGCTCTGATTGTAAGACACTTGAGTAACAGGGGCCTGGAAATTCCCAAGCCTAAACACTCTGCTTCTGCTACTGCTAAGTCACTTCAGTGTTCGATTCTGTGCGACCCCATAGACGGCAGCCCACCAGGCTCCCCCATCCCTGGGATTCTCTAGGCAAGATTCTTCTTGAAGATTCCACAGAGGTAAAAAGTGTGAGTATTTGGTGGAGAAGACTCATGTTGTTCATTTGCTCAGTCGTGTCTGACTCTTTGTGACCCCATAGACTGCAGCATGCCAGGCTTCTCTGTCCATCACCAAGTCCTGGAGTTTATTCAAATTCATGTCCATTGTGTTGGTGATGCTATCCAGTCATCTTGTCTTCTGTCATCCCCTTCTACTCCTGCCTTCTATTTTCCCCAGCATCAGGGTCTTTTCCAATGAGTTGGCTCTTTGCCTCAGGTGGCCAAAATACTGGAGTTTCAGCTTCAGCATCAGTCCTTCCAATGAATATTCAGCACTGATTTCTTTTAGGATGGACTGGTTTGATCGCCTTGCAGTTCAAGGGACTCTCAAGTCTTCTCCAACACTATTATGCAAAAGCATCATTTTTGGTGCTTAGCCTTGTTTATGGTCCAGCTCTCACATCTGTACATGACTACTGGAAAAACCATAGCTTTGGCTATGTGAACCTTTGTTGGCAAAGTAATGTCTCTGCTTTTTAACATGATGTCTAGGTTTGTCATAACTTTCCTTCTGAGGAGCAAGCATCTTTTAATTTCAGGGCTGCAGTCACCATCTGCAGTGATTTTGGAGCCCAAGGAAATAGTCTGTCACTGTTTCAATATGTCAGGGTAGTGTATAATTTCCTCTGTTCTGTCTCTCTGCAGCAAAAAGTTGAAACAGTGGACCAGTGTTACAGCTTGGTTACAGCTCAGTTTTCCTTCGCAAGCAAAGAAAAATACATTCTTGAAGAATGAGGGCAGGCCTACCCAAAAGAGGTGAGCAGCTCAAGTTTGGTTCCTCTTTTTCTATTTTTTTTTTTTTTTCACCTCCCCCTGAGCCTGCCTTATGTAAACTGGGCTGGCCAGGAGGGCTGGGTTTTTATGGTTTGTTTGTGTTTTTTTTTTGACCTGAGGTTCTCACTCAGGTCTGTGGATTTTATTTTGTTCCATTTTCACGGGCTTTTCCCTTCTTTGTGTTTTAGCCACTGCCATTTTGGACTCCTTTTTCCTGTTCTAACAACCTAACATTCCTTCCTCAAAAGATGGAAGGCCCAGTTCTTTGGGAATATGGGCATTGAGGTCTCTTTGGCTACTCTCTGCTGAGCTGGGATGGCAAGGGGCATTGGGCATCCCCTCTTGCTGGTCTCAAGCCTCAAGAGTCCTTACAGCAGCGTCCATCAAAGGGTGAGTGATATTTTCCATGGCCAGGTGTAGCTTCATATCTCATTGTTGAACTGGCACTGCATGTTTTAGCTTGTTGATCTGGGCAGAGACAGAATGGATTAGACAATTGATAATACATGGAGCAATAATAAGCAGCATCAATATGGTGATAACAGGAGTTAGTAGGGGCTTTAGCCAACTCCAAATTCCCCTCAACAGGAAAAGGATCCCCCAAAGAGAGACCGTAGCCACCCTGAGGACTCTCCAGCTCATTCTTTGAGATCCCATAGGATCTGAATTTTTTCTTGAGGACTGTGAGACTTTCTTTAACTTCAGTTCAGTTCAGTTCAGTGGCTCAGTAGTGTCCAACTCTTTGTGACTTCATAAATCACAGCACGCCAGGCCTCCCTGTCCATCACCAACTCCCAGAGTTCACTCAGACTCACGTCCATCGAGTCAGTGATGCCATCCAGCCATCTCATCCTATGTCATCCCCTTCTTCTCCTGCACCCAATCCCTCCCAGCATCAAAGTCTTTTCCAGTGAGTCAACTTTTCACATGAGGTGGCCTAAGTACTGGAGTTTCAGCTTTAGCATCATTCCTTCCAAAGAAATCCCAGGGTTGATCTCCTTCAGAATGGACTGGTTGGATCTCCTTGTAGTCCAAGGGACTCTCAAGAGTCTTCTCCAACACCACAGTTCAAAAGCATCAATTCTTCGGCGCTCAGCTTTCTTCACAGTTCAACTTTCACATCCATACATGACTACTGGAAAAACCATAGCCTTGACTAGATGGACCTTAGTCAACAAAGTAATGTCTCTGCTTTTGAATATGCTATCTAGGTTGGTCATAACTTTTCTTCCAAGGAGTAAGCGTCTTTTAATTTCATGGCTGCAGTCACCATCTGCAGTGATTTTGGAGCCCCCAAAATAAAGTCTGACACTGTTTCCACTGTTTCCCCATCTATTTCCCATGAAGTGATGGGACCGGATGCCATGATCTTCGTTTTCTGAATGTTGAGCTTTAAGCCAACTTTTTCACTCTCTTCTTTTACTTTCATCAAGAGGCTTTTTAGTTCCTCTTCACTTTCTACCATAAGGGTGGTGTCATCTGCATATCTGAGGTTATTGATATTTCTCCCAGCAATCTTGAGTCCAGCTTGTGTTTCTTCCAGTCCAGCATTTCTCATGATGTACTCTGCATAGAAGTTAAATAAGCAGGGTGACAATATACAGCCTTGACGTACTCCTTTTCCTATTTGGAACCAGTCTGTTGTTCCATGTCCAGTTCTAACTGTTACTTCCTGGCCTGCATACAGATTTCTCAAGAGGCAGGTCAGGTGGTCTGGTATTCACATCTCTTTCAGAATTTTCCACAGTTTATTGTGATCCACACAGTCAAAGGCTTTTGCGTAGTCAATAAAGCAGAAATAGATGTTTTTCTGGAATTCTCTTGCTTTTTCCATGATCCAGTGGATGTTGGCAATTTGATCTCTGGTTCCTCTGCTTTTTCTAAAACCAGCTTGAACATCAGGAAGTTCATGGTTCACGTATTGCTGAAGCCTGCCTTGGAGAATTTTGAGCAATACTTTACTAGTGTGTGTGATGAGTGCAATTGTGTGGTAGTTTGATCATTCTTTGGTGTTGCCTTTCTTTGGAACTGGAATGAAAACTGACCTTTTCCAGTCCTGTGGCCACTGCTGAGTTTCCCAAATTTGCTGGCATATTGAGTGCAGCACTTTCACAGCATCATCTTTCACGACTGGAAATAGCTCAACTGGAATTCCATCACCTCCACTAGCTTTGTTCGTAGTGATGCTTCCTAAGTCCCACTTGACTTCACATTCCAGGATGTCTGGCGCTAGATGAGTGATCACACCATCGTGATTATCTGGGTTGTGAAGATCTTTTTGTACAGTTCTTCCTTGTATTCTTGCCACCTCTTCTTAATATCTTCTGCTTCTGTTATGTCCATACCATTTCGGTCCTTTATCAAGCCCATCTTTGCATGAAATGTTGCCTTGATATCTCTAATTTTCTTGAAGAGATCTCTAGTCTTTCCCATTCTGTTGTTTGCCTCTATTTCTTTGCATTGATTGCTGAAGAAGGCTTTCTTATCTCTTCTTGCTATTCCTTGGAACTCTGCATTCAGATGCTTATATCTTTCCTTTTCTCCTTTGCTTTTTGCTTCTCTTCTTTTCACAGCTATTTGTAAGGCTTCCCCAGACAGCCATTTTTCTTTTTTGCATTTCTTTTCCATGGGGATGGTCTTGATCCCTCTCCCCTGTACAGTGTCACGAACCTCATTCTATAGTTCATCAGGCACTCTATCTATCAGTTCTAGGCCCTTAAATCTATTTCTCACTTCCACTGTATAATCATAAGGGATTGGAGGTATTCACCTGGAAAAAACACATTTCATTCAAGATGGCTCAAGTCCAACCTTGTTCAGGAATCAGGAGATCTATCTCCTGCCTATTTTGGAGTATAATGCCTGTCAACCTGCGTTGGCTCTTTAGAGCTATCCTAAGAAAATTTATCCCCAGAAACTTAATTTTGGGATGTTCATTAGAATGGCACTCATTTGTAGTCCTGAATGGGTATCTGAGATCTCCAGGGGCTCACAGGTGTATTGAGTGTCCTCTTCTTTTTTATTCCTTGGCTTGACTCATGAGTAGTGGATCCAGGAGTCATGTCCTGATACCTTGAATGCTGTGGGGGTACAAAGTGTTACAAGGTAGGGGCCCTTTCATGTGGGCTGGAGTTGAGCCTTTGGGGACCCATCTTTCTAGACTTTAATTAGGACTTGAGTCCCTGGAGCATATAGTAGTAGCTCTTTAGAATCTTTTAGGTCCTGGTTGACATCCCACAAGCATATATCCTGTTAGAATTGCCCAATGGCCATGGTATAAGACCAGAGGACCTGAGCCTCTGAATCCAAGAAAAGATCATTGACATAAACAAAATGTCTCCCAGATAGCATCTCATAAGGACTAAGACCAATCTGTTCCTTAGGGGCAATGTGGGTGTGGAGGAGAGCTATTTATTGGAAAAGCCTTCTTTCATCCCAGGGAGGTCTCCTGGGTTATCTTTTTTATCACTGATTTTAAGAATTGGTTGGCTCTTTCTACTTTTCCTAAAGACTGAGGCCTCCAGGCACAATGGAGATAATAAGTAATGCCCAAAGCTTTAGAGACCCCTTGGGTGACCTTAGAAGTAAATGATTCCTGATTGTCACTTGGTAATGACCTGGTCAGACTAAATCTCAGAATGATTTTGTGGAGCAGTGTTTTTTGTTTGTTTGTTTTTTACCACCTCCTCAGCTTTCTCAGTCTGGATGGGAAAGCTTCAATCCATCCTGTGAATGTATCTATCATGACTAATAGGTATTTATACCCTGAGAAACTGGCATCTGGGTGAAGTCCATCCACCAGTCCTCTCCTCGGTAAGTCCCATGCTGTTGGACAGGCTGGGTCAGCCGGGGTCTTCAAGCTTCTTGAGGGTTGCTTAATTGTCAAGTGGGACAAGAGGAGACCACTTGCCTTATAGTCGTTTGGAGGCCTTTTCTTCTGAAGGACCTTTCTAAAATCTTTGGAGGGCCTTCACCCCTAAATGAGTGGTGGCATGTAAGGAGTTAACCAACTTCCATTGGAGGTTCCCAGGCAGAAAAAACAGTCCCTCCTTTTGGAACCGCCCCATATGATCTTCTTGAAAGCCCTCACCCTTACCTTTAAGAGTCTGGCAGTATGAAGCAGTTTCTGGCAAATTAGTCTGTGGAACTAAGGTGGCCACCCCTATTAGGTCATGGTTCTGTAATGCTGCTCTCCTAGCTGCCTGATCAGCTGCTTGGTTCCCTCATGCCTCTTCTGTGCTCCCTTCTCGGTGTCCCTTATAATGAAATTAGAAGAAGCTTACTCCTTGGAAGAAAAGTTATGAGTAACCTAGATAGTATATTCAAAAGCAGAGACGTTACTTTGCTGACTAAGGTCCATCTAGTCAAGGCTATGGTTTTTCCAGTGGTCATGTATGGATGTGAGAGTTGGACTGTGAAGAAGGCTGAGTGCTGAAGAATTGATGCTTCTGAACTGTGGTGTTGGAGAAGACTCTTGAGAGTCCCTTGGACTGCAAAGAGATCCAGCCAGTCCATTCTGAAGGAGATCAGCCCTGGGATTTCTTTGGAAGGAATGATGCTAAAGCTGAAACTCCAGTACTTTGGCCACCTCATGTGAAGAGTTGACTCAGTGGAAAAGACTCTGATGCTGGGAGGGATTGGGTGCAGGAGGAGAAGAGGACAACCGAGGATGAGATGGCTGGATGGCATCACGGACTCGATGGATGTGAATCTGAGTGAACTCCGAGAGATGGTGATGAACAGGGAGGCCTGGTGTGCTGCAATTCATGGGGTCACAAAGAGTCAGACACGACTGAGGGACTGAACTGAACTGAACTATAATGGGAGACTGAAACCTCAGTGGGCAGATGGACTGCCTCCAAGACCCTAAGGATTTAATCACTGTATTTGATTGGGGACCCACGGGTGTTCAAGTGGCCTGTTTCTTTCCAAACAGCAGCATGTGCATATAGCACCAGAAAGGCATATTTGGAGTCAGTGTAAATGGCTACTCTTTTTCCTTTTCCCAACTCTAAAGCTAGAGTCAGGGCTATGAGCTCAGCAAAAGTTTAGCCTCTATGGTCTCAAAATTGGAGACTACTGCATATCCAGCTTTCTTCCATCCAAGACAAAGCTGCTTCCGTCAGTGTATCAGATTTCCTCAAGATTGGCAGGAAGACCTTCTGACAATCCCTTTGGGGTTTGTCCAGTGGTCTAAGGTTTCTAGGCAAGAGTGAAAGGGGAGAAATCCCTCGAGTGTAGGCAGGAGGGTAGCTGGGTTAAGAACCTCACAAGGGGGTATAATCAGGCCTGGATTTTCCATCAGCATTACTTAATATCTGAGGATCCTTTGATCAGACATCATAAATGGCTTCTTCTATTCAGGAGTTGTTTCACTTGGTAGCTGATAAGAATAGTTAGTTTGCCCCCAAGACAGAGTTTTAAAGCATCTTCCCTCTAGACTACAATAGCTGCAAGATTTCAAAATCAAGGAAAGATCTCTTCCCAATAAGGGAGCTGGACAACTCAGGGACCACCAGAAACTGGTGGGAAAATATGTGTCCATCCCAGAAACAAAGAAGTGCTTGGATGAATCTTTTTATAATTGTTTTTCCTATGGCACCCAAAATGATACAGGTTTGGAAGGAGAAGGCTCTTGAGTAGGAGGTCAGGACAGAGTCGTAGTCCCTGTGTCAACTAAGAAATTCTTGGACTTACCGGCAGCATCCAGCTGTACGCTTGGCTCCAGCCCCGTGATGGTTATCTGCGCCAGGCAGGCTGGCTGAAGCAGGCCACTTCAGTCCTGTTGAACCATTGTGAGGGAAGGCTTGGCACTTGACCTTGAGACTCTTGGATCCCGAGGGCAGAGTGCCACTCAGTGCCCCAATTGTTGGCATTTATAGCAAGCCGTTTTAGGAGACTTGTCAAGATTTGGACACTCTTTGGCCCAATGTCCCTCCGGTCTACAGATTAGGCATCCGCTTCATGCCTGTTCTTTAAGGATTCGGGGTTTGCCTTAGGGCGTCCCTGGATGGCAGCCAGTGTCTGGGCATGCCTTATCTCTTTCCTTTCTCCCTTTCCTGGGCCTTGGCCTCCCTCTCCTGTTCTCTGTTATACAATGTATTGGTGGCTGTCTGGACCATCTCATTTAAAGAGGCAGCAGGGTCCTGCTGCTGTACCTATTGTAACTTTATCCTGATGTTTGATGCCCATTAGGACAGGAATTTGTCCTTTAAAATCACCTGTCACTCATAACAGTCTAAGTCCAGATTGGTAAACTTCTGGAGGGTTTCTTTCAGTCTTTCCAGAAAGGCAATGGGGTTCTCATTGGGCTGCTGGGTTATTGCTGAGACCCAGGCATAGCTGAATATTTTTGCTGGGCTTCCTTTAGTCTTGCTTTTACACAGATCAGAAAATGATTCCTTTCCCAGATGTGCACATGGTTATTATATTTCCAATTAGGATCTGAGGAGGGGACTGCAGTTTCTCCCACTGGGTATTTATCAGTTGACATGTGAAGCCCCATAGCATAGCTTCGGGCTTCTTTTAAGACCCTAGCATACTCAGGGTCAGGTAAAGTTTGACTAAATATGATCATGATGTCCTTCTGTGTCAAGTCAAAGGCCAAGGTAATGTGTTGGAATGTTTCTATCTATATATTTGTCTGGATCATCTGTATAGCTTTCCAGGTCTTGTTTGATCTGTCTTAGTTCTAAGAGGGAAAAGGGCTTATGGACCCAGGTTGGTCCAAATTCTCCTCCAGTTCCCACTAAGGGACATACTTGAGTTGGATTTTGTGGAGGGGGTGCTCTCGGATAGAGGGGCATGTTTGGCCCATGAGGAAGGAGCACCAAGAAACTTGAGAGTCATGAGAGTGGGCCTTCATGGGTTCTTCTTTTTCTTGGTTGTCTATGCCTAACACTAATTGCCAAGTATGCTCATGTTTAGGGCATACAACAAACCCATACTTAAGACAGAGTTTCTTCACATCTCTTAGTTGGAAGGAAATTTGGACATAGGGGGATCTCTGTCTTCGACATAGGGGATCTCAAAGCTTATCCTACCCAGTGCTGTTGCAGCCTGAGAGCTGGGCATCCCTGGGTCAGGGTGCAGATCCCCAGGCAGATGGAAGCATGACAGCCTCCTGAAGATCAAATCTCCAGGTAGGTTGAGGCAGGTTGGCCTCCTGAGAATTGGGCCCCTGGGCAGATCAAGGCATGTAGACCTCCTGGGACCCCTGGGCTGGTGGATCCCCAAGTAGGTTGAGGTGTGACAACCTCCCCAGAACCAGATCCCTAGGCAGGTCAAGGCAGGTCAACCTCCTGGGACCCCCGGCTGGAGTTGGGCATCCCCAGGGTCTCCAGTGTGACCAGTGCTGGGTAGGATTAAGGGGTTCTAATCTTAACTCATGGCTGGTTTGTCCACCACGGATGGGAATAGACACCATGATGTAGAGCAATCTCCAAGCCTGTGCCCTGAGACCGGGAGCCTGGTGAAACAGCCATAGCCTTATCCTCTTATTCCTCTGAGGGAATCTAAGTCATTGATTTCCTCCCCTAGTCCTCCATAAGTGCAGCTGAGAGCATCTCCAACAGTAGAGATTTCCTTGTCATAGACCCACTCTAGGTAATAACAGAAGTAATGACAAAGGAGTGGGTCATCTGGTCCTGTTAGGGGCATTAAGAGTATTTTAATAATAAGTGGGGTGGAGAGATATTACCTACAAGGGGGCAGTATCCTGGTTGGGTTGTAGTAGTTAGTAAGTGGCCTAAGGACAAATTGATAAGAGAAAACAGACCAGATGGTCCATAAAAGTTGAGTGGAGATTTGATCTGGGGTTATGTTTGTAACTTTAGGAGAAGGGTGGTAAGGGTTTGGGCCCGAATGGCCTGCAGGGCTAACTCCCAAAGTGGAGAATATTATCCCTGGAACCCCAATTGCCCTTGAAGAGATGCCATCAATGGATGGACTTCTAGCAGGCATTGTGTGCCCATCACCCACCCTAGGGGGTTCACTGAGAGATGGTGTTGTTGCACATGTTGTAGGAAACATGGAAGATGGAGGCCTTACTATTAGAGGGAGTGGATGTTATACAGGATTTCCCTCCCAAGGGCCAGCTATTTTCTGGTTGTCCCCCAGAAGATTGTAGAGGCAACATGGTAGGCCCAGATGGGGCTCAGGAAAAGAGCATAAAACAGGAGAGAAGAGGGCAGGGCATGACTTTTGACAGAATAACATAGGCCAAGGGCATAACATAAACCAATTAAAATCAAATGGGTCCAAGATGACAGACAAGTCAAACTCAACTAAACCTTGATCCTCATTCTGCAAGCTAAATGCACACCCAGAGGCTCCCTGACATTTCCAAGGCACTACTGAAAGACCAAGAAATAGGTGGTTTCCCACCTATTCCTGTTGGAATGATCCTCCCACTCATTAGCATATGAAATCACCCAGCTCACAAAAACGAGCCACACCACATTTCATGGCCACCGCATACACCCTCTGCTATGGCACACACTCTGTGGACTGAGCTTCTCTCTGAATCTGAACAATCTACCTCTTACCTATTTCTGTGTCTCTCACTGAATTTTTTGCAATGAGACATCAAGAACTGACCTTCAATAGGTCCTAAAATAGGTCCTAAAACCAGGTACCATGGGTTTTGACTGGGCTCAAGTCCCAGTAGGATATGACTGAGTGACTTAGCATAGCAGAGTCCCTGCCACGTGGGTTTGAGTCCCAATTTTAGGTAAACAATTTCAAACACAACTTTCAGAAATGGAAATGTGATGCCCAATACTTTGTAAGCAGTGGCATATATGGAGAGAGAAGCTGAAGGATGGGAGGAAAAGGCAGTGGGAAAAAAATATGCCAAAGAATCCCCTTCATAACCTGCCAGAAAATCTGCTAAATATCTGACCTGTGCTCACAGTTTTCATTGGCCCAATCCTTTGCACAAAGAAGATTAAGGACAGAAGAATCCTCACTTGCTTGGGTGACAGCTACTAAGGTGCAGCAGATAGTAGAGCCTTCAGGATACGCTGGGGAGTAGCCCCTGCCAGAGTTCCTCAGTTGCACCCCCTGCTGCTCACCTATTCCCAGGGGGTTCGAGGAAACAAGAAATGAGAGATTGTAAAGGAAATAAGATTTTTTTAGCCATATGTCCTTCCAGCCATAGGGCCGAGGCCCTCCTACCTTAACTGGAGGCCTTCTGGAATCTGAAACTGAGTTGCATGAGCTTTCTGCCCAGTTTGTTTTTGCTGTCCTGGTTTCCAGCACGCTGGGCTTCTTGTCGCTTCCACTGCACTGGGTTTTCTTCGTGTTCAGCTTCCACTATATGAGCTTTTGCCAAGCTGGGCTTCTGCTGTGCTTGGGCTCTGTCTTGCAGGGTGACAAGCTGAGGTTTTTTCAGCCAGGTTAAATCTGAGACACAGTGCTAGATATGTTGGGGGAGTGTGTAATTTCCTCAGTTTTGTCTTCTGCAGCAAAAATTTGAAAAGCAGACCAGCGTTACAGTTTAGTTACAGCTCAATTTAAATGGCATACCAGTGTTACAGCTCAGTTATAGCTCAGTTTTATTTGGCAAGCAATGGAAAGTACATTCTTGAGACATGAGGGCAGGCCAACTCAAAAGCTTAATTTTGGCTCCTCTTTTTATAAGTTTTTCTCCCCCTCCGCTCTCTCCCCACCCGCCCGCGAGCCTGTCCTGTGTAATTTGGGCTAGCCAGGAGGGCTATTTGTTTCACCTGAAGTTCTCACTGCAGTCCTCAGATTTTCTTTTTTTCCATTTTTGCAGGTTTTTCTTTCCTTTGTCTTTGAGCCACTGCCGTTTTGGACTCCTTTTTCCTATTCTAACTAACACTTTGCTTCCCCATTAATTTGTCTTGAAGTTATGGGACTGGATGCCTTTATCTAAGTTTTTTGAATGTTGAGTTTTAAGTCAGCTTTTTCACTCTCTTTTATCTTCATCATCAAGAGAACCTAGGCAGGTAATGTAAGAGGTAGAGGCTGTTATAACAGCTCATGCCACAAGTTGTGTGACATTGCACATGGTGGGGACTTGTGGGCACTGGGGAATGTCATCCTGTCCAAGGAGGTCAGTCTCTGCTTTGCTCAGCAGCAGTCAGATGGTGGACCAGCATCACAGGTCTTCCAGCTTTTTAGGAGAAACTAGAAATCTGGGCTTGAAAGTGAAGCTCCCCACTGAGCAGGATGAAATGTGTTTGTGGGCTACACCTGCCTTGTGGGCCACCAATTGCTACTTCTGCTCTAAAGGCTAAATTTTAACTGTAGATCAAGTTGGAATATCACAAAACATTTACAGTTGGAGTATTTTTCCCTACAAGGGTAGATGCCTGGAATGAGGTTAGGTGAACAATCCATAGTTATCTGCCCAAATATAGCCCAAAGCCGTTCCTCTGAGGAAGTACACCTTCACAGGGACCCTTTTTACCTCCTTCCAGCAGAGGGGCTGGAGAGTATTTACACCAAAGAGTAGATTCTTAAAGGCAAAGAGAAGATTTCTGTGAGGTCTTGCATGTAGGCACGCTCAGTCACTTCAGTCGTGTCCGATTCTTTGTGATCCCATGGACCGTAGCCCACCAGGTTCCTCTGTCCATTGGATTCTCCAGGCAAGAATACTGGAGTGGGTTGTCATGCCCTTCTCCAGGGGATCTTCCTGACCCAGGGTTCACACCCACATCTCCTGTGTGTCCTGCATTGCAGGCTGATTCTTTACCTGCTGAGCCACCGGGGAAGCGCCCTGTGAGGTCTTAGCACCAGCCATCTATTTCTAGAGGTGGATTCTGTTTTCCTCTGTTTCAGTTAGTAGGAGGAACAATGGACATTTTTCCTGCTTCTGCAGGAGTTTGTGCTTCCCAGGTGGCACTCATGGTAAAGAACCTGCCTGCCAATGCAGGAGACATAAAAGATGTGGGTTCAATTCCTGGGTCAGGAAGATTCCCTGGAGGAGGGCCTGGCAACCCACTCCAGGGCTCTTGCCTGGAGAATCTCATGGACAGAACATACTGCAGGGCCAGGGGCCACAGGGTCTCAGGAGTCAGACATGACTGAAGTGACTTAGCACACACAGACCAGGAGACTGGAGACTGCTGTGTGCACTTTTGTACCAACATTCCCAAACATCTAATTTTTCCTTTCCTACTATGTTTTGCCCCTGCTTTGGGTTTCCTCCTGTGTTTATTTTATCCTGGTATACCCTGTGTAATTTGCAAGCCTTCTCAAGGTGTTTTTGGAATGAGGTAGGGTATAAATAAATAAAAATGCTATCTCTGGAGCCTTTTCTGCCCCAACCTGAGTTTACACTCTGTTGGTGCTTCAGGCCCCAGTCCTGTGGGGATGCCACTTAGCAAATTACTGCTTCTGTGTATCCTCAAGGTAATGGGGCTTCCAGAGGTGCAGAACAAACCACCAGGGAGTTGTTTAAGCACTGGGAAAATCTGGCCCGATACATCATTCCCAAATCTATATTTGTTTTCATGGCTTAAGAAGAACCTTGGGGCCCTTTGGGATATGAAAAGCTGCATGAATCTAACAAAATATTATTAAATAGATTTATTTGGGGTTTGCTAAATAGTGTGAGGCCCTCTTGAGAGCTACTGGAGGAGAATGAATCATTTTCTGCAGTCTCCACCACTTGTCTTTTTAAGAGTCTCTCATGAACCCCTGGTGCCACTCTAATAGTTCCAGCTAATCCTGTTGCTATAGTTACAACAATTAATTATATGCTTAACTAGCCTTACTAGTACATTGCAGCAATTCAATTAAAATCTGATTTTATTCTTCCTATACTTTCAGTTTTCCCCTCCAGTCTCCAGCTCTAAAAACTGTCCATAATGTGGTTTGAAAGGGTCCCAGAAGTTGTTCAGCTCATTTCCCATTGGTTCCTTTGGCCAGAACTTGATGGAACACAACACGGTTGCCCTGAAATAGACCTCAGTACCAGAAACAAAACATTTGGGAGATTTTAACCTAACAGCTGAGCAAATTGTAGAACTAATACCCAATGGGTACAAGGCTGCTCTGAAGACATTTTTTTCCCCTTCTTAATTTTGATAATGTATTAAATGATAATGAGGATACATAGGATACCTAAATTAGTAGCTGTGCCCAGGCCCTGGTATGGCATCTGAAGTCACTCCACATGGACCCAGCAACCGAGCAGTAGATAGAAAGGGCATCTCCTGAGCTGCCCTGGAGATCTGTGGGCACCAAGAGGCTGTCGGATCCATCAAAGTTCCAAGTGCACTGGAATGCTTGGTCTCCAGGTCCCTGAAGGGAACATGTTGCCTGAAAATACTGGACTGTCCTCTCTTCTGCTAACTACTAGTGAAGAGTAAGGGCCCAACACCTTCATTTTTTCAGGAGGGAAACGTTTTTCATTTTTAAAAATATTTAAATTTTATTTATTTATTAGGTGGTGTCAGGTCTTAGTTGTGGCATGAAGGGCCTTTGTCTGGTCCACGTTTGCCCAGCTTTGGATCTGGCCCCTTAATAATTTCATCTAACATGGATGCGTTCTGTGTGCCAGGCACTGGGCTAAGCGATTTTCCTGCATTCTTTGATTTTGCAGGTGTGGAAATTGAGAAGCCCCAGGCTTAAGAACACGGAGCTCCAGGGAAGTTCCCAGTCATCGTCAGGCCTGCGTGGCTCCCAAGTGTGTTCTTAGCCTTTATACGCTCACCTCCTCCAAATGCCATTTCTGCTCTGACCCTCCTTCTTCAGGGACCTCAAGACTCCTCTGCTTCAGCTTTCAGCTCTCAGAGAAGATCCCCAGTCCAAACTCAGTGATGACCCTCCTTCCACACCATCACAAAGTTGGTGTTCCCATCACAGCAGCCACCCTCCTAACTCGCCTCCCTCCATCCTCCTGGCCTCTCTGCATCTGTGAAGGGGCCACTGACTTTCTGGGCACGCAGCTCCGAAAGCCCAGAGTTATCTTCGATTTTGGACTCCCTGTCTCCTTCAACTTTACAAATAACCAGTCCCTGGTGTCTTAGCACCCCTTCTGCTGGCTTGCTCACCTCCTCCTCCTGCACCTCCAGACCACTCCTGGGAGGTGGTCCTTTGCCGTGAGCCAGAGCGTGGGTTTAAGAAGAAATTACAACACATACAAACGTTCTCTCCAGCTTTCCGCTCTCAGTGGTTTTGCAGCATCAGGTCTTCCCCAGCATCTCTCCTGGGCTTTCAGAATTCTGTGCCATCCTTAGCAGGGCAGGGGTCTGAATGTGCCCCTCTTCCTGTCCTTATCGGGTGCTGACTTCCTTCTCTGGACCATACCCTCCCCCACCCCCTCCCTGCACCATCGATAGGATCAAATGCAGTCTCTGCGGAGCGTGCACTTGCAGAAGATAGCCACCAATTCCTTTTTAGCTACACCCCATTCTCAGAACAAATCAGCACATGGTAGGCCTTTAATCAAGCTGAACTTCTAAATTTGAATTTGACTTTTCTGAATAAGATTTCTCTGGAGATATTACCCTATTTCAAAAGAATGATTCAAAAAGAGTGTGTGTGTGTGAGTGTGTGTGTATAGATGGGAAACAGGAAGAATATTTATACATGAATGTAGAAAGGAGACTGTCTTTCAGGCTGTATTTGGATTTTTCAATCAAAATAAATTTACAATATAATTTAATGATTTGAGAAAATAGCATTGAAACATGTATATTATCATATGTGAAACAGATCACCAGTCCAGGTTCGATACATGAGACAGGGTGCTCAGGGCTGGTGCATTGGGATGACCCTGAGGGATGGGATGGGGAGGGAGGTGGGAGGGGGTTCAGGATGGGGAATACGTGTACACTCATGGCTGATTTATGTGAATGTATGGCAAAAACCACTACAATGCTGTAAAGTAATCAGCCTCCAATTAAAATAAATAAATAAGAAAAAAATTACAATATAATTTAAAAGGTTTTATCAAATGTGTTACATCTGCAAGGTGCTGTGTTACACGCAAATGTTATCTATCCCCTAAATATTTTTTAAATGATTAAAAGAACAAGTGAAGGGAAGAATGAATGTATCTATTTAGTTATTCATTTATTTATCCATCTTGGGGACCACAGTGAGCTCTGAAAACAAAGTTATATTTTTGTTATTCACTTATTCCACAAATATTTGGTAAATGTCTCCCATGTGCCAGGCACTGCTCTGGGCTCTAAGGAGACAAAGGTGAGCAACAGAGCTCAGTGCCCAGAGGTGGGGGCAGACAGGTGCTGCGGATGGGTCATGAGTCTGTAGCATCACTGGGCCATGACCTCCCAGGACCTGTGCCTGCTTCAGGAACCCACCCAGGTCCTACTTGAGCCAACCAACTCTCACTGCAGCCCTCCACCTGATTCATCTTTAACACTGATTTTTTCATTTTATCTTTAAACCACAGCCCCCCTCCCCTTCAGTTCAGTAACAAAGAGACACCTCCAGGAACCAATGTCATTGTTGAGACTCCCCGTAATCCCTGGAGGGGGCAGGATCAGTCCTTTACCATCCAGGATTCCCTGAGTGCCTGGCTGGCAGCCCTGGGAAAGCAGGAAAAGTATTTGCTTAGGCAAAATGTACGTGCTCATATGATGCTAATTACATCAACAGCGTGTCCTCTACCACTGCAGATGTTACAGAGGGGCTCCCAGATCCCACACTGACTTTTTACTCATTGATGCTCTTATGTGAGCAGGCTTCATCTCACCAACTCCACTAAAGGGAAAATGTTCCAGGGACAGCTGCTCCTTACACAATCACCATGGCAGTGCTGATTGCCATCTCTCTCTAGGCCAAAGTAGTGCAGAAAAGAGAACGACTATGGTGTGTTTGTGCCTGCAGTCCCCACCCACAAGTGACCACAGCAGCATAGGGCATGAATGGGATCACTGAGCCTGGAGTGCTTTCCTGCCTCTGGCCCAGCTGCTATTGCAGGACTTGGAGAACCAACGTCCTGATCCCTCCCTCATAGGATCCCCAGGAGGAGTCTCTGCAGAGATGAGCCAGGCTCCCAGGCTTCCTTGGGCTCTTTGCTGTGACGGGTCCTGCACTTGCACTTCCTGAGGGCATCCAGGACAGACAAGGGAGGCACCCAAGCAGCCAGTCTCAGGTTAACACTGAGTCCAGATCAGGAACTGGCCATGCTCTCTCTGGGGGACACGTGCCACCAGCTTCGCTCGCCTCTGCTCCTAGGGTTCTAGAAACTGCATGAACTTCCCCTCCTTCAGCCTCCTCTCTCTCTTCACAGTTTCCACTCCCCAGATGCTGAGGCAATCTCCCCAGCTCGAACCTCCTTCCTGTCCATCTGCCCTAAACTGCGTCCTGAGAGTCCGTCAGCCTTATTGTCTCCACTCTTGCTTTCCATGTGATGGGCTCTTTCTCCAGAAGCCACTGCCTCTAGTTCCTCACATATTTAATCCCTGAGGGACTAGCTCTTCAACCCCAGACCTGTCCAATCCCTACAAAATCATACTCATATTAGTTTTGACTTACAGACAACCAATTCAAGCAAAGCCATGAGGTTGAATGATCTGAGGGAACTTAACATTGCTTCCTCAACTACCTACATGGACTTTCTGGAAAGGTGGACCCCGTTACAAAGCTATAGGTCAGAGGCCCCTGCTGAATTGGAGAAAAGGTAGTGCTACGGGCTGAGTTGTCTCTCCATAAGTCATATGTTGAAGCTTACCCTCCAGTGTGCCTGTGCTTGGAGTATGGAAGTAATTAAGGTTAAATGGGGCCATAAGGGTGGAGGCAGATTCTTTACTACTGCACCGCCTGGCAGGCAAAATTGTAACTGACCCTTTGCAGCCAGGTCAGGACTCAAACCTGCAACCTTTGGATCCAAGGTCAGACACCTTATCCATTAGGCCACACAGCCACCCGTAAGGGTAGAGCCCTGCTCTAATAAGATTAGTGTTTAGCAGAGTTCTTTCTCTGACAACTGAAAACACAGTGAGGAGGCAGCTATCTGCAAACCAGGAAGAGAGCTCTCATCAGGAACTCAATGGGCCAGTGATTTGATCTTGGATTTCTCAGCCGCCAGGACTGGAAAATAAATGTCTGTTGTTTATACCCTCCATTGTGTGGTATCCTCTACTACATCAAAAACAGATATTTGGCAGAATACCGGGATAGGAAAGAGTAGGAGAGCTTGGAGAGAACAGCAGAGATGTATATTTAGGGCTTCCCAGGTGGTGGTGGTGCTGCTGCTGCTGCTAAGTCACTTGAGCCGTGTCCGACTCTGTGCGACCCCATAGGCGGCAGCCCACCAGGCTCCCCCGTCCCTGGGATTCTCCAGGCAAGAACACTGGAGTGGGTTGCCATTTCCTTCTCCAATGCATGAAAGTGAAAAGTGAAAGTGAAGTCGCTCAGTCATGTCCGACCCTCAGCGACCCCATGGACTGCAGCCTTCCAGGCTCCTCCGTCCATGGGATTTTCCAGGCAGAGTACTGGAGTGGGGTGCCATGCAAAGAATCCGCCTGCCAATTCAAGGGACGTAAGAGACTTGGGTTCAATGCCTGGGTTGGGAAGATCCCCTGGATTAGGAAATGGTACCCCACTTCAGTATTCTTGCCAGGAGAATCCCATGGATAGAGGAGCCTGGGGGCTACAGTCCATGGGGTTACAAAAGTTGGACATGACTGAGCATCTGAGCACAGCACGTATTTAGATTGAAACAATATCAGATTAATTGAATCTACAGATTAAATTGGAGATAACTGACATCTTTACATATTGAGTTTTCTATTCTACGAATATGGATGTGTTGGTTTGCTAAGGCCGCCATAAGAAAATACCACAAACGAAACTACTTAAACAACATAAATTTATTTTCTTATTAGTCTAGAATCTAGAGTCCAGGATCTGAGTGTTGGCAGGGTTGACTTAGGTCTGTGTCCTTGGCTTATAGATAGCAACATTTTCCCTGTGTCTTCACATAGTCTTTCTTCTATACAGATTTGTTTCCAGACTTACTCATCTTATAGGGACACTAGTGATATTGGATTAGGGCCAGCTCTAAGGAGCTCATTTTAACTTTGCTTTTGATCAGTCACTCAGTCATGTTCGGCTCTTTGCGACTCCATAGACTGCAGCACGCCAGGCTTCCCAGACCTATCTCCCAGAGTTTGCTCAAACTCATGTCCATTGAGTTGATGATGCCATCCAGCCATCTCATCCTCTGTTGCCCCCTTCTCCTCCTGCCCTCAATCATTCCCAGCATCAGAATCTCTTCCAGTGAGTCAACTTAGTCAGTGCCTTAAAGGTCCCATTTCCAAATAAGGGCATATTCCACGTTACTGGGGATTAGGACTTCAACATATGAGTCAGAGAGGGGATATGGTTCAGCCCAAAACAATGGAACAATCCCTCTCTTTATTCACATTTTCTTGCTTACAGTAACGTTTTGTGGTGAAGTCATGTACATCTTTTGCTAGGTTTATTCCCACATATTTGATGTTTTGGGATATTCTCATAATCAAGTATCATTTTATATGCTATTTTTCTATGTACTTGTCATTGATATATTGAAATATTATTGAGTTTTTATACATTGATCTTTTTTCAGTGATCTTGTTAAGTTCACTTCTTAACTGCAACAGCTTATTTGTAAATTTCTCTATATTTTCTAATTCAAAATCAATGTGGTCTGGAAATAATGTTAGTTTATTTTTTTCCATGTTTGTCTTTGTACTTTTTATTTTTCTTGCCTTGTTGTACTGGTTAGAACAACTACTACAATAACGAATGGAGATTATTACAATCAGAAATAATTCTTTCTAAGCTTTGGGGAATTGCCATCTGGATTGCATTATAAAGAGTAATTTTTGCTATGGATTTTTAATTCAAAAAAATAATTTTTGATTAATTGTCAGTTTAAGGAGGTCATTTGCTATTTCTTATTTGCTAAGCCTTATCAGAAACAGATAGTAGATTTTAAATGTTGATTCTATACCCATTGAGAACATTATATCATTTTGTTTCTTCATTCTGTCAGTGTGATAAAATACATTGATTGATTTTCCAAAGTGAAATGAATCTTACATTCCTGTAATGGACCCAAATTGAAAGGGTCATTTTAAGATATTGTCAGATTCATTTTACTAAGACTTTATTTAAATTTTTTGTATGTCCTTGAGACTGGCTCTTAACTCTTCTTTCGTGTAAATGTTTATGTTTTCGTCTCAAGGAAATACTTGCCTCATAAAACAAGACATACCTGTTCTCCATTTTTGTTTTTTAATTCTCTGAAGATGTTTGTTTGAATTGATGTTGAAAGAATGAATGAATGAAAGTTGCTCAGTCGTGTCCAACTCTGTGCGACCTCATGGACGGTAGCCCACCAGGCTCCTCTGGTGGGCTATGGATTTCTCAGGCAAGAATACTGGAGTGGGTAGCCGTTACCTTTTCCAGGGGGTCTTCCCAACCCAGGGATCTAATCCAGGTCTCTTGTATTGCAGATGCATTCCTTACCATCTGAGCCATCAGGGAAGCCTCCAAATTGGTGTTATTTCCTCTTTAAATATCTGGATGAAAATACCAGTGAGGTCAGTTGTGCCTAGAGACATCCTTGTGTGAATGTTGGCAATTACAGTTTAAATTTACTTAATACAGAACTGTTTAGATTTTAGAAGTTTTCTTCTTGTTTCCATTTGAGTAAGTCATGGTTTCCAAGGAAGATTCTCATTTCAACTACATATGAAAATTTATTGAAATAAAGTTGCTCACCACATCCTCTCATTATTTCATTTAAATGTCTGTTGGATTTGTGGCAGTTTCTTTTGCATTCCTGATTTGGTATTATGTGTCTTAGCTCTCTTAATCATTCTTGCTTAGGGTTTAGTTTCTCAAAGAACTGACTTTGAGTTTTGAAATTTCTTTCTATTTTACATTTGCTCTATATTTGACAAATGTCTGCTGTCATGATTATTATCTCCTGTCTTCATTCTTTGTGATTAATTTGATACTCTTTTTAACTTCCTGGAATGGGTACAATCCAACCAGTCCATCCTAAAGGAAATCAGTCCTGAATATTCATTGGAAGGACTGATGCTGAAGCTGAAACTCCAATACTTCGGCTACCTGATGTGAAGAACTGACCCCTTGGAAAAGACCTTGATGTTGGGAAAGATTGAAGGTGGGAGAAGAAGGGGACGACAGAGGATGAGGTGGTTGGAAGGCATCACCAACTCAATGGACACAAGTTTGAGTAAACTTTGGGAGTTGGTGATGGACAGGGAGGCCTGGCATGGTGCAGTCCATGGGGACTGCAAAGAGTCAGACACAACTGAGCAACTGAACTGAAATGAACTGATGGGCACAGTTAAGAAAATAAATATATGACTAATTCTCAGCATATCTTGTTTTCTGATATATGGATTTTCCTTTCAATCATACTTCTAATTGACTTATTTTAGTATGCTATATTTTCATTTTAATTAAAACTATTTCAAATTTTCATTATGATTTAACCTTTGTTCATAGATTATTTAGACCTATTTCCAACCATTTGGTGGCTTTCTAGTACCATTATTATTGATTACTAGCCTTATTTCACTGTATAATTTGAATACCTGGAATTTTTTAAGATTTGACATATAGCCCAACATATGGCCCAGCATCAGTTTTGCTATCTACCTTTAAAATTAATGTGACTCAGAAGTTGCTTGTACAGTTGGTAAATATTTTTCAGATTTTATATATACTAACAATTTGGTTTTATTTGCTTAACCTATCAGTTATAGAAAACATGTTAAAATTGGCCAATATGGTTGTGAGTTTATCCATTTTAATTTGTATTTTTTGTTTTATATATTTTGATGCTACATTATTGGGTGCATGCAGTTTAAGAAGTATTGACTTATTCTGGCTGATTGATATTTTTATTATTATGAAATGTCCCTCATTATCTTCAGGAATGCCTTTTGCCTCAAAGTCTATTTTGTCTTATAAAATTAGGCCATGCTCCTTTTTATTAGTTTCTGTACTTTTAGTTCTTTTCTGTCCTTCTACACAAGGTACATCTTTGTTTTATTTGTTCATTTTGAGATATTTTGTTTTATTATTGACTTAGTTATTTTACATTTAGTATAGTGAAACTGAAAGTTGCTCAGTCATATCCGACTCTTTGCAACCCATGGACCCCAGGCCAGAACACTGGAGTGGGTAGCCTTTCTTTCTCCCGGGGGATCTTCCCGACCCAGGAATTGAACCCAGGTCTCCCACACTGGAGGTAGTTTCTTTACCAGCTGAGCCACGGGAAGCCCCAGAATACTGGAGTGGGTAGCCTATCCCTTCTCTAGTGGATCTACCCGACCCAGGAATTGAACTGGGGTCTCCTGCATTGCAAGTGGATTCTTTACCAACTGAGCTATGAGGGACATTTAGCAGTGAAATATTTAGGGTTTCAGCTATTATTTCTTGTCATACCTGTTCTACATTATTTTATATGCCTTTCTTGCAACATTTTGAGCTGATAAAAACATTTAAAAATTATTTTCCAGTTCCTTCTCCCTTATCTTGGTAGTTATATGGTTTGTTTTCCTTTAATGGTTACACAGTGGTTATAAGAAACATCCTTGACTTGTTGGAGTCTAAAACAAATCAGTACTTGGATCACTTCCCAGATAATTCTAGAACTTTTCCAATTTCAATTCTATTACTTCACTTTTTTTAATGTATTTGTTCCTCAGGTGTTTTAAATCATTATTATTCTGTATAGTCGATATTCATTTAGATTTATCTACATATTTACCTTTCCCGTTTATCTTTAATTCTTCTATGTCTGGGTTTCCTTCTCTTCAGGAGATGCTTTAGCACTTCTTTTTAGTGTGAGCCTAAAGGCAACAAATTGTTTTGGTTTTCCTAAAAATGTCTTAGTATTTTCTTCATTTTTAAAGAATGTTTTCCTTGGATAGAATGCTAGGCTGCAGTCATATTCAGAAAGTCTATTCATCAATATTTATCTAGAGCCTAAAATTTATCAAATGCTTGCTTTGATCAAGTAATTCTACTTTTAGGAAATCAATGGGAACCAGTTAAAGTGAAAATAAAGCAAGAGGTACAAAGAAATAAACCTCATCATCATTCACAAAAGTGAAAAAACTGTAAATTACATAAAATCCAGTACTAAAAACTACGGTTTAGTAAATTATGGCAAATCGACAAAGTGTAATACTATGAAAACCTTAAAATGATTCATATCAAGAATCTTTAGTAAGGAAAAACATGTATATTATTATTGTATATGGAGAAAACGAGATGCAAATTTTGACATATTGTGTGATTTTAGCTAAATAACAAAGTTATATGCATAGAAAAAGCCTAAGAGGAAATACATAATTCAGTTAACTCTCTTTATCTGCAACTTTAAGGGTTATGGGTGGCTAGTTTTCTGTGACTGAAACAAATGTTTTCCTATGTAACTTACTTGTCTTTTTCCATTTTGAATTATAAATAGAACAAATGATAAAATTTATAGTTCAGTTAAAGGACATTTAATTCAAGGGGTTTAGGTTGTCACAATTGTCTTGCACACACAGAAATTTCCTGTGAAAGGAAAACATAAAAATATACCAAAGAGACCTATTTACATTGTCAGAAAATGTTCCAAGTCTCAAATCACTGAGAAATACCTACCTCACACAAGTTGCCATAAACACCTGATTCCTAACCATAAATCTTGGTGTTGAAAATTGCATCCCACACACATTTCATCTGGAGCTGAAAACAGTATGCAGCATCCACCTCCCTTCATATACCCTAGTAGTCACTTTCTAAACCTCATTAGAGGCGGTAATAATGCTTCCCCTACAGGAATTAATTTTATGCTAATCATATATGTCAGTGACTCCGCACAGCTGCTTCACAGAAGCAAGGGTTTTGCAAATTAGCTGCCTTCTTATTTGGGGAAGGTGTAGGATGGACCAGAAGCAAAGGCATCATTGGAACTCATATAATATTTTTACACTTGTTAATGAGCCTAGCAGTCTAATTTTATCATTTCATCAGAAGATGGTTTGGGGCAGAAGCAGTTCTGAGTTTATCAATTCTGACTCAGCTGATTAACACTGGGCTTGTAAGATAATTGGAAAGGTCAAAAAACAGTGTCTAGTCTTTCTCCTAAAGCTAAAATTATTGGCGAGAAAACGTCGAAGAGACACTCTCGCCCTTGTGGGAAGGGGCTTAGGAACCAGGCAAACCTGAATTTGAATCCTTGGTGCTTGCTCTCTCTCTGTCTGGCCTGGGAGAAAAGGCATATCTTTGTAAATCTAAGTTCCCTTCTCTGTTCAGCTTAGTTCAGTCTCTCAGTCCTGCCTGACTCTGCACACCATGCACTGCAGCACACCAGGCTTCCCCGTCCATCACCAGCTCCCAGAGCTTGCTCAAACTCACGTCCATTGAGTCAGTGATGCCATCCAACTATCTCATCCTTTGCAGTCCCCTTCTCCCACCTTCAGTCTTTCCCAACATGGGGTCTTTTCCAGTGAGTCAGTTCTTCGCATCAGGTGGCCAAAGTATTGGAGTTTCAGCCTCAGCATCAGTCCTTCCAATGAACACCCAGGACTGATCTCCTTTAGGATGGACTGGTTGGATCTCCTTGCAGTCCAAGGGACCCTCAAGAGTCTTCTCCCAACACCACAGTTCAAAAGCATCAATTCTTTGGCGCTCAGCTTTCTTTTGGTTCAACCATAATGGAAATAAAAATGCCTCTCTCACAGGGAGGGACAAGACAAGATACATGAAAAAAATCCACAGTATTGTCAGGTACAGTAAACCTTCTTTCAACTCTAACTGGAAAACCTTGCCTATTTGGGAGAACCAAGCTTCCAAGGTCTAAACTTATGGGATAATTTCCACCTCCTGGTTGGGCTGGTTAGACTTCTTTTAACTTGAAAGTGGAATGTGATATAGTCACAGGGGTTAAATGTGGGTGGAAATGGTGACGAAAATGAGGGTGAATCAGTGAATATTTAGGATTCAGGGTAAAGGACAAAAAAATCTGAAAAACAGTCCAATGAAGAAATGGTAAAAATGTGATTCATTTAAATAACCAATGTTTATGGAACTCTTACTACGAGGTGGGCAGAATTTGATGTAGAGGATCCAGTGGGGAACAGGGATAGCTAAGCCCCTTCCTTTTCTTCAGAGGGCTGATCTCTCTTTCATAACTTTTATGGAACACTTACGGGCGGAATCTGATGCGGAGGAAACAGTGGGGAACAGGATAGCTAGGCCTCTTCCTTTTCTTCCGAGAGCTGATCTCGACTGGGGACAGCAGGCGTGGAGAACGCACAGTGAGGGCTGTGGTGCAGACCGGCCTCGTGGCCCCCACGCTCCCCACGCTGGGGCAGCCCTGGTTAGCCTGCCGTCTTTCCACCAGCAGCGATTCTGCCCACAGGGGACAGAGCCACCTGGGAACAGAGGAGTGGCTGGCTCAGCTGGAAGAATGGCATTGAATAAGCAAATGCAGTATATGTTTTACTCTCTCTTGAGCCCTTTCAGGAAGGTTGCTGCCTTCTCCCAAGACCCAGAATCAGCACAGACACGCACAGCTGTAGTGAGTCATTCCACACTTATTAGCTGCTGGAGAGCTACTGAGATAAGCAGCCTCTTGAGGGGGAAGACCCCCTTCCCCAGAGAAGGCTGGCTTGTTGACACATCACACAGCCTTCCCCGGGCTTACCTTCTCTTGCCTCTCCCATCCTCCCTCTGGAATCGCAATATGCCCATGCCTCGATGACTCACATTACCCAAGTGCTTCCAGCAACCGGTCTGGGTCAGCAAAGCTCGTGGGATGCTCAAAGGATACAACAGTGACTTCTTTCTGGGATGGTAGGTCACTGGGAGCAGGG
Organism: Nanger dama; assembly: GCA_917880005.1. Classification (NCBI taxonomy): domain Eukaryota; kingdom Metazoa; phylum Chordata; class Mammalia; order Artiodactyla; family Bovidae; genus Nanger; species Nanger dama. The sequence goes on along the minus strand of CAKJTW010000044.1, from coordinate 8,332,375 downwards.
AGGAATAATTCAGCCTGGGTTTTGAAGACCTTGATAGTTTGAGAGGGCAAAGGAGGCTAACCCTGCTAAGATTTCCCTCCACAAACACTTGATAAGCGCCTGCTACGTGCCAGGCACCCTCTAGATGCTGGAGATACACGGGTGAGTCAAAGCCGACCCAGTCTTCACAGCTTGTGAGTTAACAGACCAGTGAGCAAAGAAGACCTTAAGTAAACTAAACTCAAAATTCAACATGACGAGCATTGACATGCTCGTAGGTAGCATGACGTGGTCATGACACGGCATGACATAGCATGACATGGTCCTATGTAGCAAAGACCCAGGGTACCGCAGGAGGCTGTTACCTGCTCATAGAAGCTGTCTTAAGGAAGTGATCTAAAAGGATAAGTAGTGAGTGGATGAAAGTCGCTCAGTTGTTTCTGACTCTTTGTGACCCCATGGAATGTATAGTCCATGGAATTCTGTAGTACAGAATCCTGGAGTGAGTAGCCTTTCCCTTCTCCTGACCCAGGAATCAAACCGGGGTTTCCTGCATTGCAGGCAGATTCTTTACCAGCTGAGCTATGAGGGAAGCCCAAAGGATGGGTAGGAGCCGAGCAAATGAAGAAGGAGGGAAGGCAGCAGGAAGAGTCATGCACAAAGGCCCTTAGCAGAGGAAAGCAAGGCATTACAGGGACGGAAAGCATACAGTGCAACTGCAGTGGAGAGGTAGGAGAGAGGGAGTGAGGGGCCAGGTGAGGCTGCAGAGGCGGAGCTGTCAATGGTGCTAGCTTTAGGGATTTTTATGTCAAGCTAAACTCAACCTCAGAACTCACTGCTTTTTAAAAAATACTGATTACTGTGTCTCATATTCTTTTTCCAATTTTTAATTTCTATTGTTTTATCTTGCAGTTCACTTGTTTCTCTGTCCCTTGATTCTGCTGGGAAATCCACCCACTGAGATTTTTGTTTCAAGTGTGGTGTTTTCAGCCTTATAATTTCCATTTGTTTCTTCCTTATGTCTTCTATTTCTCTGCTGAAATTTCTTATTTCTTTGGTTAGGCTTTCTCTTTTTTTTTCAAGTATGTTCATAATTGCTCTTGGAAATCATGACCCCTTAAAAATCTTTGCAAATAATTCTAACATGTCTGTCATCCCAATGTTGGCATCTATGGGTTGCTTTTTTTGTTTGTTTTCATTCTGTTTGAGATATTCCTGATTCTTGATTTTCCACTGAAACTTGAGCATTTGGTATCATGTTCTGAGACTCAGGTTTGCTTTGAAGCCATCACCTTCACTGGCTTTCTTCCACACTCTCTGGCAAGAGCAGGCTTAGTGCCACTTTGTATCTGATAGGTGAGAGTACAAGTTCAGGTTCTCTACTCAGCCTCCACGGCCCACCACTCCTGCCAGGAGTGGGAGTTCTGGCCCCTACATGATCTCCACTCACCCTGTGCTAGAGCAGGAGATCTCAGATGGACTCCTGGCCTCTCAGGTTGGCCTCTTGCATCACCTGTTTGGGTGAGGGCTGGAGGGACGCCTCTCTACAGCCCGTGAGCATCAAAGGCTGAGCTCTGCATGCAGCCTTTTCAGGTGTGGTTAAGAGTGCTCATTTGCTTCAGCCATGTTTTACTCTTCGTGACCCTATGGACTGGAGCCTGCCAGGCTCCTCTGTCCTTAAGAATCTTCAGGCAAGCATACTGGAGTGGGCTGCCATGCCCTCCTCCAGGAGATCTTCCCAACTCAGAGATCGAACCCATATCTCCTGTGTCTAATGCACTGCAGGTGGGTTCCTTGCCCACTGAGCCGCAGGGGAGGCCCATGGTTAAGAGTGGGGCTGTCATATCCTGTGGCGACTGGGTAGACCGGAGCGTTCTTGTCTGGAAGTTTTCTGTCTTGCTAGGCTGCCTATTTCCTGGTACTCCCACTAGACAGAGCAGGCTTTTCTAGAAGCTGTTTTCTCCCCCATTCATTGGCATTTCCAAGATACTGGCTTCTGTAGCTCCAAGGGTAGGATTTATGAAGCAGAGAAAACCCAGGGAGCTCACCGCCACGTCATCCATTGGGTCTCAAATCCTTTAGCGGATGTGTTTTTTCCACCTTTCAAGGTTATCATGTGTTTCTTTTGTATGTAAGCTCCAAAGTACTTAGTCTACTTCATGAGCCTTGGGTATCACTGGGAGGGCCTTGTTGGGAAAATATGGAGAAAAATCATATAATCATGAATTAGCTGTTAATCTCTCTCTGGAACAAGAGAAAATGAGCTTCTCCTTGCCCTGTGCCACCTTACCCATCAGGGTCTGGAAACTGGCGATCACTCAGAGGTCATGGGGGCAAAAGTAGAAAACCAGAGAGGCCTTCCTGGCCATGCCCAGATATTAGACATGTTCTCATTCAATTCCTATTTCCTTCTGTTGCGGTCAGAGCTTTCAACCATCTAGTGAAACCCTCTTGGCTAATATTTGGGCTAACCACAAGCAGAAGATGTGAGAAACTTTGCAGGGGTGTATTTCTCAATGTGAAGTGAAGTGGAAGTCCCTCAGGCGTGTCTGACTCTTTGCAACCCCATGGACTGTAGCCCACCAAGGCTCCTCTGTCCATGGGATTCTCCAGGCAAGAATACTGGAGTCGGTTGCCTTTCCTTCTCCAGGGATCTTCCTGATCCAATCCTTCTTAAAATTACTGGGACATTCACTTGGAAGGTGCACTTGAAGCCCTTTAGTCCTTTCTGCACTGACAATGCCAAAGCTTTTGATAATGAAAAGTGGCCAGCACCCAAGTAGAGGCTTCACCAAAGCCAGGATGCAGTGATCAGTCAGTTGTTCCTCTTTCACAGACTCAGAGAATAATGTTGCTGAGAGAGTCAGGGAGGGTTCTGTTAACTTCTAGTCCAAGGTTTCAGGAAAGGCAGTGGCGCTTACCTTTATTCTGTGAGCCGTGACTTCCACACTTACGTGAAGGTGAGTGAGGTTATGGTGACACCATCATGAGGAGGCATTCAATTCCTCTTGATTTTCCCACCCCCTCCCCTGGTCCTGCAGGAAACCAGCCTGTGCTCACAGGTCCAAGGGAGAAGGTGGGCAGGGCGTAAAGGCAGAGCCCTCCTACATGGCCTATCGGTGTTTGTTTTTCAAGGGAACCTAGAGAGATTCAGAAACAGCAGCATCACTGACTCGATGGGAATGAGTTTGAGCAAGCTACGGGAGTCAGTGATGGACAAGGCAGCCTAGCATGCTGCAGTTCACGGGGTCACAAAGTCAGACATGACTGGGCCACTGAACTGAGCGGACCAGAAACAAAACCATTAAAGATCTCCACAAAGTGAGTGTGGGGCATTGTGGGGACAGCTGGGGGCTGGAAGAGCAGAGCTCCTTCTGTTCTCTAAACAGCATGGGCAAGAGAAAGAGTGACTGAGGGTTCATCTGGACACACGGGGCCCAGGCAACTAGGAAAAGCTCCACTGCTCCATCCACTGCGTGCAATGGCAGAGGTTCTGAGCCACAGACCCGGGAGGTGGCAAGCTCTGAGATTTCCTGGGTGTCAAGGTCTTGGTGTGACTTGGGAAGGGAGACCGCTGAAAGAGACGCTTGAGTGAAGGATTAGAAAATGCAGTGGCTGTTGCTCCTCCCCTGGGTTTGTGAGCCGTGATTCAGTGGGGACCTCGGTGACTCCCCTGATCCTGATAGCATCCCGTGATGAGGTCACGCGGCCAGGAGGCAGAAGAGTAGGGCTCGTGTGGTTCTCCAAACCCACACCTTTCAGTTCACCACAGCAGATAGCCCTTTTTTTCCTGCTCAATGGCTCTTTTATTTTTAATTTATTAATTTATTTTTTTTGGCTATACTAGGTCTTCACTGCTGTGTATGGGCTTTCTCTAGGTGCAACCAGCAAGGGCTCCTCTCTGGTTGTGGTGTGTGGGTTTCTCTTTACCATGGTTTCTCGTATCGCAAAGCACAGCGTCCAGAGCATGCAGACTTCAGCAGCTGTGGTGTGTGGGCTCAGCACTTGTGGCCAAGGAGCTTAGTTGCTCCATGGTGTGTGGAATCTTCTCGGACCAGGGATAGAGCCCATGTCCCCTGCCCTGGCAGGTGAATTCTTAACCACTGGACCACCAGGGAATAAAACCCCTCTTGGAGAGCTCCACAGAAGCAGAGATACATTCAAGGGATGTGAGCAAAGAAACACCTTACACTTCTACATTTCCTCCTTCAAGAAACTGCTGGTTATCTCAAGCTCTTGTCTCGCTGGTCTGGGAAGAGAAGGCAGCTGGTATCTCTTCAACAGCTGGTTCATTGCCTCTGCTCATTTCAGCTCAGATGCATTTGCATGTGAAAATTACCTTTCCTCAACTCCCAAATCAAAGCTTACAAGAAGAGAGGCCCCTCTCTTTGAAGCTGCAGAAGACATTGCTATAAAAAATAATCATGATTGGTATTCTGATGCTCACCCCGTGGCCTGCCGCACCTCAACACATCAGGGTGTGCCAACAAGAAACCACACGTGCGTCTTATTTTGAGCCCAGGCCTGAAGTGAGATGCAGACATTGCTCATCTCTGATTTAGTCCAACAAAACCTATTCCTGTAACTTAATTTCTCATGTTTGCTTCTTTCATGTCACTTTCTGATATCAGCAGTAATGTGATTTCCTAATTTACAAAACCAGTTCTCAGGTCCTGGGATTCCTCCCTTTCTTTGTAGATTGAAATAGGAAGACAGGGGGAGAGGATCCAGGAATAATAACTTTGCCAAAGTTAATAACAACAGTGGTCTGTCTATTTATGCAGGAGCAGAAGACTCCTCCCTCAGGATGCAGAACATTCTTTCAAGCCCTTTCTGGAACCCTAAGGTTCCTCAGAGGTCTCTCCCCTCTGGTTCCCCGACGGCAGGACCCTGGGACCCATCCTTTGCCTGAAAGCTAGATGATCAGAAAACTACAAGCAACTTCCTTCCCAAGTCTGCTTCTCAGACACTAGCTCTCCTGACCCATGAATCACGCAGAAAGGTGGGGCTCATCCCTGTGTACTGCCTGTGGCTCTGATGAACTGTGTCAACCAGGCCGTCACTTCAGAGGTTATAAAATTGGCTTTCAACTCGATCCACACACGTTCTCAGACTTAATTCTAATAAATAAACACACCATATTGGGTAGATACAGCTGTCCAAATTTTAAATGTGGGACACCAAGGATCAAAGAGCAATTTTCTCAAGTTTCATAGCCAATAAGGTGTGAAGACTCACTTGGCAAACTCTTCCAGGAAGACGTGACCTGGGGAGCAAGGTGTGTCCATACACTCATACCACTCACCACTGCTTCCAAGGCGAGTCCAGTGGGCACCAGAGGACCCACCCTGCCTCCCTTTCTGGCCAAGTATCTGAAAATTATGCCACCAAAATAAAGGGAGAGAGAGAGAGAATGAGCATCTCTTAGACATGAAGGTAAAAGCTAAAGAAAGGGTAGTCTATTTATCACATCACTTGTGGATTCATTGTGTGTGTGTGTGTTTAATCTTTTAGAGCACTTTTTAGTTCCCTCAATACAATAAACATTTATTTCTTGTCTACAGGGCTGAAACTCCAGTACTTTGGCCACCTGATGCAGAGTTGACTCACTGGAAAAGACTCTGATGCTGGGAGGGATTGGGGGCAGGAGGAGAAGGGCACGACCAAGGATGAGATGGCTGGACGGCATCACGGACTCGATGGACATGAGTTTGAGTGAATTCTGAGAGATGGTGATGGACAGGGAGGCCTGGCGTGCTGCGATTCATGGGGTCGCAAAGAGTCGGACACGACTGAGCGACTGAACTGACTGACTGACTGACAATGTGTTATGTACTCTTTTAGTCTCATTTGTCCTTGTCTTTAAGAAACTCTGATTTCTTTTTAATTGGATAGTTGATTTACAATATGTCAGTTTCTGCTGTACTGCAAAGTGATTCAAAGAGGAAGACAGATAGCCATGCACACGCACATACCCTTTCTTTTAATATTATTTTCCATTATGGCTTATCTTGAACTCCTTCTCTGACTCACAAAGGGAAAGCTGGCAGCCATGGCCCAGACTGTCTTCGTCCCAAGCCAGGCTTTCAGCCTCCCTCAGCCACCAAGAGGACTTCAGAAATATTCACATTCTGCAAGGGACTCTCTTTGAGGCAAAACAGCGGAAACTGCACACCTGTCAGACCAAAGCCCTGTGAGCTGCAAGAGATTCAGAAAATTTGGAGCCACATGGAATGCGAGTGATGATATAGGTTCCCCTAAGAGTGCTTTCACAGCTGGGTGGACCTGGGACAGATGATTTCATCGTCTGCTAGGGAAATACACTCCAGAGGAGGAAATCCATCATCAGCCAGCTTCAGGGCCTTCAGAACCCACTCCATCACCAAGCACCAACCACCAGAGATGTTCCATATCCAAGGGATGCAAAGTTCAGTGCATTTGAGATGCACTCCCGGCTCCAACCCCCTCCTGGAGATTCACAGTGCACAACAACCACTCTGAGAAGTTACAAAACAAGTAAGTCCACTGTTATGGCAAATTTCTTTTGAGCGTCTCCTCACTTGTTTTGCAGAGGAATGAGAGAAAATTTATTGAGATACATTTTCATGACCATGAAAGGGACAAATAAAAGAGGGTTGTGCCCGCCCCCCTCCCCCATCCTAGACCTTTATGTTGGAGATGTGGGACGTTCCTTTGACCTAAGGTCAAGTTCAAATATATTTGCAGTAAAAAAATTAATTGATCCAAGAAATGGAAGGGTCTCTGGGATTAGGAGGAGTTAACCTTGGGAAAAAGAGATTTTCCAAAGAGAAACAGTCAGTGGTTTGGAGTTTGTGTCCTGCGGAGGGCACAGTGGATGTTCAGGGATGCGCCCTGTGCCTCTGCAGCCAAACCTCAGGCAAGAAAGAAACAACTGCAACAGGAAGCTGCCCTTGCCTCCCCCACGCCCTCCACTGCAGGGGTGCGCTGGGAGCGCGCTGGCTTGGAGCGGAGCACAGCTGCAGGGTTTCATGGGCAGCAAGCTTTGAGAGCCTTTGCCAAGTGTTCCTACATGTGTGAGTCCCCTGAAAACTTCTGCAGTGTGACGAGGATACCCTTGATATAAATGTGCTTAAATGCCTTCCCTCACAGGTGCATCACATTTGATTAGATTTGGGGAATGAAAGTAAGAAGATTTTCTTACACTTTGAGTCTCACAGTGATGGCAAATTTGAACTGCACTCCATGGGTAACGTCTACCAACACTTTCCGGAACTTGTCTCAGGCAGAATACTCTTTCAGAAATGCCCGTGTGGGTAGATTTTGTACTTTGCCGAAGTTCTTTGCCCCCTTTCCTTCCCATCATGAATAGGTGGATGAAAGGTGTTGTTTTAGTGACCAGATGAATATGACCTCAACTAGAGCTGGCTGTCGGCATTCCGGCAAATATCTGGAGGAAATGTGAAAACCTCACTTGGCTTCTCTCCTTTCCTCTCACACAGACGGAATTTTCTCTCATTAATTTCCTTATCTGTTGGACCTGAAGTAAAAAATTAAAATCCACTCATCCCAGTTTTATGATGGTAAATTACCCCCAGAATTGTGTTTTAGAATAATCTTGATTGTTAAATGTGGATGGATATATCAATAATGGGCTTCCCTGGTGCTTCAGTTGGTGAAGAATCTGCCTGCAATGCAGGAGACCTGAGTTCGATCCCTGGGTCGGGAAGATCCCCTGGAGAAGGAAATGGTAACCCACTCCAGTATTCTTTTGCCTGGGAAATCCCATGGACAGAAGAGCCTGGTGGGTTACAGTCCTTGGGATCACAAAGGGTAGGACATGACTCTGTGATGAACTTTCAATTTCTTTCATGGCACCAAACAGAATGTGCCACAGACCCATCACATCTCATGATCTGTGGTTTCCATGTTCTCTAAACGGGCCATGAACACTGAATTAGCACATCTTGAACCACTGCCCCAGGGAAAATGAAAAGATTCGTTTCCTGTGAACCTTTAGTTACAGCATTTCCATCAACCAATCAATATACCACCTTGTTTTATGTGTTTCTGTTGAAAGACACCGTATGTAATATATGTAGTTGACTCATTGGCACTGAAACCATGACCAGTGGCTCCATAGCTGCCTGATTGAAGCTCATCCAACACATATTTTCTCCAAAATGTGCATCATAGCCTTTTTTGCGCTTAGGAACACCAGTCAGCACTTCAGCACTATCCTTGAGTGCTGAATAAAAAGCACAAAAATGAGACTAAAGAGATCTCAAAAGGAGCTTATTTACAGTGTGAGACTCGAAACAGGAAGACAGAGCCTTGTTTGACCTTGGCTGGGAATGTCTACGTCCCACATTTCATGTCCATGAGTGACCTGGACAATGTGGCAAGTACTGATTTGGGTTAGAACTAAATTTTAGCAAGTAGGTGAATTCACAAATATGGAATTCACAAATAATGAGAATGAATAGTATTACTTTTATAATCATTAAAAATATTATCAAGCTTAAAAACTCCCAACGTAAAACAACAAAGATAATAGCTGTAATGTATCTAGCATGTGCTGAAAAATCAGTGTGTTCTGGGAACATCACCAAAGCTTCTCTCTCTGACTGAGGCCCTTTTCCTCCATTTCCCTGACTGCAGATATAGAGCATAATTGGGCTTTCCCTTCTGATTCTACTCCTATTAACCTGTAAATGTTACTGGAAAAAAAAAAAAAAAAAAGTGTTCCATCTCCTTTACTGTAAATTTCTGAATATAAGGGGACCCTCATATTCCCAATGTGATTTTAATTTAGCATTCTTAACTGATGCAAATAAACTTGCAATATATAGTTCAGATTACAAAGTCAAATAACTTAGCTGTACGTAGATAATTTAAATCTCACATACCACAGAATAAGGTATTATTTTTCAATTGATAGCTTTTTTGCTAACTATCATATAACTTTATTCAAACTGGCCACAAGCTTCAAAATCCATTTCTTCAACATCCCTAGAAACTGCTTGTGAGTCATCACACACCATTTTCCAGAAATAGCAACTTCCCTCCTGAGTTAAGAAAATGAAATTTTCTAAGTCTGTAAATGATGATTACTCCAATCTTTATCCCAAGCTTTAAGTATCCAGTGGCACAACATCAGGAAGTGTTCTCCCCCAGTTCTCCTGTAGTGATCTGACAAAATATTTCTTTTTAAAGGATCTTTCAAAAGCTAATTTACGATTAACAAAACTTGGAAGAGTGACGCTTTTCCCTAAGGATAACTACTACTCCTGCACTAATAGTCTTTCCCTTTCCCTCTCTTTCTTTCTGGTGACTTCTACAGACACCCCAAACTAGAATTGACTGAGCTCAGTTAAAGCTACTATGTCTTTCTTATATCATACTTACTGCTCAGAACACAGTAATCAAGAGGCTGCCCTGGAACAGAAGGATCTGAGTAGAGGGCAATTCCCTCCTTTCAAAAAGATGATCTGGAGAAGAGGGAAGGAGCTTCTCCTTATATGTGGGTATATACTGTAATTTAATTAAATCTTAAAAAGAGTTTGGGAAAGCCTCTCTATGGACCACAGTCCCACTCTAGAAAAATCTAACTTTTTATTTCCTAAAGAATGATGAGCCACGACTTTGCCGGTATTTGGTGCTGAGGAAAAGCGAGCAGAGAATGAGTCTCTGGCCTTTCAGTGTAAGTGAGGGGCTTGTGGCCCATCCTGCCACCAGGCAAGACACGAGCTTATGTGATGAGCCAGGCTAAACATGCCCAAAGCATTCGGAAAACTTTTGGATTTAAGGCCCATTTAGAACAAAGTCTGGTGCACCCAGGGGAGGTAAACAATTTGTGTGACAGAAATTGAGGGAAAACTACTTAAGGAAGAAATGTTGAGTCTTCAATCAACTGCCTTCTGAAGGCAGTTCCTAAAAGTGATGGGCTTGTCTACACTCTGAAGTTCTTTCTCTGGCTTTCCAATCTCAAGAAGAGGCCCAGCTCACTCCCTATCCTGACCCCGTCCTGCTCCCAACATAAGGCCTCTCCTCATACACACTGGTCAAGGAAAGCTTTCTCCACCGACGTCCGCCCGAGGGTCCGCCCTGGGCTGCAGTCTACTCTCACTACCTCCAGCTGCTCAAGGAAGCAGGCCTCCTTTGCTTCTGCCTCTTTCCAGGGACCTGTTCAGTGCCTGTAGCACCCCTGAGGCCAAGACAAGATTCCCAAACTTTCGCAGTAGAAGCCCACACAGTGGGTGATTTCCTGGCACCAAACACTCCGAAGTGTGGAAGCGCAAGGCTCATGGACTGGCCAGATGCCACTCTGCCCTCAGTCCAGTCATCCCAGGTCCAGGGGAGGCACAACCCTGAGAATCAGTCACTGCGTGCGTGCTAGTCCCTTTAGTTGTGCACGACTCTTTGCGACACTATGGACCACAACCCACCAGGCTCCCCTGTCCATGGGATTCTCCAGGCAAGAGCACTGGAGTGGGCTGCCATGCCCTCCTCCAGGGGATCTTCCCGACCCAGGGTCAAACCCACCTCTCTCATGTCTCCTGCATTGGCTAGTGGGTTCTTCACCACTAGCGCCACCTGGAAGCCCAATCACTGCATTTATAAAGCTTAACCTCCTCGAATGTTCAAACAATGGCATTCACATTTACCGCGGGTTTGCCCACTCTCTTACTGGTAACACATTACTCGTGACACATGCTCAGTGAATGGAGACAGACCAGCGCGCCAAGATGACTCCACTTCTCTTTAGGAGCTTTTCTGATCACTGAGTCACTTCACACACTTTAGCCAAGATGTTTTTTAAAATGAACCTTTTCTTCAAGGGAAAAAAAATGCTGCAAATGGAATCACCAGAAAAGCAGCTAGGAATAAATTTTTCGAGTCATAATGCAAGGCATTAATTTCCTTAATCTGCAAAGAACTCTAAATCAATTAGGGAAAGGGTAAAAACTCAGTATAAATTGGGCAAAATATATAAATAAAGAGCTCACAAGCAAGGAACTACAATGGATACTGATAGCTCATTAATAATAAAAGGAATGTAATTAAAACTAAAACCACATCTGCTTTCATTATAAGTTTGGCAAAAATAAAAATATTTAAGACATACATTGGAAAGGATGTTGAGAAACAAGTGTTCTCATGTACTGCTGCTGGGGATTTACACTGGCTCCACCCCTGTGCTGGAAATGAAACAACTAGTAGCATTAAAAATGCATATGCCCTGTAATTCAGTCATTCCAGTGACTGTTCTTACTGTACAAAGATATCCACTGCTGCACTGTTTGCAATTATAAAAGATTAGAAACCAACAGGGGGCAAATTAAACAAGTCACAGTATGAACACACAATGGAAAACTGGCCAGCCATGAAAAAGAATGAGATGCCTTCTGTACACAAGGATAAGGCAAGGCTGATAAGATGAACTGATAAATGAGAAGAACAAGAGAGAACAGTGTGGATCACACACTATCATGTGCTAATGCAAAAAAAAAAAAAAAAAAAGGTACATTTTTATAATTGTGTAACTCCCTCTCCAAAAACAACAGAAAGAAAGAAAGAAAAGAAGAACCACTAGTAAGAGTGATTGCTTCTGGGAAGAAGAATTGGATTGCTAGGATTTATGGGAAGGCGACTTCTTTTTCACTGTGTAGATTCTCAAACCTTTTGAACTGTGGACATACAGTACTGATTATAAACAATGAAATTAAAGTAATCTAAAAAATATATCCAAAAAGGCAGAGACTAGGAGAAAATATTTATAAAACACATATCAGGATTCACATCCAAAATATGCCAAGACTTCTCAAAGCTCAACAATAGAAAAATAAAACAAAAATGATTTTTAAATTACCAAAAAAATACTTTATGTAAACCAACACTACAAAGAAAAATATGACCAAAAGCATTTCAAGAGATCCATAGCATCATAAAAGAAATCCCACACTAAGATAACTTTACACATTTATTAGAATGATTTTTTTAACATGGCATAACTAGAGCTAGTGAGTACATGGAATAGCTGAAACTCTTCTGCACAATACCTAGTGCTGACAGGGATGCGAAAAGATACACCTATTTTGGACAGCACATTTTCCTTTTAAAGTAAACCGATGCCTACCAAATGACCTAGCAATCTCACTTTCTGATATTTACTCTAGAGAAATGAAAACACATCCATACAAAAACCTGTATGTTCATGTTCATAGAAGCTTAGTTGGAAATTGCCAAAAATCAAAAATGACCCAAATGTCCCTCAGCTGGTGAATAGATAAACTGTGGTATATTCAGACAACAAAATACTACTCAGAAACAAACAAAAAACACCAAAACAAAACAAACAAACACGCAAAACATAAAGAAAAAACTAAGGTACTGAAAGAACACAGATAAATTTCAGGAGCATTATACTAAAACTGCATTATATTAGAAGTGGTAAAGAACCTACCTGCCAATGAGATGCAGGAGACCTGGATTTGATCCCTGGGTCGGGAAGATCCCCTGAAGGAGGGCATGGAAACCCACCCCAGTATTCTTGACTGGAGAATCTCATAGACAAAGGAGCCTCACAGGCTATAGTCAATGGGGTTGCCAAGAGTCATACACGACTGAAGCCACTTGGGACACAGTGTGCATACTGTATAAGAACAGCCAGCTACAAAAGACTATATACTATGATGCCAATTATACAACATTCTGGAAAAGGCAAAACAGGTCAGTGGTTATCGGGAAAGGAAAAAAGGGACTGGCTACAAAGGAGTCCTTTGGTGGATAATATGATTATTACACAACTGTGTACATTTCTCAGAGTGCATACAACCGTGCTTGGCTATCTAAACTCTGTTTCCTAAACAGAATGAAAAGGGTCATGAAAAATTCAGGCCACTCTGCCTGACTCCCTGGGAACATGCCTAACCATCTTCCTTCAAAGATGCTAGAGTCTCTACAAAGGCAGATAGAGCCCTGTTTCAATCATGTTACCCCCAGGGAAAAGCATTTACTGGCTTTATCTACTCCAAGGGCTGAGTGACAATATTATCTTTCCCCACCGGACAGGGAGATTTCAAGTTTGAATGTAATCTTAATTAGATGCTCCTCTTTGCAACTTGATTATGAAGACAGTTGCACTGAGGTGAGAAGGAGGTGGGAGAATTTGATCAAAGCCAGTCACTGGGAAAGTTACATGAGGCTAGATGTAGAATCCAAAGACGATATGACAGGTACAGCTCTTTTTAACCTTGTCCATTGCACTGACAATTATCCCTTTAGCGGGCATTTCTAATTTGACTGTCCAGTATATTTATTATATATTATAAAAACAATCATTTAAAACAATTTTTTTGAATGATGTTCACTTTTAACATATTAGGTTGAACACACACACACACCCATTCAAATGCCCTGCTGAAGTGATCTGTCTTCAATAATCTAGAATTACCTGCACCTCCTGGTTACTGGTTTCATTACTCTGACAGCTGAAATAATATACTCATGGCTTGTATGAGTCTTGAATGTTTGGGGTTAGGAAAAGAATGGACAGGTTAGGCATGATATTTTCTAAATTAACTTGAGCTCTGTGCTTGTCGACAGCGCTACAAAGTTTAATCACACAGAGGATGCTTGAGGGGAGCGCAGGGCAGAGGCACACGCGGAAGGTTCTACTTGACTGGACGCCATTGTCATGAGAAGCCAGGTGTCACCCCTTCCAGTGTAAAGGAATCAAATAATTTAATCTTTCAAGACAGATTCAACGAATCCACTCTACCTTGAAAGAGATAAATTGGTACATAAAGTACAAAAAGTAATCCCTTTGATAAGCATGTTTTTATATCTGCCTCCTGACTGTGAAACTAGAGAGCACATTTAACACTGATGATTAATATGTTAAAGTTTAAAGCTGAAAAAAAGAAAAAGAAAGAAAAGGAGGGAAAGAAGGGGAAAGAGAATCAGCAGCAGCAGCAGTGGTGGTGGTGAAAACCGTGATGCTGTGACCATTTCATAACTGCGCCCTCAGCGCTCCGCTCCAGGACTCGTGCCTGGAGAATCCCGTGGGCGGAGGAGCCGGTGGGCTGCAGTCCATGGGGTCGCGAAGTGTCTGACACTGAGCGACTTCACTTTCACTTTTCACTTTCATGCATTGGAGAAGGAAATGGCAACCAACTCCAGTGTTCTTGCCTGGAGAATCCCGGGGACGGAGGAGCCTGGTGGGCTGCCGTCTGTGGGGGTCGCACAGAGTCGGACGCGACTGAAGTGACTCAGCAGCAGCAGCAGCAGCAGAACCCAGCAGTCTCCCTGGGAACCGCACAGGGAGGGACTGCGGCTGCATGAGCAGAAACAGCAGCGTGTCGAGGGGCCTTGCCTTCCTTCCCTCCTAAGCCTGGACCAACAGAACTCAACCACCCGAAAGACCCAGAGACAGGAACTTCCTTATTCCACTTGGAAAAGGCAAATTCCAATGAAATGAGTTACTCTGCGCTAGTGCAACTGGTGGGTGGAACCTAGTGTGACTTCCCCAAATGCCACTAGCACGGGCAGAAAGGGAATTTTTAAGGAGATCAAGTGACAGGGACAAAGAGAAGAAGAGAAAGCAACAGTGGAGAGGAGAGAGGGACGACAGCCCTCTTGGAAGCTGGGTGTTGAGTGGAGCTGGACAAGCCGGCCCAGCAGAGCCTTGAGACCTTCAAGGGAAGTTCAGACACCCACGTTGGGAAGCGGGGAGTCAGCAGCACTATGGCTCTCCTCTCTGACCCTGAAATTGAGGGGCTGTGGATCCCAGGATCCCATCCAACCCCATCCAGCAACTGCTGCCCTCCAACTCTTGCAAGGCCTGAGAAGTCATGCCAGAAAAACAGAAACAAAGAAACCCAGGTTCAGGGAAACGGTCATAGCAGTGTAAGACAGAGGACTGGAAACAATCAAGGGAAGGTGTGCGCCTGAAGGGTGGGGGGACCTCCTTCTCAGGGCCCCACCTACTCCAACCATCGTGCATGGTCAGTTACAGAATTCCCGCCTCTGGAAACTTTTCTCAGTATCTAGCACTTGTCTTTCTGATATGGTTGGTATTTATGGAGAGTGTCATTACGTGTCAGGAGCAGGGGGATTTGTGGATGCACCTGTTCAGAGTTCACAAAACAGATAGGACTGTGTTACAGTTATGAAGTATAATTGTGAAGTGGGTACCTCTGATTCCACCACCCAACTTTAGAAGGTGCCGTGGCCAATCTACACGGAACCTGCATGTATCCTCCCACCCCATGACTCTACCTCTGCTCAAAAGGAGCCTCCACCCTTAAGTCTGTGCTTCTCCTTCTCTTGCTTTTTAAAAAATGATGTTGTTAATTGTGCATGTATTCCTAACTGATATACTTTTTTTTTGCCTTTTTGGTAGTTAGCTTGATAAAAGTGATATCATCTTATCTGACTGGGAAAGTCTGAGAAAGTAATTTTCACTCGTCATTACATTTGTTTGCCTGTTGGCTGTGCCACTCGGCATGCAGGACCTTAAGTCTTGTCACCAGGGATTGAACCTGAGCCCACTGCTGTGGAAGCAGAGGGTCTCAAACACTGGGCTGCCGGGGAAGTTCTTCATCATCACCTGTTGGCGGGCAGCGTTAGCTAGTTCATTTTCTTAACTATGAAATATTCCTCTGTGTGAATATACTCTCCCTTTGTTTATACGCTTTCTTGTGGATGGAGATTTAATTTGTTCTCATTTTGGCTACTACCTACTACGATAACTGCTGAAAGTGTTCTGATACATGCCTTTTGAGTGCCCATGGAAAGGAGCATCTCCAAAGTATACAGACAATTGTTGGGTCATAGTATTATACAGGCAAGTTTATAAGATATTGTTTTTCAAAGTATTTATGTCAGTTTACTATTATATCAACTGAGTGTATGCTCCTTTTCTTTATATTTCGAACATTTGATCTTAACAGATTTTTTTTTTTAATTTTCAGAAGTCATTGGCAAAAGTATTCCATGGTGGCCTTTTTATTTTCTCAACTACCCACAAGATTGAATTTATCCTCATAGGTTTATTGACTTTTTATTTCCATCTCTGTGAAATGTCTATTCATATCCTTTGTTATTTTTTTTTATTGGATTTGTTGGTTTTGGGGTTTATAGTAGTCCTTTATGTATGCTGAATATTAATCCTTTATTAAGAGTGTGTGTTACTGGGATGACCCAGAGGGATGGTATGGGGAGGGTGGTGGGAGGGGGTTCAGGATGGGAAACACGTGTACACCCATGGTGGATTCATGTTGATATATGGCAAAACCAATACAATATTGTAAAGTTATTAGCTTCCAATTAAAATAAATAAATTTAAAATTTAAAAAAAAGAGTGTGTGTTACTACGAGCTTCTATGAGTTTTACAGTCATCTATTGTTTTTTGAACAATGATTTCTAGAAAATAACTAAATTACCAAAGAAATTATTCATATTCAAGGTTAAGAAGTCTCAATTAAAAAAAAAAAAAAAAAGGCCAATTCTCCCCAAAGCAGTCCATAGATAGATTCAGTTCACTTCCAGCACAAATCCAATTTTTTTTTTTGAGGCAATGGTTATTTTGTGCAAAATGGAGCATGTGTTGGAATTGGCAGCCTTTTCCGTACTGGTAATAGTCCAGAGGGCATGGGCTAGGAAGTAACAGAGACACAGGTTTAAGTCCTGGTTGTGTGCTCACCAGCTCAACACTTGAGTAAATGACTTCTCTGAGCGTCAACAGGTCTAACACCTAATTGGTGTCGGGAAGATCCCCTGGAGAAGGAAATGGCAATCCACTCCAGCACTCTTGAATGGAAAATCCCATGGTCAGAGGAGCCTGGAAGGCTGCAATCCATGGGGTCGCTGAGGGTCGGACACGACTGAGCAACTTCACTTCACTTCACTTCACTTAAGAATATCTAATGTAGCTTTGTTATAACCAGATAAACACAAAGTCACTATCTAGCACACAGCAAGCACTCAGTAAATGCAGGCTGCCTTCCTCTCCTTTCCTTCACGGTTATCCCCAGATGCACAGAGCTCTAAAGACTTTCTGAGCTGGAGGGCCCGCCCCTGTTAGAAAGGAAAGGCTCTCCCCACCTAGGACTGGATGATGAAGTGATGTTGTGGGGCCTGCCAGGAGTGCAAATGCCTTTCATTCTTGTCCTAGAACATAATTTAAATCTATTTTTTATCACAAGAACTGGAAAATGCAAGCTACAGAGACAGAGAGCAGCCCAAGGCCTTGACTGTCTCTTTATTCCCTTTGAACTTGATAAAAGCAATACCTGCCCTTCCTTGAGCCCAGAGGTGAAGCTAACAAGAGGCTGATGACATTGAAGCTTCAGAGTGTCTCATTTGCACAGGTCCCTCTGAGGCCCTGGAAGCGGTTCTGATAGGGCTGTGTAACCCTATGTTTTGGTGAAGTTTTCAAAAGTGAGGTATTTTCACTGCCTATCAGTTAAGGCTGGGTCTTTCTATTGACATTCCATCTGCATGCTTCCCATCATGTCCGGTGGAGGGGGGAGTGGCCATGAGTAGTTTTGGGGCCAGGCTAAGGGGATGTTAAGTTGGTGATACATCTAGTTTGGTTTTCATGGAATATGTGCGTGTGATTTGCAGTCACTTCTTTGTAGAAGTGAGTTAGTAAGGACTGTCCTGGTGGTGTCCTGGCTCCCGGGGTTACTCTTCCACCCACCACGTGGTCTCATCCAGTGTCACAACATCCAGACGCAAGGCCAGAGGTCCAGATGCAGCCCTGTGCTACACAGCATGTCCAACACCAAAACTAGAAGACGGGAGGAGGGAAATCACAGAGCCAGAAGAAGCTGGTCTGAAATATCCTTCCAAATCTCATAGCTCATATATTCATGTGAAAGCAACTTGAGATATTTTAAAATTTGACAACAATCTTAAACATTTCCCGACATCATCAGTGATTTTTATCTGTGTTCCTAAGAGTAGTTGTTTGGGAAGCTAAAAGAAGCTTTCCAAACTATCAATAATAACCCACCCCCTCAAACTTTTTTAATTAACCATGCCACAGGAAGAACTAAATTATCTTGCCTTGTTATCTGTAAAAACTATCACAAAATTGTCATTAAAGAGGATATAGCCAGAAGATCTAGGGAAAAAAATTACTGAGTATGTCAGAAAAATAATTATAAAGTATGAGATTTTTGTGACATTTGTAATATTTGCCAGCTTTAAAAGTTTGTAGCTTATAACTTATTTTCTATTCTACACATTCTCTTTCATACCCAATTTGATTCATCTGTAACTATGTATTCTTATTCTCAGAGAGGATCCCACAATTGCATAAGATTCAGACCCACAAAACTGAGATCTATCCTTTGTCTTACCTGAAGGTGAGACTCTTCAGTTTAATGAGTGGCCTTGGGCCCCAGCGTGGATGTTACTCACAGGACTGTGGAGGAGACCTCAGAGGGCCAGCCACGGTGCAGCCAGTGCTAGGAGCCAGCACCGGATGGGGGGCCCAGGGGACTGCTGCTCACAACTCTCTTGCCTCATTTGGGGCAAGTAATGGACACTCTACACACACCCGCCACCACCACCCCCCAAGCCAGCAGTGTTTACCAACGTGGCCTTGGGCAGGATATCTTCTGCAGTCTCCTCCTCCACAGCTCTGCGGCCCACCAGGATCCAGAGACTTCTGCTTATAGTCCTTAAGGACAGTCAAGGAGAGCCTGAGAAACCCACCTGCTTCCAGCCTGAAAGGAGTCAAACTAAACAGGTAGAGGATCTCCCTTCTGCCCTCCACTCCCACCCCGGGAATTCGGAAGAGGAAATGAGATAGTAAGCAGGAAACCTGTCAGGCAGTCAGGAAGCATTTGTGGAATCCAAACAAAAGATGTAATCAAAGTTCAGCAGCAGCCGAGGGTTTGTTTGAAGAGCAGAGTTGTTATCTTTCAGTCTGAACAAGACCCAGTTCTGCCTCCTGACCTTGGGCCACCACAGGTATGTTTGTGACCAACCAGGCCTGCAAGTATTTGAAACTTGGCCTTCCCTGCCCTGCCCTCAGGCTCTCAGACCATCGCTCTGGTTTTCTGAGCACTCTAGAAGTCCTAAGGTCCCCTGGAATTTGAACTTGAGTTTCCAGGACAGACCAGGCCAAGTGCTCCTGTCTGGCATGCCTCCAAACAGTATCCTTCGGTCCTGCTCCAATTCATGCCTCAGTGAAAGCACATGAGATTTGAGAGGTGCTTTACAGGGAGAGGCCGAGGGGGGCGGGTGGCGGGCAGGGGGAGACGGCCAGGCTTGATGGGAGGGATAAACAACTTGGCTAGAAGAGCTTATCCATTCACTCCAGCTTTCCAGGAAAACAACTATCAAAGGCTCACTGAGATAAAACATCCATTTCTGTGTATTCAATGGTACCTCATCTCCTTGCTCCCCACTTCCATCTATCAATCATCCTTACAGAAGTGATTCAAGTGAAATGGACAGTGAAAATTAAAACTGCCCAGGGCATCTCTCTTTTCACCTGAACCTTGCAGGTCCTGTGTCTGCAAGCTGCTCTGGTCCTTCCCAGACAGTGACAGAAACTGGGCCCGTCTCCATTTTCCCCTAAATCTGTCTACAGTGCAGGCATTTAGTCTCATCACAAAAAATACTGAACATCGTACCAAAAAATTCAGTGTCAAAAACAGCAGTCTATCTCATAGCTGATAGGCAAGGTCCTTCTCCGGCACAGTAAGGAAGGAAGTGTTAGTTGCTCCATCATGTCTGACTCTTTGCAACCCCATGAACTGCAGCCCTCCAGGCTCCTCTGTCCATGGGACTCTCCAGGCAAAAATACTGGAGTGGGTTGCCATTTCCTTCTCCAGGGGATCTTCCTGACCCAGGGATCAAGCCCAGGTCTCCCACAATGCAGGCAAATTCTTCACTGTCTGAGCCACCGGGGAAGCCCCTCTGGTACCATAAAGAGAAATTAATACCAAATTTCAGTTCCTGTTTTCTCTCATCTTCCCTGATTTTTGGAAAAATTAGTGAGGAAAACAGAAACAAAGAATAACAAGAAGTTGTTTGGGGGCTTCTGCTGAAGACATTAATACTTGTACATAAAAAAAAAATATTTCTGTGTACACTGAATACCAAGGCTGTGCCAGGGTGTATGCTAAGGACCTTGCAGACAGTATCCTCTCCCATCCTCACAATAACCCTTGAAATAACAAGTGAGCTAGTCAGAGGCAGGATGGACCCAGTTTTCTCAGATTCCAATTTGTGCTGTTTGGTGTATAAATTCAAGAACTATATGAACCTCTCCTACGAGAGTTTCCCAGGAGTTCCAGGCTAGGGAAACAGGCTTGGGAAAGGAAAGATGCGGGCAGAGTCAGAGGTCAGGGATGAGGGAGGAGGAGTAGGGGTGTTTAGTGGTGCCCCCTAGCTCTTGGCAGGGATGACAAACAAGAAAAGTAGAGTTATAGGTTTGTAGAGTCCTAGCCTAAGAAACGAGAAGAAAGCACGAAGTATACTGCTATTAATCAGAAGATATAAAACTGTATACCTGAAGCTGAGATGTTTAGCTCAGACTTGCCCAGAATCTAACCGAGCTGAAGTTGTCTCTTGAGAAAAGTTTTTTTCATTGTTTAAAACTATCACACACGCACGCACACACCCCCACACTAAGTAGGATAAGATAATAGGCGCACAATTATTCTCCATCCCCAACCAAACAAATATTGTTTCCTCCTCTGAAAACAGCTGTGCTCTGTGCTGTGCCTAGGCACTCGAGTCCGACTCTCTGTGATCACGTGGGGTGGAGCCCACCAGGCTCCTCTGTCCGTGGGGATTCTTGAGGCAAGAATACTGGAGTGGGCCGCCATTCCCTCCTCTCTGGGGTCTTCCCAGCCCAGGGCCTGAGCGCGGGTCTCCCACGCTGCAGTTGGATTCTTTTCCGTCTGAGCCACCAGAGGAGCTTATCGTTTCTTCCTCTGAAAAGAGCAGGTTTGCTAAATTGGCCCAAGTAATTGAAAAAGGGGCCTTTTAAGAAATGTTTTCGATGGTGCCATCTAGTGGACTCATCCTAAAAGTGCTATCTGTTCTTGCAATTAAATTGACTTGAGAGGACAGATCCTAGTACATAATGAGACATTTGGTCCCTCAATTCTTCCCTGTGGCTTTCCATTATTTTCCCTCTGGGCATTCTTAACCTCCTTTCCCTTCCACTACAATCAACTGATCCTTGAAGTTCCCCCTTTCATTTCATAGCTTTTCTGCTGCATTAAAGCCATTTTACAGCAAGATTTATAGCAATGTCAAGAATAAAGAAAACCGTTGTAAAATTACCTGGACAACATTATAAACTGGCAATGAAATTGGCCATAATGCACAGCTGGTATTTATGTGGGCCACCTGTTCATTTTAGCCACTCCTGATCGACTGCTTTCACTGTATTCCGAAAGCCCTTTCACTTGCCTCCTTCTCCTCCAAAGGACTTCAGAACTGATGATAATTTCTAGAATGTGCTAAAGCCTCACATCAAGCCAACCTTGCTTGTCCATGTGGCCATTAGCATGCCTAGAAGCCCATCATGGCTGATTCTTCCTTCTGAGTCTTTGAGCTCTGCCAAAACTCAGATAACAGACAGAACAGTTTCACCAAAACTCACAGCAGTTACAAGATACACTTAATCCCAACACACATATTCATATCAGAAAATCAAGTGAAATGTTCGAGAAGCTATGCACTTCATGACTATGGGAAGGTACTAAGAGCCATAATTTGTAGCAGCAGCTCCCATTTAATGAGCACCTACTCAGTACAATTTGAAATTTTTACATACTGCTAATCCTTGAAGGAAATGGCAATCCACTCCAGTATTCTTGCCTGGAGAATCCAATGGTCAGAGGAGCCTGGTAGGCTACAGTCCATGGGGTCGCAAGAGTCGGATATGACTTAGCAACAGGATCATCATCAATCCTTGCAACAATTCTGCAAGATTGGTTGAATCAGTTATTCACTGCCTCTATGACTTCAGTAAATAATTTTACCAACTTCATTTTAAAAATTGTCAGTCTATCAACAGTTCACTCATGTAGTGAGATTTCGGTAGTAATAGCTAAGAGCCACCATATCCCTATTCTATGCTAAGGATCCTTATGAGAACTCTCCATATTACTTCATTTTATTTAGTCACAATGCACTTATAAGGGCTTCCCAGGTAGGACTAGTAATAAAGAATCTACCTGCCAATTCCGGAGACGCAAGAGATATGGGTTTAATCTGTGGGTTAGGAAGATTCCCTCAAGTAGGAAATGGCAACCAACTCCAGTGTTGTTGCCTGGAAAAATTCCATGAACAGAGGAGCTGGAGGGCTACAGTCCACGGGGCCACAGAGAGTCAGACACAACTGAGCAGCTAAGCACAAGCACACGTTTATGATGTACTATGAATATGCTCATTTCATAAAAGAATGCTGATACCCAAAGGAGTTAAGTTACTTGCCAAAGCCAAGAGCTAATAAGTGACAAAGCCAGG
Source organism: Nanger dama (assembly GCA_917880005.1). NCBI lineage: Eukaryota > Metazoa > Chordata > Mammalia > Artiodactyla > Bovidae > Nanger > Nanger dama. The sequence continues at coordinate 8,309,907 of CAKJTW010000044.1, read as the reverse complement.
ATACGAACCCAAGAAGTCATGTTCCAGTGCTCTTTTGATAACCGTGACTACAACTTAATAATTAACTTTAAAAAAATCAATGAGTCAAGTCTGCATGAATGTTGGAGTAAAGACCCAGCAGTTCTCTTCTCCCTAGAAGCAATGAAAAAAATTGGCAAAAATTACCACTATCAACTTTTTTCAGAACGCCAGAAATGAATCAAAAGCTTGCAGCAGTTGGGAAAGCATGTAATTAAAAACCAGCTGAATCTTGCTGAGAACAATGAGCTTTGTGGGTTTGCTTAACTGAGTCCCATCTCTAACTCTCTAGCTCAGCAGGAAACTTGAAAGTCATTCCCAGTGAAGGCTCAGAGCCACCAGAAGCAGCAAAGTGGAACTGGAGCTCTTTCAAGGCCTCATTCGCAAAGAATTATTGTTATCTGGCCTATCTGGTTAGACTTCCCCAGGGGGTTCTCTGAAAGACTCCACTTGCAAAGCTGTCAGTGTGTGTATTAGTCACTCAATCATATCTGACTTGACTGTAGCCCACCTTCTCCAGCCTACCCCACTCCCTTCTCCAGGGAATGTTTCCAACCCAGGGACTGAACCCAGGTCTCCTGCATTGCAGACAGATTATTTTACCATCTGAGCCACTGTATTTGACCTGACCTGGAGACTTACTGATTCAATCCCGATCCAATCATTAGATGACCACTAAGCAAACCAAATAGAGATTTCAATGGCCACAGGTGATAAAGAATACAGACTTTATAGAACAAATTCAGGAAAGTCACCAAATAAACAAAAACAACTAACAATACTCCCTGGAGAAGGGAGAAAACCTGATTTCCAGAGGTGCCACATTATATATTATTTTAAATGGCTAGTTTTCGACAGAATTTTCAATGTATGTAAAGAAACAAGCATGGCTCTTTAAAAGGACATAAAATGATCAATAGAAATTGTCCCTGAGGAAGGAGAGACAGGGTCTGTGCTGTAAAAGACTTTAAATTAGTCACTTTAAATAGACTCCAAAAGCTAAAGGAAATCATGTCTAAAGAAATAAATGAAAAAAAACCTCACCAAATATAGAATATTCATAAAAGGATAGAAACTGTATACTAAAACTATGTAAATTCTGGAGTTGAAAAGTACAGTAACTGAAATGAAAAATTCACTATAGGAAATAGTATCAAATTTGAGGAAGCAGAAGAAAGTGTTGCATATTTGAAGATGGGTCACCTAATGTTATCTAGTCTGAAGAACAGAAAGCAAGTAGAACTAAAAATTAACACAGCCTTAGAGGCTCATGGGATACCATCAAGAAACCAACTTATGCAAAATCCCAGAAGGAGAGGAGAGACAAAGGAACATAAAGACCAATGGAAGAAATATGACTTAAAACTTCCAAATTTGATGAAAAACACTAATATACACATTTAAGAAGCTCAACAAAGTCCAAGTGAGAAACATAAACTCAAAGAGATACACAGCCAGACACTTCCTAATCAAACTACCGAAAGATACAGGTAAAGAAATAATAGTGAAAGCACAACAGAGAAGAGAATTATCATGTGCAAGGATCCCTCATCAGCTGATTTCTCGTCATGAACTCCAGAAGATGTGAGACAACATATTCAAAATGCTGACCTAAAAAGAAAAACCTACTAACAAATAATTCTTTATCCAGCAAAACTATCCTTCACACATGAAAAATTAGGATATCCTCAGATAGACAAAAACTGAAAGAATTTATCACTAGACCTGCTCTGCAAGGAGTCATTTAGACTGAACTGAAATGCCATTCGAAAATAAGTCAAATCCATATAAGGAAATAAAGAGCACCAGAAACAGTAGCTACATAAGTAAATATAGGATACTGTATAAAGGTATTTTTAACATGCTTATTGAAGTATAGTTGATTTACAATGTTGTATTAATTTCTTCTGCACAGCAAAGTGATTTCATTATATATATTTAATTACATACATATATTATTTTTCATATTCTTTTCCATGATGGTTTATCACAGGATATTGAATCTGGTTCCCTGTGCTATATAGAATGTTTCTCCATTCTACATATAGTGCTTTGCATCTACTAATCCCAAACTCCCGAAAGCATTATTTTATTATAATTCTTTGTTTCTCCTATCTGACTTGAAAGCTGAATTGTCATAAATATAAATCTATGCTAATGGGCATACTATGTATAAAATGTAGCTTCTATGGTAACAAAAGCACAAGGAGGAGGGAGGAGCATAGCTATATAAGAGCAGCATTTTTCTATACTGTTATAATTAAGTTGTATTATATAACATAAATTCTAATAAGTTATGATAATTATAATCCTCAAGGTAATCATAAAGAAATCAATTAAAATATATAGTAAAAGAATCATCAAGGGAATTAAAATAAAACATCAGAAAATATATATATGTATATAACAGAAAGGAAGTCAGTAAAGGGAATAACAACAAAAAAGGCATAAAGTAAATAAAATACAAATAGCCAAATGGCAGGCATAACTCTATATAACAGACATAGGCATAAAATAATTAAACTTTCCAATTAAAAGGCAGAGCTTGGCAGGGTGGGATTTTTTTTTAATTATGTGAACAAATTCAATAACCTAATTCTACTTTGAGAAACAAGAAACAAAGAGAAACTAAGCCCAAGGGAAGTGGAGAAAAGAAATAATAAATATCAAGGTAGAAAAAAAAAAAGAGAGAGAGAATGGATAAATAAATTTTTAAAAGACAAAACCAAACTTAATTCTTTGAAAAGATCCACAAAATTGACAACAACAAAAAAAAATCTTTATACTGGTAACTGGAGGGAGAGAAGTTTTAAATTACTGAAATCCATAGAGAAACAATGCTTCTACTAACCTTTTAGAAATAAAAGGATTGCAAGGAATACTAAGAAAATTTTATGCCAACAACTTAGACAACCTAGATAAAATTGACAAGTTTGAGAAAGACAAAAACAACCTAAACTTACTCAAGAAGAAACAGAAAATCTGAACAGACTTAAACAAGTAAAGAAATTGAATTATTAATCAAAAAAGCTCCTACAAAGAAATGCACATGATCAGGTGACTTTACTGGTGAATTCTACCAAATATTTAAAGAAGAATTAATACCAACCCTTCACAAACTCTTCTAAAAAGAAAACAGAAGGGAAATTTTCTCAACTTATTCTATGAAGCCAGTATTACCCTGATAGCAAAGCTAAATGATGACATCAATAGAAAAGATAATTATAGACCAATATATCTTATGGATGCAAAAATCCTCAACAAAATGCTAGAAAACCAAATCCAGCAACATAAATCATGTGTTATATTGTATGAGGCTTCCCCAGTGACTCAGGGTGTGAAGAATCTGCCTGTAATGCAGGAGACACAGGAGATGTGGGTTAGACCCCTGGGTCTGAAAGATTCCATGAAGGAGAAAAGTGGCCAACCATTCTAGCATTCTTGCCTGAAAAATCCCATGGACAGAGGAGCCTGGCAGGCTATAGCCCAAAGAAAGAAAGAAAGTGAAGTCACTCAGTCCTGTCTGACTCTGCGACACCATGGACTGTAGCCTACTAGGTTCCTCCGTCCATGGAATTTTCCAGGCAAGAGTACTGGAGTGGGTTGCTATTTCCTTCTCCAGGGGATCTTTCCAACCCAGGGATTGAACGCAGTTCTCCCGCATTGCACATAGAGGCTTTTATTGTCTGAGCCAAAGGGTCACAAAAAATTGGACATGACTGAGTGACTAAGCACCAGCACCAGCACATACTCTATCAACAAATAGAATTCATCCAATGAATGCAAGAGTGGTTCAGTATATAAGAATCAATGTAATACACTGCATTAATAGAACAAAGTTCAAATACCCATGATAATCTCAATAGAAAAAAAAAAGACCATTGCATAGCAATAATACTCAATAAACTAGGAATAAAAGAGAATTTTCTCAACCTGATAAAGCAGATATATAAAAACGCCATACTAATACATCTTGCTGTTGCTGCTGCTGCTGCTGAGTCGCTTCAGTCGTGTCCGACTCTGCGACCCCATAGACGGCAGCCCGCCAGGCTCCCCCGTCCCTGGGATTCTCCAGGCAAGAACACTGGAGTGGGTTGCCATTTCCTTCTCCAGTGCGTGAAAGTGAAATAGGTCAGTCGTGTCCGACTTGTAGCGACCTCATGGGCTGCAGCCCACCAGGCTCCACTAATACATCTTACTTAATGGTAAAAAGCTGAAAACTTCAGCAAAAAGACAAGGATATCTGCTCTAACAACTTCCACTTAATGTTGTACTGGAAATTCTAGCTAAAGGAACTTAGGAAAACAAACGAAATAAAATAAATTCAGATTAAAAAGGAAGATGTGAAACTAACTCAGTTAACAGATGACATGATCTTGAACATAGAAAAATCCTTTGAAAAAAACACTAGAGTTAATAAATATGTTTATCAAAGTTCCAGGGTATAAGATCAAATACAAAAGCCAATTGTACCACATTAGAAATGAACAAACCAAAGTGAAAATAAGAAAGCGGTTCTAAAATAGCAGCAAAAAGAACAAAATTTAATAATAAGTAACAAATTTAATAGGGGCTTCCCTCTTGGCCCAGATGGTAAAGAATCTGCCTGCAATGCAGGAGACACAAGTTCAGTCCCCGGGTCAGGAAGATCCCCTGGGGAAGGGAATGGCAACCCACTCCAGTATTCTTGCCTGGAGAATCTCATGGACAGAGGGGCCCGGCAGGCTACAGTCCATGAGGTCACAAATAAATTTAACGAATGAAATACAAGAGTTGTACAATAAGAACTACAAAACATTCTCAAAAATAATTAAAGAGAAGATCTAAAAATGGAAATACATCCAATATTTATTGATTAGAAGACTAAATATTGTTATGATGGCAATATTTCCCATTTTATCTACATATTAAATGCAATCCCTTTCAAAATTCTAGCTTTCTTTTTGCATCAATTGACAAAATTCCGATCAAAATGAAAGGGAGCCAGAAGAGTAAAACAATTTTGAAAAAAAAGCAATGTTGGCAGACTCTCCAGTTTCAAAACTTACTGCAAAACAACAGTAATCAAGACAGTGAGAAACTAGAATAAGATAAGATATATAGGTCAATGGAACAGAATTGAGAATACTGAAATAACCCATACACCTACGGTCAATTGATTTTTGACAAGGTGTCAAGATCATTCAGTGCAGAAAAAAAATGGTCTTTTAAACAGAAGTGTGGGGGGGCGGGCGGGCAGCGGTGGTGAATTGGAAGATTGGGGTTGACAATATACGCAGTATCAATACTATGCATTAAATAGATAAATAATGAGAACCTACTGTGCAGCACAGGGAACTCTGCTCAGTGCTCTGTGGTGACCTAAATGGGAAGGAAATCCAAAACAGAAGGGCTATATGTGCATGTCTAGCTGATTCACTTTGCTGTAGAGCAGAAACTAACACAACATTGTAAAGCAAGTATACTCCAATTAAAATTAAAAAGAAAGAGAGATAGTGCTTGGATAACTGGATATTCCCATACAAAAGAATAGACTTGGACCTCTACTTTACACCATACACAAAAATACCTCAAAACTGAGGATCAAAGACCCAAATGCAATAACTAAATCCATAAAAATCTTACATTTTAAAAACTCATAATTTATCAATAACTAAATAGACAAGCTAATTTAATAATGGGCAAAGGATTGGAATGGACATTTGTCCAAAGAAGATATGCAAATGATTAGTAAGTGCATGAAGCAATGCTCAGTATCACTGATAATTAAGAAATTAATACAAATCAAAACCACAAGGAGATACCACTTCACACCTACTACAGTATCTATTATAATTTTTTAAATTAAAAAAAAAAGACGATAGCTAGTGTTGGTGAGGTTATAGAGAAATTTGAACCCTCATATATGTCTTGAGTATATAAAGTGAGGAAGCCACTTTGGAAAACACTCTGCATTCCTCAAAATGTGACCCAGCATGAGAATGAAAACATGACCTGCATCATGAAATATAACATACACACACACACACACACACACACACACACACACACACAAACTTGTTATAAAAACACAACACAAATTCTTGTACATGAATATCCACAACAGCGTTATTCATAATACCCAAGAGGTGGAAATAACCATGGATGTCATAAAGCCCAAATCCATCAACTGATAACTGATAAAAGCTGGTATATCCATATAATGGACCAGTATATAACCATAAACAGGAGTGAAGTATTACTGATGCCACAGCATGGATAACCTTTAAAACATTACGCTAAGTAGAAGTCAGACACTACAGATCACATAAGTCCGATTCCACTTATACACCGTGTCCAGAATAAGAAAGTGCATAGAGATAGAAAGCAGACTAGTGACTGTCAGGGACTGGAGGGAGGAGAAAATGGGGAGTGTCTGCTAAGGTACCAGTTTTCTTTTTGGGATAATGAAATGTTCTGAAATTAGATAATAGTGATAGTTGCATAGTGAATATACTGAAGGACACTGAATTGTATACTTTAAAATGATGAATTTTATGTTATGTGAATTATATCTCGTTTTTAACTACATTCTTAAAGTCAAACAAATATTTTACATTTATGTAGTGATGTGTAGTTTCCAAATTTCTGTTCTTTACAGCTTCTGGTTTGACTTTCACATTCTTGTCCCATGTGGAAGTCAAAAGAGCCTTATGACTCCCCTGGTCATTTGGGGGTTCCAAGTCTTTCCTTTTTTTTCTTTGTCAAACCCTAGGGCATTGTTTTAATTAGGACCAAAGCCTAGAGCAGCGTTGAACTCTTGTTCAGATTCCACTAGAGAGAATTTGGTCATGTGGCTGATAGCTACTTTGGATGGAGGCTCAGAAATGTAATCTAGCCATGTACTTAGTATCAGAGAAAAATCTGTCCATCAGATTCTGATGGGCAGGCTTCTCTCTTTGCCACAGATATCAAATTCTTTAGGCAAAACACATTAGAGGACCAGCCTGTGAATCACTAGCCATTCTTCAAAAGCACATCTGGAGATGAACACGACCACCTGTCATAAGAAATCAGCTCCTCTGTCTCACCGGCAAGAACCTCCATCATCCAGCCCCAGCTCTCAGGCTGCTCTGTGATCCCTAATCCTTACCCTATTACATGCTGCAGTTCACCCAGTTTCAGGAGCAGGTGCTGATCATTCGAGGCCTGCCACCTTGCTCACATGCTCGCCTCTCTCCCTTCACTCCATCTAAAATTTACCCTTCCTCCAAGTCCAGTATGACCTCTCCTGTAACGCCATCCTCGACAAGCAGCCTGTACATGGCTGCATCTCCCTGAGCTCTTGGCAGACAGGCAGACACGGAGCTCTACCTTGCAGTGTGTTGACCACTCTTAATCCAAAATCATGAAAGGTTATGGGAAGTTTACCCTGATAGACCAAACTTAGAGTGTATCTACTGGGGCACAGTAAGACAAAAGATCTTTCCTCAATTATTTCATTCTCTAATAGGGGAGATAACATAATTATCCATAAAAGACATTCAGTTAAATTATCCCAGGAGTCCACATGTTGGAAGGTTTCTCCTGAGTGGAGAGATGGGAACATTGACTAGAGAAGGAAATGTTGGGGTCAGACCATGAAAGTATTCCACCTGAGTCCTCCTACCTCAACCCCAGCGCATCCTTCATACCAGCTACCAAAGTGATCTTTCTAATACCTAGCAAGGCCAATCTGCTGCTGAAAACCCTTCTTAATTCTCTGTAGCTCATACCAACATTTTCCATCACATCACAACATCAAGCGTTCCACAGACAGTGAGTTCTCGGCCAGCACTGCAATAAACAACCCTCAAAAACTCAAAATACATATCAGCTCAGTCAATGGTCTGAGTGTTCTCTGGTCAAAAAGGCCACCTACCTTTTTTCAAAATTTTTTTAATTAAAGGTTCGTTGATATATGATATTATATAACTGACAGATTATAACAATATAGAGATTCACGATTTTTAAAGATTATCCTCCATTTATGTGTTAGTCGCTCATTCATGTCCTACTCTTTGCAATCCCATGGATAGCCCACCAGGCTCCTCTGTCCATGGAATTCTCCAGGCAAGAACAGTGGAATGGGTTGCCATGCCCTTCTCCAGGAGATCTTCCCAACCCAGGGATCAAACCTGGGTCTCCCACATTACAAGCATATTCTTTGCTGTCTGAGCCACCAGGACTCTCCGTTTATAGTTATAAAATATTGGCTATCTTCTGCATGTTGTGCAATATATCCTTGTGGCTTATTTTATACATAATAGTTTTTACCTTTTAATTCCCTACCCTTTCCCCACTGGTAACCACTAGTTTGAGTCTGCTTCTTTGTGTTATAGTCACTAGTTTGTTGTATTTTTGGATTCCACAAATAAGTTAGATCATACAGGATTTTTATTTCTCTGTCTCGCATTTCACTTAGCATAATACCCTCCAACTCCATCCATGTTGCTGCAAATGCAAAATTTCATTTTTATGGCTGAGAAGTATTTCACTGTCTCTATAAACCATGTCTTCTTTATCCATTCATCTGTTGATGGGCACTTAGTTCCTGTTTTCCTCAAGTGCATTTGACCCAAGGGTGTTTTTTTTTCCCTTGGATATCGTTTGTTCATCTCAAGGTGCTGGTAGGGTCCATTTGGGAAACAGCTGACCTGTCAGATGGCGCTCACCCCCACCTGGAAGTCAATTCTGTGTAGCTGTACAGCATCTTTTCCCACCCCACCCTCATATTGCTGTGAGCTTTAGCTACACTGAAATTCTCACACAGCCTCCAGGGTGTGTGGCTGTGCACTTGTCTTTCTTTTGCCAAGGCCCTCTTTCTTCTTGGGCTTCCCTGATAGCTCAGTTGGTAAAGAATCCACCTGCAATGCAGGAGACCCAGGTTCGGTTCCTGGATCGGGACGAGAGAAGGGATAGGCTACCCACTCCAGTATTCTGGCCTGGAGAAGTCCGTGAGTCCATGAGGTGGCAAAGAGTCAGACACAACTTTCACTTTCTTTCCTCTTGGGTAAACCCCATGCCCACTCCTGGTAGGTCCTCTGCTGAATTTCAGGCCAGTCCCTGCAGGCAGAGCCGAACTGCTTCCTCTGCACTGCCCTTGAATGTCCTTGGAGTTTTACATGGTTCTGCAGTTACACGTATTCACTTGGTTTTAGATGTTTAAAAGTCAGTTTTTCCCAGTCTAATGGGAACTTCTGAGCCTAAAGATTATAACTATTTTGTACCATCCCTGGTCTTGACCCTGAGTTGTGTTCAGCAGATGCTTCTATGAGTGAGTGGTAAAATGGGGTCTTTGCAGATGTGACCTAATGCTTTATCCCAGTTGCCTCTGGTTATTAGCTATCCCCGGGAGAGAAAAATCAGATTTTGTGGTTGAAGTTTCATGCTCCATTCCTTAGAGATCTAGGGAGCCCATGAGCAAATTAAGGCTAAAGAGAGCTATATATAGGACCTTGTCTAATCCAACTTTTCCCAGACACATGGGCCCTCACTCTGGGCACTGTGAGTGACACAGAGCTGATGCCACGCTGGCCCAGCCTCTGTGTTCTGCACGGAAAGTGCGCAGATTCCTCTTCTGATGAGATAGGCTCCTGGCCTCTGCCCCATCCGCCCCCCCCGTCCCCCCCACCCGCCATCCTCTCCTCTCGTTTCTCTGCCTTCCCCTCCGCAGGACAGTGAAGACCACTTGGATTCTCCCAAATCCAGTCCTGTCCGCTCACAGTGACCCGCCTCACCCTCACTCAGGTGGCATTTCTCACGTGCCATAAGGCAGTGTCCTCAGCTGCACCTCAATGCCAGTCGTCACCCCATCATCTCTCTCCCCCTTAGGAACACAGTGCTCCAACAGCCCCACATACACAAAGGAGGAACCCCCGTGAGATCTCCCTAGACCCTGACAGCTAAGCTGTCACACTAGGCCCCAAGTTCAAAGGACTCCTGGATCTGCATCTGGGTTTGTTGGTAGTTCAGGTTTTAACCAGCAATAGACAGCCTTGCCCAAGGCCTTTGGGACCCTCCCATTCTACTGAATGGGCAAGCCATTTCCCCAGCACAAGTTAAAAGAAGCCTCAGAAGATAAAATTCAAGAAAACTGTCCAAATAGACTCTCCATTGAGATCTTCCCCAGCTCCCAGGGCTCTTTGAAATGTGCTGTGAGAAAAACAGAGCCAGGTTCCTTTACACTTTTCTCATCTTTACTCCAGTTTTTTAAAGGTTTGGAGACTTCTGTCAGGGGCCACACAGAGAAAGTCACTGGGATGGGGCAGCAGTCCAGGGTCTGCATGGCGTTTTGCTGCAGCAGTAGCAGCCCCTGGGGGCTTCCACATTCAGAGGAAGCCCCCTATCCTTCAAACTGGGCCCTCTTCCTGCCCTTAGGCTACAAGTCCAATGCAAACAGGTCATGCAGTTAGCAGAACCCCTCCACACCTGGCCTCCTGGCTGCCCTGGGCTGAGCTCAGGCCCCAACTGGCCTCTGATGGCATCGAATGTCACGTTAGGATAACTTCAAGGCATCGCCTAGGTTTCTGAACCTTAGGTCAACCCCAGAGACCTGAGTTCCCTTGGAAAATCCCCGAGGCTGCACATCAGTACTTGGACCCATTGGCATGAGGGTACATGTCTTTTAAAAACTCTCGGTGCAAGATAAAAAAACTTAGGAATCATAGAATAGAATGTCTCCTAAAGGATGGAGCTCATATCACTAGGGAAAGTGAGATGATCTCAGGTGACATCAAGAGAAATTAAATCACACAGAGAAGAAGTTTTCAATCTTTCTCATTAGGGCAAGAAAAAAGTTCCAGCTTGGAGATGCAGTTTCTCTAACACTCCTCACCACATACTGATGGTTCTCTTCAACCAGCAGGGACAGCACCTCAGATCTGAGCCTTGGGAGCTGCCATACTTCCTTGTTTTTATCTTTCTTGTTTTTTTAAAATACGTGTTTTTCTCTTCATGGCAAATAACAACAGTTTTCCAGTTGTGGGAATGATACAAAGTTTCCTTTCCAAAATAAACAGAAATTCAAAACAAGTCCATTGGAAGAGAACAAATCAAGGGGTGGTCTGTAGACACCAGCGCTGGCAAGGGATATGTGTCCAGACAGGAGCACGGCCACACCATGCAAGTGTTCCTTGAATAGTTGAGGTGTGGGAATTCTCTTGTTTCAGAGATGAGAAAACCTAGTCAGAGGGGTCATGTGTTCTGCCCATGGAGGTGAAATGGGCCTGAAAGGCCCAGATGAAGGGTAGTAATTAGGCTCTAACTTTTATTAAGAAGATATAATCTGTGGTAGATCCCACTAGCTTCTCCATCCTCCTCTGCTCCCTGGATGGCAAGGTCTAGTTGGACACGATGCTGTCCAGACAAAATGCCCCCTCTTGTCACTCTCACTACAAGGTGTGACAGATGACCAAGTCCTAATCAACAAGATGAAAACAGGTTGTCTGTGAAACTCCCAAGAAGTCTTCTCATGAGAAAGACCCACTCTTTCCTTTCTCTCTTCCCATCATCTTACCATCTGGAATCATGATGTGATAGCTGGAGCCCTAGGAGCCACCTTGGACAATGAGGCTGAAGCCACATGTAGCCAAACTGGAAGTAGTCTGGAAAGCTTAACCTGTCCAGAAACACATACCTCTGCACTTTTACATGAGAAGGAGACATTTGCATTGTATTTAAGCCCTTTTTATTTAGAGGTTTTGTGCCACCAAACTTAATGTGAACTGGTATATGAGCTTTGCTCCCTAGTGTAGAATTCTTTGGCGTGGACACAGCCCTATAAGATCCCTGTCTTGCCTTATCCTCATAACAACCTTGAGAGATATGCAGGTAAAGCATATCCTGTCCTTTAAAAAGCAAAAAACAGATGAAAAGACTGTAAGACCCATAGGTGGCAGGAGGCCAGAGGTGCTGGTCAGAACTGAATTGTCATGCCCTGAACCTAAGCTCTGGAGAAAGCAATGGCACCCCACTCCAGTACTCTTGCCTGGAAAATCCCACGGATGGAGGAGCCTGGTAGGCTGTAGTCCATGGGGTTGCTAAGAGTCGGACACGACTGAGCGACTTCCCTTTCACTTTTCACTTTTCTGCATTGGAGAAGGAAATGGCAACCCACTCCAGTGTTCTTGCCTGGAGAATCTCAGGGACGGGGGAGCCTGGTGGGCTGCCGTCTCTGGGGTCACACAGAGTCAGACATGACTGAAGCGACTCAGCAGCAGCAGTAGCAGCAGCAGCAGAACCTAAGCTCTGTCTCTGCCTCCAATCAGCCTGACTTGGCAAGACTCATCCTTGACCTGGCCATTCTCCAGCCCCTGAGAGAACTGTTCAGGAGGGCTCCCACCTCCGTCAGTGTCTGCTTCCCCTAAGCAGCATCTTTGGCCAAAGAACTCTATATAATAGATGAAGCAGCACCCCCACCTCACCTCCACACACAGGCCTTCCCTTATTTACAACTTAAAACCACGCTTTTAGTTTTCATCCAAGGCTAGAATAAGAAAGTACCAAGGGCAGCCTTTTACCACTTATTTTTCACAAATCCATGGCAGCCAGTTCCAGACCAGCCATGCGGTCACAGCGATGGCTGACTTCTGCTGCCTGAACGGATGAAACACCATTCCTGCAGCAGCACCTCAGAATACGTGTAGGGTGAGGCAGCTCACCCGGCACGGGTCCAGGTCAGCCCAACAGCTGCACAGCCTGTTCAGAGCCAGGGGCTCCCGGCAGCATGTGCTGTGTCTTCCGGCCACCACACCAGGCACAGGGCTTCTGCGAGCACTTTTCCTGCTGGGTCTGATGAAGCAATGGGAAGTTTGCAGATTAAGTGAGATTAAATTCCAGGCAAATCTTTTAAAAGTCTTCCTCCAAAGCAGATGCACACAATACAAGGCAGACTGATCAGGAGCAAAAGCCTTAAACCCAGGAGGGCTGAGCTTCAGAAGACGCAGGAGCAGGGCAGCGGTGAAAGCACTGCGGGTCATCGAGCACCCCAGATCTGGAGGTGAGTGAGCCTCCTGGACATGACTTTCAAAGTTGCGATGAATGAGCAGCACATGGAAGCCCAGGAACTAATCCTCCTAATGGATTCCACATTGCTCGCTTCCTCATTAACATTCTTTACCCATTTCGAGGCCTCTGCATCTTAAGAGAGATGTCAAGACCTAGAGATGATCCAGGGAAAAGCAATAAAAATGATTAAAGGGCAGGGAAGAAGGTCTTAGAAAAGGTGAGTGGAGAATTTGAGGTTGGAGGAAACAAGGCTACAAGTGACTCTAACCATGGTCTTTGAGCTAAAGGTCGAAAGTATCTGAGCCCTGGAAAACTCACACTCACCCTGGCTGCCTCCAGTGGAAAAAGTGTCTTGGTATCTTGAAATAACTTCTTTTAAACATCTTTTTTTTTTTAAATTTTCATCCAGGTGATGGTGTGTTAACCCAGCTGAGTTTAAATCAAGCACAGACATTTGCCTCATGAAAGTTCTCTCTCTCGTGTGTTGGTCCCTGTTTTGGACTTTCATCAAGTGAAATGAACACACAGACTGGCTGAGTCTACAATTTTAGACAAAGAGGGTGAAGGAGACATGGGAATTCTCAATCTGGTCAGAGAATGGGTTTTGAAGGGAGCACTAGAGTACCATGGGAAAGAAGAAAGTGGGTCAACTAAGGTCGACCAGCTGTCCCAGGTGGACACAGACACCAGGGACAAATAAGCCCTGGTGCCTGCCCTCAAGGGCTCTGGGTGAGTTCAACTTTGTAGTGTGAGAAGTGTCCAGACAGGGTCAGGGGCAGGAGCTGTGGACTCACAGATGATGAGCGCCCACCTCCCTCTGAGCAAGGATATTCTCATCCAATCTGGGAGGTATTTGTCATCTGATCTGGAGTTCTCTGAAGTGAAGTTTCCTGCCCAAGGTTGCAAAATCAGTAAGCAAAATTAATGGATCATCTCCTCTTACCTGGGGCTTCCCAAATGGGTAAGGAATCTGCCTCCAATGCAGGAGACACAAGAGACTCAAGTTCGATCCTGGAGTGGGGAAGATCCTATGCACAGAGGAGCCTGGTGGCTACAGACCATGGGGTCACAAAGAGCCAGGCATGACTGAGAGACTAAGCAGAGCACAGCACCCTCTTAGCTACTTGGAGAGAAACTAACAGTAATCAACCAACCAGCATTTACTGAGGACCTACTGCATATAGAGGTTTATGGTCAAGACGTCTGACCAAAGTGACTAGCATCCTAAGGAGAATCAGACAGGGTGGTTATGGACACTAGGTAGTTATGAGATATCACATCCACACTGGTCCACCTACTCACCTCCAACCTGTTTTTCAGAGTGCAAGGATGCAACTGTGGCCCAGAAAGGTGAAATGACTTTGGTTGTGGGGTCCTTTGACTCCCAGTGCAGGGCTGTCTGCAGCAGCCAGTGCATCAGGCTGCAAATGGTAAGAAGCCACTATGGATGCCAGTCCTGAGGATGGTGACTTCAGACAGAGGAGGACAGAGTCTGTGCAGTGGAGCAGGATGGCTCTCAGGAGCATTACAACTAGAAGAAAAATGATTTCACTGACCTGGGGCAAAGAGGTAGCACAGTCTCATCCATGAAAATATTATTTTCCAGCCCCACACATATTAGAGTATATCAGTATCAATATGCCCTTCAAGTAATCAGTCATGATGCAGCCCAATAGTTCAGTTCAGTGCAGCTTGGTCACTCAGTCGTGTCTGACTCTTTGTGACCCCATGGAATGCAGCACACCAGGCTTCCCTGTCCATCACCAACTCCTGGAGTATACTCAAACATGTGCCCATTGAGTTGGTGATGCCATCCAACTGTCTCATCCTCTGTTGTCCCATTTTCTTCCTGCGCCTCAATCTTTCCCAGCATCAGGGTCTTTTCAAATGAGTCAGCTCTTCGCATCAAGTGGCCAAAGTATTGGAGTTTCAGCCTCAGTATCAGTCCTTCCAGTGAATATTCAGGACTGATTCCCTTTAGGGTGGACTGGTTGGATCCCCTTGCTGTCCAAAGGACTCTCAAGAGTCTTTTCCAACACCACAGTTCAAAAGCATCAATTCTTCAGTGCTCAGCTTTCTTTACAGTCCAACTTTCACATCCATACATGACTACTAGAAAAACCATAGCCTTGACTAGACGTTGGTAAAGTAATGTCTTTACCAATGTTTGTTGGTAAAGTAATGTCTCTGCTTTTTAATATGCTGTCTAGGCTGGTCATAACTTTCCTTCCAAGGAGTAAGCATTTTTAATTTCATGGCTGCAGTCACCATCTACAGTGGTTTTGGAGTAAAAAAGATAAAGTCTTTCACTGTTTCCATTGTGTTTCCATCTATTTGCCATGAAGTGATAGGACTGGATGCCATGATCTTCGTTTTCTGAATGTTGAGCTTTAAGCCAATTTTTTCACTTTCCTCTTTCACTTTCATCAAGAGGCTCCTCAGTTCCTCTTCACTTTCTGCCATAATGGTGGTATCATCTGCATATCTGAGGTTATTGATATTTCTCCCAGCAATCTTGATTCCAGCTTGTGCTTCATCCAATCTAGCATTTCTCATGATGTATTCTGCATATAAGTTAGATAAGCAGGGTGACAATATACAGCCTTTACGTACTCCTTTTCCTATTTGGAACCAGTCTGTTGTTCCATGTCCAGTTCTAACTGTTGCTTCCTGACCTGCATACAGATTTCTCAAGAGGCAGGTCAGGTGGTCTGGTATTCCCATCTCTTTCAGAATTTTCCAGTTTATTGTGATCCACACAGTCAAAGGCTTTGGCACAGTGAACAAAGCAGAAATAGATGTTTTCTGGAACTCTTCTACTTTTTTGATGATCCAGTCGATGTTGACAATTTGATCTCTGGTTCCTCTGCCTTTTCTAAAACCATCTTGAACATCTGGAATTTCATGGTTCACTTATTGCTGAAGCCTGGCTTGGAGAATTTTGAGCATTATTTTACTAGCATGTGAGATGAGTGCAATTGTGTGGTAGCTTAAATGTTCTTTGGCACTGCCTTTCTTTAGGACTGGAATGAAAACTGACGTTTTCCAGTCCTGTGGCCACTGCTGAGTTTTCCAAATTTGCTGGCATATTGAGTTGCAACACTTTCACAGCATCATCTTTTAGTATTTGAAAGAGCTCAACTGGAATTCCATCACCTCCACTAGCTTTGTTTGTAGTGATGCTTCCTAATGCCCACCTGACTTCACATTCCAGGATGTCTGGCTCTAGGTAGTGTGAGTGATCACACAATCGTGATTATCTGGGTCATGAAAGTCTTTTTTGTACAGTTCTGTGTATTCTTGCCACCTCTTCTTAATATCTTCTGCTTCTGTCATGTCTATACCATTTCTGTCCTTTATTGAGCCCATCTTTGCATGAAATGTTCCCTTGGTATCTCTAATTTTTTTGAAGAGAGCTCTAGTGTTTCCCATTCTATTGTTTTCTTCTACTTCTTTGATTGGTTACTAAGGCTTTCTTATCTCTCCTTTCTATTCTTTAGAACTTTGCATTCAAATGGGTATATCTTTCCTTTTCTCCTTTGCCTTTTGCTTCTCTTCTTTTCACAGCTATTTGTAAGCCCTCCTCAGACAACCATTTTGCCTTCTTGCATTTCTTTTTCTTGGGGATTGTCTTGATCACTGCCTCCTGTACAATATTGTGAACCTCCAGCCATAGTTCTTCAGGCACTCCATCTATCAAATCTAATCCCTTGAATCTAGTTGTTACTTATACTGTATAATTGTAGGAGATTTTATTTAGGTCATACCTGAATGGTCTAGTGGTTTTCCCTACTTTCTTAAATTTAAGTCTGAATTGGGCAATAAGGAGTTCATGATCTGAGCCACAGTCTCCTCCCAGTCTTGTTTTGCTGACTGTATAGAGCTTCTCCATATTTGGCTTCAAAGAATGCAATCAATCCGATTTTGGTGTTGACCATCTGATGATGTCCATGTGTAGAGTCTTCTCTTGTGTTGTTAGAAGAGGGTGTTTGCTATGACCAGTGTGTTCTTTTGGCAAAAGTCTATTAGCCTTTGCCCTGCTTCATTCTGTACTCCAAGGCTAAATTTGTCTGTTACTCCAGGTGTTTCTTCACTTCCTACTTTTGCATTCCAATCCCCTATAATGAAAAGGATATCTTTTGGAGGTGCTAGTTCTTGAAGGTCTTATAGGTCTTCATAGAGCTGTTCAACTTCAGCTTCTTCATCATTACTGGTCAAGGTATAGATCTGGATTACTGTGATTTTGAATGGTTTGCCTTGGAAACAAACAGAGATCATTCTGTTGTTTTTGAGATGGCATCCAAGTACTGCATTTTGGACTGTTTTGTTGACTATAATGGCTACTCCATTTCTTCTAATGGATTCTTGCCTACAGTAGTATATACAATGGTCATCTGAGTTAAATTCACCCATTCCAGTCCATTTTAGTTCACTGATTCCTAGAATGTTGATGTTCACTCTGATCAAACACCTACCTACACATTCACACACAGCTGTAGTCTCTCAGGATTGCTGCTCCTGCAAGAGATGATGTGTGTGTGTGTTAACAGCTCAGTTGTGTTTTACTCTGTGCAACCCCATGCATCACAGCCCACCAGGCTCATGGGCTCACGGGCTTTCTCTGGCAAGAATACTGGAGTGGATTGCCATTCCCTTCTCCAGGGAATTTTCCCAACCCAGGGACTGAACCCAGCTCTCTGGCATTGTAGGTGCTTGCTTTACCATCTGAGCCGCATGTTTTCAAGAGATAATGGGAACTCAGTAATGTACTGTCCACTATTTAAGGATGTAATTAACACAATACATTATGAATGACACACTATTTTGGAAGTGGAATCAGGAAACTTGGAAGCAGGAGAAATGAAGAGGAAACTCATAAAATCATCCACTCATAATTATCATCCACTTTTAGAGTATCCAATGAGTGCCTCTGCAGCAGACCCTGGTGCTTGCCTGCCTGGCAGCTGTTCCCCCTTCATCTCACTCTGTGCCATCTGAATTCTGGCTTTGTATCGGGACTGTGTACTCTACCAAGGTCATGAGTCACATAGATTCTGCTTAGGATGGCAATACCATTCTCCTTTGTCAGACAAAGTGGAGGGCCCATATGATTCAGTTCTTACCTATAAGGTTTATGGTAAAATCCTCTAGTTAGGAGAGAAGCTTCAGGGGCACCAGACAAGACTGCCCACTGGATGGACTTCCCTCACTGCTGTCTTGCAGGCTCATCCCTGAGTGGGATGCTTACCATCCTCATATTGCACTCTCATAGCAAGCCTAGCTATTGGAGAACTGAGCTCAACATCTGCCTCTTCTGCTAGCTGGTCCTGAGGAGCCCCCCTTGCAGCCATAAGTCTGAGCTGATGGAGATGCAGAGGACTGGTGGTGTTGGTTGATCTGAGAACCTGGGCCACCTGCTCATGAGGCTTACTTGGTCCCACTCCTAGATGCACCACTGACACCTTATGAGCCAAATGGAACCAAACTCACTGTGGGAAGATGTGGTCACCTGGTGATATCCAGTGTCAGCTGCTCTGCCTCTGCTAGATTTTCTGATGGCTCAGACAGTAAAGAATCTGCCTGCAATGTGGGAGACCTGGTTTTGATTCCTGTTTGGGGAAGATCACACAGAAGAATTGTACAAAAAGATCTTCATGACCCAGATAATCATGATGGTGTGATCACTCACACTCAAGTGGGCATTAGGAAGCATCACTACAAACAAAGCTAGTGGAGGTGATGGAATTCCAGCTGAGCTCTTTCAAATCCTGGAAGATGATGCTGTGAAAGTGCTGCACTCAATATGTCAGCAAATTTGGAAAACTCAGCAGTGGCCACAGGACTGGAAAAGGTCAGTTTTCATTCCAATCCTAAAGAAAGGCAATGTCAAAGAATGTTTAAGCTACCACACAATTGCACTCATCTCACATGCTAGTAAAGTAATGCTCAAAATTCTCCAAGCCAGGCTTCAGCAATACATGAACTGTGAACTTCCAGATGTTCAAGCTGGTTTTAGAAAAAGCAGAGGAACCAGAGATCAAATTGCCAGCATCCACTGGATCATCGAAAGAGCAGGAGAGTTCCAGAAAAAAAAAAATCTATTTCTCCTTTGACTATGCCAAAGCCTTTGACTGTGTGGATCACAATAAACTGTGGAAAATTCTGAAAGAGATGGGAATACCAGACCACCTGACCTGCCTCTTGAGAAATCTGTATGCAGGTCAGGAAGCAACAGTTAGAACTGGACATGGAACAACAGACTGCTTCCAAATAGGAAAAGGAGTACGTCAAGGCTGTCTATTATCACCCTGCTTATCTAACTTATATGCAGAGTACATCATGAGAAATGCTGGACTGGAAGAAACACAAGCTGGAATCAAGATTGCTGGGAGAAATATCAATAACCTCAGACATGCAGATGACACCACCCTTGTGGCAGAAACTGAACAGGAACTAAAAAGCCTCTTGATGAAAGTGAAAGAGGAGAGTGAAAAAAATTGGCTTAAAGCTCAACATTCAGAAAACAAAGATCATGGCATCCGGTCCCATCACCTCATGGCAAATAGATGCGGAAAGAGTGGAAACAGTGGCTGACTTTATTTTTGGGGGGCTCCAAAATCACTGCAGATGGTGATTGCACCCATGAAATTAAAATACACTTACTCTTTGGGGGAAAGTTATGACCAACCTAGACAGCATATTAAAAAGCAGAGACATTACTTTGCCAACAAAGGTCCATCTAGTCAAGGCTATGGTTTTTCCAGTAGTCATGTATGGATGTGAGAGTTGGACTGTGAAGAAAGTTGAGCACTGAAGAATTGATGCTTTTGAACTGTGGTGTTGGAGAAGACTCTTGAGAGTCCCTTGGACTGCAAGGAGATCCAACCAGTCCATCCTAAAGGAGATCAGTCCTGGGTGTTCATTAGAAGGACTGATGCTGAGGCTGAAACTCCAATACTTTGACCACCTCATGTGAAGAGCTGACTCATTTGAAAAGACCCTGATGCTTGGAAAGATTGTGGGCAGGAGGAGAAGGGGACGACAGAGGACAAGATGGTTGGATGGCATCACTGACTCAGTGGACATGGGTTTGGGTGGACTCTGGCTGTTGGTGATGGACAGGGAGGCCTGGTGTGCTGAGATTCATGGGGTTGCAAAGAGTCAGACATGACTGAGTGACTGAACTGAACTGAGCCCTCTCCAATATTCTTGCCTGAAGAATTCCATGGACAGAGGAGCCTGGTGGGCTACAGTCCATGGGGTCACAGAGTCAGACATGGCTGAGCAACTAACACACTGCCTCTGCTAGGGCTACTTGCATGTCAGAATCTTTGTCTCAGGTGGTTGGTAATTCCTCATACAGATGCTGTGGCCTTGCCCTAGAACTCTAGGTATCTACATGATGGTTCTCGCACTGCCTGGGAGCTCTTCCATCACAGTTACTACAGGGGCTGCTCAGTAGCTTGAACCACAGCCTGAAACTGCTCACAGCCCTTTCCTGCTCTGCAAGAAGCAATCATTTGTTCTATTCTTTGAAGGCGCTGTCACAGTATACATTAGACCACTGCTGCTGCTAAGTCGCTTCAGTCTGATTCTGTGTGACCCCATAGACGGCAGCCTACCAGGCCCCCTCGTCCCTGGGGTTCTCCAGGTAAGAACACTGGAGTGGGTTGCCATTTCCTTCTCCAATGCATGAAAGTGAAAAGTGAAAGGGAAGTTACTCAGTCGTGTCCGACTCTTTGCAACCCCATGGACCACAGCCTACTAGGCTCCTCTGTCCATGGGATTTTCCAGGCAAGAGTACTGGAGTGGGGTGCCATCGCCTTCTCCGGCATAAGACCACTAGACTCCTGCAAACTTTACTGGTGTGGCAACCTCCTGAATTTCTACAGGTTCTCTCTTACTCTCTGGAGTTCATGTTTCTTGCCAAGGACTTCCATGCATCTTCTTGCTCCTCAGTTGCCAAGGAGGCCCTCGTGTTTTCACACTGTGCTTCACATTGTTGATTAATCACCCTCTGCCTCTCACTGTCACTCTCTGATGCACTGGCAGCCCCATGACCAGCCTTATAATGTCTAACTTTTCAAGCTTTACCACGTTTCTTAGACGGGGTGCCCACCTTCATCTGGCCAGCCCAGCCCAGCCCAGCCTGTGCAGTACAGCAGTGCCCAGGCCAGGGCCATCAGACTCTGCTATCACAGGGGAGGGTGCTTTCACTGCTCCTTGGACAGTAGTGACCCAGCCCCCAAATCCCGTTTTTGAATCTGCTTCCTCAGATCATTGTTGGCACCAACAGCTGTTGGTCAAGCTCCCCCAGAAAACAGGCTGTGATGGCCCTGAAACTGAGGTATCTCTAATTGCAGCAAGTTTTCCCGGCCTTCAGTCCCCATCAACCTGTCCTTGGATGCAGACTGCCTCCAGAGAAGGGATGCAGCCACGGGTGCGATACATCCCCTAAGACCCAGAGAGGACAGTACCTGGAGAGGGACACGATTCCAGTGGCCAGCAGGCAGCACCCCCAGAAATTAGGGGAACAGGGGCCTTGGTCTTAAAGGGAGACTCAGGCACCATAGCCAGCATCCACTAGAGCATCTTAGTCTAAATAAATCAAAGAAGCTTGTAGAAACCATACCACACAGAGGTGAGGAAAGAAGAATAAAATAGAAAAGCACATAAAAAGTGACCGAGCAGGACCTGAAGGAGCCTCCTCAAGACAGACCCCACCCCATATCTTGTCATCACTCCTCTCTGAAAGGCCTAGATAACAGTGTCTGACGCACATTTCCTGAGTTGCTTTACAGATGCTCAAGCACCAAGCAGAAGAAATTTACTTGATGACCATGAGTGACCTACCCTCAGACCTACCCCTGCCTAAGAGTTGATCATGTTAACCCCTGAGACACCACCTAGTTAACTCACTATCAACCAATCAGAGAACTGTGCACAAGCTGATCACAATCCCTGTGATCCCCTTCCCTGGAGCCTGCGTGCTAAGTTGCTTTAATTGTGTCCAACTCCTTGAAACTCTATGGACTGTAACCCGCCAGGATCCTCCATCAGTGGGATTCTCCAGGCAAGAATACTGGAGTGGGTTGCCATGCCCTCCTCCAAGGGATCTTCCCGACCCAGGGAATGAACCCTCACTTCTTACGTCTCCTGCATTGGCAGGCAGGTTCTTTACCACTAGCGCCACTTGGGAAAACCCACCTCATCCTTTTTTTCTTTTTTTTTTTAAATTTTAATTTTTGCTCTATCTTGCTTTACAACGCTGTATTGGTTTTGCCATACATTGACATAAATCAGCCACGGGGGTACATGAGTTCCCAATCCTGAACCCCCTCTCACCTCCCACCCCATATCATCTCTCTGGATCATCCCGGTGCAACAGCCCCAAGCATCCTGTATCCTGTATCAAACATAGAGTGGCGATTCATTTCTTACCTGATAGTATACATGTTTCAATGCCATTCTCCCAAATCATCCCACCCTCTCCCTCTCCCACAGAGTCTGAAAGTCCATTCTATACATCTGTGTCTCTTTTGCTGTCTCACATACAGGGTTATCATTACCATCTTTATAAATTCCATATATATGTGTTAGTATACTATATTGGTGTTTTCTTTCTGGCTTACTTCACTCTGTATAATAGGCTCCAGCTTCATCCATCTCATTAGAACTGATTCAAACTGATTCAAATGTATTCTTTTTAATGGCTGAGTAATACTCCATTGTGTATATGTACCACAGCTTTCTTATCCATTCATCTGCTGATGGACATCTAGGTTGTTTCCATGTCCTGGCTATTATAAACAGTGCTGCAATGAACATTGGGGTATATGTGTCTCTCAATTCTGGTTTCATCGGTGTGTATGCCCAGCAGTGGGATTGCTGGGTTATAAGGCAGTCCTGTTTGCATAAGGAATCTCCACACTGTTCTCCATAGTGGCTGTACTAGTTTGCATTCCCACCAACAGTGTAAGAGGGTTCCCTTTTCTCCATACCCTCTCCAGCATTTATTGCTTGTAGACTTTTGGATTGCAGCCATTCTGACTTGTGTGAAATGGTACCTCATTGTGGTCTTGATTTGCGTTTCTCTGATAAGTGATGTTGAGCATCTTTTCATGTGTTTGTTAGCCATCCGTATGTCTTCTTTGGAGAAATGTCTATTTAGTTCTTTGGCCCATATTTTGATTGGGTCATTTATTTTTCTGGAGTTGAGCTGAATAAGTTGCTTGTACATTTTGAGATTAGTTGTTTGTCAGTTGCTTCATTTGCTATTATTTTCTCCCCTTCTGAAGGCTGTCTTTTCACCTTGCTTATAGTTTCCTTTGTTGTGCAGAAGCTTTTAATTTTAATTAGATCCCATTTGTTTATTTTTGCTTTTATTTCCAGTATTCTGGGAGGTGGGTCATAGAGAATCCTGCCCACCTCATCTTTAAAAAGGCTTTTTCAAATCCATCTGGGAGTAAAGGCTTTCTGAGGATTGGCCTTCTCAGACTCCTTACACAGAGCACTGTGATAAATGCCAGATTTTCCTTCACCACAGCCCAATGTCAGTAAATTGACTATTGCTTATGGGCAAGTGGACCCATTTGGATCAGCAACAAAAATTTGCCCCAAAGATGCTACACATCTATTAAACAGGAGCCACAAACTTGGTTGTAATCTTCCCAGAGATGGTAACAAGAGGAAAGGTGATCGTCTTCAAGATTCACAGAATCTATAAGACAAATGTGTCCTTCACCCTCTAGAATGTGAAAGTGGCTCAGTCATGT
This sequence comes from Nanger dama, assembly GCA_917880005.1. Taxonomy (NCBI): domain Eukaryota; kingdom Metazoa; phylum Chordata; class Mammalia; order Artiodactyla; family Bovidae; genus Nanger; species Nanger dama. Next base: position 8,286,088 of record CAKJTW010000044.1, on the reverse strand, counting down.
CTGACTTTTTGTGACCTCACGGCCTCTCCAGTCCATGGAATTCTCCAGGCCAGAATAGTGGAGTGGGTAAACTTTTCCTTTCTCCAGGGGATCTTCCCAACCCAGGAATCAAATCAGGGTCTCCTGCATTGCAGCCAGATTCTTTACCAACTGAGCTATCGGGAAGCCCACACCCTCAAGAGCATTACTGCTTTTCTTGGGGGTGAAGTCTAAAACACATTTCTCCTCTGGATCCTGATAGATCAGGGACTCCATAAACTGGATGAGAAGGCCAGCCACACCGCCACAGGCAGAGTAACAGCGAGCGCTCCACGGCAACTGCTCACTGCCCACCTCAAGGCTTATCTCGGGCACAGCACCGAAGAGCAGCAGGGCCAGCAAACTGAAAGTCTGTACGTGGAAATCTTCCCAGGCGATTTCATCTCATGTTCCACCTTCTCAGAGAGAAATGTATGAAAACATTCTCAGAGCACCTGTCTATCCGTCAGTAAATTTTTTTAAAAAGTAGGCACAATAATTGCAATAATCTGTTGCATTTTTAAAACATTTGTTCAGCAAACAGTCTCTTAAAAAAAGCAAATCATTTTCATCTGGTTGCAAGGTTGGTAATAAATTAAGCCTTTCATGCTTATAGAAAACGATTTTGTGTTTTATTTCCAAATCTCACCCTGTCAGCATTGAGAGAAACATATTTGTGGAGAAAAAAGCAGAACAGATGATCTGGCTGTGGTGTTAGACAAGGGCCACATCTGTCTCCAAGAACCAGGAGCCATTTACTGGGATAAATCTCCCTGTCCCAGAAATGACAAGGTCCTGGGCCACCTCCTCATAATGGCTGCATTTCCAGCTCCCTTTCCCACACAGGGACACTCGCCGTGGCTCCAGCCACCCCACTGGCCCCCGCCGTCTCGGGACCCCTGCCCCCCTCTTCCCTTGGGTACTCAGTCCTGCTTCCTTTCCCCTCAGGTCATCGACATACCCAGTCTTTTCCAGTTTGGGGAGGTCAGGTGTTAATCTCCCCCTATTTTGCTGCATTCCAAGTTTATTTTTTCCCCTTTTGAAGGTCTCCCACCATTTCCAAGAGTCAAAGCGGCAGTGGTGAAACTGGAAACATTTTCCTCTCATCTGTCTTTCGGCCTTAAATTGGAGCCACATAACCAGCACTGGAGAGGGAAGCGGAGCCTCAGCAGCTCTACCGTGCTCTCCCTGGGAGACAAGCCCAAGCCTTTCTTGACCCATGGAGGTGACAGAAAAGCAATCCCCAGGCTAACGTCTCATTGAGGCCAGTCACAAGTTCCAAGTGCAAAGGGAATAGAAAGTGTCCCTGCATGAGATCAGCCACAGGCTTTGGGCAGGGGGCAGCATGGGAGAGAGCATGGGGTAGGATTCAGGAAAACTGAAAGCCACGTGCCCCTCCCCTTATCTTTGTGGGCTTCACTTCGCTGACCTGTTAACAAAGATGATAACTACAAAGTCTGCCTCCACAGTTGTTGTGGGGATGAAAGGACAGCTGGTCTTCACCGTCTGGGTTCCTATCTTAGCAGACCATGAGACCAAGTCTCAAGGACTGAAGCATTTCCTGCCATATCGGTAAAGAAGGATGTCACAGCTATCAGTGATTCCAGCCCTCTAAATGTGGATTTCTGAGCCCTGAGGGTACCCAGGATGAACAATGCCTGCTCCCTGGCAGCGTGGGCTGCTACCACTCCCTGTGCTAGCACTGAGGATCTGGGGGCGGGCGGGTGGTGGGGTATCTGAAAAGATGCAGGATACTGGCCCCAGACAGCCGAGATGTGTATGAAAGGAATGGTTTCAGTAAGCCCAGCCTCTTATATCTTCCCATACATTGAAGAGTGCTGAATTCCTTAATGTGAGATATCTGATTTTCCTTAATTAACAACAAGCATTTGATATTCAGACTACCCACCCCTTGTTGCAAACTTCCACATAGCCTGGCTCCTCCCCTCACCTCCTTGGAGTTCTCTCAGGGTCATTTGCAATGCTGTTTCCAAGGCTTGAAGTCCTAAGAGTGAGGAAGAGAGAGTCAAGTCCCTCAGTTGTGTCCGACTCTTTGCAACCCTGTGGACTGTAGCCTACCAGGCTCCTCCATCCATGGGATTTTCCAGGCAAGAATACTGGAGTGGGTTGCCGTTTCCTCCTCCAGGGGATCTTCCTGACCCAGCGATTGAACCCGAGTCTCCCGCATTGCAACTGGACACTACCACCTGAATCACAAGGAAGTTACTGAAGTCCTAAAAATTCCCACCAAATAAAACACAGCTCTCAGCTTTTAGGTGGTGCCTATTTTCTTTATTCAACAAGGGCAAGAGATAGATTTGGAGATAAAACTGTGTTAGTCTTCCAGCCCGACCCTATTCCCACAGACCAGGGGGTTAGACACAGGCAGGCACCATCTCACAGTCTGTAGTCCGGAAGCTCAGGCTCAAGCTGTCTGCAGGCTTGGCTCCCCTTGAGGACCGTGAGGGAAGGATCTGCTCTCAGCCTCTCTCCTTGGCTTGTGCGTGACGATCTTCCCTCTCTTCACATTTACTCTATGTCTGTCCCTGTCCTAAGTCTCCTCTTCTTAAGGACCCTGTCACACAGAATTCTGCACTCACAGCCTCATTTTAACTTACAAAAATATGGACAAAAATGCCACCTGCCATATCAGTAAACAGCCATCAAACCTTCAGCCACTGCCGCTCGACTGTGCACCCTGAAGGGATTCAGGATGGAGAAACAGGATACTAGACCTAGACAGCTAAGGGCCACATGGAAGGAAGGATTTCAGTTAGCCTAGAGTTTGTTCTTTCCCAACTTGAATCTCCATAGTTGAGGGGTGGAGGGGGTGCTGCTGTGGTTGAGGGCTAAATGGTCACAGCACCCTTCATTTACTGAAGGACCAGGGGATGTTCCACATCCAAGGTCTCTAAGTAGTGTTCACAGCTGGATCTTTAATCCCTGACATAGGATGCCCACCCTTGTGAAAGCACATCCCCAGGGACCAGGGCCGCACAGGGCCCAGCTGACATCTCAGCACCTTCTCCAAGTGCTTCCTCCTCTCTTGAAAGGCCTGTGGTAGAGGCACGTCCCTTTGCAGGGGGCATATGCTTTTCCTGTGCCTAAAGATCCCCTTGTGTGTTAGTTGCTCAGTCGTGCCCAATTCTTCATGACCGCATGGACTCTAGCCTGCCAGGCTTCTCTGTCCATGTGATTTCACAGGCAAGAATGCTGGAATAGGTTGCCATCCCTTCTCCAGAGGATATTCCTAACCTAGGGATCTAACTGGGGCCTCCTGCATTACAGGCAGATTCTTTGCCATCTGAGCCACCAGGAAAGCCCAAAGATCCCCTTAGGAGAATTTTTAATTTCAGATTCCTAGGGCATACTCTATGTGGGCATTATATTTATTGTGGGCACAAGAGTGTGGGCACACTCTATTGTGCATGTAAGTGCAGATTCCTAGGCACGCTCCTTAGGAATGCTGATAGAGAAGGTTTAGAGGCTTTCCTAGCATTTTTATCCAACTGAACTGGCGGTTCCTAGGTACTTGGCCAGGAAGCCACAATGAGAGGAGGGTCCTCTGTAGTACCCGCTCTTGGCAGTGCCTGTTTGCTTCTGAAGAAATTAGTGACCACCTGCCTACAGTGCCCCTCAGGCTTCCACACACACACTTGCACCCCCGGCATTGCCAACTCAGTCCCCAAGGGACCTCCACTTACAGGCAACTGGCCTAACCCCCTCACGCAGATACCTGTACTCCAACTTGCGTCATAAATTCTTATCCCAAGTAGCTTTTAACTCTGAAACGCAAGACACCAATCTGGGTGCAATCAGGAGACAGAAATCTGATGAGAGATGGCAAGTTGGGGAAAGAATTGCCTGCTCTAGAACAGAATGAGAGGGTTAATATAAAGAATGGTTATGCCATTGTATATATGTAACAAGGACTCGAAGGGCGCCCAAAAGGAGCTCAAGGAAGGGCACACCTCCCCGAGGCTGGGATTGTAACCTCACTGGAGAAGGTGTGGTGTCGGACGACTGGATGATGGAGAGGTTCACCTGAATGCCCAGGCGGAGCTGGTACACCAGCGAAAGGCAAGCGGGAAGCCGCCTTCCAGGGTGCAGGCTGACAGTGGGCACAGAGGGGTCACAGTGCCCAGAGCCCACTCACAGGTGAGCTAATGCCAGGCCTGGGTGTGGGTCTGCACGGGGATGGCTCCAGAAAGGTGGCCAACAGGCCAGGGTGTGTGCAGTCTAGGCGCAGGGCTGGGACAGAGACCCACGGACGTCCCCCACAGCCACATGCGGGACTATGGCAACTGGGGACGCCAAGCGGAGCTGCTTCCCCCTGCGATGGCCCATTCGCGCCCTCTACTGGCGAAGCCTAACACTGCGGTCAGCGTGAAGGAGAAGAGCCCTTGTAAAGGTATTTTTCTAACACTGCTGTCAGACTAAAGGAGAAAATGGGGCCTCAAAGGTGAATTTGGAGTTGAGAAGAAAAAAGTTGCTAACTGGTAGTGTCACAAAAACAATGGAGGATGAATTCATGCCAGGGCACGGTGAAAGCTAACAACCCTAAAATGTTGACTTTTCCATCATAAGAACCACACAGCAGAAATGTATCACGCCAGGAAAATAGGAGGTAGAAGTGATTCCTCTTCAGGGAAGGCACTGTTTTAAGACGGTTTCTTCAGCAGCTGTCTCACGGTTAGGAGATTATGTCCTGTGCTTAAAATTGTAAAGAAAAGAGTAGGAAAATATAATTGCTCTGTCTTGAGTGGAAAATATCATCTCTCTCCACTACTTTTCTTTTTTTCTGTGTGTGTGTGTGTGTGTGTGTGTGTGTGTGTGTGTTATGCACACACACTCCTATACACACATATCAAAGGTAGGCCAGGAAAATAAACCTTGGCTTAGAATTAGGAAATATACTGCCTTCTCAGGGGAAGCTGTGGCTCCGCTGGTAAAGAATCTGCCTGCAATACTGGAGACCTGGGTTCAGTCCCTGGGCTGGGAAGACCCCCTGGAGAAGGGAAAGGCTGCCCACTCCAGTGTTTGGGCCTGGAGAATTCCAAGGACTGTAGAGTCCATGGAGTTGCAAAGAGTCAGACACGACTGAGCGACTTTCATTTCACTTCAGTTCTCTCAGGGGAACCAGCAGTAAATCCAGCAGACTCTGGGATACATTGCTGTTTCATTTGCGATGCAAGCCAGGTTGCAAATCCCGGATGGTTGGACCCCATGGTAAGACATACACACTAAGTAACTTTTGGTTTCAAATAACAGAATACCTGACTAAGAATGGCTTAGAAACCAAAGTCTGAAGGAAGACTGCTCAGGACTGATGCTGTGACTCAGCAATGCCAGAGAGCTGGCTCAACAGCTGTGGTATTTTCTTACCTTTCTCCTCGTGATCACAAAATGGCTGCAGGAACTCAAAGCATCCAATTCCCACATAATATTACTTAAAACAGACAGTATAGGAGTCAAGAGTGCCTTCTATCTTGTGCTGCTCTCTTTCTTTATGAGGGAGGTTTTACCCAGAAAACCCCATCTCATGTCCCATGACATCTCATTAGCCAGGATGGGGAGGTCACATGCTCACCTCTACACCAATCGCTGGCCAAGGGGCTGGCATGGTCATGACTGATGGACAGTAATCATGGTTCATGTCAGGAGATGAACACATTTACTCCAAACAAGAGCAAAGAAGAGGAAAGGGATCAACTGACTAGAGGCGGCAACACGGCACGGTGAATATACTATTAACCCTCTCCGTGTTAGGCTGCAAACATGCTGAAAGAGAAACTGTGTGCAAAGTAAACACCACGTTTTCGTTTTAAAAGCAGGGTTTTTAAATGAATGAAACTACTATTGTCAGAAATTAGAAAAGAAGTTCCGCTTTGGAACTCAGACAAGAACCCCTCACAAGTTATAAAGAGCTGCACATGGAAGAGCTATGAATTCGATGCTTCAGTCAGTTTTTAATGAGTAATATTTAATTCTCCAACAAATTCCAAGAATGGTCTCCAGAGGGTAAAAGGAAAGGCAGGAGGGATGGAAATAAATGGGTTCATAAGGTGTTCTCTTGACTCCTTCTCTACTTTCCTGACCTCCTTCCTGTCCTCACCTGCCTGGCCACCAGAGACAGCTCAGGAGAGCCAGGCCCCCATGTTCCCATCTGAACACGGTTTCCAGGAGGCCCTCCCTCTCCCGGAGGATGCTGCAGTGGGAGACAACTCCTTCAACTCTCCTCCCACACACGTGACTCCTCTACTCTTTCCCTTGCTTCCTGTTTCTCATTAGCGCTGGTCATCAACATTTTCCCTTCAGTTCTGAAATACTGTACCATCTCAGGGCCCGACCCCCTGCAACCTGAGGGATGACACTGGCGTGGTGTCCATTCTACCCAGCAGGACGTTGGCACTGGCCCTTCTCCTTACTCACCCTGACGCATTGTGGGGCATCATCTCACAAACCTCTTGCAGTGAGAGGGTAACAGCAGGAAGGCCAGGGGTCTCCAAACGAAGGAAATAGGCTGCAAAGTGTCAGACATTTTTTATCTCTCTCTTAAGCAGCAGGCGGAAATAAACTAAAAGAATCAGATTTTTTTTCTTCTCCATACACAATTAAAAGCAAATTTCTCTATGGAAATGTTTTTCTTAAGCTATGTTAATGAAACTATGTATTTGCTTTAAAATTTGCCTTTCTTCAAAATGGTTCCACCTAAGACTAACATTTATTCTTGTCTCAAACCTTGGGCTGATCATAGCTCAACAAACCAGTATTCATATCAATTGTTTTATGGCTGGGGGATGACACACCTTGTGCCATCCTATCTCAAAAATGCATATTGTGGGAGAGGGGCTGAGTGAAACTCTGTCAGCCTTGAGGTATCTCTCTTATCTGATTAATAGCTTCCTAACAGACATAAAAAAAAGTTATGACAAACCTAGACAGCATATTAAAAAGTAGAGACATTACTTTGCCAACAAAGGTCCATCTAGTCAAAGCTATGGTTTTTCCAATAGTCATGTATGGATGTGAGTGTTGGACCATAAAGAAAGCTGAACGCCAAAGAATTGATGCTTTTGAACTATGGTATTGGAGGAGACTCTTGAGAGTCCCTTAGACTGCAAGGAAATCAAACCAGTCCATCTTAAAGGAAATCAATCCTGAATACTCATTGAAAGGATTGATGCTGAAGCTGAAACCCCAGTACTTTGGCCACCTGATGAAAACTGATTCATTTGAAAAGACCCTGATGCTTGGAAAGAATGAAGGTGGGAGGAGAAGGGAACTACAGGATTAGATGGTTGGATGGCATCACCGACTTGATGGACATGAGTTTGAGTAAATTCCAGAAGCTGGTGATGGACAGGGAGGCCTGGCATACGGCAGTCCATGGGCTCGCAAAGAGTCAGACACGACTGAGTGACTGAACTGAACTGCACAGACGTAAAACATCTTGCTAAAGACTCGTGGGGGTGCGGGGGTGGGGGTGGGGCACTCTCCATCCCCCTTCTGATGTCTGTGTCAAAAATTTTCTCTCTCCCTTTTTATACTTTAATAAAATGTTTTATATAAAAGCTCTTGAGTGATCAAGCCTGGTCCCTGGTCCTGAAGTTAAATCTTCTTCGGAGATCACAAATCTGACATTGTTCACCGTAAGCTATCAGCAGCTATTTGTGTATTTGCATGGTGACCCAGCCCTGCTTGTATGGGGGACCCTGTGGCCATCACACAGAGGATGCAGCAGAGGTGAAGCAATCTGGGGGAAAACCCAAGGATTTTGAAGGTAAACAAATCTGGGCTCCAAGTCCCCAGTTCCACCTCTTACTAAATATGGGTGTGGTAGACGAAAGAGATAAAATTCCTTTCTACTCCTCCCATTGAGATGAAATCCAATCTCTCCTCTTAAGCCTAAACTGGCTTCAGTGATTTGCTTGATCAACAGAATATGGCAGCTGTGACAATCTGTGACTTCTGAGGCCAGATTGTAAGAAGTCAAACAGACTTTTGTAACCTCTGGCCTGGGAAGGCCAGCTGCTGGGCAAGAAGGCCAGCTGCCCGAGGCCACCCTGCTGTAAGGAAGCCAGGCTAGCAACGTGGAGAAAGGGACTGGAAGGAGAGAGTGGTGTCAGCTAGACCAAGCACAGATGAGGGGGAAAGTTCATGTGGCCTTTCCTGCTGTGATATGGAGAACCAAGGAATCTGATAGAAACCCGAACCCAGACCATATTGTCTCAGTCCCCTTCAGTCACTGGGGCCAAACTAGCTGAGGACCCACCACAGTGGAGCAGAGTTGCCTTCCCACTGTCTCTGAATTTAACAGCCTTGGTTTCATGCATAGATTCTGATGCCAGAACAAGAGGCAATGGGCAGATCCTCAAGCTTTCTGAGCCTCCATTTTCTCATTATAAAATTGAGGCAAAGATAGGACCTGTTATATCTATATTACCTGGCTCAGGTGGATTAAATATAACAGTTTCCTCAAAGTGTAGTCCAGTGCTTTGTAGAAGGCTGGCAATTATTTACCACTGGGTCTCCTGATATAAGGTAAAAACATATTCTAGGCAGCCAAATGTTAAGTTCTAATTAGTGTTAGTGTTAGTCACTCAGTTGTGCCCAATTCTTTGCAACCCCATGGACTACAGCTCTCTGTCCAGGAGATTTTCCAGGCAAGGATACTGGAGTGGGTTGCCACTTCCTTCTCCAAAGTTCTAATTAAGAAACTGTTAATAATGGCTAATAATGGCTTTTTTTTAAATCAGCGGGAATTGAGTTGAAATCAAGAGAATTGTTCATGAGGGTCTGTTAGGTCCCAAGCAAAGCCCATAGAACCAGCCCCAACTTACACTTCCCTGGAAGATGGCCCAGCTTATAAAAACTATCTGTGCTAATAGTAAAATGCAAGCAGCTATGAGTTAGGGCCATTGCGACAATTCTGAAGCTATAGGAGGTGTGCTAGGTATTACATATTTTATATATATATATACACACACATCCTATTGGTTCAGTGTTCCTGGAGGACACTAACAGTTTTCAGCCCTATACATGCAATTGCAAAATGAGGCTTGTCTTATCATGAATTAACCATATGAATTCATGAACATCTCCTTGATTTCAAGTTAGCTTCAAAACTTCACAAACTCAAGAGGTCTTTAGAGATCCTTCTTGAGCCCAATCTTGTGATTTTCTCATTATTTAGTAGGAAAATTATGAATAACCTTCATTTCATTTTCTTTTTAAAATTGAAGTTATAGTTGATATATCAGTTCAGTTCAGTCGCTCAGTAGTGTCTGACTTTTGCGACTCCATGAGTCGCAGCACGCCAGGCCTCCCTGTCCATCACCAACTCCTGGAGTTCACTCAGACTCGCATCCATCAAGTCAGTGATGCCATCCAGCCATCTCATCCTCTGTTGTCCCCTTTTTCTCCTGCCCCCAATCCCTCCCAGCATCAAACTCTTTTCAAATGAGTCAACTCTTCACATGAGGTGGCTAAAGTACTAGAGTTTCAGCTTTAACATCATTCCCTCCAAAGAAATCCCAGGGCTGATCTCCTTCAGAATGGACTGGTTGGATCTCCTTGCAGTCCAAGGGACTCTCAAGAGTCTTCTCCAACACCACAGTTCAAAAGCATCAATTCTTTGGTGCTCAGCTTTCTTCACAGTCCAACTCTCATATCCATACATGACCACTGGAAAAACCATAGCCTTGACTAGATGGACTTTAGTCAACAAAGTAATGTCTCTGCTTTTAAATATGCTATCTAGGTTGGTCATAGCTTTTCTTCCAAGGAGTAAGCGTCTTTTAATTTCATGGCTGCAGTCACCATCTGCAGGGATTTTGGAGCCCCCCAAATAAAGTCTGACACTGTTTCCACTGTTTCCCCATCTATTTCCCATGAAGTGATGGGACCGGATGCCATGATCTTCGTTTTCTGAATGTTGAGCTTTAAGCCAACTTTTCACTCTCCTCTTTCACTTTCATCAAGAGGCTTTTAGTTCCTCTTCACTTTCTGCCATAAGGGTGGTGTTATCTGCATATCTGAGGTTATTGATATTTCTCCCAGCAATTTTGATTCCAGCTTGTGCTTCTTCCAGCCCAGTGTTTCTCATATATTATATAAATTATAAGTGTACAATATAGTGATTCAGAATTTTTAAATGTTATACTGCATTCATAGTTATTTAAAATATTGGCTATGTTCCCTGGAGTTTGTACCTCTTAGTCTCCTACGCCTGTATTCCCTTCCCCCTTCCCTCTTCCCTCTGGTAATCATTAGCTTGTTCTCTGTATCTGTGAGTCTCTCTCTCTTTCTTTTTTTTTTTTTTTTTGGTTATATTCACTAGCTCATTGTACTTTTTAGATTCTACATATAAGTGATATCATACAGTATTTGTCTCTCTCTTTCTCACTTATTTCACTTGCCTAATAACCTCCAAGTCCATCCATGCTGCTGCAAATGGCAAAATTGCATTCTTTTCATAGCTGAGTGGTATTCCATTGTGTCTGTGTTGGCTTATCTATCAATATCTCTCTGTATACATATATACGTATACATATTTGTATGAAAAAAGTCAAATTGTTAGTCATTCAGTGGTGTCCAACTCTTTCTGACCTTGTGGGCTATAGCCTATCAGGCTCCTCTGTCCATTGGATTTTCAAGGCATGAATACTGGAGTAGGCTCTTCTCAGCTCACGGATCAAACTGGCGCCCCCAAGACTCCTGCCTTGGTGGGTGGATTCTTTTAACACTGAGGCACCTGAGAGGTCCATATATATTTACACTACCATTCTAGGAATCAGCCAACTAAAACGGACTGGAATGGGTGAATTTAACTTAGATGACCATAATATCTACTACCGTGGGCAGGAATCCCTTAGAAGAAATGGAGTAGCCATCATGGTCAACAAAAGAGTCTGAAATGCAGTACTTGGATGCAATCTCAAAAACAACAGAATGATTTTTGTTTGTTTCCAAGGCAAACCATTCAAAATCACAGTAATCCAAATCTATGCCCTGACCAGTAATGATGAAGAAGCTGAAGTTAAACAGCTCTACGAAGACCTACAAGACCTTCTAGAACTAACACCCCTAAAATATATCCTTTTCATTATAGAGGACTGGAATGCAAAAGTAGGAAGTCAAGAAACACCTGGAGTAACTGGAAAATTTGGCCTTGGATTACAGAATGAAGCAGGGCAAAGGCTAATAGAGTTTTGCCAAGACAACACACTGGTCATAGCAAACACCCTCTTCCAACAACACAATAAAAGACTCTACACATGGACATCACCAGATGGTCAACACCGAAATCAGACTGATTATATTCTTTGAAGCCAAAGATGGAGAAGCTCTATACAGTCAGCAAAAACAAGACTGGGAGGTGATTGTGGCTCAGATCATGAACTCCTTATTACCAAATTCAGACTTAAACTGAAGAAAGTAGGAATCAGCTATGACCTAAATGAAATCCCTTATGATTATACAGTGGAAGTGAGAAATAGATTTAAGGGCCTAGATATGATAGATAGAGTGTCTGATGAACTATGGAATGAGGTTCATGACATTGTACAGGAGACAGGGATCAAGACCATCCCCGTGGAAAAGAAATGCAAAAAAGCAAAATGGCTTTCTGGGGAGGCCTTACAAATAGCTGTGAAAAGAAGAGAGGCGAAAAGCACAGGAGAAAAGGAAAAATATAAGCATCTGAATGCAGAGTTCCAAAGAATAGCAAGAAGAGATAAGAAAGCCTTCTTCAGCAATCAACGCAAAGAAATAGAGGAAAAGAACAGAATGGGAAAGACTAGAGATCTTCAAGAAAATTAGAGATACCAGGGGAACATTTCATGCAAAGATAGGCCCGATAAAGGACAGAAATGGTCTGGACCTAACAGAAGTAAAAGATATTAAGAAGAGGTGGCAAGAATACACAGGAGAACTGTACAAAAAATATCTTCACGACCAAAGTAATCATGATGATATGATCACTCACCTAGAGCCAGACATCCTGGAATGTGAAGTCAAGTAGGCATTAGGAAGCATCACTACAAACAAAGCTAGTGAAAGTGATGGAATTCCAGTGGAGCTATTTCAAATCCTGGAAGATGATGCTGTGAAAATGTTGCACTAAATATGCCAGCAAATTTGGGAAACTCAGCAGCGCCCACAGGATTGGAAAACGTCAATTTTCATTCCAATCCCAAGAAAGGCAATGCCAAAGAATGCTCAAACTACCACACAGTTCCACTTATCTCACACACTAGTAAAGTATTCCTCAAAATTCTCCAAGGCAGGCTTCAGCAATACATGAACCGTGAACTTCCAGATGTTCAAGCTGGTTTTAGAAAAGGCAGAGTAACCAGAGTTCAAAATGCCAACATCCACTGGATCATGGAAAAAGCAAGAGAGTTCCAGAAAAAAATCTGCTTCTGCTTTATTGACTATGCCAAAGGCTTTAACTATGTGGATCACAATAAACTGGAAAATTCTGAAAGAGATGGGAATCCCAGACAACCTGACCTGCCTCTTGAGAAACCTGTATGCAGGTCAGGATGGAACAGTTAGAACTAGACATGGAACAACAGACTGGTTCCAAATAGGCAAAGGAGTATGTCAAGGCTGTGTATTGTCATCCTGCTTATTTAACTTCTATGCAGACTACATCTTGAGAAACGTTGGGCTGGAAGAAGCACAGGCTGGAATCAAGATTGCCGGGAGAAATATCAGTCACCTCAGATATGCAGATGACGCCACCCTGATGGCAGAAAGTGAAGAGGAACTAAAAAGCCTCTTGATGAAAGTGAAAGAGGAGAGTGAAAAAAGTTGGCTTAAAGCTCAACATTCAGAAAACGAAGACCATGGCATCCGGTCCCATCACTTCATGGGAAATAGATGGGGAAACAATGGAAACAGTGTCAGACTTTATTTGGGGGCTCCAAAATCCCTGCAGATGGTGACTGCAGCCATGAAATTAAAAGATGCTTACTCCTTGGAAGGAAAGCTATGACCAACCTAGATAGCATATTAAAAAGCAGAGACATTATTTTGCCAACAAAGGTCCATCTAGTCAAGGCTATGGTTTTTCCAGTGGTCATGTATGGATGTGAGAGTTGGACTGTGAAGAAGGCTGAGCGCTGAAGAATTGATGCTTTTAAACAGTGGTGTTAGAGAAGACTCTGTGAGTCTCTTGGACTGCAAGGAGATCCAACCAGTCCATTCTAAAGGAGATCAGCCCTGGGTGTTCTTTGGAAGGAATTATGTTAAAGCTGAAACTCCAGTACTTTGGCTACCTCATGCGAAGTGTTACTGGAAGTCTTTCGAAAAGACTCTGATGCTGGGAGAGACTGGGGGCAGGAGGAAAAGAGGGTGACAGAGGATGAGATGGCTGGATGGCATCACTGACTTTATGGACACGAGTCTGAGTGAACTCCAGGAGTTGGTGATAGACAGGGAGGCCTGGCGTGTTGCAGTTCATGGGGTCGCAAAGAGTCAGACACGACTGAGCGACTGAATTGAACTGAACTGAACACCTTCTATTAATTCATCTGTTGATGGACACTTAGGCATCATATCATTTTGACAGGATTATAAGCTTGCTGCATCATAGATAGAACAACATTTATTTGGAGAAGGGAATGATCTTTAATTCACTCATTCATTCTTCAAAGATTGAAAGTACCTCCATTGTGCCATGTAGTATGCTAGACATGGAAATAAGAAAGTATTCCCACTCTTTTGGGATGTAACCTGGAGAAAACAAGGGCTGGATTCAAGGGCAAATAGGTGTCTCAGTAGCCAGATGAACAGCTCTACCCAGCCGGGGGTGACAGCGCACAGGCCATATCAAGGGGACTTTCTATGAGGCCACTATGGGGCTTCCAAGATAGTTTTAGTTTACTCTTATTTACATCACTTCACTTATTTTATTTTTTGCTTGTGACATATGCTCTCCATATGTGCAGATGACTAAAGCTGGAAGGAATTTGGAGGGTGGGCTGTGGATAACTGCTGACAGATCCCCCACAGGTACTGACAGACTAAAACGATGGGGCGATGGGGTGGGCCCCTTTAGATGAAGTTTAGCAAAGATATACCAGCCCCGAGAAATAATCAAAGAAATGCTGAAAGGGAGACAGGTGGCCTGAGCACAGCAACTTAGAAGAGAGTAAAAAATAAGTTTGTTAGTGGAATTTGGGCTCCCTAAATGACCATCGTGATTCTCACTAGGGAGGTGGGTTCTATGGCACTGTGTCATCCTGGGTTTCTTTTTACCTCTCTGATGGTAAGGAGGGCTCTCTTTTTTGCCTTTGTTGCTGTTCTCCAAAGCTTTGTCCCCACCTCATTTCTCCTTGTTTTCTCCCATGCTCACCCAACATCGCTTCAGGTTACAGTCCCAGCTGGCCATGGTCCCCACCCCCCGGGGCACACCCACCCTGAGCTCTCTCCAATACTTTGCTGTTCCATGGGGAGACCAAAGTCAGCAACTCAACACATCGACAGGTATTAAATACTGGAAATTTGCTAGCAAATTTCAGGTACTTTCACACACACACGGCAACTATGTGAGCAGATGTATAGGTGAATAATTTTGACTGTAATCACCATATCACTCTGCACATGTATATCACATCATCTTGTACATCTTAACTATACACAATTTTTATTTAATTTTTTTTTAAAACCAAGCTGATAAGTTCAAAACCCAGCTTCTGGTCTTTGCCTGAAATCTGTTCCAGCTTCTCTCGTATTTCTCATTTCTGTGGTTGTACCATCACCATTCATCAACAAACTGGTATCTGTCCCTCTTGCCACATTCGCCCTCCCCCTCCACACCCACCAGCTATTCACTGAGTGGCAACTCCTCCGGCAGCAATCGCCTCCCCCGTCCTTCCCACTGTGCAGGTCTTGGCTCAGCCCCTCAGCATCTGACCCCAGATCCGCGGCTACAGAACCCTAACTTTGTCTATTTGACTCTAGGCTAACTTAGCTCTAATTTAGCCTCCCTTTTCCAGAAGAGACGTGTCTGAACATAAGTCTGACCATTTCACTCTCTTGTGAAAATCCTTCATGGAAAGTTCATAATGCTTCACTTGGCATAGATGACAAGGTGCTCTGTGGTTTGGTTCCTGCTCTATTTCCCAATTTCATCTCCTCCCCACTACATTCACACCCTTCATTTTAGTCAAGCCAACCTTCTGCAGTTTTCCTATGATGGAGAGGGCAAAGCCCATGCCTTGAATATCTTTATATTCACAATACCTCTCTCAGCACTGGATACTTTCTGTAAGTGCAATACACTGTGGAATAGATGGATGAATAAGTGAATTAATGAATAATACACTGAGGATCCAAAGACAAGAATAGCCAATGCAGTTTGGAGAGTTCAGAGAAACCCTTGCCAAGTAAGTGACATTTGAATGAGTCTGAAAGCATCGGTGAAAACAACACGCAGGCATCAAGAATAGCATATTGGAAAGGTTTGGAGATATGAGAAATAATTCTAGAATTTTCTGTGGCTTGTTATGTGGAAGTGACAAAGATGATGCAGAAAAATAAGAAGAAGGCAGATAATATGAACCCTTTTATCATCACAGGTAGGCATTGCCATCTCACATGCTAAAAGGGGTCAGACAAGCAACAAAAATGTATGCAGAATATAGAAAAGAGAGGCGAGGTCTGGTCCTCCTTAGAGCTCCTGTCCCAGTGAGAAAACTTCCAAAGTTAGTGTTACAAATGGGTATTAATCTGGTGAAATAAAAGATGTCTTCAGGTCAGATTCTATCTGCAGGACACCAGTTTAGATGATGGGGAGTGTTGAAAGAATCATGTGATCGGTTGGGGTTTGGAGAAGACTGCCCTGGCAGGAGTTTCTAGGAGGAAGGCAGAATTGGGGTGGGGTAATGGCAGAAAGTGAAGAACTAAAGAGCCCCTTGATAAAGGTGAAAGAGGAGAGTGAAATGGCTTGTTTAAAACTCAACTTTCAAAAAACTAAGGTCATGGCATCCGGTCCCAAAACTACGTGGCAAATAGATGGGGTGACAACGGAAACGTGACAGACTTTATTTTCCCAAACCCCAAAATCACGGCAGACAGTGACTGCAGACATGAAATTAAAAGAAGCATGCTCCTTGGAAGAAAAGCTATGACAAACCGAGGCAGTGTATTAGAAAGCAGAGACATCACTTTTCCAAAAAGTCTGTCTAGTCAAAGCTATGGTTTTTCCAGTAGCACGTGCAGATATGACAGTTGGACCATAAAGAAGGCTGAGTGCCAAAAAATTGATGTTTGTGAATGGTGAAGTTGGAGAAGATTCTCGAGAGTCCCTTGGACAGCAAGGAGATCAAACCAGTCAATTGTAAAGGAAATCAAGCCTGAATATTCATTAGAAGGACTGATGTGTGAAGCTGAAGTGCCAATACTTTGGCCACCTGATGCAAAGAGCTGATCATTGGATAAGACCCTGAAGCTGGGAAAGATTGAAGGCAAGAGGAGAAAGGGGTGACAGAGGATAAGATGGCTGGATGGCATCATTGACTCAATGGACATGAGTTTGAGCAAACTCAAGGAAATAGTGAAGGACAGGGAAGCCTGGTGTGCTGCAGTTCATGGGGTTGCAAAGACAGTGCTCAGGCATGACTGAGCGCTGAGCAACTGAACGGCAGCAACAAAGGTAGAGAGCTGGATGAAGAGGGTGCTATGGACTCACTGGGATAAGAGATGACAGAGAATGAACTGGGGCAGTGGTGATGGTCATGGAGGAAAAAAGAGACAGGTTCCACAGGTACCTAGACTTCGAATCAATGGCAGTGGAACATGAAATGTGGTGATCCTCTCAGAGCAGAGGCACTTATCATGACGTATTAATTCATGGTGTCCTCTTTCCCGGAGCCGTGGTCTGTATATGTGCCCAAAACATGAAGGCATTTAAAAATTTCTGCAGTTCAGTCTGATAAATCATGTTGATCTTTAAAGGCTCAGTCTAAAAGGAAAAAAATTTTTTTACCTTTTGGTGAATTAAGTCAGATTATCATGCAATCAATTCTCTTCTCCATTTTCTAGCTTTTCTAAACTAATCAGCACTTTGCCAGCTTACACATCTCTATTACATCCACAATGGGTGGCTTGGGATGTGAGAGGCAGAGGGTCATCAGGGCTACATTGCTGGTGAGTGCTCTGCCAGAAGGGGGAAGGGGTTTCATCAGCTGGGTCACCACGATGGTATTTATCCCATCCAAGACTGTGTTCCTCATCTACTGTTTACTAATGGATTACCCTAAGCCCATCAGCCTGTATTTATCACTGTTTGGTAGCTTTCTGTGAGACATGGTTTCCTCACTTTTATTATTTCTGCCAGGAGTAATAATCCTTTTCTGACATCACCTTTGTATTTCTTTAAGTCAGTAAGCATTGGCAGACCCATGAGGCGGGGGTCTCTAGACCCAGAGCAGACCTAGGAAGGACAGGCTCTCAGCTGGACAGCGTGCCCCAGACTCATCTCCAAGCTAGCAGGACCCAACCTGTCATAGATGAACCCCAAGTAGAGGCTATACTCAACTGCCGTCCCAGGTGACCTTATCATTCTGAGATGCAGGCTTGTGGCCAGATTTTCCCCATTATCTCATCTTAAAATGAAAATTTGAGGGAGCTGTAGTAGATGCCATTAGTGCTCATTCCTATCCCCTTAGCACTCACCCTCTAGTATATGCGCAGGGACTCTTTCTATGAGCACCTTCAATCCCCTGCTTAGGGCTTTCTCTGGCCAACGGAGCTTGCCACCTGATTGCTTTCAATCTTCTACTTATTAATAGAGCCTGTTTGGGGGAGTGGGGAATGAGTCCAGCTCTAGGAAAGGATGGAAAAGTCAGAGAGTTAATGCCTGTCCCTGTGAGCAGCTCTCAACAGTGATGGATGGGAATTGAGGAAAAATAACCCAGCCCACTGGAGGCATTTTCTACACAGACTCCCCGAGGGCCATAATATGAGGAATCCCAGTTGCCCATAGTGGTCATTTACTCATTAAGGCATCCTATATCAACTTACTTCCCTTCCCTGACTTTCATTAGGACCTATGTTTCTGTCTAAGGAAATATCTTTGCTTCCTGAGATGTCTTCCTTAAATAAACAACTTAACATCCAAATCCTTGTCTCAGGGTCTTCTAGAGAATCTGAATCAGAGACTAGAGCTATTAATAACTTCTTATTAACATCAATTTTTAATTTAAGTATAGTTGATTTACAGTGTTGTGTTAGTTTCAGGTATACAGCAAACTGCTTCAGTTATACACATGCGCGCGCATGGCACGCGCACACACACACACACACACACACACACATTCTTTTTCAGATTCATTTCCTTTATAGGTTATCACTAAATATTGAGTATAGTTTCCTGGGCTATGCAGTAGGTCCTTGTTGGTTATCTATTTTGTATATAATAGTGTATATATGTTAATCCCAAACTCCTAATTTATCCCTCACCCAGTTTCCCTTTTGGTAACCGTAAGTTTGTCTTTTTGTCTGTAGATCTATTTCTGTTTTGTATATAAGCTTATTTGCATCTTATTTTATATTCCACACATGAGCAATGTCACATGGTATCTGTCTTTCTCTTCTGGCTTACTTTATTTAGTGTGATAATCTCTAAGTCCATCCATTTTGCTGCAAATGGCATTATTTCATTCTTGTTTATGGCTGAGGAGCATTCTATTGTATATAACCTCATTAATTTTAGATCATCCTCAGCCCTACAATTTTGGCTTCCCAATTACCTCATGACTACATGCACTTCTCTACACATTGTTCAAAGCCTCATCCTTTCCCAGTGTGACATAGAAATAGCTCTTTAACTCATTTTCCTCTCTTTCTCTATGGTCTCTTTCCATTTCTTTCCTCCACTGCTGCAGTCATCTCTGTAAACTTTGAATCTCATCATGTCATTGATTTAATCCTTCAAAAATTTCCTATTGACTAGACAAATACTTTCAGACTACATAGTCTAACCTATAAGACCTCTCCCCTTTGATTTGGCCATATCCTCCATATCTAGTCCATCACACACTCATACACAGAGTTCTGGGGTCAGAGTTCCTCTGCCAAAAACTTCATTTTCCTTCTATTGATACTTCTTCATGACCCCATTGGTCTTTATCCATTAAAAGCCAGCTGGGAGCATACTGTCCTCTTCAATTTGTTTTAGAAAGCTTCGTCTTTCTTGATGTCATGAAGGTTTTATGGAATGTAGAGCATTTGTTTGATCTTTTGGTGCTAAACCTAGGGGAGGATTCAGCTCCAGAATACAAGATGCTGAGAGTTCCCATGAAGAAAATCAGAAAGGATGTCACAAGATAAGCCTTTCTTAACAGGGGGCAAAGTTCACAGCAGCAGGCTGTCAAAACTTACCCCTGATAATGTCAAAAGAGGTCATGGTAGGAGGAGAAATCTGACCTTCAGAGAGAATTGCAAGCTTCAGTGAGTGAGGGTTGTTTCTCCTATGATTTCTTGAAAATCCTGGCAGGAAGGATCTATCCCTTGCTCCCAGAATGTGGCAGACTTCATAATATCAACAAAAACACTCTGAGACCTTATAATCAGTCAAGTTTTTTTCTTTCTGTTACCTCAGCATGCATAGAACCGTGGTTCTGAAGTCAGGATCCTGCTGGTAGATTTTACATGTAGATGTATGGATGCACCACATACATGCATATTGTTTTTCATAGAATCATCTCAGTAACTCATTGAGGTACTTGCTTCGGTTTTGTTGTTTTTAAAATGGGGAAAATAATAATATCCATTTCATTATGGTATTTTAAGGAAAAATGATTTAATATATGTCAAACAGGACAACACCAGGCACATAAGAGCTGAAGCTTATCTTTCCTTCATCATTATATTTGCCATCATCATTAATATTCTATGCTTAAAAAGAAGAGAAATGACACAGAGCTGAGTTCTTAGTAGCTCAGTCATGTCTAACTCTTTGTGACCCCATGGACTGTAGCCCACCAGGCTCCTCTGTCCCTAGGAATTCCCAGGCAAGAATACTGGAGTGGGTTGCCATGCCCTCCTCCAAGGGATCTTCCTGACCCAGGGACTGAACCCAGGTCTCCTGCATTGCAGGCAGATTCTTTACCATCTGAGCCACTAGAGAAGCCCTGGACACATAGAGAACTGAATAATTTGGCCGAGATCCAATAGCTGTATCAGAACAAGAGTCAATATCCATGCTCGCACCTGTCTGTTGCATTGCCCCTCCAACTGTAACTGAACTCGGAACTCCCACAAATAAAACAGTCTCCCAGGTGCAATACTCTGCACCTTTGCATATGCTGTTCCCTCTGTCTGGCAAACACCTATTGATCCTTTTAAACCCAACTTTTCTGTGTCCCCACAGAACTATGGTATCTTATGGGTTACAAGATTATGAACTCTTTTATTTATTTATTTATTTATTTATTTATTTTTTATTGGAGGCTAATTACAATATTGTAGTGGGTTTTGCCATACATTGACATGAATCAGCTATGGGTTTACATTTGTTCCCCATCCTGAACCCTCCTCCACCCTCCCTCCCCATCCCATCCCTCTGGGTCATCCCAGTGCACCA
The DNA here is from genome assembly GCA_917880005.1 of Nanger dama. NCBI lineage: Eukaryota > Metazoa > Chordata > Mammalia > Artiodactyla > Bovidae > Nanger > Nanger dama. Next base: position 8,265,471 of record CAKJTW010000044.1, on the reverse strand, counting down.
GCCCTGAATACCCTGTGTCATGCATAAAACCTGGACTGGTGATCTGTTTCACATATGATAATATACATGTTTTAATACTATTCTCTCAAATCATCCCACTCTAGCTTTTTCCCACAGAGTCCAAAAGACTGTTCTATACATGTGTGTCTCTTTTGGTGTCTCACATATAGGATCATTGTTACCATCTTTCTAAATTCCATATATATGTGTTAGTATACGGTGTTGGTGTTTTTCTTTCTGACTTACTTCACTCTGTATAATAGGCTCCAGTTTCATCCACCTCATTAGAACTGATTCAAATGTATTCTTTTTAATGGCTGAGTAACATTCCATTAGAGGAAGGTAATGGCACCCCACTCCAGTACTCTTACTTGGAAAATCCCATGGATGGAGGAGCCTGGTAGCCTGTAGTTCATGGGGTCACTAGGAGTCGGACACGACTAAGCGACTTCACTTTCACTTTTCACTTTCATGCATTGGAGATGGAAATGGCAACTCACTCCAGTGTTCTTGCCTGGAGAATCCCAGGGATGGGGAGCCTGGTGGGCTGCCGTCTATAGGGTCACACAGAGTCAGACACGACTGAAGCGACTTAGCAGCAGCAGCAGCAGCAGCAACATTCCATTGTGTATATGTACCACAGCTTTCTTATCCATTCGTCTGCCAGTGGACATCTAGGTTGCTTCAAGTCCTGGCTATTGTAAACAGTGCTGTGATGAACATTGTGGTACACATGTCTCTCAATTCTGGTTTCCTTGGTGTGTATGCCCAGCAGTGGGATTGCTGTGTCATACGGCAGTCCTATTTCCAGTTTTTTAAGGAATCTCCACACTCTTCTCCATCGTAGCTATACTAGTTTGCATTCCCACCAACAGTGTAAGAGGGTTCCCTTTTCTCCACACCCTCTCCAGCACTTAGAGTTTGTAGAATTTTGGATAGCATCATTCTGACCAGTGTGAGATGGTACCTCATTTTGGTTTTGATTTGCATTTCTCTGATAATGAGTGATGCTGAGCATCTTTTCATGTTTGTTAGCCATCTGTATGTCTTCTTTGGAGAAATGTCTGTTTAGTTCTTTGGCCCATTTTTTTTATTGGGTCATTTATTTTTCTGGAATTGAGCTGCAGGAGTTGCTTGTATATTTTCGAGATTAGTTGTTTGTCAGTTGCTTCATTTGCTATTATTTTCTCCCATTCTGAAGGCTGTCTTTTCACCTGGCTTATAGTTTCCTTCACTGTGCAAAAGCTTTTAAGTTTAATTAGGTCCTATTTGTTTATTTTTGCTTTTATTTCTATTACTCTGGGAGGTAGGTCATGGAGGATCCTGCTGTGATTTATGTCGGAGAGTGTTTTGCCTATGTTTTCCTCTAAGAGTTTTATCATTTCTGGTCTTACATTTAGATCTTTAATCCATTTTGAGTTTATTTTTTGTGTATGGTGTTAGAAAGTGTTCTAGTTTCATTCTTTTACAAGTGGTTGACCAGTTCTCCCAGCACCACTTGTTAAAGAGATTGTCTTTTCTCCATTGTATATTCTTGCCTCCTTTGCCAAAGATAAGGTGTCCATAGGTGTCTGGATTTATCTCTGGGCTTTCTATCTTGTTCCATTGATCTATATTTCTGTCTTTGTGCCCGTACCATACTGTCTTGATGACTGTAGCTTTGTAGTATAGCCTGAAGTCAAGCAGGATAAATCCTCCAGTTCCATTCTTCTTTCTCAAGATTGCTTTGGCTATTTAAGGTTTTTTGTATTTCCACACAAATTGTGAAATTATTTGTTCTAGTTCTGTGAAAAATACCATTGGTAGCCTGATAGGGATTGCATTGAATCTATAGATTGCTTTGGGTAGTATACTCATTTTCACTATATTGATTCGTCCAATCCATGAACATGGTATATTTATCCATCTATTTGTGTCACCTTTGATTTCTTTCATCAGTGTTTTATAGTTTTCTATTTATAGGTCTTTTGTTTCTTTAGGTAGATTTATTCCTAAGTATTTTATTCTTTTCATTGCAATGATGAATGGAATTGTATCCTTAATTTTTCTGTTTTCTCATTTTTGGTGTATAGGAATGCAAGGGAGTGTGTTCCATCCTGCAACTTTACTACTCATTCATTAGCTCTAGTAATTTTCTGATGGAGTCTTTAGGGTTTTCTTTGTAGAGGATCATGTCATCTGCAAACAGTGAGAGTTTTACTTCTTCTTTTCCAATCTGGATTCATTTTATTTCTTTTTCTTCTCTGATTGCTGTGGCTAAAATTTCCAAAACTATGTTGAATAGTAGTGGTGAAAGTGGGCACCCTGGTCTTGTTCCTGACTTTAGGGGAAATGCTTTCAGTTTTTCACCATTGAGGATAATGTTTGCTGTAGATTTGTCATATATAGCTTTTATTATGTTGATGTATGTTCCTTCTATTCCTGCTTTCTGGTGGTTTTTTATCATAAATGGACAAAATTAGAAATGAAAATGGAGAAATCACAACAGACAACACAGAAATACAAAGAATCATAAGAGACTACTATCAGCAACTATATAAACTCTTTTAGAGCCTTCTTTGACTTTCTTAATTATCTTTTTATTTCCAGCATATAGAAGACTATCTAGCATATGGTTAATCTCTAAATACATACTGAATAAATGTTTGTATGAATATATAAATACATGCAGATATTGGCTGTACCCAAGAAAATGAGACAAAAATATGTTTCATGTAGGAACCTTGGTTGATACTTCCAAGAGCTTCCAGATTAAATTAGTCCCCTTCCCATACTTTATTTCTTGGCTGAGTTATAAGGTGTCCTGAGGCAGAAGCTGGGTGTGTTTGTGGGAATGGAGAGGAGGGGTTTATCTAGTTCTTCTGGAAGGCTCTATAGTTCATGCTTTCTACAGTAGGAAAGTCATATTTCATACATGCATCCATACATTCATTCACTCATTCATGTGTTCATTCAGTAAATATTTATCTCCTTTATTCAATAAATATTCAATAAAATATTTTAGTGTTTAAGTCCCCCTAGAATATAGCTACCCTTTCTAGTTGTGGGAAAATCTTGGTAGAAAAATGAGAGACAGACTTTCAGGGGATGGAAACTGGTCCCTGGGTAAGTCATTTAACATCTCTAAACTCCACCTCCTAAAGTAACTTGCCCCACCTATTGGGGGCCAATGATACACCAGAAATGGTTCCAGGGTCTTTTCACATCAGCTTTTTAATCCTCACAAACCTTCAAGCCTACTCACCCCTCAGAAGATATCTGGGGAAGGATTAGAGATAATGAGCTGAGGGCTCTTGGAACCAAACCTGGCAGGTAGTGGAAATTAATCTACTACAACATAGAGGGGATATCATTCAGTGAACAAGCTGTGTTCCCTGTGTTCCCAGCCCATCAGCAGCTGGCCCCCAGAGCTGGTCGAGCCATCTCCCCTGGAGGGCTCTAAGCAGGACTGCCCTTATCCACACTGCTGCTCCACAGAGTGATCACTGGCCCTCTTCTCACTCACTGATTGGACCTCCATGGGATGTTGGAGCATTTTGTAAAACCCATGTTTCTCCTTAACTCAAGCAAAGAAGAGGATCCCAACATTTAAGAGCTCAGGGTTGTTTGAGGTCAGACTCCATAATAAAAACCCAATAAGAGAGTTATAGTAGAGTCAGCAGGAAGCAGAAACTCTCCCCAACCCAAAATGCACAGCCCCACAGTGTTCATGGCCCTGGGAAAAGAGGAGCCCCAGATGGAGACCTCAGGTATGGAGTCCAGGACCCACCCCCTCTTCCTTGCACACAAGTCCAAGATAGCCAGAGAGAGGTGTCCAGTGTGCCACAGAGAAAAGCAACAAAGCTTTGCACACTGACCATGTGCCAGGTGCTAAGCAAGGTGCAATCCGTACATTAGACTTCATTCTCCTCAAGAACTCTGTGAGTCTGAGCTGATCATTTTATAGGAGAGGACCTTGAAGTTCAGAAAAGTGGGACACTTGCCTGAGTCACCCAACTCATAAGTGACAATGCTGGAAGTCGAACCATGGTCTGTCTGACTCCACGGCACATGCTTTCCACTGAGCCATGTCATTTCCTTAACAAGTTGGTTAGTGTTTGGACTCTCTCCCAAACAGGGCATTTATTGACTGTTGCCTAGAACATGTGGGGCATTCAATCAATGGTAGCCATCATTGTTATACCACTGTTATTTAGTAATAATTGTAATAATTACTACTACCTTAACAGACACAGTAAATAGCGCAAAGTACTCAAGCTTTCACTTGCATCAGAACTTAATTCACCTGTGAAGACTAAAGATAAGGAGAAAGATGATCTCAACCTGAACACTTGCCCAAAGCTGGGCCCTGTTGGAACATCTCCTCTTATATGAAGAGACAGAAGATTATTTGTTTAATGAAATAGCAAGCCATTATCCTACTGTGACAGGACCCTGTATGTAAGTGAACAATCTGGTAGATCTCAAATTCCACTAAGAATCTTCAGATTATACAACATTATAGGTCCCTACGGTCTCCAGTTTCCAGCTCCTCCTTGACTGCAGACAAGCTACAAGCTCCCTTGATAAAGATCTGATAGCATTTAGAGATAGCCCCATGGTTCCTTGAGGTTGGGGCAGGGCTCACGTAAACCAAAAGTGTCTTGTCCTGTATTTTCAGTGCTGACATGTCTAGAGACTACCCGCATCTACAAGAATGTGAAGTCCAAGCTGACTTTGCTTACTTCTCTGCTCTTAGCATGGAGCCTAGCCTGAGATACTCAGTGAATGTCAGTAGGATAAGTAAATGAATGATTGGGACCATTGTCTCTATTACAAGAGTCTGCCTGCAATGTGGGAGACATGGGTTTGATTCCTGGGTCTGATTCCTGGGTCGGGAAGATCCCTTGGAGAAGGAAATGGCTACCCACTCCAGTAATCTTGCCTGGAGAATCCCATGAACAGAGGAACCTGAAGGGCTATAGTCCATGAGGTCATGCAGAGTCAGATATGACTGAGCGACTAATGCTTCACTTTCACTGAAGCACAAAGGAGCTAGAAGGAGGATGGGCTACTCCTATTTTCCTGGAAGGCCCAGAGTTGCTAAGTCATGTCCTACTGTTTTGCAACCTCATGGGCTGTAGACCGCCAGGCTCCTCTGTCCATGGTATTCTCCAAGAATCCTGGAATGGGTTGCATTTCCTTCTCCAGGGGTTCTTATTGACCCAGGGATTGAACCCATGTCTCTTGCATCTTCTCCATTCCGGATGGATTCTTTATGGCTGAGCCACAAGGGAAGCTGAAGGAAGCAGGGAAGGAGGTAGACAATTCTATGCTGTTATATCAGTACTGTGAGGAGAAGGAATCATCAAGGGCATCTCTGAAAGATCAGGGAAGGGTCTTCACAGGCCCAGGAGTCAAAGAAGTTCCCTGAAGAAAATGAGACCTTACCATGCGGGGTAAGTATGAGTTAATCAGGCCAGGAAGCAGAAGAAAACATTCCAGCCATCAGCCAAGGAACAAAACATTTCACAGAGACAGCAGAGAAGTATGAGCAGTTCCAGTGGGCTGGAGTGTGTTGTGGGGAAGGAGGACCCCAGGGGTGAGGCTGGAAAGTAGAAGAGGGCGTCATTTTTATTAATATCTAAAGCATCACTTCCTAGAGTATTTCCTTTAAAAGTAGTTTTTTTTTAGATGCTTGTCAAGAAAAGAAATCTATGGTCAAACAGATTTGGGGAACACTCTTCTACCACTCTCCCCAAAATGCACATTGTACACCAGAGGTCCTTAGGAAGCTTATGATAAAAACCCTGAGTGAGGTAGTTTGCTCCAGCATATTCCAAACTCTTAGGAAGAAGGTATCTGACCATAGAAATTTTATATTTTCCTTGCAAATCGTAAAGTAAGACCCAGAATACATATTGGAAAATGTTCTGCAAATGTATTCAGGAGTGATTGAAATGTTTTAACCAAAGGAGTGAGATAAGTTTCCATTATTTACATTTTAGAACTGATAATTGGCAACAATAAAGAAGACTAAATGAGTTGCTGCTGCTGTTGCTGCTAAGTCACTTCAGTAGTGTCTGACCCTGTGTGACCCCATAGATGGCAGCCCATCAGGCTCCTCTGTCCCTGGGATCCTCCAGGCAAGAACACTGGAGTGGGTTGCCATTTCCTTCTCCAGTGCATGAAAGTGAAAAGTGAAAGTGAAATCGCTCAGTCATGTCTGACTCTTCACAAACCCATGGACTGTAGCCTACAGGGCTCCTCTGTCCATGGGATTTTCCAGGCAAGAGTACTGGAGTGAGGTCCCATTTCTTTCTCCAAGACTACATGAGAGGGGAAGCTTTTTGGATAATGGTAGACTATATCACCTGAATCAACCTTATCTCTGAGGAGAAATAGAAAACCTGGACAAAGTAAAATAACAATAACAAAATATCGTCTTGAAGATGTTAGAGCACTAACAAGGTAGTGAAGAATTATGGGCCAAGATGAAAAACCAGAGAGGTGGGGGTCAACATTTAAAAGCCTTTTTCCTCAGGGCACCAGGAGGTGGGAAAGGAGATATTAATTTCAGATCAGACTGAGTCTGAAAATTGCCTATTCATGTGGAGAAAAATGACACTTGACCCCTACCTCACAGTGTATACAAAAATTCCCAGTGAATCATAGATCTAAGGGCTTCCCAGGTGGCACCAGTGGTGGAGAATCCGCCTGCCGATGCAAGAGACGTGATTTCGATCCCTGGGGCAGAAAGCTCCCCTGGAATAGGAAATGGCAACCTGCTGCAGAACTCTTGCCTGGAAAATTCCAGGGACAGGCACAGCCCATGGTGCTGAGCTTAGTTGACAGAGTCACTGAGCAACTGACCACTGAGCACTGATAGATCTAAATGTGAAAAGCAACACAATAATTGATCATTTCAGGAAAGGGAACTGTTTCTTTTTAAAGGCATCAGCCATTAAGAAGAAGCTTGGTTTATTAACTGGATGCATTAAAATCAAGTACTTCTGTTTATCCAGAGACATCATTAAAAGAGTGAAAGGGGAAACAGTGAAAAGATACTTAAAACACAGATAGCTAACAAAGGTCTTATATTCAGGATATGTAAAGAACTTATGCAAATCAGTCTGCCCAAAAGATAGTCAAACCAACCAAAAATAAATGTATAATAGGAACTTCAAAAGAAAGGGTATCCAAGTAGACAATAAACAAATGAAAATGTGCTCAATCTCATTAGCAATCAGAACAGCAAATTAAAACTGCAATAAAATATCACTTACCTAGAATGACTAAAATTGAAAAGACTGACAATATCAAGTGCTGACAAGGACTAGGGGGTAATAGCAGGTCTCGTATGCAGCTGGTGGGATTTGAAATCATTACGAGAAATTTGGGAAACTGAAATTACCTAGGTTGAATATATTTATGTATATGTATACACATACATGCTTACATACACATGCATGAGCTACAAATCACACACATATATGCATGTCCTACAAATCATAAATTCCAATCCAACAAAAATATGTGCACATGGACATCAAGAGACTTGTACAAAAATGTTCACACTGGTGTGTCATTCATGATGACCCCAAGGCAGAAAAACAGACAAATAAAATTGTAGTATATTTGTTCAATGGAATACTGAGCCACAGGTCATACAAAACATGCATGAAGCTCAGGAACATGATCTTGAGTAAAAGAAGTCAAACTCAATAAAATACATCCTACATAATTCCATTTGTGGGATGTTAAATAGGAAGACAAAACCCAATCACAGTGTCAGAATTCAGAATGGGGGAAGGGATGGAGGGCATAGTGGCAGGGCAGGGCATGTGCAGAGGGCTTCTAGGGTGCTGGCAGTTTCTGTCTGTAGAACTGCTTGTTTGGTGAAAACTTACAGAGCCGTATGTTATGCATTATGCCCTTCTACATACAGGTTAAACATCCAAATAAAATTAAGTTGCTTGTGTTTTTTTTTTAAGAGAAAGATTGGAGGAGACATGAGACCATAAGCAGAAAGAAGCTGTCATTCACTATGCAAAAGCTTATAATGTGGAGGCAGTGAGAAAATGGAAGAAGGGTTTGATAAGAAGTTTTGACTTTGAAAGTTACCATGGAAGAGAACTGGCACAATTTCAAAGGATTTAAGCCAATGGGTATTCTTAAATCCATTAATTCACAATGACTTTAAGGGTAAAATAAATCATGTTCAGTAGCTGAAAGGAAACCAACATGTTATCCTGAAAACTGTTTAATATAGGGAAAAAAATCAAATATTTATTCTGCTTTTTTTCATGAACTGAACAACTGAGTAACCAAAAGGCAAATAACAAGAAATATCTCTTTATGCAAAAAGTTCAATGAATATATGGCAAAGAAATTACAGAATTACAATATCATTATTTGCAGCCCTCTGTTAAATAATGGACTTAGGTACTGCCCATCCATGACTCCTCACACTATAAAAAAGAGACAACCAGAAACCATAGGCCTCCTGTGAAAGGACACGGGGTCACCCACTCATCTGGCCAAGATCTAATCTGAATCTGAACAAATTTCTGGATCCAGCTGACCATGTGCATGAAATGCAGAGGAGAGAAGAGCAAATTGAGTAGCGTCCTGTGTGTGCTGTCAGCAAAAGCCTAACTGTTGGAAACTGCAGATCTACATAAAGTGCAAGGGAGAATCAAAGAATATTAAAGGAGCTTTAAAGATGTATCATTAACCTTTGAAAGGCAAGGCTATATCATAATGTTTGGGGATGCACATCTGGGTAATGAAAGGAAATATAAGGAAGTACCTTTTATAAAAGTCAGGATAGTAGGGCCTGCGATAGAGATGGGACATTCGGGGAGGGAGTGGGTGCTTTCTAGGTGACAAAGATAGCCTGCATGCCAAGTCTGGGTCTTATATATGGTGGTGGTTGCAGGATGTTCACCTTATGACTTATTAAGCCATATACAGATGTTGAATGGGTTTCTGTATCTGTGTTTTCTTTTCAGTAAAAATGTATTTGTATACTAGCATTAGCTTCTCAGAATAATCTACCTAAAGAGAAACTTAAATTCTTTGGAGTTCCAAGAGGATATATATTCAACATACAGCATTTATACAGCACTTTGTAATATTTGTTTGGCCATCCCACATGGCTTGTGGTATGTTAGTTCCCCCACCAGGGATTGCACTTGGGCCCTCAGCAATGAGACTGCAGAGTCCTAAACAATGGACCACCAGGGAATTCCTAGCACACAGTAACTATAAAGAAATTTTCATTTACATTACCTCATATAATGATTACTCCAGTCCTTGGTGGTAGGCATGATTATACCCATTGATTAGAAGAGGAATATGTTAGTCATGTTTTGCCCATGTTTCTTTTATCTGTATTTTTTCCAACTCCAAATTCTTCATCTCTCCTTAAAACGATATTTGAACATTTTTAGCCATGGATTCTGGGGCTTATCCATTTGCACCATTACCAATATAAATTCCAATGGGGAAAAAAACTATTATAACAGAAAAATAATTTAATGAGAAAAAATACTTAGAGAAGAATGTCATATTTTGAAACAATAGTCAGTTCATAGGAGTACTGCTTCATTGCCTTTACTCATATGCAAATGTTAAAATATATGGAACAGTGCATAATTGCATGGTAGAAACGCAAAAGAAAAATGCACAGTTTGGGATCGATTTCTAGCTCCTGTGCCAGGAGCATTTTTCATAACAGAAAATAACCTAAATGTCAGCAGAATAAAGGGATATACAATTTGTCATGTTCCCATAAAATACTATTATTAAAAATTACAAAGTAACCTCAAAAATATATTGTGAAAGGAAAGCACTCTTTGTCCACCTTCCTGTTCTTTCTGCTTCCTGAATAGGTCTCAGTTTAGCCCTCTTCACCAGGCCCACTCATCAGACACACCCTCTTCAGCTCCTGGCAGGGTTGCTATGTAAGCCCTCAATGTTCTCTCTGCTCTCAGCTTTGCTCTGCTATTGCACTGAGCAGATTTCTTAAAGAAGACTAATCCAGGAGCGCATATAGAGAATTAATTTCTACACACAGACCTGCAAACAAATTCTGTCTGTACCACATAATACTCATGTGAATTTAGTCAAATCACATTTTTTCAAAACTTAGTTTTGTTATCTGTAAAACAGGAATAATCACTGTGCTCATTTCACACACTAGCAAGCTAATACTCAAAATTCTTCCAGCTACGCTTCAATGGTACACGAACCAAGAACTTCCTCATAGACAAGCTGGATTTAGAGAAGGCAGAAGGACCAGAAATCAAATTGCCAACTTTCATTGGATCATAGAGAAAGCAAGGGAATTCCAGAAAAATATCTCTTTCTGCTTCACTGAGTATGCTAAAACCTTTGACTGTGTGGATGACAAAAAACTGTGGAAAATTCTTAATGAGATAGGAATACCAGACCACCTTACCTACCTTTTGAGAAACCTGCATGCAGGTGAAGAATAATAGCTAGAACCAGACATGGAACAATGGGCTGGTTCAAAATAGGGAAAGGAGAACATCAAGGCTGTATACTGTCACCCTGTTTATTTAGCTTCTATGCAAAGTACATCATGTGAAATTCCAGGCTGGATGAAGCACAAGCTGGAAATCAAGAATGTCAGGAGAAATAACCTTAGATATGCCGATGACACCACCACCCTTTGGCAGAAAATGAAGAGGAACTAAAGAGCCTTTTGATGAAGGTGAAAGAGGGGAGTGAAAAAGCTGGCTTAAAACTCAATATTCAAAAAACCAAGATCATGGCATCCATTCCCATCACTTCATGGCAAGTAGATGGGGAAAAAAATGGAAACAGTGGGAGACTTTATTTTCTTGGGCTCCAGAATCATCACTAAGGCAGTGACTGCAGCTATGAAATTAAGACTCTTGCTCCTTAGAAGTAAAGTTATGATAAACCTAAAGAAACAGCATTAAAAAGCAGAGACATAACTAACAACAAAGGTCCATATAGTCAAAGTCCACCAGGATGGATTAGTTTTACACCTCTTTCTAAAAACATGGACTCCTTTCAGTCACATGTAACTGTACTTCCATCCAGAGCATGATAGTCACCTTTAAAATCTGACCTAGTTAGGGCTTCCGTTGTGACTCAGCTGATGAAGAATCTGCCTGCAATGTGGGAGACTTGGTTCGATCCCTGGGTTGGGAAGATCCCCTGGAGAAGGGAAAGGCTACCCACGCCAGTATTCTGGCCTGGAGAATTCCATGGACTCTATAGTCCATGGGGTCACAAAGAGTTGGACTCGACTGAGCGACTTTCACTTTCACTTTTCTAGTTAGGTGTCCATGCTAGTACAGAGAACCTGAATTAATGACTTTCTGGGTCATATATTCTCCTTTAGTCTGAGATGACTGCTGTAGATTCAACGCCCTGACAATTGTGAGGGAGTTTTAAGCAGAGATTTAGCCACACTTCTGAAATCAGATTAGCTTTCCAATTTGATATGGCCATGGTGCCTTCTAAGGCAGCTGTGGTTTCCTAAAATAAAGTCTCTGCTGTAGGTGGAGTTCACGAATGTACCCCTGGGGGACAGAAGGCAGTCTGAATTTCTTCCACCAGGTCAAGGAGCTACGTCACAGCTAGATTCTGCACCTGGGGCTGAACACCTGGAATCAGCCCAAGAGACTGTCAGTGAGAGAAGGTATAGGATTTCTGCCTGGGATACTCTTCACTCAATTTTCCTGCACAAAACCTGGCCATGCTTTAGCCCCTCTAGGTTTTTCTTCCTGGAGTGACAATGGGCCAGCCATGGATCAGATCTCCCTTTCTTCCTCACTTCCTGTTTCCAGAAGGTAAGGAGTTGGGCCTCCTGTCTTTATGATGCAGGCAGCCAGATCCATGTCAACCAACAGTTCTCAGTTTTCTTTTTTAAAGTATAGCTGATTTACAATGTTATGCTAGTTTCTGATGTATAAAAAAGTGATTTGTGTGTGTGTATATTTATATATTCTTTTCTTTATATTTATTTTTACTTTATTTTGCTTTACAATACTGTCTTGGTTTTGCCATACATTAACATGAATCAGCCATGGGTGTACATGAGTTCCCAATCCTGAACCCCCCTCCCACCTCATATCATCTCTCTGGATCTTCCCTATGCACCAGCCCCAAGCATCCTGTATCCTGTATCAAACATAGACTGGCGATTCATTTCTTACCTGATAGTATACATGTTTCAATGCCATTCTCCCAAATCATCCCACCTTCTCCCTCTCCCACAGAGTCTAAAATTCCATTCTATACATCTGTGTCTCTTTTGCTGTCTTGCATACAGGGTTATTATTACCATCTTTCTAAATTCCATATATATGTGTTAGTATACTGTACTGGTATTTTTCTTTCTGGCTTATTTCACTCTGTATAATAGGCTCCAGTTTCATCCACCTCATTAGAACTGATTCAAATGTATTCTTTTTAATGGCTGAGTAATACTCCATTGTGTATATGTACCACAGCTTTCTTATCCATTCATCTGCTGATGGACATCTAGGTTGTTTCCATGCCCTGGCTATTATAAACAGTGCTGCAATGAACATTGGGGTACACGTGTCTCTTTCAATTCTGGTTTCCTTGGTGTGTATGCCCAGCAGTGGGATTACTGGGTCATAAGGCAGTTCTATTTGCAATTTTTAAGGAATCTTCACACTGTTCTCCATAGTGGCTGTCCTAGTTTGCATTCCCATCAACAGTGTAAGAGGGAAATCAAAAAAGAAATCAAAATATGCGTAGAAATGAATGAAAATGAAAACACAACAACCCAAAACCTGTGGGACACTATAAAAGCACTGCTAAGAGGAAAGTTCATAGCAATATGGGCATACCTTAAGAAACAAGAAAAAAGTCAAACAAATAACCTAACTCTACACCTAAAGCAACTAGAAAAGGAAGAATGGAGAACCCCAGAGTTAGTAGAAGAAAAGAAATCTTAAAAATTAGGGCAGAAATAAATGCAAAAGAAACAGAAGAGACCATAGCAAAAATCAACAAAGCAAAAAGCTGGTTCTTTGAAAGGATAAATAAAATTGACAAACCATTAGCCAGACTTATCAAGAAACAAAGGGAGAAAAATCAAATCAATAAAATTAGAAATGAAAATGGAGAGATCACAACAGACAACACAGAAATACAAAGGATCATAAGCGACTACCATGAGCAATTATATGCCAATAAAATGGACAACGTGAAAGAAATGGACAAATTCTTAGAAAAGTACAACTTTCCAAAACTGAACCAGGAAGAAATAGAAAATCTTAACAGACCCATCACAAGCATGAAAATTGAAACTGTAATCAGAAACCTTCCAGCAAACAAAAGCCCAGGTCCAGATGGCTTCACAGCTGAATTCTACCAAAGATTTCGAGAAGAGCTAACACCTATCCTACTCAAACTCTTCCAGAAAATTGCAGAGGAAGGTAAACTTCCAAACTCATTCTATGAGGCCACCATCACCCTAATATTAAAACCTGACAAAGATGCCACAGAAGAAGAAAACACCAGGCCAATATCACTGATGAACATAGATGCAAAAATCCTCAACAAAATTCTAGCAATCAGAATCCAACAACACATTAAGAAGATCATACACCATGACCAAGTGGTCATGACCAGGGATGCAAGGATTCTTCAATATCCGCAAATTAATCAATGTAATTCACCACAATAACAAATTGAAAAATAAAAGCCATATGATTATCTCAATAGATGCAGAGAAGGCCTTTGACAAAATTCAACATCCATTTATGATAAAAGCTCTCCAGAAAGCAGGAATAGAAGGAACATACCTCAACATAATAAAAGCTATATATGACAAACCCACAGCAAATATTATCCTCAATGGTGAAAAATTGAAAGCATTTCCCCTAAAGTCAGGAACAAGACAAGAGTGCCCACTTTCACCGCTACTATATATATATATTCTTTTTCATAGTCCTTTCCATTAAATTTGTTATGGGATATTGGATACAGCAGCTTATGCTACAGAGTAGGACCTTGCTGATTGTCTATTTTATTTACAGTAATTTGTATTGGCTAACCCCAAACTTGTAATTCATCCCTCTCCCAACCAATAGTTCTAATATACAGGAAATTTTTAAATAGTAAAGTGAAAGGAAATATGCTGTTTCCTTTGTGAGGACGGTTTACTAAAAGTGCAGAGGTTGAAGCTTAATTAGCTTCTGTACCTCAACACAGTTAAATCTTGGATAAAGAGTTTTGGGTGAAATAGAACATAGCTTTGTTGCTTTGCTGGGTGAAGGAGGCCACCATGGGCTAATCCCTTCAAAACCGTGTGTTCAAGCCTGGCAGAGATGGTGAGAAGCTTTATAGTAATGATTCAAAGAGGGTCATGGACACTCTTCTGATTGGTTGGTGGTGAGGTGAGAGTCAGCATCATCAGCTTCTGGTTCCAACAGGTCTGGGGTCCATGTGCTTGTGGATAGATACCATTAACTTTTTTCAGTATCCACAAAACAGCTCATAGATATTATTATGTGTATCTCTTGAGGACGAACCAAAGGACCCTGCCCAAGATTTCCTTTTGTTTCTTTTGACTTTTTCTCTTGTCTCCACAGCCCTTCCCTTCCCTAATTAGCACCTGCTTGAACCTGCTCACTGGAACTCAGGGAAGTTCATGGAGGTTGAATAAAGCCTATTTACTGTAATCAAGAAATGAGGGATACTGGAAAACTTTTGTGCCCAGGAGCCCCACAGGGCCCTACTAGGCATCAATGTCCAAGATAGGGCACAATTTTCTGGGTCCCCAAAGCTGTTCATACCACCTTTATCTCTCCCAGCACAGGAATCAGTCTTCTGTTCGATCTGAGGTTCTCCCAAAAGCAGACCCAGAAACAAGGAATGCGGTGAGTATTTTGTGTGGAAGGTAATCCCAGGAGGATGTAGGAGAGTAAGACAGGAGGGCAGAAAGTGGATTGCACTTCAGGTAATGGGACTCAGCCCACTCTCACCCCTGAGAGCACAGACGGGCCCTGGTGTTGTGTCACTGAGGACCGAGGGCGCTGGAGCATTTGTTCACTAGCCTCTTTGCTGGCCAGCTGAGGGGGAGCTCCTGGGGCATCAGAGCCCAGGCACTGCCCCCTCGTCTCCATCCAGGCCAGAGTAAGCTCTCTGGCTTGAAAAGAAAACCACAGTTAGGAAGTGTCTCTGTCGGGGGAAGCACACTGACTAAACTGCCCTCCCGGCAACACACCATAGTAACCATTTGCAAGAGCTATTTTACAATAGGAGATCTTGGTAAGGAACACAGAACTAATGCGTACCAACCAGAAGAATCTGGGAAAGGTCAAAGGACACATCACATGTCTGACCACCTCCCGGACCCCTTCTCACTGGCATCCATCTTGGCTGAGTTATGCATGCACCCGAAAGGACCCTGAGTCAGAATTACTGGCCACAGACAACCTGGAAATTAATTCCATCACCATAAAACTTGAGACTGCAAACCACATGGCAGAGCAGTCCTCCTGTGTTCCCTTACCCTGGTGCTCTCCACCCAGGCGCCCCTTCCCAATAAAGTCTTGTCAGCTTGTACGTTTTCTTGGACAATTCATTTCCAAGGCTTAGACAGGGCCCGACTCGGGCCCTGGAAGGGGTCTCCCATCCAGCAACAGCTTCAGTGACCAGGCTTATGTCCTGTGGGCGGGTCATGGAGGTTTCTGTTCCAGTCCCTGGGTCTGTAGTGTCCTTGCTTTGGGGGAAGCCTGTTATATACCAGTGGTCAGTAGGTTTAGGTTGAATGAAAAGGAGCCATGGATGCAGCCACTGAAATGTAGCAGGATGAGCACATGGACAAGGCAGATGCTCAGCAAGTGGTGACTTAAAGGGGGTTTCACCAATTCTTTGAGCAATCAGCCAAACTAAACAGGAGAAGCTTGTGAAAGCTTCCTGATGGGAGGGACTTGCTGTGGGGAGAACTGGGTCTTGCTTTGGTGGGCAAGGACATGCTTAGTAAATCTTTAATCCAATTTGCTGCTGATAGGTGGACTATGTTCCCTCCCTGTAGCTTGGCCTGAGGCGAGAAGGGGTAATGGTGGCCTACTCCAAAGGACTTATGCGAAGACACCATGCCTCTCAGGCAAAGCCTAAGGAGAAAAGGAAGGATATACCCATCTGAATGCAGAGTTCCAAAGAAGTTATGACCAACCTAGAAAGCATATTAAAAAGCAGGGACATTACATTGTCAATAAAGTTCTGTCTAGTCAAAGCTATGGTTTCTCCAGTGGTCATGTATGGATGTGAGAGTTGGACCATAAAGAAAGCTGAGCACCAAAAATTGATGCTTTTGAACTATGGTGTTGGAGAAGACTCTCGAGAGTCCCTTGGACTGCAAGGAGATCCAATCAGTCCATCCTAAAGGAAATCAGTCTTGTATATTCACTGGAAGGACTGATGTTGAAGCTACCACAAAATTGCACTCATTTCACATGCCAGCAAGGTGATGCACAAAATCCTCCAAGCTAGGCTTCAACAGTACATGAACTGAGACCTTCCAGATGTACAAGCTGGATTTAGAAAAGGCGGAGGAACCAGAGGTCAAATTGCCAACATCCGCTGGATCATAGAAAAAGCAAGAGAATTCCAGAAAACAACTGCTCCGTTGACTTCGCCAAAGCCTTTGACTGTGTAGGTCACAGCAAAATATGGAAAATGCTTAAAGAGATGATAATACCAGACCACCTTACCTGCCTCCTGAGAAACCTGTATTCAGGTCAAGAAGTAACAGAACTGGACATGGAACAAGAGACTGGTTCCAAATTGGGAAAGGAATGCATCAAGACTGTATACTGTCACCCTGCTTATTTAACTTACATGCAGAGTACATCATGCAAAATACCAGGCTGAATGAAGCACAAGCTGGAATCAAGATTGCTGGGAGAAATAACAATAACCTCAGATACACAGATGACACCTCCTTTATGGCAGAAAGTGACGAGAAACTAGAGCCTCTTGATGGAAGTGAAAGAGGAGAGTGAAACAGTTGGCTTAAAACTCAATATTCAAAAATTAAAATCATGGCATCCATTCCCATCACTTTATGGTAAATAGATGGGGAAAAAATGGAAACAATGAGAGACTTTATTTTGGGGGGCTCCCAAATCACTGTAGATGGTGGCTGTAGCCATGAAATTAAAAGATGCTTGCTCCTTAGAAGAAAAGCTATGACCAACCTAGACAGCATATTAAAAAGCAGAGACATTACTTAGCTGACAAAGGTCCATCTAGTCAAAGGTATGGCTTTTCCAGTGGTCATGTATGGATGTGTGAACTGGACCATAAAGAAGGCTGAGCACTGAAGAATTGATGCTTTTGAACTGTGGTGTTGGAGAAGACTCTTGAGGGTCCCTTGGACTGCAAGGAGATCCAACCACTCCATCCTAAAGGAAATCAGTCCTGGATATTCATTGGAAAGACTGATGGTGAAGCTGAAACTCTAATACTTTGGCCACCTGATGTGAAGAGCTGACTCATTGGAAAAGACCCTGATGCTGGGAAAGACAGAAGGCAGGAAAGGAAGAGGATGACAGAGGATGAGATGGTTGGATGGCATCAGTGACTCAATAGGCATAAGTTTGAACAAGCTCCTGGAGATGATGAAGGATAGGGAAGCCTCATGTGCTACAGTTCATGGGGTCACACAGAGTCAGACATGACTGAGTGACTGAACAGCAAACAGAAGAAACTGTGGCAGAAAGAGAGTGAGGAAATGGATGTGGGAGGCGAGTGGAAAAAATAAAAGAATGGATCTGTCAGTAAAAGAAGAAAGTAGAAGAAAGATAAATGGAGGGAAATAGTAAATGAGAAATGAGTAATTAACCTGGGAGGAAATTTTCAATTCCAGTCAAGACTCTTTTTGCGTGGAGGCCTCTGCAAGAATGTGCTTGCATGCTAAGTCACTCCAGTCGTGTCCAACTCTCTGCAACCCCATGGACTGTAGCCCGCCAGGTTTCTCTGTCCATGGAATTCTCCAGGCAAGAATGCTGGAGTGGATTGCCATGCCCTCCCCCAGGGGGTTTTCCCAACCCAGAGATCGAGCCCGCGTCTCAGGTCTCCAGCACTGGCAGGCGAGTACTTTGCCACTAGTGCCCCCTGGGAAGCCAGGTGCATATAAACACAGCTGGATGTAAAAGAGGCAGGGGGTGAGAGGCAGGATGAGCACCCTGACCGCCAGTAAAGATGCCCACGTCGGAATCCCGAAACTTGTCCATTTGTCATTATTTACATGGCAGAAAAGTTAAGGACGTTGAGATGGGGAGATGACCCAGAATTATTCAGGCAGGCCATATCTAATCACACCAGTCCTTAAAGTAGTTTTTCCCAAGCTGTAATCTGAGAGAGATGGCAGCAAAAGAAGAATTCAACACCACTTTCTGGTTCTGAAATGTGTGTAAAGACCAGAGAGGCCTCTAGAAGCTGGAAAAGGCAAGGAAACAGATTTGTCCCTGGAACCTTCAGAAAGGAAACACAGCTCTGAAGCCATCTTAAATTTAGCAGGACTTCTGACCTTGAGATTTGTAAAATAATAATTTTTCTGTTTTAAGCCACAAAGTTTGTGATCATTTGTTACAGCAGTAATAGAGAAGGGATACACCTATGGACATCAAAAATGGAAAATTATCAAAAATCACTGACACCCTGGTATTCTGCCTGCAATCGGTTTCCCATTTAGGCGGGAATTGTTTTTCTTCTCCGCGGAACAGAGGATGGCTGCTCACAGACTCATTAATATGCAGAGATGGTGGCATAATTAGTTGCCACAGGTAACCCCACTCTGGCTGCGTGAACTGAGCCGATGTGCAGATGCCTGGTGCATGGAGAGCAGGGCGGTGCACATGTGTAAGTCCTCATCTCATAAAAGGAAATGTTTGAATAATATGGAAATGTGCTGGATGTTATTAGCAGGATGTCAGGTTTGACAGTCCGTGTTATTGTGAAAATAAATGAGTTTTGACACAGATAACTTAGGTATGCATTGATTTTTTTACAGCAAATCTTGGAACAAGATGTTTTGTATTGTGCTGTAGGTTTACAAAGATTTTGACGGCTATTAAGGGAAAACCATGGTGAAGGATTGTTTATTAATGTATTCATTAAGTTGCTCTAAGGTGTAACAATCATTACTTTCCCAAAAAATGTATACTCTTCCTCTTGCATATTTAGTTGACTCTGGCAACCCATATTTAAGACAATGAAGGGAGAGCGGGCAGCAACGGGAAGACAGAAATAAAGAGAAATCAAATCTCTATCACTGACATCAAGAAAACCTCGTCTTTTAACTGATGGGAATCTTTTCTCTGGGCTGTTTCATCTCTGAGCAATCTGAGATATGAACAAAATTTCTTTGGCCCATTTCGTTTTCTTTCTTTCAGATCGTGAACCTCGATTTTTCTTTCTTCAGAGGTTCTGGTTGACAGACAGGATTCAGTGCCCAGGTCAGCATTCCTGACACAGATCAGGATCTGGGAGTCTTGACCCAGATTCCCCTGGCATTTGTTCCTGAGAAGCAAAAGAGAGCCCTGTTCAGGAGGGTTTCTCCCTAAGGCCGAACGTCTGCTGGAGAAGCTCCAAAGCCAAGTTTATGGGCTTGGTGGGGGCTGCCAGCTGCCCCCATTCATTGTCTTTGGGGTCCAAAGGGGAAAAGCTGACAGGTTGTCCCATCAGCGTGTGATCTCCTGGCAGAACCAATGGCTGACTTCCCAGCATTCCTTGTGTGAGACGGGCAGGGACCTTGTGATGCCAAGCTCTGAGACAGTTCTGTCCACATGTGGACAGAGCTTTGTTTGCCATCAGGCAGCTCTGATCTCTGGGGCGTGGGCTACAACCCTGGGAGTGGGAGGCAGACCCCAGCATCCTGAGCCCAGATTGATGGGTGTGTGGATATTAGGCACCTGTAGAGCCTGCACTTCACAAGGACTGGCTCTCAGTTGCCCTCCTATCCTCTGAAGAACTTGAGAACAAGGCCCTGGGGTTCAGATGAAAACACAGCTTCACTCAGAACAGAAGAGACAAGGTGCTCTTGACCTGAAGCATTCAGATCACCCAACTGCTCTCACCCAGGGCATAGGAAGAATGAGCCAGGGAACTCAGAAGCCCTTGAAAAAGTCTAGAGAGGCCACTTGGGGAAGAGGTGCTGAATATGGTGTTGAATGTCTCCAAAGGACCATCAGACTTGAGCAAGCTCCTCTCACCCTCTGGGCTACTACTACGGATATGACAACATCACAAATCCTGCCCTAAGTAGACTTAGGGCTATGGGAGGAGATGAAGGTATAGGAAGATATATATATATATATATATATATATATATATATATATATATTAATGAGCGAGGGCTGGGGTAGCTATAGGCACAGGACATTCAAAGCACAGAAAAGGGCCATTCTGGGTCATCTGACAGCACACCAAAGACTTCCAGTTGTTCCCCTTCAGGGCACATGGTAGGATTCTGCTTCCGTCCCTCCTAAGACAGTGGTGATCTTATGACTTGCTTTGCAATGAAATGTGAGCAGAAGTGTCATGTGTCACTTGCAGCTGAAGCTATAAAAGCAGTGCCTGCCTTGGCAATTCTTAAGGCACAGAGATAAAGCTCTGCCAGCTGGGCTGAGCCAGAAAGATTCAGATCAGCACCTCCAGCCCGTTGGCCATGGCTGTGCACCATAAGCTTGAGCAAGAAATGTCTTGTTGTTTGAAGTCACTGAGATGCTGGCAGTGTTTGTTATTACAGCATACCCTAACCCATACTGGTTGATACAAGCATTAAATCCAGCCAAAGAATGGCGCTGTGGGGCCTCAGTAAACAAAGACTTCCTGGAGGAGGGACTCCTGAACTGAGTCTCAGGAGATGAGATAACTCAGCGATGGCAAGTGTTCCAGTGATAACCAGAAGTCAGAGCATGGGCAGCAGTGAGCTCCAGGGAGAACAGTTTCTCCAGCACTTGTTCAGCTAAAGTTATCTCAGGATCACTTAGGAAAATGCTCTGGAATCCTTCCTGGCAATGGGCCCTAGATGGCTGGCTGGCTGGGTGAACAGATGGTGGAAAAGAGGAGCTCGAGTGTGAGCTCCTAATCAAGTCTTCTCTGCTCCCCACACCAAATCAGCAATTTCTTACTTGGAGTTCTTGGATCTATAACATGTGCTTCTGCTGTAGCAGTTAAGAAACAACTAATTTACACTAGGAGAGTTGGGAAGAATTCCCCAGAGGAGGAGATATTTGACCTTGAAAAATGCATAGGCCACACAAAGAGTAGGGCACCTGGAAAGCCTGTAAAATTCCTTTATTTCTCTTTCCTCACTTTTATTCATGCACAATTTAAGTACCCCATTTCACAAGCAAGTAAACAGTAGAAAGAAGAGGTAACTTTTCCAATATCACATTAATTGTATAAGAGAATCAATGCTCAAACCAGGACTCAATCTCATGCCTAATATACTTTATCCTATGCTATATCACTGCACATGAGGGAAACTCATAGGAAGTTTTAATTTGTGATGTACAGATTTTGCTTGACTTACATGGGGTTATGTCCCAATAAACCCACTGTAAGTTGAAAATACTGTTAAGTTGAAAATGCTCTGAATACGCCTAACCTACTGGACACCATAACTTTCCAGTCTATCTTAAACAGGCTCAGTATGCTTACACTAGCTGCAATGCAGCAAAATCATCCAACACAAAACTTATTTCATAATAAAGTGTGAGCTGTCTCCTGTAATTTATTGAATACTGTACTGAAAGTGAAAAGCAGGATGGTTGTCTAGGTACAGAATGGTTTTGCGTGTATCTTTTAGCCCCATGACTGCATGGCTGCCTGGGAGCTGTGGCCCAACATCATGACACATTGTATCATGTTATCCGCTAGCCAGGGATAAGATCAAAATTCAAAGCATGGTTTCTACTGAATGCATGATGCATATTTGCTTTTGCAAAATAGTATATGGAACAGTCATTTCTGTCTGTCATCTGCAGACAGAAAAAAATCACCAAATTATGTTGGTTTCAGGTTATTATATATGAAGATAGAAGTGTTTATCATATATGATACCCTTGTTTTATAGAAATTGGAGGTTACTTAGGCTGAGCTTATAGAGTTGTGGTGAAAATTAAATAATAAAATATCTGTAATATGAGCTCAGCTCTCTGTCACTTGCAAGTCCCTCCTGCCTAAGTGCCATTGTTTGGAAGCACTCACTTCCAGCTTTGCCATTCTCCTTAGCCAGCCAGATTCTGAACGCACTTCCTGTGTGTGACAAATCTCCTCTGGTGTCAAGCGGAGCCCACATGCCACCCTAGAAGTCAGAGTGACCGAAAATCACTTTCCCAGCCTCCCTTGCAGGAAGGTGCAAGTCAGGACCTAAGTCCTGCCCATTACATGCCTCTCCCTGGACTTGCCCAGGAAGACAGAGAGCCATAAGCGGATGACCCTTGTGCCACCAACGCTGTCCAGGTGGCCAAGGTGGCAATATCTCTGTCCAGTCTCTGAAGGCAACAGCATCCATACCTCCTGCAGCATCTAAGTTGGGAGCAGGAGTGACAACTCTGCTGCTTTGGGACAAGGTTCCTGACTGCGTAGCCTTGTCGTGGTGGAGGTGGAAACTCAAATAGACATGGAAGGAAGTGCAGGGTATGTTCAAAGCCAAAATCAGGGATAGGATTCTTCAAAACGGCATGAGAAAGAGAGGACTTGGAAGCAGAGAGGGTGTAGGGAGTTGGCAAATTGTGTGGCTTCTATGAGTACCATCTGTGAGTTGGACAGTTGATGGGAGATAACAACCAAAAAGTAAGTTGGTACCAGATCTCAGGGCAGCCTGTGAACCCACCTGCTGTATTAGCTGGGCACTGAAGAGTTAACTCAGCAGGCCTGGGGCAAGACAGCACCTTCCCAAGAGGTACAGACCAGATTTATTTATTGAGAACGCTTGGAAGGTTATTGTGATCATCCTGCTTCAGCCTGGTTAAGCCTGCTGGAGGCAGAAACTGGCTATCTTGTCTTCCCCTCGTGTAACTCGTAATACTACACACCTTCCCACAGAAGAAAAACAAAAGCAAAGCATCAGTGTAGACTGGGATTTTTCTCCTACCCAAGAGTCTGAGTAAAATGTGGTGGTTGTACAAGACAGCTTTTAACTTCTCTCCCACCCAAGGAAGCTAAACACCTTGTTAATGCCTCAGTCCAGCACTTCATTAGAATGTGAATGAGGAATCAAAGAACTTAAGGGTGAAGTTCATTCCTCTGAAGTGAAAGTATGGCAACTGTGTACAAAAAAAAAAAATTATTATTTGGTCTTTATCCCTCGTTTCTGATACAGAGCTCCTAAAACCCTTGGAGTCTTCTGAACCATGAAAGTCTTGTCGGCTAAAGAGATGACTTAGGTCCAAGCTGTATCAGGTCCTGATTCTACTGTGCACAGCCTTGGACAACTAATTGATTATGCTCTCTGTGCCTCAGTTTCCTCCACCTTGCTGCTGCTGCTGCTAAGTCACTTCAGTCATGTCCAACTCTGTGCGACCCCATAGACAGCAGCCCACCAGGGCTCCGCTGTCCCTGGGATTCTCCAGGCAAGAACACTGGAGTGGGTTGCCATTTCCTTCTCCAAAGCATGAAAGTGAAAAGTGAAAGTGAAGTCACTGAGTCGTGTCCAACTCTCAGTGACCCCATGCACTGCAGCACACCAGGCTCCTCCGTCCATGGGATTTTCCAGGCAAGAGTACTGGAATGGATTGCCATTGCCTTCTCCACCTTAACAGAGTTATAATGCTTCACAGAGTTGTTTATAAGGAGCAGAGTTGGGACTTCCCAGGTGGCTCACTGGTAAAAGAATCTGTCTATAAAGCAGGAGAACCAGGCTCAATCCCTGGGTTTGGAAGATCCCCTGGAGAAGGAAATGGCAACACATTCCATATACTTTTCTTTGTAACAACTACTCTCTGCTCGATGGTCATCCTTGACAAGCAGGGTCTTGGGACTAGCAATTTGGTCAAACAGTGGAAGGGTGGGGACTGACTGAGCCCTAAGCCCTACCCTGGGATTCATGTCCCATTCAGCAAAGAATCTGACACTCAGAAAATAGTGTCAAACAAAAAGTGGGGAGCTAGGGGTGGGAGACTATGACTACGTTGGGTAAAATGTATGCAAGGAAAGGAAGCTATTATTAATATCCTCGGGTACATGAAAGACAATACTGACTGAAACAAGGAATAAGAGTCTATTTGAATCTTGAAGGGCACTGAGCACAGGCAGCAGCGAGCCGGCAGCGCACTGAGCGCGGCCAAGGGGAGCTACCCCACGTCCGAGGTCAGGAGCAGCGGCCTAGAGTGCGAGGCTGCAACGGCACAGGAAAGGCCGAGAGGAGCTACCCTGGGTCCGAGGCCAGTGGTTCCTTATGATGATGTGATCACTCATCTAGAGCCAGATATCTTGGAATGTGAAGTCAAGTGGGCCTTAGAAAGCATCACTATGAACAAAGCTAGTGGAGGTGATGGAATTCCAGCTGAGTTCTTTCAAATCCTGAAAGATGATGCTGTGAAAGTGCTGCACTCAATATGCCAGCAAATTTGGAAAACTCGGCAGTGGCCACAGGACTGGAAAAGGTCAGTTTTCATTCCAATACCAAAGAAAGGCAATGCCAAAGAATGCTCAAACTACCGCACAATTGCACTCATCTCACATGCTAGTAAAGTAATGCTCAAAATTCTCCAAGCCAGGCTTCAGCAATACGTGAACCGTGAACTCCCTGATGTTCAAGCTGATTTTACAAAAGACAGAGGATTCAGAGATCAAATTGCCAACATCTGCTGGACTATGGAAAAAGCAAGAGAGTTCCAGAAAAACATCTATTTCTGCTTTATTGACTATGCCAAAGCCTTTGACTGTGTGGATCACAATAAACTGTGGAAAATTCTGAAAGAGATGGGAATACCAGACCACCTGACCTGCCTCTTGAGAAATCTGTATGCAGGTCAGAAAGCAACAGTTAGAACTGCACATGGAACAACAGACCGGTTCCAAATAGGAAAAGGAGTACATCAAGGCTGTATATTGTCATCCTGCTTATTTAACTTATATGCAGAGTACATCATGAGAAATGCTGGACTGGAAGAAACACAAGCTGGAATCGAAATTGCCGGGAGAAATATCAATAACCTCAGATATACAGATGACACCACCCTTATGGCAGAAAGTGAAGAGGAGCTAAAAAGCCTCTTTATGAAAGTGAAAGAGGAAAGCGAAAAGGTTGGCTTAAAGCTCAACATTCAGAAAACTAAGATCATGGCATCTGGTCCCATCACTTCATGGGAAATAGATGGGAAAACAGTGGAAACAGTGTCAGACTTTATTTTGGGGGGCTCCAAAATCACTGCAGATTGTGACTGCAGCCATGAAATTAAAAGATGCTTAGTCCTTGGAAGAAAAGTTATGACCAACCTAGATAGTATATTCAAAAGCACAGACATTACTTTGCCGACTAAGGTCCATCTAGTCAAGGCTATGGTTTTTCCTGTGGTCGTGTATGGGTGTGAAAGTTGGACTGTGATGAAGGCTGAGCACCGAAGAATTGATGCTTTTGAACTGTGGTGTTGGAGAAGACTCTTGAGAGTCCCTTGGACTGCAAGGAGATCCAACCAGTCCATTCTGAAGGAGATCAGCCCTTGGATTTCTTTGGAAGGAATGATGCTAAAGCTGAACCTCCAGTACTTTGGCGACCTCATGGAAGAGTTGACTCATTGGAAAAGACTCTGATTCTGGGAGGGATTGGGGGCAGGAGGAGAAGGGGATGACAAAGGAGGAGATGGCTGGATAGCATCTCGATGAACATGAGTCTGGGTGAACTCCGGGAGATGGTGATGGACAGGGAGGCCTGGTGTGCTGCGATTCATGGGGTCGTGAAGAGTCGGACACGACTGAGCGACTGAACTGAATCTTGAAGAGGCAAAGGAGAGAAAGATACAGGAGAAAGAGAAAGGTAAAGAAGATACCACATTTTAAAGGACTTTCTTGGCCCACAGCCACCACCATCTTGAACTGAGCTGTCTGAGATGGGTGCAGACATTTCCCCTTGGAACCCTGGTCTGAAATGTCCAGTACAAGGCCTCCATATGAAGTTCCCTGTGAGCAAGTGAAACTAGATGAAGCAAGAAGGAAAAAAAAGATATCCCAGAGAGGAGAACAAGATGGCAGAGGAGTAGGTGGACATGGAGTGCATCTCTCCACACATACATCAGGAATACACCTTCAGACAAAGCAGTGCATGCAGAACATCAGCTGAGAGCAGACAGGAGTATCTGACAGCAGAAAATAATATATAGAACCATGCAAAACTTGGTAGGAGAAGGAACTTAGGGGAAAAGCAGGCATGTTAGTAGGCCTCGGAGGGTAGGGGGAACTGAAGCAGGGGTCCGATCCCTACATCAGGGCAATTGTTTGAATCAGAGGAGAAACATTTAATGCCGAGAGTGAAACAGCTGTTCTGTGGCAGCCTACATGAAATGAGAGTCAGACAGTCCTTGCAGCAGCCATACATTCCCCAAACAGGAACGCAGATCCCCTGGAAGGTACAACGGCTAGGAGCTGGAGATTAGGGATTGTGGAGCAATCCCAGGGTGAGGGCTGCTGTTGACTGTGGAGAGATGGATTGAGGGGATATGAGGGAGGAGATTGTGGTGGGAAATACCTGTGGAGGAAAGCCAGGCAGCCATGGAAGCAAGGCGATACTGCTGAGTCACACATAGAGGGTGGAGCCATATCCATAGCCTCTCTTTCCCCACACACCAGCATCAGCAGCTGAACAATAAAGAGGCTGGCCCATCAAATGCCTGACTCACTGAGCTACAGAGTAGGACCCCACCCAGGGTGCCCCTTTAAGTGCCTGATGTGATGACCTACAGAGTAGGACCCCAGGCGGGGGCCCCCTCTATGTGCCTGATGCACCAGACAACAGAGAAGAACCCCAGGCAAGGGAGCCCTCTAAGTGCCTGAGCATGCGGAGCTATGGAGAAAGACTGGCTAAAGAAGCCTTCTGATAACCAGCTACAAGAGACTCGAAAAAAGACTGTGATAGGGCCATAACCTGTGGCAGAGGCAGTCCATGTCCCCGCACACTTGGTGCTGCCAGGGTCCCTGCGAGCTAAATAGCTGAGCCATTTCACGCTCAACCTCACCGGGGCAGAGCTGCCACAGACAAAAAAAAATGTCTCACGTCAGACCTGGTTCAATCCCTGGGTCAGGAAGATCCTCTGAAGAAGGAAATGGCAACCCACTCCAATACTCTTGCCTGAAAATCCCGTAGATGGAAGTGCCTGGTAGGCTACATTCCATGGGGTTGCAGAGTCGGACACGACTGAGCGACTTCACTTAACTTCACTATATTAAGCAAACCCTACTGAGTTAATGGTATTTTCTGTGCAGAAATTGAATTTAGTTTTCAGCCTTTAGCTAAGGACTTTTCCAGTAGGTGCTCATCTACTTAAACCCGTAGAACTATTCTCAAACATTCATCATTAGACAACTGGAGTTTTGATGGTTTTGTAACCTTTTAAAATGGATAGGCTATTGAACATTCCACATTCAAAACTTTGTAAGGTGGTGGGGAAGGGGAATCTTCAATGTTTATTTTAAAATAAAAGAAGTTCTTGACTAAAAAAAAAAAAAGTGTCTCACGTCTATGCGTGCAGGGTTGCTTCGGTAGTGTCCAACTCTTTGCGACCCTGTAGACTGTGGCCTGCCAGGCTTCTCTGCCAGGGGGTTCTCCTGGCAAAAATACTGGAGTGTATTGGCCAGTACTGGTTGCCATACCCTTCTAGAGCATATTTCCTGCTGCCCTAGCTGCCAACTCCCCTGAGTACCTGGTGCTGCCAGAACCCCTGCGACCCAAGCAGCTGCATCGCCTCCACACCTGGCCCGCACAGGGCCAAGCCCAAGTCCTCCAGGGCAGCCTTAGGAGCAAACCTCAGTGGATGAGACACATGCAGAGGTGGAAATAAAATCACAATTGAAACCCAGGGGCAGTATGGCAAAGGAAGATCCCAAACCTTCCCACCTGCTGTACAAGCTGCAGATTAAATCCACATGATCAACTAGGCAGACTCTGTGTCTGTGGAATATACTAAAGGACACTGAGATGTCCCGCAAAAGAAAGCGCACTGGTTCTGACAGCTGTGGACATTGGAGGCAAGAACACACAAGAGTAGGACCGGATCAAAATCTGAGCTGCCCCCACAGCAGGTCCAGCGATCAGGACAGTGTTGGAGGTGAGGTGGACTGTGACTCCCAGAGAGGGAAAGGACTCTGACAGCAGAGACACAAGGAAAAGATTTATTATTCTTATGTTTTGATTTGTTCTGTAGATTCTTTTGGATCTTTTTCCCTGCCCCCTCGCCCCGTTGTTATCAGTTTCATTGGCGCTATTAAATCTAATTAAGCTTTTGAGTTGTTGTTTTTTCTCTTGGTCACATTTTTTTATTGTTGTTATAAACCTCTGCCTCTACATTGGGTTTTTGCAGTTCTGTGGAGTTTTCTTTTTTTTTTTTTCTTTTTCTCCTTTTTTTAAATTTAATTTTTAATTTTTTAAACATATTATTTTTTCTACATTTATTCCTTTCTTTCCTTTTCCTACTGTTCTTTTCCCCTTGCAGTTAACCTTTAATGCATATAAATCTTTATCTACCTCTATTTAACTTTGCATGTCTATTCCTTCTTTTCTTTCTCTCCTTTCCTCTTAACATATTTGTTAGTTTTATTTTCATTGCTTTATTCTTGTTTTCACCTTCCTTTAGCTTTGTTTTCCAGTTTGAACTTTAGTTAGTTTTGTTCTTAACTGGTAGATAGAATATTTGATTTCCTTTGTTCACCGGGTCAATCTGTAGTACTTTATTTTTCTTGAGATGTCTTGATTTGGCTTAGGAGTGTATATGCATATGTGTATATTCACTTACACTTTTTATTATTGTTATAAAACTCTGCCTCTAAGTTGGGCTTTTGTGGTTCTGTGGAGTTTTCCTTTTTTTTTCTTTTAATCCTTCCTTTTTTCTTTTCTATTTTTAAAATAACTTTTAATTTTTAGACCTATTATATTCTTCTACATTTATTCCTTTGTTTATGTTTCCTACTGTTCTTTTCTGCTTGCAGTTAAACT
The DNA here is from genome assembly GCA_917880005.1 of Nanger dama. Taxonomy (NCBI): domain Eukaryota; kingdom Metazoa; phylum Chordata; class Mammalia; order Artiodactyla; family Bovidae; genus Nanger; species Nanger dama. Next base: position 8,236,289 of record CAKJTW010000044.1, on the reverse strand, counting down.
TTACATAAACTTTCTCCATCTACCTCTATTTAACATTGCCTATCTATTCTTTCTTTCCTTTCCTCTCAATATATTTGTTAGTTTTGCTTTCATTGCTTTATTTCCCACTTGGCACCTTGTTTTAATTTTTGTTTTCTAGTTTGTGTTTTAGTTAGCTTTGCTCTTAACTGGTAAATATAATTTTTGTTTTCCTTTGTTTGCTGGGTCAATCTACTGTATTTTATTTTTGTTAGACTGTTTTGACTTTGCTTATGGGGCTGCATGTTTATGTGTATATTCCATTATTTTAATTATCATTTGCCTGATTTTATAACTGCGATTTGTCTGGGGTTCATCTTTGTTTTCTCATTTAGAGGTATTTGTTTTAATCTCAGTTAAAGCAATAACAAACCACTTGTGGAATCTTTGTTACTAAGCAGAGATCAATCTCTGAGCCTTTGAAGTGGGAGCACTGACTCCAAGACCCTAGGCTACCAGAGAACTAACCCTCAGTTCAGTTCAGTTCATTCGCTCAGTCATGTCCGACTCTTCGCGACCCCATGAATCACAGCACGCAAGGGCTCCCTGTCCATCACTATCTTCCAGAGTTCACTCAGACTCACGTCCATCGAGTCCGTGATGCCATCCAGCCATCTCATCCTCTGTCGTCACCTTTTCCTCCGGCCCCCAATCCTTCCCAGCATCAGAGTCTTTTCCATTGAGTCAACTCTTCGCATGAGGTGGTTTCAGCTTTAGCATCATTCCTTCCAAAGAAATCCCAGGGCTGATCTCCTTCAGAATGGACTGGTTGGATCTCCTTGCAGTCCAAGGGACTCTCAAGAGTCTTCTCCAACACCACAGTCCAAAAACATCAATTCTTAGGTGCTCAGCCTTCTTCACAGTCCAACTCTCACATCCATACATGACCACAGGAAAAACCATAGCCTTGGATAGATGGACCTTAATCGGCAAAGTAATGTCTCTGCTTTTGAATATACTATCTAGGGTGGTCATAACTTTTCTTCCAAGGACTAAACATTTTTTAATTTCATGGCTGTAGTCATCATCTGCAGTGATTTTGGAGCCCAAAAAATACAGTCTGACACTGTTTCCATTGTTTCCCCATCTATTTCCCATGAAGTGATGGGACTGGATGTCATGATCTTTGTTTTCTGAATGCTTAGCTTTAAACCAACTTTTTAACTTTCCTCTTTCACTTTCATCAAGAGGCTCTTTAGTTCTTCTTCACTTTCTGCCATAAGGGTGGTATCATCTGCATATCTGAGGTTATTGATATTTCTCCCAGCAATCTTGATTCCAGCTTGTGTTTCTTCTAGTCCAGCATTTCTCATGATGTACTCTGCATATGAGTTAAATAAGCAGGGTGACAATATACAGCCTTGATGTATTCCTTTTCCTATTTGGAACCAGTCTGTTTTTCATGTCCAGTTCTAACTGTTGCTTGCTGAGCTGCATACACATTTCTCAAGAGGCAGGTCAGGTGGTCTGGTATTCCCATCTCTCCAGAATTTTCCACAGTTTATTGTGATCCACACAGTCAAAGGATTTGGCATAGTCAATAAACCAGAAATAGATGTTTTTCTGGCACTCTCTTGTTTTTTTCGATGATCCAGTGGATGTTGGCAATTTGATATCTGGTTCCTCTGCCTTTTCTAAAATCAGCTTGAACATCAGGAGTTCATGGTTCACGTATTGCTGAATCCTGGCTTGGAGAATTTTGAGCATTACTTTACTAGCGTGTGAGATGAGTGCAATTGTGTGGTAGTTTGAGCATTCTTTGGCATTGCCTTTCTTTGGGATTGGAATGAAAACTGACCTTTTCCAGTCCTGTGGCCACTGCTGAGTTTTCCAAATTTGCTGGCATATTGAGTGCAGCACTTTCAAAGCATCATCTTTCAGGATTGAAAGAACTCAACTGGAATTCCATCACCTCCACTAGCTTTGTTCATAGTGATGCTTTCTAAGGCCCACTTGACTTCACATTCCATCTGGCTCTAGATGAGTGATCACATCATCATGATTATCTGGGTTGTGAAGATCTTTTTGTACAGTTCTTCCGTCTATTTTTGCCACCTCTTCTTAATATCTTCTGCTTCTGTTAGGTCCATACCATTTCTGACCTTTATCAAGCCCATCTTTGCATGAAATGTTCCCTTGGTATCTCTAATTTTCTTGAAGGGATCTCTAGTCTTTCTCATTCTGTTGTTTTCCTCTATTTCTTTGCATTGATCGCTGAAGAAGGCTTTCTTGTCTCTTCTTGCTATTCTTTGGAACTCTGCATTCAGATGCTTATATCTTTCCTTTTGCCTTTGCTTTTTGCCTCTTTTTTTTCACAGCTATTTGTAAGGCCTCCCCAAAGAGCCATTTTCCTTTTTGCATTTATTTTCCATGGAGAGTATCAAATAGTGAGAACTCACACAAAGGAAACCATTTGAATACAAGACCAGGCATCACCCAACCATCAGTAGCACCCTGTGCAGGATGCCTCATCTAAGCAACAAGCAAAACAAAAATACAAACCCATCTTCAGCAGACAGGATTACCACCTTATTCAGTCTTCCCATCAGAGGAAAAACAAACAAACAAACCAAAATTCAGCACAAATCTCACCCTATTTGAAATTTACACAAATCACTGGACATAACTTAGGAGGGCAGAAGCCAAAAGGAAGAAAGAATTCAACCTTGAACCCTGGGAAATGGAGACCTCAAACACAACAAATTTTTTTAAAAATGAAAAGGCAGAGAAATACTACACAAATGAAGGAAAAAATCTAAAAACATAGAAGTCCAAATAAATGAAGAGGAAATAGGCAAACTACCTTAAAATTTTTCAGAAAAATGATAGTAAAGATGATCAAAAACTTTGAAAACAAAAACAAAATGGACAAAATACAAAAAAAAATCAATTAACAAATACCTAGAAAATTAAAAATAAACATACAGAGACAATCGACACAATTACTGAAATTAAAAATATTCTAGAAGGAATCAATAGCAAAATATCTGAAGCAGAAGAGTAAATCAGTGACCTAGAATGACTTCTGAAGAACAGAATAAAGTAAAAAGAATGAAAAGAACTGAGGATAGTCTCAGAGACCTCTGGGACAATATCAGATACACTATCATTGAATTACAGGGATCCCAGAAGAAGAAGAGAAAAAGAAAGGGTATGAGAAAATTTTTGAAGAGATTATAGATGAAAATTTTCCCAACTTGAAAAGGAAATAATGATTCAAGTCCAAGAGGCACAGAGTCCCATAGAAGACACATACTAATCAAGCTAACAAAGACTAAACACAAAGAAAGAATTTCTTTTATTTTAGATTACTGATGTCTTTATTTTTTTTATTTTTTTAATTTTATTTTTACTTTACTTTACAATACTGTATTGGTTTTGCCATACATTGACATGAATCCTCCACGGGTGTATACGAGCTCCCAATCCTGAACCCCCCTCCCACCTCCCATCCCATATCATCTCTCTGGATCATCCCCATGCTCCAGCCCCAGGCATCCTGTATCCTGTATCGAACATAGACTGGCATTTCGTTTCTTACATGATAGTATACATGTTTCAGTGCCATTCTCCCAAATCATCCCACCTTCTCCTCTCCCTCAGAGGCCAAAATCCATTCTATACATCTGTCTCTCTTTTGCTGTCTCACATACAGGGTCATCATTACCATCTTTCTAAATTCCATATATATGTGCTAGTATACTGTACTGGTATTTTTCTTTCTGGCTTACTTCACTCTGTATAATAGGCTCCAGTTTCATCCACCTCATTAGAACTGATTCAAATGTATTCTTTTCAATGGCTGAGTAATAATCCATTGTGTATACGTACCACAGCTTTCTTATCCATTCATCTGCTGATGGACATCTAGGTTGTTTCCATGTCCTGGCAATTATAAACAATGCTGCGACGAACATTGGGGTACATGTGTCTCTTTCAATTCTGGTTTCCTTGGTGTGTATGCCCAGCAATGGGATTGCTGGGTCATAAGGCAGTTCTATTTGCAATTTTTTAAGGAATCTCCACACTGTTCTCCATAGTGACTGTACTAGTTTGCATTCCCACCAACAGTGTAAGAGGGTTCCCTTTTCTCCACACCCTCTCCAGCATGTATTGCTTGTAGACTTTTGGATCGCAGCCATTCTGACTGGTGAGAAATGGTACCTCATTGTGGTCTTGATTTGCATTTCTCTGATAATGAGTGATATTGAGCATCTTTTCATGTGTTTGTTAGCCATCTGTATGTCTTCTTTGGAGAAATGTCTGTTTAGTTCTTTGGCCCATTTTTTGATTGGTTCATTTATTTTTCTGGAGTTGAGCTGCATAAGTTGCTTGTATATTTTTGAGATTAGTTGTTTGTCAGTTGGTTAATTTGCTATTGTTTTCTCCCATTCAGAAGGCTGTCTTTTCACCTTGCTTATAGTTTCCTTTGTTGTGCAGAAGCTTTTAATTTTAATTAGATCCCATTTGTTTATTTTTGCTTTTATTTCCAGGGTTCTGTGAGGTGGATCATAGAGGATCCTGCTGTGATTTATGTCGGAGAGTGTTTTGCCTATTTTCTCCTCTAGGAGTTTTATAGTTTGTGGTCTTATGTTTAGATCTTTAATCCATTTTGAGTTTATTTTTGTGTGTGGTGTTAGAAAGTGATCTGGTTTCATTCTTTTAGAAGTGGTTGACCAGTTTTCCCAGCACCACTTGTTAAAGAGATTGTCTTTACTCCATTGTATATTCTTGCCTCCTTTGTCAAAGATAAGGTGTCCATAGGTGTCTGGATTTATCTCTGGGCTTTCTATTTTGTTCCATTGATCTATATTTCTGTCTTTGTGCCAGTGGCATACTGTCTTAATGAATGTGGCTTTGTAGTAGAGCCTGAAGTCAGGCAAGTTGTTTCCTCCAGTTCCATTCTTCCTTCTCAAGATTGCTTTGGCTATTCGAGGTTTTTTATATTTCTACACAAATCTTGAAATTATTTGTTCTAGTTCTGTGAAAAATACCACTGGTAGCTTGATAGGGATTGCATTGAATCTGTAGATTGCTTTGGGTAGTATACTCATTTTCACTATATTGATTCTTCTGAACCGTGAACATGGTATATTTCTCCATCTATTACTGTCCTCTTTGATTTCTTTCATCGGTGTTTTATAGTTTTTGATATATAGGTCTTTAGTTTCTTTAGGTAGATATATTCCTAAGTATTTTATTCTTTTCATTGCAATGGTGAATGGAATTGTTTCCTTAATTTCTTTTTCTACTTTCTCATTATTAGTATGTAGGAATGCAAGGGGTTTCTGTGTGTTGATTTTATACCTGCAACTTTACTATATTCATTGATTAGCTCTAGTAATTTTCTGGTAGTCTTTAGGGTTTTCTATGTAGAGGATCGTGTCATCGGCAAACGGTGAGAGTTTTACTTCTTCTTTTCCAATTTGGATTCCTTTTATTTCTTTTTCTGCCCTGATTGCTGGGGCCAAAAGTTCCAGAATGATGTTCAATAGTAGCAGTGAAAGTGGGCACCCTTGTCTTGTTCCTGACTTTAGGGGAAATGCTTTCAATTTTTCACCATTGAGGATAATGTTTGCTGTGGGTTTGTCATATATAGCTTTTATTATGTTGAGGTATGTTCCTTCTATTCCTGCTTTCTGGAGAGTTTTTACCATAAATGGATGTTGAATTTTGTCAAAGGCCTTCTCTGCATCTATTGAGATAATCATATGGCTTTTATTTTTCAATTTGTTATTGTGGTGAATTACATTGATTAATTTGCGGATATTGAAGAATCCTTACATCCCTGGGATAAAGCCCACTTGGTCATGGTGTATGATCTTCTTAATGTGTTGTTGGATTCTGATTGCTAGAATTTTGTTGAGGATTTTTGCATTTATGTTCATCAGTGATATTGGCCTGTGGTTTCTTTTTTGTGGCATCTTTGTCAGGTTTTAGTATTAGGGTGATGGTGGCCTCATAGAATGAGTTTGGAAGTTTACCTTCTTCTGCAATTTTCTGGAAGAGTTTGAGTAGGATAGGTGTTAGCTTTTCTCGAAATCTTTGGTAGAATTCAGCTGTGAAGCCATCTGGACCTGGGCTTTTGTTTGCTGGAAGATTTTTGATTACAGTTTCAATTTCCATGCTTGTGATGGGTCTGTTAAGATTTTCTATTTCTTCCTGGCTCAGTTTTGGAAAGTTGTACTTTTCTAAGAATTTGTCCATTTCTTCCACGTTGTCCATTTTATTGGCATATAATTGCTGATAGTATTCACTTATGATCCTTTGTATTTCTGTGTTGTCTGTTGTGATCTCTCCATTTTCATTTCTAATTTTATTGATTTGATTTTTCTCCCTTTGTTTCTTGATAAGTCTGGCTAATGGTTTGTCAATTTTATTTATCCTTTCAAAGAACCAGCTTTTTGCTTTGTTGATTTTTGCTATGGTCTCTTTTGTTTCTTTTGCATTTGTTTCTGCCCTAATTTTTAAGATTTCTTTTCTTCTACTAACTCTGGGGTTCTCCATTTCTTCCTTTTCTAGTTGCTTTAGGTGTGGAGTTAGGTTATTTACTTGACTTTTTCTTGTTTCTTGAGGTATGCCTGAATGCTATGAACTTTCCTCTTAGCAGTGCTTTTATAGTGTCCCACAGGTTTTGGGTTGTTGTGTTTTTATTTTCATTCATTTCTATGCATATTTTGATTTCTTTTTTTATTTCTTCTGTGATTTGTTGGTTATTCAGAAGTGTGTTGTTCAGCCTCCATATGTTGGAATTTTTAATAGTTTTTCTCCTGTAATTGAGATTTAATCATAATGCATTATGGTCAGAAAAGATGCTTGGAATGATTTCAATTTTTTTGAATTTACCAAGGTTAGATTTATGGCCCAGGATGTGATCTATCCTGGAGAAGGTTCCATGAGCACTTGAGAAAAGGTGAAATTCATTGTTTTGGCGTGAAATGTCCTATAGATATGTTAGGTCTAACTGGTCTATTGTATCATTTAAAGTTTGTGTTTCTTTGTTAATTTTCTGTTTAGTTGATCTGTCTATAGGTGTGAGTGGGGTATTAAAGTCTCCCACTATTATTGTGTTATAGTTAATTTCCCCTTTCATACTTGTTAGCATTTGTCTTACATATTGCGGTGCTCCTATGTTAGGTGCATATATATTTATAATTGTTATATCTGCTTCTTGGATTGATCCTTTAATCATTATGTAGTGGCATTCTTTGTCTCTTTTCACAGCCTTTGTTTTAAAGTCTATTTTATTGGATATGTGTATTGCTACTACTGCTTTCTTTTGGTCTCTGTTTGTGTGGAATATCTTTTTCCAGCCCTTCACTTTCAGTCTGTATGTGTCCCTTGTTTTGAGATGGGTCTCTTGTAGGCAGCATATATAGGGATCTTGTTTTTGTATCCATTCAGTCAGTCTTTGCCTTTTGGTTGGGGCATTCAACCCATTTACGTTTAAGATAATTATTGATAAGTATGATCGCGTTGCCATTTACTTTATTGTTTTGGGTTCAGGTTTATACGCCCTTTTTGTGTTTCCTGTCTAAAGAATATCCTTTAGCATTTGTTGGAGAGCTGGTTTGGTGGTGCTGAATTCTCTCAGCTTTTGCTTGTCTGTAAAGCTTTTTATTTCTCCTTCATATTTGAATGAGATCCTTGTGGGTACAGTAATCTAGGCTGTAGGTTATTTTCTTTCATCACTTTAAGTATGTCTTGCCATTCCCTCCTGGCCTGAAGAGTTTCTATTGAAAGATCTGCAGTTATCCTTAAGGGAATCCCCTTGTGTGTTATTTGTTATTTTCCCCTTGCTGCTTTTAATGTTTGTTCTTTGTGTTTGATCTTTGTTAATGTGATTAATATATGTCTTGGGGTGTTTCACCTTGGGTTTATCCTGTTTGGAACTCTCTGGGTTTCTTGGACTTGGGTTATTATTTCCTTCCCCAGTTTAGGGAAATTTTCAACTATTATCTTCTCAAGTATTTTCTCATGGTTTACAAAGCAGAATATTAACAGCAGCAAGGGAGAAGCAACAAGTAACACACAAAGGAAACTCCATCCGTTTAACAGCTGATCTTTCAGCAGAAACTCTAGGCCAGAAGGGAATGGCAGGGTATATTTAAAGTACTGAAAAGGAAATAGCTACAACCAAGATTACTGTATCCAGCAAGGATCTCAGTCAAAATTGATGGAGAATTACAAAGCTTTTCAGACAAGCAAAGGTTAAGAGAATTCAGTACCACCAAACCAGCTTTACAATAAATGTTAAAAGTAATTATATAGTCAAGAAATACAAGAGAAAAAAAGAGAGAAAAAGATCTACAAAATTAACCCCAAACAAGAAAATGGCAATAGGAACATATATATCAATAATTACTTTAAATGTAAATGGATTAAATGCTCAACCAAAAGACACAGATTGGCTGAATGAATACAAAAACAAGACCCATATATACGCTGTCTACAAGAAACCCACTTCAGACCTAATGACACATAGAGACTGAAAGTCAGAAGGTGGGAAAATATATTCCATGCAAATGGGAAGCAAAAGATAGCTGGAGTAGCAATCCTCATATCAGACAAAATATACCTTAAAATAAAGAAGATTACAAAAGATAAGGAAGGACACTATGTAATGATCATGAGATCAATCCAAGAGGAAGACATAATAATTGACAAAGATGTAAAATGAGAAACTGATAGTAATGCAATAATCAGTTCAGTTCAGTCACTCAATCGTATCCGACTCTTTGGGATCCCATGAATTGCACCACGCCAGGCCTCCCTGTCCATCACCAACTCCTGGAGTTTACCCAGACTCATGTCCATCGAGTTAGTGATGCCATCTAGCTATCTCATCCTCTGTCATCCCCTTCTCCTCCTTCCCCCAATCCCTCCCAGCATCAGAGTCTTTTCCAATGAGTCAACTCTTCCATGAGGAGGCCAAAGTACTGGGGGCAATAATAGTAGGAGACTGTAACACCCCACTCACATCAATAGACAGATCATCAAAACAAAAATTAATAAGGAAACACAAGTGTTAAATGATACATTGAATGAGATTGATCTCATTGATATCTTCAGGACATTCCATCCAAATGCAGAAGAATACATCTTCTTCTCAAGTGCACATGGAACATTCTCCAGGACATTTTTGGGTCACAAATCAAGCCTCAATAAATTTATGAAAATTGAAATCATATCAAGCATCTTCTCTGACCACAGTGTTATGAGACTAGATATCAATTGTAAGAAAAACAAATGTAAGAAACACAAACACATGGAGATTAAACAACACATTTCTAAATAACCAACAAGTTAGTGAAGAAAACAAAAAGGGAATCAAAAATTTCTAGAAACAAATGACAATGAAAACACGACAACTCAAAACCTATGGGATGCAGCGAAAGCTGTTCTAAGAGGGAAGTTTATCCAATACAATCATAACTCAGGAAACAAGAAAAACATCAAATTGACAACCTAACTTTACACCTAAAACAACTGGAAAAAGAAGAAGAACAACAAAAAAACTCCCAAAATTAGTAGAAGGAAAGAAATCATAAAGAACCAAGCAGAAATAAGTGAAAAGGAAATGAAAGAAATAATAGTAAAGATTAATAAAACTAAAAGCTGGTTCTTTGAAAAAATAAACAAAATTAAACAAAATTGACAAACTTTTGCCTGACTCATCAAGAAAAAAAGTAGAATCAAATTGACAAAATTAGATATGAAAAAGGAGAGGTTACAACAAACAATGCAGAAATTCAAAGGATTATAAGAGACTATTATGAACAGAGTGAGTGAGTGAAAGTTGCTGAGTCATGTCTGACTCTTTGCAACCCCATGGATTATACAGTCCATGGAATTCTTCAGGCCAGAATACTGGAGTAGGTAGCATTTCCCTTCTCCAGGGAACCTTCCTGACACAGAAATCAAACCCAGCTCTCCTGCATTGCAGGCGGATTCTTTACCAACTGAGCCACAAGGGAAGCCCAAGATTACCAGAGTGGATAGCCTCTCCCTTCTCCAATAGATCTTCCTGATCCAAGAATCAAACCGGGATCCCCTGCACTGCAGGCAAATTCTTTACCAATTGAGCTGACAGGGAAGCCCATTATGAACAACTATATGGTAATAAAGTGGATAACCTGAAGAACTGGACAAGTTCTCAGAAAAGTTCAATCTTCCAAAACTGAACCAGGAAGAAATAGAAATTATGAACAACCCAATTACAAGCACTGAAATTGAAGCTGCCATCAAAAATCTCCCCAAAAACAAAAGCCCAGAACCAGGTGATTTCACCAGAGAATTCTAGCAAACCTTTAGAGAAGAGCTAATGACTATGCTTCTTAAACTCTTTTGAAAAATTGCAGAGGAAGGAACACTTCCAAACTCATTCTACGAGGGCACCACCACCCTAATACCAAAACCAAAGACAACACAAAAAAGAGAACTACAGGCCAATATCACTGATGAATATAGATGTAAAAATCCTCAACAAAATTTTAGCAAACAGAATTAAGCAACACATCAAAAAACTTCACACCATGAAGTTGGGTTTATTCCAAGAATGCAAGGTTTCTTCAATATACACAAATCAATCAATGTGATACACCACATTAACAAATTGAAAGATAAAGACCATATGATAATCTCAGTAGATGCAGAAAAATCCTTTGAAAAAATTCAGCACCCATTTATGATTAAAACTTCTCAAAAAATGGGCACAGAAGGAACCTACCTCAACACAGTAAAGCCCATATATGATAAGCCTACAGAAAACGTTATTCTCAATGGTGGAAAACTGAAAGCATTCCCTAAGATCAGGAACAAGACAAGGGTGCCCACTTTCACCACTATTATTCAACATAGTTCTGGAAGTCCTAGCTATAGCAATCAGAGAAGAAGAAATAAAAGGAATTCAGATCAGAAAAGAAGAAGTAAAGCTCTCACTGTTTGCAGATGACATGATACTATACATAGAAAACTCTAAAGATACTATCAGAAAACTACTAGAGCTAATCAGTGGATTTAGAAGGTTGCAGGATACGAAATCAATACACAGAAATCACTTGCATTTTGATATAATAACAGTGAAAAATCAGAAAGAAAAATTAAGGAATCAATCCCATTCACCATTGCAACAAAAAGAATTAAATATCTAGGAATAAACTTACCTAAGGAGACAAAAGAACTGTACACAGGAAATTATAAGACACTAATGAAAAAAATCAAAGATGACATAAACAAATGGAGAGATATTCCATTTTCCTGGGTCAGAAGAATCAATATTGTGAAAATGACTATACTACCAAATTCGATCTACAGATTTAATGTGATCCATATCAAATTACCAATGGCATTTTTCACAGAACTAGAACGAAAAATTTCACAGTTCATATGGAAACACAAAAGATCCCGAATGGCCAAAGCAGTCTTGAGAAAGAAGAATGGAACTGGAGGAATCAACCTTCCTGACTTCAGATTATACTACAAAGCTACAGTCATCAAGACAGTATGGTACGGGCCCAAAAACAGAAATATAGACCAATGGAACAAGATAGAAAGCCCAGAAATAAATCCATGTACCTATGGGTACCTTATTTTTGACAAAGTAGGCAAGAATATACAATGGGGCAAAGATAACCTCTTCAATAAATAATGCTGGGAAAACTGGACAGCTACATGCAAAAGAATGAAATTAGAACACTTCCTAACATCATACACACAGATAAACTCAAAATGGATTAAAGACCTAAATGTAAGATCAGAAACTATAAAACTCTTAGAGGAAAACATAGGCAGAACATTCGATGACATAAATCAAAGCAAGATCCCTATGACCCACCTCCTAGAGTAACAGAAATAAAAACAAATTTAAACAAGTGGGACCTGATTAAACTTGAAAGCTTTTGCACAGCAAAGGAAACTATAAGCAAGGTGAAAAGACAAACCTCAGAATGGAAGAAAATAATAGCAAATTAAACAACTGACAAAGGATTAATTTCCAAAACACACAAGCATCTCATATAACTCAGTACCAGAAAAACAAACAACCCAATCAAAAAGTGGGGAAAAGACCGAAACAGACATTTATCCAAAGAAGACATACAGATGGCTAACAAACACATGAAAAGATGCTCAACATTGCTCATTATTAGAGAAACGCAAATCAAAACAATCAGATATCACCTCACACCGGACAGAACGGCCCTCATCAAAAAGTCTACAAACAATAAATGCTGGAGAGAGTGTGGAGAAAAAGGAATGTTCTTGCACTGTTGGTGGGAAGGTAAATTGAAACAGCCACTGTGGAAGACAGTATGGAAATTCCTTAAATAACTAGGAATAAAACCACCATATGAGCCAGCAATCCCACTCCCAGGCATGTACCCTGAGGAAACCAAAGAAAAAGACACGTGTATCCCACTGTTCATTGCAGCACTATTTACAATAGCTAGAACATGGAAGCAACATAAATGTCCATCAACAGATGAATGGATAAAGAAGTTGTGGTACATATACATAATGGCATATTACTCAGCCATATAAAAGAACACATTTGAGTCAATTCTAATGAGGTGGATGAACCTAGAACATATTATACAGAGTGAAGTAAGTCAGAAAGAGAATGATAAATATTGTATTCTAATGCATATATATGGAAGCTAGAAAAATGGTACTGAAGAATTTATTTACAGGGCAGCAATGGAGAAACAGACATAGAGAATAGACTTATGGACATAGAGAGAGGGGAGGAGAGGGTGAGATGCATGGAGAGAGTAACATGGACACTTACATTACTATATGTAAAATAGATAGCTACTGGGAATTTGCTGTATGGCTCAGGAATCTTAAACAGGAGCTCTGTGTCAACCGAGAGGGATAGGATGGGGAGGGAGATGAGAGGGAGTTTCAAAAGGGAGGGGATATATGTATGTATACCTATGGCTGATTCATGTTGAGGTTTGACAGAAAAAATTCTGTAAAGCAATTATCCTTCAATAAAAGATAAATTAATTTAAAAAGCCACGTTCTTGGAAAACAAAACATTATAGTAAACATGAAAAACTCAGCAAAAGAGTTGGAAGATAAAGCTCAGGAGATTTCCAAGGAAGTAGAACAGAAAGAACTAGAGGTAAAAAATAGTAGATGTTAGAAGAATGAGCCAGAAGATCCAACATCCCAATGATAGGAGTTTAAAAAAAAGGAAAGAAGAAGGAAAACATTATTCAGTCAAGACGTTTCCTAGAATGGAAGGACATGAGTTGTTAGAATGAAGAGACCACCAAGTGAGCATAATAATAGATGAAAATTGACCCCTACCACGTGGGCTCAGACAGAGTGTGCACAAAGAGATCAGAGAGTCCAGGAAGCACAGTGTTTTAAGACTTCTCAAAGGGAACTCCTGGAGAAGAAAGATAAAATTATGTGGAATATTATTTCCAACCTAAAATCCATTCAAAGTCAAACTATCAATATGATCAGAGAACAAAGAATTTCAGGAATGCAAAGTCTCAAAAACTGTTCCTCTCAAGATGCTGATAGACAGCATAAAGCAAGAACAAGGAACACGCAGGATGCAAGAAGAAGATTCCAGGAGAGAGGAGTTCAGAAAACTGCAGGAGAGTGGTGAAGGGCACAGAGTCCCACTGCAGCTCAGTTCAGTCAGTCACTCAGCAGTGTCCGACTCTTTGCAACCCCATGAATCACAGCACACCAGGCCTCCCTGTTCATCACCAACTCCTGGAGTTTACTCAGACTCATGTCCATCGAGTCAGTGATGTCATCCAGCCACCTCATTCTCTGTCGTCCCCTTCTCCTCCTGCCCCCAATCCCTCCCAGCATCAGAGTCTTTTCCAATGAGTCAACTCTTCACATGTGGTGGCCAAAGTACTGGAGTTTCAGCTTCAGCATCATTCCTTCCAAAGAAATCCCAGAACTGATCTCCTTCAGAATGGACTACTTGGATCTCCTTGCAGTCCAAGGGACTCAAGAGTCTTCTCCAACACCACAGTTCAAAAGCATCAGTTCTTTGGCACTCAGCTTTCTTCACAGTCCAATTCTCACATCCATACATGACCACTGGAAAAAACATAGCCTTGACTAGATGTCCCTTAGTTGGCAAAGTAATGTCTATGCTTTTGAATATGCTATCTAGGTTGGTCATAACTTTCCTTCCAAGGAGCAAGTGTCTTTCAATTTCATGGCTGCAAGCACCATCTGCAGTGATTTTGGAGCCCCCAAAATAAAGTCTGACACTGTTTCCACTGTTTTCCCATTTATTTCCCATGAAGTGATGAGACCGGCTGCCATGATCTTCGTTTTCTGAATGTTGAGCTTTAAGCCAACCTTTTCACTCTCCTCTTTCACTTTCATCAAGAGACTTTTTAGTTCCTCTTCACTTTCTGCCATAAGGTGGTGTCATCTGCATATCTGAGGTTATTGATATTTCTCCCAGCAATCTTGATTCCAGCTGTGCTTCTTCCAGCCCAGCGTTTCTCATGATGTACTCTGCATATAAATTAAATAAGCAGGGTGACAATATACAGCCTTGACATACTCCTTTTCCTATTTGGAACCATTCTGTTGTTCCATGTCCAGTTCTAAGTGGTGGGCAACTCAAGAGTTAGGTAAGATGAGCTATCATTAGCAAAATCGCTGCTGTCACAATGCTTTGCAACCCTAAGACAAAAGAACCTGGCTTAGATCATCACCTCTCATTTACTCATCCAAAATACCTGCTCAGTGCCCCATGCCCATGGAGTTACTGAAAACATCCTTCTTTCACCTCACTGAAGAGCCCAGAGCCATCCACTCCCCGTGGCTGTATTCCCAGCAGATGCCATTGTGAGACACATGTGCCTGCTCTTCCAGATTCCCAGACCAATGATCTCTGATTCCCAGGGCTTTTAAGACCCTGCCTGCTCACTTTCCTGGGAGAGGATCCTGCAAACCCCTAGAGTCAGTGAATCCAGACTGAAATCAGGAGCTACGTATCTTACTATTCTGTATCTCCCATCTTCTGAAACAGCAATGCTGCCTTTTCCTTGCATAACTTGTTTTGTGCTGGCCACAGAGTTACTCAAAACCAAACAGTACATTGTTTCTGGATACATTATGAGGGAATTAAAATATAAAGGAATAATTGACACAAAATTGGGAATGGGTGGAATGAAAGGAATGGGCAGGGAAAGGGCACCAGGAGTCTCCCCGGGCGCTGACAAAGTTCTAGTTCTTTACCTCAATGGTGGGCCTGTGGGTGCTTGTGTTACTGCTTTTCTTTCACCCTTCCAGATACTTCTCTTTATACATTCGCTTCTATTATATCTATAAAAATATGGAATTATAAAACCTCATGGCATTATTATAGAATGTGAATTAGAATAAAAGATTCATTTTTAAAAATTCTGAAAAATGGGGAAGAGGATAGGGATGCATCTTTAAAGCATGATTTTTCAGTGTAAATAAACTGTATAATGCCAAATTATATATAATTTGGTTTGGGAGTCAAATGAATACAAGCTTTAAAATTTATGTTGTATCATCAAAATAGACTTTAAAAAGAAAGAAGCTGCTTTTATGACCTGATATATGGAGTTCTTTTATTTTGCACTTTAAAAAAAATCAGCGCCCCCTCCCATACACATACACTCTGTCTCCAAATTTTGATTTTAAATGATAAGATAGAAGAATTATAACTGTTATTTCAAGAAATTTTCTCAAAAGCACCATGCAGACATGTATAACAAATGGTATAAACAGCTGTGGTTTGTAGATTGGATGATTATCCTAAACTGTCATGTTTATGTCCAAAAGAATAATAATTACAATGCATTCAAACCCTTCAAATATGCTTAAATTCATGAGTTCATATTGATATCAAGTTTTAAAAAATACTTATTGACTGCCTTATGAGAATGGTAGGGAGCTACCTCATTTTGGAAACAGGCAAGTAAAAAGAAAGAATCCGCCTTTCTTATAAGAAAGGGGTCTCATGACAGAAGCACCAGCAAGATATGTGAATTAGCCTTGCAAAAACACTCAGACATAACCTGGATATTCTCAGATCATTAGATCTGACTATGAGTTTACAGGATATACATCTAGAACAATATCTGAAGAATACTTTGAGGGCACAACCACAAAAATCCAGACAATGAAAAATTCTGTAGAACAAACAACCTGGTTTCTTCATTAAATAATTGTGAGAGATAGAAGGTCTACAGAGTAAAAGAGAATTAAAGGCATCCTAATTCAAATGAAGACACTGTAAAAAATTATGAGACCATCTGGGACATCTGAACATGGATATTTCATAATATTGTTAGTTTGTAGGTGAGATAGTGATAGAGTAATTGTGCATATGAAAAAAAGGAGGTTTATCTTTTAGATGTATATGTTCAAATGCCCCCAGTAAAATAGACTGATGTCTAGGATTTGCTTCAAAATAACTCAGGGAGCTGGAAATGGGTGGATATGGGGATAAGATTGAGCAAGACTGGTCATCTGTCAATAATTGTGGAAGCCAGTGATGGTTACATAAGATTTGCAAATTATTCTCTTTACTTTTATATTTTTGAAATTTTCTCACAAGAGAAATTTTTAAAGTTTTTGCCTCAAATAAAATGGTAAATTACTGTGTGGACCACAACAAACTGTGGAAAATTCTCAGAGATGGGAATATCAGACTACCTTACCTCTCTGCTGAGAAACCTGTATGCAGGTCAAGAAGCAACAGTAAAAATTGGACATCGAACAATGGATTGGTTCCAAATTGGGAAAGAAGTATATTAAGGCTGTGTATTATATTGTCACCCTGCTTATCTAACATCTATGCAGAGTACATCATGTGAAATGCCAGGCTAGATGAATGATAAGCTGGAATCAAGATTGCAGGGTAAAATGTCAAGAACCTCATATATGCAGATGATACCACTCTAATGGCAGAATGTGAAGAGCAACTAAAGAGCCTCTTGCTGAAGGAGAAAGAGGAGAGTAAAAAGCTGGCTTAAAACCCAACATTCAAAAAACTAAGATCACAGCATCCAGTTCCATCACTTCATGGCAAATAGATGGGGAAAAAGTGGAAACAGTGACAGATTTTATTTTCTTTGGCTCCGAAGTCACTGCAGATGGTGTCTGCAGACAAAAATTAAAATACACTTGCTTCTTGGAAAAAAAAAGCTATGAGAAACCTAGACAGTGTATTAAAAAGCAGAGACATCACTTTGCTGACAAAGGTCTGAACAGTCAGAGTTATAGTTTTTCCAGTAGTCATGTATGGACATGAGAGCTGGACCATAAAGAAGACTGAGCACTGAAGAACTGATGCTTTCAAATTGTGCTGGAGAAGACTCTTGAGGGTCCCTTGGACTGCAAGGAGATCAAACCAGTCAATCCTATAGGAAATCAACTCTGAATGTTCATTGGAAGGACTGATGCTGAAGTTGAAGCTCCAATACTTTGGCCACCTGATGCAAAGAACTGACTCACTGGAAGACACTGATGCTGGGAAAGATTGAGGGCAGGAAGAAAAGGGGGCGATAGAATGCTATGAGATGGTCAGATGGTATCACTGATTCAAAGGACATGAGTTTGAGCAAACTCAGGGAGATAGTGAAGGAGAGGGGTGTTTGGCATGCTAAAAGGTTCATGGGGTTGCAAAGAGTCGGACATGACTGAGCAACTGAACAACAACAAAATGTGATTTTGTTGATTGACAACATGTATGATGTATGATTAACAAAGGGTTTCTGACATTAATATAAAAAATTTCTACCTATAAATGAGAAAAAGAAGTCACAAAAGCACAAAGAATATGGACATGCTTCACCAGAAAAAGAGATACAAATGGCCAATGAATATATGAAAAGAATTTGAACTCCTTAATATTAAAGAAATACAAGCAGTGAGCCTAATTCTGGAGAAGAAAGTGAAGGAGTAATTATGAGATTTCTCATAGACTGAGGCGAAAAGAAGGGTCAGCATCCAAGCGAGTCTCTTGAGATATGCTGTATACTCTGTATGTGTGTGCACACATAAATAAAATGTATGAACAAAGCCAAGAGCACAACTTTAAACAGTTATATACATTCTTACTTCATTAAACACATCATTGTGATAAAATTAGACCAAAAATTTAATCTAAAAGTTAAGGAAGTGCTTCAAAATTATTTTCAATGAGATGGTACCTTGTATTCCACCTAGGAATCCAGTCCTATATCTATAGGTTAAAATATTCTCAAAGAAAAGTTTAATGCCAACGTAAAGGGTGTTGTCCATGACAAAGACAATTCCCCAAGACATGGAATATGACTGAGCAGATTCTAAGATGTTTAAAGCCACCTTAAGTAAGGAAAATGCTGATAAACTCCTGACATGACGAAGCCCACTTTCCAGTGGGGGAAAAAAATGCTATTGTTACAAATAAACATCACTAAACATCATGGAGTTAAACAAAACACACAACGAACTAAATTTAAAAAGTGAAAACAATAGCAAATTAACATTAAAAGTAAAAAGGAGCAACAACTGAAAGATGAGACCAACTCTATCAACATTTATGATGCAATTTTTTCCCCGAATTGGGGCAATTTCAACTAACTGAGAATGTACATCTAAGAGATATACAACCTGACTAGCATTGCATGTCAGAATATTTGTCCCTATACAAAAATAATTCAGGAATATTTACTCATTTAACAAAATTCAGCTCAGACATAAATAGAGAATGAAAAGTGTTTGCCTTGACCTTCTCCCACAATACAATTATAACAAAGAAGAACAAACCTGACTCCATATTAGATCTGCTTCTTTAGCTCTAACCTTTGTGCATTGTTGCCTGTGCTGAGTCATGCTGGCTCTGCAGCTTTGTAAAAGAAAGTTGCCATAGCCTGAAATATACATAATAGCCCATTCTCAAGGCTCTGACCTTTCAAAGCATAACACTTTTCCCTTTGTGTAAGATAAAAGTTGCAGAACAAAAAATAACAATTGTCTTGTTGGAGGTTTACAAGAATATTGTGACCAGACCTATAGTTGCAAGAACAAAGGATTCCTTCTCTAAGAAGTTTGTAACAAGCAGCCACAACTCCTCCCCTTTTAGTATAAAAGCAGCCTAAATTCTAACTTTGGAAAGATGGTTCTTTGGGACAGTAGTCCAGCATCTTCTCAGTCTGCTGGCTTCCTGAATAAAGTGGCAATTCCTTGCCTCAACAGCTTACCTCTCTCAATGTATTTGTTCTGTCATGAGGCAAGCAGTATGAGCTCGAACCCAGTAACAAAACTTGCAAGAGGAGATATAGGTAATGGGGAAGAGAAAAGAGTTCTATCTGATAGCCAAGGTATGGAAACAAATAAAATGTCAACAGAAGAATGGATGAAGAAAAATATGGTGTACACATACAGTGGAATATTATTCAGCCATCAATCACATCAAATATTTAACTTTTGTTTTCCATGTGAGCATTTAAATTCTACTCTGTTAGCATATTTCAATCACACTTGACCCTGAGCAACCCAGCTTTAAACTGCACAGGCTCACTTATGCATGGAATTTTTTCAGTCCATACATACTACAGTACTACATGATTCAAGGTTGGTTGAATCTGCAGATGTGGAACCACAGACATGGAATACGGGCTGTACAGTTTAGGCAGACATTTTACTTCAAGAACTGGCCTCCCTAACCTGCGTGTTGTTCAAAGGTCAATATCATATAGAGTTATCAACTATAATGTTATACATTAGAATTATATATTTGATCCTTAGAGTTTATTCATCTTGTAACTGAAAGTGTGTACCTATTTACCAACTTCTCCCTATTCCCCCCATTACTCAATTCTTGGCAACCACCATTCTATTCTGTTTCTATGAGTTTGATGTTTTATTTTAGATTTGGTGTATAAGTGATACCATGCAGTATTCATCTTTTTTTGTCTGAACTATTTCACTTGGCATAATGTCCTCCGTATGTATTCAACCTTGCTATTATATGTGACAGGATTCCCTTCTCTTAATTACCTTGATACAGCAAATCCTTTCACAATGTATATGTGTATCAAGTCATCATACTGTACATGTTAAATATCTTACAATTCTATTGGTCAACTATACCTCAATAAAGCTTTAAAAAAGAGTTCTGTTTGCACTATTTTGTCTAAAGATGACTATAAACATAGACCCAGTAGAAATGTCTAGTGGATAGCTCAGTAAGAGTTTGGTGCTCCCAAGAGCAGGCAGACCTGGAGATACAAACGGCTGAGTCACCAGCACTGAGGTAATATTTAAACAGTGGGATTGAATAAGATTCTATAAGGAAAGAATGGAGATTAAAAAGGGGCAGGATTGTGAACAAAGCAGTGGGCACCCTAGCTTTTATTGAATTAAATAAAGTCAGAAATATAAACTAAAATGATATAAGTGAGTTTAACATTTGTTCTTTGCTCTCTGAAAATTCACTGATGCTAATTTTAAATGAAAAAAAGCTAATCTAATTTGATTAGTGGGTTTCACCAGACTGGCAGCCCTCAGTCATCTTCCTAATTCTAGAAAATGAGCTGTGCCTTTTCTTCCAGGCACCTATCACACGCCTCCGCTATCAGTGATGAGGCATCAAGTCATTTTCATTGTGGGATATTTGGTGCTGCCAAACCTTTGAGCATAACTTAGCACTGAACACACAGGATATCATCGACAGAACTATGGGCCCATCGGGAATGCTGCTCATATGTGTCATCTGCTCTAATTTAATTTCTCCAGTGTAAGCAAAGCCTTCAATTGCAATTTGGGCAGAGTATGAATAGGCAGCTCCCAACAGTTAATGACGTGTGCATTTCTCTAGTGATTGAGCTTCAAATTGAAGGAGAAGAGAAGAGCTGGAGATCCTCTGTGAAAAACTTTCATCCAACTTGGCCTCCCATTCCCTATTAGGTTGTCCTTTCTTTCTGTTTTCTTCGCTGCCAAAGGGACAAAAACTTGGCTGGATGAAACCAGCACTGTTGAGGTCCTTCACTGATCACTATGGGAATTTCCCAGGGATAGTTATGTCATGTGACAACTAGGCTAGGCCATGGTCCAGTTATTTGGTCAAACTCTAGCCTAGATGCTAACATTTTAATCAGATTACCCTCCATAATACAGGTAATTCAATTGGTTGAAGGCCTTAAAAACAAAGGCTCGGGATTCCAGAAGAAGCAGAAGTTCTGCTTCAAGACTGCAACATAGAAACCCTGCCTGAGTGACCTGCCTGCAGATTTCAGAGTCAAGACTATGGCATCAACTCTTCCCTGAACTTCCAGCCTGTCCATCTGTGTGAACCAAATCCTGAAAATCAATCAGTCTCAGTAGACAGATAGATAGGTGATAGGTAGATAGATAGTTATGATAACCATAGATAACCATGGAAGACAGATAGGTGTAGATAGATTACAGACGATAGAAGTAGACCCATCTCCTGTTGGTTCTATTTCTCTGGGGAATCATATCCAATAAACTTTCCTCCTCTTTGTCCAGCCTTTTCACCACATCTGCCCAGATAAATGCAAATTGACAACTTGCAGCCCTTGTAGACAGCTTTGTGCTGGAGGCCAAGGAGTAAAGGAGATGCGCTGTGACCCCAGGCAATTTTGACTCCAGCACGTTAGAATCTTGTGGGGAAGTGATACGAACTCTGAGCTTCAGTGATTGGACAAGTAAGGGCTGGACATGGACTCCACTTCTAAGCTCAGTGTGGTTTTCAAAATCAGCATGTGAGTGCTCTTCAAGAATCCAAGACCTTTTTCTCCAGTGCTATCTATAATATCAAGGTAAACAGATTTAAGTAAATCATTCCAAGGAAGTGTCTGAGGGAGGAGGAGGAGGGGGTGGTCCCTCAACTTTTGTACAATGTTTCCTTAACTGAGTTTTTCGGCTCTCAGTATTCACCATATTCAAAGTTTTACATGAGATTAAAACACACCCCTTCTCTGTAGAGAATTTGAACTCTATTAGAATAAAGAATATGTTATAGTTGGTTGATCTCTTTTGAGGCCTTCCCAGCTGGCACTAGTGGTAACGAACCCACCTGCCAATGCAGAGGACACACAGATGTGGATTCGATCCCTGGATCAGGAAGATCCCCTGGGGAGGGCACAGCAACCCACTCCAGTCTTCTTGCCTGGAAAATCCTGTGGCCAGAGGAGACTGGTGGGCTATGGTGCATAAAGTTTCAAACAGTTGGACATTACTGAAGCACCTTAGCACACACACACACTATGTCCTTCAAAAATTAAATAATGCAGTCTTAAGCCTTTGTTCAAAGAGAATCATACCCACCCAAAATACATGTTCAGACTTCAGGGGACTTTTTTCTTTGGGCCAAATCTGGAGCTAGATGGTCTCAGGTTTAAGGAATTCTCTGTTGCCTAGGTAAGAGTTTGGAGAAGTACAGACAGTCTGATGACTTAGGTGGTAAGGCAGAGATTTAACAGAAAGGACACCGAATTTGGAATCAGGAGTCCTAGGTGGCCCCTTCTGGCTTCAAGAAAGGCAAATACCTCAACCTCAATTTTTTTATCTTTAAAATGGATTAACAGCCTCCATGTCACCAGCTTCACAGTTTTGTTTTGTTTTTCTTCTAATCAAATAAGTGTAAGTGCTTTGGGCTGCATTTTACCAATGTGAGCTATATATTACATGATGATATTGCGAATAAGGCTTAGTGGTTTTATCTCAGCAAAAATTCCAGAAAGGGAGTCCTTGCTCCTTACTGCAAAGAATTCCAGAAAAAAAAAAAATTCCCTTTCAGGTCATGGCCTACCTAATGGTTAAGACTGACTGTTTCACTACCTGGGGGAGTAGTGAGATCAGAGATCTTATTTAGCTCAAGTATTAGACTTTCTCCCATGATGTCTAAAGCGGGATAGGGAGATGGTAGCAGGCTCAGGACTGGCTGTCAGTCTAAGGGGGAGAAGGTTTGCTCTCAGGACCAAGTTTTTGAGTTGTCTCTTTCTTCATCCTAGCTGTAGGAGTCATGTGAACTCTGGAGACACTTGGGTGTCTGTGCATCCCAAGAACAGCAAACCCTGCACCTCCTTAACCAGGCAGAAGTCTCCCAAGCCTGATTTTATGCAACATTGCTACAGAGTGCTGAATGGACACCATTTTCTCTGAGGATCTACTTATATTATCACATGACATGGGTCTCCCAACAGGACCAGAAGCCATAAAATGGGGAACTTGAGCCAGAAAAAGAGAAAAGTTCTCTTACAGTAACAGCAACCCTCTGTTGGAAGCTGGCCACTGGACTCAGGATGAAGCCAGGACCCAATACTAGGGCTCAGAGAGCAGAAGGACTGAGCAGGAATGTCAGAAAATGTGACTGGAGCCAAATAACTAGTAACTGCTAACTTCACCAGTACTTCACTATACCAAGCTCCCTGATAAGCACTGACATGATCTATTTCATTTAACCCTCATTTAGACAGGGTGAGGCAGGTACTCTATAGTGTCCAATTTACAGATGGGGAAACTGAGGCTTAGAGTGGGTGTATACAGTCCAACATGGCACCAATGGCAGCAGAGGATTTGCAACCAGGGATCTGAACCTCTACGCACTCTGCTGCCTTCCCAGGATATCACCTCCTTATTACAAGGCTCATTTATTTTTGGTCTTCTTAAGCATTTTCTCAGTGACCCAAATAAATAATGTCCAATTTAAAACTGTTGATCAAAGATCAGTAAGTATGAATGGCAATGGGAACCAAGGGAGTAGCTGGTAGAAAATAAACTCTTGCTTCTATCAGATAGCATTTATTTGGCCTTGTGTTTATTTTAGGCAAGTCTGTTCCTCAAAGCAGAAGCCAAACACTTGAGGAGGAGGATCAGTAGGCTATGTTCATCAGTCACCTGAGATATATAAGGTCCTAATAGGCTACTTTTTAACCATATATACTAAAACATATCTAGATATAGCAGCGTCATTGCCTCCACTATAAAGAAAAACATCAAGATTATAAAAGCAAAGCATAGGTGCTTCTCAAATAGATGAGAAATTAATAATAACTTCCATCTTGCACATAATTAGAATTGCCTCTGGGTACCTGATGCCTTCAGCTTGGTAGATGCAGGGATCTCTGAAGTGCAAGACAGTTAGCCTGAATATCTCACTGATGGTTTTCAGGTGGGCTTTGTGCTGTTAGATTTCTGAGAGGAGGTGCCAGGGATCCAAGGCAAATGAAAACCTCAGGATTTATCCCCCGCTGAATGCATGGATGTCTCCAGGTAAAATCCAGTAAGAAGGGAACAAAGAGGGGAAAAGGAGCTTGCTAGCTACCCCGTCCTCTGGTTTGGAAAGATTATGCTTGATGCTGTGAAAAAAATAATGCTAATAACATCTCCAAGGCTTCTCAACATATGTCCTCGCCCTGTCCTGTTCAGAAAGGAATCCATGGTCCTCTGCCATCTGCCCCTGCTTGGATTTAGTCCCCCCACATGCCTGGGGGTCAGAGCACATCAACTGATGACGGGAGTCTCCACCAGAGCAGGAGGTGCAGCCCACGCGCAAAGCCATGTGAACCGCGGTGACAGGCTCATGTGGAAACAAATGAGAGGTTAAGTAAGAAGTGCATGACGGAGGCAAAACTGCGTTTCCCTTTCCCCCTTCCTGTCGGTTAGAATTAGAAAGTGCCTATGAGCAGCGTGTGTCAAGAATATGAACGTGAGATGTCATTTCGGCTGCCTCTAATTGAAGCCAGGATAAATGGAGTGGAAAGGCAGTGTCTAATCCAATCAAAACATGAAAAAGGTATTTTGACATGTAAATTACAAACTTCCTGTGTATTTTGTCTCCCCAATTACACCCTCCCCTGTCATGTTTTTTTAAATTATATCTTAATCTCCCAGTCTCCTAATAATTATGTCATCATTCTTGGGCCTTGAACACTGTGTAATGGTATTTTATGGGATATGCCATTCATTATTAACTAAACTCACTTTCTGTCCCCAGTGATACCATATCTCACCGTGTTCAAATATGCCTGGTGTCAGCTTTGTAAATGCTACAGCAGTTCCACTCTCTGCTTCACGATTACATGGAAGTGAATTGGTGAAGCACTTTTGGACAGTTAATCCGACTCATTATTATTTTATGTAGGGATGGCCAACACCTTTTTCTTTTTAAATGGGATGAGCAATTGGTTTAAAATATAAATTTCTCATCGTCGGGGCTCATTCAAATAGAGCCTTGCACAGAGATTTTACTACTGCTCTTAAAGTAATAGCTGATATTGGGATCATACAACTGAGACCACAAGAAGAAGTCAGATAATAAAGAAAAATGGTACTTTGGTATGCAGACAGCACTGACATGGCACTGGTGGGAGGTACTGGTAAATACGATTATAAATTGTTTCCAAGCAGAAGAAAACCTTCAAAATCATGGCCCACGGTCCCTGGATTTATAGGTGAAAAAAATAATAATAATAATAATAGCAGCTACCTGGTAAAAGAAATTCACCAGGTCATTCTGTTCTTAGGAGGCAGAAACTAAGATTCCCCAGGGCACCTAGGGGAGCACATCAAGGTCCTGTCAACCACGCCCCAGAGCCCCCAGAGCCAATGCGTCACCTATGGGACCACCTATAAGCAGGAGGGACACATCTCTGAGAAACTCACCAAAGGCTTGGACCAGGGTGGCAGCATGTCAGGGAGCAGCCCGTAAACCTGAAAATCACCATGGAACAAGCCCAGCTCCTAAAAAGCCACTGATCTCCTCAAACACTTTCTTCAGAAGGCTATCTTTGATTACAGAGCTTATTCACACTTAGAGTAGCGGAGCAGAACAAAAAGAGGAAGTGCATTCAGAGAGATGAAAGCTCTCATCCAGGAAACACTCCATTCGAGTTCTTGACCTTGGGAATATCAGCCGGCCTCCCTGACCCAGCCTCAGGGTGCTCACCTGTAGAACACAGGTAATAATACCATACCTGCCGTGGGGACAGATGCAAGCAGGCTTCATTGTCTGCACACAGTGCACTTTAAGGCCTTCTCAAGTGGCGCTGATGGTAAAGAGCCCACCTGCCAATGTAGGCAGGCGTTAAGAGACGCAGGTTTGATCCCTGGGTTGGGAAGAGTCCCTGGAGGAGGAAATGGCTTACGCACTCCAGTATTCCTGCCTGGGGAATCCCATGGACAGAGGAGCCTGGTGGGCTGTAGTCCATGGGGTCCAAAGAATTGGACGTGGCTGAGCAGCAGAGCACTTGCACTTACTTTAAAAACTGAACAGCCGACACTAGGATAGGAAAGTCAGACCCCTGGATCTCTGTCCCTGTTCTACCACTCATTAGCCCTCAGTTTCTACTTTTTAAAAAACAGGTATAATAATGGATATCCCAGAGTTAAAATGGAGTAATAATGCCAAAACTTCAGCCTCTGTGCACCAGTGCTGAATCAAATCTCTAAGACAGAGTTTTGTGTGAAGTAGAAAAGGACAGATTTATTACTTTGCCAGGCAAAGGTGGACACAGTGGATGCCTGCTCTCAAAAAGCTGTGTGTCCCAACCTAGGAGAATTTGATTAGGAGTTTAATAGCAACAAGGGGACAAGGGTAGAGTTGCTGGTAAGATTGGGGTGTGTACAGAGCCTGCACTCCTCTAATCTGGTCTCAGGTAATCCTGATGAGTTTCTTTTGAATGTGTTTTAAAGCTTAAATGTGTCCCTTGAGGTGGAACCAGGGCCCTGCCCCAAGGCTGCACTGTCATTTCCTGGCTGCTCCTCCCCTCTCTTTGCAACCCCTCCATTCCCAAATCAGCAGCTGTCTGAATCTCCGCCAGCTTCCCTTGTGACTCAGCTGGTAAAGAATTTGCCCGCGATTTGGGAGACCCGGGTTTGATCCCTGGGTTGGGAAGATCCTCTGGAGAAGGGGAAGGCAACCCACTTCAGTATGCTGGCTTAGAGGATTCCATGGACTGTATAGTCCGCACAATTGCACTCATCTCACATGCTCAGACTGTAAAGCATCTGTCTATAATGCGGAGACCTGGGTTCAATCCCTGGGTCAGGAAGATCCGCTGGAGAAGGAAACGGCAATCCACTCCAGTACTATTGCCTGGAAATCCCATGGACAGATGAGCCTGATAAGTTACAGTCCATGAGGTCACAAAGAGTCAGACAGGACTGAGCGACTTCACTTTCACTTTCACATGCTAGAAAAGTAATGCTCAAAATTCTCCAAGCCAGGCTTCAGCAATATATGAACCGTGAACTCCCTGATGTTCAAGCTGGTTTTAAAAAGGCAGAGGAACCAGAGATCAAATTGCCAACATCCACTGGATCATGGAAAAAGCAAGAGAGCTCCAGAAAAACATCTATTTCTGCTTTATTGACTATGCCAAGGCCTTTGACTGTGTGGATCACAATAAACTGTGGAAAATTCTGAGAGAGATGGGAATACCAGACCACCTAACCTGCCTCTTGAGAAATCTGTATGCAGGTCAGGAAGCAACAATTAGAACTGGACATGGAACAACAGACTGGTTCCAAATAGGAAAAGGAGTACATCAAGGCTGTATATTGTCACCCTGCTTATTTAACTCATATGCAGAGTACATCATGAGAAACGCTAGACTGGAAGAAACACAAGCTGGAATCAAGATTGCCGGGAGAAATATCAATAACCTCAGATATGCAGATGATACCACCCTTATGGCAGAAAGTGAAGAGGAGCTAAAAAACCTCTTGAAGAAAATGAAAGAGGAGAGTGAAAAAAGTTGGCTTAGCGCTCAACATTCAGAAAATGAAGATCATGGCATCCAGTCCCATCACTTCATGGGAAATAGATGGGGAAACAGTGGAAACAGTGTCAGACTTTATTTTGGGGGGCTTCAAAATCACTGCAGATGGTGATTGTAGTCATGAAATTAGAAGACGCCTACTCCTTGGAAGAAAAGTTATGACCAACCTAGATAGTATATTCAAAAGCAGAGACATTACTTGGCCAACAAAGGTCCGTCTAGTCAAGGCTATGGTTTTTCCTGTGGTCATGTATGGATGTGAGAGTTGGACTGTGAAGAAGGCTGAGCACCAAAGAATTGATGCTTTTGAACTGTGGTGTTGGAGAAGACTCTTGAGAGTCCCTTGGACTGCAAGGAGATCCAACCAGTCCATTCTGAAGGAGATCAACCCTGGGATTTCTTTGGAAGGAATGATGCTAAGCTGAAACTCCAGTACTTTGGCCACCTCATGCGATGAGTTGACTCTGATGCTGGGAGGGATTGGGGGCAGGAGGAGAAGGGGAAGACAGAGGATGAGATGGCTGGATGGCATCACGGACTCGATGGAGGTGAGTCTGAGTGAACTCTGAGAGATGATAATGAACAGGGAGGCCTGGCGTGCTGTGATTCATAGGGTCGCAAAGAGTCGGACATAACTGAGCGACTGAACTGAACTGAACTGAACTAAACTGAATCTCTGTCCTTTGGAGCTCTAGGAATGTCATGGAGGCTAGAGTCTGTTTCCTGCAAGAAACAGGGGGTGGAAAGCCTTCCCCACCCATGGGCTCCACAGGGCTTTGGTTTCAGTAATGTGTGCTTCAGGGTTTTACCAGGTACCTGGCATGTGTGATGGCAACCCACTCCAGTGTTCTTGCCTGGAATATTCCATGGACGGAGGAGGCTGGTAGGCTACAGTCCATGGGGTCGCAAAGAGTGGGACACGACTGAGCGACTTCTGTGTCAGTGTAGTGCGTGGCATGTGTGAGCTGTTGAATGGCCATCAGAGCCATAAACTTTTCTCTTGGAAGCATGTCTAAGTCAAAGACTGAAATGTGAGACTGGGAGGGGGCATGCCAACGATGATCCAAATATGTGGGCCCACTGCCTGCTTGTGGGCAGGTCACTGTGATCACTTCAGCTGCCACAGTGAATCCTTTGGCTGGGTCCAGTGTGACAGGCAGAAACAACATAGGTGCCTAGGAGTGTTCCACTTAGAGCATCCTCTGAGGAAGAAGGAAATGGGTTGTTATGTGTTTACTGAAATCCAGGAATATACAAGGGCTTCACAGGCCATCTTACCCACCCACCTCCTCAGGTGTGGAAGGGAGGTTTTGGATACTAGCAGGCAGCCAGCAGCTTCCCTCTTTACTTCTCTTCAAATAATACTGATGTTAGGCCCTGCAGGAAATCAGAAATACTGAAGTCACAGTGTCTGTCCTTAAGTCCAGAAGCAGAAATAAGAGCTGCAGGAAAATTATCCCTAGTTTAAAATAGAAAGTGAGAAACACACGACAGGTGGTGGTGGTTTAAGTGGTTTAGTCAGTAAGTCCTGTCCACCTCTTGTGGCCCTATGGACTGTAGCCTACCAGGCTCCCCTGTCTGTGGGATTTTCCAGTCGAGAATACTGAAATGGATTGCCATCTCCATCTCCAGGGGGATATTCTGGACCTAGGAATCAAACCCAGGTCTGCTGTAATGCAGGCAGACTCCTGCATTGTAGGCAGATTCTTTACCGACTGAGCTAGGAAGGAAGCCTGCTTGCTACAGGAGTTGGCAGCCAAGTTTCAGGAAGAGTTTTGTGCTATGCTGTGTTTAGGCACTCAGTCACGTCAGACTCTTTGTGACCCCAGGGACTATAGTCTGCCAGGCCTCTCTGTCCATGAGATTCTCCATGCAAGAATACTGGAGTGGGTTGCCATGCCCGCCTCCAGGGGATCTTCCCAAACCAGAGTTCAACCCACATCTCCTGCACTGCAGGGGATTCTTTACCAGTTGAGCTACCAGTGAAGAGATTTTAGTATAATCCTAATCATTGGAGAAGACTCTTGAGAGTCCCTTGGACTGCAAGGAGATTCAACCAGTCCATTCTGAAGAAGATCAATCCTGGGATTTCTTTGGAAGGAATGATGCTAAAGCTGAAACTCCGGTACTTTGGCCACCTCATGCAAAGGGTTGACTCGTTGGAGACTCTGAAGCTGGGAGGGATTGGGGGCAGGAGGAGAAGGGGACAACAGAGGATGAGATGGCTGGAAGGCATCGCCGACTCAATGGACGTGAGTCTGAGTGAACCCCAGGAGTTGGTGATGGACAGGGAAGCCTGACGTGCTGCGATTCATGGGGTCGCAAAGAGTCAGATACGACTGAGTGACTGAACTGAACTGAACTGAATCTTTATTGTATTAGAGGTCTTTTTGAAAAGGTAAATGGAAGCCCATCCTCATTAGGAAAGTTATTCTAAAAAGAAAGAATAGTAACAAAAATGAAATCTATGTTTTAAAAAATTGCAGGTACATAAATTGGACCACAAATAGTGATCTTGTTATCTAGCAGAGTACTTTTAAATGGGCCAGTGATGGCCTCTGGGCATCATCCTAAAATTGCCCCCAGACTGTTTACTTTTTGAATCAGGTTAGTACTGGATGAGCTTCCCAGGTGATGCTAGTGGTAAAGAACCTACCAGCCAACGCAGGAGGCTTAAAAGATGTGAGTTCAATCCCTGGGTTGGGAAGATCCCCAGGAGGAAGGGCATGGCAACCCACTCCAGTATTCTTGCCTGGAGAATCACATGGACTATATTCGAGATCATACACATTTGGTTATTTTAAACACAGTTCAAATAGACATATCTTTAGCTATTTAGAGCCCACCTGCTCCACAAGCCCTGTGAAACTGCACCGTATGGAACCATCTTCCAACCACAGATAAGACAGGCTCTGTAACTATACAAGATCCCAAACCACTGCTTCCTTGCAAAGTCCAACTCACAGACTTCCCACCTTGCTGCTACTCAGCATCACCTGAACACGGAAGACAAGTCTCCTATTCCCTCTCCCCTGAGAGTTTCCTTGCCTGTTCTCCTTCAGGATGGTGGCCCCAGAACAGCCTCCAGAAGAAGTCTCCCCTCTTATACAACCCTGTACAGGCCTTACCTACTGAAATTCATTGTGTCCTTTCTCTTCCTTGATCAACCCTGGAATCGTTAAACCTGTTGAGACCTGACAGAAGCCATGACAAGCTTCAAGGACTAAAGTCGCCAGAGCTACACTCACCGAAAAAGCTGGGTCACTGCCCAGAAGGAGCTGAGATCATCATCCCTCCGACCTTGAGACTCAGCTAGTCAGCATACTCTCCATAGCCTGGTTAGAGCTAGCCCAGATAACACGAAAAGTTCCTTAAACGAGCCCGCATGCGCAAAAATTAGCCAATTAATAGATGCCAAGAACCTCTTGCAAACAATCCGCCCTTGCCAACTCCCTGTCTTTGTTCTAAGTCTATAAATACTGCTGTAATTCAGGGCTCAGGGGCCCTCTTGCCTTACTCCACTGCGTTGGAAGTAGCAGAGTGCCCTAACTCGAGTTAGCAATAAATAAACTCCCTTCCTGCTTTTGCATTGCCGTGGTGGACCTGTTCTCTCAGTCTATTCGGAGACTTGGACTTGGAGCATAACAAAACCTACCACAGGAGGTGTTCTGATTAGGCTGCTCTGCTCTAACAGAGTACCGTAGACTGGCTGGCTTATGAACAACAGATGTTTATTTTTCACAGCTCTGGATGCCAGGAGACTCGGTGTCTGGTAAGAGATCAATCCTTGCTTTGGCTCTTTCAGGCCCTCACATAGAGGAATGGAGGTCTCTGAGGTCTCCTTTATTAAGTCTTAATTCCCACCCAAAGGTCCCACCTCCGAATACCAACACTGGCAGTTACATTTAGGCACAATTTCAAGGGCACACAAACAGGGAAACTACCACCGAGTGGGGTAAACCCTGGACTTAGCATCAGCAGAGTGATGCCCAGCTCCCAGCGCGTCCCTGCTCTGTGGCCTCAGGCCGGTCGCTCACGCCTCCGGGTGTCACATTCCCTGCCTGAGGGAGAGAAATTCTACCTCTCCGTGTCAGTCTGAGCAGGTACTGTCAGTGCATGAGGAGGAGCCGGGCAGACCGTCAGCAAACCACAAGGGACCTTGCGGTGTCCTGGTAGAACTCCCACGTTGTATCTGTGGGGAAGTAACATGGGAGGTATAGCGCATATCCCGCCCCCAAATAGTGAGCGGCTCCGCAGAGATGAGGAGGGAGCGCCGCAACAGCTTGGGAAACTTCGTGTGGGCACCTGCCCCCTCCAGTCCCCTAAGGATGACCATTTGCCAGCGGGCCTGCACCAATGGTGCTGAAGCCCCCATTTCCCAAAGGGACTCTCCTACTCCTAGGGCTGGTGTATGTCTACCTGCAGGCAGAAGTGAGACTGGGGCCCTTAGCTGACCCACTAGCTCCCCTGGTTTCTGGCTCCCATTCCAAGAGCTCAGCCTGTGAGCAGTGTCATGACCTGCCTTCATCAAAGGCAGACCTGATTCTGGTATTTGGCTGCCATTCACCGTAATAATCAGCTCTTACCCAACTATGGTAAGAGTGGTAATGGTCATCTGGATAACCACTGCGGAGTCACCCCTGCCTCTAGGCATTTTCCTTACCATAGATCAAGACAGTTTTAACCTTGTCTCTTGATTCTAGGTCTGTGATGTCCAAGAAGTCTCTCTACTATGACAGAAATTGTCGACATACGTGCTATCCAATATGGTAGCCACTAGCCACGCTGAGGACTCGATATGCGACTAGCATGACCAAGGGGCTGAATTTACAATTATATTTAATTCTATCTGATTTAAATAGTTACAAGTAGCCAGTGACTACCAAACCAGACAACACAGTTCTAGAATTCGTACATATGGAGACTCCAGTGCAGTTCTCTAAACATAGTAGTTAGTTTTCTTGCCCTCTCTCAACCCCAGCAAACTTACTCTCCAATATCAGAGCTTTTAGACTAGGAGCTTAACTAGCTCAATTTAGTTATCACTTTTCCTATTAGACTAGCGTTTCCCAAGGCCCTTAGTGCACCTATCAGATGCAAGTCTTGGAGTGAGAATGTGCTATGCACCTAGGACCCTCTGTGCACACAGCCTGGGGAGTTAAAGGAACAGAGATTCAGCCGTGCGGGAACTTGCTTCGGACAATGGAGAGTAGGCCGTGATGATGGTGATAGTGGTGGACGTGGGGAAGAGAAGCCAGATTCTGGATTTATTTTGAAAGTAGAGTCAATGGCCTTGAATGAGCTTGAATATGGTGAGTATGAGGGATGATACGGAAGAGTTAAAGAGAGTTTGAGCCTCCAAGAAAGAGCTAGTGTGACAGACATTGGGCAATATGGAGAAATACTAAAAATGACTCCAGCTTCTCTGTGCAGCTCCTAGGACCTTGAATCTCACTTTACAATGTCTCCCAGTTCTCCAGACATAACCATTTCACAAGCTGCTTTCCTCAGAGCCCTGAGAACTTACTGTATTCATTACAATCTCAAGGTTTTTGCCTATGTCTACACCCTATGGCACCTCAGAAGTCCCGTAACTTTTATTTTCATTCTGCATTATTCAAGAATAGACTTCCTACTGGATAACTTTGCCTTTAGTCTCAGTCTCCTCTAATTCTCCCACCTATTGATATTGTTATCTTTTTACCTTACTGATGTCACTTTTCTGCTTAAAATCTTATGGTGAGCTGCAGATATAGCTACAGTAAGGCATATGTACAAACAAGTCTCAAACTCACTAGCATCCTCTGTGAAGCCTTCCATAATACTCACTGAAGAATTCATGGCCCCCGATGACACTTTTGTAGCTTACTTCACTTACCATACTATATTATTTTTCTCTAAATCCCTATTGTACATCAGCACACACCCTGACACCTGATAGATACTCAATAGATATTTATTAAATCATTAAATCATCTATTTAGAATTTTACAGCTTCAACAGTTTTACTTGTCTTGGTCTCATGTCTTGGAAAGTGTCTTCCAGAAGCTATAAATGCAAATATCTACAAGATGCAGTTAGGGAAGGCAAATAAATATAGTTAGAGGTAGAACAATCAGGTACGGTGGGGCTTGTGACAAAGCACACAGTTCATGGCCTATCTAAAAGCATTCTAATGAGAAAATAATTAAATACTGTGCCAGTCAAATGAAATAATGTGCAGCAACTTTGATCCATAGGCAGTGTAGCCCACTGGGCTGGTAGATCATCATCTCTGAGTTAAGTTTTAATGTAATAAAGAATTCTTTCTACCAGTATAGAATTTTTGTGTATTGCAAAGTGATCTGTAACTTACAAGACAAATAAGTCAATGCAGATAGGTTGATAGAAAACTCCTTAGGAGGCTTCATCCAGAGGAGAAACTACCATGAGATGATTTCTACAATAAGCAGTCTAGAGCTCCTAACCACCTACTCCCTGCCTAATACTTCCATTTGCCCCCATTGTTGCAGGAGCGACCTTGCTGTTGAATTCATCCCTTTATCCCCATCACAATGTCTGGAATCAGCCAGAGGTTCAAAACACACGTCAAAGTAATGAATGACTAACTTTGGTGCAACTGATGCCTCTCCCTCCTCTCCCTTTCCAATTCTGATACATTCTTGAAGCCATTCTTGATACCAAAACCTCAGGGGCAAAAAGACCTCCCACTGCCATGGTAGGCTTCATGTGAGGGCAGCTATGGAAGAGCAAGAGGCTGTACTGAAACTCTAGCACTTTGACAGCTAATGTTAGTCACTCGATCGTGTCTGACTCTTTACAGCCTCATGGACTTTAGCCTGGCAGTCTCCTCTGTCTATGGAGTTCTCCAGACAAGAATCCGGAAGTGGATTGTCATTTCCTTCTCCAGGGGATCTTCCCAACCAAGGGACTGAATCCGGGTCACCCGCACTGCAGGCAGATTCTTTACCGTCTGAGCCACCAGGGAAGCACTTAGACAGAGAAAACCCAATGCCCATCTGCAGCAATAAATTAAGCACACACAGTCATTTGCTTTTCAGCATGCCCGGGAGGCAGCTGTAACTTCTGGGATCCTCTGCAGTGAAGAGCACAAGACAGGCAGGAGAAGTAGCCAGTGAAGATGCTCAGTTAAAGCCTGAATGCTGAATACTCCCTGCCCCATAAAGAGGATGCACAATCTGCAGAGTGATGGTGGTAGGACTCCTACAGATGAGAAAAGGGATCCAGACAGGACACAAAAGTCCTGGTTAAACATTTCCTTAGTCCCTAGTGAAGAGGGATTGAGAGCTGAGGCTAGAACTTTATTGTGCATTGATTACTGTTCATACTGCTTAATTGGCTTATGCTAACTGAAAGTCACCCTGCTTATTTAACTTACGTGCAGAGTACATCATGAGAAACGCTGGGCTGGAAGAAGCACAAGCTGGAATCACAATTGCTGGCAAAAATATCAATAACCTCAGATATGCAGATGACACCACCCTTATGGCAGAAAGTGAAGAGGAACTAAAAAGCCTCTTGATGAAAGTGAAAGAGGAGAGCAAAAAAGTTGGCTTAAAGCTCAACATTCAGAAAATGAAGATCATGGCATCTGGTCCCATTACTCATGGGAAATAGATGGGGAAATAGTGGAAACAGTATCCGATTTTGGGGGAGGGGGCTCCAAAATCACTGCAAACGGTGATTGCAGCCATGAAATTAAAAGGCACTTACTCCTTGGAAAGGAATGTTATGACCAACCTAGACAGCATATTCAAAAGCAGAGACATTACTTTGTCAACAAAGGTCCGTCTAGTCAAGGCTATGGTTTTCCTGTGGTCATGTATAGATATGAGAGTTGGACTGTGAAGAAGGCTGAGTGCCGAAGAATTGATGCTTTTGAACTGTGGTGTTGGAGAAGACTCTTGAGAGTCCCCTGGACTGCAAGGAGATCCAACCAGTCCATTCTGAAGGAGATCAGCCCTGGGATTTCTTTGGAGGGAATGATGCTGAAGCTGAAACTCCAGGACTTTGGCCACCTCATGCAAAGAGTTGACTCACTGGAAAGACTCTGATGCTGGGAGGGATTGTGGACAGGAAAAGAAGGGGACGACAGAGGATGAGATGGCTAGATGGCATCCCTGACTCGATGGACATGAGTTTAGGTGAACTCCGGGGGTTGGTGATGAACAGGGAGGCCTGGCATGCTGCAACTCATGGGGTCGCACAGAGTTGGACACGACTGAGCAACTGAACTGAACTGAAAGATAAATGCTACAGAAAGCACTCAGTACCTATGCTTTGACTGATTATCAAAACAATACCCTTAATCCTCATATAAACAGAGTTCATAGTTTGTCCAAAACCTACAAGATTTTCCATAACTTTTACTGGGCTCCTGAATGAACAGAGGGGATTCATTTCATTCTTCCACCTGCTCTGCCCTGCCGTGTCTTAGAATACTCCTCTAGAAGCATTGTTTTCAGTCTTTTTTTTTTAATAAGCCTTGGGACTTTTCACTCAGATGAAATCTTTAAATAAAACATAGTGTGTAAAGCAGATTCAGGCCATAGTGCTCTGTAGGAAGAAGTAGCAGAGGCTATAATCAACACAGTTCTTCCCCTCCCTCCTTCCCCACTCACTGCCCTTCTGCCCCCAACCTGGGCAATGCCAGGAGGCTCTGAGCTCTGAGAAGCCTCACAAGATTTGCAGCGGTACTGAGTAAGCCCCGGGCTATCTTATCCATTCTTAGTGGTTCTCCAGGTATCTCTACCTAAGATGTCTGATTTCAGCAAATCAGAAGCAAAGCTGTTGAAACTGACCTAATTTCTTCACCACTTGAGAGTTCCAGATCCTCCTTTCCTTTGTTCCCACTCTCAAAGCAAGCTGGCTGCTAATAAAGCCTCTTCGGCATTTAGAGTATTTAAGGAGCATCCTCTCATTTGAGCATGAGTCTCTCCTCCTGGCTGTGAGAAAAGAGACTGGCATCATCATTCCACATCACAGGAGCAGAGACCAAGTCCGGAGGCCCTGCCAGGAACTGGTGTCCATTCCTCTGACTCTTTCATCTATAATTCAGGGAAGCACGGGCCCCAGGTAGCTGTGTGTCTGGGGTGCCTCACTCTATACCTCACTCTGCACGTTAAGGAAGTAAACTTTTCCATACACCATCCCCCAAATCGAACACCCCTCCCATTACTCATCTCTACCTCACACACACACACACACAAACCAAGCTACAGATACCTGTGTTTGGCACATAGCCCATGTCCTAAGCCATTTTCTTCCCTTATCCCACTTCAAGTTATTTTTCCTGACTTTTGCCTGATGTTGGCTTCCAAAGATCCCACTTTTCCTGCATCTCAGAATTCAGATTCTTCCACTGGAATCCTGAACCCTGGATCCTCTCACATTGATCTGGATTTATCCCAGTGGTGATAGTTTGAAGATCTGCATGCACCAACCACTCAGATTATGGATGAAGCTGTCATCCAGGCAGTCTGAGCGACCCCCAGTGAACACACCCTTCCCCTGGGCTCTGGTTGTCTGCAACTTCCATCTGATGTCAGCTACTCCAGGCGGAGAAGCATACCTTCCAAATACCTACTTTAGCCTATGCCTTCAGCATTTATCAAAGGCACAGGAGTAGGGTCAGATATATGCCTCCCACACTGTTGCAGCAAACACTAGTCATTAGTAAATATATAACCTTCCCTCGGGAGAAAAAGTTAGTCTCTCAGTTGGTGTCTTCTTTTAATAGACTAATAAAGCTTATTAGGTATTGACTCAAATACTGCTTCAATTCATACTATATAGCTAGATAAAAATAATTTTAAATGAATAAAAACAATGAAGTAAAAGGAAAATTAAGTAAAGGGAAAACAGTTAGAATCGGATATGGAACAATGGACTGGCTCCAAAGTGGGAAAGAAGTATGTCAAGGCTGTATATTGTCACCCAGTTTATTTAACTTATATGCAGAGTACATCATGTGAAATGCCAAGCTGGATGAAGCACAGGCTGGAATTAAGATTGCAGGGAGAAATATCAATAACCTCAAATATAGATGATACCACCTTTATGGCAGAAAGTGAAGAGGAACTAAAAGCCTCTTGATGAAAGTAAAGAGAAGAGTGAAAAAGCTGGTTTAAAACTCAACATTCAAAAAACAAAGATCATGGCATCCAGTCCTATCACTTCATGGCAATTAGATGGGCAAACAATGGAAACAGTGACAGACTTTATTTTCTTGGGCTCCAAAATCACTGAAGATGGGGGCTGCAGCCATGAAATTAAAAGGCATTTGCTCCTTGGAAGAAAAGCTATGACCAGCATAGATGGCATCTTAAAAAGCAGAGATATTACTTTGCTAACAGAGGTCCATCTATTCAAACCTATAGTTTCTCCAGTAGTCATGTATGGATGTGAGAGTTGTACCATAAAGAAAGCTGAGCACCAAAGAATTGATACTTTTGAACTGTGGTGTTGGAGAAGACTCCTGAGAGTCCTTTAGACTGCAAGGAGATCCAACCAGTCATTCCTAAAGGAAATCAATCTTAATATTCATTGGAATGACTGATGCTGAAACTGAAGCTCCAATACTTTGGCCACCTGATGTGAAGAACTGACTCACTGGAAAAGACCTTCAGGCTGGGAAAGATTAAAGGCAGGAGGAAAAGGGGATGACAGAGGATGAGATGATTGGATGGCATCACAGACTTGACAGACATGAATTTGAGCAGGCTCCGGGAGTTGGTGATGGACAGGAAAGCCTGGCATGCTGCAATCCATGGGGTCGCAAAGAGTTGGACACAATTGAGCAACTGAACTGACTGAAAGGGAAAATGAGAAAAGTTGAAGATAAGCATAAGTATAGTTTGAAAAATATAAATAACAAAATTTTATGCATTTAAAATGGTCAAGTCTCAAAAGTCAGAGCAATCAGTGTCAAGGAGAAGAAGAAATACACAGTCTATCAAATGGATAAAACAGTAACATCTACTTCTTAGATTTCTGAAAGAATTAAATGAAATAACACGTGTAAAGCAATAAGGCAGTTCTGTTAATTATGTAAATAATATGTGTTTAAGGAAGATTGACTACTGTTATTTTTTTTAATGCATGCATTTTCTGATACTTAGGCTAGAGAAAATGTACTTTTCAGGTCCTTTCCAGAAGGATTAACTGTATTTTGGATAATGCACAAAGTTCTCAGTAACATTATTACAGGAACTTGACCAGTGAAGTTCAAGGTGTTGTCTGTCATGATGCCCTAAGAGAAGGCTGAGCTGTGGGTTGTCCAGAGTGCACAGGAGGGAAGATGCTTTCCACAGCCTATCGAAGGAGTCCTCTGATGGCTTTCTTCACGTATTTTGAAACTGTGTTATTAAGTACATATTTTAAAATGTTCTTTTGATGAATTAACTTCATCATCGTTAAATGACCTTTTAAGTCTGATAATAGGCGTTTGCTATAAAAATGCTTTATATGATGTTACTGTAGCCACTCTACTGATTTTGTTTTATCAGTGTTAGTATGATACATCTTTTTCCATCCTTAGGCTTCACTAATTAGTGTGAAAGTATTAGCTTCTCAGTCAGTCCGACTCTTCGAGACCCCATGGACTGTAGCCCACTTGGCTCCTCTGTCCACAGAATTCTTCAGGCAAGAATACTGGAGTGGGTTGCCATTCCCTTTCCCCAGGAGATCTTCCTGACCTGGGTTTGAACCCAGATCTCCTGCATTATAGGCAGCTTCTTTGCTGTTTGAGTCACCAGGGAAGCCCCAAGAACTTACAACAAAATAATTTCATTTGTATCATTTGTTATTTTACATTATATTTTTATATTTGTTAAAACTCCGAGCAATATCTTTATTTTTTCCTCTAAGCTGTTATCTTTTTTTACCCGTGTAGTTATCATTTCTGAGTGTCTTCCTTCCTTTGTATAGATTTAGACTTCCATCTAGTATCACTTGCCTTCTGCCTGAGAGATATTCTTTTACATTTCTTGTAGGAAAGTATGCTAATTATGAGTTGTTTTTCTGCTTTATGTCTAAAAAAGCTTTCATCTCATCTTTGCTCTTGAAAGCCATTTTGCTAGCTTGACAGATTTTTCTTTCAGTGCCTTGACATATGTTGATACACTGTCTTCTGACTTGCATTGCTCCTGATGAGAAATCTGCTGTCATTCTTATCTTCTGTTTTCCTGTATGTGGTGTGCCTTTTTTCTCTGATCATTTTTAGAATTTTCTCTTTACCACTGCTTTTGAATAATTTGATTATGATGTACTTTGGTGTAATTTCATTCATGCTTTTCTGCTTTGGGTTTGCTAAGATTCTTGGATCTGTGAGTTTAGAATTTTCATCATATTTGGAAAAAAATTTGAGTCATTGTTTCTTCCTGTATCTATTGTCTCACTCTCCTACAATCATTTATATATTTTCACATGTGTGTGTATATATATATATATATTTCACATTTATATTTTGTTCCAAGGCTAACTGATGTTCATTTTCTTTCAATCATTTTTATGTTTCATTTTGAATAGTTTACTACTGCTTTGTTCTGAAGTTCATGGATATTTTCTTTGATGCCCAATCTGTTTGTTATTTCATCCAGTGTATTTCTTCATCTCATATACTGTAGGTCTTTTTTATACAGTAAGTCCTGAACTTACTCAAGTTGTGAAATTTCAAAGTTGCAACATGTGCTCCCATGTCCAGTTACATAAGTTAGCTCATGTGTTTGGCATACATTGTCACACGTGTGCACCTTTTACAACTGGTTGGACTTTTGTGTACTTTACTGTACAGTACTGTATAGAATGCAGTACCTTTATTTCACGTCCAGGATATCCAAAAGCAAGTGTAAAAGCAGTGGTGATGTAGCTGGTACTGCTAAGAAGCACCAAGGGATAGTGATGGAAACAAAAGTGAAAATCATTGAGAAAGTGGAGTGAGGCGAAAGATGGTTGACATCACTCATTCTTATGACATGAATTGTTCAACCATCAGCATGATTCTAAAGAACAAGGAGAAGATCATGGAATATGTGACGTCTACTGTGCCGGTTATGTTGACAATAATATCAAAGTAGCATGGAAAAGTGATGGAGGAGATGGAGAAATTCATCAGTGTGTGGATGTAGGAGCAACATCAGGTTCAAGTCCCACTCAGTTTAACTCTGATTCAAGAGGAATCTAAGAGTTTCATGAAGACTTAAAGAAGAAATGAGACAACTTAGCAACCCTCAGCAAGAAGCTGGAGCTAGATCTCCAAGAGGACATCTCCAGTGGACTCTCCTTGTACAATACGATGAGCTTACTAATGAAGACCTGATGGAATTGGAAGCCCAGGGAAAAGAGGAAGAGAGATAAGAGTAAGAAGAGATTCACGATGTGGGAAATAACATGGGGATTCTCTCTGAAGAGGCATGGTTAGTTTTTGAGGTACAAAACCTGAACAAAGAATGGTACTGCAGTAGCCATTCCGAATGCAACTCAGTGCTACCAGCTGCTGTACTGGACTACTCTACATTTCGAGGTACTGTAAGATTATATTTTTTCATTATTTTTTGTGTTTTTATGCATTATTTACATGAAAGGTATTATAAATCTATTACAACACAATACTGTATAGTCAATTGTGTTAGTTGGGTACCTAAGCAATGTTGAACTTATGAACAAACTGAATTTATGAGTACGTTCGGAGAGAAACTCATTCATATGGAGGAGACTCACTGTATATTCTGCATCTTTTCTTAATATGGTCACTCTTGCTTCTAGCTTCTTGAATATGTGGCGTACAATTACCACTGTTTAAATATCCTTGTCGGGTAATTCTATTGCCTAGGTTATTTCTGCAACGGTTTTGATTGATTGATTTTTCCTCATTATGTTCATATCTTTCTAATTCTTTTTATGAATGGTAGTTTTTTAGTGGATTCCAGACATTATAAATGTCACTGTATTGAGCCAGCTCTGTTACTTCAAAATAAAACATTTAGTTTAGGGCTAAGTTCCCCACTTACGATGCACTGAATAAGACAGAATTCTTATGAATACTATGTATTGTGTCGAGTATACTACTGAGGTTTTCCACTCTGGCTGGTGGTAAAAGGAACTGTTCTGGGCCCTATGGGAGTCCTGGGGATTGTTCATACTAATCCTTTTTTGTTTCTGTTTCCAAAGCCTTGGGTAGATTCCTCCCACACGCGTGAGGATCAATCACAACTGAAGACTCAGCAGGGACTCACTAGAATACTCTCCTGTCTGGTGCTCTACCTCATAAACTCTTGACCTCTCTGTCCCCTTCTCCACCTCCTCAACTCAGAAAGACCCGCGGCAGTACCTGGATTTTTCCTCTCTGTGCAGTAACCCAGAAACTCTCCAGACAGTAAGGGGGCAACTATAGGATTCACTTGGCTTGTTTCCCTCTCTCAGGGATCACTGTCCTCCAGGCTTAATGTCCAATAACTTGAAAACCACTTTTTCATATGTTTTGTCTGATTTTTTTCTGGTATTTCAGGTGAGAGGGAAAATCCAGTCCATGTTACTTAGTCTCAGAAAGAAGCAGGAATTGTGATATCCTGGTCTTGACTCATGGATGAAGTCAAACATGATTTCAGTTCGACTAACCAGCAAGAAGTGCCTCGTGAAACTGTGTGCTCAATTACAGTGGTCTTCTTATGGCCTGTTTTTTGGTTAATTATACCCCCTTTGTTGCTTGGGTCTTACCCTTTTATTCTTTTTCCTCTTTTCTCTTTTTCTCTCCAGATTCCCAGCCACTAGGTGACAGGTTCTGACACAGGTTCCAGAGAGTCAAAAATGCATGAGACAAGATCCTGGCTTTCAGTGAGCATTTAATGCTTTATTCTCTGTGTGTCTATTTACAAGCTGGCCTGAAATAAATTAGGAAAATAAAAAGCACCACCATCATTCAGCTTAGTGCGATAGAAAAAGTGGGCACTATGTGACCCTTTATCATTGTTTGACTTTGAACAAGTCCCTTGATTCTCAGTTTCCATGCCCAGAAACAATAACTCATTCCTCACAAGATTTTAGTAAGGAGTGAATGAGGTAATACACGGGGTGTGCTCCTCACATCCCTGGTACATAAGAAGCATTCAGCAAACATTGGTTTTCCTTTCAATGCTCTGCCTTTTCCAAGAACCTAGAGCTCTTTATAAATCAATCCTCTTTCCATTACAGTGCATGCATGCTAGTTGCTCAGTCATGTCTGACTCATCATGACCCCCTGGACTGTAGCCCACCAGGCTCCTCTGACCATGGGATTTTTTCCAGCAAGAATACTAGAGTGGGTTGCCATTTCTTCCTCCAGGTGAATCTTCTTGACCCAGAGATAGAACCCACATCTCCTGCCTTGCAGGCAGATTCTTTACCACTGAGCCATCTGGGAGCCCTCTTCCATTATAGTATCATGCTTGATAAGCCATAAAAAGTTATACAATCCAAAATTCATGATTGATCTTCTTACCATGAGTCTGAGTCACACATACTCTGAGTCCTTGGTGAGAATAACTGAATTAGCATACAGTTCAAAGGTAAACTCAGCAGCTTTGGGTGAGAGGGTAAATCAAGTCCATGTCATTCCATCTTGGCCAGAAGAAGCATTCTCTCCCAAAGCTAACTCTTTTCTTGACCTTCATGTGGTATGACACCATCACCATGACTCATGATTGTGGATTTCAGGAATGCAACTGAAAAACAGCAGTCTGAGGATGTTGGAGTCCTGTACTTTTAACAAATTGATAACCTGAGAATTATCAATTCAGTTCAGTTCAGTTCAGTCACTCAGTAGTGTCTGACTCTTTGTGACCCCATGGACTGCAGTATGCCAGGCTTCCTGTCCTTCACCAATTCCCAGAGCTTGCTCAAACTCATGTCCATTGAGTCAGTGATGCCATCCAACCATCTCATCCTCTGTTGTCCCCTTCTCCTCCTGCCTTCAATCTTGCCCAGCATCAAAGTCTTTCCAATGAGTTGACTCTTCGCATCAGGTGGCCAAAGTATCAGAGCTTCAGCTTTAGCATCATTCCTTCCAATGAATATTCTGGGTTGATTTCCTTTAGGATGGACTGGTTGCATCTCCTTGCAGTCCAAGGAACTCTCAAGAGTCTTCTCCAACACCACAGTTTGAAAGCAGCAGTTCTTTGGTGCTCAGCCTTCTTGATGGTCCAACTCTCACATCCATACATGACTGCTGGAAAAACCACAGCTTTGACTAGATGGATCTTTGTTGGCAAAGTAATGTCTCTGTTTTTTTAAGATGCTATCTAGGTTGGCCATAGCTTTTCTTCCAAGGAGCAAATGTCTTTTAATTTCATGGCTGCAGTCACCATCTGCAGTGATTCTGCAGGCCAAGAAAATAAAGTCTCTCACTGTTTCCATTGTTTCCCCATCTATATGTCATGAAGTGATAATATCCGATGCCATGATCTTAGTTTCTTGAATGTTACAAGAATCATAGGGGCATTTACTTACTTATCAGTTTTAGGTAAAGTTACTATTGCAGGGGTATGCCTAAATAAGAGGTGATAAGGGAGGAAAGAGTCTAACCTAAAGAATGACAAATGCCCGCAGTTTAGATACACGTTTTTACTCTGGAGAAATTGATCTTAAGCTAACCTCCTATAAAGACAAGAGCTAACCAGGCAGATTCACAG
Source organism: Nanger dama (assembly GCA_917880005.1). NCBI lineage: Eukaryota > Metazoa > Chordata > Mammalia > Artiodactyla > Bovidae > Nanger > Nanger dama. The sequence continues at coordinate 8,191,825 of CAKJTW010000044.1, read as the reverse complement.
GATGAGAAAGCTACAAGAGCCAAAGTGCGTGCAAAGGTAGGGCTTAAAACACTGCCGTGGCTTTCCAAGTCAGCGAGGACAACAGCTGACATTAAACGCATGGTCTGCCCGCCCCATCTTCCCCATACTCTGCTGCCTCCCATCTTTTCACCAAGCCGTTTCCCTCACCTCCCCAAATGGGCCATTGCCCTTGCATCTTTAAGTCGTTGCCCTTTCGATGCCCCTGCCTGCAGCACCCTTCCCCCTCTTCACTAGCCCTCTTTAAGACTCTGATACAAAGCTGCTTTTCCAGGAAATTCATCCTGACTTCCCCCATGTTCACCCTCTAGGGTATATTAAGTCTGCTCAAAGCTGCAAACATGGTAAGGTTGAAAAGTGGGAGGAAATCACAGATTATTAAGGCAAATTGATCTGGTAGTTTAGTTCAGCTCATATGGAAATATGCAATGACATTAGTTGAGATGCTAATCCTTAAAAGGATTTCGGACCACAGAGAGATTTTCCCACAGGATTAGAGTCTAGCCGATACTTAGCAGCCTCACAATAGGGGAGTGGCTGAAAGAAAATCAATGTCTCAAATGTCGGGGTAGGAGACACACAGGCAAATATTACAGTTATACATAATCAAGTGGCCCCTGCTGAGTGCAACACATACACAAACATGCAGCAGATGCTCCTTAACAATCCCCTTGAATGGTCACCGCCTCATCTTCATCCCCCACTTTTATGACAGGTCAGAGAAAACAACCAGGAGACTGCATGGTAAAGTTGCAAAGATTATCACGATTAAGAAGCCATTTTTCATTTTGTTCTGGGGGTACAGAGATCTCACTGCAGGAAAATAGAGCCTGTGAGATTTGGTGTGAATTCACACACACACACACCCTCACTGGATACAAATGTGGGAGAGAAGAGCCATGGGCATCAGCTCATCGTGCAGATAGATTATTCTCACATTCAATTAGGTGAGAGGGGGGAGCCGAAAATCCAATTACCTCATCTCAGGTATTCTAAGTTGTTATTTCTTCCCAAACCATTTTCAGCAACAGGAGCACCCTGACCACATGCCACCTAATACCTCCATCATGTGGGCCTCCAGTGGCCATGCAGTCTGCATCCGCAGCTCACAGCTCAGATTCAAAGCTGGAATCTTTTTCACAACGCATCCTTTTTCCCTTCAAGGACATAGTGTGTATTAAGTTGAGATATTTTCTCAGGAAAAAAAACTTGGCTGAGAATGAGTTCTATTTTCATTGTTTCAATAATTTTCAGTTGAGATTTTTTTTTTTTAACACTTGTTTTACAACAGGCTTGCCTATCATTCTCATTGGTTTGTAACTGTGTCAAAGTGACCAAAGCAACTGAGCAATAAACAAGGAGATCACAGTTGTTTTTTTTAAGTCTCGGTGAATCCAGCAAATGGCCCATATACTACTGGCCGAACCTAAATGGAAGCCTAGCTCATACGCAAAGTAGTTTCTTCAGCTCCTACTTCCCAAGGCTACCTGCTTTCCATCTTAACCTTACCCCCGCCCCCACCTTCTTAAATGGCAGTAAGAACTGATGACCTACCTTTTGCGGCCAAGACAAAAGTCAACAGAGGCTTTACTGCTTCTCGTCCAGTGGACTTGAGAGCCAGTGGAAACCCCAGCTACCACAGAGCCAAATCACTCGCTTTCCAGACTCAGTACTGATGAAATGAAAAGTGTATCCGCAGTATCCAATCCAAGGCCTGATACAGATAAATCAAAAGCTATATTAACTGATTAAAGGCATAAATAAATGTAACTTCTAAAATAAATTAGCACAGTGTATCAGAGAAATTTACTGCTGAGAATTTCTTATCAGAGTCATCCTACTTTGCTATCACCAAAACATCCCTCCCCCAAATGTAAGAATATTTCAGTATTTGAGAAAGCTATCAATTCAATATACCACAGACCAAAAATCATATGATCATGTCAACAGATATAGAAATGGATATCCCACTAGAAACAGAAAGGAACTTCATTAAATTGACTATATATGTGTGTGTGTTTTATTTATATATATATATATATATATATATAACTAGAAACTTATAGCAAGCATTAAAATTAATAGGAAAATTGCAAACATTGCCTTTAGACTAGAAACAAGACAGGAATTCCCATTTTACTGTCACTATTTAGCATAATACTTTGAGAAATGATATACAAGTAAAATGTGTAAGGATAAAGAAGCAAAGTATTGTTATTTGCAGGCAATAAAATACAAATCCTTACCAGTAAAATACAATGGAATCAACACATAAGCTATCAGAGTCACTAAGATTGTTCAGAAAATTTGCTAAATGCAAAATTGTTTACAGATTAATAGAATTTGCCAACACCAGCAATAAACAACCAGAAAATATATCTTTAAGGAAAAGACACAATAACTGAAAAAATTATAAAATATCTGGAAATCTACTCAGGAATATACAAAATTTCTATGAATAATGTTTTTAAAGTCTAACAAAGAATATAAAAGAATATCTGAAGAAGTAGAGAGAACTTCCCTGCTCTCTAGACAACTTCTAGTCAAGGATACAGAGGTGTCTGATAGGGAGCTGCTGGTAGGAACATAAAACGGAGCCGTCAGATTAGTTATGGTATATCCACCAACACTGCAATGCTGTTTCTTGGCATATGTTCCGGAGTCACACAAGTCCACAAGAAGGCAGGAGAGAGAATGCTCATCGCAGTATTGTTTGGAACATGCATAATTATCAGCAGTCTAGTTGTCCACTCGTGAGGGAATGGAAATGCATCACGCGACAGCTAGAAACCTCGGCAGCGCCAGGGGCAAGAGACTGGGCGTACACAGGACAATGTGAACAGACCCTTAAATCAGAATCCTGAGTGGAAAGAGAAAGAGAATGAGGTCCCTAGCACACTATCATGAATGCAAATTAGAAAACATGCTCACAGACAGCAATACATATTTTCCAAGAACACATACTCTATATACATATATATATATGTAGGTATATGCACCACATTAGCATAGTTGCCTGTGAAGAAACAAGGGTGATAGCTGGCATGAAAGCAAGAAATGGAGATAAAGAAAAATAAAATAATAAAAGAAAATCTTTATACTTACTCATGTTAACAAATATGCCAAGAATAGAGGAGCATTTACAAGTTTATATCTAAATTTATTATATATTTTTATTGGTTCTATATATATAATATCTATGCTAGGATATGGTATTTTAACTAACACCAGGACAATACTTTAAAACCTACCTGATCTTCTTCCAAAGAAAATAGAAAAGTTATACTAGAAATTTTATGACATTTCCTTCCGTACTTTAGAGAAAAAAGTTTCATAATCAGACACGTCACAAGAAACATTGATAGCCATTTAAAAATTTTTAGTTGGGAGATCGTGTACACCTGTGGCTGATTCATGTCAATGTATGGCAAAACAAATACAGTATTGTAATGTAGAATAAAGTATTTTAAAAAAATTTTTTTTAGTTATACTTCACTCCAAAAGGATGTTATGACTACGAAAGGAATTGTAGCTATAAAGGAAAGAGAAAAAGAATAAGACAAGAAGAGAGGGAAGAGAAAGAAAGGACACACCATAAGAATGTGAGAATTAAAGCAAAAAGCAATCATTATATTTCCTAAGCAAATTAAAGTGCAAAATGAAACGCACAGCTTAGTAGAAAATACAGTTTCCTCAATTTGCCTACGTTACTGCCTGATCTCCTAAGTCCTTGTGTGACAAGGATTTAAAAGTCCTCTTATCTGATTCACCGCCTCAGCTTGTCTTCATTTTGTTCCCTGCAGTAACGCCCAAAGAGCAGGAGCGGCTGAAATCAGGGCGACATTTGCAGCCTGGCTGCCTGGCAGTCCATCCGCGTTGCTCTACCCCCATCTACTGATAAGAGGCTGCTACTTCGCCAGGAGCTCCTTGCCTGCCCTCACCACGTCTAAGCCAGCCAAAGCCTGCGAACACAGTGCTGTCATAAGTCACTTCACCTTGGAGATTCTCAGGGCACTGATGTGTGTGTGTGTGTGCAAGCACGTGCATTCTAAGAATATCTAACAGTATCCTAGTATAGTGATTGGTGAGTTATTGTTTTCCTATTATTTTCATTTGACAATAAAGTCAGCACAATTATCTCTTGAAGCTCTTTCCTCTTTTTGAAAACGTGTATCAGTCCAATTAGGAAAAAAAATCACACATTTTGTGGTAGTTTTTTTCAAAGCACATCATTACTCTACCTGTGCTGCTGTACACCCAGGATTTTATTTTGGTTTGATTTAGGGGTTTTTGTTTTTGTCTTTTGCATTACAAAGGATCATTTTCCCACTGACTTAAGGAGTGAGGCGGGTATGGCAGTAAATGAGATGCTCAAGGAGTGGTGAGGGTCCCTCATGGATAGGGTCCCCAGTGGAAAGCAGGGGCATGCACTTAAGTTGTTCTTGAGTGCTGCAAAGATTTGGGTGGAATTCTGTTAGGACAAAAACATTGGGAGGAATTGTAACTCCACTAAATCACCCCATGAGCCCGTGTTCAATTAAATATCAGCAACTTAAGAAAGAAATTATAGCAATTTTTTTTCAGGGTTACCTTTTCCATCATGGGCAACTACCCATGCCCCACAGACCAAAAGAGAAGACAGTTCACCTTTAAGTTTGGTCTACAAGATTAGTTCTTCCAAAAGAAATTAAATGTCAATTTTATCTTGATTCATCACAGCTCTTTAATCAAAGTCGATGCATCACCTCCCCTGATTACCCCTCTATCAAAGGCTGACCTGGAAATCTGACACCAAGCTTCCCTGTGCAGGCTGCCTAATTAAGAACTTGGTTGTTCCACCTACAGCCTTGGAGAGAAGGGGGTGGCAGAGCTGCCCCAAAGAGGTGGCCTCTTTATGGAGAAGGGTCTTGGAAAGAGGTCAGTGGTAATTACCAAGCAGCAGAACAGTCCATGTACACGTTGGACATTATTGGTCCATAAAACGTCTGGAGATTTATAGCAGAAAACAGAAGCCGTGTGTGTTGAATGTCAAACTGAACTAAATTAGCCCAGCATGGTGAACTAGAGAACAGGAGTCCCCGTTGGGACCATAGGGAGGAGCCCAGGAAAAGAGCTCGGACCTCAGAGGAAGGGTACAAATCCCCAAACCTCCCATTCTCCAGCTGTGTGACTTATTCAAATAGCGGGGTTTCCATCTTATACTAGCTGAACTTCACAGTTCAACTGCAGGAATCCACGAAAAAGAAAGAGAGAATTAAAGGTAAGAACCCTTTTAATGAAAGGTTTAATGATAAACCCACTGTTTCATTCAGCAAGCGACTGTCCCAGAGAAACAGGAACACAGACCAGAGGACTCTGCCATCCTCAGCTGAGATCTCAGGCTGCTCTTCCAACCAGGAGATTCCTGTGATAATGTTCTTTTTTTTTTCCCATACATCACACCTTGCTAATTGCAAGTCCACTGCTTTATCTGATGTTTGGTTGAAGAAATAGTGGTTTGATTCAAGGCAAGATGGAGGACAGGTGTTGGATTTATGGGTGGTCTAATATATTGTTCTCCACTGTAGCAATTCACAGCAGGAAATTCAGGATGACTCAACAGTATGTAGTTTTCACTGTCCATACTGACTTTAAGACTCAGCCCCACATAAGCTGCTCCTCTACTGCATTCAATTTTCTCTCCATAAAATATAGAAATAGCAGAAGTAGCTTTTTGGTTGGGAGGGTTAAAGGAGACTTGAGCATTGCCTGGCAAAAACTAGGTGCCCTTTGCCCCTTTCCATGGAGAATTGGGAGACCTGGATACAGATACAGATGAGGCCTCTGTCACGTGGTCATCAGCTCCTACTTCTTGGGTCATGTTTTCTTCTTCAGAAAAATCAGCTGATTTCATGTGGCAGCCCCTTCCAGCCTTGTTCACGGTTAACCTGCGGTTTGTCACTTAAAATGCCATTTTTCAGACCAGATCTGTACGATTCTTTGTTGAAGTGAAGATATAAACAATATCTATATCAGACTTAACCTTGCACATTTTCAACAAAAATTTTGCAGACAGCCATTGGAGCAGGCACACATCATAGAGCAAGTATTTGTTGAGGGTGTACTGCGGGTCAGGCGTGGGGCCTTTTCTCAACCCTCATACCATCCCTTAAGTAAGATACTGGTTTTATCTCTAGTTATAAGGATGAGGAAAGAGCCAAGGAGCCTTTAAGAAATGCACCCCTAGGCCCTCAGCTTAGGGAGTGATGCACCTGGAATTAAACTTCCTCTTTTAACCACTGTATAAGGATTGGGGCTTCCCACGTGGTGCTAGTGGTAAAGAACTCACCTGCCAATGCAAGAGACAGAAGAGGTGCCAGTCCGATCCCCGGGTGGGGAAGATCCCCTGGAGGAGGGCATGGTAACCCACTCCAGTATTCTTGCCTGGAGAATCCCATGGGCAGGGGCGCCTGGTGGGCTACAGTTCATAGGGTCACAGAGTTGGACAGGACTGAAGTGACTTAGCACACATGCATGAGAAGAATTTTCTCTTGATTAAAGTATTCAGTGAATGCCTCTTTCCATTTTCTTATTCACAGTCCGAGGAGAGTTGGATGCTTTGGTCCCACCTGTACTATTAAGAATGAATTAAAAGGATTTCTGGTTCCATGTGGTAGACAGAGCACACTCATTTACATTCACTGCCACAAAATCTCCCATTGAAGGTACAGAACCGATGTAGGAAACAGGAAATAAATCCAGGACTGTGTTAAGATACTAAGGGTTGAATGGTAGGGCAATCAGCAAAACATAAACTTTATTCTAAGATACAGAAAGTAGGCTGGTCAAAATTAGATATTGATTATATACGTGTGTGTGTGTATGTGTATGTGTATATATGTGTATGTATGTAGGTATGTATATCTCAGAAGGTCCCGTCTGCCATAATAAGGGCAAAAGTCAACTGGAGGAGAGGTTAGAGCCAGTTTTCCTGAGATGAAGAAACTTAGGGAACAAGAGAAAAAGGGGGCATGGAAGAATAGGTCTGGGGGATTGGAGCCCTCCCTTAAGCACTGTGACTTTCCGGGTCAATTTCTAGGCCCACTGGGAGCAATGTTTGTTACCTCCAGAATGAACTTAGGGACTACTCTAAAGCAAATGAAGGCCTGGCCAGGAGAACATGAGGGCTTCTCTGGTGGGTGATGTGTCTCCACATTGAAGCCCCCCATGTTGTCGCACGGAGGGGTACATAGAGAAGGTGACGTCAGCCTGTCAACCTGCCTACCCTCAGGAAGTTGGGTTGTAGTCACACTGGCCCATGTTTAGAGACAGAGTGATCAACAACCTAGGAAAGCCAAGCCAGCTGATACACTTACCAACATACCTTTTCATTCACAAATGTGAGCAAACAGCCAGAAGTCAGTAGATATTTGAGGGGGAAAAAGTAGCATGAATGAGAAAAACCAACATGAGGAAATGTAACTTTCAACCTTAAGGGGAAGAAGAAGTCAGGGAATAGAAGAGAGCTGTTAGCATCCCAGGAAAAGTCCCATTATGAAATCCAAAAAACAAAAGTAGGAATACTAAGTGAGTTTTTGGAAATTATAAATATCATGAATTTTAAACAAGAAAAAAAGAACTGAAATATAAAGTCAAAGAAATCTCTATAAAATTGTTCAAAAAAAAGAGGAAAAGTTAAGGCAGGAAAAAAAAAAGCAACACAGATCAATCCATGCAGTTCAATAGATACAACTTTTTTAAATGGGAGGGATAAAATTAATCAAATCAATTAAAAATTACCAAAGAAACAGGATTATGATTGAAAGATTCCATTGAACCTTAAGCAGTAAATTAAAGATTGTAAACAAATCTCAGAATGCCAGGATTTTTAAAAAAAAGTCTTAAAAGCTATTAGAGAGATGGAAAAATAATTTATTTGCAAAGGAATAAGAAAGAGATTGGCGTCAGATTTACCATCAGAAAAATTAACTGCTAGGAGATAATGAAGAGATGCTTTAAGAGTTATAAAAGGAAATTATTTCAAACCTTGAATTCCATATTATCCAAACTGGCAGTGAGGTGTTATAAAATGAAAACCGTTTTAGACTTGCAAAAAAAAAAAAAAAATAAAATCTTGTAAAATTGTTTGACATGCTTCAGGAAAATGAAAACAAAAGCAGAATGAAAGAAAACATAGGATCTAAAACAACAGAGGAATTAACTTCGGATGAAACAAAATGAACCCCTGGCACCCATGCTGTGTAACAAGCTAGAAATTGATCCAAAGACAAGGAAAGTCCTACCATGCTTGGAAAACCCTAAGAAAATTAAAGTGATTTCATTCACCAATATAATTCAGCAGTCAAAGGTCAAGAAATGTGATACAAAGGGTATATATTTGTTTTCTCAGTAAGAAAAGAGAATGAGAAACTCCAGTAAACTAAACATGACGCAGGAAAGGAAGTGCTCAAATACAAATTGTTTTGCAAGCACTCACGATAGACAAGCGAAAGTCATGTACAATGACTAATACATAAAACCGCTACCTAGAGCCACAACTTCAAGTCAAATTCTGCTAGCATTTAGTCTGCTCACCAGCTCTTGCTGTCATGCTGAGGTCCTGACAGGTAATGACGAATATGGTATTTTGTCCCCAAATGAAAGGTGAAAGACGCTTAGAGGTATTGCAAAATTCAGACACATAGATGCCCCTGGCACCATCAAGAATGCAAGTTCAGTTCAGTTCAGTCGCTCAGTTGTGTCCGACTCTTGGCAGCCCCATGAATTACAGCACGCCAGGCCTCCCTGTTCATCACCAACTCCCAGAGTTCACTCAGACTCACATCCATCGAGTCAGTGATGCCATCCAGCCCTCTCATCCTCTGTCGTCCCCTTCTCCTCCTGCCCTCAATCCCTCCCAGCATCAGAGTCTTTTCCAATGAGTCAGCTCTTTGTGTGAGGTGGCCAAAGGACTGGAGTTTCAGCTTTAGCATCATTCCTTCCAAAGAAATCCCAGGGCCGATCTTCAGAATGGACTGGTTGGATTTCCTTGCAGTCCAAGGGACTCTCAAGAGTCTTCTCCAACACCACAGTTCGAAAGCATCAATTTTTCAGCGCTCAGCTTTCTTCACAGTCCAACTCTCACATCCATACATGACCACAGGAAAAACCATAACCTTGACTAGACGGACCTTAGTTGGCAAAGTAATGTCTCTGCTTTTGAATATACTATCTAGATTGGTCATAACTTTTCTTCCAAGGACTAAGCATCTTTTAATTTCATGGCTGCAGTCACCATCTGCAGTGATTTTAGAGCCCCCCAAAATAAAGTCTGACACTGTTTCCACTGTTTCCCCATCTATTTCCTATGAAGTGATGGGAACAGATGCCATGATCTTCGTTTCTGAATGTTGAGCTTTAAGCCAACTTTTTCAATCTCCTCTTTCACTTTCATCAACAGGCTTTTTAGCTCCTCTTCACTTTGCCATAAAGGCGGTGTCATCTGCATGTCTGAGGTTATTGATACTCTTCCTGGCAATCTTGATTCCAGCTTGAGTTTCTTCCAGCCCAGCATTTCTCATGAAGTACTCTGCATAGAAGTTAAATAAGCAGGGTGACAATATACAGCCTTGACATACTCCTTTTCCTATTTGGAACCATCTGTTGTTCCATGTCCAGTTCTAACTGTTGCTTCCTGACCTGCATACAGATATCTCAAGAGGCAGGTCAGGTGGTCAGGTAGTCCCATCTCTTTCAGAATTTTCCACAGTTTATTGTGATCCACACAGTCAAAGGCTTTGGCATAGTCAATAAAGCAGAAATAGATATTTTTCTGGAACTCTCTTGCTTTTTCCATGATCCAGGGAATGTTGGCAATTTGATCTCTAGTTCCTCTGCCTTTTCTAAAACCAGCTTGAACATCAGGGAGTTCACGGTTCATGTATTGCTGAAGTCAGGCTTGGAGAATTTTGAGCATGACTTTACTAGCGTGTGAGAGGAGTGCAATTGTGCAGTAGTTTAAACATTCTTTGGCATTGCCTTTCTTTGGAATTGGAATGAAAACTGACCTTTTCCAGTCCTGTGGCCACTGCTGAGTTTTCCAAATTTGCTGGCATATTGAGTGCAGCACTTTCACAGCATCATCTTTCAGGATTTGAAATAGCTCCACTGGAATTCCATCACCTCCACTAGATTTGTTCATAGTGATGCTTTCTAAGGTCCACTTGACTTCACACTCCAAGATGTCTAGCTCTAGATTGGTGATCACATCATCATGATTATCTGGGTCATGAAGATCTTTTTGTACAGTTCTTCCGCGTATTCTTGCCACCTCTTCTTAATATCTTCTGCTTCTGTTAGGTCCATACCATTTCTGTCCTTTATTGAGCCCATCTTTGCATGAAATGTTCCCTTGGTATCTCTAATTTTCTTGAAGAGATCTCTAGTCTTTCCCATTCTGTTCTTTTCCTCTATTTCTTTGCATTGATCACTGAAGAAGGCTTTCTTATCTCTTCTTGCTATTCTCTGGAACTCTGCATTCAGATGCTTATATCTTTCCTTTTCTCCTTTGCTTTTCGCCTCTCTTCTTTTCACAGCTATTTGTAAGGCCTCCCCAGACAGCCATTTTGCTTTTTGCATTTCTATTCCATGGGGATGGTCTTGATCCCTGTCTCCTGTACAATGTCACGAACCTCATTCCATAGTTCATCAGGCACTCTATCTATCAGATCTAGGCCCTTAAATCCATTTCTCACTTCCAGTGTATAATCATAAGGGAATTGTTTTAGGTCATACCTGAATGGTCTAGCAGTTTTCCCTACTTTCTTCAGTTTAAGTCTGAATTTGGTAATAAGGAGTTCATGATCTGAGCCACAGTCAGCTCCTGGTCTTGTCTTTGTTGACTAATAGAGCTTCTCTGGAGAAGGCAATGGTGTCCCACTCCAGTACTCTTGCCTGGAGAATCCCATGGATGGAGGAGCCTGGTGGGCTGCAGTCCATGGGGTCGCTACTAGTGGGACACGACTGAGCGACTTCACTTTCACTTTCACTTTCATGCATTGGAGAAGGAAACGGCAATCCCCTCCAGTGTTCTTGCCTGGAGAATCCCAGGGATGGGGGAGCCTGGTGGGCTGCCATCTATGGGGTCACACAGAGTGGACACAACTGAAGTGACTTAGCAGCAGCAGCAGCAGAGCTTCTCCATCTTTGGCTGCAAAGAATATAATCAATCTGATTTCAGTGTTGACCATCTGGTGATGTCCATGTGTAGAGCCTTCTCTTGTGTTGTTGGAAGAGGGTGTTTGCTATGACCAGTGCATTTTCTTGGCAAAACTTTGCCCTGCTTCATTCCGCATTCCAAGGCCAAATTTGCCTGTTACTCCAGGTGTTTCTTGACTTCCTACTTTTGCATTCCAGTCCCCTATAATGAAAAGGACATCTTTTGGGGTATTAGTTCTAAAAGGTCTTGTAGGTCTTCATAAAACTGTTCAACTCCAGCTTCTTCAGCGTTACTGGTTGGGGCATAGACTTAGATAACTGTGATATTGAATGGTTTGCCTTGGAGATGAACAGAGATCATTCTGTTGTTTTTGAGATTGCATCCAAGAACTGCATTTCTGACTCTCATTGACCATCATGGCTACTCCATTTCTTCTGAGGATTCCTGCCCGCAGTAGTAGATAGAATGGTCATCTGAGTTATGTTCACCCATTCCAGTCCATTTTAGTTCACTGATTCCTAGAATGTTGACATTCACCCTTGCCATCTCTTGTCTGACCACTTCCAATTTGCCTTGATTCATGGACCTGATATTCCAGGTTCCTATGCAATATTGCCCTTTACAGCATCAGATCTTGCTTCTATCACCAGTCACATCCACAGCTGGGTATTGTTGTTGCTTTGGCTCCATCCCTTCATTCTTTTTGGAGTTATTTCTCCACTGATCTCCAGTAGCATATTGGGCACCTAATGACCTGGGGAGTTCCCCTTTCAGTATCCTATCATTTTGCCTTTTCATACTGTTCATGGGGTTCTCAAGGCAAGAATACTGAAGTGGCTTGCCATTCCCTTCTCCAGTGGACCACGTTCTGTCAGCCTTCTCCACCATGACCTGCCCATCTTGGGTTGCCCCACAGGCATGTCTTGGTTTCACTGAGTTAGACAAGGCTATGGTCCTAGTGTGATTAGATTGACTAGTTTTTCTGTGAGTATGGTTTCAGTATGTCTGCCCTCTGATGCCCTCTTGCAACACCTACCATCTTACTTGGGTTTCTCTTACCTTGGGCATGGGCATAGACTTAGATAACTGTGATATTGAATGGTTTGCCTTGGAGATGAACAGAGACCATTCTGTTGCTTTTGAGATTGCATCCAAGTACTGCATTTCTGACTCTTATTGACCATCATGGCTACTCTTCACAGCTGCTCCAGCAAAGCACAGCTGCTGCTCCTTACCTTGGACGAGGGGTATCTCCTTACCGCTGCTGTTCCTGACCTTCAATGTGGATAGCTCCTCTAGGCCCTCCTGCACCTGCGTAGCCACCACTCTTCGGGTTGGTCCTCCCAGCTGCCGCCCCTGGCCTCCGGCTCGGGGTGGCTCCTCAGGGTCACTGCCCCTCTCCTCAGGCACGAGGTGGCTTCTCCTGGCTGCCCCTGACCTCAGACATGCTAAGTATTATATCGTGGCTAAGGTCTCTTCATTTACTAAGTGCATAAGCTGAGGTTTGAAGGAGGCTATTTGGAAAGCACTAAAATGCTCATTTCTCACTTCCTGTAAATTTTGTTAACCAACAGCTGAACTTCCAGTCAATTATTATTTTTGTCATAATGTTGTGGCAAGTTTTATTTACACAAAGTCATTTTTTAAATTATTATATTGATAAAGTATTATTTTGACTGGGCCTATGGGATGCAGCAAGGTGGAACTTTTGACCCTGGCACAAACAGTCCTCAGCCCCATAGCCAATAAAGTTATAGACTATGGTTGTAAAAAGGCAATGGATGTGTCTCTACTTTAGCAGCAAGAACAGACGAGGTGCAAGATGGAAACCTAGCTGTCTCCATTATCCCAGTAGCTTTTTATGTTTCTTTTTTCAGGTGGGATTTGGGACCCGAGCCTCTGCTATGCGCCAGGCTGGATTTCCAGTCTATGGCCATCTCCTGCCCGGACTCCTGCCATCTCTCCAGACATCTCCACTTTCACAACATTTTCCTTCTCCCTCCACATTCTCGTCTCTCCCCTTGGATGGTCCTCACCATCCAAGTATATGATCAAGAGTTATATTTTCACCTCTTTATTCTTCGAAAAGTTTTTGTTTCTTTGTCTGGGATCTTGGGCTTCCCTGGTGGCTCAGAGGTTAAAGCGTCTGCCTCCAATGCAGGAGACCTGTGTTCGATCCCTGGGTCAGGAAGATCCCCTGGAGAAGGAAATGCAACCCACTCCAGTATTCTTGCCTGGAGAATCCCATGGACAGAGAAGCCTAGTAGGTTATAGTCCACGGGGTCGCAAAGAGTCGGACACGACTGAGTGACTTCACCTCACCTCACCTCTGTGGGATCTTAGTTCCCTAGCCAGGGATTGAACCTGGTCCCTCAACAGTGAAAGCAGAGAGTCTCAACCACTGGACCATCAGAGAATTCCCAGTTCTTTGACTAGCTTTATAGCCACAATTATGACTTTTAATTTTATCCTCAAAAATAGATAAATGAATAAGTGAATAAGTGAAACAAGCCCCAAGGCTGAGCTGCCTACTTTCACTGCATTTTTTTTTTAATTTAGAATAACTTCAGATTCATATAAAAATTGCAAAGTTTAGAGTCTGTATATACCCTCAACCCAGTTTCTCCTATTGCTAGTATCTTCCATGAGTGTGGCACATTCACCACAGTTCATGAGCCAATATTGATACAGTATTAACCAAATTCCTTCCAATTGCCTTAATTTTTACCTAATGCCCATTTTCTGATCTAGGATCTTACCCAGGCTGCTGCTGCTGCTGCTAAGTCACTTCAGTCATGTCTGACTCTGTGCAACCCTACAGACGGCAGCCCACCAGGCTCCCCCATCCCTCGGATTCTCCAGGCAAGAACACTGGAGTGGGTTGCCATTTCCTTCTCCAGTGCATGAAAGGGAAAAGAGAAGGGGAAGTCACTCAGTTTTGTCCAACTCCACATGACCCCATGGACTGCAGCCTACCAGGCTCCTCCATCCATGGGATTTCCCAGGCAAGAGTACTGGAGTGGGGTGCCATTGCCTTCTCCAGCTTACCCAGGCTACTACGTTACATTTAGTCCTTGTGTCTCTTTAAGCTTCTCTTACCTGGGACAGTTTTTCAGATGCTCCTTGTTTTTGATGACCTTGTCAGTTTTGAGAAATTGTGGCCAGGTATTTTTAAAAATATACCCAAATTGCAATGTCTGCTGTTTTCCTCATGATTAGAGAACAGTTATGTGTTCTGGAAGGAAAATCACAGTGGGAAAGTGCCATTCTCATCACATCATACCAAGGATATATACTATCAACATGACTTATTACTGTTCATTTTGACCTTGATGTTGACCTTGAGGTCATGTTGATCAGGTTTCTACACTGTGCTCTTTGGAGGAAAGCTATTCTGTGCCACATGAGTTACACTTTAATTTGGCTTTTGGTTGATTTGATTTTCTTGTCAATCAGTAAATATCAGTAAATTTCCCCTTATAGGATTAAATAACACAGAGATCAAATTAACAGAATTATAAAGACACCCCACAACTATATACTGTGGGCAATGATGGACAACTGGAGGAAAAAATATAACTCATGGAAAAGGTAACATTAACTCATCCTCAATCACAAATAATAACTATTCATTAGCCCTCTGAGTCAACTTGTAGTTTTTACCTCCCAAACATCATCTCAGATGACAATCCAAGTCTGATGAGGGTGGTACCTTCCCTGAAGAGCAGCTGCTTTGGTTGGAAGAGTTTGGGCCAAGTGGTCTCTGTTCGGTGACAGTTCCCTCCTTCTGGGACAGCAGAGGTCAGTCCTAGGCGTGAAGAACACAGTGGGACATCCTAGCTTCACATTCAAACAGCCTGCGGTGAGCACATTGGTTTAGTGGATGGCAATAAATCAGGTAAGTGTCTATATCTCAGGATTTTGTAAGCATCAATTCAAATAATATATTTTGCTTCACAAAGATGAACGTCTGTATTAAACAAAGCACCAAAGCAGCACTAACCAGGAAAGTATCACGAGGCTTCTGGTGTTACTGAAGCATCTCAGGGTCCTCGGTCATCGCCAGTTCAGCATATAGGATGCTGTATGTGCTGAACAATGTGGACGCATTCCCTTAGGTAAGCCTCATAACTGCTCTAAGAATTTATTATCATCATCATTGTAATTATCACCATCATACCCATTTTGTAGATGAGTATAATAATGCTTACAGAGGCCAAAGGTCATAATGCTAGATGTTGAATCTGGGTCTATCTGACTCCACGTTTCATACTCTGAGATTACTTTCTAATTTAACAATCCCAAGCAGTTTTGCTCATCCAGATAGTGTACATGGAAGTGAATGAAGATAAGCAGCCATTCTAAGTGGGGATTTCCAGTTTTAATGATCCTCATATTATTGCCATTTCATACCCAGACCAGTTGGACTTAATGTGGCTTTTAGAAGTATTCAAATTCTATAAAGCTACATAACATCAAAACGATGATGCAACTGATTTTTTTTTTCCTTTGCATTGCTACCAGCTGTCTGAGCTCAGAATGCAGCCAGCTTTCAGTTCCAAGTGTTTAGGTGTTAATTCTGATGTCCAAGGCACCATATCAGTGACAAGCAAAATTAATATGGCCCAAAGAAAGGCTCATGACTGGGAAAATCATAAACTTGGTAATACCAGCCCTACCTGCTAGAAGGATGGCCTGATGGAGCCACAGAAAATGAGGTCATCCGAAAACCCAGACCCCACACAGCCTTGACTTCATGGCAGCCCCACCACCATGCTGGGTCTGTGGGCCCAAAAAGAATAAGGTCAGTCCGGGGTGTGCTGGAGGAGACTCATATTGCCTGCATCTCCTCTCAACTCTAAAGCCACTGACCTTGAAGCCAGCCTCGGTGAGAGCACTCACACCATGGAAATCGGCAAATGCTACAAATCAGGGCCCCTGCCAGCTGCATACCACAGGAAGCTCACTGTTAATACCATCCTGCACCCTGGCAGTCTCTAATGTGGCCTCCCAATGTCCGAACGTGCCATGCCCATCCAGGTTCACCTGGAGACCCTATCTTCCTGCACCTTTTGTCCAGGGGTGCTGTGCACTTAATGCAGGTCTTGCCATGTGCCAGACACTGTTCTACTGAACAGCGGCCATATTGGCCAGAACCACTGTAGAAAGATCTGCTATCTCCAGTGCATATTACCATCGTCTTCCTGGAGTGAAGGCCAGGGAGAGATCTGCACGGGCTTCAGCGCAGCCCACCAGTTAATCTGGGGCAATCTAACAATAGGTCTGACAAAATGCTTCTCAGACACATTTTTCAGCTATTGCTAAGGGGACACACTGTACTGTGGGGGATTCAAGGAGAAATCGGTTGATGACACACCCTTGGAGGAGTTCATATTCTACAATGGGAAACGCAACCTGAATAGTCTCGTCTATTATGCAGAATTAAAGGTGACAGGCTTTCACAGGGAAACACTGATACGAGGCCCTCTGAGTGCTGAGAGTGAGACATTATCCTTCCATGTGGTCAGAGAGAGAAGTCAAGAAAGGCTTGCACCTGAAGTTTGAGGCAAATTCCTGCAAGAAGCAGAAGGTGTCCTATCCTAGGGCCTTTTCCAAAAAGAAAAAGAAAAGAAAAGATGAGGGGAGGGGGAGGAAATGGAAAACAGAGGAACAAACGAGAGACATCTGTCCTCATCTCTGACAGGAAGAATATCAACCCAGAATGTGACCATTTCAACATCAAACATACTCAATTTTTATGGCCTCAGTTTCATACAAGAACACTCAGCATGAGGTTTGTTTTTTTTTTTCTTCCTCCTAAAACCTACCAGCCCCTAAATTAACAACATTCAATACTCTTTTGCCTCTTGATCAAAATCTCAGATCTAGGATGTTTATTCATCTGAAGGGAACAAGGCCTCCTGGAGCTGAAGCAGATCCCAAGGGCAAAACTGGAAGGTCAGGAGGTCATCTCAGGAAGGTATCATCTCTCTGCCCCACCATCTCACCAGGAAAGGCATTTGGAGCCTCCCATCCTGACCCAATAACAAGACAGAAGGAAGTCTCACCTGCGGGATCTCTGTTGAGTATACTCCCCAGCTGGCCCCAGAGTCTACATCTGACTTCAGAGGGAAGAACAGAGAGAATCTGAGTGGACGCCTATTTCCAAATTTTAATTTCTGTGTCTTCTCTGGGGCCCCATCTTCTCAACTGGAAAATGAGAGGGTTGGACTCAGACCAAAAGGTATCACCCAGTGCAGAAGATAGAGTGTAAGGTAATTCACTGAAGTGAGTTTGTATCGTGTTTCTTTTTAAATTGGTAATTCAGAGTAGCTGTCCAGAGTCACTGTCCAATTAAGTAGTGAAGTTGTAAAACACTATATTCATTCAACAAAGCATGTCTGAAGGAAAGTACTATTTATATCAACTTGTGTATTTTAAAGTCACAAAGTTATTTGCCTCCTTCCTCCCTAGCACTCTTTTGACCCCATTGTAGTTTCTGCTTACCCACTGTTCTTGAATGCCTTTAGCCATTCTTCAAATAGCCATTGCTTTGCTATATCATCATAAGTCACAGGGAATAGCCAGATGTCCTCTGAGACATTTGTCCAAAATGACAGTAATATTTTACGAAGGGCACTGACAAGCAACATGTTTCTGAATTTCATTTAGCATATTGAGCTTCAGCCATGAGAACTGCCCTCCAAGGTGACTCAAGGGGAAGGGAGAAGAGTGACTATACGTTGAGGACCTACTAAGTGCTAGAGACCTTGATGGACACTTTGAAGACATCTTCCACTCATTCATCCCAAAAGCAAGGCTGAACACAATGGTTTTCAAACACAGTGCCCAGGTACTCACATTGTCAGCAATGTCACGGAGAGCTGCTACAGTCTGAGAAGATGCAGGCCACTTTTGTCGGTGAACACTGAAGAGAGACTGAGACAGGAAAAGTAATTCAGAGTAAAAGGAGGAGATGGATACACTCCAGGCAAGAAACCGGAAGCAAAGAAAAAAAAATCCATCTATTTTAAAATAAATAAACGTCTGTTGTAATTGAACAATTTATAAATATTTATGCCTTTGGACTTCTAAAACTTTCCATAGCCACTTCTATTCAAATATTGGTATTTTTAAATTGTGCTTATAGTCAAGTTAATTTTTTTTTTTTTTTTTTTTTTTTACTATCCACAATGAGCAGAGAAGTTTAACATATCCAATCCCACAGCAGGAGCAAGAGGGAGGGAGCAAGCCTTTGTTTCGGGTTATGTGACAACCATAGAGGGGCTTCATAGAACTTATCTCACTGAATCAAAATTAGATAAATTCAAATTTAGAGAAAATAATACTCCTATTTTACAGAAGGAGAGACAGGAGACTTAGCAAGGTGAGCTGCATAGGCAGGGTGACACAGCCAGAGAACAAGACCAAGCTCCAGACCCTCAGGCTCTAAGCCGCTTTAGCTGGACAAGGGCTGCCCCAGAGCGTGATGGGCTCCGTGAGCAGCTGTGAGTCCGCCTCTCCAGGGGCTGAGGCTGAGCACCAGGGGCCGATCCACGAACTGCAGGAGAGCTGTCTCCCTCAGGAGGAAGTCTGGAGGAGACGGCCTCTCAGAGCCTTTCCGACTTTGCAGCGTGTTGGATTGGTGACCACAAGGATCGTCAAGGCTTTGCACAGACATTCAAGTTTGTTCTGCCTTTTGGGCATCTGGAAGGTAGGTGTGCCTTATGCCTTGTTTTGGCCGATGAAATATAACCAGATGTGATAAGTGTCTTTTACGGCAAAGCGTTAGGGCTGGAGTGCAGCTCATCCCGCTCCGTCTCCACCACTTGGGTGGTCAGTGTTGGGAGAGGGTCTCCTTCCGCTTGGCTCTCTGAGCTGTTCCAAGAAGCGGAGGCGCTTGCTGACCCGCAGTGGATGAGGAGTAGGAGCAAAAATTGAATTAAACTCAGCGGTTTTAAATAAACGAGACTGGATTTTTGTTACCTCCGCATAACCCAGACTATCCTGACTGATCACAATGACATTTTAGTTCTGAACTCTTCAGAGACGACCTCTAGAATTGACCTCCTACAGGATTCGGCTGAGGAGCTGGGGAAGTCCTCACAGAGAAGTTGTGCAGGGACGAGCAAGTGACCTGAGCCAAAGGAACTGCTTTCTGGGTTAAGAGCGTGAGAAGGGAGAGGGGAGAAGCATAGCGGAGGAAGGGTATTTTCACTCAAGGAGTAGAATTCTCCCCAGCAATCATCTGGGCACAAAATCCAGTAATTTACCACTGCTGCATTCTCTTGTCCCCCAAGCGGAAAGCAGAGGGCTTTCTTTCTAGAAAAGAAAAATATTGACCTTTTCTCTCACACAGACTGACTAGCAGCAATTTAACAATGATTCCTGTAGTTCATCCCCCAGGACATCAGCCGTGCAAGGGAGAATATTGATTTTTGTCTTTTAAAAAGAAGCTCGCTAAAATAAGCACAGCAGTTGTGGGGGCTTTTGTTTGTTAATGTAGAAGCAAGTTGATTTTTTTTTTAAATAAACAATGAATTATTGCACCCAGATTATATGAAAGGACTGTTTGAGGTTTCAGACAGCACAGCCACCAAGAATAACACCCACCACTTTACCTGTGTGTCCTGGGACAACCAGTGCTTTAAATATGGATGTTCTTCAGCCTCTCTTAATGAACTTCACATCTGCTTCTCAGGGCAGCTCTGGCAGAACGTAAGCTTTATCAGGAAAAGAGGTTGTCTGGAGGCTGGGATGAACCTAATTGCTCTTCCCAGGTGTCTAGCCCAACAGCCCAGCTTAGTTTGTGTGCACTCCTGTGCACAGCCAGCTCTGAGAGAAGCAGACCCAGACATCCTCCTGGCTCAGAAAGAGCTCAAGCGAAAAGTTGTCTTCTTAAGACAGAGCTCACAACGCAGGCTTCCAAGAGGGACCAGCCCCCATTGCTGTAATCCATGCATACGACTTCCAGGGGGAAACAATGGGCTCCAAAATGGCAGAAGTTCATCTCTGCCCTGACTCCTCTCTTAGGCCTCACTAGATTTTATTCTGGCTCACTCCAGAAAAAAAAAAAAAAAAGAAAGTACTGCTTGACAGGCCACAGTAACATTAATTGGAATCTTTTAGACAGCTTAAGTGGTTACTCGCCTCTAATAAATCTATTTTCCAGAAAGGGCCTGCAAGTTTTGTGCAGGAGTCCCATCAGATAATCACAGACACTTCTTATGCAATTTGCCGATTACTGACAACACACGTCAGGAGCGTCTGGCCACCCCTATTTTGAGAACCCATCTTCCATCACTGGTAACTTCAGCTGGAAGAACTAAACAGGATCTGAAGGGTTTATTGTTAACACATCATTCCCCTCACCAGGCTAGACATACTATCTATCATGGAGGTGAAAATGTTGGCTCACTCATCCTGATGCTCAATTCCCAAATCTACTCCCATAAGAAAACTGAAAAAAAAAAATCCACTATATAGACAAGGACAGATGGAAATGTTGGGGACAGCCACCCCAAAGCTGGACAAGTGCTCCACTGCAGTAAAATAGGATTTTGTCATTCCCAAACTTTCCCTGTGTGAATGTGATTTCTTTCTTAAACACCTATCCTGACTTTTAAGTTTTCAGACCCTGGCTAGATACAGTCCGGTCAGTTGGGTCCCCTTTGTGAGCATCTGAGTGCACACACCGATCACTGCTCTGATTGGACCTTTTCAGCTGGAGAGGGCACTATGCACCTGTCCCCCTGGGGAGACCCAGGCTCCACATGATTAGCAGTAGCCCTCTACCCCAGAGCCCACAGATTATTCAAACTGGCTAGTCTACATGGAGCACAAGAAACCAAGCTAACTGCACCCAGCTGGCCATGCCACACCTGCCCCGACAGCCTACCTTGCTGTTACCCCACCCCCAGGTCCAGCTCCCTGCATGGCCTGACTAGCAGCCTTCTCTTGTCTTGAGCTGGAAATAACAAAGCGCTGTGCTCTGAACCTGTGAGCGCATCCATGTGCTCTGTCATGCCATCAAAAGAACTTTTAAACCTTATAAAACACCCTGAGGGACGGAGGAGATCCATTTCTTCATGCAAGAAGATGAAACACAGGCTTCTTCCAGCCCCACAGTCGTCTAGACTGATCTGACCACTTAGATACATTGGAATCACTTTCTGGGACAAGCCAAGACCACAGAGTAAACAGTACCATTGCCCAGCGTTCAAACACTTCACCTTAATGGCCTCCAACTCCTGGTCTCAGGAAATGGAGGCTGTCTATTTCTGTTGTGCTAATTAGTTTCCTTTCTACTCACCTCATTAATCCAGCATAAAACAGAGTTCCCATCATACAGCAGGTGCTCCATAAATGCATGTTGAATAAATATAACACAGGACCAAAAATGCATAGACAAATATAGCCAGTTCATTCAGAAACCCAACACATATTTAATGGGTGGCTACAAGCCTGGAGTGCTGCAGTCCATGGGGTTGCAAAGAGTCAGACACGACTGAGCGACTGAACAGCAATAAATGATCCAATCATCTGGGTTTAAAAGTGATGACATTGCATTTCTGTATGTAAGGGACTGCTAGCAGTGTGCCAGCATTAATTAGTTCTCACTTAGGGGCATGCCATTTAATTATTTAGCTCTACACTCATCTGAATGTACGTCTAACCTCCTGAGTGAAACATTCCTCGACCTCCCCAGGAGAGCTGATCACTCCTTTTTCTCTTATCTCCATGCATCTATCTACAACATCACATCCACTGGCTAATCTTGCATTCCCTAAGAGCCAGGACCATCTAGAATGCATCTTCCCAACTCGTGTTTAGCCCAGTGTTACCCAGGACTTAGCAGGTCCCCAGCAAGTACTGAGTGAGTAAATGAATAGCAAATGAATACATTTCCTACCAAGTGCTTTGTACTATGTAAAAGCTGAAAAAAACAAAAAAGGTAATGAGAGAGGAGAGTTGACTGAAACAGCAGTTCTCAAATGTGAGTGGGCTTTTGAACACACAGAGCACTGGGCTCCAGACCCACCCTCTGATCATGTAGGTCTGGGGAAAGGCCTGAGCACGCGCATCTATAACAAGCTCCCAGGTGATGCTGCTGCTGCAGAGGTGGGGGCTGCTCTGTGAGAACTATTGGTCTGAAGAAACAAATTTGATGTGGCTCCTCTGATGCCAGGGAGCTACTGCAAACATATGCAACCCGGAGGAGACAGGAAGAAGGATGCGATTGTGGACAGTACAAGCTTGCTGTAAACATACCGCAGACAGTGGGGCAGAGAGCGTCTGTCAAGGCTGACTTCATTAACTTATTTCCAAGAGGAGGATAAAGATCTTAAGAAGGTGAATGATTTGGCAGAGATCGACTCAGGTACAAGGTATAAGAGAAATGTGTGCCTGTGAGCACCAAATGACATGTACCAAAATGTCCATTTTTTGATGCTTAATGATCCCAAACTGCACAGATGTCCATCAACAGTAAAATGAATAAGTATATTGGGGTGTATATTCATGCAAAGGAAGATTATATATTATTTTTTTAAAGAATAACTACAGCCATATGCTACACCATTGATGTATCCCACAAATGCTGGTGAAAGAAGTTAGACACAAAAGAGCACATTCTGTTAAAGTCCATATATACCAACTTCAAAGAGAGGCAGAACAAATCTCTTTTGGAGGCCAGGAATTACTCTGGGGAATAAAGTAAGTGAGGGCACTTCAGGGGAGTTTCTGGAGGTGCTATTGATATTCTACTTGTTGACCCAGGTGGGGGCTGCAAAGTATGCTTATGACCTTTTCACACTTTTCTGCATATATATTATACTTCAAAACACAGAGAGGCTTTCTTTCTTTTTTTTTTTTTTTTTTTAATGGTTGAAAGGAAGGAAACAGATATTGAGCTGAATCTATGAGCTGAATCTATCACAGTCCTTGTCCTGGGAGCTGACCCAGATACCCATCAGGAACAGACGGGAAGACGGCGGTGAGCTCTCCCAGGGGACAGAGAGGAACAGGGTCACTGCAGATGCTTATTTCAGGCCAATTTCACAGGCACAACCCATGAAGCTGTAAGATAAGCTGAAGAGTACAACACGTATATTAATCTTCTACATGAGAATTATAGAGTTGGAACATACCAGGGAGATCATTAAAGTTCAGAAGAAGAACTTATCGCAAATTTTCTTAGAGCCTTCCCCGTAAACCATCTCAGTATTTATCTCAGTTGGGAACTTGGCAAGGTGGGCCAGGCAGCTGTCTTTTTGGCTGAACTCCCCACCCCTATAAAAATGTTTCTCCATTGGATCCTCTAACCTTTCTCAGTCTTGAGGAAGACTTAGTTCTCAGCTCAGAAGATGACAAATTCTTTTCCTTAACCCCATCGTTCGGATACCTTTTCACAAACTGAGAAGACTTCTGAGCAATCTGAAAGTATTGATACCAAATCCTTTCTTGGGAGATGACACTGTGTTTGTCCAAGACATTTCTGTAAACCAAGCAGCTGAGCGGCTCTGCAGGCATTGTAAACATCTGGCTGGTTCAGAAATACAGCCTCCTAACTGATCTATTACAGTAAATGGTCTAGACAGAGCGACTGGAACTCCTCTCTTTTTATACTTCATAAACCTGTATCTAAGTGCAGGTGAAGTCAGTTGTAAATATAAAAACCACCAGAGCGGAATGGCCTTTGATTCTTTGTTTATCACAGGCTAATTAAAACACAAGCTGAACATAACTCAGTTCTTTAATGGAGGTTACCAGATGTGTTATTACTTGACCCTGCTCAGTATGAAGTCCTTGTATAATAACTATAATTTTTTTTATTTAGTACAGCAGCCCTGTTATAGTTAAGGGTGTGTCTTTCTTTTGATTACAAGGCCCACATCTAAAGGAGGGGGAAAGAGGATGGTTAACTACTGAGAACACGTTCTCTGGGCATTGAAACTATGATTAATATAAGCCCTGTCCAGGAGTGAATTCTTGGCTGCCCTGCATGCTATGGTTACGCACCGTGCCGAAGACACATTTTCACTGGAAGTATAATTACTGACTTTTAAAAGTCACCTTTCATCCCAACAAACCCAGCTTTCTCTAAAGCGTTAGAGAGCCATTACAAATTACAGTTAGAGTAATAGCTTCAGCCGTTCAGCCATCACTTAAGAAGCACTTCAGCTGCCTGGAGCAGGAAAGGTCAACCTGGTAGGGCCACCCCTCCTTAGTCAGGAAGTCATGTGGAGCTCTTTCCTGCAGGGTGGCCCTGCTGAATCGCCAGGAGCTCTGAGCACCTGGAATTAGCCACGCACTCCTATGTACAGGGCCCAGCAAGCACCCCAAACACCTGGGCATCCAAGATGCACCGTGCACTGTGTTACCAGTGGAGTTAGGAGGAGTGTAATGATGAAATATCAACCACCACCTGCAGGACGTGCAGGTGTGCTAAGTCGCTGCAACCGTGTCTGACTCTCTGCAACCCTATGAACTGCAGCCTGTCAGGCTCTTCTGTCCATGGGACTCTCCAGGCAAGAATACTGGAGTGGGTTGCCAAGCTGTCCTCCAGGGGATCTTCTCAACCCAAGGAAGGAACCCGTGTCACTTACATGTCACTTACAATGTCTCCTGCATTGGCAGGCAGATTCTTTATCACTAGCGCCACCTGGGAAGCTCCACCAATAGGACAGCAGCTCTCAAAAGTCTTTTCTCCAATTCAGAATCCTTGCAAAACTCCCTTGAACCCCAGATAGACTCATCCCCATCAGTTATCTACTTGGCTGTCCCTTGGGCACTTTAAATACAGCATTTCCAAAACAGGATTCATCATGTTCTCTGAAAAACTTGTCTTGGGTGCCACAGTTCAGGAATAACACCATCCATCACTCATTTGCCAAATCCCCAAATCTGGGCTTCATCTCTCAGTTCTCCCTGTTTCTTTTGTCAACCCATTCCCAAGATCTGCCAATGCTACCTGTTCCCTTCTGATCCACACTTCTGCCATGATCTTCCTTCCAGTTCAGATCATCATGGTATCTAGTCTTTACAACAAAGGTTCTCAGCCAGGAGCAGTTTCACGTTTCTTCCCCCTCCCTCCAACACACATACACACCAGGGTACGTTTAGCAATGTCTGGAGACATTTCCGGTTGTCACAGCTGAAGGCTGGGATGATGTTACTGACATTCAATGGTTAGAGGCCAAGGATGCTACTAAATATCATTACAATACACAGGCCAACCCACACAGCAAGGAAGGAGTCTCAAATGTCAGTAGCATGCCCTAAAACATCTCCCTGCCGAGATGCCAGAGTCATAAGACATAAATCTTACTATGTAACTCTTCAAATATCATTGTTCCTAGAACAAAGTCCCCAAGGTCCTTCAGCCTTTGTCCCCAGCCTTCTCAGCCTCATCTGCAAACACTCTTTACCTTCCCTGTAGCTGCCCTACTTCAAACGTCCACACCAGATTCTTTCAGTTCCCTGAACTTCTGGGTCTCTGGACAGCATATTCTGCCCATGCCCACCAAGGAGTTCTCCTGTACTCAGCCTTCAGATTTTAATCTCACCCATTATCCTACACTGGAGAAGGCGATGGCACCCACTCCAGTACTCTTGCCTGGAAAATCCCATGGACAGAGGAGCCTGGTAGGCTACAGCCCATGGGGTCACTAGGAAGTCAAACACGACTGAACTTCACTTTAACTTTTCCTTTCATGCATTGGAGAAGGAAATGGCAACCCACTCCCGTGTTCTTGCCTGGAGAATCCCAGGGATGGGGGAGCCTGGTGGGCTGCCGTCTCTGGGATCACACAGAGCTGGACACGACTGAAGCAACTTAGCAGCAGCAGCAGCAGCAACTATCCTACACAGGGTATGACCTGTGCCCTCCCAAGACACACAGATTTTTACCATCCTTTGCCTTGATTGTGTGTTGTCATTCAGCCTTGTGCATGCTCCCCGTGGGCAGGGCCCTTGTCTGTCTGTCCACTCTGTCCTCTTTCTGCCTCTCAGTAAGGTACTCAATGCATGCTCATGGAAACAATGAATAAATAGCATAATATTACAGTAAAACTGGTCTCTTGGGGTATTTAGACTTGAGTAACTCAGCCAAATGAAAACTTCTATCTTGCGTAAATAATAACTTTCTATACTTAGACTCATTCATTAAATCAATGTCTCAGACACAGGATTTTAAAGTCATCCACTGTAACTTCTCACCTGATGTCCATGCCCCCTCTACACAACTGCCCTGTGCGCAGACAAACACACATGCACACTCACATACACACATGACCAGAGGCAACCAGCCTTGACTTGGACACATATAGTAAGAGCAGTCTGGCTTCCTTGGAGACAGTTTAACATGTGAAAACACTCTTAGAAGGTATTTCTTCACAGATGGCCAGTGGGCACATGGAAAGATGCTCAACATTGCTAAGTATTAGAGAAATGAAATCAAAGCTACAGTGAGGTGCCACTTCATGCCAGTCAGAATGGCCATCATTAAAAAGTCTGCAAATAAATATTGGAGAGGGTGTGGGAAAAGGGGAAGCCTCCTACGCCACTGATGGAAAAGCTAAGTGCAGCCACTAAGGGAAACAGTGCAGAGATTCCGCAGAAAACTGACAATAGAGCCGCCCCATGGCCTAGCGCTCCTGCACTTGGGCATACATCCAGGTGGAACTGTAACTGAAGAAGGCGCACACACCCCTAGGTTCATAGCAGCACTGTTCACAATAGCCGAGACATGGAAACAAGCTAGATATCCATTCATAGATGAATGGATAAAGAACACGTGGTACATATATATTAGACGGGCCAAAGAGTTCACTCGGGTTTTGGGGATGTTATAAAAAAATCTGAACAAATATTTTGGTCTACACAGTACAATGGAATACTACTCAGCTATAAAAAAAAAATGAAATAATGCCATTTGCAGCAACATGGAAGCACCTAGAAATTATCATACTGAGTGAATCATGTCAGAAAGAGAAAGACAAATACCATATGATACCACTTATATGTGGGCACTCAAATATGAAACAGATGAACCCATCTAGGAAGCAGAAACTGAATCACAGATAGAGAGAACAGATGTGATCGCTGGGGCACGAGGTAGGAGAGAAATGCAGTGGGAGTCTGGGATTAGCAAAGGCAAATCGGTATATATAGAATGGATAGACAACAAGATCCTACTGCAGAGCACAGGGAACTACAGTCAACGTCTTGTGATAAACCATAATGGAAAATAATTTGAAAAAGAATATATATAAATGAGTCACTTGGCTCTACAGTGGTAGTTAACATAGCATTGTATTTCAACTATAGTTCATTCACAATTTTTTTAATATTTTAAAATATTCATTACTTCACACTAAGCCTTAGTATGTCTCATCCACTTGTGAGTTTCAGTGCCTCTGGGTCCTACAGGACACGGCACACGCCTCCCCCTCCATGCCTGATGCAAAGACCACCAGCCTTCCCCAGTCTTCCCGCTACTATAGCCTCTACTTCAGTGTTTCTCTTACTGTCTGAACACATTCTGCTTGATCAAGTTCTATCTAAAAATGTCTTTAGAACGGTTGGTTAGCATCCCATAGCTAGTCAGCATCCCAAATCACTGTCAAATCTCTGGAAAGTAATGTTGCAACATCCATCAAAATTTTAAATGCACATGCCCTTTGATCTGTGCCATTGCCCTTCTTTGGGAGTGGAATGAAAACTGACCTTTTCCTGTCCTGTGGCCACTGCTGAGTTTTCCAAATTTGCTGACATATTGAGTGCAGCACTTTCACAGCATCATCTTTTAGGATTTGAAATCGCTCAGCTGGAATTCCATCACCTCCACTAGTTTTTTTGTAGTAATTCTTCCTAAGGCCCACTTGACTTCACACTCCAAGATGTCTGGCTCTAGGTGAGTGATCACACCATCGTGGTTATCTGGGTCATTATAACCTTTTTGGGGGCAGCTCTTCTGTGTATTCCTGCCACCTCTTCTTAATATTTTCTGCCTCTGTTAGGTCCATACCATTTCTGTCCTTTTTGTGCCCATCTTTGCATGAAATGTTCCTTGGTATCTCTAATTTTCTTGAAGAGAAAATTAGTCTAGTCTTTCCCATTCTATTGTGTTCCTCTAGTTCTTTGCATTATTCACTTAAGAAGGCTTCCTCATCTCTCCTTGTAATTCTTTGGAACTCTGCATACAGATGGGTAAAACTACCACACAACTGCACTCATTTCACATGCTAGCAAGATAATGCTCAAAATCCTTCAGGCTAGGCTTCAGCAAACAGTATGGGAACCGAGAACTTCCAGATATACAAGCTGGATTTAGAAGAGGCAGAGGAACGAGAAATCAAATCGTCAACATCTATTGGATCACAGAAAAAGCAAAGAAATTCCATAAAAACATCTGCTTTTGAACCCTTGTGAATTGTTGATAGGAATTTAAATCAGTGAAGCCATTGTGAGAAACAGTATGGATGTTTCTCAAAACATTAAAAATAGAACAGTCATATGATCCAGCAATTCTACTTCTGAGTATATATGCAAAGGAAATGCATATATACTTGCAGATATATCTGTATACCCATACTCATTGCTCCATTATTTGCAGTATCTGAGACAGGGAAAAAGCTGTGTCTGTTGACAAATGAACGGATAAAGAAAATGTAATTTAAAAGATGTGGTACACATATACAAAGGAATATTACTTAACCAAGAAAGGAATAAAATTGGGTCATTGGGAGACATGTGACTGGACCTAGAGGGTGTCATACAGAGTGAAATAAGTCAAAAAGAGAAAAACAAGTATCCTATATTAACATGTATTTGTGAAATCCAGAAAAACGGTATAGATGATAGTATTTGCAAAGCAGAAATAGAAACACAGCTGTAGAGAAGAAATGCACAGACACCAAGGAGGAAGGGGTTCCCAGGCGGCACCAGGGGAAAAAGAACCTGCCCGCCAATGCAGGAGACATAAGAGACTCAGGTTCAATCCCTACGTTGGGACGATCCCCTGGAGAAAGGAATGGCAACCCACTCCAGTATTCTTGCCTGGAGAATCCCATGGACAGAGGAGCCTGGAGGGTTACAACCCATAGGATCACAAAGAGTCAAACATGACTGAAGTGATGTAGCATGCATACACTCTCACACCAAGGAGGAAGGCGGGTGGGAAGAATTATGAGATTGGGATTGACACAAATTTACTATAGATAGTATGTATAAAATAGATAACTAATGAGAACATATTATATAGCATAATAAACTCAACTCAGTGCACTATGGTGACCCAAAATGGAAGGAAGTCCAAAAGGGAGGGAATGTATACACACCTATGGCTGATTCATTTTGTTGTACAGTGGAAACTAACCCAACCCTGTAAAGCAACTGTGCTGCACGGCATCACCGACTCAGCGGACAGGAGCTCGAGTAAGCTCCGGGAGCTGGTGATGGACAGGAGGCCAGGCATGCTGCAGTCCGTGGGGTTGTAAAGAGCTGGCCAGGACTGAGCGACTGAACTGATCTCATACTCCAATAAAAATTAATTTTAAAAAGAAAATGTGAGATATTTACGTAAAATGATATGCAACCATAAAAGAATGAAATGCTTCCATTTGTAAGAACATAGGTTGACTTTGAAGGCATTATGCTAAATGAAATGTCATATAGAGGAAAAACAAATACTGTATAATCTCACTAAAATGTGAAATCTAAAAAAATCAAACTCATAGAAACAGAACAAATTGGTTGTTGTCAGAGGCAGAGGGTGGAAGGTGGTGAAAAGTTACAAACTTCCAGAATAAAGAAAAAAAGAAGAAAATGGGCCATCACTTAAACTTTAAATAAGTTAATGTTCAAAGATAGACCATCAGATGTCTTTGTGCACAGGAGAAAAAATATATATATCAAATCCCAATCGCTAGCAAAATTCCCAAGAGTTCCTTTATGGAGAGATCTGTTATGAACAAAGCATATCTATCAGCATTGGTGGTCACTGAAGACACTTCAGGCTTTGAGGCTGAACATAGTTTATGGCAGGAGGAGAAGGGGACAACAGAGGATGAGAAGGTTGGATGGCATCACTCAGTGGACATGAGTCTGAGCAAGTTCTGGGAGTTGGTGATGGACAGGGAAGCCTGGTGTGCGGCAGTCCGTGGGGTCGCAGAGAGTCGGACACGACTGAATGACTGAACTGAACTGGCAGGTTAAGAAATGTGTCAGGCTTATGGAACTTTTATCATGACTCAGGCTTTCCCACTGGAGAATGTGGAAGGACAAAAAGGTAAGGTGGTAAAAGGCTTTGACCAAAGCAAATGCTGAGGTGGTATTCTGAGAGGTGTCTTCTTTTTCCTGCATAAGATTGTTTCAGTAGAGAACTGTTTTTCTCATTTTGTGTATCACTACCATATACCAAAAAATGACCACCATTTGTTGAGGGGATGGTTCAGTTGTAGCTTCTACAATCTGAAACACCTTTGTTATTTATCATCCCCAGGCCCTCAGTTTCCTTGTCTATATGGGGCTAATATTCCCACTTAAGTATCTTGGGATACGTGTACTAAGTCACTTCAATTGTGTCCAACTCTTTGCCATCCCATGGACTGTAACCTGCCAGGCTCCTCTGTCCATGGGCTTCTCCAGGCAAGAGTACTGTAGTGGGTTACCATTTCCTCCTCTGGGGGATTTTCCAAACCTAGGGATTGAACCCTCATCTCTTAAGTCTCCTGTATTGGCAGGTGGGTTCTTTACCACTAGTGGCACCTGGGAAGCAGCTTGGGGTATAAATTAAATGAAAAATGATTACATGGAGACTATACAACATGTTACTAAAAACACCAATGGGTCAACTGAAATCAAAGAGGAAATCAGAAACTACTTCACGACAAATGACAGTGAAAACACAACCACGATAATCTACGGGATGCAGCAAAAGCAGCCCCGAGAGGGGAGTTCACAGCAGCACAGGCCCTCCTCAAAAAACAGGAAACATCTCAAACCACCTAACCTACCACCTAAAAGAATTAGGTGGAGAACAAACGAAACCTGAAGTCAGTAGAAGAAAGGAAACAATAAAGACCCAAGAGGGAATAAAATGGAAGTCAAAAGGCAAGATAAGTGAGTGCTAGATCCTGCCTTACCTAGAACAAGAGCATATCCTCTCCTCGGGATTCACATTCTTGTGATTTATCTCAAAAAGCCAGGGCATCCTCCGGGTTTGAAAGGTTAGTCCTAGCTACATCCCTGCAGAAGAGAGAGCTCTGACGATCTGAGCTCTGAGTCCTGTGGATGATGAGATGAGATGAGAGATGATGAGAGCTCTGAGTCATTTCTTGTTGATGAGAGAGATGAGAGCTCTGAGTCCCGTTCTCTGTGGTCAGTGCTACTCTGGTCCACTCCAGAGGTTCGGGGATGGCCTGCCGAGTGCTGCCATGGAGCTCTGAGATGCACCCTCTGAACCAGGAGAGCAGGTGGAGGACAGCCCACCAAGCAACGTCTCTCATCAGAAAGAGGAGAGATTGGGCAGAAAAGGACATCTCTCTTCTCCAGGGTTGGTTCTAACACACCCTACTCTTAAACTCAGTTATACTACTCTGCTGGTTGTTGATACACACACACACATGCATGCACATATGTGTTGCATGCACATACACACACATAGCAGTGTTCCCCTGGGATGTCCTCAATCCCAGGCTGGGGAGCACAAGGGAGATTTCCAGTCTCAGATCCTTCCCATCTCCATCTTCACGTCTTAGTCCTGAATCAGAGCCTAGGGCTCCCCATGCCAAGGCCTCAGAAAAACTCACTTTCTTACACATTAGAAAGACACTCAACATGCAACTCCTCATGAATCCCACAACCTTAAATTCCACGGTCCTGTTTCTATGATCTTTGTTATCCCAACTCTAGACACTGAGGAGATCATATTGTGTCTTTTTGGAACAAGAAACAAACATATCAGATCTGTATTTAACAAAAGTTATTTAATGATGGAATTCAGTGTCAACTTCTCAAAGGTTAAAATATGATCTTAGTTGCCAAATAACCTGAGTTTCCAAAACCTAAACTTTGGTGAAACTCCATTTTTTTCCTTTTTCATTTCCAGATAAAAATTATTCATTCCGTCAGCAAAGGTCTTAAACCCGTTTCTCTGACGGTACCCCTGTCCTTGTGCTGGGGCTGTGGGAATGAAGGGAAAGCAAGGTATGGCTATCGACTTTCTCAAGCTCATATTCTGACAGTAAAAATAAAACTGTCCCAGAAATACCCTGAATGCTGACATGTGGGCCAACCCTCCATACATCTGACTTCACCAGGAAAACACACTGATGTTTAAATGCCTACTGAATGATGTCTACATCCCCCAACCCCAGCACACAGAGGTGCTCAAGATGTCAGAAATCAGCAGATGAACGAATGAAAGAGGCGCATCAAAGAAGCACCACCACAGCCTTGTCAACGCACACTAGTCATGAAAACATCTTCACCAATTGAGTCAGCCACTTGTTTGCCAGCAAGAATGCAATGAGAATAAAATATGGACCCTGAATCTTCTATTTTGAGTCACCTGTTACTGTGAGGACCTAGAATTGAAAGATCACACATTTTCATCTACAGAAAGTCTTCAAATGGTAAAAACTAGCTTTGACTTTTAAGCTTAAGCTTCAAATTCAGCTGGAACCCAGCCCAACCCAGAATCTTTAACTGGTGTGGATTTAAAGATGAGGTTTTTCTAAGAAATATTTAACACTTCTCTAATATTTCTTCTGAGTCTGCTTCGGTCATCTGATGAATCTAGCTATTGGAAAGAAATTATTTAACCCCTAGGCTTTGAAAACCAGCCAACAACATCAACTTATATATTCATGTGTCTTTTTGGTGAAAAACCTGCCAGCAATCTGAGGGTTAAGCAGTAATCCTGTCATGTTTGCCCTGAACTTGCCCAGTTAAATTGCAACAGCAAGGGTCTCCATAATTATCTAATTGTTAGTGTTGTGCCTTTATGTAATTTATGATGTAGCATTTAAGTCTGACCCTGAGTTTGAAATGAACTGCAGTTCTGCTGACATCCAAGCTCAAATTAGTAGGTAAGCACCCAATTAACGATTATGCTTCTGAGCTTTCATTTCCATCTGACCACACTGCTACGCTAATCAGTTTTCTAAGCCGTTCACCTTCTCCATAACTAACAAGCATTTCTTTTGCCTTTTATGTCTTTGGATGCTCTGCATCCTCATAAAAAGCTCTCCACCACTGCTGGCTTTAAGACTCCTGCCAAAAACGACTGTCTGCAAATGAGCTGGCCAGTTCTGACGTACTTTGTTGGCAAAACCAAAGGTCAGCTTGATGGGTTCCAATTTTCCTCCTCCAAAATGGGTCACCTCTATAGAAAGACTGGGTTCCCTAGATGGCTTCTGTTGACTGCTGCAATCACTCAAGTGAAGGATGGCCCCCTATGGACATTGAGATCATGGAATTAGCAAATACTCTCAGGCAATGGACTTCACCAAAACCCCACCATCTGTCTGAATACCTGGGGAAAGGGTGAGCAGGGAGCGGAGAGCAATGAAAAGAGAGGAAAAATCAGGCAATGTTCCCTTTCCCAACTTCACACCTCCTTCACTCTTTTTTTCCCCAGCCCCTGAACAATACTCCCCACTTCCTCTGCTCATCTGCGCACCACATAAACAGCAGTAACTGAGCATAAAACATTAGAATATTTTTAGAGACTCTCGATATCATTACTTAGACTTTAGTACCTACACACAAAAAAGACACTTAATCTATGTGAATGCTCAAATGGGCATCTGTGCAGGGAAGTGATTTGCTAATTACCACGAATGTCTGCAATTGCTGTACTAGGCCTATGTCTCCTGTCTTCCCAACTGCTGTTTCTTCTTGGACCTATGTCACTAAGCATTTTGATTCCTAGTTAGCTGAGCCACTGCTAGCTTCTCCTCCTAAAGTCAGAGAACTGTATACATCCCCTGCCAAACACAAAATCAAAACTGAATCTGGACTCTCCATAATTACTTTCCCTAATGTATACCCTAATTATACACCTAGACTTGCCTTCCACTCCAGATTTATCAACTTTTGGACACATCACAGATATTTTCCTTTCCAACTCATGTAGAAAAAGACATGAAGTCATCAAGAATTTTATCCAGCACCAGTGCCTTTCAATCTCGAGTACCAGAAGCTTGTTCTTACTTTTCTATTTCTAATCAAACTTATTCATTATTCCAATATCAAATCTCATTATGAGGAGTGGGGAGAGGGATGAATAGGCAGAGAACAGGATTCTTAGGGCAGTGAAAATAGTCTATACTATGATACTGTAATGATGGATATATATCACTTTCAGTTCAGTTCAGTCTCTCAGTCGTGTCCGACTCTGCAACCCCATGAATGGCAGCACGCTAGGCTTCCCTGTCCATCACCAACTCCCGGAGTTCACTCAGACTCACGTCCATCGAGTCAGTGATACCATCCAGCCATCTCATCCTCGGTCGTCCCCTTCTCCTCCTGCCCCCAATCCCTCCCAGCATCAGAGTCTTTTCCAATGAGTCAACTCTTCACATGAGGTGGCCAAAGTACTGGAGTTTCAGCTTTAGCATCATTCCTTCCAAAGAAATCCCAGGGCTTATCTCCTTCAGAATGGACTAGTTGGATCTCCTTGCAGTCCAAGGGACTCTCAAGAGTCTTCTCCAATACCATAGTTCAAAAGCATCAACTCTTCGGCTCTCACCTTTCTTCACAGTCCAACTCTCACATCCACACATGACCATTGGAAAAACCATAGCCTTGACTAGACGGACCTCAGTTGTCAAAGTAATGTCTCTGCTTTTGAATATACTATCTAGGTTGGTCATAACTTTTCTTCCAAGGAGTAAGCGTCTTTTAGTTTCGTGGCTGCAATCACCATTTGCAGTGATTTGGAGCCCCCAAAATAAAGTCTGACGCTGTTTCCTGTTTCCCCATCTCTTTCCCATATCACTTTACATTTATCCAAACCCATGGACTGAACTGCACTAAGAGCAAGCTCTAAAGTAGCTTACGGATTTGGGTGACTGGGATGGATCAGTGTAGGTTCATCACTTGTAACAATGTGCTACTCTGGTGAGGGATGTTGATTATGAGGGGAGCTAAGTGTTCAGGGGGACAGAGGATATATGGGAAATCTTTGTAACCTCCTCTCAACTTTGTTGTGAATCTTAAACTTCTCTTAAAATAATCTTAATTTTTAAAATGTCATTATTAAAAAGGCTAAAAATAGAGTTCTTCTGATGAGAATGGAACTGAACCCTTCTACCAGCACCAGGATGCCGTCATCACACACTGGTATACACAGCTCACGAGCCGCCATCCTAAGATAAACTATGTGCGGAAGCCCATACAAATAAAGAAAGCCAGTAAAAAACCAAGCTCTGGTTTGATTAGTGCTTCCTTTCTTTCCTAGTTGTCCAAAGTGGTTTCCACGAATTACAAAATTTATTTTCATTTATCTTTTGAGATAAGAAAAGATGAAAGAAGGCATCCTTGTTCTCATTTTACGAGTGCTCCAAGACTCAGAACTGGCTCAGTTGGAAAGCTGGAATGGGAGCTTGATGTTCCAGCCCCTTTCTCTTTCCTCTGCACTAGCATCCCACCTTAAATGCACATATCACATTGACAAGCATCACAACACACAGACTCTCAAGAGGTGGTTTTTGTGGTGACAGTGAGGATGATAATGGTGAGAGCAAGGAAAACTGAGTCGAATGTGGATTGAAAAGATGTCCTAATAACACTGTATTTGAGAAGCATATTGAATCACTGACTTACTATGGAAAAAGTCCCGAGGTTCTGGATTTCTAATTCACCTTGACTCTTCCTTATGCAAATTAGTAAAGAGGAGCTCTTATCAAGGCCAGTGAGACAAGAATGATGAGACAACTTTGTCTTTGAACAGAATTGTTTATGGTATTCAGATACTTAAGCGTGTGAAATAAGCAAGTCAAGTTCCTTCCAAAGTTAGTGGTAAGTGAATGTAGATAACACACAGTCCTGAAAAAATGACTGCAGAGTAGTGGCCTCTGACCCTGGATATTGCCAAAAGGATGGTGCTACTAGACAAGAAAACTACAGAAAGCCTCATGAGACGATGGAGCTTGGAGAGAGCGAATAGATTGAAAGGAAGCCCCTGACAAGGGGGAGGGGAAGGGTGAAGGGATATTTTCAGAGGAAGCTGCCTCCTGTCACCAGCCCAACTTGTGTTACATACATTCACACTTCAGATTCTTTAGGGGAAAGTTTACATTATTTGCTGGACAAGGATTTGTGGAAGAAATAAACAAACTGAAACTCCCAATTAGCCATCAAGGGCTCCCCTGTTATTCAATAGCAGAGTATTCCTTGACATCTTTTGCAAGCCTCAATGGCATAAAGCAAAGAAGCAAGTACCTTAGATCTCACCTTGCTACAGGATACACAAAATGAATCGAGAGCCAGCCCAGATGGTCGGAGACACAGTTCAAAGCTATGGGGGCTTGATGCTGAGCTGCCAACTGTGGTTCTCAGGGAAGGAGGCTGATGGGGTTGCTCTTAAGGCTTGCGGTGTGCGATGTCTCTATAATTGCCGCTGCAAAACAAGCGCCAAGCCCTATTTTCACCTTCTACCTCTCTTTCTATAAAAATGAAAATCTTCAGATTCCTTCCGGTTAGCATACACAAGTATTAATGTAGACTTTCATAAAAGTGAAGTGACATAAAGCAGGTTCAAGAGCTTTTGAACTAGAAAATTCTAGATTCAAAACCAACTACCCACATACTAACAAAACCTAGCCAAGTAATTAAACCTCTCCAAGATGCTATGTTCTCACTTGTGAGGTAGGAATACTAACACCCATTTCCTTGCATAACTTGAGGATTAGATGAGATAACACAGAAAATGCATGTGAAACTCAGAGGACAAAGCAAGAAGGCAGCAAAGGCTATTTCCTCTCCTTCCTCATAAGATCTCAGATGTGATGATCTGTGGCTCTCAGCCCCACAATTTAAAGTAGCTTATTTAAAAATCACCTCAAGCCTTGCGCTCACTGAGTTAGGAATTATAGCTAAATCTTCATAAAACCTGGCCAGTGGAGTAAAACGTGGAGACATCTCTATGTGGCCAACAAAGGTCCATCTAGTCAAAGTTGTGGTTTTTCCTATAGTCATGTATGGATGTGAGAGCCGGACCATAAAGAAGACTGAGTGCCGAAGGAACTTTCAAATTGTGGTGCTGGAGAAGACTCTTGAGAGTCCCTTGGACTGCAAGGAGATCAAACCAGTCCATCCTAAAGGAGATCAACCCTGAATATTCATTGGAAGGACTAATGCTGAAGCTGAAACTCCAATACTTTGGCTGCCTGATGCAAAGAGCCAACTCACTGGAAAAGATTCTGCTGCTGGGAAAGATGGAAGGCCAAAGGAGGAGGGGGAGCAGAGGATGAGATGGTTAGATAGCATCACCAACTTGATGGACACAAATTTCAGCGGACTCTGGGAGATAGTGGAGGACAGAGAAGCCTGGCATGCTGTAGACGATGGGGTCACAAAGAGCTGAACATGACAACTCCACAAAACTAAAAGTAACCCCCATTTTTCCTGATTGGGAAGGTGACTACACTGCTAACTCTTAAAGGCAGAGGACAAAAACATGGATCAACCTCCCAACTTTCCATTATAATGGGAGCCAAGATGCAGTGATTGCATTTACCCTGGAGGACGCGTGTCAAAGGACGTGACAGGGAGAAACAACAGACAGGCTGTATCCCATCAATACAGCATAATTTTGCCAGAATCTTTACATCTCAGTAGTCTTCATCACTGTACGGAATGTACAAAGCGCTCATCACAGTTTAGCTGAGATTGCCCTAGAGCCTAAAGCTAACAAGGAGACTTTTACTTATGAGGACAGAGACTCTCCCAACAACTTTGCAATAATCCCCCTGTCACAGAGCAGGACTCTCTGCAGCCTTCTTAGGACAAACTTCCCATGTCCTCCACCTGTCTCTTGTTTGCAGAAAAACTTTAGCCTCTCTTGAGTTCCAAAGAACAGATTTAATCAGAGAAGTGATAACATGTATAATTAAAAGAAAACAGTCAAGCGAGACAAAATAATACTAGTTTAGACATTAAACAAAGTCAAGGGCTTATAGTTTATCCTCAAGGGATATATAAAATATCCTGAGCCATATCCTGTGAGCTATTTTGAAGATACTAAAACTCTCCCACAATGTGGAAGAAGTTAACTGTATGTGGACCACAAGTAGGTAGACCCCCAGACAGGTGGGAACAAGGTTGATGATACTGATTCCCAGTTACCTCACCACCAACCAATCAGAAGAAAGTCTACAAGTTGATTATATACCCTGTAACCTTCTCCCTCATCCTGTCTTAAGCCTTTCTTTGAAAGCTTGGCGCCCTACAGTAAACACCACAGTTTTCTTCACCACAGTTCAGAGTCAATAGAATTGACTGCATGTAGGCAAACAGACCCAGGTTTGCTTTGGTAACAAACCCAGACATTAATCCACTGCACATCATCTGGGTGTCGCTGGGGATCTGACCCAAGAAGCAAGACCACTATGAGGTGTTTAGAATAGTCTAAGTGTTAATAAAATTAGACCTGGGGGTTAGAGAAGAGTCTATACAGGGTGATTCCCTCTGGTGTTGTTCCTGAAGTCACCTCTATTAAGTCAGCAGGCAGGTGGTCTTCTAGGGAAGCTGTGTGCAATGTGGGAGAGGGCTGGACCCCACACGCATAAGCTGGAACCCACAGACACACCCTGGACCTCCCACATCTGTCTCTGACCACCGAAAATTCACAGCGGCATGAAGGAAGAGCTGGCATCCTCGGCCACAGAGATGCCCACGGGAGAGACTCGATGGAAGCCAGAGGAGCTGGTGGTCCGGAGTCCTGCTGAGCCTGGAAGGTGAGGTGGCACCTGAGGGGCAGTGCGTGCTGGCCACCGCTGTATTCTTCCCACCTGAGACCCTCAGAGCCAATCCATAAAGTCGGCTGCTGCTTCATATTCACCTTCCAAATCTCTCACAAACCTCTCCTGCGACCAGCCCTGATGAGGAATCAGACAGGAAAGAGAACCTGGGAAGTGTAGCTCCCGCTGAGTTAAATTCACGCAGTTCATAACTACCTCAGAGAGTAAATAACAACGCAAGAGCCACACTTCACTGCTACACTGGCC
The DNA here is from genome assembly GCA_917880005.1 of Nanger dama. Lineage (NCBI taxonomy): Eukaryota > Metazoa > Chordata > Mammalia > Artiodactyla > Bovidae > Nanger > Nanger dama. Next base: position 8,152,372 of record CAKJTW010000044.1, on the reverse strand, counting down.
ACTGGGCCCCGGCGCCCCTTCTTCCCCCATCCAAACACACTTCACTGCTACACTGGCCACTGGGTCACACGGCGGCCCCTTCATTCCCACCATCCAAGCTCCTCACGACTTCCAACCCCCGCTGATCCAAAATTCCAGCAGCCTTCCTCCTGTTGGCCTGTGTTTGGTTAACCCACCAGGGCATAAACCTAAGTGTGCCCTTTAAGTCTGTGGCTGCAAACCTTAGGCTGAAGAAATGCCTCTGCTGGTCACAGTGTCTCTCTGCCCTTCTCCTCCAGCTCAGGATTTACCAAGAAAAGGATGTCCTCATGGAGAGGGTAATTTAATCTGAATTGCTCTTTAATCCCTGGGTAGCTCTTGATTGCCTGGCTGTCAAAATAAAATGTGTTTTTTCAGCTGCATGGTCTATCAGGCTCTCATTAATCTACCACATTTTAATATCCATTAGTGAGCATTAATCTAAAAGGATGGATTTGGGGCAGAGATTCCACTCTTCTTGTCTTTTCTAATTTTCTATGATTAGAGAAAGTATTCTTTTTCCCCTCCATGAAACTCCAAAGAGGATAAAATGGCTGAAGAGTGTTTGTCTCTCTGTCCACACTGACAGATGGCTATTTGAAATTTCAAAACCACTCCAACTGGCTTTGAAGTTTTTTCTTGCCAAGTACACAGCACAAACTTAACCTCATCTCATACTAGGTCATGAATATCACTCTTCGCTGATGACCACCAACATGCTCCTTGTTCAGGATACCTTCTTCTTTGTTCTCTTTGGTTCCTACCCTTTTGCTCAGCCCCACAGCACTGGCTCCTGGACAGAGCTATGGAATCCAGCTTGGAGAAGCAAAGTGTCTGAATCTGAAGTCACTGGCAGACAAATGGATAAGAAAGCTGTGGTACATATACACAATGGAATATTACTCAGCTATTTAAAAGAATTCATTTGAATCAGTTCTAATGAGGTGGATGAAACTGGAGCCTATTACACAGAGTGAAGTAAGCCAGAAAGAAAAACACCAATACAGTATTTAGAAAGATGGTAACAATGACCCTATATGTGAGACAGCAAAAGAGACACAGATATAAAGAACAGACTTTGGGACTCTGTGAGAGAAGGCGAGGGTGGGATGATTTGGGAGAATAGCATTGAAACATGTATATTACCATATGTGAAATAGATCACCAGTCCAAGTTCAACGCATGAAACAGGGCACTCAAAGCTGGTGCACTGGGATGACCCAGGGGGATGGGGTGGGCAGGGAGGTGGGAGAGGTTTCAGGATGGGGGACACATGTATACCCATGGCTGAGTCATGTCAATATATGACAAAAACCACTACAATATTGTAAAGTAATTAGCCACCAATTTAAATTAATTAATTAAAAAATATATAAATAGTATAAAAATGAAAAAAAAAGAGGGAAAAAATTATTCTAAGAGAGCAAAGAGACAAAAGTGTTTCCCAGTGCATCTAATCACTGTTGCAGTGAGATTATTTTTCATGTCACCTGTATCCTTCCCAGCACAATCTGGAGCCTTGTCACCTCTGAAAAGATTGTAATCTTGAGCCAATTTTTATGATTAAGGTTTACTTTCAAAAGTGAAATGCATTCAGAAAATGCGGACTCCTTTATGATTTAGAAGTGGAAGTCCTCTATCCAGTATGCAACAACTCACCCAGCCAGAGAAAGCTAGTGCTATGCATTCAGGCTTGGAGTCCTCACTGAAAAATTCAAGGGTTTGTTTTTTTTTTTTTTACCATGGTGAGTTCCCCAAAGTCACATTCCCTTTGTAGATTTCATTTGGTCTTAACGAGGCATAAGCCCAAGCTTCCTACCTAATCTCTTAACTGGTGCAAATCAGTGAATTATCTCAATTCACTTTCTAGATCACCCCAGGATACAGCCTGGATGGTGCATGGAGAAATTCTAATTCTTGTTCTTGAACTTGAGGACCAGCAGGACAGTGTTGGTGCATGAACTGGGGTGGAAAACCAGGGCAAACTAAACAGCACAAGTTTTGTTGGGGCAGGAATACTATCTGCTTTGGTTGATGGGGCCAAATGGAATAACAGAATTTAGAGCTTAAACTTATGGGACTTTTTATACTCAGGAGAAGTCAGAAATATACAAACTTCATGTAAAATCTTCCAAATCTAAAAGTAAGTTTAAAATACATTAAACTCTGTGTAGGTCAGTAAAGTCTGTCTGCAGACACAGCCAGTTAGAGACGCCCAGTTTTATACTCTCATTCCCAGTGCATTAGCAGAAAGGCCAGCCACTTAGAGATGACTTGTCACCAGAAATATATAGTTGTTGTTTAGTTACTGGGTCATGCCGGACTCTTTTGCAACCCCATGGACTGTAGCCTGCCAGGCTCCTCTGTCCATTGGATTCTCCAGGCAAGAGTACTGCAGGGGTTTGCCATTTCCTTGTCCAGGGGATCTTCCCAACCCAGGGATTGAACCCCTGTCTCCTGCATTGGCAGACAGGTTCTTTACCACTGAACCATCAGGGAAGCATCCATGCCACTGTCAGTGTTCTTACAAGCTAAGAATATGTAAAAATATGGCAAACAGGCATGGGATACTGGCTGAAATAAAAGTGTATGGACATATCCATTCATTAAAAAGAAAAAGAAGGAAAAATAATTCCAGAATGTAAAATCATATTATTATGCTTAATAAATAGAGTTGGGGGAATCATATTATGATTGGCCCAGTGGTCAGGACTCTGTACTTTCACTCTGCATTTCATACAAAATAATTCCTAGAAAAAATAACTAAAAACACACTATGAGGAGTAGGTAAGGTCCCTTAGAGAAATGAAAATGAAATAATAAAGATAGATTTGATCACCTAAAGAAGTCAAGAAAGGAGGAACAAAAACCCAACATACAAGAAGAAAGCAAACAACAAAATGCCAGACTAAACCCAGCCACACCCCAAATCCATTAAATGTAAACAGATATACAGTTCTTATTAAAAGGCAAAGATTGTTATACTGGATTAAAAAACAGCAGCAACAAAACCCAAGACTCACCTGCATGCCATCTGTAAGAGAAGAACTTTTACATAAAAATATAGACAGGTTAGAATAAAAGGATGGGAAAAGACCATGCAAACTCTGGGTCTGTGACTTTACTATACCAGGTAAAATACACATCAAGATAAGGAGTTAAAGGGGGACATTCCATGGTGATAAATGAGTCCACTCATCAGGAAGGTATAACAACTCTGAATGAATATGCACCTCATAACAAAGTCTCCAAATACAGGAAGCAAAAACTGACAGATCGAAAAGGAGGCAGAGACATATCCACGATCCTTATTAGCGACTGTAACAATCAGGGTGAAGATCACATGAATATAATTGTCACCACATCTCCTTTTTCAGGAAGGACATCATGATAATTTAACAATGAGGCACGGGTTCTGAGCCATCAGAACAGACACTGGCAACAGTGCTGGAGGAAACTCTCAGGATCCCCTGCCTCCCCAAGAATTTATTGCTTCAGTCGCTGGACCAAAAAAGAGGAACCAGCTATGTCAAGTGTGGGAGGGGTTAGGAGAATGCACAGTTAAAAACAGGCATGAGAGAATTTCAATATTTTGCCAATTAATATGACTCCACATGTATAGAAGCTATAGATCAGCTCTAACTCCTGTAATAAAAAGAATGCCACTACCAACTTTTTCAAGACGGTATTTTATTAGACTGAAAGTTCCTTGAAAATAAGATCTGAGGTTGATTCATCCATGTAGTTCTCACAAAGCTTGGTACAGAGCCTTCTTCAAAAAATCAATTCAGTGAAACAAATAATAAATAATTCCCTTCTTTTTCTCTGGATGCATGAGGCGCTCTTTGGCAACAGTTCCATAAAGATGACTCTCCTGCACTTGAATTCTTTCATCACAATAGTTAAAGCCAAAACTAAGCAAAACATATTGGGATGCCGGCACCTTCTGTTGAACAAGTTGTATATAAAATGCTGTGGAAAAGGAGCATATGTTTTTGATAACTGTAAAACACATTATATTTAAGAACCGGGAAGGAATGTAAATGCTGAATATTAATGCACTTGAAGTCTTATTTAAATTAAAAGTTGCTCTTGGATGTGACTCTTCCCAAAACAAAAGAATCCCTCTAGGGGTCTCGTCTGCAGAGGCTGCACAGGGAGAGTCAGCTCCGCTCCTAGTGCCACTAGAACCCTGTCTTGGGTCTGGAGGTAAGGATCAAGATGCCAACACTTTGTTTTAAAAGTGAGTTGGGTTAAAAGAAGAAGAAATGAGGCCAAGACACAACGCAAGCAGCGCAGCGTGTTACTGGCCAGCCGCTGACTCACTGTGAGCCTCAGAAACACAGCCCATAACTCAGCAGACACGCTCCCTGGGTGGTCCTCCTGCTGCCTCTGCTGCTAAGTCGCTTCAGTCGTGTCCGACTCTGTGCAACCCCATAGACGGCAGCCCACCAGGCTCCCCCGTCCCTGGGATTCTCCAGGCAAGAACACTGGAGTGGGTTGCCATTTTCTTCTCCAATGCATGAAAGTGAGAAGTCAAAATGAAGTTGCTCAGTCGTGTCTGACTCTTAGCAACCCCACGGACTACAGCCTTCCAGGCTCCTCTGTCCATGGGCTCTTCCAGGCAAGAGTACTGGAGTGGGGTGCCATTGCCTTCCAGGAAAGCACAAAGGAGAGGGTCGATATCAACTTGGCTCCTTTCCATCTCTGCTTGCCCTGGGTCAAGGCTTGCCCCATGCGGGCTGCACCATGAGGCCCTCAAGTGGCCACTCTGGGATCCAGCCCTCGCGACTTTCAGTTGGTGGCTCTGACGGTAAAGCATCTGCCTGCAGTGTGGGGAGACCCAGGATCGATTCCTGGGTCAGGAAGATCCCCTGGAAAAGGAAATGGCAATCCACTCCAGCACTCTCACCTGGAAAATCCCATGGACGGAGGAGCCTGGAAGTTCATGGAGTTGCTGAGGGTCAGACATGACTGAGCGACTTCATTTCACTTCACTTCAGTCACTCAAATCATGTTTGACTCTTTGCAACCCCATGAACTGTAGCACTCTAGTCTTCCCTGTCCATCACCAGCTCCTGGAACTTGCTCAAACTCATGTGCATTGAGTTGGTGATGCCATCCAACCATCTCATCCTCTGTCATCCACTTCTGCCTTCAATCTTTCCCAGCATCAGGGTCTTTTCTAAAGAGTCAGTTCTTCACATCAGGTGGCCAAAGTATTGGAGTTTCAGCTTCAACATCAGTCCTTCTAATGACCATTCAGGACTGATCTCCTTTAGGATGGACTGGTTGGATCTCCTTGCAGTCCAAGGGACTCTCAAGAGTCTTCTCAAACACCACAGTTCAAATGACTTTCAGGTGATCATCCCAATCTGAGAACGGAGGAGCGCCTGAGCTGAGGGGGAGACTTGGAGAGGAAGGAAGCCGTCAAGGCAATCTGGGAACATGCCCAGGCTGGAGACGCAGCCCCAGCAGCAGTGCCATTCTGCCCCCTTCAGGCACAGAGGCTGCAGCTTCCCCTTGAGGTCTGCCTATGAGAAAGGCAAGGGTCAGAGGCCAAGGCAGAGCGTGAAGGGAGGAAGAGGAAGAAGCTGTGCTTAAGAGAAATGACCTCACATCCTGGGAAGAGCTCAGACTTTATTACCAGATAAACTTTGGTTCAAATCCCAACTCCACACTTGATAGTTGTGTAACTGTGTGCAAATCACTTAGCTCTCTAAGTTAAGCTTTCCCATTCTTAAACAAGGATAGAAACAATTGGTCTAAAGAGATTTTATGCCAGTATGCTGCTAAGTCGCTTCTGTCGTGTCCAACTCTGCATGAGCCCATAGACGGCCTCCCACCAAGCTCCCCCGTCCCTGGGATTCTCTAGGCAAGAACACTGGAATGGGTTGCCATTTCCTTCTCCAATGCATGAAAATGAAAAGTGAAAGGGAAGTTGCTCAGTCGTGTCTGACTCTTAGCGACCCCATGGACAGCAGCCCACCAGGCTTCTCCATCCATGGGGTTTTCCAGGCAAGAGTCCTGGAGTGAGGGGCCATTGCCTTATGCTAGTATAGATCTCGACATAGCAGATGGCTCTAGACACCCATTAAAAGTGAATTCCTGCACACGCTAGAGAATGCATATCAAAATCCTGTGGCCTTCACGTTGCTTAATAAATGATAACTGTTGTCAGGTCATTGCCTGATGGGCTTCCCAGGTAACTCAGTGGTAAAGAATCCCTTTGCCAATGCAGGAGACATAGGAGACATGGGTTCAGTACCTGGGTCAGGAAGATCCTCTGGAGCAGGAAATGGCAACCCAGTCCAGTATCCTTGCCTGGAGAATCCCATGGCCGGAGGAACCTGGTGGGCTACAGTCCATGGTGTTGCGAGAGAGTCGGACATGATTTAGTATCTAAACAACAACATTGTCTGATAAACTAAGAGCATGAAATAAAGTCACCATAATCCTGATGCTGCCTACGCGTGTCCTGGAGGCCCACGAGCACAGACACCCTCCTGGCCGCCTCGGTGCACCTCTCCAGTGCCTCTGCCTCCTGCAACACACCCAGGCCGCCAAGTGTTAGAGCTCAAAAACTCAGCTCGAGGACACGCTGCCTTCTTCTTCTTCTTTTTTTTTTTTCCCATTTTGCAAGGACAAATCTGACAGAAATGTAGAACCTGCATAGATATTTAAACAGCCTGAGCATCAGGGAAAGCCTTCAGCCTGGCCGTGAAGGATAGACTCTCTGACAACATCCACTATACAGATGAGCCCTCAAATTAGTGCAGTAGCTGCGAGTCCCGGCTGGAGGAGAGAGGCATTCGCCACTCCGCCTCTGCCACGGGCCGTGCCGCCAGGGGCATCCATCACGGTAAGTACCAAGGAACAACACCTCTGATGCCTCTTCATTGGGCCGCCAGCAAATGAGGCACTAGATTAGGCCTGACACCGGCAGGGCGCAAGCTGAGGTTTGCCGGGTGTAATTAATTGGAACCTCGCCAGCTTGACAAATTGGGATGATGAATCTATCTTGTATGAATAAGGAAAAAAATGCATAATCAGTCAAAGATTTAGTTAAGACAGCTTTACTCTGACTCTCTGCCACAGCTAAATCCATTAAGGCAAGGAAACATCACTTTAAAAAAAAAAAAAGGCAATGTCCTTCATATGTTCAATTTATTACTTTTTGTTCTTGAATTTATGAGAGAAGTCAACTCAGATTTGCTTGACTTTAAGGGGAGAAGAGGTTTCTCTTGCGAGTTTAAAAATTTGTTTCCCATATCTTTCCAGTTCAGTCAGAAATCTATGTAAACAGACATTGGAGGGTATTCATCATTACTTTTTAAAGGAATTTTAATAGTAGTTGAGTCAAACAGACCACTCTGCCTCAATGGAGATGATCTTATATCCAATGTAAAAACAGGAGAACTTTCATAATGGGTTTGCTTACCCCCCACCCAAAACTGTTTTCTCCATCACTGCTTATAGACGGTGATGGATCTAGCAATATATGAGTGGGAACTGTTTTTCTTTTCTAAATTGGCAGGGGAAATCAGTTTTTAATTTGTTTTGCATTCAAGTTGGGTCTCGTGAAATGAAAAGTATCATTTATGTGATTATCCAGCTAATTGACAAGCCTTAAAAAAATTCAAAGATAAATCAGCCCTATCATAAAAAAAATCATTTTAATTATTGACCAGATTAACTAGATGGTTATGCCCTGGGCAAGAAGACATTGTTCCCAAGAAGAAAGAGAACAGATCCACATGTTTTCACTGCAAGAGCTCTGGGTATAAATTAGGTCATGGTTTTTAAATCTGTGCTTCTTTAAAAATTTAATCTGTATGTCAATACTGCATACCCATTCTACTAAATAATGAAGCAACTCTACTTGCTTGTTTCTTCTTATCCTTTGGAAAACAGAAGCTGTTTGCAGCCTTCAAAACCCAGGTCTTGCAAGGATGAATGACAGTGGTTTATATTTCAACTTATATATGGTTCTTTTTACCCAAATAAAAGAACAAAATGTGAGGACAATGGTTAGATTAAAATGGTATAAAAGCCAAGATGTCACATGTGACCCAACAGACAGCTGAACACAAACACCACATTTACCCACTGAGGCAGGACCTTTGGGGCACCCACTGATCCCAGTCACCTGTACATGCCCAGTGGGGGCCCAGGTAAGGGGCCATCCATGGAAGAGCATACTGAGGTTGTTCAGTAAGGGATGAAAGAAAGGGACTGAGAAAAAGAATGGGCCAGGCTGCATGGTAAACAGACCGAGGGTTCAAGGTTGGTTACACAGGAGCTTCTGAGTCTTTCCCTCATTCTGGCATTCTACTCCAGAGGAAATGTCCTGTGAAAAAGAGATATCTGTGAAACTCGCTAAACACCACTTTGGAAATAGACTCTGCTGTCCTGTAATTTGAATCACACCTTAACTTCAAGTGGCAAAATGCCTTTCCTCCCAACCCATAAAAACTTTTAATGGTCAATGAAACTTGAAAAGTAGCAAGTGGGTTAAAAGTCGAAGGGTGCTTAATTTTTCTTTTGTGGATCATTTTTACAATCTTTTTCAAAGGATGGAGAGATGCCACAGGCAAACACACTAGTTTACGGGGTAGGGGGTGGGGTGAAGGGGAGGAAAGACCTCTCAGGAGACCACTCAGGTGACAGTTAACAAAGGGCAGGGTGTTTTGCTAGAGGCACAGAATTTATACTTATGAAGATAATCACTAAGCGAATCAGGGCGGCTGATAGTCAAAACTTTACTTCCATTCATTTTCAAAATCTCTGTTTTTGTTTGGTTTGGTATTTTAAATGTTGCAGTGTTGCTGAAGGCTTGTAATCTTTTCATTATATTCAACAATTCCCTTCCACTTTTGCCTAAACTAGTCCAGTCTTCCCACCCACTATAGCAGAGAAACGCGTGTGTTGTCATACATTATCTCAATTAATCCTTCCCATCTCCATAGAGCAAGAACTGACTTTTAAAAAGGGATTGGGGGAAGTAAAGAGACACACAAATTGTTATAGAAGTATATATGCGTGTGCTGACATGCTCAGTCACGTCTGATTCTTTGTGACCCCATGGACTATGGCCACCAGGCTCCTCTGCCCAAGGAATTTTTCAGGCAAGAATACTGGAGTGGGTTGTCTCTAGTATTTCCTCCTCCAGGGGATCTTCCCGACCCAGGGATTGAACCCACATCTCCTGTATCTCCTGCACTGGCAGGTGAATTCTTTACCCTGAGCTACATAGTCATAGAACTATGTAGCTGGGATTTAAAACCAAGCACCCAATGGGACCAAGCCTGAGTGAGTCTCCCCAGGCCCACCACCTGCAGTCAGCTTCCTTGCTACGGATACCCACAGACCACCACCTCCCCTTTACCCCTTTGCTGGAGACACGTCAGCCTAACCAGCTGACTCTCCAAGTGCCCTGGCTGTGACATGGCACCTGTCCCAGCTGAAGCTGACGAGCTGGAAGTCAGAGCCAAGGCAGCCCCACTCCCCAGACAGGTCTAGGCTGGTGTCAGCCTCCCTTTAGAAGCCTTTCCTTCTCCTCCTGGGCCCTCCTTCTCCCTGAATCCACCTCCTCAGACCTCAGCGCAGGCCCACTGTTCCCCTGACAGAAGGCAACATCACTGCCCTCAACAGATGGAACACCATCAACCTGGAGGAGATTTTGCTCATGAAAGAGCCGTGAGACTCAGTGTCAAGAAGACCTCAAGACGCATCATAAATGCAGGGGATGTCACCTTTCTTCTCGCACTCAGCTTGCCGGTTCTGTCACTAAAAAGCACATGTGACTGTGGGCAAGACTTGATGTCCTGCTCAGGCAGCAGGAAGCTATAGGGCAGGACAAGCATCCCAGCTGGCCCACCAAACTGAAACATAGACTGGAGATAAAGATGAGACCTTAGAGGGGATCTGGAAGCACCAAACATGCAAGGCCAGTGAGGCCACGACCACCAGCCTGCTTTGATCCCTGGATTTCTCATCCCACGGGAATGTGGTGATGGTAGACGGGACAATGGGTAACTGGCAGTGGTCTTAGGAGATGTGCCCATAACCTGCAGAAGTCCGGGCCAGGGCAGGTGCAGGACAGAGAAAACGGCAGACCCTCATGGGGAGCAGCAAAGGGCAGGAGTGAAAAGGAGAGCCTCAGGGTGCAAGTTGAAAGATACCAGGAGCTGCTGCATGACGATCGCGTGGGAGCCATGCAGCTGTGGGTAGATAATCCTAGGACCTCGACCCAGAAGATGATTAACCCTAAGGTCTTGCCCCCATCAGTGTTGGCTACGTGACTGAAACTGCAGGGCAGACATTCAGAAGCTCAGCTGTGAAATGCCCTTGGGAAGGGGTAGCCACCACCTTCTGAGCTGCAATTCTCCAGAGGGGAGATGTTAAACCAAAGAAGGGAATTTCTAAGAGGTGGTGGGCGGCGAGGAGACCAGGGTTCTTCATTCATGAAGAGAGGTTTAATAGAACAGCAAGTTCCAGAGGGGGACATCAGAAAGACAAGTGTAACAGATACACATGACTGTATATAAAGTAGATAAGCAACAAGGACCTATTCTATACACAGGGAATGCAATGGCTTGTAATAACCTATAATAGAAAAGAATATGAATACATACACACATTTATATATATATATATATATATATATGTATAACTGAATCACTTCACTGTACACCTGAAACACTGTAAATCAACTATACTTCAATTAAAAAGAAAGAAAGATGTATGTGAATCCCAGTTCAGCAACTCACAGCTATATGAGCTAGGAAATCTCAATCTTCTATCAAGCAAGGAAAATAGTAAAAGTCCTATCTGCAGTAGACACTCTCATCATGCCTCCCCACTAAAGGCCCTTTCTGAGCCCTCAGTCCTGGCAACTTTGGGCCATAAGATCCTGGCTACACTCCTCCCTAACACTGGACCCAGGCTGAACCCAAGACTGAAACTAGACCAACAGGCATTTAGAACTGGTCCAGCCAGTTAGCTATGAGGGGCTGAGCTTCTAGGGTATGTAGCTGGTCACTAGGCCACCACTGATGGGTGGTCTTGATGCGCACAAAGCTGAATGAGCAGATGAGCAGAAGGAAGCAAAGATAGAGAAACTGCTTTCTAACTCACCCCCATGAAGCTGTAACTAGATTCTCAGGGATTTATTGGTATCTTCCAATGAAGATATCTCGCTTTTTATTTGTGCCTCTTTGAGTGAATTTTTGGTGTTTGCCAGCATTTTGCCCTGGTCAAGAGCCTCAGCAAAGAATGGCAATAACAGAGGTGACTCCAAAATGGGTACAGTAACAATGACTTCTATGGCCTCAGATGCTCCTGTGTAAAGATCAGCCCTCGCCTGGGTAAAGCCTCTTATAGATCACTGACCTAATCATGAGATCAAGACCACAATAAGATAAATGCATATCCCAGGACCTTGCTACTCAAAATACCTGGACCAGCAATGACAGCATCACTTGGGAACTTATTTGAAACAGAGAAACTCAGGCCCACTCCAGACTTGGTGAGTCAAAATCTGTACTCTTACAAGACTCCCCTGTGATGTGTGTGCATATGAAGTTAAAGAAGCATGACTCTGGTAATAATCCCTGCCCAGTGAAGAGAGGTACCTATCAGTCACCCTTTGATCATCAGACCTTACCCAGGTGATGTGCATGGCTGAGCACATCTCCCACTCCTCTTCATGGCTCCATAGAAGTCCTCCCAACTCTGAATGCCAGATTTAAATGGACAACATCCCCTTTCAAGGGGACCATTCTATTGTCAAGAAGAAAATCTGGACTAGGCATCTCAAGGGCCATTCATTGGCCGTTTGATCCTGGCCGAGTTGCACGGCCCCATTAATTTACAGAATTTAACATTCATTTCTCAGATTGTAAACTCTCAAAGGGTTCTGTCCAGTAACCAACACACCAAATAAATACGTCCATTAAATGTTTGCTGCAGGCTTTTTCAGTCCCCACCATCTGAAAGGTTAGTGGAGGCAACTTGCAAAGCACAAGGAAACTAAATCATGCAGCTTTATTCTTCCAAGACCTGATTTTCAGTAAAACAGGAATAACCACCAATCCTAGGGTTTTAATGGCACAATAAAAGGCTTAAATTATGGATTTCACAGAGTCAGAAGGAGAATACCTGTGCTTATTTATTCACTCATTTATTCTTTCATTCACTTTTTCTGATTATTCTGTTCAGACAAAAAGAGACAGGAGGATTCATTCTTTCTGTTTGGATGAAGACGTGGGGATTGCCAGACAGGCAATATATTAGATCTACCTGACTCTCAGAAAACAAGTTACTGGATTTCTTTTCCAGGTTTTTAATTGACTTTAGGGTGGATGAGAAAGTGAAATGTGGGAATTAAAGCCAAGAGGGCAGATGTTACTGTCGGTCTGTCTAACATAGCTGAAGTTCTGGCTGTGACTTAGGACCCTCTGAGCTTGCCTGAACCTCATGTCTCTCAGAGCCTGAACTCGGCCATCTGTGAGGTGGGGACACCACCTGCCTTACGGGTTTGTTCTAAGGACTGGGAAAAATGTCATTTCAAATCATCATTATTCCATGAAGGGAGACATCTCATGACTGTTAGACTCACCAGGAGCCCCGTGACGAGGGAGCACTCCAAGTTCAGCACCCTGGCAGAGTGCTGGAAAGTAGCCACCTGAGCTGTTGCAAAGATGAAATGATATAACTATTGTGAATATCTTGGCCTTATGCCTGAATATCATCTGTATACTTGATGCCAAATGCTCTTTTTATCTTTGGGGTCAAACAGATGTGCTCACATCCCAGTAACACACTACCTCTGTGACTGTGAACAACTTCACTGATGAATACCCTACCCTATTTCAGAAAAGATTCAGTGTACCTTATCAAGGCATCTCAGATTCCTCAACCACACAGTGGGACTGTTTGACTATTAAAGGAGAAGACTTCTAGAAAAAGAGTTGGTCATGTTTTTTGTTTTTCTTTTATTTCCCAAACCCCTTCTCTGCTCTGCTCTGTGTGGAAGACCTAGCTGTTGCATGGTGGTGAGGGTCCCAGCCTGAGAGGACAGAGGAAGAGAATTTGGGGACAGAGCTTACAGTGCTGTTCATTACTAGCAACCCATAGATTATGACACTGCCTGGAATGGGGACCACCCCCAGTTGATTCGCAGGGTAGAGACGCAGGTAACTCAGGAGGAAGAGAGGCAGGAATTGGAGGTGTGCCACGAGGAAGAGCATCACTGTCAGAGACATGCTAGTAAAAGGAGTGAAGGTGCCCAGAATTACAAAACGCTAGAGTGTGGCCTTGATGCTAGAACCATCTAACCATTGGACTTTGGACATCTGTGGAACTTTTGATTCTTCATAAATGAGATAAGGGGGGGTTATTTTACAGGCTAATCTCGAGATACTTGTTATCTCCAGTGGTCTCTTTGTCAGGAGTTGGACTTTCCCTAGTTCTTCCTACATGCTTGAAACTTGTTCTCCGAGATGTGCCAAATTTATTCCTATCCTTTGCTTTTTCTGTTTCCATGTCTACCCCTAAAAATCCCTCTTTTGAAAGGCAATTTGGACTTTTAAGCTGTTGATTTAATGTTGTGGCTGACGGAAGTATTTCTGTTAATGGATGTAGCCACACCAGATTTGCTTTGAAAAGGCTGATCTCTCAATAGTCACATTTGGCTTCCTACCTCCATTTTATTTATCTAGGTTCAAAACCAGTTTAATGTTTCAAGATGTTGGTTTTGGGGGAAATGTTTAGAGAATTCTTTTATTGAGAGATAATGACCCATGTATAAGGAATATTTACTTAATCACTAATGCAATCGTTGACTCAATTTGAAAAACGAAGTCTTTGGGGAACATGGGTCCTTCTTTTGTATTTACTGTTTGTTTAAAAATGGTTTGAAATGCCTCACTGAAAATAAAGCACAAAAATGTGAAATACTGATTTTCATTTGCATATATTTGATTCCTCAGTAGTAGGAGGGATACTGTGCATTACAGCATATGCCCACAGTTGAAACAAAAGATTTTGATTCTTTCTTAGAGTCATAACATTAATATTGCTATTTTTTTAAGAAATGTTTTGGCATCAGATATCTGCTGGTGTTCTCCAATTTAAATTTGCAACTTCTAGGACTATTTAGTTATCAGCAGAGGTGCCAAATACAATTTTTTGGTAGAGAAACCAAGAAAATATGATTGCTCCTCAGGTTCACAAAATAAACGGGAGAAAGAGTAGTTGTCCTAGCGTAGTTGTGTATGTATATATATATATATATACAAGTTATAAATTAAGAAGTGTAACAAGGGGCTTTGGCTCAGACTTCTGTGATGATCATGTTAAGAAATAACTGAAGAAACAAAACTCTTGGAAATGAAAATATTAATTTCCACATTATATATTACAGGTAAAAATTGAAGACCATTTATAAGTCAAATAGCAAAACATTTAACAAGTAAAACAGGGAACTTAAACTCAGTCGAATGACCTAGGGCCATTGACAGAAACAGCTTTGGTAACAACATGGAAAATCTTTGGTATACAAAGTTCACCAGAAAGAGCAGAATACAAAGTTATATGTCCAGTGTGACTGTGACTGTGAGACTGTGGCCAGACCTTCCAAAGAAAGAAAGAGAAGTTGTTCGGTCATGTCCGCCTCTTTGCGACCCCATGGACTGTAGCCCGCCAGGCTCCTCCATCCATGGGATTTTCCAGGCAAGAACACTCGAGTGGGTTGCCATTTTCTTCTCCAGGGGAGACCTTCTAAAGGAACATGTAAAAATGAAATGACTGTGTTTGATGTATGAGATTAGTGATAATACATTTACAAAAGAAATCCTTTATAATTGTGATAAAATTTCTCTTTGCAATTGAAGATTTAATCTAGAAGAAAGAATTCTCTGATAGGACTCAGTGAAGTTGGAAGGGAAAGAAATGAAGGTTTATTTCTGTCTTAGGAATTATCAGTTGCCAGAAGGAGAACCCCACTCAACCCAGCTTAAATAAAAGGGAATTTATTGCAAAGAGACAATGAGAATACAGAGTCCTAGCTGGGCTGCAGGACAGGGTGAGCCTAGGACAAGGAGCCACTGATGCATCCTGGCCTCACCACACATGAACAAAGTGTTTTAAACGAAGACCAGATCCAACCCCAGGCTTGCATGGCCCTGAGAGGGTGAGCTTCCTGGCCTCACCCTCATCATGCCCATGGGTTCTGTATTTACAACTTTGACATTTGGTTCATCATGGACTTGCATTAAGTTTTATTTATTAAAATGCTGTAATAAACTATCTATTGTCTTAACTCTTGAGGGTTTTTTTTTCACTCTCCCTTCAATTTTGTGCCCACAGCGAGTGCCTCACTCACCTCCCACCAATCCCTCCCCTGACTACAACAGAATCTGAAATTCCTCCATAAAGCCTGTCCTTGGTTCATGGTATTGTTTCCCAAAAGGCTCTTTGTGATCTTAGCCCATGACCTGATAATAACAGATGAACCCATTAGCAGGTATTTTCATGCCAGACTGACTGTGTTCATCAGAAGAGCTGAGAGTGAGCACAGGGCATAAAACGTTTGATTGGCGAGAGGACGAAGACAGGAGCAACCTGTTGGGGAAAGCTCCAGCTCCTGGAGGGACAGACCGGGGCAGAGCAAAGGCACACCCGTTTACAGCCTCTCCCCCTGCCCAGCCTCTCACCGTCCTTTCTCTACCAGCCCCCCGTTAGGGTGAGGAACTAGCCATCTGCGAAGGGTCTGCCCACTAGAGACAGACCTCCCTCTAAAGAGCAGTCCACCAAGGGGACCTTTGACGTTGGCTTCCCTCAACCAGCAGCCACCCCTGGGAGCCCGGCGCTGCGCTCCTAAAGCCCAGACAAGCCTTGCCTCTTGACTAGGGTCGCACCCTCAGTCCCCGCATGAGTCCCACTCGGCCTCGTGTACACGGGTTCTTCAGGCGTACCAGGAGGAAAGACGACGACTGACGCCTGCTTGCGTGCGCGTGTTTCCCATGGAAGAGAAACGTCACTTGTGCCCGTTTGTTTTCCTGTTCGCGAGAGTACTGCATTTGCCATTCTCTCTTCTTTTCTCTCTTCCTTTTCTAATCTACTCCTCACTTCCTCCTGCCCTCCCTTTTGCCTCCTACTCCTCACCGTACCCCAGTATTTCTTCCTAAACCATGGCCCAGCCGCTAAGGCATCTGTCCTCTTTAGAACCTCTTGTAGCGATGGATGCAGAGAAGCGTCCTTCTAATGGGAGAGGCCCAGCTTTTCCCTGGGGGCGAATAACTCGAGTTTGAGCGGAAGGAGCATTAGTCGCCTTCTCTCTGTGCCTGCTTCTGAATCTTCCCTTCGGGTTACTGAGCTAATCATGTCTCCTCCTTCCTCTAGGAAGGACCTGAGGCTGCTTCCACGTGACTTGTACGAGCTGATGGGCCTGATGGCAGATGAGCCTAGGGAGTTATTGATAGTCAGCCTTTCCTAGGACTTTCTCCCAAAGGAAGAAGCAACTGGATTTAATTACCAAACCCATGGAGAGTTCCAGGAAGGTCCAGTCTTGGTGCCATCTTCAATTGTTTCCCTTATTTGGTAATTAATTACCATATCTGTCAACTGCATTTTTTTAAACCAGTCATCATGATCCTGGATGCTCTTGGCTGGTCTTTAAACAATTAAACTTTGCGGTCAAGACAATGACATTCACCTTCCAATTTTCATTCTTGTATTTCATCTGCAAATCATTTGCCTTTGAAGAAAGTAACTGAGTAGTTCAAACGTTCTGATTCATCTGTTAGTGGCAGACCTTGTAGAGCTCCAATAGAATGATCTTACAAATCATCCTCACCACACACAGTCCATAAAGCCGCGCACAGTGCCTATTTTAACACCAGAACCTAACAAAAAATGAGAGAAACAGGAAGACTTAGACTGTAAGTTTCCAACCTTAATGAAGCAAGACTAGATACACTCAAGTGTCAAAGACACTAACCACTGTTTCTAGCAATTTCTCTGGGTTTAAACCCATGAATTCATACTTACATATATAACAATTATGCTCTTTAATTATAAACACACTCTGTAAGCATATTTCTTTTAAACAAACTCTGGAGATGATGGCACTTTGGCTAAGTGACCCACCGGGCTTGCTCCTAGGTTATTCGACTAAAACTGGGAGTTGAAACCAGGGCCCCTCCCCCACCGTTTCTCCCAGTTTCGTTTCTGCTCACCTTTATGCAGCCTCCAAAACAGGAGCACAGAGGGTCTCAGCATGTACTGCTGCCCCGCACTCTGCCAAGGGGCACTGTTTCCCTGGAACACAAAGTGTGTTTTCTGCAATGCAGCAACCATGCTTCCACCACCCCCCTAGCAGCACAAACCCCCAGTCGAGCTGAGCTCCTGTCTTTGTTTTGTTCTTGTGCCTTCGGAGCGTCCTCCACGAGCCAGAAGCAAACAGTGTATAACCCAACAGTGGAATCACTTCAGTGTGGGTTCAGACAGACCCAAGCTTAAGAGCTGCTATATCACTTAAAAGCTGTGACCTAGGGCAATTCATCCACGTTTTCTCAGCCTCAGTTTTCACACCGCTAACCTTGGGTTAATAATGTGCACTGTAGTGGCCTCTAGCAGATATAAATCACAAAGCATCACTCCAGGAACATTTTAGGGGATCAATAAGTGTGAATCTGCTCCATGTCACACATTTTTCCTTGCCTTTCTGAATCCTCCATTCTGAGCAAGGATGGCCAATTACCATCTTTTAGAAGAGAAACTGTCCAGTATTACTAGTAGCAAGCGCATCAAACATGAATGATTACAGCTACCCTGAAATCACAGCAGCTTACCATGTCCTTGACATCTAGGGGACTGTCTAGCTTCGGACTTCGGGTAAAGAGGACCCCAAAGCATCATGTACATTTGGCACAACACTAACAACAGAGATTTTAATGACATCACCTCCCAAGGGAAAGGCCAGCCAACTTAAGGTAACCTGCTGTAGTCCTTTCTACACGATTTAACATCTGACAGTTTGCAGAGTCTAGCCAGCCATGCTGCCGTGTTTTATTACCAGCCATTGAAAATAATTAGTTGGTGACCCAGAAAACTGATATATAAAATCCTTTTAATCACCAATATGGCTTTCAATTATACAGCGTAAACTTATTAACCTTTTACTGTGGAGACTTGATTTATGGAATTTATCTACATGACCATTATGAGCAGAGATAAAAAGTGTATTATCTGAGGTGCTGGCATTAACAATAAAGAACGGCTTTCCCCATCGTGGAGTCTTAAGTGGTGATGGCAGCCTTCTGGGAAGTCTCTAGGGATTCATTTGTCTCCTGCAATCGCTCGGCAATGGTTGACTGCGGACGCACTGTCTGTGTGTGTGGCTTTGTAACTGAACAAGGTAAAGTCTCACTACCGCAGCATGGTCCCAGCCTTAACTGGCTTAGTTTAACCCAACCCAAACTGTTCCAGCTTCCTCTCCTAAAAATTCAGCATCCTCCAATGAGCCGGGCTTCTCTCTGTGCTCCATTGCTGGACGTGTGTGTTTTCTGCCCTTAATGGGTCCACCTATGCCTGCCAACAGCCAAACACACACACCCACACACACACACACACACACGCAACTCCCATCCACACAACCTCAACCCCATACATACTCATAACCCTGCTCACACCTAAAAGCCCCCAAAACATCTGCACACAATGCATATACACATGCATACAACCCTTACACACACACAGCATTCCCACAGTGCTACACCCTCAACCCACCACACACACGTATAATTCTCCCACACACACCCATGGTCTCTCCATACACACCACAATCCCTACACCCAGCCCTTACACACACACAGCATTTCCACAGTGCTATACCCTCAACCCACCACACACACGTATAATCCTCCCACATACACCCATAATCCCTCCATACACACCACAATCCCTAGACACATACCCACAACCTCATGACACACATATAACTTCCTAACAAACCCCCCAAACCCACACCCACCACTTCACACACACCTACACAGTCTCCTTCACACATACAATATACATGCACAATCCTTCCATACTCATTCATACACGCGTGCAACTCCCCCAAAACACACACACACACACGTTACACAAAAGAAACCTTCCTTCAACATACACTAACACATAAACTCCTTTCTCTTTTTTTTTGGCCTGGTATAACTTTATTTTCTTTTTAATATTTTAAATTTTATTTTTACTTTATTTTACTTTACAATATCGTATTGGTTTTGCCATACATTGACATGAATCCGCCACGGGTGTATACGAGCTCCCAGTCCTGAATCCCCCTCCCACCTCCCACCCCATATCATCTCTCTGGATCATCCCCATGCACCAGCCCCAAGCTTCCTGTTTTAATAAA
Source organism: Nanger dama (assembly GCA_917880005.1). Taxonomy (NCBI): domain Eukaryota; kingdom Metazoa; phylum Chordata; class Mammalia; order Artiodactyla; family Bovidae; genus Nanger; species Nanger dama. The sequence continues at coordinate 8,132,928 of CAKJTW010000044.1, read as the reverse complement.
GTATACTTGGTTTACAATGTTGCACTAGTTTCAGGTATATAGCAAAATGAATCAGTTATATATACAATAATTTTTCAGATTCTTTTCCCTTATAAGTTACTACAAAATGTTGAGTATAATTACCTGTACTGTACAGTAGGACCTTGTTAAGTATTTTATATATAGTAGTGTGTATATGTTAATCCTACACTCCTAATTTGTCCCTTTCCCTCTTTCCCCTTTGGTAAACATAAGTTTGTTTTCTGTGTCTGTGAATCTATTTCTGTTTTGAAAATAAGTCTTTTTGTATCATTTTCTTTTAGATTCCACATATAAGTGATATCATATTTGTCTTTTTCTGTCTAGTTTACTTTACATAGTTGACAATTTCTAGGCCCATCCACACTGATGCTGCTGCTGCTGCTGCTGCTGCTGCTGCTGCTGCTGCTGCTGCTGCTGCTGCTAAGTTGCTTCAGTCGTGTCCAACTCTGTGTGACCCCATAGACGGAAGCCCACCAGGCTCCCTCGTCCCTGGGATTCTCCAGGCAAGAACACTGGAGTGGGTTGCCATTTCCTTCTCCAATGCGTGAAAGTGAAGTTGCTCAGTCGTGTCCAATTCTTCGAGACCCCATGGACTGCAGCCCACCAGGCTCCTCTGTCCATGGGATTTTCCAGGAAGAGTACTGGAGTGGGGTGCCATTGTCTTCTCCCCACACTGATGCAAATGATGCTATTTCAGCACTTAAAAGACAGGGAAGCAACCTAATATCCATTGACAGATGAATGAATAAAGAAGGTCTGATAGGTAGTATCCCATTATGTGTGTCGATAGATGCTACACACACACATGTATACACACTCAACCACATAAAAGGGCAAGTCCTTTCTCTGAAGAGCGTTTTCTCATTTAGGGTCATGTGAAATTTCTCTAATCTCCAGGGCAGAGGATGACACTGCCTCATTCCTGCTGCTTCACTTTGCTGAGGGAACTCACCAGGGACCAGAGCACATGTCATCCCAAAGGACGACTCACTCCCTGTCCCTGGTGTGCACCTCCCCTCACTGGCCACGCCCAGCAGAGGGGACTGCCCCTCAGTGAGCTGAGGGCACGCCTCCCTCGCTGGCCACGCCCAGCAGAGGGGACTGCCCCTCAGTGAGCTGAGGGCACGCCTCCCTCGCTGGCCACGCCCAGCAGAGGGGACTGCCCCTCAGTGAGCTGAGGGCACGCCTCCCCTCGCTGGCCACGCCCAGCAGAGGGGACTGCCCTCAGTGAGCTGAGGGCGCAAAGGAGGCGCCCAGCAGCGCTCTGCTCCCAGGCGCCTTTGTCTCTGTCAGTGAAAGTGTGTATGCGCATGCACTTGAGCAAATTCAAAACAACCAGTCAGAAAACAAGTTTTAAATAACATACTGCATGGGTAGAGAGGGAGGATTCACAGGAGCTATCAAAACAATCTTTCTACTTCGATAGTGTGTGTGGTGATGGCTCAGAGCAGAAAATGGCCCGAGGAAAGAAATGCCAAGAGGAGCAACTGAGTGATGCTTCAGGAAATAACCAGACCTCTAGCTCACCGAGCGGGTCTACAGTACATGAGAGGCCAGCAGCGACAGGGTGAGCAAGTGCCCAGAGGAGATGCAGAGGCTGCAGCTTTTATCACCAGAGCCTCGCAGGCTCCAGAATTCCCAAAGCGCCTTGAACGCACCCCACCACAGCCAGTGCCAGGCACTCAGGCCCATGCTCCGGGTTGGGGACCCAGGGGCGCACCCAGGATGAGTGCAAGTCAACAGGAGGACAGGGGCCTCAAAGAAATGTTACTGAGAGCATCACTTCAGACTAGTATCACAATAGTCATCTCAGGAACAAGCAGAATTTTGTTAGCTTTCCTTATACTTATTTGGGCGATTCCCAGGTGGCACTAGTGGTAAAGAACCTGCTTGCCAACGCTGGAGACATAAGAGACACGGGTTCAGTCCCTGGGTCAGGAAGATCCTCTGGGGGAGGGCATGGCAGCCCACTCCAGTATTCTTGCCTGGAGAGTCCCAGGGAAGAGGATCCTGGACTACAGTCCATAGGGTCACAAAGAGTCAGACTCAACTGAAGCAGCTTAGCATGCACACACACTTATTTTATGATTTCATTCACAATTCTTAGGGGAAGGAATAGTAAGGATGAAATCATAATTGTTTCACAGTTGAAGGACACTAAGGCCCCAGTCTTGCTGGGATTAAGTCATATATTATACAACCATAATTTTATTAATATTTTTCCCAAACCAAATTTTATAAATTCCCCAATGGAAAGAACAGTTACCATTTTGCTGTTCAGCAGTAATTAACACAACACTGTAAATCAACTATACTTGGATTAAAAAACAAGGAACTAGCTTTAAAAATGCAAGTAACATGCCTTATTAATAAAATTTAAATGTAAAAAATAAACAAAATGCAATTATTTAGCTATTAAACTTAATCTAAAAAAGAGTGGGGTAATAAAATTGGATTGAATAAGGTTTAAAAAGAAAGAACACTATCATATTTTTCTCTGTATCCCTACATCTAACCCAGAACTAGAATAAAAAAATTAGCCATTTATTAGTCATAAGTGAATTAGTCATAAAATGAATAAATAAATGAATAGTTGGTATTGTTTATTCATTTAATTCTCCATTTCCTCCAATGGATTTCAACAGAACCCCAGTGAAACTGAGTCAAATGTTTGGACTTACCAAGTATATTGCATGGGACTATGCATTCTGTGGAGTAGTCACTCCATGTTCAAGGTCAGGAGGGGCGGCCATGAGGAGATACCACATGTTCAGGAGAGAAACCTCAAGTAAGACAGTAGGTGTTGCAAGAGGGTATCAGAGGCAGACACACTGAAACCATAATCATAGAAAACTAGCCAATCTGATCACATGGACCACAGCCTTGTCTAACTCAATGAAACTAAGCCATGCCGTGTGGGACCAAACAAAATGGACAGGTCATGCTGGAGAGTCTGACAGAATGTGGTCCACTGGAGAAGGGAATGGCAAGCCACTTCAGTATTCTTGCTTGAGAACCCCATGAACAGCATGAAAAGGCAAAATGATAGGATACTGCAAGAGGAACTTCCCAGGTCAGTAGGTGCCCAATATGCTACTGGAGATCAGTGGAGAAATAACTCCAGAGAGAATGGAGCCAAAGCAAAAATAATACCCAGCTGTGGATGTGACTGGTGATAGAAGCAAGGTCCGATGCTGTAAAGAGCAATATTGCATAGGAACCTGGACTGTCAGGTCCATGAAGCAAGGCAAATAGGAAGTGGTCAAACAGGAGATGTGAATGTCGACATTCTAGGAATCAGCGAACTGAAATGGACTGGAATGGGTGAATTTAACTCAGATGACCATGCTATCTACTACTGCGGGCAGGAATCCCTCAGAAGAAATGGAGTAGCCATCATGGTCAAGAAAAGAGTCCAAAATGCAGTACTTGGATGCAGTCTCAAAAACAACAGAATGATCTCTGTTCGTCTCCAAGGCAAACCAAACCATTCAATATCACAGTAATCCAAGTCTAAGCCCCAACCAGTAATGCTGAAGAAGCTGAAGTTGAACTGTTCTATGAAGACCTACAAGGCCTTTTAGAACTAACACACAAAAGAGATGTCCTTTTCATTATAGGGGACTGGAATGCAAAAGTAGGAAGTCAAGAAACACCTGGAGTAACAGGCAAATTTGGCCTTGGAATGCGGAATGAAGCAGGGCAAAGACTAATAGAGTTTTGCCAAGAAAATACACTGGTCACAGCAAACACCCTCTTCCAACAACATAAGAGAAGACTCTACATATGGACATCACCAGATGGTCAACACCAAAATCAGATTGATTATATTCTCTGCAACCAAAGATGGAGAAGCTCTATACAGTCAACGAAAACAAGACCAGGAGCTGACTGTGGCTCAGATCATGAACTCCTTATTACCAAATGCAGACTTAAATTGAAGAAAGCAGGGAAAACCACTAGACCATTCAGGTATGACCTAAATCAAATCCCTTATGATTATACAGTGGAAGTGAGAAATAGATTTAAGGGCCTAGATCTGATAGATAGAGTGCCTGATGAACTATGGAATGAGGTTCATGACATTGTAAAGGAGATAGGGATCAAGACCATCCTCATGGAAAAGAAATGCAAAAAAGCAAAATGGCTCTCTGGGGGAGGCCTTCCAAATAGCTGTGAAGAGAAGTGAAAAACAAGGAGAAAAGGAAAGATATAAGCATCTGAATGCAGAGTTCCAAAGAATAGCAAGAAGAGATAAGAAAGCCTTCTTCAGCGATCAGTGCAAAGAAATAGAGGAAAACAACAGAATGAGAAAGACTAGAGATCTCTTCAAGAAAATTAGAGATATCAAGGGAACATTTCATGCAAAGATGGGCTCGATAAAGGACAGAAATGGTATGGACCTAACAGAAAAAGAAGACATTAAGAAGAGTTGGCAAGAATACACAGAAGAACCGTACAAAAAGGATCTTCATGACCCGGATAATCACAATGGTGTGATCATTCATCTAGAATCAGACATCTTGGAATGTGAAGTCAAGTGGGCCTTAGAAAGCATCACTATGAACAAAGCTAGTGGAGGTGATGGAATTCCAGTAGAGCTATTTCAAATCCTGAAAGGATGCTGTGAAAGTGCTGCACTCAATATGCCAACAAATTTGGAAAACTCAGCAGTGGCCACAGGACTGGAAAAGGTCAGTTTTCATCCAATCCCAAAGAAAGTCAATGCCAAAGAATGTTTAAGCTACTGTACAATTGCACTCATCTCACATGCTAGTAAAGTAATGCTCAAAATTCTCTAAGCCAAGCTTCAGCAATACAGGAACCATGAACTTCCTGATGTTCAAGCTGGTTTTAGAAAAGGCAGAGGAATCAGAGATCAAATTGCCAACATCTGCTGGACCATGGAAAAGCAAGAGAGTTCCAGAGAAACATCTATTTCTGCTTTATTGACTCTGCCAAAGCCTTTGACTGTGTGGATCACAATAAACTGTGAAAAATTCTGGAAAGAGATGGAAATACCAGACCACCTGACCTGCCTCTTGAGAAATCTATATGCAGGTCAGGAAGCAACAGTTAGAACTGGACATGGAACAACAGACTGGTTCCAAATAGGAAAAGGAGTACGTATTGTCACCCTGCTTATTTAACTTATATGCAGAGTACATCATGAGAAACGCTGAGCTGGAAGAAGAACAAACTGGAATCAAGATTGCCAGGAGAAATATCAATAACCTCAGATATGCAGATGACACCACCCTTATGGCAGGAAGTGAAGAGGAAAGTAAAGAGCCTCTTGATGAAAGTAAAAGAGGAGAGTGAAAAGTTGGCTGAAAGCTCAACATTCAGAAAACAAAGATCATGGCATCTGGTCCCATCACTTCATGGGAAATAGAAGGGGAAACAGTGGAAACAGTGTCAGACTTTATTTTGGGGGCTCTAAAATCACTGCAGATAGTGATTGCAGCCATGAAATTAAAAGACACTTACTCCTTGGAAGGAAAGTTATGACCAACCTAGATAGCATATTCAAAAGCATAGACATTACTTTGCCAACAAAAGTCCGTCTAGTCAAGGCTATGATTTTTTCAGTGGTCATGTATGGATGTGACAGTTGGACTGTGAAGAATGCTGAGCACCGAAGAATTGATGCTTTTGAACTGTGGTGTTGGAGAAGACTCTTGAGAGTCCCTTGGACTGCAAGGAGATCCAACCAGTCCATCCTAAAGGAGATCAGTCTTGGGTGTTCTTTGGAAGGACTGATGCTGAAGCTGAAACTCCAGTACTTTAGCCACCTGATGTGAAGAGTTGACTCACTGGAAAAGACTCTGATGCTGGGAGGGATTGGGGGCAGGAGGAGAAGAGGACGACAGAGGATGAGATGGCTGGATGGCATCACCCACTCGATGGATATGAGTTTGAGTAGAACCGGGAGTTGGTGATGGACAGGGAGGCCAGGCATGCTGCAATTCATGGGGCCACAAATAGTTGGACACTATTTGAGTGACTGAACTGAACTGAACTCATGCACTCTGTTGGGGAAATCAATATAATACGAGGAAACCAAAATTTGTGGAGGCTTACTATAAGCCAGACAGTGAACTAAGTGTCCTGCTTAAGTTCCCTCATTATTTCTTACCCAAACCCTGAAGTATACTTTTATCACTTGTTTTTATCTCTTGTTTGTTTATCTCTTGTTATCTCTTTTATCTCGTTTTATCACTTTTCATCTCTTGTTTCACAGATAAAAGAATCAAGCCTTAAAAGATTTAAGTGACTAATGCAAGAACACACAATGAGTAATTGATTGAGCCTGAATTTGAACCAAGGAGCCAGGCTCCAGAGCTTCACCATGAATTAACAGCTTTCTGATCAGACTGCCCTGAAACAGAAATAACTTCAACATTGATTCACTGTGCAAACACTTGGTGCACTTTCTCCCCATACCAAGAATTGTGCTAATAATTAGGATAAAACAGCCAACACCATGGGTATGTTTGCTGCCCTCGGAGAGCTTGCAGTTCAGTGTGAGCTCAGAGCGGAATCATGTAATCACACAAGTTCAACGTGAGCACACAAGTAAGGATGGGAGTCACCAGCGTGGCTTGCCTGAGGAAGCGCCCGTTGTGCCCCAAGCTACAAAATGTGGAGGCATTCATGATACATTGTGTGGTTGGAATCTGAAAAGATTTGAGGAAGATGTGTTTTGTCAATTGGCTCATTTCTTAATTCACCTTGCTCAAAAAAAATTTGTTGAAGTGGTTTGCAGAGTTATGTAAATACCCAATTACTCTTTTGAAAATTGGAGGATAATTGCCTTACAATATTGTGTTGGTTTCTGCCATACATCAACATGAATCAGCCATAGATATATACACACATCCCCACCCTCCTGAACCTCCCTCCCACCTGCCACCACTCTAGGTTGTCACAGAGCACCAGATTTGCGCTCCTTACATTATACCTCAAATTTCCACCTGCTATCTGTTTTACACATGGTAACTTATGTTTCTATACCACTTTTTCAACGTGTTCCACCCTCCTCTTCCCCCTCCATGTCCACAAGTCCATTCGCTGCACCTGCATCTTTATTTCTGCCCACAATTAGGTTCATCTGTACCATTTTATTTAGATTCCATATGCCTGTGTTAATATAGGGTATTTGTTTTTCTCTTTCTGACTTACTTCACTCTGTATGCAGACTCCAAGTTCATCCACATCACTGCAAATGGCCCAGTTTCATTCCCTTCTGTGGCTGAGTAACATTCCATTGTGTATGTACCACATTTTCTTTACCCATTCATCTGCTGATGGACATTTAGGTTGTTAGGTCTGGCTATTGCGAATAGTGAAGCTAGAGGTGCGTGTATCTTTTTAGCTGTGGTTTTGTCTGGATATATGCTCAGCAGTGGGATTGCTGGATCGTATGGTAATTCTGTTTGGTTTCGTGAGGAACCTCTATACTGTTTTCCACAGTGGCTGCACCGCTTTACATTCCCACCGATAGTGTAGGAGGCTTCCCTTTGCGCCACAGCCTGGAGAGAGCATTTGTTATTTGTAGATTTCTTTATGATGGCCATTTTGACTGGTGTGAGGTGGTACCTCAATACAGTTTTGATTTGCCTTTTTCTATCATTAGTGATGCTGAGCATCTTTTCATTTCCCTATTGCCCACCTGTATGTCTCCTTTGGAGAAATGCCTATTCAGGTCTTCTGCCCATTTTTCGACTGAGTTATTTGTTTGGAAGTCTTGAATTCAGCTCAGTCTTTTCATTTTGCTGATGAGAGAAGTCGGGATGTTTCAGCAAGGCTACTGGCTAGTCAGTGTCAGAGCTGGGACAGTCCCTTCCCGTGGTGCCTCCCACGGCACTCAGCCTGAACAATGTGAGGGTCATGAACCACACAGGGCTTTCAACTTTGACTCTAACAACCACTTGCTCTAACCCTCAGATTAACTAGCCACTGTCTCATATCTAGTAAAAAAACAGAAACAAAAAACCCTCCATGCAGACCAACACAGTAGCAATTGACTCAGTTTACCAGTGATTCACTTCATGGAATCATTGTGTCTCCAGTTTTCAGGCAGATACTCCCCTGAAATATCAGACTGCATCTGTGAGTCTTATCATAGAGACAGTTTTTGAGTTATCTTAATAGCTATCTGCTTGTGATAAAGAAACATGGGGATTTCTCACAATCCACAGCTTCCTCCCTCTACTCAGAAAGATTCCTTTCCGTAAGCCATCTGGTCTGATGGCTGAAAGCACAGACTTTGAAGTCTAAAGCCAGTTGGATATGAATTCCATTCTAACTCTGCCTCTTTCTAGCTTATGACTTCCCACAGAATCTTTAACCTCTGGTGTCTAGCTTACATGATTAAAATACAAATGGTAACCAGACCGATTGAATGGTCATAAGGTTCCAATGGGATGATTAATGTAAAGCACTTACCTTTACAGGGTGTTTAGAACATAGTAAGCTCTCAATAAATGCTAGCTATCATTGTTGCTCTACAAGTCGCTCCCCTTATAAATCTGCAGCCATTAGTAATGACACCAACAGAGATGATTCAAATGGCTTTAAAAGAGATTTTGTGAAACAAGAGCAATAAAAAAATCAACGGCACCTCATTATCTAGTCAGTGTCTTACTTCACTCACAAATCATCATCTGTTCAATGGGGGAAATTATGAACTGTCTGGAAATAATACAGTAAAGACAGTCAATGACAATTAGAGCATAAAGAGTCTAATATAGACTCAGAGATGAATCTGGAATCTTCTATTCTACAAAAATCCATTTATTACAAAAAATTCTGGAATCACTTTACCATAAGTGGGTATCGTTTAGTGCTCAATTATAATGAAATTCCACTGAAATATATATTAAATGCAGAACATCTACATTAATACCAGGAGAATTTGGTAAGATTGATGTTAGTGCCATGACTACCAGATGAATACTAAGTACCCCACTTCAACCTTCCAGGTTCCTGAGCTCAGATCCTGCCATCCCCTTACTCCTATCATCTCCATTTTTGAGGGCTTTTTTATGGAGGCAGAGGGCAGGTTCAAAATCTGTTTTATTTTCTTGTAATTTTGCCTATAACTAGATGACTCTCAAACACTGATTAATCAAGATACATTATATAATAAAATTAAAATCACAAACATTCCACCCTCATCATGAAAAACAACTCATTTTTGAAAAGGCTGTAGATCTATGTAATGGGAAATTTCGTAAAAGATGGTAATTTCAGACTAAGCACTAAAAAGATATTTTTAATAGCCCCAACATGTATTGAACTTAGTGGAGCAAAGAAATCTCAGTTGAAGAATTAGGACCTGCCTCGTTCAAACTCAGGGTTGTTAATGATTCAGAAGTGGGCTCTGCAAAGTAAAGGAGGTTTCTGTTAACATCCTATTTCAACACAAGTTAGTTGAGCTGAGAATGAACTTCTCCTGCAGTCGTTTTTTATGCTAATCAAGAAAATAAAGCTCTTCCTATGCAGGAATATATGCAAATGTGAGGCTAGATTCCCATTATAAAATCTGGGGTTATAAAAATATAGGTGAAAGCCTTGATATACTTGCCATTTGCCATGCTATATTCCTCGGCAAGGAGACAGGGGCATATTACCCTGAGTTTAGTGTGATGGGTCACTTATCATCCCACCGGATGATCCAGATTCAGGTCCCAGCTCAAACATTTACTGACTGCTAAAACTCTCAGACCTTTAATCTCATCTTCAGCAAAGTGGCGATAACAACCTCATCACACTGTGTGTAGGTTAAGGGAAATGCAGCATGTGAAAGCTCCAAGGACAAGTGTTCTCCATGAAGAGGATATAGCCAAGCCTTATTCTTCTTCTGCTGTGGGTAACTGTTCTGTGTAGTAACCGCTATATCAAAGTCTACTTAATAATAAACACGAAAATTACTGTTTTATAAATAATAATTATAAATAATAAATACAGAAATTACTCCAGCTTCAACCACCATCTAGGGCTAGAATCCTCTTCTATAAGCAGTCAGTTTCATCCCATGTCATCTGCACAGAACCTCCCCACCATTTTCTAGCTGCCCACTAGGGTTTTGAGCCTGCCTGTCCCCAGCTGGCCCATCCCTGCCTTAGGTTTTCACCACATGGACCCAGGAGACCCAAGTTCTCCACTGGATGAGGATGGGCAGGTGGCAAAGCTAAAGGAAACCCTATAGAAAGTCTGTGCAGGCTGCTATGCACCTATCCTGCTGTCTTCTCTCTTTAAAGAAAAAAAAAAAAAAAAAACAGTTGGTAGATTGGCTGAGGCCTGAGGTTGCAAACTGTCAGCTGAGAGCCAGCCAGAGATATCACCCAAAGGGTGGTTTGTTTGTTTCATTTTGTTTCATTTGTGCAGTGCCTCCACTTTGAAATAGAGAAATTTCGCATTTCACAGGGATTTCCAGGTGGTGCTAGTGGTAAAGAACCCACTTGCCAATGCAAGAGACATAAGAGATGTGAGTTGGACCCCTGATTCAGGAAGATCCCCTGGAGGAGGGCGTGGCAACCCACTCCGGTACTCTTACCTGGAGAATCCCGTGGACAGAGGAGCCTGGTGGGCTACAATACATAGGGTCACAAAGAATCAGACACAATGAGGCAATTTAGCATGCACGCATACATATTTTATAAATCTAGATTCTGGGTTCATTTCATAAAATCTGAAATTCTGATTTCTGTGTACCACAAACAGTCCCAAGTCAGTTGAGGCTGCCCCTTTAAATGGGTCCTAGCACCCAGACAATCTCTATCATCCCAGGACACCGGTGAGGCCTTAGAGGTTGGCCCAATAATTTCACCATGTATCCAGCCAATTCCTGCCATTATTACTATAAGCTTGGTTACTTCACAAATATTCATCTTTTCATAATCCTCCTCGCACAGTGAAGCAAAATGAAGCCACATCCACAGAAATGTGACAAGGGAAAACCAACGGTGCTAAAAAGTGAAATATGTGTTAAGTCCCCAAAGAAGTCCATTACCTGAAGGACACATTATCCCCTTCTCTTCCCATGAGTCAGCACAGTCAGTAGTCATTCCTAATTGGTTTAAAGTGTGAAATATTGGGATGTGACGGTACATGGTGACACAGCTGTATTCCTGAGGGGCTGGCCAAGATGAATCTGTGTACAGTGGAGACAGGTGGAGACAAAGGGAGCAGGTGGAAACGGGTTGTAAATATACTATAACTTAAAAAATAATGGGGTGTTTTCTCCCTGCAGGTTTCTGGTACTTCATCACTAATTTAATATTGAAACTACAAAAGGAGGAATAAAGTTTGGTGGCTCTTTGGATTTGGGGCATAAATGTAAATATTTGTACCATTAACTGCAATTTCATTTGAAAAACACCCGCCTGGCCTGGCAGCACTGAATTGTAGGCGTGTGAGCTGAGAAGGGGTAGATTTAGGAAAATATTAAGTTGATGCTGACATTCTTTTTTTTTTTTTTTTTTAGGCTGTAAGAACATCTAGGGTTGTGCATTTCAGAGCAGTATTTTTCAACTTTAGAAAACTGATGAGCTTTTTAAACAAAAGAGTAGATTCTTTGTAATGTGGATTACAGTCAAAATCATATCCCACAGAGCAGGTAGGCTGTTGCCAAATGCAGTAAATCAATAGGCAAATCAGTCGGAATACTTGGGAGCACTAGATGAATCATTTATGGCCTCCATCCTCCAAGTTTGCAATGGTAAGGCACTTGGAACGCTGAGACATTGGTTCTCAATCTTGGCATTAGGGTAAGATGGTCTATAATTCTGTGAGAGGAAGGAAGAAATTCCTGGAACCACAAGACTCATAGGTATTTAAAGGTGGTTGGCCAACTTCAGTACAACTATAGCTCACCAGGCAGTGGCAGACCTCGTGGTCAACTCCCATCAGGGGTTCATTCTTCCCATTTGTTCACCCCAAAATCTGTCTATATCCTTTCCTTCTGGGTTCCACGCTACCTACAGAATCACACAAGAATGTGTCTTCCTCCTTTTCCTCCATGCAATGACTCCACTGGTTGGACTTAAAGTCAGAAGATTCAGTTTCCTGACCCTCTCTCCCGTGCATAGCCCAGGAGCACACACTTCTTCATCTGCAGAATGTCCTCCATAACTCCCTCCTGAGCTTTGGTTTGGGGGCAACGTCCAAAGAGGATGAACTGTGTATTTTGTCAAAACAGGAAATGATGCAGATTAGCAGACCAAAGAAAGTGTCCTAAAAGGCTAATATGCACAGTATGTGTGATCTGGAAGAAACCACTAGGGCATCTAAAATAACCAGACTCATAGAAACAGAGAGAATGGTGGTTACCAAAAGCTAAGAGAGAGGTATGAGTAACAAGGTTAAAGTTTCAGTTATGGGAGATGACTGCATCCTTGAGATCTGCTGCACAGACCTACAGTTAGCTGTTACACTGTGGACCAAAAAATGTGCTTGAAGGGCACTTTAAGTACTCTTAATCATAAAAAGATAACAATAATAATAATAATAAGTAAAGAGGAAGAGAAGAAATATTTGAACGTGTTGAATTTATGTATGGCAGCGATGGTTTCAGGGAAGTATTAATAATACGTTTATCTCCAGTATCATCAAGTTACAGACATTAAGCCCATACACATGTGTACATATATGTGTGTGTACATATAAATATGCACATTCCTTTGAATGTCAATTGCATCTCAGTAAAATGGATTCTTTAAAGTTCAGGGTGTAATCGTTTGCATGAGGAGTTTCTGTGAGAGCTACAGGAGACATAAAATCCCTGGCATGCATTGGTGCTCAGCAAGTTTCAACCTTTCCCTTCCCCAAGCATTATTATGAGCTATCTGAACTCAGCCCAGCTGAGTGAGCTGGTCTGCAAATGGGACCTTGAAAGTCACAGCACCCTCCGGCACCCGTGGCTGACATCCATGCCCCGTAATCTGAATGCCCGCCCCGCCCCCCAGCTCTGGCCCCTGCCTTCTCCCTCCAGAGTTGACTCACAGAAAGGAGCCAACAGCAAACAGCAGCATGGGTAGGAGGCATCCAGGGATGAACTCAACCCCACCCTCCCTCCCTTTCAGGAAGACACCGCAGATCTGGTGGTGGGAAGTGCTTGCAGGAAGAGTGAAGGGGCTTCAGAGAGCCGTACTGGGGGCTCTTGGGCGGAAGTAGCCTTTGGGCTGCCAAGACTCTTGGATTAGACTGTTTTCAGGTAGAAAGGCCCTTATGCTCAGAAGAGGACAAGAGAGACCAGGACAGAATCTTAAGAAAAAGATCTTAGTGGTTAGAACTGATGCTCCTCTGATGTCTTTTAAAAGAGAAACTGAAAGAGAACCTTGGGATTTCCTTCTGCATTTTTGAGTTCAGAGATAGAGAGAAGGCAAGAATTGGGGGCAGAAGCCCCATTGAGGAAAAACGTGTGCACGTGGTGACCCTTGGTGGAGCAGGACAAACAGGGACCTCAGCTGGACATCCCTAGATGGGGAGGAGCAAGGACCGCAGTCATTGCACAGAATTAATTACTGAGCAACCGTGCAGCTTCAGTACTGCTCAGAATCAAGTGTCATCGTGATGTGCCCGGGTGACAGGAAACTTATCAACAGTGATGGCTGAATTGCCGTGAAGAAAGCTCAGGCCCTTCCACTGAGTTCCACTGGGGTGAGAGGTGATAGGGAGTGGACGGTGGTTTATCATGAAGTGTTCAGTATACCAGTTTTGGATCCCAAATGCAACGGTCAAGTCCATAGAGAAACATAAAAAGTCGTGACTAAGAAACAATGATCAAGTGACCATCAGAAGAAACTATGGTGCTATCTCACTTTTCAGAGAGGTAAAGTGACTTCTCTGAGGTCACAGCTGCAAAGGTCAGAACTAGGGCTTAACTCTCAGCATGCCTGGCTGCAGAGCAGATGTTTTTCTTTCATCACCACTGCTTCCCAAAACAGAGAGGACTTCCTGGGGGTGGTCCGCCCTCAATTAGCTGTTGTCTGATACAGACCCCGTGTGCACCTAACTCACCCCGAACAGTGGACTCACACCATTTCACCTTCAAGTCTGGCATTAATTGGAAAAGGACAACAAAACATGGTGGGCTTCACAGTATGAATATATTTATTAACATTCCATCTGCATGCCGGACACACCAGCTGCGTTCAAGAGAGGTAGATCAGCTACCAGCTCAACTACAGGGCTGGCACCAGGCAAAATAAATAAATAAATAAAGTCCCACCCTTCGAAAATATCCTTCACACCAGTCATTCACACAGAGCCACCTTCATCAGAACTCCCTTCTCTTACAGTATATGTTACAGAACAGGGCTCATTTTCTCTACATCTTTTCATCGCTTCTTCCTGGGTCAGACTGTATGTGCTTGCAGAGGGCGTGATCCCCACAACAACATGGGGAGGTGGATGCTGGTGGCCCCGCTTCACAGATGTGCCCACTGAATGTCCGGGATGGTCGGGCACTAGTCCACATCTCACAGCAGAGTGTGGCAGAGAAGACTTCAGCCTCACTGGGCACCTCCCCCAGCCCCAGGCTCTTCACCACCCGTTCTCCCAAGCCTGTCCTCCCTGCCCCCTGCCCCCACTCATTCTCGCCCCTCTTTTTTCATCCTTCTATCATTTTCTTTGTTACAGATCATTTTCCTCACTCTCTGCCTAACTCATAATTCCTTTGAGGAAAATGCCAGGCTTCATAAAAATCCAGTTCTAAAATCCTAACAGGAATACAAATTCAAACTATTCCCATATGAGTTAAAATTTTCCACATGAGTTAAAAATCATGTTGTCAATACCTAATGCTGACTTGTATTCTCTAGGAATGGATGCAACATGGTGACATCAATAGCTGTCCTGCCTGAACACACGGAGGAAACTTAAGCCCAAAGGAAACAACATTCCTACATGAGGGAGGCAGAACCAGAGAGGAAGAGAGTGAGAGTCTTGATGAGATTATATGAGATCCTGGATCTCATTATGCCTGAAGATGGCTTTGACTTCCCAGTAAGAGGAACCAAGGTCTCCTTTTCCCTCAAGTTACTTTGAGTTGAATTTCTGTCAATTGCAACTAAAATAAAGCAAACCTCTTTTAGGAAGAAGCAACAAAAATTGTAAAATAATAATAAAGGTCACAATCTTTTTATCACCTTGGGCCAAGAAATATGAAGAACTCAATGGCATGAAGGTTGTAGTAACAAACAGCATTTTTACAGTGTTTTATAATCTATAAAACACTCTCACATCTCTTGTTAAGTGGATACTCCCTGAAATTCTGGGAGGTGGACTAGGTGAATATTATTATTATCCACATTTCACAAATGAGGGATTTCAGTCTTGAACCTGGGACTTCTGTCCTAAGTCTTTTCCAGGTATCTGGACTGCTCTCTAATCACTACCGTTCCCAGCACTCTCAGGTGGAGAAAGCAAAGTGTGTTTGTTGGGAGAAATGGGAGTCAGCCTGTACTGATCACACATAGTGTCCAATAGTCAGCAAATAACTCACTTAATAGTATTCTTTCATTGAAAATTTCCAAGCTCATTTGTCTGAAAAGCTTTAGAAAATATGAAACATTTAACCCTCAAACTGGAGACAGAATCCTTACAGATGTCCTTGGATCTACTTTGAAAAGCCTCCCAAGAATGTTCTAGAATCATTACTTTCAACCAAATTATAGACTGTGTTTTATGGCAGAAATGCATCCTATGTACATGATAACTTCTTAATAACTGAGCCATTGGTTATCAAACAGGGGATGGGTCAGTGAGGGAGGAGAAGGCGTGGAACCCACAGAAGATAGGCCACATTCCCAACAAGTTAATATAGAATTTTTAAGGAGAAGGAAACTTAATGAATTTCAGCATTGCATGGACCTATATGCCACTGGAACTAAAAATATATAACCTATAATCATTTTGGAGGAAAGGGTGAACCTGAGCCATTGTTGGTGGCAATTCTGAAAAAAAAAAATCTCTGCAATTAATATTTTAAAACCTTTAAAGTCTTTAATTAAAGAAACAATATTCTAAAGCAAAGGCAGAAGATATGGAAAAACTAAACAGAGAGTAAAGGGATAGGTGGGTCATAAGAGACTCTAAACTGGAATGGGACTGAAGGATTTTCTTTAGCCACATACTAAAAATAACATCAGTAATTCTTTCATGAGATGGGAGCATCATATACACATGTGGGTCCCTGGAGGAGGGCGTGGCAGCCCACTCCAATACTCTTGCCTGGAGAATCCCATGGGCAGAGGAGCCTGGTGGGCAACAGTCTATGGGGTCGCAAAAAGTCAGACAGAACGGAAGTGCCTTAACATGCATGCACACGTGCATGTCAGTACATATACCTTTGCTAAATTTATAGTAAATGTTGCATTCTTTTTCCACTTTTTAACTCCTTTGTTGAATCTTTTAGCTCCAGATTAAATGGAATATTTAATATTTAGATAGATATCTAAGTCTGTGAACTCCAAGGAACCACTACAGTCAGAATTTTGGTGACCAGAGGGGCGGGCCAACTAGACTGCATCAATTTTCATATGATGCCTTGCTTAAACTTGCCTTTCTTTTGGTAGGTCACAAGACGTTGAGATCACATAAAATTATCCAGCAAAGCAATAAGGCCACAAAGGCAAATAAGCATGAAAAAATAAAAATGCCAACCAACCTGCCAGTGCAAGGTTAATGATGGAACCCCAAAGGGGACTGGAATATGTTTGGGTTAAAAAATTCAGATATTACCAGGGCTGTCTATGTTCATTCCAAGCAACAGCATCTTATAGACTTATATCCTGTTCTGTCACAGTGATGAATATCCAACACTTGTTTATGTTGCGATATGTGTATTAATACATATAATGGTATTATTATATGCTATATATATATATATATATATACACACATATATATATATATGTAGGCATGTATTTGTCATTGTTCAGTTGCTAAGTCATGTCTGACTCTTTGTGACCCCATGGACTGTATGGGCACACCAAGCTCCCCTGACCTTCAGTATTTCCCAGAGTTTGCTCAAAGTCATGTCCATTGAGTTGGTGGCGCTATCTAACCATCTCATCGTCTGACACCCACTTCTCCTTTTGCCTTCAATTTTTCCTAGCCTCAGGGTTTTTTCCAATGAGTTGGCTCTTCATATCAGGTGGCCAAAGTTTTGGAGCTTCAGCATCAGTCCTTCCAATGAATATTCAAAGTTGATTTCCTTTGGGATTGACTGTTTTGATCTCCTTGCAGTCCAAGGGACTTTCACCACCAGATACATCCACAACGGAGTGTCATTTCTGTTTTGGCCAGCTGCTACATTCTTTCTGGAGCTACTAATAATCGCCCTCCACTCTTCCCCAGTAGCGTATTGGACACCTTCTAACCTGGTGTGCTCATCTTCTGGTGTCATATCTTTTTATACTGTCCATGGGGTTTCTGAGGCAAGAATAGTAGAGTGGTTTGCCATTCCATCTTCCAATGGACCATGTTTTGTCAGAACTCTTCACTATGACCCATCTGTCTTAGGAGGCCCTACATAGCACGGGGTCATAACTTCACTGAGTTATGCAAGCCCCTTCATTACAACAATGCTGTGATCCATGAAGCGGATATATATCAGATCAGTATAAAACATAAAATTAAGACTCTAGAGAATTTACATATACAAAATTTTATATTGATGATATTCAAAGTTGTGATAGAGATGTCGATTTTGACTCCTAACAACCGCCTTCATGAATACAACTCCCCAGAGTTAATTCAGTCAAAAGACTGTGTTTCTCAGACTTCTTTGCAAAGAGTTATTTCCAAAATTTCTTTGCAAAGAGCTGTGGCCATGTGACTAAGTTACAGCCAATGAGTAGTAACTGGAAATGGGTAATTCTTTCAGGAAGTCTCCTTAAAAAGGAGGGATTTGGGTTGTTTTGTTTTTTTTTTCCTTTAAACTGTTGTGATGTGACATAGTATGATATGATTAGATGATGATGTAATGTAACATACGATAAGTAATAAGATTCAGTTTTCATCTTGGAATAAGAAAATAGAAGCTACAATCTTGGAAGGCACAACAGACAACTGTAAGTAAGCTGGGTCCCTGAAAAGTTTGTGTGGCTTCACATAATCCTTGGATTGCCCATCCTTGAACTGCCTTACCTGAGAGAGAAACTTCTAATTTTATTCCATTTTCTATTATCTGCAACTTGACCTAATCTTAATTTATATAAGGGATTAAAAGCATGTGCCTGGATTAAAGGAGAGAGAAGGGATAGAATTTTAAAAATGAGTTATAGTTGGGTGAAAATATTTTGTTCCTTCTCACTTTTTCCTACATCTAAAGACAACCATAAATGTCAAATGAAGGCCAGAGCCTAGGAGAGATTTCCAGAGGCCTTTGTCTTCAAATATCTAGGAATTTCAGTGGAAGCTAAACATGCTTCATCTTCATAAGGTTAATAAACTTTCTTCATCTTCATGGTGTAAGCAAAAGACATCACAGAGACACCCCAGATTGCCAGCTGGTAATCACTCTTAGTTACAGCAATAGAGATCTCACGTCTCATTTTGATATCACAATTATTGCAAAGCTACACTATCAAGAGAGCAGTCCTGCCATAAAGACAGATACAAAGACCAGTCACTTGATTTCAGCTTGGTTTCAGTTTGCTCTCATCAGCAGGTGCTAAACTAGAAGAGTTCTGATTTTGTCAAGACTCGACCTGAACTTATGGAGAAGCTATCTGATATTTGATCTGTCAGCCCTCTCAACTCCCATGACTATGTCTTTGGTCAAAGAGGCCTGGCTCTTCTCCTCTCTTAGATCCTCCCCATCCTCTCCTGACCCAGAATGAACAATTAGGAGCCCAAAGGTCACTATGGCTCATGCTGAGAGGACTAGCCATTGTGCCCTGGCCTCTGAGCACCTCCTCCTGGCAAGTGGCTTCTGTGCCAGCCCACTCTCCTCAGCCCAGGCCAGCCAGCGGAACAGGGCACTGCGGTCCTGCCGTCCCTCTGACTCTGTACTTGGCAGCACCTCTGAAGATATTACAGCAATCCTATTTTCCAGATTAAAGACCCTGAGACCCAAGTTTGCACAACCAGGAGTTGGCAGAAGTGGTGTTTAGACTCAGTTAAGTTAGACTTGAAGTCAGCCTCCCCATGTCCAGATTTCTCTGAACTGAGGAACTCCAAAAAAATAAAAAATGCCACATCCACCCCACCCAGTCCTTTGCCCATTATTATGGCCATTTGTCTATGACCCCACACTCTGACCATCACATACCTTGGATAAGACCAGAGGTGAAGTCTCCTGGCCAGAGTTTCTGTTATGATGTGATGAGAGATTCTCCACAGAGACCAGAGGAATGCTTAGCCACCAGGCATCAAATGTGAAGGCAAGAATGAAGAAGCATAGGGCTACCACAGAGATGATCTTGTGGGGAAGATGTGTTTTCATCTCAGTCAACCAGTTGGTCTATGAAGTGGCTCAGGCAACCTCCAAAGAAAGAAGAAAACCATCCTGGAGATGAGGCAGAGTCTTTGGGAAGCTGGGAGTATGTAGATTGCTACATTTGCCATATTGCTTTTAAGGATTTTCTCTTGGTTTTAGCTCATGTGATCCTGTATTCTGGCATGTCTAGTAACTGTTGAACTCATGTGTATTGTTTATAAAATTTGTAGTGACTCCAGGTGATGTTATTTTGTTCCATAGACAATTTAATCTCTTCCTCATTTGGGCATATAGTTGATCGTCTTAATCTAATTAGAAATGATGCTATTACAAGGCTGTGTTGCCATCAGTGCAAGGCTCAATCTATTGGACTGGCCAAAAAAGTTGGTTCAGGTTTTTTCCATAGCATCTGTAGAAGAACCCAAATGAACTTTTGGCCAACCCAATACTTCCTGTTTGCCTTTATTTAAGGTGCAGCCTTCCACAATTTTCACCTAAAAGCCTGGTACATTCATTGTATCACCTTCCCATAGTAAGTTCTGACTGTAAACTTCATCTCCTGAAACTATGAAGACTCTTGAAAATGAAAACTCTGCTGCTTTTTTCCCCCTACTTTCACATAGGTTTTTTGCCTCCTACTCCATGCAGCCTCAGAATTCAACTGAGGGCAAAACTGGCTGCATGCACGAGGCCTCCCAAGTCTCTTCCACAAGCTCCCCTGGTTTCCCTTTTTCCCGGGACAGCCTTCCACTAGCACAAATCTTGGAAATTCAACCTCTTGCCTGTACCCAAGAGGCTACAGAAGTCAGTTCACTTTTCCAGCATCTGAGTCACCCTCATCATCCTCTTTGTCTCAGCAGTTTTGCGCTGTCTTCAAAGGGATAGTTTCTATATTTTATCCAGGCTTCTTTTTTTTCAGTTGTTCTCTACAGAATCAAACTTTGCTACCAGCTACTCCTGGTAGTCTCTCAATGTAACCTTTT
Source organism: Nanger dama (assembly GCA_917880005.1). NCBI lineage: Eukaryota > Metazoa > Chordata > Mammalia > Artiodactyla > Bovidae > Nanger > Nanger dama. Next base: position 8,112,468 of record CAKJTW010000044.1, on the reverse strand, counting down.
AAACTCACAGTCCTACAAATCTAAGTTTTCTTGTGTGCCACATCTCCAAATGCCCCCTAGTAGGCAATGGACATGAACTTGGGCAAACCTCAGGAGATAGTGAGGGACAGGGAGGCCTGGCGTGCTACAGGTCACAAAGAGTCGGACATGACTGGGAGACTGAACGACAACAACAGTCATTAGAGTAAAATTCAAATTACAAGCCTACTTTCTGCTGCCTGTCTGCTGCTACCTCCCCAGACTACCTTGCATTCCCTGTGTGCCCCACGCTCACTGCATTGCAGCCAAGATGCAGATTTTATCCTCACTCCAGGCCTTGACATACATGCTGTCTCCTACCTCGGATGTGCTGCTTGAAAAGCCTTCCTAGAAGAAGAGTCTGGCTTGATAGTAGTGATCCTCAATCTGATGCCTTGGTTTAAGGGGTACAAGGGGATGAGGAGGGATACCCCTTGACTCCCCAGTACTCCTCAGGCAATCATTAGGTGTACAAACTCAGAAAAAGTATTGCTCTCTCTAAGCCTCAATGCCCTTGCCCATAAAATAGGGAAAACATTCAAAGCTGTTTGTGAGCACTAAATTAGTAGCTGCATTTTTATTTTCTCAGCTGGAGGATAATTGCTTTACAATATTGTGGTGGTTTCTGCCATACATCAACAGCAATCAGCCATCGGTATACGTATGTCCCTCCCTCTTGAACCTCCATCTCACCTCCCACCACATTCCATTCCTAGGTTGTCACTGAGCACTGGGTCTGAGCTCCCCGCATCACGTAATAAACTCCCACTGGCGATCTATGTTATATATGGTAAGGTATACGTTTCAATGTTACTCTTTCAATTTGCCCCTCCCTCTCCTCCCCGACTGTGCCCACAGTCTACATGTGTGCACATACAGAGCATATGTCTGCATCTCCACTGCTGCCCTGCAAACAGGTTCATCAGTATCATCTTCCTGGTTTCCATATATCTTCACTAATATATGATATTCATTTTTCTCTTGCTGACTTATTTCACTCTGTATAATAGGCTATAGGTTCACCCACCTCATGAGAACTAAGGAGTTGCAATTTTAAATGGCTGCCTTTCCATGACTATAGTTTTCCCCTCTTTATTCGAAAGCACATCAACCAAGAAGGAGCATTTCCATCAGTAAAACTGTCTTGAGTTTCTGTGGCAATGGTCCATTTCCCTGTTCTCAGCAGTCTGGCCTCAGCCATCAGATATGTTTGGAGACACTGTAATGACATACAAACATTCCCATCTTAACAAGAACCATGCCCCCACTTAAAGCCAAGAAGACGCTCTTGTTGCAAGTCATTATTTCTTGGAGAAACAAGAAAAAAATCCTTAGAAGCAAGTATGTCTCATATTTTTACAATATCCTAATCCTTGACTAACTGCAGTGTGTCTGTAATTGCTTTTTCCTCCTCGTGTTTTATGTCCATTATGTGGTTCTATTGTTTGAACATCACTGCAAATGAAATTGTGCCAGTAAAAACATAGCATCTTTGGATTCCTTTAGTCCAGCTGTGAACTTTAGACTTAATCCTTTAGGGCACTCTTGTCTGGTAAGGTTTAATTTATATTAAATTTTCTAAAAGGAAAGGCAGGATAGTCAAAGCAAGATAGTGAGAAAGACAAGAGTCTGTCTCTCATAAATTAATAAGCATTGCCACCCGCCTTTCTTGACCCTTTAAACTCTGTGAAATTAATATAAGTAGACAACTAAAGCCCACTTGCCCCCTCCAGAGCCTTGCAAGTTCACTTAACCAATCCAAGTTTCCTTAAAGTTTTATAAGCCAGCTTTTAGAGCAAGTCCTTTGTACTTATTACTGGTGACAGTGAGCGTTATGGCAGCCAATGAACCTTACTGACTTACGACCCCAGTATGGTCGAGCACTGTTATCAAGGGAAATATCAGAATCAATGCTTGTATATTACACTGAGGTCCTGACTTCTGGAAAAGCCCCTATAGACCCTTCAGAATATTTCAGTGAAATAAACAGCTAATACTGCGAGACAGTCTACCAACAATGGTCAGAAAGTGCTGTTTATTTAACCACTTTTCAACCATCTTAACCCTTCTAGAAAGTGTATGTTTCCAAAAGAAAGAAGAAACAAATTTTCATGCCCCCAATTCTTTTGCTGTGGAACCACATCTATGCCCATTTTTTTCAGATGACATGTGGGGTCTTGCCATCGAGAGCAAGGAATGCCACATCATCTTCTTCCTTGATTAACAAGCTTGCTTTATTACATGGCTCTGGTGAAAGGAGTGAAGGTCCCACGCCTTTTCTCTAGCAGCACCCTGCCATGTGAGCTTTCATTTGTAGCCAGCATTTGCAGGAGGAAAGCTAGGCTCACCACCACCTTGTACTTATGTCACTGATTCAATAGTAACTTCTTCTACGTATATACTCACTAACTCTATGCATAGAATTTTTATGTAACTTTAAAAAATTCCCTTTCAGTCATGCTTAGATTTTTTGTATTTTTTAGATGTTCTGTCAGGCATAAGAGAATAATCTATAATTATTGTGATTTTCAGAGCATAAGTTTTTAGGGCTTTTTTTCCCATTGTAGTTGGTCAAAGGACTAAAAAGCTTACTGGAATTTCAAAATTGAATATGTAAGATATTTCATATGTAAAGAAAACACCCTTTCCCTTCTGGGTGATAAGAGAGTAAACCTAAAGATTTCTAAAGTCCTCCTGATGCTGAGATTTGTCTCTCCTATTATTTGACCTTTTCTCTTCCCCCAATCACGGTGCACTGAGCCATTCAAATGTCCCCGTCCATGGAGCGATGGTTCCTAAGGTTGGAAGTCTTAACAACAACACTTGTAACCTTCAAGCCCTGGCACTGTCCTTGATGTGAGCTAACCTGTCCAGAAGTCAGAATTGCCCAGGGGTGCTCAGCAGAAGATCAAAATGTCTTGCCTCCCCCTCTGCAAGTCCAATCACCTTGCTTTTGGCAAAAAGTAATTCATATACATTTAACCTTTTATTGGGGAGCAGGCACTATTTCATGTTCCTCAAAAGAACACGTTTGAACCAATTCAACAGCTGACTTACCTCAGGCCTTTTCTAAAGAGATGGTGTCAGTGATCACAGCTGGGAGTGGGATGTGGGCCAAGCCCAGGGGTAGGAGAGAGTCTGCCAACAGGGCTGAGAAAGGCAGGTGTCCTGCTCAAAGTGCCCCCAGTGTCACAGCAGAATAAGGTGATTTCTTCCAGGTGGTTCCAAGGATCAAGGCTCTAAAAGGCAGGGTTGCCGAGCCCCTGGGTGAGAAGTTGGGCAGAGCTAGGAGAGACAGAGAGCAAGACCAAAGGCAAAACAGGCGCTACTATGAAATCACAAAAGCCCAAAAACGAGTCTTCTTGGCGTCCAAGCCCAAGTTCCAGGGGGTGGATTGGATGAAGGTGAACTATTAGCTCAGATGAGCCAGAAGTGCCTTCCCAATATAATGCATTTACTAAGAAGATTCTTTTCCTCATGGAAGGGACTTTGCAGGAAAGGAAGCATCCTAGCACATTATCACTGAGGCAGCTGTACCTCTACAAAGAAGGCCTAATGTCAGTAGGTAGAGTCAAGGTCATGTTAACTCACACCATCAATGAGCCTTGGACTCTCCAAGACATTGATGATAAATGTTGATGGTGCCTTAGGATGACTTGGCAGGGGAGGGGTGCTTTTGCAAAATATTAGGGCCAGGGGCATCCCCCAATCAGGTTAAACAGGGTCTTTATGGATACTTTTCTTTATCTAGCGAACTCATTGGAAAATACCCTGATGCTGGGAAAGATTGAGAGCAAAAGGAGAAGAGGGCGGCAAAGGGTGAGATGGTTAGATAGCATCACCGCCTCAATGGACATGAAATTGAGCAAACTCCAGGAGATAGTGAAGGACAGAGGAGCCTGGCGTGCTGCAGTCCATGGGTAGCAAAGAGTCAGACATGCCTTATCGATTAAACAAGGTGATTCTAATGCACAACCATAGGTGAGAGCCACTGGCTTAATAAAAACCTGACTTAAAAGTAAGATAAGGAAAGGAGAGTTCAGGTTAACTTCATTAGAATCCCATGAATCCCACCAGCACAAGTGCTACCACAGTTCATGCCTAAAACTTCTGAATCAACCAACATCTTAAAAAAAAAATGTATCTATCAAATCAAGTCAACTCTGAACACGCACAATTAATCCATCCTTCATCTCAGGGGTACCTCCTGAGAATGGGTCTTGAATCACATCATCTTCAAAATAATTTGAATCAAATCATCCTCTCCTTAATTTTTTAAATGCCCTTGGGGAGGCATAACCGCTCCCACTCTACCCCTAAATACAAACCAAAATCAAAGAAGATCAAGTCCCTTGTCATAGAGGGAATTTTGACCCCCTACCTCCACCCTCCGCTTTAATCTGTGGAGCCTCCATCCAGCCTGCTAAACTTTGATTCTCTGGATGATCAGTTCATCTGCCCTCCCCCTTCTCCCTGAGTGACAGATTCCTACTTATCCTTCAAAAAAACATAGCAACAGATCACATCTTTGTTGGTGATTTTCTTTGTCCACCACAGTGCACTAAGCATTTTGTTCTCAGGCACATCTCGTTTAAAGCTCACAACACCACTACAATGCTATGATGCTCACTGACAAATACGGGTATGGCCAAGGTCAGAAAGCTGAGAGGTAGGGGAGCAAGCTTACAGACCCATGAAGCCCACTCCCAGCCAGTCTTCTTGCCCTGATGCTAAATGCTTCTCTGAAAAATTTGGCGCAAATCTCACTGTCTTCATTTTTTTACAATTGTAATCATTGTTAAAGCAAGAGAGTTGCTTGCCCAGACACGAGAGTTTATCAAAATGAGTATCAAAAGCATGGGTGTATTTGAAAATTTTCATAACAAAAGCTTTTTAAAGTGTTATGTAAATAATGATATTTTCAGATATTTAAAATTCATTGCTCCTCAATAAAATAATAGCAAATTTTTTAAATGTTACTGTTTGTAAAGCCCATCCTTTTCCCTTTAAACAGCCCAGAAAAGGGCCCTTCATTCCTGCAGTATTCCCACATTCCCTACATCATATCTCAAGTGGCATTGTCATATTTTTTTATTTGTTTAAACACATGTGTTTGCCACAAGATTATGAACCACACATGGGGGCACTCAATTTTATCCATCTTGGTTTATTCCAAAGGCAGCACAGGGTCTAGCAGATAATAAGATCTCAGCATCTGCTCAATGAATGAGTGAATTGCCAAACAATTCTTTCTTGAAGAAGAGTCCCTTCACTGTTAAAATCTAAGCAGTCTATTTATCACAAGAACCCAGTATTTACTCTCACATTTTTTTCCCGTTTCTCTCCTCCCCATTTGGACAAAATAAAGAAAAATGCCTTTTTCACACAACTCCCCCACACACTTGCACTTTTTCTGCTTGGAAATGACAGCAGAAGCCTGTGGGATCTAGAAAGGCATCAATCACTTTCACAACTAGAACCTAACACTTTCCTTAGGGGAATCTCCCTGTGTCGAGCGGAACTTACTTCATCCTCTAGGACAGATCCAGGGTCAGTAGAAGGAAGAGCCAGCATCCCACCCATCAGACTTTGATGCCAATGTTGGGGTTGGAGGAGAAAACTTAGTCTTCTACCCAAGAATGGTCTGTGGTCCGTCTGCCTCCATTTCCCTGCTAAACTTAAGGAGGAATGCAGAAAATGCCTTGTAGCCAGTCCAGAACAGAACACGGGCTTAACTCCAGGGCTACTCAAACCTGGGTTTCCAGGGAGGAGGTTACCAGTGGTCTCTCTGCACTTCCTTCCTTCCTTCTTAGGGCCCCAAATACTTGAATTCAACTCTCAAAATGCAAAGAAAAGGAAATTGTGAGTGCAGACATCCTAAAAGAAGTATACTCTTGTTTCAGATGTGCCTTCATATGGGAAACGATTCACAGATCAGGAGAGGCCATTGGGAAGAGTTTGGGTAGACCATCATTTTCAAGGATTGAAATCATCAATCCTATCTGAGAACTTTTCTATTCTTGACAAAATCCTGTCTGCTCCCAAGACTAACCTAGAAACAGTGTAGTCACTAGCCTCATTTGACAGATGACAGAACCAACCTTTATGGACCAAGAACCGAGTGTTGGGCCCCAGCCCTTCCTCCATCCACCACCCTCACTGGCTGTTGGCCCACTCCACAGATGGGGAGAGAACCCACGTGCACAGTTGATCAGTCACATCCGACTCTTTGCAACCCCATGGACTGGGCTCCTCTGTCCACAGGATTGTCCAGGCAAGAATACTGCAGTGGCTTGCCATTCCCTTCTCCAGGGCATCTTCCTGACCCAAGGATCAAGCCCGGAGTCTACTGCCTCTCCTGCACTGGAAGGAGGGTTCTTCACCACTGTGCTACCTGGGAAGCCCCAGAGAACCCACAGGCCCATTAGAAGTCACATTGATAAGGCCAAGAGCAGGGCCTTCGTGGTCAAGTGGATTTTGATTCAAATCTCAGCTGCTTCTTTACAACAAAGTCTCAGTTTCTGTACGTGGGTCTCTTATACATGATTTACAGGAAGAAGAGCAACTGGAATTGGAATAGTTATGTAATTATATACCTAAATATACTTTTTAGTTACCTTATTGAATAAAGGCCATTAAATCCAAAAGTAATCCTGAAAATATACATTAGTTTTCATCAATGACTCTTGCAAAAATTCTGGTAGTTCACAGAACATTGTTTTTAGAAGAATACCATTGCTGTTTAATACAACTCCTGAATTAAAAGACGCTTACGGTGTTGGACTCTTGAGAGTCCCTTGGACAGCAAGGAGATCCAACCAGTCCATTCTAAAGGAGATCAGTCCTGGGTGTTCTTTGGAAGGACTGATGCTAAAGCTGAAACTCCAGTACTTTAGCCACCTGATGCAAAGAGTTGACTCATTGGAAAAGACTCTGATGCTGGGAGGGATTGGGGGCAGAAGGAAAAGGGGATGACAGAGGATGAGATGGCTGGATGATATCACCGACTCAATGGACATGAGTTTGAGTGATCTCTGGGAGTTGGTGATGGACAGGGAGGCCTGGCATGATGCAATTCATGGGATAGCAAAGAGTCGGACACGACTGAGCAACTGAACTGAACTGAACTACTCCTTGGAAGGAAAGTTATGAGCAACTTAGATAGCATATGAAAAGCAGAGATATTACTTTGCCAACAAAGGTCCGTCTAGTCAAGGCTATGGTTTTTCCAGTGGTTATGTATGGATGTGAGAGTTGGACTGTGAAGAAAGCTGAGTGCCAAAGAATTGATGCTTTTGAACTATGGTGTTGGAGGGAGGGACAGGGAGGCCTGGAGTGCGTCAGTTCATGGGATCGCAAAGAGTCGGACATGACTGAGCGACTGAACTGAACTGAAATTTTTCAAACCCTGTTTCTAACACCTTCAGTAGAAATGTGTATAAAACAAGGGCAACTTCGAGCACTGTGTGTTATTATAGCCTGATCATTTCTATTTATCCCTTTATTTGACACCCTTGGGGTTTTAACATCCTAGTGGAGAAGGCAATGGCACCCCACTCCAGTACTCTTGCCTGGAGAATCCCATGGAGGGAGGAGCCTGGTGGGCTGCAGTCCATGGGGTCGCGAAGAGTCGGACACGACTGAGCAGCTTCACTTTCACTTTTCACTTTCATGCATTGGAGAAGGAAATGGCAACCCACTCCAGTGTTCTTGCCTGGAGAATCCCAGGGATAGGGCAGCCTGGTGGGCTGCCGTCTGTGGGGTCGCACAGAGTCAGACACGACTGAAGCGACTTAGCAGCAGCAGAGAGCAATTCATCAAAGTGAGATCTGGAATGGGTGAGAGATATGTCTTGCTACTGGAAAGTGGAGAAGGGTTATTGCATGTATGGACATCTTAGGCAGAATGTTTCCAGGAAAGCACATATCTGAAAGTGGAAAATCTGGGAAAGATTCCCTTAAAACTGTCCATATATGTGAAGTTCCCAGAGAACTTTCAACTACCAGGAGTACTACTGAAGATACCATGTGCTTCCATAAGTCTTCAGTTCAGTTCAGTTCAATCGCTCAGTCGTGTCTGACTCTTTGCGACCCCATGAATCGCAGCACGCCAGGCCTCCCTGTCCATCACCAACTCCCAGAGTTCACTCAGACTCACGTCCATCGAGTCAGTGATGCCATCCAGCCATATATAAGTCTTATACTTACTATTAAATCTGTTTTGAATAAATTTCTCCCATTCATATATTGGATTGGCAAAAAAAAAAAAAATTATTTTTCTGGTTTTTTCCTACGATGGTACAGAAAAACCCAAACAAACATTTTGGCCAAAAACAGTGACACTTCAAAAATTCATACCCATCTTTGAGGGAAAAAGTAAAAGTGAAAGTGTTGGTCACTCAGTCGTATACAGTTCTTTGAGAGCCCAAGGGCTATATAGCCTGCCAGGCTCCTCTGTCCATGGGATTCTACAGGCAAGAACACTGGAGTGCATTGCCATGCCTTTCTCCGGGTTATCTTCCCAGCTCAGAGGTCGAACCCAGGTCTCCTTCTTTGCCAGCGGATTCTTTACCATCTGAGCCACCACCGAAGCCATCTTTGGGGTCACAGTTCAAATATTCCTCAGCAATGACCAGTTAGTTGCTTTCCTTTTACTGTACTTTCCCTAAGTGCATCAGTCAGTTCAGTTCAGTCATTCAGTTGTATCTGATTCTTTGAAACCCCATGGACTACAGTACGCCAGGCTTCCCTGTCCATCACCAACTCCCGGAGTTTGCTCAAACTCATGTCCATTAAGTCAGTGATGCCATCCAATCATCTCATCCTCTATCTCCCCTTCTCCTGCCTTCAATCTTTCCCAGCATCAGGGTCTTTTCCAATGAGTCAGTTCTTCGCATCAGGTGGCCAAAGTATTGGAGTTTCAGCTTTAGCATCAGTCCTTCCAATGAATATTCAGGACTGATTTCCTTCAGGATGGACTGGTTGGATCTCCTTGCAGTCCAAGGAACTTTAGTGCATACCTCATGATAATGAAGCTGCCTGTTTACATGTCTGTCTCCTCCATTGAAAGTGAATCCCCAAGAGTGGGGAGCCTGCCATGCACAGTGTCTGGAATACACCAGATGATCAACAAGGTAAATGGCTATGACACGGATTCAGACACTACTGTAGAAATCTTGGCTAAAGTAGTGGTTGTTTGGAAAACAGTAGGGGTAGAGGTGATAAGAAATAGCAAGATTTGCTCACTGGTCATGTGTAATTTGAAGAAGAAATAAGAGCTAATAATAACTCCAAGATCTCTGGCCCAACAACTAGGTTGATGGTGGTACAATTTCTTGCTGCAGAGAAGACAAGAGTGGGGAAGATTTAGCATGTTGAATAGGCCAATGGTTATATTAGTCTGGGGGTGTTTCCCTGGTGGTTCAGAGCAATGAATCTGCCTGCAATGCAGGAGCCCTGGATTCAATCCCTGGGTCAGGAAGATCACCCAGAGAAGGGAATGGCTAGCCACTCTAGTAGTCTTGCCTGGAGAATTCCCTGGACAGAGGAGCCTGGCAGGCTATACAGTACATAGGGTTGCAAAGAGTCAGATACAATTGAGAGACTAACACCTTCACTTCACTTCACTTAAGGCTATGAGTATGACGTTAAGATTCAAAACCATATAGAAGGTATTCAAAGCCAGAGAACTGGATAATATCACTGGAGGAAAAAACTGCGGTGGAAAGAGATGAGAACCAGGGCTGGGAAATTCCAGAGTGTTGAAAGAGGGCGTTGCTAAGAACGACACACTCAGGTATGTAAGGCATTCATTAAATAAAATGTATTGCATTTCTCTGAGCAGGAGATATAGAATTTTTATTTTTAATGTTTACTCCTTATTTCTTTTCATTGTTATGTTATTTATTTATTAAATTACAATTAACGATGGTTTTCACGTTTTTTGCAGAGGAAATAATACTTCCATTCCAGTAAAGTAAATATCATTTTTCTCATTTATTGTCATGGTTTAGGCGGGGAAACATCTTTCTTCATGCAAATGTGCCAAACTCATACACAGGGATAGGCAGTCATGTGATTTTGTAACACCACCTGTGAACATTTCATTATCAAATCACTGCTCTGCCTACAACTGCATTCACTCTCTTATTCCCAAAAGCAACAGAAAATAGCCTTCTGTGGGATTCTACTTATACTGCCTCCTTTTTAAATTTGTTTTTATGATCTGTTTGTGCACTTCACTTTGAACAGCAGAAACTTGTCAACGGACTTGTAGTTTTTCGCTTTGCCCATGGAGACGTCAAGGCTCCCTGGTTAATGGATGGTAATTTACTTGACAGCAATGCTTATTTAAGTCAGTGACAGATTCTAGTTTTGCTTCCTCAGACCAGGAAATCTTATGGAATCTGGAAAAGCCTTGGGACTTGGCTACAGAAGACTAGGTAAGAAGATAAAACTTATTTTATTAGTCTCAGCAGTGGTTAATTCATATTGAGAAGAATCTATTCTTGTCCTCTTGTTTCCAGATTCAGGTTTAGAGTCTGAATTAGGATTACTGGTTTGAGTTCCTACCACATACCTCTCCCCATCCATTAAATGATTAGCATGATCTGGGAACTTCTGAGCATTCCTATGCTGGTATGGACACCATGTGTTACTTTGCTGGTTTCTTCTGATCTCACCAAATCTGAAAACAGACATTCAGCAACTAAGGGGTATATGTAAAGAATTGAAGTTAAAAATTGAGCATTGTCAGTTGGAAAGTGATTAACTTTCCATTAAAATTATTTTAGGTGCCCTAATCATTATTAATGTAAGTCGTTTAGCATCCAGATTGTGTTCTCTAAATGTCATTTTCCATTAAAAAATAAACCAGGGTCCTAATGCCAAGTCTGGAGCAGGAAATGGACAAAATGAATCTAGAACTTTCTGTATCAGAAAGTTAAAAAAAAAAAAACACTGAAATACCAATAGAATTCTGTCAAAGGGTTCAGAAGCCAGCTTAAGGACCTTCTACTAGCCAAAGGAGGTACAATTTGAGAATAAGAATAGGTGCAATGAATTATAACCTATCAAATACATTAATATGAGTTCATAGTAATAATTCTTTCTTTAAAACTTACTGGCCATCTTTGGAGGATGTTTCTTCATTAAATCATTGTTTTCAAACTTAGGAAATAAAAGGAAAGAATCAGGTGTTTATCCAACTTTCCAAATGAATATATGGAAAGTTAGTCTAATGACTGATAAGGAGAAGTACCCTTTACAGAGGTACTCAATCTGCTAAAAAAATTTTAACAATAAAATTATAAGGACATAATTTTTCAACTTCTGATGAACTAATAGATCTAAGTAGCAATCATTAGTGACCTGCTACAATCACAGAAAGAGAGACAACCAGTCATTCTATAAGCCCTGATGGAAATACACATCACAACTGGAAAATACTTTTGAAGAACAAATTTTAATCAAATCAAGCCTCTAGGATTATCAGTTTGGCAGGGTGTGGGGACTGGCTACAGTAGAAGATGTTAAAAATGAAATTACAAAAATGAAATCAGCAAAATACAGACTTGAAATTTACAGCAGTGCTACTCAATGTATAATCTATTGACAAAGTAATCCATAAACTGTTTATTACTGACCCATGATAATTCTAGAAATTTACAGGAAGCATTTAGAAATGTTTATAGCGATATAACATAACCGAATATCCAAGCCCCTGGACAGAAGACTCATCTCATTGAGTAGAGAAGAACTATATTCAGGTCATATCTAACTTATGATCAATCATATATACTGTGAAGTATTTATTAGTCAAGAGCAACAGGACCATGTTACAATTTGTCTCTGTTTAGCTATAACTGGTCAACTGTGACCCTAAATGTAAAGTCTGCAATCTGTTTTTTTCACCAAAAATTATTTTAGATCAGTTATTGCTAGGGTACGGGGTTAAGGTGAGGGTAGGGAGAGATACTTTAATAGAGGACTCAGGGAAGCTTCACTAATATGGTCATTATGTTGATATGAGGATTATTTCACATATGTCAAACTTGTCCAATATATTTTTAAATATATGCATTTTATTGTACACAAATTATGCCTTAAAACTGTAAATATTTTTGGAAAAAAAACAAGTTTAAGGATATCTGTTAGGGCTTAGAAAACTGCAAAGAATATTACTCCCATATTAATAACAAGGGAAATTTGAATAATCCACAAAAGCATAACTTATTTCTTGAACCCATCATTAAGCTGTGGTCACTAGGCAACCAAGTGATCCATTTTTCATGAGTGACTGGTCCTTCCAAGGGAATATGAGACATGTGAACTGTTCATATTTGATAGTACCTGGAGAAAAGAAGTGGGCACCACACAAGCCTGAAGGAAGGAAACTGGATAAATTTTAATGAACTCTTAAAGGCAAGTGTGGACAAGTAGGTCACTGTGGAATGGCTGGGGGCTTCTGCCATAAAGGAACTTTGCAGGTGCTCACACCTCTTCTCCACCAGCTTCTGATGAGAAAGACTGGGTGTTGGACAGGAGACCTGGGGAAAAACTCCCTCAGGAGCACGCAGGGGCACAGGCATCAGGAGGTGATCGATGGAAGCAAGAAGGCAGGTAGGAAGCCTCATCTTCATTCTCACTCCTTCCCCTCCTGTGAATCAAAACCTCAGCCACTGGGAAAGGGGCATACAGCCCTTGACTCACAAGGGCACAGACAAAGATCCATAGTTCTGGGAGATAAATAGAAGCAAGATTTTCTGCTTTGGGAGAAAAGATAGAAAACTCTTTCCAAAGCACAGGCAAAATTCCCTTGCTGCTGGAGGAATGGTAGAGTCAAGCCCTCTACCCTAGGAAGGGCAAGAAACAGTATGACAGTTAGGACCTTACACTGATAGAAAGGACTACATGCTCAATCACGCCTGACTCTGCGACCCCATGGACTGTAGCCCACCAGGGTCTTCTGTCCATGGAATTTTCCAGGCAAGAACACTGGAACAGTGAGTTACCATTTCCTTCTCCAGGACATCTTCCCAACCCAGGGATCAAATCGTGTCTCTTGTGTCTCCTGCATTAGCAGGCAAATTCTTTTACCACAGTGCTACCTGGGAAGCCCTAAATGGAAGGTTTTACTTTTTAGTCTGTTTTTTTTTTTTGGGGGAGGGGTTGTTTGTTTGGTTTGGTTTTTTACCACTGAGGAAGGATCATCATACTTGTCCACTCAAGACTAAATATAAGAGATAGTGTGTTGGTAAAAGTTTAAGTACAAGTTTTCTGGGATAAAAAGTCTAGACTTGAAGTTTTACAAGAAATTTGCTTGCAGATTTATCAGAAATTTGGCCAGTTTCCATGATGCAAGCATGAACACAATGTCTTATTTCAAACGATGACCTATGACATCACTGAACACCGAGTTGAAGAGAGAAGTGCACAGCTGGCTTTCATGAACCTGCGTGAGACTGTTCCAGCACATTACAGAATACAAAGAAAAGTTTAGGAGACCGCCTTTCACCCCCTCACCACGCTTTAGGCATGCAGAGATAACTTGTAGCTAATTCGGAAGCAGAAAGACTGAGAAAATACGTTCAACGCTCAAACGCCAACTCTAAACACAAAGTAAGAGCAACCTACTGCTACCAAAATTTGAAACCTCAGCTGCACTAAAGATAACAGCACTGAAAAGAAAACCTACAGAATGGGATAAAATATTTGCAAATGAAGCACCAACAAGAGAGAAATCTGCAAAACGTACAAACAGTTCATGAAGCTCAATATCAAAAAAAGAAAAAGAAACAACCCAGTCAAAAAATGAGCAAACGATCTAAACAGCCCTTTCTCCCAAGAAGACAGACTGATGGTCAAGAGGCACTTCAAAAGAAGTTCAGCATCACTAGTAGAAAAATGCAAATCAAAACTATAATGAGGTATCACCTCACACCAGTCAGAATGGCCATCGTCAAAAAAATCTACAAACGATAAATGCTAGAGAGTGTGGAGAAAAGGAAAACTTCATATACTGTTGGTGAGAGTGTTCTCCAGCCACTATGGAGAACGGTATGGAGTTTCCATTAAAAACTAAAAATGAAGCTACCATATGACGCAGCAATCCCACCCTTAAACATACATCTGGAGAAAGCCATAATTTATAAGGATACATGTGCCCCAGTGTTCACTGTACCACAATATACAGTAGCCAGGACACGGAAGCAACCTAAAAGTTCACTGATGGAGAAATGCACAAAGAAGATGTGGTACATATATACAATATTATTTAGCAGTAAAAATAATAATAATAATAATGCCATTTGCAGTGATACAGATAGGCCTAGAGATTGCCACACAGAATGAAGCAAGTCAGATGCAGAGAGACAAATATCATAGGATATCACTCATATGTGCAATCTGAAAGGTAATGGTATAAATGAACCCATTTACAAAACAGAAATGGAGTTACAGATGTAGAAAACAAACTTACGGTTACCAAGGGTGAATGGGAAGGAGGGATCAACTGGGAGACTGGGACTGACATCAACACACTACTAAATAGAAAATAGATAACTAGTAAGAACATACTATACAGCACAGGGAATTCTATTCAACATTCTGCAATGACCTACATAGGAATAGAATCTAAAAGAAGAGTGGACATATGTACGCATGTAACTGATCCACTTTGCTGTACAGCAGAAACTAACACATTGCATATCAACTATATTCCAATAAAAATTAATTTAAATGAAAGATAGCAACAGCAAAACTCAATCTCAGATCCAGTTCAAAATCTATAACAGGAAGGGAATTTATAACTCATTATGCTCTTTTCATTATAGAAAAGGAAAATGCCCTTTGCCGTCTGCAGTAAAGGAAGTAGTAAAGAGCGCCTGGATGTGAGAGCTGGACCATAAAGAAAGCTGAGCGCCGAAGAACTGATGCTTTTGAACCGCGGTGTTGGAGAAGATTCTTGAGAGTCCCTTGGACTGCAGGAGAGAGCCACCCAGTCAATCCTACAGGAAATCTCTCCTGAATATTCATTGTAAGGACTGATGCTGAGGCTGAAACTCCAGTACTTTGGCCACCTGATGCGAAGAACCCACCCATTGGAAAAGAACCCAATGCTGGGAAAGATTGAAGGCAGGAAGAGAAGGAAACGACAGAGGATGAGATGGTTGGATGGCATCACCGACTCAATGGACATGGGTTCGGGTGGACTCTGGGAGTTAGTGATGGACAGGGGAAGCCTGGCATGCTGCAGTCCATGGGGTCGCAAAGAGTGGGAACTAACTGAGCAGATGAACTGAGCTGAAAGGTACGCACTTCTGACTGACTGACTTTCTGCTAGAACAACTGATTCTATTTGGCTGGAGCTCTATACACTAAAGTTAATGGCTTTCTGCCCCCTAGGCTCCAGGCAGTTGGATATCTGTGGCGCAGACCTGGAGCTCATCTCCTCAGGGAGCATCAGTGGCACCCCACTCCAGTACTCTTCCTGGAAAATCCCATGGACGGAGGAGCCTGGTGGACTGCAGTCCATGGGGTCGCCAAGAGTCGGACACCACTGAGCAACTTCCCTTTCACTTTTCACTTTTATGCACTGGAGAAGGAAATGGCAACCCACTCCAGTCTTCTTAACGGGGAGAATCCCAGGGAGGGCAGAGCCTGGTGGGCTGCCGTCTGTGGGGTCGCACAGAGTCGGACACGACTGAAGCGACTTAGCAGCAGCACCAGCAGCACCTGCACTAAAGGTAAACGGCTTCCTGCCCCCTAGGCTCAAGCGGCTGGAAGTCTGTGGCGCAGACCGGCATTACTCAGGGAGCATCTCTACCTGAAAACTGGGAGGGTAGTCCTCCTCCAGCCCCACCTGCCCCCTTGTGGCCACAAGGAGGAAGCTCAAGAGAGGGAGGAAATGGAAACGGGGCTGGCGAGCAGCAGCTCTATCATTTCTCCCCTCCCTCCTTCCCCTCCTTCCCTCCTAGTAAGGAGCAGATGGAGAAAGAGCCAAGGCCGGTGGACCCTAAGCTGGACTGCTCCGGGCGGCCCCTGCGTCCTGTCACCGACGCAGTGGAGCCCGGCCCAGGGGACATGCCCGCTCCAGCCGTTTATCACCACATCTTTGTTAGCCTTCCACTTTGGTGGAGACTTCTGCCCAAAACTATGCTGATGTCTCGTAAAATTTAATTTATAACCTAAGAAAATGAAAATCAATCACTAAATGGGAAACTTTGCCTGAGTATTCTAGTCTATTTAACTTAGTAAGCAACAGATTCTCGTGAGAAAAGCCAGACCATATTTTTATTTTATTTTTATTTTTTTATTTGATTTTTTAATTTTTATCTTTACTTTATTTTGCTTTACAGTACTGCATTGGTTTTGCCATACATTGACATGAATCCGCCACGGGTGTACATGAGTTCCCAATCCTGAACCCCACTCCCACCTCCCATCCCATATCATCTCTCTTTTTAAACGACCTCAGAAATTCAAAGAGCATTAAAATGTAAGTCCTGCATGGGGTTTTTTGTTTTATATATATATGATTTTCTTCCCTTTCCAGTGAAAAACAAATTCCAATTAAGAAATTAAAAGGAAAAAACCCAATATAGTATTTACATATTACTCTTCTTTGAAATATGTATACACACACACACACGTATATGTGCTAAGACACTTCAGTCATGTCCGATGCTTTGCGACCCCATGGACTGTAGCCTGCCAAGCTCCCCTGTCCATGGGATTTTCCAGGAATGAATATTGGAGTGAGTTTCCATTTCTTTCTCCAGGGGATCTTCCCAACCTAGGGATCGAACCAGCATCTCTCACATCTCCTGCATTAGCCGATGGGTTCTTTACACTAACGCCACCTGGAAAGCCCACACACAGCTGCACAGCGAGTGACTGTTGGAGGAGCTGTTTCCCAGGACAGCAGTATGGTGACTCCCAGGCAGGAGCACTCTTCTCTGTCTTGCACAGAAGCCCCTCTGTTGGTTTTAGGAGTGTGGATTCTGACAGGTGCCATGACCAGCCTGCGTCTGGAGGTCGGAGGGCCAGGACACAACTCTAATCACTGTACAATATTGTGTTTGTTTTTTGCCATAGGTCAATGTGAATCAGCCACAGGTACACGTGTACCCCCGGACCCTGAACCCCCCTCCACCTCCGCAGGCTGTCCCTCTGGGTTGTCCCAGAGCACTGGCTTTGGGTGCCCTGCTTCAAGCGGTGGACTCTGGCTCTGGCCATCTATTTTGCATATGGTAATGTACATGTTAAATGCTATTCTCGCCTCAGTCTCTATCTTACGGCCACATTTTATCCCATTAAAGCAACATTCAAATTTGTCTACACATAAGAATTTTGTGTTCTCCACTCTCTCATTACCTTGATGAAAATTTATTTTCAAATCTATATCTTTTTCCCCTCTTCTTATGTAGTTGGTAACAAAAGCTCTTCTTCCCTTAGAAGAAGGAGGAAAATCTCTTTGATGTCCAAATTTTCATTTGTGATTCAGAAACCTCCTAGCCCCAAGAGTAATTTTAAATTCAAAGAGAAACTTGTTTGATAGGATTTTGTCTGCTTTTGTGTGTGTGTTGGGGAGAAGGGAGAAAGTTTTTTAATAATGATCAAACACAGATATAAAACACTATAATTAGCTAATTCAATGCCATGCCATCCAAGTGGCGCTTGCTTTGAATTTTCAACCTTCATAAAGTCATGTCTTTGTGGCTTTATAAAATTACCCATTCTCACTCAAATATGCTGCCTTGATAACTGTTGCTGCCTCATCAGTGACATCCGCCGTGCCATTCCTATGGTTATTAACAGGAAGGCACGCTAATTGGCAGTTGCAATTCAGAAAAGGGTTGTGTACTTGAAGCAAGCACAAAAGGGTAAAAGAGCCATCTTCTGATGCCACCAGGACAAAGTATGAAAAGTCAGTGGAGGGAGGTGACTGGAGCCGTGACATCGCAACAGTACAGGGGCTTTGGCCAGACTTGCCAAGGGGCACGTGCATGTCCTGGGAGGGAGCCGGGACTCAGTCTAGGCAAAGGCCTTCTGGCGCTCTAGCAGAGCTCCCAGAGTGAGCCCTTCAAGCTGATGACAGGAGCCAGGACAGGTATTAGTCTTCCCTGGTGGCTCAGGGAATGTGCCTGCAGTGCAAGACACCCAGGTCCAATCCCTGGGTCAGGAAGATCCCCTGGAGAAGGGCATGGCAAGCCACTCCAATACTCTTGCCTGGAGAATCTCATGGACAGGGGAGCCTGCCGGGCTACAGTTCATGGGGTTGCACAGTCAGACACGATGAGCAACCAACAGGTATTGGCAGGAAGTACACACTGAGGGAAGCAAGACACCACATGTTTAAGGAATATCTTCTGACACCTTGAGTCTGAGGACAACTGCTGTATCACTGTGGGTGGAGAGACTAAGGATCCCCTAATCTGGGCGCAGAAAACACCAAGAAAGCAGCATTCATGCGAACTCAGAGCTGCATAGGAAGGGGTGGCAACACAAGGCCCAAAGCAGCCTAGCAGACATATCCACCAGGCTGACAAAAAGCCAGAGTTCAGCGCCACCAGGACAGTCCTGGAGGCCCACTGAGGACAGGAACTCGACTGGGACCCAGGGTCAACGACAGAACCAGCCCACTCGGCACTCAGGGCCACAGTACTTGCTGAGTGGAATAATAATTAGACAGCTCCAAATTGTTTCGCATCAAGGAAAGGTTGAAGGCAGGAGGAGGAGAGGGCAACAGAGGATGAGTCTGTGGGATGGCATCACTGACTCAGTAGACATGAGCTGAACAAACTCCAAGAGATAGTGAAGGGCAGGGAAGCCTGGCATGCTGCAGTCCATGGAGTCACAAAGAGTCAGACACGACTTAGCTACATCAACAATAA
This sequence comes from Nanger dama, assembly GCA_917880005.1. NCBI lineage: Eukaryota > Metazoa > Chordata > Mammalia > Artiodactyla > Bovidae > Nanger > Nanger dama. Next base: position 8,093,555 of record CAKJTW010000044.1, on the reverse strand, counting down.
ATTGCCTCAGGCGTAAACAAAAATAAACATTTGGGTCATCTGACAACTGAGTCAGTGTTTTAACATTCTCTTCTAAAAATGTTTGGAAGGGAAGTCAAACTCTGGCCTCTGGATGGTTTGTAGGTTTCAGAGTCATCCCCAGTGAAGGGTCCCTTCACTTTCCTGACGGTGACCGCGGGGCTGTCACCAGGCCCTTGCTTTCGCAGCCAAGATTAAGACAGGGTTTATGGGAATTAACCTTTCTCATAAGCCCCTCAGGAAAAGGTCTGTGAGGGGGCTCAGTAGTTGCAGGTGAGATCCCCACACTGTGGATGGCCCTGGGGGCTCTGTGCCCAGTGGCCCTCGCTCCCCCTGCACCCTCACAGATGACGAAAAGCGGAAGGTGTCGGGTGAATTCAAGGGACGTTTCAATGGGGATCCAGCTTGTGTCCATAGATGAATCTACATCAGTCCAGAAGACAGCGCACTGTCACAGGGCTCTACCTGCTTCAAAATCCTCATCGACCTGAATCAGCCAGAGGAGGAAATTTTGCTTAGCAAAATTGAACTGAACTGGGAGGGAGAGGAAACATATAAAGGGAACAGAACCAAAATCCAAAAATAAATGTCCATTCAGATGGTCGTGACTGCATAGAGTCGAGTCTAAAATATGGATGAATATGAAGCTCTTCATGGGAATGTAAAAAACTAGGACACAATCCTAAGGAGGAAAACACTTTCCCTAAGGAGGGAAATGGGGAAGGAATGGGCTGTCCCAGGAGGACATATGAAAAAGGCTCAAGGGTTTCTCATGTAAGTGAACTGAAGGTCTAATCGTGTGTCTTCCTGTTTACAAGGGCCTCCCCAGCCTTGGCAGGAGGCAGAACCCTTGCCTGAACTCCAGGCCCTCCCAGGGCCAGGCTGGCTCTGGACTCGCCCTCATCCTAGCTCCCTCTCCTTTTGGTCCAGCCACTTTTGCCCAGGACGATTCATGCAGCACACCCCACCCTTCATCACCTCTGGGCCTTTGCACATGCTGTCCCCCTCCAGGAACACCTGCCACACCTCATTACCTCCCCTCTTCACCCGAGAGGCAGCCCTGCACTGCCTCCAGGTCTCAGCTGGAACCTCTGTTCCTCAGGGGTGTCCACCTCCAGTGACCCTGATCCAAGCCTGTGCCCCGTAATCCCATCATTGCCCAGACCTCTCTTCCTAACCCACATGGCCAATTCCTGCACCCACCTGGGTCTTCCTCACCTCACTGCGAACTCTGTGCAGGAGGGGGCATGTTTGTCTTGCTAATCTCACTATTCCCAGTTCCCAGCATGTCACAGGACTCAACTTAAAGGGAATAGACTAAAGATCCTTCATGCTGCAACAAAGATCAAAGATTGGACATGCCACAGCTAAGACTGGGCGCAGCGAAGGAAAGAAAGAAATTGATAATGATGTTTAGTGTGATATACCTGGCAAAGAAATCAAGATGTTCTTAGAATGCATTAAAAGAGGGATGTGTTCTGTGACAAAAGAGGTGATAGACCCTTTCTGTGCCAGACAGGTCACACACCAGTGTTTAGGTTGGGAGTTACACCAAGATAATGGTGAAACTGGGGGAGCTCAAAGCTATGCTCTCCCAAGAATGGTAAAGGAACTAAGCCCACATAGGCGGGACACAAGGCGGGAAAGTCACAGCCACTTTTCTCACGCTTCTGAAGCACGCATATGACAGCGCAGGCCATCTACTCGGTAGAGAGAAGTGCAGGTGTGTGGCGACCGAACAACACCTCCTGAGGCTCCTGTTGCTGAAAATGTCCAACCTGAGTCTTCAAGACACTCGGCAAGGTTCCCAGTGTGGGCTGGGCCATGAGACAGTTTCTCTCTTTTCCAGCCTGGGGTGGGAGCTGGGGGAGGGGCGGTCCACGCATTTCCATGGAACTCCATCCTGGGCTTCAAGGCTTTATCAGCTAGATGAGAACGCTGGGCCAAATTCCCCCTGCTGTGTTCTCTGAGCTTATGCATCTGGTAGGAGAAGGCAATGGCATCCCACTCCAGTACTCTTGCCTGGAAAATCCCATGGATGGAGGAGCCTGGTAGGCTGCAGTCCATGGGGTCACTAAGAGTCAGACACGACTGAGCGACTTCACTTTCACTTTTCACTTTCATGCATTGGAGACAGAAGTGGCAACCCACTCCAGTGTTCTTGCCTGGAGAATCCCAGAGACAGTGGGCTGCCGTCTATGGGGTCGCAGAGGGTCAGACACAACTGAAGCGACTTAGCAGCAGCAGCAGGCATTGATTGGAGATTTCTAATCTATTAGGCTAACATTGGAATCAGCCACTCAAAACTATCTTCACACCTAGAGGATCATTTCTTAAGATGGCCCATTTGCATCTGGCTCCCTGGTGGCTCAGATGGTAAAGAATCCACCTTCAATGCATGAGACCTGGGTTCGATTCCTGGGTTGGGAAGATCCCCTGGAGAAGGGAAAGGCTACCCACTCCAGTATTCTTGCCTGGAGAATTCCATGGAGAGAGGAGCCTGACAGGCTATAGTCTATGGGGTCGCAAGGAGTCGGACACGACTGAGCAAGTTTCACTTTCACTTTCTGGGAATTAATATTTCAGGAAGAAAATGATCGTTTGGAATCCAAATCTCTGACCCCAAAAAATGTGTCCCCACTCAACTTTTGCAAGACATGACATGGAAGGAAATGTCTGTCTTTGCTACTCTTTGGCCTCGTCGTTGCATCCTCCAAATCCTATGCAGACCTCCCAACTTTAAAGGCATCTAAGTGCAGATGCTCAAGACAGAAGCCTAGGAACCCTCTCACTTCCAAATCACAGGAAATATCTCTGAAGCTGCTTTCACCACTATTGCCCAAATGGTTGGGAGCACTTGAAATCGTATTTTAATTTCAGAGCCACGTTCCCTACCGGAGATGCAGCGTTTCCCTCTGCCCAGAATGTCGGTGTCCATGTAAAACCTGGAGAGGTTGGGTTTCCCAACCTTCTGGTGGGTTTTCCTACTTGCTTTGTCTTCCAGCCTGCATGCCAGGCTGCCCTTCCTAAACGCCTCTGCCCCTGACCCAGGACATTTCTTTACTCCCCCTCTCTCTCTGGAGTGTTAAAAGACTACGCTCGACTCTGAGCTCCACCTCTCTCTTTGCCCCCTCCAAGTACTCCCATCCCCATTTGTAACAGCCCCTGATACGCACTTCTATTCGATTTTCCTCACCCAGCTTGAAATCCTCTCATTCTAATTACCGTTTCAGTTTTCTTATATTTCTCCCTCGAGATGTCTCAATTAGTGTACTTTTTCATCCTAGCTGTCACCTCTGTGCTGCAAGGTGGGTCTAACTCCAACCGAAACCAGGCAGAAAATAAATGAGGAGCAGTTCTGGGCGGCCGGGCCGAAGGTGGGGTTACTTTACAAACTAGCGCACCTTTAATTGATGATAAATGGACAAGAAAGTAGCCTTATTAATACGGCGGCCCAGATTCTGCTGGCACGCGATGTCCTTTCATTACTCAAAGGGGCAGGAGAGGCAGGCCACGCTCGGTGCAAGAAACGGGCATTCAGAGAAAGACGGAGCATGAGGCTAATTAACATAGTTCTGGTCAAAGTCGGAAATTAACTCGCCTCTTTAAGACCGCAGCTTCAAATGCCATTTGTCTCCTCTGTGATTACACTTACAGGTAATTACACCTGATTGTAGCACACAGCAAGTTAAACGGAGGGAGGCTGCCCCCACCGTCTCCATCACATAACTCTTTTCATTCCAGCCCTGTCAAAAGACTAAACAATAATAAAGGTGTCTGCCTCAGTATATTTCTTCTATTAATGAGCGCTTTGTTGTCTTAAGGCGTCTCGAGGAAGTGGCAATTGTGCGGTGCTTTTTCCTTCACTCCACTGGGAATGCAGAGGCCTTCTCTGAACCTCTGGGGATTTAAAAACACACAGAAGGCAAGTTGGACCTGAAAGCAATTCCCACCCACTAATACCTGCTTGGTGGATCAGGGAAGGTGACAGGACCAAAAAGTCACCACCCATTCTCTCCCAGGCGATGCACGATTTAGGTCTTGCTGATACAGCATCTCGAATTGAAACCTGGGTACAACCCCCTTCCCATCACTTTAACTCTCTTCTATTACTGTCATCTTTCCAAGGGTCTCTAAGAGGCCAAAGAAAAGAGAACCTGCACACAGAGGAGTGGCATTCAGCCCCCTTCAGCTGGCCATGTGCGCACAGCCCTGATATCTAAGATGCTAGCATGGAGCTCATTAGCAGTGGCCAGGCTCAGCCCTCCCAAGAGCCATGCATGGGGCTGGCAGGGTCCCACTCTCTACCTGCCACCAGGTAGAGTGTGAGAGGTGCCTTCAGAATTCATGGCTCCCGAGAGGATGTGGCGGGATCCTCAGCTAGTCTCATAGAGTCCCCCAAGAATACAAAGGGTCCGGTTTCCAGGGGTGAATCCTCTGAGGAGTTTAAAAATGGGCAAAGGTGACTTTGAGGGGTCCCATGTGTCTGCTTTCTGCCTACCTTACCCTCTCGCGCCTTCTTGTTGGTTACACGCCATCGGGATTTCTTCCTACACTTGCTTCCTCCCGTTCACCCACCCCCCAATCCTACCCAGGCCCCCATTTCGGCCTCTCTGATACCTTTGCAAATTCTGCCACACATCAGTGAAGTTTGGGCTGAAAGATCAAGTTGGGCTTGTCTCAATACCAACTTGCTTTAAATGTTGCCCTGAAGCCACTTTGCAGCCCAGAAGTGGCATTCTTGCCTCTGACTCCCATCTCACTGAGCTGAGTGATTCCCATGAAGAAATCCAGAATTAAAAATAAACATCTTCAGTCACACATTTGCTGGATAATTACTTGTACAGCCCTCTCATGAAGCAATTTGGCAATATGTATTAAGAACAATAAAAATAGTGACTGTGAAACTTTCATGAGGAAATAATCTTTAATTCAGAGAAGTGTTCAATACAGTGCAATAATATTACACAAAACAGCCGTGACAAAAAGGAAAATAATCTAAGTGTTCAAAATTGGAATAATGTTCATTTAAGTGGCACATTCACAGGATGGATTGTTATGTGACCATTAAAAAGGATGATTATGGAGACTGTGCAAAATCTGAACCATTGGTTACAATACTAGGTTTAGAAATTTGGACTATAAATCAGGAAAAAGAAACACCATCACAAAAGTCATACCAAAATACGAACAGCAACTGGTTTAAAAGAAAAGGATTATGGTTGATAATTTTCCCTTTCCTTTATTGTCCAAATTTTCTGCATTGTGTTTATATTTTTTCTAACAGAAAAATACATAGTAATATGGTGTGAAAAAGAAGCAAATCCATCACTCTTGTAAACATGGCTCTTGCAAGCATGCCTGATGAATCTAAATGAAGGGGTTTGTTGATGGATCTGTCCCTAAGGCCTCCCTTCTCATCCACAGAAAAGCTGGTGACCAGAGGGAATCATCTAACTCTCTAAGCTTCAATTTTGCCATGAAAAGGAACAAACTCTTCTCAAAGGTGGTTGCACCCTCTCTCCCCCCTCCGCCTTGTGGGCTGCCCCTTTTCAGTAACCTCCGAGGAACACTTGCCTCTGTCTGCTTGTTAGAAGCTGGGATCTGCCCAGCTTCTGTCCTCTGCCTCTGTCCTCTGGCTTCTGTCACTCTTCCCAGGTCTGAGGTGTCACCGCCCCGCCACCCACAGCTCACCCACTCTGTCATCTACCCTGTCACAGGCCTCCAGAGCATCAGACCTGAATTTCCAGAGGCTGACCTGGCTCTCCACACCCAACATCTTTAAAACCCAACTCCTGATCTTTCCCTAGCAAGCCTGGGGAATTTCCAAATCATCCATCTCATGATAGAACCAACATCCACTTGCTTGTCCCACTTGGGGACACTTGGATTCTACTCGGTCCCAACCTTATCACCTCTGAGACAGTCACATCATCTCTGCTCTTCTTCTAGCCAGTCACCTCCTCAACTGTTCCCAGAGGGAACCTTTCTAAAGTGCAAACTGGCCTTGTCACTGACCACCCAACACTCTTGGGTGTCCCCTGATCGCGTGCACAGGGAAATCCAAGGTCTGGGACATGACTTAGGACGGGGCTCTTACCAGGTTCCCAGCCCTCCCAACCCACTCGCCCGAATGGTTTCTTAGCTCTCTCACTCTGCTCACTCCTCACCCAGCTGATCGTCCGGTGCATATAGCCATGGCAAAGCAGCCCTGAATATTGAAGATGGTGCTCTAATAGCCCTGTCTCCCGACACAGCCCAGGTGGGTACCCAGCCTCCTCTCCTCCCTACTCCAGGAGTCATCCCCATGAGAAGATACTCTGCCCAGGCTCACCCCATGGGAAATACCAGTGCCGAGTGGGTCTGCACCTTCTCAGTGACTTCGCATCACTGTGACCCTAGATATGCACCATCCCCAGGAAGGAAGTGGAATTTTCCCAGTGACGCCTTAGTCAGAGAGACAGCCTGTGTCTGGTGGGAAGCTCAGCATGTCCTGTCTCCAGGGTGGAGCTTCAGGGAGTCTTTGAGAGGCTGATCGACACCAGCATGAGCCCCTCCTCTCCAAAATGGTCAGCACAGAAAACGGAGAGGCAGGAGGGCTGCCTCCTTCCCTATGACCCTTCCTGAGCCCTGGTGACCTTCACCCAGGAACGTTAGCAACAAAGATGGGCTCTACTGCCCAAGTAAAATGTGTGAGCAGCGGCTTGAGGCACGGGAAGGGGAGAATCTAGCCCTGGAATGCGCTGGTCACATAACTTGTCACGTGGCCACATGGGTCTTGAATGCAATTCCATCCACCTTCTAATATCCATGTCTCTCTACCTTATGACTCTCCTGTTCTTTCTTGTAGCATTTCTGCTCTGATCAAATCTTATCTGTCTCTGACAGTCATCACTGTGCAGTGCCCAGTTCAGTTCAGTTCAGTCGCTCAGTCGTGTCCAACTCTACAACCCCATGAATTGCAGCATGCCAGGCCTCCCTGTCCATCACCAACTCCTGGAGTTCACTCAAACTCACGTCCATCTAGTCAGTGATGCCATCCAGCCATCTCATCCTCTGTCGTCCCCTTCTCTTCCTGCCCCCAATCCCTCCCAGCATCAGAGTCTTTTCCAGTGAGTCAACTCTTCCCATGAGGTGGCCAAAGTACTGAAGTTTCAGCTTTAGCTTCATTCCTTCCAAAGAAATCTTAGGGCTGATCTCCTTCAGAATGGACTGGTTGGATTTCCTTGCAGTCCAAGGGACTCTCAAGAGTCTTCTCCAACACCACAGTTCAAAAGCATCAATTCTTTGGCTCTCAGCTTTCTTCACAGTCCAACTCTCACATCCATACATGACCACTGGAAAAACCATAGCCTTGACTAGACGGATCTTTGTTGGCAAAGTAATGTCTCTGCTTTTTAGTATGCTATCTAGATTGGTCATAACTTTCCTTCCAAGGAGTAAGCGTCTTTTAATTTTGTGGCTGCAATCATCATCTGCAGTGATTTTGGAGCCCCAGAAAATAAAGTCTGACACTGTTTCCAGTTTCCCCATCTATTTCCCATGAAGTGATGGGACCAGATGCCATGATCTTTATTTTCTGAATGTTGAGCTTCAAGCCAACTTTTTCACTCTCCTCTTTCACTTTCATCAAGAGGCTTTTTAATTCCTCTATGCTTTCTGCCATAAAAGGGTGGTATCATCTGCATATCTGAGGTTATTGCTCAAATATCTGTCTATGATCAAATATTCACTGTCCCCAAGAACAGCCCCATCGCTGGTTGCAAGGTTTCACCTCCTTTGCTTCCTCCATCAGCTGTGCCCTTATTACCCAGGGCCACTCTTGATAAACTTCCACTCACCCTGGAGCAAGCCCGGATCAGCTTCAGTCCCTCAGGGAGGCTTTCCTTGTGCTTATTCCTCCAACAGAACTCCCACTGTTCCCTCTGCCATCTCCTGTCACCTACCAAGTGATACACGCATCTCAACCCATGCCAACACAGGGTCTCGAAACTTTCCCGTCTCACCTTAAGTAGACTCTGAACCTTTCCAGTGGGTCATATTAGGATTATCCCCAGGCCCCACAAAGCAGGTGCTCAGTAAATGTGGCTTGAAGGCGTTAACAGCAGACTCAGGTGAAGGCAGGGTGCTGGGGGCGCTGGCACTTTCCAGATGACACAGCTGAGTAACAGGATACGGTTGCCATCGACGTCTTGCTAAGCAACCACCACCACTTTAAAAATAGCAGTCCCCGAAAGAGTCCTCCATGGCCACCAGACGACTTATCTACACAGGGCCAATCTTTCCTCAGTAGATGATGCAATAGGAAACATTAGCCTCAGCCTGGTCAAATTTTCAGATTCTGGATTAATGAGGTCTTCATATAACATACTTTCTCAGGAAGTGATCAAGGTCCCACCACCTGTAGGAAACATCCCGTGGACATGGTGTGGGCTCTGAAACAAGATAGGTTTTTGTGTGGTTGTGTTACCGGTACAACTCTCGGCAAGTCACTCAACCTCTCTGAGCCTAAGTGTGTCATCTGTAAATGGGGATGACACCCCCTTCAAAGATCCATCATGCCGAGTGAACATGGCTCTCATTAATCCGTGAGGAATGTAACACAGAGCAAGTCCATGGCGATCAATGCAAGTTGGTTCTCGACATTTTCCTCCCTGTGCTAAATCTTTACTTTTTCCTTCTATAAAGAAAGAAGGGTTTCCTAGCTTGAGTGCTCTTGGCATCTGGGACCTGATCATCCTTTGCTCCCTCTTTGTGGGGAGGGAGAGCTGTCCGGTGTATTACAGGTCATTTAGCAGGTTCACCAGCCTTGGGAGCACTCTTCTCTCCAGTCATGACAACCAAAAATGTCTCTTTGCCAAATACCCTTAGGGGCAAAATTTCCACCAGTTGAGAAGCACTGGGCTATGGTTTTCTAACTTAGGTCACCTAGAAAGAAAAGTGCCTTGATTTTTCTTTAAGATGTGTTCTGAAAGATGCTGAAGACTCATGTGGTGGAGTCCCCTCCTGTCAACCTTCAGGACAGGATAGGATGTGTTCTGGATGGACTGAATCATGTCTCCTCAAAATTCATACATAGAAACTCTAAACCCCAATGTGATTATATTTGGAGATAGAACCTTTAGGAGGTAATTAAGGTTAAATGAGGTCTTAAGGGTGGGGTGCTAACCTGATAGGCTTAATGTCCTTCTAAGAAGCGACAGCAGAGAGCTGTCATTTGAGGACAAGGTGAGAAGGTGGCAGTCTGCAAGGCAGGAAGAGAGCTCTTGCCAGAAACTAAATTGGCCAAAGCAAATTGATCTTGGACTTTTCAGTTTCCAGAGTATGAGGAGATAAATATCTGTTGGTTAAGCCATACCATGTATGATATTACGTTAGAGCAGCCCCAGCAGACTCAGACATCATGCTTTCAAACTGAAGACTGAGTTACTCCATCCCATGTGTGCACCCCCAGAGATGGATGCATTTTGAACTTGCCCGAAGATTACTTCTCCTCATAGCAACCATTGATGCTTTCAGACTGGGGTTCTGGAGCAGATTCTTGAGAGTCCCTTGGACTGCAAAGAGATCAAGCCAGTCAATCCTAAAGGAAATCAACTTTGACTCTTCATTGGCAGGACCGATGCTGAAGCTGAAGCTCCAAACCTTTGGCTACCTGATGTGAAGAGCCGACTCACTGGAAAAGATCCTGAGGCTAGGAAAGATTGAAGGCAGGAGGAGAGCGGGGCAACAGAGGAGGAGATGGCTGGATGACATCATTGACCCCATGGACATGAGTTGAACAAACTCTGGGAGATAGTGAAAGACAGAGAAGATGGTGTGCTGCAGTCTGTGGGGTTGCAAAGAGCTGAACATGACTGAGCAGCTGAGCAACAACCATAGTAACTAAGATAGTTTAAGTGAGACCATCAGACAAAGAAAAATCTGCATTGTCCCTGCACCTACCTGAGGTGAAACGTGGTGGCAGCACCGAGCTGTTAAAATTGGCTTGGGGGAAAATGTAAAAGCACACCAGCGTACATGGTGCCAGTCCATCCTGGTTTGTCCAACATAGAGAACAGCATAACAATAGCCATGCTGTTTTTAAAAAAGAGATGGAATTAACAATTGGTCTGCTTTTGATTGGCAGTACTATAGTTGGTTTTTACAAATTCATTATATCTTTATTGTTTAACATGTCTACAAGGAGCGCTATTTCTTATAATTAAAACATCTCATAAACTTTCTTAAAAGCGAGGGGGTGGGGGATGGCCCACCATGTCTGGTTTGATCCTGATTTATAACCAGAGTTTCTCGTCAATGGAGGAGGTTGCCACAGGAGGGCGGTGATTTAAAACAGAGCTTTGTAATGTTTAAACATACAACATAGAAATGGAATTTTTAAAGCTTGAATTATTGAGTCCAACCCAGTGGACTCAGTCGAGCCAGTAGTGTGAAAATAGCAGGCACTTTTTGAAGTCTTTTGATCTGAAAGATTCCAGCATCTACTTTTGAAACTATTGCAAAGACAACTTAAAAATGGAAACTCTTTTTAATTTGCAAATTATTGACCCTAGAACACCTCAGGGTTGCAGGGCAATGTCACAGACAGAGCCATTTGCAGGATCAGGGCTGAGTCAGGATCCTCAGAGGGTCCCAGTGCCACACATATTCTGGCTTCAATCCAGGAACAGAACAAGGGAAGGATCTCAGAAGCCATCTCCAACCTGAGAGCCAGTATGCTTTTCTTTTCTTTTTTTCCCCCAAGAAACAGTATCATCCCTCCACATGCACTGTTGCCATTAGACTCAGAAAAAAAAATTCATTGTCTGTACTTCTTTTCAACTGTAGATAACATTCTATTTCACAGTGCAGACTAAAGGACAAAAATACACTCTCTGCATAGAGAATGCAGGGGAGCACCAACTTCAACTTGTAACTCCTGCCTGTTTTCCCATGCCTGGCAAGGGCTCCTGACATCAGAACTTTGGGGGCGGCCCCAGGGACAGGGTCCCCATGGCCGAGAGGAGCATCCGGGCTGAGGGGTTTATCCCTCTCCCTCCAGATGTAACTCTAAGAACAGCTTCTGGGCTTACAGACCACGTGTGGGCAGACCCCCAGTCTCTCCTCCTTCACCTGCCAGCCTCGGGGAACCCCACTGGAGAAGCGGCTGCTCCCTCCCCTGGGGTGGGACCCTTGGGGACTTCAGAGCCCAGAGGCTCTGCTCTCGGATTCCTGTGCAGCATCCCAGCTCCTAGTCTGCATGGGACTGCTAAGAGCAAAATTACTTTAAGGAGTATTGTCCTGATACATTTCACAGGAAAATATCAGTACAAATTATGTCAAGCTTTGCAAATGTTGCCGGCGTGAGAGAGAGAAATCAATCTTTTTTTTTTTTATTACTATTTCCCATTTACCTCACTTTCTTTTTCACTAATTGGCCAAAAAGGATCTAAAATGAGCCCACTTTTACAGCTACTCAGTTGTGATGTAAATTTCTTGCCACTCATTCCTCTTTTTCTTTTCTCCTGACCCTCAGGTGACTTAGTGGTAAAGAATCCACCTACTGATGCAGAAGCCACAGGAGATGCAGGTTCGAGCCCTGGGTTGGGTATATCCATCCCCTGGAGGAGGAAACAGCAATCCACTCCAGTATTCTTGCCTGGGAAACCCCATGGACAGAAGAGTCTGGCAGGCTACAGTCCATAGGGTCGCAAAGAGTTGGACACAACTGAGCACTGAGCGAGCACATGACCCTTCAGCTTGTTCTTTATGAAAACATTCCTGCTGACAGCTTTCTAACATTTTTCGTTAAGGTCCTTTTCTCCAAAAGCATCCTCCCCAGAAGCTTTCTCTCAGTCAGTCTGCCTCTGGTAGAGATAACTTCTCTTGGAATCACCGTGCCTTCTTCTCTCACCCAGAGCGTTTTTCCCCTAGAGCCATCGTCCAGGTCTGGGTGGCACACAAGTTATGCCCAAGTGTGTCTCCACTAAACTGGGAGCCCCTCGAGGGAGAAGCCTTCCCTCTGTCCTGTCTGGATTCTCCATGCCAAGAGCACGTTCTCACACACAGAAAGGGCTCGAAAGTGGCCAAATGCTCAAACACGAGGACCCTTGGATTTCCCTATTTGAAACTGACAATGCGGTGGACACCATTCTACTCCGAACAAAGAAAGCAAAAGTCCCCTTTTAAGAAGCAAGGTAAGATTATTGCCACAGACGGAAGAGGCTAAAGTGCGACCAGAGGGAATCCATCTGAACACGCAACAATCTGAGTGTTGCTGCGGTCACTGGGCTTCCTCCCCTCCCAAGGACATCTGGATCCGTCGCTTGAAGCTGGAGGTACGGCCAGGAGATCCAGCCCCAGCTCTCTGGGTGGCTGAGGGCTGGGTCACACAAACTCTAGAGGAGTCCAGGCAAGTGCTGAACCCTAAGCTTAACTCTAGCCAGAATCACTGAAGTTCATTCCTAAAAGCCACAGGCTGGAAGTGAGAAAAATAGAGCTTTGGGAACTCAGCACATATGGGTTCAAACACCCCAAGTCTTCTGTTGGTAGAAGTGTGGGCTCGTCTCAGTGCCCCAGCTTCCTCGTCTGTAAAATGGGATCACAGCGAAGGATACGGCTTTCAAGATGTTTCCAAGGGTTGGACAGGCTGTCACACTTGTCAGCCGTAACTGTTTCCCATCCCATGAGAAGGCATCTGGGGTGAGTTTTGAAGGCTGAGTGTGAGGACATCAGGCTAACTAGAGGCAGAGGGTGCTCCTTGGATGGCCCTTTCTGGCCCAGAGCGTGCAGACCTGCACTAGTGCCAGGAGGAATTGAGGACAAGGGGCCTGCCTCCGAGTGACCGGTCACGAGAGGAGGCTCAGTGGCCCTGAGCAACCTCCTGCTGAACTGACTCTCCTCCTGCTGACAGCCCAGAGGGGACGGCAGGCAAGCAAGGGGGGCGCAACGCAGCACCCTGTGAGGGGTCCAGAAGGACAGCCCCTTAGCATGGATTAGGGGTGCCTTCAAGCCACAGCGTCATTTTCCCACCTGTCAAATGCATTTTTGTCATTCAGTCGGGACAAGAACATGTTGCAGTCACAACTACAAACTAGAAGCTGGCCCATTTATTTCATCATCATGATCAAAACAATTCACATCACTAAATCTGTGCAAGCTTTGAGATGATTAAAACTGTCCATGCTTTTTGCCCAACAATTTTTCTTGTGGAATTCACCTAGGGAAACAAAGGGTTTCCTCAGAGATGTGTGTATAAATTTGGCTTTCATCTCAGCAAGATTTATAAAATGAACCAATACTTGAAAAGAATGTAAATGCCTGAACTTTAAGGAGACTGAGTTTTAAAATGTTTCAGTATACCTTCATAGGGTGCTGGAGAAGACTTTTGAGAGTCCCTTAGACTGCAAGGAGATCAAATCAGTCAATCCTTAAATGAAATCAACCCTAGATAGTCATTGGAAGGACTGACGCTGAAGCTGAAGCTCCAGTCACTTTTGTTCACCTGATGCGAGAAGCTAACTCACTGGAAAAGATCAATGGACATGAGTTAGAGCAAATTCTGGGAGATGGTGAAGAACAGTGAAGCCTGGCATGCTGCAGTCCATGGGGTGGCAAAGAGTTGGACACGACTGAGTGATGGAATACCAACATCAAAATTTTACTTATAATAACAATGTGTAAAGTTACATGACACAGAATATTGCAAACCAGTATACGGGACAAGGTCCTGAATTTGTAAATACGTGTTTTGTGTATATACATTTTCAGAAGAAGGAAACCATATGTTATTTGTGGTTTCCCTCAGAGACACTAGAGCTGCATGGCTTAAAATGCAGGTTCCAGAGCCAGACTGCCAGTGTGAATCCGGACTCCATCCCTTCTGAGTGTGAGACCCTGGAGAAGTTGCTTAACTTCTTGTGTCTTAGTTTCCTCGTATTAAGAAAGTGGTGGCTAGTTGTTCCCTCCTCCACTGTTGGTGGGAATGTAATTGGTACAGCCACTATGGAGAACAGTATGCAGGTGCCTTAACAAACTAAAAACAGAGCTACCATATGACCCTGAAATCCTATTCCTGGAGATATACCCAGAGAAAAACAAGATTCAAAAGCGTGCATGCACGCTAACGTTCACTGCAGCACTGTTTACAATACCAAAGACACGGAAGCACTCCAACTGTCCATCGACCATTGGCAGAGAAATGGAGAGACAAGAGGTGGTCCATACGTACAATGGGACATTACTCAGCCATCCAAAAGCATGAAATGATGCGTCTGCAGCAACATGGGCATTCCCAGAAACTGTCATACTGAGTGAAGTACGTCAGACAGAGAAGGAGAAATAGTGTACGGTATCCCTTATATGCAGAATCTGAAAAGAAGTGATACAAATGCAATTTACAGAACAGAAACAGACACAAGTGTTGAAAACAAACTTATGGGTGCAGGGGGAGGGGATAATTAGGGAATTGGGGATGGAAATGTACAAACTACTATATTTAAAATAGATAATAAGGACTTACTGTACGGCACATGGAACTCTGCTCAATGTTTGTGGCAGCCTGGATGAGAGGGGGGTTGGGGGATACATGTATGTGCATGGCTGAATCCCTCTGCTGTCCACTTGAAACTATCAGAACATTGTTAATAGACTATGTGAAAGTTATTCAGTCGTGTCCGACTCTTTGTGACCCCATGGACTATATAGTCCATGGAATTCTCTAGGCCAGAATACTGGTGTGGGTAGCCTTTCCCTTCTCCAAGAGATCTTCCCAGCCCAGGGATTGCACCCAGGTCTCCCGCATTGCAGGTGGGTTCTTTACCAGCTGAGCCGCAAGGAAAGCCCAAGAATACTGGAGTGGGTAGCCTATCCCTTCTCCGGCAGATCTTTCCGACCCAGGAATTGAACCGGAGTCTCCTTCACTGTAGACAGATACTTTACCAAGTGAGCTATCAGGGAAGCCATGAAATAAAGTGGAAGTGGAAGTGAAAGTGAAGTCGCTCAGTCGTGTCCGACTCTTTGTGACCCCGTGGACTGTAGCCCACCAGGCTCCTCCATCTATGGGATTCTCCAGGCAAGAATACTGGAGTGGGTTGCCATTGCCTTCTCCAGGGGATCTTCCCGGCCCAGGGATCGAACCCAGATCTCCCGCATTGCGGGCAGACGCTTTAACCTCTGAGCCACCAGGGAAGACTATAATCACCTATACTCCAATATAAAATAAAAAGTTAAAAAGAAAATGGCCGCCAGCTGTTCCCAGTCCACAGAGGAGTGGTATGCTAATGGAGCAATGGTTTAGAGAGCGCAGCACCTACATGCTAAGTCACTTCAGGTGTGTCCGACTCTTGGCGACTCTATGGACTGTAGCCTGCCAGGCTCCTCTGGCCATGGGATTCTCCAGGCAAGAATACTGAGGTGGGTTGCCATTTCCTCCTGCAGGGGAATCTTCCCGACCTAGGGATTGAACCTGCATCTCACGTCTCCTGCATTAGCAGGCAGATTCTTTCCCACTAGCACCACCAGGGAAGACATACAGGGGCTGGCACATGTTATCTATTGTCATAAATTGTTATTCATGGTGGGATTACTGGTCATTTCAAGTCTCAACTCTTCTTTATATTTTCTGCATGAAACTATTTGACTCTTACAAGCATGGAAACGAAATAACTTTTTAATCCATTTCAGTCAACAAGATGAATTCAATGAAGAGATTAGTGAGAACTACTTTGCAGTAATTGAGACAACATCTGCTATTTCTAGGGCTAAATCAAATAAAATAGTCAACTCTCGATTCTACACAAGGCGCATTCATTTATCTGCGGCTAATATTGCTTTCCTGTTTTTACTGGCCTCATTAAACACTGGATAGAACATCATATGTTACAGCTCTATCTAGCGTCTGTTTACTTTCTCCCCCACAGCCAACAACTCAGCAAGAGCCTTGTAAACCAATTCTCTTAATGATCTTTCCAGTCGGGGAAAGTGTGAATCAATGATACAGGGAACTTTGAGCCGAGGCTGGTGGCTGTAACTCAGAGAGGGGTCGCTGTGGTGCCAGCTCACACAGTTAGAACTGAAGACTGAGGGTGGCACTTTGTGGGCACCTCTCAGAGCCCCTCTGGTCCATGCCCACCTGGCCACGCATAGCAGTGCCTGGAGGTAAAGGGTTTTTAACTTTGTGCTGGGTGAATAGGGAATGATGGACCCTAAAATCAGTGATAAGGGTCCACGCTACTTATAACACATGAATTTTTATAATGTGTCTGCTAAACAGCACAATTGCCAGTGAGTTTCTGATATCAGCACTCCAGCTCTCACTATTAAGCACACAAATCCCTTGCTCTTGGCACAGACCTGGAGGGGGACTGTTGCTTCTCATTTCAGGGCCCACATTGGGGGATTTTTCCATCTTTCTATCATCCAAAATCAAGGTTCCCTTCAAAAAGAGCTTGCCTGGAGCTTTACCTCCCTCCCTGCTCTCTGTCCATCTCTCTCTGATGGAAGATGCCCGTCCTGCATCTTGGCCCCATCATTGTTTTGTGTGCTCGGGAGACAAGGGTTCACA
Organism: Nanger dama; assembly: GCA_917880005.1. NCBI lineage: Eukaryota > Metazoa > Chordata > Mammalia > Artiodactyla > Bovidae > Nanger > Nanger dama. The sequence goes on along the minus strand of CAKJTW010000044.1, from coordinate 8,076,991 downwards.
CGATACACCTACACGTGATATACCTAAATGCTGCACACCTACAAACGATACACCATACATGACACACCTACATGTTTTGATACACCTATACATGATACACCTGTACACAGCACGCCTGTACGCGGCATGCCTATACATGACACGCCTACATGCAACACGCCTGTAGTGACACACCTACCTGTGACACACCTGTACATGATACACCTGTACACAATACATCTCCCTGTGGCCGCAGCAGCCTCTCTGGATTAACTGTCCTTCTCTGCAGTGATGGACTGAGTATCTCCTTGTGACAAGCAACAGAGGTAAGCACTCTAAAGACAGATAAAACTCACTGGAGATTTGATTCTTATTTGGTAATTGATCCTTCACTGGTTGTTTGAACAAGGGACAATTATTCAACTCCAGTTTTCTCAGCTGAAATGGTAATAATGAGACCAATGCCTCTGATACTGGCTCAGATAACACCAGTGAGAGCCCACTGCCTGGCTTGTGGCAGATCCTGTAGAGAAATGTGGTTTTCTTCTTGACTCTCTCCTAGTCAGCTTCTCACCATGATGTTCTATTTGAAAGTATATTTGGTAAGAAACATTTGCATCAGTAACAGATAACCTATTAGTGCTTTAAACAAAGAGAGGTTTTCAGACTTCCTTGGTAGTCCAGTGGCTCAGAATCCATCTGCCAATGCGGGGGATGTGGGTTCAGCCCCTGGTCCAGGAAGATTCCACATGCCTTGGGGGAACTAAGCCCACGAGCTGAGCCACAACTGCTGAAGCCTGCATGCTCCAGAGCCCAGGCTCTGAAACAAGAGCAGCCTCCACACTGAGCTTGAGCACCACACTGAAGAGGAGCCCCAGCTTGCCGCAACTAAAGTCCGTGCACAGCAATGGAGATCCAGCACAGCCGAAAATATATAAATGAAATGTCTAAAAAATAGAGGCTTGCTTTTCCCCTGTAACAAAACATTTAGAGGCAAATCACTTCTGAGGTTGACTTGCTTAATCCAGAGTCTCTCCCTTTCTCCTAGTCTTACCCTCAAGGTTGCAAGATAGCTGCGTGTGTTCCAGGCACCGCATCTCCACTGAAGGCAAGAAGAAAGGGAAGAGGTGGTGGTCTTCTACATCTCTTCTAACAGGAAAAAAAGGCTTCCCAGAAACACGTGCTAGCGGACTCTGCCTTGCATTCTGTTGACCAGCTCTGTCACATGGCCACCCCCTGCAAGACGCTCTCATTCCTCACTTTCTGTTCTAGGAGGGGTCAAGGCAGGGAGTGGCTGTCAGGCTAAGCAACCTGCAGGATCTTCCCAGAGGATTCGACATTGTCATGTTAGAACTACCCAGGTAAATGTTAAGTAAAAAAGTAAACACACAGATAGTAAGCATTTCAGAGCCAAAACTATACGGTTTACCACCTACCAGGTGGGATTCTGTCCTTCCTTGGTTTCTATCAGTTCTCCAACCAGGATGCGCTTTAGAGTCACCCAGGGATCTCGTAAAACTCACCCATGCCTGGGTGTCCTCTTGACCAACGAACCCTGTGGGCCGGGCGATTGGGACTCCCAGTGAAAGTTCAGCACCGTAGGTTAGGAGCCCACAGAGAGAGCGTGGGTGAACCACAGAGGGCGTAAGAGATAGCAGCCCTGAGGAATCAGGAGCCTGCAGGACCGTGATCCGCGTCCTTGGCGGCTTCCCACTCCCCTAGGGACAGTGCCAGAGGCACAGCAGGCATTCTGACCCACACAAACGCACCCGTCTCCCAGGACTCCTCACTAAGTCTTACTGAAGCCTAATCACCCAGAATACTCTATGTTGCTCTTTTGTACTTTTGGTCATTTGGTAAACTAAGCCCAGAAATTCTTAGAAGCTTGCTGCACAAGAGCTGGACCGTCAGCAAGGGCTCCACCTGGCAGGTGTCCTCGCCTCGGTGTCTCCCCTTCCGTCCCACAGACAGAAGCCTCTCCCCTGGGTGCACCCAGCCGTGCTTCCCTGCTCCAGCCTGCGTCCATCAGCTGCAGCTCCAGGCTCCAACAGCAGCTTCAGCAGGATGGCGGGTGGCCTCCTCCACAAACCGCCTTCATCTCCATCACCCACATCTCCTCAGCGGCAGCTGGTTTGCCAAAGCTGCCAGGAAGCTCACCTCCCAGCTTCTAGCTGTGGTTTTCTCCAACAGAGAGAATCCGGATGGTAAGAAGCCTTGCCCAGTAGTAATTCTGATGCACAGGCAGCTCCCAACACTTCAGGTTTCTGTAAAGCCCCAAAGCCAGCACAAGATGATTTAATTACTATGTGAATGAGTCAAAAAACAGATGTGAAGTTTCCAGAAATGCCTGCAAGTGCTTAGTAAGTAGCCACAATTGATAGAGAAATTGCAAAGACACGCTGGAAACAAAGGCTGCCTCAAGGCACAGTCGCAGCCCAAAAGTGCTGTCAACAGAGGGGCACTCCTGCCCCCACCCCAGTCAAGTGCAGAGAGCTGGGAAATTGTCTGTAATAGTCTGGCCCACGTGAACTGCAATTAGCAACAACAAGCACCACCCACAGACTCCGCGGGAATGTGCTCCTGGTTAATCGATTCGATTGATCACTGTTTATTAAGCAAAAACCTGCTTTCTAAACTGTTCTTCCTTAAATAGTGGTGTGGTGGTTTTTTTGTTTTTTTTTTTTTCCTCAGTCTGCTAGAAAATAGGAGACTAATTAGAGCTTTTAATTTAAATCCAAGCAAGGAGATGCAAGATGTACTAGGTTAAAGCATGAGGAGAGGGGAGGAGATGAGGAGCCCCGCCCCCAGCTCCCCAGAGCAGCGACGCTAAAGCTGACACACTCCCATAAAGACCTCCTGAATCCTCATTTCACTCTTCAGATCAAGAAGCCACTGGGACCAGGTCAGACGAGAACATCAGGAAGGCAGCCCACTGATAATATAGATTATGGGAATGTTTGAGTCGCACCAGCGCTGTGAAATTGATCGGCTCCATTCAGCACCTTGCGAATCAACAGAGGAAATCAATGGTTGGCAGGCGGGTAGGTGCTGAGATAAGAGACCATAGAGTATTTTTGTTATCTCCTTACAGAAAATAATGATCTCAACCACCTTGAGTGATCTAAATCTAAGCGAAATACACACACAAATCTAATCCAGGCTTGGATCCCACACAGAGGGCTCAGGGCAATTATGTGACTGTGGCGCAGTCCACAGAAGGAGGGTCTCCTTGCCCGTGGTTAAGGTCTAATTTGGACGTGCATGTCCTGTGCATTGCCTGCCTCTCCTGTGATGTCCTTACCTGCAATTCACGAAGCTACTGCAGAGTGACAGATGTCCACTGTCCCCATGATTCCTCGTGAAGTTTAGTATTTGATGACATCTTTGATGCCTACCCAGTTTGGAACCCCAGCCCCCAAATGAGGATTCTGCAAAGTCCTTTATATGTCTCATCAATCACAGACAGAACAGCAATGAAGAAATGGTGTTAATAGGATGCACATATTTTTGCCTAAACTGTACATATTTCTGCAAGGACAAGTATCCAAAACCTCAGGAATCCAAATCAGAAATACTGTTAGTTACTCTGAAAAGGTTCAAGGCAAAGAAAATAGAAATTTTCTAGTGATGCTGACATAGGGATTTTAATTTATACAGTGGAAGTGATGAGTAGACTCAAGGGATTAGATCTGGTAGACAGAGTGCCTGAAGAACTATGGATGGAGGTTCATAACTTTGTACAGGAGGTGGTGATCAAAATCATCCCTAAGGAAAAGAAATGCAAAAAGGCAAAATGGTTGTCTGAGAAGGCCTTACTAGCTAAGAAAAAAAGAGAAGCAGAAGGCAAAAGAGAAAGGAAAGATACCCAACTGAATGCAGAATTCCAGAAAACAGCAAGGAGAGATAAGAAAGCCTTCTTATGTGAAAAATGCAAAGAAACAGAGGAAAACAATAGAATGTGAAAGACTAGAGATCTCTTCAAGAAAATTGGAGATACCAAGGGAATATATCATACAAAGATGGGCACAATAAAGGACAGAAACAGCAAGGACCTAACTGAAGCAGAAAAGATTAAGAAGAGGTGGCAAGAATACACAGAACTGTACAAAAATGGTCTTAATGACCCAGACAACAATGATGATGTCATCACTCACCTATATTCAGAAATCCTGGAATGTAAAGTCAAGTGGGCCTTAGGAAGCATTACTATGAACAAAGCTAGGGGGTGATGGAAATCCAGCTGAGCTATTCCAAATCCTAAAAGATGATGCTGTTAAAGTGCTGCACTCGAGATGCCAGCAAATTTAGAAAACTCAGCAGTGGCCACAGGACTGGAAAAGGTCAGTTTTCATTCCAATCAGAAATGAAGGCAATGTCAAAAAATGTTCAAACTATAGTACAACTGCACTCATTTCACATGCGAGCAAGGTCATGATCAAAATCCTTCAAGCAAGGCTTCAACAGTATGTGAATCAAGACCTTCCAGAAGTACAAGCTGGATTTAGAAAAGGCAGAGGAACCAGAGATCAAATTGCCAATATTCATTGGCCCATAGAAAAAACAAGAGAATTCCAGAAAGACATCTACTTCTGCTTCATTCACTTATGTTAAAGCCTTTGACTGTGTGGATCACAACAAACTGTGGAAAATTCTTAAAGACATGAGGATACCAGATCACCTTACATGTCTACTGAGAAACCTGTTTGTAAGATAACAAGCAACAGAATCGGACATGAAACTGGTTCAAAATTAGGAAAGGAGTATGTCAAGGCTATATATTATCGGCCTGCATATTTAACTTATATGCAGAGTACATTATGCAAAATACTGAGCGAAATCAAGATTGCTGGGAGAAATATCAGCAATTTCAGATATACAGATGATATCACTCTAATGGCAGAAAGTGAAGAGAAACTAAAGACCCTGATGAAAGTGAAAGAGGAAAGTAAAAAGCTAGCTTAAAACTCAACGTTCAAAAAATGAAGATCAAGGCATCCAGTCCTATCACTTCATGGGAAATAGATAGGGAAAATGTAGAAAGTGTCAGATGTCATTTTAGGGGGCTCCAAAATCACTGCAGATGTTAACTGCCACCATCAAATTAAAATACACGTTCCTTGGAAGAAAAGCTATGACAAACCTAGAGAGCATATAAAAAGCAGAGACATCACTTTGCTGACAACGTTCCATATAGTCAAAGCTATGGTTTTCCAATAGTCAAGTATAGATGTGAGAGTTGGACCATAAAGAAGACTGAGTGCCAAAGAATTGATGCTTTCAAATTGTGATGTTGGAGAAGACTTTTGAGAGTCCTTGGAGAGCAAGGAGATCCAACCAGTCCATCCTAAAGGAAATCAGCCCTGAATATTCATTGGAAGGACTAATGCTAAAGCTCCAATACTTTGCCACCTGAGGCCAAGAGCAGACACACTGGAAAAGACCCTGATGCTGGTAAGACTGAGGCCAAAAGGAGAAGGGGACAACAGAGGATGAGATGGCTGGATGGCATCACCAACTCAATGGACACGAGCTTGAGCAAACTCCTGGAGATGGTGAAGGACCGGGAAGCCTGGCCTGTTGCAGTCCATGGGGCGGCAAAGAATCAGACAGGACTTAGCAGCTGAACAACTACAAGCCATTTTGAATTTCAGATCCCAGCCTCAACCGCTTCAGATGCAAATAAGACAGTTCCCATGAGATAGCAGTTAGTAGTGGTATACTAGCAGCTAGTCTTGTGTATCTCCAAAACAGGAATGAGACACTGAAATTTCTAGATCATTGTTTCCACACAGTTTGGTCCATCTGCCAGTCCATATCCAGAGCTGTATTAAATCCATCTCTTCCTCGGTTTCCAAAGGTAATATAAACCAAGTTATCAGCATTTGAAATCAAAGGGACAAGTACTCTTCCCCAACTAAAAAATGAACATCAAAAAGTTTGGAGAGTAAGGAGAGACGTGTCCTCGATTAAACTGCCTGAAATGTGACATTTTCACTAGGAAATTGCAGGACTGGGGTTGAAATATACATGTCACAGCCACCACGGTGCTGTGGGAAAGAGGAAACTTTTAATAGGAGCGAGGCCGCATCAAAGCAACTCATAATTAGGTACAAATTTGGCTCACGGTTCAGCAATTTATACAGATTAGCTGTGCTGACCTTCCCTGCCCCTGGGTGCTTACTTCACATCTGTGGTGGCACAGTGACCTCTAGTGTTAAAAGGAAGGAATCTATTTTTAAAATCGCATCCAAAATCACTTTCTCACACAGCCTTACTATTCCTGGGAAATCTTTGTAAGGTATTAAGATAGAGATGTGATCTTCTCGTTCCATATTTAAATCACCTTTAGTTAGTGCATGCTCCAAACCTTCTGTCTTGGAAATTTCCAAAGGGTTTGTAGAAGTATATAATTTTTTTTCCTTTCATGATGTCTTGACGTTGTGTGAAATTTTATTTTCATAAATATGCATGCTGTGAGTACTCTGTGGCTTCTGGACAATTAGATGCCTTCTTTTTCCTTCTTGAGGAGAATTGACAAGCTTTGACTCCAGCCAAATATGATGTTCGGGAGTGTTTTGAAAATTCTCCTCCTTAACTCATTGAAAGCTTAAACGCGGAGTCGGGGGAACCACGGGGAAACTCTAGGATCAGGGCTGTGTGAGCGACACTGACTCATGGTCCCCACTCAAACTCAGCTCTGCTGGGACTCGTCGAGTGAGCAGGGCCCAGGGTTTTGCTTGAGGAAATGAGCTATTAAATGTACTAAAATATAAAGACTTTTCCTTTCTTCTGTGTTCTCGCTCTTGACTCGATATGGTATTTTTATTTTCCATTTAAATGCCTCCTAATGGAAGAACATTTTTAATCTTATTTTTTTACTTTTACCATTTATCCTTACATCATACAATGCCAACTTAGTAGGCAAATAGAAGAGCATCCAGCTCAAATGTGGAATCACGGAAGTTACAGAATTTTACATCATTGCTTATATAAACGTGCATTTTTTTCTCCTTACTAGTGTGGAGGATTTAATTCTGAGGCACGACCACTAGGTAACATAATCACCTGGATCCTTCTCATCGCCCTGACCAGGACTTCACTGGAAATGCCGCACAAAACAGACTCAGCTGTTTTCATTTCACTCCCTGATGCACGTCCATACCAGCCAGGCTCTCTGCCTATGATGAGCAGTGCAGGACTGGAAGAAAAAGCTGGCTTCCTTCCATGTCGTAGCTCCCACACAAGCCTTTGGCTAACACAGTCAAGGACAGGGCTTAGAAAGATGGGTTCCTTGGTCGCTGGTGGAGAACATGCACTCCCTCTGTGTTCAAAGCAAGTTCTGGTTCAAACAGAAAGCATGGCCTCCAGGGAGCTGTCAGCGACCCCACGCTCGGAGGTCACACATAGCAGGTGAGGGAACCTCTCCCTTCCTTTAGCGACCTCATCTGATAGCAGCTGGTGAGAGTGGCCCCAGCCCCCACATCCCACTGCACCCGGTCCACCTGTCACTAAGCCGGACAGAGAAAGCTGGCCTTAGGGTCAGCTGATAGGCTAAATGGCATTGCAAGGGATTGCAGATGAAGGGAAGGGATTAAAAATGCATAAAAATGCCAGGTACCTCTGGGAACACCTAGGAGCTCAGGAGAGAGAGTGCTGGGGCCACAGAAGCTGCCAGCTTCACTTGGGTCAGGCCCCTTTCACTTTCTGTTTCAGAATATATTGTGACCTGTTTTAATCAGGGATGGTAAGACACAGACTCAGACATATAAGAAGTTGTTATGGAGTTTGGAATGGACATGTGCACACTACTATGCTGAAAACAGATAGCCAGCAAGGCCCTACTGTATAGCCCACGGAACTCTGCCGAAAGTTATGTGGCAGCCTGGACGGGAGGGGAGTTTAGGGGAGAATGCATGCATGAATATGTATGGCTGAGCCCTCTGCTGCTCACCTGAAACTGTTACAAACTGCAGTTTGTTTGTTAATTGGCTATATCCCAATACAAGTGAAAGCTGCTCAGTCATGTCCGACTCTTTGTGACCCATGGACTACACAGTCCATGGAATTCTCCAGGCCAGAATACTGGGTGGGTAGCCATTCCCTTCTCCAATACAAAATAAAAAGATTTTTGCAAAGAGAAGCTGTTACTGACAATTGCCTCAAAGCACACTGGTCCACTTGAGCAGGCACCAGAGTTGGTCAGGAGGCAGAAGGAGCAGGAGGAAAACATGGGAATGAGTCTTTACCATCGCTTCTGCAGGAAGAAACGGGCAAGGCAAGGTAAGAAGGCTTTGGACTGGCTGGTTCAAGTAATTCCGGAGTCTGGGTGTGAGGGGCTGTCCCAGGTGCCTGGTACCTGGCCCTGGGGTGTCAGGGCGGGTGGTTAATGGCCCAAAGTATGAGAGTCTAGGGCCTCCCTGGTGGCTCAGGTGACAAAGTATCTACCTGCAATGCTGGAATCCCAGGTTCGATCCCTGGGTCAGGAAGATCCCCTGGAGAAGGGAATGGCTACCCACTCCAGTATCCAGTACTCTTGCCTGGAGAACCCCATGGATAGAGGAGCCTGGTGGGCTACAATCCATAGGGTCACAGAGATTCAGACACGACTGAGGACTGAGCTCACAGTATGCATGACAGCCTGATCAGTTTGGGGGTGATTCTGACTCAGCTGGCTTGCATGTGAAATATGCACGCACAGGGAGAGTCCTCCACTGTCTCTAGAAATCAGCTAGTCTTGGGGAAGTCAGGCTCCCGGGGTCAAGTCAGTAAGTCCCCAGACATCAAAACATCAGAATGAAAAGATATGCTTCATATCCTTTCAGGTGCCCAGGTAACACCGCTCACCTGGCTCCTGCTAACAGGCCATGTGGTTCTGAAGGGTGAAGAGCCACTTAGCTCTGCCAGGGTGGGCCCCTTCCTCAGGGGAGCCCCTCCCCTACTCTCTCTCCCCTTTTCTGTTTCCAAGGAGCCCAGACGTGGCTCGCTCACCCAGACTGCCCCTCTCTGCCTCTGGTCTCCCGTGTCGGCACGGTCCCTGGGCCCTGTGTACCCACCTCTCTGGGGCCCCCGCCCTCCCTACTGGACCCCACAGTGCTTGCCTTAAGCTCTTCAAACCCCTGCAAAATGTCTCCAGAATAACATTTCTTCTGACTCCCAGCCAGGCACCCCCTGATGCTACCAATAAACAAGATGCTGTTTTATCTACATATCAGTTCAGGGGAATGTCCTCCTCCTCCTCCGGCTTCAATTACGGGTTTTACAGCTTCATGCTCTCCCCTTCTTCCTGGGGAGCGAGGTGGGGGGATAGGGGGGAGCCTTCCATCTAGGCTGTCCCCTCTCAGCTGCATCCATCCACGCTCACTCTCCACATCCACATAGCTTGCTCTGTGTGTGTGCGCACATGTGTGCGCACACCCCCTGCACTGCTGAGAGGATTCCAGCGGAACCTCGCTTCAGTCTCATCCGCCTGTCTCTGCTGCTGCGCTCTCTTACTTTAAGCAGTTCTGCAATAACAGCGACACTCCAGCCACAACGTCCACGAAGGCAGCAGGGGGTAGTTTCTGGCATCGGCTTCCTTGGATGTCCAGAGGGAAATGCAGGCTTACAGGCGAATGGTGACTATGCTGCTTTCTCTAGACAAGTCTTGATTTCAAATACACTGTCTTATAAATCACACAAGTACTCTGAGACCGAGGAAATACCATCACTTTAGACCTGAGTGGGTCATTTATCTATGTTTCTCATTGCAAGAGTGAGGTTGCAAGGGCAAAGTGAACGAACCAAGATGTGTGCACGATGAAAAAGGTAAACATGCTACAAAACTATGAGACCTCAACCAATTCTCTGCTTCTGGGGAGAGGGGAGGAGAGGGTGAGATGCATGGAGAGAGTAACAGGGAAACTTACATTACCATATGTAAAATTGATAGCCAACGGAAATTTGCTGTATGGCTCAAGAAACTCAAACAGGGGCTCTGTATCAACCTAGAGGGGTGGGATGGGGAGGGAGATGGGAGGGAGGTTCAAAAGGGAGGGGATATATGTATACCTGTGGCTGATTCATGTTGAGGTTTGACAGAACCAACAAAATTCTGCAAAGCAATTATCCTTAAATTAAAAATATTTTTTTTTAAAAGAAATAAAAAAACATGGGGAGTAACCCGTTTCTATCCTGGAGTTTTAAACTCTGGCTATGGCACCACCAGGACTCTAATTATAGATTAGCAGAGACATTCTTTATAGGGTTTTACTAATCACAGTAACAAGAAACCTATCCCCAAAATAAGAATTGAATGGCACCAATAAACAAACAAAAAATGCCTCCAGCCATTTCCAGCGATGTAAACATACTGGTGCGTGTCCATCGACGGTATATGTATGTATGTATATAACAGAATTGTTTCAAACTATACTTGTCAGTTTCCCAAGTGGCTCAGTGGGAAAGAATCCACTTGCCAGTGCAGGAGACGTCAGACACAAGGGTTCGATCCCTGGGTCAGGAAGATCCCCTGAAGAAGGAAATGGCAGCCCACTCCAACGTTCTCAGCTGGAAAACCCTGGGGACAGAGGAGCCACAGAGTCACAGGGAGGCGGGCACGGACGCGCCTGGATGACTGAGCAAGCACACACGTGCTTGTGGTCTTGTCTCTGCGTCCCCCGCAGCGTTAGAGTCAGGACATTTCCCCAGGTGCCTTCACGGTTACTCAGGATTATCCTGATTTACCCTGATTTTCTTAATCCCCTTCAGTTGTACCTCTGAGTTGTTTGCTTTCATTTTTCTCTTCCTATTCATAACAGTATTACAACATACAATGAACATCCTTAAAAATGCTTATTTGATGATTCTAATTAAATCCTTAATAATAGATTCCTGAAGTGCTGGAACAAAATTTGAAATGGCTTATTTTTTTCTTGTTGGTAAGGCCATCTTGGTTAACACACCCCTGCCCTTCAAACATGACTGACAAACACAAAGCCCACCTAGACTCTGACAACTGGACCCAACAACCCTGAGGCCCTTCCCTTCTGACCCCAAAGAGCCTGGCCAAGGCCCCCTGGAAAGTGGAGAGCTTGGGGCCTAACTACCACTGTTTCCTGCGCAGGTTTGCACCACTGACTTGAAAACTCTAAAACGCAAACTGCAGGAGCAAGGGGCACCAGTGCCATGCCAGCAGCCCCTGTTTTGTCCGAAGGACACAGAGATTTGTCTCCTGTGGTGGGGTGTGAGTGGTCAGCTGGATTTGCTTTTGCAAAGGGGAGGAAGCAATTGTAATTAAGCAAAGAAGAAAAAGTCAGGTCCACATGCTCAGGGAAACTTCCTTGTCTCCTGAAGCACCTACCTTTCACCCAAGAAATAAGTTCTTTTCAAGAACTTATTAGTGGGAACAGTATCACATTTTATCAAGTGATTTTTTTTTATGAGTTGCAAATAGTTGGCACTTGACTTGAAGTCCCAGAGAGACTCACAGATTCACATCAATTTATTATTCAACTCCCTGGGTTTTGTATGTTACAACCACCTGTTACCTGATTCGGTGACCTTCAGCAGGCCACTTAACCTGCTTTGCAGAGTTCCTTTATACATAACAGAATCCCTCTCCATCCAACAATGCAGAAGCCTCATTACCTAGACTCTCAGTGCTCCTGGGCTCTGCTCAAAGTTCAATGTCCCCTGAGAGTCCTGCCCAAAATGCAGGCACCCCTTCTCAGAATTTCTTTAGGTCTAGGCAAGGCCTGAAGAACAGCATTTTAGAATAAGCATCTGAACATGTGGATGCAGCTGATCTGAGGCTTTCATATGAAAAAACAGCAGTTCATACTTTTCTCTCATCCAGCATTCTGCTGATCAACAGAATCTGTAAACTTGTGGCAAGGAGAAAGTAACACGAACGGTAACAGCAAATCAACGGTGTCGGCATAACTTGTTCTTTCATAGAAATACTGAAAATATATTTTGATAGTAAGCCATGAGCCTGGTAAACAGTAGGAGTCCAATAACTGATGAATAGATGCCTCTGTCAACCTTCTGCAAAAAAACATGGGCTTGATTGCACACACTCGCCCTTCACCGAAAATCACGTATGTACTGACCTCCCGCCCTACTTCTTTGGAGTAGCTTCTCAGAACTATCCGAAATGCTGTCTCCTGGGCTATAGTCCTCATTTTGCCCCCCAATAAAACTTAACTCACACCTTTCATGATGTGCATTTTTTTCAGTTGATGCATCTTTTTAAATTACTTTTAAAATTTTGTTCCACATTATCATCAGCAAAAGCAAGTTGAAGAAAGATTATGCAGGACCAAGCAAAATGGACTGGGTCTCATACACTATTGCTCTCAAAGGGAATTTTGACTACATACCCATGGCCTAACCCCAGCAATTTTCCAGCTCACAAGTCACAAAACTCACTGGAAATGTACATCTAAACACACTGCCAGCAGAGGCACGCGGGCTGAAGTTACATGGATTTTATATCATGAAAAGTCTCTTTCATGTGGTCAGCCACGGGGAAAGGTCACAAAACAGGATTTGAAAGGACAAAAAAAGGGAGAGGCTAGAGGTGAGGGTCCTTTGCTCTCTCAGCCATCCCAGCCTTCTGATTTTTTTTTTTTTTTTTTCCGCTAGAACCCTCAGTGGCCACGAGGAAGGCAGGGATAAATGGGGCCAAGGTTCTAGTTCTCTTCCTCGTATGACCGCCGTGTGGAAATAAAGGAAGATCAACCGAAGGGAGGACGCAGATGCCTTTCAGAGGTCGCTGCAGCCAGCGAGTCGCCACTCACTTTCATCAGAGGAGCGGGGAGTTTCATCAAGGATAAAAGGAAGACTTAGGGATGACCCGATTAAAGACTGTCGATGGGGAAGCTGGAGGCAGCTAGCTAGAACAGGGACATCCTGTGTGATTGGTTAGGGGATCATATTCATTCAGCCTTGTCCGCTTGGTCCCCAATTGGAAGCAGTGAAAAAATTAAGGGAAGTAGTAAGTTATTAATCAAGTCCAGCCCATTTGGGCCAATTCTCCTGGACTGTCACTAAGAGATTGCTGTATGGCTTCCTGCAAGTATGGCTTATAGCAGACTGGCTTCTTGGGGTTATTATAGATCAGTTCAGTTATTCAGTCATGTCCGACTGTTTGCGACCCCATGGACTGCAGCATGTCAGACCTCCCTGCTCATCACCAACTCCTGCAGCTTACTCAAACCCATGTCCATCAAATCGGTGATGCCATCCAACCATCTCATCCTTGGTCATCCCCTTCTCCTCCTGCCTTCAATCTCTCCCAGCATCAGGTCTTTTCAATGAGTCAGTTCTTTGCATCAAGTGGGAAAGTATTGGAGTTTCAGCTTCAGGATCAGTCCTTCCAATGAATATTCAGGACTGATTTCCTTTGGATGGACTGGTTGGATCTCCTTGCAGTCCGAGGGACTCTCAAGAGTCTTCTCCAACACCACAGCTCAAAAACATCAATTCTTTGGCTCTCAGCTTTCTTTATAGTCCAACTCTCACATCCATACATGACTACTGGAAAAACCATAGTTTTGACTAAATGAACCTTTGTTAGCCCCCAAGTAATGTCTCTGCTTTATAATACGTTGTCTAGGTTGGTCATAGCTTTTCCTCCAAGGAGCAAGCGTCTTTTAATTTCATGGCTGCAGTCACCATCTGCAGTGATTTTGGAGCCCAAGAAAATGAAGTCTCTCACTGTTTCCATTGTTTCCCCATCTATTTGCCATGAAGTGATGGGACCAGATGCCATGATCTTTGGTTTCTGATTCATTATTATAGATAATGAGATGCTTTCCTAGACAGTTTGCTACAGGTAGTTGGTCAGAGTTTTTGTTTTTATATACAGTCTGGTCACTGTCTTTTGTATTTTCAGTGGCTGAGCTTTACCAAACAGTCCAGTCTATAGCAAGGGCCCCTGGATAAAGCCCCAGTGGAAGGGACACCCACACCTAGAGTCTACTCTGCCAGCTACACATGTCACCCAGGCAGGGACTGCAACATGGGAGGAGGTAGGCTCAGCTCCCCACGGCTTCACATTAGAGGAGAAGTTCCTGGTCACCAGCTGGGGATGGCCGTGCAGGACTACAACCCCCAGCCTCCTGACTGCAGCTCGAGGCTCCCTGATCACAAGGCGGATCCCACGATTCCAACAGAGATGCTACTATTTATTCTGAGTATTTGTGGGTTATCTTTGAGTTCACAAAGATGCTTCCAGTGTTCCAGAACTTTGAATGAGCCATACATTCTGCAGAGCAAGCTAGGGGAAAATGTGCTACAAACCACCAGCCAGGCCAACCCCTCATTTCCTTCTCTGGAAAGTTATGGGGCTGAATGAATACACTTCTAAGGAGTTTTCCAGGCTAACCTACATATTCTACGATCTAAATGTGTCTACTGTGAGTGTTTCAAAGAAATTCCTTCTGTCAGGAGCAGCTAAAGAAGTTGCCAATGGAACTCAAACATTCTACTCACCTACTGCCTCAGCTCATCCGAGTAGCTGCCTGTCTCGCTGTTCGCTGAACCCAGGGTAGGCAAGGTGGGAGCCAGGAAGCAGATGGGGAAGACGGAAGAAGATGCAAGGAGCCATAGGAACTAGAGGCATTCTTTATTCGCAGGAGCAATGGGGCAGCTGCAGATATGCTACATTCTTTCTTGGCTGACCCAGCGGATGCAGCTGCAAGGACTTTTCAGGTGGTGCCTATATAGGTTCTGGCACATGCACAGCGCTCTAAGTGATCTCAGCTGTCACAAAATCATTATTTACAAAACGCAGGACAAGAGCAAGAGGCTGTTGGGGTGAGGGAACCTGACCAACACCATCTTGGCCAATTGCTCTTTCAAAATGAGGCCATAAAAATACAATCCCCATTGGCCTTCCACTGTAGAAGCAACTTCCAAGAGCAGAGCAACTTAATATTCCATCCTAACAAGCCACACCTGTGGTCATACAAAGACAAAGGCTTTCCCCCAGAAGAGCAAACAACAGGCAATGCATGAAAAAAATTTTTAAATAATAAAGTGAAAGTGAAGTCGCTCAGTCGTGTCTGACTCTTTGTGACCCCATGGACTGTAGCCTACCAGGTTCCTCTGTCCATGGGACTTTCTAGGCAAGAATACTGGAGTGGGTTGCCATTTCCTTCTCCAGGAGATCTTCCCTACCCAGGGGTTGAACCCAGGTCTCCTGCACTACAGGCAGACGCTTTACCGTCTGAGCCACCAGGGAAGTTCAGGGCATCTCTAAACATCACATAAAACATTGATCCTTTCTCTTCATCTGCTTGTTTATCAAAGCGGCTAAATTCGACCTAGTATCCTGCTCCATCATACCAGATTGTAAGAGAACTTATGTGTTGTTCAAGCTTAAGAGATTATTTCTGTATTCTATCCAGCTGTTTTCCAATTCCAGGAGCATAGATCTCACTAACAGATGTTCACATGCTATGAACTGATAGCCTCTCACAGTCACATGATCACACAGTCAGAGCAGGCAGTAAACTGCTCTTGTTCACATGTTTATAATTTGGAGCCCATGAATGTTCCTTTCATAGCTGAGATGGTAAGGGTGGATAACCGCACTTATTGCTTTAGGCAGATTATCTGCTGTTCATGAATCTTTACATCTTCTTATTCTTTAGGTTATTTTCTTTTCTCTTTCAGTTTTTACCACATCCTCATTTAGATCCCATTGCTACCCCATCCTTTCTTTTGTGTGTGTGTGTGTGTGTGTGTGTGTGACATGCAATATTGATTTTAATTTGCCCAAAGCATTTCAGCTTTTCTAGACAGTGAAATAAACAAGCTGCCTTTCCCTCTGCACACAAACACCAGCCATTAACATGGCACGTGGGAACTCCTGGCCCTTCTTCCAGCAAGCATGCATGCTCAGTCGTGCCCTACTCTTTGCAACCCTGTGGACTGTGTAGCCTGCCAGGCTCCTCTGTCTGTGGGACTTTTCAGGCACAAACACTGCAGTGGGTTACCATGCTCCTCTCCAGGGGATCCCAACCCAGGATCAAACCCACATGTCCTTTGTCTCCCGCACTGGCAGTGGGTTCTTTATTACTGATCCACACGGGAAGCTGACCCTTCTTCATTCTCCTGCAATTTGCCAGTCAGTCTTCAAAAGCCAGCACCAACTCAGCTTTCTTTTCGTCTTCTGTGTCAAGATCTCAAGGGGTCTCTCCTTTCCGACAGTCCTTCTTATAGCCTTGACCCTGGTCTTGGGCTGTGAGCACCTGGGGCTTCTCCTCTGTGTCACTGTTTGACTCTGAAACAATGAGAGGCCAGTTCTAGAACGAACCTTTTGTGGTTCCATAAAATTCTAGGAACTTACGGGGACATGCAGACCTTCAGCTCACCGAGTCCAACAGACATATTTTTCAGACAATCAAACTGGGGCTCAAAGGCTATAGGGATTTAATTGAGGTCTTCTAAGTAGTGATTTTTCTTTCTTTTATCAGTTCCAAAAAGAATATTCCCTTTCCCCCAAATTACTAGATTACAGACTACAAACACTAAAATCTAAAATAAGTCACACAAAAAAATGTTTAACAAGCTATGATGTGGATAAATCTAAATAAGCATAGACGGACTGAAGATGATAGTGGTGATGTGGCAGCTACTGCGAGCTAGCTAAAGCAAGCTGAAACTGTCTTAGAGGGTGTAACACAGAAAACGAAGACGTGTAAAGGAATTTCAAGCAGTTTAAGGTCTTTACACTCTTTAGGAGAAGGGAAGCAATGACTATTACCTTTAGACTTGTTAAGTCAAATTCAGTTCAGTTCAGTTCAGCCAAATTCAGTTCAGTCCGACTCTTTGCAACCCCACGAACCTCAGCACGCCAAGCCTCCCTGTCCAGCACCAGCTCCTGGAGTTCACTCAAACCCATGTCCATTGAGTTGGTGATGCCATCCAACCATCTCATCCTCTGTCGTCCCCTTCTCCTCCTGCCCTCAATCTTTCCCAGCATCAGAGTCTTTTCAAATGAGTCAGCTGTTTGCATCAGGTGGCCAAAGTACTGGAGTTTCAACGTCAGCATCAGTCCTTCCAATGAATATTCAGGACTGATTTCCTTTAGGATGGACTTGTTGGATCTCCTTGTAGTCCAAGGGACTCTTAAAGAGTCTTCTCCAACACCACAGTTCAAAAGTATCAATTCTTCAGTGCTCAGCTTTCTTTATAGCCCAACTCCCACATCCATACATGACCACTGGAAAAAACACAGCCTTGATTAAATGGACCTTTGCTGACCAAGTGATATCTATGCTTTTCAATATGCTGTCTAGGTTGGTCATAACTTTTCTTCCAAGGAGTAAGTGTCTTTTAATTTCATGGCTGCAGTCACCATCTGCAGTGATTTTGGAGCCCAGAAAAATAAAATCTGACACTGTTTTCACTGTTTCCCCATCTATTTGCCATGAAGTGATGGGACCGATGCCATGATCTTAGTTTTCTGAATGTTGAGCTTTAAGCCAACTTTTTCACTTTCCTCTTTCACCTTCATCAAGAGGCTCTTTAGTTCTTTTTCACTTTGTGCCATAAGGGTGGTGTCAAATTGTCATACTAAATAAGTCTTGGGGATGTGATATACAGCATGATGACTACAATCAATAATATTTTAGAGCATATTTTAAAGTTGCCAAGAGAATAAGCTTTGGCCTCCAATACTTTGGCCACCTGATGCAAACAACTGACTCATTTGAAAAGACCCTGATGCAAAAAGATTGAAGGCAGGAGACAAGGGGATGACAGAGGATGAGATGGTTGGATGGCATCACCGACTCAGTGGACATGAACTTGGGCAAGCTCCAGGAGATGGTGAAGGACAGGGAGGCCTGGTGTGCTGCAAAGAGTTGGACACAACTGAGCAGCTGAACTGAACTGAAAAGAATAAACCCTAAAATTTAATTTTGTATGGTGATGAATAGTAACTAGACTTACTCTAGTAATTTTTATTACTAGACTTACTCTAGTAATTATTTCACAGTGTATACAAATATCAAATCATTATGAGGTACACCTAAAACCAATATAAAATTATCTATCAATCAAATCTTATTTTTTTAAAACACTATATTACCATACTAATTTAAAGGTAGAAAAGCATCTTTGAATACATAACTTCAAAATAAGCAAATGAGGAAAAAGAATTTTTAAAAATACTAAGCCTCTAATGGAAAACAAAGATATTTAAAACAAAGCATGATAAACATAACAAAAAATGTGGCAGAAATACATCTAAAGTTATTCACAATAAATGTAAATGGGTTAAACTCTCCAGTTAAAAAATCAACTTTTCCAGATTGAATATCTTAATTTAGTTATATGCAAAAATTAATCTATCAGATTTACTTATAGAAACATTAATAAATATCATAAATACAATATTCAATGTAAAAGCACATTGAGAAAACAGTAGAGCATCACCCAACTGTTTATAATTTTAAATATATTAAATAATACTGACAAATTGTTTATAGATATATGGAGGGGAATTTGATGGTGAGGGTGGGGACAGATATAAACTACATCCACACCCTGCAAAGTTCTATTTCCTTTTTAAAAGTTCTAGAGAAAGCATATAGCAAATGCTGAAATGAATTAAGTCTAAATAAGTGGGTTCGTGGATATCTGCTGTAAATTATATACATGACACAATCCTTATGCTTTTCTGTGTTTTCTCAATTTTCCACAAGGACAATGGTCTTATTTTTAATAAATTTGTAAATGTCAATTTTAGAATAACAAAACATTTTCTAGGCAGAAAAAATTTTAAACACATTTTTCAACTTTTTCACATTTTTACTTTATATGTATACAGACAAAAATAACCATGGGGAGCAATGCATTCACTCTACCTCACTCTACCTGAAGTCCAGACCCTTTACTGATGGTGTCTTGACCTAATACCTGTATTGGCCAGCAGGTGGCGGTGGCACGATAGTAATTTTAAACCAAGAGTTTAAAATCTAGCCATCGCTCTTATCGTGGGTAGTTCAGATCACACCTGCTTTTGGTACCAAAGTTCTACATGGCTTGTGTGTGTCCCCCCACATACATTTTTTCCTCTGTATTCACCAAGAATTAGGTTACAAAGCTCTGACTCTTTCCACGTCATCTACACAAACATCTCCCAGAGAAGCAATACCGTTTAAAAAAGCCACAGGTAATGAATTGTGGAGTTCCACCCACCTCGTTCCTTTATTCCCATGAAATGTTTCATTGTTATAACACATCAACTTGACCCAAAATAATGTTGGCATTTTCGATTCAAAATTTACCAGCTGGTTTAAAAGAATATGAGACCAAATCCAAAAACTAGCCCTATCCTTCCAGCATTCTACGAAAATAATAGCTCTTTTCACCATCTAAACATCACTTCTCTAGGACATAATGTACCCAGATCAAAAGTTATAAGGATGGTTGAGTTGTTAGTGTGTGCTGAACATGGAAACATCTCATTCTACACTTGTCTTATTAACACTGCTAACTCCGATCCTGCACTGGCAAAGCTGACCTTCAGAAATACCACGTTCAAGTCACCTCAGATAGCAGCAGCAGAAGCTGATGGTTCTCTGCACTCCTTGGTGGGCATTCTGACTGTGCGAGCAAGGTGCTTCCTGGGAAATTCTCCGTCCACCCTCCTCGAGTCATCCCAGAGACCTCTCCCACCTCCTGTTGCCCTAGACACAGAGACATGTAGGCTCCGTCTCAGCCTCTTTGCACACTACCAGACCCAGAGACCCAAGGCAGAACCCACCCAGCTTGCTCAGAAGGACTTTTATTTTCATCCTTATTATTCTTTCTCTACTTTTTTTTTTTTTTGTCTCCCATTAGCCACATCCAAGCCCCTTTGGATCCTCTCTTTTAACAGCTATCTCTGGGCTTCTTCTCACAGTAGTTTCCCAGACACAAAACAAGGATAACAGAAGTGAACCTCGTTTGCAACCACTGAATAAGCTTTGAGCACAACTTCACGCAGGAGAGGCAGGTTGCAGGAGCAGTGCATGACTGATGACCCACGTGACTAGGCTCCTGGGCTCAGAGACCCATCACAGTGTCAGTGTGCTCTCCATACAACCTCCCGCCCTTGGGTCCATATTCATCCCCCAGCTTCTCCATGAGGTGAGTGCTACAAGTATGCCTTACCTCAATTTCACTAGTAGAATATTTGTTAGAAAGCTTTGCAAAAATAGCTGACCCAGAAGTCAGTCTGATGTTCCTGCATCTCATGACAGAGTATATGAAGCTGCATCCTCACTCATTGACTTAATTTAAACCTTGTTTAAGCACTATTGAAATATGATGTGTCTTATTGCTAGTATCTTCCCTACATTAAGGAGCAAAAGTGTCTACCAAGAAAGTGGACAATTCTGTGAGACTAAGATGCCTAGAAAAGCATATACGTTAGACAGAAGTGTGGGGATGAAGGAAACGGGCACATGGAGATACGACGCTGATCACATAGAAGCCCACATTTTTATGCATGGGAAAATAAAACTATAAAGTGGATGGTTGTGGAGAGGTTCCGGATATTACTCAGGAAATCATCATATTTATGAGAAACTGGAAAAACCAGGTGAGGGGCTTGCTGGCCTCCGTGGGATGCTAGAGCCTTCTGTAGGAACAATAGATGGGATTAAGCATCCTCAAAGGTCAGAAGAAGGAGAAAGTGCATATTGTGGAGAAGCTGAGCTCTAAACCAAGGCCTGGATGGTTGGACAGATTAAAGAAAGTAGGAAATGTAAAAGAAAGGTTATTTTCGAGACGGTAAGTGCAGTAGCTGTTGCTGATGGTGAGGTTGCACACACCCTCCTGAGAATGGCTGAAAACCTTGAAGAAAGGTAGCTGATTCATGCCAGTCAGAATGGCTGTGATCCAAAAGTCTACAAACAATAAATGCTGGAGAGGGTATGGAGAAAAGGGAACTCTCTTACACTGTTGGTGGGAATGCAAACTAGTACAGCCACTATGGAGAACAGTGTGGAGATTCCTTAAAAAACTAGAAATAGAACTGCCTTATGACCCAGCAATCCCACTACTGGGCATACACACCGAGGAAACCAGAATTGAAAGAGACATGTGTACCCCAATGTTCATCACAGCACTGTTTATAATAGCCAGGACATGGAAACAACCTAGATGTCCATCAGCAGATGAATGGTAAGCTGTGGTACATATACACAATGGAGTATTACTCAGCCATTAAAAAGAATACATTTGAATCAGTTCTAGTTCTACAGGTGAATGAAACTGGAGCCTATTATACAGAGTGAAGTAAGCCAGAAAGAAAAACACCAATACAGTATAAGTTCAGTTCAGTCGCTCAGTTGTGTCCAACTCTTTGCAACCCCATGAATTGCAGCACACCAGGCCTCCCTGTCCATCACCAACTCCTGGAGTTAACTCAAACTCACGTCCATCGAGTCAGTGATGCCATCCAGCCATCTCATCCTCTGTCGTCCCCTTCTCCTCCTGCCCCCAGTCCCTCCCAGCATCAGAGTCTTTTCCAATGAGTCAACTCTTCCATGAGGTGGCCAAAGTACTGGAGTTTTAGCTTTAGCATCATTCCTTCCAAAGAATACCCAGGGCTGATCTCCTTTAGAATGGACTGGTTGGATTTCCTTGCAATCCAAGGGACTCTCAAGAGTCTTCTCCAACACTGCAGTTCAAAAGCATCAATTCTTCGGTGCTCAGCTTTCTTCACAGTCCAACTCTCACAGCCATACATGACCACTGGAAAAACCAACCATAGCCTTGACTGGATGGATCTTTATTGGCAAAATAATGTCTCTGCTTTTCAATATGCTATCTCGGTTGGTCATAACTTTTCTTCCAAGGAGTAAGTGTCTTTTAATTTCATGGCTGCAATCACCATCTGCAGTGATTTTGGAGCCCAAAAAATAAAGTCTGACACTGTTTCCACTGTTTCCCTGTCTATTTCCCAATACAGTATACTAACGCATATATATGGAATTTAGAAAGATGGTAATGATAACCCTATATGCGAGACAGCAAAAGAGACACAGATGTATAGAACAGTCTTTTGGATTCTGTGGGAGAGGGAACAGGTGGGACGATTTGGCGGAATGGCACTGAAACATGTATAATATCATATATGAAACGAATCACCAGTCCAGGTTCAATGCAGGGTGCTTGGGGCTGGTGCACTGGGATGACCTGAAGGGATGGTACGTGCAGGGAGGTGGGAGGGGGGTTCAGGATGGGGAACACACATACATCCATTGAGGATTCATGTTGATGTGTGGCAGAACCAGTACAATATTGTAAAGTAATTAGCCGCCAATTAAAATAAATTTAAATTAAAAATAAATAAAATGTCACAAAGGAAAAAAAGAGTCTAGTAATTTAAATTTATAGGTAGTAAATCTTGTTACTAAATATGTCCTGATGAGATTATACATGCATATGTAAATATGCAAATACATAAACAGATAATGTATTTATTATATATCTAAAATACATAGAAACATAAAAAAAAAGAAAGGTAGCTATTAAACAAAAATTTTATGTTGATGAAATGAAGCACTCTTTGTTAATTAAAAGATGCTTGCTCCTTGGAAGAAAAGCTGTGGCAAACCTAGACAGTGTAAAAGCTTTGGCAAAATCTTTGCCAGCAAAGCTATGGTTTTTCTAGTAGTCATGTATGGATGTGAGAGTTGGACATAACTGAGCAGCTGAAAAAAATGATGCTTTTGAACTGTGGTGTTGGAGAAGACTCTTGAGAGTCCCTTGGACTGCAAGGAGATCAAACCAGTCACTTTTAAAGGAAATCAACCCTGAAAACTAATTGAAGGACTGATGCTGAAACTGAAGCTCCAGTACTTGGGCCATCTGATGCAAAGCGCTGACTCATTGGAAAAGACCCTGATGCTGGAAAGATGGAGGGCAGGAGGAAAAGAGGGCGACAGAGGATGAGATGGCTGGATGGCATGACTAACACAATGGACATGAGTCTGAGCAAGCTCCAGGAGCTGGTGAAGGACAGGGAAGCCTGGCGTGCTGCAATCAATAGGGTCGCAAAGAGTCAGACTCGACTGAGAGACTGAACTGAACTGAACTTTACCTTACAAATCTAAAGGAGAGAGCATTCACAGCTGAGACCAGAGTTCACTCAAGAAAATAAAACAAAACATGCTTTGTATGTCTTACTTAGTATATCACTGGGGAAAGACTGTTATTTTACATTTTCTGCTTGACATTAAATGTCACTGACCTCTTTTCTCCAGAGCCAACACACAAAGTGCCGAGGGCCCATAAATGTTTTCCTTCCTTTTAGAACCAGAAGAAAACCAATACAAACCTTCAGGTGGAAGAAAAGGCTTTAGTATTAATAATAGTATTAATAATGTCATCTTTATAGCAATGGGTAGTAAAATATGGTTTTTCTTTTTTTTTTCATGGAAAAAGAGTCCCATGAAGGCAAAAGTACTTAGAGCACACTGACATCACACTGGACCCCAATACTTTCCTCACATCATTTACTCAACGTTCCAAGCATTGGGGGTCAGTCTCCATCTTACTGTTCTGGGCAGGAGGAGTTAAGAGACTAAGAAAGAGGGGCACCATCTGATGAAATAAAACCATCACCCACAGGCTATGCACTGAGGCTGGTGTCTTATAGTCACACCCTCCGTGGGAGGACAGGGGATTCTCCAAGAAGACCCATCTAGTGGGCCATGCTGCAGCTGGGTCATTGGCCTAGAGAAAAATTAGCCCTTTATATCTGGAAAAGACAAAAACTAATTCCAAAAGATGCATGCACCCCAATATTCACTGCAGCAAAATTTACAGCGGCCAAGACATGAAGTCACCTAAATGTCCATCAACAGAGGAATGGATAAAGAAGATGTGGTGCATATAAACAATGGAATATTACTCAGCCATGAAAAAGTGAGGTGATGCCATTTGCAGCAATGTGGATGCCACTAGAGATTATCATACCAAGTGAACTAAGTCAAAGAGAAACGTCATATGGTGCCACTTATATGTGGGATCTAAGAAAAATAGAAATGAACCCCATGGACTGTACTCACCAGGCTCCTCTGTCCATGGGGATTCTCCAGGAAAGAATACTGGAGTGGGTTGCCATGCCCTCTTCCAGGGAATTTTCCCAACCCAGAGATCAAACCCAGGTCTCCCATAATGAGATGGATTCTCTACCAGCTAAGCAACCAGGGAAGCCCTATGACATCTATTCCACTTATATGTGCAATCTAAAAACAAACAAACAAAGAAACAAATGAGCTTATTTACAAAACAGAAACAGACTCACAGACATAGAAAATAAACTCAACAGTTGGGGGAGGGATAAATTAGCATTTGGGGATTAACAGATATATACTACTGTATATAAAATAAACAACAAGGGTTTACTCTTTGACACAAGAAACCATATTTAATATCTTGTAATAACCTATAATGGAAAAGAATCTGTATATAAACATATATGTATATGTCTGAAGCACTTTGCTGTATGCCAGAAACAAACACAACCTTATAAATGAACCATATTCCAAAGAAAGAGATTTAAAAGTGTAAAAATTAGCCCTGAAAGCAGAATGCCTCATCAGTGGGAAATGATACAGATATTGATGGATACTTTGATGTGGGTGTAGCTCGCGATATACACTCACAAGCCTGGTCAAAGAGTCAGGAGCAGCCCACCACTGCGGCAGTCAACCCCTTGGACACGAGGCAGGGCTCCAGAGCCTCAGCAGAAACCAGAGTCCTACACGCCGTCTCCTCTCCGCACAGCGTTTACTATCTCCTTGAAGAGACACGTCCCACGCGGCCCTCGTTGCTTTCTTCCGCCCGCTGAGACGCGCCCTGACTAGAGGCTGCGTTCCGGCAATGTCACAGTCTGCCGACCGGACGTCAAACCCGGTCCCCACGCGCGTGTCAGCTGCGAGAGAAGCGGCGCCCTGACACGCGCCCCCACCCAGCCAGATCAACCCCCACTGCTCCGCACGCTGAGAAACCAAGACTAATAAATCATTCGCCCACTCTCAGCACACAGACGGTAAGTGTGGTTCAATGCAGGTAATTATAAAAAAATGACTTTCAGAGCAAAAAATCAAAACTTGGGAGTCTGTGTCTAATAGAAAAGGCCTGCAAAGAGATTTGGGAGTTCTAACGACGCTGAGGAGCAGGTGAAAGGTCCCGGAGCCTGACAGTCGCTGGGCAGCCTGATTGACAGAATCGATCCCTTTTCTCTCCAGCATCACCAGCCCTGGGTCTGCTCGCCTCTGGGTCCCCGTGCCAGGCGGCGGGAGGCGGGGCGGGAGTATTCCCTCCTGCTTTCAGAAGTCTGCAGAAAAGAGCCCCCGCCAACCCATCAATTACCAAGACTGTCAGCGCGAGAAGGTGTTGGGACAGTGACAGGGTTAGGTAAAAGCCTCGGGGGCGAAGCTGAAAGGTGCCAGTGAGACACATCAAACTGCTCTTTGTTTCCACGCCCAACCTCCCTCCCTCACCTCCCTTTTCAAAATACGCAGTTTTCTTCTCCCCCTTTTAACTTTCACAAGGATGTTACGGTTTCTGCAAAAAAGTAGCATGGAAGGCATGTCTTTATTATTTCAGCTGTCATTCACTATTATGATCGGGCCTCCCCTAAGCTCGAAGCTCCCTCTCTGCTTCCCACCGTGAGCCGATGGTTGATGTTTCAGCCCTTCCACCATTTCATAATGAGACCATCCTCTCCTAAAAGACTTCAAGGGTTTCCCTGCTCTGTAAGAGATAAAGACCCAGCCTCTTCTCCGATCCCCTCCGAACATTTTGTTTGTTTACTACAATAAGGAGATTTTCTGGATGTCATTCAGAGCTGAAAATTTCACGTCAATTTTTAGAACGCTCTAATCATTTTCTAGGAGAAAAATGGCATTATACCCAAGCAGAGTTCAACCACTGTTGGGTCCCCTGCAACTGAATGCCTCCAATAAACATTATTAACCAAGGTGACTTTATTTCTCCAGAAATGTATGAATATCCCTAAGTTCCAAAGCAACCCTGCAGTAGGTTAATTCAGTCAACCAAGGAATTAAGTGCATGAAATTAATTCAGTCGATTGCTTTAGAGAACTGTTCTATCATTACATCATTCAATAACTGACTTTAATTTTTAAACTGTATATGCTTAAGGGCCTCCCAGGTGGCGCTAGTGGTAAAGAACTAGCTTGCCAGTGCAGGAGACGTAAAAGATGAGGGTTTGATCCCTGGGTCGGGAAGATCCCTAGAGGAGGACATGGCAACCCACTCCAGTATTCTTGCCTGGCAAATCCCATGGACAGAGGAGGCTGGCGGGTTACAGTCCATGGGGTCGCCAAGAGTTGGACACAATTGAAGCGACTTAACAAACACATGCACACACACAAGGTATACAATATAATGAAATGATTACTACCATCAGGCTAATTACCATCTTCATCGCCTCACATAGTTACCCTTGTTTCTTTTTTTTTTTCATTTTCACCAAAAATTTTATTGAACAGAGTAGTCACCACTTTGTTCCATACTTCCTGCCATTTTCCAGTAGCTGTTTACTCTCTCAGTCGTGTCCAGCACTTTTGTGACCCACCAGGCTCCTGTGTCCATGGGATTTTCCAGGCAAGAATAGTGGAGTGGGCTACCATTTCCTTTTCCAGATTTCTTTTCTTATGTATTTATTTGTATTTATGTATGTATTTATGTTGGTCACACAGGTCTTAGTCACGTCATGTAGGATCTTTAGTGGCAGCATTTGAACTCTTAGTTTCGGCATGTGGAATCTAGTTCCCTGACCAGGGATCAAACCTGGGCCTCCTGCATTGGGAGCTTAGAGTCTTAGCCACTGGACCACCAATCAGGGAAGTCCTTCATTTTTTTTTTTTTGGTGGGGGGTGGAGGGTTGCAGAAGCACTTAAAATATACTCTTAGCAAATTTCAATTATTTAAAATATTATTAGTTATAATCTTCATGCTGTGCATTAGATCTTAGATTTACCCAGCCTATAAATTCAGCTTCATACCCTTTGACTAGCACCTCCATACTCCCTCCCACCTCCCTGCCCTAGTGACCACTCTTCGACTTTCTACTTCTCAATAACTGTTGAGTGTCTGTTTTGTTTCTGGGCAATGAGAGAGGCGTTCAGGATTACAAGGATTAAAGCTTTCCAGTCCTACTGAACATCAAGGAAATCACAACAAAAAGTTTCACATCTATGTAGAAAGCTTTGGTGATTTTTTTTAAACTATAGCAAGAAAAATGGGATTCATGTAAAGAGATGAATGGGATTTCAGAAAAACAGTACTACAACAAGATAGATTCTCACCCCAGGTGAAAAAGAAATCCTATAAATTCAAGATATAATCCTGTAATTTCATGAGCTGTGAAAGATGCGGAGTGGTGTGCTTTAGAAACTTGCTGATCTACAAGTTATAGTCAAAGACGTGGAAGCAAACCCAAGTACTTAGCTTCAGAAGAAGCACATTCAGTGCCTGGGAACCAATTCCTAGGAGAACAGGATGGTTCTCACTACCCGGGAGCGAGCACACAGGGCCAGCCAAGGGCATGAATTTACCTCACATTTTCGATACTGATGAAGTAGCAGCCTCTTCATTACACTCCCAACATTTCCACAGTGAGGAGAAAGAGGAAGATAACAACTGTTTGCAGAGTGCACATACTTCTCTGCGGATTCAGAAACTATTCAGCTTTATGGACCTGGACTTACGGTCACCACACACTGCACAACATGCAATTTAGCTGCCAAACTCCTTTGAGTTGCTTTGCAGGCAACCCCATAGGTAGTTTGAAGAACTTGTTGTGCTGATAACCTCTAACCCAATTCTCACTGGTCATGAGTCCTCAAGAAGCTGGAAAGTGAACACACACACAAGCACACACAAGCTAACCTGGTCTTCTGTGTCCTTACGCAAGTGTGTATTAGTCACTCAGCCACGCCCAGCTCTTTGCGACCCCATCAACTGCAGCCCACCAGGCTCCTCTACCCATGGGATTTTCCAGGCAAGGATACTGGAGTGGGTAGCCATTTCCTTCTCCAGGAGATCTTCCCAGCCCAGAGATCCAACCCAGATTTCCTGCACTGCAGGCAGATTCTTTACCATCTGAGCCACCAGGGAAAGCCCCCTTATGCGTCCTGGAATGACACACAAAAAACAGGGCCGATAGCTACAGCTCAACTATCACCTTTTGACAGTGAAGTCTGTCAAGGTGAAGTGCAGAAGACACAGAAATCACAGAATCAGTCAGCAGTGCCAAGGCAACAGATGACAAGGAACAAAGGGGAGAGATGGAGAGGCTGCGTCTTAGATGCGCCCAAGGAAGACGGCGGCAAACAACCAAGTAAGCTCGAGTGTTCATCACATGTATTATATGGATGATTCCAGAAAGAATAAAAAAATTGTATCGCAAGGCAACAACAACAAAATAAGTCATATAGAGGCTAATCAAAACATTCTTAGGAAGCAGTTATCTGAAAATTTTCAAGCTTTTCTTCGTGGGGAGAGAACCAGCCATGGAATGCGGCTGGGATTGAGCACGAATCATTAGGAGGCTGTGTTACTCACCCATATTACACATCTCACCTCCCGGGTGGGAGGTTGACTGATCCGAGACCCCAAGTGCAACTCAAGGTCACTCCCAGGGAGGTCATTCTCTCACCTCCCTGACCAACCAGGTGGAAATTAAAGATCCCAGGATACTTTTCAAAACAGTACCAGGGATCACCCAGCTGCCTGGCTTCAGTCTCAATAAAACCCAGTTTAATGTTCCCAGCTGGGACTGAGTCCTTCTTGAATATAGAGGAGAGCCTGTGTTCAAGTCCGCAGTTATTAAGCTGTCCTTCGAGCGCTGTAATTACTTTATAATCCACAGAGGACTTTAAGATACTTGGAGAGTGAGGGATGCTATGAAAAAGTCAATTCTATTGTAATTTATAATTGAATTTATCCACAGAGAAACAATTGGTCACTAAATGAAAGCATCACCTAGGGAGCAAATTCACAGGTGTAGACTTTACAATTATCAGAGGGCTTAGCTCGAAGAAAATTCAAATTACAAAACAACAGCTCTCAGGAAAAGCATAGCTTTGGGGTTGAATGTTCATAGTTTTAAAAACATATTCTCCCAAAGTAATATTTTAATAGCTCAATCCCCTGTTAGTTTGATTATACTCAGTTTGGGGAAAATAGAACAGGCTTCTCTGGAGGCTCAGACAGTAAAGAATCTGCCTGTGATGCAGGAAACCCAGCTTCCATCCCTGGGTTGGGAAGATCCCCTGGAGGAGGGAAGGGCCACTCATTCCAGTATTCTTCCCTGGAGAATCCCATGGACAGAGAAGTCTGGCGGGCTATAGTCCATGGGGTCACAAAGAGTTGGACATGACTGTGTGACTAACACTGAGTGACTTACACATTACTGATGTGCAATGAAAATAAACCTTTTAAAATCCCATTGATTTCTCCTATTGAGGAGAAGCTTATCCTTTGAATAACATTGGGTGACTGTGTGTGCTTTGTCTTAAAAGAATTAAGAAAATTACAAACTGGAGTATTAATTTTATACTGACTTGTTGCAAGGAAAAGAAGAGGTAAGTAAGAATGTCTTAAAGTAACTTCATTCCATCTGTCAGAGTGCATTTGAACAGCCATAAAGGTCATATTTAAACTTAAATATTGCCTCCCTAATTCATTTTTCAACCTGCTGATCTGAGAGATATTTCTATAACCTATTGTCAAGAGACAGTGAGAAGAGACAATTCCAAGAGAAATGAGAGAAGGATAGGCTAATGTGATATTTTTACCTGTTGGTTCATGGAAAACTACCCCAACACTTAGCAGCATTAAACAGCAGGCATTTATGTTCTCATGGTTTCTGCGGGTCAGATGTGGTTTAGTTGGGTGTCTCAAGGAATCCAGGGTCTCTCACGGGGTTCAGTCAAGATGCTGATCTAGATGTCACACGGGCCTCATCTCAAGGCTTAGCTGGGGAGGGGTCTGCTCTCAAGCTTGCTCCATGGTGTTGCCAAGACTCAGCTCCTCACAGGCTGCTGGATGGAGTAAAGCCTCAGTTCCCTGCTGGCTGTTGGGGAAAGGTCTTCCTCACTCCTCCCCATGGGCCACCTCATCAACTCCAGAAGGCCAGGTGCAGGAGGGGCTCCAGAGTCTTTCTGTAACTAACCCCAGAAGCGGCATCCATCACTTTCCAGAACTCTGTTTACTAGAAATGAGTCTCTGGGTCCAGCCCACTCTCAAAGGAAGGGAATTACACAGGTGTGAACGCCAGGCAGGGGGATCATTGGGCCCCATCTTAGAGGCTGCCTGCTGCAGACACGTGCCTGTGCGGTGAAGAATGAACTTTACCCAAAGAGAATTTTGGGTAAAGCCTCTGTCCCAGCTCCATCTCAGCTCCATCTCAGCTGAGAGGGAACCTCTAAACCTGAGAATTTTCTGAGTGACAGCCACGTATTTGTTATTCATGGTAGGTCCCTGGATAGTTTGTGCTAAGAAGATAACTCGGGATGGGGACTGGCTGTGAGAAAGACCAGGCTTGCGATTAGAGGGCTGGGCCTGTGAGCCACCTGATAGTAACAAGCCTTTCAGGGAGGGGAGGGGCCTATAGGATGAGGCACCCTCGATCACAAGGTCGAGGATTCCGCGAATCATGCCTGCATAATGAAACCCCAGCAAATACTCGGGGCTCTGAGACTTGGTGGGCTTTCTGGGCCGGCCATACTCCTCGCATACTGTCAGATGCCTGCCGCAGAGGGGGTCGCCCGCCGCTGAGGTCACTGAAGAGCCGCATGCCAGGTGTTCTTGGGCTCAGCTTCTGTCCTGTGTGTGTCTTCCTGTGGCTGGTTCTGATTGGCATCCTTTGTTACAATAAACCTTTAACTGCAAGTAGAGTGCTTTCCTGAGTTCTGGGAGCTATTTTAGCAAATTACCAAATCAGAGAAAGTCCCCAAGCTTATAACTAAATGGTTTCATGTGAAGCTGGGCCTGTGGACACTGGCTCGCAGAGCTGGCATCAGAAGTCTTGGGCAGGCTTGGCAGTCTCAGAGCCCTCCACCTCGGGTTTGGCTAGCTCCAGGTAGTACCTAAGAGACTTTTGCCATCTATTATTCCAAAAGGAAGTGCCTATCTATTTTGTCTGTTTTGTTTGTGGGCTCATTTGTTTGGGTTTTGGCTCTGTTTTTATGGGATGCCTCCCTCCAGATATGTCCTAGAGAAGAACATGGGGGAAGTGACTACTATTTAAGAGACCCCAGTCCCATGGAGTGAGCACTCCCAGCCGAAGGAAGGCGACACTGCTGAGCACTGGGTCAGGAAAGTGGCCATGGCAATGGCATGAGTTTGCCAACTCTTCAAATCATTGAATGTTTGTCGATTCAATGTCATAGTTCTGCTCAGTATATTTTATTGAATATGTTTTAGACAGTTTGAAGTTTACATTATACCTTCATCATACTCCTCCCCAAAATAATATTTACTGAAAGTTTTCTCCATGCCAAGCACTGGCACGGTGCTTTGCAGCATGTCTCCATCTAAACCATGAAAATTATGCCATGAGGTAGTTACTGTTATTTTATGTTGCATTTTATATAGGAGGAAACTGAGGAACAGAGAGATTAAGCTGGCAAGGAAAACAACATTTGAAATTCACACTGAAAAGCAAGGTAGCAGATCTTACAATTCTTAAGTAGGATCAGTTTGTCCTTAGAGTGTAAATTCAACTGATAAGAATTTGACATTGTATTTTCAATGCTGTGGATTGATCCCTGTAAACTTAACCGCTCTTTACAGGCAATTGAAATTATGTGTAATTTTTTTTTCATTTATCTTCTTATAATAAAGATTGCAAACTCAGAAGATATAGGGGCTGGGCAGATATGTGAATGAGTGAATGGGGGCTTGGTGAACCTAGGAAACCCCATCTTTAGGGAGAAAAGACCACATGCACCTATTGCAGCCTGTAGAAAATGTGTCCAGCATTACCTGCCTACAGACTTTTCAAGAAAATCCCCCAAAACCTGGAGTTTCCTGTAAAAACTTCTGATTTTTAAATGGTGCCAAAAAAGTCTTTTCTTTTTGTAAACTCTGCTGGTAAAGAATCTGCCTGCAATGCAGGAGACCCAGTTTGATTCTTAGATCGGGAAGATCCCCTGGAAAAGGGATAGGCTACCCACTCCAGTATTCTTGGGCTTCCCTGGTGGCTCAGCTGGCAAAGAATCTGCCTGCAATGCGGGAGACCTGGGTTCGATCCCTGGGTTGAGAAGATCCCCTGGAGGAGGGCATGGCAACCCACTCCAATATTCTTGCCTGGAGAATCCCCATGGACAGAGGAGCCTGGTGGGCTGCAGTCCATGGAGTCACAAAGAGTCAGACACAAATGAGTGACTAAGCACAGCACAAGCCAAGCAAAGCACACTGGTGCTTCAGAATTTGACCTAGAAAAATTAACAAAGAGAAAAACAATTAATTTTTGTTCATATGATTTCTGTGAAGAATGAAACTAGATCTCCTAGTCTAGGATTGGTGCCATAATAGCTTGACTCTGTGGAGTGGAAAACTTCACAGAGTAACTCTCTACATCCCAAACATTGCAGGCTCTGCACTGACCAGGGAAAGACAGCTAAGAAAGGTCCCATGAAGTCATGAGCTCATGAGGTTGAGAAAAATCTTAAAAGATGAGCTAGTCCACTCAAGGAAATCCCTTCTACAAGTATTTCTAACAAATAATTACCTCTGTTGCAATCATATAAAGCAGTTTTTCTTCAGTTCTAAGTTGTTCAAAATGAAGCTCCATTAAAATATGTCACTGACATACAACACACATATACAGAAAAACACACAAATTCGTGTTGGCTCATTGGTTTTGGACAAAGTGAATGAACTTTTGCATCCATCACACAGCCAGCACCCTAGGAGCCTCCCCTTCCCCCTTTCAGAAGAGAACCACCATCCTGAATTCTAACACAGTTGATCAGAGCTACTTGTTTTAAAATTTTGCTTAAGTCTTTTTTTGCATTTAGCGCCTTTTAGTCAGTGTTCATCTGTAGTTCATTCATTTCGTAGTTGTAGTTCAAGGAATACAGCACTATATAAATCTGTGTATTGCATTTACTAAAAAATTTTTCCCAAGCCACAGATATCCATTTGCATAAAATTAAGCAATTGGGCTTTTTAAATTTATCTCATAGGCTTAGCTGTGTGACTTCTACAATATAACCCCTAATGGGTTGAACTTTGCATAATAATTGCTGAATGATCAGTGAAAGACTTGTTTAAATCCATATTCAGGTTTTTAAATTGTGAGGTCATATACTTGGGAATAATCATTAAATTGATGTTAAACTTCTTTGCCTTCTTTTTAAACTGATTCTACTAAGGAGCTTCTGAAAGTATCAAAACTAGCATTGACTGAGGTATTTTTAAGTTTATATATCTTTCTAATATATTTCCTTATAATATGAGAGGCTTTGTTAGAACCTGAATATAAGGCTTTTTTTTAATGGATAACTTTGGTAGGAAAAAAATGTGCATTCAGGAACAAATTGTGTCTTATATTGTCCTCTGATCACTTGGGTCCCATCACTGTCTCTTATTGAGTTTGTAATCAGTTAAAATACCCAGATGTTTTCCATGTGAACTCCTATTAAAACTTTTATCTCCAAAGTATATCTATATATCTATACCTATCTATAGATATATGGATATATTTATACTTATACTCACTTTTCTCTAAATATAAATTTTTACATTTAAATTTTATGTTAAGGTCACCTTAGATGTATGTAATGCTTGGGACTTTTCAAAACACTTTCAAATGCATTATCACAGCAATTTGATGCAATAGCTCAGGGAATTAATTATTATGCACATTTTATAGATATGAACATAATTATCACTGCCAGGCTTCACTTTGTTTAAAAGGATAATGCTCATGTTTTATAAAGGGCTCATTCAAATGGAAAAGAATACTGTATAGCCAAATCAGCAAAAAGTCATGATATTTGAATATTCACCAAAAAAACCCACAAAGAGTAAGCAAGCACATGGGAAAATATCATTGCTATAAATAAAAGAAAAGCAAATTGAAATAATAATGAGTGTCATTTCAAACCTAGTACATGAACAAAGGAATGAGGCAAAATCCAACACTGAAAAAATTGTAGTGAAATTGTTAAGCTCATTATTTGCTGTAAGTTAGCAAATTCTCCTGAAAAGTAAGTTGACAATATACTTTAAATGTCAGAAAAAGGCATACCCTTTATTCAATTATTCTCATGTGTAAAATATATTTTGAGGAAATAGTTTAGAAGAAGAAAAGTTATTTGTAGAAAGATGTTCATTGAAGAATTATTTACAATAATAAGGAAAGGAAACAATACAGGTTTATTTCAAATAAATAGAACAAATAAATCTTTGCCCAAATGGCCAGGTTAACCTCTCTCTCTCTCTCTAACGTGTGTAGTTCTACACTTTGGAAACACAGGAGAAAAAATTGCTGTTTCTCCATCATATCACAGTTTGTTCATTTCCAGTATTGCCAAAGAGGAATGCATTGTGTTTCATATAAATACCTTTTCATCAGACTTTCTCATCTAACCGTATAGTTAAGTTTGCATTTGTCTCAGAACGGTCTCTGTGCAAACCCCAGCCCAAGCAGGTTAATGGGCTCCACGACATGAGGACCGTGCTCCTCAGAGCAGAGCAGGCAGTGACGCCTGCTCGTGGACAGATGAGCTGTGATGAAAATACGTCCAGACACCCTGAGCCGTTGCTTATCCAATGACTGCACCCTCTAAACACCTAGGAGGCTTACCACACAAGTGCGCCCCCAGAAAACATGTCTCTTGAGGTGTAAAATTCATGGCAGCTGCCCAGCAACCTGCTGTTGGGGAAGAGAAGGCCCAATCTATGCCATCTGGGACAAGTGCAGCCCAAAGAAACATCATGTAGACACTAACATGAAATTTGAGTTTCTCCTAAAAGGGAAAATGTTTGGTTGGTGTATTAGCTTGGATGTAGACAGACAGACTACCTGGAGGAGGAAAGTGGAATATTCAAGGGAGATTTCCCCTTCAGGCAAGCTCGTGCCTTCACTTCCCCTTGTGGGGCTCAGCGGAGCCTGCTTATACCGCTGAAACACTCTGCTCAACAGCCCACATCGTCGCTTCATGGCGTGTTGACTGTTCTTGACGGGCAAGGAGCAGAGCAGGGAACTGCAACCTCGTGCCCGTCCAGCATGCCCCCGGGCAGACCTGCCTCGGCTCGGACTTCACGGGGCTCCAGGTGGCGGCTGTTAAACCCCCTCACATCCAAGTCACTAAGACTCACAACAGCAAGTCTAGGGCAGTTAAACCCACAGGGTAATTAAACAGGCTACAGATGAGTATTATTTGGTCTGCAAACAATCCAGTAAGCGGTTCCAGAGGGTTGTGTCTTGAGGATTATAGCTAATATGTGGGATTTTGCCAGGAAATGTCTAAATATGACACCTGCAAGCATTTCTCTGCCAATTGGGCCTCAGGGACTGGCTACCTTATGTATACAAGTCAGCCTCGCCTCGAAGCCTGGGGAGCCAGGATGGTCTCAGGAGGCAGAGGACGGAGATCAAACAGGGCCTTATTAGCAGTGCCTTTGGAGGAAACGGCTCAGCTCCCTGTGTGTGAAACTAGCGTTTTCCATTCATGTGCATCTTCAGGCCACCAGTCTTAGGGACATTGGCCTTACAATAAGCCCCATCCACTCCAGGCCTTCTGAAGGTGCACTAATGTTTTCATGAAAAAGTTACTTCATAGACTGAACCATTTTCAGAGGACAATTTCACAGTCCCTCTCGACTGGGGATGCTGCCTTCATCATCTGGAAATGCCCTCCAAACATGCAGGCAGAACGGGCAATTGGTATGAGGATGGGGAGATGCCCTGTGGCCGTAATTCGTTTCCCAGAGAAGACTGTGGGTTTGCTCAGCCTGGTGTAAACGCGCCAGTCTCAGAGCAGGGGGATCTTAATAAAGAGTATGTGAGTCCTCTCCTCCTCTTCCCAGGCAGCCAGTGGACCCTGTTTCTGGGCACACCTTGCTGGCAGATGTGGCCACATGTCTGGGTCCTGGGCAGAGTGATGGGAGAAGGAAGATGGTGTCTGATCTGGTCAAGGCTTTTCAGAAGCGACTCATTTCTCCCATCAGTGCTTGCAGAGGATGGCAAGGGTGTAGGGCATGTGGAACCAGAAGACAAAAGGAAGTGGATTCCTGAATCACTGTGTGGAAGAAAACTTCCTGCCAGGCCAGTATAGTTGCCTCAGACTATGGAGCAAAAAATTAAGCTCTGGGGTGTTGAATCATTATATGTATTTGTACAGAGTGCAAGCTGTCTACTTTAATGCAAAAAGTGAGATTTGCATTTTAGAATGGGTCCCACATTTCAAATATAGTTTTTGTGATGAAGGAAAGCATCAGGCTCTCATTTTACTGCAATACTTTTTTATTATCACTTTTCAACGTGCTCAACACATCCCATCATTCCCAAAGCACCAAAATCTTAGACAACAACAAAAAAGGCATTTTATTTATAGATTGGCTGCTGGGTCATCTCCTTCAGACTTCGAACACAAGGGCACAAAGTCTTCCCATACTATTTCCCTAAGTATTACATCCAATTTTCCCTTGAATATCTCTAGCCCTAGTGTCTTGACAGCTCCCTGAGCAAAATTATTCTACTGCCTGATTGACCTTCATGCTTCAGAATGTTCTGTTTCCTCTGTGTCAGACTTTAGTTTTCCTTCTTCTGACTAAAGCACATAGCTGGCCAGAATCCAGTGAATGAATTAGCTCGATAGTAAAACCCAGAAATACAGTTTTAAATGACTTAAATCAGCCTTGATTAAGTTCTCCCTGGATGAGATCTCATTTAATCATCATAACAAGGGTATGGAACATGATCTGCACTTGACAGGCTCTGGGATTTTAAATAACTCGGCTATGGCTCAACAAAAGGAGTGGGATCATGCCTGAGACTAGGGTTGATGAGCACAAGCCCAGACCCATCCCAACCCACTTGGCTTCCTCATATCCACGCAATAGAAGCACTTTGGCCACTGACTCGTGTTCAAGTTCCTCAGTAGTCTGGGGAGATAAAGCTCTGAATTCACTGAGTATTTTAAGAAAGGTCCATTTCCCAGGGTTGGAATAATCTTGTTTTCATAAGAACTATAACTTTTTTTTTAATGTAAGCCTCAATTTTATCACATCTAAAATTAGTTATACATACACAAGTTTTAACTGACACAAACCGCTGGACTTATACACTAGGGGTCTTCCAAAGTTTACACAAGTACTCAGTTTCACAGTTTCAACAATTCAGTTACTTATCTTAGGAACATACCAGAGCCGTGGACAAATAAGCCCCATCTAGAACTCTGGGAAACGAATTTACCTACATGTTCGCATCTCTGGGCAATCAATCTCCTTCCAAAGACAATCCTCTATGCCAAATAAATTTTGCTTCCAAGAATTGTGATACTTCTGAAAATGATCAGGAGAGCCTTTTGCAGTCAAGAGTTATATGAGGCAGTAGGTTCAGAAACATTACTGCCTCTTGGTTCAAAATGAACTTCCAGAACCGATCCAAAGAGGAGTTGGGAAATTTGGAAATTTTATGTTGGTTTTGCCTGGGTCTCTCTGTTCAGTTAAGAATCTGAGGCAGGGGACTTCAGTGTCCCTTGTCCTGTCCTCCTTCTGTCCCCCGCCTGCCCCCTTTCTCTAGCACAGGCTTGGGTAATGAGGTCAGCATGAAAGCAACTGGGAGGCACGTTCCCCAGGAAACACAGGCAGGGTGGAAACAGCCCGCACTTACATTGCAGCATCCCAACCCACTGAGTCAATTGCTGGGAAACATGACGCGACCTTTCAAACACGGGGGAACATCGCTCGGAGAGCAGGCTGCCGTGACCTTTTCCATTTCACTGCTGCCCCCGAGGCTGCAAGTCACTGGAAATAATCGCCTAGGCTGCAAATCTGTACTCCTTTGATGAAACACACACACACGCAGCATCGTGTTTGACACTGGGACACACACACACACATGCTTCTAGGGTATATTTGTATACAAACATACCTGTATACACATGTCCTGCGTATATACGTTTATAAATTTATTTCAGTCCCTCTCAACCTAATATTTTATATCCTTTATTGGAATAGCCATCCTAGCTTATATTTTTAATATATAGATATCTTTGAGAGCCAGTGCATATTTGCAAACAAGAAAATGACCTTTACATCTTTGCACAGAGTAGGCTGATCTACTCCAGGGCAGGTATTTCTCAGCAGCAGCCGGTCATCCCCGTATGGATATCAGCAGCAAAGCCACTCTCCAGCCCAACACCGACCAGTCCAGAAGTCTACTTAGCCGGATACTTGCTTGTTCTATTATCTTCCTTCCGTCTCCTCCACACCCCACTAGAATCCAGACCCAGAGCATTTGCCTCAGGACCACATGTTCTCTCTTCAATAAAGCTGTTAATTCCTGTGCCTGAGGTCTAAGCTGTAGCCAGGAATGCTTGCCTTGGAAACCTGGACAGGTTCGACAAAGAAGCAGGAAAAAGAGCTAGAGCATCTCTGATCAGGACACTGCTTTTATAAATATATTGTCAGGACCCACAACACATTAGTTCAAACTCTTCCAAAGATTTGCCAAGACTCTGTAGCTCTAAACTTTGTAACAGAGAAAAACTTTCTTATGAGAAAATGGGAAATGCTAGCACTTCACCCAGACTTCCCAGGTGCCTCAGTGGTAAAGGACCTACCTGCTAATGCAGGAGAAGCAGGAGACTTGGGTTCAGTCCCTGGGTGGGAAAGATCCCCTGGAGGAGGAAATGGCAACCCACTCCAGTGTTCTTGCCTGGGAAATCCCACGGACAGAGGAGCCTGGTGGGCTACAGTCCATAAGGCCACAAAGAGTTGGACATGACTGAGCGACTGAGCAGAAGCACGCACGCACACACACACACAGAGTCTGACAAAACTGATCTTATTTTTAAAAAAAGAAAGAAAGAAACATGAGATGGGGGTAGGGAGCCCAATGTGCAATTCACACAATGTTTCATGTTTGTTGCCAGGACAAAACAGCATCATCATGAGCAGCCTGGCTAAGCACAGGTTAATTGCATGAGTGTTGCATCCAGAGTTCCCCAGAGGATAATGTATGCCAAGATTGCTCTCCTCATATTCTGTGCTCCACTTAGAGCTTAGAATGACAAATAGGGTAGCTGGGAGGGCTCCCAGGAGCTGTGAAATATATTCCCTACAGATTACAAAATACTTTGAGCAATCATTAGAAAATGTAATCACTACTTTATCACATAACACTGTTTCTCACTATTGAAAGTTGATTTTTGTAGGCTTAATGTAGCTCTAGGTCATGCTTTATGGATTGCTCTGCAGAAACACTTGGCTGAAAGTTTCTATCAAGGTCAGCTCAGCAACAAGGAGGGAAGAGGGCCTGGGCAGAGGTGTGGGCTTCCTTCCCACCAAGCTGGAAGATTATAATTCTCAGCCCCCTGGGAGGACTTAGCTTGGGAGATACGCCTGGCAGAGGAGCCTTGCTTTCTGTAGCTTAGCCCCATGAAATTTATAAAATCAGCAAGTAATGGGAAAATCATGTAGAGTCACAGTTGCCCTTGAAAATCCCTTACACAGCTCTGAGTTGAGTAAGGATAATTGTGATAATAACTAGCACCCGGTGAGAGCCGTGTGCCAGCATTACTTCATTCTGTCCATAAGAAGTAGGTATGATCATGAGTTCCATTGTAAAGCTGCGGGAAATTGAGGCCCAGAGCAATTCAGCTACACTCACCCAAGGTCACAGAGCCCTCAAGAGGTGGACCTGGGATTCTAACCCTGAAGTCTGGCTTCAGAGCCCTCACCCAAATCCCTTGCTTTACTGCCTCTTAGGACGGAGGAGCCTGGTGGGCCACAGTCCACGGAGTTGCTAAGAGTCGGACACAACTGAGCGACTTCACTTTCACTTTTCACTTTCCTGCACTGGAGAAGGAAATGGCAACCCAGTCCAGTGTTCTTGCCTGGAGAGTCCCAGGGACGGGGAACCTCATGGGCTGCCGTCTATGGGGTTGCAGAGTCGGATACGACTGAAACGACTTAGCAGCAGCAGCAGCAGCAGCAGCACACTAGTATGGTACATACTACCCAGGAGATTACTGTCTTTGCTAAAAACCAAACATACTGATCAACTGTGAATGCAGCTGAATCCTCTGTTTTCCTCCAAGGGTGAGTCTTCCTTTCCTAATAATGCCAATGAAATGATCATTTTCCACCCAGAAGGAGTTCGTGGAGTTGAATCTGAGTAAGTTAGATGTTCATTTGATGGGATTCCACTGTGCATGGTGTGATTTTAAGAGTGAGGGATGAATAAAATGAGACTGCCAGGCTGAGAGCCACATCCTGCCCAAACTGGGGCACTGCGGCATTGCAGTCAAGGGCAAAGGCAGCACACGTTGGTCTGAGAACGCGTGATGGCTGCAACTGGGACTCTCACTCATCCTCCAAAAACATCAGGACCAAATCTGTGGCCCAAGTAGGCATCCTCTGGCTCCAGGACTGTTCGTGACACAGTGAGCAGCAGCAACGTGCTTTATAAGCACTTCTGTTTGAAGGGACCACAGTTAACAATACTATCCTCATTCAACTGGGAAGGAGCCCAGGATGTTGTGTAATTGTTTTTTATTTATTTTTTAATTGGACTATAATTGCTTTACAGTGTTGGGTTGGTTTCTACTGTGTAACAGTGTGAATCAGCCGTTAAGTATGTATATAGCCCCTCGCTCGTGAGCCTCCCTCCCATCCCACCCTTCAGGTCATCACAGAGCACCGAGCTGAGCGTCAGTGCATAACAGCAGGCTCCCCCTGGCCATCAGTTTTACAGATGGTAGTGTAAACTCATCAGGGCTACTCTCTCAGTTCGTCCCGCCATCCCCTTCCCCCTCTGTCCACAAGTCTTTTCTCTATGTCTGCGTCTCTATTCCTGCTTTGCAAATAGGTTCATCAGGACCATTTTTCTAGATTCCATGTATATCCGTTAGTATATGATATTTTTCTTTGACTTACTTCACTCTGCATAGCAGGCTCTAGGTTCATCCATATTACTTCAACTGACTCAAATCCATTCCTCTTTATGGCTGAGTAATATTCCATTGTATATATATCACCACAACTTCTTCATCCATTCATCTGTCAATGGACATCTAGGTTGCTTCTCTGTCGTGGCTATTATAAATAGTGCTATATTTCTCTTGTCTTAAGACACCAAGTATGAGTAAAACAAAATGTAGGATTAGAGACATTAAAAAAAAAAAAAAAAAACAGAAAGGAAAAAGGGAGAAATTAGGCTTGCCCAGAATAACAAAAGAAATATTTAAGAACTTCTTCCTTCATAGATTTACATAATTAAATTGACAAAATCCTTTTCCCTATAGGAAAGATATGCTATGCATTTGGAACATTTCCAGGAGAAAACGGAAGGCATATCTCTCTAAGAGGTCACCAGAGAGCTGACTGATATCCTTCGGTCTTAAAGGCTCAGAGTCTGGTCTTGTCAGCCCGCCAAGGGTTGTCACCCACAGCAGACTCACCATAGTCAAATTAACAGATACTGAGGTATAAACCCAGTGTCTGTTGGTTAATGGCTTTGGCATGACTGGACTGTTTTCTTGGGTATGAGCAAGAGAAAATTCAGAATAGAAAATCAAATAATAATCAGAAATAGCCTTGATGTACGTGAAATCAGAACCAAGACCTGAGCCAGAATGGAGAGTGTGGCTCAGCTAAAGGGATGGGGCACTCTCCCCTGTGATGAGAAGAACACTGCTGAAGCCATCACCCCAAACTTCTGTTGCCCAGCTCACAAGCTCATCACCCTGGGAACTGAGTCCCTCCCCGCTCTACACATCAGCCTGCAGGTATGGTCTTACCTTTACAGGAAACTCCTCCTCTTCTGAGTAGATTTCTGTCACTTGCAACCAAGTAAAGTTATAATGATGTCAAATGGGACCAGCCATCACCTGCCGTCATAAGCAATGCCTTTCTCTGAACCTGTAAACAGACTGGCTCCCCTTAAGTTTTTATTGTTCAATTGCTAAATCGTGTCCAAATCTTTGTGACCCCATGGACTGCAGCACACCAAGCTTCCCTGTCCTTCACTATCTTCCACAGTTTGCTCAAACTCATATCGATTGAGTCATCTCATCCACTATCATCCCCTTCTCCTCCTGCATTCAATCTTTCCAGCATCAGGGTCTTTTCCAATGAATCAGCTCTTCACATCAGGTGGCCAAAGTATTGGAGCTTCAGCTTCAGCATCAGGTCCTTCCAATGAATATTCAGGGTTGATTTCCTTAAGGATTGACTGGTTTGATCTCCTTATGGTCCAAAGGACTCTCAAGAGTCTTCTCCAGAAGACCACAGTTGGAAGGCATCAATTCTTTGGCACTCAGCCTTTTTATGGTCCAACTCTCACATCCATACATGACTCCTGGAAAAACCATAGCTTTGACTAGACAGACATTTGTCAGCAAAGTGATGTCTCTGCTTTTTAATATGCTGTCTGGGTTTTTCATAGCTTTTTCAAAGCTTTTTCATAGCTTTTCTTCCAAGGATTAAGTGGCTTTTAATTTCATGACTGCAATCAACTTCTGGTCCAATCTGACTGTGCTTAGAGATAGTTTCTTTAAGGTGACTTTGTGGCTCTCTGTCTCCAGTCACTATGTGTTGGATTAATCGTTTTAACTCTCTGAGTGCTGGTTATTAAACTATCTCCATTCAGCTTCTGTTCTCTGTCCTGGGATGCTGGGTCTAGCATTCCTCCTTTGGCTGCTGCTCCTGTTAGTCTCTGCCAATAGGGGGCGAAGGAGGGAGACTGCAGGGTTGGAGGCAGAATAAAGGACTGGCTCCTTCACTGCTCCCATCAATCATGCCCAGACCCTGGCACTTAGCCCTGGCACTTCACCCAGGCAGCTGCAATTGGTTCCAACCTCAAGCTTTCCTGACATTCCCAGAATCAGCAGGACACCGTCCCTTTTGGAGGTCTGGGTCTCAGTGCCACGATAGCCCTTTTGCACCCTCCTGAACTTCCATCAGCAGCTACTCCCTCAAAGATCTGCATCCCAGCTCTACAGGGCTCCACTTCTGAGCCCCTAGTTCTGATAACACGAGGTTCTGCCAGTTGGTAGCTCTGTGCTACTTCAGAATTTGTGTTTTGCTCTTTCAGTCCCTTCAATCCTACATTTGTTTAACCTCATATTAAAATATCCCTACTGAAGTATCTACTGTGATTTCTGTTTCTCTCTTTTCCTGACTGGGCCCTGACAATTACACAACTATCTTTATTTCATTTGTAAGTTCTATAATGGACCGCCTTGGTTCTCCAACGTTGTTCCCAGACAACGAAGCCCTGCAGTCATAAACTGACCACATGGCTTGAACGGCAGTTTTGAGGAATTGCTGGAGGCTGGGCGGAGCAGGGTTAAGAGGGAGGAATCCCTGGGGCCTCCATACTTTTGTGCACTGTGCCACCAGATACACCATGTGGATCTGAGAAAGATCTCCCTGGTAGTTTGGCAGTAAAGGGACATCTTTATTGTAAAATACCCCTAAGGGTTCCACACGAGGACAGCATGCAACCCACTCCAGTATTCTTGCCTAGAGAATCCCATGGACAGAGGAGCCTGGCTGGCTACAGTCCATGGGGTCACCAAGAGTCAGACACCCTGAAGCAACTTAGCATACACAAGGGTTCACACAATGAAGGCCAACTTTCCAAGGAAAAGAGCCTCATCCCATTTGGAGGAAGGATGTTCCTCCCACTCCAGCCCCTCAAAACTGGGGGGTGAATAGTGCATCACTGGAAAGACATTTGTGAAGGCCCAGAGACATAGGCACACTAAAATACTGAGACTGCATCATAAGATCTGGGAATGCTCCCGCTCCTAGACACATTACACTGTACCAGCTGGGCTCCCGGAGAACACAAGGGGATAACAGCTAAAAGAGCCACAGAGATTCAGACCAGTACATAGGGAAACCCGAAGTCAATAGGAGACACAAAAATAAGGATACTAGAAGAACTTGAGGCTGCTTATTATTTAAAATTTAAGACAATTTTTAAAAATATTATGCACCATTAAAATATAAATACAATAAAGCCTTTGGCACTTTCAGTTCAGTTCAGTTGCTCAGTCATGTCTGACTCTTTGTGACTCCATGGACTACAGCACACCAGGCTTCCCTGTCCATCACCAACTCCTGGAGTCCAACCAAACCCATGTCCGTTGAGTCAGTGATGCCATCCAACCATCTCATCCTCTGTCATCCCCTTCTCCTCCTGCCCTCAATCTTTCCCAGCATCAGAGTCTTTTCAAATGAGACAGCTCTTCGCATTAGGTGGCCAAAGTATTGGAGTTTCAGCTTCAACATCAGTCCTTCCAACGAACACCCAGGACTGGTCTCCTTTA
This sequence comes from Nanger dama, assembly GCA_917880005.1. NCBI lineage: Eukaryota > Metazoa > Chordata > Mammalia > Artiodactyla > Bovidae > Nanger > Nanger dama. The sequence continues at coordinate 8,032,464 of CAKJTW010000044.1, read as the reverse complement.
GGATAGACTGGTTGGATCTCCTTGCAGTCCAAGGGACTCTCAAGAGTCTTCTCCAACACCACAGTTCAAAAGCATCAATTCTTTGGTGCTTGGCTTTCTTTATAGTCCAACTCTTACATCCATACATGACCACTGGAGAAACCATAGCCTTGACTAGACGGACCTTACACTACAGCAAATGTTAAACACAGCCCAACTTCTAGCTAGATCAACATAAAATCTCACACCAAAGGCCTATTACCCCACACAACATGTTCAACTTTCAACAATCACTAGACATGCCAAAGCACAAGAAAAACACATACTGAAGAAATAAAGCAAGAATCAGAGTCAGGCTCAGATACAGCAGAGATTTTGGACTTATCACACCAAGAATTTAAAATAACTATGATTAATATGCTAAGGTCTCTAATGGGAAAAGTATACAACATGGCAAAAAAGATGGAAACTCTAACAAAGAATAAGAAGGAAATCCAAAATTAAAAACAAATTAAAAATCAAGAACACCATAATAAAAGTAAATTTTTTGATAAGCTCTTCAGTAGACTGAACATGCCCAAGGAATCAAAGAGATTGAAGAAATGTCAAAAGAAATTTCTCAAACTCCAATGCAAAGAGTAAAAAGCATTAAAAAAAGAAAAAAACAGAACATCGAAGAACTTTGGGGCAATTTCAAAATGTGTAACATATGAAAATTCAAAATACCAGAAGGACAAAAAAAAAAAGAAAGGAGCAGAAGTATTCAAAATAGTAATAGTTGAGAACTTTGCAAAACTAATGACAGACACTAAGCTACAGACTCAGGAAGCTCAAAGAACACCAACCTGGGTACAAAATAACTACACGTAGGCATATCATATTCAAACTGCATAAAAGCAAAGACAATGAGGAAATCTTGAAAGATTCACAGGCAACCTTTGACACATGGACACAATTATCTTTAGCAATCACAGCGGTAGCATAAGAACCTAAGAGAAACTCAAAATTCCACTGAAGTGAATTAAATCTAACATTGTTGTTCAGTTGTCCAGTCACATCCAACTCTTTGCAACCCCATGGACTGCAGCATGCCAGGCCTCCCTGTCCTTCACCACCTCCTGAAGTTTGCCCAAGTTCATGTCCATTGAGTAGGTGGTGCCATCCAAGCCTCTCATCCTCTGACACCCTCTTCTCCTTCTAATATATTAAATCTACTATAGCTCTTAATTAAAGTTAGATGGAAGTAACGTTTTGCATACCATACTTTAATAACTAGTGTGTTTGCAAATTTATTCACATTACAGTCCAATGTACTTTGAAAATGCACTTAATCTATTTTCTCCCTTGTAGCAGAAAAATTGTAAAGTGCCAATTAACCATTCTCCTGTCTCTCTGGGTTTGAATAATCCCCTCTTGGTTTAAATAAACAGTCCATGCAAAGTTTGACCCTCAGGACAGCAGTCATTCAGTTGACTCCTTCTCATCAGGCAGAAGCTTGTCCTCTTCCTTAAGGTGGGCTGGCAGGTGTGAAGATGCCTTCATGGGCATTGGGTAGGGAAGAAGAAAAGGCTCTTGGCTCCTCCTTGGTCCTCCTTGGTCTCTGCTTCCAAAGCAACGGTCTCATGTGACTGTCCTCAACATGATGAAGCTTCCCTCTAGAGTCATGGCTAGGACCAGTCAGCTACCACCAGTCTCCAAGGCCCAGCCCCTGGTCCCATCACACCTGCACTTCTCATCACTGGAGCACAGAGACCTCTGCACCCCAGGCTTTGTCATGCTCAGGCCAACCTCTGGCTCACTGAGCAAGGCCCCTCCTGCCAGTGCTGCTGCACTATCAGCCTGTGTCATGTTGGAAGAGGCAGAGAACAGGTTTATCCCTAGAGGGTAAGCCAAACAGGTATGCCATTGGCCCCATCTCCTGTGAATGCCCCAAACCTACTTGGATATTTCTAAAACACCACTCATGCACCTCAAGGCACAGTCCTCCACACTGTGACTCTGTCCCTTCTTTATGCCACACTCTGCGGCCAGAGAGGCAGGCTTAACCCTTCCACTCCTACATGACATCCTCTTTCCTACTGGGCAATGAGCCTCAAGGTCCAGCCTTCACACATGGAGGAAGACCATTTCCATAATGTAGAGAAGCTATGTGATGTGACGCCTCTAAGCTCTATTCTCATGCTGCTAAGGCATCTGGGAAATCCTTTTGCCCTTGATGATGCCAACAGCATGAGACCAAAATCTAATTTGAACGGCAAAGCTGAGCAATGACTCATTCCATTAAATACTCACACATCCCAGGAACACCTAATACCTATTCTTTTGCCAGCATGAAGCCCCAAATCACAGAATAATGACTTAAAGAATACAGAAAAAGAGAACTATTTCACATAAAACAAAAGCATACTGGGTAGTGCCTGCAGTTTGGATCTTTAGAAGTCAGGGTTACAGACTATAAAATAAGAAGGAAGGACATTAACATTTTATTGAGCCTTTGCCAATAGGATGCGCCAGGTAATAAACAAGGCACTTTATATCATGTTATTTAACTCACCAGCAGTCCTGAAAGGTAGATGTTCTATTACTATCCCGCATTTTACAGATAAAATAACTGAGCATTCGGCCCAGATCTTATCTCTTATAAAATGGTGCAGCTGGATCTTGAACCCAGGTCTGCTGGCTCTGATGCACTCCACGAAGTTGCATTTTCTTTCCTGTCATCCCCTCCTCCTCTCCAGTTGATAGCAACCAAACAAGTAATATGTGAAACAAGGCTGATGATATTTGAACTTCTGACCATTTCTAACAAACCTGGTAGAGAACCAATTTCAATACAACCCTCCCTGGACAAATTTTTCAGATCAGAACAGACAGTTGGCTGATTCTGTGCCCTGCATGGCTGTCTTAGCTGCTGTGCTAAGGAGAAGGGAATGACACCCCACTCCAATACTCTTGCCTGAAAATCCTGTGGACAGAGGAGCCTGGTAGGCTTCAGTCCATAGGGTCACTAAGAGTCGGACACGACTGAACGATTTCACTTTCACTTTTCACTTTCCTGCACTGGAGAAGGAAATGGCAACCCAGTCCAGTGTTCTTGCCTCGAGAATTCCAGGGACGGGGGAGCCTGGTGGGCTGCCGTCTATGGGGTCGCACAGAGTCGGACACGACTGAAGTGACTTAGCAGCAGCAGCAGCAGTGCCTTGCACAGCCATCTTAGCTGCTGTGTTAATGGGCCGGGAACCCCCAGGCGGGGCTGACTTGGTTGGCACCACCCAGAGCCCCCCACTTAAAGTGCCAGCAAGAGGAAAACTCATCTGGTTACTTTTCTGTCCTGCTTTCCTCATGGGGCAGTGCCCAGAGCATAATTTTCGGAAGCCTATAATTAACACCTTCATTTGAAAGAACAAATTCTATAAATGGAGAACAGGGAGCTCCCTCTACACAGATCCTCAATCTTAAAGACTCTGGTAGCCTCACCCTAAAGAAGGAGGAACCTGAAGTGGCATTTCCTGCAGTCTAAAATGGGAGTGCCCCCCACCTCCCACTCAAGCCCCCTTCCACAGACACAGACACAGACATGTCAAACGCAGTTTCCTATTGATTGTAATAAGGCATAGTCTGCTTCTTTACAAAGCATTCGGGGTATAAGGTTTATCTTAGGAGACAGTGGAAGGAAAACGCACCAATAAAAGCCATGGAAAATGTCCACCCTCTGATTTTTCTTGTTCCAAGACTACGTTTCAGTTGTCCTTTTCCCTCCTCACCCTTCTGGCATGTGAGTGTTGAAAGATGCAAAATACACAAGATGAGGTTGAAAGTGCTCAGGCTGGAGCGTTGTGACTGAGGCCAGAGCCGCAGAGATCCCTAGATTGCAGTCAACAGTGTCACAGAGGCCAGGGAGGAACGCAGGGAACCTCGGTGGCCCCAAGAGCAGGGGGAGCAGGAAGGGCCAGATTACCAGCGGTGAGGGCCGGCCTGCAGACTCAGGACCATGCTGCTGCTGCTGCTAAGTCTCATCAGTTGTGTCCGACTCTGTGAGACCCCATAGGCGGCAGCCCACCAGGCTCCCCGTCCCTGGGATTCTCCAGGCAAGAACACTGGAGTGGGTTGCCATTTCCTTCTCCAACCCATAAAAGTGAAAAGTGAAAAGTGAAGTCGCTCAGTGGTGTCTGACTCTTACTGACCCCATGGACTGCAAACTACCAGTCTCCTCTGTCCGCGGGATTTTCCAGGCAAGAGTACTGGAGTGGGGTGCCATTGCCTTCTCCCAGGACCATGAAAAGGAAACCAAAATAAAGGCAGGGATTGAGGGGGTGGAGCCTGACCCCCAGGAAGGCCCGCCTCCCGCAGGCACAAGTGGAAGCCTGGGTGCAGGGAAGACAGAGGCAGATGTTGGTTCTCCATGTCATCAAGGGGGCAGAATCCGGAGAGGTCCCTGTCACCCAATGCCAGGGTCCCAGGATCCAGGGCCTACAGAGGAAGTCCCCACTGGATAACAGGCAGGGTGGAGGAGCAGAGAACTGGGCCCAGCTGTTCTCTACAGAGGACAGTTTTGGGTTAGCTGTCTGGGAAAATGGCTCCAGGACATCCTTTCTGGAAGCCTATAATGAGCACACTTGTATCAAGGAGGCAGAGAACAAGTCAAAGACCATGAGATAAACAGCAGCTCTGCGATCACACAGAGCCCACGGCCACCACTGCCGTCACAAAGAACTACAGCTCTGTGGCTTAAAACAACTCACATTTATTCCTTACAGTTCTAGAAGTCAGAAGTGCAAAAGAAGACGTCTAAGGCCGAAATCGATGAGTCAGCAGAGTAGCAATTCTTTTGGAGGTTCTAAGGAAGAATCTGTTTCCTTGACTTTTCCAATTTAAAGGGACCGCCTGCATTCCTTAGTTCAAGGTCCTTTCCTCCATCTCCAAAATCAGCTTCGTGTCTCCCTCTTATAATGATCTTTTGATTACATTGGACCCACTTGACAATCCAAAATAACCTCCATATCTCAAAGTCCATAGCTTAATTGCAATTTCAAAGTCTCTTCTATCTTTTAAGATAACATGTTTACAGAATCCAGAAACTGAAAGTGGATGTGTTTTTGGAGTCATTATTCATCCCACCATCTGTTCTTACAGTTTTTGTCTGTATTATTTTGCTAATTTTCTTCAGTACAGCATATACAGCCAATCACACAAGTCTTTATTCAGTAGCTCTGTCACAGATCAGGGTTTCCTGTAGGAAGCAGCCTCGGAGATGGAGATTTGTGTTCTGGTAGCTTACAGTACAGAGAAGGCAATGGCACCCCACTCCAGTACTCTTGCCTGGAAAATCCCACGGACAGAGGAGCCTGGTGGGCTGCAGTACATGAGGTCGCTAAGAGTCAGACACAACTGAGCAGCTTCACTTTCACTTTTCACTTTCATGCATTGGAGAAAGAAATGGCACCCCACTCCAGTACTTTTGCCTGGAGAATCCCAGGAACAGAGGAGCCTGGTAAGAGGCCATCTATGGGGTCGCACAGAGTCAGACACGACTGAAGTGACTTGGCAGCAGCAGCAGCAGCTTACAGTAGGTGGCGGGGGGAGGGTTCCCCAGGTGGCTCAGTGGGTAAAGAATCTGCTTGCTGATGCAGAGACATAAGAGATGTGGGTTCTATCCCTGAGTTGGAAAGATCCCCTGGAGAAGGGAATGGCAACCCCCTCCAGTATTCTTGCCTGGAGAATCCATGGATAGAGGAGCCTGGAGGGCTACAGTCTATGGGGTCGTAAAGAGTGGGACACGACCGAGTGACTGAGCATGCTCGTAGCCTGTTGTGACAGAGATTCACAGCTGAGGAGAGGCAATGACTAGGCTAATGTCCTATGAGGTGCAATGTCCAGAAGATCACCTTGATGATAGCAAAGGCAAAACCCAGAGGTAAACAGAAACAACATCCAAGGGGACAACATACCTGTCATAAAGTACAAAGAATAAAGGCTCATAAGTGTTAAGACCGGAGCTCTGTCATTTTACACAGGGGAAACTGCAGTCCTGAGAAAGACACAACAGCAGCTCTCTCTGCAGAGTTTCCATTTGTCTGTTCAGTCGCTCAGTCATGCCCAACTCTGCGACCCCATGGAGTGCAGCACACCAGGCTTCCCTGTCCTTCACTGTCTCCTGGAGTCTCCTCAAATTCATGTCCACTGAGTCGGTAATGCAGTCTAAGTTGTCCAGCCATCTCATCTCCGCTGCCCCCTTCTCCTCCTGCCTTCAGTCTTTCCCGGCACCAGGGTCTTTTCCAATGTGCTGACTCTCACATGGTGAAGAGTGACCAGTGTGTTGGCGCTTCAGTTTCAGCATCAGTCCTTCCAGTGAATATTCAGGGTTGATTTCAGAGTTTGGGTCCTCACATTTGAGATCCCACACAGAGCCTAGTGCCTTGTCCCTAGCATCCTGACTTTTATTTAACATATAAAACCAATAGTTGGTGTTGTGTCGCTCAGTCACGTCCGGCTCTTTGCGACCTCATGGACTGTGGCCCACCAGGCTCCTCTGTCTATCTAATTTCCCAGGCAGGAATACTGGAGTGGGTTGCCATTTCCTTCTCCAGGGAATACCAACAGTACTGATTATCTGTTTTTCCATCTCAGAGTTTACACTGTGACTGTAAGGTGGAAGAGTGGGGAATATGAGAAACAGCAGCAAAGAGAGAAAAGCAAATAGCTTGGTAACGCAGAAAGAGACAGAACCAATGAATCAGAAGCTCCAGAAAGAAGCCTGAGAACATTCTGAAACTCCTGAAGACAGTGTTTTGTCGTTCAGTCGCTCCGCCGTGTCCCACTCTTTTCAACTTTATGGACTGCAGCATGCCAGGCTCCCTGTCCATTATCTCCTGGTGCTTGCCCACTGAGTGGATGATGCCATCCAGCCATCTCGGCCTCTGCCACCCTCTTCTCTTCCTGCCCTCTATCTTTCCCAGCATTGGGGTCTTTTCCAGTGGGTCAGCTCTTCACATCAGGAGAAAGTATCAGAGCTTTAGCTTCAGCATCAGTCCAGTGCTCCACAATTTAGGTTCATCACAACTTTGAGTCATGAAGAAAAGATCAAATTATATTCATTTTACGAAATGGTGAGAAATGTGTCATTAAATTATTTTTCATTCAGTAGACTTTGTATAGGGGCTTCCCAGGTGGCGCTAGTAGTAAAGAACCCACCTTACAAAGCAGGAGACATAAGAAATGCAAGTTCAGTCCCTGGGCTGGGAAGATCCCCTGGAGGAGGGCATGGCAACCCACTCCAGCATTCTTACCTGGAGAATCCATGGACAGAGGAGCCTGGTGGACTGCAGTCTATGGGGTTGCATAGAGTCAGACACAGCTGAAGCAACTTAGCACTCATGCATACTTTGTATAATGTTTAGAATTGAAAAAAAAAAAAAACCTGTCTTAATCACCCCAAAAGGACAATAAGAAGTTAAAATGCAGTATCTTTACTGAATATAGTGTAACTTTAAAAGTCTGTTGCTGTGCCATAAGCATTTCATCACCCAAATACAGCAACACTAAATAAAAACAGTTCTGGGAGTGCAGCCCAGATTATGTAGGCCTCTAATCACATTTTATATTATTTCCCAGAGTGATAAAGAATAAACTGATCAAATTTTTTTCAAGTGAGAAAAAGACAGACAAAATGAGTTTAATCATATACGGAGCTTCATTTACTTCTTGTATTATTTACTGAGGCATAAATTTATTATGCATTTCATGTTGTTATCTGAACTCTTGGAATTTACAAAGAAAAGAATTTGAAGCTGGGGAATATAGAGGAGACAGAAAAACAGACACAGTAATAACCATAAATCCTGAAGCATACGGATAAATGGAATGCTGATGCATTGAAATAAAAACCACAATAATGTGTTGTTAAAACAAATACAGACTCCTACATAATAGAAAAGAGGTCTCAAGGTTCCACTCATGTGAAAGGATCAGCAGATTTCTTCTCCATAATAATAACTGTTATTATTATTTATTAAGCACGTATCATATAATGGATGCCTGAGGCACTATCCATAAACGAAAGACAAAATAATTTTTTTAAAAAAATCAGTGCTGAAGGCCTTATGAAGTAAGAAGATTCTATATCCAATTTAGCAAAGATGATAATCGTTGCAATGTGCTTTTCCCTCATGCTCCATTTAATGGTTCCAATCAACACCTGAGTAAGCTTCTTGTCTTTCCTGGCCTTGGCGGCGGGGGGGAATCAATCATGAGCGCCTACAGTAACAATGGGACTATGGGGCAGTTATCAAGGATCCATTGGTTCTTCAAACATCACAAAATTTCTACTTTTATTTATATCATGTAGCTCTTCATGATAATATATATTAAGGATGAATGGGGAATTCCCTGGCAGTCCAATGCTTAGGACTCAGCATTTTCACAGCTGTGGGCCCAGGTTCCATCCCTGGTCAGGGACCTAGGATCCACAAGCCATGGAGCACAGCCAAAAAAATTTTAAAGAATGAAAGACACATCAAAAATGGAACTGAAGATAAAGACAGACCCCATTCAATATTTTTCTAATTAGGACTACATGTTAATGTTTTAGCTGGTTCTATATAACCAAAATAATTGATCTCATTGAGTGACCAACAAAGTTAACAAATAAGTCAACTCTAACTTGTTTTGTAGATGAGAAAGTTCTGACAGCATGTAAGAAGGGTGGATGACTGGCTATAAGAACAGAGAAAAGGAGAACTTCTTGTTGCTAAAGTCTCATCCAAACCTATTCCTAATCCCAGGCTCCAGGCCTGGGGCACCTTCAGGCACCATGGGCTTCCCTCATAGCTCAGGTGGTAAAGAATCTGCCTTCAGTGCAAGAGACCCAAGTTTGATTCCTGGGTCAGGAAGATCCCCTGGAGAAGGAAATGGCAGGCCACTCCAGTATTCTTGCCTGGAGAATCCCATGACAGAGGAGCCTGGTGGGCTACAGCCTATGGGGTCTCAAGAGCTGGACACGACTTAGCAACTAAACACCCTCTACTACAGGTACAGGGGAGATCACAGCAGGAAACCAGACAGGGCAGAGTCAGGCAATGGGGAACGCCACATGTCGTGGATCAGGGAGCATAAAGCCAAAGCAGGGACTTGAGAAGGACGACAAATTGACCTCAGAAGTCATTAGGGCGCGGAGGAAGTGGGTTCTCATAAAGTTAAGCTGGGGTTGCTTCTTAAAATGTGAGACAGGACTCAGAAAGAGCTATTAACTGCTCAGTTTTAGAGAAAAGGAGAAAGTGTAACCAGGGATTTCTTCCCAGCAGGAATGCAACCCAAGGGACCACAAAGACTCAGGGAGGGACTCTTCATCTGAGAGCCCACCTCTGACAGACCTAGACACTGTATTAAAAAGCAGAGATATCACTTTGCAGACAAAGTTCCGTCTAGTCAAAGCTATGGTTTTTCTAGTAGTCATGTATCAATATAAGAGTCAGACCATAAAGAAAGCTGAGTGCCAAAGAATTGATGCTTTTGAACTGTGGTCTTGGAGAAGACTCTTGAGAGTCCCTTGGACTGCAAGGAGATCCAACCAGTCCATCCTAAAGGAGATCAGTCCTGGGTGTTCGTTGGAAGGACTGATGTTGAAGCTGAAGCTCCAATACTTTGGCCATGTGATGTGAAGAACTGACTCACTGGAAAAGACCCTGATGCTGGGAAAGATTGAGGGCAGGAGGAGAAGGGGATGACAGAGGCTGAGATGGTTGGATGGCATCACTTACTTGGACACAAGTTTGAGTAAGCTCCAGGAATTGGTGACGGACAGGGATGCCTGGTGTGCTGTAGTCGATGGGGTCGCAAAGAGGCGGACATGACTGAACAACAACATCATGTTGTTCTGGCCCTGGAACTCTTCATCCCATGACCAGATAAGATTCATGCATCCCTCAAGGCAGAGCTACAGCATGAAATAGGTCAGAGCCTCTTGTCTCAGTCTTATCTCCTACACTAAGACAGAAAAGGGACCCAGAAGAGAGGGTAATTAAAAGTCCTGGTATTTTTAGAAAACAGGAGGCAGTACTGTCCGCAGGGAGCTAATTTGCTGCCCTGAGAGTAGGAGGCAATTGTCAAGCAGATTTCCAGCACCTTCAGGCTGGCTCAGCTCAGTTCTAAACAAAAGCAGCCTTGAACCCCCTGCCCCTCCTCTGCCCCGACTGTCCCCAGAATCCTGCTCACCTCCCACCTACCTGTGTGCATCTAAGTCCATCAAAGGATATGCATACATACAAGGGAAAATCAGTTCAGACAGTATTTAAACCCTTCATCCCTAACGATGAGCCCCTCCAGCATTTTAAGGTTACCTGCAGAGGGGGGCCCAGAGAGACAGTGGCCCAGCTTCCAGGAGACTTTCTTGGTAAAATAAGGCATATAAATCCCACCTCCTCAACTCTCCATTTACATATGCACAATAAAATTTTTCTTCTTTCTGTCCTCACCATTTCACAAAGCTCAGTTCCAGGTCTGCTTCCCACCACACTTCGCTAAGAAATTTGACTGTGGGCTTTAATCCTAGGGCTGAAGTCCAGCTCTGTGGCAAAGTAGCTCAGGGGTAGGCAAGATATTTGACTTCTCCGAGCCCCAGGGCCTCATCTAGGAAACGGGGGACCCAACACCTACCTTTGGTCTTACTGGAGTGTTGAATTTGCTTGCTCTTGCTGTGTAAAAGTTGCCACAAACCTCAAGGGTTAAAAGAGCGCAAACATTATCCCTGGGTCAGGAATCTGAGGGTCCTCTGCTCGGGCTCTGCCACCAAGGCTAAGGCTGTGGTCCCGTGTGAAGTTCAGGGTCCTCTTCCACGCTCAAGCAGTGGCTGGCAGACATCTGTTCCTCGTAGATCTGGGGCCCTTGGCTCCTGGAGGCTGCCTGCAGTGGCCTGACATGTGGCTTCTCCACTCAGATCACGTCCCAGCAAATGCCCCACACAACTTCAACCCAGCCAACAGGGGCACAGCTCACTTCAGTCCGTTTGTATGGTTTTATATGATGGAGACAGTCACGAGTGACAGCCTATCATGTCTGAAGTCTGTGGGTTAGAAGCCAGCCCCAGGTCCTGCCCACATGCAGGGGGAGAGAACCACACAGAATCATAGACACCAATAGGCCGGAATTTTTAAGGGCCACACCAGGGTGTCTCTGCCCCAGCACCTACCACAGCACCATCTGTGTCTAAAAGTAGGCTTCATTTTCATGTGTGGTGGTTAATTTTATGTGATATCTTGGCTAAGTTACAGAGCCTAGTTGTTTGGTTAAACACCAGTCCAGTTTCTTTGAAAGTATTTTTTTCTAGGTCAAAGATAATTTCTCCAAACAGTGGACTTTGAGTAAATCTGATTATGTGCAACAGAATGGGTGGGCCTTGTCTAATCAGTTGAAGGCTTAGGCTCAAGGACTGGAGGTGTCCTGAAGAAGCAGCAATCCTGTCTCAAAACTATGATGTGGAAATCCTGCCTGAGTTTTCAGCCTGCTGCTCTGCAGAGTTCAGACTCAAGACTGCAACACTGATTTTCAACTAAACTCCAGGATGGTGGCCTGCCTGACAGATTTTCTCCTTGCCAGACACCAAAATCTTGCAATCCAACTCCTTAAATAAATACACATATACATACATAAAAACATGTTTCTCTAGGTGAATCCTGATTAATACAATATCATTGTTTTCTTGTTGCTACTGTTATTGTAGCAATAATATATGTATATATTGTATTCTATATAAATAAATATATATATAATATATTCACATATATATCACACATATATGCATGTAACTTTAAGCATGTACTATGTGGTACACATGTTACTAAGTGCTAGGAACTGGAATACTTGAATGAATTAAGAGGCATACTCAATTTGTTGAAATAAGGAAGACCCAATATTAAAAAGATATTGAGAAAAAAATTTTTAATAGATACCCAACTTTCCTAAATTAATACATAAATTTAATGCAATCTCAATATAAATACCAATCAAAAGTTATAGAACACAATCTGATTCTAAAGTTCATATGGGAGGCGGTCCTAAGATGGCAGAGGAATAGGACGGGGAGACAACTTTCTCCCTCACAAATTCATCAAAAGAACATACCAACACTGAGTAAATTCCACAAAACAACTTCTGAATGCTGACAGAGGACATCAGGCACCCAGCAAAGCAGATCATTGGCTTCAAAAACAGGTAGGGAAAAAATATAAAAGACAGAAAAAAGAGACAAAGGAGGTAGAGAGGGAGCTCCGTCCCGGGAAAGGAGTCCTGTCTTAAGAAGAGAGGTTTCCAAACACCAGGAAACATTCTCACTGCCGAGTCAGTGGCGAGCCTTGGAAGCACAGAGGGCAACATAACAGGAAGGAAAAATAAATAAATAATTAAACCCAACAGATTACGAGCCCAACAGTAACTCACCCAGGGGAAAAGCAGCGCATACACCTGCATCCTCCACCAGCAAGTCGGGGCTGGGCAGGGAGGCACAGGAGGCGCAGGCTGCAGTGCTTTTTTAAGAATTGGGCCGGAACGCCCCGCATGTAACCAGAGCGAACTTAGGCTAGCAATCCAGACTGTGGGATAGCTACCACGCGAAACGCTAGAACATAAGACACCACCAGGACTGCGCACAGAACAAAGGATGGAAAGGAAATAGCCGGCTGCAGAACATCCCCCTCCCGTGACAGGCAGCCAGAGCCTTAAGGACTGGAAGGGGGCAGTCGCAGCCCAAGAGAGACATTACCTACCAAACTGCAAGCAGTCTTCTTTGCTAAGACTTCTGGGGGTTCTGGACAGTCATCATCCACCCGAGAAGGGATGCCAGCAGTACACCCAGAAAACCGAGCAGCAGGGAAAGGCGGTAAGTCACAGTGACTGCGCTCGCCAAACTTCTGAGCTACTCAGACCTGGGAAGGACACAAAACACAGGCCCAAACAGATCTGCGCCTCTCAGGGCTACCTGAGCACCGAGCCTGAGTGGCTTAGACCGGGAGGTGCATGAATCCTAGGACCGGCCTCAGACAGTTCCCCTGCGGAGCAACATAGAGCCTGAGCAGTATGTGCCCCGAGCAGGCGCAGACCCAGCGTGGATGGGACACTGCAAACACTCGCCAGTAGTATTTGTTTGCAGCATCCCTCCCTCTCCACAGCGCGACTGAACAAGTGAGCCTAAAATAAAAAGTGTCCACCACCGCCATCCCTGTGTCAAGACGGAAATCAGACACTGAAGAGACCAGCAAACAGAAGTTAAACAGAGGGAACTGCTTTGGAAGTGACCCCACACTGCCCACAACACCAGAGAAAGGGCCATATATATCTTTACTATTTAAATGATCATTGTGTGTGTGTGTGTTGATGTTGTTGCATGATTGTTTTTTCTTTTTCTTTTTTTTAACTTTCTTAAAATTTTAAGTCCTCTATTTCTCTAATTTTTATTTTTATAACCTACTATCACTTTTCAAAAATAAAAACCCTATTTTTAAAGCAAATGCCGTATATAGTCTTTTTGTGGTTGTTGTTGCTGTTGTTTAATAATTCTTGTGGCTTTGGGTTTTTTTTTTTTCTTCTTCTTCTTTTCTTTAATATTGTATTTTTGAAAATCCAGTCTCTACTCCAGATTTTTAATTTGCTGTCAGTTTTGTAATTTAATTTGTTGTCAGTTTTGTACATTTAAAAACCCAATCTTCAGTACCCAATTTTACCTGAGAGCGAGATTACTGGCTTGACCACTCTCTCCTCCTTTGGACTCCCATTTTTCTCCACCAGGTGGCCTCTGTCTCTTCCCACCCCCTTCTCTTCTCTACCCAACTCTGTGAATCTCTGCGTGTTCCAGACAATGGAGAACATGTAGGGAACTGGTTATTGGCTGGATCTGTCTCTCTCCTTTTCATTTCCCTCTTTTATCCTCCTGGCCACCTCTGTCTACTTCCTCCCTCTCCTCTTCCCTGTATAACTCCATGAACATCTCTGAGCGGTCCAGACTGAGGAGCGCACATAAGGAAGTGATTACTGGCTAACTTGCTTTCTCCTCTTTTGCTCCCTCCTCAGCTCATTCCAGTCACCTCTAACTACCCCCTCCCTCTTCTCTTCTCCATGTAACTCAGTGACCCTCTCTGGGTGTCCCTCACTGTGGAGAAACTTTTCATCTTTAACCTAGATGTTTTATCATCGGTGCTGTATAGATGGAGAAGTCTTGAGGCTATTGTAAAAATAAAACTGAAAACCAGAAGCAGGAGGCTTAAGTCCAAATCCTGAGGGCATCAGAGAAATCCTGAATCCAGGGAACATTATTCAATAGGAGCTCACCAAACGCCTCCATACCTACACTGAAACCAAGCACCACCCAAGGGCCAACAAGTTCCAGAGCAAGACATACCATGCAAATTCTTCAGCAACACAAGAACACAGCTCTGAGCTTCAATATACAAGCAGCTCAAAGTTACTCCAAAACCATTGATGCCTCATAACCCATTATGGGGCACTTCATAGCACTCCAGAAAGAAGAAATCCAGCTCCACCTACCAGAACTCCAACAGAAGCCTCCCTAACCAAAAAACCTTGACAAGCCACTGACACAACCCCACCCACAGTGAGGAAACTCCATAATAAAGAGAACTCCACAAATTCCCAGAATATAGAAAGGCCACCCCAAACGCAGCAATATAACCAAGATGAAGAGACAGAGGAATACCCAGCAGGTAAAGGAACAGGAGACATGCCCACCAAACCAAACAAAACAGGAAGAGACAGGGAATCTACCTGAGAAAGAATTCCGAATATTGAAAGTGAAAATGATCCAAAATCTTGAAATGAAAATGGAATCACAGATAAATAGCCTGGAGACAAAGACTGAGAAGATGCAAGAAAGGTTTAACAAGGACCTAGAAGAAATAAAAAGAGTCAACATATAATGAATAATGCAATAAATGAGATCAGAAACACTCTGGAGGCAACAAATAGTAGAATAATAGAGGCAGAAGATAGGATTAGTGAAATAGAAGATAGAATGGTAGAAATAAATGAATCAGAGAGGAAAACAGAAAAACGAATTAAAAGAAATGAGGACAATCTCAGAGACCTCCAGGACAATATGAAACGCTGCAACATTCGAATTATAGGAGTCCCAGAAGAAGAAGACAAAAAGAAAGACCATGAGAAAATACTTGAGGAGATAATAGTTGAAAACTTCCCTAAAATGGGGAAGAAATAATAACCCAACTCCAAGAAATCCAGAGAGTTCCAAACAGGATAAACCCAAGGCAAAACACCCCAAGACATATATTAATCAAATTAACAAAGACCAAACACAAAGAACAAATATTAAAAGCAGCAAGGGAAAAATAACAAATAACACACAAGGGGATTCCCATAAGGATAACTACAGATCTTTCAATAGAAACTCTTCAGACGAGGAGGGAATGGCAAGACATACTTAAAGTGATGAAAGAAAATAACCTACAGCCTAGATTACTGTACCCACAAGGATCTCATTCAAATATGAAGGAGAAATAAAAAGCTTTACAGACAAGCAAAAGCTGAGAGAATTCAGCACCACCAAACCAGCTCTCCAACAAATACTAAAGGATAGACTTTAGACAGGAAACACAAAAAGGGCGTATAAACCCGAACCCAAAACAATAAAGTAAATGGCAACGGGGATCATACTTATCAATAATTACCTTAAACATAAATGGGTTGAATGCCCCAACCAAAAGGCAAAGACTGGCTGAATGGATACAAAAACAAGATCCCTATATATGCTGCCTACAAGAGACCCACCTCAAAACAAGGGACACATACAGACTGAAAGTGAAGGGCTGGAAAAAGATATTCCATGCAAACAGAGACCAAAAGAAAGCAGGAGTAGCAATACTCATATCCGATAAAATATACTTTAAAACAAAGGCTGTGAAAAGAGACAAAGAAGGCCACTACATAATGATCAAAGGATCAATCCAAGAAGAAGAAATAACAATTATAAATATATATGCACCCAACATAGGAGCACCGCAATATGTAAGACAAATGCTAACAAGTATGAAAGGGGAAATTAATAATAACACAATAATAGTGGGAGACTTTAATACCCCACTCACACCTATGGACAGGTCAACTAAATAGAAAATTAACAAAGAAACTCAAACTTTAAATGATACAATAGACCAGTTAGACCTAATTGATATCTATAGGACATTTCACCACAAAACAATGAATTTCACCTTTTTCTTAAGTGCTCACGGAAACTTCTCCAGGATAGATCACATCCTGGGCCATAAATCTAACCTCAATAAATTCAAAAAAATAGAAATAATTCCAAGCATCTTTTCTGACCATAATGCATTAAGGTTAGATCTCAATTACAGGAGAAAAACTATTAAAAATTCCAACATTCGGAGGCTGAACAACACACTTCTGAATAACCAATAAATCACAGAAGAAATCAAAAAGAAATCAAAATATGCATAGAAATGAATGAAAATGAAAACACAACAACCCAAAACTTGTGGGACACTATAAAAGCACTGCTAAGAGAAAAGTTCATAGCAATACAGGCATACCTCAAGAAACAAGAAAAAAGTCAAATAAATAACCTAACTCCACACCTAAAGCAACTAGAAAAGGAAGAAATGGAGAACCCCAGAGTTAGTAGAAGGAAAGAAATCTTAAAAATTAGGGCAGAAATAAATGCAAAAGAAACAAAAGAGACCATAGCAAAAATCAACAAAGCAAAAACCTGGTTCTTTGAAAGGATAAATAAAATTGACAGACCATTAGCCAGACTCATCAAGAAACAAAGAGAGAAAAATCAAATCAATAAAATTAGAAATGAAAATGGAGCGATCACAACAGACAACACAGAAATACAAAAGATCATAAGAAACTACTATCAGCAATTATATGCCAATAAAATGGACAATGTAAAGCACAACTTTCGAAAACTAAACCAGGAAGAAATAGAAAATCTTAACAGACCCATCACAAGCACGGAAGTTGAAACTGTAATCAGAAATCTTCCAGCAAACAAAAGCCCAGATCCAGACAGCTTCACAGCTGAATTCTACCAAAAATTTAGAGAAGAGTTAACACCTATCCTACTCAAACTCTTCCAGAAAACTGCAGAGGAAGGTAAACTTCCAAACTCATTCTATGAGGCCACCATCACCCCAATATCAAAACCTGACAAAGATGCCACAGAAAAAGAAAACCACAGGCCAATATCACTGATGAACATAGATGAAAAATCCTCAACAAAATTCTAGCAATCAGAATCCAACAACACATTAAAAAGATCATACACCATGACCAAGTGGGCTTTATCCCAGGGATACAAGGATTCTTTAATATCCACAAATCAATCAATGTAATTCACCACATTAACAAATTGAAAAATAAAAGCCATATGATTATCTCAATGGATGCAGAGAGGGCCTTTGACAAAATTCAACACCCATTTATGATAAAAACTCTCCAGAAAGCAGGAATAGAAGGAACATACCTCAACATAACAAAAGCTGTATATGACAAGCCCATAGCAAACATTATCCTCAATGGTGAAAAGTTGAAAGAATTTCCCCTAAAGTCAGGAACAAGACAAGGGTGCCCACTTTCACTGCTACTATTCAACATAGTTCTGGAAGTTTTGGCCACAGCAATCAGGGCAGAAAAAGAAATAAAAGGAATCCAAATTGGAAAAGAAGAAGTGAAACTCTCACTGTTTGCAGATGACATGATCCTCTACATAGAAAACCCTAAAGACTCCACCAGAAAATTACTAGAGCTAATCAATGAGTAAAGTAAAGTTGCAAGATATAAAATCAACACACAGAAATCCCTTGCATTCCTATACACTAATAATGAGAAAGTAGAAAAAGAAATTAAGAAAACAATTCCATTCACCATTGCAACAAAAAGAATAAAATACTTAGGAATATACCTACCTAAAGAAACTAAAGACCTATATATAGAAAATTATAAAACACTGATGAGAGAAATCAAAGAGGACACTAATAGATGGAGAAATATACCACGTTCATGGATCAGAAGAATCAATATAGTGAAAATGAGTATACTACCCAAAGCAATCTACAGATTCAATGCAATCCCTATCAAGCTACCAGCGGTATTTTTCACAGAGCTAGAACAAATAATTTCACAATTTGTATGGAAATACAAAAAACCTCGAATAGCCAAAGCAGTCTTGAGAGAGAAGAATGGAACTGGAGGGAATCAACTTGCCTGACTTCAGGCTCTACTACAAAGCCATAGTCATCAAGACAGTATGGTACTGGCACAAAGACAGAAATGTAGATCAATGGAACAAAACAGAAAGCCCAGAGATAAATCCACACACCTATGGACACCTTATCTTCAACAAAGGAAGCAAGAATGTACAATGGAGTAAAGACAATCTTTTAACAAGTGATGCTGGGAAAACTGGTCAACCACTTGTAAAAGAATGAAACTAGATCACTTTCTAACATCACACACAAAAATAAACTCAAAATGGATTAAAGATCTAAACATAAGACCAGAAACTGTAAAACTCCTAGAGGAGAACATAGGCAAAACACTCTCTGACATAAATCACAGCAGGATCCTCTATGATCCACCTCCCAGAATAGTGGAAATAAAAGCAAAAATAAACAAATGGGATCTAATTAAAATTAAAAGCTTCTGCACAACAAAGGAAACTATAAGCAAGGTGAATAGACAGCCTTCTGAATGGGAGAAAATAATAGCAAATGAAGCAACTGACAAACAACTAATCTCAAAAATATACCAGCAACTTATGCAGCTCAATTCCAAAAAATAAACGACCCAATCAAAAAATGGGCCAAATAACTAAATAGACATTTCTCCAAAGAAGACATACAGATGGCTAACAAACACATGAAAAGATGCTCAACATCACTCATTATCAGAGAAATGCAAATCAAAACCACAATGAGGTACCATTTCACACCAGTCAGAATGGCTGCGATCCAAAAGTCTACAAGCAATAAATGCTGGAGAGGGTGTGGAGGAAAGGGAACCCTCTTACACTGTCGGTGGGAATGCAAACTAGTACAGCCACTATGGAGAACAGTGTGGAGATTCCTTTAAAAATTGCAAATAAAACTGCCTTATGACCCAGCAATCCCACTGCTGGGCATAAACACCAAGGAAACCAGAACTGAAAGAGACACATGTACCCCCAATGTTTGTCACAGCACTGTTTCTAATAGCCAGGACATGGAAACAACCTAGATGTCCATCAGCAGATGAATAGATAAGAAAGCTGTGGTACATATACACAATGGAGTATTACTCAGCCATTAAAAAGAATACATTTGAATCAGTTCTAATGAGATGGATGAAACTGGAGCCTATTATACAGAGTGAAGTAAGCCAGAAAGAAAACTACCAATACAGTATACTGACACATATATATGGAATTTAGAAAGATGGTAATGATGACCCTATATGCGAGACAGCAAAGGAGACACAGATGTATAGAACAGACTTTTGGCCTCTGAGGGAGAGGGAGAGGGTAGGATGATTTGGGAGAATGGCATTGAAACATGTATACTATCAGGTAAGAAACAAATCGCTAGTCTATGTTCGATACAGGATACAGGATGCTTGGGTCTGGTGCACGGGAAGATCCAGAGAGATGATGTGTGGTGGGAAGTGAGAGAGGGGGTTCAGGATTAGGAACTCATGTACACCCGTGGCTGATTCATGTCAATGTATGGCAAAACCAATACCGTATTGTAAAGCAAAATAAAGTAAAAAAAAAAAAAACAAAAAATAAATTAAAAATAAAGAGTCAGACATGACTGAGTGACTGAACTGAACTGAACTGAACTGAAGCCCACCTTATCAGTCTGCTTTAACTACCCTATTCTGCAAAGAAACTATAACATTGCCCAGGGTTCTCTTAATAAGGAAGGACGGTAAAATAAATATCAGGTAGACAGTTGGCAACCTCTGCCAAACTTAAAAATTTTTAACTTTAAAACTTAGAGAAATAGTTTTTTATACATTTTATACAAAATAGTTTTTTATACATTTCCCCACCCAGCTTCCACTAATGTTAATGTCTTACATAACTGGGATACAATTATCAGAACCCAGAAATTCATACTGGCACAATACAAAAGGCCTCTTTCAATTTCACCAACTTTTCCATCAATTTTTTTTTCAGTTCCAGGTCTTATCCAGGGTACCATGTTGCACTCAGTTGTTATTTCTCCTTAGTATGAAATGTATCATTTTGTCAAATCATCCTCAATTTCGATCCGCCTGAAGTTTCTTAAGTACACTAAGGCTATATACAATTGCCAAATTTGACTAGATGAAAATTCAGATTTTCTGCATGAAAGAAACAGTGTAAACAAAATCAAAAGATAAACCTCAAATAGAAGAAAATAATCTGTAAGACATAACCCAGCAAAAGCCAATTTCTTTAAAACATAAACAGTGTCAACAAATCAATAGAACATACAAACCAACAGAAAAATTGGCAAAATACTGTATTAGATAAGTCATATAAAAAGAATTCTAAATGGCTCCTAAATATATGAAAACAAACTCAAAATTATCCATGTAAGAGAAATGCAAAACTATAAAACTATAATCATATCTCATTGTAATTCTTTATCAATTTGCAAAGAAGAAATAATTTAGCAGTATTCTGTGCCGGCTAAAGCCTGGAAAAATAGTACTTTTTCTGTAAATGTAAACTGGCATAGCCTCCTTGAAGAACAACTTCATCATTTCATCCAAATTTAAAATGCCTGTGTTGTTTTACCCAGAAATTCCACATACAGGAATTTACCTTTTAGGTAGATAATAAACACACACATGAAATGTCATGTGTATATAGTATGCCTTCCAGACCTGATGATAACCCAAATTTTCATCAGTTGAGCACTAGTTAAAAAAATGTGGGTCTATTTAGGATAGAATGCTCTCCAGTCATTATAAAGAGCAAGGCATGTTTGTGCAGAACAGTTCCTAAGACATATTATTTTTTTAAGTGAGGGACATTGTGTATCTCTGTACACAGAGATACTGCTGTATCTGGGGGAAGGAAAATATATACATACGTGCTTGCATGTATATAATTTTCTCTAAAAGAATTGATGAGAAATGCCTATTGCTCTGTAGTAGGAATCAAATTGCTAGGAGATAACAATGGTGGAAAGACATGGTTTATTGGAAACACAAAAAATAACCTATATAATCAAAGAAACGCAATCATAGGGTTGTATTTGGCTCCCCAGGAAACCGTAGTCCTACAGACGTAATGATGTGGACAGTTTTCACTGATTTAACTAACATTTGTGATACCATGAAATCATATAGGGAAGAGGAGAGCAGAGGCTGGTGGGGTGTGGAGGGGAGGTGCCAGGGAGACAAATGTTCCCCCACATCACCAGGAAGACAAGGCCTACAGGGAGAGAAATCGAGAAGGAGCAGCGTGAGCATATTGTTCAGAAATACGGGAGTAACAGTCGAAAGAGGCAGTCAAAATAATTAAAAGTGATTGCTGGTTGGAAAGAGCAGGGCAGGGCCTCTGTTCTTCATTACCAATCTGTTTGGTACTACAAGATTTTTACAATGGGCATGTTTTACTTTGATAAAATTAAAATGTTAATGCACAAATAATTTGTGGTAATAAGCTTACAATCCCATGTTGTGAAAAAATATTCAGGATTGATATGCAACTCTCTATTCTCACCCCCAGATATTCACACTCCCATGAATGTACTTATCTTTGCACACATTTCTCCATGCCCATGAGAACACAAAGACTGACGTGAACAGATATCATACATATCTATCCACCTGTTTATATACATATGATTTATATATGTGTGTTACATATATCACATATGTTCCATATATGTAACTTTGGCCACCTGATGAGAGCTGACTTATTTGAAAAGACCCTGATGTTGGGAAAGATTGAAGGTGGGAGGAGAAGGGGATGACAGAGGATGAGATGGCTGGATGGCATCATCGACCTGATGGACATGAATTTGAGTAAACTCCGCGAGTCAGTGATGGACAGGGAGACCTGGTGTGCTGCAGTTGCAGAGTTGGACACGACTGAGCAACTGAACTGAACTGATATACATAACATATAAATACATATTGCACAAGGACTATAAATGTAGAATGGAGGAGGAAATGGCAGCCTTGCCTGGGAAATCCCATGGACAGAGAGCCTGGAGGGCTACAGTCATTGGGGTCACAAAAGAGTCAGACAGGACTTAGAGACTAAACAACAAACAATAAATGTAGAAACTCTTTGAAGTTGAATATTTTGTTTTTAAATTCTAGAAAATCTTCTTTGGCTATGCTGCATGCCATTGAATTGATCTATATAGGCAGACAGACTTAAATATAGATGTAGATATACTGTTACTGCTACTGCTAAGTCGCTTCAGTCGTGTCCGACTCTGTGCGACCCCATAGACGGCAGCCCACCAGGCTCCCCCGTCCCTGGGATTCTCCAGGCAAGAACACTGGAGTGGGTTGCCATCTCCTTCTCCAATGCATGAAAGTGAAAACTGAAAGTGAAGTCACTGAGTCGTGTCCAACTCTCAGCGACCCCATGGACTGCAGCCCAACTAGGCTCTTCCGTCCATGGGATTTTCCAGGCAAGAACACTGGAGTGGGGTGCCATAAAAGGGGGAAATAGAAAATATTACATATCATATATACATATACACGTATATATAATACGGCTCCATCTTAAACTCTGTCTCTCTTTCTTGTTGTGTCTTTTCTCCATTCATTCATTTAATTCCAGTTTGCAGCCTGGCATTCTCCCTCAAGTTACAAAGCCCCCTTGCACAGTTATTCCATGCTGGTCTTCTCGTGGTTGTATGAAGAACAGGCACAGTTCAGGTCATTAGGATCTTTGCAGCAGCACAAGCCAGAAAGCAAGAAGGCAAGGCAGACCTTGCTCTTCTGTGCTGGTGGCAAATGAGGGGATCAAGCTGAACCCCTCATAGCAGCCACAGAGATAGCTGTTCAGGTCTCCCTGTAGGAACTTCCCCCAGGAATGCAAGTAGCAGCCTTCAGCTGCGGTGCGTTTAGGATTTGCCACAGTGCTCAAGCCAAGGGCATATTCTCCTTGGGCAGCTCGCAGCCAGTGACTGAGCCCAGCCAGGCACCAGGCCTGGTTATTTCTGCTCCAAGACCCTGGGATGCAGTCTTTGCACTGCAGCTCCACACTGGGACCACTCACGAGCTCTGAGGTGCTTCTCCATCCCTCTTCCCTCCCCTCTTCTGAAAAGATGCCTCATCACAGTCTGAGGGTTTCCCTGCTTGATCCTGCTCCTCTCCTCCTTGGCTTCTCAAGCCTTAACTCCCAGAACAGTCTGCACTTCTAGCAGCGTTTTGCAGCTGCTTCCTGGAGAACCCCCAACAGCCTCATTTCTCACCTGAGAAACACCAAAGGAGCCTCACTACTCTTAGGGTTATTCCACCTCAGCCAACAGGTTGTCTCCCAACCAGAAGTCCACAGTGGTTCTCCAGCCTCTCTGAGGGGCCTGTCCAACTTTTTAGGGTCAGCACTGTGGGCTGCCCCAGAGTAGCAAGTTCAAGAAGATCCCTACAGAGGACCCAGGCCTCCGCCGGCCAGGCTTTCTCAGGAAACCCCATGTCTGCGGTCCCCTCTAGGCTACCAGAGGAGGCAGGCTTTTGTCTCTATGCTGGTCCCTCCCAGGGCACCACATGCCCCGTGCCCTGGAGAATGTCTTGCCCATCTTCCTCAGAGAACAAGACAAACTCACAGCCAGGCTTGCATCGGTCATGAGTCGTTGTGTTATTCCAAAGAGGAAGAGGACTCAAGGACGGGCATGCAAGCTGCCATCTTCCCAGAGTTCCTCGGGCATGACACAGGAGGTAAACAAGGAGACCCTCAGCCACCTAGACAGTCAAAGACCACGAAGGAGTATGGGGAAAGTCTCAGGGGTCCCAGGATACACGTGACCCACCACCCAACATGTCAAAGAGCTGGACTCAGACAGAACTCAGGCCGCTCTTCATGACAAAGAGTACAACACAAATCTTGGTCTAACAAGATAAATCTCACAGACTGATTTCATTCTGTGGGTCTCCACATTCCCAAGCCATCACAAGAGAACCAAGATCCAAACTGGCTTCCACTCCTTCAGAAACCCTGAATCCTTTAAATTAGCATCAGTGCGTTTTGTCAAATAATGGAGGAAATAGGTGGAAAGGGAATAAAGAAATAAAATAAGTCTAACAACAGTATTGTGTTCTTTCTACAGAGTATTGATTGTACGTCATTAACTGTGGGACTGTTTTCCACCTTTTCACTTCAAAATTATTCCAGGAAGAAATGACTATTTTTCAGCAGCTGATGGAGATCATCAAACTTCTGAACTCATCTAATGAAAGACAATTACTTTATGTTGCCTTAGGCTCTCTCCAACCAACAGAATGTCAATGTCAATTTCTCCAATTAAAGGGGACATTTTTGAAAAAAGACTAATACAATTTTCAAAGAATAAAGTTAGGTAAGCAGCTATGCTAGCAATCAGAACTACCATGGCCGCCACTGTAGTGGAAAACACACTGAGATCTCCCAAGGTCCTGGGTTTGAATCCCAAAATGGCCACATTAGCTGTACAACTTGAGCAAAGCATCCATCCCCATTAGGCCTTAGTTTCCTCACCTTTCAGATAATGAATTTTCAAAATATTTAGCAATGAACTTCTTTTTCCAGCACATCTTATCCAAAGCTCCAGTCCATTATAAGCATCTGTTATGGGTTGAATAGTGTCCCCCCAAAAGGATGTATTATAGTCCTAAGGCCCAGTGCCTCAGAATGTGGCCTCGTTTGGAGAGAGGGTCTTTACAGAGGCAATCAAATTAAGGCCTTCCCTGGTGGCACTAGCAGTAAAGAACCTGCCTGACAATGCAGGTTAGACATAGAGACGCGGGTTCAATCCTTGGGTCAAGAAGATTCCCTGGAAGTGAGCACGGCAACCCACTCCAGTATTCTTGCCCAGAGAATCCATGGACAGAGGAGCCTGGTGGGCTACAGTCCATGGGGTCACAGAGAGTCAGACACAACTGAGTGACTTAACACACAATCAAGTTAAAATGAGATCATAAGAATGGCTGCTACTCCAATATGACTGATATCCTTATAAGAAGGGAAATGTGGACACAGAGACATGCACAAAGGGAAGACGATGTGAAAACACACAGGGAGAAGATGATCTAAAAGCCTAAGGCTACAGGAAGCAAGGACAGAGACCAAGAACAGACCCTCACCATCCATTCACCCAACACCTTAGCAGGAATATGGCCCTACCAACACCTTGGCCATGGATTTCTGCACTCCAGAACTGTGGGACAATAAACTTCTATTGCTCTAAGTCACCAACTCTGGTATTTTGCTACAGCAACCCTACCCAGCAAACTAAGCAGTATAGATGCCAGGTTAAATCTTCCATTGTCACAGAGGCCCCACAGGGCCCAGCCTCAAATCTCCTGAATGAAAGGACGGCTGAGCCTGGCCTCTCCTAGTCCATGACAGCTCATGTTCCCACATGACCCCGAGGCCCTAGGCCTCTGAGTCCTCATCGAGAGAAGGACCTCTCCCTCTATAACTTTCGAGTGTGAAGTGTATACTTGGGCCATCAGTGTCCTTAAAGATGACTGAAGTATCTCTAGTTTACCTGCTATTCTTCATTGCAAAATTTAATTGGCCTCAATATGCTATGTGCTACTCATGACAGAGAAAAGAGAAAACATCTTGAATCCATTTTTAAAATATCTGGTGACAGAAAGAGATATTAAGATTACATGTATAAACTCAGTTGTGTGAGCAAAGTCTAAAAGTACTTGAAGGTATAATCCATTGCTGGAGAGAAATCTCACCATTAGCTGATCGTGGTCACACACAACATTCAATTCTTTACCTTTTTCTTTCCTGCTTGACAGGGCTTCCCTGGTGGTTCAGATGGTAAAGAATCTGCCTGCAGCGCAGGAGACACAGTTTCCATCCCTGGGTCAGGAGGAGCCCCTGGAGAAGGAAATGGCAACCCACTCCAGTATTCTTTCTGGCAGAATCCCATGGACAGAGAAGCCTGGTGGGCTACATGCCCTGCTTGACAGACCCCCAGCTCACAATCACCAGCTCAGAGGACTCCTGAGAGGCTACTTAGAGACATCCTCTACCTCCTTCAGGTTGAAACACCTGCATGACCATCAGTCATTTGTCACCTCTTACAGCATGACTTAAACTATAGTATTAATTGACTCTCTCTAATTCTAACCACAAAATAAAATATTTCAGGAAATAATGCAAGGCAGGGAAAGAAAAGGGGCAGAAAAACCCACTCTATCTGTTTTTCAGTGTTATATCTATATAGGAATAAATCTAGATAAATTTTTCCATATTTACACTCAGAACAAAGACAGGACATAAGACCCCAAGGTGTGTGTGTGGGGGAGGTGGTGGTGGAAAGCTTCCAAATTTAAAACTTGTTGATCAACTAAAAGAGAGAGACAATTTCCAGTGAAAACACTTCCAAGCAGGATTGAAAGACGTCCATAGTGACATTAAATCTGAGTCCCTGGACACTATCACAGAGACTGTCCTGGCTCCCAAGTGTCCTTTCTCGAGGAGGCTGGTGGGGTCTCCAGTGAAATGCAACCTTGGGTGTTGCACGTCTTTGGCTCAGAAAGAGAGCCACCAATCCAGTGAAAATAAAGCATGACGACTGCCATGCTTTTAAGGCTTCCATTTATGGAGCTTGTTGTATTCATCATTTCATTTAATCCCACAGCACACCTAGGGCACTATTTACCCTCCTTTATGGTCAAGAAGGAAATTAAGAACCAGATGATTAAAATGTCCCAGACTGCCTGAACAGAAGGACACTCTAGTATGTCAGTTTTTAAAACTAGAATATGTATGCTCTTATGCTCGACTTCTTTCACTCAACACATAACTGTGTGTAGCTTATTCATATTCATTGCTATATAGTATTTCATTGTATGAATACATCATTATTTATTATCCAGTATAGTTGAGGGACATTTAAGAAGCTTCAAAAATCATTAATTTTTAAGGCACAAAAATATCCATCAATGCACTGGAAGAGATAACTAGGATAGCTGTTCTCAAAACTTCTTCACACATTTAAAAGTTATCGAGGACTTCTTTACACATTTAAAAGTTATCGAGGACACCAAAGCAATTTTGTTTACATAGGTTTTATCTATTATACTTACTATATTAAAAATTAAAGCTAAAAGAATTATTTAAATATTTATTAGTTCATTTAAATAAGCATAATTAAACCCATTACATGTTACTATAAAACTGTATTGAAAGAAAAACTGTATTTCCCAAAAGTAGTGAGAAGAAGGGGCTTTGTTTTATTTTTGAAAATCCTTTAAAATCTGGTTTCCCAGAAGATAGCTGTATCACTGAATTTGCTTCTGCACTCAATATGCTGCAATATGTTGTTTGGTTGAAGCATGTGAAGAAAATTCCACCTCACACAGATATGCAATTGTGTAAAGAAGGGTCTTGCAGAATCTCTGAGAGTCTTGGGAATTTCCAGGGGTCCTTGGATCACACTTCACAAAAGGCTGATTTAGAAGATGCTCTAGGAAGGTAAACACAATTCTTAAAGGTTGCATAGAGAAAGGCCAGGTACACTTTGGCAGTCCATATGATTCAAATGGGCTTCCCAGGTGGCGAGTGGTAAAGAATCCACCTGCCAATGCAGGAGACACAAGAGACCCCAGGTTCAATCCTTGGGTTGGGAAGATCCCCTGGAGTAGGAAATGGCACCACACTCTAGTATTCTTGCCTGAACTCCATGGGCAGAGGAACCTGGCAGGCTACAGTCCATGGGGCCTCAAAGAGTCGGACATGACTGAGCATACACACATGAGTCAAATGCTTGGGCTTCAAGTGTCTCTTCTCCCTTAGCCAGCCTCCTACTTTGCACCCTTGCAAAAGAAAATGTACAGTAAATTCACACAAATAGCCTAGCAGGGGCAGGGGGAGGGGAAATGCATCACCCCACCTGTGGATCATTTCCTTCTCCCAGGGATCTTCCCAACCCAGGGATTGAACCCAGGTCTCCTGCACTGCAGACAGACGCTTTACTGTCTGAGCCAGCAGGGAAGCCGCCTGTGTTGATCAGATTCTGCCATATCTCACTCCCAGTTGAAACTCAGCTAGAGCATTCTCTCTAAGGACATTGTGTAGTTTCTACAGAAAGCAGGTAACACTTTTATAATAAGAAAATAACTATCATTTTCTCGAAGAAAATAAAAGGAGAAGGGGGGAGAAACAGAATATCCAGAAACTTCCCCTACTTTTCTCCTGAACAGTGGGACCCCAAGGCAGAGAACAAGAGGGCGACTGGGAGGGAAGAACGGATTAGAAAAGAGCAACGGAGCAGCCGGGAAGCTCAAGACTCTGCTCATGAGTGAGAAACTCACACGACTCCTGTCCGAATTGACTTCTTATTCTGAAGGAAAGAAAAAGAGGTATTTTTCTGACTTCACATTTCCCCATTAACAGGATTGAAATGCAAACCTCGAGAGCCAGGGGTAGAAACAACGGTCAAGAGCCTGCGTTCAGACCCTTCCGCAGAGACCTCAGCGCGGCCTCCCTTTCACACACGACTCAGCGTCTCAGTTCCTGCTTGAGTGAGTCAAGTAATAACCCCCAAGATCCCAAAGCCGTCCAGGACCTCAAGATAACAGAAACCGGCCGCAGAGTAGAACCCCATCAGAGCGCAAAGGTGGGTCCCCGCTGATGAACAGCAGCCAGGTTTGACAGTCTGGCCACTCGCCAAGCTCATTTGTTTCCCAGCCTTCGCTTGCCAACTGAAGTGGTTGAGAATTAATAGGTCCCCAAAATATTTCATGGGATACATAACGTTAAGAGCTGCCAACTCTGGCCACTTCCACTGATGCTAGAAGGAGCAAAGTTGAAATGGCAACGAAAAGGAAGAGCCGAGGTACTATAAAGCAGCGCTCCAAGCGGAAAGCATCCCAGAAGGACGGCAAGCGCGACTGCTGCGTTCACCGAGATGAAGGCGCGTCCCGAATTCAGCTTCTGATCTCCAGTGTCAGCAGACCGCCACAGAGAGCGTGAGAAGGGAAACCTTCTACTGCCATGAATAATAAATACGTGTTCACATTTGCGGAACTTTTCACTTAAAACAAGCCCCACTGCATATACTAACCCGCCTTGGGGAAATGATAGCAAGTCCATTTTAACTGAAACAAAGGATAAAAGGTGAAACGCAATGATGGGAGAAAAGTCCTGGAATCCTGAGAAAATGTAATTCTTCTCAAGGCATTAAAAACTTTTTAAAAATCGGCTGATTGAAGCCAGTCTGTAGCTGCACTTCCTCCCAGATCATCTGTCTTCTCCTTGCGTATGTTAGTCTCTCAGTCATGTCCAACCAACTCTGCGACCCCATGGACTGTAGCCCCGCCAGGTTCCTCTGTCCCTGGAATTCTCCAGGCAAGAATAGTGGAGTGGGTTGCAATTTCCTTCTCCAAGGGATCGTCCCAACCCAGAGATCAAACCCTGGTCTCCTGCACTGCAAGCAGGTTCTCTGCCATCTGAGCTACCAGGGAAGCCCCTTAATTAAACCACTGTTTAACATCTTAAGAATCTCTGAATTTGCCCCACCTTGTGATTCAAACTCAGAGAAGGCTGTGCAGTTAATAGATGTCACACCCTCAGGTGGTGGAGCCCAGAAGCTCAGTGCCTGTATTTTACCTACATGATTATATTCGGTTCTTACAACAACCCACAGACACGGGTATTTTCATCTCTATTTTCCCCATGAAAAAAACTGAATTTCAGAAGTAAAGTGACTTGCTCTCAGATATATAAATGGTCTCAAACATACCACTACTGGGGATCAAAACACAATATGACTTTAAACTCTGTTGAGTGTGTGTGTGTGTGTGTGTGTGTGTGTGTGTGTGTGTGTGTGACAGGGAATGTGGCAGAAGGTGATGAAGGTGTCCAAAGCTACTTCTACAGCATTCTCTATAAGCTAAATCCAAGAGTGATCGTGAAGAAAATCACTTTGATGTTTACAGGAAAAACCCGAAGAGGAATTCAGTTTGGGGATTAAAGGCACCATTAGGGGGAAAACACTAAAAGACTGCAGTCAGATAGATCTGGTGGCTGGGGGCTGAGGGCTATATTCACATGCCAGTGGCTGTGTTCCTAAAAACTTCATACAAGTCAACCATCCTCAGAGACAAGGTCACAGGAATCTCAAATTGTCAGAGAGTAGCTGAAACTCCAATACTTTGGCCACCTGATGCAAAGAACTGACTCATTGGAAAAGACCCTGAGGCGAGCCAAGACTGAAGGCAGGAGGAGAAGGGAATGACAGAGGATGAGATGGTTGGATGATATCACTGATTTGATGGACATGAATTTGAGCAAGCTCCAGGAGTTGGTGATGGACAGGGAAGCCTGGCGTGCTGCAGTCCATGGGGTCACAAAGAGTTGGACGTGACTGAGCAACTGAACTGACTGACTGGCTGATCTCCACGAAAAACTTACACCCATCTCAGAATATTTGGAACATGCTTTCTTCCCACTAACCAGTCAAGATCTACAAGATCCAACATAGACATCTGTAGGTCAGCAACCCAAGCTGCCTGTATTGGTGAGGGTTAGGAACACTAGCTGCTGTAACAAACAGGTCCCAAACTTCTCACTGGCATGACAGACCAGTATAAGTTAGGCAGCTCCATTCTGACATATCTCAGATTCCTTTTACCCTGTGGCTCTGCCATTAATAAAGGGACGTGTTGAAGTCCTCCCAGGATCCTCCACAATCAGGGATCTCATCACACAGGAGTTTTTAGAGACCAGGACTGAAAATAGCAGGAATCATTTCTGCCCACATCCTTGGGTAAATTCACTGGACCATCCAGTGCAAGGGAGGCCGGGAAATCGCAGTTGAGGTGTGCATCCAGGAAGGAGTAGAAGACTGGACGTGTGAGTGCAAGCAGCTCGGGCATCGGTCCCTGTGCCTCTGGGGTTGTGACACAGGAGGGAATGTGTGCAGGGTGGGGGAGGGGTGTGGAGGCTGAGGTGGGAGAAGGAAGCAGGCTCCGTGGCATTCAGGCCCAGCTCTGCCATGAAATAACTTTGAGGCCCAGACACCAAACCTCGTACACATTCAGTCTCCTCATAAGTGACAAGAGGCAAAAAATACTAGCTTGGGCTTCCCTGGTGGCTCAGTGGTAAAGAAGCCACCTGCCAGTGTAGGAGGCATGGGTTTGATCCAGAAAGATCCTACATGCCGTGGAGCAACTAAGCCCATGCACCATGCACCGTGACTGCTGAGCTTGGGAGCTGCAACTCCTGAGTCCGCGTCCTGCAGAACTGAAGCCTGCATGCCCTAGAGCCCTCATTCCACAAGAGAAGCCATTGCGACTGGATGTAGGCCCCTAATCACCACAACTAGAGAAAGGTCTATGCAGCAAGAAAGACCCAGCACAGCCAAAAAAACAATAAGTAAAAATGTTTAAATAATAATAAAATAAAAAACTAAAAATAACTAGCTCAAGATGTTATGAGGACTGATTAAAGTAACACATGGAAGTGTGTGGGCTTTAAATGATAAACCACCAAATACTGGACCCTTCAGACAAAGAAGGAGTTGATGTCACCTAGCAAGTGTGAGGGAGCTGAAGGAGAAGGGTTTTCAGGAAGTACCCAGCCTGAGAGGTGTTCCCTGTCCAAATTCAGGCAGGCCTGGTCAGCACACACCCCTGCACCCCAGTCCCCCAGCAGAGCCAGCCCATCACAAAGAGGCAAGGCGGAGGTATGGAGCCCTGAGAAGGAAACCCAGCCCCAGATAATAAGCAGCTATGATGGATCCTTCATAGAGATGCCTGGAAGGAGGAAAGCACGTGTGGCTCAGCTTTGCCTGCACCAAACAGCAGCATCCTAGAAAGAAGAGAACCGGCCGTGTGGAACACAGTCTAGACAGTCACCTTTGGATGCTGACGGGGGAGGGGTTGAAGGGTTCTTTCCGTTAATCCTAAAGGCATAGGTACAGTATGACTTCTGTTCAGCTCAGAATCCAGAGAGAAAGGAACTAATCAGGGCACTGGAGGCAGATATGTGATACACCAGGAGTGACTGGGGAGACCCAGAGAGAACAAGAAGAGCCACATCCCTCAGCAGTACACTAGAGAATAACGTCAGTGCCGCCTCCATCCTTCCTGCGCCCAGAGAATGCACCCCTGAGGGTCCAGCTCACCCTCTCAGAGAAGACTCCCCCTTGGTCATCCAAAACGGCACCCCCATGCTAGCCATGACTGCATTTCTTTTTGCCATATGCCTGAAATCAGTAACATGAAACTGTATTCTAAATCTAAAATTCATGGCTTGGGACTTGATCAGTTAAGGTGCCTGATAGCACAGCTTTCTCCTTCCCGTTTGCCCAAGGAAATCACAAAGGATCCAGGCTCCTTCTGGCCCCACCACCAGAAACTTTGTCCGTATGGTGATAAAACAGCTGCTAAACCTCCATCCCTTGTATTGCTATTCCAGACAGGGGAAAGAGGAGAAGGGAAGGCAAAAGGCAAAGGGCAAAAAGCACACGCCGGTCAACTAACTTCATCCCTTTTAAAAAAATCTTTTACTGAAATATGGCTGATTTAGAGTGTTGCGTTAGTTTCAGGTGTACAGCAAAGTGAATCAGCTATACATATACATATATCCACCACTCTATTTTTTTAGATTCTTTCCCCATGCAGGCCACTACAGAATGCTGAGTGGAGTTCCCTGTGCTGTACAGCAGATTCTTATTAGTTATCTATTTTTTATACAATAGTGTATAAATATAGATCCCAGTCTCTCAGTTATGTCCCTTTTTATTAAGAAAAATAACTCTCCCAGAAGCCCCATTCAGTATATTTCTACTTGAGTGTCTTTGGCCAGAACACGCACGCAGACGCCCCCTAACTGCCAGACCGCTTGGCAGTTATCTTCTTTAGAGTGCACACTGTCCCCCTGCAAAAAAAAAAAAAAAAAATCCGCTAATAAAGTAGAAGAGCAATGGATACTAGGTAGGAATCCAGAAGAACTGGCCATGGGATGTATCCAAAAGGCCCACAGAACTTCACTTTGGGGAAAAAGGAAAAATTAAATCTAGAGTTAGACTAAAGTGGGTATGATGCCTTGTTCATATCCACCAAGGCCCAAATGTCTGGGACAAAACTGTTACCCCACCAGCCACTTGACTCCCGCAAATAGCTCGAAATGTGTGCATTTCCACATAATTACTGATTTCCTCAACAGATTTAGTGTCTAAGTTTATCTTCACTTTAATCCAATTTCATGCTTGGAGCAGAGGGATTCCAGCAGCAGGTCTTTCTTAACCTTCTGATATCATTAATTATTGCTACGCTGGGAGTTACTGCATGGAACAAGCAGGTTTTTAAATAGAAATCATTTGTCTCTCAGCAGGGAGACTAACGGATTTATTTCTGAATCCTCAAACTGCTGCCCTTGAGTAATCGGCCGTAGTGATCCCCACCTCCTGCTCCGCACTCACCTCTGTGCAGGGTAAACCCTTCCTCTGTGGCTCCCACATCAGCCCAATTTGCCACCTGTAGTGGGAGGCATCCATTTCCTCCTTCAATTGTTGGATAGGGTTTTCGAGAAGGAAAGGCCAGCCTTTCCCTGAGCTCTGGGCATTTGGTCATGCTTCCTGGTGAGTTTCTGCTGAAGGAAATCCCCTAACTCATTAAAAAACAAAAAATAGATTAATTGACCAGTTCAGTAACAAGTCGCTCCAGGACCCAATAAACTTTGCAAAGAATACATTCCAATTACTACTGCGCTCAGCGGGAACTCAGTGAGTAAGCCGGCATAATCTCTCTCCAACACAGAGGAATTTTTACATTTTCTTCTCCATTCATGTCACTGTTTCACCTAGGTGTGAGCCCTGGGTCCCCCGTGGTTCTCCCACCCTGTCACCCTACCTGCTGTGAACCAGAGTGGCAGCAAACGACTCTGAAACCAACGGGAGTCTCAGCAGGGGTCACCGCAGGCAGGAGCCCTTGTAGGGGGCGTGGGGACCGAGAAGGCGCCGTCGCCCCTGGAGCACCAACATCTGGGTAGCTGTCGGGGTCCTGGCTCGGGGAGCAGCTGCAGACCACCTTCCCCAGCAGAATAAGGTCAGCAGGAAACAGGACCCTGATAGCTAGCCTGATTGCAAAAGCAGGCAGAGTGGGAACAGTGGGCTTACTTGGGGCATCTGCAGTGGCTGTTTCTTCATGGTGTTGCTCACTTTAGGACGGGCTCACCCATCGTTTGTAAATTTTGGACATCATAAAAGGAATCTGCCTGAAAGCACACCCTTGGGAGAGTGTAAGAGACTTCTCCCAAGATGAGATTCGACATCAACAAATGTTTATTAAGCATCTCCTTTGTGTTGGCTCTGAACCTAGAACTCCTGTTCTTGTTTAGTCACTTGTTTAGTCTGACTCTTTGTGATCCCATGGAACTGTAGCCCACCAGGCTCCTCTGTCCATGGGATTCTCCAGGCAAGAACACTGGAGTGGGTTGCCATTTCCTTCTCCAGGGGATCTTCCCAACCCAGGGATCCAACCCGCGTCTCCTGCATTAGTAGGCAGATTCTTTACCACTGAGCCACCTGGGAAACCCAAGAACTCCTGGATTGCAAACAACTCAGTCAACGTCCTTGCCTGCCTCTACAAATAAAATATGATGTAGAAATAAAACTGTAAAGGACATCTAGACATTCTGAATTCCATGTAAAATTTCTTAGCTGTTTTCCTTCAACTTTTCTTTTCCATTCCAACTTCCCCATGCTCATCTCACTTGTGATGCAGGCCAAGAGACAAGCTGGCCCAGCAGTGAAGGAAGGAAATGGCTCGCTTTTTTTCACACGAGAAAGGGCAGAGCAAACACCTTGGTCCGTGCACAGACTTAGGCATAGCTGCTCCTGTTTCTGGAAACATACAGCCCACAGCACTCCCCTGACCCCAGCTATGCCTCTCTAAGTCTATCCTTGCTGTAGCTCACAGGTTTCTCAAGGCAACTGAGCAAGTCTAATTTTATCTCAATATCCACAGTGATTGGCATATAGTTCAGAGCTGGTAAGTACTAAACCCAGGAGGCGCTAGTGGTAAAGAAACCACCTGCTAATGCAGGAGACGTGACAGACATGGGTTCGATCCCTGGGTCAGGAAGATCCCCCGAAGATGGGCATGGCAATGCATTCCAGTGTTCTTGCCTAGAGAATCCCATGGGCAGAGGAGCCGGGCAGGCTACAGTCCATAGCATCGCAGAGTGGGACACGACTGAAGCAACTTAGCACGGACAAGTACCAAACCGGGGTTTCTCAGCCTCAGCACTGCTGACACTTGGGGCCAGATAATTCTTTGTTGTAGGGCTGTCCTGTGCACTGCGGGGTGTGTAGCAATGCCCCTGGCCTCTGCCCAGTCGATGCAATGCCAGGAGCACTCCCACAGCGGTGAGGATAAGCAGAAGTGTCCGCCTCCCGACGTCTTGTCTGGCTGGGAAACCACTGAATGAAACAGTGTTTGCTAAATCAATAAATGCCCGCTGCAGTGTCTGAGAGTGTAGCTGCGCCAATATTGCTTTTGAATTCTAATTGGCCGCAATGTTTAACCTCACAATCATTGTGTAAGTAAGACCCCAGGGTTGGCAGGATTGGGCGATTTACTCCTCATTGTCAATGGATCACAGTGTATTCACAGAGTTCAATGAAGTTCCCTGCCCAGAGGGTTGATGCTGCAGCCCAAGAGTTGCTTGTCTCAGAGACAGATCCATCAGTGGTCCTAGTGCACCGCCCGCAGGAAAGCTCTCGCTGAAGCCCACAGTTCTTTGTGAATTTGCAAGTTGGCCCGTGATCTTGAGCCCCTGTCCTCACCAGCCTTGCACCCCACCCCCTCCTGTGGGCCCCTCACCTGCCAGGCACCAAGCCATTGTGGTTGCATTCCCCAGGATTGCTCTGTCCTTCCTCTTTCCGTCTGGACCATCTTGGCTCCTCGCTGCCCTGCAGGACACCTCCAAAAAAAAAAAAAAGGACACCTCCAGATAGTTCTGCAGTGGATTCTGAGCTCATCCCCACCCGCCTCAGGCAAGGGAAACACCTTTCCCAAACCCCCACCTGCTGCTTTGCAGCAAATGCTGGTTGCATTGCTCCAGCCCAGAGCGAGAACACACATGCTCCATGAAGGACTTCATTCATGGGTTAAAGCCAGAATCACAGCTGCCATCCCCTCATCTATTCAACGTTGCACAGAGTGACGGACCTTCCCCACAGTCCAAGGCAGTAACACAAAGTGAAGCTGGTTTTTGGACATCATTTAGGGAAAAAAGTTGATTAACTGAATTGGGGGGCAGGGTAGTTTCTAGTGGTTATTTGGGCAGCGTGGACACACCATCAGAATTCTTAGTTCTCAGGACCTTGCAATAGTATTCTAAGCACGCTATAGAGATGCAAAAATTATACAATGCAGTGGGAGGTGTTTAAAAACACACACACACACATTAGTAAAATTGGATCCGCAGCACCAAGTGTT
Organism: Nanger dama; assembly: GCA_917880005.1. Taxonomy (NCBI): domain Eukaryota; kingdom Metazoa; phylum Chordata; class Mammalia; order Artiodactyla; family Bovidae; genus Nanger; species Nanger dama. The sequence continues at coordinate 7,995,843 of CAKJTW010000044.1, read as the reverse complement.
AGCAGTGCTTTAAAATATTAATGCATGTTGGATGCCAAGTTATTTTGAAGGCTCAACCAGACTTCTATTTGGCAGGAACAATTTCACAAAGGCAATTAGATACACGTGCAAATATTTAACTATAAATTGCTGCTTATACCATTGAAATATAGTGGTTCATCAGCTGGCCACCTGGTTAGCAGGGCCAACTAAGGATTTGCCCTGATGAGAGCAAAATTCTCCCTGCCATCTAAAATCCATCTACCTTTGCAGCATGCTAGAAATACAAACAGTTGCGCTCATTATAGGGGGAAGGTGAGAAAGTTTGAAATTTGGAATTCCAAATTATCAGTGGAGTACAAAGGGCCAGAAATACACCAGCTGCTGCTGCTGCTAAGTCGCTTCAATCGTGTCTGACTCTGTGCGACCCCATAGACAGAAGCCCACCAGGCTCCTCTGTCTCTGGGACAGGCAAGAACACTGGAGTGGGTCGCCATTTCCTTCTCCAGTGCATGAAAGTGAAAAGCGAAAGTGAAGTCGCTCAGTCATACCCTACTCTTAGCGACCCCATGGACTGCAGCCCACCAGGCTCCTCTGTCCATGGGATTTTCCAGGCAAGAGCACTGGAGGGGGGGTGCCATCGCCTTCTCCAAATGCACCAGCTATATATGCTCATCGCTAAGTTACATGTCAGGTCTCCTAAGAGAATCACTGAGTTGGCTAAACACTCTCAGACTCATTCTTCAGTTTGGGTGGATTTTAAACAATTGCACATATTCAGAAAAATAATTAGCATATGGAAGACTGAGGTCTATAATTATATACATATTAAATAGTGTTAATATGTTGTATTCACTTTTCACTTTCATGCATTGGAGAAGGAAATGGCAACCCACTCCAGTGTTCTTGCCTGGAGAATCCTAGGGACGGGGAGCCTGGTGGGCTGCCGTCTATGGGGTCGCACAGAGTCAGACACGACTGAAGCAACTTAGCAGCAGCAGCAGCAGCAGCAGCAGTGTGTGTATGAAGATATGCAAATATGGGAGATATGTCTGTGGAAGATATACCTATGGAAATGTGTAAGGAAGCTGGAATTTTCTCTAACTTTACAACTTATCCTAAAGAACCTGAGAAATGGAATGTTTTCAGCCATATCAGCAAACAAAAGCTGTCGCAATCATCAAAAATTGCAGCCACCCTAGACAGTGAGCTGGTGAGCCCTAAAGAAACAGGAAGGAAAGAATATCTGCCATCTAGCAGCCATCAGACTGTAGCTACTGCCTACGGTGAGCCCTGAGGAGACTCAGATGGAAAATAAAGGATACTGGTCCTAGTTAGCTAGATGTTGTTGTTCATTCACTAAGTCATGTCCAACTCTTTGTGACCCATGGACTGCAGCACACCAGGCTTCCCTGTCCTTCACCATCTCCCAGAGTTTGCTCAAACTCATGTCTATTGAGCCAGCGATACCACCTAACCATCACATCCTCTGTCATCTCCTTCTCCTCCTGCCTTCAATCTTTCCCAGCATCAGGGTCTTTACCAACGAGTCAGCTCTTCACATCAGGTGGCCAAAGTATCAGAGCTTTAGCATCAGGTCCTTCCAATGAATATTCAGGGTTGATTTCCTTAAAGATTGACTGGTTGGATCTCCCTACTGTCCAAGGGACTCTCAAGAGTGTTCTCCAACACCACAGTTCAAAGGCAGAATCAAAAGCACTACAGCATCAAAACCAGAGATCTATGGTGCAGATCAAAGGAATGATGTCTGTGAACCCCAAATCCTGCATCTTTCCATACACAGAAAAGTGCTAAACTCCTTAACTTGGGATATCTGGTCTTCTTTAATTAACAGTCGTCCTTTGATGTTCTGACTACCTACTCTTTGTTGCAAAACTTCTTTATAATCTGGCTCCTGCCTTGCCTCCTTGGAGCAGTTCTCTCAGGCACCAAATAAAATGCAACTTGCAACTTTTAGGTTGTGAATATTTTTAAGTTTACAAACCAAATGACAAGAAGTTTAGCATAGCTCGCAGGAACAAGAGCTGGACTGGGACTCAGGATGTAGGACCACATCTGGCTATTTTGTTGACTGACTTCTAGAGTTACTGACCCTTCTGAGCTTCTGTTTCCTCCTTGGGACTGAGCGCCAAAGAACTGATGCTTTTCAATTGTGATGTTGGAGAAGACTCTTGAGAATCCCTGGGTCTGCAAGGAGATCCAACCAGTCCATCCTAAAGGAAATCAGTCCTGAATATTCATTGGAAGGACTGATGTTGAAGCTGAAGCTCCAATACTTTGGCCACCTGATGAGAAGGGCCAACTCATTAGAAAAGACCCTGATGCTGGGAAAGATTTAAGGCAATAGAAGTGGGCAACAGAGGATGAGATGATTAGATAGCATCACTGACTAAGTGGACATGAATTTTTACAAACTCCGAGAGATAGTGGAGGACAGAGGAGTCTGGCTTGCTGCAGTCAGAGGGGTTGCAAAGAGTCAGATACCACTTAGCGACTGGACAAAACAATGTCTATCTTAGAAGATAGTGGTGAGGATTGAAATAGATGAAACCAAGCACTCATTTCCTTCTTTTCTTCTTTTCAGAAGGAAGGAAGCCATCTCTGCAGCCTTGCCTTTGTTAGGACCCCTGGTCTTTGAAAAGAACTTGATTACAGGGCAAGACGTTATCTCTACAGCCCTAGAGCACACTGTTGAGAGTGTTCCCTGGAAAGCCATTCATGTCTCCTGGGACACATTTCTAAATTAACGTGATGTTTTATTGCAAATCAGCCTGATATAGGACAAACGCTTTAACATATGTGATCTATAGGGAGACTGCACTCACTATGAACTACTCCAAAATGAAGATACAGGCATTCCAAAAATTCCAAGACCAATATTTTCCAAGAAAAGGATAGCCCATTTTAGTTGTGATTCCCATATTTTATGAGTATTTGAAATACACAGGCCCTTAAAATTCTCTACCCCAAGTCCATCCAAAGAATTTTCAGATACACGTTCTTTCTCACAAAGCCCAAAGTAGCCAGCTTACACAGCATTTTGTTTAAATGCTCCCTTCCCTGGAAAGATGAATTCCAATAGAAGAATGTCTCTCATCTTTTTATCAGTTACTCAGCCATTTTGCATTCACAATTGCATAATTCACAATAGATAAAAGGTGAAAGCCATCCAAATGCCCATTGATGGATGAATGGTTAAACAAAGTGTGGTTCATCCATACAACGAAATGTTATTCAGCCTTAAAAGGAAGCAAATTCTGATGCTTGTTACAACATCATGCTAAGTGAAATAAACCAGTCACAAAGGCAAATCCTATATGATTCCACTTGTATGAGGTACCCAGTCAAATTCATAGAGCCATAAAACGGAACAATGGTTGCCAAGGTTTGGGGATAGGTAAAGGAATGAGGAGTAATTGTTTAATGGCTTCAGAGGTTCAATTTTACAACACCAAAAAGCTCTGGGGGTTGGTTTACAACAATGTGAATACACAGAGCTACTGAACTGTGTACACCTAAAAACAGTCAATATGATAAGTTTTTATGCTATGTGTATTTTTACCCTGATTCAAAATAAAAAGATAAAAATGCAAATAAAATTGATTTCAATTATGTGGGCTGCAGGCATTCTGGATAAACATTGGCATCATCCTAAGGAGGAGAAAACGTGGAAAGGCAGTTAAACACACAACCTCTGGAATCAGGATGACCCGGGTTCAAAGCTGAGCGTGGAATATTTACTACCCATGTGGCTTCCACCAGGCCCTTAACTACCCTGTGCCTCCATTTCCCCATCTGAAAATGGCAATAATTATAAGATATATCTCATGAGGTGTTATGAAGATTAAATAACATAATATTTTTACAAAGTATTTAGCCTGGGTTTCATGCTCAGTGAATGCAAGGCCTTGGCTTGTAAGACCATTGCCCTCCTCGTGGGTACTCCAAGCAAGGGATGCAAGATGGGACCTGAGAGTGATGTTGAGAAATACTGACCAAGCAGAGCAGGCCCCTGTCCCCCAGGGCCGTGCTTGCCCACCGCAGGACCTGGGAACCCTAGTTCACCCCAGGAGTGCTCTGACTACCCTCTCACCCCATTGCAGTTTTATCACATTTCTACTGATTTTAAGTCAAAACAGTTTTGTGAGTTTGTCCCATTTCAGTCCTAAATCCCACTTGCCCCGCATTGGTAGCTTAAAAAATGTGAGAGGTCAAAGAAAATATAGGCCAATGAAAATAACACTGCAGCAAGAAATTAATTGCAAAGCCTGTTTAATGTGACAGGGGATTCCCTAAAATCCTATTATGTCGTTCCCTGCTTCCCTTCGCCATGTGCACTGATTCTGTGCACAAAGGCCAGGGCAGGCTCCCCGGGGCATTGCTGCATTAATTTGACATTTCTGGCTCCAATTAACCTTACATTTCAGCTATTTTCTAAAGATTGTTCTTTTAATTTGAGATAAGGTTATTTTTTTTTCCTATTGGTATTCACTGGCTTGTGCACAAAGGCCTGTTGTAGAAAAGTCAGCCAGTTTCCACATGTTTCAAGGTAGCGTGCTGTCATCTGTGCCAGACCTGTTGGTGTAAGCAGAAGAGTTGAATAAGAGTCAGCTTCCTGCCATGTGTGTGAGCATGGGACAGACACTCATTCCAGGAGAGCTGGGTGGGGTGACCTCACTTCAGTGGCATTTTGAGCTAGTTTGCCCACACTCCAAAGCAAGACCCAGGAAGTCATAGGGTAAAAGAACGCTGACTCAGTAGAGGAGTCACTTCTGAGAATCACAGAACTGAGTCAGTTCTGACTCAGTAGAGCTGGACTCAGCTCTCACCTGCATCTCCTACTAGCTCTGTTGCCATGGGCAACTTGGCTGATGCTATGGAGCTCCGGTATCCTCCTCTACCAAATAGGGCAAAGCTGCCTCCTTCCTTGAGTATTAAATAAGAGATCAGGAGGAAAGCATTCTTTGCAGGAGAGGTCCTCAAGAATCTGTTCCATCTATGCCTCTTCTATCGCTACAAACAGTTTTAGAGCAGCAGTCAGCAAACTATGGCTCATGGCCCAAACCCAGCCCACCGCTTGTTAAAACACAACCACACTCACTCATTCATTGTCCATGGCTGCTTGCTCACTAGAATAGCAGAGTGAAACTGTTGTAACAGAGACCTTCTGGTCCTCAAAACCTAAAATACTTGTCTGGCCCTTCACAGACAATGTTTGCCAACTGCTATTCTAAAGGAACAAAGGAGAATAAGGAAGCCACAGGCCTTGGCACATGTCATCTCTCTTACTACTGTCTAGTGCAGGGTGGTGGCTGGACCCTAGCGGTCTGAGGACTAAGTATGATGCCCATGAGTTTCCCCACCTCGGCTGTACCACAGCCTGGAAACAAGGCTTCAGCCGATACCATGGATATTCAACTGGGGATGCAGGATTTAGAATTCTCAGTTCCCATCATTTATTTTCTGAGCTACCCTAACTTAAAAAAAAATCATCTTGAGAGGTGAAGGCCACTATGGGACCAAGTTTAACCTTTGCAAACACAGAATCTACTTCCTGGGAGATCCTTTGGCTGAGGCAGTCTTCCTGTAACTTCCTTCAATAAACCTTTTAGCCGGGAGTTGACTCTGTGGGGAAGGTGCTATGCTATGAAGGACACTTGGAAGGGAACAAAGCTAAGCCAGACAAGGTTCCTTTTCTCCTCGACACCTACACTCTGGCAGGGAATATGCGTAAAATAAAATAAAACTCGTGATACAAAGCGCTACCCAAGTGGCAAAGGCAGGCTCACCGTGCTCAACACGTGGCGAAGGCACCAGCAGCCACACGTGGAGCTGGTGAGAGACTGGGAACCATGGGCAGGTGACTGACGAGCACACGTGTCAGCTGGCTCCTCCGGGAGTTAACACACACGAGATCTGTAAAGGGAGCAGGAATCGGGAGCCTTCAGTTGACGATGCAGGTCTGACCACGAGAGAAGACGGGAAGGAAAGAGGGAGGGCTGGGAGGGAAGAGCCTACAGCTCTGGGACTTTTGAAGAAGTCTTGACCAGCCCCTCAGAAGGCTCAAAGGAGCTGGAGGGTGTAGAATTATTCTAGCAAAATAACACGCCCTCCGTCTCAACAATTGTGCTGCCCCTACTCCCTTCAACCTTGATTTCTTCACCTGATTCTTGTGGCTTTGTTTTTGTTTTATAAGCTTCAAAATCTGCGTGTGTAGTTACATACTGTTCCCTGGTGGCTCAGACAGTAAAGCGTCTGTCTACAATGCGGGAGACCTGGGGTTCGATCCTGGGTCTGGAAGATCCCCTGGAGAAGGAAATGGCAATCCACTCCAGTACTCTTGCCTGGAGAATCCCATGGACAGAGGAGCCTGGTAGGCTATAGTCCATGGAGTCGCAAAGAGTCGGACACGACTGAGCGACTTCACTTCACTTAAGTCAGATAAAACTATTTTTATTTATTGAATTTAACTTTTCTCAAAAGATACCCCCTGTCATTGAAGATTTAGACCTTTTTTAAGCAAACAATATTTATTGAAACAGTTTTGTGGCAGAAATGTCAGGGATCGTTTCTAAATACATTCTGGAATGTCAAATAAGTTACCCTCACAATACCGTCATCTTCTGTCCAGACTTTATGCTCCCTGGTAAGTGAAGAAAAACCTCCCCAGCTTTTGGTATGCACGTAGAAGATAAAAGACTTTTTCACACCTCAGGCATCAGATGTTGGGTTTTAAAATACGCTGTCTGGTGTGAACTTAGCTTTCAACATCCGACGCAGCTTTTCCAAGTTTGAAACCAAGTGGCTGAGAAATAAAGATGTTGGACAGCAAAATGCACACCTCAGAGTGAGCTTCGCAGCACTAGATCGGCATAAGCGTGGGTGAGTGTGGCCATTCACACCCAGACAGACATCTGGAGGTCCTTACGTGATTCTGAATCACCCCCCTCAGCGGGCACGTGCTCGTGCACACACACAGCCCACATCAGTTACCACACAAGCCAGCTGAAGTGCCGTGCGTCTTTTGCATTAATGTGCAATTCCATATGTGTATCTGACATCTGTATGGGATGGGGAGAGTTAATGCTGTGGAAATACCCAACGATACAGTTGCTCTTCTTCCTCTTTCAAAAATAAATCATCCCATATGCCTTGAAACCACTCTGTGTATCATCCTGATTTGTTACATTCGAACAAACCAGAGTCTCTAAGAACAAAATTCTTTTTGAATAAAATGTCCCAGCTGAGCCTCTGTGGGAAGGGAGCCTTGTTGACAGCTTGGAGGAGCCCCTGACGGTGACCCTGCACGCATGTCCCTGGATCCCTTGCTCATTCCACATGCCCGAGTTTAGCCTCTGACACACCAGGGGTGTGCCTTGTGGCTGCGTGCTAAACCTCAAAGAAAGCCGGTGGGCAATGATGCGACAGAAAGAAATCCAACTTTGTGTCACAAGATCTGCCGCCAGTCCTAGCTCTGCCCGGGGCTTCCTCTCTTTACCAAGTGAATCTCAGTATCTTCATCTGCAAATGTCTCTGCATCTCTTCCCTGCGTGGCTTAAGGAAGGATTCAAGGAGTGCAAGCGAATGGGTTTCCATAAGGGGGCTTGCAAACCAAGGTATTCTTGGTGCCTGTTACCCAGGAAAGTACAAACCCGGACCTTCCCAGATCTGAGAAAATTCAGGAAACCAAAGGCCTTTCCTAGACTTGCCTTCCAAAGTGCTTCTTCCAAGGAAAAACCATTTTAATATTTAACAAAGTATAAGAAAGCCTTTTCAATGTACTTCCTTCAAATACTATCTAGCCCTTGCAAAGCTCAGTCTTTAGGGAAGTCAGACTGCTAGTTTTGTGGTTTTTAAAGCTGACCAAATCCATTATTTTAATAATCATACCATAATATCTACAGTCATTGAGTGGGTATTATATACTATGATGCAATGATAAATGTCATTTTAGGTTCTGTAGCCCTCATAGCAATCCCATTTTACAGATGAGGAAAATCAAGGCACATGAGAGGAAATAAGTTACTTTAGGTCACAGAGCTAATAAAGGGTAACACCAGTGTGTGTTCCCTTAACTAATGAGCTCTTCTGCCTTCCAAGCACTTCTGGAGATCTTAGCACAACTGCCTTACACATTTTAGGCCTATAGGAATATCTCAGTGGAGAACCTGAAGCAAATATCAGGATGGTAAATGTAGAGACAGAGAAAGAATAGGCCATGGTTACACTGGTCCTGAGAAGCCTCTCCTGATAGCCCCAGTTAATATCTGATTGTCTGCTTAATTATTAATAATAGCTTCCCTTTCACGTTAAAAATAGCCAGGCTTGGATAATAGACTATATGTTCACTGTAAGGTTAAAACTTTTGTGAAGCTATAGACTTCAAGTGAATAATAAAAGGAATTCCAAGAGGCAGCCGTTATGGAAACTGACTACTCTTTCTCTGCAAAAGCCCTGGGCAGACTTGACCTCAGACCATAAGATTCCTAGATACCAAGTCCTTAAACTTAATTGGGATTGTAAATTAGAATGTGTGCTTAGTCACTAAGTCACGTCTGGTTCTTTGAGACCCCATGGACTATAGCTGGCCAAGCTCCTCTGTCCATGAGATTTTCCAGGCAAGAATACTAGAGTGGGTTGCCATTTCCTCCTCCAGGGGTCTTCCTGACCCAGGGATTGAACCCACATCTCCTGCATTGGCAGGCAGATTGTTTACTGCTGAGCCACCAGGGAAGTCCATAGAGTATTTCTCTATAATTGAAATGCTCGCTTAGTATACAACACCCACAAATAACGTAAGCCTCTGTGTTTGGTTCTGTTTTGTTTTGCATATATGTTCCAACCTCCAGCATTTCTTCCAAATGTATTCCATAAGTGCGGCTAGTAAATAAAAAAGCTAAATATTTAAATTTTACTCTAGTTTTGTATTTTAAGACCATGTTTATACTAAAAATAATTAATGTTTATACTTAATTTGAGTTAATAAAGAGTTCCAGTTAACAGAATTCTTTCCAGTTACCTCCAGACGCTATAGGAAAGTTGCACACAGAAGTTTAATTCCTAAATCTTACCTATGTAAAAGTTAAATGCAGTGTTTGGGTTAGTAATTAACCCATTGTGTGTGATGGGTGTGATGAAGATTTCTCTGTGTCAAAGGCGCGCTTCTATGGGAAGAACCTGCTGCTGGCTTGGTTCCTAGAAAACCACCCCTTTGGGAATCTTAACCCAAGGGATCACAAAGTCAATTCTATTGGTAAGAGGTTCCAGGGAGGAAATAAAGAACCTTCTGTGTATAAACCTCGCAAAGCGACCTGGAGCCCTCAGAGGCCAAAATTCTCTCCAGGAACCTACAGATTTACTCCCTAAGACCTGGGAGCCAACAAACTTCCACCCATTCCTGGTGGTTAGCCCTGGACACTGGGAAACACAGAAAGCCCCCAGTGGCTCAGCGTTAAAGAATCTGCCTATAATACAGGAGACACAGGTTCAATCTCTGGGTCAGAAGGATCCCCTGGAGGAGGAAATGGCAACCCACCCTAGTATTCTTGCCAGGAAAATCCCATGGACAGAGGAGCCTTGCGGGCTACAGTCCATGGGGTCACAAAGGTCGGACGCAACTGAACACATGCTGGGAAACACAGCAGGGCCCCTTTGGAAAAGTCGCTCTGCACGGTTCCCTGGTGGAAATGTCCACTTGTCTAGGTTGGGCAAATTGCATATAGATAGAGTTCCAACTTCATCAATCTTAAATAAAGCATCTATTTTCCAGGAACAAAGATTTTCTTAAGCTGCATTTTACATAATGAAATTATTCACATTTCAAACTCTTTTCTCAGAGCCCCAGAGCTGGAACATTAGTTTCCTGTGAAATTGGGACCTCTGACCCTTCTACGGTGAAGTGTATCCCAGGTTGGGGCTACTGATTATCTCCATTTTATTTGAGCTAGTTTCACTCAAAGGACAAAACATACTGGGCCTTGAGAGCTTGACCCTCCTGAAAATATTTAACATCTGAATTAAACTGGCAAGCTTTGCCAGAAGTGCTCCTGGAATTTTATGTCTGAGGCTCTTTTCCCCCAGCCCCGAATCACTAAAATGTAAGTAGATAAAGACAGCTCTGACAAATTGTGTTCCCTGAACTAAATGCCTGCCATCAAGCAAATTCTTGATTTCCCCTTTTCATAGCAAGTGTTATAAAGTGTTCTACACCCTTTGTGTCCCTGCTGAACTCAATTATTCTGGAAACAAACATTATTGTTTAAAATGAAGATCCAGGGGCTATTAGCATGATCCAACAGCTGTACTGAGGGTGAACCCAGACGCAATGAGGCAGAGCTGCAGATGGAGGCGAGGAAGTCAGCTCTGACGAAGGATGAGAGACAATAAAATTATACAGCCATCTTTGCTTACTGCCCTTTCAGAATTAATGCCAAAGGTCCATTTCACTGACTGCAAAAAGAAATAATGGGGCTTATTGGACATTTCCAGAAGGCATGTCTGGACCACCTTTTCCCCAGTGCATCAGTCAAAAATATTTATTAAGCACTTCTGTCGTATAAAACATGCTGCACTGTGCTGGGGGTGGGCATCAGAAACAAGCAAGCACATCTTTTTCAACAAAGATGTACATTCTTCTCACTGGTAAACTATGTACCTATTCCAAGCAAAGTGATGGGCCGGACGCCAGGAACTGGACGTCCAGGAAAATACAACCCAGCTCCAGGCTGCAGGAGGCATGTTCCAGAGGCCTGTCCACATCCCACCCCGCCTGTGGCTTCAGTAGCCATGTTTAGGCCACAGCTGGGCTCAACAGGGCAAAATCCAGGTGCCAGATAAGAAATTAATCCTTCTAAGGTCTGGTGGAAACCAGTGGTCATCTTTCTTAGGAAGCAAGGCCACAAGACAAAGCAGGTAAATGTGGTCCAGTCAGCAGCAGTAAGACCACGTGGACTTGGGCTTGCAGAGGAGGATAGGTGAACGCGGACGTGTGGAAGATGACACACTGGCACGGCCCGAGCTGGGGGTGGCCTTATGGCCTCTGAGAAATGAAACAGGATCCCAGGTGCTGACCTCGCTGAGGCTTCAGTCTCTCTCTCAATGGACGGCTCTGAGCAGATGCTTGGGCCGCTCTGGAGTACAGGATGCACAGGGTTGAGTCTGGTTCGTGCCTAAGGGATCAGGAGAGGCTGAAGCCAAGGCCAAGGTCTTCCCTCCACGGGTGAGTTAAGGACCCAGACAGGAATCCACAAGTGGGAGCTTGTCCTGGTAACATTGTTCAAGGGATGATACCACACAGCAGTCTGTGCAGGGGGACAGCTGGAGAAACTGGACCTGAGGAGGGGGCAAGAGCTGGAGGGGAGTACCCCCCTCTTCACAGGGGCTTAGCCACTTCATCCCACACCTGCAGGATGAAGGAGAGGCAGCTCTCAAAGGAGCTACATCCAGAGAGCGGCTAACACCTCCCAGTGGCAAGGGCTGTGGACTGAGTCATGTCCCCGGCAAATCCACTCCTGGAAGCCCTATCCCATTGTGATGACATTTGGAGAGGGGCCCTTTGGGATATCATTTGAGATGAAGCCATGAGGGTGGAGTCCTTATGATGAGATTAATGCCACTTCCCAGGTGGCGCTAGTGGTAAAGAACCCGCCTGCCTGTGCAGAAAATGTAAGAGACACAGGTTAGATCCCTGGGTCAGGAAGATCCCGTAGAGGAGGGCATGGCAACCCACTCCAGTGTTCTTGCCTGGAGAATCCCATGGACAGAGGAGCCTGGTGGGCTACAGTCCATGTGGTCACAAAGAGTTGGACACGACTGAAGCAACTTAGCACCCAAGAAGGAACTCCAGAGGGCTAGCTTCCTTTGCCATGTGAGAAGCAGTGAGGAGGGGGGCTGCCTGCAAGTCAGGAAGAGGGGTCTCAGCATAAACAGACCCTGATGGCACCTTGATCTTGGACTTCAGCCTCCAGAACTGTGAGGAAATAGATTTCTAATATTTAAGCCCCCTTCCCTGTGGGTTATGAAGCTCACACTGACCGAAACATCAGGCAAAGCTGTCGTTAGCTCCTTCCCACTCTCTCGCCATGCTCTAGCAGAAACAGCAAACCAGGGGCAAGGCAACAGGGACGGCAAGCGAGGTGCTCCTGTCCCCCACACGATGGGGCAGGCAGCCGGCCCTGGTGCTTGGAGGAGAGAGCTATTAACTTGAATCTGATTCACAGCATTGGAATTTGCTCAGGACTGAGCATCTTCAGTCCTGCATGGAAACCCTGTTTGCTGTCAACACTGCAGGACGTTCCATTGCTTTAGAGTGGCTGGTGAGGTCATGGAGTTCAGGCAAGGCAAGAAATGGAGAGAAAACCATGTTGTGCTTTGACCACTTCCCCAAGTCTTGTGTGTTCCAAAAAAAACCACTCTCAGAGACTTTGAAAAAGCCTCCCACTGGAGAGGTGGCCTTGAGTGAGGTCATGGGGCATGAACAAGGTCACATAAGTCAGTGTTGGGGAAGTGATAAGGTCAGGACAGGAAATTGGAAGGGTAATTGTGGCCAGAATGTGAACCAATCTGTGTTTGGGGAGAGTATCTGCAGAGAATGAGAGGGTTAAGTTGCAAGTAAAGACACGGGTGAAACAACTTAAAAATTCTTTAGCCAAGAAGGTATTAAGGCCAGAGGGAGAGAAACAGACAGGAGAGCAGCACAGCTGGCACATTCGGGAGGGGGCTCTGCCAGGACCGGGGGCTGAGCAGGGGTTGGGGAGGGCAAGTGACAGAGAAAGGCGGCCACTAGCTCCCAGCCTGGAGGACTGGAAGGTGGGATACCACTGAACAGAGGGAGAAAACAGCAGATCCCATTAAAAATATCTGCCCCAATCAGGGTTCTCCGTAGAAAGAGAACCAGCAGGAGGTGTCTTGGGACAGACAGATTTATTACACAGAATTTGCTCAGAGTCATGGAAGCTGGGGAGTCCACTTCTGCACTGCAGACAGGCAGGCAGAGACCTCAGAAAACCAACGGTGCATTTCCAGGCCAAAGACAGTCTGCTAGAGAATTTTTTTATTTGGCTTGGAGATTCCAGTCTTCCTGGTCTATCCTGGCCTTTAAATGATTGGGCAAGGCCCACCTACACCATGCAGGGCAACCTACTTTACTCAGAGCCCACCAATTTAATGGAGAAGGCAATGGCAACCCACTCCAGTACTCTTGCCTAGAAAATCCCATGGACAGAGGAGCCTGGTAGGCTGCAGTCCATGGGAGTCGCAAAGTCAGACATGACTGAGTGACTTCACTTTCACTTTTCACTTTCATGCATTGGAGAAGGAAATGGCAACCCACTCCAGTGTTCTTGCCTGGAGAATCCTAGGGACAAGGGAGCCTGGTGGGCTGCCGTCTATGGGGTTTCACAGAGTCAGGCACGACTGAAGTGACTTAGCAGCAGCAGCAACACCAATGTAAAAGTTGGGATTCCCAGGTGGCTCAGATGGTAAAGCATCTGCCTGCAATGTGGGAAACCCAGGTGCAATCCCTGGGTCAGGAAGAGCCCCTGGAGAAGGAAATGGCAACCCACTCCAGTACTCTTGCCTGGAAAATTCCAGGGACAGAGGAGCCGGTGCCGCTACAGTCCATGGGGTAGCAAACAGTCAGACACTTTACTCAGAGCCCACCAATTTAAAAGTTAATCTCATCCAAAAACACCTTCCAAGCTGATACACTAAATTAACCATCGCAAAGATCATCAAAGCCCCCATCGGGCTCCACTGTCCCCAAACATGGTAACTGTTTGCCCCCTCGGAGCAGACATGGTAACATTCTCAGCCTCCTCAGCCTCCAAAGGTTGGGGACACATTTCTTGAAGAACCAGGTGAGGGACTTTGGCAGACACCAAGAGGAGCGTCACCCAACCCTGCCGGGGTCCAACCTGCTACACAGAAGCCACAGTCTTTCAGTGGAGTCTTTGGAAACTTCCCCGCTGTATCCATCAGCCGACCATGACTCCACTATTAACTTGAGGGATGAGCACCCAGACTATGGGACACGAGGGTCAGTCTCAGCAAAGATCGTTGCTTATTGTGGTACATTAACCCCTACAAGGAGGGAGAAGGGGGATGTAATCAATAAGTGGGGAAAGGAGCTGGAAGTAAAAGAGGAAAAGAGTGAAGACCTCTTCCCAGTAGGTCAGTAGAAAGTGTATAGAAACGACTCAAGGGGATAATGCTTTCTTCACGTCACTTCAGCCTTATCTGCAGGAGACTTTTCTAGAGGCAAGAAAACCAAGCTGCTTTCACCCAAGCAAGCTCTCCAAATAGAGCTAGAATGATACACTTAAGATAACAAGTATTGCTATGGCCAGCAGAATTCAGGGATGGCATATACTCATGTGTTCTCACCGATATTCAATCAAATACTAGTCTAGGTGCCCCTGTGAAGGGGTCTCATAAATGTAAGACAGGTCCCAAATCAGCTGATCTTAAGAAAGGGCAATCACACTGGGTAAATCATGTGGTCCCTTGGAAGGGTGGGGGGGTCCCCCTGGCTAAAGAGATTCAAAGCCTGAAAGGGATTCAATGCAAGGGCAGATCTCTGTGGATGACTTTGAAGGTGGAGGGGACACAAGGGTGGCATGTGGGTGACCGCTACGAGCTGAGAGCAGCCCCTGGCTGAAGGCTAGCCTAAAGAAACAGGGGTCTCATTCCTACAATGGTAAAGAAGTGAATTTGATACAAGCTGGATTCAGGATTGCTGGGAGAAATATCAGCAACCATACACATGCAGATGACACCACTCTAATGGCAGAAAGTGAAGAGGAACTAAAGAGCCTCTGGATGAGGGTGAAAGAAGAGAGTGAAAATTCTATCTTGAAACTCAACATTCAAAAACTAAGATCATGGCATCTGGTCCCATCAGTTCAGTCGCTCAGTCATGTCTGACTCTTTGCGACTCCATGAATCGCAGCACGCCGGGCCTCCCTGTCCATCACCATCTCCCGGAGTTCACTCAGACCCACGTCCATCGAGTCTGTGATGCCATCCAGCCATCTCATCCTCTGTCGTCCCCTTCTCCTACTGCCCCCAATCCTTCCCAGTATCAGAGTCTTTTCCAATGAGTCAACTCTTCGCATGAGGTGGCCAAAGTACTGGTCCCATCACTTCATGGCAAATAGAAGGGGAAAAGTGGAAACGTGACAGATGTTATTTTCTTGGGCTCCAAAATCACTGTGGATGGTGACTGTAGCCATGGAATGAAAAGACAGTTGCTCCTGGGAAGGAAAGCGATGGCAAACCTAAACAGGATATTAAAAAGTGGAGACATCATTTTGCCGACAAAGGCCTGTATAGTCAAAGCTATGGGTTTTCAGTTGTCATGTATGGATGTGAGAGTCATACCCTAAGGAGGCCTAAACACCAAAGAATTGATGCCTTTCAATTGTGGTGTTGGAGAAGATTCTTGAGAGTTCCTTGGACTGCAAGGAGATCAAATCAGTCCATCCTAAAGGAGATCAACCCTGAATATTCATTGGAAGGACTGATGCTTAAGCTCCAATACTTTGACCAACTGATGCAAAGAGCCAACTCATTGAGAAAGACCCTGATGCCAAGAAAGATTGAAGGCAAAAGAAGAAGGAGGCAGCAGACGATGAGGTGGTTAGATAGCATCACCAACTCAAAGGACATGAGTTTGAGCAAACTCTGGAAGACAGTGAAGGACAGGGAAGCCTGGCACACTGCAGTCCATGGAATTGCCAAGAGTCGGACACAACTTAGTGTCTCAGCAACAACAACAAACTGACTGAGCTTGGAGGCTGATTCTTGCTCAGAACCTCCATAAGGGAACTCAGCCTGACCAAGACCCTGATTCCATCTGTCAGACCCTGAGCAGAGAACCCAGCCATGACGTGTCAGGTCTTCTGACCTGCAGGACTGTGAGCTAACACAAGGGCATCTTGTGAATCCACTAAGTATGTGCTCATTTATTACACAGACTTCCGTGGTGGCTCAGACAGTAAAGAATTGACCTGCAATGCAGGAGACCTGGGTTCAATCCCTGGGTTGAGAAGATCGCCTGGAGAAGGGAACAGCTACCCACTCCAGTATTCTTGCCTGGAGAATACCAGAGGCAGAGGAGCCTGGCAGGCTATAGTCCATAGGGTCACAAAGAGTCAGACACGACTGAGTGGCTTTCACGTACTCATTTATTATACAGCAACAGAAAACTAATACAATTGCTAATACTTCTGGCAGCCAGTTCTACATTGTAATTAATTCAATTAAGTCTCAGGACCCCGTGAGGTGGACACTTAACCATCCCTATTTTATAGGTGAGGAAACCAGGACACTGAGCATTTAGTCAGGTCTTATCCAAACTATGGGAGTTGGTGATGGACAGGGAGGCCTGGCGTGCTGCAGTCTGTGGGGGTCGCAAAGAGTCGGACACAACTGAGCGACTGAACTGAACTGAACTATCCATTTCTTTTGTTTTTTTCTTTTAATAAAAATTGTATATGTACCACAGCTTTCTTATCCATATACACAATGGAGTACTACTCAGCCCTTAAAAAGAATAAATTTGACTCAGTTCTAATGAGATGGATTAAATTGGAACCGATTATACAGAGTGAAGTAAGCCAGAAAGAAAAACACCAATACAGTATACTGACATATATATGGAATTTAGAAGATAGTAATGATGACCCTATATGTGAGACAACAAAAGAGACACAGAGGTATAGAATGGACTTTTGGACTCTGAGGGAGAGGGAAAGGGTGGGAAAAAAAAATTGTATACATGAGCGCCGAAGAATTGGTGCTTTTGAATTGTAGTGTTGTAGAAGACTCTTGAGAGTCCCTTGGACTGCAAGGAGATCCAACCAGTCCACTCTGAAGGAGATCAACCCTGGGATTTCTTTGGAAGGAATGATGTTGAAGCTGAAGCTCCAGTACTTTGGCCACCTCATGCGAAGAGTTGACTCACTGGAAAAGACTCTGATGCTGGGAGGGATTGGGGGCAGGAGGTGAAGGGGACGACCGAGGATGAGATGGCTGGATGGCATCACGGACTCGATGGACGTGAGTCTGAGTGAACTCCAAGAGATGGTGATGAACAGGGAGGCCTGGCGTGCTGCGATTCATGGGGTCGCAAAGAGTCGGACACGACTGAGCGACTGAACTGAACTGAAAGTGTACAACCTGCTGTTTGGATTCACATACTCACACTGAGATGATAACTGCAGTCTAATTGACCTGGCCGTCTCTTCACACAGTTTGCATGTTCTGGATCCTGCTCTCAGTCATCTGACCCACCTGAAGCTTTAGACCCTTGACCAGCATCTCCCTTTCTCCCCCGCCACCCCACCCCTGGGAATCACCATTATACTCTCTATTTTTATGGATTAAACCTTTTTAGAGTCTACATCTGCAACTGGGTTATTTCACTCAGCATAATGTCCCCCAGGTTCATCCATATTGTTGCAGATAGAAGGAACTCCTTTTCTAAGGCTGAATAATTTTTCATTGTTCTCATATATTTATAAATTTCTTTGTCTCTTCATCCACTGATGGACATTTACGTTGTTTCATATCTTAGCTAATGTGAATTCAGGATCCCAATTTCATTTCCTTTGTATAAATACCCAGAAGTGGAACTGCTGGATCATAGGGTAGTCCTATTTTTAATTTTTTAAGGAACTGCCATACTGTTCTACATAGTGGTTACACCAGTTTACATTCTCACCAAAGCGTGTCCAAAGGTTCCCTTTTCTCTACATCCTTACCAACATTCATTATCTCCTGTCTTTTAAAAACAGCAATCTTAACGGGTGTGTGGTGACGTCACACTGTAGTCTTGATTTGAGTTTCTCTGCTAATTAATGATGTTGAATCCCTTTTCATGTACCTTTTGGTCACTTATGTGTCTTCCTACCCTGTTCTCCTAACACTTTTGCTGTTGTTGTTCAGTTGCTAAGTCGTATCTGACTCTTTGCAACCCCATGGACTGCAGCAGCACACCAGGCTTCCCTGTCCTTCACTATCTCCCGGAGTTTGCTCAAACTTGTGTCCATTGAGTCGCTGATGCCATCCAACCATCTCATCCTCTGTCATCCCCTTCTCCTGCCCCCAATCTTTCCCAGCATCAGGGTCTTTTCCAGTGAGTCCTTTGCTCTTTGTATCAGGTGATCAAAATATTGTAGCTTCAGCACCAGTCCTTCCAATGAATATTCAGGACTGATTTCCTTTAGTATTGACTGGTTTGATCTCCTTGCAGTCCAAGGGAGTCTCAAGAGTCTTCTTCAGCATCACAATTCAAAGGCATCAATTCTTTGGCGTTCAGCCTTCTTTAGGTCCAACTCTCACATGCCTACATGACTACTGGCAAAACCATAGTTTTGACTATGCAGACCTTTGTCAGCAAAGTGATGCCTCTGCTTTTAACAGGCTGTCTAGGTTTGCCATAGCCTTCCTTCCAAAGATCAAGTGTCTTTTCATTTCATGGCTGCAGTCACCATCCACAGTGATTTTAGAGCCCCCCAAAATAAAATCTTTCACTATTCCCACTTTCCCCTTCTATTTGCCATGTGATGGGACCAGATGCCATGGTCTTAGTTTACTAATGCTGAGTTTTAACCTTTAGTCAGTACTGAGATTCCAGGTGGCTGCTGGCCTCCCCGTGAAAGGCTCCTAATCACTTTTCCAACTCTTGATCTTTCTACTCATAACTAATCTGAGGGTGCCTGTCTCTGCATCAGGGCTCCGGTTACCTCCTTAAAGACTAACAGGATGCCTCACCCAGTGAGATGACTTGCTGGCCCCAAAGACAGGGCTGGGTGGAAGACAGTTGGCCCAAATCAAACATAGTGAAGGGTCCTTATTCATCTGTTCGAGCTGCCATAACAGAATGCCACACACGGGTTGCTCACATAACAGTTGTGGAGGCTGGAAGCCCATGATCAAGGTGTAGGCAGGACTGGTTTCTGCTGAGGCCTCTCTCCTGGGCCTGTCGATGGCCACCTTCTTCCTGTGACCTCATGGGTCTTCCTTCCAGGGCATGTCTGAGTCCTAACCTCTTCTCATAAGGATAGCAGTCCAACTGGAACAAAGTCCACCCTAATAACTTCGTTTTGACTTAATTACTTTTTGGAATACCCTATCTCCAAATACAGTCAAATATATTTTGAGATACTGAGGTCAGGCCTCCAACATATAAATTGGGGGTACAAGGACCCAATTCAGCCTGTAAGAAGCACCAAGTCCAAAGTAAAAGGTTTGAATAAACTTGTCAGGGGCCAAGGGAAAGCATCCCTCAGGAGTACGCAACCAGCAATTCATGGTCTAACACCCAGCAGAGCTGCAGGCACCCCAACTTCACCTCCTCTGTCTCCCAGAAGCTCCCTGCCACCTGCTCCAGGACCCTCACCACCATCACCAGCCCCTGCCCCGCACACAGAGACACGGGTGGCCCAGAGAGCTGCAGGTACCAGAGCGCGTCTCTACAGGATTTCAAAGCAGAGCAATATTTAGCAGTTCAAGTGGGGCCAAGGGCTGACATTAAGCAAATTTCAAGGGTTATTTGAAGTTAATTGAGTTTAATCACATAATGATTTTATAATTAGTCATAGTGCTCTTGTTCCTACATGGGTGGACCAGGCTCTGAAGGAAACAGCAGCATCAGGCAGGGAAGGGGCAGTAGAGGCAAGACAGGAGGGTCAGGGGTTGGAGGTGCTGGCTGAGCCCATGGAGACACTCCGCTTGGCTCGCAGGGCCCCCACCTGTACCAGCCCCTGCTCCCAGCAGGGGCTCCCACTCCTCCCAGGTCTGAGACATCTGGAGACCACGTGTTTGTCCTGTCTACTTGAGGGTATGTTCCCTCTCTGCTGAGATAGAGCCTGGTCACCAAGCAGTCAGCAAAGGGAACGTCTAAGGTGACTGGACTCGTGGCAAGCTTCACAAATGCTACTTCAGACCTAACTGGAAAGTTTGTTGGGCTTTAGGTTCAAAACCAAACTTAACCTAATCTGCTGGTAGATTAGGCACTTGCCACCTGGGCAATCATCAGGCTATCAGGATGCAGGGATTAAATCTCTGCACATCTCTAAGGAGCACGAGGTGGGTTCTCCGGTCTCTCACCCAACCAGATCCGGGTTTAAGTTAAGCTTCCGATGCCGTGCCATTCACTCCGTTGGGTCTTGACTGCAGACTGGAACTCGGTTGAGCCCCGGGGTGTTCTGGGAAGGCTTCCTCTCAGAGGCAGCCAGACGCTCTGGGGGGCGTTGAGGGGCCCCTGAGTGACCAGTGTGACAGCAGAAACAGTCGGGTACTATTTTCTCTCTCTTTTCTGCAACTTTTATTGGAATATAGATGCTCTACTCTGCTGTGTCAGTCTCTGCTGTATGGCAAAGCGAATCAGCCATATGTACACTAAGTCCCCTATTTTCTGATTTCCTTTCCATTTTGGTCACCGCAGAGCAGTGAGTAGAGTTCCCTGTGCTATAAGCAGGTTCTCATTACTTATCTGTTCTATGCATAGTATCAGTAGTGACTATATGCCAGTCCTACAGAGGTCAGGTTCACAGAGACAGAAAGTACGGTGGCGGCCAGGGACGGGGAACGGGCATGAGATGGGCAGTGGGGACGGCTGTACAACAGCATGAAGGGACTTAATACCACTGAACTGGACACTTGAAAATGATGAAGATGGCCGATTTAATGTTATGTGTATTTTACCACAATTTTTTTAAACTGGAAGCAAAAAAAATGCACCATGTAAGTCAGGGCCCGTGCTGTTTCCCAGACCTGGCCAGCCCCAAGTCCAGGCCTCCTTAGGGGACTCACATTTCTAGAGCAAGTCAGGTGAGGATGCAAGGCCTGATGGCAGCCTGTTTGAGTCTCTTCCTCCCCCTACAGAAATGTGGCCCTAGCAGATGCTGAGTCCACCACTCAGGCTTCACCTGGGAGGGCTTATCCCGCACAAGCGCAGGGCCGCAGGGTCAAGGGCAGGTTCCCAGCTGGCAGAATCACCACTACGGGGACTGCACCTCGCTGCCCCGGGTCTCACCATCCACCCTGTCACCACAGTCCCCCGGCTCCTGTCACAGCTAGTCTGTAACCTTTCTCATTCTCAGAGACAAATCCAAGTTTGATGCACATTGTACATGGTGCCGTGACTACACAAGTCACACACTTATACACAGTGCTGTAACTACACGTTACACACACACGTCGTGCACAGGGCTGTAACTACACAAGTCACATGTGTACATGGTGTACACAGTGCTAGAACTACACAAGTCACACGTGTACACAGTGTACACAGGGCTGGAACTACACAAGTCACATGTGTACACACACACAACGCTGGAACTACACAAGTCACATGTGTACACATTGTACACAGTGCTGAAATACACACGTCACACATGTACACGTTGTACACAGTGTTGTAACTATACATCACACATGTACACGGTGTACACAATGCTGGGACTACACACATCACACACGTACATGGTGTACACAGTGCTGGGACTACACACGTCACACACGTACATGGTGTACACAGTGCTGGGACTACACACGTCACACATGTACATGGTGTACGTGGTTCCATGATTACACAAGTCACACACATACATGTTGTACACAGTGCTGTAACCACACAAGTCACACTCTGGAACAACATGTGCTCTCTCTCTCCTCTGCCCCTCCCTCTCACACACAGCTAATCCCTCAGTCAAGTTTCATAGTCTCTTCCTTCCAGAAAAGACCCTGTCATCTTTCCTACTGCCGCTGTCACTGCTAATCCTCAAGGCAATAATCCAAAGGCTTTATCTACAAAATAATTAATTAATCAATTTTTAAAACTCCTGGGAACACCTGCTGAAAAGACAGACTCCTGAGCCCCATCCTGGGAGACCACACTTTTCTGTAAGCCTGGGGCTGGGAGTCTGCAGACCCCACTGAGGGATTAGGGAGGGCGAGTGAGAGGCACTGGGATCGCTACCTCCCTTGCCCCTCGGAAGCTTCCATTCTCTCCCTGTGCTCCCAGTGAGGAGTTGCTCTTGATGCTGAAGGTGCTAGAATGCTGGTCTCTGACTGTCTGAGGTTCTGCTGTTCTTTAGAGAAGAAACCACTGTAAAGCACCATTACACGTGACTTCTGTCACTCATGGGATGACAAACCATTAAAGAGAGGAACTCTGAACACTCGCCCAGCCTGGTCTGTGGCATCCAACACCCACATTGGTCCCTGCCCAGAATGTCAGCCAGGAACACCCCCATCAGGAGGTCTGTAATTAGTCCCACTGGCTTCCCTATGGGCAACACACACCTTTTTCAGACTTTCTGTAATTCGAACTCCCTTCCCACATCCAGTGGCCCAGATGGTGGGTTTTTATGTTAACCAGCATTCAGTTCAGTTCAGTCACTCAGTCATGTCCAACTCTTTGCAGCCCCATGAATCACAGCACACCAGGCCTCCCTGTCCATCACCAACTCCTGGAGTTCACTCAGACTCATGTCCATCGAGTCCGTGATGCCATCCAGCCATCTCATCCTCGGTCGTCCCCTTCTCCTCCTGCCCCCAATCCCTCCCAGCATCAAAGCCTTTTCCAATGAGTCAACTCTTCGCATGAGGTGGCCAAAGTACTGGAGTTTCAGCTTTAGCATCATTCCTTCCAAAGAAATCCCAGGGCTTGATCTCCCTTCAGATGGACTGGGCTCAGTCCAAGGGACTCTCAAGAGTTTTCTCCAACACCACAGTTCAAAAGCATCAATTCTTCGGTGCTCAGCCTTCTTCACAGTCCAACTCTCACATCCATACATGACCACAGGAAAAACCATAGCCTTGACTAGACGGACCTTAGTCAGCAAAGTAACGTCTCTGCTTTTGAATATACTATCTAGGTTGGTCATAACTTTTCTTCCAAGGAGTAAGCATCTTCTAATTTCATAGCTGCAGTCACCATCTGCAGTGATTTTGGAGCCCCCCAAAATAAAGTCTGACACTGTTTCCTCTGTTTCCCCATCTATTTCCCATGAAGTGATGGGACCGGATGCCATGATCTTCATTTTCTGAATGTTGAGCTTTAAGCCAACTTCTTCACTCTCCTCTTTCATTTTCATCAAGAGGCTTTTGAGTTCCTCTTCACTTTGTGCCATAAGGGTGGTGTCATCTGCATATCTGAGGTGACTGATATTTCTCCCGGCAATCTTGATTCCAGCTTGTGTTTCTTCCAGTCCAGCATTTCTCATGATTTGACCACAATCCAGGATCACAGCTATACCATGATATCTGCCCGGTTTGGATGTTTTCAACTCTAAGTAGCAGACAACCCAGACTCAAACTGGTTTCAAAATATGAACAATGATAACTTTGCATAATAGGGTGCCTAGGCTGAGCACTGGTTTCTCAGTTCAACGATATCTTTGAGGATTGTGCTCTGCTGTCCATAGTCAACTTCATGAAGACGCTAGTCTCCAGGAAGCTGAAAGATGGCAGCCAGCAGCAGCTATCCATCAAACAGGTGGACTGGAAGGTAGACTCTTCATCCTACAAGAGAGCCCCTCCTCCTGCTATGGACCCTGAGACTTTCCTCCCATTGGCCAGCATAGGTCATATGCTCCCCTTGCAACTTAGCTCAGCCACTAGGGGACACTACACACGGATTCCACAGTCACACTTCTCGCTGCCCACAGCTGCCCCTGGGGCATGAGGTCCCTGAGGAAGGAAGAAGAGGGACTGGGTGCTGGGTAAATGAGTCACGGCAGCTGCTATGTCACCAGCTCTTCTCAACACAAATGCTGGACCCGACCCCCAGGCAGACGCATGGTAAGAAGCCAGCACCTGCTCCAGGTGACACTTCCCTCCAGAAGGAAAGGGTAGGGAGTGCCAGATGCTGACCCAGGAAAAGCCAGCCTCCTCCAGCACAGGTTCTTCATTAGTCCTATGGGTCTGAGGGTGTTTTTCAATGCTCTGCTCTAAGGACCTGAATAAATATTAAAAACAGGTCAAGGGTATGGTCCTAGGGACCTCCTGACAAAATCCCTCTTCACATTTCTTCCTGAGGAATTCTCCTGTTGCAATATGTCTCTTCCCTACCCCCGCCCCATGCAAACCCCGTGGGGTTTTGAGAGCTGAGGGACCCAGAGAACAAACTCCTTTGATTCTTTCAGAGGGAGCATTTCTAAAGCCTTGACTTGAAGGAACATGGTCAGGATCAGGGAGGTTTGTGGCTCTAGTTTGGAGAGTTTTGCTTCCTTGCAAAGCACTTACAGACCAAAAGAAACAGTGGGTCAACGTGATAGGATTTCTGCATTCAAGGCCACCTTTCCTGTAGGTTAGTGTTATTGATTACCCACACCTCAGGCCCTGACAGGTAATCAATAGACCCTCTGACCCAGATATGTGACTTGGCCTGTGGGGGTTTAAAAACAAGAAGTGAACATGGCAACTCTGGTTCATGCTTTTCATACACGAGAATTACATTTTCCCCCAGAGCTGCAAAGTCGTTTCTGCTCAAATTACCCCAGCTGTCTCAGGAGCCCACAATCAGAGAGGCCTGTTCATTTTTCCTGCTGGAGAAGAGTTCTGCAACCAACCCCAAGCCATTAAGAACAAGTGACAGGCCAAAGTCTGGAAAAATCTATTTATGCCCCCAAAGCACTAGGATTCTTTAGGCAGGGCCACCTCGCCTTCTTTGTAAGAGATATAGGGAAACAGTAATTGATGGGGACAGGAGAACAGAAAGGGAGTCGAGCGCCTGCTGGGGGAGAGGATGGACTCTAGGCGCCCAGTTGCTGCTGTTGTTGCTGTTGTTCAGTCGCTCAGTCATGTCTGACTCTTTGCACCCCCATGGATTGCAGCACACGAGGCCTCCCTGTCCTTCACCATCTCCTGAAGCTTGCTCAAACTCATGGCCATTGAGTCAGTGATGCCATCCAACCGTCTCTTCCTCTGTCATCCCCTTCTTCTCCTGCCTTCAGTCTTTCCCAGCATCAGGGTCTTTTCCAATGAGTCAGCTCTTCGCATCAGGTGGCCAAAGTATTGGAGCCTCAGCCAGCTTCAGTCCCTCCAATAAATACTCAGAGTTGACTGAGAGTAAGAATCATAACCTGGTCACATCTAAGTCTCAGCCCCAAATGAAATCCAGCACCTAAAAGACTCAAAAAAGCCTATTGAATAGATGAATGAGTGAGTGAGTGAACAAATTTATAAATGAGTATGTGAATGTGAGTGGACAAATGAAAATGTAGCATCCAACTAAAGAAAGAACATCAAAGTACTAAATCCTCAAGGATAACAGCCTTAAGAAAAGGGGACCTTTCACCCCTTTCCTGGAAATTTTGCAAAGAAGAGGCTAGATGAAATAAAAAGATTGCCTTTTACATCCAGTTCAGTTCAGAGTTGGATGCAAATCTTGGTTCCATTAGCAAAATGAGTTCAAGCAAGGTATTTAGCCTCTTTGTCCCTCAAAGTTATCATTGAGAATAAGGCCCATGCAGAGAATCAGAAACGAGATGTGCTTATTGCCTGGCACACGGTCAGCACCCACTAAGTTGTAGTCATTATCAACATTAACCAAGCTCTGCCACAGAGTAGCTTGTCCAGAGCTGCGGTATCTGTTATCAAGACAGAAAGACTAACCACACAAAGTGTGGTTATCAGACCACTGGGCTGAGTGGCCAAAAATAGAGTGCAACTCCTCTTTTCCAAATCTTGCAAAGGACAGTAAATTCTAAGCATCCAACAGATCATCAGTGAAAATTATCTCAAGGAATGTAAATTAGTAAACCAGGAAAGGCAAACATATTGCCTCTGTGTGAGTGAAGTTATAACAAATATTATGTTGCCAAAAATGCCAACACTATGTATCAGTCAGGGAATGCTAGGTTGTGCTGCAGTAACAAACAGCTCCAAAAATCTCAGTGGGTTAAAAATCATGTCACATATTCCTTGCAGGTCAGCAAGGGGACTCTTCTCAGAGATCAAGGCTTTCTGAACAATTAGTATCACAAATGGTGCTGATCACCAACGCCAAGAAGAAAGCAAGCCCTGGAGGATCTCATACTGGCAAAAAATGTGCCCTCCATGGATTAACCACAACCGTTAGCTTGAACTAATCACTTGGCACCACTCAACCACCAGGGAGCCAAGAAGTGCAGTCTCAGCATATGCACAGAGCAGGAGAAAAGGGAAATATTCTCTGGATCTCACTAATGAGCAGCATACACTGCAACCAAGTAGACGCCCAGGAAGCCTCACTCAAACCTGACCAGTGGCGACAAACATGACTGGAAGGCACAAGCATCAGGTCCCTCCCAATATCTGCAAACTCAGAGTGGAAGGGCGTGGGTGCGGAAGGCAGCTTTGGTTTACATTCAGCATGGCTATCATCCAAAAGTGTACAAATAATAAATGGTGAAGAGAGTGTGAAGAAAGGGGAACCCTCCTACACTGTTGATGGGAATGTAAATTAGTGCAACCACCATGCAGAATAATATGGAGGTCCCTTAAAAAACTAAAAATAGGGTTACTATATGATCCAGCTATCCCACCCCTGGGTATACATCTGGAAAAAAATGAAAATTCTAATTTGAAAAGATATATTCACCCCAATGTTTCACAGCAACATCATTTATAATAGCCAAGACATGAAAAATAACCCAAGGTCATATCAACAGAAAACTGACTTAAGATGTGAGATATATATGCTTATATGCAGATTATATATATATGATACACAAATATAGGTACACAAATATAGGTACACAAATATATGATACACAAATATAGGTATATGGAATGCTTATGTGTGTGCATGCTCGCTCAGTCATGTCCCATTCTTTGTGACCCCATGGACTGTAGTCTGCCAAGCTCTCCTGTCCATGGAATCCCAGCAAGAAGACTGGAGAGGGTTGCCATTTCCTCCTTCAGGGGATCTTCCCAACACAGGGATTGAACCCACATCTCCTGCAACTCCTGCACTGGGAGATGGATTCTTTTACCTCTGAGCCACCTGGGAAGGCCAATAGAATACCATTCAGCCATAAAAAATTAATTTTTGCCATTGTCAGTATTGTGGTTAGACCTAGAGATTGTCATTAAGTAAAGCAAATCAGATAGAGACAAATATTATATATCATATTACTTATAAAAATTTTAAAAATAATACAACTGACCCTATATACAAAACAAAACTAGACTCCCAGACATAGAAAACAAACATGGTTACAAAAGGGAAAAAAAGATGGGGGGGCATAAATTAGGAGAATGGGATTAACAGATACAAATTATTATACATAAAATAGATAAGCAACATGGACTTACTGTATAGCACAGTGGATTATATTCAATATCTTTTAATAATCTATAATGGGAAATAATCTGAAATATATATATTATACGTGTGTGTGTGTGTGTGTGCGCACTAGTGCTCAGTAGCTTCAGTCATGTCCAACACCTTGTGACCCCATGGACTGTAGCCCGCCAGGCTCCTCTGTCCATGGGATTTTCCAAGCAAGAATACTGGAGTGGCTTGCCATTTCCTCCTCCAAGGGACCTTCCTGACCCAGGGATTGAATCCACATCTCCTGTATTGGCAGGCAGATTCTATACCACTTAGTTGCCAGGGAAGCCCCACGTGGCTCAGTCAGTAAAGCATCCACCTGCAATGCAGGAGACACGGGTTTGATCCCTGGTTCAGGAAGGTCCCCTGGAGGAGAAAATGGCAACCCATTCCAGTTTCTTTGCCTGGAAAACCCCTGGATAGAAGAGCCTGGGGGGCATAGTCTGCTGCTGCTGCTGCTGCTGCTGCTGCTAAGTCACTTTAGTCGTGTCCGACTCTGTGTGACCCCATAGACGGCAGCCCACCAGGCTCTCCCATCCCTGGGATTCTCCAGGCAAGAACACTGGAGTGGGTTGCCATTTCCTTCTCCAATGCATGAAAGTCTATGGGGTCACAAAAGAATCAGACACAACTTAGCATCTAAACAACAACAACAAATATATATATATATATATATATATATATATATATATATATAACCGTGTCATTTTGCTGCATATCTGAAACTAATGCAATATTGTAAATCCACTATATTTCAATTTGGAAGAAAAAAATGCTGCTATTTTGCATTTAGCAAAGGGTAGGGAGCTCTGAATTTTTTCTTTGTTCTGTGCCTTTAAAATTTTTGTCAAAACATTCAGTGGGTCAGAAAATCACTCTGTTGTACAGCAAAAATTAACACAACATTGTAAATCAACTGTACTTCAATTTTAAAAATTTGAAAAAACAACCAACTGTACTCATTCTAATGAGCATGCACGCCACCCACAATACCGTCTGTGCTGAGCAGGAATAGGACGGACTGCCTCGGAGAATTTGGCTTCTTGCATAGGGGTGACAAAGTGCTTCTTTCCCTCATTTGAAAGTGCCTTTAAAATGCACAGAGAAGCAGAAATTCCTCTGGGCGCCTTCCTCCACCAGGGACGGCTGTGAGTTCTCAGTAGCAGCAAGGATCCTGGTGCTGCTGGGCTTACAGGGGACTCGGGACAGGGCCTCGCCTTCCAGGTCAAGATCAGTAGGGAGTTTAATTAGCACCTTGGTTTCAGAATCTCTGCCTAGATTCAGAGTATATAGGTCCTCTGAGGCCCACATAAAATTGGCTGGGGACTCCATTCCTCGCCAGCTGTAAAGTTCAGTGCTCCCCAAATGTCTCTGGACTCTCGGGACTTACATTCAGAGGGCCTCCGCTGTTCTGCTTCCCCTTCCCCTGGCCTTCAACCCGCCTGCTAAAGGCAAACAAGAGCAGGATGCTAAGGCCGAGGAGTGCCTGGTGTGATGGTGCTGCAGAACAGCACGCGGCTTCAAGACTCCCAGGAGGGGATGAGGGCTGTGGCCCAGAGTCCCAGGCACCGCAGAGAAAGGCGGGGGCGTGACACGGCCCTTGGCGGGAGGGCAAGCAGGGATTTTAAGCAAGGAGTGAACATGATCAGATGCACACTGTAGACAGATCATGTGCAAAGGCGTCTCCAGAAATTGGTGAGGACATGAACAAAAATGAAAAGTGAGTCCAGAGCGGAGGCTCCTGCAGGAGTCCTGGAGAGTGAATGACAGAGTGAAGGGAATAAGGAGACCTGGTAGAGACCGCCTTTGCCAGGGTTTGGGGAAGACACGTGAGGGGCTGGGTGAGGGGTGGTGGAAACAGTGATGAACAATGGAAATGCTATGGATCTGGGTAACTGGCTGATGACGAGAAGTTAGAAAAGAAAGATCAAAAAGATGATTCCAAGGTTTGGAGACTGAATGACTAAGAGGGACCTGAAGGCCTTCGCAAATGGAAATTATGTGGCTCTGTCACTGGCATCGTGAACACCATCACCATTGTTAGTTTGGGTAGAGAGTACAGGCTTCCTTTTTAAAAAAACATCTTCTCAAGAATGGTGTCCTGGATTTCACTTAAAGGGGTTTCCTAACTTATCGTTTCAATGACTGAAATGGCCAAAGCATATCTTGTTACACTAAGAAGTTTCCATTTTCATGTCTTGCTTTCAAAATGCTTGTAATCATCCTTGAGCACCTGATCAACTTGAAGCAGACACAGCCTCTTTAGACACTGAAATGAGCAAGGCAAAATCCTTTCCAGTGGCATCTTGTAGCACTTTAACTGAGTATGTGTTGACCAAGGAGCGAGCTCACACGCATGTATGCACACAGGCACACAGGTGCCCATCAGAACTCCCAGTTGAGATAAAATTGCAAGCACGGCATTGATTGACCCATCAACACTTTGGAGCTGAGCAAAGAGAAAGAAACCCAGCTGGACATGAGGAGAGTCATGCAGCGGGTGTTGACAGCATCTCCTGTAAAGGATTCCTGAATCAGACGGTCCTCTTCTGTTGGACATCACAAGGAGCATATGGACATGCCTTCACCAAGCTCAAGATGCAGTCAGACACCTGGCAAAAGCTGAGGCTGGCCCCCTGGATGAGGCGCAAGGAAATCCATTTGCACGCTCTCCTTTGCCTCCTCTTCAAGGGGCCTGGGAAACCCGGAGGGAATTCGAGGTTTATGCAAAAGTAGACAAAATTCAGAAGGTCGGTCTGCTAACAAATGAATACTTTCTCCTACACACTGTTATTTCAGGGTGAAGGAAAGGCCAAAGCAGACTCACAGAGCAGGTCCTTTTGTTCTTAATCTTATTCACTGATACCTCCACCTACCTTTTCAAGTGATGCCAATTAACAGCTTCCATGACAATCCTGCCTGTGTTATTAAGACAGGTCCTCTCCTGGACTGGTGTTTTATTTGGGGACCCGCGGTCAATCACTTTCTCACCAGGAACAAACTCAGCACCATCTGCCAGCTCCACTGGCCTGACTGTGAGCAGGAGGTGACATTGGACAGACGCCATCGAGGCCCTTCGTGCTCCAGGAGAGGGGCTGCCAGGTCACCCAGGGACACTGGGTCTTCCAGGCAGAGGCCGGGATGCTGCTAAACACCTTCCAGAGCACAGAGGCCCCACCACAAAGATTCATCCAGCCCCAAGCGTGAGACCAAAAACCTGGTCTGGATCATCACTCCAGCCAGGCAGGTACTGGGCTTTTCCTTGTTCGCTATTTCATGCCCAGTGCCCGTGACACAGTGACTTGTTCACGGATGGTGCAGAAGGGAGCAAGGGAAGCAGGGAAGGGAACGGAGGGTGAGAGGGAAGGCGGCCTCACACGGTCTCCAGGAAACCTAAGGCTGGATGAAGGGCCATTAGTCATTCTGGCTCAACGGACAGGCTGGGGTCTCCCACCCAAGAGTGTGAACTCTAAAATGTCCTCAACACAAGCCCACTGACGCTGTTAAGCCAGACCCCACTCCCAGACATTGGGCTGCATCACTGCTAATCAGGAGCCTCTCCTTCCAGGTCAGAGAGCTGAAAAAGAGGGGGTGTCTTCTCCATGCTGGGCGTGCACTCTTGGGAGCCCAGGAGTGAACTTCACCCTCATCCAGACAACCCACAAAGGTCTGACCACCCCATGGCCTGTGCACACACACTTATCCCTGCACACACCTGTGTGCACACTAATGTTCGAGGTCATTCGATTCTACTGCCCTGCCCCAGAGCTGGTGATCTAGAATGGTCTCACTTCCAGCTGCAAACAAAAGCTGGTAAACACTGACCTCTGCCATTCCAGAGTCCATACAGTTCTCTCTTCTCCTCCCGAGTTGCCAGCGGAAAGAAGGGAAACTCAGGTGAGACACAAGGCAAGGCCCCCTCACCACGCTGCCCTCTTCCGCAGGGGGTCACTGTTTCCTGGGCCTCGCCAGCCCATCTGAGGTTGGCATCCCTGGTGACTGCCTGGCTGATGATTGAGCAAGAAAAGAAGGAAGGGCTCTGCCCAAGGCACCAGTGTGCCCCGCTCTGCCTGCCAGGATTGGCGCGACACCAGAAGCATCTCTGAATGAAACGCCCAGCCTTTCTGTGCTCACCCAGCAAGTATTTATCTGTGGCCAGGAAACGTGCATTCTTGAAGACCACAAACACAAGCTGTGGCCTTGAGGGGCCAGGAGCACAGCCTGGTTGGGTTGGGATCCTCAAAGTCAGGTCTTCCTCCTTCCTCGGGGTGGAAGGCCCCCGGCCTGACCTGGTCACTCAATTTCTGTCTCCTGAGGCCTTGACATCTCGGGCCTTGCTGACCCTGGAGGGCCTGTCCCTTCCAGGGTTCACCATTTCCTCCAGATGAGCAGCAATTTCACGACACTGGAAGACCAGCCAATCCAGACCGCACACCCTCAACCACCCTATCAGCGCTCCACTCAGACCCACTCTCCAGCCACCTCACCCACCGCAGAGCCAGGCCTCAGATGATGAGCCCACATGCCCAGAGCACTGAAATGACTCTAGCCAGCCCAAGCACACTCTGCCTCAAGCACTGCCTCTGTGGAAACTACAGTAAAGGCTGCTATCCACCCCACCCCCTGCCCCCTCTCCTCTGGATCCACCCGGGGCTTCCCCTGTGGCCAAGGTGGGTCCTATGCCTTCTAGTCCTCGAAAATGGTGAGCACGATCTCAGTTGGCTGCAGGACAGCGATCACTTCCATTTCTGTACATCTTCCTGGGCCAGGTCCATAGCAAGTCCTGGGTACCCCGCAAACAGTGCCAAGCAGCAAAAGTCAAAGGTGCCAGGGCAGCGGGAGCCCACGGATGACCGTGCCCACGCGGGCCTGGGTCCCGGCAGCACACCCAGCACCCAGGCCTCCTTCCAGGTCTCTCCCTGACCCCCTGCAGAGGAGCGAGCGGAAAGGCAGCCAGGAGGCGAGAGCAGGCAAGGACACTGCACTTCAGAGACACCAACTGTGGGCAAGCACGATGCCCGTTAGACACATTCTCTGGTGCCAACTTTGAACACAGAAGCAGCTCAGGAGTACTTCCGGCCCCACGATGTCAGAGGCAGAACCAAGATCTGAACTCAAGACTCAAGCATGGCTCTCCTGGCACCTCCCCAGGCACAAAGCATCAGAACAGAAGTGTCTTCTTTCTTTCCTAGACCGGCAAGGGCCACACAGAAGGCTGCCTACAGGGATGTCCCTGCTGCAGCCGCGAGCCCTGAGCCCCCCGGGGCCCAGCACGCCCATCCCTCCCCCAGAGACGCTGTGCTCACCCCCGCACCCTGTGGGGATGGAACAGCTTCCAGCACCCATGCTCCTTGGGGGGTGAGCACATACCCTGGGCCCCAGCGATCCCACCAACCCCCTGCCGTGTGTGACACAGTACACACTAGAGTGTGCAACACTGTGCAGACACCACCAGGGAGGCAGAAGGTAGGCCAGTCCCAGCCAGGATCTGCTCCTCGGGGCAGCTCCACCCGAGTGCAGCTCCACCCGAGTCCCTGGCGGTAGGAGCAGAGGATGCTGTGCAGAGGGAACCTCGGGGGGCCGCGAGCATCACTCCCCGTCTGAACAGGCCTTCCTGCCAGAAGCCAGGAGGCGCCTTCAGGTCTGACAACCAGAGCCAAGAAGAAAGACTTTTTTTTTCCAGAGCTCACTTGGGAAAAGAGCTGCCTCCTGAAGCGAGAGCGTTTGCACAGAAACCGGGGAAGTGAAGAGGAATCAGAAGAGGGGACTGAGGGAAGGCACTCAGGAAGGCTCTGACTTTAAATTTGCCTCTGGACACGACACCTGAGAAGGAACAACAGCCTTACTACATGCTTCAAACGATGTCATTTAAAAAAAAAAAAAAAGGAAAGAACGTGGAGACAGGGCTGAAGGGCCATGGCATAATGATCAAATCAGCAGAGCATCAGTCGGCACCGAAGTGTGACCTGACAGGGATGGGACCAGCGCAGGGCTCAGGAGGAGGCCAACTCCAATTTTCTCCAGGACCCACTAGGTTCCAGAATCTTCCCTAGGCCTGAGCACAGTGGAGATTAAAATCGACAGTGTCGTGGAGCTTAGAGGGAAAGAGGAGGCAGATGACAAACCAGAGAACACACAAGCAGATTCATCATCACAAACTACTGGACACTCTAAGGGAGAGGTTCAAAGAAAGATATAAGAAAGTAAAGTGTAAGGAAGTAAACTCGGAAACATAAATTAGATCACGTTTCAGCCTCCCCTGGGACAAACCCACTGGCCCCTGTCCTCTGCCTACCTCTTGCCTGTAGAAAACTTTATCCTCCTCGGCTTCCCCAAAGCCTAGGTTTCTAGCCCCAAAGTTCCAAAGGGTAAGTTTAATCAGAGAAGTGAGAAAATGCAGGGGGTGGGGAGAAGGGGAAGGAAAACAGTAAAGAAAGGCAAAATAATAATGGTTTCATTATTAAACGAAAGTCAAAGAATTGAATTCCTCAAGGACCATAGATAATATTCTGAGCCATGTCCTTTGAGCCATTTTTCAGATATTGAAACCCCCATCAGGTGGAAGCTTGCTGTCCGCAAGCACGTAGACCCCAGACCGGTCCGAACCAGAAAGTTGATGATGTTGACTCCAAATTACCTCACCACCAATCAGTCAGAAGAATGTCCATGAGATGATCACAAGCCCCCTCCCTCGTTCTGTCTTTAGAAACCTTTCCCTGAAAGCCTTTGGGGAGTTCAAGCCCGTGAGCGCCAGCTGTCTGGACAAGCTTGCTTGGCGCCTGCAATAAACCCCTGCACTTGCCTTCAGCCCAACCCTGTGTCGGTACCTGGTCTTTACTGGACGTGGGTGAGCAGACCCGAGTTGGCTTCAGCAGCATCAGGAGGCGTGAGGAGCTAGGTGTCTGGGGGGTGATCCTGACGGTCTCAGAGTTGTATCCGCTCCGGGGCAGAAGCCAGGGCGGGGTGGGGGGCTAGAGCAGTAAGGTGAAGCGGTGCCAGCCACCAGGCTGAGACCCCCGCAGACTCCCGGGGGCACGCCCGGCCCTGGCTGACTGCCTGTCCTGACCCGGGGGCTCCCGAGCGCCCCCGCCTGGTCTCGCCCCGCCTGTGGCCCAGGTCCTCTTCCGGAGAAGGCGCCCCCTCTAAAACTGCAGCTTCAGCGGTCCTGCTCAGTGCAGCCTTGGCGGGGCGGTGCTGCGCGCTTCTGCAAGGTTCCCCCCGGGCGCCTGTGAGAAGCCGAGGCGGCTCCTCAGGACCCTGGGGGGCTCCCCCAGAGCCATGTGACCCCGGCGTGCTGGGGCCCTTTGGCTCCTCTTTGGCCTGAAGCCAGTGAGAAGAGATGAACCCCAAAAGGCCCCAACAGAGGCAGCACCCGCCTCACCCAGGACGCCGTTTCCAGGGACCTGTCCTGGAGCCAACGGCCGCCAGCATTGTGTCCAGGAAGTTCTGGAGCCAAAGAGGCTGGTGGTGCAGCCTGCCTCTGCCCTTCATGTGGTGCGGCCTGACTCACCTCTCTGGCCTCTGTCTCCCCACCTGTAAACTGGGACGCAGGGCTCCCCGGTGGCTCAGTGGTAACGAATCTGCCTGCCAATGCCGTTGACATGGGTTCGATCCCTGGGTTGGAAGGATCCCCTGGAGGAGAAAATGGCACCCCACTCCAGGATTCTTGCCTGGAGAATCCCACGGACAGAGGAGCCTGGCGGGCTACAGTCCATGGGGTTACAACGAGTCAGGACACGACTTAGGGACTAAACACCAACAAGACTGGGCACACACCTCCTCCTACATAGGGGCAGGGGTGGGGGTCACAGGTGCTGGTGCTTTTGAACCTCGCCCCGTGCGTGGTAAGCGTTCTGCTGCCGCGGCTGCTGCTGTTACCGTCACAGCCTCGTCCTCCACGGAGAATGCCCCCCTGGGCGGCACTGATGCGGCCCTGGCCGCTCTGCAGCCGCGGGCGGTTCTCAGGCGCCCAGCGTGTCCCGGGCTCCGACCCCGCGCCGGTCCTCAGCCCGGGCCCAGTGTGCCTCCCCACGGCTCCGGCCCCACGGCTCACACACACAGAGACATACAGACAGACACATACACACAGAGAGACACACACACAGAAACACACTACTCCTTGTCGTGGCTGAGTTGATGCTCACACAAGCACACAGAGACAGATACACACACACAGACACAGAGACACACACACACAGACATACAGACAGACACATACACACAGAGAGACACACACACAGAAACACACTACTCCTTGGCGTGGCTGAGTTGATGCTCACACAAGCACACACACGAACAAGAGGGATGCGATCAGACGAGAGGCCGCCCCAGAAGCAGCAGCCCGCGTCCCTGTGCGTTTTTCTGCGCGCTCCTCTGATAATATCAGGGCCTGTGACCCACCCCTGCCCTCCGGGCGGGACAGTCAAGTCCCTCGGGGCTTTGCAGCTCCGACCCACGGCCAGCGCCCCCCTCCGTCCAAGGCCTCCGGGCTCATGTCCCTCCCCGGACGCCCCAGTGAAAGGGGCCCCGGCTGACCGCGCGTTGTCACTGCCCGGCGAGGCCGGGAGGGCGCGCAGCGCGGAGCCCGCGCGGAAGTGCAACAGCGCCACCTCGCGGCCGCTGGGGGCAGGCGCGGAGCTGCGCGCGCCGGAGCCGCCCGCCCCTTCCCGGGAAGCGCGGGTCCGCGGGCCCAGGGCAGAGACGCCGCGTAGGGAGCTCGGGCACTACGAGTGGCTGCCAGTACCACATCGCTAAGAAGTAAAAGCCAACGCGTACACACGGATCGACCTGTTCGGCTTCGGCACCGATGAAGGACCCAAAAGGGTCGCTGGAGTGGGATTGCCCGGACTCCCCCAACGTGGAACCTCATGCGAGACCTCCCAGGTCTCGGGGACTACTTGCCTAGACCAGAGCCGCCAATCCGGGGTCTGCACGCTGGGTCTGCAGCTCTGAGCGGGGCTGCCCTGGGAAGGGTGTTGGTCACTTAGTCCTGTCTGACTCTGCAACCCCATGGACTATAGCCCTCCAGGCTCCTCTGTCCATGGATTTCCCAGGAAAGAATACTGCAATGGGTTGCCATGCCCTTCTCCAGGGATCTTCCCGACCTAGGGATCGAACCTGGGTCTTGCACATTGCAGGCAGATTCTGTACCATCTGAGCCAACAGGAACGCCCTCAAATAAAGACTGTGTTCTTTCAAGCGAACATAACAAGGCACAGGTTCTCAGACCTGAGTGAGCCTCAACTTCACCTGGAGGGGCTTGTCAAAACAAGGATTCCTGGCCACGACTGGAGCCTCTGAGAACCTGCATCTCTATCATTGTTCTTTTGGTGACCGCTGATGTTGCTGTTCTAGGGCCCCACTCTGAGACCCGCTGTTGAAGCTTACCCTGGACAGCTTCCTCCTGACATTTGGCAAGCTCCCTAGGTCTACACTTATCTTGCTCCTGGCAGAGCTCCAAGGCCTCCGTGTGGGAACTCTTTTAGAAAAGGCGGGGGGAGGCGCTGGGGGGACGTGTAAGAGGAGATAAGATAGAACAGAACATCAGGACTGTCTTTCCCACCCCCACCCCAGAGCGCTTGCAGGCTGGAATCCACTGGCAGACGAGGCTGGGCCCAGCCCCAGGCTTTCTAACTCTGGGAAGACCCTTGGTTCTAACCACAGTGTCTACCCAGTCAATGAAGTTAGAAGACCAACCGCCAACATTCAGGGGACAACTTTTGGTAAACTCTGCAAAATGTAAATTTCCCTAAGTTTTCCATAACCTTTACAGAAAGACTTGTACTGGGGGCACTTCAAGCGAAGGCTTTTTGACACAGATGGGCAGCTTCTTCGCTGGTGCAACCAGCGCGATTCCATTACAGTGTGCTCAATGCCTGCAGGCTTGAGCACATCCGGGCATCTCCTGACACTGGCGCCAAAGAGCCAGTGTTCGCATTCAGCCAGTCAGAAGTAAGTAGTGCTTTTCAGTTCAGTAGCTCAGTCCTGTCCGACTCTTTGTGACCCCATGAATCGCAGCACGCCAGGCCTCCCTGTCCATCACCAACTCCCGGAGTTCACTCAGATTAACGTTCATCGAGTCAGTGATGCCGTCCAGCTATCTCATCCTCTGTCGTCCCCTTCTTCTCCTGCCCCCAATCCCTCCCAGCATCAAAGTCTTTTCCAATGAGTCAGCTCTTCGCATGAGGTGGCCAGAGTACCGGAGTTTCAGCTTCAGCATCATTCCTTCCAAAGAAATCCCAGGGCTGATCTCCTTCAGAATGGACTGGTTGGTAACAGCCTATTACATTCTGGTATCAGACCACAAATGTATTCAGCCACACAGATGCCAGCATTCCTTGAGCCCCGCCCCATCCCATTCAAGTCAAATACACCACAAAAGCATTCAGCCAGTCGGAAGTGAGCTAGCGATCTGTATCTCACACACACACACACACACACACACACACACACACACACCCCATCGCAGTAAATCAGACCACAAATGAATCGACCCAGTCAGAAGTGGTCAGTGGTCTGAGCCCCTACCCAACACTGCTTATACCTGTAAATCAAGAGCTGGATCTCAGTTGATGTGGCTCTTAGTCGCACCATACATCAATTGAAGAAGCAACTTGCTTGTAACTAGGAACTATCTGTTCACTACAAATGTATGCCCACACAAAAAAGTATGTACAAACAGGAGAAAAGTTAACCTCCCTAGAGTTGACTTATCCATTAGCACAATAGGCAGCGTGCCAAGGGCCCATGAAAATGTTTTATTTTTTAAATAAGAAAAAAAAATACAGTCTGTCCTGGTTTTCGCTCATTGTGCTAATACAGTAGCAAAATGGGTTTTGCGGTTTTGTCTTTTATGGAGGGAGAGACCCACGGAGGCAAAAATGACAGGGCCCATGAAAGTCTTGCGTCAGGCCCTGAAGGTGTGTACAGCACTAACCATCTGTCAGTCCAGGTCACCTTCCTTTCCCTTCCATTATCACAAAAGACAGTAAATTAACAGTGTGGACTCTAGGTTTGAAGTAACCAAAAAGAAATACAGAAAGGGAGGGAGGGAGGAAGAAAGAAAGAGGAAGAAGGAAGGGAGAAAGAAAGAACGGGACAGTTCAGAGCTCTCTAGGCAAAGCAGGGAGACCTTTACCTCTCAAGACTGAACCCCAGAGGGACAGCGATAGCTTCGGGCAAGGCGGGATTCAGGGACTCAGTCACGGGAATCGCATGTCTCTCCTGGTGCTCCTCTGTAACCACAAGATGGCAGCTGCCTTCCCACAGGCTTCCCGCCAGCCTCTTTTCAGTCTACTCAGATTCATTCTGTCTCGATCAACTCCTGCTCTGACTGGCTTAGGCCTGGGTCACCTGCCACATTCAAACTGCACGGGGCGTTCTGCACTCAGAACAGCCAGGGTACCAGCCCAGCAGCACACACCTTACGTCCCTCACATGCATCAGTTTATGAGACCACCCAGCAAACCCTGGGAACCAGATCTCAGTATCCCCATTTCCCAGATGAGGAGACTGAGGCCCAGAGACACTAACTCAGCCAAGAACACCTGTGTGCAGAGTGGCACAAAACACAAAGCCAAATCTTCAGAGAGAGGCCGGGGCAGGGGATGGGCATGGTGCAGAGAGAGACTCTTAGACCTAAAGCTTGGGCCAAGGAAACAGAATCCAAAGGAAAGTTGGTCTCATGAGGGAAGGGTCTGAGAGACATCGGAAATCCTCCTCAACTAAGAATCTTCCCCTACCTCCACACTTTGCTTTTATTTCTTTGGATAAGATCTCTGTATTTGGCAGAGATCTTCCTAAAAATAGGAAACAGCCTAAATATCTAAGAAGAACATGGCCACGTAAATTGTGTTACACCTATTCCAGGAGATGTTAGGCAGACTAAAGTACGATGGTTAAAACAGTGGGATAAAATAACTCAGGTAATGCTCATTAAAAAAAAAAAAAAGCAGGAAGCAAATTGCATGTACAATATTAATTACTACGGCCTTACTTTTACAGCAACACGTCTAGAAGTATAAGCACCAAAATATAGCAGTGTACCTCTGGGCATCAGTGGTCAGGGCATAGACTTGGATTACTGTGATGTTGAATGGTTTGCCTTGGAAGCAAACTAAGATCATTATGTCATTTTGGAGACTGCACCAAAGTACTGCATTTCAGACTCTTGTTGACTATGAAGGCTACTCCTTTTCTTCTATGGCATTCTTGCCCACAGTAGTAGATATAATGATCATCTGAATTAAATTCACCCATTCATGTCCATTTTAGTTCACTGATTCCTAAAATGTCAACGTTCACTCTTGCCATCTCCTATTTAACCACCTCCAGTTTCCCTTGATTCATGGACCTAACATTCCAGGTTCCTATGCAATGCTGTTCTTTACAGCATCGGACTTGACTTTCACCCCAGTCACATCCACAACCAGGCATCATTTCTCCTTCAACTCAGCCACTTAATTCTTTTTGGAGGTGTCAGGCAATGCCCCAACCGCTGATGCTGAAGAAGCTGAAACTGACGAGTTCTATGAAGACCTGCAACACCTTCTAGAACTAACACCAAAAATGATGTCCTTCTCATCACAGGGGATTGGAATGCAAAAGTAGGAAGTCAAGAGATAACCAGCGAAACAGGCAAGTTTGGCCTTGGAGTCCAAAATGAAGCAGGGCAAAGGCTAACAGCGTTTTGTTCAGAGAACATGCTGGTCACAGAAAACACCTTTTACCAACAACCCAAAAGACGACTCTACCCATGGACATCACCAGATGGTTGATACAGAAATCAAACTGATTGTGTTGCTTGCAGCCAAAGGCGGAGAAGCTCTGCACAGTCAGTAAAAACAAGACCTGGAGCTGACTAGGGCTCAGATCATGAGCTCCTTATTGCAAAATTCAGACTTAAACTGAAGAAAGCAGGGAAACCCCTAGACCATTCAAGTATAACCGAAATCAAATCCCTTATGATTATACAGCGGAGATGACAAATACATTCAAGGGATTATATCTGCTAGACAGAGTGCCTGGAGAACTATGGATGGAGATTCAGAACACTGTATAGGAGGTAGTGACTAAAACCATCCCAAAGAAAAAGAAATGCAAGAAGGCAAAGTGGCTGTCTGAGGAGGCTTTACAAATAGTTGAGGAAAGAAGAGAAGCAAAAGGCAAGGGAGAAAGAGAGAGATATACCCAAAGGAATGCAGAGTTTCAGAAAATAGCAAGGAGAGATAAGGAGACTTTCTTAAATGAACAACACAAAGAGGGGAAAACAACAGAAAGGGAAAGATTAGAGATCTCTTCAAGAGAGTTGAGATATCAAGGGAACATGTCATGCAAGGATGGGCACGACAAAGGACAGAAATGGCAAGGATCTAACAGAAGCAGAGGAGATTAAGAAGTGGCAAGAGTACACAGAAGAACTATACAAGAAGGTTATAATGACCCAGACAACCACGATGGTGTGGTCACTCACCTAGAGCGGGACAGCCTGGAGTGTGAAGTCAAGTGGGCCTTAGGAAGAATTACTATGAATAAAGTTAGTGAAGGTGACAGAATTCCAGCTGAGCTATTTAAAATCCTAAAAGAGGATGCTGTTAAAGTACTGTGTTCAATATGTCTGCAGATTTGGAAAACTCAGCAGTGGCGACAGGACTGGAAAAGGTCAGTTTTCATTCCAGTCCCCAAAAGAGCAATGCCAAAGAATGCTCACAGCACCATATGACTGCATTCATTCCCCATGCTAACGAGATTATGCTCGAAATCCTTCAAGCAAGGCTTTAGCAGTACATGAACCAATATACAAGCTCGGCTGTGAAGAGGCGAAGGAATCAGAGATCAAGTTGCCAACATGTGCTGGATCATGGAGAAAGCAAAGGAGTTCTGAAAAATGTCTACTTTGGCTACATTGACTACCCTAAAGCCGATACCTGTCTCTTGAGAAACCTGTATGCGGGTCAAGAAGCAACAGTTAGAACCGGACATGGAATAACAGACTGGTTCCCATTTAGAAAAGGAGTATGACAAGGCTGTATACTGTCACCTTTCTTCTTTAACTTTTATACAGAGTACATCATGCTGGACTGGATAAATCACAAACTGGACTCAAGATTGCCGGGAGAAATATTAACAAACTCAGATATGCAGATGATACTACTCTAATGACAGAAAGTGAAGAGGAACTTAAGAGCCTCTTCATGAGGGTGAAAGAGAGTGAAAAGGCTGTCTTGAAACTTAATACTAAAAAATAAGATCATGACACCCATCACTTCATGGCAAATAGAAGGGGAAAAAGCAGAAGCAGTGACAGATTTTATTTTCTTGGGCTCCAAAATCACTGTGGACAGTAGCTGCAGCCATGAAATTAAAAGACACTTGCTCCTTGGAAGGAAAGCTATGGCAAAACTAGACAGCATATTAAAAGCAGAAACATCTCTTTGCCTACCAAGGTCTGTCTAGACAAAGCTATAGTTTTTCCAGTAGTCATGTAT
Organism: Nanger dama; assembly: GCA_917880005.1. Classification (NCBI taxonomy): domain Eukaryota; kingdom Metazoa; phylum Chordata; class Mammalia; order Artiodactyla; family Bovidae; genus Nanger; species Nanger dama. The sequence goes on along the minus strand of CAKJTW010000044.1, from coordinate 7,954,029 downwards.
GGATGTGAGAGTGGACCACAAAGAAGGCTGAGTGCCAAGAATTGATGTCTTCAAACTGTGGTGCTGGAGAAGACTTCCCGGCTGCTCCTCCAGCATGGTAACAGAAAGTCCCGAGGGCCGGACAAAGCCATCAGCCACTGCCACCCACCTTATCAGCCATGCCCCCAATACTCCTTCTCCTCCAGTTCCTTCCTTCCTCCACCTCCCTTCCTTTCTCAATAAGCTGTTTTTAAAAAGAGAGCTTAATGGAATTTCTCCCTGTTTCTCCCAGTGCGGGTGGAATGGTGCTTGGAAACCGAAGGGAACAATTCCCTTTGCAGGGCGCATACCATCCGCTGCAGATGGTATAGTGTTCACTCAACATTTTTCACCCCCCCCTTTCACAGCATCATGGAAGCACTCACTCTGTGAGCAACCCCGGAAGCAGGCAGGCCTCTTTCAACCTAGAGGAAGGCAGGGTGCATTTTAGTGGGTTGGTGGCTCCAAGTCTCCACCCCACCCCCCCACCCCGACCTCGGGCAAGTCTACCGGGTGAGTAAGGAATTCAGGAAATTTGGCTTCTGTCTGCACTCCTCGACTCACAAAAGCTAAACATTTTTTCCTTTTAAAGGAAGAAAAAGATTTGCGCTCTCTCAAAAGTCTAACCCATTGTCGTATTGCTCACTGCAGTTCCAGAGCTGGGGGGCTGGGCGGTGGCAAACTAGTTCCAAATCGAAAATCTACAGAGACAGGCATGAGCAGTCTGCAGGGCTCTTTCTTTCCCTTGCAAAGCGCCGACTTCCCAGCTGCGATTAGAGATGCCGGCTCGGGCTGGGCTTCCTCCGCGGACTCTGCAAGAGGCAGGTTGGGTGCCCTGCCGGGGACAGAACGCTGAGAGCGGCTGGCTGCCTGGGCCAAGCGGGCTTTGGTTTGTGCAAGGCTGCCATCGTGTGGCCGCTTAGGGTATTTCCCTGGGAAAACGGCCCACGCTCCGCAAGCCTAGGAACGCTGTTCTCTGCCACCGGTCAGAAGGAGGGCTCAAGATGAATAAGAGGAAAATCAAGTTCTAAGGTTCCCGTCCAGGTCTAAATCTTCTTCAGGGCATCTCATGGGCCCTTCCACGGAACTCAACTGCAGGCATGCAGTGATTTCTCCTGGAAACAAGGAAGGACTTCAGTCAGGACAGACGGAAGGTCCAAGAGATAAAGCATCCATAAGACTGGCCTGGTCTTGCTGGATCATCTTCTAAGATGCCCTCAGTCTCAGTGATGGAAACAGCCCTATGAGTCCCTGGAACCCACTTTGTTAAAAGCGGTTTTGAGTGTTTCACAGACATCTCCTCCAGGCAGAACTCTCAGCTTGCTGCCTACCTAAGCAACCCTGAGACTGACCACCTGCAGATTCCCAGGGCTGGAGGGCTAAGGGCGCTGCTAGTCTGCACAGGGTTTCTCAATCTAGGATGATATTTCAAGCCACATAGTTCCTGGGGCTCTGGGGGGCTGTCCTCACGTTGCAGCATTCCTGGTTCCACCTACTAGTAGCCCTCCTCTCCCAATGGTGACGACCAGAAATGCCTCCAGATGGGGCCAGTTGTCCCCGGAGTCAAGTCACCACCAGCTGAGAATGACTGTCGAGGGCCTGCTAGGGTCTTACTGCCGCTGTTAACAATTACCACATATTTAGTGTCCCCAGACTGCATGGATTGATTATCTATCATGCAGTCCCGGTGGTCAGAAGTCCAAGTGGGTCTCCTTGGGCTAAAATCAAGGCATCAGCAGGGCTGTATCCCTTCTCCAGGCTCTAAGGGAGAATCCATATCCTTGCTTCTCCCAGACCCTAGGAGCCGCCTGCATTCCTTGGCTCGTGGCCCCTCCCTCCAAATTAAAACCCTACGAGTTTGGTGGAGTTTTTCTCATACTACATCCGTGTCCGACGATGTCTTTTGTAGTCAGATCTCCCTCTGTCTCCCTCTTTAAGGACCATATGATGACAGGGGGCCCATCTGGATAACCCAAGACCATCTCCCCCTTTTGAGATCACTAACCACGTCGGCAAAGCCCCTTTTACTGCCTAAGGGAACATAGCCACAGGGTCTGAGGAGCCTGACGCGGGCACTGGGGCGGGCTGGGAGGATGGTTACTCAACCTGCACAAACGAATACAAACGTAATTGGCTCCAGCAGAGCTGAAAGCACAGGTCAGCAGCACAGCCGGGGGAGTGACGGGCCGTGCCCTCGCTGAGAAGGACAGCAGCACCCGCGTTCCCGAAGCCCTGGGTGACCCAAACTGAGCTGCTAGTTTTTCACAAACCCCGACTTTCTCTGTGAGGGTCCTCTGATCCCCAGAAGGGAACCCACCAGTGGGAGGGGAAACAACGCCATGCCCTCCTGTGTCACAAATCCTGGTTACCAGTCACCCCCCAAGGGAAGTCATTTCTAACAGTGGGACTTCAAGCCACGTGTCAGGCCTGGGAGAGAGAAATGGCCCCACGGCCCTCTACGGCCCTGCCCCACACAAGGCTAGGAAATGACAACCGTCAGCCTGGAGCCTGCCTGCCTGAGGGGCTAGATGTGGGACCGGAATGGGGACCATAGCTCTCACTGGGGAGATGAGACCTGAACTCGGCTCTGTACTGAGTACAAGGATACAAGGTCAAAGTGAAAGAAATCGAAAAGTTAATTGGCTCTGAAGTAAAAAAAAAAAAAAAAATTTCAGTTAGGCAGGGACAGGAAGGGGCTGATAGAAACTCTCTAACAGATTAGGGGGCTCCAGAGTGGGGGGCGGGGACTTCCCCAATGGCTCAGCAGATAAAGAATCTGCCTGCAATGCAGGAGACAAAGGAGATGTCAGTTCGATCCCTGGGTCGGGAAGATTCCCTGGAGGAGGAAATGGCCACCCACTCCAGGATTCTTGCCTGGAGAATCTCATGGACAGGGTCCCAGAGTCAGACATAACTGAGCAACTAAAGAGAAGCTGAGAGCGGGTAAAAGGGAGGTGTGCCCCACCCCAGCCAGGAGTTCCCAGAGGGCTCCCCGTGAGCTCCAGACCACAGGAGAGAGCCACATGGGGTCACCAGGGCCCGCCCCTCACAAAGCCACCTTGGCCTGGGTGGAAGCAAATGATTCCCCTGTGGCCAGTGAGGATGCAGGCTGAGAGGGGCCTGAGTCCCAGCGCCGCCTCCTTGTGGCACCAGGGGAAGCGTCAGTGGACGGCAGCAGGACCACGCAGCAGGAGACCAGGTGGATGGGAGCTCCAGAGAGCCGTGTTGCCCCCCTGGGTGGCCGCCTGAGCCAGAGACCCAGAGAGGCGTGCCTGTGCGCCGGCACCGTGTAGGCAGCACAGACCCAGGCCCAGGGCCCGAGTGTCTTCCTCACTGAAGCCCCTGTCTGCTCTGCACAAGATTCTGGGAGGAACGCGGTGCAGAGGAACATCCTTTCAACATTTTTTAATGTAGCTTACCTGGATTTCGTTATATGGGCTTTCATACTCATTTTATAAATGCAGCATGTGTGGCTGGTTATGTGTGTGTGCGTGGTGTGTGTGTGCACGTGCGTGCACACACACGCTCAATCTCTCAGTCCTGTTTGAAATAGTTACTGTACTCTATACAGTTGTTAAGTCACTAAGTCATATCTGACTCTCTGTGACCCTGTGGACTGTATACGACCAGGATCCTCTGTCCGTGGGACTTGCCAGGTAAGAACCCTGGAGGGGGTTGCCTTCACTTCCTCCTCCAGGGATCCTCCTGATGCAGGGATCGAACCTGCAGCTCCTTCCTTGACAGGTGGATTCTTGACTCCTGGGCCACCTGGGAAGTCCATACATAACCCTGTAAGCCCCCTAGATACGAATGGGTTCCATTCCAATAATAGTGTGTTCCACAATCCAGTTTGTTCATTAAGTCCCACATGGTTAGCCTAGGTACCCAACTAGCAAAATCAACTATACAGTACTGTACTGCAATAGCTTTATAACACTTTTCACAAAAATACTACCCAAAAAAAGAGAAAACATTTTTAAGCTTGCAGTACAGGACATATAAAACTACAGGAGTCAGTACAGCAGCTGGCAGAGGGGCTGGCATCCAGTGAAGGGGCGGGCAGAGTTACTGACGGAGCAGGCGGGGTGGCGAAGACGGGAGAGCTGAAGGGTCCTCAGCAGCAGGAGACGGAGGCCCAGCTGAGTGTCGTTCATGCCCGTGCTGATGGCACGGGTTCTGGCTGCTGGATTAGATTCCATCCACCCTCTTGCAAAACAGTCCAGTGGTGTCTGGGCAGTGGCTCTTCTGTCCTCATCACAGATGACGCGGGAGCCCCGGGCTGCGTGCTGAGGGGCTGCTGCAGCCTCCTCGGAGCGGTGCACATTTGGGTCCTGCGCCTCAAAGCCAACGGTGCCTCCTCCAGTGAAGACAGCCCCCTGCCGCCTCCTGTCTCTGAAGTTCTTTGGTTGCTTCTCCTTCCTCTTGTGTCTGTCCCTCCTCTGGGCCTCCAATTCCATCAGGTCTTCGTTAGCAGGCGCCTCGTGCTGCCCGGCGGGCTCCGGGGGCTGTCGCGGGGCGCTCCTTAGCAGCACCGGCTACGTCACTGCTGCGCCCGCGCTTGCTTCCCGATGTCCTGGGTTTGCAGTAAAGGCGCTGTGCTGCTGGGGTCTACAGCCAGTGGGAGAAATGCGTGTGCGTGGTGATGGACGCCAGACACGTGAATTAACCAACACGACTGACCATGCGAACACACGTTTGCTGCTTTGAAAGTTCGCAACTTGGTGGTTTGTAAGGAGGGAACTTCCTGTCTACACACGCATACATATCCGTATGTATACAGATAAGCAGATGACACCACCCTTATGGCAGAAAGTGAAGAGGAGCTAAAAGCCTCTTGATGAAAGTGAAAGAGGAGAGTGAAAAGGTTGGCTTAAAGCTCAACATTCAGAAAACGAAGATCATGGCATCCGGTCCCATCACTTCCTGGGAAATAGATGGGGAAACAGTGGAAACAGTGTCAGACTTTATTTTGGGGGCTCCAAAATCACTGCAGATGGTGTCTGCAGCCATGAAATTAAAAGACACTTACTCCTTGGAAGAAAAGTTATGACCAATCTAGATAGTATATTCAAAAGCAGAGACATTACTTTGCTGACTAAGGTCCGTCTAGTTAAGGCTATGGTTTTTCCTGTGGTCATGTATGGATGTGAGAGTTGGACTGTGAAGAAGGCTGAGCACCGAAGAATTGATGCTTTCGAACTGTGGTGTTGGAGAAAACTCTTGAGAGTCCCTTGGACTGTCAGATCAACCCTGGGATTTCTTTGGAAGGAATGATGCTAAAGCTGAAACTCCAGTACTTTGGCCACCTCATGCAAAGAACTGACTCATTGGAAAAGACTCTGATGCTGGGAGGGATTGGAGGCAGGAGGAGAAGGGGATGACCGAGGATGAGATGGCTGGATGGCGTCACTGACTCGATGGACGTGAGTCTGAGTGAACTCCGGGAGTTGGTGATGAACAGGGAGGCCTGGCGTGCCACAATTCATGGGGTCGCAAAGAGTCGGACATGACTGAGCAACTGAACTGAACTGATACTGATAGATATGTCTGTCTATATATACATATACATATATATGATCATGTTGATTTTATCTGCTTCTCTTGGTCTTAAGAGAACCCAGCAAACATTCTCCAAATCAAAGCCCCCTGATTTGCAAATGGAGAGCAGAGAAGGAATGCTGATAATCAACTGAGCCAACCCCTTCCACTCGAGCTGCACCAGGACAAATCTTCCAGAGTGCCCGGCCCCACAGGATTTGAACAGATCCCAAGCACCCAAGGACATGCAAGGACCCAAGGTTTCGTCTGCTCAGTGTCTGCCCTGTATAGCAACCAAGAGCCGCCTCAGGCTGTGGACAACTGAGGCCAAGAGAGCCCACAAGCTTTGCGGCCTGCCACACACTGTCAAGAGCCTGTTAGGGAAACCAGAAGGGAAGTAGGCTTATTCAGGCTTCAGAGACAAGAGAGAGAGAGCAGGCCTCTGACCTTGCTTTGACCTGCCTGGACACTGCCCTGACTTCATGCCTGCCCACAACAAGCACACCAGTTGATCCCAGTAAGCTGAGAGGCACAATTGATAAGAGAGGGAGTGAGACTTGGAATTCTTCTGAGCCCTGAAGGTCTGGCCAATCCCCCGGGGGTCTGGAAAATCTCATCACTCACAAACATTGTAAAAAAAAAAAGGTTAAAGTGGAACAAGAGCTGCATTTTTGCTCACAAATCGAAGATGATATCAGTTTGTGGCCAGGGATTATAAGCAGGAAACCCCAAAACTGCAATGTGAAGTCTCGCCCCTGGGGTGGACACACTGCCTAGGACCTTCCCCCAGCAGGGACTGCGGACTGCGGTCCCATGGGACTTCCCCGCGCTGTCATAACCTTGATGCTAGTCATCCCAGGTCAGCGACGTATGTGCTCCACTCTCCCCCACTCTTTCTACCTCTTTTCTTTTAATGATGGTATAGTGAAAGTAACTTAGATAATTCTCTATTATTGAAATTGCTTGTTTGTGCGTAACGAGTGGTTTCTTTTGCTAATGATGCCTTCGAACCTGAAACAAAAGTAAAACCTCCCAGCAAGACAGGGTCCCCGGTGCAGAGCTTGCCTTCTAGCAAGTCTGAAGGTGATGTTTGCTTCGTAGAAAGGTAGGGCTCGGTAAGATTAGCGAGTATTAACACTCGCTCATGGCAGCCTCTCCACCGCTGTGGCCATTTACAGGGCTTCTCTGGCAGGAAAGGAAACTCCTCTTTCTGACTGTCGCGCTCGATGCTGACAGGGACAGAGACCCCGCTCCTCGCTGTCTGGCTGGGCGCGGGCCTGTGGCCTCCCGTGACCGTGTCCACGTGTCCCGGTTGCCCTTCCCGGCGTGGCCGTGGCGATATTCTGTGCCCCGTGAGGGGGTGAGGGACACAGGCGCAGAGACAGGGAAGCGGCCGCAGAATGTCACGGCTTCTCAACGTGGAAACCCAGGCCCTCCCTCCAGAACTTCCTGCTGCTGACCATCTTCTCCTCAGAAAGAGAGCTAACTCAAAATCAGAAATTTTACATTCCTTCTCACAGAAAATAGGGATTCTAGAAACCATCTCACCATGTGTTGGCCTCCCATCCAGCCCGCTGGATTCATTCGTCCCGCATCCCAAAGGGCTTGTTCCCAAAGACCCTCTGGAACAAGATGCCCAATGCTGAGGTGGCTGAAAACGCAAAGCCCAGCTGCGGTCCAGTGCGGAGCGAGCGCCAGCGCCGCCGCTGGACCCTGCGCCCGAGGCGAGCTTCCGCAGGACCCTGGGTCCCCAGCACGCTCCGCCCCCTTGCGTCTTTCCTCGCTGAGCGTGCTGCTAGGGTTCATCCGTGCTGTAGCGTGCGTTAGCGCTCCGCCCCTTTTATAGCTGAAGAATATTCCACCGCAGGGATATACCTCATCTTATCTATCCCCCTACCAAGCGATGGATTTTGAATTTATTTCCAATTTCTATTATTATCAGCAATGCTGCTATGAACACGTGTGTGCAAGTTTTTGTGTGGACAGTTGCCTTCAGCTCCCTTGGGTATCTACCAAGAGTGGGATTTCTGGATCTCACGGTGTGCGTCTGGGATCCCAGGACAGCTTTCTTCAAGTAAGGGCTCCTCTGTGGGTTTTTCTATATTCATTGTAAAGTCAAGTAACTTTCTCCCCAATAACCATTAGACGGGAATAAAAGGACACATGTTTATAGAACACAACCGTTAGTAATGCAACGCCAAAAGGAACCCAAGGGAAAACAAACTGGACTTCATCAAAATGCAACATGCTGGGCTTCAAATGACACCACCAAGAAAGTGAAAAGACAGCTACAGCATGGGCAAAAATATTTGCAAATGATACGTGTGATAAAGCAGTTGTATCCAGACTTATATTCTTCAGCTATAAAGAAATGAAGTGATACACGCTACAACATGAGTGAACCTTAAAAAATTATGCTTAAATAAAAGGTGCAAATGACCACACATTGTATGAGCCCACTTGTACAGCGTGTCCACACAGGCAACTCTGCGGCAAGAGGGTAGGTTCATGGTTGTCTTGGGCTGGGCAGGGGTGGAAAGGGAGAGACTGCTCACAGGCACAGGATCTCTTTTGAGGAACCGATTGCGGTGATGGATGCACCACTCTGTAAACATACTGAAACATGGCAGTATATGCGTTAAATGAAATTAAGTTTATGGACTGTAAATTAGATCTCAATGAGCTGTTATATAATAACATGCAAGAACATGGAGAACTGAATAATATATTTTAAAAGGTGGTTTAATAAAGCAACACCCCATGCACACCGCCTCACTGATACTTGTGCAAGGCCGTCACGTGGAAGGATTCCTGCACACAGCCCCGCACCAAGAGGGCAGTGCACTGCCAGGAGCGGCTGCTCCGAGCCCATCACATGTCCCTCTCATGCCGTTTGTTTGTATGTCTTCAAATGAATTACATCAACAGATGGATTTTCCTTCCTTGGGAGGATTCCTTTATTGAGTAGTAACTTTATCAGACCTCTGAGCCACTTTGATCAGTTAATTTCCACGTAAACACAAAGCACCGATGATTGATCTCAAACAGTGCAATGTTCGCAGCTCACATCGATGCATGTGGGAGGGTCCATCCACCGTCACTCACAGTAGCCCCTCAGCTGCACACCTGAGACCCCTGGATGGCTGTGCCTCATTCCAGAGAGCCCACATGCCCTGCAGGTGTCTCCTGGCAACTCCACACGGAGCCCTATGCTCTGCTTCTATGCAGCTGGCCTCCTCTCTCTTCCCAGCGGTATAAGAGGGACACGCACACTGGAGACTCCAGGAAGGACGCTTTCAGAGAACGGCTTCCTTGGGTCCAGGGACCATGCCCCACTTCTCTGTAAGATGCAGGGTTGGCCCTGAGCATGTACACTGGATATGTGCTGTACAACAGGACAGACGGACCACGGGTGGTCAGATGGACAGATGTGAAGAGATGGCAGGTGGACAGGCAGGAGGGTAGCAGGGTCAATGGGCAGGTGAGCAGATGAGTGGAGAAATGGAAGGAGAGAGCAGAGAGCCAGGGAGATGGATGGGAGGGTGCAGGGATCAACAGACGGACGGACAGACACGTGAGTGAGTAATAAGTACCACGTCCCACCCCACGCGTCCTCGGATCACTCAGGAAGCAGCAGGTCGCCATCTCACCAGCACTCGGCACCAGGGGTCTCCTTCCCAACCTCGGGCTCCAGGATGGGCTTCCCTGTGTCCCTCAAAAACCAAAACTGTCCCTCTGCCCACCTCTTGAGGGTCCAGCAACAGAGGAACAGAAGGAAGGTGTCACCCCTCCCTCCCAAGGAGACCTGTTACCATCCACTCCCGCCGCCCCAGTTACTGAGGCCCAGCTTTGCCCTGATACTGGGGACAGGAGAGACAACTCACCCACCCTGGGCTGACCCTAGGTGGCTCAGGAGGCCCAGCGGAGACCAGGGTGTGGAGGCCACGGTTAGGGGGATGCCTGAGCTGAGAGCAGACGTGTGTGCAGGAAGGAGCCTGACTAATCTGCCTGACTGATGTGCGTGCATGCCTGTGTGCGTGCGTGCATGTGTGCGTGCGTGCATGCGTGTGCAAGAAGGAGCCTGACTGATGTGTGTGTGTGCGTGTGTCTGCATCTGTGTGCAGGAGGGAGTGGTGAGAGAGGGGAGGCATAGACCCTTGGCAGACCCTAAATAAGACGCTTGTGCGTCTGAAGATGGGAGGCCCTGGAGACAGAAGGCGGGGCAGGCAAGGGCAGAGTGACGCAGGCCGGCGGGCTTCTGTGATGGCCCCGGGCACTGCAAAGACAGTCTTAAGCCAAGGGGTTGGTGGTCACCAGCGATACAATCAGGTGGACACGCCCCCAGAAGTCAGGGCAGTGCTCAGCTCACCCACCCCAAGATGGCTGACCGGCCTGCCCTGGAAAGAATCCTACTGACCCCAGGGGAGGCCAGGCCAACGCGTGGGAAGTCCACCCCATGATCAGGAGACGGGCTCTGGGGCCTCGTGGGGCTGCTGGACTGCACCACGCCCTGTGAACCGCCAGCAGCACGGCCAGGGCGAGCTCGCCTATCCTCCCTGGGGTCCAGGTGCGGGAACCCCAAGGGTGCCTGGGAACTGCCCTGAGCAGGGTTGGGCAGGTATGCACAGAGGGGAGCCCGCTGTCCCAAGCGGGCCAGGCAGGCACCTTAACAGTCACCTTCCTTAGCACAAGCCTGGCCACTGCAGGCACCATCACTCCAGAAGGGCCACTGGCCCAAAGACACCCAGTCACTTCCCCTGCAAAGTAGGAGCAGGCTCCTGGAGCCTGCCCTGAGCGCCTCCCGCACAGGCCAGACGGGGCTGGAGGCCCGGGTGCACCAGGTGGCTGGCCCTGATCTCGGAGAGCGGCCAGTGCGGCCAAAGCTTCTCGGAAAGAAGAGCGTCTGCGCGGAAAGCTTTCTGGTGTCCGGGGGTCTCACCGCCATTACAGCAGGGCTTTGGTGGGCGAACCCCCGGAGGATTTCTGCAGCACTTCCTGGTGCTGAGGCAAGAGGGTCCAGTCACGTGGGCCTAGGGCAGTCTTTACCAACTCATCCTGAGCTAGAGAAACCCCGTTAGGCTTAACGAACCGGCTTCTGAAGCTCTAGCGGGACTATAATCACTTGCCCCCAACAGGGCTTTGGGATTCACTGCAGCGCTTCTCAGACTTGGCATCACCTGGGCCCACACATCAAGCCTGGGGTAGGGGGGTCCGTGTGGTCGTTTGACCCTCAAAGGACAGCACAGCAGGGACACGGGGCACCACCTTGCGACAGGAGCCTGGAGGGACGGCAGCACTCCAACCCCAAGGGCGGGGCCGGCCTCCCGGGGGGTCAGGGGCGGGGCCGCATGGCCGCCCCCCAGGCAGTCCGGCATCCACCGCTGTCCACCCGTCCTGGCCCGCCCCTGCAGGCTCACGCAAGCCACCCCGCTGCTGCCTTCACTGCGTGGTCTCCACCGGTCTGCTCCTTGTCTCCACTGATCCTCTCCTAAAACCAGAAGAGAAGCAACAGTGCATCTCAGTTAACGCTGAAAGGCCTGTTGGGGTCCTGGCCTGGCCGTTCCCCGCACTGCGAGCTCAGAGCAGGCAAGCCAGGTTCAAAGACCAGGCCAGCCACAGGGTGGGCCATCTTATGTTTTGTATGTAAGATGCTCCGTGTGCATATTTACTGATGGGAATGTATTTACTGGTGGGGTGTGCAGTCTTGACCAAGGGAGATCAAAGAAAGAACGAGGCTAAGGAAACTCTACTTCAAAAGTTGGGAAATGCAGATGTCCCCAGACACGCCCAGGACACCCTGAACATATCCTGCCTCCTCTGACGGCCTTCAAGGTTGAAAAGAAGAGGCAGAGATCAGCAAAGAGGCACAGCCCACACTGCCTCAGTAGCCTGAGAGTGTCCTAAGCCAGCCCATCTTTCCACTGTGACTCAAGGGACATGAAGGCCCTTCTCTGCCAGAGGACGAGAATTGATGTCAGACACCAGGCAGCTTTTCCAAGACAATCCAACAGTTTCTGGGAGATTTTCTACCTTTGATGTTGAGTCTTCTATCCCAGAACCACCTGCTTTCCAAGATAAGCCCACTCCCCACAATGTGCAATTGTCAGTTTTGGAGTTTAACATTGTTATTACTTCTCCAGGGATTCAAGAGCAGAGGCTCTTCTATGCCAACGAATGGATGTCAGCGCAATCACCTTATGAGGACAAGTATCTGGCACTGCCTCAGAAAAATGCTCATGAAATCATATCTCTCCAAAATCTTACAAAATACTGACTGGCAGCAGGCCACCAAGAAATACCCAGCAGCCCAACCTTGCTCACGGTCCTATCTGCCATCACTCTGGACCATCTCATAACCTCATGCCCTATTCCATTTTCTAGCATCTGGACTCAGCAGTAAAGAATCCGCCTGCAATGTAGGAGACACAGGAGATGAAGGTTCGATCACTGGGTTGGTTAGATCCCTGGAGGAGGGCAGGGCAACCCACTCCAGTATTCTTGTCTGGAGAACCCCATGGACAGAGGAGCCTGGCGGGCTGCAGTCCATGGGATCGCAAAGAGTCGAACATGACTGAAGTGACTGAGCAGGAGCATGTGGACTGGAGGAGCAGGGGAGGAAAGAAAAACACATTTGCCCACACATTCGTTCTGCCTGAAAGACACTGGTCCATCGCAGAATTTGAAATTCAGATTTTTCCATATTTCCTTAACAATGTAAAGTTATGGCTGATTCCCATGTGTTCTCTGTTTAGTCTTGGCTTTGTTGGAGCTTGTCAAGCTTAGAGAAGAGGGCCACGAAAACTGATTACAATAGTGTTTCCATCCACCACAGCTCAGAGATTCTGAGCATAAATCACGGGCCCGCTGCTGCAGAGGAGCCCAGAGCAGAGGTGTTCAGGGAGGCAGTGCGAGCACGGCCCCAGGACCAGCCCTAGAATGACACACACTTGTCACCGTACCTTGTGGTCTTCTCCATTATGGGAGAGCCTGGGTCCATCATCCTGAGAAGTCCGCCCACAAGTAGCCATGGCCTCCTTGGAATGTCCTGAGTCAGCTGCCCTCCCCAAGCAAGAGAGTGAGGTGAGCAAACGGAGTGACTCACAAGGGAGCAGACAAATGATTACCAACAGAAGGGGGACCTTTATGATCATGTAAAGCATGGCTCCCCACACCCCAGTTCCATCCTTTTGATCTTCACCCTGACATTTGCTACGTGCCCTCCTAAGACAGGAAAACCTGCCAGGTTGTTGAGAGAGCACCTCTACTCAAGTATTTCTGAGCCAGAATTTAGATCTATTCTCCCAGCTTTCCAGGCATTATTTGGAGTCAGATTTCCCATTCTATTCCTCAGCCCTCCCCTTTGCCCACTGGAATTCCTAGTCACAACAGAGACCAGACTCACACACACACTAATTCAGCCTCCCTCTGCGTCCTACCAAACCAGCACCAACTTGGAAGGGGGTAACTTTCTTATTCTAATGTGTAACCTCCCTACACCTCAAAATCCATATGTGAAGGTCTGGTGGGGGTTCAGATACCTTAGGAAAAGAATGGGCAGTTTTCTAGTTGAGCTGAAAAGACAAATCGCATTTTTCAAATAAAGAATACATGTACTACATTTTACCTATATAAATAAATATGTAGTTTCATTTCCAGATATCATAAATGACCAAAATTTGGTTTAGAAAAATGTAATTAAAGCATTTAAAAACACCAGCCCTCATTAGCTCTCTCTGGTAAGTAACGATTGTATACAGCACAGTGTACCTTCCTCCACAAAAACCAGCCTTGCTCACTACTGCATCCTGATCACCTGGACAGTGAGAAATGCTGAGAAAGGCTCCGGTAACTGATCAGCTGAATGAGAGAATGCAGCAGATCTTTCATTATGCATTTTCTCCCTTTCCTGGTGTGTGAGCCTTTGTTTTCCATGTGTTATGGATGCGTGCGTATGTGCTAAGTCGCTTCAGTCGTGTCTGACTCTTTGTGACCCAGGGGGACTGTAGCCCTCCAGGCTCCTCTGTCCATGGATTCTCCAGGCAAGAACACTGCAGTGGGTTGCCATTTCCTTCTCCAGTGTTATGGATGAAAGTATGCCAACAGGTATAAAACTTTCACTTGAATTTTATTCCTAGGCAATGAAGGTGTGATACTTTTTATTATGATTAATGAATTAATAAATGATTCATTTATTAATTTAATTAATAATTAAATTATTAATTCATTAATTTATTATAAAAGTCATAAAATATATAAATTTTTATATATAAAATATATAAAATTTTATAAAATTATATATATAAATTATATTATATATGTAATATGCATATATAATATATATTATATTATATACATTATATTACATATATATTATATAATTTATATATATTAATTATATATAATATATAATATATAATTATTATATTATATATAAAAACATTAAAATTTATAAAATTTATAAAAATATAAATTGTCAGTTTAATTAATAATTAATTATTATTTTTAATTTAATTAATGAATGATTAATGAATTAATAAATGATTAATTTGGACCCACAAGGATGAGACACTGAGAAGCAGCCACTACTGGGCAAAAGCAGAAGCCTTACCCGTTACCATCTGGGGCTGCAGACGATAACAGTGGCCGCTGGAGGGAGCCACACAACCTTTCAAAGAGCAGCGATAGCCCAAAAAGCCCTTCCAAGGCGGCGCTTCTGCCCTCTGCTCCTCTCAGCATGGCTCTCCCCCATAAACATGCTCCACGTAATGCCACACGCTCCAGAACACGCTGGAACAAGTTAGAGCTGCAGTCTGCAAAGCATCAGGCTTTTAGAAAAATGCCCCCACCTCCTCAGTGCAAATATTTCACATCTCTTAATGTCCATTCCCTCCAGCTTAAAAATTACATATAAATAGAAAAAAAAATACTTTTTCCCCTGAGGATGACAATTGAATCTACTAAAAATTCACCTGGAAAAAGAAAGCAAAACTATAACCTAAAAATGAAAAGAAAATTAATCTGTGGTAATTACTTCCTGCCTCCAGCAACTTTTTTTTTCTCTTAAAAAAAAAAAAACTGTTGATATATTCCGTTTCTTCTTCAGGAAAGAAACTTAGGCTTGTGCAGGCTTTCAGGGAAGTCACATAAGACAGAATTCTGATCCTACTGGTCAAGTTTCAAAGGCTTCGTCTGTAGCTGAGTGTAGAAAGAAAAAGTTTCCCACAAACTCCTTCTCTCAAAAGGGCTGCATAACCCTGAAAATATTTTCAGGGCCTTTATAAGCCACAGATGTTATCAACAGTCAAGACCATGCAAACTCTAAAAGCCCCAACACGGCTTCAAAATAGATTTTAAAACATCTGAAAGGAGCAGAAGTTAATTTCCCACTGGGATGTTGTGGAATGTTGTAAAATGTCTACGCCTTACTTAGAATGTAAAAGCCATGGCCCCACCGGGCTTCTTGCTAAAGTTCTATTCCTCTGGTCCATGAAACTGTGGGAGACCTCCTAAATAATAGTCAGGAATGAAGGGACAAAAGATAGAAGTTGAAAAACGGAACAAATCAAGAAAGTGACCCTAAGAATAATTAAAAACTAAAAATAAATGGTCTCATGAGATTTCCAGGGAAGAGAAGCTTCCAGCACCTGCACTGTTTGGTGATGGCTGGGAAACCCGAGTGGGCTAACATGTGCTGACTTCTGTGAGGAGAGAAACTGACCAAAAATTGAAAACCTGCAAGCATCTGGGCTCATCTGTGACTGCATCTGCGGCCCCCACTCGCCAACCTGGAAAAAACCTGCGTGTCAGCGCTGACAAAATCGTTACAAGATGAAGCTGGTTGGCGGAAAACCTTGGCGAGTGAATCAAAATCCTGACTGCTGGCCCTAGGGGAGACAGGAGGTGTGGGTGAAGCTGGGAACTAACCATGATGTACACAGGCAGTGAAAAGACCATAATTAAGAGTTTTTCAAAAAATTACAGTTTCTGTAATCTAATTATAGCCCTAATTATAAGAATGACCCTTGTTCCTTCGACTCCAGCATGTTTCTAGAACGTTCTCTGTGGAAGTTCACTTGCCGCTTTAAGGAGAGAGTTGGTGCATCTCGGAGTGAGCTGCAGTGACAGGCCTGGCCTCGGAATCGTAGCGCCTCCCCTGACCAGACCACACCAGCTCCTCAGCTCTTGGAAATAACCCCCAGTGGAATTCTCCGAGGAAAGCATCTCCCCAGTTATGCGGCAGTGTCCTCCCCTGCCAGCCCCCTCCAGCCCGTGCTATTTCCGCATTCTGAAGGGCAGGCCCCCCTTTTCCCCCCACTTCCAGCCAAGGAGCTGTAGTGTCCAAGCCGCAGGGCAGGGCCTGCGTGGGGGCTGCGGGCTCATTTGTGAAGCCCCACGGCCGCCCGGCCAAGCGCCTGGGACCCAGCGGGCTTCCCTTCATCTCTGACTGCGCGCCGCAGGGCAAGTCACTTAACCACCTCATTAGAATCGCAGTCACGGCCCTGCACGGCCTCCTCCCCAGGTGCCCGGCCACTCCATTAATTTCTGCAAAGACCCATTAAGCCTCCTGGCCCAAAGGCAGCCGAGGAGCAAAACCTATTGCTATCGTCATCAATGAGTTCCCTGGCGCTCTCCCTGGTCTCCACATCAGAGGAATCCATCTCCAGGGGAAGAGAAGGCCTGGCCCTCAGCGCGCCCATCCCTAACGAGCTGCCTGCAGCCGCGGGGCTGGCACAGACGCTGAAGGGGGCTGGGGGCCAGAAGGAGAGGGCAGCCACGCTTGCACTGCAGCTGGTGAATCCTGACAGTTAGACCCTCCACACCCCACTGCAGCCCTGACCCCCAGCTGCCGCTGAGACCCGGCCTGGGGGTCAGCCTCCCCACCTGAGACTCCCCGACCCGGCACAGACGCCATCCGCCACCAAACCCTCCGAACGCTTGTTGGAGGCGGCAGGTGTGTCCCCCAACAGGGTTGCCCACCACCCAGCGCGAGGCCGCAGACACAGAACGTGGGCCGCTACCCGCGTGAACCCTCCCAGCAGACGAGGGGGCAGAGTCCGCTCCCCCGCAAACCTCTGTGTGCTCAGAATCTTTACAGATGACTCACTCCCCCGCGGAACCGGCATCTCCAAGGCGCCTTCCTGCAGACTTCCCTGATCCTTCCAGTCAGAACAGAGGGACCCTGACTCACAGGGAATCTCTGATCCGGCTACACGGAGGGAAAGCTAATATTTGAGCAAGAGGGTCTGGAAGGTGTGGCTCCTTCAGGAAGGGAGGCAGCGGCAGGCCAGGATGCCACCACCCGGCTTTCGCTCCCTCCTTTGTCCCTGCAACAGCGACAAAGAGATGGTCTCCCCGGTGGACTCGATCCGAACCTGTGCCTCTGCTACTGACCCTAGAAGCGATCAGCCCACAGGGCACGGCTCCACCCCACTCACAGTCCAGATGAAGTCTTGACTGTTGAAGCTGAACCTTCAGCCAGATGTTGCCTCGCTGGCCCCAGGCTCCGGGGGCTCCACCTCCCACAGGCGTCCCCGCTCGGCTGGGTGGGCTGCCAGGAACTTCCTGCAGACTGGAGGGAGTGCACAGAGCAGTCAGGGGCCGCTGGCCCTGCCCACCCTCCCCTGTGTCCCCTGCCCGGCCCACCTCCGGCTCTCTGACCCCTCTGTGCCCTCCCCTGCCTCCCACCTTCACCCACCCCGTCCAGCCTGCTCAGGGGGCCACAGTGAACACCACTCGCTGGGGGCCCTTAAACCACCAACAGTTGTCTTCTCACAGCTCTGGGCTGGAAGTTCAAGATCAAGGCGTCAGCAGGTTTGCCTTCTTCTGAGACCTCCTTCTTGACTTGGAGATGGCTCTTCTGACTGTGTCTTCTCCCCCATCTCCCTTCTGTACCCTCTGGGCCCTATCTCCTCTTCTTACGGGGGCCTTCTCTTACTTGTCCTGTTGGATCAAGGACCCCTTAGGACCTCGTCCAACCTTAATCACCTCCTGATAGCTCCTGGCATCACTGACACAATGGACATGAGTGTGAGCAAACCCTAGGAGACAGTGGAGGATGGGGGAGCCTGGAGTGCCGCAGTCCATGCCGTCACAAAGAGTCAGACACGACTGAGGGACTCCATCTCCACAAACAGTCACCCTGGGGGTTAGATTTCAGGGGACCCTATTCAGCCCCATAACATCACCCACCCAGTCCCCTCTGCAGACACCGTCCCTGCCTCTGAGCTCCACAGCCCTCCTCTCCCAGGGACCCTTCCCACTCATCCACAGACGTCCGGACTCCAAACCCCCTCAAGGCTGTAGATGTCTATGCCACATTCACAGGGTGAGCATTTCCATATGGCAGGGCCCCAGTTCTGCCGGTGCTGGGGGCTGCATGAGGCCCCTGGCAAGAACGCAGATGGAAACCCAGAGGGCATGATGCTAAGAAGGTGGAAGCCGAGCTGGTTGAGTGCTAGATAGGAAGCCCTGCTCTCCTGTCTTAACAAATGTAACTCCTCAACAAGAGGAAAAGCCAGTTTTAAATCTAGAATTCTTAGACTCCTGGATGTTTTGCACTTGAAGGCGGCAGTGCCAAGAGAGCCGGCCTCCAACTGGCAGCCCACCCTCTCCTCCCTGTCCGGCTCCCCACACACTGGACATACGGGCATGGACCCCACACCCACGTTCCATGACACCCCCACCAGAACAAGGACGTGCAGAGGGGTGTTGCGGTCCGCCTTAGGAGCACAGGCCCAAGATGGAGAACACTCGGGCCTCGGCAGCCCCAGGCAAGAATCCTGGGGTTCCAGTAGCCTGAGCTGGTTTAGGAGTAGCCTGGACCCAGCTGAGAATATCCCCTTGGGCCCACAGATTCCTCATTCCATGGACAGAGGTTCAGCCTCGACAGGGCACTAAAGCATCCGGCCCTGGGCAGCGGGCCCTCTGGGCCGGTCCAAGGCAGGACTGTACAGGATAAAAGGCGGTCAGGGAGGCATGGAGCAGCTGGCCTCGAGCCTCTAGCTGCCGCTCTGTCCACACGCTGCCTGCTCACCCCCGAGCCCAGGCACAGCAAGGGTGACGCAGAAGCAACTGAGACCCCACGTGTGATTCGCAGTCAGCACCTTCAGAGCATTGTCCCTGCCAGGTGGAGATACAGGCCATGGGAGGGTCTTCGCAGTGCGGCTCCTGTCCTCTGAGGCCTGCTCCTCCCCAGGGGAACCCGGGGAGGGCTCGAGCACGCTTCCTCAGCTCCTGGTCCCCCTGGGGCTCCTGGCTGGAAGGGCAGAGTGAGGATTCCCATCTTCTTGGGAGAGAGCAAAGGCCCTCTGAGGCCCGACAGCAGCCGTCAACGGAGTGCAAGTTCCCCACATTCTGCTTCTCTCTGACGCTGGGTTGGTTTGGTTTTTATTGTTTTCTAAATCCAGCTCTTTCTCAGGGGCTGGACAAGGTTTGCCCCTTGTGATCAAGCTTGAGCTATCAGTGCTGAACCAATGGGAGGTTTCTCAGAGGAAGAGAAAACCCACAGGCCTGTCATGGTGCCAGGGCCTCCAAGGGACCTCCCTCCCCAGAATCATCTGGAACACACGGGAGTTACGTGTCCCACTCCCCAGATGCCCCTCCCCGACGCAGCCGTCACCTTGGTACATGGCGGGCGAGATGGGCCAGCTGGACGCCCAGGGCCTCGTCCTCTCGGAACGCCTGGCAGAAGTCCCGCAGCATGGCTAGCCCCAGGCCCTGCCGGGCGGTGGCGCCTCCCGGACAAACACGGTGTCGAAGACCGGCAGGAGGTAGCAGGTACCCGTGTCGTCGCCGCACAGGCTGCCTGTGGGAAGGCAAGAGGCACACGTGGTTCCTGGCCGGACCAGCCTGCTGGGACCTGGCGGGACCCCACTTGGCCAGGTCCCTGGTACCCCTGGAAGCAGCGCCAGCCTCACAAACTAAACGCCCGAAGACGAGACAGCAGATCACTCGAAACCACCCACTCCTCAGCTGACTGGCAGCCCAGACGCTCTCAACTGCTGCGAGCAAAGCCACTCGGCCTGAAATCACAGCGAACTCACGGGACGAGGCAGGGTGAGGCCACGATGCACACAGACTCCTCACACCCCTCCCTCACTGAACACAGTTCAGAGACACCCCCCCAAAGCCAAGGAGGAGCATCTGGGCAACATCAGAGTTCCCCCTGAACCCAGGGAAACGGGCTAGGACTTGTTCCAGGGTACGGACTTGTTCAGAGTTCACCTTGGCCGATTATGGCAAACACATTTACCACAAACAGACCAAGTCCTGTTTCCCATGGAACATGAGCGACACTGCTGTTGCAGAGCAAGGCGGGCTCCCACTTGTCCACACTGATTGAACTTTACTGCAACCAGTACAGTTGCTGTTTCTGCAACAGGAAGATGTCCCTGCACTCAGTCACCTCTGTGGTCACCCTAAGCTAGAAAATGCCACATGCACCCAGCTACATCACCTTCCTCACTTCCCAACTACACGGCTCCTTGTGCTCTGAATGCCCTGGAACCTAAGAAAAGAAACGTGTCACCTACTCTGCGCCTATTGGAAGAGGTGGTGTTTGTGCCTGCAAAAAATTCAAAGGTAAGTAATTTCCCAAATAAACAAACAAAGAGTCTAATTAGCCAGGCTGAATCATAGCACACACAATTGTCATGAATTGTGTGCAAACATGGCCACAGTTATTCCCCTTTCTACACCCACATACCTCTGCATGTGATTCTGAAGCTCCCTCCCATCAAGAGACGGGTTTATCTCCTCTCCCCTTCAGTCTGGCTCACTCTGAGCAACAGAATGAAGCTGGCACGAGCACACCAGCTCTGGAGCCCGGGCCTATTGGGGTCCAGGGCCTCTCCATTCTCTCAGATCTCTACCACTCACATGAGAACAAACCTGGGCTAGCCTGCCACCATGCAAGAAACCTGGCCCAGGCACCCTCATGGTGCCAGCCAACATCTAGCTGGTCCTAAGAGACAGGTGATCAGGCGACTGTGGACACATAGGCCAACCCAGCTTAGCGCAGAAAAGCACCAACCAAAATGGGAGCTAAATAAATAGCTGGTTTTGTGCCCAAAATGAATGAATAAATAATCTATGACCGACAAGCAACCCCCAAGTCACTTGAGGTGGTAATTATAAAGTATACTTTACCCTCAATGTACCTGGAAATGACAGCACCAACTTGGTTGGAATTATATAACTTCCAACTTTTATAGATGATGAGAACAATGTTCCCCAAACAGCAAAGTCCTCCAAAGCTAAGAATGCTTAAAATTACATAAAGATACAGTTCTACTCACAACAGCATTAAAAGAGAAGTAAATACTCAATATATTTAACAAAGGACACATGAGCCTTAAATTATGACAAAACATTGTTGAAAGAAATTAAAGATCTAAATAAATGAAGAGAACTTCCATGTTCAAGGACTGGATGACTCAATACTGTTAAGCTGGCAATTCTTCCCAAGTAGATCTGTAAGTTTAGTTCCAGCAAAACCCCAGCAGGCTTTTTTTGTGGAAACTGACAAGCTGATAGTAAAATTCACATGAAATGGTTCTCTAGGATAAACAAAACGGTTTGGGGTGGGGAGGAAGGAGAAAAATGAAGTTGGAGGCTTTACATTACCCAATTTCAAAGCTTCTTATAAAATCAAGGTACTCAGACAGTGTGATAATGGGGCAAGTGTAAGCTACAGATGAGTGGAGCAAAAGGGTGGGTCCAGAAGTAAATGCTTATGCTCTGAATTTCTGTAAAATACCAAGGTAACTCAATGTGGGGAAAAGATAGCCTTTTCAACAAATAGTGGTAGTATGACTAGACTCCGTAAGCCAAATATTAATTAATTAAAAAATGAATAAATAAAGCTGGGACACAACAAAGCCCAGAATTAGATCCACACAAATGGTTGACTGCTCTCGGGCAAAGGAGGAAAGCAAAGTCAATAGAGGAAGAACAGTCCTTCTCAACAAACAATGCTGAGACAGTTGGACGTCCACACGCAAAACTATGAATCAACCTGAAGCCCTTCACAAAACGTAGCTGAAAATGGATCACAGACACAAATGTACAATGCAGAACTGTAGAACTCCTAGAAGACAACATATGAGAAAATCTAGATGACCTTGGGTTTAGCAATAAACTTGTGCCTCCACCATCAAAGGAATGATTCATGAAAAACGATTGATAACTAAATTCCATTAAAATCAAATTTTTCTACTCTGTGAAGGACACTGTCAAGAGAATGAGACACCACAAATTGGGGAGGGGGCAAATATCTTCAAAAGACATATCTGATAAAGAACTATTATACAAAATATACAAAGAACTCATAAAACTCAAGAATAAAAAAACAAAGAGCTTGATTAAAAAGTGAGCCGAAGACCTTCACAGACATCTCACCAAAGAAGTTATGCAGATGGCAAGTAAGCATATGAGAAGATGTTCCACATCATATGTCATCAGGAAAACGCAAGTTTAAAACCAGTGAGATGCGACTACATACTTAGAACAGCCAAAATCCAGAAAACTGACACCACCAAATGCTGGTGAGGATGTGGAACAAATGGAACCCTCCTTCACTGTTGGGAATGCAGATGGTACAGACACTCTGATGACAAGTTGGTGGCTTCTTATAAAACTAAACCCACTCTTACTACAGGATCCAGCAATTGTGCTCATTTATATGTGCCTGAAGGAGTTCAAAACTTCTGTCTACATAAAAACCTGCACACAGATATTTACAGCACCTATATTCATAACTTGTGCCTACAGCATCAAAGACAGAGGAGCCGGGTAGGCTGTGGTCCATGGGGTCGCTAAGAGTCGGGCACAACTGAGCGACTTCATTTTCACTTTTCCCTTTCATGCACTGGAGAAGGAAATGGCAACCCACTCCAGTGTTCTTGCCTGGAGAATCCCAGGGACAGGGGAGCCTGGTGGGCTGCCATCTACGGGGTCTCACAGAGCCGGACACGACTGAGGCAACTTAGCAGCAGCAGCATATTCATAACTACTAAAACTTGGAAGTGGGACTTCCCTGGTGTGCAGTGGCTAGGACTCTGTGCTCCCAATGCAGGGGGCTTAGGTTCGACCCCTGATCAGGAGCTAGATCCCACCTGCTGCAACTAAGACCCAGCACAGCCAAATAAATAAAAAATGAACTTGGAAGCGACCAAGATATGCTTCAGTGGGAGAGTGGGTAAATAAACCATGGTGCATCCAGATGATGGAATATTATTCGGTGCTGATAAGAAATGCACTTTCATGCCATGAAAAGATAGGAGAATCTTACTCAGTGAAAGAAGCCAGTCTGCAAAGGATGTGCTGCGTGCTTAGTTGCTCAGTCATGTCCGCCTCTCTGTGACCCTATGGACAGTAGCCCGCCAGGCTCCTCTGACTATGGGGTTTCTTCAGGCAAGAATACTGGAGCAGGCTGCCATGCCCCCCTCCAGGGGATCCTCCCAACCCAGGTCTCCTGCACTGCATCTGAGCCACCAGGGAAGCCCCAAATCCTGGAGTGGGGGAGCCTGTCCCTGGTCTCCAGGGGCTCTTCCTGACCTATGCCATACAATTATTAACACAATTACATGATATTTTGGAAAACGTGAAACTATGAAGGCAATAAAGTATTAGTGATTGTCAAGGGGTGGAGGGGCATGGGATGAATAGGTGGAACATGGGATTTTTAGGGCAGTGAAGCTACTCTGTATGATGCTACAGTGATAGAACACGCCTTCCTACAGCTGTCAAAACCCACAGAACGTGTAACATGAAGAATGAACCCTAATGTAAACTATGGACTTTAGTTAACAATGATGTATCCTTTATGGATTGACTTGTGTCTCCCCAACTCCCAGTACATCAGGAATACAACTGTATTTGAAGAAAGGGCCTTTAAGAGGTGATGAACTCAAAATGAGGTCTTTCGATGGGCTCTAATCTAAGCCAGCTGGTGTCCTCATAAGATGAGGAAATTCGGACATGAGAGGGGTTCCAAAGAATGAGCACACGCAGAGAAAAGCCAGGAGATGACACGGTGAGTAGATGGCCATCACAAGACAAAACACAGGCCTCGGGGGAAACTAACCTGCCTACACCTCAACCTTGTACTTCCAGCTTATAGAATCATGTGAAAATTAATTGCTTTAAGCCGCCCAGTGTGGGTGCTTTATTACAGTGGCCCTAGTGGATTAATATATGCATCAATACTGGCTTATGAAGTATAACAAACACACCACACAAGCCATTGTGTTAATAAGAGAGGATACTCAGTGTGTCTGGAAGGGGATGGGAGCTCTTGGTACTTTCTGCTCAATTTTCCTATAAACCTAAAAACTGTTCTAAAAATTAAAGTATGCTAATTTTTTAATGTGTAAGGTATTTTTTTAATGAAACTGGATCCTTACTTCACATCATATAAAAAATTAATTCAAGATGTATCTAGACATAATGTAAGTGTTGGGGCTATAAAGCTTTTAGAAGAAAATCTTCATAACCTTGGGTTAGGCAAAGAGTTCTTAGTTTTGACATTAATGAACACAACCAACTGGCAAATCTGACTTCATTAAAATTAACTTTTGTGCTTCAAAAGACACCACTAAGAAAATAAAAAGACAAGCCACTGACTGTAAGAAAATGTTTGCAAATCATATTCCTGATAAATGACATATTCAGATTATATAAAGAAACCTTATGATTCAACAAAAGAAAATAAATAACCAATTAAAAATGGACAGATGATCTGAACAGACATTTCTTCAAAGAAGACACACAAATTATTAATAACCAATGAATAGATATTCAATATATTAGTCATTTAAAAACGTAAATTAAAACCACAATGAAATGCCACTTTTGACCTACTAAATGGCTATAATTAATGTACTTGAGTCAGTTTTAATGAGATGGGCGAACCTAGAGCCTATTATACAGAGTGAATAAGTCAGAAAGAGAAAGACAAATATCATTTATTAACGCATATATATGGAATCCAGAAAGATGGTACCAACGATCCTACATGCAGGTCAACAAAGGAGACGCAGACGTAAAGAACAGACTTTTGGGCTCGGTGGGAGGAGAGGATGGGATGATTTGAGAGAAAAGCACTGAAACATCACCATATATAAAACAGATGGCCTGTGTGAGTTTGATGCGTGAAGCAGGGCACCCAAAGCCGTGCTCTGGGACAACTTGGAAGGATGGAGTGGGGAGAGAGGGGGGGAGGGGGGTTCAGGATGGGGGGACACATGTATACCTGTGACTGATTCATATTGATTTATGACAAACCCATCACAAACACTGCAAATTATACTTTAATTAAAATTAATAATTTTTGTTAAAAAGGACAAGCAAGTGTTGACAAGACGTGGAGAAATTAGAAGCCTTATATGTTGCTGGGAGGATAAATAATGATATAGAAACTTTGTCAAGTAATTTGGCAGTTTCTTAAAAATTCAAACATATGCTAACCAAATGACCCACTGATTCTACTCCTAGAATCCCACTTAAGAGAAAAAAATGCATGTCCATACAAAGATGGGTATATGAATATTTATACCAGCATTATTTGTAATAGCCCAAACTAGAAACTATACTGGTAAATACATAAACAAAATGTGATATAGTCATACCATGAAATGTTACTTAGCAATAAAAAGGAATGAAATACTAATATTTGCTACAATCTAGATGAACCTCTGGAGAAGGCAATGGCAGCCCACTCCAATACTCTTGCCTGGAAAATCCCATGGGCAGAGGAGCCTGGTAGGCTACAGTCTATGGGGTCGCACAGAGTTGGACACAACTGAAGTGACTTAGCAGCAGCAGCAGATGAACCTCAAAAACACCAAGCTCAGTGAAAGAAGCCAGATGCAGAAGACCACATACTGTATCTTTCCATTCATATGAAACACCCAGGAAAGGCAAACTGATGGAGACAGAGAGCAAAACAGTGGCTCCCCAGAGCTGAGATGGAAAGAGATTGACGCCAACAGGCAACTTTGGTGGTTGATGGAAACACCCGAAATCGGGATTGTGGTAATGGTTATGCAACTTCCTATATTTGCTTTGAAAAAATCTTTGAATGGTACATTTAACATTGGCAATTCTTATAGGATGTAAAATTATACTTTAATAAAATTGACATGAAAAGATATAATAAATTTTATTAGAAAGATACAATTAAGGAAAGGAAAAATAATAAATTCACAGTGTAGAAAAGGGACAGACACCCCCTTGACTGATCAGGGTGAATATCATCAGTAGTATTGGCATCCTGTGCCCCAACACCTGATGTGAGCACTTGAGGAAAAGGGCACTTCACTGTGCCCCGAACCCATAAACCCAGGTGAATCATAAGAATATGAATGCACATTCCATAACTCTCTTTATAGAGAGCAGCACTCCTCAAGTGTCCAGGTCATGAAAGACAAGGAAAACTAAGAAATGGTCCCAAATGACCTGAAAAGGCAGCAAAGAATCCTAGGTCAGATCCTACCAGAGAAGAACACTGCTGGAAAAATCAGCCAATGTTAGTTTCTCAGTTCTGACCATTCTGTCATGGTTATAAAAGAAGCTAACGTTAGGTCAAGGTGACTGAAGGGTATAATGGTCTACCTTACCTTTGCAACTCTTTTTGTAAAACTAACACTATTTCAAAATAAAAATCTGGAGCAGTGCAGGGGAACACTCCACCAGCCCTCCAACATACTGGTCAAATAAAACCATCTCCATTTCCAAAGCCAACAAATTTGCCTTTAAATAAGAAGATTAATTAACTCTAGTAAGAATATTACAGCCTGACTGTGTACTGGCTGAGGCAGTAAGCTGGTTGCACACGGATGGACTCGACTCATAGTCAGGAAACCTTGCCACACAGCACAGAACGGTTGGTAGGAACCTCAGCCATGACCTCACCCACTCTACCCACTTTATAGACAAGGCAGCTGACAGGGCCAAGAAAGGTTAAAAACATGGGACTTGGCTCCTTTTTATCACTAACAACTGCCCAGCGGCCTCCTGTCAGCTCACAGGGAGTGTTGATGCCACAGCAAAGAAATTACAGGGAAGGAGACAAGGATAGAAGTGAATTAAAAAGAAAACTTTTTTTTTTTTAATTCAAGTGTTGCTAAAGCAGGGAAGAGGACACGATTCATAAAGCATATTAGGAATTAAAGTAGAGATATCACTACAAATGTGGCAGAAATTTAAAAGGTAGAAGAATAGGATAAATGCCTGCAGACTGATAGATCTGAAAACAGATGAAAAGGACAAATTTCTAAGATTGTGTGTGTGTGTGTGTGTGTGTGTGCGTGTGTGTGTCCACGCGCACACATGCACGCTAAGTCACTTCAGTCAGGTCCAACTCTGTGTGACCCTATGGACTCCTCTGTCCATGGGATTCCCCAAGCAAGAATAGTGGAGTGGGTTGCCATGCCCTCCTCCAGGGCATCTTCCTGACCCAGGGATCGAACTCGTCCTCAGTGTCCTGCCTGGGCAGGTGGGTTCTTTACCACAAGCACCGCCTGGGCTGGGAAGCCACCTAAGATAATACAACCCACAAAAACTGACTCGTGGAAAAATAGAAAAGCTAAACTATCCTATGACCATGGAAATCTGAACTCAGTAGCCCTCCCACACCGAACACACCAGGGCAGGTGACTTTAGAGAGAAGTTCTGCCAACTTTTCCAGGAAAGCCTTCCAGACCACTGAAAAGGAGAGGCGAGTACTCTCCAACTCAGTCTATGAGTACAGAGTAAACTTTTCAGAGGAAAAAAAACAAAAAGCAGACAGAGATCAGATAATTAAACAAATAACAGTTATTCATGAACATAAGACAAGAAAGCTTAAACCTATATTAACAAACCAAACCCAAGAGGGTAAACAACGTTACTCTAGATCAGGGGTCCTCAAACTCTGGGATCTAATGCCCAGTGATCTGAGGCAGAGCTGATGTAATAATAATAGAAATAAAATACAAAATAAATGTAATGTGCTTGAATCATCCCAAAACCATCACCCCCCCACCCTGGTCCATGGAAAACCAACTTCACAAAACCTAGTGCCAAAAGGTTGGAGACGCTGCTCTAGATCACCATGAGGAGCTGGTTTCTCTTCTCACTCCCAAGGCTGTGCTGGAGGAGATACACATGATCGAGAAGGTATCCAGGGTGAAACTACCATCCCAGGGTCCAAACACACCACCAGAGTAAGAGGGCTTTCCCATCAACAGCTTGGGAGGACCTGGAGGAGGACTCTCTGTGAGGACAAGACAAAGCCCACCAGAGAGTAAAGGAGGGGCACCAGCGGGCTAACCCCTGAACACCAACCCAGCAGGTGAAAGACAAGGAGAAAGACTCACTCCAGGAAGAAAGGAGCACGTCTCGGGCTTCCCTTGTGGCTCAGCTGGTAAAGAATCTGCCTGCAAAGCAGGAGACCTGGGTTCGATCCCTGCGTTGGGAAGATCCCCTGGAGAAGGGAAAGGATACCCATTCCCGTATTCCGGCCTGGAGAATTCGATGGACTATACAGTCCACGGCATCACAAAAAGTCAGACACGACTGAGTGACTTTCACTTTCACTTTGGGAGACCCAAGACAGATTTCACAGACAGTGCACTCTGGGAAGTGATAGCAGCAGACAGCCAGGAAGTAGTAGAAGAAACTGTATCCGCTTCAAAAAGAGACTGGTCAGGAAAGAAGAAGATAGATATAAAAGACAAGTGGTAAGCCAAATGCCACAGGGCATTCCCACTGCCCAGCTGTCTTGCTACTACAGGCCTAGACATCAGGAAAGTTAAGGTGTTGCTCTAAAAAATCCAGTTCAGGCCAAGTAGTCACAGCTGCTAGTCTAAGAGATCAGGTGCAAATTAAAAAGATATTTGGGATACTCCTAAACCAGGCAGAAGCAGCAAAAGTAGTGTTAACTTTTGCTAATCATTTACACTATCTTTTCATGACAACATTTTGTCATGAAATTTTTTGCATGTCTGTCATGAGCCCACTTCACAAAGTTAGAGCCAGACTCCCTGGGCACTTGGAGCATCTGATCATCTATTATAATACCAGTAAATGATCTAGACGTTCCCGAATTCTCCCCATCAAGGAGCATTGCTAACATCAATCAGGATAAAATCATTTTCTTTAAAGTATAAGGACCAAGTAGAAAATACTTTAGGCTCTGGGGGCAACCACTCATCCTTGCAGTTGCAGTGCAAAATCACCCATGGACAATATAAATGGGCAGAGGCTCTGTTCTAGTAAAGTTTTATTTACAAAAATAGGCAACAGGCAGAATTTGGTCTCTGGGCCACAGCTGCCAACACCTGCTCCAGGAAAACATTACTTTCAACAAGCAAGACTAAGTGTTTAGAATCCTATTTGTATAATAACATCTTTTCTCAAAAACAACTGAGAAAAATGCATTAACATGAACCTTCCCAAAATAAGATATACCTGGACATAAGCTCTAGTTATTGTTTTCTCTTTTAAAAGTATCATTTACTTCTATGTATTTGACTATTATAACAGGAATTTATTTAAAAGGTATGATAAAACTATATTTTTTAAATATTGAAGAAAAACTTTTGCATAAAGAAAATAACCTTGGCCAAGCTGGCTTCATCCTGGGTGGTTTGACATAAGAAAATCTGTATTGGTAATTCATCTCACTTATCAATTACAAGAGAAAGAACTGCTTCAGTTTAATGCAATGCTGGACCCTGCACATTATCAGTTCATACAACACAAAACATAGAAAACAATTTTTAAGCAAAAGAAACCTACCATTGAAAAGTGCATGCCTTGGGCGAGTGGGTCTCAAACTCTAGAATGAAACATGAGAACCACCGGGAGGGCTTATTAAGCCCTAGATGGCTGGGGCCCACAACAGCGCTGAGGGTCTAGTGCCAGAGGTCTAGGGCAGAGGCTGAGGACTCGTGTGGCCCAGGACATACAAGCAGCACAGATATGCTGCCAGAACATTTTGTTATGAGTGATCCACTGTGCATCAGGGAAGGGCTGCTGGGTGGTCCTGACCGGAAGCACTCCAGCCCAGGCTGAGACCTCATCTACCGGTTCCTCTCATGGATGGTTATGGGGTGTCTGCTCAGCCATAGTTCTTCTCTACTATTCCCCCGACTGCAGCCTCAGCTAAAAAGCTGAGGCTCATGGACCATATCAGAACCACGAAAGCCTGCCACCACAGTGGACCCACGAGCCACAGGCCAGCTGGAGCAACCAGATGCTCACAGGAGGTTCTGAGTGAACTGACACCAGGACTGTAACAGGCCCCAGTCCTTTGAGGCACTATGAGTAGAGCTGGGCAGGCATCATGGCAAGGCTATGAGGAAGGAGGAAGCATAAGTAAGTAAAGGAAACTGGCTTGTGAAGATCAGAATGGGGCAACTTCTGGGTACCCATCCCAGCACAGGAAGCCAGGCTGCAACCCCATGAACGTCCCCTGCCCCCTTCCAATACCCCATCCTGCAAGCCCTTTTCTGTCTTACAACAGAAACCCCCTTCTCATCAGACAGCAGAGCTAGTACCTGAACCTTCAGCACACTCCCACTCCTCCACTTATGCTGTGTGCCGTGCTAAGTCACTTCAGGCACGTCCGGCTCTCTGCGACCCCATGGACTGTCATCCACCAGGCTCCACTGTCCATGGGGATTCTCCAGGCAAGAATACTGGATGACGTTGCTATTTCCTCCTCCAGGGGATCTTCCTGACCCAGGGATCGAACCCAGGTCTCCCTTGGCTCCTGCACTGCCGGCAGATTCTTTACCACCGAGCCACCGGGGAAGCCAGTGTTCTGCTGTTTATGTCTCTGCTAAAGTCCAGAAGTTGGCATGACGGGCCCACGCTTGAGGGTACAACAGGGTAGGAGTGACCTGTGACATGGAGCATCAGGGGACGGGAGAACAGAAGGGCCTGGGGACCAACATGTCAGCTGAGGCCACTTCAAGGCATCACAGGTCACACGTTGTCTGGACACCTAATCACTCCATTGGACACTTTTAAGTGCCGCTCCTGTTTTTACAACTTGTATTAGCATTGGGCTTTCAGGAATCTGAAATGCAAAGTGTCCTTTTTATATGTTTATACAAAAGCAAAATACTTATTAGCTCTGCCTTAAATTGGCCGACTCGCCACTTACCAATCCAGTGTTTTCTTCCCTTGAGTGCTAAATCTTGTAGATTAATGGCTTGAGGGCCAAAGTTAAAAGTAAATCCCCACTAATTTTGATTATCTAAGGAGAATTTCAGCATAAAATAATGAAATGACCAAAGTGTCAATATTTTGTAAGAAAGGCAATTACAGAACCATCCAACTAAGGGAGAAACTCAAACTGGCCCATTAACAAATGTTCCCCCAAAGAGGGCTAGCTGAAAAGATCTCATTCATTCTACAACAAGGTACCCACTTGTTTCAAAACTGGATGCTTTCCTCACACTAAAGAGGCACAAACTACTAACAGACACACCAATGTGGATAACTCACAAAGGCATCATGAAAAAGTGAAAGCAGTCAGTCTCACAAGGTTATACATTGTTAAGACCCCACTGTGCGATACTCCAGGAAAGACAAAATCACACTGATCAAGAACATATCAGTGGCTTCCAGAGGTTATCGGTGGGGGTGAGGGGGTAGAAAAGACTAGAATAAGAAGGAGTTTTGGAGAGGGGTGAACTTTTCTGTGTTTTAAGTATGCTTGTGGTTATAAAATTCACAGAACTGGAAAGCCAAAATAGATGCATCTTACTGTCCAGTAATTTCTTTAATGACACCTCAAGTCATACACATACCAAAAGGAATGTGTTTAGAAACAATGTGTACTCTTAAATAGGTGAAATGAGCCCCCTGTGATCCAATTTATGCAATAAATCTGCACGTTTTCTTTTCCCCACAGAATGAAACTATAAACTGCAGCTTTGCTGAAACTAAATTAATAAATAGATATTCTGAATCATGTGAAATTAAAAGACATCTGCTCCTTGAAAGGAAGGTTATGACAAACCTAGATAGCGTATTAAAAAACAGAGACATCACTTTCCCAACAGAGATCCATATACTCAAGGCTACAGTTTTTCCAGTAGTCACGTATGGATGCGAGAGTTAGACCATAAAGAAGGCTGAGCACCAAAGAACTGATGCTTTCAAATTGTGCTAGAGAAAAGTCTTGAGAGTCCCTTGGACTTCAAGGAGATCAAATCAGTCAATCCTAAAGGAAATCAACTTTGATTTCCAATCTTCATTGGAAGGACTAATGATGAAGCTCCAATACTTTGGCCACATGATGCGAAGAGCCGATTACTTGGAAAAAACTGATGCCGGAAAAGATTGAAGGCAATAAGAGAAAGGGGCAGCAGAGAATGAGGTAGTTATATAGCATCACTAACTCAATGGACATAAATTTGAGCAAACTCTGAGAGACAGCATTGGACAAGAGGAGTCTGGCTTGCTGCGGTCCATGGGCTCACAAAGAGTCGGAACCAGCTTATTGACAGAACAACAGCTGACTCATGTGAATACAAATTAATGAAGAGAAATTGAACTGCTGCAAAGTTGTGAAGCATGCCATGTGCTATGCCCATAATTTAGGTATCAATACAACATTACATGACTTTGTGACAAGCACTAAGGATAGGACCACGACGGAAGACACACCATTAACTGTTCTGAACTTTTGATCTATAAACTTCTCCTATAGTCAATTAAACCACGTGTACTTGCCAGTGACTTTTTTCACAAATCATATGTGTAAAATAACAAAACACTGTAAATTATGTCTATTCATTATCTAAATTATTTTTTGCTTAATTTACCTGCAAGTTGCTAATATCAACCATTTTTTAGTTCATCAAAGTAAATTCCTCTCTTACCTTATAGACAGGGATGGGAAAGCAAGGAATAAAATTTTATGATTCTTCCCTGGACAGAGTCCTCATTAGATGATGGTGGTAGAATGAAATGGTCATGCAGAGTCACATATATGATAACTATTTTAAAAATAAATTTTAAAAATCACTCACAGATGCCATAGGACATTCAAAACCACACAGAAACCAGAGGGAATTTTAATTTCAAAAAATTGCAAATAAAATACCTAAAACCTGTGTGTTTGCAGCTTACTGGCCACAAGGTATAACTCAACCCCCACGGCTACAGAAAAGATTGGTAGGAAAAACTGCTGTCTTACCAGCTAAAGGTTCAAAGATCAAATTTCAGGACTAGGAAATTTTCAGGCAGCTAGAAATTTAAAGGAAAGTGTCAACATGGAACCACAGAATGAATGAAACCCTAATTCAGAGCAACTGCCAAATTCCTGGCTCGGAAATAATCTACACACAAGTGAAGGAGACCCCAGGGAACTCAACCAAAAGAAGTCAGAAACCAGAGATACCCAGCCTTGAAGGATGGAACTACACAGGATCAGATCTTTATGAGTTTGATGCTTTTTAACCAAGGACATTCCTCAACTGGCAGAAAGCTGAAGCCAAATGGGTTTGATGGGTGAGGGTACAGACCCTAAAGCCAGTGGAAGCAAGGAAACCACAGGGGTCAACAGCATCCATGCCCAAACCTTGTCAAACCATCAACTTTGCAGGTACAGAGAAGACCTCTACAGAGCTAAGCTACAGAGGCAGGCATGAGACAAAGCACCAATAAATACACAGTAGCAGCTACATCTCAAAGGAGACAGAGCTTGTGATTTGAATCCAGGCAAGCTGACTACCTCTCAGATCAAAAATCCTCAAAAACACATACATAAAAAGTCAGAGTCGCTGCACTGTGTCTGCAACATCTAGTCTTCAACCAACACAAGCAAAGAAACAGGAAATTCTGCCCTATGGTCAGGGAAAAAGAAAGGTGAAAGTGAAGTCTCTCAGTCGTGTCCGACTCTTGGCGACCCCCATGGACTGTAGCCCACCAGGCTCCTCGGTCCGTGGGGTTTTCCAGGCAGGAATACTAGAATGGGTTGCCAGTGCCTTCTCCAGAGGATCTTCCCGATCCAGGAACTGAACCCAGGTCTCCCGCATTGCGGGCAGACACTTCACCATCTGAGCCACCAGGGAAGCCCGAAATTGTGACCTATGGTCAGGGAAAAAAAGAAAGGTAATAGTCAAAAGGACTGATCTCATTTTTTTCACCATACAGTTCAGCCCCATTACCCAGCTCACCCTCCCCCTTCTGCCCCTCCCCTGTGGTAGCCACTACTCTGGTCTCCATATCTAACGGTCCTTACTAGGCTTGGTTTGTTCATTTACTTTGGGTTTTTGTTTGTTTTCATATTATTTCCCATGTGAGAAATCCCCATATGTTTTTATATTATTCCCCATATGAGAAATTCTGCAGTTCTTGTCTTTCTCCATCTCACTTATTTCATCTAGGATAATGCCCTCAAGGTCTGCTCATGTTGTCGGAAAGGGCCCTGTTTCCTCTTCTGCGGCTGCAGAGTCTTCCACTGTGCATATGTGCCACATCTGTGTCCATTCCTTTGCTGAGGGGCACTTAAGTTGTTACCATACCTTGGCTATTATGAATAATGCCATGATGAACATAGGGGAGCATATGTCTCTTTGAATTAGTATTTTCATATTCTTTGCATACTCAGATATAGGACAGCTGGATCACAGAACAGTTCTATTCTGAATTTTTCAGTAATCTCCCAGCTGTTTTCCATAGTGGTTACACCAATTCATGCTCCTACCAACAGTACATGGGAGCATACGAAGGTCTCCTTTTCTCCACATCCTTGCCAACGCTTGCTATTTCTTGCCTTTTTGATAACAGCTATTCCAACAGGCATGAAGTAATATCTCACTGTGGTTCTGATTTGCATTTCCTAATAATTAGTGATGTCAAACATCTTTTCACATGCCTGCTGGCCATCTGTACGTCTTCTGTGGGAAAAAAGCCTATTTCAGATATTCTGTCCATTTTTTAAAACCAAGTTGTTTATTTTTCGGTGGTTGAATTGTATGAGTTCTTTATATATTTGGTATATTAACACCTTATAATATGTACATTTTCAAGTATCTTCTCCCATTTGGTAGGTAATCTTTGCATTTTGTTGATGATCTCTTTTGCAGCTGTTTCTCTTGCCTGAGGAGACATATCTAGATAGGGATTGCTAAAATCAAAGTCAAATGGTGTGTTGCCTATATTTTACTCTAGAAGTTTTATGGTTTCAGGTCTTTCATTCAAGTCTTTAATCCATTTTGAGTTGATTTTGGGGTATAGGGCGAGAGAGTGTGCAAGTTCACCTATTTCCATGTTAGCTGTCCCCAACACCATTTACTGAAGAAACAATCCTTTCCTCATTGTACGTTCTTTGCTCTTTCATTATAACTTAATAGATTTTATATGTGTGAGTTTATGTCTGGGTTCTCAATTCCATTCCATTGACCTATGTACTTTTTTCTGCAAATACCACGCTGTTTTAATTGCCATACTTTGTAAACAGAGTGTGGAATCAGAAAGTGTGGTCTCTCCAAATTTGCCCTTTTGCTCAGGATGGCTTTGGCTATTTCAAGTCTTTTCTGGTTCCATATAAATTCTAGATTTTTTTTTTTTTTGGTTTAATTTCTGTGAAAAATATTCTTGGTATTTTGATAGGGATTGCACTAAATCTGTAGATTGCTTTAGGTCATATGGACATTTTAACCATGTTAATTCTCCCAATTCATGAGCACAGAATATCTTTCCATTTATTTGTGCCTTCTTCCATTTCAGGTCCTTTACTCCATGTCAAATTTATTCCTAGGTATTTGATCCTTTTTGTGCCAATTATAAGTAGAACTGTTTTCTTAATTTCTCTTTCTGCTAGCTCATTGTTAGCATATAGGAACATAGCACATTTCTGTATGCTGAATTTGTACCTTCCAACTTCACTGTATCTGCTGATTATGGCTAATAGTTCTTTGGTAGAATCTTAAGGGTATTCTATACATTAATATAAAATCATGTCATCCACAAAGACTTTTACTTCTTCTTTTCTAAAATGGATAACTTTTATTTCTTTTTCTTGCCTAACTGCCCTTGCTAGGACTTCCAATACTATGCTAAATAAGAGTGGCAAGAGTCTTGTTCTGGTCTTGTTCCTGAGAGAGCTTTCAGTTTTTCATGACTGAGTGTAATATTGGCTGTAAGATTACCAAATATGACCTATATTATGTTTACGTATGTCCCAGCAGTCAAGATTCCCAGGAGAAATATCAACAACCACAGATATGCCAATGACACCACCCTTATGGCAGAAAGCAAAGAAGAACTAAAGAGCCTCTTGATGAAAGTGAAAAAGGAGAGTGAAAAAGTTGGCTTCAAACTCAACTTTCAGAAAACTAAAACCATGGCATCTGGTCCCATCACCTCATGGCAAATAGATGGGGAAACAGTGGAAACAATTACAGACTTTATTTTGAGGGGGTTCCAAAATCACTGCAGATTGTGATTGCAGCCATGAAGTTAAAAGGCACTTACTCCTTGGAAGGAAAGTTATGACCAACCTAGACAGCATATTAAAAGCAGAGACGTTACTTTGCCAACAAAGGTCCATCTAGTCAAAGCTATGGTTTTTCCAGTAGGCATGCATGGATGTGAGAGTTGGACTGTAAAGAAAGCTGAGCGCCAAAGAATTGATGCTTTTGAACTGTGGTGTTGAAGAAGACTCTTGAAAGTCCCTTGGACTACAAGGAGATCAAACCAGTCATCCTAAAGGAAATCAGTCCTGAATATTCTTTGGAAGGACTGATGCTAACGCCGAAACTCCAATACTTTGGTTACCTGATGTGAAGAACTGACTCATTGGAAAAGACCCTAATGCTGGGAAAGATTGAAGGTGGGAGGAGAAGGGGACAACAGAGGATGAGACAGTTGGATGACATCACCGACTCAATGGACATGAGTTTGAGTAAACTCCAGGAGTTAGTGATGGACAGGGAGGCTGGCATGCTGCAGTCCATGGGGTCACAAAGAGTTGGACACGACTGAGCGACTGAACTGAACTGAACTGATGTCCCTTCTACATCACTTTATTGAGAATTTTTATCATAAGAGGATGTTTAATCTTATCAACTGATTTTCTACGTCTACAGAGATAACTATGTTTTTATCCTTCAATTTGTTTATGTGCTGCATCATGCTGACTGATCTGCATATGTTGAACCATTTTAAAAATATTTATTTATTTTTGACCATATTGAGCCTTAGCTGTGCCACACAGACTTAGTTTCCCTATGGTATGTGGGCTCTTAGTTCCTCAGCCAAGGATTGAACCTGTGTCCCTTGCATGGGAAAGTGGATTCTTAACCACTGGACTACCAGAGTAGTCCCTACATGGAACTGCTCTTTCACCTCTGGAACAAATCCCATTTGATCATGGTACACAAACCTTTTAATGCATTATTGGATTTTCTTTGCTAATATTTTGTTGAGGATTTTTACAACTATGTTAATCAGAGATATTGAACTATGTTCACTCTGTGTGTGTGAATATAAGTGTGTTGTCTTTGTCTGATTTTTGTATTAGGGTGATGCTGTCCTTGCAAAGTGAGTTAGAAAGCATTCTCTTCTATTACCTATTTTGGAATAGTTTGGGAAAGACAGGCCTTAAAGCTTTGAATATTTGGTAGAATTCACCTGTGAAGCTGCCTGGTTCTGAACTTCTGTTTGGAGGGAGCTTCTGACTACTGTTTCAATCTCTGTACTAGTGATCAGTCTATTCAGATATTTTATTTATTCATGATTCAGCCTTGGACACTTGTTCAGTTCTAAGAGTCCGTGCATTTCTTCTAGGCTGTCCAGTTTGCTGGCATATAGCTGTTCATGATATTCTCTTGTAGTAACCCTTGGTATTTCTGTGGTATACATTGCTATTTCTCCTCTTTCATTTCTGATTTTATTATTTCTTTCCTTCTACTGACTTCGGGCTTTTGTTTGTTCTTTTCTTCTAGTTCCTTTCAGTGTAGGTTCAGATTGTTCATTAGGATTTTTCTTGTATCTTGAGGTAGGCGTGTTTTGCTATAAACTTCCCTCTTAGTACCACTTTTGCTACATCTTATAAATGTTGGTATGTTGTCTTGTCATCTTACTTTAATCTTCAGGTGATTTTTATTTCTCCTTCGACTTCTTCATTGACTTACAGTCACTCAGTAACATTGTATTCAGTCTCCACATATCTGTGATTTTCCCAGCTTTGTTCTTGTAGTTGACTTTTAGTTTCATACCATACCACTGTGATCAGAAAAGATGCTTGATATGAGTTCATCTTCTTAAATTTATTGAGATTTGTTTTGTGTCCCAACATATGGCCTACCCTTGAGAAAGTTCCATGTACACTTGAGAAGAATGTGTATTCTGCTGCATTTGGATGGAATGTTCTGTACAAATCTATCCAATCCATCTGGTCTAATGTTTCACTTAAGGCCCAGTTTCCTTGTTGATTTTTGGTCTGGATGATTCAGCCATGGGTGTAAAAGAGATGTTGAAGTCCCCACCATTCCTGTGTTGCTGTCAGCTGCTCCCTTTAGGTCTGTTAACAATTATATGTATTTTGGTGCCTTTATGTTAAATGCATGTGTGTGTGTGTCGACTACTATACTGCTTTCTTGATAAACTGTCCCCCTTATCCCTTTATTTTTACATACCATCCATTTTGGTCTCTTGGTAAATTTTTTGACTTTAAGTCTATTCTGTCTGCTTCACCCACTTTCTTTTGGCTGCCATTCCCTTGGAACATCATCTTCCAACCCTTCACTCTTAGCCTAATGTTTATTTTTAGAGCTGAAGTGAGTCTCCTGGAATCTCCAGTAACAAATTGGTTCTTGTTTTTAATCCACACAGCCACTCTGTGTCTTCTGAGAGGTGAACTCACTCCATTTACATTTAGGGTAATTATTGATGAATGAGGACTTAGGTACTACCATTTCATCTTTTGTTGCTGGTTTCTCTATATCATTGCTGGTTTCTTTTTCCTTGTGTTCCAGCCTATCATCTTGGTTTTGTGGTTTTCTATATTTTTTTCACAGTTTCCTCCTTTTTTATGTTTCATGCCTCTGTTCTAGATTTATGTTTTGTGGTTACCATGAGGTTTGTATAAAACATCTCATAGATAAAATGATCCTTTTTCTGCTGATAGCATCTTATCTTCATTTACCTATAGGGTTCTTCTCCTTTCCCCACTTCTCCTCTATTTTTTTTCAAATTATCCCTTTTCATGCTGTAAGTTTTTTGCCAAATGGAAGTGGCTCTAGTTATTTTTTTCTGATTTATTCCCCTTTAACCTTTATGCTATAATAAAATCTTTAAAACTGATTCTGATAAAGTTATAATTTTCTGATTCTATTCATATTTATTAACTTACTTTTCTGTCCTTTTACCTTTTTGGTTGTGGTAGAAAAATTCCTTTCAACATTTCCTGTAAGGCATATCTAATGTTGGTGAACTCCTTCAGTTTTTATTTATCTCAGGAAGTCTTTATTTCACCTTTATATCTGAGTGATAATATTTCTGGATAAAGTATTTTCAGGTGACATTTTTTTAATCTTTCAGTATCTTTAAAATATCATTCTCCTCCTTCCTGGCCTGTAGACTTCCTGCTGAGAAATCTGCTGATAGCCTTTGTGGGTGTTTCTGGACGTTATCATCATCCCCCTCGTCTCTGTCTGCCTTTAAAATTAATTCTTTGTCATTGATTTTTGATAGTTTTAAGATAGTTTGTCTTAAAGAAGGTCTTTTTGCATTAAGGCAATTAGGTGTTCTCTTAGTTTCAAGGACTTGTATACCCAGTTTCTTCTGCAGGTTTGAGAACTTCTCAGCTTTGATTTCTTTAAGGAATCTCTCTGCTCCCTTCTCCCGCTCCTCTCCTTTTGGGATACACATTACCCTCATGTTTACCCTTCCCATAAAGCTGGATAGCTCTCACAGAATGTCCTCAGTTTTTATGTCTTATTTCTCTTTCCTCTAATATTTGCATCATTTATAGATTTCTCTCCTTGAACTCACTACTTCTCTCTTCCATACGGTCTGAAATATTTCCATTGCTTTCTAATGCATTCTTTATCTCGTTTATTGAGTTACTCAGCTCTAGAATTCCTGCTTGATTCTTTTCAGAGTCTTTAGTAATGTATCACTTCTGATCACTAATTTTATTCCTGAGCTCATTGAACTGCCTTTCTGAGTTTTCTCGTTACTCAATGAATTTCTTCATGACACCTCTTTTGAATTTTTTGTCAGTTAAATTGTGGTATCCCATGACTTTAAATTCGGCTCCTGGAGAAATGTCATTTTCCTTTTGTGGTACGGTGTTCCTTTGGCTCTTCACGGCGCTTGATGAGCTGTTTGTCAGTACATCTGAAGCAGTGTCTTTCTGCTGGATTCTGGTTCAACAGGGCAGAAGTTCCGTCTTTTGTTTTCCAGTAGGTGGCGCAATAGCACAGGTTTATGGTTTTCCTTGCCTGCTGCTGCGAAGTCGCTTCAGTCGTGTCCGACTCTGCAACCCCATAAACGGCAGCCCACCAGGCTCCCCCATCCCTGGGATTCTCCAGGCAAGAACACAGGAGTGAGTTGCCCTTTCCTTCTCCAATGCGTGCAAGTGAAAAGTGAAAGTGAAGTCGCTCAGTCGTGTGAGCAGCCTCCAATTACATTTGCGCGTTGGCCCATTCTACCCTCCACCGCTTCTGTCCGAGGCGAGGCTCTGTACCCTCGTTATCGCTCCCTGGGTCTCCAGGGGCCACTGAGGCCTGCCTGCTGCAATGTCTCTGGCTGCGCTCTCTTCCCTGGTGCCCAGCATCCCTGAGTTGCAGACTCTGCTGCCACAGGAGAGGACACTGGCAGGAAGCAGTCAGGTTTGGACTGGCTCCTCAGAGGGCAGGGTCGCTCTCCCTCACCCCTTGCTGCTATCCGTTCTCTGGACGGGGGGCTCATCTCCCGCAGCCAGAGAGCCAGGGTGCTGCTCCCCTAGCGCAGCCTTCCCTCTGCGTTCCAGTCCACCCAGCTTTAAACGTACAGACGTGCAGAATTTTCCACCATACTGGTGTGTTGACCAGAGGCACTTTTGCTGAACTGCAAATGCTTTACTGGGTGTAGACTGAAGGGGAGCTTTTTATTCCACCATGTTGCTGATGTCACTCATATATAACTGATTTTAAATAGGTCCAGATGTTGGATTTGGCAGACAAAGAACTCAAAATGACTTTACAAATATGTTCAAAGAATTAAAGTAATTCTTTAAATTAAAGGGAAAGATATGCTCAATGAATAAATAGAGAATCTCAACAGAGAAATAGAAATTATACAGGTCAAACCTACAATAACTGAAATCTTTAAATAGGCTCAGCGACAGTTTGGAGATGGCAGATAAACCTGAATACAGATCAACAGAAATTACCCAACCAAAAAAGAGCAAGATGTTTGAATAAAAATGAACAAAATTTCAGAGACAAGACAATATGAACACCCCAACATACATATAACTGGAATCCCAGATAAAGAAAAGAGCATAAAAATTTGAAGAACTAATCACCAAAATCTTCCCAAATTTGGTAGGAAACTGGATTCAGAAAGCTCAACAAAGCCCCAAAAGAAATGAAAATAAAATCACTCATAGAAAAATCACAGTTAAACTGCAAAAAGCTAAAGAGAAAGACTTGAAAGCATTCAGAGAAAAATGCCATTTTATGTGTGAAGAACAACAACAAATTAATTGCTGACTTCTCACCAAAGACTATGAAAGCTAGAAGATACTGGAACAATATACTCAATTTCCGAAGGAAAAAGGTATCACTAACTATTCTGTAACCAGATAAACAATACTTCAAATATGTAAGTGAAATAAAAGCATTTTCAATAAACAAAACCTGAGAGGCTTTATTGCCATCAACTCCCTACAAGAAATTTTAAAGGAAGAACTTTAGCCTGAAGGGCAACTGGAACCTATACAAAAAAAATTTTAATGGTAAATATCTGGATAAACATTTCTAAATTACATATTTTTTTTTACACCTTTAAAAGATATGACTATCTAAATTAAAATTTATAAGTCAGTAGCAACAGGTTTATAGCAAACATCTAATATATCAACACAACAATAGCACTATGAAATAATAGATACATAAAAATATACTATTGCAAGGTTTCTATATTTTACCTTAAATAATTAAATATTCACTCTAAGTTAATCTAAGTTTAAGATGCATATGTAATCTCTAGAGCAACAACTTTTAAAAGTAAAAAAATATAAAACTAGAATGCCAAGAAAGAAATTAAAAGAAACAGTAAAAAAAAATCTGATTAAAACAAAATAAGACAGGGGAAAAGCAGAGAAAAAAAGAAACAGAAGATAGAAAACAAATTGCAACAGAGAAGATCTAAGTACAACCATATCAATAATTAAATGGAAATAGACTAATATTCCAATCAAAAAGACAGAGATTAAAACTAGGTTTAAAATCTAAGACCCAATTTTATGCTGTCAACAAAACACATGCTTTAAATATAAAGACATAAATGACTAAAAGTAAAAGGCTAGGAAGAATATATTCTATGCAAACAGTAAGCATAAGAAGATGAAGTGGCTGTATTAATAGCAGAGAAAATAAATTTCATAACAAAGATATCACTGAAGACAAGTGGAGGGCCACTTCATGATGAAAAAATGGTCAATACATCAGACAAATATAGCAATTATAATTTAGATGTGATTAATGACAAAATTCCAAAATACATGAAATACAAAATACAGACAGAACTAAAAAGAAGAAAGAGGTGAATCCACAATCACAAAGACTTTAACATACTTCC
Organism: Nanger dama; assembly: GCA_917880005.1. Classification (NCBI taxonomy): domain Eukaryota; kingdom Metazoa; phylum Chordata; class Mammalia; order Artiodactyla; family Bovidae; genus Nanger; species Nanger dama. The sequence goes on along the minus strand of CAKJTW010000044.1, from coordinate 7,911,675 downwards.
CTCAGAACTTCACAATCAGGTAAAAATATTAGTAAGAATATTGAATGACAGTATCTATCACCTTAATCTAACATTTTCAAAACATGAAACCCAATACCTGCAAAATACACTCACTCTTTCAAGTCCATATGGAGTATCTACCAAGATAAACCACATACAGGACTATAAAACAACTCTCAATAGGTTGCAAAATATTAAAATGTTACAGACTATATTATCTTATTGCAACAGAATTAAATTAAAAATCAACAAAAAATAAAACATCTGGAAGTGCTCACAAATATCTGGAAATTAAAAACTTACTTTTAAAGAAACCATTAAAATCATAAAGTAAATTGGAAAATATTTTGAGCTGAATTATAATGAAATTTGGTAAATGATAAATTAGGTTGCACTAAAATTTAAAACTTCTGTGCTCTGAAAAAATTATTATGCCAAAATGAAAATGTTTTCAAAATATATCTGATGAAGAATAGAGAGTGTAACATATAAAGAATACTCAATGCTCTGTAATATTAACAAGAAAACAAACAACCCATTAAAAAAAATAGACAAAAATATCTGAACAGACACTTCACCTAAGAAGATATATGACCATCAGAAAAGCACATGAAAACATGATAATACCATTAGGAAAATGCAAATTAAAATCAAAATTAGATATCAGATGCCAAATTGCAGAATCACTAAAATTAACAATACACCACCGAGGACAAGCAAGCATGTGAAGTGACTGGAACTCTCAAACACAGATGGTAGCAAAGTCTATGTAACTATTCCACATAAATACTTTTATTCGGGCTCTCCAAAAACCAAGCTAATCCAGAAATAAGCAAAAAAAAAAAAAAAAAAAGTTTTTAATAGTCGGAAAAATACTTTTTATTTACTTAATTTTCTATTCATTTGATACTTTTTAAACTCAGTTTCTGGGTGACTAACAGTCAATTGCCACTTAAAAAAATCAGTTCATGGGTCATGGGTGAAAACAAGGCTAGTAAGCAGCTTCATAGAAAGTGAATGTGAAGCTATTAGTCACTCAGTCATGTCTGACTCTTTGCGACACCATGGACTCCAGCCCACCAGGCTCCTCTGTCCATGGAATTCTCCAGGCAAGAATACTAGAGTGGGTTGCCATTTCCTTCTCCAGGGGATCTTCCTAACCAAGGGACTGAACCCAGATCTCCCACATTGCAGGCAAATTCTTCATCGTCTGAGCCACCAAGGAATCCCAAGCAGAGAACTTTCCATCAGATTTGTAGAATTCATGAGAAACGAAGAGGAAGAAGAAATCCAAGCACCAAGTGTGATCTGCCTCAATTCAACAGCTTAATATCCTCCTTCCACACCATAGTTCTGGGTCTGCCTTGAGATGAATGAGACATCACACCCAACCTCTGCTTGATTCTCTTGGAACAAAGTCTGGGCTATCACGGAGACCAGCAGCAACAGCAGCACTGGAAAGCTCTTTCTGCCCCTGAACCGTGGCTCACACATCAAGCCCGAATCTGTTAACAGTTTTCGTTACTGTTGGTAGGACATTTATAGCACAAAGGATCTTGCCACAAACTGAAGACAAGCCATTTGGTAGAAGATGACAACAAATGAGTCGCCCGAGAAAAAGGAGTTACCAAAACACTTCCTCCTTGAGGCTTCTCCAGATCCCTTGGTCTATCTAAATGAATGACTAGAGAACACAGCCGCCCCAAGGAGCGAAACAGTCCATCAGAATCGAAGGACAAACGGCTCTCAATGAACCAAGGAGCTGACAGACACGAGTGCCTCTGCCTCTCTGATTGAGTCTGACAAATAATGACCTACACGACTTGTTTGCGTGAGACACAAGTTGCCTCACACCACACCGAGGGAAGGAAAAAAAGTGAGAAATGCAGATCTATTCCATCCTGGACACATGGAACAGATACACATGTGAACACAGCTCAAAACCACAATAGTAGCCTTTGTATCCCCAGGGGAAAAACACTTAACTGAGATAATTGCATATCTGTGGTGATGTACTTGGAAATTTCATTTTTGCTAAAATTCAGAGCTTTGTAAGAATTAAATGATAGGGCTTGACCAGCTGGGTCAGAGATATCGACAGAACTTTCAAAGTCAAAGAAGCTATTAAAGAAAGCAATGTTAAAGAAGAGCGTTGTCCCTTAGACAAAATAGCACAAGTTCCACACACTCTGCTCCTCACCACCCCTAAAAATAAGTCCCAGGACTTTACCCTAACCTCGCTATCGTGGCCGACCTCCCTCTTTTCTGAGGTAATGTCTATAAATCTTGGCATCCAGTGTGCCTTTGCACCACGTGTCAGCTATTAGCAATGGCGTTTTTCCTGACAGCAAACTGGTAACATTAACGAAAAGAAACGAATAGCATTGTGCTTGCAAAGTCATTTTACAACCGTTCATGGCAACAACCATTTTACAGGGGACGTGGCACTACCTGGGAACCCAAGGGCTGTAATGGATCTTCATCCTCTTCTCCAGTAAAATGAGAAATGTAGTGAAAACGAAATCCATACCTTGGGCTTATTTACATGACAGCTGAACTAGTGACAGTTCGCGCGCCAGAAGATTCTCTCCAAGGAACATCTGTGCTCAGGGCGTCCTCCGAGCAAGCAGGCACCCGGAGCCTCCCCGCAAGCCTGAAGGGTGGTGGCCCCACGTGGCCGCATGGCCCCTCACCTTTCCTTTTGGTTGTGTAAAATCCAACAGCTGCTCCATCTCGCCACAGAATCTTAGCCTCCTCCTTCACAGAGTGAGGTAAAAAAACATGTCATCATCATCCAAATTCCTTTCTAGTCTTCCAAAAATAACGACGTTCAGAATGAAAAGCACAATCCTTTCCCCAAATGACTGAACCTTTGAAGGAAAAACAAAAGAACATCTAAGTGAGACAAGTAGGGAAAGTCAGACACAATAAATTCGATGCTTGGAATCAACCCACATGCCGGGGGCCAGGTGTGGGCTCCCCACCACGCAATTCTTCCCGTGCTTGAGAGCTAAACTGGGGATCACAGTTTCACACGGAGGTTTTCTCAACCCTGGCCTTTCACACCCACCCTGGCCTCCAGGAGCAGGGGGGTAGGGCCAGAAAGGGCCCCTTGGTCTCCAGAGCCACAGACGTGGAGTGTGAGGAGGCAAAGGACAGTCAGTCACATACCAGTGAAACAGGAGGCGACTTCCAGGCAAGCCATTTCAGCAGAAACCTGGATGTGTCCAGAGAGAAACCCAGTCTGCCATATCTTTAACAACAGCTCCAGAATTCTGACACTCGGAAGGTAAATAATAGAGGGTCATTACTGGTGTGCAGTTGCTACACCAAGATCAACTGATTTTCAATGACTTGTGACAGATTTTGAGTACATGCTAGTGTCTCAACCCCACAGAGTTACTGGAACTCAAGGCCCAGCCCATCCCAAGGCCACATATGGAACCATCTCTCACCCATTGCAATGTCACGACAATTGAGGAAACTGTACTATGGTCAAGGTCAGGCCCACAAAAGGGCTTCATCATTAACAAGTCAAAATGACCTCCTGTTCCTGCCTGTCAGCATTCTCTGCAATCATATAGCCCACGGCTGGCACAGTGCAGTTGCTCGGTCATGTCCAACTTTTTGCACCACCATGGACTGCAGCATGCCAGGCTTCCCTGTCCATCACCAACTCCAAGAGGTTGCTCAAACTCATGTCTGATGAGTCGGTGATGCCATCCAACTATCTCATCGTCTGTTGTCCCCTTCTCCTCCTGCATTCAATCTTTCCCAGCATCAGAGTCTTTCCTAATGAATTAGTTCTTTATATCAGGTAGCCAAAGTATTGGAGCTTCAGCATCAGTCCCCTAATGGATATTCAGGGTTGATTTCCTTTAGGATGGACTGGTTTGATCTCCTTGCTGTCCAAGGGAATCTTAAGAGTTTTCTCCAACTCCTCAGCTCAAAAGCATCAGTTCTTTGGTGCTCAGCCTTCCTTATGGTCCAACTCTCACATCCACACATGACTACTGGAAAAACCATAGCTTTGACTAGATGGACCTTTGCTGGCAAAGTAATGTCTCTGCTTTTTAATATGCTGTCTAGGTTAGGTATAGCTTTTCTTCCAAAGAGCAAGCATCTTAATTTCACGGCTGGCACAGGTGGTACAAATGAAGGCCTCCTGTACCAAGAGCAGACATAACTAATCAATCCCCATTCTATGTGACTGAGCCTAGATACAGTCTAAATTCAGCCCTCTGGACAACTACAAGAAACCACTAAAATGTGGCACTTGAGGTAAAACCAAACAGCCAGTGACACAATGACAGTATTATTAGATTTTTACTCCAACAACATTCCCATATGACAGCCTAAGGGCCTGGGTGTTTATCACCCTTTCGTATGCACCATGATGAAATCAGCAAGAGTATTATTAATGCCTGGGCTGAGACTGCCACCCACATGCTACCATTTGATTCTTACCAGCCACGAGGGAAATCCTGGTTTACAGGTGAGGAAACTGAAGCTCAAAGAGGGTAAGCAGTTACATTTGTTTATTTCACTGCCTTGTTCACCAGAGGACTTAAGACAGTTGGATGAGGACTCTGCCAAAGGCAGGCCAGGTCTGAAACCCCAGACCAGGACTTCTGAGTCCCAGGCCAGTGGACCTGCTGCAGCCCAGGAGGCTGCTCCCTTCTGCATTTTCACCCATTAGGGCTCTGGGAGAGGGAACTGCTGCTGCACGCATGCTCAGTTGTGTCAGACTCTTTGCAGCCCCCTGGACTGTAGCCCACCAGGCTCCTCTGTCCATAGGATTTTTCAGGCAAGAATACTGGAGTGGGTTGCCATGCCCTCCTTCAGGGGATCTTCCTGGCCCTGGGATTGAACTCACGTCTCCTGCATTGCAGGCATTTTCTTTACCACTGTGCCACATGGGAAATCCATAAGTTTGACAGAAATATGATGCTTGGTTTTATATTTAATGTGTGCTGTGCTCAGTCGCTTCAGTCATGTCCAACTCTTTGTGACGCTATGGACTGTAGCCCACCAGGCTCTGTCCATGGGATTCTCCAGGCAAGAATACTGGAGTGGATTTCCATTTCCTTCTCCAGAGGATCTTCCCCACTCAGGGATCAAACCTGAGTCTCCTGGATTGCAGACAGATTCTTTTACTGCTGAGCCACCAGGGAAGCCCTTTATATTTAATCCTTGACCCTTAAATGTTTATCATCATCATCATCATTTTTCGTTGTGGCTTCTCGACAGATTTGCTGGGAGAGCTTCAGCAACTCACAGTTCGTTTTAGTTTGTTTCTTCCACAAGTCAAGGGAGAAGACTGCCTCAGTGGTCTGTCAAACACTTGTATGTTTTTCAGATGCTTCAGTAATAAAAATAAATCAGCTTGCGGCCCTCTAACAAATGGCACGAAGTGCTTAGTGCCAATAAACTTATTAATTGGCCCAGAATGCAAACTATTTCACCTTCATCTGGAGCCAAATCTTAGATGAGAAAAAGATTTGCAAAAGCCACACCAGCTTAACTCTGAGAAGCCACCCCAATTTTGTATTTTAGACAGTAGCAGCCAAATCAAGTTCTGACTTTAAGAATAACTAGTTAATCACGAAACCCGACGGGTGTGATGTGGGAGGTTATATTTTTCAACTTATAAAACCAAAAAGTTCAGGGGAAAGCCAGAAGAGAAAAACAGATTGCATCTGGCAGAAGGGAAATAACCAATCAAAACCTGGCAGGAGAATAAAGGAAAAAAAGAAAATGCACTTAATTTGTCCAATCTCATCACCGGGAGTGGGATGGGGGGAGGAATGTGCGACATGTGATTCTGACTTAGAGACATTTCTGAAAACAAAAACTAAGATCCAGTTCTAATCCCTCAATTAGGGTCACTAATGATGTTCACAGAAAGAATACTAAGGAAGCTGGGTTTCAGTTTGGTTTGGTAATTTGTGAAGAAGAGCTGGCTAAGAAATAGAATGCAATTAAAAGGAAAGAAGTCAAGACCCCAAGTTCCATAAATTTAGAGGAAAACTATCCCCACACACAGCTGGGGCAGACAGATCTTTACAACCTGGTTCATTAAGTGGAATTAACACTCCGTTTCTGTTCACAGCATTGCCACATTTTCAGAAAATGTGAGGGCTTTCCTCGTCTAAACTTAGAATTGATACACAAAGGAAGTTACCACTCTTGTTCTGGAAAAAAAACATATATATATATATATATATGTATGTATGTATGTATATTTAAAGAGCAACCCAGACTGTTCCTGGAATTTAGAACACCCAGTCGCTCATGCCACCTGCTTCATCTATGGACAGTGACATGCACAGCTAGGTCAGGCAGCCTCACTAAGTACATCATGCTTATTTGCTGAACCTCCAGCCACCATTAATTTACTGGAAGAAAGCCCTTTTCAAAATAATATATATCAAATCAATTAAATCCAGACCTGGAAACGTCCTGCCATTTGTGACAATATGGATGGAACTTGAGGGCATGATACTGAGTGAAATAAGGGGAAAAACAAACAGTGCATGACCTCACCTATACATGTAACATTAAAGGATCAAACTCACACCAACAGAGGCTAAGTGGTGGCTGCCAGGGTCTGGGCGTGGGGAAAAGGGAAAAATGATCGGTAGGTTCAAACTTCCAATAATAAGATGGACAAGTTCTGGGGGTCTAATACACAGCACAGTGATTGTAGCTTATGATACCTGTATTATATACTTGAAAGTTGCCAAGAGCATAGGTCACCACACAAAAGAAATGGCAATTAGGTGGTGTGACGCAGGCCTAACTAACACTGTGGTGGTAATCATTTTGCAGCGTATCAGTGTATCAAAGCAAGACTGAGCACCTTAAACCTGTTCTTTAGTCATTAAGTCGTATATGACTCTTTTGTGACCCCATAGACTGTAGCCCGCCAGGCTCCTCTGTCCATGGAATTTGCCAGGCCAGAATACTGGAATGGATTGCCATTTCCTCCTCCAGGGGCTCTTCCAGACCCAAGTACTGAACCCACGTCTTGGCAGGCAATTCTCTACCATTGAGTGCTCCTTAAACTTGCACGGTGTTATGTCAATCGCATGCATGTGTGCCAAGTAACTTCAGTCACGTCTGACTCTTTGCGACCCCATGGACTGTGACCTGCCAGGCTCCTCTGTCCATGGGATTCTCCAGGCAAGAATACTGGAGTGAGTTGCCATGCCCGTCTCCAGGGGATCTTCCCAGCCCAGGGATTGAACCCATGTCTCTTATGTCTCTTGTATTGGCAGGCAGTTTCTTTACCACTTGTGCCACCTTATATCTCAACAAAGCAGGTGGAAGTGATAACCTTGAAACATACTTGAAAAAGATAACCCATAGAAAGGGGAGAAATATTTGCTAACAATATATGCAATAAGAGCTTGCATCTATAATATGGAAAAACTCTTACAACTCAACAGTAAAAAGTCAATCCAATTAAAAAGTGGGCCAAGGATTTTCATATCTACTTTCCCCAAAATGGAAAAAAAGTACATGAAAGATGCTGAACATCCTTAGCCACAGGGAAACTTTACCCTTGCCATTCTCAGTCTCTATAAAGCCACAGCACCTCAAAGCCCACCAGGCCTGCCATCAGAGAAGATAGAGTTTGTGTCCAGTTAAATCACTTACTAGCTATGTGGCTCAGCTTCAGTTTCCTTGTCTACAAAGCAAATACTTCAGAGATTCTGAAGTCAGATAATCCCTGTCAAAAGTCTAGGTAATACAGAGGCCAGCATCTAGCACAATGTCTAACTCATAGTAAGTACCAATAAATCTACTGGAATGTAATAAAACTTCCCTACACACTAGAGAGATAATGTGGATTAATGTTTGAGAATTAAGACAGGAGAGGTCACTCAGGAAGGCAAGAGATTTACCAATAGCCAGTTATCTGTTACATATGGCCATTAACACTATTTTTCTTGAAGGTGGGGTATTATAGATGAAACGGTACCAACCAAAAGATATTAAAGTCCTAACCCCCAGTGCTGTGAATGTGATTTATTTGGAAAAAGAGTCTTGACCACATCAAGATGAGGTCTTTAGGGTGGGCCCTAATCCAACATGACAGGTGTCCATATAGAAAAGGGGAATTTGGACAGAGCCAGACAGGGACAGAGGGATGAGGATGGGACGATAACAGGGAAAGCACCACTGATAAGCCAATGAAAGCTGAAGTTAGGAGACAGGCCTGGAACAGATTCTCCCTCACCGGCCTTGGAAGAAACTGACCCCACCAACACCATGCTTTTGGACTTCCAGCCTCTGGGACTGGAAAATAACACATTTCTGTTGTTTAAACCACCCAGTCTGCTGGCACTTTGTTAGAGCAGTCCTATAAAATGAATCCACATGGGTAGCCTAACTTACTAACATGATAATAAGTACGCTGACCTTTACAACGCGTTTCACAATATCCACTTAACTTTGCAATGCCTTACCTTCATCAGACCTTCCCTTGAGGGATCAGAGGTCCTTAATACATCTTCAGTGGTCCACCAGGACTGCTTCACATAAACAGCCACAACTGAAAGAGAAAGCCAAGAGAAAATGAGGAGGTGCACATGGCCATCAAAGGGGCAGCTTTATCAGCTTGCAGCCACTGTCAAGATGCAAAGGAAAGTTTATGCGTGAGAAAAGAGATGATGTCTCTAGGATGAGTTGTCTGAGAGCCCTCACCAGGACAGAGAGACCACTCTCACCTGAAAGGACTTCACAGGTGTCTGCAGAGATGGCATGTTAACGACCCCATCACAAGATGTACCCCCGTGCTGTTGGGTGCAAGAGGCTACCCAGTAGTACTGACAAATTCAATGGGTGAGAATTACTTTTTTTTTTTTTAAGTCCAACTATATGACCCAACTTGGAACTCCGCAAATTTAGGCAAACCCAACATTATCTAAGGGCATGGAATGACCCCTTAGATAACCCCTTAGGTTAGGCATTGGCTTCTTTTACATGCTTTTCTTTCATTCTCACAATGAAATTGACATCTGCATTCTTCTGAGGACACGGACATTCTGAGAAGGAAAGGCAACCAGCAAGGAGGGCTGAGGTCAGGTCCGGCCCTCAGACCTGGGACTCCAAGCTTAATGCTCTTTCTAAGATGGGTCAGTTGTAGATGGGGCAAATTGTGCGGGGGGGTCTTTGGGTAAGCGAACTCTGGGGCTAGGACCTATACAGGGGAGGGAGGGTAGAGACATCTCTCCTACCCCACCCCTGCCCCACGCTCTGAGACAGTCACTGAGACCTGCCGAGTCCACCCACTCTGAGTTTGAACATGGGGGCTTCCCTGGTGGCTCAGACAGTAAAGAATCCACCTGCAATGCAGGAGACCTGGGTTTGATCCCTGGGTCAGGAAGATTCCCCAGAGAAGGGAATGGTTACCCACTCCAGTATTCTTGCCTGGAGAATACCACGGGCAGAGGAGCCTGGCAGGCTACTACAGTCCATGGATTTGTAAAGAATCAGACATGACTGAGCGACTAACACCTGCTGCTTAGTAGAGGTGATCTGGAACACCCTCTGTCTCACCAGGCACCAGCTTTCTCATCAGAACTACCCAGGCTGATCAGCCGAGGTGGCTGACAAGTTCGGATGAGGATCAGATGTGAAACACCCAGCTCAGGGCCAGGCAGGTAGGGGCACTCAGCATCTGCTAATTAACACGCCAGTTCCTCCCTGCTCCTGCTGCAGCCGCCAGGCCCCATCGTTCCACCTGCTGCCTCTCGACAGGATCCAACCCCAGAGCCCTGGATGCCCGCTGGTCTGTCCCCACCCATCTCCTGTCCCAGTCTCCCCTGCCAATCTTCCTATCCTAAGGGGCTGCTCCAAAGGCAAATCCAGTCAAGGCCTCCGCCTCTTATCTCCCAACAGGGCAGCTCTCCTTTCATGGCTTAAGAATCACATTTTAAAACGTTCAAGTCACTTTGGCTGCTTTCTGGCAAATTTTTTTTTTAAGATTGTTTTTTAAGAGAAGTTTTAGGGCTTCCCTGGTGGCTCAGGGGTGAATAGTCTGCCCACCAATGCAGGAGACATGGGTTTGCTCCCTGATCCAGGAAGACCCCAAATGCTGCAGGGCAACTAAGCCCCTGCACCACAGCGACTGAGCCTGTGCTCTGGAGCCCAGGAGACACAACCACGGAGCCCACGTGCTGCAGCTACTGAAGCCTGCATGCCTGGGAGCCCATGCTCTGCAACAGGAGAAGCCACCACAATGAGAAGCCTGCCCACCACAACGAGAGAGTAGCCCCCACTCTCCACAACCAGAGAAAAACCCTTGCAGCAACAAAGACCCAGCACAGCCAGAAATAAATAAACAAAATCATTTTTAAAAGCAAGTTAAGTGCTTTTAAAAGAGAAGTTTTAGGTTCATGGCAAGATTGAGAGGAGCGAACAGAGATTTCCCATATTCCTCCTCCCTGGACACACAACCCTTGTTATCATCATCTCCCACCAGCGTGGGACATTTGTTACAACTGATGGACCTAAACTGAAACTTCATGATCACCTGACGTTTCCATCAGGGTTCACTCTTGTACCTTCTATGAGTTTGGACTGAAGAACTTTTAGGTTAAGGAATTATAGTAGTTTTGATGTTAGCAAAACAAGGCTTTTGGGATAATGAATTTCTCTTTGTTATAAATCATTGTATTCGTCTTTCTGTAAAAATGTAACTTCATTTAGTGCTTTCTGAGAAGGGCACTGGAAAACTCCTAGGTTAAGAGTTAAACCTGGAAGGCAGAATGCGCCGCATAGCTTTCCCCCTTATCTTGATGACTCAGAGCCTCCTGACTGCTCCCTATTCTTAACTGATGACTTATAACAGACCTTTCCTCAAGGATGCATTTCCCTGTACCAGGCACCGCCGGGTGGTCAGTCAACTGTCTTTACTAAATCACCTGTAAACCATCCCCACCAATCAAATGTCTCCACTTCATCCCTAGACCCCCTTATCGCATTGTTCCCTACATTCCGATCTCATTCCCAGTTGTCTTTGATCTTTCTACATAAAAATCCCTCTCGGTGAGTGTTCGAGGTTCGCTTCTCCCAAAGAGGCTGAACCCGGCATGCCAGCCTGGCCTAATAAATCCTCTTGCCTGTTGCATCGAATTCGAGTCACTGTGGTCTTTGGGGTGACGGTTCCCGAGGAAAGGCCGCAAGGTCTTACAGGACAAATGTATCATAACACGTACCTATCACTACGATATCACACAGAGCATTTTCGTTGCCCTGAAAGCTCTCTGTGCTCTGCCTGCTCATCCCTTCTTACTACCTCCTACCCCTGGCAACCACTGATCTTTTTCCTGCCTCCATAGTTTTGTCTTTTCCAGAAAGTCATATAGTTGGAGTCACACAGTATGTAGCGTTTTCAGATTAGTTTCTTCCTGATGCAAAGAACTGACTTATTGGAAAAGACCCTGATGCTGGGAAAGATTGAAGGTAGGAGAAGGGGACAACAGAGAATGAAATGGTTGGATGGCATCACTGACTCAATGGTCATGAGTTTGAATAAGCTCTGGGAGTTGGTGATGGACAGGGAAGCCTGGCGTGCCACAGTCCACAGAGTCGCAAAGAGCCAGACGCAACCGATCAACTGAACTAACAGTGAAATGCGTGTAAGTTTGCTCTATGTCTGTTCATGGGGCTTCCCTCATAGCTCAGTTGGTAAAGAATCCACCTACAATCCAGGAGACCCCGGTTCAATTACTGGGTGAGGAAGATCCCCTGGAGAAGGGATAGGCTAACCACTCCAGTATTCTTGGGCTTCCCTTGTGGCTCAGCTGGTAAAAATCTACCTGCAATGCAGGAAACCTGGCTTCGATCCCTGGGTTGGGAAGATCCCCTGGAGAAGGGAAAAGCTATCCACTCCAGTATTCTGGCCTGGAGAATTCCATGGACTGTATAGTCCATGGGGCTGCAAAGTCAGACACGAGTAAGCGACTTTCACTTTCTTGTGTCTGTTCATGGGGCTTCCCAGGTGGCGCTAGTGGTCAAGAATCTGCCTGCCAATGCAGGAGACACAAGACACTCATGTTCCATCCCTGGGTCAGGAAGATCCCCTGGAGGAGGGCACAGCAACCCACTCCAGTATTCTCGCCTGAAAAATTCCATGGACAAGAGCAGCCTGGGGGGCTACAGTCCAAGGAGGGGGTCACAAAGACTCAGACACGACTGAGCACCCAGGTCTTTTCATAAAGGCACAGATATTTCATAGCTCAAAATCATTTTCAGCACTGTGTTCAGTGCTGAAATATCTCATTGTCTGAATGTACCGCAGTTCCGTCCTCCTCCACTATCTTTTATACTACTTTTATTGCCATTTTTATACCTGCTTCTCCAAGACAGGTATCTGAGCCTCCAGGGGTCCAGGAGCCACAAGATAAAAAAAAAAAATACAACTTCCCAGTCAAATCTTTTTGGCTGGAGAATTGAAGGAGAACAACCCAGAGTAGAAAACAAAAGTTCCTTGAACATTTAACGTCAGGCTCAAGACTTTAAAACGAATTTTGTGAGGCAATTGAGTTAAGCTGCACCACCTTCCTTCCTATTCCTCTCAGCTCTTGGAGGAGTCTAAGACCAAATGATGACATTAGCTATTATTGAGCACTAACTCTGCACAGCCAGTTTCTTCTTTCCAAAACCCAATAGCATCTAATTCACTGTCAGTTTCATACCAGTGGTGAATTTTGTCTTCTCCAACAATAGTTACAAAATTGATAGAGCCAACTGAGAGAGAGAAGAGCCAATTAAATGCTTGACATCTGCCTTCATTTATTCAACTAAATTCATGCTCCAAATGGCACCTACTAGAACTTTCAGGAGGCTTATAAAACCATAAGGATTATTTTCCTGCTTAACAAGGTAAATCAATAAAAGATGTTCCATTTACTAACATGGTGTATTACTTATAATACAGATGTTCAATTTACTGAGACAGTTTCAAACAGGAAATGTGTTACGACTTGCTGTTTGTGTCGTGCCTTGCAAAGTTTCACGGTGCACTGCAGAGCATTAATTAGCCACACAAGTTGTCACGGAATAGATTGAATTTTTTTTTTCAAAACTAATCTTAAGCTGTTAAGTATACATAACAATGAAGGTGAAGTCTGATCAAATTTAATAGGCTTAAAATGCATTGTCTCAAAAACGACTCTTGAAAAAGAGAATTTTCAAATTCCAAAGAACAGCAGCTTTTGATCAGAAAAGCCTGTGACCTAGTCAAGAGGAGACAGGCAGGAGGAATGGGGCAGAGCCCTTGGAGAAGCTGTTCCCAGCTCAGCAAGGACAAAAGGTGGACCCTCGGGAGACAGGCAGTCACCGCAGAGCCAGCCTCGGGGCATCACTTCCGAGACCCTGGGGCCAGCAGTTTCCCAGAGGCACAAAGTAGAAACTGCATATTTGTAGTTTTAAAAGACAAATAGAATCCTGATCAGAACCCTCTGGCTCTCCACCACATAGGACCTGGGAGACTGGACCCCTGCAAATGACTGAGCTGTGTTGTCAGCAGTTGACAGGGCACTGGAGGTGACAGGCCAGCCTCACTGCTCTGATTTAGTGCCCATCTCCCCACGAGTGAGAGGTGACCACAAAGAAGAGGCCAGTAATGGATTGTATTCTGTGACACCCCAAGGTTTCCCAAACAAGTTAAGAGAGTGAGGCTGGCTCCCAGTGGCCTGGCTTCATCAAGGCTCAGCAGGATGAACTGAATTCTACCAGCTGGGGCTGAGTTTCCGGACACACAAATGGCCCAGCTCCCCAGAGGCCACTGAGTAAGTCTGCATCCTTGCCCCTGGGCGTCAGTAGCCTGCAGAGAAGAGAGGGCTAAACAAGCTGCTGCAATATGGGGCAGGATGTGATAGACGCTGGAATCAAGCTGGGAGCCAGAGTCCAGAGGACCCAGAGGAGGGGTTAGTTCTGCTGAGGGGCTGAGAAATTAGAAGATGCTTGCTACTTGGAAGGAAAGCTATGATCAACCTAGACAGCATATTAAAAAGCAGAGACATTACTTTGCCAACAAAGGTTCATATAGTCAAAGCTATGGTTTTTCAGTAGTCATGTATGGATGTGAGAGTTGGACCATAAGGAAGGCTGAGCACCAAAGAATTGATGCTTTTGAGCTGAGGAGGTGGAGAAGACTCTTGAGATTCCCTTGGACAGCAAGGAGATCAAACCAGTCCATCCTAAAGGAAATCAACCCTGAATATCCATTAGAGAGACTGATGCTGAAGCTGAAGCTCCAATACTTTGGCCACCTGATGTAAGGAGCTGACTCATTGGAAAAGACCCTGATGCTAGGAAAGATTGAAGGTGGGAGGAGAAGGGGATGACAGAGGATGAGATAGTTGGATGGCATCACTGACTCGATGGACATGAGTTTGAGTAAACTCTGGGAGTTGGTGATGTACAGGGAGGCCTGGCGTGCTACGGTCCATGGGGTCGCAAAGAGTCGGACACGACTGAGCGGCTGAACTAAACTGAACTGGGAAAGTGTCCATAGGAAGTTGGCCAGATCAGGTACTGGATCGCCAGGTAAGGAGTCAGAACAGGCAGAGACGACAGGCGAGGGCAGGGTAACCCTCGAGAAGAGGCACAGGGCCGGGCAAATCCAAGGCCACACTCAGGACACCTCAAGCAGTGCTGGGCGAGGCTTAAACATGGGAGAGGCAGAGGGGCAAACATCAATTACAGCAAGATTGCAGCAAACACGGCTAACGTGTAGAAGCCCATCCCTTCCCTACATGCCAGCAATGGACAAGTGGAATTTGAAATTACAAAAAAATACCATTTATGTTCAGTTCAGTTCAGTCGCTCAGTCGTGTCCGACTCTCTGTGACCCCATGAATCACAGCACGCCAGGCCTCCCTGTCCATCACCAACTCCCGGAGTTCACCCAAACTCATGTACACAGAGTCAGTGATGCCATCCAGCCGTCTCATCCTTGGTCATCCCCCTTCTCCTCCTGCCCCCAATCCCTCCCAGCGTCAGAGTCTTTTCCAGTGAGTCAAGTCTTCACATCAGGTGGCCAAAGTACTGGAGTTTCAGCTTTAGCATCTGTCCTTCCAATGAACACTCTGGACTGATCTCCTTTAGGATGGACTGGTTGGATCTCCTTGCAGTCAGGGACTCTCAAGAGTCTTCTCCAACACCACAGTTCGAAAGCATCAATTTTGGGGCGCTCAGCCTTCTTCACAGTCCAACTCTCACATCCATACATGACCACAGGAAAAACCATAGCCTTGACTAGATGGACCTTTGTTAGCAAAGTACCTCTGCTTTTTAATATGCTGTCTAGGTTGGTCAAAACATTCCTTCCAAGGAGTAAGTGTTTTTAATTTCATGGCTGCAATCACCATCTGCAGTGATTTTGGAACCCCAAAACATAAAGTCTAACACTGTTTCCACTGTTTCCCCATCTATTTCCCATGAAGTGATGAGACCAGATGCCATGATCTTCATTTTCTGAATGTTGAGCTTTAAGCCAACTTTTTCACGCTCTTCTTTCACTTTCATCATTAGTACCCCCAAAAATCAGATACTTGAGGCTTATACTAAATGAAATACTTACATTTATATAATCTAAGAAAATATGTATAAAAGCTATACAAGGAAAATTATTTATAAAACTCTGATGAGCAAAATCAAAGAAAAACTAAATAAAGAGATATTCAGTGTTCTTGAATAGGAAGCTTCAATAGTATCAAAATACCAGTTCTTCCCAACTTGACACATAGATGCAATACAATCCAAGTGAAAATTCCAAGTTATTTTGTGGATTTCCCTGAAATGATTCTGAGGTTTACAAAGAGAGGTAAAAGACAATACTACAAGAGAACAAACCTGGAGAATGGACACTAACCAACTTCCAGATTGCAGTAACCCAGACAGTACGGCATCAGGTGAACAGACAGATCAATGGAAGAGAATGAGGAGCCCAGAAACAGACCTACATGAATGTAGTCAACCTCTACGTAGTTAGCTTTGACAGAGGAGCTGGAGAAGGAACTGGCAACCCACTCTAGTATTCTTGCGTGCAGAATCCCATGGACAGAGGAGCCTGGAGGGCTGCAGTTCACGAGGTCGCAAAGAGTTAGACACGACTGAGCACACATGCATGACGGAAGAGCAAGTACAACACAGGAGAACACAGATGGTCTTTCTAACAAACGATGCAGGAACAAACGGACATCCACATGCGAGAAATGAATCTCAACACATAACCTTCCCTCTTCACAGACGCCACCTCTACAAACATAAACCAGTGCCGACAGAGAGATGAAACAGGAAGCACTTTGGACACGGCCCTGTGGACCCGGTGTGAGAGAAGACAGGGGGGTCAATGCCAGGCGGGGCTCAGGAGTCCAGCTTCTTCAGTTACTAGCTGCATGACCCTCTGCCCCACCCTGGGTCCCCTGTCTCTCGTATGGAGCCCTCAATATCCTCTTAACCTAGTCTTTACACAGTTTGCTGAAACAGCGCATTTCACTCAACTGCTTTACCCAAAGTGTCTGAAGCTTTTCGGTCATTTCAAAAGACTTCCTCCACCTGCTTCAAGTGTTGCTCTAGGATTCTAAAGAAGTATGAAAAGCCCTTGTTATTTGCTGGCTTTTGTCAAGGACACAATGGAAGCTTTTGCTAACACCCTGTTTCTTCCTGGGAGCTCCCTTGCCAAACTTCCTGCTCCAGTTTGCTTGGGAAATTCCTGCCTTTCTTCTCCACATTGACCACTACCATCCTGTCCACCACCTCCCACTGTGAGTGGGGACACGCTCCTACACACCACACTTGGTCCTTTTCCATCAGGGAGCATTAGCCAACCGTCATGTTCCTTGCTTCCTCCTCCCAGGCTTGTGAGGACAACCATAGCTGATCAAGAAGGCACACATTTTCACCTGCCCAGAAGCTCCCAAGATTTTTAAACCTTTCACCTTGCCTAAGATATGCAATACCACCCTTATGGCAGAAAGTGAAGAGGAACTAAAAGCCTCTTGATGAAAGTGAAAGAGGAGAGTGAAAAAGTTGGCCTAAAGCTTAACATTCAGAAAACGAAGATCATGGAATCCGGTCCCATCACTTCATGGGAAATAGATGGGGAAACAGTGGAAACAGTGTCAGGCTTTATTTTGGGGGCTCCAAAATCACTGCAGATGGTGATTGCAGCCATGAAATTAGAAGACACTTACTCCGTGGAAGAAAAGTTATGACCAACCTAGATAGTATATTCAAAAGCAGAGACATTACTTTGCCAACTAAGGTCCGTCTACTCAAGGCTATGGTTTTTCCTGTGGTCATGTATGGATGTGAGGGTTGGACTGTGAAAAGGCTGAGCGCCCCAAAATTGATGCTTTCGAACTGTGGTGTTGGAGAAGACTCTTGAGAGTCCCTTGGTCTGAAGGAGATCCAACCAGTCCATTCTGAAGGAGATCAACTCTGAGATTTCTTTGGAAGGAATGATGCTAAAGCTGAAACTCCAGTACTCTGGCCACCTCATGCGAAGAGTTGACTCATTGGAAAAGACTCTGATGCTGGGAGGGATTGGGGGCAGGAGGAGAAGGGGACGACTGAGGATGAGATGGCTGGATGGCATCATGGACTCGACGGACGTGAGTCGAAGTGAACTCAGAGAGATGGTAATGAACAGGGAGGCCTGCCATGCTGTGATTCATGGGGTCGCAAAAGAGTCGGACACGACTGAGTGACTGAACTGAACTGAACTGAAAATTTCTTAATGGAGCTAAATCCTTTTTTTATTTAAATATCTTTAAATAAAACAATCACCTTTAAAAAGTTGGGTGAGGAAGAGCTAGTTGCACCCACCCGTCACCTTGCATGGGGCAGCAGGGGGGCTGTGGCAGTGGGGAGCTCTCCTGAGATGGACTTGAAGGAGAAAGGAGCAACATTGCAAGGATTGGTGACCTTGGCGGGGGACGGTGGCCCGTGTGCCCTGCTTGCTGGGCCTCATCTGCCACCACCGAGGATAAGGGGAGCAGCAGGGTGGTTCAGGGCCCTCCAGAGGCCACAAATCTGAAGCACAGGGTCATCCAACCTACATGCTGAGTAGCTACTGTGAGCAGAGTGCATAATAAAGCCACCAGAGGAATGCAAGTTAGACTCTGGCTTAAGACACCTACAGCCTGGAAGAGAAGACAGCACCTGGAACATAAAGCACCTCCAGCCATGGAGGCCTCTAGGGCCACACCCTACAGACCATCAGCAGCCACCATGCTTCAGAGGAGGAGAGGAACATGATACTGTCACTGTTTTAAAGTAATATTCTCCAGAACCACATGTCCAAGCACCTGGCTTCCCCCACCCCCCTCCCCAGGTGAGGCTCAGAGGGGTTAGGAAACTCAAAGTCAAGTGCCTGCAAACAGGAGTGTTGGAACTGGACATGAACCGGGTCTCACGGGTTTTAGGGCACCTGCTCTAACCACTATACTCCAGGGGCAGAATGGACAGAGATGGATGACAGAGCCAGGACCAGGCCCTGAGAAGGCTGGCAGAGTAGGGAAGACAGAGATGAGAGGAAAGGTGAGGAGGTGGCAAGTCAAGACACTGATGAGCACGGAGAGGCCAACAGGAAAGATCTTAACGGAGTGAACCTCGTTCAGCACGTTGAGACAGGAAGGGGGTGGTCATTTATTCAGCAGACACTTGACACCAGGGACCCAGGACAGAAGACATTGCTCAGCAGGAGCAAGACAGGCCACCAGGCCAGGACCAAACACACCATGAGCAGCACCCCAGATGTGAGCAGCACCAGGCAACCACTCAAGGGCCGTGTCTTCATCCACTCATGCAGCTGTGACAGAGCACCACATATGACAATACAGGTTTACTTCTCACACTTGTGGAGGCTGGAAGCATGAGATCACAGTCAGGTTTTAAGGAGAGCCTTCCAGGCCACAGAGCCAACTTTTCGCTGTGTCCTCATGTGGCAGAAGGGGAGAGGGAGGCCTCTGGGGTCTCTTTGATAAGGGCGCTAATCCCATTTGAAAGAGCCCCACCCTCAAGATGTAAGCACATTCCAAACGCCCCATATCCCAACCCTATCACCTGGTTTAGGATCTCAGCATACAAATTTGGTGGGTGACAAAGACATTCGGACCATAGCAAGCTGTCTGGAGGGAGTGGGGCAGAGTTCCAAGAATAAGCATGAGCCAGACTAGGTTACGATGCTGGGATGCCTGAGGACCAGGCTGAGGTACTGGCTTTGTAATAAGTCTCTGGAGGAGTCCAATCAATGATAGACATGACCAGAGTGGTGGTTTACAAAGAGAACATGAAGGTTGGGCCCAGGTGGGAAGAATTAGCCCTTTTGAGGTTAAGAAGAACAAAAACATTGCTTGAGAAGATCACACTGGATTCGGGGGATGGGTTAAGGCCGGAGCCAGGGAGGATGATGGAGGGTAGGAAGATCAAGGCAAGGCTGAGCTCAGCAGTCACCCTGCCCGGAAGGGGAAGCCTGGGGGCAGGGAAGACCACCTGTGAGTCAAACTGGCCCCTAATGCAGAAGAGACAGGAGGTGGGGCTTGAGCAGAAGGAAGTGGGTGCTGCACCAGGAGGCAATGAGGATGTGGGAGAGGTGCGAGACAGCAAGGTCAGCATGGCCAGCGGGATACACAACCCAAGCTGAGCAGAGTCAGAGACGGTCCATGCCCCACACCATCACAGGAGCCCAGGAGGGAGGAGTTTTCACGTGTGTGCATATGCAAGCTCACAGACAAACATACCCCCTGCATGCATGCTATGTCGCTTCTTTGCAACCGCCTGGACGTAGCCCGCCAGGCTCCTCTGTCCAAGGGATTCTCCAGGCAAGAATACTGGAGTGAGCTGTCCTGCTGTCCTCCAGAGGGTCTTCCCAACCCAGGGATCAAATCCTCACCTCTTATGTCTCCTGCATTGGCAGGTGGGTTTTACCTCTAGTGCCACATAGGAAGCCCACACACCCCTTACCTCCCCACAATAACTGCCAGTTGTTCACGGACTGGCCCCTGGTTCCCAGTTCTTCAATCACAGCTGAAGGAGCCTCAGGCGGGTCTGCCTGCTGCCCCCCACCCTCCTCCTTCAGTTGCTCCTCCAGAGTCTAAGCCACCACGGCCCTGTTACAAATCTAAGAAATATGTAGTTCCCCAAAATAGAGCACAGTTAAACCAAAGTGACAGGCCATCTACCCAAAAGCAAAATACACGTAGGAAAAAAAATGCTGAAAAGTCCTGGCAGAGGACAGCATATAAACACATTCAAGGCATTGCATGACTTTTATGCAACATCAACTGGGCCGGTCAATAATTTGAGGGGAGGGGAAAGTACACGAGTTGACATGGCAACTGTCACATCGCATTACTCGGGCTACCATTTCCATACAGACGTCTTCCTTAAAGGAAAACACTTCCCCACACGCCCTGTGAACTTGGGCGCCTCTCTGCCAGGGAGAAGGGAACATCTGGTTGCCCTTGTATCTGCATCAGCCTCCCTGTGGGTCTCAGGCCCTTCTTGCCTTCAGCAACTTGGTTTCCATGAGTGGACATTTTAACTCAAGGAAGATGGAGTGAGATGGGGGTGCCTGGATGCTGAGGCTCAGATGGACTGCAGGGTGTTGGAGGCAGAAAGAAACCCACTCTGGAGCTAGTCTATCTAGGAAAGGCATCTTCAAAGTCACAGACTGCACCCAGGCCAGCACAGCACATTTCTCAGGCCTGGGAAGCAGAGGGAAGTGCAGAGAGCCCAAGCTACAGTGGTAAAACCCTCAGATGACTCAGAGAAACACCTCCCAGCCCAGACAATGGCTCCATCCTTGATACTCAGAATATTTTCCTTGGAGCTTCCCTATTTTCCAAATACCATTAGTTCCTTGGTAGGAATGACATGTCTCTGTTTGTGGGATGCTGTTTTCCCCTACACTGACATCCAGCTCACAGTAAGTGCCATAAATTAACAGGGAATAAAGAAGGAAATCCCAAACAATAGCCAACATGTGTTTCCAAAACCCAGTGCTGTCACTGCAAATAGATCTTCAATCTGCACCCGTCACAGCCCAAGGAAAACAGAACTCCTGCAATTTCCAGCACGGAGCTCTCTTAGCTTCTGTGAAGTCAGGTCCTGCTCAACCTGGGGGCTACTTGATGCCCCCCATGCCTGCCCAACCACACAGGCACCTTAGCCACCAGGCGGAGCAGGTACTTAAACTGAGGCTGTATTTCTGAGGTTCTTTTCCCCCAAACTGTCAAGCCCACGTAAGTGGGATGCCCCTTTGTAGAAGGCGGGAGGATGGGACTCGTTTCAAGTTGATGCCTACCTTCGCATTATCCAAAACACAAGCATAAAGGCATAAAAATTCATCATCCATGGAATCATAGGAAGCTGTACCAAGGAGGCTGCTCACCAGGTGGTCCCTGGACCCTTGAGTCTGCAGGGGTCAATCACACTTCAAAGCCAGGAAAACTGAGATTACTTCTCTGCATACCAAGTCAGCAAGCCTCTCCTCCACTCCCACCATATTAGCCTGCTTTTTGCCAGAGAGACAAAAATCACTTCACCGACTCACGTCTGTAGGCTCACTCTGCAAACAGAGCTGGGTTTGGCCCCATCCTTCCCAACCGCCGGGAAACCTGACATCTCCCTCAAGGCACCCAGGGAACCAGGAGCTGCACTGGCTGGGTCCCCTCTCTCTAAAGTTCAGAGATTCACAGTTCCTCCCCCACTCCCACTTCCCTAGTGACTCAGATAGTAAAGAATCTGCCTGCAATGCAGAAGACCTGGGCTTGATCCCTGGGTCGGGAAGATCCCCTCGAGAAGGGCATGGCAACCCACTCCAATATCCTTGCCCGGGAAATCCCATGGACAGAAGAGCCTGGGGGCTACAGTCAGTGTGGCTGCAGAGGTTCAGAGACAGCCTTCACTTTC
The DNA here is from genome assembly GCA_917880005.1 of Nanger dama. Lineage (NCBI taxonomy): Eukaryota > Metazoa > Chordata > Mammalia > Artiodactyla > Bovidae > Nanger > Nanger dama. The sequence continues at coordinate 7,889,736 of CAKJTW010000044.1, read as the reverse complement.
TTATCCCCACTCCCATCTTTCGGCCTTCCCCTGCAATTCAGTCTGTGCGGCTGCTCAGGGGTGAGGAACGTCCCAGAAAGACCCTTCCGTTCCTGCAGAAGTTCCCTGGGCCTCTCGGGGCACACCTCACACCCCCCACCCCAGCTGGCCACCCTTGGTGACCCACCACCCACCTGCCCCAAATGCAGCCCAGACAAGGCCTGGCCCCGGGCCCACCGTGTCGCAATCCCCACCCAGCCCACGACAGCCACCGGGAAGGCGCGGCTCTGGTTTCAACTGAATGTTTGCCTTGGCTCTTGCTGTCACTGCAGGCCTAGAATGGGCATGCTTTTCCAGGAAAAATCATCATTTTTTGATTCCCTGCTTGTTTTTCTCAGGGTGCACATGACATGCAATCACCAAAAACTGTAAATAAATTAGCAGCAATTTGAAGGATGAGTGTTATGCTTGGTCACAAAATGTCCTGGAGGCGAGCTGGGGGAGCGATGTTCCAATCAGGGAAGCCAGCATGTGGTAACAAACACAAACATCCTTCCCCACCCCCACCCCCACCCCCGCCCCGCCCGCCCTGCTCCCCTTCTCCTCAAGGACCCTGCTTTCCATTTCTCAGCCTTGCTGCCTCCCCTGCAATTCCCTCCAGGAAGAAAGAGCCAGGAAAGGCTTCAGAGCAGTGTGCAGCTGGGACCCGGCCCACGCTCAGACCCCACCTCCAATTTGACAGCCCCCAGACCCTGCAGAGGAGCTCAGGTTGCCTCACCCCAAGCTTTTCCTTCCGTATCACCCAACACCATGGGCATTATCACTGATTCAGGCTGGAGCCCAAGTCTCCTGGATTCCACCCCCTGCCCGCTCCAGTCCATCCCAAATCCTGTCGTTTCCACCAGGTGAGCCCTCAGCCCCCTCCTCTGGGCGCCCCCCAGACTCCTGGACCCCCAACACTTGTTCTCCCTTCTCTCCACCCTCTCTTCTGATCATGACTAAGACATTCCTCGAAGGGCTGAGATCCAAAGGCAGGACGCTTCCTCCCACCCCAGTCCCTACCCAGCCTCCATAACATCACGGGGCATCTTGCACACTCCCCCAGCACAGCCTCCCCACCAGTCAGGGGCCATGAGCGTGAGAGAGGCTTTAAGAAAAGTGAACAACAGTGAAACTGTTAGTCGCACAATCATGTCCAACTCTTTGTGACCCCATGGACTGTAGCCCACCAGGCTCCCCTGTCCATGGAATTCTCCAGGCAAGAACACTGGAGTGGCAACCATTCCTTTCTTCAGGGAAATTTTCCTGATCCAGGTGCTAACCCAGGTCTCCTGCATTGCAGGCAGATTATTGTCTGAGCCACCAGGATCTCCCAGGCTTTATGAACGTAAACTTCAAAACATTCAGAGAAAGGAGTTGGCGAGACTCAGGGCCAGAGTTGCAAGGTGGGGCACTACCTGGGATGAGGGGGCCTCCCTCCTGGGTCTCCGTTGACTCTGTGGGTGCTGTTCAGGCCCAGAGTGCCCAGCCTTGCAGGGCAGAGGAGTGGCTGCATGCCCACTGCATGCCCACCAGCCAGCTGGATGCTGGGAAAGAAGAGAGTCCCAGGGAGCAGGCAGTGGAGAACTTCTCAGGCCTCCTACCTTCTACGTTGGCCAGATGGGCACTTCCCTGACAAGGACTCCATGCTCCTCCTACACCTCGCAATACTCAGTTCAGTTCAGTCGCTCAGTCGTGTCCGACTCTTTGCGACCCCATGAATTGCAGCACGCCAGGCCTCCCAGTCCATCACCAACTCCTGGAGTTCACTCAGACTCAAGTCCATCGAGTCAGTGATGCCATCCAGCCATCTCATCCTCAATACTCAAGAGTCCCCTTATTCTGATATGCGGAGAAGGCAATGGCAACCGACTCCAGTACTCTTGCCTGGAAAATCCCATGGACGGGGGAGCCTGGTGGGCTACTGTCTATGGGGGTAGCACAGAGTCGGACACGACTGAAGTGACTTAGCAGCCCCTTATTCTGGAAACTTCTGTAGCATTGTGGCATTGCATCTCTTACATGTGAATCAATTATAAACTGCCATTTTTAATCAGCCTCTGGACAGTCTTGTCCTGCCTTCCTAATCATCAACTACTAGCTTTTATACGGGAGGGAAAAAGCCAACAAACAAACAGATATTGTCAGGAGAGCTGGAAAAAAAATCTGACAAGTTTTCCGAGAAGGAAAACAGGAAGAGATCATCTAGGAAAAGTATCCGTGTGGCCTAGGAGCCCGCAGAGAGCTTCCATCAGAAAGAGCAAATGCTAAAAGTATGAGCGTTGAGGGTGGAACAGGCCCCCACGGCCAAGGTCCACAGGCCCAGCACATTCCTGTAAGATCAAAGTATGAAAAGCCGAGCAGGGAGGAAGTTCAGGCAGGTCAGGAAGACATTCAGGGAAACAGGAGAGCTCCCTGGGGTGGCTGGCCAGACAGAGGAGAGAGCCTGAGGCAGAAACACACCTTAGCCAGAGACACTAAGGGCCATAGAGTACCCTCTTCACTGGAAAGGTGACAACGGTGGTTTAGTCATGTGCGACCCCATGGACTGTAGCCCGCCAGGCTGCTCCATAGCCTGCCAGGCTCCTCTGGCCATGGAATTCTCCAGGCAAGAATACTGAAGTAGGGAGTCATTTCCTTCTCTAGGGGATCTTCCTGACCCAGGGATCAAACCCAGGTCTCTTGCATTGCAGGCAGATTCTCTACCAGCTGAGCCACAGTTAAGTTCAGTTCAGTCGCTCTTTGCGACCCCATGAATCGCAGCACGCCAGGTCTCCCTGTCCATCACCAACTCCTGGAGTTCACTCAGACTCACGTCCATCGAGTCCATGATGCCATCCAGCCATCTCATCCTCGGTCGTCCCCTTCTCCTCCTGCCCCCAATCCCTCCCAGCATCAGTCTTTTCCAATGAGTCAACTCTTCACATGAGGTGGCCGAAGTACTGGAGTTTCAGCTTTAGCATCATTCCCTCCAAAGAAATCCCAGGGCTGATCTCCTTCAGAATGGACTGGTTGGATCTCCTTGCAGTCCAAGCGACTCTTCAAGAGTCTTCTCCAACACCACAGTTCAAAAGCATCAATTCTTCAGTGCTCAGCCTTCTTCACAGTCCAACTCTCACATCCATACATGACCGCAGGAAAAACCATAGCCTTGACTAGATGGACCTTAGTTGGCAAAGTAATGTCTCTGCTTTTGAATATGCTATCTAGGTTGGTCATAGCTTTTCTTCCAAGGAGTAAGCGTCTTTTAATTTCATGGCTGCAGTCACCATCTGCAGTGATTTTGGAGCCCCCAAAAATAAAGTCTGACACTGTTTCCACTGTTTCCCCATCTATTTCCCATGAAGTGATGGGACCGGATGCCATGATCTTCGTTTTCTGAATATTGAGCTTTAAGCCAACATTTTTATGCTCCTCTTTCACCTTCATCAAGAGGCTCTTTAGTTCCTCTTCACTTTCTGCCATAAGGGTGGGGTCATCTGCATATCTGAGGTGATTGATATTTCTCCCAGCAATCTTGATTCCAGCTTGTGTTTCTTCCAGCCCAGCGTTTCTCATGATGTACTCTGCATATAAGTTAAATGAGCAGGGTGACAATATACAGCCTTGATGTGCTCCTTTTCCTATTTGGAACCAGTTTGTTGTTCCATGTCCAGTTCTAACTGTTGCTTCCTGACCTGCATACAGATTTCTCAAGAGGCAGGTCAGGTGGTCTCTGGTATTCCCATCTCTCTCAGAATTTTCCACAGTTTATTGTGATCCACACAGTCAAAGGCTTTGGCATAGTCAAGAAAGCAGAAATAGATGTTTCTCTGGAACTCTCTTGCTTTTTCCATGATCCAGTGGATGTTGGCAATTTGATCTCTGGTTCCTCTGCCTTTTCTAAAACCAGCTTGAACATCAGGAAGTTCACAGTTCACGTACTCCTGAAGCCTGGCTTGGAGAATTTTGAGCATTACTTTACTAGCGTGTGAGATGAGTGCAATTGTGCGGTAGTTTGAGCATTCTTTGGCATTGCCTTTCTTTGGAATTGGAATGAAAACTGACCTTTTCCAGTCCTGTGGCCACTGCTGAGTTTTCCAAATTTGCTGGTATAGTGAGGGCAGCACTTTCACAGCATCGTCTTTCAGGATTTGAAACAGCTCCACTGGAATTCTATCACCTCCACTAGCTTTGTTCGTAGTGATGCTTTCTAAGGCCCACTTGACTTCACATTCCAGGATGTCTGGCTCCAGATGAGTGATCACACCATCATGATTATCTGGGTCGTGAAGATCTGTGACTTCTTCACAGTCCAACTCTCACATCCATACATGACCACAGGAAAAACCATAGTCTTGACTAGATGGACCTTAGTTGGCAAAGTAATGTCTCTGCTTTTGAATATGCTATCTAGGTTGGTCATAGCTTTTCTTCCAAGGAGTAAGCATCTTTAAATTTCATGGCTGCAGTCACCATCTGCAGTGATTTTGGAGCCCCCAAAAATAAAGTCTGACACTGTTTCCACTGTTTCCCCATCTATTTCCCATGAAGTGATGGGACCGGATGCCATGATCTTTGTTTTCTGAATGTTGAGCTTTAAGCCAACTTTTTCACTCTCCTCTTTAACTTTCATCAAGAGGCTTTTTAGTTCCTCTTAACACTGGAGTGGGTAGCCTATCCCTTCTCCAGCTAATCTTCCTGATCCAGGAATCAAACCGGGGTCTCCTATATTGTAGGTGGAGTCTTTACCAACTGAGATATCAGGGATGCCCGAAGAGCAGGGAAGGTGTCACTTATTATATCAATGAGGTGATTTTTGGCCCCACCCGAGGATGGGACCTGGGCTTCCCTGGTGGCTCCGATGGTAAGCAACCTGCCTGCAGTATAGGAGACCCAGGCTCAATCCCTGGGTCGGGAAGGTCCCCTGGGGAAGGGAATGGCCTGGAGAACCCCATGGACAGAGGAGCCTGGCAGACCATAGTCCATGGGGTCACAAAGACTCAGACACAACTGAGCGACTAATACACACACAAGGATCACAAGGATGGGACCTGGTTGCCAGGAGAACCAACCGTGTGATTAGGGAGCTGGAATTTTTGGTCCCATCCCCCAATGTCCAGGGGGAGAGAGCTTAGAGGTTTAATCAATTGCCAATGGTCGGTGATTTAATCTGTCATGACTATGTAATGAAGCTCCTATAAAACTCCAAAAGGACTGGGTTCAGAGAGATTCTGGGCTGGTGAACACGTGGAGGCACAGAATCACGCTAACCTCTGGCTTATAACCAGTCAGTCAGAAGGAACTGCATGGGCTTGAGACTGGCACCTAAAGTTGGGAACAGGGGAGTCTGGTAGGACCGAAACCCTAACCTATAGACTTTGGTGGTCTCTCCAGGTAGTGACCGAATTGAGCTGAACAGAAGAACATCCAGCTGGGGTCTCAAGACCTACTTGATGCTGTGGGAAACCACCCACTTCCACACCCTGGAAACTGGATCCCAAAACACATTTCATCTGAACAGACATTTTCTAAAGACATACAGATGGCCAACATGTACATGAAAAAGTGCTCAACATCAGTAATAATCAGGGAAATACAAACCAGAACCATAAGGAAATATCACCTCCCGTCTGTTAGAATGGTTATTATCCAAAAGTCAAGAGATCGTGAGTGTCGGTGAGGGTGTACAGAAAAGGGAAACTTTATTCACTGTTGATGGAGATGTAAATTGGTGCAGTCATGATGAAAAACAGTATGGGGTGGGGGGTCCCTTAAATTTTTTTCAAACAGAACTACCCCATGATTCAGCAATCCCAATTCTGGGTATTAATCTAAAGAAAAAAAAAACTTGAAAAGATAAATGCACATACATCTACACAAAAGCATGTATAACAATTTTCACAGCAGCATTACTCACAATAGTCAAAAGGTGGAAACAACCCAAATGTCTGTCAGTCAGTAAACAGATAAACAAAAGGTGGCAAATCCATACAGTGAAATAATGTTCAGCCATAAAAAGTAAATGCAGTACTAAAACATGCTAAAACATGGATGACCCCTGAAGGCATTATGAATGAAGAAAGTCAGATGCACAGGTCCACACACTGCATGAGTCCATTCGAGGGAAACGTCCAGAATAGGCAGATCTGCAGAAACAGAAGAGACTGCCTAAGGCTGAGGCGGGTAGAGAAGTGGGGTTGGTTTCTTTTAAGGGTAATGAAAATTGAGTGTGGTGAGAGATGCACAACTCTGTGAATACACTAAAACCACTGAACTGTATGCTTTAAATGGGTAATTGTATGATACGTGAACAACAGCTCCATAAATCTCTGTGTGTGTATACAATATATATAGGAATAAAAATAGTCCTTCCTGTGGATTTAAAACAACTACACAAACACTGGAGGATAAAGCCACGTCTTGACAACAAGTTTGCATTAAAATCCCAGGGGCTGGTTATGCCCGGTAACGAGCTGTCAGCTGGAGGTGTCAGCTCTGGGCAGGTTCTGCTGAAACGCGGACATAAGCGAAGGCTAATTTTGTGGAAACAGAATGTCCAAGGAAAGCGAGGCATGGTCTCACCAGCCACCTCTCTCCTCCCCGTTCTCTGGCACTGGTTTCCCAGGTGGCTCCTGGGACTCTTGATACAGGACAGATGCTGACTCAGCAGGGGTGGGGGAGGGGGAGGCGGGGGAGGGGCACAAGCTCCTGCATGTCTAACAAGTTCCCCAGTGGACACCTGGCTGCTGGGCCACGGGCCACCCCACCCCCACTCCCAGCAGGAAGACAGGAAACCGAAGCCCAGAGGTGCTAAAGAGCTTAACCCAGGCCACTCACTCATAAAGGGCAGAAGATTCACATCCAAGGAGAAGCAACATGAGTGTGGCCATCTCAAAGGGAGACGCGGGAGGCACGGCAGCTGGCCGCAAGCCTGGGGAGACCTGCCATCTAGGACGGCCGTGCCCACCTGCCTGGATGGCCCCTCTGGGGGCAGTAGGCCCATGAGGAGACATCGGACCCATGGGTGTGGGCTCCTTAAGGAGAACATCCTAATGGAGCTGTCCCCAGAGCAGAGCAGGCTCTCCCAGGACACAGAAGCCCCAGACGAGAAGCCAGAGCCCTGGACCACCCCTTCGTGATTCTGGCCTATCTCTAGTCCATCTTTTTGTGCTCAGTCGCCCAGGCGTGTCCGACTCTTCACAACCCTATAGACTGTAATCCATCAGGCTCCTCTGTACCACGAGACATCATGTGCTATGATGATAAACACAAATCTTATAATGACAAATCTTTAAATTCCAGCGAAGGGTACTCTGCTGGGAGACCTATTTGCCTTCTTTTTTTTAAAGGAGATTAACAAGTCTAAGTGCTACAGCCATGTTAATAGGAAACAGAAACTGTTTCCTTGATATGTTTAAGAGGGAAATAAAATTCAAAAGATCATCCTTTTTCTCCTTCTGAAATTCAGCAGTACCACTTAAATTATCTTGGAAAGCACTGGGCCTAACAATCTAAATGCCCTTTCGACCGTGAGCTTCTGGACCCCTGCCTCCCTTCTCTAAAGCTAAACATCCCTAGTTTCCTCAAGCCTTGTTCAAATGGTTTCAAGCCCTCTCATCCCCCTGTTGCTCTCCACAGATAAGCACCAGTTTGTTTCAGCCGCGGCTTGAGCAACACCAAAGAGAATGGGCTGTAATTGAGCGGGAACATCATCTTTCCATTAAGACAGCCCCGGTCCCGTCTGCTTCCCAGCAGCCCCCACTGCAGCACCCAGGCCCCCTGCGCTCCCAAGGATGAGAATCGCCACCTGTTTCCTTTCCTCCGTGTGGTGTAGAAATGCAGCCTCCCTAGCCCATCCTTTATCTCTGGCTGCTTGCGGACAGACTGCATGATATTCATCCAATGAGGCAGCTTGGGATTAGCAAAGAGAACAATGGTCTTACCGTTAAGAGTGATTCCAAAACAAACTAGATGGCCTTAGTGCGAGGTCGCCTTCCTCGCAAGGTTTGCAAGCAGAATCTGCCAAGGAGGTAATCAGCTGCCGAGAGTCTGGCCGGCAGTTGACGGGAAGGCCTCCCATTCTACAACCCTGTGCCTCTACAGCACAATATTTAAAGACAGAGAAGAACATGCAAAAATGCTCCATGATGGAAGAATATTTCTAATCCCACGCTTGCTCTCTGCCCTGGATAGTCCAAAGCATCAGATTTTCTGCCACAGATCATTCCATCCTCACAGCTACTCTGTGAAATAGCTAAGGTGTCCCCATTTTGCAAATAAGGCTCAGAGGCCAAACCATTTATCTGGGTCACCCAGTCAGTTGGCAGAGCCAGGATACCAAGTCTATTGAGTCTGATACCAAAGTCCACGTTCATCTCATTCTCTACAGGTCCCGGGAAGACATGAGAGGAGCAAAAGGCCACCAGCTGCAGGAATCTGGAATGCTAGGATGAGCAATTTTGATTCAATATGAGAGGTAAGAAAAGACAACTTTTTTGACAAGAGGAATTATTTGTTTTAATCTTTGTAAACACTTGAGATCAGTTAATAATTTAAAAATAAGAGGAGTAGTGAAACAGGGGAAATAAATGAAAGCTAGGGCCCTCGGGGAGGTGCAGAAGCAGCTCAGGAAGGGAGGCTCCTGGCAGCCTTTGGCTGTGTCCCCTCGGGGACAGAAACCAGCCTCTGATTAGAGAAACAGTCAAGCGTGAGCGCAGCAGGGAGCGGCCGGACAGATGGGATGAGGGCACGCGCCTCTCAGACTACCTTCACGGAAAGCATGTCCTCAGCTTCTTACAGGAGAAAGCTGGAACGCTGCGTAACTGGCAGACCTCATTCCACTGCACTGCACTTTACTGTGCTTCACTTTATTGCCTTTTTTTTTTTTTTAACAACAAATCAAAGGTTTGTGACCACCTTCGGCCAGTGTCATTTTCCCAACAGTAATTGCTCACTTGATGTCTTTATGTCACCTTTTGGTCATTCTCACAATATTTTAAATTCTTTCACTGTCATTACATTGGTTATGATGATCTGTGATCAGTGATTTTTGATATTACTTCTTACAAAAAGATTATTATGACTTGCTGAAGGCTCAGATGATAGTCAGCTTTTTCAGCAATGAAGTATTTTTAATTAAGATGTATACATTTTTAGACACAATGCTACTGTACACCTAATAGACAATAGTATAAACATAATTTTTCTATGCACTGGGAAACCAAAGAATCTGTGGGACTCGTTTTATTGCAATATTCGTTTTACTGCAGTGGTCTGGAACCTCCATAAGGTCTCCAAGGCATGCTTCTACTCACATCTTCACAGTATTCCACCATGAACATTAAGTGCCTGCCACCAGGAATTCACAACTTGGATGTCTTTCATTTGCTCACAGGGTTATCAGAAGTTACTGTGATAATTAACATATACAGTCTCATCAAACCGCTCCGATCCCTTTATCTTCCATCTAACCACACAAACAGGCTTCCCAGCTGGCGCTAGTGGTAACGAACCCACCCGCCAATGCAGGAGACATGAGAGACTGGAGTTCCATCCCTGGGTTAGGAAGATCTCCTGGAGGAGGGAACAGCAACCCACTCCAGTATTCTTGCCTGGAGAATCCCATGGACAGAGGAGCCTGGCGGGCTACAGTCCAAAGGGTCGCGAAGAGTCAGACACGACTGAAGCAACTTAGCATGCACACAGGCAACCACCCACACACACAAACACACAGACCTTCATGGATGTCACTGGAAAATTACAAAGGAACTAGGCCCAGCCTTCTCAAAGGTCACAGCGTAGCACATGGCTGAAATGACACGTGTGTCAAGTGGCAAGAGGCTCTGTGGTATCACTGGCTGCTTGAGAGTCCACATGTCTCAAGCCACAGAGGGGCATTTACGCATGACGCCCGCTTCTAAATACCAGAGTAAAGAGCCCAAGGTGTGGATAACACCTGAGCGCTTTGGAAATCATGCAAAACTTCAGCAACCATCACAGAGCCCAGCAGCAGGAAAACATTTGGAAACTTTATTTAAAGCTCTATGAAATATAAAGAAAGGTCCAGAGTGAGATTTCTTGGAGCTCATGAATATTTATTATAATACATTCTTGAAAACAACCAAAAAATTAAGTACAATGGAAACAGGAAACAGATTTATGAGTCAGTCATATGTTTTTACATTATGCAAATGCAGTTAAAGACCTTTAACCAGAATATTGTTAAATGCCAGAAAAGGCAGAGGAGAGGGCTGCTGATATTTGGATATCCTCTTAAAACTGGCAAACGATATTTTCAGAGTCTTTTGACAATCTGTGGGCACCTCCTGTTACTTTCACTAACCTGGTGCATTCAAGGCAAAGTCAGAGTCCTGGGGTTATCCCAGCCCCCTTGCTCAACAAGGACTTGGGCAAACAGGAATAGGAAGTGTGCTAAACCTTGGCCAGAAAGCTCTCACACACAGTTCAGCCAACCCTAGCCCTGAAGCAAGGAGGAGGCTTAACCAACATGCCCAAAATTCCAAGACAGCTAACTAAGCACACTTGTGTCTCAGGATTAGTAATGAGAGAAGCATTCACGACAGATATGTGCTGAATAATGTTCTCTGGTCAAGGATGTCACTTTGGGCTTTATGACACCTGTGGAACAGGGCATCCTCTGACTACAGACCTTAGATGTACACACAGGGTGAAAGGCAAAACTTCATCCCCAGGGGAGCTGGAGAGTTGAAGGAGGCCCCTTTGCAAAGTGTAGTTGAAGATTCCTAAAGGAGGGGTAACTCACTAAGGGTTGGTTTGGTTTTTAAATTTCTTATTAGGAAAGCAATATATGGTAACTGCAGGAAATCTGTAAAAACACATTAAAGTACAATAAAGGAGTAAATTGATGAGGAGCTTTGCTTCCAGCTTGCTGGTGGCCTGGGCTCCAGGCAGACTGATGGGCTAGAACCCTCTCCCACCTCACACTGCTCACCATCAGTGGCCCCAGACCCCACCCCATGCAGCCAAGAACAGCCATCCATGCGAGCTCAAAGCACTCACCCGAGAAGCTGAAATCAGTCACAAACAGATGCTTCATGATGCAGAGAAAGAATAAATGTGCTACTGATTACATAAATTTCACCACCAGAAACAAAACCCCACCAGATCATCACCTTGCAAAAACCCCGTACCCTGCACCAGCTGACCATCAGAGGCCACGTTTCCTCATCCAGTCGGGCAGGGATAAGAATGGTCCTTGGGCTTCCCTGGTGGTTGAATGATAAAGAATCTACCTGCCAATGCAGGAAATGCGGGTTGATCCCTGGTCCAGGAAGATCCCACATGCTGAGAAGCAACTAAGCCCGTGCACCACAACAATTGAGCTGGTGAGCCTCCTCTAGAGCTCGGGAGTCACAGCTACAGAAGTCTGCACACCCCAGAATCCGTGCTCAGCCACAAGAGAAGCCACCGCAATAAGACAGTAGCCCCCCGCTCGCTGCAACTAGAGAAAAGCCCACAAAGACCTAGCAACAAAGAGCCAGCACAGTCAAATATAAGAAGAAAAAACAATTTTTTTTTTAATGGCCCTGCACTTCACAGGGCTGCGGTGACACTCCAGGCTGTGCACGCAATGCTGTTATTAACAATGAGAACAGCAAGTGTGACACTCAGAAGCAGCTCTGAACACCATCACTCTGGGCCAGAAGGTGTCTGGTGTCTTTAATACAAAAATCAATGCATGTATCAATAAACAGAAACCCATAACACCCTCATGGATCTCTAAAAGGAGAAAATAAATCACTTCCGCCTTGACGTTCTAAGTCCAGCCAAAGAGTAGAACCATCACTTCTGAGGTATTTGATTCCATCCATTGTAAACAAATCTGAATTCGCGTGTGTTAAATTCATTAATAACTACTAACCTGTCTTTGTGTCCCGGGATTAACCAAGACCAAGATTTTGTGTTGAGGTTCATCACGGTGCATGGTGCAAAAGCAAACAGACGAAGCTTCAAGTTTAACCTGAAAAAAATAACAAAATCACCACTTGGTTCTGTTATCACAGTAAGGGCACAAGAGACTGCTGAACAGTTAAGCTGGCACACCACTCTTTCAAAGAACACTGTGGCACAGAGGGTCCTCTGACAGGATGGAGGCAGCACAGACATGGACCCTCAGGCAGTCGGAGCTACACGCAAGCGCCAGCCTGACACGGGCCCTTCCTCCGTCTCCCCCAGCAGACCCACTCATCCCCTCCCTCACCGGGCTGTCTGCTCAGTCCTCGCGGCCTCTCCTTCCATCCCCTCTGGCCTCAGCAGCCTTCCCACCCAAATCCCCCTGGGGCTCCACCTTCGAAAGCTGGCGGCCACGTGAGGCCGCACCTGCCAGGCTGACCTCAAGGATCCTCCCGTGGCCACTCTGTGCAAACAGCCTGGACAAGCCTGGGAAATGACGTGAAAGTCACTCAGTCGTGTCCGACTCTTTGCAACCCCATGGACCAGACAGTCCATTGGAGTCTCCAGACCAGAATACTGGAGAGGGTAGCCTTTCCTTCCTCCAGGGAATCTTCCCAACCCAGGGATCGAACCCAGGTGTCCCACATTGCAGGCAGATTCTTTACCAGCTGAGCCACCAGAGAAGACAAGCCTGTGCCCACCCGCAGTGCCAGGCTGCCTGCTGCCCTGGCTCAGGCCCCTGCAAGCAGCCTTGAGATGCCCACACCCTCTCTGGGAACCCAGGCTCTCCTCTGGCTCTGGGGCACCCAGGGGTGAAGATCCTCAGCGCCTCATGACCCTGAGGGACTCCAAGCAGGGTCTCTGACACTGGGCTGCCTTCTCTCAAGTGCCCACGTGCCAAGCCTGTCTTGGCCATCAAACCCACAGGCCTCAGCTCCCTAAGCAAAAGGACAACACATTCCATGGTAAAGTCTGTTTTGAAAACCAAGGAGAGTGGAAGAGAATGAGAAAAGGATGTGTGGGCTGAGTGAGGCAGGCAGGCTGCCTGTAAAAGTTTACAGCAGACCTCCACGGTTTCAGAGGACCGCTTCTTAAATCCTGAGACCCGTTATCATTTTGGAGCCTGCTTCTGTTCAAGTCACCGGAACAAAGACTGCCTGAGCTGGCCCCTCAGACTCACCCAGCGTCAGCCGTTGCAAGGCCATTAGAAACAATATGTACAAAGCATCATATCGACATGGAAAGATGCTTATTATAGACAATATTGTATTCCCAGTGTGCTCTGCATGTTAAAAAGGCATGCCCAGAAATAAAATCCAACAGAAACACTCCAAAGTGTCCACAGCAGTTAACATGGCTGATTTTATTTTCTTTGTTCTTGACTGTAGTTCCCAAATAGTATTCACTGAGCATACACGTTCTATAACCAGGAGAAATCAGTATTATTGTATTTTAAATATGATAAGACAATTTCAAGACTGAAAACAGAGTTAATTATGAAAAGAAAAGGTTCTGGGCAGGACCAGTGTGATGCAGTATGGTACATCCTTATCTCGTCTTTTCTTGTTTTGCTTGAAAACATTTCTCTGGGATCAAAAAGAAAAGTTAAATTTGCTAAAAGCAATGAGAAGATCCATAATCATCACAAATCAGACTATTTCAAAACCTGCTAAAGCGGTAGGGAAATAGCTACCCTTTCTTAATTAATTCCTAAAATGGTAGGAAACAAACGATTATTCTCAGGACTCTTCTTTTTTTTAGAAGGAGGAGAAGCAACTTGGAAAGACATTTCAGCACTTCTATCACATTAAAACAACTTAATTCTAGTAACGATCTTATTTTATTATGATTTTTGCTAATAATAACACTAAAATATTCACTTTGTGAGCTTACTACATATTAGAGTTTGTTTTGTTGTGTAAGTAATGTTGTAACCCATACATAAGCATGAAATAAAAGCAGATGAGTGAAACTGCATCCTAAAGGACTTAAGGGCTAACTCCTGCATTTCACCACACTTCTCAGATTACCCAGCATGCCCCATACTCTGTCCAGCAGTCCTCAGCCCACCAGCCCCCCGCTCCCCAAGAGTAAGCCCCCAAGAGTGAGCCCCTAGCCTTGACTGAGCGCCTACTTGCCTTCCGGCACAGCTGTCGCTAGGCGGCGCTGAAAGCGTGTGTGTACAGCCACCTCCCTTGCAGATCCAGAAATAAGGAATCACCCTTGGGAGCTAGATTCTTCCAGGAGTTGATTACAAACAAACATCTCCGAAATCTCAAGGAAGCCACACTATATAAACTGCACAAGCCGTTGTTTTAATTAACTCTTGAACAACTTCAGTATAGCAAAATAAAACCCTGGCTTCCTCAACTAACTTTGCCTGCCAGACAGCGACAGCTCCTGGTATGAGTGAACTTTTATTTGTATAAAACAAGAAAATCTTGCCTCTTTCAACAAACCAGCCTCAAATCTAAAAAGCAGGTAACCAATTTAGGTACAGTCCAAGATTCACATATTCTTTTTACTTACTTAATGGGGGAAAGGTCTTAAAAATAGCACAATTATTAAATTTCACCCACAACCCCACCATCCTAAGTTTTCATTTCTAATTTCTTCCAGTCCATATTCAAAGCATAATTTTATCAGTGCTAAAAATCATAATTGGTACAATTTCATTCCAAATCACAAACTTTTAGGACTTAAACCTTAGAGACTAGAGGTCAGTCAATCCCCTTATTTACAAATGGGAAAACTAAAGCCAGCCAGACAATACACACAGCATCTCGTTTAATCCTCAGAACAATAGTATGAGGTAAGCACAGTTACTGTCCCAAATTCTGAGATGAGAACAGCAAGACCAGAGAGGTAAAGTCACTTGCTCAAGGTCACACAGCTCTTAAGTGGTAGACATGGGATCCACTGCAGATTGTCATGTTGACTGCCTTGTAGATCTGGACTTCCCCTCATGTCTCTAAGATCTCAGTCATCCAGGATTCCTTTTGCTTCTCACAGTGGAATCATCCTAGTATTCACTCCAGAAGGATTTTATTTTTTTAATCTGCAATACTCTTTCACTAACATCCTCCTTTCTAATAAGTTAGATTATACAGAACTCTCCACCAATGAGAAGATCACACATACCTGCTCCCCAGTGGGAAGAGAGAAAACCTCTGGTGAGGGCCCCCCTCCTTCCCCAAGCATGGCATAGTAAGCCAGAGTCGCTTCCTGATGCCCAGCAGGGTCGTCTTCCAAAATATCCACAGGGTAAATGCCTGCTGGAGGATAAAGAAGGCAAAAAAATGACATGAGCTCCACTCTTTCATTGAGATAAAGGTCACTTACTTCTTGAATATGAAAAAGAAAAAAAGCAGCCAATTGAAACTTGCTCTAAAAATTACATTCATCTATTTTTTTAAGTGTAAAAGAAAAAAGCAGTATAGCAGCAAGAATCAAAAGAAAACAAGATATCCCTGACGCTGGGGTTGGCACCTACCCCCAGAAGACATGAGGTTCATGTGAACCCTCTTGGACCACTGCAGAAACTTTCTTTATATCCTCAAATTATGAAATGGTTTCCCAGTATTTTCCAGTAGGGTCAGCCACTGTGGCCACATGTACCCTGAGACTGGACCCCAGCGGGTGAGAACCTTGATAACTTGGACAAAATCCAGTCTGAGTAATTATTTTGCCAGCTTACATTTGCTTTGAAGTTGGTTTGTCAGTTCTCCTTAAACTGAGCTGCTCAACTGTAAGAGTTTAAATGTACTAGTTAGTATGAACTAGGAAACTACATGTGCAAACCTATATGGCCGTACAAAGACTACTGCAGATTAATTTGTAAGTTATCTCCTATCTCTGCTCGGCATCTCAGTCTTATCACCACACTTTTACAGGAAAACTATATCCTGGAGTAATCATACACACTGAGTGCGTACAGTTCAGCTCAGAGCGAGCAGCTGGTTCTCCCCTGAGATGCTAGCTCACCTCTGCCGGCACACCCCTCCTGCGGTCCCCCGCCTCTGCTGTGCCTCTGCGCCTCCCACGGTGGGAAGGGTGTCAGAGCAGCTGTGTTCTCCTCCTCTTTCTCCTCCCCGCTCCCCCTCCCCTGCCTCCTCAAGAGAGAGAAGCCTGCACATAAACACCCACTGAAATACCAGCTTCCCACTCTCAGAATCTCCATTCCTTCTGCCAGCCACTTTTCAGGGAACAGAGACTGCTCTCAGCAGCAAAAAGTTTCATGGCTCCAATTCACCAAGTTTGCCTCTGATGACTTATACTGCCATTGACTGGGGGAGTGCTTGTAGAAAACAGAGGCTGTCAAGAGCAGGGCTGGACCAGGCCTCAGCCCTGCCCCTGATTCTTCTTGATGAAAATGTCACTGGCACACACAGAGTGGTAAAAAGATAAGTAAAAACACTCTACCACTATCAATTTTGAGTATTTGAGTGTCAAACACATACCCAAAAAATTACAACTATAAATATACTGAGGCAAATGTTTCAAATAAAGAGGTGAAGAATTAACAGTCCATTCAGTGATGACGAACAAGGCAGTGATGAAGCTGGGGGTCTCCTTCTAAACAAGGTTGTACCTCTAGGCAGCAGAGATATACTGCTATGGAAGGTACACGCTGGGGTGTGTGTGTGCATTTGTGTGTGTGCATTCGTGTGTTTTCTCTCTACACACACACACACACACACACACACATTCAAGGAGGCCCAGGTTTCTTCTCACTACGGTGGGCCAGGAAGCCCCTAGCAACGGATCAGACGTGGCAGCCAGGCAGAACCAATACACACCCCAACTCCACTCCTCACTGGGCACTCTGGATGTTTTAGCGCAAAGCTGACAGATCCAAGCCACGGTGGATGGCTCCTTACTGGGGGACCCCTTCAAACCTGTCACCAAAGCCTCAGCCTGCAGCACCTCTCTCCAATTGTCCTGATGCCATCAGTTCAAGTCATCAGCATCTCGTAATGATAACCTCTGGCCTCACCTCTCCCCTCTGCCCATTCTTCCTCCGTCTGCCCCCAATAAAAACACTGCAGCCAGTCCCTGGCGCCAGGTGACAGCAGGCTGCTGAGTCCTCCCTGCCTCCAATTTCACTGAGTCCAGCCTAACTCCCATTTATGACTGAAAAAACTGAGGCCTGCAGAGGCAACCAGCTGGCTAGTCAGCAGCAACACCAGGGCAGGGAAGCCTGTCTGATCTCAGAGTGTGTAAAACAGTCCGATGACCTGGTGACACCGTCCAGACAGCCTCCTCTGCCAGCCTCATAGGCCTTGGCGGGCCCCCTCCCCTACTTGCCATCCTGAAGGCCCATCTCAAGCTCCAGCACTCCTTGGGTGCTCCTGGAGCCCCAGAAGCAAGGGCTCTGAGAGCCCCTGAGTCTGTATGTGAGTCCAGCTGGACCTAGGACGGAACCGCCCGCCCCGCCCTGCAGGGCCTTGCACACCTGAACTTTCACAACTTTTCACAGCCGTCAACAGGGGACCCGAAGACCCTCGCAGACCCTCAGAGCGCTGGTTCTTTCTTCTCCCAG
Source organism: Nanger dama (assembly GCA_917880005.1). NCBI lineage: Eukaryota > Metazoa > Chordata > Mammalia > Artiodactyla > Bovidae > Nanger > Nanger dama. The sequence continues at coordinate 7,872,260 of CAKJTW010000044.1, read as the reverse complement.
CCCTGCCTAACCCCCAATACGGGCCTCTCCCCACCGAAGTCTTTTTCAGCCCACGCACTTCAGAAATGTGGGTGGTTGTTTAGCTGAGCTCTCTGTTCAGAGTGCTGTTCATCCAGTTGATCCCGTGGCTTCCCACAGGTATGAAAAACGATTGCACACATATCCTGGTAAATGAAGGGAAACGCACAGGCAAGTGGGCTGCTTCAGCCCCAGGCACCTGACTCAGGCCACAAGATTCTCCCACGAATGCGGTTTCAATCTGCTGCCTTTCTCCAGATGCCCCCAGGAACACTGTCTGAAGGAGCAAGTGGAAATCCCACTTGGCCTGGCCTCTCTGGGGCCGGCCCGCATCTTGGGAGAGGTGTGTGTCCGACGGGTCTTCGGTCTACCCCAGTGAGGTTGAGGGCCGCCAGAAAAGTCTTATGGATGCCCCCTGACCCCGCCCGTCTGCACGCACGCACGCACACAAGCTGAGACCCCTGGCAACAGGGGGCCAGGAGCACAGTGTAGTCGCCCAGCTTTTCTGGAGAGGCTCAGGAAGGGGTACCTCACCCGAGACCCCCAGGCCCAGAGGCTCTGCCAGCTTGCCCCTGAGGCTGTCACAGCTTGCCCGGCATTGGCTCTGGCCGCATGTGGGCAGGAGAAATGCAGTGAACATCTTTTGCTCCTTGAGCAGCATGAAATCCCCCGGCCGGGTGTGCTGCCGGAGCTGGGAGAGCCCCTCAAAGAACCCGGTGGGCACCCTGGTCCCTCAGGGCGCTACTGCTTTGCAGCCCAGGGACAGGCCTCTGGGGGCTCTTCTCCACAGAAACCCAGCAAAGTCAATCAGTTGGATGGCGTGAGCATGGAGCTGCATGGGCCTGCCTCTAGGAAAACACTAACCCTCTGAAAAAGGAATATCCAAACATCTCAATACCCACAGCAGCGTGGCCCCTACGCTAGGTTCCCCTTTCAGACCTCTAAGCTGGGCCAGACCCCTGCACCTCGAGAAGGAAGAAGCACCCCGAGCCAGCCAGGGACAGCGGGGAGCTGTGATCCTCTAGCCTTTGAGGCTTTAATTCCTTCTCTTCTCTCCGGGAGACTGCCCCATCTGAAAAGTTTGAGCAGATTTCCTCTTATATGGAAAATGCTTGGGTGAGCTTTCTGGAAAACTGGGTGGGAGCATAAACCGGAGCTGCTTAAGGCAGGAGAGCGGAAGGGGCCTCCAATGCCAGGTGGGCAGGGAGACCCCTCCCCAACCCAGGAGCTACACACATACAAGCACACAAAGGCACACACAAGGGCACACAAACACTCACAGGCACACACAAGCACACACACATAGGCCCACACACAGGGACAAACACAGGCACACACAAGCACACACACAGGCACACACAAACATACACACAGGCACACGGGCTCGTGACCCTCCTCACACAGGGAGGAAGGAAGCCCCCCACCCCCCGCAGGGCACTCCCAGCAGGCAGGGGCTGCGGGAGTAAACAAGTCTGAGTGCTTTCCTCAGGTGCTCAGGCAGCCTGGCTAGCCACCCAGCTGCTAAGGGAAGGCAGACCCAGGCAGGGGCTTCCAGATGCAAAAGGCTAAGAGGCTTTAACGGTTTGAACCCAACAGGAAATATTTTTCCAAAGCCAAAAGAATGTAATCTTTTCAGTGCAATGCAAAATGCTTTCATGAAAAAAAGGCACACAGTTGAAATGATAATTCACTGCAGACCGTAAAGAAATTGAAATCCCCAAACCAACCCCGCGTGTAAGAATTCACTCTAAGCACATGTTGGCTCTGGTCACCCGAAAAACAAAAGCAGAGGTCTGTCTTAAAGCATTCTTCCAGGGAAAATGCCGAAGTCATTCAGAATCTTCATACCAAAGCTTGAGCTTCCAGGGCTGGTAAGGGGCCTCCACACTCTTCCGAGCCGCTGCCCATCATCCACTGCTGATCTGTCAGCCACGGCCACCAGTTATAGCATTCAGAGCTTTTCTAGCATTTCATGGTCCTCTCAGTGTAAACACCAACGCCAACTAATGAAGACTTTGAAAAGAATCAACACTCTGCACCTATCTACCGATTCAGTATCACTTGCAGAATATTCTCTCCAAACGCCACCTCACACCAAAGATTAGGAAAATTCTTCCATTTTAGGAAAGTGCAATTTTTCTCATATGGGTCTACAATTAAGAGAAACATTAATAAGGAGATTCTAAATTCTGCTAACCACACTCTTGAAGAATTCTGACTTTACTGAGAGCTCCCGTCAGTGTGTGGCGTATGTCACTGGAAAAAACTGGCTGGGACTTGTCATTCTTGAACTACAGAAAGAACAATTCTTGCTCATGATTATATGTGAAAACAATTTTAAGGATACAAAATTAGAGTCTGATACTTTTGTTTTTAACAATTGGCTAAGAGCAGATATCACTTGCACAGAAATTTTTTTCTTTCTTTCCTTTTTCACATAAGCAGGGTGGTTGTTTTCGTCCAAAGTAGTTTGCTTCTAAAAGGAAATTATTAGAAGGAAACCTTATTACAGGAGAAATCTGCTGAGGGGCATTAAGTGCCTGCCTCTGAGTGGGGCAGAGAGCTCGGCTCCTCCATGCCAACCAGAGAGAGGGCATCTGACAAGAAGTGTCTGCACCCAGGTGTTCGGCAGGGTAATACCTAAAGGAGAAGCTTTCCAAATGCCACCTGCATGGCTCAGAATTCAGCAGCAGGAATTTGGCAGGGTCCCCGATTCCCAGTGAGGCATGCACCTCAAAAATGCACTTCCAAGCTGTCTGCTTTAAGAAAGTTCAGTATTCACAAATGCAAACTTCATCCTGACCCTCCACAGCACGCCTCAAAACTGAGAACTACTTTAACTTGAAGTATGATTACATTTAATTTTTAAAGAGGGCCACTGCTTACAGCGAGAAATATCCACAGTTATGTGAGGTAGTGTCTGGGGTTTATTTAATATCGAAGAATCCAAGGTTCCTGACTTCCCTTGTATCCTGCCAGCATTTTCACACATACATTCTCTGGAACACTAGCTTCAGAGGATATGCTGTGGAAGGAGGTTTCTGAGACCAGCAAGTTGGGAAAGGGGGACCTGCTGTGATGCTCAGAGCTCACTGCTGGGGGTTCTATGCACCTATCAGCAATCAGAACGTTTAGAAACCTCGCAGCAATGGGATTTTCTTAATCCAGCGCTTATCTCCCAAACTTACTTAACTAGGGACCCCCGCTCCAGAACACTGACTAACAGATGACAAATGACACCTTAGAGAAGAGTGAGGTGACATGATGGCAGGGCCAGACAACCCATCACTCTTAGAGGGCAAACATGCCAATGCCTGCAGCCAAGGACCCCAGGCAAGGGGAGCTTGGTGTCAGCAGAGCAATCCTCCACTTGGAGGAGGAGAGAACAGAAGGTGAAGCAAATACACACTTGGATATTTTTGTTGGTTTTTGAAGAGCAGCTGATTGCCAGAATATTCTTAGCAAAGAATTGAAAAAAAAAAAGTTGGAAGACAGAATGTAGAATATGTTAGAATTTCTGAGCAGATGAGCAAAGTTGTCAGGAAACAAAGGCAGCACTGAGAAAGGTCTGCAGGTGGTAGGTAGCAGGGTACGGTTTCATCGCCGGGAACTGACAAGGAGCCTGTTGCTCTGGTATCACAGATTTAGTATTGGCCAACTTGCAACTTGTCACTGCCTTGGCTGAGAATACATGGCTTGTCCCACCCAAATCTAAGATGGTAAAATATGCAGATGACTTTGTGTGCCGCCCACACGAAGATTTATGTAATCCTAATTGCTTTTAATATGAAGGTCTCATAATCTGAGCATTGGTGCATCTTATTCTTAGGCGAATGATACAAAGATAAAATTGTTTTTCCCTCTGAATCATTCAAAAGGAGATGCGGTGGGTCTGAAACAGACTGTTCCCTTTGCATTCAAAGAGGTGTCACTTTGAGGGACAAATGTGGAGCCCTACGGGGGCAGACAGGAGAAAACAGCATCTCAAATGTCTCACAAATGGTAACAGAAGAGGGGGCCTCACCTGATATAGCTACAGGAAGCTCAGGTCCGCCTTGCCCCTGAACTTGAGCCCTTCCACCCCTCGTGGTCAGCAGTACGGTGCGCTATTTGTCTAACCTTTACCAGGAAGGAAGAGGGCTCTGGCACATACTCAGGAAAACGTGGAAAGCCTGATTCTTTGTATCCTGAATTTAACTGACCAGGAACTTGTGAAAACACCAAACTCCAGTGTCAGTAACATCACCACAGCACGTGGCAGCCCTGAGCTGGCGGGGAAATGCGGCGGGGGAGGGGACAGCTGTCCAGCATGGAAGCAGAACCCTAAACCACACAGCACACAACAAGAGGAAGAAAACAACTCACCACCAGCGTGCTTTTACCCAGTAGTCACAGAATAACATTTCTCAGAACCCACCGAGAAACTGTGACTGTTAGAGGACTTTATAAACTTTCATCCAGAAGTCACACATCCCTGTACGTCCATCTATTACACTGCTAACAATAATATTTCTAAAGACAAAAATTGGGTCTCTATCTGTCATGCTCAGCCCTGTGCAAAGCAACAAGGAGAACTGGAAGTAGAAGAATCCTCAGTCTCCACGACTCAGTTCTGGATTAAGCTGGAGCCTCTTTTTTTAAATACTCAGCCTTATCACCCAGACTGCTACACATGGAGAATGAATGGAAAAGAGTGGGATGGCCTTAAACCTAGACAGTGGGCCACTTAGTGGAGGCGCCGTTATGTCCCAGTATTAGGGAATCTGTTGAGAATGCTACATTTTTTAAATTGGAGTATAATTGCTTTACAATGTTGCGTTCGTTTCCGCTGTCCAGCAAAGTTAATCAGCTATATGTGTTCCCTGTCTTTCAGATTTCCTTCCCATTTATGTCACTACAGAGTATGGAGTGGAGCTCCCTCTGCTATAGTCAGTTCTCATTAGTTATCTATTTTATACATAGTAGTATAGACATGTCAGTGCCAACATATCCACATGTTTGTTCTCAGCATCTGTCTCTATTTCTGGAGAAAGCTACATTTTTATAAAGACATTGGTCTTTTCTGTGCAAAACTGAAAAGTAGATGAAGAGGTACCTGCTGAACAGAAATATCTGCATCCAGGTGAGTACTAGCTCAATTTTAAACAGAAGACATATAAAAGAAAGTTAACATTCTACCTTCTGTAGATAAACAATTTTCTCAAGTACTGGTTGGGAAAGAAAGCATTAAAAAAAAAAGTGGTGTGTTCTTACACTAAAATGTACCCTTTTATACCTTATACTTGAACAGTTATTTCCAGTTAACAAAAGGGCTATAGCACTTCCTCATTTGTTTGAAATTCACATCAGCTCCTTGAAGTTAAGAAAAAGCAAAAAATTAAACCCATTTTTCAGATATGTAAACACACTCAGAAATGTAAAGTTAGTAATGGAGCTGAGACTCAAACCCAGATCTTGAGATTTCCAGCAGGGCCTTTACCAGTTTGCATACTTCCTAATTTATATCATGTCGAGGACCACACATTGTGTACCAGCACAGATGACAGCAAGTGCTCAGTATAGCACTGTTTAAAATACTTGCCTTTTAAAGGCTGAATAATATTCTGCTTCACACACACACACACACACACACATATATACCCCGTTTTGCTTATCCATTCATTTGTTGATGTTCACTTGGGTTGCTTCCACCTTTTGGCTATTGTGAATAAAGCTGCCATGAATATGGATCTAGAAATATCTCTTCCAGTCCCTGCTTTCACATCTTTTGGGTATATACTCAGAAGTGGAATTATTGGATCATATGCTGGTTCTATGTTTAATTTTTTGAAGAACTGCCACACTCCACAGTGGCTGTACCATTTACATTCCCACTAGCAATGCACAAGGGTTCCAATTTCTCCACATTCTCACCCAACATTTGTTATTTTCTGCTTTTACGATAACAGCCATCGAAATGGGTGTGAAGTCGTATCTCACTGTGGTTTTCATTTGTATTAGTCATGAGGAACATCTTTCCATGTGCTAACTGGCCATTTGTTGGTGCTGTTGTTTTAAATACTTCTTTCTCTCTTTGGCTGTGCTGAATCTTAGTTGTGGCATGCGGGTTCTTTCATTGCAGTGCAGAGACTCTAAAGTGCACAGACTCAGCAGTTGCGGTGCACAGGCTTTGCTGCCCTGTGGCATGTGGGATCTTGATTCCCCAACCAGGGATTGCACCAGTGTCTTCTGCATTGCTAGGTTGATTCTTAACCACTGGACCACCAGAGAATTCCCTTACCAGCCATTTCTATGTATTTGGAGAAATGTCTATTCAACTCTTTTGTCCATATATTAATAATTTTAACAACTATTTTCAAAGCTTGTAAGAATTAGAAAGAGTGACATGAATTCACAAAGAGATAAGTGGCAAGGCCAATGTGGTCTAAACGGGCTAACCTACACAGGATTACTCCAGCACCTGCATTACAGGGCAATGATGCCACCTTTGCCCACTGTCCAGCCAGGGCACACCCCCAAGAAAGGTGGCAGAAGCTAGGAGCTGGCTACAGTGGAAAGACGACAGGCTGTTTGTCATTTATACTTTAAGGCTTGGAGGGAAAAAAATCCACTACCCGTTTTTAAAAATATAATAATAGGAGTAATAACTGCCATAGTGGTAGCAGTAGAATAGTAGCGATGCCCCGAGGCCTCTGTGGTATCTGTTGCCAGAATCCCTGCCCAAGGGTGACCTCATTAGACCAAGCTCTTCCTGATACCTATGGTCCTAGGAAGATCAGACCCAGATCACATTCATTACCAACCCTACAGCAAAGCTTTGAAAAACTTTCTGCTATAAAGCTACTTTATAAATGTATAATATAAAACTGGGCCATCACTTAGGAAATTTCATATTGCCAGACACCATGCTAAGTGCTAGTCAACACAATGGTGAAAAATCAGAAGTGGCCTCTGCTCTTATAGAACTTACAGCCTGGTCAGGAAACACAAAAACAGGTAAACACCCCCATGGCATGGAGGGAAGCGAGTGACAAAGGAGGTGGGAGACAGAACAGAACGACCAGGGATGGTCTTTCTAAGGAGGTAACCATTAAGCAGAAGGATGGAAGAACAAGACGCTGTCCTCGTGCTGAGCAAGACCAAGGGCCGCCCAGACCAAAGGAGCAGCCCATGCAGAAGGAAGAAAGAGCAGAGGGCAAGCGCTCAAGGGCAGCCCGTGTGCCTGCAGCGTGCCTGGTCAAGGGAAGAAGGGTAAGGCCACGGGAAGCAGGCAGGCAGAGGCCAGGGTAACAGGACTCTGGCCAAATTCCAGACTTCAGGTTTCAAGAAAAACGCAGTAGGAGGCTGCTGAAGGGTCCCCGATGGGGCATAACTGGAGTGTGTGTTTACCGCCTCTGCCAGGTCATACTGCAGCAGGAAACCAAATCGGAGGCAGTGCAAGCTGCGACAGCTGATGACAGTGGCTCAGACTAATGCCGACAGTGAAGCTGATGAGAGGACACGAGCTGGATGCGGCAGTGGACACGGCAGAATTTGCTGCTAGGTGGATGGGGGGGTGAGGGGCCGGGCTTTCTCCTTTAGCCTCACCACTTCACATAAGTCAGTGCAATTCAACTAGTAGCTTCCATATTGTGACACGTTTATAAACTAACGTTGGAAACAATCTAATTGCTGTTAAGATCCTAGCTCTTTCCAAAGTGGGAAACTGATGAACCTGCCAACAGAAGAACAAGCTGTACATTATTCTAAAATACTAAATATTTTCCTTGAGATATTACAAACTGAACTGGTATTAAAACACTGATGAACTGCCTACAGTGAGGTTTGGGCATGAGGGCAAGAGCTTTGGGGTGATTTAGACCTGATTTCTATAATCTCTAATGTATGAGGAAATAAACTGCCACAAAAGAGTCAGCATAAACTATAGGTTCAGACTCACAAAGACTGCAAATATTGAAATTATCTAATATGGAAGATAGAGATGTGAAATATCTTTTTAAAAGTTTAAATATGGAATGTAAAGGGCCAAGATTTGTTAATTGCCCAATAAGATTCAAGAGGGAAAGAAAATAGAGTGTCTAGAAATTTATGTCTGAAATAGCCAATGAACTGAAAAAATATATATCTGAAGAAATTATGCAGAACGCAGCACAGAAAGACAGAACAAGTGGAAAATATGACAGGCAGGTTAAGGGAGATGGAGAGTAGAATGATGAGGCCCATCCAGCAACAATGTAACTGTTGTTACATTGAACAATGTAGAAATGATGACGATTCAGAAGGAGAAAAATAGTAAGGAAAAATCAAGATTTGATGAAAGTTGATTGAAATTTCTCCAGAATTAATGAAAGATACCTGTCCTCTGACTCTGGAATCCCAACCAACCCTAAAGCAGGGAAAATAAAGAAAACTCCCCTCCTAAACATACAAGTTGCAAAACAGCAACACAAAAAGATGAAAGTAGCCAGAGGGAAAGACAGATCCTCCCAAGAAAAGGCCAACTCCACTGACAGCGGTCTTCTCAGTGGCAACTATGGAAGCCAGGAGACAATGGAAGAACATTTTTAAAGTGAGAGAGCAAATAACTTTTATCCTACATCCAGCAGAAGTAACTTTCAACAATGTGGGTGAAACAAAAAACATTTAGAAAAACAAAATCTGAGTTTACTACCATCATATCTTCCCTAAAGTTATTTCTAAAAGGGTACTTATCAAGGGAAAGGAAACTGACCTCAAGAGGAAATTAGTCAAGAAGGAATGGGAGCAAAGAAAATGAGAAACATGTGGATAAAACCCAAGCCAATGCTGATCATACAAAACAAAAACATCTAATTTAAGGAGATTAAAAAAATCATAATAAAACTAAGGTGCTACACAAAAAAGGAAAAAAAAAAACTGGAAAGGAAGTAATTGGAGTGAAGTTATTCAAAGGCCCTTATATGATTTCAGAGAAAGTTTAAAACTGATAAATTTCAGGATTAGTTAGAAATAACATGCATATTAGAATGTCTAAGTTAGCCCCTAAATGAACAGAAATATAAATATTAAATTTCAAAATAGGAGAGAGGGAAGAAAATGGAATTAGGGCCAGGGTTGGGGAAATTTCAATTTCAAAAAAGGAAAGAAATGAAAACAAGATGATCTGTCAATATTCACATTTAACTCTTATGATTGAAAACATATTCATCAACAAATAACCAAACTATGCTTTTGCACAAGGACAGATTTTTATTAATGTTTTTAGCAAGCATTTTTTTAAATATTTTTACTCAGTTATCATGTATTCTGGAAAAACACAGAACAATTATTTTCCTTCTGCAGAGCTTACAATAATGATTTTCCAAGACATTCTAATAGCCTGAATGTGGGCTACACACATGCATTACAGAAACCATTCACTAGGTAACATGAAGGTAAAAATGAATGAGCATGTGTAATTCCCTGTTTGGGCCTATATGCCTCTACCCACATACAACACTTGGCAAAACTGATCCCCTAAGCAGTATCTCACAGAGCACAGTGGGCAGGGAGACAGCACCGTGAGCAGAAGTCACAGCAAGGCTGGCATCATCACAGCTCTGACTTCTTAAGCATTTAAAATGAAATACTCAGGGACTCTCATTAGGGGTTATTTCAGCACTGTGCAATGGAGAAACGAATACAGCTTTCTCTCTCTGTGGAATCTGCGAGTAGTGGTTAGAGACTCGGTTTCCAAGAAAAACACATTTGTCTCAATTTCTGCAAGACAAGGAAACCAAGTGGTCTAGGAGGGTTTGGGCCTTGAGAGCCCCCAACACACACATGGACAGGAGCTCCCTCTCTGCCCTCCCTGGGAGGCCCCAGCCCTCAGCCTCAAGCCATTCCCAGTGGCCCCTTTGCTGCCCAGCTTCAGAGGAGCAAAGAAACATCAAAATCATTCTATGCCTTGACCAACAATAGGTGTTGGTTTAAGCAGAAAACAAAGCTGCTGTGTGGGAACAAGGAATGCATGAGGTCTGCTGGGAGAGCAGTCCTAGTGACTCAGAGAAGCAGGGAGAAAGACAAGCCTGGATTTCCACAGAACAGTGGCCTTTGGATACACACTCTGTGTGTCCCACCCCCTCGGAGGTTTGCTGATCACTGGCCTTGAAAAGAAAGCCCACAGCAGAGGATGGGTGCACCATAAGGCATGGAATTTGTAAACCACAGCTGTTAAAGCCAAACATGCATTATTCCAAGGCCCTAGACCTTCAGTTGCTACTGACAGTCACTTAAACCCTCAACAATAACCCTGACTTTAAAAAATCACATGGTGCCAGGAGCCTCTGACCAACAAGTGTGCTTGAATTTTGCCCTAAAATTGTGTTCTCTGCCACACAACACAGCAGAAAGCACAGCCATTTGCTATAATCCTCTGTTTGGAATTTTGCAGGGCTGAGCTACAAATAAGAATGTCATCAGAGGAGGTAGGAGCCAGCTGCTGGCAGGGACCCTGCTAAGGCTAGGCAGGCAGTCTCCAGATTAGGGTTTCAAAGGTCAGAAAGACAACACCTCAGTGCCCGCCCCCTTCCCACCTCCCAGCCCCAGTCCTGGCCGCTCGATTCTGCCAGGCCATGGCAGGAGCCGGAGGTTAGGACACCAGCCATCTCTGGCCTGGCCTCACATAGCAGAGATCCCCATTTAATGCACGTAAAATACCCCTTGATGTTTAGAGGTGGAGGTGAACACGGCCCATCAATACGATGGACACAATTACAGGGCAAAGAATCACAGCCAACAGGGACACACAAAACGTCCAGGCATTAGGATGACTCACTAAGAGCCAGGCCTTCCCAGTGAGATCGAGACCCCTGGAAAGACATCCCCCGGGAGATGGGCTGACCAGCGGCGCTCAACCCCAGGGGTGGCGGGGCAACACGCACCATCAGACATCCTAATACGCAAATCTGCAAAATCCCCCTGGCAACCCTCCCTACAGCCAGTGAACCAACAAAGGCCTTCAACAGCATCTGAAAGGAGATGATTCCTCCATCTGAGGCTCACGGGGCTCCAACTGTGTGCCAGCAGCCCGCAGGGCAGGAGGACAGAAAGATCAGCAAGGTCCTACCCTCCACAGAATGATAGTCTGGTTACAGGGATGGGAGGTGGAGACTTGCCCTGGGGCACAAAAGCAGTGACAACAACAGGATTCCCAGGGCCCAGTCCAGCCCTCTGCCACACCCCCCCAGGGAAGACTCCTCCCCACCCCCCCGCCCCCCGGGGAACTGAGACACCCCACCCCCACCCCATCTGCCAGATCCCTGTTCCTCTGAGAGGACACCTCTGCTGCTGCTGCTAAGTCGCTTCAGTCGTGTCCGACTCTGTGCAACCCCCATAGATGGCAGCCCACCAGGCTCCCCCGTCCCTGGGATTCTCCAGGCAAGAACACTGGAGTGGGTTGCCATTTCCTTCTCCAATGCAGGAAAGTGAAAAGTGAGAGTGAAGTCGCTCAGTTGTGTCCGACTCTTAGCGACCCAATGGACTGGAGCCTACCAGGCTCCTCCATCCATGGGATTTTCCAGGCAAGAGTACTGGAGTGGGGTGCCATTGCCTTCTCCGGGAGGACACCTCTACACTTCTACATTTTGGGTCTGATGAATATTTGACCAAAATATTCATCAAAATGGCTGATGAATATTTTAAAATTATTTTGAAGTGTTTTGCTAAAGTGAGTTCACCTCCAAGGAACTGGCTCATGGAATATCACCTTCCTGAGCCTCCACTTTGATTTTAGGGTGGGGGGAGGGGCAGACATCACCCCCATGAGAGGTCCCTTTCTCTGGGAGTCAAACCACCACCAATTTAAACCCCAACACTGCCACTTACTAGCCAGGTAACTAGGCAAATGACTTCTCTCTGTGCCTCAGCTTCCTCACCAGTAAAATGGGATAAAATTAGTATCTACCTTTACTATTTACTATAGGGATCAATTGGGCTTCCCTGGTAGCTCAGTTGGTAAAAATCCGCCTGCAATGCAGGAGACCCTGGTTCAATTCCTGGATCAGGCAGTTCCCCTGGAGAAGGGATAGGCTACACACTCCAGTATTCTTGGGCTTCCCTGGTGACGCAGACTGTAAAGAATCCACTTGCAATGCGAGAGACCTGGTTTCGATGCCCGGATTGGGAAGATCCATTGTTGAAGGGCATGGCAACCCACTCCAGTATTCTGGCCTGGAGAATCCCATGGACAGAGGAGCCTGACGGGCTACAGTCTACAGGGTCACAAACAGTTGGTCACGGCTAAGCCCAGCAGAGCACAGGAGGACCAATTAAGGTAGCACTTGGAAAGGGCTTACAGCAATACCTGGCAGGCAGAAGCATGCCTCTATGGCTTCAGTTTACCAAAAATGCCTTCAGGTCTCCTCCACCGAAAACGCGAGGGAACAGTCACCTCCCTGCACTCATAACCACCTCCTCAGCCTGCTCCCTCTTCTTTTCCTAAAAACATTTCAGAAACAGCAGCTGTGCCTGGCAGCCCTCATGGTCCCTGACCTTGGACCCCTTCCTGTGGCCTCCCCTCCCCAGCCCCTCTTCTGAGCCCTGCAGTCAGCCCCTGCCCGCCTCCCTCAGCCCCAGGCCCTCCCCAAGGCTCTCTTTCAGGTTTCCAGAGCTTCTCGCTCCCTCAGCCTAACCCTCCCGGGAGATGCCCTCCCAAGACCTCCACCTGCACTGCTCCCTCCTCTCAGCAATAGGGGTCCCCGACAGAGCGCAGGGCCAGCACCAGCCTTTCTAGAGTCCTTGCCTGCTCCAGAGTCAGTGTCTGAGTAGCATCAACACGGTCCCTGTTCCCCCAGCACAAGCTTCCTCCTTGCTTGCAGGCTTTCCTGTCTCCAGAGCTCTGCTTTTGCCACCATGGCAAACTGTCCAGCACCTAACTTTTCTAAACTGACTTCCCAAATGGAGATCGTACAACAGATGATTCTCACAAACACTTCAATTATTTGTGTAAACTTGGATGTGCTAAGTAGCTTCAGTCAACTCTTCATGACCAACCCTATGGACTGCAGCCCCCCGGCTCCTCTGCCTAGGGGATTCTCCAAGCAAGAACACTGGACTGGGCTGCCATTCCCTTCTCCAAGAGATCTTCCCAACCCAGCCATCGAACCCGAGTCTCCCGGGTCTCCTGCATTGGCAGGCAGGTTCTTTACCACTAGCACCACCTGGGAAGCCCCGTAAATGGGGAGTGGGGGGCAAAAACAAAGCGCCTTGTCTGAGTCTACTGAAACTTTCCCCCAGGGACCCAGCAATCCACTGTGATGAATGCAAGTTCTCATCTAATCCTCATGAGGCGGTTGAAGATCTTGTTTTGCAGATGAGGGAAGTTCAAGGTAAAAGATGAGAGGAGTAACAGGACTGGGTTGTGTCTGACTGTTTCCTTTCTTATACTCCAAGCTAAAATGACAGCAACAGATGGTCTGTTGGAACCCAAGAAGGCCTTCAGTATCAGGGAAATTAAAAACACATACAAACGTTCAGAGAGACTGCATGTGTGGTCCTGGGATATGTCTTGAATTATTGAGGGTTACCCCCACCCCAGACACACCTTTACTGAGGAACCTCATCTAGATACAGAGGCAACTCTCATGGGAATGTCACATGCCCTTTCCATAGCTTTTCGTGCTAGAACTAAGCGGGGACCAGCATACAGCCTTATCTGAAAGCAACGATTCTCAGTCTCATGCCTCCTTGCTAAAAGAAAAAGGATTAATTCCCACGTAGGCATGGCTGGCTGAAGCCCTTTTTGGAAACGGGCTATCAGAGCTCGGGCATGGATTCAGCTATGTAGAACTCCCATCCATTAGAATCTAGCACATGTAGGAACGAAAAATGTGCAACTGCTGTCTGTCGTCTGGGCCATCAGCAACCACGAAAGGCACAGCAAATGCTGAGATAAATACAGGAAAATCCTGAAGCCGTTTAGGGCAACTGCACTTTTCCAGAAGATGAAATGACCATTACTTTTCCCATTAAAACGGAGTAAAGCTGGGTAGAATAAGCAGGTCTAAGGCACTAGCTGGGAGGAACTCTCTGACTCACGGCACCACTCTGAGAGGGAGGGGGAGGGGAGAAAGTCAAACTGAGCTTTTGTGCAGACCTGCTAAGTGTTTAAAATACATGAGGTATTGCTGTACAGTAAGTCCCCAACTGGGCAAAGTCTCCTCCATTTTGCAGGTGAGAAAGGTGATATCAAAGGAACAAGACACATTCATTCTCTTCTTGCCCCAGTTCTCAAATAGACAGGCAACAGCACTCACTATCAACCAACCTTCCAGTAAGCACTACAGAAAAAAATCACTTCTCTTTCTCCTTCTAAACCTGGAGACAAAACCCTTCTCAGTCTCTAGACCAAGACAAACTTTGCACGGGGAATGCCACGGATTCATACAAGCGGTGGTGGCCACCGTCCGTCCTTAACTCCCTCACTTGAAATCAGGGGAAAAACAACTCAGTCACAGCTTTGGAATGCAAGTTATAAAAACAAGTAATTCACCGCCGCTGGCTTCTAATAAAAAGGCAAGGAGCCTCTCTATAAGACTGAGTTTTCTTTTACACAGATGTGTGGTGTGAGAAAGTGACCAGTGTGCGTTCTGACTGCACGTGGGCGCAGGGCTGGGGGAAGGAGGGACAGGACGCTCGTGGACGCCTTGAGCACTAGCCATGGGGGCCTTCCCGCCAGGGTCCCCGAGGAGACGGAGAAGGGGCATTCTCCGTCTATACCTGCGCCCATCCACACTCTCCTTTCTTTGCAAGGCCGCAGGAAACGCTTCCGCATATTTGTCCTGCTGCTGCTAAGTCATTTTAGTTGTGTCGGACTCTGTGCGACCCCATAGACTGCAGCCCACCAAGCTCCCTCGTCCCTGGGATTCTCCAGGCAAGAACACTGGAGTGGATTGCCATTTCCTTCTCTAATGCATGAAAGTGAAAAGTGAAAGTGAAGTCACTCAGTCGTGTCCGACTCTTCGCGACCCCATGGACTGCAGCCTACCAGGCTCCTCCGTCCATGGGATTTTCCAGGCAAGAGTTACTGGAGTGGGGTGCCATTGCCTTCTCCGGGGTATTTGTCCTAGGTGCTTTCAAATTTAGAGGTTACACGGTTTCGCCAGGTTCTCCGGAGAGGGGGCGCCACCCCAGGCCTCCGGCTGGCCGGCTGGGCTGGGGCCGAAACTGACAGCCCCCGAGCGGGGGCCACACGGGCGCCGGCCGCCACCCTGGACGCTTTATGGAGCCCTCCCACCGTGACCTTCCTAGGCCGCCGACGTTAAGGGACGGCAGATAGCTCGTCAGACCCGCGGGTCCCCGGCGGCCCGGGATCCTAGGAACGGTCGGGAGGGCGATGACCTAGACCCTTGAGAGGTGCGCCTCCGGTCGGTGGGCGCCAGAGCCCCGCGCGCCGAGCCCCCGACCTCCCGGACGGCCCGCTGTCTCGCTCCGCGGCGGCCACAGGTGCGCGGCTCGCGGCGCCCTGGCGCCGACTCCGGGGAAACTCCCTGGCCGCGCGCAGCGCGCTTTGTACGGTCTCACTCTGCAGCGCTGGGGACCGGAGCGCTAGGACCAGCCCAGCCATTGAAACCCGATACGCGGGGTGGGGCCCACGCGGAGGCCGGCGGAGAAGGCGAGCGGGCGGGCGGCCGGGCTGCCCGCGCGCCCCTTACCTGCGGCTCCGCGGGCGGCCTCCGCGTCCATGCTCCCGCGAGCCCCCCGCGCCCCGCCCCCGAACCGGTGCCCAGAGGTGCCCCGCACCGGGACCTGCGGAGGCCCCGGCCGCGCCCTGAATTGCTCAGGTCCCCGTGGCCCCCGCCCCCTTCCCCCGGGCTATCGACCTGCAACCTGTCTCTGGGGACCGCGGCTCCCTACACAGTTTGCACAGCGAGTTTGCACCACTCATCACCACCTCCGTGGAGCAGTGAGTAGTTAGTATCCCTCTGGGACTTCCCTGGTGGCTCAGATGGTAAAAAAAAATCCGCCTACATTACGGGAGACCTGGGTTCAATCCCTGCGTTGGGAAGATCCGCCGGAGAAGGGAAAGGCTACCCCCTCCAGTATCCTTATTTGGACAATTCCAAGTATAGAGGAGCCTGGCAGGCCCCAGTCCACGGAGTCGCAAAGACTGGGGCAGGATTGAGCGACTTTCACCGTCACACACCAATTATTCCTGTTGGAAAAGAAGCTATTCGCAGCCTTACATCCGCACCAGGGTCCTTGGGTCCGGCACCCCACCCTCTGGGCCCCTTCCCACTTCCTTTTACTATTTCTATTTCTGTGGACAAGAATCCCTGGTTTTATACCTTTTTGAAAATGTATACAGTTGAAAGGACGCTCAAAGACAACGAACGACATTCAAAGCCAGGGCATCAGGTAATTTTTCCTGCCCATTTTTCAGTTTCTTTCCTAACAACTGTAAAGTGCTTTTTCTGATAACTAATCCTTTTATTTATTAAATATTCAAGCTTGTACTCAAGAGCAAAATTCAATGAGAAGCAATTGCTTCTCTACTGTTTCTTCTTGGCCTGTTTCAGGGTGTTTTTTGTCAGGCTGATTTTAAAATGCCAATGGCCTTGGAACCCGAAGGCCTGTGGCCAGTCAGCTGGCACCTCCCCTCTTTGGCTGGCAGCTCTGGAGTTTGCCCTTGG
This sequence comes from Nanger dama, assembly GCA_917880005.1. Taxonomy (NCBI): domain Eukaryota; kingdom Metazoa; phylum Chordata; class Mammalia; order Artiodactyla; family Bovidae; genus Nanger; species Nanger dama. The sequence continues at coordinate 7,855,593 of CAKJTW010000044.1, read as the reverse complement.
CCTGGTTCCCTCCAGCTCCATCCTCAGCCTTTCTGGTCCTCTGCCCCCAGGATAGGTCTAGAGTTCATTTCCCTGCTTTCTCCCTGCACCCCAGCAAACCCTGGCTCAGGGGAGCCTCTTAGCTACTCCCCACGGTGCAGCCCTACCTTTGGAGCAACCCACCTGAGGAAGACCAAGGGATCCCCAAGCAGAAGATGAAAAATGGCCCCAGTTTCACTTCCGTTGCATTTCATTACAGTGTCTGATGTGTCCAGAGCTGGAGGCTTCCCTTAGAGCCACCCTGACTCGTCTCTTGCAACTGTGAGATTTCATTTTCTACAATGATGAAAACACAGAGCTTCTTGAGTGATAGCATTTCAGACACTTATCTCCTCCAAACACCTCCTTGTTTTCATTCAATGCACGTTTGCTAGGTTCCTACTATGGGCCTTATGAGGCTTCCCAGGTGGCACTAGTGATAAAGAACCCACCTGCCATCACGGGAGATGTAAAAGACACGGGGTTGATCCCGGGACTGGGAAGATCCCCTGGAGAAGGAATAGGCTACCCACTCCAGTATTCTTGGGCTTCCCTGGTGGCTCAGATGATAAAGAATTTGCCTGCAATGTGGGAGACCTGGCTTTGATCTCTGGGTTAGGAAGGTCGCCTGGAAGAGGTCATGGCAACCCACTCCAGTATTCTTGCCTGGAGAATCCCCATGGACAGAGGAGTCTGGCGGCTACAGTCCACAGGTTCAAAAAGAGTCAGACACAACTGAAGCAACTTAGGGCCTGTACTGTTCTAGATTCTAGGGATTCAGCCATGAAAAAAATGGACAAAACCTTGCCCTCACGGAGGTTAGTTTATGGGCAAGAGTGGACAGGCGATAAAGAGAACAGAATAAATAGTATGTTAAATAAGAGCTAAGGGGAAAAAAAAAAAAAAAAAAAGGGATGGGAAGAGGGAAAAACCATGAAGAAGATGAGCAATGTGGGAAGGGAAAATGGCCAAGGCCATAGCAAGTACAAAGTCCCTGAGGTGAGAAGAATCTTTTTCAGCCCCTGTGCCTGGTGGAAAGTGAAAGTGAAAGTGAAGTTGCTCAGTCGTGTCCAACTCTTTGCGACCCCATGGACTGTAGCCCTCCAGGCTCCTCCATCCATGGGATTCTTCAGGCAAGAATACTGGAGTGGGTTGCCATTTCCTTCTCCAGGGAGCCCCTGATAAATCAAGGATGCTACTTAAGCTGTTGGCACATAGGGCTAAAGATTTATTAATCCCTGCTGCAAAACATACAGTGTTTGTTTGTTTGAACAAAACATGTTCAAAGGCCTTGATACCTTTTAAGTTTTCTTGTTGTTTTTTTAAATTACTTACATGGTTACTTACTGAATTCCTGTTACTTTTTTAAAAAGAAAGAGCTGTAAACTGAAAAGTTCCCTGCTTCTCAGCTGCTTATTCAACTTCTGTCCCAAAGTCAGAGCTTAGTCAACTACTTCTTTTCCTTTATAGTTTCTGAGTGTTCTGTCTTGCTTGGGTAGGCTGAGACTACCTCCAAATTAGAAATAAACCCTTCTACATTTGCTTTCAGTGTTTGTGCTATTTGGGGTCTTTAGATTTGAATTTTAAATCCAACTAGAATTTATGTATGTGGCATAAGGAATACATCTCACTACAGCCAATTGTTCCAACACCATCAAATGGTCCATTCTTTCCTTCACTAATTTTAATTACTTCCTTAACCATTTATTAAATCCCTATATACATTATGACTCTTGCTTTATTACCCTTTTTACTATTTCTACAATAGCACGCTGTTTGAATTACCACAGCTTTTTCATATATTTAAATATGCGAGAGGGCAAACTTTCCCTGATCAAATATTAGAACCAACTAATTAAGGAGATTGAGGTTTGATGGAGATTGTGCCTAGTTTTGAACATTGACTTGCAGAATATTAACAGCTTCAAAGTTTTGAGTCTTTTCATCAAAGAACATAGCACACCTTGGCTTAGTCAGGTCTTTTATTTTACTCTTACCTTTTTTTTTTTTGGTACCAAAGTTCTACAGTTCTTATCAACGGATTGCATATATTTCTTGATAGGTTTATTCCTATATATTTCTGATATTTGTTGGCTATTTTTAATGGCTTTCTTTTCTTCAATTACATTTACTAACTGGTATTGCTCATATATAAGAAAATTGTTAGCTTGGGTAAATGCCAGTCTCATATACAGCCAGTTTTATGAGATCCAGTAGTTTTTAAAATCAATTATCACAGAATTCCTAGGTAGACAATCAGATAGTCTGTAAATAAGTTGTTGATTTCTAAACCATCCTCAAACCTACTTAGCTACATGGCACTCACTTTTGACACTAAAATTGCCCTTGACTCTAACAAAGAAAAATGAAAAATATTGTTTATATATGTAAACTGGAAAATAGGGGCCTGCAGCATGCTTTCAGTATAGTCTTCCCTTCATTCCAGGAGGTTGTTAAGCAAGCTGCTTCATCCTTCAAATGGCCTCAGTCATCTACACAGGAATTTCCTCAGTGTTAAGCACACAACTGTTCTAGCCATTCCCAAGGTATTTGTGAAATCTGAAAGAAAAATCCAATATTTAAACAATAGGGCTAGCGACGTATTGGATTTTAATAAGAAACCAACTGCTGTAGCCGCAGTTGTTACTTTTCAGTCATGAGAATGTAGTCCTTAAAAAAGAAAAAAAAAATCAAGACAACAAAAATCAAAGGAAAAACACAAAACAGAGGAAAATTATCCACAGACCTTTCTCCTATAAAATGTAAGAAAACTGTTTGAGGATGGTTTAGAAATCAACAACTTATTTACAGACTACCTGATCGTCTACCTAGGAATCCTGTGATAATTGATTTTAGAAACTACTGGATCTCATAAAACTGGCTGGATTTGAGACTGGCATTTACCCAAGCTAACAATTTTCTCATGTATGAGCAATAGCCAGTTAGTAAATGTAATTGAAGAAAAGAAAGAGATTTTCAGTAAAATAGACTTACAGTCTATCACAGCAGACTGTCAGAAATTTTAAAGCACTAGTTTTTAAGCTATTAATTCAAATTTCATAGGTGAAGTTACAAAAACTATTATCTTTCAAACCAGTTTCCCATGGAACGCTAAGATAATCCCAGCATTGTTATATGGTCTCTAACATACCAGTTTCCTAATCGTTTCAAAACAGTTTTAAATGGTTGTTTCAGAACATTATAAAAGTCTCAATTTTTTTATATTTAAATAAGTAAATGTCATAAGCATTTGAGAGTGAGGCTTTAGTAGGAAGGTTAAAAACATAAACAGATGGCATCTGAACTCTCCCCCAAAATGAAGCATAGCTTCAGGATTCTTCCTTACCTGGGTGGTAGAGCCAAATCTTGTCCTGCACAACTAGCAGTTACACACAGATGAGTGAGAAAAAATATCAGTTGATAACTGCTTCAGAGAGCTGATTCCACAGCAGTTAAAAATCATAAATGGTACCATTTTTGAAAACAAAGCTGTCTACCATATTCATTTAGAATGCTCCTCTAATTTAACACCTGGTGAACCTAACAAAAAAGACAAAGCAATGGGCTTTTGATGGAACATTCTGAATTACTTAATCCCTGTTTTGATTTTAATTAAAACCTGCTCACTTAACTAAAACTGTGTTCATGCATACCACAAGGTCACTTTACCCCCAGCTGTGTCATGCTCTGTATAGGAGAAAAACTGTATTCTAGGGCAGTGTTGGGCAAACTAGAACATACAGCCCCTACCCGGCCCACTGCCTACTTTTGTGCACTTGTGGGCTAGAATAATTTTTACATCTGTAAATAGCTGAAAAAAGTAAAAGGAATAGCAGTTTGTGACACACACGACATTAAAATTTCAGCGTCCATAGATAATCATTGGTACACTGCCACACCCACCATTTGCATATTATCTGTGGCTGCTGGAAATACCATGTGGTCCACAAGCTTAAAATATTTACCACCTAGCTCTACAGAAACTGTGTGTCCACCCCTGCTGGATTATTAAGATGAAAAAGCAAAGTGATAGGGAAGGTTGAGTCCCAAAGGCTACCTTAAAAAAGTGACATTTTTCAAACTGCTTTGACAAGAGGCAGTTTGGCTATCAGTTCTGGTAAAGCGTCTGCCTGCAATGCAGGAAACCGTGGTTCGATCCCTGGGTTGGGAAGATCTCCTGGAGAAGGAAATGGCAACCCACTCCAGTACTCTTGCCTGGAGAATCCCACGGACGGAGGAGCCTGCTAGGCTACAGTCCATGGGGTGGCAAAGAGCTGGACATGACTGAGCGACTTCACTTTCACTTTTCACTTTCTTTCTAATGTATTATGGTAGAGTAAGTAGCTGATTTGGAAGCAGTGATGGTTGACAGAGGAGAGTTATTATTATTTATTATTAAATTATCATCATTATTATTATCTTAACCACCAGTGCTTCTTGCTGATTTATTTTCTCCACCTCCTAAGAGGAATTTGACCAGTTTGATTACATCTCATTTATGTCAAGTGTACAAAATGTGTTGCAAGAGTTGTCTGTGTCAGAGACAATAAACAAACCTTTTAAATCCTTCTTGCTTAAGCAGGAAGTCACAACTTGCCAATAAGAAAATTAAAACAAACCTCAGAGCATTGTATGTTTGGTTCAAAATGAGAAATATTTTAGGTCTTGGGATAGTGTCATCTTGGCAAACCTGTGTGTCCTCCCTGGTGAGAACACCTGCATATTGCTGCTTGCTTCCGGTTCACTGAGAGAGGGTCACACCTTGTTCTCTTAATCCCAGAGTCAAATATGATTACAAGGATTTTCCTCTAGGGAATCTAACTTGTAAAGAAGATCACTGTGCTTTTTGTTAAACAAGACAGCTCTCTTTAGTTGCCTTATTCATTCTCAGGCTTACTATATTTCATCAGTCGAAAGACTGTGTTTGACATTGGTGACTGTTGGGGACCATTTGTTTTACAGTGAAAAAAGTGCAAATGTCAGACCTTAAATCCATACTTTTCTGAATTGTTCTCATTTTTGAGAGTGAGAATGTGTGTGTGTTTTTCTCCCGAAGGGGGATGAATACAATCAGACATGTCACTGTGGCTAAGTCAAAATGTATTTCTCTCATTTTCTTGTTTATTGATTATAAAATTAGAGAAAATGTTAGGATATAAGAAAATAAGTGAATTATGGGAAAGTGAAAATTCCAGGACACATTTCAGTTGCAGTTAAAATAGGAATGGCTCATGTCAAATCCTGGAAAATAAAAACTGCAGCCTCATTATCAAAAAAGTAGAGAAAAGTAGCATTGTTAAAATGGGCAGTCTTAACAGCTAAGGAGTCTATTTCGAGGCATGATGAGCTGACATTAGTAAACACAAGTTAGATACCCAGACCTCGTTAGTTGTGTTGATATTAGAGTTTGACCTTAGCAGTAATGAACTTTACAAATATGGGCATTTCCAGTGATTTTATCTCTTCATTTATAAGTGATGGACAAACCCTTCTGATAGAAGGACTAGTTGAATGACGTGAACCAGAGGATCTGTTTATCAGAGGTGGAGGTGGGAGGCGGAGAGGTACAGAAAACATCAACAGTAAGAATATGAGAAATTGGTTATTACTTTAAACTTGGATTTTTGTATTGTCTGTGTTAATCTCAGAATAAGATGACATGCAAAGCCCTCTGTATTTCCTGCAAAACAAGGTTGCCCCAGCTTCCCAGAGCAGGCAGGGAAAGGCCACTGGGGGCAAATGCCACTTCCCACCTGTTGTCTGCTGTAAACAAGCCTGCAGCCCACACCAGGGGCCAATTAAAAGGAAGGTCCCATTGGTTCAGTGACCCAGGAAGGCAGCAGGTGGAGTTTAGTTTGTTGGAGTGATCCCAATTAAGTAGGGGTGGAGGTGTACTTTTTTTTTTTAATCACGGGGCCAATTAAGATGAAACCTCAAAGTCACACCCTCTATTAGGGAGTATTCTGAACTTGGGGAAGCAGTGTGATGCTGGGGGACATGGTGTTTTACTGGCTTCCCCTGGATGGAGTCTATGATGGCCCCACTCAGATGTGAAAAAAGAATTATGGTTTCTTGTTTCACTTTTCTTTTTGGCCATACTACACAGCATGTAAAATCTTATTCCCCAACCAGGATTGAACCTGTGCCCCCTACACTGGAAGGGCAGAGTCTTAACCACTGGGCCTCCAGGGAAGTCCTAGAATTATGGGTTTTGTACCTTTCGTTAGAAAGCTTTTGTTTAAAAAAATAATAAGTATTTTTAATGTTCAAAAAGTTTTTTTTTAAGTAGTTTATTCTGAAAGGTCAAGAAGTTTCATGTTTCATGACATGGCTTTTTCAATAGAGGAACTACCCCCAGGTGTTAGCTCTTTTGGTTGAATGAATGAATGAAGTCGCTCAGTCGTGTCCGACTCTTTGCGACCCCATGGACTGTAGCCTAGCAGGCTCCTCTGTCCATGGGATTCTTCAGGCAAGAGTACTGGAGTGGGTTGCCTTTTCCTTCTCCAGGGGAATCTTCCCGACCCAGGGATCGAACCCGGGTCTCCCTCATTCCAGGCAGACGCTTTAACCGCTGAGGTTACTCGGACCCAATTTAGGAGGAGTGGGGAATGTCCCTAGAGCCAGGAGGCAAGTCCACACATTTCGCGGGGCATGTAGCTAATCCGGTGCGCTGTTGGGCGCTGATCGCAGTCGGAATGGGGGGGTGGGGGGGAGGGGTTGGTGAGACCCTAGCCAGGGAAGCCGGAGCAGACTTTCCAGCTATGTGAGCCTCTGCCCCCAGGGCTGTGGGAGGGCTGGCGACAGTGCCCGGCGCTCTCCCCCAGGAAACAGTGCTGTGGCCGTCCCCTTTTCGCAGAAAAGAGAAAAGGATGGGGAGAGATTAACTGGCCTGAGGACCCACAGCTTATAGATACCAGGTGCTTTCAACCATCACTTTTAACCATAAGCTTCATCTGTGGTTTTGGCTTGTTTCTTTTTCCTTTTTTTTTCTCACATATTCTGGAGAATCAGTTTCAAGAGTTACCACATTTAATCAAGCCACGGTCTAAACAAACACCTTAAGTGTCCCCGACACCATGACTTGCTGGGGCTAACGGGTGGCAGCAGCTTTTAGCTCCCGCCCAATCCCAGGCCCAGGCAAACTGGGACAGCTGGTCGCCAGACTCGCGTCTGAACAGAGCAACCAGTAAAGTGAGCCAGAACCAGGTGTCTGGAAAGACCGTGGTGCCGCTCTGACCCTCTGCAGGCCCCGCGCCCGGAGCCGGCTGTGTCCGCTTTCAAGAGGCGTTGTTCACACCCTCCTCCCACCGCTGGAGTCTTCAGCCTGTCAGAGCCCCCAGATGCTGCAGGGTGGGTGCCCATCCCTCCAAGCCAGAGGCCAGCGCCAGCGGGGCGGCCTCTGACCCGCGCAGGCGCACAAGCGCGCTCCCCACTCCGGGTCCATGGACTCCAGGTCCAGCTGCGTGGTGGTGACCGGTAAGGCGACTTTCCTGCTTTCCACTTGCTGCTGCCTTTAGCCTGACTGTGGAATGCGCCCTTGCCTGATCCTAATCACAAACAGTTCCCTCGTGGGGGCGCGGGGGAAGAGAGGCAACTGGTGGTGCCAATAATTCTGGGTAACTTCCTGCTGTGCCCGTTAAAAACAACAGCCAGGGGACGGAGAGGCTTTTCTGCTTCTGTCGTGTCATCCACTTCAAATAACGCTTGAGTGGCATGCACAGCGGTGCCCACATGTGGCTTAGACCTTTGTCCTTCAGCCCACGGGGGTGGGGCAGCAGAGGCTGGGGCCCTGCGCTATCTACTAGGGTGCAGCTGTTAATAGGCAGAAGGAAGGGGAGCAGGGAACCCAGAAAGAAGGGGGCCGTGACCACCCCAAGAGGGGCACATAGCTCCCCCGCAAACTGGAGACTTGCCAGCCACTCCCGCAACTGTCAGCACCCTCTGAGAGCCACCAGTTAGACTTTGAACTCCAGAAGGAATGGTAGCCACCCACTCCTACCTTTTACCAGCGCATTCGAAACCCACCCCAGACACCCCCAGTCATTGTCACAGCTGGTCCCTGGAGGGCTTGTTTTCTTCACACAGCTCTTTATTTTTAGTCAGTCACATTTGGCATATTTGAAGTTTTCTGAATTGTGTGGATGAAGGAAACAAGAGACGAGGGTTCCTGTGTGGAGGAAATTGAGCGTTACCTATCTTAATATTTTCAGACTATAATCAGACTCCTGTTAACCTTCTGAGAAAAAGAAGGTTCTTTCGAAAACCTTTTATCTCCCTTGTTCTTATTTGTGTTATTTTGGGTATTAGAGATTGGTTCAAATTACCCTTGAATTCCTAAGGACATTATAACCTGATAAATGTGATACTTGTCACAGATGAAATATGAATTCTGGAGCACCAGGGCAGGTCTTAGACTGACATCAACGACCCCTGCCTCTGTCCTATCCGCCTGAGATTTGCTGGCAAACTCTAGATTGTTTAATGGTACCTGATCATCAGTGGTGATTTGGGAATGCCCACTGGCTTCCAGAACGTGGCCTTCCTTTATTAAAAATGCTCTGAGCTGCCAGGGGCGGTCTTTTCATTTAATTGGATTTGCTTCACATGTAAATCTTGCCAAGACATTGGCACGTAGACAGATGATGAGGGAACAAGAGCTCTGACAAACTGCCTCAAGACCAAGGCCTTCGGACTGGCACCACACAGCACCAGTGGGAGACAGAAAGCCTGCGTCCCCCAAGGGGCAGCTCTTGGTTCCAGGAGATTTCTCCAGCCACTTTTCACAAGTTCCACCCAAGGGCTTGCCAAGTGTAAAGTGTAAGGCTTGACCATGCAAAACAAAAGCTTCAGACCTTCATTTGCTGAGTTGTTTTGCCTAATTGAAAACAGATAAGAGATGATCTGAATACACTGATCTGAATGTGATTCTAAAGCAGCATGTGATTTAGCGGGGACTAAAAATGTCACTGCATTTTTAGTATTCCTACAGTCATCCCAGAAGGTACTTGGTTTCCCAGTGGTTTTCCTTAATCTCAATATTTTCCTGTTTTTGTTTTTTTTTTCTTGGCAACTTCAGTCTTAATCTATTCTATAGGATTCAGTCAAAGTCAGAAAACACCGCTAGATTTCCTATCCCAAACTTTTCTCTTCCCTGAGAAAGTTTTACCCTTTGTGAGCAAAGCTGTGAGTGCTCTATACCCAGATGTCCCCCAACTTCAGAGGCACGGTCTTCTCTAGAGCTGGCTTCTGCAGGGGTGGGGATAGGGGCGGGGTTCCAGAGGTTGGTAGTTAATCATAGCTCCTCCCCATCTTGGAATCATGATTTGAGAAATGCATCCCAGAAATCAGATTGCTAGAACTCAAAGCCTCACCTGGTAAAGCTGAGCTAGAGAATGCTACTTCTACCTGCAGCCCACTACCCTCCACCCTGCAGCGAGCCCCTTCCAAGTCATAGACCTATCTGCCAGCCGTGACTTTCCCTACAGGGCCAGGCAGGAACCACTGAGCTCTGAACATGGGCCGCACTGCAGGAGAGATGAGGGAGAGGCCCCAGGGGCCTGGCCTCTCCTCCTGGCACCATCCTACGGGGCGTCTGATGGTTAATCTCCTGTGTCAACCTGACTGGGCCATGGAGTGCCCAGACCCCTGGTTAAACATTCTTTCTGGATGTGTCTATGAGGGTATTTCTGGAGGAGCTTAGCGTTTAAATCAGTGGGCTCAGGAAAGCAGTGACCTACCCAGTGTGGGTGGGCATCATCTAATCTGTTAAGGGCCTGCATAGAATAAAAAGCCCAGGAAGGTTGAATTCCCTCCGTCTGAAGGCATGGACTGATACATCAGTCTTCTCCTGCCCTCAAATGGGTGCTCCTCATTCTCGGGCCTTCAACAGGCTGAAATTTGCTCCACTGGCTTTCCTGGGTCTGCAGCTTGCAGATGGCAGACAGATCTGGGGAATTCTCAGTCTTCATAATCACGTGAGCCAATACCTTATACCTTATGACAAATCCCCCCCATATATATATATATATATATATATATATACACACATACATACATACATACACACACATACATACATACATACATACCTGTACATGCCTCTCAATTTCTGGAGAGAGAAATAGGGCCTGAAGTACAGGTGAAATCTCAACATGGAAAAGAAAGGGCAGGACCCTTGACCGACAGGCTCAGTACCCAAGTAGGGGGTTGGGGCTGAGAAGTGGTGGCATCAAATGATCAGAGAGAATAGGGCAGACCAAGGATCTAGTTGGAGCCCATCCCATGCTACTGGGAGAGACGGTGAAAAAGAGTTTAGCATTTGCTGAGCACCTACTAGATTCTGGAACTAATACATGCCGTACTCAGCGTTGTTTAATTGGTCCCAGGAGGTACGTACCTGAACCACCATGAAGGTGAGCACTTGGCACTGCTTCCTGTACTCCAGGCAGTATTGCAGATGCTCCTCTTTATTGATTATTCAATCTGCAAACCACTCTGTTAGATTAGTATGATTAATGCCCATTTTACAGATGAGAAAGCCAAGGCACTGAAGCTGAGTAACTTGCTCAAGATCACCACACTGCTAAGTGGTGGGGCTGAGGTGAGATGCAACAGCAGAAGCCTGAACCCAAACACTGAGGTCTCCAGCAACTCCTGGATGGCGTCGGGCCATGGCTGAGCTTTGATGGGGCCACTGGACGGTGTGGATGCCATAAAAAGGAGCAGCAGTCATAGTGAGAGGGTGAGGGAGTCTCTCTCCCCAGGCCAGCAGAAAACCTTTCCTAAGCTAGTCCCAGAGGAGGCTTGCTGTCCTCTCCAAAGCAAAATTCTACCTAATTTCCTTTTATTAAAGATCATAATAAATTGCAGTTAAATGACATAATCATACACAGTGTAGATAAGTGTTCCCAGTTCAAGGAACAAGCCCTTCTGCCCACAAGCCTCATCCAGCTCTCGCTACTTCCCCATGTAAAGGCCTCCCCAGCCTCTTCCGTGGGGCTTCCTCGCCCAGGCTCACTCCCTGCAACTCCTCCGCCTCTACCCCGTTAAGTCCTTGCTCACTCCCACTTCCTCCTGGAGACTTCCCCGGTCACCTCTACTCCAGCTGCTCTCGGCCCCTGTGAAGTATTCTGATCCTAGCTGTTCAAAGCCTTGCTAGTCCAAGTGTGGCGAGGGCCAGTAGCCTTAGTACCACTGGGGAGCTTGTTAGGAACTCAGAATCTCCACCATCACCCCATACCGGCCCAATCAGATCCTATATTTTAATAAGATATACATGCACATTAGCATTTGAGAAACTCTGGACCAAATCATACTTCTTTTTAAATTTTGAAATAATTATAGATTCACAAGAATTTGCAAAGAAATGTATAGAATGATCCTCTAGAGCCAGACTCCCAGTGTTAACATCTTCAGTGTCAAAGCTAAGATACTGACCTCGGTATAACTCTGTGTACATGTGTGTGCGTGCACACATGTGCACAGCTCTATGCAGTTTTATCCCATGCTTAGCTTCGTGTAACCACCAGCATCAAGATAAATAACAGAACCCAAATCACAAGGTGTCCTTGAGTTATACCTTTAGAACCACACTCACCATTTCCCCTGTCTCTAACTCCTAGTAACCACTATTCTGTTCTTCATCTCTATAATTAATTTTATAGATGTAAATTATGATTTACAAATATTATATAGGTAGAATCATACAATATGTATCATTTTGAGATTGACTCTTTTTTCATTCAGCATAATTCCCTTGAGGTTCATCCAAGTTGTGAATACCAAAAATTCCTTCATTTTTAAAGCAATTTTAGTAGCTTTATTGAGATGTAATCCACATGCTATACAGTTTACTCATTTAAAGCATACAGTTCAATGGCTTTTAGTGGAGTCACAGTTAACGCACTTATCACCACAATCAATTTTAGAACGTTTTCATTACCCTGAAAAGATACTCGGCCCCCTGATCCTCATCCCTACTCCCCAACTACACACACACACACACACACACACACACACTCTCTCTCTCTCTCTCTCTCCCTCTCTCTCTCTCTCTCTCTCTCTCTCTCTCTCTCTCTCTCTCTCTCTCAAGCTCAGTCTTTACAGATGGCCTATGCGGACGTCTCACGTAAATGGAATGGTACGCTTTTTGTAACTGGCCTCACTGTTTGCCTCATTTGTCACTGAGCCTAATGTTTTCAAGGCTCATCCAAGCTATCGTGTGGCCATAGCACTTCATTTATTTTTATTGACAGATAATGTGCCATCGTATGGCTAATACCAGTTTTGTTTATTCATCATCAGCCGATGGACACCTGGGCTGCTTCCACTTTTGCATTTTCACTGCTCAGCAGTATTCTATGATCTGGATGAACCAGCTTATTTAACCATTCACTCACTGAAAGACATTGGGGTGATTTCTAGCTATGGGCTATTACAAATAAAGCTGCAGTGAACATCTGTGTACAAGTTTCTGTATAAAAGTAAGTTTTTATTTCTCTGGGGTAAATATGAAGCAGACAAAGTCCTTGGAAGTCTACTTTCAGTTTTAAAAGAACCTGTCAAACTACTTCCCAGTGGGCATACCATTTTACCTTTCCACAACGTTTGTGTGACCTAGTTCCTATTCGTCTTCGTCGGCTTTTGGTATTACAGTGTTTCTATCTTAGCCTCTCTGATAGAGATGTAGTGACACCTCATTGTGACCTTAATTTGCATTTCTCTGATGGCTAATGACATTGAACAGTTTTCATGTGCTTATTTGCCACCTGAATATCCTCTTCAGGGAAATGTGTCTTCATGTCTTTCCCCTTTTTCTAATTGGACTGTCTTTGAAAGTTGGGTTTTAAGAGTTCTTTATACATTCTGCATACAGTGCCTTTGTCAGAGGCATGATTCGCAGCTGTCTGCAGCAAGTCTTTTCATCCTCTCAGCAGGATCTTTTGCAGAGCAAAAGATTTTCATTTGGATGAGGTCCACTTTCTCATTATTTCACTTTTGTGGATCATGCACTTGGTATCAAGTCTAAGAACTCTTGCCTAACACTCAGTCCCAAGATTTTCACCACTAAGCCCCCAGAAGTTTTATTATTTTACTTATTACGTTTGAGTCCATGATGCATGTGGAATTAATTTTTGTATACAGTGCAGGCTGAGGGATCCATTTTTTTTTGATGGGTGTCCAATTTTTCCAGCCCTATCTATTGAAAGGCTATTCCATCTCCACTGAGTTGCTCTTGCATCTTTGGTCACAAACAACTGGGCATACTCACATGGGTGTGTTTTGGGGCTCACACAGCATGCGTTTTAACTGGACATATGTGCACACACCTCTGGAGCCCTCCTACTTAGTGGTGGATCAGCTCCACATTCCTTTTGGGCTCCTCCACAACACCTCACATAAGAGGACTTGGGGAGACACTCCCCAGATTGGTAAAGTTGCATGCCTCCACAGGAAAGGGGTGTGTGGAGCCCCCACTGGTCCTTGATGGCCCCAGGAGCCACAAGAGGTCCCCAAGGAGGTGGGGGAGCAATGCAGAAGCAGACACCTCGGCCCAAGCCTGGCCTGAGCAAACCAGCCTGTCCTTGGTTCCAGGTTTCGGGCCCTTCCGGCAGCACTTGGTGAATTCCAGCTGGGAAGCGGTGAAGGTAAACTCCCTACGGGCCCAGATCCAGGAACTCAAAGCCCAGCTGGTTCCTTCTGTGGTTCCAAGAAAACCCAGCTTATAGTCCCCTTGGTGACCAGATCCACATGGGAGGGGAGAGCACACACACCGGGTGCCCTGGGACACAGGCTGGGCTTCAGTCCTTGGGTGTGACTCACCTGCCCCCAGGGGGCCCATCGAGCTCAGCAGTAAGAAAGCAGGCATAAAGGGCGCCCTGGGAGTGGTGGGGAGTGGCCCAGGCAGGCTCTGCTGCCCTGAGAACTGAAGATGCCTTCTGGCCGCAGAGTCTCAGGAAGGTCACAGCCCCCAGCCTCAGTGTCCTCATTCATGAAATGGGACAATACTAGTGCTGACTTCAAGGTGGTTCTCAGGAATAAAAGAGGGAAGTGTGCGCAGCAAAGAAGCATGTAAGTCTATAAAGGTAACTTTATCAAGCATAGCGCTTGGCGCATGGTAAGAGCTTAATACATGCTTATTAGTATAAACAACATGGCTTAACTTTTAAGAAAGTAATCAGAAGAAAGTGCATCCTCAGACAGGACATGAAGGGTGGTCTCATCTGTAGAGCAGACCTCTCCTCCCTGAACCAATTGCTTCACTTGTACCCGTCCCCATACGATGTCACTTAGAGGCTCAGAGCATAGCCGGCTATTTATTCACACTTGACCATCAATTTCATGCCTCTGTTGGATCAAGCCAAAGGTGGAGTCTTGAGTCCATTCTCAGAGTTTTCCAGTCAAGCTGAAAATGTAGCAAAACCACTTGAATCGTGCATTGTCAGCCACTGTAGCATTGATTTTCTAGCCTGTCTGCACAGATGCAGTCAACGAAACTCTCCACTCTTGAGTTAGAACTTGGGCTTTTTACAACCAGCAAAAAAACTCAGAGAACCCCAGGCTCACTGCCAAGCCTCACTGCTGCACATAACATGCCAGAAAGGCTAGGTCAGGGCTTTATGAGTTTCCGGGTGTTTGCAGCCAGTTCCTCGAAAAACAAGACTTTTTCTGCTAAATCCCAAATGGGTCCTGAGCCCTTCTGTTTGCAGTCATGAGAATGGAAAAGAGCCAGGCTGCCAGGATTCACCTCCCTGTGCCAACAGTTGCAAGACAAGTCACTCAACTTTTCTGTGCCTCAATTTTCTTATCTGTACAATGGGAAGGTTGTAATGACTATAGGAATTAATACATGTAAAGCCCTCAGAGCATGACAGAGTAACTACTAATGCTCACAAATATCATTATTACTAAGAAGCTACTCTACAAGTCAGTTTTCTCAGTTGTGGGCTAATGGAATCTGACTTTGGAGATCCACACAGGAAATGGAATGTGGGTAGAGATTTTTTTGGTACATTTAAGATTCACCAATAAAGCTGGAGAAGCAGGGCAGAAGGGCAGCAACAGAAGCAGGCTAGAGGTTTCCAGGAAGGGGAAGCAGAATGGCAAACTAGGTGTTCTGAAGGGCCCTTCTTGCAGATGAACTAGGTAAGAGAACTTGTGTGCCTTGCTGGGCACACAGTAGTAAAGGAAAGCTCTTGTATATATATATCATACCATCACATAGATATATCACACATAGCCCGGGCTGCAGCCTGTAGGAGTGAGTGGTCAGCACCCACAACACAAAAAAGGCAGGAAGGGCGTATGCCGTTATCAGTCTTGTCATTAGCAAAGGGGTTAGAATGAAACCAAAACTTTCTGTAAGCTGGACCCTTGAAGGGGTATCCTGTGGTCTCTAGCACCCAGACTCCCAACAAAGTATATGCAGTTTCTCTTGATTTTTTAAAATGTCATATTTTCTACAATCAAGTAAGTTAGGGCTTCCCTAGAGGCTCAGTCGATAAAGAATCTTCCCTCAATGAAGGAGACTCGGGTTTGATCCCTGGGTCAGGAAGATCCCCTGGAGAAGGAAATGGCAACCCACTCCAGTATTCTTGCCTGGGAAATCCCATGGACAGAGGAGCCTGGCGGGCTACAGCCCACAGTCCATGAGTCGCAAGAGTCAGACACAACTTAGCAACTAAACCACCGCCGCCGCCACCCAAAATAAGCTCCACATTTATTTCCAATCAAAGATCACCAGATATGCGAAGAAACCAACTACCCTGAGTAACAATGAGCAAAAGCAGATTTAGCACCCGAAGAAGCAGGTTCTAAATTATTCTTCTAGATATTATCAGAAAATAGCATAATGGTATATGGAATGTTTGAAACAATAATGATAGAATCACAAAAAGCTAGCAAAAAGACTATCAGAAGATTAGGCAAATTGAAAAAGGGAGTAATAGAGCTTAAAAAAATTCTAAATACAACTGTTGAAGTGAAGAGTTTAACAGATGACTTAAAAGACAGTTTGAATTATGCTAAGTAAAAGATGCCAGTCACAAAAAAATATACAATATTTGTGAAATTATTATAATGAAAACAAAAATAATTGGCTGATTGTGGGCTTCCCTGGTGGCTCAGATGTTAAAGAATCTACCTGTAGTGCAGGAGATCTGGGTTCCATCCTTGGGTAGGGAAGATCCCCTGAAGAAGGTAATGGCTACCTACTCCAGTATTCTTACCTGAAAAATCCCACGGACAGAGGAATCTGGCGGGCCATGGGGTCACAAAGAGCTGGACATGACTGAGTGACTAACACTGTCACTTTTACTCTTTCAAGCTTAAAAATAAAGGACTGAACTAAAATATAGGACAATGAATGCATAGAAGTCAAGAGGGGTGATTGGGTCTTCTAAGGCCCATGCCTAGACAGGCATCCTGATGTCAAATCAAATTCAGACTTTAAGTTATATATATATATGTGTACCGTTGATTTACAATGTTGTCTTAGTTTCAGGCGTATAGCAATATATTCAGTTATATATACGTGTGTGTGTGTGTGTGTACTCTTTTTCAGATTCTTTTCTAATATATTGAATATAGTTTCCTATGCTGTATAGTAGGCTCTTGTTTATCTCTTTGTTAATCCCAAACTCCTAATTTATCCTTCCTCCTTTCCCATTTAGTAACTATAATTTTTTTTCTGTGTCTGTGCATTTTTTCTGTTTTATAAATGAGTTCATATGTATCATTTGTTAGATTCCACCTAGAAGTGATAGCATATATTTGTCTTTCTCTGTCTGACTTCCCGTCGTGTGATAATCTCTAGCTCCATCCATGCTGCTGCGAATCGGTTCAGTTCAGTCACTCAGTCACGTCCGACTCTTTGTGATCCCATGACTGCAATACACCAGGCCTCCCTGTCCATCACCAGCTCCTGGAGCTTGCTCAAACTCATTTCCATCAAGTCGGTGATGCCTTCCAAACATCTCATCCTGTGTCATCCCCTTCTCCTCCTGCCTTTAATCTTTCCCAGCATCAGGGTCTTTTCCAATGAGTCAGTTCTTGGCATCAGGTGGCCAAAGTACTGGAGTCTCAGCTTCAGCATCATTCCTTCCAAAGAACACCCAGGGCTGATCTCCTTCAGAATGGACTGGTTGGATCTCCTTGCAGTCCAAGGGGCTCTCAAGAGTCTTCTCCGACACCACAGTTCAAAACCATCACTTCTTTGGCACTCAGCTTTCTTTATAGTCCAACTCTCACATCCATACATGACCACTGGAAAAACCATAGCCTTGACTAGACGGACCTTTGTTGGCAAAGTAATGTCTCTGCAAATGGCATTATTTAATTCTCTTTTATGGCTGAGTAATAGTCCATTGTGTATGTTTACCACATCTTCTTACTATTCATCTGTTGATGGACACTTAGGTTGTTTCCATGTCTTGGTTATTATAAATAGTCCTGCTATGAATGTTGGAGTGCATGTATTTTTTTGAATTAAAGTTTCTGTTCCTTGCAGATATAAGCCCAGTAGTGGGGTTGCTGGATCCTGTGTTAACTCTGTTTTTAATTTTTAAAGGAACCTCCGTATTGCTTTCCATAGTGGCTGCACCAGTTTACATTCCCACCGATACTGTAAGAGGCTTTCCATTTCTTCATACCCTCTCTAGCATTTATTATTTGTAGACTTTTTTATGGTGAGCATTCTGACTGATGTGAGGTGGTACCTCACTGTAGTTTTGACTTGCATTTCTCTAATAATTAACAATATGGAGCATCTGTTCATGTACCTGTTGGCCCCATCAGGCCAATGTGTTCTTTGGAGAAATGTCTATTTAGGTTTTCTGCCCATTTCTTGCAGAGAAGACAATGTCACCCCACTCCAGCACTCTTGCCTGGAAAATCCCATGGACACAGAGCCTGGTAGACTGCAGTCCATGGGGTGACTAAGAGTCGGACATGACTAAGCGACTTCCCTTTTACTTTTCACTTTCATGCATTGGAGAAGGAAATGGCAACCCACTCCAGTGTTCTTGCCTGGAGAATCCCAGGGATGGGGGAGCCTGGTGGGCTTCTATCTATGGGATCACACAGAGTCGGATACAACTGAAGTGACTTAGCAGCAGCAGCAACCCATTTCTTGATTGGGTTGTTTTTTCTTTTATATTAAGCTGTTTGCATAATTTGGAAATTAATCCCTTGTTGGTTGCATCTCCCATTCTGTAGGCTATCTTTTCATTTTGTTTATGATTTCCTTTGCTGTGCAAAAGCTTTTAAGTTTAGTTAGTCATTTTAAAATTTATTTTATTAACATTATGAGATGAATTCAAAAAGAAAATTTGTACAATTTATGTCAGAGTTTTCTGCTTATGTTTTCCTCTAGGAGTTTTATAGTATCTGAGCTTATGTTTAGGTCTTTAATCTATTTTCATTTTATTTTTGTGTATGATATTAGAGACTGTTCTAATTTCCCTATTTCATATGCATCTTCCCAGTATCACTTATTAAAGAGATTGTCTTTTCTCCATTGTATATTCTTGCCTCCTTTGTCATAGATCGATTGACCACAGTACAGAGATTATTTCTGGGATTTCTAACTTGTTCCCTTGATCAGTGTGTCTGTTTTTGTGCCAATACCATACTGTTTTGATTACTGTATTTATAGTATAGTCTGAAGTCAGAATATGTGATTACTCCAGCTCCATTCTTCCTTGTCAAGATTGTTTTGACTATTGAGGGTCTTTTGTGTTTTCATATGAATTTTTTTAAATTGTTTTTGTTCTGGTTCAGTGAAAAATGCCCTTGGTAATTTGATAGGGATTGCACTGAATCTAGATTGCTTTAGGAAGAATGGTCATTTTAACAATATTGTATCTTCCAACTCAACAACATGGCATATCTTTCCATCAGGTTGGGTCATCTTCAGTTTCTTTAATCACTATCTTATAGTTTTCTGAGTATAGGTCTTTTGCCACCTTAGGTAGTTTTATTCTTTTTGATGTGGTGGTAGATGGAATTGTTTTTAGCTTTTTACCATTGAGTATGATGTTAGTTGTGGGTTTGTCATACATGACCTTTATTATGTTGACTTATGCTCCCTCTCTGCCCATGCTCTAGAGAATTTTTATCATAAATGGATGTTGAATTTTATCAAAAGTGTATTCTGCATCTACAGAGATCATCATATGGTTTTTATTCTTCAATTTGTTAATGTGGAATATCACATTGGTTGATTTGCAGACATTGAAAAATCCTACCATATTTGGAATAAATTCATATATATATTTATAATTACATTGAATTGCATTGCATTGTATATATATGGCAAAATTTCAAGAATAACTATGAAGAGTAGAAAAAATTATGACTTTCAAGAGAACACAGAAACAAAACAAAATATGAAAAACAAATGAATAAAACTTTAATCAAAGGGGCCAAAAATCACCCATAGGAAATCTGCTGAATACTAATTATTATAGCTTGTCCCAATGACACTTGCTGCTGCATACTCCCATTGGCATTATTGTTGCCCTGGGAAGCTGGAAATTTCTTCTATCAGAGAGATTTGCTGATTCAACGTCAAAGATGAGTGCATCTGGCCTCAATGAGATTGATCTTTCCAGCATTTGTGAGGGGGCTGGGCCCTGCCTTCCACCAAGACCCTAATTTTATGGGTCACCCCAATCAGAGGAAGGCCAAAGAAATAATAATGTTGATGTATACGTAAAATATTATGTCAGCTCTTCTCAGTTCAACCTATATAAGTGTGTGTGTGTGTGTGTGTGTGTGTGTGTGTGTGTGTGTGTGATATATATGCAGTTCCTGATTTGGAAGACAGTTGCACTCATCTCACACACTAGCAAAATAATGCTCAAAATTCTCCAAGCCAAGCTTCAACAGTACATGAACCATGTACTTCCAGATGTTCGAGCTGGACTTAGAAAAGGCAGAGGAACCTTAGATCAAATTGCCAACATCCATTGGATCATATAAAAAGCAAGAGAGTTCCAGAAAAACATCTACTTCTGCTTTATTGATGCCAAAGCCTTTGACTATGTGGATCACAAGAAACTATGGAAAATTCTTAAAGAGATGGGAATACCAGACCACCTTACTTGCATCCTGAGAAATCTGTATGCGAGTCAAGAAGCTACAGTTAGAACCAGACATGGAACAATAAACTGGTTCCAAATTGGGAAGAGTATGTCAAGGCTGTATATTATCACCCTACCTTTTTAACTTATATGGAGAATACATCATGAGAAATGCCAGGATGGATGAAGCACAAACTGGAATCAAGGTGATTGCCAGGAAAAATATCCAATAACTTCAGATACACAGATGACACCACCCTTATGGCAGAAAGCAAAGAAGAGCCTCTTGATGAAAGTGAAAGAGGAGAGTGAAAAAGTTGGCTTCAAACTCAACTTTCAGAAAACTAAGATCATGGCATCCGGTCCCATCACATCATGGCAAATGGATGGGGAAACAATGGAAACGGTAACAGACTTAATTTTGGGGGCTCTAGAATCACTGCAGATGGTGACTGTAGCCATGAAATTAAAAGACATTTGCTACCTGGAAGAAAAGCTATGACCAACCTAGACAGCATATTAAAAAGCAGAGACATTACTTTGCCAACAAAGATCTGTCTGGTCAAAGCTATGGTTTTTCCAGTGGTCATGTATGGATGTAAGAGTTGGACTGTGAAGAAAGCTGAGCACTGAAAAACTGACTTTTGAACTGTGGTGTTGGAGAAGACTCTTGAGAGTCCCTTGGACTGCAAGGAGATCCAACCCGTCTATCCTAAAGGAGATCAGTCATGAATATTCTTTGGAAGGACTGAAACTCCAGTACTCTGGCCACCTGATGCGAAGAACTGACTCATTGGAAAAGACCCTGATGCTGGGAAAGATTGAAGGCAGGAGGAGAAGGGGACGACAGAGGATGAGATGGTTGGATGGCATCATCGACTCAGCGGACATGAGTTTGAATAAACTCTGGGATTTGGTGATGGACAGGGAAGTCTTGCATGCTGCAGTTCATGGGGTCACAGAGTCGGATATAACTGAGCCACTGAACTGACTGACTGACTGCTAATATGTGAGTCTCTTCCTGTTCCTATCCACCCCAGCTAGGTGTGTGTGTGTGTGTGCCAAGTCACTTCAGTCATGTCCAACTCTGTGTGACACTGTGGACTGTAACCCAC
This sequence comes from Nanger dama, assembly GCA_917880005.1. NCBI lineage: Eukaryota > Metazoa > Chordata > Mammalia > Artiodactyla > Bovidae > Nanger > Nanger dama. The sequence continues at coordinate 7,834,379 of CAKJTW010000044.1, read as the reverse complement.
CAGGCTCCTCTACCATGGGATTCTCCAGGCAAGAATACTGGAGTGGGTTGCCCTGCCCTCTTCCCGGGGATCTTCCTGACACACATGGGATCCAATCCAGGTCTCTTATGTCTCCTGCATCGGCAGTTGGGTTCTTTACCACCAGCTCCACCTGGGAAGCCCCAGGCAGGTGTACTGCAATACAGTTCTGACACTAACCCCCTGGAGTACACACAGACTTCCACAGTTTAAGGGCAAAGTCCTCCACAAGACTACCCTCCCTTCAGACACCAGCTGCATTTCAAGGGTCCCCAAGTCATCTGTTCTTCTGACTCTAAATTTGGGAATTCTCATGACCTCTACAGTTCTGTTAATTTGCTAGAATAAGACGCACAAGTCAGGAAAGCACTAACTTACATTTTTTTAAATAAAGGAGACATATAGGGTGAGGTCTGGATGGCTCACAAATGCTGAAGTTACTCTTTTAAGCTTGCTCCTCTTACTATGGAGTCAGAGCGAGCTGCCTTCTGGCACATCAATACATTTATCAACCAGGAAACTCCACTGAACTTCCATATGCAGAGTCTTGATTGGAATTTCATTGTGTAGGCAAGGTTGATTAAATCACTGGCTGTGTGACTGAACTACGTCTCCGCTCCCTGAAGGTCAAGCAACTAGAAGTCCCCACCAACTAATCAAGTGGTTGGTTTTTCTGGTGACCAGATTCCATCCTGCAGCCATCAAGAGGCTACTATGAGTCACCGTATCAGCATAACAAAGACACTCCTGAAGCTCTGGAAATTACGAGAGTTTTGACGCTGTGTGCCTGGAACCGGGGACAAAGATCAGATATACTTTGTTTTTATGTCACAGTTCCCTAGAGGGGTTCCTGTGTAAGGAGAGGAGGTGGCTCATGAATAAGATAATTATAACTCAAAGCAGATTCTGCGACGGGTTCCACTATGAGACTCTGAAGAGGAAAAGATTAATTTCATTCTGGAGAACGTACAAAAGAAAGGCCCTAAAGCAAAGGGAGAAAAAGCTGCACCCCTGGGGAGGGGGGTCACTGCAAAGGCCATCTGGTGGAAGCAGCAGGGAAAGACAAGGTGACTTCTGACAAAAGGGAGTAAATTTTCCAACCCTCCATGCGCTGGGTGCCCCAGGACACTTCATGCAGAGTGGCTTGCTGAGTTCTTCTGCAGTCCAAAGAAGTTGATACTGTTATTCCCTTTTGCAGGTGAGGAAATGGGTGCTCAGAGAGGTTGACGATCAAACCTACGTGCCATGAAGTGGCCAAGCCTAGAATCCAATCTCAGGTGGTACTACTAAGTAAAGTCCAGGTTCAGGCCACTTGCCTCACTCTTCACCTGGGGGAAAACAACACTCAGTTCAGAAGAAGACCTCTTCTAGCCCAAGAAAGGCTTTTAGGAAATTCCCTGGACATCTAGTGATTAGGACTTGGCACTTTCACTGCCCGGGCCCAGGTTCAATCCCTGGTTGGGGAACTAAGATGCCTCAAGCCATGGGATCTTTTTATTTTGGCATGGCAAAAAAAAAAAAAAGCCAGCATGGCTTTTAAACTTTCCAGAACTCAAGAAATCAAGACCCACTACCCAGTGAGCCAGGGGTGGGCAGTGAGGCTCACTGAAATGCCTCAGCCCGATGTCCACATCATCATGGCTGACTCTCTGCTGTGAGTTCATCTCGACAGTCTCTGAAGCTCTCCCACTGGTGCCTGAGACACAGACAGATGATGAGCTGCTTGATCTTCTTGCTCACAGTGAGACCACAGGGTTGATGACCAGAACAGAAACCTCGGTACCGGCTGATGAGAAAGCAAAGCCGAGCCCAGCTTTGGGGCCATCTGCCACCCATTTGCCTTCTCCATGGGTCTCTACTATCCACCTGTGGTTTCTGCCTTCCCTTTCTTTCTGGTGTTTTCCTCCAGGGCAGAGGTCCTTGCAGTCTCTTTAAGGGCCACTTCACCCTCAGTCCTTGGACCACTGTTTCTTCCTGCACCATCTAGGGTTATTCAGTGTCCTCCACTATTGTGTGTATGTAGACTCCACTCGGTATTAAACCCTCTGAATCTGGTTTGGGACCTCCCTGGAGCATCCACTGAAAGTGCCAGTGTATCGCCAACAAAGCACCCATCGGAGGGGTAATCATCTAAGAGGGGCATTGAGACAAAGGTCTAAGCTAGTTCAGGTATATATGCTGGACCCATTATACAGACACATACCATGCTTTGATGGGCTAAATGATGCGCAAGAGGACATAGCGCTCTCTGGGTCAGTATAAGCAGCACACTGTCTGTGGGGACTGTGGTCCCTTGACACCACAAAGGGCCTGGCCTGAAGTGAGCTTTCCAGTTGCTCTGAGTTGACTGGATACACGAATGGTTGTCAGTCGTTTCTGTCCTCCTGCATTCTCCCGCAAAAAGTCAACCTTGTCAGTACTGTGGCTCTGTCTCATGAGTCCTTACTCAATGCCTGGCATCGTTAGTGGGGGTATATGGAATGACAGAGAGAGGAAAAAGGTGCCATCCTACACTCATGTCATTTTGTCTCCAAGACAGATAAGCTACTAAGTGATAACTTGAGTGAATTTTTGTTGTGGTTTCACTTAAATGGGAGATTGTTTCTAAAAAGAGGGAAAATACAGAAAAAATAATATTAAAACGCTAAAAGTTCCTGACAAACAAAGATACCTATTATAAACTCCCAAAAGGTGACTTAATGCTACTTACCAACAGCATGTATCAAAGACTTTAACATTAGACTGGCCTGTACAGGGCACCCTGCCCTTCCCAGTGGTAAATCTTATCTACTCATTTATGTGATGGCTGTGCCTTATCTCTGGTTTTCTGGACACCTCATTTACCAGTACCACCTCATATGCTTTCAAAAGAAATTATGTGCTGAACTCTTCTAGAAGTGTCTGAACCTGGAAAGGCAGCAAATAAAACAGGCTTTTGTAAAACACACCCTGGGTCAGGTTAGTTGGGCTAGGATATTATATAACTGCACTTAAAATAAACCTAGCCTGGGGGCCAAGAGGTCAGAGCTCTTGCCACATTTGATCAACTTGATATGGAGAATAATTTCTTTACACTCCAAAGATGAGGTGGCTTTGTGCCTTTATTGCATGTTGCTACAAAAAGCATAATTAAAATAAAGAACAAATGGCAATGAATCCAAAGAGAAAAAAGAAGCACCAAGCCGAAGAACACCTTAGAATGAAGGGTGAGTTGTTCAGACCACACTCAGAGACAGGCAGGAAATTGCTTACCTTTCCAAGTAGCAGTAAATTCTTTCTTTTGATCCAGCTTTATTTTCTTTCCTAAGAATGTCTTCATTCTTCCTGCCAAATCCCATGACAAAACTTTTTCCAACCTATGGGAAACAGACCATATATATCACAGACATTTTTCCAGTCTGGCCCACAGTGATATTTGTTCTGTTTTCTTGATTAATACGGGAAGGCCAGGGATGAAAGTCAGCAGCATGAGGATTCAGAGAGATCCCAACATCCCCTTGTCACGTGCAGGGACCTCACCTATGACAGAAACCAGCTCAGTGCCAGTCACTTCTGAAGCAACCACTTAGTTGGGTTGTATGGACTTTGACCTTGAAGGCTGGGTAGCCCCAACTCACTTGAAGCCCTTTCCATGACTTCATAATCTGGTGACTCTGTAGTGTGCACCCATCTTATGGGAGGGAAGAGAAGTGCTGTACTACTGTCCCTGGCTCATGCTGGCCCCTGGATAGCCTGAAGTAGCATTGGCCTTGCAGCCTCATTTTGAAATGGCACAAGGATATGAGGAACATGAGAGCCCGTGACGGAGAGTCTGGGCCCTGGGCGGAAGGCTTGCTCCCGTGGCAGCGGCAGCCCACCCTAGCAGCCTGACTGCAGGGTCCCCCAAGGATGAAGAGGACACATACACGTTGGTGGAGGAAGCAAGCACCTGATTCTATGTTCAGGAGTGTCCACTGTGGCTTTCAAAACCGTGCTTTTATTAAACATTCAGGGAAATGCATTTAGTCTGCTTATCTGGGGGAAAACCTGCCGTTAAGAGACAAGTGAGTCAGGTGTTTATTTCTTGGGTTCAGTTCAGCTCAGTCACTCAGTCGTGTCTGCCTCCTTGCAACCTCATGGACTGCAGCACGCCAGGCCTCCCTGTCCATCACCAACTCCCGGAGTTTACTCAAACTCATGTCCATTGAGTTGGTGATCCCATCCAGCCATCTCAAGCTCGGTCGTCCCCTTCTCCTCCTGCCTTCAATCTTTCCCAGCATCAGGATCTTTTCAAATGAGTCACTTCTTCTCATCAGGTGGCCAAAGTATTGGAGCTTCAGCATCAGTCATTCCAATGAATATTCAGGACTGATCTCCTTTAGGATGGACTGGTTGGATCTCCCTACAGTCCAAGGGACTCTTAAGAATCTTCTCCAAAACCACAGTTCAAAAGCATCAATTCTTTGGTGCTCAGCTTTCTTTATAGTCCAATTCTCACATCCATACATGACTACTAGAACAACCATAGTTTTCACTAGATGGACCTTTGTTGGCAAAATAATGTCTCTGCTTTTTAGTATGCTGTCTAGGTTGGTCATAACTTTTCTTCCAAGGAGCACGCGTCTTTTAATTTCATGGCTACACTCACCATCTGCAGTGATTTTGGAGCCCCAAAATATAAACTCAGTCACTATTTCCATTGTTTCCCCATCTATTTGCCATGAAGTGATGGAACCAGATGCCATGATCTTAGTTTTCTGAAAGTTGAGTTTTAAGCCAACTTTTTCACTCTTCTCTTTCAATTTCATCAAAAGGCTCTTTAGTTCCTCTTCACTTTCTGCCATAAGGGTGGTGTCATCTGCATATCTGAGGTTATTGATATTTCTTCCAGCAATCTTGATTCCAGCTTGTGCTTCATCCAGTCCAGCATTTTTCATGACGTACTCTGATATAAGTTAAATAAGCAGGGTGACAATACACAGCCTTGACGTACTCCTTTCCCGATTTGGAACCAGTCTGTTTTTCCATGTCCAGTTCTCACTGTTGGTTCCTGACCTGCATACAGATTTTTCAGGAGGCCGGTCAGGTGGTCTGGTATTCCCATCTCTTTCAGAATTTTCCATGGTTTGTTGTGATCCACACAGTCAAAGAATTTGGCATAGTCAATAAAGCAGAAGTAGATGTGTTTTTGGAACTCTCTTACTTTTCAGTGATCCAATGGATGTTGGCAATTTGATCTCTGGTTCCTCTGCCTTTTCTAAATCGAGCTTGAACATCTGGAAGTTCACGGTTCATGTTCTGTTGGAAATCTGGCTAGGAGAATTTTGAGCATTACTTTGCCAGTGTGTGAGATGAGTTGTGCAGTAGTTTGAGCATTCTTTGGCATTGCCTTTCTTTGCAATTGGAATGAAAACTGACTTTTTAAGTCTTGTGGCCACTGGTTAGTTTTCCAAATTTGCTGGCATATTGATTGCAACACTTTCACAGCATCATCTTTCAGGATTTGAAATAGCTCAACTGGAATTCCATCACCTCCACTAGCTTTGTTCATAGTGATGCTTCCTAAGGCCCACTTGACTTCTCATTCCAAAATATCTGGCTCTAGGTGAGTGATCAGACCATCATGATTAAGTGGGTCATGAAGATCTTTTTGTATAGTTCTGTGTATTCTTGCTACCTCTTCTTAATATCTTCTGCTTCTGTAGGTCCATACCATTTCTGTCCTTTATTGTGCCCATCTTTGCATGAAATATTCCCTTGGTATCTCTAATTTTTTTGAAGAGCTCTCTAGTCTTTCCCATTCTGTTGTTTTCCTCTATTTCTTTGCATTGATCACTGAAGAAAGCTTTCTTATCTCTCCTTGCTATTCTTTGGGACTCTGCATTCAAATGGATATATATTTCCTTTTCTCCTTTGCCTTTTGCTTCTCTTCTTTTCAGAGCTATTTGTAAGGCTGCCTCAGACAACCATTTTGCCTTTTGCATTTCTTTTTCTTGGGGATGGTCTTGATCCCTGCCTCTTGTACAATGTCATGAACCTGTGTCAATAATTATTCAGCTGCTCTGTCTATAGATCTAATCCCTTGAATCTATTTGTGACTTCCAGTGTATAATCATAAGGGATTTGATTTAGGTCATACCTGAATGGTCTAGTGGTTTTCCCTACTTTCTTCAATTTAAGTCCGAATTTGACAATAGGTAATTCATGGTCTGAGCCACAGTCAACTCCCGGTCTTGCTTTTGCTGACTGTGTAGAGCTTCTCCATCTTTGGCTACAAAGAATAAAATCACTCTGATTTCAGTATTGACCATCTGCTGATATCCATGTGTAGCGTCTTCTATTGTGTTGTTGGAAGAGGGTGTTTGCTATGACCAGCGCATTCTCTTGGCAAAACTCTATTAGCCTTTGCCCTGCTTCATTCTGTATTCCAAGGCCAAATTTGCCTGTTACTCCAGGTATTTCTTGAATTCCTACTTTTGCATTCCAGTCCCGTATAATAAAAAGGACATTGTTTGAGGGTGTTAGTTCTAGAAGGTCTTGTAGATCTTCATAGAACCAATCAGTTTCAGCTTCTTCAGCATTGCTGGTCGGGGCATAGTCTTGGGTTACTTTAATATTGAACGGTTTGCCTTGGGAACAAACAGAGATCATTCTGTCATTTTTGAGATTGCATCAAAGTATTGCAGTTTGGACTCTCTTGTTGAACAATGATGGCTACTCCATTTTTTCTAAGGAATTCTTGCCTACAGTAGTAGATATAATGGTCATCTGAGTTAAATTCACCCGTTCCAATTCAGGTTAGTTTGATGATTCCTAAAATGTCGATGTTCACGCTTGCCATCTCCTGTTTGACCACTTCCTACTGGCCTTGATTCATGGACCTGACAGTCCTTGTTCCTGTGCAATATTGCTCTTTACAGCATCAGACTTTACTTCCATCACCAGTCACCTTCACAACTGGGTGTTGTTTTTTGCTTTGGCTCCATCTCTTCATTCTTTCTGGAATTATTTCTCCACTGATCTCCAGTAGCATATTGGGTACCTACCGACCTGGGGAGTTCATCTTTCAGTGTCCTATCATTTTGCCTTTTTATACTGTTCACAGGATTCTCAAGGCAAGAATACTGAAGTGGTTTGCCATTCCCTTCTCCAGTGGACCACGTTTAGTCAGAACTCTCCACCATGACCCGTTTGTCTTGGGTGGCCCTACATGGTATAGTTTCATAGTTTCATTGAGTTAGACAAGGCTATGATACATGTGATCAGATTGGTTAGTTTTCTTTGACTGTGGTTTTCCTTTTGTCTGCCCTCTAATGGAGAAGGATTAGAGGCTTATAAAAGCTTCCTGATGGGAGAGACTGACTGAAGGGGAAACTGGGTCTTGTTCTGATGGGTGGGGCCATGCTTTTACAATATTGCACCTTAAATCCATCCCCGCATTGATAGGATGACAAATCAGAAAAAGAAGAGTACTATCTTTTAAAATGACACCAGCACCTTTCTAGGGTCTTGTGAGGGGTCCCTCTACCCCCACCACTGCCCCCTAGCAAATGCAGAGGCCTCACCTCCTTCCTAGTGCCAAAGTAGAGCAGACTGACTCATTTCCCACTTGTGTGATCGGTCGTTGCTGTGGCTTCTCATCACAAAACATAGGCTCGAGGGGCATGGGCTTCAATAGTTGCTCCTTTGGGGCTCTAGATTGCAGGCTCAGTGGTTGGTACAGAGGCTTAGTTGCTATGCAACATGTGGAATCTTACCAGACCTGGGATCCTGTCCCCTGCATTGGCAGGTGGATTCTGATCATTGGGCCACCAGGGAAACACTTCCTTTTTGAAATAACATTTTGGCATTCTGAAATCAGAATCTGCCAGTCAATTCCATCTTACGCTTTGTTACAGTTGAGCAGAGTGTTTGCTTTGTTGGCGGTTCGTACAGTGATACTTTGCCTTCAGTCTCTGGGTTCAGATTTGATGAACCACATCGTGTGCTTTCTGGATTGCATCTTCTTATCAGTATAGGAAACACTCCAGTCTGTTTTTCTTGCTTTGTGGAATCCAAACCAGACTGTTGAGGGCATTAGGGTTGTATTTTTGTTGCCATAAATATGATGGAAATATATCCTGCAACACACACAGTCTGACACCAGAGGAAAGAACACAAACAAGTGTGACCCTGGAGCTCAGGCAGCAGAATGTCAGCTTGGACTGGGATTCAAAGGCAACCCTTAGTTCCTGTGCGGAGGAACAGAGCTTTTAGAGAAACAAACAAAAGGCTATTAGGAATGGTTTTTCTCATTTCAGTCTTCACATCCACATTGAAAACACATTTCACATTTTTGAAAAACTTCAACATTGCCTTAAGGATGCTGCACCTGGGATTCTAAAAGCTGCAGAGGCCCTTGTGGATCTGAACCAGTTTCTAAGCCAATCTGAGATACCATCGGTGGGTCCCGGGGCTCTGCACTGACATCTAATCACAGGTAACTAAGCTGCACCCCCGACCAGCCTTGATTTGGTTACATTTCCCTGGGATGTTCCTGACTGTCCCAACTTTGGGTCCCACCCCCTCCCATGCTACACCTTCTCTCTGGGTGGGAAAGTGTCCTGATACAGGGTTTCCTCTCTCACAGGCATTTACAGAAATATCTGGACAGGAACTGTTGAACCCAAAGATCTATGGAGGTGAGATTTCAGGCCCTGGGTTCCCCAGAGATGGGGATATGGTTGGAGAGCCCTAGGATGCATTTGGGATAGTGGTCCTCGGGCAGAATCCTCCTCTTTTTGCCCATTGTAAGATTATTTCTGTCCTTTACCCGTCTTGGTAAAGATACCTAGATTCTAAGAGCTCACAATTTGTAGACAATTATATATTAATAGCCTGGCCTTCCAAGTTGCGCTAGTGGGAAAGAACCCTCCTGCCTCTGCTGGAGACGGAAGACACAGTGGTTGGATCCTGGTTTGGGACGATCCCCTGGAGAAAGAAATGACAACCCACTCCAGTATTCTTGCCCAGGAAGTCCTCATGGACAGAGGAGCCTGGTGGGCTGCAGTCCATGAAGTCACAAAGAGTTGGACACGACTGAAGTGACTAAGCACGCACAACATACACATATAGTAAGAGCCAGTTAATCAAGACAGCGTGGCTCTAAACATTTGGGCCACTAATAACCGTGCCTCCAAAATACCCAAAGCAAAAACTAATAGAACTGTAAGTCTCATTAACAATTACAGTTAGGGATTTTAACATTCCTCTTTCAATAATGGATAGAAATACGTAGACAGAAAATAACAAAGATAAAGAAAACCTGAAAAAACTACCCATCAGCTTGACATAATTGACATTATAGAACTCTCCACCCCAAGCAGAATACAACTCTTTTCAGGACATGTAGGACATTTATCAAGATAGACCATATGCTGGGTCATAAGACTAATGTGAATAAATTCAAAAGAATTCAAGTCATACAAAGTAGTTCTCTGGCTGCACCAGATTTAAATTTGAAATCAGCTCTAGAAACATATCTGGAAAATCTGCATGTGTTTGCACATATTTAGAAACTAAATAATACCCTTCTAAGTAAACCATGGATCAAAGAAGGAATAAGCACTATTATAGCCTTTTGAAATAAATGAAAATAAAAACACAACATATTAAAATTTGTGACATGTTGCTAATGCAGAACTTGGGACATTCATAGCACTGAATGACGATATTAGAAAAGAAGATAGGTCTCAAGTCAATGTCCTCAGCTTCTACCTTAAGAAACTAGAAAAAGAGCAAATTAAGTTCATATTAAGGAGAAAAGAGAAACTAATAAAGATCAAAACAGAAATCAATGAACGAGATAGCAGAAACATAATAATGAGAATCAAAGAAACCAAGAGCTGGTTCTTTGAGAAAATCAATAAAATTGATAAGTGTCTAACCAGAAGGGTCAAGAAGAGAGAGAATGGTTCCTGTTAATTTTTAAATTCACTTAAAACACTTTGGCTTCCAGCCCTGGTTCCATACTCAAGCTGCTCCCATCAGAGTCCCTAAAGACCTCTTTTGTTTTGCCATTTTACTTGACCTCCCGGGGTCCTAATAGTCTTTACGGTAGGTACAGTATTCTTATTGTTCCCATGATAGAGGTGAAGAGACTGAGGCCCAAGTTGACCAGATCCTCCTTCCTTCTCCCTTTCTTGGCTTGGGAGGTTGCTGTTAGGATTCAATCAGATAAAATAATAAATAACCTGTAAGGTCTTAGCTAGTCTTGTATCTTCACCAGTGCCTCAAAGAAAACACCATTTAATCACAAGCTTCCTTTTCCAAAACCATACCCGCTTCCAACAAGCCCATGTCCTCAAACTCTGGCCACCAGAAAAGTCTGGACTCCCCACTGTCCCTGCCTCTTCCCTGCTTCTTGGGGGAAATAACCACAATTAGATTTTTCTGGGTTTGCAATACAGAATTTTGGGGGAATAATTGCCATCCAAATGTCTTGGTCCATGCACAGGGTTGGAAGAAAATTTCCAGATACAAAATATCTCAGAAGAGAGTGAGTTTATTGAGAACGAAGAGCAGAGCTAGTGAGGGGCACTGCAAACACAGCGGTCTGACTTCCTGACCGTCCAGGGAGAGCCAGCCCCTTTCATGGTCTAGTGGCCAGCTTTTATAGCCTCAGGACAAAGGAAATTTCTGCTGGAAGGGTGGTGTTAGGTGATTGATCAGGAAGCAATATGGTAAATATTTTACCTAAATATGCAGTTGGGCTACTGGCTGGTTTATGTCAGGGGGCCTCATGGCAACAGTCACTATGGGGCTTGGACATTTTTGGAGATCTGGTCCTGCAGCCTCAGTACAGGACTCTACCTGACCCCATCTTTTATTCATGGGCCAAATCTTTGGCCCCTTACCCTGCTGCCTATCTCTCCCTGTCTCAGCCCATCAGGACCCAGGTCACTGAGAGAAAGGGTGATGATGATTGCTCTGACTTCTTCAAGCTGAACACAGACGTTGTAGGGCCCTGGGTTCCCTTTGCCTGCTCTATGTCAGGGGGTACTTAGGGAAGAAAGTGGGGTCCACAGAATGATACAGTGGCTTGTTCCAGTGTTGTCTAGGAGCTGACCAGCTGATATTCTTGCCATGCTGCCATTTGTAAATTTGTTGTATTCTAGAAGAAACAAACTTAACAAGGTTAAGATACATGGCCTGAAGATTAGTAAAAGAAGAAGAGCTGTCAAGCGGCCCAGAAGAGGGACTAGCTAGGAGAACCAGGACCAAATGCCGGTCTTGGAATTCCACAGGTCAGATCCCCAGAGGCTCCCTTCTCTGTTTTCTCTATCAGTGGTGCCTCAGAGGTTAGCCTGGACCAGGCCTGACTGGTTGGCCAAGAAGCCGCACTCTTTTTCAGCACTGCACACATCCCACCTTGGTTAGCTGTTAGTAAGTCTAAAGCCCTTCTGTTCTGTAAGACTTCTCCTGCTAGCAAATTTATTTATTCCTGTGAAGTGTTAATTTGGGCTGTTAGGTTGACAACCTGTTGGGTAAGTTTGAGGGAAAGCTGTCGAGCAGTGAAAACTGAATTTAGAAGTCCTGCTGGAAAAAAAAAATCTACAAACAATAAATGCTGGAGAGGGTGTGTAGAAACGGGAACCTGCTTGCACTGTTGGTGGGAGTGCAAATTGACACAACCACTATGGGGAGTGGTGTGGAGATTTCTTTAAAGCTAGGAATAAAGCTACCTTATGACCCAACAGTCCCACTACTGGACATATACCCCAAGGAAACCACAATCAAAAAGACACGTGTACCCCAGTGTTCATTGCAACACTGTTTACAATAGCTAGGATGGGAAGCAACCTAGATGTCTACCAACAGATGAATGGATAAAGAAAGTGTGGTACCTATACACCGTGGAATTTTACTCAGCCATAAAAAGGAGCATCTTTGAGTCAGTTCTAATGAGGAGGATGAACCAAGTGCCTATTAAACAGAGTAAAGTAAGTCAGAAAGAGAAAGAGAAAGATCATGTATTAATGCATATGTATGGAATCTGGAAAGAGGGTACTGATGCACTATTTGGAAGGCAGCAGTGGAGATGCAGACACGGAGAATGGACTATGGACACAGTGGGGGAGACGAGGGTGGGAAGGACTGAGAGTGGCGCTGAAATGTATGGGTTGGTGCAAAAGTAATTTTGATTTTGCATTTTTGAACTTTGATGTTTGATATTGGAATACATTCTTAAGTAACTGTGGTTATATTATTTTTTAAAAATGCCTGCTGAGCCTATGTTACCCTAATGAGTAACCCCAGAACTGAAATTATGGTGGGGACTTCCCTCTTTAACCTATGTGATTGAGAGTACAGTGGAAGTGGGATATTGTCATTTATAAGAGTAAGGTTAGAAATTACATATACCAGGGTGCAGGGGCCTGTCCAGTTGGCTGGGAGATACAAGTAGGCATTGAAGCCACAGAGGAAACAGGTACAATTCCTGGGGTCTAGGCTGATGTCTAAAGTGATGTTGAAATAGAACTTCCCTAAATGGGTATAGGAATGCTCCATGCCTTCATAACTAGAGTCATCCCAGATAGAGGGGAAGACTTGCGATCTGTGAGGAGAGGGAAGAATAGTCTTTAGCCCAATTCAATGAAGGGATAGTAGGGTCCCATCCAATGTCATAGTTCTCAGGGGTCTTGAGCTTTTGCAGTCTTCTTGTTTAACATTGAAAGGCTGGAACTAGAAATTGTGTTTTGATATAGGCAGCTAGTAGGAGGCGTGGGACAAATGGATACCCCAAAACAGCTAACTTGTGTCCAGTTGGTGGGCACACGGGGAGTTTGGGGGAGTAAATGTTAAAAGGGGAGTCAGAATAATAGCTATGGGGTGATGTGTTCTGTCATTGGTTACGAGGGGCCTCACATCTGGGTAGGGGAAAGGGAGAAAGTATGCTTACAGGCCTGGAAACATTAAGGAACTTATGCATGGGGGAGAGGCCTCGTAGGGAGGAAAAAGATCCACAGAGAAGGACCGGCTTTATAAGGGGGACTGAAGGGAGTATGGGCCCTGGATGGCTGTGACATGAGTTCTGGTGTAGGTGGTTCAGGTGTCTGTGATCCACTGTCAGCCTCACTCAAGGATTATTGGCCCCTCTTGGTCTATCAAAGTAAGAGGGGACTGGAATGGATTCAAGCTGGTTCCATTTAGCAGGTGGTATGGGAAGTGCTGGGCTTCCCTGGGGGCTCAGTGATAAAGACTCCACCCGCCAATGCAGGTTCGATCCCTGGGTCAGGAAGATCCCTTTGGAGAAGGCAACAGCAACCCGCTCCGGTGTTCTTGCCAAGAAATCCCATGGACAGAGGAGCCTAGCAGGCTACAGTCCATGGGGTCACAAAGAGTCAGACACAACTTAGTGACTAAACAATAACAACAATGGGAAGTACCACTAGGCTGTGTTGCAGGCAAATAGTGGTGCTTATCTAGCCATTTTTGTATGATCCTGGGGCATGTTGGTGGAGGAGTTCAAGGGCTTCCTGAACTATTGGTTAATGCTGATGACAATTACGTGCATCTACAAGGATAGAAAAAGAGAGGAAGATTATGATTACAGCTTTAGGAGACTAGATTCAGTTATCGATAGAGTTGTTGTGGGGAATAATCTTGTAAGTTTCCCTGGAGGGTTTTGTCCCATGCTGGTACACGCACACACAGTTGTTGTTGAGATGGGATTAGGAGAGGTAGGTAGGGGTCTGAACATTTATATCCTGCCATAAGGTGTAGTAAAAGCAGAGTGCTGAGATAGAAATTTGAGACCAGTTCAAGGGAGATGACAGAAAGGGAAAGAAAGAGGAGTTGACGAAAGGTGCAGGTTTTTAGGTTAGAAGTTGGGGTTAGGCCGCCTTTGCAATACTTGAGGAGGACAAGAATGCCATGGGATGGTCCCACAAGTGTGAGACAAAATAACCTGTGGGAGGGAAAGAGCCCAGGGAATGAAAAAGGAGAATAGCAAGATGAAAAATCAGGTTGGCGAGGCTCTATGTTCAGCACAGACCTGATGGTTTTTTAAAGAGGAAGCGGAGGATGGCTGCCATAAGAGGCGTCCCATGAGTCTTGGGTTGGTTGGAGATCTTCTTCTGGAGAAAGGCCTGTCTTCAGTTGTGACACGTGGATCCAGGAGGTGAAGCCTTGGGTTTTGGCAGCTGTGAGAGTGTCAGTAAGACTTATGTTGGTCCTGTCCACACTGCTTTGATAGATTTCCATCCTGTGTGAGAGTGTTACTATATACCCAGTCACTGGGGTTTAGGCAGGGAGGACTCTGAAAAATTAGGATCTGGCTTGGGGCTGTTTTGATCCTGGTATTCCCAGATATTTTTAAGAGTTAAATATAAAATTATAAGATAGTCTACTCAGTAATGGACCTCAGGATCAACAAAGAGATCTGTGCTTAAGAATGATCTCCCCATGAATGATTTCATAAGGGCTTGGATGAGTCCTGGATTTGGGGAAAGCGATGGAAAGAAGGGTGACCCAGGTTTGCTAGTTTCTATCACTCAGTACTTTTTGAGGGCCTGATTGGCTCTTTCTACCTTTCCAGACCTTTGAGGGTGTCAAGCTGAATGAAGATCGTGATTCATTTGTAGGACTTTGTTGACACCTAGGCTCAGACCGGAAATATACACAGGGCCATTATCTGATTGTAAAGAGCCTGGAAGTCCAAACCTAGGTATAACCTGTTCCAAGAGGGCAGTGGCGCCCTCAGTCTTAGTTGGGTGGGCTTCAATTCATCTATAAAGGCATCTACCATAACTTGGAGGTACTTAGAGCCTTTGCAAGGGAGCATTTAAGTCAGATCTATTCACCAACAGATTTGGCTTCCTCGCCGCTGGTTCGGATGGAGCAGTGGGATGGTGGGAGGGCAGGTTATAGCATGCTCTGGGTTGGCCTGGAGACAAGCAGGACAGGCTTGGGATATTGATTGAAGGGTTGAAAGGATTCCTGTTCTGGTGAAGATTGTCCCCATTAGTTTAAAGAACAATTCAGCCCCTAGATGGGTGGCCTGATGCAGGTGGCTTAGTATCTTCCATTGGGAAACTGCTGGTAAGCAGAGTTTATCATCTGGGCTCAGTAGCCATCCTTCAGGGATTAAAATGAACCCGCAGTCTGTCCTTCTTTGGGTTGAAAGGGTGAGTGCTGAGGTGGTAAGAAGTCTAGACTTGGGGTCCCGGGAGCCTATAGGATGCTTAGGGCGGCCTTCTTGGCTTCTTTAGCTGCTTTTTCATTTCCTTTACTTATATCTGATGCATCCTTTTGGTTTGCCCTGCGGTGGGGATTTTATAGCTTCTAGTAAACCCAAAATCTCTGGCCAAATGCTCAATTGGAGTATGACGTGTAGTTAATAGGCCCCTTTCCTTCCAAATGGCCACATGGGCATGGACTATATGGAAGGTGTATGCTGAGTCTGTGTAAGTATTGACTCATAGACCCTCTCCTACTTGGAGGGCTCTAGTTAGAATGATGAGTTCTGCTTTTTGGGTGGAAGTATTTGCCCTGTGGCATGGTCCTGACTCTATTCTGTAAAGTTGACTCTAGCACACCCCGAGACCCTTCAGCATTCCTGAATGGAAGTGCTGCCGTCTATAAACCATTCTACGTCTGGTTTGGGTGAAGGCGTAGATCCGGCCTAGCACTGTGTTGCTGTGGTTCAGTCGCTCAGTCGTGTCCGACTCTGTCACCCCATGAACTGCAGCACGTCAGGCCTCCCTGTCCATCACCAACTCATGGAGCTTGCTCAAACCCATGTCCATTGAGTTGGTGACGCCATCCAACCATCTCATCCTCTTCTCCTCCTGCTCTCCATCTTTCCCAGCATCAAGGTCTTTTCTAATGAGTCAGCTCCTTGCATCAGGTGGCCAAAGTATTGGAGCTTCAGCTTCAGCATCAGTAATTCCAATGAATATTCAGAATTAATTTATTTTAGGATTCTCTGGTTGGATCTCCTTGCAGTCCAAGGGACTCTCAAGAATCTTCTCCAACACCACAGTTCAAAAGCATCAGTTCTTCGGTGCTCAGCTTTCTTTATGGTCCAACCTCCCATCCATACAAGACTACTGGAAAAACCATAGCTTTGACTAGATGGACCTTTGTTGGCAAAGTAATGTCTCTCCATTTTAGTATGCTGTCTAGGTTGGTCATAGCTTTTCTTTCAAGGAGCAAGCGTCTTTTAATTTCTTGGCTGCAGTCACCACCTGCAGTGATTTTGGAGCCAAGGAAAATAAAGTCTGTCACTGTTTGCATTGTCTCCCCATCTATCTGCCATGAAGTGATGGGACCAGATGCCATGATCTTCATTTTTTGAATGTTGAGCTTTAAGCCAACTTTTTCACTCTCTTCTTTCACTTTCATCAAGAGGCTCTTTAGTCTCTTCAATTTCTGCCATAAGGGTAGTGTCATCTGCATATCTGAGGTCATTCATATTTCTCCTGGCAATCTTGATTCCAGCTTATGCTTCTTCCAGTCCAATATTTTGCATGATGTGTTCTGTATATAAGTTAAATAAGCAGGGTGACAATATACAGCCTTGATGTACTGCTTTCCCAATTTGGAATCAGTCTGTTGTTCCATGTCCAGTCCTAACTGTTTCTGCTTGACCTGCATACAGATTTCTCAGGAGACAAGTATGGTGGTCTGGCATTTCCATCTTTTAAGAATTTCCCACAGTTTGTTGTGATCCACATTGTCAAAGGCTTTAGCATAATGAAGCAGAAGTAGATGCTTTTCTGGAATTTTCTTGGTTTCTCTGTGATTCTGTGGGTGTTGGCAATTTGATCTCTGGTTCCTCTGCCCTTTCTAAATCCAGCGTGAATATCTAGAAGTTCTCGGTTCAGAACTTCCTCACAGCAGAAGATATTAAGAATATGTGGCAAGAATATACAGAACTATACAAAAAGATCTTAATGACCCAGGTAACCACAATGGTGTAATTACTCACCTAGAGCCAGACATCTTGGAGTGTGAAATGGTCCTTAGGAAGCATGACTACAAACAAAGCTAGTGGAGGTGACAGAATTCCAGCTGAGCTATTTCAAATCCTAAAAGATGATGTTAAAGTGCTGCACTTAGTATGCCAGCAAATATGGAAAACTCAGCAGTGGCTTCAGGACTGGAAAAGGTCAGTTTTTGTTCCAGTCCCAAAGAAGGACAATGCCAAATAATGTTCAAACTACTACACAATTACACTCATCTCACACGCTAGCAAAGTAACACTCAAAATTATCCAGGCCTAGCACTATGACTACTTTAAACAGAAATGTAGAAGGAAAGTGTTAGGATTTGGGTTGAGCATAAGAGTGGCAGGATCTAGGGTGGTACAAAGCTTGACTGACATCTCTGACCCCTCTGAGAATAAAGCTTGATACTTTTGAATTCTGCTATCTGAAATCCAATGGAATGCCTTGGAGTTGAGGACCTCTAAGACCTGGGGCAGAGTACATCAACAGAAATGCTGGGCTGGAAGAAGCATAAGCTGGAATCAAGATTGCCGGGAGAAATATCAATAACCTCAGATATGCAGATGACACCACCCTTATGGCAGAAAGTGAAGAGGAGCTAAAAAGCCTCTTGGTGAAAGTGAAAGAGGAGAGTGAAAAAGTTGGCTTAAAGCTCAACATTCAGAAAACGAAGATCATGGCATCTGGTCCCATCACTTCATGGGAAATAGATGGGGAAACAGTGGAAACAGTGTCAGACTTCATTTGGGAGGGCTCCAAACTCACTGCAGATGGTGACTGCAGCCACGAAATTAAAAGACGCTTACTCCTTGGAAAAAAGTTATGACCAACCTAGATAGCATATTCAAAAGCAGAGATATTATTTTGCCAACTAAGGTCCGTCTAGTCAAGGCTATGGTTTTTCCTGTGGTCATGTATGGATGTGAGAGTTGGACTGTGAAGAAGGCTGAGCACCGAAGAACTGATGCTTTTGAACTGTGGTGTTGGAGAAGACTGTTGAGAGTCCCTTGGACTGCAAAGAGATCCAACCAGTGCATTCTGAAGGAGATCAGCCCTGGGATTTCTTTGGAAGGAATGATGCTAAAGCTGAAACTCCAGTACTTTGGCCACCTCATGTGAAGAGTTGACTCATTGGAAAAGACTCTGATGCTGGGAGGGATTGGGGGCAGGAGGAGAAGGGGACGACCGAGGATGAGATGGCTGGATGGCATCACTGACTCGATGCACGTGTGTTTGGGTGAACTCCAGCAGTTGGTGATGGACAGGGAGGCCTGGTGTGCTGTGATTCATGGGGTCACAAAGAGTCGGACACGACTGAGTGACTGAACTGAACTGAACTGAACTGAAGACCTGGTGAGGAGTGTAAACTATTGTGAGTTTGTAAGTGGTTTCCTATTGTGAGTTTGGAAGCTTCCTCTGTGAGAACTGCAGTGACAGCTAATGTTCCTAGGCAGGGAGGCCATCCCTGAGATGCTATGTCCAGTGTTTTTGATAGATATGCTACTGGGCACTGAGATGGTCCCAGGGATTGGGTTAGTACCCCAAGAACCACCCCATTTCTTCATGAACAAAGGGAGAGAGGGCTTTGTTAGATCTGGTAGGCCTAAGGCTGGCCTTGTTTATTTGTGTAAAAGCTGCCTCTGTTTCAGGGCTCCGTTCCAGGAGTGTTCTGGTCCTTTAAGGGCATCATAAAGAGGCTTGGCCAGTATGCCATAGGTGGAAATCTAAATTTGGCTGAACCCTGTCATTCCTAAAAAGTTCCTAAGCTGCTGTTTGGTAGCTCACATGGACATGTCTAAGATTATCTTCCTTCTGTCAGGGGTGATACTTCTTTTCCAGGGGTTAATATTAGCCTCAGGAAAGTGACTTGTTGGGAAGTAACTTGTGCCTTGGCAGGGAATACCCGGCACCTTCATGCTGCTAAGGACTACAATAGCGTTATTATCTGAGGTTAGTTTGTTGTTGTGTTGCTAGTCATTAAGTCATGTCTGACTCTGTGCAACCCCATGGACTTGCAGCCTGCAGGGCTCCTCTATCCATGGGATTCTCCAGGTAAGAATACAGGAGTGAAAAAAAAAAAAAAAAGAATACAGGAGTGGGTTGCCATTTCCTTCTCCAGCAGATCTTCCCAACCCAGGAATCAAACCTGCATCTCCTGCCTTGTAGGTGGATTCTTTACCACTGAGCAACCAGGGAAGTTAGTTTATCTAGAATATAAATTAAGAGAGCTCTACCATATTGGAGTAGGCAGCTTTCACCCTCCAGCATTAACAATGAAAGGGCCTTGCTAACGCTTGACCAAACAAATGAAGACTATCTCGAAACTCCTGAAGCAAGATTGTCCAGGTGAGTTGCTGGGTATATTTGGTATTTGGGGCTTTCCATTTGAAGACAAATAAGAATTTGGTGGCAGAATGGAGTGAAATGCAAAAGAAGGCATCCTTCAGGTCTAGAAGTACCGTTGGGTTTGTGAAGGGATTTAACCTCAAAGGTTATGTGGGTTAGGTACTATAGGTCTCGGACTAAATGGTAGGAGCTGTCAGACTTCTTTACGCTGGGATTGGGGTATTGCAGGGAGAATTACATAGGATTAGAAGCCTAGTTTGGAGGAACTCAGAGATTAGAGGCTTCAATCCTATTAAGCCTTTCTCCCTAAGAGGATATTGTCAAAGAGTTTGGATCCTTTAAACGGATAACTACTTGGGTGGCTGTCACAGACCTACTGGAAGTAGAAGTATCCCATTCTTTTGCAGGAACTTGCCTCAGGATCTGGGGCAGGATTTTAGCTAGAACCAGTTTCATAGTTGTTGTTAAATCCATATTTACTGGCATGAATGATAAAGTAGCTTAATATTTTATGAATAAATCTGGTGGGGCAGGTCAGGAAGACTAAGAAGGAGTGGGTGAGCAGAGTACTTTCCAGGGAACAAGGTAGGGGCCAGTGAAACAGCCATAGGAGGATTATCCACCCCACCCCCTCCCCACCCCTGTTAGGAGGACTGAGGGATAGTGAGTGGGACTGGAGAAGGGCTGAATAAGTAGCTCGAGGGTCAATCAGAAAGGTTACAGTGGCCCCTACCACATCCAGGGTCACCCATGCTCCTGGTTTTATAGGGGATATAGGGGCCTGTCGCTTGAGCCCTGGGGCACCTTCAGTCACCTGCGTCCAGGAGGTCAAGACCTAAAACGCAGTCTGGCTACTGCTCTCGATCATCACCTGCCACTGACAGCGGAATCTGACATGGGTTTCGGCTGTGAGTGCTGAGCTCAGAGGCGCCTCTGGTATTGGGTGGCTCTCATGTTGGCCTACCTGCTTGAGGGAAGGAGGGACAACTCTTCTTCCAGGGGCCCCTCTGGTGACAGAATCGGTGGTGGAGCGGGGCAGCTCCTGCCCGTGTTCCCTGGCTGACCGCACTGGTAACAGGTCATCGGAGGTTTCTGAGAAAGGGAGGTGCACCCGGAGCCCCCTGCTGTGGGAGGGACTGAAAGGGCAAGAGCCATGTACTGAGCAGGTTATTTAAAATTTTTCTCCCCTCTGTTCCCACCTACTCCTAGAAATTTCCTCCCTGATGTTAAAGACCTTAAAGGCCTTATCAAGCAAGACATAGGATGGTGTTTGTGGGCCCTGTTTTAGTTTCTGTAGCTTTTGCCTAGTGTCTGGAGTTGACTGGCTTATAAAGGGGATAGCCCTTTATAAGGATAGCCCTTCCTTCATTAGTATCTGGATCTAAGTGGGTATGTTTTCTCATGGCAACTGCTAGCCAGGCCTGAGAAAGGACAGGGTTCTCAGAAGGATCCTGAGTAACTTCCCAAGTGAAAAAATGAACAATGTAGTTGTTCAGTTGTATCTGACTCTGCAACCCCATGGACTGTAGCCTGCCAGGCTCCTCTGAGCATGGAATTCTCTAGGCAAGGATACTAGAGTGGGTAGCCATTCCCTTCTCCAGGGGGTCTTCCTGATCAGGGATTGAACCTGGGTCTCCTGCGTTGCAGGCAGATTCTTTATCATCTGAGCCACCAGGGAAACTCCCTAAGCTTGCTATGATTAATGGTTTTGATGATTGCCTTTCTCATGCCCTCTGGCAGGCAGGTGATCATGTGGTCTTTCCTAGATCGTCCCCCTGCCAGCCCTTCATCATTCGCCTGGCTGCTTCATCCGTGCTCTACTCTTGGGACTGCAGCTGCCCCCATTCAGGTTTCACTGGGATTCTGAGTGTGTGCCTTACGGGTCAAGCTTAGGCTAAGGCCCATATCTTCTTCTTTTCCTCGTGAGTACAACAAGTGGTCAACCACATGAATGTCTTCCCAAGTTAGGCTGAGGACTACAGTGAGGGCCTACCGTTCCTTAATCACAGTGATGGGGTCCTGACTGAAGGAACCTAACTTGTTTTGAATCTGAAAAATGCCAGACATGGGAAAGGAAACATGGCTCTAATGGCGCCCATGCCTGCATTTACCACTTCCTTTAAGGCAAGTGTGTTAGACTTTGTTTCCTGGCACTGGGTCGTCCTCAGTCTTGTGTGGAAAAGGGAGAGGGGGCCTTCATCCTGATAAGGGAGGGCTGCTGAGACACTGTTGAGGTGTGAGTTGAGTCTGAAGCTAAAGGGTTGGCTGGGTTGTGGATAGAAAAGATCAAGTAGGGAGTCATCTAAAAGGCCTGACGGGGAGAGAGATGGACGGGCTGGGGGATGAGGACGGGGAGGGAGACGGACGGGCTGGGGGATGAGAGGCAGCAAAAGACCCGTGCGGCCCACGACCCTCAGATCCAGATTCTGACTAAGGGCTATAAAGGACTGAACGTAAGGAACCTCTGAGTCCTTTTCATGCTTTCAGCAAAAGAGATTGAGTTGGAGGATTGTGTTATAACTCAGTGTGCCATGAAGAGGTCATTTCTCCTGGCCCCCTGGTTTATACTGGGACCAGGCCAACTCGCAAAAAGAAATGAGCCTTTTCTTTTGAGATTTTCAGGGTCAAATTTTTTCCAGTGCCAAAGAACTCAGCCAAGGAGTGAGTCTGAGGAAGACTTCCAAGGCGTGCCAGAACTCATTCTTAGCCTAAATGCCATAGAATGGGATACTGAGAGTCACTGGCTGACAGGAAGATGTCCCCTCTGTCCCAGTGATCTCTGTGTGTCTGAGGCACAAAATGGCCAAATGTCCCAACAGCTCCCTCCAACTGTGGGAGATGATCCCTGAGTCTGAGACAAAGGCACAAACTGTGTGGCTGGGCGCCATGCGACTCGAGCAGAGAGAGAAAGAAACGAGAGGCTCCCCGGAGCAACTGGGTGCCGCATCACTTGACGACTCCCTGAAACACGGGAAGGCACTTCTGAGACGGCTCAGAGGCAGCACGTAGGTTCCTGAAGTCAGAAAGTGAAAGTGGCAGGGAAGACAGGCTGAGGAAGCCACCTCATAATCCTGCTGGGATGGCAGTGGCCAAAGGAGGGGACGGGCTCGGTGTTTTGTTTGAAACAACACGCGCCTCGTGGTTCATGGAAACTGTCTTACTGGGGACGGGCACTCTGATGGCTTGATCTGTTCCAAGACTCCCCTCTCCTCTTACGGCAGTCTTCAAGCGGCAGGCACACTAATGGCTCTGGCGTGCCTGGCCCATGCCTGCATGCTGTTGGTCTGGCTCAGCCTAAGGGAGAAAGGAGAGAGGAGAGCCTTCACCTGCTTGGCTGGCGGCAGCTGGGGCGCCGTGGGTTGTGTGGCCTTTGGAAGATGCCTGACATTAGCCCTGCCCAGAGTGCCTCAGCTGCTTCCGCAGCCACTTGGCAGTTTGCAGAGGGTTCAAGGAAAAGGAAACAAGAGTGCTGAGGAGGACCCCCACGAGTCCCCATACAGGCCACCAAAATTTTGTGGTCCATGTGTGGGTTGAAAAGAGTTTCCAGACACACAGCATCTCAGAAGAGAGTGAATTTATTGAGAACAGAGAGCAGAGATAGTGAACTAGAACTAAAAGTCGCTCAGTCGTGTCCGACTCTTTGCGACCCCGTGGACTGTAACCTACTAGGCTTCTCCATCCATAGGATTCTCCAGGCAAGAGTACTGGAGTGGATTGCCATTTCCTTCTCCAGGGGATCTTCCCAACCCAGGGATCGAACCCAGGTCTCCCACATTGGAGGCAGACGCTTTAACCTCTGAGCCCGGTGCTGCAAGCACAGTGGGCTGCCTTCCTGACAGACCAGAGACAGTGGACCCCTTTTGTGGCCCAGTGGCCAGTTTTTATAGGCTCAAGACGAAGAAAATTCCTGCTGGAAGGGTGGTGTCTCTTTTAGAAGAAAAGAACTCCACAAATCCTGGGACTCCTTCAATAAACCTGACACTTCAGCTCAGACACTGTTCAGATGCCTTGCCATCCTCTGAGAAGAGAACTTCTAGATCTTGACACCATAGAGTTCCAGAAGGCTTTCAGCCATGGAAAATGGGAGACTTTGTTAAAATCCTCTGCTGCTTATCAGCCCTGTCTGAAATATGGAGACATCAGCCTCACCTAAGTGACTTACTTTGAATTTAGTCTTTCTTCAGACTGTACATTTTAGTCAGGTTAAAAAATATTGATGGAAAAGAGTGATGGGGATCTGTAATTTTTTAAAACTGTGGTAAAATATACATAGCATAAAACTGACAATTTTAAGCATACAATTCCGTGACTGAGTACATTCGTACTGTTGTGCAGCCATCATTGGCATTCATCTCCAGAACCTTCTACCATCCCAAACAGAAATTCTGTACCTAAATTCTAACTACCCTTTTCCCGCTCCCTGGTAATCACCATTATACTGCCTTTCTCTATGATTTGACTATTCTAGCAGCATCATGTCAGCGGAGTCATTTCATGTTTGTCCCTCATGTCTGGCTTATTTCTCCATCGGTCTGTATTTCTGCCCACATTTCTCCCTGGACCTAGCCGCCTGTGCTTGCCCGCCACATGCTTCTCTGCGTCTGCTGCTTCTCTTCTGTCCTGGCCTCCAGTCTGTCTCTAGCATCCAGCACAGGCCTCGAAACATGGCAGGGGCAAAATTAATATTTATGAAGAAATACTGTTGTTATTAATAATGAAGCTACATTCCCAAGGAAGCAAAAAAGAAAAAAAAAAAAATCTTCTAACAATGTGCTTTGTTCTGTTTTCCAATTACAAAGGAGAAATTACTTAAGACCTCCAAAGATCACACAGAAACAGGAAGATAGATGGTAATTCCCCATCTAAAGGGAGCCCAGAGTAGCGTGTAGGCTCCCAGTTTTACCTCATGTTTTGCACTGGGGATGCTGGAAGGGACACCACCCTTCCAGCAGGAATTTCCTTCGTCTTGAGCCTGTAGAACCTAGCCACTGGACCACAAAAGGGGTCCACTGTCTCTGGTCTGTCAGGAAGGCAGCCCACTGTGTTTGCAGCACCCTGCACTATCTCTGCTCTTTGTTCTCAATAAATTCACTCTCTTCTGAGATGCTGTGTGTCTGGAAACTCTTTCAACCCGCACATGGACCACATCTATTGCCGCAAGCACCCCAGAACATGATGGTGTCAGGCAACCACCATTTTATTATCGTTCTTGGCTTTACAAGTCAGCTAGGCTGAGCGGGACGGTTCTGCTGGTCCTGCTTGGGCCTCTCTTGTGGTTGTAGTAGGGAGACATGGAGGCAGGATCACAGAGTCTGGCTGGGGTGCTGGGATGGCAGACCTTGCCACAGGAGGTCTCCCCAGGGGAGAGCTTAGGTTAGAAACTGCCAAGCCCTCTCATGGCCTCAGCTCTGAACTGGCTGAATTATGGTGGGAAGGTGAGTTCAGGCCAGCTCAGGTTCACCGTGGGAGGAGATGACAGCAGGCAACGAACCAGGAGATGACTGCTAGAAGGCATGCTCCACTGGGGGCTTTCTTAGCTCTGGCTGCTGTGACAGAATACCATAGACTGGTGGCTTGAACAATAAACATCTCTTTGTCATGGTTCTGGAGGCTGAGGTCTGTGATCAGGGTGCTGGCACCGTTAGGGCTCTTGATGAAGGCCCACGTCTTGGCTGTGACCTCAAAGTCTTTCCTTGGTGTATACATGCTTCATGCAGACAGAATTCTGATCTCATCATGCCCTTATAAAGATGCTAAGACAGTTGTGGCAGCCCCACCTTCATGACTTCATCTAAACCAAATAGTCTGCCAAAAGCCGTACCTCTAGACACTATCACACGAGGAATAAGGGCTTCACCCTATGAATCTGGGGGAGGACACCAGCGTTCTCACCGCATCCATCCCATAACTGGAGCTATCCAAACCGAGCAGGACCTTGCTGGCCCTGCGTGTCCCACATTTCTTGTTTGTAGAAAAAGGCTTTCATCTCCCGGGCCTCCCTAGAATTCCAAAGAATAGATTCAAGCAGTTACTAATTAGGGACGTAAGGGAATGCAGAATCAAAGGAGAAGCAGTCAAGCAAGAAAACCAAGGATGGCTTAAACCATAGTTCAGTGACAACACAGAGTTCCAGTTCCTCCTCACGGGATGTACAGGACACTGTGATGCAAATCTTCGCATTGTTCTGCAGAAACTAAGACACCCTACCCCAACCCAGGTGAGGGATGGTGGCTGTACACTGACTACAGAAATTAATCATTAAGATCCCTGAAACACCACCCTGACGCCTCACCACCAGTCAATCAGAAGAAATTCATGTCCCCTGCACCCCGCACCCCCAGTGCTGCCTGCCTTCCCTGAAAGCCATCAGGAAGTCTGGGTCTTTTGAGCGTGAGCTGCCCATTCCTCTCCTGGCTCTGTAGTAAGTGCTGTACCTTCTTTCATTCCAACCTGGTGTCAGTAGCTTGGCCAGGTTTGGTAACACCATCTTGGACATATGTTACCACACTAGCTAATGTTACCCTTCTGAAAGGTTATACCAATTCCCCTTTGCAGTGGCAATGAATGAGAGTACTTCTTGTTTCATTACATACCCCAACACTAGGGTGTTATGGTTTCTAAAACCTTTGCCAGTTTGATTAGCAGCACATTGTTAATATAAATTCTATTAAATAGTACCCTTAAATTAAGACAAAAGTCACTGAAAGGAGTAGAGAAGTATCTTTAACTCAGTCCCTTTGGATTTCCTGACTGGCCACTTTAGGAACTGAAAATAACTTTCAAAATAATATATTGTATCTGTGTGTTAGAACATTTATTTCCAAGAATTTTTACTGATGTGAATCAGGTGGTCTGGGTTTGACTAGAATCATGACCAATATAACACACAGGCAAAATTATCTCCCACATTCGATTTTAAAAATAAACAAGTAAAACCCCAGAGGCTCCTGGTTCCCTATCTAACGTGTGCCCCATGAAGCACATTTTTTTTTTGGAGGGGGTCAGTCAAATGTTCATATCTAGGTAATTGGGAAAAATTGTTTGATAAAATTGCAGAAATCTAAGTAGGCATTTATCATTGTGTTTTGTTTGGAATCCTGCTGGAGTCCCAGTGAAGAATGCAATCATTCAGGATCAGTGGGGCAGCGTTCAGAGACAGGCTGGTCAGGGCCCGGCTCATCCCACAGCATCTCGAGTGCCCACTCTGGTGCTGCTGGTATCTCTGCAGCAGCAAAAGACACACACACAAAAAAAAAAAAAGAAAGAAAGAAAGAAAAGAAAAGAAAAACAAGAAACAAAAAGCTGAGCATGAACTGTCTGCGTAGTCCTACGGGCCATGAAGATTACAGGCCACGGTGGCGTAGTGGACAGTGACCCGGCACTCCTCCAGAAGCAGTGGGCCAGGAAGGCCTCTCTGAGGATATGACATCTCGATTGAGTGGCCAGGGGAAGCTGCCCCTTGGGAAGGGGTCCACGAGGAGGGAGTTGCTGCTGTAAAGCCTTGGGCAGCATCACAGGACCATGGGTACCAGAGTTGGAAGAGGCAGAGAGGAGGTCAGAGGCAACAGGCTTGTGGCCCGACTTTCCAGACCCACGTTCCTTTGACTGCGTGCCTCCAGGTAATGAGGAACCAGACCTGCAGCAGGAATGTTCTTCTGGGCTGAGATAATTTGGGGTTGATTGTTCCATCTGTAGTTCACTGGGAGAAAGTCAGATGTGCTGAGTGGATGAGGGTGCCTTTCCACCCAGTTGCAGAGCCAGGGTAGGCTGAGCAGACCTGAGGTTGAAGACCTCTGTGGTTAGAAAGTCTAGGGGGACTGACACCCAGAGAACACTTTATTCTGTAAAACGACTCACTTGCCAGAAGGACCATGCGACCAATGACTCTACTTCCCACAGCTGCTCAGCCCGTCAAGAGCATGAACTGCTGCTCTTGTAGCCTAAACATCACCTTCCCGCTGCCAACAGCCTTGATTTTGCTTGTTATGTATCAAGTAGCTGTTCTGGTTAAGCCTCTGCTCCTGGCTGCATAGAAGACCAGGGGCCTGCATAGGTCTGGGAGCCACACGCAGAAGCCTGAGTCTCCCCAGGCTCCCAGATGGGGACTCACTGGGGCTGAGGGTACCATTGACAGACCATGAGGTATAGTTTTATTCTTGGGACAAAAACCATTGAGGTATATTCAGAGATTTATAACATCCAACCATGTCTCTCTACAAAGCAAACTGCAGCGGCAGTCTCTACCAACCTTCCATTCTAGCCAGGTCTCTGAACGTGGCAGACTTCCTATTGCTATTCCGTATTCCTTCCCATCCTTTCTCTTCCCCTCCCAGTCCTGTCCAGTCATCATAAGCCAGATGCAGCTGATAAACTTATAAGTGGAAAGGAAATATTGCTGATATGCAAAGAGCTTCTATAAATAGGGGAAAATGGTGAATGACCCTATATAAAAGTAGGCCTAAGATATAGAGAGTCACTTATAGAAAAAGGAATGTAAATGCCTCTTACCCATGTGAAAATATGTTCAAACTGGCTCATAAGACAAAAGCAAATTAAAGCCATGCTAAGACCAGATTGGCAAAAATCCAGAAGTTTGACAACTAGTGTGCAAGGCTGTAAGGCTGTCGGGCACTGTCAGACTTTGCTGGAGGGAAGGCAATGTGGTACAACCCCAGTGGAGAGGAGTTTGGCAGTCCCAGCAAGATGATGGACGTGTTGCTTCAGCAATCTGCAAAGTTTCTGGAAGCTCTCCCAAAGGTACGCTGGCAAAAATAAGAAAAGATAGCTTCACAGAGATGGGGAAAGTGTATATAAGAAGCAGGGGGATGCCTTAATGTATGTCACATATTTGTTTATGAAAATTGCAAGTGAAGGATAAATCATAAAACTAAAAAAATGGTTTCTTATGGAGGGGAGGGGGAAAGCAAAGGAACTAGACTTCTTTAAGTAAAGCTGTTCTGTGGATTTAACTATGGAGCCATGTAACTTATTTTACATACTAATAAAACATCACAAAATATCTTAAAAAAGGAATCCATAGAAATCATGAGTAAAGTTGAGTTAATGAACCTAACGGTGTGTCCGGTTGGTGAGACAACCGGAGAGGAACCGTGATGAGCAGTTTTGAAACACAGCAAGTTACTTTAAGGACAAAAAGCAAAAGCAAACCAAAAATTAATATCTTAAACTTTTCAGTCATCATGTTGCTTAAGGCGGAGTCAGTATTATTCTTCTGAGACTGTCGTGGTGTGTCGCGTGTGGGATAAAGTGAGAGGTGCACTGGGGCTCTTACAGCGTCTCAGCCTCGAGGCATTGTTAGCGGCGTCCCCTCAGACACGAAGAGCACTCTGCATGTGCTCAGACGCCTCCCAGGGACAGTATCGCCGTGCGAGCCTCAGCAAGGGCAGCAGTGATAGCTCGGTTTCATACCTGAGACTGTTCACGCGGTTCTCAAGGCAAGAGTGCTGAAGCGGTTTGCCATTCCCTTCTCCAGTGGAGCACATTTTGTCAGAACTCTCCACCATGACCCGTCTGCCTTGGGTGGCCCTACAAGGCATGGCTCATAATTTCATTGAGTTAGGCAAGGCTGTGGTCCGTGTGATCAGATTGGTTAGTTTTCTGTGACTGTGGTTTTCATTCTGTCTGCCCTCTGATGGAGAAGGATAAGAGGCTTATGGAAGCTTCCTGGTGGAAGACTGACTGAGGGGGAATCTGGGTCTTGTTCTGATGGGTGGGGCCATGCTCAGTAGATCTTTAATCCAATTTTCTGTTGAGGGGGTGGGGCTGTGTTCCCTCCCTGTTGTTTGACCTGAGACCAAACTATGGTAGCGGTAATGAAGATAACTGCGACCTCCTTCAGAAGGTCCCATGATGCACTGCCGCAGTCAGTGGCCCCAACTCTGCAGCAGGCCACTGCCGGCCCACGCCTCCACCAGAGACTCCTGGACACTCACGGGCAAGTCTGGGTCAGTCTCTTGTGGGCTCATTGCTCCCTTCTCATAGGTCCTGTTGCACATAGGGTTCTGTTTGTGCCCTCCAAGAGTCTGTTTCCCCAGCCCTGTGTAAGTTCTGGTGGCTCTATGGTGGGTTAATGGCAACCTCCTCCGAGGGCTTATGCCACACCCAAGTCTGCTGTACCCAGAGCTCCTGCCCCTGCAGCAGGCCACTGCTGACTCATACCTCCCCAGGAGACACTCAGACACTCAAAGGCAGGTCTGGCTCAGTCTCTGTGGGGTCCCTGGGTCCTGGTGTGCACAAGATTTTGTTTGAGCCCTCCAAGCATCTCTGTTAGGTGATAGGGTTTGATTGTAAATGCAGTTTCGCCCTTCCTACTGTCTTTCTGGGGCTTCTCCTTTGCTCTTGGACATGGGGTCTCTTCTTTTGGTGAGATTCAACATTCTCCTGGCAATGGTTGTTCAGCAGTGACTTGTAATTTTGGAGTTCTCGCAGGAGAAGAGTGCACATCCTTCTTCTCTGCCATCTTGTAGTAGTTTCACAGGGGCTTGAGCATAAACCTGAAGCCCGTCAGGAATTTCTGCAGTATGATAAGGATTTGCAGGTACCAGAAGGTACCAGATCATGAACTCCTTATTGCAAAATTCAGACTTAAACAGAACAAGGTAGGGAAAACCACTAGACCATTCAAGTATGACCTAAATCAAATCCCTTACAATTATACAGTGGAAGTGACAAATAGATTCAAGGGATTAGACCTGATAGAGCTTCTGAAGAACTGTGGGCACAGGTTTGTGACATTGTACAGGAGGCAGTGCTCAAGACCATCCTCAAGAGAAAAGAAATGCAAAAAGGCAAAATGGTTGTCTGAGGAGGACTTACAAATAGCTGTGAAAAGAAGAGAAGCTAAAGACAAAGGAGAAAAGGCAAGATATACCCATTTGAATGCAGAGTTCTAGGAGAGATAAGAAAGCTTTCCTCAGTGATTAATGCAGTAGAGGAGTTAATGAAATAGAGGAAAACAATAGAATGGGAAAGACTAGAGATCTCTTCAAGAAAATTAGAGATTTCATGCTAAGATTGGGCACAATAAAGGACAGAAATGGTATGGACCTAACAGAAGCAGAAGATATTAAGAAGAGGTGACAAGAATACACAGAAGAGCTATGCAAAAAAGATCTTCATGACCCAGATAACCACGATGGTGTGATCACCAACCTAGACCAGACATCCCGGAATGCAGAGTCAAGTGGGCATTAGGAAGCATCACTGTGAACAAAGCTAGTGGAGGTGATGGAATTCCAGTTGAGCTGTTTCAAATCCTAAAAGATGATGGTGTGAAAGTGCTGCAATCAGTATGCCAGCAAATTTGGAAAATTCAGCAGTGGCCACAAGACTGAAAAAGGCCAGTTTTCATTCCAATCCCAAAGAAAGGCAATACCAAAGAATGTTCAAACTTCCACACAATAGCATTCATCTCACACGCTAGCAAAGTAATGCTCAAAAATTTTCCAAGTCAGGCTTCAACAGTGTGTGAACAGTGAACTTCAGATGTTCAAACTGGATTTAGAAAAGGCAAAGGAACCGGAGATCACATTGCCAACATCTTTTGGATCATAGAAAAAGCAATAGAGTTCCAGAAAAATGTCTACTTCTACTTTATTGACTATGCCAAAGCCTTTGACTGTGTGGATCACAAGAAACTGTGGAAAATTCTTAAAGAGATGAGAATACCAGACCACCTGACCTGTATCCTGGAGATATCTGTAATAAGGTCAAGAAGCAACAGTTAGAATTGCACATGGAACAACAGGCTGGTTCCAAATTGGGAAAGAAGTACATCAAGGCTGTATGTTGTCACCCTGCTTATTTAACTTCTATGCAGAGTACATCATGCAAAACACCAGACTGGATGAAGCACAAGCTGGGATCAAGATTGCAGGGTTATTATTTTGGCTCCAGAATCACTGCAGATGGTGACTGCAGCCATGAAATTAATAGATGCTTGCTCCTTGGAAGAACAGCTATGACCAATCTAGACAGCATATTAAAAAGCAGAGAGATTATTCTGCCAACAAAAGTCCATCTAGTCAAAGCTATGGTTTTTCTAGTAGTCATGTATGGATGTGAGAGTTGGACCATAAAGAAAGCTGAACATCAAAGAATTGATGCCTTTTAACTGTGGTATTGGAGAAGACTCTTGAGAGTCCCTTAGACTGCAAGGAGATGCAACCAGTCTATCCTAAAGGAAACCAGTCCTGAATATTCATTGGATGGACTGATGCTGAAGCTGAAACTCCAGTACTTTGGCCACCTGATGCGAAGAACTGACGCATTGGAAAAGACTCTGGTGCTGGGAAAGATTGAAGGCAGGAGGAGAAGGGGACGACAGACAATGAGACGGTTGGATAGCATCACTGACTCGATGGACATGAGTTTGTGCAAGTTACGGGAGTTAGTGATGGACAGAGAAGCCTGGCGTGCTGTAGTCCACGGGGTCACAGAGAGTCGGACATGACTGAGCAACTGAACTGAACTAAACTGGTAGATGAGACATCAAGGCTCTTGGAGTCAAAGTCATTTGCCCAAAGTCAAATGCCTGATTGGTGCTTTAGGGGCAAATGCAGAATTGAACTGTACCCAAGTCTGTTCTCCTGATTGACTCCACCGTGTGCTGTAAGCTCCAAGCTGATCCTAGTAGTGCCGTCTCCCCGGCCCACCCTCTGCCTGCCCTGAGGACAGTTACTCTGCACGGGCATTTCCTATCTGTGGCAGAGACAGGGCAGCACAGTGCTTGGCCAAAGGAAGAACTTGAAAAATGTTGGGGGAAAAAATGAATGAAAACAGAGAAAACTGCCTTCTTTTCTCTTTGGAAAAAACAGCTAGTAAGAGAAAATGAAGAAATGATTCTAAAGGAGAGTCAGGGTCCAAGAGACATTGAGATTTCTGTGTGTCAGGGGTTCTCCAAGACCACCTTCAAGCTGTTATGCTCACAGACGCAGTTGTGGTATACCACAGGAAAAGGGTCCCAGTTGAATTCAGAAAAGGGAAAGGTGCATGGAGCAAAGACCAGGAGAGAGCAGGTGCAAGCTCCTAAGTGGTGTCTCCCAGTGGAGCTGCATGGAGCCATGGAACGCCCCCAGCAATGCCATGTGACAGCGGGTAGGAAGTGTTGTCAACCTGGGAAGCTCATCGGAGTTTTGGTGTCCAGGATTCTTACTGGGGTCAGTCACATAGGTATGCAGTGCCTGCATGCCTGACCTAAGCTACTCAGACTCCAGAGCAAAAGCAGGCATCCGCCATAAATACCAGTGTTGGCATAAACTCTTACCAAGCTAGCATGATGTGACTGAAGGCCACGGGCACATACAGCTGCTCTAATCAGGCAGAATGCCCCGCGGGCTCAGAGCTCTTTCTCCCAGGAGCCAGCCAAGGGCCAGTCCTGAAGACAGGTGTTTGTGCAGAGTTTGAGCGGCCCCTGCCTGCTGGGTTAACCCTTTCCTGCCCAACCTCCTAAGCAGAGATGAGAGATGTGCAGGCCCATCCAACCTTTGTCCGCCAATACTTCCTACATCAGCACTTTCTTGAGGACCCAAAATCATTTTCAAAATGATTTTGAAAATGCAAAGTTGCAAGTTTGCAAGTTGATCCATTGATGGCATGGCATGAAATATTCAGAGTTTTCATTTCTATGTTTAAAAAAATTACCATTTAAAATTTACCAAAATGTACCATTTCAATCATTTTTAAGTGTATATTTCAGTAATGTTAAGTATATTCACACTGTTGTGCAACAGATATCCAGAACTTTTCATCTCGCAAAACTAAAACTCTGTTGAACAACTCCCCATTTTCCTTCCCCCAAATCCCTGATTACTATTATTCTACTTTCTGTCTCTATGAATTTGACCACTTCAAATCCCTCATGGGCTTCCCTGATAGCTCAGTTGGGTAAGAATCTGCCTGCAATGCAGGAGACGCCAGTCTAATTCCTGGGTTGGGAAGATCCACTGGAGAAGGGATAGGCTACCCACTCCAGTATTCTGGCCTGGAGAATTCCATGGGCTGTATAGTCCATGGGATCGCAGAGAGTTGGGCATGACTGAGCGACTTTCGCTTTCACTTTAGATCCCTCAGTTAGGTAGAACCATACATAGTATGATTACATACATGACATAGTATGTATTTTTGTGACTGGCTTGTTACACTCAGCATGGATTGTCCTCTAGACTCATCTATGTTGTAGCATTTGCCAGAATTTTCTTCCTTTTAAGGCTGATTAATATTCCATTGTTGGTATAGATCACATTTTGTTCATCTCTTCGTTCCTCCATCAGTAGACATTTGGGTTACTTCCATCTCTTGACTATTGTGAATAATGTTGCATTGAATATGAATGAGCAAATAGCCGTTTGAGCTCTTACTTTTTAATTCTTTTTTTGATAAGACCCAGACTTAGGCTTTCTGGGTCATATGGTAATCCTATTTTTAATATTTTGAGGAATGTCCATACTGTTTTCCATAGCAGCTGCACCATTTTACATTTCCACCAACTGCACACAAAGATTGCAATTTCTCCATAACTTTGCCAACAATTGTTGTTTTCTTATATTGGCCACCTAATGAGTGTGAATTTCTATTAGTCTATAAAAATCAAATTATCCTTGAACAATATTTCATAGCTGTCCCAAAGCTAGCTTGGCTGTGTACGTCTGCAAGTCCCTGAACAGTCTTGCTTTCCTGACGGAAAAGGGAATTCATCACCCTTGGAGCAAGAGACACCATGGTGCTAGGCCCTCCATTTTTGAATCATTTTTAATTTATTATAAAGTATTTCAATTTCAGTCTGAATTTGGCAATGAGGA
The DNA here is from genome assembly GCA_917880005.1 of Nanger dama. Lineage (NCBI taxonomy): Eukaryota > Metazoa > Chordata > Mammalia > Artiodactyla > Bovidae > Nanger > Nanger dama. Next base: position 7,800,226 of record CAKJTW010000044.1, on the reverse strand, counting down.
GTTCATGATCTGAGCCATAGTCTGCTCCTGGTCTTGTTTTTGCCAACTGTATAGAGCTTTTCCATCTTTGGCTGCAAAGAATATAATTAATCTGATTTCGGTGTTGACCATCTGGTAATGTCCATGTGTAGAGTCTTCTCTTGTGTTGGTGGAAGAGGGTATTTGCTATGACCAGTGCATTCTCTTGGCAAAACTCTGTTAGCCTTTGCCCTGCTTCATTCCATACTCCAAGGCCAAATTTGCCTATTACTCTAGGTGTTTCTTGACTTCCTACTTTTGCATTCCAGTCCCCTATAGTGAAAAGGACATCTTTTTGGGGTGTTTGTTCTAGAACATCTTGTAGGTCTTAATTCAGACTTAAACTGAAGAAAGTAGGGAAAACCACTAGACCATTCAGGTATGACTTAAATCAAATCCCTTATGATTATACAGTGGAAGTCACAGATAGATTCAAGGGCTTAGATCTGATAGAGCTTCTGAAGAACTATGGATGGAGGTTTGTGGCATTGCACAGGAGGCAGTGACCAAGACCATCCCCAAGAAAAGAAATGCCAAAAGGCAAAACGGTTGTCTGAGGAGGCCTTGCAAATAGGTATGAAAAGGAGAAAAGGAGAAAAGGAAAGATGTACCCATCTGAATGCAAAGTTCCAAAGAATAGCAAGGAGAAATAAGAAAGCCTTCCTCAGTGGTCAATGCAAAGAAACAGAGGGAAACAATAGAATGAGGGAAGACTAGAGATCTCTTCAAGATAATTAGAGATACCAAGGGAACATTTCATGCAAAGCTGAGCACAATAAAGGACAGAAACGATATGGACCTAACAGAAGCAGAAACTATAAAGAACTATAAAGATCTTCATGACCCAGATAACCACGATGGTGTGATCACTCACCTAGAACCAGACATCCTGGAATGCAAAGTCAAGTGGGCCTTAGGAAGCATCACTATGAACAAAGCTAGTGGAGGTGATGGATTTCCAGTTGAGCTATTTCAGATCCTAAAGGATGATGCTATGAAAGTGCTGCACTCAACATGCCAGCAAATTTGGAAAACTCAGCAGTGGCCACAGGACTGGAAAAGGTCAATTTTCATCCCAGTCCCAAAGAAAGGCAATGCCAAAGAATGCTCAAACTACCACGCAATTGCATTCATCTCACACACTAGCAAAGTCATGCTCAAAATTCTCCAGGCCAGGTTTCAACAGTTACGTGAACCGTGAACTTCCAGATGTTCAAACTGGATTTAGAAAAGGCAGAGGAACCAGAGATCAAATTGCCACCATCCATTGGATCATTGAAAGAGCAAGAGAGTTCCAGAAAAACATCTACTTCTCTTTATTGACTATGCCAAAGCCTTTGACTGTGTGGATTACAAGAAACTGTGGAAAGTTCTTAAGGAGATGAGAATACCAGACCACCTGACCTGCCTCCTGAGAAATCTGTATGCAGGTTAAGAAGCAACAGTTAGAACCGGACATGGAACAACAGACTGGTTCCAAATAGGGAAAGGAGTACATCAAGGCTGTATATTGTCACCCTGCTTATTTAACTTCTATACAGAGTACATCATGAGAAATGCTGGGTTGAATGAAGCACAAGCTGGAGTCAAGATTGCCGGGAGAAATATGTCAGATATGCAGATGACACCACCCTTATGGCAGAAAGTGAAGAAGAACTTAAAAGCCTCTTGATGAAAGTGAAAGAGAAGAGTGAAGAAGTTGGCTTAAAACTCAACTTTCAGAAAACTAAGATCATGGCATCTGGTTCCCTCACTTCATGGCAAATAGATGGGGAAAGAGTGGAAACAGTGACAGACTTTATTTTGAGGGGCTCCAGAATCACCACAGATGTTGAGTGCAGCCATGAAATTAAAAGATGCTTGCTCCTTGGAAGAAAAGTTATGCCTAAACTTGCTGCTGCTGCTGCTGCTAAGTTGCTTCAGTCGTGTCCGACTCTGTGCGACCCCATAGACAGCAGCCCACCAGACAGCATGTTAAAAAGTAGAGACATTACTTTGCCAACAAAGGTCTATGTAATCAAAGCTATGGTTTTTCTAGTAGTCATGTATGGATGTGAGAGTTGGGACCATAAAGAAAGCTGAGCGCTGAAGATTTGATGCTTTTGAACTGTGGTGTCAGAGAACACTCTTCAGAGTCCTTTGGACAGCAAGGAGATCCAATCAGTTCATCCTAAAGGAGATCAGTCCTGAATATTCATTGGAAGAACTGATGATGAAGCTGATACTCCAATACTTTGGCCACTTGATGTGAAGAGCTGACTCATTTGAAAAGACCCTGGTGCTGGGAAAGATAGAAGGCATTAGAAGGGGATGACAGAGGATAAGATGTTTGGATGGCATCACCGACTCAATGGACATGAGTCTGAGAGAGAGCTCTAGGTGTTAGTGATGGACGGGGAAGCCTGGCATGCTGCAGTCCATGGCGTTGCAGAGTCAGACACAGCTGAGCAACTAAACTGACTGATAAAGTATTTCACTTCAGTTAATGTATTTCGAAATTAATATTATCCAGTTTTAATTAAACTAAGCCTCAAATTATGATCAAGGAATCCTTACAAAAAGGATCTTCAAGAAACCCACAGATACAAGATAATATGATGCCAACCTGAACACCTGTGAAAACAGCCAAGTGATCCTTTACCTAACCTTATCTGAGTTCTCTGCCAGCCACACTGTGATGTAAAAACAGTAACAGTCTAATAAGAAATTGGCCAAAAGAGGGAAGAATTAAGGGAACCATTATAAATATAGATTTACATATACTTGTATGTAAAATAAACATGAAGAGTGAAACCCACGTGAAAAATGCATCATGCTTGAGACATGAAGATACCAGCTAATGATAGTGTGCCTGTGTGTGTGTGCATGTGTGTGTGCATGCGTGTGTGCGTGCACGCATGTGTGCATACTAAAATCTTTTCATCAATAGTGGCATGTGGTCAAAAATATTTGGAGACAACTGCTCTAAGCTGAGGATCAAGCATCACTGGGTTACTGTTGTTCATTATTGAGGAATGGACTTTTGGAGGAATAACCAAAGGATATTGGGTGTAGGCTAGACATTTGTAAAACATGGAGAGCAGAACTTGGCTTTGTTAAGGAAAAGAGTGTGACCTGGAAACAACCCTAAGATTTTCCGAGCCCTTGGTGAGAGCTGTGGTCAGCCCTAAACAGCTGACCCCACTGTTGTGGGGGCGTCTCCTTTGTGAGGACTCTTTGGAACGGCTCCCTTCTTTTAAACTCATCCTCAATTTCCTTATCTGGAAAATGGTGACAAGGTTAGGGGACTGGGGTGAGGTGCTGGGCATACTGCCTGCAGATAGCAAGGGTGCTGCTGGGGCAGCTAGTCTGATTATCAGCCAGACTATTTGTTAAGCTTTTAGAACCAGAAAAATACTACATACACCTTGAAAATGTTATGACAAATATAGAAAGAAATGAGAATCTCCCCTAATTCTCCTTGTTTTCAGTATGTTCCTGTTTCCGTAAGTGGCTGCAGAAAACAGTCTGAGATCCTTATTTTTAAACTGATTTCTTTTCACGGGTTTTCCTGTGTCAATACATCCTTTGTAAAATCATTTAGAATAGCTGCATTATGCTCCACTGGTGGCTGCCCTGCAGTTAATGCGTCAGACCCCCTGTCACCTCCACAGCTTCTTCCTGTGCCTGGTGAGCCCCTCCCAGCTCTGCCCCTAGTTTCTGTGTCCATGGGGCACCTCCAGCCTAGATGGGGTTGGAGGGAGCACGCGCCTGGATCTCCAGGATCAGCCGATGGCTCTCAGGTTCCTTCCAACCCTGCAGGTCAAGAAAAACCGGCTATCGCTTCCTCTTCTGTGGTCAGCCCGCAGACACGCACACACACAGGCACACAAGACCCTCAGCCAGAGACCAGCACAGAGGCCCCAGGAGGGCCTCTGCCACATTCACATCTGATACCTGATGGACGAGTGAGCGAGTGAGCGAGTGAGCGAGTGAGCGAGAGGAGGGAAGGAGAAGGGAAAGAGGGGGAGGGAGGGAGAGAGGGCAGAAGGAAGGAAGTAGGGAGCGAAGAAGGGAGGCGGGACGGCTGTTTGCACACACCTCCAAGCTCCCACTCCTTAATTTCTTTCCCTTGAACACTCTTGCTAGTCCTCCAAGCTCAGATCAGAAGCCCCTCTGGGCAGTCCTCTTAGGCTGTATCTCCACATGCATGGTCTTGCTTGACTTTCACAGCAGCCCTTGTGAGGGAGGTCCTGTTTATACTACATTTTGCAGATCAGGAAACTGAGGCTTGGCAAGTTTCAATAATTTGCCCAAATAGTGACAGACTTTATTTTCTTGGGCTCCCAAATCACTATAGACAGTGACTGCAGCCATGAAATTAAAAGATGCTTGCTGAGTACCAAAGAATTGATGCTTTTGAACTGTGGTGCTGGAGAAGACTCTTGAGAGTCCCTTGGACTGCAAGGAGATACAACCAGTCAATCCAAAGGAAATCAGTCCTGAATATTCATTGGAAGGACTGATGCCGAAGCTGAAACTCCAATACTTTGGCCATCTGATGCGAAGACCTTACTTATTGGAAAAGACCTTGATGCTGGGAAGGATGGAAGGCAGGAAGAGAAGGGTATGACCAAGGATGAGATGGTTGGATGGCATCACCAATTCAAGGAAATGAGTTTGAGCAAGTTCAAGGAGTCAGTGATGGACTGGGTAGCCTGGCATGTTGCAGTCCATGGGGTTGCAGAATCAGAGACAACTGAACTGAACTGAGCTCCTTGGAAGAAAAGCTATGATGAACCTAGACAGCATATTAAAAGTAGAGACATCACTTTGCCAACAAAAGTCTGTATAGTCAAAGCTATATCTTTTCTAGTAGTCGTGTATGGATGTGAGATTTGGACCATAAAGAAGGCTGAGCGCCAAAGAATTGATGCTTTCAAACTGTAGTGCTGGAGAAGACTCTCGTGAGTCCCTTGGACTGCAAGGAGATCCAACCAGTCCATCCTAAAGGAAATCAACCCTGAGTATTCATTGGAAGGACTGATGCTGAAGCTGAAGCTCAATACTTTGGCCACATGATATGAGGACCTGACTCAAAAGACCCTGATGCTGGGAAAGATTGAGGGCAGGAGGAGAAGGGGACGACAGAGGATGAGATGGCTGGATGGCATCACCAACTCAGTGGGCATGAATTTGAGCACACTCTGGGAGATGCTGAAGGACAGGGAAGCCTGGTGTGCTACAGTCCATGGGTTGTAAAGAGTCAGGCAAGACTGAGCAACTGAACAGCAAACACAATAGGAAGAGGAAGACACGGGGTCTAAGCCCCTTCCTAACCCCCTAGCACTCGATGGTCCTCAGACTTCCACAGCCCAGTGCGGCCCAACACAGCCCTTGGAACCAGAACCAGGAGTCTTGCAATCATGTCCCATTCCTATACTCCATCTCCTCTGAGAATGTGAACCTCCCAGACAGGCCATGCCCCAGCAGAGGACCACATTGCAAGCACTCAAGAAGTTTGAATGAGGAAATCCTTTCCTGCTTCATGGTACTAGCCACAGACTCCCATTAGATGAGAGAAGACTCAGATTGTGGAAAAAGAGCAACCATTTTGCATCACCAGCTGGTGCCACAGCCTTGGCAGATTTGAGAAAAATTCAGAGAGCAACTGAGTTCTCTTTGTTAAACCTCCGTGTGTTCCTGGCGACCAGATTTCGGACAACATGGAGGCATGAAGAAGTGGGTAGAAGAGGCAGAAGGTGGAGCTCCCTTATTCCCAGAGGCCTTTGTGACTGGTAGGGTTCAGGCTTTTTGAAGGCTTGTGGGCCTGGCACAGGCTCTCAGATCCCCATGGAGCCTGGTGATTCCTCTGGCGAGAGCAGTACCTTGAATTCCACTTCGGTAAGAGTTATACCAGGCTTTGTACCTGGCCCCTTGAGCACAAAACACTCTGTAATTCTAGCTGAGAAAGTGTGCCAGTCTGGAAGGTACAAACCCCTGGCTCCCTCTGCATAGAACTGACGCTCTCTTTGCTAAAACCACCAACCTTCCTTGGCAGAAAGGGTGGTGGCAACCAGTGGCCTGCCGTCTGCTTATGCAGAATATTCTACTCCCTGCTTTTGACAGGCTAAAAGTAATCGAATTCTAATAAATATTACTTTTAATAAATCCCTCTTGCATGACTTTCTACAATTAATATGGACTAATTATACATATCGGGCCTTCATATAAAGCCCCAATTATGTGACAGATACTGTGCTGGGCACTTTTTGTGAATCATTTAAGATTTGTGAAAGCCCCTCCAACTTTTATTTATGCCCATTTCACAGATGAGAAAATGGAGGTACACCAAAGCTAAATAACATGCCCACACTTGCCCAATGAAAGGTGGTAGGACTTCCCTGGCAGCACAGTGGGTAGCAATCCACCTGCCAATGTCCCCTGACATGGGTTCAATCCCCACTCTGGGAAAATCCCACATGCTGGGGAGCACCTCTTCCTATGCACCGTGACTACTGAGCCTGTGCTCTGGAGCCCATAAGCAGCAGTTACCAAGCCCGTGTGCTGCAACTACTGAAGCCTCCATGCCTAGAGCCTGTGTTCCATGACAAGAGAAGCCTCCAGTCTCTGCAACTAAAGCCTGAGCACAGCAACAAAGACCCATTGTAGCAAAAACAAACAAAAAAAAGGATGGCAGAACCAGGTCTCAAACCTGTATCTTTCTGACTCCAAAGTCCCTTTGAGTCTCACCCTATGGGGTCTCACTTTGCACGTGCCCTCTTCTGCCCTGTACCTTCCTTATTCCAGGCATAGGCTGCTGATGACCACCAGCTTGGTTTAGTTTTTGTAAAATGCTATTGTCTGCCATGGGTCACAGTGTAGATGGCCCAAGGCACCGTGTGTGTGTGTGTGTGTGTGTGTGTGTGTGTGTGTGCACGTGCGTGCCTTAGAACACGTGCTTGAGGGGGCAGAGTGTCCACATGAGACAGTGCCTAGAGACTCTTTGCATGATTGCAGGTTGGAAAGAGTTCCTCAGATTCCCAAATCAGTTTCTGACTTCAGTCCCAGGTTGGCTGTGTCACTTTCAAGAGTTATAATGAGCTGGATGGATGAACTGGCATGTATCTGAAACTCAACCAGGACTTATCTCGTTACCAGCTGGAAGCTCCCCTGTATTAGTCAGCTTCAGTTCAGTTACTCAGTCGTGTCCAACTCTTTGCGACCCCATGAATCACAGCATGCCAGGCCTCCCTGTCCATCACCAACTCCCGGAGTTTACTCAGACTCACATCTATCGAGTCCGTGATGCCATCCAGCCATCTCATCCTCGGTCGTCCCCTTCTCCTCCTGCCCCCAATCCCTCCCAGCATCAGAGTCTTTTCCAATGAGTCAACTCTTCTCATGAAGTGGCCAAAGTACTGGAGTTTCAGCTTTAGCATCATTCCTTCCAAAGAAATCCCAGGGCTGATCTCCTTCAGAATGCACTGGTTGGATCTCTGCAGTCCAAGGGACTCTCAAGAGTCTTCTCCAACACCACAGTTCAAAAGCATCAATTCTTCGGCACTCAGCTTTCTTCACAGTCCAACTCTCACATCCATACATGACCACAGGAAAAACCATAGCCTTGACTAGATGGACCTTAGTTGGCAAAGTAATGTCTCTGCTTTTGAATATGCTGTCTAGGTTGGCCATAACTTTTCTTCCACGGAGTAAGCATCTTTTGATTCCATGGCTGCAGTCACCATCTGCAGTGATTTTGGAGCCCCCAAAATAAAGTCTGACACTGTTTCCACTGTTTCCCCATCTATTTCCCATGAAGTGATGGGACCAGATGTTATGATCTTCGTTTTCTGAATGTTGAGCTTTAAGCCAACTTTTTCACTCTCCACTTTCACTTTCATCAAGAGGCTTTTGAGTTCCTCTTCACTTCCTGCCATAAGGGTGGTGTCATCTGCATATCTGAGGTTGTTGATATTTCTCCTGGCAATCTTGATTCCAGCTTGTGTTTCTTCCAGTCCAGCGTTTAACAAAATACCACAGGCTGAGTGGTTTAAACAACATGCATGTATTTCTCACAGAGAAGTAAAAGAAGTCTAAGATCAAGGTGCCGACAGATTTGGTTCCTGGTGAGAACTTTCTTTCTGACTTAAAGATGAGTATCTTCTGGCTGTGTCCTGCCTCAAATGGCAAAGAAAGAAAGGCTCTGGCCTCTCTTCTTCTTTTAAGAGCGTTAATCCCATTATGTGGGCTTCCAAGGTGGCTCAGGGGTAAAGAATCTGCCTGCCAATGCAGGAGACACAGGAGATGCAGATTCGACCCCTGGGTCAGGAAGATCCCCTGGAGGAGGCCATGGCAACCCACTCCAGTATTCTTGCCTGGAGAATCCCATGGACAGAGGAGCCTGGTGGGCTAGAGGCCATTGGGTTGCAAAGAGTCAGACACACCTGACCTGGTATGCATGCATACACGCATGAAATCCCATCAAGCGTGACCCTACCCTCATGACCTCATCTAAACCTTAGGGTTTCAACATATGAATTTGGGTTGGGGACATATTTTTAGTCCATAGCTCCCTCTCCCAATACCAGTACAGCTGACCACACAACCCAGTGATCTCTGGATGACTGCAGACTTCCCAGAGCCTTCCAAGCAGCCTGGCCAAGGCCCCAGGAAGCCTGTAGACCATGGAGATGTAGTTATCTTCCTGTCTGCTCTTTGTCCTCAGTGTGGGGTGTCTGTTGGCTCCATCTGTTGCTCCCCTTGCTCAAAGGGCTCCAGGGGAACCAGCAAGCCCCTGGACTTCCAGCCCCACAGTGTGCACGACAGTGGTTACCTCTTTCCAGGGGACGCTGGCTGCTCCTTAGCCGAGGAAGGAAAGAGGGGAACTGGGAAGGAAAGAGGTAGAGGATGACACTCTAGTTAGGAAAAGAAAATGCGTCAGGAGGATCCTGGAGGATAATTCCATGGTAATCCTTGAAAAAGTTCAAGTTTATACTGGTCTGCAGTTCCTTATCTGCATTTCTTATATCCAAAGATCTCTAAACATTAGATGTTTTCCTTAATCTAGTTGATGGCAAAAGGTGAGCTGAGCTGGTGTGAGGCAAAGTGTGACATCTGTGTTTATTTCGCCTAAATTGCCTGTTCCTATTTCCTGCCCTGAAATGTCAAGGTGGCCGGCTGTGGAGTGCAGCCACACTCAGAGTTCCACTGGAATCCAGCAGGGGAGGGATTCTAATGCCAGCTTGAAGTCGAGGCTGTTTGAGCACCACATTGGAAGCTTGAAAAGAAACAGCTGATAAGCAGAAGCAGGACCTTTGGGCACTGTCTTTCAGATAAATAAAGCACACAGAAATGCCAGGTCCCTGAGAGCTCAGCTGGTAAAGAATCCGCCTGCAATGCAGGAGACTCTGGTTTGATTCCTGGGTCGGGAAGAGCCCCTGGAGAAGGGATAGGCCACCCACTCCAGTATTCTTGGGCTTCCTTTGTGGCTCAGCTGATAAAGAATCCTCCTGCAATATGGGAGACCTGGGTTTGATCCTTGTGTTGGGAAGATCCCCTGGAGAAGGGAAAGGCTGCCCACTCCAGTATTCTGGCCTGAAGAATTCCTTGGACTGTATAGTCCATGGGGTTGCAAAGAGTCAGACACGACTGAGTGACTGTCACTTCTCTTCACTTCAGTGTCCAATGTACTCCATCGTACACCTATAACTATAAAGGCCATGGAGAAATACAGTTTGGCCTTCCTGCACTTTCTGCTTTGGCAATAGTGAAGCCATCAGCCTTCTGGAAAGCACTGCCTTAGAGAGTGTCATGGTGGGGGAGTGTTGTTATAAAGCAGAAAACCTGGACAGAAAGACAGACACGCACAAAGGGGTGATGATGTGAAGACCACAGTTATGCTGCCACAAGCCAAGGACTACCGGGGGCTGCCAGAAGCTGAAAGAGGCAAGGTAGGCGCCTTCAGCAAGGTTCAGAGGCAGGATCACCCTGCTGACACCTCGGTTTTGGACTTCATCTGCAAGACTGAGAGGTGATAAATTTCTGTTCTCAGCTCCTGGTGCACCTCCCTCTGCCTTATACACCCTTCTCCAGCTTCTCCATCTGGCTTACCCTCATCTGTCCCCTAGAAGTACCCTGCATCCCTTCTGCGAACTCCGTCCTGACCTGCAGACTGGGTCAGGCATGCCTTTGGGGTCTGTGCACCTTGATAAGAGCAGCTATATGGGGCCTTGTGTGGGCAGCAGGAGCTCTGGCCCCCTGTTGACCCCTCGCCTCTGTGGGAGCTCCTTGAGGGCAGATCCAGGCCCCCAAAGGCCCCAGCAATGAACTGGATGGCCCTGAGCTTGGCTTGTCAGGAGCTCCCTGTGGCCCTCCAGTGAGCGAGGTGACCCACCTGTTTCTTTCTGCAGGAACTCTCCAAACTGGGCCTGGGGAGCGACATGGAGGTAGAGCTACAGACACTTCAGCTGCCGGTGGATTACAGGGAAGTGAAGCAGAGGGTCGCCAGGATCTGGGAAGACCTTCAACCGCAAGTAAATGACAGTGAGGGAGGCAGTGGGCATGGAGCGGGGGGTGGGCTGATTACATGTGGAGACCCAGAGCCTGTGAACCCTAGGACCCTGGTTCTAGGATTGATGGCTCAAGTGTACCCTTGCCCCCTGCCCACCAGTAACAGCCCAGACAATTTCAAAAGGGTCTGGTTATAAAACTTTAAGATGAAATGCATAGTAGAATCTTAGAATAAGACTCTGGAAAGAGAGAAGGAGGAAAAGAAAAAGAAGCTTTATTCCCAGCCCGGACTCAAAAGTAGTTACTACCTAACAGAGAGGCCCTTGGGTTAGTCCCAGCCAGGCCCTTGCAGAGCAGGTAGGTTGTGAGATGGGGTGTGAGGCAAGGACCTCTTGGCATTTGGAGGGTGGCCCCCCACCAGGAGATGGGAGAGTGGCCCACCTGGGGAGGCCCATTTCATCACTCCCAGAATATCTTATCAGAACAGAGTTACTATGCAAGAAACTGGCACAAACATCCCCCAGATATGAAGACCAGATGATATTAATAGAACAAACACCACCAGACCTTTAAGACGATGCACCAATGTTTTGATAATATAATGAGCTATTTTTTTCAAAGAGGAAAAATAATCAGCTCAAAAAATTCTAACAGTATTTTATTAGACTGTTACTAACTTCCATTATTAAACTTTCATAAAAGAGATGGAAGCTTCCAGGGAAAGACTACGCTTCTCCTGGGATAGTCTTAGATATCAGCTGGGACCCCCAGGGAAAAAGGGAATGCACTGCCTTATAAGAATGTTTTGAAATAGGAAAGTATTTAAATCAGATGCCATGTAGGTGTCTATCTTGGAGAAGGCAATGGCAACCCACTCCAGTACTCTTGTCTGGAAAATCCCATGGATGGAGGAGCCTGGTGGGCTGCAGTCCATGGGGGTCTCAAAGAGTCAGAAACGACTGAGTGACTTCACTTTCACATTTCACTTTCATGCATTGGAGAAGGAAATGGCAACACACGCCAGTGTTCTTGCCTGGAGAATCCCAGGGACAGGGGGAGCCTGGTGGGCTTGCCGCCTATGGGATCGCACAGAGTCGAACATGATTGAAGCGAGTTAGCAGCAGCAGGTGTCTATCCAATTATTTTTTGTTCCAGCACATTCATCAAGGGGAGCAGGCAAGGGATGGGTGTGCTGATGGCCCCATTTTGGGGGTTGGGATGTCTTGCCCCGCAGAGCTCTCCCTCTGAACCGTCTGGAGAGCAGCGGGGACCTCAGTTTCCCTAATCTGCCTCCACATGTGCTCACAGTTCGTTGTGCATGTGGGCGTGGACCCCGCCGCCAAGGCCATCTTTCTGGAGCAGTGCAGCAAGAACCAAGGCTACCAGGACGCCGACATCTGGGGCTTCCGGCCTGAGTGTGGTGTGTGCCTTCCAGATGGCCCAGAAGTGATCGCCTCAGAGGTCAGCATGAAGGCGGTCAGCAGGCGGGCGGCAGTGCCGGGCGTGGAGGTGGCCTTTTCCCGAGACGCGGGTAGGTGCGTTCTGATACTGGGCTTGCAGGAGAGGAGGGAGGGCTGAAGTGGCCTCTGACCAAACTTCCTCCCAGGTTGTGCCATCCTGTGCCATCCAGCTGGGTGCTTGGAGCTGCCCAGAGTCATCACGCAGACCCACACGTTGCTCACTTCTGCCTAGGACTGATTCTGAGGGCCCTCCCATTCACTAGGCTTTGGTGGCTGGCAGAAGAGAAGGGGGTGGGTAGGAGATGTTGAGAGCCACTAACATTTTGTGGGGCTTTCTTTTTTTTGCAGTATTTTATTCTTTTTTTTTTAATTGGAAAATAATTGCTTTACTCTCTCTATATATCTGTCTCACCTTCCTCTTGAGCCTCTCTGCACCCCCCCACCCACCCACCCACACACCATCCTCCTCATACCCTGCTAGGTCTCACAGAGCACCAGGCTGGGCTCCCTGTGTTACAGAGCAGCTTCCCACTGGCTCTGTTTTATACGTGGTGGTGTATATATGTCAACACTATCCCAGTTTATCCCTCACTCTCCTTACCCCACTGTGCTCACAAGTCTGTTCTCTAGGTCTGCATCTCCATTCCTTCCCTGTGAACAGGTTTATCAGCATGGTTTTTCTAGATTACTGCTACTGCTACTGCTGCTAAGTCGCTTCAGTCGTGTCCGACTCTGTGCGACTCCATAGACGGCAGCCCACCAGGCTCCCCCATCGCTGGGATTCTCCAGGCAAGAACACTGGAGTGTGTTGCCATTTCCTTCTCCAATGCATGAAAGTGAAGTTGCTCAGGCGTGTCCAACTCCTAGCAACCCCACAGACTGCAGCCCACCAGGCTCCTCCTTCTAGATTCCTACATATGCTTTAATATAGTATATTCGTTTTCTCTTTCCCACTTCATTCTGTGTGACAGGCTCTAGGTTCATCCACTTTACTACAACTGACTCAAGTTCATTCCTTTTTGTGGCTGAGTAATATTCCATTGTTGGAGAAGGCAATGGCACCCCACTCTAGTACTCTTGCCTGGAAAATTCCATGGATGGAGAAGCCTGCTAGGCTGCAGTCCATGGGGTCGCTAAGAGTCAGACACGACTGAGCGACTTCACTTTCTTTTTTCATTTTCATGCATGGAGAAGGCAATGGCAACCCACTCCAGCGCTCTTGCCTGGAGAATACCAGGGACGGCAGAGCCTGGTGCGCAGCCGTCCATGGGTTCGCACAGAGTTGGACATGACTGAGGCGACTTAGCAGCAGCAATATTCCACTGTATATGTGTACCACAACCTCTTTATCTATTCATCTGTCAGTGGACATCTAGATTGCTTCCATGTCCTAGCTGTTGTATATAGGCCGCAATGAACATTGGGGTTCATGTGTCTTTTAAATTGTGGTTTTCTAAGGGTATATATGCAGTAATGGGATTGCTGAGTTACTTTTATTTATTCCAGCAAAGTTGTGAATTAACCATTCTAGTTTAGCCTCAGTTCAGTTCAGTCGCTCAGTCGTGTCCGACTCTTTGCGACCCCATGAATCGCAGCACGCCAGTCTTCCTTGTTCATCACCATCTCTCGGAGTTCACTCAGACTCACGTCCATCGAGTTCATGATGCCATCCAGCCATCTCATCCTCAGTCGTCCCCTTCCCCTCCTGCCCCCAATCCCTCCCAGCATCAAAGTCTTTTCCAATGAGTCAACTCTTCTCATGAGGTGGCCAAAGTACTGGAGTTTCAGCCTCAGCATCATTCCTTCCAAAGAAATCCCAGGGCTGATCTCCTTCAGGATGGACTGGTTGGATCTCCTTGCAGTCCAAGGGACTCTCAAGAGTCTTCTCCAACACCACAGTTCAATTCTTTGGTGCTCAGCCTTCTTCACAGTCCAACTCTCACATCCATACATGACCACAGGAAAAACCATAGCCTTGACTAGACGGACCTTAGTTGGCAAAGTAATGTCTTTGCTTTTGAATATGCTATCTAGGTTGGTCATAACTTTTTTCCAAGGAGTAAACATCTTTTAATTTCATGGCTGCAGTCACCATCTGTAGTGATTTTGGAGCCCCCCAAAATAAAGTCTGACACTGTTTCCACTGTTTCCCCATCTATTTCCGATGAAGTGATGGGACCGGGTGCCATGATCTTCGTTTTCTGAATGTTGAGCTTTAAGCCAACTTTTTCACTCTTCTCTTTCACTTTCATCAAGAGGCCCTTTAGCTCCTCTTCATTTTCTGCCATAAGGGTGGTGTCATCTGCATATCTGAGTTTATTGATATTTCTCCAGGCAATCTTGATTCCAGCTTGTGTTTCTTCCAGTCCAGCATTTCTCATGATGTACTCTGCATATAAGTTAAATAAGCAGGGTGACAATATACAGCCTTGACGTACTCCTTTTTCTATTTGTAACCAGTCTGTTGTTCCCTGTCCAGTTCTAACTGTTGCTTCCTGACCTGCATACAGATTTCTCAAGAGGCAGGTAAGGTTGTCTGGTATTCCCATCTCTTTCAGAATTTTCCACAGTTTATTGTGCTCCACACAGTCAAAGGCTTTGGCATAGTCAATAAAGCAGAAATATACGTTTTTCTGGAACTCTCTTGCTTTTTTCCATGATCCAGCGGATGTCGGCAATTTGATCTCTGGTTCCTCTGCCTTTTCTAAAACTAGTTTGAACATCAGGGAGTTCACAGTTGACGTATTGCTGAAGCCTGGCTTGGAGAATTTTGAGCATTACTTTACTAGCATGTGAGATGAGTGCAATTGTGCGGTAGTTTGAGCATTCTTTGGCATTGCCTTTCTTTGGAATTGGAATGAAAACTGACCTTTTCCAGTCCTGTGGCCACTGCTGAGTTTTCCAAATTTGCTGGCATAGTGAGTGCAGCACTTTCACAGCATCATCTTTCAGGATTTGAAACAGCTCAACTGGAATTCCATCACCTCCACTAGCTTTATTTGTAGTGATGCTTTCTAAGGCCCAATTGACTTCACATACCAAGATGTCTGGCTCTAGATTAGTGATCACATCGTTATGATTATCTGGGTCATGAAGATCTTTTTGTACAGTTCTTCCATGTATTCTTGCCACCTCTTCTTAATATCTTCTGCTTCTCTTAGGTCCAGACCATTTCTGTCCTTTATTGAGCCCATCTTTGCATGAAATGTTCCCTTGGTATCTCTAATTTTCTTGAAGAGCTCTCTAGTCTTTCCTATTCTGCTGTTTTCCTTTATTTCTTTGCATTGATCGCTAAAGAAGGCTTCCTTATCTCTTCTTGCTATTCTTTGGAACTCTGCATTCAGATGCTTATATCTTTCTTTTTCTCCTGTGCTTTTCGCCTCTCTTCTTTTCACAGCTATTTGTAAGACCTCCCCAGACAGCCGTTTTGCTTTTGTGCATTTCTTTTCCATGGGGATGGTCTTGATCCCTGTCTCCTGTACAATGTCACGAACCTCATTCCACAGTTCATCAGGCACTCTATCTATCAGATCTAGGCCCTTAAATCTATTTCTCACTTCCACTGTATAATCATAAGGGATTTGATTTAGGTCATACCTGAATGGTCTAGTGGTTTTCCCTACTTTCTTCAATTTAAGGCTGAATTTGGTAATAAGGAGTTCATGATCTGAGCCACAGTCAGCTCCTGGTCTTGTTTTTATTGACTGGATAGAGCTTCTCCATCTTTGGCTGCATAGAATATAATCAATCTGATTTTGGTGTTGACCATCTGATGTTGTCCATTTGTAGAGTCTTCTCTTGTGTTGTTGGAAGAGGGTGTTTGCTATGACCAGTGCATTTTCTTGGCAAAACTCTGTTAGTCTTTGCCCTGCTTCATTCTACATTCCAAGGCCAAATTTGCCTGTTACTCCAGGTGTTTCTTGACTTCCTACTTTAGCATTCCAGTCCCCTATAATGAAAAGGACATCTCTTTTGGGTGTTAGTTCTAAAAGGTCTTGAAGGTCTTCATAAAACCATTCAACTTTGGCTTCTTCAGTATTACTGGTTGGGGCATAGACTTGGATAACTGTGATATTGAATGGTTTGCCTTGAAGACGAACAGAGATCATTCTGTCGTTTTTGAGATTGCATCTAAGTACTGCATTTTGGACTCTTTTGTTGACCATGATGGCTACTCCATTTCTTCTGAGGGATTCCTGCCTGCAGTAGTAGATAGAATGGTCATCTGAGTTAAATTCACCCATTCCAGTCCATTTTAGTTTACTGATTCCTAGAATGTCGACGTTCACTCTTGCCATCTCTTGTTTGACCACTTCCAATTTGCCTTGATTCATGGACCTGACATTCCAGGTTCCTATGTGATATTGCTCTTTACAGCATCGGATCTTGCTTCTATCACCAGTCACATGCACAGCTGGGTATTGTTTTTGCTTTGGCTCCATCCCTTCATTCTTTCTGGAGTTATATCTCCACCGATCTCCAGTAGCATATTGGGCACCTAATGACCTGGGGAGTTCCTCTTTTGGTATCCTATCATTTTGCCTTTTCATACTGTTCATGGGGTTCTCAAGGCAAGAATGCTGAAGTGGCTTGCTATTCCCTTCTCCAGTGGACCACGTACTGTCAGACTTCTCCGATGGTAAGTGTTGCAAGAGGGCATCAGAGGGCAGACACTGAAACCATACTAACAGTTTAGCCTCAGATGAAGAATAATTTTCCTTTGTTTCTCCAGATTCTAACCCCCTAGGAGGTAGTTAATTCTCCTTCAAAAGAATTAATGAAGAAATCGTTACTGAATTAAATCATATGAACCTATTCAGGCCCTAGCATAGCCTTGGAAGGTTCTTGCTTTATTCAGTGGCCAATGAATTGAGAAGCAAGAGCTAAGTTCATAGACCAACTTCTTGCCCACCTGATGAAAGGGATTTAATTTTAAAGATAAGATAAAGGGAGGAAGAGTGAGGCTAATGATGGGGGGGGCATATGCATTAGTCTACCTGGGAAGAGTTTCTCTGGGGAGTAGGATGCCACTCTGCTTTTATGCTTTTTATGGTCCTTAATAGCCGGTCCTGGCCACCAGTAGGTCTGTGGCCTAATTAGCCTAAATATTAGGCTAAGTTAGTAAAATTAATGTATAATGAGACTCAGGGTTTGTTGGAGGTCAGGTTCCTGGCCGTCTTTGTCCCAACTGGTAGCATCTTGTTTGTTTGTAGCTTTCTTTCTTATCCTTGAATCCTTTAACTTAAATATTTATATTAACTCCTGCTAAAGGTGGGGCCTGGCAGGTTTTGAGCAAAAATCTGGAGCACTTCTGGCAATTATACCAACCTCACCTCTTACTAATTACTGCTTCTCACTCTTGAGGGCCACTGAAGGATGAAGGTCTGACTTCTGAAGCTGCTTCCTGCTGAACAGAAGTGCCATTTTTCTCTGGATTAGGGGAGCAGAACTGTTCCTGACTAGCCTGAATTAAGTCTAATGATCAGCAAGCTGCAGTCAGAATTGTTTGTTTGTATGCTTGTATTAGTATCATCTGAAGCCTGATGACTTCAAAGTCATCAAAGTCACATTTACTAAGGAAGTTGACAAGACAAGGCCTAGAGATAAGGAGGAAGATAATTCGTGGGGCCAAGAAATGGAAAAAGGCAAGTTAGCCTGGGAAGCCCCTGCTTGACAATGTTCCAGATGGAGCCTGGATCTAGTCCTTGTGTGTTCTATCTGTATAACCACTGAGCTTACTCATATCTTTTTACGTTTATCTCAACCAACTGAGTTATTGGCATATGCACAGCAGGTTTTATTAGTAACTGTGCAGGCCTTTCCTTGCTCAGCAAGGAGACAGTAGAGGGCTAGTCTGTTGTTCAGAACAACATATGTTAGAGAGTCCAGAGAAGTATGGACTTCTTGTAAGGCATACCCTGTATTTTTAGACAAGGCTTTAAAGGCCTGGGTGAGATTTTGTAGAGTGATTTCATACTGTGCAAACCTTTCCCAGGGGGCCACTAGTCTGAGAGAAGTGTCCTTACTGCTGCCACAATAAGTCCTTTTATCTCAGGGCTGGGTGATGGTTCTGAGAACTTAGCTGCCCTAGGATGCAGTGTCCCCAAGACTGGGCTTATCCAAACAAGGATGGACTAGCGCCCACCCCAGAGAAGGTAAGGAGGAGTTAGAGTTGTTCTGATGGGGCACTCTGTTTATTCTCAGGCTACAAAGGAACAGGTACCCATAGGGAGCATATGTTCTGGGGAGTTGAATCACATTCGACAGTGGCTAGCCCCAGAGGGTGCCCTTGCAGAGTGAGGAGAGAGGCCCACCTGCCTAGTAGGGGTCACTGAGGGGTTCTAGACCAGTGGCTTTCCCCCAGGCCTTAGGAGGGCCATATACTAACTCAGACAACTGGCATTTTGCATCTGCAGTAAGTACATCTCCCATCTGGTCCGTGTGGGTGTTCATCAGGTCAGTGCAGGTGGCACAGTGGGTGAGATTTCCATAGGGGTCAACCCAAGACACTTAAATTGTGCGGTAATGGAAGAAGTCATGGTCAGAGTCCAGATAACCCTAGGGTGTTACTGCAAGTCCCTCCTTTTTATAAGGGTGTTTAATAGGGGCGGTGGCAGCAGGCCTGATCATAGTGGTGGTCCTGTGGAGTGCGTGCTTTGTGTTTGATAGAGGGAATCCAAGCAGGGAAGCTGCTTTAGGGATTGGATATAAACTTCAGGAGGAATAGGTTTTCTATGCTGTCCCTCACTGAGACCACCTGACCTGCCTCTTGAGAAATCTGTATGCAGGTCAGGAAGCAATAGTTATAACTGGACATGGAACAACAGACTGGTTCCAAATAGGAAAAGGAGTACATCAAGGCTGTATATTGTCACCCTGCTTATTTAACTTATATGCAGAGTACATCATGAGAAACGCTGGACTGGAAGAAACACAAGCTGGAATCAAGATTGCTGGGAGAGATATCAATAACCTCAGATATGCAGATGACACCACCCTTATGGCAGAAAGTGAAGAGGAGCTAAAGGGCCTCTTGATGAAAGTGAAAGAGAAGAGTGAAAAAGTTGGCTTAAAGCTCAACATTCAGAAAACGAAGATCATAACATCTGGTCCCATCACTTCATGGGAAATAGATGGGGAAACAGTGGAAACAGTGTCAGACTTTATTTTGGGGGGCTCCAAAATCACTACAGATGGTGACTGCAGCCATGAAATTAAAAGATGCTTACTCCTTGGAAGAAAAGTTATGACCAACCTGGATAGCATATTCAAAAGCAAAGACATTACTTTGCCAACTAAGGTCCATCTAGTCAAGGCTATGGTTTTTCCTGTGGTCATGTATGGATGTGAGAGTTGGACTGTGAAGAAGGCTGAGCACCGAAGAATTGATGCTTTTGAACTGTGGTGTTGGAGAAGACTGTGGTGTTGAGAGTCCCTTGGACTGCAAGGAGTTCCAACCAGTCCATTTTGAAGATCAGCCCTGGGATTTCTTTGGAAGGAATGATGCTAAAGCTGA
This sequence comes from Nanger dama, assembly GCA_917880005.1. Classification (NCBI taxonomy): domain Eukaryota; kingdom Metazoa; phylum Chordata; class Mammalia; order Artiodactyla; family Bovidae; genus Nanger; species Nanger dama. The sequence goes on along the minus strand of CAKJTW010000044.1, from coordinate 7,780,741 downwards.
AACTCCAGTACTTTGGCCACCTCATGCGAAGAGTTGACTCACTGGAAAAGACTCTGATGCTGGGAGGGATTGGGGGCAGGAGGAGAAGGGGATGACAGAGGATGAGATGGCTCGATGGCATCACTGACTCGATGGACTTGAATCTAAGTGAACTCTGGGAGTTGGTAATGGACAGGGAGGCCTGGCGTGCTGCGATTCATGGGGTCGCAGAGTCGGACACAGCTGAACGACTGAACTGAACTGAACTGAATCTATAGGTGTCACTTGGAGAGTGGGAGTGACAGATTCAGCACTGGGATAGCTTTTTTCAGCAGGCTATAATTCTCATGAAATTCACTACTGAAAAAAAAAAGAAAGAAAGAAATTCACTACTGAATCCCCATTCTTCATGGATGGTTGTAAGAGATAGAGCAGAAGGAATAGACAATATTGGCCACGCATCCTGCCTCCATTGTTCATGTTCCCTATATCCAGCATGGACAGAAGAAATGTTTACCAGTAGGAGGAGGTTTGGCAGAACAGTGGAAGCTAAGTAATACAGTAGCAATGACAAGGCCAACTGCTAAGCCTGTCCATCACATTACTTACTTATTAGGAGGGTTAGTCCCTTTAAAAAGTAATATAAGCTCAGGGACAGGTGCACACAGCTGTAACTGAGCAAGTGGCTCAGCAACTTCCAGAGGCATAGGCGTTGTCTTTACTCTGGGATGGTGGCCCACGGAGTTATGCTCTGCAACTGTCAGGCACTGAATTGGTAAAGATATCAAGATAAGGTCCTGCCCACTTGGGGTCTAACTGGTCTTGTGGATTTCCAGCCTTCCAGGTGTTCAAATAAACCCAGTTCCAGGGAACAAAGGATGTAAAACCACGTTAGAAGGGGAAGGCCTGTAAAACTTTGATTTGTTTCCCATCTGTAAGGCATATTTCAGTCATCCCTGTCCCTAAGGTTGGCTTTGTAGGCAGGTCCTTCAAGAATGGGCCTCCTCTACCTGATCCCATACATACTTAACCCACACTTTCTTTAGGGGCTAACTGCATTCTGAGAAGTGCTGTGGGGAGAGGAGAGATCCAAGTTTGATAAATCTCTTGGCATAGTTTGGCTTAATTTCTTTTGAGAATTTTATTTACTCTTTTTACTTTTCCTGAGGACTGTGGTCTCCTGCCTGACTCTTTGCCACCCCATGGATTGTAGCCCCTCAGGCTCCTCTGTCCATGGGATTTTCCAAGTAAGGATACTGGAGTGGGTTGCCATTTCCTTCTGCACGAGATCTTCCCGACCCAGGGACTGAACCTGCGCCTCTGCTGTCTCCCATACTGGCAGATGGATTCTTCACCACTAGTACCACCTGGGAATCCCAAGAGGGGTGCAACCTCCATTTACTTCCCAGTGCTCTAGAGATTTCCTTAGTAATTTGAGAAACAAAGGCAGGCCCATTGTCACATTGAATGGGTTTAGGGAGTCCAAACTGAGGGATTATTTCCTTGAGCAGGGCCTTAGAAATCTCTGAAGTAGTCTTGGTTTGGGGCAGGAATCTAGCCAAAGGTGTCAGTCAAAACCAGCAAATATCTGAAAATTTCCTTGTGCCCAGGGCATTACTGTAAAATCTGTTTGCCAGCTTTGACCTGGATATGTGCCTCTGTACAAGGTGAGGGTCCCTCCCTTGACTTTGGAGGGGTGAGTGTTGAGGTTATTCTGGAGGCAGATGGGGCTCGGTTCAACCTTACCTGTTTAAGGAGACTTCAGAAATTGGGAGTAGTGATGGAAGTGATAAGCTATTGATACAGGGTCTCCTGCCTGTAATATGGCTTGAAGTTCCCGTTCAGAATGGCTTGAAGTGCAGGAGCTTGAAGAGCAGTTGCCCATGACTGTTAACCAACCTTTCCAGGTATTCTGGGCTTTAAAGCAGGCCCATCACAAAGCCTTTTCTTTCTTCTGGGGGATATATGGGAGGTGAGAGGATCTGGGGCAGCGATAGCAGTGGCGTTTCAAGTCTGTCCCCACCCTCTGCAGCTTGTTTAGCTGCCATGTATGCGCTGCGATTTCCTCTTGTTATTTCTGCTGCTCCCTTTGATGGCCTCTACAGTGAATATAGGCTAAAGGCTCTTTGGCAAAAGTATGGCCTCCAGCAGCCTCCAAATTTTTAATGCTTATTCCCTGAGAATATGCATTGTGTCCTCAGGCTATGCCATTCTTTTAAAGTTTGTGCCCTGCCCCCTACCCTCCCGTCTCACTTTGGTCCAGTTGTTTAGAAAAATAGGCTTCAGCCAGAGTCAGAGGTCTGGGTTTTTATATAGGCACCCCCAGGGAAGTGTCTCCTCCTTCAGGTCCATATGGATGGAAGGAGCGGCTCAGGTTGGGTAAAGCTAACCTGGGGGCTCTCCTGAGATGTTTTTGCAGTTCCAGGAAGGCTCAGTCACAGCCGAGGGTCTGCTCAAAAGAGTCAAGGTCCTTCCCTTTTAATTGTTCATACGAGGGCTTAGCAATTAAGCCAGCATTGGGGATCCACACATGGCAGAGCCAGGCACCCCCAAGAAACCCTGGAGCTGTTCTCTCGTATTAGGGGTGCCATCTGGCAAATCCACTCTTTCCCTTTCTTAGATAGTGCCCTGTGCCCCTTTTCTGTTATTAAATCCTAAGCATTCTACCCGCTGGAGGGAGATTTGGGCTTTTTTCCTTTGAAACTTTATATCATCTCTCTGCCAGATGATTTAAGGAGGTAACTTTGTTATGGTCAGAAAGCTCTTTGATGGGGCTGGCGATTAGAATTTCATCCACCTACTGAAGGATAGTCCCCTGTTCTAATTCAAAGTCACTGAGATCCTCAGCTAAAACCTTTCTTAAAAGGGTGAGGTAGTTTTAAAATCCCTGGGGCAGAACCACCCAGCACAAATGGTGTTTTCTCCTGTTGCTTAGATCCTGCCATTCAGATGCAAAAATGTACTGAGGTTACCAGGCTAAGGGCACACAGAGGAAGGTGTCTTTTAAACCTAGCTATTCCCTGGTGTTTTAGTGGGTAAAGCATCTGCCTCCAGTGCCGGAGACCCGGGTTCGATCCCTGGGTTGGGAAGATCCCCTGGAGAAAGAAATGGTAACCCACTCCAGTACTCTTGCCTGGAAAATCCATGGACTGAGAAGCCTGGTAGGCTACAGTCCGTGGGGTCGCAAAGAGTCGGACACGACTGAGCGACTTCACTTCACTTCACTTCCAGTGCATGGTAAGTCGCTTTAGTTGTGTCAGACTCTTGGGGATCCTATGGACTGTCGCCCCCAAGATTCCTCTCTTCAAGGGATTCTCTGGGCAAGAATACTGGAGTGGGTTGCTATGCCCTTCTTCAGGGGATCTTCCTGACCCGGGATCAAACCCATTTCTCTTAACATCTCTTGCATTGGAGGCAGATTCTTTACCACTGGCACCACCTGGAATACCAAATGCTCTTGGGGTTTAGGGTAGAGAGTACGGTTTGAGGATCTGGCCTCAGTGGGTAAATTTCTCTCCTGTCTGTATTTATAGCTTGGAGGTCATGAACCAGCTGTCATCTCTTGAGTTTTTACTGGCAGAACAGGACTGTTGCAAGGGCACTGGCAGGGTCTAAGGAGCCCTTGCTTGAATAGACTTTCTATTATTATAGGCTTAATACATGCTAGGGCTTCTTCGCTTCATGAGTGTTCTTTTTATTTGGTTTTTGTCAAAGCTTGGTGTTGCCCAGTTGCTGAGTCCTCTCTGACTCGTTGCAACCCCATGGACTGCAGCACACCAGGCTTCCCTGTACTTCACTATCTCCCTGAGTTTGCTCAAACTCATGTCCATAAGTCGCTTCAGTCTTGTCTGACTCTTTGCAACCCCATGGACTGCAGCACACCAGTCTCCTCTGTCCATGGAGTTCTCCGGGCAAGAATACTGCAGTGGGTTGCCATTTCCTCCTTTAAGGGATCTGCCCTTGTGGCTCAGACAGTAAAGAATCTGCCTGCAATGCGGGAGACCCAGATTTGATCCTTGGACCAGGCAGATCCCCTGGAGAAGGGCATGGCTACCCACTTCAGTATTCTTGCCTGGAGAATTTCTTAAACAGAGAAACTTGGCAGACTGCAGTCCATGGGATCACAAAGAGTCGGACATGACTGAGCAACTAACACTTTTCACTTTCATGTCCATTGAGTCAGCGATACTGTCTCACCATTTCATCCTCTGCTGCCCTCTTCTCCTCCTGCCCTCAATCTTTTCCAGGAAAGAGAGATTTAAACTGGCCTCACATTTTTTCCAGTCCCTTTTTGGCTAAGAGCCATAAAAATCCAACATTGGGGATCTCATCCTATTTTCTTTTTAAAACTAGCAATAGCAATCCAATTGAAAAATAATTTAGAGAGATGTTAGTTGGCCAGCTTTCTCCATCCACCAGTTTACATTACAGCTATGCAGTGTTAACAAAGAAAATAAGCTGTCTCCTTGTTAGTGGATGCTACTCAAAGAGTTTACAGTTACGGAGAATGTACCTGAGCAGTGTTCCCTGGGATAGAAGCTGGGTTACCCATATCGAGGAGTCCTTACTTCTAGTCTCTCTTCAGCTTCCAGTGGCCTCTTCCTAGGCTTGGTGACCATGCAGATCCCACAGGATTGGCTCACCTCAAGTGGTCTGGGAGCTCTAACTGCAACTTGAACCGGTCTTTGCAGGGACTGGAAGGGGAGACAGTGTCCGAGAGGGTCTTAGTTAGAAAGCCCCTCTGAAGTCAGTGACTCAGTGTTGCCAGACCCACTGTGAGCTGTAGGAAATACCTGATGTAGGTGACTTCTTTCAGCAAGCAGTTCCCGGAGACAGGGTGAAGTGGGAGTGGGAAAACGATTCTCTAAAGTCAGCGGTCCCCAACCTTTTGGGCACTGGAGACCAGTTCTGTGGAAGGCAATTTTTTTCACGGACTGGGGTAGGGAGAATAGTTGTGTTGCAGGAAGGCAGACCCTTTCCAGGGCCCAAACCTGGGCTCTTGTCTAACACTCAGAAATGAATTGCCCAAGGAGACAAATGTGCTGACAAAGCAAGAGATTTTATTGGGAAAGGGCACCCGGGTAGAGAGCAGTAGGGTAAGGGAACCCAGAACTGCTGTGCCGAGTGGTTCGCAGTCTCAGGTTTTATGGTGATGGGATTAGTTTCTGGGTGGTCTTTGGCCAATCGTTCTAATTCAGAGTTTTTCCTGGTGCACGCATCACTCAGCCAAGATGGATGCTAGCTAGAGGGATTCTGGGAAGTGGACAGACACGCGGTGTCTCCTTTCAACCTTTCCCAAACTCTTCCGGTTGGTGGTGGCTTATTAGTTCCGTATTCCTTATCAGGATCTCCTGTCGTAAAACAGCTCATGCAAATGGTTACTATGATGCCTGGCCAGGGTGGGCGGTTTCAATCAGTGTGCTTCCCCTAACAGTTGCAGAATGATTCAAGCGCGTTACATTTATTGTGTACTTTATATTAGTACTATATCAGCTCCACCTCAGATCTTCAGGCGTTAGATCCCGGAGGTTGGGGCCTCTGCTCTAAATCGTATAAATTGCTCAGATAAAGATCCTGTCCAGTATGATCTTCTTGCCAGGATCCAGTCCAACTAGGTAACCAATTGTCTCATCACCCTCTCTCCTTACCAGGGGGTTAGTTCAATTTAGACAACCAACCGCCCAGTCCAGTCCTCTAGAAAGAGGTCTGGCTTCAACCAATGGCTCTACAACCAACCCCAGCTTTATTGGCTGAAGTTGGGTCAGCACCGGGAAGTTGGCTCAGTCAGTTCAGTCGCTCAGTGGTGTCCGAGTCTTTGCAACCCCGTGGACTGCAGCATGCCAGGCCTCCCTGTCCATCACCAACTCCCAGAGCTCGCTCAAACTCATGTCCATTGAGTCGGTGATGCCATCCAACCATCTCATTCTCTGTCATCCCCTTCTCCTCCTGCCTTCAATCTTTTCCAGCATCAGGGTCTTTTCCAATAAGTCAGTTCTTCGCATCAGGTAGCCAAAATATTGGAGCTTCAGCTTCAGTATCAGTCCTTCCAATGAATATTCAGGATTAATTTCCTTTAGGATGGACTGGTTGGATCTCCCCTGCTGTCCAAGGGATTCTCAAGAGTCTTCTCCAACACTACAGTTCAAAACCATCAGTTCTTCAGTGCTCAGCTTTCTTTATAGTCCAACTCTCACATCCATACATGACTAGTGGAAAAACCATAGCTTTGACTAGATAGACCATTGTCAGCAAAGTAATGTCTCTGCTTTTTAATATGCTATCTAGGTTTGTCATAGCTTTTCTTCCAAGGAGCAAGTGTCTTTTAACTTCATGGCTGCAGTCACCATCTGCAGTGATTTTGGAACCCCATAAAATAAAGTCTGTCACTGTTTCCATTGTTTTCCCATCTATTTCCCATGAAGTGATGGGACCGGATACCATGATCTCCATTTTCTGAATGTTGAGTTTTAAGCCAGCTTTTTCACACTCCTTTTTTACCTTCATCAAGAGGCTGTTTAGTTCCTCTTCACTTTCTGCCAGGAGGGTGGTGTCATCTGCATATCTGAGGTAGGCTAGGCTTCCCCAAATTGCTGCAAGCCTCATTGCATTGGTGGTGGGGGTGGTGGGGTGTGTGTGTGTGTGCTCCACCTGATCTTTGGCTGCTTTTCCATCTCCAGCTTAATTTCTATCTCCAGAATCCCTCACTGGCCCAGAGGTCAAGAATTGGGACACGTGGTTCAGTTACTTAGCTAGCTTTGTTGACCCTGGGTCAGTGAGTAACCCTGAATTAATGGACAGAGTGTGCCCCAAGTTGAACTCCAAAATTTGTTACTGAATGAAATTGTCTGGACCTTGCTTAGACCCAGTCTGCCTGAGTTGGAGAGGTTTCTTTTTCCTACTTGGGTTCAAGCTTTGTTTAGCAGTAAAAGTATAGAAAAGCAGGAGCTAAGTTCACAGAGCAACTTATAACCCACCTGGTGAGAGGGGTTTAATTTTAAAAATAAAGACAAAGGCAGGAGGGGGAGGCTGGTGATGGGGAGGCATATGCTTTAGTCTACCTGGAAGGGTCAGGGTTTTTTCCAGGAGTGGAGTGCCGCCCCCTTTTAATCCTTTTTGTTCCTTAATGCCAGGTCATTTAGCTACAGTGTCATTTAATATGCTAATTTAGAAAAATCAACATATAATGAGCCCCAGGGTCTGTTGGTGATCAAGTTTGTGGCCATCTTGATCTTAGCTGATTCCGTCTAGTTGTTTGTTTGTTTTCTTTTGTATTTTCCTTGTGTATTTCTGGATCTTTTAACAAAAGAATTTATGTTGCTGCTGCTGCTGCTAACTTGCTTCAGTCGTGTCCGACTCTGTGCGACCCCACAGATGGAAGCCCATCAGGCTCCCCCATCCCTGGGATTCTCCAGGCAAGAGTACTGGAGTGGGGTGCCATTGCCTTCTCCGAAGAATTTATGTTAACTCCTGCTAAAGGTGGGGGTTGGAGGGTCGTGAGCAAAGACCTGAAGCAACTCTGACAGTAAAATGAGTCAAGGCAAATGAAAATGAGGCGGGTTCACAGGCTGGAGAGAGAGCGTTTTGGACTCCTTGGTTGGAAATCCGCTGCCTCCTATGGATCAGCCACTTGCTGGACATGAGGCCCTGAGCCAGCCTCTCCATGGTTTTTCCCAGCAGCAGGTTCTTTCTGAGGCAGAAGAACAAAAGCTGAGTCTCCTGGGTGGCGGGGCCCCTTGTGCTTCAGAGCTGCAGCCCTGACGCTTCTGCTTGCGTTTAGCTGAGGCTCGAGGCTGGTCCAAGGAGTAACCTGGCATTTTGTGTGGTTGTAGGTATGTCTGCGATTACGCCTACTACCTGTCTTTGCATCATGGAAATGGGTGCGCGGCCCTCATCCATGTCCCTCCATTATCTCCTTGGCTGCCCGCCAGCCTGCTGGGAAAAGCCCTGCAAGTCCTCATCCAGGAAATGCTGGAGGAGATTGAGAAAGGCCGGGCTCAAAACCAGAAGCTCAGCCTTTGCAGTTCCAGCCGGGGAGAACCAACTGGGGGACTGCTCCTTTAGAGAAAATTAAATGTTTCACTCCTGTGTGTAGAGTTAAACTGTGCTTTGAGGGGCTTTTAAAAAAAATTGCTTATAAAACAGTTTACACAAAGGAAAAATGTTCTGAATTCGCTCAACGAAATCACAAAGGGTTATTTTATTGTCAGAAGAAAGAACACTCTGAAAGGCAGACATTTCATAGGGGATTAACTAGCTTCAGTTATGGTTTTCCTGACAATACAATGAAATGCTGCTGTCGCTGCTGCTAAGTCACTTCAGTCATGTCCAACTCTATGCGACCCCATCGACAACAGCCCACCAGCCTCCCCCCGTCCCAGTGATTCTCCAGGCAAGAACAGTGGAGTGGGTTGCCATTTCCTTCTCCAATGCGTGAAAGTAAAGTCACTCAGTCGTGTCCGACTCCTAGTGACCCTATCGACTGCAGCCTACCAGGCTCCTCCATCCATGGGATTTGCCCAGGCAAGAGTACTGGAGTGGGTTGCCGTTGCCTTCTCCAAAATGAAATGCTGGTAGTGTCTTTTTCCCCCTTAAAGTCTGTGTCTCGGGCCTCTGTGGTCCTGTCCGGTCGCTGGGACCTCGGCTTTGTTCCCCAGGGGCCCGTGTGGCGGGATGGCCTGGGGCTGGCCAGCCTGGGGGAAACGGGCGCAGCCACCGCTGCAGGCGCCCCATGCTGGTCCTCTGAGCCTGTGCATCCAGGCGCTGCAAGCGCCTCTGAGCCACCGAGTCTCTAGTGTTTGGGCTTTTTAACTTCATAAAAAAAATTGTCATAAAATACACATAGCATGAAAGTTATCATTTTAACCATTTTTAGTGCTCAGTGGCGGTATGTACATTGACTTGGGCAACCCTTGCCACCACCATCCCAAACTGAAACTCCACACTCATTAAACATTATCTTTTCCCTTCTCTCTCTGGCCCTTTGCATCCACTGTTCTACCCTCCCTCTCTGATTCTGACTACTTTGGAGACCTCATATTAATGGAACTTTTGTCTGTTTGTGACTGGCTCACTTCACTTAGCAAAATATCTTCAAGGTTGATCCATGAGGCATGCGTCAGAATTTCCTTCCTTTAAGGCTGAGCAACACCATTGTATATATAGAATACATTTTCTTTATCCATTCATCTTTCGATGGACACTAGGTTGCTTCCACCTTTTGGCTGTTGTGAAAATACTTCTGCTATGAACACTGGTGTGCAAATCTCTCTCAGAATCCTGGTGTAGGTGTCTGTGTGTGTGTGTGTATGTGCATGTGTGACTATACCTAGTGGGACTGCTGGATCATATGGTAATTCTGAGTTTACTTTTTTTGGAGACGCTGCTGTGCTGCTTTTCATGGCAGCCATCCCATGTCACATTCCCCCATAGTGTCTGGCCCCAAAGCAAAGGTTCATAGCTGGGTTTAGCTCTTCTACCATGGACAGTATTTTTCTGCCTTTTAAGAAACAGAACCTCCCTTTGCATCTTTCATTTTGCCTTTATGGCGCTGTGCCAAGCTGCTCACAACAAGGTTTTACTGTCCCAGTGTTTTCTAGGGGGAAATTTCCACTGGAACCCCTTTGGCCATATTATTTTTTGGAGGAAGAGCTAAGCTCTGGGAAATTTCTTGTTATGTTGGTGTACTCACATTGTAATTTTCTACTTAATTTCATTTAAAGAAAAATCATTATTTAATGCCCAGATTTATTCAGTATAAGTAAAAACAGCTGTACCTTAATAACAAAGGAACTGGGCAAAGGAACGCACTTAACCATTAGCCCTCCAGCATACTTGTGTGTTTGTAATGGATTTTACAGGACCCCTTTGCGAATGGAACTGGCTCACTTGACATAGAACAGATCAAAGTCCTATTGCAGCAGACCAAAGGCAGCAAGCACAGGTTGTTAATGAGGACAGCCTTCTGCAATCGAAGGCAAACACCTGCTACCCAAAGCCCTGGGCCACTCCCCCCCAACCCCACCTTATTTTAGCTTGTCTCAGGACGGTGGCAAGCAGGCCTCCTCTTGGACCCAGCTCCAGTGTTATTTCAGATTGTAAAATGTGTGTGGCTTGGCGCCAAGCAGACGTTTAGATGTCACCAGTCAGAGGCCCAGAGCTCGTGATGCACACCCATCATCTCCCACCCACTGTGGCCTCCAGAGTTCTTTCGTAAGCAGCCAGAGGCCTGTTTACCTCCTGGTCTTAAGTGTCCTGCCATCACCCCAATACACACTGGGGTCTCTTTAGTTACGGCTGAGGTGCAGGCAGTTCTGAGATGGTTTGAAAGCTGACACAGCTTCAAAGGCTCAGCCCTGGGTTGGGTCATTTAACAGCTGGGGATCTTGGACATGTCTGTGTGTTTGCTCATCTATAAAACAGAGGAACAGAAATCCTCCCTTTGCAGAGTTACTGTGAAGACCTGGTGAGAAAGGATGTGAAAGTCCGTCAGCAATGACAGAGCACTGCATGTGGGCTCGGAGCTGGACCTGGGAGGGTGGAGACGGAAATAGTTCTGCTGGATTGCACTTGGGCAGGGGCGTGGTGGGGAGAGGGTCTTGCGTGCCTCAACCCCAGCACCTTCATCCTCAGAAGGCCCTGCTGCTCCCCTGGCTGAGTACAGGTGCAGACTGAGCCTCTGCCGCCTGGAGGCACAGTGCCGCCCGTCCGGGGTGGTGGGAATCTTGCTGGGCTCCTTCCAGAGGTGAGATGCCCAACCGAGCCTCACGTGAGCCTGCTTTGAGTCACAGGTCCTCTAGTGAAGGTCTCCTGGGTACCAGGCTCACCGTGACAGTGGGAAGCAAAACTCCAGGGCAACACCGAGAGTTGAGAGTCCCCCATTTTTTGTTTTTAGGTCCAAGTCCTTGACACTTACCAGGTCGTAAGCAAGCACAGCCTTTCATTTACTTCTCCCGCCTACACCTGGCTAGTTAACCCCCTTTGTCCAGTAGCCTGATTTTATTACTGATGTATAAAGTCCCATGATCAAAGTTTAATGATCACATCTTCCTGATGTGTAAGGTTTGATTCTAGAACATGTATAGCTTGTTTCCGTAGAACATGTCTTCACACTTCCTACCATGACATTTCCTCTGGCAAAGATAATGATCCTGGGATTTGTAGAGTGTCTAGGCCAGGGCCTCCCAGGTGGCGCTAATGGTAAAGAACCCACCTGCCAGTGCTGGAGACGGAAGAGACGTGGCCTCAATCCTTGGGTTGGGAAGATCCCCTGGAGGTAGGCATGACAACCCACTCCAGGATTCTTGCCCGGGGAATCCCATGGACAGAGGAGCCTGGTGGCTACAGTCCCTAGGGTCGCACAGAGTCAGACAGGACTCAAGCAACTTCACCCAGCATCCTGGGGTAGGCCAAGACCGTCGGCTGAAAAGTAACTAAGGTGTCTGTGCAGTGCTAGTGAGCTGCGCCCTGTGTCTGTGTCCGAAGCCTTGCCTGTGCCCTCTGAGGAGGTGTGCGGACCGTGAGGGACCAACCAGGACGTCAAAGTGTGAAGAAAGTCCTTTGCCCCAGATTCGCCCAGACGAAACCTGCCCTGGCCTGACTTTTGTCTATGGAAAAGCCTACATAGCAATCAAAAATCAAGTACAGATATCTATATTTTATAGAAATTCAAATTTTCTTCTGGCTGATGTAATGGAGAGAATAGCTTTCCTTTTCACCTGCAATGTGCATGCCGAGAAGGTTCAGCTGTCAGAAACAGGGTGAAGCCTTCAGGCAGAACGCCTCCCAGCGAACACACACGCCCCCCGTAGCTCAGCGTCCCTGCTCAGAAGCGCGGGGAGGAGCAAAGTCGGAGACCAAAGTGCATACAGAATTCTTTTATTTAACTTAAACCATGTAGTACTTTAACTACTAGAAAAAAGCAGAGTAAGAGAAACTAAAGTTGCCTTAGCTTCAGCCATTCAAAATAGACAAAGGTTTTTTTTTTTTTTTTTTTTTTCCCGGTAATGTAAAGAATCCAGAGTATATTGCAATAACAGGAATAAATTCTTACAACAGAATATACAAAAAAACATTTTGAAATTTTTTTCATCTACTGATTTTTCATATAAACAGAGGAACTTTTAGGAATAATTTATACACAGAAAGTCATTTTATGTAACAAATTGGCCATGTTATTACCTTTTTAAATTTTTTAACTTTTTAAAAACTTTTTTAAACAAGAAAACTCAGAAAATGCATTATTTGTGATGCATCCATTCCATCGTGCCTTCTGGTTTGATTTTTTTTTTTGTCCCAGAGGTAGACAAACTCTGGCAAACCCCAACCTCAACCTCACTGGCTTAGAAAGCAGACAGGTGTCTTTGCCAAGCATCCATCACCTGTGGTTGTGTCTGTGCAACACCAAACATCCAAAGGAAAAGTTGCAAACAAAACCCAAATTGTTTCTGGACCTTTCTCCCATGTAGCACAAAAACACCCAGGTGTTTCCAGTGATGGGGATTTTGTGGAGCTGTGTTGATATGGCCAGTGACCCACTGAGAGCAGGAAGCAATGGAGTCAAACTTAAAAAAGATCTTGAATGTGTGTAGTTTTTATTAAAAAGAGTTTGTTTTCTATTGAAAAACATCTACGTTCGGTGTTCTGCCTCAAATAAAAATAGGGTCTCTTCCTTGTCATAGCAAAGCATTAACCATGAGATGAGGCATGGAAGCAAATGGCCTGCATGCGCCAGAATTACCGTCTCTTTCTGTGGCAGTCTGTGTGGCGCGCTCATCGTGGAAGCTGTGAGCCGTGCGATGGAGTCCTTCCATCTCGAGGCACCGCCCAACAGTACCAACCAACCCAACCAGATGTGGGTGGCGCCATGGCGCCGCTGGGCTGCAACACCTCTGCGATTTGCTGGGCCAATGAGGTTCTTTCAGTCTGTTAAAGTAGCTACACTCCAAAGGGAAATGAGCTGTAAAAGATGATCCCCTACCCAACCAGGGGTTCTGGAAGACCAAGATACTGAAGATACAGAACTACTTCTTAAATCGTCGTTCCTTTGTTATAAACTAGGGCACAAAGCATGGGAGGAAAGAGGGTGAACCACGGCTTGGGTCAGGGTAAAATCCTTTTTTTTTTTTTTTGGCATCTTGTAAAGCTAGCTAGTAAACAGGTGTCCTAAAAAATGGATCACAAATACACATTTGCACACAGAGAGAAAAAAAGTGTCTTTAAATTATTCTCAGCAATTATAAACTACAAACATTTTATAAAATTATTCTATGTTCTTACAAAAATGCAATGAAACATTTAATTAGTTCTTGTAAACCAGATCTTCGTCAACTGACTACCCGTAATCTACTGGACTTAAGAGCCCTATTGAAAATGCTAATGAGTGACTAATTACAATGATGTTCACCAGAAAGATGTGGACACACACAAACGTGGACACACAGATGAGTAATCATTATGTTCTTGCGTGAACAAAACAAAGCCCTAAAGTCACGCCCCAGAACTGACAACTGACGGTGCGATGCAGTTCGTGTTCTTGAACAATCTGACTGAATTCCGCAGTAACAGTTTCCAAAGTGGGATGTTAGGCTTATCTGTTGACACCAAATGCCCACGGATGACTGTTGAGCCTTGATGTGGTCTGACACCTTCAGAAACCATCAAGTTCCAAGCACAGCCCACACTTCTTCCAAGCCCTGGACCTTCTGCTCAGGCTTTCCTCTCTCCACGTCATTCACGATCCCTGTTACAATGGTTTCCTGCCACCTCCTCTTCCACCATCAAGGAGTGTTCATCTGCTTGTTCTCTAAATGACCAACTAGTCATCTAAGCTAGAGGCCAAAAATGAAGCCCTCTGGCCTGTCCAAGGTCTGTATCTTCAGCATCTCTGGCAACAGACGTTCAATCTAAGCAATATCCTCTCTTGACGTTCTCATCTGTACCACCCACTATGTCAGAGTGGAGTTAAGAGTTTGATTTTCATCACGGGTTCTTAAAGAGTGGATCTCAGGGCCATGTCTCCCAATGCTGCTTAGCCCAGGAAATGGAAAGACAGCCAACAAACACAAAAGTAATATTAACAAAAGAACAAACCCCAAACCTTAAATGCATTATTGGGACTGCTGGAATGGGCCAAGGCATACCATGGAGCTTTACTGTCAACTGGAGGGTGCCTGTGTTCTAGAAAGAGTTGCCTTTGACACTGTCTGGCCGGAGGACCCAACAGTGACAGCTGAGGACCTTGGACCAAGTGTCCTAGCCTTCTCACTGCTCTGAGCTACGTGTGGCCTTGTCGTAACAGCGGCCTGTATCCCATACAGCCACCTGCCAGCAGAGGTGGGCTGCTGAGAAAGAGGCTTCAGTGGAACAAACTGGCCTAGAATTTGGCATCATACTTGGCTCTGACATCTGTTACCCAACTCAGAACACACCACTTCATGCCAAGCATTTTACGACTGAGTAGTTCCACAATAACCTTTTTTTTTTTTTCCCTATTATTGAAATGTTCCAAGTCATAAGAAACAGGCTGGAAGGAAAGGCCAGTGTGGGCCATGAACATGGTCTTCTCTCTTCCAAGGAGGAAGCTCATTCCAACTGTGTCAAATGTCAGGACATCCTCTAAGGGAGTCCTGGGGTGGTCTGGGTCTCACCCAGCTGCAGTTCAACGTCTCCAGAACACACCAGCTCCTGCTGCCTCAGGGAAGGGCTGTGTGTGGTCAGGTTTTAATGCTCACATCGATTCAATGATGTGCCTCAGTGGTTCACGTCACGCCAAGCAGTGCGAGCTGCTATCAGAAGGAGGCTGCACGGAGAATGCCACAACTCAGCTTAAGTTATTTGGAGCATACAAAGGAGGAAACCAAGAAGAAGTGGGAAAATGAGCGTAAAATTAGGCTAGAACTGTGGACAGATGATGCCTTGGTATAGTCAAGGTGGGTGGTTTGGTCCAGTAAAATAACTGCACCATCTCACAAGCAAAAAATTCTCTTTTGTGTTTCTGAAGCATTTGTTATGATGGGCACTATACTGTTAGTGTTTTCTATTTAAAGGAAAACCACCTACATAAAACAAAAAGTGACACCAACAACTCGGACAGTTTAAACAAAACCCTTATAACCAGCTGAATGATCTGTAGAAATCCAGTTGTGGAAACCGGTAGGTATGTGCAAAACGGAGGAGAGGCCACTATTCCACGGGGTCACCTACAGTGTGGAAGCGGAAACCCTGATCAAACGCTACTTCTCAATGACTTTAAAATGCCAGGGGACTTGGGGAAGGAGAGGGGTGTTCCAGCAGGAGAGAGGAGCTCCTGAGCACAACTGCAGTCCTGGGAGCAGAAAGGAGCCGCCACACTTGGGGTGATCCCTGCCTCTGCATTTCCAGATGAAACACCAGTGCCTGTGAGAGCGGCTGCTGGAGGGGCACCGTCCACCCGTGAGCATGAGCAGCGGGGGAGGAGGCACAGCCCCTTCCAGCCCAAAGGTTTGGTACGTCTTTGTTTGCCCCTGGGAAGGAGGTGAGGGCAAGGTGGAGAGAATAGCCTGGACAGGGAGGCGGGGACTCTTCCTGCATCCTACCTGGGGCTGGCCACCACCAGGTCAAGAACCCACAGGGGGAGGCGTTCGCCCAGCTCTCGGAGCCCACGTGGCCACAGAGGGTGCTGAGTTGACCCAGCTGAGGGCCCAGTGGCCACCCCGCGGCCACAGGGGCGGTGGGGGCCCTGGCTCGGCCTGGTCCCCACACTGTAAACCACTGCCCCTCCCTCCAGTCTGCACCGAATAGCTGGTTTCCAAGACAACCTGCTGGGCCCCTCCCGCCTCTGGGTAAACTGAGTCAGGAGGAGAACAGGAGCGACGCCAAATGAGCTGTCGCAGAGAAAGGCGAGTAGGGAGGTGAGCTCGTGTTGCTGTGACCCCGGGATACAGGTTGGCCTCGCCCTGCGTCACCTGGTGTGTGCGGCCTGTGGTGTGCATGAGGTTACCAGTATCAACGGCATATTGTCAGGTGCTGAGAAATGTGAGATGTACTCCTTTATATATACACATATAAAAAATAAGAGTGAGGTAGATAAATGTTTGGGGGGGAACCTAAACTGTCCTGTCTCACACACACACACACACACACACACACAAAGCCTTTTCTCAGTATTTAAATTCATAAGGGGGCTTCTCTACAGTGATTGAAACTGGTATCACAAAATAAATTAAAACTCCTACATATAATACCTTAATTTTTTTCTTTTTCTCATTTTGTAAGGGCAAAACTATGGAACAGAGACTAGAGGAAATAGTGGGACTGAGACTACTGACAAGCGAAAAAGCACTACCAACTTTCTTTTTTGTGTTTAATCTCCAGTCGCAACTAGCAATCATCATACTGTATAGCTTTGTTCTTACTCCTAATTTAAACATTTCCATCCCAGAAGCAACTCTTGTGCTGTCATTACTCTGGTGAGAAGTGTGAAAAACTAAACAAAACGAGACCCCGGGCTCTGAGCACTTGGCCTGCTGGCCGGGAACGACTCCCCTGCGCCAGGGCCCCGGTCCCCCAGGCAGGGGGCATGTCCTGCCCCGCGGCGCCTGCTGTCCTGACCTGGCGAGGGGCTGCTGGTGGCTCCGTGAGGACACCACCCCTGCGCCCCCCCCCCACCGGCGCCGGGGGTTGGGGGGTCCTACCCTGGGGTGTCTCTCCCGGTTCTAAAGACAGGTAGGTCCGGTCGGGGGTGGGGGGGTGGCGGCGGGATGCCGTAGACGGCCCGCTGGAGCGCGCACCGCTGCACCCCTGGACTCAGCAGCTGTTTTCCATGGGATGGAAGGATTAAATAGCCATTAAAAAAAAAAAAAAAAAAGTAATCCAAATGCCTAGTGTCTGCAGTTAAAACTGCTGTTGTACCCAAGAATTAAAAAAATAGATATATGTGTGTCACAACCGAAACAAAGGCAAGGGGAAGAGAAGCTGAGACTCGTCAACAACGGTGAGTATCAACACTGAACAAGGATGTGCGATATATTTAGCCTTTTTTTTTTCTGACCTGAGTTTGTATCATGTCTTGCACTGTAACAGACTCAGACGCGGTGTGAGGGCAGGCTGGGGAGAGAGGGTCGGGGCAGGCACCTGCCATCCCTCCACGCCCCCTCACCAGCTTCGTGCCCACAGAGCCTACGGGTGGAACAGAACTAACGGGGCAGGGGGAGCAGGGAGGGCTATGTATTTATAAAAAGGCATCAAACAGTTCATGGCAAATTATGTTATATAAGTATCAATTACTGGGAAGAGAGGAAGAAAGTCACGCACTCTAGTACAAAGCATAAGAAGTTTCTTGGAGTGAGCAGAGAGGGAAGAGGGTAGACCTGAAGGTTTTCATAGATTAAATCCACAAAGATAAAGATAAAGAACAAAAAAAATAGCAGCTTTTTTTTTTTTCTGTACAGACGTATAGATGAATATCTGAACCGTAAAAAAGTTATAAAAGTGACATTACAGACGATGTGTATGCAAATGTTTCATGGTCTAACATAGAACTGTAAGACCCACGAAGAAGTCCTAGGAACAGAGAAAATGCCAACAAAGCTTAGAATGCTTGAATCCATGTACTGCTTTTCTTCGCACTGCTGTGGTGTTGGGATCACTTTCCTTGCAGACCTGCATGAACAGGTGGGCTGAGTCCCTGGCAACCCCTTCCCATCTGTGTCCTTGGGGGCTGGGCGGGGGCAGGAGACTGGCACATGGACGACCTTTACTCAAAGCCTGTCTTCCAGACTCCGGACAGGGCCTGTTTCCTCCAGAATTCCCCGGGGGGCTAGAAGGTGGGGGTGCAGAAAGTGGGGGGGTGGGGAAGCCAGGCCGGCTTCTCCTCATCCTCACTGAGAGCGAGTCTCATTCTGTCCAGTGCCCCCAAATAACCTCGTCAGAAGCCATCGGACCTGTGTGAAGGCGAGACACCGGGGACGACCGGGTACAGGGCATCAGCTGCACGGCCCTTATAACAAGTGCCTAGCTCCCGGCTCGCCCAGGCCTCCAGAAAGGAGAGAACGGTGAGGGGGCGCTGAGGGGGAAAGGTGGGGGGTTGGCAGAATTTGGCAGCGTTAACGATGGTCACAACTTTGGGTGAACGATGGCCCTTTGTAAATTTCGTATGTTCCTAAAAATGTTAAAGACACAGTTAAAAAAATCCCGTCTCAACGTGTTTTTTATAAAGACCCTACGGTGACCGGCAGGTGTGTTCAGGGCAACGTGGGGCCACAGACGGGCAGCCCTCGCTTCAACCCAATGCAGAGGGCATCCCGCCTGGGCATGCGGCAAATGTGTTTCCATCATGAAGCAGAAAGAGAGAGAGAGGTGTGAGGAGAGTGAGACAGAGACAGGGAGAGAGGAGACTTGATTCTCAAGTGTTGCTATTAAGTGTTGTCATTAAAGTTCTTAAAGGCCCGTGTCAGTTAAGGGTTTGGGTAGGGAAATAAAAAGCGGCTTGCATATTGAGAAAAGGAACATCCCAAATGTGTTTACTGCAGAGAAGCCGTCTCCTGTGGGCAGCCATGGCAGTTCTGAAGATCCACTGAGGTGCAGGAAGCTGTGAATAGATTGTGAGCACTCTCTCCCCACCCGCCGCCGCCGCGTTGCCTGTGTGCACAGCCGGCTCGGGATCAGCAGGTCGAGGACTGGGGCAGCGGCAGGGCGCGCTCATTCTTGCGGCCCCCCGTTCATGTGCGCGTAGGGCTGCCTCTCGTCGAAGCTGGCCCGCAGGACTAGCACGCCCGGGCCCGGGCCGTTCTCGGCCTTGTGTCCTGAGTGTCTGTCGGGCAGCGGCAGGGAGGCAGAGGAGGCCGAGGGGTCCAGCGGCACGCTCTCCATGTTCTCGGGCTCCAGGTCCAGCTCCTCCGGCTCTGGCGGCTTGTTCTCCTCGCTGTAGTAGAAGGAGACCTCCCGGAAGCCCGCCTCCATCTCGTCCTTGACGCTGCTGATGATCTCCAGGAACGAAGGCCGCATCTTGGGGTTGTACTGCCAGCACATGCGCATCAGCTCAAACCTGCGGGGAGACGGCAGAGGTGGGCCCCGCCAGAGGGCGCAGGCCGGGCGGCCCGCCACACCCAGCGCAGCCAGCGCGCTGCAGGCCACGCCGGGCCCCAGCTCGGAATCTCTCTGACACTCTCTGACACAGGAGAGTGCCTGTTCTGTCTCTCTGACACGTGTACAGTATCTGCCTTCTCTATGACACAGGAGAGTCCCTACTTGTATCTCTCTGACACAGGTAGCCTTCAGCTTCTCCCGACTTCTGTCCACCACTGCAGTCGCTTCACCCACACGCAGGACTCAACCCTAACTCTCGCATCCCGAGAGGGACAAATACAGGTCCCACACAGTCTGTTATTACAAGCCAAAGTGTCAGTCACTCAGTCATGTCCTACTTTTTGCGACCCCAGGGACTGTAGCCCGCTGGGCTCCTCTGTCCATGGGATTATCCAGGCAAGAACACTGGAGTGGGTTTGCCATTTCCTCCTCTGGGGGATCTTCCCCTGGGATGGAACCCAGGGTCTCCCACATTGCAGGCGGATTCTTTGTAGGTGTTTGAGCCACCCACACAAAAGCCTCTCATTACATGTATTTACATAAAATGCAAACCAGCCTTCTACCTGAAGCATCTCCTGCAGCCACTGGATAAACATTATTTCCAGAATTAGAACGCTAAGGAGGCTGAGCAGCAATCAGTTTTCCCCACAGTGCTCTCTCCTTCAGTTCTACCCACGCTGTTTCCAAGTTTCCTCCTGGGCGCAGGGGGCCACTGGCAGAGAACCGAGGACAGGCAGTGCCAGGCAGTGTGGTTGCAAGACAGAAGGGGCACACAGCCCCCTTCCAGCGCCTGGGCTCAGGCTGCATGTAGCGTGTCCCAAGGTGGCAGAGCCAGCCTGGGAGATGGGCTGCCCTGAACCCAGTAAGAGCAGGGCCTGGAGCCAGATGAGAGAGCCTGGTGCCAGGGTCCCTGCTCAGGCCCAGGGCGGGCAGAGAGGGCACCTGGGAAGCCTCGGCATCACGTGGCCACAGGGACCGGCCCAGCATCGTGCCCGAGCCTCCAGAACAGGCAGCTGCACGGGGAAAATCCAGGCGCAGGCTGTGCTGACAGCGGTTCAGCACAGCTGCAGGGGAGGGGCACCCCTCGTTCACCTGGCATGCAGAGGGCTCCAGCTGCGTAGACCGCCGGGGCAGACGCGAGGTGGCTGCACGAAGGTCCAGGCTGCCGGGAGCGTGGAGGAGGCTCTGAGGAGACAGCCGCCAGCGGCCTTTTCTCATGGAGACCAGAATGCCTTCCCTTCCATTTGTTTTCTCGCCAGAAACTGTTTTATGTTTTGTTTCAAAACTTCTGGCTAACGAGATACTTTTCAATAAAAATGGCCAAATGGAATTCCCCACATCCAGTAAGCTCAACATGCCCCAAGCTGGCTTCCAGCCCCAGGCTGACACTTGACGGACCTGAGTCTGGCCCCGGAGACCATTTCAAAGAGAGAAAGCCCACGGGGACAGGAAGGCTCCCAGGTCCACTCTCCAGGCACCTTGGAAGGCCTGAGGAGAGGGGTGTCAGGTCAAGTCAGGGAGCAGAGGATGTGGCCTCGAGTGCGGCGGGCACGGGAGAGCAGCCAGCTGCCTGCTTCTGTAGATCAAGTTTTACTGCGACGGAAACACCGGTTTGTTTGCATAGGGTCTGTGGCTGCTTTCAAACCAGCAGTTGTACGAACTGAATAGTTGAGATGGTTCGGCCTGTGAGCCCTACCTACCGTGTGGCCCTTGGCAGAAAAAAGCTTGCCACCCCTGCTCTAGTGGAGAAAGACTCAGTCAAAACAGGAAGACTATTTCCTCCCCTCCCAACTAAACACCCACAAGAGGTCAGGACGCTAACCCCACGGCAGGCAGCCAGTGCTCCTGGAAGCATCATGGGTGTACAGGGCATCACTCTGCATGGGTCTGGGAAGGTGCGCATCCTAACAAAGCCCCATTTTACAGATCCGCAAATGAGTGAGGGTGGAGCAGGAGTGGAAGTCTCACGAATGACCTGCTTGCACTTGGAATGCCACCACCAACCTCGGGAAGAGAAACTTGCTCTCAGCCTCAATGAGAGAAACCACAGTCCTGCCCCGTCTCCCTCTCAGCCATCCATTGACAGTCACAGGTGTTGTGGGGGCTTTGCAGATAAACTGGCGGCTTGTTCTTGGGTCAGATGGCAAATGAGCCCCTTCCATATCCTCACCTCCATCATTTCCTATGAAAATGGACCGATGCCCCACCTCCCAATTAAAAAAAAAAAAAAAGAGAGAGAGAGCCATAAATACGTGACATGCCTCTCCATGGCTCAGCTGTGATTTCCTCTCTAGCCAACTGACTTATCTCTGAATAGAAGCGCAGCCAGGGCCAAGGACACATGACGGGTCCTGGCTCCATGCCCCCAGGCTGGGGCTGAGGAGTGCCCCCTGCAGGGGAGGAGGTCTGTGAGTGATGTCAGCACCAACAAGCCACATGACAGCATCCTAACCTCCCCAGAGCCATGGCTGGGCAGTGCTGCCCATGAAAGGCAGTCTTTTTCACTCGGCGAAATTCAAGACCTTGTTTACACTATCTCCACAAGAAAACTTTCTAATAGACTCTAGAAGGATTTATGAGCTGATAAAACTCCTCTTTAAAAAAGCAGATTTTTTAAACAACTGGTCGGCTCTGGGGAGCAAGAGCCGTCTTGCCCTGAATGCCCGCACGGGAGGCGCACGTGTGCGTGGCCATCACCTGGGCAGCACCAGATGGAGCCACCACCTTTGTGCGCCTGTGGAGGCTGTCTCCACCCCACCCTTGGCCTGGCTGTGTGCGGGCAGCCTGTGGTCACCTGCCAAGAGCGGCCTCCATTGTCCCCATGATGACAGAGACGGCATTCCAGAGAGGACCTGTGGGGCTCACAGCACCCCCTCCTCACCTCCCTGAACACTCAGGCTCCTGCCCGGCTCCTCGGCTGGCAGGGGCAGGGGGCCGGCCTGATCACTCAGCCCATGTTCCTCTGTCTCAGGGCAGAGATCAAAGGCGGGGCCCAGCTCCAGGGAAGTGGCTGCAGGCTTTCTGGGCATGAGTGCCATCCCAGCCTGTCTGCATCCCACTCAAGTGCTCAGTTCCCACACAACTGGCCCGGTATCTCCAACAGTCAGCAATAGGGAAAAACCGTGCTTGAAAACTGCAAAACAACTAGAGTCTACAGAGTTTGCTTCAGATTCATCTGTGAGCTGACGATTCTGGACTGAGAAGCTCAAACTCCTCTCTGAACGGCGCACCCTGAAGGCCTCCCCGGCAGAGGTCCAGCTGAGCGATCTGGGGGGCTGTGGGCAGAAAGCACGCTCCTCGCTCAGCGCACGCCTCTGTCCTGCCTGTGCCCCGGCCTCTCAGTCACGGGGCCGGCTGGGAGTGGTGACTGCTCCCACAGCCCCCGGCTTTGGCCCAGAGCAGCCAGCATGTGCTCAGAGGGGCTCCAGGACACTGGCAGCTGAGTGTGGAGGCCTGAGCGTGAGCTAAAGCCAAGGAGCCGCAGGCCGATCAGTCTCCAACCCCATGCTAAGCAATCCACACTGCATCTCAGGACTGAGCCCGGCGGGCCTGGACACACTGCAGCCTGGTCCCTGACGCTGTTCCTCTGAAGCCAGGCGCCCGTCCTCTGGAGGGCATCAGGATTGCTGGCTGCTCAGAACAGCTGGTGACAAAGATGCTGAGCTGAGGTCCCCCAGCAGCCCCTGCACACCCGCCCCATTACCCTGTGGGTGCCATCCACACCTCCAGAACCACGAAACCAGAGCACACAAGCTCTCTTCCACGTGGGGCCCAGCACGGCTTTCAGGCAGCTCCCAAGGGCTCAGTGACTTTCCTCTCCCATGGGAAAAACAAGAGCCATTCTTTCAATTTTGTAATAAAAGAACCCCATCTCCCGAACACGTCTTCCTCACCTAAGCTCATCAATAAATTGAAAAGGACAACACAGATACTCTCTATGAAACCAACTTGCTTCTTCTCGCTCTTTCTTAGAAGGGAGAAAGTTTGCCAAGGGGGCTTCTGCCTGGCAGGGCAGAAAGGCCTCCTGAATTACACATTTACTATCCCAGAGTAACCGCGCCATGTGCGCTTGTTTCCTTGTCACTCCAGGCTGGGGACAGGAAGTGCGCTGCCTTTCCGGGCAGGGGGCTGCTTTCCAGGCATATTAGATCACAGTAAAGCTCGTGTCACCTGGGGGCAGATCAGCTTCAGGCGGCCCCCAAGTTTCTCAGAGACAATGATGACTCAAGTCAAAGAAAGAGAAAGCTCAGGAACAGTGCCTGTCCTCCCGCACCCCCAGACCACACGCACAAAGCTCACGCCTGCTTTCCCGGGCTGCTTCTATGCTTGCTAATGCACCACCACTTCCAGACACGTTCATGTGAATTCAGCGGGCATCGCTCCTCAAAGTCCACTGCTGCTGCTGCTGCTGCTGCGTTGCTTCAGTTGTGTCTGACTCTGTGCGACCCCATAGACAGCAGCCCATCAGGCTCCACCATCCCCGGGATTCTCCAGGCAAGAACACTGAAGCGGGTTGCCACTTCCTTCTCCAATGCATGAAAGTGAAAAGTGAAAGTGAAGTCGCTCAGTCGTTTCCGACTCTTAGCGACCCCATGGACTGCAGCCCACCAGGCTCCTCCGTCCATGGGATTTTCCAGGCAAGAGTACTGGAGTGAGGTGCCATTGCCTTCTCCACAAAGTCCACTACTTATGTTTTTATTCTGAAGAAAGGCTGTTCTCACGGGCTGCCAACAGTGCTGTTGGCTATACCGTTCAAAGTGGAGGGCAGTTACCAGTCGGGCGCAGCACTGGCCTCCGAGACCCTTACGTCCTGGTGTCCACGCCTCACAGAATTTCATCACATCAGACACAGCCCACAGGAAGCGTTGGACACCGAGGAGCGTGACTTCCAGGCCACGAAGAACACTGTGCCTGCCTTCTGCTCTGCCATGGGAGAGACTGCCCTCAGGCACAGCAGGTGAGCTCCGGGCCCACGGGCCACATCTGGCCTGCTCTCTGATTCTGCAAGGCCTGGGAGCTAAAGATGGCTTTTCTATCTGTATCAATAAATGGGTGGGAAAAAAATCAAAGAAGAATGATATTTTACAACAAAACGAAAGCTATGTGAAATTCAAATAAAGGATCCAGACAAGTTTTCGTAGACCACAAGCACACCTGTTCCTCCTGATGTCTCTGACTGCTCCTGTAAACAGCCGAGGCATGCAGCTGCAGTTGAGATCGCAGGGGCCACAGAGCTGAAGATATTTACTATCTGCCACTTACGATATGTCCTTCTGGAGAAAAGGCTTGCCGAGCCCTGCCCTAGGAGAAGCCAGCTGCATAGCATGACAACATTCAAGTAACATCATAGAGGAACTGAGGCCTCGCGTAGCACCCAGCGGTGAGTGCTCCGCTTGGACGTGGATCCCAGCCTGGGTCAAGCCTTCAGATGAGTGCAGCCCTGGCTGCCCGCCGGACTGTGACCTCAGGAGACCCCCGGGCAGAGCCAGCCAGCTAAGCTGCTCCTGGCTCCTGACCTCCAGAAATGCTGAGACATAATACATGCTTCCTGTTGTCTTAAACTGTTAGGTTTCAGACAACGCTATGCTGCAACTAAAAAAAATAGTAACAGAGGAGAAGAGGGAGAGTTTCCGTGAGGGGCAAGAAAACGCACTGAGTGGCTGGCTGAGTCTCTTCCAACTTTGGGTCCCCAAGTCTGAAGACGCTGTGCCAGGCAGTCTGCTGGTGAGGGATTTGGGGCGCCTGGTGCCCCCTGAGGCACGGCCTCCTGAGAAGTGGAGCTTCCTGTCACGTCCAGGACATACGCAGGTCTCCTAGGCCAGCCCATGCTCAGATGATCAGCAGGCACCCCACCTCCACACACACACACTGAGGCGAAGATGTTGCCTTTCCTGTGGCACTCCCTGGCCTCTCTCCTAACTCCATGGAAGCTGTCCTAGAGGCAGAACAGGCCCTGCCTGGCTGGAGCAAATGCTCAGAGGCAGCAGCTAAGGAGTAGGATGCCCAGCTAATGTTCTCTCAAAGCAGCAGCACGGTCGGAGCCAGGAGAACAGGCCCACCCCCATCCCACCACCCCTCCCACACTCTACCTGGAGCTTAGGGATCCAGTCTTGGAAGCACAAAACATGCTTTAGAGAAAAACCAAAACCTTGACTTATTGCCAGGACAACAGTTTCTGCTTCCCAGGCTACAGCTGTCAGGCTCTAAGATGGTCCCCAAGATCCCTGCCCCTGCTGCCAATGCCCCCTATGATCCCCTCACCTGCGTGGGAGGGACTTTGTGAACGTGATAAGATCTCACTCCTTCATTCAGGCTTCTAATAACTGACTCTAAGTTAATCAAAAGGGATATTACCCAGCATGGATGTGACTTAATTAGGTAAAGGAAAAAAAGTCAACAGCAGCAGCAGAACTCCTCTTGCTGGTCTTGAAGAAGAAAGCTGCTTCACTATGAGAAGCTCATCGCGGGAGTGCAGGTAGTGGTGGGAGCTGGGAGCCAGCCAGACCCGGGGACCTCAGTCCTAAAGCCACAAGGAGCCGACTCTGGCAGCAGCCCAAAGGGGCCTGGGAGAGGGCAGCGCCTGACCCGAGATGGTCACAGCCAGGCTGACATCTTGATCTCAACCTTGTCACACTGAGCAGAGGACCCAGCATCCCCATTTCCCGATCCATGTAAACCTTGAGAGACCAAGTGAACCGAGCTTTCCCGGCTGTTGGGCTGATTTCCCTGGTCCCCCACACAGCGTGGTGCCTGACTCACGTCTCTATCATCTGACCATGGTGCGGCCCCTCCCCCAAGCCAGGGCTCACTTGAGGCTGGGGAGCAGGGAGGTGGCAGATCTGGGTGGGGGCGGGGCGAGGGCTTCCACGTGGACAGAGAAACAGCCCAACAATTCCTCTGGGGTCCTTTCCAATGTGAGGCCAAACCTGTCCTGAAAACTGCTTCTGGAAATTCTTGGATTGGCCTTGAGGTATTAGTGGTAGCCTGCCTCCCACCTGTCGGGACCCAGAAAATCATGAGCCCTGCCTTAAGGAGCATGTCGAAAGTAAGCCCAGTGCTCCTAACCCATGCCTGTCTGCACCTGAAGACCCCACCGCAGCACACTGGCACAGCCTCACACCTTCGGCAGCGCTGACCGCCATAGACAGAGGGGCTTGCCCCAAGATCGCTGAGCAGGGAGGCCCACGAGGCTGCTGGACTGTTTCCCATTCCTGACAAATCTCAGGACAGAAAGCCGTGTGCCAGGAGGCCCCCAGAACTGCCTCCTGGTCCGCACAGCCGCTGGAGGAGGCTACCAGGAGCCCACCCCTCACTCTGTTTACAACCTTTGTAAACACCTAACAGGGAAGAAACCTGAGGGGGATGTAGGTGGTGGCAGCGTCCTGGAGCAGCCTGCAGCAGGTCTCAGGTCACGCCCAGAGCCTGGAGGAGCCCTGCCAGCGGCCAGCCGGGGAGCAGCCTGGACTGTGGCTTCAGGGGAAGCAGGGTCAGGTCTCAGGTCATGCCCGGAGCCTGGAGGAGCCCTGCCAGTGGCCGGGGAAGCAGCCAGGACTGTGGCTTCAGGGGAAGCAGGGTCAGGTTGCTGCATTTTTTTTTTTTTAAACAACTCTGCCTGGAGAAGATTTGGCAGGGATTGCTGTGCTCAAGTATTTCACAAAGACGTTTAGCCTGAGAAACTGCAATGCAAACTGCATTGCAAAAATCGTCCCAGGATTAAGGAAGATGGGGTGGGATAAAGTGCCAGCCCAAACGCCCAGGTTCTTCCGTTAAGATAAGCCCTTGTCTCCAGCGCTCTGGCCAGCCCGGCGCCGCCAGGCCACAGGGACCCGGCACATACGTACAGCATGTCAGGACAGTTGTCCGGCTTGTCCAGAAGGCCGCCCCTCCATGACGAAGCGAAGAACCTGCTCGTTGGACAGGCCCTGGTACGGCTGCTCAGCCAGCGTGGCGATCTCCCAGAGGACGACCCGAAGGACCTGCCAGGAGAAAAGAAACGTCAGGTGCTCAGGAAGGGAGGATGGGGCCAGGAGCCCTCTCCCTTCCGGCAACTGAGCGCACATCAAGCACGAGCCAGGCGTGGGCTAAGTGGAACAGCTGCCTCATTTGCCCTAGGGGCATGACTCTGCCAGCTGAGAGGATGGCATGTTCAGGGCCCGTGAGTTCCTGACCTCTGATGGGAGTCCCGGGTAAATGGGAGTTCAGGGCCCTGCAGGGCCACGCCTCCCAAATGTGTTTATCCCACTGATAATCAAATGCCGGTCCCCAGGCCCAGCTGGGATAGTGTCTTAGTGGCCTCAAATGCCGTCTGGGATGAGCAAGCAGTTCAACAAACTTCCTGTTCTGGAAACTTCTGCCTATGTGATTCTCAATGCAGGCTGAGTCAGGTTCCCCTGGTGAGTTCTTAACACATACCAGTGACCCGGCCCCTGACTGACCTCACTGGTCTGGGCTAGAAGCCTTGGCCTTGGAGTGTTGAAAAGCTCAGTGGGGACCTTACAGGTCCAGGGGGCCCTGGAGAGAGGGGGGTCCAGCCTCATAGGTGGGGGCAGTGGTGGGCAGAACTGGCTGGGGCAGAGCTCCCCATCCTAGGAAGGATCCTTCAGCCCAGAGTCTAGCCAAGGGGGTAGGGGGTAGTCAAGGAACCAAGTCAGCAAGGGGAGCAGGTTCAGGTGCAATCTGCCTTGAATGTGCCTCTGCCGGTGGATTTAGAAGACTGAACTACTTGGAGAAGGAAATGGCAACCAACTCTAGTATTTTTGCCTGGGAAACCCCATGAACAGAGGAGCTTAGCGAGCTGCAGTCTGTGGGGTCACAAAGAATCAGACACAACTGAGCGACTGACAACTACTGGAAAACAAACTAATACACACACACAGGAACTTCAGACCGAGGATGTTCAAAAGGGCAGTGCTGTATACTGCAAAACGGAAGTGCCTTCCCAGCATACATCGCCGTCTTGCACAAATTCTCCACGGTCCATTTGCCTTTCCCTTTGGGTCATTTCCACAGAGTAAAGATGGCCACTTGGCAGTGAAGAGCAAGCCTGAGGGGCTTCCAACTGCACCTTCACAGACCGGGCGTGGGCAAAATCGCACTGAAAATTTGGGATATCCCTTCCTGCCTAGAGCTCCAGGGACCTGGCCGAGCAGAGCCAGGAGGGCCACAGACTTTGCATCAGAATGCCTCACTAGATCCTTCAGCTACCGTCCATGAACAAAGGGGTTTTGTTCAAACTAATGCCGAGAGCAGACATCAGACATTCAGAATTTTGGTCCTCAGAGGATTGAGCCACTCAAAGTCCTTCTGAACCTCAGTGACGAAGAAATAGTCTTGACATTGAACGAGTCACCTAGCAAAGCCGAAGGCCCGAGCACGATGTTCACAGGCACGGCTGAAAGCAGTGGGCTCCCCGTCAGTGTGGGCTGAGGGATCGCACAGACGGAACCAGCCTGGTCGCCTAGGTCCCCACCTTTGAGGCCGCGGCACCCGACTGACCGCAAGCCTGGACTGAGGAATCACCTGAAGATGCAGCTCCCCAGGCCCATGTCTCCTGCCCCGCGCGCTCCTCAGCGGCGCCAACAGCTGCCAGCGCCCGCTGGGTGGCGCCACCCTGAGCCCTCAGAGCCTGCTGCCCCCTCCAAGCTCAGGGTCACTCTGGAGTCAGTACCTGGACGGGTCTCACCTCGGTCTCGTCACCCCGCTCTTCTCGCCTTGCTGCTGCTGCTCCTTCCCAGCTGACAGCACCCTGAGCTCTTCCTTCCTGCACCCCCTCAGAGGACCACTCACGGCTTGTCCACGCAGGCTCAAGCTTGCCCAAAGGCTTGATGCCCTCCTTCCAGCCCCCTAGCACATCCTCAGTGCAGACGGCCCCCTCGCCTGCCCCACAGGACACCTTCTCAGCACTGACATTGCATTTTGTGGCACGATACACTCTAGGTACAACGAACTTTAAAGATGGCTCTAGGTCCCTCTCCTGTCCAGCACCCTGGAAAGTCCTTACAGCGCCTAAAGAACTAGTCCTGAACCCCTCACAGCAGCCAGGGCCTCACTCGCTCTTTCAGCTGACCCCCCGAGGAAGTCCCACTGTCCCCTACATGCACTCAGTGCTTCCCACCACGATGGCTTCCCACAGCGTCCCCACTGCCAAGACCCCACTCCTCACTGCTCCACAGGGGACAGTCCACACTTCAGGGTGCCCCACAACTCCAGCTCTTCCAGGAAGGGGGTCTGTGATCTCAGCCCGCAAGGGTCACTTCCTGTTCTCCACAAGACCGTTCACCAGGGACCAGGACTGTGTCCCCAGCACCCTGTTCTTGCACGCGCTGAGTGCCTGGGCTGCGCCAGCTGACACCCACGGAGGAACACGGCAGGTGGCACAGTCAGCTCTCCCCACGGCCTGTCCCGGAGCGACTCTGGACTGATGCCAGCGTCACCTGCCAGTGAGGGCCACGCAGTGCTGGAGTCCGCGTGCCCTGCATAGGGCAGCGCAGGCTGAGTTCAGTCTGTCCCAAGATACAGAGGCTAACATCTCTCTCTGCACCACCAATGCGCCTCTCTGTCGCCACCAGCTGTCACAAGGGCCATTTAAAGATCTATACTGCTTCCTCAGATAGACCTTACCTCACAGAATAGCAGCCGAAGTCCACAGACGCTCCATGATTTGGCCAAGGCCATACAGCCAGAGACAGTAAGAAATATGAGATGCCTGCAGGTTTTTAGGAGCAGGTCATTTACAGTGTGACTTGACATCGGCGCCTCATATGAAACCAAGCCTTGAATTGTGTGCACTTAATCCTTAAACATTAGGCAAACGTGCTTGTGTGAAGCCTTTCCTAATTATGAGCACTGGGGTGTCTTCCCCAAGGAAGGGACAACCTGCTGTGAGTCTCGCATCAGTCCCAGTGCAGGTCAGCGTTCCTCACACCAGGACAGGAACTGTCAAGGTCCCACCCACCAGCAGATGGACGCCTACACAGTCCCTGCTGATGCGGATCTGCCACTGAAGAACCAGCGACTCCAGGACGGGGCAGAAGACTCTGGACGCTCGTGGCCACTTGGAAAGCTGGTCAGCAAGTCAGGAAATGAAGACTGCCATAGGGCCGTGCAGTTGCTCGGGAAGGAAACGCGCCTTCAAGCTGGGGGGTTCTGCCTCCCAAGTCCTGTGCTGGGTTTCCTCCATGCCTAGAAGGCACCCCTGTGTCTTCTCACTCAAAGGAGCCACTCCTTTGAGACACAGTGCTGCCAGGGAGCTATAGGAGGAACACCACAGCGCCCAGAGGCCTGGGGACAGTGTCTCCGAGGACAGCAGGGAAACAGAGATGTTTCAAGCACAGACAAGAGACCACTTCCTTGCAACTCCAAGGCCTCTTACCAAAGCCAGCGCAGGTTGTGAACTGTTTTGCAGAGAGAAGGGCCAATGGAGTATCAACAAGAGGCCAGCTTAAGCACAGCATGAGCAAGACCTGCCAACCCGAGGATGTCTTAAGGATCAAGGCAGTCTTGTGGGAGAGGAATTAGCAGTACCAGGGAAATATGTGAGCAGAAGCTCAACGACCAGCTGTCAACGACACTGTCGATGGGGCTCGGGGACCAGTACTGACTTCAGAACACCTTCTTATCCTAAAATTCTGATGTATCTCCTTCAAGGTCTATGCAGGGGTGACTCTAACTATGCAGGGGAGACTATTCTGTGCCACTGAATACACTCAGAAATGATTTTCATTCCTTCAAGAGGGAGCACTTTAGCTTCTGGGCCACTGAGAAGCCCTCCATATTCTCCATCATCCTGGCCTACCCACCTTACCCAGTGTTATCCTCAAGGACTATTAAAAAAAAAAAGCTAAAGCACTGTCAAAGCCTGAACAGTGAATGGAATGAGGATGAAATCCCTACTCTTGTTTGTATATATGTAGTTTTCCTCCTGGTTCATAAGGTCAGTGTCATCAAATGGGAGAAAAATGGCGATGGATACGCTTTGCTGCAGCTTGTCACAATCACCACTAACCAGCATTTGGTAAACTTAGCCTATGGGATATCAACAACTTTAGTTTTATCTGTCTGCCCTGCCCCTGTTTTTCTTGGCTCCTGTGGTTTTCTATTTTATTGCCCTGTAAGCTGACCTCAAAGTTGTTGGAAGCAGGGATCCTAGAATAAACAGAGGCAGTGTGGACCCAGGCCTGCCCCTCCCCCGTCATCTCTGTATCTAAAAATGGCATTGAGCACTTTGATTGGACCATGAAGAGAGAAGCCTCTTGAACAGACTGATTGCAAAACAGATCTCATACTTGAGCTCAAGAAATAATCATGCTTTGCTGGGTCATATTCAAATGCTATTTCCAATCTGCACCTGTCTTCTAAACAGGATCCAAGGCCCTGGAACTGTGAAAGGTCAAGAGGTTAAAAAAAAAAAAACTGACGTCTGTCACTGTTTAAATAACTCCTCTATGTGGTCATCCTGATGGCTGGAGTAAACAACTACCATTTCTGCAACATATCAGTGATGGGATCTCCCAGAGGACAGCCGAGGAACTAGTTGGCGTTCCTGAAGGCAGGCGTGCCAGGGCCTTCGCCTGCCAAGAACCTCAGTCATATTTCAGAACCTGACCACCTCTCTGCAAGGCTGCTGAGGGGCTGCAACAAATGCTGCGAGTCAGAGGCTTCTGCATCCTCAGCTGACACTCTCTACCCCGAGATACGACCATGACCTTGGGGGCATTTTGCTCTCCACACCACCCCTGGGTCAACAACGATGACCCTCTGGAAGACCCAATGGAAGAGGACAGACAGCAGATGGGACCAGCAGGAAAACACATCAAGACTCAAGCTTTGGCTCTAACATAAGCAATGTTTGTAATCTGAAGGTTTAATCAGGTGACGCACCCCCGCCCCCTGCCCTGGCCCCCCGCCAGCCCTGACCCCACGGTATCTATTTATTGTGAAAGAAAATGAGAGGTGGCAGGCAGGGGATGAAGCAGAAAAAGGTGATGTTTTCTGGCTTGTCCCCACATCCCAGCCTCTGGGGTTGTGTCTCTGGGTCTCCTAACAACCTGGTGAGCAGCTCAGCACTGAAAGAAATAGTGGTCCTGCAAAGTCTTTAGGTCCCACAAGTGTCCACTGACAACAGGAACCTGTCCACAACGAGGGGGTGGCCCGCATCACACTCAGCCAAAGCTGGACACGAGCAACAGGGAACAGAAAACGGGGCAGACAGGACAGGACTCCTACCAGACGTCAGAGTGAGTGGTGAAGACTCCGTCCTTGAGGGACTCGGGGGACATCCAGCGGACGGGCAGCAGCCCCTTCCCCCCTTCCGGTAATAGT
The DNA here is from genome assembly GCA_917880005.1 of Nanger dama. Lineage (NCBI taxonomy): Eukaryota > Metazoa > Chordata > Mammalia > Artiodactyla > Bovidae > Nanger > Nanger dama. The sequence goes on along the minus strand of CAKJTW010000044.1, from coordinate 7,748,380 downwards.
CCGTCTCATAGATGTCTCTCGTCATCCCAAAATCTGTGAGGAGGAGAGAGGGCGCGAGGTTACCCTGGGTGAGCGCTGCGGGGCAGAAGCGAAGGGAACGATGATGGCTCAGAGAGGGCCTGTGCCCGCGGCCGAGCCACGGGGACGCGCACTGCAGGCGGCCGTGCCGCCATCTGACGAGGGCCAGCGAGTCACACAGCAAGCAAGCGCCCAGGTATCTCTGCCTATAAATATATCTATATCGTAGTTCTGTTAAAAAGTTAGCTTCCTCATTGCATTTAAAATGAGGGGCATCTTACAAATTATCAAGACCCATAGTTTATCAGGAAAATACATACTGTGTAGAGCAAAGGTCATTTATCTGTGGTTTAAAAACACGATCAAATAGCCAGGAGCATGTTGACTTTTATTTACTTGGTAGCACTGCCTCATTATCAGAGGGAATGAAAGTAGTTTCACCGTCTAATAAGGGGAAAATATTGAGAGTACCAATTCACGGCGAAAAAGTCCACAGCAAGCTGCCTAAGAGATGTTATTTACTAGGCCCTAAAGCTATTACTCAATAATGTTTTTCAACATAATACTCCCACTCATTTTTGAAAATGTCTTCCATTTTCCATGACTCCAGAAGAAGTCACACAATTATGTTTGATGGCAGGCTTGCTTTATAATCCTAAATTATTGCTTCTTTGTCAGAGTTTGATTTTCCACTCAATCATGTAACCTCTCCTTACAGGGCTTCTTCCGTCTCCTTCTCAGGAGAAAGGGCCACTCTCCGTTTCAAAATGTTCATTTATGTCTCTAACTCTGCCACAAAGAGGTAAGGCTACAAAGCAAACACAGAGAACAAAGTTCCTTGGATGCTAACCAACATCATTTCCTTGTCCTATGCTAAGGGCCATTGAGCTGCCTGTGGTGAAATTGCTTGCTGTATCTATAATCCATCAGACGCTGGGTATTAGAAAACATTTCCAAACCCTTATGAAGAATGAAAATGAAGAGCTGAAGTCTTATCTCCAAATTAATCCAGTGACATGCAAATTAGAGGATTTGCTTTTACTTGTACAAAAGAAAAAAAAAAAAAATCCCAGAAAAGAGCACAGACTACTTCTTCCTTAACTCAAAAGAAACAGTTCAAATTTTAGGAAGAAAAACACAGTACAAAGAAAATGTCACCATAGATATGCCACCTGGTTAAATAGCAAACTGAGTCCGTGCTGATTGGGACTCTCAGCTGCCAGTGGCACAACAACAGCCCTTGGGGGCATTCTCAGTGGCACTGTGGGGCGGGCAGGGCCATGAGGGAGCAGCAGCGAGTTAGGACGTGCCCGCGCCAGGCACTGAGGCGCCCTGGGCCGTCCTGCACCCAGTCCCTCCAGCATCTCACAGCTCTCTTACGATCATGCCCCCGTCCAAGGTCAAGACACTGAAGCTCACAAGCCGTAGGATCTTCCTGCGGCTTCTCAGAAGAAGTATTTAGCATTTTCTATCATCATCTCATAGTGGGAAGAGCAGGTGGTTCCTAAGTAGCCCTGACATTACATGTGTGTTGATCAAGGAGATTCAAACACCACAGTTAAAACCAAGCCTGAAGGCTGAAATAAACTCCTACCCGGTGACCAGAAATGGAATCCACTCCACATTTTTGCTGTTATGGTGGGGAGTGACAGCAGGGTTCTAAGGAGCAGGCTGGTTAGATATCAAGTCAGGGTTATGACAAAGACCCCAGGTGGGGCTGGAAGAACCTGCCTGCCAATGCAGGAGACATAGGAGATGCGGATTCGATCCCTGGGTCGGGAAGATCCCCTGGAGAAGGGCATGGCAACCCACTCCAGTGTTCTCGCCTGGAGAATCCCATGGACAGAGAAGCCTGGAGGGCTGCAGCCCACAGGGTCAGAAAGACTGAAGCGACTTAGCACACACACAAGGATCAGGAGCCCAGAGGCCGATCAGTTCAAGTGTGGTCCCTGGACAGCAATGGTCTTCCCCCGCCGAGGGACCACCTGCCCCATCATCACCCCCTGCTCTGTGCATGAGGTTCACCCAGGGGGCCTCATGTCTTGGACAACTCCTTGTAAGCTGGAAAACTGGAGGACATACTGGTAGTCTGGATGGTGACTTTTCTGTCCAAGTCAAAATCGCCTGAGGACATTTTCTCAACTATTTTTGGAACCGGTGCTTACAACAGTTCTGCTGAGGAACGCCCACACATCCCAGGAGAGACACCTGCAGGGATCATAGCCTCAGCCTCGCCCTTGCCCCCTGCCTGGACCACTGCACCCATGTGCCATCAAGATTTGAGCCAGCCTGGCTGGTTGACTACCAATGGGACACAATCACATGACTCCCAAGAGCAAGCCTCTGCAGTCACAGGATGTGCGGGAGGACCTCTCCCGGGCAGGCTAACGCCCACGGGGTCCCTAAGACGTGTGCGACTTCAGCTCAGATCTGGAAAGCTAAGAACATACCTCCGATTTTGACTGTGAAATCTTCGGCCACCATGCAGTTCCGGGCAGCGAGGTCTCTGTGGACAAACTTATTGGCGTTGAGGTATGCCATGCCATCTGCAATCTCACCAGCCATCTGGATCATTTTGCTTAGGCTGGGAGGTGCCAGGACTGGATTATTCTGTTGGAGAATAAAAAAAAAAAAGATACACATGAGAATTTAGGATTTCTTCCCACTCCATGCTCTTTCAGGGTTAGTTGATCCTCTTTTGTTCAACCTGAGCACCCCAAGTCATCCTTCGAGGAAACCAGGAGTGGCTCAGAAGGAGGCCGTGGCACTGCCCTTTGACCCAGCGCAGAGCTGCAGAGAGGAGCGCCTATTAGCACAGCTCGGACCAGCACCTTTGGTGTTGCAGTGGGACTAACAGCATTTAAAGTGAAGCCAGGAATTTTTGATATTAAGAATTCTGGATACTCAAATTACAACTAGTCTAAGTCTTCCTTTTATGTCTACAATTCAAATCCATACAGGGAAAAGGAGGAGGGGACATTACAAAGGCTGTGTGGAAATAAGCAAACAGCCCTGAATGGACACCGGATACATTATTTCCCAAGAAAGCTTTGTTATAAATTACTTAATCCTTCTCTTTCCCTTCCACTTTCTTCTAAAGTACAAAAACATCAAGATTAATTTGTTCTCCTTACAGAGTGGCATTCCTTAGATTATAATTTTCTGTGTGTGATGTGGAAAGCAAGCCTTTGACAGTTCATTTAAGTTCAGCGGACGCCTACTCTGCAGGGGACCGATGTCCAACAAGTAACATGGATAAACATTCCTCTTTGCAGAGGAAGGCAACATACTGACTTGGGCACTGAAAAGAAATACCCTCAAATAATAAGTCCACTTAGAAAAACATCATATAAAATGTGTAGCCAAGTTTCTTTATCCCAAAAGGTTTCTGTGCTGACCATCTCTTGCTTGTGTGAGCTCGACACTTTACCTCGGTTTCCCTGGCTACAGAGCACCTCTCGTGACAAGTAAAGCCGTCCTGCTTTGACAGGCCCCGTGCGTGCCCTCCCCAGCTCAGACCCTGGGCCATGAGAAGAGAGTGCACTGGCTCCTGCCTGGGTTCTTTCACACCCCTGGGGGCAAGGCGGGGTCACTGCTAGGAGGATGACCGGGGACCATGCCTAGGGGTTGCTGGCTTTACCTGCTGCAGGGGCAGTTTCTGCCCCAAAGATGGCTTCTAGAAGCAGGGTAACAACTTTCCAAGTACTTATGGGTTGGGTCCCTACACTTGAATTCTGAAGCTACTATCAGGAATGTTTTTGGTTTAAAATCCTCTTCACTGAGCTGCCTGGGGAAGTGATGAGATGGCCCGAAGGGTAAGCCAGAACACCCCTTTCCTTTAGAACGGGGCCTTGTGTGGATGAGTCTTTCCAGGGCTTTAGATGTGCCTGGTCTGGTACACTAGGAAAGTGCAGGTAAAATGTTAAGTTTACGCTCAAGAAGTTGTGCAGTTATTAAATTAGCTGCTTATTAGAAGTGGCCACTTATGATTAATTTGACAAACAGAGAAGGAAATGGCAACCCACTCCAGTACTCTTGCCTGGAAAAATCCCATGGACAGAGGCGCCTGGCGGGCTATAGTCCATTGTGCCACGAAGAGTCAGACAGGACTGAGCGACTTCACTTTCTTTATTAAAAGTGGCCATTCATGATTAATATAACAAACAGAAGCAAAGAAAGGAACCTGATTTTAATTATTGAAAGAGAGGGCTGACTTTCTGTCAGTTCACAGTGCTAATACTGCCATGCTTTCAGATGTTTTAGGGAACAGAAATCTTTAATTTGCTTAGAACTGCTTAAGATATGCAAACAAGCGCATCCGCGGTCAGCGAGGGAAACGTGTAAACCTTCCGTGCGGGGGGAGAGGATGCCGTGCAGAACGCAACAGAACCACAGGACAAGCACACGCAGCTTTATACTCGACATGGGTCGGAAAGGAAAACTTTAAATCTGACAAACCTAAAAGCGAAATATTGATATGACATGGGCCAACCCTCTTATCCACAGGGAAGGAAACCGAGGCCCAGAGCCTGAAGCCGCCGCCTGAGACGCAGACAGCTAGTGGCTGAGCCAGGCCGAGGGTGACGAGCTTTTCGCTCTGTGTCTGAGGCTGGGAACGGGGGCAGCAAGTGCTTCGGGCTCCCCAGAGGTGTCGTCAATGAATCTGATAGGAAACAGGCTGCCACGCCTCCAGCCGCCAGCTGACGGAGCCTTCGTCCTTTGTGCTGGTCTGGGTATTACAGAGCAGGCTGGGGCAAGGCACTGAGGTCCAGGGGAGCTGGGCACCCCGCGAGGCAGAACAAAGGGTGGGCCTGTCGCAAGCCTCCCTGCTCGGGGCCTCGGTCCACACGGGGCTCTGTGGGCCTCGCAGAACCACACCCATCGGCTGTGAGTAAAGGGAGCCACGTGTGGAACAAGTGCTTGGAACAAAAAGTAAGTAACTGCTATTTGGGAGAAGACCCAGTTGCCGATTAAATGAAGAAAACAGAGAATTAAGCTCAGAGACGGGCTACAGACATTCAAAAAGGGTAAAGAAAGGGCAGGATCCAAGGCTTGTATGGCAGACCCAATGCTTCCTCAACAGGCAGCAAAGTCAGGATCCCAGTGAGGCCCAGCGAGGCAGGCAAGTGGAAGGCAGATGTGGCTAGTATTCCTTCTCAGTATTTATCTCCCAGTTTACTCTTAGAACTCCTCTCTTAAAAGTCGTGCCCAAATTATTAAAAGCTGGGTTCACGCTGCCGAAGGAGAGACACCGCGGTGATGAACCCGAAGCTTGTAATACAAATTGGTATTTTTCCCGAGACTAGGAAGAAATCATGGTTCAGCTGAGGCAATGATCATTCAGAAGCTCAAGCAAGACGCTGACTGAGGATAAAGCCAGGAATGTGGATGCAGGAGGGGAGCCCCATTTTCAGAAATAGGGTTCCCTCGGCTCAGCGGCTCAGACTGCCCACGGGTCGGGGGAGAAGGCGCACGTGGCGCGTGGGCTTCGGAGGGAGTGGGAGTCTGTGCACCAGCCTGGGGGAAGGCATCCTGGTAGAAAAGGCAGGTCAAGCTGACACTGAGCTCTGACAAGCGCAGGCCAGGAGGGGGCAGCAGAGATGGGTACCCCAGACAGAGTGGGGGCAGGAAAGGCCACAGGGAGGCAGCGGTGTGGACAGGTCTGTCAGTGGGAATTGGAGCAACGGTGCTGGGGGGAGGTGACGCGGTGGGTAGAGAGAGTGAGGCAGCAGCAAAATCCCACAGGGGGCTGGTTAACAGGGTATCTGTGCACTGGCAAGGGCCTCTCACTGAAGATCCAGGTCTCTCTGTAGTCAGGGGTCCCCAACCTCTGGGCCATGGGCCAGTACCTCCTGTCAGATCGGCATTAAATTAGAAATAAAGTGCACAGTAAGGGCTTCTCTTAAGGTGACGCAGTGGGTAAAGGGTCGGCGGGCAATGCAGGACATGTGGGTTCGATCCTTAAGTCAGGAAGATCCCCTGGAGGAGGAAATGGCAACTCACTCCAGGAGTCTTTCCTGGAGAATCCCATGGACAGAGGAGCCTGGCAGGCTACAGTCCATAGGGCTGCAAAGAGCTGGACATGACTGAAGTGACTTAGCATGCATAAGAAGTGCACGATAAATGTAATGCGCCTGAATCATCCCCAAATCATCCCCCGGCTCTGGTCTGTGGAAAAACTGTCTTCCATGAAAGCGGTCCCTGGGGCCAAAATGGTTGGGGACTGCAGCTATACAGGGCCGAGAACCAAGCATGCAGCAAGAAAAGCACACGAATTTAAAGACACAGTATCTCCTGGGGAAGGTTCTAAAGGAAAGGGAACACGTGACATGGGATGCGGATGGAAATCAAAGCTTACCTCCATTTCTGGCCTCAGAGACCGGAGGTAACTCTTGAGGTCCCCCGGGTCATCAGTTCCATGATGACCAGCGTCGGCTGGCCCTGGGACACCACGCCCAGCAAGCGCACCTGTGAGGAAAGTCACAGCGAGAAGGGCTGAGTGGGTGAGGAGCCCCCACGAGACAGCTCCCCCCGCCGGGACCGCGGGGCTGGACCAAAGCCCAGACGACAGCCCCGGGGCTCAAGGGGGCGGCCCTGCACCGTCAGTGTGCACAGCGTCTAACGAAGCAGCCGGGTGACAGGGAGCCCCCGGAAGCCGGGCGAGACAGCAACCCCGAGTGTGCAGCCCACACCTGGGGCCACCTCTTACCACGTGGTGACAGTTGAACTCCTTCATCACAGAGGCCTCGTTGAGAAACTCGATCCGCTCGCGCATGCTGGCGGCCTCGTTCACCGTCTTAATGGCCACCCTGGTCTCGGGCTCATCCTTGACCACGCCCTTGGCCACGCCTTCGTAGACCATCCCGAAGGAGCCCTGGCCCAGCTCGCGGCTCATGGTGATCTTCTCCCGGGCCACCTCCCACTCGTCAGGCACGTACACTGAGAAGGAAGAGGCCGGAGCTGAGCCAGCGGGACCAGGCTGGGCAGGACGCGTTCCGGGCAAACTCCAGGCCAAGGAGGGCAAGGTGCCACTCCCTGGAGCCCAGAGAGGAGAGCGCCGGGGGACAGGGGCATATGGCTGGCTCTGGAATCTCCCACAGGCTGGGGATTTCAGCAAGGCCACTGCACAGTCAAACATTAGAATTTCAAGTCCTCACAGATTTCTAGATAATTCAAAGATACCAGCGGCAAGGAAGAAACAGAAAGTTGTCTGACTTCGGATGTTGCTATCTATAAGCATAAAATCCACGCTGGATTTCTAAAAGTAATGTAATACTTCAGTAACTTTATGCTGACTACATATTAAAACTGATACTTTGGATACACTGAGTTAAAGAAAATGTTACCAATATGTATTTCACAGTTTCTTTTCCCTGTTTTATATGTGGCTACTAGAAACATTTCGGGGACTGGCATTAACGCTTCCGTGGGTAGCTCTGCTCTAGCCTGGACGGAGTCAGAGGCCCTGGGGCACTGAGTGAGCTGTGGAAGCGATGAGCTCTGTCTCACTGCTCATTCCTACCGAGGAGTAGTCAGTGGCGACCAGCATGCAGGAAGGGACAGCTGATGAGCAGAAGGGTCTCCCCAGGACTTGGGCCTGGGCTCTGTGAACTCAGGGACCTCCCACAACTGGGGTGAGGGGCTGGGGAGTGAGGCCTGGCGATGACTCAGCCTGAATATGATTTCCTCTCCAGCCTATGCTTCTGGTCAGATTCAAGCTGGTTTAAGAAAATAAATAAATAATTCGAGGCAGGAGGAAGGAGAAAGAAAGAGGGAAAGGAAGAAGGGAGGAAAGAAGGAAAACAGAAGAAAATTCATCTGACCACACTGATCGGAAAGAGATGGCCCTGGCTCAGAAATGCAGAAAGATTGGGAACCTGTGTTTGCCTTTATGCTTTTAGATGTTAACTGTGGGCCTTCGGCTGGATGTAAGAGAAGTGGGTTGACAGCTGTATTCTGACACCCTCGTAAAGATGTCTATGAATCAGGCCCAGGAGATACCACCAATTTACACCTCTAAGGAATGTCCAATATGGACTATGTTAATCAATATAGAATTTTCTTTCACGTACATTTTTGTATTTCATAGTACGTAGGTATGTGTTCAGGAATGTCACAAATGGAATTCCATCCTCCATATGGCTTAGACAGTTTATAGCCTGGAAGAGGAGGCTGATGTTTGCTTAGGGAGAGTAAATACGCAAGACACCCTAGTAGCTAAGACTCTCTGATACCCCTCAGAAAGTATAAAGAGACAGTCTATATCCATTTATCTCTGAAAATCCAGGCTTGCTTTTAATCAGAATTAGCTATGTAGCACACCACGAAACACAGAGTTAAAACCAATCACATTCATCCCTTGGAATAGATGGCTGAAGTCAATACTCACAATCCCTTCTCTCAATTTAGCCCAACGGCTCTGACTTTAGCCAGCAGCCCTAAGCCCTCCCGGGCAGCAGAGGCTTATGCGCACAATGCTATCAGCGTTTCCCCAGAGGGGATTTTCAGTGTGCTTGGAGAATGGTGACATGCAGATCAGCTTTCAGAGAGAAGTTTTTAAGCATTTCTGAACTGTGATGTCATTTTGTTGCCCCTTGAGGAAAGGGGCAAATAAATTAAATTTAAATAAAGTGACAGTATTTCTACCTGTTGGCCTGAGTGACAGTAAGCTTGTTTTGTTTTTGAAGAATCAACAGATTATATTATGAAAGCACTCTGGCAAGACACAGAACTTGAATTCAAATCGCCATTAGAGTCTGAGTTGACTGTGCGCTCTCAAACTTCCTAGATCCTTCATAGTCAGAGCTGCAAATGCCGGTCTTTTATGCTTTATTCTCTACAGCAGCCTTACTCCAAACTGCTAGAGCAGGGAAGTGGCCTTGCATTTTCCTATATTAATAATAAATTATAAATAAATAAATAATAATCTATATTAGATTAATTGATTAAAAACTACATTTATATGAACAATGCATAAAAGTCATTTTTTTAAAGAAAAGACCCTGTCCACAAGTAATTACTCTTTTAAGTATGGCATGTATCCTTCCAGAACATTCTCTGTGCCTTATGCGTACACACACACACAGATGTATAGGTATGTGTGTACGCATGTATGCCTTTAGCTGCTGTGGAGGGCTTTTGTTGCAGCGCACAGGATTTCTCTGGTTGTTGCGGGCAGGGGCCACCCTGATGCAATGTGCAGGCTTCTCACCACTGTCTTCTCCTGTGGCGGAGCTCAGGCTCCAGGTGTGTAGGCTTCAGTACCTGTGGCTCGCGGGTTGGAAAGTGTGTGCCCAGCAGCCATGGCTCAAGGAGGTAGCTGCTCCCTGGCATGTGGGGTCTTCCTCGACCAGGGGTCAAATCAGTGTCCCTTGCATTGCAAGGCGCGTTCTCAGCCACTGGGCCGCCAAGGAAGCACATGCATGCCTTTAAAAATGCAGCCTTGCGAGACCCTTATAACACCCTCATCATCCTCCATCTGACTCCCATTCAGAGCACTCTGCTTTCGACTGATAATACAGCCTTGCGAGACCCTTATAACGCCCTCATCATCCTACATCTGACTCCCATTCAGAGGACTCTGCTTTCGACTGATTCTACTGTAAGCACAATTAGAAGTAGAAATTATTAAAGAAATCACAGTACTAAAGATCACACACTTATCTATAGTGCTTTTAATCGTTTCCTCATTTGATGAGGACGAGCAGTTAGAATAATCAGGACTCTCTATTTCATGTCTCCTGCATACACACTTCTGTCTGAAGCGTGAGCGAGTCAAACAATTTTCTGAACACATTAACCTAATTCCACTCTTTATGCATTTGACAGACTGGGTCCAGCTCCTCCCACGGGCCAGCTTGCCTGCAATACCCCCAGAACCTCACAGTCCTTCCCCACAGCAACTGCATCACATGTTAACACAGTACCCAGGACTGCTTTACCCTGACTTCTCAACCGCCTAGTTCTGTGACCTGGGTGTGTTTCTTCTCTGAGCCTCATCATCCAAAGAAGAGACAGAAGCATCAAAAATCCATTCTACAGTGTTTCTTGGTGGCTCAGACGGCAAGGAATCTGCCTGCAATGCAAGAGGCCAGGGCTTGATTCCTGGGTCAGGAAGATCCCCTGGAGAAGGGAATGGCTGCCCACTCATGTTCTTGCCTGGAGAATGCCATGGACAGAGGAGCCTGGCAGGCTACAGTCCATGCGTGGGTTTGCAAAGAGTCAGACATGTCTAAGTGACTAACACTTTCACCTTCATAAGGATGTAGGGATCAAATGGGTTGGCGTTTGTGAATGCCCCTAGCAAGAGGCCAGTTAGTGGCACCCAATGGCAAAGGGCTCACCCTGACTTACTTTGAAACGTTTTGATTTTGGCAAACTAGGAAGACAAGATAGCAAAAAAGGGGAAAAAAGCAGAATCCAACTTCCAAGTCAGACCTTCTCAGCCATTTAAATTAAACAGCTCTCATGAGAAATTACCAGAGGGAATGTGAATGGGCCATGGAGACCCTGGTCAGGGAGGGAATGAACAGAAAATCTCCAAGATACAAAAAGCTGAGACGCCGTGATGATCAAAGACAACTTTAAAGACATGGAACTCCAGGTAAAACTAGTTTAAAAGGCCTGCTTTGTCAGCTCCAGCATATCTTCAACTAGATGCTGACAACTACATAGCCTTTTTCATTCTAGCATAAAATTTCAGGCAATTCAATAAATGAATTACTGTGTTGGCCACATTCATCTCTGAAGCCCGTATTCTCTTGGGGCAGCTCAGACAGTCCTAGAATTTTTGACATATGCAGTGAATTGCTCAAAACTTTGGTTTTTTTTTAAAAAGAAAGTATTAATGAAGACAGATCTGAGGTCAAAGGTATCTCAAAACAACGCAAACGTCTTCCCCTGAATTACTAACACTCAAAAGCTCTCGAGCTAGGACCTCAGGCAGGGACTTACCATCAGCTGCACTGAAATACTCCGGGTTCACAGAGGCATACAGCACTCCATTTCCCAGCCTGCTGTTATTTCTGCCAAAAAGACAAAATTTAGGTTAGAAAAAAAACCAACAACACACATATCTGTTTGTACTTTCATCTGTTTTATTTGTTCTGATTAATTAAGGACCAGGAGGAGTGGGGAAGGGGAGTGCCAACAGAACAGCTCACCCTAAAGCCTCTCTTGGCTTCCTCCTTAGCCTCAAATTAGAAACATTTCTTTCTTTACTTCATTGGAAACTGAAAGTTTATTTTATGGACAAGGTTAAAATACCATGTTTGAAAAAGCTTTGCAGAAGCAGCAATATCTGTGATGGGTCAACCAGACTCAAAAAAAAAAAATAAAATAAAAAATTTCTGCTGTTGAATCATTAGAAGATGTTCTCTTTTTCTGTAAAGAACATTTGACTGGAAAATCAGATTTTCTGATCCATAAGATATTTCCTTAAACTCCTCAAAAGTTCATCTTAACTCAGGTTTAAATCATCAAACCAGTCCAAAGCAGCAAGTGTCTGAACTTCGCACCAAGGCACTCACCTTTTCTATGGAAGACATATAGCATTATAACCAAGCCTCCCACTATCAACAGAACCGCAATGGGCAGAGCGATGATTAGGTGGATGAAGTTCTCATATGTTGCTGCAGAAACAAGCCAGAAATGAGAGCATGTAAGGAGATGAACATATTTCATATTTAGTTGAAAGTATAAAAAAAATCCCTGAGAATTCCTCTATCGCTTATCACGAACTAGGAATTCTAGTTGGCTATAACAAAAAAAGAGAAAGAAAACCAAGTCCTTTGCAAAAATATTAAAGAATTGCAGACTGAGAAATAGAGTCATTTTTATTGTCAACCTAAGTATATTCTGAAATAGTTCAAATGATGGATTCAAGTAAAATAATCTCTGGTGGCTCAGTGCTAAAGAATCCACCTGCAATGCAGGAGAGCTGGGAGACACAGGTTAATCCCTGGGGTAGGAAATGGCAACTCATGCCAGTATTATCGCCCGGAAAATCCCATGGACAGAGGAGCCTGGTGGGCCGCAGCCCACAGGGTTGAAAAGAGTTGGACACAACTGAGTGCACACACACAGACACACACAGTTAGACGACAATCAATGGAGTTGCCTACATTTGCTAAAATACGATGAATAGATTTTTTATGTATATAGCGCTCAAGCTCAATCTGTCTTAAGACACTTCCACAGACAACTTAAAGAAACAAGAGTAATTGGATGGCATCCTTTACCAAAGCCGCTCTTAATTCTCCCCCAAACATCAGAGGCCACAGTTACAGTCTGAGACCACAGAGCTCACACCTGCTCATTACCACGCTCAGCTCTTAGATGACAGATGACAGGCTGGACACTGATCCACACGCTTAGAAAATTCAGCTGGACGCTGGCCATCAGTATGTCCACAGGTAGCAGAACCACCAGACAAGTGGACTACACACTGCAAGGAGGCAGGGAGGAAACAGAGAGTGTGGAGGGAGTCAGGAGAAGCTGGCCAAGCGGAGCACGGCGGGAAGTGACATGCAGAGAAGTCAGGGCCGGCTCCCAGGGGCCCTGTCCAGGCTAAGCAGCGTGAACTGCACTCTGCAGATGAGGAGGGAGAGGGGCGCCCTCCAGCCCTGCAGGGAACTTGATGGCACTTGGGTGGGGAGAGCTGGCTGTGCCCGAGGACAGCCTGAGCGGCTGGCAGTGGGGAGGGGACTCTGCCCTCTCCAGGGGAGGGGTCCTGGGCATTGTTCTAAACTGCCCAACCTGGACCTCACGAGGGAAGCACTTCTCCTTTTCTACGAATGACCGAGACTCACACAGATGAACTGTCCCCTGCAAGGTCACACAGGCAGCAGGCTGGCCTTGGCACCTGCACCCCAGCTCACACTTTCCCCACGAAGTAAGTGCCTTAGAGGCTCTGAGCTGAGGTGGTGGTGGCGGCTACAGAAGCTGCACTCCACAGAGAATGCAGAGGCAGAAAAGATGAGACGTGGGTCTGAATGAGAAGTGGGTGGCAGGAGAGAAGGAAGGGGAGCGCTGGCCGCGAGGCTTCTGACTTGGGGGGCTGTGCGGGTTACGGGGCCACAGACTGAGCTGAGGAATGGGGGTGGGGTGGGGAGGGATTCTGAAGGTGCCAGCTGTGATTCTGGTTTTGTGTATGAGGCATCTCAAGCGCCTGTAGGATATTTGAGAAATGTCTATGTGGAAATGAGGGTGGAACTCACTGGGGACCCAATTACATCTATTAAGCCCCCCATCAATAATTACTTTGCCACTAAATGCTACTATTATTATTACTCTATAAGGACTATTAAACCTATTTTTTTAAATTAAAGTATTTTTATCAAAATGCTCTAGAAATAGATGCAGGCTCCTACATTTTCTAGTTCTTGAAAACAGTTGCAAGTTAACACAGCTTTTGGGAAGCTAGTGGAGGGGTTTTTTTTGCTCCCTGAGGACTATTTATTCTATTTGTATCACTTGTACTACTGGTCAGGTTGTACCATGTTCTTTTGAGTTTCACATTTCAACAGGGACATGGAGAAACTGGAACACATCCAGAGAAGAACAAAATGATTGAATAGCTGGAAAATTGCTTTCTGAGACTGGCTTATGAGAAAGGGCCCAAAACTTGAGATTATTTAGTCTGGAGAAGAAAAGCTTGAAGAGTAATTTAATAGTATTCAAGCACATGAAGAGCTCCTAAAAGGAGAGCAGTTGCCAGAAAGCTTCCAAAGCTTCTGTCTCCTCTGAGGACTGAACAGGAGAGCAGGTTCAATCGTAGCAGGAGGGAATCTGGTCTGACACAAGGAAGAGCCTCCTGATAGTAAAGCAGGCACACAGATCCAGTTTCCCAGTGGTGCTTGCCAACTCCTGCCGGAAAGGTGCCACCAGAGGGGCTCTGGGTGTCCCACGGGCTCCTAGGACCCAAAGGGCTAATGGGGGGCGAGCCGGAAAGGTGCCACCAGAGGGGCTCTGGGTGTCCCACGGGTTCCCAGGACCCAAAGGGCTAATGGGGGGCAACAGCAGATAGGACGGCTTCTTGCTGACAAGCCAAGCTCACTGCGTCAGGAGCCCACGCTGCTGTTTCAAAGAACACAGCGCCGCCGAGTCCTCTAAACCTGGGCTCTGTTCCTGAGGGATGGATGTGGACAGGGGAAGGCTGCAGAGCAGGGCAAGAAGTCGCTTCTTTGGGGAGGGCTCTGGGATACGGAGAAAGTTCCTCGCTGGAGGGCACGGCACCTGCCAACTGCAAAGAGCAGGTGACGCGGGGTGCATGGAGAATTCAGACCATTTCAGATGACAGAACGATCTGTTTAAGTATCTGTTTTGCCCTCATACAGTGCCAGGCTCATAAAACGATGCCTTAAGGTCGGCAACTCTATTCCCCCCATCCTTCTTTTGGTATCTCTCACGCCGTAGATTTCTAAATATCATGCGTGTCTTGGACTTTCAGGCACTAACCAGATGGACTGCTGGATCCATTGAATCCTGAGTTTAATAACTCAGACTCCGGACCAGAGCAGCATGGGTGAGCATGCCAGAGGGGACCAGGGCAGTGGGAACTGCCCACTTGACCCAAAAGAAGCGGGGGGGTCGCCTTTTCTCCAGCAAGCAGTCAGGAATAGTGTTACGACCAGTCTGATCCCATTATCTGAACATGAAATAATCTTAAAAATCTGGTTTCTACTACAAAATAGTACAAACTCAAAATGGAAATAACAAGGAATATTTATGTCACCAACCGAAAATACCGAATTTTCTTGGCCAAGCAAGTACAGTGCCCTTGTGCTCATACATTTTACAAAACTCCGTTTTAAAATCTAAAATCTTCACATAGAATGGCCTTCTAAGAATACTGTCGTGTTGATGGTTTCAGCGTAAACTGAACACACGGCCCAGCCTCTGTGCCAAACGGGGAGTGTGTGTGTGCACGCGTGCTAAGTTGCTTCAGTCGTGTCCAACGCTTTGCAACCCCAAGGACTGTAGCCTGCCAGGCTCCTCTGTCCATGGGATTCTCCAGGCAGGAATACTGGACTGTGCTGCCATGCTTTCCTCCAGGGGACTGTCCTGACCCGGGGATGGAACCCAAGTCTCTAGCACCTTCTGTACTGGGGAGGAGGTTCTTCACCACTCGCGCCACATGGGAAGCCGTCACCACACAGGAAGTACTGTGCACGCAACGTGTGCTGCTGCTTTATAAGCCCGTCTGCATTTTACCAGTGAGCAGTGGTGGGGTGCTGCTCGGCCTGGGATTCTGTCATGTGACGACTCCTGCCCTAAAGCAGGCTGGACCAGAAGGCCCCTGGGTTTGTGCCCCCCTTAGGATGCCAAGCCCTGAGTCTGAGCCCCAACCAGCAGCCCTGATGAGGCAGAAGGCAGAATGGTCAATTCAGTACTTTGTAAGATGTTCTGGACGTAACTCAAGCTGAGAGCGAGGACCCCCTTGCTGACTCCTCAAAGAGGGTCCCTGAGACAGGGACTCCACGTGCAGCAGCTCCCCCAGCCTGAGCTCCCAGACAGGGTGCTGGCATCAGTGTGCCTCTTCTCAGTGGTGGGTGATGGGAATCAGAAAATCAGGCTTCCCCGGTCCCAGCCCCATCAGCAGCTCCCACCAGGGCCTTACTCTTGGCCTGAACGTAGAAGAACACAGGATCCGTCCATGACCCATTCCCAGAGAGAGGTGGCCTGGATCCGGGCTGTGTAGTTCCCTGGGTTGAGCCGGTTTAGCTTGGCTCCTCCATACTTCCTGTACTCCTGTCTGGACACACATTCCCGTTGATCCTGGAAGAAATAAAACACAGGTGTCAATTCCCCACGCACGTTGGAAATGGGTGGCTGTGGCTGCCTGGCTGCTCGCCTCCCGCTGAATGCTGATGCCGATTTGCAGGAAAAGGGCAAACACTGGCTCTACATGGTGGCAGTCCTCCAGTAACTGAAAGCGCACCCAAGCACTAACCAGGCCTGATTTCTTTACCAAAAAGAGTTTCAGAAAGATTAAGTTATTAAGACCAGTCTCTAGGCCAAAAGATCACTTTCTGTAAAGAAGCAGTTTCTTGGGGGGTGAGGATAAGCCAGCTCCTTACACACCATGAAAATTCCTCAAAGAGCAGAGAGCTGCTAGAAAGACCTAAATCCTCACTGACTCACCTCCTTATTCCATTGTTAAGTCTTCAGCTAACCAGGGGGTGCCCTGTGTTTCACTGTAACGTACACCACACCCGTGATGGAAATATACCCACACGTGCCCAGCGTCCAGACTCACCTCAACTTGGGATCCATATTTTATTTCATACATGAGGATCAATCCATTGGGATTCTCAGGTTCTGGCCATTTTAAAAAGATGGAATTCTCAGGCCTTGGCTCCCAGGTCACTGGCCCAGGAATGTCATCTGCTCCTTCTGTGCAACAGTTGAAACAGGCAAGAAGTTAGCTTCGAGCCCCCAGGGAGGGACAGAAACACTGGACTAACTTAAGAACGGCCTCCCCAGCCCCTCACACAGGACAGTGGACAGCAGCCGTGGTGACCCCCCCCACAGCAGGGGTTTTGGAATCGGAACCACCTAATGATTGTAAGTCTGAAGATGCCACCATACCCTCCCTTCCCATTCCAGTCCCTCAACAGAAAAGCCTATTCTCGAGCACAGGAGGACTATCTTGGCAATCTGAGTCACTCAGGTCTGGTTCTCGGCTTCTACGCGATGCTGTCAATACTAGCAGCATGGAAAAGGCGCGGCGTGATCAGGAAGCGGAGGCCCCAGCCTGCAGGCGGGGTCCTGGACCCTGTGCTCTGCATCTGCACGCAGCAGATACAACTTCTGGGCAGGTGTGAAGGATGGTCCTCAAGCCTGCCTGGGAGGAAGCCGCCAGGAAGCTGGTGCTGAGCGCAAGCTCGCTGGGGGTGGAATCAGCGATTCCTCCAGCTGCCGGGGGAGGCTGGGGTGCTTGCTCTCTTGCTTTCATTTCTTAAAGCAGTAAGCCAGGTGGTGAGCAAAGTCACTGCAAGTTCCAGCTAGGAAGGGCTCTGAGAAATCAGCTGGGCTGTGTCTCTCCTGGGAGGGTGAGGAGAGGAAGGCTGGGTCGTCTGGCAGAGGCTGGAACCGAACCCAGGAGGCCCCATTCCCAGACGCAGACATTCTGTGTTCCCTGCCAGCTCTGCAGGGAAGCAAATGCTGTAGTTCGCCCATCCTACAAGGTGGATTTGTGGCTGTCTGAGCCATGGGCAGCTTCTAACTTACAAGGGGAAGGTGAAGACTAAGAAAGCAGGACCAAAGATTGCACGGGAGCTGCCCCTGAGGAGTGATGCTCACTCTGAATCAGGGCTGCACACTGGGGATTTCACGGAAACTCAGGGAGGGGCCTGGCAGAAAAGGGCTGTGGGAATGCATAACGCAAACCCACGAGAAGGAGGAAAAGAGTCGATCCTGAATCAAGCTCCCTGCTCTCAAAGTACTTTGCATGGAGAGACTGGGGTGGGAGTGGGGTCGCTATGCATGGATGCCATTCCCTGTTGGGCTTCCAAGCCACCTGCAAACGACCACTGTTCTTTAATCAGCAGGACAGACTAAGAGTGTCAGCCTCTGTCTCTTCAAATCAGTCTGCTCCACTAGGTTGGGTGTGGGTGAGCTGGATCACACTGTACCTGCAGGCATGGTTCTCGCAAAGACAAAGTTGGAGGCGCTGCAGCCAAGCTTCTCAGCCTCATGGTTACAGCTGTGAATGTCGATTCGGTACAGAGTGAAAGGTCGGAGGTTGGAGATGACAGTTCTCTCCTTGTTGTCCACTCTGCTCTCAAAGAAAGGGTACTCGGTCTCGAGCTCTTCCGGGTCTGTGATGTTGTAGGTGTCCAGCACTGTGGTATTCCTGCTCCGGCTGGACATGGTGGTGTTGGTGATCTGCATGACCTCCCTCCGCTTCCGTTCAGGTCTGCAAGGAAGAGAGAAACGTGGCTTGTGAGTGAGGGCTTCTGTCTCTCTTGTCTTTCCTCTGACTCGAGCCAGAGTGAGAGAAAGAAAAGAAAAATCTTCACCGTGGAATAAAAGGAGCTACTCAACCCCCTTGTATAACAACCAACAAATTATATGGGGATTTCCTTCCTCATCATTTATTTTGCTTTCTCTGCACTGCAAACCTCAGCCTCACCATGCAAACCACCCTCTTGCTCCCTGAGTGGTTACTCGATAGCTGTTACTCAGTCGCTCAGTATTGTCCGACTCTTGGCGACTTCATGGACTGGAGCACGCCAGGATTCCTCGTCCTTCACTGTCTCCTGAGTTTGCTCAAATTTATGTCTGTAAAGTAGGTGATGTCATCCAACTATCTTATTCTCTTTTGGCCCCTTTTCCTCCTGCCCTCCATCTTTACCAGTATCAGGACCTTTTCCAATGAGTCAGCTCTTATCATCAGGTGGCCAAACTATCAGAGTTTCAGCTTCAGTATCAGTCCTTCAGTGAATAATTAGGGTTGATTTCCCTTAGGATTCACTGGTTGGATCTTACAGTTCAAGGGATTCTCAAAAGAGTCTTCTACAGTATCACAGTTCAAAAGCATCAATTCTTCAGTACTCAGCTTTCTTTATGGTCCAACTTTCATATTCATACATGCTACTGGAAAAACCATAGCTTTGATTATATGGACCTCTGTTGGCAGAGTGATGTCTCTACTTTTTAATACATTGTCTAGGTTTGTCATAGCTTTCCTTTTAGCATCTTTTAATTTCATGGCTGCAGCCACACAGTCCACAGAGATTTTGGAGCCCAAGAAAATAAAGTCAGTCAGCTTCCACATCTCCCCATCTATATGCCATGAAGTGATGGGACTGGATGTTACGATCTTAGTTTTTTGAACGTGAAGTTCTTTTTAAAATTATTTACTTATTTATCGGCTGTGCTGGGTCTTTGCTGCTGTGTGGGCTTTTTCTCTGGCTGCGGTGCTCAGGCTTTTCTTGCTGCGGGGCATGGGCTCTAGAGCGCAGGTTCAGCACCTGTGGAGCATCTGAGTCGCTCTGCAGCATGGGGGCTCCTCTAGGATCACAAATCGAACCCAGATCTCCTACACCGGCACGTGGATTCTTCATCACTGAGCCACCAGGGAAGTCCAAATGTTGAGTTTTAAGCCAGATTTTTCACTCTCCTCTTTTACCCTCATCAAGAGGCTCTTTTTAGTTCCTCTTCACTTTCTGTCATTAGGCTGGTGTTATCTGCATAGCTGAGGTTGTTGATATTTCTCCCAGCAACCTTTATTCCAGCTTGTGGTTCATCCAGCCCGGCATTTTGCGTGATGTACTCTGCATATAAGTTACATAAGCAGGGTGACAATATACGGCCTCATTGTACTCCTTTTCCAATTGTGAACCAGTCCTTTCCTGGTTTGTTGGTAGGAAGGCCCAGGCCCCAAATTCACTGTTAATGAATACGGGTGGTGGAAAAGCCACTGAACCTGGATTCTAGTTTGAAAACATCTTTGAGCTCTTTTGTAACCTCCCTCAAACTTCCTGATTCTTGAAAACATGCACAACATACAGAACATCTCGTCTAACACATAGCTGCAGCCCTACCATCTACTGTGAGCAGAACATGTCACTGGTGGGGCAGGGCGGGAGGTGCTATGGTTTCAACGGCAGGAGAGGAAGGGAGGGAGAAGAAAGCTGTTAAACAACCCAGAGTTTACTCTGGAAAAAGAAAAGCTAGTGCTTCCACTTCTAAACGGTCTTGATTTCCTGTTTTAAAGTCTTCTAAAATAAGATGTCTATCTTTGACTAGTATACAAATACCAGGAAGGTCACTTGACAGAAAATAAAAGTCTCTCTCAAAACCCTCTGTTGCTACAACCTAAGAGAGCCTTTGATGGCAAAGCAAATGCAGCATAACAGAAGCTGGGGGCCACTGGTGTCCCTGCGGGTGGGGAGCTGGGAGAAGACAGATGCCCAGGAGAGAGTGCTGGCAACAGGGACACCATGGGAGTGGGGAAACGGGCTTGCAGGTAAAACGCTGGCCTGGGTCCTGCTCCTTTGCCCAGATTTCAGGCACGAGGTTGTTTCCATACCCTGTGCTACAATTTTTCAGGAAGAAAACGGCACTATCAGCCACCACCCCATTTCCATCTCCTTCCTCAGACACTACAAGGCTGCCCTGTTGAATGTCCCTTTGTTTTTGTTTTTTAACTATTTTTTGTTGTGGTAAAACAAACTTTTACAATTAAAAAAAAAAAAGCTAACAAAAGTTTGTAATTTTAACCACTTTTAGGGGTAAAATTCAGTGTCATTGATGACATTCATAATGCTGTGTAACCATCACCAAAATCTTTCATCACCCCAAACAGAATTCTACAGAGTAAGGAATAAGTCCCCATTTTACCTCTCCCAGCACTTAGTAACCTGTCATCTATTTTCCGTTGCCATGAATTTGCCTGTTCTGGATGTTTCACACATGGAATCACGTACTATCACCCTCTCCATCTGGCTGCTTTTACTCAGCATAGTGTTTTCAAGGCTCATTCATGCTGTTCAGAATTTCATTCCTTTACATGGTTGAATAATATTCCACTGCAGGGAAAACCACATCAGCTCATCCCTTCATCTGCTGGTGGACACATGGGGTTTGTTCCCAGCTTTTGGCAACTTTAATAATTCTGCTCTACACATTTATTTTCATCCATTTTGTCCCCACTTGGCAGAAGTGGTGGCTGGAACAACAGAGAAGACAGATGCCCTGGGGTCGAGCTGTTTGTCTTGGAAAGGCTGTCTTTGGCACGGCTTCACCAACTTTTTCAAGGGACCCTGTGGTGTTCGGTTATGCTTTGAAGTGGAGCCCCTTTCAAAACTGACTCTGAGTTTCTCCTTCTCACTTCGCCCCTCCTTGGCCAGGCTGGGAGTCCGGCAAGGAGGCACAGGGAGGGCCCAAACCCCGGCTCCCTCACTGGCAGGCGTCTGCTCGTGGCCGCGGCTTGCCGCCTCCGAGCCCACAGGGGGCTGGGCCGGCTGTCACCTGTCGCCCGTTCCCCCGGACGGCCCCCAGAGCGCAGGCTGCGAGCTCCTGCCCGACCGCCAGGGCTGAGCGCCCGCCTGCCCAGCCAGTCGCCCGCCCCTGTGGTCTCTCCGTGATGGCCCCCAGGGCCTCACTTCGGGCTGTCAACCTGACACGGTGGGCTGGGGCTGGGGCGCCGGCACCGGGAGGACGTGGGGCCCGGGTGCAAAGATGGCAGTGCCCGGGCACCAAGATGGCAGTACCCAGGTATGAAGATGGCGGTGCCCGGGCACCAAGATGGCGGTACCCAGGTATGAAGATGGCGGTACCTGGGCACCAAGATGGCGGTGCCCCGGTATGAAGATGGCGGAGCCCGGGCACCAAGATGGCGGTACCTGGGCACGAAGATGGCGTTGTGCAGGAAGTTCTCGAAGACCTTGCGGTACTCGGCCTCCTCCTTCTCCGCCTGCTTCTCGGCTTCGGTTTTGGGGGCAAGCGCAGCACGGCCCTTTCTCCCCGCCCGCACACCTCGGTCTTGGGGTTCTCCGTCACCTCCTCGACGCCGATGGTGCCGTCGGCGTACTTCCTGATGGGGATTTTGTCTGCTCGGAACAGAGCGGCCGGTGCGAGCCAGGTTACGCGGGCTGCCGGGAGGGGCGAGCCCGCGCCCGGGCGCGCCCGGCCGCCGCCTCACCTTTGGAGCAGTAGTTGTGCCGGTACAGGTAGCTGTCCTGGGGCTGGCGCTGCCAGCGCACGATGTAGTAGCTCAGGTTGCCGTTGGGCAGGGAGGGCGGGTTCCACTTCACGATCAGCTGAGAAGAGGAGTTTGAGGCCGAGAGGACGTCCAGGGGGATGGAAGGAACTGGGAGGGGGCAGAGGACCGTCAGAAAATGCAAGGAAGCCGAGGCCCAGGCTGCCACTCAGCGCACACCCACCAGAGTGTGATCTGGGCAGGACAGGGCGGTGGACACAGACACAAGACGCCCCTGAACCTCCTTTCCCACCTGTCTTACTTTCCCTTTATAGCATCTGTTCTCAGGGCATCTCCGTGGTGACAAACACAACTGAGCCGTCCACGGCAAAGGGCGGTGGGGACGCAGCGGGTTGGGAGGGACAGCTTAGAATCTACAGTTAATGCAAATGCTGGACTGTCCTCATGTATCAGCGCTGCCATCCTCCAAGATGTTTAACTTGGGCAGTGTCAGCAAATGGTAAGACCAACTGCCTTGTGTGTGTGTAGTGTGTGTGGGGTGGGGGGTGGGAGTTCAAGGGGGAGGGGGGCACCTATGGCAGATTCGTGTGGATATATGGCAGAAACCAACACAATATTGTAAGGCAATTATCCTTCAATTAAAGTAAAGTTTTAAAAAATTAGAAAAAAAGAAACTGACTGACTTCTATTTATTTGAGGTTTTGACTGTCTGATAAAAAAGGGAAAAAGCCAAAATGAAAGGGGGACGGAAAGGGTGATGGAGGGTGGAGGGTGGGGCACAGGGGCCTGGAGGAGAAGGCGATGAAAAAGGGTCTGTAAATCTGACAACCATATAACCACGAATCAGTGGAAGTATGGAGTTACCACTACGAGAAGTCTAAAAATACCTGGAACACATATAAAGCCCTGATTTCAAGTCATGGACTCTTGTTACCATCAAAAGAATATCGATTTACAGGCAAAGCATAAGAATCTGGTCAAACTGTTCTTACTATTGCCCCTAAATCCCAAAGCCAGAGCTGAATTGTGTATAAAGGGCAAATGCATCCAGGGACCACTGAAATCTTGTTTTCATCAGGTTCACAAAAAAGCATTGATTTTGGTAGGTTTACCAAAGTGCGAAAAACACCTTCGCTATGTGCCACTTAAGCAATGTGGTCATGCAAGCTGCTTTTTTTATTTAACTGGAGTATAACTGCTTTACAATGTCATGTTAGTTTCTGCTGTACAACAACATGAATTAGCGGTTTGTATACATACGTCTGCTCCTTCCTGAGGCTCCCTCACATCCCCATCTCACCCCTAGGCCATCACAGAGCACTTAGCTGAGCTTCCTATGCAAGCTGCTTTTCACATTTGAAAGCTTAAGGGACAACATATACATGAGCATCTGAACACTTGGTAGGGAAGGATGTTAGGAAAAAGTTATGACTCATGCTAACTTTCTCTGGGAAAATGTTTAACTACTAAATGCTAGGCCATTTTAGCGCTTCCTAGAATAAGTATTTCAGAAACACACAGCTGACCCCGAGATGTTTCAATAACAGGTGTCACAAAAACACAGGGGCTGAGGACTAAGCCATTCTCTGACACTTGTAAGGATGGGCGCCAAATGGAGCAAACTGACTCAATTTGTGCAGCACTTTGTTTTCCATCTTTGGGGAAAGGGAACAAGTTTCTTAAGAACTGGTCATAGCAAAGAAAGATTTTTATTTTCCCTAAACTAGTCACAATGAATTACTTCCAAATTTTTAGGCTGAACAACTTGTTCTGTTTGCTTGAGCCTCTGCTACATCATCCCAGGCCTAGAATCAGAAGCCTGCATCACATTTATTGATACAAATGCGGTGACCGGTCAGTGACATGATCATAGCCACTTAGAAGAGCATTGGGATGGAACAGGGGAGGGGAGAGGAGGCAAGAGAACATGAGCAAAAGGATTTCCTAACCAACATTTTTTCCTCTCCCTCTTTGCCATTTAAATTCACTTTGTGCTAGCTTATATGTGTTGTAACAGCCTACGCATTGTAACAATGGCTATCATCAAAGAATGTTTAAGTGCCTTTTAAAATGATGTGCATTTCCCTACTTCTAACCTGGTATTTATACACTTGGAAAATTGACACAAACGTTTGCTCTCATTAGTTTCAGACTCTGGAGCTGAGAAATGAGGTAGTTTAGAAAATGGGGATCAGGGGAGAAGGAGGCACATTTTCATCAGCAATCATTTGCAGTGTCTACCACATGGTTCCTCTCATGATTTTCAACTTGTGTTTGTTTACTTGGAACCCTAGGCACTACAGGATGAAGGTGAGAAGCCAGTGAGCCCGAGATCAACTGGAACACCAACCAGCAGGGCTTCAGTTCCCAGAGGTCCAACTATCCAATAAACAAGAAGGGGAGCCCAGGCGACTGTATCCCGTGGGGCCTCCCCGAAGAAACCAACCCAGCACCCTGGGGGACCTGGGCTCACTGGTCCAGGACAATCAGGATGATGATGGAAGAAGGTTCCAAGTCCAGAGAAGATGTCCTGGAACAGGCTGGGGTTTTGGGAGTAGGGGAAACAAAAATGATACTGCTAAGTATCAGTATTATACTGATATACTGAGAAGGCATACAAATGGAAGACACACGGGCTCAGGACGGGGAGACAATGGGCGCAGCTCAGGGACAGCCCTCTGCGAGTATCTTGTGAGCGAGGAACGTGAGCTGATGAGGCGGGGACGGCGGGGGCCGCGCGTGGGTACCTGATGCATTGGTGCGAATGTACAAGATCTCACTCTTGGCCCCACGGATGTGGTCGTTCTCCACCATGGTGAGTGTCACGGCCTTCACGTAAACAGCGTACTGCGTCCAGGGCTTCAGCCCGTGCAGCAAAATGCCAGGCTCCACGTCCTTGTTGGGCGGGAGGTCCACATCCACCATGTTCCAGCTGTTGGAGCCGCAGGCGTCCTGCCCGTCATACTCCGTGACATTTTTAAAGGGGCTGAAACACAGTCAGTGAAGCTTAGACAGTGCTTTATGGAGCTAACGTGGAAGCTGTAAGAAACCTCCCCGGGTGTCCCCCTTCCACTTGCCATAATGGGGATTCCAGGTAAAACATACCAGCAGTTAGATCTTTATAGAATCAAAGTAAGCTCCCGGACTCCAGGTCTCACTTGGTTCTCTATACATTATAGAATCAAACCCTCTGCCTCTGGAAGAGTACGCTCTGTAATTACTAAGATTGGAAACACTGCTCCTGAAGAGTGTATATACAAATACTCTTTCCCTCTCTTCCCACTGTGGCATTTTTTTTTTCCCACCATAAAGAAAAACAAGGGCAGTCACTTAATGCAAACACCAGTTATTGATAAGAATAACTTCTGGAGGAAAATGCCTTTGCCACAGACAAATAGCTTCTCAAATACAGCCTCCAAAATCTAATTTGCTCACAAACAATTCTGACTGCTTAAGTATTTTTATCACATTCAAATATTTAGTTTCCAGGTTATCTCAGCCACTAACATCAACCCCTTGGTGAAAGTGCCAGCCGACCTTGCCAGAGCACTGGTAGGACTGTCAAAGAGAACGGAGGTTCTGCACAGATGCAGAGCTGGACAGGGATCCCATGCCTTCAGATGGAAGGGCTGGACAGCCACTGGTTTCTGAAACCAGCATTCACACACCCCTCCCGATTGTCATGACGGCGGATGAGTGACTCCCGCGTGCAGGGACAGTGAATGCCTGAGAATCCTGCATCTGGTCTTTCTCATGGACACGACACCCCCAGGGCCCCAGCTGTGGCAGGGGAAGGGGTACGAGATGCTGCCACCGTGGCTCTGGTTCCAGCTCCAGGGAAGCCAGGCACCCGGGAGAGGCATCAAGGTGGGACCTGGGTGAAGAGGGTGACTAAGAGGCCCAGGCAACCATCTGGATACCGGAGGCACCAGAAGGGAGGGGCAGGCCAAGAAGACATCCCTGCCATCAGGAGAGGCATGCTGGCTGCCCGGGCAGGCAGGTGTGCCCTGAAGGACAAGAAATGCCCCTGGCAGATTCTGGGAGAGATCCTGAAAGGTTCGGGACGTGGAAGTCAGTCTCTCTCCATTCTCCATCCCTAGTTTGGAAGGTTTATGATCTACAGTGGAGGGCCACATCTGGGGAGGGGCCACAGAGAGTGATAGGAGTAGACTACGGACTCCTCTGAGGGTCACCTCGAGGGGGGCTGAGCACCCCGATCCGAGTGTCTGTGGATTATGGGTTAGAGGGCACCAAGGCTACAATGATGCCGCAACCACACGCTCCGTCCCAGCTTCTGAATGTTTGGACTGACCTAAGTCAGTTTTTCGCTTTGGACTTTTTAAATTCAAGCATCTCTAAACACCCACTGGAGAAGGAAAGGCGTTGAGAAAACACTTTTTCGTTTACAGCTGTCACTGGTGGTTGTGGCTGTCACCGGACAGCAGGGGTTGGTGGGGGGGATGAAGCCCGCCCACAGAGGGACATCCGCAGCGTAGACACTCACGCTTCCTTGTAGTAGACGGTGAAGCTGATGAGGTCCCGGTAGTCGGGGGCCGGTACCGGTGCCAGGTGATGATGATTCGGTTCTTCGATGTGGTGGTAGAGGTGAAATGCAGGACGTCACTTTCACCTGGGGCAGAGGCACACGCGTGAGGGACAGAGATCTCCGCCCTCCCCTCCCTCCCACCCGCGGGCTCACCTGCTCGGCACCATGGCCCTCTCCCCCAAAGCTGGCTATGCGTGCAAAGCCCCTGCTGTCTCCACTAAGGACCAAAACACTGCACTGCAGGGCCTGCAAGGGGCTCCGTCCTTTGCTTTCGCTACGTAGGGCCCTGGATGTGAACCTGTAGGCGATCCTTAATAACCTGGAAGAAGACTGCTGGCTGTACCAAGGGAGCTTGTCTCTGTTCATGCCTGAGATGTGGGCCACCGAGGGGGCTGGGGACCTTGACGCTGGAAGATCTTCTTAGACAAGGTGACACCTGTCTCACCACTGTGGATCTGCCTGGTCACGTCAGTGATGGGGCAGGTGTGCCACAGGAGGGGAACTTTCCTTAGTTGGTACCGACATCTTCCTGCGCGACACCTCCAAGAACTCCCTGGAGACTCCAGCAGTGCTCACGCGTAGCGGGAATGGACTGGGCACTAACAGAGCCCACCTCACTTGGCACAGCTCCCGTCCTCTATGTGAGGAGCCTGGGCCAGGGAGCACCACAGGGAGGCTGTCCCAAGTCCCCTCGTGCTCCCAGGCCAGATTCAAACTGCTGAGAACTTGGAGACAGTTGCGGAAGCCGCCCAGCTGAGACCCAAGCTCTCCTATGAATGGGCCTTCCCGCCCCCGGCCTGTGTTTGCCTGACTCCCTCCCAACGCACCCTCCACCCTCGGGAGGTGACGCAGAGGCCAACAAACAGTTACAATCCAAGATGTTTGTGAGGCAAAACGTGATGGATTGAGATGGAAAAAATGCTCAGTTTCTGCTAAAAGGTTATTTACAGAGGAAACATCATTTTTTTCCCCAAAAAGAAAATAAATGGCTACTGTATTCATGATCCAACAGGTCAGACTGGCTGCCTCTGAGCAGAAAAACACTTTGGAGAGAGCTATGCAACATCCAGTCTGTGATGGTCTAAACAGGAGTGTGGCGAGGGGGGTGTGTCGCGTGCAGGGAGAAGGCCCTCCAGCTCTGCGCCGGGTTTCTCTCCTCTAAAATCCCTTCCTAGGCAACTCGAGAGTACACAGGGTGAATCCCAAGCCCACAAAATGAAGGTCTCTAAGATTCTCTCTGGCCAGTGTGCGTGTGTGCAAACCACCCCAGATCACAGGGGTTAGTCTGTTTTTTGCATATTGTCCCTTATCAAAAGCCAATGGTGGAGAGAGCATTTACCTTCCTAACTTGATCCAGCCACACAGAGGCACACCATTTTTAAAAACAGTTTTACATACAAAGTTAGGTGAGAAACTCACTGCTCAGAGACAAAACCTTCAAGCAGAAGTCATATAACCAATACAAGATTATAATTATACTGTTCTAAATTTAAAAAGCAGTTATCAATTCAGGGAGGCAGTCTCTCTCCATTTTTCATGCTGTGCTGGGACCAGGATCCAGGTTGGGGGCCCATGGCCACAGGGGCTGCAGCTGAGCCCCCCTGCCCTCAGACCTCTCCTCCACCCTGGAGACTCAGAGCCAGGCTCACTCCCTCCCAGGGCTGGAGAGGACCAGCTCTCCCCTGAAAACAATCCAGCAGTCCGCATGAGCATAAAACATGCTTAACTCGGTGTATTCTGTAAGCACCTCTTTAAAATCTGAGTGAAAAACCATTTATAAACGTTTATACACAGATAGATGCTACGGAAAATTTACTAATACGAATCTGCCTCACTACTGCCTTTGAAGATGTCCAGGTGTTTAAGAGGCCTGCGTGAAGTGAGGAGGGGTCACAAACGGAAGCCACTGCACAGTGTGGGAAGTCACACTCACAGGATGCTCTCTCCCCGTTGTTCCTGGTGTTTATATCCCCTTTGCTCTGGCGCCCTTAGTCCCCGTCACTTCCTCCATGCGGTAAATCTCCGAGACACACAATTTGGGATTGAATGCAAAGTACATTTTCCCAGCTTTGATGGTCAGGTTGCGGTGGTCCCAGTCCCACAGCTGCTGCAAGTTCTGGTTGTCAAGGACATAGAAGGAGTAGTTCCTGGAAGCAGAGAGATCAGCATCAGACCATTATCCTTTGCCTCCAGCCACCCTGCTCTGGGACTCTTTGCCACCTGGCTCCAGAAACATCGCCTCTGCCGATCGGAGATGGAATTAACAGAATCTAAGAAGGAAGAGTCCCTGTTAACAATAGCAACAATATGATTCAAGAATAATGTCAAAACAGATAAAACACTAATTTGATGACCCCCGATTACGCTTCTCACACTAGAGGCTGCTACTCAAATCATTCTCTAGAAACGCCTCTGGTTATTTCTCTCAAGCAGAGTATGTACAACACACTTGAAATCAGTCTGCAGAGAACAGATATGCTCTGTTACTCAACCGGAACAGCTTACATATTTGCTGTAGAAAGCCTGCCATTATCTTCGGGGTTAAATCCTATCCCATTCCCTTCCTGAAGCTCCACCGGGGAGGAGAGAAAACAGGACAGGCAGATGGGTCAGTGCTTCCTCCAGATGCAGCCCACCCTGAAAAGTCTCAGCTTTGGTCACTGGAGAAGGTGGAGGAGAAGAAATGGCCCCTGAAGGGCAACTCCCCAGGCCACCCATCCAGGCGACAGCAACTCAGTGTCCAACAAGTTCAGGGCGTCAAAGCTGATTTTCAGAGGGCTAGGGGCTGGGCCCCACCCTGGGATTTTCTCCTGAGCAGGTCTAGGGGTTGAGGATCTGCATTTTTAACCAGCGCTCAGGGGACGCTAACGCTGTACGTGCTGGGCCCACACCTGGAGTGGCACTGGTCTAACAGATGCTGAGCACCATGAGGGGCGGGGGCTCCAAAGCTGACCAAGGGAGACGTCCACCCCAGTGGGTGGACTCAGAAGCAGCAGACACAGCCGCCTCTGAAGGCGAGGCGTGGGGACAGCCAGCATCGGCAGCTGCTAGCCTGGGTCTCCCTAGAAACCATTCCCGCCCCCCACCACCTCGGGGCAGCAGGCGAGTGGACAGCTCCAACCCGGGGTCTGCACGCCTGCACACCAGGCGGGCAGGGTCCTGGCACTGACAGGTCTTCCCCTTGGAGACCTCAGGCCCCTCCCCCTTCCTGCCCCCGCCCCCTGCCTGTTTCCTTCTAGGGTTCGCTCCAGCGCCTTCTACAAAACTGAGTCTAGGCACTAGTGCCACCTTGTGTGTGGTTTCCAAGACCTACTCAGGGATCCAACACACACACAGCAGAGAAGGACGGACCCCGGCCCCCGTTCCCAGAGCCAGGACAGACCAGGCGGAAGCGCGGAGCACTCCTCTGCCCTGGGGCAGGGTGCGCTGGGCACCTCCTGGCGCCTGGTGAGGTTCAGGCCTCTACCCGCCAGTCAGCCCACAGGCTGAGCTAAGCGGAAGCCCAGGTCCCGCCCAAACGCCTCCCCATGTCCCCAGGAGTTTCCGGGGCATTCTGAGACAGGGTCCAGGACGAGCGGTGCAGTCCATGAGCTCTGCGCAGGCACGCAGGTGCTCAGCTCCTTCTGTAGTTCCATCCCTCACTTACGGGTCAGCAGGTAGAGGAACAGCGTCACCCGAGTGCCCTGTGGGTCTGCAGGGCCCAGGAGGAGCCGCCATGCCCAGGGGGCACCTGCCCCCGGCCTGAGGCCCAGCCCCTCAGGAGCCCTGGGCTACATCCCGCGGGGCCGGGGTGGCGGAGGGGCACAGTGAGCCCGCAGGCCCAAAGGCGGCAGCCAGGGGCCAAGAGGGGCTCCTTTCAGACCCACCTGAGGCCTCAGATACATCCAGGGCCACCAAGTCAAAATGGATGTGAAATACTGTCCAAAGGAACCGAGGCTCAGGCTAGGCAACACAAGGCCACGTGTGCGGGCGGGTGGCCCGGACCTGAAAGGCGGGGTTCACCGCGCCCTCCTCACTGTGTCTGATCCCTCCTTGCCAGGCTGCTGGGGCCGCTGCCCGGAGGAGGGGTGTCCGCAGGTGGAGTCGGATGCCTGCTGTCACGGGCCATCGGGCTAGTCCCAGCTCTGAAGGACGCTCTGCGGTGTCAACACAAACCCTGTGGGTCTGGCGGCTCCCAGGTGCCCATGTCGTAAACGCGAGGACAAAATCTCCTTGTTGGTGCAGAAACCTCTGAGCCGGGAGTGAAGGCCAATTACCCAGGTCAAACTTCTGACTCAACCTAAGATGAGGCTTTTATTTTAGTAAACTAATTTCACTAGCAGGGAACAGAACCCTGCCGAAAATACCTTCTAAACAAAACATCTTCTCCCCAGGGGAGGGAGCATGAATTATAAATCAGGAATTTGACAAATGAATGGCAGGCACACTGAAATTCTGTGTATGTGATTAATCACTTTGAAAAGCGAGATTATCTTTTTACAGTAAACATAAACTTTTTTTAACAACACTGAGAAGGCCTGGAGCCAGGATACCAATATCAATAAAACCTGGTCGTTATGGAGCTGGAGTAAGTGACAGAAAATAAAAATAAAACCCTCTTCACAATAATAACCAAGCCATTCACGGGCTGCCGTCAATACTGTTCTTGTTTTCCCAACCCCAGCTGGTGCCCCGCTGCCCCCACATTCCTGCCGAGATCAGGTGAGGATTAAGAGGTAGGAAAAGGCAGAAACTTGTCTGCACATCTTCAACACACACATAAACACACTTAGATTTTATTATTTCCTAAAGGAACTGGCTGTTTAACTCAATTGTTCTGTAAATGTGATTTCCTAATTGTTTCTAAGATGACTGCCTTTACATTCAAAATGTATTTTTAAAAACTATCTGGTTATTTTTTTTGTCCCTTATGCAGACTCCGTGGTGCCTGGATTTTATCTGTGTTACTGTCCTTTCCCCAGCTCTTCTTAAGGTTGCAAACAATGTTTGTTCCTATGCTTCGGGTGGGTCCCCCATGGAAGGTTATCTCCTTGAGGACATCTACATATTACCTGCATCAACATTCTAAATGCCCAGCACATATAGTACACCTAGCTGTTTTATTTATGGCTCCAGTCTCAGGGCTGTCTTACCTCTGAGTTGTCAACACCACCACCTCCCCGCCTGCTCAGATGAAGGGTAGTAAGGACCGGGAAGCAGAGGAAGGCACAGTGCTGGGGATTCTCTTCGTACTTAGAAGACACTGCCAGGTCCAGGGCTGGAGCGTCATCTCCAGTCTTACTAGGCAGCAACTCCAGACAAAGCATTTCTTTAGCTTCTCCCCAGCTGGGATAGATGGGGCTGGGGGGAGGGCAGGGCAGGAATGAACACTCTCCCCCTTTCCAAACTTCACTCACAGACTGGAAAAAAGCAATCACCATTCCCTTTATTTCGCAGAGAAAAAAAACACAGCCTCTTCCCCTGTGGCCCCTAGGGGGCATCAGAACCCAGCACATGAAGGCCGTCTCCAGTACTCCGCAGGGGATGGAGGGCTTGGTCTTTGCACAGAGGCTGCCTCTAATCTGTCTACAACAGACTGCTTTCGACTACGTCCAAATCTCCTCCGAAGTTCAATATTTACACCAGCCTTGGGGGTTCAGTAAGGGTAGGAATTTATATTCATGTGTCTCTAGAACCAAACAGATACTCTAAAAATGTCTCCTCTTTGAGTGTTTTAAAAACAGCTTTACTGAGGTATAATTTATCTACCAAAAAATCCAGTCACTGTAAGCTTTTACAGTTTTGGAGCTCAATAAACTCACACAGGGGTCCAGCCATCCCCACGAGGCAGTGCCGGAGCCTCTCCACCCCTCCTCGCTCTTAGCACTTCCAAGCTCTTCATTCCCAGTGGTGCCCAACGTCTGATTCCACCCCCAGCCCTTCACGGCTTTCTGTTTCCACAGTTTTGCCTTTTCCAGAAAGCGCCCTTAATGGAATCTACAACGTGGAGTCTCTCGAGTCTGGCTTTTTTTCACTTAACCTGATGTTTCTGAGGTTCACTCATGTTGTGACATTATTGCTGGGGAGGAGTCCACTGTGCCACGCTTTATTTATCCACTCATCTGCTGATGGACATTTGGATGGCTTCCAGTGGGGCTTTTATTTGCTGTGGGGTGAGGGGGGATGGCATTATGAATAATAACTCCTATGAATCTTGTGGGGGCACGTTTTGGTTTCTCTTGGGTAGATACTGGGGTAGATCCTGGAACTGCTGAGTCACACGACTGAGTGTACATTTTTTGGAAGCGCCAAAGAAGTGTTAAAGTATAGCCATGTTGCAACCTAATCTTAGAGTTGCAAGAAGATAGAATAAAGCACAAAGTGTTGTAAAGTGGTAGAGACTTGAGTAGAGACGCCTGACTGCATCCAGACTCCAATCCTCATAACCTACCACCTCCGTCTAACTCTTATTCTTTTCAGGGCGACTATCCTCAGTGGCAACAAAATCTGAAATTCTAACTCCTTTATTTGATGCTATCACAGAACAGCATTGTTCAAAATCAGGGAATTTTTTTCAGATAACAGAAATATCTTCTTTTTCAAGGGCTTACAAATTAGCCATTTCATAGAAATTTTGTACATGTGTATTCCAAAATCCACTTTTTTCCCAAACAGCAAAACTTTGGTCTTAATGTCTAAGGCTCCAGAAACACACCACCTTACACAGAGTGATGTCCTCAAGGAAGTGCTGGCCATCTGAATTCTGCTGGCTTAACTTTAGACCGCCTACGTTGTCTGGTCCCTTTATCCAGAGACAAGCAGCCCCGCCACCTGTTCCCATGTGATTTTTCCCTGTGTCCATCGCGGTCCTGGACGTCAGATTCTAGAATCAGCTCACTCTGAGTGAGGAATAAGAGGTCTGCTCCAGGTAACGCTCCTGAATTTCACATTCTGGACTTGACTTTGTAGTCTGGGCTACCTACTCAGGAGACATTTGGGGACAGGTCTCAGTTGCAGTTTGGAAAGCAAAGGTGACATATAAAAAGGATGTATGTCCTACCAACCTGTCTGTTCAGCATCAAAACAAAAGGCTATACAACTTTCTTTCCACTGGACCAAGTGGAAGCATTTATTTGGTCATGAGAGGTATAAGAAAAATCATACTTTAAGACAACAGTATAACAAGAAAACATCTAGGCAAAAATCAAAGTTTTGGGGACATGCTTATGAGAAGAAGAAATAAAGGGGTAAAGCAGTCATTTCCAATTTGGCCACACACTGAAATTACCTGGCAATCTTTAGAAAAGCACTGATGCTTGGATCCCACCTTTAAACGTTCTGACTGAATTGGGATGGAGTACAACTTGCGCATCAGGCTTCCTTTAAAGCCCCAGGAGGACTCTTATGTACAGCTAAGTGTGGGAACCCCTGCGTAAAAGTCATCTTGGCTTATAGCAAAAGCACATGGAAGTGAAAGGTTCTACCAACACTTGGGTAACTCAAACGTCCTGAGTAGGCTCCACTGCCTATCCAAATTATAACCTCCACACCTGGGTGCATAGCAGCTTACGTAACCCCGACGCCACCTACCTCTCCAGCATTTTTTGCCAAACAGGTCCCAGGACGCCCCAGCTCGTTGCCTCTGCTGCTGCTGGCCTGAAACGCCTTTCTTCACCCTCTGCTCTCTGAGCGTTTCCGGAAACCCCCAAGGCCCGTCTCCAAAGCCACCTCTTCTCAGAAGCCTGTCTGATCTTTCTTAATCAGGTATCTGCCTCTTTTTCATGCCCATGGCATGAGCCTTTTCTTTCCCTGTGGCTCTCTGCAAAGCTCACTCAGCACTGCTGGCATTTATCTATTTATCATCTTCCTTTCTTTTCTGCTTCCTTTGGACTCTTCCTTTTTCTTTCTTTTTTAAGATTTGAGTGGAAGATTGGCTCTTTTTAAAGTTTATTGTGCATTCTTTATAGTTTTAGGTGTACATATAGTAATTCATAGTTTTTAAGGTTCCCCCTTTTTTTTTTTTTGGCCATACCATGTGGCTTGTGGGATCTTAATTCCGTGACCAGGGATCAAAACTGCATCCCCTGTATTCCCAACCACTGGACCACCATGGAAATCCCCACAATTTTTAAAGGTTACACTCCATTTGTAGTTATTATAAAATATCAGCTATGTCCCCTGTGTTGTACATTTTATCCCTGTAGCTTATTTTATACATAATAGTTTGTACCTCCTAATCTCCTATCCCTATACTCCCCACCCCTTTCCCCCTCCCCTGCTGGTAACCACGTGTTTGTTCTCTGTATCTGTGTGACTCTTCTTATAGGAGTGAGAGGAGCAGGTGAAGAGGCTGGACCTAACCTCCTTCCTAAGTCTGAGGAGAAATACAGAATTGAGTTGCTACTGGTCACACCTGATCCAAAGCCAGATGCAGGGGCACTCATCACAAGCAAGGTTACCCAGACCATTTTGGTCATGGGTGAGGAAGGCAGTCAAAGGAACACAGCTCTTGTGAAGAGAAGCTAGGTTCTCAAGTGCTCCAGCTACAGAGAGAGCCCCCAGCAATGGCAGGAAGAAATCCAAGGCTGGACGCTCAGTCTCCTCAGAGCTACCAGGGCTACTGCCGATCCACAGGCTCACCACTGCCATCCCCTGACAAATAAAGTACTAAGATCAAGGGAGGCCTGCAGCTTCGCTGAGCCTGGAAGTGGCCCAAACACCTAGGAGACGACACGCATCTATCTGTAAGAAGACCCCACTGGGGCTTCAGGCTGTACACAAGATTCAGATAATAAGAAATACGTCATAAATATTTTTGCAAATAAAAATCACACTTTAATTTCAGCTACACTTGAGTGCCTAATACTTTTAGTTAACACACAACTGATAGGTAATCACGTCATGTAATAATTCCTAATGAAAATTAATTGAACTCTCCTGCTAGCTCTCCCCCTATCTATACCACTTGCTCAACCTGGGAGGAAAAAGTACATCCTCAAGCAGAAGGAAAACTTGCAGGTACCAATATGCTAAACAAAAGGTGCACACCACCACCAGAGTTTTCAGAAAAACCTACTTGGAGGAAAAGGAAAATAGCTGTGCTAAAATTCATTTTAAAATTTACTACAACCAACAGTAACCATCACCTCAAACTGGCAGAGCCTCGGCTTGCTATGCTGATGACCTGGGACATCGGGCTGGGCACAGCAGCAGCCTCGGTGGATTCACCAGGAGAAAGACATTTTTCTAAAGAAACAGGGTTCCCAGCGGGGAGGACAGTATGCTTTTCGGGGATGGAATGAAGTGCTGCCCTCTCTCTTGGCTATATCAGATGATGGAATTTTAAGAATTTAAGACTGACTGAGAGTGAGTCTGAGAAAAGCAGGAAGGCTGTAAGGAAACCCTTATGTGGTAACTTTATCCATCGGGGCACATAAATCAGCAAAGACAGCCTTTCCCATGGCCTTCCCACCTCTCCCGTTCCTAAATTATTTCCCCAAATTCTCTTTAGAAGGAGTTAACTCATTAATGGATGTCTCCTTTTGTTTCCAAGCATTAGCTTAAAACAATGCAAGCATTATATTTAAAGGGGAGCCTGAAGAGAAGCGCCTGTGCAGAGGAACACCCAGGGTGAATTCGGGAGGGAAACTGCCCACGTGTGCGCAGATCGAAGCACCAGTTTTCGTTCCTCAAGCGGTGGATGGCCTTGGGCGAGGCTAAAAACCCTTATCACAAAGCGCATCTCTGCAGAAGGCAAACGTTCTATCAGTAGCGCAAATCATATGAGCTGATCAATAGAAACAATTCTGTGAATCAAGATTTCTTTGTAACAAAATGACCTGTTCATACGCCGCCATATTTCTGGCATTCCATCACATCTGAAAAGGTGGAATGGCTTTTACGCAGTGGACCAAAGCATCCCGAGGGAGGCAAGGGG
The DNA here is from genome assembly GCA_917880005.1 of Nanger dama. Taxonomy (NCBI): domain Eukaryota; kingdom Metazoa; phylum Chordata; class Mammalia; order Artiodactyla; family Bovidae; genus Nanger; species Nanger dama. The sequence continues at coordinate 7,712,230 of CAKJTW010000044.1, read as the reverse complement.
CCCGGGACGATGGTTTCACGGAGAGGTGAGCCATTCAGCACCCCCTCAGAGCTTTTGGTCCCCGCCGCGTCCCCGTCTGCTGCTTTGCCAGCCACAGGTAGACACCCATCCCCGACGGGTCAGGACCCAGGCGCGAGGATGGAGAATCTTGACTGCAGGAGACTCCCCGCGAGGAGGCGGGCCCACGCAGGGCGTCCCCACCGTGAGCACGCTGCTTCTTTTTAATGGGAAAATCTTAAAGGCAGCGTGCGAATGCGGCGGCGGGAGAGCATCAGCTGCGGCCACGCGGGGCTCTTACCCCTCTAGCTGCTCCTCCCCTAGGATCTGGCGCAGGTTCTTCAGGAAGGACAAGGGAGACCAAGGCGTGGGAGTGGCGGATCTTCACGTAGCCCGTCACCACCTCGATGAGCCCCATGAAGTTCTCCAGTTCCGAAGCGATGTTGTCTGTGGCAGGGGGACAGGGTTATTGCGCACCTTGTCACGTGGGGGACACGCGTGTTTTCTCGCAGACCCGTGTGGACAGCACTTAAGCCTGTGCCCTTAAGCCTGTGCCCCAAGCCTGTGCCTCGTTTCCCTGGTGCCCCAAGACACACGGCCTCCCAGGATCCCTGCCCGTGGTCAAAAACATGTTTCCCTAAGCGTGCCTTTCAACTCCCAACGCCTGGGATGGGCCCCCGAGGCGGGGAGAAGGCAGTTTCTAGAAGCCTGAGGACTGTAGTTCCCAGGCTGATTAACAGAATGTAAAATCGTAAACACCAGACTGCCAATTAGCTAAGGCGGACACATCCAGGGAACGTCTCTAATATGCTCTCTCAACAGCACTGCCTCCACAGGAGAAGGGCACGACTAAACAAACAATGTTTTCTCAGCCTCACTAGGAACTGCTCCTGCTGCATCCCTAGTTCCTAAGATACAGGGATCTATACGTAAAGACTCTATCTTACTAAGACTGCAATAAAATGCACCAAAATATTAACAATGGTTATTGGCAGGTAATTTTCAATAATTCACTTCTGTGCTTCTAGATTTTCTATCATGCACATCCATGATTCTCACAGGTGGGAGAGAGTTGGGGACATCATTGCTAACGCCTGTGCAAAAACGACAAGATGTGTGAACAGTGTATTTTCTTTACTCTTACAGCCTTTTTCTCATAGTAATAAAAAGCATAAACTTCAGTTCAACTTGTGCCAAAATTACAAGCCATACTCTAATGAATTGGGTATGGTTCAACCAATGGAATTGTACTGTGTATGACCTGTGAAGGCTTAGTTAATAAAAGGTTCTGTTTTGCTTTCAACTGATAAATATCAAAGAATAAGGGTACTGTTGTCTAGGGCAAGGCCCTATGTTTCTGGACAGTGTGACGGGTTTCCAAGAGAAATGGAGAAATTCGAGTTGTAAAGACTAGCATTTGCCTACAGTTGATGTTTCAAGGATAAAATTCTGAATTAAACACATGGTGGGACTCACGCCTTTCAGTCAAGGCTGAGGAGGGGCCTTTCCAATAAGATGTCCAACCAATTGCCTGCAGTGGACATGAACTGGAAGCCACATTGCATGATCACACACAAATATGTACCAATTTCTCCTCAAACTATACAGTAAACTGTACTTCCTGATTCAATTAAAGTCTTTAAAAAATATTTTGAGGATGCATGAGTGCATGGTCAGTCATTCAGTCATTTCCAAGTTTATGACCCCATGGACTGTAGCTCACTAGGCCCCTCTGCCCATGGGATTTCCCAGGCAAGAATCTTGGAGTGGGGTTGTCATTTCCTTCTCCTATTTTGAGGACAGAAATATGAAAATAAAAGAAGGGTTAGGCACTCAGACAGTAAAGAATCTGCCTGTGATGTAGGAAACCTGGGTTCGATCCCTGGATTGGAAAGATCCCCTGGAGAAGGGAATGGCAACCCACTCCAGTATTCTTGCCTGGAGAATTCAACAGACTGAAGAGATGGTGAGCTACAGTCCATGAGGTCACAAAGAGTTGGACACAACTGAGCAACTAACACTTTTAGGCACTTATGGACACAACTGAGCAACTAACACTTTTAGGCACTTAAAGGGTACGTTCTAGGAACTGAAGAAATCTGTTTGAGAAATTAGGAAATCTATTAAGAGCAAAAAGAATAAAACTTCAGACTACCATGAAAGTAATAAAAGTCTAGCTGTGTGGAAATACAGTTATCTCTGTTGTGAAGGGGTGAAAGGTGTTGTGAAAATCAAGGGCTATCCAAAATTCAAAAAAACTAAGCAGAAAGCTTGATGCTGTCATCTCTAAATCCTAAGAACAGCACTCACTCATTGTACAAATAGTATCAATATTAAGGGAAATTAAATGCACAGAATGCTATGTGCTGTGCTGAGCTGCTCAGTTGTGTCTGACTCTGGGTGACCCCGTGGACTAACCCACCAGGCTCCTCTGTCCATGGGATTCTCCAGGCCAGAATACTGGAGTGGGTTACCATGACCTTCTCCAGGGGATCTTCCCAATCCAGGGATGGAACCCAGGTCTCCTGAAATGCAGGCAGATTCTTTACCATCTGAGCTACCAGGGAAGCCCCTCAAACCATATAATTTTTTTTTTTTTTAAGAATTTAGGAAAACAGTCCCTTTCAACCTCAACGTATTTCTCTATACTATATTTCTCCAAACTTAGGAAACTATCAGTGCCTTCATCAAGTGGTTCCAGTGGTAGAGAATTTAAGGCACTATTACAGATCAAAACTGAAAATATCACCAAATAAGTCAACCTTCGGAAATGCTTCACACATGCAATTGCCCGAAACACCATCTACTGCAGATAGTGGGGAATCCTACAGGGGGTGTGAGACTGAAGCTTCAAATGCATGCTGACATAAGATACTTGTACCTCTCTTGGTTGTCAGAAGTAAATTTGGAGATGGGCCAGTTTTGGACTGAATAAACTTTAAACTGATATCATTAAACCCTTCCCTTGCTCATTCTCTTCCACATATCCAAGGAACCAAGACTCTCTGGACTTTAAGCTCTGAGGCCTTGGCTCTGGCTGGAGACTGCTGAGTCATACCTCTGATCCATCCATCTCTCCTGAGGTTTGCATGTGTTGAGACATGAATATCCTGCATACGATGTGACTTAAGACAGATGAGAGATGGCCCTATGCAGAAACAAATGCTGTGCCCATGGCTAAAATGCCGACTAATCTCCTGCTCTCTCTCTTTTTTAATCTTTGAGGGACGCTCAAAGGAGGGGCCCTGAGCATGTGGCTTACACACCATGTTGTTTTTCTAGGCCTATAGTTTAGTTATGAGTCATGGATGAGTAGGAAAAGCTCAACAAAAGAAAAGCAAGAGGTCTGGCCCTCTCTTCCAGGAAGCGGGAATACTTACTGCCGCGTCGGATGTTGATGAGCAGATTGCCTTTGAAGATGGTGCATCCTTGGAGCATCTGAGCAGAAGTGACAGAATCAATGGTCTTTGTCTTCTTTTCTTCCTCACACACTTTGGGACAAGGGCCTTCGCAAGGGATGCAGTACATGCTGTTGAAAATAAAACAGCCCAACACACTGAGAGCTGAGTCTGTCTTCCTACATTACAAAAATTCTTACAAGATATGCTTTTATTCCAGGTGTCTTTATAGTCCACATTACAGAAAGCAACTGGCAGAAGCATTCAAGTGGTCGTACTGTTTCTCAATGCCAAGCCTTCCCAGGGTAAGCCACTCAAACGGCAATCAAAAGGAGAAACTGCCTACAAAGGAAAAGCGTGCTGCCTGTTTCCAGAAAAAACACATGATACACCCTTGAGGCATGTGTGTATCATAGGCTGGGGCTGGTGAGCCAGCTGGTCCCTTGCAGAAGGGAGACACCAGGGGATCCCAAGAAGAACAGAGCTGCTCTCTGAGGTCGTGGGCCCTGCTGATGCACCCCCGGAGGAGCCGCTGGGAGAGTGGACAGGGATGCTGAAGGGACAGCAGTGTCCCCGCTGCTGACCAGAAGCTAACTCCTGGAGCCAGCGGCCCAGTGGGGATTCCAGAAGGCACGTGCTGTAGCACAGATCCATTATTTTCTTGCTAAAGCACAACTGAAATAATTTCTTGACAGTGTTTGGCAGAAACGTGTAAATTGATCCAAATGTTGTTTTTGCTGCATACACAATAAAAACAGGAACTTCCATTGCTTTGTAATGAGCTCCTGTTTCACATGCAATCTTGAACATGCCACAAACCCACCAACAGCCAGGGACTAGCGAGTGACCTTGGAACTTTTCCTTATTTAGGGAATAGCGGACAAAACACTAATCCAACTCTCTGAACTGCAGGAAGCTGGGTCAATTTCCAAACAGAATAAATGATGCAACATTATGGGATGTGTGTGTAATAGGACGGTGAACTGGAGAGCCACTATATTTACATGATTATTCTTGAACGATCTTTCAAACTTCATGAAGATAAGTGAGAAACATCCAGGAAAGCAGTGTAAGTTAAAGCTCTTAGCATGAAGTACCACCCTCCATCACTGAACTTTACTGCATATCTAAGGCAAAGATGAGATGCAGGATGCGTGGGGCTGGTGCACGGGGATGATCCAGAGAGATGATATGGGGTGGGAGGTGGGAGGAGGATTCAGGATTGGGAGCTCATATACACCCATAGCAGATTCATGTCAATGTATGGCAAAACCAATACGGTATTGTAAAGTAAAATAAAGTAAAAATAAAATTTTTTAAAAAAGTTACATTAATTTAATATCAATAAAAATAAAACAATGAAAATACAAAAATTTTTAAAAATAAAAAAATAAAAGCTTATAGGTAAATATAGTTTTCCTGCTGTTTTCTTATTTCACGTCGGGAAAACAGGAGGGAAGGTTTCCAGAGGAAATGGGCCGACCGTAGCAATGGAGGTACCCCCTTTCTCTGACATCACGACATTTTCACTTCTAGAGTCTGCAGCAGATTTTCCTCAGCATTCCTTGATGGTCTTTCATTGCTTCTAACTTACCTACATACCATATAAGGCCCCAGTTCCCTTTTAAAAACTTGGTGTGAAATAATTCCAGACACACAAAAATTACAAAAGTAGTACGGAGGGGTTCTGTGTGCCCTTGACCCAGTTCCCCCAATGGCTCCACCCTGCACCATGACAATGCAACATCAAGCCCAGGAGACACACAGGCACAGCACACTCCCATGCCACCTCATCACCGGAGTAATCACCGTGCCGAGGCGGCCCATCCCCAGCAACAGCCCCGTGTGCTGCCCGTTCGGCCATCCTGCCCCCACGCCTCTAACTCGGGGCCGCCATTCACCTGTTCTCCATCTTGGTAATGATGTTATTTTCAGAATCTTATATAACTGTAATCATCTGGTGTGTGACCTTGTGAGAATGGCCCCCCCCCAACAACACACAGCATAATGTCCTTGAGATCCATCTGTGTTGTGTGGGTTTGAATAGTTTGTCTCTTTTATTGCTGACTGACATTCCATGGTGTGATGGATCACGGTTTGCTTGGCCATTTACCTATTGTGGAGCATCTGTGCTATTTCCAGGCTTTGGCTATTAAAGCTGCTACCGACAGCTGTGTACATGTTTTTGTGGCAACTTAAGTTTTCGTTTCTCTGGAATAAATGTTCAGGAGGGTAACTTCCGGGTTGTAGGTTAAGTGTGTGCTTTGTTCCTCTCACATTTTATTCAAATAGCAATTTCTGAACCAAACACCTTTCTTAAAATGTCTAGGAATCAGCTAGTTCTTTAAAAAATGTTTTTCTAAGGAAGTGCTCTGATTACATGTTTATAGTTTAAGCTTCCTCAAGTCCATTCTGGTACAGAGAGGGTATAAACAGTATTAAAAAATAAATATTTTAAGTAAGTGTCAAATAGGCCTTAAAGGCTGGGGGGTGTTATTAGTTTTTGATGGTGTTTTGTTTTCAAGTGAAAAAGGTAGATCTGTAACTCTGAACTGACTGCAAGCATGAGTAGGAAAAATAAGAGCTTAATTCTTCAAAGAATGAATTATAGTAGAAGAGGTCACAGCGCATAGCGCCCCTACTTACCCACAGCTATGGCAGCTGCAAACGACTGAATGCCTCCAGCATCCAAAGAAACACACCAGCGGGCAAAGGAGTTACGAGCCCCGGGGCCATGCACCAGCTGCCCCTACAGCCCCCAGCTTGGGGAGGAACCGACGGTGGCGATTTAGTGGCTAAAGTTGCGTCCGAGTCCTGTGAGCCTGGGCAGGAACCGTGGCACAGCCTAAACTGGGTTCCAGGCACTGCCCAGGGACTGGCAAAGCCTTTTTCAGTTCTAGGTCTGCCAATAAAATGTGAGCAAAATGTGGCAGACTTATTTTAGGTGGAATATGTATACTCCACCGTTCACCAGTATCCTTGGCACAGTGACCATTTTAAAGTATTTAGAGTAATTTTTACTATTACAGTCACTACAGCAATGATGACAGGCAGAGTGTTCTCCATTTAATATTACAGAACTACGCGAGCGTTATCTCTGGTTTGAAGTTAAGTCTATGGAAGGAGCAACATCTCCAAATATTACACCGGAAACAGATGCCCCTTACCAAGACTTGCTTGAGGAGGTCTGCAGAAACAGAAGGCAGCAAACAGACGGGAAATTACACATTACACTCAAAATGAAGATTTCCTTTTCCAGCGGTATTTTATATTTGTGGAATAGCTTTATTTTTTAAGAACCCGAAATGGAAGGCTCCTCTGGTGTAGTCATGAAGCAGGCATTTTTAGTCCATTCCATCAGAAGAACTCCTTGAGAGTTCTCTGCTCTGCTCCAGAGACAGGACCAGCAACCCCAGGTCTCAAGCCTTCTCTTGCTTGCAGGATTATAGTCCTGTATTTTCTAAGAACCCTGGCACTGCTTTTTCAAAAACTTAAAACCAATAACAGCTTCACAGAAGTCGGGTTGGCATGCACGAAAGGGATGCTGTTTGCTGTCAGGAACTTCTTTGCTTCCAAAGCTTAATGTCCAGGAAGGAAAATGAGACACAGAGAAAACTGAGGGAGCGTGAGAGCTGTGTGGGTAGCAATGGGGCAGAGCACACTGCTTGCTCCGAGTGGAGGGGGAAGCCAGTGCTAAGGGGTGTGTGTGTGTGTGTGTGTGTGTGTGTGTGTGTGTGTGTGTGTGTGTGTGTGTGTGTGTGTGTGTGTGTGTGTGTGTGTGTGTGTGTGTGTGTGTGTGTGTGTGTGTGTGTGTGTGTGTGTGTGTGTGTGTGTGTGTGTGTGTGTGTGTGTGTGTGTGTGTGTGTGTGTGTGTGTGTGTGTGTGTGTGTGTGTGTGTGTGTGTGTGTGTGTGTGTGTGTGTGTGTGTGTGTGTGTGTGTAGCAATGTGATGGTGTGTGTGTGCAGCAAGTGATGGAGCACAGTGCTAAGGGTGTGTGTGTGTGTGTGTGTGTGTAGCAATGTGATGGTGTGTATGTGCAGCAAGTGATGGAGCACAGTGCTAAGGGGTGTGTGTGTGTGTGTGTGTGTGTAGCAATGTGATGGTGTGTGTGTGCAGCAAGTGATGGAGCACAGTGCTAAGGGGTGTGTGTGTGTGTGTGTGTGTGTAGCAATGTGATGGTGTGTGTGTGCAGCAAGTGATGGAGCACAGTGCTAAGGGGTGTGTGTGTGTGTGTGTGTGTGTGTGTAGCAATGTGATGGTGTGTGTGTGCAGCAAGTGATGGAGCACAGTGCTAAGGGGTGTGTGTGTGTGTGTGTGTAGCAATGTGATGGTGTGTGTGTGTGCAGCAAGTGATGGAGCACAGTGCTAAGGGGTGTGTGTGTGTGTGTGTGTAGCAATGTGATGGGGTGTGTGTGTGTGTGCAGCAAGTGATGGAGCACACTGCTTGCTCAAAGTGGTAAGAGCCTATGCCTGCTCACTGCCTCACGGATGCTGGTGGGGTTACTCCGTCTTCCCTCCCGCACTTCCAAAATTTTCACTGGTCTAGAGCTGAGCAGCCCTGGAGATAAGAAAACCTCAGTCTACAGTCTCTACCCATGGGCTCTGGAGGAGAGCCCCGCATGCGCACAGGGACTCAGAGACCTCCTGGGACCTGAGCCAGCAAATCAGGTGCTTCATTCCAACCGTCCAGGCGGGCTGCTTCTAAACCAGAAGACCTGCCCATCACGCCTGGCGCCATCAGCAGCGGTGGTCACGCCAGCCCTCCGCAGTGCCCTCGACTCCCTTAGCCTCCCGGGGCTGCGCCCACACTGACCTCTGGCTCCCGTTGCGGATGAAGCCCGACGGGCACTCCTGCATGCACTCGCCGTCGTGGATGACGAAGCCCTCGGATTCGCTGCTCTCGGCGTTGGGGATGTTGGCGCAGAAGTCGCGGTCCACGCAGCGCCAGCCCTCGAAGCGGTAGGTGTCGGGTGGGCAGCTGGGCACGCAGATGCCGGCGTAGTAGTAGTGGCGGCAGGCCACGCAGGCCGTGGCGTTGTCGGGCTCGCTGCAGCTGCCCAGGCACTCGGGGTGGCAGCACTCGTGGGTCTCCGTGCACGCCCGCTTCCCGCACGCGCTGGGGCACACTGTGGGGACAGGCAGGGCGTGAGGCCGCTGGGCGCCGGGGGGCCCCACCCAGCACCCCCAAGCCACCAGCCACCCGCGGGGGCCCAAAGCTTGAATCCCCAGGGTCACATGTTGAGAATTTCGCTCGGGCAGGGAGCAAGTACTCTGCATTTCGAGTCAGGTGAGAAGGGTTTAACATCCAGCCTCTCCTAGTTGACTCTTTTTGGTCTTGGAGGAGTGCTTAACAATCTCTGACCTTGATCCTCTTTCTCATCTGCAGAACAGGGTAGCAGCCCCCCATCTTGGAAGGTTACCCGTGTCATGGGTGATAGCCTGAAGTACTGCGTGGACCATACAGGTTACTGTTACTTTAGAAGGCATCATATGCGCTTCTCAAACTGCATTTTGCCTGTGTTCCTCACTGAAATGTCTTTAACTATTTCTGATATCTGTAAATGTCTTTAAATAGTGTGCAGAAATGCTCATTTATTTTTAAAATGATTAAAACTAGAATGTGCTAAAGATGACACTATATGGGTTGACAAATTAGCTTTAGAAAGTTTGTATCTGCTTGTATCATACCAAAGGTCTCACCCCAGATAAACAATGATATTAACATATTCATGTACCACAACCTAATATTTCACAGAGAAGCCCCCGTGTCTGATGGTTTTTCTCACATATAAAAGTGGATGGGTGGGCAGTGTCTCCAGCCTAGTGAAGGTGTGAAAGTGAAGTCGCTGTTGTGTCTGGACTCTTTGCGACCCCGTGGACTGTAGCCTACCAGGCTCCTTCCTCCATGGGATTCTCCAGGCAAGAATACTGGAGTGGGTTGCCACTTCCTTCTCCAGGGGATCTTCCCAACCCAGGGATCGAACCGGGGTCTCCCGCATTGCAGGCAGACGCTTTAACCTCTGAGCCACCAAGGAAGCCCAGAGGACCATAAGATATCATTACAAACCATCTCCTGTGAGCCCTTCTATGTTAAAGATAAGTGAAAGGAGTATCTAGAAAAGCCAGAGAACCACAATTCTTGTCCCAAATAGATGAGCTGGCATTTATTTCTCTAACAAAGCCATAAGGATCACACTCTAGGGAACTTAGAGCAGTGTGCCTTTCTAACAAAGGTGCCTTACTAACTCTCCATTAGCCTTACTAGCAAATAAAGTGCAAGTCAACAAAATATGAAATCTGGTTGACATTATCTGCTTCCTTTTTCCATGAGTTGGAAAACACAAAATTATTTAAATATGTAGATTACTGACTCTGACATGCATTATTTACTGAAGATTCTATTATTGTTTTTCTTTATAATAAAAAAGATGAAGAAAATCAGAAAGTAGATTAGAAACTGCATTGACCACCTCGTCTGCCTGTCCACAATGGCACTTGATCAGTACCTCCATGAAGACTCCCCCACCAGATCAGTTTCTATGCACCTGCATGCACACACAAATGTAAACATCTATAAAAAAGGATCAAGTCATTCTAAAAGCATTTTTGGCATAACATGCTGTGAATTCGACAATAATTTAACAGCTGCATCACAGCCCATAGTATAGTACATCATATGTTGTGATTAGTTTCCTATTAGACATTTCATTTATTCCCAACATTTTATTAGGACAATAAGCAGTCAATCTTCATGAGAATTCTTAATCATTTCAATAAAATCAATTTCCAGAGTTAGCCTTGCTGGGTTGAACTGTCCTCTGGGAAGTTGGTACCAATATACACATTTGGGAGCTGCATGCATGAGTACCTATTTTATTGCCAAAAGGTGCATTTAAAAACAGCTGTCAGAACTTGGACATTCAAATGAATACTGTCACCTCGGAAGAAACAAATTCTCATGATACTGTCAGGCTTAAACATTTTTTTTGCAGGTTTCTCATCTGATCATCATCTTTTGACTGAGATAAACGGGTGACCTTCCATTATTCATTCTTATCTATTTTGGTAATAGAACCTTGATTTTTTTTAAATTAATTAATTAATTTTAAATTACAATACTGTATTTGTTTTGCCATACATTGACACGAATCAGCCATAGGTGAACACAATCTCCCAATGCCGAAGCCCCCTCCCACCTCTCACCCCACATCCTCTACTTGAATCATCCTGTGCATCAGCCCCATGCATCCTGCATCCTACATTGAACATAGATTGGCGCTTCGTTTCTTACACGAAAATATACGTTTCATTGCCATTCTCCCAAACCATCCCACCCTTTCCCTCTCCCTCAGAGTCCAAAAGTCCACTCTATACCTCTGTGTCTCTTGGTTGTCTCACATACAGGGTCATCATTACTGTCTTCTAAATTCCATATATATGTGTCAGTATACTGTATTGGTGTTTTTCTTTCTAGCTTACTTCACTCTGTATAATTGGTTCCAATTTCATCCATCTCATTAGAACTGAGTCAAATTTATTCTTTTTAAGGGCTGAGTAGTATTCCATAGTGTATATGTACCACAGCTTTCTTATCCATTCATCTGCTGATGGACATCTAGGTTGCTTCCATGTCCTGGCTATTATAAACAGCGCTGCAATGAACATTGGGGTACATGTGTCTCTTTCAATTCTGGTTTCCTCGGTGTGTATGCCCAGCAGTGGGATTGCTGGGTCATAAGGCAGTTCTATTTGCAATTTTTTAAGGAATCTCCACACTGTTTTCCATAATGGCTGTACTAGTTTGCATTCCCACCAGCAGTGTAAGAGGGTTCCCTTTTCTCCACATCCTCTCCAGCATTTATTGCTTGTAGACTTTTGGATCGCAGCTATTCTGACTGGTGTGAAATGGTACCTCATTGTGGTCTTGATTTGCATTTCTCTGATAATGAGTGATGTTGAGCATCTTTTCATGTGTTTGTTAGCCATCCTTGATTTTTAATTGGGCATTTTGCAACCTAGCTAGCTATTACATCTCCCGGCTGCTCCTGTAGCTAAAAGCAACCTAGGTTCTAGATAGTGAGTAAACATTTACTCTACTACTACTATGACTAAGTCGCTTCTTAGCGACCCCATGGACTGCAGCCTACCAGGCTCCTCCATCCATGGGATTTTCCAGGCAAGAGTACTGGAGTGGGGTGCCATTGGTAGCAAATATTTGGGGTGGGACTTTCCAGAAAAGTGCTTCAAACAAAGGGGGTATGCCCGTCATCCTTGCTGGCTAGGGTACAGGTATAATGCCTGAGGCTCAAGCAGCCGTACGAGACCATGAGGTGGCCCATTAAGAACAGTGCAGCAAGATCAAAGGGACTTGGTCCTTGACGACTGTGCAGCCAGTAGGCTGGCCCTGGATGCTTACCTCTAGACTTCTCTACAGGAATAAGAAATAAACTTGCATCGTGTTTAAGTGCCTGCTATTTGTTAGACGCAACTGAACAAATGCCAGCTGAGAAGTGCCTTCAGAGCCACGTGTGAGCAAAGAAGAAGACAGGGACTGCTGGTTTATGTCATTGTTGTTTACTAGAATTGCCTCTCAATGATTTCTGGCTGTTTCCAAAAGCTAATCTACCCAATCAATTACAAGCAGTAACTATCTCCAGTCACATCAAAAAAGCATGTTGTTGTAGGAGTTCCTAAAATGCTGTGTCTATGGAAGGCATCATCTTGAAGCTGATAACACCAACTTGTATCTGCAGTAAATGCACACACAGGCCACACACCTGACTCTCAGATATCACACTTGATCTAGTAATCACAGATTAAATGACTATTTAAGTTCAAAATATCCAGGTAACTTCAAGGCCCAAGATCTAGAGAAACAATAACTTTGCAAATCCTAAGTTCAGGTTTTTAAACTAAAAACAAGGGACAATAAGTCTACCTGTCCTTCATTTAATCATCCACCTAGCAACTGTTTATTGAGTGTGCACTGTAGCTGTGTGCCAGAGCCTGTTCTTAAGGGGTGGATAATATACCAGGTAAGCACAGGAGTCAAGTGGTGGTACATAGCCTGCCTTGGGCACCTGGGTGCTCAGGAAGGCTTCACATAGGTGTGAAAGGCTGGAGCTGAAAGCTAAAAGCTGAGGAACAGATGAAATCATGTGTAAAAGCAATTAAGTGGCTGCGATGGGAGAAGTGGGTGCTCATGAAGATGGCAGGGATCCAGTAACAAGTGATGCTGGGAGAGAGGAAGAGGGCAGCTCAGAGAGGCCTTGGGAGCCTGTCCAAGGCACTCTGGCTCATTGGTGGACAGTGGGCATCCCTGAAGATTTCGGGCAGGAGAACACAACGGTCTGATTTTCATGGTAGAAAGCAGCACAGAGGGTATGATGGCCAGAACGGGTCATGCTAGAAGAGGCGGGATCAAGCCAGAGGAGAAATGTTCTACCGTCCCTACTGACTTCACGTAATACAATTGATCTGTGAGGTTCACAGGGTTAAAAATGAAACTAACTGTAGAAACCATGCTCGTTTGTCGTGGCACAGACCTGCCATATTGAGCACATACTCCCCATTCAGAGCACTGAAGGCCCCAGGGCTGCTCACTGGCCGTCAGCCACCACCAGGCTTGTGTTTGGAGGAACGAACAGTAGCTAAGAGTATTATGCTCATCATCAGAGGCTAACTAGGAACAATATCTACTTGTAAGACCCTTTTTTCCTTGCTTACAATTTAAATAAAATGTTACATTTCAATAAAATGATGAGTAGCAGACATCAATATCAAATAGGTATTAATGTAGTGCTAAAGACTAAAAGCATTTAAAAGCATATAAAAATGCCCTGTGTACGCTTAGACTCAAACACAAATGTTGGGCATTTCCAGTACGAAAAGAGAAAAAGAAACCTAACCAAGTGCCTGTGGATAATGTTCTGCACTCTGCTCCCTGTTCCACTGGAAATGGCGTCTCTGGGCAGTGGTCCTCTGCAGCATACACCCCTCCAGGGGTGCACTGCATGGAACCACACCGCTAGCCAAATCCTGCCACAGCAACACGCGGGCTAGGGAGGCAGGGCTTTGTCTCAGCAATGGGAGCTGCCTCTGAAGGAATTTTGGTAAAGCTTAAATTAGGTAAAATCCTGTTCCTAGACAGAACAATTCCTCTTAAAGGGATCACAAATCACAACCACAGATCTTTCACGTTACATTACTGTGCACAAACACGTATCAAATACTTTGGGGGAATAAAAGCAGGGTGTGATGGGGGTAGAGAGAGAGAAAGGGGACCATTTCTGGAGGACAAACTCAGGGGTGGAAGCCAGAGTTCCCCTGGCTGTAGCGCGATCCACGAGGGCTCTGGGAGGCGGGCAGGAGAACCCGCGGAAGTTCAGGATTAGAGAGTCCTGGAGCCAGCCCCAGAAGCCCGCTGTAAATTTTGCCTCATCTCAATGTATATAAATATTATTAGTGTTCAGGACTATTAAGGGATTTCTTGAAAAGCCCTGGGCAGTGTGTCTAGCCAGCAGACGGATGGCTGCTCCACACGAGTGCCAAAACTTAAAATTTAGTACAGTTACCAAATTTCCAATCACAGAGCTATGGGAGAAAGGAAGGACGTCTTCCTTGGCTTCCATGAATAAGGAGCACACCTAGTGTGATGAAAGGCATTTCTGCTTCTAAGAATAAAAGGGAAATGGAAGGTGCTATAAACTAACAAATACACGCAGGGGGAAGCAAATGGATTTTGCCCGTGAGATCTTTCTAGTCATTGGAATTTTTACGATGACCAACAATAAAAACAAACGCCTATGTAAACTGTTGAGAAAGCTAACAACAGGTCCCACATCTGCACTGAAAGGATTCGTTCAGGGCCACAATCCCATAAAAATGAGGCACTGCGTTTAAAAGCTCATTTTCTTCATTTTGGGAAACAGGAAAAAAGTGACATACATCAACCTTTAACTCTCTCCTTCCCTCCCTGGAGTCCTTGTACTTATTAAATTCTTTCTAGGGATTTTAAAAACGTTTCTTTCTTTTCTTGCCAATAAGCTCTTTAACAATTTTTACTTCAGAGAAACTATTTTTAAAAGCATATTTTGGAAGAGAAGATGGAGAACTCAACCTCTTCACAGAAGAAAAAAATGGGGAAAGGGACCACTTAGTCACACGAGTTTAAAAACACAAACATTTTATCCCAAATCATTTCGAAAGGACAGAACCAGTTCGTGGACGCTGAAATAAGGTCAAGTTTCTATATCAAAATCCAGACTAGTGTAGGGTTCTCTTAGGTATTTCTGGGTACCCTAAGGGACATTCCGCAGTTCCACATAAAAAGAGGGTGGCTTTCCTAAGAGACAAGCATCACTCTGCACTAGGGTGAATGGCTGCTAACTCCAGGAAAGCATACTTCAACTTCCCAAGTACATCCAGGAGACATGTGGTCCAGAGAGAGTTTGTGGTTTTCCTGCCTGGCCAGGAGAGGAGCTGATTCCACCAGACACCATGGGGAGAGGAAGGGAAGGGAGCCCCGGTTGCGTCCGCTGAACTCACAGCAGTGCCCCATTCAGCATAGTCAGAAGCTCACCCAAGGCCTCTCCTCCAGAGACCTCTGAGCCAGCTCGCTGGGAGGATGGGTAAGCCTCCTTTGACCATTAAAGACATCAGCCAGGCCCGGTCCTGCAGGAAAGAGAGCCCAGCTCCTGAGGACGGCAGCGGGAACACAAGAGGGGCAAGCAAAGGGCCGGTGAGCCCTGGCAGTGGCGCAGACAAGGGGCAGCAGCACGGATGGGAAAATCCTGGTACTGCGTGGATGCCGCGCCCTGGGGCTGTTCCACAGATGGACGCAGAGGAGCCCGGCAGGACCCAGGACCCGCAGGCCTCCACCAACCACGGGGCCCAGCAGCGCCTAGAGTCCCTGCACCTTTCCGATACCTACGTTCTCTTAAAATAAGCCACTCAAGTGGATTTCCGTATATTCACCTGTGAATTCTGAGTCCCATGTTTCTAGTCTTCCCTGCTCCACTCCTTGACAGACCTAACACAAAGCTCAGGCTCAAGTAAGGATAATAATGCATTTACAGGATTCCTCTTCTAAGCCTCACAAACGTGCTCCCAAGGACCTACAGGCAAGGCTGGGCCTCACTGCTTCCTCTTCGCTCATCAACTCAAGCAGCACAAGCTGAGGCACAAGGGCAGAAAGAGGCTCGCTCCTGCGGCTGTTTCTGAGGCCCGCAGCATGGAGCTCCATGCTGGTCCTTTCAGCCACAAAGGTGGGTGAGCCACCTTGACGGGATGTCCCAGCTGGCCCGAAGGGTATCGCATCTCCAGGTGCTGTGAGGGGACTGCAGACAGGGCTAGGAGAGCCCACCTCGGGCCACAGGGCCCATGGCCTTTCACCCTTCCAAGTACTCTTCCATCTCTCCTGCCTTTTGACCTCAGGCACACACTCCTCCCCACCCACCAGTGCAAGAAGAGAAACCATCAAAGGGGTAGAGAGGAGAGGAGCTGCGAGGCTTCCCGGGCTCAAGATGAAGCTATCTCACCCCAGTGTTTTAGTCTGGAGTTCTGTAAATACGTCAGCTAGCGTGGAAAAGCAGGCTTACACGAAAATGCTAAGACTCATGAAATAAAATGAAAATATACCTGGCACAACAGTGTGTGAGCTCCACTCACACGCATATGTATGCATGTGTATATATATTTATAACTCATACATACATATGATGAGTAAAGCACAATTATCTCAAAAGGAAGATAAGAAGAATCTGTCTTGACCGTCTTGAAAACTGGTACTGGAAAACTCCAGAGAATCACTGCCTAGAAACCCCAGTTCATTTCAGCCGGTTTCTCTGCCTGGAAAACTGTAGCCATTAAGAGGAATCGGGTGGTAACCCTGGTGTCTGAAACGTTCAGAAAGAAGAGCTGCGTCCCCTCTAACCTCTCTTCTCAAAGCCAAAGAAACCACCTCCTGGGCAGGAGAAAACATTCTATCATCGTAGTGGCCAGACTAAGAGACAACGTAATGGTTAGAACCTGCAGATAACTTCAGTTTCTCTGCTGGAAGCATGAAGGCTAGCATGAGCACTAGAGCATGGGGAAGGCACCCAGGGACACACAGAAAGACCCCAGAACAGAGCTCTCGGGGGCCTGCAGAGGCTGGTTAATAAAGGGAGACCACGGCTCCTGAGCCAATTAACTAGTGAGCCTGAAAGTGCTCGTTTTCTCCCAAGGCCAGAGTGCACAGAGGAGTTCCTCCTTGCAGTCTTTCAAGGGGTTTTCAAGACTCAGTTTCGAGTCCTCTTCCTTCCTAAGAGGAAGGGCCCTGGACTGAGCATCTTTGGGTCAGCAGATGGACGTTCTGCAGCACCAAGGCACACAGAGAGGGCAGGAACTGATACACCTCCCTCCTCACCCCTGCCTTCCCATCAACTGTCTTCTCCAGCCTTCACTCCTCCCAAAGGGCCCAGAGGTGGCTTCAGAACACGCAGGAGCAGAGACCCTTCTGCAGGAAGCTCCCGGAGCCCTTAGATCTGCCCCAGTTCAAACACACCAGGGCTTCTGCAGCCACGTTCTGCCTTTCATCAAGCCCCGATCCTCAGAGATGAAACAAAGTTAAGAGGCCATCACCCCGTGCGTGTCTGAGGCACTGCTCTTCAGAAACCTAGGGGAGCCTCACAGCAGTGCTGCAGAGTTCTTCCCTTACAGAAAGTGCTACTGCCCAGCCGCACCCCGCTTGACCAACCTTCTCCTCACCCCCACCCAGAATGCATTTTCCTACTGGGCGCTCCCGGGGCCTCATTCAGGTGTCTGGAACTCTTAATAGCCCTGGACAATTGCTCAGTCTCAAAATTCCAAGACTGTGATCCTGGCCTCCTCCTGAAGGCCAGACTCAAGCCACAGTTCATTCAACATACACGAACATCACTGTTCCTTAAACCTGTCCACAGCTTACCTAAGGCTGCAGAAGCAGTCTGAACAGTTGCAGCACCAGGGCACTGAGCCCAGCGGCGGTCTTCCGTGACCGAGGCGGCATGCTCGGAGGCTTTCTGTATGCCCTCCGAGGTTAACTCCCATTGTCACACTCAGCTAGCTCATTCCGACCATCTAACCACCTAACGCTCCTGTCCTCCTTTCACAATAGCTGCTGGAGTCTCTCCTGCATGAATGCGTTCTGAGTCTAAACACAGGACTCGATTTTATACATATTATTTAACTTCATGTTAACGATCACATGGGGCAGTAGCATTATGCTCACTGGTAGATGCCCACAGGAAGCACAGAGATTTGATAACTTTCCAGGGCTATTAACCATCCAAGTGAATAACTATCACGCTGGAAACCTGGGCTTGGAACCCAGATCTATCTGACTGGGTGACAGGCTCTTCCCCTGCTCTGCTCCATGCTGGCACGAAGTTCTCGCCAGGCTCTGCTGTCCAAGAGCAAACGGCTAGGGGGCTCTTCTCATGCCACTTTTCTCTGTAAGTTGGCATCCACCAGGAAAAATAAACCACCAGTCTCAACATCCTCTTCTTCCCCCTAAGATGAACCACTTAGTCTGGAGGAAGGACAAAACACAAAACATGATGCTCTGGAGAAGGGTCAAGCATGCAGGTGATAGGAAGGGTGATGCACCCACTAAACATTCATTATTTATTTGGTGTGTGCGTTAAGTCGCTTCAGTCGTGTCTCAATCTTTGTGACTCCATGGGCAGTAGCCCGCCAGGCTCCTCTGTCCATGGGATTCTCCAGGCAAGAAGACTGGAGTGGGTTATCATGCTCTGCTCCAGGGGATCTTCCTGACCCAGGGATCAAACCCATGTCTCTTAAATTGTCTGCACTGGCAGGCAGGTTCTTTACCGACAGCGCCACCTGGGAAGCCCTCTATTTATTCAGTTCAGTTGCTCAGTCGTGTCCGATTCTTTGAGACCCCGTGACTGCAGCACACCAGGCTTCCCTGTCCATCACCAACTCCCGGGGCTCACTCAAACTCATGTCCATCGTGTCAGTGGTGCCATCCAACCATCGCATCCTCTGTCGTCCCCTTCTCCTCCTGCCTTCAGTCTTTCCCAGCATCAGGGTCTTTTCCAATGAGTTGGTTCTTCCAAAGTATTGGAGTTTCAGCTTCAGCATCAGTCCTTCCAATGAATATTCTGGACTGATTTCCTTTAGAATGGACTGGTTGGATCCCCTTGCAGTCCAAGGGACTCTCAAGAGTCTTCTCCAACACCACAGTTCAAAAAGCATTGATTCTTCGGCACTCAGCTTTCTTTATAGTCCAACTCTCACATCCATACATGACCACTAGAAAAACCATAGCCTTGGCTAGACGGACCTTTGTTGGCAAAGTAATGTCTCTGCTTTTCAATATGCTGTGTAGGTTGGTCATAACTGTTCTTCCAAGGAGCAAGCGTCTTTTAATTTCATGGCTGCAGTCACCATCTGCAGTGATTCTCTATTAACTGGGTTACAGCAAATAGAGCTCTCAAAGACATTCTTCTCTTTCTCAAAGGCTGAGCCCTGATGAGTCTATCAGCAGCCCTCAGTGCTTAGTTGCAATGGTGAAGCAGCGGCTCCTGCTGTAGAAGGCGCCGAGGGTGGGTTTTGTGGGGCAAAGGCAGCCACATATATAAGTGTGCTGTCAGGAGCTAGAGCAGCCAGACCTGGGGAGACTGAGTGACCCACAGAACCCTTCTCACCCAAACAAATCTTACTCTTGAGATTAGATAACCAGAGTTCACTCTCTTCACCAACGGCTATGTCTCAGCAAGGCTCCAACCTTGGTCAGGAAAAAGGAAAACAGGTCTGTGCCTTCCCCTTGGTTGGGCACATAAACATATATAATCTAAGGTCACAGAAATAACCAAGTTCCAAGTAGATCCCTACTGACAAGCGCACAGTACACGGGTAAGCTACGATGCTTGCGGATATGTTTCATACTAGCTTACTAAGGGCATCTATGAGGATTTCATTCACGAGCAAAAGAAATGATCATCCACAGAAAGGAACACTGGACCAATGTAGTCTCCAGGATCTAATATGCAGTGCTGGGCGGTCTATTGAGAAAACAGAAGAAAAAGAAGAAAGGCAACCAAGAATCCAGGAGGGAGGTTATTCAGGGCACCATTATTAAATAAAAATGTCAAGAGCTAATTAGGAAAAGTAAAGAAAGAGCAGCCATCAATGCAGACACAGTGCAGGCCTCCAATTCACACCAAAAGCTAAGTGAGGAGCAGAAGGCAGGCCAGGAATCTTCCTTCGGCTAAACTGCTGGTTTTGGTTACTGTGGGTGCTGTGATTTTTTTTTTCCCTTCCCTCACAATTTTCATAACAGCTTGACTGAAATAGAGCTCATACACAATTTCACCCCTTTAAAGTGTACAAATTGATGGGTTTTACCATATTCACAGAGTTGTACAAACATCACCCCAAAGAGGAAGCTGTCTACCCCTCCCCTGCCCCACTCAGCCCCAGGCAATCACCGATCAACTTTCTGTCGCTCCAGATCTGCCTCTTCTGAACACTTCATACAAACTGAATCATATACTACACCAGGGGTCCTCAGCCTCTGGGATCTAATGCCTGATGATCTGAGATGGAGCTGATGTAACGACAGTAGAAGTAAAGGTCACAACAAATGCAATGTGCTTGAATCATCCTGAAAGCCACCCCCTGCCCCCAGCCCAACATCTGTGGAGAGTGTCTGCTCCGAAACTGGTCCCCGGGGCCCATGTGAGCCTCTGGGTCTGGCTCTCCCACGTGGGACGACATATTCCAGGTTCGTCTGCGCTGTGGTGCGTCAGTCCCTCGCCCCTGCATTTCCTTTCCAAGTTTTGACTTTGGTGACCTGCAGGCGACATCGCTGGCCTCACAAGCCCTTCTGTTCCTGTGCAGTGACAGAAACACAGGCATGGCGATCAGAAGCTGATGTTTCCATCAACGACGTGGACTCCAGGATCCATTCACCGTCTGGAACTATTCTAAAGGGAGAAAGACTTGAACCTGTCACACTGACTAAACTCTGATAGTAGGAAATGAGAGGAGAAGCCCCGCAATCTGTGCAGGAAGGGCCCCCAAGTCTGAGAGCCTCCTGCCGGCTCTGCTTGATGGAAATGAGGTGATCTCATGACCTTCACCTCTGCAGGAGGGCCTGGCAAATGGAGTCGATGTTGTCTCACAGAAAGGCCTCCAGAGAGTGGAAGGAGGGAAAGGGAAAGGAAGAAAGTCAGGTACTAAGAGGGGAGGGCGGGCCTGATTTCCACTGCTTCTGTGTTTATAAAACAGAATATACTCTTTAGAAAATCAAACTCTCCTAATGTACTCTAACATCTTCCAAAGATTCCTTCTGCTGAACGCACATTCAAAGCCTGTATAAAAATTTTTACAAATACAGACAAGTTCTAATAGGAGGAAAAACTCAGGAAAGAGACGCGGAGCACGGACCTGCCCCTGCTCTGGGGTCTCTGCCGGCTTCTCCACACGGGAGCACAGGGTCTCTCACACCTCTCACCCCTCCTCCAAGTCTCCTTGAATCTTTCTCCAAAGAGGAGAAACATCACCACCTGATGAGGAGTTCTTCTGAGACTCTTCCCCAGTTCTGTGACTACCAGACCTGAGCACACGAGGTACCTGCTGTCACAGATGCGTAAATGGACAGGGTGGAAAAAATATATATATATTCTTTTCACACACTTAAAAATTACTCCAAGTTATTTTAAATTTGGAACTGTTTGTATATTCCTTATAAGTTTATAAAACTCACACTGTCCCCTCATGACTAACTGAAGAGGAATTGAGAGAGTAGTCTATATTTATAACTTGTCTGCTGTGCGTGCTCACAGCCCTATTTCCACTCCCCCGTTACTGTACACAGAGTTATGTGAGGTATTGTGGGCTCCTAAACTTTGCTGATTTCCAAACAAGGCAGGCCTGTGTCCCGCAGGGACAAATTGGGGACTGTTTTGTCCAAGCAGAGACCAAGCTCGGAGGGAGAGGCTTTGTGGTTTTGGCTGCATCTCTTAAAACGGGTGTTAGGGTCCATTTCTGGGCAATTACACGCCTTCCCGGTGTTGACCAGTATCATTGCTACTGATACTCTGCCTACCACACATGCCCACGAGCAGCTCCATGCTGCACAACTGCGGCTACACACTTCCCTGCTGCCTATTTACTTTGGTAGAAACTGCTAGTCCAAAAGGTGCGATGCTTCAGCGAAACATGAAAAAGCCCCTTTCCGTATGCATAAATATTTATGTCAGCGTAATTTAAATGAATCAACTGAAGGCAGCCACTCGCAGGGAAACTACTATTTAGAAACCAGCAATGTTTTGGAGACAGTATGTCAACAACGGAACCGCTCACCAGGAGACAGTGATAACAGAATGAGTGAGGTCGCCGTGGAGGTAGATTTTTACAGTCTGTGTGGCTGGAGACTGGGACACGCAAACCTGCACATGCAGATGAGCTGTGCTGCAGCCTCTTGACAGGTGTCGAACGAGTCCCTCCAAAGCTGCCTCTCTTGGAGCACACCCATCTGGCCGAGCACCTCACAATTTTGCAAAGCCCCCTTGGAAACCTCTTTTGAAAAAAAAAAACAAAAACTCTTCTGGGGACCACAGTACCATTTTTTGCTACAGCCTCAAGGTGGGGCATGTCTTCTTAAAAAGAGGGGAAAATGATCCCTAATTACATTTTTTTCCCTTTCCTGATGTCAGAAGGGGAAAAAGGCATCTCTGCTCAATTCACTGGGTGCTAGTAAGGTTGGGTCCTTTGGGTCACCTAGATTCCACCCTCACCCCCACCCCACTCCACCCCACCCCACCCCACCGTTCAGTTCAGTTCAGTCGCTCAGTTGTGTCTGACTCTTTGCGACCCTGTGAATCACACTACCTCTTAAATGAATTGTCTGTCAACATCTTTGGTCCATTTTCTTCTTGGGAGCTTAAGTTCTGAGCGCATATTTAAATTTGTTTAAGCCCTTGAAGCTGTCTGTGCTTTTTAAACATAGCATTGTGCTTTGCAGATTGTTTTTAGGTGACTAGAGAGAAAAATGCCTGCCCACCCCTCCTCCTTTCCTATAATTAAATCTACCTGAGGAGCATGAATAGCAACCACTACGGATCGCAACCTTCCAGTGATTTATGACCCTCCAGCCCCTCTGGTCGTTTTCTGTTTGACCTTGCTGCTTCCTGGTGGCACACTTTTGGACTTGTAAACATGTATTTTGGAGTATATTGTCATGCTAGAACACCACATTATTCTTTTCCGTTATCTAATCTGATTGCTGGCTCCATTTCCTGGAGTTAAATTATTTTTACTACTGTGGAGAAACCATGAAAGCTCCACCAGACTTTCAAAGCACAGTAGACCCTGTTATGGGGAGAGGAGGAGGAGCCGGTGTCCCAGGTAGTCATATATTCTGGTTAATGGAATTACCACACGAACTTTATGAGAGTCACTTTTTGGAGAACTGGATATACCGACACCCCCAAATTTGCAGAACTTACATTTAATCTGTCTCATGATTCCAAAGTGCCTTGAAAAAGCACACAAATGTAGAATGTTGGCATGTCCTTGCAAAGATTACTATTAAAACTTGCTGTTCTCACAGAATTCTGTTGGCTCATATTTATATTTTGTTTAGTTTTTATTTTTTGTAGGTGGTGGGACAGCACATTTAATAAAAAAAAATGCTATGAACCTGGCCAGAATGTATGCAAAGTGCTAAGATTTCATAGTGATAATCAATTGTGTTAGAAACTATCATTTTCTCCATTTCAACCGAGAAAACCCGGATCCAATACTTCAAAAAGGGTGACTGAAGGATTCTTAAGTTTAATAAGACTCCTCCCCATTTTTAAAATGCTGAGTTGAGGTTTTCGGTTTTTGCTCTCTCTCGTAAATAACAGGTAATACTTGGTTCAACTCAAGTGCCATCACAGGCATCTCCTGCACACACTGCTAGTTGACAGTGTTTCAGTTGTAAATACCCAACAGAGATGGGCTCACAGGTGTCTTCTGCCTTTTCCTATTAATTAATAAAACACCTGAGAGTGAATTTTTCTTTGCTCTCTGAGCGATTAAATATCTAGTATCATTTTTCCCTTGTATCATTTCTGATTTTTGGTGTCTGTTTTCCCCTAGAGTGTTATCCAGATTATAAAGTGAATGGTTTTGCTGCAGGCCCACCCAACATCACTTAGGACTCTAAAAAGCTGAAATCTGAAGCAAAATATGATAGAGCTTACTGTGAGCTCTGAAATGCTGGGTGGAAATTCCAGGGATTTCCTTTCAGACACTGCCACTCATTCGCCCCCCGTCATGGCAAGCACCCTGCCCACCAAGAGACAATCCACAGCGAGGCTGGCTTGTGCCAGGAGGTGGGGCCTGTCTCCCCTCCTGCTTGACTGTTGGAGCAACGTTTCCTGCATCCCACGCCTTCATCTTTCAACTGCCTCCTGAACATTATCTGTTGTATCCTACAGTCTGATTTCCAGGGTTCAGAGGAATCTGCTTTGAAACATGAAACAACTTAACACTCAGGCTAACTTTATCTTAAAAAAACAAGCAGGGCAAGGCAAAAAATAAATGAGGCCCCAAACTTGGAAATCACATCCGAGGATCATTCCTTCATTCTGCCCTTGGCTCGAAGACTAATCTGCACAAAAAGTCCATAAACATAAAAGGGGTCCAACTGCACTCAGGCCCCAATGAGTGTGCCCGTGACGCACACACTTGGCACATGGCAGGAGTGTGCAAAGCATGCCTGCAAAGGAAGGGGTCAGCAGGGAGCAACTTTCGGAACACAGGATTCTCCTTCCCCAAGTAAACTTCTTAACCATTTCCCTAAAACTACAAAACCTCAAACTGGCCAAGTCACTTAAAGGAAAAAAAGAAAAAAGGTAGACTCCTCAAGCATAAATCTTTTCTTCCAAAATCTTATCCAAAATCCTGGAGTTGAATAAACCAAAAACAAAGATCTGAAAATATTAGAGTCATCTGTTTTCTCTTTCAGTGGATTAAGCTCTGTGGCAACTTCTAGAGTTTCCTGTGAAAACCTGCGTTCTGGGGCATCCTCACCTCCGAGCAGAGGGCTCGGGAGGCGCGGAAGCAAGCCACGGCCCTAGCTGCAGATGGCCCACGAGCACATCCCTCAGGACGCTGGTGTTTTACTCACAGAGAGAACAAGTACTGGCAAGTGACAAAGAGAGAACATGTTTTGCAAACAATCAAAGTGACGTGAAACCCAGGGAAAAGGCTGAAGTCAGCGTTTGCTCATTGCCTGAGCCAGGCTCTATGCTGTGCTTCTTAAGGAGCAGGCTGGGGAAAGGCAAAGACCCTTCGGTTTCTGTTCAGCCAGGAGGACCCCTCACCTAGGGCTCACACCCCACTCCCAGTCTAGGCTGCATGACTTTGCTTTGCTTCCCCACTGAGCTGGAAGCATCTCTGAAATGAGACGAACACTCTAAGGAAGGAGTCTTCCTTTGAAAGCATCTCTAGAATTCAGAGTTCAGATCAATATCTGGCTTCACTCGTCTTCAGCCCAGAGAGCTGATGCCAGGACCTGGGGCCCAGGGCTCGTCACCCTGTGATGTGATGTTCCCATCCCCGAGCCCAACACACACTCCCCAGAAAAGAGAAGGATCTCACACTTTAAAGCACAGGACCCCTTACCATAACCCATCCACAAATCTGCTTTGATACTACCAGAAATTTCGAAATGGCTTTGTTCTCCATTTTCCAATTCTGAAACTGCCTATTCAGGTATTTCCCTCTGAATTGCACACGCTTTCCAGGGCACAAACATACCTCTTCTCCTCTAAGCAAAACCTGTTAAATGTATTTTCATCATCCCCGGACCACTGCCCTGCCCTCTCCCCACCCCCTCCTAAATAAAAGCGTCTAAACTGTCCTCCAAATCCACTTTCTCTTGCTCCACAGATGGTAAGGCCTTATCTTCCTAAATTCCCATCCTCAGCCCACGCCAGGGCTCTGCAGGAGCACAGAAGGTAAGTACTGAACCTGTTGCTTCCACTCTCCTGCCAGCTCAACATCGCATGCTCCTAATTCCTCCCTCCTCAACCCCTATCCTTTGAAATTTCTAAACCCCCGGTAGAGGAAGCGCCTCAGGCTCTTAATAAGCTCAGTCATGCTCGAAATATCCGTTTCACCCACGGGGGTGCTCTCGACAGCAATTCCAACGGGAGCACACATTCAGGGGAAAGATGATCCTTCCTCAAGACTCAATATTTGGAATTCCTAAAAAGGCCATTCCTATTAATTTTCATTAACATACCTGTGAACCTGCAACAGTCCAGGGGTTGAAAGGACACCTTCTGTAATAGCCTGTATCCGCCCACGCCATGGTAATGATAGTGGATTGAGCAATCCCCTTCATGTCTCTGTGACCGCAGAGGGCACATGCGCAACCCCTCCCCTGGAACTTGCAAAACTTAACAGGAAATCTTCTACCACCTACATGGAAAACCCACTGCCAGAAAAATGAAGTATAAACACTTCATATTAAATTAGCCAGGTGTTTTTTAAAAAAATAACATTATCCCAATCCAATACTTTTAAATCCTGGCTGGCTTTCAGGTCTCACATATGGGAGCAGAGGAGCAGCAGCCACATGGCTTTGCCCCTTCGTAGGGGCATGTCTTGCTTTTTTGATTAATACAATCTTCAAATTAGTGTACCCCGAAGGCAGCCAGGAGAAAGCAGCCAATGGTCCTATTTCCTTTATCTGGGGCTTCTTTCTTGTATCTTCACATAGGACAATGATGGACATCAAGAATATAAATCTGGCTAAGATAAGTCTTTGGGCTTCCCTGGTGGTTCAGTAGTAAAGAATCCGCCTGCCAGTGCGGGAGACGCAGGTTCAGTCCCTGGGCTGGGAAGATCTTCTGGAGAAGTAAATGGCAACCCACTCCAGTATCCTTGCCTAGAGAATCCCATGGACAGAGGAGCCGGCAGGCTACTGTCCACTGGGTTGCAAAGGGTCGGAAACGACTTAGCAACTAAGCAACAAGAAACATAAATCTTTACCTTGGTCTTAAACCTACAGGAGATATTTTGATACTTGAAAGAAGCATCAGTGAAAATGAAGAAACAGAACAGGAAAGAGTGGGAAACTTCAGCATTTCTCAGCTTACATATTAACACGTCACGACATGTTTGTGAGAGACTTTCTGCAGCAAGTCCACCAGCCCTGGGACACTGTCATTTAACCCAGTCCCTCCCACTCAGCAATTTCTGGCTCTGGGCACACGTCCCCTGATGTGACCCCGGGACACTCTTGGTTTGCCCTCAGGGTGGAGCAACACAATGACATGTGGTAGCATTTCTCTCCACATAACTCGTGTCAAAAATATATTACAATGCAAACAGGACTACCAGCCAAGAAGCTATGCCGGCAAAATTTAAAGCAAAAACTTAGAAACTGCCTATGCCCATTTATGTGCCAGGTTGGCCACATTTTTAAGGGCCTAAGTCATGTCTATCTACTTTTTAAGTAAATTGGGCTTAGGGAGAGTCAGTGTTTAGAACTGTGAGATGTTCACCCTCTGTTTTGGAGACACAGTAAGAATGAGCAGACCGGCGTTCAGGTTAGAGAAGAACACGGGTCCTGGGGTTACAGAGAAGTGAGTTTATACCCCAGCTTTGCCATTTATTGGCTGCGGCATGACAAAGGGACTCAGTGTCCTCAGTATACACTGAAGACAAACAGTGCCACCTTGTGCTTTGGTGCAAGATTAAATGTGGTAAAACCATGCAACTGCACTGAGCATCTTCCCCAGCATGTCACAGGCCCTCTGTAAATATTAGCCATGACAATTTGGTCCCTAGACTGGATTTTAAGGTCCGAGGGTTCTGTCTATCCTGGCTCTGCCAGTTATCCGCCCACTCAGCTGATCAGTGAATGCATGGGGTAGGCGAGATAAGTGGCCTCTCACTGTGACCCGAGTGCCTCTGTCTAATCCCCTGGAGGTGCCTTATGGGCCATGACGTGCTGGGAAGGGCAGAGAGAAAGAGACCTGGTTTCAGACAGTGCGGGTCGCACAAGATTTTGTTTCAGAGGGAGGGTTAATGTGGCTAAAAAAGAAAAATGAAAGAAAACCAAGAGACAGGATTCTAAAATATTTCAAATTTCATCTCTGCCTAAACAAATTAAAATATAAATTCTGGATTAGCTTTAGCATCCTATTCCATTTTTTAGTGCTGTTCTGAAATCCATTTGCTCCAAAATAATCTTCATTAGCACAAGGTAGACAATGACTTACCTAAGACTACATCGTTTGGGGTCTAATGCAGTTTCAGTTATTATTTTAAAGATGCAGATCTTTATAGATGCAAATAGACGAGGGGTGGGTGGGGTTGAGTGGGTTTGCTGAGAGCCAAGGACAGATTCCCTGATAGCTCAGTTGGTAAGATCGTGTACACCTGTGGCTGATTCATGTCAATGTATGGCAAAACCAATACAGTATTGTAAAGTAGAATAAAGTATTAAAAAATAAATAAATAAAAAGAATCCACCTGCAATGCAGGAGACCTGAGTTTAATCCCTGGATTGGGAAGACCCCCTGGAGAAGGGAAAGGCTATCCACTTCAGTAATCTGGCCTGGAGAATTCCATGGACTATATCCTACAGAATCGGACAGGACTGAGCGACTTTCACTTTCACTTTCCTGAACAGATTAATTCATAAGCATGGATGTTAAACTTCAACTTTTACTAAGCAGCAAGCTCTTAAAGTTTTAGACAAGAAAAAGACATTTTCTATGTTTCAAAAGACTTCATTTGAGTCTTAAAAAGAGTCACAAACTGCTCCAAAATAACTTAATACAACTTTTTTTCAGGTTAGATGAAGACTCTTGAGAAGTAGCAAAGAAATAAACAAGCTCGTTCCTCCATGGGAAGGAAAAAACTCCACGTAAGCAATAAAGAAAGATGAGGCAGCATCTACCATTCTAATTTCTGGGCTAAGGTGGATGAGGGAGAGGAGGAGGGGAACCCTTTGAGACAGGCATCACTGATGCTCGAACAGGCAGTGCTCAATACAGCTGTTCAAAAGGGCTCTGCACACTAGGGCTCTCTGGTTTCTATTGTCCATCTGGAGGTTCCTCAAATTTATGGGTTCTGCAAGAACCACCTGGCGGCTTGCTTGAGAGCTGCATAAAAATATCTGCCACTGAGATTTTCCAAGTCAAAGGAATCTCTTCAGGATATTCAGGCTAGACCTCTGCATTGCAACTGACAACATGTGCAGGCTGTTTGGAAAAAGAGAAAAACCCAAAACACTGGCTTTGGGCACAGGCAGCCTGGGCTGGCTCGTCCTCGTGGAGGTGGGGAGGGCGGCCAGCTGGCCAGAGCACCCGTCAGACTGTCCAGTTCTCACGCCACCTGCACCTCCCTATCTAGAACCCACTGCTCCGGCTTCACAGAAACAATCCCGGGTGCCAGTGCTGTGGGGATATTCCTGCATCCTGACCCACCAGGCTGGGAAGGGCAGCCGGGAGCAGGACAGCCACCTGCTCCTCCCAGAGCTCCCGGCTGCAGGCCTGCAGCAGGGAGGAGGAACTCGTTCGTCCATGCAGTAAGGATCTCTGTGATTTCCTGGCGCAGGCACTGCCCGCAGTTCTGGGATGCAGCTGGGAGTTTGGGGTCCAGGCTACTGAAAAGCCACACATGGCTCATTTTACTTTAGTGCCAGCTCGGGGGCAACTTTACTGAATTGTGACAGAGAGACAGCAAAGCACACAGACACACTGAACTGAAAACTTCTGCCCTCCTGGCCCCTGCTCCACATACACTGCCTTCTTTTTCCTTTTAGAAAAAGGCAAACCCTTTGGAGCCTCTGGGCCTTCAGACAGGCTGTTCTTTCTCCTGGCTCCTGCTTCTTCCCACCCTCAACCTGCCTCCCCGACCTGCAGCGCTGGGCCTGGCTATCTTCATCCCCCAAAATCTTTCCTGAGTGGGGACCATTCCTGCTGCCCCATCGATTTATGTCACAGCACCCTGTTCACCTCCTACAAAGCACTGGTCACGTTAACAATCAATGACCTTTTTTTTGGTTAGGGGCTTACAGGAAACGGGAATGGGGACTTACTGTTTAATGGGTATGGAGTTTCAGTTGTGCAAGATGAGAAGGCTTCTGTAAATGGGTAGTGGGCACACGTGCACACCAATGTGCACGGACTCCATGCCATCAAAATGTATACTTCAAAATGGTTTAGGTGGTAAAGTTTATCTTACATGTATTTTACAGTATTTCAAAAAATGGACTTAATTTTGAGCAATGCCACATCTTTTTTCCACTAGTGTACATTGCACCAGTGTGGGAATCCATTTTATTTTATACCAGAATATAGCTGATTTAAAACGTTGTGTTGGTTTCAGATGCACAGCAAAGTGATTCAGTTATACGTAACATATATCCATTCTTTTCCAGATTCTTTTCTCATACAGACACATAGCACTGAATAGTGTGTATACATTAATCCCAAACCCCTAGTTTATCCCCCTCACCCTTCCTTGCCCCCCAGAGTAGGAATTTTATGTTTTTGCATCACTGCGTTTCCAGGGCCATGCCTAGAATCTGGCCCACAGCAGACGCTAAGGGCACACTAGTTCAATGGTTCATGATATACTCACACATTTCCTACTCAACTGTAAGCTCCCTGAAGGCAGGGATACCATTCCTTAACAGTAGAGGGCCTCATACACAGGTAGAGGTCAGGTGCTAATTTAACCCTGGACTGTTACTTATGCAAACTTTGCAAAAACAAAACCCTTGGACTTTTTCAAAATAATTTCATTGACTGATTTATTTTTGGCCGTGCTGGTCTTTGTCACTGTGAGGTCTTCTCTTTAGCTGCGGAGAGCGGGGGCTACTCTCCATGGCGATATGTGGGCGCCTCTCATTGCAATGGCTTCTGTCGCTGGGGGGCACGGCCTCTAGGGCACCAGGAGGACTGGCACGTGGCTCAGCAGCTGCAGTGTCCAGGCTCAAGAGCTGTGGACCATGGGTGGAGTTGCTCCGCAGCACGGGGGAGCTTCCCAGTCCAGGGACTGAACCAGTCTCCTGCCCTGGCACGTGGGCTCTGAACCACTGAACCAGCAGGGCAGCCAAAGCTCCTGAACGGCATATAAAATATGTACATGAGGCAGGGTATATATGTAGGTATATACAGATTTTACTGTATTTCCTCTCTTGCTTTGACTGCCAAGAATCCCAGAGGAACGAGATTCCAGGAAGACTCTACTACAGTCCTGCTGGTGTGGGATGGGGTAGCTTGCTGACTTGGCCATTCGGGTCTTCTGTCCCCCAGGTGGGTTTTTTTTTTTTCCTTTAATTGAAATCAGCCTCAAATTCTAATTTTCTTGGGCATTAGACAAAGTATAAATAGAAAGCAGATAAGTAACAGAAGAGAGTTTCCCACAGGATAAGTACTTTTCTACGTTTTGATAGTGAGTTGTTATTAAACAAATAATAATGACAAGAATAATATGAAAAACTACTCTCTCTGCATCTACCTAAAAAGGAAGAAACATGACAAAAATCAGAAGAGCCTCTTCAGATAACGAGGAACAAAGGGAAATAAACCCCTAGTCCTCTGGTTTATTTCTTAGCTGGTTTTCCCCTGAAATAACCAAAGAAATCATCTGACCCAACACCAAGGCTTTCTAGGTCATACATGCTTCTGGGCAGACTAAAAACTTTTGATGAAAACAATTCTCTCTTTCTCTCAAAAGCTTGATGAAAGTAAAAGCTGACGGTGCTAGGTGGTGAGGGAAGCCGTGAATGCTATCATTACAGCAAGGCACTTGCATTTAGGGGGCACTCCGCGCGTGTGCCTATTTAATCTCCGCAGCTTACAAAGGGACAGCCATGCTACTTTCCCATCCTCTGAGCCCAAACTCAGGCGAGCAGGGAGCAGCTTGCCTCACAGCCTGAAAGACAAAGAGGTAGAAACTCCAACCCAGGATCCTCTACCAGTATCTACAGCGCGCCCTCCGCTGTAACTCCTAACACGCGCGCATAACTCACTGAAAGAGCCGAAGAGGCTGTGGCTCAACAGGAAGTCAGTGGTGATAGCAGAAAAATGCTCAATGCCAGCGGCTCCGCACTAAGACCACCGGAGGCTCAGTTTTGTGCCTTACAGATTTGTGAGAGCCACTCTCAAAGCACCAAAAAGCCATGATTTTGGCTATCTAAAAAAACTAACAAGTTTATTGTTGTGCTTAATCTAAATTTATATTTTTTTCTCAGTTATTTCTACTTTTCATGTCATAATTCACACAAATTGGTAGGGCAAAGAATTAGTACTACCCCAAGCACAGTGTTTAGTAACAATGGCTTTTTAAAAAAAAAGATACACAGGCATTTTTTCTGTCAGTTTTTATGGATTAAATATTTGTTCATTTAACACCTGGTGGTTGGGATTTCCCTGGTGGCGTGTTTAAGAATCTGCCTGCGATGCAGGAGACCCTTGTTCGATCCCTGAGTCAGCAAGACTCCCTGGAGAAGGGAATTGCAACCCACCCTAGTACTCTTGCCGGGAGAATCCCATGGACAGACGAGTCTGGTGGGCTATAGTCCACGGGATCACAAAGAGTCAGACACGACTGAGCTAACACTAACACTTTCTTACACATGACTGCACGTGTCTGGAAGACACACCAGGCACTGTAAGGGCTGACAGAAATGCATACAGCCTTCTGTAGGCAGGCTCTGAAGATGAGATGTACACACAGATAATAATTTCAAGGTAAACACTCATGTCATACTCAAGATACACATCAGAAGGACAAGCATACTTCCACTGTGAGGATCATGGCTTGGAAGACAGCAGTAGCTGAGTAGGAACTCTTAAAGCGGGTAGGGAGCCTTGGGGTTTCAGGGACTGGGGCTGAGGGTAGGGGCGAGTGTAGGGGCAGGGCTTGTCATATATTTAAACGGAAATTACAAATTGCCATCTTTATTAACATGTAACTTAAAGTTCTTAAAAACGACTTCAGTGCATTTCTGCCTTTAAGAAAGATTCTAATTAACAAATCAAATTTGTGTAAAACATCAGAGGATGAGGTCCAGAATGAGGCTTCTGTTGTCTGAAGTTAATGCCTATGGACTATCTACTGCTGAAGTTGTTTAGAATAGACTAATTATTCCTTTTTCTCCTCTCTCTCTGTCCAGGCTCAAGGAAATTTTAAACCATCTACAATCCCTCCATTAAATTAAAAATTAACAAACAAACCTCCATTGTAAGAGGCGCCATCGGTGTCTGCCTCCCTGTCCTCTCATCACAAAAGGAGAGGATGGCTAAAGAACAGGCTCACTGGTCAGTATTTCATGAATTTAAAAAAGTGTAGCAATGCTGCCTGGGCAGACAGAGCAAAACACAAAAACCTCAGTCATTTGTTTAAACAAATTCACAGAAACAAAACCACTTCCGATATATAACCAGTGAATTCTAAAAAGGATCACACATTCAACATGACTTTTAAAACTTTAAATTTCACAAATTAAAAGCAGGATTATGAGGCCAAACCAACGTACATCACCCCTCTCTCCCCTGCTTATCTCTTTCTGGTTTCATTCAGCTGCCAAAACCGCTGACAGCACTGCATCTCATCCCAACAGGAAAATTTCAGGGCTCCTGAAGGTCTGAGTCAAACCTGAAAGCTCATGAATATTCTGATTTTTCTGGAGCCGATGCAAGGAAACCACGGCAATTGATGACTAGACACAGTTACCTACCGCATGTCTGATCATCAGAACTCCTCTAAAATAATTTATCAGAAGTCCGATGTCCATTTTCAAAGTTATTAATAACGAGTCTGTTTCCGATTTTTAAGATGAGGTTTAACCTTTCGAATCTTTCCCGCTCTCACCAAATTGTCTCTATACACTGTATCTCCATTAACAAACTCCCTTGCTTTACTGCATTTTAATGAAGATGAATAGAAAGCAAACCGAAGAAAACCTTAAAATTCCCATGTGAAATGGGAAGAAATAAGAGTGCCGGGATTTAAATTAAAATCTGCGTTTACTCGGTGACGGGAAATAAAGAGTGTGTGCGCGCGCCCGCGGTGGCGCCAGGGGTGGGGGGATGGAGGCGCCGGCATTTTCCCGTGGATGGGCCAACTTTCCGCCCAAGGTCGATCGGTATTTGACCTAAGTGCATGAGGAACTGGGCGCGATCGCAGGACCGCATGACTTCAGCTCAGTGTGAGAATGAACCCTCTCCGTCCGCATTAATTTTTCTCTCTTGCAATCACATTTACACCTTTTATTTTGATTTAGAATCCTGCCCTGAACGACCTCGGCAGATCATCTACCCTGCGAGGCCCGTCCTGCGGCTGGAGCCGCAGAGCACTCTCCTTAAAACTTTAGGGTGGCTAGTTTTCTACCAAAACTCAGTCCTCCTTAAGAACCGGGAGTGTGCAGTGCGTTTCTTGTGAACGATTTCTGCGTCCACCGGGAAGCGGATCCCGACACGGGAAGTCCCGGCCACACCCGCCCTGCCACGTTGGAGGGGGCGGCGGCGTGGCTCCATACTGCGCCAGCGGCCCCACGGCTCAGACCACGGTTTCAGGGGGAAACGTGAGCCAGCCGGGGGTTCAGAGACACACGGGGACTGCTTTACGGTCTTGCACTACCGCGATCGGAAACTCAAAGAGCAGCGGCCCGGAATGGACGCGATCCCTGGGCGGCCACGCCACGTCCGCGGCTCCCTTCTCGGGCCCCTTGCCCCGCGGGCCCGGGGCCAGTAGACGTGGCGGGGCGCGGAGCGTGGTCACGTGGCCCGGCCCGCCCTCCGCACCGCGCATGTGCCGGCCCGAGCCCCGCCTGCAGCCCGACCCATCCGAGGCTGGGGCCACCGTGGCTGTGGCGCCGAAGAAGCTTACGGGCGTTCTGCCTGCACGTCGGCGTGCAGCTGTTCCATATGCAATAATTCAATCAATTCGGTGGGATTTAGTCCAACGTGGGAACTGGGGGTCTAGAAATAAATGTTAGCTATCTGCTTCTGCTCTAAGGCCAAGTTTAAAACGTTCACCAAGAAACTGCACACCTTAGTACTGGTCTTCTGAATTCTAGGCGGCCACACGTTTAAAAAACACATATATTTAGCCTCCAAACTAATTCAGAAACATCAGTGCTGCTGCCAACATTCCTGTTTGGCCCTGAAAATGTGTGTCTGTCCCACTGAGCATCTATGGCTGAGAGTGCCTGAGGTTCTTTATTTTCTTTTCCTAATATAACGGTTACATTTCAAACTCCTAAAAT
Organism: Nanger dama; assembly: GCA_917880005.1. Classification (NCBI taxonomy): domain Eukaryota; kingdom Metazoa; phylum Chordata; class Mammalia; order Artiodactyla; family Bovidae; genus Nanger; species Nanger dama. The sequence goes on along the minus strand of CAKJTW010000044.1, from coordinate 7,677,552 downwards.
TTAATTTGTGAGAAGTTACTAATATCAGTGAAGAAGAATGAGGGCCACAGGAAGCCCAGTGTACCTAGTATGATCTTGCCTGAGTGTGATAATAAAATTACAAACTGGGGTGGATTGCAGGATATTAAAAATGTAGTCATTCACAATTCTTTCAAATAGATGCATGAGCTTTAATAAAATATTATAGTTGAGTACAAATACTTTCTTAATCTTTTAAGGCATAAGAAATATAAAAGCTCATATAGGTAGTATTAAAATCAAATTGTAAAATATGTATTTAAATATACTTTTATTCTAAGATTAAAGAGTAATTTTAATCTTTCAGTAATGGAGAATTCAAAATAAAGATTTCGTTTTATGAATATGATGTTGGGTTGCTGAAATTTAATTAAATGGGAGGGGGGTCCTCCAAATTATTCACTGATGCCAGAAATAGTATCTATTCTAAAAGAAGAAAACAGTATCTGGAGCACCTTTTCAATTACAGCGTTATAAGCTCAGAGATAAAATTTCATATTATTAATTGAATTTCTTATGGTGGGTAAGCCTTTCTAACTCATCCAAAGCATTCAGGGCCTCTGCTTCAGAGTCAGTCCTGCAATTGTGTTCTGTCTCTGAGTCCTCAAGAGCAAGAGGCACTTTCAGCCAGGGCCAAAATTAATGGGACATTTCTGGCAGTTGAGATCTCCTCCCTTCTCCTTCACCTCCTCTGAAGGGAAAATGGCAACGACGTTTCAAATAACATTCATATTTGAGATTACTAAGGCTTCTGCATATTTTTTCTGCTTCGTGTCATTCATAATTGCCCTCCCAGAAAAAGTGAAGGTGCTGGTGCTATTTAAAAAGTTTTATGTCCCTCATTTTAAAAATACATAACAGTCCTCAGAGTAGAATTCCAATTACTAAGTGTAGAAAACAGAAATAGAAAAAAAAAAAAATCACCATTTGGCAAACACCACAGTAATGGATGTTAAAATTAGTAGGTGAAATAATGAGGAACAGTATGAACAGATAGATGCCTCCTAATTAGGAAGGGAGACAGCAACAACGGAGGCCGCCTGAACCAAGTGATCAAAGTGATCATCGCAGACATGCAACACGTGGGCATCAGGTGCCTCCTGACCATGCATGAGTTTAATCAGGAGGAAACACATGATCAGACTGAAGAACATTCTACAAAATAACTGCTCCATGCTCTTCAAGTGTGTGGAGAGAGTGAGTATCTAAGGAAGACAGAAGAAAATGTCCATATTCAAGGAAATGGAAGCGATACGGCAAACGTAAGGTGGGATCTCGACTAGATCTGGGGCCAGGACGTCAGCGGAGGACGGGAGAGGTCTGAACCTGGTCTGGAGACGTGTGGCACGGCACCGATGTCCATGTCCTGGCTGAGGGAATTTCAGTCACATAAGATGAAGCTGGGTGAAGGGTGTTTGGGAACTCAGTGCTTTTGGTAAGTTTTTGCCAGCCTGAATTTATTTTAAATCTCAATGTTATAAAATGATCTTACTAAAAAGTTCATAAAGGAAAAGAAAGCAACTTGTGACTTTCCCTGCAACTAAACTGAGGGGCTCTCGAGCTGTTAGGGTATATGCCAGTCAGTCGGTCGCTGGTAAACTCCAAAATTTCACTCTGTGTGCTTCTCACTTGAACCAGTTAGTAATAATACCTGCCTCCAAGACAGAGTTTCTTAAGTAAGGTAAACCCCAGTTTGGAGATAAGGCCAATCTCTACTTTTTACAGATGATTACCAGAGAAAGATTGTGTGAAAAGCTGACAGTGGAGCTTCCAGTGGAGGACCGGGCTTGCATGTTGCGGGCCCCTTCCATCCTGCTGTATTGCAGAACATTTAATTCCTCCAACAGGGAAGAAAGATGGTTGAGGGATGCAAAGAAAAGCAATCAACAGAACGGATGGCAGAAAACTGCTAGGCTCTCTTGGAGCCTTATAACAATTCTCTTTTTGTTTTACATGTAGTCAGAACAGCATTTTCCCGATTTGAACATATACTCTATTCTGTCATCTGCTGCAGATAAACAGGCTTCTGCTCTCTTACCGTTATGCAGAAGAGACCAAATTCTTTCAACAGCAAAAATCTCCACTGCATTCATTACCAGCGATTTCCTAGCATCGCAAGTCCTACAGTTTCCTGATCCGCCACTATGTGGTAGCGAAGGCAATCGAAAGAGTTGGTCCGGGTTGCACAAAAGTCTCACTGGAAAGAATTGATCTACTTCTTTTCTCACATATTGGCCTCAAATGAAATGATCCTCATTGGGGAATAATAGAAAACTGAGGCCAAAAACAAATGTGCAAAAGCTATTATTTTTTAACTTTGGTGATCCCAGCATTAGGAGGCGTGCAAGAGAAGGTCAGGGCACTATTGTCAAGGAATGCACGGCCCCTTTAAGTACACAAACCACATCTTTGCAGGACTCGGGTGCCCCTGATTCAGCCCCTGCCTGGCCAGAAGCAGTGCTGATTAAATCCATACAAGCTCCTTCCTATGGACAGGAGACTAAGGCTCCAAGAGTGGTCTGACTTGCCAGGGTCATTGTGTGTGCGAGTTTGTGTGGGGGTGTGTGTGTGAAGGCGTGGCTGGGTTCTGCTTGACCTCACTTCAGGATCCAGGCTCTATTGGCCACTTGGCCTCCCAAATCAAGACACAGCTCACTGACAAAGTGGCTCAGAGGTGCCCAGTGGGGCAGAGAAGGGAAGGCTGGTGTTCCCTAGAAGGAGGGACTTTCGGAGGGACCAGGAGCACTAACCAGGCGACACAGCTATGCTGAGCAGTATGTCTGAGGGTGTGCGATGGAGCGCCCCTGACCAGCAGGGTCCTTGTGGGCCAAGGAGACCAGCAGGGTGGGAGGACCCACCAAGCTGATTAGGAGCCCCTGCAGGCATATTTATCTGACAGTGAGGAACAGGGTGACCCCTTGTAAAACACAGTGCCATTAAACAAGGTATGAGGCTGGTCTAGGATCCAACAGTGGGCATGGCGTGCCTTTCAACGATGATTTTTCATCACTACGTTAGCTTTCAACGTGGATGCATGTGTCCCATTCACTTTCATTTCTCCAGCCATTTTCATATTGTGAGAGAGAGAGACAGAAATGGAAGGAAGGAGAAAGCAGAAGAAAAGCATCAGATGAAAGTGAAGGAAAATTCTGCTCACAGACTAATACCTCACTTTTCCAGAACTCGGCTATCCAGCAAATCCACGTTTGGGGGTACATAGCCAAGGACCAGAAAAACGCTACATTGCACTTATTGCCTATTTACTCTTACACACAATTCTGATGAGCTTGCAAATCTGTGTTTGAAATACCCGCAGCAAAGAGCATGCAGCCAGTGATCACCTACAGAGGGGCCGAGAGATACAGCTTTCTTGTCTTACTGCAGAGTCTATTAAAACAGAAATGGAGACATAAAAATGATAAAATCAGACCATAAGAACACAATAAGCACGAGAAATCTCCAGTATAGGGCAAACTGCCTCCCACTAGAGCTTGAGGCTATCGCTGTATTATGCATAATAGAACAACTTCTGCTCAGTGCTGTCCCCGCGTCAGCCAGAAATGATTAACTCATATTCACGAGCACAAGAAGCAAAGAAGGACATACTCTACGTTGGAAAGGTTTTCAGATGGAGAGTATACAAACACCGGTGCCGTAGTCTCAGCTTTATGTCCTGGATGGATAATTTACGGAACACACTGGAGAGACAGCTGTGAGAGCAAAACGTCTGCTCACATGGAGTTCATCATCTAGTAAGGATCTGAGATACCCACAACCCCGACTTCAATCAGGGGAGCTGGCCATCTATTTTGTACTGAGACCGAAAGAAGCTTTGACTTATTTTTGGATATGAGCAACCAAACCTGGTCTGACTTTGATCAGACACTTAAGAATCCACGCGCCCATGCCCAAGGTCTGCAGCTCTGCCTACACAAAAACCTAACAACGTAAAAGGCCCAGAGAACTACAGTTCCTGAATTTGCCAGCTCTTCTTGTTGAGGAAAAGAATCCTAACCCCAATGCATTCTTATGCTTCAGCTGTGACACCCTGTAACTGAACCACCGTGCGTGTAACCAATGCATTTAAGAAGAGATGCGTGTTTTAAGTAGTGACAGTTTTTACAGGAAAAATCCTAGATCTCTTGATATTGTTTGAAAAAGGTCCACATTTATTACCAAAATTCAACTTAGTCAAAAACCCAGATACAATCAAATTACTTTTTTAAATCTTACTGCTTTAGAAACCCAAGGGTTTTCTTCCCCACCTTGAGAGAAAAGATTACAAACTGGAAATTTTCGTTTACAGAGCTCTTAGAGGAAAACATGAAACAGAATTTCTTCTAATGTCTGAGTGCCATGATGCTAGGTGCCACAGAGCACAGAAAAGCATACATTTAAAAGCTGGGCAGATCTCGATTCAAATCCCATTTCGCCCGCGGTACTGGATGTGTGAAAATGGACAGTTTATTTCTTCAAGCCTTCCTTTGCTCATCAGTATCTGGTCCCATCACTTCATGGGAAATAGATGGGGAAACAGTGTCAGACTTTATTTTTCTGGGCTCCAAAATCACTGCAGATGGTGACTGCAGCCATGAAATTAAAAGATGCTTGCTCCTTGGAAGGAAAGTTATGACCAACCTAGATAGCATATTCGAAAGCAGAGACATTACTTTGCCGACAAAGGTCCGTCCAGTCAAGGTGATGGTTTTTCCAGTGGTCATGTATGGAAGTGAAAGTTGGACTGTGAAGAAAGCTGAGCGCTGAAGAATTGATGCTTTTGAACTGTGGTGTTGGAGAAGACTCTTGAGAGTCTCTCGGACTGCAAGGAGATCCAACCAGTCCAATCTAAAGGAGATCAGTCCTGGGTGTTCTTTGGAAGGAATGATGCTAAAGCTGAAACTCCAATACTTTGGTCACCTCATGTGAAGAGTTGACTCATTGGAAAAGACTCTGATGCTGGGAGGGATTGGGGGCAGGAGGAGAAGGGGAGGACAGAGGATGAGATGGCTGGATGGCATCACCGACTCGATGCACATGAGTTTGGGTGAACTCCAGGAGTTGGTGATGGACAGGGAGGTCTGGTATGCTATGATTCATGGGATCGCAAAGAGTCGGACATGACTGAGCGACTGAACTGAACTGAACTGAACACAATGTTAGTAGACTCTACTCACAGGTGGTTGCAAACAACTAAATGAAATGAGCCCGACCCCTGTGTTGTAAGCACTCATCTTTATGCAGGTGTGTGCTAAGTTTTTGCACAGACCCCAGTATTCACAGGCTTTGCATGGTGGAGCTCAAACTGAATGTGTCTCTATGTTGGCCAAGTCTCTTTGAGTTTTTATTTTTTCCTTGGAAGAAGAGGCTCACCTTCCCCTGGGCCTGGGCTTCAGTAAAGGGAAATCACTGAGGAACAAAAACCAGACAAAGGGGTAGGAGGGAAAGCCCAAGTCCCGCCTTGAGAGGGGCACGCTTGCCTGCCATTCCTTAAGGAAGGGCTGAGCCACTCTGTGGCCTGTTTGAACACCTTCTAGCAAAGCCAACTCCAGATGTCAGATGGGCTTTGGAAACAGGAAGTTTCAACATCAACTGGCCTTGGCAAACACAAGCTGTTCAAAATAAAAATGATGATGACGGTTTAAGATGGAGTGAGATGGCTCTGTGGCATAGCTGAGTGCTGTGCTGTCTGTTCTGCTACTGGGTGGGCGACCTGGGGTCTGGGTGGGGGCCTGCCCACATTAGTTAGCATCCTGAAAGGCAGCTGTGCCTCTGCACCCGACCATTCTGTAAACTCCATTAAATGGCTGAGACTGTCCTTGTGGACTTGGGTGGATTGATGTTATTTCTAAAGCATGCAGTTCATTTCAAGAGGGGAGAGGGAGGATTAAGTTGGAAATATTTTTCTATTGAGAAGAAAAATTAAATATAAGTGGAAATGTTTTCATGAAAATTGTTTTTATATGTCATTGTTTCCTGGGAACACTCAGATCTCAATGCATCACAGGACTGTGCTAGATTAGAGGAATGAAGACAAAATGAATTTAAATAAAATTGAAACTGACCAGCCAGGCTTTATTCTCACTACCTGATGAAACAACAAAGCAGGGATGATGGGGTTGGGAGGGGGAATCCACAGATGAGCCAGAAAAGAAATAAAATCAACACCACTCAAAATTTAACCTTAAATGAGAGTTTCAATTTTGTTTCAAAATTTCTAAAATCCATCTTACTTTCACAGCCACAAAAGCTTTTGAATGTCTCTGAGTCAACAGCCACTTGATAGAACTTTGAAGCTGTTTTGAGTCCTCTCTCAACCAAGAAACCCACTGGAATTCAGTTACAGAAGACAACTTGCTTGTTTTATAGTTCTTAGGTCATTAGGAGTATTTAGCATTTGCTGATAATCAACAATAGCTCCAAAATGTGTGCAATTAGACAGCTGGTCTGACTGTGTTGCATTTTAAAAAATTTTGCACACCCCCTTTATTAACCTGAAATATGACAGGAAAAGTAAAATACACAGGTCTTAGTTACCCTTGTGAAAATAAACATGTACTTTAAGAGGAGAGTATTTTGTCAGTTAATCTTGTGTCTGGAACCATATGGACTTGTGGCCACAAACCTCAGTGGCATGTGGCTATTTATATTTAAATTAATTAAAAATTAAACACAATCTAAAATGCTTCTCTCAGTCCCAGTAGCCACATCTCAGGTGCTCCACTGTCACACATGGCTAGCGGCTCCCTCACTGGACAGGGCAGATGTAGAACTGTGCCATCACCACATAAAGCTCCACAGGACCACTCTGGTCTAGATCAAAGAAAGACCAGAGCTGTGAGCCATGGGTATGTACATTTATTTTTAAAACTCTGCACAAAATGGTTTACCTGAATTTGGGGGTCACTTAAGGGTAGCTAAGCAACACTTTTCTACTTGCACACAACTGTTTTCCCTAAGCCACATCAGTGCTCAAGCCAAGGAAAATCCAATATGTAGTCTCTCCTCCGTACCATGTCTAGTGTACTTTCTACCGTGAGCCCCCTATTCCCTATCAACAGAATCTCTCCCCAAAACATGAACAAGGATTCCTGTTGCCTACAGAGAACAGAGGTGTTCACAGGCAAAAGGGCAGATCATTATTTTCAGATGGAAACACCTTCCTAAGATTCATTTCAACACATTAAAACACACAGCAGGTGTTACACATTAAAACACATACCAGGCTTCCCCCTATATGGCCATCATCACACTTCTCTTTATTTAATGTCTACATTCCCTGTCCAACTGTCAGCTTGATGCGAGCAGAAAGCAAGTGTTCTGTTTGCTATTGTACACCCATTACAAGCACAGTGCCTGGGACAAAACAGATGCTCAGATTTTTGTGGAATGATTGAATGAAACTTAAGAAGAATGCTATTTTGCCGAAGAATAGCAAACATCCTTTTAGAGACTGGATCCAATTCTTTTATGTTTGGAGAGCAATCCACCCTTTATTTTCAGATACAAACTGAAAATAACTCAGCAGACTGATTGATGCAAGTATGCAGGCTACAGTTCAGTATCTTCCATCAATGGCTCCTTCCAAAAGCACAGCACTAAGTGTTTTATACATGTTATCGCCTCCACCACCACCTCCCCTGCCCCCACTCTGATATTTCTCTGGCAGGAGGAGGGGGAAATCAAGGCTTAGGGAAATTAAGTGACTTACCCAAGGTCACAGAGCTGTAGTCGTATAATTGGAAAAGCTGCCCTGGCGATAATTATGAACCAGGATCGTCATAATGCCAGGTTACACAATTCCTGCTTGGGTCAGGAAGGCCATGATGGTCCTGGGCACACTTTCAAGGAAGGAGCTGGGCACGGCTCTGCCTCTTTGTACCCCTAGAGTTCAGCCAAGCACCTGCCCGCAGGCATCCCACAAATGTTTTCTGAACAGAACTCAATAGTCCCAATGGCTCAGGGCTACAGAGCATCAGGGAAGGTGCCTGGGTCCGAGCAGTGGGCAGAGCTCAGCACACTCCACACCTCTCCCACAGTGGCAGCGGCGTCACCGTGACCCTGTCCCGTCCTCCCTGCAGAGCCTCGTGCGTGGGACAGCACGGGCATCCCACATCAGGGGCCCGCCTGCTTCTGCAGTCTAACCAGCTGCATGGCACTTGAAGGAGCTGCGGGCACCTCAAGTGCAATCATTTTTTCCCCCCACTGTTCAGAACATCCCATTTATTTTCAACACATACTTGACAATGGTTCAGCAAGGACCCGCTGGGCCCCAGGTGTGTATTGGACCACTCTGTCTTCAAGCAAGGGGCTCAGATTTTCCTATTTGGCCCAATTCCTTCAGATGAGGGCTTCTAGTCTGACTTTTAAGTGATTTCATAAAAATCACTATTGACAAAACAACAGATTTTAAATTTATACACGTGAAGAGCTTTTTTTTTTTGTTTAATAAATATTCATCAAGGGCTGGCTAAGTGGAACACAGAAAGGCATAAGAACAGCAATGGGCATGTGTTCTTATGGAGGAAAGGCAGCAACGTCAATGGCTCCCCTTCCTGCTCTCTCAGAGGTCCTTCATTCTTCTCCATCTATGGCTGACAAAAACTGCTTACCACAACTCACACTTCCCGAGTGCCTTCTAGGAGCCAACTTGGGGCCGAGCACAGTTAATCCTCAAGGCTCCCCCAAGGGACAGGTATTGTCACCTCTCTTCACAGAGGAGGGAAGGGTCAGTCATGTGGCCAGGGTGCCAGTGTGTCTGGCTCCGGAGCCTGGGGTGCTATTGTATGACATTATATGACCCAGGCTGTGGGATGCCGTCAAAGTAAAAGACGCCCCCGAGGCCCAGGACGCAACCCAGGCCAGCGTGGGGGTCCCCTGGTGCAGAGGATGAGGCTCACAGGGGTAGAGGGTGAGGGGCCAGAGCCGCAGGGAGGCCCGCGGGAGGGGCGGGCTGGAGCTGGCTCTGGAAGCTGGACTGGGTGGGCCTGGGGGCACCCAGAACTGGGGAGGCTGGTCAGGAGTGGCCGCGGGGCCGCGCCCAGCCAGGGGCGCTGAGGGCTCTGGAGGTGGGTGCGGGGAGGGCTACGGCCAGATCAGCACAAGCTCCGGGCCCAGTCACAGGGGAAAGCCCCGGGGAACCTGACCCTGGAGTGGGATTAAAGGTGATTCCAAACCACCACCAAGGTCGGCAGAGCCGCCAGGGCTCTCCTGCTCTTCCCAACCCCCGCTCTATCTGAACAGGAGACAGCCGCTTGGCTCCGACCCGCCTGCCCTGGCGTCCTCCTGCAGGGAAACAGGCTTTGGTTATTCAGACGTGACTTACTGGCACGGAGAGGCTGTTGGCATGGAAAAACGAACAGGCTGACCTGGCCACAAGAGCAGGTGACAGAGAAAGCCAGCAAAAGATGAGCTCAGTGTGCCACTCCGAACCAGGAGGAGGCCCGCGGGAAGGGGCCACGAGAAGGAGGGTTGAGAAGAGGCACCTCCAGGGGCCCCGCAGGGAACCAGGCACCCTTCCTGGGGAGCTTCCCTAGGCCTCCACAAGCCTGCACGGGTGTCACGCTCTCCATCTCACGGGGGGGGGACACACCGAGGCTTACAGAGCTCAAAGGAATGGCCTCTGCAAGCTCAGGAGGGCCAAAGCGGGGGGCTCAGAGCATGACAGCACCCTGCCTGAGACTGCAGTGCCTCTCTGCCTGCCTTCGCCCTGTCTGAAACTTCACATGGTGGGGCGACAGTGCCACCCAGAACCTCAGGGCCTCCAAGGCTGGGCGGAACTCTGCCCTGGCCCCTCTCCCAACCCACGGCGCCCTGAGACCCCTCCTCTCAGGAAAATTATCCTAGTTGCAGAGTACAAAGGGACATCGAGAACAGGGGAAGAGAGACAGGGAAATCCAAATCGGATGGGATGGCTAAGTTGAAATGGGACATATTTCCTAGGGTTTAAGTGGCCTGGAAGCTGCTCTTGCAAATCATGACGACCACCACGTACCATTCCTTATATTTATATTTGCAGTGTATCTTTCCCTCCTTTCATTCCCGGTAAGCACCTCACACGCCCCACTGCTGACAAAGTACACAGGCTGCAGGGCTGACGTGGCCCGCCCCATGGCTACAGCCCCGCTGTGTTTCTGCAGTTACTATAAACCAAGAAGCAGAGGCTTTCTCTTTTTGTGACTGTGATTCAGGCCCAAAGGAGGCCTGACTTCCACTCAGCAAACCAGAACCTCAAAATCATTTATTTTTTGTTGACGGGGCTTCTCACAAAATGTCCCCAAACAAGCTCTCTTTATAGCGCATTCTTCCTTTCTTTTGAAAAGAATTGCTAAGCAAGACTGGATGTGATCTGGAACAGCGGCTCCTGAAAGGGGGGGCATTTTTGAACCAAATGCCACATGCTCATGCTGGATTTTGCCATTCTGCCTGCGCTTCCTGCTCAGAGCCTCTGTAGCATAACACAGAAGCTTCAGACACTGAAGCTGCTCCCGGCCGCACAAACTCCAGTCCGCATCTTCCAGGCAGCCCTGTCACAAATAATTCCTGTCCACTACGCCCCTATCACACTGAATACAACCACATTGTGCAGCTGGAAATGGGAAACCTGATTCAGACCAGAGGAAGGTACAAAAACATTGAGCTCAACACAATGCTGTCTTTCTTGCGTGTGCTGCTGGTGATGGTATAGCAACAAATCTCAAACCCACTAGTGGGTGAGAGATTCAAGAGTCGTTTTGGAAGGAAACGCAGAATTAAAATAGCATTCCAAGCATCCCAAAACAGTCACAATAACAACCAAAAAACCCACCCAGTCCTTCCACAGCTGCGCCAGTTTCGTGTGCAGTGTTCCTAACCAAAATCCGTCTAGCCCAAGCACGCAATTTAAAAAGGAAGCACGATCTCCGCAGAAAATGGTGCATGTTGACAAAGCGTGACTTGTCCCACATGGGCAGGAATCAAAGGAAAACCAGCCTGATGGCAACCCAGCCTCCTTTAGTCTGCAAGATTAGCCGGAGGGAAAAGAAAGAGGCCGGCATGAGGGCAGAGGGGCGCGGGCAATGGAGGACGGGGGGCCAGAAGGTCGTCCATGCCCTGCGAGATTCTGGTAAACAGCAGCCTGTAATGGCCACTGCGAGAAGGAAAACAGCCATGGAGGGAAACGTGTTTACAACTGCGGCGGTGGGCGGGAGGCCGAGATGAGGGAGGGAGGGAGGGAGGGATTCCCCGGCTCCGCGCGCTTCTCGCTTGGCTTCGCTGAGGCCCCAGGGCTGGGTTACGCTACGGCGCCCGCACCCCCCGTTTTATTGGAGGGGGCGCACATCTTGTTTATGGGGAAGGTTACTCCTCAGCTCTGCAGATCGCTGCCCCAACACTCCCGCCGCATCCTTGCGGGATGCGCGCTTGACTGACGGCCGTGCCGGCCAGTCGCCGCCCGGGCCCCTGGCTCGGTGGACTTTCCCAGCGAGCCGATTGGGCGGTGGGGAGGGCGGGTCCTCGTGATTGGCGTGCCACTCGGAGTAGAAAGTAGTAAACAACCTTGGTCCACCGATGCCGGGAGGGCGCTGGATGCCCGCTGCCCCGGTCCTTGCCCCGAGCCCGGGCAGCCCAAGACAAAAGGAACCTGCAGCGGGGAGACGGCCGAGGGCCCCCAGAAAAGCAGACACGAGTGGGAGCCCTTTAGATCCCCTGGGCGAGAACTGCTGACTTGCAGCCGCCCATCATTTTTGTTCCGTGGAAAACCAAAAAGGTTTTGTTTCTACAATTCTCGCTCTCCTTTTTTCTTCCTACAACTTAAAAACTCCCAAAAGGGAACGGGCGCGGGCCGATTCACTTGACTCTCCCTCTCCCCGCTCCCTCCACAGTGTATACTTTTGTCTCTGCATAAGTGATTTTAAACCCTGGTACTAAAAATTGTTTGCTTACATAATGTGCCCTTCACAGAGGTGAATTAGACGCCTTGTTAGACCTTTTCATCACAAGTTTTTGGAGCTGTGATCTCAGGGCTGACCGTGTTTGGAAACATACATATAAAAGAAACTGAGATGATGTTGTATTAAACTCCTTTGACAAGAAATAAACAGTTAACTTGCGTTTTCCATAGAGGGGTAGTTCACCCAGAATATTGCACGCATGCCAAGGTAACTCCTGATCTAGTTTGACTTGAATCACAATCCACTCCTCCTCCTGGCCTCACCATCCTCCTGGGACCTCAGCAAGAAAATCGGCAGCTTCCAGCATGGAGGTGCTGCTCTTCCAAGCCCGGCAGCTCCTGGGGCTGCTTCCAGGCGGGGCACGATCAACACAGAGGTCTCCAGACACTACCTTCCTGGGAAAGAGAGTCCACAGAGGCCTCCGGGAGCTGACGGAGAAGGGGAAGGGAAGGGGGTTGGGCTGGACACCGGAGGGATCTCCAGAACACTTGTTTGCCTGCTGACTCTACAATCTCATGGTAAGCCATGTTGCCACCCATGGCCAGACAGCTAGACTGCTGGAGAGCTTTAAAAATAAAGATACAAAGGGCTCTTTGCAGGACTCAACTTAAGAGTGAACCTGGGGGTCCTCTGTATAACCGCCACCCCCCTCCCCCGGCCCTCCCACGGCTCCACGAGTTGCCAGCCTCTGTCGTCTGCCTGCTCCAATAGCACCTCGCCCCCCACTGCCTGCGGCGTGGAGTTAGTGCCCTTGTCCCTTCCACCCTAGACCCAGCCCCAGGTCTGCAGCCTCCTTCCTTCCAACCAACCTCCCTTGGGGAACTCGATTCCGGTCGCAGGCCCCAGTGCCCGCCATACACACCCTTCACGCCCTTCACTCAGTCTGCTCCTTCTGCCCTCTGTGCTATCCCCTGCCAGCCCGGGAGAGGCCGCTGTTTTCCACCACTTCCCGCCCCTGCAGCCCGCGCCTCTCAGTGCCCACGATGGCCCGGTCAATACTGCGTGCAGACTCGGATCGCAGCTCTGGCCGCCTCGCGAGACACTGAACTTGCCGAGGGCAAACGTGGTGTCGGCTTCTGATGTGTCTACGGAGATGCAGGCCTGCGGTAAGGATGCTCTGGACTCTTGCGCACCTCTGCGCACGGTCCTCAGCCTCTCTCCACCCCCAGCTCACTTAGAGTGTGCTCTGGCTTCTGGCTGACACGTACCCCCAACCTCCCGAACCCCAGGTGGAGGCCCTGGCAGTTCTGCCCCTCTGTAGTTCTCTGCACACACGCAGCTGTTCATGGCGTCTCCTCTGCCACTCACGCCCTTTTCTGCCCTCCTGAGAAGAGGCAATTTCTTTTTCAGACTAAAAATGCTCCCTACCTTGCGCAGACCTTTCACCAGCTCCTGCCACCCCTCCCCCCAGAGCATCTCAGAGAGAGAGGCCTCCAGGTATCTGCTCCTCTCTCCGCCTGGCCGGGACACAATGACAGTCCGACAGCTGGCGTGGTGTACGCAAGAACCAAGAACTGAAAGGCAAATCCAAAAAGTGCTTTCCTCCCCTACCAGGTCCATTCTGGTCTCCAGACCCGACAGGGAACGCACTTTCAAGCTGGCTCCGCCACAGGGTCCTTCCCCAGTGCTACGCCCTGAAGACCCCGCCTCTCTCTGACTGTGGGCGGGCTCCTACCCTTTCAGCTCTCTCGCTCAAATGTTACTTCTACCCTCACCACGCCCACCTCCCGGCCACTATTACACAGATCTGTTTCATTTTCATCATGAGATTTAACTACCATCCTTCCTATCTGATTACCCATTTGCTGGCTTTACAGTCTGTCTTCATTTTCATCTGCTGGATTCACAACCACATCTCTAGCGTACCTCTAGCCAAAGAAACTCTGGGCTCCATAAAGGACAGTATAGGAGGCTCCACTCAGCAGCACATTCAGGCAAAGGGAAGATGAGTTTTCTGGGAGGTTTGCCTCAGAACCCTCAGTCTGACACTCACAGAATCATACAAGGCGGGGACGGGACTAAGCTCTGTGGTCCCACTTGACCCGAGGAGTCCCAGTCGTCCTGAGAATCCCAGGTTCTACAGCTGGAACCAGAGGTCCCTCTTTGCTCCCTGTGTAACATATTACATGTATCATCCATTATATAACTTTCCCAAACAAATACAGATTAATGGTGGGACAGGATAAATTATTATTGACAAACTTAGCACTTTCAACAATAAGTTTTAAAAAAATTTGGCATAGGTAATAACTTTGTAGCTCAGAAATGAAAAAAATATATATATATTAGTATATTAGATACAACACAGAATCTGCCTTCCCATACTTTGCTTACAGTATTTGACAAATATGAATGTTTCTATTTTTGCCTTTTATACAAGTAAGAGATTGAGAAAAGGCAGAGGAACCAGAGATCAAATTGCCAACATCCATTGGATCATAAAAAATCAAAAGAATTTCAGAAAAATATCTACTTCTGCTTCACTGACTATGCTAAGGCTTTTGACTGTGTAGATTACAACAAATTAAAATTCTTCAAGAGATGAGAATACCCTTACCTGACTCCTGAGAAACTTGTATGCTGGTCAAGAACCAACAGAACCAGACATGGAATAACAGACTGCTTCAAAACTGGGAAAGGAGTGCATCAAGGATGTATATTGTCACCCTGCTTATTTAACTTATATGCAGAGTAAATCATATGAAATGCCAAGCTGGATAAGCACAAGCTGGAATCAAGACTGCCAGGAGAAATATCAATAACCTTAGATAGGTAGACGACACCACCCTTATGTCAGAAAACAAAAAAGAACTAAAGAGCCTCTTGATGAAAGTGAAAGAGAGTGAAAAAGTTGACTTAAAACTCAACATTCAGAAAACTAGGATCAAGGCATCCGGTCCCATCACTTCATGGCAGATAGATGGGGAAACAATGCAATCAGTGTGATAGACTTTATTTTTCTGGGCTCCAAAATCCCTGCAGATGGTGACTGCAGCCATGAAATTAAAAGATGCTGGGCTCCTTGGAAGAAAAGCTATGACAAATCTAGACAGTCTATTAAAAAGCAGAGACATTACTTTGCTGACAAAGGTCCATATAGTCAACGATGTGGTTTTTCCAGTAGTCGTGTATGGATGTGAGTGTTGGACCATAAAGAAGGTTGAGTACCACTGAATTGATGACTTTAAGCTGTGGTGTTGGAGAAGACTCTTGAGAGTCCCTTGGACTGCAAGGAGATCCAACCAGTCCATTCTAAAGATCAGTCCTGGGTGTTCTTTGGAAGGAATGATGCTAAAGCTGAAACTCCAGTACTTTGCCCACCTCATGCGAACAGTTGACTCATTGGAAAAGACTCTGATGCTGGGAGGGATTGGGGGCAGGAGGAGAAGGGGACGACCAAGGATGAGATGGCTGGATGGCATCACCGACTCGATGGACATGGGTTTGTGTGAACTCCGGGAGTTGTTGATGGACAGGGAGGCCTAGCGTGCTGCAATTCACAGGGTCGCAAAGAGTTGGACACGACTGAGCGACTGAACTGAGCTGAACTCCTGCATTGCAGGCAGATTCTTTACTGTCTGAGCTACCAGGGAAGACTTTGATTACCTATTACAGCGTTGATGGATATTTGAGTTATTTCCCATCTATTGCCATTCCAAACAGTGGCATATTGAATAACTTCGCACAATAGTCACTTTGCATGTGTGTAAGTATATATAGGGTAAATGCCCTTCCCAAAGTTGCTGAGTCAAAGGGTATATGTATTTATAACTTAAGAGATCGCTTCTCGGCCTTTTGGCTAAGATCAAGTGTAGTATAACCTAAGAGATATTGCCAAATTCCCCTCCACAGATACAGTACTATTTTGCAGTCCTCCCAGCAACATGGGGCTGTTTTTCCTGCAGGTTTGCCAACAATGTGTGTTATCAAACATTTTGAATTTTTTCCAATATGAGGTAAAAAAAATGATATCTCTGTGTTGTTTTAATTTCCATTTATGAGTGAGATTAAAACTTTTTTTCATTGCTTAATAGTTATGTGTATTTCCTTTTCTATGAATTATCTGTTCAATATTTCACCCCAAATCCTTTGGAATTGTTAGTCTTTTCCTTATCAATTTCCAACATTTCTGGTTTTTCTTTTGTTTTAACCAACACAGTTAGCTGTCTGTCTCAGATAAGAGTTGCATATATTTTTCCCAGTTTAGCATTAGTCTTTGCTTATAGTTTTTGGCTATGCAGAAGTTTTTTTGTTCTTGTTTTTATTTTTAATAATGTATTCAGTCCTGATGAATGCTTTCTTTTCTGCCTTCTTGTATTTTGTGTTAAAACCAAAAGGCCTTACCCACTTCAGGGTTGTAAAGGAACTTCCCCCATGTGTTCTTTTAGCACTTTCACAGTTTTGTTGTTTACATTTTTATCTTGGACCCATTTGGAATTCAATGTAGTGTAGGGTATGATGTATGGACACAACTTTACTTCTTTTCCAGATGGTTACCCATGCCCCAGTGCCAGTAAGTGAAGAATCCATCTTTATCCCAATGCTTTCAGAGGTGGCCTTTACCAAATACTAAATTTCCCTATGTACTTGTGTCTATATTTGGACTGTCTATTCTGTTTTACTGGCCTGTTCAAGCACCAGTATTTCACTGTTTTAATCATTCAGACTCTATGGACTATTTTAAAATCTGTTAACAGTGAGGCTCCTCACTGCTTTGATACAGTTTTATTGGCTATCTTGTTTGTTTGTTTCATGATAGCTTTAGAATTCATCTAATTGGTCTTTGGATCACATTAAATTTACAAGTTAATTTGAACTGACTTCTTGATAATGTTGATTCCTGTCTGATAATGTTTTTCCATTTATTCAAGTTGTCTTTGTATTTTTTTAAATAAAATTAAATTTTTGTTAATTCTGAAGTGCTTTTTCTTTTTCTTTTCGTTGAAAATACTCTTTTCTTTTATAATATCTTCTAACAAGTTAACTTGCATATTATAGGATTGAATTAAGATAAATGTGTTTATGCTGTTTCTAGCAGAAGTCATTCTATTCTGTGCCCTTAGAAGAATACAGTGGGATGGAAAAACTCAAAGGCTGAATACTTATTAACAATAGATAAGGGTTAAGATCCTAATCAAGCATCCAAGTTATACATTGTGAGCTGGCATTCATAAAACAAGTAAGTTAAATGGTGCGGGGTATATTGCTGGAGAGGCCAAGGCAGGGGCTGGCAGAGAGAATATGGTATCCTCAAGCTTTAATACACAGGAAGAAAAAAGAAATTCCAACGATGATGCGCAGCTGACCTCATGCCTCCCTGGGAACCTGAGGACGGCAGTGTTGTCTTGGCTGTGTATATGCGTGTGCTCATCCCTCCATTGTGCCTGACTCTTTGCGATACTATGGATTGTAACCCACCAGGCTCCTCTGTCCATGGGATTTTCCAGGCAAGAGCACTGGAATAGGTTGCCATTTCCTCCTCGAGGGGATCTTCCAGACGCACTGTGTAACTTGGATGCCATTTCCTCCTTGAGGGGGAACAGAAGGGGATAAAAATCCCCATATAATGCACGGCCAGGCAATTCTGAGACTAGAAGTAGAAAAGCTTCAAATCACATGAATCAAATAAACATAGTTCAAAAGTTAGTGTCATCAGATTTCAGACATCCTGCAACCTCCATGGCTATCAATGAGCATTTATTATATGCTTGGCAGTTACACTGTTCGTCCAGGTAAATTTATCTTCACTTCCATCTTTGGCCACAGGTCTGATCATTTCCATTTTACAGATAGGGGCCACCTAATGTACACAAGCAGTGGAGCCCAGATCCAGAGGTAGGCAGGTCTGTCTGGTTCCGAAGACTTTTCTCTCCGGATAGCACACTGTCCACCACTCTTAGTTCATCAGCGCAGAGTCGAAGAGCTGATGTGGTCTGGGCTGTCGTGGCGCCCCTGAGCGCTTCCCTACCTGTATTGAGACGTTTCCCTGCACAGAATGGTCTGCTGTGCCTACGTCTCAACGAGCCAACGTAATATTTGGTAGCCAAGTAACGTGTTCCTGGGTCACGGTTGTACTTCATTTATGCCAGGCCAAAAACTGAGCAATCACACATTTGCTTCAAGACATCCTGAGAAAATGTTTGTGTATAGTTTCCCTTAGTCATAAGTCACTGACTTGCTAAAATTAATCTTGAGTGGGGGACACAGGGGATTAGCCAGCAGCTTTATGCAGCGCTGCCTGTGCAGAACTGGGTCATGAGTTCAGCGGCACCAGCCCCTTCTCCACTGTGTCTCCTGCACGGAGACCTCGGGAGCCCTGCCCCCCGGGACTGGACAGCATCTTGGGGCTCCCAGCACCCTGCACTAGTGCTAGGGCACACCAACAGGTCACACCAAAGGCGCCTACTTGCTTGCTGGGGGTGCTCCTGGAAAGGGGTCCTAACATTCTTCCCACTGTAGTTTAAGCTGTAGGCACAAAAGGAAAGACTAATTGAATTCAGCTAAATTACCCTTAAATTCTCTCTTCACTCATTTATTATTTCCACATTTAGTAAGGCCACACTGCTGTGCCTTCATGCCTCCCGTGGTGCCCTTGATAACTGTATCGGAGCCAGCTACCAGAAGCACTAAGGAGTCAACAGAAAATGTTACAGCTGCTAAACTACACAAGATATGAGTGGATCTCTTTTACAAAGCTGCTTTTTAGGCACGGCTTGTGCGACCGCCGTAATTTTAAACTTTTATAAGCCATTTGAAAGAACAAATGTTGATACTAAGGTCAGTGAATGGAGGGGAGAAAAGCATACATAATCAAAATAAAGTTTCTTTCCTTTGGTCGGTATCAGAGAAGCTATGGGAAAATGAACATACCTTATAGAAGAACAAAGGCTGAATAAAAACAGCCACTGACCATAGTCATACAACAGTAAGATAGACAAGACAACCTAAGGATGCTGTTAGAAATCGTGAGCCTTCATCTACCCGATACCTCTAACCTTTCAGTCTGTAAAGCTGCCAACTCAATTTTACAGTAGAAATTTCAGGCAATTAGGGGACATTTAATATTCACTGTATCTACTATGAAAGAAGAAGATATCTTAGAATTTCTTAAAACACTACTTTGGAACACTTATGGGCAAACAAGAGTTGGAGCACTAATCACTGTAATTTCCCCACCAGGATCACTAGGTGAGGTGTTCAGAAAACTGACGGAGGCGAGGATGATTCAGCTGCTGCAGCAGAAAGCAAACAGAACGTCGCCAATCAGTTGCAAACCGGGAGCTTCACAGGCTCACCTCAACTGACAGCAAGGGGTGCAAACCAGAGGTTTAGGGTAGGGTGTACATAACGGGGAGGGGAGGCTGGGGAGAGAGAAGAGGAGGGAATGTCTGTGAGTGGGGGAGAGGAAGCAGAGGGCCAGCTCAATTCCCATACTGCACACAGGCAAAGCTCCTCTAAGGTCGACAGGCCAGCTCTGATCCTGAATCAGGGCAAAAGAAAAATAAATTCCAAGGCACAAGTCACAGGAGAAGTCAGAATGCCTACTCTGTTAACAGCACTTGAATAAAGTGTTAGAAGCATGTTTGTATTCATTTTCCTATTCTCAGAATCAGTGAGTACCTACTGTATATGAGATACAAGAAGAGTTTGCAAAGTTTGAGGGCACTTCCCAGATCCTTCCAGGTTTAATCAGGCAAAAGTATTCAAGAGGAGTTTCACTTTAAAGTGAGAGGATAGACATGGTCATGAGCTTAACTGTGGGGAGCATTTCACAGTGCACATGCATGTGAGGGCCTTAAGCTGCACACCTCAGTCAAGCTGGGCAATGTCTGCTTCTCAGCTACAGCTCAGTAAAGCTGGGCGGGGGGAGCCCTCATATGAAACCCTTTGGTTGATCAACGCGTGCTGTGAGGAGAGGGTCTCCAGGGTGCCTGATGAAATCTTCAAGATTTTACTTTTACACTTCTCAGCTAACTCAGAGATCTGGCTGTAGAACTACTAATATTTCAAACAATGCAAATGTAATTATAGTTGAAGCATATTCTCTAACAGAAGGAAAGAAAGATTGGCATTTAGAAGCTTCATTAAACTTTTGGCCTTTTCAAGGCTAAATGAATCTTAGGAAAGAAATAAAAGTTCTCGTTGATTAATTTAAAAACTGATTTCTTACAATTAACAGATCTACATCTGTGAAAAAGGGAATATTAATAGCAACCTGAATATTCTCTCACTTTCTCTGGCTATTTCAATGAATGTATACCTCTCTACATATAGAATACAGATATATAATAGTTACTCAGCAAAATTTAATTGTCTATTTTCTCATATCAGGGAAACGTCAGTTACGTTTGCACAAACATGACTAGCTCAAGCAGCTTATTTACAAATGCAGACATGCCTACTAAAAGATTAGGGGAAAAAATATATAAATACATTTGCCCCTATGATACCACCCCAGTCATCAAATGAATTTGGGGGGGTCAGCAGAAGAGTTAAAAAGAGTTAATGTACTTTAATGGAGTACATTAAAATGTTCAGCACTTAGAATACTCCTTTTCTCAAGGTTCTAATCCCAACACAGAAATGACTTGTTAAACAGACATAACTAAACTATCAATTCTCTTCATCTTCCAAATTTATTTAGACTTGCTACCCTGTTTTTGCTCTGGAATTTCCTTTGCTTTTCCTTTTGTCAGTAAGCTAAATTACTTCTCCTCCCACATGCATAGGAGTATTAATTTATAAAACACATAGCCATATGTCATATCTCATGTAATTCTATTTTACATTTCACCACCCCCAAGACTTATCTAACATGAACAAATAGATATTATTTACTGGAGTCAGAATGAGAATTATCTAATGCCACTTACATAGCCATAAATTGATTTTTGATTAATGTTTAAGCAAAAAGCAAACAAGCCCATCTGCTCCAAAAACAAACAAACAAAAGCAGAGCACACGGTTCAAAGGAATCTCTTCAGTGTGTTTCAGCGGCTGGTAAGAATTTGTTTTCTCCCTTGCTATTATGAAAATGCACCACTGACAAGAATATAATTCTGTATCTAGTTTCTCTTCTAGCAACTGTTACTTTGATAGACTGTTGCTTATAGTAAAACAGAAAAACAATGGCACTCTGAAGAAAGCCCAGGAGACAGGTGAGCACAAGTGTGCGTCTTCTGGACCCCCAAGGACAGCAGGGGAACCTCACGAGGCCACTGAAGTTCCTCTCCGCGGTCAGGTTAAGAATGAAGAGGCGCCACATGGCTCAGCAGCGTCCCCGGTGCCGAGCAGGGGGCCCCAGGCACGGACCCCTGCTGGGGGCCCAGGCCCTGGCTTTGCCCGGCCGAGTACTCTGGTCAGGAGGGAGACTGAGACGCCCAGGGATCCGTGAGCTTGGGAGCACAGAGCACCTCTCCTGACGGTCTTGCCCGTTCTCAAGGGGGGCCGTGCCGTGGGTGACAGGGATCCTGCTGGGGAGCCGCACGCCTGGGAGCTGTCAGAAGGGGTGTCCGGCTGTCCACCCAAGGAACAGGCTGCCGGTCTTCTCAGCGAGGACTGAGACCCAGGACTGAAGGCAGGCCACGGGAACCCAGGGGATGCTGAAGCCATCCAGAGCTGCCTTTCTGCAGGGGTCAGACCTTGGACGTGACCTCTGGCCCCAGCTCTGTCTGCCTCCATATTCCAGGGGTCAGAGTGCCGAAGGCTGACGGTGCAGCTCGGCCTGGGTGAGCGGGCGTGGGCAGGCTGGGCCCCCCTGCTCTGAGGAAGCGCTCCCCAGTGAGCCTGAGGCGGGCACTCAGGCTGGTGTGAAAGGAGGTCCCCAGCACTGCTGTCACTCCTTGGGATGTCTGTGTCGGGAGGAGGAGCTGCTTCTTCATAGATAAAGGTAGAGAAAATGTAAAAAAAAAAAAGAATGAAAAGCTAGGCATCCATCTGCACAGGGAAAGTGAGCGCTGAAGAGGAGACCAATGATCCTTTAAACCAGCCATCTACTGGGAATTTCCTTTCAGATGCTACCTAGAGGCGGCAAGACTCTAAGGCAAGGAGAAAGGACCCAAGAAAAGGCTCCATCCCATCTCTTTCTGTCCTCTCCAGGGCTCCCTCGGCGGGGGCACACCGTACATCACAGCCGGGGCAGAGCCAACAGTTCTAACGCACTCCCAGACTAAGAACCACCCGACCTCTTTGTAGACATAAGAGAGTGCACAGCTGCACAGGTGGGAATCTCACTAATACCAATGAGTTGCCAATATTCTAATTTTCAGGGGTGGGGGACCAGTGAGCGAACAAGAGACACATCTCCTGTAAGAACGGTAACTTTCTAACCTAGATCCCAGAACTCGTAACAAAAAGAGAACTCTAAATCCCACCCACCATGTTACATGTATACTGTCATTTGTTAATAAAGACAAAAGAGCACAACTGAGTTTCTACAGATTTTCTGGAAATGTTCACTCCGAGGCTAAGAGAGATACTGTCAAAGAGAACAAGTCCTGTTATGACTACGTTTCCACTTTGCACAAATTCTGTCCCGTCTGTGCAAGAATGACTCTGGAACAGCCTTTCATCCTAAGTTCATTTCAAAATGATTCTTTCAAACATTCCACACATACACACACTGGCCTGGAGAACAAGGACCTTTGTCTTTCTTTGCCAAAAGACAGTGTTTCTTGAGGCCTTTTGCCTCTGATGGACAGTTCTGATGTTGGCTTCAGAAAAATACATACATGACCATCCTAAGCCAGAGAGAGAGAAACCTCAGAGATTGTTAATCCATCAGTTACACCAGTCTTTTCTAATCATAGCTCTGTTCTTCTTTGTTCTTCAGGCAAAATAAGTCCCTTAAGTTTAGAGTGCCAGGTAAACAAAGGCGCGCACTGTCCCTGCTTCTAAAGTTTGTTTTTATAAACATTCCCCCTGTCCCCCAACCCACAAGGCGGCTGCACAACAGCCCCATTGTTGAGCACGGCTTTGACCGCTCCAGGACAATAGATTGTTTTTCTCTTAGCCCCCTCAGAGCAAAATCCGTTTTAATAAGGAAGTCTCTGCCTTTGCAAAGGAAGTAAAGGAGTGAAAACCAAAACATGAACATCCGAAGTGTACATTTCTTGGCTTAGACTATGCAATAGTCGTGGGTACTCAGCTTGCCAGGAAGGCACATCACTCGCTTGTCTAGGGGCAGAGACTGAGGGGTCTGTTCTGGAATTGTCCAAGGAGGCTGTTTTAGGTATCATAACCGGGTGTTTCTGAGCAGGAGGTTGCACTCATCTATGGGAAGAACAAAACCAAAGGAAAACAAAGCACCCAGAAAATTGCTTCTTGAAGGAGTCCTAGGAAGGAGTTAATCTAGAATGAAGATGCCAGGGGTCACTCCTTTCCAGGAGGACAGGGACAGCTCTGCTCAGGAACCCTGCAGCGTGGGTGCTGACATGCTGCCGTGCCCATGAAGCCCCCCTTTCCAGGTGGAACTTCTGGTTACATCTACAGCACAGTGGGGGCGGGGGGGCTCCCCACGGACCACAGAGGAGGAAGAGAAGCACCCCACAGCCCTGGCCTGAGAGCAGGCAGCCAGAGCTGGGGGAGGAGACAGACACCCCGCCCCAAGGCTTCCTGCCGCCATCGTCCGGGCCAGTGCTGGGAAGGCCACGGAGCCGCAGAGGGCCGGCCACACTCGGGCAGGGTG
Organism: Nanger dama; assembly: GCA_917880005.1. Lineage (NCBI taxonomy): Eukaryota > Metazoa > Chordata > Mammalia > Artiodactyla > Bovidae > Nanger > Nanger dama. Next base: position 7,653,921 of record CAKJTW010000044.1, on the reverse strand, counting down.
ACCGCTCAAGTGGCCCAGCGGAGAGGAGGCAAGAGGGCGGAAACAGCTCTCCTGGCAGGCCAGAGAACACACTAGGCACCTTCAGTGTGATGGCAGGATGACTGAGTTTCAACACACACACACACTTGCAGAAACACATACACTTTTAAAAACAACTTACGGGTAAAGCCAGCCCTTCGGTACATTTTCTCACTCTACCTTCTGTTTTTCTCTGCAGGTTCCCCACTGGTTTAGATGATACCAGAAGAAACAGTAGATAACTCCAGAAGAATTAAGAACAATTATTATTTTCTTGAAAATAATTCTTTCAAAAGAATACAGAAAGCCTGTTTCGCTACCACAAAAAGCAATGTTTTAAGACAGTCAGGTTTGATAACAGCACACTGTTTTTTGCTATATCTTTCGTCAACACTGGCTCTCGCATCACGTGCTTTGGGCACACTGAATGCCCTTCTCTGCTGGAATGCCCCCATTCAGGGGTGAGGGCATCTCTGATGGCCTGTCAGCCCCAACGGTGCTAGCAGTAACATCCAGGAAGACAGCAGAGAATGGAACGCACAGTTAAAACTACAAGAGGAGTGATTTAAGCACCAAGTTAGGCACAAGGGCCATGTGGAAGTTTGGTGGAACAACTAAGCTTTCGGAGGGCAGGTGAAAAGAGTAACTAAAAACTAGTATTATGGTATAAGTTTGGATTTTATAGACATATATATGTATATATTACAGATAAAATGACAGCAGGCAAAATGATTTTCCTTCTGCGATGAAATGAAAACCCAGGGAACCATTTGAGCGGAGACACCCACGCAAGATGGGAGGTCTTGAACCTGCCATTCATGGGGTCAAAGCAGAATCAGGGCACTGCTGTGTCTTCCACTACTGGCATCTCCACCACCCTGGAGAGTGCTGTTTCCCCCAGTATAGGAAGAAGGGGAATGCAACTAAAAAGGCCCTCCTTTCTCCACACAGAGCCACCAGCTTATCTGAAGTCTCAGTGGCATTTGAATCTAGCATTTCCATGTCTCACGCATACAAAATTGAGATACCACTTGCAGCCATCTGAGCTATCGGGCTAGAGTCAGAGTGTGTCTGGCAGTGGGTATGGGGGAGGGTGAGCGGCGTGGGGCCACCTCTCCAAACAGGCCACCGAGAGTAGGGTCTAAGAGAAAGTGGTCTGGGGCCGGATCGATCAGGCTCAAAGCCCGGGTCTGCCATTTACTAGCTATGCTTCCTTGGTCAACTCATTCACCCTTTCTGTACCTCAGCTTTCTCACCTCTGAAATGGGCATAGTCATGCAATGCAAAAACTGACTCAGTCTGTGCAAAGTGCTTAGGCGTCACACCCGGCACACAGCAAACGCCCGTAATGCAAGCGCAAGCTCACCGGCAGCAGGAAGGCGAGTCCTGGACGGCTGACAAGCTGCAGCTTGGCTGGCAGAACCGCTGTGAAACCAGGGGCCTCTTCGCCCTCAGGTCCCAGGGTCCTCCCGCCTGCCTGCAGTGGCTCGGCAGGAGCTGGAGGTTGAGTGAGGACTGAGACAACAGAAAGTCTCCCAGCACAGGCAGGAGCCTATCTCTCCAACAGACACCGAACAACACATTCTTGTATTTTTCCGTGGTCAGGAGGAGGAAACTGAGGGACAGAGCGTCAGGCGTGACAAAGGGGCCCAAGCAGCTCCCGGGGACTGCGGCCAGCTGCCTCTAGCTGGCAGCGGACTTCAGCTGTTCCAAGCCTCCTGCTCGAGGGACGCTCTGGGCCCGACCGATAAACAGAGATGAGAGGCAAGGAGTAGCGCTACGCTCAGACCAGCATGCTGCCCAGCCCTCTGACCCTGGAGTCCTGGAGAGGCCCCTCGGCGAGAGCCGTGTGCTGCAGAAGTGTGGGCTCCCGGGCCACTCTGGAGCCTTGCCCGGCTGTGGATGGGCTGCCATCTTCCTTCTAAACAAGCAGTCTGGAATTCAGGAAAGCAAGCAGGCACCCCTACCATTTCCATCTCCTAAATACTGCATGCATACTCCAACAAGTCCTAGAACTGCCTGAGTTCTTAACATTCCAGACATCAATTTCAACTGCAAAGCCGAGAAATGAGAGGCAGAGAGTTTTCACGGTCACATGTTCGTTTTCATCACTTTACATACAACACATAGAGGATATTTTCATTTTCTTCTAAGCACAGTGAGTTTGCATATCATCTCTGCTGAGGACTCTATCTTGATACCACAATTCAAGCAATTGTACATCAATAATATATCATTATCATCATTTGGTAGAATTTTTGGCAACCTCTCTCTCTTATCTCCTTGCAGGATGGCCAGCTTTCGATACTCTGCGGTAAGCAAGGCCAAAGAGCGTGGCTAATTGAAATCTACAGATAATCTCAGAAATCCCTTTTTGCCAATAATGTCAACTTCTTTTTTTCTAACCTACAGCTTGTACTTCTGATTCAACTCTAAAGAAATATATTTCATTTTATTTGCTGACCTTTCAGTATTTGGTGAAGATGCTTGGAAGCACCGAGATGATCAAATGCAGACAGATGATAAAGCAAAGGGCTGGGATGGTATCCTAAAATGCTTGCAGGAAAATGAAATCACTGAAATAGAAAAATCGAAATTCTTTCCAATAAAGGTAAGCACAAAACATGTTCCATAAAATCCGACTAAATAAAGGTTGTCGGTAAAGAAATACTAAAAACAGACAAAAAAAAAAAAAAAACACCCAGTATCAGAAGGACTCTAACTGCTTGGAAACTATTTTTCAAATCTCTAACAAGTTTGGCACTCCAATGGCTCTAAATCAGAATGGTGGTCAAGGCAGTCTGTAGACTCTCAATGCCCGGTAAGGACGACACTGTTGGGGTTCAGTGCATCGCTGTCCTCTCAACATTTAAGAGGCATCTCCATTCTCTGTAAATCACTTTCAGCCAGCCAGAAAGTTATCTGGAGAAAACTGTGGTTAAAGAGCACATTCAGGGGTAAAGGGGAAGTTCTTCCTTACCGAAAAATCCCTATAAATACACACAGAAGGAAATAGAAACTCATCTTTAGGACATCATAGTAGTAACTGTTACAGGTAAGTGCCACCAAGGGGTGCCAGCTTTAGCAAGTGATGAGAAAGTGGACACCTACACAGGCTCCAAGTATCATCCTTCCACCCCCAAGATGTTAGATCACAAGGGGAAACTCCACAGTGGAGAAACCAGCCCTTAACCACGTGATCAGAGTTGAATCACGTGCAGTGAACACTCCGGCGTCACCCTGGCACGACACGCTGAGAGGAAGCTCACGCCTGTGGTCTTCCTCCCCCATATACAGAAACTGAGTCTAATTATGAGAAGACATCAGAGAGGCACAAGTGGAGGAGTATGCGCTAAAAGAAATGATCAATAATCTCCCAAAGGACCAAGGGAAAAAGCAAGGAAAGACAGAGGAAGTGTCACAACTGGAGGAGACCACACAGAGCAAATTCAATGGAGCCTGGAAAAAGGACATTCATGGAGAAACTGATGACATCCAGACAAAGTCTGCAGTTAATGGTATTATGCCAATGTTCATTTCTTGGTTTTGGTAATTGGATTATGGTTATGTAAGATGTTAGCATTAGGGATAACTGGGTGACATTTTACGAACTCTCTGTGCATATTTTCAACTTTCGTATAAGTCTAAAATTACTTCAAAATACAAAGTTATTTTAAAAAGAAAGAAAAGAAAGAACTGTTCCGTTTCGCCCTAGTGAGTGGGGTCATCCTTAGTACAAACATGCTGGCTTTGGTTCCAGCACTCCAGACGTTCCTCCCTTAATGGATTTTAGAATCTTCAACACTGCTGATATTACAGAGTGAAATTCAAATTCAAGAGAATGAAGGAAGAAGGTGAATAAAGAAGCCACATTGACACTGAGAAAAAAGGAATTACTGAGAAAGTGTAAAATTCTGTATACTTAGTACAATCCTCACAGTTCTTTTACCCCCCACCCCCCCACCCCTTCAGTAGGCACAGCTCCCTCAAAAATACGGCAGTAATTGAGCTAAACTCCAGAACACACACACTCTTTATCCAGAACTTGGCCTTGCGGAAAATAAAGTCCTGACAAGGTTTTAGAAAGTTACATGGACCACACGATGCAGCGACTTCCTCATGCAGAAGTCAGAGGCTCTAGGAACCGGTGGTCTTCCCAGACCACAGCTACACGGAGAGCTGCTGGAACAACTCTGGCATTCCACCCTCCCCAGCACCCTTCCAGGCTGAGTCAACTTCACTTGTTTCTAGGATGGGTAACTCTCCACTTTTACCCTCCCCCTTGACCTGCTGTGCCTAAAATAACTAAAATTAATTTTAACTGAAGAGGGTCACCGTGTTCGCCCATGCTAATCTGTGAGGTGAACGTAAGCCCTCTTAAACAACTTTGGGAGCCTCTCTCCTACTGAGAGGAGTCATCCTTCCAGGAGGAAATCTCCACTTTAAAGCCACATGAAAATTGCATCCCTCTTCTGAACTTCCACTGAAAGGGTAAGATAAGTGCTTCCACTTTGCTGGTAAGAGCTGGTCAGAGTTAACGGTAGGCAAGTCTACCTGTATCCTTTCTTAACAGTCACTTACACAAAAGAACAACAGCTGTATTAATTGTATCCTCTCCACACAGCCCCAAAATTCTGTGCATTGTGTTTTCTCTTGCCCGGCCCCGAAAAAGCCTGAGTTACTTTTGACAAAGATCTCACCACTCACAATGCAGCCTATGAGGGAGCTCAGTACTTCCTCACTTACAGATACAGGCAGGCACTCAGGTGTATCCGACTAGACTCCCCCCACGCCCCCAAACCCTGACGACAACGGTTGTTAACAGTGACAGCAACCTGAGTACAAGTAATGGTGCGTGCCTAGCATGCTGGGTTTACGTCTGCGAGGTTATGAAGACAGCCCAGACGCCCACAATTAATACCCTTCCCAGTCCAAGGGCAAAGGGCCCCCTTGGCCCCCAGTGCTCGAGCCAACTGAACCACCCAGGACTGCTAGGCCTGGCCCATCGAGCAAGGCTGTCTTTCAGAGCTGTTACAAGGATTTGCAAAGTCAGGAACGCTCAGAGATCCCCACCTAACAGAAACTGCTCTGATTTCCGGTATTTCTGATAACCCCCGAGTTCAGCGTCTTTTCCAGCTCTATTTGTGCCAATAGGGCTGGAGAGCCTTACTGACCCATGCATCAGTTCTGGGGGCTAAATGGTGAGTAAGGCAGAACAAAGCAGAAATAAGCTTGAAGCCAAGGGTTTTTACTACAACATGGTCCTTGAGTGAAATAATCCATACAGTAAAAGCACACAGATTATATTGTTGAAGCTAGATGGTTTTCGGAGAAGGCAATGGCACCCCACTCCAGTACTCCTGCCTGGAAAATCCCATGGACAGAGGAGCCTGGTGGGCTGCAGTCCATGGAGTTGCTAGGGTCGGACATGACTGAGCGACTTCACTTTCACTTTTCACTTTCATGCATTGGAGAAGGAAATGGCAACCCACTCCAGTGTTCTTGCCTGGAGAATCCCAGGGACGGGGGAGCCCGGTAGGCTGCCGTCTATGGGGTCGCACAGAGTCGGACAGGACTGAAGCGACTTAGCAGTAGCAGTAGCAGATGGTTTTAATGGCCTCCATTTTCTTAAGAGTATTTCCCACCTTGAACAGATGACAACTACATGGCCAGAGGGAGTGACTCCTCCTGATATTTCTCTCATGAACCTTTAGTGTTTCTAAGTGTAAATCCTACTATGTGTCAGGTATATGGTGATGCTGGGGGTACAAAGGTAAGTCAGAATTAGCTCAAAAGTCTTAAAAACCCTTTAACAGTCTAGCCAAAGTTCAAGCTGTAAACATATAACACAAACTCTTACATGCTATGAAGACAGAATGGATTCATTCCCTGGGGGTAGGGGTGAAGACTGGTAGGGGTTTTAATTAGGAGACGACATTTAGCAAGTCCCATAAGCCCAGCAGAAAAGACATCTGGCCATAATAAAATCAAACCCTGTATTCAGGGTCCATACTATTACTCAACAAGGATAATTCAAGCAATTACTAGAGCTATCACGATCCAACACATAAGTTCACTTGAGGACCCCAACTATGTAAGCATGAATATTTTTTTGGCTGCCTCGAGCTAGCATGTTTATGGAAAACAGGTTAAGTTACTGGCTCCAAACTACTTTTTAATAAAATAAGCAAACAAAAAAAAGCTTAAGCTTTCAAGATTTCTTAAAAAAAAAAAAAAGGGAAAATAATCTCCCTGTCAAGAGCATGCATGATTAATGATTTGTGTGATATAAACTTGCATATCTGTGTTGCTATAACATGCTCTTCCTAACAGCATAAAATTGTACTAAAGATTCTTGTGGAACTGATACATGACCCCCACCCCCCACTACGCCTATTCCCACCATATTTTAAAAATTCTTTGTGTAATTTCTAGAAAATTTTAGACTTCAACTATCAATGGGCCATTCAATAACAGGAACTACGGTCAAGTCATTCCTATGGAATTGTAAAGGTCTTAACCATCAAAAATCACTCACTTCCCACAAAACAGCTGATGCAAATACTGTACTCCAGTGGCTTAACTGCAGCAAATATTAGGAAGCTCTCTACTTGTAAATCCATTCTGAGGTTGAACTAAGTCAGACTGACCAGGTCAACAACTAAGACCGAATCAACTGGTCAAGTCCGTGTAACACTGAGAACTATCACTCATATCACTTTGTAGGGTTCTTCCTGGGTGGCTCAGACAGTAAAGAGCGTCTGTCTGCAGTGCAGGAGACCGGGGTTCAACTGCTGGGTCAGGAAGAGCCCCTGGAGAAGGGAATGACTGCCCATTCCAATACTCTTGCCTAGAGAATCCCATGGACAGAGGAGCCTAGTGGGCTACAGTCCTTGGGGTCCCAAAGAGTCAGACACGACTAAGCAACACACATTTTCATTTTCAGAGGACTCTAAGCGACACGACAGGCCAAGGTCTACCGCAGAGAATACGCTACAACAGTGACCGCATAAACGGTAGTTCTCAAAATTTGCACATGGGGAGCACTGAGGTTAAAACTGCCCAAAACTCTTGACAGATAAGGAAAGTGATGTTAATGGAGATCAAATGAGTTAGTACAAGAATCTGTTTCTTTGCTTTTCTAGTATAGTCCATCACATCATATCACTGTACCGAGCTTCAGCAAAGGGTAACGCTTCAACCCAAAGTGACTTGTCTTTGACAGTTCTGAATTGGAGGGAGGGTCCACAATGTAGCCCCCACCATCTCCTCCTAGTAATGGCTAGCATCATTCAGCCAATCCAAGCCCACTACACTAAGTGAAATTAGACCCCAATAAGTGGACCAATCAAGGCCACTGATGAATATAATCACTATCACAGATAAAGCCTGTTTAGGATCTGAAGCAATGACATCAGTAACGGTACTATCTGCAATAACAAATTGGTTTTACAAATCTGTGAGGAATAGGGACCCAGTGAATGTGCCAGAAATTCTGTAAGCCCTGGCTTACATTACATCAATTTTTTTTTGTAGACACAGCAAGTAAACACAATTTAGGAAATCAATTTACATTTAGCATAAGGTAATTCACTATGTCCTAAAAGAGAGAAAAGAAAGCTGCCTAAAGCTTCATGAAGCATCCCACCTAAGTTTGCTTTTCCAGAGAAAACTGCACCCACAAAAGGCAATCAAGATTTACATAGTTAATTCATATTCACAGAGACATGTCAACATATATCTGTAAAAGGATTACCCTTAATCTTTCAGCTGCTTGAGTAGGAATGAAATGTCTAGATCGTAACTCTAAACATCTAATTTGTGAGGAGGTTAAACATCTCAGTGATAACCTAATAATGTAAAATATAAACTATTTCCTTCCTGGCCTCTCTCCTTCATTCAGTCATTCACCTAAGTATGTAATGAGCTCCCTGGGTCTATGCCAGGGGCCGGGGACCCATTACGGTATAAGACACATGTGACTCCTCCACCTCTGAGTGCAACAGGGGCTGTAAGAGTATATTAAAACATCTGTCTGCTCTCCAGTCCCGTAAAACCTAATCCCTGCCCTCCAGGAGTCTGTAATCTCCTTGGGCACACAGATTATACACTGAGGCCTCTGGTGGCTCAGATGGTAAAGAATCTGCCTGTAATGCAGGAGACCTGGGTTTGATCCCTGGGTGGGGAAGATCCCCTGGAGAAGGGAATGGCAGCCCACTCTAGTATTCCTGCCCGGGAAATCCCACGGACAGAGGGGCCTAGAGGGCTATAATCCATGGGATTGGAAAGAGTCAGAGAGGACTGAGTAACTAACACTTTCACTTTCTTGGGTACCCAGAAGCTGCACACATTGATAAAATTAAACAGAAGTAGAGCACCAGAAAGAAGAAAAAGATCTTCACCGACCCAGATAACCACAATGGTGTGATCGCTCACCTAGAGCCAGACATCCTGGAATGTGAGGTCAAGTGGGCCTTAGGAAGCATCACTACAAACAAAGCTAGTGGAGGTGATGGCATTCCAGCTGAGCTATTTCAAATCCTAAAAGATGATGCTGTGAAAGTGCTGCACTCAACATGCCAGCAAATTTGGAAAACTCAGCAGTGGCATCAGGACTGGAAAAGGTCAGGTTTCATTCCAATCCCAAAGAAAGGCAATGCCAAAGAATGCTCACACTAGCGCACAATTGTACTCATCTCACACATTAGCAAAGTAATGCTCAAAATCCTCCAAGACAGGCTTCAACAGTATGTGAACCATGAACTTCCAAATGTTCAAGCTGGATTAAGAGAAGGCAGAGGAACCAGATATCAAATTGCCAACATCCATTGGATTATCAAAAAAGCAACAGAGTTCCAGAAAAACCATCTATTTCTGCTTTATTGACTGGGCCAAAGCCTTTGACTGTGTAGATCACCATAAACTGTGGAAAATTCTGAAAGAGATGGGAATACCAGACCACCTGACCTGCCTCCTGAGAAATCTGTATACAGGTCAGGAAGCAAGTTAGAACTGGACATGGAACAACAGACTGGTTGCAAATAGGAAAAGGAGTATGTCAAGGCTGTATATTGCCTCCCTGCTTATTTAACTTATACGCAGAGTACATCATGAGAAACGCTGGGCTGGAGGAAGCACAAGCTGGAATCAAGATTGCCGGGAGAAATATCAATAACCTCAGATATGCAGATGACACTGCCCTAATGGCCGAAAGTGAAGAGGAACTGAGGAGCCTCTTGATGAAAGTGAAAGTGGAGAGTGAAAAAGCTGGTTTAAAACTTAACAGTCAAAAAAAATAAGATCATGGCATCTGGTCTCGTCACCTTGTGGCAATTGGATGGGGAAACAGTGAGAGACTTTATTTTGGGGGCTCCAAAATCATTGCAGATGTTGACTGCAGCCATGAAATTAAAAGATGCTTGCTCCTTGGAAGAAAAGCTATTGCAAACCTAGACAGCATATTAAAAAGCAGAGACATTACTTGGCCAACAAAGGTCCTTCCTAGTTTAATGAGGATGACTTGATGGTCTAAAAGCAAAAAGAACAAAATGAATGGCAGTGCGTGAGCTTTCCTATGTCTTGTTTAGCTTTAGAACTTAAATTTTGCAAAACAATTTTTTTAAAGCCCATTTTCTTATGGGCCTTCCCAGTAGTACCACCTCATCTGAAGTCTTCGAGAGCTCATGGGGGTTGTTTCTCATGTCTTATTTGTTCCCACACATGGGCTCACTCATTCAATCCACAAACGTTCTCTGACCCACGTGTGCCTGGCAGCAGGAGATGAGGCATGGGCCGTCAGTAAATATTTCTCGCTGTTAGTAACCTAAGCTCAACTCAAATTAGCTTCAGCAAAGAATTTATTGGCGTCTGTAAGTTTCAGTGCAAACCAGCTTCAGGCATGGTTGGTTCCAGGGGCACAAGCAATGACATCAATATTTCATCTTCATCTCTCAGCTATGCTTTCTTCTGTGAAGGCTGCGCCCCCTCAAGCAGCTTCTCCCGGAGACGGTTAACAATGATGGCCTGCAGCAACTCCAGAATTACCAGCTTAGCCACCACAAGAGTCTTTTCCCCCAAAAACTCCAGTGAAAGTGCTAAATTAGCTCTACCTTGGCCCATCTTGCCGTGCTTCCATTTGACTGAGAGATGCAACATGCTGATGGGCCAGAGCAGTCACATGGCCAAACCAGGAAAGGACAGAGCAAGGTCAGTCCCAGTGAATCACAGGGATGAAGATGAGAGGGGTTTGGGACTTCCCTGGAGGTCCGTCTAGTCAAAGCTACAGTTTTTCCAGTGGTCATGTATGGATGTAAGAGCTGGACTGTAAAGAAGCTGAGCACCGAAGAACTGATGCTTTTGAACTGTGGTGTTGGAGAAGACTCCTGAGAGTCCCTTGGACTGCAAGGAGATCAAACCAGTCCATCCTCAAGGAAATCAGTCCTGAATATTCATTAGAAGGACTGATGCTGAAGCTGAAACTCCAATACTTTGGCCACCTGATGCAAAGAACTGATTCACTGGAAAAGACCCTGATGCTGGGAAAGACTGAGGACAGGAGAAGAAGGGGACGACAGAGGATGGGATGGTTGGATGCTGTGAAGATGCGGTAGGGGCAGCACACCCCAGTAAGTAGGGGAGAAGGTCACATGAGAAAGTGGGGGGTGGATTCTTGAACTGGTAACAGTGAGCAACCTTCCTGCCTGAGCAGGGTCTATGCAAAGGAGTGCTAAGCTGGCAGGTGGAAATGCAACACGGATTCAGATCTGCAGAGAGTGGGTGTAGAAAACCCACTCGGGATGCTAGAAATCCTGGGGTCAGATGAGGGTGGAACAAATGGAAAGGTGAGCTTCGCAGTAGAAAAGAAGTGGCAGGATTTGGTGCCTGATGACAGATTTCAAAGACTTTGAGCTGAGGCCAGTTCATCACTGGTACATTCCAGAAGGCATGCTGGCTTTGAAGAAGCAAGGCACGCGGAGTGTCACCGGCTGAGCATGAGGTGACGAGAGCCTTTCCCGTGTGTGAGCCTGGTAGACATAGGTAACGTGGGGCAAAAGCAAAGAAAAAAACACTCAGGGGAAAGACAGGTCCAGGCAGGACACACCTTGCAGCCGTATCAGATAAAGCCACGAAGGTGGCTCCCACTCAGAAAGGTGGAAGACAGGACGACTGCTCCAGAAGCTTGGAGGCGGGGCCGAGAGTCAGGAGCACAGAAACACTGCAGTCCAGAGAGGCTGGAGCTGAGCCCAGAGGGTGGGTCAGCTTTGCTAAATGGAGGGGAAAGGGCATTCCAGGCCAGGATACAGTGGGGACAAGCGAACAAACAAGACTTCAGTGACAAGCTACTTGCCCCTGTTGTCTCAGCAATGAAAAATCACCTTTAACACATTTATGATAGACATCTGATTAGTCAATTGGCTGCAACTCTATGGAACTGCCCCTTAACTTCAATTATACTTTGTTTTTCACACTCAGTTATTTTCATAAATAAATAATTTCCCAATAAAATACAAGGTACATGGAGAAAAGCGAAGGTTTCAGATTTCACCAAAACACTGTGCTCCAAACACAGCAGCGGTCAATTCTGGTCCATCGAGATGATCTGGTCTTTGGCACTGGCGCATTAAAAATTTTTCAATTTGATGAATGCCGCTATTAGAGTCACCCATTTTCAAGGTCATAATTGCTGCACATAAAAAGAACAGAATCACAGACTGTCCCCAAACAGCAGGAGCTCCCGTGGCCTGCCTCTCCCAGGATCCAAGAGCTACACTGTTCTCTTGCTTCTATTTAGAGCATCATGAATGCTAAACAGAAATGTGAAAAATTATTCCACAAAACGAAGCAAAATAGACATCACCACCCCTCTTGCCCCACCGCCCCAGACCCACACTCTGGAATGGCTCACCACTCAATTTTGGCTTGCAAATGTGGATTTGTTGTTTGCCATCTGTAACCCCCCAAACAGCCTAAATATATATTTGTGTAACACCTTGATACGGGCGGGGGGGGACTCCAGCTAGTTTTTACAGTAACTGTAGCTACCGCAGGAGAAAAGTCACGGAGCCATTCCACCACTACCACCCCTCAGCACCACGCTGTCTCAGGCACAGGTCATGCCAGAGGCGTGACGGGAGCTGACCACCAGCACAACAGGGAATCGAGCAAAAATAACCTCCTGTGACTAAACACATCAAAAGTGTTTTTTAAAAAAATCTCTTTGAGCTGGACTTGCTGGTAAAATGATCTGTTTGAATACAAGTCTGAATTGGAGATTATTTTCAAATTAATGAAGTTTTTCAGTTGGTAAGGACTTACAACTAGAAGGACTTCTAATAACAAGGCGCAGTATCCCAAGAAGCCCTTGGGGACTTGTTTCACTGAATAAGAATAATGTGCAATTAAGCCAACAATTGTAACTAAGTATTTCTGAGGGCTTGAAAGTAGTTGTGCTCTAGTAGTTCAAATATCATCAAATTCATCTAAAGGACTGTATGGCATTTAACTGAATTGGTCCATTCAATCATGCACTGTGATGTTAAGGTGAGCAAATGTACTAAATAGCACATAGTAGGCCTTCCCACTCATACCTGTAAGTGTTTCTTTGCAAATCATTAATTACTTGGCAAGGGAGGTTGTGCCCAGAGAACCCCCCGGCCGGCAGGGGGCACAGTAGCTGAAGATCAGGGTGCTTCTCCAAAATGGGCCAACCACCCCTGTCCTCCCCAACATTTCCAGAGGGCATTGTGTTTCTCTGTTAGAATCCAACGAGCCAGAAGCAGAAGATGTCAGGTTCTGAGGGAGTCATTTCATGCCATCCCGCCTCCCTGTACAGCCAGGAGCCAGCCCATCCAGTGGCAGGGACCCAACCAAGGTGCTGTGCCTTGTGTGACTGGGTGAGAGGGTTCTTTTAGGATCCTGCCCGGAGCCTGCGGAGCAGGCAATGGCACGCCACTCCAGTACTCTTGCCTGGAAAATCCCATGGGCAGAGGAGCCTGGTAGATTGCAGTCCATGGGGTTGCTACGAGTCAAACACGACTGAGTGACTTTACGTTCACTTTTCATTTTCGTGCGTTGGAGAAGGCAATGGCAACCCACTCCAGTGTTCTTGCCTGGAGAATCCCAGGAACCGGGGAGCCTGGTGGGCTGCCGTCTATGGGGTCGCACAGAGTCAGACACGACTGAAGCGACTTAGCAGCAGCAGCAGCAGCTTGGAGCTTGACTCCCTGAGACTCAAGGAAAAGCCTCTCCTGAGGCTGAAGAACTGTGAAAAATTTAGACAAAATATTTACAGCAATGGGAGAAACACGAGAACTCACTCCTTTGCAAGTCAATAGAGAGGCAAACCGGGTAGTCTTGTTCCTGTGAGAGGGACCACTCTACAGGGCAGCGTGGAATGTGTTGGTGAGGTCTCCTGACTTTCTTTCTTAGATCATCCCCCCACACACACTCCTACCACTAACTTTTGGAGGCCAGTTAGTAAACTGTTAGTGACTAACACTCAGTACTACTAATGTGCTTAGTCGCTCCGTTGTGTCTGACCCCGCGGACTGCAGGCCCCAGCTCCTCTGTCTATGGGGATTCTCCAGCAAGAATACTGGAGTGGCTTGCCTCTACTCCAAGATTCCACTCCAGGGATCTTCCCAACCCAGGGATGGAACCCAGGTCTCCCGCACTGCAGGCAGATTCTTCACCGTCTGAGCCACCAGAGAAGCTCACTAACAGGGAAAACTAGGTATGTGGCTGATGCATCAGTTTCCAGCAGGGGAGATGGGGATGGAAAACTCTCTTTCAAGTCTCCCTCGCCACTGCGCAATACCACAACGAGGGCGTCCTTTGCTTTCTGATTGTTGCTAGCAGTTGAAACGACCACATTTAATCAGCTGAGCAAGAGATGGTTTAAAAGGCCATTTACTCCTCCTTTTGTAAATGGACTTTAAACCAGTTCAGACCACTTCCAAGGGCCCAGTTCACCAAGTCAGAGGGTTTCCTTCAACCCTCCTCCTAAGAATTAGAATGACAGGCTCTTTGGTTCATTACGGCTGTTAACATCACTTAAACTCAACAAAGCGATCCGGACTAAGGTCTGAATGGAATCGTGTCCTGAGGCATATATTCAGACCTCCACAGCCATGTACTCTGCACAGAATGTATTCCATGTATTCTCTTTCCAAGAGCTATGGGTCCTCAGACCCCTGAACACAGGTACGAAAATGCCCCATGAAATGCCATGTCATGTTCTTTTGTTATTTCTTCTTTTTTTCTTGGGTGGGGGATGGGGGTTCTGGAAGACTGCTGAAAAGTTTTAGCTGATCAGCATCTGTACCAGATAATTGTTTATTCTTGGTACTAAATTCAAATCTTAGTAACACAGCAAGTGCACAGCACGATAAACTGTCTTCCCATTCTTCTAAGAAGAGTGTTGAGTGTGATATGGGAGTGGCCTCGTAGGCAGCTGCATGGTCAGAACCATTTTAAACCCTGTAGACACCTCGCACTGAGCAAACTCCTCCGGGCGTGGCTCTCCGTTGTTTCCCTGCCTATTCAGGCGCTCCAGCACTTCCAAGACATCCTTGTCAGCAGCGAAATACAGCGCTTCCTTCCATCTTCATCACAGAGCTTGCCAGACTATGCTCAGAGCTAGAGTGGGGAATGTTACAGTAAATACTTCCCCCAAACCAGTTATGTGTGTCATTGATAAACAACAGAAAGTTTAAAAAGAGATACAAACGTACTCCTGGAACCTTACATCTTCCTCCCAGTGAGGCCCAAGAACTTAAGATCTTCATACACTTGGAAAGAAGAAGGAAAACATGTTTCCCCAAAGTCTATAGATTTACAGTCCAAACACGTCTCCCCAGAACGTCTAACACACTCAAGCTTCAGTCCTCCCGCACACTTTGAAAGTGCTCCTTGACGATAAATCGCAGCAGTTGCATCTCTCACTGCGGCTCACATAAATATAATTTTGCTTTCGGAAACCAATTACAGAAGAGTAAATCATTTTTACATTGCTTTCCAAAAATCTTTAAGTTGCAATATGGACAGTAAGTAGAATCACAAGAAAAACACAGCTTACTTATTTTATCATTTTCCTACATTTAGCAAGTTAAATCCCTGAAGGAAATGTACAGCTGGGCTAGTTTTAAAAAATACTCAGGTTATTTCAGCAGGTACAGCAGCAGCGTCTGCACACATGGGTGCAACCAGTGCTTCTTCAGCGTGTACGCATCTGGACTTGCGGGGAGGATGGGGCATCTCCGTGTCTCCAGGAGTCAGCACGGTCCCCGAGCTGGGCTTCGTGGGCACTGAGGATGCACCAGACAGCGCCTGATGCACTCGACACACACAGGCCGCGCCACGCCATCTCCACAAGGTCCCTGAGAGACAGAGATGATCATTCTACCCAAAAGACACAGCAAGCGATGGCAAGAGCCACAGAGGTCACCCAGCTCCCAAGTCCCGGGAGCTGAGCAACCCAGGGCACCAGTAGGACATCCTCTGGGTTATACTAAGCTTGTGAAGTAAAAGGAAAAACCAGCCTGGTACATGAGCAAGTCTTAGGTGAGGGACTGAAAATTATAACTTAGGGAGAAAATAGACCTTTGTTAGGGAGTGATGGTCAAGCAAGAGCAGGAAGGAAGTTCAATCATGGAGGAGAAAGCCCGCATGGAGGCTGGAAGGTGAGAGATACTGAAGCAGTAATTTACAGAAAGCTGCAGAAAATAAACCCCGGCCTGGAGCAGGGACAGCTTGAGTCTCACAGTTAGGACTTCACATCAGAGACAACAGGGAGCTCGTGTGAATTATTTCGAGTGGGCGAATGTCTTAACTGAAGCAAAGCTTCAGCTAAAACCGTTTAGGTACTTTGCAGAATAGACTGGAGAGGAGGAAGGGCCTGATGTTGAGGACTCTATTAGGGTAACCCTGAATTAAGGAGACAGGTAGGGGGGCTGAGAGAGGAGGGAAATCCTGGGCATCTGCACAAAAGAAGGAAGGATGGGGCAGAGAAGAAAAACTTCCAAGTCCTGCTAATTATCACAAGCTGCTTGAAGTGAAGGAAGTGAAGGGAAGTCGCTCAGTCGTATCCAACCCTCAGCGACCCCATGGATTGCAGCCTTCCAAGCTCCTCCGTCCATGGGATTTTCCAGGCAAGAGTGCTGGAGTGGATTGCCATTTCCTTCTCTAGGGGATCTTCCCGACCCAGGAATCGAACCCGGGTCTCCCAACTGCAGGCAGACGCTTTCACAAGCTGCTTGACAGACGGGAAAGTGAGAAGAGACAGGAAGGGGTGCACACAGGCCTGGCACTTGCTCTCTGCTAGCTGGGGAGTATTCTGGTCATCTGATGTGCACAGATGACTCACTGGAAGAGTCCCTGAGGCTGGGGAAGATCAAGGGCAGAAGGAGAAGAGGGTGTCAGAGGATGAGACGGCTGGACGGCATCACCGATGCATTGGACACGAACTTGGGCAAACTCCGGGAGATAGGGAGGGACAGGGAGGTCTGGCGTGCTGCAGTCCATGGGGTCGCAAAGGGTCGGGCACGACTAAGCAACTGAACAAGACAACAGCCTGGGGCATCGGATCCACCATCCTCTCCTGGGTGAGCAGCAGTCTGCCCAGCATCCTCTCCTGAGTGAGCTGCAGTCTGCCCAGCAGGCAGCCCAGGTCGCGACCACCGTCCTCTCCTGGGTGAGCGGCAGTCTGCCCAGCATCCTCTCCTGAGTGAGCTGCAGTCTGCCCAGCAGGCAGCCCAGGTCGCGACCACCGTCCTCTCCTGGGTGAGCAGCAGCCCGCCCAGCATCCTCTCCTGGGTGAGCTGCAGTCCGCACAGCAGGTAGCCCAGGTCGCGTCCACTGTCCTCTCCTGGGTGAGCAGCAGCCCGCCCAGCATCCTCTCCTGGGTGAGCTGCAGTCCGCCCAGCAGGCAGCCCAGGTCGTGTCCACCGTCCTCTACTGGGTGAGCGGCAGCCCACCCCAGCATCCTCTCCTGGGTGAGCTGCAGTCCGCCCAGCAGGCAGCCCAGGTCGCGTCCACTATCCTCTCCTGGGTGAGCTGCAGTCCGCCCAGCAGGCAGCCCAGGTCACGACCACCGTCCTCTCCTGGGTGAGCAGCAGTCCACCCAGCATCCTCTCCTGGGTGAGCTGCAGTCCGCCCAGCAGGCAGCCCAGGACACGTCCACTATCCTCTCCTGGGTGAGCGGCAGTCCACCCAGCATCCTCTCCTGAGTGAGCTGCAGTCCGCCCAGCAGGCAGCCCAGGACACGTCCACTATCCTCTCCTGGGTGAGCGGCAGTCCGCCCAGCATCCTCTCCTGGGTGAGCTGCAGTCCGCCCAGCAGGCAGCCCAGGTTGCATCCACCGTCCTCTACTGGGTGAGCAGCAGCCTGCCCAGCATCCTCTCCTGGGTGAGCTGCAGTCCACACAGCAGGCAGCCCAGGACACGTCCACTATCCTCTCCTGGGTGAGCGGCAGTCCACCCAGCATCCTCTCCTGGGTGAGCTGCAGTCCGCCCAGCAGGCAGCCCAGGTCGTGGCCACGCGCTCGTGTTACCTCCGCTTGTTACTTCCGTCCGGATACAACAAACATGTTTTAAGTGAGAAAGGCTGTTCTCCTTTCAGTTTTGTTTGAACCACATCATTCACAAATAACTGAGTGATAAAAGATCAGTGCAGTTCTTCCTGCTTGGTTTTAAGGAGGTCCAGTCTTTCTATGGCACCCCACTCCAGCACTCTTGCTTGGAAAACCCCATGGACGGAGGAGCCTGGTGGGCTGCAGTCCATGGGGTCGCTAAGAGTTGGACACGACTGAGCAACTTCACTTTTCACTTTCCTGCATTGGAGAAGGAAATGGCAACCCACTCCGGTATTCTTGCCTGGAGAATCCCAGGGACGGGGAGCCTGGTGGGCTGCCGTCTATGGGGTTGCACAGAGTCGGACACGACTGAAGCGACTTAGCAACAGCAGCAGCAGCAGCAGTGTTTTCTCTCTCTGAGAATATGCCTGAAAGTGGTAGTTTAACCAAGTTGTTTGTTTATTTTTGTTTTTTTTTTGTGGTGGTTGTTATGTTTTCTTAAACCAGGGTGGTCCAAGTGAGAAGCATGTCCTGGGAGTATTTTAACTATTAGGTCACAAAGAGAAATTGTGGAGGCTGTGCAAAACCTCCCCATGCTAATGAAACCAAGAGGTTATTGCTCTAAGCTCTGGAAAAGTAACGTTAGCTTAAAACCCCTGGGGTCTGTCACCCGGAAAGGCGCCACAAGGCTCACAGACCAGCCCTGCTCAGCTTCCCTAGGTCAGCTGGAATCAGGGCTGACCCTTTCCCAGTTCTCACTCGGTAAGAAACGGTTTGGCTGTATCGGTAGGGCAAAAACAGAAAATAAAGCTCTGAATGAACCCTGATGCTTTGTGAGAATGCTCGAGTTAAGTTAAGCTGGTTAACATGAAGCTCCGTGAACTGCCAGGCCTGGCTCAGTAACTGCTCTGCCTCTGGTCTCGAAAGATGCTGACTAGAAGGGCAGGAAGAGGGTCTGAAGCCCCCTTGTGTGATGGGCATTTCAAGTCACTGCCAGGCACGTGGTGCCAACTGTTCCAAGTGGCTCCCGATGAAATCACTTTGTTAGTCAACTTTGTATTTCAGCTTCTCCTCATCAGGGGGACTTCAGGACCTCACCAGGCCGAGTCATTTAAAAGAGAAAGAGAGAGGAAGAGGCATGTCCTGTGGAGTTATCAAGGGTCAAACAGCCTTTGCTGAAGTTACCCAGTTTATAACAGAACTGGTGAGATGCAGGTTTCAATCAATACCACTCCCCGATAAAGACTTTTCTCCTGGTCTGAGGGAGGGGGATGGGAAGAGGAGCAAAAGGTTGCTGCTGAGCCTTAAGTGAGTTAAATCGGATTGACTTAAATAAAAATTCTGACAGCTTGTTTTCAAGCAGGAAAACTGTAAAATGGAAACCACATGCAATCCTGTGCCAGAGCCGCATTTAAATCATTCACACGTCAAAAACTCAGCAAATGTTTCTAATTTAGTCAAACACTACCTCTCTTTCTCCACAATAAGTCATCTTAATTTATTTCACCTAACTCTACTGTTTTAGTGTTAACAATGTGACCACCAGAAGTCTGAACAACTCCTTTCTGATTTGGAAAATAAAGCAGTTTGTTCTGTTTTTTTCCACCTTCCATAGAGCCAGTGACCACACAAGTCCTAAAACAGTCAAGGCTCCCAGTGCAAATTAACTTTTCATGTTCAACTCAAAGCAAAATGCTTCCTTTTAGGATAGTGTGTTAAAAAAAAAAGAGAGAGAATTAACAGGCTTTACAAACCCAAACCAGTAAAGAAGCCCAGTGACTCACCACTTTCCAATATCCATGGTTCAAAATGCATTTTAAATTCTAAGTTAAGCTCAGTCATTCTCACTGGGACCTTGTAAGACAGGAACTCCTATCACTCTAGAACTGGATCATCGAGTTTCCTACATTTCCTATGTAGCCACATTAACTTGCAAACATACAAAGGCCTCAAGGCTAGAACATGCCTGTGACCCCAATCTTGTACTTAACTTGCTCCCTGCAGAAACATCACCAAGAGATGAGTGAACACACGTGGAACCCTCCTGGCCTGCAGGCCAGGGGCAGGACCAAGTCCCACACTCCACTGCCGCTCTGGGCACGAGTCTCAGGAAGGCAGGGCCTCGGGAAGGGATGTAGTCCCCCTGCCACCCCCCCACCTCCCCGTCTTCACTGGAGAACACTCACTAGAGAACTGTTTGCAGGTGGCTCAACCACTTGAAAACAGTGCCTGCAGAGATGAAGGGCATTTTCCCGTTTTCCAAAGGCTGGACTCCTCTTTCCTTGTGATTGTACAGATCTGCTCTGCCCAGACTTGCCTGTCAATTCTTAGTTATCACTTATAGAGTAGTTCATATTTGCAATATACTCTGCAAATGTTTTTAGCACTTTATATCCCTTGTATGCTCATGACTACCTGTGGAGGAGAAGGAAGGCGAGTCGGCCTGGAGCGGGGTTCAGAAGCCACAGTGAATGTAAGCGTGTGTGTGTGTGAGAACACATCTCTCCATGTGCTGGGCCAGTACCCTGTGATACGTCAGATCTTGGCCTGTTGGCCCAAGCAACCTATTCTTGAAGCTCTTTGAAGATCTCAAAAGCACATTTAGTAGTTTGAGGCCGAGTTTCATGAATAAACCAGCAGTACTGCTATCACAGACAAAGGTCACAGAACTGCATCTCATTTTCTGCCTTGGCTTCATCATCTGTGGAAAAGAAGTCATACTAGGAGTCAAAACATTTGAGGCATCTTAGAGTACAATCCACATCTCATACCTCCCTGACCGATAACTCGATTAGCTGGCAAGTCACCTCCCTTACAAGCCCAGAACCTAACAAAGAAGGGGCCGTGGTGACTATGTATGCACAATTCTGTTTTACTCATCTGATTTCATGGTTACTGAACATTAACTTGCATGTACTTTTAGCATGATTAAATATTTACGTTCCAAGCCCACAGTAGGGCATAAGCAGCCAATCTTAGAGAGTAAGGCTGGAGACAGTGGTAAAATCCGAACAAAAGTAACACGAAGAACGCACACAAGTGGCACCTATAGAAAAAGCCTACCCAAGATCTGCATCCCTGGCGCTCACAGGCCATTCAGCTCCGGGCAGTGTTTCACACATCAGAACTTGTCAAGCACACTCCTGTGGGCTTGAGAGTTCCCCTTTATGATTTTCATTCTGTTTGTTTCCATTCTGAGTATGACTGACCTTTCTAACTTCACCTATTTAACCCTCTTAGAATTTAATGCTGTTATTTTAGCATCAGCATTTATATCCAAAACACACCGGAAGCCAACTGTGTTAGTCTAGCTGTTTCACACCAAGAGGAAGAGAAAAGGTGCATTTAATATACAAGCACATCTTTATACACCCATCTGAAGACCACATTATGTCATGGTGTTCTGTGGGAACCTGAAGAAAAAAGCCCACTGAAATACCAAAGAGAAGCATTCCGCAACTCAAAGGCACGCACGCCTTTGACGTCAGTTGTTGATTCATGTTTGAATGTTAATTTAGTCTTAGCAAAGTATCAGCATGTCACTAAACTGATGTTTGGGTTTGCATTTTAGAGTCTCATCTGCGTTTAATGTGTACATTTAATTTATAGTTATAAAAAGATCCAGAATCATAAGACATTTATCCCTAATGGTTGTAGTATGTAAGTATCTTTATAGCAGAGTAATTTATAATGACACTGAGGGCAGTGAATATCTTTTATCTTTAAAGGGGTCTCAGCTGCCACAGATGAAAACAACTGCTCTGCCCACCTGGGAGTATCACTTTATTATCTCATCAGAAAATGAAGCTACTTTCACAGTGATGACCTTGCATACTGAGAAAAGTGAGATTATGTTCATTATATTCTCTTCAATGCAAGCAACTGAAAATGTCCTTTAGAAATATTTCCTCTAAATATAATTATTTTAATTGCGTTGCTTAAAAAGATGACTCTTTCACTATCCAAATAACTCAGTTATCATTTATATAATGAAAACTTTTCTTCATATCCTTGGAATGTGTTCTGCTGTTTAGGATATGAAGCTCTTTCTGTGATATGAAGGTACCCACATGTCTTTTGATTAGCAGAGAGTAAAGCTAATTTTATACATATATGGAAATGGCTTCAGCAAGTCCCTAGGTAGACAGGGGCGAAACTGCAATGTCAGCTTGGGGTATAGAACTCACTATCTGTGGAGAGGAGTGATGAGGAGCCCTGGCCACACGCTCAACAGCATGAAAATCTCTGGATGGTGGTTCTCAAAGTGTGGTCGGTGGACCCCTGGGGGTTCTGCAGCCCTTGTGTCTGGGTCAGGGATGTGGAGGAGCAGGGGCTATGAGATCAACCAACTTTCAGAATGCTGCAAAGACATCTCTTGCCTTTTTCACTCACACTGTCTCAGGAGTGCATAGCGGACTTTCCAGTGTGTGATACTGACAGCAGCCTGAACGTGGGCACAGATGTTGGGACCCAGCTGAGTTCCAGTACGCCAGCCATCAAAGCGATCTGGAAACACACTGCCTCCCTACTCACTGCACTGACAGAGGAGGTGAAGGCTCCCCCCACCACAAAATCAGGTTTACATGTGATGGGCTTATTACTTTTAGATGAATTAATCTTTTTTTTTTTTACCTATTCAATGCTTCTCTTCATCTCTGTGTGCTGAGCCCCAGACTCCGATATTTGGCTCCCTGTTAGCTCTTCTCCGGGATGTCTAAGAGACTTTTCAGACTCTGCAAATCCAAGACAGAGCTGCGGCTCCTTCTGCACGCGTCTCAAATCTGCTCCTCCCCACTGCCCATCCGGCTCAGGAACCAACACTTCCATCCCTGTTCTGTCCAAGCCAAGAAGTCTCTCTTGGCTTGAACTCTTTTTCTCCCTCCATTCTTCATATTCTATACATGTTAAAAATCCCCAGATATTCCTAGATCAACCCATTATCAGACGTGATCACTCTAATCAGTGGACCATTTTGCCCCATCCCACCTGTTCCCACCCCGTTCGCAAACGCTCATAGGGAGGCGCACTGTATCTAGTAAGCATAGACTAGGGGTGCTGCTGAACCCCCAATAATGCACAGGACCACCCCCTGGCCAAGACTTACCTGAGCCCAGCTGTCACTCATCCCCAGGTTGACAGCCAGCTCTGGTCCACGCCCCCGATCTGTCTCCACTGGGTTATCCCAGCAGCTTCCTCACCGGTGCCCCTGATCCCACTCCGACTGCCCTCCCCGACTCTGGTCCCTTCTCCACACAACAGCTAGCACGTTGTTATATACATCCAAGCATGTCTGTTTCCAGCCCATCACTGGCTCCCTGCTGATGTTGCAGAAGCTGTCATTCCCACCGCAGCCTACTGGCTCCACCTGCTCTGGTTCAGCCCACCTCGGAACTCAGAGCTATGGCCTCACTTAGAAGTGTGTGTCCCGACCCGCCCTCCCACCACCAAACTGCTGTGGCGATGCCCTAACAGCCCTGTGTGACTGTACTGGATGGTCGGCCTTTAAGAAGGTAATTAGGGTTAAACTAGGTCATCAGGGTAGAGTCCTGATACAACAGGACTAGCGTCCTCCTGGGAGACAGCTACTCTCCTCCACCACGTGCAAACGCAGCAGAGGCAGCCATCTACACGGCAGAAGAGATGTCCCCAGGACCCCACCGTGCTCTGGCACCCCGATCTCAGTCTTCCAGCTTCCCAGGTGTGAGAAGCAAGTGTCTCCAGCAGAAGCCACCTTGGCTCTGGTACCCTGGCGTCACAGCCCGAGCTAATTCACACACCATTTCCCCCCTCTGCCAAGGTCCAGCCTGGTCGTCGGTCCGTATCTGCTTCACAACCTTTTGTTCTTGCTTTCCCCCTTAATTTCTCGTGGCCGACCCTGGCAACCCTTCTCAGCGAGGCTTCCCTGACTCCCCAGCCTAACAGCACCACCGCCCTCCCAGCCACACACCTACCCACCCCAGCACGCCTGCCCTTCAACCACAGCGCCCCGTTTCTTACGTTCTTCCTGGGCAGTCATCTCTAGCTTATTATTCTGTTTATCGTCTGTCTCCTCAACCCATCCCAGGAGAAACCTATTCCATCTCCTTCACTGCCACCCAGGGACAGGACACCGTGGAGGTGCTAAGTATCAGTTTAATAAGCACACGGATGAATCTGCCTTTGCAGGTTTCAAACTGGAACAGCTGAGCATCTCCAGCCATTTTCTGAGCTCGGCCCACTCTCACCTCCCAAGAAGGTCATCGTGTTTGTGCCGATCTCAGGGTCCCCTAGGGATGGAGGGGGACAGGAGAGAATAATTAACGACAGTATCTGCAGTGAGTAGCTACCCATATCAGTACACTCTGGGGAGCATCAGATCTCAATGTCATGTTGGAGCACAGGCCTGGGGAAAATGGCCCAAGGAGGCACAGAGTGAGTCCCCAGTGTCTGCTCTCCACACCCAAGAACCGAGGAGGGGTCCACGTGTCACATGAGCAAGGTTCAGAGGACCCAGCCTTCAGCTGCCCCAGAAACCCAAGGCAAGTCGTGGAGGCTGGGCGGCTGGGAGAGCTGCCGGTTCTCTCCACCACACTCCATACGCCCAGCTGCTTCCAAACCACTGGGTCTCTGAAAAGGAGTCGCAGTAGCAGTGTTAGTTGCTCAGTCCTGGCTGATGCTCTGCGACCCCACGGGCTGCAGCCCACCAGGCTCCTCTGTCCATGGGATTCTCCAGGCAAGAACGGGTGGGTTGCCATGCCCTCCTCCGGGGGGCTCTTCCTGACCCAGGGACTGAACCTGGGTCTCCCACATTGTAGGCAGTCTTTACCATCTGAGACACCAGGGAGCCCTTGACAAGGGAGCCTGCACACACATGCAGAATGAGGGGTGGGGATTTTGTAATGGAAAACGCACAGTGAGAGAGCCACAGACAGTCCCGATGGTGGGCAGGGCACCCGTCAGCCTGGGCATTTCAGGGAGAGCCCCGAGGAGGGCGAGGCGCTCGCATCACAGAGGGTCAGGAAAGCAGATGACAGACCCTGACGAGGGCCACCAGGGAGCCTCAGGGCGACACGGGCGTAATGAGGGAGAGAAGGGGAGGTGAACGTCTCAGCAGAGATGAAGTGCGCTCGGGCACGAGGGCTGTAACTGTCCGGGCACAAAGTCCAGTCGGAGAGGACTAGAATGTGGGCTGGGGGGCTCAGACAGCGCTTCACGCGACGCCCCACTCATGGGCAGGAGGAGGGGGGGTGGTCGGCTGCAGGGGGCACACCGAGGGCGAGGACGCGGCAGACACGCGCTCACTCCCACCGACACCGAGTGAGGACCTCAGCCAGGGCAGGGCAGGGCAGCGTGGGCAGCGGCTCAGGAAAGCACTGAAAGGTCAGAGGGACTGGCGGCCCCAGGGACCCAGCTGCCTGCCAGTAGCCTTGCCTGGGGAAGGCGAAGGTCCCTCCCAACCCTGGGATTAAAGCCGGGGCTGTGACCGTCACTGCCCCCAAACACACCCCAACACCAGGGCCACCGACCATTCTCTCCACCCACTGAGTCAGCGGGAGCAGGCGGCGCAAGAGGTGAGCCTCCCCCACCCCCCACCCAACCCCTTCCAAAAACATCACATCTTTTCTTCCATAAATAATTGCAATAGGATGCCGTAGCTTCCCCAAACAAACAATAGCCGGATTGTGCCCTGTTTGCAGGGGCCCAGCCCAGTGCACACAAAGGCCTGCTTTCACAGGCTGGCCTCTCCGCTGCAGAAGGGTGGGTATGATGTCCCCTCCTCATTTATTCAGCAACGCCACTGCAGTGACTCCTTCAGGAGAGGAAGAGGCTGGGCTGTGAGCACAGGTAAAGGGGCAGTGCCCATTCAGGACAATGACCCCTGTTTCCTAGGCTTTCCAGGAAGCTCTCCTTTCACCATCTGCTCTAAAATGCCCACCACGCAATTTTATGCAGGGCATTACTTGTAAGCTTTCTATGAAATGCCACCCATAATTTTAAATTGTAATAAGCTGAAAGTTTCAAAATAGTCCTGTTTTTATGTCTCAAAACTTCATACTCCTTCAGAATTAAACAGTTTAAGTGAGCGCCTATATTTTTCTGCTAATTATTAATACTCTTCCTGGTTAGGAAAAAGGTGAACTAAAGAACCAAACTCATTACTTTATAAGTGCTGCTTGACTTGTGTTTAGAAACATAGAGCATTATGATTCCCTTTCAAGAATTCAAGTTTGATTTTCCCCACAGGTACAGGAAGCCCCTCAGCCAGAATGCCTTATTTACCAGCTGGAGTATGTCCACTGTGGCGGGGGTGGTTCAGTCGGTAAGTTGAGTCCTGAGACCCCGTGGACTGGAACCCCCAGGCTCCTCTGTCCACGGAATTCTCCAGGCAAGAATACTGGAGAGGGTTGCCATTTCCTTCTCCAAAGAAGCTTCCCGACCCAGGGATCAAATCTGGGTTTCCTACAAAGCAGGAGGATTCCCACTAAGGAATTTTGAAAATCGTCTTTCTATTACCAATAATTCAGAATGGCCACTCTTCCGATCTGAGCCAGTGACATTTGACGCAAAGAGATTTCTTCTCCTATTTTAATGGTCTTTCTCCTACTCACCTCTTTCAGTCTCCCAATTTAGATGAAATGGAGTTCCAATTTGCCAACATACTAATAAAGCCTCTGAAAGCCATCTGGAGAGCTTATATATTATTGTATTTTTTTTTCAAACCATGTAAACAAACCATATAAAGCCAGCAATCAATGCAACATGGGGCAGAAGAAGGACCTTCCGCTGCATGGCAGAGCGCTCTGCTGAGGGGATTCATCATTCATGCCAGTAACTTAAACTAAAATGTATCTTAAAGTTTAATCTTGGTTTCTTGACAGGACGTAGTGAGGCGCGCAGTCCACAATCATGCGCTTTATTTGTTATGAGGCTCAAGCAGCAGACTCCGGTTTATTCAGCATCACGCTGACTTCGCTCATCTCACGACCGACGAAAACACTGGAGAGAGGCCTTCACATCTGCCTGGGCTTCAGCATTTCAAGTAAAAAGTCTCAACTACGGCAGACCGGAGTCTGTTACGGGCCTTTTCCCACTGGATGGAGCTAGGTTATCAAAATTCATGGTGATTTTCAACACATTGAGTCATAATGTTGAAGCTGGGTGGGGTTATCTCCAACTTAATTCATCAGAGGAGGGAATTTCAGGACCCAGGTGCCTCCCACCTTCTTGTTAAGTCTCAGAGCACAGACATAAGAAACCGATGGGCCCACTCTGCATCGAGGAAACTGCCCTGGTTTTCATCCGCTTCCCGGCATAAGTCATGTCCACTTGTTTTACAGTGGTGCATTTCCTATTCTTCAGGTATGGTGAGGCCAGTAGATCAGGAGGCGACTGCCATTGCAAAGGCAGTCTGTGGCCCCGGTTCTTGAGAGGAGTGTTACACCCCGCCGCTCAGCCCCACAGGGAAGTCCCAGGGTGGCAGGCAGAGGGGGAGCACCACCGCGAGCTTTCACGGTGGCGTCGGCAGGAAGGTGTGGGTGAGGCAGGTAAGCAGGCTGCGGGTCAGCTGCAGCTGAATACTGGAGAGGGCTCTCGGGGCAGGGCTGAGTCTACTTGTCTGGTACCTGGGGTGAGAACGGGCTGAGTGTGAGAGCCCCAGACAGGAGGTGGAGGGTGGGGCCCGGGCTCTGGGCTGCTTCGCTCACACGTGAAAGGAGTGCTCACCTACCGTCCGAGGTACTGGCTGGTTCTGGGAGGGGCAGTCTCTCCAGGGTCAGCAAGGCCTCAACGCATTAAAGCAGCAAGCCACAAAGCACAGAGGCAGGATTAACACAGAAAGGCGGCGGCGGTGGTCTGGTCGCGAAGTCGTGTCCGACTCTCGTGAGTCCACAGACTGCAGCCTGCCAGGCAGCATACGTCAGTTAAGTCAGAACTCCCAAGGCCCCGGATAGGAACTCTTGTTCAAGTCAAAGAGGATGATGAGGACATCTGAAGAGGAACTCCTAATTCACCAGAACAGCCAACAAAGCCACCTAAACCACTGCTTTTCAGCTGAAGATTAGAAACAGCACACTTGCCAACAATAGTACATTTCATGATCCTTGTGAAGGCAGCTTGCCTGGAGTCAAGCCCGAGGGGATGATCCACTGGTGAGCCCAAGGACAAGGCCTCAAGGAGAGGCCTGGACAACATGTGTATGAAACTCAAAGATAAAGTTGACAGCAGGGGCAAGTAAGTTAGATAAAACTGGATATAAAAAGACCACGTTGGAAAAGGGGTCGAAAATGTTATACAAGGTTTTAAAAAGCTTTATAAAAATAACATCAATGTAGACCACCACTAAGCATAAGACATTGGCGATGTGGCTAACAGCTGAAAGGGTCAGAGAGTCCATGGTGCTTTGCTGACCCATGTCAACGAGCTCCCAGAAAATAACAGACTGCAGCTGCATCCCAGGGGCCATGGCATCCAAACCAAGGCTAGTCAACAGTCTGGGTCTGATATCTACTGGCTATGACCATCAAAGATGGTATTTTTAATTCTCAGGGGCATGGCTCAGAAGGTTGTTAAACTAGAATTTATCAAGGGAGACTAAAAACTCTGGAGTAAAGAACAGGCATCTGGTCCCATCACCTCATGGGAAATAGATGGGGAAACAGTGGAAACAGTGTCAGACTTTATTTCTGGGGGCTCCAAAATCACTGCAGATGGTGACTGCAGCCACGAAATTAAAAGATGCTTACTCCTTGGAAGGAAAGTTATGACCAACCTAGATAGCATATTCAAAAGCAGAGATATTACTTTGCCAACAAAGGTCTGTCTAGTCAAGGCTACGGTTTTTCTAGTAGTCAGGTATGGATGTGAAGAGTTGGGCTGTGAAGAAAGCTGAGCGCCAAAGAACTGATGCATTTGAATTGTGGTGTTGGAGAAGACTCTTGAGAGTCCCTTGGACTGCAAGAGGATCCAACCAGTCCATTCTGAAGATCAGTCCTGGGTGTTCTTTGGAAGGAATGATACTAAAGCTGAAACTCCAGTACTTTGGCCACCTCATGTGAAGAGTTGACTCATTGGAAAAGACTCTGATGCTGGGAGGGATTAGGGGCAGGAGGAGAAGGGGACGACTGAAGATGAGATGGCTGGATGGCATCACCAACTCGATGGACGTGCGTTTGAGTGAACTCTGGGAGTTGGTGATGGACAGAGAGGCCTGGCGTGCTACAATTCATGGGGTCACAAAAAGGTGGACAGGACCGAGCGACTGAACTGAACTGAACCAAAAGGAACAGAAATGTTTAATCTGGAGAAGGAAATATTCAGATGGTACAGGAGAGCTGTCCTCACATATTCAAAAGGGCCATTATTTTGAAGGGATATTTGACTTATTTTTTATGGCTCATAAGATACAAATAGAACCAATAAAAGAAAGTTATAAGGAAGTAGAGTTTTGTCTGTTTCTGAAAAGGAAGAATCTTCTTGCACTCCTAAGTTGTCTGAAAGTGAAATGAGTTGCCTCATTAGATGATGAGGTTCTTGGACACGGAAGTCTTCAGGGAGAGACTAGTTATTCCTCTACCAAATACACTGATGTTCAGCAAACTTTTTCTGAAAAGAGATTTGAAACTCGTGCTGTTTGTGTGGCAACTACTTGGCACGGCCATCATGGCAAGGAAGCAGCTGCAGAGGCAAGCAGAGGAGGACGGCTGTGGTCCAAGAACACCTCTTTACAAAAACAGGTATGGAGGGCTAGATTTGGCCGCGTGGGCTCTAGTTTGCCGAACCTTGACTCAAACTTGAGAAAAGCATTTGGAATCTTTGGTTTACAATAGAGTTGGTCACTTATAAACACGATATAAAGGGGTGGCCATATACATACATAAACACTTGACAAGCATTGCTCTTCTCAACGTTAACTTATTCTAAAAGACTAAAATAAGATATTTTCTAACTTTTCACCTTTAAAGGGCAGAATGTCCCTTTAACAGTGAGGTGGGGAGTCTTGTCTAAAGTATGTCAGGACCAGCTTCACTGTGCAGTAATTTGGCAATAGTATAGCATAGTATAGTGAAGTCGCTCAGTCGTGTCCGACACTTTGCGAGCCTGTGGACTGTAGCCCACCAGGCTTCTCTGGCCATGGGATTCTCCAGGCAAGAACACTGGAGTGGGTTACCATTTCCTTCTCCAGGGGATCTTCCTGACCCAGGGATCGAACGCGGGTCTCCCTGCATTGGAGGCAGATGCTTTAACCTCTGAGCCACCAGGGAAGCTAATTTGACAATAGTTAGGCTCTAGTATGCTGGGTTGATATGCTGCAGATACTAAGCAAACAGCACAGCCACTGCCCACGAGAAAGCAGAGGGCAGGGAGCTGGTCAGGTTACTCTGAGATGCAAGGGAAAAACTGCCCCCTGCCCCCTACACCTTCCACCATAAGGTTTGATATCCCGGGCCCATCTCCCAAGGCGGCCCTTCACTCAAACCATAAACATGACTTTCACGATCTCCCCTGACCACTCTTTGCTTAGTTCACCCCAAATCCGCAAAGTGAGGACCTGTGTGGGTCTCCCTCGGAGTGGAGCTCCCTGAAGGAGCTCACGCCAAGCTCCATGTCAGTCCTGGATGTCCAGGTCCTTCTCCCACCTAGACCCCACAGTGGGGGAAGACCCCACGGCAGGGGAAGTGGGTCCTCACTGCATGAACAAACCCAACACGGGGAACACAATCTCAGCAACCAAGACAGAGGGTGGGAAACCCTCTGGAACCACTTCTCTCCAAAGCAGTCATGTCCACTGCAGGCAGTCCCCAAGGACTGTGTGGACATGCCTCATGGTCAGGGCAGGGCCCTTATTCAGTTCTTAACATGGGAAAAGGGAACTGACCCACATTTTTTTAAGCATTCCTCAAAACGCAACTGAGTCTTCCTTGGTGTTGAATCCAGCAACTCTGAGACTACATGCACAGGATTTATAATCTCGTGTCCATGCAGCAGAGTTACAAAAACACAGAATGGAGGGAAAAATGAAGAAGAAAGAGCCTTAGTCACTGCCAGTTCACCGCGGTGGTTCACGGCTCTTGTCTGGCAGGCAGGCAGTATGTCTGACGCCCTAGGTCTTGGCGCCATGCGAGCCTCTGGAGCCGGCAGGACCCAAGAGACACAGAGCTCACGCTGATGGCTGCTCTCCCGGGTCTACCAGAGGATAAGCAGTCCCTTCCAGCTCCTGACCCTGAGCTGGTAGAGTGCAATCTCCGTTGCTCTTGGGAAAGGCTAATCCAAGTTTACAACAGGAGGTCCGTAAGCCTCCCAGCACTCTGAAGGGCCACTGGCCAAGGCCTGAATCCCAGTGCTGCCCAACGCTGACTCCAGCCCAGGACATGCCTTGGAGAGTAAGCGTCCTGGCCTCCTGGAAGGTCAAAAGTAAAGGTCAAATTGAGCCTGAATCCTGCTCTGATTTCCACTATCCACACCACAGCAACCGCACAGCCTTCTCACCTAGCACTTGCATGGCCTGGCATGCTCCGGATAGGTGTGCATTTTCAGTTCAGTTCAGTTGCTCAGTCATGTCCAGCTCTTTGCGACCCCATGAATTGCAGCACGCCAGGCCTCCCTGTCCATCACCAACTCCCGGAGTTCACTCAAACTCATGTCCATCGAGTCGGTGATGCCATCCAGCCATCTCATCTTCAGTCGTCCCCTTCTCCTCCTGCCCCCAATCCCTCCCAGCATCAGTGTCTTTTCCAATGAGTCAACTCTTCACATGAGGTGGCCAAAGTACTGGAGTTTCAGCTTTAGCATCATTCCTTCTAAAGAAATCCCAGGGCTGATCTCCTTCAGAATGGACTGGTTGGATCTCCTTGCAGTCCAAGGGACTCTCAAGAGTCTTCTCCAACATTTTAAAAGCCCCTAATTTCAGTTGTCTGATAGAAATCTCTCAAGCCCACACCTGCCCTACCCCTGCACAGACTTAAGGTGAAGGTCATGTCACGGTCGTCATCCTGACTCCAGCACCAAGCCCCATAAGGGCCGGTCAGCATTCTCGGCAGATGGATCCGCTTTTAAGTTCCTGTGTGTCGCTGGCGACACAGGTACACACAGTAGTCCCGGGAGGCGGGAGGCGGGAGGCGGGGGGGCGGGGGGGGCGGCTAAATAATCATTCCTATAGCCACCGTTCTTTCAACGCAAAGCTGCTGCACTAGCAGCACTGAAACTCAAAGTGAAACAGTTCCTCATCGTTTATCCCACAGTTGGAAACATTTTTGAGGGAGAGAAATATATTGATGAGGAAAACGGAAATCTTTCAACTTCGGGTTTCAGAATTAATGAAACGCTATTTTAGTTGTAGTTATCTAATTTGGTGCTGACATCCCAATACCTTATTGTTACTTTAAAATTCTTTACAATGTTAATAGCTCTTACACCAACAAACGCTACTCTCCCTTGGGTTGATCCGTGCTCCTCGCAGGGATCCCCAGCATCACCCTGCCCCATGCCAGGGGCATCACACACCTGTCCTGAACAGCATGTATTTAGTATTTTGGGGTCACAGCTTCTTTCCCACACACAAGTCACACCTCAGCCATCAAAAAGGAATGTTCACTGGAGCTGCTCTTAAGAGAATTTTCCAACTACAAGACAATATCGACAGGAAAGCTTGTGGCTCAAACATTCTGAGTAAATTCACAAATACTATTTTCATACCGCTTGCTGTTGTTTCCTCTGAACGTACACTGTGTGAAACATAGAGACTTTCTTTATATTGACAGAAAATCCTACTGCTGAAAGAAAGGAAAAAAAAGAAAAGAAAAAGGCGAGAGACAGCGCATGCATTAACGACTGACGATGCTGACGAGCGTGGACGGCTGACGCCTCCATGGATGGTGTTCTGCTGTGGTCCCAGCGCCACAGTGAGGTCCTCACGGGCACTGGCTCCCTTAAGCCTCACAAACCCCCGAGGGGGCACCCCTGTCCGTGCCATCTTACAGAGGGGGAAACTGAGGCACCGGTGCCAGAGCCAGGATGGCCCGAAGGCACACCACTTCTGACACCACGCTGGGAATCTAACTCTAACAAGCTCCACA
This sequence comes from Nanger dama, assembly GCA_917880005.1. Classification (NCBI taxonomy): domain Eukaryota; kingdom Metazoa; phylum Chordata; class Mammalia; order Artiodactyla; family Bovidae; genus Nanger; species Nanger dama. The sequence continues at coordinate 7,621,284 of CAKJTW010000044.1, read as the reverse complement.
CAACCAAGTGCCTCCATAGCACCAACGAATTCATTTCTTGGACAACGCTGCACAAGGAGAGTCTCCAGAGAGCTGCCTAGAGGCATATGGTTCAGGCAGGCAAAGAGAAGGTCCATCTCACAACGTGGGTCCTCTGTTAATACACCCACGAGGTGGCCTGTGTTCAGTACCATACTTGGGAGAAGCTAAGCCTGATGATTAGCATGTTGCAGCTGTTAAAAATGTGAAACTACCTCTGGATTATGCGAATCTATAAAACCCCACTGTGCTACAGGGGACACAGCATGCTGTGGGGCAGGCCTGGGCTGAGCGGGGCGGCTCTGACTTCAGGGCCCGTGGACCACACCCCCTCAGACCTTATGGAACTTTCAGCTTGAGTGATACTGACTGTCACCTCTGGTTCAGAGTCAGCTGTGCCCTCAAACACTCATGTCAGTATTGTGCAGAGGTATTCGTGAACACACGCTGTCGGCTATCTCTTACTAAGTTCAGATAATGGGCCTTTCCATCCACAAGACGACTCCTGGTTTTCAGCACATGTCCATGAGGAAGACCAGTGCAAGACGTATCCTTGGCTTTTTCTCCCTCCATGCTGAAAAAGCATCATGAGAGAATCCCTATAGGAGTGCTGTAACACCTACTTGAAAGTGTTTATTTAATATTTATTCCTACATATGCCAGTTATAGAGAGAGGTTCCTATTATTCAATCAGAATTTTTTAAAAAATTTTAGTTTAACTCTTGTGAAGAAAAAAAGGAAGGAAAGGGAGGAGCACAACTTTCAGCTGGGAGACACCAGCAGAGGCACTGCAAGAAGGGCTGGATCTATGCTGGTCTCACCGAGCCAGTGAGGCACACGGAGCCAGCTAGACACACTGAATCTGCATGGCACATGGCGTAGGCGTGGCACACGGAGCTGGCACGGCACACGGAATCTGCACGGCACATGGAGCCGGCGTGGCACACGGCGCCAGCATGGCACACCGAGTTGGCGAGACACACAGCACCGGCATGGCACGCTGGTGCTGTGTGCCATGCCAACTCCACGTGTCTCTCTGGCTCTGCATGCCGCGCCGGCACTGTGTGCCTCACCAACTTGGTGTGCCATGCCAGCTCCGTGTGCCATGCTGACTCTGCGTGCCGTGCCGGCTCCACGTGCCATGCAGATTCCATGTGTCTCACTGGCTCTGTGTGCCACACCGAGTCCGCATGCCACACCAGCACCATGTGCCATGCCAGCTCTGCGTGCCACGCTGGCTCCATGTGCCACGCAGATTCCATGTGTCTCACTGGCTCCGTGTGCCATGCAGATCCCGTGTGCCATGCCGGCTCCATGTGCCACACCAGTGACATGTGCCACACAGATTCCGCTGGGCCTGGGCATAGTCACTGTGCTGATCTGGCCTCCCCAGTGCTCCTAACGAGCTAACCAAAAACTCAGGAAAGATTCAGACTCTCACAGAAACTGCAAACAGATAAGGAACCAGAGGCTGGATGGGGACATGCGTGGGTCCATGCAGACTCCTGCCCCTCACAGACACACGCCCGCGCCTGCCCCCAGGCCAGCCCCTAACAAAACCGATCCAGCATTCACCCATGGCCGGTGCTCCCCTAGTTCAAGGGGCCAGAGATGCGCTCGTCTTTCCTAACAGCGAGCACAACTATTAGGAATGATCTTGGTCGTAAAGCCCACCAACCAGAAAGACAAGGACAGTTAAGTCCTTTATGTTAGCTAAGAAAAATAATTTATGGTAATAACTTAGAGCTACTTTAGGATTTTAGAGGTCCTTTTAAGGGCCATGGTTAAAGGATTAGTTAGTTAAGCAAGACAAGCAAACCAAATCCTTCTTCCTGAAGTTATCACAGGTCACCACTTACAGGAAAACTAAGAGACAAGAGGGCTGCATTGCAGGGGTGCTGGAGATGAGGATGGGCAGATGCACAGTGCCTTGACTCAATCTCACACACACACACACATACACACACACACCCCCATATAAATGGACCGAGACCTTTTGGAAAAGACAAACATAAGACCACATGACAATGCAGCCTGCCTTTGGGAAGTCTGGTCGTGTTGTTCTGCCCAAATACAGGGTCTAGGAGCACACACTGCAGGGAAGACAATCCCCAAGGAACCCTAGGCTCTGTGAAGAAAGAGAAACGCTCCACCCGGAGTCAAAGTCAGACTTTCAAGGGCTTGGGGTACAAGACCTATCTAAATTTCTTTTAATTTTTAATTTGCCTGCCAACTCCGGCAGCAGAAAGTTTAAACAGGTGCATCTTCACATGAAATTTAACCTGCTCCTCTATGAGATTCCCTTGTACCTTAAATACTCCACTAATCCCTCAGGATTTGGAATCACGCATCTAAATGCAAATCTTAACTACAAAACCACCCCAAAAGAAAAATGTCCTTGAACATGGCGATGCTTTCAAACTCTGGCGGATGATTATCCTGGATTTCTTATCCACAAGAATCTCCCGTTTCTGTTTATCCTCTCCAGTTCAGTGTATCTTCTAACAAGCAGATTAGCGAGTGTCTTCTGAGCGGCTCTGAGGCTCTCAGCACTCCCCCACCCCCACCCCGTTCACTCTCTTGCTGTGTGTGTCAGCCCCCCACCCCACACCCTCTCCTTCAGGCCAACCCCACCAACCCCAGCACCTACCCTGCGGGAGCGCTTCCTCCTCCACATTCTCCAAGCTAAATCAACAAGTCAACTACTACCCTGCTTTTAAGACGAAAAGGCATGTGTTTATTTCTTCCCTTTAAGAAAGGCATGTGTTTACTTCTTCCCTTTGCCCCCTAAATCCTTTGTCTTAGTCCCAAAACCAGTCCTTGGAATACTGGCAACACAGAACAACATTCACAAGAGAAGATCACTCTGCAAAAACGGCACGATATCTCAAAGAGACATTTTACAGCATTCTGGAACTACAGAGGAAGACTTCTTCATTCCTCTAAATAAACAGTAATGTAATAAGCACATAAAACAGGCTACTCGCCACCTCAGTGTTCTTACCTCCTATCCAGCTATTATACACGAGCACTGCTTGGTGAGCCCATGACCAGGAACGGAAGTGCATTTCAGAGATCTGTACATTTTTAATTGCCTCCAAGTTACTGAATCCAGCTTAAGGGGAAAAACGAGTAGCAGCAGTAGGAAACCAAGTTTTCATTGTGTTTCAAGCCAGGTACAATTAACAAATCATTAGTTCAGTGGCAGCCTAAAGACAAACAACTGCCTACAGAACACGGCACGTTATGTTTACTTTTCATTTCAAGCAGCACAATTCCTGTCTGAGAAAACACAAGGAACTATGAGTAAAAAACATTGTAAGATAAATGAACCCCAAATTCCTGATTTGCTGAAGACCATGAACACGAGAAAGAAAAATATAACAGTATAAATAGCAATGACCCAAAATCTAACATCATCAGAAAGACATCTTTCCCATTTGCATTTAACACTCGATGGATCAGATGGACAGAACTCTATTACAGAATCTCAACCACAAAACATGTGCAAACTGACTCCAACATAAAAGCAGTTGCAAAAGTCCTCCGGGCTTCATGGAAAACCATTTATAAAAACTCACAGTTACGGAAAATCATTTATAAAAACTCCCGGTTACCTACTTTAGCAAGAGATATAGTTAGACTAAGGTCAGAATTAGCAATCCCAGCATACAGGAGAATACACCAAATGCATAAAATAGACACATGTATAGATGTCCAAGGCCATTTAAGGAAAAATCAGAGACCCATAAGGCAACAGATTCTGAAGCACCAGGCATCACAACAGTGCCATGGGTTGCCATAAAAATGATCTGTTTTAAAGAAAGTAAAATGCTGTCAATGAACAATTAAAACAAAATTGTAAATACTGTGCACTCTGAAAAGTGAGCTTTGATTACTAGGGAAATCAACCCAAGCAAAAAAAAAAACGTGTTTCAATGAGGCCAGACAAACACAATGCATACAGAAGATGTCTGCAACCTGGCTACAATGGTATGCATTCTTTCAATGTGAATTTGCGCACATTGTCTTTCAATGAGCCAAGTTCAAAGCCTTTGCTCCCCGAAGCTGCTGTTGGTCTCAAAATAGCTCTGAGATACTTTTTGAAGTTGACAATTTGGGCTCTCTTGACCTCACCGGTGAAACCCTCCACCTGTAAGCCAAACAAAACCAAACCCCAAACATTCCTCAGTCCTGCTTTATCTTCCCCCTTCCATCTTCTATTCATCTTTCAGAAAGAAGAGGCTACAGCCCCTGCTTCTGCGGACAGCCCCCAGGTCCTCCAGGGAGCACTCCCTCAACTAAAGCGGTTTTATCACCAGTGGCACAGCCACCCACTACAATACCTCTCTCCTAAACGAGGGAGCACCTGCTTTGGAAATATTTTGCTCCCTCTCTCACAGCAGTCCTCTCCTGTTCCTTCTTTTAATTGTTACAGCAGTCCTTCCCCATCCCTTCTCCTTCCTGAAGTCCTCCAAGGGCCTAGCCTGTGGGCTTAAGTGACTTCCCACTGTCAGCCTTAACACTCCGAATGTCATCCTAGAACCTGCCAGGCACACCCTGGGCTGGCTCTGACTTTTTCTAATCAGGAACCCCGCTGAACTTCAAAGCCGAAGCCATCGCTGTGCCCAGGGCTGGCCCACGCAGCGGGCCTTGAGTTCAGATCCTCAGGACTCGGACACGGTGACGTCATGTTGGCTGCTGGCCAAAAAGAGAGACTGCACAATTAGGACCCAAAGCTAGCTATTTATGTCAAGTCCTCAGCGCATTCCTCCTCATCCCTTCCTTGGGTATAACTGCAGCGAAAGACTTTCCTTTCTGGGTAAAAACCAAACCAAAACAAAAACCCAACCCATATCACCCATGTCTAAAACAGCCCAGGTGTGGCATTCAAGGCTGGGGCGGGGCCGTCCCCCACAACACACCCACGCAGGAGAGAAATCAGGGCCACCAGAAAGTGTCGTGCGAGCTGCAAGCTATGGGACAACCCACCATCCGCGCTGACCACCCCGCGCACAGAGAGCAGAGCCCAGGCCGACCGCCGCCCACACCACCGGCAGCGGGAGAGCAGAGGGAAGTGAGCTGGCAAAAGGAAGGGGACGGGGAAGCCTCCCCACGGGCGCTGGGCAGGGACGTTAGGGTTACTGCCGATTCCGTGTATACAACATCCAAACAGAGAGCTAAAGAGAGACACCTGGCACTTCTGGAGAGTTCGTGACTTCAGGCATCAGGTGTCCTAAAGCATCTGGCTGCCGCTAGCAAAGGGGAGGGCAGGGCCCTATTTAAAAGCTGGGGCCAAACCCAGCCTCATACCTCTGCTCTCAGGGTCCACACTGGTGGAGGGCACGCTCACCCTCCACGGCAGCACAACTTTACAGCAGAGTCACTCTCCATATACACAGCCACGAAGCCTCAGAGCAATTCCCTTCCCCCAAACACGCCCAGCGGCACCCATCTGGCACTTGTGATTTGGGGAATCATTTAGAGGGCGGTGTGGGTGGCCAGTCGGTCTGGGGTTTGCTCTCTGCACTGGGGAGAGTCAGGGCAACAGGCCTGATCCAGGCCTAAGGCCCTCTCCGAGGACAGCGGTCCTCTGCCGGGGCTGGGAGTGGGGCACTGTAACCCCACTTCCCCTCTCTGGAGTCTGTTTTGATAGAGGTTTGTTTCCTCCCGGGACAATGCCTGCCCTCTGGGCTCCACTCCCAGCGGGAAGCAGGGGCAGGGAGGGGGACACGCACGGTCATACAGAGTCTAATTCACACCAAACGGGCGGCCACAACAATGAGGCTTCAGGGGCCACAAATAACGAGCTGCCCACTGGGAGCAGCAGAGCGGGCCGGGCAGACCCCAGGCAGCAGGTGCCCAGATCAGCACCCCCTCTCCGGCGGGCGCAGGAACCCTGCCTGCCTCCGTGGGGGTGGCTCGAGGACAGAGACGCAACCAAGGCCCCCGGGGATGACGGAGCCTTGCCTTCCCTTTGCCAGTTCACTTCCCTTACCATTCCCTCCAACTAAAAGAGCAAACACTGAAGAAAAAATTTAAAAATCAATGCACATACCATGCTTAGCATCCTAATTTATGGACAGTTGCATGGGGTTGGGTGGGGGGAGAAAAACCTAATTTGAATTCACAAAAAATGAACAATATCCTTTAAAATACAGTCGGGGCTAGATGGCTGGGCATCAATGAAACGCATTACCCAACCGACTGCCGCGGTAACACAAGCCCTCCCTCCCCCCGCCTGAACCTCATTCATAAAAAGCCGGCTCTGCCTCAGCAGCTGCAGAGCCAGCACTGGGTCTGCGTCTGCATTTTCCAAGACAGAGGGAGGACAACTGAGACAAAGAGAGCCCCTCAGCCTCCAGCCCCCAGGGGCTCCTGCATTGCTCCTCGCCGGCTCCAGGTCCGCTTGGATCGGCAGAGGGCCTCTGCAGAGCGGCTCGTGGGAGCAGGGCTGAAGCCATGCCTCTCTCCAGGGCATCTTCCCGATCCCAGGAATTGAACCAGCGTCTCCTGCACTGCAGGCGGGTTCTTTACCAGCTGAGCTACCGGGAAGCTACCAGGAAGCCGGCTCAGAGGCCCAGTGTGGTATTAAAGAGACTCTCCGTCTGCAGAGTCACTCGCCGACTCTCTCACCTCCTAGCTATTAAAAAACTAATCACAAAAAAACAAAAATGGAAGGTTCTTCCTTGTTTGCAAAATGGGGGCTGCCAGTTTATCTGAAGACTGCCAAACTGGGGTGGAGGTGGCAACCAACTTTCAGAAGAGGTGGAGTTTTTAAACTGTCCCCTTTCAGCATGATAGTACCATGCCTGAACTTTCCACAGCCAGGGCAGAAACCTCTAGGAGGTTATGCACAGCTTTAATTCTTAATACTACTTCTTACATTTCTAAAGAGAACAACAATGTCTATGCCGCATTCAGGCGGGAGTCCCCTCAAGTCCAGCCCTTTTCCATGCTTCCTCTCTCAGCACAGCTTCTCCCAGGCCCACCTTTTCCTGCAATGAACAAGCCTCGCTCAAACTCACCTTCCCTTAGGACAGTCAGAAATCACCATGATAGATGAGAGGCTATCCATTTTCTTTAGACTCAAAACCCTTCTTCAAAACAAGGCCCGAACACAAAAGCATGTTCTAACTTAGCAGGAATGGTTTCAATGCAAGAATTAAATAGGAGCAGAGTGCAGGAAGGGGAGACAGGAATGAAATCATTCTTGTTGCCCTAATACCAGAGCTGTCTTCCAGTAAATTGAGATATAAAATCTCCCCAGAGACAAGATGATCAGCGCTGTTAACTAGTCCCCTCTCCGCTCCTGCAAAAACACAAGCAGGGTTTCAAAATCTCAGATGACAAGGGGTGCAGGGGAGTCTGTTACACTTTCAGAGAATCCTAACTTTCACACTTCCACTATACTCCGGCTGTGCTCATCAGGGCTGGGGCGCCGGCAGCCTTGTCCCTGCCCGCCCCCTGCCCAGACGACAGACACCCTCAGTGCCCTCCTGCACAGAGGAGGATGCTTTTCTACGTCCATTTCTACCACATTCTCTCCCCCACCGAAGGCCTCCCTTCTCGCCTTCACCCAGGGACTGACAGCCAAAGAAAAGAGAAAATAACGTGGAGATAGCAAATGAATCTTGTGAAATACCTGGTCTATAATTAAATCACAATAATTCTAGAACCTCCTCAAGGGCAGCAATGTCAAGATAACAAACTGAGAGTAAAATAAACAAGTCTTATAGAAATTACACCAGCCCTGATAAAGAGATTACCTTAGTGGCTGCTGCCTGGAATCCACAATCTCTCTCTTTTTTTTTAATTCATCTCAGACCTTCCGGCCATCATGTGAGAGCTCCCGCACAGAAACCTACAGGCCTGTGGCTCTCTGCGGCTTTACAGCTAAGGGGAAGGTACCGACGATCATTCCTGAGGGGCCCATGGAGGGAGGAGGTATGTGAGTCACAGATAATGCATACAGACTTAGGGAGATTTTAATACCTAAACTGTCTCTGGCCCCACTCCTAAACAACTGCTAATCATTAAAAATGTTTCTTAAGTCCTTGGGTGTGGGTATAGTTACCCAAAGACATGGCAACTTCCCTAAAGGAACAATAAAATACACCCTAGGGTGCACATCATTTAATCAAGCTTCAGTTCAGTTCAGTCGCTCAGTTGTGTCTGACTCTGCGACCCCACAGACTGCAGCACGCCAGACCTTCCCTGTCCATCACCAACTCCAGGAGTTTACTCAAACTCATGTCCATTGAGTCGGTGATGCCATCCAGCCATCTAATCAAGCTTGATCCAAACTAAATGTGTGGTACAGGGCAAGATGGTTAAGCTCTCTGTCCTTCAGCAGCCTCATCTGTAGAAGGGGTATAACAATGGAGCTGACTTGTAGGGAAGTTGTAAGACCTGGTACACAATAAGTGCTCAATAAATGCTAGGTTCTGTTGCTAAGCTCACCCTCCCATCTAAATTCTCGGCTGACTTTCCAGCACACAGAACAAAACCCTTTCCTTTGTTCTTCCCAGTGTGATGATCTGCCTGGGCCAGTCCTCTGCCCCCTCACTCATGGGCTCAGCCCTGTGACCTGCCTCTTCTTCCTTCTCTGCCATCCCATAAGCATCCCATAAGCATCTGCCAGTCCTGCTGGCCCTCTGGGATGCCGACTGCTTCTCGCACCATCCCCACCCCCATCCCGGTCTAAGGTGCACACCCTCTGCCCTTGATCAGGGCACCTGCCTTCTCCTACTGGCCTCTCTGCTTCTGTCTGGGCCCTAGGGTCCATGGTGAACTCAGAAGCCAGAGCTGCTTCTCTGCTCAGAACCCCGCCATCGCCTGTCCCGGGCAAAGCCAAGGTCCTCGCCATGTCCCCTGGCCCGCCAGCCTCCTGGCTTTCCTGTGCCCCTTCCTTTACGTCTCTGCCTAAATGCCTTCTCCCTGGAGACCCCTCTGAGCACTCTATGGAAAAGAGCGCCCCGCCCCACCTGCCCTGCTTTAACAAACGCTCCACAACGCAGACACTCCCGGCTCCTGGCTCTATTCCTCTACCAAGAACAGCGCCTGACACCAATCAGGTGTCCAGAGAGTGTCGGGTGAGTAGACAGCCCTGCCCCACCACGCACACACCCTGAGATCACCCCCGCCTCGGGAGCTTCCCGTCCCAGCACCTCCTCCTGGCTAACTCACGCTCTCAGAGCAAACACCCCCTCCTCAGAGAGCCCTACACCAACCCCCCGACCCCACCCCACACACAAGAGTTACTCCTCTGCTCCTGCTCACAGGAGCATCGCTGTCCAACGTGATGGCTGGACTGTGACCAATCTGTGCCACTAGAACGGCTCAGTCCCAGCGGCATCTACTCATCCCTGGGCCAATGCACCCGAGCACCAGGCAGGGTCTGTGAAGGGTGGTGGTGCGCACACTGACCGTTTTCTACAAGGCAAATCTGGGAACAGGACAGAAGGGCCTGTCCTTCCCCGTGTCCTTCCCACAGATTCTGAAGGTTCTCTTTCAAGGCAACACCCCCATCGCCTGCAGACACCTCTATGCTGATGGGCTCCATGTCACTGGCAGAAGCACTCTAGAGCTGGGGCTTATTTGTGCACAAAGGAAAACAAACCTAAGTTACTAAATAACAGCTCGACATCTGTCACCACAGATGAGCAGCTCCACACTCAGCCAAGGATCCCACACAGCATGGCCTGTCCAAACACCAGGCGTCAGCTCCCCTTCCCCCTGAGCGGGCTTCAGCATGGTCATCACGGCTGCCCGGAGACGGCTTAGCAACCAGCGCCGGGACCCCAGCGCCCAGCCCCCGGCCTCCAGGGCACTCACCGCTGTGCAGCGGGAACATCGGGCGACTCGCCTAACAACCCCAAGCGCCCATCAGGCTGCACGTGTTGAGTGGTGCTGCTGTTGTGGCGGTGGGGAAGCAAGGACCACGAAACGTGCCTCTGCGGGCCCCGCGCATGCGGGGTGGGGGAAGAGCCGTGGAGGATGTGGGGGACCCACTCCAGCACCAGACCCCTCTACATAAGATTGCTGCCCCCCAAGACCCCGGGCCCCTGGCCTCGAGAGTTAGACGCGCTCTCAGAGTTCTGACAGGACCTGTGAGCGGAAGTGTTCAAACAAACCCAGTGTGAATGCGCACTGGGCAAACACTGACCGCAGCTGTGGTGATGGGGCCTCCGTCTAGGGGCCTGGGAGAATCGGGAAGAAAAGCAAGATCAGATTCCTGCCCTTGTCAAGTGAGGTGGGGCTGAGGGAGATGCAGAGAGAAAGGGCCCCAAAACCGTCATGATTCAGTTAAATCATATATTAAAAATACGAAGTGGAGAAACCAGGTTAAAATCACCAACTACTAGTCATGAGAACTGAGCAGCTCAGACTGTGGATCCGGGGTTCCAAGACATCTGAGGAGTGATGCTGTTTGCCGGAAAACGTGCTCCCATAGGAGTTTAAACCAAAAGACCAAGCGGACCGTGCAGCCTTGGCTTCTTGTGAGATTCTCAGCTCAGGAAGGACCCCCAGGCACAGGCCAGAGGTTCAGCAGCATTTGCTGCAGACACGAAATGCTTTGCACCAAGCTCTCATTTGTGCTACATGGCTGGGGACCCTCTCAATCTGACTGGAGTTAAACCAGAACTGAGGCAGGGGTGGGCTTTTACAACAGATCCCAAACAGCCCCCTGCACCCCCAACACCCAGGCACCTTTACCTCTCCTCCACCCCCACCTTCCCAGAGGGCACAGGAAATCCACTACAAACCAGCCAGCACACTGCCCAACACAATACCCAGCCCCCGATGCCCAGGTGCCCTGCTGACACTCCTCCTGCCCTAGGGCTCTCACCAGCCCACTACCTCCTCCTGCGCTAGGGCTCACGCGAAACACCTCCTCCTGCCCTGGGGCTGCTCAAGGCCCCGTACCACCCACTGAGCTACACAGTGGAGCACAGTCCATCCACAAGAAAGAGACGATGAGCAGACAAGCGCTGTCCTTCAGTATCCAGATATCCAAAAGGTTACACTACAAACCTCAGTGGTGACCCGGTGACTTTGTTTGCAAAAGATAATTTTAAATCAGTGCTTCAACTTACTAGGAAGAAAGCATGACCAACACAACGAACGGGGCAAACCTCAAATATTTGGAATGTTCCATCCAGGAGCAGCGGTTCTCAGGAAATAGCATTTGTAAAATATGCTCATTAAAGTTAGATCATTTCTTCAAGAAACATAGTAATTCTAACATAATTGTGTATTGTTAAATTTTTAACTTACTAATACATGTGGATATGTTTTTAAAGACATAAAAATACATGACTATTTAACCAAGCCTAGAGGGCAGAGTTAAAATAACACCACATCCAGGTTAAAGTGAGCCTTCTTAAGGACTCTTTCCTTTCCCACCTTCTTTCATTCCAGTTTTTAAAATGTCAGTTAAATAAAAACTTACCTTTTAGCTATTTCCTAGATAATTTACAACAGCTATAAAACATGCAATTCTTTTCCCACTGCTTTAGTTAGGGAGCTGAGGGCTAAAATGTTATTAATTTTCACATAATTTAGTGCTTATACATCAGCCGATCCAGATTCTTCCTTAAGCCAACCCACAGTGAGGTTAAGGGCAGGGAAAGATTCATGACTCCTGGTCCAAACTGATAGCAAGGCTAAGGTATAAACAATCAACCCATAGCTTGGAAGAGAGCAAAGAAGGTCACAGATTACACAGTGCTGACGTCCGCACAGCAAGGTTAAACACTCAGGCCTCAAACGACCAGGGTCAAGAGGCAAGCGATTTTCACTTCAGGGAGACACCAGGCACATTTTCCAGTTGAGTTCACGGTGAGTCACGGCCACGTGGTACTGCAAGTGTTTCCCAAACCACTGCAGAGGAAGAGCTCTGAAATGCTTCCATTTTGAAGCCCACAGCTGCAACCAAATGACAGCAAACACTGGCAGAGCAGTTGTGCACAAAAGTGCCTCAGAGGATCTCAGCTAGGAAGCGGGACCTGCACAGACAGAGCAGAACGCCACCTACACAGAGGAGATCGTCTGCTTACTGATTCTCAAGTCCATTTCGCGAATAGACACAGTGACTGACCCCTTCTGGAGAGCCACTCAGCTGATAACAGAGCTGCCGGGACACCTCGCCTTCCCCCCTCCAGCCCTGCCCCCTTGCTTCTCACACGCACTGCACTCGCCTGCAGGCTGTACCCTCTACTCCCTTCCACACTCATGCAAGACCGACTCAGACAGCTGGCATGAAACCCTCGTCTCCTGAAGAGCACCTTGGAGAGCCATCTCACAGAGCCCAGAACTATGGCCCTGGATCCCAAACTGTGGAAGTCTAGACTAGTTTCTTTCTTTTCTTAAAAAAAAGAAGCCAAGGAAAGTACTCTGTGTGCAACATCTTATAAACCCACAGCTGTTGAACAACATCTTTCAGTCATGGAGCTGAAGTCAGAAGTGATGGCGTTTTCACAACAGCCCTTCCCTTCTGGAAGGGCACACACAGGACACGCTTCATGGCCATCGCACACGCAACGAGACCAGGTCAGCTCTCCACTGTGCACCTTGCGTCACCTCAGGAACTAAAGCTGTACCCTAAAAGTCACCCCTGCTTTGAGCCTTTTTGTAAAAGTGAAGCTATTAAAATCTGAGCAAAGGGATAAACGGAACATTCTACCTTTAAGTGTCACAAAGAGTCAAGGGTGTTCCCTCTTTGAATAGAGTTTTATCTTCATTGAAATAAAACGGTCTTCACAGAGAATTTTTGTACAGATCTCTGGATATATAAATTATAGATTGATGTCAACATGGTGGAAGAAATTTGAGGAAATGGATGTTTCTTTCATAAAATATTATATATACCATAGTATACATTCTAAGCTATCAATATTTAGCAAGGGACAATATGACATATTTACTAATACTTGTGTCAAAATAAAAACATTTGAACTGGCACTTTAACAGGCTGGCATCTCCTTGAGTTTTAGTATAGAAAAGTTTTGGGACGCAGTCTCTATTTACAGCGAAACATACTGTGACTACCGCTAAGACCGGGAGTAACCTGAGTCCATGCCTTAAAGGGCAGAACTAAGCCCTATTACTAGTGGTAACAGTAACAGGAGCATCTGATTACATGCAAGCTGGCTCTCCCTAAGCTCTGAAACATTAGAAGGCCTCCATTTTCATTACAAATGTTTGAAAATGCTTTTAAAACAGAGTTACTTATTGACAATACAAGGTGTTTTAAAAAGTACTATGCTCCTTTCCTAAAAGGGAAACTTTTTTTTCTTTTTTTTGCTGTTTGTTAATTTTCACATCTGTCAGCAACTGACAACTGGCTCTATTGAGCAATCGTTTATTCTTTTGGACAACAAAACTTCATATAAAATTGGAATGATATTTTATGATCAAATGCAAGAGAATTTGGAGCAACTTCACAGACGGTAACATCTAATATTGCACAGACCCCAGAGGTTCTCTGTAGCACCCCTGGGGAATAGGCCAGCCTTCGCATTGGTATGAACAGACAGGCCTGGAGCTTTTCAGGAGTGGGGGAAGAAAATCAATACGGTAATATACAATGGCAGACAAAGCTACATGTGTTTACAGAGTTTTAGCACACAGAAATATCCGGTTCAAAAGCCTCTTGAACTCCCAATCTGTATTTGGTCTCTCACAAGAAGCAACCCACAGCCACCCCTCCACCCCCAAATATCAATTCACTGAACATATAAAAAAATTCTGTTTACACATAGAATATTGGTACAAAATACCCAAAAATTAAAGCGAACCTTTCCAAAATTAAAACTCAGGAAATTCAAGGAAACATCCAATAATTAAGAGGAATAATAACTGCTTAAAATTTGGGCTTTGGAAATTTGGCCTCCTACCTGTCCCCATCTGGGGATGTAAATCAAAAAGACTGAAGTTATAAGATAAAAGATACATATGAGAAGATCCATCCTGTGTGGTAACCTGTGTAGCAGCTTCCCACCAGGATTCAGCCTTTGATGGTAACGGCTACACACTGAAAGCTTTTACTTTAAAAGCCTCTTTCCAAACAAACAGACATCAAATCAAAATGCACATTTTAAAATTAGAAATGTTTTGTTGATTTGTCTTCTACATTTCCAAAGATGAATCTCAGGCAGAAATCCCACTTGTGGGCACTCTTATCTCTCAAGATACATGCAAATGCTTCAGAAATGCTGAGTTCATATAATGATGGGTATGTGGGTGTGGGTGTCAGTCATTTTCACTTCTCTCAAGATTAAGCAGCTACCATTTGAAGGCTCCGATTCTATCCCCTCTACGTATACAACATTCTGCCAGTTAACACTCAGGATGGTGTTACCACCAGCCCTTCATACCTTAAACCTGAATGTCAGGAAGGCAATCTGATTCAAGTATTCTATGGGAAACGAATTTGGGGATTTGTAAGGTAATAAGGAGGACAAAAAGAAAGTTTTCTCTTATCTGCCTGGTTGGCCCTAACAAGAAGGAGTTGTATAAACCCTACCCAGTGTCTTCCACCAAATCCCCGGCCAGGTGAGGAGCTATGACAAGAGTATATATAGAAGCAATTTTGACAGACTTCCACTCCCTCTCACCTTCCGCTTCTCCTGTAAACCATACCACCAAGACCCTCCATCTGGGCTTGTATAAAATAATAGGTATCTTAAATGTGCTACCTTCCTTTTGCACATCACTGCCATGGAACACGGCGCTGACTGTGCCTATCATTAACTATGCCACACACGCCTGTGAATTTTGACTCATTCCAGCACTGCAATTCTGTTTACTAAAAGACACTCAGCCTTTATTGGTCACACAGCCTTTTCACTTTTAACTTAAAAAATGCGATCAGATAGTAGGTGGTCTTATGTGACTAGCTTCTCTCACTTGAACAGTATCTCCAAGATCCATCCATCCATTTTACTTTCTATCGGGTGGCAAAATAGCTTGTCGATCTGTGATATCAATGCTTTAGGTTGGAAAACTGTCCTCTTTCACAGTCCATGGGTCACACATTACATGGCAGGTGGTCACAGATAAGGACTTTAATGCTTAAACAGATCACCACTCTTCCTGGCTTCATCCTTGTATGGGTAAAATTTAATGAAAAATAAACTGCTTACTATGGAGATGGAAATGGCAACCTGCTCCAGTATTCTTGCCTGGGAAATCCCATGGACGGAGGAGCCTTAGAGGGCTACAGTCCATGGGGTCACAGAGTCGGTCACAACCAAGTGACTAAACAAGAACAAGAAAAACTGCTGATTAAGTTTAATAAGTTACAAATAATCAGTTAAAAGTCAATTATTAGAGGAAAAGATACAAAGTAAGTTGGTTGTTGCCTTTTTAATTCTTTTTGAGATACCAGAGTAACATTTGTTGCATTTGGTAAAGGAACAGCACCCTATAACAGGGGCAACTACACACACAAGGCTTCCCTGGCACCACAAGGATGTGATCTAGCCACTAAGAGAATATATGCTAACATTTATTAGTCAGCAGTTCATTAGGCACTGTTAAGTCATGGGTAATCAAGAATCCATTATCACAGTGCCATCTGAACAGGAACTGCTGCTGCTGCTGCTGCTGCTGCTGCTGCTAAGTCGCTTCAGTCGTATCCAACTCTGTGCGACCCCATAGACGGCAGCCCACCAGGCTCCTCCGTCCCTGGGATTCTCCAGGCAAGAACACTGGAGTGGGTTGCCATTTCCTTCTCCAGTGCAAGAAAGTGAAAGTGAAGTCGCTCAGTGTCAGATTCTTCGCAACTCGATGGACTGCAGCCTACCAGGCTCCTCTGTCCATGGGATTTTCCAGGCAAGAGTACTGGAGTGGGGTGCCATCACCTTCTCCGAACTAACAGTTATGAAAACTTTAAAGAAAAGTTTGGGACAAGCTTCAGTCTCATGAAAACTTGGGCATGGGTTTGTATGCAATTATAGTTACCTGACCATGGGATATCAAGAATATAGAGAGGAAACCAGGGAGCCAGGGGCTTTGCTGAGTCCATCAAAACTGCAAGGACGAGGGCCCCAGCTCCCAGGTCAGCGCCTTCCCAGGCCCCGTGACGGTTCCCTGTTCTACTCGTGGCACCCCAGCACCTGTGCACGTGGCAAACTGCGTTTGAGATGAACTCCCCCAGGTGTGCGTCCATGTGGAAGTTAAGGCGTTCTCTGCAGGTCTGTCACAGCCCTATCGAGGGACAGGCCACCTGGAAAACGGGAGAAATGACCCCTGATAGCTCCATCACATGCTCTGTCTAAACAAACAAAGCGATGGTCTCTCCAGGCAGAGACACAGGTCACCCAGGCGTCCCCTGCAGTGTGCACCCCGGTGTACTCAGACCCGCAGCATCGTGGCATGTGCTGGCACCCCCAAACGCACACTGAGGTGGCCAAGCACGATGTCTCTCGTGATGCCAAGACTTTCTGCCTCTAGTCACCTGCCCGGCTCCTTCCCAAACCCAAGTGGAACAGAGCCACTTGCTCCTTCAGAGTACTCTTGGGGTACAAAGTCCCAGAGCAAAAGCCACAGGAGCTCAGCAGCCAATATGCACTTCCTCCAGCTAAGTCACAGATGCCGAATGCTGGCAGATGGGGTGCACCCAGAGCAAATTGGGGCTATTTTCTGCATATGGGCTTTTTTTTCCTCTGATATCCAGGAGTACCCCCTCAGTCTCCTCCTATGGTGCTTCCCCTGGGGCCCCTCCCAAGGCCACAAAAGAGCCCTTGGGTTAGACTAGGGGTTCTGGTCACAGGATTTAAGAATGTATCCCTGTACAGCCTTTTTTTTTTTCTTATTAAACTGTGAGACCATCCAATGGAAAAGCGCCTTGCCCAAAGAAAAAGTTCAACGGCATACATAATATTAAAGGTCCACTTTAATAGTCCCGGTTGCATTTAACTACATTTAAGAAATGGAGTATCACCTTCTTCATAAGGTATGGAATTTTCAAATGAAAGAGGATCCCCTCCTCAAAGTAAAGGGACTAGATGAGGAACAGGGAAGTAGTGAGCAGAGGAAGGGCAAACAGGAGGCTGGAGCTTTGACATCTGACTTTCTGAGACACACACTACATACATAATGAAAATGATTACAGTATAAACAAAGATTAAGTATTTTTGCCTTTAAAAAAGGCAGCTAGCCAGCTGACATCAACTTTATCGCGCCCATGGTTCCAAATGGAAAAAAGCATCACAGACACAATTGTACAGCCTTAGAATGAGTTCTTGTAAACAGGGTTAGGGCTTTTTTTTTTTTTTTTTTTGTCTTTCAAAGATAAAGAAGGCATAACCTAGAAATAATATATCTATACAAAGAAAATATTACACACAAAGAAAGAAGTTGGCAATCATGATGTGAGTTGGGTTTATGGGTTTGCTTGTTTGTCTTTCCATTTTACAGAAAGGTAAATGACTAGGAAAGTCAACTGGGAAAAGTAAGCCACGAGCTCACGTGTTCTCTCCTGTTACGAGCAGGATCTGCCTTCAGAAACTTAAAAAAGGGGGGAAGGGGGGGTTACAAAAGAAAAAAAAAGTCCCTCTAAAACTAATTTCTAAATTGAAATAAAAAATAATATTTAACTGACTCCCAAGCATAAAAATTCTTCAACCACTATAATCAATTGAAACTGATGCTAGAAGTAACTGCTGAGAAACCACAAGAAATAAACATGAAGTCCACTGCTTTCCTGGAAACCAGGGCGATAGTGAGCAAAGAGAAAAAAAGAAAAGGGGAGAGAAAGCATGTTTTTGCACAAGAATGGCTGAAGCTGCTTCTGCACAGTCTCCACACCGCGGAATCATCTGCGGTAGCTCGGAGGACACCACCAGGCCTCACCCCCCCACCCAGGGCCGTCGGGGCTCACTCAACACGGCCCAAGAAGCCTCAGGGAGCTTCTTGGTCAGGCCGAGCAGTAAACAGACAGCTTGAGAAATCGCACAAACTGCAGAGCTGACATCATTATTTATATGCAATCAGAATAAAGATCCCCAAACAGCAGGAGACGTGCATTAAATAAATGCCTTAAAAATCCTTTAATGGAAGAGATGCACGTACTATGTAAACAGACACTGGTATCTCTGACTAAACGCACCCTGCCTAAGTGACGGGGCTCAGAGCACAGGAAGGGAGTCTGGGATGTTGGAGACAGCAGGACGACGTGCCCTCTGACCTTGGCTGGTCCCAGCTGGCGGCTCCCCACCGGGGGAGGTGCCCGCGTCTCCTCCTCCAGCATCATCCATGCCCACGATGCAGCCCTGAGCCCCGGCATGAGGGCAACGGCAGCCTCCACGTGGGCTGCTCGCTGACTCTGAAAGTGGCCCCAAATCTGCTGCTTTGGGGTTAAAATCTACCCATTCAGAGGGCGTCTTAACTTCTGCTTCTGCACAAAGCCACTCAGTCCAGCTTTAGCACGCGCAGATTACCCCAGTGTTCTTCACCAATCTACAGCAACCATGGGCCCAGTTACCAAAACCAAAAATGCCACAAAAGGGAAAAAAAAAACCTGGCCATCCCTGGCATGTGACCCCAGGCTCCAGCGGTCCCACAGGCAAACTGGGGACCCTGCCATTCCTCACACAGAGTGGGCCTCGAGACTCATCCCTGCTGCCCACCCGCCCGCTTCAAAGGAAAGGCGCTCACACCACAAACGGCCTCCAGGCACACGAACAAAATGCTTGTGACCCATTCAAGAGGCAGACACACACCCCTCACAGAAACTGCCATCTGAGTGTGCCAAGTTTTCCCTTCTGAACTGAGGATTCTCTAAGTTTCCAGAGAGTGTTTCCAGTGTAGAAGTGATAAGGGTTGGCGATGCACCTGGGGCGAGGGCAAGTGAGCGACTGCATGAAAGCCTTACCTGCTCAGCCATGCCCGACTCTTCACAGCAGCATGGACTGCAGCCCGCCAGGCTCCTCTGTCCATGCGAATCTCCAGGCAAGAATACGAGTGGGCAGCCGTTCCCTTCTGCAGGGGATCTTCCCAACCCAGGGATCGAGCCTGGCTCTTCTGCATTACAGATGGATTCTTTACCATCTGAGCCACCAGAGAAAGGATCACCTTTTTCAGGCTCAATAAAAACAGGATACTCAATGCACATTTCCTACGGGTTCAGAGCTCTAGCAAAGGTTGGGGGAGGGCTGGGTAATGTTAACTTGGATGCTGACAGGCAAAGATCGCCCCTGGTCATTTCCACGTGCTCACAGCCCAACACCGCTCCTGGATTTAGTCAACCTGTTCAGTTCAGTTCAGTCACTCAGTTGTGACCGACTCTTTGCGACCCCATGGACTGCAGCACTCCAGGCCTCCCTGTCCATCACCAACTCCCGGAGTTTACTCAAACTCATGGCCGTGGAATCAGTGATGCCATCCGACCATCTCATCCTCTGTCGTCCCCTTCTCCTGCCCTCAATCTTTCCCAGCATGAGGGTCTTTCCAAATGAGTCAGTTCTTCCCGTCAGGTGACCAAAGTATTGGTGTTTCAGCTTCAGCATCAGTCCTTTAGCATCAGCATCAGAATCAGGACTGATTTCATTTAGGATGGACTGGTTGGCTCTCCTTGGTCACAGTTTCGAGGAGGGTGCTGTGACAGTGTTTGCACTTGTCTGAAGGTGTTTATCTGGAGGGCTGTGGCGGCGTGCTCTGCCCCAGGTGCAGAAAACTCAGGTTGGCCAGGAGTGGCCCGCATGGTAACTTCCTTCTCCCCTGCAGGCCAGACAGACGCCAGGGAGGACAAAAAATGAGCCGTGCGGTGACTTCTTCCCCGAGCCAGGACGGGAGGGCTCTACCCATCTCCCTCCGGCCAGGTCTCATGACCAAGGACTCACTGGTGGTGATGGATCCAGGGCACTCCTGGGGATATTTAAACTGAGCTACGGCCTTCGGGAATGTCATCAACAACCAGAAATCGTGCCGTTCCTGCCCTGCAGGCAGGCCCTACGCAGCCCTCAAGTGGGTGAGAGAGGCGAGGAATGCCCGTCCAGGATCGGCTCTCCATGGCTGAGGAAAAGGTCAGGATGGCAACAAGCTGGGAGGGTGTTCACATTTCAGAGGCAGCTCCAAACGGCCCAGCTCGCAGTCCACCTGCTGGGTCATCTTGTGACCGGCTGGCCCGGGAACAGTGTCCTCCCCTAACCGTGCCAGACAAGCCCTGTGAGAACCCGGACTATCTTCCCACCGTGGGCAAAAGGGGACGGAGGCTTCACGGCAGCATGCAACCCATAAAGATGCTGCACGGAGGGCCCCCGCTCTGAGACCTGGGACCCCTCCTGCAGTCAGCTACTTTTTTTCCAAAAACAGGAGATCTGTTCAAAAAGGTCAAGATGTTAGTTGCTGTTGTTTTGACTCCCTGCTCAACAGTGAGACCACAGAGTAAGGACCATTTGCAACAGTGATAATTACTCTGAGTCTGAGGTCTTATGAGTCAAGGAAACGGAGCTGTGTCTTCAAGTTTCCCTGCCCTTGCTCTACATCTCCTGGCCTCAACACAGGTGTCCAACCCTGAAAGGCTGGAAGGAAGAAGCCCCATACAGAGGTCATGAGCTGGGAAATCTAATGCGCAACCACAGACCTCGGCAACTTGCTTCTGATGCCTCTGATTCAGGAGCCTCTACGTGGCGAAGCCCCATACACAGGTCATGAGCTGGGAAATCTAATGCTCAACCACAGACCCTAGCAACTTGCTTCTGACGCCTCTGATTCAGAAGCCTCTACATGCATGGCGTTGTCTGGGGCAGGCATGGACCGTGCTTGGAAGGGGAAGACGAGACAGGCACCAACAAGAAGGCTGGGCGGGAGAGGCGATCCATAATTGGATCAGACAGCCACCAGCAACCCAGGCACGCGGTGCCTCCGCCCAGCTAGGCTGCAGTGCTCAGTGCGCAGGTGTGCTTTGTTCAAGGAAATCTGGAAGACATCCACACTCCAACACGGAACCGGTACTGGACGTCCCACGTGGTCAGACCTCCTGCCTCTCTTTCCCTTACTGCCTGGGGAGGCAGTCACACCAGAAGGAGCGTCAAGGGAAAATGACACAGGCTACTGAGTATTAACATTAAGAGTATAAAAATAGCAAGCTAGACTGCTTTACCCACTTATATGTTTGAATCCTCAAGATGCCTCTGAAGGTGTATTTAGTCTCAATGTACTGATGAGGTCTCTGGACAAGTTTCACAAAACCCATGGGAGATACCATCTCACACCTATCAGAATGGCTGTTATCAAAAAGACAAGCAATAAAAAGTGTTGCTGAGAATGTAAAGAAAAAGGAACCCTTGTGTGCCACAGGTGAGAGTGTAAATTGGTACAACCACTATGGAAAACCATACGGAGGTTTCTCAAAAAAATTAAAAATAGAAAATAAGATATAATTCAGCCATTCCATTCCTGGGCATTCTTCCAAAGAAAACAAAGACACTCATTAGGAAAGGCGCATGCACCTCTATGCGGCAGCATCATTCATAACAGCCAAGACATGGAAGCAATCTAAGTGCCTACCAACAGACGAATGGATAAAGATATGTCATATACACCAAGACACAGTGGAATATTACTCGGCCATAGGAAATGAAACCTTGACATCTGCAACATGGACAGACCTAGAGGGTATTATGCTAAGTGAAAGAAGTCAGAAGAATAAACACAAATACAACGTGATTTCGCCTATACGGGGACTCTGAAAATGAAACAAACAAATGTAACAAAACACAGAGAGTCATAGATACAAACAGGTGGTTGATAGAGGGGAGGGGGTGGGGGATGAATGGACCAGGTGAAGAGGATTAAGAGGTACAAGCTTCCAGTGACCAAACAGTGAGTCACAGGGATAAAACGAACAATGTGGGGAATACAGTCAGCAATAATTAATATCTCTGTATGGTGACAGATGGTAACTAGACTTATTTGTGGTGATTACTTTGAAATGTATACAAATATCGTATTTCTGTGTTGTACACCAGGAACTAGCACAGTATTGTAGGTCAATTATACAGCAAAAACAAACAAGCTCATAGAAGAAGAGATCAGATCTGCAGTTCCCAGAAGTGCGGTGGGGAGAGCGGCAACATGACAACGGTGATCAAAAGGTACAAACTCCCAGTTATGACACAAGTCAGCACTGGGGGTATAAGGCACAGCACGCTCACATGACTAATGCTGCTGCGTATGTTATGTGTGAAGGTTGTTGACAGTAAATCCTAAGAGTTCTCACGACCAGGAAAAATATTTCTTTTCTTTTTCCTTTCATTTTCTAGCTATATGAGAGGATGGATGTTCACTAGCTTATTTCATGGTACATGGAAGTCAAATCACTTGCCGTGCACCATAAACTTACAGAGCTGTATGTCAATTACATCTCAATAAAAGTGGAAGGGGAAGAAACCCCAGAAGCCATCAAGTCTGTGGGATCTCAAAGCCCAAGCCCCCAGGACTGATTAATACCACATCCAATGATGAGTGAGTATTTCCTAGGGATGCTATCACTTGATGCTCCCAAATTCAAGTGTACACACACTACCTTCATATGCTACAGTGAAACAAGGAGTTGTAATATCTGAGAGAAAGGAGGGTGAAGAAACTCTCATGTCTAAAAGAACCCACAAGTCCTTGACCGGGTACATTCAACTCTCGGTGCAAACAAATATACGTTGCACTGTTTCTAAAAACATCCTTCATGTAAGAACATTAGATTCAATTCCTTGTGACGAGATGTCCTACTGATGAGCTGGAGGTTAATTACTATGAAACATTAACCGATCAAGACAAATTTCAGTTGGAAACTGAACCATAAGCATAAAATTACAAACTACTAGGAACTATTTCCCATGATTAGCTGTTCCCCCCTTTTAAACACACACACACACAGACACACACACAATGTATGTGTGTTCATATTCTTTCTACTTTAAGCTGTCAACAAACTAGGCATGTTGTAAACATACAGTTTCAGATGACAAGTGATTTGAATTATAATAACTCAGGTAAAAGATTGCCACCAACTGGGACACGTGGTCAGGTATGAGTTAGCCTGGCCTAAAGGACCCAGCAGGATAAGCCGTGTTTTGGCCAATCCTGACCACCCTGGTTTTTTCCTCATCCTTACACTATTCTTTCTAGCACAAAGAGAAAAAAAAATTCAAATATTTTTTATTAAAAAGTTGGAAAAAGATTCCCCTAGGCCTCCTCTGTTTACTGCCATAAGGAGGAGAACGCCAGTTCTTTATACCATATATCAACCAACTGCAAGGTAGAGGAAAACTTGTTATACTTAAAAACTGGATTTAAATGTCATTTTTGATATGTGACAGACCAATCAGAAACTGCATGCACACAGCACCCAAATAACTTCTAATCTTTCCTAAGAAGAAAGAAGGAATTTTACAGAAGGAGTTGTTTTAAACATATATAAACTCACTTTTTCTGGGAAATAGCATCAGTATGCTCCATAAAATTTATCAGGTGGTTCTTAATAAAAATAATAGCTTACATACATATTGAGCATAAACTAACTTCTTTAGACTAAATTAAAATTAAATGCCATGGTGTGGTGATAAGACAGCTGCTAGTACTATCTAGTACAGAAACAGACTTTGAAATAGAAAAACAGTCTACTCTATCTTTAAGAAAAGTAAGATTTTATTTTAGCCTAAAGTTTAAAAAAACATGGAAACCCTTCTGAGATCATAAAAAGGCAAGGAGTTCTCCTCTCATCATTTTATTCAGTCACTACAATAAGACAAGAAAAAGAAATTAAAGTCATACAGACTGAAAAGAAAGAATACTTTCATCTCTACATGATTGTAGAAAATTTCAGGAAATTCTAAAAACCAAAAAAACCCACCACCACCAACAAAAAACAAGTCCCAACCCATCTCCTAAAATTAATAGGTGAATTCAGCATATTGTATTTTGATATATTGGAATGAAAAAGTAAATAGGTGCAACTCTAACAAATATACACAGGAATTGTATACTACAAACTGCTAATGAAAGAAATTAAAGAAAAGTTAAAATACACGGGGAGACACATTGTAGGGGAGACACATTGTGCTCAAGGAATGAAAGACTCAACATCATCCAGATGTCAGTTCTCCCCCAGACTGGTAAATAAGTTTACTGCAAACTTTTATTCTTAACAAAATGCCAGCAAGATATTTTTAAATGTAGGCATGCTTACTCTAAATTTTATATCAAAAGGCACAAAGGACTAGAACAGCTAAAACAATTTTGAAAAAGAAGAATGAAGTGGGAGGAATCAGTTTACCTGTTTTCAAATTTTACTGTAGAGCTATGCAACTGAAAACTGAGTACTGCCAGCAGAGGAAGAGACAGAGGTCAGTGGAGCAGAAGAGGGAGCCCAGGAACAGACCCACACAAACACGCACAGGAGCAACAGCAAGCCACAGGAGGGAACAGAGCTTTTGCCACAAATGAGGCTTAAGCAGACATCCTTTGGGGGAAACTCAACCTACGTCAAAAATTAACTTAAAGTGGGCCCACGAGCCACGTAAAATATAGAACTATTAGTCTTTTAGAAGAAAAATAGAGAGACTTTTGGGGGTCCAGCACCAGGCAGAGTTCCTGGACACCAAAAGCACAAACTACAAAAGAAAACGATTGCTAGACCACACTTACTACACTTCAGCAAAATTTAAAACATTTGCTCAGCAAAGACCTTGTTAAGTAGATGAAAAGCTACAGATTTGGAGAAAATATTTACAAACCATAATCGAGTGAAGGACTAGTCTCTGGAGGACAGAAAGAACTCTGAAAACTCAACATTAAAATACAAACAACCTAGCTAGACAATCAGCAAAAGATAGGAACAGATGTTTCACCCAAAAGGATATATGGATTGCTAACAAATGCATTAAAATCCTGATGGCTAAAATCATGACCCATCAGGAAAATGCAAATTCAAACTCAATGAGATAGCATTCCCTATCTATCAGCATAGGCTAAAATAAAAAATAACAACAGCACCAGATGCTTGCATGGATGTGGAAAACCCTGGTCACTTATACATTGCTGGTGGTTACACTGAATGGTACAGTCATTCTGGAAAACAGTTGGATAGTTTCTTAAAATATTAAATGTGCATCTCTTATACAACCTGGCAGTTGCATTCCTGGGCATTTAACCCCTAAAACGAAAACTTACATTCATTCAAAATCCTGTATATGAATGTTCATAGCAGCTAAAAAAAAAAAAAGAAAGAAAGAAAGAAAGAAAAAGAAACCTCCAAACTGGAAAAAAATCCAGATGTCCTTCAAGAAGCGAATGGTTAAACAGGCAGTGGTACATCCCTGCCATGGAATACTGGTCAGCAATAAAATAGGGCACACAAAGACCTGCATGGCTCTATAGAGAACTATACTGAGAGGAAAAAGACCAATCCCCAAGTGCTATGCATTGTATGATTCCACTTGAATGAAAATGTTAGTCCCCATAAACTGGAGCCTGGCAGGCTCCTCTGTCCATGGAACTCTCCAGGCAAGAATACTGGAGTGGGCTGCCATTCTCCAGGGGATCTTACTGACTCAAGAATCCAACCTGGGTCTCCTGCATTGTAGGCAGATCCTTTACCACCTGAGCCACCAGGGAAGCCTGACTCCACTTAAAGAACCTTCTTAAAATGACATTTTAGAAATGGAGGACAGATTAGTCGTAAAGAGGGGTTAAAAACGTCATAGAAGTAGAGGAAGTGGATGTGGCTATAAAAGGGCAAAAGGAGATAGAAACTGTGAAGATGAAAATGTTCTGGATCTTGACTACACTAATATGAATGTCAATACCCCAACTGTGATACTGTAACACAGTTTTACAAAATATCATGATGGGGGAAACTAGTGTATAAGATTACTCTGTATTATTTCTTATAACCACATGTGAATCTATCATCTCAAAAAAAAGAAAAAGTTAATGGAAAAAATCTTTCAACAACAATACATTCACTTGCTATCCTCCAGCAGTCCAGGCAGACAAACGGCTTCTTGCAAATCACATCATTTTCCCCTGTAGGCTGTCCAGATATAAAACAGATCCTGCCCATGCATTACCACTTCATCAGGAAGTCACAGCTCCAAAGAGGTTAATTTTTAAGTCTTTATTTAGCAATCTCATCTTTCAGCTAAATTGCATTCTCAGCAGAAGGGCCACTTCAGTCTTAATAGTTTAGGATTATATACTACAAAAACAATAAACTAAAGACAGAATTCAAAAGCAAGCAATCACAATAATTAGTACAAAAGAATTTCTAAGCCAATTATTGAGCAACTTTCTGAAGGAACAAGACTATTTTAAACTAAAAGAATGCATATCCAAGACATGTTTACTGCAGGGTTATTTGTAATACTAAAAACTGGAGACAACCTAAATGCCTGATTTGGAGTGATTAAACAAATTGAGCCCATCATTCCAGCATCACGCAACGGCTAAAAATAACACGGTAGAAAGAAGCACATGTACTGTCATTGGGCGATAATCAAGGTAAAGTATTACGCTGAAAAAAGGTTCAGAACAATGCATAAGAGTGATCCCACTTCAGTTTTCAAAACTGTATTAGAATATGTGCATATAAACAATGATGAGATGTAAATACATGAGATGGAGTAAATACAGGAGATGGAGTATTTTTAAAGTTATTTGTAACAGTTCAAGGGAAAGGAGTGATGACTTGAATGGTTGAAGGACTTTTACTATAGACATTTTAAAACGTAATCTTACTGTTAAAGAAAAAGTTAATCAGAACACAACTTTAGAGTTGTATCAATCAATTGTAATTAAGGTATGTTTTCCATTTAATTCAACTTGGTTTAAAAAAATCTACTTCTTTTCATATCATCTCTCAGATTCAGGTATTTATCTAAATCTGTCACTGAGTTGCTCCTTCTTAAAAAGTGACTAGAACAGGGACTCACAAACTCATGTCTTCCAAGGAACCCTACATATTAATAAGAGTTATTTGCTCACAGAGATTTGAGAAATGCTATTTAAAACATAAACAGGAAGAGGGTAAGATAATCAGCCTGTTACTTGGCCGGTGCATGAAAAGACGCTTAGTGGATTTCAGAGTTTGAGAAACACTGAACTTGACCTCCTCATCTGTGCAATACCCTGATGTTGTCCATATTACCCATCAAGCAGACAAAGGCAGGAAATAGACTCAGCATGACCTCAGGGCCTGGTACTATGATAGCACAGCATATCCACATATTAATATAAGGAGTATGTGATGCGTACATGCAAACAAGAGTTATAAAATCCAGAAGGTACACACATAGTTCCAAGTAGTTTACAAATTTGCCTTATAATCTTGTTAATACTATCATATTTACCAAGGGAGAGTAAATGTGACAAATCTATTTCTATTCAAAAATCATTTGATAAATAGGAAAAATAAAGCCAAGTACTACTTTACAAAAAGTTCAGTTAAATAAATCAACTGAAAGCTGGGAAACTGGGTTCCACAAATGATAAGCAGAGTTGTCCCCATTTATCTGACAGTTCCCCTTAAAAGGTAAAAACCTCGTGATGGATTTAATTATGGTCTGAGATGCAACATTAGCAGTATGGAGGAGACACTTAATTCTAGCAAAAGTGATCAGACTAGTCCTCTCCACACCTCTTTAGTCTCACCGACTGAAGAGTCACATTAAATTTCAGCATCACTTTATTAAGCTCCAAACAAAGTACAGAAGCAGTGAAGCTGATTTTAAATTATAAATCAATTACAAAGGAGTGACACTGGTAATATTCCAACTTCCCACCTAGAAAAAATGATATTTCACTATATTTAAATCTCTTTTCTATACTGCTCAGTAAGAATGGATAGATTTTCCATAAATACATCCTGCAGTTTCGTATGAGAGTTATTCTTTTGTCATCTGGATTATATCACTAAAAAGAATGAAATATTATTCATCTCAAATATATTGAGCAATTCAATTAAGTCATCCATCTAAACCTTGAGGGAATCCTTCAGAGTCAACCTGCTTGTGTGAACAGTGAAAGATGACTTGTAATTAGCATGTTAATTTCACCTGTAAATAAAAAGTAAAATTTGTCAAGGTACTTAAGAGTTCTGTCAAGGCTACACAGTCACCTTACAGTCTTATCTACTGTATTAATTTACAAATTTAAGGATTATTAAGTCAGGTAATACATTGCAAAGCACTTAAGAGTATCTGACAGAGAGATATTTTCAATAAATACAAATGCCTACTGTTATTAGAGAAAAATGTCTGCCTGGCTTCGATTCTTGGCCACCAATTTGCATAGGTGGCATTAAACTGTATGAAGTATGTATTTTGAGTAGAACCTAATGAACCCGCCGTCTGGAGGCTGCCCTCTGGAGCAGGACTCTCTAGATGACAGCTTTGTAAGGCTGCAGGCAGGTCACTCCAATAGCTGAACATCCACTAGCCAGAGAACTTAGTGTTTTAATGACCTAAACAGAACAGGCAACTCCAGCTCTACCCTCAGACTTGCCCACCAAGGCCTGGCAGGAAAGCTCCAGTGCTAATGAAGTTGGTCGCTGGCTCTGCTTTGCTTGGGCTCCTTCTGGCCCCTTAACCTCTGTTCCACCAGGACTCCCAGAGACGGGCAGAGCCACTGGAGGGCTGTGGGCCTGGAGGGGCTGCAGACCCTGCCTCAGGTCCCAGGGGTATCACCTTCCTCCAGGGACAAGCCCAAGCCATGTGCTACTCGCTTATCACCGTGCTTGACTCCAGATGAAGAGACGGTACTCTTTAAGGGTTGGTCTGCTTCAGAAAAGATTCTGAAATGTGCAGCTCAAGCTAATAAAATTTCACAGAGGTCATCTGAAACTTAAAAAGTAATGAAAACCTCCAAGTATCCATGTCACTTGAGTAACTTACTTTAACCTCTCTGTGGCTCAGTTTTCTTATCTGTAAAGTGGGCAGAGCACTGCTTACCAAATGAGGTTGAGATTAAATAAACTGATCCTTGCAAAGCACTTGGGATGGTTACCTAGCACAGGGCAGTGCTATGTAAATATTTCTTGAATAAATGAAACAAACGAAAGTCTACCTTAAACCTTAAGAGAACTTTTTAAAATAGTCAAAATTTTAAAAAGCTAAATTTTAAAATCAATTGCATTTTTAAAGTCATCACTAAACATGAGCTACTGCATTCACTTGTGCTGGATTATATAACAGACAAAGAAACTTATTCTCTTGGGAATTTCCAGAACCCTGAGCACAGCCAAAATACACTGACCTTGAATACATTGTTCTTAAACAAAGTGGCTGTACTGAACACGGAACTGATGTTACTACTTTGTACCTAGCACACAGTGCTGAAGGCTCTCGCACTCCATTATCTGACAGTGATGCCAGAATGGGGGATAATACATAATTTTTAATCTTATTTAAAAGGTATTATGCACTCCCAGAGCACTTACAAGGAACTACTCTCCTGCTCTTCCTGGTGTGCTGTCTGCTCATCAGCAGAAAGACAGCTGGTTTGGGGACTGGTGATGGGTTTTTCCATTGTTTTCAAAAGACAGAGAACTACCCACACACTCACTTCCAGAGACACGAGACAGTGAGCCGTCCCCAGCAATCACACAGCAAAGGTCACTGTCCGAGACCCAACACGTGGCTCCAGGGGCTCCCACTGTGAGGCCACTTCCACACTGCGGCTCCAGGCAGGACAGATGAAAGGGAAGGCGGTCAGTGAGAAGGGAGCAGCCTCACCTCCTACTCCACAAAGAGGACAGCTCGTGAGGCAGGGAGGGGGCCTGCTCACTCAGGGGCCAGCAAGTGGACACCCAGCCCGAGGTTATCCCCATTCCCCACTCTGCTCCCCAGGAAGGCGTCCTTGCTGTTCTCAAAGAGCCTGCAGGCCAGAGAGAGTCAGAGGCTGAGCCCTTGTACCACTGGGCTTCTGCGCCATGTGACAAACTGAATCACAGCCTCAGCCTGGATCTCCTCACCTGTGCAGCAGGGGGTGGGACCAGGCGACTTCCAGCAGGGATGCAGGTGATGAACAATGAATAATAAAAAGAGGGATTATAAATGAATAAACCAAGTCTATTCATACCCTTAGCATCAAGGATTATGAAAAAGGACCCAAAGGAGTGAGACACTCTTAATTTTCAAAATAATAATGCAGGCAGACTGAACAGCCCTTACAGGCTCTCTTCCCCACTAGTTAAGACAGCCAGATGCCACACAGCACAGAGGTGGCAGAGTCCCGGAGCAGACCCCGTGCTCCGTGAGGCCCTCAGCAGCCCAGGGGCGGAGCTGGTCGTGATGCCCACTGCCCCACTCTTGACATTCTCAGAACAGAGCTATAACTGCCCATTTCTGCGCCCTTTTCTGCCTGCAGACTGGTCCAGGGCTGGGCTCACTGAGTTCTGCAGCGTCACTGCAAAATACTCCACCTGGCATGCAGTAGGAGGGGCTTATAAATGCCAACACCCCCACCCCCACCAAAACGCAACAGCAGGCCTGGGTCTTTGTGCCGTCAAATTCTGCTCTCCTTTACCTCCCACTGTTAGGCCTCATCGAGGCCTTACTGTAACCATCTCCATGCGGGATCCGAAAGTGACCTTACCCTACTCTCAGAAAAACAACACGGCTGCTCCACGCTGCTCCTCTCCAAGTCCAGGGCGAGCATCTGCGTCCTCCTCAAGCTAACAGGCCACTCTCTCCCTGAGCTGCCGGCCCCGCGCCTGCATTGCCCAGCTGCCCGCCTCGCCATCCCCCGACTCTGGGTGGCATCTACCATGGGCATTGTTCCTTAGCTGCTCTCTCCATCACGGACACGTGTAGCTAGAGATGCCATTGCCATCTGCACCCCAAGGCCACCCTTCGGTCACCATCCCTTCCTTCACTGAAGACTTCTGACGCAGCCCACGAGGCTGGCTCCTTGGCCAATACTTCCATTCCTAAGAGCCTCCCCTATCCCCTCACCACCTTCCCCCAACTCCCCAACCCTGAAATTAAATTCAAGGCAAATTCTTCCCTCTTTGAAAGCTTACAGCTAACAGCTTCTAGACTTTAAACCTGGAAAAGCATGTGGACCTACCCTACCCAGCTCCAGGGTCATGTAACACTGAGCGATGGCCCATTTCAAACAAACCCCACTGAGCAGCTCCAAAGAATGTCTCCGTCTGGGGCAAGTGCGAAATTCAAATGCAGGCTGTGATCAGGATTTGAGTGCACTTCTGCACGCCGCCCCCAGACCCCCTGCCACCTCGGCGACACACGAGGGCCGACACGGTCTGTGCGTGCACCCCAGGAAGCAGACCGCAGCCCTCCCTGGCGCCCGGTGATTACAGGGCCAGGCTGGGCGCAGCCACGAGAACCCAGAAAGAAAGCCTTCTGTGAAACCAGACACCGTGCAAGGTCGCAGAGACAGCAAGAGCCTGTCGGTCCCGAAAGCCCTGCGGGGAGGAATTTTCCTAAGCACCTGTGCCCAGCGCCAGTACGACGGCGAGCTGGACACATACCTGCGGCGACCAGAGCACAGGGCCGGCTACCAGGCCAGAAAGACCACTCGAGGTCCTGGAGGTATCCATCTGGCTTTCCTGTGGACTGACATCAGGCACAGACCAAACTACCAGTCTGAAAACACTCTTGCAGCAAGACAGACCCCCAGCCTTGCTCACAGCTGTGCCCTCGGCGGGGCAGAGAGGAGGCTGGGTCAGCATCACCACAGGTGCCCAGCGGGGCAGCCCCTGCAGGGCAGGCGAGCTATGCAGACCTCCGACTCCACCTGGGGGGCTCCCAGGGGCTCCTGACGGTAAGGCTGCTGAAGTCAAGAACTTAGAAGGCAACCCGGCTAATAACTAACACGCCTTTTGGTTTGGTTTTCTCTCTCTCTCTTTTTTTTAAAGAAATACCATCTTGCCCCACCTACCCTCCCTTCAGGAGTTTAAAGAAAATCACCACAAAGAGAAAACCAAAGTCAGTCAAAAGCTGCTTAAAGGATGTGCAATTACGTGCGATTTAGAAAGTCTACGTGTGATTAAAGCCACAGGGAAGGCTGTGTTCTTGGCAAATGCTCGGCAATGTATTCAAGCAAACACTCGTTCCACTCCCAATACCCGCCTCCCACGGCACCCCTAACTGGCACGCATTTGTTCAGCAGCCCAGTGGTTCTCAAAGTGCAGTCCACCACCAGCAGAGCTGCAGGGTCACTGGAGAGCTTGGAGGAGACCCGCTGAGTCAGAAAGCCGTTGGAGGAGGGGGACCCAACCAGGTGAGTCTTCACCAGCCCCCAGGGGTCGGGTCCCAGAGCCTCAGCACAGGGCTGTGACATGTGGCTTGTTCCCACACGGGCCACACCTGGGACGCCCTAACCACAGCTGACCATCAGGGAAATGTAAAGCAGAGTCACAGTGAGATGCCCCTGACCCTGCTGGAACGGCGGTCCTCAGAAAGACAGGAGACAACTGCTGCTGGGGAGGATGCGGAGAAAAGGCAGCCTCTACCTACTGCTGGTGGGAACGCAACTTGGTGCAGCCACTATGGAAAATAGTATGGAGGCTCCTGAAAGCATGAAAAGCGGAACTATCATATGATCCAGGAATCCCATTGCTGGGTATAGACCCACAGGAAATACAATCTACCTCCCAAAGAGCTGTCTGCACTCTCACATTGAGAGCACCATTACTCACAATAGGCAAGATACAGAAACAGCCTCATGTCCATCTATGCATAAACGGGTAAGGAAAATGTGGGGTACACACACACAGCGGACTATTTTTCAGCCATAAAAAAAGGTCAGGGTTACCTGCTAATCCATGACTGATAAAACAGACACAGGGGTTTGTCCTGTGATACAGAAGACAGACACAGGGCTACAGAGGGGCCGTGACATTAGTCGAACAGCAACGCTGAACTTCAGCACTCAATGCAAAGTAACAGAGGAAAACAACAGAATGGGAAAGACTAGAGATCTCTTCAAGAAAACTGGAGATACCAAGGGAACATTTCATGCAAAGATGGGCTCGATAAAGGATAGAAATGGTCTGGACCTAACAGAAGCAGAAGATATTTAGAAGAGGTGGTAAGAATACACAGAAGAACTGTACAAAAAAGATCTTCACAACCCAGATAATCACGATGGTATGATCACTCATCTAGAGCCAGACATCTTGGAACGTGAAGCCAAGTGGGCCTTAGGAAGCATCACTACAAACAAAGCTAGTGGAGGTGATGGAATTCCAATTGAGCTGTTTCAAATCCTATGATGCTGTGAAAGTGCTGCACTCAATATGCCAGCAAATTTGGAAAACTCAGCAGTGGCCACAGACTGGAAAAAGGTCAGTTTTCATTCCAATCCCAAAGAAAGGCAATGCCAAAGAATGCTCAGACTACCGCACAATTGCACTCATCTCACACGCTAGTAAAGTAAAGCTCAAAACTCTCCAAGCCAGGCTTCAGCAGTATGTGAACTGTGAACTTCCAGATGTTCAAGCTGGTTTTAGAAAACCAGAAGAACCAGAGACCAAACTGCCAACATCTGCCGGATCATGGAAAAAGCAAGAGAGTTCCAGAAAAACATCTACTTCTGCTTTATTGACTATGCCAAAGCTTTTGACTGTGTTGAGCACAATAAACTGTGGAAAATTCTGAAAGAGATGGGAATCCCAGACCACCTGACCTGCCTCTTGAGAAACCTATACGTAGGTGAGGAAGCAACAGTTCGAATTGGACATGGAACAACAGACTGGTTCCAAATAAGAAAAGGAGTATGTCAAGGCTGGATATTGTCACCCTGCTTATTTAACTTATATGCAGAGTACATCATGAGAAACGCTGGGCTGGAAGAAGCACAAGCTGGAATCAAGACTGCTGGGTGAAATATCAGTAACCTCAGATATCCAGATGACACCACCCTTATGGCAAAAGTGAAGAGGAGCTAAAAGCCTCTTGATGAAAGTGAAAGAGGAGAGTGAAAAAGTTGGCTTAAAGCTCAACATTCAGAACACTAAGATCATGGCATCTGGTCCCATCACTTCATGGCAGATAGATGGGGAAACAGTGGAAACAGTGTCAGACTTTATTTTTGTGGGCTCCAAAATCACTGCAGATGGTGACTGCAGCCATGAAATTAAAAGACGCTTGCTCCTTGGAAGAAAAGTTATGACCAACCTAGATAGCATATTCAAAAGCAGAGACATTACTTCGCCAACTAAGGTTTGTCTAGTCAAGGCTATGGTTTTTCCAGTGGTCATGTATGGATGTGAGAGTTGGACTATGAAGAAAGCTGAGCGCCGAAGAATTGATGCTTTTGAACTGTGATGTCGGAGAAGACTCTTGAGAGTCCCTTGGACTGCAAGGAGATCCAACCAGTCCATTCTAAAGGAGATCAGTCCTAGGTGTTCACTGGAAGGACCGATGCTGAAAGTGAAACTCCAATACTTTGGCCACCTCATGCGAAGAGTTGACTCATTGGAAAAGACTCTGATGCTGGGAGGGGTTGGGGGCAGGAGGAGAAGGGGAAGACAGAGGATGAGATGGCTGGATGGCATCATCGACTCGATGGACATGAGTTTCGGTGAACTCCGGGAGCTGGTGATGGACAGGGAGGCCTGGCGTGCTGCGATTCATAGGGTCACAGAGAGTCAGACACAACTGAGTGACTGAACTGAACTGACTGAACCCTGAGCCTAAGTCTGGCTTAGGAAGAGTTAGGTGTCACCTGCGCTGAGGGTCCTGGGGTCCAAGCATCAGCAAAGGCTTGATGCAAATGCCTCAGCTCTTATCCACCTATTTTCCATGAGGA
Source organism: Nanger dama (assembly GCA_917880005.1). Lineage (NCBI taxonomy): Eukaryota > Metazoa > Chordata > Mammalia > Artiodactyla > Bovidae > Nanger > Nanger dama. The sequence continues at coordinate 7,586,484 of CAKJTW010000044.1, read as the reverse complement.
ATCCGGGGGTTAAGGCAGGGCAATAATTACACAGCCCGCAACTGGAGTCAGGACTCACACCCAGGACCTCCCAGCAGCTGTGTGAGCTCAACCTCAGGTTCCTTGAGCTGCAAAATGAGTATGTGAGACCCTACCTCCTGTTTTCTGATCTAATATCCAACGACCAGCTCAACACATTTCCTCTTGTTTTGTTTTTTTAATTATTTTAATTGTGGTAAAACACACATGGACAAATCCCATGGACAGAGAAGCCTGACGGGCTATCGTCCATGGGGTCATAAAAGAGTCAGACACAACTTAGCGACTCGACAGCAAACATAACATGAAAGTTACCACTTTCACCAGTTTCAAATGCACATTTCAGTACTGATTAGTGCCTTCATACTGTTGACCCACTATCATAAATCATCACCCATTTCCAGACATCTATTCCTCTCAAAACACTGAAACTCTGTACCCAGTAAACACTAACTCCCCACTCCCTGCTCCCCCGAGACCCTGGTAACCACTCCTCAACTCTCTGCCCCTAATCTGATTAGTCTCAGAACCTCACACAAGCGGAATCAAACCCTATTCTTTTCGTGCCCCTCACTTAGTACAACATCCCTAAGCTTCATCCTTATGACACCGTGCAATGGAATTTTCTTAAGATGAATAATATTCTACATTTCTTCTTAAGGAAACAATTATCAGTTGAAAAATACCAACCTCTATAGTCAAGCTCTGCATTTCCCATGCCTGAAAACACAGACAGTGCTCTCATGCAACACACCGTTCTCGTGTGATTTGTGGTAAACAGCTCCTTTACTCCTTTGTGGGACACTGTGAAAGATGTCCTCTAACTTTCAATCTCTGCCTCGTATCTTGGCCCCACAATCAAACCAATGAATCCAACCTGAATCACGAGGGACCTATGATGGTGCTGTGGCCAGCGTGATTTAATATACAACATTCCTAAGAAGACTTGGATGGGAAGGAACTAAAACCTGATTTGAAGGGACTAGGGGAGGGCTCATAAAACTTCAGTGAATGGCCCTCCTCTTTTAAGAGTCTCTCCATTTTGTCAGAGTACTATATGACCCACAGCCTAATTCTTCAGCTATTTCCAAATTAGCCATTAAAGTCGGCTTCAAAGGAATAACAACTGATGCAAATGGGTCATGCAGTTAAGGAGATCTGCAGAGAACTGAAGCGTACAGAAGTAGGCTGGATTCCGGGCCCAGCTTGCTCTGGGCTCCCACTGCACTTTTCAGTGATTCTTCCACCTCACCCTCGTCCACCCGCTGGCTTCGTCCTCAGGCTGGCTTCAGCACTCCTGCAACGAGCAACCTTATTCACCTGCTTCCAAGAACCCCCAAGGTCCTGAGCAGTATTCTAAGGAATCAACCCAGATCATACTGTGAAAGGTGGTGAGGAAATGCCTCCCCTGATTATAATGTGCATCTGTGTTAAGAGCGCATCTTTGGGGGATGGGAGGATGCTCTGATCCCCGTAAACGGCATCCAAGTCGTGTCCCTACTAGACGGGATTGATAGGATCCTCAAAGGAAAATCTGGGTGCTGTGAGCAAAAGGAAATGGGTGCTGGACCATACACCCCCAGGCACCTCATGGCTTGAGCAACACTCCATAGCAAGCCTTGTGTCCATGTTTCATGTACTTCTTAAGAACTTTTTGATTAGAATACTAAGCTATGTAGCATTACAATTCCCCTTTCGGCCTCAGGGAACTGATTCATCCCTTATGATCAAGTTAGAGTTTACAGGTACCTTCATTTTTCCTAATTGTGTCTATACTTATAAAGTTGAACTTCCAGGCCAACAGTAGCCACATTTATCTTTTAGAAGATGACAGTCACTAGGCACTCCGAGCTTCGCATGGCCCCCAACATCCCGAATGGGAGCACATGACTGATGGTCCGGCTGAGAGCTCCAGAAACAGGAAGTACTTGCCCTGGAGGGCACAACAATGACCCAGAAGTATCCGCGTGCTACAGCCTTGGAGGCGATGAACAATGGAAACAGTCTTTTCACTTTCTTATCTATCCTTGACCTGATCTTACTTAACCATATTTATTCAGAAAGAGAAGCATGCAATTGTGAGGCAAGATTCTCTAACTCTGAGGTTAGAACACAAACCTGTGTGTTATAATGCAAGGAGCACTTTGAACCAAGGAGTTGCAATAGCTCTACCCACGGGGGAAGGAGAATGAGTCAACGTCCCCTCACTCAATAGCAGACACAATCCTGAGATCAACAGGCTCTGGGCATGATCTTTATTCACATGCCATGGAAAGAATAACAGTAAATCATGACTGCTACTCCTGGTCCACTTTCCCCTCCGCACCTTGCCCACCTCCAAAGCATCTTTTGAAGTCTTCCTCCATCTAATTCTTCACAAACCTTTCTTGTGATCAGAATAGCCTGTTCAATGTTAATTCATGGAACAGAGCCTACTACTCCATGAGAAGTTTAAAAAAAAAAAGGCACAGCAAAAGTACCAACCACTTTAAAAACCTCCTCTTTTACCAGGAACTAATGGCAACCCACTCCAGTGTTCTTGCCTGGAGGATCCCCAGGGACGGGGTAGCCTGGTGGGCTGCTGTCTATGGGGTCGCAGAGTCGGACATGACTGAAGCGACTTAGCAGCAGCAGCAGCAGCAGAAAGTATTAATAAATCAACTGTAAGAAACATTCACACATGTAAAACAGCCAGATTTAATAACATTGTTTTAAGGTTTATTGCACAAATTCTGTAAGTCAGAAAACTGATCCTCAAACACCTGTTTCATGTTTTTAGAAATTTTCAAATTATTCCACAATTGTCATGGGGTCATATCTCAAAGAAAAAAAAACTCATGCTTTTAGTTCAACTAAAACTATATGTTTATTCACAGTCTGGGGGTCTCAGTGGAGAGGCCTCAGTGCAGGCATGTAAAGAAACAGGAGCAGCTTGTTCATTTGAGAACTCAGCTGTGCAAACTGGTCTTTCCGCACCTAAGGTGCTACAGATACACCACCAGAGGGGAGGACACTGGAGCAATTCCCACGCTGTTAAAGAAATTAAACGCCTTTCTGCCTACTTGAAAAACAAAAATTTGCAGGCATAGCAGGAGAAGGAAGGAGGAAGGGAAGGAGGGAAAGTCAGCCTGAACATCCGTAACCTGATCGGTGCACGGTTGGTAAACAAAGAACACCCTGGGCTTTAAAACAACTGCCAGAAACTAAACAAGCAAGCAAACAATCCAAACTTAACCGTGCCCTTTACTCTCTTCCTCTCGCTTATCCTTGCACTTGTTCTTTCTGAAACAAAGGCCTTATCTCTGGCAGAAGTCACTGCTATCCGCAGATGAACGCCATGGGCAGCAGGAACCCTATCTGAGAGCCGCTCTTTCTGGGAGGCATTCAGGCCACACTGGAGTTTGCTTTGTGGGCACCGCCTGGCCCAGACCAACTGCCTCACCTTCTGCTCCACCACTTTCTTGTCCTGTTTTCAAGTCAAACACACATGTACATGTAAGTACACACATCTGCAAATGTGTTTGCTGCATTTGGAGGAATCGGGGAGCCCCCAGGCAACAGCGGTGAGGACAGAGAAACACAGGGAAGGACAGGCAAACAAAGGGGATGGAACTTTGCCGACAAAGGTCCCTATAGTCAACGTTGTGGTTTTCCTAGGGGTCATGTATGGATGTGACGGTTGGACCATGAAGAAGGCTGAGCGCTGAAGAATTGATGCTTTCAAATCATGGTGCTGGAGAGAAGACTTCTGAGAGTCCCTTGGATTGCAAGGAGATCAACCCAGTCAATCCTAAAGAAAATTAATCCTGAATATTCATTGGAAGGACTTATGCTGAAGGTGAAACTCCAATACTTTGGCCACCTGATGCGAGGAGCTGACTCATTGGAAAAGACCCTGATGCTGGGAAAGATTGAAGGCGGGAGGAGAAGGGGATGACAGAGGATGAGACGGTTGCATGGCATCACCGACTCAACGGACATGGGTTTGAGTAAGCTCCAGGAGCTGGTGATGGACAGTGCAGCCTGGCATGCTGAGGTTCATGGGGTCGCAGAGTCAGGCATGACTTAGTGACTGAACAACAGCATAGGAGGGGAGTGTGCAGGGAAAATAGCCCAAATCCTGCATCGACTTGTTCTCTAGACTAAATACCAACTGTCCACCACAGATCAGGACAGCGCTGCAGCAGGAGAGGCACTCAGCCCCTCCTGATGTCCACATCGGGCACATGGACGGGCAGAGTCAACAGAAACAGTAGGGCCACATCCAACCAGCCTCATGGCCCTCGCTGAAGACCCCGTGATATGGAGAGCTCACGACACAGCAGCGACCCAGTTCTCACCAACAACCCCACTCAAAGCTTCATCCATAGGGCTAAGCTAGATGGAGCCAATCTCCAAGAGACCGCCGTGGGGACTAGTAAGACACAGCTCGAACCTTCACATCGACCGGCGGTTTCTGAAGGTTTAGGGGTCAGAAATCTTGGAGAATCTAATGACTGTAAGGGACTCTCCAGCTCAGAACAATACACACAGACAACCTGTGACACAATATTTCAGTTTCACGGACACCCACACCCCAAGCCTACCCCTCCACTCCCTATTTCAAAGTCCCTTGGGATAAAAATCTGCTCAAACCTCTCTTCCCCTAACTTCCAGTTCCTTCAGAAGGACATGTGGTCAGCCTACGGTGACTCATCACCACCTCCCAACTGGGAAGTCCACCGGTGTGGTAGAGACCCCAAATTCCATCTCCAGCAGGAGGTCCACAGTAGAGGAACCAGGAGACAACTGGGAGAAGGGACTTGAGAGGAAGCTAACGGCCCATTAGCACCAAGAGACCACAAAGGACAGGAAAACCACAGAAGGGCTGAGACAGAAGGGGCAAGAACCTCAAGTCCCACTTCAGAGAAACTGCACCTGGGAAAACTTTTGAGTCTGTGCCATGATGTGTACGTTTAAAAACAAAACAAAACAAAAGGCCATGATTAGTGAGCATAAAAGCCATGCTGCCGGCACACTCCTCAGAAGGTGAGGGAGACTTATAAATTTCCAAGCAAACACCCAGGTCAGTGCTGGCAGATGCAAGTGACAATAAGCCCCCTCTGTATCCTGATCTAATGAAACCTTTTTCACAAATGCCAGGAATCAAGCAAAAAATTCACTTCTCCTTCAACGTGGGCCCCAGTTTTAATTACCAGCGGTGCAACATGCTGTGATTCTGACAGCATCAGATAGGCTGGGACACGCTTCTTCCCAAGTCTAGCATGAAGGACCCACGGCGGGTCCTTTCCCAGCTCGCAGACAGCACTCCCGCCGGACTTGGCGCTCAGGAGGCTCCTGGGAGCAGGCCTCGGAGGACAGCCCTAGGAGTTTTTGCAGAAAAAGAACAGAAAGGAATTGGCAGAAAACATGAGAATATGCGTGAACGTCCATTCACTTTCTGATGCCTTAAACTTGCCTTAAACTTGAAAGAGAGGTGAGTTTGGTAACATTTTAAAGGGTTTTAGTGATTTAAACAATACTACACAAAGCATATTCTTTCACGGTCAAATCAGTCGCAAGATGCAGACCAGAAAGGCAGAAATGCTATCTTTCGATGCTGTTCTTGCTGGCAAAGAAAATGTTAGGTCTTTCTGTTTAAAAGTTTTCACAACACTGAGCAAAATATTTATTCACAAACTTAATACTCTTGTTGACTATTTTGATATACTCTGTGTCCAAAAGAGTTAAAATAAGAGGTGAGATAAACTATTTTTTTTTTTTGCAACAAACATCAAATGGATTAACATTTCATGCTGGTTAAATGTATTAATACTCAAGCCTGGAGCAGCCAGAAAGGCGTGCTTTTACTTTAAAATCTGATACCTCCTGCACAATGCCATGGTGTAAAAGGGGAATCTGATGAATAGTCTCTTTGGAGAGACTACATATCAATGAAATCAAAGTTACAGGAGGAAAAGGAAAGCCTCAGTGAGCAAAGATATCAGGAGACCTCCGTCCAATTTCCTGGAAAAATGAGCTCATCCAAGGTCCTGACGGGTGACCTTGTGGGAAAAGGACCGGTGGGTTTCCAAAGAGTCCACCTCCACCTCCATCAGGGTGGTTTTCTAAGTCTGGCTGTCTCCCATTAACCTGAGTTTTACCTCACTGCTGGAAGGCAGGCACCACTCAGCTGTAGGCTGCAGGCGGAGGAACTCTGGGAATTCCTGTCATTTAGCAGCATTCTCAGGAGAACACCACCCCCCCACACAAACACACAAATATTCAAGCAATGCTTAGGGTCTGGGCTGGGAGGTGGGACAGGCTCGCTCCCCACCTCTCCCTGTCCTGCCAGCACCAGAAGGAGGCTGGTCCCCACCAGCCGGGAACCTGGCTGCCCAGATGAGAGGAGCCTGGGGCCAAGGATGAAGCTTTGCGCACACTCACTATCCCATGACAACCTGCCTTAATTAAGAGTCACGCATTTTAATATATTAGATTCCATCATTTCTAAAAATATATCAAGGTAAAATCTACCTATGAGACCATTATACTTGCACACTGCTGCATATCAACAATAAAAAGAAAATTTTCTGGGTTATTTGAAACAGTCCTATAGCTTTTTCATTACATTTTTAAAAACTGTGTTGGGGGAAGTAAAGTAGAAAAGAATAGCTTTATTTCCAGGCAAAGGGGGCCGCAGTGGGCTAATGACCTCAAAACTGTGTGTCCCCTACATTTTTTTTTTTTTAAATTTTAAATCAGTTTTTAGAGGGGGAAAAGGAATCTCACTTTGGGACACAATTTTTCAAAATTTCATGAAGAGGTGCACAATACAAGTCACGCCCAAGCAGGTAATTATGCTTATGCCTCACGCACTGACATCCCCTTCCTAACTTCACAGTGGTAGCAACCTTGACAAAAACACCACTTCCAAACAAAACCACAGCACAGAGTTAGAGCCTACCTGGAAAAGAAAGACGGAACGGAAAAATCCATACTCAGAAAAGATAGTTCCTCTGAACTATTAAAAATAACACTACCAAGATGGTTCTTCCCCTATCACGCTTCTTAAGAAATTATACAAAGAATCTAATATAGGCATGTAAAAATGGACTATTTACAACTGATGACCCAGAGAATACAAAACAAATACAATATAGATAAGAAAGCTAATGATTCCCACTGGCCCATGCAAAATGCTTATCTGAGTTGCCAATGGCTCAGAGGGCATCCTGGGACAGCAGGGGTCAAGGGCACACCTGAAGAAAGCCCACTGTTACATCCTGCAGCCCTGGAATACAGTGGCTGGCTCAAGGAGATGGAGTCTTTTGACAAAGAAAATTATAAACTTCTCACATGCTTAAGTAACTCCTGTTGAGTCACGAGAATTAACAAAGTAACAACTTGGTGCAGAGTTGTGGTTAGAGATGATCACAACAGAACACTTTAAGGAGGGGCTGCTTCTGACGCCTACAAGAGAAAATCAATAGCTTGCTTCCTACCAGCTACAGTAACTGCACGCACTTTGGCAGAGGTTAACACTGTGAAATTTTTAAAAAGAAGACTTAAATAGGGATATAAAGACAGGTCCCTGTAGATCCACAGAGAGTGAAATAATCAAAAATGAGTTATTCAATCACCAACTCAAATACTTAGATAAATGAAGCCATTTTAAGAATAACCCTTAAAAAAAGAGAAAGAGTGAAAACCACCACTTCTACAACAAAAACAATGGCCCTTAAAAGCATGGTATGTAACGATTCGCTTTTCTCTATCAATGGATGAAAGCTATTATTAACCATTCATTAAATTGGAATTTTCAGAATATCTATTTCATCTTTATTTCCTTACAATATAAATCCACTAAGCAGAAAATCAAGGAAAAGCTAGGGTAGGAATCAGAAGAAAGAGAACCAAAGAGTAGACACGTACGCAACAAAGTCATGTGGGAGGGGACAAGAACTTCCAGGGATGAGGAAACCCTTGTGGGTCTCAATTCATCACTTGGGTTTATCAATACTGAATTACTGAAACTTTAGAATGAATGAACCAGAGGAATGCTGGTGCAGTGGAAAACCCTTCTGGACAGCCCAATGCCTGCAGAAGGAAGAGCACCTGCCTGGCACCGGGCGTGCTCTATGCCCGCCTGCAGTCCAGCTTCTCCTGCCCCTGCCCGTTCCCACCACATCTGCACACGCGGCTTCTGGCGCCAGACTCAAGTCTCTAACGCCAGTCTCCCTCCTATCCCAGCCCCACCAGCAGGACTGGGAGCCCTCTCCCATGGGGGCCATCGGCGTGCCCACCATGGAACATTCATCATTTACTCACCTGTCTTCTCCCTGCTGGACCAGCCAGGCCATGAACTTGAGGGTGGTGCCTGGTACACAGCTGACGCATAATACATGCCGGCTGAGAAGTGAGCTGTCAAATTATGGGGGAAATGTCTACAATGCTAGAGTACCGTAAAGAACACAGCCACTCTAAATTAAGGTACGATTAGCCTGAATCAACTGTATAATATATATATTTTTAAGTCCTTTCATTTCTACTGCTCATATGCGTTCTCACCATATATTAAATAAATGTTGGCATAATTGTTTAGTTTTAGAAAGAGAGAAAGAATCCCATAACAAAGATCGAGATGTTAAGTCCTGGGTTTATGCAATACAGAACAAATCATCTGGGGAAAAAAGAGAAAAACAAATAAACTGTAGTACCTCCCTTCAATGTAACATTATTCAGCCATTAAAAAGCAATGCATAGCAATGACCATAATTAATAATACTGTATTGCATGTTTGAAAGTTTCTGTAAGAGTAAATCTTAAAAATTTCCATCATCAGAAAAAATATTTGTAACTATGTGTCCTAATGGATGATAACCAGGCTTACTATGGTGATTATTTTATAATATACAAATAATCAAATCGGTATATGTCGATTATACTAATCTAATCTATACAAACTAATATATGTCGATTATACCTCAATACAAAATGAAGTAGACCAAAAAGAAACTACATTAAAATTACAATTAAAACCCTTAAGATTATAATGTCAACTTTTTTAAAAAGAGGAATGAAGGACTGATACATGCTGCAACATGGATGAACCGTAAAACTATGCTAAGAAGCTAGGAGCAAAAGCTCACTTAGCACACACTTCCACTCACATGAGGTGTCCAGGGTAGGTAAATTCACAGCAACAGACCAGCAGCTGTGAGGGGCCGGCGGCAAGAGGGGCGAGAACAGAGTGCTCAGTGGGCACAGAGCCTTCTGCAAGGCGGATGGGAATGTTCTAGAATGAGACAGAGATGAGGGCTGCACAACGCCATGACGGACTAAATGTCACTGTCCACTTTTCCGGGGCTAATTTTACCTTCTGTGAATTTTACCTCAAAAAATAATAAAACTTTATTTAAAAAGCAAATGTCCCACCATATACATCAAGAAGTCTTCAGAGAGATGACATGGGGTGAGAGGTGGGAGGGGTTTGGGGATTGGGAGCTCGTGTACACCTGTGGCTGATTCATGTCAATGTATGGCAAAACCAATACAGTATTGTAACGTAGAATAAAGTAGAAATAAAATTAAAAGAAAAAAAACAAGTCTTCAGACACACTCTCAATTGCTCTGAAAACACATAGCACCTCAGTGGAGCTGTGAATTCGAAGACAATATGAAGAATTATCACTGAAACAGTGAAAAAAATGCACTAGAAATTGGTGAAACCAGTTTACTATTTGTTTTTATTCTACTATCTCTAAAAACTCCTCACAGTATTTATAAAGAGTCCCCTGTCTCTGTGTTGAAAGCCTGTATTTGTAATGAAATCTAATTTCTTTTATTCAGTAAGACCCCAGCATTCTCCTGTATGTAATTCCTTTGCTGTAAACACTAGGCCAACTTTTATCCAATGAATAATTTATTTTTACTTCCAAAGTCCTCTTCTCCCTTGTTTCGTGATAAAAGCAGTGCAACGAAAAGAGAGAAGAAAAATAAGATTATTTGTAACTATTCCTCCCAATTACAAACTGTAACATTTTTGGTGACTTTTTCTGATTAATAAGGAGAAAAGTTATATCCCATTTAAGACAGAAAAGCCCCATGTAATTAAAAGCTCTACAAGCAATGAAAAGCTGTTCCTATAGTGGAGGTGTGGGCTGCAGGAAGATGGGGTGTTAAATACACAAACTGAGTTCTTATTTATTGCTAAAGCAACTGGAGCAAGAACAAATCAGATGCAAGTGAAGCATTCTCCTCAGCAGCAGTTATGGTCTCCAGAAGAATAAAAAAGCCAAAACGTGTACCCCTACCTGCCACATGCACATGGCAAGGACTAAGGGACCCACGAGGGGCAAAATGCTTTAAAAACAAGACAAACTCACAAACTTAGAGTCACACTGGGCCGGATGGCTCATTGCCAGAGAACACTGCTAGGAGCTCATGGCAATGCCACAAGGCTTCCCACTGTGGAGAGTGCGCCCAGGTTCAAAAGAGCTATCCATACCTGCCCCACTCATCCAATGGTCGATGAATGGAAAAAGGTGTGAGCTATCTCTATATCACATATATGTGTGCACATGTACACATACTAACATACATTTATAGGTATATATGCCATGCCCACATGCACGCTAAGTCGCTTCAATCATGTTCGACTCTGTGTGACCCCATGGATTGTAGCCCACCAGGCTCCTCTGTCCATGGAATTCTCCAGGCAAGAATACTGGAGTGGGTAGCCATGCCCTCCTCCAGGGGATTGAACCCAGGTCTCTTACGTCTCCTACACTGGCAGGCGGGCTCTTTACCAGTATATACACATAGAACATCATTCAGTTATAAAAAAGAAGGAAATTCTATCAATTGTGATATCATGGATGAACCTGGTAGACATCACGTTATGTGAAATAAGCCCAACAGAAAAACATAAATACTACACAATCTCACTTATATATGTAGAATCTAGAACATCAAGCCCGTAGAACCAAACACATCTGCCAACTGTTGTGGGGGGCGGAAATGAGGAGATGCTGCTCAAAAGGTACAAACTTTCCATTATAAGATGAATAAAGGCTGCAATGCCCAGCAGGGTGACTACAGTTAATACACTTTATTGTATAATACTTGAAATTCGCTAGGAGAAAATTTGCTAAAACTTAAGTGTTCTCACCACAAAAAAAATAAATAAATAAATAAATAAAAGCCACATAACTATGTGAGGCAGAAGATGTGTTAATTTCATTGGTTGCAGCAATCATTTCACAATGTATACATATATTAAATCAATATTGTATACTGTTAAAAAAACTAATTGTGGTGACGGTTGTATAACTCTGAAGGTACTAACAGTCATTGAGTTGTATACTTTAAATGGATGGGCTGCATGTTATGTGAATAGTATCTCATAAAGTTGTTACCAAAACAACAACAACAACAACAACAACTGGTATGTCATTTGCAGGCACGTGTGGATGGCCAAGAAGCCCGCAGGCAGCAGAAGTGAGCCGGCCTGACTCAGTCAGGTGGCGTCCAAGGGCCTCTCCAGCCCGGACATTCCCAATGAAGGCACAGGGGAGGTTAAAACCACTTAGCCCGGTTTTAACAAGCAAGTGTGGACCAGAGTTTAAGGTTGTAACTTGGATGAGACTAAGATCCAGGGGCTTTCAAAGGGACCCTGCATCCTTCCCAGGGTGGGAGGCTGTTGCCCATGGACAAAGTCGCAAACAAAGCCTTACAGATGGGCGGCGGGGGGGGACCTGCCCTACACTGGGGTGACAACAACACCAGGCTCCGCTGTAAAAACACAAAACAGGAATCCCAGCCGGGTCAGCTGTACAATGTCAACTGTTGCTAAAAACACGCAAGCAAACAAACCACGGCCCCTGTGGAGGTTTGCCTGCTCTCCAAGATCATTTGTGACCCCTAATTCACATCTGACATCACAACACTGAAAATTAACACAACGGGAGAGGATCTAAATACACCAAGAAAAACAAAGTCAGAAAAAAAATGAAAAGATTTTCCCTGGCTAGACTATGTCAGATGAACAGCAGAAAATGTTAATATTAAATAACAAGAGATGGTCAAAGCTTCATTTATACGTAATACACTGGTTTTCGTTTTCTCTCAGATGTGTACCTTTTCTTTTAAATTTAATTCACATATTTGAATGAATATGATCTCCAGAAGAGAAAAATTAGCTTTTGGAATGCATACATTTTTGAAAGATGCATTGTTTTTAATTTAAAACTTTTTGAAATAGGTGATATAACCACACGGTTCAAACTTCAAAATGATACATTTGTGAGGCACCAACTTTCCTGAGTTTCCAGGACACACTTCACATTTCTTCATGCAAATGTAACAGTCACCATGCACAGATAAGAATTACTGATAACTTCCGGCAGGTAAGTGGGATCATTACAAGACGTGGAGAAACGCACACTGCACACACTCCACACAGGGAACAAGTAAGTGATAGGAAGGCAAGACCGGCTGATAAAACAGGTGAGGAATGAAAGGCTGTGTAGTGAAGATGTGTGTTTTCTCTATCTCCCCCATCTGCGCTCTGAAAGCAGCACCAGAGGCAAGTTCATCACCGTCCCCTCCATGCCTAGCATGGTTCCTGGCAGTGACAGCTGCCTGATAAGCATCTGTTGAAAAGATGCATCAGTGAGAGTCATCACAGAGGACTCAGGGCTGAATGGGACCTGCAGGGTACCCCCGGGAGGGAAGGCTTGTCTGGTGGGGGCAGGAGCTCAAACCAGGGCTGAGACCACTAGACTACTGGGTAGGATTGTGGCTAGATGGTCCACCTCCGACCTGAGCAGCAAAGGGCACAGTCCCACAGAGCTAGAGGCTCACGTGGGCTGTCCCAGCCTGGGATAGGGGCGTCATGTCTAGCTTATACCCTGTCTCTGATCAATTCCCACAGGAGCCAGTCCCAGACCAGCTACAAATCAAATCCAGAGGGCCTCACTCTCAGCAGGGCTGCTCTCTGTGAACTGTGGGTGATGTCACTTCTCTACCTCTTCTAACCCTAACCCCTTCCACCTCATCCTGCCATGACTCTGTAACCCCTTTTTCTCTTCTCCAGTTTGGCTAGGGATTGTATTTTTACTCCCTCTCTGCCTCTGTCCCTGAAACTCACCGGGGACTCAGCAAGAGCTGGAAAGCTGTGAGGCAACAGGAGACCGCAGAGAGTGACAAATGGCACATCTCCCTGAGACCCCGAGCCATCAAAGCCGATGACGGCCAATAACAGATGTGCAAACCTCACCCTTGCAGGCTTTCCCACAGGAGAACACTCTGGAACTCAGAGCCAGGAGCACCTTCCTCACAAAGCTGCAGGTTCCCCAGCAACAGCATGTGAGACCTGTCCACTGGCCACACGGCACCGTGCTCTCCCAGAAGGGCAACCATCCATACAGCTCTGTGCTCAACTCATCTCGAGTTCACTTTGGCAGAAAGAGACTGTTCAGAATAGATATCCCTTGAAAATGTCGAAAATAACTTAAGACATCAAGAAGCCAATACCTGCAAGGAAAGAGTGGAGTGACAGTTCCCTTCCCTTTTCATCACTGAAGCGTTCCCCTTTTGGTCCATATCAAATGATGGGCAATCAGAAAACAGAAGAAATAAAACTTCTTACATAACACTCTCCAAACTGGGCAATGCCTTAGAGTTCCCAAAACAGAAACTCTCTTTTGCCAGAAAAGAAGATATCCTAAGACATCCTCCATGGCAACCAGGAACTGGACTAGCCAGCCCAGGCATGGCAGCACAGTGCAGGCTACCCTCCATCTCTGGGCAGAGGGAAACCCTGGGAGACACCCATCGGAGAAGCCAGCACACACGGTCTGCAGAGATGCACGCTCAGTCCAGCTGGAGATGCACGAGGACGCATGGAAGCGGTTGGGAGTTCAATCCTCCTAATAAATAACAGCACCTGTATTACAACTATCATTATAAAAATCTGACACTTCAAGAGACCATTATGCAGCCATTAGAAAGATTTTGCATTCAGTTTTTGAGATGACTTAGGCAGAATGCCATCGTGGTAGTAATTACTTTATTTATCACTATGTTAACTGACCTTAATGCTTCATTAAAAAGAGACAAAGTATGGTTCTCTCTGGCAAAAAACAAGTGAAAGTGGCAGCAAAGGCACTGGCCTTGTCTGCAAATACTGGTCAACTTAGATAAGAAGAAAGTCTCAAAGCACTTCGGGAGCTAGGAGCTAGCTAGTCTCAAAGCACTAGGCGGCTAAACTGAGGAATAAAAAGTGAGCAACATTCAGGAGCCTAGCAAGCCGTGCTGTGGTTTAACCACAGCTGGCCAGTGCCGACACCTATTTTATTAGCAGGTTACAGGCACTTTAACTTTGAGACCTGATACACAGAGATGCTTTCAACAGAATATGTACCCAAGGATCTAAAAATGTGGTGAAAATAGGCAACTTTATCTGATATACTCCCTCAGATGCTTACAAAACTTGAAAAAAAAATTTTTTTAATCTTTTTTAAAACTCAGTGTGGAAGTGGTTAAGAAGTCTTCCGACATACACGCATAGCAACAATTTCCAGGTCCTTACTTGTTTTGGGAATTTTGCTAGGACATGAAGCTATTTCTACAGCATCTTGCTGCAATAACCTGTGTGTTCACCAAATGGACTACACAGGGGGTCCTTATCCTCTGATCTAAGGGAAGGCCTTTCCCACGTTGGTCCAAATCCTAGAGGTTCTTGGGCGTTTATATTCTAAGATACTAGAGAGCAGAAAAACACACTAATTCCAAAGACAAGATTCATTAAAAGGAAGTATCCGTGGCCTTGACCTAATGCTGCAGCCCTTTCTGGGACACCCCAGTGTCACTTTGTATAAATAGCTTGTAAACATAAGCCACACATACCTCCCCGAGATGCAGACAGTAACATTACCCAGTTTGGGCCAAGCTGGTTACTTATTTTCCCTCAAGTTTTCAAGCTGTGAAGGGAGGGAAATTCCACTTTCCCTCCGGGGTGGGGGACAGTGGGGAGGAATGGGGTGTGTGTGTGTGTGTGTGTGTACACTTACAGGTGTATAATTGATGCTGATTACTCCACTGGCAGGACATCTTATTCTCTGGAAACAGGCTCTTCTCATAAAACACACATACTGCGTCCTGCTTCCTTCCCAGAAGTATGCTAATTTCACACAGTTAAACGGAGGGCCGGCGTGCCCCACTGATGTATTATCACTCTGCAGAGCTGCTTCCAAGTGCAGGTATACACATCTTTTTCTCCTCCCTTCTCACAACACACACAGCAAACACGTCTCTACCCTGACACACTCTCTTGGGGGAACACGGTGGCCTGAGCACACAGACACGATCCTGCCTCTCTGCCAGATCCTCTCCTGAAGTGACAAGACAACCATCTATCAAGCTTGCAGGCAATGCCTGGGGTTGAGGGATTTCAAAGGGGGCTTGGTGGGGGGATCTCTAGAAGAGAGGCATGTGAGCCTTCACGGTCAAGGTAGCTGAGGGTCCGCCTGGAGGGAGGAGGAAGGCTTTGGGCCTTGCTGAGACCTGCTGGAACGGAGCTTCAAGGGGAGGGGCTTGGTTCCCAAGCCTCATGGACAGGAGATGCTGGGGACAAGGAGATGCTGGGGACGGAGAATGCTGCACTGCTCCCTGGTCCCGCACTCCAACCATCCATAGCACCACCCCATTGCCAGCTCGGTGACCCCACCTGGGGCTTCGTGCCTGCCAAGGGCAGCCAGAAGCAGAGGAGGGACAGAGGCTGGGGGCCAGGCCGAACTGCAAGCGCCCCCTGCACCAGGAAAACTAATGCAGCAGGGGAAACTTTAACCAGAAAGGGCTTGAGAATACACACAGAGATGCAACTGCAGTTTAAACACTTTCAAAATTAAAAAGAAAAAAACAACAGGAAGGCAAAAGTCTCAGTTAAACAAGATGACTGAATTCTAAAGACCTGTTTTACCACACTGTACCTATAGTCACAAGACTGTACTATATACGTCAATCTGTATGAGACTAAATCTCATGTCAAGTGTTCCTGTCAGGATAAAATAAAATTTTAAAAATAAAATAAAATGAAGAGAAAATTTACCTATTGCTGTAAAGTATCAAATAAATGTACCAGGAGATTAAAGAGAAGAAACATAGGCATTAAGAAGCAAAGAATAAGAACGTGGGATTGGAATTCAGGAGTGAAAAGATAAGAGATCTGGAAGACACGCCCAGGAAATAGAGTTTGGGGACAACAAGAATTCAGCAGGTCCTGGTGGTCACATCAGCGACCTCCTGCTGGTATGTGAGAGTTTCATTTCCAACTGTCAGGCTCTGGCAGGATTGAAAACAGCAATTCCTTTGTTAATTTAAAAACCCGTGTTAAACTAAGAATTGAGAAAAACAAAGTAAAACAAGGGGCAACCACTGAATAAGATGAAAGTGATAAAGCAAAATTTATCAGTTATCACAATAGACAAGACAGAATTTCCCTGTCAAAGACAAAACTGTCACCTTGGACTTTTAAAATCTGCCTCTATTTAAAACAACAACAAAACATGGAACTTGCCCAAAACAAAGTGATAAAGAGTTCAGAAATGAATAGTTGAACAAAGGTATACCAAGCAAATACAAATAAAAAGAAAGCAAGGATGGCGATATAAAAATCAGATAAAGAATTCAAGGCCATAAGTAAGAAACCAATAAAGTGGGATATCACATAATAACAAACATGTAATCTGAGGCAAAAATAAGAATTATACATCTTTATGCATCAAACAAAACGGCATGAATACATTAAGCAAAAGCTCTTAGAAATATGAGAGCTTAAAAATTATAAAAGGTATTTTAATATAACTCTCAATTTGATAGTAAAAACAAACACAGATTTGCAGGCTCAGAATATAATGCAATCAATAAGCTTCATTTACTAAATATAGGAAATGAAAGCTGTGTATTTCACCAAGGATATGATTTTTTTACATCCATGAACAACTAAAAACTGATCATGTGCTTGGACACAAGTGTGAGTGTGCCCAGTCATGTCCAGCTCTTTGTAACCCCACTGCTGCAGCCACCATGCTCCTCTGTCCCTGGGATTCTCCAGGCAAGAACACTGGAGTGGGCTGCCATTTTTTCTCTGGGGGACCTTCCCGATCCAGGGATCAAACCTGGGTCTCCAGCACTGCAGGCGGATTCTTTACCGCTGAGCCACTGAGGAAGCCCCCACTTGGCTTGGACACAAGTAAACTCTAATAAATCCCCTAAGACAGAGACATCAGAGCTACATTCATAGATGGTAGGAAAATATCAAAACATACCCCAAAGAAAATTTAGTAACATGCTTCTAAATAATCTTAAGATCAGAAGACAATAATTTAATTATAAACCATCTGCTGCTGCTGCTGCTAAGTCACTTCAGTCATGTCCCACTCGGCGGCTCCAGAGATGGCAGCCCACCAGGCTCCCCTATCCCTGGGATTCTCCAGGCAAGAACACTGGAGTGGGTTGCCATTTCCTTCTCCAGCGCATGAAAGTGAAAAGTGAAAGTGAAGTTTCACTTTTCATAAACCATCTAGAAAATAACAAAAAGGAGATGGATCTCTAAAACCAAAGGTACGCAGTTAAAGCTGTTCTTAAAGAAAATTTATAGCCTTAAATGTCATTATTTTAAGAAGACTAAAAGTAAAATGGAGCAGTCATTCAACTTAATAAACTTAAATCAAAAGGAATAGTAAAAGTGAATTAATAAAGATCACATACTGAAATTAAATATATTGAACGTAAAATTAATATGCCTAGTTCTTTGAAGAGAATAAAATATATAAACTTCTAACAACCTTGAGAGTTTGACACAACTGAACTGAGCTGAACAAGCTTGATTAAGGGGAAAAAGATGTGTCTGACTCTTTGAGACCCCATGGACTGTAGCCAGCCAGGCTCCTCTGTCCATGGAATTCTCTAGTCAAGAATACTGGAGTAGGTTGCCAGTCCCTTCTCAGAGGGATCATCCTGAACCAGGGATCGAACCCGGGTCTCCTGCATTACAAGCAGATTCTTTATCATCTGAATCAAGGGGAATCTTCAACAAGATTGGTTAAACGGGAAGAAAGACAAAAGCAAAAACTTCCTGCATTAGTAATGAGGAAGGGATTATTACCATGGATATCAAAAAATGTTTAAGTAACAATATTACATACAACTCTGTGCAATGAATTTAAATTTAGGCAAACTGATTTCCTCAGTTCGGTTCAGTCGCTCAGCCATGTCCGACTCTTTGAGATCCCATGAATCGCAGCACATCAGGCCTCCCTGTCCATCACCATCTCCGGGAGTTCACTCAGACTCATGAGTCAGTGATGCCATCCAGCCATTTCATCCTCTGTCGTCCCCTTCTCCTCCTGCCCCCAATCCCTCCCAGCATCAGAGTCTTTTCCAATGAGTCAACTCTTTGCATGAGGTGGCCAAAGTACTGGAGTTTCAGCTTTAGCATCATTCCTTCCAAAGAATACCCAGGGCTGATCTCCTTCAGAATGGACTGGTTGGATCTCCTTGCAGTCCAAGGGACTCTCAAGAGTCTTCTCCAACACCACAGTTCAAAAGCATCAATTCTTCAGTGCTCAGCCTTCTTCACAGTCCAACTCTCACATCCATACATGACCACAGGAAAAACCATAGCCTTGACTAGATGGACCTTAGTCGGCAAAGTAATGTCTCTGCTTTTGAATGTGCTATCTAGGTTGGTCATAACTTTTCTTCCAAGGAGTAAGCGTCTTTTAATTTCATGGCTGCAGTTTACCATCTGCAGTGATTATAGAGTCCCCAAAAATAAAGTCTGACACTGTTTCCACTGTTTCCCCATCTATTTCCCATGAAGTGATGGGACCTAGCAAGTAGGAAATATCAAAAATCCAGAGAAAAAGTAAAAAGTAGAACAACTGCAATATAGTCTTTAAAAGATTTGGGGGTAGGGTTGGGGAGATATCAAGCCAAGGTGGTTTTCAAGTTGATTTCTCCATAATATTTAAAAACTAGATATTTCCTCTATTACACAAATGCTTTCAGACTTTAGAAAAAGAGGAGATTCTTCTTAAATCATTTTAAAAACAAAATCCTAATATCAATACCTGATACAGTGCAACTATGGAAGAAATTCCACACCCATCTTAAGACTGCAGTCATAAAAATTAAATAAAGTATTAGCAACTCAAATTTAGCAACATATGATACAAATAGCACACCATACTAAATCAGAGTTTATTCCAGGAGTGCAAAGATGATCCAGTACTGGGAAATCTAATCAGCATAATTTATTATACCACAAAATAAAGGCAAAAGCTTACAACTGTATCATGCTAAAAGGGCATTTAACAAAATTCATCAACTTCTTTCAATAAAAACTAAAAAATGAATGGATACATGATACTTCAATATGATCAATTGTATTTATCAAAACTTAACAAAGGCATAGTCAATGCTTAAGACACTGAAATATTTTTACTAAAATCAGAAGCAAGGTAGCAATGCCCTTTCCTATAGAAAAACGAGTACCAGCAAACAAGCAAGCATATGTACATACATGGACGTGAATTTACTATAATCCTGTTTCAGCAGCAAAACACAACATAAGAAGAAACAAACAAGATGTTGTTGTCCATCAATATGAGATGGCTGATTAAATTATAGTGCGTGCATATTGGAAACTGCAGTAACTATGACTCATTTCAATATATGCAGCTGATCTAAAGTGACATTCATATTTTAAGAAAAATCAACAAAAATCCTACAGAAATGCTATTTATATAATCCTCTTTATATTAATGGATGAATCCATTTTTATGAAAACATGAAATTATACTGTATAAATGTGCATATCTTCATATTCCTAGAGAAAGAACACATTGGAGATATATCTTATTTTAAGAAAAATCAACAAAAATCCTACAGAAATACTATTTATATAATACTCTTTATATTAATGGATGAATCCATTTTTATGAAAACATGAAATTATACTGTATAAATGTGCATATCTTCATATTCCTAGAGAAAGAACACACTGGAGATGTATCTTACATATATTTTTGATCTTTCATGTGTACCACTTTTTAATTATGTTCATTCTGTTAAAGAAAACTTTAAAGGGATCCTCCCCACAAAAAGAAGTCTGTTCTGATGGCACAAAGCGCATTCCATGCACACGCAATTTAGAAAAGTGATTCTCTGCGCACTGCTATTTCTTGGGGGAGGTAGGAAAGGAGCACCTTGAAGCGGCGGGCTCAGACCCACCTCTAGGTGTGAATTCTGACTTCACAGAGTAGCAAGCTCCTCAGCCTCCCGGAGACTCCTGGCCCCTCATGTGTAAAACGGGTGTGTGTCTGCTCAGCTGTGTCTGACTCTTCCGTGACCGCATGGACTGTAGCCTGCCAGTTCCTCGGTCCACGGAGTTTTCCCGGCAAGAATACTGGGGTGGGTTGCCACTGCTTCCGCCAGGCATCTTCCTGCCCCAGGGATCCAGCTGCATCTCTCGCATGAGCAGGCAGATTCTTCACCACTGGGCCACCTGGGAAGCCCCTTAGCTTCTCCCATCCCTCTTTGTCTTGTTAAGAGAATTGTCTAATCTCACCTGCAAAAGCTCATCATTATTAAAGTCTTTTTATTAACTCATTCCTTTTATTAGTTCTTTCCTCTCAAAAACAAAGACAGAAGCAAGGAACTAGACTTCCCGCTGCGGGTTTCAAGGGCTGCCTGGCAGTACCTAAGTCTACAGCTTTCGCTGCTTCCAACTACAGCCAAGATTTTGCTCAGATTTCTTTTCGGTGTTACCACCACTGGCAGTTTAAGAGTCAAAGGTGACCTGAAAATGTTCGCAGTCCTCAGTTACCCTGGGAACTGACCACGACCACACCACCAGCCTTGAACTTCACTGCTATTTAAAAAGCTTTGAAAACGAAAAGAAAGATCATTCTGTCATTTTTGAGATTGCACCCAAGCACTGCATTTTGGACTCTTGTTGACCATAAGGGCTATTCCATTTCCTCTAAGGGATTCTTGATCACAGTAGTAAATATAATAGTCATCTGAGTTAAATTTGCTCATTCCAGTCCAAACATTTCAGTTCACTGATTCCTAAAATGTCAGTGTTCACTCTTGCCATCTCCTGTTTGACCACTTCCAATTTGCTGCGATCCAAGTCTATGCCGAAGAAGCTGAAATTGACCTACAAGACCTTCTAGAACTAACACCAAAAAAAAGATGTCCTTTTCACCATAGGGGACTGGAATGCAAAATTAGTAAGTCAGGAGATATCTAGAGTAACAGGCAAGTTTGGTCTTGCAGTACAATATGAAGCAGGGCAAAAGCAAACAGAGTTTTGCCAAGAGAATGCACTGGTTATAGCAAACATCCTCTTCCAAAAACATAAGAGAAGACTCTAAACATGGACATCACCAGATGGTCAATACCAAAATCAGCTTGATTATAATTTTTGCAGCCAAAGATGGAGAAGCTCTATATAGTCAGCAAAAACAAGACTGGGAGCTGACTAATGCACAGATCATGAACTCCTTATTGCCAAATTCAGACTTAAATTGAAGAAAGTAGGGAAAACCACTAGACCATTCAGGTATGACCTAAATCAAATCTCTTACGCTTATACAATGAAAGTGACAAATAGATTCAAGAAATTAGACCTGATAGAGTGCCTGAAGAACTATGGACGTAGGTTCGTGACACTGTACCAGAGGCAGTGATCAAAACCATCTCCAAGAAAAAGAAATGCAAAATGGCTGTCTAAGGAGGTCTTAACAAGTAGCTGAGGGAAAAAAGAGAAGCGAAAGGCAAAGGAGAAAAGGAAAGATACACCCAGGTGAATACAGAGCTCCAAAGAACAGCAAAGAGAGACAAGAAAGCCTTCCTCAGTGATCAATGCAAAGAAATAGAGGAAAACAATTGAATGGGAAAGACTAGAGATCTCTTCAAGAAAATTAGAAATACCAGGGGAACATTTCATGCAAAGATGAGCACAATAAATGACAAAAATGGTATGGACCTGACAGAAGCAGAAGATAATAAAAGGTGGCAAAAACACACAGAAGAACTATCCGAAAAGATCTTCATGACCCAGATAATCTTGATGGTGTGATCACTCACCTAGAGCCAGACATCCTGGAGTGCGAAAGCAAGTGGGCTTTAAGAAGCATCACTAAGAACAAAGCTAGTGGAGGTGACAGAATTCCAGATGAGCTATTTCAAATCCTAAAAGATGATGCTGTGAAAGCAAATTTGGAAATCTGGAAATTTTCCAATATGCCAGCAAATGTGGAAAATTCAGCACTGGCCACAGGACTGGAAAAAGTCAGTTTTCACTCCAATCCCGAATGCTCAAACTACTGCACAACTGTACTCATCTCACATACTACCAAAGTAATGCCTGAAAATCCTCTAAGCTATGCTTCAAGAGTATGTGAACCAAGAACTTCCAGATTTAGAAAAGGCAGAGGAATCAGAGACCAAATTGCCAATATCTGTTGGATCATTAAAAAAGCAAGAGAGTTACAGAAAAACATCTATTTCTGCTTTATCAACTACACCAAAGCCCTGGACTGTGTCGATCACAATAAACTGTGGAAAATTCTTCAAGAGATAGGAATACCAGACCACGTTACCCGACTCCTGAGAAATCTGTATGCAGGTCAAGAAGCAACAGTTAGAACCGGACATGGAACAATGGACTGGTTCCAAATTGGGAAAGGAGTAAGTCAAGGCTGTATGTTGTCACCCTGTTTATTTAACTTATATGCAGAGAACATCATGAGAAATGCTGGACTTAATGAAGCACAAGCTGGAATCAAGATTACAGGGGAAAATATCATTAACCTCAGATATGCAGATGACACCACCCTTATGGCAGAAAGCAAGGAGGAACTAAAGAGCCTCTTGATGAAAGTGAAAGAGGAGATTGAAAAAGTTGGCTTAAAGCTCAACATTCAGAAAACGAAGATCATGGCATCTGGTCCCATCACTTCATGGCAGATAGATGGGGAAACAGTGGAAACAGTGTCAGACTATTTTTGTGGGCTCCAAGATCACTGCAGATGGTGACTGCAGCCATGAAATTAAAAAGACGCTTACTCCTTGGAAGAAAAGTTATGACCAACCTAGATAGCACATTCAAAAGCAGAGACATTACTTTGCCAACAAAAGTCCGTCTAGTCAAGGCTATGGTTTTTCCTGTGGTCATGTATGGAAGTGAGAGTTGGACTGTGAAGAAAGCTGAGCACCGAAGAATTGATGCTTTTGAACTGTGGTGTTGGAGAAAACTCTTGAGAGTCCCTTGGACTGCAAGGAGATCCAACCAGTCCATTCTGAAGGAGATCAGCCCTGGGTATTCTTTGGAAGGAATGATGCTAAAGCTCCAATACTCTGGCCACCTGATGGGAAAAACTGACTCACTGGAAAAGACCCTGATGCTGGGCAAAATTGAAGGTGGGAGGAGAAAGGGACGACAGAGAATGAGATGGCTGGATGGCATCGCAGACTCAATGGACATGAGTTTGAGTGAACTCCGGGGAGTTGGTGATGTACAGGGAGGCCTAGCATGCTGCAGTCCATGGGGTCACAAAGAGTTGGACACGACTGAGTGACTGAACTGAACTGATTGAAAAGGTAGCAATTTCTCTCCAACATTCACAGTCAAGCTGCCTGACAGCGGCCAGGGAGATCGTGGGGAATATCACTTCAGACTCTTTCGTGCAATAAAAGAAGACAAAGAAAGCATTGGTAGAACCCACCACATCCTAATACCAGAAGGAAATGTAGAAAGAGAACCTCAGGAAGACACCACTGCTACTGCTCCCAAGCTGCCTAGGTTAACGAGGATCATTCAAATCAGAAGAAATAAAAGGGGAAGGGCAACGTTGAGGCCTGGTCCCCTCCCAATCTTCATTTATTTGTATATTTATTTATTGAAGGATGATTGCTTTACAGAATTTTGTTGTTTCTGTCAAACATCAACATGAATCAGCCACTGAGATGTGTATGTCCCCTCTCCTCCCAGTCTTGATGCTGGTCCCATTCTGGAAGATGGTATTCAAGAACAGAATATGGAGAAGCAATATGTAACAGGAGGCAAGGGAGTCTAACTGGGTGTGAAAATATGTTTGAGTTTTTCCAAGAAAGAAAAACTGGGCTTCCTTGGGAAAGGAGCTGGACAAGAGGGTGAGGAGACACTGCCCCGTCAGGAAGCAGACACTGTCCTCGAGGGGAAAGGCACAAAAGCACTCAACAAAGCCCCAGCCGAGGGCGAGAAGAAGCAACACTGCAGCTTAAAGTGAAAGCCTCCTTCTCTAACACAGCGCTGACTTACATGCACAGAGCTCTCCCAACTCACATCTTTGCATCGCACATTTTCCAAGACACTTATTTCATGATCCAAGCAGTGTCACAAAAAGGAAATAGAGCCATCTGTGGGAAACATAACTCACCACAGTCTCTCTACCAGGGAACTCCTCACAATCTCCTCTCAGATGATAAGTTAAAAACTAAATAAAGTGACTCAAAAGCTGCTTTCATGTAAAATCCCACTAACTTTATGAACATACTTTAGGGAAAAAAAAACCTCTACATTCCTCTAGGAATTTGTCAAAATTTATCTAATTTTCCAGTCCCAAACATAGTCCTCAACTCATCTGAGTAACTGTTTTATTTAATTATGATTATAGGTTTTTCTTTCTTGAAGGTTTGATATTGATTGAAATAATGCAGTTTAATTAAAATCCAATTACATATCATTTACAATAACTCAAAGTAAATTTAATTATATATAATCACTAGTTTGAGCTATATTATTCATATGTAAATACATTTAGGGGATAAGATTTAAGTATGGTTTCACTGATAAAGACTGCATTCCTTAAAAATGGATTTAAAGCAAGATAAGTCCACAGAGAGCAGAACCCACTGGCTAAGAGTGCTAACCCATCCCCTGAGTTTTCACAGTTATGTGACCTAGTTCTATACAAAATGACCTGGTTTGGGGTTTAGAAAATAGTCATTAATGTCAAAAGTCCATAAATTCAGAATGCCAAAAAAAAAAAATCAACTATACTTCAGAAGTAAAAAGAAAAAGTTCACAAATGAATGTTCAGTTGAAAGTTCTGACTTGTCATCCACTAACACCTGGGGCAGGGAGATGTGAAGAGTCAGGGACAAAGCCAGGTGTGTGGGAAGGTGTCTAAATGGGTCTGGGGTCACCTCGACTCCACCCCCAAAGAACTGGGACTATACACTATACACAAAGGGCACGGAGGACCCCGGAAGGACAGCCTGATGCTCTGCCCGCCATGGAAACAAAGAGTGACAGCGGCCGGCAAAACAAATGGCAATACAATCAAACAGGAAAGAGTTTACATTGTGTATGTTGATCATCTGGAACAAGGCTGACCTAGGCTGGAGGGAAAAGAGGCAGGAGGGACCCACCGGAACCACAGCACACACCCAAGCAATGGTGCTAATCTGTCTTCTGGGGGGCTGTCTTATTTGTGGGGTGGGTACTTCTCACAAAGCAAATGTGACCATCTCACAACAGGATTTAGGAGCACAAGTCGGAGTATAAAGTGGGACAGGCTGTCTGGGCAAGAGCCATCAGTCAGTTCATATCTTTCCTCTGAAATCAGACTTCAGGGAATCCAACATCCTAAGGAGTCCGTCTGAAGTCAAGGACAGGATTTAAGTGTGGCAGTACTCACTGCAGCCTTACTTACAATCATGAATAACTATGACAGCCTGGAGCCAGGGCAAATGCCAACCCTGGAGAACGGTTAAGCACCCTGTAGGCTTAGATGACTTCATGGCACCGATAAACTGTAAGATTCTAAGAAATAAGCATCCCACCAGAAGCAGCTGGACTATGGTAAAATATGCTTTAAAAGCTAGAAGAAAATGTACTCAGCTGTTACCAGTGATGAACATATAGGAGGCTTGACTTTTCTGAGTGTTTTCTAAATTCTTCAGCTTAGAGACAAACTTTTATCCCTAGATATTGAGTAGTTATAAGCAATTTTAAAAAACAGAACAAAGTAGGAACAAGGTGTGATGGGAAGAACACCATGAAGACGTGGGTTGTGGTCCCAGCTCGACCCTTAGACAAATGGCAGTTTTTATACCTTGAAGCCGAGGAGCTGAACGAGCTAATGTCAGGGTTCCTCTGGAGGCTAAGCACATGGGTCCTGAGAGACTGTTCACCTCGCCTGAGACCCACAGGGCCTCCAAGGATAGGGGAGCAGTGCAGGACCAGTCAGCTGGGCACCCCAACAGAGGCCTGGTGGGCTGCTCCAGAGTCACCCGAGGACCCTCGGCCTGTCTGGTCTGGGCCTGCTCCTGGACTGGCAGCTGCTCCATGTCTGGAGGAAGGGGGCGCCTCAGGTCAGAGGGCATGGTTAGCTCACTCGCACAGCTCACAACCCTGACAGGTAAGCAAAGGCGAAAAAGAAAGATGGCTGCCCCTGGATAAAAAGCCAGCAAAGACCTTTATGCACTGAAAGCATGGGAGAATAAACCATCCAAGTAGAAGCAGTTTTTTTTTTTCTCTCTTTTAAGTAGAAAATCAAAAGGCTGAAAATATTTATTTTAAAAATCTAAATCAAATGATTTTCCTGGGTGATACAGTGAACATGACGGTGACTAGGTAATTTAGAAAAATGAGAAGTGTCATACCACGCTGTCACCTGCCTAGCCCAGCCTAGTCACAGCCAAATCTAATCTACTAGGCGAAATAGGGTATGATAGGATTACATAATTAATTTTCCTGTTAGGCATAATTGTTACTGACTTTATGTCATTACAGTGTCAGCTCATCCGGTAGATGATTGCTATCACATTCTAATTATGAAAACACACAAACAATTTGTAACCATTCATTATTAAATAACAAGTGAGGGCACAGTTGCTAATGGAAACTTAGAAAAAATGAAAATTAAAGGCAAACTGGACAAGGGCTTAAGAAATTAATAAATTAGTCCTGATGAAATTTCTCAGCTGTGTTACTAGTTATCAAGCTCTCAGATTACCTGCTAGACATATTTTCTAAGAGCCACACTGTTTAACTTGATTAAATGTCAGAGTGACCCGAATCACTCAGTGTCACCAAGAACAAACAGAAAAACAGTTAAGACACAGTTTAAACTTTCACCTCCACACTTAAAAAGATAGCATTCTCACTTGGGTATATGTTAGGCAAGTAGAAATAACCTAAGGTTTAAAAACAGCTAAATTAGAAGGTATTTATATAATAAAAGGACACTTTTGTAGTTCCTGGTGAATACTAGTTGCTAAAGCATTAATAACAAGAAGGGTGTCACACGGAGGAAAGCATCACAAACTGGAGTGTTAATTTCTCTTGCCAGGTGCAAAGCAACCTCAAAATGAAAATAAGCATCTCTGAAATCAACCACGAGGCTGTTACCCCCCAGTGCAGCCTACACTGACCTGTAGGTGTGACCCGTAGAATCTGAGCCAGTGAGGTAGGTGGTATTAGTCCCATCTCACAGATGAAGAGCTTCAGAAAGGTGGTCAATAACCTATTAAATTATTCTGCTTCAACAAGAATCCTGCCTAAACTCAGCTTTTTAAACTAATTGGGGGAAAAGAAGCAGTCATAACCTCCAGGAACAAGGAGCACTTGTTGAATAATGAGTCAGCAGGAAGCACTTGACGAGTGGGGTCTCAGTAAAAGAAAAGAGATGCATCCAAGGGCCTTCTCCCCAGCCTGACCCAGAGCACAGAGCCCCTAGACACCCCACATGAATGTGTGAGCACACCCCCAGCCTGAATGGAACTTCAACAGCATCTCCCTCTGGCTCTTAATTCTAATAACTCCTGGAGTAGCCACTGTAGCTGCCAAAAATCAAGTCCTAGAAGTAGGGCAAGGATGTCTCAAGAATAAAAGCAATTAACTAAATGTTTGCAGCAAAGACACCAAAACATAGATTAATTGCCAATGGATTAACTCTACTTACAGAGGAAAAAGTTTTAAAACATTCTGAATGCTGAAACGTGAGCTCTACAAGTGAATACTGATGGTGGCTTAGTCACTAAGTTGTGTCCAACTCGTGAGACCCCATGGGTTGTAGGTTCCTCTGTCCATGGGATCCTCTAGGCAAGAATACTGGAAGGAGCAGCCATTTCCTTCTCCAAGGGATCTTCCTGACCCAGGGATACAACCTGTATCTCCTGCATTGCAGACGGTCTCCTGCATTGTAGGCGGATTCTTTACCACTAAGCTACCAGGGATTCAAGTGAATATTACGAGTACTAAGAGGATTTGTTTTAGATCCTACAGTTTTCAAATTTCACAATGAAAGTCAATATAATAAGATGATTTGCATACACATCTGTATTTTATATAGTATCACTGAGGAACACACTTGACGGATAAGGAAAGGACATGCAGAAGTATATATGTGAAAGCACATTTTGGTCATATAAGAATCATTTCCTGGCAGTAGTAAGCAAATCAAATCAAAATTAAGTAGGGGGTATTTTTAGCTTTAAAATGATTCAATAGGCAAACATATACCTCCTACAAATATATTTCAAACATCTTTGGCCTAACTCATCCCCTACCCACAACACCTCTCAACACTCACAAACATACACACCCACCCCATAAGCAAAGCATTCTGCTGCTAAAACAAGTATTATAGGTAATACTTTAAGAGTTAATAAGGAATCATTCAGTGTTGTAGAAGACTCTTGAGAGTCCCTTGGATTGCAAGGAGATCAAACCTGTCAATCCTAAACAAAATCAACCATGAATATTCACTGGAAGGACTGATGCTGAAGTTGAAGCTCCAATACTTTGGCCACCTGATGCGAAGAGCCTACTCACTGGAAAAGACCCTGAGGCTGGAAAAGACTGAGGGCAGGAGGAGAAGGGGGGTAACAGAGGATGGGATGGTTAGACAGCATCACCACCTCAATGGACATGAATTTGGTCAAATTCCAGAAGACAGTAAAGAACAGAGAAGCCTGGCGAGCTACAGTTCACGGGGTCACAAAGAGTTGGACTTGCCTGAGCAACTGAACAGTAACAATAACAAGGAGTCATTTTTCCAACACACCAGTGATACCCACTGCCATGGCCTGCAGCATGGCCGACCCCGATTTGATCACAGTACCATTTCTCTGGAGATAACAGCAGAACCTGACAGGCTCCTCAAAAGTCTCAACCACAGAGGGCAATCCACCAGTTGATTCACTACCCAGGGCTGCAGTTTGGGGTAATTTTTTTTTTTTTTAAATTTTGAGATCACCTTCTAATCACTGCCAACCTCCACCCCTTCCATGACCACACAACACAGATCTCATGCTCACAGACCTATTGTAAGACTGAACTGTCAGAGGGAATCTACGATGCAAACTAACCCATAGTTGACTTACCACCAAAGTGACTTACTCTGATTACAAACTGAGTAGTTAAAGGGTGGTTATAAATGGGAACAAATAGAGCTATAATTCAAAGGGTAAGCTGCTGGAGCCACCAGCTTGAATTTACATTATACTGAATTTATATTATTTCCTGAACACTTGGCATTAGACAGTTAAATAGCTGATAGCTTGAAAAATTAATCATAGTGATCCATGGACCTTGTGGCATCCATCAAAAGAGCTCAGGATCAAGGAGTTTCCTGGTGGTCCAGTGGTTAGGACTCGGAACCTTTCACTACCAGACCCAAATTCAGTCCCCAGTTGGGGGACTAAGTACAACAAGAGAGAGAGAGAGAGTGCCCTCAGGGTCAGTTCAAAAGATACAGAATAAAACTGCTCCAAACCAGCACTGCTTTCAAACTGTGGTGCTGGAGAAAACTCTTGAGAGTCCCTTGGACTGCAAGGAGAGCCAACCTGTCCATCCTAAAGGAAATCAGCCTGAATGTTCACTGGAAGGACTTACGCTGAAGCTCCAAAACTGTGGCCACCTGATGCAAAGAGTCAATTCACTGGAAAAGACCCCAACGCTGGGAAATATTGAAGGCAGGAGGAGAAAGAAAAGACAGAGGATGAGATGGCTGGATGGCATCACCAACTCAATAGACATGAGTTTGCGCAAACTCTGGCAGATGGTGAAGGACAGGGGAGCCTGGCGTGCTGTGGGCCATGAGAGTGAGGAACAATTGAGCGACTGAACAGCAACAAATCAGCATTAAATGCATTTCTACATCAACCTGTCAGTGAAAAAGTCAACACCAAAGCACCCGAAGAGGGCCAAAGAAATAACTAAGGAGACACGTTCACACACACCTCAACCCTCCATTTAAAGTAAAACAGAACAATCAGAAAGTAAGTTCTTGTAAAACACGGGAGTGTATTTGATCAGCAGACCTTGCGACTTGAATGATGACAAGATAAGGAAGCCAAAAGGAGAAGACAAACACGTCTGGAAATAGCCCTTTCTACAAACTAAGAAATGCACAAGGTTCTGCTCTCGTGGGGCAGGTGATGTGCAGTGTGGATCATGGGAGAAATGCTCCCACAGCACGCAGCACCAAGGCGATTTCCGAGACGCGTCCTGGGGCGACCACTCAAATGGCACACACTCTACAGAACAGGGAAATCTACCCAAGGGGCATGGACTTGCCTCTGTCACTCGGTCTTTCTACAACAGGGAATGCCATCCAAGGTCAACATCAGAGCCCCCTGCTACCTCAGCAGGAGAAAGCGCAGCAGTTCTTTTTCTAAGTTTTAATACATAATGTGAGCACAAGGTGTGGCAGGTTTCCTCAGTGGTTCAGTGGTAAAGCATCCAAGATGCAGGAAACATGGGTTCGATCCCTGGGTCGGGAAGATCCCCTGGAGGAGGAGATGCCAACCCACTCCAGTATTCTTGCCTGGGAAATCCCATGGACAGAAGAGCCTGGTGGGGTCGCAAAGAGTTGGGACACAGCAGAGCACAGATAAACAGATGAGCGTAAGACAAAATCAAAAATGATACGAAAATGTACACTGAAGTGTATCACCTCCTCCCTGTCCCTACCCGCCCCCAGGAGTCCTCACATTAGTCACTTTCTTGGCTTTCCTTCTGGTGTTAGTCTATACAAACACAAGCAAGTGCAAAGATTCAGTCTTATTTCCACTCCTTAATTTTACAAAAAAAGAAGTAAATCTTGTCTTTTTCAGTTAATATCCTGCAGATCTGTCCACACAGAGAACAGAGTGCCTTTGTGCTTCTTTAAGCTCCAGAGTATTCCATCTTGTGCCTGTATCTCAGTTTATTAGCCAGTCCCCTACTGCAGGACGTGGACCGTTCCCAGTTACTACAAGCACAAGCAAAGCTGCAATTTGTCTGTGTGCAGGTGTGTCACATGACAGATTCCCAGAAGCAGGACTTGTGGGTCCAAGGTTACATGTATTTACATTACTTTCATATATACCGCTGCCAAACTGTCTTCCACAAGAGCTGGGCTATTTTGCATTCTCAACAGCAATGTGTAAGCGTTGCTGTTTGTTCAGAGTCTTGACAATAGAGATTGCTGGACCAACTTTCAGATTTTAGAGCAGCTTTAACCTTCAAAACAGGAAAGGAAGAGACGATAGAAGTTTCTCCAAAGAGGAATGTGAACAGCTCCCAGCAGTTTCACCCTGACATCTTTCACACAACATCTGTAATTCCTTAAGGAACTTTTTCTTCTTTATCTTCAGGACACGCTAAGAGGCCCAAAGTGCAGCGCAGCCCTCTTGCCCCACCAGGAGTCCCACAGGCAAGTCTGCTCTCATTTCAAGGGAAATGGGAAAGAAGATAGAAGAACCCAGAGGGAGAGACAGCTGTGCCACTGAGGGCTCGGGCTGGGCCCTGCCTCTGGGTGTCTGCGCTCCCAGCCTCCTAACCTGCAACAGGTGTCAGTGGAGACACACAGACCCCAAGAGGGACGCCATGGGTGTCAAGCGGGGGTCATGTAGGCAATGCTTGGTGTAGCCAGTGGCCTGATGCGTGCATTCAAGAATAACCAAGAAATGCATGGCCATCATTTCATAAAACCAAGAATTAACAAAGTATAAGTAACGCCAGTAATTGAGTGGAAAGTTCAGTTGAGTAAATCAATATACAGACCTGCTATTTTACTATAAGAGTGCCTAGTTTTCCTCTCCTGACACTAGTTAATATTACTAGGAAAAGAACTAATCATTAAAATAAATGCAACCATCTCCCAAAGCACTGAGTTCATGTCAACGTTTACTGGGTAGGAACGCCACAGCGCAGCTGCCATCACCCCCAGGCTCTCGGATCAGGGCACAAGGGCATCACCGCCAGGGCTGCAGACTGCTGGAAAGGCAGCACCCGGGGTCGTGTCCTCCAGGGGAACTGTGGGCACAGCTCTGAAGCTTCCTAGGACTCAGCATCCTCTATGAGCACGGCAGCTTCTGCTCACAGGCTTCTGTAAGGGTGAGAGAGAAACGCACACACAGCCCTCAGTAAACGCCACAGTGCCGCACACCACAGGGAGCACCAGCATCAGTGCCCCTCCTAAGGGACCGCCGGCCCTTTCTCTAGTCTGAAGCAGGTCCCTCCGTGTGTTCTTCCCAGACAGCTCGGCCTCTGGATCCCCCTGGGGCCTTCCCCTCTTCTCTCACTGACCTGCCCTTCCCTCTCACCGGGGCCACCCCTGGACTCCAGGCTTTGATACAGAAAACAAACTCCCCAGGGAATTCCCTGGTAGTCCAGTGGTTAGCACACCATTGCAGGGGGTAAGGGTTCGATCTCAGTCAGAGAATTAAGTGGAGAAGGCAATGGCACCCGACTCCAGTACTCCTGCCTGGAGAATGCCATGGACGGAGGAGCCTGGTGGGCTGCAGTCCACGGAGGTCTCAAGAGTGGGACACGACTGAGGAGACTTCACTTTCACGCATTGGAGAAGGAAATGGCAACCCACTCCAGTGTTCTTGCCTGGAGAATCCCGGGGATGGGGGAGCCTGGTGGGCTGCCGTCTATGAAGTCGCATAGAGTCCAAAACGACTGTTGCGACTTAGCAGCAGCAACAGGGAATTAAGATCACAGATGCTGCAGCCACAAAACAAACTCCAGCGACCGCCCCAGGGCAACAGCCCTCAGGCCTCGTGCTCAAGCCCTCCCTGCAGCCTCCCTGCGGGAAGAGCCAGTGGACACCCTCCTTTCTCTTCCAGACAGCGCCTCTGGGCCCCCTCCTGACCACCCGCCCCTCTAAACCCTCTGCCCAGGTCTCAGACACACACTCCCCACATTCCTCCCCATGGGGCCCTCATTCTCCTTGATGGTTCCGTGCTCCCCGCCGGGCCCAACCATCCACACACCTCCGGCTCCATTTCTGGCCCAGCCACCTCGCCCCTCAACCCGTCCATGTGAGGACCAGACTCTGCTCTCAAGGGCCACCTCCCCCTGGAGCACTTCCCAAATTGCGGGGCCAGCTCCCGCTCCTCGCCACCGGATGCCTCCAAGGTCGCCGCTCAGGGCCGGGTGCCACAGCGGAGCGCGCAGAGCCTGAGCCCTGTGCGCCACCTGGAATGTCCGCCCGCCTCCGCCCAACACAGCACAGCCTGGACACCTTCCCGCCCACCATCTCCTGGTCCAGGCCACGAGCCCTGCTCGCAGCGCTCCACCTGCCGCCGCCGCTGCTAATCGCTTCAGTCCTGTCCAGCTCTTGGCGACCCCATGAACCGGGGCCCACCAGGCCCCTCTGTCGGTGGGATTCTCCAGGCAAGAACACTGGAGTGGGTCGACATGCCCTCCTCTAGAGGCTCTTCCCAACCAGGGATCGAACCAGTGGCTCTCCTGTCTCCTGCCTTAGCAGGCGGGTTCTTCACCCCAAGTGCCGCTCCTCCAGTAGCTTCCTAATAAGCCTGCTCTCTAATCTTGTGCTGGGTGGGGCGCACGGGGTGATTCCTTACACAATATCACCCGCACTACTGCCTCTCTCTCCCACTTGCGTACCCCGCATCTGATGTCTCGCTGCTCACCTGGCGAACACCACACCCATGACCTGGCCTCTGGGGCCCGCTGCCCACCTCCATTCCCGCCCTGGGCCCTGGGCGCTGCCTTCCTCTCCCCCTGGGCTCACAGCACCACCTCTGGCCTCACGGGCCCCGTCACAGATGCCACATTCTACAGTCACCTTCAGTCAACCACAGTCTGAAAATATTAAATGGAAAGCTCCAGAAATTAACAGTCCGTGAGTTTTAAATTGCACGCAGTCCTGCTACAGCCGGATGAGACAGCGTACCCTCTGGTTCCACGCGGCCCGGGATGTGCAGCCACTTTTCTCCGGCACATCCGTCAGTTAGCCACCCAGTCGCCCTCTTGGTTATCAGATCAATGGGGTCGCAGGTGTCACTTGCGCCAAGGGACCCTTATCTTATTTTAAGCGGCTCCAAAGCGCAAGAGTGATGCTGGCAACTTGAACATGGCAAAGAGAAGCTGTGAAGTGCTTCCTTTAAGTGAAAAAGTAAAAGTTCTAGAGTTAAAAAGAAGGAAGAAAAATATGCTGAGGTTGTCAAGATCAATGGTAAGAATGAATCCTGTAGCCAGGAAATCGTGACAAAGCAAAAAGAAACTTAGGCTACTTCTGCTACCACATCTCAGACTGCCAAAGTTCTGGCCACAGACCATGATCAGTGCTTAGTTTTAAGATGGGAAAGGCATTAATTTTGTACCCTAAGGTATTTTTAGAAAGAGAAAGACCACATTTATAACTTTTATTACAGTATATTATTACAACTGTTCTATTTTATTATTACTGTTAATCTCTTACTCTGCCTAATTAATAAACTTTATCACAAGTATATAAGCATAGGAAAAAAACACATTATATAGGGGGGTCAGTTTCAGGCATCCACTGGGGGTCTTGGGATATACATATACCCCCTCAAATAAGGGGCACTAGTCTATCCTACTCACCTCTTGCCTGGAGAATCCCAGGGACGGTGGAGCCTGGTGGGCTGTCGTCTGTGGGGTCGCAGAGTCAGACACAACTGAGGGTGACTTAGCAGCAGCAGCAGCAGCAGTCTATCCTAAAGGAAATCAGTCCTGAATATTCACTGGAAGGACTGATGCTGAAGCTGAAGCTCCAGTACTTTGGCCACCTGTTGCAAACAGCTGATTCATTGGAAAAGACCCTGATACTGGGAAAGACTGAGAGCAGGAGGAGAAGCGGACGACAGGGGACCAGATGGTTGGATGGCATCACTGATTTGCTTGCTCAAGCGAGCTCCGGGAACTGGCGAAGGACAGGGAAGCCTGGCGTGCTGCAGTCCATGGTCTTGCAAAGAGTCAGACACAGGTGAGTGACTGAACAACAACAGTGTATCTGTTTGTGTTTGGTGTGATTAATGCATCTCCCCATAGTCGGTCCATGTGGGCAGGCACCGTGTATGTGAATGACTCCTGGTGCCCAGTGAGCATCTAACGTGTGTTTACATAATGAATGAATGAAAGGAGAGATGAATGAGCCACTGGCCTGCCCTCCTCCAAATGACATGAAAATCCTAGTTACTCAAGGTGCACTGCAAGGACTTGATGTTACACCTGCGTGATGGAGACACTGTTGTGTTCATGTTTCTAAATCTTAACAGCAGCAAATTACAAACACAGAAATGCATTTCCAGCTTACCTCCCTTATGTCTACATCCACCTAATCCACAGACACAGAAGTGCTAGCTACTGGAAGAAGGGGCAATTAAAAAACCTAAAAATAACCTATTTACCATGAAATCATAATTAACACAGGTTTCCTTAAGGGATTCGTTATGAGGGCAATTATTATACAGGTGAACTTAATTTTATAACAAGTGAAAATAATATTATTTTAAAACAATACCAAATGATCAGAACCTTTTTTTTTTTTTTTTTTAGAAAAAATAAGAAAACTACATTGAAACTTTGAACCTCAGAAAACCTTACGCTAATCATAAATCACAGGAGTTCTGGCTAGGATTGGTTCAGATCAAGTCACATTAGGCTAGAGTTAATGCTACAAAATTATCTTTAACCCCTTCAGAAATGTTTACGCCACCTCCACAGCATCACAGCACACAGACGCCCCCACAGGTGAGCGCACACATCCCCTCGAGCATCTCACCTCTCAGCCAGAACACGCTACCTGCTGCTGCTGCTGCCTGCTTTACCAGGGACCAAGACCCACATCACTTCTGGTGGCTTTCTTTTCAAATGCTGCTGAATTCCTCGTTTGTCCACAAACAGCTGTTTTAGACTTGGCTCCATGTTGCCCGCACCCCAGGTCTGGGCTGCTTGGAAACTGGTGTTTCACAGGATACACATTCAGGGCCGCTGGACACACTCCTCAGGAAGAAGACCGGTCTTTGAAGAGGCTGTTTCCTCCCCAGATGAGAGGAGGCTGAACCATTTCAGGACCCAGCTCTGGCAGACTACTTCCAGCCTTAGCCTTCCAGGGACAGACTGGTTCTCAAAGCCCTAAGTTTCCCGTCACATACCAGCTCACCGTCTGCCCCGTCACTTGAGTGCTCAGAGACCACTGTACACTAGGCATCTCACACTTTGCAAAAATGCTGGAAATCTGTCATTAACACAAGTGTGTATATATGTATTCATATGAACAGGAACAGATCACAGAAATTTAGATAAATAAATGTACGCAACTGTGTTACTAACCACACAAAATCCACATGTAGGAGGAGAACTTGATGGACATGAGTTTGAGCAAGCTCCGGGAGTCAGTGATGGACAGGGAAGCCTGGCCTGCTGCAGTCCACAGGGTCGCAGAGAGTCAGACACGACTGAGCAACAGAACTGAACTGCCCTGAGGAAGAGAACGACAGGGCTATGCCTTTACACCTACTTGCTGAAAGCTTTAGACCAAGACCTGATTTTATTTCTTTATGATGATCTTTCACAGTATCTCCTGGGAAAATCCAACAACTTGGAGAGTTCGTCTAGACCAAGAAGAACGCCTCTACAGTCATGGGGGGCGAGGAAGGACTAGGCCGCAGCGATGGACTGGAGTCACCCAGTGGGCACACGAGCGTGCTCATCCTCCAGCATAGGGTGAGGGCATGCCTAAAGAACCCTCTGGTGTCCTGGAAAGGACTCAGCGGTTTCTTCTCCACGAGGCGATGCTTTTGCTAAGAGTCTGCTGTTTTCCTACATGGCCCTCTGGGTACTTGACAAAAGGCAATGCAGAGCCCCCCCGTTGCTGAAGAAGGAAGTGAGCAAGCCAGGCAGAAAACTAGACGGCAGATGTCATCTAGGAAGGAAGTCGTCTTTTTCTGCTAGCAGAACAGAATGATTGATTGATTTTCACCTCTGCGATCACATTTATTCCCAAAAGCTTAAATCTAATTATTCTGTAGATTTAATAATTTTTAAATTTTCATACAATTTAAAGGTTACTTTCCATTTATAATTATTAGAAAACACTGACTATATTCCACTTGTGTTGGATAATATAATACATCCCTGTGGTCTATCTTATGCCCAATATTTTGTATCTCCTACCCCCGAGTCCCTATATTGGTCCTCCGCTCCCACTGGTGACCACCGGTGTGTTCTCTACATCCATGAGTTTGCTTCTTTTTGTTATATTCACTACTTTGTTGCACTTTTCCAGATTTCACATATAAGTGATATTGGGCCTCCCACATGGCACTAGTGGTAAAGAATCCGCCTGCCAATGCATGAGACACAAGAGACGCAGGTTCGATCCCTGTGTCAGGAAGATCCCCTGGAGTAGGAAATGGCACCCCTCCAGTATTCTTGCCTGGAGAATTCCACTGAGTTGCAAGGAGTCAGACAGAACTGAGCATACCTACATATATACGTAATAGCATACAACAGTTGTCTTTTTCTCTTTTACCAAAACCTGGAAGAAAGTCACTCCCCTATATGGTGTCTAAAAGTTTTAGGAAGTCATACAAACAGAAATCAACTCTGAATATTCATTGTAACGACCGCTGCTGAAGCTGAAGCGCCAATACTTTGGCCCCCTGATGCGAAGAGACGCTCCCCCTGATGGGGAAAGACTCCGATGGTGGGAGAGATTGAAGACAAAGGGAGAAGGGGGCGACAGACGACAAGACGGTTAGACAGCATCACTGGCCAAATGGACGTGAGTTTGGGCAAACTCCAGGAGACAGCAGAGGACAGAGGAGCCTGGCGTGCTACCGTCCACGCGGTCACAAAGATTCGGACACGATGTAGGGCCTGAACAACAGCAACACAAACAGAAAAGCCAAGGGTGTAGCTCTTAGAGTGCAGATTCCTGGGTGCTCCCAGTGCGCAGGAAAACCTCACTAAAGCCCTGGTAGGGGTCCTACCACGGAGGCAGCTTAATGGAAACAAAATGCAGGTCAACACCATAGTTTCTGCTAATTACTTACCCAAGAAGGTTATTCTAAAATATGGATTCTAGAAATGTGAAGTCAGACTGGGAACTACACAGCATAAAATATCTTTAAAAACAAAAGTTGAAGCAATATTAAATAGCATCCTTTGATTACTTCTACTCAGCAAGGAGGTTTTTAGGACTGTAGATATTCTCAGATATGCCAACCAGAAAGACTGTTCCTGTGGAATATAAACTGGAGGTTTCCCTAGGTAATTAAGTTTCACTCCATCTCTTTAAAGAGCCAGTTCAGGTTCCTAACAGGGAAAGGGGAAGACGCGTTTGAGGGTGCCATGGAGCAGGAAGGAGAAATTCCTAAATCAGCCAGTTGTCTAAACAGTGTGAATTCTAGAATGTTTTCACACGTGTAGTCCTAATGGAAGCTCCGTAGCATGGATATTTTAGCATCCTCCCCTACCCTGCCTTCCAAACACTACCAACCGAGCTCTGCCCTACAGAGCACAAGCCGCATAGTCACTGTAAATAAAACATCTCAAAATAAAACATTTCCCTCTGTTGTCCTTTTCTTCTCAAAAGAGAACCACCCCCCCTTCTCTAAGACACACTGATTTCTCCTGCCACACGTACCCAACCACAGAGGCCTTTGCGGCTCTTAGTGTGACTTGGCACCAAGGCTACCGTGAGTGCTGAACTCCGGGTTTTGATGGTTTGTGCTTCGAGACTACACTTCGCTTTGTTTGGGTTCCTTGTTTATTGTTTTTCCTTCTCAAAAGCTTCAGATACCTGACCTGTTCAATGCTTTTTAGCCTTCATTTACTCTTGGCCTCATTTATCATCTTCCTAACCACAGCCCCGACATGCTCTAAAAGAAAAACTGGAAAGAAGAGTTCCGAAAAAACCACAGACATCCCATGGTGAACTCATCATCTGCACCAGGCATGCAGGTTACGTCAAAGGCTACATCACAATCCTGGCAACACCAGGAACGCTGACACGTGTTCAAGCATCAAGATAACTGACCAAAATTTAATACGACATTGAGTCATAAGGCTTTTACTTTCTGAAGTACATAATGATGCCAAAATATTTCAAGTAGAATGTGACACTGTGTAAGTACGTTCTCTGGGCTTGAGTTCTTAAAGGGGACAAGGTTGAACCTTGCCCATCATACACGCAGAGCAGAGGGGACCGGATGAACACTGGGCGCCGTCACAGGAACCCTGTCCTCTCCTTCAGATCGTTTCCAGTCAAGAAGTCAGAATTTTCTCTAAGCAAAGGTACCTTTTTACAAACTATTTTGCATTTTCATAATGATCTCATATAGGTAATATAGGTTCAAGAGACAAATGTTTAAGAGAGGGTTTGATGAAGCACCAAGCAAATGCCATTTGGTATCAAAAGGCAGAATGTCTTATCAATTTATAATTTTGTTTATGATGCATATCTACAGTTATACTGGACTCTGAGGAGTCCCAGAGTGCCATTTTGAGGAAAATGATGGGAAAACAACATGTATGCATATGATTCGCTAAGGGGGCTGGCTGCTGACAAACAGGACAGCTGCAGACTCTCCCACACTGGGCCTTCACCAGGTCACCCAGATAATGCACACGCGAGCCCCAACTTCACAGAGCCAGGAGTGGCCAGGATCAGCCATCACCATTCCCTGGATGTTCTGCATAGTTCCCAAGTCAAGCATTAATCAAGGTCAGTCCTGTCTAAAACGCAGAGAACAGCCCTCAGATGGCACACCTTTGGCATAAAAGCAATGAGCATGTCATTCCCACGCTCAAAGCTAAAACTAACTTTTGTAAAGCAATGTAAACTTTGAATTTTAAGTAGGACGAAAGGTCATCTAGACCTGTTTCTTCTTTAGTTTTGTTTTGTTCGTGTTTCAGGATATAAGGGTACACATCCCGGCACTGGAAGGGTGTGAGGGTTCACGTTTAACGACTTAAGAAGTCTGGGCAAGGACACTCAACAACATTCAGTCTCCCAGAATGTAAACTGGAGTTAATTTCGCCCACCTAAACGGCTGGTAGGAGGATTAAGTGAGTACGCTGGGTAAATCCCATAAGATGGGATTCAAGAGAGTATTGGACATCATTAGCTATTCAAGTCTGAACTGTCAGTCATTTCAGTCTTTATAACCTTAATGGAGAAATTCAGCTGAAGATGAAACAGATTCATCCACCTACATCCTGAATAGGAGGAGGGGGTGGGGGTGGACTGCAACTTGGCCTCAGAAAGGACACTACGGCCTAATGATGCACACATCAGGACTAAAGTTCTGTGGGGTGATTTTCTAGCTCAAATACAGCACCTGGAATGTAAAGGAAATGACCGCACACAATGATCAACAGCCTCTCTGATTTATCAGGCCTGAGCCCCGCGCCAGGCCCAGGATCCAAGCCGCCACCAGCAGGACGTCGGCACGGACAGACAGCATCTGAGAGGTCCTGGGGCACCGGCAGCTCGTGCAAGCCTAAGATGGATGGGCCGGGCCAGCCCAGAGTCCTGTGAAAGCCCTGGCTGCATCGGCGGCCTCTCCCCGGGCCTGATGACCGGAGCGCTGAGGAGCGAGCCGGGTCTCACTCGGGCGAGGGTAGCTGCCGCCTCTGCCGGCGTTTGCTGTCACTGGGCTCCCGGACCAAACTCAGAAACGCAGCAAGTACCTGTCACGGGCTTTCAGTCCAGACACAAGCACGTAAGCAGGTATCCTGACAGCCCTGAGTGACGAGGGCGGTCAGGGGAGCCGGGTCACAGGCATCATCAGCGCTCCGGCAGGAGAGGGGTCGGGCCCAGGAGACCCTTCTGCGCCCGCGACGGACACTGGCGGCCTGGGCGGCCTGTCAGCACCACACGAGCGGCACAGACACGCAAGGCTCCAGGCTGTCCCAGAGCGGAACGGGAGGTCAGGAGGAAGCTGCAGAACCACCCCGCCCCGTCCAACTCCCCCGACAGGCTCAGACTGCGGGCACATAGGTGACGGGAAAAAAACGTGCCTCTAAAACCTGCCCCTCTTCATCCTAGGATCCCGCGGAGGAGAGGGCAGGAAGCAAGGAGGCAAAATCATTTTTTTATTCTTTTAAAAATGACTGGAGAAAAATTCCAATTGAAAACCTTAGCCAAGGACCTTTTGGAATTTATCTGAGAGAGCTCCTCCTCGGGTCCTAGCAGGTTTTCAGCTCCCCATCAGGCCACTCCACCACCCCTCTGGGGCCGGAGAGAGACAGGCACGTTCCCAGCACAGCAAATCCTCGCTGAGCTCCTACTCTGAACACTGAAGAATGCCGAGGAGCCCAGTGGTCACCAAGGCGGCTCCAGTCAGAACCTTCGACGCGCTGCCAGCAGAGCAAGGCGCCTGCCTGTTCTCAGACATCAAGAGCAGCAAGCAGGCTGCACGCGTCCTCACTGCCCGTCACTGGGGTGGGCACTGCAGGGACCATGGGTGGGCGCAAGAGGCCGGGCCACGGACACCCCTGGAGGGGGTGTGCCTCCAGAACACCCAGCTCTCTAAAACACTGTCTCTAGGGGCTGGCTGGCTCCAGAGAAATGACCAACACGCGAAGTGCTCTAAGTCTTGATAATTCAGAGGCTTTTAAAACGGGAAGGCTGTTAGCACTGGGAGGTGAGGCGAACACCCCAATAGACAGGAAGACATATGCAGCTCTTTTCGTCATGTGGTCTGCTATGTCACACACCAGACCATCCGGTCAACAGAGAGGATCCAGAACTGCCTGCCCACATCAGACTAAGGAGAAGAAGAAGGGATGAAGCATCTTTCAGCAACAGCTGTTTATCCAGTGGGTTACAAAAGAAGCCACTGGGTTTTTATTATCCAAGCTTTTAGGACAGTTCAAGTTCAATACACACAATGTTTCATTCATGCTGTTAAATTGATAATATTAACCTTTCTTGCTGAGACGCATTAAAAATTTTGGCTTTTCAGAGCAAATGTAATTAGTTCACATTAGTGACTTCACCAGCGGCAGCGACAGAAGCAAAGGGAACTAACAGGATATGGATTAATGTAATCAAAATATCATCTCCCATCATCTCCCCTCTTGAGACAGCTGGCTGCGCTTCCTCTGAAGGTTGAGTTTTTTTTTCTTTTTAATAAAAACAATAGATCAATGAAACGGATGAATAACTACTTGCAATCCCCCTCAGGGGAGTACTGTACAGGAAACCACGTTGGTGAGTGAGCCCGAAAGTTTTTAATTGGATGTGCCTGTTCAATGCAACTCTGAGAACACAGCAGTGGCAGCAGGCCCTCCTCGGGCAGAGAGATCTGGGTGGAGCGGGGAGGAGAGGCAGAAGCTAGAGGCTGTCTCTGCCCCACAGTGAGTATCTCTGAAGAAAGGGCATCTCCCTCTCTAAACTCACGAAGAGAAAGAAACCAAAGTCCTGTTTGCCTTTGAAGTATCTCCAACCTGTTCACATGCTGAAATACACTTGTCGGCCCCGTGCAGCCCGTCTCCAGCGGGTGGGTGTTGTTTCTTGACCTCCGTTTTTCTGATCAGAGCATCCACACTTTCCCCGGGGGGATCACCTTGTCCTCCTCCTCCATGAGGTTCGGGGACCATGCGGCCTGGGCTGGCCCACTGAAGCGTCACTTCCCTGGAACACACTGGTGGAGGGCAGGGCCTGGGGCCTAGCTCAGCCAGAGGAGACATGAGGAGACGAGTCTGTGCCCTTAGAACAGACATGTGGGCCCCAGCCCCAAAGCTGGGTGGACGCAGGATGAAGATGCAGACAGCCCTCTCCCCACCACACGTATCCTAAGGGTAAACCAGTGTACAGGCAGGTCAGTCGGTGGGTGAGGGGGAAGGGAGGTGCCCAGGGGTTCTCCTGAAGCTTGATCCATTCTCAGACTTTTTCATTAAGTGAGATGAAAAATGCTTTTTTTTTTTTTTTTGCATTAACCTGTTGAAACAGATGGGTTTTTCCTTGGAAATGAAACTACATTGTCTGTTTCCATAGAACACATTTCCCATGAGGTCAAGGAGCCCTCCCTGAACTGGAAGGACTGGGGAGGGGCTGCACCAGGAGCCCCTGGAAGGAGAGCCACCCCCCACTCCTCCCAACCTTGGAACCCACAGGGAACAGAGTTACTATCCGGCACGTGCCCGCACCACACAGTCACCAGGAAGCTGAGTCGAGGAGATGGAACACTGCTACAGATGCATGCTTTTTAAATGCAGGAAGTTGCATGTAGAGTTATAAAGGCCTTTCGTAGGACTGCTTTTCACATTTAGGTTATATAGTTTGTTTTTTTAAGTTTAACTTACAAATTTGTCTTGGTGTAGACAGGTAATGC
Organism: Nanger dama; assembly: GCA_917880005.1. Classification (NCBI taxonomy): domain Eukaryota; kingdom Metazoa; phylum Chordata; class Mammalia; order Artiodactyla; family Bovidae; genus Nanger; species Nanger dama. The sequence continues at coordinate 7,542,810 of CAKJTW010000044.1, read as the reverse complement.
CAAATTCAGAACCACCACCATAAAAACTAAATAATGCAAAACTTGCCCTTAGAAGAAAGGGATCCGTGTCTTCCCCTCCACCACGGTCCTTTAAAATAAATGCACCATATGAGTTAAGCTCTCCGTCCAAACTCAGGGAGGTATACAAAGGTTACACACAATCTGCCTCCCTGGCATGCAAGGGCAGTTAATGTTCAGAATACTGGTCACCAATTAGTCCAAAACACACACTGATTTATCAAGCTCACACCTCTGTCTAAGTTTTAAGTTGTTCAGTTAGCACTTGACCGATCCTGAAGTGACACAGGTCTGGGGTCAGTTACTCTACTGCAGTTAATCCCACCTTTACAAAGCCTCCTTGGATGCAAACTCCATAAGGCATTCTGGGCAGTACTAGGTGAGCCAGAGGACAGAAACATGTGACTTTCTCCCCTTGTGCTTCCACTTCAAGAAGAAAAACATGATGAGAAATATCGAGACTTGACTGAGGTGGACCTACTTTGAAATAAAAAAGGATGCATTTGTGGCCAAGTATATTAAACATTAAAAAAGGGGGGGTGCTGAATAAAAAGTGTCACGTCCTATGACTGTAGGTTAACAGGACTAAGAAAAATAGCTAAAGGAGAATACCTGTGATTATGGCTGGCCACGAAGCCCAAATGATCTTCACATTAAGTGATACCTTTATGGAAAATACAAAATCCAAAGAAATGACAGTACAGCAGAAACTTCAGATGGAAACATACACTTCCATCTCAGGATGGCAACATGCTCGGCAGCATCCGAGGGTCCCATGGGGCAGGCTAGTGTTACCTGCTGCTCAGGAAACTAGTCATGTTTGCAAAGGACTTGCAGGGTGTGTAATATCAGCCCCTCATGCTCCTGCCTGACAGCAGATCAAATGCACTGAATTACCTGGACAGCAGGCTTGCCAGAAGGGGAAAGGAAGCAGTGATCAGAGGCGAACCAGACAAAACCCTCAGGCTCTGCCTCCCACTAGACTCCTTGGCAGTCACCGTTTGGGGTTCCTCTCCTGGTGGTTTCGGAACCAGAAGTGGCTCATGGGCAGATCTTGTTAAATCTTACTGGGGGTGGTGGAGCAGGGGGTCCCATCTCTTCTCACCTTTATCAGACAGTCAGGCTCACACAGCTTGGCCTGAGGATTCCTCTCTCGAGTAGCAGTGCCGGGGAAAGGCCACAGCAAGGGGAGACCCAGCTCCCCGAAGGGTGAGTGGCCTTTGACACAGCTCCCTTCCTGCCCTCCTCTGGGCCACATGGAACTTAAGCTAAGCGTTCTCGATGGCTCCTCCGTCCTTCCGTTTGAAACCTGACAGGAAGAACTGGGGCCCTTCAGAACGGCCTCCTCCCCCTGCAGAATCAGAGCTGCCCCTGGACCCAGTCCCCAGGCCAGTGGGGCAGTCCAGCTGCAAAAACAGGGGTCACTGAGCTCCCCTGCAGGGAGTGTGCCAGGCGCCTGACTATGGCACAGCCTTCTGTGTATCAGCTGTTCTTTCTTAAACAAACTGTCTAAAAGATGAAGATCTATCCTGAAAAGTGGCCCCAGGACTCTCTTCTTCCCACTCTGCACACCCCTCCCAAGTCCTGGGATGACTCTCAGAACAGCATCCACGGCTCTCTCTCTTTCCCCAGACACACTGATGTTTCCAGAAACCTCCTGGACTGTCCACCTGCTCACACCACAAGCGCCCCCAAACGTTAACAGGTTGGAAACTGTAAACACTCTCCCTCCCTCCTTCCCTCCCTGCAAATTTCTGTTCTCCTCTGTCCTAGTCAGTGGCACCAGGGATCATGCAGTTTCTCCAGCTGGCCTCTGGTCATCCTTAGGCTCCTTGCTTTTCTCCTGCTGACCCAGCTCCCTCGTCCTTCACGAGGTCCTGCTAAATCCTTTCTCCAAAAGGTCTCTGGGGCTCCCTCACCACCCACCAAGTTCACCAGCTTCTCTCTCTCCCTCCTCCAATGACTGTCAGAGAAAACTTCACTGAATACAAACCTGCACTTAGTATTCGCCTGCTCCTCGGCCCCCACCTGTAAAGTCAGCCCAGGCTCCTCACATGCAGGTCGACCAAGCAGCCCAGCCTCCCTGCCCTCCTCCTCTGAGGCAACCTGCCGCTCTGATTTATTCCTGTATTCCTGTACTTCTGTATTTGCCTCACCCCTCAAGCTCTGGTACCCTGCTCATTTGTGACCCACCCCTGACCCCTCCACACCAACCTCCCAGGCTCTTGTGACACCTCCTACACAGCCCTGATAAAATTCACGCCACACTGCTGTGTAGTTTATGGACACGGCAGTCTCTGCCAGGACCGCAGCTGAGGGCCCTCCTCCGCAGGTCCCCGGAGCCAAGCTCAGCGCCTGCAGAGGACAGCGGCCAGCCCACGGGGGCTGCACCTGAGAGCCGCAGGCGGGACCATGCTGGTGAAACGTACGGAGCAGGCCTAATGCCCCCAACCTGGCAGAGTGAAGGTGGCCCACCACCCTCCTCCACCAGGGCCAGGAACGCCACTCGACTCGGACAGTCAGCAGCACGACTGTGTGTGAACATGCTCTCAGCCGTCACTGCCAACCACACTCTCCAGCGGCTTGCCTCGTGTCCCAGACCATCAGTGAATCACTATTTATGAATTCTCCAACCTATATTCCTCTACCTAGAAAAGGGACTAATATAGACTATCTTAATTATTACTCTGGGTTCAAGAGCGAAGTGGGCAGGGCAGAGCTGAAAGGGTGCTCTGTGCACGGAGGTGCCCACAGTACATTCCAGGAAACGGGACAGGGCTGGTGCCAAGTCCTGAGCCTCTGTGAAGAGGCACCACGACCTGGTGGGGGCGTGGGGTGGGGGGTGAGAGGGCAAAGTCCCAGCCACAGGGCCACGGAGCACGGGACACAGGCAAACAAGCCCATCCATGGGAGCAGCATCAACTGGGGTCCCTCTAGGGTCACAAGCCAACTTCTGAAAGACCCACCAAAGAGAAGCAAGGGGCAAATTAACCGAACTCGACGGAGGGAGAAATCGAACCATTTCTTAAATGCCATTCATTCTAGCAGGTTAATGATTACGTGGGTTGATGACTTCTGTTGAGAAGAAGGGCAACAGAGCATCGAGCCCTAGTAAGGATTCTGGGTCAACCAGCCGGTTGCTGCAGCTGGCACAGACCACAGTGTTGAGAAAAGGACTCACACCACCCATGACATCTATTTTTACAGCACACAGCCCAGACTCAGCCACAGCACTTTTAATGGCTTGAGATTCCAGAAGAATTATCACTATGGTAACATTTCAAAATGGCTGTCGGAGTTCCCAGGCGCCAGTCCACGGGCTTGGATCGCGTGGAGCCTCTCAGAACAGACCAAGTTATTTTCAAAATTCATCTAATGACTTCACATGCCCAGCAAAGCTTGGTGAGGACTTGGCCAATGGGATTATTTGCAAGTGTGAGTTAACGGAACACGCACCCCGTGCACAATAATTGTCACTCTGAATCAAGCTCCTTCCTAACAAAAAGCCCTCAGTATAAAATCATTCACCCCTGGTCATAATGCTGCAATACATCCTTTGTGTTTTGGGTATGTATTAAAGTAGTATGAAGAAAGGAAGGCACAAAATTTGCCATTACTTCCGTTACTTCAGTAACTGACTTTAAGGTATTTTACAAAATAGGAAGTAGTATCAAGTATACGAGATATTTTAAACATGCTTGTGGGTGGACAACAGAATACACCCTTCCACTGGGAATATGGCCTCAAATTACGACAACCCTCCCATTCTCAGTGGGTAGCCCAAGAAACACGTGACATTCTTCCCTCCTTATTTCCATAAGAAAACGGGAAACTGAACTCGAAGCCCAATTTCATGGGCACTAGGGTCAGGATTCTCAACTCAGAGACAACTAACTCAAAATCAGAGCTAGAAAAGACTTCAATGTGCTTTTCAAACCCTGAGTTGCTGCCACCAGTGACGGGTCTCAAAATCAGCTGAACGCATTTCTTGCCACTGTTAGAATCAAATAAGAAAATATCATGGTACCTCTTAGGAACAGTGAGCACTGCTTCAGGTAAGAAGTGTTTGGGAAACACTTACCTCAGTCAAATCCTTATTTTGTCCTGGGGCTAGAATATAAATCTATGTCTTACTGCGGGTCTGGTCAAAAACCCTGCAAAACGCCGATGGGGCACAACACCTTTACATGTTTCTGAGAGGGCGAGGTGGCCTGCCCAAGGTAATGCCTGTGCGGCAGGGATGCATTCAGACAGTAAAATGTGAGGCCTCCTGGTTTTTAAACATTCTTTCCCTCATGTCATCTTGCCTCCTTCATCAACAACACAAGCATCCAATAGGAGGCACTGACAAATAACCACATTTGAAAAATTAAAGGAAACACTGACACAAATTCCGTTTTTACCTGCTTGTTAAGACCAGACGCCCTTTAACTGGGCCCTTGGGATGCCATAAATTTTTAATTACAAAATTGTGGACCTGCAGAAACAGGGTGTTACAAGTGAGAATTGTTCTTTCCAAGGGTTATGCAGGGAAAACCTTATCCAAGCCTGCCAAAAGTACACGGCATTTTCAAGGCCGTTTACCAAGGAAACACACACACTGTCCCAAGGGCATTCTGAACTAAGGCCTCTGCCAGCGCCTACTGTTTGGGCTCTTATAGAGTTTGAAGGTGAATCCCAGGCTTCTGTTCCCAAGAAAGCCCGCTTCTTGGTGGGAACAGCAAGGAGATCCCCAGCTACTGTCTCCAGGGAGCTAGAGACATTGCTAAATCCTCACAGACCCTGCTCTCTCAGAAGGACAAGCAGACGTGGGGAAAGAAGTCTACCTAAAAAAACAAACACACAAAAAATAGTTTAATATAAAGAAGTAAAATAAAGAAAATAAAAAATGGATGATAACCCTATTGTCCAGCTAGTATCTACTGACCTTCAAAAAGAATAAAAGTGATAAATGAGCATGGTCAGAAGACCACAGGGTGCTTTAGCACAAGATGAGCAGTGGGGGTCACCCAGCATCGCCAACCTCTCCCCACAGAAAGCAGGTGCTTATCCCTGTCTGGGAGGTTGTTTGTACTTCCTGACTGTACCAGCCTTTACCAGATAAATGCTCTTTTTAAAGGCAGACCTGAAGGATCTGCCTACGATGGTCTACACCTTTTTACACTTAATTCATATCAGTATGTGAAGATCTAACATTAAAAAAAAAAAGCTGTGTCGTGAGAATGTCACTCTCTGCAGATGTATCCGATACCCAGACCATTCAATATTTGGTGCCGACTTTGAAACCCTCTCTTCCTGACAATGGCTACAGTTGCACCCGGGGGTCTGCTAGCGTTCCACTGAGGACGGGCAGTGTGGGCCCTGCCATCTACCCCTACAACTGGGAAGGAAGCCAGCCCGGCTCGCAGAAGCCGCAGAAAAGGAAGCTCCTGACCAGAGTGTCAGCCAGTGCTGACAGGGCCAGGGCTCTGGGCTGCTGTGCCTGCTCCACCATCTCCCACGAGAAGGGCCCGCGGAACGGACGACACTGGGGGCTTCCCCGCTGCAGTAAAGGAGCCACTGAGAGAGGTGCTGGGGAAAGGACCAGCGTCCACGCCCAGGATCTCACCCAGAGCTGGCTCAGGCGACGGCAGGGCAGGCTCACCAAGCGGCCTGGGGAGGGCGGGGGCCCCCTCATCTTGTTCTGCTGCCCCACAAACGGTCTCAGGGGGCCCTGGAGCGGGATGCCACCCAGGCCAAAGCCTTGGAGCTGACCTCTGCACCCCCACCACACCTGGCCTGCTTTTCCTGGACAGACTATCTGATCCAGTGGGGAGGATTTCTTGCTGGAAACCTCGCTTTTCACTAAAACGCCTATCTTGAATAGCCATGGGTGTTTTACAGGCCCAGGAATTCGCAAAACAAAAATAGGCATTTAAAAAGTGAGTTGAAAAAGTCACATCCAGGGAGCAGCGCTGGCCAGGCAAAGGAGAGGAGGGGGCTTCCCTTGGCCTCAGCGGGCTGCCTGCAGGAGACCTTTTCGGCCGGTGGCCGGGCAGCGGGCATTCCTTTGGGGTGACAGCAGCCTCCGCAGTCTCCCCATCCTCCCACAGCCTCAGCCCAGTGACTAAGCACACAGGAATCCGTGGTGCCCGGCCCCTGGACAACAGGAGGACGGCTGGGCAGAGGCAGCGGCCCAGGGCCCCTTCCCCGGAAAGAAAACCTGAGCTTTGCCCCCCAGCCCGGGAGTGCAGGAGGGCCAGAGGGTCACATTCCCCAGCCCGGGGGAGTGCAGGAGGGCCAGAGGGTCACTGCCCCCAGCCCGGGAGAGCAGGACAGACGGGGGTGTCACAGCCCCAGCCCAGGGAGAGCAGGAGGTCACAGCCCCCAGCCCAGGGGAGAGCAGGAGGGCCAGAGGGTCACTGCCCCAGCCCAGGGAGCCCGGGGCACAGCAGGGAAGACGGGAGGTCACAGCCCCCAGCCCGGGAGAGCAGGAGACAGGAGGTCACAGCCCCTAGCCCGGGAGAGCAGGAGGGCCAGAGGCTCACAGCCCCCAGCCCGGGGAGAGCAGGAGAGACGGGAGGTCACAGCCCCCCGCCAGGGGAGAGCAGGAGGGCCAGAGAGTCACAGCTCCCAGCCCGGGCGAGCAGGAGAGATGCGGGGTCACAGCTCCCAGTCCGGGAGAGCAGGAGGGCCAGAGGGTCACAGCCCCCAGCCTAGGGAGATCAGGAGGGCCAGAGGGTCACAGCCCCCAGCCCAGGGAGAGCAGGAGAGAAGGGACAGGTGTCACTCCTGCAGAGGGCAAGCCCCAGTGGCAGCCCACAAAGCCCTAGCCTCCACGGCGCTTGCAGAGGCCTGCCTTTGTTGAGGCGTCACAGAACAGAGTTTTGGGGGCTGCCTTTATCTCTGAGTAAAACTCTGAGCAAATGGTGGTGGTTTGCTCCAGGGAAGCAGAATTAGACAGTGGACAGGCAACAAGTTTGGTCTGCCCAATAAACAAAAGAGACTAAAAAACAGAAGTGTACGGCCACCTCATCATTCAGGAGACTGATTCGAGGTGAAATCGGCAACCCAAGATTTGATTTCAAGAGATCAGCTCCTGACCCTGTATGATACTCCCTGCATAACTTTTACCCCTTTCTTTAAGGAATAACAAGTTTCCTTTCTTCCTTTATCACAACTTGCCCTTCATCAGAGCTAGAGCATCCACTTGTTTATTAAAGATTTTTTTACGAGATTAAAGAAGGGTTTTAAAAGAAAACAATTTTCCCAGTTATCAGCCAAACAAGGGTACCTGATCACAGATCAGCATCAAAGTTTTGCTCCCCATGTGAAAATAATCCACGGATGTAAAAATAAATCCTCCCTAAGGGGTGGGGATGGGGGTCAAGTCTGAGACACAAGCACTGCATTTGAAATTCAGAAGCAGGCTGTTTCATGAGTAAGCGTCTGTATTCTGACTGTGCTTACGTCACTGTTCCGTTGTCATGTTTATCTTTAGTCATACATTTTCTGGTCATGTAAAGAAGGCTGGGAGGGAAGGGCGAGGAGGTAGGGGGCCGTGAAAACAGAACCCTCACTACTTGACCCTGTGGGTGTGTGCTGAAGCCCCTTGGCTGGGGAGGACAGCAAGAACCTGTCCATCGCGGAGCCTTGACTTCTCCAAGGCAAGACAGGTCACTGCCGGGTGTGTGTTCCCCGGACGGCATGGGGCAGCTCCGGGAAAGCGGCATGGTGTGATGGAGAGTCACAAGCTACGATATCAGACAAAAGCAGGTCTGATTCCGGGTTGGCTGCCTGGAGGCACGAAAACTCACATGTGTTACGTCAGGTCTCCCTGCCTCAGTTTCCTCATCTACCGAAAAGGCGGGGCAGGGGGAGGGCAGGAAGTCTGCACACACCCTGCAGGCTGTGACAAAGCCTGGAGCAGAATGCTGGAGGGGTAGCTGGCGCGTCCAGTTACTCCATGAGCGCCAGCTTCAATCATTAACTTACTCCCTCTTCGGTGCCACAGGGATCCAGAGGGGTAGGGTGTGGTTCACCCACACGGAGACAGATCTCACACAGACGAACTCCCCTCTGAGCTGATCCCCCACCTGCCAGGGTCCACGCACCAGGGTTAGATCAGCAGGCTCCTTGGAGGCCTAGCTCTTTGGGGACTTGCAGAAGTCCAGGGGGTTCTACTCAGCAGAGCCTCCGAATGTTGGGGGATCTTCTAACAGGTCTGAAGAGTTCTAATCAGAGTAGCAAAAACTGCTCTTTTCTCAATATTGTTAGATGCCTGGGATTTAGATGTGGATTTTTCCCCCTATTCACAAAACACTGAATCACGTAAAGAGACCGAACAAGGAGACAGAGATTCAGGCCTCATAAGATGCTGCAGCTCTGTTTCTGCCACCAGGCAAATACCTTTCTCTTAGCATTCACAGCACACCGCGGGGGCTGAGTGCACGTGCCCAGCCTCGTCTCAGGCCCAGAGCCCTCCAGGGTAGACAGTGGAGCAGGGTGGACTGTGCAGCGGAAAGAGGCCGTGCCCGGCCTGAGACGGTGGCTTCCTAGACAGAGTTCATGGAACACAAAGTTCTAACTCCACTTCCATGTATTCCAGGGCCAATGGCTTCTGTTTTGTTCTAACGGCACCACCTTGATACCTGAATCCACAGATACCCTGGCAGGGCTGAAGGGTCCCCAAGGGGAGACCAGGGCTGTCAGCCCCCTGCTTCTCCACCACAGGACACCCCGTCTTCCCCCTTCCTGACCCAGAGCATGTCCTATGAGGGCAAGCGCCTCCAGAGCCATCAGTCTGTGTGCTCCAAGCCAGCCTCTCTCAGCCAGAGGCTTGGCGCGCACACTCCAGAGGCAAGGAGACAGCCCACGGGTGCGTCTACCAGAGGTCTCAGCACCACAGGAAAGGGAAGCTGGGGGCCCAGGAGCAGTCACCGTGATGGCTGGAGCCACGAGCGAGAAGCAGCAGGCACACGCCTAGGCCCTTGGAGAGGCGCCTTCTGAACCAAGGCAGGGTCAGACCTGGCGATCCCCCAGCTCCTCTCCTCCGTGAGATCCACACAGACCGGCAGCTCCCTGAGCCAGCTCCCTCAGCCTGCCCTGGCAATGCCTGCTTCAGAACTGTCCCAGCACCCAGGGAACAGCGCTCAACGCACCGGCCCGGCTGGGGAGACAGCCTCTTCCTCCCAGGCTGCTCTCATTGCTGGTGCCCGCACCAAACACTTCCTTACCAGGAAATCCAGAAAGCTGAGCCCCCTCAAAAGTCAATCTTGCAAGTTCATAGGCTTCTGGTTCATTAGTGACGCAGAATAGCGCGAGGTGTGCTGGAGGGCGGCACGCAGTAGGGACAGTCACTGTTATCTGCTGTGCAGTCCACCAGTTCAAAGGCTAACCCACTCGGCCTCTACTCATCCACTAGTCCAAAGGCTAACCCACTCAGCCTCTACTAGTCCACCAGTTCAAAGGCTAACCCACTCGGCCTCTACTCGTCCACTAGTTCAAAGGCTAACCCACTCGGCCTCTACTCGTCCACTAGTTCAAAGGCTAACCCACTCAGCCTCTACTCGTCCACTAGTTCAAAGGCTAACTCAGTCACTCAGCCTCTACTCGTCCACTAGTCCAAAGGCTAACCCACTCGGCCTCTACTCGTCCACTAGTCCAAAGGCTAACTCAGTCACTCAGCCTCTACTCGTCCACTAGTTCAAAGGCTAACCCACTCGGCCTCTACTCGTCCACTAGTCCAAAGGCTAACCCACTCGGCCTCTACTCGTCCACTAGTTCAAAGGCTAACCCACTCAGCCTCTACTCGTCCACTAGTTCAAAGGCTAACTCAGTCACTCAGCCTCTACTCGTCCACTAGTTCAAAGGCTAACTCAGTCACTCAGCCTCTACTCGTCCACTAGTTCAAAGGCTAACTCACTCAGCGTCTACTAGTCCACTAGTTCAAAGGCTAACTCACTCACTCAGCCTCTACTAGTCCACTAGTCCAAAGGCTAACCCACTCAGCCTCTACTAGTCCACTAGTTCAAAGGCTAACTCAGTCACTCAGCCTCTACTCGTCCACTAGTTCAAAGGCTAACTCCTCACTCAGCGTCTACTAGTCCACTAGTTCAAAGGCTAACTCACTCACTCAGCCTCTACTAGTCCACTAGTTCAAAAGGCTAACCCACTCAGCCTCTACTAGTCCACTAGTTCAAAGGCTAACTCACTCAGCCTCTATTAGTCCACTAGTCCAAAGGCTAACTCACTCACTCAGCCTCTACTAGTCCACTAGTCCAAAGGCTAACTCACTCGGCCTCTACTAGTCCACTAGTCCAAAGGCTAACTCACTTGGCCTCTACTAGTCCACTAGTTCAAAGGCTAACTCACTCGGCCTCTACTAGTCCACTAGTTCAAAGGCTAACTCACTCGGCCTCTACTAGTCCACTAGTCCAAAGGCTAACTCACTCGGCCTCTACTAGTCCACTAGTCCAAAGGCTAACTCACTCGGCCTCTACTAGTCCACTAGTTCAAAGGCTAACTCACTCAGCCTCTATTAGTCCACTAGTCCAAAGGCTAACTCACTCACTCAGCCTCTACTAGTCCACTAGTTCAAAAGTTAACTCTGCTAGTTCAAAAGTTTCTAGATCAAAAGTTAACTCATTTAGCATCACCTGAAACAACAAAACCCTAGGAGAAATCAAATTTGTTTAATTCTTTCCTTTTTGTCAAAATCTTAACCACTGATCCAATTAACTATGGATGGACCTAAATGGTTCCTAAGCTTTTCCAACCTGCTAGCTAAATGTGATCTCATTACCATAATAAAAATTCTGGGAAACCTTGGTCTTCTGAGCATACAACACAGGATGAAAGAATCAAATCCATTCAGTTTCAATCTACTGCTCCACTTAATAAACAAAAAATGTTAACAATGTGCATTTTGAAAGGAAATTTAAGTGGTTTCATAATGGAGATACTGTGAGTTTTCCCACGACGTTAAATGAAGGCTTATGACAAGAGTTTAATGAGCTGTTATCCAATATCTTCCAGGCATGGGGATTTCAGCTTCTGCCCCTCTGGAACAGAGGCTGCTCAGAAAGCATGATCCATACTAAATGGAACTGCCCTCCTCAAACATCTTCACTTTTATAGTCTGTAATCCAAGTCACTCTACTAGCAGGCAGAAAAATCCCAGTCAACTTCAAAACTCCCTCATCTTTCTATTACTTCAAATGACAACCTGTTCCCAGTACTTCATGTTCGCAGTAAGTACCGGGAGCTGAAAAGATGAAATCAATTTCACATTTCTTTCTGCCGGTTTACATGACTTATTTGTTTCAGCAGATCCTCTTTGCCACAAATCCTCCCTTTGCCCATTCATGTCTGCATACTTAGCATAGATTTAATATTTCCCTAGGCCAAAGATCATACACTGAGTTTTTCTCTAACTGGGAGATAGACAGGAAGAGAGGGAGGGGCTGTCTGGGATCCATTTGTTGCCACAAAGAACAGTTCACAGCAAGACAAGTAACACAAAACTTAAATCAGCAGCCCTACACGTCAGATCCAGAGAGGGGAGAAAAGAACTGAGATGTCCTGAGCCTGTTCTGGTTCCAGATACGGTCAGACACTTCACTGACCTTATGTAATAAAACTTGTTTGGTGGCCCTGCTATAACAGGGAATCTAATCTAGACATGGGTCACAAATCCGCACTTCATAAACCTCATGACGTGAGTAATGAACCCAAAGTCCGCCACGCAGTAACCAACCAGAGTCCTCCAAGGGCAAACACTGCACCTTTTGATGGACATGTCCTAGAATCAGCTTGGAATCCCTCCTCCCAGCCGAGCGGGACGCCGGAGTGCTGAGTCCTAGCTCCTGCTGTTCCCGCTGCTCACCCAGCCTTGTCTCCCAGGTCTGACTACATGGGAAATGCTAAGCCCTCAGGGAGGAATTTTTAAAAAGTCAGATACAAAGTGGAAACCACCAACTTTCCATCATCACCCCTGCCTTAAACATCAGTCAGCAAAGGCACCACCTTCTGGGATAAAGTTCAACAGGTCTCTTCTTCCGAGAACCAAGCTGTGGGCAGTAATTCCACGCAAATGATATCTCAGCTGAACAGGCTTGGGGCGGGACCGCCGGCAGACCCCTCAACCACCACACAGACTTCTGCTTTTGTTAAATGATACCCTCCACATTCCATACGACTTGCAAAGTTCTGAAATGCAAGCTGTTCACGGGCTGAGGGCCGTGTATACAGTGCGAGGCAAAGCACGCCGGCACGTGCTGCGTGAAAGGCCCCTATCTCACATGAGGCAAACGCTCTTTCCACACAAAGCTCCAGATTCGGAACTCTACCCGCTCCAAGCTCTTAGCGCTTGCTGCCTAGCCCCCTCTTCAGGCAAAAATCGTGGAGTATCTCATCACATGGAATAAGCTGTGTGTGTATCTCTCTGGAATGTCCTGTGCTTATATCTTATCTCAAGATAAAATACTAAGTTTCTGGCATCTCATATTGCCTGGCATGCGACCTGCACACAACAGGCTGACTGATGGAAACTGGGAATCTTGGCCAGGTAACAAGTGTCAAAACCTGCACAGACACATCAGGACCGAAATCAGATGTTACTTATAACTCACACTTTTGCCATTCTCCCTTACCACAGGAATGAGATACACAAAATACAATCTCTTTCACCTCATTAATGAGACTGGATTTATGTTAACGAGAATGGTAAGGAGGAGAAACAGACTCAGCAGAGGTTAAGATCCCCCAAATCTCGTGTGTCCACATCCTCTCACACCCCCACACTCACTCAGTTGATATTTAGTTTATTCATTCCAACTAGAAGATCAGGCATCCAGTCCCATCACTTCATGGCAAATAGATGGGGAAACAGTGGAAACAGTGACAGACTTTATTTTCTTGGGCTCCAAAATCATTGCAGATGGTATCTGCACCCATGAAATTAAAAGACACTTGCTCCTTGAAAGAAAAGCTATGAAAAACCTAGATGGCAAATTAAAAAGCAGAGACATTACTTTGCCAACAAAGGTCCATCTAGTTAAAGCTATGGTTTTTCCAGTAGTCATCTATGGATGTGAAAGTTGGACCATGAAGAAACCTGAGTGCTGAAGAACTGATGCTTTTGAACTGTGGTGTTGGAGAAGACTCTTGAGAGTCCCTTGGACTGCAAGGAGATCCAACCAGTCCATCCTAGAGGAAATCAGTCCTGAATATTCATTACAAGGACTGATGCTGAAGCTGAAATTCCAATACTGTGGCCACCTGATGTGAAGAACTGACTCATTGGAAAAGACCCTGATGCTGGGAATGATTGAAGGCAGGAGGAGAAGGGGATGACAGAGGATGAGATGATTGGATGGCATCACCAACTTGATGGACATGAGTTTGAGTAGAACTGGGAGTTGGTGATGGACAGGGAAGCCTGGTGTGCTGAAGTCCATGGGGTCACAAAGAGTAGGACACGACTGAGCAATTGAACTGAAAAATCATATGTGTAATCTAAAAACATGTTATAAATCCCATTTTATATTAATAAAATTCCTATACCCATCAAGACTGGGCCTAGCACCAAGATGCACTCAGGACCCCAAAGTCTGACTGGGCTCACCCTCACCCCGACACGACACCAAGAGCGAGGACCCCTTAGCCTGCAGGTCCTGGGCACCTCCACTCCTCATGGCCAGCTCCCCAGTCTTCATAAGAACCGACCCACTCAGATGCAGAAGCTCTGCAGGGTCAGGCCCACCAAGGAGACAGATTTCTGCAGAACATGTCCTCCTTGCCTTCGTCCGACCCTAGCTGTGAGGCTGGAGAACCAAGATTTATAAACAGAGAAGAAGCTGGAACCCACAGTGGCTCATCATCGACCCGGAGAAAGAGACAAGTATCGAGTGCACAGGGCCTTCTGAAACCACCGACAGAGCTCCGAGAGGCATCAGCACCTACCAGAACAGGGCAAAGACCCCACACTCACACGTGGGCCTTGCAGGCTTATGAGGCCCTCACGAGGGAGACTCAGGGAGGTGTCCTGGAAGAGCAGACTCGAGCCAAGCCATGATGACCCCATGGACGACGGTTACGGACCCATCACGAAGAATGTGGCCACAGCACAGTCTGCCCGGCTAGAACTCGCTGTGCACACGCCCCACAACCAGGCTGCTAGAAACAGCATGCAGAGCAGGACACTCTCCACTGCCAGGCTCCTCAGCAAGTGCTGCGATTCCACCCTGACCGTTCAGAAGTGCTTCTGAGCACACAGCACCTTGGCAGGATCATGGGAGACGTCAGCCACTGGCCACAAGAGCCGGAAACGCTCACAGGCCCGTCAGCTTGCTCCGGCTCCGGGTGAAGAAAGAGAGCTTGCTTGAGCTGAAAAGAATGATTTAAATGAACTTAAATTCGTGCAACATAACCGCATTAGATGGGGGTTTCTAAAAGTACTTGTGAATAATTCACTTTGGTTACAGCAAAAGCCAGACCAGAAAAAGTCACATCAAAGACACAAGCCCAGCATAAATTCTACTCAATTTCCTACTCTCAATGCCTGTCTAACTGCTTTTCTCGCCTTCCACCCTTTCACTGAGATGGTTCCTTGGCCTGTGCTCTATCTGCTGCCTCCCAGTTAGCTCATCAGAGCCCGCTGACTGCAGCCCACCCTCCGAGACCCACTTTGGGGGCCTGTCCCGAAGGAAGGATAGGGCCCATCCCAAGAAAGAAGGCAATTGCCTCACACCGTGGCGAGCTTGGAACATGTTATTTTGAGCTCTAGCAGTGCTTCCTCAAGTCTAAGGCCAGCAGCACCATCCCAGGTCCCCAACACCTTCCAGAGCAGCAGGGAAACAGAGCTGGACTCGCTCAGTTTAAGAGATGAGGAAACCAGGGAGCAGGCAGGGAAAGGGCTGGTGCTGGGCTACTCAGTTAAGCGGCAGCAGCAGTGTCTGGCCAGTGCTTTCTGCGGTAAACAGAGATGCTTATGTGTTCAGTTTCCATGCAAATTCCATCAGCTCATGAGGCAGGGGGGCCCCTACTCCTTCCTGTCTTTTGACCACCCATCACCTGCCTCTCCAGCTTGGCTTCAGAGATGAGAAGATGCTGACAAGAGGTTTGCTTTTATTTTGCTAATTGTGGAAGAGTTTAAGACTGAAGGTTGAAGAGCTGGCATATGAAAGTCCAAGTGTCACACTTTAAAAAAACAAAAACAAAACAATAGGCACCAGGCTCGTTGCAGAATCTGCACTGGCTCACGCTAAACCAATCACCCAAAGCAGTCACCTTTTATTTGCTTGCGGAAGGGGTGGTCTGAATACCACCCCCATCACCATCTAATCCCCCCTTACACATCTTCTGTGGCTCCTCTCTAGCCGCCGAGGCTCTCCATGAATTAGAACAGTGCCCAACAAGACAGAGTTGCATTTACCCAAACAGCCTAAACCTTCCCACGAGACCAAGTCAAGTCGGGTGGCTGGAAGTCCCCACCTTCACAGCACGAGCATGGCATTCACTGAATCCGTGTCTGCAGCCTCACCACTCCCCCGCCTGATAACGGGCAGAAGGCACAGCAGGCCCAGAGAGCTGTCGTCTCTAAAACGGAACATCAAACTAACCCTGCAAAACAAATTTATCTTATAATACCAGTCTGTTAAGTTGGCTGTGGCTGTTTTATCAATCGCCTCTCAATAAAATTCTGCTTGACGGAAGCAGACCCAAAAGTTCACCCCCAGCCTAGGCGCCCATCTCGGGCATCCAGTGACTTTTTCCAAGGATATTTTTCTTAGCAAACAAGAAATATTTGTGGATCTAAAGAAGCATTCTTCTGAAAAAATGATACATTCTCAAAATTTTATTCATAAGCAACGATGGTGTCAAGATCCTGAGAGTCTCAACTCCCACAGTGGATGTGAAAGGAGAGTCAGGATGAGGGGGTGGCCGAGGACGGGCTGGCGAGGGGATCCCAGCGATCCCAGAGGATGACACCCCATCACCTAAACTGTTCCCCCAGACAGAGCACGCAGACCACTAGTGAAGTTACTTCCAGGGGAGCCCAAGACCCCCATCCTGCACCCAGGCTTCCTTCATGAATGGAGGACTCAAGGGCCATTTCCCACAGCCCTGCTTAAAAACCTGTTCCAGAGCTTCTCTGACACAGTTATGCAAAGGCTTCTAAAAGAGTGCTGGTGTATCACAAAAGAATCCCATCACTTCTAGTGCACGGAAGAAGAGAACAAAAATACATCCTATAACCTGAGGAGCAGTCTAAGATCCGAACAATGTCATCAACTTAGCCAGGCACAAGGGGCCATTCAGAAGTCAAGAGGTCAGGCAGAAACATCACACTGGGAACCTCAGAAACAAAGCTCTTTGCCTTTTCTGGACTCAGGGAATCTGACCAGCTTCCATTTGTCTCCGTATTACCACCCAATACCTTCTGGGGTTTTAAAAAAAAGTCTTAATTTGAACACTTTGGCTGTCCAGGAAGTGCTTCTAATAACAGCAACCTTCATCTTGCTTTTTTTGTATCCCAGGCTCTATGCTTCCCCATTTTTGGGGGCGTCCCTTTTACTACTAAGCCCGACTACCCGGTCTCGGCAGCTGCTAAAAACCACCCAAGCCCTTTGCATCAATCCGGAAATCCAAATGGCAGCCTGGGTTCACAGATCTGCTGCCAAGGGCAGATGGAGGCCCCTTGCAGCTGGGCCCTGCTTCCCTGGGCTCCAGGGCAAGATGGCTCAGGGCCTGGGGCCACACAGCCTCCTGCACCGGCCCCCAAACCTCGGCCTTCCCCCAGCCCCTGCATTAGGACTCGCAAAAACAAGGAGGAGACAGCTCCGCAAGGGTCACTCCATCTGCACAGCCTCAACGCAGAGTCCCCAAACACACTGCCTCTGTTCCCATCCCACGTGGGTGCCGTGGAAAATGGCACAAAGAGAGGAAAGGGGGCCGGGTGGCTGCTTGTGACCAAGGCTGAGAAACAAAAAGCGACTTCTGTTCAATAATGAGCTGAAACAGAAGCCAGGCTTCCGGGAGAGGGCTGCATTCCTGCACAGCATTTTCCCACCCACCTGATCCCCTCGAACGGAAGGAAGACCTCAGGGAGGACAGAGGGAGCCAGTGTGTGTTTCCTGCATGGGGGGCGGGGGGGTGTGAGAGGAGAGAAAGAAAACAAAACAGAACAGCCAAAGCAGGCAAAGGGACTGGGTGGGAGAACACGGGGCAAGCACACGCATGTGTGTGCGCACACAGCAAGCGCCACCCCAAGAAGGGCGTGAACAGGCACACTCTGCAGGGGGGCACACGGCGAGCTACCTTGGCTCTGCGGGACCTAAAGCTGTCACAAACAGAAGTGTCCACCATCGTTATCTTTACCCCAAATTGCCCCACTCGAACCACTTTGCTGCTCTCTGAGGAAAACACGTTTTTAAAAGATAATATTTAAGGTTAGCATCAAACAAGAATCTTGCTGTTGATATTCTTAATTCTTCCCAACACCCAGCCTGCAAATGCAGTAAGTTCACGGGGTTTGATAACCAAATAAATACAGTTCACCTGTAACTGCAGAGGCCCCTACTCGCCTCCCCATGCGGACATCTGTCCTCACTGAAGCTTCTCTCAAGATACAGCTTATCTGGACAGACACAGGAATTTGAACAATTTGGATTAAATTAGCGAGACCCACTCCTACGCTGTGCCACCCTATTTATGATCATTGAATTCTTGCAATTTAGAAAAAGTAACGCAGAAAGACGACAGAAGACATGGCAATAAACAGACACAGAACGCTCAGAATGTTAAATGCTCTCAGAATGCAGCTTAGGCATTTAGTTTTTAGTTTTTAAAAAGACCAGCAGCTGCTACCACTTGTTAAGAACCTACTGTGTGCTGGGCACTGTCTGGTGCCTTACAAACGCGGACCTGCCCAGCCCTGCTTCACATGGGAGATGGGGCCTGGCAGCCGCGCCTCGGCACCTGGGGGGACAGAGCAGGGCAGCGGAGCCCGCTCAACCCACAGGCTGCTCTCAAACCTCCTCCACACGATGCCACTGTCCATGCTGGAAGACGGTTTATTTGAGCCCCATTTTGTACAAAATTACATATTCTTGCAAATATCAATCTTAAATGCCACGATGGTCCACAGGGGAAAGCCACACCGTCCAGGTGCAGGGCCGCCTAAACATGCCCGAAGACTGGTGAGGTAGAGGGTGGCAGGTACGCTGTGCTTAGCTGCTGCCTCCAGGACACTGCCAGGGATGAATAAACACACTGGGAAATCAGGAGTGAGGCCTGGCCACTCACGGCACCCTGAGAACAGCAGAAGAGCCACCACGCTGGGCCTGGAGGAGCACCGTTTCCCTTGACGGTCACCCTGCCCTATGCATGCAGGCCCCAGGAGCCCCAAACCCTCCCTGACCTGAGATGCCAGCTGTCTCCCCTGAGATCTGAGAAGGCTCCCCCTTCACCTCCCCCTGCAGGCCAGGGAGCCGCTCCTCCAGGGACTGAGAAGACAGGCCGTCGGCCCACACAAAACCCAGCCCTCCTGACAACGTCCAGCGCAGGCTGCGTTAGCCAGCGGCAGAACCCAGAATGGTCTAGATTTTGGATTTCCACCGGGGGACTCCCTTCTTCCCCATAAAAGACCTCTGTGCGTGTGTGTGCTAAGTCGCTTCAGTCGTGTCTGACTCTGTGTGACCCCCATGGGCTGTAGCCCACCAGGCTCCCCGTCCCTAGGATTCTCCAGGCAAGAACACTGGACTGGGTTGCCATTCCCTCCTCCAGGGGATCTTCCGATCCAGGGGTCAAACCCATCCTGCTTTGATCTGCAAGTGGACCCTTTACCACTGCTGCTGCTGCTAAGTCGCTTCAGTCGTGTCTGACTCTGTGCAACCCCCATGGACTGTAGCCCACCAGGCTCCCCTGTCTCTGGGATTCTCCAGCAAGAACACTAGAGTGGGTTGCCATTTTCTTCTCCAATGCATGAACGTGAAAAGTGAAAGGGAAGTCGCTCAGTCATGTCCGACTCTTCGCAACCCCCTGGACTGCAGCCTACCAGGCTCCTCCGTCCATGGGATTTTCCAGGCAAGAGTAGTCTTTACCACTAGCGCCACCAAAAGACCTCTCCATTTCTTAAATCCAGATTCCCAAGTTAGGCACAGTGATAAACAGATGAATATTACGTTTAATATCCTGTCTGTTGCAGACAGATATTCTGTCTCCTGCCCACGATGTGCCCAGAACACCCTGGCTGTCTCTCGCTTCCTCCAAGTCAGGGTGCCTTCTGTCCCAGGATGGTGTCAGAGACTCCTCCTCCTATAGCCTGAGTCCCAGAGTCACGCCATGTGCTAGGAGGAGGCCTGTCTCCAAGTCATGGCTCCCAGCTCCACCATCAGCCAAACCTAAGTCTAACCCACCCCATGCACTCAAGTTGAGCAACGCAGTCCAGGACAGGATTAGCCATGGGCCCACACGTTCCACATCATCCCCACTTTAGCAAGCAATGTCATGCTGGCATCCACACATGGAAAGCAAGATAGAAATATTAACTCAACAAAAGAAGGAGGCTTTTAGGAGTAAAAAAAAAAAAAAAACCTAGAATGGTCTTATAAGTAGGCTTAACTAATGAAATGGGAAGGGACTCCAGAATATTTTCCAAAGACCTAGAATTACAAAAAGCATTCTAGGAGACATATTCTGAAAGCTTTTTCATCTCCAAGATGAGATCCCTATTAAAAAAAAAAAAACAACTCCTGAAGAGAGCGTGGGATAGTGACACCTTAACTAGGTGACATCTAGTCAAAAACGACGCCTTTCAACAAGGCGTGGGGACTGAGCTGGGGTCAGCTAAGAGAGTCCCGGGACACGGGCACAAACTGCCTCCCCATCTCGGGAACAGGGTCACCATCAGGGAGCAGAAATGCCATCTCCACGCGTGACTATAAAAGGCAGAGAAAGGAGGCCCGGGGCATGTGACCCCCTTTCTAAATAAAGAACCCCCACACTGGGCTCAGCTGACCGGAGCAGGGGCCTTCCAGGGTAAGAGAGACAGGCCACAACTGACACGCGAGCCAGAGCGCCCTGGACGGCCTGCCCCCTGCCCTCCACGGGACAAGCGGGGACCCCTCAGCCCTGTGCACACACAGGCCCTGCCCCGGCCCGCCACGGCAACACAGGACACAGAACACAGAACGAAAATGAGAAAAAGAATAAGCAGAACCGTTAAGATGAAGTAATGCCTAATCACATACCCGGGCTCTCCCCACTCACCTCACTCCTGCAGGTGGTTCACAGACACTGATAAGTCGCCACTTTCCCCCATGGGGCCTGACACAGCAACACAAGCAAAGGAGAAGGGCACAAGTCTACCCCGCACTCCAGGATCACCGTCCTGAGGAGAGTCTGATAGAAACAGGAGAACCTACTTGGGGGCAAACACAGGATTCTCTGTTACACCACCTGCCTTCATTTGAAGTCCCAGCTGGGGAGACGGCAGTGAAACGTGTTCCATATGTCAATGAAGGGAGCCGGTTTCTGCCTTCTCCTTGAAAGCGCCAACCTGTCTCCCTGGTTTCTCCTTTCTGAAGGCAGTAGGAAATGCACCGAGCTCCGGGCCGCCGTCCCCAAACAATGCCCTTTGGATGGCAGAAAGGCAGCACCGCAGTGAAGCCGGCCCGGTGTGGCTCCTGGCAAAGCCCAAGGCCGCTCACTGGTGGCACTGTGATGTCAGGGACCTCACGCTGTTCACCCTGACCACTTAGAAAGTACTTGGAGACTAAGTCCAGCAGTAAGTTTTCAGATTTTTTTTTTTTTCTGGTTGGCAGTGGGTACCATATTTGAAATCTCATACCAGAAACCCAGAAGATAAGCAAACACCACACAGGGTCAAGGCGTTGCACCGGGCAGGAGAGAATTTCAGGTGCCCGGGGAAGTCCACCCTGGTCCCTCCCTGGACACAGCTAACCTCTGGACGATAAACAACAGCACCCTCAGGCCAGGCTTCAGCTTTCGGGATGGGTCACGCCCTCTCCACCCTTTCCCATCATCCCTGGCCTTGGATCATTCTGACCAGGGCCGGGCACGACAGGGTGACTCCGGGGAGCAACGGCAATGAACGTGGCACAGGAGACGTCTGCATTTATAATCCTCGTGGCTCCTGGCCCGCTGAGCAGTCACTCCACACCACTCTCTGCGCGAGGGGGAAGATGTATCTTCCTGACAACCCGTCTTTCACAAAGCAGGAGCAAGCTCACCCCCTGGGGGACGGCCAGGCTGGCCAGGTGTTGGAGGACATGCCCAGAATCTACTCAGCACGTCAGACAGGCGTCTCCTCCTCAGGAAGAGCCCACCAGAGTCCACCAAGCTCCCCAGGCCTCCAGCAGCGGGCAGCCAGCTGCTCAGCGGGGCCACAGACCCGCAGGCACAAGGCCAGATGCAAGGCCCACTTTGTGGGCTCCTTGACAGATTCCAGGGAGAGCAGCCTGTGGGTCAGCGTGTGGGCAAGGCCACTGGGGTGAGGTGGACAGGGAGGGCAGCCAGGGAGAGGCCGTGTCGCTGAGCCAGCAGAGGGGAGACACAGGAAGACAGATTGGGGAAACATCTCGCATGGAAAAGGCTCGGTGTCCAGCTAGAAAAGGAAGCATCCACATGGTACCCAAGCATCTGACACAGGAGCTCGGAGAACAGGAACGCTGCCCTTGCAGAGGGGAAATCGGGGAGAACCCTGGGCTGGAAGTGAGGAGCCAAGAAGACCATCAGACGCTGACACCACGTAACTGAGTGTTTCTCTGCAACATCTAAAATCTCACACACATCCTTGACTTGACACCTCTCTCCAGATGCCCCCCCACATCTGCAGCTGAAATGCCCATGCGGGTCCAGACATGACTGGGGATGGGCTGAGCTGGAGATGGGGTTTGGAAGCCAGATGCGGGTGGGAGGCTGCTGAAGCAGCAGGTGAGACACTCCGGGAGAGAGGACGATGGGGAAACGGCCCAAGGAGAGCGGTGGCTAGAGGCTGGACCTGGAAGAGGAGCCAGAAAGAAGGCCGCGGCGCGAGCAGGAGGAAGACCAGTGAGGCAGGCAGGCAGGGAGGGTGGGGCCAGCGCTGTGCAGCTCAGGGGCACCACCTACAGGCTCATGGCAGGGAAGAGCCACACTCGAGCTCTTTAAAGGCCACTCACTTCCTAGGAGTGAGTAACTCACCAACATAAACCCCCTGGAAATCGGAAGACGGAAGCGGGCAGGGAACCCCAGCACAGTAGCTTCTTTAATGGGGAGTGGCTGTCGATGAAGCCACCTGCCCCTGCAGAGTCAGGGTCTACAGAAGGGGATTAAAGGGGAGCATCAGGGAAGAACGGCCTATGGGCACCCCATAACTGAGTGCTTCTCCATCCCGTCAAAGATCTCACATACATCCTTGACCTGACACGTCTCTCCAGAAGCCCCCTCCGTCTGGAGCCAGGCCCGGGGAGGATGGGGTGCTGCTGTGCTTCCTCTTTTCAGAGGGCCATCTTCACATTCAAGGGGACCCTGCGGCAGACATTCTGTCTGGACTCAGTGCCCCCATCTGGCTCCTCAGATGACTCCTCGGCTTTGCCTAGAGAGGTGTGGAGCACCGCAGCGCTGCGGTGCTCAGCAGAACGAGGACTTCTGCGGGCCAGAACCCAGCGCCCTCTGAACATATCAGAGTGTGAGCTCCACCTGTGACTTCAAATCTTCTAGGAGCCCCATTAAAAACTGGAAAGAAACAGGTGAAACTAACTATAGTAACACTTCACTCCCTCCGTCTAAAACATCATTTTAACACGTGATCAATACACAAAATATTAAGGAAATACCTTTTTCCCCCATATTATGCTCTGAAATCCAATATGTATTTCAAACTTAAAAAAAGGAAAAAAAAGAAATCTCAATTCAAACAGGCCACAGTTCAAGTGTTGGACAAGACACGTGTGGCTAGTGGGTACCATACAGGACCGTCCAGGTCAGAAGGGAATCTATGCAAAGGGAAAGAGTTCCGATTCAACTAGAAAATCCCCAAGATACCTGCCATCCCTGGAGTTTTCAGGACAACCTGAAGGGAATACAATTTCCCTGAACACTGTCATTAATTTTAAATAAATATTCCATTGTAAAATCACAGGAAAACATGAGCAGGCCTGAGACACTGGCCCGGGAGAAGGCGGGTGTGGCCTTGGGGAAGAGGGCGTCCGGCCAGCAGGCCTGCCTGCATGAGATGCAGCGGATGGATGCCCGCCCCCAGGCCTTTCTCGGGAGCCTCTCCTCTTTCTCTCTCTAATCCCCCACAGCCTATGACGATGCCAGGGGCTGCCCCATGTCACGGACGAGGAAACCAAGGGCCAGCCCAAGGGTAAATGCCCAGTCATGCTACTAGACTCGGGCCCAGAGCTCATGCCTCGCCCCTGCTCTAGACTTCAGGAAGAAGCTGGCCAGAGTCCACAGTGAGACTAAGTCAGCCCTGACTGAGCCACCGAACGACCTTTAAGAAACACCTCCTTTAGTACAGACTTTATGAGTTTTCAAAACAGTTTTCCACACACATTTGACCACCACTAAGGAATAATATGGGGCTGCCCAATGGAGCTTTCTAAACATGGCCAACTACCGCCCAGAAGGGCTGGCTGGTCCAAGGTCACCCCCTTATACCACATCCAAGTCCAAGGTCACCCCCTAATACCACATCCAAATCCAAGGTCACCCCCCTTATACCACATCCAACATCTCTCCACGACACATGACACCTCATTTGAAGATGACTTTGTCCTTTAAAATGAAGTTTTTAAATGTCAAGACTATTTGAAAATATTCTGTGTTGTTTTCTCAGAACCAGCGGGTAAGCTAATGGTAGGGTAGTGTTTTAATCAATCACAACTGTGACTGTAGCACAGTATTTTCCCCTAACCCGAGCCAACAGGGATGCTCCAAGTGGTCCGATGGTGTTCTCAGCTCCTCAAGGTCCTGGTTGCAGCCCGTGGAATCCCACCCTCACTGGACCAGTGTTCACCCACCTGCTGATGGAGCGACAGGGAGCATGAAAGCATGCCCTGTGTCAGAGCCTCCTTTCTCTGCTTCTGCCCTGGGCTGGCAGGAAGCTGAAACAAGGCTACCTGTGGGGTCTGGCCTTTGGTCTGTTTATCTTACACACGTCACGGTTAGGCAAGCCTACCAATTCGGGATTTCTTGGCTCTCCGTGGCCAGCTGGAGTACATGGGCTCCTTGAGGCTCTAACTGGGCCAACCACTGAACTATTTATAGGTACCACTGTGCTTTCCAGCCAGCGAGGGAACCCTCTTGGACAACAGACCTAAACACTGCCAAAAGCAAGAAGACAAAGGCCCAGAGTCACATTGCAACACCCAACAACCCAGCGCTGAAGGCGTGGATCACAATCAGGCAAGAGCTCAGTTAGAGGAAATCACACACAGCAGATGAACAAACAAGAAGCTTCCAAACACCACCACCTGACCCCCAAGAGCAGTAAACACATTTCAAAGTTCTTTCACTAAGTGGTTTCACAAGATGTGCACAGTTCTTCAAGAAAGAGGTAGACAAGAAAGGAAGCAGAAGCCTGGGGTGTACAAATGAGCTTGCTACACAGCTAGCCACCCGCCAGGTCAGCCTGCACCTGGGGCTCCTAGACACAGCCCAGGGCCCCTCTGCCAGCACCGCCCTGGCTACGCTCCCTCATAACCCAGGACGTGCAAGCACTGGAACCTCATCATTAAGGACCAAGGACAGGCTGCAGCTCAGCACTTTCATAGGACGTGGAGTCCGTCTTTACCTCTCCTCTACTCCGTAATAATCCAGGAGTACTCATGCTAAGGAAACCCTGCGTTACCAAAACACGCGAAGGATAAAAGAGCTGGCGATACATACACAGCCCCTGACTGGCGGGACTTAGGCACTGCCCAGCACACCGGGTCACCCTGCCCATCAGAAATTCAGAGCAGCAGTTCCACAAGCCTCCCGCCCAGGAGTGCAGCGGATAGTTTCTAGCATGTCACCAGAACGGTTTTCACAGCAGCTAGGACGGGCTGCACCCACCAGCTCCCGACGCGAAAAGAAGCCCCCTGAGATGCCACACTCTCATGGCAACAGAGCCCACCCACCCAGGAGAAACAGGCAACCGAAGAGGAGGGCGGGCGGGCGGGGCCGAGGCCGCAGCCTCCTTACTTTTCTGGCAGCGGTCTGTGGTCCAGCAGCGGTAGTTGTACTCATTGTTGATGGTTGTCCTCTCGCACAGCGGCTTCTCCTCCATCGTCCCCGGGCACAGGTCCCCACATTCCTTGGGGGCTTGTTCCCCACAATGTAGTTGTTGGATGCAGCGTCCAGGATCAGGGACCAGTCGACCGTGGACAGGTAGCAGAGGTCGGCGTTCTTCTCAATCCGGATGGCCCCGCGGGTGATATTCCGCAGGTTGTAGAGCCCGATGTCCTTGAGGTTGGTCATCTCGAAGATGACCAGGGCGTAGTTGTAGAAGAGCTTCCAGCCGCGGATGACCGTGAGGTTGGGGAAGAGGTCGCCCAGGCTCTCGAGGCCGGCCACGCGGAACAGCAGCAGGTACTCGGTGATGACGGTGAGCTTGGGAAAGCGGTAGCTGCGGTAGTCCTCAGCCTTGGAAATGAGCAGGATGTGGAGGTAGCCCTCGATCACCGTGCAATTCTCCAGGCGCTTCAGCTGCTGGTAGTCGTTGCGGATGTCAATGCCCGGCCCACAGACTGCAGGGACACAAGAGGGGAGGGCGGCACGGGCCTCAGTTACAAGGAAAGCACATTTCACAAAGTAGTTCCCCGCCCACCACACGGCCAGTCTCCAGGAATCCTATATTATCGTTAAAAGTAAGGCCCCCTTCTCACCACCGACTGCCGGAGGAGCAGGGCATGGGTGGACTGGGGAGCTCACTGGCCAGTTCTCCTTCGGGATGGCCTGGTGTGGGTCAGAGCACACTCACCACTGCAGAAGATGCCACCTCACCGACATGCAAACCACCACAGCTTGGAGCCCAGGGCCACACAGGGACACAGGAGAGGGTCAGGGCTGCAACCCAGGCCTGCCGGCAGGTGCCCAACCACACACACCCCACCCCCAGTGCAGAGCATAGTGCCCCGCGCCTGAACAAACAGCCCCCCAGCCAAGGGACAGCAGCTCACTGCCGCGCCAGCCTCAAGGACACCCTGAGTGTCCACTGGTGGACAGGCACCATGGTCTGTAAGGGAGGGACTCGGGAGCACACAACCATGTCTCCTACTTCCATTTGATGTCGGCAAGTGGCTGTGGGCTCTTCCCCAGCACTGAATATAGACAGAAAGGTTAACTCAGCAGTGAGATAAGAACCTGTGCTTTATATGAATAAAAGAACCATCCAATTCCAACTTTAATAAAGTGCTTTCTTAATTGAGAAAGGACACTTCTGTAGAAAGGTTGCTGCTGCTGCTGCTAAGTCACTTCAGTCATGTCTGACTCTGTGTGACCCCATAGATGGCAGCCCACCAGGCTCCCCCGTCCCTGGGATTCTCCAAGCAAGAACACTGGACTGGGTTGCCATTTCCTTCTCCAGTGCATGAAAGTGAAAAGTGAAAGTGAAGTCGCTCAGTCATGTCCGACCCTCAGCAACCCCATGGACTGCAGCCTCACAGGCTCCTCCATCCATGGGATTTTCCAGGCAAGAGTACTGGAGAAAGGTTAGGTGATAGCAAGAAGACAATTAAAATCATCAGTAATCTCAACATCCAAAGATATCACTAACTACCCCAATTATCCTTTCTCTATAATTTAAGGAAAAGGAAATCGGACAATAATATAATGTTTTCAAACATACTTCATTCATTTCATATGAACATGTTACCAAGTCAACACCCTTCTACGTCACCATTTTATGAAGGAGACGGTAATGGTGAGACGTAAACACGCACATGAGTTCGTTTCTTTCTAAACTGATGCCCTACTGGCGAATACTCAGGTTACCTCCATTCTTCCACATCATACACAACACTCCAGTGGTCAGTCTCTGCAGATATTCAAAACTAATTTTTGAGGATAAATTCCTAGAAGTAGACTAACGTCAACACTGGAAACTTTTTAACTTTTAAAGTTCTAGATATACACAAGCAGAAAAATCCTCGGTTACTAGTCTCTCTTAAAAGTGTTAATAATCCCCAAACCTCCCATTACGGTTCTCACAGTGACAATTCCTGATTGATGCAATTTGTTGACTAGTGAAACACCCAACACGCACAGCACTGCAGGAGACCCGGGCGCCACGCGGGAGGCCGGCGGGGAGGCCCGCGAGAGGCAGCCGCCAGCCAAGCAGGAGGGGCCGGTGTGCGCACCGCCCGGCCGGAGCCACACGTGGCGCAGCTGAAGGCTGGGAGGATGGGGCGGCCCTGAAGCTTCTGCAGAGGGACGCTCCTCCCTGGGGGCAGCGCCAAGGGGCCCTCTCACACACAGCGGCTCCTGAGGGATGGTCCTCCCTGTGGCAGTGCCAAGGGGACTCTCAAACACAGTGGCTCCTGAGGAATGGGCCTGGTTTAAAGCTGGTATAACATGCCAGAGGCCAGAGGAAAGGCAGAGCCAGATACAGTCGTGGGGCCGCCAACTGGCTGGCTGGAATGGCCAGGGGTGAGAGGAGGCAGAGGAAGGGAGTCTGGCTGAGCACAAGTCCCATGGGGTCATGGCTGTGACCTCAGGAAGGAGGCCTGTGTGAACACTCCTGGGTGAGAGAGAAGCCACAGCAAGGCGGCTTCTTGGAGAATTAATCCGGTCATCTAGGGCAAGACTCAGAGTGGAAGAGAGGCGGAAAGGCAGAACAGAAGGCAGCCCAGCGGGGGCACAGCCACAGCTGGGCAACCCAAAGGAGCGAGGAGGGGGAAGCAGGGGACCCCGGCTGAACAGCAGGGGTCTAGGCGCCAGGACCTAGACCTGGAAACTTCTTCATCTGGCCCAACTTCCCCCTTGCACTGGTGAGAAAAAGCCGCCTCTCAGACAGAGCAGCACAGGAGAAAGCAGACGTCAGAGAACATCCGCAGTGGACAGAGGCTGTGCTGGGTGCTCTGGACGCACCCATGCATGCCCTGCCCACGTGGGTCTCAACAGCAGCTCACGGCACGATGCCGCCACCTCCTGAAGGAGAGGAACTCCGCTCGAGGGCACACACGTGCAACATACTGGCCCCCTCCCTCAAACTGGACACAAGGCTTTCAGAGAGTCTCTGCCCTTAGTATCCTCACCAACGGGTCACCTCCAACCCAGCCAGCGGCGCTTCCTCCCTGGTCACAGCTCCAAAGGGCTCAGCAAAGCCCCTGAGGACACCATCAAAGCCGAGGACGGTCTCAGGCCTCATCTCACTTGGCCCCGGCAGAGTCCTCTGGCCTTGCCGCCTTCTCTAGGACCCTCTGGTCCCGCTCGCCCACCATCCGCCCTCCCTCTTTACCCGACCTCCAAGTGCTGGCCTCCCACTCGTCTCCCCCGCCGCCACACAGGGCAACAGGCCTCCTGTGTCCTGGGCCCAGAGCCCTGGGCTCAGCGGGAGAGCACCCACCTACCCACTCCCTGGCGCCACTTAGGGGTCTAATAACTCATGTCCTCCCTACCCGAGCCTGCTTCCCAAGCTTCCCTATTTGGTCGCTGCCAGTCCCATCCCTGAACTGCTCCTATCAAACACCAGAGTCATTCCCAGTTCTCTCCCCCACCCCACACCACTCGGTACCCAGTGCAGCAACGACTCCTCTTGGGCCTCAGGCTTACGGAAATGTCAGAGAAAGACTAACACTATGCTCCTACTTACAGGAGGAATTAAAAAAAAAAAAAAAGCCAAACTCATAGAAACAGTAGAATGGTGGTAGCCAGGGGCTGAGAGAGATGTTGGTCCCGCGGTACAAACTTGCCAGTAGGGCTGGGGGAGTGAACACATAGCCTGGTGACCACACTCAACAGTCCTGTATCATATATACTCGCATAGACACATGCAGAAGTCCTATTTGGGGAGGGGATGGAGGTGTTAATGGATCTGACATCAGCGATCATTCTGCCATGGATCTAATGATCACACTGCCCACCTTAAACTCATGTTTATGCCCTGTCTTATTGTTAGGACCATCTCAGACCTCCTGGCGGCAGCTCCCAAGCCTGTAGGAAGCTGAGTGGCTCAGGTGGTCTTCCTGCCACAAGGCCCCCTCTCTGCAGCACATAGCTCCTCACCCCCGCCACCCACTCCTCCCCCACCCCAGAGTGTGTCCACCCTCCCCAGGACCAAGCCCTGGTCCTTCTTCCCACACTGACTGCTCCCACCACAATAGCAGCTCTGGGAGGACAGGAAGGGATTTTCCACGGAGCCCAGAGTTCTACCTGCAGAGCCTGAAACCGAGCTGGTGTGAGGTCCACAAACGCTTGACATGCACGCGCAGTGGGTGCGCCTTTCTCCGCGCCCATCTGTCTCCCGCGCACTGCACTCAACCTAACAGGAGTCACCGAATCCCTGGCCTGGACAACAGCTTGCCCAGGATCCCACCCTGACCCCAGCCGTCCCTGCCTCCTCTTCAACTGAGTATGTTCCCGCTCAGCGGGCCGCAGCCCCCAAGCTCGTTCCTTCACCCCCAGCCCACGGCTGCCCCTTTCCTGCCCTGAGCCACTCCACTCAAACGCCCCCTCCTTGGAGCTGTGCCCGCACACCAAAGCTCCACCAGCCAGCCCCCGCCTCCTCCTCCCTCATTTCTCTGTGTCACCCATTTCAGAGCACTCTTCAAGCCTGCAAAGTGTCAGTACCTGAAAGGATACGTTTAGCTATTTCCCCGAAGGCAGAGGCTCTGCCCTGCGTGCTTCCTGCTCTGTCTCCCAGGCCTGGCGTCAGGCCCACAGGGCCTGAAGACAGGCTGCCCAGCAGGGGCCAGGGGAGCCTCACGGTTGCTTCCCATCCCTGAGTTAAGTCAGCTGAGGGGAAACAGTGACAGCAAGGTCTCCATCAGGTTCTGCCCCTGGAGCGCTCTCCAACCCAGTTATACCAACCAGCTTTGGGCCATGACTCAATGTGAAAGTCTTTTCTTGTTTTGTACTTTTTATTTCTTCCTAAGGCTTCAGTTCCATTCAGTCGCTCAGTCGTGTCCACCTCTTTGCAACCCCATGGACTGCAGCACACCAGGCCTCCCTGTCCATCACCAACTCCCGGAGCTTGCTTGAACTCGTGTCCATTGAGTCGGTGATGCCATCCAACCATCTCATCCTCTGTTGTCTCCTTCCCCTCCTGCCCTCAATCTTTCCCAGCATCAGGGGCTTTTCAAATGAGTCAGCTCTTTGTTCCAGTGGCCAAAGTATCAGAGTTTCAGCTTCAGCACCAGTCCTTCCAATGAACACCTAAGACTGATCTCCTTCAGAATGGACTGGTTGGATCTCCTTGCAGTTCAAGGGACTCTCAAGAGTCTTCTCCAACACCACAGTTCAAAAGCATCAATTCTTCCGCACTCAGCTTTCTTCACAGTCCAGTTCTCACATCCATACATGACCACTGGAAAAACAGCCTTGACTGGACGGACCTTTGTTGGTAAAGTAGTATCTCTGCTTTTTAATATGCTATCTAGATTGGTCATAACTTTTCTTCCAAGGAGCAACTGTCTTTTAATTTCATGGCTGCAGTCACCATCTGCATTGATTTTGGAACCCAAAAAAGTCTGTCACTGTTTCCATTGTTTCCCCAGCTATTTGCCATGAAGTGATGGGACTGGATGTCGTGATCTTATTTTTCTGAATGTTGAGTTTTAAGTCAACTTATTCACTTTCCTTTTTCACTTTCATCAAGAGGCTCTTTAGTTCTTCACCTTCTGTCAAAAGGGTGGTGTCATCTGCATATCTGAGGTTATTGATATTTCTCCCAGCAATCTTGATTCCAGCTTGTGCTTCATCCAGCCCAGCATTTCACATGATATAATCTGCATATAAGTTAAATAAGCAGGGTGACAATATACAGCCTTGACATGCTCCTTTACTAATTTGGAACCAGTCCGTTATTCCATGCCCAGTTCTAACTATTGTTCTTGACCTGCATACAGATTTCTCAGGAGGCAGGTCAGGTGGTCTGGAATTCCCATCTCTTAGAGAATTTTCCTCAGTTTGTTGTGATCCACACAGTCAAAGGCTTTGGTATAGTCAATAAAGCAGATGTTTTCCTGGAACTCTCTTTCTTGATGATCCAACGGATGTTGGTAATTTGATCTCTGGTTCCTCTGCCTTTTCTAAATCTAGCTTGAACATCTGGAAGTTCACGGTTCATTTACTGTTAAAGCCTGGCTTGGAGAATTTTGAGCATTACTTTGCTAGTGTGTGAAATGAGTGCAATTGTGCAGTAGTTTGAACATTCTTTGGCATTGCCTTTCTTTGGGATTGAAATGAAAATTGATCTTTTCCAGTCTTGTGGCCACTGCTGAGTTTTCCAAATTTGCTGGCATATTGAGTGCAACACTTTCACATCATTATCTTTTAGGATTTGAAACAGCTCAACCAGAATTCCATCACCTCCACTAGCTTTGTTCATAGTGATGCTTCCTAAGGCCTACTTGACTTCGCATTCCAGGTTGTCTGACTCTAGGGAGTGATCACACTATCCTGGGTCATGAAGATCTTTTGGTACATTTCTTCTGTGTGTTCTTGCTGCCTCTTCTTCTTATCTTCTGCTTCTGTTAGGTCCATACCATTTCTGTCCTTTATCGAGCCCCTCTTTGCATGAAATGTTCCCTTGGTAGCTTTAATTTTCTTGAAGAGATCTCTAGTCTTCCCCATTCTAATGTTTTCCTCTATTTCTTTGCATTGATCACTGAGGAAGGCTTTCTTATTTCTCCTTGCTATTCTTTGGGTATATCTTTCCTTTCCTCCTTTGCCTTTTGCTTCTCTTCTTTTCTGAGCTATCTGTAAGGCCTCCTCAGATAACCATTTTGCCTTTTTGTATTTCTTTTTCTTGGGGATGGCTTGATCACTGCCTCCTGTATGTCACGAACCTCTGTCCATAGTTCCTCAGGCACTCTATGAGATCTAATCCCTTGAATCTATTTGTCACCTCCACTGTATAATATTAAGAGATTTTATTTAGGTCATACCTGAATGGTCCAGAGGTTTTCCCTACTTTCTTCAATTTAAGTCTGAATTTGGCAATAAGGAGTTCATGATCTGAGCCACAGTCACCCCCCCGCCCCCCGTCTTGTTTCTGCTGTCTGTATAGAGCTTCTTCATCTTTGGCTGCAAAGAATATAATCAATCTGATTTCAGTATTGACCATCTGGTGATGTCCAGATCAGTCCTAAGGCTTAGTGCTTAAGAACTGATGCTTATGAACTGTAGTGTTGGAGAAGACTCTTGAGAGTCCCTTGGAGAGCAAGGAGCACAAACCAGTCAATCCTAAAGGAAATCAACCCTAAATATTCATTGGAAGGACTGATGCTGAAGCTGAAGTTCCAATACTCTGGCCACCTGATGCAAAGAGCCAACTCAATGGAAAAGACCCTGATGCTGGGAAAGATTGAAGGCAGGAAGACAAAGACACAGCAAAGGATGAGATGGTTAGACAGCACCACCGACTCAATGGACATAAATCTGAGCAAATTCCAGGAGTTTGTTAGTGAAGGACAGGGGAGCCTGGCATGCTGCAACCCATGGGGTCACAAAGAGTTGGACCTGACTTAGCAACTTAACAACAATGCGCATTCTAAATACTCATAGTCTTTGCATGCCATTATAAATTAAGTGTATCAGTTTGCTCCTAACAAACAGGAGTTTTTATGCAGGAGTACTTGCATATAATTTATTATTGCTATATTCATACTGATATTCATATATTGATGATATTAGCAAGTGTTAACATGAATTTGTTTGCAATCATTTTGAATAGACCAGAAAATTCAGTTCCCAGGGAAAGAGCATAAAGACACAAAACCCAAGTCTGCTGAACCTTCCTATGGCCCCCAGACAGACACAGGAGGAAATCCCATGATGCCGTCCCAGGCCCCTTCCATGGCCAGTATACACCACTCCATGCATAGAAGCCGCACTTCAGAGCCAGGACCAACAGCTTCTTCAGATCAAAGCACTGCCTCACACTGGACATTCTTTTTGCCATTTACAGAAGAAAAAGGAAAAGGCAGGAAAAAGTACCCCCCTTCTTCTTGAAGAAGAGACAAGTCCAAGGCAGGACCCAGCCACCAGTTGGTTCGGATTCCATGAGTGACACTGTTGGTCTGAGGGATGTTCTGTGATAGGAACTGAAGAGGGAAAACCCAGCTGGACCACGAGTGACCGCACCATGCTCAGAGGGCGCAGGCCACAAACGAGGAAGCGAATACAAGACACTTCGTCTGTGCTGCAAGATAACAAGCGCCCGAGGGAGGGAATGCGCCACACTGCGAAGGAAGGGAAGGCACAGCCTTGCTGCTCTCACTGGCGACTAGAAGGAGATAATAAAACACTGCTTTTCCCTTCTCAAAGAAATGGAGAGCCAAAGAACTCGCAAACCTTAGGAAAGTCACTGGCACGCAAGAGCACAGGCTGGCCTGGGAAGAATCATCGAAGCTCGTGGAGTTGAAGGCAAGTAGGAAGCAGAGAGAAAGAACACAGCTGGAAGGCGCGGGCCAGGCCCGGGGCCGGGGGGCAGCCCCAAAGCCGGTGAACAGCCGCAGCAGAAGTGAAATAGATGGGGAACCGAGGGGACCAGGAGCCCGGGTGCAGGCAAGGGGGGACTAAAGTGCCAGCGGGGGCCACGCCGCAGGGAAGGGGCCAGAGCGCGGGCAGCCAGGCTGGCGAGGGACAGGGGCAGGGCTCACTTCCCCTAAGACACCATTTTAAGCAGCCTTTCCGCCGACAGAAATGCTACTCCCCACAAATTCCTCATGAAAACATCAAAAGGCAGTATTTCTGCTCTAGGGACCTGAGTAAATGGCATAAACAAACTATACATCTTTGGAAAACAAATCCCTAAAAACTGCTCATATAAGAAGGGCTAATGAAAAGCATTTGGCTGAGAAAACCCCCAAAAGCTGTGTGTCTAGGTATTAACATTCGGAAAAGTTACACAAGAAACACAATTCCAGTGCTACTGCATGCTCTGCATTAAACACAATCCTGGGTCCTAGAAAAGGAAACAGGTGACTCAGGTCTGAGCCCTGGAGTGTGCTATGTATATATATATATATATATATATATATATATATAGCCTGGCTCCTGACCCCAACAGGTCATACTGCTCCCATCTCTAAGCCTCATCTTCCACACCTGCAAAATGGGCAGCTCATACCTACCCCACTGAGGCTGTTAAAGGATCAGATGAGGACCTCTGTGTTCCTATCATAATAGGAAGCTTGAGGCTATATTACTACATAAATTAAACATTAATAAAAACATTCATGTATTGTGTTGCCCCAATCTAAACATAACTAATATACCACAATGGGGAGAAATGAACAAAACCGTGGATTGGGCTTCTAACACCAGCTTCATTAAAGAACAGCCAAGGTGGTTATCTAATTAAAATGTTCTCCACTTTGATCACCTCTTCTTTAAAAATACGGGACAGCCTTGGCTGTACTTGGAAATAAAAGACATCGGGAAGCATAATTAGCATCACTTTCCTGCAGATCTAGAGGCAAATAATGAAAAGGAAAAACCTGCTCATAAGAAAGCCAGTTGTCATCTCTGGTTCTGGTGGGAAAATCCTACAAACCAAACCTGTGGCCCAGGGTAAGGGTTCTCTACGTCCCTAAAAAAATGAACTCTTCAGAACCAGTCACTTAGTACTACCAAAATTCCCTCCGGACCCTATCACTCTGCAAAAGCCACGCTGAGTCACGAAGTCAGAAGAGGACTCGTGTCTGTCACTGAGCTTTGTATAAGGAAATACAATAACCACCTCTTGGGCCAAGGGCAAATAAAACAAGATAAAAGTTTTAACAGTCAATGAACAGGGCTCAGGGATCACAAAGAAGGAAGCCAGGCCTCCCACCTCTGGGAGTTCAGGAAGCCTTCGCAGGGGAAGGGATCGCTGAGGATGATCTGAAAGGTGAGCAGGGTCTTGCCAGAAAGGGGGGAGGGCAGGGGAGGCGCACACCTGGAGGTGGCTGGCAGCCGTTCAGGGGAACCCCAGGGGACGAGAACCCCCCAGGGACGAGAACAAGGGGAAGAGCAGACCAGGTGCTGGAAAGCAGACCAGGACAAGTGCTCAGTGGGTCAGCTGCATTTTACAGGCTGCAGGACAGAATTCAAGACCCTGAGTGCGCACCCAAGCCGCCTGGAGGGCTTGAGAAAGAAGACGGTGCAGGGGCTGAGAGCCGGCATTTCCAGGAAGTACCTGCTGGCCTGGGCACCACCCTGTGAGAACTAGCACCCCAGAAAATAATCCTTTAAGACACTCACCTATCAGTACCCTCCCCCAACTATACTCGCTATGTGATGGACGACACGCCTGTGCACCTGTGGCTCTCAGTGTGATTTTTACCAGAAAATCCCTACAGGAAGCCCACAGACTCTGTGCAGAAAGCACAGCAAAGAGGAAGAAAAAGGGGGCGGGGGTGGAGGGTCCCTAGTGCTCCCTGGTCTACCCACGGCGGCTGAATCTGCAGCCCCTTCTCTGAGTCAGCATCTCAGCACAGCCTCCGGGAAGTGGGGGCATGAGTCTCTTTCTACC
Organism: Nanger dama; assembly: GCA_917880005.1. Lineage (NCBI taxonomy): Eukaryota > Metazoa > Chordata > Mammalia > Artiodactyla > Bovidae > Nanger > Nanger dama. The sequence goes on along the minus strand of CAKJTW010000044.1, from coordinate 7,507,136 downwards.
CACTTGTCAGCAGAATGCAACAACCAAAAACTCAGAGGAGGGGAGAAAAGACAGTGTTGTGATAACAAACACTACGTATACTCCAGAGTTTGTTAAAATAGAATTTTCTGTGTAAATGTAAACAGATACAATTCATGTTAAGCCTTTTATCTTCGTGTATCAATGAGAACGTATTTGTACTGTGTATGTACATTTATATTCTTACACAGACTACAGACCCAGGCACCTGATGCATTCAAAACTGAAGGCCATCTTCAGAATGTAAGGTACTGCATTACACACGTGACTCTGGGGACAGAACTTAAAAGATTAAGTGAGATTTTCAATGTGCAATGAACAAATTCATTGCCCCCTCCTAAGAGCCATGTCTACCATGCATAAAAACAAACCTAAAAACGATGTACACATGAGATGTAGTCCTGAAGGCTCTGAACGTGTAAACAGAGCGCTATGACGTGGCAAAGAAGTGACAAAGACCAGTAAGGTGTTTACATCCTGCCTGCCAACAGAGCAATGCAAGCTTCACCAAGAGTTAATTCAGAGACCGGAACACAAGCCCCAGCAACCCCATCACATAAAGCATCTGGAGCCAGACAGGCTGCTGAAGAAGGAAGCCGGGTTTGCTTCCACAGAGGTGCACCAACCATTTTCCTGGGTCTTCATTAAAAACAGCTTTGCCTGCTCTGACAGTTATTCCAAATCCCTTTCTGATCTTAAAATATCGAAAGCCCTTCTTTCTAAGTCTCTATATTTTAAAAGTGCCTTCATGAAAGCCTCCCATCCTTTCTAGTTATTTCCAGTTCCGACGGCTGGCTGCCTTTTTGACAAAGCAACATACAGGGACCAGCCTTTCTTGGTTACAGCTACCCACTCAGGCCCCACAGGCCCTGGGGGGCCTCCCCACTACCCAGGCAGGTGGGATGGCACCCCAGCCTCTGAACCCTGAATCTGCGTGGCCAGCAGACAATGCTGGGGGCCCAGCCCCTGCTGGAGGTGGAGGGCCGGGTCCAGCAGCGGGAAGCAGACGAGCTATAGCCTGACCCGCATTGTCTGCTTCTCTCCCCTCTCCCTTATGATTCAGGCTTCCTACTCAGGAATGGGCAGGCCCTCTAACGAGAATCAGCCCTGTGGCCCCATTCCATCTCATCATCTCTTGTGGAACACGTATCACTGCAGTTAAGAGTTCACATCCTCGTTTACTGTCCTAGTCTCTACAGTTCTCCACTTCCCTCAGTGACCTGCCCTCTTGCAATCAGCCAGTTATCTAGGCAAACTGATGCTCAGGGCAGAAAACCCACACACCTGTTCCCTCTGCACTGTGAGGCAATTTCTCATAAATGTGGTGTTGAAGGTTAGTCCCTTGAGTTGCTGAAGCTTTTCATCTTGATCGAGGCCTTTGATGAGAGGGAGGGGCACCGGCTCAGTCCTCAGAGACCAGGCAACTCTTGGTTACCTCACCACACTTCCAAGACAAGGGCTGCGAGGATGTGTGGCTGTATCTGGCTACAGGAAACCACCTGGGAGCGTCAAAAGTTAGGAAACTGATGGGCTAGCGTGAGAGTTCTGCCCTCGGGTCACACTGGATGAAGCCGGCCACAGTCTAGTTGGCAGAAGTGCAGCCCTGCGAGTGGAGCCCGTAGCTCCTTCCCACCTTATTCAGAGACATGTGCAGGGGCCCACCTGTCTGGCCACTTACACCTCCCGGTGTGCTCAGAGCCCGTTTCCATGGAGGACTCTTCCTGAGGCCCCTGTGTGTGCTCTGACGTCTTCTGACTGTCCTGGGCACAGCGCCCCTGCCCCAGTCATGCCCGGCCTGGCATTCCTCAGTGCCCCACCTGTCTGAGGCAGGGCTGTGGCGGAGCCACCTTCCTTCCCACCGGGTCCTCATGGGTCCTGGGTGGTGGACAGACTGTGTAGCCTGCGTTAGCTGCTCTTATCAGAGTGTCTGGAGGCCAGTCGCATCCCTGACTCCTCCACTGAGGCACGCCTGGTGGGTACCCTCCGCATTCAGGATCTCTCTCTCCACACCATCGGTGCCTGGAGAGCAGCCTCCAGGAAGACACTCCCCGCATCCTGCCGGGAGAGGACACCCCAACCCAGGGCACCCCCAGGCCTTGGCTTCCCAAAGATCAGTGAAACACCTTTCTCCCAAGCAGTTCAATCCCACTCTGCACCAGATAACAGCCCGACACCCCAGCCGCCAGAGTAACAGTCCCTCCCTGTGCTCTCGGGAGTATCAGCCAAAGAGAAGAAAAACACTGCTACAGAGTAAAGCTGTGGGCCATAAACCATAAACCATCATAAGACAAAAACGACCTGGAAATTGGGGATTTTTTTTTCCTTAGTCTGAGGACTTTTAAATTGGTAGACTGGCGGGACACTAGACTTCATTTACAGGGCCTTGTTAAAAATCTCATCATATCCTTGTCAATAAGGTAAAACAAGACAAACTACATTTGAAGAGCTTGGTAAATGCACAATTTACCCTTCAAAGTGCTGACTCGAGAAAGCCCCAAAGAAGGTCTCTAGTGGAAGGCGACAAGGCTCTGTCTGTATGTTCCCACATTTCCATCAATTACTTGAGAGATGGCACAGATAAAATGTTTATCTAATCAAGGATGACAAGTTTCCAGGAGAGATGGCAAATACATTGGATGACAGAGTCATGAGCTAAAAAGATCAACAGATTGGAATTGCAATAGAGAGGAAATAATGTTATTTGGACACTTGGGTGCAAAAAAAGAAATGCACAAATGTAGGAGGTGTGAAAAAGACTTAGGAGATTTAATTGGATATAATTTCTGTATGTGATGATGGGGCGTTGTGACTGCCAAAAAAAAAAGCCAGGCCGTCTTAGAGTATACTCAAGGAGACTTTGTAAAGTAAGGGGCCAGAGGAGGGGTCCCCAAAATGGGGTTTTTGCCTCTGCACTTCAGAAGAGAGGAAACAGGAGAGCACCCCAGGAGGAGCCAGGAGGAACAGGGCCATGAAGAGTCTATCCCACGGGGAACGGCTGCAGAGAGCAAGCACACGAGGGTCCCAGAGGAGGCTGGCTGGTTCTGTGCAAGGCAGAGCGGGAAGGAAACCGCCAATACAGAACCAGCCCAGCACAGGGGCTTCGGGTTCCATGTAAGAACACACAGTAGGATTTATTTGAAGTCAGAATGGGCTAAAGAGGAGATGAAGGTTTCTGTGGACCGGCACATTTCAGAGACTTTACCCACTGCTGGTGACTGCAGGGGCAATATGTGTCCTGTTCACAGCTGAGAACACTGACCAACAAAGGACCCACCCAGGATCGGTCTGTCTCTAGGGCCCAGAGATGGGGCTAAAATATGGATTTCCTCTCACAATTCTCAGCAGAAAACTCCTTTTGAGAGACAGTCCAAGTCTGGCAAGGATGTTACTGCCCAGGGCCTGTCACCGAAAGAGGGGGTCCTCCCACAACTGGTACACCTGGAGAGGCACCTGCCCAGGCTCAGAGGTAGAGACCTCCGTCAGCCCGAAGCCCAGACCCCTCCTGTAAGAGCCTCACAGATACTTCAACCCACGTGGAAAGGCATGAAATCCTGGCGAGGGGGCAAACTGCTACTGTTTCCAACCTCATACTCCGAGGAAAAGCATACACTGTCGCCACAAGTTAATTCCACTGCAGAACGTCAAATTCTTGTTTTTGTTCACAAGCCACAGAGAAAAAATAAAGACAGAAAACACACTCTGTCCAACACCAGGCCAAGTTCTCCCTGGAGGAGAGAAGTGGGGCTCCCAGATTTGGAACACAGGATTTCAACTGCATCAGACAACCTCTGCTCTTCACCCCGAGTTCCCCTGGAAGCACATGCCCACCATTATCTCAATTCTCAAATAGCTTTCCTTCCACCTATCAGTTGCTCTTTATAAGCAAGTCAAACTTTCTCTGCAAGTCACAGAGAAGCCGGCCCTCCGGAGCTTGGTACACACACTCTTTTATTTGGTGCTGAAATTCAGATCACACCAAGATGCCCTAATGTTGAGAGAGTTACCACTCAATGAAAAAATCTATATGTTCTTTCACAGTAGTTGAGAAGCTCATTCTGTTTTTCTTTACAAGTTCAGGCTGAGAACAATACAATCCCCAAGTACCCAGAGAACTCTGAGAAACTGAGCAACACTTGCCTTTTAAAGCAAACCACTTAGTTAAAAAGAAATGATAAAATGAACTTACATAAAAACAGAAAGAGACCCACAGTACTGAAGAACAAACTATGGCTGCAGGGGGAAGCGGGCAGGAGAATGGGGGAAAGGGGTTGGTTAGGGAGCTTGGTAGGACATGTACACACTGCTATGTTTAAAATGGGTAACCAACAAGGACCTACTGTATAACACAGCATACGGACCTCTGCTCAATATTACGAGGTAGCCTAGATGGGAGGGGCGTCTGGGGAGAATGGATACCTGTGTATGTACGGTTGAGTGGCTGAGTCCCTTTGCTGTTCACCTGAAACTATTACAACACTCTTGATCAGCTATACCCCACTACAAAATAAAAGTTTAAAACAATCCTTCTTCAAATGTTGCTGATATTTTATTTTAAAGATCTATATCATGCTTATAAGTCTCATGTTATACCTCCTAGGTTGCTCTAGTGGTAATGAACCTGCCTGCCTAACGCAGGAGACATAAGAGACCCAGGTTCAATCCCTGGGTCCGGAAGACTCCCTGGAGAAGAGAAAGGTAATACTCTAGTATTCTTGCCTGGAGAATTCCAGGGACAGAGGAGCCTGGCGAGCATGGGATCGCAGAGACTCAGACATGATTGAAGTGACTTAGCACACATACTTACTAACACTTTTCTTTCCAAAGATACACAGTGTCTTTAGCCTCACTTCTAACTAATCAGTAATGAAGCACATATCTGACCATTTAAAAAACTAAAGCAAACCACTTAGTGAGGTGTAAGGGGACAAATGCAGACACAGCATTTGCATTCCTCTTACCATGCCTTCCAAGTGGGAGGGCTCAGGGGCACTGGGGGAGCACCTCCCAGGTGGGCGGGCTCAGGGGCGCTGGGGCCAGGGGAGCACCTCCCAGGTGGGCGGGCTCAGGGGCGCTGGGGGAGCACCTCCCAGGTGGGCGGGCTCAGGGGCACTGGGGTAGCACCTCCCAGGTGGGCGGGCTCAGGGGCACTGGGGCCAGGGAGCACCTCCCAGGTGGGCAGGCTCAGGGGCGCTGGGGGAGCACCTCCCAGGTGGGCAGGCTCAGGGGTGCTGGGGGAGCACCTCCCAGGTGGGCGGGCTCAGGGGCGCTGGGGGAGCACCTCCCAGGTGGGCGGGCTCAGGGACACTGGGGCCAGGGGAGCACCTCCCAGGTGGGCAGGCTCAGGGGGCGCTGGGGGAGCACCTCCAGGTGGGTGGGCTCAGGGACACTGGGGCCACGGAGCACCTCCCAGGTGGGCGGGCTCAGGGGCGCTGGGGGAGCACCTCCCAGGTGGGCGGGCTCAGGGACACTGGGGCCAGGGGAGCACCTCCCAGGTGGGCGGGCTCAGGGGCGCTGGGGGAGCACCTCCCAGGTGGGCAGGCTCAGGGGCGCTGGGGGAGCACCTCCCAGGTGGGCAGGCTCAGGGGCACTGGGGGAGCACCTCCCAGGTGGGCGGGCTCAGGGGCACTGGGGGAGCACCTCCCAGGTGGGCGGGCTCAGGGGCCCTGGGGGAGCACCTCCAGGTGGGTGGGCTCAGGGACACTGGGGCCACGGGAGCACCTCCCAGGTGGGCGGGCTCAGGGGTGCTGGGGGAGCACTTCCCAGGTGGGAGGGTCCGGGGCGCTGGGGGAGCATCTCCCAGGTGGGCGGGCTCAGGGCGCTGGGGGTGGGGGAGGAAGGAGCACTGCAGACTGAAGTCCCAAAACACCAGGCTGCCACCCCCACCCCACCCCCACTTCACTCCAAGAAGGCGGCTGATATTCGCAAAGCCACACAGCAGTTCATCTGGGGGTCTTGAGCCTGTCCAGGGCTCCTTCTCATTGGCGGAGGTTGACAGGCAAGCCCACCTGCTGGGCTGCTGCGGAGGACTAAAGAGCCTGGGAGGGAGCAGGTGGACGCTCCTCACGCATCCCTCCGATCCAGTATCCCTGCACCCTTACATCCAGTCGGCACTGTGTAAACTTGCTTAAACGTCAGCAGCATGGTACAGGCCAAGGGCGACCATGCTTTTAAAAAAAAAGGAAAGAAAGAAAGAAAAGAAAACCTGGAGACATAAAGGTATGCCAATTTCGTGCACCGGGGTTCCTTCAAGAGCTCCCTGGTACTGGATAACGGACACACTTCCAAATGCAGACCAGAAAGGAGATGAGGGTGCTGCCGGGCGGTTCCCCTCAGGCGCTCTGGGAGGGCCCAGACATTCCCCCACGTCTTCTCTTCAGGACAAGGCCCAGTGCACCTCTCAGAATGCCACGCTGGACAGGAGGGAAATGAGGGACGCGCCTCTATCGGGGACACACAGAGCCCCGGCAGGGAGGCCTCTGCACCCGTGTTCCCCGCGTCCCGTGGCTGAAGACAGAGCTTCCAGGACCGCAGCCGCGTTCACTGGCTGCGCAGAACCAAGCTCCGAGCACGCGATGAAAATGAAGCTGCTCCCCAAGGGAGGAAAGAGCCTAAACCAAAGCCTCAAGTCTCAATCGTCCGCAAATCCTGCCCCCCAGGCGCTGGGCGGCCCACTGGGCGCCCTGCCTCGGGGCTAATGGGGCTCCCAGCACGGCCACGGCGCTGCAGCGGGAGGGGGGAGCGGCAAGTCCGGGGGCGGGGCAGGAAGAAGAGGGGGGTCCTCACAGAGACAGCAGCAGGGCTGGAGCAGGGCGAGAGGACCGGTGCCCCCGCCCCGGGGGAGGGACACCGTCCCGCCTTCCCGCTCCGGGGCAGTGCCTCGGAAGGAGAGGCACAAGCAAAGGCTGGACATCGGGGCCCAAGGTCCCCCCGCGGCTCACATGCCGCAGCCTCCAAGGCCTTCCTCGCCCGGGCCCTCAGGGCAGGAAGACCGTCCTTTTCCTGTCAGAGCCCCCACACCAGCAGGCAGCAGCTGCCTCCAAGGTTGGATAGAAAGCAACAAACTCGGGGGAACAGGTACTGAGTGCTCCCCACTTCTAAATGCGCGGCCTGTGGGAAAGACTTCAGAGAAACGCTCTGATTCCTGGCGAAGAGATCTCTGTCTTCTTTGTATTTTCTAGCAGAGCTTGGTAACTCATGCTGGAGAAGACAATGGCAACCCACTCCAGTACTCTTGCCTGGAGAATCCCATGGACTGAGAAGCCTGGTGGGCTGCAGTCCATGGGGTCGCTAAGAGGCGGGCACGACTGAGCGACTTCACTCGCTTTGTAACTCAAATGCTCCTGGAGACCCTAGTATTCGTGGTCCTCCATCTACAGTAAGACCTCCAGGGCATCACAATTAGACAAATGAGAACCAAAGTATTTTTACCGTATCAGAAGAGCAACAATTAAAAATCTCCTAACACCACGCTTGAGTGCAGATGGAGTGCAGAGACACTCCTCCCTTTGGTAGGAGCGCAAGTGTGCGGCTATTTTGAACTGCACCATCTGACTAAACACTCAAGTGCTTAAAACTCTTTGACTTGCGAACTCCTCTTCTGGGGACCCATCCCTCACAGAAGGTGGGGCAGATAGATAGATGTGAAAGCATTCCCCAGAATCTTAAGTTACAAAATAAAAAACCAGGAAACAACCCAAATGTCCATCTTTTAAAGAAACCGCTGGCGTTCCCTGGTGGTCCAGTGGTTAAGACTCTGCACTGTCACTGCAGGGGGAACGGGCTGGATCCCTGGTCAGGGAACTAAGATCTGATGCTGCAGCCAAAAAAAAAAAAAAATCATGCATGCTAAGCAGCTTCAGTCATGTCAAATTCTCTGCAACCCAACGGACTGTAGCCCTCCAGGCTCCTCTGTGCATGGGACTCTGCAGGCAAGAATACGGGAGTGGGGTGCCATTTCCTCCTCCAGGGGATGTTCGTGACCCAAGGATCGAACCCACATCTCTTATGTCTCCTGCAGTGGCAGGCAGGTTCTTTACAACTAGCGCCACCTGGGAAGCCCTTAAAAATAAGAAACTATAAGGTCTCCTTACAGTGATCAATGGAGAGGGATTACAAAGAACAGAGAGTATCAATATGTCGCTGATTTTTTAAAGCCCTTTCACAATAGAGAAGTCCAGTAAACACCACCTCAGCCAAGGAGGTCAAGGTTAACCTCACCGAAGGCAGGTCATGTTGACACTGCATTCCTTGACTACATTGCGACCTGACCTCTGAGGGCTCCCCCTCCTCAAACCTAGGACCCCAGTCTACTCACAGGAAAACCATCAGACAAACCCCAAACGAGGGACACACTGTGTAAAACCTGGCCAGTGTTCCTCAAAACTGTCACAGCCACCAAGAACAAGCAATGTCTGAGAAATCGCCACACGCCAGAGGAGGTGACAGACACACGGCTAAATGAATGAATGCAGGATCCTGCCCCTGGGGTCCTGGGACAGAAAAGAAACCCAGGGCAGAAATGGCAAAATCTGAAAAAAAAGTACACTGAGTTTTCATGAATGAACAGTGATGTGGAAAAGCTGATTCCTTAGTTGTGGCACACACCATAGCAACACGGAATATTAACAGGGTACACAGGGACTCTGGAGGGTCACAGCAACTTCTGGGGAACCTGAAACTGCTCTAACAGAAGTTCTCTTTAAAAAGAGACCGTGACACAGAGGGAGAAAGACACTCGTGACAAGAGGGGTCCTATTTACATTTTCTGTTGTTTGTTCCACTTATCTGACTATGTTGGGTTTTGGTTGCATCATGCAGGACCTTTCTTTGGGGTGCACGGACTTTCTAGTTGTGGGACAAGGGCTCAGCTGGGATCCCAGCTGCCCGGCTGGGGATCGAACCTACATGCCCTGCATTGGAAGGTGGATTCTTAACCACTGGACCACCAGGGACGTTCCTGCCGTTTTTTAACTATTGATACTGCTCTGTGGCGGCTTCCCTTCTCACCTGCCAGCAGGTCTATAAACACACAGGCGAGCTGTAAGCAGTGGTTACTTCCAGGGGCGGAGGGGGGTGGATTCAGAGACACGAAGGAGAGGAGAGGGAGCGCGACCACCTCTACTCTGTGACTCTGGTGTGTTTTAATTTTTACAAGGAGCACACATTCCTATATTATGTGTGCAGGCATGCAAAACCATTTTAAAAACAAAGCAGCTCTCTCTGCCATAGGAAGCTATCTGAGATAGAGTACCCTGGAAAATTACAAGCTGCACAGTTTCTATGTTAAAGACATACCCAGGACATGACATGTTTGCTCCGGGTAGTGGGTGTCTGTGAAGCTTACCTTTGGAAAACAAGCTGGAAGGAGGAGGACTCTGAGAAGAGTGGGGTGAGGAGTTTAGCACTTTCGCTCCTTACCTTCTGCTGAAGTGTTTTATCAGAAGCATGTATCTTTAAACAATCATCATCATCAAAATGCCAACAAATCCTCACAGCTCATCCCTCACTTGTTCTTCCATCTCCTTGTCCCTGAACCACACCCAAAGGAGCCGACAAACAGTTTATAATTCTGCCTTTAGGGCGCACCCCCACCCCTCTGCCTGGCGGCTGTGGGAGTTTGGGGGAGTGCCGTCAAGCAACACCCTGGCCCTGGCCCCCAGCCCTCCCTCAGCTGTCAGCTGGACCGCTGGTAACAGTCTCTCTGTCCAACAGGATCTGCGAGTGTGGACACCGCTCTCCCTGTAGCTTCCCGGCAGAGCTGGGAGAACGTGGTAACTGACACCCATACAACAGGAAAGGGTGGCAAGATCCAAATCTGCCTTCTGAATCATCTTTATACTATGTAAGGTCTCCTCCTGCAGTAAATACATTTGAATATTTTGGATTAATAATTTCTGATTAATCAACCTAGGACAAACCCCAGGGTCCCCAACTGGAGTATCTGAAAACCTATGGCAACTGCCCAAAGCTGCTGCTCCTTGAAAGGACATCAAAAGCAAACAGAGAGAACCGTAAGACATCTAGAGGGAGGAAACAGCACAATAACTATGAAAATTGCTCTTCCAAGTCGCTTTTAAAATCAAGTGACTTAATTTCACTAACATTGATTTTTTTTTTTTTTTCTGGAGTGATTTAATTTTGCTAACACTGGCTGAGCTTCTGTTTACTTGACATTGACAACTGGGCAAGCCAAAGTCACTACCCACCTCACAGAGGCAGGCAGGAGGCAGGAACACCAGGCTGGGGAGACTGTCCAAACGCAGGTGCTGATGCATGGAACACGGGGGCTTCAAGGGAGTCTCGGAGGTGAATTGTGGTTTCTTTTTGAGGATTGGGGTCCCTCCCTGCTATAAACCAGGGTCTTTTCTCCAAAAACCTACACTCATAAAGGCTCTGCATGCAGTTTCAAGAGCCCTGAACCTCATCTTTGGGTCTCCTGAGACACAGATCACTAACCAAGTACTCTTGGGTCTTAAGCATCTATTGAATATAACACCACTTCACAGATTTATCAACTGAGGTGCAGGGAATCAGATGGCTTTCTCAAAATCCTCCCACTAGCTGGTGGCAGGGCAGAAAAGAAGCCTTCATCTCATGAAGCCAAGCAGAGGTGTTTCCAGAGAACAAGCAGCTCACCCAGCAGAGGTAAGCCTTGCCACCCCCTGCCCCCGCCAAAAAAGCATTATAACGTCATTCCCGTATGTGCCAATTCTGCACAATGGTACATCCATGAAATAGGAGCGTTGTAACACACCCCCAGTATCAGTCTGTGTAGTAAGCCTGAATGAGAGCTCTGCACAGCTGCCCTGCAGGCACCCAGGCCAGGGCTGGAGGCCCGGTCCAAACCCTGCATTCTGCTCACGAAGCAAGAATCCATGCTCAGGTCACCAGAGAACACACTGGCGGCCCAGGCCGCGGCCACCTCGCCCTCCCCTTAACATCGACAAGGCACTCTGAGCCCTCAACCGGCGGGGCCCAGGGCCCTCTCCAGCAGTGCCCACAGCTTTCTGGAACACAGACACGTGGCACCTGCGAGGCTCAAGCCCACACCTCCAGAGAGCTACCCTGCCACGTGTCCTCGTCTGCTCAAGTCCCCCGAACCAGGGAGGGGGTCGTAGGAGCTTTGTCTCCAGCTGAGAGGTGAGTGGCTGTGGCCTTGCCCACGAAGCCAGAGAAGGCAAAGCCAAAATGAGACAGAGCTCTGCAGCTGTAACTTTTCAGAGCTCTAGTCCTTTGTCCGAATTTAACCATCACATGATGGCAGCCTTAGAGCCAAATGGCACAGATGCCAAGTCCTGGCAGCCACAGCCACCTCCTCCCTGACAACCCCACAGCACCTGGCTGGGGGCTGGGTCCCAGGCCTGACCGACGTGACATACCCGCTACCGCTACCACTGCGGTGCTCCGAAAATGCAAATCTAACACCTTTCTTCCATTTCAAGTCCTTCAAAGGCTCCCGGGGCCTCCTAGACAAAGCCTAACCTCCCTGGAGCCCTTATGATCTGACTATGCCAACGCCGCCAGCCTCAGCTCCTGGACTCCCCTTGTTGGACAGTTCCTGAAGCCACCTCAGGTTCCCAAACTCCGAGACACCAGGTACACAGGCTTCCCAGGAGCTCCTTCGGGCAAAACACTCATTTTCTCCACACTAGTCTTCAACACTCACCTTGGTGCCAACTTGACCCTTCCCTCTCTGCTCAGCCATGGGACCCTGGCAGCATCCATCTGCCTGCGGGTTCAAGGGCTCACTTGCTGCTGGACTATGAGCCCCTGGGTGGCAGAGACTGTATTTATTCTCTTTCACAAAGGTCCACCCAACCAAGGTCTAAGGAGTAGCGGGTCTCAGCAAGTACCAGGCAATGAATGACAAACACAAAACCAGCCGCTAACTGTGGTTCACGCAATCTCTCCTCTCTCCTCCTACCCAAACTGTCAGGGTTAAGTCAGTGTGTGCCCAGATCAGCCGGTATACATCGGGTGGAATGGCCAAGAATCGGATAAATTAGAATTATCTAAAACTGGTTTCCATTTAGCTTTGTAATATGATTTGGGGCCATAAAACTGACTTTCCTCATTATACTTGGCCTAAGATATTATTAAAATGAATTTGCAATTTTCAAATTATGTTAACAAATGGCAGCCAATTATCTGCAGAGTGGCAGGGCAAAAATCAAAGCTCTGAAAAATCATACAGGAAAGATTTCACGTTTGGAGGATAAGAAAAAGAAGAGAAAATGTATATGTGGAATGAATACTGAGGGACCTATCTTTCAACAGGGTATCCCAAACATCTAGAAGCTCAGGGGGCTACACTAATTTGCTGCAAATCAGTCACTAAGCATTAACACTGGGTGGAATGCAAGCCCAGATTTACTGAGGCCAAGCCCCACGCATGCTCTCAGCACAGGGAGGAGCTCTTCCAAGTGCAATTCCCCTCCTGTTCACTAAATGGTAGCATCCCGATGGCTAAATGTGCTCCTTCTAAAACAGAAAATAAAAAAGCTCCTTGCTCTCATCTGGATCAGCTCTAGTTATGTTTGTAAAACATTCAGAAAAGGCCATAAAAAGATCTTCACTGAGGGCTGTGCTAAGTATTAAGTATTATTCAATAAACCACAGCTTGGAGGCTGCCAGCTGACATCTAGAACCTGGAAAGAGTGCTGGCTGAATACATCGTTGTTGTTTTTTTCTTCCCTGTTTCAATTTCTAGGTGTAGTTTACATTCATCTGCCCCCTTCTATGAAAAAACATAAAACAAAGCAGAGCTACAGTAAGACACAACCAGAGTAGGTGGCATATTATGATAAACAAAGATGACAATAAACATTTTTCCAGCTGTGATAAACGCGTTTAGATCTATCGTAGAGGCTGTTGGAGCTGCAACTGAAAAAGATCAAAATTACAAGTTGTTTATAACATAGAATTTGTGTCTTTAAAGCTTTCATTTTTAGGCAGAAGTTGTCTCCCTAGGAGATCATTTCCTTACCTTTTTTCAAGCCTGAACTTTTTTTTAAGTTGTGACTTTTTGGAGGCTGTCAACACATCCAAAGTGATTTAACAACTGGCTACGGGCTGGGCAGCACTGTTTGCAAATGAACAAAAGCACCTGGCTCAGCTCAGAGGCCAAGCTGGTAAAGATGCTGCTCCAAGTGGCCTCCTCAGCCTGCAGAGCTATTCCGGGATCCACACCCACCAGGTGATCATAACACTCGCATCTTATTACTGCTCGGTATTTTGAACAAGGAGTTCAATTAACAGCTGTCTCAATGTCCCAGAGACCAAGAAGGAGAGCAGGAGAAACGAGAAATTATGTCCAGATGTCTAAACATCCATGCCTTCGTGCCATTTCTTCGCCTCTGAAAGCATTTGGTTTCTATATAGAGGCTTCCCTTCCATACTCAACTCACACACACACACAACAGAAAACTTTAAACAATAAACCTTGCCATCCAACTGTGACTGATGAGATGTGCTTGTGAAATTGGCTTGTCAGATGCACTTACATAAGAGGATACCCACTTGATTGCAGTTCATAACATCCCTTACATCTTAAAAACTTCAATAGACAACAATTTCCTCAACAAGCAAAACTATTGTATATGAAACTAAGCTAAGATGACCTCATCCCTTAGAAACTGACGGCAGTAAACACGGTAGCCCAGCTGGACAGGGGCCGCAGCAGCACGCATCCATCCGTGGGAATCCATCCGCGGGAGCCAGGGCACCGGCCGGCCCCCTCCCTGCCTTGTAAGTGGGAACGGCCCCCAAATCCGGAGGAGAGTCAACAGAACCGGATAACATCAAATTGTGAAAGACTTAGTTTACTAAATGGAACACTTTACTTTTTGAATCCTAAAGTAAACATCCAGATCACTTGAGGAATCGCTGAGGTGCACCCTTGAAAAGGCACTTTATCTCCCTTTGAAGTCAAACTACTCTGATCCTCTAAAATCCTTGTAACGTCAACTCAACTCCACCCGTCTTAATGACCACCTACTATGTGCCAGGCACTTTGCCAGACCCTAGGGAAACAACGAACCTGTCCCCTGCTCTTAAAGAACTCCTGTAACCATGTAGGGAGAGAAAGATAAAGCAATCACCCCAGTACCAGGGAGTGCATGCAAGATACACTGGCTGGAAGGCGGTCACTGACACACAAGGTTAATCGACTCCAGGGAGGAAGGGCTGCCCAACAGCCTACTCGAAGCAAAATGCAGAGCAAGAAAAGTTCAGCATTACCAGCCATTGCATCTGAGATTCCCCAAACAAGCCACTGAACATAAATTTCAAAAGCATCCCAGAGAAAGATGTTAGTTTCTACGTCTCTAAGGGAAATGTGAAAATGTAGACAAGTTCTTCAATTAAATCTCTAACATTTCTGAATCAACTATTTAAAGACTCCTCTTTATTTGACACTTTTCCCCACAAAAAATAACCCAAGAGCACAGACATGCTTTTTCAACGTGAAGGTTGGTGTCCTCGGACCCTAACCAGAACACCAGTTCACCCAACAGGAATACCCTCAGTAAACACTTCTAGAATGTTCCCAGCCCTTCCTGGAAAACAACTCAGATCATGTTTGTTAATGCAAGAGCCCTGGTGTCCTTTGAGAGATGGAAGTTACTCAAAACCACGTCAAACCAGATGGCAACGGCAGGCTCTCTGGGGCCAGACAGTATGGCAGGCCCGTGTGGGGTCCAGGGTACAGGCCGCTGGCATGTCCACCCTGCCGTTCGCCTACCATCCTGCCCCCAGAGGAACCTGGCACCAGGGACACCCTCAAGGGCAGCTAAGCCCTCCCTAGCCTCTCTCCACCCTACATAGACAATCACCCCCCCGCAAAGGGAACAGTGCAAGGCCTCCATCAAAACCCCAGGTCGGTTTCACACGACCCAAGACAGATCCCAGCACTTCTCCTCCTCCACCCACCCATGCTGAATAGTGACAATCTCCTCCCAGTTACATGTACCAGACAATAATTCAGATGACATCCGAGCCATCCTAAATTCAAGAATCTCGGCTTGATGCAGGTCTAAGCCAGAGACATGAGCAGAATTTTCAAATGAAACTGAGCCAGACTTGCACGGCCCTGAGGTTGGAGCAGGAGCCGGAGACGAATCAAGCCACTCTTCACACCGTCACAGAGCATCACCCAGTGCGATGGTATCCCACTTCTGCAGCCTGTAACAACCTAAGGATATGCAAGCTGCCCTCTGGAGCTCCCCAAACACCCAGCAAATGGCAATGCTACCTCAACTTGGTCTATCAAGGGGTTATCCCTTGGGATGAATCCAAATACGCTAGCATCTTCCTCTCCATAAAGCCTGCGAGGTCAATGCAACACACCCACTGCACTGACTACAAAATCAGCGGACATCTCCCTTATAACAACAGTAACTGCTGATGGTGGGTGCAAAGCAAGAGTTAAACAAGCAGGTGTGTGTCATGAGCAGGCAGACTGTGAAACAAGCTACGTGCAGCAAAAGGAGACAGGGTGCTTGGCCTCAAGCAGCTCCCGATCTGTCAGCAAGGCAGACACATGAAGAGACTACATCTTAACACAAGCAAAAGACCAAGGAAGCTTAAAGACGGAAGTAATTAATTCTGGTTCTTTGCGGGAGGGAGGGAGCCACAAAACAAAGCTCCAGCAGGTCTAATCAGGAATTTTTTTAAAAGTACCTAAAAATAGAAAGAGTGGAAAACAGATATCGAGGAAAGAACACCACAAAGAAAATTCTACAGACAACTAATTTTCAAATGGGATGAGACTGATTTGTTGGAAATTTTTAACTTACCAAAATTAATTAAAAAACAAAACAAAACAAACAATAGCCATGGAAGAATTTTTTTAAGTTGTTACAGAACAATCCATTTTAAAAACATCCGCCTCTACTATATTGCCACTATATCAACTGTTGCAAGAAAGGTAAAAAGAAAAATCACTGGTAATTCATTTTACAAAGCTAGCATAAAGCGGATAGCAAAACTGGGGAAAGAGAGCACACAAACAGAACCACAAAATTATATCACTTAAAAATTTTGATGAAATGTAAGCAAACCAAATCAAATTAGGGATCTAAACAGTTACCCAACACAGTCAAAAATAGTCTATCTCAGGAATTTGAGGAATTACTACCAGGTAATCAATTCCCACATCACCTCAATGGGTATACCACCACCTGAGTCTAAATGGATACCAAAATGACATCTGATGACATTCAACACCCATCCCTCATTAGTCACCCATGAAAACGGGACGGCTCTTCAACATGATGAAAATCTCTCTTAAACCAAAGGATATCACACGTACTGAAGAATACCATTACCACTAATATAACCCCAAAGGACAGTATCTCCATAACTGCTTCCCTGTTAGCTCAGCTGGTAAAGAATCCGCCTGAAATGCCGGAGACCCTGGCTCAGTTCCTGGGTTGGGAAGATCCCCTGGCGAAGGGATAGGTTACTCATTCCAGTATTCTTGGGCTTCCCCGGTGGCTCAGATGGTAAAGAATCTGCTTGCAATGCAGGAGAACTAGGTTTGATCCCTGGGTTGGGAAGATCCCCTGGAGGAGGGTATAGCAACCCACTCCAGTATTCTTGTCTGGAGAATCTCCATGGACAGAGGAGCCTGGCAGGCTGCCGTCCATGGGGTCACAAAGAATCAGACATGATTGAGCAACTAAGCACACACACATCTCCATAATCAGCATATAATACTATTCAGATGAGCTAACCAATGCAATAAGACCCTGTAGCCAGTGAATGCCCAACAGCAGGCCCACTAACTATCTCCCACCTACTAGCCCCAGGTGGCCATGTGAGGAAGGGACAGTTGGTTAAGCAAGACTTGCAGGCAAATCATTCTGCCCGTTTGCCCTTTGCCTTTGTATCTTCCTGTTTCTGCCTGCAACACAGATGTGATGTCTGGAGGCACAGGAGCCATCTTGTGACGTGAGGACCAAAGCACACAGATGGATGGAGAAACAGAAGCCTGGACTGTGGTCCCCCATGCCCCCACCGAGCACACTGCAGTGGCCACAGGCTGCCTTCCTCTAGGCTTTCTAAACTGGGAAAAAAAAAAAAAAAAGCAGTCCTCGACTGCAGACGTTTATCTTCCTAAATGATACATAACTGAAACAGAGTTAAGTACTGAAAAAACTGGAGACAAAATTATCTTTATTGGTTATCGCTGACTCTGCATAGAAAAATCAGGAGGATCAACCAGGAAAAAAAAAGAAACTATAATAAGAGCAATCAATGAATTGGGTAAATACAAGATAAATACACAAAATTCCATAGCTGTTCTCACATAAACAATAATCAGTTAAAAGATATAAAGGGAAATAAAGATTCCGCCCACATTAGCAACAAAAGTTAATTACCTAGGAATAACCCAGAAGGAAAAATATAAACCCTACGTCATTCTATGATTTCTTAACAGATAAATAAAAGTTGAATAAATAGAGAGACATGAAATGTCCTTGACTGAGAAGTCCAAATTTTGGAATTGTTATTTTCTTCCAAATTGATTTATTAACAAACCAAAACCCAATGGACTTTTTCTGTTTTAGGAGGGCAGTGGAGAAGACAACTTGCAACAAGACGGAACACAGACACACACCTTCATGTAGAATCTCCCTCCAAAAGCATTAACGCAGTGGAGAGTCTACCTGGAAGATGCTAACATACAGAGTGAAGCTACCATATATAAGACAGTATGATTTCACCACAAACGGCACACAGATCAGTGGGAAAAGACAGTTCTTTAACAGACCCTATAATAGAAAATATTTTAGATAATCCAATGAAGATAAAACAAAACATCACCATGTTGGGAAAACTGAATATTCAACAGGCAAGGTATCTCGTTTTATTGAAATACAAAATAAATCCTCAAAGCATTAAAGAACTAAAAGAAAAAGGTGAAACATAAGCTAAAGTTGAACTGATTTTGGCATGAGTACAAACTTTCCAAGCAAAAGAAAGACCATAATGAACAGACTGCTACTCCATATTAAAATGAAACACTATACTTCAAAAGTGAAGAAACAGACAGACAGACACCAGACTAGGAAAAACACCGGCAATACGGAGAACACAGGGTAAAGAGCTGCATGGTGTAAACGTCCTTGACAGAGAGGGCCTGTAAGAGTGAACTGATAGAAAGCCCATCGAGAAATGGAAAAAAGAGGCTCATCAATAATTTTTTAAAAGGAAATTAAAGCAGTGAGATTAAATTTTTAAACACTAAAACTGCGAGGCTCAATTTAGCATTCAATAGTGACAAAGAGCAGGATGCTGGGTACTGTTAATGGAGTTTAAACTACAGTTCTCTGGAAAGCAATCTGGCAATATTTATCTAGGATGAAAAGTATACACACTTAAAAAATTCCCAGTATTCCACTCTTTCAACTTTTAGGAGTCTAACCCAAAGAAACAATAAGAGTAGTACCAACAATAGGTCACGTGATTTTGTCATATGATTTTTAATGGCACAAATTGTAAAATGCTTCAATCTAGCAACTACACAGTTTTAATAACTAAAGACCATATTCCAGACGATAAAACTATAATGCGGCAGGCAAAGATTCACGTGATGCTAAGCAGCAGGGAAATGAGGATAAAAATTTGTGTATAGTGAACACTCATTTTTGTTTTTTTAAATAAATACGCACACAGGTAAGTTGAGGGAGATAAAAAAAAAGACCTCAGGAAATTACAACGAACTCTTAACGGTTACCTCTACACTGACTACAGATGATTTTTATTTTCCTTTTTTCCTAATGATAGTTTCCAATTTTCCCCTAATAACCATTTATTACTATTATAATTTGAAAAAAAGCAATAAATGTAATGATTGTAGTATAAGGTGGCAGGCAAATTTGCCCCTAATTAAAGGTTCATTGTTCATCGTAGTGGCATGCTATCTTTAAACAGGTCAAATACGGGAAGCGGTTGTACTGCCGTATGCACACGACTGTTGAATCAATTCTCACTGCCACCAAACCCTTTCGACCGCAGGCTCGTCTATAGGAGGCAGTGGGCTCCACCGAGAGCGCAGTGCGTGGAAGGAGGCAGGAGGCCTTGCTGGGCCTGTTGTGATCTGAGCACTCTCTGGCATCCATCTCTTAGCTTTTCATAAAACCCACCAAATGCCAAGTACCATGGACCCAACAGTGAGCACCTTTCTTGCTTTCATGGGGTCTTCAGTTTCTCTTTCCCAAATTTTAGGTTAAAGTGATTGTGACTACCGTTTTGTCCTTTTGATACATGCAATTATGATTTGATAACAAATCCTATCTCAATACCTGGGTTCGACCCCTGGGTTGGGAAGATCCCCTGGAGAAGAGAAGGCTACCCTCTCCAGTGTTCTTGCCTGGAGAAGTCCATGGACTGTACAGTCCATGGGGTTGCAAACAGTTGGACACAACTGAGCGACTTTCACTCACTCACTCCCTCTCTCCCTGTCTCAATACAAGAATCAGATTCATTCTGCAGTCATTATTTTAAAGCATGTCTAAAATCCATGCTTCCCCCAAAGACACAGGTTTGCTATAGATAGCATTAACACTCTGACCATTCAGAGACCACCACCAACTCATTGTGCCAATTTAACTTGCCTCTGACCCCCAGGATGGCCTTCACAGATGACAGAAACAGGGCTCCCCAGTTTGTGCAAATATTTCCTACAGAAAACTACAATGACAATGTAAAGTTCATGAAGAGAAAGGGAGCTAGCTAGATTTCCAGAGAGAACATGCTGGCCTCAAACACACAAAATGAGAAACCAATTAGCAGAGCCCAACACAGAGGGGCTGCTTGTCAGGTGTATGCACAGTACCTAGTTAGCAGAACAAGCAGCAAGTTTAAAAAGCTGGTGCTCCATCTGCTAATTCAAAACACCCTGCTCCCAAGAGCTCTCTCTACACCATCAACAAAAACTGGAACGATTTCTTCATCGGCCAGAGGTGAGGAGGCCTGTCTAACTGTACCCGAGCTTGCACCTCGCGTGGGAGGATCCAGCAGTTACCACCTGTTTCAAAAGGTGGTATTTCCAAAGCTGATGAGTAAGGCTGTGCTGAGTGGCTCAGTCGTGTCCTGCTCTTTGCAACCCCACAGACTGTAGCCCACCAGGCTCCTCTGTCCATGGAATTCTCCAGGTAAGAATACTGGAGTGGGTAGCCATTCCCTTCTCCAGGGGATCTTCCCAACACAGGGATCGAACCCAGGTCTCCCACACTGCAGGTGGATTCTTCACCATCTGGGCCACTAGGGAAGCCCAAGAATACTGGAGTGGGGAGCCTGTCCCTTCTCCAGGGGATCTTCCCAACCCAGGAAGAGAACCGGGGTCTCCTGAGTTACGGGTGGACTCTTTACCAGCTGAGCTACCGGGAAGCCCTTGTGTAAGGCTACTAAGAGCCAAGGTCTTCGTGCTTAAAAATAATAAAATCACTAAAAACTAAAAGTCATACCCGGGGACTGTGTACTCTTTCCCATTTTTTAATTGTTGAGAGAGCCCCAAAAAACTAGAGATAGAGAGCTGTTATCCCCCCACTGGATGGGCAGCTGAGGAAAGATCTTTCTGCTTATGATCTTTAGGAAGAGTCCCCCAGAAGAGGGGCTGTTCCACCAATATATCAATTAACCAGACTGTGTAAAACCACGTGCCCTCCAAATAGATGCTATGGACTGTAACCCCAGAGAAGGCAGACAGCAGCACCTTCACAGGATCCCAGATGCAACGCAGGCCAGCACCTGCAAAGAACAGGTACTGGACCACACAAGGGGAGCTGGACATTAGGAATTCTACCCAGAAACTGTCGTTCACCTTCGTGAAAGCCTAGATCAAGTTATCACTAGATATCCTGCTTCAGCTTTTTAGACACCTGCATTTGGGGGCCTGCAGGTAGGGGGTCCATTCACCATGGATGAAATTATTCCGGGACCAGAATTAGTTTACACAGGACCCCTTCAGTGGCCAAGATATCATCCCTTAAAGCTGAAAAGGTTGTTGTACTTGTCAAAATCTTGTGACTCTTATCACAAATTAGATCAGAACTTTCAAACAGGAGGAATAAAATTTGTAGCTCGGAAGCATTTGAACATGAGACCCTTCTGCGGCTCCACACTTTCATTTCATGGAGAGGGTTGGTGGGGAAAGGGGGAGTCTGACATTCCATCATTTCCTTGATTACTTTGGATCTTTCTCCTTGTTGCAAGAATTATAAACACTCTCACTTCTTTTATATTCAGAAAGTATCATTTGTACCCAAGTAAGTCTTTCAAAAATAAACATTATGAGGGAAACAGCAGCATTGTTGCAAATGTGTGTGTGCACTAGCAAACTCACTACTGCTTGGGTTATATACACACACTCACACCCACCATAAAGCTAAGAAGGAAACTAAAATGTCACCTGTGCACTTCTGGGTTGATTAAAGTTCTTTCAATTTATCGCCTTCATACAGCCTGTCCAAACAAAAAGATCTCAAGAATTCCTTTGTAACAGCCCAAACAAGAGCCTAAACTTGCAAAGCTATTTTTCAGAGCTCAATAGTACAACAACAGGAAGTAGAACTTCTGGGCCGGGGATTTCGCTATTTACTTTTTCTTTCAATGGCTGCTTTTAAATGAGAGAGGAAAAAATGTCCACAGGCATTACAAATCCTGGAAGCTATGAATCAGGAAGTGGGAAATGGTTGATGCTGAAATGGCCAGCCTGAAAATCCTGGCTCTTTCATGTCGTCAAGTCTCCAGAGCTAGGAATTTCAGAAATCTTAGGCATTCTGCATTATTTTCTGAATCTTAAAAGAACCAAGATTTGAGCAAGAAAGGCCAAAGAGAATGAAGCAGTGAGTAAGCCCCTAACCTCTGGCTCCATGCCCCGACCAGCACACATACCTTGCCCCCATAATTAAAGGTTCAGTGGGAACTCACTATCTACAAACAGGGTTTTGTTTATGATGCTGCTCCGGAGAAGCGGGCGTGGGGTCCTGGTGGGCACAGACAGCTGGCCTCACACCTCAGCCCCCTCATTCCCACCCGGTGTGGAGCCTGCAGCAGACCTGGGACTAAATATTTCACATCTCAGAACACCCAATGGTTGATGCATATGGTCACACTGGTTTTCAGGGAAGACTCTACCTGATAGAGGCTACTAAAGCTGAGTAAAACTCAAAGGCCCATGAAACAGAGTTGCATGAGCGCTTTCCAGTGTCAGAGTTGAGCGGGCGTCGCCCTTCACCTGTTAATTTAAGGGCGCTTGAGCAACAGAGCAGGGCTCACTCTCCACAAAGACACCCTACAAACATCTGCACAGGCGTTTACTATGCTGATCCAAGGGGGAAGGGCCACACTCTCATCCTCCTTGCAAAGGTCTCCCTTCTTCCACGACTCAACCAGAATGCCTTCCCATTCCAAAGCCCTCACAGTCCAAGCACCAAAAAGCTGCCAGGGCTTGGAAAACACCCCCAGTTACTTTCTACAGAGGTCAGACATACCACCTCCACCAGCAAGCTGCACGACATGATGCATTTTAAAACAATGCTGACCTGGGGTGGGAAGGAAAGGAAGAAAAAATGGATGTTTCTGCTTATTCCCATCGGACGTGATAACCTGAGAGGCCTCTGTCTGGTCCAGAAATGAGTAGCTCCGGTAAGTAAGACAGAGCCAAACCAGCCCGGGATGCAGTGTGATGGTGGTGGTAGGACGGTGGAGGGACCAGCCTCTCCCGTCTCCCCCGCCAGACACATCCCAGCATCTCCCCAAAAAGGCTGTGGATTACTTCACAAAGACCAGGGGCTGCCAGCGTATTAGTTTAACTTACCCAAGTAAGAGAACCGGTTTTCATGGACTGTTTTTGATGTGAGACTCCATCACGTCCCTCAGCCTGGCCTCTGAGAACCCCCCGACACCAGCCCCAACCTGCCCCCAGCCTCACCCTCTGCCCCCACCTCCAGCCTGTTCCCTGGGCCGCACCACACGCGCTTCAGCCCTCACCCAGCTCACCCCCAGGCTGAGTAAACCCTGGTCCTCCCAGGACCTCCTGCTGGGCTCCCACTGCCCGTGCCCCCGCCCATGCTGGTCCTGTTCATCACGACCCCGGTCCGCTCCCAGAAGCGTCTCTCTGCAGCCACACAGCACACCCTCTCAAGGCAGGGGCTGCTTCCATGACACGGCCCTACTGCTAGCACGTCCCTGAACATCCAGACACTCCAATCTGTCCCTCTTCAACTTCTCCCAACCAGATGCTCTCTAACCTTCGAGCCCCTGATCCACCTGCTCACCCCTCTTCTCTGCAGTACAAGCTTCACCAGACCCTTCTGCTCCACTGCCCACATCCAGGCAGTGCCCTGTCTGCTTTCAACAGTGCCCAGGGTGGGCCTGGCACTGGAGAGAAGGCCAAAGGCAGTGCACAGGGCCCACCGCACCACCAGGAGCCAGGGTGCCCCCCAGGCCTCAGGCAGCTTCCTCGCAGGGTGGCCGGGAGGCAGAAGGAAGGTGGGGGTGAGCGTTTCAGCCGCTGCCCCTGTGGGAGCTGGGGCTGAACCCTCAGAAACTGCTCGGCCCTGTCTGCGGTCCTGCTCCCGTCAGTCTGCCCAGACACGTGACCCTCAACCTTTCTCTGTCCTTCCATCCAGAAGAATCCACAGCTGCCAGGCACACACGACCCTCAGGGCAACTTTCTGACCAAGGCAGGAAGGAGGTGGCAAATCGGACTTCAATTCAGAGCTCAGGGTGGCGAGAAAGGGATCCCTAAGTTCCCCAAAAAGCCTGGCCCACGTTCACTGAACATTCAGACCAGTGGTCCAGGGAGAGGTCTGCGTGGAGGGAAGCAACCCTCACAGGGGCTCGTATCCCCTTCATTGAAACATGCCCTGATTTCAAGCAGCGGAGGCTCCAAGCAGCGTGCCAGATCCAGACCGGCAGATGAGAGCGGTGAGCTGAGTCCTAAGGAAGCCTGACCTCAGGCCGCGGCCTGAACGCTTGGGATCCTCCCAGCAGAAGCCTTAAGACGCCTCATCTGTCTCTAAACTGCCCGCAGGATTAACGGGAAGGCTTGATCGATACCGATTTTACTGTCATGGGAATGACTCACTCCTAAATCCTACTCAGCTTAAAACTCAGCTGTGAACAGAAACAAAACAACATAATAGCAGGGTCAGATTGAAAATAGCAAGTACGACTTGTAAACAGTTCATGCTTATAAACAATTAACAGTCACCTCCCCAGTCACCCAGCCTCGTGGACGTGCTGAAAGGGAGTTCCATCCCCAGCACGTCCCCAACCCTTCACCACTGCTGGAGTCATATTCACAAAACAGACCCTGGGGGTGGAGGGCAGTTAAGATGAAGGCCTCTGAACCGCATGCCATCCCACTGGAAAGGTGAGCTTTCAAAAACTCAAAATGAAGCAGTCCTGGAGTACAATTGCCCACTAGGAGCCACTGCAGAGTTCAAAGGCAGCAACTCCCTTGTCCCAAACTGGCGGAAGCGGGGTCGTGTGAGATTTCCCAATAACCACGCTCCTCTCACGCAGCATCCACTCTAAGAAAAGCAACCGTGTGCCCAGAAGACCACCTGTACATTTCACGCATCTGGCCAAAGCATCAGAAGCCAAGTGCGCTCAGGGCCATCTTAAAAGCTTCCACATATAGGTGCTGGGTTTCCCTTAGTTTTTCCAAACGAACCCAAAGCCAGCTCTCGAAACTGACCAAGAACTTCAAATATATGTATATTACTCCATTGTTATGGAATGCATGTTTGAGTTCCCCGAAAACTCATATACTGAGGCCCTAACCCCCCCGTGGGATGGTATCAGTGAGGTTACGGCACCTTGGGGTGGGGTCCCACCAAGGCAGGAGCGTCCTCTGGGCTGGAAGACCGGAGCGTGCTCGCCTGCCTCCCTCTGGCCCCACGTGACGCCGCCACGTGACGCCGGCCATCTGCAAGCTGGGAAGTGCACACTCATCAGACACTGCCCCTGCCAGAGCCTTCATCCTGGACTTCCAGCCTCCAGAGCTGTGGGAACTAAGTATCTGCTGATTAACCCCAGCCTGCGGTGATTTGTTACAAGAGCCTGAGCCGATGCAGACGTCCCCCAGCTTCGTGAGAGCCCATCGCCACGCTGGGGAGCAGTACCCCACCCTCTTGACACCTTCTCCTGCCCAGAAGACGAGAGTGGTCACTCCAGCTGACTTCCGAGATGCAGAGAAAGTACCAATCAACTTCCACGCCCGGCGGAGCCGCCCGCAGCAAGATTCCTCCCACAGGGCCTACATGAAGAGGCTGCTCAACTGAGTGGGGTGGAGAGGACTCCCTTCACAGCCAGGCGGGCTCACCTGCCTCCCACTCTGGGTGGAACAAGGCAGGGCCAGGCCTGAGCCCCGACTCCCGGTTAAGCCAGAGGGTGACAGCTTAGGACCAGAAGCAGGCCCGGAGAGCAGCTGCGGGTGCTGGGCAGGCAGCCCACCTGGACAGGCAGCACGTGCCCTGGCCCTCAGGCCACACCCGGGGCCTCTGCTTCCTCCTCTGCGTTGAGGAGACGCTCCCACTCGGGCTCGCAGGGGTCAAGCCCTTTCCTTCAAGGCTCCCTATGCAGCGGGTGAGTCCACGAGAGGGAAGAAATTGAGCTGTCAAGGCAAATGAAAAACTTCTAGTCTAATCAGTGAGAGAACCAGATATCTAAACAAATCTCTCTTCTGGAAAAATAAGAAAATGAAAAAGCAATTACACGTCACATGGCTGATTAGTAATAAATTTCATTTGTGGCTAGATGGCACGGGAGTCTGACTCCTGACTTGCCTTCCCTGGAAGGAAAGCGCTACCGGAGATGCTCTGTCATGGCAAACAGACCCACCCCTGGTGGCTCAGCGCAAAGCCACGCTTTTGGGGACGCCTCTCCTGACCTCACACAGCCCCCCGAGCTCCCGGGGCACCTGTGACAGCCCTCGCTTGCCTCCGCCACCACGGCCACCACGGGAGGGGGCTGGCTTTTCCGCTCCAGCTCTCCCGCACAGCACATACTCAAGAAACCAGACTTTTTGACACTGCAGAAAAATGAACACAACTTGTTGTTGCTTAGTCACTAAGTCATATCCAGTCCTTTTGTGACCCCCATGGACTCCTCTGTCCATGGGATTTCCCAGGCAAGAACACTGGAGTGGGTTATCGTTTCCTTCTCCAGTGGATCTTCCTGACCCAGGGATCGAACTTGGGTCTCCTGCATTGCAGGTGGATTTGTCACCCCCAAGCCGCCAAGAAAGCCACTTGAACCACAGCAGCATGAAGTGCATTCACACTGTTGCACAGACATCGCCGCCATCCATCCTCGGAACTCTTTCCAACTTCCAAACCCATCAGATGCTAATTCCCCATCCCCCCTCCCTCAGCTCCTGATACCCAGCATTCTACTTTCCGTCACTGTAAATGTGGCAACTGTAGGTTCCTCATCCACGTGAAATCATATGGTATTCGCTGACTTGTGACTGGCTTCTTTCACATAATGTCCTCCAGGCTCATCCTTCCTATAGCATGTGTCAAAATCTCCTACCTTTTTTAAGGCTGCATAATATTTGATAACTTATACGGGCCACCTTTTGTTTAACCAACGGAAACATCCAGCTTTCAGCTACTGCAAACAATTATTTCCTGCTAGGAACATGGGTGTGCAAATATCTCCGATTCCTGTGACCAAGGCCTCTGGGCATATGCTAATGTACGACTGCTGATCAGACTGCAATTCCATGTTTAATGTTTCGAGGAACGCCCCACGCTGCTTTCCACAGCAGCTGCCCCATTTACTTTCCCACCAGCAACGCAGATCAGCTGTGCCGTCTTCACACCCCTGCCAACACCTGTTCTTTTCAATGTTTGGATAATCGCCGTCCTCACGGACATGAACTGGTGTCTCACTGTGATTTTCCTTGCATTTCCCTAATGACTAGTAAGTGGCCCATCTTGTCTCGCGTTTACTGACCTCAAGGAATAACTTATAAACCGAAGGAATTAACTCCTCTCTCGCTAAGAAAAGCCCTCTTACTGTGAATTGTTTCAAGTTGGTTGAATAAGGGGTCTGGATTCAAAACACACTTCCCTAGGAAACACTACCATAGGTAACAGCCCCCTGATGAGAGCACCCAAGCTTAGCTAATGAGCTTCCGAAGCAAGACTAAGCCTGATCTCCATCCCAGAAACCAGAAACCCTGTACCATCCCAGGGGGCAGAGCAAAAGGGCAGCTCCTTCTCTCTATCCTGGATGTGGCTCTCTGGCAAAGAACTTACTAACCAGGCACCACCTTTCCCCAAGGCTCGGATGGCAAAGAATCTGCCTGCAATACGGGAGACCTGGGTTCAATCCTTGGGTTGGGAAGATCCCCTGGAGAAGGGAATGGCTACCTACTCCAGTATTCTGGCCTGGAGAATTCCATGGACAGAAGGGCCTGGCGGGCTTACCATCCAGGGGGTGGCAAAGAGCTGGACACGACTGAGCGACTAACACGCTCACTCTCACCATTTCTGGGGCTGGCTCCCACCCTCGCTGAGACCTCTGGCATCTGGGAACGCACACCATACTTCCTCACTTTTTCCAGTATTTTGAATATTTGAACTAGTGTTTTTGGATAAGTAGAGTCACGTATGACGCCCCCTTCACTTCTCATGCAGACCTTCCTCCCCAGAAGACCACTTGGCCCCCAAGCCACTCCCGGGAAGGCAGAGAGCAGGGCTGTACACGCTCCATGCCACTGCGGAGTGACTCACTGTCCAGTGAGCCCCAACGCCTGGGCTATCTTGGGGCTCAAATAACTGCCTCTCCTGGAGGAGCATGTTCTGCGTCCTTCCCCGGAGGCAGCAGGGATGACAGGAAGAGAGAGGAACACAACAGACAGAGGTGCCTTCTATCCCAAAGACAAAAGGCTGGAGCCAGCGCTCACGAAACTCCTCTGTCAAGTGAAGCTGCTAGAGTCTTGATGTGAAGGTCAGAGAAGGCAAATGATGCTAAAAGCCAAACATCAGAACCCATATGCACCAGGAGGGCGCTGATCACTTTTTAAGGAAGTAGACAACTTTTAACGTCTGTTCCTTCCATCCTTAGTAACAATAATACGACTAACCCCTAGTGCCGATGACAGGCACGCCATTCCAAGGAATGTATGTTCATCTGCCCAAGAAATACTGGACTTGTCCTCTGAAATGGGTGCCATTGACCAACTCCCATCTTGCAGATGAGAAAACTGGGGTACAGAAGGAAAACAAGGTGTCCAGGCACAGCCCATCAGTAGACGTCTCATTTGAGATAGAGCCCGAGCCATACAGAACCTGGAGCATCAAAGACAACCGGGGAGAAGGGCGTTCTGGACCCAGCAGAAGGCGTGGTTTCTGCCCGCAGCACACGGACACTGTGCCCCTTAGGTCTGCTCGCTCCCACAGGCGAAAGGGATTTAAAATTTGGAAGTCAGCACACTGAGCGCAGGAAAGTAGCCCCAGGCCTCCAGGCGACCTCTGGAACTGGAGTGTTTGTTTCTAAGGCTATTTGTCCAGTGGCAACAGTTGCAGGAAGGGCAGCAGGAATCTTCCAGCACTAACCTCCCCACCCCCCGACCCCTGTGAAGGACCAGTGACCGCTTCTCAGGGGAATAACAATGTGCCGGTCGAGTTCAAAACATCATCAATATGCGTTCAAGTTAAAAAGCACCAGTAGCAAAGCTCGGAGCTGGACACCTAACTGGCCTCCCGTTTCCAACAAATGAGCCCACCCTGCTCCGGGTGGCCAGCCTCCAACCTCAGGCCATGGCCAGGGCCCAGCACGCGGCTTGGACAGGACCTGGGGTCGTAGCCAGGCTGGGTCCCTGGAAAGTGGGAGAGCAGTGCCCGGCGATGCACACGCAAGCGCACCGGAAGAGCTTTCCCTTTTGTTTCCAGAGAAGAGGAGTGTGTCTGGAGGCTGTGCGGCCCCCAGTTTCAGCCTGGCCCTCTCCTTCCCCAGCACCTCCGATGGCCCTGGGTGTTGTTCCTGGGGCACCCTTCTGATGGGTCGGGATGTGACTCGTCCCCCAGGAGCCCGCTCACTGTGCCTTCACGGGGTCACCAGCACCGACCCAAGCGGCCCTCCGCATGCCCCCCAGGAACACCCTAACGCTCACAGGGCTGAGCCCTCCCCTGGCTCTCCCATCCGCCACAGACTCCAGCAGCCCTGCCGGGCCCCCCGGAGCCTGTCCCAGAGCACCCGAGAGTCAAACCTTCAAGGAGCATCAAAGTTGGAGCAACCGCGACCGCCTGAGCTCTTCAGAAGCTTGATGCCCCCCACCCGGCTGCCCACCCGTCTCAGGAGCTCAGAACATCACAGCAAGTGCAGGAAATGGGGCCAGTCCTCCAGGGAGAGGCTGCGGGACCACCAGGGCCTGCAGGAGAAACAGGTTAAAGCATGCACCTGCTGGACGCTTCCTACAAGCCGGTCCTGCTGGGCACTTGGGATGCAAGACTATCCCTCAATGATTCGGTGAACCGCAGATGGGGACACTGAGGCTCCAGCATCTGCCTGCACCTGTGGGGGCTGCCTCTGGCAGGGAGCCTTGGGCGGGGAAGTAGGCTTCAAAGGCAGAAAGCGCCATGAAGAGGGCAGACGAAAGGCAGGGGCCGTGCTGGCTTGTATGGATGGAGCTCACCCCCACCATGTTCAACATCTGCATGGCACTTTCCAAGACGCTCTTAAACAAGCTATGCCTGAAATTAATGCACCAGGTTTAAATGGTTATGTTTCCATTTATCTGTAAGAAATATCCCACCAGACTAGAGTCCTTAGGGTATGAAGCTTTCAAGGGTAATCTCTCAGGTGCTGATTACATTCAGGAGACCTATTATTCCATCAGCTTCTGGGGGAGGCAGGGTGCAGGCTTCCAACCTCAGTGGCCCCACAATGAGGCTGCCAGAGGCCTCGTCCACGGCCCTGAAGGAGAGGGCGCACTTCAGTGACAGGAGTCTTTAAGGTGAGCTATCGTCCCCACCAGGAGTCAAGGCGAAAGTTAACTGGCCTCGTCAAGGAAACCGTGCAAGAAACGTCAGCCCCGCTCAGTCCAGCCAGACCTTCCAAAGAACCCCGTCTCTCTGCGTGCTGTCTCTGGATCTGAAGATGGGAAATGCCACGAGGAACAGCCTGGACATTCGCAGTCGTTCGGAGGGGAAAGTGTCAGGGTCAGGAGTGGCAGAGGGAGCCCCATGGACGCCCCACCTGCCCCAAGGCGGGACCCAGGCTGCCTCCAACTGGCGCTGGCTCCACACAGCCTGCAGCCCATCCCGGACACAGCCGGTGCCGAGAGAGATGCGCTCAGCCCTCCAAGGGCCTCCCTGGTGGCTCAGCAGTAAAGAATCCGCCTGCAACACAGGAGAAGCAGGAGAATGGGGTTCTATCCCAGGGTCAGGAAGACCCCCTGGAGAAGAAAATGGCGCCCCACTCCAGGATTCTTGCCTTGGAAACCTCATGGACAGAGGAGCCTGGTTGGCTACAGTCCACAGGGTCACAAAGAGTTGGACACGACTGAGTGACTGAACCACATTTATAGGGAACTTCTGGAACAAGGCCTTCCTCCAAAGAGATGAGGCAGCCTCAACACAGGGCTGGACTCACAAGTGATCTTTCCAGGGGTTCTAGGGTTTTCACTCACCTCAGTGTACAAAAAGCCTGATTAAACCATGATGTTAAAGATACCTGTATTGCTTCCAAGTTCTTTGTAGTAGTAACTGGCCTGATAAAACGTTTCAGCTGGCAGAGTGATCATGTTGGTGTTCAGTTGCTCAGTCGTGTCCAACTCTTTGCAAACCCATGGATGCAGCACGCCTGGCTTCCCTGTCCTTCACTCTCCCGGAGCTTGCTCAAACCCATGACCACTGAGTTGATGATGTCATCCACCCATCTCATCCTCTGTCGTCCCCTTCTCCTCATGCCTTCAATCTCTCCCGGCATCAAGGTCTTTTCCAACGAGTCAGGTCTTCGCATCAGGTAGCCAAATTATTGGAGCTTCAGCTTCACCATCAGTCCTTCCGATGAACATTCACGGTTGATTTCCTTTAGGATGGACTGGTTGGATCTCCTTGCAGTCCAAGGGACTCTCAAGAGTCTTCTCTAACACCACAGCTCAAAAGCATCAATTCTTCAGCGCTCAGTTTTCCTTATGGTCCAACCCTCACATCCATACAAGACTACTGGGAAAAAAAACAGCTTTGACTAGATGGACCTTTGTCAGCCAAGAGTGGTCATGACAAGATGAAAATAAATGTGTTGTTCACGTTGCTTCAAGTGGAGGGGGCATGGGGGACTGAGTGTGTCCCTTTAAGAGGGCTTCTGTTAGCTGAGGTCTTCCTGCGTGCTAGGCACTGAGGCATGAGCTCAGAATTTAAGGATAACCAAGGTGCCGCTCACCTCCCTGACCAGCAGAGAGAAAACAGTCTGGGGACGACACACCAGCAGGGGTAGAAAGTGATCTGCGGGGCCATCCAGCTGGCAGGGTCGAGGCCGCTGGACAAGGAGAGCTGCAGCTAATTCTGAAAGGAGACTGCGAGGGCATGAGCTGGTAATACAGTTGTATCAGAGGAGGAAATAAAGTTGCCAAGAGCCCCTCGGCACAGGGGCTCCCACCTGCCAAGGCAAAGAGACCTGAGTGGGTCCAGTCTGTTTCAGAAACAACCAGAGCTGTTGTTCAAAATGTCTCAGGGGATGGCAAGTTGCAATCCTCTATCAGACAGCCAAACCAATGACTTCCAAATTAAAACCAGCCAAAGGCAATCACAGAGAGATGAGCCTAACGCTTTCTAAATGAACCACCTATCCACTAACTTCATGTAGCCTCAACTAAGGAAGTGAGAAAACAGATTCTGAAACTACCCAATGAGTAGCAAACCAAATACAGAAAAATGTCTAACAAAATACAACCAACATGAGACCCAACAGCAGCAATGAAAGTGTTTGTTACTATTCTCTGTCAGGATTTCTGGCTGGTGAGCACCTGCCCAAGGTGACACACAGAAGAATGATAATTAAAGTCTTACCACATATTTTAAGTAGAGCAATGGGAAGTTTTTTAAAAGGAATCAATAGATGTTTTAAACCTCTAACCTCGAAAGGAATATTTTAGAAGTTGTCACTTATTAAAGTCCTGTAGAAACATCTTAAATCCCAAACTGTAAAAGGTGCGCTAGATAGATACAACTTTTTGTCAAAAGTTGCTCACACCACTTAGGGAGACCCAAATTCTCTCAAGCTAGTTCACTGATGCAGCAGAGCAACGTTAATTGAAAACCATATCCCAACAGGTCCTACAGAAGCCTGCAGTCCCCACATTTTCCTGCAGCTGGGTTCCCAGGAACCTAAGCCAGACAGAGAGACCACAGGGCTGGGCTGTCTTCATCCTTAGGCACCAAAGAGGCCGAATTTCCTTGCCGGCCACTAGATGGCGCCTACAACATTGGTGAGGCGGACAAAGCGCACACTGGACACTTCTTGGGTACCAGCCAAACGGACAAATGGTTAGAGAGAGAAAGCAAGGTAGACCTCTGAAATGGACGACGCACTGTAGGTACCGGCCACTGTTCAATGAAAAAAAGGTAAAAAAAAAAAATCACAAAACTGTTAAACAAGCAAACTGCAATCCTGTTAAGTAAGCACCTTAGCAAAATAAATCCTCATGACAGAACATTAATTGAGCACCTACTATGTGCCAGGCTCTGCATAACATTTAAACGACAACGGAAGCCCGATGTCAAGTGCATCCTGTATTTCTGGCACTATCCAAACAACAACTCTGTTCAAGGATGCCATGCCCATTAGAGCAGTAGCAAATAAAAGCTGGAGGGCTTAGGATATGCCAGCCCAAGCATTTGACATATGCATCAGCTCACTTTTTGCTTTTAAGAATAAACGTCTGGAGTAGGTTCTATTAGAATTATAACTTTACAGATGAGGAAAACTGAGGCACAGAAAGATTAAACAATTGGCTTGAGGCCTTAGCTACTGAGGAGCTGAGATTCAAACCCAAGCCCTTTGCCTGCACTTCTCTCTGCTGCTGCTGCTGCTGCTGCTGCTGCGTCGCTTCAGTCGTGTCCGACTCTGTGCGACCCCACAGATGGCAGCCCACTGGGCTCCGCCATCCCTGGGATTCTCCAGGCAAGAACACTGGAGTGGGTTGCCATTTCCTTCTCCAATGCATGAAAGTGAAAAGTGAAAGTGAGGTCGCTCAGTCACGTCTGACTCAGTGACCCCATGGACTGCAGCCTACCAGGCTCCTCTGTCCAGGGGAGTTTCCAGGCAAGAGTACTGGAGTGGGATGCCATTGCCTTCTCCGGCACTTCTCTCTACACCCTCATAAAATGACAACAGCTCGGGTCCCAGAGAAAAACCAGTCACTGCTAACCGGCACAGCATAGGGTACGACCTCAAAAGGAACAGGTGGGAAGTCAGATCTACAGAAACGAGGGTAATCAAGAAAAACTTCAGGAAGGAGAAGGAATCTGTGTTACAAATTAAAAGATGGCATCTCAGATGAACTCAAACTCTAGGAAGGTATTTGGGGAACAGGAATTAACCTAGTGTCCCATCTTTACACAGTCACAGTCTTGTCCCTATTTCACAGATCTGAAACCTAGAGTTTTGTTTGTTTTAATGAAAAAGAGATTTCAACCCCAATTTTTCTGGCCTTTTCTGGCAACATCAATAAAGAGGAAAATCACTCCAGGCCTTGAA
Organism: Nanger dama; assembly: GCA_917880005.1. Lineage (NCBI taxonomy): Eukaryota > Metazoa > Chordata > Mammalia > Artiodactyla > Bovidae > Nanger > Nanger dama. Next base: position 7,473,389 of record CAKJTW010000044.1, on the reverse strand, counting down.
TACAGAAGGAGCAGAACATGGAGCTAGGGATGGGCTTGCTTACCACAGAGCCAGAGCCCGCTGATAAGAGGCCCAGGAATTCACACGGGATCCCGACAGCAAAGTCTCAGTAAGAGCGGGTTGCAGCCCAGGCCAGGGCCCTTGGATTTGACTCCTGGACCAAGGGGCAGCACCACAGAAGGTACATGCTGATAATCTGGGGCTGGCAAGCCTCTCAAAGCAGAGGGAGGGCGTTGGAGTAGGAATGCCCGGCCCAGAGGCCAACCAAGCTTCTCCTCCAAGAGTCCATGCAGGTCTGGACGGGACCAGGGTGGAGAATGTGAACAATTTCAGGTGACTCAGGGAGGGAGAAAGGAAACATTTAATAAAGGCGTCTCCCCAGAAAGGGTCTGATGAACAGAAATGTAACTAGGAATTCCATCCTGCCCCAACAGCACTTGTTGTTGAAAATCTTACTGAGGTAATGCTAGATAGAAAATCCCAAATATACAGCTCAACCAAGTACAACAGTGATAACAAAAGAATTTCCTGGGATGAAACTGTAACATGTTGTGATCTCACATATTCCATGAACTCATTATCCACAGAAATCAGACAACAGAACTAAGGAAGCCCAACAGCAGACCTTCTCTGCCTCCGGTCTCTCTGATCCTTTGTCTTCATGATAATCTGTTATTCGCTTTCAAATTCAGAGCCTGAGCTACTGGTGGGTATTTTACCCCACTACTGAGAGACCCCCAAAACTTAGCAGGGGAGAGTAAACACAGGACAGCGCTGATGATGACAGCACAGCTGCTGGGGACTTTACAACCTAAACAGAAGTGAGTGACAGCTGATGAGCCAAGAAAACTACTGCTGGCTGGCACAGGCAAGACCACGGACCTCTCCCCTGTTGCTAGCTGGCACAGGCAAGGAGACCACGGACCTCTCCCCTGTTGCTAGCTGGCACAGGCAAGACCACGGACCTCTCCCCTGTTGCTAGCTGGCACAGGCAAGGAGACCACGGACCTCTCTCCTGTTAGGAGATCATGGACCTCTCCCCTGTTGCTAGCTGGTACAGGCAAGGATATCATGGACCTCTCCCCTATTGCTAGCTAGTACAGGCAAGGAGATCATGGACCTCTCCCCTATTGCTAGCTGGTACAGGCAAGATCATGGACCTCTCCCCTGTTGCTAGCTGGTACAGGCAAGGAGACCACGGACCTCTCCCCTGTTGCTAGCTGGTAGAGACAAGGAGATCATGGACCTCTCCCCTATTGCTAGCTGGTACAGGCAAGGAGATCATAGACCTCTCCCCTACTGCTAGCTGATAGAGGCAAGGAGATCATGGACCTCTCCCCTGTTGCTAGCTGGTATAGGCAAGGAGATCATGGACCTCTCCCCTGGGCTCTCTTTCTATGCTTCCTACTCTTCTCCAAGAGTTTATTATAGGTCAGTTGGATGCTTTTGATTTGGGAAAAACTGTTATAAACTCATCTTTCCCTAATCATCATCAGACTTCTCTCCCTTAGACTATTAACTAAATTTTCTTAACTCAAATTGGCACTGTCTCATTTACTTAGTCAACATGTTTCTAATAATTGATTTTATAAAGACAAACCATTGACTATATTTTATGTGACAGGATAAGCTCAAAGTAGGCATCCAAAATATCTCAGGAAAGTTTTAAAGTTCTGCTCTATAAAACATTTATGCTTTAAGACTGTCAACATATATTTGCTCTCTCATGGTCAAGAGTAACTTAGAAAGCAGTATGCATATACCTGGATTACCAAACTGACAAATAATTCCACAGCCAGTTTAAAGAAAGTTAGTGCCAGCTTTAAAAAAAAAAAAAAAATCAGCCATACAAAAGTATACAAAACAACAATAATAATGTATTTGAAACTGTCAGAATTTGGATGAATGGACAGAAATGCACACAACTTTGAACAAGTGGTCTTTTTATTATATAACTATTGCTAAAGTAGATGCTTGCCTTGATAAGGGGACTAAGAAGCTGAGAAGTGGTACAAAAATAAAGTTTCCAACCCCAAGAACTTTCTGGACTAGGAATAAATTAAGAATAGAATACTTTCTAAAGTCTTTAAAAATATAAATGCTTAAAATAAAATAAAAAAATTAAGACTTCCAGACTATTATAATGTGAACAATTTAAAGCAGGCACAGCCATCTCAGCTGCATTTGGGGATACACATCATATGCATGCACATCTTCCCTCTGTGGTTAGTCACCAATCTGTTGCAAATAAGAAAGAGTGGGCTTTAAGACCATCAGCCACCAGAGGTGGGTCACTCAGCTCCATGGACACACCCCCAGCAACTGACCAAGGAGCCATCGCCTGCACTAACCAAGGAGAGGACAAACAGGGGCATAAAGGCAGTCCCTCCAGCCTGTCTGCCTCTCCCCATCATAAAGAGCAGCAACAATGCACAGTAACAGTTACTGCACACAGGCATTCATCCCTCATCATAAAAGAAACTGCTTTCTGCTGTGTTCCAGCAAAATCTGAATTCTTCTAGTCCATGAAGAAAAAGAAAGAAAAATGAAAGCCTTGCTTACTAGTTTGTTTCTTTGGTGTTTTAAACAAACACAGAAAGTAATTTCTATGTGTGCTTAGTCACTCAGTCGTGTCCGACTCTGCGACCCTTTGGACTGTAGCCTGCCAGGTTCCTCTGTCCATGGAATTTTTCAGGCAAGAATACAGGAGTGGGTTGCCATTCCTTCTCCAGGGGATCTTTCCTGACCCGGGATTGAACCCATATCTCCTGTGTCTCCTGCACTGCAGGCGGTTTCTCTACCTGCTAAGCCATCAGGGGAGCCCAATTTCTGTGGTTTGACTCGTATCTTTTAAATGTACGTAGGATAGTTTATCACATCAGAACATATTTTTAAACTTAAAGAAGTGAAGTCGCTCAGTCATGTCCAACTCTTTGTGATCCTATGGACTGTAGCCCACCAGGCTCCTCTGTCCATGGGATTCTCTAGGCAAGAGTACTGGAGTGGGGTGCCATTGCCTTCTCCAGGGGATCTTCCCGACCCAGGGATCGAACCCAAGTCTCCTGCATTGGAGGCAGACGCTTTTACAGTCTGAGCCACCAGGGAAGATAGGCAAACTTAAAGAGCTGAGTTCAATAAGTACTCAACATATATTTATTTAGGAAAAGAGGGGGAAAAATTTCTCAATTCCAGTAAAGAAATATCAATATTTCCTTCAGATTTTGAAATTAATCAACTTCATAAGCCCTAAGTGAAGCTGGCATAACTGGGAAAAGTAGGGGATCTTCAAAACTGATATTAGGGACTTTACAACATGAGTAGAACCGATGCTTTAAAAGTAAAAAAAAATTTAGTCTTCATAGTTCAAAAGTTTCAAAATCAAAGACTCTGTTAATATTTTGAGTCAAATATAACCTAAACAATTTAACAAAAGAAACAAACAAACTTTATCATGCCCAGGGAGTATACATCTACTGAGATAACAAGTTGTTTTTAAAGATCTTCTGTTTACCAACCATTTTATACCAACCATATGCACTTTCCTAAGAACAACCAGTTCTTTCCAGATCCTTGGGGGTTGGGGTAAGGGTGACACATTTTTTTCAAAGTTTTAATGTTTCCAAATACTGAAAATCCTCCCCAATGTCAACAGGCCTCAATGTGCAAAAACATTAGGACTTTATACCCCACCTCCCCACCCCCAGACCCTCACCCCTGCCACCTCTCAGTTTAAGCCAAATCATTTGTTTACAAATAACTGGAAAAGCTCCTCTGCACAATCAGATGCTAAACACCATTTTCAAGGAGAGGTCAGAGTGCTTCATTCATAATTCAACTTGTTGCCTTTAAAGCGTTTAGAATTTTCCTTCAGAACATCGCAGACAGAGAAATCAAGAAACTGCATCCCAAGCATGTGCAACCATCATATATTTAGAACAATTGAGTGGCGTGCATCCTTGGGCTCAGATGGCACCTGTCATAAGTTGGCTAAGAACAGCAGTTCAAACAGGTTGGCCCACGGGCACAAATCCCTCCTCCATGAACTAGGGTTGATTTTTTAAATGAGTTCTGAAAACAAATTGAAAAAGAAAAATCACAACGAAGAGAGAAACATAGCTTGGACATTTTACAATTAAAAGACATTTCAAGGTTTAATTGCCTCCTCAATCTCATGCTTTTAAAAGCAGCAGAGCATTTGAAATTAAACAAGGACTTACAATTATGAGAGTTCCCTAAAGTTTTCCAGAAAGCTAACTAAGCAATGCATAAATCCAGAAAAGCTTTAAAATAAGTCCCACCCACCTTCCTTACAACTTAAAACGTGCCATACAACATTCTCGTGCGTACCTGTGACTCCTACTGAAGTTTTGGCAAATGGTAACTATGGCACTGCCCATTTTTAATCACATTGTCAAACTAATGTTATAAAGGAGGCAGCACAGCGGATCGAGATGGGTGACTGACAGGTACACCACAGCCTGCCAGCAGCAATGCAACACAAGGGCAGGTATTCAGAAGGCAAGCCATGCCACGCATGCCTCCAGAATAATCAATAACATTGACAGGCTTCCTATCTTAAGTCTATAGAAATGTTTTTAAAGGGCCTTTAAAATGTTTCAGAACTGCATACCCTGGGCCGAGTCTGAAAAAGATCTGAATTTTCAAGAAACTTTGTTTCACACAGGATTATGTAAAATGTCCTAAGGACAAAAGCGAAATTCTCTCTGTGCAGGCATCACGTAAGGCAGTGTCCAGCTTCCATACAGCAGGCAGTCAATAAGTGCTAGCTGGATTCAGCTGATTCTTACAGCACATTCTTACAAAACAAATGAAACCAGATTTAAAAGGAAGCTACTGTCCCATGAGGGCTCTCCTTGGCAAAACTGGAAGGCAGCGAGTGAAAATGATACAGTTGATATTCATTACTGCTCTGATCTTGCAACAATAAGAAGAACAGGAATCATTTTTATAAGTAAACTGAGCCTTACACAAAAACCAAAAACAAATGTAAACAGTTATTCTTTAGTTATTTTCCTATTAACAGGCCAAGGTAAGTCTGGATAAAGGCAGACCAGTTTGAAAATAAAAATTCCTCTGCTATGGTTTTAAATCATTTGTTTGATAAGAAATTTTAATTAAAAAAATATAATCACTGTGTGTCTAAAAAACTTCTGCATCCTACAGAAATTCTCTTTCCTGCTCAGGCTCTGCAACTATTTAAGAAATAAAACAGGTTACAAAGAAAAGAGGGGGAAAAAAAGCCTACTGCATTACAATGAGCAGTTCTTAAGTTTTTACTACCAGGGTGGTTAATATGGGATATCAAAAGAGACAGTGGAAATTCTTTATCATCTTAAAACATTACATTATTTCTTTGTTGGAAAAAAAAAATATGTAAGAAAACTGGGATACAAAACTCCCTCAGACTCAGCTCCTAAACTCTAGTCTTGGAAAGACCAACATCGTTTCAGATTCAGTCAAGGATTTCAGCGCCACAAATCTGACTTTCACTACCAGAACCTGCATTTCTTTTAACCCAACCCCCTTAATCCTTCATGTGAGCTATTCCTAACCAAGGTTCTTTTTTCCCGTCTGTCCTTTCCTCCTGTGGCATTCAATCTCAGCTGTTATAGCTTCAGTGATCAGTTTGTAGTTCATGAGTCTAAAAAAACTCCATAAATTTTAAAAAAGGAGACACCAACCTGCTGGACAAATTTACTTAATATTTTTAATCTCTCAATAGATTCTATGTTCAAAGTAACACAATACATTCTTTTCACCCTTAACATGTTTCTTGAAAGAAAAACAGCTTTATTGGGATATAATTCACATGCCATAGAAGTCACTAATTTAAAGTACACAATTCAATGGTTTTCAGTATTTTCAGAAAGCTGTGCAACCATTACCACAATCTGATCTTAGAGCATGTTCGTCACCCCTAAAAGAAGCCCGCACCCCCTCCTTCCCCAGCCCTATGCAACCACTAATCTACTTTCCATCTCTATGGATTTGCTTATTCTGGACTTCATATAAATGGCATCATACAATATGTGGTCTTTTGTGACTGACTTCTTTCACTAAGCATGATGTTTTTAAGGTTCTTCCAGTCAACCTTAGCATATTTCTTAATGTTGGACTTTTCTAATCCTTCTGACAAATTAAACATATAACCTTTTAAACTTCAAACCCACACCCCACCCCTCCACAAAAGTACCCTTTACTTGCTATTTCCCTCTAGAGAGGCTAAACTATAATTTGCTATTTAGGTTCTCTCCAAACTTCTTATTCCGGGATTCTTCTCCTGGTAATAAAACAGCAACTTCTTTAAACACCCATCTTCCACATACCTACATTTCCCTGACAATAGCGTATTACTGTGCCCGGGGCAGAAAGATGACTGAATCTTTTTAATGAGATGGCCACAATACCTTTAAAGGGCACACTGGTTTGTTTTTTTTTAAGCATCATATTATTTGGCTATCACTTCTAACTTCCAAACCTCCCTTTTTAGATGCACTGTTCACAGTACATTGATACAAAAGTCTTTATAACTTCATCTGCTTCAAAACGTCTAGGTTTTCCAAATTAAAGTGGGTTTTTTTGTTTTGTTTTGTTTTGTTTTAATCACCCCTACTGCTATCACACTCTGAGAGAAAACACTAATCCCTAAATAGGCCAACACATTATTAATCAACAGCACCCCAATCTTTATATTATACTAGACAGTCAAAACAATGCTTGTCTTTGATAGGAGCTAATGGTTTTATTCCTATCAGAAGTAAGAGTTCCAGCACCTTTTGGACTATGAGCTGAACACATGCTGAGCATATCATTTACTCCTGAAAACTTCCTAGCTAGAGGGAGGGGCAAGTACTGAGTTAGAACTTCAACAAACCATAATCAGGAATGGGGCGCCTTCTGGCCATCCATCAAGTTTTCAGAAACCAACTATTTGCAAGGGATTCTTGAGCAAAGTTTGGCATCTTGTACTATAAAAGTAGTTAAAACGCCCTTTCCTCACTGCCTGTTTTCTCAAGAAAAACAAACAGAACAAAACACCTTTCACAAAGAGTATTTTTCATCAAGAATTCCAAACAACAAGACATCCTATTTTAAAATCCCGGAGTCCTGCATCGGAGAAGCAAGGCCAACCCTGGTGCTGTGAATTTCAGAACTTCCTGACATTAAACAATAAAACTAGAGGCACGGCACAGTTCAACAACATGCTATAATAAAATGGATTAACTCTCTTGTGTCTCCTGAATTATATTTAGCTTCTGAAGGCTAGAAGCCCCGCTCTGTGCCCCGCAAGCACCATCTGTGAGCTTTAGAAGGGTGCCGAGAGCCCTTCGCCCAATCCAGCGTGCGAAACTTCAGAAAACAAAGAGCAGAAGAGCTCAGATTTGTGGAGGGTCCAGACTCAAGGCGAGTCTTACTCCACGCAGTAAACACGCTAATCCTGTAAAAATCTGCTCCTACTCCGTCGTGAACGCATTTCTTACAAAACGTTTAAGAAGGGTTTGTTTATACCAACAGTTTTTCCGAATTGCACCTAAGACGCGGCCAGGCAGCCCCCGCTGCCTCCTGACTCTCCCCCTCACTCTGCAAGGCGCAGTCGTGATTTTTCAAAGTTAATTGGCACCACCTGCATACACTCGGCAAACATTACTCACCAACACGCCCTCGCCGTTCCCAGCCCCAGTTCTGTGCCTGCATTTAAACTTTATAATTGTGCTCAAGATACCCTGCCGTCGCGAATGGACCAGCAGAGCCTCCCTTTACAGTTTGGAGAAGAATGGAAACCCCTCCTCTCCCTGCTCCACATACCGCGGGGCCCTAAGTTCTCTCTCCCTCCCTCCCTGCCCGTCCCTACCCCTAGCCGACACCTCCAAAACAAAAGCTATCAGATTGCAAGCGGCAGCGCGTGGAGCGATATTGCTTATTAACTCTGTGCAGAGGAAGCGCGGGCGGGGGGTGGGGGCGGCGCAACACAACTCGGACACTAAGCCCAGGCCGGGGCCGCACGCCCACCGCCGCGGGGCCCCGCGAGCCCGAAACCGCGACGCGGGCCACCTCTCCCCGGAGCACGGCGGCCCGGTGTCCCTGGGAGGCTGTGTGGCTGCGAGCACGTGTGTGGAAATGCACGTCGGCTCCGACCACACACCCACTCCCGCACACTCGGATGCCGCCCTACCACCCCTAGACCCGCCGGGACGAAGAGAGCGTCCACGGGCCGCTAGAAAACGGGGAAAAGGGGCCCCCAAACCCTCTGAACTCGGGGTCTGGACGCGCTGTCCGGAACAACCCGATTCACGCCGAGCCCCCGACTTCGCCTTTTCCAGGGTCTTCACCGTGGGGTGCGAGATCTAAGTCGGAACGCTCCCCGCACCCCCAGCCGCACTGAGAAGCCTCGGGAGGCCGGACGGGGCTGGCGACCCGCCGCGAATCCGGCGAAAGCGACAGGGAACGCAGAGTCCAAGGGGCCAAGCGCGGCGAGCGACAGGAGGTCGCGCTGGAAGGAAACCTATTCCGGGGCCGCGGGGCCTCCCCGCCGGGCACCTCCCACCGGGCACCTTGCAGCCCCGGGCACCGAACCTGCCCCAGCCGCGAGGGCGCCGCGCGAGCTGGCACCGCCGCCAGCGCGCCGCGTGTCGGGAGGCCCCGCGCACCGGGAGGGGCGCGCGGTGCGGGAGGCCGGGCGCTAACTTTCCCGCTGGAGCCCCGGGGCCTGGCCCCGCCGCGGGCCACCGAATAGGGAGCGCAGCCCAGACAGCCGGGCCGCGGGGCAGGGCTCTCGGGACCGCGGAAGGGAGAGCCACGAGGCCCTTCCCGCGCGGGGATGCGCCGAGCCAGTGGCCGCGCGGGCCTCCGAACCAACGACCTGGGCCCCGGGATCCCCACCCCGGCCTTGCGGCCGAGCCCCCTCGGCGCCCCGCCCCGCGGCCCCAGAGCCCGGGAGCCCGACAGCTGCGACGGTGGCAACTCGGGTTTCGCAAACAGGGCGCAGCCCCTCGGAGGAAAAGTTCCCGCAGTGGCCGCGGGCGGCGGGCACATACTCACTTTCTCCACTCGTGGGCCAGAGCGAGAGCGCGGCGGAGAAAAACAGGAGTCCCCACAGCGAGGTCGGGGACCCTCCTCCGGAGCTAGACTTCATTCCTTTTATTTGGGACGAAATTCCCCTTTCTCAAAAAAAAGGGGGCGGTGGTGGTGGAGGAGGAAAAGAAAAAGTCTCCGAGTCTTCGTCTCCCCCACCTCCAAAAACAAGGGCGAAGGCGACAACACTTCCCGAGGCGGCGCCGGCCGGGGTCCGCGGGGAGGCGCGGACGGGGCGGGCGGTGGCGGCGGGCGGCCCTCAGCGCCGGCAGCCGCGGCCCAGCGCTCGGCGGAGTCGGGAACCCGGGGCGCGCCGGGGCGGGCTGTCTGCGTCGTCGGCCTCCATTTTCAAACCCAGAGAGACAGGAGAGAGGAAAAACTGCGAAGAGAAGGGGGCCAAGCCCGGATCCGTCTTGGCGAAGGAAAACAAACCCGACCCCAGACAGAGGGGGAGGCGGCCCGACGCCCGAGCCTCCGCGGCGGGAGGGCGCGACGCAGTTCGCAAGACTGCCCCGGAGCCCGGGTCGCGGGGGAGGCCGGCTGGGGGCAGAAATGCGGAGGAAAAATGAATGAGCCGCTCCCCTCCTCCTCCTCCTGCTGCTCCTCCTCCGCCGGGCTCCGCTCGCTGCCGCCGCCGCCGCCGCCGCCGCGAGCTCCTTCCCAAATCCAGGACACACACAAAGCGGCGGGCCGGCCGCGCTCAGCGCTCCCGCCGCCCGCCCCGCGCCGGCCCCCGCCCGCCGCCGGCTCGGCGCGGGGGCTCCGGCTCGCTGAAGGTCAAAGCCGCGGCGCGCCGTGGAGCTCCCCCTCGCGCGGGAGGGGCGTGGAGGGCCCGGGGTCGGCAAGCTCCAGGCACAGGCGCGCCGGGGCGAGGATCGCCGGTGGCGTCCCTCTCCCTCGCCCGCCTCTCGAGTTCGCCTGGTGCGCTCGCTCCTCCTCGGGTTGTTCCCCCCTTTTTTTTCCGCTCAGCGGAGTTAATGCTGGTAAACAAGAGCCTCAGCCCCGCCGCGCCGCTGCCGCCGCCGCTGCCACACACTGGGGCCTGACGCGCGCGTGCGCTCGGGGCCGCGCACACACACTCACACGCGCGCGCGCACTGGAGCGGCCACAGCCGCAACCCCGGCGCGCGGAGGGCCGGGCCCCGGCCGGCGCGCGCCAAGAGCTGGAGCCCAGGAACGCAGGGACGTGCGGAGCGGAGCCCGGGAGCGGGCGGCTAGGCGGCAAGGCGCCGCCCCCGCGCCCCGCCCGCGCGCACCGGCTCCCGCGCGCGCGCGCCTCTGCTCTCACCCCCACCGCACTGCGCCGGCCAGACTGCACGCGCGCGCCCCTCCCGCAAGACTCCAAAAACAATGCCCCCGGCGCCGGGCCCTGCCCGGCTGAGGAGCGGGCTGGGGAGCGGGGGGGGGGGCTGGGCCGGGCTGGGCGGGGAGCGCGAGGCCCGAGAGGTTCATTGAAAACAACAACAGCGCGGCTGGAGCGCGCGTTGCCCCGGTTCTTGAAAAGCTTCATTGTGTCTTGCAGCTGTTGTAAAATAAATAAATAAGTGCGTGCATGCGGCATTTTTTCGCAGCCGGCTGGAAAGCTCGAATGTGGAGGGAGGGGCATACCTGGGAGAAAGGAGACGCCCCCCCCAACTAGGCTACTAAGCGGGCACTTTGGCGCAAGGCCGAGACGGCCGCGGCGTCGCCCCAGGGGAGCCCACAGTCCCGGGACTCGCGGGCAGCCAGGGGCAAGGGCGCGGCTCGGGCCCCGGAGCCCGGGGAGACTGCCCGCGGGGGCCCGGAGCAGGCGTAAGGGGGCCCAGACGGGCCGCCCCGCGCGCCCTGGGCGCGTCCCCTCCGCAGCCGCCAGGGGGCGCGGCGGGCGCGGGGAGGGCCAGCCCGCCGAGTGTCCCCTCCCTCCGGGAGAGGAAATCTGGGGGCCCGGGCCGGGGGCCGGCCGAGCTGGGTTGCGCCGGTCCGGCACGGGAGACCCGCGGCGGGTCCGGGGAGCGGCTCGCGGACTCGCTCCTCTGCCGGTCCCACCACGTGGGCGGCTGCGGGCGGCGGCCAGGGCGCGTGCTCGGTGCGGGGCTGCGGGGGCCCCCGGAGGCCAAGGGGGGCGTGCCGGGGGCCCCGGAGGATGCGCTCGGGGCCTGGGGCCGAAGTCTCCTAGCCGGGCTCTCGGCACGCGGACACGCCGCGCCGGATCGCCGAGCGGTCACTGCGGGAGCCCACCCGCACCTGCTCGCGTCCTTCCGGGCGCGTCTCTCTTCCCTCCTTTGCTCCTTAAAGGACTGGAAACTAGCGCCCGCCCTGTCTCCTCCGTGGTTTTCTTGAAGGTGCCCGAGGAGGGGTTTCCCCAAAGAGAGCCTGCCCCTGGACTGCCATCTAATGAATAAATGCTGCGGAAACCAGGTCCTTAAAGCGGGAAACAGCCCAGCGAGGTCTAGAGAGAGGAGTTTGAAATACGTGGACTTTTAAACGTAGTGATTGAACCACGTGTCACCTTTAATGTGGTCCGGCTTCATGACTCAGGCTAATTGATGTCAACAGTAAATAAAAAGAAGATGGCTAATAAGAGTTGTGGATGTCGAGATGTAGAAGTGTTTGTCTCATAAATAATCAAGCTGTCTGGTAAGATCGGATCTGTTCTAAAGGAAAGTAGGTTTCCTTTTTACTCTAATTGTAAAAGATTTCCAAGTTACATTATGCATCCCATCGTTCGTAAATAATTTTTTTAATTAAGAGCTGAAAACAAATCAAAAGCTATTATAATGGAAACCTAGCCCTTTTTGCCTATATTTATTCCTCCCATTATTTGCCTCTTGGAAATTTTTAGCTCAATTCAGTGAGTCAGTTGGATAGAAGGAAATAAATCTTTTCTTACTTAAGCCATTCATATGGGATGTTTTGTTTAACTGAAATTAAGCTTAATTTTAAAATGTTCCAGTTTTAGATATTCCTGGACATTAACAAAGAAAGAAGGAAATTAGAATCTTTAAAAAGAAAAATGAAACTTAGCACGTATCATTTTAAAAGTAGGCACTGCCATATGAATAATTAAAATTTGATCTACTTATATTTTTTAATTTTATTTTAAAATATTTCTCCACACAATACCCTACATGAAGTTGGTCTTGATGCCTACAGATCCATTTTGCAATTAAATGTAAACGAATATCAATATCATATCTTCATTATATTTAGTATTCAGGATTTTACATCTAAATTAAGACAAAAGTTTAGAATTGAGTTTTTAAAGGAGTGATGCTAATATAAAATCTTTAAATACTACACAATATAGTTTTAGTATTAGTAAATTCATTCATTTGTCCCTGAGAACATAAGAGGTATATGGAATAAAGAGGAATGCATACAGTTACTTAAATTGTAGGATTTTTTTTTAAGAAAATGACTTTTCCTCTGTGATTTTTAAAAAATGCCGTTTTATCCTAAAGTACTAAGATGTCAATAAGAATAAGTTATTTTAGATAGTTAAGTTCGATTTTTAATTATATGCCTTACTATTTAGACAAAGAGAATCAAAATTTGGATTGCCTTTCAGCTATACCTTGATTACACATAAAAGGTGATTTGTATTTTCTTCAGTTATTACATTCTACATACCAAAGTCAAACTTATTTTTTCAACCTTGGAAATAAAACCACGTAGTAAAACCTTAATTGGAGTCTTTACAACTGCACTGCCAGTGGGTCACACGTTTTGTCTTATGCAGTTTTCCTCAGGTATCCTATAAATTTCCCTTATTTTGGAACTGAAGCTGGTTGCTCATTTTCACTTTATAAAAACTGTTTACTTGAAAAGAATTATATCTCAAATTACTGGGCTAAATGTACCAGGTTCCCCCACCCCCACCCCACCCCCAGCTCAATGTAATATATATGGAGTGAAAAATATGAGAAGCACTACAAATGACAGTTGACAGGTAATACAATGTATTGTGATATATTCCCAGAGAGGAATGTCATTCAACAGTAAATGAATAGACTACAGCCACATGCAACACTAGCAGATCTTCAGAACACAATGTTAGATAAAGAAATGCAAGTTCAAAAAACTGTACACATACTCCCATCTTGACAAAGCTCTTAAAAGCAGGGAAAACAAGAGGCAAACTTTAAAACAAAATATTTAAATACAGGCTATAATATTTTTTTGTTTTGCTTTGGTTTTGTCTTAGCAAGCGAATTCATGAAGAGCACAAAACCCAGAATCTTGGTTACTTCCGGGAGAAGTGGAGCAAACGGCTAAGCACATGCAGTGTTCCTGGAAACACTTTCATTCTCGGATGGCGTGGTAGACTTACAGATTTCCATTTTGTAATTATGCTTATAACTAACACATATGTTACACATATTTCTGTATGTATAAAATATTAAAGAAAATAAGAAAAAAATTATGGGAGAGATTCGTGAAAGATCATCCCAGTTGTCCAGTAGGATTCTTCCAGATTCCAAGCTGTTTGTATAAACAAATCAGAAGGATTAAAGAATCACTAAAATTGTATAGTTAATCAAGGTCTTATTCTTAAGGATATATTTCAAAGAATAACTACCAATATCCTATCAATGAAATTCAAGACAAAAACAAATCATGAAACAAAAAATGTCAGAGAATTGACTTCATAAGTAATCAGGTTCATTAACTGAGTGTATTATGTAAACTGTCTGGCAGTTTCCTGTGAGGTTAACTAAATACCTAACTCATGATCCCTAGCTATTTAACCAAAAGAAATGAAAATATACCCACAAAGAGACCTATATAGGAATGTTGATAGTTGCTTTGCTCCTAATAGCAAAAAACTGGAAACGACCCAAATGTACCTCAAAAGGGAAAAGGGCAAACAAATTGTGATCTATCCATTCAATGCAATACTGAATACCAATAAAAAGAAAGAACTACAAATGCGTACAAAAGCATAGATGAGCCTCAAAAGCATGGTAGCGTATGCATTCATCAGAAACAAGTCAAACTGTACACTTAGATAGATGGCTTCGTTGTGTGTAATTATATCTAAATTTTAAGTTTTAAAGAGTCCATTATGTAATTTAGAAATTTTGCAGCTGTTCTAAAAAAGCTTAGCACAATACTTTCCATTTTTGCTATTATGTGAGTTAGTAGAGCTCATCTCCAACCTCCATGCCCACAGCTGTCTCTGCAAATAAATACACTTTCAGAGATACATCTGCCCAAGGTCCCCTACAAAGGGCTTGAGCTGAAGAAGCCACCAAGGGGTCTCCACAAAGCAACTCAGGGGCAGGAAAGAGAGAAGGGATCTCCAGCTGTTCCCAGTGCCTGCTAGCCACAGCGATGTGAGTGCCAGTTTCCCTGAGATCTGTTTACACTCACCTTGAGAAGATTTCCCATTTTAGATGCTCAGGGACAGCCAGCTCATGGGGCCATCAGTGCTACATTCCTCCATAATACGTGAAATGCAAGGTGGAGGTTTCAGAAAACATTTGGACTGGGACAGAGGGACATCTTTGGGAGACTACTTCCAGAATCACGTTCTGGTGAAACATCAGTAAGGGAGTTCCTGGAAAACCCAGGCCTGAGCCAGGAGGGACAGGCACCCTTGTGCTCACCATGGATCCAAGGTGGAAGCTGGAAGGCTTCTCTCGCTACCCAGCTTTCCACAAGCTGGCACTGGCTTGAGGGTGTGGGGGTGTTCAACTCCCCATCATCATCTGTGGGAAAGCAAGCTGTACCCGGAGCCCTGTTCTGCCTCCATATTTCTTCACTTGTCTATTTCACTTGATCTCTGAGATGGGTCTCCTTCACTTTCAATCTTAAGGATCCTTGGCTGGCAGAGAGCACAAAAGATGCTTCTTCATCTTTGAAATGCATCTTAGAAGTACCTGAAAAGTGGAGTTAAATCAAAATTTCTCTTCACTCTGATTAAAGCCACCAGCTCTGAGATGTTTTGTCAGCAACATGCCCCGCCCCACTCTGCAAAGCCCGCCAGTCGCCGTGGCTGTTTTCTCCCCCATGAAATGATCGTATTGGAGTAGACCTTCCTGCTTCTAAAAGTACCATGATTTCTTTTCTTGGTTTCCAGTTGAGAGTGGTACCTTGGTATCCCATGGTATAGTTTCTACCTTTAGTTTCTTTGTCAAATAATTAATAATCTATAAATCAATGCACAGGCAACAGAAGCCAGACTCAAGGAATAATTGTTTCCTAATGTATTGTCACCCTGTTTATTTAACTTATATGCAGAGTACATCATGAGAAACGCTGGACTGGAAGAAACACAAGCTGGAATCAAGATTGCCGGGAGAAATATCAATAGCCTCAGATATGCAGATGACACCACCCTTATGGCAGAAAGTGAAGAGGAACTAAAAAGCCTCTTGATGAAAGTGAAAGAGGAAAGCAAAAAGTTGGCTTAAAGCTCAACATTCAGAAAATGAAGATCATGGCATCCCAGTCCCATCACTTCATGGGAAATAGATAGGGAAACAGTGTTAGACTTTATTTTGGGGGGCTCCAAAATCACTGCAGATGGTGACTGCAGCCATGAAATTAAAAGACACCTCTCCTTGGAAGAAAAGTTATGACCAACCTAGATAGTATATTCAAAAGCAGAGACATTACTTTGCCAACTAAGGTCTGTCTAGTCAAGGCTATGGTTTTTCCTGTGGTCATGTATGGATGTGAGTTGGACTATGAAGAAGGCTGAGCGCTGAAGAATTTTTGCTTTTGAACTGTGGTGTTGGAGAAGACTCTTGAGAGTCCCTTGGACTGCAAGGAGATCCAACCAGTTCATAGTGAAGGAGATCAGCCCTGGGATTTCTTTGGAGGGAATGATGCTAAAGCTGAAACTCCAGTCCTTTGGCCACCTCACTGGAAGAGTTGACTCATTGGAAAAGACTCTGATGCTGGGAGGGATTGGGGGCAGGAGGAGAAGGGGAAGACAGAGGATGAGATGGCTGGATGGCTTCATGGACTCCATGGACATGAGTCAGAGTGAACTCCGGGAGATGGTGATGGACAGGGAGGCCTGGCATGCTGTGATTCATGGGGTCTCAAAGAGTCGGACACGACTGAGCGACTGAACTGAACTGAACTGAACATATTTTATTAATCTAGATTTTTCACTTATTGGAGTTTCTTAGAGCAGAACACATTTTTTTCACTAGTTCTAAATTCCCATATATATTCCAAGAATACAAATATGGAAAGATGAGCAAAAATATCATCACAGAAGCAGCTGGAGCAAGTGGCCACAGGTGACCCGCAGAAGGAATAATCCCCTTATTGATCATTGAGAATGTTCCTGCAAATTGTTCTCTTCTGGATATTAAGTTCTGGTGAAGCCTTATTCTATAGAATATATGTACATTTTTTCAGTGAAAAAAATAATTTGAGAGGCATCAGTGTGTTGGGCTCCGTAATAGAACTAAACCCTGTTGCTGGCCTCATGGACCCGCTGCAAATAAGTGAGACCTTAAAGTTGTGTAGCTCTCTGCTGCTCCACAGTGTGCAGACCACATCTGGAGAATCAGCGAGTTTATGTCTGTCTGTGGAGGACCACGGATCCACAAGGGAACACCGTACTGGCGCAGGGCAAGAATGGCAAAGGATTGCTTCCTATATCCCATGAGGGGGTGATTAAGACATACAGACATTAAGTTTCATGTGACGTCTGTTTTCATATGCTTGGAAAATGATTCCTAGGCTTGACCCAGGTAACTCCAATGGGCAGAGCTAGCCCAACGGGAAGGAAAGGAGGTATCGGTTGTTTTTAAGAATGTTTCTTCTTTTCCAGCAGAAACAAATAGCTACCATTATCTTGCAGGCTCTGCTTGCCTTGTGTGGGAAAGAGCTCAGCATCAGGAGGCAGATCCATACCTACTGGGCAAACTGTCCAAAGAAGCACTGGATTAACAGAGGCCAGCATGGTAGCATCTGAGGTCCCTTCCAATGCCAGGATCACCAGATATTTGGCTTCTACTTCTGGGCTTGAATACTTGTGTATTATGGCCACTGAAGGGGCCTCCCTTTGCTTTAAATGAACAGCTTCTAAGCTGAAGATGTATTGGGCTTCCCTGGTGGCTCAGATGGTAAAGAATCAGCCTGCAATGCAGGAGACCGGGGTTCAATCCCTGGATCGGGAAGATACCTTGGAGAAGGGAATGGGGCAACAGTACTCTTGCCTGGAGAATTCCATGAACAGAGGAACCTGACAAGCTACAGTCCATGGGGGTCCCAAAGAGGTGGCCACAACTGAACGACAAACAGTTTAACTTTCTTTCTTTCAAAGTTGAAGTGGTATTAGTTTAATAGGATATTGTATGTATTTTATATTATAGAAACCCTAATGAAATAGCTCCTGAAAGAGGTCCAAAACCAAGTTCCAACACGTCAGAAAGTCAAGTTAGGAGGTCAGGGATTGCTTTCAAACCAATCATATTAAGGGGATGGTTGAGGCAAGTGGGACTCAGGTGGAGGTTAAGATAACCGGTGTACTGGTGTGTCCCACAGTGGGCTATGTCAGAGTAGGGAGTGGGAGCCCTGATTTTTAGAACTTTCTAATTTTTTTGATTAGAAAATCAAGGAAATTCCACTATGGCTAATTTAAGCAACCAGTGTGAGATCACTGAGCACAGAATTCTGAAGAGATGGACAGCTGGCTTTTGTGAGACCCTGTGAGCCTGCTGCAGTCTTCACTGGATTAAGATACCCAAGAATCTTGCATTACCTTTATAACAAATTACATATGTATTCTGTAAGGAATTTTTAAGCAGCTCAGTACCAAAAAAAAAAAACCAAAACCAAAACGCAATAGCTATAAACAGGCAATTCACAGAAGAAACCAGAACAACCAATAAGCAGGAAAATATACTCAGCAATCTGGTTGGCAAAATTAAGAATTGGACTGTATCAGCTTTTCACAGGGATGACTGGCAGAATTGAATTCTTGTACCTACCCTACAACCTAACAATGCCGCTCATACAGAGTATATCCTAAAACCTTTTGACATATGCACTGGAAGACACATGTAAGAGTATTCACAGAAACATTATTTTCAACAGTAAAGAAAAATTTCCTAATTGTCCCTCAGGGGAAGGATGAAAAATGGTGTGTTATTTATACAGTAAGATACTATACAGAGGTCAAGATGAGTGAACTAGATATGAGTAATCATGATCAACAGAGATAAATTTAACAACTAATATTGTACGAAGGAGCAATTTGCAACAGTTAAATAACCACTTGCTACTGTTTATGAGGGCTTCCCTGGTGGCTCAGACAGGAAAGAATCTGCCTGAAATGCAGGGGACCTGGGTTCGACCCCTGGTTTGGGAAGATCCCCTGGAGGAGGGTATGGCAGCCTCTCCAGTGTTCTTGCCTGGAGACTCCCCATGGACAGAGGAGCCGGAAGGGCTACAGTCCATGGAATCACAAAGTGTCGGGCTAAAGTGACTTAGCCATGCATGCATGCACTGTTCATGTAACTATTAACACAAAAACAACAGCATATCTTTTTTGTGGAAATATACATATGTAACCCAAGCATAAAATATGCATGGAAATGGTTCTTGGAAAGACAAATGGGGCAAAATGCTAGTATCTGTTAAACGTAGCTGATGGGTGGGTACCTGTGTGTCTATTCAGTTACTTTCTGAACTTTTCTTTACAGTTGAATCATTTCATAACTTTCATTTTCCTTTTCTTAAATACACTTTTAATTTTAGAACAGTTTAAATTTAGAGAATTTTGGCAAGGAATACAGATGGTTCCTGTACACCCCACTCTCAATTACTTCTGTTATTAACATCTTATATTATTATTGTACATTTGTCACAAGCAATGAACCAACACCGATATACCATTATTAACTAAAGCTCATACTTTATCTGAATATTCTCCAGTTCTCCCATAATTTCTGTTTCCTGCTCCAGGACCCCATCTAGGGCCCCATGTCACATTTAGGGGTTATGTCTTCTTGGACTCCTCCTGACTGTGAGAGCGTCTCAGGCTTTCCGTGTTTCTGAGGATCTTGACAGCTTTGAAAAGTATAGGTCAGATGTTTTGTCGACTGTTCCTCGATTGGAATTTGTCTGGTGTTTTTCTCATGATCCGACTGGGATAATGTGTTTCGGGAAGGAAAGCCACGAAGCAAGCGCCGTCTTGTCACGTCATATCAAGGACACAAACAGGCATCCCAACACTGCTGTTGTGCTAGCCTTGATCACCTGGTTGAGGGAGAATTTGTCAATTTTCTCCACTGTTACTCTTTCACCCCCTCTCTTTCTATACTGTCCTTTTGGAAAAAGTCACTATGCTTAAGGAGTGGGAAGTTAGGCTCCCTCTCCTTCATGGTGGAGTTTCTTCATAAATTATTTAGAGTTCTTCTGCATGGGAGATTAGTTTATTCTCCTCATTTATTTCTTTCTTTAGCCATTATTTGTATCAGTATGAACTCACGTATATTTCTTTCATATTTGGGGGTGTAATTCAACTTTGTTTTGCTATGCCCAGTTTGTTCCAGCTTTGGCTGTTGGGAGTTCTTCAGTTGGCTTTTGAGTCCCTTTGACATGTCTTCATCATTGCATTTTGTTTGTTCTCTAAGATTTTTTTTTCAGCTCCTCCTTATTTCCTGTCACTTCAAGATACTTCAGATCTTCTCTATCTCCTCCCTAGTCCTAGAAGCAATCATTTCTCCAAGAGGTCTTTTTCCTTCTGTTGGAGAATTCTGTCAGAAACTAAAATTTAGGCACTGAGTGTGCTTGTTGCTACTGGGGTGTCGTTGCTTCCAGGTCCCCTCAGTTGACAGAACAAGGAAATATATGTGTGTGTACTAACTTGGGTATTCACGTGTCCTGGGTCTAGGTTAAACCAAGCAAGAACTAACAGTAAAGTCTCTGAATTGCCAGATCGAGTCCATTAGCAGTGAGTCACTCTCACCTCTTCCCCTGCTCCAACAGTGGCGAACCTAGCTCCCGCCATCTGCCATCCATCTATGGATTTAGATGGATGTTCCCTTCATAATTTTTATAAATTATATAAAAATTATAATTCCATATATAATTTTTTTAATGAAAGCTATAGGGAAATGCTGCAACTTCTAACAACATCCAGACCGAAGGTACAGATTAGTTACAGAGCAGATATCTGAAGGACAAGATGTTGCGTGTCATGAGGCATTCAGGGCACAGACCTTCTGGTGGGGCCTTGTACCTTTCCAGGGGGCCATCTTGGAAACATGGGCAAAATGTCCTTTCAAAACGAGTCCCACTTTGGAAGAATGAAAACGACCAAAGCACGCCTGGAGGGATTCCTGACGATTAGGCAAGGGGTGGGTGCTAAAGAGAAAAGCAAGACTGAAAATATTCATTTCAACTGCAGTTCTTACCTTCCTTTGAATAATGGATTCCTTCGAGACTCGGGAGGGATGTGGACCCTCAACCCAGGAAGACGTTCAAATAGCTCAAGCAGCATGAAAAAACAGTAGGGAAACTTCACCTCTGAGTCCCTATGTGCTCATCAAGTTAAGGAAACCTTACGGGTATGATATGAATGTCAAGTTCATTTGCTTGTTTTTCAGTAGGGAGGAGTGAGCAAGTGAGCTCCATGTGGAGGCTGCATTGTTTGAGCCTGGCTGTCTTCAGGATAGGCCAAGCTCTTGCCTTCCAGCTGCAGGCCTGGGATCTGTGACATTTATAGCAAATTCCCATTTATAGCAAGTGGCAAATGACACCAATTTTCTATAGAAATAAACATTTTTTTATTTTAAAATAAATCTGTTTTTTTTTTAATAAAATCACCTTGAAAAAACATATGAAGTGATATTTGGGACATTAGGGAACTAAAGTTTTGGAAAGAGATGGTACCTTGAGTCTAATGAAAAGTGTACATGCTTTGGAACCAGAAGGGTTTGGGTTCAAACCCCCTCTTTGAAAATTTGCCAGTTGTGGGTTCTTGGCTGTAGGTGAAACTTGCCCTGTCTGTATAAAATTTGGCATGTCCACCAGTGTTCCTCCAAGTGTATTTTCTACACCACCCCCGTAAGAATCAGCTGGAGTTCTTGTAAAATGGAAATTTCCAGGCTGCCACCCAAGAACTTTTATCATCAGATAGAATCCCAGGGGGCAAAATGTAGAAATCTGCATTTTAATAAGGGCTCCCAATGATTTGTATGATGTTCTGAAAGCTGTGGAGAGGATGAAATAAGCTGAAATAGGTAAAGCACTTGGCGCAAAGGAGCAGGAAGGACACTGTTGTTCTGAACTGCCGACTCTCTGAACATCACCTCCCAAGGGACCCCAAAGACCTTGCTTAGGGTTGTCATAGACAGCTGTGCAGCTTATACACCGCATGAGTCCAGCACTTGGCACCCTGGAGTTGCGTGGCACATAAACTCTATGTTCCTGCAAGACCTTCTTCTCAGAAGCTCAGCTGATCTAGACCCTCTTGCTTCTGGTTTTGAGCCTGCTTCTCCCAGCCTTCCTTATAACGCTTAGCTTTACAGCAGCCTTTTGGTGAATTCCTTCACTCATCAGGGGGCCTAGAATTGGATTTCACTCTGTACAATCAAGAAACTTGACAGGGCGAGTGACCAGTGACTGCTCTGCCCCTTCTCCCAAGCATGTCTCGGTTGTGTTCCTGGGGTTTGTGGGGTGCCGTAGAGTGGCTCTGTGGCTGAGAAGCTCAGTCTGTCAAGATATGACCAGTTCCCTATCCAAGCTCTGCTTTCTGCTTCAAGCTGTTTTATGGGTTGGATTTTGGCTCAGCAGTTCATTTGGAAAGAATAATTCCACTACTTTAAAAAAAAGTTTGAAAATCACTGCCTGTTACAAGATACCCCCTAAAGAAATGGTGCCATGTGGCTGGCAATGAGGTGGAGAGTTGGGATGGGTGGGGGCAGCCTCAAGCCCACGGATGGAGGCAGAGGCCAAGCCAGGGGTCCGTAGGGCTCCCTAGATGCCAAGTAGCCAAGGTCCACGTTGCCGAAATAATAAATGTTTCTAGGGAGCATCCATTACCAGAGGAGGAAATCTTTGAGGCCCCCGAAGCCACCCTGCCTTGCCCACGGGAAAATTGATCAAGTCCAAAGACCACAGCCAAGAAAGGGCTCCAGAGTCATCACTGAAGGCCCAAGGGAGAGGGGCAAAGAGCAGTTTCCCTTGTTCTGGGGACACCAGCCTATGGGGGTGAGAGTGAAGGAGGCCAGAAGGGTCTGGACATTTTCCACAGGAACCAGAGCTCCCCTCGCCCCTCCTGGATCTGCACCACCTGGAGCTCAGAGATGTTTCCTCTAGCTCCAAAGTTTGACATTTGCAATAGAGACGTTAAATTTTTCTTAAACAATTCTTCTTGGTTCATGACTGTGACAGTAGAAAAAAAATGTATGCAACAGGAAAAAAAAAAGATGGCATGTTGACTATTGTTACAAACGTCATCCTTTTCACCTGCTTATCATGGATCTGCTGCCACTGGACCACTGTTTGCTTCTTGCTTTTCAGTAGGTCACAGATCGGGGAGTGGGGGTTGTTCATCCCAATTTTGTAGCTCTGCGCCAGGCTTTTCTCTTGATTTACTGATTTATTCTCTCTTTTTTTAATCCAGTTCCCATCCTCCTCCGTAGCCATTTTTATTACCATAAAGGTAGGCAGCAAATGTTACATTTCGTATATAATTGAAAAGCTAGAGTATAGTGAAAGACATAACACTACAGTGGAGGCTGGGGCAGGGGTCCACTTAATAAAAGTTATGGACATTCTCCCCTGGAAAAATCTACCTATATTCAATAATACAATTTTGCAATTTCTGGGGTTCAAGGACTCCTAAGGCCCTATGTGAACACTCTTCGAACTGCAAGTTCATTACCCCTGTGTCATAAGAAAATTATGAGAATTAGGCAAGTATTTGAAATGCAGACTCCTAAATGGACTGCATCTTTTATTCTTTTCAAAGTCATAAAAATAAGTTTTACTGGAATAACAAATAGCAATGAAACATTTTACATCAAAGAGAAGATAGTGGCCATTTGTAATTAGTGTAACAGAACATTGCTTTCACAGTAGCAGATTCCTCCAGAAGAGGAGCGGGAAAGCTTACCCTTGCAGAGTGCTTCCCTGGGGCTGGCTTTGCACCTGCTGTGCCATCTCCTCTTCCTTAGCTGACAGAGATGGCCGCTTCCACCATGGCGACTTTGACAGATGGGGAAGCTGCAGGGTAAGGAGAGGGTAGGAGTGTTCCTTAAGCGGTAACGTTACAATGTTAAGAGTTCTGCCTTAACCAGACACAGAGAATGTTTACCACTTACAATACACTACTTACAAAATGAATTTATTTAGCAAAGGATCATAAACATTTTTCTGTGGATGAATTTGAATTCAACCTCATTACAGTAAAATTTTAAATAGTAGAATTAGGGTTTCCTGCACCATTTCTGATTACACCGTTAGGTTCCTCTGTCTCCTGTACTTGGGGTTTCATTTGGAAAGGAGTTAAAAACAGAAACAACACATCTTTTATTGCACCGCACCGCCCCACCAAAAAAACATGTATTTCTACAGTAGGTCATACCTTTAAAGGAAAACTTCCCCCTGAGCACTGCTCAGCCCACCAAGACTTGCATGTCTCAGGAACAAGTCGCCCTGTGTCCCAGAGATGGGGTAGGTTGATCGTCTCCGCACCCTCAGACCCCTCTTACCAACTGCACTCATTGCAAAGGATTCGTGGGCAGCGTTGGGTCACTCCTTCCATCAGTGTTACTCAAGACTATGTGTGCACATGTGAAGCACTCAGTAAAATTGCTCACCTGAGCTAAATTCCTACTTTCCTCAAGTGGGGAAATTTATAATGCAGGAAAGAAAAGGAGAAAAGTTTTGAAAAGACACATTAACCATGAGCCAGGATTTGCAGCCAATGATAAGATTTTCTCATTTTTGCTTGAGAACCTTCATTTTGCTTAAAATAAAACTTCCAAAGAGGTTTCATTCTCTTCCTACCTATTGCAGAGAAAGTGATGATGATTATTTTGGAATGTATCTTTTCAATCTATACTTTTGTACTTTTACTACTGAGTAATCCTTACTATTATTTTACACGATTTAAAACATTTTACTTTTTCTGCTTTTTAAATTTAAACATCTTGCTTTTTAAATGTAACATATGTGTTCAAGATCTATTTACGTTGGCACATGCATGTTTGTATCTATGTGTGTGCTCTTTGCGATCCATAGCCCACCAGGCTCCTCTGTCCACAGAATTTTCCAGGCAAAAATACAGGAGCAGATCATTTCCTATTCTAGGGCATCTTCACGACCTGGGGATTGGAGCCACGCCTCTTGCATCTCCTGCATTGGCAGGCAGATTCTTTACCACTGAACCACCTGGAAAGCCCATGTTGGCACACATAGTTCTAATTTATTTGTCTTAGTTATTATGTAACATTCCACGATTTGTATACACCACGTTTTCCTTATTTGTTGCCAAGTGAAAGGCATTCAGGGACCCCCTGCCCTGACAAACAATGCTGTAATGAACATCCGTATTCCAACTCAGGTTACATTTTGTACAAATTACTAAACATGCCATTGCAAATAGGGGAAGGATGTTGGTAGAACAGGAGGTCA
The DNA here is from genome assembly GCA_917880005.1 of Nanger dama. Taxonomy (NCBI): domain Eukaryota; kingdom Metazoa; phylum Chordata; class Mammalia; order Artiodactyla; family Bovidae; genus Nanger; species Nanger dama. Next base: position 7,448,703 of record CAKJTW010000044.1, on the reverse strand, counting down.
TGCTGGCTCATATGTGATTTTTCCCAACATGTTACTATTCTGAAGCACTTGAAAGAGAAAGTCTTAGCAATGAATACAGACCTGAGCTGAAAATCTACAGAAATATCTTTTGCAGATAACGACAGGAGTGCAGATGAAGGAATCAGAAGATTTTCCCCTTGTATTAAAACCATAGAGTAATGAAGAAGGCTATCCTCAGAGTCATATTTTAAATTTTTATGAAAATGCTCTCTGCTAAAGGACATCCACACTTAGCGGTCCAGGAAGAGCCTGGAAGGACAGATGTCTGGGACTCCAGGAGCAGATGCCAGCAGTGTATTAACTGTCCTGTATTTGCTATGATTTTAAAAATTGTTTTTGTTTTTGTTAGTTCTTGTGTGACCAATTCCACAATTTCTGAGTGATCTTCCAGAACCCTGTTTTCCCCATAAAACTTGCTGTTTTTAGTGGAGAAATTTGCACTTATTTCCTTAAGTGCAAGTTTCTCTAGAATACACACTTCGCAGTAGAATTGCTGGGTCACAGGAGATGTACATTTTCAACTATTCTAGATTTCCCCAAATTACTCTTTAAAATGACTTCACCGATCTACACTTCCATCAGCAGAGAAGAGTCCTGATTTCCCTGAGTCAATGCTGTTACCTGATGCTGTTAAACTTGGCTTTTAGCAGCATCATGGGTGTAAAATGCTTTCTCATGGTTGTTTTAATTTGCAGTCCCCTGGCTGCTAGTGAAGTCAAGCATATTTTTAGATGCTTATTGTCCATTCTGCTTTCCTTTCCTGGTTATTACCAGTTCAACACTTTGTCAGTTTTTATGCTGAACTGTTTGTCTTTTTTGTTAACTTTAAGGAATTCCTTATGCATTCTAGATATGAATCTTTTGCCTATTAAATTTCTACTTTTACATCCCTTTCCCAATGTCCCCACTCTCTGTATGTCTATTTTTTTATATGTCTGCTACACCATAAAAACACTGCTTTTTTTATTTTACTGGAATACATCCTAGGCAACTGTGATTTTAGATTATACAGTTAGCTTGTACAGCTAGAAAAATTTGAAGTTCAGGTGTTTGTAAACATTCTTTTCTCCTCTTTACATGCTATCCATTCTCCTGTTTCTAGAACCTTCTCTGTCTGCATAAGCATTTTCAAAGCAGACAATAAGAGATAACCCCTGTCCTGAAGATTGTGGGCCAGATTTACTTTGTTTGCCAGGTCAATTAGAGAAAACAATATACTTTATTAAATTCCATGATTCTTATTGTTAAACTATTCAAACCATAAACAATCAATCATGCTTTTCTGATGAGTTACCTAAGAAAAATTTCCTTAAACAGAATTGCATTTCAGACTAAATTTTAACAGCGGCAATCTGTTTTTTTAAATTAGATACCTAACCTTAAAAAAAAAAAAACAAAACCTTAGAGTCTGCCTGCAATTGAAAATTTCATGTGTGGAAATGTGAGGAAAAGATCTAAGTATTGGCAAAAGATTGCAATAAAGTAAATGATGTGGTTTTCTCAGGGGTGATTTTGCAACTTGAAGCATTCCAAAAGAGTTAGTGATCACAAAGTTTCTTTTAGCGTTTAGCCTTGAAATACTTGGCATATGTAGAGCTCTTTCGGATATTTGGATAAATTAAATTTATATTGACATTTTCTAAAGTTGGCATAAGTTTCTAGCTGGTGTGGGCACATGTCAAACCCAGAACATTTTAAGGCAATCAATTTTACAACTGATAGATATCAACATCAAACTGTTCCTTCCTATACTATATTCCTAAAAGCTGAGTCACACTGAGGTTTAAAATATGTCATTTTTCCCTGATAAAAAACAGCAGCTTCCTCAAAAATTAATCACAGAATTACCATATGAGCCAGCAACTCCTCTGCTGGGTATATACCCAAAGAATTGAAAGCAGAGTCTGGAACAAATATTTGTACACCAGCATTACTCCCAATGGACAAAAGGTGGAAACAGTTCAAGTGTCCATCAAGAGATGGATGGATAAACAAAATTTGATATATCCTTACAATACTATATTATTTAGCTTTTAAAAGAAAGGAAATCTTGACACATGGTGCAACATGGATGAACCTTGAAAATGCGGAAAGTGAAATAAACCAGATACAAAAGGGGGGGAAATATTGCATGATTTCACTTGTATAAAACACCTACAATAGGGCAATTCACAGAGACAGATAATAGATCAGAGGTTTTCAGAGGCTGAGAGAAGAGGGGAAAGAGGAGTTATTGTTTCTGGGTACAGAGTTTCTGTTCAAAGAAGACGCAAAAGTTTTGGGAAATAGTGGTGATAATTAAATAACATGTGGATGTAATTAATGTCAGTAAATTGTATACATAAAAATAGTTAAAATGGCAAAATTTATGGTATGTATATTTTACCATAATCAAAGAAAGTTTTAAAAGGCAATTACTCAAGCCCCTCCCCCAATAAAGCAAAAATACTTATTAAAGAAAGCTTGGAAAGCCTATAAAGGAAAATAAAATGAAAGCCACTTGCTAGCTCAACGTGCCGTGATAATGAACCTGAACAATGAGCTGTGCCTTTTGTCCCCTGGTCATAGGTGTGTGCGTGCAGATGCACGCCCAGCATCAGGCAGTGCAGGATCAAGCTTTTCTCAGTTCTAACAATCAGTAGCATCCATTCTTATCTGTGAACCTTATTTAAATCAGTCAACTATTGTTGGATATATAACGTGTTTTCAGTACTTTCTCAATTTCAAATAACTTTGTAATGGACATTCTTGTCATACATTTTATGAACATTTCATTATTTCCTTAGGATAAATTCTTCAAAGCAAAATTACTGGGTCAAAGAATATGAACTTTAAAAGCAAATCTTCTAATGTACATGTACTAGTCGCCTTGCAGGAATTTTATTGCATTTTGTGACTTTATTGCATCTTCTCCAACAGTGAGTGTCACATTTGATAAACATCTCTAAAATTAATGAAAATAAATTCCCCGTAAAGGATGTGATTCTAAAACTGTTAGGCTAATGATAGTATTGGTACAGAAAAGAAAAGAAGGAAGAAATCAATAGAGATCTGGTACATTAGAATGATTAGCCATTCTCTGCCACTCTCACCTGGATGGAGCCACCCTTCAGGCTCTGCTTGCTGGGGAAGTTACACCTGGTGCTGCCCGCCTTCCGAGACCCCTCCAGCCGTGCCTAGGAGCTCAGGACTCCTCCAGCCACACCTAAGTGCTCCCTTTCCAGTTTCTTTATCATTGCTCCTGCCTTTCCTTTCGCCATGAAATGCTTTTCCTCACCCACTTCCTCAACTACAGAGTCATTTATTCTTCGAGGGGCATCTCTAATGAAACTCTGAGGGCCTGAGGTGGAGCAATCTGGAACCTAAGGAAGAGGAAACACCAAAGATTTAAATGCAGCTCACAGATGGGCAGGAACAGGCGAGGTTCTTCTCAGGTAAGGCTGCTGCCCATGCACAGACTGCCACCCAAAGCCAGCGGGGGCTGCGGGGCAGTGAGGATTCTGGGTCTGTGTAGGAGGTTAGCTGGCAGTGAAGGGGGTTGTGCTCTTTCTCTTGAAGGCTCGGGAAGAGAGGCAGGACAGAATTGGCAGACAGCCCCAGTGCCCGGAATATGGTGACTTTGGACCGAGTGCTCAATTCTTGAACTGCGCTCTGATTTTAAAGTATAAAAAATACTGTCTTCAGGTATTAATGAAGCAGTCGCACGGATTTGTGTCATACCTTAACCTTTTCATGTGTGATCTAGTTTTCACAATTTGTTTTGAGCCTCAGAACTAATGTGTTAAATTGGTAGCACAGCATTGTCATTCCTTTTCACCCTGCTTTATATATGCAGACTCCGAGATTTCCTGGAAAACTGGACAAAATAGCAACTCACACCCAGGACTTCTGGCCCCAGGTCCTTAGCATTCTCCCAAGTTGCTCTTCCAAAAACGAGCCGTTCTGTGAGATCTGTGACTTTTCTGATGTGAAAGTATCATGTCAAAATGCAGCATGTATAAAGAACTAATGGCAGAGAGCATTTCCATTCAAATGACCCATCTGAAAAGAGCACGACATTTTCCCTTTCTGAAAGTAAGGGGTTAAAATGCACAGAGATGCTGTATGACAATTTTGTAGATGCTCTAAGAATGAAAAGTGTGAATGGTATTTGTTTTTTAAAATACCATTTATCCTAAACAATTTGTTATTAAATGTATAAAGATATTTAAAATGTATTTTTATGACAGACATACAACTTTATTAAAGGGTGGAAGAATGGTACAGTTTCTGATTGAAATATTTTTGTTTTATTTTTAAAACAGAATATCAGAAAGATATTCAACTAAATATCATGTTAGCTGATACCAGGAACAACATAGACACTGGATCGTTATAACCATCCATAAGTCAAAAGAGATTTGGTTTTCAGATTGCTTGAATAACACATGATTCTTCTTTGAGCAATTTTTGTTCAAGGAAAAAGGTCCCCAGGAATTTAATTAGAGAAGTAGAAAAGATCCTTGATCTGAGGTAATTTTCTTTGCTTAGTTCCTCCAATAGGGTAAATGTACTTCTGATTTCAGTAGCAATCTTGTTAAGGTGTGATCTGAGAAATGTCTACCAAAAAGCACATGATTTTTGTATGAGTCAGGGCTTAAAAGCGCATTCTTTCCTTTTCTAATTTTCAGCCTAAGATTTTAATTTTATTTTTAATAAAATAATTTAAAACAATATCCACCTCATTTGAGCAAATCTTCAATTATTTATATTATTTAAGCCTTTTTCTGATTTTTATCCATATTTTAATGGACATCTTTCATACATTTTATATACTTTTATGTTCTACTTTTTTCACTTTTAATTGTTTTTTTTTTTTTTTACAATTTTTCAATGTATCTGCAATCGCCTTTAAGTTTTTCTGTTTTCTTGGAAAGGAGAAACTTTCAAACTTTCTTTAGTAGAATAATTCTTTTATCAGACAACATCCCTTATGGTTTGGTGGGATATCCATCCAGTCCAGAACTAACTACCGTGATAGTTTCTTTCAACATTTACGATTCCCCTTTCCTATACAGTTAAATTGTTTTCAGTGTTTGGAAATTTAAACAATATTAGTATCTTTACACATGACCTGTTAAAAACTAATTTTACTGGGATATATTCTGAGAGACAAATCTTTATGAGTGGAATAACTTTTTGTTTGGTTGCAATATGCATTATCAGATTTTTTTCCAGAGGAAACAAAGCAAATCTTATTGTCATCCACAAACAAGAGTTCCCTGTTTCCCCAAAGCCCAGCTAGCAATAAATTTTGTCATTCACTTTAGATTGGTGGGTGTGAAATGATGGCACACTGATTCAGTTTGAATTTGTTTAAATTTTAGAAAACGTGGTTGGTTCATCAGATGTTGATTTCCTGTTGGTGTTTAATTTAAACCATCCATTTTCTTCAAACATTTGTCTCTTGAGCACTGATGCTTGGTTCTGTTCTAATACATTTATAAAAAGCTTTCATCTATTTTAAATAAGAAACATTTGCTTATCATTTGTTTCAAGTATTTTATATCTATAGAAGACTTTTAGAAATTTAATTCCATCAACCTACTTTCTCTGTTGCTTGAATCATCAAAATTATTTTCATACATAGTTCTATTCTGTTTCCTCCTAGTTTTCTTGTTATTATGACCATTATTAATTTACCATTTACTCCATTCACTTTTTATTATTATGTGTAGGTGTGAGTTAATTTTTTCTTCATTTTGATTTCTAATTATTCCCAAAGCATTCATTAAATAATCATTACCTCTCCATTTGCTTTGTTAATATTTATCATTTACCAAGTATATATACATTGCTCCTACATTCTCTATTGAGTTTAAATTTGTTTCTGTTTTTAAACCAAAACCATAAAGATTTTTATTTTCCAATTTATATTATTGTGTGCTTTCTAAAAATTTTTATAAACATGCATTTTATTTGTTTTCAATATTTAACGAGGTCAAGTCTTTAAAAATTGTAATTGCCAATCATGCATATTTAGTTCTCAAACAAAAGGTGGAATAATTTTTGTCATACTTTGATAAGTATTTGTATAGGCTTAATTGAAAGTAAATCGGAGCTAACAATTAACATGTGGAAAATATAGCCTTTTTATATTCAATCACCCAGTGTAGAACATTTTTTTTCTTTACATCTCTTTTCTAAAATCAGCATTTTCTAGTTCTGTTTGCATGACTTGAGTTAGGGTGATTCTGATATATTATATATTTTTGCTGGTATGATGAATGGGACTGCCTCAAACCAATTACCAGATTCTTCTGCCTTTTACTAGAAATGCTTTGGAGGTTTGTGGAGTTTGTCTTTATGTGAACACTTTCATGAACTATCTTTTTATTTTCAATACTTTTAGTTGAAATCCTTAGTTTCTTCAGGTTCAACCTAAAATTCTGTTTTTCATTTTGTAGTACTGACTCTTTTAGTGCATTTGTGAAGCACTGTTAGGATAACAAGAATCTCCAAAAACATACTAAATAATTTTAATAAAAAACATCTTTGTTTTTGCTTGTTTTTAAATAGAAAGCTTCAAAATTTCTCTATTACAAACTGGTAGGTTTTAGAAATATGATTGGTTAAAGGAGTATTTTCTGACTTCTATTCTTAAGTTTTTACAAAAAAGAGCATTGAATGTTATCAAATATTTTAATTTTTATTAAGGTCATGTGAATTTTGTATCTGGAGTTATTTAAATTGTGTATTTTATTCACAACTTTACGTGCATGAAACTGGACATGTTTCTCTGATAAACCTTACCTGTTCATGCTAAAAATACTTTAAAAATAGGGTCATATTCTATTCACAGATATTTTCACATTTATAAGAACTGTGTCTCAAGGCAGTTATTTTTTTGTAGTGTTATCAGGCTTAAGAACAGAATCTTTTTTTTCTGCTAGAATAAGCTAAGAAATACTGAACTTAATTTTTTATGAGTTGTACTTTTTCTATTTAAAAATCTGAAAAAAATTTACAGTTAACTCATATGTCATTATCGCAAGGAAATCAGTTTCTTGGCTAACGGTCTTCATCTCTTCCCTAGCAATCAGTCTAGTCATATTCTCAACCTCTTTTTATATTATTTAAAATTCTGTAACTTTGGTAAAATCATCCATTTTACTTTAGTGTCCAAACGCATCACCAGTGTAAATGGACAAGATATTCCCTAACGATTTTTAGTCTTTTTTAATTGCTTTTAAATTTTTCTAGTTTAACTTTGTTTCCTCACTGAATTTACTAGTGAAATTTAAAAATTTTGTTTTTTCTTTTCAAAATGAGAAATCTCTGCTGTCATATATCAGAGAATATTTCTTGTCACATTTGCTTATTTCTGCGTGTATTTTTCCCCCAGAGGTTTTGCTTGGTTCTTTTATAGAAGTATTTTCTAGTTCTTGAAATTTTTCTTTTGTTATTAATAAAGACCTTTAAGAAGTGAGTTTTCTCTACATATACCTTTCCTTTCAGTTCAAGGATTTGATAGCTACTACCTTTGTTTTCCATATTTGACAATGATTTGTAATTGTATTTCATATTTCTTCCCTGACCAGGTGATATTTAAAATCTTTTTTTCATTGATACTGTCAGTTTTCAAATTTAAAATAAAATAGTAACATTTTGGGTATTTTTCTTTACTGAAATTGTCTGTTATTTTTCTTTCCTATAAAAGCTTTCCATATTCTGTGTTTTCCCTTTCAATTCACATTATAAAATTCCTCTTCCAATTATTTAGTTATTAATTGTAGTTTTACAAACTATTTGTTTTTTCCCCTACTGTCTATTGTTATGACTAGATAAAGATTTCTGCTACAATTTTTATTTCAACTTCATATTGTAATTTTAAGTTTCTTTCACATACTTTGTTGAAATGTGTTTTAGTTCATATAAAATTTAACACCTTTTGTTTTCATTATTTTACCTTATATTGTCATATAATAAGCTTATTTTTATTGCTTCATCAATTTTGTTTTGCATTCTGCTTTCATAATATGTTTGATATTTTCTGACTCATCCAATTATTTTTACCCTTTCCACATCTACTTTATCTTTTATGTAGAATATTCTTGGATCTTTCCTTAAATATAACCTGAAATTTTTTAAAATAGGGAAATGTAACCTGTTGGCATATCCTCTTATAACTGTTATATTTAATTTTTATTTTACTTTTCTTACTGTCTATTTTTGCTTATATTTCTTTTTGCCTCTTCACTTGGAAAGAGTCATACTTAAGCTTCCACAAATATTTGTAGTTTTATAAATAGATAGTAGTAACTGTTGAGAAAAATCTGACACTTAGAATTTTCCACTCTCCTCTTCCCTTTTTCCATTCCTCATAGCTTGCATATCTGAGAGAAATCATTTTTTTAATGTTTGTACTTTTCTGTCAGTGATGCTGATTGGTTATCGCCATGATGCTGGAAATGCTATTTGCGGATGAGGTTATGTTTAGGGAGTTTATGAAGTTTTCTGCTATCAAACCTAGTAGACAATCGGTAAGGATCTCCTTTTTGTGTTTTCTATTTTTTTGAGGTTCCTTTTTCTCCCCACACCCCTGACACCGTTTCCTTTTAGGAACACTGTAGGTTTCCTCTGCAATGGGGAAGGTTACTGTCTCGACTGCTACATTTGGTCATATTCTACTCTAAAGCACTTTTTCAAAGCAGAACATCACTGCTGCTGATTACCTTTTAAATAAGAACAGGAATAGAATAGTCGCCTGGGTTCATCTCACACTCAGCACTGAGACAGCACGGCTGCACCCCCTGTCCTGGGGGTTGTAGAGTCAGCAGCTGGCTGCCTCTCTGTGCCGTCAGCCTCCATGGGCCCTCTCCTGCTGGGAGGAGTGTGGACTTTAGAACTCCAACTACAGCAGTGCCCCTGGGCGCAGGCTCTTAGCCTAAAGACAGAGCTGGAAGAGTTGCTGAGGGTTGTCAAGCGGCCGACCTCTAATGATGGTTCTGTTATCCCAGAGCTCCGTTCATTTATTTGTGCATCGATTGAACTAATTCTTTTTTTATTTATAGCTTAGCTGTTATGTAACTGCCCCACACAGCGGAGATTCTTTTTTGGAATGAGATGTGGAATACTTTAAATACCTATGAAATCAAGTGTACACTCAACACTGCTTCAGTTTCCAGTCTCAGCTCTTACATCAGTTCTGGAAATTCTCTTCTCTCACAGCTGAAATGATGGTCTGGGGCACAAATTGTTTCCTTAGGAGTAACAGCATCAGCAGTGGCTCTAATTAATTGCTAACCTTGTGCCATGAGCCGCCTCACTGTTAGTTTCCCGGAAAACCACACTTTCAACTGAGTCCCTTGCATTTTCTTTTTCTTTCATGATATTCCCGGAGAAATTCAGTCTTTCTTTAACACTTGCTTTTGCAGTTTATCCTCTATTTTAATGACTCAATATTCTGGAGTCCTGTCTCTCCACCCCACCCCACCCCACTCCTACTCCCTCCACTAAACTTCTGGTCTTTTCTAGATTGTTCTGTTTAAAGCAATCACTACTTTTGTGTTTTTAAAACTGCAACCAGATTCAGTGGTTGTTCTCTCCATCTGAGAAGGAAGGTTGGCCCTATCCTAGCTGTGATTCTTGTCATTGTTCTTTACTGGGTGGGGACCGAAGCTTTAATGGTTTTCCTGTTATTAACAGTGTGTGTTGAATAAGGTTTTCACATACGTTTAAAGTGTTTACTCTTCTTTCTTTTTACATGGCTCCTAAGGAGCTTTGTCTCTTTCTCTCTCAAGCTTTTATACACTCACTTAGAGTCTCTAGATTTCTGATGTTTTAATTGGTATCTCAACAGAAAGGAGTTACTCAACAGAACACCTTACCATCTGCTCCATCATCTACTGAGAACATTGGTCTTCCCTGATGGCTGACTTCACCAACAGAACCCGGCGAAAATGCAGGCTACCTTGTCCGTGACTGTAATTGACCTTGATCACAAAACATAACTAAATGTTCTCAACTACTGGAAAGGAAGACAAACATGAGAACACATTTCATTCTTTGATTCCTGTGAGCTCAGTGTTAAAAAGCTCTCTTAGACATCTTTTGATTTCTCAAGTTTGACCTTTCATTACCAATCGTTTAAATATAACTCTGCTTCTCAGCAACCTCCTTCCATCTGGGTATGTAATTCCCTCTCTACAGAGCTTCTTAGAACTTGTCAATACAGTTACATTTTTTTTTTTTTTGGAGAACAAACACTCTGAACAACAACAACAAAATCTTTCTTCAATAGACACTGGAAATGCTTTCACCACCACTAATGCCTGGCTGGACTTCCCTGGTGGCTCAGATGGTAAAGAATCTGCCTGCAATGCAAGAGACCTGGGTTCAACCCCTGGGTCAGGAAGATTCCCCTAGAGAAGGAAATGGCAACCTACTCCAGTATTCTTGCCTGGAGAATTCCCTGCAAAGAGGAGCCTGGAGGGCTACAGCCCATGGGTTTGCAAAGAGTCAGACCCAACTGAGCAACTAAATCACAAACACACACAACACCTGCCGGTTGCCCAGGTCTTTCACCTGTTCCTCCCTGTGTCTCTTAACCTCCTTCCCAGGAGTGCCCCTTGTGAGTAAATTCAAAACAACACATGCCCAGGGAGAAGCAGTTCCCACCAGTGTGTCACTGTGAGAAAGAGGGGCACCCACCGCCACCCCAGCAACCAAAGTGCCCACAAATCTGAGTAGTATGACTGTGAGGGTTTTTTTTTTTTTTTTTTTTTTAAGCCTGAAATCAACATGCTGAGGATGGCAAAGGAAGTAAGGGCTCCTCTCATTCCTGTGAACAGAAAGGAAACTGGCCCCTTCAGGAGAACTGTAATTGATAATGTGCAGTTGACACACAAAACATCGCGTTAGCTTGCACTGAAACAGAAAGCTGGATGCCGCGCTAAATATTGCTAGCATTCCTATTTGTATCCGTGCAGTAAATAGTGTTATTACTATAAAGCCGAGCAAGCATGACATTTCTGACTGCCTCTCCTTTTCAATGGAGGATCTATAAATAGTGCCTGTGTAGCATTTAAACATTTCAAAGCATCACGTTTTTGTTAATACAAATGTGTGATTGGAACCATTCACTCCCATAAATATTTTCCCTCACAATCTAAGCTCAACAGCCATGAGCCTTTCCCATCACCCACCAAAAATGCTGGCCATTCCCGGAGGGAAAACATGGTCACCAGCTGAGGAGCCGGGCGTGTACAATGTACCATTTCAACACCTCCTTCCACACCTTCCTGAAGATTCAGCAAAAAAGACATCAGTATTTCCCAAAATGAACAACCCTTGTCCCAAAAGATGTTTTTGCAAAAAGGGTTCTTTTAATAAATAAGTTTGGGAAGCACCACAAATTATTGCCCTACACTAGGAGATTCAAGAACATCCAACATTTATTCCACAAATATTTATTGAGTGTGTACCAAGGCCCAGGATCATTCGGGGACTAGACATTAAACAGGGGGAACAAATCAGATGGAGTCCCAAACCTTCAGGAAACCTGTAATTTGGTCTTAAATGAACACATCGTACTGGGTCCCCATGGCTGCTGTGACCACACGCTTGGTGGCTGAAACAACAGAAAGGTATTCTCTTGCAATTCTGGAGGTCAGAAGCCTGAAACCAGTATCCCTGGGTCTCAGTCAAGGCGTCCAGAGGCTATGCTCTCTGCAGACTCTCAGGGGGACTCTCTCTCTCCAACGCTTTCCCCTTCGTGGTCTCAGCCCCCACTCTCCGCCTCTCTATTCATGCTGCCTCCTTCTTCCATCTTTGTCAAATCTCCTTCCACCTCCCATTTCTAAGGACTCTTGTGATTGCATGTAGGGCCAATGGTCTCAAAATCCTTCATGTAATCACATAAGCACAAACCCTTTGACCATGCGTGTTTCCAGTGGTTAGAACGATACATCTTTCGGGGCCATTATCCAGCCTACTACAGGGAGAAATGGTTCCAAGATGCCCTGGGGGTAGCAACAGCTTTTCTGCTTTCATCCTGAACCCTGTATTTAAGAAACACTCGCCTCACCCAGAGAATCTTGACTGTCACCTCCCACTGTGGAAAATGCCAGTCCCGGGGCTGCCTACTGCTGCAGGAGGGAGAGCTGTCCTGTTGGGCTCCCTTTGGGTGTTTTCCTCCCCCGCCGGGTTCAATAAATTCTCTGCAGCTGACCCTAGCTACATAGGGGGTTTGTTGCTAGCAGAAAGGACAGAGGACAGGGCTCTCTGGACAGGAGGGCTGGGTGGTCACAGCCCTTCTCACACAGGGTTCTCACCTGTCCTCTACCTTTGGCTCATCACAGTTCCCAGCCCCTTCCCCCTCTTCCCTTAGAAGAGAACACAGGATGGAGGCCTTTTCACAGGGAACTTTCTTTGGAATCACCAGAAAGGAAAAGGGACGCAGAAGGAGCCAGTTCACTGAGCCCCGGTTCTCGGCTGGCTGATGCCTGGCTCCATCCCCAGCTCCCTGCTGTCGCCTGTGATTTCCAGCAGGTAGCCTCCTGGCTCCTCTTCCTCCAGACCAAACCTCAACTTCATTTTTCCTATTTCAAATTTCTGACACTCTCTCTCACCTTCCTATTGAGCTCCAGGTTCTGGAAAGAACGAATCTCATTTACCCCATGTTTAACCATCCAACAGAAACATGATGGGCACTTATGGTATGCCAGGCAGGCACAACGCCTCCCATTTCATGCCAGGTCCTGTGGATCTGCCTCCCAGACCTTCCTACGGAAAGAAAGAAACCCTGAGATAAGTCTGAAGGCAGAGCTTGAACTAAAGGAAGATTTTATGGAACTCTCCAGGCCCCCAAGCTTCGCCAGCAGGAGAACTCATCTGACAGCCTAAGTGGGATCAAGATCAGTACAGGTTTAGAAAATAAGCCTTCAGACAATTCTTGTCGAGTAGAAAGTTTCTCTGGTGTTCATCAAAAAATCACTAAGGGAGAAGGAAAGTTTCCTGGAGATGCTCTGGAAGCTTCAAGATTTCCACCAGAAGTCCTAGCTGTCAGTGAGGGGAGGGCAAACCCGTGACTGGCAGGGCTATGGGTCAACAGGGCGCTGTAAAGCAGGAAAGTCTGAAGTCCCAGTGTGGGTGGCAAGTAGCAACAAAGGGCAGCGAGCCTTCAAGCCCTACCGATGCAAATTTCTCTCTTGAGCCCAGGAGCTCCTCCTTAATGGGAGAGCTTCTAATTTATAAAACTGCTAACATAGTCTTATGTAATTGATGCCATTATGTCGTTGAGATTAGCTTCTATGGCATATAATTGGTAACGTGCTGACTGTAAGTGTCGCTGACAGCCCTGGCATAATGCTGATAATCCGTAGTGTGTGAGAGGGGTCCAGACAGTCTTCTAGCTGCCGAGCGGCTAGAGAGCAACGGGCGGACGATTTCCAGCCTTCATGGAGCTATCATGCTAATGTGATGAGACCCACAGTGAGCACATTCTTAGTCACTCAGTCATTTCTGACTCTGTGACCCACGGACTGTAGCTCACCAGGCTCCTCTGTCCATGAGGATTCTCCAGGCAAGAATCCTGGAGTGGGTTGCCATGTCCTCCTCCAGGGGATCTTCCCAACCCAAGGATTGAACCAAGTCTTCTTCATTGCAGGCAGATTTTTTTACCAGCTGAGCCTCCAGGGAAGCCCAAGGATAAGAGTATAAACAAACACTCTAGCACCTTCTCTCTCCTCCTCGAACCCAGTAAGCCCTCCCCTTGGGCACTCAGGAGTCAGGAGGAGAACCACAGAAGGGGCAGCCGGGGCTGTGTGGTCAACAGAAGACGGGGCAGCACAGGGAGTAAACTTGTTCGAGCAAAACCATCTTTGGCTCCGCTGAGATTTACGGTTGCACGCACTCCAGCTTGGCCCAGCTCATGGAATGCTCCCATCGACCCCAGGAGTAAAGTGTCCTCCTGTGTGTTACCCCCTTTCAGAGACAGAGGTTCCAGACTCGAGCTCACTCTATGCTCTAGAGCCTGCACGAGAACTTGGTCCTCTCTCAATCTGCTGCCACCCCACTGCACTCACCCAGAAGGAAGGAGATGGTCCCATCCCAGTGAGGTTAAAGAGCTCAGCCACAGGGACCGAATACAGCGCAAAAGGAAAGCTGCTTCAGTGCAGGATTCGTTTCCTCAGTGCGCGCTTTGTTGGGGTGAGGAGTTGGGGATCTCATCTCACAGACCTTCAGAGTAGCTGCAGGTCAAATGGGCACTCGGACCTTCACCACCTTATTTGATTCTGACTCTGAGCGAGGCAGGAGGAGCCCACGGCCATTCTTGGGCTGGACGCAGGGACTTTTACATCTGTTTCTCAAGCTGTCCTGGGCTGTCACACTGGTGTGTAGGGAACAGGCAACCTCTGTTGACACAGCTGTAGACAATTCTTGAATTGGGGCCCTGGTAACTGTTTACAGGGCAACGGTCAATAGTGTATTTTAAACTTTTTTTTTTTTTTTAGTTTATAGGATATACTGACAGATAATAGCAAAGCTACTGCGCTTTCTCCTCCATCAACCAATCAATCTCAAAATATTCACTGATGATAATCAAATAAGACTATTTCGGGCACTTTTTCTACAATGAAGTGATCGTTGCTACTTTTTCACACTATCAGATTACATGGGTGTGTTGACAGCACCTGTACCTCCCCCACTTCTGGCCAGCAGGGGCAATTTTGAGGGCATACAAGGGAGTTCAATCATGTGCCCAGAGGAGCCCTCCCTGGAACAGAGTGGAGAGTGTGCCTGGACTCCCCAGCCTTCTCCCAACACGCAGGAGAGATGTCTGAGCAGGGACCCCCTGCAAGCCACCTACGCTCCAGCTGAACATAGAAAAGGCCCTCCCCTTGGCCAAGTTCAGGAGGGGTTCCGGCAGCCACTGTTTGGGAAGCCTGAAGCAGAGATCAGGATATCCCGGGACTTGGGAAGGCCACTCAAGATGAGGACTGAAGGTCATTACCAGGGACCAGGCCAGACAACTCGCAAGGGGACCGGGCTTCCAAAGGAACAAGTATTATTGTTTGCTTTGTGGTCAATGTGAGATAGCAGCAGAGCTATCCTGACAAACAATAAAGTGCCTCTCCCCTCTGCCTCTTTCTTTCTGTACCCTTTCTTCTCCACTGACTTTCTTTTAAAAGTTTATTATTTTTATAAAGGGATACCTACTCACAGTAAATATTCAAACAATGTATTAAAGTGCAAAGGAAAAAAATCAAAGTGCTCAAAATCTAACCACCTAGGAGGTAACCTCGGAGAAGGTGATGGCACCCCACCCCAGTACTCTTGCGTAGAAAATCCCATGGGCGGAGGAGCCTGGTGGGCTGTAGTCCATGGGGTCGTGAAGAGTTGGACACAACTGAGCGACTTCACTTTCACTTTTCACTTTCACGCATTGGAGAAGGAAATGGCAACCCACTCCAGTGTTCTTGCCTGGAGAATCCCAGGGACGGGGGAGCCTGATGGGCTGCCGTCTATGGGGTCGCACAGAGTCGGACACAACTGAAGCAACTTAGCAGCAGCAGCAGCAGCAGCAGCAGCAGCAGGAGGTTAACTTTCTGCAGCAATCTGTGTGAGGCGTGTGTGTGTGTAATTTCTAGTACTTCTATCAGAGTAAAACCTCAGATCGTCAGTTTACAGCACAGTTAATGCCTCTCTGTCACCAGCACCCAGCTGCTGCCCCTTCCCGCAGACCAGACCAAGCCACAAGTGCCGCCTGCTCTCAGATCCCTGGGGAACTTCAGGTTCAAACTGTCATTAAACAACCAAGGTCCTAAACAGAAACCTGTGACAGCCATGTTCCCCTAAACTGGAATTGCAAAATATAGCCCACCCGCTGCAATTTAACTGCCATCCCTGCCTCTACCAGCTCCTCCCCAAACTGCCCAGAGCCCCCTGTGCTCCTGAGTCCTGGCCCACAGCCCAGCTGCCGGCAGGAACCACCTGGACAGCTTTGTCACTGCTGAGGCGGGGCTCCTGCTCCGGGAGGTGGGTTTAATTGGCCCAGGTGAGGCATCAAGACATATATAATATATACTATATTATGTTACATTATATTATGCTAGATTATTCTAGATTAGATTGTTGTTGTTCAATCACTCAGTCATATCCAACTCCTTATGACCCCATGAACTGCAGCACTCCAGGCTTCCCTGTTCTTCACTGTCTCCTGGGGCTTACTCAGACTCACGTCCATTCAGTCAGTGATGCCATCCAACCATCTCACCCTGTCGCCCTTTTCTCCCCCTGCCTTCATTCTTTCCAGTGTAACAGTCTTTTCCAGTGAGTCAGCTCTTCGCATCAGGTGGCCAAAGTACTAGAGCTTCGGCTTCAGCATCAGTCCTTCCAATGAATATTCAGGGTTGATTTCCTTTAGGATGGACTGGTTTGATCTCCTTGCAGTCCAAGGGACTCTCAAGAGTCTTTTCCAATACCGCCATTTTAAAGCATCAGTTCTTTGGGGCTGAGGCGATCCTAATATTCGGCCAAGGATGAACACCTCTAGTCTAGGACCATTTTCGGCCACACAAAGGCACCGCAAGCAGAACTCCATCCCGACCCACTTGACCCCGCAATGACCTTCATGAGACTGGACAGACTGTCACACGCTCACCACCAAAAAGAAAACCGGGGCTCAAAGAGCGGGAGGTTGTGTGTTCAGACTGTGTCCAGATGGTGGCGGGATGCACATACACTGGTCTTCTCAACACTGGGCCAGGTCAGGGGCGCCAGCCAAGTTCTCACGGGTCAGAGGCAACACCAGCCCTGAGTCAGCCCTGCCTCTGTGCCCTCTGCCCAGATCATCCACAGTGGGGCTGCGGGCTGGGGTTCAGCTGGCAGGTCATGGGGCCAGCATCTTAGGGTGCACAGGAGGGAAACCAGGTAGGCACGGAAATAAGCCTGCTCAGCCACAGACTCACTCTGGAAGCGCACGCAGAAGGCAGGGGGTCGGAAGGCACTGTCTTCCCCTGAAACAGGCACAGAAGCAGAGGACACAGCTACCTGTATTACTGAACATTGTTTTATTATTAACATTTTCAAATATACAGAAAAGTAGAGAGAATGGAATATATTACCTTTTAAAATAATTATGGTTTAAAATGAAGATGTTTTAAAAGAAAACTTGAAGGATATTTATTTCTAAACCATTAGCAGTTGAAGTTAATAATGATGCTTCCATTAATTTTATTTCCTCTGACTTTTATTTCCCTCGTCTAGAGTTCTCAGAATGAAAGCTCCATGAGGGCATCAGTTTCTGTCCCTTCAAGTCACCGCCGCTTCTCCAGGGCCTAGAATAGGGCTTGGCACACAGTGGGCCACAGTTAAACCTCGTGGGAAGGAGTTGAGCTGAGCCACGTGGCTTGTGGCTTTGGGGGCAGACAGTTATAGACGACTATATAAGAAATAGATGCAAGGGAGCAGTGTCCTCTTTTGTTCTGCCAGCTGAGCCAGGGATGAGATGGCAGTCTTCATTCTCTGGGGTCATGCCTAATTTTTTCCATGATATAAAATTAAAGAGCATATGAGTCAAAGGAAGGAAATTGTAAGAACACTTGAAGGATAAGTGATACACCCAGAAAACTCACCATACATCTCATCCACCGAAGCTGTTAATGTGTATACAGTGCAAGCTTGAGAATAATGGGCAGCTGATTCATGAGGGAAAACAGAAACTCAGGCGCCAGGGGGCAGGGCCTGGGTCCTGTGAGCTCACATATTTTCCCCCAGCGGGGAAGCTGAGAGTAGAGAGGTGTGTGGGCCTCCCAGGCCATGACCACGTTCATAACTACTCTTGTTTTCTCACCTGGTCGTCACCCATGGTGGTGACCACGGGGGCGAGGGGAGGGGGCTGCTTCTCTCTTTCCATCAGAGTAGAAAAAGCTGGCCCAGGGAATGGAAATGGAAAGCATAGCTGACCTCAGCCCCAGACACTTGACCCAGACTGTTCCTGTCCTGGAGGGATGAGCTGGAATGGATTTCAGATGAACAGCAAGGGCTGGCATTATTGGAAGGAATCATGTTTGCAGCCTTCTGAGGCACTCTAAATTTGCTTGACTTTCTTAGTTCTATTCATGTCCTGACTTGCAGAATGCATCCTTGAAAAGCTTCAGCTGATAGTCAAGAACCTAGGGAGATGGCGTCCTGTGCTCCCTAAGGGTATGAACACACCCTAGTCCGTCCTTGCAGGTGGGCATTGGATGTGTCTCTCCCTTCTGGACGAGGAAGGCATCTGGACCTGGGCCGGGAGGACATGTGTGGCAGCACCTGCACGGCTCGGCCTTCCGGAGCCCCTTGCCTTGGGCTTCTGTGCGACCAGCACAGCCACCACCCGGCGACTTCCAGGTGGATGCAAAGCCAGCCACACACAGTCCCAGGCATCCTCGGACTGCCCATCCTTATCTGCATTTTTATAAAAGTCACTGTCAAACTGTAAAATGTATTCTTCCTTCTCAGACAGCCTTGGACTTACTGAGAATAGGGACAAAAATAACAATAACTAACGTTATAAGATGTTTACACATTTCAAAGAGCCTTCAGATAAAATGTCTCACGATAGTTCTGGGGTGAAGGCACTACAATAATAATGCTCTTTCTTGTCTATTTTCTAAATGAACAGACTGAAGTCGGAAATTTACCTGACTTGTTCAAAGCTGTAGGAGAGCTGGGACTCAAACCAAGGTCTTCTGGTTCTAATGGTATCATCTTTACGTCACCCAGGCAGTTAAAGAAATCCATTTCTATCTACTTCTATATATAAAAATATCTCACTAAGAGACCTGGGCAGGAATCAGGAGGGTTAAATCAAGGTTACTCGGGCAAAGTCCTGTTTCCTCATCCACAAAATTAAGAGGTCAGACCAGATGATCTTTGGGCCCCCCTAACTCCTGACACTTATTTTTGGCTGTGCCGTGTGTCTTGTGGGATCCCAGTTCCCCGACCAGGGATCAATTCCACACCTCCTACGGTGGAAACATGGACTCTTAACCACTGGACTGCCAGTAAGTCCCATGACACATTTTTCATCCTCTCAAAGGCCATAGCCAGGGGTTGGGTTCCTGGCTGGCACCAGCTTCTTCTGCCCAGGTAAACTCCAGTGAGGGCAAAGAAGAAAATAAGACTACATTCAAAAATAAAATAAAATGTAAGGACAAAAGATGTCAGTGGTGACTTTTCCATATGGAATTACCACTAGGTATCAATCAAACCTTCCCTGGTAGTTCAACTGGTAAAGAATCTGCCTGCAATTCAGGAGACTCTGGTTCAATTCCTGGGTGGGGAAGATCCACTGGAGAAGGGATAGGCTGCCCACTCCAGTATTCTTGGGCTTCCCTGGTGGCTCAGCTGGCAAACAATCCACCTGCAATGTGGGAGACCTGGGTTCAATCCCTGGGTTGGGAAGATTCCCTGGGGAAGGGAGAGGCTACTCACTCGAGTATTCTGGCCTGGAGAATTCCGTGGAATGTATAGTCAATGGGGGTCCCTAACAGTCGGACACGACTGAGCGTCTTTCACTTTCTTTCACATCAAAGAAACAGTTGGTTTTTCAGCCAGCAAACATTTGTTGGGAGGGTGCCATTTGCTGCGCAAGGTGCTGAAAGCTAGAAACACAAAGCTGATGGCTGGGCAGCCTCTGCCTTCTGGTCCCAGGAAAGGCTAGCAATTAGGAGCCAATCTGGGGAGTGCAGCAAGGGAAGGGTGGGCCAGCTTCCAAGAAGCTAGAGAGAGGCACCGAGATCTTGGCTGGTGGGGTTGGGGGTGGGGAAAGTTCTAGAGGAGGAGAGGTTTAGACAGGGGCTTGTAGTGGGGGATGAGAGATATGCCCCCAGCATGGTTCCAGCTCCCAAACCATCTCCACCACCTCGTTTGACTTTCTCTAAGTGCTGATGAGAAAATTCTCCATCCATCAGTGTGTGAGAAGCTCTAGACAGTTGCTTCAGCTGCAGGAGGAAGCAACACTTTGTTCCCGTAACAAGTGAATGAGAAGAAGGACTGTCCTCAAGGACTTTTGTACCTCAAAGGGGGTCCTTTACCAGCCCAACAAGCTCACTCATCTACTCAACAGTTGAAGTGCCTACTGGAAACTCACATGGGAGGAGTCCTGGTGAGGGGTCAGAGGAACAAAGGCTGGGAGGCCCACTAACTTTCTCTCCCTTCCTGGGATCCCTAGAAGACAGCATCATTCTGCCTGCTGCTTCTGAGTCCTTGCTGCTGCTTACATGTCATGGATAAAGTGCCATGTCTGTGTTCCCAGGCCCCTCCCAAACTGCCAAACACTGTAGAAACTTTCTGTTTCTGTTTGGACCAGGAGGCAATGTTTCCATAAATCGTCGGGCATCGTGATCCTGTATGACAGCAGCAAGCATGTGCACAGCACTTCACGCCTACTTTGCTGGTCCTCTGGAGTCTGGGCCACTCAGAACCCCTGGTACTGGGCGTCCGCCCTGCTCTCACCCGGGTACGTTCACACCCCCACTCTAAGCGCATGTTCCAGGACAGGCATCTCTCGGAACCAGGAGCCAGCATCACTGCTTCTCAAGTCTGTATCCCAAAGATGCCCTTGACTCCCTCAAACCCCTTTCCAGCAGGGCTGTTGGTAGAGTCGCATTGAAAAACGGCCTTTGCCGCTTCCCTGAGTGGTCTCCATCATTCCCAGATGCTTCCCCAGGTCTGTCTTTCCCTTTTCAGCTCCAGGTTTTATCCATGATGTCCCTCTTGCCCAGGAGATCACCCATCACCCCCCTCCCCTCTGCTGCCTTCCCCCAGGTCTACACTGCTCGAGACGCCCACCCTCTGTGGCCTAGGGTCCCTGCTCGAGTCCACACATCTCCCCACAAGGGGCAGAGGATGCCATGAGGCTGGGGACCACTCTCCTCACATTGTTTCCCTGAGGATCAGCTGTCCCATGCCCTCGCGCATGCCGGATGTGCTACAGAGGAGGAATACTGAACTGGGATCTGGAGAAAGGCCAGGACAAGACATGGTCTCTCTCACACTTGGAGCAAATGCCTGAAGATCATTCAGCATCTCCTATGTGAGCCCAGTGGAGAGAGTGTAACCAGCAGCTCTATCACCCTGCATGGCGGGTGGCTGTTAACTTTGCCGTAGGCTTTCTTAACAAACAAAGATGCTCTGGAGAAGGGCAAGTCTACTCACGCCCGTATTCTGGCCTGGAGAATACCATGGACTGAATAGTCCATGGGGTCGCAAAGAGTCGGACACAACTGAGCGACTTTCATTCACTCACTCTTCTTAAAGAGCACACGGGGCACCACCTGCAGGCAAGGCCCTCGGGAGTCAGGTGGGCAAGGAGCAGCGCAGGTAAGCATTCATTTACAGCATTTCTCTGATGTCTGAGAAAGTAAAAGAATTGTTAGGGTGTGTTTATTTGAAAACTTTGGGAAAACACTTAGGGGATATTTCTAAGTTTCAAAAGAATTGCTTTATAAAAAAAAAAAAGGTTTAGCGTTCTTCAGAGGGAAAGACTGAAAAATATATCCTATGTTGCTATCCAAAGAAAATAAATTCTAGTCTGATGGCATTTCCTCGTATTTACACTGAGAAAAGTGGAAAAGTTTAACTCCTAGCCATTTGTCATTTCTTTCCAATGTTAATGTCAAAATATACAATTGTTTCTGCCATTAGGGGTAGAAACAGTTTAACAGGTACACTGGGGTGTGTTAATGAACAAAATGATAAATTAAGGTGTTTAGCACAGAGTTATGAAATATCAACATGGTATTAATTTTATAGCTTAAATGCATTTATTCAAATATAATTTACATACTACAAAATACACCAATGTGAAGCATATGATTTAATGGTGTTAGTACATTCAGAGTTGTACAGCCATCTCCCATGATCTAATTTTAGAACATTTCATCACCCCTAAAGAAACCCTGTACTTATTAGCAGCCACTCTCTACTCTCTCCTTTCCCAGCCCTCAGTTCAGTTCAGTTCAGTCGCTCAGTCGTGTCTGACTCTTTGCGACCCCATGAATCACAGCACACCAGGCCTCCCTGTCCATCACCAACTCCCGGAGTTCACTCAGACTCTCGTCCATTGAGTCAGTGATGCCATCCAGCCATCTCATCCTTTGTCTTCCCCTTCTCCTCCTGCCTCCAATCCCTCCCAGCATTAGAGTCTTTTCCAATGAGTCAACTCTTCGCATGAGGTGGCCAAAGGACTGGAGTTTCAGCTTTAGCATCATTCCTTCCAAAGAAATCCCAGGGCTGATCTCCTTCAGAATGGACTGGTTGGATCTCCTTGCAGTCCAAGGGACTCTCAACAGTCTTCTCCAACACCACAGTTCAAAAGCATCAATTCTTCGGTGCTCTGCCTTCTTCACAGTCCAACTCTCACATCCATACATGACCACTGGAAAAACCATAGCCTTGACTAGATGGATATTAGTCGGCAAAGTAATGTCTCTGCTTTTGAATATGCTTTCTAGGTTGGTCATAACTTCTCTTCCAAGGAGTAAGCGTCTTTTAATTTCATGGCTGCAGTCACCATCTGCAGTGATTTTGGAGCCCCCAAAATAAAGTCTGACACTGTTTCCCCATCTATTTCCCATGAAGTCATGGGACCAGATGCCATGATCTTAGTTTTCTGAATGTTGAGGTTTAAGCCAACTTTTTCACTCTCCTCTTCCACTTTCATCAAGAGGGTTTTTAGCTACTCTTCACTTTCTGCCATAAGGGTGGTGTCATCTGCATATCTGAGGTTATTGATATTTCTCCTGGCAATCTTGATTCCAGCTTGTGTTTCTTCCAGCCCAGCGTTTCTCATGATGTACTCTGCATATAAGTTAAATAAGCAGGGTGACAGTATACAGCCTTGACGTACTCCTTTCCTTATTTGGAACCAGTCTGTTGTTCCCTGTCCATTTCTAACTGTTGCTTCCTGACCTGCATACAGGTTTCTCAAGAGGAAGGTTAGGTGGTCTGGTATTCCCATCTCTCTCAGAATTTTCCACAGTTTATTGTGATCCACACAGTCAAAGGCTTTGGCATAGTCAATAAAGCAGAAGTAGATGTTTTTCTGGAACTCTCTTGCTTTTTCCATGATCCAGAGGATGCAGCGGATGTTGGCAGTTTGGTCTCTGGTTCCTCTGGTTTTCTAAAACCAGCTTGAACATCAGGAAGTTGACGGTTCACATATTGCTGAAGCCTGGCTTGGAGAATTTTGAACATTACTTTACTAGCATGTGAAATGAGTGCAATTGTGCGGTAGTTTGAGCATTCTTTGGCATTGTCTTTCTTTGGAATTGGAATGAAAACTGACCTTTTCCAGTCCTGTGGCCACTGCTGAGTTTTCCAAATTTGCTGGCATAGTGAGTGCAGCACTTTCACAGCATCATCTTTCAGGATTTGAAACAGCTCAGCTGGAATTCCATCACCTCCACTAGCTTTGTTCATAGTGATGCTTTCTAAGGCCCACTTGACTTCATATTCCAGGATGTCTGGCTCTAGATTAGTGATCACACTATCAGGCAAACACAAATCTGTTTTCTGTCTTTATAGATTTGCTTATTCTTGACATTTTACATAAATGAAATCACATGATATATGAGTCTGTTTTGAACACTAACGTTTTCAAGGTTTGCCAACATTGTAGCATATATCTTTCCTGTTCATGGCCAAATAATATTCACGTTTTATTTTTTCATTCACGAGTTGATGAACACCTGGGTTGTTTTTACTTTTCAGATCTTATGAATAATATTGCTATGAACATCCAAAAATTTGTATGAGTGTCATTTCTCTTGGATAAATACCTAGAAGTGGAGTTGCTGGGTTGTAAGGGAATTCTATATTTAATATTTTGAGGAAATGCCAAAATATTTTGCAAAGTGATTGCACAATTCTACGTTCCCAACAGCACTGTATCAGAATCCCAGCTTCTCCACAGATTTGTTGTATTTGCTACCGTCTGTCTTTTTTATTAGAGTCACCCAAGAGATTATGAAGTGGTACCTCAGTATGGTTTTGATTTGTGTTTTCCTGATGACTAATTATGTTGATCATCTTTTTATGCACTTACTGACCGTTGTGTGTCTTCTGTGAAGAAATGCGTATTCAAATCCTTTGTCCATTTTCAAATAAAATTGTCTCTTTGTCACTGAGTTATGAGAACTCTTTATGTATTCCAGATTCTTTACCATCTGAGCCACCAAGAAAGCTGCTTATCAAACATGATTTCTAAATATTTCCCCCATTCTATTACTTGCCTTTAAATTGCTAAACAACATAGTATTTAAATACAGGAAAAAGTAAGACAAAAACAGCTCAAATTAACTAGACCTGTCTGTAATTTCTGTTTGGCTCACTTGCTATTTCAAAATGATTTCTGTCTGTTGGCTTTCAGTTCTAATATGGAAGTTATGAAGGGGAAGGTTTTTGTAAGGAAACAAAAATGTAAATGAAAGGACTAATTTGTGTGCTCTCCCTGAGTTTTTATTGAGGTTTTCCTTGGCCACTTTGTTATTTCCCATTGTGAAATGTAGCCAAGTTCCGGTTACAATTGTTTTTAAGGAAATATTTTTGTAGTTTGAGAAGAAATTAAATAATGCATTATGTGTTTACTGTGGAAACAGTGTGGAAGTTTCAAATTTGTAGGATTTCAGGCTGTCGGTATAAATCAGGAAACGACTTCAATGGAGAGAAAGTGAGAGTAGAAGGGACCAACAGAGTCCAGGGGAGGGGACCGGGGCCTCCCACAGGGGACCCTGAAGACCACGTTCTTTGGGGGGTGACCACCCACAGAAGCCAGCCAGCAGCCTTGAGGATGGAATCCTCGATGGCATAGCACGTGCGTGTGAGTGAGTGAGTGTGTGTGTGGACACATGCATGTGCATGGGCAGAGAAAGAGAGAGAGAGAGAAGAAGGGGGAAAGGGGAGGGCCTGGGGAGGGAAAGGCATTACTTCCCATTGAAAATTTTTTTAGTCCTTAAACGTTTTTAGCGAGCCCAGTTTTTGTAAACATACCTGCATGTCCAGTTCTTTCCAGCTCTAGAAATACAGGGGCCTGCTTGTTCTCGGAATTGTGTTTAGCATTTTTTAAAGGAGGCCTCAGCTCTGCCCTCCCACTTAAAGCCCTCTCCTGCACGTGTGCACATGTATGCACCCAAGGTACTCAGTTACTCACAAAAGGTCCTGATCCCTCGGGAAGTTAAATTCCATTCCAGTTTTTTTAACGTCACATATTTAGTTCATGACATAGGGACCCTTGGAATGCTAAATCTAAAACTTGGTGTGGATTGTCATTAGAAACCTGGGACTTGGTCTGAAGCCCCCATTCCTCTGAGCAGCAAGAGGGGAACACAGTTACAAAGCCTGCAGCCGTCCCTCCTCGGCTGTGGATGCGAAGGGCTCATTTTGCAGCACTCCAGCTTCCAGGCACAAAATAACTGCCAGGGTGTATGTCGTCTGTATTTATGTAGATCACGGGCTCCATGCCCTTCTCTTTGTTTCCTGTTGGTAAATGCCTTTATTTGCCCATAAATATCTTTCATCTCCATGAAATGGATATGAAATCCTTACTCCTCCCCTAGTGTGTATGAAGAAGGAAGAAGGGAAAAGCCCACCAGGGAGCCCTGTGTTCTCTTCCCCATACTAGTGATATAAAGTGCACTTCACAAGCATTAGCTGTGTGCCTACTAAGGGCCTGAGAGTTTCCACACATCTTTTCTAAAAGAGAGGTGTGTTTTCAGCCTTTAGTGCAGTGAAGTAACTTACTTGAAGTCATATGTTCTGATCTAGGATTTGAATCCAGTAGACCCTGATAGCTTTGGATTTTAAATTGAAAACATGCGGTTTAGGGGAAGCATGTACTTTGTCTTTACCTTCCAAAGATTATTTTCCAAGAATGGGTTTACAGAATCACGTCGACAGTGAAATGGGGTCAGATAGCCTGGACTTGAATCCTGGCCTTACTTCTTGCTGATGCTGTGATCTTGGGCAATCACTTGACCTCACTGTTCTCATCTGTAAAAGGGCATGATGATAATGATAATCCTATCTGCCTAAAAAGGTGTTGTCAGGATCCAAGAATATGACCTATGATCCATGGTAAGCCATTGGTTAATATTAGCCACTATGACTATGATTTTCATATTCAATGAAAGTTGGAATATTGAGTTTAAGGATTTTTTTTAATGAGTAGAATAAAATAAAGCAATTTTAAAGCATTAAGTCTTTTCCCTTCCTTTTTGATGCAATGGGTGGACTTTCCCAAGAGGCAGGAATAGAATTAGTTTATTCAACAAATGCTATTAGAACACTACTGTGGTGCCAGAGATAATATGGTGAACAAAACAGACACACTCCCCAGTTCTTCATACTGTGGAATTCACAGACTGGTGGGAAAGACACCAATTATACAATCAGATCCATTGTGGTGGATAAGAGCAGGCTCCTCTGGACCACACCACAGAGGCAAGTAGTTTTTCACAAAGCCAACACTTGTCTCAAGTTTTTAAAATCTAAAATTTACCCTGAAGTATACTTTTCCTTTTACCGAAGAAATTATTCCTTTATGGAATGATACGCTGTGTGTTTTTATAAATTCTTACAACTCATGGTATTACATGTATACTAAATCCTGTATGTTTGTAGACATTTCCACGGAAACCTTGTTGACAAACCCTGCTTAATGTTAGTTCCAATTACAAATGGCAAATTTAATTCAATGTTTTTCACACATCAGATATTTAAGTAGTTTTTAAAAAGAAATATCTCACAATGCCAACTGGAATCTTTTCTGGAGCAAAATGTCATCTTAATGAGCGTTTAGAATCTAGCGGTGGGTGGAAGACGTGAGGCTTCTTTGAAATATTGGTTTGGTGTTTGCAGGGCTATTACAGAATCCAGAGGACCCTCACTTTTCATCCGTCATCAGATTCCTATAAAGCATCCTGGAGCATTTCTCTGTGTGTGTCTGCTCTACTGGGCTTCCCAGGTGGTACTAGTGGTAAAAAACCCACTTGCCAATGCAGGAGACGTAAGAGATACGGGTTCAATCCCTGGGCTGGGAAGATCCCCTGGAGGAGGGCATGGCAGCCCACTCCAGTATTCTTGCCTGGAGAATCCCATGGACAGAGGAGCCTGGTGGGCTACAGTCCATAGGGTTCCAAAGAGTCATACACGATGGAAGTGTCCTAGTACACACACACGTGTGCTCTACTAGTCCTTCCCAACCTGCCCTTAGAGGGCTCAGGCCAGTGGGCTCTCGGTCCACAAGAGTCAGAGCTTCTGTTTCAGGATGCTCTGTGGGGGTGCCGTTGCCAGGAAAGTGGGACTGATCAAACTGGATGTGGCAGGTGGGCCTGTTCTCAAAGCAAGGCAGCACAGGACAGGACTGACAGCTCCTGAAAGGTGGGGTCCCATGTGCAGAAGTCAGGTCATGATCTGATGGGGGCAGGGGAAAGGCAGCACAGGAAGCCCCCAGCCAGCTGACCTCTGGGCCAGGCTCATCCAACCGCAAGACCACTGCTAACGTCTTGCCAGCAACTTAAGGCTTCAGCAATCTCCAACTAGAACAAAACTGCAGAAACAAAAATAAACCACTTACAGCTTAACTTCTGGAGAGAGAAGACTCCTTGCTCCCCAGGTCTGGACTCTTTCACCACCTGGAGAAGTTTGCAAAGTGGGAGCGGTGTGCAGTGCCGTTCTTTCTCCGGGGTCCCTCTGCCACACTGGCGGCCTCGATGATCAGGTCTTCTACGGGCACTTCGGGGGCTTGCTCTTAGTAAGCGAAACAGCCCAGGTGTCAGAGCAAAGATGCTGAAGGTGTGTAATCTACTTCCCCACAGAATTTAACATAAAGAAAGGAAATATAATATAATCCCTATTACCTTTAAGTAGCTCCCTCTTCATCACCCGCTTTTAAATCTGCACAGACGCTCACGCGCAGGCGCGATCATGCACGCATCCCTGTGGAAGAAGAAGCCAAACGCTTTGAGCTCTCCAGCAGTTAGTTGAATGCACTTTGTCTCACGTTATACGTGTCTATACGTTCGACTCTTCACATTCACTTAAAAGTTAAACCGCACAGTTCCTGCTTTATCCAGACATCGTCATGACGATAAACCTCTTACAGTCCCCGCCATCCATCCGCCTCTACCCACTGGCACACGGGCTTTCTCAGAGTGTCTGTTTGGTGCCTGTTTGTATCATTTTGATTTTAAGTCCATCTGGTACCGTCTGTATCTTTTTTGTTCACAATGCAGTTACTGTTAAACGATAATAGTGTTTTAATAACAGCGATGTGTGCTTCTCAGGGAGGCAGTACTAATTTAAGGGCAGGTGAGCTGAAGGGAGGGGGGTCGGAATATTCCTCCATGAACTCTGGGTTTCTTCCAGGCATCAGCTACCTATTCCTTCCCCAGGGGTGTTGATCCTGGAGTTAGGAAGAAAATAAAATGCCCTCAGTGTCCCTTTGAAAGTAGAGACTTGTCCTTGAAGTGCCAGAAAATACAATGCATCTTTTGTCCTGAGTCTGGGTTGACGTCCCCTTGGGTTGATGATAAGAACCCCAGTTGCATGGGAAAAGAACAGTGAGGGTGTCTTGATGTGACTCTCCTTTTCATTTCTCCTGTATCTAGTCAGCATTTCAGGACTCAAGATCTGAAACATGAACTTTAATTTCCCCTAACCCAGGAGAAAGGCACCTGCTGTGGAAAACTGGTGAGTGGTGGCAAGGGTGAACTTTTAAGGGTCCTTTGGAGGGGTCCCACCAAGGGGTGTTTTGAAGGTGAGATTGAGGGATTAGAACTCCTAGAACTTTCATCAGCTCCTTCAAAACCATTCCCCCAAAGAGAGACTTTATAATTGCTCCCTAGAGTGTGGTCCAGGCCCAGCAGAATCGGCTTCCTCTTGGGAATTTATTAGACCTGCAGAATCACAGAATTCATAGCGCCCTTGGACCAGAATTCACATTTTAACAAGGTTCCCAGAAATGTGTGCGCATGTTAGAATCAGAGACGTGTTCACTCTGAGCGGTGGATCTGTCCAGTGGCTGCACC
Organism: Nanger dama; assembly: GCA_917880005.1. NCBI lineage: Eukaryota > Metazoa > Chordata > Mammalia > Artiodactyla > Bovidae > Nanger > Nanger dama. The sequence continues at coordinate 7,419,625 of CAKJTW010000044.1, read as the reverse complement.
GCAGCATCAGCCGGGAGCTTTTCCAAAGGACCAAGGCCCCGGCCCCATCTAGCAGCTCTCTGTAGTTCAGGAAGCACTGATTTAGACAAGCCAGGGCTCAAGAGCCACAGCTATATCTCTTAGTAGATGTGTGAATTCAGGACTGCTGTATGCTAGCTTCTCGGTCTGTGAAACTGGGTCACAATTAGAGCTATCTCACAAGATTATTGTGAGGATTAAAAGAGATGGTGTTTATAAACTCTGAAGCACTGTAAGTCCTCTGTAAACAGTGTGTATTGTTCTCCAAACAGGATAAGACCAGCCCCCTGGAGCTCTCTTCCCACCAGAGTGCTGGTCTAAACTCCTTCTCGTTAATGCTACAGAGCAAGCTTTAGGTGACTCACTGTGCTTGGAGATTTCTTCAAGCTCTTTCTAAGTCAGCACATTCTATTGCTCTTCCTTAGCAAGTTCAACAAATTCTCATTACCTAAGGATTGATGGGGGTGGGGGAACACCGCTTACAGTAAATCTACTTAAAATAGGAACCAAATGTTATACCAAATAATGGGAGAAGAAAGTTTAATTGGAATTTAGTACTAAAGACATGAACTAAAATTTAACCAAACTGAATCATCTAGGTGGGCTTCTCAAGTAGTGCAGTGGTAAAGAATCCACCTACCAATGCAGGAGATGCAGGTTTGATCCCTGGATCAGGAAGATCCCTGACAACCCAGTCTAGTATTCTTGCCAGAAAAAAATCCCATGGACAGAGAAGCCTGGCGGGCTCCAGGCCATGGGGTCGCAAAGAGCTGGACACGACTGAGCGACTGAGCACATTCTCCAGTTGTCTAGGTAATAATCACGCGCAGATTTTCAGAACAAAGCAAAACTCAGCTATCGTTTTTGGTGGTGGGGGTCTGCTAAAACTGTTCTAGAATGACAGGTTAATGTGATTTTTGAAAAATCAGGGCTGATCTTTTCTTCCTTCCTTTTTTTCTTTTATAATTCATACTTACTTTGTGGATAATTTGTTTGTCCTTATGTTGTTAGATAGTTTCAACATCAGAGAAAGAGTGGCTGAAGCAATATTAATGTAATAGGCATGAGTCACTGTTACCCATATCTGGAAGGATGTTCAGTTGAGGAAAATGTTATACTGTAATATTCAGCGGTCAGTCTCCCGTGCTGTCCTCTCTTTTACTTCTCTGTGCAACCTTGTAGTTGTTAGTCCTTGGAGAGAAATTGTCAGATGGAAGGGCCCTTAGAGTTTAAATCTGATTTTTCTTTTTATATATACACACATTTGCTAATTCTTTTAAAAATGACATTGCATTTCTCAGGAACTGCATCTTAACCCTCTTCGGAAGGATTCATTTATGTTTTATAAGAACGTTAGCTCAGAAAATAACCTTGGAAACCATGTGCTTCAATTTCCTTATTTTCCAAAAGAAGAAACTGAGACTTGGTGTGGGGGGTGGGGGGGAGTGACTTCTGAGACCACCAATGACATGACCAGAAGCCAATGTTCTGTTTCGCCCAGATCGGCTGTTTGGGGAACTGGCTCTCTGAAGTCCGGGACAACTGATGTCTATGTCTCCTATGCCACCAAAATGCCTAGTCCGAAAATGCACAAAATCTGACGAGAAATAATTTCCCTTTTTCTGTTGTTTTGTTTCCTTCTATAATTTTATGGATATAAACAGTGGAAACCAGAGCTGGGAAATAAAATACAACTTTCAGTTACCCAGTCATCTTCTCATGAAGCTCAGGGGGCTGGCAGGAAGAGTTGGGGTCACCAAGTCCAAGCGCCTCTAAGGAGGGGGCTGACGACTCAGAGGGTCAGAAGGAACCCAAGGCTAGAGAAGGCAGTCCGTGAGCAGGGGCTGGCTTTCCAGCCTGGGTCTGGATTAAAGGCCCCTGCCGGACCCAGGAACTCCCCCGTGAGCTCCGCTGCTCTGCGTCTGACCCGGTCTCTCCACACCCGCTATCCAAAGGTGTGGACAGGGAAGCAAGGGAGAGAGAAGAGAGTGTTTTCAACTAAATAGGGGGATGAGTGGTCCACCCCGTCCCCAGTGGGATGTACTCATGTGGCCTGACGGATTTCTGCTGGAGCTGCAGGACCCACAAATATGCAGGGAGGTGACAAGCCTAGAAATCAGTGAACATCTTCAAACCTCGCCTTGCAGGCAGCACTGGGTCTGAATCACCAACAGAAGAAGGAGAGCGTGAGCCGCCCCCCACCTCATTTTAAATGCCCTCAAGAAAAGTGTTTTTCAAAATGTTTTTCCCTCAAAACTATTATTGCAGGGAACCCAAAGAAAGGAAAGCTTCAGAATGACTTTTCATAATGTTTACCAAAGTCCCCTTGGAATCACAAAGTAACTCTGGCTTTATTGGGAGACAAAAGGCTAAATATCCCTAGGAAGGAACAGATAAGAGCCTTACTGTTTCTTGCATTGACTTGTCCACAGGATCTTGGCAACGCTCTCCTTCAGTAGCTCATCCCCGACAACAACAAAAGACAGCGGTGTTTCCTAGGCTTCGTCTCTGACAATGCAGACAAGGTGGCATCCTCCCCGGAGAGACCTGTTGAATTAGTGGCTACGGAGATGTGTGGGCTCAACAGGCTTGAAGAGGAAAAGATGAAGGAAGCAGGCGTGCCCTCTGGAAGATAAAAGCAGGGGAAAGGAAGAAGGACCAAGAGTAAATGACAGAGAAAACCAGCCCAGAGCCAAGAGCTGGACAGGTTCTGGCAGAGAAAGCGATGAATTAGGAGGACTATTCAGTGTGTTAATGGCCAAAGTATTTGACTTCAGAAACAGCAAGAGTTATTTCTTTCTGAAGGAGTTGTTAACAGCTTCCCCTGTGAGACCAGCTGGTTTGGAGAATCCCAACATAACTATAAAGAACTAAGGGCTTCCCAGCTGAAGGAGCTCGGAGCTCTTCCAAATGTATTCTGGGACCTGGGGCAGAAAGGGCTCCTTAAGGTGGGGACAGAGGTGCACAGTCAATCGTGGACCGTGATGGACAAGGACATGAAGCTGGAACAGCAGCTTCCTACCCAGGCAGTGTGCCAAGAACAGAGAGCGCAGGCTGCGCAGGGGGAAGGTTTTCTTCCGGTCCCATGTAAACACGAAAACGCCTGCTGTGGAGAGAGGCGAGTCCACAGAGGGAATCGGTGTTTTAGATAACCTATGCTTCCTGATGCTTGCTAGTTTTGTATGTGGTAACAGGAAGATGAGAACTTGGTTCTGGGGTATCTGGAAGGGTTTCTCCGCACCACTCATGGGGTGCATGAGCGAAAGGGTTCACTCATCCTAAGGACACAGCTGGTGGGGCTCCATGGGCATGTAACTTTGGGAGCAAAGCAAGTCTGACAAACCAGAACTCTGAAAAGCTTCTGAACACTCAGAAGCCCCAGGTGACGCCATGCTTCTCTTGGTCCAGTCCATTAGATATGCGTGTTAGTTTCCCCAGTCAGGTCTGACTCTTTTCCACCCTATGGGCTGTAGCCTGCCGGGCTCCTCCGCCCATAGGATTCTCCAGCAAGAACGGAGGATGGAATCTGTTGTGTCCTTAGGATGAATGAAAGTTTCGGGGCTTGTTGGAATGCTATGTATTTTCCCAGCCTGTAATAAAATTACAGTAATAAAAAACTACTAACATTTTTATTCTGAGAGGCAGTACATGATTTTAATTCAGGTCAGAAGGCACAATCCTAAAACAATGAAACTTTAAGAAAAAACTACAGCTTTTGTTCTGAAATAATTGTAGCTTTATAGCCACAGTTGTAAGAAGGAAGACAGAGAAATTCCACGTACTCTTTTCTCAGTTTCCCCCATGGTAATATCTTGCAGAATTATAGTACAACATCACGAACAGGATCCTGACCTTGATACGATTCACCAATTTGCTTGGATTTCCCCAGTTTTAGTTGAACTCCTTTGTATGTGTTTTTCATCCTGTACAACTTTATCACGTGTGTAGGTTCAAATGTCCACCACTTCAGTCAAGACGTAGGACCGCAGATGTCACAGGGTATAGGATCCATACCGCAAAGATCTCTCCCTTGCTTGGTTATAGACACACCCCTTTCCTCCTTAACCCCTGACCACTGCCCACCTGTCCTCCATTTATACAATTTCCATTTCTATAAATTTGTCACTTCAAAATTATTACAGAAATGGAATCATATAGAATACAAAGTTTAGGGACTGAGTTTTCCACACAGCATAATTCCCTTGAGATCCACCCAAGTCGTCGCCTGCATTGCGTGTTTCTCCCTTTTTGTTTCTGGTTAATAGTCCACACTGTAGATATACCGCAATTTGTTTAACCATTCACTCTAAAATGATATAATTTTTCAGAATGAAATATGCTGAATTTTAAAAGTTGACTGTATTTCTGAAATTCCTCTTATACAAAACTTAAATATAATAGAAAATGTTGTCTTTAAGGTCTGTGTGTGTGTTCTCAGAGTTTCTGTTTGGAGGAGGTTTCTCTGAATCATGGTAGGGTAGTACTGCTCTTGATCAATAACCTGAAACTAATACCAAACATCTTATAAAAAAGAGATTGTGACAAATGAGAATTGTGCAGTATTCACACGAGTTCTTAAAATGAAATTTTTTTCACTTTTCCTTATATTTTATAAAAACTCTTGATTTAAGGGGTTTATTTCCTGTCAGTAAATTAAGATATCCTAACCCCATTCTTAAGGCTTCCCTGGTGGCTCAGAGGTTAAAGTGTCTGCCTGGAATGCGGGAGACCCAGGATCCCCTGGAGAAGGAAATGCAACCCACTCCAGTACTCTTGCCTGGAGAACCTCATGGAGGGAGGAGCCTGGTAGGCTACAGTCCATGGGGTCGCAAAGAGTCGGACACGACTGAGCAACTTCACTTCACTTCAACCCCATTCTTTAGTCATCCTGTACAATGTGTCTAGCCAGACTTCCAATAGGTTTTAAAAATTCTTCTGTTAAATAAGCTCCTTTAAAAAGAAATGTAGACATTAAATAAATGAATGCCTCTTTCATGAATGGTGTAGAATTTTTCAGCTGATTTCAGATGGAATAAACGAAGTGAAAATAATTTCTTATTTTAATGGGAGTAACACCTTCTCTTTTCATTAAAAATAACTTTAAATTATCAATAGTCATTTCAGTAACACCCTACATCTAGTTTTTCTGTTTCATTAATTTGAAATAACACTGTTATGCATTTTTGGCAAATTGCAAACATACTATTTGCCCATAAGTACTAGATCTAAAAGAAAACCACCATGAATATAAAAAATAATTCAGATGTCAAATTTCCCTTAATATTTCTGGAAATAATTTTTTAAAATTCAGATTATATATAGATATATAGCTATAAATATATATTATACATATATACACTGGTATGTATGTATATATATATATATATAAAACACTTTGGTAACTTTATTATGCTTATGAAATTAATTTAAAAAAATTTTAAGCTTTCTAACTTGACTCCAAGAATTTTCATAATGTGAAGGAGGTGATATACACCCAAGTTGTCTTCATGTATTCTAAAACCAGAATCACTAAGAACTCTAACACTTCTTTGTTAGTTAAGGGGAAAAAGTTAATTTTTCTCTCTCTTCCTTTTAAATGTTCTTTTGATGCATTTGTGGGGAGAAAGTGTTCTCCCTGTCCTATTCCTCTGCCATCTTAGGGCCACCCGTCTCTCTCTTCTTTTAAGCAGAAGGTTTGGGGAGTTAAGTTTTAGAGGCTGTGTCCACTCTTTCCCAGGAGTCAGTTAGAGCTTCCTGATGAGAAAAGAGGCAGTGGTTAAAGCATATCTGAAGCAGCCTTTGGAAAGCATTGTTTTTGTCACATGTCTGCGCTCTCAGGACGCAAGGTCCATCCTTCCATAGGAAAAAGTAAAATCAAAGCAAAACATAAACACACAGCAATCAAACACAGAAACAATTGAGTGCTTCCCCCTCATGCTTCCCCAAGGGTTTCTTGTGAATTTGCGGATCTAAGCAGCTCAGGTTCTTTGAGAGAGTCTGATTAAATATTTGAAGATGGGTGCTTCCTTGATCTAGATATAAAATATCTGTTCATCTGCCACACAGAACATAATTCTTCGACTTTTGGAAAACACACCTGAGCCTTCCTGCGGCCCCTTGTGTGGAGCTGTGAGCAATCAGACATGCCTGGGTGTCACTCTGGTTTTAAAAGACAAAAACTTAAAAAAAAGTTTAAAATGTGAAGACTACATTAAATTCAGTGTTAAAGACAAATGTTTCAAAAGTCTTTCTTTTTAAGAAAAAGAAGTTTGTCTATTCATAGATATAAAAAGATGTAGTCCAAACTGGGTTACCTCTAGGCGACAGATCTGCATGGAGGAACACTTTGATTTTTCTCATTTTCTGCTCGTGTATATCATTTGCATCTTTATAGAAAAATTAGTATCTTCTGTTTTATAACAAAATCCTTTTCTTCAATTGTTTATTTTCAGTTTCTGTGCCTACCTACTTCTGAGAAAACTTCAAGAAAAAAACATCAAAGCGTTAAAACCACAGGACACAGATAACCTGCAGGAAAGGGAAGGTAGAGATGTTCAGTGCTGATAACAGTCAAATAGGCAGTGACTGGCTCGCAGGTCCCTGGAGGATCCAGGAGAGCAGGAGAAAAGAGTTCCTATCCATGCTGTGGGGCTACGGAATGGTGTTTTTTTTCTTTCTTTTTTTTTTTTTTAAGAGAACTTACAAATTAATCTACTTTTGTAAAAAATTTTCCTAGCACTAAATTCAAGCAGGAATTGATCACATAGATCCTTGTGAAAGGGCAAATGGCCCAGAGCACAGCACTGTCAAGTATCATTTTCTTAGAGAAATTCTGTTCAAATAGATCTCTCACCCTCTATAGAAACCTCGAATTGGTCATTGAATAAAGGTGCTTTTGAGGCTCTGTAGTCCTGATGGTAAGAACACAAAGAAAAAATTACTACTCTATATTTAAAAAAGCAAGTTGCTATTATTATTTGAAACCCGGCTGTTTTAAACATTTTAAACCTCGAGGGAAATGCCAGTCTGCTTTCCACCACATCTCTAGCACAGCAGCCCCTCAACTCAATGTTCTAGGTATGGGTGGGCATGGCTGTATTTTTTTTCCCCATTGAAGTGTGGAGAAGAGAAAAAGATGGAAATGATAAAAATTAAAAGAGAAAAAAAAAACACTCCACAATCTCTCTTTAGGAAAAACAGAGTAAAAAGTATAAAACACTTCAATCACTGTAATCTGAGTGTCTCTTTTATGTTGCTTTTTTATATCTATTTTAAGTCATTATAACCGTGGAATAAATATGCAAATTTGTTTTCCTTTTCTGAGTGTACATTTTATCAGGATTATTTTCCACATTGCTGGACACTCCTTTTATGTATCAAAAATGTATTTTTACATACTTTCTACATGTATTTAATAGTTTTTGCCTTAAAACTGTGGAAGGATGGGATGTTTTGATGACTCTTAATATACACTGATAGATATTGACAGATTATTTTCAAAAAGGATAATTTTCAAGATTAAGTATACTGACTTCATTTTTTAAATTAATTTGTTTATTTTAATTGGAGGCTAATTACTTTATAATATTGTGGTGGTTTATGATTGTTTTGGAAGTGCCTTGCTCCAATTTAGTTTAAACTAAAATTCTTTTGTTATTGAGAGTTGAAGGAAAGTACATTGTCTGAGAACAAATTTCTATATTTTCAACCAGAAATTTTTATTTCCCTACTCATAGAAAACACAGAATAGAAAGTGTTGTCTGTTTTGTCTATTGGAGGTTCTAGTGTTGCTGCCATTGATTTGCCTAAGCTCATTACATAATAAAGATGTGGACACAAACTTGGTAACATGCCGCAAGTGTTCCCTCTCTTTTTTCATTTGTTTTAAACCATGCCCAAGTTTGTATCTCAAAGCAGCTTCCCCCATCATAAAACACTCTGTACCTCCCAGTTGCTGAATGCTCAGAAAGTGTAAGCTGGTTGTTATGTTAGCCTGAGCAAAATGTAATTGGGAAGATACACTCGCTGCCAGTTCTCCCAGACACACAAAAATCAGATGCCACACATCCATCTATGTCAGCCCTGACAGCCTCTCAGATTTCCTAGAGAGACACAGTTTAAGAAGTGGTTCAGAAGACTGACTGTGGGGTGATTCAGTCTTCTTCTCTGTAAAATGGATAAAGTTACATTGTAGTCTCAGGAGGAAAAAACAAACGGGAAAACAATTTGAAAATGTTAAAAGATGTCACATGTGATACAATGATAGCAATAATGAGAGTAACAAAAAAAACAAATGCAGCAATTAAGTGGCTAAGACGCCAAAGAGAATCACTTTATCTCTGCCACCTCTTCCTAGCTGGCATGCAGGAAATGGAGCCCACAGGACCTGAAAGTTGAAGGGGGTCACAGCCTCCTATCTAGCCCAACGCCATCACTATGATTTCATTTCAGTTACAGCCAGGACAATGGATACACGTGCAGATGAATGTGACTTAGCCTCGCAATGTTCTTTTTTTCAGATAAGTATATTAGTTTTAGGAACGAAGTAAAAAGTAAAAGAGAAAAATAAAAATCGTCCATAGTTCCATCACTGAGAAAGAACATCTATGAATGTTATCTTTATTTCCCTTCTTTAGAGTATATATTGAAATTTATGTCCTAAACATGTGAGGTGAAGTTTGGTTTTGCAGTGAGGAAATGATAAAGCCATACATTTTGTGTATTTGCTGGAAGATTTTTCATAGTCTAGTAACTTTCCGAAGTTGTATAGGTGTGACTTGCTTGGAAACGTTATTGGAAAATTTGGGGTGTCCTTTGGTGGGATTTAAGTCCTTTTAAAAACAAAGCAAAATGAAACAAAACAAAACCCAGGGGAGTTAAGGCAAAAGAAATTCTCTGAGAAGCAGAAAAGTAGAAGCCACCACACGCCAGAATAAGCTTTCTCTCTGCACACTCAGGGGGCTGTCACTGTGTGGGACGCGCAGCCGCTGCGGACAGGACAGGACAGGACAGCCCCACCGGCGCGCCGGGCTCTGCCCTCGGCGCAGGACTCCCGGACCTCCTCCCGGGCACGCTGCGCTGCCTACTTCATCCTTACCAATAGGTTCACTTCTGGTTTCTTAGGCAAGTTAGAGTCTCGGATCCCTTCACAGGTTTCTCCCATGGACATTGATGGTCAGCCATCAGGGTGTTAGGGAACAACTGGGGCTGCAGGGACCGAAGGCTTGTCTCCTGCCTTCCAGGGAGCCCCACGTGCTCCAGGGAGCCAGCCCCTGAAACCAGCGGCTAATGCTGTCCCTCTGTGACACCATTCCCCCTTTTCCCCAGGAAAGTCAGAGTCTGCTCACTCTGAAAGTTGCCTTTTAATAAAGTTTCATCCTAGAAAAATAAATCATGGAAATTTTTATAAAGCCACGTGGTAAAGATAAATAGTATCATTAGAGTTGTTGATATAGAATACATTACTTACAATTCTTATATTAGTTTTTTCCCCCTACTTCATAACTGTTTAAGGATCTCATCATTTTAGTCTCTTACCAATGTTGAATATGTAAGTCAATCTCTTTGATTTGAAGTAAAATAACAGGTAACATTTCTGAGCTCTTGCTATGCATTAGAAGCATTGCCTGTACTATCTCTTCAATTAAAATGTGATCTAAATTTTCTTTTTCTAAATAGTTTAAAGAGCAAAATAATACTGTCCGGTGATGTTGCAAGTTCACAAAGTATGTAGGTAGTATGAACTTTGAACTGAACTCTGTTCCTATAGTTTGACAGCTCCTCACTGGTGGAGAAAATAAATCTCTACAGAAGAAAAAAAAACAAACATTTTTGTTTCATTGAAGCCAAAGAAAAGAAAAAAACTTAAATAACAGAGGTCTTGTTTCGTTACATGGGAAACTGCAGGATTTTTTTCATGTAATTGTTTTAGATTTGGTTATTTTTTAAAATAGTACAATAATTACAGATCTGTGAAAAAAAAAAATCATTCTCCCCCTTTCGGGCAATGTCACTTATTTGTCATTTCAGTAGCATTTAGTTGAAGTTGGGAGGGAAAGTTTATTGTGTCAGAGAATAACCATAGTTAGCTCTGGGAGTCTGTAGTTCTTAATGACACACTAGATAGCATGCAGTAATAAATGCTTTTTAAGAAAATGGAGCCAAGAGTATGGAAACTAGCTATTAATTTGGTATGGCATGGTTTAGCTAATGTGACTTGTTATTCCATTAATATTGTGTAATTAGCTACCACGCAAAATACAAGAATTATGATATGCTGCCTTGCAAATTACTTCTGAAGAAGAGAGAGTGAATGAGAGAGAATTCGCCCTAGTCTTTCACTGCTCATGAAAGCTCTTAAGAATACATATGTATATATAATGAACAAAAAGGGAAGTAAATTTATACTTTAAAGAGAATGAAGAAATAAGCAATTCAGTTTTTTTAATGGCTAAAACTAATTTTTCCAATGAAGGTTAAGGATTTTTCAATGCACCTCTCCATGACTATAGGCTATTTTAACTCTTTTCAAACACCTAAATTTAGAAAAATTCCATATAGGCTTGATTTGTCTCTGTTACACAGACGTCGTTGCTATGACAGCAACGTGATGCAATTATTTATTGCCATGACAATCTGCTGCAGGTCTTAAAAATACGTTATCTATTTTTATTGTGTTGTCAATTGTGCTGGGAAGGGAGACCACCACTTCACATAATCGAGAAAGCCTATAAAGCAGGGAACAAGTGGAAATCATTTCGCTGGAGAGGCAGAGCCCAAAACAAGCCAGATTCCTTGGAATCCTCAGTGACACGCACATCCTCCACTAACAGCAGCATCCTGGCCAGCTGTCTGGCTGCAGCGAGAAATTTTGGGAGGGGGATGAGGGCTCCGTTCATGCTTTCCATGTGGCTTCCTCTACGCCACATTGGGTCAACATCACACAGGGCTGGAAGCACAGAGAGCGCATAAGAAATCTGCATCTACTGTATTCTCTCAGGAGAGAGAGAGCTGTGTGTGCTTGGTGACCGGGCTGATGCAGGTTTTCCTGTCCTGAGAAGGTGGCTGGGGTTGTTTGTGGACAGAGAGGTGAGGCTGTTACCCAACACTCCCTGCCAAAATGGTGCTCAGTGGTGTCCCGCTCTTAGCCCACTTCCTTCTTTTCCTCTTCTCTCTCTTGGTCTCCCCAACCTGCCAGTTCTGTAGAAAAATTAAAGAAATACTACTTTTGGTGGTCAATGAGCGTTTCATCCAAGAAAGGAGTGTGGCATTACTTGCATTTGATTACATAATTGGACCATCAGCAACCTACTAGCTACTTAAGGCATCCTGGAAAATTAGATTTTGTTGCTACTTCTAAAATATCAAGTTTTCCTTCTAAACTGATAACAAAAGTCAATCACCACCATTTAGTTGCAATGTTGGTTAAATACTTAATATGTGTTGAGGAAAGGAGTACATCAAGGCTTTATATTGTCACCCTGCTTATTTAACTTATATGCAGTGTACATCATGCGAAATGCCAGGCTGGATGAAGCACAAGCTGGAATCAAGATTGCTGGGAGAAATATCAATAACTTCAGATGTGCAGATGACCCTATAGCAGAAAGCAAAGAAGAACTAAAGAGCCTCTTGATGAAAGTGAAAGAGGAGAGTGAAAAAGTTAGCTTAAAACTCAACATTCAGAAAACTAAGATCATGGCATCTGGTCCCATCACTTCAAGGCAAATAGATGGGGAAAGAATGGAAACAGTGACAGACTTTATTTTTGGGGGCTTCAAAATCACTTGGGGCTGCAGTCGTGAAATTAAAAGACTCTTGCCCTTTGGAAGAAAAGCTACGACCAACCTAAGTTTCCCTGGTGCCTCAGACAGTAAAGAATCCACCTGCAATGCGGGAGAATTGGGTTCAATCTCTGGGTTGGGAAGATCCTTTAGAGAAGGGTATGACAACCCACTTCAGTATTCTCGCCTGGAGAATCCCCATGGACAGGGGGCCTGGTGGTCTACAGTCCATGAGGTTCCAAAGAGTCAGACATGACTGAGCAACTAAGCACAGCAACCTAGACAGCATATTAAAAAGCAGAGACATTACTTTGCCGACAAAGGTGCATCTAGTCAAAGCTATGGTTTTTCCAGTGGTCATGTATGGATGTGAGAGTTGGACCATAAGGAAAACTGAGCGCCAAAGTACTGGTGCTTTTGAACTGTGGTGCTGGAGAAGACTCTTGAGAGTCCCTTGGACTGCAAGGAGATCCAACCAGTCAATCCTAAAGGAAATCAGTCCTGAATATTCATTGGAAGGACTGATGCTGAAGCTGAAACTCCAATACTTTGGCCACCTGATGCAAAGAACTGACTCACTGGAAAAGACCCTGATGCTGGGAAATATTGAAGGCAGGAGGAGAAGTGGACAACAGAGGATGAGATGGTTGGATGGAGTCACCGACTCAGTAGACATGAATCTGAGTAAACTCCAGGAGTTGGTGATGAACATGGAAGCCTGGTGTGCTGAAGTCCACGCGGTTGCAAAGAGTCGAACGTGACTGAGCACCTGAACTGAACGGAACTGACGTGTTGTGTGTGACACAGTCTTTTAGCACTCTGTGGTCATTTGTTGTCATGACCATCCATGCAAGAGATCCTCCTACAATTTCCATTTCACACATGAAAACAGTGAGGCTGCCCTGCTGGGAGACTGTCTAGAGTCACCCGTCTAGTACGAGGTGGGTTCTGCCTGAGGCCCTGTGCTCTTAAGGAGATAGTCACAGGGAGGCAATGTTCTTGACACAAATACGGTTATGAGCAGGAGCTATGTCCTTGAAAGTACTTTTAGGATGTATCCTGAGATAGGCTCTGGCCAGGTGGAGGTGAAGGCTGGGTCCTACTCCTGGATGCCCCCCAATACTGAAATGTTAGGGGTGAGGTTATAATGTGTCAGCTACAACTTGCCATTGAACAGTATATTTGTGTTTGTGTGTGCTCAGTGGGACAAGTATGCTATTCATACAGTATAATAAATAATCTATCACCAATCAGCTTGTACTATTGTCCTTGAAATTTGTCTTTCGCTGCTGTTTATAAAAAGCCCCATGGACTGTAGCCTGCCAGACTCCTCTGTACATGGAATTCTCCAGGCAAGTATACAGGAGTGGGTTGTCATTCCCTTCTCCAGAGGAGAAGAGGATGTTCCTAACCCAGTCATTTAACCCAGGTCTCCAGCATTACAGTTATCATCTGAGCCACCAGGGAAGCCCCAGGCTTATTCATACAAATCAATAGAGAAAAGACAACTTTTTGCCTTAGTAGAAATGGAGAGGCGATCTCCTCTCCCCCAAACACCACACACTCGCACACACACACACACAGAGAAATTATCAATGTGAACATATATTTTAAAAATTCAAACTTACTAGTAATCAAACAGGCAAATCAAAATAAAGGAGTAAAAGTTTTCTCTCTAGTGTGTTGCTTTAGTGATAATACCAAACAAACAGTGGTGAGGATGTCAGGGGTTTGAATTATTTGAAGCCTTCTAGAAAACATTTTAAAACTACTTCTTAAAAGCTTTTAAAAACACGAATACCTTCTGTGCCAGAAATTCCACTTTTAGGATGTATCCTGCTGCTGCTGCTGCTAAGTCGCTTCAGTCGTGTCCGACTCTGTGCGACCCCATAGACGGCAGCCCACCAGGCTCCGCCGTCCCTGGGATTCTCCAGGCAAGAACACTGGAGTGGGTTGCCATTTCCTTCTCCAGTGCATGAAAGTGAAAAGTGAAAGGGAAGTCATTGAGTTGTGTCCAACTCTCAGTAACCCCATGGACTGCAGCCCACCAGGCTCCTCCGTCCATGGGATTTTCCAGGCAAGAGTACTGGAGTGGGGTGCCGTTGCCTTCTCCAGGATGTGTCCCAAGTATCTATTTATTAAAAGCTTTTAAAAACATGGATACCATGTGTCCCAGAAATTCCACTTCTGAGTATATGAAAAGATTTCTCCAAGTTGTGTGCGAATGCCAGCAAACGCTGAATCCACCATGGCACAGTTGCCATTGTCTATCATGCAGTTATTCAAAATTATGTTTAGAGTATATTTAATGTTGTTAAGTGCCATTCTTGATGCACATGGGAAAAACAGGTTACAAATCAGATTGATGACAGTCATGAACACCATAATCATCACATATGCTTAGGGAAGAGACTGAAAGGACCACCACACAAATACTCACCACACATCGTTTCTGGGAGGTGGTGTCATAGTAATTTTTATTTTAAGACTTGTACGTCTCCGCTTTTTCTAAATTTCCTCACTGGTATAACTTACCTCTGTGGATGCTGGTCTGACTGTAACAAACCGGCAGGCTCACTGCAGAGATCAGTGGTAAACAGGAAGAGCCATCACCTCAACTTTACTTGTCTCATGTCAGATAAAAACACAATACCTGTGAAATAGTTCTATTTCTGTAATAGTATTTAATGAGGGAGATGAGAAACTTAGGTGTGTTTGGATGTCTGTCAATGACTCCTGGTTGAATTTTATGACAAATGATGGGTAAGCAAACTCAGAGCTGAACAGAAGTGTCAGGTCAAATTTGTGTTATTATACTTATTTTTAATTTGAAAAGGAACACTTTTAAAGCCCTTTCTGGTTGACATTAGATGAGGAGGTTAATAGGGGCATATTTGTTTTCAGGCATTCATGCATACATTGTACCCCTACTATTCTTTACACAGGGACAAGACTGAAATTTATATTCCATTGTTAGCATTTTCAACAAAGGATGTTTTTTCACCCAGAAAATAATTCTGCATTCTAGTTCACAATTTGGTAATAGACATCAAAAGATGGAACAGTATTGGAAGAAATCAAGTCTTCTCTTCATGTAAAATTACTAAAGAATGAACTAGCAGTGGGTTCTATGAATTGAAATAAGAAGATTATTGTTTCTGGGAAATTATTCCTAAGAATGCTCAATTTTAACTTGAAAAAGTTAGCAATAGTACAGACAAAATTACCATATTCTTGTTCTAGATAAGAAAAAATTAATTTAAAGAAAAATATGATTTTCATTAAAATGCTATAAAGAAAAAATATACAGAATTATGTTTTTTTACAAGATTTTCCTGTCAATACCTTGAGTTGGTATAAGTTACGTATTTCAAAAGGCTTCCCTGGTGGCTTAGTTGGCAAAGAATCTGCCTGCAATGCAGGAGACCCTGTTCCCACCCCTGGGTGGGGAAGATCCCCTGGAGAAGGGAATGGCAACCCACTCCAGTATTCTTGCCTGGAGAATCCCATGGACAGAGGAGCCTGGCGAGCATCGAAACTCTGGTAAAACATGGTGGTAGTGATGATGATAATGCTTATTACATGCAACAAAATTTACAGTTTTGAAAGCACTTTCAAGCGCAACATCTCCCGCTCCCCCATCTCTTCTCAGAACCACCAGAGACAGTGTTCCTCTTCCCATTTTAGTGGGTGGTCCCTCCATTAACACACCGCAGGGACCAGCCCAGGCTCCTGACAGCCCTTCAGGTTCCCGAATAAAGTCCTCTGATCTAACTAATTTTCATACATTAAGACAGTATTTCAAGAACATTTAGAGCCAAAGTTATAAGAGCACAGAGTTAGTATAGAAGGGAGAAAGTACTTATTTTAGGAGAAGACCCAAAGAAGTATTGTTTCTTTTAAAGTAGCAAAATAGGGAAGTTTCTGCAGTGTAACACATTAAGATAAGAAAAAAATTTTGTAATGAACCGCAATTTGAGAAATGGGAACAGCTGATACCCAGAAACATGTCAAGGCAATATTTTACCAGCTTCACAATTTAGACCACTCACTGAAACTGGGAAGATGGTATACAAACCATCAGAGATGCTGACCAATGGACCAACACATTACTTGATATTGATAAAGAAAGAAGACATACTTACGTATTCATTCATTAAGTGATTCTACAAATATTTATTGAGGATTTATTACGTGCCAAGTGCCGTGCTTGAGCACAGGGAAATAGGGACTACAGTTGGGAAAGAAAGAAAATTAAAGAAAGTGACGTTGCTCAGCCGTGTCCGACTCTTTGCAACCCCATGGACTGTAACCTACCAGAATTCTCCGTGCGTGGGATTTTCCAGGCAAGAATACTGGAGTGGGTTGTCATTTCCTTCTCCAGGGGATCTTCCCGACCCGGGATTCAAACCTGGTCTCCCACATTGTAGGCAGAAACTTTACTGTCTGAGCCACCAGGGAAGTCAAATAATTGGGAACAACACCAAAAATGAGTGTTCCCTGTCCTTATAGAGCTTAAGCTCAAGGCCTGGGGAATGTAGATATCAATCAACTTTTTCACCACCAGGAATGTAAAACAGCAAAACCAAAGCAACAACTGTCAAGCAAAGGTAGGAAGTGTCTTTAGAGCAAAGGCTTCCCTGGTAGCTCAGATGGTAAAGAACCGGCCTGCAAGGTGGGAGACTCAAGTTTGACCCTTGGGTCAGGAAGATCCCCTGGAGGAGAGATTGTCTACTCACTCCAGTATTCTTGTCTGGAAAATTCCACGGACAGAAGAGCCTGGTGGGCTACAATCCATGGGGTCACAAAGAGTCAGACACAGCTGAGCAATAACAGTCTCACTTTAGAGCGTTAGGTGAATAACCCCATCTGACTGGGGGTTCAGGAGGGATCCAGATGGTGTAGACCTGATGCTGTAGAAGAAAGGGTTATCTTTATGAAAAACAGTACAAAATTAAAAGCCTAACAGAGAATATTAGTTTTGAATGAGAAAAGAAATGGTGACAAATTATGAATTGTTTTAAAGCTGCAAATACCATAAGATCTTCCCTCCCCCAAAACCCACAGTACTTTTTATTAGCTTCCTGACATAGCTCTGTAACATCTTTTGTTTGCCTGCTTTTTAATCACAGTTTCATATGGAAACAATTTTTTATATGGACTAGAGAAAGTTATGTGGCCATTACTCTAGCTGTTGGTTGATGAAAATGTCTTGTTTTATTCTTGCTCACTCATTGTGAAATGTTTCCTTCAGCTTTGCAACTCGTTTTTGGTAGTGTCATGTGCCAGGTAAAGATTGAGGTAGATCTGGGGAAAGCTCCATAAGCTCCATCAAGCTTTAGGTATGATTTGTAAGATTTGGGAGAATTTTCCACAGATTGGCTCTAGAGCATTTTAGGCCTTGCTCCTCTCGCACTCTCCACAGAAGGTTTTTTAACCTTTATTTTTTCCGCTTTTATTTTGTATTGGGGTATAGCTGGTTAACAATGCTGTGGCTGTTTCGGGTGCACAGCAAAGGGACTCAGCCACACATATACATGTATCCCTTCTCCCCCAAACGCCCCTTCTATCCAGGCTGGCACATAATATTAAGCAGAGTTCCGTGTGCTATAAAATACTGCCATTTTGAATATAGCAGTGTGTAAATGACCTTCCCAAAGTCTCTAACTACCCCTTCCCCCTGGCAACCACGAGTTGGTTTTCTAAATCTGTGTCCACAGGCTTTTGCTGCCAGGCGCCGCAGGACCCGCTTATACCGTCTATGACCCCTGGCTCTGCTCCTCCGGGTCTCTGCCTGCCAGGCAGATCGGCTGAGTGGGAGGGGGCACATTCCCGGAAGCCCTTCCTCTACCAGAACACCAGTGAAATGACTGACAAACAAAGATCCATGTATGTCCTGCTAAATCCAAACTACACATCTTTCCCCACCTGGGTCCTCATGTCCCTTTCAGCAGGAGGGAAAGTGAGGGAGACAGAGGTGGAGTGGAGAGAGACAGGGGTCTGAGCCACGTGTGGCTTAGGTCTCAGTTTATAAATTTTACAGAAATGTTTGATCACAGGACCACCTTGCAGGGCCCTCCTTTCCTCAGGGTCTCAGAAGGGGCTCCTGCAAGGGATAGCTCCTGAAACTAAGGCTTTCAGATGCATCCTTTGGATTCTGTGAGCGAAATGATTTGGGGGCTGAGGTCTGCTGAGGTCTGAGTCATTAGAATGACTCCTGTTGCCTGGGTTAGGGTGGACCCAGGGCCATGCAAAGGGCGGGTCCTGGTGTTTCTCAAGCCCACTCAGCCACATCCTTCCCAGAGACCCTTCAAACTGGAGTAACTCAGGTGGTAAATCGTCTGCCTGCAGTGCAGGAGACCCATGTTCAATTCCTGGGTCAGGAAGATCCTCTGGAGAAGGAAATGGCAACCCACTCCAGTACTCTTGCCTGGAGAATCCTATGGATGGAGGAACCTGGTAGCTTACAGTCCATGGGGTTGCAAAGAGACACGACTGAACGATTTCACTTTTCACTTTGAGTAGCTCCAGGAGATCTGTTTGATACAGCCCATCTCTGCAGAAGATTAGGCTTAAGCAAGTGTTTGTAACCACCTGCTTTCTCCTTCTCTTCCTTCCTCCCTTCCTCCTTAATATCAACCAATATTAAATTCCCCAACTATCTCCTTTTATTCCCAATGCGCTTATTTGAATCAAAACCCAAACAGTGTCCATACATTGTATCAGGTGCATAGACCTCCTAGACTCTTAATCTGTAAGTCCTTCTTCTGTGTTGTTTTAACTGCTACATCTTTGTTGACGAAACTAGGATTTGTCTATAGAGTTTCTCACATTCCAGATTTTGTCAATTGCATCCGGATTATTTTAGCACATTCTCCTGACCCCTGTATTTTCTGTAAACCAGTGGTTAGATCTAAAGCCTTAGATTTGGACTCAACACTTTGGCAAGAAAACTGAAGAGGTGATACTGTGTACTTCAGCAGCGTCACTGCAAGGGGCTCCTTATGGCCTGTTTCCTCTTTCTGATACTAGGACGGATCAGCGTGGCCAGGTGCTGCCATTCGAATTCACGATTACAAAAATCCCCCGTCAGCATTTCCCCTAGTGCCATTCATTGCCTAGATCCATTATTTCACTGGGCATACAAAGAAGTGATAGTTTCACCATGCCTTCTGTATTTATTAGGTAGAATACACCTATGAAAAAGTTAGCATTACAGACTACTTAGTGTTTTTGAAATAAATTTTATAAAAGAAAGAAAAAGTTAAAAGAAAGACAGTATAAATGCACAATCCTTTGTCACTTTTTACCATGCCTTAGAGGGCTTCCCAGGTGGTGCTAGTGGTAAAGAACCCACCTGCCAATGCAAGAGATGTAACGAGACGTGGACTCGGGAGATCTCTTGAACAGGACATGGCAACCCACTCCAGCATTCTTGCCTGGAGAGTCCCACGGACAGAGGAGCCTGGCAGGCTGTAGTCCAGGGTGGCAAAGAGTCAGACACGACCGGAGTGGCTTAGCATGCACCCATGCCATGTTTAGAGTCATGAGTTGGTGTCCAACAAAACCCAGTGGTGATTAAGTATTTCTTAAAATATGGACTCATTGGTTTTGAGCTTATTTGGCTTGTAGCCTTTCATTGCAGATTAATTCTTCTAAGTGCTCAAAATTTCCCCACTTTGGCCACTGAGAGCCTCTTCAGGATGGATGGACTTTGATAGCTTCTCTGCTCCCGGGTACAAGTATGGCTCTTTCTGTGGCGTTCCTGCCCCAGGCCTGGGACTGGCCAGTTCTCCAAAGATTTCTGTTTCCTTTTAGTTGGCAATGGTATTTAAAGACCAAAATACATGAGTCCTGGGTGACACTGATTTTTTTTCTTAAGTATTCAAGCTCTCTCTCTCTCTCTCTTTTTTTTTTTGGTATTCCAGATTGTAGATGTTTGATCATATTCAGCTTAGTTTTTTGTTATTGTTTGTTTTTGTTATTTTTTAGCAAAAATGTCTTAAGTATTTGCTTCTTTTCAAACTGAGTGCGGAGACTCTCAGATTGTTTCACTCTTAGTAAGTTAAACTTGAGCGTTCATTTAAGATGGTCACCTCCAGAACTCTCATTACAAAAATATCCTTTCTCTTTGATATAAGGAAGTAACCTGCAGAGTGATGCTTTGACATCATACCAATATCCAGTTCCCTAAAATTTTTCCTAATGGTTTTACCCGTCATTGAATACCTTCCTTGAATCAACGGATACACCAGGGTATGCACAACGGCGATTTAAAATTTACACCTCTGTGTTTATTAGCTGATATTTTTGCTTAGTGATGAACTTCCTGTTTTCCATATTCATTGACATCTATTATTCACTACTGTGTGTTCACTCAATATGTTGCAATCATTATTATTTTGATTTTTATACAATAAACATTAATATTTAGAAGCAAAATAGTCTTGAATTTGGTCAGCAGGAGGTCAAGCTTCTTTTGTGTCCTTTTGACATTATTGCATTAGTCTCTGAGTATTGCAGCAGACCTAGAATCAGCCATTTCTCTTAGGAACCCAGGTTCCTTTTGGTGAGAAATGTTCACAGTTTGGGTGCTAAGTGTGCTCTCCCTACTGGCTTGGCATTGCTTCCAGGCCTTTTCAGTGGACAGAGTTAAAAACACATTTTGTTCTTTAACTAATAGAACTAAGGATATTTTATTTTCTCCTTTTCCAGTTTTCTATGCTGTCTAAAATTCTAAATGAAATATATATTTTTACAGTTGTAAAATATATACAGCGTGAAACTTAACATTTTATCGTCTCATGTTTAGGTGTGCAGCTGTGGGGCACTAAGTTCATTCACTTTTTTGTTCAGCTGTCACCACCCCTACAGTCAAGATTAAGTGTTTTAAGGTCTCTTTATGTAATTTTTTCTTTAGATGGTTGTGCCACCACACAATGTACAGTTATACAAGTCATTTCCACTTGCTTTCAATGTTGTGTGGCTGATTTTCACCATTTTGATATTACTTTGTTTTGAATTATGTAAAATAAACACATGATCCAAAATCATAGCTGTATGCCAAGGCACATTCATTGCCATGCTTCAACTCTCGACTTCCTTCTTCCACAGGAAAGCCTCCTAATTGTTTTCACTGGATCTTTCTATTGTTTCTTCTTGAAACTGAATGCAACGTATATATATATATATATATCCCCTATTTAGGGGGATACCTTCATGACACAAAATGTAGCATTCTTTATTTCACTTAACAATAAATCTTAATGATTACCCTATATGTCTATATAGTGGTCTCCCTCATTCCTCTTTATTACTGCATAGTAACTGGAATCCATCATGCACCGTAACTTGTTCACCTATTTCCCATCGATAGACATTTGTGCCATATTTATGGAGCTATTTTAAGTCCTGCTCTGAATCCTACAGTACAACCTGGTAGAGATGGACAAAATGACAGCGGTAGGGGCCAGCTGGGCAGAGGTTACTGGAGAATATGCATTGCCTACTTACTGGGATCTTCAGTGGAGGCTCCCAAAATAGGGAATCTTCAAAGAGCCTTGGAAAGTGTCCATGAAAAACTTAGCACAAAACACCCAGCCAAGAAAGACCTCCTTGCCTCGTTGCTTCTCGCTTCACCTTCTTTTAAAAACCATTTATCTCTTTTCGGCCGTGCTGGGTCTTCGCTGCTGCCCTGGCTTTCTCTAGTTGGGGGAGCGGGGGCTGCTCTGACTGCAGTGTGCGGGTTTCTCACTGCGGGGGCCTCTCTGTCGCCGGGCCCAGACTCTCTGGCGTGCGGGCTTCAGCGGCTCCTGGGCTCAGTGGCTGCAGCCCCCACAAGCTTAGGTGCTCTGCAGCCTGGGGCATACTCCCAGATCAGGGATCGAACCCGTGTCTCCTACATGGGCAGGCGAATTTTATCCACTGAGCCACCAGGGAAGTCCTCTCTCCACCTTATTTAGCCAATGTGGGAGTACGATGGGAAGCGACAGAGCAGAGACAGAGCAGAATTGGACCATGTCCTTTATAACGTGTTATAAAATTGGTATTATAAAACCAGCTCTATGCAAGAACTATTTTTGAAGTACAATTATTACTCTAAAACAAAATTATATATATGTACATTAAAAAATATGGAAACTCCTTTATACTGATTATCTGAAAATTTTTTTATTTTTTTATTAAATTTATTTATTTTTTTAATTGCAATACTGTATTTGTTTTGCCATACATTGACACGAATCAGCCATAGGTGAACACCATCTCCCAATGCCAAAGCCCCCTCCCACCTCCCACCCCACATCCTCTACTTGAATCATCCTGTGCATCAGCCCCATGCATCCTGCATCCTACATTGAACATAGATTGGTGCTGAAATAAGCAGAATAGCTGCTCTTGTTACATATTCGCATACTTTTATCAGTGTCTCAGCTTTGTCCTAATAGCATATTTTATTCAATATGGTCTTTTTCCCTCAAAAACTTACTGAAACCACTCTCAAAGATGCATTTTTATTATGCCTTTATTATAACAATAAATTTGAAATTGGTGGCATCTTCAATTGGGCTTTCTCTATAGATTATACAAATTTTATTGATAAAATACTCTTTACAGGCCTCAAGATAACAACAGAGCAGATTGTATTAACTGGAGTATTCTATTTTTTTGGAGAAGGCAATGGCACCCCACTCCAGTACTCTCACCTGGAAAATCCCATGGACAGAGGAGCCTGGTAGACTGTAGTCCATGAAGTCACTAAGAGTCAGACATGACTGAGTGACTTCCCTTTCACTTCTCACTTTCATGCATTGGAGAAGGAAATGGCAACCGCCTCCAGTGTCCTTGCCTGGAGAATCCCAGGGACGGGGGAGCCTGGTGAGCTGCCACCTATGGGGTCGCACAGAGTCGGACACGACTCAAGTGACTTAGCGTTCTATTTTTTAAAAATTTGCAATGCACATGTATTTTAGTCACAGTATTTTCACAGGTATTATAATTTTGCGTTCATTCAGAGAATCTTCCTTTGACAGACATTTGTACAAGACAAAAATAATCAAATAAATTATCTCCATTTATGATTCTCTTTTACTGTTTCACCAAGTTTAAGCGCTGCAAAATTTTAGGTCTTTTCAATTACATTCCATTCTGTTAAAAACATAATATAAAAAACTAAAAAATAGGAACCCTTCCCCCAAATCATATAAACCATTTAATTTAATGTGTTCATTTCCTCCTCACTTTTAAAATATTGAAACAAAATTCATCATTTTAAAGTGTACAACTCAGCAGCCTTTCCTACCTTCACAATATTGTACAGCCACTACCTCTATCTAGCTCTAAAACATTTCCATCACCTCAGAAAGGGACCTCGCCGTTAAGCAGTCATTCCCCATACCCCTTCTCTTCCGTCCCTGACAGCCATTTACCTACATTCTGTCTCTATGGATTTGCCCATTCTGGATGTTTCATATGAATGGAATCAGACAGTGTTTGACCGTTGTTTCCAGCTTCTCTTGCTTAGCATAATGTCATCAAGGCTCAGCCACCTCCCAGCGTGTATCAGGACTTCATCCCCTTCTCATGGCTGAATAGTATTCTCTGGTATGGATATACTGCATATTGCTTATCCATGCAACTGTTGACGGACATTTGGGCTATTTATACCTTTTAGCTATTGTAAACAGTGCTGCTATGGACGTTTCTGTACAAGTGTTTGTTTGAACACCTGTTTTCAGTTTTTTGTGGTTTACCTAGGGGTGGAATTTCTGGGTCATCTGGAAATTCTGTATTTAATTTTTTAAGGAACTGCCAGACTGTTTTCCACTGCAGCTGCATCATTTTACATTGCTATCAGCAGTACACAGAAGGCTCTAATATCTCCACATCTTTACCAACACTCTTTATTTTCCGTTTATTTATTTATTATGATAACCATCGTAGTGGGTGTGAAGTAGCATCTCATTGTGCCCCCTTTGCTTTTGTGGAGGAAAAAATGTAATATCTTCCTGCTTAGAGCATTGTTTTCAATCATTGCAATTCACTAAAAAGCTTCAAAAATGGGTTTGTTCTGTTGTTATTGCTTCATTCCTGGAATACTTGGTTGACTATTTCCAACTTATTTGTTTGAATTATTTGTTTGGAACAAAGTGTAACCAAAATGCAACCGACAGTTAGATGACTCATTTTGGGGAAAATTTAATTCCATTACGGAATATTTCAGTTGATTTATAAAATATTTTCAAAGGCTTTAACATTTCTGAAATTTTATTCATGATTAACTGCCAAAAAAAAAAAAGAAGAAAAAGCCTAAACACATACCACCATGCTGATGTATGTTTTTGTACTCAATGTCATCTCAGTCACAAAAATTTTGCAGTTCAACTTCTGATAGATAGCTAGATAGGTAGACTAATAGACAAGTAACACTCATATTTTGAAAATGTTCCAGCTTGTTTAAATGTGATGACAAATTACCTGTGTATTACAATCAATTCCAAATACAGTTCTACTTCAGAAAGCTCCCAATTTAGAGATAACAATGTTTTAACCACAGTTCTATGCTCCACCAAAATTTGTAATCCTATTATCACTGTGAAAAGAAATAATTTTATCTTCAATGTTGAATTTCTGATTAAGATCTTTAAAAAGTGTTTCACTGTTGACAAAGTGAACCTCCATTTGATTCCATGCACTGGATAAAATATTAAATTATCATTAGAGTTAACTGGTTTTCTGTTTGAAGCATCTCTTGTCACTGATATAAACCAGGCATCACTTGACTGTTTGCAAAAATTCTTTTGCAGCCAGAGGAGCCAATCCATGGTTTTATTTCTTACATGTGCACAAGAAGATACGGGATCTAAAATAAGCAAAATTAATTTATTAGAAAGACGTTTGATCTAAATAAAAATCATGCTTTACAGAATGATCTATAAAATCTTTTTCTGCAGCTGCATGCATTAACCATAATAGATGTTAGTGCTTCCCTGGAAGATTGGTGTCTCTTGATTTTCTTATGGTCAATAATACTGCTGCAGCTCCCCCGTGGATTGGCAGATGTCAACAAATATTTCTGCAAATTATATATTCATCTAATTCCTTAAGGAGAAAAATAAAGTGAGAGACTTTATTTCCTTGGGCTCTAAAATCACTGCAGATGGTGACTGCAGCCATGTCTCTTTGGAAGAAAAGCTATGACCAACCTAGACAGCATATTAAAAAGCAGAGACATTACTTTGCCAACAAAGGTCCATCTAGTCAAAGCTATGGTTTTTCCAGTGGTCATGTATGGATGTGAGAGTTGGTCTAAAAAGAAAGCTGAGCACCGAAGAATTGATACTTTTGAACTGTGGTGTTGGAGAAGACTTTTGAGAATCACTTGAACTTCAAGGAGATCAAACCAGTCAATCCCAAAAGAAATCAGTCCTGAATATTCATTGGAAGGACTGATGCTGAAGCTGAAACTTCAATACTTTGGTCACCTGATGCAAAGAACTGACTCATTAGAAAAGACCCTGATGCTGGGAAAGATTGAAGGTGGGAGGAGAAGGGGACGACAGAGGATGAGATGGTTGGATGGCATCACCAACTCAATGGACATGAGTTTGAGCAAGCTCTGGGAGCTGGTGATGGACAGGGAAGCCTGACGTGCCGCAGTCCGTGGGGTTGCAAAGAGTCGGACAGGAGTGAGCAACTGAAGTGACCGACTGAATCTCTTAAGTGAGGGCTTCTCAGGTGGCTCACTGGTAAAGAATCTGCCTGCCAATGCAGGAGTCACAGAAGACGTAGGTTCGATCCCCTGAGTTGGGAATATCCCTTGGAGGAGGAAATGGCAGTTCACTCCGGTATTCTTGCCTGGAAAATCCTGTGGACAGAGGAGCCTGGTGGGCTTGCAAAGAGTCAGACATGACTGAGCAACTGAGCAGTAGCACTAATTCACTAAGGAATGAAAATTCAGTACCTATCAGTTCAGTTCAGTTCAGTCGTTCAGTCGTGTCTGACTCTTTGAGACCCCGTGAATCGCAGCATGCCAGGCCTTCCTGTCCATCACCAACTCCCAGAGTTCACTCAGACTCATGTCCATCGAGTCAGTGATGCCATCCAGCCATCTCATCCTCTGTCTTCCCCTTCTCCTCCTTCCCCCAATCCCTCCCAGCATCAGAGTCTTTCCAATGAGTCAACTCTTCTCATGAGGTGGCCAAAGGACTGGAGTTTCAGCTTTAGCATCATTCCTTCCAAAGAAATCCCAGGGTTGATCTCCTTCAGAATGGATTGTTTGGATCTCCTTGCAGTCCAAGAGACTCTCAAGAGTCTTCTCCAACACCACAGTTCAAAAGCATCAATTCTTTGGCACTCAGGTTTCTTTATGGTACAACTCTCGCATCCCTACATGACTACTGGAAAAACCATAGCCTTGATTAGACGGACCTTTGTTGGCAAAGTAATGTCTCTGCTTTTAATATGCTGTCTAGGTTGGTCATGTCTGTTCTTCTAAGGAGCAAGCGTCTTTTAATTTCGTGGCTGCAGTGACCATCTATAGTGATTTTGGGGCCCAAGAAAATAAAGTCTGACACTGTTTCCATTGTTTCCCCATCTACTGTTTAAGAGAGCAGAAAGGTATGGGCATGAGAAGGCTCCCTGGGAGAAAAACAAGCAGGACAAACCTACCTAGCCGTGATGAAATTCCAATGAGCAACAAAGAATGAAAAAGAGCATTCTTCAGCTGGGAGTTCTGTGACTGACTACCGCGGACACAACACAGGAGAGGACATGGGATCAGAATGAATATAATTTATTTTAAATAGAACCTCTCACTATATACCCCCTTCCCCCACTGTTTCATTTTGCTGGGTAGGCGCATTAGGCTGGTGTTTATTTGTTATTTATTTATTTGGCTGCCTCAGGTCAAAGTTACAGCACGTGGGACCTTTCCTCGAAGTATGCAGACTCCCTAGTTGTGGCATACCGGCTCTGCAGTTTCGGCTCCCAGGTTTAGCTGCCCGTGGCTTTTGGGATCTGTTTCCCAAGCAGGGATCAAACCTGCATTCCTTTCATTGCAAGGTGGATTCTTAAACACTGGATCACCAGGGAAGTCCCTGATGTTTGTTTTATTACTACAGTTTTAACTGCTTTACCCTTCTTGTGTTCAAACTGAAGTGTCATCTCCTCAACTTGGTATGGGATTGTAATGATGTGGGAGTTATTTTTTTTAAGGAGGCTTATTTTTCTAATATCACACAGCAAACTAGTCATTGAGTGACTATTGTTCTTCAAAGGAGGGCATTTAAAACCTTGGATGACTACTCATCTATTCCAGTGATGATATTAATAAAAATGTGAACAATGATAGCTAATATGTATTAAGAACTTACTAAGTGCCAACCTGTGTGCTGGGTGCATTTTCTGGGTTGCCTCATTTAATCCTCATAACAAATTTGTAAGGCAGGTGCTAGTGTTACTTTACCGATGAGGAAACAGGCCTGGAAAGGATATTACGGGTAAAGCTTTCAAACACATAGTAAAGATGAATTCTTTTCAGTGGTTAAGGCACCCAGCCGAGATTCAGCGTCCTGCCTGTGGTTTTAAAGACTAGAATGGTTATGCTGCCTCCCACCCAGGCTGGGGGAGAAAATAACACAGGCAGATCAGGACAAAGTGCTAAACAGAGCCCTAAGGGCCCAACACACTCAGCCCCGGTGAAGGGGCCTTAGCACAGGACGCTCAGCAGCTTGGCGGTGCTCCTTGGTGTGCGGCGGCCGCTCACCCTTCGGCGGGATATTCTGGCAGGAACCTGGGTTTGTGTTTCGTCTCCGAGGTGGCTGCCTGTCTGCGGTCACACCACGGCTCATTGACCTGGGCTCTGAGCAGCCCTTTTGATTCCAGGATGAAAAGAGTCATGAAGGGAACTTTCATTCACTCCTGGGTTTGCCTGCCCATCAAGTCTGAGGGCAGAGCTGCAAAGGGTCCCTGTGTGCCCAGGGAGCCACAGCCAGACCACCACCCTGCCTCTGGAGCCCTGGCCTTCACCATGCCTTCCCTCCTCCTTCTCCAGGGCTGTGTAGGCTGCCATTCCTGCCACCTCAATGAAGATCATTTAGAGATACCATTGCTTCTACCAACTCTTCAGACGCTTCATCCTTGGAGGGGGAAAAAAAGGTTAACAAGCAAGTTTAAATATCTCAATATTTATTTGCTTCTAAAGCTGCTGATTCTCTTCTAAAAGCCCAAGGTTAACAATCATTTGTTTCTCTGAGGGACAGAATAAAATATGTTGCACACGTCAAGTTATTTTAGACTGATGATGGTATATTTTAAATTACACAATGTCTAAATTGTCAAATAAATATCAGATCAAAACACAGTTGGTTTAAGGTAAAATGTGATGACTTTTAAGGCAGTTCCATGAATAAATTATATTAGTTTACTTCTCTACCGTAAGTCACTTGAACGCCCCCTTTTTTTGGACATATTTTTGGCTGTGCTGGGCCTCTCTTGTTGCTGAACATGGGCTTTAGGCTGCACGGCCTTCAGTGGTTTCGGCCCCTGGGCTCCATGGAGCAATTCCCTGGCTCTAGAGCACAGGCTAGATAGCTGTGGCCTGAGAGCTTCGTTGCTCCGCACATGTGGGATCTTCCCAGACTAGGGATCGAACCTGAGTCTCCCGCATTGGCAAGTAGATTCTTTACCACTGAGCTACCAGGGAAGCCCTAGATAACTTTTTGAGGACAGTAAAAGTCAGTATGTCCTAACCTGGAAAAGCAGAGTGTTGTGTAATACAAGGAAGAAATCCTTTGAGCAAGGCCTCGGGATAATCCATGTGAATTAAAATTAGTAGTTAGCAAACAGAAACTTTTGGAACCAGTTGCCAGAGAAATCTCCTCCAAGATGGAGCCCCCCCATCCTCGGGGGCGTGGGCCGAAGCCTTGAGGCCCTTGACCAGAGCAGAACTTCCTCCTCCCATGTCAGGCCCAGCTACCCTTGCCACTCCAAGCACCTGGGAGAGCTTTGTGCTTTGCAGAGACCACTGAGGTGGGTCAATTTTAATCTGCTGGGCAAGAACTATATCGCACCCTGATAGCTGATGTGTTCTGAGTACTTACTGCATCCACCTCACAATTATGTACATTTTACAAGCACAGTTTCACCCAGACTTCACACGTTCCTATGAGGAGTGTGTTGTTAGGTAGGAAAACTGGGCTGAAAGACATTAAGGGACTCGCCAAAGCAGCACAGATAAGACAGGGAATTTCATGGAAAGATTTTTGTGAGACTCTGGCCTAAGTAGTCCCGCTTCTGGGCTCTGGGGTTCAATTAGTAATAGTACCAACTCACTGAATCCTCGGCCAGCCCTGTGGATTCCATATCCTTATCAGCCCCACTGAACAGATAATGTCGTTCAGGCACAGGGAACTGGGCCAAACTCCCACAGCTGTTAAGTGTTGAATCTGGGATTGGACTACGGTTATCCTGGCTCCGCAAACACGCTGCCGGCCACTGTACCACACTGCCTCCAGGTGACTAACTTCCCTCCTGTTGCATCGCTCTGGGCCAGCTTTGGGAGCACTAGGGCACAGCGTATGGTGCAGATGTCCCTTCTCACAATGGGCACTTCATCACCAACAAGGTGGTTGCCTCAAGCTGCTGCAGCTGCTCGGCCGTTGCAAGCTGGGGCAAGGGCAGGACAGCAGGCTGGGCTCACCATGTGACAGGACAGAGGAGGAGCACTTGGGAGCACCTGAATTAGGTGCATACGTGGCAAAGGAAGGACTGGGCCACTGGAAGTAAAGGAAAAAAAAAACTGTTAAAGCAATATTTTAAATGTTTATTTGGAGATACGAAATGTCTTTCCATTCTACAAAGTTTATTTTCTTAATGTATTAAGAACTTTGGGTTGGAAGTGACAGAGACACAGCTCAGAATAAGTTAAACATCCAAAGGGGATTTCACCCAACTAAAATGCCCCAGAGTGTTATTGACTGTAAGCTGAGCTTCATCCCAGGGTGCAGATAATGACTTCAGATCCCTCTGCCTCCCCATTCGCATTCTCCTTCCCTGTGCCAGGGTACCATTCTCTCCTACTCTAGACAGGACCTTCCTGTGGCCAGGTGAGATGGCCCAGCTTAACTGCTCCAGGAGAAAGCACATCTCTTTTCAAATTAACCTGCATCCATTTCCCAAGGGCACTCATTTTACACTTGTTTGGGTCACGTGTTCTTCCTAGACCAGTCACCACGTCTGCCCTGGGTCATATGCCCATCATTCTGGAAGGAGGTGAGAATCCCTTGACTGACATACAGCAGGATCATATAGAGGAGGGAGGGATGTTCCCTAAAGAAAGGGGAGTTGGGCAGATAACATGACCGTGACACTTTGCGCTTCCAACTGCAGGAATTTATTAAGGAAATTATTACAGATGCAGCCATCCATGTCTGGGGGAAAATAATGCAGAAAAATAACAAAACTTCAAGAAGAGTTTGAAAATTCTCTCAAGGAGCACCTACAAAAATCTAAGACTTAGACTCAAAGGTAAAGCCCTTTTGAGAGTGTTGAGGTGAGGTGAGGTGAAGTCGCTCAGTCGTGTCCGACTCTTTGCGACCCCATGGACTGTAACCTACTAGGCTTCTCCGTCCATGGGATTCTCCAGGCAAGAGTACTGGAGTGGATTGCCATTTCCTTCTCCAGGGGATCTTCCCGACCCAGGGATCAAACCCAGGTCTCCCACACTGGAGGCAGACACTTTAACCTCTGAGCCACCAGGGAAGCCCTTTTGAGAGTGTTAGGGATTTTTAAAATAAATCCTAAAAGGGAAGGAGTAAAAACTTGTCTTGCTGATCTTTGCAGGTGAAATGAAGTGCAAGCTAGATGGAAAAATCAGAAGTCTCTCCCAGGCTCCGGGGTGGCAGGTGGGTGTCCAGGGCCAGTCCCCTCTGCAAGCCTCTGCTCGAGCCCTTGGCCCCCAGTAGCAGCCTCCAGGGCCACAGCCAAGCCCACCTGCGCCTCTGGGGCCGAGTTAAGGACTTCTGCTTCCAGACCTTTCCTCCGCTTCTCACAAGCACTAAATTCACATCTTTTATCCCCATTTTCCAAAAAAAGGCAGCAGACTCTCCTCCCCCACAAAGCAAACAGAAAACAGTACATTCTAGGAGGCCTCCTGACCAATATTTGTGCCCATGTCATTACCAAATACTCCCGCTTCCAACGGCCGCTCACCTCTCCTTAATGACCGCTCTATTTCAGCAGGCGGCCCTCCATAAATCCTTCCGGGCCTTCTACTCTAAACAGGCCTCTTCTCACGCTGAGACCAGCCTCCTTGCCAGCCGTGTAAACACTCCCCAGCTCCCAGGGGAGGCTCTGACGTGCCCAGCCTGGCCTGGGCATTTACGATCAGATCATGGCAGCCAGTGACTGGGGTGGGGGGGAGGTCCTCCTGCCCAGGGTTTGGAGAGGAGCCTGGTGCGGTCCAAATGGGAAGAGTGCCCCAGGCAGGGTTGTAATGAGGCATTTATGGTGTGGAGCTGGCCCCAGGCAAAACCGGGCAAAAGGTGTGGCCTGGAGACATTTTTGAGGTATTAATGTATGTTTCCTTCTCTGTGTTTTTCCCTCCTCCACCTCATTTCCAAGCAAGTAGTCAAGCCTTTTGTAAGCCTTCACCTCAGGGATTTTCGCTCCACTGAAAAAGCTCCAAGCAAGTGTGTCTGGGGGAGGGGGATCCAGTCGTGTAACCCTCCCAGCTCCCAGGACAGGTTCTGTTGAAGGTCTTCATGCAGGAGCACGAGGAAACGAAGGCTCTGGGGGTCTCAGGGAAGCTGGACTGCCTTCACTGTGGTTTCCGGACAGGACAATGCCACTGAAACCAAAAGTCCCCCTGCAGGGACCTCACAGCTTGAGTAATGTGACCATTAGGATGGACAGGAGAGTATGGCCCTTCCGCCAGGCCCCTGGAAGCCCTGAGGGCCTCCCTGACCTTTGTGAGGCAACAGGAGGGAGCTTCAGTTCTGAGTGGGTTGAAATGTCCCCTCAACTCCACCAGCTGGGAGTTCAGAACTGTCTGTAAGTTTATTAAGAGGTGTGGGCAGAGTTATGCCTCCTCCAAAGATGTCTTCTTCCTAATCCTTGGGCCCTATGAATATCCTGTTTTACTTGGCAAAAGTAAATTAAGGTTGCAGATGGAATTAAAATTGTTCATCAGCTCATCTGGAGGATCTCAATGGGCTTAATGTAATCTTCCACTTAAAAGAGTGGAAGAGGCCTTCAGAAAAACAGAACCATAAAATGATTTGAAGCTGTTTTGTATTGCTGCCTGTGAAGCAGGAAGGGAAGGAACCATAAGCCAAGGAATGCAGGTGGCCTCCTGGAGTTGAAGGAAGCATGGATAGGATCCTCCCCCAGAATCTCCAGAAGAGACACAGCCCTGCCAACCCCTCTATCTTTGCCCAGTGAGAGGCATGTTGGATTTCTCACTTAGAGAGTTGTAAGAGAATAAAGCTATTGTTAGCATCACCAGCTCAATGGACAGAAATTTGAGCCAACTGCAGGAAATAGTGAAGGACAGGGAAGCCTGGTATGCTGCAATCCATGGGGTTGAAAAGAGCTGGACATGAATTAGTGTCTGAACAACAGCAAAACACTATTGTTTTAAGCCACCAAGTTTGTAGTGACTTATTACAGCAGCCATAGAAAATTAATACAAAAGTCAATAAGTGGAACTGATATTTATTACACCCTGGTGCTCTGACTTGTTCCCCTCCTTGCAGGTTGCCCTCACCCTCGCTATGATCCCTCTGGACTTGCCAGGTTGCTCAAGTCTCTTGCAGGGGCCCCACCAAAATCCAGTTCCAAGTATTTCAATTCCACAAACATTGTCTGTGTGCCAGTTGCATGCAGAATGCCACGAGAGAGTACTGTGGATGGGAACTGGGATAGGACATGGCCACTGTGCTCAGGATGCTGCGTGAGAAGGAGAGAGAGACACACGTGGAACTGGTTCGGGCCTGGGGCAGGCTGTGGCAAGTGCAGTTCCAGAACTATGAACCAGGTGCTATGAGTATAGAAGGAGGAATGAGATAAATATCTGCAGAGAGAATCTGAATTACTCATCTCATTGAAGAAAAAGCCAAAGGCAGGATTGAACTCAAGCCCAGATGAGAACTACCTGGCATCCATACCATACCTTGTCCATTCAGACATCACTAATCAATCACTAATTCCTTTTTTTTTTTTTTTCCTGCAGAGCTCAGATTTTGTCTTGGATTTTTTCTCAGTTTACTGTAATAGCAGTTGAATGGATTGGGTACTTGTGGTGAAACCTATTTGCCACATCTGTGGTTCAGGCATTTATCACACTGAGATAGCCAAGCCAACGTGCATGCTCAATCATGCTGTGTTCGACTCTTTGCAACCCCATGGACAGTAGCCTGCCAAGCTCCTCTGTTTATGCAGCTTTTCAGGCAAGAATACTGGAGTGGGTTGTTGTTTCCTCCTCCAGGGGATCTTCCCAATTAGAGGATTGAACCCACATCTCCTGCATTGCAAGTGGAAGATGGTGTCAGGCAAATAATCTAGAAAAGGAATGTTTGAACTTCAGTCACTCTTCTCTTTATTACTGCATGGAGATGCCCCACCTGTGTTACCTGTAGTCTCTAGCCATCCCTACTCATCCAAGATTGTCTGGTATCTGGGGTTTCTACCCCTAAAATGCTTCTGGCTGGTACTGTAATCCATCAGAGCAAGACAATCAGGAATGTCCCTCCCGGGGCAATAATGAAAACATTCGATGATCTCTCTTTAGACTTCATGTCCCAAGCTGGGGGCAACAGAGATTGGTGTGAGGTATGAGCAAGAAGATTCAGGAGCTAAATTTTCAAAACTGAGTTTCCAAAATTGAGATTCTTGCCAGCCACTGAGGTACCCCTGGCTGCTGCCCACAGCTACTCTTACTGACCCTGGGGAACAAGAGGAAAATGACCCAGCATTCTAAAAAGTTCCACAGAGGTGGTGAGGTGGACCACGGATGCTGGCATACCCCTGCCTGTACTACCTAGCTTTAATATTTTAATTGTAAATCAATTACTGTCATACATTTTAAAAATCTAAGCGGCAGAAGGATATGAAATTTAAAATGAAAATTTCTTTTTCCTCTAGCTTCTTTCCAATTCCCCAAAGGTAATCTTGAAGTTTTTCTTTTCAAATCCTTCTAGAAGAATTGAATGCACAGAATGTATATATAAATAAGTTTGTGGTTAAGTGCCTTTCTCCTTGTGAACATAAGTGGAGTCGTGATCACACTGAACCCACTGTTCTGTAGTTTATTCATCTTCACTGGCTAATCTTTCCATAAGGTTTGGGGTGAGGACCAGCCTGATTCTGGAGACAGACCTCTGAGGATAAAATCCTGGCTGAGCACTTATCCCTTGGGTGACTTGGGGTGAGTTCCTTAACATCCCTGTGTCTCCCCCACAAACGGAGAGACAACTCCAGGAATACTATTGAAAATACACTTTGCTTTACAGAGCTCCTATTTGGAGCCAATATAATATGTTACTATGTTTGTTCATGTAATAATGTTTAAGACTCTGTGATATCCAGTACACATCACTATCTCGGCTTGGTTCAGATTCAAACGAGACACCAGGAGCTGGAGTTCAGTGGCCCTTCACGAGGGTCACACACTTCCCCCTCCTCCCTCCAGGGCTGGACTACTGACTCCACCCTTGGATGGCAACTGTCTCCAGCACCCTGGGAAAGTCCCCTTATTGGTTAACCCGTTGGTTGTTGTCACCACCCCTCAAGATCCAGCTCAAAGCTCCCCTCTCCTAAGCATCACCATGCCTCCCCCCCAGGAGAAGTGGCCTCTCCTTTGGTTCGGCTGGTCCATCGGGACACCTCCATTATGTCACTGATCACCTGTGTGTGTTCAGTCACTCAGTCGTGTCCGACTTTTTGTGACCCCTATGGACTATAGCCTGTCAGGCTCCTCTGTCCATGGGACTCTCCAGACAAGAATACTGGAGTGGGTTTCCATGGCCTTCTCCAGGGGGTCTTCCCAACCCAGGGATCAAACCCACGTCTCCAGCATCTCCTGGACTGCAGGTGGATTCTTTATCATTGAGCCACTGGAGAAGCCCTGGTCAACCCTGTCGTGACCCTTTTCCTGTATGTCTTCTTCCTCTACTATACTATGAATGCCTAGAAAGCAAGGTCACTGGCTCATTTACCTTGAGGACCTGAGTGTAAATGCTTGCTATCTAGAACAGAGGGTCATTCTAGGGGAGTTGAATGAATGAGTGAATGAATAATGGGCTGAATAGATATCTAAGATTTAATATGTACAAAATAGAACTCTTTTTCTCCCCACACCTGCTCATTCTTCGTCCTCCCTACCCTGGTAAGCAGCACCCCTGTCCACCCAGTAGTTCAAATCAAGGACTTTGGGTCAGATTTGACTCCTCGCTGTCATCACCTCGCCACATGCCACCCCCCACTGCATCCTGGGGCTCTCACTCCATAGTATGCTCCCAGCCCCACTTCTTGCCACCTTCCTCACCACTATCCAATTGAGAACCCTGCCACCTCTTACTTCCACTATGCAACATCTCCCTAACCTGTGACCCTGCCTCCTCTCTGCCCTGCTCAGGCCCACCTTCACTCAACTGCCAGAGAGACTTTCCTGCAAAGCAAAGGACATCTTCCTACTTGCCTGCTTCATCCCATCTCCCCACACCCCTCCCCCACCCACAGTGAATTTCCATGGCTTTTACGATAGAATCCAAATGTTTTTCTGGGGGCTACAGGTGAGCTGTTTCCCCCTATAGCAGGAAATGAGCTACATGGAACAGGATCTGTTCCATACCCTGCCCAGCAGTCATCCCAGCACATAGCACTCTTCCCCCAGATCACACTTCTGCAGACCCCCAGCCTCCTTAAAGAGCCTTCAGCATGCCAAGCTGTGTCCTCTCTTATGCCCTCTCCCTGGAATTGTCCTCCTCCTGACCTCATGCACCCCCTTCCCTTCATCTGGGGCTCAGTGTAAATTAACTTCCTCTAGAAGGCCTCCCTGTTGCCCTTCTGAGATGACTCTCTCCAGGTCACTCACCAGCATATCACCCTGTTTCATTTACTTCACTTACTTTTGAACTGTGGTATTGGAGAAGACTCTTGAGAGTCCCTTGGACTGCAGGGAGATCCAACTAGTCCGCCTTAAAGGAAATCAGTCCTGAATCTTCATTGGAAGGACTGATGCTGAAGCTGAAACTCCAATATTTTGGACACCTGATGCAAAGAAATGACTCATTTGAAAAGCCCCTGATGCTGGGAAAGACTGAAGTCAGGAGAAGGGGACAACAGAGGATAAGATGCTTGGATGGCATCACTGACTCAATCGACATGAGTCTGAGTAAACTCCCGGAGCTGGTGATGGACAGGGAGGCATGGTGTGCTGCAGTCCATGGGCTCACAAAAAGTTGGACATGACTGAGCGACTGAACTGAACTACTACTTTGAAATCATCCAGAAGGTCAGCCCCAGACAGTAGAGACCTTCTCTGTCCTGTTCCACACTCAATCTCCTCTGCCCAGCACAGGGCCTGGCACATAATAGGTGCTCAAAAATACTTGTGGGATAAAGGAATCATAGTAACATGTTTGGGTCACATTTCCAGAGAGGTTGTGAGGTTGTGCGCGGATTTCAATGAGCTTCAATCCCAGTGCTGCTGGCTAGAAGGAACATTGAATTTGAAGAATATTTGATATGATGGTTTTTAAAGCTTGTGGTTTCTGCAGCATTTAGTATCACTTTTCCTATCTTTGCAAGTGACAGAAAGATCAGAGGATGTTAAAACAGTGAAGAAGGCTTTTTCAAGGATGGAAATGTGTTAGAGCCATGGTCCTGTCCAAAAGCCACTTTGAACTGAGACAATCAAGGAAGCAAAAAGTGCCTGCCTAATTCTCATTTCTAAATCACTTATCTTCATAGCGTTGATGCTGTTAACAGCCAATTAAGAAATCTTGACATTATTCAAGATAGATAAAATTGAAATGGAGTCTGACAGAATTTAGATATCTGTAACAAGCTGAAATTCAAGGACCAAGAAAAAGTATTCCTGATTGAACAGTCTTCCTGAGGAAAACTGAGGGACATTCAGACTGACGCACCCTCAAACCACCTCAACAGGAATTGCATCGCCACTAACAATAACAGTCATCTTGTCTGCTTTTAACTGTGGGATTATTCACAGCCAAAAATACAATTCTGGTATCGAGGGAGGCTGGGGCACCCCTCAGGTTTGTAAATTGCGGGCCTGCACCCGACAAGCTTTGTCCAGGGAGCAGTGACTGGGCTTCGTGCCTCAGTACTGTTGAGACACTGTTTGTGGGAAAACCAGGGGGTGATCCTGAAAACTGTATGTTATATAAAGTGTCCTCTGAAGCACCATCTCATCTGGTGTTTGGAGCATAACCAAAATGACTTCTCACTAGATAACTGCCAAAACAGCCAGTTGAAAATAACAAAATACAGTAGCTAATAAGCTAATTATTTAAAAACCAACAAGTTTAGAGGTTTCCTACCATTTTCTGCCCTAAAATGCTTGAAAACTATCTCCTATCCCCAACTCTAACAGTGGCCCATTATGAGGCAGGGTTAGAGGTAGAAGGCAGCCTAACCCTTGAGGGGGTGCAGGCTGAAAAGCCTCATAATTCTTGTGTCCTCTCCTGGGGGCTCATGGCCTTGCCTGCCTTTGCCCCTTGACTCCCTACCAGGGAATAACATCATGAACTTACATTTTTAAAAGGGGATCTGACAGAAAGCAAATCAGTGATTCCCTGCAGCTAGGAGTGGGAGGGAACTGACTATAAATGGTCATGGGGGAACTTTCTGGTACCGTGGAAGCCTTCCAAAGCTGAATAATGGTTGCACAACTATGTAAATTTACTAAAACTCACCCAACTGTACACTTAAAATGGGTGAATTTTATGGTACATAAATTACAGCGGAACAGCTCTGCTAAGAAAATGGATCAAGCCAAACTATGTATGCAGATACAATGTTTGGGACAGCACGCCCAGACCAAGCTCGGCTGCTCCAGCGTTTGCTGTCCTCTCAAGGAGCAGCGCGTATCCGCCCAGGCTCCTGGGTGTCTGCCATCTTCAGCCACTTCTCTCTTACCATCTCCATCGGACCAGTTTTACTGCTCTGATATCTTTTGAATCAGTTCACGTCTTCCCACCCTGATGCCACTGCCTCGCTGAGCCTGTCATGGTTTCTCCTGAAAGGCTGTCATCGCCCCTGATGCCGGCCTGCCCTTACCTCCCAGTGCATTTCTCCCTCTAGCTCAAAGATGAAATTCTTTCATTGGCTTCCCAGGGCCCTCAGGATAGCACTCCAGCTCCTTAGCAGCGTACAGTTTACAAGATCTCCCAGGGCCTCACATCTGTTTATTTCTCTAGTCTTATCTCTGGACAAACCAAATTCTAAACCAAAGTGACCCACTTATCTTTATCGATTCCCTTGAAACAAGATAAGATTTCCTTTCCTCCTCTGCTCACACAGACTGCTCTCCACTCACAATTTCTGCTCTGGCAGAGACAGCTGGTGGCTGTTCCCAATAGCTCCTTTTCTTCCTTACTAACAACCCTGACTTTACAAGGACATATTGCCAGATATGGTTAAAGACCTCACTCCCTAGCCTCCCTTGCAGCTATGTGGAACAGTGTGACACATTTTGATCAATGAGGAAAGAATGGCATAGCAAGAGGCTGCCTTAAAAGGAATAGGCCTTCCTTCTACCTTTATTGGATCTAGAATGAAGCTGTCATGATGAGCTCCTGCAGCCCTCTTGGGCCAAGAGATCATGCATGGCAGTGCAGTAAGATAGAAGGGGCTTGGGTTAAGAACATCAATGAGCCTTCATATCACCACTGAACTTTGTTTATGTGTGAGAGAAACTAACTTCCTCCTGTTTTGGCCACTATTTTGAGGGAGGGGGATCTTGTTTATTTGTAGACAAATAAGATGTTAACTTATATTAAAAAAATGCTTTCAAGCCCCAACTTAACTGACTGACCCACTTTACTGTCCATCAAGTTCCTGTTTTACCTCTAACACTCAGTGGAGGTGCCGCCTACTCTTGGAAGCTACCCTGACCTCCCAAAGGCAGCTTGGATGCCCCTCCTCAGGCCTCCATAGCCCCTGGCACTATTTCCCATCATGGCATTATTACAGAGTAAATCTGTTCACATTTTGACACCATCACTGGATTCCTGAAGAAGCACTAGGTCTGGCAGAGTGGGTGTCAGTGTGCTTGCTGGGTGAGAAATTATTTAACACCCAAGTGATTAACCCACAAGAAACAATCGTGCTGCAGCTTTGAAAGGGAGCCATGTGGGCAGTTATTTCAGTTTTATATCAATACCACCTCTCTGGATAGATCTGTAAACAACAGGTCTGGATATATTACATACATCAATAATTGTCACAAAAATGATCAAAACTTCACTTGCAATATTAAGAAACACAAGCTGTGCCTTTGAATTTGTTAATGGTTAGATAAGTCCAAAATTTTCTATCTGAGCACCTAAGGACATGCTAAAAAAATTGTTACTGACTCAGGAAGAAAATATCAATATGAAAAGAGAAAATAAGTGACCACTCTTTGACAATAACTTGCAAAAACACAGAATAAATATTTAGACACCATATTGATTTAAAATTGATTTCTACTCAAAAACGACAGAATGATCTCTGTTTGTCTCCAAGGCAAACCATTCAATATCACAGTTATCCAAGTCTATGCCCCAACCAGTAATGCTGAAGAAGCTGAAGTTGAATGGTTTTATGAAGACTTACAAGACCTTTTAGAACTAACACCCAAAAAAGATGTCCTTTTCATTATAGGGGACTGGAATGCTAAAGTAGAAAGTCAAGAAACACCTGGAGTAACAGGCAAATTTGGCCTTGGAATATGGAATGAAGCAGGGCAAAGATTAATAGAGTTTTGCCAAGAAAATGCACTGGTCATAGCAAACACCCTCTTCCAACAACACAAGAGAAGACTCTACACATGGACATCACCAGATGGTCAATACCGAAATCAGACTGATTATATTCTTTGCAGCCAATGACAGAGAAGCTCTATACAGTCAACAAAAACAAGACCAGGAGCTGACTGTGGCTCAGATCATGAACTCCTTATACCAAATTTAGACTTAAATTGAAGAAAGTAGGGAAAATCACTAGACCATTCAGATATGACCTAAATCAAATCCCTTATGATTATACAGTGGAAGTAAGAAATAGATTTAAGGGCCTAGATCTGATAGATAGAGTGCCTGATGAACTATGGAATGAGGTTCGTGACATTGTACAGGAGACAGGGATCAAGACCATCCCCATGGAAAAGAAATGCAAAAAAGCAAAATGGCTGTCTGGGGAGGCCTTACAAATAGCTGTGAAAAGAAGAGAGGTGAAAAGTAAAGGAGAAAAGGAAAGATATAAGCATCTGAATGCAGAGTTCCAAAGAATAGCAAGAAGAGATAAGAAAGCCTTCCTCAGGGATCAGTGCAAAGAAACAGAGGAAAACAACAGAATGGGAAAGACAAGAGATCTCTTCAAGAAAATTAGAGATACCAAAAGAACACTTCATGCAAAGATGGGCTCGATAAAGGACAGAAATGGTCTGGACCTAACAGAAGCAGAAGATATTAAGAAGAGGTGACAAGAATACACAGAAGAACTGTACACAAAAGATCTTCAAGACCCAGATAATCACGATGGTGTGATCACTCATCTAGAGCCAGACATCCTGGAATGTGAAGTCAAGTGGGCCTTAGAAAGCATCACTATGAACAAAGCTAGTGGAGGTGATAGAATTCCAGCTGAGCTGTTTCAAATCCTGAAAGATGATGCTGTGAAAGTGCTGCACTCAGTATGCCAGCAAATTTGGAAAACTCAGCAGCGGTCACAGGACTGAAAAAGGTCAGTTTTCATTCCAATCCCAAAGAAAGGCAATGCCAAAGAATGTTTAAACTACCGCACAATTGCACTCATCTCACATGCTAGTAAAGTAATGCTCAAAATTCTCCAAGCCAGGCTTCAGCAATACGTGAACCATGAACTCCCTGATGTTCAAGCTGGTTTTAGTAAAGGCAGGGGAACCAGAGATCAAATTGCCAACATCCGCTGGATCATGGAAAAAGCAAGAGAGTTTCAGAAAAACATCTACTTCTGCTTTATTGACTATGCCAAAGCCTTTGACTCTGTGGATCACAATAAACTGTGGAAAATTCTGAAAGAGATGGGAATACCAGACCACCTGACCCGCCTCTTGAGAAATCTGTATGCAGGTCATGAAGCAACAGTTAGAACTGGACATGGAACAACAGACTGGATCCAAATAGGAAAAGGAGTATGTCAAGGCTGTATATTGTCACCCTGCTTATTTAACTTATATGTAGAGTACATCATGAGAAACGCTGGATTGGAAGAAGCACAAGCTGGAATCAAGATTGCCGGAAGAAATATCAATAATCTCAGATATGCAGATGACACCACCCTTATGGCAGAAAGTGAAGAGGAACTAAAAAGCCTCTTGATGAAAGTGAAAGAGGAGAGCGAAAAAGTTGGCTTAAAGCTCAACATTCTAAAAACAAAGATCATGGCATCCGGTCCCATCACTTCATGGGAAATAGATGGGGAAACAGTGGAAACAGTGTCAGACTTTATTTTTGGGGGCTCCAAAATCACTGCAGATGGTGACTGCAGCCATGAAATTAAAAGACGCTTACTCCTTGGAAGAAAAGTTATGACCAACCTAGAAAGCATATTCAAAAGCAGAGACATTACTCTGCCAACTAAGGTCCATTTAGTCAAGGCTATGGTTTTTCCTGTGGTCATGTATGGATGTGAGATTTGGACTGTGAAGAAGGCTGAGTGCCAAAGAATTGATGCTTTTGAACTGTGGTGTTGGAGAAGACTCTTGAGAGTCCCTTGGACTGCAAGGAGATCCAACCAGTCCATTCTGAATGAGATCAACCCTGGGATTTCTTTGGAAGGAATGATGCTAAAGCTGAAACTCCAGTCCTTTGGCCACCTCATGAGAAGAGTTGACTCACTGGAAAAGACTCTGATGCTGGGAGGGATTGGGGGCAGGAGGAGAAGGGGACGACCGAGGATGAAATGGCTGGATGGCATCACGGACTTGATGAATGTGAGTCTGAGTGAACTCTGGGAGTTGGTGATGGACAGGGAGGCCTGGCGTGCTGCGATTCATGGGGTCGCAGAGAGTCGGACACGACTGAGCAACTAAACTGAACTGAACTGATTAAGTTACAGACGCCACCTACCTGAAGACACATTAGGC
Source organism: Nanger dama (assembly GCA_917880005.1). Lineage (NCBI taxonomy): Eukaryota > Metazoa > Chordata > Mammalia > Artiodactyla > Bovidae > Nanger > Nanger dama. The sequence continues at coordinate 7,377,472 of CAKJTW010000044.1, read as the reverse complement.
ACACGAATCTTAGTATGCCTGATTGGATTTTAAAACCAGACTTATGGTTTCATAACCCTACTAGCTTTGGGAACCAAAATGGAAATTAAAGATCTTAAAAGACAAGCAAATCTAAGATGGAGGTGGGAGAAGCATTTAAAAATAAGAGCAATTATGAAATAAAACTGAAGGCTGAAGCAGAGTGAGGTGGAAAAGGGGGAAAAAGAAACACTGTTGAAAAGACAAATTCTGAGAATTAAAGTCACCAGCTCAAAACTCTCTCTGTATATACTCCAGCAGTTAAGAACCCTGAAACACCACAGTGCTACTCACAGTAACAGTGATCTCATTTTAAAACTTGCCTGTTGATACTGACCTGTAGTTGGATTTTGTGGGAAAGAAGCTTTTCATCCTCATAGAATTTCAGCATCAACATCGAGAGTGTGAGTGGATGCCTCACGTGTGAGCTTATGCTGTGATATTTTAACATGCCTAAGCTCTAGTGAACATCCTGGAAGGCATCACAGCAGAGAACAGAACACCAGGGAGGCTGTTAGCAATTAGCATCTCATTTCATGTGGGAATGTGAATGCCATGTGCTTCAGTACTCACGATGCCGCTCTGGGCCATGTTGGATTCTATACTTTCAATTATCCACCCTCATTTTGACTGTTTCCCCCCCATCCCAAAGCCCTTTTCCTTTCTGTGACTCTGTAAGCAGCAGGGATTCTCTTGGGGGTCTTGGTTAAAGCAGATGCAATGGTGTGACTGCTGCTGCTGCTGCTGCTAAGTCGCTTCAGTCGTGTCTGACTCTGAGCGACCCCATAGACGGCAGCCCACCAGGCTCCGCCATCCCTGGGATTCTCCAGGCAAGAACACTGGAGTGGGTTGCCATTTCCTTCTCCAGTGCATGAAAGTGAAAAGTGAAAGTAAAGTCGCTCAGTTGTGTCCGATTCTTAGCGACCCCATGGAGTGCAGCCTACCAGGCTCCTCCATCCATGGGATTTGGTGTGACTAGCAGTGCTGTTTGCTGAAAGTACAGGGGGAAGCTCTTGAGTCAGGAAAATCACCCATTCTAGGGGACAATTTAAGCCTCAGACTGAAGTTTCAAAGATCCATTTGTTCTAGGGATATCTGTCCTGGGCCAATAGGGGGCAGGGGCTACAGAGGAATTCTAAAAGCTTTAAAGTTGCATCTCAAATTCTTCTGGTTCTTGGGCTGTGACTGTTAGTTCACCATTAGGCTCATAAGAAACCAGAAAGTCCAACACACTTCACTTGTAGAGTCATCTGGAGAAAATGCTTCAGAAAAGCTTTTCAGAGAAAAGCTTGAGGTGTAAGTGCCAATATTAAACAAATATATATACATATTTCTTGCACATTAGGGTGATGAAAAAATTGTTTTGCCTTAGAAGTCAGAGGTCTTGGGTTTGAGTCCTAGTGTGTTAGTCAGTCAGTGGTGTCCCACTCTTTGTGACCTCATGGACTGTAGCCTTCCAGGCTCCTCTGTCCATGGGATTCTCCAGGCAAGAATATTGGAGTGGGTAGCCATTCCCTTCTCCAGGCAATCTTCCCTGCCCAGGGATTGAACCCAGGTCTCCACATTGCAGGCAAATCCCATCTAAGTCATGGGGAAGCCCCCTGAGTCCTAGCTCACCTGCTAAATAGCACAGTGTCCTTGGCCGTTAATAGCACTGGCGCTAGCATATGCAAGCCTGAATCGTGTGGCTTTCATACATTGTATATTGTTTTCACAACACTGCAGCAAAACAGACCTTGGTGCCATTTCACAGATTAGGAAACTGAGAGAAAATTAAGATCTGCAGCTAACCAGTGGTCAAGCTGGGGTTTGGATGCATCCATATAGTTACACCTGCTTACAGGAATACTGGCCTTCCTGGTGCTATGCACAAATCTATCCACCTTGCAGAACTTCGTTATCACCTGTTAGGAGCGGTTTTGGTCTGTCTCTGAGGTCACCTCCTGCTGTAAAACGCTTGATTCCCAAATTCCTAGAGTGAACCACCGTCCATTACTAATTTGAGGTTCTCATGTGTTTCATTGTGCTCAAGGATGGATGTTATGGTTTCTAATGAACAGGTTTGTTTGTAAATGCGTGCTTCTACAATTCCAGAGCATTCTTGAGAGGAGGTTGGTCCTCCCGACATCTTGTTCACCCTGTTCATTTGCTTGGCAAACCTTTTTGAATGGAGGAAGAAATGACTTGCGGTCCCATTGCCGTCTGTAACTATGGCTGGACCGCATGAGCAAAAGGTAGTAACGTGTAAAACCTGCTCAGTCGGTGGGACTGTTTGTGACACCCAGGGCTGTAGCCGCCAGACTCCTCTGCCCACGGGATTCTCCAGGCAAGAATAGCGGAGTGGGTAGCCCTTCCCTTCTTCAGAAGGTCTTCCCAACCCAGGGATCGAACTCAGGTCTCCCAGCACCGCAGATGGATTCTTTACTGTCTGAGCCATCAAGTAAGCCCACGCCGTAAGGCAAATCCCAAAGCCCCCTCCAGACCCATGGAGCAGAACTCTGGGGGTGGGGCTCCCGCGCTCGGAGTTTAGCATCCTCTGGCCCACCTCCTTCTAAGAACTCTAGAGGCGCAAAGAAGTTTGAGGACCACGGGTCTAGGACCACTGATTTCCCACCTGAGTTACCTGTTCCTAAGAGTTGGCTTGGAGGCGGGGCTGGCAGGCCGGGCGTACGTTAATTTAATAATCAAATGGCACTTTAAAATAGCATTTCCTTTCTGGGTGCCCTCCGTGAAGCAGGGGAGGACTGGGAAGCGAGGGAAATTGGGGTAGACTCGGGGAAGGAGCAGCGGGGGGAGGGGGTGGGAGGTGGCTTGCGCCGCGAAGCGAAGGTGAGAGGAGGAGGAGGACGCTGCCGGGTCTCGCAATCCAGCCGGTCGGAAACCGAGTGCAGGGCCCCGAGTCGCAGGAGCCAGAGCCAGTTAAGCTTACGTAAGAGAGCCAGACCCTCCCGCCTCCCCGGCTCCGCCCTGCGCCCTCGCCCTGGCGGATGCGGGGGAATCGCTCTCGGAAGCCGGCTAGGATGGAGAGCATCTCGGCAATCCAGGATGGAGGCTGTCTTTTCTGCCTGCCTGCGGGAGAAACTTCTTGGGTGGCGCTCCGGTGCTCTGGAAGCCTCGGGGGCCCCTAGACCTTCCTGCGAATCCGGGGCGGGAGCCGGAGGAGGAGGCGTGCCCCGCGCGGTGAGCTCGCCGGCGTTTATGTAACCGCGGCCCCTCGCGGAGGACCGTGCGATGCACCGAGTCACGGGGCGCGGCGGGGGGCGGCCCGGCCTCGCCCGCCCGCGGGACCCGTCGGAGGACGCGCCCGGAGTCGGCGCGGGCCCGTTTACCCGGAGGCGGGAGGCTCGTGATCCGAGCCGACGTTAGTCACCTCCGGATGACATCTGATGCGAGCCAACCAGCTCGGTCCTCCAGGACGCGGCCGCCTCGATGGCGGAGGACCCGAGTGAAAGCCGCTCTGGCCGCCTCCGGATTTTGGTGGAATCGGAGGCGTCTGTGCTGAGTCAAGGAAACTCGCGAGGCATAGTGTGAAAATGCCAGGGGGGGACAAGCCACTCTTCTGGACAGAGATGCTGGGATTCTTCTGGACGAGGAGCAGAGGGGCCCGGGAGAAACTGTGTATGGGGTGGCCGGCAGGCAGCGGGCCACGCAAGCCCCTCTGCGGGTTTGTGGGTTTGCTTTAGAGCTTGAGGGGCCCTACCCGGTTTAAAGGCTGCGACGACCACATGGGTTACCGCTCACAGCTTCTGCAGCCCCGAGTCTGGCCCAGGGACCAGCCTCGCCTTCACGCAGGCCTCCAGAATCCACGGATCCTGAATCTGTGTTTGAATGAAAACCCAAAACTCGTGTAGGGGGCCGAGCAGCAGGTGAATGCGGAGAACACAGGCGTCCTCCTGCGGAGAGTGCTCGGCGGGTCAGCGCGGCAGAACCCTGCGCTCTTTCACGCTCAGTGTTTGTGGGAATACAGTCAGAGTCTTCGACCTTTCGTTGATGCAATGGAGATTTTATCAGATCCTGAAGTCTACTCAAGACTGTGAAACAATCTTCTGTTGATTAAGGCCGGGGGTAGGGGTGGGACATGGGGAACCCCTCAATTCTAGAGAGAAGCCAGTGGGAAAAGGGGACTGCATACGACACTCCTGGTTTATACGGCGACCCCGCCCTTGATTGCGAGCACACTCTAGATTAGGTACAATTTATTTGTGAGAAAGGAAAAAAGAAAAAGAAGACAAGGTGTTTCTTCACCGTTGGGAGGAAGCAAAACAAAGCAAAAGAGCCAGCTTGTTGCTTTCACTGGCAACAGTTAGCTCCAAAAGCAATTTCCTCACTTAAAAGGAAAACAAATAAAATCGGGTAGTAGGCTTTGGAAGGGAGGAGCAGAGGTTTCTGAGGAGTGGAAACCCGGCTTTATTTACCTGTAGGGCCTTGTTAAGACACATTTGCCTTGAGATAAAGGTTTTTCTTTTGGGACAATCCCAAAATGACTTTGCTTGATTCAATTAAGCAAGGCCTAATGAAAGAGAATTCCAGCTTGGAGATATGCATCATCTCACCAGGTGAATTGTAAATACATTCTGACCAGGTTTAAGAGGCAAGCTCTTGAAAATTTAATCTATTTTAAAAATGCATATCCTTGCCACAAATTGCTTTGAAGAAGATCGCTGTGCTGATTGCGTGCTGAGATAATTATTCTGTATCACCACTTAGGGAACAAGATTTTTTTGATAAAGACTACAATGTCAGTCTTTGTTAATGACTTGGGAGGGAAGGAGAGAATCAGATACAGCTAGGGCTGCTGGTCTTTTTTTTTTTTAAATTCTTCTGCATCCTTTTATGAACTCCTTTTCAAACTTAGGCGGCAGGAAGCTGGGAGAGGCTTGGGTTATGAACTCTGAATCTCATTGAATATCCTTTTCTCACCTGTCTTCCTATAAAGGTGAGAATCATGGTGAAATCAAAGCCTTCACACTCTTGAATCTGAGTATTGCTGGCTAGAGCAACACTCACTCCCTCCTCAAGGACCAGCTCTGATGTGCACACCTGAGGGCCTAGCTGTCCATCTCTAGAGAGAGAGAGCTGAGGGAACCCCACTTGTGAATGTTCTAGTGGACCAATGGGTGTTGACAGGGGGAGAACCTGAGCCAGTCCCTTTGTTTTGAACGCCGTGGCAGCCTAGGGCTCACACATACAGGTGCCACCCCTCTCTACATCCTGTGCAGGCAGGCACGGCTCATCTCTCATGCTGCTCTGTTCCATGGAGCCTGGATGTAGAACCTCAGAATCTTTATGAACACAGCATTACTAACCTTTCATATGATCGTTATTTTCATAACTTAACAATAGTTACTAGGAACCTATTATCACTGCAGATGGTGAGTGCAGCCAAGAAATTAAAAGATGCTTGCTCCTTGGAAGAAAAGCTATGACCAACTTAGATAGCATATTAAAAAGCAGAGACATTCCTTTGCCGACAAAGTCTGTCTAGTCAAAGCTATGTTTTTTCCAGTAGTCATGTAAGGATGTGAGAGTTGGACTATAAAGAAAGCTGAGCACCGAAGAATTGATGCTTTTAAACTGTGGTACTGGAGAAGATTCTTTTTTTTTTTTTTGCATATATATCTTTGGATTTATTTATTTATTTTTTTTGGTTCTTGGAATTTATTTTTTTTTAATACTTTATTCTACATTACAATACTGTATTTGTTTTGCCATACATTGACATGAATCAGCCACAGGTGTCCACGATCTCCCAATGCCAAAGCCCCTCCCACCTCCCACCCTACATCCTCTCCCTGAATCATCCCGTGCACCAGCCCCATGCGTCCTGCAACCTGCCTCGAACATAGACTGGCGCTTCATTCTTACAAGATAGTATACATGTTTCAATGCCGTTCTCCCAAACCATCCAACCCTCTCCCTCTCCCTCAGAGTCCAAAAGTCCGTTTGGAGAAGATTCTTGAGAGTCCCTTGGACTGCAAGGAGATCAAACCAGTCAATCCTAAAGGAAATCAGTCTTGAATATTCATTGGAAGGACTGATGCTGAAGCTGAAACTCCAATACTTTGGCCACTTGATATTGGAAAAGACCCTGATGCTTGGAAAGATTGAAGGCAGGAGGAGAAGGGGACAACAGAGGATGAGATGGTTGGATGGCATCAGTGACTCGATGGACATGAGTCTGTGCAAGCTGTGGGAGTTGGTGATGGACAGGGAACCTGGAATGCTGCAGTCCATGGGGTCACAAAGAGTCGGACACAACTGAGTGACTGAACTGAACTGAACTGAGACCTATTGTATCCCTGGCAGTGATGTAAAAAGGGAAGGAAGAAAGGAAGGTAGAAAGAGAAGGAAGAAATCAGAGAGATGACAGGTAAATAGATAGATAAAGATGATGAAGAAAATTGGTGCTATAAAATAAATGAAATGGGGCAGTAGTTAGTGATTGGTTAGTTGCTGGAAAGAGTAACTTTGGATATGATAGTTAGGAAGGGGTTCTTAGAGGAGGTAGCCTGAGAGTTATTTCAAGAGTAGAGGGTGGGGACCAAAACAAAACAACAGTGGGTACCAAGACCCTGAAGCAGGAATGACGTGGCATGGTCCAAGACCAAGCCTGGGGGAGGATAAACCCAACGAACTGTCCTGGAGGCAGGTCTTCTGCCTGCTTATCATCCCTAATCCTTGGTGATGCAGTGTAGTGTGAGTTTACTCACAGATGTGTAGGTCAGGGTTCTGTATCCCCACTTGGCCATTCATCTTCACTTGGGCAGCATTTCTAGTGAAAGAGCAGTTGGATGGCATTTCCTGGATAACGTTAGTTTTAACAGTAAGTGTGCAAAGAAGCAGTATGTTATCATGGCTGAGAGAGTGAGCTGTCCCATTAGAAGCTTCTGAGGTAGATCCCTCCTCCCCTTACTGGCGCTCTGACTGCAAATGAATCCTTTCACATTCTCTGCATCTCAGTTTTCCCATGGAGATAAGTGGAGATGACACTGTCCATCTCATAGGAGTTAAGATAACTCTCTGAGTGCCCAAGTCACTGAAGAGTTGATTCACAAATTTAGCAGTTTACCACAGCCCAGCATTGAATATTTCTCCTATATATTTTAAATGAAAATGAGTATTCTTCAGAAATATATATCCTTATTATAAGTTTGACATACATTCAGAATATTTAGGAATATAGTAAAAATGTGTAGCTCATTAATACATCCTTCATGAATATCATTATTTAATCAGAGTGAGGAATATTAAAAAGTAATTCCCTCCTATGACTAAATTACTTTCAGCAGTAATCACAGAATCAGGTGAATAACAAAATGGCCAGCAAAGAGTACAAACACTGAAGATTTTCTTGTATTCAATATTTGTTTACATAATCTTGCCAGTACAGAAGAATAAAAATAAAGTAGATATTGGGCAAAAAGGAAAAATATGGTTATCCTTTAGTTTTTATATCTTGAGATTAAACTTTGATTCTTTGGTTACAGACTCTAATATTATTTTATGTAAATAATTGTTTTATAACTAATAAGTGAATTTTAATAAAACCATAATGTCTGTAAAAGGTATGATTTAGGCAACTACCGTATGGTAGCACTTGTAACCATTTAATTTTTTTGATTTGTCCTTTCATTTAAAACACACAACAATTAGAAATGAAGAAAACATCTCGGTGTCAAATTCAGTACAATGTTTCGTGTATGAACTAAAATTTGTACTCACCAAATGAAAATATTGCACCTTGCACTTTTCACTTTGTCTCATTGTTTTAAATTTTAAAACACAAATAAAAACTTCAATGGAACTGAAGTACTGCAAGTTCTGTTTTTGTCTTTGTAATCAGTGTGCTATCTGTGTTTGCTTTTAATTTACGGTTTAAAGGTAGATATTTGTTGTAACACAGGGCTGGAAACACCAGCTGAGCCACTTGGAACTATTACAGTGAAAAATTTATCTCAAAAGGAAGCCCTGTAGCTGGGTTCACCTGTGGGGAACTGGCTGTAATTGGCAATTCTCTGAATTAACTTCCTCATAGAATACAATGTTTACTAAAGGGTAAGTTAATAAGAATGTGTTCATTTGAAGCTTACACATGTATCACTTAAACTCAATAGTAATTTCTGATTGTTTAGAACTTAGACCAAAAAACTTTTTTTTGAGGGGAATGTATTTTATCATTGACATTATTTAGAACTGGGAGCCTGGTGGGCTGCCGTCTCTGGGGTCGCACAGAGTCGGACACGACTGAAGCGACTTAGCAGCAGCAGCAGCAGCCAGGATATGGCATAATAGAGATTAACTCTTAGTTGGTGTTGTTATCGCTTTTGAGTTCTCTGTAGACAATGTGGGACTTCCCTGGTGACTCAGAAGGTAAAGAATCCACTTGCAATGTAGGAGACCTAGCTTTGATCCCTGGATTGGGAAGATTCCCTGGAGAGGGTAATGGCAACCCACTCCAGTATTCTTGCTTAGAGAATTCCATGGACGGAGGAGCCTGTTGGGCTATGGTCCATGGGGACATGACTGAGTGACTTTCACTTTCATAGACAATGGACCCCTCCAATCACCCTGCCCTCAAGTAAACCATTGCATTTAATAAACAGTGACACAATTACTCTTTTTAATTGTGATACCTGTCAACAGGCATCAGAGAGTCCTCTGAGGCAGTAGGAGTCTGACTGTAACCAGGAAGACTTCCTTGAAGAAGGCTCTTAAAAAAAAATTATTGAATGTAATTCACATGCCATAAGATTGACCCTTTAAAGTGTACATTTCAGTGGCTTAGTATTTTCAAGAAGTTTTGCAACCATCGTCCCTGTCTAATTTCAGAACGGTTTCATTAACCCTAAAAGACACCCTGTGCCAGGAGCAGTCACCCCCGGTCCCCCACCTCCCAGCTCCTAGCAGCTACGGCTCTGCTTTGTGTGATCAGCTCTTGGGTTGTGACCCTGATGGATGAGTACAAGTCACTTTGTTGAGTAGTTGGGGCAAGAGGATTTCTGGCAGATGGCTGTGTGGACAGCGTCTAGCAGAGGGACAACACACAGTCAAGGGACTCATGAGGGGCATGTGCTGTCAGCACAGAGGGTGCCGGGCTGGCCATGCAGCCCCCTGGAGGACCTTCTCTAGTGCAGAGGGACCTGCAGGTCTCACATAGAAACTCCCACCCAATACGTGCCCCGAAAACGCTGAGTGAGCAGACAAGTGACTTCAACTCTCACACCCTATTAAAACATAAAGGATTGCCTTATTTTAAATATTTGTAACATAAAGCCAGGCATAAAAGAGACATATATATGTGTATTCCTACAGTCATGGTGTATTCTCACTGTATTTTGTAGCAATCTGGACTTTTATACTAAGCAAATAAGTGAACTAAACTTGGAAATCAGCAGTAACTTCCATTCTCAGGAAACACTAACTACAGAATTGGAATTTCTTACTGAGATTTGACAGAATGGAGGATGGAAACTCACACTAAGGAACTGGGCTAGGTAGAGATTCAGAGCAAGTTTTTTCTCATTTGAATTTCTTCCTATTACCTTAAAAAATGCTTTTATTTAATATCTCTACTTGGTTTCCCTGGGAAAGTTTGGACAGCCCTTATTTGAGGGTCTGGACCCAGACTAAAAAGGCTCTGTCCTCCGCACTCTGATTACTCTACTCCATGTCCCCCATAAACACATTTATTAGTTTCCCAAGTAATCTTCCAATGTTGTTTATGCAAATACATGCTAATATGGACATTCTTAATTACTTACCTCCTTTCAGGAAGTTCAGTTCAGTTGCTCAGTCATGTCCGACTCTCTGCGACCCCATGAATCGCAGCACGCCAGGCCTCCCTGTCCATCACCAGCTCCCGGAGTTCACTCAGACTCACATCCATCGTGTCAGCGATGCCATCCAGCCATCTCATCCTCTGTCGTCCCCTTCTCCTCCTGCCCCCAATCCCTCCCAGCATCAGAGTCTTTTCCAATGAGTCAACTCTTCGCATGAGGTGGCCAAAGGACTGGAGTTTCAGCTTTAGCATCATACCTTCCAAAGAAATCCCAGGGCTGATCTTCAGAATGGATTGGCTGGATCCCCGTGCAGTCCAAGGGACTCTAAACAGTCTTTTCCAACACCACAGTTCAAAAGCATCAATTCTTTGTCACTCAGCCTTCTTCACAGTCCAACTCTCACATCAATACATGACCACTGGAAAAACCATAGCCTTGACTAAATGGACCTTAGTCAGCAGAGTAATGTCTCTGCTTTTGAATATGCTTTCTAGGTTGGTCATAACTTTTCTTCCAAGGAGTAGCGTCTTTTAATTTCATGGCTGCAGTCACCATCTGCAGTGATTTTGGAGCCCCCAAAATAAAGTCTGACACTGTTTCCACTGTTTCCCCATCTATTTCCCATGAAGTGACGGGACCGGATGCCATGATCTTCGTTTTCTGAATGTTGAGCTTGAAGCCAACTTTTTCACTCTCCTCTTTCACTTTCATCAAGAGGCTTTTTAGTTCCTCTTCACTTTCTGCCATAAGAGTGGTGTCATCTGCATATCTGAGTTTATTGATATTTCTCCCGGCAATCTTGATTCCAGCTTGTGTTTCTTCCAGTCCAGCGTTTCTCATGATGTACTCTGCATATAAGTTAAATAAGCAGCATGACAATATACAGCCTTGACATACTCCTTTTCCTTTTTGAAACCAGTCTGTTTTTCCAGGAAAGGTAGCATGCTATCCTAAAATTTGCTTTCCCCACTTACTATGTTACAGAGAATTTTTCCTTCTAAAATATAAAGAGCCCCTCGTTTTTTAAAACGGTTTGCATGATGGTCCCATGAAACTGGTTTATCTAACCACTTTCCTCTTGATGGAGCCTGAGATGTTTGGAATTCTGCCCACCCCCACCCCCACCCCCTTGCAAATGATGCTACCATGAGACATCTTGTTCATATATAATTTTGCACAAGTGTCACTGTGCTGAAATTCCCAGAGGTGGGATTTCTGGGTGAAGGTAGTACATTAGTCCTTTTGATAGATTTTGAGCACCAAATCACCCTCCAGGAGAGACGAGTCATTTTGCTATTTCCACAAGCTTTGTTTGGCCGCAGCGTCACCAGCAAAGTGTATTCTCAAACTTTTGGGTTTTTCCAACTGATGGGTGAAAAGTGGTATCACTGTAGTTTTAATTTGCCTTTCCTTCACTGAACATTTTTCATAAATTTAAGAGCCATTTTTGTTTGTTTCGGTGAGCTCTATTCCAAATCCTTTGCCCATTTTCCATAAGGTATTTATTTTTTCACAGTCTCAATTTCTAAGAGCTCTGTATTTTAGGGAGGTATGAGTTGCAAATATTTTTCCCATTTGTTATTTGTCTTTTCTCTTTTCTCATTTTCCCTCTCTAGAAATTTTTGTTGAATATAATAATTTTTAAAATTACTTTGGTTTTTTATATCACAGGCAAGTTTTTTCTACTTCAAGATTCTACAGAAATTTGTTCATGCTTTTTTCTTTATGCTTTTATTATCTCATTTTCACACCTAAATTTTGAAACTTTTGGAGCTTATCCTCATGTACAATGTGAAGTATGGGTCCAAGAATATCTTTTAAAATGTTTATCCATTTGTCCAAGACCAGTTATTAACATGATACCATTTACCTCTGCTGAAATGAGATGCTCCTGTTATTAGAAATGAAAAGTGTGTATGTCTCTGAGTCTATTGTTCTTCTGGCATGTCTCACTCTTTGGTTATTTGCATACTATTTTAACTATTGAGATTTTGTGGTATGCTCTATCTGGAGGACCCTCTCGCTGCTTTTCTTTTTGGCAGTTTTCCTGTCCAGTCTTGCTAGTTTGCTTTTCTCACATAAATGTTAGAACCAACTTGTCTGATAGCAGGATAAAGAAGTAGCTATCTTTTTCAGGCTTCTATTAAATTCTACTGGTTTTCCTTGATTCATTCACCCCTTGTTGCAACCGTCTGTACACCAGTGCTCTCCATCTGCTCTGGTGAGCCTCTTTTCTAAATCAAATCATTTAGGACAGGTCTACAGAGGTCCCCCTCAACCCCCTCCATTCGCCAGTTTACCATATTCAGGGATATCGGCATCTGCAAAGCCTGGGGACACAGACATTGTGCTTGCTGTGCTCCTGGCATCCTCTCTAAGATGCTCTCCACTTTGAGAGAAGTTCTGCCATGCTCTGCCTCTGTTTTGCCACTGCTTGCCACTTTGTAACATGGGTTAGCTACATTGAGCACAACCGATGGAAAAGGACCCAGACAGTGTGTTTTCAGGACCAACTTAGCATACAGACGGTATCCAAAGGATTTTGGACTTGAGGCCCAAGGCAGAGAAGAAATAACAAATTAATCAACAGCATCGGTCCCTCCATTAACCACTCTGGGGAAATATAATATTAATGGTTAACACAGTAGCCTTTCACTAGGAAGGCTTGGGAACTTTCCTCTCTTAGGGGATCAGACCTGGGGAAAGAAAATAAGAAAAGGAGAGTCTCCTGCTTGGCTTTCACTATGCATTTCATGTTTTCTGCCTGCTAGACACCCTCCTCTTTCTGCTGCACACACCCCTCCCCATGAATCAGAACAGAGCACAGATTCTCCTGAGGAGCTGGCATTGTGAATTCCAGTGCCCGCCTCTAAATCACCAGTTAGACCATGATGAAGACATTTCCTCTTTTCTTACCAGAGCAAAGATGACACACAAGTCAAATGTTATTGGGAAACCTTAAATGGAGAAGTGTGTGGAAAAAAAAATTATGATGAGATTCCTTTGATGACAGAAATCTTTTATGGCTATTTTTTTTTCAGCAACTACTTTTCTTTTTCTCTTTTAGATATCCACTTGGGTCTTTTGACAAGATGACCCCTCAGGGATAGCGGCAGCTGAGAATCCAGGCAAGGAGAGCTTGATCACAGACTCTGGGTTTTCTTTGCTTTTTTGTGCACAACCATTGCCTGGACAAGCACGTTTTCATAAGCCCTTGCAGACAGGATCTTGTTACCCTACCCCTCCATCCCCCAACTAGCCAGTGCTCAGGGCTTTACATTCCTTCTTTGATTGATCTATAGATGACAACTCATTTTAGGCAGGCTTTATCTTGAATTAGGAGGAATCTCATCAGTATCTAAGAAAGCCCATGTGGTATGTTGCTTGCTGACTTAGTTCAGAAACTTCTGCTACAGACATGTCCTGAGCCCGCAGTGATAAATTAGCTCATGCTTTGCAATATTCCCCTCCGTCTATAATGTCACTTCCACCTGACAGCTCTGCTTTCTCCACAGAGATCTTGCCACATCTCTCCTCCTCCCCTTAAATCCTGTTTTCAGAACCGTCTGATGCTTAAGTCCTTCCTGGGAGCAGTCAGCTCAGAGAGCTTGGGCTCTGTCAAGGGCTGCCCCCTTGACGAGATAGGGGTGCGAGGCCCAAGGAACATGGGGCAGGTGTCTGCCTTCCACCCATGGAGACCGACTGGTTTATTTCAGTGAACACACTGTAATCACCACTAGCAGTTTTAGTTTTCTGAAGTTTGCAATGATTCAAAGTTCTACCAGCCTGATGTTTGCAGGTAGCTCTTCCCATCTGGGAAATGGGGGCTTAAGAGGGCTGAGCAGAGCAGTCACATGGCTCTCTTCTGCCTTTTGCAGCCAAGAGGATGAAACAGCTGACATCTGTTTAGGGCGTGGGAATCCCACGATACTGGAAGCCTCCGATAAAGTAAACCAAAACATTTCATTAAAATTCATTTCCTTTTCTCACATCTTGCTGAAAACAGAAAAATATTTCAACCTTGGCATAGCCACTGAATTATTCATCTGAAAATTAAAAACAAAAACAAAAACCAAACTTTGATCCAACGTGGACTGGATGCCCCCCCCCCACCCCTTGTTCCTGGTCACGCTTCCTCTGGAAATGAGGCAGGAGTCCCTGTTCTTCCCCGTGATCAGTGCCGAGGGGGAGTGTCTATCCTCTCTCGTCCTCCTGTGGGGGCAGTGCCCGAGGGCCAGGCGTGACTTCCAGGCCCCGAGGACCGCATTCTGCCCTGAACCCTGGACCCGTGAAACTTAGGGCCTGGGGTCACGGAGTGCGCAGGCTGGGGCCTGCTGGGAGAGGCAGGTGTCAGTGAGAGGAGAAAGCCGCTCACGGCTCCCCAGAGCAGGAGCCAGGCCAGAGGGAAGACGCCGCCCGGTGAGGCTCTGTTGCCAGCTCTCAGCCCCTGAGCCAGCCCCCCCCACACGGCCTGTGCCCCCAACTCTCCCTGGAGCTGGGTACTGACATGCCAGAGCCCTGGGATGCTATTTCCAGAGCCGAAGCTCGACCATGTATGGAGCAGGCAGCTGGGACGGACAGCTGACCTCTGGATAACCTCTCGGGTTATCCATTCAAGACTCCTCTTCCACTTCAAGGCTCATTCTAACCATATGGCCCTTGCCCAGCAGCTTGGAGGAGGAGACCCACTGGCCTGTGCTCAGGGGGCCTTTGGCATTGCTGCCTGCCCCAGGCCTGGCTTTCCCCGAGTTGTGAGCCTTCTTCAGGTCTTTGGGAGCACCCTTCGTACCCCACCCACCACTGTGCCCTCTGGGAAGCTCCTCCTTGAGTCTTGGTTCTATGGAAGCCATACTTTCTGAACTCCGAAATAAAACATGAGGTATGAGCCTTCCCTAGGTTATTCAGGGAGGTGGCTCTTTGAAGTCAAGGCTGCCCTGGGGAAGCTGGGACCTGGTGGTTGCCTCTCTGCGTGGATGGCCTGGGAGCTTCCCAGTGATGGGGACTCCCTTTTGGAGATATTCTGCCTTTTCATTACACTTGTTTTTTAAGTGTCTCCCTCAGGAAATGCACTGGTTTCCGTTCTCAGAAATGACTTTGTAAGTAGCGATTGAAGCTTCATGCACTGATGGCCCAGAGGCCTTGGAAGTTCTGGCTTACTTGGGTGACAGGCACATCCATGTATCCGCAAGATGAGGACGGACAAACCACCCCTTGCTCTGTTTTCAGCAAACACTCCACCCCCACGCAGAAAAATGGCCAGCCTAATTATTCAATGTGACTGTCAGCATTAATCAGATTATCCGGAAGATACTCAACTCTGTTTCATTTTGTTGCACAAATAAAGCCTAAGGGGAGGAGAGTTCTCTCTCCGGCTGTCCCTGTTTCGTGAGAGGAGGAGTCTTAAAGGGCACGTGTGGTCCTCGAATCCTGAGATCAACAGCAGCAGGGTTGGCAGCGGCTCCTGAAGAGTTTCAGGGGCAGAGACCTGGGCAGCAGGGGGCGCGCAGATGGCGGGATGGGGGGTGCGGCTGGATGGGGAAACCGAGGCTGGGACCAGCAGGGGGGCCTGGCCCGGATGGTTGGAGCAAGGCTTGGCTCAAGCCCTGACAGCGAGCTGGGGTGAGAGCAGGTGTATTTGTTTGCTCACAACAAGTACCCGGACTGGCGGGTTTAAGCAACAGGCAGTTATCATCTCAAGTTTCTGGAAGCTAGAAGAACAAGACCAAGATGTGGGCAGGGTCAGCTCCTTCTGAGGGCTGAGACGGAGAGTCTGTCCAGGCCTTTCCCCTGCTTCTGAGAGTTTACTGGCAGTCTTTGGCATCCCTTGGCTTGGAGACACTTCCGCCCATTTCTGCCTTTAGGTTCACATGGCGTTTTTCCTCTGTGTGTGTGTCCATTTCCAGATTTTCCCCTTCTATGAGTACATCAGTTTTTAGGAGCCTATCCTGCTCAGTCTTACCTCCTCTTAACTAATTACATCTGCAAAGACATGAATTCCCACCTCCCCCCAAATAATAATAAAGCCATTTTCCCAGGCACTGGGGTTAGGACCTCAACATTCAAATTTGGAGAGAACACAGTTCAACCTGTAACACCAGATGCAGGGGTGAGGGGAGCCTGGAAGCAGCCTGGGCAGTCAGGCACTAAGGGGACCTAGGGTGGGGGTCCCAAGCAGCAGGGGTTCTCAGGGGCTGAAGGGTCAAGGAGACCCTTCAGGAGGGAGTGATCAGGTGGATCGCTGTGCAGTGTAGGGCCATCCCAGCTGAGTTAGCCTCGGTCCTGGAGGTGGTAGCGTTCCCACATACCCCGATGGAGGGGACCCAGTTCCTCTGACGATGAACCCACGGAGACAGTGAAGAAGCCAGTGTGCCTGTGAGTAAGGCTGAGGCCACAGACTGATGCCCACTCCACCGTCCTGGCTGGGGGCTTTGTCTCCGGTTGCCCTTGTGTCTTTAAACCAGGGGGTTCTGCCCCACTGCCTAGGAACTTAGTTCATGAAAATGAATTTTGTCCAGACTGTTAGTGAGTGTGGCAGAAACTGTTAGTTGTCCCCAAATATCCATTCTCCTTTTCTTCCATAGCAATAAACCCCTGGTTTTTAGCCAGTCATATGAGTCTCTGGAATTAAAAATACATTTCCTAGCTTCCCTTGCAGCTTTGTGACCATGTGACTAAGTTTTGACCAGTGGGAAGTAAGCAGAAACTTCTGGGAATTTTATGCTCTGGAGAACCTTCTGCTTCAAGGAACCTTTTTTCCCCTCCTGACTTCCTCTTCCTCCAGCTCGCTCATTTAGTTTGATCCAGGCACTCTTCTAAGCATTTTACATACATCGACTCCTTTGTTTCTCACAACCCTATCACAGGACCCCTTTCTCCATCCTCTGGCCGTGTGTGGAGGATTCTGAGGCTTTAGGAAAGGGCAGGACTGCAGGACGGAAGCCACCTGTGCACCTGACTCCTTGGATACATTTCTTAAATAGGTTTAGTTAATAAATGCTAGAGCCCTCAGTGGGGCTTCCCAGGTGGTAAAGAACCTGCAGCCAGTGCAGGAGATGTAAGAGACGCAGGTTAGATCCCTGGGTCGGGAAGATCCCCTGGAGGAGGGCACGGCAACAGGAAGCTATGGGCTACAGTCCACAGGGTTGCAGTCAGACACGACTGAAGTGACTTAGCACACACTGGTCCTGCAATACACGGGACCCGCATGGAGGAAAGATGCCTGCAGATCAGGAACACTTAGACTGGACTGTCAGATGACCAGGGCAAACAGCTTTCATTGTGTTAAGATGTTAACGCCGGGGGCTTGCCTGTCACTGCAGCTAGAACTGACCCTAACTTGATCCTCAAGACCACGATGGACCAGCTTGACTGTACTAACAAACCCCACTTTGTGCACTTTCTCTGGTTTCTGTGACTCCCGTAACTCCTATTAGTTAATTGGGATTTTCTGCTAAACACTTGTGAGTCTAATCTGGTAAGGACCAGACGATTGCCTGGTCCTTAGATGGCTTCTTGTCTTTTTGCCCCTCTTTACTTTCAGTGTGTATCTGACTTTAACCTTTGGGGTTTCTGACCATTTTAGTTTTGCCAGTTTTGACCCTCAATGCTTCCAAAGTGCCACTCACTCCAAGATTGTACTTCGGGTGCTTCCAGCCTGGATTATTTTGGGTCCTTCTGCCTCGAAGAGCTGGGCAACTTGACTTGCAAAAATCTGCACTAACCTGACAGATGACTCAGCAAGAGGGTGATGGCTTATATTCAGCATCTATGATAGCAGCCTGTCCTCTTGTGATCTTCTCAGTAGACAATTTAAAACCTGATCTCTGCAAATTCCTAGGACTCCACCTGGCCCATTTGGACTAAAAACCAAATGAACTAATCTCAGAATGACTCTCATGGAGTCTTCAACATTCTGTATGGTTGAAAGGTGGTCTTGCTAGTGGTACTATGGCTAGAATAACTGGTGTGAAGTGAGCTAGTCCTCACATCCAGGCCTTTAAAACCTCGGCATTTCTTTAGCTTCTGGGGCATGTGGGAAGGACCTTGGAGCTGGCAGCTTGGACTAGGCTCTTCAGTGGTCTTATGACCCCGCTTAGCACTAACACCACACAGAAATAGCATCACACAGAAATAGCTGTTAACCATCTACCAGCTTCTGGACGGTCATCATGATTAGACCTCAACTCTTGAGAAATCTTACCTGGCCCATTTGTGGGATTAAATGTTCCAAACTCTAGAAATCTCCCAGGAACAAGACATCATGGAACCCCAGCAGGGTTAAGGTGTTCCTTTATTCTCTAAAGTTGGAGAGGTGGGAAAAAAAAAAAAAAAAAAAAGCTGCAAATCAGACAGATGTGAGTTCAAATAGTGGCTTTGCCAGCTCTGGATAGGTGAGTCCTTCCAAGTGTATTATTCTCTCAACACTCAGTTTTCTCGTTTGCAGATGAGGCACATTCTTATCTTTTGAGAACCAGATATATTGACTGTAAAGCCTCGCTAAATGTAATTATTTGGGGAGGTGATGGATGCGCTTTTACCTTGCAGAGCTCTGTCTGTTCTGATGCTGGGGGAATCTTTATTCTCCTTCATTCTCATTCCTTCTCTGACATCATCAGTCTCAGAATCCCAGCCCTGTATTTTAACAAAGTATGTAGCTTGTCCATATTACTTACCCTCTTCATATGATTCCCTCATCTTTAACATGGGGATAGTGGCAGTCTCAACTCCACAGCACTGTTGTGAGCATGGAATGAGTGAGAGCGTGTGAAGCACATAGAACAGAGCTGAGCGCATTAAAGTTTCCAGTTAAATTATCATTCTTACAGGAAGGGATTCCTTGCCAGCTCATCGCGTCTCCCTTTTTGGACAGAAAGCTCCTTGGGGCTTGAAACCTTATGTCTTTACCTGCCACAAACTCCCATTTGCTGTTAAATTTCGTCTTCAGGATGCTCAGCCGCCTCTCAAGGATTCACTGGCTGGAAAAGGACAGGATGTGACCAGTCCCTGGGCTGGTGAACCTTGGGCACAGACTTCGCCCCTGAGCCTCAGATCCTATCTTTAATGGGGATGGAGCCCTGTAGAACTGGTTCATTATCAGAGTCTAGACGGGGTGCGGGGTCTATCTGTAAATGTTTCTTATTGTGTTGGTGTTAGTACAGAGTTTGCATCACATGTGCATCCAAGGATCCCTCCTTTCTGGTCACTCGCCCTCATTTTCCTTCTCCATGTCCTCTCCCTGGTTCCTCCCTCTTAACCCTACACCACACCATCCCTCTCCCACAAAAAATTCCCAGCCTGAGGCCAGTTGCAGTTAACAGGTTTTCCTCTTCCAAAAATAAGAGGGAGATGGCTTCAGATGCCTGAGAATGGAACCCGACCCAGACATAAAACTCTCTTCTCATAGCTTTGGTATAAGTACATCACATGGGTCTTTAGCTCATCTTCTGTCCAAAGCTGACCTCCCAGGAAAAGGATGCTGGGAGGAAAGCATCCTTCCTGGGGTACGAGTAAAGCTGCTATCAGAGTCTCGGTAACCTGCGTGACATGCAACCGCATGACACAAGGTGCTTACTGCCATGCCCAGAGCAAGGTTGGTACTCTGTGGATGTTAGGTCTCCTCCTTGCCCCAGAACCCTACCCAGCTGACTCTAGGAAAGACCACTCTGGTGTCCAGACCACAGACAGGTGCTCCTCTGCCTCCCCTAGGTAGGATGCACACCATGCGCTGCCGCAAGGGACGTGTAAGCAGTACTAGGCGTGGCTATCAGAGGTCTGGAGGAGGCGCCCAGCATTGAACCATGAAGCTGGAGGGGGTAATGAGTTCCTTGTGCCTGCTTGGGGTTCCCTCTGTGCAGGCAGGGCCATCCCGGGGTCTGCAGCCACCGCCGCCTGTTCTCCCGGTGCTCACAGCATCAGGAGCTGGAATTTCGCCCCTCCTTTCCCAGTGTGAGGAGCCACCAGCCAGTGCTACGTCAGGGGCCTGGACATCCGGAGGGGTTTTCCCATTACGTGAATTCTGCTTTCAAAGAAGGAAACATGGGCAGATCCCCACAGTGCTTTTTCAACCTGACGTTTAAACGTGTTCTTTCTCACAATCTCAGATAAGCACCTGGAGCTGCATCATCTCAGGCTGTGTCACTTCAAAAACTACTTGATGGCTAATTATAAGTCAACACCCCAACGTCACTGACAGCTAACCAGCCATCTGATGTCAGCAAGGAGACCTGATTTAGCCTTTTCATATGCACCGGGAGAGCAAAGGAAGAAGGAGTTAGGGGGAAATGCTAGAAACAGGAACGACACATATCATTAAATAAAGCTGTGACCAGCCTTCAGCGCTGCCAGCTTCCATGAACAGGCCACACCCGCGCTCTCATTAACCCCGGGAAGCTGAAAGCAGCTCGTCCAGCGAGGCGCTGAGCATTTAGTCGGAACCACTGCCGTAATGAACAAGGCAGGGCCACCTACCCTGAACCTTTCTCCCTGACTTCACTCTTCAGCCCTGCTCGAGTGTAAATAAACTTGTTTACCAAGTCCAGAATGGGGATGGCAATGAAGTCTTATTTGTGACAGCGCAGTGACAAGACTTTGCGCACAGTGGCACTCGGGAGAGTGGCAAAAATAACCAGAGACTGTATTTCTGGTCAACGGCGGTCATGCAGACGTCTTGGGCCAAAGCTACTAGTCAGTATTCTCTTTTTTCTTCTGATTTGTGTGTCTGTAACAGAGGAAAACCTTGTTACTGTGCCTAATGTGGTAAACAAAATTATACCGTGTGCAACAAGAAGAAAAGTGAAACAAGAAGCACTGGTAAAAGTTCCAATGGGTGTAATCTTAGTGGCCAGTATGTGGTTTCTTATGAAACGAAGGCATGAATACGAGGACCCTAATTATTGCTTTCAATTGACAAAGTGTGGTGAATTGGAGAATGTGGCAGGACAGCTCTGGCTGGGTCTCAAGGCAGCTTTAGAAGTAAATATAGAAATTCTTGTGTACACGGCGTTACATAAAAAGTCCCTTAAAAAGCAGCGTCAGTTTTTCATACCTTACTGAGTGGTTCTGGCGGATGGATAATTGTGTTTGCTTTGTTGTTCTGTAGCACAAACTCCAGCCCACGGGCCAAGTCTGGCCCACGGCCTATTTTTATAAATAAAATTTTATTGGGAAAACTACATTCATTGGTGTATGTGTTGTCTGTGGCTGCTTCCATGATACAACAGCAGAGCTGAGTAGTGCGACAGAGGCCCTACAGCCACAAAACCTAAAATATTTGTAATTTGGCCTTTCATAGAAAAAGATCACTGACCCCTGTTCTTTTGGAAACTTATTTCAGAGAAGGTCCACAGTCTGTTGGTGAGGTGGTGGCCGGAAGGAGAGGGAATGAAAAAGGCACATGGAAAGAAAGAAGCAGAAAGAGTATATGCAGGGTAAACTGGGGCCTTCAACTAGGACCTGGGTTCCCACATGAATGGGGAGAGGAATGGATTCTGTGTGTTTTGATTCCATTTTTAAAATAAGCAGTCTATGCAGAGCATAAATCTAAATGGAACAGCTTGGGTACAAAGAGAAATTACCACATAGGTTTTTATAGAGGTATTAAACATTTTATCAAGTTATGGGATCTCTGGCTCACAAATAAATTGCGTAAATATCAGAACTGCAGTAAACCCAAACATTCCTTTGGACGCTCACAAATGGAAGGGAAGGATCCTAACTTCCTCTTGCCCACTGCCAGGGGAACTCAAAGCGGCTGCATTCTCTCACTGTTAGGACTTTGTATCAAGGTCATCACCTACATTTGTTGCTGCACATTGAGAGAAAAGAAACATGCAACATTTTTCTCATGCCTGAGGGGCCTCTTGCCCAATAGGGCTCATTATATTAGGCCAGTGCCTACCTGTTTAATAATTCTGTTTGGGCTCAGAAGCTGAGCAGGTCACAAGGCAGGTACCAGCTGTGGCTTTTACTGGAGCTGCAGATCTTTGAATTCTAGAGCTGGAGGTGTGGGATCGCTCTGGGTAGACACTAAGTAATGTGACTATTAATACAGTAAGAACACATTAGTCCAGACAGCCTAATGTCTGGGGCTTCTTAGACAAAAGATGACTTCTAGTTCAGAAAGTCCTAGTAAAACTTTTACTGCTGATGTCCTTTCCTGTTCTCTCTGTGAGAAAGACAAAGCTTGTGTACACAGTCTGGCAGTTAGCCACAGACTCAGCAAGAACAACAGACAACAGAGATAGTGGGTAACCCTTGGGGCACAGAGGGGATAAGTAACTTGCCGAGGGTCACATAGAAAGCGCAGGAGCCCAGCAGTCTGACTCCAAAGTCCATGCTTGACAAAAAGTTTCAAAGGATTTCAGGCACATAGAGTTGGCTTAATTCTAATCTTTGTATGATACACGCTCTCATGCACAGATCCTGGTCTACTTATTTAATTAATGAAGTTACAAATCACAAAAGACACAGAGATATAAGGTCTTAGTCTGGGCTCCCACAGAAGCAGACCCTGAAAGTAGTTGGGGCAGGTGGTTTATTTGGAAGGTGCAGGGAGTCAGCAGGAGAATGAAGGAGTGAGGCAGGAGGAGAGGCAGTGTGTAAAGGATATGTCCTTAAGCAGCAGCCCCAAAGGAGCTGGATCTTACCCCTGTGGGCAAACTGGGAAACACAGAGCTCGGAATCCCCATGCACCCAAGCGGCGCAAGCCTGGGGCCGCTTACAGATGAGTGGTTTACAGATGCTGAAGAATGTGTGGCTAGGGGTTGAAGGCAGAGGCTTTAAGGGCAGAAGTACATGCCTTGGTAGTTGGTAGGTATCTGGGGCATGTGAAAAAAGAGTCCAATGCAGTGTTTCTCAATTGAAAAAAAAAATTGCTTCCACTCTAAGAAGACTTTTAAAGCAATTTTTCCTAATTGCCCCTGCCCCATCAAATTTTAATACTGCAAATATATTGTCTGTTATGTACTATTGCCCTTTGTGTGTGGGTGGGGGGTGAATTGCAAACCATTAAACTATACAGGACTGCTTTTTTTTTTTTGTCCCCGGTATTAATCAAGGTTCTCCAGAGGAACAGAACCAACAGGGTGTGTGTGTGTGTTTGTGTGTGTGTGTGTGTGTGTGTGTGTGACTTCATTCAAAAGTATATGTGAAAGTTGCTCAGTCGTGTCCAACTCTTTGCTACCCCATGGACTATACAGTCCATGAAATTCTCCAGGCCAGAATACTGAAGTGGGTTGCCTTTCCCTTCTCCAGGGGATCTTCCCAACCCAGGGACTGAACCCAAGTCTCCCACATTAAGGGCGGATTCTTTACCAGCTGAGCCACCAGGGAAGCCCAAGAATGCTGGAGTATCCCTTCTCCAGCAGATCTTCCTGACCCAGGAATCAAACTGGGGTTTCCTGCGTTGCGGGCAGATTCTTTACCAACTGAACTATTAGGAAATGGCTCCTATGATTATAGAGGATGATGAGTCCCAGGATCTGCTGTCTACAAGACACAGGATGGTGTAGTTCCAGTCCTAAGGCTAGAGACACAAAGAAAGCTGATGTTTCAGTTCAAATCCCGAGGAAGGAAAGAACTTCCCAACTCAGGGTAGTCTGGCGGAAGGGGAAGCCTTGTTCTGTTCAGGCCTTTAACTGAGGGAGGGTCCACCCACATTGGGGAGGACAGTCTGCTTTGCCCAGTCTGCCAATTCAAGCGTTACTCTCAGCCAGAAACACTCTCACAGACGTATTCAGACTAACAGCTCAGCATAACACGGGACCAAATGTCTGGACAGACAGTGGCCCAATCAAGTTGAAACAAAATTAACCATCACTTGCCACCACCCCCCGTCCTGTATCAGATTTCTCCCAGTTGGGGGCGCTGCTGCCCATGTTGAAGACCCAGGTCCAAGAGACCTGGTCAAGGCACGCAGCACCTGTTACCGCCTGCTGTTTCCCTGGCCGCTGGCGCTGGAGTGGTGGGCGAGTCCACAGGAGCAGAGAGAGAAGCACAGGACATCAGTTCATCTTTCTAGGCCAAGGAATCCCAGGAAGGAGAGAGAGACAGGAGAGAGAAGGACAGATGGGACGCAAAATGACGAACTTTGATAACCCATCCCAGCAGAAGTGACTCTCTGATTTTCATTATTTTCCGGGATTCTTTAGCAGTTTTGATTTTCCCGAAAGAGCCCCGGCACAAACCAATTAGGCCCTGCCTTGGTATTTCACCGCTGTTGAAATCAGATCCTAGAGAGGATGCGAACATCCTTCTCAGAGCCAGAGTCCCACCACGATCTCGCAACAGTGTCAAGCTAGCTCTCATGTTCCCGACTTGAAAAGCAGTTGAACAGATGGTGGCTGACACCTTTCTCAGGAATCCTGGAAACCCACCAGTCTACCCACTGAGGTATGAAAAAAAAAAAGCAGGGGGGAGGAGGGGGAATCCAAAAATGTGGTGAAGAGAGAAAAAGACTGGAGTGGAATGAGCCCAGGAGAAGACCCCGCAGCATGGGGCGATGGAGGCTGAGCGCCCTCCACCAGAGGGGAGCTGGCGAGCAGGGTGGGCCTAGCCCTTTCCAACGGGGGACGCGAGGCACCCGGGAAGCTGAGAGCACCCAGCCTCCTGACCAAGCCTGTCCACTGGCGACGCTCCTTCCCGTGAAGATTCGAAGACTGGTTAGAGTTAAAGCATTCCAAATTTTTATGATTGCCTTAAAATAACAGATTTTTTTCAAGATTCTAAGTGGAAGCTGAAGTTGTGAAAGCTAGATCAAAGGAAATGTGAAGGGAAGGAAAAGCAGTGCAGTGTGGCACCTACCTTTATCTTGAGCGAGCCCAACACGCTGCAAACTTGTGTCTAGACTTCATCCCTGAAGGGCAAGCAAGGAAAATGTTCTGCTATTTCACTGATAGGATAAGAAAAAGAAATTTAAGCGAAGATCATCTTTTATGGGGAAAGGAAAAAGAGCAGCTTTAACATTAAATAATACTTTGATAAGCTTTCCTGGTTGCTCAGTGGTAAAGAATTCGCCTGCCAATGCAGGAGGTGCTGGTTTGATCTCTGGGTCAGGAAGATCTCCTGGAGAAGGAAACGGCAACCCACTCCAGTATTCTTGCTTGGAAAGAGAGGCCTGGAGGCTACAGTTCATGGGGTTGCAAAAGAGTCAGACACGACTCAGTGATCAAACAACAGCAACAACACCTTGATAGTGTATATACCTGTTACTTTTGACAAATGATTTCAGATTTTTTAAAATAGAGGGAGCAGTGATTTTGGACATAACCCAAGACATGATGCCAACTTCTTTCCCTTTTTATTAAAACTAAGATGTAATAGCTATGTGACATTTGTCCTGGTAGCACACTCATCTCACAGCCTTAGTGACAACTTTGTGGCTGACCACATAAAACTTACAGAAATTCATCTAGTAGAGTTGCCCTGATTTTTCAGTTCCTACACAATTAAGGCATTATAGAAACCTTCTCAGGAATGGGAGAGAATCCTAGACCATGGGACGTATCATTGTTTGAGGACTAGAGTCTTAAAGAGCATCAAGCCAAATCACCCCCTTCGCTTTACAGAAGTGGGAGCCGCATCCGGACAGCTTGAATAATTTACTAAAGGTTACCAGCAGATCAGCAACAGAGGGTGGGGAGAACTCAGATTTCCTGCCTCAGAGCTAGCCTGCTGCCTCCTCCTAACACAGAAGGATGGAACTACACACAGGTTCACTGAAAAGCCCACTAAATGGAAACCTAGGACCACTGCTTGACATCTGAGAAACTTTAAGAAGGGAAACTTACTTGGCACCACAAGGAAGGGAAATAGTTTGATGATGGTAGCACGGAGGTTAACTTTCCATCTGCCTTGTAAAGAACTGTCCCGTGGAGTCATCAGAAGGCTATTGGGAAATCCCTATGCTAAAACCTTAAAAAAAAAAAAAGCTCTCAAATCCCCCATACTTGTTTTCAGATGCCTGAAGACCAGGAGTAAGCATTTTCTTTCATCTTACAAATAAAAAGACGCTTTTACACCCATGAAAGTGACATGTTCATCCGCTATCAAGTCAAATTGTAAACACATTGGAAAGCAAGGTTAAATGTGCTGGCCAAGACTCCTGTAGCAAAAGAAAGAGCTAGAAGGAAGACTGAACATGACTGATAACAGGTCAGTTCCTGGAGCAGGTTTTGACAGTCACAGGATTCCCAGGTTGGCAGAACCCAAATAGAAAGAGGGATATACAAGATGATCTTTTGGGCCCATAGAAAGGAAATATTAGAGCTTTTACTTTTATTTGTTATGTGAAGATGAAGGAAGAAACTAACTTTAATAAGTGTCTAATATATGGATGACACTACTACCCTCTTCTGGTCACACCCCCGAGTGAGTTAGGTATTAGCAACCCTGCGGGTTAAGAGGAAGTCTTCTCATCCTAATACTCTGCAGTCTAAGTACCAGATTAAGTGGCTTCTTATATTATAGTATCTAGTTTACATAAACTAGCTCTAACGAAAGGGACAAGCGGAATCTTTGGATGCGTTAGTGATGAGCTATTTGGACTAATGCGCCTACTTTCACAGCTAAAACACTAGATTGAGTGGATTTTAAAACATCTTCTTAAGATATTGAGGAATTGGCAACATAGTTAGGAATTACAATTTAATTGAAAATTGACAAAGACGTGAAACCCTGAAAACCCGTGTTCTTAAGGCGCTCACTGGTCTAGGCATATATAAGCATTACATTTTACAACCTCTTGGGCAAAGAGGTACAAAAATCAAACTATAATAAACCCTCCCCCAAATAAACTGGGACTCCAAAGATACTCTCTCTCTGGGTCATCTGGTAGTGAACCAACCCTTGCATGGATTTGCAGTGCAAAGTAATATCATTTGGGAGGATCAAAACACTGATGTGAATTTCATCTGAAAGAAACTCGGACTGCAGTGCTATGAGGTATATGCAGCAGGAACATTCTTGGAAAAGAATGCTTCTTCCTTCTAGATTTCAAGCTATTCATTCAAATAATTCTTAATGCCAGAAAGCAGTACATAATGAAGAATAATCAAGTACATAAGAAAATAAGCACTGTGGATGAGAACAATCAAAAATAATATAAAATAGAAACATTTCAAGATTTTATGTATTGAAACTATCAAACAGATTATAAATCAAGTATGCTTACTGCGTTTAGAGATTAAAGACAGTCTTAAAAAAAATATATATATATATACAAGAAACAAGAACCTGTAAAAGTGACATAGATGATTCAGGGGGAAAAAAGTTTCTACAAGTGAAAATTTCAAGAATTGAAGAACTCAGTAGAGGTACACAGAAACAGACTAGATAAGGCCAAGGAAAGAATTTAACAGAATGGAAGATACTGTTATAGGACATTTTCCGGGATGCAGTACAAAGAAGCAAAAAGATGGAAAGTACAGAATAGCGGTTACAAGATATGGATAATAAACTAGGAAGGTCTCACATCCATTTCAGCAGAGTCCTTGAAGGAGAAAACAGAGAGATGATCTGAGGAAGTATTTGCAGAGATAATAGGCTGAGAATTCAACATTGAATCACTCCATAATTAATTCCATAACGAATTTTAAGTGGTATAAATAAAAAGAGATGCAAATGTAGATATATCAGCGTGAAATAGCAACACATGAAAGATAAGTAGAAAAACTATGAAAGAAGCCAGAGTGAAAAGATATACTGCCTTCAAAAGAGCAACAGACTTACAGCTAACTTGTCAATTCTAACAAAGGCAGTCATGAGGCAGTTGAATGTCTTCACGGGATGAGCAAAAATCCCAGCCAGCCTAGGAGTCCATACTCAGAAATGGCATCTTTCAAGGGCAAAATACACATGCTTTCAGAAACAAATAGACAGTGACTTTTCCACTGGTAGACTCTCAAAAGAAATTCTAAAGGCAGAAAGAAACTGGTCCCAGAATGAATGTCCTATTTTACATGAAGCTAGAATATTTAAGAAAATGCTAAAAGATAGGAGAATACATAGAATAATAAAAATTTAGACATGAAGTGACAGATATAGTTCAGAAGTAATTAGAAATAAAAGAGAAAATCATTTCAGAAATGAAGACTAAACTAGATGGAACATGAGGAAAAATGAGTAACAAATAATGCCTTAAGAGAAACATAAGGTAAAAAAAAGTATTCAAATTAAAAATGAAGAAAGGGATAAAAAGGACTTGGGAGAAAGTGACAAATGTTAACGATAACAAAGAAGACTAAACAAATGAATAATAGAAGATCTGAAGAAGCAAGCCACGCAAGAAAACAAAACAAACACTGAAGACTGTAATCCAAAAAATGTGTCTAAAATTAGGGAAAAATAAGTAAAATTATGTGTCAATAAAAGATACCATGTACCTAATGTTACTAACACCTAGAGATATTCTACTGTAATTATTGGTCTTTAAAAAAAGATTCAAAAATTATTGCCGACTAAGGTCCCTCTAGTCAAGGCTATGGTTTTTCCAGTGGTCATGTACGGATGTGAGAGTTGGACTGTGAAGAAGGCTGAGCGCTGAAGAACTGATGCCTTTGAATTGTGTTGGAGAAGACTGTTGAGAGTCCCTTGGACTGCAAGGAGATCCAACCAGCCCATTCTGAAGGAGATCGGCCCTGGGATTTCTTTGGAAGGAACGATGCTATAGCTGAAATTCCAGTCCTTTGGCCACCTCATGTGAAGAGTTGACTCACTGGAAAAGACTCTGATGCTGGGAGGGATTGGGGGCAGGAGGAGACAGAGGATGAGATGGATGGATGGCATCACGGACTCAATGGATGTGAGTCTGAGTGAACTCCGGGAGATGGTGATGGACAGGGAGGCCTGGTATGCTGTGATTCATGGGGTTGCAAAGAGTCGGACACGACTGAGCGACTGAACTGAACTGAACTGAACTGAAAGAGAGAATGGAATTTTTCAGAGATAATACTAGATTACCATCAGCCTTTTGACAGCAGCACTTTAAGCCAGAATAAAAAGTCACGTGTTTCTGAAAATGTACACCCAGCATTTGAAATCCAGCAAAACTGAATTTCAACTATAAAATCAAACTGTTATCAACATGCAAGACCTCAGTGACTATTGTTCCCATGAGCATTTTGTGAGATATTTACTAAAGAATAAGCTTCAGACAACCAAAATAACCTTCATGGATGTGAGAGTAGATGGTGAGGATTAAATTTGCAATAACTTGTAGAACTAAAAACGCAGTGACGACTTAGAGGGCGTGAGCATAGGCTGTAATGTCATGGGCTCTGACAACTATAGTTATAGTACAACTGCAAACAATGGAGATGCGATGGAAAGGGCGTATGCAAAAGGATTTACTTTAGTGTTCTAAAAAATCATTGAAGTCTTGTTAATATAGTTAGGATAAAACAAATGATCAATTATGGGAAACTTTAAATAGGTCCTCCTTCGTATTCTTGAGAATCAGGATTCATGGTAGAGAGGAGAGGAGACCAGAGTATAATGGAGAAGTTAAAGAAAATCTTGTTTGGATTAGAAGTTTCAATATTGACTCATGATATTTTACCTTTAAATATATATCTGTACATCTGTGTACAGGACATGAAAAGAATGATATGCATCCGAATTAGAACAACTCAGAAGTGTGTGTGTATGTGTGTTATATTTAGTTCCACTGATAAGAAAACAGTGACCAATCTAGAGCAATGATTATGCCCAGTGCTGAGTTGTGGGCTTGAAGTTCTTTGTTATTGTTAAGTCTTCCAGGAGTGTCTCTTTGTGACCCCCATGGACTGCAACATGCCAGGCTTCTCTGTCCCTCACTATCTCTCAGAGTTTGCTCAAATTCATGTCCATTGAGTCAGTGATGCCATCCAACCATCTCATCCTCTGTCATCTCCTTCTCCTCCTGCCTTCAGTCTTTCCCAACATCAGGATCTTTTCCAATGAGTCGGCTCTTCGCATCAGGTGGCCAAAGTATCGGAGCTTCAGCTTTAGCATCAGTTCTTCCAATGAATATTCAGGGTTGGTTTCCTTTAGGATTAACTGGTGTGGTCTCCTTGCTGTCCAAGGGACTCTCAAGAATCTTCTCCAGCACCACAGTTTGAAATCATCAGTTCTTCGGTGCTCAGTCATGACCACTGAAAACCATAGCTTCTTACTAAAAGGAAACGGAGGACTTGCAGAAGTGCCTGAATCTGGATCTGGGACAGGAAATACATACGGTGAACCTGGAGCATCTTGTCATATCAGGTTGCAAGGACTCTTTAAAGACTCCTAGTCTCATGTCAAAAGAACCCAGGAATCAATCTGAAGAGGCTCCCACTGGAACAATTTGAGCTGCAGTAAAAATAATGTTTAAATTCATGAGTTCATAATAACATTGAGGAACAAAAGAATCAGTCTCCCTTGGACAAAGACTGGAAACTAATTCATTACCTTGAAAACTGCTGAATAAAGGAAAAGATTTCAGGATTTCCTGCCTTTCCTAAATGAATTATACCATTCTGGGGTAACTAGATAGTGGATGGAGAAGTGTCTTCTTATAATAGTATTACAGCTATTAAGCAGCAAGAACAAAAAATATAGCATACCATCACTTTGCAACCCTCCAACAAATTATTAGGTTTAGGCATTAAACATCAAAAAGAGTGATGACAACTGGACACTATTTACCTCCTATAATCTTGCCAAACTCTAACTAGAGTCTTGCCAAAGGGATGAAACCCAAATCTGACCCCACTACCCAATTTTCTGGAAATATAGAGGAAAGAGAAATATGCTGAACAATGAGGATGTGATTTTAAAAACTCCTGTGAAGCTAAACTACTCATCACACAGCCCAGGTTTTTTGAGACTATAAGGAAAAGAAAAAGATGGAAAAGAGAACTTACAGATTGAAAGAAATATAAAAACAATTTAATGGGCAATGGAATGTTCGAGTGTCTGGGAGTGTGCATTTGGTTGATAAAACTACTTCTAAAAGAAAGGCAAGAAAATTATAAGTATTGAAATGAAGGTAGTAACTCATGGAAGTGGTGAGGAGGGGGTTATACCTGAGAAGGAGCATACAAAGCTGCTTCTGGGTGGCCAGCAAAATTTTATTTCTGACTTGAATGGTCTTTTCCTTAATGTTTGCGTTAAGCCACATATTTGATTCATGTGGCTTTCTGTCTTCTGAGTTTTATTTTACAGTAAGATTATTTAAAAATAGATTGAAGACACGATAATAACGTTATATAAGGTTGGGAGAAGGGCAAGTGGCGATAAAGTGATCTAAGGTCCTAATAATACCTGGGAAGAGGGTAAAAGTGGTGATTAACTCTACACTTAAGTATCCATATTGTGGGTTCGATCCATGGGTTGGGAAGATCCCCTGGAGAAGGGAAAGGCTGCCCACTCCAGTATTCTGGCCTGGAGAATTCCATGGACTATATAGTCCAGGGGGTCACAAAGAGTCGAATACGACTGAGCGACTTTCTCTTTTTCATTTCACATACATATTGTAATTCTTAGAATAACAACTAAAGAAATAGAAATAGAATACAGAACTTTGAAAGCAGTAGAAAGAAAAAATGGAATGATGAAATTAATCCAAAAGAAGGCAAGAAAGGAGAGGAAAGGAGGCACGCCACAGGAATATTGTCTGTGACCCCTAAGAAGCATGCTGCACTCCTAACTCCTGCTTGTGAGCAGGACAGTATTTGGAAATAAGGTCTTTGCAGACATATTTAAGATGAGGTAATGCTGAAGTAGCATGGATCTTAATCCAATATGATTGGTTTCCTTGTAAGAGGAAAAAAGACACAGACACAGAGGAAACGAGAGAGGCAGAGAACAGAGTGCTGCAGCCACAAGCCAAGAAATGCCAAGGGCCCACAGCCAGCAGGAGAAGCAAGGAGGATTCGAGGAGGGGCTCCACCAGAAATCTCAGAGAGAGTGTGGGCCTGCCAGCACCTTCCTCTCGGAATTCTGGCCTCCAGAACGATGAAACAATAAACTTCTATTGTTTTAAGTCAACCAGTTTGTGACGTTTTGTTATGTTAGTGTGATGGTTAATTTTATGTGTCAATGTGACTGGGCCATGGGATGACTAGATATTTGGTCAGACATTATTCTACGTGTTTGGGGGTGAGACTTGTATTTGAATTAGATCAGTAGATCAAGTAGAGCAGATTGCCCTCTCCACTGTGGGTGGGGGGACTCATCCTATCCATTCCAGGTCTGAACAGAATAAAAAGCTGAGTAATAAAGAATTCTTTCTTTTTGACTGTCTTTGAGCTGGGTCAGGGGTCTTCTCCTGCCTTTGGACTTGGACTCAGACTGAAATTTAGACCATCGGCTCTCCTGGGCCTCCAGCCTTCTGATTGCAGATCTTAGACTCTCGGTCTCCATAACTGCCCAGGTCATTCACTACTGTAAATATAAATACAAACATATTGTTCTGGTTCTTTTTCTCTGGAGAACTCAGACTAACAATGGCAGCCCTAGGAAACCAATACAAGATAGAACTATCAGCACAAAATAAGCTGCCAGACTTAACACAAAACTATCATAAAATATAAGCACTTAAACACTTTAGTCAACTGACAAAGGTAGACAGCTTTTTCTTCTCTATTTCAACATATGCCACTTTTAAGAGGAATGTTGAAAACAAAAGGTCACAAAAATTGAAAAAGATTAGAGCAATGACAAAAAGAACCTGATGTGGCCGTATTAGTAGCAGATAATATATGTGGTAAGTCCTGGCAGAGATAAGACGATCACTTCATAGTGATAACAGGCTAAATTCATCAGAAAGATACAATAATTTAAAATGCATATGAACCTTATACATGAATGATTATACAGTGGAAGTGACAAATAGATTCAAGAAGCTGATGTGGCCATATTAATGGATTAGATCTGATAGACAGAGTGCCTGAAGAACTATGGATGGAGGTTTGTGACATTGTACAGAAGGCAGTGATCAAGACCATTCCCAAGAAAAAGAAATGCAAAAAGGCAAATGGCTGTCTGAGGAGGCCTTACAAATATCTGAGAAAAGAAGAGAAGTGAAAGGCAAAGGAGAAAAGGAAAGATATATCTATCTGAAAGCAGAATTCCAAAGAATAGCAAGGAGAGATAAGAAAGCCTTCCTCAGCGATCAGTGCAAAGAAATAGAGGAAAACAACAGAATGGGTAAGACTAGAGATCCCTTCAAGAAAATGCAAGATACCAAGGGAACATTTCATGCAAACATGGGCTCAATAAAGGACAGAATGGTATGGACTTAACAGAAGGAGAAGATATTAAGAAGAGGTGGCAAGAATACACAGAAGAACTATCCAAAAAGGATCTTCATGACCCAGATAACCATGATGGTGTGATCACTCACCTAGAGCCAGACATCCTGGAATGTGAAGTCAAATGGGCCTTAGAAAGCATCACTACGAACAAAGCTAGTGGAGGTGATGGAATTCCAGTTGAGCTATTTCAAATCCTAAAAGATGATGCTGTGAAAGTGCTGCACTCAATATGCCAGCAAATTTGGAAAACTCAGCAGCGGTCACAGGACTGGAAAAGGTCAGTTTTCATTCCAATCCCAAAGAAAGGCAATGCCAAAGAATGTTTAAACTACTGCACAATTGCACTCATCTCACATGCTAGCAAAGTAATGCTCAAAATTCCCCAAGCCAGGCTTCAATAGTACGTGAATCGTGAATTTCCAGATGTTCAAGCTGGTTTTAGAAAAGGCAAAGGAACCAGAGATCAAATTGCTAACATCCACTGGATCATCAAAAAGCAAGAGAGTTCCAAAAAAAAAAAAAAAAATCTACTTCCGCTTTATTGACTATGCCAAAGCCTTTGACTGTGTGCATCACAACAAAGTGTGGAAAATTCTTCAAGAGATGAGAATACCAGACCACCTTACCTGCCTCCTGAGAAATCTGTATGCAGATCAAGAAGCAATAGTTAGAACTGGACATGGAATAACAGACTAGCTCCAAATCAAGAAAGGAGTATGTTGAGTCTGTATATTGTCACCCTGTTTATTTAACTTATATGCAGAGAACATCATGAGAAATGCTGGACTGGATGAAGCACAAGCTGGAATCAAGATTGTCGGGAGAAATATCAATAACCTCAGAAATGCAGATGACACCACCCTTATGGCAGAAAGTGAAGAGGAACTAAAAAGCCTCTTGAGGAAAGTGAAAGTGGAGAGTGAAAATGTTGGCTTAAAGCTCAACATTCAGAAAACGAAGATCATGGCATCTGGTCCCATCACTTCATGGCGAATAAATGGAGAACAGTTATGACCAGCCTAGACAGCATATTAAAAAGCAGAGACATTACTTTGACAACAAAGATCCATGTAGTCAAAGCTATAGTTTTTCCAGTAGTCATGTATGGATGTGAGAGTTGGACTATAAAGAAAGCTGAGCACTGAAGAATTGATGCTTTTGAACTGTGGTGTTGGAGAAGACTTTTGAGAGTCCTTTGGCCTGCAAGGAGACCCAACCAGTCCATCCTAAAGGAAATCAGTCCTGAATATTCATTGGAAGGACTGATGCTGAAGCTGAAACTCCAACACTTTGGCCACCTGATGGGAAGAATTGATTCACTGGAAAAGACTCTGATGCTGGGAAAGATTGAAGGCAGGAGGAGAAGAGGACAATAGAGGATGAGATGGTTGGATGGCATCACCAACTCAATGGACATGAGTTTGAGCAAGCTCTGGGAGTTGGTGATGGACAGGGAGGCCTGGTGTGCTTCAGTCCATGGGGTCGCAAAGAATTGGACACAGCTGAGTGAATGAACTGAACTAATATGAACCTAGTATTATACCCTCAAAATATAAACAGTAAAAATTAACACATTTTATAGTGAAAGAAACAAACCCTCAAATCAAGTTGGGGAATTTTTAACAAAATGAATAAGCAGGCTTAAAAGATTCCCGGAATATATTAAAATGTTATACTATACACTATATTTGACATACATTATAATAATGCAAGTATGAGCAAATTAAAGAAAATTTCAGAATTGATCTCTTTCCTACCCTTAGTATGATCTCTTAGTCATAATGCACATTAAACATAATGATGAGATAATGAGATCAGAGAAGATGTTCAAATAATGTTATAATTTCCAAGAACAGTCTTTTAAACAGGGATTTATAACCACTGTCCTTCAAGATAAACATCACCGTATGTGTGCATTGCTCCTGGGGACACTGACTAATGGTAAAATGAAGTCACTGTGATTCATTCGACACTTCGAAACTGACATCCACTTTTCAGAAAATGGTGCTGGAACAGCTGAATATCCACGTTAAGGGGACGGGAAAGAACCCTGAGCCCTGCCTCAAAAAAGGAATGTCAGAGGGATCCTAGACCTAAATACAGAAGTTATACCTGGAAAGTGTGAAACTAGAAAACAGAGAAGGCTATCCTCATGACCAAGAAATAGGATATATTTCCTAAATAGGTCACAAGAGACAACCCATGTGATAAAATCTTTAGTAAATTGAATTTTATCAAAACTTAAAACTGCCTATCAAAAGGCACCATTAAGGAAATGCAGAGGCAAACTGTAGAGTGAGAAGAAATATTTGCAGCACATTCTAAGAATACAGCCAGAATATATAAAGAACTCCTACGTCAATAAGAAAAAATCAATTTTTCTTTAAAAAAATTGTATTGGAGTATAGTTCATCTCTGGTGGGAGTATAAACAGGGAAGTTGTTTGGCAGTTTCTAATAAAATTTAACATATACCTACTCTGTGAAACTTATTCAACAATTTTTATAGAGACGTTCTGTATAATTTCCCACAACTGGAAACCAAATGTCTACCAGAAGAATGGGTAAGCAGATGTGTTTTATTTATATATGTGTACACTGGAATAATGCAATGCAGCAAAGACAAAGGATGAAGTAGTGATACGTGCAACAACCCGAATTTATCCAAAAGCCAATGAGTAAAGGAAGGCAGACATAGAAGAGGTGTGATTAGTTTCCAGGAAGACTAGTCCATAGAGGTCAGGTAGTAGATAGTAGATAGTAGAGTTCAGAGCAGCAGTTACCTCTGCGGGTTTTTGACAGGAAAGGGGCACAGTGGAGCTTTCTGAGGCTCAGAAGATGTTCTGAGTCTTGATCTGGGTCACAGGTATACTGGTAGGTATGTAGGTAAAACTTCATTCTTCTGTACAAGTAAGGCTTGTGTGTTTTAGTGGATGTAAAAAAACAAAATCTAGAACACAAAGACACACTTCTACAACTTTCATGGCAGCCTTTAATAAAAGAATCTATCCAAACTTGAAAATATTTCGTTAGATGTAATAGTTTAGAAGTGTCTCCTGAGGTGGGTTTTTTTTTTTTTTTTGGTGTAAATGATAAAAACTCACATGCCATTTATGAATAATTGTTCTTCTCACATAAAATAGTGGAAACAAAACAAAGAAAATAAAGACAAACTAAAATACATTCATTTGTCAGCAAACACTGCTGAAAGTCATAGAGCATATTGCTCAAGATTTGAAAGTACAAGTATTTGAAAATATGCAATATGGGACATTTGCTGTACAGCTGGATGAAAGTACTGTGGTTAATTTTACATGTATCATTTCATGGTATTTGCTAAATTCTGTTTCAATGATGAAAACATAAAGAATTGAGTCGCTTGAAACTATTAAAAGTAAGATGTAGCAGAGAAGATATATTCTCAATAGCATTATGACTTTATTAAAAATGATGTTTTGTGGGAAAATGGTATAGATGTAACCACATCAGGAGTGGTTACATTGATTGTAATTTTTAAATGAATGTTCCAGGGTCTGGTTTCAGAGCTAGCACTGCAAGTGAAGACCATTCATTGCATCACCCACAGGCAAAGCATTGTGTGAGAGAAGCGAAAGGCAAAATGATTCAAGGTGTCATCAGTGTGGTTAATTTTATGAAAAGGAGTTTAAATGTAATCAAATCTTTATACAAAGGTATAATGCCAGGTGGTGACCTTAAAAAGCAGGTGTTGTCTTTTTTAACAAAAGGAAAAATACTTCAGATTTTCTGACCTTTTCTGCGATGACAAGTGGCTTTAAATAATATAGATATATAGCAGGTAAAATTGAAGAAAGAAATGGATTACATCTGTATCTTCAAGGAAAGCAGCCACTTGGAACAATGAATTAGAAATTAACTGCTTTTGAAAGAAACATGCTACAAGGAGATCATTTTGAAACAGATGTTTTAAAATATTTTCAACATGTTATGATTTCAAATTTGTTACAAAAACTATATCTGTGGTCACAATAAATTCATCTAGGTATGTATTTTAAAATATAGAAATAAAATGTTTACTTTTCAAATGAAATATTTAATTGGGCTTTGTGCTGAAATATTCAAATATAAAACTGCATTATCATTTAACGGGTATAGAATTTCAGCTTTGCAAGATGGAAAATTCGGGAGATTGGTTGCAAAGCATGTAAATGTACTTAACGTTACTGCACTGTACACTTGAAAGTGGTTAAGGTGGTGAATGTTAGGTTTTGTGTATTCCATCACAATTAAAACAATATAAAGGTGCAATACCCTCCAATTCTGTTTCAAGAATAACTGATTAATATCAAAGGAGAATTACTAAATACATTTCACTTAAAATTGTTGAACAAACTGATGGGTGGGGCTGAAAATGGAGATCATGATTCACTAACTGCTGACTATGACCAACGCTGGTTGTCTGTGGTTTGGAATTAGGCATATTTCAAAATTGTCTTGTACAACTCAACCATTATTAAAACCAAGTATAGGTGGCTCAGACGGTGAAGATTTCACCTGCAATGCAGGAGACCTAGGTTTGATCCCTGGGTTGGGAAGATCCCCTGGAGGAGGGCATGACAGCCCATTCCAGTACTTTTGCCTGGAGAATCCCCACGGACAGAGGAGCCTGGTGAGCTACAGTCCGTGAGGTCACAGAGTCAGACATGACTGAGTGACTAAGCACAGCTCAGCACATACAAGTAAACTAAATTTAGAACCAGACTTTCACATTACAGAGTAGGAAACCAATAAAATAAATTATGAAATATTTTCAATCACATTGCTTTGAAGTATTAATAATTAATCTAATATTTTATTGGTAAAAGATTTTTAGCTTTTGTTAATAAAATGAAAATTAATTTAAACAGGTTTATTTCATCTGTTGCTCATCCTTTTAAAAGTCTATTACTGCAGGCATAGTTATGATTATTATGGTAGAACATGATATATGTTGTAATGAATGAGCACAGACATGTAGATATTGGAGGTGCAGCCTCACAATATTTTCCTGATGAGAGTGCTCAGTCAAAACACAGACTGCCCTTCCAAAGGCTGGCAGACCCTGCCCTTATCCTCAGACTCATCTTCTTTGCAGCGAATTCTCCCTCATTTTGGATTGTGCAACACCCTACCCCATTCTTAATAGCACCGACTGTCTTCTAGGGTGTTCCCTGGGTGGTCTTTCTCTGGGAGGGGGGTGGCCAGTGCCCCAAAGCTGGACCTCTTTGTCCAGCCTGAGGTCAGCTAGGGAACAAGCAAATGGGATCTAGGACTTTGGATCTTGAGGACAGAACACAAAGATGTGGGATAGTTGGAGAATATATCTAATCCCAGGGGTCCTTCCCAAGGTCTGCTATGTCTTATCCCAGCCCCAATGCCTATACTCACAACTCTCGATTCCCCAGCTGTTCCAAGACCTCCCCATCTCAGTAAATGGCATCTCATTTGGCCAAAAACCTAGTTGTTGTTCTTGACGCCTCTCTTTCCCTTCAAACACAAACCCTACTAGTACTGACAGCTCAGCCTCCAAAGAGAGTCTTGAGTCTGGTCACTTCTGGAAATGGCTCCCTCAGCCCTGTAACCCATTGCTGGGACCCCTACAGTAACCTCTTACTGGGGCATTTTCCTTGGGTCTCTATGATCCATCCTCCACACAGAAGTCAGAGTGACTCTTCCAATGAATAAACCAGATTGCATCAGTCCCCCTCTTCGAATCCTTGCCAGAGGCTCACCATTTCACTCGGAGTCCACCATCCCCACCGTTAGGCCAGCAAGACAGCACCCTCCCCCAGGCTCTGACCATCTGCTGGGACGCTCTTCCACCAGGCTGCCTGCCTCCTCCCGGCTTCACTCAGGGTCTCCTCTGAGGGCTCCGCTGGAAAGGACTTCCCTGTCCCCCCACCTTAAATGGAACCCATGCTTGACACATCCCTGTGCCCCCCTCAACTGCTCTCACGAGCCCTCCTCACTTGTCACATTTAGGAGCGCTATCCACAGCACTCACACCACGCGTGGCACATCGTGGGCATTCAGTGAGTGCTTGAAGGATGAAAGGACAGGGGATTCCTGCTGCTTGGAGCCCTCGTGGTCCCAGTCCGGTTCTCAAACCTGTTCCCCCCGCCTGTGGGGCTCGGAGAGCATCCCAGCGACTGTCCTTCTTACTGAAGAGGGCCAGCGTTCCCATCTGGCATTCGCTCCCAGGAGCCCTCATGCATAGCCTCTTGAAAACAAACGCCTTTGTTTCGTTCTTGTGTTCTTCGTATGCTTCAACCTCCTATTGGGCTGGGAGGGCAACAGCAGCAGGTCCAGCAAGGGTCCCTTCATTCTGTCCTTGGCGGAGGTGTGGGGGGATACGGGGTACAGAGGCAGAGAGCAGGAGTCCTGTGACTTTAATCCCTGCTTCCTTGAACACCACCTCATCAGGCCCAGCTAGCACCTTCTCTCACCTGGACCGCCCCTCCCAGACAAGAACCCCTTACCCAATCTTGTCTTATGACTCTGACCCTCTCCACATTACGCTCCGCACTGCAGCCAGGGACTCCTAACAGTGGGAGCTGCCCACCTCTTGAAAGCCCTCCCAGGCTCCAGGTAGCTCTTGGCCTCCAGCAGGTCAGTGCTCTGACCTCCTCCTCGTTCTCAGAGCCCAGGCTTTCTCCAGCCTCTGCACCTTTGCATGCTTTGTTCCCTCTGGCCCACCTCTTTGCCCTTAACTCAGGTAGTGGGTTAGGGCAGCAGATGCTGTCAGTGCCACCAACTGGAGCCCCAGGACTTTGGAGAAAGGGTCCCTGTGGGCTGAGAGCTCCCTCTCTGCAGCGCCTACTTCCGTCTGCCTGAAGATTCCCTCTGGCTGCTTTAAGATTCACCTGGCTCCCCATGCAAGCTGGAAGTGCTGGGGGAGTCGACACCCCTACAAACGCCCTTCATCAGTGAGGCTCAGGAGCTGGTGATGAACACTTGGTCCTGGGGTGCTGGAGCTCTACCCTGTCTCTCAGAGCACACCCAGGCACACTGAGCTCAGCTACCCACAGGCGGCCAGGCCCCATGGATGTGTCCTTTACTGGCTTCCTGTCCTGCCCCACTCCCTCTTGATGTTCACCTCCAGATAAACCACTCACACCCAAACGCGGTCCCAGGGTCAGCTTGTAGGAGAGCCCAGGTGAAGACAGATCTCGCAATGCAGGCGGCACACCTGGGGTACCCGCCCCTTCACAGTGCTGCACATAATTTGATACATAACACGCTTTACGATGGCTCTAGGAAGTCTGTCTCCCAGTAGATCCTAAACTCACTGAGGGAGCCTGTTCTGCTCCTCAAGGCATTCACAAGCTCCAGAACCCTGCCTGGCACCTGCGTGCATGCTCAGTTGCTCAGTTGCATTCAACTCCTTGCAACGCTATGGACCACCAGGCTCCTCTGTCCATGGGATTCTCCAGGCATGAATACTGGAGTGGGTTGCCGTTTCCTGCTCCAGGGGATCTTCCCAACCCAGGGATCTAACTGGGGTTAGCTGTAATAGATATATGCATTGGCAGGCAGATTCTTTACCAATGAGCCACCTGGGAAGCCTGGCACCTAGGAAGTGCCCAATAATGACTTGATAAGGGAATGCACAGATTACCTGGGCCAGGACTAAATCTGGTCTCATTTTCTTTCTGTGTGATTTGGGGCAAGTAACAGAAGAACTTCTTGAAGCCCCAGTTCGTTCTGTGAAAAAAATGAAGCTAATAATGTTAGCAGTCAGAGAACCAGGAGAGACAATGGGCTTTCTGGAGAGACTTACTGTCCAGGTGGGTTTTACCTGCTCCCTGTTCTTGTGGTGGATATGACACTGAAGTATCCCTGGACCAATCCACACCCTGATTGACATCGAGGGCAATTTTGCTCCTCTGAATGGGGTCCAGAGTCTGCACCCCAGTGATGGGGACAATGCAGGATGTGGAATGGGGACAAGGCCCAGAAGGGGAGCATGGGGGGCAGGAAACCCTCTTCCTCAGGCAGAAGGTGGGAAGCCTGCCCACTTTCCATTCCCGTCCCTGGGTGCCCAGAAGCACCCTCAGGCCAGAACGTATGGGCCTCAGCGGACTCTGCCGTGGCTCAGGACACATTCAGTGGCAGGAAAGCAGCACATTGGACTTATCCAGTGAACATAATCAAGTTTGACAGTTTGAGAAGTGACCAAAGGTCCGTGACATCTAATAATTTGCCAGTTTGCTCAGGCACCAGTTTGAATTACATCAGATTGGTGCAAGGGACAAATCATCACGCAGCTTGTGACCAACCTCGTCAACAACCCGGCATCCACCCTGTGGATTGTAATGTTTTATTTATAGTTGTGTGTCTGGTGACTCTCATTAAGGGTCTGCAAGGATCTTTAGTGTAGCTAGTTCAATAGGACTTTACTGCATTTTTACATTAATTTATATATGATTATAAAAGTACGTATGTACACATATAAACTTACATATATCTGTATATATTTGTATTATAATAGCATTTTATTATGTACTATATTTCTATTATTATATGTTATATTTTTAAAGCATTTTACTGCAGTAGGACACTGAGGATTTCTAAAGATCTCCCAACATAAGTCTCTGTGACATTAAGGTTTTACTCTATCTTTTAGAATCACCTAGCCTTACTTGAAACTGGAGGATCCTGTGTGCTCTTGGGTCCTTGTGTAACTGGAAACAGTTCTAATTACCCTTCCCTTGTCTGGTTCACTTATGAGTGTCCTTTACGTCAGAAATATTCACTATTAATATTTTTTCTCTATCGTCTTTCTGATCGAAGGTGCTACATAGGTAGGGTGGAGTGGACATCGATTGTTCCATCTTGTCAAGATCCTTAACCTCTTTTAATAAACAGAACCATAATTTTTTTTTAAGAACCCAAGTTTACTTGGGCCTGACTGATGAGGGCCAAAAGAGTCAGTGAGAGAGCCAACATGAGAATAAAGCCAACATGAGAATAAAGCCAACATGGAAAGAAACTAGAACTGAGATACTGAGAAGGCCAAGTCCAGATAATATTATTGAACACCTGGATCGAGCCATGCCTGAAGCTGAACTTTCCATTATCAGTTTCATAAGCCAATTATCTCTCTATTTTGCTTAAAACTAGTTTGGGTTGGGTTTCTGTCTTTTGCAAAAACAGAGAATTCTGATCAGTATATAGACCCATCTCTAGCCTGGGCTTACAAGGGCCCCAAGAGGCTTTGGGAATTTAGGTAGAGGGCAATCAAGAGACCCAACAGTGGCTGCTGTCCACTGGAAAACCAATTATGATTTTTCCCTTCTCCCTAGGTTGTCCATAATCAAAAGGTCACACACTTTGGAGTCAGATAAATCCTGATCCTACCACATACTATCTGTGTGACTTTGGGATTGAACATGCAATAATTTTATCTACATCTTAGGTTTTCCATGGGATTCAAGTGCATATATAGAGAGCCTTAAAATAGTTTGTAGCAGACAGCTTGCTCTCAGAAAGCGGTAGCTGATTATACTATTCACCAAACATCTATTGAGCCCTTTTCAGGTGCCATGCCCTGGCTAAGGGTTTTATAGACATCATTTCATTTGACCCTCCCATACGACCCTGCGAGGTGTGCCCTGTTCTGCTCCCCAAGTCCTGCATATGAAGAATCACTAAATCTCCACACAGCTGAAGCACAGGAGTTAAGGAGCAGGGTCAAATCTGCATAGCTCTGTCCCCCAAGTCCACTCTGGGTGGCTGGATGCCATTGCCCCTCCAAACAGGGCAACCCCTGAGATGACAGGGAGGTGGGCTCCACTTGCCACAAGGCATAGGCAGGGAGCAGAATCCAGTCAACCAAATGGAACCAATCAAGATGTTGGAGAGGGTGAAGTGCAGAGTGAGGTGCAGAGCCAGGGCTCAGAGGACACCACACTGTGGTTTGCCAGCATTTCTGGGAAGGACAAGGCAACAGCCACGGCTGCCATGTTCTTCATCCTGAGAAGGACTCTGGTTCCCCAGATGGGGACCTGGACTCTGGAATGTCAGGACAAACCCAGACAGTGCTGGTTCTCGTGGAATCTGGGAACCAATAAAACAATGACTGGAAAGCAATGATCTGAAAGATATTTTTGCTATAATTTTTCCACAGAAATATACTATATAGCAAGCTAAGTAAATTCTTGGAAACCTGGAAACCCTCCAAAACTGGTAGAAGCAGGTTTTTTTTTACAGTGAGATAGAGAAAAACCACATTTCTTGGATTTAACTTTGTTCACACAAAATTTGTTGTTGTTTTTTTTTTTTTAAAGAAAATCTGGCATTAATCTAAGTATGAAACTGTCATTCTTGAAACTCTTTAAAAAGTTGCCTATAATTGTGTGGCTTGAAAAATTAATATCTTTCCAGATGAGAAAACATGAAGCAGGTCTCCTAAGTGAAAATTATTGGCACCTCCCTCCACTCCCATCCTCAGGAGGCAGATGGAACAATGGGCAGAGGAGGGGAGCTTGTGGGACCTCAGCCAAACAAAAGGGCTGCCTGCAACTTGCCTAAAATAGAAAACAGAAGTTAGAACAGCTTCCCCCTGGCGGGCCTCTCTTTGGAGCCCTCTGTGAAGTAGCAGGTACCTCAAGGGATGCTGCCCCATAGTCTCCCTGTAGTACAGCACCCCCAAAGCAGTA
This sequence comes from Nanger dama, assembly GCA_917880005.1. NCBI lineage: Eukaryota > Metazoa > Chordata > Mammalia > Artiodactyla > Bovidae > Nanger > Nanger dama. Next base: position 7,333,724 of record CAKJTW010000044.1, on the reverse strand, counting down.
AAAGCAGAAGCTCCAGCCCCCACCTAGGTCTCCTTGGGGGTGCAGGTTCACCCACCAGAGCCACCTACGCACGGTGATGGCTTTTGCTTTGTTCTGCTGAAGAAATTCAAATCATGTTAATCTTTTTACAGAACTCTGGAGAATGATACATATTACAGGAGCTTTATTTGGAACGAGGCAAAGAATCTGCCTGCAATGCAGGAGACCTGGGTTCGATCCCTGGGTTGGGAAGATCCCCTGGAGAAGGAAAAGGCTACCCTCTTCCAGTATTCCTGCCTGGAGAATCCCTATGAACAGAGGAGCCTGGTGTACTACAGTCCATGGGGTCCCAAAGAGTCGGTCACGACCGAGCGATGAACACGTTCCGTTTCTTTCTGGAGAGGCGAAACGCCCTTCACTGTGGGTCGGCTCTGGCCCTGGAGTGGAGGACAAGGGTTACAGTCCCGGCTGTGCCATCTGCTGTGCCGTGACCCGCGCCTCTCAGAACCACGCGTACAGCGGAGAGAGGAGTCCTGGCTTGCGGGTGTGGTGTGAGGATCAGCAACTTGGGTCAGCGAGCGAGGGTTTGCTCTGCCCAGCGCTTCCGGGCCTCGCTTCCGCCCGGCTCAAAAGGCAGAGAATCTGCCTGCGATGCAAGAGACCAGGTTCGATCCCTGGATCGGGAAGTTCCTGTGGAGAAGGGCATGGCCACCCACGGCAGTGTTCTTGTGTGGAGAATCTCGTGGACAGAGGAGCCTGGCGGGCCACAGTCCGCGGAGTCAGAGTCAGACACCAGTGAGCGACTAACACACCGCGGCCAAGAGAAGGCGGCGGCCGGCTCCGCGCGCACAGCTCACCTGAGGGGCGGCCGGGGGCACCGAGGTCCCGCAGCAGGCGGCCTCCCCACCGCGCGCCCCTCGTGCACTCCAGGGTTCGCCTGGAGTCCGCACCTCCAAGTCACACCCTGCGACCGCGGCCGGCTCCCCGGCACTGCGGGCTTGCGGTCGCCGCAAACAGGGGCTTTGTCTCCTTGTCGAGCCGGCTACCCCGTCTCCGCAACCCGGTCACCCCCCTCCCTCCCGGTCACCGCCCCCTCCCCCTAGTCACCCCCCCGTCACCGCCCCCCCGCGCCCCCAGGCACCGCCCCGCCCCGTCCCCGCCCCTAGTCACCGCCCACCCCGTCCCTCGCCCCGCCCCCTTCCCCGCCCCCGAGGCGCACACAAAGGCCGCGGGCCGGGGCCCCGGGAGCCGCGGGCTTGTTTACCGGGCGGCCCGGCGCGGCGCGGCGCGGCGCCGCCACCTCCCGGCGGGAGCGGGCACTGCTCCCGGGCGCGGGCCCAGGACCGCGGGCCGATGACCCAACGCTGTAGGCATCTGGGGATAACCTTTCCCCTTTCTTTCCAAGACCAAATAAGGGGGTTCTTCCCTCTGCGCCAGGCCCGGGCGGCGGGGCCGAGGGGCGTGGAGGGGCGGGGCTGCGGAACACCGGCCGCATTGTTCCCGCGGCGGCGGCCCCTCCTCCCCGGGCGGGTGGGCTCGGCCCCGGGCCGGGCAGCGCGCTCCCTGCCCCGGGGGCGCGCTGAGCCGGGCCGGCGGGGAGGGGGCATCCAGCCCCCGCCGCAGCCGCGCCGAGCCGCTCCCCGCCCCAAGCGGCGGAGGGCAGGAGCCCCGGGCCTGCCCCGCCGCGCTCCCCGCGGACCCCCGCACTCGGAGCGGGCGGGCCCCTGCGCCGGCGGCAGGCGTAGACCGAGGGGAGCCGGTCGCGCTGCCAGGCCTCGGAACCCTGGCATCGCCCCCGAGGGAGGGAGTCATTGGTGGCTGACAGTGTTTGGTAACCACAGAAACCAAGATTTGACCTATATTTTTGAATATGGCCTCAACCCTAGTTTTCCTTCTAGAAATCAAAGGGAGTCTGACCTGACTTGCTGTTAATTTTCCTCTTGCTTTGTGTTCCAGAATGCCACCCAGAAGGCTGGGCGAGTCGGGAGACCTCACCGGCTGGTTTGCTGGTGACTCGTGAGGGTGACGGTGCTCCAGGCCCAGAGGCAGGGACTGCCTCTCACTGCCTCCTGCCAACACCAGGTCCCCTGCGACGCTGGGGACGTTTCTGGAGGGCAGTTGGGTGATGTTTATTAGCATTTTAATATGTTTACCGTTTAACTGTTTCATTCCTCTTATAAGTTTTATCCTAAATAGGTAGTGGAGGTAGCTCAGCTGGTAAAGAATCCGCCTGCAGTGCGGGAGACCTGGGTTTGATCCCTGGGGTGGGAAGATTCCCTGGAGAAGGGAATGGCTACCCACTCCAGGGTTCTGGCCTGGAGAATTCCATGGACTGTATAGTCCATGGGGTCTCAAAGAGTCTGACACGATGAGTGACTTTCACTTTCTGAGTTTTATCCTAAGTAGGTATCGGCGGGGAGGGCCTTCCTTGGTGGCTCAGAATGTAAAGACTCCTCCTACAGTGATGGAGACCTGGGTTTGATCCCTGGATTGGGACCGTCCCCTGGAGGAAGGCATGGCAACCCACTCTGGTCTTCTGGAGAATCCCCATGGACAGAGGAACCTGGCCGGCCATGGGGTTGCAAAGCAGCAGACAGGACTGAGTAATTAAGCACAGCAGCACAGGTGATGGTGGTCACAACCCCACTATGTGATGGCATCAACAGTTGGTTTTAATTGAGCATTTACTATGTGCTAGAAACTGTTACAAAGTTTGACAAATACCTACTCATGACATTTCTCTGCAGTGGGTATTCTTAATACCCCTATTTTATAGAAAGGGAACCTGCAGTCAGAGGTTAGTTTTCCTCTCAAGAACAGCCAGCTGGTCAGTGGCAGAGCCAAGATGTATGCTTGGCCTATGGGGCTCCTGACTCCCTGCCCTTGCCTGAAACATTGAATGTTTATCAATGGGGATATGATTAATTTAGAGTACATCCATATAAGGGAATACTCTCCAGCCACTTAAATATGATGCAGATTGGGAATAATTGGCATGGAAAAACGTCCATGACATATTGTTGAGTGAAAACAGCTGGTTGCACAACAGCACGCAGAGCAGGGTTGTGCAGCTGGGCCGAAGGGTGTTGGTGGCACTGCTCTGTGTGGTCACCGGGGGCTGGTGGGGCTGCAGGCGGCTCCCTTCACAGGTTATGTCCTCTGTATGTTGCTGAACCCTTTCTGGAAATGAATGTATGGGATTTTCCAGTAGAAACTATTTTACTTTTGGGAAAAAAAAAATGAATAAAGGAAATAACATTCTTCACACACACACACACAGAGGTGACCATGGTGGAGGCTCTGCTCAAATCCCACTTTCTCCAGAAAGCCTCCCTGATCCCCAGAGCTGGAAGTTACAGCTCCCCATACTCCTTACAAGTGAGAACTTGTGTCCAGACAGATATTCAGCCTCGTGAGCACATACCAATGTCACCAGCTAAACCATAAATTCCAGAAGGGCAGTACAGATTGTTCAACTTTGTCAGTATGTCCCATAGTTTCCTGTGCAGAACTTTACCCATTGTGGGGTTTGAATATTTATCAATAGATTGGTATGAATTCATGATAGTGGAACAATCCACAGAAGAATTAATGACATATTTAGTTGTTAGATAGCTGCTGCTTGGCACACAGTAGGTACTCCATAAATGAAAGTTGCTTCTCCTCCTTTGGGGACCTCTGTGTATAGGTGATTAGCCATCTATACCTGACAGACCCCTTGGGAGGAACTGACTCGAGTTCACTTAGCAGGGAAAACTCTTGGAATTGATGGGAAGGCAGGGGAAAGAGGCTTGGAAGCTGGGCAGAAATAAAGGAAATAAGGCAGAAGGAAGACCTGGGCTAGGTCATGCCAGGGCTCCCTGGGCACTGCCACCCCCCAAAAGATACTCCTGTTTTGGCCAGAGGCTGCTGCAGGAAGGGGGGTTCTGTCTTGTCCTTTCATCTCAGGTCTCTTTCTCCAGATTTAGAGCCTCAGATGGGATCAACTGGTTCTGCCTTGGTGATACACTTAGTGCCTAGCGATGGGTTGGTAAATTTTTAACAGTCTCTTCTCCAGGGGGAAAAACCTCTGATGTGTGGCAACTTGCTGACTTCTGTGGTATCAAAATTCCCACCATAATGATTTTTATCTGACAACCACTTAACACTCAAAAGACTCCTGAGAATTTAGGAATCTTGGCTCTGGTGGGCTGGTGACTCTCCCTCCAGCAGAGCCCTGCCTGTGCTCTGTCGACTGAGGTTCCTGTGGTGGGGCACCCCCACCATGGGAAGGAAGGAGGTAAGGTGCCAGGCAGCCCGAAAGAAAATGGCAGGTATCCATAGCCCAGAGCAATCCAGGGCGCTAACCCATCCATAGGTCAATATGCTGTGTCCTCTATGGTCAGGAACAGCTTTTAGGGTAATACCCAAAGGAAGGTGAATGATGGAACTTACAAAGATGGAGGGGGAGGATGTCTAGAGGCAGAGATGGGTTGTGGAAGAGATGTCTAGATCTGTTCCCTTCAGATCTCATAGAGTGCCCCTGCTGTGCTTGTAATGACATCTCTCTGAGAACTAAGAGAGAGTGAGAGTGAAGTCGCTCAGTCCTGTCCAACTCTTTGCAGCCCCATGGGCTGTAGCCTACCAGTCTCCTCCATCCATGGAATTTTCCAAGCAAGAGTACTGGAGTGGGTTGCCATTTCCTTCTCCAAGGGATCGTCCCGACCTGGTGATCGAACCTGGGTCTCCCACATTGCAGGCAGACACTTGACCGTCTGAGCCACCAGGGAAGTTCAAGAACCAAGACCCAGCCTCAGATTATCCAGTAAGCAGTCATGAAGCAGTGAAACCTTCTCCTGGAGGGGTTTACCCCTTTACCAAGCCTCATATCCAAGGGCAAGAAGAATTACCAAGACTGCTGTGGTGGACAGAGAGCACCCTGTGTGTGCCAGGCACTGTGCTGAACTTAGTCCTTTGTCTAGGTAGTTTTTCCAAGGATAGATCATTAATTAAACAATCCTACCAGAGTCTGATTTCTTGTGCTCAAGATTTCCTGAGCAGTCAGTCCACTGGGTCCCTTTTATGGCAAGGGACTCATGTCAAGCACTCCACATGGTCTCTTGGAAGCCTGTCTCTCTTGATGAAAGGAAGGAAGAAGCAGCTCCACTTCCCCCTGCTTGGGTGGGGTGTGGGTACTCTCAGCCCAGTCGTCTCCAAAGAGATCTTTACAGAGCTCTGATACCCAATAGCTCAGTCCTTCTAGACTCTCAAGTGGCTCCCGGTTTTGAGAGTCATGTGACTGGTTTTGTGCTCATTACTGAGGAATACAGCCTCCATGGACTTCTGGGCCTCAGCTGGAAGTTATAACCATGTAGCATCCTGCAGGAACTTACCAAGGCTCCCAGGTGGCTCAGCCAGTAAGGAAACCGTGCCTCAGATCCCTAGATCAGGAAGATCCCCTGGTGGAGGGCATGGCAACTGAGCGATAATTATAGGAGTTGTGGGCTGCTGATAATTTGCTAAATTGTACACTTAGAATATCAGCATCTTTCTCTATGTGAATTTATAAAAATACAGACCAAAAGCATTTGAAAATGTGTATATTCATTACCACATGAGAGGTGGAAGGCACAGGTAGAAAGGGGAATGGATTAACTCTTGGGATAAATAGTGCAATACATGTGTTTGAATCAGGCTTCCCTGGTGGATCAGATGGTACAGAATCCAGCCTGCAATGCAGGAGACCTGGGTTCAATCCCTGGGTCAGGAAGATCCCCTGGAGAAGGGAATGGCAACCCTCTCCAGCATTCTTGCCTGGAGAATCCCATGGACAGAGGAGCCTAGTGGGCTGCAGTCCATGGGGGTCACAAAGAGTTGGGTAGGACTGAGTGGCTAACACAGTTTCAGTCATGATCTGGGATCTTAAAGGGTTAGCCAAGTTCCTGTGTGGTGGTGGGGATGGGTGGGGACTGATGTGAGCCTGGGAGCAAACCCCAAGGGCAGGAAGAGGACAGTGACCTCGGCTGGTGGAGGTAAGATGAAATGAAGCCAGCCTGTCTCACAGCCTGGCCAAGCTCGGTCAGTGTCCACGTTGCCTCCTCTGAAGTCTTTCTGCCAGGGTGGTAACAGCTGTTGAAGAGGCCCCCTGGGAGGCTGTGCTTCTCTGCTCTCCCCTTCTGCTGCTGTGTCTCACGAGCTCCTGGAGGAGAAGCTCAGTCGTCAGCCATTAGCCACGACCTGTGCTCTTCTTCCAGTCGCCTGTCCACTCTCAAAATCTAGCGTGCATCAGTCAGTTTGGGACAGGTTCCGCCTTGGTAACAACAAGTCCCCAAACCTCAGGGGCACAAAAGAAAAAGGATTTATCTTGCAACCATGCTCATCTGCACTGTTGCCATCTGGGGGCTCCGGCCCGCATCAGTCAGCCTCACTCCAGGACACAGGTCAGCAGAGGGGCTGCAGCTGGCCATGCTGCCAGCTGCATGGCCGAGGGAAGAGCTTGGCTCGCGGTTTTCTGGCTCTTCAAGCTCCTGCCTGGAAGTGACACGCTTCATCTTCACTCATGTTTTATCAGCAAAAACAAGTTACATAGCTAACCCTGTGTCACAAAGCAAGTCATGGGGCCAACTGCAATCCTATCATCACCTCGGAAAGAATGAAGAGCACTACGCGCCAGCCCAGCGCCTCCTGCAAGTCCTGTCAAGCGCCATCTGGGCCAGCAGAAACGGGATAGAGCCCAGAAAGGGAGTGAATGTTTGGGGTCAAAAAGAACCAAAGAGAAAGTCATGCCTGCAGGAGGTGATGGCAGGGGTCCTGTGGGTCGCTGAGGAGGGGTCTGAGAGCTGTGGCTTGGGGAAGTGGGTGGGGATGAAAGAACGCGTTATGAATCCAGGCGGGATAAGAGATGAATGTGGACATTCTCATTATCACACTCTTGGCTTTTCTGGATTCCCAACAATGGGGCTTTCATTGTTGGTTTAGTGGATTCAGCTTGGAACCTCGAGGCAGGACTTCTGTTTGCGGAGAGCTTGGCAAACCTCTTGGGCTCAGGGAGGAAACAGTGGCTTTCTGCAGGACTCTATGCACCACCCTCTCCAGCCCTTCCAGACATGCCGGAGCCCTTGGGGCTGTCCACCTCCTTTTCTCTTAGAAACAAGTCCTAATGCGTCCTTGAGGTACTTGTATGGGTCCCTTTATTTAAAAAATAGTATGAAACTTCCCAAACAAAACTCAAAAGTAGAGAGACTAGCGCAGGGAACCGCCCACACACATTCTGTGGGAAATTTCCTGCAATTGCAGTTGTTGTGACAGGACCACCATGCTAACCCCCAGGGAGACCTGGGCTCATCCGGGCCGCACAGTAGACTGTATTATTTGTCCCATTTTACAGATGAGGAAGTGGAGACTCAGAGACTTGGTCCAGGAAACCCAGCTGGTGAGGACAGAGCTGATGCCACACCCTTTGTGGCAGGGTGACGGGAACCTCAGGGGTGATGGGGCTTAGTGGAGGCCATGGTGGGGAAGGAGGCATATCGTTCTTAGCCCAGGGCAGGGCGCTATGTGAGGTCGGCTCCCCTGCCAGCCTGCTTTGTTCTGGGCTGCTCAGTTATCAGGGGCTGGAAGAGGAGGCAAAATATGAGAAATCAAAAGGGCCCTTATTCCCTGAGAAGGCATCACCAAGAAATGGAGTAGTGTGGGCCCTTGGACAACCATTCAGCCATCTACTCTTTTGTTCATTCACCCGGGAACTGTTTACTGAGCGCTCCCTCTGTGCCAGGGAACACAAAGATGAGTGAGTCAGCCTGGAATTGTGCCTCCCAGAGGAGAATCCTCCCTATCTAGCTGGCTAACTGATCTCAGATGATGTAATTGGAGCCTCAGTTTCCTCACCTGTGAAATGGGGCATGTTAACAGCTCTACAGAAGGAAGCTGTATGAAGAATAATGAGTTCGTGCACATGGATAACTGGGACCTGTTAGCGTCTTCCTTGCCCATGGACAGGGTAATTTTGAAAATATTGAATAACCCAGAAGGCACAGGCACCAACCAATCAGAGGGGACATCTGACTGATCAGAGCTGGGTTGGCCACTGGACTGTTGTGTTTTCATTAGTCAATGTTTGGGGAGCCCCAGTGGCTGGTTAGCATGATCTAACGAATGATGATTGCCCAGAGTTGGCTGGCCCCTGCTGGCTGAGGCCCACCTCTGTACCAGGGGTTGGGAAGCACATGTGGATGGACGCCATGCTTAACTCCCACGCCCCTCCCCCAATGCCCCCACTCTTGTAAATGCAGGGCCAAGAATATTTGGAGAATAACAAAAGAATATAGAATAACCAGCTCCTCATCTTGTGCCTAATGCCTATGTCTTTTGCTTCTGTGGGTGCCTAGAGGAGATGGGAGAATACCTTGCTCCTTTCTTCTTGGGGTCATGAGCCCTTGTCTTGCCTTCAGATTCCCACAGGAGAAAGAGTCAGTCCCAGTGTACCTGCTGGAAGGGTGGACATGTAACCGAGTTTCCCCTGTTCTGCTGTTAGGAGCCCACCTGCAATAAATTAATTTGTTCTGCACTAGTTACAGATGTGTTACAAAGCTTCATCTCTTAAAGTGGCAGCAAAAGTCTTTTAATATTAATGAAGATGACTCTGGGAAAAAAAAGTCTCCAGAAAGGTTTTTTTCTTTCAGAACGTTAGGCTCTCCATATTTCCTTACCCGGTGAAGACCCTCTGCTCTCCTACGTGATTAAAAACCAGTTCATTCCCATGTTTGTGAGGTTACATGTTTAGACCACATGCAAGAAACCAGACCAAGGCTGGAATTGGAATTGAGATTGGACTGGGGAGCAAAAAAATCTGCCAGTTCTGTTTGGAGAAACCCACATAGAAAGATAAATTGCAGTGAGAAACACTGATAGTCGTGTGAAGTATTAATGCATCATCAAAAGCACGTTTCTCAAAAACATTTCTCCCATTCTGCTACCAGAAAATGGAGACCTTCACGTAGGGGGATCGGGGTCGAATGGAGTTGTGTGGGGTGGAGGGTGGAGTAAGCCATCTCTCCCCTAAGAAGCTCACCGGCTTTTGGAAATGCTAATGAAGTATGTGACACATGACTCTCTGAAGGTGCTATTATTACACCTATGGTACAGATAAGAGACTGAATCATCAAAAAAAAATGTTCAGTGATCTGCCTGGTGTCAGCTGAGAAGTCACTGGGAACAGCTTGAAGGATCCCGCTGCTTTACTGATGTGAAATTATGGTCACCCCAGGCCAAGGGTAACAGGCAAGAAGGGGGGAGGAGGAGCTTCCTACTCTCCAACCTTTCTTCATCACTGGCAGGGCAGGGAAGCAGTGGGAAGGCCTCCACCCCTGCGCCCAAACCCAAGCCCACCTGCTGTTGGCTGCCTACTGATGGGGGAGGGACGGGGACACATTCCCAGTTCCCATCCACATTCCCATCCCATGCGGATGGCAGGCAGCATAGCTCCCGGGCTGCAGTGGGGACCGCTTCCTCCAAGTGGCCTCAGACGCCTACCCCTTCCAAGTATTGGCCCTGAGAGGTTTGTGAAGCTGGTGGGGACATCGGGCTGATTTGCACTGCCCCCTTTCCAGTTCACACCCCCTGTTGAGGCCAGGAGCCCGGACGAGCCGCTTTCTCCAAAGACTGCCAAGTGTTTGCAGCCACATCACTCATATTGGTTTGAACTAAGACAGAGATCACAATCTGGGTGACCTGGACACGGCAGTGGACCCTAAAGATATTGCCATTTCAAAAAAGGGAGTGATTTTATGTTTTCAGGAGGTGGAGGCCTAAGTGGATCTTTGGGAAGGCTTTACTTAGGTTCTGGAAAAGCCATTTAAACAAGCACTCAAACATTTAGTGATACAAATATCTGAGCTCCCGCCCCGTGCAAGAGCAGGGTTCTGAGAACAGGAGAGGCAAACCACAGGTGCAACCCATCACATGATGGCTTGGCCTCACACTATGTGTTACATGAGTTCACATTTTAAAAGCTGAATTGCCTATTAAAAACAACCGAAAATCTAGCATCACTGCCCGTGCATTCTTGTGGGGTCCCAGCTGCCCCTTTGAATGGGGGATACCCTCTTCCATGCTCCTCTGCCCACATGGCACCCAGCACAGAGGGCTTCCCTTGTGGCTCAGCTGGTAAAGAATCTGCCTGCAATGCGTGAGACCTAGGTTCAGTCCCTGGGTTGGGAAGATCCCCTGGAGAAGGGAAAGGCTACCCACTCCAGTATTCTGGCCTGGAGAATTCCATGGACTATAGTCCATGGGGTTGCAAAGAGTCAGCATGACTGAGCAACTTTCACTTTCACCCAGCACAGAAACTGAGCATCAGCTATCACTTGCCACTTCATTTGCATCACTGTTTTTATTACAGCTGTGTGCTGTGCTTAGTCGCTCAGTTGACTCTCTGCAACCCCACGGACGATAGCCCGCCAGGCTCCACTGTCCATGGGATTCTCCAGGCAAGAATACTGGAGTGGGTTGCCATCCCCTCCTCCAAGGGATCTTCCCAACCCAGGGATAGAACCTGGGTCTCCCACACTGCAGGCAGATTCTTTACAGTCTGAGCCACCAGGGAAGCCCAAGAATGCTGGAGTGGGTAGTCTTTCCTACTCCAGGGGAACTTCCTGGCCTGGAAATTGAACCGTGGTCTCCTGCACTGCAAGCGGATTCTTCACCAGCTGAGCTACCTTTTTCAGTACCTGGACCTCTATCAGACAAGAAAAAAAAAGAGCTAAACATGTGGGTGCTGCCGCCCCTCCTTGGAGACATTTGAGTTTGCATACATAGAGTTGCCCCTTCTGAAGGCCTTATGCCAGCGAGGTTTCCTTTGGATAATATTTTTCCTAAGGAAGGATCTGGGCCACCTGTGGCATCCAACTGCTGTTTGTTTTATTAAAAAAATGTTAATATTAAAGCTAATATTTATTGAGCACTTACTCTGTGCCTGGCAATTTTCCAAGCTCTTTGCATGAATGAACTTGCATAATTCTCTCAAGAATATGTAGTAAATACAATCATTACTACTTTATAGATGGAGAAACAGAAGCATAGAGAGCGTGAGCAACTAGCTCCGCGCCTCTCAGTCAGAAGGCAGCAGAGCCAGGATCAAACACGAGCCGGCAGGTCTCTGGGGTGGTACAGTAACCACTGTGCGGCCTTGCCTGTGTCTGCTCCGAGTGTATTCCCCAGAGCAGTTCTAACAGGTTTATTTGTCAGGGTTGGCTGGACCGGGCCACAGTAGGAACCCTCAAATCTCAGTAGCTTAAAGCAACAAAAGTTTATTTCTTGCTTATGCTACGTGATTACTGAGAGTCAGCTGATGTGTCACAGTCATCTAGACAGACAGGGCTGACCCATCTGGAACGCTTCCAGTTGCCACGGCGGAGGGAAAAGAGCACCGCAGTTGTGCCTCAGTTCATAAAGACCTTCTCTAGGAAGTCTTCTCTAGGAAGTGGACTTTATCACTTCTGCTCACATGTTACTGGCCGGAGCAAGGCCATTTCCAAGGGCCCTGGGAGTGCAATTCTCACGCACAGAGAGAGGGACTGGTGGCCTCCCCAGTCTGCAGGGAGACACCTGTGAGCTGCGTGGGGCCCCGGAGGACAGAGTCTGGCACAGAGTTAGGAGGGGGGCTCTTGCCAGCCCTGCCTCAGCTCCTGCCTCTGGATGGCGCTGATGGCGTCGGGAGCCCTGGGAAGCCCACGCATCAGACAACTGGCCTTGAAAGGCACTCGCTTCTCTCCCCAGGGCCTTTGTGTAGCTGTTCCCTCTGCCCGACCTGTCTTCCCCACCTCGCCCCACCCCTACATCTGCCCAGGGCCTGTGCACCCTCTGTCTCAACAGGCAGGTTAGCTCCGCTGGGAAGCCTCCCTCACACCCGCGACTGGATTAGGCGCTCTTGTTATTCTCCTCCATGGCATCCCATGGTTCTGCTTTTCAGCACTCTGCTAAGGATTATCACTGCCTGGTGATTTGCGTGGCAATGTGATTTGTGCTTGTCTTCTGAAGAAGCATGGGAGTGCCCCGAGGGCTGGCTCTAAGCCTGTCTCTCCCACCTTCGTGCCCCCAGTGCCCCCTTTGGCCCAGGATGGGGTACGTTCCCAAGTCTCCCCTTCACACCAGCTGAACGCATGACTGGAATATGCCCTGGGATGGCTACAGCTGGACAGGAGGCTCCCCTTTGAGGACTAGTTTAGGGGGGATTTCCAGGGGTTTTGAGGTCCTGTAGTTGAGGAGGAGTCAAGACAGGAAAGAATCCATGGAAAGGCGAGCGCTGTCATTATACGGTCCCCCAGAAACAGAACACGAGCCAAGGGTTAGAAGCAGGTAATGCAAGTAAGAGGGGATTCCTGGGGTCCTCGCAGGGACGGGAGGGTGGGGGAAGCGAGGCAAGGATAGGACCAGCCAGCGCGTTATCAAGTTGCCCCTGTGGAGCGCTGGGCTGCATGCCTAGTTGCTCAGTCGTGTCCGACTCTTTGCAGCTCTTTGGACTGTAGCCCTCCAGGCTCCTCTGTCCATGGGAATTTTCAGGCACGAATACTGCAATGGGTAGCCATTTCCTTCTTCAAGGGATCTTACCAACCCAGGGATCAAACCCATGTTTCCTGAATCTCCTGCATTGCAGGCAGATTCTTTACCCACTGAGCTGAGTGGTGAAACACACAAGGCTGAGTTAGCCCAACTGTGGGGTGGGGAGCTGGGGTATTGATACATCAGCTTCAGCTGATCATTGATGTGAGGGGCTCCCAGGGCCTGCTGAATGGACAGCAAAACTGGCTCTTGCAGCAAAAAGAAAATCTCAGACAGGAATGCAGATGCCTGCAGTTGGGAGAAAGAGAGAATATGGGCAGGACATAGGAAGCATCTGCTTCACTAAGAAAGAGCAAATTCACCTTGTCCCTCTGTGGCATCTTCCATAATGGCGAGAGCTTAGGCTCTGACTCCAACATCCTTAAAATGTTTTTCAGATTTTCTGGCCCTCTAGGAGTGGGCTGCAGAGAAGGCAATGGCACCCTACTCCAGTACTCTCGCCTGGAAAATCCCATGGATGGAGGAGCCTGGTAGGCTGCAGTCCACGAGGTCATGAAGAGTCGGACACGACTGAGCGACTTCACTTTGACTTTTCACTTTCATGCATTGGAGAAGGAAATGGCAACCCACTCCAGTGTTCTTGCCTGGAGAATCTCAGGGACGGGGGAGCCTGGTGGGCTGCCGTCTATGGGGTCGCACAGAGTCGGACACGACTGAAGCGACTTAGCAGCAGCAGCAGCAGGAGTGGACTGAGAAGTCCTTGCCATAGTCCCAGGCTGGTCCTGCGTAAAATTTGTTTATTGCTTGGCCATATCTCTACTGCCCTTTCATCCATCATTCACCATTTTGTTGAACAGAATTTCAGACATTTATCTGGTCTCTTCTGTTTGGCAGGCACTGAGCAAGAGGCTGGGGTACAAAATCAGATAAAACATAGTTGCTGCTCTGTAGTACTTTATTACCAGGATTTGGAGAAGTGCTAATACCAAACAAGATACTGTGTTAAGTAAGTCTGGAAAGCTTTACAAAGTATCACCTCTTAGATAATCACAAAGTGCATGGACATATTAAAGGCTTTGAGAAGGATGGCAGAGAGGAAATCTGCTTAACTATTTTGCCCAGGATTTTCCAGACTTATTTGACATTGAAACCCTTTTATGCCAAATTGCCTGTATTAACAATTTCTAATTTCTGTTCCAAGGAACTAAAATTCTGTGAACACACTTTGAGAAAGCTATTGGATTTCCATCCAACCCACTGAAGGCCCAAACAGAAGAAGAAAAGGCTGAGGAAGGGAGAATTCACTCTCCGGTTCCCTAACAGGCACTGATCTTCTGCCTTTGGACTGGAATGTATACCATCATTTCTCTCAGGCCTCCAACTTGCTGACCTCAGATCTGGGAACTTCTTAGCTTCCATATTGCGGAGAAATTTATTATAAGGAATTGCCAGTGCCTCAAAATAAATCATATATATGTGTATACACACACACACACACATACATGTATGATTGTATAAATATATTTCCTATTGGTTCTGTTACTCTGGGGAACCCTGACTAATAGAGATTTTGGTACAGATTTTTGGTAGGATGATCCACAGGGCCTCAGTCTATAGACTGCTTTGTGAATGAATAGCTATGACAGAAACCGCAAAGCCTTCATATTAATTTCCTGCCCTGAGATATAGCTACCATCTCCTCCTTGTTCTTTGTTCTGAGAAGCATGTAAATTGTACATTCACTAAGAACATTATTTATAAATTCCAATGGGAAAAGGTCCAAATAGTGGAAACACTGATACAGTAATTACACTTAGTTTTCAGGCTAATTTTATTGCAAAATTTCCCCTTAAATTATGTTTCTTGACTTTGCCCATAATCATTATGAGTTAAGCATTTATGGGAAATCAGTGTACGGCTCTTTAATGAATCAACAGTGCATGACCACGAAGTATGCATGTTGGTGTTTATTTTGAGATCAAAGGGAGAACAATCAAGCTCAGAGATACTTGTTTTCTCGAAAAGTCAGACTCTTGTGTGTTAGGGGGATGAGAATCTTAATTTAACAGTTTTCTCCTGATTGCCCTATTTATTCCCACCACTAATCTGAATCTATAAGTAGATTTTAAATATTGCCCTCCTGGCTATTTAGTACACAGTCAATTATGTACTTTTAATTAGGAAATTTCCAAAGAGCCTCATTCCATTTTACCCTTGCAGCCAAACAAAGGGTGTGGCCTTTCCACAAAGAATGACTTTCTGTAATTCAAGTCCAAGAAAAGACACAGATACAGGAAGAAACTAAGGAGATGTGTTTCTCTGACTTGAGGGAAAATCAGGCTTAAAAGGTAATAAGAATTTCTCCCCAGAACTTTACAAAGATGTATGCTGACGACATAATATAGTGTGAGGCCAAAGCCTGGCGAAATACCTGATCATAGATCTGGTCCCCGCAAGCTCTCCTCACTTCCTGTATGTTTTCTGTGTCTACCAAAAGAGTTCTGCAGAAACCTGGTTGCTGTCTTAACTGTCATGTGGACAAGACCCCATCTAGTGGTTAACAGGACAATTGCAAAAACAGCTTCACAGATCCCGAGCCAAACTGTTCCCAAACTGGGCATCAGATCTAAGTTATCTATGCCAGTGGTTCTTGGACTTTGCTACACATTAAAAATCACCCCGGGAGCCTGGAAAAACCCGATTCACAGGCAACACCCACACCAATTAAATCAGAGTCTCTAGGAGTGGGACATAGGCATCAGCATTCCAGTGAGAACAGTGATCTTTGTAAACTGAACGCATGTGTTAATAGGTAGGAAAACCTGCTGCAGTAATTTCATATCACACGTTTAATTTTAAAATATTTCATATATACAGATTTCTTTTTTCTTTCTTTTTATCTAAAATTGGATCATTTTTAAAAAAATGGAATCAACATGCAACATTCCAAAGAGGTTACAGATACAGATGTGATCAGAGGCTTGGTTTCCAACACCAGCTCCACCACACACCTGCTGTGTGACCTGTTGATGCTACATCAATAAACTAGGACTGATGGGGGCACTCCTCATTGGCCCTGGTATTTCCATGTGAATCACTTACAACTGATTCTACTGTGAAATAAATGTTAATACATGTATGTTCAGTCCAGTTCAGTCTCTCAGTTGTATCTGACTGTTTGTGACCCCATGGTCTGCAGTACGCCAGGCTTCCCTGTCCATCACCAACTCCCGCGGCTTGTCAAAGTCATGTCCATTGACTAGGTGATGCCATCCAACCATCTCATCCTCTGTCATTCCCTTCTCCTGCCTTCAATCTTTCCCAGTATCAGGGGTCTTTTCTAATGAGTTGGCTCTTCGCATCAGGTGGCCAAAGTATTGAAACTTCAGCATCAGTCCTTCCAATGAATATTCAGGACTGATTTCCTTTAGGATGGACTGGTTGGATCTTCTTGCTGTCCAAGGGACTCTCAAGAGTCTTCTCTACACCGCAGTATTTCAAAGGGATCAGTTCTTTGGCACTCAGCCTTCTTTATGGTCCAACACTCACACTCATACATGACTTACTGGAAAAACCATAGCTTTGACTATACAGGCTTCTGTGATAGTTCAGTTGATAAAGAATCCACCTGCAATGCAGGAGATTCCGGTTCAATTCCTGGGTTGGGAAGATCCGCTGGAGAAGGGATACCCACTTCAGTACTGTTGGGCTTCTCTTGCAGCTCAGCTGGTAAAGAATTCGCTTGCAGTGTGGGAGACCTGGGTTCAATCCCTAGGTTGGGAAGATCCCCTGGAGAAGGGAAAAGCTACCCACTCCAGTATTCTGGCCTGGAGAATTCCAAGAGCTATCCATGGAGTCGCAGATAGTCAGACATGACTGAGCAACTTTCACTTGCACTTTGACTATACAGACCTTTGTTGGTAACGTCTCCACTTTTTAATATGTTGTCAAAGCTTGTCATAGCTTTTCTCCCAAGAAGCAAGCATCTTTTAATTTCATGGATGCAGTAACCATCTGCAGTGATTTTGGAGCCCAAGAAAATGTATGTTACTAACTGTCTGTAGTATTTCTTTTCAGTTTGCTATTTCAATTTAAATATAATTCGTATAATTCATACAATAGATCTAAACTATTCTTCAACAACTTCAAGATGCCATCTGTGAATATAGGTTCTTTGAAGTTTAACAGCCACCAAATGAATTTGCTGGATTCAAGATATATATATATATATATATATATATATATATATATGACATTTTAACGGATGCTGCCAGTTAGGTTCCTTTACCAAAAGGAAGTAATTCACCCACCTAGTAGCATAACATTAGATGGTCTGTTTCCTCTATGCCTTCATGAACACTGAATGTGCTTCTGAAGACTTTCAATTCTTACCAGTGTGAATGGTGGGAAAAAATGTGATCGCGTTGGTATAAACTGTAAGTTGTCTGTCTACCAGAGAGTCTGGAGAGATGTTCAAGGTTTTTGGCCATTTTAATTTCCTTTTCCTTGTATTGCCAGTCATACTCTGCTCATGTTTCTACTAGGTTGACGTTTTTTAAAAATTCACTTGCAGGAGCTCCTTGTATTAATATTTTAGGGACATTCACTTATGAGTGGAGAAAGTTGCAAATACTTTCTCCAATTGGTTTTTGCATTTTAACTTTTTGTACTCAAACTCATTAGGCTTTTTTGTTCTCTTATGTATTCTAGATTGCCTGTACTGTCTAAGTACTTCCTTCCCTAGTTTTGAGGCTACTCAAGTTTCGTCTTAAATTGATTCTATTATTTTTTGTTTTATGTTTCAAGTTGTAATGCATCCATAATGATTTTACTTATGGTTGGAGGTGGGATTTTTGCAGATAAATAGCCAGTTATGCCAACTGCATTAATTAAATAAACCATCTTCTCTGCATGGAGCAAAAAGCTTTTTTGTGTATGGTAGCTTTTAATATATACACAGATCTTTTTCGTTTTTTGGTCTTCTGATCTGTAAGCTTATTTGTGAGCCAAACTATACAGTTTTAAAAAATTAGTACATTTGCATTTTGGAAAGTAATATCTGGTAAGGCAATCTTACCTTAATATTCTTTTCTTGAAATTAAAGCTTTTTGTTGTCAATTCTAAAACATTTAGAATTTTTAAAATATAAGTGCTGAAACACTTTTGTACAGCTCTAGAAAAACACCACTGATACTCTGATTAGAATTAGTTTATGGTAAATATTTCTTTGAAAATCACTGACACATTAATGATGATTAATTCTTCCCACCCAAGGCCATGTTGTGTCTCATGATTTGTTCAGATATATTTTTATGCCTTTAACAAAATGTTATGGCTTTCTTCAGGGAAGTCTCATAGTTTTTGGCATTTTTTAATAATAAAATAAGGTAAAACCCATAATTCACTTAGCCCAGTCATCTAGCATATAGGAATTATTTAAAATGTCATCATTATTATTATTGATTCTCATTAATAAAATCTATCTTTCTATGATTTTATTCTCACAAAAATCATAAAAAGACAAGGCTTAAAAAACTCTTTACTAATGAACACAAATAGATCCTCAGTCTCTCTAAAAATGTTAAAAATTGAACTATTGACTCACTGTAATCACAATGAAAGTTCCAGATTGTGTGTGTGTATGTGTGTGTGTAGATCTATGATTGTGTGTGTAAATTCACAAATTGATTGCAGAATTTGTATAGCAATAGCCCCAAATAGCCAAGCTAACCTTGAAAAAGAACAAAATAGAGGACGTACACTAAAGCATTATCAAGCCTTGTTATAAAGCTCAGTCACTAAGACAATGTGGAACTGGGGCCAGATTAGACGAATGATCAGTGAAACAGAACAGAGAGTCTAGAAGTGACCACGCACACTCAGTTTGTGACAAGAGTGACGTTTTTGTCATCAGAGCAATGGGAAAGGATGATCATTTCAGTAAACAGTGCTGGGTCAACTGGAAATCAATATGGGCAAAATTTATGTTGATTTCTATACGCACTTAGACAAAATATTGATTCAAGATGGATTGTGGATCTAAATGTGAAAGGTAAAACAGCAAGGCATGTAAAAGATATTTAGGAGAATAACTTCATGGTCTTGGAATAGCCAAACACAAAACCTAAAATAAAAGATCGATAAATTGATCTATATTTAGATTAAGAACTTCTATTTATCAAAGGACACTGTTGGTTCAAAACAAGACACTTGATCCGTGTGACATACCATACTATGCCACAATATACCGTGTGTGCTGTGCTTAGTGGCTCAGTCGTGTCCTACTCTTTTCGACCCCATGGACTGTAGCCCGCCAGGTTCCTCTGTCCATGGCGATTCTCTAAGCAAGATCATGAGTCGGTTGCCATGCCCTCCTCCAGGGGATCTTCCCAACCCAGAAACTGAACCCAGGTCTCCTGCATTGCAGGCAGATTCTTTGTCATCTGAGCTTCCAAGGAAGCCCAGTATACCATATTAATAGAATCAAAAATAAAATAGCATGATTATCTCAATAGATGCGGAGAAAATATTGGAAAAAAATCCAACACCTTAATAATAAAAATGCTCAGCAAAGTAGGAAAAGAAGGGAATTGTCTCATTCTCATAAAAAGCATCTATGAAAATCTCACAGCTCATGTCATGCTTAATGTAGGAAGAAAGACTTAATGATGAAATGCTGTGAACAAGCCAAGCACGTCTGCTCTCATCACTTTTACTCAGCATTGTTCTGGAGGTTCTAGCCAGGACAATTAGAAAGATAGTGAAATAAAATGCACCCAGATTGGAAAGCAAGAAGGAAAATTATCTTTTTGCTTTTGCAGATGACATGGTCTCGTACATAGAAAATCTTAAGGAGTCCATACCGAGGAAACTTCCTAGAGATAATAAATGACTTCAGCAAGGCTGTGGGGTAAAGGATCAACATATGCAACTCAGGGTATTTCTATATACTAGCAATGACTAATCTAGAAACAAAATTAAGAAACCAACTCCATTTACAAAAATAGCATCACAGGGAATAACACAGTTGGGATTAAACTTAACAAGCGAGATATAAAACTGTTAACTACAAAATTTCATTGAAAGAAACTACAGAAGACCTAAATAAAAGGATAGACATCCTATGTTAATCAGTTGGATTACTTAATATTGTTAAGGGGGCAATACTCCTCAACTGATCAACAAACTCTACACAATCCCTATCAAAATCCTAGCTGTTTTTTGAAACAGTCAATAAAATGATCAAAAATTTGACATAGAAATGCAAGGGATGCAGAATAGCCTGAACAATCTTGAAAAAGAGAAAGCTATAGCAATGAAGACAACGTGGTACTCCAAAAGGACAGCCATAGAGATCAATGAAATAAAAATGAGTCTAGAAATAAATTCTTATATGTTTGGATCAAGGATTTCAAGACAATTCAATGGAAAAATTGATAGTCTTTTCAACAAATAGTGAGGGGACAGCTGAATATCCATATGCAAAGGAATGAAATTGGATCCCTAGCTCATACTATGTCCCCCAGATTCACTCAAAATGGATCATAGATCAAAGCTAAAACTATAAAACTCTTAGGAGGAAACACAGGTGCACACCTTTATGATCCTAGATATGATACCACAACACAAGCAACCAAAGAAAAAAATAGATAAATTACAAAATAAATAAACTGGATAGATAAAATAGACAAATTTACAAAATTGTAAAAATTTCCATTTTTATGGATGTTTCAGTGTTTCAAAGGATGCTATCAATAAAGTGAGAAGACAACCCACAAAATGGGAGAAAGTGTTTGCAAATCATGCGTGTGGTAAGGAATTTGATTCCAGAATATATAAATAACTCTTGCAAGTCAACAATGAAAATCAACTCAGTTTAAAAAATGGGCAAGGGATTTGAATAAACATTTCTCAAAGAAGATAGGCAAATGGCTAACAAGCAAATGAAAATATGCTAAATATCATTAGTTATTAGGAAAATGCAAATCAAAACCACAAGGAATTACCACTTCACATCCTCTAATAACATAACTAAAAATCAGACAGTAAGTAGACGTTGGCAAGGATGTAGAGAAATTGGAATCCTCATATCTTGCTAATGAGGATGTAAAATGGTGAGACTGTTTTGAGAAGTTTGGCCATTTCTCAAAAAGTTAAACACTCAGTTACCATTGCTGCTGCTGCTGCTGAGTCGCTTCAGTCGTGTCTGACTCTGTGCGACCCCATAGATAGCAGCCCACCAGGCTCCCCCATCCCTGGGATTCTCCAGGCAAGAACACTGGAAGGTGTTGCCATTTCCTTCTCTGATGCATGAAAGTGAAAAGTCAAAGTGAAGTCACTCAGTCGTGTCTGATTCTTAGCAACCCCATGGACTGCAGCCTACCAGGCTCCTCCGTCCATGGGATTTTCCAGGCAAGAGTACTGGAGTGGAGTGCCACTCAGCTATTTCACTCCTACCTTTAAATTCCACAGAATTGAAAACATTTGTTCACACGAAAATACATGAATGTTCATAGCAGCATTATTTACATTAGCCAAAAAGTGGAAATAACTCAAAGGCCCATCAGCTGATTAACTGACAAACAAATTTGTCATATCCATGCAGAGAAATAGTGTTCAGCCATAGAAAGGAGTGAAGTATTGACCCACGCTACAACAGGCTGAACCTCGAAAACATTATGCAAAGATACAAAAATCAAACACAAAAAAATGTATTATATGGTTCTGTTTCTACGAAGTGTTCAGAAGGGGCAAATTGATAGAGACAAAAAGTAGTTTAGTGGTTGCTAAAGATAGGACGAGAGAATGCAAAGTGGCAGGTAGCGGGAATGGAGTTTCTCACTGGGCTGATGAAAATGCTCTGAAATTAGGTAGAGGGCATGCAAACTTGTGAATGTTCTAATGACCACTGAATTGTATGCTTTAAGTAGCTTTATTTTATGGAATGTGAATTATATCTCAATTTTAAAAGACACCATAAGAAGAGGCAAGACTCAGACTGAGAGAAGAGGTTTGTAATACATATGACCAGAGAGTTAGAACCACAGATACAAGAGAGGACTTGTGTCTGAAATATGTGAAAAATGAATCAGTGAGCAAAAGACTCACAACCCTAAAGCAAAATGGGCAGAAGATGCGAACAGACATGTCACAAAAGAGTAGCTAATATGCAAAAATGCTCAACCTCGTTGGTAATCAGGACAATGTAAAATCCTAACACTACTCTTCATCCTAAACCTAAACCTTAACCCATTGTAATAGCCACAATGTAAAATACTGAAAAGTCTCCTGGAACATTGCCTTTTTCATAATCCCCAAAGGGAACTGTAGCTCTGACTTCTAACTCCGTAGCTAGTTGTTTGTTTTTGATTGCACATTCTTTGGAACCGGGCTTCTTTCACTCAGCCTTATGCTTGTGAAAGCAATCCATGCTACTGCAGGTAGCAACAGGCCACTCGTTTTGGTTGCTGTGTGGTATTACACTGTGTGACTAGATCACAATTTACTCACTCGTTGTTAGTTCTGTCCCTGAGCATTTAGGTTGATTCCAGTTAGAAAGTCAGATACATAAGAATGTGCATTGTGTGACTCCATTGTAATGGCCATAGTAGTCTATGGCTTTGAATGGAGAAGGGGGTGCCTGGGATGGGAGGTGAGGGACGCTCTGGGTGCTAGCTGTGTTCTGTTTGTTGATGTTGATACTGATACAGGATGTGTTCACTTTGTTATAAGATGAGGGTTTGTGCTCTTCCACATTTGAATTAAAATCTACTTCAGAAACTCTTAATTTACTTAGAACCAAATTGAACAATATATTTCTTTTGCTATCCACAAGCTATTAAAGCCACTTTATAAAGACAGGCAAGCTGGAGCTACTCCCGATAGAGGTCAGCCCCAGGGGCACATGTCTTGGGAGTTTGTAGGCTTGAATTTCCCTGCTAGGCTGCCATGCCTTTTGGTTTAGTCCCTGGACATCCTACGTTTCCTTGACTCACCAGCTATGTACAGTACTGGTTTGGATCTTCATGCCATTCTCAAAGTTGGTGATGGCGGCTTTTCCACCCTTGACTGTAAGTTCTAGGAGCTGATAATGTGAAAGGCAGTAGAATCCAGCCATTCTTTTATGGGCCTCCTTTACTGTCAATAAAATAAATTACCAGCAATGATGGAAGGTTGGATGAAATGATCACAAGAAAAGTATTTTTAATTGCTCCCAATTCTGTTATATGGCATAAACAAAGACATCTGTTCCATTGTAAATTGCTACATAAATCTAAATGAAAGGCCACATGCTAGTATTATTTCAATGGTCCCTAAAGAATGGTATTGGTGGAGCATCTTAGAAGAACTAGCACTTTTACACATGGACTTTTCTTTGTCTGCATCTTCACTCAGCTTCCTATAACTAGAGTGTTACTTAGCCATCGTGGTAGAAGGTTTCTGTTTAAAGCAGTGACCTGGGGATCTGACATGTGTACTGATTTGCATCTCATTATCTATAAGTGTGTTTCTAAATCCAATGCCTTTCAGAAGAGAAGATAGCTGCCTGGAAATTGATATTCAGTTGATTTAATAATATGAACTAAATTGGTATTTGTGAGATGAAAATTCTAATTTGAAAAGATACATGCACGGAAGGCTCATAACAGCACTGTTTACAATAGCCACAAGGAAGCAACCTAAGCATCCGCCAACTGAATGGGTAAAGAAGATAGGTGGGTAGATAGAAATATACAATGGAATAGTGCTCGGCCCCCAAAAGAAGGAAATATTACTATTTGCAGCAATGTTAATGGACCTAGAGGTTTTTCTAGATTTTTTTAATTTTGTATTGAGGTATAACCAATTAATAAACAATGTTATGATAGTTTTAGGTGAACAGAAAAGGGACTCCATCATACGTATACAGGTATCCACTCTCTCCCCAGTTCCCCTCCCATCCAGGCTGCCACATAACACTAAGCAAGAGCTCCCTGTGCTATGGAGTAGGTCCTTGTTAGTTATCCATTTTAAACACAGCAGTGTGTACATGTCCATCCCAAACTCCCTAACTATCCCTTCCCCCATCCTTCCCCTCAGCAACCATGAGCTTGTTCTCTAAGTCTGCGAGTCTCTGTTTTTTGAAAGATTGTTTTCTGTAAGTCTGTCTCCTTACTTACTTTCCGTAAGCAAGTTCATTTGTATCATTTCCTTTTAGATTTTGCATGTAAGGGGTGTCATATGGATATTTCTCCTCTGTCTTACTTACTTGACTGAGAATGACAGTCTCTAGATCCATCCATGTTGCAAATGACATTATTTTATTCTTTTTAATGGCTGAGCAATATTCCATTGGGCGTGTATATATATATATATGTATATAACACAGCTTTTTTATCCATTTCTCCGTCAATGGACACTTGGGTTGCTTCCATATCTTAGCTATTGTGAATAATGCTGCAGTGAACGTGGGTTGCATGTATCCTTTTGGATCACGCTTTTCTCTGGATGTATGCCCAGGAGTCGGATTGTGGGGTCTATATGATAGCTCTATTTTTAGTTTTTAAAGGAACCTCCATACTGTTCTCCATAGTGACTGTACTAATTTACACTCCCACCAACAGTGTAGGAGGGTTCCCTTCTCTCTTGGGATTTATTGTTTGTGGAGTTTTTGATGATGGCCATTCTGGCTAGTGTGAGGTGATATCTCATTTTAGTTTTGATTTGCATTTCTCTAATAATTAGTGATGTCGAATATCTTTTCATGTGCCTCTTAGCCATTTGTATGTCTTTGGAGAAATGTCTGTTTAGGTCTTCTGCCTATTTCTTTGATTGGATTGTTTGTTTTGATATTGTTAAGCATCATGAGCTGTTTGTAAATTTCGGAGACTAATCTCTTGTCGGTCACATCATTTACAAATATTTTCTCCCAGTCTGTGGGTTCTCTTTTCATTTTGTTTATTGTTTCCTTTGCTGTGCAAAAGCTTTTAAGTTTAAGTAGGTTCCATTTGTTTATTTTTGTTTTTATTTCCATTATTCTGAGAGACAGAGAGAAAAGATTTTGCTACAATTTAGGTCAGAGAGTGTTCTGCCTATGTTTTCCTCTAGGAGTTTTATAGTGTCCTATCTCATATTCAGGCCTTTAATCCATTTAGAACTTATTTCTGTGGATGGACCTATAGATTATCATACTGAGTGAAGTAAGAGAAAGACAGATATTATGTGGTATCACTTATATGTAGAATCTAAAAAAATAACACAAGCAAATTAATTTGCAAAACAGAAACAGACTCACAGACATAGAAAACAAGTTTATGCTTACCGAAGTGAAAAGGGGAGGAATAAATTAGCAGCATGGAATTAACAGTTGCACATCACTATATATAAATATTACACATATTTTATATAAAATATTACACATCATTATATATAAAATACATCAAGGATTTATTGTATAGCACAGGGAACTATATTCAGTATCTTGCAATAACCTATAATGGAAAAGCTTCTGGAAAAAATACATACGTAAAACTGAATCATTTTGCTGTACACATAAAACAAGACATTGTAAATAAACTTCAATTTTTAAAAACTGGTAGTTTGTAATACAGCCAAGATTCATTTATGGGAGTGTGCATTTAAAAGCAATTACCCTACCATATTTTCAACCCCCAAATGACTCCAGTTCCTTGAAGCCACCTGCATCTCGCCCTACCAGATCATTTTCCTTACTGCTTTGTGTTCTGATCCCTGATCACCTCCAGGCTTACTCCCTCCCTGCCGCACCCCATCATGACACCAGTGTGGCTCCCGGGATGTCCCGTCAGGCTGGCTGTGCCCACTGCAGGAACTGGAAGCCATCCTGGACTGCCTTGCGTCCAATGGCCAAACATCTGGGATGAACAGACTCCTAACTTAGCAATACGAGCTTTCTCTTCCCTAAGTGTTTGAATAACTAGACCTTTTGCTTTGGTCTCCACATCCCGGTTCTCTAGCCCTTTTCACGCCTGGTGTTTGAAAGAGGATGAAATGGCCAATACTAGTAAGCTTGTCCCTTTCCCTACACACGAGGCCAACCTCACACTTAATGATCACACTTTGTTTTGCTGAGTTCAGACAAAGCCTCATGAAGAGGACTATCCATGATGGATTGGTATAATGTTTCTGCCAAAATGGAAGAAAGGAGAAAAAAGGGGAGTCAACAAGGCCCAGAGTAGATAGACCTTTGTCATCACTGGAGGGGCCAGTTTGAAACCCCAGTCCTGAACTGTGCCCATTCCCTGGGTGTCCTGGTTCTCTGACATAATCTACAAACTTAGGTATGCAGGAAAAGAAACTTCCCCGATTTTCTATAAAGTCATCTGAGCCTTTTTCATGGTGGATATGCGATCTCACCAATTTGGAGAGATCCCTGGACTCTTTCTAGCATTGCACCTGTGTTTCAGGGGGCTTGCTTGGTGCCCAAGAGCTGGGGGTAAGGACTAGCATTGACGAGGTGAGGCTGGGTAGAGGAAGCCACGGAGAGAGACTCTTTCAGCATCTTGGTAAGATATCCTTGTTTCTGTCTGCTCTTCTGCCCAGGTTGACCCAGGACATGCTAACTCCTCCTTGACTTTTTCAAGTTCAGTTTCTTTCTCTGTCTTCCTATCTCCCTTAGATGTGCAGGAAACATACAGAGCTGTCTGTAAGCATTTCTGTGTAGTTTCACTGCATATTTTCCTCCTGGAATCTTGTCACTTTCCCAGACCAGTGCTCCATCCTTTGGGATGCCCCATGCTCCCTGGCAGAGCCCAGAAGCCCTTCTCTGGGAACCACCAGCTCCTTGCCTTCTTAGCAACTCCTTCAATACACCAAGTGTGGGGGTATGTTCTAGTCTGTGGCTGAGGTTGGAAGGCAAAACCGCATGTTCTTCCTCACAGAGAGTTCTCCCCGATCTGCTGCTTACACCACAGTTCCTTCTGTAACCCCAGAGACCATTAGAAAAGCTAAGGCCTGCACCTGAGTCTTTGCTTTTCCTTACTTTCTGCAGAGTCAGCTCTTCTCTGAGCACCACAGAAGACCCAGTGGATGGAATGGGGAAGGGAGTTTCACTGTTATTGTAAATACTGGGATCAGCCCTGGGTCTTTGTGAATCACATCTCATCAAATCCCAGACAATGACCGAGTCTCTACCTGACCCCACAGTCATGTCTTCCCAGGCCTCCTGACAGTGTGCTCTGTTTTACAAGGCTCAGCATGACTCACTTCTGGGTGTATGTGTTATCCTGGGTTATCTTTGCTCCATGACCCACCACTGACTAGGCAAGCGAAGAGTTAACTCTCTGAATCTGCTGCCTATCACTGAGATCTCCGTGCCAAACCTTAAGAGGGTCCCAGTGGAAAAACATATTTATGGTTCAAGACATATCCTGGTACTTATTACCCTGCGAATCACATTGACCCATCCTATCACACTGAGCAACTTGTCAAAAACTCCATGGCTTGGTCTTGTTACTGCAAAACACCAGTGGCATTTGCTTCCCCCTTCCTGACAGGTATGTTGTGAGGAGTACAGCAGCTTACCGAACACAAGATGCTTTCATTCTATTATCACTTCTATCCTGAGACTCAGCTTCAGAAAAATTAATCCTCATGTTGTGTGCAAATATCAGTGGGAGAAACTGCTCTTTAATACACGAAGAAGTTCCTTTATCTCTCAGAATTCCATTCCCTAAATTTCTATTTTGATAGGCTTTTCTGTTATTCATTCCCCAAACACATCTTTATTCCATTAACAAAGGAAAAACTCATACAGAGGAGCAAAAAATATGTTCAGCTGCAAGCGGTCTACGATTTTGAAAGGGATCTGTTGAGAGGAGCAAGGAGTCTGCGAGAGTGATCTTGGTGAAGCAACCAGATTTCCTTGAATCCATAGTAGGTTTGCAGCCCAAAGTCAACCAGATCCTCTTGGGGTCTTAAGTCCCCTGAAAGATTTGACCAACAGTCTGGGCATCCCATCAGCTCTTCCCTCTGACTTCTCACCTCATATTTTTGATCCAACCTTCTGTTTATTTGGTAGCAATACTAAAAGGTCCAAAAATTCCCATCCAATTAAGACCATTAAAACATTTTGTTTTCTTTAAACTTTTAATTTTGTGTTGGGGTCTAGCCAATTAACAAACAATGTCGTGATAGTTTCAGGTGAACAGCGAAGGGACTCAGCCATACAGTCTCCCCCCGCACTCCCCTCCCATCCAGGCACGGAGCAGAATTCCATGAGCTGTAGAGCAGGTAAGATCATTTAGATCTTTCTGATCCAAAAGGCAATTAACAAGTTCAATAAGGGGTTTCTCTAATTGCCAGTACTACTTAAATCAGAAAATACTGCAATGATATTCTGTTTGGTGAAGTAGATGCTTTCAGAGGAGCAACTTCTGTTCTGCCAGGGTATTCTCCCACCCATCCGTGCCCCCTTCCCTCACTTCATTTTCCCATTTACTTTCTTCCTTTCAATAAATCTTTGTTGGTGGTCGCCTCCAGGAGGCACCAAATCCAGGAATACGTGAGTGAGTAAAACAGAGCCACGGGCTTTGTCAGCCGGGCACCCTCCGTTGCCTCTTGGCCACTATCTCCACTCTGCTCAAGCTCATTACTACACTGACTGACTCAGATTTCTGAGGCCATTAGCCGTTTGTTTTCATCTAGGGGGCTGGATGCCCTCATGCCCTCGGCCAGAGGAGACATGATCTCCCTCTATGAACCTTCCACACCCTTAATTTCCTTCCCATCCTCCTTGTTTATCAGGGGCTGCTGCTGCTGCTAAGTCGCTTCAGTCGTGTCCGACTCTGTGTGACCCCATAGACGGCAGCCCACCAGGCTCCCCCGTCCCTGGGATTCTCCAGGCAAGAACACTGGAGTGGGTTGCCATTTCCTTCTCCACTGCATGAAAGTGAAAAGCGAAAGTGAAGTTGCTCAGTCATGTGCGACCCTTAGTGACCCTATGGACTGCAGCCCACCAGGCTCCTCCGTCCATGGGATTTTCCAGGCAAGTGTACTGGAGTGGGGTGCCATTGCCTTCTTCGTTTATCAGGGGACCACAGCCCAGCCTTATTTTTTTTTTATCTTCCCAGGTGGCGCTAGTGGTGAAGAATCTGCCTGTCAGTGCGGCAGACACAAGAGACCTGAGTTCAATCTCTGGGTTGGGAAGATCCCCTAAACGGTAACCCACTCCAGTATTTTTGCCTGGAAAATCCATGAACAGAGGAGTCTGGCGGGCTACAGTCCGTGTGGTTGCAAAGAGTCAGACACGACTGGGCACTTGTGTATTGTGTGGCCTCATTTTAAATAGAAAATCCCTTCCTGCCATTTGCTGTCCTGTCAGAAGTCTTCCCTTAGCCCAGGCTGAGGGGGCAGCCCCGCTGCCCGCTGTCCCTCTGGCTGACCTTCAGCCGTGCCTCGGTGGGACTCAGCATGCTGCAGGGTCCTTTCTTGTAGCCAGCTGCCTTGCCTTAGCCCCCTCTGCCCCCGGGATTTCTCTGGAGCCTTAGCTGCCTGGGAATAGACGCGCTAAGTGTCACCACAGCTCATGACATGTTTCTCAAGATGAAGCTGGAGCAAAACAAAGCCAGCCTGCACCTCATTCTTATTCACCACTGGAGGGATGCAAATGCTGTGAAGTGAAGAACATTTGCATTATTCCAATCACCTAATTTATCTGTATTTCCACCTTCATTTGTGAAATAAAGGGTTCAGTGAAGCAAAATCAACAAAGCTTTGGGAATGCTTACAAACACAAATAAAATAAATACTATTACTCCAAAATATATTTTGACACATTTTGCATTCTCTCTTTATGGATTCTGGCTGGGGGTGGGGTGGGAGGGGGAAGATTGACAATTGTTATAAATCAGGCTTTACCTGAAAGTGATAAGTTTATTTCGGGGACTTCAGGCTTACAAGATTTTAGAGCCAGAAATGGTCTGGATCAGTTATCTATGGCTGTGTCACAGACAATCTCAAATTAACAACTCCTTACTTTGTCAGTGTCTGAGGGTCAGGCACTGCGGAGTGGCTTAGCTGTGTGGTTCTGGCTCAGGGTTTTCTATGAGGTCCAGTCGAGAAACAGTCATCTTAAGGATGAGTTCACTCCCAGGGCTGCTTCTCGAAGGCTGTTGACTGAGACTGAGGTCCTCACTGCCACAGCTTTTCACTGGGGCTGCCCGGGACGAGGCGTAGGACTTCTCTAGAGTGAGGGATCCAAAGGCGAGAAAGAGCAACGAAGAAGAAAGCTGCCGTGCCTCCCAGAACCCAGGCTCCAGTGCGCCACACCACCTCCCCCAGGCATGCGAGGGGAGGACGTGGGGAGGTGGGGGTTGCGGGGCCACTTTGGGGGTAGGCTGCAGAGGGCCTCAGAGACAACATCATCTGATTCCCTTGGTTACGGCCAAGGAAGCTGCGGTCCAGAGAGGTGGGATGAGCTGGCCAAGGTCAAACCAAGACTTGAGCCTGGCCTTGCTGTGTTTTACGACATTTCAGTTTAGCAGCTGCTTATTTTATCTATTAGATGCTTGCCAAAAGCAAGGCAGGGCCAAGCAGCCTGCATTACAGAGTCAGAAACCAACCGGGGTGCCTGCTCAGGAGGTTACAAGAGCGCTGAGGGCCAGGGTGCCTGAACTGGATTTCTCCAGGAGAAGGGAGCATATTTCCTCAGAGACTTCCAAGTGATGACCCCAAGGGTTCAAGAGAAGGCTTGACGCCCACAGGCACCATGGGGGAGGCTCATGGACGTGGGAACACGTCAGCTTGGCCTTGAAGCAGAACTTTGAGGAATGATGACTAGGGGGCCTGGGCTGGGAGGCCATGATTTGACCTCAGAGCTCCAAACCTAACTCTCTGATGTTCAAACACAGCCATATCAGTCAAAGGTTCACCCTCTGAATCACTTCTTGGCTACTGATGGTTAACCGTTGGGGCTGCTGGAAGGAGGGCTCCAGCAGAGAGCTCCACTCACCTTAGCTGCCACTGCTGTTTTTAGTGGTGGAGCTGATACGTTGCAATCAAGAAATTAAGCAGCTTCTTCATCTCCCATGCCCCCCATGCCCCTCCTGTGGCTCCTAGCCACCACCTTGCACGCCAATCACCCTAAAGCAACCTCCTGAAAATGGCTATCTATATCATCAAAATGATCCCCAAAGTCAGTGGGAAAAAACTTAAGTACCGTTGGTAAGTTGATGCCTGGTCATTTTGGAGAATCTTCCTTGCCCATTGATTTACCTGCCTGCGAGTCAATCTCAGTGATTAACTACTGACAAGGTGGTAAGAGATTGACTAAGGCTGCATTTCCCTGACATGGGCCGGGAACCTTCAGGAAGGGGGGTTGCAGAAGGATGATCAACAAAGATCAGTGACAGTATGCATTCATACCAGGTCCATTATCCATTGCATTTAAAAACACATGTGTTGATGAACGCCAGGCCAGTGTTATTGATTAACATTGCATATGACATCATTTAGATGAGGAGTTTTGAAGTTATTAGTTGACTCATTAATCAGTCTTAATATTAAATTTATAGATCCAAATTGGCTTTTAAAAAAGATTAAAATATTAAGGGGATAAGTAACAACTTGTAGGATTGGGCTAGCCAAAAAGCTCACTGGGGTTTTTCTGTTGGCCACCCTGATACTTCTGTTTCTGTGACTTGGATGTGTGTTCAATGTAAACGATACTTCCTTTTCATTCTCTGGGCCTTCCCTGGTGGCTCAGATGGTAGAGCGTCTTGCTTACAATGTGGGAGACCTGGGTTTGATCCCTGGAATGTGGGAGACCTGGGTTTGATCCCTGGGTCGAGAAGATACTCTGGAGAAGGGAATGGCAACCCACTCTAGTACTCTTGCCTGGAAAATCCCATGGACGGAAGAGCCTGGTAGACTACAGTCCTTGTGGTCGCAAAGAGTTGGACACGACTGAGCAGCTTTACTTACTCCCACTTCCTTTTCATGTGGCCAGTGCCAGAACAGTCTGACAGCCACGGGTGGATAACATTTTTGCTTAATATGAGAGGAGAGAAAGGTGGCCAAATCCAACCAATTATGTTGAATCCTTGCTAAACCCAACAGTGTTCACCACAGGAAACAAACCATGGTGAAAGGGGACATAACTTTAGGTAGAAATGAATGAAAGCACAGAAAATCTTACCAGTTACATAAAAAAAAAAAAAACTATTTGAGAAACATAGCAAACATTTCAAATGAGTGATGTCACAGATTTTATTGCTTGGGATAAAGGTCTTTTTATTTTTAAAAAGATCAACTTTATTGAGGGGAATTTAACATTCAGTAAGATTCACTAATTTTAAGTGTATAGTTCAAGGAATAATGACAAATGTATACAGTCATGTTACCACCCCCAATGCCAAAGTACGGAATAGTTCTACCCACAACGAGTTCCCTTATTTCCTGGTTTTAAGTCCATTCCCTTCCTATACTCCAGCCTCTGGTGCAGCAAGGAGCCAAGGTGTCTGGAGCAGAAACACAAAGGAGAAGAGGTCTTACGGGTCTATGTAAGATGAGACTCTAAGAGACAGGTCTTAGGGGTCAATGTGATAGTGCCCTGGAGGCCACAGGGGGTCAAGGACTAGGGTTTACTCTGAGTGGAATGGGAAGGTGTGGGAGGGGTTTGAGCAGAGGAGTGACCTGACTTGGGCTTTATAAAGACTATGGAGGGACTTCCCTGGTGGTCCAGTAGTTAAGAATCGGCCTTGTATTGCAGGGGACGTGGGTTCAGTCCCTGGTTGAGGATCGAGGGTCCCACATGCCGTGGATCAACTAAGCCCTGACTCTGCAACTGCTGAGCCCAAGCACCACAACTAGAGAGTGCTAAGACCCGATGCAGCCAAATACACAGACATAAAAAGAAAGAGACTATGGAGAAGCTACTTTATGTGTATCCTAGGGTGGACAAATGAGTGAAAATACTGCAGAGAATGTGGGCCAGGCTTCTCACTGTTGGAGAGAGAAGTTA
Organism: Nanger dama; assembly: GCA_917880005.1. Classification (NCBI taxonomy): domain Eukaryota; kingdom Metazoa; phylum Chordata; class Mammalia; order Artiodactyla; family Bovidae; genus Nanger; species Nanger dama. The sequence goes on along the minus strand of CAKJTW010000044.1, from coordinate 7,301,230 downwards.
CAGATAAGCAAAGGGAGAAGGGAGGGTAGAATGAACCTGGGATTCTGGAGGGATCTGGAGGCATTCGTATGTGCTCATGCTTGAGGGTAGATAGAAAAAGAACTACGGATACGTGTGCACCTGAGTTATGTGCGTGCATGTGCATGATGCCGTCTCAACAGTATGAAATCTTCCAATCCATGAACATGGGATGTCTTTCCATTTATTATATTAAAATCTTCCTTAACTTGTTTCAGTGATATTTTGTAGTTTTCAGAGTGTAAGCCTTGTAGTTCTTTCATAAACTTTATTCCTAAGTATTTTATCCTTTTTTTAAGTGTCACTGTAAATGAAGTTGTTTTCTTAATTTTGTTTTTGGATTGAGTAGGAGGAGCTCCCACGGTGGTGTCACGGTGTGACTGCTAAGACACTCCCCCTTGATGACTTAGGACAGGATACTGGCAGAGGGAGTGCACCACTGGTGCACGGACTTTGGAGAGGTGTGAAGAAAATAGCAAGCAGACACTGTGGAATCAGATAGCTGTTTGCTAAGTGCCCCGACTCATTAAGAAAGAGCATGTCCTCAGCCCCGCTGCTAAGCAATTTTAAGTGAAGTGTGAGAGTCAGAGCCGCTGCTTGCTTGTTCTCCTGCAGGTAGAAGTCAGACAGGATGGGAGGCCAGGCACGGTGCTTCCTAAGGAAGCACTTCTGGGAAGGCTGGGTTCTCACACCGGCCAAGTCCATGTTCCTTATGGGGAAGGAGTGGGGCTCGGAGACTAGGCAGAGGGTGTCTGGGTACTGTAGGTGAGAAACTTGGACCTCTGTGTTCCTCGGGACTGTAGAAGTGGCCTTCTCCCCTGTTGGGTTATAGAGCCTGCCTCTGCAAGAAGGCCATGCGGAGGCCACAGAAGGAGCAGGTGCTTCCAGGATCGAGTGCTGTCTTCCTCCTGACTCCCAGAACTGTATCTAGGTGGACACCTCAGAAAAGCCAACTGGAAAAGTGCTGGATCTGCACAGGATGGACAGGAGTTACCCATCGAAGGTGCTACAAACCTGGCTACGAGCAGTAGCTGGGGCAGCAGGGCTTGGTGGTCCTGCGGGGCTGGGTCCGGGGAGTCAGTGGGGTGGGGCACACTCCTGCAATGGCCCTGGTGACTGTGCCGGTGTGCTGCTAGGCCAGCCCACATTAACAGAAGCAGAGACACCAGATCTTCCATAGCAAACCATGGAGGAAGGGAACAAAAGATTCAAGGAGTGGCCATAAGACAGAACCCCCTGGCTGGCCTTGCTCCTTGGGAGGCCATATGGACACTCCATCTACTGCCTTGATAAGGCACCCACGGTGGGAGGGGGTCGAGGCATCACTGAGGAGCTCCGTGGTGGCTTCTGCAGGAGGAAGGGCTGACGGTAGACGGGGACCTCTCTGGCAGGAGGTGGTGGCAAGGCGGTCGTGGTTCTCAAACTTTAGCAGGCATTAAACTCAATAACGTGGAGAAGGAAATGGCAATCCACTCCAGTACTATTGCCTGGAAAATCCCATGGACAAAGGAGCCTGGTAGGCTACAGTCCATGGGGTCGCAGAGTTGGGCAAGACTGAGCAACTTCACTCAGTACATTCTACTGTAAATCTCTCTATATGAACCTTCAAGTTGTGAACGTTCGAAGACGTAAGCGTGTGTTTTCCCCTAATCACATAAGTTAGCTCTGTTTGAGGGGGCACTGTTAGGTTGTGAGGCACAGGACCCGAATGTAGGGTGGAACATGAAGGCTGCAGCAGCCATTCAGAATGCAATCCAGTGCTGCTGTGGCATCTGTGGTGAGGAAAAGAGCCACCACTCAGACATTACTGGATTGTTCTTTCAAGAAGGTGGACAGAACTGAATCCAGCAAGGAACCAGAGCCTGTGCCATTCACTGCAGGTATGAAATCGCAGCTTGCCCTGTCTCCTGTTGCTGATGCCCCTTCAGCTCGACCATCTCCCACCTCCCCCTCCCTCTCCAGTCAGTAACTCTTGCCTTTTCACTCGATGCCAGCCCCTGTGGTCCTGTACTACTGTGCTTTTCAAGATACTGTACTTTCAGATTAAAAATGTAAAATGTTAAAAAAAAAAAAAAAAAACAACTCAATAACGGAGAAGGCAATGGCACTCCACTCCAGTGCTCTTGCCTGGAAAATCCCATGGGTGGAGGAGCCTGGTGGGCTGCAGTCCATGGGGTTGCTAGAGATCGGACACGACTGAGCAACTTCACTTTCAGTTTTCACTTTCATGCATTGGAGAAGGAAATGGCAATCCATTCCAGTGTTCTTGCCTGGAGAATCCCAGGGATGGGGGAGCCTGGTGGGCTGCCGTCTATGGGGTCGCACAGAGTCGGACACGACTGAAGTGACTTAGCAGCAGCAGCAGCAGATTCAATCACAGGGCTTGTCAGAAGCTGGAGGGTTTGATTCAGAGGCTTGGGTTTGGGGCTGGGAAATGTACATTTCTACAAAGTTCTAGGTCAAGCCTGGCACTAGTCTCAGCACCCCGATACGGTGGTGAGAAACACTGAGCGAGAGCCCGACGGAGAGCAGAGGGCAGCCTGTAGATGTCAGGAGCCAGCCGAGAAGAGTCGCTGTGATGAGCAGCCACCTGCGAATGGTAACCTGGGGGAAGAGCAATGACCCAGGGATCTACAGAGATGACTCACGGAACACGATGTTCTGGGGGAAAGAAACGGGGCTGGTGACAAAACCGTCATGAATAGACACAGGCGTGCTAGGTCACTGCCGGATTTCCAGGCCTGAGTCAGCTCTCAGACCTGATCCCGTCGACAGCAGGCAGGACCTAACCACCTCCAAGATGAAGAAGTACATGTGATCTCCAGGGCCTTCCCCAAAGGGAGGACAGCCATTCACACCCGGGGAAAGGGAATAGCCACTTCTTTCCAGAGTGGCTGGGTGCCCGACCAAGTTCAAACTGACTCTGATGCTTAGGGGTGCAAAGTATCCTCCCTGACTCTCCTGTAAGAGGAGGGACATACCAGAGTTACATTCTAAACAGTACCCTGGCCCAGGACACAGTGACTTCAGAGGAGCAATCTGGGACTGAGTCACATGTTTAAGGGTCACTGGTAAATGGTTGGTATTCAAAGCCATGAGATTAGAGCATCCAAGGGTATACAGAGACTAGAAGTCTTGATGAGTGACTGGCAATCTTACAGAGAGGAGGAAACACACATTCGAGGCAGCGTTGAGGAAATCCGACATCCTCCTGAAGCCTCCCGTGCCCCCCGGAGCCCAAGTCCTCGAGGAAAGGGGCTGTGTCTCCCTCTGTCCTGCGTTTGCAGTGCCCAGCCCTGTCCTTGGCACAGAGGAGGGACTCAAGAGCTGTTCTGAATTATCCCACCATGGAAAATATGTTCAGGGCAGTAACAGAAGACATGCTGTTCTTGATGGAAAATTCTTCTTTTTTTAGTTCTTAAGATGAAATATGAGTCCTGCTCCTGTTGGGAAGATTAGCCAGGGGATGTCTCTGCCACTTGGGACCCTTCTCAAGTTCATTTGCAATGTCTGTGTTATGGATATCCAAAGTAAGAGACAGAGGTTGTGCAGGTTAAGTTACTGCACTTTTTTTTTCATATGACAAATGCTATTTTTGCACCTTTAAAAAGGCAGCCCCTACCCCAACAAACACCTGTTGTGCTCCTATGAAACAGAGATAAACAAACGAGCTGCCCTCTCGAAATAGCAAGAAGAGCTGTGACAGAGTGGGGACCTTTCTGGTCTCCAAGCAAGTGTGTCTGGATTCAGTTTTCCAAATGAAGTGGGCCACAAAGACGCTGCGTCCTGGAGGCCTTGGTTTCTCTGGTGGTTCAGTGGTAAAGAATCCACCTGCAATGTGGTAGATGTGGGTTTGATCCTTGGGTCAGGAAGATCTACTGGAGAAAGAAATGGCAGCCCACTTCAGTATTCTTGCCTAGGAAATCGCATGGGCAGAGGAGCCTGGCAGGCTGCAGTCCATGAGGTTGAAACAGTCAGACACACTTAGTGACTAAACCACCACCATCACCTGAAGGCCTTGCATTCTCTTCTTTAGTTCTTGCAATGAAGCAGGAGTCTTCACTTTACCAAGCAGGATGTGGAAGGGTCAAGGTCCAGGCCTCCCTCCTGCTCGCTAGCCTCACTCTCCTGGGGGCCCCACTGGGCTGCCTGTCGTCTGCATCAGTCCCCTGGGTCCTGAGCATCTCCTCCAACTCCCCGGAGCCTGTGTGATTCCTGGGCTTCACCTGTGAGGATGACCGACACTTCCTGGGCACTGCATCCAGGCACTGCACGCTGAGCTTCACACAGTACGTACGATGTGGGAGTGGGTGAGACCAGGGCGGGCCCGAATCCTGTCACTTGCTACTTGCCTGGCCCTGGCCAAGCAGAACGCACTGTGGCTCCCTTTCCTCATCACTAAAGCAGAGCTGCTGGAACCTGCTTCCTAGGTGGTGCTGATGATGTGAGTAAATCCACATCAAGAGCTCAGAACAGTGCCTGGCACGGTGAGGGTCCGGCTCGCACACAGTAAGGACCCAAACCCAGGGGTTCTCCCGACCTACTTCGCCTTCACTGTCACACAGATGAGGACACTGCTTGGAAGGGTGGCTGTGTTCATGGCTACGCAGCTGGTAGGTGCCAGGCATGAGGCAGCTCTGTCCCCTCGTGTCACCGAGCCCGGCTCAGACCTTCCAGGTGGCCCCTGCACTCTCTTGCTTCATCTGCTCCCCTAGCCAGACCTGCTGGGTGGCACGCGTGCCTCCCAGCTCACAAACGTGGGAGTCATGGCAGATTGGTTCATTCTGTGTCTCAACCTATTTTCTATTCAGGGCCCCAAGTCCCAGCAGGGTGATGGAGACTCAACGTCTATCAGTCGAAGGTTCTAGGTCCCTTTGGGGCTGCATCAGAGACTTACACAGGGCCGAGGCACAGGGGACTGGGGACCTCCCTGGACCTTATGGTACCTGTCTGTGCTGGCATCCAAGCCCGAGGTCTTCACGCACATAGGCAAAGACTGGGATGATGGGCCCCCAGGGACAGTTAAGTGGGAGGTCCACTGTACAGATTTAACTGCGCGAGGGGACTGAACCCCCCCGCCTGTGCTGACCTGCTAAGCTGTGGGTGTGAGGCAGGGCCGCTTCCTAGCAAGGACCCACCTGCAGACTAGCTTTCCTACCAAGGACCCACCTGCAGACTAGCTTTCTTACCGAGGACCCACCGCAGACTAGCTTTCCTACCAAGGACCCACCCACTGACTAGTTATGGACCTGGGCGCCTCTGTGCCCTTCTTCCTAACTTGGACGCAGGCACCTAAGAGCCGGCTCTCTTGGCATCACCCGCCCTTCAGGGGGCCTCCCTCAGGTCCTCTGCCTCCCCTGAAGGGTGCTGTGCTCTGGCCTCAACCACGCTGGAGGCGGGCACTTCAGAAAGGCCCTCCTTCCCCCCTCAGCCTGCCAGCTCCCTGGGGCATGGGGCAGGCGGCCCACGGCCCTGCTCCTGGCCCATGATGGGGCATGGCCTTTGCTGTCTCCATGCGGGTCTGCCCGGGAAGGGCACAGGGACCCCTCTTCAGAGCCCCTCAAGAACTAGCGTGCTCTCAGCAGTCCCCATCATCGCTCTCCCCTGCCCCCACCTGAGGGGATCTTTCCTCATCTCTCTGGAAACCCCGTCTCTCCAGCCACCTGCTCTGCCGTCCCCTCCGAGCTGTCTATCTACCATCGCATCCCAGCCTCTAGAGCCTGCATGTTTAGCATCAGAAGTCAGGAATACCTTTCTGGCTTGGCTTTCTGCCTGGTCCCCTTTCTCTGGTGGATAGGGGGTGGGGGTGGGGAATTCATTGATTGTTCCCTCCCACCCCCCGTTCCACCACACCTGGGAGGCCCCCTGGCCACTGGCCCCTCGACTCCAGGTTTTCCAAGCAAAGACCAGCTGTTTCCATTTCCCCAGCCCAGTCCAGGCATGTCCTCTGGCCCCTTGCAGCTGCTGAGGCTTCCAGGAAAGCAGCATGGGTGCCTGCTCTGCAAACATCCACTTTGCGCAGGGTAGAAGAGGGCAGAGGTGGGCAGAGGTGGGCAGAGGAGGGCAGAGCAGGGAAGAGGAGGACAGAAGAACTGGGCAGAAGAGGGGCAGAGCAGGGAAGAAGAAGAAAGGGGGGGGGGAGAGGGGGTGGCAGAGGAGGGGCACAGGAGGGCAGAGCAGGGCAGTGCAGGGAAGAGGAGGGCAGAAGAACTGGGCAGAGGAGGGCAGAGCAGGGAAGTGCAGGGAAGAGTAAGGCAGAAGAACTGGGCAGAGGAGGGAGCAGAGCAGGGCAGAAGTGGGCAGAGGAGGGCAGAGCTGGGCAGAGGAGGACAGAGCAGGGCAGAGGAGGGAAGAGGTGGGCAGAAAGAGGGAAGAGGTGGGCAGAAGAGGGAAGAGGTGGGAAGAGGAGGGCAGAGCTGGCCAGAGGAGGGCAGAGGAGAACAGAGAGGGGCAAGGAGTGCAGAGGGTGGCAGAGGAGGGCAGAGGGGGGAGAGGAGGGCAGAGCAGGGTAGAGAAGGGCAGAGAGGGGCAGACGAGAACAGAGTGGGGCAGAGGTGGGCAGAGGAGGGCAGAGGTGGGCAGAGGAGGGCAGAGGGGTCAGAGGAGGGCAGAGTAGGGCAGAAGAGGGCAGAGGAGGGGAGAGATCAGCAGAACAGGGCAGAGGAGGGCAGAGCATGGTAGAGGAAGGCGAAGCAGGGCAGAAGAGAGGGCAGAGCAGGGCAGAGGGAGGGCAGAGCAGGGCAGAGGAGGGGAGAGGAGGGCAGAAGTGAGCAGAGCAGGGCAGAGGAGGGGGGGGGGGGGGGGGGGGGGGGGGGGGGGGGGGGGGGGCAGACTGGGGCAGAGGAGGGCAGAGGGAAGGCAGAGGGGGACAGAGGAGGGCAGAGTGGGGCAGAGGCGGGCAGAGGGAGGGCAGAGGGGGGCAGAGGAGGGCAGAGGAGGGCAGACTGGGGCAGAGGAGGGCAGAGGGGGCAGAGGAGGGCAGAGGAGGGCAGACTGGGGCAGAGGATGGCAGAGGGGGCAGAAGAGGGCAGAGGGGGCAGAATAGGGCAGAGGAGGGAAGAAGAGGGGCTGAGCAGGGCAGAGAAGAACAGAGGAGGGCAGAGGAAAGCAGAGGAGGCAGACTGGGGCAGAGAATTGCAGAGGGGGCAGAGGAGGGCAGAGGGAGGGAAGAGGGGGGGCAGAAGAGGGCTGACTGGGGCAGAGGATGGCAGAGGGGGCAGAAGAGGGCAGAGGGGGAGCAGAAGAGGGCAGAGGAGGGAAAAGGAGGGCTGAGCAGGGCAGAGGAGAACAGAGGAGGGCAGAGGAAAGCAGAGGAGGGCAGACTGGGGCAGAGGATTGCAGAGGGGGGCAGAGCAGGGCAGAGGAGGGAAGAGGGGGCAGAGGAGGGCAGAAGAGGGCAGAGGGGGAAGAGGACTGCAGAGGAGGGTAGAGGAGGGCAGAAGAACAGGGAAGAAGAGGGCAGAGCAGGGCAGAGATGGGAAGATGAGGGCAGAGCAGGGCAGAAGAGGAAAGAGGGAGGGCAGAGGAGGGAAGAGGTGGGAAGAGGAGGAGAGAGCAGAGCAGAGGAAGTCAGAGGAGGGCAGAGCAGGGCAGAGCAGGGCAGAGGAGGGCAGAAGAACAGGGAAGAAGAGGGCAGAGCAGGGCGGAGATGGGAAGAGGATGGCAGAGCAGGGAAGAAGAGGAAGAGGGAGTGCAGAGGGGGCAGAGGGGGGCAGAGGAGGGCAGAGCAGGGCAGAACAGTGCAGAAGAGGAATAGGAGGGCCGAGGAGGGAAGAGGTGGGAAGAGGAGGAGAGAGCAGAGCAGAGGAGGGCAGAGGAGGGGCAGAAGAAAGCAGAGGAGGGCAGAGAAGTGCAGAGGGAGAGCAGTGGGGTGTAGAGCAGGGCAGAGGAAAGCAAAGGGGGGGGGCAGAGGGAGGGCAGAGGAGGCCAGAGAAGGGCAGAGCAGGCAGAGGGCAGAGAAGGGCAGAGAAGGGCAGAGGGGGGGCAGGGGAGGGCAGAGGAGGGTAGAGGGGGCAGGGGAGGGCAGAGGAGAATAGAGGGGCAGGGGAGGGCAGAGGTGGGCAGAGCAGGGTAGAGCAAGGCAGAGCAGGGCAGAAGAACAGGGAAGAAGAGGGCAGAGCAGGACAGAGATGGGAAGAGGAGGGCAGAGCAGGGCAGAGCAAGGCAGAACAGGAAAGAGGAGGGCAGAGGGGGGGCAGAGAAGGAAAAGGTGGGAAGAAGAGGGCAGAGCAGGGCAGAGCAGGGCAGAGCAGGGCAGAGGAAAGAAGAGGTGGGCAGAGGAGGGCAGAGGCGGTCAGAAAAGGGAAGAAGAACAGGGCAGAGAAGGGCAGAGGTGGGTAGAAGAGGGCAGAGCAGGGCAGAGGAGGGCAGAGAGGGGCAGAGGAGTGCAGAGGAAGGCAGAAGAGGGCAGAGGAAGGCAGACTGGGGCAGAGGATGGCAGAGGAGGGCAGAGGAGGGCAGAGGGGGTAAGAGGACTGCAGAGGAGAGCAGAGGACAGCAGAGCAGGGCAGAGGTGTGCAGAGCAGGGAAGAGGAGGGCAGAGGGGTCAGAGGAGGACAGAGGGGCACAGAGGAATGCACAGGGGGCAGAGGTGGGCAGAGGAAGGCAGAGGAGGGCAGAGGAGGGCAGAGCAGTGCAGATGTGGGCAGAGCAGGGAGAGGAGGGCAGAGCAGTGCAGATGAGGGCAGAGCAGGGAGAGGAGGGCAGAGCAGGGCACAGGAGGGCAGCGGTGGGCAGAGGAGGGCAGAGCAGTGCAGAGGAGGGCTGAGCAGGGCAAAGTAGGGCAGATGGAGGACAGAGGGAAGGCAGAGGGGGGCAGAGGGGGCAGAGCAGGGCAGAGGAGGGCAGAGCAGGGCAAAGTAGTGCAGATGGAGGGCAGAGGATGGCAGTGGGGGTAGAGGTGGGCAGAGGCAGGCAGAGGAGGCAGAGCAGGCCAGAGGAGGGCAGAAGGGGGCAGAGGAGGGCAGGGCAGGGCAGAGGAGGGCAGATGGAGGGGCAGAGCAGGGCAGAGGGAGGGCAGAACAAGGCACAGGTGGGCAGAGGAGGGCAGAGGGGGCAGAGGAGGGCAGAGCAGGGCAGAGAGGGGGCAGAGGAGGGCAGAGGGCAGAGGAAGGCAGAGGGCCGAGGAGGGCAGAGCAGGACAGAGGCAGGCAGAGCAGGGCAGAGCAGGGCGTCCTGCCAGGAGCGGCCTTGGAGACCGGTGTGCGCTCGCCGTCCTTAGGCAGCGCCGCCTGCCGGGAACTCGAGAAAATTCCCGCTTTTCCTTCGGGCTCAAGGTTCAAGGGCAGCTGACAGAGATCGGCATCCCACCGCCGTTCATTTGTTCAGCTGGTGACAAGCATCTATCAGCCTACTGAAATCAGTAAGTGAGGCTAAAATGGAACGTTCTTCTCTCCAGTTCTCTGATATCCCTGAGTCCCGTTTTCACTGAATTTGGGAACAGGTGAGGTAGATAATCAGAGAAGGCAATGGCAGCCCATTCCGGTGCTCTTGCCTGGAGAATCCCATGGACGGAGGAGCCTGGGGGGCTGCAGTTCATGGGGGTCGCTAAGAGTCGGACACGACTGAGCGACTCGCTTCACTTTTCACTTTCCTGCATTGGAGAAGGAAATGGCAACCCACTCCAGTGTTCTTGCCTGGAGAATCCCAGGGACGGGGGAGCCTGGTGGGCTGCCATCTATGGCGTCGCACAGAGTCGGACACGACTGAAGCGATTTAGCAGCAGCAGCAGCAGAGGTAGATAATTCTGGAGGTGTTTAGCCTGTCAGAGGGGGCTGTGGTTAAAGAAAAATCTAAACCACCGTTTTACCGCCGCTGCAGCTAAGTCGCTTCAGCCGTGTCCAACTCGATGCGATCCCATAGACGGCAGCCCACCAGGCTCCTCCATCCATGGGATTTTCCAGGCAAGAGTACTGGAGTGGGCTGCCATTGCCTTCTCCGCGTTTTACCGCAGTGGGGAGCAATTTCTTCTATATTGGGCCAATTCTAGAAAAAAATGTTTACAGGCAATTTTAAAACTTCAAGATAAAAATGATTTTATTAATCACATACACTTATAGGTATGTTCAAAAAACATATATGCATATATATATTCTTTCCTACAGCTTAGATTTCCCACTATTTGAACAGAAGGATGTCAAAAATAAAATGAGGACTGCAGTTCTATTTTATTGGCTTTAAACTGTTAATATAAAAGTGTATTTGTTTATATGGCAGCTACATTGGGGCAATTTTACATTTTTTATTACAAACAATAATGATGTATACTATACTTCTTCTCATAAATTCCATATAGCAAATTGATTCCTGCGGAACACATTCACTGATTTTAGAGAACTCTGGTGTCCCTCATCAATCTGTGATTGTAATTGATAAATGAGTGTAGTATGACATGAATGTTGGTTGATATTTTTGTTTACCTTAACAAAAAAAAGGTGAAATAAACAAGTAACGTCATTCTTAACTAGAAGCAACTTCTTTGCTAACTCAGATAATAATTTTGAAACACTGGAAGGATATTTCCTCAAATTTTTGTGCTATCGAAATTCAGTACTTTCAGACACAACACACGAGTTTCACCTGCATTATTAACATGTTCTACATCACTTCTTTAAGTCTAGACAATCGACAGAATAATAAATCAAGTTGACAACTAGCAAACCATTTACTGATTTCTGCAGTCTAAATACTCAAGCTACCAAAATGAAGTCAGTGAATGTGGAATTGGGGAGAGACAAGTAGCATGGGTTATATAGCATTTCTGTCCTACAGGCAGAATAACTTCAATAACTTCAAGAACAGACAATAGTGAAAGGCACTAAACTAATTAGGAAGTGATTTTTAAATATTTGTTTCATTTTTGTATAATTAACGGTAAACATATATTATTTCATTTTTAATAATAACTGGCTATTATTTCCTTGTTTGTTCATTCACCAAGTTGTGTCTGACTCTTTGCGACCCTGTGGACTGTAGCACGCCAGGCTTCCCTGTCCATCACAATCTCCTGGAGTTTGCCCAAGTTCGTGTCCATTGAATTGGTGATGCCATCTAACCATCCCATCCTCTGTTTCCCTCTTCTGCTCCTGCCCTCAATCTTTCCCAGCATCAGGGTCTTTTCCAGTGAGTCAGTTCTTCCCATCAGGTGGCGAAGTGTTGGAGTTTCAGCTTCAGCACTAGCCCTTCCAATGAATATTCAGGATTGATTTCCTTTAGGATTGATTGGTTTGATCTGCTTGCAGTCTTGAGAGTCTTCTCCAATACCACAGTTCGAAAGCATCAATTCTTTGGCACTCTGCCTTCTTTATGGTCCAGCTCTCACATCTGTACATGACTACTGGAATTATTTCTTAACAATAGCTTTTAACAAATGGCTCACAACATTACTGATCATTTAACAGTTGGCTCTCACAAACCATTAGAATCTGACCCCAGCGTACCCCTGCCAGGCCCCAAGGACCTCTGGGTTCCACACTGACAGCCACTGGCAGAATATGGGAGAGCAAGGAGAGCAAAGGCTTGGCTTTTCCTTCTGCTCCCTCCTGGGATGCGTTCTTGCAGCTCCTGGTCCTCCAGGCTCAGCCACCACAGTTCCCTCACTATGCCTCTAGGGGACTAATGGCTTTTTGGTCTTGCTGATTCCTAACGCTTCCCAATCACATCCACGCCTTTGTAAGTCGTTTCTTATATCCCATTCATCATTCCCTTCTTTCTGAGTGTGTCTCTCTTTTCTGGCTGGACCCTTCTTGCTCAAGTCTGGGATCACAACTACTCAAGTCTGTGATCCTGGGATCACAACTACTAATACTTCCATTCCCAAATGTAGAAACTATGTGTCTTTAGGCAAGTCGCTCAACTTCTCTGAGCTATAGTTTGGTGAGGATTACATATGATGCAGAATGGTATGATTTTGAAAGATTAGCCAGTGGTACTTCATTTTTTCCACCTGCTATTTCCCATAACTTTCCCCAAACTGGGCAGCTATAGCAGTGGATGTTTCTCGGGGACAGGATTTCAAGAGTAAGTAGGAGAAAAGTTTAAGTTTCAAAATCCAAGACCCTGAAGGGCACTGGGGCAAATAAAACCTGGTGAATCAGAGCAAAGCATCCTGCCGGAGATCCCCTGGTCCCTGAGAAGGCTCTCCTACCCTGCGAAGCCGGAAGAGGCGGGATAGAAGAAGCCCCGATAACGTGGAGAGTTGAGGAACTGAGAACAAATGCCTGCAGGCTGAGAGCCGCTCTACAGTGCCCCAGTGTGGCCCGCAGAGATGCTCGTACTGGTGGGACTTCCAGAGTGGTCTGGGTGCTGACATCACAGCAGCCGTGCAGCCTGACAAGCAACAGCCAGATGGCGATGTGCACCTGGGTGAATGGAGGACCATAACGGGGAGCCCTGCGGAAATCAGTCCTGGGTGTTCATTGGAAGGACTGATGCCGAGGCTGAAACTCCAATACTTTGGCCACCTAATGAGAAGAACTGACTCATTGGAAAAGACCCTGATGCTGGGAAAGATTGAAGGCGGGAGGAGAAGGGGACGACAGAAGATAAGATGGTTGGATGGCATCCCTGACTCGATGGACATGCGTTTGGGTAAACTCCGGGAGTTGGTGATGGACAGGGATGCCTCGGGTGCTGCAGTCCATGGGGTCGCAGAGGGTCGGACACGACTGAGCGGCTGCACTGACCTGAGCTCCTGGGCATCCCTTCTGCGAGCCCGGCCGCGGTTTTCTGGAGTGTCCCGGGGCTGGACGTTCGCGCAGGGTAACGATCATGCCGGCAGGGGGCGCTGCGCGGCCACGGTGCCCGCTCGAGCCGCGCCCTGATTGGCTGGAGGCCGCGCCCACTCCCCGCCCGCCCGGAGGACCAGGAGCAGCGGCGCGCCGGCTCGCGCCCCAGTCTGCGGGCCTCCGGAGCGGCGGCGGGGCCGGGGCGGCGCGGCGGAGGGGACAAGACCAGGTTCGGAGGGAAGCAGGCGGCCGGGGAGCCCGCACCCTAGCAAGATGCTGTCTGGCGGCTTCACACGGGTCCTGAGAAGGCCGAGCTGCAGGAGCTCAACGCCCGGCTGTACGACTACGTGTGCCGGGTGCGGGAGCTGGAGCGCGAGAACCTGCTCCTGGAGGAGGAGCTGCGCGGCCGGCGCGGCCAAGAGGGGCTGTGGGCCGAGGTGGAGGCCCGCTGCGCGGAGGAGGCGCGCGGCCTGCGGCGGCAGCTGGACGAGCTGAGCTGGGCCACGGCTCTGGCGCAGGGCGAGCGGGACGCCCTGCGGCGCGAGCTGAGGAGCTGCAGCTGCTGGGCGAGGAGGCGCGCGCCGCCCGCGGCCGCCTGGACGCCGAGCTCGACTCGCAGCGCCGCGAGCTGCAGGAGGAGCTGGCCGCGCGCGCCGCCCTCGAGGCGCTGCTGGGCCGCCTGCAGGCCGAGCGCCGCGGCCTGGACGCGGCCCGCGAGCGCGACGTGCGGGAGCTTCGCTCGCGCGCCGCCAGCCTGACGTTGCGCTACCGCGGCCGCGTCGCCGGCCCTGCCGCGCCCCCTCCGCGCTTGCGGGAGCTGCACGAGGACTGCGCGCTGCTGGTGGCCGAGGCCTGGCGGGAAACCGTGCAGCAGTACGAGGACGATGTGCGCGAGCTGGAGGAGGCGCTGCGGCGCGGCCAGGAGAGCCGGCGCGAGGCCGAGGAGGAGGCGCGGCTGTGCGCGCGGGAGGCGGAGGCGCTGAGGCGCGAGGCGCTCGAGCTGGAGCAGCAGCGGGCGCTGCTGGAGGAGGAGCTGCTGCGGGTGCGCGAGGCGTCCGAGCTGCAGGCGGAGGAGCGGCAGGTCGGTGAGCCGGAACGCCCCCGCCCCGGTCCCGGGCGCCGGGCGGGTAGCGGGTCCCCGGACGGCGCCGCATTCAGGCCGGGCGCGGCGTCCCCGACGGGCGGGCCCGGCCCAGGGTATGCCCCTGGGGCTCCCGGCGCCAAAGGGACCGCCCGACTCTGCGGGGAGGCCTCAGGATCCCCCTGGACGTAGAGTGTGGTGCGATGGCTCTTCGTGCCCAGGGCCGGGGCCCTGCTCCGCTTGTCAGTTTCTGTAGCCCTCGGCGGGCCTGGCTGCATCCTCACCAATAACTCCCTAGGCTCCAGGTTCTCTTTGCTATTTCCTGTACGTACTTCAGGGACCAAGTTCACTTTAAAGTCGATCAGGAAGCTCCCCAAAGTGACTTCCAGAGGTGACAGCTCCTTCCTCCTCAGACAGGCCCCAGAGTTGCGAGGTTTCTAGGCAATGCCAAGCCCTTATCGTGGGTCGTTCAAAGTGGCAGCACCGTTGCACGGTAGGCGGCCTTTGGGGAAAACGTAAATTGTCTTCCCAATCGGGTTTTTATTTTGCCAGAATGGTTTCCCTGTGGGAAGCAGCTGGTCGGCGCTCCCTGGACCGCCAGCACCTTGTTTGTTTTGGGGAGGGGCAGCGATCTTAATGAAGAGAAGAACTTGATCAGAGATGTTTTCCTCACAGTACGTGCTGATGCCAGATCTCTGGGTAGACGCTGGGTTAAGGCAGGCGTCTGGCAGGATGTTATTACAAGTTGCAGGTACTATAAACAGTTTCTTGTCCAGAGAAGCGAAGCTCAGGCTTCTCACACTGACAGGGTGACACCTGTGGCTGGTTTATAACCTGTACACCCAGCCCAGTCCTGCTGTTAGCCCCAGTTCTCCCCAGACTGTGCTAGAATTGAAAATATTCCCCAATCCTACTACTGTCATTAGTTCTCAGGATGACAGCTTAAGACACATCTACACAAATTCAGAAATATCTGAAAGGAAACCGTTTATAGCTTCAAGTTAACAGTTTGTATTGGAGTGATTTTGTGCCTTTTTAAAAACAGAAGCAAAGGAAATAAAGGAGGCAGTTGTGGCAGAGGGGCCTGTGGTGACGTCATAGGTACGATTAATCAGCAGGTATCTGTTGATTGTCCCTGGTCCTTAGCACTGCTCTGGGGCCTCCCTCGTTAAAGAGCTGAAGTCTGGATGGCAAACCCTGAAGTGAAACAGTACCCAGTTGTTTGGGACTTAGTCTTTTGAATCGTGGGTTTTTAAGCCTTTGCCTCATGGTTTGCAAAAACCTCCTGCCAGGGCTGTAGCTGGGGTGAGGACAGGGAGTACTGAAGTGTGTGCTGGTTTCCAGAACTTACTCTGCACTCCCACACTTCCCTTTCCCTGACGGTGGCCAGGGACACCAGTTCCAGAGGGCCCATGTTCTGTGTTGAGTGAAAGCTAGAAAGT
Source organism: Nanger dama (assembly GCA_917880005.1). Taxonomy (NCBI): domain Eukaryota; kingdom Metazoa; phylum Chordata; class Mammalia; order Artiodactyla; family Bovidae; genus Nanger; species Nanger dama. The sequence goes on along the minus strand of CAKJTW010000044.1, from coordinate 7,285,964 downwards.
ATCTTTAACGTAGGCTTTCATGGAGCTTTTAACCAAAGGGAAGTGTCTGCCAAGCTCGCTGCCTACTGAACCCCTTTGTAGGGAACCCCTGCTACACGTCAAGGGTCCCTGCTGTGCAAGCAGGTTTGAAAAAGCCTTCTTTGAGGCGTGTTTCGTGGGCTCAATCCACACCGTTCATTTGCAGTCATAGCCCTCTGGGCTCATTTTGGACCTGGAAGCTCTGGTTTCAGTGTTCCTTTTAGCAGCAGAACCCTTTTGCTCCCTGTTAACTCTTAAGTGTGCCCCCAGATATGAAACAGAAGCAGAGTTCCTCTGATTCCAGTAGAGGTGGGCACTTGACATGCAGTTCATATTACCTTCTTTGACGCTGGGACTCCAGGGCCCTTCCCTGGGGTCACACCAGACCCAGAACCAGGACCCCACTGTACTGTCCTGTCCTGTCTCTTATTGGAATTTGCTTCATTCCACTAAAATAAAGATGAAGGAAAATGTTGATAAGGACTTGCAGGCTTTATCACACTGTGTATTTCCTTATCCATACCCTGACTCTTTCATCAGTTAGCTTAAAGCAACTATATTTCAAGTTGCATTCCAAACGACTCTCAACACCAAGCATTAGTGTTTTATTTTTAAGGAGTGCAGAAATGCTAGGAATTTTGTTTAAGAGTGAGTATTGATGATTTAACCCCCAGGCTCCTGACGTCTTCAAATTCTAAAGAAGCTACCCTGGGGGAGACTGGAAATATACGACCTGATTTAACTAATTTACTGTAATAAAAGTTTCATTACTAAGAATTAGCTTCTTGTATGCTGGGTACCACAGGTACGAAGCCCATCACATGTGTTTTCACTCTCAGTCCTCATGCAAGTCTTAGGAAGTGGATACCAATATTTGCCCCATCTTGCAGATGATGAAACTGAGGCCCATAGGTCACCCAGTTATTAAGTAGCTAAGCCTGGATTTGATTGCAGCTTCATTGCTTGAGCAACTAACCACTGGGCAGTATTCCCTCTCTGCCGTCTGTTCTGTTAAAATGGACTTTAAACCAGTGTTCATTTTGCTTTCATACGGTGATGATCCCTGTTCTTCCTAAGGACCAGCACAGAGGTGCCTGTTAATCTATAATTCTAAAATGCTTTCAGACCCTTCCAGCTGGCTGCTGTCAGAATAGTTTTAGAGTTAAGTCATTCATTTACTTTCTTCCGTTTCCTGTATGGTTTAATGGAAACGCCTATTTGGAGGCAGGAACCCCTACATAGTATCCAGGCTCTGGGCTGCGCCTGCAGCTCGAGGGGAAAGCTGCTCGCCAGGCCTCCCTGGGGAAAGTGGGCCTTCCCAGATGGCCTACATGCCTTAGGCCTGTCTGGTAGGCCCCTTGCCTCAGATTTGCCAGAGAAGTTTGATGAACTGACATCCAAGTCCCCAGCATTTTTGTATAGTTCAGATTTCTTGAAGCTTCCCAGGTGGTGTGGTGGTAAAGAATCCACCTGCCAATGCAAGAGTTGTAAGATATGCAGGTTTGATCCCTGGGTTGAGAAGATCCCCTGGAGAAGGAAATGGCAACCCACTCCAGTATTCTTGCCTGGAAAATTCCGTGGACAGGGAGCCTGGCGGGCTACAGTTCATGGGGCCAGGAAGAGTTGGTCACAACTGAAGAACAGAGCACAGATCACTTGAACCCTGGCCTCCCAGTCTGCAGGAAGGGACTTCAGGCAAAAACTGGAAGACGTTTGTGACTTACAGCAGCCTTACCCATAAACACAGAGATTTTGGCTTGTGAAAGTGTGCTTTTAGCCTCGAGGCTGGCCCTGGACAGCTTATACAACCCCGAGGTGTGAATGACTGAGAACTTTCTTTTGACTGTAATGGAGTCAGTTTAGCTGCCCTGCTTTGGTCTCATTTCTGGCTCTGCCTTGTTTGTGTCTCCGTTTCCCCATCTGTGAGCTAGGGCTGATGAAATTAGCCCACACTGAGCACGCAGTGTGCCAAACTGGCCGTCCTGGGGGCACAGCAGGGAACATAACAGACTCAACGGACAGGACAAGACCTTGGCCTCACAGGTCTGGAGGTGGAAGCAGTGCGGTGTTCAGGGGCAGGTGTGGCTGGGGCCCGTGGGGGAGGGTGGGGGCCACCGCAGGCCCTGGGCTCCTGTTCTGAGGGTGGGGAAGGCCGCTGGAGGGCTCTGTGCAGAGTGGCGACCTGTGTCTTCATGGAGTCTCCTTGGCTGCTGTGTTGCACATGACTTCTTTGCAAAGAAGTTTGTGCATGCTAAGTCGCATCGGTCTTTTCCAGCTCTTTGTGACCCCATGGACTGTAGCAGAGAAATTTAATTATTGTTAAAATGCTTAGAAAAAAATATCAGACACATTCAGTGCTCTAACTGCAAATCTGCTAAGCAGGTCAAGATCTCTGAGCCATGCCAAAGAGGTTACACAAAAATTCTCTCCCTCCCAGAACAGTTCTGCACCCCACAAAATAAGAGGAGGAAAATCAGACTGTGAGTTGAAATAAGTGCAGTTCCAACCACACAGGTGGGAGCAGGGCGATCTCTTTCAGAGACCTTGCCATCAAGACAGGAGGTGCTGGAGGACTGGGCCATGGGCAGCAGCGAAGGGCAGAGGTCAGACTTCACCGTGAAGTTGAAGCCCATAGTCTTTGCAGATGGATTGGACGTGGTGGGAGAGATGGGGAAATCGAGTCTTCTCCAGGGCTTGGGGCCAGAGGAGCTGGAGGAACGGGGGTTGGTGCAGGAAGGCAGGCTTGGGTGGGAGAGCAGAGTTGGGTTTGAAATGCCTCTGAGATAGCCACCTGCTCTCATAACATAAAATGATGAGCCTGGAGTTCAGAATGTGGCCTGGGTCAGAGCTGCAAATACTTAGCATCCAGTCAATGCATTGTTATTAACACTTACTTTTAGGTTTTGCATCTGAATGAGGTTAGGTTATCACAGTATTTAAATTCCCTCGAGCTCCAGCATTCAAGGTGACCTTTGCATGCTCTTCCTCTTGTATCTGGGTGATGTGCTTAGCTAGGAGCTGCTCAAGCTGGGTGACGAGAAAGAGAATTCTTTGGACACTGAGCGCAGCCTGCTTTCCCTGTGTAGCTTGCATTTCATCATCTGTTGTAAGGCACCCAGAAGTTCTCTAAAATAGCAACTGAAAAGGTGACCTTTTTCCCCAGCTCTTGTATCTCTCGGCAAAACTGCTCTGCCTGGGTTAGAATTCGCTGCTGTGTGTCAGGCTCAAGTGCCTTGGCCTGGCCCAGGGTCTGAAAACTTCTGGAGAACTGGAGGCCAAGTATGACACATTATTCAACCAGCAGGATGGGTTACAATTCCTGTGGAGACTGCTGGGAGCCAGTAATTCTTACGTTCCTGCTTCCAAAAGTCAATGAGTTTTCCTTTGACAGTTTAGGAAGACTTGACTCATGTGGGAATGTGGTTGGAACTGCTCTTATTGTAACTTAAACACAGTTTGATTTTCCCTCTATTTTGTGGGGGTACAGAACTGTTCTGGGCCCCTGGGAGGGAGAAAAATCTTCGTGCTACCTCCTTGGCATGGCTGGGAGATCTTGACTTGCCTAGGAGGTTTATGGTTAGAGAATTGAATATGTCTGGTTCTTTTCCTAAGCTTTTTAGCAATAATTGAACTTCTTTGCAAAGACATTACTATATGTCATCAAATTTTAATATTTAGGTAGAATTTCCTCTAGTAGGAAGGATTCATATACGTATGTTTACACAGCATTTCATATTGTAACCTTGTACCTGAGTTTATACTTTCTCTAAAATGGGGGAACATGGGGTTTTAACAGTGAGACTTAACTGCAGAATACGTGAATGTCATGTGTGACCAAATTCTGGTAGCTGTCACTTAAATCAAGACTGGCCAATGGTCTGATCTGATGAACCTCTTTACCTATTTATAATGCCAGTTTGGGAGGGTGTTTACACTTATCCACCCTCAGATACTACCTCAGTTCAGTTCAGTTCCGTCGCTCAGTCCCCCAGTCGTGTCCGACTCTTTGCGACCCCATGAATCGCAGCATGCCAGGCCTCCCTGTCCATCACCAACTTCTGGAGTTCACTCAAACTCATGTCCATCGAGTCAGTGATGCCATCCAGCCATCTCATCCTCTGTCGTCCCCTTCTCCTCCTGCCCCCAATCCTTCCCAGCATCAGAGTCTTTTCCAGTGAGTCAATTCTTCGCATGAGGTGGCCAAAGTACTGGAGTTTCAGCTTTAGCATCATTCCCTCCAAAGAAATCCCAGGGCTGATCTCCTTCAGAATGGACTGGTTGGATCTCCTTGCAGTCCAAGGGAGTCTCAAGAGTCTTCTCCAACACCACAGTTCAAAAGCATCAATTCTTTGGTGCTCAGCTTTCTTCACAGCCCAACTCTCAGATCCATACATGACCACTGGAAAAACCATAGCCTTGACTAGATGGACCTTTGTTGGCAAAGTAATGTCTCTGCTTTTCAATATGATACTACCTAATGGGAAATGGCAACCCACTCCACTGTTCTTGCCTGGCGAATCCCAGGGATGGGGGAGCCTGGTGAGCTGCCGTCTATGGGGTCGCACAGAGTTGGACACGACTGAAGTGACGCAGCAGCAGTAGCGCTTCTTAAATTTACTGCTTTGCTTTAAAATTACTCCTTAGCTTTCAAAGCGAAGTAGCTTCGGTTTTTGTTTTAGCATACTTTATATAGACGAAAAGAACATGCAGCAATTATTAGTTTGAATGTATAGAGCTGCTGTGAGAAGCAGAATCATTTACATGCTCATCACGCTTGGTAAATCCAGTGTGAGACCTTAGTTGCATTCACTCCTTAGTTGTATAGACTCTATTGATTTCGGACGGTCAGCATGTTGCCAGGTGCCTTTGATGGAGGGATCATGTGATAAATGAAAATAGATTTCCTTCTCCCAATACTCTTACAATTTTTAAATTCCACAAAGATAACTGTCTAAGAATGTAAGCTTTTTAGTTAATTGTATTCAGAAATAATTGCAAACCAGAAGTTAAAGTATGTGGACTTACTCAGAGTTCTAAGTATTTGTTCAGCTAATTATTCCCCAGCATAACTATAAAATGCTATGTAAAACTGTTAATGGAGAGTAGTGCAGACCTGGGAAATGCTATATATGAAACCATTGTGTTTATTAAAATATATTGTTGATTTAAACTGGTACATTTTGAGGAAGGTAATATTATCTTGGTCATTTCAAATCCGGTTCACCAGTTGTGTGCTGTAAGACTCATGTAAAGGACATTTTTCTAGAGATGGGGGTGGGGATGGGGGTGGCAGGGGAGTGGGGAGTGCAGGAGGCAGCGCCCTGAGATGTCTCCCAGCCGTAGGACATGGACAGATGCAATTAACCCTGTGGGAGTGGAACTGCCGAGGGGACAATGTGAACACGTGCCTGGGAGCTCTTATTAACCATGTGCTATGAGAATGTCTAGTCCAGGCTATGGTTTTTCCAGTAGTCATGTATGGATGTGAGAGTTGGACTGTGAAGAAAGCTGAGCACCAAAGAATTGATGCTTTTGAACTGTGGGGTTGGAGAAGACTCTTGAGACTCCCTTGGACTGCAAGGAGATCCAACCAGTTCATTCTAAAGGAGATCAGCCCTGGGTGTTCGTTGGAAGGAATGATAACTAAAGCTGAAACTCCAGTCCTTTGGCCACCTCATGCGAAGAGTTGACTCACTGGAAAAGACCTTGATGCTGGGAAGGATTGGGGGCAGGAGGAGAAGGGGACAACAGAGGATGAGATGGCTGGATGGCATCACTGACTCGATGGACATGAGTTTGAGTGAACTCCAGAAGTTGGTGATGGACAGGGGAGGCCTGGCGTGCTGCGATTCATGGGGTTCGCAAAGAGTCAGACACAACTGAGTGACTGAACTGAACTGAATGAGAATAGTCATAAAGGTTTATATCCAGGTCTAACTGTTGACATTTATGCCCTGAATATTTTTTTGTCAAATTAATGTAACTTTTCTCCAAGATGATTTTAAAGTAGCTTGTCTACGTGAAGCAAAGAAGTCTATCAGCTTATATAATTGGGCAAATCGTGAGTGTGGGGGAAATTCTGTTTCAGATCTGAGTGACTTCTGTTTTAAATGTAGTGAAATCCCTGTTTTCTAGTCTTGGCTTGTTTTAAATGGCATCTTACTTCGCCAGTGTTAGTGTATTTACTTACCTATGCTGACTGATGTCTAAGGTGTAGAAATGCTTTACAAGCTTTCATTATTATTAGGGAATATGAACAGAAAATTCTGACATCTTCCTTAAGTGATTAAAAAAAAAAAAACTTTTCCAAGTAGGAGAAATACAGTATTGAAAAATTGTTCTTGCAATAACTGTGTTTTTAATGAATCTGGAAATTTTTCATCTCTTTCTGTGTTGGACCCCACAGAGCTCCAGCCCCCTGACCCCCAAAACTTCTGTTCTCTTTAGAGAGAGATCGCCTACCTGGAGGATGAGAAGGCAGCCCTCACCTTGGCCATGGCCGACCGGCTGCGGGACTACCAGGAGCTCGTGCAGGTGAAGACTGGCCTCAGCCTGGAGGTGGCAACCTACAGGTAAGGGGCGCTGCGCTGAGCACTTTAAAGCCCCTGCAGGCTCCGTGCGGTGGCTTTGTCACAGCCGGGAGCAGCCCCCAAGGTGGCCAAACCAGGTGTCCAGGATCAGAGTGGGGAGGGGACAGGGCCCCACTCCAGATCACAGAGCGGGCACCCCCTGGTGCTGGGAGTAGCTGAGTTTTGCCCCCTTGCCTGCCCTTTGCGTGTCTAGGGAACCAGTGAAGAGCTCTACACACGCCAGCTCCCTGGATCCTAGGGATTAGGTACCGTGTTAGTTACAGGCCTAGAAAGGAGAGTACCAGGACTCGGACCCAGAGAGTCTGACTCCATCTGCCAGCAGTTGTGCTGTTGCTTCAAACCCCGGGCCTCTGACTCTGTCTCCCGGGGTTCATCCTTCAAGAAACTCGTCTCTGCCCAAAGATCAGCAGGGAGCTCCAGGTGCCTGGCTTTGTTTATGATGTTGACTTGAATTCGATCGACCCAGATCAAACAGTCACGGAGCCCTCAGGGGCGGAGGCCGTGGCCTCCTGGCGTGCCCTGTGGGTCGCAGAGTGGTGCTTGCCCTTAGCGCCTACCTCCTGCCCCCAGGGGTGAGCCATCACTGGCTGCGGTGGCACCTCATACCACTTGCAGCTTTCCTAAGAATGAGGACTGGGCCGGGGCCCCAGATCGCAGATGCTTACAGTGGAAGGACTTTCAGGGGCCCAGGCGCCCCCACCTGTGAGATGGCCGTGCTTACTGAGCCCTCGCTGCCTGCCCGACGCAGTGCTGAGTGCTTCGAGGCTGCTCACTGCCTGTGTCGCCCTTCAGGTGGTGGACGCCATGCACCCCTTTTGCATGTGAGGGATGGCTCTAGGAGCAGGCATCCAGGCTGGTGTGGGGCCTGTGCTGTACCCACCAAGCCGTGTAAAGTGGACTCGATGCCCGCTGGCTCCTGGTTGCTGTGAGCGTGAACCAGTCGTGGGTATGGGTGAGCTTTGGAGCCTTGGCCCTGGCTGATCCCAGGAGGCCTGGTCGTCAGTGCCATCAGAGTCAGCAGATGGGCAAGTTAGACCTGGAGCGGGGAGGAGGGGACCGAGGTCCGCCACCCCCACTTCCCGGGTTGGGGCACGCGGCCGGGATGGAGCCCAGCCTGGATCAGCACGCCCTGGGGGGCTGCCTGTGGGGTCTCCTGATCTTACCCCTCACTCTGAACATCAGAGCGACCTGGCTGCTCTGATGTGCATCCAGAAGCAGCTTTCTTACCCACGAGTGTAAGCTGGGTGTCCACATTGGAGCCTGGGGCCAGCCTCAGCGATTCTTCACTATCTGGAAGACCTGCCTCAGCCAGCCTTTGGCCAGGGCTCTTGTTAGCATCGGTGAAGAGGGAGCAGGCTATTGGGCAGGACCCACAGGGGTCACTAAGAGGCCAGGCCTGCCCAGGGGCACGGACCCGCCACCTGAATTGAGGGATGGTCCTGGGGCCAAGCTGGTGGGGGGGTTCAGGGCATCAGGGAGGGCAGAGGTGATACTTGCCAGTCTCTGCTTGCCAAGGGCCATCTCCCCACGTTCTCCTCAGAAACCTCATGGGGTAAGTACTGCAAAAGCAGCTCAGCAGGCTGTTCAAACACATGCTGAGTGAGATAAGCTGAACCTTACTAAGAAGGAAAACATCAAAATAGTTGGGCTTTGTTTGGGGGAGGGAAGCATTAATTAGGATCTTGGTCACTTGTTAGTGACAGAAACCCTTCTCAGACTGGCTCAAGTCAAAGGAAGCTCTTGTTCCTCACAAAACTGATAAAGCCCTCCGCTCAGCACAGCGGGTTCAGTGCCCGGATGGCGCTGCTGGTGATCTGGCCCTCTGGCCCCTTCCTTGCTCTGTCCTCACCATGGCAGGAAGGCCCAGCAGCTGTAGGCTCTTGTCCCTGCAGCCCCCAGACTCGTGGGCAGAGGAGGGGCACCTTTCCCAGCAGGATTCCCAGGCCCCTCTGGCTCTGCTGCGCCCCATGCCTGCCCTTGGCCTGGGGAACAGAGTGCTCGGAGGGGCCGCCTTCCCGAGTCCCACGGGCTGAGACAGGGCGGAGGCCCAGCCTTCCAGGGCAGACGCCGGGCTGCCTAGAAAACCCACACCTGTGCCGTGTTAGGTGAGGCCTGGTTTTGAGGGGGTCTTTTCTCTACAGAGCATGTTGGATCTTCCTGTTCCCTTTCTGTAAAAGTCCTCTGTTAAAGTCCAGAGACTCTGAATTTACGCCTCATCTTTCCGGGGTTTGCATCCTGTCCCCACTTCCTTGTCGTGGGAAGTCAGCACGTACAGGCGGGCCTCTTGCCTGAGAGGTCAGGGCCTCCCCTTCCTGGGAGATGTTCACAACTCTCCCAGCTCAGCTTTCCTCAAGGCTTAGCGTGTTTTTAGCTTTTCTCTTGGTGGTGGTTGAACTTTTTTCGCTCACATCCGCAGGGACAGAGTTCACTCCTGTCTGTGGCTGGGCATCCGTTTTCTCACCCATTAGGAACTGACATGGCCATCTCCTAGGAGTGTAGGAGGCATTAGTCCTTCCCAGGAAGTGGGTGACTGATGTCACTGTGCCTTTCTGAAGGCCAAGTGACCTTGGGGGAGATGGGGAGCCCGGCCCTGTGGTTAGAACTGCTGCCGGCCCCCAGGGCTCAGCACTGAGACCGGAGGGCCTGCAGACCTGGAGGGCATGCAGGCAGCTGAATCTGACCGTTCCTTTGTAGCAGCCCAGAGCCTGGCATTTCCCATCACTGCTAAGTGTCCTGAAGATAAATCCTTGTCGTGTCTCACGTGACTGGGTACTTTGTGCTCCTTCCCAAATTCTGAGCCCAGGTCCGAAAACTCCTCTTCACAAGTGCCTGTTTGGTCTTTATGAACCTTGACTCGCCGTCCCTGGGAGGCTGATCTTCCCTCTGCTGCCTCCTGGATGGCAGCAGGGACCATGGTGCCACACGGCTGCTCACCGCCCCATCCAGGGGGCTGAGGTGGCGATGGCTGCAGCCAGCATTGCTCCCCCTCGCGGCTGGACTGTTCCTCGTCACAGCCGCCCCCCAGTGCTGCTCATCAACCGTCACCCCAACCACACGCTTCCCACTGGAAGTGCAGCCCAGCGTGGCTGACTCTGCGCTGTGTGGAGGCCAGCTCTCAAGTACCGTGAACCCTTCCAAACCCAAGTGTCTGACCCTTTCCAGTAGCCTTCACCGTGAAGAAGAAATGATAAAATAATAACAGAATGGTGTAACGCATAATTAATAGATATAAGCTTATAGTTTATAGCGTTCCTGGTGGTTCAGTGGTAAGAGAATCTTCCTGAAACCTGACCTGGGTTTGATCCCTGGGTTGGGAAGACCCTCTGGAGGAGGAAATGGCAACCCACTGGTGGGCAGGAGCCCTGGGCCGGGCCAGGCCAAGCCGAGGCTGCCTTGAGAAGGGGGGTGCGGAGGAGGCAGGTGGGCACGGCTGCGCTCGCTCTTCCCTGCCTGTCGCCGGTCGTGTCGTGCGCGGCTAGAGATGCTTGTCCACCATCACACTGAAGGGGGAGTGTTTGTTTATGAGGGGCTGAGAGACGGTGGGGAGATAGATGCTCAGAAACAGGCAAGGGCTTCATTCTAGGCTGCGTCTGCACGTGGGTGTCACCCAGAGAAGCTGATGAAGTGGCGGCTCCTGGGCCCAGTCCTAGATGTTCCTGTTACCTGGCACCAAGTGGGCCCGAGCGTGGTCATGCTTCAGCTTCAAGGGTGGTTGCCAGGTGCACCCAGGGCAGAGAAGCGCTGTTCTGGGGCCCTGCTCACGCAGGCCTGCAGATTGCAGTGTTGGAGTCACTTGGCACCTCAGGCTTCTGGGACGCCTTCGGCCCACCCTGATCAGAGTTTCCTATCACAGGATCCCAGGTGACCTGACCCCACATTGCTGTCTGCAGAGCCCCCGGGGCATCCAGAAAGCTCTGAGCCTGTCTCCCAGCAGGCTGGAGGACAGGACAAAGGACGGGCAGACCTAGTGAGGGGCTGGTGGAGCATGCAGAGTGGGCTTCCTGGAAGAGACAGAGCTGAGTCTTGCAGGGAGGGCAGCCAGGAAGAGACCATGAGGAAAGGGCCTTTCAGGCTGAGGGCGGCCGAAGCAAGGACCTGAGGACTGAGCTAACGTGTCTGTAGCAAGGCCAAGCATTTGGGCAGCTTGGTTTTAGGGGCTGTCCACGGAGGAGCATGTGTGATGTGTGAGTAAGAACCTCGCCTGTCAAGCTGTGTTCTGTGAGCTGGGGTCTGTGCACTCAGGCTGCTCTGGAGACGGTCTGCATGCAGGGTATGGTGACTGTTCAGGGGCGGGTCACAAGGGTGCAGCCGGGTGCTGAGAATAAGGCCACATGAACAGAGGTAGGCTCCTATACCACGGGACATAAGACACGTCCCCAAGTGCAAGGCTTCTGGAGTCAGAAAGGAGTTGTGAGAATCGGGGAAGTTTCTCGAGGGAGGTGACGTTGATCTGGGTCTTGGAGGATGGCAGAGGTTTGAACATCATACGCAGAAGAGGGGAGGTGAGGGGGTGTCACGGGAAGAGGGAGATGTGTGCTTCCGTGAAAAGTCAAAGAAGATGTTAAAATAATAGAATGCACGTTCCAAGAAAATACTGCACACGGGTTCTCGCTGGTGATAGGGTCTGGTACCCATGGTTCAGAGAGGGAATGGTAAGCTTCAGGCCAAGGTAGCATGAGAGCTTTTCAAGGTTTGTGGGATTTGAGTTGGGCCTTGAAGGGTAGGGAAAGGGGGATAGGAATACGACAGTATTCAGAACCCACCGTGTCCTGTGCCCCTTGCTGCTGACATAAAGATCAGGCCGACAAGCTACAAATTGAGAATTTGTAGAAATACAGTTGAAAAATAGAGAATCCCCCCTCCCCACCCCCTGCACCAACAGAGGACAGAACCCCATCATTTGGAGTAGGCTGTTCGAAAACATATTGGGGGATGGGGGAAGATAGTCAAAATTGCAACAAAAGATGCAGAGCTACCCAGAGTAAGCTGAGTCCAGAAGCGACAAAACTGAGGGTAAGCAGGGGCCCCTCTTGGATTTCTGATCCGGGGTACAGATGATGAAATCTCCATCAGAATTTACAAAGAGGCTTTGTTTTTATGTTTTGGGAGTGGAGAGAATAACAGTTCTAAGTTTCCCCTGGAAAAATGGAAAGCAGGGCCAAAGGATTTCTCAAACACTAAAGTTAGTCTTGCCTGGCCAGATACTGAAGTGTAGTGCAAAGATTTCCTGTCTGGGGACTTCATGGCAAAGTCCTTTAGGTTAGTCTTTGTGTTGATATGTCTGTGTTTGGGGAGGTCGTACATACAGAACCCCCTTTATCTGATCTCAGTGGGCAGATGGGGTGGGTTTTAACTGAGAATATCCAGTGTCTAGGTTTACACTATAGATAGCGCCTAATGCTGGAATTTTATCATTTTAATGATGTTTCTGGTTGCTCCATTATTTTTAAGACCACCTATACCTTTTTATGTATTTGTTCGAAGGAAAACATTTCTTGGAAGTTCTCAAGTTCTTGGATAAATACATTTTGTTATTTTAAAAGTTGAATCCTGCTTTGGGAAAACTTATAAAAATGTGTAATGCTGAGACTTATCTGCCTATAATGTGAAAAACCTGAAGTTAAAATCTTGTAGTTTTAAGGATAGACAATTAGGATCAAGGATCAACGGATGCAGCTAGCCCCACATCATTGTGTAAATGAATTAGCCCTCAGTTAACTGTGGCTTTAGGTAATCCAGAATCTCTTCCCTTGAATTATTTTTGTTAATGGAAAATCAGCTTTTTCTAAGGCCAGTAGAAAATGATGTAGGTGACGAGGATGGCTGACCTTTACTGAGCGAGTATTCTGTGACAGCCACTGTTGTGAGAACTTTCTAGTCATATATTAATTAGCACCATAAACCTGTCCTCTGTTAATTAGCACTACAAACAGTGCTCCCTGTTTCAGAAATGCAAAAGCTGAGCCACAGAGGTTGAGCAGCTTGCCGGAGTCAGAGGACTAGGAAGTGGCAGGGTTTGAATCCAGGCAACCTGATTCTGGAAGTTAATGTGCTCACCACTCCCTGTGCTTTCTCTTCTCTGCTTTATTCCTAATCTTGTTTTTTGCGTCCGTTTTTTTTTTTTTCTCTGTCTCTGGATTTGACAAACTTCGTGCGTTCACCCGGAGCGCAGAGGCAATGGCCAGAGGCGCCTGGCACCACTGCCTGCCTGCGGTCTTTCACCCGCCTGTGTCAGGGGGCTGCTGCTGCTGCTGCGTCGCTTCAGTGGTGTCCGACTCTGCGACCCCACAGAATGCATCTCAGCAGCCCCCCCGCCCCCGTCCCTGGGATTCTCCAGGCAAGAACACTGGGGCAGACCTTTCCAAATCTGATGGCGATGCCGGTCCTACAAATGGACTTCCGACCCCCTCTCCTCCCTTACCCTCTGGTCCCCAGTCCCCATCGAGAGTGGCAGGCGGTCCCCTAGCCTCTTTGGAGCTGGGGGCAGGGAAGCGGAAGCGCCTTCTCCCAGCCCCTCCCCTCCCCTCCTCCCACCCCCACTATAGAGCTTTTTCAGGAAGTGCCTGGGGAACCATCTCTCCATCAGGACCCCGAAGGCAGGCTCCCCCGAGGCTGCTTCTGGAAACAGCTTCTGCCTCCTGCACCCTTCTCTCTGCCTGGTGGGCGTGCGGGAAGGCCAGCAGCATCTTTGCCCTGGGCTGTCTGCACGGTTGCCGCCCAGGAGGGACCATTGTTAGCCCCCACGGGGTCTGTCAGTGCCGGGCCGCATCAGTGCTCGCTTCCACCCGTGGGCCTCAACGAGGCCGTGGACCTGGTTTCCCTGTACACGTTTGCTTGTTTTCCTGCCCCTCGAGGCTGCCAACCTGAGGGCCTTATGAAACACTAATAGCCCATGATTCAGGCGGTTGGCATCTCAGCAGCACGATGGCTCTGAGCAGCTTTATTCCTCTGCTCCCAAAATAACTGGAGAATGCTTGACCTGCTTCTTAAAGCTGTACGAGTCTATTCCTTAAAAACCATTCCTTTGAAAGCTTTTGAGGGGGCCGACCCTTCGTGGCCTCGCCCCTGCGGTTTTGGGTCTTCCTCTGCCGTAGTCCCGTGGGCAGCACTGGAGGCGGGGCGCTCCGTGTCTGGTGGGGGACATGGAGGCGGGACGCCCGTGTGTCTGGGGGGTTTCATGGAGGCGGGCGTGTCTGGGGGAGCACCCGGGGGCGGGGCGCCGTGTGCTGGTGGGGGACACGGAGACGCCCCGCGCAGGCGGGCCACGGAGGGGGCGGGCGCCGCGTGTCTGGGGGGCTTCACGGAGGCGGGCGCCGCGTGTCTGGGGGCTTCACGGAGGCGGGGCGCCGCGTGTCTGGGGGGCTTCACGGAGGCGGGGCGCCGCGTGTCTGGGGGCTTCATGGAGGCGGGGCGCCGCGTGTCTGGTGGGGGACACGGAGGCGAGGCGCCGCGTGTCTGGGGGGCTTCACGGGGCGGGCGCCGCGTGTCTGGGGGGCTTCACGGAGGCGGGGCGCCGCGTGTCTGGGGGGCTTCACGGAGGCGGGCGCCGCGTGTCTGGGGGGCTTCACGGAGGCGGGGTGCCGCGTGTCTGGGGGGCTTCATGGAGGCGGGGCGCCGCGTGTCTGGGGGCTTCATGGGCGGGCGCCGCGTGTCTGGTGGGGGACACGGAGGCCGCACGCCCGCGTATCTGGGGGGGCTTCACGGAGACGAGACGCCGCGTGTCTGGGGGGCGTTCACGGGAGGGCGGGCGCCGCATGTCTGGGGGGCTTCACGGAGGCGGGGCGCCGCGTGTCTGGGGGGCTTCACGGAGGCGGGGCGCCGCGTGTCTGGTGGGGGACACGGAGGCCGCACGCCGCGTGTCTGGGGGGCTTCACGGAGGCGGGAGGAGCCATGTATCTGGGGTCTTCACGTAGGCGGGGAGCCGTGTGTCTGGGGTCTTCACGGAGGCGGGGCACCACGTGTCTGGGGGGCTTCACGGAGGTGTGGGTTCAGCACCAGAGGCCCCGCCTGTGAGGCCTGTGCTGGGCGGCGGGGGGGCGGGGGGCGGGGGTGTGACGCCCGCAGGTCGGGCAAGCCGTTGGGAGGGGGTGCTGTCGCAGGCCTGAGTCCTCGGGGGTGTCTTTTCCCTAGGGGCCTAGTGACTGAAATCACAAGTGACGTTGGCTGTGCTTTCGTTAGTGTGGTCTGGAGGCTCTGTCTGCGAGGTTCGATCGACAGTGTGTATGAGACAGTACCTTCTCTGCACCCGCAAGGAGGCCCAGGTGGCTTGCAGGGCAGCCGAGGGCCCACGCCGCCTGGCCCTGGTCTCTGCTCTCTGCTCGTCTGCTCACCGTCGGCCAGATAGCGCCGTCGCCCCATCGTGGGATTGCCAGGGCTTGATGAGACAGACGGCAGGGTCGGAGCCTGCTTAGGGTGCCCCTGTATTAGGGCTGGCAAAGGCCTTGGGGGGCGGGAATGTTAGGGCTCTATCACCCCTCGAGGTCTGGTGCCCCTCCTAGGAACCGGAGTAGCTGACTTAGGGTCCTGCACTCTAGAAGTCTGGTGATGAGTTGGATTTCCCCGAAAGAGGAACAGAGCCTTGGTTCTATGAGGGAGAAGGAAGGTGTTTTTCCGCTGGGGCATCTTTATCCCGAGCACCCTGCCCACCTGTCGTCTGTTCTCTGCTGGCCGGGACACCCTGCAGCCCGTTTCTGCCTGCTGTGGCCAGCCAGTGAGAGCACCCTGTGGTACCCGAGGCTTCCTCCCGAGCAGGCGGAGGGAAGAGCTAAAATAGGACTTGGCTTCTCGGCAGCTCTCCCGCCCCCGCCTTGGCCCTTGGCTATAGGACTCTGCCTTTCCTGCTGGTGCCATCCCGGGTGCACCCCCACAGGCTGACTTTCCCGTCAGCGTGTGCCTTTTATTCTGTAGGGCCCTCGGCACTTTCTATTTGTGTTCAAGGAACCCAACACACCGGGTCAGGAGGGTGTGGGATTAGCGGCCGGTGCCCGGTTTCCTGGCTCTCCGGGTGTGGAGCGCGAGGCTCTGGGCGTGGCCCCGAGGCGTCCGACGAACCCTCCTGAGCATAGCTGGACTGGAACTCCTCGCCCTCGTCTCTGCTTCTCCTAGACTGCGGGATGGGGGGGCTCCTGCCCTCTTCCAGCCTACCAACGGGGCTCTCGCATGTGTGGGAATCACTGCCTTTGAGTCCGTGGAAACAGGACTTGGCACACTGCTCTGCCTGACCCCAGAGTCCCCGCTGGCGTCCCTCCCGTCTTTGGCTGCCCGGCTGTCAGTGGTCAGTCAGCATTTCCAAGTGGGCACCACTTCTGCTTGCCCTTTGCCCTATGCAGTGTATTTCTTGGAACTGACGTTGGTGACCTCACACGCTGCCCTGGCAACTGAACAATTGTGCCCAGAGCAGCCTGCATCCTAGGGTCTCGGGGCCCTGGGTCTGGCTGAACCACCCGTGGAGCAGAGAGGCCAGGAGGCCTGCGTCTGCTCTCTCTTCAGGGCTTCAAGTCCTAGACGTGGATAACAGTGAAGACTTTATGGTTTTATACTTTTGGAGTTAGATATGGCCAAAGAAACCCCGAGTCTAGTGCATTTTGCCATTTTTATCAGAGGAGGTAACTGGATGCTGCCTGGAAATGAGGCCCTGGGGGCTGTGGTGGAGGGGGCGTCTGAAGCTCTTCTCCATTTCTGCCTGCCTCTTCCATCTCTCCTCTATTGTTTTCATCTCTAAGATATCCCCATGGAAGCAGTTTGAAAAGTGCACATGCAGTCTGACTGGCTTATTTACAGACAAGTGTCAGCCCTTCCTCTGCCCCTGGTTAACCCCTGACCTGTGACTCCAGGGAGACCCCGTTGGGGTAGTAGTAACTGTTCTAGGGCACTGTGGCCCGGGGTGGCCTGCCAGGCATGGGCCCCTCCCCACTTCCCAGGAAGCCAGGTCCCTGGCCTCCCCTCCTGGGTCCACATCCCTCTGTCTCCTCCTCCTCCTTGCCCTGGGTTTGGAGGGCCTTTCTAGAAGGTCTTGGCTCTCCAGTCCTTCTGGAGGCCCAGCCCCCTCGTTCGTTTGGCTGATAGGTGCTCTTGAGCCAGGTCTGGCGTGGTCTTGCATGCCCTGGGGCATCTGCAGACCGGTGACCCTGCGCCAGTGTGTCATCGACCCGATCCACAGCTTACAGAGCACTTCTCATCTTCTATTTTCTAATGAGCTTTTTAAAAATAATTTTTACAGAGCCTTACTGGAAGGAGAGAGTAATCCGGAGATATTGATTGTTGAATGCATTGAAAACATGCCACAAGGTAAATATAAGGGAAGCTTATCATTTAACGTTAAGATGCTGTCCATCTGCACTGGTTTATTTTATGGATAAAGAGTAAAGTATCATTTATCTGGAAGAGCTGGGGTTAGATAAGAGTTTTCAGATAACTGTCATTCGTACCTCTCAAGCACCAAATAGAATTTACTTTAGTTTCAATGGCTCGGGGTAAAGAATCTGCCTGCAATGCAGGAGACACGGGAGGTGTGGGTTTGATCCCTGGGTTGGGAAGATCCCCTGGAGAAGGAAATGGCAACCCCCCACCAGTATTCTTGCCTGGGAAATCTCATGGACAGAGGCGCCTGGTGGGCTACAGTCCAAACAGTCACAAAGAGTTAGACATGACTGAGTGATTAAGCACGCATGCATGTGTGCGCATGCGCAAACACATGCATACACACAGTTTCAATAATATGCAAATGAGATTGTATAGGAAAGGGCTTCATTAACTCATTTTCTTTTTTTTTTGGTTTTAACTTTCATTTATTTGAAGTGAAATTTCTATTGTCTTTCTGACTGGTATACGTGAGAGCTATAAAGGCATATTAGGTTTTGCTCATTTCTGTTGAAAACACTAAATACCCTAACCTTTGTCTTTTAACCTCATTTATAGAATGTTCAGAAATGCTTATTACCATATAAATATATTTATTAATCTTTTCTATCACAATGTTTGGATTTCTTAAAGTCTTGCTTAGGTATCCTTACTCACTCTGATACTATTAAAAAAAAAACTCAGTTCATTTTCTTTTAGTACTTTTGTGAGTTTGTGTTTTTTTAAAAATATTATTTTATACACTATAAATCTTGAATCTACCTGAAATTATGTTCAAAGTAGTGAGAAAAGAACCCAACTTTATCACAAAAACTACATTAACTCATTTTCATCTAGCTGTTTTGAGGGTTCTTCCTACCCAGCTTGGTGAGGGAGGAGAAGACTGATGGAGAGCCAGTGAGAAGGTGGAGATGGTTTTGCTCATTACACCCTATGGAGGGAACACCCTTTACAGAGCAAAGACGTACAGCCTTAACACAGACCTAGGGAGGTATTCTTTTTGTCCAGCAGGCTCAGCACTGAACTCTCGAGCAGAGGTAAAGGATTATACCGTTTCTACCCAGCCTGTGTCTGCGTGAGCAGCTCAGGGCGATGTAAGCAGCGGTGTCAGCTAGTGCCCTGAGGTTGACCTCTGTCCAGGCCAAAAGCCGCAGCACAAAGCCCAAACTTCCTGTGGCTGCAGAGCCGACTATTGGAGAGTTAGTGTTCATTAGAAAGACCCAGAGAAGCTGCAGGATAACTAAGAAAAAGAAAACTTCCCTGGACCTGTACAACCTTTAAGAGCTTGCTTTCTTAAGCGAGGGCAGAGTCCATTAGGTACAATGTGCTGGGTGTACACCCTACTCTGTGGTTCAGCTCCGTCAGTATTGTCATGTTCAGAATCATGGTGTTGGGCATACATGTATGTATTGGTTACCACTGTCAGGAAACTGTTTGATTATAACAGCCAATCTGTATAGGTGGTAGATTAAAAAAAAACACACCTCCATCTTTATTTTTCAAAAGCAACATCCCAGAGTAGATACTTCACAGGATGACAGGTCACTGGGTTCAGAATAATTTTGGTTCCAGTCACCCCTGATTGGATGGAATTTGGTATTAGACAGTGTCCAACAAGTTTGCTTTTGAATTTGAGAGGAAGCTGGTTGGCTGCAGGGGGAGATGCAGAGGATGAGAAGGCTCTATCCAGATCAGCAAATGGGTGTGGGTGGGCATGAGGGGGTACCCCCAGGGCTGGTGGTCCTGCTGGCCAGGCTACATTCCTACCACCAGCGGCCATCCCTAACTAAGAGCAGTTACCCTGGGGTGTGTGGCCATCCCCAAGGGGAGCATTTCTGTGAGTGGGCCAGAGCAAAGCAGGAAGCCCCACAGACAGCCTTCCAGTCCTACAACCATGACATTAAGAGAGTTGTAGTAGTGGTGACTGGCTGGCTTCCTGCTCTGGCACCTTTTCAAATGAGATGTTTGAAAAAGAAAAAAAAGTATAAAAGTCGAAGAAATCAGGAAGTTTTTTTAAAAAGTTAAATTCTTCAGTATTTGTTGACCCAACATGGAAATCAGTGAAGGAAAAAAAGAGCATAGTGAAAGGTGGTAGAGTAATACCATTCAATGTTTAAGAGTTATATACTCTGTCTTTGGTAATTATGAAGCTCTTCTCTGCTCATCAGTAAAATAAAGTTACCTCAACAAAGTGGAAATGAAGGATTCCAAACTGTGAAATTTCTGCCACATAAATACATTCCTAACCTCACTAGCACAAGGTGCCATGCTTTATGATCACATGTTGATACATTTAAGATGGATGAATATTTTAAGATCAGTATTTGGAGAAAAGTGTTGTGTGGAAGCGTTTGTAGAGCTGTATTTTATTGTCCTGGGATTCTTTAAACTACCGGAAAAAGTAATTTGGGAGCCGAACATACCTCATTTATAATGACCTTTCTGTGGTAATGGTATATATTATGACGGGATAAGATCTGATCTGTAGTGATGCTTTTAAGACGAAAAAAGGTAATGATGACTGTCATTTTAATGTACTGTTCAATTTCTACAGAATTCAGAGACAAGTCCTATCAATACAGCACCTCAGTATTACAGAAAGAAAATGAGAGAAATCTGTTTCCAAGGCAAAAAGCGCCTCCTGCGAGCTTCCGGCAGAGCCTGGCGCCGCGCTCTCAGCCCCCCGTCGGGAGCGATACCAGAAGAGACGTGCTGGGCTCCGGATCCTCTTCCTTCACTGCCTGGCAGGAGAACGCGTACCAGAAAACTGCCAGCGTGGACCAACTTCAGAACCTTCTCTCCAACACCCGGTCTTCTAAGAAATACTGAAGCTCAAGTGAAAACATTCCCTGAGAGGCCAAGAGCCGAAGGAACAAAGGCTCCACCTGCTAGTTCAGCCAAAGAGCCCGCCGCTGCCGCAGAGCCCTACCGAGAACGCCCGGCCAAGACGGCGGCAGCCGCTCCGAGGGCACGTGGCCAAATGAGAGGACCGCCATTTGGGGACAGAAAACTGAAGCTAAGGCCACAAAAGAGCAGGAGAGAAACAGACCAGGAACCATTCAAACAAAGCGAGAAGAGAAAATGTTCGATTCCAAAGAGAAGGCTTCAGAGGAGAGAAACTTAAGGTGGGAGGAACTGACAAAGTTAGATAAAGAAGCAAGAAAGAGAGAAAGCGAGCAGATGAGGGGAAAAGCCAGAGAGAAGGAGTCGCTGAAGGAGGAAAGTGTGAAGGGGAGAGAGATACCGATCAGGCTAGAGGTGTCCCAGGACAGCACAGCAAAGGTGGCCCCCCAGGGTCTCCAGACACCCCCAAAGGAGGATGCTGGTGACGGGACAGGGAGAGGGGGTGGGAACCAGAGAGGCTAGGTTTACGCTGGGCGCCAGCGACACCGCAGCCTCTCTGAAAGGCGGTTCCATGACTGAAACCATAGCTGAGAACATCGTTTCCAGTATTCTGAAGCAGTTTACCCACTCTCCCGAGGCAGAAGCGTCCGCTGAGTCTTTTCCAGACACAAAAGTCACTTATGTGGAAAGGAAAGAAGTTCCTGGTGACAGAAGAGCAAAGACTGAGATAGTCGTGGAGTCGAAACTGACTGAAGAGGTCGACATTTCGGATGAAGCCGGCTTGGACTACCTGTTAAGCAAGGATGCTAAAGAGGTGGAGCTGAAAGGAAAATCTGCGGAGCGTTTGATCGGAGACGTGATACGTCTCGGTCTGAAGGGGAGAGAAGGGCGAGCAAAAGTCGTCAATGTGGAAATCATTGAAGAGCCCATGAGCTATGTCAGCAGCGAGAAGGAAGATGAGTTTTCTACTCCGTTTGAAGTGGAGGAGGTCGACGACGTGTCTCCAGGCTCCAGGGGGCTTGTTGAGGAGAGAGAGGAGGCGGTTTACAGGGAATCCGATGTCACGTGCTCAGGGGACGCAGGTCAGGAGGCCAGGCAGCCCCAGGAGAGCGTAACTCACGTGGAAGAAGTGACGGAGGCAGGTGACTTGGAGGGAGAGCAGAGTTACTTTGTGTCGACTCCGGACGAACACCCTGGGGCCCACGAGCGAGAAGAAGGCTCCGTGTGCGGGCAGATCCACATTGAAGAGGAATCCACCATCAGGTACTCCTGGCAGGACGAGATCGTGCCAGGGTCTCGGAGAAGAGTGCAGAGGGACGACGTCCCAGGAGAGAATGTCGTGAAACCGGTGGATGTTCCAGAAGCTTCCCTGGAGGGGGACATGGCATCTGGTCCCTGGAAAGAACAAACTAGAAGTGGCGAGTTTCATGCCAAGCCCATAGTCATTGAGAAGGAAATCAAAATACCCCATGAGTTCCACACATCCATTAAGGAAGGCTCCAAGGAGCCCAGGCACCAGCTGGTGGAGGTGATTGAGCAGCTGGAGGAGAACCTTCCAGAGCGCATGAAGGAAGAGCTGTCCGCCCTCACCAGAGAAGGCCAGGGGCGGGCCTGCGGGTGTTTTGTTTGACGTGAAGAAAGTCCAGAGCGTGGGCAGCGGGGCCGTGACCCTAGTGGCCGAAGTCAACCTCTCACAGACGGTGGGCGCCGACCAGTTAGACCTGGAGGGGCTGAGCAGGGACGAAGCGGGGGAGATCGAGAAGGCCGTGGAGTCGGTGGTGCGAGACAGCCTGGTGCGGCGGCGCAGCCCGGGCCCGGGCAGCCCGGAGGCGGAGGCCGGCCGTGGCTTCAGGCGCTGGGCCACCCAGGAGCTGTACAGCGCCTCCGCGGGAGGCCGACGCGGGCCTGGCCTCGCCCCCGGCCCCGTGTCGGCCACTGTGGAAGTCACCAGCCCCACAGGCTTTGTCCACGCTCACGTGCTGGAGGACGTCAGCCAGTCTGGGGGTCGCATCCAGATAGCGACCCCTGGAACGTGGAGGACTGAGCAGGTCTCCTCCGAAGGCCTCGCCGCCCAGGTGGTGGAGGTAAGTGCAGAGAGTGAGGCGAGTTGGGCAGCGGGTTCGGCGGGAGCCAGCCGGTCTGCCAGGCTCTTTACGTTGGGTGCCCGTCAGAGCCCAGTGTCCACAGAAGTCATCTTCCCAGGGCTTGATGCTGCCTGTCCTGAGGCCGGGGGGCACAGAAGAGCCTGGCCCTGCAGAGCTACCCACAGGGCCTCCTGTATCTGGGAGGCACAGCCCATTTGGCTCCCAACAGTTTTATGCTCAGAGGGAAGTTATTTTCCAGGCCCCCATTTCTGGGGTGGGGAAGGCAGGTGACTCTTCTCAAGCAGAAGAGTCAGCGGACACCCAGACTTCCATAAAGCACCTTCGATTAGGCACTCGGGAGGGGCTCAGTGAGCAGATCCAGCTCACAGCCCCCCTCTCAGGCACAGTGGAGTTGGGCGTCAGGGAGCTTCTGTGCTCATGGAAGCGTGGTCAGGGGACGGAACGTCCATCCAGCATGTCACCATCGGGCCTCAGAGGCATCAAACCACTGAGCCGATCGTTCCCCCACCCTTGGAATTTAGCGACTCAGAAAGCAGCACCCAAAGAGAGGGCTTGGCAGAAGAGACCCTGGCCACCCGTAGTTTCACTGTGGGTCGGAACATCCTCATGACTGAAAAGAGCACCTTCCAAAGGGTAGTTTCTGAGTCTCCCCAGGAAGCTAGTGCAGGAGACATGTCAGGGAATGAAGTGACATCAGGTGTGAGCAGATCCTTTAGGCATATTCAGCTGGGTCCCGC
Organism: Nanger dama; assembly: GCA_917880005.1. Lineage (NCBI taxonomy): Eukaryota > Metazoa > Chordata > Mammalia > Artiodactyla > Bovidae > Nanger > Nanger dama. Next base: position 7,263,311 of record CAKJTW010000044.1, on the reverse strand, counting down.
GGAAGCCAAGACCTCTGAACACATTGTTTTCCACGGACCCATTTCCAAAACCTTTGCACTTGCTGGTTCGGTAGACTCCCCTGAAATAGGCGAGGTTGCAGACAGTGGCAGAACACTAAGGCATGTTGCCCTGGGGCCCAAAGAAACTTCATTTACCTTTCAGATGGACGTGAGTAACGTAGAGGCGACTCCCCGCTGGACACAAGAGGCCAGAGTCCTCTTCCCCGCAGGGATGGAAACAGAAGCTCCTAGTGTGTCTGAGCCTGGTGCTTGGAAAGATGCCAGCAGTAGGAATGACCTGGCAGCCGGCGTGAGCTTTCAGGGCTCTGCTGGGGACAGACACCAGGCCCCTGGGGAAAGGGGCAAGGAGCAGGCTGAATTTGATAAGACGGTGCAGCTGCAGAGGATGGTAGACCAGAGGTCAGTGATTTCGGATGAAAAGAAGGTTGCCCTCCTCTATCTAGACAATCAGGAGGAGGAAAATGAGGGACACTGGTTTTGATAAACAGGTATTTGATTTAAAATGCCATCTTGTTTGGTAACATACCAACACACAAAGGCCTTTATGGGAGGGAGGGTGAACTCTGTATTAAAACCTCCCCCTTTTTACTTCGAGTACTCCAAGCAGTGTCTTTTTACTTTATAATCTGTAGAGATTTCAAGCTAATTCGTGCCTTAAAAGGCATTGGAATTTTATTGAGTTGGGACTTTGACAAGAAATACTTTTATCTTTTTAGTCTTAAAAGTTTCTTTTTCTGGAGTTTTCTTTCCACTCCTAGAGATGATTTCTCCCATTTTTCCACCTGGTCACAGAAGTGCCTGGCATGTTTTAAAGTCTAATTGCCTAGGTAAGACACCTAAATGGTAATGGGATTAAAGTAATATATTTAAGAGTAATTTTTATTCACGTGCTAACATGAAATAGTAAACTAACATTTTAAGGGAAAAATGAAATCATTTGTCTATTTACAAAGTCTTTTCAAAAAGAAACCATAGGAAATAAGCAGATTGAAAAAAACGAAATGATTTCATTTTAGGAAAATGTTACTCATCTTAGAGTTAAATTCATTTTAAGACTTGAATGAATTGCCTTCTATGTGCACAACTTTAAAAAATATAGTATTTTATCTATGGAGAAGACAGCTCCAGCCTCCTGCAGTGTATCAGATCAGCACACTTGCTACATTTGCACAAGTTCCTGGAACCCTGCACTGGGTCCAGGTCGGGGCAGGGTGTTGGGGAAGAATGACTGGGAATGGCTTATAATACCAGCTTTTCTTGGTACTAGGTCATTAAGTAGTGCACAGTCTAAATACTCTTTTTGTTTTAACAAGTTCTGGAGTAGCCAGCTCCTACCAGAGTGTACTTGAGCTTTTATGCACCTTAGCCCTTAGGATCTAAACTTTTAATTTTACTGGTGGGAAGTAGACCCTAAAGACAATAGAAAGGAAGCTTGAAACGCATACTTGCGGGGTGGTCATGCACAGTAAGGTTGGAAGCCCAGGTGGGTTGTGCCTCCCAAAGAAGCCCCTCCCAATCCACTGATGATGTGGGTGGAGGCCTTTCTGAGCACAAAGGGTTCCAGATGGAAGATTTTTGCACTTTAGACAGAAGTCATGACGTTGGGGTGTTTTTTTCCAGGGAAACAAATGATACATTAAACAGAATAAGATGTTTTGGGGACGGAACTGGGTGCTTCTGTTGCCACCCAGCCTGGAAGCACCCAGGAGGGGGCCTGGAGCAAGCAAAGGCCCTACTCTCCCAGGCCACAGAGTATAGCCCTGCAGATATACACCACTGAATTGAAGATACTAGAATGGGTGTGCTCTGTCTGGTGTGTTTTGCACAAAGGTATTGTTTTTAAAGCTTGCTTCTTTAAAGCTGTAGCATCACATAAAAATAGTATCTCTAGCAGCACAGTATTATTTTAACCCAAACTAGTTTCTTTTACTTAATGTTGTCTAAATTGTACCTCCTCCTAACACAGTAGCACAGAGCTAACTGCCTGTAGCACACTGAGGAATGATGGTCCCAGCTTTGTCATCCTCAGGTGGGACGTGGTTACCCGGGCAGTTATGGAAGTTGAGGGTCTTCCCTCTGGGTTTCAGAGGATGGCCCTCAACTGCCACAGAACACATCTCAGCTGCCAGGAGTGGCTACAGCAGGTAGTTCAGAGAGTGTGTTTTCCTAATTGGGAAGTGGAGGAGCATCACAGTACAGCTTTCGGGATGATCTATTTTTAAAACACCGTGAAGCAGGGCATAGAAGGAAAGTTGATTTGAATTGCAAGTGTAAACTTTTGTTGTCTGCCAGATGAACTGGTGATTGTCAGAAACTGTCAGGGAGGTGAAGTCTTTTACAACAAAGACTCCTCATTTCTAATATAAAGAGTTGGTTTTATGTTGATTCTAATTGGTAATGGTATTTGTATAGGTTATTTATTGGTGAGAACTGGTCAAAGTGACAGCCTGTTGTCTGATACTGATGATGGGGGGGTGTCTGTTATGTGTGTCTTAAGTGTGGGCTGAGCTCAATGTCACTCTCCTAGCTTGTGGCCCTGGGAATGAGTGCTGAGGTGATTAGATTATTAATGTCCTGACCCACCTCCATTGGAAAATAAGCCCTTTTGGTCTTAATTTGTATCTCCATGTTGGAGTGCACATCTTCAAGAAGTGTCCTGTCAAGAGTGTTTGCCAACATGGAGTCATGAGCTGTGGTTGGTTACTAAGTCTCTGGAACAGCCCAGAGCAGGGCATGCCCTTGACCCTGTGATGGGTCACCCCATGGTTCCATGTCCTCTAAACCCAGAGACAATAGTAGTCAGCTTTAGGTGAGAGAGGGTGAGGACACAGCCAGCCCTTTTGCATTTATTACCGTGTAGACAAAACGGTGTTAATGGGATGTTTCTCACCTCCCCACTGGTTGTTTGGATATTGTTTGTTTAAAGTGTATATTTAGAATGGAATCATCTAAAAAGCTGATCTTGCTAACCTCCTGTTCCCTTTGAAGGGATATATCATAAGAATGTGTAAAAATAAAAATCTAAGAAAAAAACCCCATGTTGTTCCTAAAGAGAATGAATGTTTTCTAGTTGGTGTTTTGTGGTTTTTATTTAAGCTAATTAAAGGATATATGTGTTTATGTGCATGTTTTTTATGGTGGCACAGAATCACTGGGGAGAATATATATATGAAAAGTCTCAGTTATTTAATTACTCACATGAATCAGAACTCGGTATTAGCGCAGAATGAGAAGGCGTGGCAGACAGAGTGCAAACCACTGGTTCACATTAAAATGCAGACCGGACAGCTTGTGGCAGGAATGTCACGGCAGCTGCAGTGCCAGTGGCAGCAGTGTGGCCAGCCGTCCCATTTGGCCTTGAATGGAGGGGTCTCTCCTGGGACATGGAACTTTCAGTGCTGAAATGAAAACAATCCTGAGCACACCAAGGCGGTCCATTATTAACCTTAAGTGCAACTGGAGTGGCTCATCATGGCCATTTCTTAGGAGCTTGAAAAAAGCTGCACTAGTTTGAGACAAAGGAGTAGATACGCTTACCTGTTTGCAGCCTTTTACAAAGACAGACCAAAACATAAGTAGTTGGAGTCTTCCTTTTGTTCTGAAGTTAACACATTTAATAGATGGGAGACATTTGATAGAGAATATTCCCAAATTCATTCTTTCCCCAGAGTGGGGGCTAAATTAAAAAGTGTTTTAGTTCTTGTGATTCCAAGATATTATCCTATGAGAAACAGAGGAATAAATAACATCAGAATTTGCATTTTGTTTTTTTCAAAAACCCAGCATGGGCTTTTAGTCTGCTCAGGCTATCATAGAATGCCATAATAGAACAGAATACCACAGGCTGGGAGACTTAAACAGTGGACACTTGTTTCTTACCGTTCTGGTGAGTGGGAATCCCAGATCACAGTGCTGGTGGGGTCAGTTCCTGGTGGGTGTTATCTTCCGGTTTGCAGACGGCTGCCTTCTTGCTGTGCCCTCACAGGGTAGAAAGATCAATTCTCTTGTCTCTTCTTATAAGGGCACTAATCCCATTCTGGGGGCTTGACTTTCACGTATTAATTACTTTCCAGAGGCCCCACTTTAAATACTTTCACACTGGTGTTGAGGGCCTCAGCAAAGGAATTTGTGAGTTGCACAAACATTTTGAGGCAGACTCCAGTGTGGTATGTACTTAAAATGCTTTCCCACCATACGCATCAAAGTCCATGTCTTCACCAAATAGGACAGTCAGTGACCATGTCTCACACCTTTGGATGTGGCCTTCATTCCCACAAGCCTGCCTGCGATGGGTGAGTACCAGCAGGGGTGGCCTGTGCAGTCAGCTGCCACGCTGTCAAGGACCAGGGCCCCCACCTCCCTCCACGCTGTCCCAGAACTTGGGTTCATTTCCCATATCTGTTCTCAATATGCTGCCCAGCACAAATGGAGGTTTTGTGTTTCCTCCTGGGTGCTGGAGTGAGAGGGGACCATGTTGCAACATGCTGCCATCTCAGCGCCTGCCTGCAGCCCTGCTGGGCCACAGCCCAAGGGATGAGAGAGGGTCTGTAAAGGGACAGTGAGAAATGGGGATAAAACCCCACTCCCACCGTCTGCATGCTCAACCTGGTCCCAGCTCTGGATCTCACTTGGGGAAAGGTGCTCAAAACGAGCCACTCCTGTTTTAAACTGGAGCCGGCCTCCTGCCAGGGGACTGAAGACCACCGTGGACCTGAGCACTCATCCAACTCCACCCTCCATACCCCAGCCTGCTGAACCCAGAACACAGTCAGGAGATTAGGGGCCAAGGGCTGTCAACTCAAAACAGCACTCCAGAGCTGCAGCCACGGTCCCCTGGCTGGAGTGGAGGCCGCAGGAAGCAGCAGCTGGGATTAGGCAGTCCTCTGTGCCTGCCTCACTCCTGCCCGGCTCTCTCCTCTCTTTTACACCTGCCTCCCCGGACCTCTAGGCAAATTTAAGGCCATTTATCACCCACCCACTGTACCAGGCTCTTTGCCTCTGCTGTCATTCAACCAGCTCTACCGTAATGTGTGTCAGTGACCCGTGTCCCTGTCGGGTGGCACGCTCTGAGAGACAGGGACAGTGTCCCGTTTATCATGTCCTCGGTTCTTAGCACCCCATTGTGGTCCACCAAATTCACTGAGTGGTGGGCTGCACCAGGGAGGAGACGCTTCCTCGGGGCCCCTTCCTAGGCTCCCAGGAGCTCTGGGGCAGCTTCATTTCACTAACACATACTGATCGCAACACTCCCAGGTTTTCTTATTAGCATTTTATTCTCAATCCCTATTACCTTCCTATAAGAAAGAGATTTTTGCCCACAATCTTCCTGCTCCAAATCTTACTCCAGACCCTGCACAAGGGGCCGTACACAATCAGATGGCGAGGAGCGAAGCCTGCAGCCGCAGCAGTGCTGATGGTAACTTGGCCAGAAGAAACCACTAAGGTAGCAGAAAGAAAAATGCTTTATAGAAGGGCAGGTCACCAGGAAGGGCACCCACTGTCCACATGGGGCCCACGGGAGGTGTGGGGTGGCTTTGCATTCGGAGCACACAGTCGGCCTAGAAACCGGAGCAGCGGCTGTTGAAGGCCCCGTTCCGGAAGGAGAGATGTGCGGGGCACCCGGGTGGGCGCACCCGCGGGGCGGCGGGGCGGGCTCAGTCGGCAGCGCTGGGCCTAGCGCGCCCAGGCACGCTGTGCGGCCGCCTGCCAGTGCAGAAGGCCGCCTTGGCTCCGGGGGACGGCCGCGGCCTCGCGGGCACCTCGGGGGCCCTGCGGAGAAGCAGAGGGGTCAGTGCGGTGGCCCCGTCTTCCTCGCGCCTGGCGCCCGGCCTCGGCGGCGGCGAAGACCAGCCTGGCACGTGCTGAGCTACACTTCACGAGGGAGCCCCAAGAGGGCAGGCAAAGGAGAGGGGGCTCCGCAGGAGCCGGAAAACCCAGCGTTTCTCCTCCCATTTCTGATTCCCGCGGCCGTGCTCGCCAAGCGGACCCAGTGGACCCTCAGTAACTCAACGGGCCCGGCCCTGAGGGCGGGGCCTGAGCGGCGCCCCCTGCCGGCCCCGTCCCACCTGCGGCGCGTCCCGGAGCTGGCGGCGCCTAAGACAGCGCCCCCTGCCGGCAGGGTCTGCCACGGCGCCCCTGGCCAGCCCGTACCGCCCGCAGACGGTGGACCAGGCTCTGTGCGGTCCAGGCCGGAAGGCCGGCGACCGGGTGAGGTCAGAGCGCCCGCAGGCCGCGTGGGACCGTGTGCCCTCGGCCTCCAGCAGGTGGCATTACAAGCAGGCAGCCAGTCTGCAAGAGGATGAACCCCAGCCTGTGCTTCTGATGTTCTCCGAGAGCTGATTTCTTCCTGATATCGGGCAAGAAGACATTTTACAATTGATTGTTCAAAGGAACTGGGCTTGCATAGTTTATGAGTAATGGGAAGACAGTCAGTAGACTGTTCTTTCCACGGAAAGTTCCACTGAACCTTACAGAATCAGCTTCCTCTGAGATTTTGACGGCAAAGTAAACAGTGTCGGGGGAGGTTAACTCACTTGGACAGGATGTCCATGGTTTGCTGGGTGGCCAGAGTCCTCTTGTCCTGGGGTCCATATAAGAGGGTCTGGATCTGAAGACACTGCAGAACACCAAGTAGTAATCGTGAGGTTATAAGAATGTCACTGAGAGCATTTTTCAGGAAAAGCAAGTCTCCCTTGAATGAGAGAAAGAATGCCTCATTCACCCCCTGCTATGAAGGAATTCGTGCATTCTCAAGGTTTCAGGCAATGGTACCCCACTCCAGTACTCTTGCCTGGAAAATCATATGGACGGAGGAGCCTGGAAGGCTGCAGTCCATGGGGTCGTGAAGAGTCGGACACGACTTTACTTTCACTTTTCACTTTCATGCATTGGAGGAAATGGCAACCCACTCCAGTATTCTTGCCTGGAGAATCCCAGGGACAGGGGAGCCTGGTGGGCTGCAGTCTTTGGGGTTGCACAGAGTCGGACACGACTGAAGCCACTTAGCGGCAGCGGCAGCAAGGTTTCTCCCAGGAACAGTCTGACCTTCAATGTAGATATTCTGTGTAATTGATTCACTTTGTTGTATAGCAGAATCTAACACAATGTAAAGCAACTATACTCCAATAACAAAACTGGGGCGGGGGGGGTTCTCCAAGGAATCTAGGCAACATGTGCATAGTTTTAGTACTGTTTTATAGAACTCACTGTGACTGTTCTGTGCTGTGCTTAGTCCCTCAGTCATGTCCGACTCTCTGCGACCCCATGGATTGTAACCTGCCAGGCTTCTCTGTCCATGGGGATTTTCCAGGCAAGAATACTGGAGTGGGTTGCCATGCCCTCCTCCAAGGTATCGTCGCAACCCAGGGATCGAACCCAGGTCTCCTGCACTGCAGACAGATTCTTTACTGTCTGAGCCACCAGAAAAGTCCAAGAATCTTGGAATGGGTAGCCTATCCCTTCTCCAGGGGATCTTCCTGACTCAGGAATCGAACCGGGGTCTCCTGCATTGCAGTTGGATTCTTTACCAGATGAGCTACGAGGAGGCCCTACTGTGACTATCTGTATGCAAAACTATGTTTAAAATTTGTATTTTTAGAAAATATAGGCAAGAACATTGCTATTGACCAGAGGAAGGGTTTCTAATTTTAAATGACCCCAGCTCAGAAAAGCTTTTAAAATGTTTTTGCTTTTTTGTAAACAAATGCTTTATACGAGCTTTCTATATTCATTATACACACCAATTTCTTAGAAGCTGATTTGTTTAGGAGTTAAATATACTCTTGTATATTATGCAGGAGTGGCTTTGTCCTGATTTCTCCCTACTGTCCTGCTCAACAGAGATGAGAGTTGTGCCCAAAGTGGTCAAAATAATACTGAAGAATGACATGGAGGGACTTACTTTGCTGAATGTCAAAACCTTTTAAAAAACTATAGTAATTTTCATCCAGATAAATCAACAAAACATGGTAGAATCTAAGACCTGATAGATGACAGAAGTGGCCCTGAAGAATCCGTAAGGAAGAGCTGAAGTAGTCAGTAAATGGAACTATGAAACCAGCGGGTTTTCCAAATTGAAGGAAATGGATTCCTACCCCATATCAAACAGAAAAATTAATTCCAGATAGTTTCAGGAACTAACTGTAAAATGAAAACTTGAAACTTACAGATGAAAATATTGAAGGATATCTTTTATGATCTTGAGGTAGGGAGGTATTTCTTAGACAAGCTCCAGACACATCAAAAGTAAAAGACTGATGAAATTTAACTACATTAAAATTCAAAACATCTGTGCTCCAAAATGTAGGCAAGGTACAGACAAACCAGACTGAGGGAAAATATTTGCACAAAACTGATCAAGGATTAACATTCATGATACATAATGAACTCTTATAAGGTAATGAGAAAAAAAAGCTACTAATAGCAAAATGATCAAAAGATATAAACAGATTATTCAAAGAAGCTGAAAACAAACTGGCTAATAAACACAGCTAAGCTCACTAGTAACCAGTAATGCAAATGAAAACTTCTAACAGATTGCAAAAATTATAGTCTGATGATAACACCAAACTTTGTAAAAATATGAGGCAACAAGAATTCTTTTATACATTGACAGTGGGTACTAAATTTGGTACAACCAATTTGGGAATATTTTGTAGAATAATTTGGGAATATTTAGTAGTGGATAAGTAAACTGTGACATATATATATATATATAGTTTATAAATGACATCATACAAATTTTTGATGTATGTATCTATCCATACAGATGAATCTCATATTTCTAGAGAGGAAAAAGCAAATTGCAGATGAATGTGTGTAATATGTGTGTGCATATTTGAATGTAAAACAAAACTATAGTAAAATAATAAAGATGAAATGATATCTATTTCAGGATAGTAGTTATTTGGAAATGGAGGGGGCATGGGCTTCTGAATGGGTCATGTTTTATTTCTTACACTGAACAGTAAATGCAGAAGCACTTGTTATATTATTCATACTTTTTCTTATATCTGAAATATTTCATAATATATTTTTAAAAGACTGAATTTCTTTTTACATGGTAATAGTTTGAGCCCCCCAAAAAAAGTGTGAGGATTTGGAGACTCCATACTAAAGACTGTATTCATGCTTATGGGTCAATCAGAATTTTTAGGTCTTTGAAAATTAAAATGCAGGCAACTAAAAGGCTTTGTTTTTATGAGCTGTGGAAAACAGCAAGCCCATCTGAAAGTTTGGTTCAATCTGAGCAATTGAGAATGTGGTTCTGGAATCTGAGAATGCGGTTCTTTTGGAGGAAAGGAATATTATTAGATGAAAATATGGCAGGGCTTTTTAAATAACAGAAAATATTCCCTATTTCTTAGCTGAATACCAACATGGAGTACACATTTCCCTGTTATTCTATTTAGTGTATAATCCAAATTCCATAAAGGCAAGGATCCTAGCTCTCCCGAGCAGCAAGCCTCACATTTTCTCAGTCTGCACGGAGGCCCTGACCCAGTCTAGGCAATGTGCGGTTCATTCCCTGGGATTGAGCTAACCCTGCTTTAATTCACACGGAGATGGCTGTGACCTTGGAAACTTAGTAACCTTGAGAAAGTTCTGTGTTGCTTTGAGGGGAAGGAGATGGGGACACGCTGTAGTTTCTTCCAGCTCTCCTCCCCGTTTGACTGACGGCTACTGGAAACCTGGGTACTTGCCACCAGGGCCGCAGAGGAGGCTCACAGGGACGGCGGGTGAGAAGCAAGAGCGTTCTCCTTGTCCAGGCGGGGCTCCAAGGCGAGCGCGTCTTACCAGAGGGACTTCATTTCCTCCTACCTGGCCAGGATACCTTCACTCAGTGTAAAAGATCGGTCGAATTTTAAGCCCCTTGCAAACTTCCCTGTTTACATATGTATGAGTGCCTCAGATGCAGCTCATTTTGAGATGGGCTGATGTTGAAATGAACGTTAACTCATTCACTGAAACATTAGAATTTTACAGACACACCTTATAACGATTATTTGAGAAAACCTGAGGTCTCAGGTCAGTTTGCTTTAAGAGGGGTCCGCCAAAATCTAAATCTCAGGAGGAATCTCCATTCTTCTTTGGTTATTGAGGTTTCTTCTCCCTGGCCTCCCATTCTCTAGGGAGGAAGATACTATTAGCTGAATATTCACGATTCCTGGAAGAAGAACATGGCAGCTGAGAGTACAGAGGCGGATTCTCACTGGTTTTACTAGCTCTGTCCCAGAGCCTGTGGCTCATTTTCCCTGGGGTGTTGTATAGAGAGAGTGGCGTTAGGAGAGAGGAGGTTGGGTAAAGTGACCCTTTCCAGTAATCAAGACCAGAGGGAGGTGAGCCCTTCCCGTCCTACTCACTAAGTCCCAGGAGTCAAGACTCTGTTCTTTTTGGTGTTAATAAGTTTCATTTTTAGGCTATTTATACTCGCTAATGGGCTTCCCTTGTGGCTCAGCTGGTAAAGAATCCGCCTGCAATGCGGGAAACCTGGGTTCAATCCCTGGGTTGGAAAGGTCCCCTGAAGAAGGGAAAGGCTACCCACTCCAGTATTCTGGCCTGGAGAATTCCATGGACTGTATAGGCCATGGGGTCACAAAGAGTCGGACACAACTGAGCGACTTTCACTTTCACATACTCATTAATGAAATTTGCCCAAAACTCTAGTTGAAGAGAAAAGAGGTGTAAAAGGATGTCAACTAGCAGGGACACAGACCCTCAGCCCCAGTCTCTTTTGTGATGACAGTGCCCAGGGAGGACATACCAGGACAGACAGGGAAGACTGGTTCATCCAGTAGCTGAAATGGTCTCTAACAGATAACGTTTCTTAAGTAGTGAAATAATCCATTACTGACTTTAACTAGAAAACATCTTACATAGCCATATACATATGTACATATATATTTATATATATATGTAATTAGCTATATATTTTTATCTAGAAACATAAATTGAAAGTGTTCTGTAGCTCCTAGCTAAATTTGCTGAAATATTTTTGTGTGAGGTAACTATTTCAATTCTTTTGTTAAAAATATTGACAGAGATTAAGTCTGGGCATTGTAAATATCTCACTGAACCAAGTAAAGAACTCCTCAGGCCTCAACAGAACATTCTCCACCAGAAAAGGTATTCTGTACTCTCCCAATTCTTCCAAGGAGTCCAGTACACTCTGATCTGAAATCAGCCTCCAAAGGGTGTTTGTCATTTTTAAGTGGACAAAAAACCCCCAAATTTTGAGGTTCCAGATGAGTTTTAGGAAGCCATACATCGTTTGTGTTCTCTTGATTTTATCTGCAGGGACTGGGAGAAGTCATTTGTGTTTTCATTGTTCCCTAAATACTAAAGACCTTTCCTGCTTCGGGAAGGCAGAAGGGGACTTGAGCTTTACACCAGTCTATGAGCTGTCACCAAAGGGGCCATGTCTGTCTTGCTCACCTTTGTGTCCCAGGGCCTTGCACAGTCTTCAGTGCCTAAGTAGATGCAGTATTTGCTAAATTAATGAATGACTAAATAGGTTGAATAAAAGATCCACTTATGAAGTTCTTATATGGGTCTGTAAGATGTGTTTAGACCACAGGGCTCCAGTGACACGTCAGCTGTTGAGACGTCTGGTGAGGAAGCTCCATGTGGATGCGGGGTCACAGACCTCCTCCATCATAATCTGGGGGCTCAACAGCAGAATTGTGTCCCCTAGGTGCCACTTTCTCTTAGGGGGCATCCATAACGCCAGGGGAGTTAGACACAATCTTAAGCATTTGGTGAGAACCTTAAAAATTATATTTGACACGACTTTGAGTTTTGAAAGTTAGGTTTCTAAGGAGCCCAGAGGTCAAGGAATCTGAGGTCAGAGGCACTGACTTGCCCGCTCTGGCCCACCCCCAAGCCCCCAGCCAGCGCCCTTCCCTGTGTGGGCACAGCGGTGGCTCAGCGGCAGCTGCGGCATGGAGGTTGGCTGGCTCAGTCTACTCTGGCGTTAGAAAACCACAACAGTTAAAGACCTGAGCCCACAAAGGAGCGTATTTTCTGATTTGGGGGATCTCTGACAATCTGCAACTAGAACTAAGGGCCACTTATTTTCATGGCAGTTCCTCTGCAGAAGTGGCCTGATCTCTCCTTTTCTCCCTCAACCTCCAGTCTTAAGTCCTGAAACCGCATCATCATTTCTATTGAGAAATTTCTGACAACAGAAGTGCTGCTGGGACATATCCTTTTTAATAAGAGAGATGGTGCTGCTAGGGCTGCAGTTAAGGAGCCATCTCAGTTGCAAGGTACGAGACTCAGTGACGGAAAATGGAGAAAGACATACTTTTCTTGCCTGGGAAGGGTCTGTGCCAAACCTTCAAGCGAGCACCTGTATTTTGTCTTTACTTGAAATGAAAACAAAGCCTGAGAAAGGTAAAATATTTTAAAAGACTAATGCTCAGAATCTGAAATCACTGCTCTTTACACGTATTATCTGATGCTAGAGTCTGTGGAGGAGAGATTACCCAGGAACACATGAACTGTTCTTCTCTTTTTATGTCACGTCTCAACATTAGTGTTAAGAAGAAAAGACGACATCACAAGTTAAAATATGTGGAAGTATGACATGCCTTAAATGTTTAGAAAAACACAGTTATGCTTTCATTTACTAAGCTTTACAAGGCAAGTAGAAATGATTCCTTAAATGATGAACGTGGGGAAATGAAAGGACAAACCCAGACACAGCGCCTCATACAGCATTTCCCTATAAAAACAGGGTCACGTGGGGGCGGGGCTGGGTCTCCCCAGCCCCTCAGACACCAGCCTCACCCTCTGGACCTGTGTCTTCCGCTGCAGCTACACATTCTCATGGGTGTTTGCTCAGCACTCGCCAGATGCCAACCCTGTGTCCATCTTGGGGTTGGAGCAGCGGAGGGGGTTTCCAGTGTTGTGCGGGAGCCAGGTATTTAAAAACATGTAAACAAACATGCATGACTGCTCATAAGAGATATGGTAGAGAAAAAGGATGTGGGCTATGAAAGAATAAGGTGGGGCAGAGGTCAGCAGTGGTAGGGGGAGGCTTGGGTCAGTGAAGGCGTTTCTGAGGTGACATTCGAATTGAAACCTGCAGGATGGGGAGTCAGCCAAATGAAGAGGGTCAGGTCGGGGGCAGGGAGGTGGTGGTGGGGTTCCAGGCAGAAGGAGCAGCAAGAGTCTGAGGCAGCATATCCTGTTCCCCTCTCTCTCTCACACACACACACTCAGACACACACACTCACTCTCAGACACACTCCCTTCCTTGGAAGGCCAATGAGTTACAGACCCGTGGGTTACTGCGCAGATGGGTAGGAAGCCTCCCATGAGAGAAACACAGATGGAGTGGGGCCAGGGGCCCTGAGACAAGGGGACAGGAGAGGAGGAAGAACAGAAGGGAGACCAGGCCTGCGCTCCCCGGCTGCCCTGGACAGCGGCCAAGGAGCAGCCCTCCCTGAGAGTCCCGGTGCCCAGCTCGGCGTCCTGTTCTCCCTGCTGCCTCCCTCACTCCTCACCTCCGAGTTGCCCAGGGCCGTGGGTTCTACATGCTTATTGACATCCCTCGACTCCCCCACGACTCTGCTCCATCCCCTGGCCAGTGTCTGGGAGCCAGCTACCACCATCCTTCTCCAGGACAACTGCAACACAAACATGCAGAGAACACGGGCGTCAGCGGACTTGCCGCGTGCCCATAGACAGGCTCCGGCTTTCCTTACAAGGGGATGGCCAGCTGCTGGTAGAAAAGCTGGGTCCGCCCATTTCTGAGCCACAGAGAGCAAGAAATCCAGCTGCCTTTTAAAAGGAAGTTTTCCAAACTGCTTTCTCGTGTCCCGGCTCCCCGCTGATGTGGAGCTCAGCCGTCCTGCCCCACCCTTCCGGAGTGCGGTAACACTCCTGGCACTCCCTCTTTCCACTTGTTTAAGGTCACACTGGATTTATGTGGTAGATTTTTGCCTTTCTCTCTGTTCCTGGCCGTCCCCCTGTAACACAGTTCTGTATCCGGTGAGGTTTGGACAACCCCCGGCAGCTCTCAGGCCAGGATGGTCTGTCCAGACCCAGTCCTGCACCCTCCAGACCGTGATGCCAATTTAGGAAGGTCTGAGACATCACGCGTCCACCACAGGCCACGGTAAGCATTCCCATATTAGAGGAACTTTGCACTGCAAATGTAGTCTTGTCATGGACAGACTGTGTTCAGAGCTTATACATGTTTTCAAAGGGACAGGGAAGATGGGGGCTGTGTCTAGGCTGCTATAGTTAGGGGGCTGACCCCGAGCAGAGGAACTCTACCTGGCAGCTGACGATGTAGGGCAGCCTGTGACCAGGAGACCTGGATTCTGATTGCCACCAGCCTGTATCAGGCAAGGGAGGCTCCACAGTTTCCCCACAAAGGTTAAGCCCTTGACCACTTTAACCATCAGCTCCCGTTCTTATACTATATCAACCCATCTACAAACATCTCCAGTAACTAATGAGTGCTTCAAGTGATTTTAAGCACACTTCTCAAAACAAGAACAGGATTCTGTGTATGAAATCAATGTCAGTATGACCCTCTTTTCTTTCAGAAGGGATCTGAGCTGGACTGCTGCAGCCCAACAGTGGGTTAGTAAAAGATTAGGATTAAGGGATCAAGGACGAATCAGACACTACCCATGAAAGCAGAATGGGCTAATATGGGGCTTTACAGGGACTCCAAACTAGGCTCTGGATGGTCCAGTATCCAGGGCAATGAGGAAACCACCACAAAAGCTGAAGGGAAAGTGAAAGAAACTAGGCGGGCCGCTGGTGGAATGACAGGACGTGAACCATGCAGAAGGCTCTATGTGTTTGGCAGGATGGAGAAACAGCAAGGACCTGACGGTCTGTTCTAGCAGAGACTTGACCTATGACCACATAAGACCTGTCCAGGATGGGCTTTCTCACATACAAGCTGTGAATAAGAAACATTTCCTTTCCCTTCATCAGATGATTCATCACGGTGGGCTTTGAATTTCTTGGAGACAGAGGTCACATAAAATCGTTATTTCATGGAAAATGTTTAATGTCCACATCTATAAAGTCATCAGGTGGTGGGCGGAACCCTGATGGTGACAGAACCTAGCAGGGAGACCAGGTTGCAATGGGACCCAATCTGCACACAGTACTGGGCCCGGGGTTAGTCTGGGGATGCTCCTGGCCTAGGAAACAGTCTCTGTGAATCCTGTTTGCAGCCTTTCACCTGGGTGAAAATCTAGGTCTTCATGTAGAAAAATGTGAGTTTTGTGGTGGAAATTTCCATCTGGAGCCACCAGAGTTCTCCAGTGCTCCCCTGCAGATGTCTCTGAAAAAAAAGTGGACAAGGCAGCTTTGTCTCAGAAACGTACTCCCGCCGTTGGCTCTGCTTCCCGTGCCTTCCTGTTCTCTGCGTGCACCAGGGCCACGCCTGGGCCTTCAGCAGAGGAGGGCATGTCTGAAAATGGAGTCAATGGCTTCCTGCTCCAGAGCTGACAGCTCAGGGGAGGCAGCTGTTGTGGTGGTGAAAATACGAGGAACACTGGGCCAGGAGCTTTAGAGAGCTGTGCTGGCTCCACAGAGCTCTGCGCTCTATATGGCATCTGAGAAGAGTCCAGCTCACCAAAGCCTGTGTGTGCCCTGGTGTTCGCGGAGCGACCAGTCCTGTCCTCAGGTGGGTGAGAGTGGAAATGAGGGCTGTGTGTCCAACAGCCGGCACAACCTACAGACACATGTTTCTGCCCTTGCCTCTCTGACTCTGGCAAGTGGCAGATAGCTTTAAAATGTCAAAGTCATTGTATTCAGGACTGATGGTTAATGAGGTCAAACTAAAGGAAAACACGTCACCAACTTCCATTGCAGACTCTGGGAGTGATGAAGCCTGGAGTTTCCTGAAGCTGAGCTGATTTCCAGCTGAGCCTGAGCATGGAGCAGTGATTCTCAACTTAAGCTAAACTGCAGGTCCCTGGGCCCTTTGTGCTTTGCCCCAGATTCTGCTTCAGAAGATGACCCTGATGCAGGGGTTTAAGACCAACGCTTGGCAAACCAGTGGCATTGAGGAAAATGTGGGCTTTACTTAATGGTAACTTGCCCATAGACAATTTACTTAACTTCTAAGAGCCTCAGGCCCCTTGCCTGTAAATCACAGCTACCAAGGTCTGACCTGGGGGGCTGCTGTGAGGTTTGGAAGTGATGCATGAGCTTCCCTAGCAGCAGCAAGCCTGGGCCCCAGTGTGTGGTCAGTAGTGGAACCAAAGCAGCCCTCCTAGAGTCAGCAAGGTGACATGAAGGCTTGCGTGGCCTCAATTAAACTTCCTGCTCGTCTGCTGACTTCTGCTGCCTTCCAGCACTCCTGGGTCCTCTCCCCTGCCTGGAGTTGACCGAGCTGAACCCTCAGCAGAGGTGTTCCCTATCTCATCTTCTCTGCTCAGGGGAGAGATAAGGAAGCGGGAGCGGAGAGGGAGACTCCTGCAGGGAGGGTGACGCCTCGGCTGGAACAGCCCCGCCTGGGCCCTTGGGCTTCCTGCGTCTGCACCCGGCTGGGCCAGGCCCTGGCTGGAGCAGCCCCGCTGGCCTCACCTCATCCCCGCCTCAGAACAACCGTGGGAGGGAAGTTGGGCCCCGTGTTGCTGTTATCTCCATTTTACAGATGAGACAACAGAGGCCTCTTGCCTCAATTCTTGGGCCACCCCATTCCATTTCCAACACCGTCCTCACAGTGATGAAAAAAAAAGTCCAAAAAACAAATAGAGAGCAATTGTGCCCTGCTTAAAATTCCCTCAGTGGCTCCCAGATGTTAGAGCTGGGTTCAGAAATTTTTTTCTGCAAAGGACAGGTGGTAAATATTGTAGATTTTGTGGGCCAAGGGATATAAATTGAGCTACTATGTAGGTACTTACCTCGTAAGAGAGGGAACAAACTTTTGTAGGCAAAATTTAAGGTATAATAATAATAAGTATATTATTATTAGTTCTACTAATGAAAATAATTTTTTTTTTTTGAAAAGGGATAAAATTTCACCTGGAGCAGGAAATGGCAACCCATTCCAATATCTTTGCCTGGAGAATCCCGTGGACAGAGGAGCCTAGCGGGCTACAGACTATGGAGTTGCAAAGAGCTGGACACGACTGAAGCAAGAGCACAAATTTTCACTTAGCTGGGGTTTGAAGTCAGTGTTCTCTATCATCAAATCAACATGATCACCTGTGAAATGATTACAGATTTTATAATCATCTGTAAAAGCCATTTTTAACTTAGGGGCCACACAGAAACAGCTTCTTAAACATGCATCACTATCTTGTCCCCGAGTCTCCTCTTTCACCTCATTTCCGACCTGGGAATTCTTTTCTCTGCTCAGCAATGCTCTTTTTCAGGACTACTTATCTGGGCTTCCCTGGTGGCTCAGATGGTAAAGCGTCTGCCCGCAATGCGGGAGACCCTGGTTCAATCCCTGGGTCGGGAAGATCCCCTGGAGAAGGAAATGGCAACCCACTGCAGTACTCTTGCCTGGAGAATCCCATGGATGAAGGAGCCTGGTAGATTACAGTCCATGGGGTCACAAAGCGTCGGACACAACTGAGCGACTTCGCTTTCACTTTATCTGGCTACCTTCTCTAATCCCTCTCCCCTACTGATCATAATATGAACATGTAGCACAGTACTGAGCACATAATATCAGAATTAGAGGATTACAGTCTGTAACTCCTTCACTCCGCCTCGACTCTCTTAAGGGTAGGGGCTGTGGCAAGCCTACTATACTCAGTGCACATGCCCCCAAATAGGGAGGGGCTCTCGACCCTGTTCCAGGTTGTCTGATCAAAGGCCTACTATACTCAGTGCACATGCCCCCAAATAGGGAGGGGCTCTACTGACCCTGTTCCAGGTTGTCTGATCAAAGGACAGTGATTTTTGCAGCCCCTCCACTGTGGGCCACCCAGGGGCCTGAAAGGCACCGCTGTCTTACACTGCACCACACCCCTGGCTGCAGGTGATTGGTCAAGGGTGGGCACTGGTTCCAAGCCAGGCCTCTCAGTCTTTGCCTGAGAACTTCCAAGCTCTGACTGAGAAATGGCAGTAAGGGCTGGAAGTAAAGCTCTAGAGGGCTGGCCTCCATCCCCCGCTGGCAGGGGAGACGCCTCCATGAGAGAGGAGGAGAAGGAGGTGCAGAGAGGCAGGCAGGGCTCCTGGGCAGAGAGAGCCCTGGTGGCACTTGAGTCTGGCCTTGACTCTCTCGAGGCTCCACTGGGTCTTTGCCCTGCTAACCATACACCTGTCAGAGCTTCCTTGGAAACCAGGAGACAACAGATGCTTCTTTATACCTGGGCTAATTTGAGTTATATTATCAGTGGCAACCCAAAGGCTCCTACTTATCCTGATCATGGCATTCTCTGTACTCTGCCACTGGTTTCCAAACTTTCTCTAAACACAAGAAGCACCTATTCAAACAGAATCTTATTTGGAAGTCCACGAAGGGAAAGTGATGATAGTGTAGAGCAGATGGCATAGTATGAGCTGCCTGGTACTAAATCCCCACTCTGATGGCTCCCAGCTTTGCAGTCCAGGCCTAGACACATCCTTTCAGCCTCAGTTTCTCTCTCTGTGAAAACAGAGAACAGAGGTATCCACATCTTAGGGTTACTATAAGGCTTATGTAAATTAACAGATATAAATCATTTAACTTAGTGCTGGGGACATAACAGTCACTCAATAAGCATTAGCTTAAAAGTGGGGTTGGAGAAACCAAGAGTAACTGCCACCCTCCACTTCCTTTCTCACCTTTCCCTCACTATAACATCTTTGGCATCTGTGTCATGTTCAAATTCTCTAAAATGGTTGGTATAATATATCTTCCTGGCTAGAAGAGAAAGTCTCACAAAGACAAGAAGCATATTTTTCTTGGCTATTGATTGTCTTTCCCCATTCTGCCTACCACAGTAATTGGCCCACAGAAGATATCTAATAACTATTGTAGACTGATAATGAACATACATTATCTCAATAAAAAATACACAACATGCATGTTACCAAATCTGTTGATTTTTGCAGCAGAATCAGAAGTCATAAAAAGAGAAAAAGTCTTGACTTTAAAGGATAGCTCACTCAGAACTAAAGTTATTAATTCTTTTGATTTAGGCAATTATTTTACTTAAATAGGTTTTCATCATTTTAAAACTAATTAATGTAATGAAAACACAACATGACAGAATTTATAAATGCATTTAAAGCATAATAAGAGGATAATTCATAGTCTACAATGCTTATATCAGTAAAAATGAAAAGTCAAATGAATTAAAGTCCCAATTCAAAAGGTGGGGGAAATCCCAACAGAGTAAAACAAATAAGTCAAAAGGAAAGAAAGAATGAAGATAAAATCAGAAATTAAAGAAATAGAGAATAGGAAGGCAATTCATCCATGGAATTCAAATCCCATTTCTAAGAATAATTAACAAAATAGACAAAACTCAGACAAAATAGACTAACTCAGTCAAGAAAAAAACGTGAAAAAAACCAACTAAGAATTAAAATGGGTAAATAACTATTAAAAAGGTGGAAAATTTAAGAGTTCATGAGACTATTTGGCAAATCTTTATGCAAATAAATCTGAAAATGTAAGTGAAATAGATAATTAGCTGGGAAAACATAGTTTAACAAAGTGACCCCATTAGAAATAGAAAGCTTCAACAGACCAACTGGTTTGTAAAGGAAATAGAGGAAATTATCAAGGAAATCACCTCACTAAAAGCACCATGCCTAAAGAGTTTCACAGGTGGTGCAAACTTTCAAAAACTAGATAGTTTTAATGTTGTATAAACTCCTTTAGTACATAGACAATAAAGGTAAACTTCCAAATTATTTTAAGTAAAATAACATTGATATTTAGACAAATATCACTTACAAGTATTGGTACAAAATAGTTGCAAAATATAAATATTAGCAAATAGAATCAATATCACATTGAGAATAATTCATCAGGACTAAGTGGATTTATTCCAAGAATACAAGGTTGGTTTGATATAATAAAATGCATCCATATTAAGTGATCTAAGAAGAATCATCTCATTATCTCCACTGATGCTGACAAACTGAATTATTTTATCAAAATAAAATCCAGCAATTATTTCTAATTAAAAATACTCATACACATAGAAGTTTTTGGATACTTCCTAACCACAATAAAATATATAAATCTTAGTCCAAAGCCAGCATATATTAAATGAGGAATCACTAGAGATATTTCCACAAAGACCAGGAATGAGGCGAGAATGCCTGTTATTCCAACATTATTTATTATTGTACTAGAGGTATGAGGCAATTCAATTAGACAAAAATAAATCAATCAGAGGCAGAAAATTTGGAAAACAGAAAGTAAACTGTTTGCAGATGATGTAATAGTATACCTGGAAAACTTGAGAGAATCAGTGCTCAAAGTAACTCAAATAGGAAAAGAAGCAAGCTAGCAGAACATAAAATTAACACAGAGAAACCTATGGTGTTTGTCTACACAAAAATAACCAGTCAAAATATGCTAATAGTGGATTAAAACTCCACTTATAATAGCATTAAGGAATATAAAATGCTTAGAAATCAATTTGGTAAGAATGCACGAGTCTATATGAGGCACACTTTAAAATGTTCCTGAGTGAGACTAACGGAGACAGGGATACAGATAAAGACACCCCTTGTTCTCTGTTGAAATGACTCAACATCATAAAGATGTCAGTCCTCCCGAGACTCCAAAAAATATCACCAGATTTTAATGGAGCTAGACAAGTTGATACCAAAATTCATGTGGAAAAATAAACATGCCAGAATATTTAGAAAATCTGATATTCTAAGAGTTTATAAAAAACAATGAGGGGAGTCTAACCCTACCAGATACTATACCATGTTATGAAATCTCTATAATTAAGGCAATGAGGTACTGGAATTCAAATAAACAGAGGAAAAAGTAGAATAGAAAGATATTTGGAAATAGACTCAAGTACATGTGGAAATGTAGTATTATATAATGAAAGTGTTATCGTGACTCACTGGAGCACAGATGGACTCTTTAATAAAATGGTGCTGGACAACTGGGCAGCCATTTAGGAAGAAAATAACATTAGAGCCGTACCTTATGCCATCCACACAAACTCCGGTTTAAAAAGAAATAAACATAAGTACTGGAGGAACATGTGGAAGAGCTCCTCTATAAACTAAGTGTACAGAAAGAGTAAGATAAGATTGATGAATTACATTATTTACAAATTTAAAATTATTTGCATGGTAAAGAATAATTGATATTTTATTTAAAAATCTACATGCACAAGAGGATTACTGTATCTTTTGCCCCAAAAAGTGTTAGCTGAGATCAACTGTAACACTGATGTCATCTAACCTAAATAAGCCACCTGTATAGTTTCATTTAAGAAGAGTGCAGTACAGAGGCAGGAAGGGCAGGAGGATTTTTTTCTGAGTTAGTCAGGCTACAGCTTTACCTTCTTCAGTTTCTTGTGGGCCCCGGTCTGGTTCCCCTGTGCCAGGTCGGCCACACCCAGGAGCCGGTACGTCTCTGCCACCTCAGGACTGAAATCACCGAACACTGCCACTTTGGCCTCCAGGGACTCTCTGAGGATTGGCGTGGCTCTCTGCCAAAGGAATAAAAAGCAGTCTGGTTAAATAAAATGTTCATTGCCTCACTATTTACAATAGCTAGGATGTGGAAGAAACCTAGATGTCCACTGACAGATGAATGGATAAGGACGTTATGGTACATATACACAATGGTATATTACTCAGCCATAAAAAGGAATGCATTTGAGTCAGTTCTAACGAGGTGGATGAGACTGGAGCCTACTATACACAGTGAAGTAAGTCAGAAAGACGAATACCATATATTAACGCATATACCTGGAAAGATGGTACCAACGATCCTATGTGCAGGTCAGCAAAGGAAACACAGATGTAAAGAACAGACTTTTGGACTCAGTGGGAGAAGGAGAAGGTGGGATGATTTGAGAGAAAAGCATTGAAACATATATATTACCACGTGTAAAACAGATGATCAGTCAGAGAGCGACGCATGAATCAGGGCACTCAAAGCTGTGCTCTGGGACAACCTGGAGGGATGCGGTGGGGAGGCAGGTGGGAGGGGGTCCAGGATGGGGGACACATGTATGCCTGTGGCTGATTCATATTGATTTATGGCAAAAACCATCACAGTATTGTAAAGCAATTATCCTCCAATTTAAATAATTTTTTTTTTAAGTTCAAAGCTGGATAAAGAAAACGCCAGTACCAGTGTCTCCTAAGAAAATGATGTAACTGATATGCATGATATGTATTTTCACTTTTAAGGGGAATGAGTTTGGGTAGCATGTCTCATGAGCTGAGCCTACTTTCCTTCTCAAATAGGAACCAGAAAATAATGTTCACGGGGTGGAGAGGTTGGCAGGGGGAGGGGGATGGTGCAAACTCTGAAGAGAGAATGCATAAAAGATCCCTGGAGAAAATGCCACCTCAGATGTTACAGGAACCCATTTTAGTTGAGTTCAGTTCAGTTCAGTCGCTCAGTTGTGTCCAACTCTTTGCGACCCCATGGACTGCAGCACGCCAGGCCTCCCTGTCCATCACCAATTCCCAGAGTTTACTCAAACTCATAGCCATTGAGTCGGTGATGCCATCCAGCCATCTCATCCTCTGTCGTCCCCTTCTCCTCCTGCCCTCAATCCCTCCCAGCATCAGGGTCTTTTCCAATGAGTCTGTTCTTTGCATCAGATGCCCAAAGTATCAGAGTTTCAGCTTCAGCGCCAGTCCTTCCAGTGAATATTCAGGACTGATCTCCTTTAGGATTGACTGGTTGGATCTCCTTGTAGTCTAAGGGACTCCCAAGAGTCTTCTCCAACACCATAGTTCAAAAGTATCAATTCTTCAGTGCTCAGCTTTCTTCATAGTCCAACTCTGACATCCATACATGACTACTGGAAAAACTATAGCTCTGACTAGATTAATCTTTGTTGGCAAAATAATGTCTCTGCTTTTTAATATGCTGTCTTAGGTTGGCCATAGGTTTTCTTCCAAGGAGCAAGCATCCTTTAATTTCATGGCTGCAGTCAACATCTGCAGTGATTTTGGAGCCCCAAAAATAAGTCTCTCACTGTTTCCCCATCTATTTGCCATGAAGTGATGGGACTGGATGCCATGATCTTAGTTTTCTGAATGTTGAGTTTTAAGCCAACTTTTTCACTCTCTTCTTTCACTTTCATCAAGAGGCTCTTTATATCTTCTTCACTTTCTGCCATAAGGGTGGTGTCATCTGCATATCTGAGGTTATTGATATTTCTCCCAGCAATCTTGATTCCGGCTTGTGCTTTACCCAGCCTGGCATTTCTCATGATGTACTCTGCATATAAGTTAAATTAGCAGGGTGACAATATACAGCCTTGCCGTACCCCTTTACCAATTTGGAACCAGTCTGTTTAGTTGAGTAGGAAGAATAAAAACTAACATGAAGTGCATTGTGTCTTTTACGTGTCAAGAACTGTGCTAAAGGTTTATGTGTGTGAGCTCCTTTAGCTCGCACTCTTTCCTTTCCATAAGGACAATTTTAGTCCTTCTTTGACAGAGGAGGAAACCGAGGCACAGGGCAGTTGAAAAGCTCGCTCAGAGTCAGACAGCCCATCAGTGGCAGATCTGGGGTCTGGGTCCTGCCAGCTTTAATTCTTCTTAGTTTCAGGCTCTTCTCTGGGCACAGTGATGTTTTTATGTAAGTGGAAACTATAGTTTCCTGGCAATTTATCTACTTACAGAATATCCAGAATATATTCCAGGGTTTTCTGTTTCTCACAAGAAATAGTTCAAGAAATGAAAAGCAAACATTCCGACATGGTGAAAAGTTAAATAGATCTGACGTTTTGTTTGGTTTGTCTGACTTATTTATACCAACATGGAATTAAAAAAAAAAATGGGTTGGAATTAATCTCTTCAGTCAGACACTAAGACATACAGAGGGAAAGCCCTGCATGTTGACTTCCCATGTTTCTCTGAAATTCTTCCACCATCTCCTCCATGAGAGCATGATTACAGTTAGAGAACACAAATGCCGAACTTAAGAGCTGAATGAACCAGAAACCGGTAAAGAAGCCTCGCCCACCGCTTAGCCCTGAAGGCACCCTGCTAGCACTCCCCAAACAGAGGAACTGGCAAGGCCTTTACTCATTTTATTGGCAAGAATATGAATTAGGTGCTGGGGTTGGGATCAGGGAACCGCAGGAAAGGCACTTATAAGAGAGAAGCAATTTCTCAGAGGGAAAGACAAGTCACTGCTGGGGAAGAGAAGCTGTGTCAGTTGTGAAGTGTGTGACCCTCCCTTGGTTCGGGTCTTCCTGATGCTGAAGTCTGTCATGTCCCGTCCCAGGGACCACGAGGCAAGTGTTGGGTTTGGCAGCTTTTCCATGAAAATTGGTTGTCAGACTTGGAGGAGACAGTGGGGGAAAGAAGAGCCCAGCTCCTTTTCCTAAAGGATGCTCTCAACGCCATTTACAGCCTCTAATTGGGGAAACCGGAGATAGATGTGCAAGTCGAGATGGCAGTGGAGAAGACGCCACAAGGATATGAGTGTGGAGGAAACGGAGACTGTGACAGTTTAATGGAGAGAAGGGAAGCATAGTCCGGATTCAGGTGGGCTAGCAGGCAGGCTTGGGCACCTGGGCACACAGCGGTAGGGGGAGAAGCACATGGCACATTCAGGGCCAGTGAGTGGACCAAGGTGACTACGTCAGAGAGAACAGAAGGCGGAGCAGAGGGAGGTGAGGCAGGCGTCACAGCCTGGGCTTGCAGTGGAGGCCTTCATTCCAGGCCTCCAAGCGAGGGGCTTGGATTTTCTTACAGGGAATAAGAAGTTAGAGAGGGTTCTTGCTGGCAGAGCAGCACAACTAGAAGAATATCTTAATGCAGATTCAAAGAAACTTCTTCACTTCCACGTGTGCGTGTGTGCCGCGTCGCTTTAGTCGTGTCTGACTCTGTGACCCCATGGACTGTAGCCGCTAGGCTCCTCTGGCCATGGGATTCTCCAGGCAAGAAGACTGGAGTGGGTTGCCATGCCCTCCTCCAGGGGATCTTCCCAACCCAGGGATGGAACTCGCTTCTCTTATGTCTCCTGCATTGGAAGGTGGGTTCTTTCTAGCACCATCATTATGGTAATATATTACTATGCTATACAATTATATTAAACTGGATTCTATGATGAAAAACAGTGGGGAGAATCTAGTGAAGACTGAGGGAGAGGAATCAGCCAAGCTGGGGAGTCCTGAAGGATGGATCTGCATTAGCCAGGAGATCAGTGAGGAAGAACCTTCCAAGAGCAGGAAACAAGTGCGGATTAGAAAAGGCCACTGTGGAACTCACATCAGGGGAGGAGGCAAAAATGAGACTGGAAGTGCCAGCAGAATTCAGATCTTGCACGGTATTGTGGGTAATGCGGGATTCCAGCTTCTCTTAAGGGCACTGAGAAGCCAATGGAGTATTTTAAAATAGAGGTCCACTGATCAGATTTGCTTTTTTAAAAGATCATCATGGTTTACTTATTCAGAATAGATTAGAAAAGGACAAGAGTGGAAGGAGCAGAGTTAGGTTATTTATTTGGCTTCTTTCTTGTTTCTTGAGGTATGCCTGTATGGCTATGAACTTTCCTCTTAGCACTGCTTTTATAGTGTCCCATACGTTCTGTGTAGTTGTGTTTTCATTTTCATTCATTTCGATGCATAATTTGATTTCTTTTTGATTTCTTCTGTGATTTGTTGATTATTCATAAGGGTGTTGTTCAGCCTCCAAATGTTGGAATTTTTAATAGCTTTTCTCCTGTAACTGAGATCTAACCTTAGTGCATTATGGTCAGAGAGAGAGAACCCCAGAGTTAGTAGAAGGAAAGAAATCCTAAAAATTAGGGCAGAAATAAATGCAAAAGAAACAAAAGAGACCATAGCAAAAATCAACAAAGCAAAAAGCTGGTTCTTTGAAAGGATAAATAAAATTGACAAACCATTAGCCAGACTCATCAAGAAACAAAGAGAAAAAAATCAAATCAATAAAATTAGAAATGAAAATGGAGAGATCACGACAGACAACACAGAAATACAAAGAATCATAAGAGACTACTATCAGCAATTATATGCCAATAAAATGGACAACTTGGAAGAAATGGACAAATTCTTAGAAAAGTACAACTTTCCAAAACTGAACCAGGAAGAAATAGAAAATCTTAACAGACCCATCACAAGCATGGAAATTGAAACTGTAATCAGAAATCTTCCAGCAAACAAAAGCCCAGGTCCAGACGGCTTCACAGCTGAATTCTACCAAAAATTTCGAGAAGAGCTAACACCTATCTTACTGAAACTATTCCAGAAAATTGCAGAGGAAGGTAAACTTCCAAACTCATTCTATGAGGCCACCATCACCCTAATACCAAAACCTGACAAAGACACCACAAAAAAGAAAACTACAGGCCAATATCACTGATGAACATAGATGCAAAAATTATTAACAAAATCCTAGCAATCAGAATCCAGCAACACATTAAAAAGATCATACACCATGACCAAGTGGGCTTTATCCCAGGGATGCAAGGATTCTTCAATATCCGCAAATCAATCAATGTAATTCATCACATTAACAAACTGAGAAATAAAAATCATATGATTATTTCAATAGATGCAGAAAAAGCCTTTGACAAAATTCAACATCCATTTGTGATAAAAACGCTCCAGAAAACAGGAATAGAAGGAACGTACCTCAACATAATAAAAGCTATATATGACAAACCCACAGCTAACATTATCCTCAATGGTGAAAAATTGAAACCATTTCCCCTAAAGTCAGGAACAAGACAAGGGTGTCCACTTTCACCACTACTATTCAATATCGTACTGGAAGTTTTGGCCACAGCAATCAGAGCAGAAAAAGAAATAAAAGGAATCCAAATTGGAAAAGAAGAAGTAAAACTCTCACTGTTTGCAGACGACATGATCCTCTATATAGAAAATCCTAAAGACTCGACCAGAAAACTACTAGAGCTAATCAATGAATATAGTAAAGTTGCAGGATATAAAATCAACACTCAGAAATCCCTTGCATTCCTATACATTAATAATGAGAAAGTAGAAAAAGAAGTCAAGGAAACAATCCCATTCACCATTGCAATGAAAAGAATAAAATACTTAGGAATATACCTACCTAAAGAAACTAAAGACCTATATATCGAAAACTATAAAACACTGATGAAAGAAATCAAAGAGGACACTAATAGATGGAGAAATATACCATGCTCATGGGTTGGAAGAATCAATATAGTGAAAATGAGTATACTACCCAAAGCAATCTACAGATTCAATGCAATTCCTATCAAGTTACCAGCAGTATTTTTCACAGAACTAGATCAAATAATCTCAAGATTTGTATGGAAATACAAAAAACCTCGAATAGCCAAAGCAATCTTGAGAAAGAAGAATGGAACTGGAGGAATCAACTTGCCTGACTTCAGGCTCTACTACAAAGCCACAGTCATTAAGACAGTATGGTACTGGCACAAAGACAGAAATATATATCAATGGAACAAAATAGAAAGCCCTGAGATAAACCCACACACCTGTGGACACCTTATCTTCGACAAAGGAGGCAAGAATATACAATGGAGTAAAGACAGTCTTTAACAGGTGGTGCTGGGAAAACTGGTAAACCACTTGTAAAAGAATGAAACTAGATCTCTTTCTAACACCATACACAAAAATAAACTCAAAATGGATTAAAGATCTAAATGTAAGACCAGAAACTATAAAACTCCTAGAGGAAAAGATAGGCAAAACACTCTCCGACATAAATCACAGCAGGATCCTCTATGATCCACCTCCCAATATACTGGAAATAAAAGCAAAAATAAACAAATGGTATCTAATTAAAATTAAAAGCTTCTGCACAACAAAGGAAACTATAAGCAAGGTGAAAAGACAGCCTTCTGAATGGGAGAAAACAATAGCAAATGAAACAACTGACAAACAACTAATCTCAAAGATATACAAGCAACTTATGCAGCTCAACTCCAGAAAAATAAACGATCCAATTAAAAAATGGGCCAAAGAACTAAATAGGCATTTCTCCAAAGAAGACATACGGATGGCTAACAAACATATGAAAAGATGTTCAACATCACTCATTATCAGAGAAATGCAAATCAAGACCACAATGAGGTACCATTTCACACCAGTCAGAATGGCTGCGATCCGAAAGTCTACAAGCAATAAATGCTGGAGAGGATGTGGAGAAAAGGGAACCCTCTTACACTGCTGGTGGGAATGCAAACTAGTACAGCCACTATGGAAAACCGTGTGGAGATTCCTTAAAAAATTGCAAATAGAACTGCCTTATGATCCAGCAATCCCACTGCTGGGCATACACACCGAGGAAACCAGAATTGAAAGAGACACATGTACCCCAATGTTCACTGCAGCACTGTTTATAATAGCCAGGACATGGAAACAACCTAGATGTCCATCAGCAGGTGAATGGATAAGAAAGCTGTGGTACATATACACAATGGAGTACTACTCAGCCCTTAAAAAGAATAAATTCGACTCAGTTCTAATGAGATGGATGAAATTGGAGCCGATTATACAGAGTGAAGTACGCCAGAAAGAAAAACACCAGTACAGTATACTGACACATGTATATGGAATTTAGAAGGATAGTAATGAAGACCCTCTATGTGAGACAACAAAACAGACTCAGAGGTATAGAACGGACTTTTGGACTCTGAGGGAGAGGGAGAGGGTGGGATGATTTGGGAGAACGGCATTGAAACATGTATACTATCTTGTAAGAATGAAGTGCCAGTCTATGTTCAATACAGGATGCAGGACGCATGGGGCTGGTGCACGGGATGATTCAGGGAGAGGATGTGGGGTGGGAGGTGGGAGGGGGCTTTGGCATTGGGAGATTGTGGACACCTGTGGCTGATTCATGTCAATGTATGGCAAAACAAATACAGTATTATAATTAAAAAAAGAAAAAAAAAAAAAAAAAAAAAAAGAGTGGAAGGAGCAGCTAGGGGCCCAGGGTTTGCTAGAGTGGTCCAGGCAGAGATGAGATAGCAACCAGTGGATGGAGTCGAGGGGCCTTCTGGAGGCGAAGATGACTGATGAGCTAGAAGGGGTGAAGCATGATGGGGGCACACTTCCTGTCAGACTTTTGCCCTGAGCGCTCTCCACAGAGCTTCCAGCGATGTTCTAGAACCTGAGGCCCCTGGAAGGCCTCTCTCTACTTGGCTGAGTGATCCAGAAAAATATGGAAACTCCATTTATTATGGTTACTGTAACTCTATTTGGTTTGAGGAACATGGGTACATCTAGATTAAAAACCTATCCTTAAGCTCACATCAGTTGAGAGAAGGGTGAAGCATTAAGAGTTAGGGCAGGAGGTCTACAGAACAGCAGAGGAAATAAAAACTTTTTCCTCTCAAGGATTTACTTTGATGGGTTAGAGCTGAAAATACAGATATATTTATGAAGTGAAGTGAAGTGAAGTCGTTCAGTCGTGTCCGACTCTTTGCGACCCCATGGACTGTAGTCCTACCAGGCTCCTCCTTCCATGGGATTCTCCAGGCAAGAGTACTGGAGTGGGTTGCCATTTCCTTCTCCAGGGGATCTTCGTGACACACGGATCCCACGTGGGTCTCCCGCATTCCAGGCAGACGCTTTAACCTCTGAGCCACCAGGGAAGCCCTAGATATATTTATATATTTGTATAAATAGCTGTTAGGCTTATTATGGAACAAGTTCCCAAGGGTTTAACTACCCTTGGGATAGTTAAATGACTATAAACTCTTGAGTCTGGTTCCATTTGTACAAGCCATGGAAAACTTGCCTGTATGGTTCAATGGACAGAGAGCCATAACTTCTGCACTGTGCAGTTCTTATTTTATATGCAAATTTCATTCATTAGCCAAGATAATAAGACATACTAATTTCTACCTTCTATGCCAGCTCCAACCACAGGCTATGATAAGCTGGGACTGTCCATCTGGCTCTCAAGGTTTCTAGTCCTTTAGAGTACTTTGCAGGTGGACATGGCATCTGGGTTCTCATAATTTTTTTGTTTCCTTAGAGTGCCTATCCAGGAGCTGGCTGCCTGGCCTTAGGCATCCCTCTCCCTGTGGAGCCTGGCACATGCCTTGAACACAGTAGATGCTTAAGGCTTGCAGAATATAGGAGTAGCCCTTTGAATATCAACTGGGTTGCCCGAGTAAATAACTGTCAGCTGTGGTCCAAACTCACTCACCTCGCCTTGTCCAGTGACTTGCAGGAAATGGCAGTAATCATCTTGAATTGAAAGAAACTTGGCTTTCTCCATCCCTTCAGCATCCTTGAGATGAGCCATGCTATCCTGAAAATACTGCTCAGCCACATCTGAAGAAAAGCACCACAACAACAAACTACTCACAGATTTGAAATGAAAACAGAGTAACTATGCATTTAGTGATGGTGAACTATCTGAAAGTAATAAGTAACTGGACAAGATAATCCAGTTAAGGAAACTGTCTTTTCCCATTAATCTGTTTTATTAGACAAGGTCTAGTTCTCAGAAAGATACTGCAAATTATTTTCATTGGTTTTCACACATCTTGGCCCTCCCAGTGATACAGTAAGCAGTTAATGCAAACAGGGAAACTATTCCCTAGATCTGACACATCATTAAGTTTTCAGGTTGATTAACTATTAATTATTCATAAAGCTCTAGTTACTCCTCACTGAGGTTAGAACTCCAAGGATCCACTGACTTTAGTGGATGTTGTAATCTTAGAATGTAGTTTAATAACACTATAATTCTGGAAAATATGGCTGACATGCTGCTGAAGGATAAACCCCAACCATTCCAAGCACTTAAACATATTGGTTATAATGTAACAAAAATACTTTTAAATATTGCCAATCTTGAAAGCAAAAAACAAAAAGGAAAATCTCAGATATGAAAAACGAAGAGGAAACTGAAAGCCAGAGCAGGGAGGGGGGACGGGGAGCTGAATGGTCCATGAGGGGGTTAGGAAAAAGGTCAAGTGTGTTCCAAAGTGCCCAGGGTCTCATAAGCCTGAGCAGGGCTGGCTATTGAAGCCTGAGGCCTGTGTGTGTTAAGCAGATGAAACGAAGCTCCCTGCAAAAATTCAGTGTCACAGGAAGATTCTAGGATGACCCCAATGACATTCATGCTTGATTATGAACTCCTCATTGATTAGGGGTGGAACTTATAGATAGGCTGAGCTATTACTCCTGTCATAAGGAATGTTATATAGCACAGTAGACTGTAAGAAAGTGAGATTACTCCTTGGGCCTAACCTAATGCCACCAAAACTTTAAAAGCAGAGTTTTTTTAGTTGGTGGCAGAGAAGGAAGGCAAAGAGATTCAAAACATGAGAGGGATTTGAAAAGGAGGTTCTCCAATCCTGAGATGGAAGGGAGTGTGATACAAGGACCCAAAAGTGGCCCATAGTAGCTGAGAGAGGTCAAGAGTCAGCAAAAATATAGGGACTTCAGTCCTATAACATAAAAAGCTGAATCCTGCTAATAACAGGGTTGAGCTTAGAAAAGGACCCTGTGCTCCAGATGAGAATGTAGCCAGCTGACAACTTGATTTTGGCCTCAGCAGAGAAGCCACTCTTACCATTCTAGACTTCTGATTGACAGAATTAGAAGTTTAAACTGGATGTTTAAAAAAATAATATGCTACGCAGCAAAAGAAAACCAGTATAGCCAGGAATTTCTAAAACCAGCAGTTGCACCGGTCCAAAGAGAAGCCTCACGGTTGCCCCTCCAGAGGCCATGGCTTGAAAAAGCATCTGAAGCTGGGAGACTGTGCGTGGAGCATGCACATGTTTGAGGGCAGAATTTGCACCATCTACTTTATTTGGAAATTCTTCCCCCCACCCCAATTGTTTCCTTTCCTTCCTTCCACACTACATGGCTTGTAGGATCCTAGTTCCTCAACCAGGAATTGAACCCAGGCCTATGGCAGTGAAAGCATGGAATCCTAACTACTGGACTGCCACGGAATTTTCTTGGTTTGGAAATTCTGAACCAATAAATTGAAGTAGAAAACTAACACCTTAATCTCCAGAATATACAAACAGATAATACAGCTCAACAACAACAACAACAAAACAACCCAATAGAAAAACGGGCAGAAGAACTTAATAAACATTTATCCAAAGAAGACACACAGATGGCTAGTAGGCAAATGAAAAGATACTTAACATCACTAATTATCAGAAAAATACAAATCAAACCATAGTGAAGTACCGCCTCACACCAGTCAGAATGGCGATCAATTAAAAAGTCTAAATACAGCAAATGCTGGAAAAGGTGTGGAGAAAAGGAAGCCCTCCCACACTCTTGGTGGTAATGTAAGTCGGTGCAGCCACTATGGAGAAACAGGTTCCTTAGAAAACTAAAAACAGAATTACCGTATGATCCAGCAATACCACTCCAGGGCATATACATGGACAAAACTGTAATTCAAAAAGATACATGCCCCTCATGTTCATAGCACCTTTATTCACAATATCCAAAACATGGAGACAACCTAAATGCCCATCCACAGATGAATGACAGAGAAGGCACAGTTCGTGTATATAATGGAATACTATTTGGCCATGAGAAAGAATGGAATAATGCCATTTGCAGCAACACTGATACAACTAGAGACTGTTATACTAAGTGAGGTCAGAAAGACAAATCCCATATGATATCACTTGTGTGTGGAATCTGAAATACGACACAAAAGGACCTGTCTATGAATCAGAAGCAGGGCCACAGATGTTAAGGACAGACCTGCGGTTGCCTGGGTGGGGGAGGGGAGGACGAGGAGTCGGGGGTTAGTAGATGAGCTATTATATACAGACTGGGTAAGCAACAAGGTCCTGCTGCTTAGCACAGAGTTTATCACAGGGCATATTCAACATTCTTTGATGACACTGTGATATGGTTTATCACAGGACATTTTCAATACCCTGTGATAAACCACAACAGAAAAGAATATTCAAAAAGAAACTCTGTAAAGTAGAATCTAGTCTGAAAGTAGAAAAATTATAGGACTCAAGCACAGGGGTCACACACTTATTCTATAAAGGACCAGATGGTAACTATTTTAGACTTTGGGGGCCAAAGACTTGTAGCACAAAAGCAGCCTGAGATGATATGTGAATAAAGGAGCCTGGCTGTGTGCCAAGAATATTGTTTAGAAAAATGGGCGGGGAGCTCGATTTGGCCCTGGGCTGAAGTTTGCTGACTCCTGCTCTAGCAGAGGAAAATGTGAGTGTCCCTGAGGAACATGGGACCACCCCACCGCCCAACCACCACCACAACCAAAGTGCCTGCTGGAGACGGTGATGCACGATGAGCACACAGTTGAGGCAGATTATGACCCATACATGCAAGGTCTACTTGACATTTCCATTTGGAAATCTAGTATGAACTGTGTAGCACAAATACACATGAGCAAAAAGGTAAAATATTATCTCTAGTCTCTTCAGACTTGCTCTGTATTTATTTTCCCTTTATCACCTCTAATTTTGTTTTTGTGCTTTCTCCTCATTTTCTTGATTAGACAGGATAAGAAAGAAGAAAAAAAGAAAGTGAAGTCACTCAGTCATGTCTGACTCTTTAAGGCTCCATAAACTGTAGCCTACCAGGCTCCTCTGTCCATGGGATTTTCCAGGCCAGAGTACTGGAGTGGGTAGCATTTCCCTTCTCCAGGGGATCTTCCAAACCCAGGAATCAAACCCAGGTCTCCCGCATTGCAGGCAGACACTTTACTGTCTGAGCCACCAGGGAAGCTTCTAGACAGGACAGCGTATTGTTTATTTTAATATTTTTCCAGAAAGTAGGCCCATGGGTTAATTTTTCTCGTATTCTGATGTGAACGACAGTACTTCCAAAGAGGAATCCGCAAACACACTGCTCCAGAATTGACAGAGGCAGACGGATGGGGCTAGCCTGTGTGGGACGTGCTTGTTCTGGGAGGTGGAGAAGCAAGTGGAAAGAGGAAAGGCCCCAGAGGTCAGATGCTGCCTGCCCTCAGGCCCAGCTCTGCTGCCATCCGGCTTTGCGCCTCCCAGGCTTGGCCTCAGGTTTCTGACCTCAAAGAGGGACTTCTGTGCTAGCACCTCTGTTATAGGGTGGCGGAGTAAACGGGTTAATGCACATAAATAACTGATGACATGCCTGACACTTAGCCAGTGCTCAAGAAATGTTGAAAATTTTAGTTTCAGGGACAGTTTGTGGCTTTGGGCTTCCCTCATCCATGCTAGGTTAACTAGCGGGGACACTGGGAGCAGAGATGAACATGGAGAGTACAGAACACTGCTATGAAAACAGGCAGAGTAGTCCAATGGCCTGAAGCATGTACATAAATGGCTCCATACACCTGGAGAACTTGAGAACAGCTCTGAAATTCACAAAGAGAAGTGTAGGTTTCTGGAAATGACTCAACTACATCCCAAGTGATCTGTTGTGGAAAGGAGAGAAGCAAACACCTGGGAGATGTGTCTTATTGAATCCAGGCAACCTAAAGAACACTTAGGTCTGAAAAAGCTTCATTTATCTGCAAGATTTTCTCTGCTGAAGATCTATGCAGCTGGGGGTGGGGGGTGCTGCCTTTCAGGGAAGTCAGCTGGCCCCAGGCTTTGAAACTAGGCAGAAGTCTAATGAGCTGGGGTCCCTGCTCCACTCTTTCACCGGGGGTCTGTCCACTGCCAAGCCAGCAGATGGATTTCTAAAGTAGTTCTCAAATTTTTTTCTTGGTAGAAGAAAATTTTACTACTGTATATGAAAAATGTTACATCACTTTAGTCTTTGTTGACTCATGGAAGAATATATTACAAATTAAATGTTTGAACTAAGAATCTATTTTGGTTACTTTGATAATCTGATGACAGCAAATGTGGAGATGATATGGTATTTATATTGTTGATTCTAAAAGCATTACGGAGATGTATGTTCCATGTCTAAAAATTACAAGTCTACTCAAGAATGGAGTACTGTTGATATTTTAATTTCTGTTTAACTGGAAATTAACCAGAGACTGTAACTGAGCCACTCTTGAAGAGGAGAGGTTTTTTTCTGAGTCTCAGCCTTTTTCCCGGAGGTGAACCCTCACTCTAAAGACGAGCACATGTAAAGGGCATGGGAAGGAGGAAGGACCAGACGGGTAAGAACTGAGTTTCTGACCTGGGCTTTTGCAGAAGTGGTGCCAGGCTCAGAAAAAGGAAGAGGTCAAAAGGGATGGGAAGTGTTCCCCTCTCTTCCCAGGTAAGGATCTGGCCTTCCAGACACACAGGTGGACACAGCTGTGCTCTCTTGCTTTCCAGCCCCTCATAAAGGCCTCCCAGCTCTTAGTGCCCCTTTCCCTGGCAGTTACATGCTGACCCATCTCCCCCACCAAAACCACCCCATCTGGACTGGTCCCTAGATCTGAGTGCTGCTTGTCCCTTCCCTTGTGTAGCTGACCTCACAGGGCTCTGGGAGAAAGGAAGCCAACTGGCCTAAGTCATACTGGTGCGCAAACGGCTCACAAGCTCTAACTCAGGGAGGCCCGGTCACATTTTCCAAAGAGAACGCTTGTTAGCACCTTTGGATCTCTGGAAGAGGGACTGGAAGCTAGGGAGGAAGGAAGGGGTTGGGGGAAGGAAGGAATTTATTACTCATACCGAGGCCACAATAGCTACTGAGGTGGAAGAAAGTTGGGCTTTGCGGTGAGGTGAGGCGTTAGTGTTCCTGCCTGAGAATGTGCCCTCCGGGGCCAGCTCCTGAACTTGCTGCTTCTCTTCCCCCATTTCCGAGTCCTCGGCTCCTCGACAGGCCCATGTTTCTCCTAATTCTGCTCCTGGGAGTCTCTAGTCAGCAGAGGCAGGGCCAGGGAGAGGGTTCTCTGCACCTGTTGTCACGTACAAGTTGACCACAAGTCAGGCATCCTGTCAGGATGCTGCATGTGAGAATAGTCTAGGACTTGGGAACAGTGGAAAGGCCAGGGCACACACTGTGGGCACCTTCCCTGTCTGTGAATTTGACACTATTTTTATTTTTACCTGGGATATAGAAGAGCTCCTTTACTGCAAAACCCTGACTTATCTAAACCATGAACCCCATGATGAGTCTCTGAGGCGAGAGAAAATTTGCTCTACTACCCCTAAGGACTGACTCCCTGAGAGGCAGAGCTGGCTCTCCTAGGAGCGGCCATCCCCTCGGAGGCCCTTTTGGCCCAAGTGACAGTGGAGTTGCCAGAGGGACAGGAGGTCACAGCCCCTGGGGTGGGATGCCACTTCCTGGCACAGGCCTTGTGCCTGATGCTGAGTGTGGGTTAACAAGGAGCTAGCAGTTTCAGCATTCATACACGTGGCCATTGCTAAGCTTTAAAACCTCTTCTAGAATCCTCGGCAACCTGATGCTAGGTGGCCTCAGCAAGGGATGAGGTCACTTTCTAAAGCACAGGGCCATGACTTAGCTTTATAAATCTGAGCCCCAGTGGCACAGGTGTTCCAAGGCCACGAACTTCTCCCATTTTTACTCCCGTAGAACGCTGGGGCTATCTGCAAGTTAGGGTGAGGGGCAAGTGTGACCCAGTGGGCAGGCTGGCTTAGTGTTTCCCAGAGGCTCCTTCAGACTGTTCCATCTGTGTGTTCATACAGAGGCATAAAAAACCAGGGCTCTATTCAAAGAGCAAGAGGAAATTGGGGTTATGATTTGGCACCCTGGAGGTCAGGAGGTTTTTAATTAAAATAAATTTTGGTGGGCTCATTTTCTTGAGGCTGTCCAAAGGCAAGATTTGGAATAGTGAGGACAGCTTTCATTATGAGAGAGGCCTGGGTGTACAATGTGACAATTATCCTTTGTAATTGTCTTAGGAAATTGTACTCTGCACAAACTGCAAAAACTTTAAGGACCCCAGGGAATTTGAAAATGGAAAGTCTCAAATCTTAGCCTGGTGTTAGCCCAGAGGAGCGCCAACACCCAGCAGACAAACAGATTGAACCCATTTAGACCCTGCTGGGAGCTGCCGGGGGCCCTGTGTGGGCAGCTGCCCTGAGACTACCCAATAGCCTCGGGGTGGGGGGCACAGGGTTTTCTGAGAGCAGACGAAGCCCAAGACAGGCTTTCTCCACACCAAAAGATCACCTTCAAGAGGAACATCGTCCCCGGCATCTGGGAGATGCCTCAGACCCGCTGGTGCTGAGCCGCGTGGCTCCTGGAAGTCCCTGGCCATCTTGGGGGCGGGCTTGCCTCAGCAGAGCGAGGCGACCAAGGTGGAGGCAGGCTGGTCTCACGCTGCCTGGGGCTCACAGGTCCTGGCAGGGCTCAGTCACCACCGGGATGCCGGCTTCGAAGTCCTCATCATCAGAAGCGGGCCAGGACCGTCCTCCTCCAGCACTGCTTGGGGCCACCCAGGGGTCCAGCAGCCTCAGGCTTGTTGCTCGAGTGGCTTGTCTTGATAAAGTATATGTGATTTCCATAAGCTGCCCTAATAATATGTTTCAAAGTCAAGTCAGAGTATTAGTAACTTAAGCTTTCCCAAGAAATTATGGACATAACTTATTAGCTAGCACTAAGTGAAACACTAGCGCCTCATAGAAGTGGTTATCAGAGTGTTTCATCCTCCCGAGGAGAGGGATAAAGCTGCGGGCTTTGTTCTCAGGAACACAGATGAAATGCAGTTTGCAAGCAAAGCTCGATGAGGTTTCAGTTCTGCCACAGGCTGTACCTTGGTGAAGAGAGACCAACAGCACAGACTCAGGGTGCAAAAGGCCACCTCTTCTACTTTTCTGCCGGCCTCAAGAGCTGCCGCCCCTGCAGCCTGCACTTGCCCCCACTTTTGGGCTCCTGGGCTCCCTGGAGCCCTGAGGACAGAGCACCCACAAAGCCACTCCCTGTCTGGCCCGGGAGTGTCTCAGGTGGGCAGCGCCTGGCCTCTGTCTGGGCCCTGGTCCTCTAGGCGGGCTATGCTCCAGGGCGCCTTCCAGAGGTTTCTGAGAGGGGGTCCTACTAGCCCCTTTTCTTCTCTGGCCTCACCCACTGCTCCCTCTGCCCCTTCCCTTCCACACCCGGCCTGTGGGCCATAGAGCAGGCTGGACGCTGACACCTGCTTGGGGCACTCGGGTGCCAGGCTCAGACAGGCTGGGCATTTTGCACTGAGAAGTGGGCCCTGGGTAGGAGCTGAGGCAGAGTGTCTGAGAGCACATAGGACTTGGGGGGGTGGGCAGTGGGAAGACTGAGGAGGAAGGGAGAGTTGGGGGGTGGCCAGCAGCGGTCGGGGTCCTCGGGTTGGAGGTGGGAGACGGAGGCAGCAGGGCCTGCCAAGCATGCCCACGGGCAGTGGAAGGTAACCTATGATGAGGGAGCGGGCCTCAGGTGGGGCAGGCCCAGCACAGGGAACGCTGAGAACCAGGCCACAGGAGGAAGAGTTGAGCAAAGGGGTGACTGTGGAGGGGAAAAGCCAGGGGACTTCACGGAGATGCAGAGCCCACCTTTAGATACTCACATATTTCCCGACTATTGTATAAGACGAGGGGAGATGTTAGGATGAGAGAGGGCTGGGAAACATGCTCTGAGTCTGTCCACAGAGCTGAGAACTGAGGATCCTGGCCCCTCCCGAAGGTGGGCAGGGGCATAGCCCATCCTCTCCTGTTGTCTCTGAAACCGACAGAGCTCCCAGGCCCAGGCCCCACATGGGGCCACTTCCAAACAAGGCCACCCCTAGCTCAGTGGGCTCTGCCTCTCAAAGGTTTACACTAAAATGTACTTGGCTTCAGCCCATTTCATTTTAACATGCTTTAGGAGAAGAGTTATAAACACAAGGCCAATGCCCCGACACTCAGCAGGGCTGGGAGAACTGTTAACACCAAGTTTGTCTATGGCTGCTCTGGGAAGCTGGCCAGGCTCAGGTTAGTGACATTTCGCTAGCCTGAATTGGGCGCCCTTATGCAATGACAATCCTCCGTGACTTCTCAGGCAGTTTTGTCTGCATAAGGAATGCAGGAATGCACAGGGCAAAGGGTTCATTTGAGTGTGGAGCCAGAAACACACTGGCTCCTTGGCCCGTGACGTTTTGTTTATCTGAGGGCAATGCCTTCAATGGGCACTCTGCAAGCAGGTTGTGGAGAATGCCCAAATGAGAAAATTTCCCCCATTAACGATTGTTTTAAAAACAAACAAAGAAACTGTACTTGGCACAGACAAGTTTCCGCATAGGAGAGTAAGAGCTGAGATCCTCGGTGCTCAGTGGGAAGTATGGATTTGCTCCCAGGGGATCCGACTGGGACTTCCGAACCACAAGTGACCAAAGTCCAGGCCAGAGAGGCCTTCCTGGGTGAGAGCTGGGTGGGGGAGGCCAGGCGCTTGCTTAGCTGTCAAAGATCACTTCCAAATTCTCT
This sequence comes from Nanger dama, assembly GCA_917880005.1. Taxonomy (NCBI): domain Eukaryota; kingdom Metazoa; phylum Chordata; class Mammalia; order Artiodactyla; family Bovidae; genus Nanger; species Nanger dama. Next base: position 7,223,863 of record CAKJTW010000044.1, on the reverse strand, counting down.
CCTTTCCTTTCCCCTTGCTCGAGGTAGCAGAGGCCTGGAGAGCCTCAGCCCTGGGTGGGTTCCTCATCACTGCATCAGCTTGTTTTAGGGGACAGCAGAGAAATGAAAACCAGGTGCCCCAAAGGCAGTGGGGAGGCACCTAGCTACCGCCGCTGTGGCTCCTGGATGGAAGGGGGCCCATTCACTCCTGCTTTATTGGGGCATGCTGAGCCCATACGTGCTAACATAGCCACCCCCTCTGGGCGCAGGCAGAGCTTAGGCACGTGTGGGTAAGACCTGACCAGAGCTGAGGGTAAGAGCTGAGCAGCAGCCCGCCAGGTCATTGTCCCCAGTCTCCCCCGTGTTCTCCATCAAGGAAAGACAGGGTCCCCTGGCAGCATACTCAAGCCTGTTAACACAGTAGGAATGAGCTGCGTGTCTTTCTGCTTTGGTTCTTCTGATGCACCCATTTCGGGTTTGAGGTCTGAGGCCTTGGGGGCGAGGACTGTGCTTCTCTCTGCCCCTGCTCCAGGACATCCTGCTGCTGCTGCTCAGCATCTGTTCTGATCCAACAGCTTCTATGCCCGGCCTCCTCCTTGCTTTCAAGTAAACGCTTCCTGTCAGACATTTCGTGTGTCCTCTGACCAGTGGAAGCCGAGTCTGAGAAGGGAACCTCCTCGGATGGACTGGGGCTTTGTCCTTGGGTAAAGCGGTGAGTAGAGAGAGTATGGACAGGGCTGGCGGTATGGAGAGCTGGCTGGGTTACCTCCTTTGTGAAATGGGAGGTTGTGTCCCGCCTCCAAGGTTTGTTAGGATGAGACAGGCATGTTGGTGACAGAGCCAGCGCCTGCATCCGATGACGCTTGCTACTGCCGCTATTGTCTCTGTTAATATGATGCTGCTGAGATTCCTGCTGGCCCCAGGCTCCTGGGGGCTCCGTGGGTCAGTGTTTCAAGCAGCCATTCCTCCAGGCCTCAGGCAGAAGTGACCCCCTTCCTAACCTGCAAAGCCAGCTGCAACTGTCCAACTCCCTGCTCCTGGGCAAGTTTGCTTCTCGTCCTTCCCTACTCACCCTCCTCCGATATCTCAGACACTGACAGGCAAGTCGGCTTCCTGCTGCAGGTCACCACATGGTCTGAGCCACCAGAGAAGCAGGGCTGAGACCTGTGTGGGCTCCTGGGTGGGCCTCCTTGGGCTGCCTTCACTCTTCTCGCGTCCTCTCCCTCCCCAGAGCCACACACTCTTTGGCAGGTGTAAGTGGGGGGTAGGAGGGAAGGAGGGAAAAGGCATGTGCAGTGCCGGCCCTTGTTATACCGCAGGGAGGTCAAGAGGCTGGGTTCAAGTCTACCATGGCCTGGCTGTGGCTCTTGGGAAGTTACCTAAGCCTCCACGCCTCAGTTTCTCCATCTGAGACCTGGGGACTCGTATCAGCCTCACAGAGCTATGGTAAGTTACCTTTGCTAACTTGGTTAGAACCGTGACACTACAAACTGCGTACACACATATTATTACTGCTATAATTGTGTGCTACATACACATTATTGCTAAAGGAGGCCATTAAATTTTCACAGATCTAATTATCTGTATCTAGTAGGTATTAGTAGCATTCTCAATTTACAGGGGAGGCTATATCAATGCCATATTTAGACTGCAAAACTTAGAAAAAAATAAATCTCATGCTCCCAGGTCAGAAGTTAGGGGATCTACCCCTCCACACTTGTTTGCCTCCTTCAGAGCCTGAAACATATTTGACTTAGTTACCATCAACCATGCATTGATTTCACATAAAACTTCAGATTTCTGCCTTCTCTAGAAAAGGCAGACATGCCGATACAAGCCTGCCTTCCACATGACAGTGATGGGCCAGAGCGGAACAGCAGCTGCTCACTTTGGACGGGGACGGGCTTCTCCAGCTTGTCACAGCCCTCCCCACCCCTATTGCATCTCTCAGATTACAGCTGAGGCTCAGCTGCCAATCATAAGTGTGCTGCTGCTGGTTTCTAAGGGCCATCTGCTTCACTCAGATTGTTTACCTGGTCCCCATGGACATGTCGGTTGGGACTCCTGCTAATCTAGGGGTTTCCATCATGTTGGCATTTTAAATATCCTATTAATACTTGTGGCATGGAAAGTTCTCTTACCTATTAAAGGAATGTTAGCCACCAACAGGTTGGAGAAAATGTTGGCTTTCTGCAGGTTTGGAAGTCGGTTGAGGTGTGGAGTGCTCTAGGGAGCTAGAATGAGAAAGGGCATCTGCCCTCCCTATCATCCGGCTCTGAAAAGGTGCACAAAGCTCCCAGAGAGCAGAATGAGGGATCATTAATGGGGATGGACAGACAGACCCCCTTCTCCAGCTCCTCCCAGGACAGGAGCCCCTGCTTGGCCCAGGGACCTCTGCAGACCAGTCTGCTCCCAAGGCGCTCCCTTCGTCTCCCTCTCCACTAGCCTTCTCATCTGAGACCAGTGCCTGCTCCCAGAACCTCAGCCTCAGGCCTTCCAAATGTTGACTCCCAGCTTGTGCCACACTGGACCTTATTTTCCAATAATGGATAAGTATTTTTATCTGACACCTTGGAATACACCTTGGGTCTTCTTTATAAATCATACTCTGTTTCTGAATATTCTGGCCAACAACAAGAAAAAGTCATTAGGATAGCATGTTCTCCATCAATAGAGGCATACTGTATGCTCAGAGCCTGGGATGGAAGATTAAAAAACTCCCAAGCTCACTGCCCTACCTATTATGTGGGGCTAAGAAAAGCTATATGAGTCATAAGTGGCAACCTCCTTTTGGAATCCTGAAGACGTGTAAGTTTATGCTGATTGAAAGCTCAGCCCTGGGAGAGTCTGAAGGCTGGCGTTTCAACAGGCCAGATCTGTTGCCACAGTAAATCCACAACAATCTTTAAAAATAGATCACCTTTGAAAGCCCAGGAGGCTTCCCTGTAAGCCCAGCATGAACTCTCTGGGGCTCTGATAGCTACATTTGGATTTGCTGTATTTGAGAGTACAAGTCTAGAAGAAGGCTGAAAAAGGCTAGAAACCAAAGAGCTCTGGTGGACCTAATCGAGAAGGCTCTCTGAAACAACTATCACAGCTCCCTCTGCCTGTTCATGCATGCCAACGGCAGCGAGCCCACGACCCCGATGCGCACGGGCCAGGCAGGGAGCAGGCTGCTCTGCCCCCCGTGGAAGGCTCACACTTGCTCTCACCGTGGTGCTCAGGCCTCCCGGGCGACAGCGGCACAGGCGATCGAGTGTGCAGACTTGGCTGCCTCCTCTCGAGAGGGGCTTCCTCTCAGAACGATGAGATGCGCCTGTTGTCACGACAAGAAGAAACACGTTTGCTTACACACTTGGCAGCAGCAGCAGGAACAAACTGTTCTTGAAGCGATAAGCAGAAGGCCAAGGAAACTTCCAGCAACCTAAACAATATAATTTATGTAGACGCACAATCAACTCTGGGGAGAGTTGGGTTTTAAAAGCATCATGCAGTGGAGAGAGAATGTACCAGGCCCTGGACACTGAGTCCAGACGGCTTGATGCTGTGGCCAGGACTTATTTCTAAGTAAATCATTTAAAGGTCTATCCTCCCATGAGTGCATTATTGGTAGAAGAAGGGGGAGGGTTTCCAGAAGGAAGGAGATGAATTAAAAAGTGCCAGTGCTGCAGGAGAAGTGGGCCAGCACAGCTCCCCCCTCCCCACTGGCCAGTCCACAGAAGGGGACTTAACCCCCGTGTCAGCAGCCTCACCCACTGAAACCCTGACCCCATCCCCATGCTTGGTTTGCCAAGCCCATTTGACTATATCCTCAGTGAACCGGCCCACAGGAATTGCCCAAGCACAGTAAACAGCTCAGTTCCTTGAAAACGAAGCCCATTTAAAAATTCTCTAATGGAAAAGAACCACTTGATGATATAATGGGGCTGTCAGGTGGCGCGAGTGGTAAAGAACCCGCCTGCCAATGCAGGAGACATAAGAGACGTGGGTTCAATCCCTGGGTTGGGAAGATCCCCTGAAGGAGGCCATGGCAGCCCACTCCAGTACTCTTGCCTGGAGAATCCCATGGACGGAGGAACCTGGAGGGCTATAGTCCATGGGGTTGCAAAGAATCAGACATGACTGAAGTGACTTAGCACATACACACGCATGATATTATGAGCATAAAGTAATACAATCCTTTCAAATGAAATACAAAATGCATCCCTTCAAATAAAAAAGACATTAAGCAAACAAACAGGTAAACAATCACATGAATCAGTCCAGCTCCTGGAAGCTGGAGGAATCAGGGTGCTCAGGGCAGCGTGCACCAGGCAGGAGGGATGTTCGTGTTCATGACACGGTGGAAACAGAGAATGTGAAGGCCGAGCATCAAGGCCTGAGTCTCACTTCCATGCTTTATTAGCTGTGAAATATCTTGGGCAAATTACCCACTCAGCAACCTCAATTTTTTCATCTATAAAATGAGGATAATATAAATTGTCAAAAATATTCAAATTGATATCACAAATGAAAGAGCATTAAAGTACAGCCTAAATCTCAGATTACATAAAGCCAGAGCACTAGAATCTTCTAGTCCAGAGACAGCAGTGAGACAGCAAAGCCAGAGAGACTTACTCCTCTGACTACCAGCTAAATGCATTTCTGAGATGATAATCAGGGTAGACTCTAGACTGTCATCTCATTTGTCATATGTTAAAACCTACTGAGTTACTAGATCTAGACTTCTTATGATGAGGTTACTCCAAATCAAGATTCTTGGTAATAACTTTAATCGCTGTGTTAGAAGAATCAGAATTTCATATTTGTAAATACTAACAATAACTTTTGTTTTAAAATGACTTTTAAAATTGCAGGATATAAATAAACTGAAAGTGTGATTTTGGCAAACCATAATTAGTCATTATCCTCAAGTTGGCCTGAAGTTCTGACTGGAAATGCTTTTCAAATTAGAGCCACAGGGACAGAGTCCCTGAATCAAATGTTCAGTGCTCAGGAAATAAAAAGAACAAGAGAAAAGCTTGCCCTTCCCGCAATACAAATATTAATAGATCATGTTTACTTTGTCTTTTCCCTGCATTTACTATCTCAATGATCCAGAGGGTGAGGAGAGCACCTTCTGATGCCAGAAGAGATTTAACTCTGATTGACTAAAGCTCAAATTCGAATTCAAGAAGATTTCATATTTTGTTTCTACTTGGTATTATAATGCAAGTCAATGCAAAGATGTGAGTTTATCAAAATTACTTTCAAATGAATAATTAACATGTTCTGAGAGCTAAGTTGCTTTTTGTCTTGGAAACAGGATGCAAAGTTTTCCATAAGCAAAAATATTCACAGTATCAAGAAAGTGGATCCTGAAATCTTAAAAGGGGTCTGAATGTATCATAAAATCTTCATAACTTCAATGATTTTCTGTATAAGATGCTAACATAAGTGAACATTTAGTATTTATTATTTACTTCAGAAACTCAGTGTCTGATTGAATTTGTTATTTGATGTTTATGAAGCTTCTAAAAGCCATATGCTGGAGTAGGGTGTGAGGGCAGTGGAGAAGGGAACCCATGATGTTTAAAATGTGCCACATTAGTATCTCATTTATTCAGAACAATTCAGCTTAATTCAGTGCTATTCAATTCAATTTATCTCAATTATAAAATCCTTTTTGCATGCCACATATTACTCAAACACTAGGAATTCACACAAAAATTAGGTAGAGCTTTTGGTTTTAAGTGCGCTTACAGATGAACAACAAAAATGTGGGGTAGTTTGATTTGACCTAAACTAAGACACTGCCCCTCACCAGGGTTCTGGCTCACTACCTTCCTCTCCACCCCTTCCTCCCGTCATCATTTTCAGGAATCTCCATAAGATTGGTCTGCAGCTATTGGGCAAGAAAAGGATAGTTCAGTTTAACAGATGAATAAAGGAAAGAAGTCAATAAAATGACCCTTTGCATGGAGGAAACCTAAGGAAGAGAGTAGAGGAGCCCAAACAGGCTGTTTTACCATCAGAGGGAAAGCACGGGAGGGAGTGTTTGCTGGAACTGGATGATGAGTTATAGGGGATGAAGCCCACCTGCACTGTGCTCTCCTCTTCCAAGGTCAAGGCTGCGTGACCCCCAGGCAGAGGGCAAGGCGGCCCACAGACACGGTGCTTAGTGGGCACAGAGAGGGGGTCAGGGTGGAGCTGACAGACCAAACTAAAACACCCAGTGAATGACCCAGCTAACACCTTGGCCTCTGGGGCTTTGATAGGCTCATTCTCCTCCCCCATCCTTGGCCACCCAGTCCCCCATGCTCTGCGCTACCTCTGGATCCCACAGTTCACATAACCTGTTTGACTGTTGGGGCATCCTGACTTTATCACATCTGTGTGGCTTCTCATCCTCTGTCCACTCTCCACATCTCACTATCCACCCACTGTCCCTTCCCTTCTGGTCTAGCTTAGAGGGCACCGTCCATCAGTGCCTATACAGAAAATGCCCTCAACTCCACTGAAGAAATATTTTGAGATGGTGAAGAATGGGGAACCATCTAAATACCCAACAGCAGTGGAATGAATATTGGTGGTTTATTCATACAACGATTGAACTCTATCTATGTGGTTATAACATGGTTATATTTCAAAAACACATCATTGAGTAGAAAAGCAACTTTCAAAAGGATTCAAAAATCATGATGCCACTGCTTTTCAAGTTTCTGACTTTAAAGCAAAAGAATGCCGTTTAGTCCGAACAGAATCGTCCGTGGTTTTGTAATATACAAGGCAGGTAAGAGTGGAGCTGTTCTCGCTGAAGCAGGTGGAGAGGGTCTGCAAGCCCACCCAGTTGCCCCAAAAGACCCTCCTTGGAGCATGAATGTTGGGGTGACACAGTTTGATAAGCACAGTACCACACCAGGCAGGAGGCCTCCTAAGGGAGCAAGCACAGAGGAAGTTGACAGAGCTTGTGATTAGATAACCCAATCTTTCCAAACTAAGCCACTGTTCACAATTCTGGAGCAACACTTTGTTTGCTAAGATAATATAAATACCCCTGTTACATACATCTGGAGTGTGTAAGGACAAAGGTTAGAGTGAACAGAGTTACCGGAGTCCTGCTTGCCACTCTTGCTTTATACAGACACCCGGGTACTGGCCCTGCTGGGGATTTGTGGCTTGACTACGCTCTGTCTTCCTCGTATGTTATTAAGCACCCCGGGGCTTGCACCTCTCCTCCTATCCTTTGATGTTTTTGATATCTTATGGTTATGTGTTTATCAACTGCCATCTTGAGCCTGAGGAGGAATATTTAATATTCTTAAATCTTTTCAGCTTCTAGCATGTTGTCCTGGGTTAAAAACAAAAACATCTTTAATGTCCCATATGGACCAACCGCCTCAAGCCCTGGCAAGGTACAGAGCAGCTGTTGCACTGCGGTCCTCCCGTGTGTTTCTGGGGAAACCGCTGATTCCTCAGCTCCAATCCAGCTGTCAATAAACACAGCAAGAGCCAGGGCTGGCAGACTCTTATCTAACTGGGCCTGTCCCCGTGGATTTGGAAAATGTGTTAGTTTTTGAAGAGGAAACTTGATGACTAGTAAAAAGGATGTGTCTATTTATGCAGGCAGACCCCATCAGATGAATATTCAACTTAAAACACTGGGTTCATTCTGAGTGTGGAACTCCAATTCCTGTGGAGAAGGGAGAGAGATTTCTTCTTTTCTCCTTTTGATAATAATTAGGGGAATCCATGACTCAGAGGGAAATCTCTCCCACAGCAAAGTGAAGAGCACTTGAGTAGCTCAAAGTACGTTTGTGGACTTAAGCCGATCTCTTTATCCTGGAGATGAGAACTCTTGCGGAGAGGAAAACAGTAATTGCCAGGATCTCTCAGTGCAGATGGGGCTGGGACAGGGAGGGCCTGAGGGAACTAACACCGAGGTACACTGGCTCCACTTAATCTCAAAATGACCAGTGAGAGTGATGCTGACTGCCTAATTTAAGGATGGGAAAAGGATGTCTTGAGGAGAATAAACGACTGTCTGAAGGTCACAGAGTTGGCTGATGACAGAACAGGGGTTCAAACTAAGGTCTGGGATTTCAAATTGCACGTTTTGCTCATCAAACACCTGGTCATCAAGAGGGCAGAAGTCACAGAAAGGTGATTTTCAAGTCAACATAATGAAGAACTATGACGAGTCAGAGAATAGTTGCTAAAGAGTAGACTCAGCCCAGAAACGAATAGACGGACTGGCGGAAGAGTGAACTACCAGCATATGGAATTCTGAGCACTAATGGAAGAGGGACACCTGGAGGGGTCAGCCAGTGGACAGTGGATGGAGCAGACGTTACAGTGCCTTCTACCAAGTGTCTCCGTTTATGCTTTGATTCAGGTTTGTGCCTTAATTCAACAGAAGCTCAAGTCCACTTGTCACCATGAAGTGTGAGCTTGCTGCTGCTTTTATAACTGACCAGCTGTGAAAGTGCATAGCTTTCTCTCTCTGCTCTGCCAGAGCTGGCCATCCCCTGCTTCAGCTTTGAGCTGTCATCCTTGTGCAAGACAGGGTCATGTTGCAGTCCAAGGGTGCCACTTCCTTTCCTCTCCCATCTCTGCCCGGTAGGGAGGGTCTTCCATGGCCACACGTACCACAGGGTATGTGTGGAGGCCGCTGGAGGGCTTTGGCTAAAAAGACATGGAGCTGGGAATCCCTGCAGGAAAGTAGATGCAAGGAGTGACTGGGTGCAAAGGGCATTCAAAAACTGATTTCTGAGAGCCCTGGACTGAGCCAGTTTCTTTTAATAGTCAGAGATAGGCTCTGTGGCAGCTTTCCAGTTGTCAATTTTAGCTCCTCCAAAAGGCTGGGAAGAACAGGCCCTACTCTCTGTAAGAGTTAGCACCAAAAGAGACATGTTGGGGCCTTAGTTTTTTTCTTTTGGTTGTGTGTGTCTTAAAACTTAACTAGATTTTTAAATTATAAGAGTAGCACCTGCATATAATTTTTAAAAATCCTAAGTGGTAGGAAAGAATAAATAATTACAAATTTAAATGTCCTGTCCTTCGTGTCTATAAGTCTCACCCTCTCTTCTCCCCATTTCCAGTCTGATTTTTAATAGCTTACTCACTACCAACAGTTTCCCGGGTATCTTTTCAGATATCCTGATGTGCTCACACACACACACACACACACACACACACACACACACACACACACACGATCAGAGCCTGGCCCCGCCCCTCTCTTGGCTCAGCTTCCTCTTCTGCCCTGACTTGGGGCACTAACCACAGTGGCTCCTCTCCTCATCCTTTGGGGTGTCTCATTGTCAGATCCCACATCAGGTCAGGCTGCCCATGGAGCTCTCGCAGCATCTGGTACCTCTCCCTGTGGTGCCTTCACGTCAGTACGCTTACATTCACCTGTGTGATTCTTCACTAAGGTCTATCTCACTCACTAAGCTGCTTCTTGAGAGCAAGACCTCTAACAACTGAACCTTCCATCATAGTCCCAGACCTAACACTGTGTCCAGCACATTGCAGTGTTTAATTGGTCATTGACTGAAAGAATAATCTGGTTCACATCTGACCTTTTAAAATTAAGAATATGCTTTGGACACCTTTCATGTCAGAACACAGACATCCATCTCATTCTGTTTAGTGGCTCTACAGTATCCCATCCCATGGACAGATTATAGCTTCATAATCAATTTCCTACTAATGGATTTTAAGGGAATTTCTAATGTTTTTACTGTTGTCACTGACCCTGTTTCTTTGCAAACTTGTGTGCATCTGTCTGTTAGGTAAGTTTATAGAAGGGAAATCACTGGGTCAAAAGGTCAGGGTATTATAAAACTGGAGAGGGAATGTCAATTGCTTTCCCCGCAAATGGTGTTGATACCTAGTCCTACCAGCAATGCACAAGTATGTCTGCGACCCCTACCATTGCCATCAAGCAGTGTCACCGAGTTTCCTTGGCATCTCCTTGGTTAAGCTGCATTTCTTTAATAACCAGTGAGGCTGGGGATTATTTTTGGATGGTTATCAGCCATTTGTATTCCCTCTTCAGTAAAATGTCTGTCTTTTGTCCATATTTCTATCAAGTTGTCTTTTTCATCTAGATTTTATAAGAACTCTTTCTATATTTTCCCTTCGTTAACATTTATTTCTTAACTTTATGGTATGTTGTCATGGAGAAGTTTTTCATTTTTATGCTGTCAAGTTTATCAATCTTTTTTTCTCCCTCTCTTTGTCTCTCAGTGTATACCCATCTGTACACAGGCAGAGGAAAAATGCTCAACAAGTGTCACCACTAGCTACTTCTGGGATGGGGCAGGCTGAGATGGTTTGTAGTTCATTTCTCTGTATGCCTTTTCCTTTTTTTTTTGGTAAAAAGCATTACCATTTTAATTAAAAATAGCCGTTTTTCAAAAGCAGCAGTATGGCACCCGGATTTACATCATTCTTAGAAAAGGTTTATAATGTCTGAAATCATAATTGCATTCTGCCACTTTTCCGATTTTGTGGCTTCCCGGGTGGCGCAATAGTAAAGAATCCGCTTGCCAATGCAGGAGACTCAAGAGACTGGGATTTGGGGACTGAATCAGGATGATCCCCTGGAGGAGGAAATGGCAACCCACTCCAGTATTCTTACCTGGAGAATCCCATGGACAGAGGAGCCTGGAAGGCTATAGTCCATGGTGTCACAAAGTCAGACACAACTGAGCATGCATGCAACCTTCTTTTCTAATTTTTTTAAAAAATAGGCTAATGTTGTTAGAGATTTTGAAAATTAAAAATAGCACTCTGATTATTTCTAATAAATTAATTTCACTTTATAGCAAATACACTGCAATTAACAAGAGCCAGTAAGAAGTGCTGCCATTTACTAAATAGTCTGCATCTGCCAGGGGCCATGAGTGAGCACCTATCAGCCACCAGCAAGGCCTGATTGAGGCCAATAACTTACCCAGAGCAGGAACCTGAACCCAGACTTTCTGTCATTGGTAGAGAAACTGATAAATTATTTCCTCATTCTTTGCAAATAAAAGTTCTCTAAATTTGGGGACTACTGAGTCTCAGAGCTGCCCTGAAGACTGAAAAGAGATATACCATTTTAGTGTCAGAGATGTGAAAAAAGCTGTCCAAGCTAGTGTGGTGTTAATTTATACCCCTTGAAAGCACACACCCACAACCATGTTCTTCCTCACATAAAAGAAATTCTGTAATTTTTCTCCTGGATAGGAAAACAAGGTTCTAGTGCCAAAATCTCTCTTGAAGAGCTTCAGAAGCAGTCATGCTTGCTTGGTTTCCTCACAGAACCCTGCTGCAGAGGACCTGCCGGCCAACGACAGCCCTTTCATCAATCCGTCTGTGATGGCTCTGTGGGGCTGACTTTATTCTTCTCCATTTAATGGGCTAGGTTCTAAAATACTTTGGAACTTTTCTACATTCTACCAAAAATAAAAGGTCCTTTCTCCCTTGGTGTTTCTCTCATTCCAAAGGAATGAAGAGCGAAAAAAAAAAGAGGGAAATAACAAAACCACCTTTCTTTGTGTGTAATTAATAAATGGCTTTTAGGCATGGGCTCCCTTGGAAAGCTGTGGCCACACTGTACTTTTCTGTATTTTAGGTAAAGTTGCTAAAGAAAAGGAAGTCTTGATAAATGTATAACAATTACTATTAATAAATAAAAGTAGCTCATACTGGCAACATGCCAAATGGTTCACAAAGTACTTTCCATTGTGAATCTTTGAGCTCTTCTGTGAAGTGGATAGGGTCTTTCATCGTTTTTTTCTTTTTTTCAAAGACTAAATGACTTGTATTATCAAATAACTCGTAAATAGAAGTGTCAGACTCCAACCCAGTGGCTGGTTTTCTGATTTCAAATTCAATGCCATCTTTTCATTATTATTTTTAATTGGAGGATAATTGTTTGACACTGTTGTATTGGTTTCTGCCATTCAACAGCTCAAATCAGCCATAAACGTGTGTGTGTGTGTGTGTGTGTGTGTGTGTGTATACATATATCACCTCCTTCTTGAGCCTCCCTCCCAGCCCAACCACCACCCCACCCCCTCTAGGTCATCAGGAGCACTGGGCTCGGCTCCCTGTGTATATAGCAACTTCCCACTAGTCTCTGCTTTACAGGTGGTAGTATGAATGTATCAGTGCTACGCTCTCAATTTGTCCTTTCTCCTTCCCTTGCTGTGCCCACAAGTCTGTTCTCTACATCTGCATCTCTATTGTCCTGCAAATAGGTTCATCAGTACCTTTTTCTAGATTCCATACAAGTACATTAATATATGACTTAATGCACACTGTATAACAGGCTCTAGGTTCATCTACCTCAGTTCAACTGACACATTCATTCCTTTTTATGGACGAGTAATATTCCATTGTATATATGTACCACAGCTTATCTATTCATCTATCAATTCAAATCCAAATGCTACCTTGACCTCATAAAGCTATCTTTGTAATGATCATAGGCAATCATTTATTTCAACACTCACTAATTTTTATTAACCTCAAGAATAAACAACAATAAAAGTCACCTATCAAACTTTATAGGTATTATAAAAATAAGTGGGGACTACCCTGGTTGTCCAATGGTTAAGAATCTGCCAATCAGTGCAGGGGCTGTGGGTTAAAACCCTGATCAGGAAATAAGAACCTGCATTCTGCAGGACAATGAAGCTCATGAACTGAAACTACTGAGCCTGTGCAATCTAAAGCCTGTGCTCTATAACTAGAGAAACCTGTGTGCTGCAACTTGAGAAACTTACACTTGCAATGAGAAGCCCACGCACCACAACTAGAAAAGCCCTCCCAGTGCAACGAAGACCCAGCACAGCCAAACAAGAAGTGAATTCTTCAATATCCTGGATAAAGGGAGACTCTGCTCAGAGTCAGTCTAAGTGTAATAAAGGGAAAGACTGAGAACTTGAAAGTGCTAAGAAAACTTCTTTGTGGCAAAAAACCCCACATAAATACAGAAACACACACAAACTAGAGCTAATAAACAAGTTTAGAAAGGTGGCAGGATGCAGTGAACATACTCAAAAATAATTTGTATTTCTATGCACAGGCAATGGACAAAAATAAAAGGAAATTAAGAAAATACTTCCATTGGTAATAACATAAAAAACCACCAAATACTTGACAATAAATCTACCAAAAGAAGTACAAAACTGGTGGTATAAAATATGGTTGAAAGAAATTAAGACATAAGTGAATAAGAGATATTTATGGATTTTACAGATTGAAAGGCTTAATACTGTTAAGATGTCAATACTTCACAATTGCAATATAGATTCAATGTAATCCTATCAAAATCCTAGCTATTTCCTTTTTTTTCCCAGAAACCGGAAAGAAAAAGCTTATCTTAAAATTCATATGAAAATATAAGGGACCCGGAATAGCCAAAGCAATCTTGAAAGAGAATAATAAAGTTGGAGATGTCATACTTAATAGATTTCAAAACTTACTACAAATTTGTACTTGAATCTTCACAGTAGTGTTATTCATAGTATCCATAAACTTACTACAAAACAACAACTGAAATTGTGATATTATCATAAGAATAGACATATAGCTCAATGGAACAGAATTGAAAGACTAGAAATAAATCCTTACATTCTTGGTCAATTGACTTGGACATGGGTTCCAAGTAATTCAATGAAGAAAGAATAGTCCTTTTAATTAATGGTGCTGGAACAACTGAGAATCCACATACAAAAGAATGAAGTTAGAATTTTGCTTCATATCATATAAACACAACTCAAAATGAATCAAAGACTTCAATGTAACAGCTAAAATTATAGATTTCTCACAAAGAATCAGACATAAGCCTTCATGAACATGAATTAGGCAATGGCTTCTTAGATGTGATGTCAAAAACACAAACAACAATACTAAAAATAAGTTGAATGTCATCAAAATTAAAAACTTTTGTGCTTCCAAGGATACTATCAGGACAGTGAGAAGACAACCTACATAACAGGAGAAAAGTTTAATAAATCATATATCATAAGGGTGTAGTATCTAGTATCAGAATATTAAAAAAACCCTCAAAGTCAACAATAAAAAGACAACTATATTAAAAATGGATAAAGGATTTGAATAGGCATACCTCCAAAGAAGATAAACAAATGTCCAAGTATACAGATAAAAAGATGCTGAACATCTTTAGTCATTCAGTTCAGTTCAGTTCAGTCGCTCAGTCATGTCCAACTCTTTGCAACCCCATGAATCACAGCACACCAGGCCTCCCTGTCCATCACCAACTCCTGGAGTTCACTCAGATTCACGTCCATCGAGTCCGTGATGCCATCCGGCCATCTCATCCTTTGTCGTCCCCTTCTCCTCCTGCCCCTAGTCCCTCCCAGCATCAGAGTCTTTTCCAGTGAGTCAACTCTTCTCATGAGGTGGCCAAAGGACTGGAGTTTCAGCTTTAGCATCATTCCTTCCAAAGAAATCCTTGGGTTAATCTCCTTCAGAATGGACTGGTTGGATCGATCTCCTTGCAGTCCAAGGAACGCTCAAGAGTCTTCTCCAACACCACAGTTCAAAAGCATCAATTCTTTGGTGCTCAGCTTTCTTCACAGTCCAACTCTCATCCATACACGTCCACTGGAAAAACCATAGCCTTGACTAGATGGACCTTTGTCGGCAAAGTAATGTCTCTGCTTTTCAATATGCTATCTAGGTTGGTCATAACTTTTCTTCCAAGGAGTAAGCATCTTTTAATTTCACGGCTGCAATCACCATCTGCAGTGATTTTGGAGCCCCCAAAAATAAAGTCTGACACTGTTTCCACTGTTTCCCTATCTATTTGCCATGAAGTGATGGGACCAGATGCCATGATCTTCATTTCCTGAATATTGAGCTTTAAGCCAACTTTTTCACTCTCCACTTTTACTTTCATCAAGAGGCTTTTAGTTCCTCTTCACTTTCTGCCATAAGGGTGGTATCATCTGCATTTCTGAGGTTATTGATATTTCTCCTGGAAATCTTGATTCCAGCTTGTGCTTCTTCGAGCCCAGCGTTTCTCATGATGTACTCTGCATAAAAGTTAAATAAGCAGGGTGACAATATACAGCTTTGAGGTATTTCTTTTCCTATTTGGAACCAGTCCATTGTTCCATGTCCAGTTCTAACTGTTGCTTCCTGATGTGCATACACATTTTCAAGAGGCACGTCAGGTGGTCTGGTATTTCCATCTCTCTCAGAATTTTCCACAGTTTACTGTGATCCACATAGTCAAAGGCTTTGGCATAGTAAATAAAGCAGAAATAGATGTTTTTCTGGAACTCTCTTGCTTTTTCCAGGATCCAGCAGATGTTGGCAATTTGATCTCTGGTTCCTCTGCCTTTTCTAAAACCAGCTTGAACATCTGGATGTTCACGGTTCATGTATTGCTGGAGCCTGGCTTGGAGAATTTTGAGCATTACTTTACTAGCATGTGAGATGAGTGCAATTGTGCAGTAGTTTGAGCATTCTTTGGCATTGCCTTTCTCTGGGATTGGAATGAAAACTGACCTTTTCCAGTCCTGTGGCCACTGCTGAGTTTTCCAAATTTGCTGGCATATTGAGTGCAGCATTTTCACAGCATTATCTTTCAGGATTTGATCTCGGCCACCTTGGAGAGGGATGTCCTCCCCACACCCACCGGTGGGGTGGGAGGTGGGAGGGGGCTTCGGCATTGGGAGATTGTGTTCACCTATGGCTGATTCATGTCAATGTATGGCAAAACAAATACAGTATTGTAATTTAAAAAAAAAAAATAATAAATAAATAAATAAAATTTTAAAAAAAATGAAATAGCTCAATAGGAATTCCATCACCTCCACTAGTTTTGTTCATAGTGATGCTTTCTAAGGCCCACTTGACTTCACATTCCAGGATGTCTGGCTCTAGTTGAGTGATCACACCATCATGATTATCTTGGTTGTGAAGATCTTTTTGTATGGTTCTTCTGTGTATTCTTGCCACCTCTTCTTAATATCTTCTGCTTCTGTTAGGCCCATGCCATTTCTGTCCTTTATTGAGCCCAGCTTTGCATGAAATGCTCCCTTGGTGTCTCTAATCTTCTTGAAGAGATCTCTAGTCTTTCCCATTCTGTTGTTTTCCTCTATTTTTTTGCATTGATCGCTTAGGAAGGCTTTCTTATCTCTTCTTGCTATTGTTTGGAACTCTGCATTCAGATGCTTGTATCTTTCCTTTTCTCCTTTGCTTTTCACTTCTTTTGTTTTCACAGCTATTTGTAGGGCCTCCTCAGTTAGCCATTTTGGTTTTTTGCATTTTGTTTTCCATGGGGATGGTCTTGATCCCTGTCTCCTGTACAGTGTTACAAACCTCTATCTATCAGATCTAGTCCTTTTCATTATAGGGGACTGGAATGCAAAAGTAAGAAGTCAAGAAACACCTGGAGTAACAGGCAAATTTGGCCTTGGAATACAGAATGAAGCAGGGCAAAGGCTAATAGAGTTTTGCCAAGAAAATGCACTGGTCATAGCAAACACCCTCTTTCAACAACACAAGGGAAGACTCTACATATGGACATCACCAGATGGTCAACACCAAAATCAGATTGATTATATTCTTTGCAGCCAAAGATGGAGAAGCTCTATACAGTCAGCAAAAACAAGACCAGGAGCTGACTGTGGCTCAGATCATGAACTCCTTATTGCCAAATTCAGACTTAAATTGAAGAAAGTAGGGAAAACCACTAGACCATTCAGGTATGACCTAAATCATATCCCTTTAGTCATTAGAGAAATGCAAATCAAAACTACAGTGAGATACAATTTCACACTCTTTAGGATGTTTAAAATAAAACAGACAATTAAAAGGGTTGGCAAGAATGTAGAGAAAGTGAAACTCATTCATTACTCATGGAGATGTAAAATGCTGAGGTCACTTTGGGAAACACTTTGGCAGTACCTCAAAAAGCAAAATATTGACTTACTACATGATCCAAAAATTCCACTCCTAGAGTTATACACAAGAGATCTGAAAATATACATCCTTGAAAACCTTATATATGAATGTTAATAGCAACATTATTCATAATAACCATAAAGTGGAAACAACCCAAATGTCAGTCAACTGATGAATATAAACAAAAGGAGTACTATTCAGTCATAAATAGGAAATGAAGTACTGATACAAGCTAAACACAAACAACCTTGTAAAAATTATGCTAAATAACGGAAGTGAAAGACAAAAGGCCACATATTATATGATTACATGAACTGCCCATAATAGGCAAACCACAGAGACAGTGATTAGATGGTGGTTGCCAGAGGGTGGGAAGAGGAAGGAATAGGAATGACTCCCAATGGGCACAAGGTTTCTTTTAAGGTGGTGAAGAATGTCTGGAATTAGATAGTAGTAATGGTTGTACATATTTGTGAGCACAATAAAACCACTAAATTGTACACTTAAAAAGGGTAAGTTTTATAATATGTAAATTATCTTAATGAAATGCACAAAAATTAAAACCCAAATGATAAATTGGGTGAAAAAATTTATTACAAATAGATAGTATAATTTATAAAGAAATTTTAACTGTTAAGGCAAGCTAGATAAAAATTCTGTTAAATAGGGGATGAATAATATGAATAATTCACAAAAAGGGAATTGCACAAAAATATACTGAAGTCCCTTAAATATATGAAAAGTTACTCAATTCCATTCTAAATAAGAGAAGTGTAGATTAAAACTATGCTGAGATATCACTTCTCAACTATCAGATGGGAACTAATTCAAAAGTTTGATGATGCATTCATTCTTTTGAAAGGGGCTGTGGGGAAACAGGCACTCCTGCACGCCGCTGATGGCAATACAAATGGTAGACGCCCAGTGAAAGGCAACTGGTAATATCCTACAAAACTAGCAACATATGCTCCCTTTGACCTCGCTGTCCCCTTTCTAGGAACTTACTCTGAAGATACACCTCCAACAATACAAAAATACATATGTGTAAGGTTGTTCGTTACAACATTATTTTTTTATTTTTTTATTTTTTAAATTAAATTTATTTACTTTTTAATTACAATACAAATATTGGAACCTAACCTAATGCCAATAGTCATGTATGGATGTGAGAGTTGGACCATAAAAAGGCTCAGCACTAAAGAATTGATGCTTTCAAATTGTGGTGCTGGAGAAGACTGTTGAGAGTCCCTTGGACAGCAGGGAGATAAAATCAGTCAGTCCTATAGGAAATCAACCCTGAACATTCACACTGGAAGGACTGATGCTGAAGCTGAAGCTCCAGTATTTTGGCCACCTGATGCAAAGAGTTGACTCATTAGAAGAGACCCTGATGCTGGGAAATATTGAAGGTGGGAGGAGAAGGGAACAGCAGAGAATGAAATGGTTGGATGGCATCACTGACCCAATAAACATGAGTTTGAGCAAAAATGAAGGACAGGGAAGTCTGGTGTGCTGCAGTCCATGGGGTTGCAGAGAGTCAGACACGACTTAGCTACTAAACAACAACTTAAATGCCAAAACATAAACTATTTTTAAAACTATATTATGTACATAAAATAGAGTATTATCCATCTATATAACAAATAAAGATTTAAATGAATTATAAAGTGATTTTCAGGATGTATTGTTAGGTGAAAAAAGCAAATACGCACACAACAAACAGGTAACTTGGTGAGAAGAGGGAGAAACATTTCAACTGATAAATGTACACAGAAGGACAGACGGAAAAATCACTGATTTGCAGCCATCATGGTAAAGACTAGCTTGCGAAAGACTCATCAATGGATGCTAAACATGGAGAGACATTTCAAAGAGGCGTAAAATATTTACATAGTCTTAAAAACGTCTCTTTACAGAATGGTTATTGGCTGCAAACAGAAAAGTCATTATACACTGAAGCAGCACACACATCACTGGCAGATAAATTAAAGTCACCAGTGAAGACAGATGGACTTCATGTGCCTCCAGATACAATATCCCAAGAAAATATAATGTCCTTTTGTAGCATTCTAGCTGGGCTTGTCCTGTCAGAATCTAGCCAGGAGGAAGCATCAGATAAACCCAAACTAAGGCACAGTCTATGAAATAACTGGCCTGTATTCTTCAAAAATTTCATTGTCATTAAGAGACAATGACAAGCTGAGAAACTGCTTAGATTACAGAAGACCAGAGTCCTTGACAACTAAGTGCAGTACTTGATCGTGAACTGTATTTTTACTGGAGCAGGAAAAAATTGCCAAGAAGGACAGTATTGGGCTAACTGACAAAATAGAATACGGCCCATTCCTGAATTCACCTTTTCTGGATAGACCTGTGAACTCTCATGAGATTCTAGTATCCTATGATACAAAGTATGGGAAATGTGCAAACCAAGCTCAAATCTTTGCAATGCATACTACTGGGTCTTAGAAGCCATTTTTTATTCTAGTGAATTTTGTAAAGGGTGATGGCCCTTGCAGGAATACTCTGAGAATATCTTGATTTCTTGCTTTGAACTTTAGGAACTGGTGCAGCAAAGACAGTGCTGAGACTTGAGGGCAGGTCTGTCCTTGGCAGACCTTTGAGGGAGGGTCTGGTCAGGAAGCATTGAGGGTATATGGACTTGGAAAAAATTTAAATTAATAAAATTTGTAAAATGGGAGTTCAGTCACTCAGTCGTGTTCAACTCTTTGTGACCCCATGGATTGCAGCACACCAGGCTCCCCTGTCCATCACCAACTCCCAAAGCTTGCTCAAACTCATGCCCATCGAGTTGGTGATGCCATCCAACCCTCTCATCCTTGGTCACCTCCTTCTCATCTCGCCTTCAGTCTTTCCTAGCATCAGGGTCTTTTCCAATGAGTCAGTGCTTCACATCTGGTGGCCAAAGTATTAGAATTTCAGCTGCAGCATCAGTCCTTCCAATGAATATTCAGGACTGATTTCCTTTAGGATGTCATGACTGGTTGGATCCTTGCAGTTCAAGGGACTTTCAAGAGTCTTCTCCAACACCACAATTCAAAAGCATCAATTCTTCGGTGCTCAGCTTTTTTATAGTCCAGCTCTCACATCCATACATAATTACTGGAAAACCATAGCTTTGACTAGATGGACCTTTGTTGGCAAAGTAATGTCTCTGCTTTTAATATGCTGTCTAGGTTGGTCATAGCTTTTCTTCCAAGGAGCAAGCATCTTTTAATTTCATGGCTGCAGTCACCAACTGCAGTGATTTTGGAGCCCAAATAAAGAAAATCTCTCACTGTTTCCATTGTTTCCCCATCTATTTGCCAAGAAGACCAGATGCCATGATCTTAGTTTTCTGAATGTTATGTAAAATAGTATTTAAAAAGTTGACAAAGTTGGTGTAAAAGTAGCTCAATTAAGAGCAAAGAAAAGCAAATTTCTGGTGGCCTGGTAAATCAAAACAACCCTTTGGCAGAATGTCAATAAAAATCAAGAAGTATAAAATATTCATGCTTTACCTACCATGCTTTACCTGCAGTTTAGCTTCTGGTAATTTATATCAGCAAATAACTTAAAGAAAGAAAAATGTTTTTTATAAGAACATTCAGAATTATTGATACTAACAAAAAACTGCAAATCTACCACTGTTCTTTTGCGTAGTAAATGTCCCAACCAGCCACAGACAGAAAGGTGGTCTAAAGCTGGACCCCTCCATCTCCTTCACCACCCCACATCTGTGCACCTCCCAGGCCTACACCAGCTCCATCCATGTTGCTCCATTCTCACGACACCCCCTGAGTCCGGGCTGTCACCGTCCCTACCTGGTCTGCTGCAGCCATCTCCTGAGCCACCTCCCTGCTTATCTCTCTGCCGTCCAGTCCATTCTCCATGCTGCAGAGCAACCCTTCTAGATGACAGTCTGATGATGTCCCTCTCCCTGCTTGAAAACCCTTAACTGCCCTTAGTAACTGCCCTTAGGGTGAAGCTTGAATTCCTTACCATGACTTTCCACACCCATTGCCCAGGGATGAGGAACTCCTCGCAGTTCCCCAAAATGTGTCAAATCTTGTCTTACCTTCAGAACTTTCCATGTACTCTGCCCCCTGCCCGGGTCAGTCTTCCCTGCCTCTTGGTACTTTCTGAGGCAGGCATCTGCATTTATTACCTTTGCTTCCTCATATCTCACTCACAGTACAATCTGGATTCTGTCCTCATTAGTGCCCCAGGGCTTCCCCCAACTAGGTCATCAATAAAAGAAAAAGAAAAACAAGAAAAGGAGAGGGAGAACCTTCCAAAAATTCATATATTGCGCCAGCAGGCACTGTGCTCGACACCTCACAACTGTTAACTCATTTTTCCTCCCAACAGCTCCATGTCCTCCAGAACAGCAAAAGGTATCAAAAGGAAGAGGATCTCTCTTTCTTCTTTACTTTTCTTCCTGTTTTTCTGGCAAATTTTTTTTTTTTCCTTCCCCGATTTATCCTTCTTTACACAACCAATGAATACCAAAGTTCCTCAAGACTCTGTCGTCAGTCGCTTCCCCTTCTCACTCCATAAAGCCTCCCTGGGTGATCTCACTCTCTCCCAAGGCAATTACTGTGCACAAGGGGAGGACTTTCTAACCTATTTTCTCAGCTCTAGTCCTGATTATATAACTATCTAGCTGTCGCTGCTGCTTGGATGCCTTAGGGCATCCTGAGCTCATCTCGTCATCCCTCAGTCGCCCCTGCTCCCCTGTGTAAATGGCACACACATCTTCTCAGGGGACTCTTCCCCTTCCCTCTTTGTCCTGTATCATTTCAAATTCTATATCTCATAAATTCTGCCCCTAAATCTTTCTTTGTCATACCCAACTCCTTCATCCTTACTAACATCATCCTGATTTAAGCCACCTCCATCTTCAGCCTTCAGTGCTTCAGTCTACTTCCATTCCAGGCACATCTTCCCAGTTTACTCTCTACATACCAGTCAGAATTAAATCTGGGCTATGCCATTTGTTGACTGTGTACTCCTGGGCATATCACTCAACCGTCCTAATTCCTGACTGACTTATCCATAAAATGATAATAATAATAAAAATCATAGGATAGGTATTAGTATTTAAGGGAGATGATCCAGAGAAAGTGAGAGAATGGCACACTCTAATAAACTGTGCATGGGAGTCTAAACAGTCATACAAATTTTTAAAGAAATAGCAATAAAGAACTCTCAATAGTGTATCATTATATCTCATTTGAAATAAAAAATGAGTCAGTCTATATTTTACAACTTTAATAGGGAAAAATTCTCAGAAAATAATTTAAAAGGTGCTTTTAGCAGATGATACCATATAAAAACATCAAACTGACATGATGGTTAGTTGTATGTGTCAGCTTGGCTAGGTGGTGGTGTCCAGTTGGTAGGTCAAATACTAGTGCCTCGTTGTTAGGTCAAAGAATAGTTTAAATGTCGCTCTGAATGTACTTTGTAGTTGTGATTAACATTTATGATCAGTAGACTTTGAATAAAGGAGATTACCTTCAACAATATGAGTAGGCCTCATACAGAACAAAAGGCTGAGGGTCCAGTAAAGAACGGGGACTGTGGCGACAGGGAGACTCTGCTTGTGTTTTCAGCTGGCCCGCCTCCCCTGTGGATTTCAGACTTGTCAGCCCCACAACTGTGTGAGCCAATTCCCTAAATAAATTCTTCTCTTTCTCTATGTATATATCCAACTGGTTCTGTTTTGGAGAACCCTAACTGACACACTCACAGAGGAATCTTTTAATGATAAAGTGGAACAGCAGCTACCAGATGACGGTTCTAAGTAACTTCAGGTAAAGGTCACAGAATGTGGTAGAAAATAACCGAATACGTTTGGTCACATAATCTGTACATAGATAAGCTTTAAAGTATAAAGAAACTTTGTCTGTGAAACAAGACTTAAATTATGTACCTGCTGTGAGAAAGCCACCTTCAGGGAGTCTTGGGTTGTTTGTGGAGCAGGCACAGGTAACAGAGGACTGGTAATCCCATGCTCGCCCAAATGGGCACCTATGTGAAGATGTTTGTTGCACTTTTACTTCAGGCGGTGTTGTATATATCTAGAGCACGTAACTAAGCCAGACATTCTCAGAGCTGCTATTCCACTTTTATCTGTAAGAAGCAGTGGGTCAGAACAGCTTTGGTGGCCAAGACATTGCAGCTTACCTGTAAAAGGTTGTTGATGGATGCATCATGAAATCCCAGGGCTTGCTCTGCAGCTGCCAATTCCCTCAGTATTGGTACACACTCACGACTTTTTTCACCTCTACTGATCTCAGTATATTCTAAAGCCTCTTGGTAATGGGGCAGAGCTTCTTTTGATTTCTTCTGACCTTGATATACCCTAAAAACAAAGGGATTATTTTTTAAATAATTAAAATGGGAGATACTGAAAATAAAAGATGGATTTGACTTTCTGACTCCTGTTCCCTAGGTTCATTTCCTAGGCAGCTAAGCCTTTTTTTCCTCCAAGGAGCAGCAGGGCATAGTAATTAAGAGGAGAAACATTGGGATAATCAGGAAGATTGAAATCCTGGCTCTATCACTTGCTAGGTGTAGGACCTTCAAGTTACTCGATAGTTTCATCTGTAAGTTACAAAAGGTATCTTAAAAAGAAAAGAAAAAGCTATGTTAAAAGAAAACCTATGACAAACCGAGATAGTGTATTCAAATGCGGACATATTACTTTGCCAACAAAGGTGCATATAATCAAAGCTATGGTTTTTCCAGTAGTTATGTACGGATGTGAGAGTTGAACCATAAAGAGGGCTCAGAGCTGGAAAAAATTGATACTTTTGAACTGTGGTGTTGGAGAAGACTCCCGAGTGTTCCTTGGACAGCAACGAAAATCAAACCAGTCAGTCCTAAAGGAAATCAACCCTGAATATTCACTGAAAGGACTGCTGCTGAAGCTGAAGCTCCAATACTTTGGCTATCTGATGCAAATAGCCAACTCATTGGAAAAGACCCTCACTGGGAAAGATTGAGGGCAGGAGGAGAAGGGGGTGACAGAGGATGAGACAGTTGGATGGCATCACCAACTCAATGGACACGAGTATGAGCAAACTCCAGAAAACAGTGAGGAACAGAGAAGCCTGGTGTGCTACAGTCCATGGAGTTGTAAAGAGCTGAACATGACTTAGTGACTGAACAACAAGTTAACGATAATAACAGTGCCCACTCCACTGCATTGCTATGAAGATTAAATTAAAGGGGTTGATATTAATAAAAAAGAACATCTAGAATAGTCTCTGACACATAGTAAGCACTGTGGAGGTGTTGGTTTAAAAAATATAAAATATTAAAACAACAACAGTAATCAGAAAGCATGCTAAGATGTTGATAACTAATCCACTGAGAAATTATAGAAATTTCCCAGTTTGATGAGGGTGTAAAGCACTCTCATTAACTGTTGGCAGGAATGTAATTTGGGTACAAGCTTTTCTATATCGGAATTATACATATATATGTATACATATTTCTGCTAATTGCACTTTAAGTAGTTTATCTTGAGAAATACTCTGGCACAAGAACTATATATAAGAATGTTTACTGAAGCCTTCTTTGTAATAGTGAAAAAGTATAAACCACTTAAAATACCTCAGTAGATGATTATTAAGTGGGTTATAGTAAGTACATCTGGAGAAGGAAATGGCAACCCACTCCAGTGTTCTTGCCTGGAGAATACCAGGGACGGGGGAGCCTGGTGGGCTGCTGTCTATGGGGTTGCACAGAGTTGGACACGACTGAAGCGACCTAGCAGCAGTAAGTACCTCTATATTGTGGAATGCTGTGTAGCCATTAAAATTAATTTTGATCTGTATTTATCATCATAGAAGTATATCCACTATATATTATTCAGCAAAAAGGCAGATTACAAAACACTTTATATAATCTTGAAGAAAGTGAAAATCGCTCAGTCATGTCTGACTCTTTGTGATCCATTGTCTATACAGTCCTTGGAATTCTCCAGGCGAGAATACTGGAGTGGGTAGCCTTTCTCTTCTCCAGGGGATCTTCCTATCCCAGGATTGAACCCAGGTCTCCTGCATTGCAGGTGGATTCTTTACCAGCTAAGCCATAATCTTAAGCATGTGAAAATTTTGCATCTAATCTACATGTAAACATATGCATAAAGAGCTATCTAAATGTCACTAAAATGTTAGCAATAGTTATTTCTAAGGAGTTGTGAATTATTTTACTCTTATTTATACTTTATAAATTTCCCAAATTTTCTTCTATAAAAATATATTACTTTTACATGAGAAAAATGTTAAAGGTGGTAGTAGGAAAATAATCTTGTTGCTTCTTAGGGTAAGGGTCTCTCATATAAAAAATATATCTATTTCGATATAGTGTTTACCAAACAATTAAAAAACAATCTTTTATGAAACACCTGTGAAAATTATTATAAACTTTTTCATGGAAAATTTTTAGGTACAAAACTCATAATAAAAGAAATCAATCTTTCCTATGTTGCCTCCACTCCAGAATCTTTACTATTAAAAGTCCTTACAATTTCTAAAATTACCTAAAAATGAGATGAAATGTGAGAAAATGACTAAGAGACCATAAAAATGGGTTTTGTTCTTGACTCAATTATAAAAAAATTAATAAACAGAAACCTCAGTTAAATACAGTCAGGAGCGCAGCATCAGGGATTTTCCTGCTCTGGGAGGACAGCAGAGCCCAACAGGAAGAAGAAAGACTCTTCATTCCTGTTAAGAACTTAGCCAGTGAAAAGTCATGGACTCTTTGCATACTCTGACTCTCTCAAATTCTTTCCTCTTCTATAAAAGCATTTTCATTCCCTGGCCAGGTGGAGTCTTGCATATCGTTCACCATGGTTTCAGACCCCCAGATTGAAATTTTCTGCCGACCTTTATGAACCTAATTTTCTGAATACTTTTCACAACTAGTTTGCCCTCCAGTAAATTCCAAAGAAAATGACTGACAGAGTTACTTTTCAGATCTGTGTTTCAGATGATCATAGTGAAATAAAATGTTCATTAAATAGCTTATGAACTGGGATACCTTCTGTAATTGTAAAGAGGCTGACAACACCAGAGGAGGTCAGGGGTATGTTCCTGGACCAAGAAGCATCTAGGTAGTAACTTGCAAGGACTCTAACCTTGGAAAGGAAGAGATTAACAGATGATCTAGTAATGCTGGACTCATCTTCTAACTCTCTTAATGAGCTTAGAATCTAGTGGATACTAAGTAGCTTTGTTCAGTTCAGTTCAGTTCAGTTGCTCAGTCGTGTCCGACTCTTTGTGGCTCCATGAATCGCAGCACGCCAGGCTTCCCTGTCCATCACCATCTCCCGGAGCTTACTCAAACTCACATCCACTGAGTCAGTGATGCCATCCAGCCATCTCATCCTCTGTCGTCCCCTTTTCCTCCTGCCTCCAATCCCTCCCAGCATCAGAGTTTTTCCAGTGAGTCAGCTCTTCACATGAGGTGGCCAAAGTACAGTCGGGTCTGACTCTTTGTTACCCCAAGGACTGCAGTATGCCAGGCTTCCCTGTTCTCCACCATCTCCCGGAATTTGCTCAAACTCACATCCATTGAGTTGGTGGTGCCACTTTGTACATATCATATTTTATTTTTTGAGAGAAAATCCACTAGCATCAATGGTGATAGAAAGAGGCTTTGAAACATATGGCTGGTAACAAATCACTTAGCCAAACAATTAGATTCCTGGTAGACAAAGGTTAAGTAACTGAAAACAGGAGTCAGCAAATTGGTGTCTATAGACCAGATCTACTCACTGACTACTTTTGTAAATACAGTTTTATTGACATAGTCAGGCCCACTTGTTTACTTATTATCTACAGCTGCTTTTGCACTACTACAGTGGCAGAGTTGAATGGTTGCAACAGACACTATATGGCCTACAAAGGCAAAAACATTTACTGCCTGGGTCTTAACAGAAAAAGTTTGTACACCAACTTTTTGTCTAGAATCTAGAAAAAGTCATAAACTTTTAAAATGACTTCTGATTTTTTTTTACTTAATTTAGCCTAGAGAACTCAGACAATGCCACAGATATTTCATCAAAGGAAAAAAAATTCAATTTCCTTTCTTATCTTCATAAATGATGAAGAGTGCGCCAAGGAAGTAAAGAAGAGGTCCTTTGTTTCCAAAGTTGCCTGTAAAAGTCATAGAAGAGTAATAAAGTCAACACAAATGCCAAGATGATTTCATCTAGGCAACAACTTTATTTTTTATTTATTTATTTTTTTGGAGCAAGGAATAGTGACTTTATTCAGAAAGCCAGGAGACCAAAAAGACGGTGGACTACTGTCCCAAAGAATCATCTCTGCTGAGTTAGAATTCGGGTTTCTCTTACACAAAAAGATCTCTATAGCTTCTCTTCAAATATGGACTTACTGCAGTTGCTGAGTATCTGAACTAAAGTCATCAGAGAATACATATAGTGAAAAGGGTAAGGGATTTGCCACAACCACTGAGTCTGGGAAGTATGGCTCCACTATGCTCCTGTCTCGTGACTTTTGGGTAAGATCCCTGCCACATACATTACATGGCTGCGTGTTTTTCCAGGATAAATACCCTGATACCACTGGCGGGATGTGAGCTGTGAAGACGGTGTTTTTTTCTTTTCCACAGTTGTGAAATTGGTGAGGAATCTTTCTAGAATGAATTCATGTTCTAAAGACATGACTAATAAATACATATATATCTGGCTTCCATCCAGCATGAATTTTCTCATGAAGCGTAAGATGTTAGGCAACAACTTTAAAAGAAAGCAATATTCACAGCTTAGCAATCAAGCTTATAAATGAGGAAAAAATAGAAAACAAGGCACATGTTAATTCATATATCAAAAATTCTTCCTTTCTTGAGATAGAACACAAAAGAAAAGTATTTAGGGGTTTGTGAAGCCACCTAGCAACCATCTTAGCCAAAGCATGCACAGCACTCCAAGTTAACACAGCAGTATCTTTTCAGGCATCAATATGTCATCATTCAGATACACCTGACTCTCAGAATTTTCTAGAAAAGAATACAATGTGAGAGGCAGGGCAATCAATTACAAATACTGCAACAGAAGTAGAAAGCCCAGACAGTAGTTTTAGCATCCTTACTAAATAGGACACACAACCCTGGGCAAGTACAAAATGCTTTGAAACTTGGTTCATCGTCTGAACACTGGAGTCCAGTAGGGTTGCTGTGAGAATCAAAGAAGATGTCTGAAAGTGCTTTAAAACTGAAGCCAGCCATACAGGTTGATATGAAATGCCTACACATAATCAGTCATACCCTTTACTCCTCCCCTCCCAGCCTGTGGTCTCTTTGGAACTGAGAGGCACAGTTTCAGGTGGTTCTCATGTTGAAATGGGCTCAGGTGTGGGCTCAGCTTGTTCCCACCTGCATAAAATTCTACCCAAATAATGGGTAGAACCAGTCAAACTCATGCCTGCAAGTGAGGCAGGCATTTTCTTATACAACTGGGCTTTTTAAAAAATTGAGGATAATTATTATAAGAGCAATATATATTCATCATCAAAGGAAGAGATATTAAAATTTTAAATATATCAGTGTAATCACAACATCTAAAGATGACTGCTATACACTTTGATATATATACTTCCAGGTGATTTTCTATGCTGTCATGGGTTGCAAAGTCGGACATAACTGAGCAACTAATGCCTTCACTTTCAAATAATTTTGAAGATGAATGGTCAGTCAAACTTTATATAGCACCAGTCAGCCACTAAAAGTGCTATTATACCATTCATTGCCACATGTTCTAAAACATTATGATCTTTTTTAAAAAATGCATAGAAAAAAACTGAAGGCCACATACTATAAGGTTCCATTCATATGAAATGTACTGAAAGTAGATTAGTAGTTGCCAGGGGTTGGGGAACTTGAGAATAGGGAGAGACTGCTAATGGAATGAAAATGTAAAATTGCTTGTGGTGACGGTTGCATACTAAAACCCATCAAATTGTATATTTTAATTGGGTGAACTGAATGGTATGTGTATTATATCTAAATAAATCTGTTATTTTTGAAAAGTTTGTGAACATTTGGAAGCAAGATGAATTACAGATGAGACTCTGTAATAGCCATTAACAGTCATTTTTGTTTAAAGAAATAACTGTACTAAAATCATTAAACAAAAATGAAAATATAATATTTTAAGCTTAACATCATCTGCAAGCTAGACAGATACTCCTAACTTACTCATTTAAAGCAGGTCAGAAAGATATGTGGATTTTGGCTCTAAATTGGTCCTGATTCACTGGATGATGCTACCCATCTCTTTTGGGGGACAGGTTAGGGGGACAGGTTAGGAGAACAGGTCCGGCTGCACCTGACACTCAGCACAGTGGGCATTTCCACGGGGATACCATAAATCAGGCTTGAACACTGAGTTACTGGTCTCTCTTTAACCTTCCAGAGCTGTTGGCATGTCTCCTGAGGAGTTCTACATCCTGGAGATCTCCAGGGGAAAGCCTCGGTCTGTGCAAAGCAGTAAATTCACAGAAAGAAAAGACAACAAAAATATTTTTAATGGTATACTCTAGTAAATCAATTACACAATAAGTTTAAATATGTTAATATATTTCATATCATGACCCCAGATGCAGAAGAATCTAGAAATAGGTGATAAACCTGGAGTCTTTTCCTGTCAACTGATTGATTCAAGCCAATAAGCTGTGGTTAAGGAAATTAGCCAAGTACTGGTAGGTCGGAGAAGAAAAATGAACTCAGTGTGGCTCCCAAATCCTAGATTAGCAGAATCCACAATGGGACAACATGAGGCTGGAACAGAAACACCAATCCTGCAGCCCAAAGCTGAGTGAAGCACACCAGGCCGTCTGGGGGATAATGGATGCATTTGGAGACGTACCAGTGGCTCTGCTGGGACCCTAGCTTCCCTGAACTTGATGAGTTCAGATGACTCATGAGAGTCATCTAAACATTCCCATTTGGCTTCCCTGATGCTGGTTCTTTTTCAGCCCCCAGCTGTGTCATGTCTACCTTGTCTGTGGACCTTTGTTGGTCCTTCTATCTGGAGTGTTCTTCCTTCCATTTCTGCCTGGCTAACTGCCATTCACCTTTCTATCATCTCCTAGTTTCAGTTTGGCTGTCTCCTCCTTAAGTTAGCCTTCCTGCAAGGGCCAGAACTAGTATGAGACCAGGGAGACATTGAGGACACATCATTTCAGGAGGTGTTCATGCTCAGGGCTGGAAAAGAGCAGGGTTGGCATCCAGGTGTGAGTGCCTCCTTAAATGGTGTGGTCTGGGCACCTGGCTTCCTCATCCTAGTGCTGGCTCAGTTCCCTGACATCCCAGGCTGGGCGAGTGCCTCTGAGAACACCTGACTGTGCTCCCACAGAACCGTGAACCTCCCTGCTCTGGATACATCTCTCCTATTGAATTATAAGTGCCTGGAGATTCAGCACTATCCCTTTAGGGCAGGGCTCTGAGAAAGCAGAGGCCAAATCTAACACATTCATCCTGACATCCCCAGCAACTTGCAGTATCTAACACACAGTGGGTTCTTGTTATCTGTCGAAGGAGAAAGGAGGGAATACAGAGGGAAAAACCTGGAGATTCATTGACTTTGAGGCGATAGTTCTTACCTTAATTTTCACAGATGTTTGGAATAAATTTGGGGGAAAATATTCAAGAAAGGAACACATTTTCCCATTGATATAGTAGCAAAAATATTAAATTGTTCCTCTAGTTAAAGGTTGGAGAAATTATTGAAATTTTATCAAGGGTTAGGGTAGAAACCTTGTAAGAACCTATTAGGTATTGAGTTGTATACCCCCAACCCCAATTCACCCTCAGTACATACACCTCAGTCCTCATCCTTAGTACCTCAAAAATATGACTTTATTTGGAGATAGCATCATTGCAGACATAATTAACTATATTAAGAAAATGTCATACTGGATAATATTTGCAACCCCATGGACTATAGCCCACCAGGCTTCTCTGTCCATGGAATTCTCCATGCAAGAATACTAGAGTGGGTAGCTGTTCCCTTCTTCAGGAGTTCTTCCCTGACCCAGGGATCGAATTGGGTCTCCTGCATGGCAGGTGGATTCTTTACCATCTGATCCACCAGAGAAGCCGACTATAACTATTATCCTTATACAAAGGAGAAACTTGGATACAGAGACACAGGGAGAATGCCACATGAACACAAAGGCAGAGACCGGTGTGATGTATCTATCAGACAAGGAACACCAATGTTGCCAGTTAGGAGAGCATCGTGGAACATCTCATAGTCTCCAGAAAGAACCAACATCGCCCAGGTGTTCATCTCAGACATCCAGCCTTCAGAACTGAGAAAGAACAACTTTCTGTTAAGTCACTTCACTGGCAATACTTTGTTATGGCAGCCAAAACAAACTAGAGCAGAACTGGCTGACTCCAGGCTAAGAGATTTTCCTTTCATCAGCACCCTACCAGATGAACACTGAGTGTGCTCACCCAGGGCAGCTAGTTAGATAGGGAAGCACCAATTTTTCTTTTTTAAATCACATTATGGTCAAGTCCAAGTGATAACTTTCCATTACTTCACTGCCTGGAAATTTAATTTGAGTATCTGCTGAGAAGGAGACCTGGAAGGAGGCAATTTCAGCAGGAACCAACACATGGCTTTCATTGACAATAGTTTTGCCCTTGTTACAAGAATGTCTGCATGATGGCACAGACCTCATGAATCTAGTGACATCCAACAAGCTGTTAGCAGGAGGCCCAGCCCTGAAGGGACATAGTCACACAGGAAGGTGACCTGTTGCCATTTCTGAACTCTCTAAGTTTAAAAGACTTTTGTCAAACTATCCTTGGCCTCACATTTCAAACCCGAGAATTCTTCAGACTCTGAGTCCTTGTTTCATCTGTACGTAAAGCTATTTACCTCCTCACTTAATTTAATAATAATTTTATTCAAAGTTAAAAATCAGATCCCTCATACCATGTAGACAAATATTTCAAGTGACTTGGAGACCTCAATTTAAAAAGCAAGGGTTTGATCTGTTTGAGAGAAAATATATGGAAAAGTAACACCATGATTTGGGAATATGGAAGGGCTTCCATGGTGGCTCAGACGGTAAAGAATCCACCTGCAATGCAGGAGACACCAGTTTGATCACTGGATCAGGAAGATCTCCTGGAGAAAGGAATACCTACTCTAGTATTCTTGCCTGGAGAATTCCATGGGCAGAGGAGCCTAATGGACTACAAATTCATGGGGTTGCAAAGAGCTGAACACTGCAAAGAGTGACTTAACATTTTCTTTTCACCAACTCCATAATTTTGAGATAGGTAATGACTTCTTAAATAAGTTACAGATCATAATGAAAGAGGTTTGGTAAATTAGGTCACATTAAAAATAAAAATTCCTGTGTATCAAAATTCATCATAAAGAAAGTGATAAGGCAGACTACATATTGGGTACACACAATATATGTAAGCAGCAAATAACGTGTCATCAGAAATTGGAAGAATATCTACAAGTTAATAAGAAAAATGCAAATAGCTCAGTTTAAAAATTGAGTAAAAGAAATGAGTAGACATTTCACAGAACAGAAATTCTAAATGTCCAGCAGATGTATGAAAAGATGTCAGATCTCACTATTAGGAAAATGCAATTAGAGAAATTACATGATCGGCAAAGACAAAAAGTCTGACAAGATCAAGTGTTGACAAGGATGTGGAGTAATGGGAATTACTGCTGGTGAGAGCACAAACTGGTGGAAAGCAAACTCAGTAAAGGTGATGATGTGGATACTTGTCAATTAAGCTATTCCACTCCTGAGCAAAGACCTCAAGAGATAATCTTGGACATGTGCCCATGGAAACATGTATAAAAATGATCAACTCAGAAGCAATCTAGGTAGGTATTCACCCTCAGAGAATGTATAAGTAAATTAAAGTCAGAGTAAATATCATATGAAGGTTTAAAATGAATAGGCTAATATCAATTGATGAGGATATATCTCAAAAATAGAAAAGTAATGGGGGAAAAGCAAGCTACAGAAGTAAACATATATATGAGGTATAAAAATAAGAAAAATAATACTGTATATTTTTATGGTTATACAAATATAGATTCAGAGGAATGAAAAACACAAAATTAAATATCACAAGTGCCTGTAACATGGGGAGAAAAAACAGGATTAAGAAGAAAGCGTAACAGGCTTCCATTTATTTGCAGTGTTCTACTTGGAAACTTGGTGGCATGCATTTGAGTATTAATAGATGTTGTTACATCTTTAGTTTTATATGCCTTTAATCCATTTTGAGTTTATTTTTGTGTATGGTGTTAGAAAATGTTCTCGTTTCATTCTTTTCCAAGTGGTTGACCAGCTTTCCCAGCACCACTTGTTAAAGAGATTGTCTTTACGCCATTGTATATTCTTGCCTCCTTTGTCAAAGATAAGGTGTCCATAGGTGTGTGGATTTATCTCTGGGCTTTCTGTTTTGTTCCATTGATCTGTGTTTCTGTCTTTGTGCCAGTACCATACTGTCTTGATGACTGTGGCTTTGTAGTAGAGCCTGAAGTCAGGCAACTTGATTCCTCCAGTTCCATTCCTCTTTCTCAAGATTGCTTTGGCTATTTGAGGTTTTTTGTATTTCCATACAAATTGGGAAATTATTTGTTCTAGCTCTTTGAAAAATACCGCTGGTAGCTTGATAGGGATTGCATTGAATCTATAGATTGCTTTGGGTAACATACTCATTTTCACTATATTGATTCTTCTGATCCATGAACATGGTATATTTCTCCATCTATTGGTGTCCTCTTTGATTTCTTTCACCAGTATTTTAAAGTTTTCTATATATAGGTCTTTAGTTTCTTTAGGTAGATATATTCCTAAGTATTTTATTCTTTCGTTGCAGTGATGAATGGAATTGTTTCCTTAATTTCTTTTTCTATTTTCTCATTATTAGTAAATAGGAATGCAATGGATTTCTGGACTTCTGTGTGATTTTATATCCTGCAAGTTTACTATATTCATTGATTAGCTCTAGTAATTTTCTGATGGAGTCTTTAGGGTTTTCTATGTATAGGATCATGTCATCTGCAAACAGTGAGAGTTTTACTTCTTTTCCAATTTGGATTCCTTTTATTTCTTTTTCTGCTCTGATTGCTGTGGCCAAAACTTCCAGAACTATGTTGACTAGTAGTGGTGAAAGTGGGCACCCTTGTCTTGTTCCTGACTTTAGGGGAAATGCTTTCAATTTTTCACCATTGAGGATAATGTTTGCTGTGGGTTTGTCAAATATAGCTTTTATTATGTTGGAGGTATGTTCCTTCTATTCTTGCTTTCTGGAGGGTTTTTATCACAAATGAATGTTGAATTTTGTCAAAGGCCTTCTCTGCATCTAGTGAGATAATCACATGGCTTTTATTTTTAAATTTGTTAATGTAGTGTATTACAAAAATAGATTAAAGAACTAAACATAAGACCAGAAACTATAAAATTCCTAGAGGAGAACACAGGCAAAACACTCTCTGACATAAATCACAGCAGGATCCTCTATGACCCACCTCCCAGAATACTGGAAATAAAAGCAAAAATAAACAAATGGGACCTAATTAAAATTAAAAGCCTCTGCACAACAAAGGAAACTATAAGCAAGGTGAAAAGACAGTATTCAGAATGGGGAGAAAATAATAGGAAATGAAGCAACTGACAAACAACTAATCTCAAAAATATATAAGCAACTCCTGTAGCTCAATTCCAGAAAAATAAATGACTCAATCAAAAAATGGGCCAAAGAACTAAATAAACATTTCTCCAAAGAAGACATACGTATGGCTAACAAACACATGAAAAGATGCTCAACATCACTTATTATCAGAGAAATGCAAATCAAGACCACAATGAGGTACCATTTCACGCCAGTCAGAATGGCTGCAATTCAAAAGTCTACAAGCAATAAATGCTGGAGAGGGTGTGGAGATAAGGGAACCCTCTTACACTGTTGGCGGGAATGCAAACTAGTACAGCTATTATGGAGAACAGTGTGGAGATTCCTTAAAAACTGGAAACAGAACTGCTTTATGACCCAGCAATCCCACTGCTGGGCACACACACCAAGGAAACCAGAATTGAAAGAGACATGTGTAGCCCAATGTTCATTGCAGCACTGTTTATAATAGCCTGGACTTGGAAGCAACCTAGATGTCCATCAGTAGATGAATGGATAAGAAAGCCGTGGTACATATACACAATGGAGTATTACTCAGCTATTAAAAAGAATGCATTTGAATCAGTTCTAATGAGGTGGGTGAAACTGGAGCCGATTATACAGAGTGAAGCCAGAAAGAAAAATACCAATACAGTATACTAACACATATATATGGAATTTAGAAAGATGGTAATGATAACCCCGTATGTGAGACAGCAAAAGAGACACAGATGTATAGAACAGTCCTTTGGACTCTGTGGGAGAGGGAGAGGGTGGGATGATTTGGGGAGAATGGCATTGAAACATGTATAATATCATATAAGAAACGAATCACCAGTCTAGGTTTGATGCAGGATACAGGATGCTTAGGGCTGGTGCACTGGGATGACCCAGAGAGATGGTATGGGGAGGGAGGTGGGAGGTGGGTTCAGGATTGGGAACATGTGTACACCCGTGGCAGATTCATGTTGATGTATGGAAAAACCAATACAATATTGTAAAGTAAAAAAATAATAATAATAAAAAAATGAAATATGGAAAAAATTTATATGCCTGAGATATTTGGTTAAAATACTTGTTTAGTGTGTGCAGAGAATGAGGCACATTCCACCCTTATCCTCTGAAGTTGCTGCTGCATGCTATTCCATGGTCCTGGCACTATCAGCCAGAAATGGAGGCTATCAAGCTAATGCAATCTACAATGAGCCTTCTGGAGCTCATTGAGGGTACACTGTTCACATAAAAGAAAATACAAAACAGAAAATAAAATTACTTAGCTTCACAATATATTTAATGAAAAAAGGGACTGAGGGAGTACTACATCAGGAAATTACTAAATTATAGTCTTACCTCCATTTCCAACTCATTTAGAACATCAGTCAATTTCAGGTAATCTTGTTTGTCTCCATCTGCTCATAAGTAATGTGTGGGAGAGCAACACTGTCTCCTTTTCTTTCCTATCTACCTGCCAGGGATGTTTTGAGGATTTATTATCTAGTGGGCCCATAACATGTTTGGGCAGCTTTAGGAAACACACTAGAGACAGATGAAAAGAGAGAGAATTTTGAACAACACAGTGTGGCAGTATGTTAATCTGGCAGGGCCACAGTTTAAAACCACAGCATATTTTATTGAATGAAAATATATCTGTAGAAATTCTACAGAGCACATGACAAGACACTATCTCATTTCAGATGAGCTTCAGAAGATCCCGCAGGGATGGAGACTTGTTTTAATCTGCAACAAACAGGTGAAATCTCCTCTGATATTACTAAAGCAATAGGAGGTTTCCTTTTATTTATTTAAAATGCATTTTAGTAGCATGTTATTCAGAATTTGACACTATATTTTGCATTATAGAAAGTAACTTTAAAAGATCTAAATAGGTATGTGTATCTAGGAGTTAAATACTCTTTAAACCACAAGAATGGGTGACAATCTAGTTGTATACCTCCTGTCTTTCCTTTCATAACTGATTTTTCTTAGAGAATATTAGTATACTGGTATGAAAATACCAGTTTCTCTTCCAAATTGTGATTTCTTTGTCTTTTGGATAAATCTCTGTGCAGCCCCAAGGCTTGTGAGGATTTAAATGTATTTTATTTATTTGGCTACATTGGGTCTTAGCTGAGGCACATGGTATTTGCAGTGCACAGACTCTCATGCCACACTTGTGGCATTCAGGCTCTGTAGTTGCTCCATATGGGCCTCAGAAGCTGTGGTGTGTGTTGCTCTGCAGCGTGTGGGATCTTAGTTCCCAGACAAGGGATCAAACCCACGTCCCCTGCATTGCAAGGTGGATTCTTAAGCACTAGACCACCAGAAAAGTCCTGAGGGTTTCCTTTTAAAACCTCGAGAACTGGCAAGAATACTGAGCACCAGTGAAAAGCAGAGGCCTTGTGGGAGTGTTGCTGATGATGCAAATCTAATGAAAAAATCAGTCTTGAAAGAGGAAAAGTAGGGTTTTCTAGAGTCAAATGAGAAAACAGTTGCATCTGGGTCTCCCACTACCATCTGGCATACAAAGGTAAAGGCCGTGTTCTATAGAGGGTATGGTCAGTTTTCCATTCGGCACAGTGAATGGGATCTGTGCTGCGGTGAGGAGTGTGGACACCAGAGTTGGACCAAGACCTGGCTCTACTCTGCTGCTCCCCAGCCCTGGGAAATGACCTCGACTTCTCTCAGCTTCAGTTTCTTCATTTGAAAATGAGAATGTGAAGGGTACCACCTCATAGGGAGGACTGCAGATTAAATGATGAGATGAGGTCTGCAAACCACTTAGCAAGAGCCTGACACAGAAGGTGGTAAAGAATTGCTAGTTATTGTGGTTATTTAAAATCATTATCAAGTGTAGAAAGGTTCTTTGCAGTTCTCTGAAATAGTAAAGCTGCTTGAAGAAAATAAAAACTCTAATTTGAAAAGATATAGGTACCCCAATGTTCATAGCAGTATTATTTACCATAGCCAGGATATAGAAGGGGCTTCCCAGGTGGCATAGCGGTAAAGAATTTGCCTGCCAATGCAGGACACACAAGAGACATGTGTTTGATCCCTGGGTTGGGAAGATCCTGTACAGTAGGAAATGGCAACTCATTCCAGTATTCTTGCCTGGAAAATTCCATAGACAGAAGAACCTAGTGGGTTACAGTCCATAGGGTTGCAAAGAGTCAGACATGACTGAGGATACATTACATACATGCATAAGCTATAGATAGATGCCACCTATGTGTCCATCAACAGATGAATGAATAAAGAAGATGTGAGAGACATATGCACACAAAATGGAATACTACTCAGACGTGAAAAGAATAAAATTCTATAAGAGAGATAATTACACTTAGTGAAATAAGTCAGAACAAGACAAGTACTCTCTGTATTATCACTTATATGTAGAACCAAAAATAAAAGAATCAGATGAATAAAACAAAACAGGAACAGACTCATAGGTATAAAGAACAAACTAGTGGTTACCTGGGGCAGTGGGGGAGGCACGAGGGGAGGGACAAGATAGGAGGAGTGGAGTAAGAGGTACAAACTACTAAGTATCAAACTGAGAAGTAACAAAGATACATTGTACAGCACATGGAAATTTAGCCAGTATTCTGTAATAAAGTAAAATTAAGTATAGCCCATAAAAATATTGAATTAGTATGTTGTACACCTGACACTAATATAATATTATAAATCAGTTATACAACAAAAAATAAAAATAGTAAAGCTTTAGAGGATTCAGTAGTAAAAAAATAGTAGATAAAAGTCTATGAAAGTAATGGCAGGAGGAGTCAAGATGGCAAGATAGGAGGGTGTGGAATTAGTCTCTCCACAAATACTTCAAGAATTACATCTACAAATGGAATAATCCTCACAGAGCAAAACATTAGCAGAAGACTTTACACACCTAAAAAGGACAAGACAAAATCTTCTTGCAATAGGTAAGATGAAAGAAATAAACACAGAAAAGAGGAATCAGAAAAGACACCAGCACCCTTAGTGGGACACTAAAGGTGAGAAGACATTCCTGCACTCAGGAAAACCCCCATGGTGGGGAAATCAGCTGAGACAGAAAAGGAACTTTTGGGGATCAAAGGAGAACACCGCAATGGACTGTGGAAGGCAAGACAAAGTAAGAATTGTGTGCATGATCTGTATTGCAGCCCCATGCACTCCAACCTGAGCTGTGTCTCCTGCTGGGGGTGTGGGGGTGTTAGGTGCTGGAAAGTAGGGTGTGGACCCAGGGAGGGGAGACAGCTACTGGCTGTGAAAAGCCTGAAGGGACAGGAATAAAGAGCTCCACGACCAGGAAAGTTTGTAGAAGGCCATGACACCACAGAAGCAAGGCATTCCTGAGTGGCATGCACAGGCAGGGAGGCCCTTGTAACCCATGTCCCCACAAGTGGTTCTGTCTTCTAGGACACTCGTAGGGGCACCCATCTGGTCAGGCTCCCCTACTCCTCGAGCAAAGGCCTCCTCCATCCAGGAAGTGTTTGGGGTCATGAGGGCTGCCCATGGCAAAGCCTCCTCTGAAATCAGTCCTGGGTGCCCTTGCCTGAGACGGAACCCACCAGTGCTGGTGGGGTCTGAGTGCTGAAGTGTGGGGTGAGGAGAGTGGTTTCAGGGAGAGGACCGCAGCTAGTTGTACAAATGAGTGAGGAGCTCTATAGCCGGGAATGCCGCTAAAGGAAGCATGGTCTGCCTAGGAACCTATGTGTGTGCCATTGTTGAGTGATGGGCAAGGGTGGAGCTACCCACACCCCAGCCCCTGCCTCTGTGGGCACTGGGAGGGACCCCACCAGAAAAACCATGTCCCAACATGGGAAACCTCCCACAGCAGCCTCAGGACTGAGAGGTTGATAGCTTTTTCTTGATTCCAGTCTACTGCAACTGCCTGACACTTGCCTCAGTCTGTTGCACCCTGCCTGTCGGTTTCCACCACCACAGGCACCTCACACACACCCCAGTTTGGCTGCAATATCCCTCCCTGGCCTCAGCAAGTAGACAGTCAGACAGTGTCACTCTGCTGGGTATGACTCTTTGTGACCTTAGGACTGCCGCTCACCAAGCTCCTCTGCTCATGGCAAGAATACTAGAATGGAGTGTCATTCCCTATTTCAGGGGTCATTCCCTAAAGTAGAGGTCAAACCTATGTCTCTTGCATCTCCTGCACTGGCAGGTGGATTTTACCACTAGCACCGCCTGGGAAGCACCCCCCCACCCCCAAGTGAGTAAGTGTGCCCCTATTAGTCCCTGCTTTTGCTCCCTCTTGCCTATGGGCCTGAGGGTGGCATGCACACCAAGGTAAGGGTGAAATCAAAGATGAGCCCCAGGGGTGGTGCAGCTAAGAAGAGGAAAGGAAATCTCTCTATGTAGTTGCACAAGTTGTGTGTCAATCCCTGTGAGCTGCTTGGTAAATCCTGCATCTGTGGAATATCTGAATGGACAATGAGTGTTCCCACAACTGAGACTGGTCTAGCATTTGGTTCAGTTCAGTCACTCAGTTGTGTCCGACTCTGAAACCCCATGAATCGCAGCACGCCAGGCCTCCCTGTCCATCACCAACTCCTGGAGTTCACTCAAACTCACGTCCATCGAGTCGGTGATGCCATCCAGCCATCTCATCCTCTGTTGCCCCTTTTTCCTCCTGCCCCCAATCCCTCCCAGCATTAGAGTCTTTTCCAATGAGTCCACTCTTTGCATGAGGTGGCCAAAGTATTGGAGTTTCTGCTTTAGCATCAGTCCTTACAAGAACACCCAGGACTGATCTCCTTCAGAATGGACTGGTTGGATCTCCTTGCAGTCCAAGGGACTCTCAAGAGTCTTCTCCAACACCACAGTTCAAAAGCATCAATTCTTTGGTGCTCAGCTTTCTTCACAGTCCAACACTCACATCTATACATGACTACTGGAAAAACCATAGCCTTGAATAGATGGACCTTTGTTGGCAAAGTAATGTCTCTGCTTTTCAATATGCTATCTAGGTTGGTCATAACTTTTCTTCCAAGGAGTAAGTGTCTTTTAATTTCATGGCTGCAATCACCATCTGCAGTGATTCTGGAGCCCCCAAAATAAAGTCTGACACTGTTTCCACTGTTTCCCCATCTATTTGCCATGAAGTGATGGGAACAGATGCCATGATCTTCATTTTCTGAATGTTGAGCTTTAAGCCAACTTTTTCACTCTCCTCTTTCACTTTCATCAAGAGGCTTTTTAGTTCCTCTTCACTTTCTGCCATTAGGGTGGTGTCATCTGCACATCTGAGGTTATTTATATTTCTCCTGGCAATCTTGATTCCAGCTTGTGCTTCTTCCAGCCCAGCGTTTCTCATGATATATTTTCCATATAAGTTAAATAAGCAGGATGACAATATACAGCCTTGACTTACTCTTTTTCCTATTTGGAACCGGTTCGTTGTTCCATGTCCAGTTCTAACTGTTGCTTCCTGACCTGCATACAGGTTTCTCTGGTATTCCCATCTCACTCAGAATTTTCCAGTTTATTGTGATCCACACAGTCAAAGGCTTTGGCATAGTCAATAAAGCAGAAAGAGATGTTTTTCTGGAACTCTCTTGCTTTTTCCATGATCCAGCGGATGTTGGCAATTTGATCTCTGGTTCCTCTGCC
Organism: Nanger dama; assembly: GCA_917880005.1. NCBI lineage: Eukaryota > Metazoa > Chordata > Mammalia > Artiodactyla > Bovidae > Nanger > Nanger dama. Next base: position 7,182,634 of record CAKJTW010000044.1, on the reverse strand, counting down.
TTTTCTAAAACCAGCTTGAAAATCTGGAAGTTCACAGTTCATGTATTGCTGAAGCCTGGCTTGGAGAATTTTGAGCATTACTTTACTAGCATGTGAGATGAGTGCAACTGTGTGGTAGTTTGAGTATTCTTTGGCATTGCCTTTCTTTGGGATTAGAATGAAAACTGACCTTTTCCAGTCCTGTGGCCACTGCTGAGTTTCCCAAATTTGCTGGCATATTGAGTGCAGCACTTTCACAGCATCATCTTTCAGGATTTGAAATAGCTCAACTGAAATTCCATCACCTCCACTAGCTTTAGCAGCAGTGAACACTGGGGCAAGTACATGAAGGAGTTAAGCCAGATCAGAGTCTAAGCTCCTGAAACAGTGCCCACCAGTGGGGTCCAGAGATCTACTCAGAGGTATTGAAGGGCCTCCTGGGGAGGCAGGGTTTGGCTGTGGCTCATTGTGGGAGCAAGAACACTGACAGTAGTTCAGTTCAGCCACTCGGTTGTATCTGACTCTGTGACCGCATGGACTACAGCATGCCAGGCTTCCCTTTCCACTGACAGTAGAGGCCCCAGGAAAAATTATTATTACTATTATTCTTTTTTGTTTGTGTCATTTTGTTGAGTTGTTTTTATTATTTATTATTTGTATTTTAAATTTATTTTTAAATACATTTTAAAAATTGTTTTTGTGCACTTGTTTTATGTTTTCTTTGATTTTTTTTAAGTTCATTTTCTGTTTTTGTTTTTGTTAGTTTAGTCTTTCTTGATGTTTGTATTTTTAGTTTCTTGTTCTCTTGTTTTTCAGGGTTTTTCTTTCTTTTCTTTTTTCCTTATTTTTCTCCTTTCTCTTTTTTTTGTTTGGTTTGGTTTTACCATTTGTCTTGGGTTTGCCTTGTCTTTGCTTTTTTTTTCCCTTTTTCTTTTTTCTCTTTCATGCTGTGCAGCTTGTGGGCTTCTTGATTTTCTGACCATGGTTGTCAAGCCTGGGTAAGTGCGTCAAGTCCAGGATGATGGACCACCAGAGAATTCCTGGGCCCAGGGAATATTAATCGGCATGTGTTCTCCCAGAGGTACCCACGCTGACACCAAGACTTGGCTCTGCACAACTGCCTGGAGACTCCAGTGCTGGACACCTCATGCCAAGCAACCAGCAAGACGGGATCACAGACCTACTCATCATCAGACACGCTGCTTAAAGTCATCTTAGCTTGCAGACACCCCAAAACACCACATAATGTGGCCCTGTTCATCAGAGGGAAAAGTCTCAGCTTCACACACCAGAGCACAGGCACCAGTCCCTCCCATCAGGAAGACTACACAAGTCCCTGGACCAGCCTCATCAACCAGGGCATAGAAAACAGAAGCAAGAGGAACTATGGCTCCATAAGCTATGGAAAGGAGACCATAAATATAGTAAGTTAGACAAAATGAGATGACAGAGAAGTATTTTGCAAAAGAAGCAAGGTTAAAAAAAAACACACAACCAAGTAAATAAAGATGAAATAGACAATCTACTTGAAAATGAATTCAAGGCAATGATGATAAAGATGATTACAATTCTTGTAAACAGAATGGAGTCACATATTGAAAAGACACAAGAAATGTTTAACAAGAACCTATAACACTAAAGAACAAGTAATCAGTGATTAATGGCATGGTAACTGAAATGAAAAAATACACTGAAAGAATCAACAGCAGAATATCTGAGGCAGAAGAACAGTTAGTGAGCTGGAAGATAGAATAGCAGAAATAACTGCTATGAACCAGAATAAAGAGTGAAAAGAAATGAGGACGTCTTAGAGACCTTCAGAACAACATTAAAAGCACCAACATTCAAATTATAGAGGTTCCAGAGGAAGAGAAACAAAAAGGGACTGAGAAAATATTTGAAGAGATTATAGTGGAAAACTTTCCTAACAAAGAAAATGAAATAGTCACCAAAATCCAGGAAGTGCAGAGTCCCAGACAGGTAAACCCAAGGAGAAATACACCAAGACATATATTAATCAAACAAAAATTTAAAACAAAGAAAAGAATATTGAAAGCTGCAAGGAAAAAGCATCAAGTAACATACGAGAGAATACCTATAAGGTTATCAGCTAATTTTTCAGCAGAAACTCTGCAAGCCCGAAGGGAATGGCAGGATATATTTAAAGTGATGAAAGGGAAACACTTACAACCTAGATTACTCTACCAGAAACTATCTCTATGATTTGACAGAGAAATCAAAAGCTTTAAGCAAATCCTAAGAGAATTAAGCACCACAAACCAGCTTTATAACAAATGATAAAGGAAATTCTCTAGGTGAGAAACATAAGAAAAGAAGACCTACAAAAACAAACCCCCAAAATTAACAAAATGGTAATAGGAACACACATATTGATAATTAGCTTAAATGTACGTGGATTAATGCTACAACCAAAAGATACAAATTGGCTGAATAAATAAAAAGATCCATGTACATGCTATCTACAAGAGACTCACTTCAGACCTAGGGACATATACAGACTGAAAGTGAGGGGATGGAAAAAAATATTCCAAGCAAATGGAAATCAAAAGAAAGCTGAAGTAGCAGTACTCAAACAAAATAGACTTCGAAATAAAGACTATTACAAGAGACAAGGAAAGATGCTACACAAAAATCAAGGGATCAATTCAAAAAGGAGATATAACAATTGTAAACATTTTTGCCCCCAAATAGGAGCACCTCAATACATAAGGCAAATGATAACAGCCATAAAAGCAGAAATCAACAATAACACAATAATAGTGAGGGGCTTTAACACCCCACTTATTCCAGTGGATAATTCATCCAGACAGAAAATTAATAAGGAAACACAAGTCTTAAATGACACATTAGACTGCTGCTGCTGCTAATTTGCTTCAGTCGTGTCCGATTCTGTGCAGCCCCATAGATGGCAGCCCACCAGGCTCTGTTGTCCCTGAGATTCTCCAAGCAAGAACACTGGAGTGGGTTGCCATTTCCTTCTCCAATGCATGAAAGTGAAAAGTGAAAGTGAAGTCACTGAGTTGCGTCCAACTCTCAAGCGACCCCATGGACTGCAGCCTAGCAGGCTCCTCCGTCCACGGGATTTTCCAGGCAAGAGTACTGGAGTGGGGGTGCCATTGCCTTCCCCGACTAGATGGGCTTAATTGATATTTATAGGACATTCCATCTGAAAACAGCAGAACACACTTTCATCTCAAGTACACATGGAACATTCTCCGGAATAGATCACATCTTAGGTCACAAATTAAGCCTCAGTAAATTTAAGAAAATTGAAATTGTATTAAGCATCTTTTTTGATGACATTGCAGTTAGAAATCAGTTACAGGAAAAAAAATGAAAAACACAAATACATGAAGGCTAAACAACAGGCTACCCAATAACAAGTGATCACTGAAGAAATCAAAGAGGAAATTAAAAAAAAAAAAAGAAACAAATGACAACAAAAACAAAATGACCCAAAAACCTATTCAGTTCAGTTCAGTTCATTCGCTCAGTCGTGTCTGACTCTTTGCGACCCCATGAATCACAGCACGCCAGGCCTCCCCGTCCATCACCATCTCCAGGAGTTCACTCAAACTCATGTCCATCAAGTCAGTGATGCCATCCAGCCATCTCATCCTCTGTCATCCCCTTTTCCTCCTGCCCCCAATCCCTCCCAGCATCAGAGTCTTTCCCAATGAGTTAACTCTTCGCATGAGGTGGCCAAAGTACTGGAGTTTCTGGGATACAGCAAAAACAGTTCTAGAAGGAAGTTAGCAATACAACCTCACCTCAAGAAACAAGAAAAATCTGTAATAAACAATCTAATTTTATACCTAAAACAACTAGAGAAAGAGGAAAAAAACCAAAGTTAGCTGGGGGAAAGAAATCATAAAGATCAGAGCAGAAATAAAAGAAATGGAAACAAAGAAAACAAAAGTAAAGATTAATGAAACAAAAAGCTGGCTGTTTGAGAAGATAAATGAACTTGATAAAATTTTACCCAGACTCATTAAAAAAAAAGGAGAGGACTTAAATCAATAAAATTAGAAATAAAAGAAGTGACAACTGACACCACAGAAATAGAAAGGATCACAAGAGACTACTACAAGTAAACATATGCTAATAAATGGAAAGCCTGCAAAGTGGGCCAATTGTTAGAAAAGTACAGCCTTCTAATACTGAAGCAAGAAGAAACAGAAAATATGAACAGACCAATCACAAGTAATGAAATTGAAACTATGATTAAAAATCTTCCAAGAACAAAAGTCCAAGAACAGATGCCTTCACAGGCAAATTCTATCAAACATTTAGAGAAAAGCTAACACCCATCCTTCTTAAACTCTTCCAAAATATTGAAGAAGGAGGAACACTCTGAAGCTCATTCTATGAGGCCACCATCCCCTGGCACAAAAACCAGACTAAGATACCACACACAAAAATTACAGGCCAATATCACCGATAAACACAGATACAAATATCCTCAACAAAATACTAGTGAAAAGAATCCAACAACATATTAAAAGGATCATACACCATGATCAGGTGGTATTTATCACAGGGATGCACGGATTCTTCAATATATGTAAATAAATCAATGTGATACATAATATTAACAAATTGAAGAATAAAAATTATATGATATTCTCAATAGATGCATAAAAAGCTTTTGACAAAATTCAACACCCATTTATGACAAAAACTCTCCAGAAAGTGGACATAGAGGGAACCTACTTCAACATAATATAGATCATATATGACAAACCCAAAACAAACATCATTCTCAATAGTGAAAAACTGAAAGCATTTCCTCTAAGATCAGGAACAAGACAAGAGTTCCCGTTCTTACCACTATTATTCAACATAGTTTTGGAAGTCCTAGCCTTGGCAATTGGAGAAGAAAAAGAAATAAAAGTAATGCAAATTGGAAAAGAAAAATAAAACTGTCATTGTTTGTAGATGACATGAAACAATACACAGAAAATCCTAAATATGCCACCAGAAAACTAGTAGAGCTAGTCAAAGAATTTAGTAGAGTTCCAGGATACAAATACACAGAAATCTCTTGCATTTCTATACACTAACAACAAAATGTCAGAAAGAAAAATTAAGAAAACAATCCAATTTACCATTGCAACAAAGAAAAAATACATAGGTATAAATCTCCTTAAGGAGATAAATGACCTGTACTCAGAAAACTATAAGATACTGATGAAATAAAGCAAATATGACACAAACAGAAGGAGAGATATACCATGTCCTTGGATTGAAAGAATCAATGCCATGAAAATGACTATACTACCCAAAGAATCCACAGATTCCGTGAAATCCCTATCAAATCACCAATGGCATTTTTCACAGAATTAGAACAAAAAATTTAACAATTTTTAAACAGAAACACAAGAGACTCCAAGTAGTAAAAACAATCTTGAGAAAGAAAAATGGAGCTGGAGGAATCAGGCTCCCTGACTTCAGACTATACTACAAATCTACAGACATTTGCAGTATAGCTTCCCTGGTGGCTCAGAGGTTAAAGCGTCTGCCTGGAATGCGGGAGACCTGGGTTCAATCCCTAGATTGGGAAGATCCCCTGGAGAAGGAAATGGCAACCCACTCCAGTACTCTTGCCTGGAGAATCCCATGGAGGGAAGAGCCTGGTAGGCTACAGTCCATGGGTTCGCAAAGAGTCAGACACAACCGAGCAACTTCACTTCTTCACATTGGTACAAAAACAGAAACATAGATCAATGGGACAAGAGAGAAAGCTCAAATATAAACTCACGCAGCAATGGTAACCTAATCTACGATACAAGAGGCATATACAATGCAGAAACATATACAATGGAGAAAAGACAGTTTCTTCAATAAGCTGTGCTGGGATAACTGGACAGCTACATGTAAAAGAATGAAATGAGAATATTCCCTAATATCACACAAAAATAAACTCAAAATGGATTAAAGACCTAAATGAAAGGCTGGACAATTAAACTCTTAGAGAGAAACATAGAATACTTTTTGACATAAATCACAGCAAGATCTCTTGATACACCTTCTAGAGTAATGAAACTACAAGCAAAAATAAACGAATGGGGCCCAATTAAACTTAAGTTTTCTAAGTAAAGGAAACCATAAACAAAACAAAAAGACAACCCTCAGAATGGGAGAAAATATTTGCAAATGCAGCAACTGGCTATGAATTAATCTCCAAAATATAAAAACAACTCATGCAGCTCAATAACCAAAAGACACAAAATCAACACAATAAAAAAATGGACAGAAGAACTAATAGACACTTTTCCATAGAAGACATATGGATGGCCAACAAACATATGAAATGCTCAGCATCACTAATTATTAGAGAAATGCAAATCAAAACTACAGTGAGTTATCACCTTACACCAGACAGAAAGGCTATCATCAAAAAATCTACAAACAATAAATTCTGGAGAGGGTAGGGAGAAAAGGGATGGGAATGTAAGTTAATAGAACCACTATGGAGAACAGTATGCAGGTTCCTCAAAAAACTAAAAATAGAACTACCATATGACCTAGCAATCTCATTCCTGGGCACATACCCAGATAAAAACAATTCAAACAGATACATGCACCCCAGTGTTTGTCGCATCATTATTTATAATAGCTAGGACATGGAAGCAACCTAAATGTCCATTAACAGAGGAATGGATAAAAAGATGTGGTACACATGTACAATGAAAATCACTCAGCCATAAATCAGAATGAAATTGTATCATTTACAGAGACATGGATGGACCCAGAAGCTGTCATATGGAGTGAAGGGTTAGAAAGAGAAAAAGAAATATTGTACATACATGTGCAATCCAGAGAAATGGTACATATGAACCTATCTATAAAGCAAAAATAGAGAGAGATGGAGAACAATCATATTTATACCAAGTGAGGGGAAAAGGAGGGTGGGATGAACTGGGAGATTGGGATTGATACATATACACTACCATGTATAAAACAGATAACGAATGAGAAACTACTGTATAGCACAGAGAACTCTGCTCGGTGCTCTGAGGGGTCTAATGGGAAGGAAACCCCAAATGAGGGCATGTCTGTCTACACTTGGCTGCAGAGCAGAGACTAACACAGCAGTGTAAGGCAATAGACTCCAGTTCAGAAAAGTGGTCTCTGCCGTGTGGCTGTCTGCTTTCCCAAATGAAAAAATAATCTAAAATCTTGTTCAATCACGGGAATATGGGATGACGAAGAATAACAGGAAAAAACACGTTGCTTCCTTCTTTGGTAAGTATAAAGCATTCCGGAAACAGAGCACTGCCTGGGAGGATCTGCCGGGACAAACATCTCCTCTGGAGACCTGTGAGGTGTTTCCTGGGAGTGGGAAAGGGAGGAGCCGTTTGGAGAACGGGAGCGTTTGTCAGAGCCTTTATGCCGGAAGGATAAGTGCAGAGAAAGTGATTCTTTAAAGAACCTCACCTAGAGGTGCGACTAAGACACCAATGACCTCCAGGCGATGGCACGAACTAAGCAACAGAAGCTGAGTAGAAGAAGCAAAGCTAGATCTGGAGGTTATTGCCTGGATTAATTTAGTGAGGATGATAGTAAAAGCAAAGGCTGTTACTGAAGCATCAAGCATTCACTACAAAAGCCCTGGGAACGCTTTGTAGGGAAGCATGTGGCGCTGAGCGGAAGTGCCTCATTCTCATGAGGCGAATGGAGACGCAGACCACGCTGTCCCGCTCGCCACTGCTTTCTCCATCACCCCCACCCCGCCTCGGGAAGCACTGGCTAAGGGAGAGCATGCCCCGCGTTCTGGCCTCTTTGGAAAACTTGTGTTAGAATCACTTTCCAAATCTTGAGGCTATAATAAATCTAGAGAAAGAAAGACAAAGAAAACAAACCCGAGCTTAAGACATATATATATATATATATGTATACATACATATCTACAATACTAAGATAGATAGATAGATAGATAGATAGATAGATAGATAGATACACACACACAATTTTTAGCTTAGGCATTTCATAAGAGCAAAGACAAACAAAACAAAACAGCCTTCTCAAGTCATAGAAAAAAGTACAGGAAAGAATATTGCAAGCCAGGGGCAGTCTTAAAGTATGGTATCTTACTCTGTGATGTAGGTACTACATGCTTTAAAAATAAAACCATTTCCAAGATGAAATGGCAGAAAGGCAAAAGCTCAGTTAGATAACAACAATAAAACAGACACTTTTTTTTAGGTTTTTGATGTACTCAGATGCTTTAATGTAGGGTCCATTTTACCACCACAGAATCCCTCTGGGAGGTTGATTGGTCCCATCTCAATAGAAAAGGTGAGGGCGGGACTTGTTCGGGGCCATCCAGCTGGGAGGGCTGGAAGGACGCCCACGTGAACCCAGGGCTACCTGCCTCTAAGGCCATGCTGTCGAGTAGACCATGTCACATTCCTTAGAGATACCAGGGAGGTGTCCTGCAGATGCTCTGAGGAGTATCTGCTTATCACAGGCACACTTGAGAGCTAGTTCGGCACAGCAAGCAAGGCCAAACCAAATGCTCTCTGGGCAAGCTGCGGAGGACTCCGAACGCGACCAATCATGCAGTCGCAGAGAAAGCTAGGGACAGGGCCTGTGTTCCAGAGTGGCAGTCTCAATAGGCCATCACTATCATGCTATGTAGAAAGATTACTTTAAAAGGGATGTGTGTGTGTGTGTGTGTGTGTGTGTGTGTGTACACGTGCATGAAAATCGTGTATCCCTGCTTGTTTAAAGACATTATCTGTGTCTGGGGAATCTATCAGTAATTAGGATAGAAAATAATACTTAACACTGGAAAAACTTTGCTTGCTTTTCCTAGTGACTATCTTGGCCCCATTTGAAAAAACAACTGTGCACACAGGAACATAAGATTTGGATTCCCTCTCCAAAGTTGAGAAATAATCACTGAATGAAGCAGTGCGGGGACAGAGAAGGGCAGGTGGAAGGAATGACGCTTCAGGCCACAGTCAGGGATGGGAGGCAAGGGGCATACGTCACCCGCAGCCCTTATCTGTCAGCTCAAGGAGAAAGGAACTGGCTTTGCCTGACGGGCACCATAAAGGCGAGGCAGGAGGAGGACAAGGATGCACGGAAAGATGCCCTTTTAGGAGAAACACAAATCCACGAGAGCTGCCTAAGAAATTATCCTGGTCTTCCACTTCCAAGACAGGGCAAAAGAAAAAGCCCTTGTGGTTGTGAGCGTAACTGTAGAAACATCCAAAACCAAAGCCTTGTTACTTTCTAAAGCAGATCGGTTTGGACAAAAGTCACACTTCAGTGGAGAAATAAAGTTCATTCACGAAAATCATGCAGTTTAAAGACGTATGTTCAACGAATATGTTACAGTGAAGAGTAAGGACAAAAAGAAGCAGTGACGTTTAAAACAACCCCCCTTAAATACAGTAGCTTCGGAGGACATCTTGGAACATTAACCTAAATTCTCCTCAGGTATTCAGCACATGTGTACAAGGCCTGCCATCTGCTGACAAGGTTTGGTACTGCTAGTTTGAAAGGATTGAGGAGGCAGTGGATTTTGTCAGCGGATAATTTACTCAGTTTTGTAGCAAGTGCTTAACATTAATTACTAATATCATTAGTCAGGTCTCAACAAATATCAGATCTTGGTCCTCATATCTGTATGTTTCCTGTTTTACAATATAAGACAGAACACCTACTTCTGGGCAGGAAGAAATTCTGGACTGGTAGGGCTCCCAGTTACTATTCTCTTTCTCCTGTTAGGTAAATGGAATCATACACTATGAATTATTTTCAGTCTCCCTTATTTCATAAATATCACGTCTGTGGGAGTCACCCATCATATTAAGCATAGGAGTGGTCTGATCATTTTCTTTCCATGAACAGATCACAATCTTATCTACTCTGCTGCTGATGAACATCTGAATTGTTCCTAATTCTCGGCTATTACAAATAGCACAGCTCTGGATGTTCTTGGCTATGTCTTTTGGTGAATATATGTCTGCATTTCTGTTGGGGTATGTTTGGAAGGGATACTGTTGGGTCATAGAGTATGAAATATGGACAGAGTAACATGGAAACATATATTATTACTACTACTACTAAGTCCCTTCAGTCGTGTCCGACTCTGCCCACCAGGCTCCCCCATCCCTGGGATTCTCCAGGTAAGAACACTGGAGTAGGTGGCCATGTCCTTCTCCAATGCATGAAAGTGAAAAGTCAAAGTGAAGTCACTCAGTCGTCTCCGACTCTTAGCGACCCCATGGACTGCAGCCTACCAGGCTCCTCCGTCCATGGGATTTTCCAGGCTAGAGTACTGGAGTGGGGTGCCATTGCCTTCTCTGGAAACATATATTACCATATGTAAAATAGATAGCCAATGGGAATTTGCTGTGTGACTCAGGGAACTCAAACTGTACTTGGTAACAGCCTAGAGGGGTGGGAAGAGGGGGAATGGGGTGGGAGGTTCAAGAGGGAGGGGACATATGTATACCTATGGCTGATTCCTGTTGATGTATGGCAGAAACCAACAGAATACTGTAAAGCAATTATCCTTCAATTAAAAATAATTTTTAAAACTTAGTAATAAAGCTAAAATTTTCTAAAGTAGCTACACCAAATATATTATAAACAACCACATATGAGAAAACACATGAGAACACTATATATTTGCCAACTCGATGTTATGGGTTTTAAAAAATTTTTAGCAATGTTAGTGGAAATGTAGTAGTATCCTGTGAATTTAATTTTTATTGCCCTGGTGACTAATGAGAGGAATGTCATCTAATACATTTAATAGCTATGTGGGTATCCTTTTTTGTGAAAAGTCTATTGCCAGGAGTTCCCTGGCAGTCCAGTGGTTAGGACTAGGCACTTTCACTGCCATAGTTCACTATCTGGATGGGGAACTAAGATCCCATAAGCTGCATGGTGCAGCAAAAAAAAAAAAAAAAAGTCTCTTTCCCACATTTCTATTCAGTTATTTGTCTTTGTTTTATTGACATATAGGAGTTCTGTACAGATTCTAGTTTGAGCCCTTTTTCAGTTATATGCATTACCAATAACATCTTCCTCTTTGTTCTTGTCTGTGGTATAAAATATACACTGATTTAAGTACAGACCAACAGAGCATCAAGCAGAAGGGAAGAGGGACTTCCTTGGTGGCTCAGATGGTAAAGAATCCACCTGCAATGCAGGAGACCTGGGTTCGACCCTTAGGTTGGGAAGATCCCCTGGAGAAGGGCATGGCAACTGACTCCAGTATTCTGGCCGGAGAATCCACATGGACAGTGGTGCCTTGTGTGCAACAGTCCATGGGACTGCAAAGAGTTGCATATGACTGAGCAACTAAGCACACACAGAAGGGAAGAGAGAATTGACATACTTAAGTTCCTTACTTAAGAACTTCCTTAAGAATGTTCAAACTACCGCACAATTGCACTCATCTCATACGCTAGCAAACTAATGCTCAAAATTCTCCAAGCTAGGCTTCAACAGTATGTGAACCGAGAACTTCCAGATGTTCAAGCTGGATTTAGAAAAGACAGAGGAGCCAACATCCACTGGATCATAGGAAAAGCAAGAGAGTTCCAGAGAAACATTTACTTCTCCTTCATTGACTACACTAAAGCCTTTGACTGTGTGGATCACAACAAACTGTGGAAAATTCTTAAAGAGATGGGGCTACCAGACCACCTGACCTGCCTCGTGAGAAACCTGTATGCAGATCAAGAAGCAACAGTTAGAACTGGACATGGAACAACAAACTGGATCCAAATTGGGGAAGAAGTACGTCAAGGCTGTATATTGTCACCTGCTTATTTAACTTCTGTGCAGAATACATCATGGGAAATGCCTGGCTGGAAGAAGCACAAGCTGGAATCAAGATTGCCAGGAGAAATATCAATAACCTCAGAAACACAGATGACACCACCCTTATGGCAGAAAGCAAAGAGAAACTAAAGAGCCTCTTGATGAAAGTGAAAGAGAAGAGTGAAAAAGCTGGCTTAAAACTCAACATTCAAAAAACAAAGATCATGGCATCTGGTCCCATCACCCACACGAATGGGTCCCATACCATTCATTGCAAATAGATGGGGAAACAATGCAAACAGTGACAGACTTTATTTTCTTGGGCTCCAAAATCACTACAGATGGTGACTGCAGCCGTGAAATTAAAAGAAGCTTGTTCTTTGGAAGAAAAACTATGACCAACCTAGAAAGCATATTAAAAAGCAGAAATATTACTTTACTGACAAAGGTTTGTATAGTCAAAGCTATGATTTTTCCAGTAGTCAGGTATGGATGTGAGAGTTGGACTATAAAGAAAGCTGAGAGCCAAACAATTGATGCTTTTTAACTGTGGTGTTGGAGAAGACTCTTGAGATTGCCTCGGACTGCAAGGAGATCCAACCAGTCAATCCTAAAGGAAACCAGTCCTGAATATTCATTGGAAGGACTGATGCTAAAGCTGAAGCTCCAGTACTTTAGCCAGCTGATGTGATCAAAGCCAATTCATTGGAAAAGACCCTGATGGTAGGAAAGATTGAAGGCAGGAGGAGAAGGGGACGACAGAGGATAAGATGGTTGGATGGCATCACCAACTCAATGGACATGAGTTTGAGCAAGCTCTGGGAGTTGGTGATGGACAAGGAAGCCTGGCGTGATGCAGTCCGTGGGGTCACAAAGAGTTGGACATGACTGAGCGACTGAACTCAACTGAAGTTCCTTATATTATCTAGAAAGTATTTAATTGACTAATTATATTACAGTGTAATATACCAGGGATGCAAGCTAAAAATTCTATGGTAATCACTAGAAGAAAAAAATAACACATCAGTTAATAGGGAAGTGGAATGACAAAAATATTTGACTAAACTAAAGACGGCAAGAAAGGAGAAAGAAAGGAACATAAAACTGGTAGGCAAAAGGAACTTAAAAACTCAAATGTATCAATAATTTAAAAATATGAAGACTGAAAGTTAAGAGATAGAAAAAGATAATATAGGAAAATTGATACCAAGAAAGCTGGAGTATCAATTTTAATATCAGCCAAAATAGATAAGGAACAAAGAAGAGCAATATATACTGACAAATAAAATAATAGATTAAGAAGATAGGCTGTTTAACTCTCCTCCCACCCAACAGAATATATTAGAGTATATAAAACAATGACTGGCAGAACCATGGGGAGCTATAGATGGATCAATAATTATTGTTCAAAATTTAAGCACACTTAAGAACTAATGTATCACATTGGCAAAAGATAAAAAAATATAAATTTGAGTAACAGAATTAATAAATTTACCATAATATGGAGTTATTAGAACCTTAAACACAGTGAGTAAAAATATAACTTCCCTTAGTAACACACTTGGAACATTCACAAAAATTGATTATGGACTAGGTCACAAAGAAGCTTCAGTAAATTTCAAAGAGTTGACCCTATACAAATACGTTTCTGCCCACAATGCAGTAAAATTACAAATCGATAACATCAGAATATTTTTGGAAAAACCCCATATATCTGCAAACTAGAACACACATCATTTGAATAATCCTTGGATTAAAGACTAATTATAGATTAAGTTATGAACTTACTAAGACTTGATGTGAGAGACAGTGCTCCATGTTAAAATATGTGGGATGGGTTAAAGTAAGACTCACAGAGACATTTTGAAGAATATCTTTGATATTTAGTGGGAAAGACTTTCTAAATAAACCTCCAAAGCATAAATCAGAAGGTTAAAAATTAATGTATTTGACTCTAGAAAACTCAAGTTTCACATCATAAAGAACATCATAGACAAAACTAATAAATGAGCAATAGATAAAAGAAAATGTTTGTAGTATTACTAATCTATAATACACAAGAAAATCTCAGTTATCAATAAAAAAAGTACATGAACTCCCAAAAGAAAAACCAGAAAGAATGCTAACAGGCTGTTCATAGGAGGGGAACCCAAATGGCTAAACTGTACGTGAAGAGGTACTCAAACTCACTAATAAGAGATACGTAAGTAGAATTAACAAGGGCTGGTAAAGAATCTACCTACGATGTGGGAGACACCTGGGTTCAATTTCTGGGTTGTAAAGATCCCCTAGAGAAGGGAAAGTCTACCCACTGCAGTATTCCGGCCTGGAGAGTTTCATGGACTGTATAGTCCATGGGGTTGCAAAGAGCTGGACATGACTGAGTGACTTTCACTTTTCACTTTTATACACATCAAGGTGACAAAGGTTAGAAAGACCAACTATGCCAAGGACTGTTGGGGATGTGAGAAAACAGGAATCCGTGCGCCCCCAAGTGGGAGTGCAGATGGGTGTAGCAATTGGCTAGTGTGGTGACCTTGAAGTATGAGTGTACCCTGTGACCAAGTAATCCTATCCCTGGAGCACAAGCCTCAGAAAACGTCTCCCTGAGACTCCTAAGTGGAGCTGCACAAGGATATTCACGGCAGCACTGTGGGAACTGGGGACGAGCTGAATACCACAGCTAGCAGGACGATCCCGCACAGGAGGGCAGATGCACATTATGGGGCCCCACAGAGTGGGCCGCAGCACTGCACAGGCAACAGCTGGATAAAAGCCACGTGGACCAAAGCAAGAAAGCGAGTGAGACACACGTGGCAAATTCATACAAACCTAAAATGTACAAATGCAGAAAACAATACTATTTATTATTCAGAGATACAAATGTAAAGACATAGGTCATCATTTAAAAGGTGTTTATGAGGGACTTCCCTGGTGGTACAGTAGTTAATATGCCACCTTCCAAAGCAGGGGATGAGGGTTTGATCCCTGGTAGGGGACCTAAAATCCCACATGCCTTGAGATTAAAAAAAAAAAACTAAAACATAAAACAGAATGCAATATTGTAACAAATTCAATAAAAACTTAAAAAATGGGCCATATCAAAAAATGTTAAAAAAAAAAGGTATCTAAGATATGTATGAGACAGAATAAGGATCAGAGATGGAAGGAAAAAATTCAGTTTAAAGAGGATACCAAAAGTTTGCATGGACTGATGAATTCTCTGTATTTCATATCCAAAAACACTCCCAAATAAATTAACAAGAGTAGACTTATGATCACAAAAATGTCTTTAAAAGCATGAATGAAAGTTAGTCCTTCCCAGCTTCCATTCACATGAAGCAGTAGGTGTGCTCCTTCGGGGCCTGTACCTTCTTAAAAATGAGTCCACTGGATCCCTGAGGTCTCTTGGGAATCCAGCAGTCTGATTATTAAGTTAGTGAATTCTTCCAGCTTGGGTTAAGTGTCGCCATGTAGGTCTGCTGGGGATTCTGTGCTTCTTCTAGAATAGACCTTTCTCTGCCCTCTTCTTTCCACAAACACACCCTTTCAGAGTGTGCAAATCTTGTCACCCCACTGCTCTGAGGATTGACTTGGGGTGGCCTTTGGAGAGGGATAGATGAGTGCCCACCCAAGGCTCCTTCCCCAGGCTCCAAGCGTTTTCTCTCTTCCACCGGAGTTTACTTGGTCAGTGTAGGGTGGGGTTAGGGAGAACGGGGAACAATCTTCTCATTCTCATGGATTCAGATATCTCTAAGATCTTTCCTCTTTGAGTCCCTAATCATAAAATCAACATACTGAAACAGTTTAGACTAGAACAGTAGGGGAGAAAGGAAAACGGGGCTGGGGGAAGGGAAGGGAACAGGAGTGTGAGGAGAGGGGCAGGGAGAGCAGGCAAGAAAGAGAAAACCAAGAGGATGACCCCAGGACTCTAGGAGCCAGGGCGGGTGTGGGAACACCACACACCTAGTGATGAGCACCACTTTGATTTGTGTAAGTCTTGGTTGTGGCTGCTCTGACACGACTGTGGTCCCCCCTTTACGGCTGGAAAATGGCTGTGGAGAAGCCACGGCAATATTATGGAGGAAGCTCCTCCTGTTCGAAGACAGAATCTTCTGGCAAAGAACCTCCAGCAATCACATATATGGAAGGTCCTAAACTGGAAACTTACTGTGCAAATGACAATTTGATCCGCGCTGAATTTCCATCCATTCTTCTTTTATAATCTTTCCACATTGGAGCATCTCCTTTGAAAGTACCTCTGCCTTTGTCAAATTCTTTGGCGCTTCCTTGAACCTGAGTTGTGTTCAGAAAACTTTATATCTAGTGCTGCATTCTGGGGACCCAGCTCCTGGACATCCTTGGCTCTCATACTGCCCATCACCCTTCCTGAGCCACCTGTCAACTTTTGATTGGGCCTTTAAAATTAAATGCAAGCATTATGAATGGTATTTCTACCTGTAAAGATTAGAGGCAAAAGGATACTTTTGAAGGGAAAGTAAAGCTTGCCCCAAGGTATGGAACAGCTCCACCGAACACTTGAAAACATCTGTATTGTCATTGTATGGAGGCACAATGGAGCTGGTGAGGATTTCTTTGGCTTTTTCTGCATGTTGTTTTGCTTGTAGTGACATTCCTGTGGACCAAAAAAAAAAAAAAGAAAAAAAAAGAAAGGAAGTCTCAGTTTCTCTTTCACTTCAGTTGGACAGGAATATAGTTGATTCTGGCCAGGGAATCTAATGCGGTGATTTCACATATCTGCAAGTGGCACATGGAGATGTATCAGGGCAGTGTGAAATACCATCATCATGGGAAGAAACAATCACTGGAAGTACTCAAGATAAAAATTTTTCCTCCAAATGTTCTTTCTGGAAATCAGCAGAATAAGCAGAAACTGAACAGCTCTGAAACTTCACCAATATCAGATATAAAATATTATAAATAATTATAAAAAACAAAAGGAATTTATAAAGACTGCAGCATTCTGGGAAGGAAATAAAAATTTCATAAATTTTACTCCTGGCTTTGTGATACCAATCTTAATGGAATACTAAAAATTCTGAATCTTCTGCTCACCCATCCATAATCATAACTTTAAAAGTGCTTTAACATAATACAAATATGATGATATCTACCAAGGCTGACAAATAATTCCAATGAGATAAGGGGCTAATGTGCTACAGTCTCTTATTTCTATGTGGTAAATACATGGAGTTTAAAAACCAGTTACTACTAAGAACTAATTCCCCGTGGTTCTAGTGCTCTTCCACTGGCATATTCATTTGTGGAAAAGGTGATATTAGGGTTATCAGGACTTCTCGCTTTCCCACACTCTCACCTTCTTCCCTACAACAACACACCCCTCCACTCATATCCCAATATTCCTGGTCTTACATTCTTCATTACATGGAACTGTATCTTCAATGTCTAAAAAAATAAATAAAGCTGTCAAAATGTGAAGTTCATTCTGTTCCTATGTCTATAAAACAGAATAGATTTTCTGATGGAGAAAATCCAGGGCATGCATTTGCTGTATCAATCAAGGAACTCAAACACGGGCTCTGTGACAGGCTGAAGGGTGTGATGGGGAGGAAGATGGGATGGAGGGGATATGGGTGTACCTATGGCTGATTCTTGTTGATGTATCACAGAAAAATACAAAATTCTGCAAAGCATTTATCCTTCAATTAAAACATCTTAAAAAACAACAAGAAGAAATGAATAAATAAAGGCAAGAAGAAAAAAATCCAGAGTATGCTATCTTTGTAGGAGCACTTACAGAATTTTGTCTTTTTTTTTTTAAGCACATAATCAACCTACCAGAAATTTATTAGTGTCAATAACATATGCAATATTATAAAAGACATGATCAGTTCAGTTCAGTCGCTCAGTCGTGTCTGACTCTTTGTGACCCATGGACTGCAGCATGCCAGGCTTCCCTGTCCATCACCAACTCCCGGAGCTTACTCAGACTCATGTCCATTGAGTTGGTGATGCCATCCAACCATCTCATCCTCTGTCATCCCTTTTCTTCCTGCTTTCAATCTTTCCCAGCATCAGAGTCTTTTCCAATGAGTCAGTTCTTTGCATCAGGTGGCCAAAGTATTGGAGTTTCAGCTTCAGCATCAGTCCTTCCAATGAACACCCAGGACTAATCTTCATTAGGATGGACTGGTTGGATTTCCTTGCAGTTCAAGGGACTCTCAAGAATCTTCTCCAACACCACAGTTCAAAATCATCCATTCTTCAGCGTTCAGCTTTCTTTATGATCTAACTCTCACATCCATACGTGACTATTGGAAAAACCATAGCTTTGACTAGAGACACACTTGTCAGCAAAGTAATGTCTCTGCTTTCTAATATGCTGTCTAGGTTGGTCATAGCTTTTCTTCCAAAGAGCAAGTGTCTTTTAATTTCGTGGCTACAGTCACCATCTGCAGTGATTTTGGAGCCCCAAAATATAAAGTCTGTCACTGTTTCCACTGTTTCCCCATCTATTTGCCATGAAGTGATGGGACCGGATGCCATGATCTTAGTTTTCTGAATGCTGAGTTTTTTTTTTCTGTTTCCTCCTATTTTATTTTATTTTTATTTTTTTTTACATTACAATATTGTATTTGTTTTGCCATACATTGACATGAATCAGCCACAGGTGTCCACGATCTCCCAATGAAAAAGCCCCTCCCACCTCCCACCCCACATCCTCTCCCTGAATCATCCCGTGCACCAGCCCCATGTGTCCTGCATCCTGTATTGAACATAGACTGGCGCTTCATTCTTACAAGATAGTATACGTGTTTCAATGCCGTTCTCCCAAATCATCCCACCCTCTCCCTCTCCCTCAGAGTCCAAAAGTCCGTTCTATATCTCTGAGTCTCTTTTGTTGTCTCACATAGAGGGTCTTCATTACTATCCTTCTAAATTCCATATATATGTGTCAGTATACTGTATTGGTGTTTTTCTTTCTGGCTTACTTCACTCTGTATAATCGGCTCCAATTTCATCCATCTCATTAGAACTGAGTCGAATTTATTCTTTTTAAGGGCTGAGTAGTACTCCATTGTGTATATGTACCACAGCTTTCTTATCCATTCACCTGCTGATGGACATCTAGGTTGTTTCCATGTCCTGGCTATTATAAACAGTGCTGCAGTGAACATTGGGGTACATGTGTCTCTTTCAATTCTGGTTTCCTCGGTGTGTATGCCCAGCAGTGGGATTGCTGGATCATAAGGCAGTTCTATTTGCAATTTTTTAAGGAATGTTGAGTTTTAAACCAACTTTTTCACTCTCCTCTTTCATTTTTCATCAAGAGGCTCTTTAGTTCTTCACTTTCTGCCATGAGGGTGGTGTCATCTGTGTATCTAAGGTTATTGATATTTCTCCTGGCAATCTTGATTCCAGCTTGTGCTTCATCCAGCCCACTGTTTCTCATGATGTACTTTGCATATAAGTTAAATAAACAGGTGATAATACACAGCCTTAATGTACTCCTTTCCCGATTTGGAACCAGTCTGTTGTTCCATTTCCAGTTCTAACTGTTGCTTCCTGACCTGCACACAGATTTCTCAGGAGGCAGGTAAGGTGGTCTGCGATTCTGATCTCTTTAAGAATTTTCCACAGTGATCACAACAGTGATCCACACAGTCAAAGGCTTTGGCACTGTCAATAAAGCAGAAGTAGATGTTTTTCTGGAACTCTCTTGCTTTTTCCAAGATCCAACAGATGCTGGCAATTTGATCCCCGGTTCCTCTGCCTTTTCTAAATCCAGCTTGAACATATGGAAGTTCATGGTTCACATACTCTTGAAGCCTCACTTGGAGAATTTTGAGTATTACATTGCTAGTATGTGAGATGAGTGCAATTGTGCAGTAGTTTGAACATTCCTTGGCATTGCCTTTCTTTGGGATTGGAATGAAAACTGACCTTTTCCAGTCCTGTACCCACTGCTGAGTTTTCCAAATTTTCTGGTATTTTGGGTGCATCACTTAACAGCATCATCTTTTAGGATTTGAAATAGCTCAACTGGAATTCCATCACCTCCACTAGCTCTGTTCATAGTGATGCTTCCTGAGGCCCACTTGACTTTGCATACCAGGATGTCTGGCTCCAAGTGAGTGATCATACCACTGTGGTTATCTGGGTCGTGAAGATCTTTTGGATAGTTTTGTGTTTCTTGCCACCTCTTCTTTACATTTTCTGCTTCTGTTAAGTCCATATCATTTCTGTCCTATATTGTGCTCATCTTTGCATGAAATATTCCCTTGATATCTCTAATTTTCTTGAAGAGATCTCTAGTCTTTCCTATTCTATTGTTTTCTTCTATTTCTTTGCACTGATCACTGAGGAAGGCTTTCTTATCTCTCCTTGTTATTCTTTGGAACTCCGTTCAAATGGGTTTACAGTTCCTTTTCTCTTTTGCTTTTCGCTTATCTTCTTTTCTCAGCTATTTGTAAGGCCTCCTCAGACAACCATTTGTCTATTTCTTCAAGGAACTTGAACTCAACCTACGGAAGGAAGCATGGGTTGAGGTTCAAGAATGCTAGCTCTGAAATCACGCTGCCCAGAAAGGATTTCCTGCTCCATCACTTACCCAGAAATTTGGCCTTGTCTTTTTGGACTGTAGACAGAGATAATAACATTGCCTGCTTCACAGCACAGCAGTGAAGTGTGTGTGTGCGCTTATGTGTTAAGTCACTTCAGTCGGGTCTGACTCTTTGCGACCCCATGGACTATAGCCCATCAGGCTCCTCTGTCCATGGGATTCTAAGCAAGAATACTCGAGTGGATTGCCATGCCCTCCTCCAGGGGATCTTCTGGATCCAGAGATTGAACCTACGCCTTTTAAGTCTCCTGCATTGGCATGCAGGTTCTTTACCATTAGCACCACCTGGTGATGACTAGTTCAGTTCAGGTCAGTCGCTCAGCTGTGTCCAACTCTTTGCGACTCCATGAATCGCAGCATGCCAGGCTTCCCTGTTCATCACTATCTCCTGGAGTTCACTCAGACTCAAGTCCATTGAGTCCGTGATGCCATCCAGCCACCTCATCCTTGGTTGTCCCATTCTCCTCCTGCCCCCAATCCCTCCCAGCATCAGAGTCTCTGTGATGACTAAAGGAAAATTATATGTGGACAATAGCATGGTGCCTGGCCTCAGTAATTAGTAGATACTGCTTTTATTTTGAGTAAAAAAAAAGTCCATAATGTAGAAAGGTAGCAGACTGTGGTGGGAAAGCATCACTTAAAATCCCAGATGCCAGGAAATTGGCCCTGGCAACCAAAATCCTAGATCTGAGTCCTGGATCAGCTATTAACAGTCTGCCTTGGGGCAGCCTGTTTCAAATCAAACTAGTTGTTTCCTCTGAATCTAGAAAATAGGGGGTAGAGGAGTGTGGTTTGAACTAGATGATCTCCAAGGTCCCCTCTGGCTCTAATAGTCTTTGACCTAACAGGTAGGACCAGCCTACAGTCAGGTTCGGCTGAATTTATTGGGTGGTAGTTGTATGCATAGCATTGTGATGTTTTTCACTTCACTTCATTTATTTACCCATTGGGCCAATCAGTGATGCTGGGAAGGCAGCAGCATCGTTATCAATATCATCTCTTTTCAGCTGAAGGGACAGAGACGTGCTCTTGTGCGTCTTATCCACGGTTGCCAGTCTGTGTTTTTGCCTTCTCTGCATCTATTCTCCCTTGCCCTGTTTTCTTCTGAGAATGCCCCTACACACTCAGTCCACATGATTTAGCCAAGGCCAGCCCAGGATCCAGTGGAAGCAAAGTCAGGTCTTGCCAATCGGACCATGTGTGTATGTTCATTGCTAGGTCATGTCCGACTTTTGGCAAGCCCATGGACTGTAGCCTGTCAGGCTCCTCTGCCCACAAGATTCTCCAGGCAAGAATACTGGGGTGGGGTTGCTATTTCCTCAGACTAGCTCTTTTCTTTGGCATACAACCCAAGTCATCCCAATAAGAATCCCCTAACTGTGAGATTTTGGTAAAGATACACTCTTTTTTACCCTGAGGAGGGAAACCTGAAGCTGCTGGCAACCTTGCTGCTCCCATGTGGGCAAAGTTGGGCTAAGAATAGAGCCAATACAGAGGAAAGCAGAGTCAAGTGCTGGAGAGAGGAATGGAGATCTGATCATGTTGTTTGAAAATGCGGATCTGGCTAAGTCTACAGTAAGACTTACCCTTGATTTTTAAGGTGTATGAATCAATAAGTTACCTTTTGTTTACTGCCAGCTTGATTTAGCCTTTTATTCTGGGGGAGGGGTTTGGTCTCACAGGCAAGAGATTTTCCATCAATACATAAATGAATGGATTCTATTTTAGG
Organism: Nanger dama; assembly: GCA_917880005.1. Classification (NCBI taxonomy): domain Eukaryota; kingdom Metazoa; phylum Chordata; class Mammalia; order Artiodactyla; family Bovidae; genus Nanger; species Nanger dama. The sequence continues at coordinate 7,160,510 of CAKJTW010000044.1, read as the reverse complement.
CTCTGACTCTAGACCCTAGGCCATTTCTACAATGCCTTCAAAGCTAACACATCCGTTTTCTCCTAAGAACTGTTTTTAAGATCATAAAGAATAAAGCTCTGCAGGGCTAAAATCTTCCTTCTCTTTTTTGCATATTATATTAGAAGATCATATTGGCTGTGAAAGGAAATGGCTTCTCAATGTGTGGAGAGGAGAACATCCAAGAAAACCTGACCCTCCTAAAGTTAAGCCAAGTCTGGGAAAAAAGCAGAAACCAACCAGCTGATCCTCCACAGCCTGAGGCAGGCTCACCTTTCAGCTGAAGATAACCCTTAGCCAGGTTAATGTGCGCCTCGGCCAGCTTCCAGTGGGCATCACCATAGCAGATCCTTGTCAGAGCCATGCAGTGCACAAGCTCATGGAGAGCCTTTTTGTACTAAAGGAAGGAAAAACAGGCCCACTAGTTAGACAACAAGGTACAAAATCAATGTGTACTTTTATCCATTCAATATACATTTATAGAGTGATGATTATGGGCCAGGCATGGTTTTAAATATGTATGATACAACAGAGAACAAAACAAGATCTGATTTGGGTGGCAGGGTATTCTTCTGTTTGGGTGAAATAGACAATATACGTTTAAAAAATGGTAAAATTTATAGTACATTTAAGTTTATAGTACAAAGATATGTTTTTGGTGGCAGGGTATTTATCTGGTTGGGTGAAATAGACAATATACCTAAAAATCAGTAAAATTTATAGTACATTTAAATTTATAGTAAATAGTGGAAAATGTTATGGAATAAAGAAGCTGCCCATAAATGACCAGCTCCTACATATTCAGACACAAGTGGGCCAGTGGTGGTAGTTTTCATATAACACCCTCTAGCGTTCAATTCAAACATCTTCTTTAGTAGCTGGGATATATTAGCATAGCCAATGAGGTCAGCAGGACTTTGCAAACAGATTTTGTTAAAGGAGTAAGAAGCATATTTTCATCCAGTGCCAGGACAAAGAGAACAATGAATGGTGTGGATTCTAGCTCCAGGTCAGCTTAGAGCAGCAATATTCTCCAAGCAAGGCTGGTGGTTTTAAAATACAGCTCCGAGAGTCTTTGACACTCCTTTCATCCAGAGACGGTGGTCTATGTCCCTTTTCTTTGAATCTGTGTTTATGACTGCTTGGTTAAACTAACGTGGAGGCAGTGAGGCAGTACCACTTTTCAGGCCCAGGCCTTAAAGGAATGGCAGCTTCTATTCTGTCTCCCCTTAGGTACTCATTCCTGGAACTTGCTATGAGCTGAAAGGTGTCTCCCACCCCTAGATTCATTTGTTGGAGTCCTAAGTACTTCAGAATATAACTGCATTTGGAGAGATGAACTTTGAAGAGGTGAAGAAGTTAAAAAGAGGCCGTCACAATGGAGGCCTCATCTAATATACTGATGTCCTTATAAGAAGAGAAGGAGATATGAGAAATGGGCACACACAGAGAAATACTTTGCGAGGACACAGAAGAAAGGAATCAGCAAGGCATGGAGAGAGGGTGCTGAATAAAACTAATCCTTTCAACACCTTGACCTTAGACTTCTAGGCTCCAGAACTGTGAGAAAATAAACTTTCTTGGTTGAAGCCACCCAGCCTGAGGTATTTTGCCACGGTAGCCCCAGAAGACTAACAGCTTAACCATGATCATGAGGAAGCCTAAGCGGCTCCACAGAGAGGCCTCCATGGAAATGAGCTGATGACAGCGTCAGTCAGTCAGCTGCAGAACTCTGCCACCCTGGCAGCGGATGCTCCACACCTGCTGAGCCCAGCTGATGCTGTGTGGAGCAAGCTGACCAGACCCCGCTGAGCTCGGCACAAACTGTAGGCTCATGAGCGAAATTAGTGACTGTTTTTGTTTTACACCACTAAGTCTTGGTCTAAGATTGCCTACCCAGGTGGTACTAGTGGTAAAGAACCCACCTGCCAATGTAGGAGACATGACAGATGAGGGTTCAGTGCCTGGGTCAGGAAGATCCCCTGGAGGAGGGCATGGCAACCCACTCCAGTAGTCTTGCCTGGAGAATCCCATGGACAGAGGAGCCTGGTGGGCTACAGTCCATAGGGTTGCAAGGAATCCAACATGACTGAAGTGACTTAACACACAGACACACAGACACACACACACACACACACACACACACACACATCTTGGGATGTGATATAGGAATAGATAGCTGGAATTGCAAAAGAAGAGGTAGAAGGTACACAGCCTAAGAGAGTGAAGCAGAGAAGAATGGTAAGAATAAGGACTAGTTGTGTAGAAAACCCAGGAGAAGACCCAGGATACCCAATCCTCCCGGTCAATGCCTAACCTCAAAGGACTTGCACTTCCACACAGTTTCTATGTGGGTTAGAAACATTTTCACTTTGAAACATTTCCTTGACAACAGTACCTAGCCAGACACTTGACTCCAAGATAGCTGCTTTTCTGACAGCAAGAGAATCTGAGGGCACACTGTGCTCACTCCATAGTGATAAAGGAAGATGGAATTGTGTTTTTTCCTGTAAGTAGTATAATAAAAGTAACATTTTTCTTACTACAAAAATAATATATGATCATTATCAAAATGTTGCTGTTGTTCAGTCACTAACCTGTGTCTGATTCTTTCAAGACCCAGTGGACTGTAGCCAACCAGGCTCTTCTGTCCACAGGATTTCCCAGGCAAGAATACTGGAGTGGGTTGCCATTCCCTTCTCCAGGGAATCCTCCTGACCCAGAGATCAAACCTGCATTTCCTGCACTGGCAGGCAGATTCTTTACCACTGAGTCAACAGGGAAGGCCCATTATCAAAAACAATCACTTGCCATTGCACCTCTTCAAGATAGTTCAGAGTTCAGTCTCTCAGTCGTGTCCGACTCTTTGCGACCCCATGAATTGCATCATGCCAGGCCTCCGTGTCCATCACCAACTCCCGGAGTTCACTCAGATTCACATTCATCGAGTCCGTGATGCCATCCAGCCATCTCATCCTCTGTCGTCCCCTTTTCCTCCTGCTCCCAATCCCTCTCAGCATCAGAGTCTTTTCCAGTGAGCCAACTCTTCTCATGAGGTGGCCCAAGTACTGGAGTTTCAGCTTTAGCATCATTCCTTCCAAAGAAATCCCAGGGCTGATTTCCTTCAGAATGGACTGGTTGGATCTCCTTGCAGTCAAGGGACTCTCAAGAGTCTTCTCCAATACCACAGTTCAAAAGAATCAAATCTTCAGCACTCAGCTTTCTTTACAGTCCAACTCTCATATCCATACATGACCACAGGAAAAACCATAGCCTTGACTAGACGGACCTTTGTCGGCAAAGTAATGTCTCTGCTTTTGAATATGCTATCTAGATTGGTCATAACTTTTCTTCCAAGGAGTGTCTTTTAATTTCATGGCTGCAGTCACCATCTGCAGTGATTGTGGAGCCCCCAAAATAAAGTCTGACAGTGTTTCTACTGTTTCCCCATCTATTTCCCATGAAGTGATGGGACTGGATGCCATGATCTTCATTTTCTGAATGTTGAGCTTTAAGCCAACTTTTTTCACTAAGTTGGCTTAAAATTCAACATTCAGAAAATGAAGATCATGGTATCTGGTCCCATCACTTCATGGGAAATAGATGGGGAAACAATGGAAGACTTTTATTTTTGGGGGCTCCAAAATCACTACAGATGGTGACTGCAGCCATGAAATTAAAAGACGCTTACTCCTTGGAAGGAAAGTTATGACCAACCTAGATAGCATATTGAAGCAGAGACATTACTTTGCCAACAAAGGTTCGTCTAGTCAAGGCTATGGTTTTCCAGTGGTCATGTATGGATGTGAGAGTTGGACGGTGAAGAAAGCTGACTGCTGAAGGATTGATGCTTTTGAACTGTGGTGTTGGAGAAGACTCTTGAGAGTCCCTCGGACTACAAGAAAATCCAACCAGTCTATCCTAAAGGAGATCAGTCCGGGGTGTTCATTGGAAGGACTGATGCTGAAGCTGAAACTCCAGTACTTTGGCCACCTCATGCGAAGAGTTGACTCACTGGGAGACTGATGCTGGGAAGGATTAGGGGCAGGAGGAGAATGGGAAGACAGAGGATGAGATGGCTGGATATCATCTCCAACTTGATGGACATGAGTTTGGGTAAACTCCGGGAGTTGGTGATGGACAGAGAGGCCTGGCGTGCTGCGATTCATGGGGTCACAGAGTCGGACACGACTGAGCAACTGAACCGAACTGAACTGAACAGCCTCTGCCTTATTTTAGGCCCTCATAATTCCTTGCTAGGAGTATTGCAAACGCCCTCTGAACAGGCCCTCCTCCTCCAATTTACGTCCCTCCTCTTCCTCCTCTATTCAGGTATCTGAGGTCTGAGTGATCATTCCAAAAACTCAGACTTGTTCATGGACCTTTCTGGCTTATAATCCTGTGATAGTTTGCGGCACCCTGAAGAGAAAGTGTAAACTTTTTTCTGGGTGTTGAACAGTCTCTGGGCCCCAGCTGTTGTCTGTAATGCAACCTCAGTTCCTTCCCTGTATAACTAAAGCCTGTTTCCCAGATAGTTCCATGTATTTCACCAAACAGGCTGTGCACCCTCAGACCGCCGACTCTCACCTATCTGCCACCTCCACTCAAAACACTACTGTCCCCTGTCCTACCGGGCCCTCTCTCCTTCCTAAGCACTGTTATCAGTGCAGTCCAAGTAGCTCCCACCCCCAGAGCATGCCTCAGGTGCTGTTACTCCTCCAACTCTAGGGTCACTGCTCACACCTCCTCCCCTCAACCCCAGGTTTTACATCTGTATCACCTGAGCTTGTGTCTGTCACAGAACTTATGCTGACCGTCATTATTTATCTATCTTCCCAACCAGGCCATGAGATCCTCTGAGACAGAAGATGGGGCTTTCCCATTCATGCCCCAAGCCCCTGCACAGCACCTGATACACATTAGAAGTGATGTGAAAGTCGCTTAGTCATGTCCACGTCTTTGCCAACCCATGGACTATACAGTCAGACCATGAAATTCTCCAGGACAGAATACTGGAGTGGGTAGGCTTTCCCTTCTCCAGGGGATCTTTCTAACCCAGGGATCAAACCCAGGTCTCCCACATTGCAGGCAGACCAGCCGAGCCACAAGAGAAGCCCAAGAATTCTGGAGTGGGTTAGCCTATCCCTTCTCTAGTGGATTTTCCAGGAATCCAACCAAGGTCTCCTGCATTGCAGGTGGAGTCCTTACCAACTGAGCTATCAGAGAAGCCTGGAACACATTGGGTACATAGTAAATCTTTGTGAAATAAATAAATGGACAAATTAGGACCCGGCACACGCTGAAGCTGAAACTCCAATACTTTGGCCACCTGATGTGAAGAGCTGACTCATTTGAAAAGACCCTGATGCTGGGAAAGATTGAAGGCGGAAGGAGAAGGGGATGACAGAGAATGAGATGGTTGGATGGCATTACCGACTCAATGGACATGAGTTTGAGTAAACTCCGGGAGTTGGTGATAGACAGGGAGGCCTGGCGTGCTGCAGTCCATGGGGTTGCAAAGAGTCGGGCATGACTCAGTGACTGAAGTGAACTGAACATAAGAGGTAGTAGAGAAATACATATTGAATGAATGAGTAAATGAATAAAACCCTGAAGAGAGATGGTAAAGAAGTATGCAGAGAACAGATTAAGAATTTCAGAAATACAAGCTCCTCGAAAGTAGAAGCTTCATCTGCTTTGTGCTGTGTTCCACTGCTGAGACCTGGCACACAGGAGGAGCTCAAGAAATACTTACTGACTCATGGGAAACCACTTTAGCAGGTCAAAGCCACAACCAGTCAGTCTAGTATACACTTGTCAAAGGTCAGGGCAGACTCCTTTGTTCCTTTGTGCACTCATTCAGCAAACAACATGCTGACTGTGCCCTGAGGTACTACATCACTCACACTATGAAAAGGCACTGTCATGTATTTTCTCTTGTGCCAAACTCCTCAGAGTAGGAATGCAACCTGAAGTATCCTACTCCTCAGTGACCAGGTGTACGGATATAAAAAGAAAGGTTCCTTACCTCATGATTGCTGGCATAGGACTTTGCTTTCTCTTCAGAGAGGTGGAGTTTCTCCCGAGGAGGCTGGAACAGTGCTCTCTGAAGCAGCTGGTTTTGCAGTTTCTTTCTAGGTGTTATGCTGATGGCAGCAACAATTTCATCCAGGTGGTTGGATATGTGAGTTTCCTGTGATTCTTGCATACTTTTATATACATTACCCTCTAATTTTTAAATAAGAAAACAAAAGTATTAATGATAATTTCCACCATTACTTTTAGAAATACATATTTTTCCTAGAAATTGAGGCTAGAATTTAAGAAAATTTCAACACTATACCCATGGCTTCTTTGAAACAAGTAGCATCTATCCAAAAAGCTCCTAGTGGCTAGTACTAACTTCTTTCAGATGGATTTCAAGTTTTAACTAAATCAAACATTCTTTGTCCTATGTATGTATCATATGTGTATATATATATGTATGTTTATATACATACATACTGATGTATTTTATATATTATACACAACATATATATATGGACATATATATGTGTGTGTGTGTGTGTGTGTGTGTGTGTGTGTGTGTGTCAGGAGGAATCAACTCTCAAAGAGCTCAGATTAGATCTGTTGAACCCCAGGTAACTTTGAAATGGGAAAAAAGTGACATGTTAAAATTTCACTTCCAGCTAAGATGAAGGGATGAGATTTATCTCTTGCCTTAAGTAACCAACCAATCAACAAAAAACCTACCAAACAACAACAAAACAACCATAGGCAAAAAGGGTATGAAACAATGGTTGTCAAAAGACAGGACATGAGACATGAGAAATGAAAAAAATGGAAACAAAGTGAGACGCTTGATTGCCCCAGCTTATTGCTTTGAAAAAGTTTCTGGATCATGCAGGGTAACCCAGAAGTTACCCTGTGGACTGAGTTGAGGGAATAGAGCTGAGCATCTGGGGAGACCAAGGAAGCTGTAATGCACAGAACAGATTATTAGAGAGGATAGAGCTGTACAGGAAGACCCCAGAGATTAGCGTCCTCAAGAAAGTGGGGGAGAATACTGATAGCATGTATGTAAGAAAACTACTTGAGTCTGGAGAAAGTAAAAGTGAAGTCACTCAGTCATGTCGACTCTTTGCAGCCCCATGGACTGTAGCCCACCAGACTCCTCCACCCATGAAATTTTCCAGGCAAGAGTACTGAAGTGGGTTGCCATTTCCTTCTCCAGGGTATTTTCCTGACCCAGGGATAGAACCCAGGTCTCCCACCATGCAGGCAAACGCTTTACCATCTAAGCCACCAGGGAAGCCCTCTAAGAATATTGAAAGGAAGTATCTGGTGCTCACCAAAGCTAGCAGCGCCTGTTCCCACTGACCAGACTGGAAAAACTCATAAATGAGGCAGAGGGTAAAGTATCCAGAAAGTTTTTATCGGTGTGTTAGTCACTCAGTTATGTCTGACTCTTTGGACTGTCACCAAGCTCCTCTGTCCTTGGAATTCTCTAGGCAAGAACACTGGAGTTAGTAGCCATTCCCTTCTCCAGAGGATCTTCCTGATGTAGGGATCAAACCTGGGTCTCCCACATTGCAGGCAGATTCTTTACTGTCTGAACCACCAGAGAAGACCTAAGAATATTGGAGTAGGTTTCCATTCCCTTCTCCAGGGGATCTTCCCAACTCAGGGATCAAACCTGGATCTCCCCGCATTACATCTGAGCCACAAGGAAGTAGTGGAGAATAATTAGTATAATAATCAGTAGTGGAGAATAATTAGCCCTTGGGTGAGCTCTGCTTAGATCCACATAACAAACCAGGAAAGTAAGACCTAAAAGGATAAAACTGTTTCCAAGTAACTGTATCAGAGGGCAAAATTCAAGTGTGTTGATAGGAATACAAAAACAGCCAGCACTCAACAGGTTGAAATTAATAAATTTTAACATCCAAACAAAGATCACCAGGCATGCAAACAGGCAAGAAAACAGCCCACAATGAGAAGACCAATCAGTCAAAGCTGACCCAGATATTAAGTTAGCAGAGAAGAATATTAAGGGCTATATAATTGTATTCCATATGTTTAAAATGTTAACTATGTTTAAAAAGTTAACTAGAGACATGGAATATAAAAAGCCAAATTGAACTTCTCAACATGAAACTTATATGTGAGATGAAAATATACTAGATGAGATTAATGGAAGATCAGATATTACAGATGAAAAGATGCATGAACCTGCAGATGTAGTGATAGAAACCATCTTAAAAAACCAGTGGGCTGTGAAAGAACTTCAACTTGCCTAATATATATGTAATTTCAACCCCTAAAGAAGAGTGGATTGCAGAGGGGACAGAAAAAGTGTTTGAAGAAATGGTGGCCAAAATTTTTCCAAATTTAAGGAAAAGTAAAAGTCAGAGATATCAGGAGCTAAATGCACACTAAACACAGGAAACAGACAGAAAAGGACACCAAAACACATTGTAACCAAACTGCTCAAACCATGATAAAGAGAGAATCTTAAATGTAGTCAGGAAAAAGAAAATATTAGTATTTTTAAAAAAGATGATGAGAGGGCAGTCCTAAGATGGTGGAGGAATAGGATGGGGAGACCACTTTCTCCCCCATCAAAAGAACATTTGAACACTGAGCAAATTCCACAACACAACTTCTGAATGCTGGCAGAGGACATCAGGCACCCAGAAAGGCAGCCCATTAACCCGAAAGGAGGTAGGAAAAAATATAAAAGATAAAAGAGAGACAAAAGAGGTAGGGATGGAGATCCATCCTGGGAAGGGAGTCTTAAAAAGAAAGAAGTTTCCAAATACCAGGAAACACTCACCTGTGAATCTGTGGTGAGCCTTGGAATCTCAGAGAGCAACATAACTGGTAGGAAAAATAAATTAAAACCCACAGATTACGTGCCTAAAGGCAACTCCCAGCAGAGAAGCAGCGCAGACGCTTATATCAGCCACTAGCACTCGGGGCAGGACAGGGAAGGGTGGGCTGCATTGCTAAGGGTGAGGACCAGGCCTGAATGCCCCGGCAATCTGAGGGAACTAACTAGAGAAAGCAACCCAGACTGTGGGATAGCTGCAAAAGCCCTAAGAAACGGCCAGGCCCGCTCATAGAACAAAGGACTGAGCAGAGCTGGCTGGCTGCAGGCCGGCCCATCCCCCACCATAGAGAGGCAGGCCAGGGCAGCCAGAGCTGGAAGGGGGCAATAGCGGCCCCAGAGAGGCATCATCTACCAAACTGCAAGCAGGCTTCCCTGCTAACCAAGACTCCTTGGGATTCTGGATGGCTGACATCCGCTAGGAGGGTAGCAGCCAGAGATCAGCTCCCCAGAAGAGACACACGGCACACCTGCAAAGGCGTGCTGGTTGTACACCCAGAAAACAGAACGGCAGAGGTGGGGGGAGGCGATAAGTCACAGCAACCGCGCTCGCCAAGCACCTGGTCACCTGAGCTGCTTGGATCGAGGGCACAAAACGCAGGCCCATTCAAGTCTGCGCCTTTATGGAGTACCCAAGAACCTGAACCTGAATGGCTTAGACCTGGTAAGTGCACTCAGCCCAGGGCTGGCCTCAGACAGTTCCTGGCAGAGCAACCTAGAGCCTGGGCAGTGTAGACTGGGAAAGCACACACGCCGTGAGCAGGGGCAAACCCAGTGTGGCTGAGACACTGGGAGCACTCCTCACAAACGCCAGTGATACTTGCAGTGTCCCACCCCACCCCCCCACAGCACGACTGAACAAGTGAGCCTAAAAAGTGACCCACCACCGCCCCCTTGTGTCAGGGCGGAAATTAGACACTGAAGAGTCCAGCAAACAGAAGAAGCTAAAATAAACAGAGGGAACTGCTTTGGAAGTGACAGGTGCAATAGATTAAAACCCTGCAGTTAGTACCGACTACATAGGAAGGGGCCTATAGATCTTGAGAAGTGTAAGCCGGATCAAGGAACTATCTGGAAATGAACTGATCCCACACAGTCCACAATAACACCAGAGAAAGTCCTAGATATATTTTTACTATTATCAGTTTTTAAATTAATTTTTTAAGTCCTCAATGGCTGGATGGCATCACTGACTAGATGAACATGAGTCTGAGTGAACTCTGGGAGATGGTGATGAACAGGGAGGCCTGGTGTGCTGCAATTCATGGGGTCGAGAAGAGTCAGACATGACTGAGCGACTGAACTGAACTGACTGATTACTCCTTTAATTTTCATTTTTATAGCCTACTATTACTTTGCAAAAAAAACCCCAATTTTTAAAGCAGACTTCATATATATATATATTTTATAATTTTGGTGACTTTATTTTTTCCTTTAATATTGTACTTTTGAGACTCTAACCTCTAATCTAGACTTTTAATCTTTGCTTTTTGGTATTTCTTATCAATTTTGTACCTTTAAGAACCCGATCTTCAGCACCCATTTTTACTTGGGAGCGAGATTACTGGCTGGATTGCTCTCTCCCTCTTTGGACTCTCCTTTTTTCTCCACCAGGTCGCCTCTGTCTCCTCCCTCCCCCTTCTCTTCTCTATCCAACTCTGTGAATCTCTTTGTGTGTTCTGGGTTGTGGAGAACACTTAGGGGGTTGATTACTGGCTGGATCTGTATCTCCTTTTGATTCCCCCGCTTTATCCACCTGGTCACCTCTGTCTCCTTCCTCCCTCTTCTCTTCTCTGTGTAACTCTGTGAACATCTGACTGGTCCAGACTGTGGAGAGCACATAGGGAAGTGACTACTGGCTAGCTTGCTCTCTCCCCTGTTGAATCCCCCTCTTCTCCTCCTGGTCACCTCTATCTCCCTCCTCCCTCTTCTCTTCTCCATGTAACTCTGTGTACCTCTGGGGGTGTCCCTCACTGTGGAGAAACTTTTTTATCATTACCTAGATGTTTTATCATTGGTGCTGTATAGATGGAGAAATCTTGAGGCTAGGCTACTGTAAGAATAAGACTGAAAACCATAGGCAGGAGGCTTAAGTTCAAATCCTGAGAACACCAGCGAACTCCTGACTCCAGAGAACATTAATCGATAGGAATTTATCAAACACCTCCATACCTGCACTGAAACCAAGCACCACCCAAGGGCCAACAAGTTCCAGAGAAAGACATACAACGTAAATTTTCCAACAACACAGGGACATAGCCCCAAGCTTCAATATACAGGCTGCCCAAAGTCACACCAAACCCACTGACATCTCAAAACTCATTACTGGACACTTCAGTGCACTCCAGAGAGAAGAAATCCAGCTCCACCCTCCAGAACACCGACACAGGCTTCCTTAAGCAGGAAACTTTGACAAGCCACCCATCCAACCTCACCCACAGTGAGGAACCTCCACAATAAAGAGGAACCACAAACTGCCAGAATATGGAAAGGCCACCCCAAACACAGCAATATAAACAAGATGAAAAGGCAGAGAAATACCCAGCAGGTAAAGCAACAGGATAAATGTCCACCAAACCAAACAAAAGAGGAAGAGATAGGGAATCTACCTGATAAAGAATTCTGACTAATGATGTAAAAATGATCTAAAATCTTAAAAACAAAATGGAGTTACAGATAAACAGCCTGGGGACAGGGACTGAGAAGATGAAGGAAATGTTTAATAAGGACCTATAAGAAATAAAAAGAGTCAATATATAATGAATAATGCAATAAATGAGATAAAAAACACTCTGGAGGGAACCAACAGTTGAATAATGGAGGCAGAAGACAGGATAAGTGAGGTAGAAGATAGAATGGTAGGAATAAATGAAGCAGAGAGGAAAAAAAGAAAAAAGAATTAAAAGAAATGAGGACAACTTCAGAGACCTCTGGGACAATGTTAAACGCCCCAACATTGGAATCATAGGAGTCCCAGAAGAGGACAAAAAAAAAGGCCATGAGAAAATAATTGAGGAGATAATAGTTGAAAACTTCCCTAAAATGGGGAAGGAAATAGTCACCCAAGTCCAAGAAACCCAGGGAGTCTCAAACAGGATAAACCCAAGACGGAGCACCCCAAGACACATATTAATCACATTAACAAAGATCAAACACAAAGAACAAATATTAAAAGCAGCAAGGGAAAAACAACAAATAACACACAAGAGGATTCCCATAAGGATAACAGCTGATCTTTCAATAGAAACTCTTCAGGCCAGAAGGGAATGGCAGGACATACTTAAAGTGATGAAAGAAAATAACCTACAGCCCAGATTACTGTACCCAGCAAGGAGCTCATTCAAATATGAAGGAGAAATCAAAAGCTTTACAGACAAGCAAAAGCTGAGAGAATTCAGCACCACCAAACCAGCTCTCCAACAAATGCTAAAGGATCTTTTCTAGACAGGAAAACAATAAAGTAAATGGCAATGGGATCATATTATTGATAATTACCTTAAATGTAAATGGGTTGAATGTCCCAACCAAAAGACAAGACTGGCTGAATGGACAAAAATAGGACCCTTATAGATGCTGTCTACAAGAGACCCACCTCGAAACAAGGGACATATACAGACTGAAAGTGAAGGGCTGGAAAAAGATATTCCATGCAAATAGAGACCAAAAGAAAGCAGGAGTAGCTATACTCATATCAGATAAAATAGACTTTAAAACAAAGGCTGTGAAAAGAGACAAAGAAGGACACTACATAATGATCAAAAGATCAATCCAAGAAGATATAACAATTATAAATATATATGCACCCAACATAGGAGCACTGCAATATGTAAGACAAATGCTGACAAGTATGAAAGGGAAATTAACAATAACACAATAATAGTGGGAGACTTTAATACCCCACTCACACCTATGGATAGATCAACTAAACAGAAAATTAACAAGGAAACACAAACTTTAAATGATACAATAGACCAGCTAGACCTAATTGATACCTATGGACATTTCACCCCCAAAACAATGAATTTCATGTTTTTCTCAAGCACACATGGAATCTTCTCCAGGATAGATCACATTCTGGGCCATAAATCTAGCCTTGGTAAATTCAAAAAAATTGAAATCATCCCAAGCATCTTTTCTGACCACAATGCAGTAAGATTAGATCTCAATTACAGGAGAAAAACTATTAAAAATTCCAACATATGGAGGCTGAACAACATGCTGCTGAATAACCAACAAATCACAGAAGAAAAAAAAAAAAAATCAAAATATACATAGAAATGAATGAAAATGAAAACACAACAACCCAAACCTATGGGACACTGTAAAAGCAGTGCTAAGGGGAAGGTTCACAGCAGTACAGGCTTACCTCAAGAAACAAGAAAAAAGTCAAATAAATAACCTAACTCTACACCTAAAGCAACTAGAAAAGGAAGAAATGAACCCAGGGTTAGTAGAAGGAAAGAAATCTTAAGAATTAGGGCAGAAATAAATGCAAAAGAAACAAAAGAGACCATAGCAAAAATCAACAAAGTCAAAAGCTGGTTCTTTGAGAAGTTAAATAAAACTGAGAAACCATTAGCCAGACTCATCAAGAAACAAAGGGAGAAAAATCAAATCAACAAAATTAGAAATGAAAATGGAGAGATCACAACAGACAACAAAGAAATACAAAGGCTCATAAGAGACTATTATCAGCAACTATATGCCAATAAAATGGACAACTTGGAAGAAATGGACAAATTCTTAGAAAAGTACAACTTTCCAAAACTGAACCAGGAAGAAATAGAATATCTTAACAGACCCATCACAAGCACGGAAATTGAAACTAATCAGAAATCTTCCAGCAAACAAAAGCCGAGGACCAGATGGGTTCACAGATGAATTCTACCAAAAATGTAGAGAAGAGCTAACACCTATCCTACTCAAACTCTTCCAAAAAACTGCAGAAAAAGGTAAACTTCCAAATTCATTCTATGAGGCCATCATCACCCTAATATCAAAACCAGACAAAGATGCCACACACACACACACACACACACACACATAAAACCTACAGGCCAATATCACTGAGTGAACATAGATGCAAAAATCCTTAACAAAATTCTAGCAATCAGTATCCAACAACATATTAAAAGATCATATATCATGACCAAGTGGGCTTTATCCCAGGGATGCAAGGATTCATCAATATCCGCAAATCAATCAATGTAATACACCACATAAACAAACAGAAAAATGAAAACCATATGATTATCCCAATAGATGCAGAGAAGGCCTTCGGCAAAATTCAGCATCCTTATATGATAAAAACCCTCCAGAAAGCAGGAATAGAAGGAACATACTTCAACATAATAAAAGCTATATATGACAAACCCACAGCAAACATTATCCTCAATGGTGGAAAACTGAAAGCATTTCCCCTAAAGTCAGGAACAAGACAAAGGTACCCACTCTCACCACTACTATTCAACATAGTTTTGGAAGTTTTGGCCACAGTAATCAGAGCAGAAAAAGAAATAAAAGGAATCTAGACTGGAAAAGAAGAAGTAAAACTCTCACTGTTTGCAGATGACACGATCCTATACATATAAAACCCTGAAGACTCCACCAGAAAATTACTAGAGCTAATTAATGAATATAGTAAAGTTGCAGGATATAAAATCAACACACAGAAATCCCTTGAATTCCTATAGACTAACAATGAGAAAACAGAGAAATTAAGGAAACAATTCCATTCACCATTGCAATGAAAATAATATCTACCTAAAGAAACAAGAGACCTATATATAGAAAACTATAAAACACTGGTGAAAGAAATCAAAGAGGACACAAATAGATGGAGAAATATACTGTGTTCATGGATTGGAAGAATCAATATAGTGAAACTGAGTATATTACCCAAAGCAATCTATAGATTCAATACAATCCCTATCAAGCTACCAATGGTATTTTTCACAGAGCTAGAAAAAATAATTTCACAATTTGTATGGAAATACAAAAAACCTCGAATAGCCAAAGCAATCTTGAGAAAGAAGAATGGAACTGGAGGAATCAACCTGCCTGACTTCAGGCTCTACTACAAAGCCACAGTCATCAAGACAGTATGGTACTGGCACAAAGACAGAAATATAGATCAATGGAACAAAACAGAAAGCCCAGAGATAAATCCACACACCTATGGACACCTTATCTTTGACAAAGGAGGCAAGAATATACAGTGGAGAAAAATGAAAATCTTTTTAACAAGTGGTGCTGGGAAAACTGGTCAACCACTTGTAAAAGAATGAAACTAGAACACTTTCTAACAGCATACACAAAAATAAACTCAAAATGGATTAAAGATCTAAACGTAAGGCCAGAAAGTATAAAACTCCTAGAGGAAAACATAGGCAAAACACTCTGTGACATAAATCACAGCAGGATCCTCTATGACCCACCTCCCAGAATATTGGAAATAAAGCAAAAATAAATGGGAGCTAATTAAAATTAAATGCTTTTGCACAACAAAGGAAACTATAAGAAGGTGAAAAGACAGTCTTCAGAATGGGATAAAATAATAGCAAATGAAGCAACTGATGAAAAGTTAATCTCAAAAATATACAAGCAACTTATGCAGCTCAATTCCAGAAAAATAAATGACCCAATAAAAAAAATGGGCCAAAGAACTAAACAGAAATTTCTCCAAAGAAGCCATATAGATGGCTAACACACACATGAAAAGATGCTCAAAGATCACTTGTTATTAGAGAAATGCAAATCAAAACCACAATGAGGTTGTGGTTTCACAAGCATTTCATGCCAGTCAGAATGGCTGCGATCCAAAAGTCTACAAGCAATAAACGCTGGAGAGGGTGTGGAGAAAAGGGAACCTTCTTACACTGTTGGTGGGAATGCAAACTAGTACAGCCACTATGGAGAACACTGTGGAGATTCCTTAAAAAACTGGAAACAGAGCTGCCTTATGACCCAGCAATCCCACTGCTGTGCATACACACTGAGGAAACCAGAATTGAAAGAGACACGTGTACCCCAATGTTCATCTCAGCACTGTTTAAAATAACCAGGACATGGAAGCAACCTAGATGTCCATCAGCAGACGAATGGATAAGAAAGCTGTGGTACATACACACAATGGAGTATTACTCAGCCATTAAAAAGAATACATTTGAATCAGTTCTAATGAGGTGGATGAAACTGCAGCCGATTATACAGAGTGAAGTAAGCCAGAAAGAAAAACACCAATACAGTATACTAATGCATAGATATGGAATTTAGAAAGATGGTAATGATAACACTGTATGCGAGACAGCAAAAGAGACACAGATGTATAGAATAGTCTTTCGGACTCTATGGGAGAGGGTTTGGGAGAAGGGCACTGAAACATGTATATTATCATATGTGAAAAGGATTGCCAGTCCAGGTTTGATGATGCACTAGGATGACCCAGAGGGATGGGATGGGGAGGGAAGTGGAAGGGGGGTTCAGGATGGGGGAACACATGTACACCCGTGGTGGATTCATGTCAATGTATGACAAAACCAATACAATATTGTAAAGTAATTAGCCTCCAAAATAAATAAATAAATAAAGTGAAAAAAAAACTTTAAAAATTTAATAAATCCTTCAATAAAGTCATGCTTAGTTCACAATTAAAAGAAAAGATGATGAGAGCAGGTTTCTCAGAGGAAATTAAGCACATAAGAAGAGAGTGAAGCAACATATTTAAAGTATGGAAAGGAAAACAATGTCAAGTTGAAATTCGATACCTGTGAAAATATCTTTCAAAATCAAAATCTGAAAGAATTCACCACCAGTAGATTTGCAGTCCAATGTTCCCAAGAAATGTTAAGGGAAATCTTTCAAAAGGAAGAAAAATGATAGATAACAAATGGAAATGTACATCTACACTAAGGAATTAAGAGCAATGAAAAATTATACTTACATGGACCAACAGGTAAGACTGTTTTCATATTATGTAAATCTCCTTAAAAGATAATCAACTATTTAAATGAAAAATAATGTACTCTCTGGCTTATAAAATATATAAATGAAATGTATGAAAATAGTTGTGAAAAGGCTAAGAAAAAAATGAAAGTGAAGTTGCTCAGTTGTGTCCAACTCTTTGCAACCCCATGGACGTAGCCTACCGGGCTCCTCTGCCCATGGGATTTTCCAGGCAAGGCTAAGAGGAGAGGATGAAACTGTGAAGTTCTTATGCTATATGTATAAAGGTGTAATACTACTTGAAGGTAGACTGAGATAAGATAAAAATGTATAGTATAAACCCTACAGCAACCATTACATTTTTAAAAAGATACAGAGTTACAAGTGACAGGTGACAACAAAGGGAGATAAATATAGAGTCTTAAAAAATAATCCAATAGAAAAAAACAGGAAAAAGGGAACAAAGAAGAGTTGGGACAAATAGCAAATAAATAGCAAGATGATAGACTTAAATCTGACTGTAACAATAATAACATTAAATGTAAGTGATCTAACTAAGAGAAAGACATTGACAGAATAGACAAAAATACAAGACCAAATAATATGTTGCATATAAGAAATTCAAAGACATTGATGAAAAGTAAAAGAAGGGGAAATAATCTGCTAAAATCAGTCAAAAACAAAGTTGGAGTCTCTATATTAATATCAAAGTAGATTATACAGCAAAGAATATTACCATAATGAAGATCATTTCATTATGATAAAGGATCAATTAGTCAAGAGGACATAACCATCTCAAGTGTCTATATACCTAAAAATAGTTTCAAAATATAAGACATCATACTGGTGAAACTGCAAAAAGAAATAAACAAATTCTCAATTATACTCAGATATTTAAATACCTTGTAAATAACTGATACACCAAGTAGGCAGAAAATCTATAAATAATATAGAAGACCAACTACATCATCAACCAACTTGATTTGGCATTTACTAGAACATTCTAGTTCTAGAAGTTGAGGGCAAGAGGAGAAGAGGGTGGCAGAGGATGAGCTGGTTTGATGGTATCACTGACTCAATGGACAGGAGTTTGTGAGTAAACTCATGGAGAGAGCGACGGACAGAGAAGCCTGGCATGCTGCAGTTCATGGAGTCGCAAAGGGCTGGACACAGCTGAACAACTGAATGACAAGGACAGAACATTCTGACTGCCAAAGCACAGAATATCCATTCTTTTCAAGGGCACATGTGTCATAAAACAAGTTTTAATAAATTTATAAAAATTCAAGTCATACAAAGTCTATTCTATAACCACCAAGGAAGATATCTGGAAAATGTCCAAATACTTAGAAACTAAATAACATTTTCCTAAAACAAACAAACCATGGGTCAAAGAAATCAAAAAGGATATCTGAAAATAGTTTAAACTGAAAGAATATAAAATGCAACATACAAGAATTTGAGAATGCCACTAAAGCAGTCATTATGGAGAAAATTATAGCACTAAATGTCTATATTAGAAAAGTAAAGAAGTCTCAATATCATGGTCTTAATTTTTATCTTCAGTGACTAGAAAAGGAAGAGCAAATTAAGCTCAAAATAAGCATAAGAAAATAGTAAAATAACTAAAAAACTAAATTCACAAGTCAATTAAATTAAAATAGAAAAACAGAGAAAAAATAAAGGAAACCAAAATCTGGTTCTCTGAGACCATTAGTGTTGATAAATCTCTAACCTGATTAATGAGAAAAAAGGAAAAAAGACACACATCACCAATATTAGAAATGAGAGCAATATGATCACTATGGATTCTACAAAGAGTAAAAGATTAATGTGGGAATGCTACAAACATGCCAATAAATTTGACAACTTAGATGAGTGGGAAAATTCCTGTTAACGAAGTGAGTGAGTGAAAGTCACTCTTTGCGATCCTATGGACTATACGGTCCATGAAATTCTCCAGGCCAGAATACTGGGGTGGGTAGGCTTTCCCTTCTCCAGGGGAATCTCCTCAATCCAGGGATCAAACCCAGGTCTCCCACATTGCAGGTGGATTCTTTACCAGCTGAGCCACAAGGGAAGTCCATGAATACTGGAGTTGGTAGTCTAGCCCTTCTCCAAGGGATCTTCCTGATCCAGGATCTGAACCAGGGTCTCCCTGCAGATGGATTGTTTACCAACTGAGCTATCAGGGAAGCTTAAAAATTCCTGTAAAGACACACAATACCACATTTCACTCAAGAAAAAATAGATACCTGAATGGCCCTATATTTATTTAAGAAACTGAATTTATATTTTAAAAATCTTACAAAGAACAAAACAAACAAACAAATAAAAATCTCCAGGCCTAGATGGTTTCAACAGTAAATTCTGCCAGATATTTAAGGAAGATATAATACCAATTGCATACAACCTCTTTCGGAAAATTTAAAATGAGCATATTTCCTAACTCACGCTATGAAACCCTGATACCAAAAGAAGACAAATACAAGAAATGAAAATTTCAGATCAATATGTCTCAGGAATGTAGATGCAAAAATTTAAAGCAAAATTTTAGCAAGTTAAATTCAGGAATAAATAAAAAGGAAAATACATCATGACCAAGTAGATTTTATCTCAGAAATGCAAGGCTGATTTAACATTAGTAAGAAAGTCAGTGTCATGTTGATGCTTGGTAGAAACCAACACAATACTGTAGAACAATTATCCTTCAATTAAAAAAACATAAATTAAAAAAAGAAATAAAGTCAACATGAGAATTAAAAAAGCAGTCAATCTAATTCGTAATATGATGAAAAAAGGAGAAACTGCATGATCATCTTGATTAGCACGCAAAAACAACTTGACAAAGTCTAATATCCATTTCTTTTTATAGTTGAATTATTTTCTTATTTATTTAATCAAAATATGATTGACTTACAATGTTAGCTTCAGACTTACAATACAGTGATTTAATATTTTTATACCTTATATTACATTTAAAGTTATTATAAAATATTGGCTATATTCCTTGAGTTGTACATTCTTCTAGCTTATCTATTTTTTTAATTTAAATTTATTTTTAGTTGCAGAATAATTGGTTTACAATGTTGTACTGGTTTCTGCCTTAATCAATGTGAATCAGCCATAGGTATACATATGTCCTGTCCCTCTTGAACCTCCCCCGCCCACCTTCCAGCCCATCCCACCCCTCGAGGTTGTCACAGGACACCAGGTTGAGCTCCCCGCATCATACAGCAAATTCCCACTGGCTAACTGTTTTACATATGGTGATGCATATGTTTCAATACTACTCTCTCAGCTCGTCCCACCCTCTCTATCCACTGGGTCCACAAGTCTGTTCTCTATGTATGCAATGCTATTGTGGCCTACAAACAGGTTCACCAGTACCATTTTTTCTAGGCTCCATATATGTGCATTAATGCACGATATTTGTTTTTCTCTTTCTGATCTACTTCACTCTGCGTAAGAGGCTCTAGGTTAATTCACCTCACTAGAAATTTATTTTTCTAGTGAATGACTCAAATTCATTCTTCGTTATGACTAATATTCCATTGTATACATGTACCACAACAGTTTATTCTAATATCCATTTCTGGTTAAAAAATCTTAACGAAATAGGAATAGAACTGTACTTCCTCAACCTGATAAAGGGCATCTATGAAAAATCTACAACTAAATTAGTGAAAAATTGAAGTCTCTGCCCCTAAGAATTGAAACAAGACATGGAGGTTCACACTCAGCACTTTTATTTAACATTGTACTGGAGTTTCTAGCTAGTCTCTTAAAAGGCAACCAAATCATAAGTCAGAATAGTATACCTCTATTATCATCTATACAGAAAATCTGATGAACTATGAAGAAAATCCCCTAGAATTAGTGAGTTGAACAAAGCTATAGGATATGAGAACTATGCAAAAATTATATTTCTATGCATTAGCAAATTGAAATTAAAATACAATACTATATGCAGTAGCATCTCAAAATACGATATAAAGAATAAAGCTGCAGCATTCATTTAAAGATGAATATAATGACTTGTACAATAAAGACTGCAAAAAAATAGCTGAGGGAAATTAAAGAAGACATAAATATTTACCATGTTCATGGGTTGAAACATTCAGTATTGTTAAGATGTCAATTCTCCACAAGTTGATATATTAAAAGACTTCCCAATCCAAGTCCTTGCATGTTTTTGAATAAGAAATATAAAACTGTTTCCAAAACTCACATAAAAATGCAAAGGACATAGAATACCCAAAAAACTTTGTAAAAGAACAAAGTTACAGGACAAACACCACTTTTATCAAGATTTATTATAAAGCTACAGTAACAAAGGGAGTTTGGTACTGCTGCCAAGACAGATAAGCAGATGAATGGAACAGAAAGTAGAGTCCAGAAATAGATGCTCACAAATAAACAACTGATTGTTGACAAAGCTGTGAAGGCAATTTACTGGAGAAAGAATAGTCTATTCAACAAACGATGCTATAATAACTATTTAACAAATGATACTATTAACAACAACATTCCACATGAATGTTCACATGTAGAATCAAAACAAAAGACAAAACAAAACAAAAATCTTTGATCCATACCTCACAGCATGTATAAGAATTAACTCAACATGAAATATAGACCTTTACAAGAAAATGTCTGTGACCTTGGACTAGGCAAAGATTTTACCTAGATATCACACACAAAAACTCATAAAAAAAAAAATGACAAATTGGATTTAAAAATTAAAGATGTCTGCTTTTTGTAAGAAACTGTGAAAGATGATGGAAAGACAAGTTATAGGCTGGGAGAAAATATTTACAGAATATGTATCTAATATAGGACTTGTATCTTGAATATATAAAGAATTCTCAAAATTCAATAATAAGAAAACAAACAGCTTACTATAAAACAGGCAAAACATTGTAACAGATATTTCAAAAGAATATACATCAATGACAAATATGCACATGAAAAGCTGCTCAACATCATTAGTCATTTTTGTTGTTGTTTAGTCACTCAGTCATGTCCAACTCTTTGCAACCCCAGACACCAAGCTCCTCTGTCCAGGTGATTTCCCAGCAAGAATACTGAAGTTGTTTGCCATTTCTTTCTCCAGGGGATCTTCCTGACCCAAGGTGTGAACTTTCATCTTCTGCATTTGCAGGAGAATTCTTTACCACTGAGCCAACAGGGAAGCCCAACTAGAGAGCTACTTAGATATAAAAATTAAAGAAGTGGGACAATCAAAATCAACTCTTGATATTTTCATCCTGAGACTCTATAATAGGGCTTGGCACATTTTGACAATGGGACAAATCCTGCCTAGTCTGTTTTTGTAACTAAAACTTTATTGGGACACAGCCCTGCTCATTTACTTACATGCTGTCTAAGGCTGCTTTCACAATACAACAGCAGAGGTGAATAGCCTGTAACAGAAACCTTATGGCCCTCACAGCCTAAAATACTTACTATCGGTCCATTCACAGAAAAAAGTTTTTTGTTGTTCAGTTGTTCAGTAGTTTCCAACTCTTTGCAACCCCAAGAACTGTTGCATGCCAGGCTGCCCTGTCCTTCACCATCTCCTGGAACTTGCTCAAACTCATGTCCATCAAGTTGGTGATGCCACCCAACTATCTTGTCCCCTGTCATCCCCTTCTCCTCATGCCTTCTATCTTTCCCAGCATCAGGGTCTTTTTTCAGTGTGCCAGCTCTGCACATCAGGTGGCCAAAGTACTGGAGCTTCAGCTTCAGCATCAGTCCTTCAATGAATACTCAGGGTTGATTCCTTTTAGGACTGACCAGTTTGATCTCCTTGCAGTCCAAGGGACTCTCAAGAGTCTTCTCCAACTCCACAAAAAAGCTTACCAACATTTAAAAATGGTAATGTCATGAACAGAAGTTGCGAGATAGAGGGCAATCACCCTTTTGATAAGACAATCAATTTGGTCACAGCCAGACTGAATTTGAGGTTAAGGAAGAAAGTTTATGTATAATACCCAATTTAGTAGTTAGAAGCAAGTCACTAGTTATGAATGACACCCTTTTAAAGTTAAGTTTTTCCTTTCCTTAAACAATTATAACTTACTCTATTGTTCAGTTGCCCAGTCATGTCTGACTCTTTGCAACCCCATGAACCCTCCAGGCTTCCCTGTCCTTTACTATCTCCCAGAGTTTGCTCAGACTCATGTCTATTGAGTCAATGATGTCATCCAACCATCTCATCCTCTGTAGCCCCTTTTCCTCAATGCCCACTTTCAAATAAGATTTGAGATGGGCTAGAGGCAAGTGTTGAAACAGTTATTCTGGATATAGACTATATCTTATAGTTTAGACCAGCGTAAAAGTTTGACCACTCCTTAATCCATAATAGAGTTTTACATTTTCACCAAAAAGGAAGTAGGAGCTTTTCTTTTTGCATAAAGCAATATAGAATGAAGATACCAAACACAGAGGGAAAGAACTAGCCTAAGGTCAGACTATGAGAAAGATACAGATGAACTATAATCTTGGACAACCTCTTATCTCTGGGTAGCCCTTCAAAATGTGAAAAGCCAATCTTTCAGGTTCAACACCTAAGCTTTGCCTAAACCCACAGTACAGAGGCTCAGATTCTAAGATGTTGGCTGACTTTTTCTTATAATAAGCTCTTGCTCTATTGGCAAGACAAGATAACCAATTCCATAGGTGCTGTGGTCTAGAGAAAGAGCTGTAGCTTGAGATGGGAATCTGAGACTCCAGAACCTGTGCTGACCCAACTATTTATGGAATGTGAGAAATACTAATAACAGATATTTATGTAACATTTTATACTTTCACATATTTTATCTCATGTGGCCCTTACTACGGCCATGTGAGGTACAGGGGCAGGTATGATTACCCCTGTTTTATAAATGAGGCAGATGAAGCTGAGTGATGCTCAATTACTTGCCTTATGTTGCACAGCCAGAATCAGAACCCTGGTCTTCTAATAATTTGTTTCCCACCTTATCATCCATCCTTTTCACTGATCACAATCTGTAGTAGCAGCAGGCAAATACTTTTGTTTTATAAACCTAAGAATGTAATTTAAAAGTAATCACATTTTTATAATCAGAAAATACAACATCTTGAGCAAATTTTACCACACTTTCTTCTGTTTAGGGGAAAAGTGAAAGTGAAGTCACTTAGTCATGTCTGACTCTGCGACCCCATGGACTGTAGCTTACCAGGCACCTCAGTCCATGGAATTTTCCAGGCAAGAATACTGGAGTGGGTTGCCATTTCCTTCTCTAGGAGATTTTCCCAATCCAGGGACTGAACCTGGGTGTCCCACATTGCAGGCAGACGGCTCTACCATCTGAGCCACCAGGGAAGTTTAGGGAGGCAGAGATTAGATTTTAAAAGCTATACACATAATATGCCCTGTGGTATTTGCTAGTCTAAGCCTCTGAACCCAGTGTTAAACTTTGAAATTGACTTTCCTGTTTTTCTTTCTTTTGTTCTCAACTTTTAGTTTTCTCATGCTCTCTCTATTAAATCCTTAAAAGAGAGATACAATCTGAATCTAAACCTGTTTACCCCCTTTTTTTTTCCCTTTTTCCTTTCTGGCCAGGTAAAGAATTGAGCCATATTTAAAAATTAAAAGTTTCAAATAAAAATCTAGATTTCTGGATTCCTTTGAAAACTCCTAACACTGGTGAACACTGGGCTTATGTCATCACAGGAAACCATTAGGTGGGGTAGTGGGGGAAAAGGCAACTGCTCCTGGAGGTAGGATGCACTCTCCAGTGTGCCAGTTGCCACTACTCTCTCTACAGTGGTAGCAGAAAAAAATCTACTTCTGCTTTATTGACTATGCCAAAGCCTTTGACTATGTGGATCACAACAAACTGTGGGTAATTCTTAAAGAAATGAGAATACGAGACCAGCTTACCTGCCTCCTGAGAAATCTGTATGCATGTCAAGAAGCAACAGTTAAAGCCAGTCTGTTGTTCTGGTTCCAAATCGGGAAAGGCTGCACATTGTCACCTGCTTATTTAAATTATATGCAGAGTACATCATGTGAAATGCTAGGCTGGATGAAGCACAAGCTGGAATCAAGATTGCAGGGAGAAATATCAATAACCTCAGATATGTAGATCATACCACCCTTATGGCAGAAAGCCAAGAAGAACTAAAGAGCCTCTTGATGAAGGTGAAAGAGGAGAGTGAAAAATTTGGCTTAAAACTCAACATTCAGAAAACTAAGATCATGGCATCTGGTCCAGTCACTTCACAGCAAATAGATGGGGAAACAAAGACAGACTATTTTGGGGGGCTTCAAAATCACTGGAGATGGTGACTGCAGCCATGAAATTAAAAGACACTTGCTCCTTGGAAGAAAAACTATGATCAACCTAGATAGCATATTAAAAAGCAGAGACATTACTTTTCCAACAAAAGTCCATCTAATCAAAGCTATAGTTTTTCCAGTAGTCATGTATGGATGTGACAGTTGGATCATAAAGAAGGCTGAGTACCAAAGAACTGATGCTTTTCACTTGTGGGGTTGGAGAAGACTCTTGAGAGTCCCTTGGACTGCGAGGAGATCCAACCAGTCTATCCTAAAGGAAATCAGCCCTGAATATTCATTGGAAGGACTGATGCTGAAGCTGAAACCCTAATACTTTGGCCACCTGATGCAAAGAACTGACTCACTGGAATAGACCCTGATGCTGGGAAAGATTGAAGGTGGGAGGAGAAGGGGACAACAGAGGATGAGGTGGTTGGATGGCATCACTGACTTGATGGACATGAGTTTGAGCAAGCTCCAGGAGTTGGTGATGGACAGGGAAGCCTGGTGTGCTGCAGTCCACGGGGTCACAGAGTCAGACATGCTGAGCAACTGAATTGAACTGAAACTCTATTGGCCCCTAGACACAGAAACAACAAAGTAGCTGCCATTGTCATGTCCCCTGTTCTGTTGTTTTTCTCACGGTAGAAGAATAAGTATTTGTATCTACACCTCTCTTTCAAAGTACAAGGCCGGCATAAAAGGATGTGATTTTCAAAACATCTGATTATGATGCTAGTATTTTATAACAACAAGACAGAAATGACACTGCCATTAAACTATGACTTACCATCAGTTGTAACACGCACTCCAGTTTCAAAGATGTTTAAATGCCAAAAGAAATGTGCATCTCTGAATCAATGAAATGAGGAATGTTACTTGCCTGCCTTCTGCAAGCATTTCAATCAGTGACCTTTTGGCAGTGGTCCCATATGGGACCTAAGGCATAAGGGGCCTTTCCCTCCCTGGCTGCTGCCTGCACCTCCACTGAGACAGACGCTAGCTATAACAGTCCCACTCAGCAGTGGGTTGGGGGACTCTGCTGGGACTCCTCTCCCAACCAAGTGAGCAACTGTCAGCCAGCAACCAGTTAACCGCCCTATTCTGCCATTGCTCAGGGCCACTGAAAGCCCCTTCCCCCTCCCTATTGTTATATACAACCCTGTTAATTCAGGATTATATTCAAAAAATAATTCAGGAACAACCCTGAATCCTGACTGAGATAAGATGGTTTTCGGACACTCGAGTCTACCGTCTCCTCTGTCTGCTACCCTTCTGATTAAAGTCATCATTCCTTGCTCCAACTCCTCTCTCGGTTTATTCACCTGCATCGAGCAGAACGAGCTTAGGCTTGTTAACAACCTTCCTTTCAGCATGTGTGGCACCATACAGTAATACCTTTAGCACAAAGATACATTTTCCAGTTCACTTACTTTGAGCTACACATTTATCATCAGCCACTTTTCTTTCTAATAGCCATAGCTGGGATTTAAATTTTCATTAGAAATCAGCCTAGGCCCACACATTCACTCCCCAAGTCTCTCAATCCACTGGCCCACAACTATCAGACAGACATACCCAATCAATTGATGCTATTCCTTCTGCCAGACCTGTCCAGTAGAATGCTGAAGCACATGATCAACACCAGATCAAAGTGATAGGAAGTAGAGGTCTGAAGTGGGGACTCACTCTTCCATTTCCAAAGGTGATGTTCAAAAATTTAATAACTGGTGTAGCAGGAGGACCAATCAATCTGTATAGATGACAATGATGTTGGAGTTAGCTGGGTTCTGAATGTCCCCAGCTGTTACAGGTGTTAACCT
Organism: Nanger dama; assembly: GCA_917880005.1. NCBI lineage: Eukaryota > Metazoa > Chordata > Mammalia > Artiodactyla > Bovidae > Nanger > Nanger dama. Next base: position 7,133,524 of record CAKJTW010000044.1, on the reverse strand, counting down.
TTAGATGCTGACAGGTGGGGAGGTGTAGGGAGGCTAGAGAAGAGGCAGGAGCTCTCTCAGGGTACTGGCTCTTAGGAAATAATAACCATTATGACTGCATGAGAGAGTACTAGTTGAAAACCAATCTTGCCCATATGTAAGCTGCAACATCAAAAAGCTGTGAAATAGAAAAATATCCCATAAAGATACAGAATACCAAAACTGAATAAAATGGAAACAGAAAATCTGAATAGAATTATAACAAATAAATTAGTAACTGAAAATATTTACACAAAGTTAAACATATGCCCAGATAGCTTCAGTTGTAAATTCTACAAAAACTTTCAAGAAAATAATACTGTGTATTTTTTGCAAGCCTCAGAAAATAAGGGGAGGGAACACTTTCCAGCTTATTCTATAAAGCCACTATATAGAATCAGGAAGCCACTCCCTGATACCAAGGCCAGACAAAGACAACACACAAAAACAGCAAACCAATGCTTGATAAATATGAACACAAAAATCCTCAACAAAATATATGCAAACCAAATCTAGGGACATATAAAAAGGACTATAAGCTATGACTGAGGGAGATTCATCCTGGGAATGTAAGGTTGGCTTAACATCTGAAATCATTAATGTAATATACCATATAAAATATAGAGGGGGGGAAACTGCATGATCATCTTGATAGATGAAGAAAAATTATTTGGCAAAATCCAACATCCATTTATGACAAAAACTTCTTCAATCTGATAAAAGATTTTATTTTAAAACTTAAGGTCAAACATAACACTTAATGGTGAAAGTTTACATGCTTTCATCTCAAGGCTGGCAACAAGGCAAGGATGTTTGCTCTCACCACTTGCATTCAAGATTGTAATGGATGTTCTAACCAGTACAATAAGGCAAGAAAAAGAAACAAAAGGTAAGCAGATTAGAAAGGAAGAAATTAAACCTTATTATTAGATGACATGATCCTATATGTAAAAATCCTAAGGATTCATACAGAAAAACAAAATTAAAAAAAACCCTACTAGAAACTACAAAACAAATTCAGCAAGGTTGTAGGATACAAAAGAAACAAGAATTTATTTCTATCTATCTAAAAATGAAAGATAGAGTGCCTGATGAACTATGGAATGAGGTTTGTGACATTGTACGGGAGACAGGGATCAAGACCATTCCCATGGCACAGAAATGCAAAAAGCACAATGGCTGTCTGGGGAGGCCTTACAAATAGCTGTGAAAAGAAGAGAGGCGAAAAGCAAAGGAGAAAAGGAAAGATATAAGCATCTGAATGCAGAGTTCCAAAGAATAGCAAGAAGAGATAAGAAAGCCTTCCTCAGTGATCAATGCAAAGAAATAGAGGAAAACAACAGAATGGGAAAGACTAGAGATCTCTTCAAGAAAATCCGAGATACCAAGGGAACATTTCATGCAAAGATGGGCTCAATAAAGGACAGAAATGGTCTGGACCTAACAGAAGCAGAAGATATTAAGAAGTGGCAAGAATACATGGAAGAACTGTACAAAAAGATCTTCATGACCCAGATAATCACGATGATGTGATCACTCACCTAGAGGCAGACATCTTGGAATGTGAAATCAAGCGGGCCTTAGAAAGCATTACTACAAACAAAGCTAGTGGAGGAGATGGAATTCCAGTGGAGCTGTTTCAAATCCTGAAAGATGATGCTGTGAAAGTGCTGCACTCAATATGCCAGCAGATTGGGAAAACTCAGCAGTGGCCACAGGACTGGAAAAGGTCAGTTTTCATTCCAATCCCAAAGAAGGGCAATGCCAAAGAATGCTCAAACTACCGCACAATTGCACTCATCTCACATGCCAGTAAAGTAATGCTCAAAATTCTCCAAGCCAGGCTTCAGCAATACGTGAACTGTGAACTCCCTGATGTTCAACTTGGTTTCGAAAAGGCAGAGGAACCAGAGATCAAATTGCCAACATCCGCTGGGTCATGGAAAAAGCAAGAGAGTTCCAGAAAAACATCTATTTCTGCTTTATTGACTATGCCAAAGCCTTTGACTGTGTGGATCACAATAAACTGTGGAAAATTCTGAAAGAGATGGGAATACCAGACCACCTAACCTGCCTCTTGAGAAATCTGTATGCAGGTCAAGAAGCAACAGTTAGAACTGGACATGGAACAACAGACTGGTTCCAAATAGGAAAAGGAGTATGTCAAGGCTGTATATTGTCATCCTGCTTATTTAACTTATATGCAGAGTACACCATGAGAAACACTGGACTGGAAGAAGCACAAGCTGGAATCAAGATTGCCGGGAGAAATATCAATAACCTCAGATATGCAGATGACACCACCCTTATGGCAGAAAGTGAAGAGGAGCTAAAAAGCCTCTTGATGAAAGTGAAAGAGGAGGGTGAAAAAGTTGGCTTAAAGCTCAACATTCAGAAAACAAAGATCATGGCATCCAGTCCCATCACTTCATGGGAAATAGATGGGGAAACAGTGGAAACAGTGTCAGACTTTATTTTGAGGGGCTCCAGAATCACTGCAGATGGTGACTCCAGCCATGAAATTAAAAGACGCTTACTCCTTGGAAGAAAAGTTATGACCAACCTAGATAGTATACTCAAAAGCAGAGACATTACTTTGCCGACTAAGGTCTGTCTGGTTAAGGCTATGGTTTTTCCAGTGGTCATGTATGGATGTGAGTGTTGGACTGTGAAGAAGGTTGAGTGCCGAAGAAATTATGCTTTTGAACTGTGGTGTTGGAGAAGTCTCTTGAGAGTGGCACATGAGCATGGTAGTGGGCAGCCATTCCTGGTGCTTACACAGGCAGTTCATCAAAAAGCAGTCCAGATATCTGACCCCAGCTGGATGGCCACAGCCCTTGCCCTGACATGCCAAGTGACTGCACCAGCCCCTCTGGTACCAGTGCAGCTCCCCTGTGGGGCAAGAGGGAGGAGAGCACACACCTGAAGGGAGCCGAGGCAACTGGGACCTGAGCCTCAAGGTTTCTGCTCCGGCAACTTAAGACCTTCTCCTGCCTTCAGTGTGCTGATGAAAGTCACTGAGCAGAGGGGAGGGCTCAGCTCACACCTGGCTCTCTGATTCTAGCCACTCCATTTCTAGTCCAACTGCTTACCAAGATGAGAGCTGCCAGTTCACCCTAAGGTAAGACATGACTTCTGTTCATGTCAAATCCAGCTCTCCCAACAAAGCCACCAGGGACATGCAGACTGCACAGGGATGCTCCCACATAAGGACATCACTTCAAGACTGAAACAGGTAAATATTTCACCTAATTTCATAGAAACAGAGATGTTAAACAAAATGAGAGGAACAGGGGCATTTGTTATAATTGAAAGTGAAAGAGAAAATCCTTGAAAAAACTACAAGAGAAACAGATATAAACAGTTCACCATATAAAGAATTTGAAGCATTGGCAATGCTAGGTAGGAAGTTACAGCGACAAAGGGGTGGCCTGGCTGAAAGAGATGCAAGCTGATCTCTAAAACCATCCCAGATACATCCAGGAGAGCTCACAGATATGCTACAAAAATAAGCATAGAGACTCTTCCAACTCCTACACATGCACCCTAGGCACGCAGTGAATACAAAATAAGCACAGAGACTTCTCTAAGCAATCTTAGGCAACTAGGAACCCATTAAGGGTTTATAAATATTCTATATTTGATTATAACAGATGTAAACTGAATTATAGGAAGACATAAACAACAAAGACTGCTGTCATATAACTTAAAATTGTTAATCTTGACCGTATGCCCAGTTGCACTCCACTTCATTGATCGGTTATGGGTACAAGCCCTATTTTGCACAGGGCATAACCAAAAGGAAGAGTTCTGGAAGTATAAAGACAAGGAAGGCAAGAAAGAAAAAAAAAAAAAAAGATTTCTTTGGGGCCGGCCTCTTCCCATGTCTTGGGAGTATCTGCCTAATAAAATATCTGTCTGCTTGAGCTGAACTGAGCTGTAACTTGTCTGTTGTTAACCCTTTAGATTGTTGTTCCAAATTTTTGTTGCAACAAGGCAAGAACTAAGGAAGAGAAATAAACTGATCTGGTAGTAATAAGAATGTGAACTGAATAAAGATTAGATGAACAGAATGAGAATTTTAACAAGGAACAAAAAAAATATTTAAAAATCCATCAGAACTAAAGAGTACAATAACTGAAATGATAGACATTCTGCTGCTGCTGCTGCTGCTAAGTCACTTCAGTCATGTCTGACTCTGTGCGACCCCATAGACGGCAGCCCATCAGGCTCCACCGTTCCTGGGATTCTCCAGGCAAGAACACTGGAGTGGATTGCCATTTCCTTCTCCAGTGCATGAAAGTGAAAAGTGAAAGTGAAGTTGCTCAGTCGTGTCCGACTCTTAGCAACCCCATGGACTGCAGCCCACCAGGCTCCTCCATCTGTGGGATTTTCCAGGCAAGAGTACTGGAGTGGGGGTGCCATTGCCTTCTCCGAAAGACATTCTAGAAGGAATTAATAGACTACATGATACAGAAGAAATGCAAGTGATCTGGAAGACAGAATAAAGTAAATCACCCAATCAAAATGGCAAAAATAACAACAAATTCATAAAATGAGAACAACTTAATGGATCTTTGGGATAATAATCATGCTACCAATGTTCCCATTACAAGGTTCCCAGAGGGAGAAGAGAGAGAGAGGTGGGTAGAAGATGTATTTCATGAAATTATAGCTGAAAACTTTCCAAACCTGAAGGAAACAAATATCCAAATATAGGAAGCACACAGGGTACCAAACAAGATGAACCCACATAGACTGATACCAAGAAATGAACCACATGGACCACAGCCTTGTCAAACTCAATGAAAATATGAGCCATGCTATATAGGGCCACCCAAGACAGACAGGTCATGGTGGAGAGTTCTGACAAAACGTGGCCCACTGGAGTCAGTATGCCTGCCTTGCAAAGAGTATGAAAAGGGAAAAAGATAAGACACTGAAAGATGAACTCCTCAGGTCAGTAGGTGCTCAACATACTACTGGAGATCAGAGGAGAAATAACTCCAGAAAGAATGAAGAAATGGAGCCAAAGTAAAAACAACATCCAATTGTGGATGTGATTGGTGATGGAAGTAAAGCCTGATGCTGTAAAGAGCAATATTGCATAGGAACCTGGAATGTTAGGGCAATGAATCAAGGCAAATTGAAAGAGGTCAAACAGAACATGGCAAGACTGAACATTGACATTTTAGGAATCAGTGAACTAAAATGGACTGGAATGGGTGAATTTAACTCAGATGACCATTACAAATACTACTGTGGGTAAGAATTCCTTAAAAGAAACGGAGTAGCCATCATAATCAACAAAAGATTCCAAAAAATCCGAAATGTAGTACTTGGATGCAATCACAAAAATGACAGAATGATCTCTGTTCATCTCCAAGGCAAACCATTCAATATCACATTCAATCTATGCCCTGACCAGTAATGCTGAAGAAGCTGAACGGTTCAGTGAAGACCTACAAGACCTTCTAGAATTAACACCCAGAAAAGATATCCTTTTCACTACAGGGGACTGGAATGCAAAAGTAGGAAGTCAAGAAATACCCAGAGTAACAGGCAAATTTGGCCTTGGATTACAGAATGAACCAAGGCAAAGGCTAATAGAGTTTTGCCAAGACAATGTACTGGTCATAGCAAACACCCTCTTCCAACAAGAGAAGATTCTACACATGGACATCACCAGAGGGTCAATACCAAAATCAGATTGATTATGTTGTTTGCAGCCAAAGATAGAAAAGCTCTATACAGTCAGCAAAAACAAGAATGCGAGCCAACTGTGGCTCAGATCATGAACTCCTTATTGCCAGATTCAGACTGAAATTGAAGAAAGTAGGGAAAACCAATTGACCATTCATGTATGACCTAAATCAAATCCCTTTCGATTATACAGTGGAAGTGAAAAATAGATTCAAGGGATTAGATCTGATAGAGTGCTTGAAGAACTATGGATGGAGATTCGTGACATTGTACAGGAGGTAGTGAACAAGACCACCCCCAAGAAAGGCAAAATGGTTGTCTGAGGAGGCCTTACAAATAGGTATGAAAACAAGAGAAACAAAAGGCAAAAGAGAAAAGGAGATATACCTATTTGAATGCCAAGTTCCAAAGAATAGTAAGGAGAGATAAGAAAGCCTTCCTTAAGGATAAATGTAAAGAAATAGAGGAAAACAATAGAATGGGAAAGACTAGAGATCTCTTCCAGAAAATTAGAGATACAAAGAGAACTTTTCATGCAAAGATGAGCACAATAAAGGACAGAAACAGTATGGACCTAACAGAAGCAGAAGATATTAAGAAGATGTGGCAAGAATACACAGAAAAACTACACAAAAAAGATCTTCATGACCCAGATAATCACGATGATGTGATCACTCACCTAGAGGCAGACATTCTGGAACATGAAGTCAACTGGGCCTTAGAAAGCATCACTATGAACAAAGCTAGTGGAGGTGATGGAATTCCAGTTGAGCTATTTCAAATCCTGAAAGATGATGCTGTCAAAGTGCTGCACTCAATATGCCAGCAAATTTGGAAAACTCAGCAGTGGCCACAGGACTGAAAAGGTCAGTTTTCATTCCAGTCCCAAAGAAAGGCAATGCCAAAGAATGCTCAAACTACTGCACAATTACCCTCATCTCACATGCTGTCAAAGTAATGCTCAAAATTCTCCAAGCCAGTTTTCAACAATATGTGAACCATGAACTTTCAGATGTTCAAGCTGGATTTAGAAAAGGCAGAGGAACCAGAGATCAAATTGCCAATATCTGTAGGATCATCAAAAAAGCAAGAGAGTTCCAGAAAAACATCTACTTCTGCTTTATTGACTATGCCAAAGCCTTTGACTGTGTGGATCATAACAAACTGTGGAAAATTCTGAAAGAGATGGGAATATCAGACCACCTTACTGGCTTTCTGAGAAATCTGTATGCAGGTCAAGAAGCAACAGTGAAAATCAGACATGGAACAACAAACTGGTTCCAAATCAGGAAAAGGAGTACATCAAAGGTGTATATTGTCAACCTGGTTATATTTCTATACAGAGTATACCATGAGAAACGCTTGACTGGATGGAAGCACAAGCTGGAAACAAGATTGCCAAGAGAAATATCAATAACCTCAGATATGCAAATCCCACCACCCTTATGGCAGAAAGTGAAGAGGAGCTAAAAAGCCTCTTGATGAAAGTGAAAGAGGAGAGTGAAAAAGTTGGCTTAAAGCTCAACATTCAGAAAACTAAGATCATGGCATCTGGTCCCATCACTTCATGGCAAATAGATGGGGAAACAGTGACAGACTTTATTTTAGGGGGCTCCAAAATCACTGTAGATTGTGACTGCAACCATAAAATTAAAAGACGCTTGCTCCTTGGAAGAAAAGTTATGACCAACCTTACAGGATATTAAAAGGCAGCGAAATTGCTTTGCCAATCTAGTCAAATGCTTTGTCCATCTAGTCAAAGCTATGGTTTTTCCAGTAGTCATGTATGAATGTTGAGAGTTGGAATATAAAGAAAGCTGAGCACCAAAGAATTGATGCTTTTAAACTGTGGTGTTGGAGAAGACTCTTGAGAGTCCCTTGGACTGCAAGGAGATCCAACCTGTCTAGCCTAAAGGAAATAAGCATGAATATTCCTTGGAAGGACTGCTGTTGAAGCTGAAACTCCAATAATTTGGCCACTGGATGCAAAGAAGAGGGTCATTGGAAAATACCCTGATGCTGGGAAAGATTGAAGGCAGAGGAGAAGGGGACAACAGAGGATGAGATGGTTGAATGGCATCACCAACTCAATGGACATGAGTTTGAGTAGGCTCCAGGAGTTGGTGATGGACAGGGAGATCTGGCAGGGTGCAGTCCATGTGGATACAAAGAGTTGGACACAACTGAGTGACTGAACTGAACTGAATTGAAGAAATATTATGACGAAAATGGCAAAATTTAAAGAGAGAATATTAAGGCAGCAGGATAAAAACAAAGAGTCATATACAAAGGAACCCTCCATAAGATTATCACTTAATTTTTCTGAAGAAACTCTGCAGGCAGAAGGAAGTGGTGTGATATTCTCAAAGTGTTGAAAGGGAAAAAAATCTGTATCCTAGGATACTCTATTCAGTATGATTATCATTTAGAATTGAAGGAGAGATAAAGAAGTTCTAAAAGAAGCAAAAACTAAATATCAATATCAATAATAAAGCTACCCTAAAAGAAATGTAAAAAGGTCTTCTCTAGGTGGAAAAGAAAATGTTACAACAAGAAGTATGAATCTGGAGGCGGTCCTAGGGACGGAGCTCCATCCCAGGAAGGTAGTCTTAAAAAGAGAGAAGTTTCCAAACACCAGGAAACACTCCACTGCCGAGTCTGTGGCGAGCCTTGGAACCACAGAGGGCAACATAACTGGGAGGAAGAATAAATAAATAATTAAAACCCACAGATTATGAGCCCAACGGTAATTCCCCCAGCGGAGAAGCAGCACGGACACCTGCACCCACCACTAGCAAGTGGGGGCTGGGCAGGAGGTGCAGGCTGCATTGCTTCGAGTAAGGACTGGGCCTGAATGCCCTGAGGGCAATCTGAGGGAACTAACTTGGGCTAGCAAACCAGACTGTGGGATAGCTACCATGTGAAAAGCCCTAACCTAAGACACCGCCAGGCCTGCTCACAGAACAAAGGACTGAACAGAGCTACGTGAAAAGCCCTAACCTAAGACACTGCCAGGCCTGCTCACAAAACAAAGGACTGAACAGAGCTAGCTGGCTGCAGACAATCCCTCTCTGGTGACAGGCGGCCAGAGCCAGAAGGGGGGCATTTGCAGCCCTAGAGAGGCATTATCTACCAAACTGCAAGCAGGCTTCTTTGCAAACTAAGACTTCTTGGGGTTCTGGACAGTCAACATCCACTTGAGAAGGTGCACCGGTTGTACATCCAGAAAACCAAGCAGCAGGGACGGGGGAGGTGATAAGTTGCAGTGACCGCAGTCGCCAAACACCTTATCACTTGAGCTGCTTGGACCTGGGAAGGACACAAAACGCAGGCCCAACCGAGTCTGCGCCTCTGAAGACTACCCGGGTGCCTGAACCTGAGCAGCATAGACCTGGGAAGTGCAGGCAGCCCAGGGCCGGCGTCAAATAGTTCCTGGCGGAGCAACCTAGAGCCTGAGCAGTGTGGGCCGGGAGGGCACATGCACCGTGCGCGGGGCCTAGTGTGGCTGAGGCACTACGAGCAAATGCCAGTGTTATTTGTTTGCAGTGTCCCTCCCTCCCCACAGTGCGACTGAACAAGTGAGCCTAAAAAGTGTCCACTACCACCCCCTTGTGTCAGAGCAGAAATCAGACACCGAAGAGACCAGCAAACAGAAGAAGCTAAAAGAGAAGGACTCGCCTTGGAAGTGACAGGTGCAACAGATTAAAACCCGGTAGTTAGTACCAACTACATAGAAAGGGGCCTATAGATCTTGAGAAATATAAGCTGGACCAAGGAACTATCTGAAAATGAACTGACTCCACACTGCCCACAACACCAGAAAAAGTCCTAGATATATTTTTACTATCATTCTTTTTATAATTAAAAAAAAATTTTAAGTCCTCTATTACTCCTTTAATTTTCATTTTTATAATATACTATTATTTGCAAAGGAAAAAGAGAACCTATTTTTAAAGAAAACTTCATATATGTTTTAAAAATAATTTTTGTGACTTTTTTTCTTTCTTTTCTTTAATATTGTATTTTTGAAAATCCAATCTCTAGTCTAGATTTTTAATCTTTGCTTTTTGGTATTTGTTATCAATTTTGTACCTTTAAGAACTCAATCTTCAGTACCCATTTTTACTTGGGAGTGAGATTACTGGCTTGACTGCTCTCTTCCCCTTTGGACTCTCCTTTTTCTCCACCAGGTTGCCTCTATCTCCTCCCTTCCCTTCTGTTCTCTACTCAACTCTGTGAATCTCTTTGTGTGTTCTAGGCTGTGGAGAACACTTAGGGGGTTGATTACTGGCTGGATCTGTCTCTCTCCTTTTGATTCCCCCCCTTTATCCTCCTGGCCACCTCTGTCTCCTTCCTCCCTCTCCTTTTCTCTGTATAACTCCGTGAACATCTCTGAGTGGTCCAGACTGTGGAGCACACATAAGGAAGTGATTACTGGCTAGCTTTCTCTCTCCTCTTTTGATTCCACCTCATCTCATTCAGGTCACCTCTAACTCCCTCCTCCCTCTTCTCTTCTCCATGTAACTCTGTGAACATCTCTGGGTGTCCCTCACTTTTCATCTTTAACCTAGATGTTTTATCAACAGTGCTGTATACGTGGATAAGTCTTGAGGGTACTGTAAAAATAAAACTAAAAACCAGAAGCAGGAGGTTTAAGTCCAAATCCTGTGAACACCAGAGAACTCCTGTTTCCAGGGAACATTAACTGACAGGAGCTCACCAAACACTTCCATACCTACATTGAAACCAAGCACCACCCAAGGGCCAACAAGTTCCAGAGCAAGACATACCATGCAGATTCTCCAGGAACACAGCCCTAAGCTTCCATATGCAGGCTGCCCAAAGTCACTCCAAACCCACAGACATCTCATAACGCATTACTGGACACTTCATTGCACTCCAGAGGGAAGAAACCCAGCTCCACCCACCAGAACACCGACACAAGCTTCCCTAACCAGAAAACCTTGACAAGCCACCCGTACTACCCCATCCACAGTGAGGGAACTCCACAATAAAGAGAATTCCACAAACTGACAGAATACAGAAAGGCCACCCCAAACACAGCAATATAAACAAGATGAAGAGACAGAGGAATACCCAGCAGGTAAAGGAACAGGAGAAATGCCCACCAAACCAAAGAGGAAGAGATCGGGAATCTACCTGATAAAGAATTCTGAATAATGATAGTGAAAATGATCCAAAATCTTGAAATCAAAATGGAATCACAGATAAATAGCCTGGAGAAAAGGATTGAGAAGATGCAAGAAAGGCTTAACAAGGACCTAGAAGAAATAAAAAGAGTCAATATATAATGAATAATGCAATAAATGAGATCAAAAACACTCTGGAGGCAACAAATAGTAGAATAACTGGAGGCAGAAGATAGGATTAGTGAAGTAGAAGATAGAATGGTAGAAATAAAAGAATCAGAGAGGAAAAAAGAAAAACTAATTAAAAGAAATAAAGACAATCTCAGAGACCTCCAGGACAATATTAAACACCCCAACATTCAAAACATAGGAGTCTCAGAAGAAGAAGACAAAAAGAAAGACTATGAGAAAATACTTGAAATTAACAGTTGAAAACTTCCCTAAAATGGGAAAGAAAATAATCACCCATGTCCAAGAAACCCGGAGAGTCCCAAACAGGATAAACCCAAGGTGAAACACCCCAAGACACATATTCATCAAATTAACAAAGATCAAACACAAAGAAAAAATATTAAAAGCAGCAAGGGAAAAACAACAAATAACACACAAGAGGATTCCCATAAGGATAACAGCTGATCTTTCAATAGAAACTTTTCAGGCCAGGAGGGAATGGCAGGACATACTTAAAGTGATGAAAAAAAATAACCTACAGCCCAGATTACTGTACCCAGCAAGGAGCTCATTCAAATATGAAGGAGAAATCAAAAGCTTTACAGACAAGCAAAAGCTGAGATAGTTCAGCACCACCAAACCAGCTCTCCAACAAATGCTAAAGGATCTTCTCTAGACAGGAAACACAAAAAGGGTGCATAAACTCGAAACCAAAACAATAAAGTAAATGGCAATGGGATCATACTTATCAATAATTACCTTAAATGTAAATGGGTTGAATGCCCCAACCGAAAGACAAAGACTGGCTGAATGGATACAAAAACAAGACCCCAATATATGTTGTCTGTAAGAGACCCACCTTAAAACAGGGGACACATACAGACTGAAAGTGAAGGGCTGGGAAAAGATATTCCATGCAAATAGAGACCAAAAGAAAGCAGGAGTAGCTATACTCATATCAGATAAAATAGACTTTAAAATAAAGGTTGTGAAAAGAGACAAAGGACGACACTACATAATGATCAAAGGATCAATCCAAGAAGAAGATGTAACAATTATAAATATATATGCACCCAACATAGGAGCACCGCAATATGTAAAACAAATGCTAACAAGTATGAAACGGGAAATTTACAATGACACAATAATAGTGGGATACTTTAATGCCCCACTCACACCTATGGATAGATCAACTAAACAGAAAATTAACAAGGAAACACAATCTTTAAATGATACAATAGACCAGTTAGACCTAATTGATATCTATAGGACATTTCACCCCAAAACAATGAACTTCACCTTTTTCTCAAGCACACACGGAAACTTCTCCACGATAGATCACATCCTGGGCCATAAATCTAGCCTTGGTAAATTAAAAAAAAAAAAAATTAAATCATCCCAAGCATCTTTTCTGACTACAATGCAGTAAGATCTTAATTACAGGAGAAAAACTATTAAAAATTCCAACATATGGAGGCTGAACAACATGTTGCTGAATAACCAACAAATCACAGAAGAAATCAAAAAGAAATCAAAATATGCATAGAAACAAATGAAAATGAAAACAATAACCCAAAACTGTGGGGAACTGTAAAAGCAGTGCTAAGGGGAAGGTTCATAGCAATACAGGCATATCTCAAGAAACAAGAAAAAGTCAAATAAATAACCTAACTCTACACCTAAAGCAACTAGAAAAGGAAGAAATAAAGAACCCCAGGGTTAGTATAAGGAAAGAAATCTTAAAAATTAGGGCAAAAATAAATGCAAAAGAAACAAAAGAGACCATAGCAAAAATCAACAAAGCCAAAAGCTAGTGATTTGAAAGGATAAATAAAATTGACAAACCATTAGCCAGACTCATCAAGAAACAAAGGGAGAAAAATCAAATCAATAAATTAGAAATGAAATTGGAGAGATCACAACAGACAACAAAGAAATACAAAGGACCATAAGAGACTACTATCAGCAATTATATGCCAATAAAATGGACAACTTGGAAGAAATGGACAAATTCTTAGAAAAGTACAACTTTCCAAAAGTGAACCAGGAAGAAATGGAAAATCTTAACAGACCCATCATAAGCATGGAAATTGAAACTAATCAGAAATCTTCCAGCAAACAAAAGCCCAGGTCCAGACAGCTTCTTAGCTGAATTCTACCAAAAATTTAGAGAAGAGCTAACATCTATCCTACTCAAACTCTTCCACAAAATTGCAAAGGAAGGTAAATTTCCAAACTCATTCAATGAGGCCACCATCACCCTAATACCAAAACCTGAAAAAGATGCCACACAAAAGAAAACTACAGGCCAATATCACTGATTAACAAAGATGCAAAAATCTAGCAATCAGAATCCAACAACTCATTAAAAATATCATGCACTATGACCAAGTGAGCTTTATCCTGGGGATGCAAGGATTCTTCAATATCTGAAAATCAATCAGTGTAATACACCACATAAACAAATTGAAAAATAAAAGTCATATTATCATCTCAATAGATGCAGAGAAAGCCTTTGACAAAATTCATCATCCATTTATGATAACAACACTCCAGCAGAAAGCAGGACTAGAAGGAGCATACCTCAACATAATAAAAGCTATATATAACAAACCCACAGCAAACATCCTCAAAAGTGAAAAACTGAAAGCATTTCCCTAAAATCAGGAACAAGACAAGGGTGCCCACTTTCACCGCTACTATTCAACATAGTTCTGGAAGTTTTGGCCACAGTAATCAGAGCAGAAAAATAAAGAAAAGGAATCCAAATTGGAAAAGAAGTAAAACTCTCAGTTTGCAGATGACATGATCCTATACATAGAAAACCCTAAAACTCCACCAGAAAATTACTAGAGCTAATTAATGAATATAGTAAAGTTGCAGGATATAAAATCAACACACAGAAATCCCTTGCATTCCTATACACTAATAATGAGAAAGTAGAAAGAGAAATTAAGGAAACAATTCCATTCACCATTGCAATGAAAGAATAAAATACTTAGGAATATATCTACCTAAAGAAACTAAAGACCTATATATAGAAACTTATAAAACACTGGTGAAAGAAATCCAAAAGGACACAAATAGATGGAGAAATATACCACGTTCATGGACTGGAAGAATCAATATACTGAAAATTAGTATACTACTCAAAGCAACCTATAGATTCAATGCAATCCCTATCAAGCTACCAATGGTATTTTTCACAGAGCTAGAAAAAAATAATTTCACAATTTGTATGGAAATACAAAAAACCTCGAATAGCCAAAGCAATCTGAGAAAGAAGAATGGAACTGGAGGAATCAACCTGCCTGACTTCAGGCTCTACTACAAAGCCACAGTCATCAAGACAGTATGGTACTGGCACAAAGACAGAAATATAGATCAATGGAACAAAACAGAAAGCCCAGAGATAAATCCACACACCTATGGACACCTTATCTTTGACAAAGGAGGCAAGAATATACAATGGATTAAAGACAATCTCTTTAACAAGTGGTGCTGGGAAAACTGGTCAACCACTTGTAAAAGAATGAAACTAGAACACTTTCTAACAGCATACACAAAAATAAACTTAAAATGGATTTAAGATCTAAACGTAAAACCAGAAAGTATAAAACTCCTAGAGGAAAACATAGGCAAAACACTCTGTGACATAAATCACAGCAGGATCCTCTATGACCTACCTCCCAGAATACTGGAAATAAAAGCAAAAATAAACAAATGGGACCTAATTAAAATTAAAAGATTTTGCACAACAAATTAACTATAAGCAAGGTGAAAAGACAGCCTTCTGAATGGGAGAAAATAATAGCAAACGAAGCAACTGATGAAAAATTAATCTCAAAAATATACAAGCAACTCCTGCAGCTCAATTCCAGAAAAATAAATGACTCAATCAAAAAAATGGGCCAAAGAACTAAACAGACATTTCTCCAAAGAAGACATACAGATGGCTAACAAACACATGAAAAGATGCTCAACATTACCCATTATCAGAGAAATGCAAATCAAAACCACAATGAGGTGCCATTTCACGCCAGTCAGAATGGCTGCTATCCAAAAGTTTACAAGCAATAAACGCTGGAGAGGGTGTGGAGAAAAGGAACTCTCTTATACTGTTGGTGGGAATGCAAACTAGTACAGCCACTATGGAGAACAGAGTGGAGATTCCTTAAAAATTGCAAATAGAGCTGCCTTATGACCTAGCAATCCCACTAATGGGCATACACACCGAGGAATCCAGAATTAAAAGAGACACATGTACCCCAATGTTCATCACAGCACTGTTTATAATAGCCAGGACATGGAAGCAACCTAGATGTCCATCAGCAGATGAGTGGATAAGAAAGCTGTGCTATAAATACACAATGGAGTATTACTCAGCCATTAAAAAGAATACATTTGAATCAGTTCTAATGAGGTGGATGAAACTGGAGTCTATTATACAGAGTGAAGTAAGCCAGAAAGAAAAACACCAGTACAGTATACTAACGCATATATATGGAATTTAGAAAGATAGTAATGATAACCCTGTATGTGAGACAGGAAAAGAGACACAGATGTATAGAACAGTCCTTTGGACTCTGTGGGAGAGAGAGAAGGAGAGGGTAGGATGATTCGGGGAATGGCATGGAAACATACATAATGTCATATAAGAAACGAATCACCAGTCCAGGTTCAATACAGGATGCTTGGGGCTGGTGCACTGGGATGACCCAGAGGGATGGTACAGAGAGGGAGATGGGAGGGGGTTCAGGATGGGAAACATGTGTACACCTGTGGTGGATTCATGTTCATGTGTGGCAGGACCAATACAATACTGTAATTAGCCTCCAATTAAAATAAATAAATTTAAATTTTAAAAAGTAAGAATTTAAAGTAAGAATCTCTCAGTCCTGTCCCCATCATCTGTAGATTGACAGGCTCCTTTGTATATGGAATTCTCTAGGCAAGAATATTGGAATGGATATTCACTCCCTTCTCCAGGGATCTTCCCAATCTAGGGATCCAAACTGGGTCTCCTGCATTGCAGGCAGATTCTTTACTAACTGAGCCACCAGGGAAGCCCAAGAATCCATAGGAAAGGAAAATTACCACTAGTAAAGGCAAATATATAGTAAAGGTTGAATACCAACCACTTAAATAATATAGTATGAAAATCAAAAGAGAAAAATTATAGAATCGACTATATGATAATAATCAGTAAAGGGATAAAACTGAAGATAACATCAAAAGTAAAAATTTTCAAGCAGATGGAGAGTAAAAAATGTGGATCTTGTAGAATGCCTTTGAACTTAAAGGACTAGCTTTATAAATATATAGATATAGTTATAGGTCAACATATATAGGTAACCACAAATAAAAACCTATAGTAGATATACAAACACTAGAGAGGGATACAAGTGTACCGAAAATCATCAAACTGCAAAGGAAGTAACAAAAAAAAAAAAAGAAAGAAAGAAAGAAAGAAAAACAAGAAATAAACAGAACTGCAAACAACTGGAAAACAACTTAAAAAGGAATAAGTACAGACCAATCAATGATTATTTGAAATGTCAATGGACGAAATGCTCCGATCAAAAGACATACGGTGGCTGATGATAATAAAACAAGATCCATCTATATGCTGCTTATAAGAGACTCAGTCGAGAGCAAAAGACACACATAACTGAAAGTGAGCAAATAGAAAAAGTTATTTCATGCAAATAGAAATCACAAGAGAGTGGAGACAATAAAATTCATATCAGACAAATAGATTTAAAAACAAAGTCTATAAAGAAGACAAAGAATGGCATCATATAACAATAAAGTATAAAAAAAGAGAATATTACACTTCTTAACATATATTCAGAAAAGCAGAGACATTACTTTGCCAACAAAGGTCCATCTAGTCAAGGCTATGGTTTTTCCAGTGGTCATGTACGGATGTGAGAGTTGGACTGTAAAGAAAGCTGAGCACCGAAGAATTGATGCTTTTGAACTGTGGTGTTGGAGAAGACTCTTGAGAGTCCCTTGGATTGCAAGGAGATCCAACCAGTCCATCCTAAAGGAGATCAACCCTGGGTGCTCTTTGGAAGGAATGATATTAAAGCTGAAACTCCAATACTTTGGCTACCTCATGCAAAGAGTTGACTCATTGGAAAAGACTCTGATGCTGGGAGGGATTGAGGGCAGGAGGAAAAGGGGGCGGCAGAGGATGAGATGGCTGGATGGCATCACTGACTCGATGGACGTTGAGTCTGAGTGAACTCCTGGAGATGGTGATGGACAGGGAGGCCTGGTGTGCTGTGATTCATGGGGTCACAAAGAGTCAGACA
The DNA here is from genome assembly GCA_917880005.1 of Nanger dama. Classification (NCBI taxonomy): domain Eukaryota; kingdom Metazoa; phylum Chordata; class Mammalia; order Artiodactyla; family Bovidae; genus Nanger; species Nanger dama. The sequence continues at coordinate 7,116,162 of CAKJTW010000044.1, read as the reverse complement.
TGACTGAGCGACTGAACTGAACATATATTCATGCAACTCAGAAGCACCTAAATATATAGGGCAAATATTAAATGACATCAAGGGAGAAACTGACAATAATACAATAATAAGAGGGGATTTTAACACCCCACATACATCAATAGACAGATTATGCAGACAGACAATGAATAAGGCAACCGTGGTCCTAAATGACACAACAGACAAGTTGATTTTTAGAGATTCTTCCAGCCCAGCATTTCTCATGATGTACTCTGCATATAAGTTAAATGAGCAGGGTGACAATATACAGCCTTGATGTACTCCTTTTCCTATTTGGAACCAGTCTGTTGTTCCATGTCCAGTTCTAACTGTTGCTTCCTGACCTGCATACAGGTTTCTCAAGAGGCAGGTCAGGTGGTCTGATATTCCCATCTCTTTCAGAATTTTCCACCGTTTATTGTGATCCACACAGTCAAAGGCTTTGGCATAGTCAATAAAGCAGAAATAGATGTTTTTCTGGAACTCTCTTGCCTTTTTCTATGATCCAGTGGATGTTGGCAATTTGATCTCTGATTCCTCTGCCTTTTCTAAAACCAGCTTGAACATCTGGAAGTTCACGGTTCACATATTGCTGAAGCCTGGCTTGGAGAATTTTGAGCATTCCTTTACTAACATGTGAGATGAGTGCAACTGTGCAGTAGTTTGAGCATTTTTTGGCATTGCCTTTCTTTGGGATTGGAATGAAAACTGACCTTTTCCAGTTCTGCGGCCATGGCTGAGTTTTCCACATTTGCTGCCCCCAATCCCTCCCAGCATCAGTCTTTTCCAATGAGTCAAATCTTCACATGAGGTGGCCAAAGTACTGGAGTTTCAGCTTCAGTATCATTCCCTCCAAAGAAATCCCAGGGCTGATCACCTTCAGAATGGACTGGTTGGATTTCCTTGCAATCCAAGGGACTCTCAAGAGTCTTTTCCAACACCACAGTTCAAAATCATCAATTCTCTGGCACTCAGCTTTCTTTACAGTCCAACTCTCACATCCATACATGACCACTGGAAAAACCATAGCCTTGACTAGACAGACCTTTGTTGGCAAGTAATAGCTTTGCTTTTGAATATGCTGTCTAGGTTGGTCATAACTTTCCTTCCAAGGAGTAAGCGTCTTTTAATTTCATGGCTTCAGTCACCATCTGCAGTGATTCTGGAGCCCAGAAAAATAAAGTCTGACACTGTTCAACTGTTTCCCCATCTATTTCCCATGAAGTGATGGGACGAGATGCCATGATCTTCATTTTCTGAATGTTGAGCTTTAAGCCAACTTTTTCACCCTCCTCTTTCACTTTCATCAAGAGGCTTTTTAGTTCCTCTTCACTTTCTGCCATAAGGGTGGTGTCATCCGCATATCGGAGGTTATTGATATTCCTCCCGGCAATCTTGATTCCAGCTTGTGCTTCTTCCAGCCTAGCATTTCTCACGATGTATTCTGCATCCAAGTTAAATAAGCAGGGTGACTATATACGGCCTTGATGTATCCTTTTCCTATTTGGAACCAGTCTGTTGTTCCATGTCCAGTTCTGTCTGAAGAGGCAGGTCAGGTGGTCTGGTATTCCCATGTCAGTCAGAATTTTCCATAGCTTATTGTGATACACACAGTCAAAGGCTTTGGCATAGTCAATAAATCAGAAATTGATGTTTTTCTGGAACTCTCTTGCTTTTTCCATGATCCAGCGGATGTTGGCAATTTGATCTCTGGTTCTTCTGCCTTTTCTAAAGCTAGCTTGAACATCTGGAAGTTCACCATTCACGTATTGCTGAAGCCTGGCTTGGAGAATTTTGAGCATTACTTTACTAGCATTTGAGATGAGTGCAATTGTGCGGTACTTTGAGCATTCTTTTGGCATTGTCTTTCTTTGGGACTGGAATGAAAACTGACCTTTTCCAGTCCTGTGGCCACTGCTGAATTTTCCAAATTTGCTGGCAGATGAGTGCAGCACTTTGACAGCATCATTTTTCAGGATTTGAAATAGCTTAACTGGGATTCCATCACCTCCACTAGCTTTGTTCGTAGTGATAAGACTGATCATAAACTAGGCCACAAAACAAGTTTCTACTAATTTAAAAGGAGAGAAATTATATCAAGCATTTCCTGATCACAATGGTAGAAAACTATAAATCAATTACAGGAAGAAAAATGGGAAAAGCACAAGTATATGGAGGTTAAACAATACTACTAAAACTCCCACATCTTTTATGTCTACTGCACTGGCAGGTGGGTTCTTTACCACTAGAGCCATCTGGGAAGCCCCATCACTGGTAGTGATATTGAATTTGTAATTTAAAAATTCCCAAGAAACCAAAGTCTGGGACTGAATGGTTTCACAGGGGAATTCTGTCAAACATATAAAAGGAGCTAATACCTATTCTTCTGAAACTATTCAAAAAAATTTAGGAGGGCAGAACACTCCCAAATTTATTCCTTGAGGCTGCCATTACCTTGATACCAAAACTAGACAAGGATAATACAAAAAAGGAAAATGATAAGCCAATATTTATGATGAAAATAGATCTAAAAAGCCTTAACAAAATATTAGCAAGCCAAATTCAACAATATCTAAAAAGGATCATACACCATGATCAACTAAGATTTATTCCAGGGATATAAGTATGGTTCAATATTTAGAAATCAATATGATACACTACATTAATGAAAGGATAAAAATCACAGGACAATCTCAATAGAGAGAGAAAAAGCATTTGACAACATTCAACATCCTTTCAGAGCAAAAACTCTCATAAGGTTTTTATAGAGTTATCATACTCAACATAATGAAGCCATTTATGACAGACTCACAGCTAACATCATACTCATTGGGAAAAACGGGAAGTATTTTCTTTAAAATTAATAATAGAAAGATGTCCACTCTCATCTCCTCTATGTAACATAATATCAGAAGCTCCAGGCACACCAATCAGAGAGGAAAAATTAAAAAAAGGTATCTAAATTGGAAGAGAAGAAGCAAAATTGTCACTATTTTCAGATGACATGACACCATACAAAGACAACACTAAAAGTGTCCACCAAAAGAACTAATAAATGAATTTAGCAAAGTTGCATGATATAAGATTAATATACAGAATCTGTTGTTTTTCTATATACTTATAATGAATTATCAGGAGAAAGAAAATAATTCCATTTAAAATTTCATCAAAAAGAATAAAATACATAGGAATTAAACCAAAAGGTAAAAGACTTAAACTCTAAAAACTATAAACCAATGATATAAGAAATGAAAAGATACCCTGTGTTCTTGGATTCAAGGAATTGATACTGTTAAAATGTCCATACTACCCAAAGCAATCTCCACATTTAATGTAATTTCCATCAAAATACCCATGAAATTTTTTTCACAGAATTAGAACAAATAATCCTGAAATATATATGGAACAACAAAAGATCCTAAATTGCCCAAGTAATCTTGAGAAAAGAACCACCAAGCTGGAGGTAACATGCTTCCTGATTTCAGACTATACTACAAAGCTACAGTAATCAAAACAGCACGGTACTGGCAAAAACAGAATAGAGAGCCCCTAAAGCCCACACACTTATGGTCAATTAATTTATAACAAAGGAGGCAAGACCATACAATGGAGAAAAGACGGTCTTTTCAATAAGTGGTGTTGGAGAAACTGGACAACTATGTGTAGAAAATGAGATTAGAACATGGCCTCACATTACACACAAAAATAAACTTACAATGAATTAAAGATCTAAATGTACCACCTGAAACCATAAAACTCCTTAATTAAAGAAAACTTAGAACACTCTTTGATATAAATTGTAGCAATTTTTTTGGATCTGTCTCCTCAAGTAAAAGAAATATAAGCAAAAATAAACAAATGGAACCTAATTAAACTTGAAAGCTTTTGCACAGCAAAGACAACCACTGACAAAATGAAAGACAAGCTACAGAAAGGGAGAAAGTATTTGCAAATGGTATGATCAACAACAGGTAACTGCCTTAAATATATAATCAGCTCAGATAACTGAGTATCAGAAAACAAATAACCCAACTGAAAATGAGCAGAAGAACTGAATATTTTTCCAAAGAAGACATACAGGCACATGAAAGGATGTAGAACACTGTTAATCTTCAGAAAAATGCATATCAAATACACAATGAGATATCACCTTACACCTGTCAGAATGATTATCATCAAAAAGACCACAAAAAAACAAATGCTAGTGGGGTTGTGGAGGAAAAGGAACCGTATATATTAGTGGTGAGAATGTGAATTTGTGCAGCTACTATGAAAAGCAGTATGGAGGGTCCTCAAAAGACTAAAAATAGAACTACCATATGATCCAACAATAATTCCATTCATATATCTGAAAAAAAAAAAACAGAACAAAATATACATGTATCCAATTTTCCTAGCAGCATTATTTACAATAACCAAGATTTGGAAGCAACCAGTAACAGATGAATACATAAAAAATTATGTTGTATATATACACACAATGGATTATTACTCAGTCATAAAAATAATGGAATTCTGCCATTTGCAACAACATGGATGCACCTAGAGGTTTTTATGCTTAGTGAAATAATTCAATGACAAATATCATGTTATCATTTACATGTGGAAACTAAAGATAAAAGAATTGCATGCATATTACAAAACAGAAATACACTTAAAAATATACAGAGCAAACCAGTGCAGAGGGGAAAGTGGAGAGGAGTGAGATAAGGGTATGGGGTTAAGAGATATAAACTACTATGTATCAGACAAGCAACAAGGATACATTGTACAGCACAGAGAAATAAAGTCATTATTTTATAATAACTTTAAATGGAGTATAATCTATAAAAATCCTGAATCACTATGTTGTATACTTGAAAACTAATATTCTAAATCAACTATACTTCAATAAAAAACTAAAGGAATGAAGGATCAACACATATGACAACATGGTTAAGTCTCAAAAACCTTATGCTGAGTGAAAGAAGCAAGATGCAAAATATCACATATTGTATGATTCCATCTGTATTAAATGTCCAGAAAAGGCAAGTCTATAGAGACAGAAAATTTATTATTGATTGGCAGGGACTGGGGTAAAAATGAGGAGTGCTTGCAAATGGGCATGAGGTATCTTTTTACAGTGATGGACATTTTTCTAAAATTGGAATATGGTGCTAGCTATTCAACTCTGTAAATTTTCTTTAAAAAAATCAGAGTTATATCCTTAGTGTGAGTTTTATGGTATGTAAATTATACCTTACTGTTAAAAAATAGATATGAAACCACCATGTCGTTTTATATGCAATTCTTTTATAAATAAATCTTCTAACTACAAGACTTTTATAAGATAGGGAAGGCAGCCCTGATCCGCAAAAACAATATGACAGAGGTTCACAGGATTTTGAAAACCAATCATAATATTCTAGCTCTACACATAGATGAGTCACATGGCATTAGTGCCTGACACCTAATAGGCCTCAATAAATGTTTACTGGATAGAAAATTAAACCATCTTTACAGGATGACTTTTCCCCAAACATATCATCCACTTGATAGATGAAACGCAGTTGATTAGGGCATTTTTCCTTAAGAAAACTTACATGAAATGTCAACATCTCCAGGGAAAAAGTTGTCTTAGGTAGTCAGAATCATTTATTAGGCTATGATGAGGTAAGATACTAACTCCTATGGGCCACAGACCCTCTTGATTAAGTAGTGGGTGTAGATGGAGGTGGGGAGTAGGAATGTTTGATCCAGAGTCTCTCAAGAGACCTAGGTTGACCAAGGTTTAACTGTACATCAACAAGAGTCATGGCAGAGAAACAGAGGTGGAAAAACTGTGCATGGGCTTTTCATTAATTATCATCGCCCATACATGACCCAGCTCACCTGCACTAACATTTCACTTGCTCCCTAACTGCAAAGAGGGCTACATACCCAGGGGAGTAAATGGAATACTTGGTGAACATCGCAGTCTGCCACATCTGCCATCAAGGGGCCTTGTCTCAGGATTCTTTTCCACAGCTAGAGACAACGTCCTTCTCCATCTAACTGATTAAGAACTGCTAATCAAGAAGTTAGGATAGATGACCTTCAGATTCTCTGAAGCAAATTTTGAAGCAGGAGACAAATATTCTGCTTGGTATCCCTGAAGCACTTTGCTTTTTGGAGAGGAGGTGGTCCTTGATTCACATTCCTCCCTCCTCCCCCCACCACGGGAAGGATATCATCTGGTACATGGTAGCAGCTCATGGAGTATATGGAATTGAATTTTGTCTCAGAGAAACAGGTCAGGTGAAAGCCTACAGTCTGAGTATGAGTATCTCCCATCTTCCCATGGTATTCTTCAGTCACAACTTTTTTTTTGGTTGACATTCCCTCAAATCAGTTAAATAGAACCAAGAAATACAGGTAAATTCTGAGGGAGAAGGAGCAAAAAATGATGCAATGTAAACAAAAACTTTTACTGTTTTATAGCACCACAACTATCACCTCATCTATACATATATCTTGTTATATATTATTACACATAATAATAAATAGTGCTAAACAAAAAATAAGATCAATGCTTTAGAATAAAAGAAAGAAATGAATCAAGATTCATGTTATTCCCATGTGATGGTATTTGGAGAAAATGTCTCATGAGGCTGCTACCCATCTACATTCCATTATTTATAGTATTAATATTTTAACTCCTTAGCTTCTGGTCTCTGTTCTTGAAATGTCAGTCTTATCTTTTCAAATATTACTTTTAAAATCCAGAACCAAACTCCTTAATTCTGGCAATTTTGACTTTCTGTGTAACACTCATGCTTTTTTCTTTTTGAAGATTAAAATAAGAATCCCCAAATGAAACTTCTGTTGCTCAGAGTTAATTATTCTTTATGCTGCACATATTCAGTAACAACTCACCCACTACCTGGGGTGCTATTTCTTTTCTTTTTTGACTGAAATTTCTACACAATTTCTATTGAAATTTTGCCCATTGCTCAAGCCCCAAATGGGTCTTAACCCCACTGTGAAACTCTCCCTGAATATTTCTACTCTACTGGCCTAAGCACCTGAAGAACCTATGGTCTACAACAGTCATCTATGCACCAAGAACTATCCAAAAGTCTTCATTAAACTTTTGAGTCTCCTTCTCCCAGGTAGACAGAGTATGAGCTTCTTTAGAGACTGTATTTCATTATTTTATATCCCTATATATAGATTAACAGAGGACACTCAAGAAATATTTATTGCATACCTACTCTTGAGCTAGGTCTTGTAGAGGAATAAATGTGCCACTAGGTATATTTATTAGCTGAATTAATGTTTGAAGAATCATTAAGTTTTTATATTTTGGAATTTTACATTGGGCTGGATTTTTTTAAATGCTGCTATTCCAAATTAAGCTTTAATATACATTATCCTCATTAATCAGTATTTCCTGAATTTATATTTTAGTTTTAGTGAAAATATCATTTTTGAAAATACAAAGCCTGGACTTCATTTTTGAGACTTTATCCTTACATTCATTACCTTCTGATTCTATTTCATATACCAATATTATGTTTTCCTTTGCATTAGCAGATATGTCCCTGGATCTCCAAAACCATATACACAAAACTTGGGTCCAAAGATGACATCTTTCAACAGCTGGATTGCCTATTATGCTAGGTATGATAATATACAAAGAAAATATCTATTTCCCTAATAATTACAATAACATTAATAAGTGTTCCTCTAAATCCATATTAAAGCAATAACAAACCACAGATTCTTGGAGTATAAAATAATCTCTAGTAAATTTTATTACCTTGTTCCCTTTACTATTCAAAAATCCATTGCTAATCTGCGAATAATGTTCTAAAAGAAAAACACCTCTGAAAAACTCTCCTCCTGCCATTCTTGCATTATGCCAGCAGTTTATTTCCTTTTCTTTTGACATCTACGCCTTCAAAACTAGCAAAGAGAAAAAAAATCAGAAAAGTTTAACTCTCACATCTCTCACTGTGTCGTAAAATCCTTTGTCAATTACCCTGTGTGCTTGAGAGTTGTCCGTTTCTTTTTCGCTCGAATTACAGTTGTCTCGGCACCCTGATTTACCAGTTTGATCCACGCTGTACTGGTTTTATCAGTTTGGTGATTCTTTTTACAGATTGAGCACCGTGATAAAAAGTCTAAAGTTGGCCAATTCCAGGATAAATTGGAGCAGTCTTTTCCCGAAAAGCGACCTGGTACCACACTAAATTCCAGGGAGAATGAATGATAGATTATGCACCAATAGGGAGTGGAGGAGAGTATTTTGTTTAAGTTTGCAACCCAATCCTTGGAAGCCAGAGGTGGGAATTTTAAAATGGGGTTGGTCTTTTCTTTGGAATTTTCTTAAAGTGGTATCACTGCCCGTTGATGTTACAGTTTACCAAAGACTGCCAAATTACTGGTTTGGATTAGAGGATTGCCTCCACCCCCTTGTTTTGAGTGAGGCAAAATGTGAAACTGACACTTGACAAATTCAGACAACTTTTAAGAGTGTCCATAGGATAATATGGCCTTCCGAGGTGGCTCAGTGGTAAAGAATCTGCCTGCGATTCTGAAGACGCAGGTTCGATCACTAGGTGGGGAAACGGCAACCCACTCCAGTATGCTTGCCTGGAAAATTCCATGGACAGAGGAGCCTGGCAGGCTATAGTGGGTGGGGTGGCAGAGTCCGACACCACTGAGCAGGGCACACACAAGATAATATATTAATACAAAGACTCACATGGCTACTTTTGTGTCAGTTTCAGATGATAGACGTTATTTTGCCATAGGTCTTACTTTTACTTAATATAAGTCTGCTCTGTAGGTTATCTCTAACAGTAATTAAGTCGATTGCTTGACAATGAACCAGTAGTTTAATCAACATCAAGCTTTTCAAAGAGTAACAGTGGTTTCTGAAGAGGAAGTTTTTTTAAACTTCTTTTCAGAAGAAACGTTGTCATATTAACAAGCAAGGAACTTTAATAAGTATTTTGTACTGTTCCCTAACAATGCTTGTATTTTTTTTTTTTTTTCTTACCAGCATGAAAGATTCTTCCTTTTGACTCTTTCTGCTGACACGGGAATATTCTTAAATATTTATTGAGAGACTACTCAGTTATGCTAGGAACTGCCAGAGTATTTTACTCACTAAATTGTTAGTGTCCTTTTAACGATCGTTTCTCGCAGCACACTTCAAGTATTTCAAGAGCAGAGACTGGGTTACTGACTCAAGTTTGGAACGAACTTGCCAGCGCGCAGTGACTTTATACTGTGCTTTAATAAGCTTACTACTTGATCACTAACGTTGGCCATACTACAGAAAACCACCGGGTCTCAGTTGTTCATCCGTCAAACGAGTATAATAATAGTATCTGTGTCATAGGATTGCCATGACAGTTAAGTGAGATAACCTGTGCACAGATCTTAGAACCTTGCCTAGTACACACTGGGTATTATTCTTGTAATTTCACAACGTATGTATTGAATACGAGGACAAGTGCGTCAGTGAACGTATGAACAAAAGAACTGATAAATTACTGACGGTCCCTGAGGCCAGAGCCAGCTAAACCACCCTCTCACAACTCTGAGCACAAACCTCCACCTCAACTGTAACCCTCGAAGCCAGAGCCGGAAGCAAGGACCGAGCCGGAGGCGGGGACTGTCGCAGAGAAGCCGCAGTTTTGACCAATAGGCACGTCTCTTGGAAAACGAGCATCTCGCCCGACCTATCGTAAGACGGCGACCACAGAGACGTGTTATCGCGAGCTTCCTCTCCCGGGCTCACTCCTCCCCAAACCTCGAAGAGAGGGTCCCGCCCCGCCCCGCCCCGCTTTCGCCCGCGCCCCGCCCCGTCGCCGCCGGCGCTCCGCCCAGCCTGCCGAGCCCGGGCTAGCAGTCCGGCGCCCCTCAGCTCAAGAGCGCTGGCTCCGCCGGCAGAGGTGAGTGGTGCTTCGCTGCTTCGGGTGCCTCACGTAGCAGTGCCCTCTGGCCCGGCCGCTGGCCAGGCAGGCCGAGACTGGTAGAGGCGTCGGGCCGCAGCAAGTGGACCCCGGCCCGAGCGGGCCCACCCGGGCCTCGGGTCGCCACTGCCGCCGGGCCCTCCTAGCCCTAGGTGGTCGCAGAATCCCTTCACCGAATCTGTGAAATCCTTTCTACTAGTCTCACTACTTCCAAACTCTAAAGGCGAGAGTGCTTGGTTAACTGGGCAAAATGGTATGCGTTTTGCCTGACTTCTGTCAACCTTCTCAGTACTGAGAAAATAATAAACGCTTTTAATGTACGATTTTAATACTCTAATATCCAATATTAGGAAGTTGGAGTGGGTATTCCACTAAGTACCGAAGTCAATCGAAGGTACGCCTTTCCCTTTAAAACACACCTGCTTAAAAACGTGTGGAAATTTCTTAAGGTGGAAAGGTTTGTTTGCTTTAAACAGTAATAGAGTGGATTGGTGTTTACCTGTCAGAAAACTCCTATGCAGATGCAATTGTATACAGCTAATATTAAGTATATCATTTGCTTTTAATTGTAGATAAGAGGTGCTGAAGGGAGTATGTGTGAGAAAATTATCCTGTACTGCCAATGAATGCATTTGAAAAACAATTACCGTTATTTATTATTGACAGCTTTCAGATATCATTTGTGTAGATTTCATCTGCCAAACTGCATTTTAACAGAGTGTAGTGACGTTTTTAAAGCAGTCAATCCTACCCATCTCTGCAGGATTTAGAAGGGAAGCCATCAGGTTATGCTGTATTCTCTCACTGGATCTAACCATCAAGGATCTGTGGGCTGTGCTTTGTGGTCTTAAATTTGTGTAAGCTTTGCCTACCGTTTAAATAGTAATAGGAAGAAACACGGCCCCTACTGAAGTTCATGAAAGGCTGCACTGTAGAACAATGCACAGGCTTTGAGGTCGTCCATTTGGGTTGGAATTCTGAGGAGTTGCTCTCTGAGAAAACTCTGTTTCCTCATCTATAAAACAGGCTAAATAACATATCGCAATGCAGAGTTTTAAGGATTGAGAGATCAAAGCACATAGAAAACACTCAGCCTATAGTATCTACAAGCTGACCTTAGATCAGAGATGAAAAAAACTCTACCTTGCAGTGTTACTACTCACATGCCCTACTTTCAGCAGTTCATCAGCTGTTTGAGGGCCTGCTTTGTGCTAGAGGCAGGTATACAAATGTGAAGAAAACAGCGGGATCTCTGCCCTCAGGAGCTCATGGAACAGTCTCTTGACTACATTGATAATAGACAGATAACATCAATAAGTATATAGATTATAAATTGTGGAGAGTCCTACAAAGAAAGGAAGAGAGAATCATTTATTTGGGATGGAGAAGTGATTTTACACTGAAACCTGAAGGGTGTTTAGACAGTGTTTTCAAGGCTAAGAGGAGAGCAGCAAGTGATGTGAAGAGTGCGGCACTCAGAAGCACTAGAAAAGCCCAGGACTTTGGTGAGAAACCAGGAAGGGTGCTGCCAGGCTGAAGGAGTGGGTGGGACCAGGTTGTGAAGAGCCCTCAATACCTGGTAGGTTTGATTTTTCTAAATAAACTTTTGAAGGGTTTTATTTATTTTTTTAAGAATTCATGTGAGTAGGGAGTGAATTTACCTGAGAAAGAGAGGGAGACGTAATTGAATTTACTTTTTTAAAAGCTCCTAAGTGATTAATGTATTACAAAATGACTAAACACAGGGAGACCAGTAAAATATATGGCCAGGCAGGAGATGACTGGCTTTCCATTTTGGCAGATGGAGAAATGTGGATTGATTTGAGTTGTATGTTGGAGATGGAAACCATAGGCCTTGTGATTGATTGGAGGTGGTGGGTGACTCATTCAGGATAGGTGGGTAGAATCATTCTTGACTTTAGGATTTCCTGGTGTTTGGAAAGACTGGGAGAGATTTGGATAGGTGATGAAAATAAAAACTCCTATTTGACAGTGTTAAGTTTGAGGTGTTTCTGAGACACCGAAACTGCTTCCAGTTTACCATTTAAGTGACTAATTACCCAGAAAGCTTCCCCTTCCAAATAACAATCATCACCGTTATTTCTAGCCTAGTTATCCTTGCTTCACAGAGGGAGAATTAAGATGTGGAAAGATTATCTTGTTTAGAGTCATGTAATATGTCTCATAAAAATAGGTAAGTGAGTAGCTAGTTTAAAAATGGGAAGGTATTGGACTCTCATGCTCCATTGGGGAGATTATTGAGAACTCCATATTCTCTGCCCTTTTATATAAAATAGCAGATACTTTCCTATTAGGAATTAGAGTTTGGAAATAATAGAATATAAACAAAAAGTTACAAGACACTGCTTATTGAAAGCTTATGTTACTACATTTGTACTAATTTGGTGTCAATTCTCAGTGAAAATTTTTCTTAAGAAAAACATTTTCTTTGAAAGGTATTTTCCTTTGGAGAGTTTGAGGAAGGGTGCCCAAGTAAACGAGAGCAGAATCTTTGAACAAAGCTTAACTTGTTTTTAGTGTTTTAGCGTTTCCTTAGTATCTTGTAGAATCCTGTTGATCTGTGTGTGTGAAGACTACAGTGTGGACACCCTTCCCCACCCAAAGGAAAAAAAAATCCTTTATTCCCTTATGAGCTGCTTGACCTTGGGCAGATTATTGTAGCTCTGAGCTTGTTTCTTTTATGGTGATTGTGAAGTTTGTTTCTGCCCTGTGTCTAATTGATAAGATGGCAAATCTTATTTCTCTTCCTACCCATGTCAGTTTAGAGCTAGAAAGGAATTTAATCTGTTCTGGGTTTTGGCCCTTACCAATAAATTGCTGTCTCCATTTTATATGTTAGGCAGCTGAAGCCCAGAGAGGTTGTAATAGAAAAGTATAGGATTCTTATTTCCTAGGGCAGTATTTCTTCTTTCATTGAAATAGTAAAGTAAAACCATGTTCCCAGGCCTGTTTCTTTGCTACTTCTGATAATCTGCAAAGCTAAGAAGAAAGAAAAGAGAATGAGGAGAAATGAAAGAAAATATTACAATATAGAACAATATTTAGATAGTAAGAAGTGAAGAAAATGAAGCTGTAAATGATCTAGTCATAGTTTATATAGATTTAAATATTTTAAAAATATTTTAAGCTAAAGACAAAATGAGGTAGGAAGGAAGGAAATGGCTTTGCTGTGTCTGATTTTTAAGCTCTTTCTTCAGTTATGTGTTATGAAACTGGTCTCTGTTCTCTTAGATAGGGATTCCTATCTCAAGTTCAAGAACTATTTTTTCAAATAGAACTATTCTACTAAGTAGTAAATATTGTTTAAATAGTGATAGTACTTTTTATTAAATAGTTATTCATTTTAATCTTTTAAATATGTATGAACATTTAGTTGCTATGAAATAAAAATGTAGGAATTGATGTATAACTCTCTTAATGTCTGCAAATAGCTATATATGCTAATTGGTTTATTTGGCAGCTTTTGTTACCAGTATTATAATTTTCAGGTTTTTGTTCTTTTTAGAAATGGACCAGTTTTGACAAGATGTAGTACTGCAGTGTGCCTGATGGAATATGTTCAGCCATGGCATCCGAACTTTGTAAGACGATCTCTGTGGCAAGGCTGGAAAAGCACAAGAATTTGTTCTTAAATTACAGGAATCTGCAGCATTTCCCATTGGAGTTACTGAAAGATGAGGGACTACAGTACTTGGAGAGACTCTACATGAAAAGGAACTCCCTTACAACCTTGGTACAGTATTACATTATGTTTTTAAAAAGTTATTTATAATGTAGTCCTGATCAAGATATGTTTTATGTATCTTAAGATATCCAGAATCAAGTTGTATATCCTCTCTTATTGTATAAACATGTAATAAAAATACATATATAGTGGGTTCTCCTTAGGTGGAAATTCACTGTCTAATTATTGCAGTTACAAAGTTGCAGGAGTTGTATAGGAAAGCAAAATATTCACTAATATACCACTTAGTCCCACACAGTACTACATATAAGATAGATAACCAACTAGGACTTACTGTATAGCACAGCTCTACTCAATATTCTGTGATAACCTATCTGAGAAAAGAATCTGAAGAAGAATGAATATATGTATATGTACAGCAAGATCACTTTGCTGTACACTTGAAACTAATGCAACATTGTGAATGAACTATACTACAATAAAATTAAAAAAAAAAAAAATTAGTCCCCATTCAGAAACCCCTCTTCACTTAGCCTGTGCGTCTCTCTGGGCCTGTGCTTTCTTTGCATGTTAAGATTCCTAAATGATTTATGGATGTTACAGTATCCAGTAGACCAGTTAAAAAGTAAGGAAGAGAAAGGCCAACAAGGATGACTTTGATTAAGAGGTATTTAAAAGATGATAATTTGAAGATTAAAATACTAAAATTAGCATTAGGAGGCCAAAAAATCTCCATGATTACACTGTGAAAATCAAATAATTTTGAGCTATCATCCAATTTATTGGGGAAATTTTTTCCACAAAAGCCAACATTTTATGATATTAAAGTTTTATGATGTTAAAAAACTAAAATATTTTTCAAGAGAATGTCTCCGTTAAACTTTTTATTCCCACTATTTACCATGATATTTGGTCTCTGTTTTAAATGAATTTGCTTTATGTGAACTTTCTGATTATCTTTGAACCTCATTTAAGTTTTTCACATTGAATTCTAGTTCTTATTCATATTGGATGATTTATGAAGTCTTGTTTCTTTGTGAATGGACCCATTCTTCATTCCCTTCTCTGAAAGTATCTGAATATCTGAAAATACACCTTACTGGCTTCATGTATATGGAGTGTTTTTCTGGAAAAGTGTTATTTAATCTGTGTAAAATACCTACAGTATGTAGAAAGCATTATAAATTTTGCTTATTTTTGCTGTGTCTGAAAGTAAATGTAAATATATCTTTCATTTTTAGTCTTTGGCATATTGGTGTATGGGGCTTCCCAAGTGGCACTAGTGATAAAGAAGCCACTTGCCAATGCAGGAGACATACGTGATGCAGGTTCGATTCCTGGGTCAGGAAGATCCCCTGGAGGAGGGCATGGCAACCCATTCAAGTATTCTTGCCTCGAGAATCCCATGGACAGAGAAACCTCCAGTCCATAGGATTGCAAAGAGTCAGACATGACTGTAGCAACTTAGCACATGCACACATTGATGTATATGTTATTTTGCATGCCTAGTTAGATTTTTTCAAATTAAAATTTTCACTTTTCAAACCTTAATAATCTATATAAAATCATATTAATCCTTCTTGCAAGATTATCATTCCATAAAATAAAACCGTATTTATGCAGTGTTTTTACCCCTTTGGAGAAGAAGTGGTATAAGAAATAATTTGTCAAGAATTATAGCCCAGATTTTCTTATGTTTGCTATTAAGGTACAAAGAAAAGGTTGTGAGTGGATTACCTCTCAAACAATCAGTCATAGTCTACTGCGGTAGAAGTAATTGACCTTTGCTTATAAAACTAACAATAAACTTCTGGTTTTGTGGTCATTTCTTGCCTGAATTTTTCTATTTATGAAAAATTTAAATATGTACTATGTAATTTTAACTGATACAATGGCTTCCAAACATACATTTCAAGTTCATTATTTGCCACCTTGTTTGTTGAAGATTAAATTGTTGCATATGTTTATAATGATAGGTGTATGTATTTTATTTTAATGGTTTCTCTTAGCTGGAACATTTGATTCATGTGTATCAAAGAGCTTTTTCAACTGTGAAGTGCCATACAGATATCAGTATGTGAGAATGGTAGCAATCATACCATTCCCTGACTGTGCTGAGCATAAGACAGCTTATTTATCCAGTATAGTCTGAGAATGGCTTCCTGCATAGGTTTTGAAAGCAGATGGAATAGTAGTTGCCCTTGTGTGCTCCAAACTAGTGAGTTCAGGCTTTTGGAATATTTTCTGGTGTTATTGATAAGGTATATTTCCTACAGAAATAACATTTAGAATGTGAAATTTGACTTCCAACTGCAGTAGTGTCCAAAAGAAAAACATTATTGGAATCATACAGTATCTCAAACACATTAAGAATTAATTGGCTTTTATTTTTAAGGAAGCTTGGGAACCTGCCAGTCATTTCCATTTCCATATTGTTTTGTTATTTTTTATTAACATTGTTTTATTGTGTTTAAATGTCCTGTCCTCAGCATCCCCCATTTCCCCTCCTTATATGAAGCCTCTTGGTGAGAAGAGGAGTCACACTGAGGCCTGACTTCTGTCCTTCCTTTTCCATTTAAGTTGCTGTGTATTGCACTGTGGTTTATATTTGTAGGATGATTGTATGGCAAATGCTCAGAACTTGGGGAATGCCCATATTAAAATGGAAGGACAGTGAGAAAGAATAAACTTTTTTATATATAAAAGAACAACTTCATATATTACCTATCAAAATGATATGTGCCCTGTAGTAACCAGTATAGAAGAAGACATGGAAAGTAGTTGTTTCTTTTTCTGTTCATCCAGTTCTGTGCTTTGGAATAACCAGTATTAATAGTTGGATTGTGTCCTTTGGCTACTTTGCTTCTGTTTATGTAATTATGTACTCTGTATTTTTGCCTTTTAAGAAACAAAAGGAAGTCAGACTATACATATTTCTGTGCAGATTTCTCTCTTTACTTCATTCTTATTCCACTAACTTCTAGGCCCAAAAGTATATATACATCCTTGTATTTAGGATCAAGTCTCAAAAGCAAGATTGCTGGATCAAAGGATAGGCATATTTTACATTTTAAAGTACTTTTTAGCAGTATTTCATTGTACAATATTACCATTTATTTGTGTATCTGAAAAATCATAAAACTTTTTTTAATGTGAGTTAATTTATATAGGAATACTGTTTTATAATTAATAGGCAAATAAGAAGTAGTTAGGAAGCATTGTGATTCTGGTTCCTAACATTTATCTTAGAAAATGTTTTGAAGAATTTTTCTATTATTATTTTAAATGCATTTAAGAATTATGAAGTCTCTGATCTTTGTGGTAGTTTGACATTAAGATAATAGGGGATACAGGTTCTGTGTTTGTTGTAGGATAGGCATCCACATAGTTGTTAGATGAATAAATAAATGAATATAAAGTATATAGTTAAGAACTATAGTACAAGTATATGAATTCCAGATTAAGAATCTTTTATCCAGGGACTCTGTCTTAAATTCTGTATCCCCAGTGCCTGGCCTACCGCCTAACATATGTAGGACACATCATCTAATTCTGTTTATCAGGATTGTAAAATATTTTTTAAGGAAAGTGCTATTTGCATTGATCCTGAAGAATGACTTGGACAGAAACTTGGGAGGAAGACTATCACTTATTCATTCACCATGTATTTATTGAGTACTTACTGTGTATCCAGTACTCTTCAAGGCGCTGACAATCAACACCTTATGGAACCGATTCTTACTCTTATGGAAGTTTTGTTTCTTGACATCCCAAGCTGAAGAAAAAATATTAACTGAGATTAAATGGCAGAAGATTAGGATCAATATTTGTCCAAAACTTTAGTGACAAAAAGTGATGGTGACTGTGACAGGGACTGCGTTAGAAGATCTGGAGAGTGGAATGCAAGTTTGAATTGGTGAGAAGGAGATGAAAAACTAGATAACAAGGTTAGTGGGTCTGAAAATTTGGTTTTGATTTGAAAAAGCAGGCATAGCTGGAGGGTCTTGACAAAGAAGGACACTTTTTTCTTTCTCCTTTTTATTTTCTTTTCTCTTTATTTGACCCTCTTTTCTTTTCTGAGAGGAATGAATTGAGCCTGTGTAAATGCTGATGGGAAGTCTTGATTAGAGAGGAGCTGAAGATGCAGAAGTAGGAAATAATTAAAAGTTCAAGATTCCTAAGAAGGTAGGAAAGGACGGGCCCCAGAGTACAGTTGGAGGGAGGGAATGACTTTGAAATAGTATCCCTTCCTCCTTTAAGAGGAGAAAGGAAGGAAAGGTGCACAGGAAGATACAGACTGTGGGGGGAGACAGTTTTTGTCTGATGACCACCACTTGGGGAGTGAAGATCTGTGGAGACTGCAGGTTTCAAATTATTGTTATGAAAAGTCACGGCAGTTTGTTTTGAGAAAGGTGGTAGAACTGTTGGGATTATTCAGCAAGCAATTGATGGCTAGGCTTATGGTGGAACCATCTGCTTGTTTAGGGAGTTTTTTCCTGCAGTTCTTAGCTGTCTGAGGTATAAAGAATTTGGGATATCGCATTTACGCAGGCTTAAGTTTTTCCAGGTACAGAGGGACTAAGGAGGTTTAGGATTTTGGCAAGAGTGATTAAAGTGGTGGGACATGGAGTCTAAGCTGTATTGGAGGCAAAGAAAGAAAGGAGTGAGTGAATAGGAAAAATAAAGTGGGTCCAAAGGATCCCGACTTATAATGGGCATGATTGAGTAAGCCATTTGGATGGATGGGATATTCTGGTCGTGGAGAGAGACATTAGTCCTGGAGAAGTTTCAGATGATGATAGGTTATGAGTGTGCAGGCTGAAGGGGGCTGGGGTAGAACCTGCCTTGTCCCCTTGCATCCCAGTCCCTGCCCTTCCTCCCCACCAAGTAGCTGGGATCTGTGTAAGAGTGAGAGAAGGAATATAACATGGAAGCAGGAATCAACAGTGGAAGCATTTGAGGTCTGCAGTCCCAGGAAGAGAGTATTTTCATTGTTTGATAACAGAACTTAGTACTAGGAAGTAATAGACCCAGATCTTATGTGCTTAATCTCTTTGGATCTTAGTTCCTTCATTTAAAATAAAAGGTGGCAAGTGACTTGCATGGAGGAAAAGAACTCAACCTGGAAACAAAATTATTCAGTGATCTGCCAGTTTCTCTTAATGAGTGCAGTAGGTAGAAGGCCGTCCTGGGAATGTGGAAGAGTGACCTCCCCAAATAACTGATAGAACTCTCCTGTGTTGCCAATTTTATTTATAAATATGAATGGATAGAAAACAGGCATGTAAATTTTAGATGAAATAGGGTGGTTTGGCATGCTGCAGTTGATGGGGTTGCAGAGTCGGATATGACTGAGCAACTGAACTGAAGAGCAATAAGAGTAGATGGATCCTGATTAAGCAGTTAATCTATGCAACAGAAAAAAACTTAAAAATGTTACCTTTCTGAGCTTGAAGGGAAGAAGTGGTATATCCATCATAATCCTGAGTTGGGGTGGCAGAGTAAGATGCAGATGTATTTCTTTGCTACTGGCCCAGGAGAAAACATTCCTGACCTTCCTTCATCAAATATGATCAGGCAAATCATAAAAAGTACAGAGAATCAAAAGACAAAACGATATTTAACTTTCAGCAAAAGAAGTGGTAAAACACTGGTCATCCTTACCTAGTAGAATGAAAGAGATTAATAGCTGATATTGAAGATTAACCATGCTGTGTGTGGTGAAGACAATGGGGAGCATATGCTCTCACATACTACTGGAGGGAGTGGAAATTGACTCAGCATTTTTGGTTTGTGGTTGGACCATATTTAGCAGAATTTTACATGCACACATGTTTGAACTAGCATTTTAGCTTGTAAGAATTTCAGTTTAGTTCAGTTGCTGAGTCGTGTCCGACTCTTTGTGACCCCTCTTTGGACTGCAGTACACCAGGCCTCCCTGTCCATCACCAACTCCTGGAGTTTACCCAAACTCATGTCCATTGAATTGGTGATGCCATCCAACCATCTTATCCTCTGTCATCCCCTTCTCTTCCTGCCTTCAGTCTTTCCCAGCATCAAGATCTTTTCAAATGAGTCAGCTTTTCGCATGATATGGCCAAAGTATTGGAGTTTCAGCTTCAGCATCAGTCCTTCCAGTGAACACCCAGGACTGATCTTTAGGATGGCCAGGTTGGATCTCTTTGCAGTCCAAGGGACTCTCAAGAGTCTTCTCTAACACCACAGTTCAAAAGCATCAGTTCTTCACTGCTCAGCTCTTTTTATAGTCCAACTCTCACATCCATACATGACTACTGGAAAAACCATAGTTGACTAGATGGACCTTTGTTGCTGAAGTAATGTCTCTCCTTTTAATATGCTGTCTCCGTTGGTCATGGCTTTTCTTCCAAGGAACAAGCATCTTTTAATTTCATGGCTTCAGTCACGATCTTCAGTGATTTTGGAGCCCAGAAAAATAAAGTCAGTCACTGTTTCCACTGTTTCCCCATTTATTTGCCATGAAGTGAAGGTACTGATGATCTTAGCTTTCTGAATGCTGACCTTTAAAGCCAACTTTTTCACTCTCCTCTTTCACTTTCATCAGCAGGCTATTTAGTTCTTACTTTTGCTATAAAGGTGGCATCAACTGCATATCTGAGGTTATTAATATTCCTCCCAGCAATCTTGATTCAGCATTTCTCATGATGTACTCTGCATATAATAAGCAGGGTGACAATATATAGCCTTGACATACTCCTTTTCCTGTTTGGAACCAGTCTGTTGTTCCATGTACAGTTCTGACTTTTGCTTCTTGACCTGCATGTAGGTTTCTTAAGAGGCAGGTCAGGTGGTCTGGTATTCCTATCTCTTTCAGAATTTTCCAGTTTGTTGTGATCCACACAGTCAAGGGCTTTGCCATAGTCAGTAAATGAGAAATAGATGTTTTTCTGGAACTCTCTTGCTTTTTTGATGATCCAGTGGATGTTGGCAATTTAATCTCTGGTTCCTCTGCCTTTTCTAAAACCAGCTTGAACATCTGGAAGTTCACGGTTCACGTATTGCTGAAGCCTGGCTTGGAGAATTTTGAGCATTACTTTACTAGCGTGTGAGATGAGTGCAGTAGTTTGTGCGGTAGTTTGAGCATTCTTTGGCATTGCCTTTCTTTGGGATTGGAATGAAAACTGACCTTTTCCAGTCCTGTGGCCACTGCTGAGTTTTCCAAATTTGCTGGCATATTGAGTGCAGCACTTTCACAGCATCATCTTTCAGGATTTGAAATAGCTCAACTGAAATTCCATCACCTCCACTAGCTTTGTTCGTAGTGATGCTTCCTAAGGCCCACTTGACTTCACATTCCAGGATGTCTGGCTCTAGGTGAGTGATCACACCATTGTGATTATCTGGATCGTGAAGCTCTTTTTTGTACAGTTCTTCTGTGTATTCTTGACACCTCTTAATATTTTCTGCTTCTGTTAGGTCCATACCATTTCTGTCCTTTATTGAGCCCAGCTTTTCATGAAATGTTCCCTTGGTATCTCTAATTTTCTTTACCTAACAGAAAAAACAGCCAAATGAACAAGGATACTCCTCACAACATTGTATATGATGAAAAATTGTGAAAGCCTAAGGGTTTGTCCATATGGGCTGGGTTAAAATCAGATAGCAGCTACCATCGTTTGAGGTGTTATTAAGTGCCAGCATGGTTTTAAGTAGTTTATATGTGTTAATCTAATTAATCTGCAAGATAATTGTATGAGGTAGTCACTATTATTCCTGCTTTATAGGCAAGTAAACTGAGGCATAAAAAAATACATCAAACTTAATAGAGATGATAGCAGTGGAAGAGGGAGGCCACAAGAGTTGGGATAGGAGCTCTAATAAACAGAGCCTTACACGTAAGTGTTTATAGTAAAAGGAAAGGTCCTACTCAGTTTGGTTTATATTCATTTCAGTAGATATTTATGATTTTTACAATTAAACATGAAAATGAGTTTGTTGGAATTTAGTGCTACTAAGATCTTTCCCAGCTCTCAGATTTATTAATCAGTGAGTCTAAACTTTGACTTACAGTGATGGTGATGCTTGCATTTATGCTCCTTGAAGCTGGTGGCTGGGTTGAAGGTGAAAAGTGTTTATGACTGAGAAGTCATCCAGCTATATGCTCTACCTGGTTGGATTTGGTAAGAGTAGTATCTAGATCAAATGATCATCAGAACACCTTGAAGGGAAAATCAACAAATTAAAGAGATGGTAAAAATGAGCACCATGCAATCAAATGGGCCAGAAGTAGGGAGAGGGAATGGTTTTGTTTTTGTTTGATGGTGTCATTTTGAATTCCAGCAAAGGACTTCTGTTTCTCTCTAATTTGTCAGACCCTTGCATCTTCCACAGCCTCCATAATCACCATGAATGCTCTGTTCTCGAGTTAGCACTGTACAGAAACATCTTGCCAAGTCACTTCAGTTGTGTCCAACTCTGTGTGACCCCATAGACGGCAGCCCACCGGGCTCCCTATCCCTGGGATTCTCTAGGCAAGAATATTCTTGTGGGTTGCCATTTCCTTCTCCAATGCATGAAAGTGAAAAGTCAAAGTGAAGTCGCTCAATCGTGTCCGACTCTTAGCGACCCCATGGACTGCAGCCCACCAGGCTCCTCCATCCGTGGGATTTTCCAGGCAAGAGTACTGGAGTGGGGTGCCATTGCCTTCTCCAACAGAAACATCTTAGTTATTTCTCAACCTGAATGCATGGAAACAGCTCTGTCTGTGTTTTAATGCTTATTTATAATGTATGCTATAGTCCTTCAAAACATTCATTACAAATGTACCGGTAACTATCTCAGTTAACACACCTGCGCCTGAAAAGTGTGAGTTTTGTATTCAGTTGAGTCATTCAGTTGTGTCCAACTCTTTGCAACCCCATGGACTGCAGCACGCCAGGCTTCCCTGTTCATCACCAACTCGCAGAGCTTGCTCAAATTCATGTCCATCAAGTTGGTGATGCCATCCAACCATCTCATCCTCTGTAATCTTCTTCTCCTCTCACCTTCAATCTTTCCCAGCGTCAGGGGCTTTTCCAATGAGTTGGTCTTTGCATCAGGTGGTCAAAGTATTAGAGTTTCAGCTTCAGCATCAGTCTTTCCAATGAATGTTCAGCACTGATTTCCTTTAGGATGGACAGGTTGGATCTCCTTGCAGTCCAAGGCACTCTCAAGAATCTTCTCCAACACCACAGTTCAAAAGCATCAATTCTTCTGCACTCAGCTTTCTCTATAAATCCATCTCTCACATCCATAGATGACTACTGGAAAAACCATAGCCTTGATAAAACTAGATGGACATCTGTTGGTAAAGCAGTGTCTCTGCTTTTTAATATGCTGTCTACTTTGGTTATAGCTTTTCTTCCAAGGAGCAAGCGTCTTTTAATTTCATGGCTGCAGTCACCATCTGCAGTGATTTTGGAGCCCTCCAAAATAAAGTCTGTCACTATTTCCATTTTTCCTGCATTTATTTGCCATGAAGTGATGGGACCAGATGCCATGATCTTAGTTTTCTGAATGTTGAGCTTTAAGCCAACTTTTTCACTCTCCTCTTTCACTTTCATTAAGAGGCTTTTTAGTTTCTCTTCACTTTCTGCCATAAGCGTGATATCATCTGCATATCTGAGGTTACTGATATTTCTCCCAGCAATCTTGATTCCAACTTGTGCTTCATCCAGCCCAGCGTTTCTCATGATGTACTCTGATATAAGTTAAATAAGCAGGGTGACAATATACAGCCTTGATGTACTCCTTTTCCTATTTGGAACCAGTCTGTTGTTCCATGTCCAGTTCTAACTGTTGCTTCGTGACCAGTATACAGATTTCCCAGAATGTAGGTCAGGTGTTCTGGTATTCCCATCTGTTTAAATCAAAGCTATTTTTCCTTTTGAATTTTCAGATTTAAGTATTTTTTTCCTCTCAGTGTTACTGGTTGGTTGTCGGTAGATCCTTGTCAGATTGTAAGCAAACTATTTGAAATAGCTTGGAAAATTAATCTTGACCTATAATTTATTCTGTTGAATCACAGAATTTTAAAGCTGGATGGAGCTTTGTAGATAGTTTAGTCAGTTTTTGAGGTAAATAAGCTTAGAAGAGGTTAATAGATGGATCTCAAGTCATTTTTGTGGCCAGTTAGAGCAAGACGCAGGTCTTCTGATTTGTAGTTCAGTCAGTGCTGCTTTGGTAATTCTGCAGTTATTTGTTCCTGACGTGTTTCTAGCCTAGCACCATGTAAAAGTTTAGCTACAAATGTAGCTAAATAAATAAATATCCACTGTGGAACAATGAAGTGTTCCACTTTTAGTGAATTTTCCTAGTTTCCTCTTTGAAGTTTACCTCTTGAGTTTTACTGTGAGTCTAATTGTTCTTGATAGAAATATGATAGAAATACTTTTACAACATGCATCGTTCTGTACATTCTTAGAGAAATATGGGGAACATGACTTAACTCACTCTTCCTGACTTGTAGTAGTTTTGGCCTGGGGAGTTAGGGGAGAGTTTAGAAAGATGTGACAGGGATACAGACCTTTTACTCTAGACTCTATCCCTATGTACTTGCGGGATTCCGTGTATAAGCAGAAGGCTTGTACACATTGTGTATGTTTCCATACATTTAAATTCATTTTCAAGCATTCACTATACTAAAAATGAGGCACCTATGCACCAAGAGTGAGATACCAGTTTCTATATGTTAGTCCCATCAAATCAGTCTCTGTCTCTCTCTCTCTCTCTCTCTGGATTGATAGATGAATATAGATAAAATGTATGTAAGGTGTTTGAAATATACATTGAGCTTGGAACGTTGTTCCTTCCTAAAACAAACAATTGTATCATAAGCATATAGGATTGTAAAGGCTAGATGTATTTTTAAATGGTTAATTTGGCCTTATGGAAAAAGTGTTTAGTATTCTTTTTGTGTGTCTATTTTTGTTACTTTGAAAATTCCATTTATAAAATCATTGAATGCACATTAAATGGGTTTTTAAAAAAATAGAAAGTAGGTAGGGGCAAGTGATGATCCAGTCTTCAACCCTTGTTTAGGATATCTCTACAGCTTTCATTTTTAAACAAATATTTTTATATTAATATTTTACAGAATTTTAGTAATTTTTAATGTTTGTTTTCTTTTGGAAAATATTCAGATACAGACATCCCTTGGTATTTCTGGGGAGCTGGTTCTAGTACTCACTCCAGTACCAAAATCAGAGGCTGCTCAAGTCCCTTGTATCAAATGGCTTGGTGTTTGCATATAACCGATGCACATCTTCCTGTGTACTTTATATCATCTCTAGATTATTTATAACACCTAATACAGTGTAAATCCTATATAAGGAGTTGTGAAGACAGTGTGAATGTTATGTAATAGTTGTTGGTGTAGCAATTAAAGTTTTGCTTTTTGAAACTTTCTGGGATATTTTTTCCCTGATTACTTTTGATGCATGGTTAGCTGAATCCAAGGATACAGAACTCACACAGACTGATTGTACATATTTCAGTTTGTAAATGTACTAGGTGTACACACTTTTTAATTTTGAGCATATTTTTCTGTAAAGGTTTGTTGCTAAGTGAAAAATATCAGTTTGGGAATTTTTTTGCATTTTTGGCAATAAAACACCTGCAGTTTTGCAGATGCTTAACATTTACTTATTTATATTTTTAAGAGAATAATTTTAACCTCTATAAATATCAAACAAGTACTTCATCATTTTAAGAAAATAATTAAAAAATTTTATCGTTCATATAGTTAAGTAGTTCTTTTATGGTCTATGTCCAAAAGAGCTGAGTTTAAGTGAAAAAAATGGTAGTGAGTGTAATACTAACTAGTATTAGAAAGTAATACTAGAAAGTTACTTTCTAGTATGATAACTACTAGTTATATGTGGTACTGTTAAAATTATAACAAAATACTGAAAATTCAATTCCTTAGTCATAATAAATAATCTTTTAAATATGGTCATATGTGGCTAATGGCCACCATATTGGGTGGGTAGATAGAAAATATTTCCATGTTGTAGAAAGTTCTGTTGGACCAGTGGTGTGTGTGACTGAGGAAAAAAAAAAATTAGGATCAGTAGTAGCAACTCATTATTATCATGAAAATCAAACTACCACTATGTGTTAATGCTACAGAATTATTAAGGAAAATGATCCCAGAGTTCTTTTTTAGGCACTTCAAAGACAACTTTAGAAACGAAAGAATTTGTCCACATTTTGAAAATTTTACCTTCCCTCAGTTTCTGCCCCTCCTTTCTGTTTCCTTTCCTTTTGAAATGGCTTTATTTTAAAATTTGTAATGCTTGTATTCAGTGAATTTCCAATGAAATTTTTATTATAATAAACTTGGGACATAAAATATTTATGATTGTTCTGATGGATGCATTCCAAGAAATTTGTCATGGTGGTTTTGTTTTTCTTTTTTTTAAGAACCATTAAAATAAAAAAACTCTAAAGATGTTATGTTTTTGTATCTGGGTAATCAAAATTTGCATATTCTCATAAAATACTGATATATGTTTGGGATTATCTTTTTATATTGCTTATGAATAGAGTGCCCATTATTTGCACGTTATAGTCTCATTACATTTTTGCTGGGAAACAGGATGTCAGTGGTAACTTCTAGTGGTCCTTGACCTAGCTGATTGCACAGCTTTTGTTAGGAGTGGTTGGGAGGGGTTAGTGAGCTATTAATGCTCTTAAAAGCATTTCTTATTGCCCCTTCTCCCTCTCTTTAGCACCTCCTCTCCTCTCCCAATATGCGTCTCAGGCTTTCTAGGATTATTCACATGAAAACCATAGTTAATAACATTTTGTTGTGTTACTTATTGCAGAAGAAATGAACTTAACTGTCAGAGATTTTGATGATAGTAGATTCAGGTATTGAGAATCTGCTGTAGTTTTCTGTCTCCAGAAAACATCAAGGAAATAAGACAAGTGTTTAAGACAAGGCTCATGCTTTTTGGTCTGCTTAACATTTATTTCAAGAGAAATTTTAAGAGAAGAAACTGAGTAGTTAATGGAAGTGAGCCAAGAGATAAGAGGGTAAATGTTAAGGGACATTGTGGGGCAAATGGTGAGTAGGGCTGTGATGGGCATTTCTGCTATTGTGGACGAGGAAAGGTGGGGCTGCTCATCTGTCTCTGCTCCCATTAGCCTGCCAGGGCTTCTGACTTTACTGTTGAGAGATCTTGCTCTATAACATACATAAAAGGAGGAGAAATACTGGAGGAGGAATGGACTAATATTCCTGGTAGTTAAGAAGTTTTCTTTGGTTGTTCTCATATAACTCCATGGTGTTTAACTCGTGCTGTATGCTTGCCCAGAAAAAGTGATACCAAATTATTGACCCAACTAGAAAGCTTACTGAGTATGTTGTGGTGTTTTTGAATGAAGTAACTCTATTAAAATTAAAAATAATTTATTGAGGTGAAATTCACTTCATGAAAAATTAACCATTTTAAAGTGAAAAATCAGTAGCATTCAGAATATACACAGCACCAACACACCAACACCAATATACCAACACCAACACAACTGCACAACACCACCTTTGTTTAGTTCCAAACATACCATCACTCAAAAGCAAAGCCCCTTGCCCATTAAACAGTCTCTTCCTACTCCCCCTACACCCCAGGCCTGGAGCTGCCAGTCTGTGTTCTCTCTCTCTGGATTTACCTGTTTGGGATATTTCATATATTGGGATCATTCAGCGTATCACCTTTGTGTCTGACTTCTTTTCACTTAGCAAAATGTTCTCAAGTTTCATCCAGGTGGTAGCATGTATCATTCCTTCATTCCTTATGATTTAATAAAGATTCCACAGTGTGTGGAGAAGGCAATGGCACCCCACTCCAGTATTCTTGCCTGGAAAATCCCACGGATGGAAGAGCCTGGTGGGCTGCAGTCCATGGGGTTACTAAGAGTCGGACACGACTGAGCAACTTCACTTTTCACTTTCATGCATTGGAGAAGGAAATGGCAACCCACTCCAGTGTTCTTGCCTGGAGTGGGCTGCCGTCTGTGGGGTCGCACAGAGTCAGACACGACTGAAATGACTTAGCAGTAGCAGCCACAGTGTGTATATACCACAGTTTGTTTATCTGTTCGTCCATTGATGGACATTTGGGCTGTTCCCACCTTATAGCTATTATGAACACTGCTGCTATGAACATCGGTATAAATGTAAATGTTTAAGTACCTGCTTTTAATTATTTTGGGTATATATAGGAGTAGAAATATGAAATCTTATGGCAATTCTATGTTTAACTTTTTGAGGAACAGCCAAACTTTTCTATAGTAGCTGAACCATTTTACATTACTGCCAGCAGTGTAGAAGGGTTCCTGTTTCTCAGTTCCTCATCAATAGTTATTAAGTTTACATTTTTAACAAATTATAGCCATCCTGGTGGTTTTGAAGTAGAACCTCATTGTGCTTTTGATTTGCATTTCCCTAATGAGATGCTGGTGGCTCAGATGGTAAAGCGTCTGCCTGCAATGTGGGAGACTCGGAGTCCGATCCCTGGGTTGGGAAGATCCCCTAGAAAAGGAAATGGCAACCCATTCCAGTACTCTTGCCTGGAGAATTCCATGGACTGAGGAACCTGGTAGGCTGCAGTCTATGGGGTCCCAAAGAGTTGGACACAACTGAGCAACTTCACTTTAATGCTAATGAAGTTGGATGTCTTCATGTGTTTATTGGCAGGTTGCATGTCTTTAAAGAATGTCTTCTCAAATCCTTTGCCCATTTTTCAAGGGATTTTTTGTGTATGTGTGGTTGAGTTGTACATGTTCTAGACACGTACCAGGTATATGATTTGCAGATATTTTCTCCCATTTTATATATTGCCTTTCAGTTTCTTGTAATGTTCTCTTATGCAGAAAGTTTTTAATTTTGATGAAGTCTGGCTGATCTGTTTTTTCTATTGGTGCTCCTGCTTTTGGCCCATGATCATGAAGATTTACTCATGGTTCTTTCATGAATTTTATTGTTTTAGCACTTACATATAAGTCATTAATAGATCCATTTTTGGGAGAAGGCAATGGCACCCCACTCCAGTACTCTTGCCTGGAAAATCCCATGGACGGAAGAGCCTGGTAGGCTGCAGTCCATGGGGTCACTAAGAGTCGGGCATGACTGAGCATCTTCACTTTCACTTTTCTCTTTCGTGCATTGGAGAAGGAAAAGGCAACCCACTCCAGTGTTCTTGCCTGGAGAATCCCAGGGACGGGGGAGCCTGGTGGACTGCCGTCTATGGGGTTGCACAGGGTCGACACGACTGAAGCGACTTAGCAGCAGCAGCAGCAGCAGCAGCTCCGTTTTTAGTTAACTTTGGTATATGGTTTGAAGTAGAGGTCTGACTTTATTCTACTTTTTATAACTGCTATAAAAACTATGCATTTAATTGAGGACTTCTTTGAAATGTGTTATTAGAGGTAGGATGGAACATATTTTGCTGAACCCTGAATCCTAGTGATTCAGTGATTTTTTTTTTTTTTCATACTGCACTACTCTCGCAGATCTCTTGGGGACTTTGGTTCATGGTATCTTTACTCAGGGATGAAAGCTGGTAAAGGTCACTGTGGACCTCTCATGTGCAAACTCTCTAAAGTCTCTACTTTGACATAATTCCATTGACCAAAGCAAGTTACTTAACCATGTTGAGCTTACGTGCAATCCTGCCTGTTGCCTAGAAGGAGAAAGGAAAGTAAGTGGTACGCAGTGACTATAAGAGAATGCAATTGAACATGTGTTTGCAACATATTTGAAGTGTTTGTTCCAAGATACACAATTTTAAAGCATTCCCATTTAAGGAGGTTGTAAGTTTTCCATAAAAGTTCATGGTAAAGCATCTTTGATTCAAGATTTGAAGTGAATTTTATACTGTGTTTACTGAAGTTTACTTTTAAATTATTTGTAAAGAAAAAGTTATTAAGTGATAACATGAGATTTAATGACAGGAATTTTGGTTTGATTTATAAAACAATTTTCAATTAGTTTAGAAGGAAGTATTCATACTCAAGGAATTTGGGTACAGATTGTTTATCTATTAAAACTTTTGTATGTCAAATTTGTGAAGAAGGAAATAATAGTAATAATAGTTTTGCAAGGCACTTGAAGATTATTGCTCTTAATCTATTAGGATTTTAAAATTTGAAAACATTTAAAACTTAGTAGCCTGAGTCCTATTTGTGTGGCATCTGTAATCCAGCATTAGAGCTTAGTTGCTCTGTGTGTTAGTCGCTTAGTTGTGTCCGACTCTTCATGACCTATGGACTGGGGCCTGCCAGGCTCCTCTGTCCACGGGATTTCCCAGGCAAGATTTCCCACTGGAGTGGGTTGCTGTTCCCTTCTTCAGGTGATTTTTCTGACCCAGGGATCAAACCTGGGTCTCCAGCATTGCAGGCGGATTCTTTACCATCCTAGTCACCTGGGAAGCTCCTTAGTTACTCACAGAGTAACAACAGTGTTGATGTTAATATATAGTGATCCAGTCTCTTACCTACTTTTCATTAACTATGGAAATAGGAAAATTAAAATATATAGTGTTTCTCATATTATTTGGTTTCATTGCTAAAATGTACCACTAGGAAGCAGAGAATGGTATTTTGGAACACCAGTAGATGCCAGCCACAGCCTATGCAGCAGGCCGATTCTTTACCAGGCTTTTTGCTTTTTTTTTTTTTTTTGAACTCAGCTTCCTAATGAGCTGCCAATTTTCTCAAGGTTGGTGTGCTTATTTTTAAATTAAAACACAATGTACTTACTGGTAAAAATATAGTGATGCAGTAATGACAGCAGAAACATTATGCAGTGCTGAATTGTGTGTGTAGGTAAATCTCTCACAGAGGTAACTCGTTGGTCATGGAAAAATTGCCATACTGTCTGGTAAGAGCCAAGAAGGCATCTGTAAAGAAGGACCATGGGTCCTGTAATTAGCCAGATATGGTATTGATATTATAGCAGATCAATCTAGTTGAGGTCTAATAGCACTTCTTTTCCTGACAAGCCTTTCCTTTTAAGAGGAACAGCCAGAAAGCTTCTTACCTCTCCTCTCCCATCCTCTCAGTGCTTTAGTTTGCCTGGGATGTCTTGTAAGTATCCCCCAGGTGGAAGTGTATATTCCTCTTACTGGGAGAGATACCAGTACTAAAAGAAACATTTTGGAAACTTAGATCCAAGAAAAGCACTTTCCTCAGCGCTCAAGGAAAGACTTGGCATGAAGGACTTCATTGCAGATATTGATGTCAAAGCATAGAGGAAAAGGAATCACAGCTTCAGCATTTGAAAACTAAAATGGTTTTATCAAAAGTGGAAACTTAATAAATGTTTCACTGACTTCAAAACAGTATTCAGATTCAGTGCTATTTGGTTATTATGAAAGTGTGAGGGCTATTATATATGTAAGTAGCTTGGGATACTGTTGCTAAGTAAATACATCAGTATGCCAATATGAAAGTAATAAGTTTGTCTCCTTGATTAAAATAAACCATTGTGTTCAAGATTTAAAGAAAAAAAAGTTTCTCTTCATTATAAAATATAAGATCCTAGTGAACTGTTCCTTGGTACTCTCTTCAAAATTATATACCTTTATTTTCTGTGGCCCAGATATAGCAGAAATACCAAACTAATGGCATTTCTCTTATTGAGTGTTTAGAACCTAAGTTACATATAATGTGATTGATTCCTCAATTGTGTAACAATTTATATAGTACATTTTACATTTTAATTTTTTTAATTTTAAAAGACATATATGCTCATTATGAAAGATTCAGATGATACAAAAGTAGATGGAGAATAACAGCACTATCCTTTTCCTAATGATAATCACTGTTTCTAAGCTCCTGTAAGAAAAATTACTTGTTACAAATCTAAAAATTTACAGTCTCCTGAACTTTTATTTTTCTATTGAGACAATTATTTTTATAAGTGCTTTTGAAATGTAAGATTTTTTTCATGAGTGCTGCCGGGCAGTTATAGTAGAACAAATTGTGTTTGTGATTTCTTAAACACACCTGTCTCTCTTTTGTCTTTTCACATGTTGACTCATGTGCCTAGAAAGCTAACCAGAACACTCCTCCTCCCAGCTCCATGGCAACCTCTGATAGTTATGTCTTTCAAGCCTCACGTTAGTCATAATTTCTTTTAAAAACCATTCCTGATTCTTTGTTATTGATATCTAGCTTAATTCTACAGTGTTTTAGTGTAGAATAAAAAAAATGTTACTCCTGACTCAGTGTGCTCTTTCAGTCTTAACAACTCCTATCTGTGCGTGTGTGTGTGTGTGTGTGTGTGTGTGAGAGAGAGAGAGAGAGAGAGAGAGAGAGAGAGACAGACAGACAGACAGACAGACAGACGTAGGCTGACTTTCAGTTACTTACAGGAGGCTTTTCCTTCTACCCAGGACTTAGCCCCATCTCCCTTCCCCCCCTCCCTGTGGCCTGCTTCCTGTCCCTGTCACATCATGCTCCTACTCAGAACTTAGACCCTGGTCCAGATGTGACCTCCCTTAGGCCCCCTGAGCTCCAGCTTACTCTGTTTATTCTGAGTTTAGTTATATCTTGGTGTCTGGCCGTCTGCGATGTCAGTTCCTTTCTCCTCAGGAGTAGTTTGGGATTTTGGTTTGACAAGGGGTTGGTATTATTATATTTAGGGCTACTGTAACGAATTACACAGGCTAGGTGGCTTAAAATAGCAGAAATTTACTGTCTCACAGTTTTGGAGGGCAGAAGTTCAAAACCACGGTGTTCATTGGGTTAGTTCCTTCTTGTGGCTTTGAGGAAGAGTCTGTTCCTTTCTCTGAGCTCCCAGGGGCAGGTCAGGGTGCTTTGCCCATGGTGTTCCTTGGCTTGGTAGCTGCATCCCTCCTACCGCTGGCCCTAGCGTCATATGGTGCTGTTCCCTCTCTGTCTGTGTCTGTTAAAACATTTTTATTTCTTCTGTGACCATGGAATATGAGATCTGGTTTCTCCAAGGGATATGGATTTTAAGTGTTCGGATGTATACATTTAAATTGTAGTTTGATCTAAGTAAGCATAAACCCAGACCTGCTGATGTGTTATTTTCACATTTTGTCAAAATTTACAGCCCTTCAAAGGTGGTACTTTGTATTTAAGCTGTTTAGAAGTGTTTATGCATTTTTCAAAAATAAAATTTAATTCTGAGTTTTTAATTTTCAGCCAGAAAACCTTGCTCAGAAGCTTCCAAACCTTGTGGAACTGTGAGTCTGTTTATTCAAAATTTTTTTAAAAAAAGAATGAACATAATTTTAAGTTACTTTAAATAATAGGGAATATTTTAATGTATTAATTTATTATTTTTGGTATTATGATTATGGTGCTCATGTAGGTAGACCTGTGGTTCTGCTAAACCCAGTAGTATTTTAAAGTATCTTAACATTTACATTTATGTTTTAAATATGTTACTTCAGGGTAGTAAAGATGATGAAAGATACGTTTTTTCCTTGCAGCATCTTGGTCACAGAATCCTTCTGGATAGTCCATGGAATTGGGAGTATTGGGCTTCCCAGTTGGCACTAATGGTAAAGAACCCACCTGCCAATGCAGGAGACATAAGAGGCATGGGTTTGATATCTGGGTCAGGAAGATCCCCTGGAGAAGGAAATGGCAACCCACTTCAGTATTCCTGCCTGTCTGGAAAATTCCATGGACAGAGGAGCCTGGAGGGCTACAGTCCATGGGGTCACAGAGTGGGACACAGCTGAGGCGACTTAGCATGTGATTGTTAGTATTGTTATTACTACTACATATGCTACTGATATAAAGAGCCTGATGGTATAAAAGATTTAAAATATAGAGTAAAAGCCTCCTTCCCTACATCCTACATTTGTTTTAGTTCTTTTGATGATTACCTCCATAATACTAAATACTGTATCTTTTAAAAATGCATTTACACCTTTGTTTTTAGTATATTGACTTTATCTCTTGACTAAGGAAAATGAGAAATTTCCATATCTTGTATTTCCCTTTCTTTCTGCCTGTCTCCTAATTTTGTCGAGGGAGGAATTTGCATCACCTTTTCTTGTTCTTCTTATTATTTGGCATGATTTTCAGGAAGTAAATTAGAGAGAGCTAATTTTACACCATCTATAAGCCAGAAGTCTTTGTCATTTTACCCAACCTTTTTTATTTTTGAAAAATTTCTGACCAACAAAAAGTTGGAAGCACAGTACAATGAACATCTATACAGTTGACCTAATGTGGAGGTTAGAGGTGCCACCCTCTCATAGTTGAAAATCCAGGTATAACTTTATAGTCCTCCATTGTTTTGCCAAAAGCTTTCACATTTGTCTCAGGTTCAAAGGATTTGTTAACAAAATAAGCCACTTGTTCTATCAGTTCAGTTCAGTCGTTCAGTCATGTCATACTCTTTGTGACCCCATGGACTGCAGCACTCCAGGCCTCTCTGTCCATCACCAACTCCCAGAGCTTACCCAAACTTATGTTGATCGAGTTGGTGATGGCATCCAACCGTCTCTTCCTCTGTTGTTCCCTTCTCCTACCCTCAATCTTTCCCAGCATCAGAGTCTTTTCAAATGAGTCAGTGCTTTGCATCAGGTGGCCAAAGTATTGGAGTTTCAGCTTCAACATCAGTCCTTCCAATGAACGCTCAGCATTGATCTCCTTTAGAATGGACTGGTTGGATCTGCTTGCAGTCCAAGGGACTCTCAAGAGTCTTCTCCAACCCCACAGTTCAAAAGCATCAATTCTTTGGCCCTCGGATTTCTTCATAGTCCAACTCTCACATCGATACATATACTCGTTCTATACAAATAAATAATAACCAATATTTATTAGATAATTATCTAGCTTAATTTCAGTATACTAACATTAAAAGAAAAGAGAAATAGAAACAGCAGAGGATACATCACCAAATTGAATTCTCACCAACATCCAGACTCAAACAGCAGTGGAAAGTCCCGTGACACAACACATCAGGAGTCTCAATTGGGAAAATGTCCCAGGCAGCGTGTCCGCTCAGTGGGTTAGACTTTAGAGATCCCAGTTCGGGTCCCAGTTACAGTCCCAGGAGGCAGTCATCAATCTGTGAGCAAATAGCAGCACTTATTTCATGTTAATGCATAAAACTTGGAATGTTTTTAAACCTGGGGCTTGGTTGGCCAGCTCCCCTCTAGAGGCTCAACAATCTCAAGATTCATCCCCTGTCTTATTTATGATGCTGCCAGTCTTGCATTCACAGAAGATAGTCACTCACAGTCAGGGCAGTGTCCAGGCAGCTTAGAAGCAAGGTCAGAGGCCTGCTCTGCTTTGTTTCTGAAGCCTAAACGAGACTTTTTAATTTCCCTAACATCCACATCCACAGTTCCACATCTGTGGACTCAAACAACCTTGGATGGTGTAATACTTAGTAGAAATTTGTTGGAAAAAAATCAGAATGTAATTGGACCTGTGCACTTTAAACCCTCTTGTTCAAGGACCAACTGTACAGGCTTCACCTAAACGTTACCAGTTAACATTTTGCTTCATTTCCTTCCTCTCTTTCCCTCTTCTACTCTCTCTTTACTCCCCTTCTTTCCCTCCTTTCCTTTCCTTTCACCCTGTCTCTCTTACACACACATTGCACACATTATAGTGTGTGTGTGTGTGTGTGTGTGTGCCAAGCGCGTGCGTGTGCGCACTCAGTTGTGTTCGACTCTGTGGCCCCATGGATTGTAGCCCACCAGGCTCCTCTGTCCACGGAATTTTCCAGGCAGAGAATGCTGGAGTAGGTTGCTATTTCCTACTCCAAGGAGTCTTCCCTGACTAGGAATCGAACCCACGTCTCCTGTGTCTCCTGCATTGGAAGGTGGATTCTTTACCACTAATGGCACCTGGGAAGCCCCTATGTATCTAAGAACAAAGACATTCTTGCACATAATTTTATTATTTTTAGGTCTAAGAAAAGTAATATTAATTCAATAATATCATTTAATATACAGCTCATATTTAAATTATCCCAATTTCCCCTCAAGATTTTGTTTTTTAAGATGTCTTGTTTGATTGTTTCTTCTGGATTTGGTTCACTTTATTTATTTATTTTTTAATTTAAATTTATTTATTTAAATTGGAGGCTAATTACTTTACAATATTGTATTGGTTTTGCCATACATCAACATGAATCCACCACAGGTGTACACGTGTTCCCCATCCTGAACCCCCTCCCACCTCCCTCCCCCGTACCATCCCTTTGGGTCATCCCAGTGCACCAGCCCCAAGCATCCTATATCCTGCATCGAACCTACTGGCAATTTGTTTCATATATGATATTATACATGTTTCAATGCCATTCTCCCAAATCATCCCACCCTCTCCTTCTCCCTCAGAGTACAGAAGACTGTTCTATACATCTGTGTCTCTTTTGCTGTCTCGCATACAGGGTTATCGTTACCGTCTTTCTAAATTCCATATATATACGTTAGTATACTGTATTGGTGTTTTTCTTTCTGGCTTACTTCACTCTGTATAAGCAGCTCCAGTTTCATCCACCTCATTAGAACTGATTCAAATGTATTCTTTTTAATGGCTGAGTAATACTCCATTGTGTATATGTACCGCAGCTTTCTTATCCATTCATCTGCTGATGGACATCTAGGTTGCTTCCATGTCCTGGCTATTATAAACAGTGCTGTGATGAACATTGGGGTACACATGTCTCTTTCAGTTCTGGTTTTCTCAGTGTGTATGCCCAGCAGTGGGATTGCTGGGTCATAAGGCAGTTCTGTTTCCAGTTTTTAAGGAATCTCCACACTGTTCTCCATAGTGGCTGTACTAGTTTGCATTCCCACATGTCTTTAGTGATGTTCTGCCCTATTTGGTTTCTCAAGTTTTTGTTTTCATTCTCTTTAATTATATTATATGTGCATTTATTTTTTTTTCTGAAGCGTGGTTTTTCACCCCTAACTAGTATATATTTCTAAGAACAGGGATGTATTAACATTTTTAGCCCTACTTTTCTATCCTTAATAGATAACTGTATATTTTTCTCCATATAGGTTTTGAACATTTCTAATAGTTTTTTCCTAAATGTTTAATTTTTTCACTGTGTAGATGATTTTTCTTATCTGTTATATCTTCTAACTGGGTAATTTTTGTTATAGGAGCACTATGGTTTTTTGCATATTAACTTTATATCTTGCTCCTTCCTGAAATCTTCTATTGTTTGAGTTAGTTTTATCATTGATTGTCCAGAATTTTCCAGGTAGACTCTACTCTCATGTCTGAAAATACAGTGTTATTTCTTCTTTTCCAAATCTTTATTTTCTCTATTCTGATTGCATTGACTATTCCTTCTCCAGAGCAGTGTAAAATTGTATTTGAGGTAGTGGGTATCTTTGTCTTCTTTCAGACCTTAGTGGGAATACCTCCAGATTTTCTCCACTAAGAAAGATGCTGGCCTTACAATTAACACAATTCTTATGTGTTAAGTAAATATCCATCTGTGTTAATAATCTATTGCTGCTCAACAGGTTATCTCAAAATGTAGTTGCTTAAAATGTAGGGGTAGTTAAAAGAATAAACACTTATTCTCTTGTATTTTTGAAGGTACAGAATCTGGGCTTGGCTTAGCAGGATCCCTTTGCTTCAGTGTCTCTCTCAAGGCTCTAATCAAGATTGTTGCCCAGGGCTGCTGACTTACCCGAAAGCTCAAGTGAGGAAAGATCCTCTATCTTTTTCACTCATATGGTTGTTGGCAGGATTCAACCAATTCCTTGCAGGTTATTAGACTGAGGGCATCAGTTCCTAGCTGGCTGTTGGCCAGAGAACTTCCTTAGTTCATCGCCACTTAGCCTCTATTGTGTAGCTCACAACATGGCAGCTGACTTCGATCAGAGTGAGCAAGCAGAAGAGCATATGAGGCTACGTCAGAGAGGAGCCCTTGCCCCTTTCTAGTCTAATCATGGAAGTGGCATCGCATCACTGTTGCTGTGACACTCAAGGGGAGGCCTGCATCCTCCTGCATGCCGAGGAGTGGGGACCACCGGGGACCATCCTAGGTACTGCCTACCACACTATTAATTCCTATTTTCTCAAGAATTTTTTTATTAGTAATGGGTATGACATTTTTCAAAAGCTTTTTTCAGACTTTAAGTCTACTGGAAAAATCCTTGAGGCCTTCAGGCAAAAAGGTGAACCAGTTATGAAGATGAAGAAGATTGTAACATAAGACTCCAAACTGAATTATCTACACAATGGCAGTTGAATTCTGGATTGACAGTTTTTATTTTTTTGAGCTTCTTGAAAGTATTTGACTATCTTCAGATCTCCATAGATTCTCATAAGAAGTCAGCGGAATTTTTATCACTCTCCGCATGTGTGTAATATATCATTTTTCTCTGACTTCTTTGAAGAATTTCTTTTGATCTTGGCTTTTAGCAATTTAACTGTGATGTGCCTTGCTATAATATTCTTTGTATTTATCTTGGCGTTTGCTAAGCTACTTGAATCAGTGAATTTATGTCTTTTACCAAATTTGGGACATTTTCAACCATTATTTCTTCAAATACTTTTTATGCACCTTTTCCTCTCTCTCTTTATTGGACTCAGTTTACATGTATCTTGTTGATATTGTCCTACATACCTCTGAGGGACTTCATGTTTCCTCCTTTTTTTCCTGCACTTAGAGTGAATCATTGATATTGATCTGTCTCCAAGAGCTTGAATTGGTAGAATTAATATAGTTAAAATAGCCATACCACACAAGCAATCTACAGATTTAACATGATACCTATCAAATTACCCATGACATTTTTCACAGAACTAGAACAAATAATCCTAAAATTTATATGGAACTACAAAAGACTCAGGCTTACCAAAGCAATCCTAAGGAAAACGGAACAAAGCTGGAGGTATAACCCTTTTAGACTTCAGATAGTGTTTCAGAGCTACAGGAATCAAAACATTTCAGTTCTAGAATATTCTTTCCTTCATCCTTTCTTAGTTTCTGTTTCTCTGCTAAGATTTCCTTATCCTTTAATTAAGACATATTTTACTTTAGATCACTATGCATAATTATAACAACTACTTTTAGAGAGTTGTCTGCTAATTCCCAACATCAGAGTTCTCTTGGGGTTGCTATAGATTGTTTATTGTCATTGACATTTTCCTGAGTATTCATATGTTAAGTAACTTTAGATTATATTCTGACAATAGAGGATATGTGTTTTGGAGACTAAAATCTGTTAATTTCTTTGAAGAGTGTTGATGTTTTGTTTCAGTGGTTTCCCTGGTTGACTCAAAACAGTAAAGTGCCTTTTGGAAGGCAACTGAAATCTCAGTCTGGTTCTTTTATCTTTAGTTATAGTTTTTTCCAATACAAATGGTTTTGGAATAAGCCACTGATTCAGGCAAAGTTTATACATAGGATTTGGGGTTTCCCCTCCCTGTTTGTTTGTTTTCTGATATTCTCTGTTTGTCAGGGACCACTGTTGCCCTGAACTCTATCCTCATTTTGGCTAGTAAGACTGCAGTTTTCTTTTGGAATTTTAGCCACTTTTTGTGGTAACTGTTTGTCCCTTTCCTTAGACTAAATGCTATTAAGAAAAAAAAATGAAACTCAGACTTAACCAGTGTCATTCTTCAGTTTTTGCCTTTCTTCCAGAACTGACTTTTGTTCACTGTTGCAGTGCCTGAGGGTCATTTTGTCTATGTGTGCTCTTCAGCATTTTAGTTGTCAGAGCATCAGTCTAGTAGGAGTTCATTCTGCTGTACTGGAATTGAAACTCACATTCTTTTACTTGAATCTGTTTTTGCCTTTATGACTCAAGTGGGTTTCTTGAAGTCAGCATTAGTTGGTTCTTTGATTTTGACCAGTCTAACAATCTGGCTCATTCCACTGGAATATTTAGACTATTTATGTTTAATACGATTACTGATAGGATTGAGTTTAAGTTCACCATCTTAACAATTGTTTTTTTCTATTTGTCCCGACTGTTCTCTATTATTTTTCCCTTCTTTAGTTTCCTTCTTTTAAATTATTTCAGTGTTATTTTAGGATTATGTTTTATTACCATTATTGATTTATTAACTCTACTTCATTTCAATATTGAAAGGTTTATGTTTCTTTAACCTATTATAATCTACCTTCCAATAACATACTACTTCACATTTAATATAAGAACCTTGGATCAATGCATTCAGTTCATCCTTCCTATCCTTTATGCTGTTGTCCTATGTTTTACATATGTATGAGTGTTGTGAGAGAGAGAGACCTATGTATGTATAAACCATATATATCAGTCAAGGTCCAGTTAGAAACTATACCACTAATTTAAGCAGGGAAAATTAAAGAATTGTTAACTAGTAAAATGTTATTAACTAAAAGAGGTTAAAAAGGACTCCATGGTACTTAGAATTAGTGAGTACAAAAAGTAGATCTGTACCTAGAGAATTGGACAGTGAAGGAACTAAAGACTTAGGAGACTTCCAAACCCTAGGCTGAGGTTAGACCTCTTCGAAGAAGATAGGACTGCCACAAAGCGTATAGCATTCACGTGGTGAAGAGCCTTGCCATCTGATTTAGGCCAGAGCAGATCTGTAACATCATCTAACTGTTGCAGTAGTAGTATTCGTAATCCAGAGCTGGCATATTAAAAGCAGCCTGACGGTGGGAGGCAGCTGCCTGAGACCATGGCAGAGCTAGTGCAGCAGTGGCCGCGCGGTGGGAAGACGGTTACATGAGGCCAGTTGAAGTTGCTTATAGAAGCACGTTGTTGGGTGAGGAGCGTGGCCTGAGGATAACAGCCAGAGATGCTGCAAAACTGACTTCAGCTTGGGGCGTTCGTGGTTGGAGATGTGGCTTAAAGTGATCCAGGAGGGCTGCTGGGGCTTGGCTCTGTATGGAATAAAAAATAGAAAGAAGACTGGACACAGAGAGATGCCTTCCTGATATTCTCACCTTGAAGAGTCACTCTAACACCTTCTTTTGATAACATTAGTCCTAACATTAGATCAATTAGCAAAGGAGAAATTTTGACAGGGTCCAGCTCCAATATGTCATAACAAGTCGATTTGTAGCTAAGAGATAAAATTGGTATCTGGTGAAATACACTGTTACATACATTTTGCATTTAAATTCTTAAAGAAACTTAAAAATGAGGAAATGTCTTTTATATTAGTTTCTATATTCTATCAGATTTGGTTTGCTTGGAAAAAAGTCTTCATTTGTCCTTTTAAAAAAAAAATTGAACTTTTGCTTTGAGATAATGGTGGTATCACGCATAAGAAGTAATT
This sequence comes from Nanger dama, assembly GCA_917880005.1. Lineage (NCBI taxonomy): Eukaryota > Metazoa > Chordata > Mammalia > Artiodactyla > Bovidae > Nanger > Nanger dama. Next base: position 7,075,230 of record CAKJTW010000044.1, on the reverse strand, counting down.
CATAAACATCCTTGTGTACCCTTTTAGGTTCTACCAGTGTTCATGTTTTACATAACTATAGTATAAGATCACCACCAGGAAATTGACAATACTACAATCTACTGATATTATTCTGTTTTCCTAATTTTTACCCTTTTATAATCACATTCCCCGTGTCCCCAAACCCTGGCAACTGCTACTCTGTTCTCCACCTCTATAACTTAGTCAGTTTAATTTTTTATGTTTTATAAATCATACAGTATGCAACCTTTCAGGGCTAGCTTTTTTTTTCATTCAGCATAATTCCCCTACCTATTTAAGTAGTTGCATGTAGCAGTAGTTCCTTTATGTTGCTGAGTTATATTTAACACTATGGATGTAATAGAGTTTGTCCATTCACCTACTGAAGGACATACTAGTTTCATTTTTAGCTATTAGGCATAAAGCTTCTATGAACATTCATGTACATGTTTTTGGTATATGAGTAAGTTTTCATATCTCTGAGATAAATGCTTAAGAGTTTAATTGCTGAATCATATGAAAATTCTTTGTTTCATTTTTTAAATTAAAATATGATTTACATAAAAATTTAATCATACACTGTAAAAGTGTATGGTTCATTGGTTTTGGTATATACACAAGATTGAACAACCATTATCACTGTCTAATCCAGAACATTTTCATCACCCTGCTGCTGCTGAGTCACTTCAGTCGTGTCCAACTCTGTGCGACCCCGTGAGACGGCAGCCCACCAGGCTCCCTGACCCTGGGATTCTCCAGGCAAGAACGCTGCAGTGGGTTGCCATTTCCTTCTGCATGGCATGAAAGTGAAAAGTAAAAGGGAAGTCGCTCAGTCTTGTCCGACTCTTCGCAACCCCATGGACTGCAGCCCACCAGGCTCCTCTGTCCATGGGATTTTCCAGGCAAGAGTACTGGAGAGAAGTGTCATCACCTTCTAATCATTCCCCTCTCCTAATTCCTTGTAACTCACTAGTGACCCATAATCTGCTTTCTGTTTCTATGGATATTCCTGTACTGGCCATTTCATATAAATGGAATCATGCAACATGTGACTATTTACGTCTGGCATTTTAGCATAGCATGTGTCGTCTATGTTGTGGCGTATTTCAGAATCCATTCTTTTTATGGCTGAGTAATATTCCATCGCATGGATAGACAGCATTTTGTTTATCCATTTTTTAGTCAGTAGACATTTGACTAATTTCCACATTTTGGCTATGGTGAATAATGCAGTTGTAAACATTTATGTAGAAGTTTGGTTATGAACATTTATTTTTAGTTCTCTGGAGTTTCTTCCTAGGAGTGGAATGCAGTGGTAACTCCATGTTTAACGTTTGAGGAACTGCCAAACTGTTCCAAAGAGGCTGTACTATTTTGTACCTTTACCAGCAGTATGTGAGGATTTTCCACATTGTCATCAACACTTGTTATTTTCTGTACTTTTGATTATAGTCTCCCTCAGTTCAGTTCAGTTCAGTCGCTCAGTCGTGTCCGACTCTTTGCAACCCCATGAATCACAGCATGCCAGGCCTCCCTGTTCATCACCATCTCTCGGAGTTCACTCAGACTCACGTCCATCAAGTCCGTGATGCCATCCAGCCATCTCATCCTCTGTCGCCCTCTTCTCCTCCTGCCCCCAATCCCTCCCAGCATCAGAGTCTTTTCCAGTGAGTCAACTCTTCGCATGAGGTGGTCAAAGTACTGGAGCTTCAGCTTCAGCATCATTCCTTCCAAAGAAATCCCAGGGTTGATCTCCTTCAGAATTGACTAGTTGGATCTCCTTGCAGTCCAAGGGACTCTGAAGAGTCTTCTCCAACCCCACAGTTCAAAAGCATCAGTTCTTCGGCGCTCAGCCTTCTTCACAGTCCAACTCTCACATCCATACATGACCACAGGAAAAACCATAGCATTGACTAGACGGACATTCGTCGGCAAAGTAATGTCTCTGCTTTTGAATATACTATCTAGGTTGGTCATAACTTTTCTTCCAAGGAGTAAGCGTCTTTTAATTTCATGGCTGCAGTCACCATCTGCAGTGATTTTGGAGCCCCCCAAAATAAAGTCTGACACTGTTTCCACTGTTTCCCCATCTATTTCCCATGAAGTGATGGGACCGGATGCCATGATCTTCGTTTTCTGAACGCTGAGCTTTAAGCCAACTTTTCACTCTGCTCTTTTACCTTCATCAAGAGGCTTTTTAGTTCTTTTTCACTTTCTGCCACAAGGGTGGTGTAATCTGCATATCTGAGGTTATTGATATTTCTCCCAGCAATCTTGATTCCAGCTTATGTTTCTTCCAGTCCACCGTTTCTCATGATGTACTCTGCATATAAGTTAAATAAGCACGGTGACAGTATACAGCCTTGACGTACTCCTTTTCCTATTTGGAACCAGTCTGTTGTTCCATGTCCAGTTCTAACTGTTGCTTCCTGACCTGCATACAGATTTCTCAAGAGGTAGGTCAGGTGGTCTGGTATTCCCATCTCTTTCAGAATTTTCCACAGTTTGTTGTGATCCACATAGTCAAAGGCTTTGGCATAGTCAGTAAATGAGAAATAGATGTTTTTCTGGAACTCTCTTGCTTTTTCCATGATCCAGCGGATGTTGGCAATTGATATCTGGTTCCTCTGCCTTTTCTAAATCCAGCTTGAACATCAGGGAGTTCACGGTTCACGTATTGCTGAAGCCTGGCTTGGAGAATTTTGAGCATTCCTTTACTAACATGTGAGATGAGTGCAATCGTGCAGTAGTTTGAGCATTCTTTGGCATTGCCTTTCTTTGGAACTGGAATGAAAACTGACCTTTTCCAGTCCTATGGCCACTGCTGAGTTTTCCAAATTTGCTGGCATATAGAGTGCAGCACTTTCACAGCATCATCTTTCAGGATTTGAAACAGCTCCACTGGAATTCCATCACCTCCACTAGCTTTGTTCATAGTTATGCTTTCTAAGGCCCACTTGACTTCACATTCCAAGATGTCTGGCTCTAGATGAGTGATCACATCATCATGATTATCTGGGTCATGAAGATCTTTTTGTACAGTTCTTCCGTGTATTCTTGCCACCTCTTCTTAATATCTTCTGCTTCTGTTTGGTCCAGACCATTTCTGTCCTTTATTGAGCCCATCTTTGCAGGAAATGTTCCTTTGGTATCTCTAATTTTCTTGAAGAGATCTCTAGTCTTTCCCATTCTGTTGTTTTCCTCTGTTTCTTTACATTGATCGCTGAGGAAGGCTTTCTTATCTCTTCTTGCTATTCTTTGGAACTCTGCATTCAGATGCTTATATCTTTCCTTTTCTCCTTTGCTTTTTGCCTCTCTTCCTTTCACAGCTATTTGTAAGGCCTCCCCAGACAGCCATTTTGCTTTTTTGCATTTCATTTCCACGGGGAAAATATTTACATGGAAATGCAAGGGATTTAGAATAGCTAAAATCAAATGAAAAAATGATTTTAGCTATTCTAAATCCCTTGCATTTCCATGTGAATATTAAGATCTGCTTCTCAATTTATAAAAGAAAAAAAAGCCAACTGTTATTGTTGATAAAGATTGCATTGACTCTTTAGATCAGTTTGTGGATTATTGCCATCCTAACAGTATTATGTCTTCTAATCCAAGAATGTGGGATATCTTTCTGTTCATTTAGGTCTTCAGTTTCTTTCAAGAATTTTATAGTTTGAATATTGAACACTTTTTAGTGTAAAAATACTGAATTTCTTCTGTTAAATTTATTCTTTTTGATGTTTTTGTACATGAATTATATTCTTAATTTCCCTTTAGAATTGTTTAGTGCCTAGAATATAAAAATTCTTGTCTGGGAAATCCCATGAAGAGAGGAGCTTGGCAGGCTTCAGTCCATGGGAATGCAAGGTCAGACATGACTTAGCAACTAAAACAACAACAACAATATAAAAATACAGTTGATTTTTATATATTGATATTATATCCTTCAACTTTGCCAGACTCATTTATTAGCTCTTTCTTGTTTTTGTTGAATTCCTTCCAGTTTTCTGTAAACAAGATCAAGTCATCTACCAATAAAGAGTTGTGTTTCTTCCTTTCTGAACTACGTACCTTTTATTTCTTTTTCTTGCTTAGTTGCCCTGGCTAGAATATAGAGTGTTGAATAGAAGTGATGAGACTGGACATCTTTGTGTTGATCTTAGGGGGAAAGTTTTTAGTCTTTTGCCATTAAGTGTGTTAGCTTTAGATTTTTCATAGGTCCCCATATGTAACTGAGGAAATTCTCTTCTATACTTTATTTTCTGTTTTTAGTATAAAAGATATTTGGTTTTATCAGATAATCTTTCCCTCTTTCATCTATTGAGATGATCATATGTTTTTATTAATGTTTGTGTGTTGAACCAGCTGTGCGTTACTGGGGATAATTTTCATTTGCTCACGGAGTATAATCCTTTTTATATGTTGCTGGATTTGGCTTGCTAGTATTTTGTTGAAGATTTTTGCATCTGTATTCATAAGAGATAGTGGTCTGTAGTCTTCTTTTCTGGTTATGTCTTTGTCTGGATTTGGTATCACAATTGTATTGGCCTTATAGAAAGAGTTCCTCTACTCTCTGTTCTTTATTTTTTCCCCTTTCCTTTTTATTTTTATTTTTTTTAAGTGTCTGGTCAGTACTTTAGTGGTCAGCTAATGATTAAGCAGAGATTTCTTTAACAACCTGAATCTGCTAAGTTTCCCTGTCTTTGCTGTGGTCTCTGTGTGTGTATTGTGGCATACCTTCCCCTCTCAGGTAGACAGTTGACAGCTTTGCTTTAGACTTCACTTCTTATGTGTGCTAAATCACTTTAGTGGTGTCTGACTCTTTGCAACCCTATGGGCTGTAGCCTGCCAGGCTCCTCTGTCCATGAGATTCTCCAGGCAAGAATATGGAGTGGGTAGCCATTCCCTACTCCAGAAGATCTTCCCAACCTAGGGATCAAACCCAGGTCTTCAGCATTGCAGGCAGATTCTTTACCATCTGAGCCACCAGGGAAGCCCTTCATTTCTTATGAAGAGCTTCAATTTCAGCAAAGTTGAGAGCTTAGGGTTTCTCAGATCTTTTCCTGAGCATATGTGCAACTCTGGGCATGCATGTGACCTTGTATGTTTCTAGAAATACGCTAGTTTTTCAAAGTTCCTCTGTAAATCTCCTTCCCCAATTTTTTTGTTTAAGGTTTTTGGTTGTCTGTTGTTTGCTCCAGCTTTTATCTACTGTCTTAGGCAGCAGTGAAGTTAAATCAGTTGCCTGTAATTTATCTCAACTGGGGAAAGTGTTTTTGTACTGGGCAAGCTTGTAGTCGGATCAAGTTAGAAACAGACTTGCAAATGGGGTCTTTCAGGGAACCATGAGACAGTCAAATGACGGTTCTCTGGGAGTGAACTGCAGCTTGGGTCTGTCCCTCTCGGTGCTGGCCAGGCCACTGCAGGTAAAGTGACCGCAGTGTTTCCAGGCCCTGCAGTGCTGGAGAGCTGGGGATAGGACCAGGGCAAGGGAAAACACCCCAAGGTCACAGCCCAAGGTCACAGCCTCTTCTTCTGACTGGGATGCTTGCTGCTTTCCTTAAACAAACCCTCCCTTTGTTACTTCAAGTCTTTGAGTTTAATTTCCAAAATTTTGTACATGTAGCTTATGAATAATTTTTGACAGTATTCTTGTTAATTTTATGAAAAGAGAATTTTGGAGGTCCTTACTCTGCCACTTTTCATCTGAATTTGTAGTTTCATTAAAAACTTCCAAATAATTTTCCAGGTTGGCTGTACCATTTTACATTCTCCCCTAGTAGTGTGTGATTGTTCCAGTTTCTCCACATCTCACCAATGTTATTTTGATGTCGTTGTTTAACTTTTTTTTTCATTTTGATAGATGTGTGGTTTTATCTAATTGTGATTTTAATTTGTATTTCTCTAATGCCTAATAACATATAACATTTGACATCTTTTAAAATACTTGTCATCTTTATCTTTTCTTCAGTGAAATGTCTGTTCTTGGCTATTGTACATTTTCTATTTGGGTCCTTTTTTAGTTGTAAGAATTTTAAGAATTCTTTATATATTCTGGAAACCAGTCCTTGGTTGTATATGCTGTTTACAAATATTTTCTCCCATTGTATACTTTCTATTTTCATGTTCTTTTGCAGAGCAAAAGTTTTACCTTTGATGAGGTCCACATGAACAATTTTTGCTTTTATGTATCATGTTTTTAGTATCAAATATAAGAATATTTTCTAATCCTAGGCCCTAAAGATTTTCTTCTTTTTCCTCTAAAAGTTGTGTAGTTTTTTACTTTACATTCATCTTCATAATTCTGAAAAAAAAAAAATAGCCTTCTGGAATTAGAGTTCTTCAGTTCAGTTCAGTCACTCAGTCATGTCCGACTCTTTGCAATCTCGTGGACTGTAGCACGCCAGGCTTCCTTATCCATCGTCCTCATACTCATGTCCATCAAGTTGGTGATGCCATCCAACCATCTCATCCTCTGTCATCCCCTTCTCCTCCTGTCTTCAGTCTTTCCCAGCATCGGGTCTTTCCCAAGGACTCAGTGCTTTGCATTGGGTGGCCAAAGTATTGGAGTTTCAGCTTCAGCGTCAGTCCTTCCAATGAATATTCAGGACTGATCTCCTTCAGGATGGACTGGATCTCCTTGCAGTCCAAGGAACTCTCAAGAGTCTTCTCCAACACCACAGTTCAAAAGCATCAATTCTTTGGCACTCAGCTTTCTTTATAGTCCAACTCTTACATCCATACATGACTACTGGAAAAACCAAAGCTTTGACTAGAGAGACCTTTGTCAGCAAAGTAATGTCTCTGCTTTTTAAGTTGTATAGTGTTTTACTCTGCTAAAAGTTGTTTAGTTTCTTACTTTACATTCTGCTTCATAATTCTGAAATATATATATATATATATATATATATATATATATATATATATATAGTCTTCTGGAATTAAAGTTTTTGGTTGTTGGTTACTTCTTTCCTTTCAACATTTTCTTGGTGTTCTTTGTCTCCTGGCTTGCATAATTTCTGAAGAGACATTCCTATATTTCTTCCACAGCATGTAAAGTACTTTTCTCCTTGGGCTACTTTGAAGAATTTCTGTTTCTTATATTGGTTTTCAGGAATTTGTTATGATTCGCTTGACATATGATTATCCTTGACATTCATTGAGCATCTTGGGTTTTTGTTGCTGTCGTTGTTTAGTCACTAAGCTGTGTCCAATGCTTCGTGACCCCATGGACTAAAGCACACCAGGCTTCTCTGTCTTCCATGATCTCCCAGAGTTTGCTCAGATTCATGTCTATTGAGTCGATGATGCCATCTAACCATCTCATCCTCTGCTGCTCCTGTTTCCTTTTGCCTTCAGTCTTTCTCAGAGTCAGGGTCTTTTCCAATGAGTCAGCTCTTCACATAAAGTGACCAAAATATTGGAGTTTCAACTTCAGCATCAGTCCTTCCAATGAATACCCAGGGTTGATTTCCATTAGGATTGACTGGCAGTCCAAGGGACTCTCAAGAGTCTTCTACAGCACCACGATTCGAAAGCATCAGTTCTTTGGCACTTAGCCGTCTTTATTGTCCAACTCTCATCCATACATGACTACTGGGAAAACCATACATTTGACCATATGGACCTTTGTCAGCAAACTGATGTCTCTGCTTTTTAATACACTGTCTAAATTTGTCAGAGTTTTCCTTCTGAGGAGCAAGATTCTTTTAATATCCTGGCTGCAGTTACCATCCACAGTGATTTTGGAGCCCAAGAAAAGAAAATCTGTCACTGCTTCTACTTTTTCCCCTTCTGTTTGCCATGAAATGATAGACTGCATGCCCATCTTAGTTTTATTAATATTGAGTTTCAAGCCAGCTTTTCACTCTCCCTTTGCATACCTATCAAGAGGCTCTTTAGTTCCTCTTCACTTTCTGCCACTAGAATAGTACCATCTGCATATCTGAGGTTGTTGCTGTTTTCCCTGGCAGTCGTGATTCCACCTTGTGATTCATACAGCCTGGCATTTTGTGTGATGTACTCTGTGTGTTTGTGCATGCTCAGCCGGTCAGCCATGCCCAATGCCTTGTGACCCCATGGACTGTGGCCCACCAGGCTGCTCTGTCCATGGAATTTTCCAGGCAAGAAAACTCTAGCGGAATGCCATTTCCTTCTCTAGGAGATCTTCTCCATCTAGGTATCAAACCCACGTCTCTGGCTTTTCCTGCATTAGCAGGAGGAGTCTTTACCACTGCACCACCTGGGAAGCCCCAGAATATACTCTGCATATAAGTTAAATATGCAAGGTGACAATATACAGCTTGTCTTACTCTTTTCCCAAATTTGAACCAGTCAGTTGTTCCATTCAGAACATGACCTGTCTGTCTTGCATGGCCTTGCATGGCATGGCTTATAGCTCCATTGAATCACACAAGCCTCTTCACCACAACAAGGCTGTGATCCCTGAAAGGTTGTGTCTTTATAGCTAGCATCAAATTTGAAATTTTTAAACATTATTTCTTTAGATATTTATTTCTATGCCCTTATCTCTGGTCCCTACTTTTGAGACTCTTACCTGTTGTTAATTTGATATTGTCCCATAATTACTGACACACTGTTACAGTTCTTTTCAGTCTTTATTTTTTTAAATGTGCTTCATTTACGACAAATTATGTTTCTCTATTTTCAGAATTAGTAATATTTTCTGTTTCAATATCTAATTTGCTGTTAATCCCACCTAGTGGAATTTTTATTTTTTATATTTGATCTCTAGAAGTGCTATTTGGGTCTTCTTTATATGTTAACATTTGTCTTACAATGTTAATGTTTTTCTTTGAATACCTGAATATAATTGCTTTATCTGTGTCATACCAGGTCTATTTGTGGTACCTATTTTTTATCCTGGTTATTGGTCATATTTTCCTGATTCTTAGCACTTTTTCATTAGATGCTGGACCTTATAAATGTTAATTATTGAGTGTTACACTTTGTTGAATTCCTTTTGTGGTGCTTTATTCTGGCTTTAAAATTATTAGCAATTTAGTTTGATCCTTTCATGGTCTGTTTTTATGCTTTGTTAGGACAGGTCTAGAGTAACCTCTACTGTAGGGATAGTTTAGCCCTATTACCCACAGAAGTCCTTTTGAGGATCTCATTTAAATCACAAAGTGATCGACAAGGATTTGGTAAACTTGCTGCTCAGAACTTGAGTGCTTTCTAGCCCTGTATGAGTTCTGTGGACTGTTCAGCTGTTAGGTTTTCAGTTATGTTTTGCCTGGAATACATTTTAGAATTCAACTAAGAGTCAAAGGTTGCCTTGTGTTTTGTTTTTTTGTTTTCTTTTATCAGTAGTACCTTCTCCAGAACTGTACTCCACAACTCCCAGCTGCCTCGGGTTCCCTGAACTCTGCTATGTATCTTCATAACTCCATGAGACTTGCATTCTTTGTTTGGTATCCACGGTCCACAATTTGCCTCTAGGCAAATTTGCCACAATTTGTTGTGAGCAAAAATGAGTTGCTCACCTCACTTGTTTTTTCTCTCTCTAGCTGCCTCTTGTCAGTATCTGAAAATAATTGTTTCATATAATACATTCAGTTTTCTTATTGCTTATAGCAATTGGGTAAATCTGGTCCCTATTATTTAATCATGACTGAAAATAAATGACTTGTTCCTTTAATTAAAAATTTTTTAAATTTGGAACAGTTTTGTGTTTACAGAAAAGTTGTAAAGATACTAAGTACAGAGTTCTGGTATCTAGTTTCTCCTCTTGTCAATATCTTAATACAATTTTTGTGGCACTATTGTCAAAATTAAGAAACTGACATTGGCATATTACTATTAAGTAAATATCTATAATTTTATTAAAAAAAAAACAGCCAACCACTTTCAAAGTGGCTGTACTGTCATGCATTCTCACAAAAATGAGAGTAGAAGAAACAGCTTGATGAAAACCACTTCGGTTGAGACACCACCATTTTAACTAATTTGAAATAACAGAAGTAAAGAGAAGGGACTTAAAATTGCCAAGCCTTTGATTACAGATGACTCATGATAACAATAATAACTATAACAATGGGGTTCACTGAATTTTCTTCTAAGGGCTTTACATTTATTGATTCATTTAATCCTTACAATATCCCAATGTTCTTGATGCTATTATTCTCCAGTTCCATAGATTAAGAAAGTGAAAAGGTCACTGATTTTCCCCTGCTCACGTGGCTAATAAGGTACACGCTGTCTGGCTCCAGGACCTACTCTCTGATCCATTCTGCCAAGGATGATTGTTTATCAGTTGCACATCGGAAAAACCTGAGATGGCCTTGGGCATCTATATTTTGAAGACCACTGGTGGTTCTTATATGTAGTCAGGATTGAGAACATTCTAAACTACTGCTTCTTCATTAAAATGTAGATAAATTGAATGTTTTAAAATATACTTATTTATTTTAATGATAATAGTGAATAATTTAGTTCTTGTTTTGACTGAGACATTTTAAAGTCCTTTTATATAGGTAGAATGTTCAAACTCTTGCACAATTTTATTCATCTCATGTGCTAGCAAAGTAATGCTCAAAATTCTCCAAGCCAGGCTTCAACAGTATGTGAACCATGAACTTCCAGATGTTCAAGCTGGATTTACAAAAGGCAGAGGAACCAGAGATCAAATTGACAACATCCGTTGGATCATCGAAAAAGCAAGAGAGTTCCAGAAAAACATCTACTTTATTGACTATGTGAAAGCCTTTGACTGTGTGGATCACAACAAACTGTGGAAAATTCTTAGAGATGGAAATATCAGACCACCTGACCTGCCTCCTGAGAAATCTGTATGCAAGTCAAGAAGGAACAGTTAAAACTGTACATGGAACAATAGAATGGTTCCAAATTGGGAAAGGAGTACGTCAAGGCTGTTACATTGTCACCTTGCTTACTTAACTTATATACAGAGTCAGTTCAGTTCACTTCAGTTGCTCAGTCGTGTCTCTTTGCCACTCCATGAACTGCAGCACGCCAGGGCTCCTTGTCCATCATCAACTCCCGGAGTCCACCCAAACCCATGTCCATAGAGTCAGTGATGCTATCCAACCATCTCATCCTCTGTCATCCCCTTCTCCTCCTGCCCTCAATCTTTCCCAGCATCAGGGTCTTTTCCAATGAGTCAGCTCTTTGCATCAGGTGGCCAAAGTATTGGAGTTTTAACTTCAGCATCAATAGCATCAATCCTTCTGCGCTATGCAGAGTACATCATGTGAAACACTGGGCTGGATGAAGCACAAGCTATTGTCAAGATTGCTGGGAGAAATATCAATAACCTCAGAGATGCAGATGACACCACCCTCATGGCAGAAAACAAAGAAGGACTAAAGAGCCTCGTGACGAAAATGAAAGAGAAGAGTGGAAAAGCTGGCTTAAAACTCAGCATTCAGAAAACTAAGATCACGGCATCCTGCCCCATCACTTCGTGGCAAATAGACTGAGAAGCAGTGGAAACAGTAAGAGACTGTATTTTTGGAGGCTCCAAAATCATTGCAGATTATGACTGAAGCCATGAAATTAAAAGACGCTTATTCCTTGGAAGAAAAGTTATGACCAACCTAGACAGCATATTAAAAGCAGAGACATTACTTTACTAGCAAAGGTCCATATAGTCAAAGCTGTGGTTTTTCCAGTAGTCATGTACGGATGTGAGAGTTGGTTTATCAAATGGTTTATCAAAATCTAGTTCTCTGGTCTCAAAATCAGTGATACAATTTATTTTTAAAATTATTACTGTGTGATTTTCATTGGTCACTATTTTGCTCTGAATAGTTGGCTGCTGACAATTGCATGATGTCTCCACCAGAGAGTGCTAGAGATACTTCAGTGGGGAATGTTGTTTACTTAGGCTTGCCTGGACTTGTCAGCGTGTTAGACTTTTTTTATTTTTAGGAAAGAATTTGATTTCTTGTTTACAAAATTCCGCTTGATGTGAAATAAATTCTATATCTTGGCAATTAAGTATTTCTGCATATATTGTAAATGATAAGTATTTAATCACTTCACTCTTGGTTCTCCTAGCTGTCTTAAAATATCTTTGATTTGATTATTTTGTGACGTTATCCTTTAAAAATTAAAAGTTGTGTTTCCCTATACACAGTAGTTGTTGACTTTTCTTAACATTATTAGGTGTTTTGCTGAAAACCTTCATAACTTAAAATGAACTAGAGAAACTAGTAATGTGTTTTATGAGCTTAAGAAATAATTGTTCATTGTATATGCTTTTTAAAACAGAAACTGAATTAGCAAATAGTTTTAATATTTGCAATTCTATCATACAGTATTATTCTCAAAGTATTATTAATTATTTTGTGCTATGCATTTAGAATAGTGTATGAAAGAAAGTCTGGTCCTTTTATTATATTCAATAAATTTCTAAGTGAGCATTTTACAGGGTGATTATCTAGCAGAAGTACTAAGCGATAATAACTTTTTTCCCTTCTTTTTTCTAGGTATCTTCACTCAAATAACATAGTTGTGGTTCCGGAAGGTAAATACACTTTCAGTTTTTACTAATAGTTAGGAGGTGTTAGAGTTAAATCTGTGCTTTATAATAGTAGAACAGATTGTCTCTTTAAACCTATTTTGGTTGGAATATTAGGGAATTTTAATTATAAAACATTATTATTAGTTTCAAAGCTTTTTCCCTCTAAGTAGTAAGACCAGTTAACAGTTGGCAGTTAAATTTAGTAAGTATAAAATATTTATAATGGTTAAGTAAATTATCAGATAAATTGACATTGGGTAAATAATAAAATAACTTCTAATTCATTAAATTGAGTTAAGCATTTTGGTTAGATAAAAAGACTATATATCATTTCATGAATTATTTATTCAAGTAGTTTTTACATTGTTTTAACATTTTTATTTGTAATCTTTTAAAGTTTATATTGAGGTGGAAGTGTTACTTCATAAAATGTTGTTTGATACTATACTGCAATAAAAATGTTTTAAAAAATTAATTTGATATATGCTTTTACTATTATGTCAGCACCAGAGATAGGGATATTAAGTATTAAAATATTTAAACTTGGATAATATTTAATTGCATTATAAGTTGGTCTTAACACTTGAGTCAAATTAATTTTGCTTTTACCCTTCTTTTCTCTTCAAAGCCATTGGGTCCCTTGTAAAACTACAATGTTTGGATCTTAGTGACAATGCCTTAGAAATTGTTTGCCCAGAAATTGGTCGTCTGAGAGCTTTACGTCATCTTCGATTAGCTAATAACCAGCTGCAATTCCTACCTCCAGGTAATTACCGTCTGTAGCACAGAAGCTTCTTGTCTGTTCTGAGGCTATTTTTATTAATATTTCTCACTGTGTGTCTAGGCAGTGGGCTTTGGGTATATCTGTAAGTTTCTGATTGTCCGCTTGTTAGAGGAGGATGGTAAGGAATGTGGATGGACTATGACTAAAAGTCTTTTCCTTGATGCAGACATAAGAAGATGGCATTTATGTTTTTGAGCTGCAGTTACTACAGTTGTGCATTGCAGTCAGTGCCCCTTCAAATCACTGCCCTGGTGAATTATTTGTACCAAAAGCTACTTTAGTTTTGAATTTCACATAAAGGAATTTATATGAACTTTGCATTTTAGTGTCTGAAAAGCAGATACATGCAGTGTTTTCTCTGGTGAGGTGAATGATGTGCATTAACTTTGATTTAATGTGAATCATACTAGAATTTAGTAGCAAAATTTAAGTCTGAGTTCTTGAACTAATTGTCACTTCTGCCTACTGATCATCCTATTAGATTATGATGTACATATAGACAGTACCAAAATCCTGCCTTCTCCTGAGCTACTGTTAAGTCCTTTGACTTTCTTACATGGGATATTCAGAGACCTTTCTTTGTGAACCCTCACACGTGGAGATTCCTCTGTCTTATGTCATTTCCCATATTTTTAAAGCAGTGAAGTGTGATTTAAGAAAATAGCTTGTGCTTCAGGTATTACATGAAAGTACTCTGCATTCAAAAATAAGCAGAAAAAAAAAAATGCAGACACCACTCACACTGACTGGGAGTGTTTGTACCTAGTAACTCTTGGTATTCCTGAGTCTTTTAGTGTATCCAAGTGAAATATATGACTCAAACAAAATTACAAATTACTGCTTGCCTTGGAACTTCAGGGATATATGAAGCTGTTAAAAATTACTCATGTTAAATCTATGAATGAATTTATAATTTAAAAAATACTTTCTCCAAAGTTTTTCAAGTACAGAAATTTCTAATTGAAACAGTAGTTGATTAATTTTTAGACTTTATGTGCCGACTTTAATATATACATTCAATATTGTATACAAAAATGGTATTAGTATAGCAGTTAACTCTGCTTAAAAATATTCTTAACCTCATTTAAAATGTCTTTCTTTTATAACTCTGCTTAGTACAAAAATTTTTAATATGGTGTAGGAGTACAATCTTTGCTTTAAATTTTGTTGTATGTAATCACACTCAATGGTGCTTCATCATAAAGCTTGATTTCATCAAGTTTATGTATTCACATACTCAGGAAGTTAGATTCTTTTTCAGAGATTGTATAGAAAATGTATCAGCAAAGATATACTTTAGATTTCAGAGCATTTTTATATATCAGCTTATATAAGATATAGAGTCAAAATGCATGGATATAACACTGAATATTTTAGATTTGATTGTATTTTCAAATATGAAATTTATAAAAGACATGTTATAGAATCAAAATGCATGGCTATAATACTGTGTTCATAAGTGCCTTTTTCTATACGTTTAAAGAATGTACAAGTAACACAACTCTATTAAGACATTGTTCTTTGTGTTCTATTCTTCTGTTTTTTCCTGTAATGTAGAACATTTTGTGGTAAAATGTAGCCGTTTCCTTTCATTATATACTCAGAGGTTAAGGGTATAGTAATAATGTCATTGACTGCTTCCTAATAACAAGTGGAGGGTATAGATTTCCTGGCTACCTTCATGTAATTTAAAATTTATATCTCACCTGTTTCATAATAGATTTGAAGCATTTACTTCTGATTTTATCTCCCTAGCTTATTTCTGTTGCTTGTGTTGGTTTTTGCTTGTTTTGAGTAAAAGGACATACAGTAGTATCTATGTATTTTGAATAGAAACTTTTGATTAAGCTATGTATATAGTTTTTGTTTTTTTTCTGGGCCATCATAAATACAATGTTCTAGATCTTACTAATTTTTAGTTCACTTTATGTATGTCTTTATGAGGTGATTTCAGTGTTATGATTTGAATGGGAGAGGGGCTTGGTACACATTTACCAAGTGTACCCAGTCATTAGGGACATACTATGGAAAAGTATTTCAACTGTAGTAAAAAATGTGAGGAATTGCCATATGGTGTCCATTTAATGGCAGTAGACTCCAGTTGATATCTTGTTAGTACCTATTCCATGCTATTGGTATAGTCTTATATGTTATATGTATGTGAAAGACAATATTTTATTATGTGTGTTGTATTTGTAGTTGAAAAACCTTTGGATGTGATTTCACATTCAGTATTTAAAATTTAAAAATTTGAGAGCAGTATTTGAAACATTTAAAATATCTAAATGGCCAATAGTTCTAAAATTAGGATCTAAGAATGGATTACAGGGGCTTCATGAATGCCCTCAAATTGTATGGACAGTTTGGTGTTTGTGAGAATATACATATTGCTTTAAAGAAGGTCCAGTGTGTTTATGAATTTCTCAAACAGGCCCATGACTCATATAGCTGGTTCTCTTTGATTGATTGTCAGTACCCATTCTTCGGGAATGTCCCTTCCCCCTGCAGTATTCCAGAGTACTGCCATTTTTCTACCTTGTACGTTGCTTTCTCTCCACAGTTCATTGATCCTGGTGTAGGTAATCCAAGCAAGACCAGTTCTCTTGCTGGGCATTTTGAAAGAGACTGTAGGGGAGAAGCAAAGAAAACAAGAGAGAACAGAGGAGGGTGAAAAAGGAAATCAGGCACTCTTTTTCTCTGGGCTTCTACACAATGCTATGTAATCTTATGAAATCTGGTAGTAGCCATGTGGGCAGGAAAACAAAGAGAAAAAGATGAATTAGATACGTCGAAAGAAAATGGAGTCAGAGACTTTCTAAGTTTTTTCTAATTTCCCAGTCACTGATTCTGTTCTTAAGGCCCATGAAGTGAAGTGTTAGTTGCTCAGCTGAGTCCGACTCTTTGTGATCCCATGGTCTGTTCATGGAGTTCTCCAGGCAAGAATACCAAAGTGGGTTGCCATTCCCTTCTCCAGGATATCTTCTGGACCCAGGGATCAAAGCCGGGTTTCCTGCATTGCCGGCAGATTCTTTACCATCTAAGCTACCAGGGAAGCCCTGTTTAGGCCCATAAACTGTGCTTAAGCTAGCTCTAATTGTCTTCTGTGAATTGCCACCCAAAGAGCTCCATATAAAATAGCTGCTCCAAAGGCTTGATTTTTATTTTGCATAAGTAAAAATTGTATATATTTAAAGTGGACAATGTTATATTTTGACATATGTATATATTGTGAAATAATTACTACAGTCAAACTAATTAACATATTTGTCACCTCTCAATTACCATTTGTGTGTATGTGGTTCAAACACTTGAGATTACTCTCTTAGCAAACTCAAATACATAATACATTATTATTCAGTTGCCTTTTAAAAAACCTTTTTAATGGTAAATTTTAAGCAGAATAGAATAATATGCCCTTATATATCCAATACCTAACTTTAACAATTTATCGTGGATTTATCCTCTCTTATTTTTCTTTTGTTCTTCATATTTTTATCCTCACTTTTTAAAGTTTTTAAAAATTAGGATAAAATTGACATACAGTGAATTGCTCAAGTGTATAGCCCTGAGTTTTGACAAATGTATGTACTCATGTAAACAGCATCTTATTTGAGATACAGAACATTTCCATTACTCCAGAAGGTTCTCTTACACCATTTCTAGTCAATGTTTGCTATAGGCAAACTCTATTCTGATTTCTCTTACTATAGATTAATTTCATCTCTTGTTGAAAATAAAATAAATGGGGACATGGAGTTCTCTCTTTGATTGTCACTCAAAGTAAAGGTTTCCGGATGCATCCATGCTGTTGTGTGTGTCAGTAGTTCATTATTTTTGTTTTGCAGAGTAGAATACCATTGTATAAACTGCACTTTATAACTTATTTTCCTCTTAATGGACATGTCAGTTTTTGTTCTCATTTGGGGCTATTATCAATAAAACTAATATGCATGCATGCATGCTAAGTTGCTTCAATCATGTCCAAATCTGACCCTTTGTAACCCTGTGAACCATAAGTAGCCAGGCTCCTCTGTCCATGGGATTCTCCAGGCAAGACGACTGGAGTGGGTTGCCATGCCCTCCTCCAGGGCATCTTCCCGACCCAGAGATCAAACCCACATCTCTCATATCTCCTGCATTGGCAGGTGGCTTCTTTACTACCAACACTACCTGAATCCCTATAGACATTCTTGTATAAGACTTTTATGGATTTACATTTTCATTTCTCTTGGCTAAATAGCTTTTAGGGGAAATGTGAAACATAATATAGGTATATGTTTGACTTTAAGAAATTGTGCAGCAGTTTTTTTTTAATTATTTGAAAAAATTATTTATTTTAATTGGAGGCTAATTACTTTACAATATTGTGGTGGTTTTTGCCATACATTGACATGAATCAGCCACGGGTGTACATGTGTCCCTACATCCTGAACCTCCCTCCCCATCCCATTCTTCCAGGGTTGTCCCAGTACACTGGCTTTGAGTGCCCTGCTTCATGCGTCAAACTTGAACTGGTCATCTATTTCACATATAGTAATATACATGATTCAGTGCTTTTTCTCAAATCATCCCACGCTCACTGCCCTCTCCCACAGAGTCCAAAAGTTTGTTCTTTACATCTGGGTCTCTTTTGCTGTCTCTCATATAGGGTCGTCGTTACCATCTTCCTAAATTCCATATATATGTGTTAGTATACTGTATTGGTGTTTTTCTTTCTGGCTTACTTCACTCTGTATAATAGGCTCCAGTTTCATCAACCTTGTTAGAACTGATTCAAATGTGTTCTTTTTAATAGCTGTGTAGTATTCCATTGTGTATATGTACCACAGGTTTCTTATCCATTCATCTGCTGATGGACATCTAGGTTGCTTCCATGTCCTGGCTATTAAAAACAGTGCTGCGATGAACGTTGGAGTACACATGTCTCTTTCAGTTCTGGTTTCCTGGGTGTGTATGCCCAGCAGTGGGATTGCTGGGTCATATGGCAGTTCTAGTTCCAGTTTTTTAAGGAATCTCCACACTGTATTCCATAGTGGCTGTACTAGTTTGCATTCCCACCAACAGTGTAAGAGAGTTTCCTTTTCTTCACACCCTCTCCAGCATTTGTTTGTAGACTTTTTGATGGCAGCCATTCTGACCAGTGTGAGATAGTACCTCATTGTGGTTTTGATTTGCATTTCTCTGATAATGAGTGATGTTGAGCATCTTTTCATGTGTTTGTTAAGTGGTTATATTAATACCATTTTATGCTTCTCATGGAAATAGATGAGAGTTCTAGTTACTCTGAATGTTTGCTGGTATTTGATATTGTCTTTTTTTTGCTTTGTTTAACTATAGTAATGGAGAAGTTGTATTGAGTTGCTTTAATTTGTATTTAACTGAATTTGTCCTTCCCTCTTGACTAGGGATATTGCACACCTTCTGATGTATTTGTGGGGTATTCCGAATCTTTCTGAATTGCAGGCGGTGTCTCCCTGCTTTACAGACTAAGCGGCACGATTAGGTTGTTGAAGAATTCTCTCTGCTTTCTAGTTCTGCCCCTTGCTTTCTATGCCTTGAAAGCTATAGTAGCCTTGCTGCCCTGTGTCTGGCCTGTGTCTGGCAGCCTTGTTCTCTAAAAGTGGGCCTTGCCTCTGCAGAATTTCTCTTGGCTTTCCTGTTATCTTCCATTTCAGGCTTTCCTCAGCTTAAAGCCTGGAGGGTTTTTGTGGAGATGATCTCAACTCTCTTCCCTTGCCCCCATTTTTGGTGAAGACTAGTGGGAAAGAGTTTGTAAGTGTGTGTGTGGTTGGGGGCAGAGGGACACAGGTAGTTCATGCAACCTCTCCCTGTGTCTGTGGCTCCTCTGGATTGTATACTGGTGTGCCAGTCCATGTATAGCCCTTCAAAGCAAAGTTAGACTGCTTTCTCTTTAACCCTTGTCTGTGGCAGATTCCTTATCTTCCTATTACAGTCAAGTGTGTTAGCAACTGGGAATCTCTTCTCTTTTAAAATATGCTTATCACTTTTTGAGGTTGATTCAGGTTTCTGGGTGTTCTCAGTCTCTGACAGATTTTAAAAGCTGTAATTATGTAGCTTTTCCAGTTTCTTTTCATGGTTAGGGTTTAAGTGACAACTCTCTTGACTTTCTGTTTTCTTATTGGAATTGAGTTCTCCTCCCTCACAGGTTATCGCAATTTGGTTTTGTTTCTCCCTGCCTTTCTTTCTCTACCTCCTTTTTGTCTTCTTTTGGATTACTTGAGTATGTTTTAGTGTTCCATTTTATTTCCTCTACTTTAGAAGAAAAGTTTAGGTTTTTCTTTAGAATTTACAGTATGCACCCTTAACTTATTACAGCTTCCTTGGGATATTGTACCACTTAATATAAATTTTAAGAACCTTCCAACAGTATACTTCCATTTACCCTCCTTCCTTTGTGTTATTGTATCATGTATTTTATCTCTATATACTTATGAACCCTACAATATGTTTATTTTGCAACAATCAGTTGTCTCTAAAGGGAATCACAATTTTAAAAAAGATATTCTTTGTATTTACCCATTATTTACCATTTCCTGTACTCTATTCCTTCTTGTAGATCTCTTTTTGCTATTATTTCTCTTCAGCCTAAAGTACTTTCTTTAATATTTCTTGTAGTGCAATTCTGGCAATGAACTATGATCATTTCTCTTTTTGTGAAAATGTTCTTCATTTCACCTTGAACTTTTAAGGATATTTTCTCGAGATACAGGATTCTGGGTTGACAAGATGTTTTTTTTTCTAAGCGCTCTTAAAGACAGCCTTTCATTGTTTTCTGACCTCATTGTTTCTAATGAGAAGTCAGTTGTAATTTGTAGTTTTGTTATCCCATATGTGTGTTTTCCTATGGCTACATTAGATATTTTCTCTTTATCTTTGGTGTCAGCAGTTTACGTATGATGTGCCATGATGTGGGACTTTTTACATTTATCCTGCATAGGCTTTTCTTGATTCCCAAATTGGAAAGTTTCTGATTATTTTTCTCTATATAGTTTTCTGCCCCACATTTTTTTTCTGTTTATTTGTCTTCTACTGCAGTAACTTCTTTTGTGCTCTCGAGTATTTTATTTATTAAGCCCTTCACTCTCTCACAGCTTTTTCCTCTTTAGTACCTTGCCTCGCATTTTCTAGCTGCTTCAACTCCCAAACTGTGACCTTCAGCACTGTGAGACTGCAGTGTTCCACTTGGGTTCCCCTTCCCTGTGCTGTGGCCAAGAAAGCCTTGTCCAGGTTGGGACACAAGGGATATTTCCCTTATTTTAGTGATCAGAGTCCTTTGTTTCCTGTCTGTTACTTGAAAACAGTTTTCTCATTTATTTTTGACTAGTTATATTGCTATATTTTGGTTGGAAGCAAGTCTGGTGTAGTGACCTTGTCATATTTGGAAGTGAAAGTCCTATTAGATGTTCTTTGATTTCTCATCTGATTGTTTACCTGTATTCTTTTATATAACTTGTAAGCCACTGAAACATTTATATCTTGCATTCTCCCACTTCTAGTATCAAAACTATATCATTGTTTGTTACAGAAGAATAAATTTAAACTCACTTTCTTCAAAAGCCTAGTCTGACTTAAGTAAAATTACATGATATGTTATGAAGAGAAGTACGACACACTTAAAAATAAAAGATTTCTGGGGAAAGATTTCCATCAGTGCAGAGCAATTTGCCAAATACCTTATGACTCACCATTGGCCACAAAAGCAAATGGATATTAGAAGAGTCAGAAAAACCAGCTATCCCTTGATTGTCAAGAAAATCCTGATGCTTTTGTGATTCACTGTAAACCCTTTGAATTCCCATGAGAGAAGAGTATGGTAACAAACAAACCCCAAAATGTAACTAAGAGTCAGAAAAGTTGTTGCTTACATCTGGCATGATAAATCAGCCTGTTTCCCTGTGATGATTTTGTCCTTAAAAAGTTTTGTATACCAAAAAGGAAAGATTTTTAGCCCAAATTGAAAACACTGAAGCAATCTATGTTATACTTAAATGGATAAAAGCATGCAAAAACAGAAATACATTCTGCATATAAGTAGCAGGAATTGTTCTAAAACTCAAGCTTCAAGTATGGTCAAGTTTATCATTTTTTACTTAAAGTTTATTTTTCTTCTGGTTAAGCCTCTGTTGCTTTATTAGAATGAAATTTAGTATCTCTTCTTATATTTGTCCTGTTGCCATCTACATTATTCTTAAATCTTTATGCTCATTGCTGGCAGTCGGGAGCTGTAGATGAGCCTTCTTCCTACAGAGGACAGGAAGCCTGGTCATGCTACAGCTTCCCCTGTTGCTTGCTGCCCCACTGTTGAGACTTCATGGGGCAGTGTGACTGATAGTAGTGCAGGCTGCTGTGACTCCTCAGAGTTGCTGACCCTTCTCCTGCGGATATAAGCCTAGTCAGAGGTGCTCCACATTTGCATCTGTGGGTTATGTTTTCTAGGATTGATAGGGGGTCCCTGGAACACTCAGTGAGCCCTGGTTTCATTGTGCCTGTGTTCACTCTTCCTTCTTTAGTGGTCAACCCAAAGGGAGAAGAGAGCAGTTCTCGTCTTGAATCTTCAAAACACAAAGGATCTAATTGTGCCAGTCGCTCAGTCGTGTCTGACTCTCTGCGACCCCATAGACTGTAGCCTACCAGGCTCCTCTGTCCATGGGATTTTCCAGGCAATAGTACTGGAGTGGTTTGCCATTTCCTTCTCCAGGAGATCTTCCCAAACCAAGGCTTGAACCTGGGTCTCCCACATTGTAGACGGACGCTTTACCATCTGAGCCACCAGGGAAGTCTCTAATTGTGCCACCTGCCACCAAATAATCAAGGTTGTTCACCCCTGTATTACCCTCCTTGGGTGGATGCCATAGCAATTCAGAGTGATTCACCTTCCTAGTGAAACAACTTTTCTGTGATTCCACATCAGTACTGGCAAAATAGCTAGCTAGCACTTTTCTCACTAAAAATGTAATTGATCAATTTGGTAGAGTCCCCTCTGGTGTTACCAGGCTATGTAAGTATAGTCAGCAATATATGTAAATAGACTTTCTATTTGGTAGGATTAGGTGCACCACCCTGTTTCACCTACTCAACAAAAAAGTATTTGTTGGCTCCAAATATATTCTGTGTCCTAGAGGAAGTGGGGACAGTGAAAGGATACCAAAATCTAGAGCCAAGGTTCAAAGGAGCTTGTAATATTTTATTGTTGAATAGTTTAAACTGTTAACTTACAGGGAAGAGACTAGGTAGAGAAGAGAGAAGTATTGATTGTGTTACTAACTGGTCATTATCTTGATACAGTGCTAAGTGTTTCAGGAATCTAGTTTGACAGCTAATAGGGCTAAAATCTACCCACCCTCAATTTGCTAGATGACCACTGAGTAAATAAATAAATTGTCCACTAGAGTGCTAAACTCATATTCAGAACCTGTTCTGAATATGTGTATATAAGTGTCTATTATAGACATACAAGCTACTTTATTAGTCTGGCTCGCAAGTAGGACTTCCCTGGTGGCTCAAACGGTAAAGAATCTGCCTGCAGTGTGGGAGACCTGGGTTTGGTCCCTGGGTCGGGAAGTTCCCCTGGAGAAGGGGAGTGGCAACCTGCTTCAGTAGTCTTGCCTGGAGAATCCCATGGACAGAGGAGCCTGGAAAGCTGTAGTCCATGGGGTCACAAGGAGTCAAATACAACTGAGCACGTGGAACACACACAGCACTTTATCCTGTATATTAATAGTTAAATGTATATTAGTAACTTTATAGTAATACAGAGATTTTCAGTTCAGACTTTTACATAAAATTATTTAGTGTACTAGATTAGATAAAACAGATTTATCAGAATAAATTTCTGTCGGTACTATTACATATTGTAAAATTTGGTTACAATCAGAGTTAAAACTTCTAAATTATATATTAAAACTTTTACAAGTTTGAAAATTGTGTAAAAGTCTTAGAATAAAAATGACCATGAAAATTCTTCTAAAAGAAAAAGAATTTGTTTTCTGGGCCATGCATCCTTCTCAGTACAAAGAAATACAGAAAGTACTCCTTTTAAGGTAAGGTGTGAGGGGAAGTGGTAGAAAACTTGCCAAATGTCAGAAACACAAAAGTTTATTCTGGTGATACTTTTTAAAAGGCAAAAGGAGAGAAGTTGGTCCCTCAGAGAAAAGGGAAAAAAGAGAAAGTTGGAAAGCCTCTCCCATCAATCATGCTATTGAATTCCTTTCCATGGGCCATTCCTTTGTGAAAAAATTTCAAAGCAGCTAATGTCATGATAGCAGTGATCTAATTTGAAGTCTTTTATGGAGAATGCTTCCAAATTCACTTCACATGCAGTGTTTTCCCTTTCTGTATGCAATTACACCATGGTGTATTACCAGCTTGGTGCTGTGTGGGGAGCTTGAAACAATACTGAAGTCAGTGGAGAGATTCGAAAGAAGTCAGGCATGATGTGAGGGACCAAGCTGTTTACACAGTATGCAAGAGCAAATGGCTTGGGGTTGGATATTTTCCATTATTTTGTCTTTGAAGTATATCTAGCTCATAGTCTATCCTATACACTGTTTTCAGGGTTATCTTTCTAAAATACAGATTTGGTAAACTGCATCTCCAATTAAAATCCTTTATTGAAATAATTTGTGAGAAGTGTGTGGTTGCCAGACCAGAAGCCTATATTGAGTTCATAATTTGTTTATTATGAAGACCAGGAATTAGGAATATTAAAAGAAAAAAAAGCCTGATGATTATAAAAGTGTTCATAATCTTTTGGAATAAACTTTCTTGAGAACTTACAAATGTGTTTTGTTCAATGCAACCTATTAATGAGAATTCAGGCATTTTTATTTAATGTATTTTAAAATTCAAATCAACTTGCAGTATTTTGAAGGTGGTATGCAGCAATTTCTATCACACCTTTTTTATATTTTGGCAAAACTTGGGTTTATAATTCAGTTTTACTAAAGGGCTTCAAGTATTAAGCATGTTTTTCTTAATAGAGTGATTTGATATATTGCATTTATCAAACAATCTTTGGGAAAGGCAAGTGTTAGATATGTAAACAAAGATTATATTTTAATGATTATTTTATGGTTTTAATTGATTTTTCTACCTTGATTTCAATATATTGTTATTTTGTGACATAATGAGAAAATTATGGTTTCATTTTAATTATGGAGAAAAATTAGCTGGCAGAGTACAGATGATGTGCTGAAATTGGTATTTCTTAAAAGTAAATGTCTTCAATATGTATTTTGTTTTATTTTTTATGTTATTTGAACATGCTTACTGCTTTTTCTGTTAACTATGTTTTATAATGTTAAAGGTTTTAATTTAAATCAGATTGTCTGTTCTGCAGTAATTTTAAAATTAAAGATTGTTTTAGTGCGCAAAAACCTTTATGATTTGCCAAGGATTGGTATAATGAGAAGTAAACAAAATTTAGTTTGTTAAAAAACTCCCCCTGCCTCCGCCCTTTTGTTTGATTTTTTAAAATGATTTCTTAAAAAAAAAAAAAACACTAAAAAAACACATTAAAGCAGATGCATTAATGTTTTTGAGCAGTTTGTTTTAGTTTTTATTGTGTATTTATAAAGTAGTGAAAGAGGAGAATGAAAAGGTTGGCTTGAACCTCAACATTCAGAAAACTGAGATCATGGCATCCGGTCCCATCACTTCATGGCAGATAGATGGGGAAACAGTGGCTGACTTTATTTTTCTGGGCTCCAAAATCACTGCAGATGGTGACTGCAACTGTGAAATTAAAAGACGCTTACTCCTTGGAAGGAAAGTTATGACCAACCTAGACAGCATATTAGAAAGCAGAGACATAACTTTGTCAACAAAGGTCTGTCTGGCCAAGGCTATGGTTTTCCCAGTGGTCATGTATGGATGTGAGTTGGACTGTGAAGAAAGCTGAGTGCCGAAGAATTGATGCTTCTGAACTGTGGTGTTGGAGAAGACTCTTGAGAGTCCCTTGGACTGCAAGGAAATCCAGCCAGTCCATCCTAAAGGAAATCAGTCCTGGGTGTTCATTGGAAGGACTGATGCTGAAGCTGAAACTCCAACACTCTGGCCACCTGATGCGAAGAGCTGACTCATTGGAAAAGACCCTGATGCTGGGAAAGACTGAGGGTAGGAGGAGAAGGGGATGAAATTAACAGAGGATGAGATGGCTGGATGGCATCATTGACTCAATGGACGTGAGTCTGAGTGAACTCTGGGAGTTGGTGATAGACAGGGAAGGCCTGGTATGCTACCATTCATGGGGTTGCAAAGAGTCACACACGACTTAGCGACTGAACTGAACTGAAGAAAATTTGAAATCAAAATAGTGGCTATGGAAGTGATGAAAGGTGGTTGTATATCCCTTCTACTTCCTAGCTAGATTTGCTGACTTCCCTGTTCCTGACTTATTCTGAAAGAGAATCAAAGTCTGGCAGATCTGTTTTGATGACTTTTTATTTTTAGTTTTAATAGTTTGGTATTCATCACTTTATTATGAATTTATAGTACCAATATTAACATCTTATTATCAGTTTCTTTTTAGGAGTAACAGTGGTTTTGTAGGAGTCATATTTACACATGCATTTAGGTCCTAACACAAAAGCTTGTTGGAGAAAAATAGCTGAAAGATATGTAGACATTTAGAATAATAGATCTCAGAATTATTCTTTCCCTCATCCATTTTTACGTCTTTTAAAAATAGCAGTATTCATTTTATGAAGGAAAGTACAAGTTTCTTATAAGTAAAATAAGACTAAAATTTTAATTATTAAATCTTCAATTAACCAAAGAAATATTCTTAAAATTTTTCCTTTGATGCTTTGAAAAAGATATGTAATCTGAAGCAGAGCAAATACACATTGGAAGTTTTTTAAACACTTATTTATTAAACCATTTATTGGGCTCTGCTGTCTTCATTGCTGCACACAGAGGCTTTCTCTGGTTGTGGTGTGCGGGGGCTGCTCTCTGGTTGCGCTGGCAGGCTTCTCAGTGCGGTGGCTGCTCTTGCGGAGCGTCAGTGGTTGTGGCGCACGGACTCCAGAGCATGAGCTCAGTAGCTGCGGTGCGCTGGCTTAGTGGCCCAGCAGCACGTGAAATCTTCCTGTGGGAAGGGACGAGGGATCAAACCCGTGTACCCCACATTGGCAGGTGGATTCTTAACCATTGGACCTCCAAAGTCTAGGAAAGCAATTTTTAAAGTGTGCACAGTTATTCATGTTGTTGTATATATCCCAAACCCAAATTATGACTTTTGTGGTGTAGTTCTGTTCCCTGAGGTCACTAGGAGGCTGATTACTACACATTTGAAAATGTGAGACAGTTTTTCTGTATCAGTGCATAACCAATGCAGGAAGAATCACTAATACTGGCTTGTGTACATGGAGGTGTTGTTTTACCGTCTTTATACCCAGGAAAGGGGTCTTCAGAGGTAAATTTCCATGACTTTTTCACTTAAAGAGAAGTGATCCATGGCATAATTGAATATATATTTTACACTTATCAAGTCCCTATGCTACTGCTAAGTCACTTCAGTCATGTCTGACTCTGTGCGACCCCATAGACGGCAGCCCACCAGGCTCCCCGTCCCTGGGATTCTCCAGGCAAGAACACTGGAGTGGGTTGCCATCCTTCTCCAATGCAGGAAAGTGAAAAGTGAAAGTGAAGTCGCTCAGTTGTGTCCGACCCTCAGCGACCCCATGGACTGCAGCCTTCCAGGCTACTCCATCCATGGGATTGTCCAGGCAAGAGTACTGGAGTGGGTTGCCATTGCCTTCTGCGATCAAGTCCCTGTATTATCCAGCAATTTAAGAACCAAATGCTTGTATATAGTGAGTGATATATGAAATACAGGCCTTCAAATACTGTTAATTTTAAATACAAGAAAAAGGAAAGTTTTAATCTGTTTTTGGAAGTTCTTAATATAGTAAATCAAATCAGATCTGTAAACCAACAATTAGTAGTAATTTTACCTATTCTGTACTTTCTAAATGCCAATCTCCATACATTGTTTTTAGCTGAATGTTCTTGGTTTGCCTATGATATCCTGTGAAATTGTTTTTGAACTTTATAGATAAAACTATTTTAAGTTTCCCATACCTAGAATTCCATGGAGCTTTATGAACTATCAATAAAACAAAAATCTATAAAACTGATTACTTGATCCCTACTTCTCCATTTTGTATACCCATGTCCTGTATCTAATATAGTAGATAGGTTTTAACTTGACAGGTTCTGATATTCCTTCTCTCCCTAACATCCAACATCATTAATTTATACTGATTCTCATAGATTTAATTTTATAAAAGGTATAGAATGACAGCCTTGAAAATTTGCTTCTGCTGCTAAAAGATGACAGAACAGGCCATGAGGATTTACATATTATGTCTGTTTATTTCCTATCCAGAGTTGACATTTCTACTTCTAAATCATACATGTAAAGTTATGATATATAAATGTTAAAGCAAGGACTAGAACTTTGATTTCCTTATCTCCAGGGAAATATCTAGAACTGATTTACAAAGTGTGTTATATAACTTTTCCCCCTCCATATCACTTTGTAAATTTTTCTAAACAATGTCTTTTTAAACTTTATGACAGTATCAGTAATTTTTTTCTAGGATGAGTAAATAATTTATTTAAACTATTTCCCATTGATTTTTTGAAATAACTTTATGAGGTAATTTCAATATATAAAATTTATTATTTTACATGTACAGTTTCTTGTATTTTATTAAATGTACACAGTGAGGAACTATTATTGCAATCTAATTTTAGAATATATTCATTATTATGAAAATTCTCTAGTGCCTGTTTGTTGCCAGCCCCTGTTGTCACCCCCATCCAACTATTAATCTTGTTTCTCTTCCTGTAAGTACCTTTGCCTTCTCTAGAAATTTCATTAAAATGGAATCATGTAACATATAGTCTTCCCTGTCTGACTTATTTTATACTTAGCATAGTTTTTTTTTGCACATATATTCTTTATGTTTTAGTAGGTTATTTCTTTTTATTATTGAGTAATATTTGTATGGATATGCCATATTTTATTTACTCACCATTTAGATTGTTTTCAGTTTGGTCTGTGGCAAATAATGTTGTTAAGAACATTTGTGTACAAGCTTTTGTGAGGTTATGTTTTCCTTTCTCCTAGGTAAATACGTATGAGTAGAACTGCTGAATTGCATGATAACTATATTTTTACTTTAAAAGAAACCGCTAAAATATTTTCCACAGTTATTCCCACTTGTTAGTATGAGAGTTCCAGTTCCTCTGTATCCTTGGTAACATTTGATATTTTCAGTCTTTTAATTGTGGCTATTCTTGTGGCTATATAGTCAGCTCACTGTGGCTTTATTTTGTATATCCCTCATAACTAAGGATTAAGTATCCATCTGTATCTTTGTCAAATTCCTATTTAAAATCTTAAGCCCCCAAGTGGTGCTACTGGAAAATGGGGCCTTTGGGAGGTAATTAGGTCATAAGGGCAGAACCCTCATGACCTAGATTTGTGCCCTTACAAAGAGGGGCTTCTCTGGTGGATCAGATGGTAAAGAATCTGCCTGCAATACAAGAAACCCAGGTTCAACCCATGGGTCAGGAAGATCCCCTGGAGAAGGGAATGGCAGTCGACTCCAGTATTCTTGCCTGGAGGAGTCAGAGTCAGACATGACTGAGTGACTAATGCTTATAAAGGAGGCTCTTTATAAGCTTCCTCACTCCTTCACCAAGTGAAGTTACAGTAAGAATTCCACAGTCAGTGAGAGGGCGGTCCCTCTCTAGACACTGAATCTGCCAGCATCTTGATCTTGGACTCCTTAGCTTCCAAAACAGGGAGAAATAAGTTTCTGTTGTTTTAAAGCCACCCAGTGGTTTTGTTACAGCTTTATATATTCTGATGTTAAAGGATAATTTTCACACAAAATAGATTATGACTCTCATGTAGGTATAAAAAAATTTAATATGTTAAAGTTTTGGTTTAACCTATTAATGAGGAAACTGGTCAGGTGTTATAACCAGTTCAAAGGAAGACCCAAAGAACTGACACATTTATAGATCAAGAATACTGAAATTAACATTCAGATAGAACCAAAGGAGGCTTTTTCCCACAACAACAGAGGATTGTCTCTCCATGGGACATGATTTATTTTTGTGTTTATAAGTAAGGATAATTTAAAATTTTGTCAGATTGTAATCTAGAACATACAGAGTTGTAAAATAGCCCTCATAGGATGAGTATCAGATCACCTGGAAAGGAGTGCTAGACAGCAAGGTTCAGCAGCGTTGACCTGTGGGTCTAATCTGATCCTCCACCTGATTTTGTTAATAAAGTTTTATTGGAAGACAGCCATGCTCGTTCATTTACAGATTGTTTGTGGCTGCTAGTGCACCACAGTGGCAAGGTTGAGTAGCTGTGACAGGGACTGTTTGGCTCACAAAGCCTAAAATTTTATCAGATGACCTTTTACAGTAAGTTTGCTGATCCCTGCTCCTGCCTGGATATACATCCTTTATCAGAAAATATTATTTATAAATATATTCTTCTTTTGGAAGAGCAAAAAGCTTTTTACATTTTGATGAAGCCCAGGGTATCAATTTTATGGATTATGCTGGAGATGTCATATTTAAGAACAGTTTGCCAAGCCTAGGATCACAAAGATTTTACTCTTCTGCTTCTTATATTAGTTTTAGATAAAGTTCTATTACATTTATGTTTATGTTCCAGTTCAAGGTAATTATTGTATATAATATGAGGTAAGAATTGAGATATTTTTGTTGTTGTTGTTTAGTCGCTAAGTCATGTCCAACTCTTTTGTGACCCCATACCTGCCAGGCTCCTCTGTCCACAGGGTTCCCCAGGCAAGAATACTGGAGTGGGTTGCCATTTCTTCCTCCAGGGGATCTTTCTGACCCAGGGATCGAACCCGCATCTCCTGAATGTAGGCAAATTCTTTACTACCGAGCCACCAGGGAATCCCAGATATGTTTTTACATGTAGAATATTCACTTGTCTCAGTGTGATTTGTTGAAAAGATTATCCTTTCTTTGATGAGGTACCTTGGTACCTTTGTCAAAGATCAGCTGACTGTAAATACTTAGGTTTATTTTGGAGATATTCAATTCTTTTCTGTTGGTCTTTATGCTTACCCTTATGGCAGTACTATCTTAGCTTGATCACTGTAGTTTTATGGGAAGCTTTAAAATGAGACCATGTAAGTTCTCAGCTTTTTCTTCTTTTCCCAATTTCTTTTAAAAATATTAAATTTCACTGATGTTTTCCAAACCATAGAAGATTCATTTTTACTGTTTTTTGGGCATTTCCTCTGTATACATATTTGTGTGTGTGTGTGTACATATGGGTAGCAATAAGAAGATAAAGATGAGGGAAGACCTTTATCAAAGTGATCTACAGGGGTAATTACACTGTCCAATATAATTTCTAACCACCCAATCTGTTTCTTGCTTTCATTGTTATTTATGTAACTTATGATTTTAAACTTGTTTCTCTAATTTTATTGTGACTCCCACAACAGTTTGCCTCTTATTAATAATACAGGGACAGAGAAGGGCCAGACAGGTATGGGGATGATACGGTCTGCATTGTGACTCCAGTAGGATGGATGGTTGAAGGACAGGGCAACCTGAGACCGAGGGAAACTCTATCTGCTTGTTCCCTGCCTCACTGTGGACCTGCTTCTCCTCTTCACTGATGGCCAGATCTTGGTGGTGGGAGTTTGAGCCAAAGAAGATCAAGACCTTGGGTTTTGGCTCACAGCTGGTCACCACAGTGTTTTTGATATCCTATAGAGAAAGGAGTACGTCAAGGCTGTGTATTTTCACCCTGCTTGTTTAACTTATATGCAGAGTATATCATGAGAAACACTGAGCTGGAAGAAGCAGAAGCTGGAATCAAGATTGCCAGGAGAAATATCAATAACCTCAGGTATTCAGGTGACACCACCTTTATGGCAGAAAGTGAAGAGGAACTAAAAAGCCTCTTAATGAAAGTGAAAGAGGAGAATGAAAAAGTTGGCTTAAAGCTCAACATTCAGAAAACGAAGATCATGGCATCTGGTCCCATCACTTCATGGAAATGGATGAGGAAACAGTGAAAACAGTGTCAGACTTTATTTTGGGGGGCTCAAAATCACTGCAGATGGTGACTGCAGCCATGAAATAAAAGACGCATACTCCTTGGAAGAAAAGTTATGACCAGCCTAGATAGCATATTGAAAAGCAGAGACATTACTTTGCCAACAAAGGTCCGTCTAGTCAAAGCTATGGTTTTTCCTGTGGTCATGTATGGATGTGAGAGTTGGACTGTGAAGAAAGCTGAGTGCCAGAGAATTGATGCTTTTGAACTGTGGTGCTAGAGAAGACTCTTGAGAGTCCCTTGGACTGCAAGGCAATCCAACCAGTCCATTCTAAAGGAGATCAGTCCTGGGTGTTCTTTGGAAGGAATGATGCTAAAGCTGAAACTCTAGTACTTTGGCCACCTCATGAGAAGAGTTGACTCATTGGAAAAGACTCTGATGCTGGGAGGGATTGAGGGCAGGAGGAGAGGGGGACGACAGAGGATGAGATGGCTGGATGGCATCACTGACTCGATGGACATGGGTTTGGGTGTACTCCAGGAGTTGGTGATGGACTGGGAGGCCTGGCGTGCTGCGATTCATAGGGCACAAAGAGTCGAACATTACTGAGCGACTGAACTAAACTGAACTGAGAGATGTTATGTTGGACAAGGCAATGGCAACCCACTCCAGTGTTCTTGCCTGGAGAATCCCAGTGTTGGGGGAGCCTGATGGGCTGCCATCTATGGGGTCACAGAGTCAGACACAACTGAAGCGACTTAGCAGCAGCAGAGATGTTATGTAATATATATATACTATATAAAATACATATACTATATAAAAATATATAAAAGGATTAGATGAGAGAGTACTAGACAATTAAGATGGTTACTGGAAGAGTTCCTTTCTCTATGGCTTCTTTAGAAATATGAATGAATTTCTGTATTGCTAAAGTTTGGGGAAGTAAATATTATGACCATCCTTTTTTGGCATATCTGATAAGCCATTCAGGGCCTATAAGAAAAGGTCAGCTATTTCTAGAACTAAAATTCTCTCAACACCTTTAGGATTCATACTTTAGCTTTTGACAAAGTATTGGGCTATGTTTAAAATACTTTATAGAATGTTAATTAACAACCACTGTCTTTTAAAACCCCTTATATCGCTAATTAGAGAAAAACAAAATTAAAAATTTATGTATTTTTTCTTCTATATTTTATGTCATTTTAAAATTACTTTGAAAATTAACACAGTGGCTTTCTTCTCTTCAAATCCTTTTTGTTTCATGCATTCTCTGAATGCTCTACTTAGTTTCTTTAAATAGCACTCTACACAAAGGATATTAGTAACTCTTTGTAAAAATTGTGATGAATAACTTCCCATTTCTTCCTTTCTGCTTAGAAAAAGATTGTACTATTTTAGTATCAGTCACTGAGATATTAAGCCTTAAGTGATAGTAGTTAATATATTTTTGACATAGGCTTTTCAGAAGAGTGCTTTTGTTAAATGTTTGTACTTCTCCCTTTGTCATCATTTAATTATTTTTTAGTATTAGTCCTTATTAGGCTAAATTATTTTGGTATCTCTAATTAAAAATTAAATATAATGATCTGGCTTTTAAGAAAACATGCAGACTGATGATGCTGAACCTTTTCTCTTTGCTGTTGGCCCAGACATTGCCCGCTTTGGTTTCCTAATTTAGTAACAGAAATAAAACTATGCAGGACTGGGCAGGTTTGGTATGCTGGCATCTAGCCAGGAAGCATTGGTTTCTTAAGTAAATGGACCTGTGGGGATTTGAGGAAAACACAGATTAAGTTACATGAGTTTTGCACTTCACAAATTCCTAACTATTTAAAGGAACTCAGCTAACCCACTGCCACCTAAATAAAACTCAATTTTGTTGGAACACACACATACTAAATGATGTATTGTTTCCTTTTTCAAAATTACCCTTCATCTTTGTGCTTTTAATTTCATATTTTTGTAATTTTAAAAATCACTTTTTCTTTTAATAATAGTGCATCAAAATTATAGTTAAATTCTATTCAATTATTTCGTGCATTTGCAGTATCTTTCAAGGGCTTCCCTGCTGGCTCAGCTCGTAAAGAATCTGCCTGCAGTGCAGGAAACCTGGGTTCGATCCCTGAGCTGGGAAGATCCCCTGCAGAAGGGAACAGCTACCCACTCCAGTATTCTGGCCTGGAGAAGTCCATGGACCCTTTATCTATAGTCCATGGGGTCACAAAGACTCGGACACGACTGAGAGACTTTCACTGTCACTTTTCAAGATAGCGTAATATAAGAGAGTCAGTAATATATGTGTTTAACGTGTTTCTGTGTGAGAAAATGAAAGTAAGTTCTGACTGAGATATATTTTTTAAAAAGCCTTGTTTTGCCCACTGCCTCCGACATCTCCGTGGCTGGCGACCTCCATCCCTGCCTGCTCTCCCCGTCACCAGCGCTGTCAGTGCTCTGCATCAGGCCCTGCTCACTGCACTCAGGGGGTTTGCAGTGGGTGCTTTCTTGGAATGTTTGAACACAAGCTGCTCTCCTGTCTTCTGACACTCTTCCTTTTGCTGCTGCTTCTTAATTGACATACTCCTGGTCTTTCTTTTCTTCCCCCTTGGTCTTCTTAAGGTCCATTGCCTCAGAATTTGGGGAAGAGCCTTGAGGCCCAAGGATTAGGCGTCTTTTCTTCTTTAAACCCTTATGTATTTATTCTGGCCATTGTCTTTCATTGTCAGATGAAGACCAGCTGTCTACCCTGGTGATCTTTTTTTTTAATTGCCTTTAGACTATTTATAAACACTGGGACATATTCTGAAGTGTAATTTCACTGAAAGAAAATATGAATGAATGAGAATCTCTCATTTCCTATAAGACTTTTAACAAATAGGAATGTAATTCCAAGTAATTCTCAAGTAATTCCAGTACTTGAGAGACTATAGGTGGTGTGTGGAGGAGGGTACAATGTGCATTATAGTCATACTTAAAGCAGTATTAGTTCACAGTTAGAACAAAATGGATTTAATACAGACTTTAGTCAAAGTTCTCCTGGGTTTCCTTACCCTACTGAGCAGTTCTCCTGGGTTTCCTTACCCTACTGCTGTCCACCCGGGTGCCCTTTCCCAATAAAATCTCTTGCTTTGTCAGCACATGTGTCTCCTCAGACAGTTCATTTCTGAATGTTAGACAAGAGCCCAGTTTCAGGCCCTGGAAGGCGTCCCTCTTCCTGCAACAAATGGTGACTCTGGTGGGACTCTTCTTTGCTGAGACTGACATCCTGACCACTCTGGGTACCCAGGGGCCAGCTTGCCTGCCAATGGATCAGACCCAGCGGCCACAGCTGGGACCCTTTTGTCCCTGGTCTCCTCCTGATGCAGACAGCTGGCCAGAGTGCCCCAACCAGTAAGGAACAAGAGACTTGATTGACCTCTCTCCCCTTTCTTCTCTCTTTCCTCTCCTTAACCCTTCCTATCCTTCCCTGTTTTTCTAGTCCCCCAGTCCTGGATGCAGGAATCTGGTCAAAGGGCCCTGAACCTGAGCTGAGGATTGGAGACTGATCACTTCCTCTTGGCAGAGAACTCGAATTTTGGTTCTAGTCTGGTCTGATTTCTGGCAGGGCTGAGTTCCAGTCCTCTCTTCTCTGGAGGCCCAGGGAAAAGTCCCATAACGCCTGAGCATCTTTAGGTGGCAGGAGATGTCTGTAAGGCCACCCCTTTCACCCCGCCTCTCTGCCTCCTCCCCCTTCTTCTTTCAACCTGGCTTCCTTTCCTCCCTTGAAATCTTTGATGTTAGTACTTGGATTCTTGCATTTGAGGGCTTCCCTGGTGGTGCAGAGGTTAAAGCGTCTGCCTGCAATGTAGGAGACCTGGGTTCAATCCCTGGGTCAGGAAGATCCCCTGGAGAAGGAAATGGCAACCCATTCCAGTATTCTTGCCAGGAGAATCCCATGGATGGAGGAGGTTGGTGGGTTACAGTCCACGGGTCGCAAAGAGTCGAACACGACTAAGCGACTTCACTTTCACTTTAGTCAAATTACATTGACTTTAGGATCAATATTATTTCCCATTGTGTAAATGCAATCCAAAATATAATAAAGAATACTGAACCTCACAAGGAAGTTCCCTGATGGTTCAGATGGTGAAGAATGTGCCTGCAATGCAAGAGACACACATTTCTTTACCCAAAGTGGTCAGAATGTTGCCAGTCTAAACACGAGTCTTTAAATGACTTGCGAGCATCCGAATCAGGTGAGGCCTGGTCCCAGTGCTCAGGGTCCCTCCCTCTTGACACACAGCCTTGCACCCCAGTGGAGACGGGCTCATTGTTCCCGTGCTCTCGGCCTTCAGCCTTCCTTTGCTCTCCTGGGGGAGAGAAGCCGCTGTTCTTATAAGGTTTCCCTAACAGGGATGAGCAATGGTGAGCTCTCTGTTGTCAGAGGCTTAAAGTGACATCTCTTGGTTACTCTGTAATTCTGAACATTAGTGAAGATCTAGTATGTAGATATTTTTGCTGTGTCTTAGTAATTTTAATTTCTTAAAAGTATTCATGCTGCTGTTACTGTGAGTAGTAATAATCATAACAGTTACTCTAAAAAGTGGTAACTCTCCAGATAACCATGAGATTGTTATTATTGTTAGTACATTTAGTAAGTGTTTAAAGTAGTCCAGGCATACTAAGTGCTTAACTTTTTTTCTCTATTAATTGACACAATAGTCAGAATAGGGTTTTTAAAGTTTTTTTCACCTTTTTTTAAAAGATGGGAAACTTGAAGTATAGCTTTTAAAGCGGAATCAAAAATTCTAATTATTTCATTCATGTTTTAAAACTGTAGAAGTCATTACATATGGGAAAGTACACAGATTTAAAGTAATACTCAGTGAATTTTCACCAAATATATTTTTGTAACCAGAACTCCAGAAACCTGCTTGTGCTTCTTTCTAGATACTCTCACCCCCTCTTCTAAGGGTAATTGCTCCTCTGACTTCCATCTCCCATTCAGTTTTAAAGATACTACAATTGAGATTTTTGCTAAGGTGCGACATGTAGGGTTCTTTTTTGATGGAGTTATATCCTAATAAGCCATTGTAAGTTGAAAGTTTTGTTAAGTAGAAAATGCATTTAATAAACATAACCTACTTACTGAACACCATAGCCTAATCATTACCAGCCTACCTTAAGTGTGCTCAGAACAGTTACATAGCCTCCAGTTGGGCAAAATCATCTAACACAAAGCCTGTTTTATAATACGGTATTGACTATCTAATGTAATTTATTGAAAACTGTACTAAAAGTGAAAAACAACATGGTTGTATGAGTACAGAATGGTTGTAAATGTATTGGTTGTTTACCCTGAGTGTGTGACTGACTGGGAACTGTGACTCACTGCCATGGCCCAGCATCACAAGAGGTTTATGAGATCAAAATTCAGAGTTCAGTTTCTACTGAATGTGTATTCCTTTTGCGGTATCGTTAAGTTGAAAAATATAGATTGAAGCATCGTAAATCAGGGACCATCTGTGCTAAACAGTTGGGCCTCTGTATCCGTGGATTCTTTATCTGTGGATTCAACCAACAGTGGGTGGAAAATAATTGGGGGAAAATTCCAGGAAATTCTAAGAAACAAAACTTGAATTTGCAGCACTGGCAACTGTTTACATAGTATTTACTTTGTGTTAGGTGTGATAAGCAATCTGGAGATGAATTAAAATATATGGGAGAATATGCATGGCTTATATGTAAATACTGCTTCATTTTACATTAAGGGACTTCAGCATCCAAAGGTTTTGATATCTGTGGGGGTCCTGGGACTAGTCCCCCCTTGTAAACCAAGGGATGAATGGCCATACTTGCTAAAGACTTGGCCATTTTGGAAATTACATTTCCAAATTTCCAAACCACGTATTTCCAAAATGTGATTTTGGAAATAAAATTAAAATAAAATCAATCAATTAAAAAAAAGAAGTAAAATCACACTTACTCCAGATGTGATGGAAGGCCACTGGAAGATTTTGAGCACAAGAGTGATATCATCTGACTTAGATTTAAAAGGATCACGCAAGCAACTTGTGTAAAGAAGGAGCCAAGGACAAAAACTGAGAGATGAGTCAGGAATCTGCTAAAATAAGCCAGGGAGAGAGGATGGTGGTTTACACTAGAGTGGTAGCAGAACTGTTGATGAGAGGCAGTTGGATTTTGGTTTATTTCATGCTTTGTAAGGGCAGATTTTATCCCTGATTACAAATAAGGAATCTTGAGGCCCTGAGAGGTTGTGAAACTTACACAAGTTTGCTTAGTAAGGTAGAACCATGCTTTACACCCTGTCTTTTGTTTTTCAATTCAGTGCCTTTTCTAAGCTGTTACCAGAAATTTATACATATTTTCTTGAAAAATATCTAATGCAAAGATTTACGTGTTGAGGAAATTAAATTAAAATCATGTTCTAGCTTGTGATACTACATTAGTTACCTATTGCTGGATAAAAAATGACCACAAATTTAGCAGTTTAAGAAACCACACATTTATTATCTCAGTGTCTGTGAATCAGGAGTCTAGGCACAGCTTAGCTGGATTACCTGCTTAGGGTCACACGAGGCTGCAGCCAAGGTCAAGTTGGCCAAGGGCTGTGCTCTCATCTGAGGCCTCTCATCTGAGGCCTGCTTGTTACTGCCAGGGTCTTTTAATACTGTTTCTTGTGGAAGAGACTGGGGGCAAAAATGGTTGAAGTTATATAATGAAGTTTAGTATGTTTTAGTATGTCAGCCATCTACCAAAAATAATTTTTGAATGTTTTTGCTGTGAAAAGAGTTTTATTAAAGAATGGTGCCCTTGTCCTTTTCCCTGTAGGATCTCTCCCTTTTAACCTCAACTTTAGATGTATATGCTTAGCATTTGGAGTGTTAAAAACTTGTTCATTCCATTGTATAAGAATTTTGGTATCCAGACTGTGTGTTGGTGGATGTTATCCGGCTCCTCATTTTGCTGCCACTGCTAAACACACTAATTAGACCTGTTAATGGTTATTTTCCATTTCTCTTTTGCTCTTAGTCCAGTGCCAGTGTGATATTTTGCAGCTGCTTTGATGGCTGAATTGAAACTAATTGAAAATTAGTTTTGGAACCAGCTTTGGGATTCAGGAACAAAATCTCTCTGAACTGTGATCTGAATCTCTTCCAAATTCTACCACAGTTTAGTTGATTATGCTGAGCTAGTCTTCCATTTTATGACATACAGTGGAAGACACTGGTCTTAGCTGATTTGGGTACTCTCTTCCACTAATAAATTATTCTGTTAGTCTGTTTCCTTGTGCTTTCTGCTTTACTTACTTGGGGACTTCTGTGTACAAAATTGGCAGAATGAATAATTCAGTCTGACCCTCTGTTAAGGGCAGTTAGAGAAACCGGAGGAAAAAATCCTATTTTGAAGACACTGGTAAGCTAACAACATAGTAAAGATTTCCCAGGCTGAAGTGACTGCAGTTGTTACAAATCATTTTACGTTGCAACAAACCTTAGTTGCTTGGTTGAGTGAGGCACAGCATAAAAGATGTATACCTGGGACGTCTTCTGCCAGAGAACAGAAAACTGATCAAAGACTATTAGGATCCTGTGAAAATAATAGAGGTATCAACACTGGACAATTTGACCATCAAAAAGAATAATGAGTGAAGTGAATTAAAAACGCAACAGATACATAAACTTTTGTGAGTTCATAATGATGCTCCTTGAAAAAAAAACTAGTCGGAGGTTGATAAGGCCCCAACTTGTTCTTTGAAAAATTTAAAGGGAAAGAAACATTATTATGCCTTTTTAAACCCAGTTATATTTCAAGGTAACTAAATGGTTGAATGAAGAAGAGTTTTTCAATATGAATAACTATAGCTAATAAATATAGAAGGAATGATGCAGTTAGAAAAACCAGTGTTTTGTAATAGCTAATGAAATAATAGATTCCAGCAAAGATCATAGCTTCCTGAACCATGAGGTCAAAAGTTGATAAGGAACTTTGCACTGGATGGATCAGGCCAATGACACTTGAATCCACTGATTAATCTAAACATCACTAGAACTGGGTCAAGCAGATATTATATCCTTCCCAGTGTGATGCAATCAGAAGTATATAGCCTTCCCCTTAAGATATAATCTTACCAAAGAAAATTGAACCTGAATCTGTTTAAACTTCTCTAAGGTAAAGAAATATTTTAAATGACACCATGAAAACACAATAAGTCAAATTTAGAATGTTGGAAATTCTGCAACAAATACCTACTTTTTAAAGTAGGTGAAAATGTGAAAGAAAAGAGAGAGAACTGATATGAATGTTAAAAGACTTAGAAATCATATCAGCCAAACGCAGCTGTTGGACCTTGTTCATATTTTGACTTAAATAAACTAGTTACAAAAACACAGTTTCTTTGACTATCAGGAAAAATTGAACATGGATAGAGTTATTAGACTATTAAGAAGTTCTTGATTTTAGTAAGTGCAGTAATGGTATTGTGGGTTTGTTTTAAAAAGTCCTTATCTCTTAGGATATATGCTAAAGTATTTTTGCAGGTAAAATATTTCATAAGGAGAGTATGAAATTAAAACAGGCCTTGCATGGATTGCAGCCCAGCTTCCAGTTGTCTGGGCAACCACCTGCCCAGAAAAACATGAAAATTTCTGACACTGCATTTTAGGTTGCTTATATCCCCAAATGCCTGATGGAAGCAAATAGAAGTATTCTCAGGAGAAAGATGACATACTAGGTCTCAAATTATTTGCATAACCTGTCTTTCAAATGTGAAGTTAACCTAATGGGGTTTATAGAATAACATATTCTACAGCTGAAGAAAACATATTCTTTTCAAGCACATGGAACATTTACAGAAATCAAGTAAGAAGTGAAATCTTACTGTTGTCTTACCACAGTGCAGTTAAACTAAAACTCTGTCACTGTTTCCATTGTTTCCCCATCTATTTGCCATGAATTGATGGGACTAGATGCCATGATCTTTGTTCTTTGAATATTGAGTTTTAAGCCAACTTTTTCACTCTCCTCGTTCACCTTCATCAACAGGCTCTTTTTAGTTACTCTTCACTTCTGCCATAAGAGTGGTTTCATCTGCATATCTGAGGTTATTGATGTTTCTCCCAGCAGTCTTGATTCCAGCTTCATCCAGCCCTGTATTTTACATGATGTACTCTGCATAAAAGTTAAATAAGCATACAGTATATAACCTTGACGTACTCCTTTCCCAATTTTGAACCAGTCTCTTGTTCCATATCTTGTTTTAACTGTTGCTTCTTGACCTGCATACAGGTTTCTCAGGAGGTAGTAAAGGTGGTCTAGCATTCCATTGCTTTAAGAATTTTCCACTTTGTTGTGGTCCACACAAAGGCTTTAGCGTAGTCAGTGAAGCAGAAGTAGATGTTTTTTCTGGAATTCTCTTGCCTTTTTAGTGATCCAGTGGATGCTGGCAATTTGTTCTCTGGTTCCTCTGCCTTTTCTAAATCCAACTTGAACACTTGAAAGTTCTTGGTTCACATACTATTGAATCCTAGCTTGGAAAATTTTTAGCGTCACTTTGCTAGCATGTTAAATGAGTGCAATTGTGTGGTAGTTTTAACATTCTTTGGGATTGGAATGAAAACTGACCTTTTCTAGTCCTGTGGCCACTACTGAGTTTTCTAAATTTGCTGGCATAGGAGATCAAGCCAGTCAATCCTAAAGGAAATCAATCCTGAATATTCACTGGAAAGACTGATGCTGAAGCTGAATCTCCAATACTTTGGCCACCTGATGCGAAGAGCCGACTCATTAGAAAAGATCCTGATGTTGGGAAAGATTGAAGGTGGGAGGAGAAGGGTACAACAGAGGATGAGATGGTTGGATGGCATCACTGATTCAAGGGACATGAATTTGAGCAAGCTCCGGGAGACAGTGAGGGACAGGGAAGCCTGGCGTGCTGCAGTCCATAAAGTTGCAAAGAATCGGACAAGACTGAGCGACTGAATAGCAACAACATAGCTAGTAATTCCCTGGACTGAATAATGCAGGTGAGTCTCTTCATGTCCTCAGAGTAGGGACTTCTTATAACAGGGCACAAAATACATAGATATAAAGGGAAAGATTGATGAAAACTTGACATGAGAAATTTAAAAAGCATTTTCATTACCTAGGTCAATGATTAGCATACTTTTTTTTCTGTGAAGGGCCAATTACTCTGGCAATACTGTCTTTTCCCAACTACTTACCTCTGCCTTTGCAGCATGAAAGCAAACAAAGGGACAGTATTTTAATGATGTATAATAAGTGAAACTTTATATACAAAAATAGAGAGTGGGACAGAATTAACATGTAAACCATAGTTTGTGCCTTCTTGATATAGATCATCAAATAATGAAAAGCTATGCCTTACCATGAGAGAAAATATTTGCAATACATATAACTGACAAAGGAGTTTTATCCATGATGAACCAGCAAATCAGTATGAAAAAGGTCAACAACCCAGCTCAGAGAATTGGCAGGAGGCTTGAACAGGTACTTTTCTAAAGAGGAAATACAAATGTCCAGTAAAGAGATGTTAATATGTTATGCTTTGTTAGTTATCAGGGATATGCAAATTAAACCACAATACATGAATGTGTTAGTCAGTCACTCACATCCAACTCTTTGTGACCCCATGGACTGTAGCCCACCAGGGTCTTCTGTCCATGGAGTTCTCCAGGAAAGAGTACTGGAGTGGGTTACCATTCCCTCTTCCAGGGGATCTTCTCGACCCAGCTCAGTTCACTTAAAGACGGAGAAAACTAAGCATTTATGAGCCTGTGGAGCAGCAGGGGCTTCATGCCCTGTGTTGATGACACGCATGCTCTGATGGAGCCATTCTCCCAGGTTTACTCTGTGTATGAACCAAAAGATGTGTAGTGACGTTCCTCAAACTCGTAATGTTCATAATTATCTCCAGCTAGAGACAGCAGAAGTGTCCTTTAACAATAGAATGGTTGAAACTGGTTAATTCACAAAGTGGAATAATTCATAAACTGAAATATTAGATGACAATGAAAAGAAATATGCAATTACATTCCACAGTATGTTTGAACCAAACTAATATAACAGAAACCAGTCACAAAATAATGTACATTATATGATTCTACTTATATAAAATTCTGTAATAAGAAAAATGAAATAATACTTAATGTAATATATGTTAATGCATTATATATAATATAATAAATTTTAATATAGTTATAAGGATGCTTAATTGAATGGTAAAAGTGAAAAGACAAGTAAAGAGATGATTTTCATGAAAATTAGGATGTAAAAGTCTCTTTTACCAACTTCAACTTTCAAGGAGGATGTAGTTAGTTGAGCCAGGCCAGTGATTCCACTGTAATAAGAAAGATAAAACTGGAAAAGTTTCAAAGCTCCTGTTTTTAAAAGCATCAGAAAATGGAAGCAATTTTGGAACAGGAGGTGATTAATCTTATCTCTATATCTCCTGCAGCTCTTGGTGCCCTGCCTTTTCACATGGCTAGTTCAATTAATATTGAATGAATAAAAATAGTGAGAAGGAAAAGGCACACACCTGGAGTGGAAGATGGAGAAAAATGTTTGATACTTCCCATAGTCAAAATTTTTCCAAATTTTGCTGCCATATTGAGTGCAGCACTTTCACAGCATCATCTTTTAAGGTTTGTTCACTAGCTTTGTTCATAGTGATGCTTTCTAAGGCCCACTTGACTTCACATTCCAGCATGTCTGGCTCTAGATGAGTGATCACACCATCGTGATTATCCGGGTCGTGAAGCTCTTTTTGTACAGTTCTGTGTATTCTTGCCACCTCTTCTTAATATCTTCTGCTTCTGCTAGTTCCATACCATTTCTGTCCTTTATCAAGCCCATCTTTGCATGAAATGTTCCCTTGGTATCTCTAATTTTCTTGAAGAGATCTCTAGTCCTTCTAGTTCTGTTGTTTTCCTCTGTTTCTTTGCATTGACCGCTGAGGAAGGCCTTCTTATCTCTTCTTGCTATTGTTTGGAACTCTGCATTCAGATGCTTATATCGTTCCTTTTCTCCTTTGCTTTTTGCTTCTCTTCTTTTCACAGCTATTTGGAAGGCCTCCTCAGACAGCCATTTTGCTTTTTGGATTTCTTTTCCATGGGGATGGTCTTGATCCCTGTCTCCTGTAAAAAGCCTCTTGATGAAAGTGAAGAGTGAAAAAGTGGGCTAAAGCTCAACATTCAGAAAATGAAGATCATGGCATCCGATCCCATCACTTCATGGGAAATAGATGGGGAAACAGTGGAAACAGTGTCAGACTTTATTTTGGGGGCTCCCAAATCACTGCAGATGGTGACTGCAGCCATGAAATTAAAAGATGCTTACTCTTTGGAAGAAAAGTTATGACCAACCTAGATAGCATATTGAAAAGCTGAGACATTACTTTGCCAACAAAGGTCCGTCTAGTCAAGGCTGTGGTTTTTCCAGTGGTTATGTATGGATGTGAGAGTGAAGAAAGCTGAGCGCCGAAGAATTGATGCTTTTGAACTGTGGTGTTGGAGAAGACTCTTGAGAGTCCCTTGGACTGCAAGGAGATCCAACAAGTCCATTCTGAAGGAGATCAGCCCTTGGATTTCTTTGGAAGGTATGATGCTGAAGCTGAAACTCCAGTCCTTTTGCCACCTCATGAGAAGAGTTGACTCACTGGAAAAGACTCTGATGCTGGGATGGATTGGGGGCAGGAGGGGAGGGGGATGACAGAGGATGAGATGGCTGGATGGCATCACTGACTCGATGGACGTGAGTCTGAGTGAACTCCAGGAGTTGGTGATGGACAGGGAGGCCTGGTGTGCTGCTCTTCATGGGGTCACAAAGAGTCGGACACAACTGAGTGACTGAACTGAACTGATAGTCAAAATTTAAGGAAAAAGGACTATATTATCTAGTTACCCAAGGGAGAAAGACTTGTCACATTGTATCCTTCATAGCACCCTAAGATACTATGCTATGAGAATTTGATATTCTTGCTTAGGTCATTTCTTAAATATACGTGTATATGATATGTGGTATGCATTTTAAGGCACACCCATTATTTATAATTTTGTGGGGAATTAAATTTTCTGTCTTCTAGTCTTACCTATAGTTATCTTTTATACTTTGCTCATAATGAAATTTTCGGGAAACTATTGATGCTGGCTCATTACCTTCAGAATCCTAGAAATTTAGCACAAGAAAAGACTGAATATAGAATTTGCTATTTCCTTGTGATTATATTGAGTTTTATGTTTTTAACAAGAATATCACAGAAGTGATCTTCTGTCCTCCTCAGTGCATCATATTGGGAGGTGCATAAAATTGCTGTGTCTTGTTGCTAGTGGTTTAACCTTGATCTCTTGGTTAACCTGTTGGCTAGAGTTTCTCCACTTTGTATTTTCCTGTTATAATTGATAAGTATTTTGGAGATACTTTGAAGCTATGTCACTATGCTGTTTCTTCTCACTTCACATCTTGGGCATCCATTGGTGGATCTTGCCTTCAAC
This sequence comes from Nanger dama, assembly GCA_917880005.1. Taxonomy (NCBI): domain Eukaryota; kingdom Metazoa; phylum Chordata; class Mammalia; order Artiodactyla; family Bovidae; genus Nanger; species Nanger dama. The sequence continues at coordinate 7,030,329 of CAKJTW010000044.1, read as the reverse complement.
AGTACTTAATATGATGTATGACTTCCCTTTCACTTTTCACTTTCATGCATTGGAGAAGGAAATGGCAACCCACTCCAGTGTTCTTGCCTGGAGAATCCCAGGGACGGGGGAGCCTGGTGGGCTGCCGTCTATGGGGTCGCACAGAGTCAGACACGACTGAAGCGACTTAGCAGCAGCAGCATGCTAATTATGCCATTAGTATTTCCTTCATTGTTTCTACATTTATTAATTGGAATTCTGTAAAGAATTCTTCCTCTTTATATATTCATACCAATAAGAAGTCTTAGATATTAATTTTATTCTATGGGTTATACCTCAATGCTGTTATTACTTTGTTATTCAGATTGTTTCACTGTTAGCCATTGAGAGCTCCTTCTAGTTGGTTCCTGTGTCATTTTGAAACATGCCTATCTTTTTTGAGCACTTCCTTGTTTTCTGCCATCATAAGTAGTTCCAGGATCGTTCTGTTCTTCCTTTAGAGAGTGGTATTTAGAAACTCAGATCTGGTTGTTAAGTGTGCTCTCTGCTACTGAGGTGATGGATGTTGTTGATAAAGTTTTTATTTGCGATTGTTGGATTTAACATTGTTTGTACATGTTTCTTGGTGCTTATGTGTGAGAGCTTTTCTAAGGCAGTGCTTCCCAATCCTTTTCATGTCATGGCACACACTGAAAATTGTGTTTTTCCAGCATGTTGAAGTTAAACTGGAGGTGACTGGGAGCCCTGGGTAGAGCTGCTCAGATGAAAGGTTACCCTGAGGGCACAACGGGAGAGTAGCTCCTACCAGTGTGTTCATCAGAGTAGAAGTGCTGGTTTGGGGGAATGTATATGACTCTCCATAGGGTTTGTAACAATTCACACTCCCACCTAGAGAGAGTTGCCAATAACATTTTATCCTGAAACTTGCCTTTGTGAAACTTTAAATTATTTGCCAATAAATAGGTATGAAATCACTTTCAGTCATGATTCTATCAGCTGTCAAGTTAGCTATCCTTCCCACTTTTAAATCACTTACATATTTGAAAAGCAAGTCCTCAGTATCTTTATAAAAGTAACCAATAAAAATGTATAACAGGGTCAGATACAGATACAGAAGTGAAGTGAAGTCACTCAGTCGTGTCCAAGTCTTTGTGACCCCGTGGACTGTAGCCTACCAGGCTCCCTCCATCCATTGGATTCTCCAGGCAAGAATACTGGAGTGGGTTGCCATTTCCTTCTCCAGGGGATCTTCCCGACCCAGGGATCAAACCCAGGTTTCCCACATTGGAGGCAGACTCTTTAACCTCTGAGCCACCAGGGAAGATACAGAAGAAACCTGTAAAAGTTTACATCAGTGATGGTTTTTTGGGGGGCGGGGTGGTGGGGGCTGAGTCGAAAAACTGTATACTTTATATTTTGTAGAAAATTGCCAATTTTTTTTTCCAGCAAGACATTCCTAATTTAAACACCCGATTCACTTTGTATAGTAGAAACAAACACTACATTGTAAAGCAGCTATACTCCATTGAAAGTCACTCAGTCATGTCTGACTCTTTGCAACCCCACGGACTATAAAGTCCTTGAAATTCTCCAGGCTAGAATACTGGAGTGGGTAACCTTTCCCTTCTCCAAGGGATCTTCCCAAACCAGGGATCAAACTGAGGGGTCTCCTGCATTGCAGGCAGATTCTTTACCAACTGAGCTATGAGGGAAGCCCATGCTCCAATAGAAATTCATTACACATTTTTCCCCCTACACAAAGAAGGATAGGTCATTATATTTTTTTGTTAAGTTTATTGAAATGCAATTAATGTGCAGTTAAACATATCCTTTTTAGAATAGATTTTGATGAATTTGACATGAACTCATCACTGGAATCAAGAAATAGAACATTTCCATTGCCTCAAAATGTTTCCTTGTGTCCTTTTTTTTTCCTTAATGTATATATTTTACTGAAGTATAGTTGACTTACAAGGTTTCAGGTTCACAGCATGTTGATTCAGTTATACATATATACACATACATTCTTGAGATTATTTTCCATTATAGGTTATTATAAGATACTGATTATAGTAAACCTTTGTTGTTTGTTGCATATCTATTTTTTAATTAGAAATCTAGCATTCTGTTCATACTAAGTCAAACAACTGGAATCAAAATACCATACATTTTTAGTTAGACACATCAGTGGTTTTAATGCTGGAATCTTGATGTATTATGATTATGGTCTTCTAATGTAGTAACATTGTCAAAAAGCCAATGAAGTTAGATTGTTTTAGTTTGTTATTAGTAGCTCAGTCTGAGCTGAGCTGGATACTGATTAGTACCACATCCCTTTTGGTAAACATTTTATAACAGGTTTATTGAGATATAATTTACTACATACCATAAAATTTATGATATAAAGATTCAAGATATTTCAGATTGCAATTCCTGATTATTAGTGAATTTACCAGTTGTGCCACCATCATCGTGATCCACTTCTAAAGCACTTCCATCATCACCAAAACTTCCCTCACGCTTAATTGGAGTCAGTCTGCTCTCACTCTGACACAACTTCTGACCTTCTTTCTGCCTCTCTTGTTTTGCTCTTTATAGAGATTTCATATAAATGGAATCATACAATATAGAATTTTATGTCTGGGTACTTTCACTTAGTTTAATGTTTTTGAGGTTAATTCATGAAGTAGTGTGGAAGCAGGCACCATCTTCAGAAAAATGAAAATGAAAGAATAACATATCAGAATTTATGGGATATAGCCAAAAAAGTTACAAGAGGGAAGTTTATAGCAATAAATGCCTGCTCTAAAAACTAGGGAAGATCCTCCCAAAGCTTTAAGGAACTAGCAAGTCAAAGGCAAACTGACCCTAAATTTAGCAGAAGAAAGGAAATAAAGATTAGAGCATATATAAATAAAATAGAGAACAACAACAAGCAATAGAGGTTAACCAAACAAAGAGTTTTTCTCTTTGAAAAGAAAAATAAATTGACATACTCTTAGACTAACCAGGGGAAAAAGAAAAAAAGACCCAAATCAACAAAATAATAGATGAAAAAGGAGACATTACAACTGAAACCACAGAAGTTTAAAGGATCAGAAGATGTTACTATGAACAGCTACATTCCAGCAAACTAGACAACCTAGAAGAACTGGGAAGAGTCTAAGAAACGTAAAACTTTCCAAGACTAAATAAGGAAGAAATAGGAAATCTAGAAATGGACCAATTACTAGTAAGGAGATTGAATCAGTAATCAAATATCTCCCAAAGAAGAAAAGCCTAGGATTAGATAGCCTCACTAGTGAATTTTACCAAATGTGTAAAGAAGAATTAACACTACTCCTTCTCAAGCTCTCTTAAAATATTGAAGAAGTGGGAACACTTCCAAACTTGATTTACAAGGACAGTGTCATCCTTGATGCCTCATCAAGGACACTGTTAGAAAAGAAAACTAAAATATCCTTGATGACTGTAGGTGCAAACTGATTTAAGCAGCATTAAAAGGATCACTCATTATGATCCAGTGGAATTTATCCCTGGGATGCACAGCTGGTTCAACATATCCAAATCAATCAGTGTATAACTTTACTATAATAAAAGAGAAGAATCACTCAGGCCAGACAACCAGCAGGGAGAGAAGTCAACTTATAAGCTGCTTAAAGTCTTTCTAAATAAACAGTTTACCAGTAAACATAATCCTTGCCTGCCCACCACAGGGACAAGACCCAGTTCTACCCACCAGTAAGCAGGAACCGTCTCTCCCACCAGGAAGCCTGCACAAAACTCTTAGACAGCCTCATCCACCAGGAGGCAGACAGCAGAGGCAAGAATAACCATACTCCTGCAGCTTAAGGAATGGAAACCACAATTACAGAAAGTCAGACAAAATGAGACAGCAGATTAAAGAGCAAGATAAAACCCTAGAAGAACAACTAAGTGAAGTGGAGATAGGCAATCTACCAAAAAAAAGAAAAATTTACAATAATGATACTAATAGTAAAGGTGAATCTCAAGACCTTGAAAGAAGAACAGAAGGATAGATCAAAAAGATATAAGGAAAGTTTAACAGAGAGCTAGAAGACTAAAGAACAAACAGAGGTTAACAATATGATAACTGAAACAAAAAATAAATTAGAATGGCTCAGTAGCAGAATAACTGAGGCAAAATAATGGAAAAATCGCCTGGAAGACAGAATGGTAGAAATCACTCCCTTAGAACAAGGATAACAGGATGAAAAGAAATGAGGACAGTCTAAGAGACCTCTGGGACAATAGTAAATGCACAAACATTCACATTATAGGGGTCCTAGAAGAAGAATAGTGAGAGAAAGGACCCAAGAAGTATTTGAAGGGATAACTGAAAAATTTCCTAACATGGAAAAGAAAGCAGTCACTCATGTACAGGAAGCAAAGAGAGTCCCAGGCAGGACAAACCCAAGAAGGAACACATCGGGACTTAAAGTAATCAAACTGGTAAAAATTAAAGACAAAGGGAAAAAAAATCAAAAGCATCAAGGGGAAAGCAACAAATAACATACAAGGGAATTCCCGTAAGGTTATCGATTGCTTTCTCAGCAGAAACTCTGCAGGCCAGAAAGAGTGGCACAATATATTTAAAGTGCTGAAAGGGGAAAACCTACAACCAAGAATTCTCCACTCAGCAGGGCTAATTCAGATTTGAAGGAAAAGTAAAAAATTTTGTAGTGAAGCAAAAGCTAAGAGAATTCAGCACTACCAGAGAGCTTTGCAACAAATGCTAAAGGAACTTGAGATAGAAAAGAAAACACAACAACTAGAAAAAGAAAATTACAAAATTCCTCACCAGTAAAGGTAAACATATAATAAAGGTAGAAAATCATCCCTACACAGGTATGTCAAAAACTGCAGTTGTGAGGAGAGTACAAATACAGGATATTCGAAATGCATTTGAAATTAAAAGACTAGCAACTTAAAACAATCTTTTTATATACTGACTGGTATATCAAGACCTTGTGGTAACCAAACCAAAAATCTATAATAGATACACATGAAAAAAAAGGAATCCTAACACAGTACTGAAGTTAGGTATGAAAGCACAACAGAGAACAAAAGAGGAAGGAAGGAAAAAAGACCTACAAAAACAAACCCAGAACAATTAACAAAATGGAAGTAAGAACATGGTGGTGGTTTAGTCGCTAACTCGCGTCCAACTCTTATGACTCCATGGACTGTAGCCAGCCGGGCTCCTCTGTTCATGGGATTCTCCAGCCAAGAATACTGGAATGGGTTGCCGTGCCCTCCTCCAGGGTATTTTGCTGACCAAGGGATCAAACCCCAGTCTCCTGCCTTGCAGGCAGATTCTTTATCCACTGAGCTACGAGGGAAGCTCAAGTAAGAACACCCATATAGATAATTACCTTAAACGTAAACATTAAATGCTCCAATAAAAAGACACAGACTAGCTGAATGTATACAAAAAGAAGGCAGACAAAAACAGATGTATACATGCTGTCTACAACAGATCCACTTCAAATCTAGGAACACATGCACACAAAGTGAAGGGATAGAAAAAAGGTATTCCATGCAAATGCACACCAGAAGAAAGCAAGGGTAGCAATACTCATATCAGATAAAATAGACTATAAAATAAAGACTGTTACAAGAGACAGAGGAAAAACACCACTTAATGATCAAGAGATCAACCCAAGAATAATCAATAATAATTGTAAATATATATGCACCCAACACAGGAGTACCTCAGTATCTAAGACAGAGACTCATGGCCATAAAAAGAGAAATCAATAGTAACACAGTAATAGTGGGGGATAGTAGCACCCCAATTTCATCAATGAACAGATCGTCCAGATATAAAATCAATAAGTAAACACGGCTTAAATGATACATTAAACCAGATGGACTTAATTGATATTTATAAAGCATTCCATCCAAAAGCAGTGGAATACACATTCTTCTCAAGTGCACATGAAATATTTTCCAGGATTGATCACATGCTGGGCCACAAAGTGAGCCTTGATAAATTTTAAAAACTTTACATGATGTCAAGCAGATTTTCCAACCACAATGCTATGAGAATAGAAATCAGCTATAAGAAAAAAAGCTGTAAAAATTAAACATGTGGAGGCTAAACAGTAGGCTGCTAAACAACTAATGGATCACTGCTAAACAACTAATGATCACTGAAGAAATCAAGGAGGAAATTAAAAATACCTAGAGACAAATGACAGTAAAAGCAAATGATCCAAAACCCATGGGATGCAGCAAAAGCAGTAATAAGAGGGTAGTTTATAGCAATAAAATCTTAGGAAACGAGAAAGATCTCAAATAAACAATTTTATCTTGCACATAAAGCAACTACGCTGGATCATAGAAAAAGCAAGAGAGTTCCAGAAAAACATCTATTTCTGTTCTATTGACTATGCCAAAGCCTTTGACTGTGTGGATCACAATAAACTGTGGAAAATTCTCAAATAGATGGGAATACCAGACCACCTAACCTGCCTCTTGAGAAATCTGTATGCAGGTCAGGAAGCAACAGTTAGAACTGGACATGGAACAACAGACTGGTTCCAAATAGGAAAAGGAGTACATCACGGCTGTATATTGTCACCCTGCTTATTTAACTTCTATGCAGAGTACATCATGAGAAACGCTGGACTGGAAGAAACACTAGCTGGAATCAAGATTGCTGGGAGAGATATCAATAACCTCAGATATGCAGATGACACCACCCTTATGGCAGAAAGTGAAGTGGAGCTAAAAAGCCTCTTGATGAAAGTGAAAGAGAAGAGCAAAAAAGTTGGCTTAAAGCTCAACATTCAGAAAACGAAGATCATGGCATCCGGTCCCATCACTTCATGGGAAATAGATGGGAAACAGTGGAAATAGTGTCAAACTTTATATTTTGGGGCTCCAAAATCACTGCAGATGGTGACTGCAGCCATGAAATTAAAGATGCTTACTCCTTGGAAGAAAAGTTATGACCAATCTAGATAGTATATTCAAAAGCAGAGACGACTTTGTCGACTAAGGTCCATCTAGTCAAGGCTATGGTTTTTCCTGTGGTCATGTATGGATGTGAGAGTTGGACTGTGAAGAAGGCTGAGCGCCGAAGAGTTGATGCTTTTGAACTGTGCTGTTGGAGAAGACTCTTGAGAGTCCCTTGGACTGCAAGGAGATCCAACCAGTCCATTCTGAAGGAGATCAGCCCTGGGATTTCTTTGGAAGGAATGATGCTAAAGCTGAAACTCCAGTACTTGGGCCACCTCATGCAAAGAGTTGACTCATTGGAAAAGACTCTGATGCTGGGAGGGTCTGGGGGCAGGGGGGAGAAGGGGACGACTGAGGATGAGATGGCTGGATGGCATCACGGACTCGATGGACATGAGTCTCGGTGAACTCCGGGAGATAGTGATGAACAGGGAGGCCTGGTGCGCTGCGATTCATGGGGTCACAAAAGAGTTGGACGCGACTGAACTGAACTGAAAGCAACTAGATAAAGAAGAACGTACAAAATCCACAGTTACAGTGAAAGAAATTATAAAGATCAGAGTAGAAATAAATGAAATAGGGATAAAGAAAACAATAGAAAAGATCAATGAAACTAAAACCTGGTTATTTGAAAGCGTAAATAAAATAGATAAACCTTTAGCCAGACTCATCAGGAAAATTAGAGAAGGCTCAAGTCAGAATTAGAAATGAAAATGGAGAAGTTACACAGCATGAAAATATAAAGGATCGTGAGAGAAGTCTAGGACTAGATGGCTCCACAGGTGAATTCTATCAAACATTTAGAGAAGAATACCTGTCCTGAAACTCTTCCAAAAACTGCAGAGGAAGGAAAACTCCCACCATCACACTGATATCAAAATCAGACAGTGATACTACAAAAAGAAAATGATATACCAATATCAGTGATGAACATAGAGGCAAAAATCCTCAATAAAATACTAGGAACCAATTCCAACAAAACATTAGAAAGGTCATATACCATGTTCAGATGGGATTTATCCCAGAGACCCAAGAATTTTTCAATATATACAAATCACAGTGAAATACACCACATCAAAAAGTCGAAGAATAAAAAACGCATCATCTCAATAGATTTTAAAAAAACTTTTGAAAAAAGTTTTAAAAGATTTAAAAAAAAAGCTTTCAGCACCTGCTAACTGCTACTCACTTCAGTTGTGTCTGACTCTGTGCGACCCCATAGACGGCAGCGCACCAGGCTCCCACGTCCCTGGGATTCTCCAGGCAAGAACACACTGGAGTGGGTTGCCATTTCCTTCTCCAATGCATGAAAGGGAAGAGTGAAAGTGAAGTCACTCAGTTGTGTCCGACCCTCAGCGACCCCATGGACTGCAGCCTACCAGGCTTCTCTATCCATGGGATTTTCCAGGCAAGAGTACTAGAGTGGGGTGCCATTGCCTTCTCTGATTCAACACCTATTATGGTTAAAACTCCATAAAGTGTATATAGAGGGAACATGTGCTTTGCTGTGCTTAGTCACTTCAGTCGTGTCTAACCACTTGTGACCCTCTGGACAGTAGTCTGCCAGGCTCCTCTGTCTGTGAGATTCTCCAGGCATAATTACTGGAGTGGGTTGCCATGCTCTCCTCTAGGGGATCTTCCTAACGCAGGGATTGAACCCATATCTCCTGCGTCTCCTGCATTGCAGGTTACTGCTGAGCCATTGCAGAAGCCTCTAGAGAGAGCATCAGTTCAATCACTCAGTCATGTCCAACTCTTTGTGACCCCATGAATCACAGCATGCCAGGTCTCCTTGTCCATCACCAACTCCCAGAGTTCACTCAAACTCGTGTCCATTGAGTCAGTGATGCCATCCAGCCATCTCATCCTCTGTCATCTCCTTCTCCTCTTGCCCCCAGTCCCTCCCAACATCAGGGTCTTTTCCAATGAGTCAACTCTTTGCATGAGGTGGCCAAAGTGTTGGAGTTTCAGCTTTAGCATCAGTCCTTCCAATGAACACCCACGACTGATCTCCTTTAGGATGGACTGGTTGAATCTCCTTGCAGTCCAAGGGACTCTCAAGAGTCTTCTCCAACACCACAGTTCAAAAGCATCAATTCTTTGGCGCTCAGCCTTCTTCACAGTCCAACTCTCACATCCATACCTGACCACTGGAAAAACCATAGCCTTGACTAGATGGACCTTAGTCTACAAAGTCATGTCTCTGCTTTTGAATATACTATCTAGGTTGGTCATAACTTTTCTTCCAAGGAGTAAGCATCTTTAATTTCATGGCTGCAGTCACCATCCGCAGTAATTTTGGAGCCCAGAAATATAAAGTCTGACACTGTTTCCACTGTTTCCCCATCTATTTCCTATGAAGTGATGGGACTGGATGCCATAATCTTCGTTTTCTGAATGCTGAGCTTTAAGTCAACTTTTTCACTCTCCTCTTTCACTTTCATCAAGAGGCTTTTTAGCTCCACTTCACTTTCTGCCATAAGGGTGGTGTCATCTGCATATCTGAGGTGATTGATATTTCTCCTGGCAGTCTTGATTCCAGCTTATGTTTCTTCCAGTCCAGCATTTCTCATGATGTACTCTGCATGTAAGTTAAATAAGCAGGAGACAATATACAGCCTTGACGTACTCCTTTTCTTATTTGGAACCAGTCTGTTGTTCCATGTCCAGTTGTAACTGTTGCTTCTTGACCTGCATACAGATTTCTCAAGAGGCAGGTCAGGTAGTGTGGTATTCCCATCTCTTTCAGAATTTTCCACAGTTTATTGTGATCCACACAGTCAAAGACTTTGGCATAGTCAATAAAGCAGAAATAGATGTTTTTCTGGAACTCTCTTGCTTTTTGCATGATCCAGTGGATGTTGGCAGTTTGATCTCTGGTTCCTCTGCCTTTTCTAAAACCAGCTTGAACATCAGGGAGTTCACGGTTCACGTATTGCTGAAGCCTGGCTTGGAGAATTTTGAGCATCACTTTACTAGCATGTGAGATGAGTGCAATTGTGCGGTGGTTTGAGCATTTTTTGGCATTGCCCTTCTTTGGGATTGGAATGAAAACTGACCTTTTCCAGTCCTGTGGCCACTGCTGAGTTTTCCAAAGTTGCTGGCATATTGAATGCAGCACTTTCACAGCATCATCTTTCAGAATTTGAAACAGCTCAACTGGAATTCCATCTCCTCCACTAGCTTTCTTCGTAGTGATGCTTTCTAAGGCCCATTTGACTTCACATTCCAAGATGTCTGGCTCTAGATGAGTGATCACATCATCATGATTATCTGGGTCATGATGTTCCCTTGGTATCTCTAATTTTCTTGAAGAGATCTCTGGTCTTTCCCATTCTGTTCTTTTCCTCTATTTTTTTTTCCTTGATTGCTGAGGAAGGCTTTCTTATCTCTTCTTGCTATTCTTTGGAACTCTGCATTCAGATGCTTATATCTTTCCTTTTCTCCTTTGCTTTTTGCTTCTCTTCTTTTCACAGCTATTTGTAAGGCCTCCTCCGACAGCCATTTTGTTTTTTTCATTTCTTTTTCGTGGGGATGGTCTTGAACTCTGTCTCCTGTACAGTGTCACGAACCTCAATCCATAGTTCATCAGGCACTCAATCAGATCTAGGCCCTTAAATCTGTTTCTCACTTCCACTGTATAATCATAAGGGATTTGATTTAGGTCATACTTGAATGGTCTAATGGTTTTCCCCACTTTCTTCAATTTATGTCTGAATTTGGCAATAAGGAGTTCATGTTCTGAGCCACAGTCAGCTCCTGGTCTTGTTTTGTTGACTGTATAGAGCTTCTCCATCTTTGGCTGCAAAGAATATAATCAATCTGATTTTGGTGTTGACCATCTCATGATGTCCATGTGTAGAGTCTTCTCTTGTGTTGATGAAGAGGGTGTTTGTTATGACCAGTACATGTTCTTGGCAAAACTCTATTAGCACTTGCCCTGCTTCATTCTGTATTCCAAAGCCAAATTTGCCTGTTAACTCCAGGTGTTTGTTGACTTCCTACTTTTGCATTCCAGTCCCCTACAATGAAAAGGACATCTTTTTTGGGTGCTAGTTCTAAGTGTGGTCACTTGGTCTATGACAACTGAGGTCAGAGAGTGGAGAAAAAACAGTCTCTTCAATAACTGGTCCTGAGAAAATCGGACAGCTACACACACAAAAAAGAAATTAGAATATTCTTAAACCCTATATAAAAAAATAAACTCAAAATGGATTAAAGACCTAAATGTAGGAGAATATACTATAAAAGTCTTAGAGGAAAACATAGGCAGAACACTCTTTGACACAAATCACAGCATTATCTTTCTCATTACACCTCCTATAGTAATGGAAAGAAAAACGGAAATGAGTAAACAGAACCTAATTAAACTCAAAAGGTTTGTCACAACAAAGGAAATCACAAACAAAACAAAAACACAAACACAACCCAAAGAATGGGAGAAAATATTTGCAAACAATGTGATCAACAAGGAATTAATCCCCATAATTTTTAAACAGCTCATGTGTCTGAATATCAAAAAATGAACAACCCATCAAAAATGGACAGAAGATATACTGATGACCAAGAAGCACATAAAAGATGCTCAACACCACTAATTATTAGAGAATTGTAAATCAGAACTATAATGAAGTATCACTTTACACCAGTCAAAGTGGCCATCATCAAGAAGTCTAAATAATGAATGTTACAATGTGTGGAGAAAAGGGAACCCTCTGACACTGTTGTGGGAATGTAAATTGGTACCGCCACGATGGAAAACAGAATGTAAGTTCCTTAAAAATGAAAAGTAGAGTCACCATATGATCCAGCAATCCCACTATTGAGCATATATCCTGAGACAGTCATAATTGAAAAGATCCCTTCACCCCAATTTCATTGGAGCACTATTTACAGTAGCCAAGACACAAAAATTACCTATATGTCCTTTTGACGTGAGGAATGAATAAAGAAGATGTGGTTCATATATACAATGGAATATTACTAAATCATTGAAATGAACAAAATAAAACCATTTACAATAACATGGATGTATGTACCTGAAGACTGTTATACCAAGTGAAGCAAGTCAGAGAAAGACAAGTATCATACGATATTGCTTATGTGCCGAATCTTTAAAAACTGATATAAATGAACTTATTTATAAAACAGAAGCAGACTCACAGACTCAGAGAATGAACTTACAGATACTGGGAGGATGTGAGGCATGGGATGATCGATCGGGAGGGAGGTTGGGATTGATATATGCATGCTGCTATACTTAAAATAGCTAAGGAAGTTCCATGGTGGTCCAGTGGCTAAGACTCCATGCTCCCAGTGCAGTGGGGCCAGGTTCGATCCCTGGTCAGGGAACTAAGATCTCATGTACTACAACTAAGCCTGGGTGCTGCATCTACTGAGCCCTTGGGTTCTAGAGCCCACACACTGCAACTAGAGACGGTCTTTTGCAGCAATAAGGAGCCCACATGCCACAAAGAAGACCCAGCACAGACCTCCCAAAACAAAACAATGAAGTGAGACTGGTAAAAAAAAAAAAAAAAAAAAAGGTAAAACAGCAAGGACCTACTGTATAGCACAGGGAACTCTGCTCAGTATTCTGTAAAAAGAATGTTGTTCAGTCGCTGAGTTGTGTGACTCTTTGTGGTCCCATAGACTGCAGCATGCCTCCTCTGTCCATGGGATTTCCAAGGCAAGAATACTGGAATGGTTGCCATTTCCTTCTTCAGGATATCTTCCTGACCCAGGGATTGAACCCATGTCCCCTACATTGGCAGGCAGATTCTTCACTGCTGAGCCACCTGGAAGAAAGAATAGATACATGTATATATATAACTGAAACACTTTGCTGTATGCCTGGCACAACATTTGCCATCAACTATACTCCAGTATAAGATAAATTTTTTAAATAATAAAAGAAAAAATCATATGGTCATCTCAGCAGACAATAAGCATTTGAGAAAACTCAGCATCCATTCATAAGTTAAAAATAAAACCTCTTAACAAATTAGACATAAAGAAACATATCAGTATAATAAGGTTTAACATCAAACAAGTAGTGAAATGGTGAACACTTTTCCTCTAAGATCAGGAACAAGATAAGTGCCCATTCTCACCACTTATATTCACATAGTATGGGAAGTCCTGTTTAGAGCAGACAGGCAAGAAAAAGAATCAGAATTGGAAAGGAAAAAATAAAATTGTCTCTATTTGTAGATTACATGATTTTTTATATAGAAATTAAACACTAAACCAAAAAGCTGTTAGATATATGAATGAATTCAATAATGTTGCAGAATGCCAAATTAACATACAAAAATCAATGCCTTTCTATATGCAAACAGCAAAATTTGGGAAAATGAAGAAATTGATCTCATTTGTGTTAGCATCAAAAATAAAATTCCTAGGAATAAATTAATTATAGGAGATGAAAGATCTCTGCAATGAAAACTGCCAGTCCTTTGATGAAAATAGCTGAAGAAAACACCTATAAATGGAAAGGTATCCTGAATTCACGGATTGGAAGATTTAATATTGTTAAAGTGTCAGTTTTACCAAAAGCCATCTACACTCAGTGCAAGCCCTTTCAGGATTCCAATGGCTTTTTTTTTTTAGTGGAAGTAGAAAAATCACTCATAAAATGTATATGAAACCACAAAAGTCACCAAACAGCCAGAGAAATCCTGAGGAATAACAACACCCTTCCTGATTTTAAGCTGTAATATAAAGCTATAGCCATTAAAACAGTAATGTACTGACATAAAGTCAGAGAAATAGACCCAAGCCCAGGAATAAACCTAACCATCTATGGTCAACAAATATTTGATGAGAGTCAAGAATAGTTAATAGAGGAATGACGGTCTCTTCAATAAATGGTGCTGGGATAACTGGATATTTATATGTAAAAGAGTGAAACTGGACTCATATTGTACACTAATCACAAACATTAACTTGAAATAGGTTAAAGACCTAAATGTAAACCTGAAACCATGAAACTCTTAGAATAAAACATAGGAGTAAAGGTCCTTGAAATAGGTCTTAGTAATGATTTTTGGAGATAACACCTAAAGCACAGCAACAAAATAAAAATCAACAAGTGTGACTACAGCAAGCTGAAAAGCTTCTGCACAGCCAAAGAAACCATCAACAAAGTGAAAAGGCAGCCTATCGAATGGGAAAAAATACTTGTAAACTGTATATCTGATGAGGGGTTAATATCCAAAATACATACAGAATTCATATAACTCAGTAGCAGAAAACCCTAAAATTCCAATTTAAAAATTGGCAAAGAATCTGAATAGCATATCTTCAGATATGTGAAAGTCCAACAGGTATATGAAAAGATGTTCAACATCATTAGTCATCAGGAGAATGTAAATTAAAACACAGCCAGATACCTCACACCTATTAAAATGGCCATATCATGAAAAACGCAAGGGATAACAAATGTTGCCCTGGATGTGGAGAAAGGGAACCTCTCTGCACATTTTTTTTTTTTTTTTTTTTGAGGCAAGGAAGAGACTTTCATCGGGGAGCCAGCAAACAGAAGATGGCAGGCTAGCGCCTCAAAACAACCATCTTATTTGGGTCTGGATGCCAGGTTTTTTAATAGATCAGAGAGATAGAAGCAATGAGGAACTAAAGTCAAAAGGCAGAATTGAAGCAGGCTGTGGGGAAGTGAAATGAAAGGGTGTTCAGTCTTGCAAAACATCTCCAAGGGAATGACCAGTCTTTGGAAGGGGTATGTTAATCTCCTCTATTCACAGGTGGGCAGGGACAGACTATCTCCGTGAACTGAACAAGGGCACTTTAGTTTACAGTCCAGCAGAGGGAGGGCCTGGTGTGCTGCAGTCCAGGGGGTCGCCGAGTCAGACAGGACTGAGTGACTGAACTGAACTGAACTGAAATGGGCAAGGTCCTGCAGGCAAACCATTAAGTATGATTGTAATAACAAGAGCAATGACAAGCAAGTTATATTTATTTGTATATATTGTGTATACTGCTGTACAATGTATGAGTAAGTTGTTAGAGTAAATCTTGAGTTCGTTCTCACATGAATAGATTTTTTTTTGCCTTTTTCTTCTTTCTTTTTAAAATTGTATCTGTGTGAGAAGATGGATGTTAGTGAACCTATTGGGATAATGACTTTTATCCTATATATAAATCAAATCATCATAGTGTATGCCTTAAACATATATGTCAGTTATTTTTCCATGAAACAGAAAAAAACAATAATATGCAGCAAATACTGTATGTGACCTGCAGAGCCTAAAATGTTTACTATTTGACTCTTCACCAAAACAGTTTCCATCCCATCCAAATATATGGTCTAATAAACATGATAATTGCATGGGAAATATAAAAGGCTGGATGTATATCTCTTAATTACTCTTAAGAAAACATAAAAGTTTCATAAAGCAATAGTTATAACCATGAGAAAGATGGAAATGGAGCTACATTGGAGCAAAGTTGCTATATTTTACCACAATTAAGCTAGGGTATGTTAAGTCACTTCAGTCATGTCCGACTATTTGAAACCCTGTGAACCGTAGCCTGCCAGGCTTCTCTGTCCATAGGGATTCTCCAGGCAAGAATACTGGTGTGGGTTGCCATGCTCTCCTTCAGGGAATCACCCTGACCCAGGGATTGAACCTGCGTCTCTTATGTCTACCTGCATTGATAGGTGGATTCTTTTACCACTAGCACCACCTGGAAAACCCACAGTTAAACTAGTCAGTTCAGTTCAGTTCAGTCACTCAGTTGTATCCGACTCTGCAACCCCATGGACTGCAGCATGCCAGGCTTCCCTGTCCATCACCAGCTCTTGGAGCTTGCTCAAACTAATGTCCATTGAGTTGGTGATGCCATCGAACCATCTCATCCTCTGTCATCCTCTTCTCCTCCTGCCTTCATTCTTTCCCTTCATCAGGGTCTTTTCCAGTAAGTCAGGTTCTTCACTCAGGTGGCTAAAGTATTGGAGTTTCAGCTTTAGCATCAGTCCTTCCAATGAATATTCAGGACTGATTTCCTTTAGGATGGACTGGTTGGATCTCCTTGCAGTCCAAGGGACTCTCGAGAGTCTTCTCCACCACCACAGTTCAAAAGCATCAATTCTTTGGCCCTCAGCTTTCTTTATAATCCAACTCTCACATCCATACACGACTACTGGAAAAACCATAGCTTTAACTTTTGGCAATGTCTCTGCTTTTTAATATGCTGTTTACGTTAGTCATAGCTTTTCTTCCAAGGAGCAAGCATCTTTTAATTTCATGGCTGCAGTCACCATCTGCAGTGATTTTGGAGCCCAACAAGACAAAGTCTCTCACTGTTTCCATTTTTTCCCCCATCTATTTGCCATAAGTGATGGGACCGGATGCCATGATCTTAGTTTTCTGAATGTTGAGCTTTATGCCAGCTTTTTCATTCTCCTCTTTTACTTTTATCAAGAGGCTCTTTAGTTCTTCTCTTTCTGCCATAATGGTTGTATCATCTGCATATCTGAGGTTATGATATTTTTCCCAGCAATCTAGATTCCAGCTTGTGCTTCATCCAGGCCAGCATTTCATATGATGTACTCTGCATTTAAGTTAAATAAGCAGGGTAACAATATACAGCCTTGACATACTCCTTTTCCTATTTGGAACCAGTCTGTTGTTCCATGTCCAGTTCTAACTGTTGCTTCTTGACCTGCATACAGATTTATTGGGAGGTAGGTAAGAATTTTAATTCATCTCTAAGAATTTTCCACAGTTTGCTGTGATCCACACAATCAAAGGCTTTGACGTAGTCAATAAAGCAGAACTAGATGTTTTTCTGCAACTCTCTTGCTTTTTCGATGATCCAGTGGATGTTGGCGATTTGATCTCTGGTTCCTCTGCCTTTTTAAATCCAGCTTGAACATCTGGAAGTTCATGGTGCACATACTGTTGAAGACTGGCTTGGAGGAGTTTGAGCATTTCTTTGCTAGCATGTGAGATGAGTTCAATTGTGCAGTAGTTTGAACATTGTTTGACATTGTCTTTCTTTGGGATTGGAATGAAAACTGACCTTTCCAGTCATGTGGCTACTGCTGAGTTTTCCAAATTTGCTGCCATATTTAGTGCAGCACTTTCACAGCAGATAAAAGTTAAGCAGTATTAGCATGAAATATGGGCTTCCCTTGTGGCTCAGCTGGTGAAGAATCCACCTGCAATGTGGGAGACCTGCGTTCATTCCCTGGGTTGGGAAAATCCCCTGGAGAAAGGAAAGGCTACCCACTCCATTATTCTGGTCTGGAAAATTCCATGGACTGTGTAGTCCATGGGGTCACCTGAAATATATTGTTATGAGTTGATGATGTGTATTGTGGCCCCTAGAAGAGCCACTAAGAAAATCACTCAAGAAGTATAGCTAGAAAGTTAACAGTCAGTTAAAATAGCATGTAAAAACTACTTACATAAGCCAAAAGATATTAATAAAGAAAAGGAAAAATAGGACATGAGACATAATAAAAATATTTAAGTCACAGATGTAAATATAGTCTTATCAATAATTGCATTAAGTGTGAGTGGTATAAACACTGCAATCAAAAGGCAGAAAATTTCCAACTTGATAAAAAGCAAGATCCAACTATATCTTATCAAAAGAGACATACTTTAGAGCCAGATCAATTGAAATAAGTTGAATAGGTTCAAATAAGTTGAAAATAAAAGAGAAAAGACATATCTTGCAGACAGTGTTAGGTACAGTAACTATTTTGAGGACAGACAAAATAGACTTTAAGATAAAAAGCATTACTGGAGTTAAAGCGGGAAAATTCATAATGATAAAAAAGGATCAATGTGTCAAGAATATGTACTGTTATTAATGTTTATCCACCTAACTACTGAGACTCAAAATACATTAAGCAGAAAATGATAGAATTAAAAGGGAAATTTACAACTAAACAATTATAGTTGAAGATTTTAATACTCCTTTGTTTTCAGCTGATAGAACAAAAAACTCAGGATATAGAAAACTTGTACACTGTTGACCAACTTAAATGTATTTCTCCACATAACAAGGGGAGAATATATAACTCTTTTCCAACACATGTAGATCATTCTCCAGGATCGGTCATATGCTGTCTCAAAAAAACTTCCCTTCCTGTTGGTTCATTTACCATCTGATGTCATTTTTTTCAGCTCTAGAAACTTCCTTTAATATTTCTAATAAGATTGTTCTATTAGCACCTGATTTTCTCATTCCTTGTTTATCTGGGAATGTCTTGTCTATGACTTTATTTCTGAAGAGTGGTTTAGCCCTATATATAACTCTTGATTAACCTTTTTTTTCTTTCAGCGTTTTAAGCATGTCATTTCACTGTCTTCTCACTTATATGTGGTTTCTGATGAGAAATTAACTTTTAATTGTATTGTTACTCTTCTGTGTGTATGAGTCACTTTTTCTCTTGTGAATTTCAAGATTTTGTTTGTATTTGTCTCATACCAATTTGCCTGTGGTAAGTTAGGTGTTGATCTCTGTGTTTATTGAACTTCTTGGATCTGTAGATGAATGTTTTTGTCAAATATGAGACATCTATGGCTATTGTTTTTTCACGTTTTTTCTCCTCTTCTGAGACTCCTTTTATGCATGTGATTGTATCCTACATGTAATTTTTGCTTGTTTTTTTTTTTCTTTCTACTCTGCAGATTTGATAATTTCTATTGATATGTCTGAGTTTACTGATTTCTTTCCTCCACTTCAGATGTGCTCCTGAGACCCTCTAATAATTTTTCCATTTCAGTTACTGTATTGTATGTTTTAGAACTGGTCTTTGGTTCTTTTTATGGCTTGTATTTTCTATTTAGATTTTCTATTTATTGAATCATTGTCATCATATTTTTGTTTAAGTTTTGGACATAGCTTCTTTAAACACATTTGGAACAGCTTCTTTGAAATCCTTGCCAAATTCAACATTTGGACCTATTAGAGTGTTTCTGTTGACTGCTTCCCCCACACCCTTCTCTTGGCTATGAGTCTCAGATTCCTGTTTCTTTGCATGTCTTGTGTTTTTGTTGTTGTTGAAAACTGGAAATTTAGGTAGTATATCAGATTTAGGTAGTATATCAACTTTGGGTTTTGATTTGTTTTTCTGAGAGCTGTTTTTATTTATTTTTTGTTAGTTTGGGTTTAAAGGTGGAGAATCTTTCCTTGCTGTAGTTTGTAATCTCTGATGGCTCTGCTATGATTTTATTCTTATTTTTATTTCTTTTAACCTGGTTTTCTAGTGTTGTCACTATGTCTGTATAGTTTGGGGAGTCACTGATTTGAAAATATGTTCAAACATGTCAAGCATATAAGTCTTTGCTGTTTGAAATGTGTTTGGATTGAGGAGTGCATTCAGAGTCAGTCAGTTACTTCATCTGCCTTGGCTTTTGCTTTCCAAGAACTCCCTTGCCTGCATCTCCCCTGCACATCCAGATAGTTTCCTAGCTGTCTCGGGACTGGTGGAGAGCATATCTAACACTTGCCTGGCTCTCTTACCTCCATAAGCTCCCAGTTTAATTCCTGAATGGTCAACCTCCCCACCCCCACTCTCACTGGGTCTGCAGTTCCACTAACAAATCAGATGTTCTGTATTCGCTTCATTCTTTTCCTACCGAGTTTGCCAATTTTAGCTGAAAAAGATGTGGGGTTTTGTTCTCTGCCCTAAATCAAGGATGCCCCCTCTGCATGTGAAACTGCTTATTATCATAGTCAGTCTTGCTCTGGTAAACTAACATTCTTGAGATTGAACTTGGGGATAGGATGCGAGAAGGTTGCATCAAGCCAGAAAAGTTTATAAACTCCCACTGTTTTGGAATGAAACTTTTAACAGACCTTCAAGAATAAATGTTTCTGAATTCATTGTCTGCCTTTGGTTAATTTCTGGAGCCCTGAAATAGTTGTTTTTTACACAGTTTTGTCCACCGGTTTTGGCTTCCCAGGTGGTACTAGTTGTAAAGAATTCACCTGCCAATGCAGGAGACGTAAGAGACTCAGATTCGATCCCTGGGTTGGGAAGATACCCTGGAGAAAGGCATGACAGCCCACTCCAGTATTCTTGCCTGGAGAATCCTCATGAAGAGAGAAACCTGGCTGGACTACTGTCTATGGGGTCACAAAGAGTTGGATATGACTGAAGTGACTTAGTATACACATATGCGTGCTCATTTTTGGTGGAGAGACTTCATCAAGCTCTTCACACTACCCTAGGCCCCTACTCTTAAAATATTCTCAAGTCATTGTTTAATTTACTATTTAGAGTGTGGAAGGGGCTCATGGAGCTTCCTAATCCCTATTTTCATCATAATTTTTTGACAATATCTTCCCATTCCTGAGTCTTTGGCACTTATTGGACAAGGTCCTATGTCCTAGACTTTGATAGGAACACTGAAAATGTGCTTGTTATGTTCTTTCAGTATCTTGGGATCTTCTTTCTCTGAGTTTGTAATCTGCTATAAGATGTGTGAAAATTTCCCCAGTGGCTTCATGTAACCTTTTTCTCTCTAGGGTGTCTGAACATCATTTTCTTTGGTGGAGAAAATGGAAGCCTTGTATTGGTCATCTGCTAGCTAATTATTCTTCCTTCAAGCATAGCTTGAAAAATCTTTTGATGCCCTTAGCATTTTTCTGAGGTGTGGCTCGTTTGGGACAACAGTTACCTTCATTCTTGCAGATTCATGTCTATAACTATAATCAAAGACACATATGTAAGTCTTTGATTATAGTTTTCTCAGAAATCAATAATGTCTATATATTACTTAAATCAATATTTAACATGTTTTTATGTTTTTACTCCCAAAAGAATAAAATAATAAAAGAGATTTGCAACTCTTCAGAGAATGAAAAATTGAGGGTTTTTTATCCTGTAATGGATTTAAACAGTAAATGCAATTCATGTAATAATTCTTTGAAGAGCACAGTATAATTGCAGTGTTGACTATTTATTTAAAATATGAAAAATTACTGAGTTGTTGAGATCTGCTTGATTGTAACAAGACTTGATTGTAATAGCAGATCAACAGACAATAATATCCTGGCATCAGAAAAGGAAATTAATTCATTTTACTGTTTTAGGTGCTACTGTTTTTGCATTGTTTTTATGATGCCAGGAGTATCTTGGTGTTTTGAATCACTAACCTAAATGATTTCCTTAGTATGTTAATTGTAGGCTTTAAAATGAGCTTCCATTGGACAGTTGCTACTGTCCTAAAATTTTTATGGTAGGATACAGAGTTCTAGGATCGCATGCCAGCAGTGACATTGGCAGTTCATATGTTTGTTGCTTGCTTATATTAAGCTTTTAATTTTGAAGTAATTGTAGATTCCCATGCAGTAGGTATCCATATGCTTTGAACCAGTCATATTTTTTCTTTCACCCAACCATTAACTAATTTTGCAAAAATTAGCTATTGCAACTTTGTGGGTCGTAAAAGGGGCCCTGTAGAAAGGTTTGAAGTTTTCTGAAACTCTGTGACACTAATTTGGCTAAGCACCAGCTATGACAGTGGTCATGATTAAGATAAGGTATTAGAAACACTGTGAAGCTTTTATTTTAAAATATAAATTTGTAACAGTAATTATTGCCTTTAAAAAATAAAGCATCAAATTTTCAACTTTTCTGTGCCATTCTTGGAATGAGTTCATGTTCTCTGCAAATTTTAACACCGTTTAAGTGTAATTAGTTCTAATGCTATATTTGCTCAACCAGTAAACTGTTTATAAAGTTTGTAGTGACTGTATTTAGACACTTGTAAAATATAATTTTGTCATATATACTTTTACTAGTGAATACAAAGAGATATTAATGATTATTTGAACAGTAGTTACACCCATATTTTTGTTAAGTAATTCAAACCAGGATTGCCTTTTTTCTTTTTAGTTTAAGTTGTGTGTTTGGAACTTTGTTCTGAAGGATTTTCACAGTAGAAGCTGTTTGAGAATAATGAAAATCATCTATTTGTGGAAGGATTTGGAGAGATCATGGATATGACTTGTTTTATATTTTATTTTAAAAGAGTAAAAACTTTAAAATTGCTAGTGCTATAATGGCAGTATGACCCATAAAGAGCTGAAATGCCTGTTTGCCTAGAAGGAAGAAAGTGTAAAGTCGATGGTTGATGGGACAGACTAAAATTCCCTAACATTCTTTAGAAGGGCTTCAAGAATATAATAAAATATATGAAAAATTGTATTGACAAGACCGTGGCTGAGGCTTGGATGTCAGGGAAGTGCTTTTAAGCTGACAGCATAAGGTTTTGGTAACCGAGGTCTTTCCAATGCCATATGTATATACGTGTCACAGTGACCACAGGTATTAAAGCCAGAGTTTGGCAGCACATTTTAATTTTCTTTTTCTTGAGCAGAATGCAACATAATTATTTTTTTCTTTTCCTATACAAAAGTAAAAAAAGAAAAAAAAGTTGTTACTACTACTGTTTTGAGTGTTAGACCTTGCTTATGGAGTACATGGGGGAGAACATGCCTTAAATGCTGATTATCAGCATTTTCTAAACTTCCTCTATGCGCTCTGTGAAAAAAGTATACTATGGCCACATAAATGGGAAACTTGGTGATTCACAATTGGATGGGTTTCCTGACTGGATAACTCTTCTTTAAAAAGCTAGTGTGTATTATAATAAGCAGTATAGCATGTACTTTTTCCTAAACTTATTTGAACATGACATCCCTCTAAACTGGTGGTCTTGTGAACATAGTTGGGAGTAAGCATTGCTCTAGGTAAGTAGTGTTCCAATGTGCTGTCACACTATTATTGGAAATATTTATATTTTTATAAAATTAATATAAAAACTAAATATAGGTTTTATTAGTTCTTTTTCTAAAGTTGCTTCTTGAGTATTATTTTGACATAATTTCTTATTTTGTACTAACCTGCCAGTTCAAACACTAGGATGAGTAGATCCTAAATAAGTGAATTTGGAAAATATTAATATTCTTAGAAACTTTATGTACAACTAATTTTTGAAAGAAATACAAGTTAGAGAGCATGACTCATCCGTTCACATTGAACTATTTAGTATTCTTTACCTGCTTTATTGTTCTTTTTGTTCCATTGTTCTGTTAGTTCCTGTTATTGAGGAGTGTTTGATCTCTTTGTTAATGCAGTATGCACAACAGAAGGTTTATAGAGTGCAAGAAAAATTTTGAACTCCAGTGTATATTGACTGACTTGTAGCAAAGCAGTGGTACTACTTCAGCTTTTTCCAATGGTTGGAGAAATATGAAATAAATATCAATAAATAGAAATCTGGAAAAAATAATTTTATGTATTCTCTTTAGAAGCACCGTATAATTTTTCTGTAATACTTACATTTAACAGAAATTGTATAATTTTTTTTTATAATGACAGAACTTACAAACCTTCAGCAATCTAGATTTGTATAGCAGTGCGGTGTATATATATATGTGAGATTTTGCTTTCTGTTTTATTTCAGTGAACTGAAATGACATTAGGAAATTCAGATTCTTAGAATTTAAACACAGATTTTTGTGTGATCCCTCCTACACCAAATAAATATAATAATAAGTTTTTAAAAACCCTAGAGTAACAGGGGTTTAGAATTGTGGCATCTCTTATTCTAAGGAATCTCAAAGTATGTAATGAAGTACCATATTAGTAGTATGTGATCAGTTAAGTTCTGTATTTTTATAGAAGTAATATATGAGCATAGAAATAAATAGTAAAGTTTAAAAATGAAAAGTTAACATCTTTTATGCCCTTGCTTCTTTCCTAGCCTTCATATTGAGTACTTTCTTTTTTTTTTTTAATTCAGTAGCAGGTAATAAATCAAGGAACTTGCTCTTATATTAACAGTCAGTACATGTACAAATTAAGATTTCTCTAATGTAAAATTTCTCGTGTTAATGGTAATTGAGATTCTTCTAAAGAGTGTATATTTATATTTAGAAATCAGTTATATTTTAAATTTAATTTGGAATTCATTTACTTGATGGAGAATTATTTTTAAACTATGGTTCATATTTTGAGCAAAAATAAACCAGTGGTATATTTTTTGATTGATTTATAAGTGTTCTGTCAACCATTTTGTTTTCTCATGGGAATTTCAAAGAAATAAACTTGAATGAATCAATTAGAAATGTATTTATACTAAAAATTGTCACTCTAAAATTTTCCCCTATTTTTAGTTTAGAAAGTGAGGTGAAAGCAATCATTATTATAACAGTATTATTCATTTCAGATAGCAAGGTGTGGATTGCTTGTAGCTATTCTCTGAAATGTAGTAGAATTTAAAAAATAAATTTTTATTCTGGGCTATGATACAATGATATTTCTTGAGACAGTGATTATAATAGTCTCTTGCCAACAATGGACACCTGGTGGTCTCATTCAGGTCAAAGCCTAAAAACTCCATTGTGCTACCTTAGTAAAGAGGAAAAAAAGCCTACCTAGAAGAAATCTGTGAAATAGACAATCACTAAAATATAAAGTGAAAATCTACATAGGTTATCCTCATAAATCTTACAGAATGAGTAAGATAAAGGATTTTTCCAAGTGGTCATCCATGTACTGACACAAAGCAATAATAAAGATACAAAGTTTTAGAATAAAAGCCTTTACATTTCTTAGACAGAATATATCTGAAGAAAAGACATGTCATTTTTCTCTCAGCTCAGCTCAGCTCAGTTGCTAAGTCGTGTCCGACTCTTTGTGACCCTATGAATCGCAGCACACCAGGCCTCCCCGTCTATCAACAACTCCCGGAGTTCACTCAAACTTAAGTCCATTGAATCTGTGATGCCATCCAGCCATCTCATCCTCTGTTGTCCCCTTTTCTCCTGCCTCCAATCCCTCCCAGCATCAGTCTTTTCCAATGAGTCTGTGCTGCTAAGTCACTTCAGTCGTGTCCGACTCTGTGTGACCCCATAGATGGCAGCCCACCAGGCTCCCTCGTCCCTGGGATTCTCCAGGCAAGAACACTGGAGTGGGTTGCCATTTCCTTCTCCAGTGCATGAAAGGGAAAAGTGAAAGTGAAGTCGCTCAGTCGTGTCCGACTCTTAGCGACCCCATGGACTGCAGCCCACCAGGCTCCTCCATCCATGGGATTTTCCAGGCAAGAGTACTGGAGTGGGGTGCCATTGCCTTCTCCGAATGAGTCTCTAGTAGTAGTTATAATTGCCACTTGTGCAGTATTCTCAGTGACATTTTGCTAGGTATGGTACCTCAAATGTCATATTGACTATTTGGTTAGATAAATAATAAACACCTGGCAAATAACTTATTTTGAAGAACATTCAATGAAAGTTTAGTGCACAATTTAGTCATAGGCAAAGTACCAGGTAAAATGTCAAAACAAAGTGATTTTCTGTTTAGAAGCAAAGTCTTTAAGATTTTAAATTTTCTATTGGGAAGGAATTAATTGAAAAGCTTGATACCCAGACATAAATAGTCAAGCTAAATCAGTTTGTGTTGTGTTTCTTACATGTCATATATTTCGGAGCATTTTATTTTGAAGCTTCCACATTACATTTAATTATCTTTCATAAATAAGAGAACTTTTTTTAGTTTATTTATTTATTTTTTATTATTATTAAATTTATTTTTTTTTAATTACAATACTGTATTTGTTTTGCCATACATTGACACGAATCAGCCATAGGTGCTGGTTTGCTGTTTTTAATTTAAAATGTTCTTTTTGTTTATTGCTTATAACAGGCAAAAGAACAGTTAATAGATTTTCTCAGTGAATGTTTTGGTATTGTCAATATTATTTGTAATCTGTGTTTTTGTGTTACTTTGGCTTCTGTGTATGAAATGGATTGGAGGGCCCAGAATGGAAGTAGGAAGACTAGTTAAGGAGTCAGTTGATGAGTTCAGGCAAGAGAGAATAGCGGTGCTTGGTTCAGTGTGGTGAGAGTGGAGTCAGAGAAGACAGATTCGGTACATATTTTGCACTGTGGCCTGTCCTGAGGCACTCAACAGCCTCTGTTCTCTATTTTTCTCTACCTGTAGATGAATTGCTAAGTTATAGTAGTGTTCTCTGATTTGGTCATTACCCAGTTCAAAAAATATTAACCATAAAATAAGAGGGATTATTTTATATATATATATATATATTTTTTTTTAATAGAAGAGATCTGGTCATTTGTTAATTACTTATTCTTCATTACTACTTACTTATCTATGGAAAGAACCAACAAGTTAGGCAAAGTATTGTGTGATCGAAAGATCTTAAAGATGTGCTAGCCAGAGATTGTGGAGCGTGGGGGTACCTGGCTTAAAGTTGTTGATAAGACAAAGGGCTGCCTCCTGCAGAGAGTTCTTCCCCTGAAAAAGCTTTTTCTGCCAGAAGCTGCTTACAAAAAGATATTTATATTCAGATTTTACATTTAAAATATTATTTAGTATGGTGAGCTGAAAAAATAGAACTATTTATTGATTTGCTACCATATATCGTTGAATTATATGAGATATTTCCTGTAATCATTTGAGAGATGTGCTGTTCTGTCTCCTTTTTACAGGTGATTTTTAAGTTAACATCAAACCCGTAATCTAAATATTTAAGTAAATAACCCAAAACTGCACAGCTGATGGTTTGAACCTATTTCTGCATACTGGAATATGTGCATTTCACTGTGCAATCAAGCAAAAGAGAATGAATATAGAGAGGAACTTACTGTGTATAGAATGGAGTTTAGCTGGCATTGAAATATTGTCTTTTATTTCTCTGTATGCTCTTTCTAACCCAGTGTGCTTTGGATCTCAATTTAGAGCTGTTTTTAGTGGTACCGGAAAAAGCCAGTGCTTAAAAGTATCAAGGCTTGTTATTGACTCTGTGGTCACTGGCTTGGCATGGAGTGGGTGGCTTCCTTCCCATTCCCATTTAAATTTTAGGTTAGGTCAGTATGCATCAGCAGAGAATGATGATTTAAAGGAGACTTACTGTTTTTTTGTTTGAAATTGGCACTCTAATGTTATTTTTAGGCTTGATCTTGGTACTTACTATGTGGCAGTAATGAAATCATTTTCAGGATATTCTATAAGTAACTGAAAAGTTAAGGTATTGTATATTTAGCATGAAAGTAAATAGTGCAAACTACTGAAGTTAGGATTATTGTAAGCACACTAAAGAAATAAAGTGTCCAGACTGATGTTTACTTACTGGGAAGTGATGTAATGACCCAGGCCAGCTGAAAAGAGTAGGATTCCACTTGTATCCCAAAAACAATGCATTGTAACTTTACATCAGTAATACTTCATTAATTTCAAGATGGCATAGCAATAAATATTTTGAAGGTACAAACTTGGTAATAAACTTAATTGTAAACAATTTTATTAAAAGAAACGTAGTATCATATTGTAAAAGACTTCAAAAATGCAAGTAAAACATTATTAGAAATCTAAACAGCTAAGAACTGATTAAATTATATGAATTTATACTAAGAATTATTATTCTGATTTACAGTGTTCAGATGATCAGCATATAGAATTTTTAAATGTACATGTTTAATTTATGTATTATATTTCATGGAAATGTTATTTTTAACTTTTGGAAAGAATTTTTAAAAAATAATTTTTTTAACATAAAGGAAAAATCACCCTTTTGAATTATGTAGTCATCTTTACAATACAATATAGAAGAGTTTCAGCACCCTCCTGATTCCTTTATGCCCCTTATGCCAGCCTTCATGTGCCCTGCCAGGCCTCAAACCACTGTTCTGTTTTCTACTTCTGTGTGCTGTGCTTAGTGGCTAAGTCGTGTCTAACTCTTTGCAACCTATGGACTGTAGCCCGCCTGGCTCCCCTGTCCGTGGGGATTCTTCAGGCAAGAATACTGGAGTGGGTTGCCATGTCCTCCTCCAGGGATCTTCCCAACCCAGGGATCGAATCCAGGTCTCCCACATTGCAGGCGGATTCTTTACTATTTGAGCAGGATATCATATAAATGGAACTATACATAAGTACCCTTTGAGTTTGATTTCTTTCACTTAGCATAATGCATTTGAGATTCAATCGTGTTGTTATATATATAACATATATATACATAATTGTTATGAATTCCTTAGTATTTTATCCTAAGGAGCATGTCATCTGTGAATAAAGAAAGTTTTACTCCTTTTCCAGTCTTGATCCTTCTTGTTTGTTTTGCCTTATTAGATTTGTTAGATATCTGAGTGTAGAGAGTGGATCTTCTTGGCATGTATGTGTATTGTTCCCCTAAATGTAGTCAATCATTATTTTCTTGTTATTTTTAAGATTTTCTAGTCTTTCACAGTTTAGATTGCTGGGAGAAATATCAATAACCTCAGATACACAGATGACACCACCCTTATGGCAGAAAGTGAAGAAGAACTAAAGAGCCTCTTCATGAAAGTGAAAGAGGAGAGTGAAAAAGTTGGCTTAAAGCTCACTGTAGAGAAAACTAAGACCATTTTATCTGGTCCCGTCACTTCATGGCAAATAGATGGGAAACAGTGGAAACAGTGGCTGACTTTATTTTTCTGGGCTCCAAAATCACTGTGGATGGTGATTGCAGCCATGAAATTAATAGACGTTTGCTCCTTGGAAAAAAAAAAACAAACTATGACCAACCTAGACAGCATATTAAAAAGCAGAGACATTACTTTGCCAACATTACTTTGTCCGTCTAGTCAAAAATATGGTTTTTCCAGTAGTCATGTATGGATGTGAGAAGCTGAGTGCTGAAGAATTGATGCTTCTGAACTGTGGTGTTGGAGAAGACTCTTGAGAGTCCCTTGGACTGTAAGGAGATCCACCCAGTCCATCCTAAAGGAGATTAGCCCTGGGTGTTCATTGGAGGAACTGATGTTGAAGCTGAAACTCCAGTACTTTGGCCGCCTCAAAGAAAGAGCTGACTCATTGGAAAAGACCCTGATGCTGGGAAATATTGAACGCAGGACTAGAAGGGGACAACAGAGGATAAGATGGTTAGATGACATCACTGACTCAATGGACATGGGTTTGGGTGGACTTTGGGAGTTGGTGATAGACAGGGAGGCCTGGCGTGCCGTGGTTCATGGGGTCGCAAAGAGTCAGATGTGACTGAGCGACTGAACTGACTGACAGTTTGATTATAATGTGTATAAGTTTGGATCTCTTTGTGTTTATCCCACTTGTGTTTTATTGAGCTTCTTGGATCTTCGGTGTAGTATTTTTCATCAAAATTTGAATTTATAGCCACTATTTTTTAAAATATTGCTTTTCTTCCTTTTCATCCTCCTTTCGTTTTTATGGGAATTCTATCACACATGTCTTTGCAGCTGGTTTTATCCTACAGATCTCTAAGACCCTGTTCACTTCACTTCAGTCTTTTTGCTAGTTTCTCTTTGGATAAATTTTGTTACCAGTTTATACTGATTTCTTATCTGCTTATTCAAATCTGCTGGTAAGACTTTCTAATGAATTTTCTTTTCACTTGTACTTTTCAACTCAGGAATTTCCATTTTCTTGTTTCTCTTTATTGAGAATGTTTTCTGTTTTTGAATCATAGTCATAATTTTATCTCATTCTTTAAACTTTTTCTTTTAGTTCTTTCAATATATTTATTATAGCTGCTCTTTATTATAGCTATTGTCATTGTCTGGTAAATCCAACATCTGGGTCCAGTTCGCATCAGTTTCTATTTTCTATTACCCACTTTTTCTCGAGTATGGGTTGTGTGTTTATTAGTCACTCAGTCGTGTTCAACTCTTTGCAACCCCATGGACTGTAGCCAGTCAGGCTCCTCTGTCCATGAAATTCTCCAGTCCAGAATACTGGAGTGGATAGCCATTCCCTTCTCCAAGGGATCTTTCAAACCTAGGGATCAAACCCAGATTTCCTGCACTACAGGCAGATTCTTTACCATCTAAGCCACCGGGAAGCCTGAGCATGAGTTACACTTTTCTGTTTTATTGCATGTCTTCTAATCTTAAAAAATTGTACATAAAAAAAAAATATTGTAGCAACTCTGGATCCTGATTATTTTTTCCTACCTGAAGATTGTTGCTTTCTATTTATTTATTTATCTTAGTAATTTGCCTGGGCTAAAAAACATAAAGTTCAGTTCCTCCACAGTGTATGACCAATGTCTCTGTGTTTTTTGATATTTTTTTTGGGTTATTATTGTTTTTGCTTTAATTTTTAAACCTATCTTTTTATGATTTGGCCCTGTGTCTGTGTAACGTAGTAGTTGAACACCTTAACCTAGTAAGGCTCTATGCCATGTGTTTGGATTCAGAAACACATTTAACATTTAGGCCTTTATTTTCTGTTGAGTCTTGTGTTGTCTTCTATTCACCTGTGCAAGTTCATGGACGTGGGATACGTAAATAGCTTGAGCCCTCTGTGGTCTCCCTTGAGCTTGCTCACCACTCTGAGAGTCAGCCTGGGATATGTGGAGAGTCTATCAAATGCTTTCTCACTATTTTATATCCTGTTCTGTTGGGGGCCAGTGTGAGGAACTCCACCCATGGCAAAGGTCATGAGGAAAAAGAAGCTTGGCATATGCAAAGGCGTGATCAAGCCTCAGGAGATCCCCTGTTCCCGAGCATCTGCCCCAAAACCAGAGTACTTTACAGGGAGCTCTCCTCCATAACCATTTCTCTCAGAGGAGTTAACTTGCAGCCCCAGTTGATAAAAATTCCTGGGAGTGACAAGAGTGTTTCAACTTACAAACTCTGGAGGTTCTCTAGCCTGCCTGATCAGGTTGTCCAGCCGCATGTGATTGTTTACAGCCTCCCAACTGTGAGAGGCATGGGATGCTTTAAAACTTTCTAAATACAGACTCTTTTGAGAATTTAGAAGATTATTAATATAGTATTAGTGGGTTGATTAGGAATTATATTGGTGAAGGGTTTTTTCATTTGTCATGCCAATAATTACTGCTAATTCCCTGCCTTGGGTGTGACAAGGGTGGCTCAGGTCAAACCTCTCTGCTGACAGACTAGCTTGTGTGACAACCTCTCAACCATAAACAGCACAGAGAGTTTGGAGTATTAGTATAGGGCTTTTCTCATTCGATTACCTCCAGGCCTTCATATCCTTAGGCACCTGAGAATATATTAATCAATGTATTTCGAATATAGAAAAGGAAATATAGTAGTTTTTGATGTTAGCAATATTAGACCTTTTGAGTTAATGAGTTTTCTCTTTTGTTATAGACTACTGTACTCTGTTATAAATCACTGTGTCCTTGCTATGTAAAACTGTAACCTTATCACTATCTTAAGACTAAATAGATTGTAAAGGGAACATTGGTGAAGGGTTTTCATTTGTTGGACTGATGTTTGCTGCTAAGTCTTCATATTCCCTACCCTCATAATAAGTATAACTAGCATATAGGAGAAATAAGTATTAACCTTTAAGCATATAAGAGAAATAAGTATTAACCTTTAAGACTAATCATGTTAAACCTTAGGTTAAGTAAATTTCTTTCTTGATTGTAACTCACTACACCCTCACCCTATAGGAATGCAACTTTATTTGGAGGGTGGTGCCTTGGAAAAATAAGCTTTCTGGTTAACTGACCAGTATCAGAAAGGGCCATAAAATGTTAGCGGACCTCATGGTCAGAAGATGATGTAAAAACTCATAAGACCTTTGTATAATTTTATATGAAACACCTGATTGTGACAAGGGTCAGGTCTGCTGACCCCCACGTGACTCTGTATTCATCCCTATGTGTAACAAAAGGTATATAAATAAACCTGAAAAATAAAGAAATCAGATCATTTCCGGAAAGACTGAGTCCCTCATGTCGTTCCTTTCTGCTCCCCAATTTTCTGGCTGAATTCCCATCTGGAGCGTGGGTGCCCGCCATTCAGATGGTGCAAATTCCTTGTCCAGAATTTTATTGGTACCCCACATAAGCCAAGTTATTCAGCCCCTTTCTCTCTCTCTCTTACTATTTTCTGACCGAATTCCCATCTGGTGCATAGGACCCACCAAGCCTACTAACTTTGCCTGGGCTTCTAAGATCGGACCGGGGAGCCTCAGTGCTTCCTCTCCTTCGGGAGAATGGGAAGATGCCTGCGGCCTACGTAGATGGTGATTAGTACCCTGTGTTAACCAAGTTATTTGGCCTCTTTTTCTCTGCTAAAATCTTAGTCCCTCTCTATCTGTAATTAAAGAAGTTTTCCTAGGCCGCCTACTCCGTCCCCACCTTCGAATCACCCTGGACCCCGGCACTGTTCCTCCTCCTTATATTTTTGGCTCATCTGCCCATTTCCTTGCTTGTGCCAACCAGCGACCCCCTCAGCTGATAAAAGTATTGGTCTTCCATGTTTGCTTGTGACCAAGATTCCTAATTGTTATTGACAACAGTACTGGGTATGGGTTTTTCACTTTCATTCCA
Organism: Nanger dama; assembly: GCA_917880005.1. Taxonomy (NCBI): domain Eukaryota; kingdom Metazoa; phylum Chordata; class Mammalia; order Artiodactyla; family Bovidae; genus Nanger; species Nanger dama. The sequence continues at coordinate 6,998,029 of CAKJTW010000044.1, read as the reverse complement.
AATTAACCTTGTGACTTTTGTTCCAAGTTAGCCCACTCCATCAGTAAAGCTGTTGGTTGTTTGCAGCCTACTCTGCCGTATTAGAACTGTTATCCTAACCAAGCTGGATGGGAGAATGGGAACCATCCAAAGGAAGCATGCCGCAGATTTCTGTTCTTCATATCCAAAGTGCAGTAGTTTTTCATGAATAAGTTATTCTCTGTTGAAAAGCAAAGGTTAGTTTTCAGAGTGCTGAAATTGTTGCTTTTGATAATTTTGAGTGATTTTATAGTTGCTTTTTCAGCAGAGGATTTGATATCCTCCTCATTCTGTTATACTAGAAGTTCCAGCTTTGGGGGTATTGTTTGCATGGTATATGGTTGTATTATTTATGTTTTGTCCATCTATGTATTTATACTTAAAATGGATTCCTTTTAGATAGAATATACTGAGGTCTTATTTTAGAGTGCAACCTGATAATCTGTTTTATTAGGTGTTCTTAGGCTGTTTGCTTTTAATGTTGTTATTGATCTTGTTAGAGTTAGGCCTGTCATTTTGTTATTAGTTGTCTATTTGTAACATCTGGTTTTATTTCTTTGTTTTCTTTTCCCTGCCTTTTTGGTATTACTTGAGTATATTATTGTTTTCTCTTTTAATTCATTTATTGGCTTTTGGGTTTATCCTTTTTTTTTTTGGTATTTATCTTATTTTTAGTTATTGCAGCATACCGATCTTTCAAAATTGCTTTGGAACTACTTTTACTTTATCCCACTAATCTTTGTTATACTTATCCTAAGTAGTTTATCATATATTGAAATGCTTTCAGCAGTTATGCATAACAGTTTAAAAGGAGACAAGTGATAGTTTGTTATATTTACCCAGATATAACTCTTAAATTTGAAGACATAATTCTAAAGCTTCAAAATTTTGGTTCAGTTCAGTTCAGTCGCTCAGTCGTGTCCGACTCTTTGCGACCCCATGAATCGAAGCGTGCCAGGCCTCCCTGTTCATCACCATCTCTCGGAGTTGACTCAGACTCACATCCATCGAGTCCGTGATGCCATCCAGCCATCTCATCCTTGGTCGTCCCCTTCTCCTCCTGCCCCCAATCCCTCCCAGCATCAGAGTCTTTTCCAATGAGTCAACTCTTCGCATGAGGTGGCCCAAGTACTGGAGTTTCAGCTTTAGCATCATTCCTTCCAAAGAAATCCCAGGGCTGATCTCCTTCAGAATGGACTGGTTGGATCTCCTTGCAGTCCAAGGGACTCTCAAGAGTCTTCTCCAACACCACAGTTCAAAAGCATCAATTCTTCGGCACTGAGCCTTCTTCACAGTCCAGCTCTCACATCCATACATGACCACAGGAAAAACCATAGCCTTGACTAGACCGACCTTAGTCGGCAAAGTAATGTCTCTGCTTTTGAATATACTATCTAGGTTGGTCATAACTTTTCTTCCAAGGGTAAGCGTCTTTTAATTTCATGGCTGCAGTCACCATCTGCAGTGATTTTGGAGCCCAAAATATAAAGTCTGACAGTGTTTCCACTGTTTCCCCATCTATTTCCCATGAAGTGATGGGACCGGATGCCATGATCTTTGTTTTCTGAACGCTGAGCTTTAAGCCAACTTTTTCACTATGCTCTTTCACTTTCATCAAGAGGCTTTTTAGTTCCTCTTCACTTTCTGCAATAAGGGTGGTGTCATCTGCATATCTGAGGTGATTGATATTTTTCCCGGCAATCTTGATTCCAGCTTGTGTTTCTTCCAGTCCAGCGTTTCTCATGATGTACTCTGCATAGAAGTTAAACAAGCAGGGTGACAGTATACAGCCCTGACGTACTCCTTTTCCTATTTGGAACCAGTCTGTTGTTCCATGTCCAGTTCTAACTGTTGCTTCCTGACCTGCATACAGATTTCTCAAGAGGCAGGTCAGGTGGTCTGGTATTCCCATCTCTCTCAGAATTTTCCACAGTTGATTGTGATCCATACAGTCAAAAGCTTTGGCATAGTGAATAAAGCAGAAATAGATGCTTTTCTGGAACTCTCTTGCTTTTTCCATGATCCAGCGGGTGTTGGCAATTTGATCTCTGGTTCCTCTGCCTTTTCTAAAACCAGCTTGAACATCAGGGAGTTCACGGTTCATGTATTGCTGGAGCCTGGCTTGGAGAATTTTGAGCATCACTTTACTAGCATGTGAGATGAGTGCAATTGTGCGGTAGTGGGAGCATTCGTTGGTTAAAGACAAATTTTCAAGTTTAAAAAGCTCAGCAGACCCCAGATAGGATAAATTCAAAGAAAGCCATTTACAGATACATCATAACCAGTCTGCTAATGACTAAAGATAAATAACCAATCTTGAAAACACCTAAAGAAATAATGATTCAGATAATTGTAGATTTCTCCTCAGACACCATGGGAGACTGGAAGATAGTGGAACACCATCTTTAAAGTACTGGAAGTAAAAAATGGTTAGCCCAGGATTCTGTATCTAATGAAAATAATTTCTGAGAATTACAGTGATAATAAAAGATATTCCCAGAGAAAAGGAAAGCTAAGAGGATTTGTTGCCAGCATACCTGCTCTAAAAGAAATAAAATTTCTTCAGGCTGGTGGAAGTGATATGATCAGGAAGCTTGGATCTTCAGGAATGAGGGAAGAACAGCAAAATATATGAGTATCCTGTTGTCCTGGCCTCAGTGTAGCGTCTTAATTTGACCAAATTTGCTAGATTTCTGATTGGTTAATAGCTTTCCAGTTTTTAACCTGAGCCCATACTTTGGACTCTGTTTCTATATTCCTGTGTGATACGTTACCACCCCAGGTTTATTTCCTGTCTCTTGTGTTTAAGTTAGAATCTTAGACAAAGTTTGTTTTGACTCTATTGTTTTCTAAAAATGTGCTTCTCATTAGCTGAGCTTAACAAGTATATATTTTTTTATTTTGTTGAGATAAAGATGCCACATATAGTCTTATATTTGTGGCCTATTGTAAAATGGTCATGAAAATTATGTTTAATTCACTTCTCTTGAAAGGCTATTTAATTTTATTTCACTCTCTTTCCCAAATACTTTCATAGGACGACAAAATTATTAATTTCCCAACCATATTATATATAGTATTCCACTCAGTATTGTAATTGGAGTAATAATTAGCTAGTTTTCTTCTAACAGATGAAAAGACCTATATAGTAAACTACTTAGACAAAAATGTTCTTTGTTACATTTGTTCATTTAACACAGTCCTGCATATTTAAGTCTTATTCATCACTTATAGGGAATAAGAAATGTCAGCTCTCTTTTTCTTCCCACTCCTTAGTATTTTGACCTTTCATTCATGCTGATACTATGTATTCTCATTTTTTTGTCACAAGTGTTATTAATTTTAATATCTGAAAATGTGTGCCTATCTGTCAAAACAAAGTATGAATATGATCTGTTAACAAGTAAATAATCAAATTATAGGAAACTTAAATTCATAATCACTTATTTCCTCATTTCACAATACAATAAGACAGTACTAAATCAAAATGGTGGGCAGTCACAAACCTTGGTAATTTTTTCCTGGCCCCCACACCCCCACCAGCCTTAGTAATTTTTGCAACCATGTCAAAACACTGTTTTATGCATTTAATTATTTTTGAACTAATAATGAGAATAGTTTATTTTGCTTGCTCCCATGTGATTTTTGATGGATTTTTCAAATTCCTTTAAATAGGTGGCTTTATAGGTACTGCAATTCAGAAGTATTGACATACTTAAAAATGTTTTCCTACAGAAAGAATGTTATTAGCATTGATTGACTTAGAGTATAATAGTCTAGAAACTTGAAAATGATCTTTGATTTTTTCCTGTTTCACTATTTTCCATTTCCAACCAAACTTACTCTCTGCTTTTCTTAAAACCTCTCTGGAATTTACCTTTAAACTCTGTCACACTGCCTCTGTTCTCATCAGCTGTCTCCTTGTTTCCCCATCCAACTCTCTCTTCATTTCATTGCTTTCTGCGTGTTTACCATTTTCATAATTCCATAAGAGCCCCTTCATCCTTTGAGAATTTTCAGGAAGTGTTATGTTCTCACTGTAATAAGTTCAAACTTCTCTCACCAATATTCATTATCATCCATGTCTCCACCAAGCCCTCTGTATTGAGCTTATTTTCTCCTTTTTCCCATTGGTATCTTTGGTACTTGTCAGGTCTCAAGTAGTCATTGTGCATGTTGTAGTTATCTTTTTACTTGCATGCCTTTCCTTATGCTTTCAACCCCATCTCCATGCCTGGCTTGAAATGCTATATCCATTTTCTTTTTGACCTATTCAAGTTCTCATTTCCTTCGATAAATTTTGCAAAAGCATCTCGAGCCTGTCATCTAGCTCTTCCCTGCCCCCCAGCTATCACACAGTGTCTTTTATGTGTAATGTGATTCTCAGTGGCAGAGATCTTGTCTTGTTCTTCTCTCAGCACCTGGCCCCGTGGTGGGTAAGCTGATTGGTTGCATTTCTATTCCATTTTACTCCCATAATAACTTCATAAAGTGAGGTCAGGAAGATTCCTTGTTTCTCTTTGTTTTTCATTCAATTCTAAAACATAATTCTTCTGTCAATTCCTTCACCCTCCATGCCCCATCAGAAGTAATAAGAATAGATAGGCAAGAAGACTTCGCTAGAGGAAATACTGTGCTAATGGAGCCAAGGGTGAAATTGACCCCCTTGTGCATCAGTTTGGTAAAAATAGAACAAAACTCTTATTGGGAGTCACAAACATTTACTGAATCCTATCTCCTGTCTTCAAATATGTCTTTGTGCAGTATTGGGGAAATTAGAAAATAAAGTGTAAACTTCTCAGCTTATCACAGATCTCTTCTAGATATTAGTAAAATAACTAGAAATTAATGTATTTTTGCACTTGTTTACTTTTATAAAAAACAGTTATTAAAAATGTTCTTGTTAAGAGTGAGTTCATAACAAAAACTGGCAAACTTTTTTGTAAGTGATGAGATACTAAATATTTTTAGGCTTTGCAGGCCACCTATAGTCTCTGTCATATATATACACATACATACATATATGTGTATATGTAGTTGTTGTTGTTGTTCTTATCATTGTTGTTGAATTTCACCACCCTTGAAAATGACCAGTCTTAGCCTGCATGCATTACAAAAGTGGACTGTGGGCCTGATTTTGCCTGTGAGCCATAGTTTGCCAAGCTGTTTGCCAATAAGAAAAGCCAGTCCGTGCAATTGGACATCTAAGAGGGCAGAAGATTTTCTCTCCTATGGAGAAGGCATTGCTCATACTAATCCAAGGCCTGAACAAACCGGAATGTATCCAGAGGAATGTGTTCAAGTGGCCGGATCCTGAACAACATTAACCTGAGAGGAACAACTTGTACGACAAGTCAGTTTAGATGAGTGAGAGAGAGCATTACAGTGGTCCTCAGCGTGGGAGTCCCATGAATGAGAGGAGCAGACGTGTCCTGCATAGTGCTCTCTGTAGAGCCTAGGATGAGGCGTGCAGTCCTGGACAGAGTCACAGCCTTCCCGTAGAGACTGGTTAGCAGAACTTCCTTTGCTCTGAATGCTTCCTGGCGGTTTTCCTGAAAAGGACAGAATACCTTGTAAAGAGCTCCCCTCCTGCCCACCTTCAGCCGTAGTCAGTTAGTGTATGACAGGGACATAATTGTACTTGTCATGGAATAGATTACAAATATAGGCACCAATAATAAAGGCATATTGGCGTTAAATAGGAGGATTTCCTTTGGGTGGAATTAAAGTGAATCTTCATAGGAAATGTATATTTTGGGCTTTAAAGAGGAACCACATCACTGGACAATATCTAAAAATGTTACAATAATTGCATATTATTACCATAATTTTTACTGTGGTGAAAATTTCAAAAGCTATCCTCGTGCTTAGTCCAGAAATGTTCTACTTAGTGCACATGAACAAGGTGCACTTACTGGGATACTGTAATATATATATATTTAAGTCTCCTACTGTCTACCTCAATAGAAGGTAAAAAACTACTAAAGTAGCAAGAACCAGATACCATGAAGTGATTGTAATTGTTCTTTCACATTTGCAATGGCTTTTTCATTCATCAGGAAGCAGAAGTCATAGTAACGGACTTGGCTCAGATTCATCACTTTGTGTTTCTCCTTTCTCCATGACAGCACTTTTCCCCTGTTAAAAAAATTCTGGCAGATTAATTTAAAGATATCTACTTAGGTTGGATTATTTGCTTGCTGGACCTAAATCCTGCACTTCAGTCAGTATTCATGTCTGTGGAAGTAGTAGCAGCTACTAATTTTATTTGGTAGAACTGTTACAGTATTGATTTATTTTATTTATTTAATTAATTCATTTAATCAGAATGCAATTTATCTTAATTTTGATTTTGGTTGTAGAGGTTGGCGATTTGAAGGAGCTGCAGACACTAGACATTTCTACCAATCGTTTGCTAACTTTACCCGAGAGGCTTCACCTGTGCCTTTCTCTGCAGTACCTCACTGTGGACCGAAATCGTCTATGGTGTGTGCCGCGCCACCTCTGCCAGCTGCCCAGCCTCAATGAGCTCTCCATGGCTGGAAACCGTCTTGCATTTTTGCCACTTGGTAAGTAATCCTATTTGTATGGCAATGTAGGACATCTAAAGAATAAGATGGAAAGCCTTTGTTTCCTTGACTGGGAAGGATTAGTTTCCTTTATTGTGTTTATGTTGAAGATGCTTCTCTAAGTTCATTTTTGCAATGAACAAAGCATTATTCCCAGTTAACAAAGTTTATTTCTGTTATGGATTTCATATGTTTAAAAAACCTGTGCTAAAAATTTATTTAGAAAAATATGAAATATGAGATGATTTACTCAGAAAAAGGAATTAACATGTATGTATATATATATATATATAAAATGCAAATACATATTATATATGTATATTTTATATATATAAAACTATAAAATTGACAAGTGGTATTGAGCAAGATGAAAGAATAGCTACTGTGCAAATATATCTGCTTAGACGTTAGCTTCCATGTAGAAAAAAATGTCATTGAGTATCCTAATGATTAGTATTGCTGGACAACCAGACTAGACAATTTTAAAGACTTTTGAGCTGCCTGCTGAGCTAGAAATGTCACCCTGGCTAATAAATAACGTAGTGTGCACTATAGATTTCTGTAGTAGCCCATTTCACTATAAGATGTGTTAAAGAACATAGGCCTTTAATAAAATAATACATTAATATTCACTGAAAATTGGATTATTTTGTTAATTTGTAAGAAACAGAACTGCCATTTAAAAAAATTAAAATTTGAAGCCCCACAGAACCCTAAACTGTCAGAATAAGCATCATATGATATTATTCATAAAGACATTTTTAAAATGAATAATTTATCTTGAGAGCAATGAAGTGAATAATTTACTAGTCTCTGAAAGGAAATATTTTCTACCATAATACAGTGTACAAATTATTTTCAATAAAAAATATCTTTAAGAGAACTTACCTGAGAAAACTGAAAATTATGAGAGATGTGAGCATCAGTTTGAGTAATAATAAATAATTATCCAATTTAAGAAGATTACTTTTTATAAATATAATTAAATTCTTTTTTAAAATTAAGGAACTAAAGTAAAAACCATTTCAGAAACAAGCTACATTCCTAAGAAATCAGAGCTTTCTTTCAAGTGAGCAAATTGTTGACTATAAATTAATATTAGAAAATAATATACCCCTGCTGCATAAACCACAGCTTGTAGAACAATTATAGTGGGCAAGCACCAAGTTACAAATCTAAAGATACAAGTTCTAGACTGTCTCCATCACTTCATAGAGCATTACCTGGAGGAAATCACCAAAACCTCTCTCAGCTTCATTTTCCTTATCTGGACCCAGAAATGATAACATTTATCCTACTTAGTTTAGAGTTATGTTGAAGGTACATAAAATAGCTGTTTTTTTATCTCCTCCAGCCGTGACTCCTCATCCCCCTTGTCAGTTCTGCTCATTCCTACCTGTTGTTTCACCAAGGACACAGGGCAGCATGTGCTGGGATGACAGGGGTGTTGGAGAAGAGAGGGAAGCCGTCCCTGCAGATGGCTGACCACTGTTAACATTTGAGGTGCCAAGGGCTGCAGTGACAGCAGCAGCTGACCCGAGTGGCAGTGGCTGGTGCAAGACGATAGGAACGGCTGTGGGTGGAGAATAGAGTCCACTGCACTTTGCCCAGCTCCTTTCTGCTTTGACACCTCCCTTATGCCTTAAGGCATCTTCTCTATAGGCTGTGTTGTGTGCTGTTGTGGCTACGGACGTGGGCATCTCTTCTTCAGCACTCAGTGTTCAGTGGTGAGGAGAGCCTTACCGGTTAGTTTCTATCTCCAGGCTTCTTGTCGCCCCCAAAGCCTTGCTGAACTTGTTAATGTTATGAAAGAGAGGCAAGAAGGTCTGCACTGGGTTCTGAGCAGGGTCCCTCCCAACATTCAAGCTCTCCATAACCCTCAATCCTGAGACCGTGGACAGCCAAAGATGCGGGAGCAGCTTCCACATTCCCCAGGGCGCCATCCCAGCTCATGAGGCTCTCAGCCATGGCTGGACACAGGCCTGTGGGCAGGCTTTCCTTCCTGCTAGAAAGTCATACAGGCAGGAGGATCTGGTGAAGACCGTCCAGTGAGAAGGAAGCAGGCTGCCTGGAGCAGTGCTCTGCCCTGGTCTCAGACCGGGTTTTTTGAGAACAGCATGAGTAAAGGGCCAGATAACTGAGACAAGCTCTGGGACCCTTTCTCCACTGTTGGGTTGAATGGTCTTTGTGAAGTGGATGAGACAACCGGAGAGCTACAGGGTGAGGTTACCCAGAGGGCTTCAGGAGAGCAGAGACCACATACTCTGTGAAGGTGAAGAAGTCGAAGCTGACAGAAGTATCAGCAATCTTAGTCTGATTATGGTTTTGATTTTTTGTTTTCAACACCATAGATGGTAGATTTGGAAAGGGAATTTAATTAAGTCTTTAGGAAGAAAATAAGTTCATAGCTGTCCTTCCGTGGACTGTGTGCGTGAAACCTTTCCTTCAACTCCTTTCTAATACAGCAAAACTGTCTAATGCTAAGAACTATACAGGACAGAGTAAAACGAGCAGGCAGCTGCTCGCACCAGCTTTCCTCAGAGAACTGAATTGTTGAAAACAGCATATAGGGACGCCTTTGTAATGTAGTTAAGTCAAATACAGTGTGAATACACATACACACAACTCAAGGTTTCAAATAGAAGGCTCCTATGTTTAACCATGATTCTAATGTAGGAGCTGAGTGCTTATGAAATATCTTTAATATCTTTGATATCTCTGCCTGTGATCGGAGGAATGCTACTTACTGAATTCAGTTTCTTGCCACAGAACTTTGGACAAAGCAGTTTTTAGGACAAGGCAGTTTTTTAATGGGGCTTTCATGTCAGATTATAGCCTCTTCATAAAGCAGTTACAACAGCTATAGTACAGATGACTTAACTCACTTATAATACTATCTAAATCATTAACACCCATGGAGTGTGTTCTGTTTTAAGATGAAAAGTTGTATCAAGAAACGAGGATGTTCCTGTTACAGCTGAGTGACAGACTAGTCTACACACAGAAGCTCTGTTCCCACTGCTGACTGTCAGTGAGGAGGAAAGGAAATTAATCGCGTGAGCCTTGTGCTATGAGATTGAATAGAAGTCTTGTTGATTCAGTATAGCTCTGTAGACTAAATAGCTCATAAAGATATGACTTTCCTCTGGGCTTCTGAAAATATAGGAAAAAACAAAGAAAAGGATTTTTCCCCTAAGGTGTTTTTTTTTTTAAACTAGGTTTACTGATTGCTCTTGCATAATTAATAAACCATTATTCAGTAATGTCTACAACTTATTTAATGTTGAATAATAGATACAAGTTCCGTGAGGTTGCCTGTGTACAAATTGACTGTGGAAGAGCATTCTTTAGTTAGCCCCGGGAAGTGCTGTGTCAGCTAAACTCAATGTCAGGAACTTCTTTAGTTTAAGATAACGAAAGTTGCATCCACAGTGCAGTGAAGTGAAGTCGCTCAGTCGTGTCTGACTCTTTGCGACTCCGTGGGCTGTAGCCTACCAGGCTCCTCTGTCCATGGGATTTTCCAGGCAAGAGTCCTGGAGTGGATTGCTGTTTCCTTCTCCAGGGGATCTTCCCAACCCAGGGATTGAACCCGGGTCTCCCGCATTGTAAACAGACACTTTACCATCTGAGCCACCAGGGAAGTCCCACAATGGCAGGTGGAATTTCTGAGTATTAATTTAGAAAACAGTGAATGAATTCTTAACCAAAAACATTTGGCAAGTAATGTTGAGATTAACAGAGTATCCTGGTGTGTGGACTCCCATGTCATAAGCCCAAAAGTTAGTGAAAAAATAGCTTCCTACTATTGGGAAATTATTTGTGTTTCTAAATCAGTCCAAGAGTTGTTGTTCCTTGGACATTCTAGTAGTAAAGTATTTATTTTCTCAGGAAAAGTTATTCTGTGTGCCAAGGGCTTGGGCTGTGAGTAAAATGATAGCTTCTTATTACTGTGGGCTATATTATGTAACTTTTATAGGGATATAAAACTGTACATTTTATCACATAACAGGAGATTACTCTAGTTTCTGTGGTAGCTGTAGTCATTTTTCATTTGTAGGCATAGGATGCCTTGTGTAGGGTGAAAAAAGTTTATGCCAAGTTATTGGTACAATATTAAAAAGTAGCTTGTAGACATTTTCAAAGCCCATGCTGAAATCCTTTTGTTGTTGTTGCAAATGGTATATAAATGACGCAATTTTTTAACTACACTTATTTTTACTATTGCCTCTCATTCCTGCTTTCTCTGTATCTGCTTAGAAGGTCAGGAAAAGAATTGCTGTTTACTGTTTTTTAAGAAAATATTTAAATCCACAAAGTGAAGCTATTCAAACTTAAACTCCAGTATGGACACCAGATGGAAACCAGTTAATTCCTTAATCCCAGACTTAGAGATGAATGTAAACTGTACTTTACTGAACCGTGGAATGTATTTGATCTGCAGCTTGAAGAAGTGCTGCATTGAGGTCATTGTTTAATGGGAATAATCTGCAAAGTTTGCAGCCTTAAGTATGTTTCAGCACTAAAATGTTTTCTTCTGGTTCAGACCAGAAGCCCAGAGGTTGGAATCAGTCTTATGTTTGAGTAGCAGGTATCTTCTGCTTTCCAAGGAGGGACCTAAAATCATGTTCTGTAGGGATTGTTGGGCAGGTCTCCAATTGAAGGCATAATGAAAAAGGAGAAAAGAAAGGCTTGAAAACAAGGTTCAAAAACTAGTAGTGGGAAGAAATGAGAGAGATGTATTCTATTAACTGAAGTTTATATAGACTCTATTTCCGGAGCAAAGTTTTAACTCTGGAATGTGTATTTTTTCAAGAAAGAGGGTATTCAATTCTTTTGAGCTCCTTTCTTTGCAACTATTTATTTTTAAACATTTGCATCCTGGTGTGACTTACTCATTTGACTTTTTCCACTATCTTAATGAATCCCCTCTGCTTTCATCATTTCAGACCTTTACTCTTGCCTTAAGGTTTTCTTAGGGTGTAAACAGGATTATTTAATATGATTGAGTTGATAGGATTATTTAATATGGCTTCTCTAGTGTGGGCAGACATTGACTTTTCCTGTGCTAATGTATGAAGAGGAAAGTTCACCTAGAGTAGGTGAGCTTTAAAGGGACAAGTGTGTATTTTTCTCAAAGGTTTTGGACTAGGGTTTGGGGTGAAGTGAAGTCACTCAGTCGTGTCCAACTCTTTGTGACCCCATGGACTGTAGCCTACCAGGCTCCTCTGTCCATGGGATTTTCCAGGCAGTCGTACTGGAGTGGATTGCCATTTCCTTCTCCAGGGGATCTTCCCAACCCAGAGATTGAACCCGGGTCTCCTGCATTGTAGACAGACGCTTTACCGTCTGAGCCACCAGGGGTAGGCAATGATTAATATGAAAAAACTGAAACTGTTTTCCTCAACTATCAATTAGGAAAAAGAATTACTACTCATTCTTAAAAAGGTACAGATGTGGAACCAAAATAAGTGGCGTGAGGGCTAGATTCATGAGCAGAATCTCTGCCAGCAAAGTTTTAGTTAATTTGTTTTTTAAATAGTGACAAGAATGTGCAGTACAAGCAAAGTCTGGAAGATGTCAGGTGACAAAAGTCAGCCATAGTTTTCAATCAGGTTCTTAAATTTGGGGAAAAAGAGAATAGCTGAGCAAGAGCTGAAGGTCAGATGCAGAGTGAAGACGTTTTGCTCTCCGTGCTGGCCCCCCTGGCTGGAAGAAGTGCTCCTATATATTTCCCAAGCCTGTGCCGGACAGTCAGCCTCAAGACTCCTTCTCTAGGATCTTCACCGAAGGAATTCTTGGTATTTCTTGAAATTGCTGTCCTAAATCTGTAAGTCAGAACCACCCCACCACTTATCTGATCTTTTAACAAAAGTGGAGGGATATTTTGTTCATCATTTAGCTCCTTGTCAGTGTCTCCTGGTATCACATCTGGATGTTTGGGCATGCCTGTCCTCAGGTGCCCACTGCACCCATGCCATCTGCTAGGTAGTGTTACTTCCTGTGTTATGTAGGGAGCCCCTGCTTGTACAGAAATTATCTGTTAAGGGAGGCGGCTTAAGTGATATCATGGTGAAGGAGACAGGCATGCTTTTAATCATTTATTTCTGCTGCACTGCACGGCATGCGGGATCTTATGTTCCTCGACCAGGGATTGAATCCACAACCCCTGAAGTGAAAGTGCGGAGTTTTAACCTCTGGACCTCCAGGGAGGTCCCAGGCATCCTTTTAAATTCCAGCTCTACCATTTAATAGCTGTATGATCTTGAGCTTAGAAAGGCTGTTTAGCTTGTCTAAGTCTCAGTAATGGGGTAATGTTAATACCCACTTCATAGCAATATTGTGAGAATTAAGTAAGATATATTTAAAACACTTGTATCACTCATAAATACTACATAAGCACCAAATCAACATAAACTACTTTTATTGTTTGACTAGACGGTAAGAAAGGGTTGTGGTAAGAAAGGGCTGATGCAGCATGTGTCTTCACTTTTGTGCCCTAAGCATCTAGCACAGTGTCATGCCCATTGCTTGCAATAATCTCTCTATTACTTGACTGTGCAGTGCAAATAGAGATGCTGATGCTTGAATATTGAAACCAACTGCAGAGAAAGCCTTCAGTTACTCAGATTCATTGAAATCAATTTATTTTAACATTGATGATCTACTTGTGTAAAGTATTAAATCATAATTAAATCATAATTCACTGTGAAATATTATTTAGTAAAAGTTAAATAGACCAGAAAGAATATGATTATGTAAAAGATTAAATGGTTGTGTGTGTGTGTCTATTTAGAGAAACTAGCACTTTAAATAATGATTCTGAAAAAGTAATCAAAAAGTTCTGTGTCGAACGCATCATGTAGGGACTTAGTTTTAAAGATGATTTGGGAAAACACTGTAAATTATTCTGAATTCATTGTGAAGAAACCCAGATTTTATAGTAAATAAAAATGTAATTGTGAATAATAATCTGATTTATTGAACCATGATAATCGGAATAACATTGATAGAACATTCCGGACAGCCTACTTCAGTCTATTGCTTTCATGTTCTGGTTTCCATTGCCTGTAATTTTGTTGAATAGAATACATCATTCACCTTTTGATGAAATGAATGAGCTGCATGCTGGTCATTGTGCAGTAAACAGAGCCTATTTGGTCTGGCGCATGCTATCATCCCATGCCTGCTTCTGCAATATGGTTAAAAGAGCAGCAGCCTCAACACACAGGAGCTTTTTGTTCCTTCTTCAGCCATGTGGACTGCATATGTCAGGGCCTTGAAGTCAAAACAGAGAGAGAAAGAGAATTGGAGTTTATGCAGGACTGCTAGCTTTTGCTAATTTTTAAGTAACAATACTTTGATCTCTGAGTCTGAAAGAAAAAAAGGGAAGCATTTTAGACACAGAACAGCACTTTAAAAAACCACATGAAAAAGTTCTTTGTTGCTTTAACATCTATGCAGATGGACAACTTCCTTGATTTATAAAATTCATGTACAGAGCAGTTTTTGCACAGGAACTTAAAAGTATTACTGCAATATCCAGTATTATTTATTGAAAACTCTTGGTCCATTGAAATTAATGGAAGAAACAAACAGCTTATTAGCTAGTAAATTAATGATCTCTTCCAAAGTTAATTACTGGGTGAAGATTTTCTGTTATAAGAACAGAAGAAATAGCTCAAAGCTTTTCTTGCAGAAAATACTTAACATTTCAACAGCATCATGATTAAAAATGTCATTCCATTGTGCTTGGGGTTTTGCCAGCTGATGGGTTTGCCGAGAGCACACTTTCAAGAGGCTGTCACAGCCGTGCCTGTATAGCCTGTGACCTTGCTGAGTGTTTAGGTGTCTTTGCCTCGCCAGCAGGCTGTGCTGTGTCAGCTTAAAGCGAGGATTGCCTGGTTCTCTTTAGACTCGTACACTCTGTTTTGTGATCTTCACTTTATATTCAGGAAAGAGGTATAAGACTAAGATGTTGAGTACCAGCTGTTATTCAAGGGACTAGATTGTTGACCCTTCATAACAAGCTCATGGCATAGGTATTATTATCTTCATTTCACAGAGGAGGTAACTGGCTTGGAGTGTTTGATTGAATAAGCCAGGTTTCAGAGTCCAAAGCCCACGACATCTTGTAATTTCAGTACTGCTTTTTCTTTCTCTATTTGACATTGTGTTGTTTGTACAGTTTGAATGTCTGTATTAAATACTTATATTTGTGTGACATTATACTGTTTAAAGTATAATGTATATAAAGTATAGGTTTGAACACAGTTGATTCATGTTTTCTTTTGTCTTCAGTAGAAAGCAATTCATCCTATTATGGGCATATATAAAAAATTATATTCCATATACAAATTGGTCTGGAGGCATAAACAGAAGTCTTTGGAATACTGAAAACCTGAGATGAGGTCTAAACCAAACAGTATTTTAAAATCATCAACTCTTCATTTTTTTTCCCTATAAAACTAGGATAGGAAAGAAATCTAAACTATAGAAAAACTAGCCAGTGCCAGCTTGTCTTTAACTTTGTATTGTGATCATTACATGTAGCCCCATTCAGTTTGTTTCCTGTGTCATGTCCCACTTTGTGTCCTTGGCTTAGGAGATGAATCACTGTCTCCAGAGGCAGTTGCCTCCAACTCTATTCTGTGCAGTTAAAATATAGAAAAGAATGCCTTTTGCTGCATGCCAAAGAGAATTTTCTTTTAATTGGCCTTGTACTGTAGGACATATTTCCAAATTTGTCACTAGTAATGAGAATAATAATAACTGCCATATACTGGAGAAGGATGTATGCCAAAAATTCTGCTTGTTAATTTATAAACTTTGTTAGTAGTTTTCACTAAAAGTAAGGGACAACATTATTTTGCTCTTTATACAGATGAGGAAACTGAAGATACACATTTAGTAAATTGAAGAACTAGGGTTCAAATCCAAGTTCTCTGACTCCAAAATTGTATTCCTGCTCCATTAATTATTAGTAGTATTCTACGCTCCTTACTGTTCCATAAACTCAAATAAAGAATCTTTACCTAAGCTATGGGCTCTGACAAACATATTTCAGATCAGAGCTCATTTGTATTTTATCAGTGTAGTTTCAGTTTTTAAAAATTTCAAACTTTTCTGTATGCCTTTAAAGTCTGCAGATTTCCATATGTGATGAAAGGGTTTGTATACATATCAGAGAAGTAGTGAAAAAATACAGAAGAGGAATTTTTAGTTAAATTTTGAGGACTTTTTCATGGCAAGTAGATTCTGATATTCTATGTATATTTTTCCCATCTGTGTTTTATAAATTTGTAGCCTTTTATACTAGTAGATATGTTTATACATGTTTACCAAAGTAGCAGTACATATTATTGTGACAATTATTTAAAAATTCTTATGCTTAAACAACATACTGTATAGTCATTTAAATTTCATAGATTACTTTTACCTTCAATTCTAACAACTTGATAAAGTTGAGGGATTAGGCACTGTTATGCCATTTTAACATATGTGCATGTCTATAAAGCTTTTGATTTCTCCTTCAAATCTGAATTAAAGTCTTACTGAGTATTCTTGGTTATATGTTCTTCCTTTTATCAATTTAAATATTTTGTTCCATTCCCTTCTGACTTGTAGAGTTTCTGGTGAGAAATCAGCTGATAACCTCATAGGAGTTCCCTTTTATGTTACTTTTCATTTTTACCTCATTGCTTTTAATACGTTATCTTCATTTTTAATTTTTGTCAGTTTGATTACTATGTGTCTTGGAGTGTCCCTCCTTGGGTTTATCTTACCTTCCACTTTCTGTGCTTCCTAGACTTGGTTGACTTTTTCCTTTCCTGTGTTAAGGAAATTTTCAGCTGTTACCTCTTCAAATATTTTCTCGGGTCTTTTCTCTCTCTCTTCTCCTTCTGGGACTCCAATGATGCAAATGTTAGTGTGTTTAACATCATCCCAGAGATCTCTTAGGCTGTCTTCATTTTTTTTTTCATTCTTTATTTTAATATTCTGTTTAGTGGCAGTGATTTCCACCATCCTGTCTTCAGGTCACTTATCTGTTCTTCTGCCTCAGTTATTCTGCTTTTGATTGCTTCTTGTGTATTATTTATCTCTGTTTATTTGTTCTTTAATTCTTCTAGGTCTTTCTCGAACATTTCTTGCATCTTATCCATTCTTTTTCCGAGATCAAGAATTCACTATCATTATTCTGAATTCTTTTTTCAGAAGGCAGCCTCTCTCCACTCCATTTAGTTGTTTTCCTGGGGTTTTATCTTGTCCCTTCATCTAGGACATAATCCTCTGCCTTTTCATTTTGATTAACTTTCTGTTGATGTGGTTTTCATTCTGGTGGACTGGGAGTTGTAACTATTGCCTCTTATGTCTGCTGTCTGTTGGATGAGGGTAACAGGCTTGAGTAAGCCTCCTGAGGGGAGGGACTGGTAGTGGGAAAAACTGAGTCTTGCTCTTGTGGGCAGCGCTGCCACAAAGCCAGCTTTACAACAAATGCTAAAAAGACTTCTTTAGGTAAGAAACAAAAGAGATGGAAAAGACCTACCAAAAACAAAAATCAGAAACAGTTAAGAAAAGCAATAGGATGATTGTTGTTGTTTGGTCACTGGGTCATGTTTCACTCTTGTGACCCCATAGACTGTAGCCTGCCAGGCTCCTCTGTGGGATTTCCCAGGCAGGAATACTAGAGGCTTACCATATGTTAATTACCTTTGTGTAAATGGGTTAAATGCACCAACCAAAAGACATAGACTGGCTGGGTAGATGAAAACATGTGCATGTATGCACTTCCATTTACCACATCCCTCTACTTAACCCCCTTGCTGCTGCTGCTAAGTCACTTCAGTCATGTCCGATGCTGTGCGACCCCATAGACGGCAGCCCACCAGGCTCCCGTCCCTGGGATTCTCCAGGCAAGAACACTGGAGTGGGTCGCCATTGCCTTCTCCAATGCATGAAAGTGAAAGTGAAGTCGCTCAGTCATGTCCGATTCCCTGCGACCCCATGGACTGCAAACCCACCAGGCTCCTCCGTCCATGGGATTTTCCAGGCAAGAGTACTGGAGTGGGCCACCATTGCCCTCTCCTAACCCCCTTAATTGTATGTAATTATTTAATATTTTTTGGTTTATCATGTTTCCATTATGGCTTGCAGTTGTGATTATCTTTTATTTTCTTCTTTGACTATTGATTGTGAAAACTGATAAATGGCTGTTGTGATTATGTAATTTATTTAATTATTTATGTATTTATTTAGTTTTTATGTAATTTATTTATTATTTAATACCATTGTATTATGATTAGTCAACAGATAATAATACAATTCTATATCACTAAAACTACCATTTAATAGAAAAACCTGATATCACTTTTTAAAATCCAGATGCACATCAGAATTATCTTGGAATTTTTTTGAAAACTGTTGAGTGCCCAGGTGGTATTTTTTTTCTCCAAAGCTCCAGATGTGATTCTAAGAACAGTGACGTTTAAAAACAACTGGACTGTATGATGATCTTTTGCTTTCATCTAGCTTGTTTTACTTTTTCTATTTCATATTCAGTGCTCTCATTTCATTTAGTTATTATTTTCCAGTTTCTCTCTTTTCTGTTGTTCTTGTTCAAGGCTTTATCTTATAGGAGAAAAGATTTCATGTGTAGGGTGTGTGTGTGTGTGTGTGTGTGTGTGTGTGTGTGTGTGTGTGTGTAGTATGACAGTATATTTTAGGAAGCGAGTTTTTGTTTAGATAAAAAAACTTGACATTTTTAGCTCCACTTGTTTGACTAAGTTTGAATGTAACGCTTTAGTTCAGTTCAATTCACTTGCTCAGTCATGTCTGACTCTTTGCAACCCCATGAACTGCAGCACACCAGGCCTCCATGTCCATCACCAACAACCAGAGTTGATGCAAACTCATGTCCATTGAGTTGGTGATGCCATCCAGTCATCTCATCCTCTGTCATCCCCTCCTCCTCCCGCCTTCAACCTTTCCTAGCATGAGAATCTTTTCAAATGAGTCAGCTCTTCACATCAGGTGGCCAAAGTACTGGAGTTTCAGCCTCAACATCAGTCCTTCCAATGAAAACTCAGGACTGATCTCCTTTAGGATGGACTGGTTGGATCTCCTTGCAGTCCAAAGGACTCATGAGTCTTCTCCAGCACCACAGTTCAGAAGCATCAATTCTTCAGCACTCAGCTTTCTTCACAGTCCAACTCTCACATCCATACATGACTACTGAAAAAACCATAGCCTTGACTAGGCGGATCTTAGTCAGCAAAGTAATGTCTCTGCTTTTGAATATGCTGTCTATGTTGGTCATAACTTTCCTTCCAAGGAGTAAGTGTCTTTTAATTTAATGCAATCACCATCTGCAGTGATTTTGGAGCCCAGAAAAATAAAGTCAGCCACTGTTCCCACTGTTTCCCCATCTATTTCCCATGAAGTGATGGGACCAGATGCCATGATCTTCGTTTTCTGAATGTTGAGCTTTAAGCCAACTTTTTCCCTCTCCTCTTTCACTTTCATCAAGAGGCTCTTTAGTTCCTCTTCACTTTCTGCAACAAGGGTGGTGTCATCTGCATATCTGAGGTTATTGATATTTCTCCCAGCAACCTTGATTCCAGCTTGTGCTTCCTCCAGCCTAGCGTTCTCTTGATGTACTCTGCATAGAAGTTAAATAAGCAGGATGACAATATACAGCCTTGACGTACTCCTTTTCCTATTTGGAACCAGTTCCATGTCCAGTTCTAACTGTTGCTTCCTAACCTGCATACAGGTTTCTCAAGAGGAAGGTCAGGTGGTCTGGTATGCCCATTTCTTTCAGAATTTTCCACAGTTTGTTGTGATCCACACAGTCAAAGGCTTTGGCATAGTCAATAAAGAAGAAATAGATGTTTTTCTGGAACTCTCTTGCCTTTTCCATGATCCAGGGGATGTTGGCAATTTGATCTCTGGTTCCTCTGTCTTTTCGAAAACCAGCTTGAACATCTGGAAGTTCACAGTTCACGTATTGCTGAAGCCTGGCTTGGAGAATTTTGAGCATTACTAGCATGTGAGATGAGTGCAATTGTATGTTAGTTCTAATTTATAGTCAATCAAAACTTTGATGTAATTCCATTTATTCTGGCATCTAGTCTACTAGACTTTTTATTGCTAAAGTCTAGAAAGCTTATTATTTTAGTGATTTTAAAAAAATTGAGGCTTGAAACTTCTGTTCCAATTCTGAGAAATGCTATGTTGTTAAAAAAAAAAACAACTCAAGAAAGTAACATGTGATACAATATTATTAACTAAAGTACAGAGTTTGTTCGAATTTCACGGAATTTTATGCTAGTTTCCATTATTTGTTCTCATACATTAGTCAAGATTCTACATTGTATTTAGTTGCACTGAACAGCTTCAGCTGTATTCAACAAATTCTGATTAATCCTTTTTGTTTTTACTCTGTTACAAATATTTTCTAATTTTCCTTGTTATGACTTCTCAGATACACCCATCGCTTAAAAGTGGATGTTAAATTTCCAAATACATGGGGTTTGTAAGTTACCCTTGATATTAATTTCTCATTTAAATGCTTTCTTGTCTGCAATCACCCTCTGTGTTTTCTCAGTCTTTTAACTTTATTGAGGCTTTCAATGGCTAAGTCAAAGGTCTCTGTTGGTAAATGTCATATTGCACTTGAAAGTATGTGGGTTATTTTCAAATATGTGTTGGTATTGATTTCTGACATAATTCCACAGTGATAAAAGAACAAATTCTGTATGATTTCAGTACCTTTTAGACCATGATATTTTTACACCTTATGTTATCCCTGAATATGTTCCACTGCCTTCGGGTTTTTAGTCTATGGAAAGTTGAATAGAATTTTTCTCCTGCTACTGTGTGGAAATTACATAAATCTTAATTATGTTGAATTGGTTCACTGCGCTTTTCAGGTCTACTTTATCCTTCTACTTTTCTGTCTATTCTATTGATTTTAGAGAATTTGGTACTGAAACTGTAACTAAATATCCTAATTTACCTACTTAAAAATTATTGTAATATATAGTGAACTATATGTAACTTTGTTCTGTATTTTCCAAATCTCCTGTAAACTTATGACCCTTTTGTAATCTGGAAAAGACAAAGAAAAAAATACATGTTCAAACTAAGGCTCTGCTCTGAAGTGAAAGAATAGACACGTAAGATGTTGACAGGTCACAGTAAAAAATGCAAAAATGACCCTGGTATTGAAAAATGTTCACATCAATAATGAGAGAAATACAAATTGAGAATGACAAAATGTTTTAAATAAGACAGCATGTTTTAGAAGTTTATGAGACTGTGGGAAGCGAATGCTTTCATACATGATGAAGAGAATGCAAACTGGTGTAATTCTTCTGGAGGAAATACCAAGGACTCTATACACGTATTTACCTTTTGGCCCAGCAGGTCCACTGCTCAGAATGTATACTGAAGGTACACTTGCAACAGAGGAGTTGAATATGTATGCATGGGTTGGTATACATACATATGCTTTGTAAATCTGCCTACTACGGATCCTAGAAGGAGTGGCACTGTTATAGTAAGGGGCACATCTAGCACTCAGATGTTGGTTTCTAGATACCACACCCAGAATTTAAATAAATTTAATTTAATTCAGTTCCTTTAAT
Source organism: Nanger dama (assembly GCA_917880005.1). Taxonomy (NCBI): domain Eukaryota; kingdom Metazoa; phylum Chordata; class Mammalia; order Artiodactyla; family Bovidae; genus Nanger; species Nanger dama. Next base: position 6,976,797 of record CAKJTW010000044.1, on the reverse strand, counting down.
TAAAGGAATTAAAGCTCCTTGGAGAAGTAATTTATTTCAGGACTAGTGCAGGGAAAGTGCAATTTGTACTTGGAATATCTTTTGCTCCTGGAAAGTATGACGATACTCAAAAAGGATGAAAAATTGTTTAAAGAACGAAAAGATTGATTTTAAGTGTTCCTAGTTGCTAAAACTGGAACATTTTACCCAACACAATAAACAACAGTGATAGTGGGTTTTTAGTCCTTAAAATAAAATAAATGTCCTTGAATCCATACCAATATAAACATCAAATAAATGGGGGAGGAGGGATCATTCTTCCTTACATAAGAATTCCAATTAATAAATGTGGACTGAAAGATGGTAATTGAAAATCACCACTAAGTAAATACTACATTAAAATTGTTACAAACAAGATCCATTGATGAATAGTAAAATTAATGGGCAAAGTTTGGAGAAGGAACAGGATATTTAGTTTAGAGTTGAATAATCTGAAGACTTGACCTGGAGTTTCTGGAGCTGCTTCCAAGACTGTTTCAGTTCAGTTCAGTCACTCAGTCGTGTCCGACTCCTTGTGACCCCATGAATCACAACACGTTAGGACTCCCTGTCCATCACCATCTCCCGGAGATCACTCAGATTCATGTCCATCGAGTCAGTGATGCCATCCAGCCATCTCATCCTCGGTCGTCCCCTTCTCCTCCTGCCCCCAATCCCTCCCAGCATCAAAGTCTTTTCCAGTGAGTCAACTCTTCACATGAGGTGGCCAAAGTACTGGAGCTTCAGCTTCAGCATCATTCCTTCCAAAGAAATCCCAGGGCTGATCTCCTTCAGAATGGACTGGTTGGATCTCCTTGCAGTCCAAGGGACTCTCAAGAGTCTTCTCCAACACCACAGTTCAAAAGCATCAATTCTTTGTCACTCAGCCTTCTTCACAGTCCAACTCTCATATCCATATATGACTACTGGAAAAACCATAGCCTTGACTAGACGGATCTTAGTCAGCAAAGTAATGTCTCTGCTTTTGAATATACTATCTAGGTTGGTCATAACTTTTCTTCCAAGGAGTAAGCATCTTTTAATTTCATGGCTGCAGTCACCATCTGCAGTGATTTTGGAGCCCCCAAAATAAAGTCTGACAGTGTTTCCACTGTTTCCCCATCTATTTCCCATGAAGTGATGGGACCAGATGCCATGATCTTCGTTTTCTGAATGTTGAGCTTTAAGCCCACTTTTTCACTCTCCTTTTTCACTTCATCAAGAGGCTCTTTAGTTCCTCTTCACTTTCTGCCACAAGGGTGGTGTAATCTGCATATCTGAGGTTATTGATATTTCTCCTGGCAATCTTGATTCCAGCTTGAGTTTCTTCCAGTCCAGCGTTACTCATGATGTACTCTGCATAGAAGTTAAATAAGCAGGGTGACAACATACAGCCTTGACGTACTCCTTTTCCTATTTGGAACCAGTCTGTTGTTCCATGTCCAGTTCTAACTGTTGCTTCCTAACCTGCATACAGATTTCTCAAGAGGAAGGTCAGGTGGTCTGATATTCCCATCTCTTGAAGAATTTTCCACAGTTTGTTGTGATCCACACAGTCAAAGGCTTTGGCATAGTCAATAAAGAAGAAATAGATGTTTTTCTGGAACTCTCTTGCTTTTTCCATGATCCAGTGGATGTTGGCAATTTGATCTCTGGTTCCTCTGTCTTTTCTAAAACCAGCTTGAACATCAGGAGTTCACGGTTCACGTATTGCTGAAGCCTGGCTTGGAGAATTTTGAGCATTACTTTACTAGCATGTGAGATGAGTGCAATTGTGTGGCAGTTTGAGCATTCTTTGGCATTGCCTTTCTTTGGGATTGGAATGAAAACTGACCTTTTCCAGTCCTGCGGCCACTGCTGAGTTTTCCAAATTTCCTGGCATATTGAATGCAGCACTTTCACAGCATCATCCTTCAGGATTTGAAATAGCTCAACTAGAATTTCATCACCTCCACTAGCTTTACTCATAGTGATATTTTCTAAGGCCCACTTGATTTCACATTCCAGCATGTCTGGCTCTAGATGAGTGATCACACCATCGTGATTATCCAGGTTGTGATGAAGCTCTTTTTGTACAGTTCTTCCGTATATTCTTGCCACCTCTTTTTAATATCTTCTGCTTCTGTTAGGTCCAGACCATTTCTGTCCTTTATTGAGCCCATCTTTGCATGAAATCTTCCCTTGGTATCTCTAATTTTCTTGAAGAGATATCTTGTCTTTCCCATTCTGTTCTTTTCCTCTATTTCTTTGTATTGATCGTTGAAGAAGGCTTTCTTATCTCTTCTTGCTATTCTTAGGAACTCTGCAATCAGATGTTTATATCTTTCCTTTTTCCTTTGCTTTTCGCTTCTCTTCTTTTCACAGCTATTTGTAAGACCTCCTCAGACAGCCATTTTGCTTTTTGCATTTCTTTTCCATGGGGATGATCTTGATCCCTGTCTCCTCTACATAATGTCACGAACCTCATTCCATAGTTCTTCTGGCATTCCATAGTTCTATCTTGTCTTTCCCATTCTGTTCTTTTCCTCTATTTCTTTGTATTGATCGTTGAAGAAGGCTTTCTTATCTCTTCTTGCTATTCTTTGGAACTCTGCAATCAGATGTTTATATCTTTCCTTTTTCCTTTGCTTTTCACTTCTCTTCTTTTCACAGCTATTTGTAAGACCTCCTCAGACAGCCATTTTGCTTTTTGCATTTCTTTTCCTTGGGGACGATCTTGATCCCTGTCTCCTCTACATAATGTCACGAACCTCATTCCATAGTTCTTCTGGCACTCTGTCTGTCAAATCTAATCCATTGAATCTATTTTTCACTTTCACTGTATAATCATAAGGGATTTGATTTAGGTCATACCTGACCTAAATCTAGTGGTTTTCCCTACTTTCTTCAATTTAAGTCTGAATTTGGCAATAAGGAGTTCATGATCTGAGCAACAGTCAGCTCCTGGTCTTGTATTTGCTGACTGTATAGAGCTTCTCTATCTTTGACTGCAAAGAATATAATCAATCTGATTTCAGTATTGACCATCTGATGATGTCTATGTGTAGAGGCTTCTCTTTTATTGTTGGAAGAGGCTGTTTGCAATGACCAGTGCGTTCTCTTGGCAATATTCTGTTAGCCCTTGCCCTGTTTCATTCTGTACTCCAAGGCCAAATTTGCCTGTTACCCCACGTATTTCTTGACTTCCTATTTTTACTTTCCAATATTCTGTTTAGTAGATATCTTAAAACCACCACTGGGAAAGGACATCTCTAGCCTAGTAATTCTTTTTTCTCTCTAAGAGTTCCCACTTCCCCTTTTGTTGTCAGTTTCCATTGCTTCCAGTTTTGGTTCCTCTTTTGGAACTTGCCCTCATGCTAATCTTGGGCAAGATTACTGTGATAAGATTTGTAGTGGAAAAGAGAAGGTAATGTTCAACATTTCCCACCCTCGTCCATGACAACCCTTCCTTACTTCAGTCTTATATTATGCACCTCCCACTTTATGTATTAAATTGTCCAGAACCCACCTGTGAAACCATAACTTAGATAAGCCTCTCTAATAGCAATGATCATGTTGTATTACAGTTAAGCATTTTTCACGCCTGTCCTCAATATCATATTCATATCTGAATCCCCAAGGCCTACCATAGTGCCTAAAAGATCCCTAGTGGGTAAATGGGTTTTCTTTTGAAATCTAAGTATGCTTAAGAACCTTAAATTAAAGATGCTTATTTAGCTATCTGGGCCTTTGTCTATCCTAACTTTTGAAGGACAGGGTGTGGGAGACTAGCTGCCAATAGAGACCACCAGTCGGAGTTCAGAGAAAAACAGTTTATTGGCAATTTCGGATCCGGGCCCCCACCAAGCCAATCGAAGGTGGGGAGCCCCGAACACCCGCTTTGGGAGCCTTTTATCCTATTGTGCAGGGGAGGAGGGGGACCAGGCTACTCGGCAGAGCATGATTGGTGGGCAGGCAGGTAAGGTTTATGTAACTATTGGTGACAATTTGCAGTTAGCGTCGAGTCCCTGTTTCCTAGAGCTAGATCCTGTTTCTTAGGTTGCAGGGCAAACATTGCAGTGACACACCTGGTATCCATTGTTCCCTTTAAAATTTGGGGGCTTTCTGTCCCAGTAAAGCTGACCTAGTATTCAACTCCCTGGGAAACATTTTACTTCCTTCTTCATTTTCTTCCTCCTTGAGAATTCCAGACTCCTCTCTCCTTGGGGACCCCTAGACTTCTTATCAACCTGCCTAGGAAATGACTCTCTTTCACAGGGGGAAAGAGAGCTCCTTCAGCCTATTTCCTGTTTTCACAAGCAGATACTCTAGGCTTTGCTACCCCTTTACCCAGCTTTATTGTTGTTCTGTCCCTAAGTTGTGTCTGATTCTTTGTGACCCTAGGGACTGCAACATTCCAGGCTTCCCTGTCCTTCACTATCTCCCAGAGTTTGCTCAGACTCAGTGAAGCCCAGCTACCTGTGGGAGACTTCTAGAGTCGCCTTCTTTCTGCATACTTGTTCCTCCTGCAGATTCTTCTGTTTGGGCTCCCTTTCTCATTTCTTCCTATTCCTGGTATAAACCCATTCCCACCCCGGCTCCCTGGCCTGCAGGTCTTGTCCATCCTGCTGCACCCTACACCTCACTGAAGACTGGGATAGGAGTCCTTCTGCTGCTTCCTCCCCCTGCAGCCATGGGCAATTCCACCTATTCCTACATCAGCTGGCTTCTGAGGCCCAGTCCAGCCAGGGCCTGATTGATCCCCAGTTCTCCGTCATGCCTTCTATCATCTTTCTGCCAAGGGGAGGTGAGACACAGTAAATCTTGATATTGGGGCAAAACTAGACATCGTTTGGGCTGACCTGCCAACTTAGTTCGTATGACTTTTTTTCCTGTGGAGAAAAATGAAATTAAATGACCTATAAAAACTTAATAAATATAAATTTTTATTATCCCTGGGTCAAGAAGATCCCTTGGAGGAGGAAATGGCAACTGACTTCAGTATTCTTGCCTGGGAAATCCCACAGACATAGGAGCCTGGAGCCCTATAGTCCATTGGGGTTGTGAAGAGTCAAACACGACTGAGGGACTAACACTTTGATAACAAGCTTAATAAATAGAAGTTGTTCATTAAAAGTCATAGAATTTTTATATGGGAAGGAACTCTGATAATATTCCATTACCAGTCCTCATTTTATAGTTTAAATACTCAAAAGTTCAGGTGGGTTGAGTAATTTTTTCAATAATCATGTTTTCTGATAGAATCTCCTATTGCAGCTGACTTAATTTCACACCTAGGTCAATCTGCAACATTTTTTCTTCCAGAGTAGAAATTTTGAATTATTCTAACATAATTTATTAAATTTCATGTTTCACATTATGTTGGTATATATTATAAGAATCATAGCACTTTTCTTTCTAACCCAGATTTAGGTCGATCTCGAGAACTTCAATACGTGTACGTGGATAACAACATTCATCTGAAAGGCTTGCCATCCTTTTTGTACAACAAAGTAATCGGGTGCAGTGGGTAAGGCTGATTTCACATTTTATACTAATACTCAGCTCTTTTGCTAGCTTTATTTCTACTTCAGTACTTAGCCCTGATAAAGCTCAAAAATAGATGTATGACTTTTGATAATCCTGTTCAGTTTTGTTTTGAGACTTAACATGCTAAACCAAGTACCCTTAGAAACCAAAAATATTGAACAAGCAATTAGGATATTTTATTTTGAGTTTAGTAAGTAAGTTATAAATTTGGTCAATTATTTGTTGTTTTCCAGGTAAAAGAAAAATTAATTCATGCATACCCTTATAAACTCAGTAGTATCAGTCACAAATACTGGAGGAATCAGCGTTAATGTAAAAGTTTTTCTTTTCCTTCCATTGCAGTGACAATTTTACTACACTGGGACTTTACCAATTGAAAATATTTACAGCTTGACAATTTGAAATAGTCCTCAATACAAATCATGATTCCAGCAACCAATGCAGATGTTTCAGTTAATAGGAAATGAAGAACTTTTATTTTCAGGACAGCATTAATCTTTCCTTCTCAGTTAGGCTTCTAGAAAGATAATGTCAGCTTCTCCTTCTATAGCAGTGAGACAGAGGCACCCTGAAGTGGTTCCCAGAGTGGCATGGGCTTAATAAAGGACAGCTCAGCTGCCAGGACCAGCTTTTGACTGGCCTCACTTTCCTCACTTAAGCAGCCACAGGATACTTGGAACGCCTCTGAGGCTACTTAGCTAGCATGTTGACTCTCTCTTTATAATTTCAAACATCCTGAATAACTTGACTCATACTCTATATATTTCTGGCAAGAAAAGGGATGACAATAAGCCTGTACATAGAGACAGCCATTCCCCTGCTGGCCTGGCTCCAGGGGATGGGCCCTGAGCAGTGATTGCTCCAGAGAGGGTAATCCTAGAAGTAGTGGCTTTCCCCTAGGAAAATTATGCACTTGTTATCTTGGAAGAGCCCTAGATGAATTCAGTGCCTGTGCAGGCTGATGAAATATAAACCCAGAGATATATTCCAGAAAAGAACAGATACTAGAATATGTGGTAGAGTTTTTAGCTCAGTGATTTTTCTGCAGCTGATCATATGACAGCTGTGCTACTACTCACTCATTAATCCTAATAAGTTCTTAAAATATCTATAATATAGCCTAATTTTTCCAAGTAGTGAGCAAAATACCCTCAATCACCAAGATGCATGTAATGATGCAAGCAGGCTCCAAGGCTGAAGGCAGTTTTTCTGCACCAAAGCCCTCAGAGACTGCACTGTAATATGATCTAAAATTTCTACCATAATAAAGGAATAGCTCTTACTTGAGATAAAGAGTGAGTGTTTTTTGGTGTTTAGATATAGCTGTTACTGTCACAAGGTTCTATTTATGCCGAGTTGAGAGATACATATTTCCTTGTATTTCTTTTTAATTTTTGGCCACACCATAGGACTAGGAGGATCTTAGTTCCCTGACCAGAGATTGAACCTGGGCCCATGGCAGAAAAAAACACTGGATTCTGACCACAGGACCACCAGGGAATTCCACCCCCAACCCCTGCACTTTTTAAAAATATATTTTAATTGTTGACTTGGCATCTGGTCGCACAATTAGTGAATTTTATGAGAGCTTCACATCTTTGAGAAAATAAAGAGTATGGCAAAATATGCCAATTATTAGCAGATAATCTACACTTTTTATTATTATTAGCATATTTTTGGTAGTAATAATAAGATAAAATTATTAAAAGGAAAGTTATCAAGCAATCAGTTTTCTAATATGAGTGGATTTTGGAGTGTTGGCAGTCCCATGCGCCAATGAAATGTGATCCAAAAGGTATTTTTAATCTATCAGTTTAACTCAGAATGCATTTTGTATAGAAGCAGTATTGGTGGTTATACTCTAGCCAGTTCATTAAATAGTGATTTAATCCATTTTGCACCCTGAAAGTTATACTTACTTATAAAATATTTCTGTGCAAAAACATATTCAAAATTCTAATGTTGTTCAGTTGATTAGTTGTGTCTGACTCTTTGTGACCACAGAGACTACACCACATCAGGCTTCCCTGTCCTTCACCATCTCTAGAGCTTGCTCAAACTCATGCCCATTGAGTCAGTGAGGGCATCCAACCATCTTGTCCTCTGTCATCCCCTTCTCCTCCTGCCTTCAATCTTTCCCAGCATCAGGGTCTTTTCTAATGAGTTGACTCTTTGCATCAGGTATCAAAGTATTAGAGCTTCAGTTTCAGCGTCATTTCTTCTAATGAATAATCAGGTTTGAATTCCTTTAGAATTGACTGGTTTGATCTCCTTGCAGTCCAAGGGACTCTCAAGAGTCTTCTCCAACACCACAGTTCAAAAGTATCAATTCTGCAGCACTCAGCTTTCTTTATGGTCCAACTCTCATATCCGTACGTGACTACTGGAAAAACCAAGGCTTTGACTAGACGGACCTTTGTTGTCAAAGTAATGTCTCTGCTTTTTAATATGCTGTCTGAGTTTGTCATAGCTTTTCTTCCAAGGAACAAGCATCTTAATTTCATGGCTGCAGTCACGAATGTCAGTGATTTTGGAGCCCAAGAAAATAAAGTTTGTCACTGTTTCCCCATATATTTGCCATGAAGTGATGGGACCGGATGCCATGGTCTTTGGTTTTTGAATGTTGAGTTTTAAGCCAGCTTTTTCACTCTCCTCTTTCACCTTCATCAAAAGGCTCTTTAGTTCCTCTTCTCTTTCTGCCATAAGAATGCTGTTCTCTGCATAGGTGAAAGAAAGTGAAGTCGCTCAGTCGTGTCTGACTCTTTGCGACCCCATGGACTGTAGCCTACCAAGCTCCTCTGTCCATGGGATTTTCCAGGCAATAGTACTGGAGTGGACTGCCATTTCCTTCTCCAGGGGACCTTCCCAACCCAGGGATCAAACCCAGGTCTCCCGCATTGTAGACAGACGCTTTACCGTCTGAGCCAGCACGGAACTCTCTAAGTTATTGATATTTCTCTCAGGAATATTGATTCCAGCATGTGCATCACCCAGCCCAGTGTTTCTCATGGTGTAGTCTGCAAAGTTAAATAAGCAAGGTGATGATATACAGCCTTGATGTACTCCTTTCCCGATTTGGAACCAGTCTATTGTTCCATGTCCAGTTCTAACTGTTGCTTCTTGACCTGCATACAGGTTTCACAAGAGGCAGCTTTGTAAAGTGATCTAGTATTCACATCACTTGAAGAATTTTCCACAGTTTGTTGTGATCCACACAGTCAAAGGCTTTACTGTAGTCAGTGAAGCAGAAGTAGATGTTTCTTCTGGAATTCTCTTGCTTTTTCTATGACCCAACAGATGTTGGTAATTTGATCTCTGTCTGGTTCCTCTGCCTTTTCTTTTTTTTTCATATTTTATTTTATTGTCACTTTACAATATTGTATTGGTTTTGCCATATATCAAGATGAATCAGCCATGGGTGTACATGTGTTCCCAATCCTGAACCCCCTTCCCATCTCCCTCCCCATACCATCCCTCTGGGTCATCCCAGTGCGCCAGCCCCAAGCATCCTGTATCCTGCATCAAACCTGGACTGGTGATTTGTTTCTTATATGATATACATGTTTCAATGCCATTTTCCCAAATCATCCCACCTTGTCCCTCTCCCACAGAGTCCAAAAGACTGTTCTATACATCTGTGTCTCTTTTGCTGTCTTGCATACAGGGTTATTGTTACTATCTTTCTAAATTCCATATATATGCGTTAGTATACTGTATTGGTGTTTTTCTTTCTGGTTTACCTCACTCTGTATAATAGGCTCCAGTTTCATCCACCTCATTAGAACTGATTCAAATGTATTCTTTTTAATGGCTGAGTAATACTCCAATATGTGTATGTACCACAGCTTTCTTATCCATTCATCTGCTGATGGACATCTAGGTTGCTTCCATGTCCTGGCTATTACAAACAGTGCTGCAGTGAACATTGGGGTACACATGTCTCTTTCAATTCTGATTTCCTCAGTGTGTATGCCCAGCAGTGGGATTGCTGGGTCATAAGGCAGTTCTATTTCCAGTTTTTTAAAGAATCTCCATACTGTTCTCAATAGTGGCTGTACTAGTTTGCATTCCCACCAACAGTGTAAGAGGGTTCCCTTTGCTTCACACCCTCTCCAGCATTTATTGCTTGTAGACTTTTGGATCGCAGCCATTCTGACTGGCATGAAATGGTACCTCATTGTGGTTTTGATTTGCATTTCTCTGATAATGAGTGATGTTGAGCATCTTTTCATGTGTGTATTAGCCATCTGTATGGCTTCTTTGGAGAAATGTCTGTTTAGTTCTTTGGCCCATTTTTTGATTGGGTCGTTTATTTTTCTGGAATTGAGCTACAGGAGTTGCTTGTATATTTTCTAAAACCATCTGGCAGCTTGATCATCTGGCAGTTCAATAAGCAGTTCGTGATCTGAGCCACAGTCAGCTCCTAGTCTTGTTTTTGCTGACTGAATAGAGCTTCTCTGTCTTCAGCTACAAAGAATATAATCAATTTGATTTCTGTATTGACCAAGTATTTCAGTATCTGGTGATGTCCATGTGTAGAATAATCTTTTGTGTTGCTGGAAGACGGTGTTTGCTATGACCAGTGTATTCTCTCGGCAAAACTCAATTAGCCTTTGCCCTGCTTCATTTTGTACTCCAAGGCCAAATTTGCCTGTTACTCCAGGTATTTCTTAACTTCCTATTTTTGCATTCCTGTCCCATATGATGAAAAAGACATCTTTTTTGGTGTTAGTTCTAGCAGGTCTTGTACGTCTTCATAGAACAGTTCAATTTCAGCTGCTTTGGCATTCGTGGTTGGGGCATAGACTTGGATTGCTATGACATTGAATGGTTTATCTTGGAAACAGAGATCATTCTGTCATTTTTGAGATTGCATCCAAGCGCATCCAAGCATTTTAGACTCTTTTGTTGACTGTGAGGGCTACTGCATTTATTCTAAGGGATTCTTGACCACAGTAGTAAATATAATGGTCATTTAAATTAAATTCACACATTCTGGTCCTTTTTAGCTCACTGATTACTAAAATGTCAAAGTTCACTCTTGCCATCTCCTATTTGACCACTTCCGATTTGCCTTGATTCATGGGACCTAACCTTCCAGGTTCCTATGCAGTAGTGTTCTTTACAGCATCAGACTGTACTTTTACCACCAGTCATATCCACAGCTAGGTGTTGTTTCCACTTTGGCTCAGCCTCTTCATTCCTTTTGGAATTATTTCTCTGCTCTTCTCCGTAGCATATTGGGCACCACGAAGATTATGGCATCTGGTCCCATCACTTCATGGGAAATAGATGGGGAAACAGTGGAAACACTGTCAGACTTTATATTTTGGGGCTCCAAAATTACTGCGGATGGTGACTGCAGCCATGAAATTAAAAGATGCTTACTCCTTGGAAGAAAAGTTATGACCAACCTAGATAGCATATTCAAAAGCAGAGACATTACTTTGCCAACTAAGGTCGGTCTAGTCAAGGCTATGGTTTTTCCTGTGGTCATGTATGGATGTGAGAGTTGGACTGTGAAGAAGGCTGAGCGCTGAAGAATTGTTGCTTTTGAACTGTGGTGTTGGAGAAGACTCTTGAGAGTCCCTTGGACTGCAAGGAGATCCAACCAGTCCATTCTGAAGGAGATCAACCCTGGGATTTCTTTGGAAGGAATGATGCTGAAGCTGAAGCTCCAGTACTTTGGCCACCTCATGCGAACAGTTGACTCATTGGAAAAGACTCTGATGCTGGGAGGGATTGGAGACAGGAGGAGAAGGGGACGACCGAGGATGAGATGGCTGGATGGCATCACGGACTCGATGGACGTGAGTCTGAGTGAACTCTGAGAGATGGTGATGAACAGGGAGGCCTGGCGTGTTGCGATTCATGGGGTCGCAGAGTCGGATACGACAGAGCGACTGAACTGAACTGAACTGAACCAACCTGGTGAGTTCATCTTTCAGTGTCATCTCTTTTGCCTTTTCATACTGTTCATGTGGTTCTCAAGGCAAGAGTGCTGAAGTGGTTTGCCATTCCCTTCTCCAGTGGATCACATTTTGTCAGAACTCTCCACCATGATCCATCCATCTTGGGTGGCCCTACATGGTGTGGCTCATAGTTTCTTTGAGTTAGACAAGGCTGTGGTCCATGTGATCAGTTTGGTTAGTTTTCTGTGATTGTGGTTTTCATTCTGTCTGCTCTCTGATGGATGAGGATGAGAGGCTTATCGAAGCTTCTTGATGGGAGGGACTGGCTGTGGGGAAAACTGGGTCTTGCTCTGGTGGGCCGGGCCATGCTCAGTGAATCTTTAACCCAATTTTCTGCTGATGAGTGGGGCTGTGTTCCCTCCCTGTAGTTTGGCCTGAGGCCAAACTATGGTAGCGGTAATGGCGACCTCCTTCAAAAGGACTTACGTCAGCATGCTGCAGCTCCCAGGATTGTTGTGTTCAGTGTCCCTGACCCTGCTGGAGGCCACTGTCCACTCACAGCTCTGCCAGAGACTCCCAGACACTCACAGGCAAGTCTGGCTCAGTCTCTTGTGGGGTCACTGCTCCTTTCTCCTGAGTCCTGGTACACAGAAAGTTTTGTTGTGCCCTCCAAGAGTCTGTTTCCCCAGTCCTGTGGAAGTTCTATAATCAAATTCTGCTGGCCTTCAAAGTCAAATTCCTGGGGGTTCTCAGTCCCTTTGTGGGATCCCCAGGTTGGGCAATCTGTTATGGGCCGTAGAACTTCTGCAACAGTAAAAGAACTTCTTTGCTGTAGTTGTTCTCCAATTTGTGAGTCACCTGCTCGGCGGCTCTATAGTGGAGCTATTGGTGACCTCCTGCAAGAGGACTTAGGCCACATGCCACGCCTCCCAGATCTGCTGCACCAGAGCCCCTGTCCCCGTGCAGGTTACTGCTGACCCATGCCACCTTAGGAGACATTGAAACACTCAAAGGCAGGTCTGGCTCAGTCTCTTGTGGAGGTCACTGCTCCATTCCTTGGGTCCTAGTGAGCACAGATTTTGTTGGTACCCTCCAAGCATCTCTAGCGGGTCTTAGATTTGATTTTAATGCAGTTGTGCCCCTCCTACCATCTTATTGGGGCTTCTCCTTTGCCCTTGGGTGCATGGTATCTTTTTTTTGGTGGGGTCCAACATTCTCCTGTCGACGGTTATTCAGCAGCTGTCAAACTCTTATACATGGTAACTATTGAAGTCTTAACAACAGAATTAAGGAGCTCGCTTCTTTTATCTCTTTTGTCTGTTGTATATATTCAAAGGGAATCTCCCATTCCAAGTCAAAGGAAGGGTGGCTTGGGAAAGGGGGTCAAGGTGAAGAACAAGCTTCTAAGGTAGACCTGTGTAAAGGACATTACGGTGTTGGAGGCCTAGAAAGTGTACCTCTTGATTCTGAACGAGGATGGTGGTTCAGTTGTTTATTCAGTGCATATTTTTAAGCAACTCCTCTGTTTGGTTATTCTCTAGACAATGGCCATATGGTGTAGGAGCCAAACTGTTCAGTTCCTCCTGCCTTCGTGGACCTCATCATCTAACTAGGGATCCAAATGAACAGTCAGTAGCTAAACATACCTGGTGCTGATTCTTTCCAAGGAGATGGTATTTAAGCTGAAAACAGAAGAATCTCACATTGTTTTCCACCACCATCATATGTTCCTTCTAGCCCAGGGACAGGTCTAGGATAAAGAACACACTAGCTCCTGATGTACTATGCTTTCCCTGAAACAATCATTTTACCCTTTTCTGATTAACAAAGAAAACTGAAGCAAAATGAGTACAGCTTTAGGGATCTGTGGCATGATATAAAAAAGTCAGATATATAGATAGATAGATAGATAGATATGTATATATGTGTATAAAATTCACATCACAGAAGGAAAATAGAGAACCAAGTGTAAAACATATAAAAAGGTATAAAAATAGCAATTAACAAACATTGCACAGTTTCAAGAATTCTCAGAAGTCTCATAAAATTATATTTGATATTCATAGAAATATGAATAAAGGTAGCTTCTGCTTATTTCATGTTTGTTTATTTGTCAAATAATTATTGAACATTAAGTAGCAAGTCAGCCCTGTGCTAATAATCGTGGAAAAGATCATTTAGATATTTATCCTAATATAAAAAATAAATACGCTAAGAGAAAAGTAGAATAGTGAAAATCTATAGCATTGTGTCTGTTTATGACCTAGTTTTGAAGTCACACACTGGCTTTCTGTTATATCCTATTGATTACACCAGTTAACCCTATTCCTTGTGGAGAAGACTTCCAGGAGGGGGAGGAGCATGGGAGCCACCTTGGATTGCACTCATGCTCTTTGCTAGTCTCTTAGAAAAATGTGGTTTTTATTTTGTCTGGATTTGTCTTACTGTTACTACAGAAATAAATGTCTTTATTTCTTTTTTGTTTTATCTCAGAGGAGAAGTCTCTCCCATGGTAGAATTTTATAAAGTGGAATTGGCACATTTGCCTACTCAGAAGACCTATTCCAGACCTATATCAAAAGTGACCCTGTATGAGGTTTATTTTCTCAGTTGTCTGATTATATGAGTCAAAGAAAACCAAGTCACTGCTGTGCTTTTTCTTATATAAATAAGCAATTATAGCTGAGTTTGGGTATAAGTTAGATAAATACTTAGGTTAAATGGTTTGTTAATATAACTGCTGAAGATAACAGAGTTGTCTGATGCATTCCAAATTCTGAGTTAAATCAACATACTAGAAAATATCCTTTGGATTACAGTGCATTTTTGTGTGGGGGCTGCCTACATACCCCAAACAAGCAATATTAGATACTTGAATCACACCTCCATGGGCTAGGCACAAAGCAACCTAACTACAGATTAAAAAATAACAAAACTGAGGTACGATTTGAGCTGTCACTCAAGAGTTTGTACTTTGATTCCAATGCAGTTATTAATTGCTTATTTTAAAATTACTAACATTCCTTCTAAGATTTAGAAGAATTTAACAGAATTCAGAGTATCCACAATATAACTTTCCAGATGTCCAGGGTGCAATCTAAAATTGCATAATATTTGAAAAATAAAGAAAATATGACCTAGTGTCAAGGAAAGTAAAAACTTTACTTGATGAGCTTAACACAGTATGGTATAAGAGGAAAAGTCAGTGAACTTGGAAGGTAGATCAGTAGAAAAGATTTAATCTGAAGAACAGGAAAAAGATTGAAAACAAGTATGAACTACAGCATCATTGGGAACCTGCCAGACAATATAAAAAAACCCGAGAGAAAATGGGGCAGAAATAACAACAAAGTTGTTTGAACAAATATTGTACAAAAACTTGCCAAATATGATTAAACATATAAATTTACATTTTCAAGAAACTAAGTGAACTCTAAGCAATATAGGTTACAAAAAAAAAAAAACAAAAAAACACACCATACCCAGGCAAAGCTGCTGAAAACCAAATGTAAAAAGAAAATCTTGAAACCAACCAGAGAAAAATGACAAACTACATACAAAGAAATAATTCAAAAGACTGTTGCCTTCAAATTTTAGTATTTTTAAAGTGCCAAAGAAGAAAACAGTCAACCTAGCAACCAGCAAAAATATCCTTCAAAAATGAAAGTAAAATAAATGTGTTCCCAGATGGAACAAAACTAAGTCTTGAAGAGACTGCCAAGAGGACAGATGCTTTATCCAAATCAAGGCTTATTCTGTCAGGGTGGCATAGCTTCTTTCCTTCCCCATATTCACTTCTCCCCTTTCCTTTTAGCTTTTTTTTTTGCTAAAAAGGGTTAATCTGGTAGCAGTTCCCTCAATAATGAGCATGTGGATGACAGTATATTTTCTGAAGTATAAAATTTAGTCATTTGGTTCTTTTGGTTAGGGGATTTAAACTAATTCTTTACTCTCAACACTTTGGTCGGTGGAGTGATAAGTCTGAAAATGCATATGAATTAATTTGCTAAATCACATGCATGTTTTGGAGCATAATCTTAGTGGCAAAATTATGTTACTATTCATTTATCTTGTTTAGGTTTACATGTTGAATAGCAGCTCTGAAAACACTGAATTGAAAAGGAATTGTGATCATTATTATAAATTGTCTGTGTAACTAAGCCAAGAGTCCTGACATTTGTAATCGATTTCAGTTCAGTTTTTAAAGCATTTCTTTGTTTATTTAACTGTCTTGGGTCTTAGTTGTAGCATGTGGGATCTAGTTCCCTGACCCTGGATCGAACCCGGGCTCCCTGCATTGAAACGTGGACTCTTAGCCACTGGAGCACCAACTCATTTTAAAAACCAGCCCATTTAAGGATTTGAATGTAATCTTTTTGTAACCACCTCAGCATTCATTCTAAAATAATAAAAACTATTGAGTTAGAAATTAAAGTTACCAAAGCCTAATAATTGCCACTTAATAGTTATTTCATGCTATTGCGAACTGAACACATCATAGAGCTTCCATCTCTCTTTACTATTTCACGATGACTTCTTACTGAAATGAGCAGCACTAACTTTCAAGATAGGTACCTTTCCTGCCTCCTCTCCCATTTGCTATACTCTTCCATAGACATGACTCTCTAGCCACTGGAACTATTTGTATAGCCCTGTCTGCCCTGTGCATTCAGAGCCGAAAGAGCCAAATCCCTGTTCCCTTTCCCTAAAATATCATCATGTTAATCTTAGGTTTTGATAAAGATTCCTTCACAGCAACATCGAGGCTAGCATTTGACTAAAGGTCTGAGTACCGTAGTCAAGCCAAGTTAATATGAAAACCATCACAGCATGTATATTACCCCCAGAATCACTAATTATAATAAAAAGAAAGCACAGCTGTAAGTATTTCTACCTTCTGTGTACCAGGTAGTGTACTCATAGATTTATCTGTGTATTGCACATAATCCTCCCAGCAACCCTTGTAATATCATCCCTGTCTTAGAAATTAAGGAACTGGAGCTCAGAAAGATTAAGCAAGGTATCCCAGGTCACAAAGCTAGTTGGCAGTAGAGTTACCATCTGCTTTATTGTCCACACCTAACCACTGTGCTGTATACACTGTCTTCCTCTTCTCCTTGGTCTAAAATCACCTCTGTATGTTTGAGCTTTACTAGCTTCCCAAAAGCAAGGGTGAAGAATCCCTTTCTTTTCCTGCATCACTCCGTGTAGTGGAGTGGATACTCAGTCTCTGATGAGGTCGCAGTTGGTTGGCCAGGACCAGCAGAAGGACGCCTGCTCGTGTGAATTCCTTCCTCACAGCCTGCATTCTGCAGAGCTGCCCCTCTTCTCCAGGGTTAACCAGAGAAGGCATGTAATAGAAGTTTCATAAAATGAGTTTAATTAGCTGTTTGGTAGCCAGTCGTGAAGAATAGGAACTTGTACTTAAAGAACTGTCAAAGGGAAATTAGATGGTATGTGAAATGAGGATCCACTTACTTGTTCATGTGAGTCTTTTCAGCGGTTTCTGTCAGAAACCTATCTTTCTAGCATTAGGAAAGCATTAGGAAAAGTATGGCTTTCAGTTTTCTAAACGTTTGTTATTGTTACATTCTTTGGACACTGTCCTTGTAGAGTTTAATCAACAGTTCTAAGTTTAAGGAGCAGCAGCTGTTAAGGCAATAACAATATGAAGTAATTATTCATGAATCACTTGCTTGCTTTTTATCCTGTTTTTATTGTTCTATGGTTTTGCTCAGTATTCTCATACTAAAGTATGGCTATAAAGTTTGAAAACAATATGCTTTACCATGAGTATCAGGCTTCTCCATAGCAACAGAACCAGTAGAAAGGGAAAGACTGTGTGTGTGTGGGTGTGTGTGTAGGTGGGGTGATGGACACTGAGAGGGAAAGGAGAAGGAGACTGATTTGTTTTACAGAACTGGCTCATATGATTGTGGGCAGTGGCAAGTCTGAAGTTTGCAGAGCATGTTAGAGGCCCAAAGAAGAGCTGA
Source organism: Nanger dama (assembly GCA_917880005.1). NCBI lineage: Eukaryota > Metazoa > Chordata > Mammalia > Artiodactyla > Bovidae > Nanger > Nanger dama. The sequence continues at coordinate 6,959,345 of CAKJTW010000044.1, read as the reverse complement.
TATGGCAGCTTGAGTTTAAAGACAGTCTGGAAGCAGAATTTTTCCTTGAGGGCTCAGTCTTTTCTTCGTAAAGGTCTTCAACTGATTAGACAAGGCCCACTCAACATTATAGAGGGTAATCAGCTTTATTCAAAATCTGCTGATTTAATTGTTGATCCCATCTTTAAAATATGTTTACAGAAACATCTGAACTGATGTTTGACCAAATATCTAGATGCCTTGGCCTAGACAAATTGATACAAAAATTTAATTGTCCTACCATGTAGTGTATGTCATCAAAAGAATCATGTATTATGTGTCAGCCTGTGTTTTCAGACTTAGTGGCCATGCTGCATAATAGCATTTTGGATATGGTCCTCTCATCTTAACTTTCTCCATAGTAAGAAACAGACAGTAATTATAAAGTAAATTTTAAATTTATTTCCTCATCTTTACAAAATGGTTCATAAGAGTAAATGCCCTTTTAATACACAGAAATACTCATACAAAATCACAATTGTGCTGCTACAGATTCTTATATGATCATATAGAGTCAACAGAGGTTTTGAACATATGAGTGATAAAGGCAAGGTAGTTAATCAAAGAAAAACATCTGAGGAAAATTTCATATAAATGTTGACACCACTGACAGGCCATTGTGCAGCTGCTTTGCTCTAGTGTACCCATACTGGCTGTTAATTTATTGGCAGTATTGAAGTGTCTCTGCACAAGTTAATGAATAGCCATTGAATTAAAAGCTCTTGTGGTCCCCCGCTGCTGTGTCTGCCCTTCCCCTAAGATTTCCCCATAATCCAGTAATGGATTATGGCTAATGGCTAACAGAACAGAGGGCTCTGGGACTGTGCTTTAGCACAGTGGTACTGTTTTGTTTTTTGTTCATTTTATTAAACTGTAATTTACAAACAGGAAAGTTTACCCTTTTGGTGTATAATGCCACAAATTTTTGCAAATGCATGCAATTGTATAGCCACTATTATAATCAAGGTTTGGAACAGTTCACTTACCCCAAGAATGTCCCTCATGTCCCTTAATTTTTCTTCTTAACAAGAATTAACTTCTCTTCTTAAGGAGACACATCAGCTCCTGGAAATGGGGGTGTGTTTTGTATCCCTATATTTTACCTTTTCCAGAATGTTATACAAATGGAATGACATGGGCTGCTACAAACATATCTGGAGTTTTGTGCGAACATAAGTTCATTCCACTTGGGTAATATCTAAGAATGCATTTGCCAGGTTATGTGGTAACTGTATGTTTAACTTTACAAAAAGCTGCCAAACTGTTTCCAGCATGACTGTGTTACTGTGTATTTCGTGAGAATCTTTGTCAGTTTTTTTTTTTCTTTCAGACATTCTAGTAAGTGGGTAATGTCCCATGGTTTTAATTTGCATTTCTCTAATGATTGTTGATGTTGAACACCTTTTCATGTGCTTAGTTCCCTTTCATGTACAGTTGACCCTTGAATAATTCAGGGGTTGAGTTGTAGACGCATCCTCGGCACAGTCCACAATTCACATATACTTTATAGTTAGTGCTCTGTATCCGGGGTTCCTCTTTGATCTCGTCAAGAAAATTAGAGATACCAAGGGAAAATTTCATGCAAAGATGGGCTTGATAAAGGACAGAAATGGTATGGACCTAACAGAAGCAGAAGATATTAAGAGGTGGCAAGAATACAATGAAGAACTGCACAAAAAGAGCTTCATAACACAGATAATCATGATGGTGTGATCACTCACCTAGAGCAGGACATTCTAGAATGGGAAGTCAAGTGGGCCTTAGGAAGCATCATTACAAACAAAGTTAGTGGAGGTGATGGAATTCCAGTAGAGCTCTTTCAAATCCTGAAAGATGATGCTGTCAAAGTGCTGCACTCAATATGCCCGCAAATTTGGAAAACTCAACAGTGGCCACAAGACTGGAAAAGATCAGTTTTCATTCTAATCCCAAAGAAAGCCAATGCCAAAGAATGCTCAAACTACCGCACAATTGCACTCATCTCACAGGATAGTAAAGTAATGCTTAAAATTCTCCAAGCCAGGCTTCAGCAATACATGAACCGTGAACTTCCAGATATTCAAGCTGGTTTTAGAAAAGACAGAGGAACCAAAGATCAAATTGCCAACATCTGCTGGATCGTCGAAAAAGCAAGAGAGTTCCAGAAAAACATCTATTTCTTCTTTATTGACTATGCCAAAGCCTTTGACTGTGTGGATCACAATAAACTGGAAAATTCTGAAAGAGATAGGCATACCAGACCACCTGACCTTCCTCTTGAGAAACCTGTATGCAGTCCAGGAACCAACAGTTAGAACTGGACATGGAACAACAAACTGGTTCCAAATAGGAAAAGGAGTACATCAAGGCTGTATATTGTCATGCTGCTTATTATATGCAGAGTACATCATGAGAAATGCTGGGCTGAAGGAAGCACAAGCTAGAATCAAGATTGCCAGGAGAAATATCAATAACCTCAGATATGCAAATGACACCACCCTTAGGGCAGAAAGTGAAGAGGAACTAAAGAGCCTCTTGCTGAAAGTGAAAGTGGAGAGTGAAAAAGTTGACTTAAAGCTCCACATTCAGAAAACAAAGATCATGGCATCTGGCCCCAGCAGTTCATTGGAAATAGATGGGGAAACAGCGGAAACAGTGTCAGACTTTATTTTCTGGACTCCAGAATCACTGCAGATGGTGATTGCAGCCATGAAATTAAAAGACTCTTACTTCTTGGAAGGAAAGTTATGACCAACTTAGACAGCATATTCAAAAGCAGAGACATTACTATGCCAGCAGAGGTCCGTTTAGTCAAGGCTATGGTTTTTCCAGTGGTCATGTATGGATTTTAGAGTTGGACTGTGAAGAAAGCTGAGCACCGAAGAACTGATGCTTTTAAACTGTGGTGTTGGAGAAGACTCTTGAGAGTCCCTTGGACTGCAAGGAGATCCAACCAGTCCATCCTAAAGGTGATCAGTCCTGGGTGTTCATTGGAAGGACTGATGTTGAAGCTGAAACTCCAATATTTTGGCCACTCGATGTGAAGAGCTGACTCATTGGAAAAGACCCTGATGCTGGGAAAGATTGAGAGCAGGAGGAGAAGGGGATGCCAGAGGATGAGATGGTTGGATGGCATCACTGACTCAATGGACATGGGTTTGGGTGGACTCCGGGAGTCGGTGATGGACAGGGAGGCCTGGTGTGCTGCAGTTCATGGGGTCTCAAAGGAGTCAGACACAACTGAGTGACTGAACTGAACTGAACCACATTTGTGGACCAATCTTGAATCATGTAGCATCGTAGTACTTATTATTGAAAAAAAGTCCACGTTAAGTGGACCCACACTATTCAAACTCATTCAAGGGTCAACTCTTTTCTTTAGTGAAATGTGTTCCAATCTTTTGCCCCATTTTTTAAAAATTGGATGGTTTGGGCTTGTATTACTGAGTTTTGAGAGTTCTTCAGACATTCTGAATACATGTTTCTTATCAAATATGTGATTTGCAAATATTTTCTCCTAGTCTGTGGCTCATCTGTCATTCTCTGAACAGATTTAGCTAGCCTGTATTGTGGTTCTTCATAGTTCACCATGATAGACACACAAGTCAAGATATATTTAATTTAATCCATACATGGGACATTTTCCGAAAAAATCCCATTTGGCAGATTACTATCATATTCCTAAGTAAGCATTTTTTTAAATGTAGCCATCCTGGTGGGTATCCAAATACATGTATTTGTGATGCTCATCTCTTTGGAACATCTCCTGAGATAGACTGGACCCACAAGCTCCCCTGAAAGTATTTCCTTTGTGGATGACTGATGATGATGATGATGCCATTTGCTTTTTATTGTTTCTGTTTCAGATTTCTTTCCCTCTCTGTGAAGACTCAAAACAACCAATCTTTATTTGGAACTCCTTAGGTACCAATATAGAACTGCTAGGTAGAAGAGGAAATGATCATATTCAGTAAGTTAGCAACAAAGAATTCTCATAATACAGTTATATAAAGTGTGATTTAGAAACAGCAAACATTGTGATATACCATTGGTAAAAGAGAATGTCAGAAGAGACATTAGGAATTAGATTTGGGGAAGAGTAAAATTTGTATCTGGAATGACAGGATATAGAAAACTCCAGGCCCAATGTAGCCTGTAGGCAGGAAGAGCCATAGCTTATTAAATACAGTGTTCCCTAGTAAGGGGTATGATTTTGAATTTATATTCCACCAGCGTCCATGGGGTACCTTTCTGCTTAAGTCCACTCTCTTTGGCATCAATTAAAGTAAGAAGGTCATTTCTTAAAGTTTGACTAGAAAGCTTCCATATTTTGACCCTGCACATCAGTATAAATATCATTGTTGTTGTTTAGTTGCAAAGTCATGTTTCACTCTTTTGCGACCCCATGGGCTGTAGCCCACCAGGCTCCCTCTGTCCATGAGATTTTACAGGCAAGAATATTGGAGTGGGTTGCCATTTCCTTCTCCAGTGGATCTTCCCAACCAAGGGACTGAACCCATGTCTTCTGCCTGGCAGGTGGATTCTTTACCCCTGAGCAACCTGGGAGGTGTGTATAAGTATCATTAGCTTACAAAAATGACATTATTAACAATTTTGAAGCCCCTGTAATGTTGTCTCCCATGCATGCTCCTTCTGCTTCTCTAAGGTTAGCCACTATTCTGAATTACGTATTAATCATTCATTTTCAGTGAGTTATTTTAATATATGTAAATACATCCCCGTATAGTGTATTTTCAAGTTTTGTCTTTAACTTTGTGTAAACTGAATGATGCTATATATATTCCTCCATGGTATACTTCTTCCAGATAAGATTTTGTTTTTATTCTTTGACTTCTCCACTATTTTTCTGCTTCCCTTTAAAAAAGGCCCTTTGAAAGCAATGTTTATATTCACTTTCTCCACTTCTTTCTATTTTCTCACAGCCCATGCCCAGTTAGGCTTTTATTCCCAATTCTACACTGACATATGATAAACTGCACAGATATAAAGTATGTATATAGAGAAGGAAATGGCAACCCACTCCAGTGTTCTTGCCTGGAAAATTCCATGGACAGAGGAACCTGGAGAGCTACAGTCCATGGGGTCTCGAAGGAGTCACACATGACTTAACGACTAAACAACAATAAAGTGTGTGTATATATATATACATACTAACTACCAGCTTCCCTAGTAGCTTAGTTGGTAAAGAATCTGCAATGCAGGAGATTCCAGTTTGATTCCTCAGTCTGGAAGATCCACTAGAGAAAGGATAGGCTACCCACTCCAGTATTCTTGGTCTTCCCTTGTGGCTCAGCTGGTAAAGAATCCACCTGCAATGCGGGAGACCGGGGTCCAATCCCTGAGTTGGGAAGATCCCCTGGAGAAGGGAAAGGCTACCCACTCAAGTATTCTGTCCTGGAGAATTCCATGGATTGTGTAGGATTGCAAAGAGTCGGACACGACTGAGAGACTTTCAGTTTCACTTTTCACTTTCATATATATATATATATATATAAAATTTGAAAAGTTTTTACATATGTATGTATAAACATACATACATACCTCTGAAGGCATCACTGCAATTAAGATAATAAACATATCCACCACCAACAAAGTTTCCTCATGCCCCTTGGTAATCATTTTCCCTTCCTTCTCTTCATCCTATCTCCAGGTAACCACTGATCTGTGTTCCGTCACTGTCAAATAATTTGTATCTTCTTGAGTTTTATATGAAACTCTGGCTGTAAGAAAACGCTGCGGGAAGGAAAAAGCCACCTCTAGGGACTGTTAGTGGAAAGGCCTTTATTGGGCGGTCGCTCCTGGGCAGAACTCCCGGGGGCAAGCAAGCGAGGAAACAAAGGGAGTCTGCAAAGCATGAGGGGTGAGGAAGGGGTTTTTATAGCCAGGGCTGGCATTCAAACCCGGTTCTTCCATATAAGGTAGAAAGCGCAGACTGTAGCAGTGATTGGTGTTTGGGGGGCTCCGTGCCAGCGCCTGATTGGGTCAGGATACAGGGGGCCGGTCCCTGGAAGTTTGGTTCCTGTTTGGGCGTCGGCCGACTGTCGGGCTTGTCTGGGGCATGTCTTGACATGCCGACCTCTCATCCCGGCCTTTTGATATAGGAAAAGGGGCGCCGATTCTCTCTGGCTACTTCCTGCTGAACAGGGGCGACGAGGGGTAGGGTGCGGCCGGGATGACAGGAGGCGGACGTCTGTGAGGTTGGTCACAAGTCATTTGTCAGAAGCCCTTGGTACTGCTGTCGCAGTACCATCAGTTGGACCGTGTTGAGCCGTTGTTTGATAAAGGCCAAAAACCTATTTAGGATACAGGGCCCGAAAGTCAGGAGCAGCAGGAGGATGATGAGTGGTCCCATTAGGGAGGATAGTAGAGTTGTCAGCCAGGGGGAGCTCTGGAACCAGGACTCGAACCAGCCCTCCTGTGCCTCCCGTTTTCTCTTTCTGCGTTCGAGTCCTTCTCTTACCTTGGCCATGGATTCCCTCACCACCCCCGTATGGTCAGCGTAAAAGCAACATTCTTCCTTGAGGGCTGCACAGAGGCCCCCTTGTCGTAGGCCCCAAGGGAATAGCACCACAGGAGTAGAGCACAGATGGCTAGGTAAGCAAGGGCCAGCGACAGCCGATGTGCAGATGACCAGTCTTGGGGAGCTGTGGCCGCCAATCCAATGGCAAAGAGTATGGCCAGAACTGTGATTGCCAGTAGCCACGGCAGATGGTACCAGGCAAACATCGGATAGTTACGTGTTTGTTCCTGGTGGAAGACGGTGCCTTGATTATTTTAGGATTGGCGAAAGAGGGGTTTGGGTAATGGTTATTCCGGGATCGGGGAAGGGGGTCCGGCTGATGGTTAGCTTGGTTGGGCCAGTAAGGACAGAGCGGTAGGATCCTCTCCCTTCTGGGTCAGGTTTGGGGAAACCTGGGGGTGCGGGCTTAAGTCGGGTCAGGTGATACCAGGGGTCGTGTCCCAGGAGTTTAGCTGCCGTAGGAGTGGTGAGGATTACCGTGTGGGGTCCCGTCCAGCGGGGTTGTAGCGGGCGAGGTTGAGAGTTTCTAGCAGTACCTGATCTCCTGGGGCCAAAGGCCGGATCGGCTCTTTGTCGTCCACCGGTTGCGGCAAGGCGCGGTCAGCGTGTTCCCTCAGCAAGGATCGTAGGAGGGAAAAGAGAGGGAGGTACCCCGCGAGTGGGGGAGTCTCTCCTCCCCTGGAGGTAGGTTAGGAGAAATGGCCTTCCGTAAAGCAGCTCGAAGAGGGTCAAACCTGTCTTTGAGTGAGGCGTGGTGCGCACACGGGTGAGCGCCAGAGGAAGGAGGTCGACCCAGGACAGTCGCAATTCTAAAGCAAGTTTGGTCAGGTGTGTCTTGATGATTCCATTCACCCTCTCTACCTTGCCCGACGATTGAGGCCGATGAGGAATGTGGAGATGCCAGGCGATGCCGAAGGCCGCAGCCACCTGTTGGGAGATCTGTGAGATGAATGCAGGCCCATTGTCAGACTGAAGGGAGTTAGGTAACCCAAATCTGGGAATGAGATGGGTTGTTAAGACCTCTGCCACCACCGCCACGGTTTCTCGGGCGGTGAGGAAGGCCTCAACCCAACCTGAGAAAGTGTCCACTAAGACCAGCAGATAGCGGTGACTTCGATGTCTAGGCATGTGAGTGAAGTCTATCTGCCAGTCCTGCCCAGGCAAGTGTCCCCTGAGTTGGTGCGTGGTCTGAGGGGGCCTAAGTCCTCCCTGAGGAGAGGTGGAGGCACATGTCAAGCAAGACTGATGAACCTCGTATACCGCACGCCTAAGATGCCAGGGGGCAAAGATGGGACCAAGGAAAGAAAGGAGGGCCCTAGGTCCGATGTGCAGAGTGTTATGGATTTGGGATATGATGTACTTTGCCTGGTGCTCGAGCACCGGCTTATCGTAATACAGTATCCATCCCGATGAATGCTTCCGAGTCCCCTCCTGCGCCAGTAATATCTGGGCTTCGTCATCAGCGTATTTGGGTATAAGTGTCGACCTTAAGATCAACACGGATTTGGGGGGTTCCTGCAGAGCAACCTGTCGAGCTACTTGGTCAGCCATGTTGTTGCCCAAGGCAACTGAGTCATGAGTGCTCTGATGTCCTTTACAGTGTATGATAGCCACTTCTACGGGTAAGGATAAGGCGTCTAACAATCGAGTAATGTGGGAGGCATTGCAGATGGGGGATCCCTTAGTGGTCAGGAAGCCCCGCTCTTTCCAGATTGCCGCGTGGGAATGGGCAATCAAGAAAGCATATTTAGAATCGGTGTAGATGTTGGCCCTCTTTCCTTTTGCCAAATGTAAGGCTCTAGTTAAGGCTGTTAATTCTGCCTTTTGGGAGGTCGTCCCTGGAGCCAGGGGCTGGGCCTCTAGGACTCCTCGAGTGGTAACCACAGCATAGGCCGCCCTCCAGATCCCATCAGAGTCTTGTTTCGAACTTCCATCCATGAACAGTGTCAAATCGGGGTTTTGTAAGGGCTTGGCAAATAAATTGTGAGGCGGCTGCATGAGGGACTCAAGGGTCTCAATGCAGGAGTGAGCTGAGGGTTCCATAAAGGGAAGAGAAGGCAATGACGAGAGAGGATTTAGTTGCGGAGAACGATCTACAGAAACTTGTGGGTTATCTAGGAACACCAGATGGAACTGCTGGAGCTTAGACGCACTGAGATCGGAAAGATACCTGGAAGCTAAAAGGTCATTTAGGCGATGAGGTGAAAAAAATGGTCAGAGGTTGACCGTGGATCAGCTTTCTTGCATCTGCATACAGCGTGGCCGCTGCCGCTAGTGCTCGCAGACAGGGAAACCATCCCCTGGCTGTGGGGTCCAGCTGTTTAGACACGTAAGCAACAGGCAGCAGCTCAGGGCCCACTGGTTGCATCAGGGCTCCGAAGGCTATTCCCCTCTTTTCATCCGTATATAGATGGTGTGGATAGTTTGGGTTTGGGAGAAAGAGAGGAGGCGAATCCAGTAAAGTGGAGCGTAACGCATGAAAGGCCTGAGCTACTTCAGCAGGGGAAGATAGTGGTCCTGTGGGAGTCTCTTTAGCTGCAGCATACAGAGGCTTGGCCAGCGTGGCGTAATTTGGGACCCAGTGTCGGAAAAATCCGGTCAGTCCTAAGAAAGATAATATCTGGTCTCCGTTAGTTGGAGGGTTAAGGGACCGGAGGAGGCTACACCGGTCTGCTGTCAGGGCCTTAGTTGTGGGAGTAATTTGAAGGCCTAAATAGACCACAGAGGTCTGAGTCAGTTGAGCCTTGGATTGTGAGGCTCTGTAGCCCTGAGAACCGAGGAAATTAAGAAGAGTCGCAGTGTGTTGTCTAGAAGTCTCTTCCGAGGGGCTACAAAGGAGTAAGTCGTCTACGTATTGGAGGAGAGTGCTAGGGTGAAGTGAACATCTGGCCAGGTCTCGAGACAGGGCTTGCCCAAAGTAATGGGGGCTGTCTCTGAACCCCTGAGAAAGTACCGTCCAGGTAAGCTGTGTGGTCAGCCGAGTGTCAGGGTCAGTCCAGGTGAAAGCAAAAGGAACTGACAGTCTGGGTGGAGTGGGATGGTAAAGAAGGCATCTTTAAGATCAATAACAATAAAGTGAGAGGTTTTGGGAGGAATGGAGGAGAGGAGAGTGTAAGGGTTAGAGACAAGCGGATGGGCGGGGGACCACCGCAGCGTTAATCAGGCGGAGGTCTTGTACCAGCCGGTAGTCGCCTGAGGCCTTCCGGACAGGAAGGATGGGTGTGTTACAGGGGAGGTCGTAGGGATTAGGAGACTCTGTCCCAGGAGTCCGTCAATGATGGGCTTCAGTCCCCTAAGGCTACGAGCAGACAAAGGGAAATTGGGGTCTAGCCGGGAAGCAGGCGGGGTCCCTTAGCCGGATGAGGACTGGGGGGGTGGTGCCGAGCCACCACCGGGACTCGTGTATCCCAGACCTCAGGACTAACCGGAGGAGTCAAGGGGTCCTCGGGTAGCATCAGGAAGGCCCCCGACGTGGGGGCCGATCCGGGAGTCAGGTGGAGGGTGGCTTTTAGCTTAACGAGTATATCTCTCCCCAAAAGCGGGGTAGGGCAGGAAGGAATAACTAAAAGGAGTGAGTGAACATGCAGGAATCTAATTGACAGGACAATGGTTGGGTTTGGAGAGGACATGAAGGTCGGCCGTCAATTCCCATAACCGAAATCTGGGAAGGATGCAAAATGCCCCCAAAGGAAGAAAGGACCGAATAGGTAGCCCCCGTATCAACCAGGAAGTTGATAGACTTACCCGCTACCTGGAGCGTTACCCTGGGCTCAGCTTGGGTGATCGGGGTCCCTGAGTCTGGGCGGCATCAGTCTTCGTCGAAGCTCAGCAGCTCCAAAGCCGGAGTAGGGCCGGAAGCCTCCCTGGGGCACTCTGGTCCCCGGCCCCTAGGGGTCGGGGCCCAAGAGGCCTGGGGACAGTCGCTGGCCCAATGTCCTCGTTGTTTGCACAGCGGACATGGCTTGGATGGAGGGCGCGGGTTGGGGCATGCCTTGGCCCAGTGTCCTTCTTGGCCGCACTTGAAGCAGGCCCCCGGAGGGGGCTTTTGGGACCCTGAGCCCGCAGCCGGCCGCAGGGCCACCACCAAGGCTTGGGTTTGCTGATTAAAGAGGTTTGCCTGCTGGTTGAGGAGGTTAGCCTGAAACTCGGCCTTCTGTTTAAGCCTCGCCTTTCGGCTGGCCTCAGCAGTTTCCTCACGGGCGTTGTAGACTTTAAATGCCATTTTTACCAGATCTCAGATAGGGGTCTGAGGGCCATCCTCAGCCTTGGCCAGCTTTTTCCGGATATCAGGGGCAGACTGAGAGATGAAACGACTGGCCAAGGTGGCTGCCCCTATGGGGGACTCAGGGGACAGCCTGGTGTATTGAATGAGGGCTTCAGTGAGCCGATTGAGGAACATAGCTGGATTTTCATCAGGCCCCTGAGTCACCTCGTCCAGCTTAAGGAAATTTACAACCTTATGAGAGGAAACCTCCATCCCGTCAATAAGGCACTCTATCATATAGCGTACTCGTTGCTGGCCACCACCCCCTCCTGATAGTTCCAATCAGGGTCAACGTCAGGGGCCGCCTGAGCCCCCGGGCGCTCGGGAGAAGGACTGGCAATGTGCCTCTGATCGGCCTGAGCTCTGGCTGCCGTCCAGATGGCCTGCCTCTCTTCTGGGGTGGTGGAAGACCCCAAAATAACATAGATGTCCTGCCAGGTCAAAGCATAGGCGCGAGTCAGGCCCGTGAACTGTTTGATAGACTGAGTAGGATTGGAAGAGAAAGGTCCCAGTTTGGCCTCAATCTGGGCCAGGTCCTGGAGGAAAAGGGGACATGGACCTGGGCTAGGCCCTCAGCTCCGGCCACCTGTCGCAAGGAAATAGTGAGGCTGGGGCAGAAGAAGGAGGGGTGGAAGAAGGGGTTCCTGTGGGCTGCTGTGAGAGCGAGTGTGGGAACTAACCGGAGAAGGCGGGGGGCTGCCGGCGGGAGGGGAGGATAAAAGAATCACGACCAGGCGTGCTGGGGAGGAGCCTCCAGGGGCGGGCGCAGAGGTTGGAGTAGGCGAGGCAGAGGGAGTAGGCGGGGCGGAGGAGGTAGGAGCCCGGGTGGATGCATGGAGGAGGGGCGGTCAGTTCCTCTGGGGGGATGGTAAAGCGGAGGCTTCGGAGGAGGAAGGAATGGGCTTGGCCTGGGGGAGGGGTCGGGGGAGCCATAGTGAGCAAAATCTGGTTAGGGGGTGCAGGTAGTGCATAGGGTAGGGCAGGAGCGCAACGCCCAAAGGCCTGGACATAAGGGACCTCAGACCATTTTCCCGTTCTCCGGCAGTAATTATCTAAATCACGGAGGACGTTAAAGTCTAATGTCCCTGCGGCCGGCCATTGTGAGCCATTATCTAGAGAATACTGAGGCCAGGCCTGCGAACACAAAAAAGTAAGCTGTTTGGGCGGATATACCCCTTTAGTCCCAGGGTCCGCAGATTAGCTAACAGGCACTCCAAGGGAGTGGAATATTGGGGGTCGGGTTTGGAGGCTGTCGATCCCATGGCGACCACATACAGCGGAGGCGAACCCCGGTATCCAAACATCTTTGGACACACTGTGGGAAGCTGGAGGTCCAGGCAGCCGGTCGGAATGTCTTCCTCACGGACTGCCGGACCGAAGGAGGCCGAAGCCGGAGGTCCACGCAGTCGATCGGGACGTCTCCCTCACGAACTGGTGACCTGGGGCAGGGGGCCAAAGCCGGAGGCCAAAGCCGGAGGGAGGCCGAAGCCGGAGGTCTATCAGTCGCTAGGGACGTCTCCCTCACGAACTGATGACCGGGAGGGCCCAGTAAGTGTGCACCCGTTACAGGGCCCTAGGAAGTGGTTGCCAGGGAGGGCAGGCCCCAAAGTCGAAGGGACTTACCCCATATTCTGCCGTCCGGGAGGTTGGTCAGTCGCCTGGGTCCGGGGCTACTGCGGCGGTGGAGCTCGAGGAGACCTCAACGGCAAGTGCCGGAGGCCCTCACCTCGAGCCCCACGTTGGGCGCCAGATGTAAGAAAAACGCCACGGGAAGGAAAAAGCCACCTCTAGGGACCGTTAGTGGAAAGGCCTTTATTGGGCGGTCGCTCCCGGGCAGAACTCCCGGGGGCAAGCAAGCGAGGAAACAAAGGGAGTCTGCAAAGCATGAGGGGGTGAGGAAGGGGTTTTTATAGCCAGGGCTGGCATTCAAACCCGGTTCTTCCATATAAGGTAGAAAGCATGGGCTGTAGCAGTGATTGGCGTTTGGGGGGCTCCGTGCCAGCGCCTGATTGGGTCAGGATACAGGGGGCCGGTCCCTGGAAGTTTGGTCCACCCCGCTTCCTGTTTAGGCGTCGGCCGACTGTCGGGCTTGTCCAGGGCATGTCTCGACATGCCGACCTCTCACTGGCTTCTTTCACTAGCATAACAATTTGGAGATTTATTCATGATATAGTGTGGATCAACTGTTCATTTTTTTATTGCTATGTAGAATTCCATCGTATGCATATACTGTAGGTTGTTCCCATTCTCTTGTTCATGGACATTTGTGTTGGTTCTAGTTTTTGGCTTTATTCCAATAAAATATTACAAACATATGTAGAATGTCTTTTAAATGTCCTAGACTTAAATTTCCTTGGGTAAATACTTAGGTGTGGAGTATTTGGATCATATAGTACATATATGTTTAATTTTTGAAAGAACTGGCAAGCTTAAAAAATAACCATACCATTCTACATTCCCCCCTATAATAAAGGAGATTTTCAGTTCTTACATATTTTGCTAATACTTGGAATAATAAGTCTTTTAGGTTTTATCCTAGGTGTGTAATGATATTTCCATTCTATTTTAAAATGTCATTTACCTAGTGAATAAAGGTATGCATCTTACTATGTTTTATTTGCCATCCAGATATCTGCTTTGATATAGTGTCTAAGTCTTTCTCCAATTTTTTTCCCTTGGGTGTCTGTGTTATTACTGAGTTTTGAAAATTCTCTTAGAGTCTGGACAAAAGACCTTTATCATATTTATTTGCTTTACAAGTGTCTTCTCCCAGTCCAGAACTGACATTTTTTTCACAGGGCCTTTTGGAGAGTAGACACTTATTATTTTGATAAAGTCCAACTTATCAATTTGTTCCTTTATGGATCTTGCTTTTCAGTTCAGTTCAGTTGCTCAGTTGCGTCTGACTCTTTGCAACCCCATGAACCACAGCACGCCAGGCCTTCCTATCCATCACCAACTCCTGGAGTCTACCCAAACCCATGTCTTATCAAGTCGGTGATGCCATCCAACCGTCTAATCCATTGTCCCCTTCTCCTCCTGCCCTCAATCTTTCCCAGCATCAGGGTCTTTTCCAATGAGTCAGCTCTTCACATCGGGTGGCCAAAGTATTGGAGTTTCAGCTTCAACATCAGTCCTTCCAATGAACACCCAGGACTGATCACCTTTAGGATGGACTGGTTGGGTCTCCTTGCAGTCCAAGGGACTCTCAAGAGTCTTCTCAACACCACAGTTTAAAGGCATCAATTCTTCTGCACTCAGCTTTCTTTATAGTCCGAACTCGCACATCCATACATGACCACTGGAAAAACCATAGCTTTGACTAGACGGACCTTTGTTGACAAAGTAATGTCTCTGCTTTTGAATATGCTGTCCAGGTTGGTCATAACTTTCCTTCCAAGAAGTAAGAGTCTTTTAATTTCATGGCTGCAGTCACCATCTGCAGTGATTTTGGAGCCCAGAAAAATAAAGTCAGCCACTGTTTCCCCATCTATTTGCCATGAAGTGATGGGACCAGATGCCATGATCTTCGTTTTCTGAACGTGGAGCTTTAAACCAACTTTTTCACTCTCCTCTTTCACTTCCATCAAGAGGCTCTTTAGTTCTTCACTTTCTGCCATAAGGGTGGTGTCATCTGCATATCAGAGGTTATTGACATTTCTCCCAGCAATCTTGATTCCAGCTTGTGCTTCTTCCAGCCCAGTGTTTCTCATGATGTACTCTGCATATAAGTTAAATAAGCAGCGTGACAATATACAGCCTTGATGTACTCCTTTTCTGATCTGGAACCAGTCTGTTGTTTCACTTCCAGTTCTAGCTATTGCTTCCTGACCTGCATACAGGTTTCTCAAGAGGCAGATCAGGTCGTCTGGTATGCCTATCTCTTTCAGAATTTTCACAGTTTATTACAATCCAAATCACAAAAGTTCTCCTATGTTGTCTTCTAGAATTTTAAATGAATTAGATTTATATTTAGGTCTGTAATTCATTTTGAGTTAATTTTTGTATATGGTACAAGGTATGGTTGAAGGTCCTATTTTTAAAATTTTTATTCTCTCAAATCTGCACTTTTATTTAACTTCTTGTAAAACATTTCCATGATAACTTTTGTGTACTCATCTCAATCTAGAAGTTTCTATTTTTTTACATATGGATATACAGTTGTTCAAATACCATTTTGTGTAAAATACTGGCCTTTCTCCACTGTATTTCCTTTGTACCTTAGTTGGAAATTACTTGTCCATGTATGTGTGGGTCTGTCTCTGGATACACTGTCTTCTCTGTTGATCTGTTTGCCTGTTTGGGCACCAATAATACATTGCTTTGATTACCAAGAAATTTTAAGTCTTTAAATTAAAAAGAATTTTTTTACTATTCTAGCTGTTTTGCATTTCTATATAAATTTTAGAATCAAAGTTTCAATTTATATATATTTTTAAAGGCCTGTAATTTTAATTGCATTGTGTCTGTAGATCAATTTGAGCAGAATTAACATCTTAACAATATTGCGTCTTCTAGTCTATGATCACAATAAATGTCTTGATTACTCTGCAGTTTTTGTAGGGTTCTGTGTATATGTCTGAGACCCCTTTTTCAGATTTACTCCCAAGTATTTCATATATCAAATAGTATTGTATATGGTGTTCAAAGTTTTTTAAATTTCCAATTGATTATTGTAACCAATAGAAATATAGATAATTTCCTTAACTGATCTTGTATCCTCCAAACTTACCAAGCTCACTTATTAGTTCCAGTAGGTTTTTAAAAGACTATATTGGACTTTCTAGATACAGCCATGTTGTCTTCTGGGAAGAAAGACAGTTTTACTTCTTCCTTTCAAATCTGGATGCCTTTTATTTCCTTTTTAATTTATTGTACTGGTGAGAAGCTCCAATGTATGGCTAATAGAAGTAGTGAGAACAGACATGTTTGTCTTACTGAATTTATGGGGAAACAGTTTTTCAGCATTAAGTATAATATTGATGGTTGTTTATCAGATGAGTAAATTCTCATTTCTAGTTTGCTGAGAGTTTTTAAATTATAGATGCATGTTGAATTTTGTTAGACCCATTTTCCACATCTTTTGAAATGATTATATTGTTTTTCCTTTTAGGCTTTAATATAGTGAATTACATTATTTCCTTAAGATTAATACAATCTTGATTAATTAAGTAAACTTCATTTGATCATAATGACTTTATACATTGTTAAATTAAATTTGCTAAATTTCTGTTTAACTTTTTCCATCTATGTCTATGTGTGATACTGATTGCTTCTCTTTTCTTGTTATGTGTTCATTTGGTTTGGTGTCAGGATAATGATGGCTTCAGAGAATGAACTGAGAAGTATTCCAGTCTTTTAACTATGAGTTCAACTTCATTCATAAATATAGGGCTGTTCAGCTTCTGTGGATCTTGAGTGAGCTTTGCTAATTTTTGTCCTTCAAAGACTTTGTATTAGTATAAACTTGGTTCTTACCCTTTTATTATCTGTAGAAACTGGGCAATGTCTGTCTCATATTAATATTGGTAATTTATGTCTTCTCTCTGATTAGTTAGAGGTTTTTCAGGTTCATTGATGTTCTCAAAGTTCCAGCTTTTTGTTTTCATTGATTTATCTCTATTACTGTTTTCTACGTTATTGATTATCTTGATGCTCCTTATTATTTCTTTTATTTACTTAGGGCTTACTTTACTGTCTTATTTCTGGTTGCTTTAGGTGAGAGCTATGGATGCAATACATCTTTCTTCTGTTGATATAATGACTTTTTCTGTCAGTTTTAATATCTATCTTGGTTGCTTCAGTCATGTGATTTTTTTCCCCTCGTGTGTCATATTTTCCTGCTTATTGAAAGACAGGTAATTTTTGGTTGGATGCCATGTAGTGTGAAATTTATGATGTTGATTGAGTGAAGAATATTTTTGATTTCATGTAACTATTCTTAATATATGTCCTGGATGCATTTAAATTAACTAGAAACAATTTAATCTTTCAGATATGGCTATTAAGGATTTGTTGGGTGGGAATGGAATGGTGTTCAGTCTAGCACTAATTACTCACTGCTCCTGAGATAAGATTCTGCTTGGGGTCCCTTGAATTGTTGATGTTAGCAAAACTGGAAAACTCAGCAGTGACCACAGGACTGGAAAAGATCAGTTTTATTCCAATCCCAAAGAAAGGCAATGCCAAAGAATGCTCAGACTACCACACAATTGCACTCATCTCACGTGCTAGTAAAATAATGCTCAAAATTCTCCAAGCCAGGCTTCAGCAATATGTGAACCGTGAACTTCTTGATGTTCAATCTGGTTTTAGAAAAGACAGAGGAACCAGAGATCAAATTGCCAACATCCTCTGGATCATGGAAAAAGCAAGAGAGTTCCAGAAAAACATCTATTTCTGCTTTATTAACTATGCCAAAGCCTTTGACTGTGTGGATCACAATAAACTGTGGAAAATTCTGAGAGAGATGGGCATAACAGACCACCTGACCTTCCTCTTGAGAAACCTGTATGCAGGTCAGGAAGCAACAGTTAGAACTGGACATGGAACAACAAACTGGTTCCAAATAGGAAAAGGAATACATCAAGGCTGTATACTGTCACCCTGCTTATTTAACTTCTATGCAGAGTATATCATGAGAAATGCTGGACTTGGACTGGAAGAAGCACAAGCTGGAATCAAGATTGCCGGGAGAAATATCAATAACCTCAGATATGCAGATGACACCACCCTTATGGCAGAAAGTGAAGAGGAACTAAAAAGCCTCTTGATGAAAGTAAAAGAGGAGAGTGAAAAAGTTGGCTTAAAGCCCAACATTCAGAAAACGAAGATCATGGTATCTGGTCCCGTCACTTCATGGGAAATAGATGGGGAAAGAGTGTCAGACTTTATTTTTGGGGGTTTCTAAAATCACTGCAGATGGTGACTGCAGCCATGAAATTAAAAGACCCTTACTCCTTGGAAGAAAAGTTATGAGCAGCCTAGATAGCATATTCAAAAGCAGAGACATTACTTTGCCGACTAAGGTCCGTCTAGTCAAGGCTATGGTTTTTCCTGTGGTCATGTATGGATGTGAGAGCTGGATTGTGAAGAAGGCTGAGCGACAAAGAATTGATGCTTTTGAACTGTGGTGTTGGAGAAGACTCTTGAGAGTCCCTTGGACTACAAGGAGATCCAACCAGTCCATTCTGAAGGAGATCAACCCTGGGATTTCTTTGGCAGGAATGATGCTAAAGCTGAAACTCCAGTACTTTGTCCACCTCATGTGAAGAGTTCACTCATTGGAAAAGACTCTGATGCTTTGAGGGATTGGGGGCAGAAGGAGAAGGGGACGACAGAGGATGAGAAGGCTGGATGGCATCACTGACTCGATGGGCATGAGTCTGAGTGAACTCCGGGAGTTGGTGATGGACAGGGAGGCCTGGCTTGCTGCGATTCATGGGGTCGCAAAGAGTAGGACACGACTGAGCGACTGAACTGAAGTCTACCTGATAACAGCAGGAGCCGTTTCTAGCCCTGTGGGATTGCTGGGCACTGTTAGCCTTAATCTTTTCACCTCCCCTTTTTCCAGCCTCAGGTAGTTTCCTTGCATGTGCTGATCAGTACTCATCTGAATATTCAAAGGGGGCCTTCTGCGAATCTCCAGAGTTCTCTCTGTGTACATTATATCTCTCTCCCCTGAGGTTCTCTGTCCCGTGAACTCTTGCTGTTTTGGACACCCTGAACTCTTAGTTCCCTGTCCTCAAGTTAAGGTGCCTACCAGGCTGTTGACTGACTTAACTCTTCTCTTCAGTCAAGTCTGTGCTCAAATGTCACCTTTTCAGAAAGACTTTCTTTGATTATGTTATCTGAAATGGTACAGCTCTCACTCCCCCTCTTCACTCTTGTTTTAGCATATGTGTATCTTTTAATTGTCCATCTCTCCTCAGTATAATAAGCTCAATTCTGATCTTAAGTATGTACCTAACAGAATTTCATGCTCATATGTATCAAATAATACATACAACAGTGTTCATATAGCCCAGCCCTGGAAACAGCCCATACATTTACCAGGACTACACAGCAATGAAAATGAATAAACTATAGCACACACAGTAGCATGGGTGTATCCCAGGAAGATAATGTTGACAAAAGGAACCAGACACAGAATTTGTCATGCTGTTGAAGAAGGTAAAGCCAAACTATACTGTTGGAATTTGAAAAAATGCTTCCTTTTGAGATACAGGTTTTGCCTAGCAGGAAGGCCAATGTGGCCTCCTGAGGTTCTTTTGTTGAGCTAAGTGGAAAAACTGAGTAAAATTAAGTGAGTTCTAGGTCAGATACTCTCTTCTCTGTAGAACCTTCTCTAATTCCCTGGACAAAGTCAGTTCCTCCATCTTTTCTGACCCAATATTAGAATGATTATATTGTTAATTATATCGTAATTATTACATTTTTCAAGGGAAAGAAGTCAGTCATTTTTAAAATTAATTTAAGTATCTTGACTTGTGTATAGTAAGTTCCCTGGGAATATTTTCTGATGAAATAGTGCCTAGTCGCTCCAGTATCTGACTCTTTGCCGCCCCATGGACTGTAGCTTGCCAGGCTTCTCTGTCCATGGGATTCTCCAGGCCTGAATACTAAAGTAGGTTGCCATGCCCTCCTCCAGAGGATCTTCCTGACCCAGGGATTGAACCCACGTCTCTCACATCTCCTGCATTGGCAGGCGGATTCTTTACCACTAGCACTACCCGGGAAGCCCATTTTCTGATTAAAGTAATGAGTAAATGTAGGAACTTATAATGAACAAATAAGCCAAGGGCTTCTGTCTTCCAGTACTGTACCTTCTTCATTGCCTGTCTCTAGTCGAGCATCGAGAGAATACCTTGTCTTGTGTCTGGAGAGTCATGTTGGCACCTGTTTGTCATTAGAGAAGAAAGGTGTTGAGGTGTTTACGTAACCTGGTGATCTCAGGAAATGGAAAGAGATTGGACTCCTGAGTTTTAGTAACCATGTAAAGCTAAAGGAACAGCAATGTCTCTGCCTTCTGGTTATACGTGGCTGTAGGGAATGGCATGTGATTTGGCTTATTCAGTAGACCCTGCCAAGAATATTTTTTCCACAAGTTTATGGAAGTTATCTGCTACCATTAAAAATCTGTTTGCTTTGTTGGGTGTTTTCCCCACACAAAAATTCTGTTAAACCAAGGTATTATACCTTAACAGAGTTCTCTTTGTTCCTTTCAATTTTGAAAATTTCAATAAACATAAACTTAGAAAGGGTAAGAAAGCAAGGATAAATGGAGCTTACTAAGCAAATTGTGTAGACCCGACGCAGGAAATTCCTTCCAAGTTTTTCCTTACTGGCAATGCCTGGACCTCAGTGAAGATTTTAGCTGAGTTCCAAATGATGAGTCTAAATTTCTGTGCCAGATTTTATTAAGGAACCCAGGATAGCATCTGTTCACTTTGAAAAGAATTTTGGCAATTCAGCAGTGTCTTAAAATTCTAAATGTATATTTTGATTAACACATTTTTATTGGCACATATAGTCATTTCCTTTTGGCTAACACTACTGTGAATGTGTGTCTTTCTGTAGCTGTGGTGCTCCCATTCAAGTTTCGGAGGTGAAGCTGCTTTCCTTTTCATCAGGGCAACTAACCGTTTTCCTCCCTGCTGAGGTGAAGGCCATAGGGACAGAGAAGGATCATGTCCTACCTCTGCAGGAGCTGGCCATGAGGACTCTGCACCACACCTGCCATGCTTCTCTAAAAGGTACATGGGCCCTCTCTTCTCTTTTTTCCCCCTACTTCTTATTCAGTGAGCTTAGGGATTGTGTTCTATGCTATTTTGATGTTCACTTTCAAAACTGTGGTAAGATGTACCCAACATAAAATTTACCACCTTTACATTCTCAGTTCAGTGGCATTAAGTACATTTGCTCAGTTGTGCAATGGGAATTTTTTTTTAAAGAGAAAAGTTTAGTATTTTGTCAACAGCAACCCCTACAGACACAGAGAAGCATTCACTAGATATGGTGTTCAGTCAAAAGAATAGGTTACATGTTGAACTATGTGGTTGAAATTGAAAGAAATTGGTTTTGGGGAACACATATTTGGTAGAAGTGAGAAGACTGGCATTGGTACTTTCTCCCATAAGAAAAAATGTTCAAAGATCTTACCCTTAAAGCAAAGTTGGTACTTCTTCTAACATAGCAGCTTTTGCCTTGCACCCTCCTCACGTCTGAGAAATTTATATATGTAAAAGAAAATTAATTCCAGGACCCTGTGGCAGTATTATCACAGGATGCCAACTCTTGGTTTGGAAAGTCTTTAGTAGTGTATATATGTCTTAGGTGATGTGGAGTGGACCTGAGATGCTTTAAAAAAGCACTGCTGCTGCTGCTGCTGATTCACTTCAGTCGTGTCCAACTCTGTGTGACCCCATAGATGGCAGCCCACCAGGCTCCCCTGTCCCTGGGATTCTCCAGGCAAGAACACTGGAGTGGGTTGCCATTTCCTTCTCCAATGCAGGAAAGTGAAAAGTGAAAGTGAAGTCGCTCAGTTGTGTCCGACTCTTAGTGACCCCATGAACTGCAGCCTACCAAGCTCCTCCATCCATGGGATTTTCCAGGCAAGAGTACTGGATTGGGGTACCATTGCCTTCTCCTAAAAAAAAAAAATTAAAAAGCACTAGGCAACATTAATGAGAAAATACATTTCAAGTGTTTTTAAAACTGCTAAATGTTTTGTCCTTGCTTTTAAAAAAGAAAAGTTCATACAAAGACATCTAACATTAACCTCTCAGGAATATATTGTTTTCAGAAACTGAACAGAAAACTGAAATTATTCACTTATGAACAAATTACGTTTTTCAAAATGGTTATTGAAAAATCTGGACAGATACAGAAGATAGTAAGATAATTTGTATTTCCCTCCCAAAGATGATTCAGTGAATTTTAGGTGTCACCTCATCATGACTATTTCTCTCTCTCCTGGTGTTTGTTCACTGTCAGTAGCAATCCAGTGTACATTTGTGCTCAGGATTTTCCAGACCCCTAGGATATTTTGCTTTAAACATTTCGTTTGTGTACTCAGACTAAACTAAGGAAAAAACATCCTATTTTTATTAATGACAGCTCATGGAAAGGAGACAGGGAATCATTATTTTTCATTTTCTTTGATTTCTTTGTTTTCCCTTTTCATTCTTTTCAGTAAATGTAATTTAGCTTGAAACATTCTAAATCCCCAATAGATTTAGGAGGAACTTAATGAAAGTCTGTTTCAGTCTTCAGTCACAGACCTTTTTTTATTCTCTGTCTCTTACGGAAGTTTGCAGACCCCCTCTGGGTAAACCCAGCAGCCTTTTTGGTCTTTGTTCTTAAAGAATATTTGACCTTACTCTTTCCTTGCTTCTACCTCAGGACAACTCAGGTTGCTCTTAAAAGAATAGACTTAGGGTTTCTCTTAATGTCTAAAGTATAAAAAAGTCTTTCATTTCCAAATAATGTTATGTTTTCATTCAGTGCCTATCAGATAACAAAACTTTCCACATACAGTACTAACCAAATTTACTTGTTAACAGTGAGATGTATTATAAGAAGCCTCGTCCAAGGATGTCTCATTTTTATTTGTGTATGATTGTTCTCTTGTGTTCCAGATCTGGACTTCCTGTCTCCAGTCTCCTTACCCAGAAGTCTCCTGGAGCTGCTGCACTGCCCCCTGGGGCACTGCCACCGGTGCAGCGAGCCCATGTTTACGATTGTCTACCCCAAGCTCTTTCCCTTGAGAGAGACGCCAATGGCAGGGCTGCACCAGGGGTAATCATGCCTAAGTGGGCACCAGGGCTTATACCTGGGCGAGGGGTGGGAACGTGGGGAAGGGTGGAGGACACACGTTAAAAGTGCTGTCAAGTCAGCAGCTTGAAAGGGGCCTAGAGTGCTTCCTGCCATACAACTAAATGAAGCAAGTGCACATTTTCAGTATCGTAAGAAAACTGGGTTTCCCTTTATTACATTTTTGGTCTTGTGAAGAATGGTTTTATTGTATATGTTGTTTAGAGTAGCTCATTCTTTGGAGAAGTGTTTTCCTGCTGTTCCCCTATTCACAATAGTCTTTAGGCAAGGAGTGTAAGAGCAAAATATTTGTTATATAATGAGTCCAGCCCAGCCCTTCTATTTAACTCACATTGCTAACTGAAAGTGTGTGGCTGAACATTGTGTGAGTGTTTCTGTTTTGAATTTCTAACACTTCCAAATGGCATTCTCTTGCCACTCTGTTTCTTGGCACAGTGCCTTGAATTTGCAAAGAATGTTAACTAAATAAAAAACTCCATACTGGTAGTTTAAAAAAGAACACCAGACAATTAAAAATAGGGCATGGAATGAAAAATCCTCCATTAGCCCTGCCTCAGCTTATAGATTTTCTAAATTTAGGATCTTCTAAGTTCGCATTTTTCAAAGTTGAAAAAAAGATGCTATAATACCTCACTTATCCTCAAATGTGGTATTTTGGGTTAGTACATTTTTCAGGAAAACTTGTTACCCCTATTCAGTTCCAGAAGCGTTTCCTTTATAATCATTTTTGTAGAATGAGAGCGAGCGTGGGCAGGGTACAGCACCTCTCAGAGCCTCAGAATGGAGCTGGAACAGCCTGCTGGGCAGGGCATCTGAGGATCAGCAGACAATGAAGGCAGACACCTGGCACATAATGGGTGCTCAGCAAATGGTAGTTACCTTTCCATCTCTCTACCCACTCCTTCCCCAAACTGCATTTGTCTTTTTTCTTACCTGAATAATCCTGTTTTGCTATACTTTCAGTTCCCGTTTCAACTTTCTGTATTTTTAGTTTCCTGCTTCTTTACCGTGCCTGCCTCCAGAAAACCTCCTCCAAACCTTGCTAATCTCCTCCTTCTGATCAGAGCTGAAAGGACGGAGCCAGGATTTGAGTGTTAACTACATGAGTAATATTAACAAATGAAATAGGCACATCTGTAAGAAGCAGTAGAGAATATATTGATCAAGTCACCGGCCATGATTCTGACTCCTTCCCTGGTAGATCTTGGGCAAATTGACGTAACATTTCTGAGCTTCATCTTTTCATCAGTAAAATGAACTTAGTAATCATATCTATTTAAAAGGTCATTGTGAGGATTAAATGAGATTATTTTATATAAAGAGCCCAGGATGGTACCTGGCATGTAATACATATTGAGTAACTGTTAACTATGATACCTTTTTGTAGCTCAAAAACTTTTAAAAATTTATTTTGTGTATATGTCTTTAGCAAATGATGTTTATATTAGTAAGATATCATTATAGGAAAATCTTAAATTCATTAAACTGTAGTAAAATCCTTCTGCATTGTTGTTGCACAGCTTCCTGTAGAGGACATTTCCTTACAAAAAATGTGAAAATGAAAACAGTGCAGTATGGTAAGGATGCTCTGTTAGCAGCTGATAAAACCCTAAATACCGATTTAAAAGTTAAATTTTGATTTCATCATGGTAATTAATTTGTGAAAATAAAGTAGATCCTTCAAAAGAAGTCATTTTTGTGTTATCTTTACATGAAATTTGGGAGACTTATTCAATAAGTATTTGCATATTCTATTTACTGCTACTTGTTTCTCTGCTTCAACCAGTATGAATATCTTATATTGCTTTAGAACATAAATATAATATTGTTAGTTTAGTAAAATGAGTATATCAAATACATAGATCATAGGCAATGCCCTTTTGTTAATCTATGCCAGAAGTGCCTATGTATAGCAAAAACTGAAATACCAAGATACAAACATGGCTTTCTGTGGTGAGTTAATGCTAAGATTTGAATTTTAGAATTTGTATATTTCATTTGATCCACCGGACTTTGCTCCTTCCCATGTTGCTATGGAGATTATATTAAAAGCTTTGACTTTAGTTCCTAGCATAGTCTTTAAAGTACTTTCTTTTATAACTGAAAACCAAATACTTGAATCTCAATAGCTTATTGCTAAAAATAAATCAATATTTTTAATATCATAAATTCTAAAAGGTCTTGACAATATTGTTTGTAAGTTTTCTAATATATTCAGTTCATTTTACATTGCTTGTCATAAAATAAATCAGCATATCAGCCAATATCTAAATTAATGTGGATATTTGGCATCATTTTGAAGAAACATATTGAATATACTTCTAAAATACCAAGTCTCATACAAGTATTAGTTCCAACCTAAGTTTAATACAGAGTCAAGTAAAAATAAATTGCAATATTTTGCATAAACAGTAAATACCAAAATCTTCGAGTATCTATAGAGAGAATAATAGCTAGTATGTTCATAACTTTTGATCACAATAGGCATAGCAAGTTTTCATTTCCCCAAATTACTGTTCACTTGTTAAAATGGAGAATGTCAACTCAGAGGATTATTTATTACTAGAACATATGTCTGGCTTTTCTCACACATGTATGAGCTTTATAAATTTTGTATTTCCCAATAGGAAATCCGGCTACTCTGAGGTTTTGCAAGGGTATTTTATTCATTTCCTACAGATGCCTCAACAGAATACCACAGAACTGTCTGACAAGATCTGCTGTAGATGTTGTCTCAGAGATCTGAAGGCTAGAGATGTGAAAGGATTGGTTCCTTCAGAAGGCTGTGATGGAAGGGTCTAAACCTTGTAGATGGCCATCATCGCCCTTCTCTTCACATTGTTTTACTTCTGTGTGAGTCTGTCTTGGTGTCCAAATGTCCCTTGATTATAAGGACACCAGTGACATTGCATTAGGGCCCTCCCTGATGACCTCATCTTAACTTAACTCATTACACCAGCAATGACCCTGTTTCCAAATAAGGTTACTGTTTTACTCTGCTAGGGCCACCATACAAACAAACAAAATACCATAGTCCGGCTAAAACAACATAAATTCAGTCTCACACAGAAGCTGAAGTGTGAAATCAAGGTGTATATGGTTAGGCTGTGCTGAGGGCTCTCTTCCTGGTTTGAATTTAGCCATTTTCTTGCTGCCTCGAATGGCAGAGCATATGATCACACACATGCACAAGGTCTCCGTCTCATCTTATAGGGGCACTAATCCTATCATCAGGACCCCACCATCATGAACTCATCTAAGCCTAATATCTCCCAAAGCCCCATATCCAAATACTATCACACTGGAAATTAGGGCTTAAACATATGAGTCAGTGGCAGGATGGGGGACACAGTTCTAGGGTTTTAAGGATTAGGACTTTAACATGTGAATTTAGGGGGATACAGTTCAACCCATAACAGTCTGTCCTCCAAAAATTCATGTCCTTCTCACATGCATAATAAATTCACTCTATCCCAACACTCCATAAATGCTAACCTATTCCAGCATCAACTCTTGAATTCAGAATCTAATCTTAAGTATCTAAATCAGGTATGAATAAAACTCAAGCATAACTCACCGTGGGACAGAACTCCTCATGTGTGAATCTGTAAAACCAGACTGGTTATCTTCTTTCAGTATACGATGGTTGGGACAGGCATAACATAGACATTGACATTACAGAAAGGAGAAAAACGGATCATGAGTTTCAGAAAAGTCCAAAACCTATAAGGACAAATTCCATTAGATTTTAATACTTGAGAATAATCCTCTGGTTAGACGCTCTGTCCTTTAGACCCTCTGGTGAAGTGTCCTCACCTCCTTAGCCCTGAGTGAGGGCCCTGCTCTCTAAAACCAAGGAAGTTACCCCACCCCTCTGGAATTGGGGAGGTGACCCCATCTCCAGGGTTATTCTTCCCTTTACTTAACAGCTTGTTTCCTGCCTGTGGAATCCCAGAAGTCTGACAGCATTTCTTTACCCTTTTGCATCTCTGCTCCTCCAAGCTATCAGCATTTCTGCTGAAACGGTTGAACAGATCACAAGTCTCACGCCTAATCTTTTAAAGGTTGTCTAGCTATACCCTTGGGGTTTTCTCCAGAACATGCCTTCTCATTTTTTGCAGGTAGCCTGGGAATTTCCCAAATCTTCAAGTTCTGATTCCTTTTGCTGAACAGCTCCCTCAATTTATCTCCCTCCTCTCACATTTTACTGTAAGCAGCAAAGAGAAACCAGGCCATGCCTTCAGGACTTTGCTTAGAAACCTCCCCAGCTAAATATAGGCATACCTCATCTTTTTGTGCTGCATTTTATTGCGCTTCACAGATAGTCCAGTTTTACAAACTGAAGGTTTGTGTCAACCCTGCATCAAAAAAGCCTGTTGGTTCCATTTCTCTAACAGTGTTTGCTTACTTCCTATCTTTGTGTCACATTTGGTAATTCTCACTTGGAACTTTTTCATATTTTGATACTTGTGATAGTGGGTCTGTCATCAGTGATCTTTGATGTTACTCCTACTACTCACTGAAGGCTCGGATGATGGTTAGCATTTTTCAGCAATACTTTTAAATTAAGGTATACACATTGGTTTTTTAAAACATAATGGTTTTGCATACTTTTGACTACATTATAGTATAAAAATAACTTTTATATACACTGGGAAACCAAAAAATTTGTGTGACTTGCTTTATTACTCTTATTTTCTTTATTGTGGTGGTTTGGAACTGAACATGCAATATATCTGAGGTATGCCTGTACCCAAGATGATCACTTACAAGTTCTTTTTCCATTCAGCATACACAATTCAGTTGAGTCCTCTGTGCTTTCTAACAATGATGATATTTCTTTCATTTTACAATAACACATTCCTCATTTTTGTCTAATAACTCCTATTTCCAGCAACATCCTGTTCACGACATTATATGTGTTGTCTAAGACAGTAGAAGCTTTTGCTATAGCCTACATTTCATAGGATTTTTCCAAGCAAGAATATTGGAGTGAGTTGCCATTTCCTCCTTTAGGGGATCTTTCCACTCAGGGATTGAACCCATGTCTCCTACATCTCCTGCTTGGCAGGCAGATTTTTTATGATGGAGCCACCTGGGAAGCCCCTTTCTGTAGTTTTCCTCTTTCATTGGTAAGCCCTCACCTGATATTCTTTAATATCTATATTTCTACCAATAGTCTCCACAAGGCAAAACTCTTCTAGCCTCTACTGCTTAATTTCGAAGTCACATCTATATTTTTAAATGTTTGTTACAGCAGCTTCCCTTGCCAGTAGCTGTATTTGTATTAGTTAGCAATCTCCAGAGAAACAGAACATGTATCTATATATGTAAATAATAAATATAGGCAGAGATTGATTGCTTTTAAAGAATTGGCTCACGTGATTTGGTAGCTGGCAAGTCCAAAACCACAGGGCAGGCTGGCAATTCAACAAAGAATTGATGCTGCAACCTTGAGTCTGAATTTCATAGGGCAGCTGGCTAGAAACTCAGGTAGGGTTTCTACGTAGCTGTCTTCAGGAAAAGTCCTTGTGCTTCTTTGCTCTAAAACTGATTGGATGAGGCCCACCTACACTATGGAGCATTATTTGCTTTACTCAAAGTCTACTAATTTAAATGTCAAAAAAGGCTTCCCTGGTGGCTCAGATGGTGAAGAATGTGATGTCTGGGTTCGATCCCTGGGTCAGGAAGATCCCATGGAGGAGGGCAGGGCAACCCACTCCAGTATTCTTGCCTGGAAAATTCCCATGGACAGAGGAACCTGGCAGGCTACAGTCCATGGGGTCACAAAGAGTTGGACACGACTGAGCAACTAAGC
Source organism: Nanger dama (assembly GCA_917880005.1). Lineage (NCBI taxonomy): Eukaryota > Metazoa > Chordata > Mammalia > Artiodactyla > Bovidae > Nanger > Nanger dama. The sequence goes on along the minus strand of CAKJTW010000044.1, from coordinate 6,930,890 downwards.
TGCAGCTGCTGCTATGTCTGAAAAATACCTTCACAGCAACATCTAGACTGGTGTTTGACCAAATAACTGGGTCAAGTCAAGTCAAGTTGATAAGAAAATTCACCACCATACACATTCAAAAGGTCTCAGATCACCAGAATGTTTTGAGACAGAAACTGCCCAGAATCCCAGTGTTCCTTTCCATATCACTTGATTAAATCTGGTCCATAACAGATACTAACAGTGTATGCTTTGGTGTTGGTGTGGTGACATGTGATATCTCTCCTCTTGTACAGTAAATCCCTGAGGCTGGAATGAAAGAACTCATAAGCATTAGGGGGTCAGGAGACCCAGTTGGAAGTTGAGCTATGTTATTTAATACTGTAAGATAGGTACTATTATTAGGAGAATCATGCCTTCCATATGGTTCAACCTAATATAATCCCCATGTTATGGGGGTAGGAGGGTGTGGAACTGGGTCTCAGGAAGGTAGAACCTGGGCCGGGACCTCACAGCACAGCTGAGATTCGATCCATTGAGCAGTCTGGCTTCAAATCTGTGTTTTAGACACTATGCTATAATTATTAATAGCTACTGGATAAATCACTACCTACAAGGAAATTTTGAAATACTACTCATAAAATGAAGATAAGCTCTAATATTCCACACAAGATACTTATGAAAAATAAACATGTGTATACATGCATGTGTGTGTGTGCACTAAGAAATCCCACAGGATGTAAATCTAATTGTAAACTGTGATCACCTTGAAAGGGAAGATTGTAGAGTTGTGGAGTAGTCAGGTGGGGACTTTAATTTTCAATTCTGTATACTATAGAATGGTTTGAATATTCTCAGTAAGGATGTGTTTTTATAAATATACAAAATAATAATAATAAGTAGTGTATAGCTGAAGTGAAAAGAAAGTGAGAGTTGCTCAGTCGTGTCTGACTCTTTGTGACCCCATGAACAGTACAGTCCATGAAATTCTCCAGGCCAGAATACTGGAGTGGGTAGCCTTTCCCTTTCCAGGGGATCTTCCCAGCCCAGGGGTCAAACCCAGGTCTCCCACATTGCAGGCAGATTCTTTACCAGCTGAGCCACAAGGGAAACCCAGTATATAGCTACAAACAACCTCAGTCATGTCCGACTCTTTGTGACCCCATGGACTGTAGCATACCAGGCTCCTCCGTCCATGGGATTTTCCAGGAAAGAGTACTGGAGTGGGTTGCCATTTCCTTCTCCAGGGGAAATTCCCAACCCAGGGATCAAACCCGGTCTCCCACATTGTAGGCAGACACTTTACCATCTGAGCCACCAGGGGAGGGACTTAAGAAAACCTTTGCTTGAAACTTCATAAGGTTAAAAAAGGAAAGATTCTGGTGGCAATTTTTAAGTTAAAAATGTTTTTAAACAGGTTACATAGTGATACCCAATTTTTATCAGCCATGGGTGTGTGTGTATATATATATATATACACACACACACATATAAGTGTGTGTGTATGTGTATATATGTGGTTTAAATTGTTTGAATATGTAGGAGAAGTCTTGATGGCTCACTAAAGCACTGGTTTTCTTTGAGTAGTGTTGAATTTTTGCAACAAACTGGTGTTGCTTTAAAAGTTAAAAATGATGTTTAATTATTAAAACATTAGCTGACCAATGGTTTCTTTTTACTTATTTATTTATTTGCAGGGGAAACAAAATAAATTTTTTCAAGTCATACATTATCATTGAAACAAAACTAGGAAAAAAAAGTCTGCAAAAGGAAGTGTATCAGATGGAAGTACTGCCACTGGAAATGACAACTCTTATAATACTATTTTAGGTTAAAGTAGAGTATCTCTTAGTTGAGTTCTTAACTGAGGATCCAGATTCTTGATGCTTCCTATTCCTTTTTATTTTTTTAATCAGGGTAAGAGCATTTAACATGAAATCTACCTTCTTAGCAAATGTTTAAGTGTACCATACAGTATTAACTGTAGGTACTGTATTATACAGCAGCTCGCTAGAACTTACTCATCCTGCATAACTAAAACTACACCCATTGAACACAACTCCTGCTTCTCCCTCCCTAGTCCCTGGTAAGTCACCATTCTGCTTCTGAGTTTGACCATTTTAGATATCTCATGTAAGTGGAATCATGCAGTATTTGTCCTATAACAGGCTTATTTCCCCTACCATATTATCTTCCAGGTTCATCCATGTTGTTGCGAAGAGCAAGACTTCTTTTTTAAAGCTGACTAAGATGCTAACGTGTGTGTGTGTGTGTGTATGTCTTAGTTATCCATTCATGTCCAACTCTGAAACCCCATGGACTGTAGCCAGGCTTCTCTGTCCATGGGGATTCTCCAGGCAGGAATACTGGAGTGGGTTGCCATGCCCTCCTCCAGGAGATCTTCCCAACCCAGGGACTGAGCCCCGGTCTCCTGCATTGCAGGCGGATTCTCTACCATTTGAGCTACCTGGGAAACCCTCTATTGTATGTGCATTCCATATTTTCTTTATCCATTCATCAATTGATAGACATTTAGGTTGTTTCCATGTTTTGGGTATTGTGAAAATGGGAGTACAGGTATTTCTTTGAGCCTCTGATTTTAAATCTTCTGGATATATACTCAGAAGTGGGGTTGCTGGATATGTTCATTCTATTTTTTAATTTTTTGAGAAACTGTATTCCATAGCGACTGCAGCATTTTATATCCCCCAACATGTATAAGGATTCCAGTTTCTCTCCATCCTTGCCAACACTTATTTTTGTCTTTTTTTTTTTTAGAGCAGCCATCCTGACAGGCGTGAGGGGATGTCTCATTGTGGTTTTGATCTGCATTTCTCTGATAAATTGTGATGTTGAGAGCCTTTTCATGTACTTATTGGCTGTCTCTGTGTCATCTTTGGGAAAATGTCTATTTTTAAATCAGATTGAGTTTTTTTGCTGTTGAGTTATAGGAGTTCCTGATATACTTTAGATCAGTTCATGATTAAATACAGGGTTTGCAAATATTATCTCCATTCTGCAGGTTGCACTTTCCTTTTGCTGGTTGTTTACTTTGCTGCTTGGAAGTTTTTTAGTTTGATGTAGTCCCTCTTGCCTATTTCTGTTATTTGTGCCTTTGGTGTCATAGCAAAGACCAATGTCAAGGGGCTTTTCCACAATTTTCTTCTAGAAGTTTTATAGTTACAGGTCTTATGTTTAGGTTTTCAATTCATTTTGAGTTGGTTTTTGTGTATGCTGTAGGATAAGGGTACACTTCGATTCTTCTGCATGTAGATGTCCAGTTTCCCCTGCTATTTCTCGAAGAGACTGTCCTTTTCCCATTGTATATTGTTGGCTTCCTTGTGGAAGATCAGTTGACTGCCTATGTGTGGGTTTATTTCCAGGCTCTCTATTCTGCTCCATTGGTCTATACATCTGTCTTTATACCAGTACCTTACTATTTTGATTACTGTAGAATATTTTGAAATCAAGAAGTATGATGCCTTCAGTTATGGGTTTTTTTCTCAAGATTTATTTAGTATTCAGATCTTTTGTGGGACAATATGAATTTTAGGATTCTTTTTTCTATTTCCACTATTAAAAAGCCATTGGAGTTATTTGCAAATAGCTCAGAATAATGGATCCACTCAATTATTATTCTGTCCAGTCAGTCAGCAGACCTGCTGTGAGCATGTACTGTGAGCTGGACACTGTGGTGGTAACGATACCATGGCTTTGGCTGGTTGCTTTCAAGCTCAGATTTACAGAACTTGGTTCTTTCAGGAGTTCTCCCTGGTCTTTTAAGCCTGAGTGATTACATGAAAGAACAATATGTCTGAGTGACTGTTGTTCCTAGGGTAGGGACCTGTTTGTTAGAGAGTGTGCAGTACTTTGTCTGTTTGGACAAGTTAATATTCCTTTTCCCACTCACTAGTAGTTTATTTTTAAATAATATCTTCTGTCTAATTCTTATATGATTAAATGACTTAGCACTTATGAAATATTTCACATTGCCTTACCCTTGCTTTTTGTGGGTATTACTTTACAACAATAATGCTGACATTATTTTCTTACTTATGTTTGGGTTGTTTTTTCCTTTCAGCAAAAGCCTATTTGTTGGCACCCTCTTTTTTTTTTTTTAATTGAAGGATACTTGCTTTACAGAATTCTGCTGTTTTCTGTCAAACCTCAACATGAATCAGCCATAGGTATACATATATCCCCTTCCTTTTGAACCTCCCTCCCATCTCCTTCCCCATCCCTCTAGGTTGATCCAGAGCCCCTGTTTGAACTTCCTGAGCCATACAGCAAATTCCCGTTGGCTATCTATTTTATATACGGTAATGTAAGTTTCCATGTTACTCTCCCCATACATCTCACCCTCTCCTCCCCCTCCATGTCCATAAATCTATTCTCTATGTCTGTTTCTCCATTGCTGCCCTGTAAATAAATTCTTCAGTACCATTTTTCTAGATTACATATATATGTGTTAGAATATGATATTTATCTTTCTCTTTCTGACTGACTTCACTCTATAGAGTAGGTTCTAGGTTCATCCACCTCATTAGAACTGACTAAAATGTGTTCCTTTTTATGGCTGAGTAATATTCCATTGTGTATATGTACAACAACTTCCTTATCCATTCATCTGTTAATGGACATCTAGGTTGATACAGCCACTATGGAAGATGGTATGGAGGTTCCTTAAAAAACTAGGAATAAAACCACCATATGACCCAGCAATTCCACTCCTAGGCACATACCCTGAGGAAACCAAAACTGAAAAAGACATATGTGTCCCATTCTTCATTGCAGCACTATTTGCAATAGCTAAAACATGGAAGCAACCTAGATGTTGGCACCCTCTTAAGGTGACTTATGAAATTTTGCATGGGTCAGATATTCTTCAAGAGATTTAAGTAAATTGTTCTTAACTGTTTTTTCCCTCTCTGTCACTCAGCGCTTCTGTATTGACCATCTGCTGTGTGTGAAACTCTGTGCTAAGTACTAGGGGTTCAGCTGTGATTAAACCACCTGATACTTGTTTTCCAATACATATCTCACTCCTAAAGGTCTAGGGCTTGACAGCTGTAGTAGAGAAACTATATATTTAAGTCTTTGGTTCTGCGCATAGAATCTTCCCATGTCATTTTTAACATAAATGTAACAAGAAATATAATATGTTATTAGATGATTCTCCTATAATCCTCTTACATGTTAGTATGTTCACAGGCTTGGGATTTCATCTGATCACTTCTGTCTCATATTATTTTTCTTCTGGCTGGAATTTCTGTATGAGTCAAGGATATGTTTTTTGTTTCTAATCAGAAAGAGGTTTATAAAGAAAACACCACATTTCTTATGATTTTGTTGGGCTCCAATATGTGCAACAACATTGTAATTTTTTTCCTTAAGAATAGTGGTATTTCTGTATTTTAAAACTGAGCTGAAATGCTCTTCCTTCTGCCTTGCCTATAAATATACTCAGAGACGCTAAAGCAGCAAATGTCATGTCTGATGTTCTTCGTAGAATTTATCAGCATCTTCTCCTAATTGGAGAATTTACTGCGTAGCTAAAAGTTCTTTACCTGAAACTATCATGTCCCTGGTGCCACAGTTCGGTAACTTTTTAAAGGACCTAACCAACACAAATGCATTGTCTGGCAGTAGACCTGTTGATGTACTTGTAACAATTTAGATCATTAATGAAACAAGCAGTTAAAAATACACTTTAAGATGAGCCTCCCAAAAGTAAATAAGTATAGATATTATTCAGCCATTAAAAAGAATGAAATAATGCCATTTTCAGCAACATGGATGGACCTAGAGATTGTCATACTGAAGGAAGTAAATCAAGAAAGAGAAATACCATACACTATCCCTTACATATGAAATCTAAAATGAAACAATACATATAAACTTATTTACAAAGGAGAAACAAACTCATAGACCTGGAGATAAATTTCTGATTCATTCTAAGGGAAGGAATAGTTAGGGAGTTTGGGGGTGATATTTACACACTGCTATATGGCACCCCACTCCAGTACTCTTGCCTGGAAAATCCCATGGATGGAAGAGCCTGGTAGGCTGCAGTCCATGGGGTCGCTAAGAGTCAGACACGACTGAGCGACTTTACTTTCACTTTTCACTTTCATGCATTGGAGGAGGAAATGGCAACCCACTCCAGTGTTCTTGCCTGGAGAATCCCAGGGACAGAGGAGCCTAGTGGGCTGCCGCCTCTGGAGTCGCACAGAGTTGGACACGACTGAAGCGACTTAGCAGCAGCATAGTTAAAATGGACAATCAAAACAACCTTACTGTATAGCACAGGGAATTCTGCTCAGTATTATATAGCAACCTAAATGAGAAAAGAATTTGAAAAAGAACAGATTACACATACATGTATAACTGCTGTATACCTGAAACTAACACAACGTTAATCAACTATACTCTGATATAAAATAAAAAGTTTTTTTAAAAGTAAATAACTACACAGACTTGGAATTTCTTTAAAGCACAAATATAACACCTCTAGGTTGCCTGCCTAACCCTGTTGAGCATCATAAGTAATTGATGATCCAGTGGGCATTATGCTTCAGCAAATAGCAATCCCACATGTATTTATGAAATTGGATTATTTTGCTTAGAAACTTTCAGTTCAGTTATGTTCAGTCGCTCAGTCATGTCCGACTCTTGCCAACTCCATGAACCACAGTACACTAGGCCTCCCTGTCCATCACCAACTCCCAGAGTTCTCTCAAACTCACGTCCATCAAGTCGGTGATGCCATCCAACCATCTCATCCTCTGTCATCCCCTTTTCCTCCTGCCCTCAATCTTTCCCAGCATCAGGGTCTTTTCCAATGAGTCAGCTCTCCGCATCAGATGGCCAAAGTATTGGAGTTTCAGCTTCAGCATCAGTCCCTCCAATGAACACTCAGGACTGATCTCCTTTAGGATGGACTGGTTGGATCTCCCTGCAGTCCAAGGGACTCTCAAGAGTCTTCTCCAACACCACAGTTCAGAAGCATCAATTCTTCGATGCTCAGCTTTCTTTATAGTCCACCTCTTAAGTCCATCCATGACTGCTGGAAAAATGATAGCCTTGACTAGACGGACCTTTGTTGACAAAATAATGTCTCTGCTTTTTAATGTGCTATCTAGGTTGGTCATAACTTTCCTTCCAAGGGGCAAGCGTCTTTTAATTTCATGGCTGCAGTCACCATCCACAGTGATTTTGGAGCCCAGAAAAATAAAGTCAGCTACTGTTTCCCCACCTATTTGCCATGAAGTGATAGGACTGGATGCCATGGTCTTAGTTTTCTGAATGTTGATCTTTAAGCCAACTTTTTCACTCTCCTCTTTCACTTTCATCAAGGCTCTTTAGTTCTTCACTTTCTGCCATAAGGGTGGTGTCATCTGCATATCTGAGGTTATTGATATTTCTCCCAGCAGTCTTGATTCCAGCTTGTGCTTCCTCCAGCCCAGCGTTTCTCATGATGTACTCTGCATATAAGTTAAATAAGCAGGGTGACAATATATAGCCTTGACGTATTCCTTTTCCTATTTGGAACCAGTCTGTTGTTCCATGTCCAGTTCTAACTATTGCTTCCTGATGTTAGAAACTTTATTTGTAATTAAATTGTGGTATGAAGTATATCACTTCTATGAATGATTTTTCACCTAACATAATTATCTATTTCAAAAGCAGGAAGAAATTTGTTTAGATAGCTGATCCTCAAAAATGAACTTGCCTTTTAAGATAATTTTGTGCCAAAGTTTTTATTTATCTAGCTGTCTACATTCTGATGTATCAAATTATCTGAACTAGGGTTCTAAGGAACTTTACTTTTTTTAAATTAAAGTAATACAAAGTAATAACAAAATTCACATAGCATGCTGCTGCTGCTGCTACATACAGAATTGTATTTATAAATCAGTTTGGAGAGAATTGACATCTTCATTATTTGTGAATCTTTCAGTGAATGAACACAATATGTCTCTCCATTTATTTAGGTATTCACTTATTTCTTTTATCAGCATTTAATAATTTTAAGCACCTTTCATGTTTTAAGATCATACCCAAGTATTTCACTTTCTTCATGTGATTATAAATGATATTTTAAATTTTCAATTTCCATTATTTATTGTTAGTATATAGAAAGGCGATTCATTTTTATATTTTGATCTTACATACTTAGAACCTTGTTGACCTTGCTTAAGAGTCAAGCAGTATTTTTGATAGATTCTTGGCATTTTCTGTGTAGACATGTCATTTGAAAGTAGAAATAGTTTTTATTTCTTCCCTTTCAATCTGTGTGCCTTTAAAATTTTTTTTCTTGCTTTATTGCAGTGGCTAGAACTTCCCATATGTACTATATTGACTAAGGTGGTGAAAATGGACATTACTGTAAAGTATGATGTAAGCAGTTGTTCAGTCACTAAGTGGTATCTGACTCTTTGCAACCCCATGGACTGTAGCACACCAAAGTGACAATATATAGCTTTGACATACTCCTCCAATTTGGAACCATCTGTTGTTCCACATCCAGTTCTAACTGTTACTTCTTTACCTGCATACAGATTTCTCAGGAGGCAGGTCAGGTGGTCTAGTATTCCTATCTCTTGAAGAATTGTCCACAATTTGTTGTGATCCACACAGTCAAAGGCTTTAGCATAGTTAATGAAGCAGAACTAGATGTTTTTCTGGAATTCTCTTGCTTTTTCTATGATCCAGTAGATGTTGACAATTTGATCTGTGGTTCCTCTGCCTTTTCTAAATCCAGCTTGAACATCTGGGAGTTCTCGGTTCACATACTGTTGAAGCATGGCTTGGGAGAATTTTGAGCATTACTGTGCTAACATGTGAGATGAATGCAATTGTGTGGTAGTTTGAACATTCTTTGGCATTGCGTTTCTTTGGGATTGGAATGAAAACTGACCTTTTCCAGTCTTGTGGCCACTGCTGAGTTTTCCAAATTTGCTGGCATATTGAGTACAGCACTTTCATAGCATTATCTTTTGGGATGTGAAATAGCTCAGCTGGAATTCCCTCACTTCCACTAGCTTTGTTCATAGTGATGCTTCCTAAGGCCCACTTGACTTTTCACTCCAGGATGTCTCTCTAGGTGAGTCATGAAAATCTTTTTGTATAGTTCTGTGTATTCTTGCCACCTCTTCTTTTTTTTTCTGTTTTTCTGTTTTTTTAATTTAAATTTATTTATTTTAATTGGAGGCTAATTACTTTACAATATTGTATTGGTTCTGCCACATATCAACATGAATCCACCACAAGCGTGCATGTGTTCCCCATCCTGAATCCCCCCCCCCTCCCTCCCGTACCATCCCTCTGGGTCATCCCAATGCACCAGCCCCAAGCATCCTGTATCAAACCTGGACTCGCTTCTTATATGATATTATACATGTTTCAATGCCATTCTCCCAAATCATCCCACCCTCTCCCTCTCCCACAGAGTCCAAAAGACTGTTCTATACATCTGTGTCTCTTTTGCTGTCTTGCATACAGGGTTATCATTACCATCTTTCTAAATTCCATATATATACATTAGTATACTGTATTGGTGTTTTCTTTCTGGCTTACTTCACTCTGTATAATAGGCTCCAGTTTCATCCACCTCATTAGAACTGATTCAAATGTATTCTTTTTGATGGCTGAGTAATACTTCATTGTGTAATATGTACCACAGCTTTCTTCTTAATATCTTCTGCTTCTGTTAGGTCCATTTCTGTCCTTTATTGTGTCCATCTTTGTATGAAATGTTCCCTCAGTATCTCTAATTTTCTTGAAGAGATATCTGTCTTTCCCATTCTGTTGTTTTCCTCTGTTTCTTTGCTTGATCACTTAGAAAGGCGTTTTTCTCTCTCCTTGCTCTTCTTTGGAACTCTGCATTCAGATGGATATATCTTTCCTTTTCCATTTGTAAGGCCTCCTCAGAGAGTCATTTTGCTTTTTGCATTTCTTTTCTTGGGGATGGTTTTGATCACCACTTCCTGTATAATGTTATGAACCTCCATCCACAGTTCTTCAGGCACTCTGTCTATCAGATCTAATCCCTAGACTCTATTTGTCACTTCCACTGAATAATTGTAAAGGATTTGATTTAAGTCACCTGACCTAAATCTAGTGGTTTTCCCTTCTTTCTTCAATTTAAATCTGAACTTTGCAATAAGGAGTTCATGATCTGAGTCACAGTCAGCCTCTGGTCTTGTTTTTGCTGACTGTATAGAGTTTCTCCATCTTCAACTGCAAAGAATATAATCAGTCTGATTTCAGTATTGACCATCTGGTGATGTCCATGTATAGAGTCATCTCTTGTGTTCTTGAAAGAGTGTGTTTGCTATGACCAGTGCATTCTCTTGGCAAAAGTGTTAGCCTTTGCTCTGCTTCATTTGGTACTCCAAGGCCAAACTTGCCTGTTATTTTAGGTGTCTCTTGACTTCCTGCTTTTGCATTCCAGTCCCTTATGATGAAATGGATGTCTTTTTTGCTCTTAGTTCTTTAAAATGGTATCATCTGCATGGCTGAGGTTGTTGATATTTCTCCTGGCAATCTTGATTAAACAGCTTGTGAGTCATCTAGGCCCTCATTTTGCATGATGTACTATGCATAGCAGTTAAATAAGCAGGGTGACAATATACAGCCTTATTTTCTTTCCCAATTTTGAACCAATCCATTGTTCCATGTCCAGGTTTAACTGTTGCTGCTTGACGTGCATACAGGTTTATCAGGAGACAGGTAAGGTGATCTGGTATTCCCACATCCTTAAGAATTTTCCATAGTTCGTTGTGGTCCACACAGTCCAAAGGCTTTCACATAGACAGTGAAGCAGATGTTTTCCTGGAATTCCCTTGCTTTTTCTATGATCCAACAGATGTTGGCAATTTGATCTCTGGTTCCTATCTTTTCTAAATCCAGCTTGTACATCTGATGTAAGCAGTAGGTTTTATCAAATACGTATCAAAATGAGAAGGATTCCCTCTCTTCCTGGTTTGCTGAGTTTTTATCATGAATGGATGTTGTATTTGGTCAAATACTTTGAGTCTGTTGATATCATACTGATTTTTCTTTGTTAACCAGTTGGTGAATTATTGGATGACACTGATTTTCAAGTATTGAACCAGCTTTACATACCCAGAATACCTCCCACTTAATTATGGTGTATAGTTTTTCTGTGCATTTCTGTATTTAATTTGTTAATACTTTCTTGAGAATTTTTTTATCTCTGTTTATGAGAGCTATTGGTCTCTAGTTTTCTGGTTTTGTACTTTGTCTGGTTTTAAAGTCTGAGTAATGCTGGCCACATAAAACGGGCTGGAAAGTGCTCCTCCTCTAGTATTTTTCTGAAAGAGGTAGTGTAAAAATTGCTCTCAGTTCTTTAAGTGATTGACAGAATTCTCCAATGAAACTACTTGGGCATGGAAATTTCTCTTTTTAATTTACAGATTCAATTTATTTAATAGTTATACAGTTACCACATTGGCTATTTTATTTTGGTTGAATTTTGATAATTTGTAGTTTTCAAGGAATTCATCTATTCTCAGTTTGCAAATTTATGTATGAAGTTATTCCCTTATATCTTTTTAATGGCTGCGGGATATGTACTGATTTCATGTTTCATTTCTTATGTTAATTTGTGTCTTCTTTAAAAATCTCTGCCAGTCTTACTAGAGATATATCAACTGTATTGACTTTCTTAATCCCAGTAAAGGTTTAATTTAACTGGTTTCTCCTCTTTACTTCCTCCTACTAGACTTGGATTTATTTTGCTCTTTTTTGGGGGGATGGTGGTGGTTAGGGTGAAAACTTAGATTACTGAGTTGATACCTTTCCTTTTTCTAACATAAGCATTTAAAGCTATTAATTTCTCTCTCAGCACGGCTATACAGTGTCTCAAAATTTTTGGAATGTTTTATTTTCATTGTTGTGTAAATTTTTATATCCTTTGGGACTGCCTGTTTAACCAGTGAAAAAGACTTACACATTTGCAGATTTTCCTGTTCTGTTTCTGTTACCTAGTCTGATTCCATAGTGGACACAGAACATGCTCTGTGATTTTTTACTTGCTCTAGACAAATTGTTCTTCATTCTCTAACTTCTGGGTAAGCTAATATTATTGCTATTAGAGCTTTCCTCTTTTCTAATATTTGTATTTGTGCTATAAATTTTCCTTTTGTACTTCTTGTGCCTCATACCAAAATTTTTTGATCAGTTATATTTCGTTTTCATCAGTTCAAAATATTTTAGTTTCTGTGGAGCTTGAGAAGAATGTGTGTTTTTCTGTTGTTGGGTAGAGTATCTATAAATGTCAGTTAAGTCAAGTTGATTAATGATATTGAGTTCAACTATATCCTTTCTGATTTTCGGCTTTCTTGATCTTTCAGTTACTTAAAGAGGGATGCTGAAGTTTCCAGCTCTAGTAGTGGATTTGTCTGTTTCTTCTTAAAGCTGTGTTAATTTTTGCCTTGTAGGTTTTGATGCTCTGTTTTTAACTTCATGTACCTTACACATTTTTATCTCTTCTTATAGAATTGACCCCTTTATTACTATGTAATGTTCCTCTTTATTTCTGATAGTCTTCGCTGTCCTGAAGTCTGCTTTATCTGTAACAAAATAGCTATTACATCTATCTTTTGATTAGTGTTAACAGTGACTACCTTTACTGTCCCCTTACTCTTAACCAAACTATACATTTATGTTTAAAGTGAGTTTCTTGTACACAGCATAGTTGGGTCTTGTATTTCCATCCACTCAAATAGTTTGTCTTTTCAGTGGTGTGTTTAGATCATTCAGGTATAAAGTGGTTATTGATTTAGTTGGATTAATTGTTTTTGTGTTTATAACTATTTTCTATTGTCTATATTTTTTCTTTTTTCCCCATTCTTTTTGCCTTTTCTATTTTTAATTGAGCTTTTTATATGGTTCTATTTTATCTCCTCTTATAGCTTGTCCATTATAGTCTTTTCTAAAAATTTGTAATAGTTTCCTTATCATTTTCAATAAACATTTTAAACTAATCAGACTCCACCTTCAGATGATGCACTTTGCTGCCCCACTTGCAGTGCAAGTGCTTTTTAGCAGAATATCCCTAACTCCTCCCATGACAGTGCTCTCCCTCATTTCACTGTTCATCTCTTGTAATTATACAGTACATTGTTACCCTTATTTTTTGAAACAAATTAATTTTTAGGTTAATTGAAAATTACAAACATAAAAGATTTTATTTACCTTTATTCCTTCTCCAGCAACCTTCCTATTTATTTATTCTGCAGTAAGTTATTTTTATTTTATTCTTTTATACACATTTACATATACATACATATATGCACATACATGTATGTATTTATTTGGCTGCTCTGAAACTTAGTTTCAGCATGCAGAATCTCTAGCTGCAGCATGTGGGATCTAGTTCCCTAACTAGGATCCACCCCTGGCCACCTGCCTTGGGAGTGCAGAGACTTAGCCACTGGACCACCAGGGAAGTCTATCTTTATTTTTAAAAATTTTACTGATGTATAGTCGATTTACAATATTATGTTAATTTGAAATACACAACACAGTGATTCAGTATTTTTATAGATTATACTCCATTTAAAGTTATTACAAATATTGACTATATTCCCTATGCTATATAATATGTTCTTGTAGTTTATTTCCTTGAAACATAATAGTTTATGCCTCTTAATCCACTATTTTACCCCTCCCTCTTTCCCTCTCAGTGGTAACCACTAGTTTGATCAGTTTTATCTCTATATGAATCTGTTTCTGTTTTGTTATATATATTCTTTGTTTTATTTTATTCTTTAAATTCCACATATAAGTGATAACACACAGTATTTTTCATTTTCTGGGTGGCTTATTTCACTTAAGACTCTCCAGGCCCATCCGTGTTGCTGCAAATGGCAGGATTTCATTATTTTCTTTATGGCTGATTTATATTTCATTGTGTATGTGTCTCTCTCTATATATATATGCATATGTATATATCCATTCATCTGTTGATAGACACTTATCTTCCATATCTTCACTATTATAAATAATTCTGTTATGAACATTGGCGTGTGTGTATCTTCTTGAGTTACTTTCTTCGGTTGTATACCCAGGAGTGGAATTGCTGAGTCTTACGGTGGATCAGTTTTAGTTTTTTGAGGAACCTTCATACTGCTTTCCATAGTGGCTCCTCCAATTTACATTCCAACTGGAAGTGTGCTAGGGCTCCCTTTACTGCACATCCTCGCCAAAATTTGTTATTTGTAAACGTTTTGATAATAGCCATTCTGAAAACTGTGAAGTGATAGCTCATTGTGGTTTTTGATTTGTAGTTCTCTGATGATTAGCAGTGTTGAATATCTTTTCATGTGCCCGTTAACCACCTGTATGTTTTCTTTGGAAAACTGTCTATTTGTGTCTTCTGCCCATTTTTTAATCAGGTTGCTTGGTTTTGGTTTTGTTTTTTGTTATTGAATTTTGTGAGCTGTTTATATATTGGGGGTTATTGTTGCTTAGTCCCTAAGTTATGTCTGACTCTTTTGCAACTCCATAGACTATAGCCTTCAGTCTCCTCTGTCCAGGGAATTTCACAGGCAAGAATGTTGGAGTGGCCAGGGGATCTTCCAGATCCAGGAACTGAACCTGTGTCTCGTGCATTGGCAGGAGGGTTCTCTACCACCGAGCCACCAGAGAAGCTCATATTTAGGGTGTTAACCTCTGTTGGTAATACCATTTGTGAATATTTCCTCCCGTTCAGTGGATTGTCTTTTCATTATGTTGATAGTTTCATTTACTATACAAAAATTTTTAAGGTTAAGTAGGTCCCATTTGTTTGTTTTTGCTTTTGGTTCCTTTACCACCAGACCTGCCTCCTGAGAAATCTGTAGGAAGGTCAAGAAGCAACAGTTAGAACTGGAAATGGAACAACAGACTGTTTCTAAATCAGGAAAGGAGTATGTCAAGGATGTATATTGTCACCCTGCTTCTTTAACTTATATGCAGAGTACATCATAAGAAATGCTGGACTGAATGAAGCACAAGCTGGAATCAAGATCACTGGGAGAAATATCAATAACCTCAGATATGCGGATGACACAACCCTTACGGCAGAAAGTGAAGAAGAACTGAAAAGCCTCTTGATGAAAGTGAAAGAGGAGAGTGAAAAAGCTGACTTAAAACTCAGCATTCAGAAAATGAAGATCATGGCATCTGGTCCCATCACTTCATGGCAGATAGATGGGAAACAGTGGAAACAGTGACAGACTTTATTTTTCTGGTCTCCAAAATCACTGCAGATGGTGACTGCAGCCATGAAATTAAAAGATGCTTACTCCTTGTAAAAAAGCTATGACCAACCTAGATAGCATATTAAAAAGCAGAGACACTACTTTGCCAACAAAGGTCTGTGTGGTCAAAGCTATGGTTTTTCTAGTAGTCAGGTGTAGCTGTGAGAATTGGACTATAAAGAAAGCTGAGTGCTGAAGAATTAATGCTTTTGAACCATGGTGTTGGAGAAGACTCTTGAGAGTCCCTTGGACTGCAAGGAGATCCAGTCAGTCCGTCCTGAGGGAAATCAGTCCTGAATATTCATTGGAATGACTAATGCTGAAGCTGAAACTCCAATTTGTTGCCCTCTTGATGTGAAGAACTGACTCATTGGAAAAGACCCTGATGCTGGAAAAATTAAAGGCAAGAGGAGAAGAGGATGACAGAGGATAAGATGGTGGGATGGCATCACCATCCAACCAATGGACATGAGTTTGAGCAAGCTCCAGGAGCTGGTGATGAACAGGGAAGCCTGGTGTGCTGCAGTCCATGAGGTCGCAAAGAGTCAGACGTGACTGAGCGACTGAACTGAACTTAAAGATATGAAGGTTGGAAAATTATAGCAACAAGACAAACAAACAAAGTGGGAATGGCAATATTGTTATTGAACAAACTAAGATTCAAGTCAGAAAGTATTAAATGAAAGAGAAAGAGCATAAACTCAAAAGCTTTTGCATGGCAAAGGAAGCAGTAAACAAAATGAAGCACAATCCACAGATTGGGAGAAAATATTTGCAAATGATGTGACAGACAAGGGATTAGTCTCCAAAATTTACAAACAACTCATGATGCTTAACAGCACTAAAGCAAACAATCCAATCAAAAAATGGGCAGAAGATCCAAATAGACCTTTCTCCAAGGAATACATACAGATGGCTAAGAGGCACATGAGAAGATATTCGACATCACTAATTATTAGAGGAATGCAATAAAAACTTCAGTGACTTGTCACCTTGCGCCAGTCAGAATGACTATCATTGAAAATCCACAAACAATAAATGCTAAAGACAGTGTGGAGAGAAGGGAACCCTCCTCACTGTTGGTGGAAATGTAAATTGTTACAGCCATTATGGAGAACAGTATGGAGGTTCCCTAAAAAACTAAGAATAGAGCTACATATTACTGTGCAATCCCACTCCTGAGAATATATCTGGACAAAAACATGATCCAAAGGTATACATGCACCCCAGTGTTCACTGTAGCACTGTTTACAACAGCCAAGACATGGAAGCAAGCTAAATGTCCAGTGACAGAGAAATTAATAAAGAAGATGTGCTACATATATACAGTGGAATATCACTCAGCTGTTAAAATGAATAAAATAATGCCATTTGCAGCAACATGGATGGACCTAGAGACTGTCATACTGAGTGAAGTAAGTCAGACAGAGAAGAAAAAACATCATATGGCATCCTTGATGTGTGGAATCTCAAAAGAAATGAATAAGTGGACTTACAAAAGAATTGTTAAAGAAGTTTTAGATTATTCTAGTTCTGAGAAAAATGTTCTAGGCATTTTGACAAGGATTGCATTAAATTTATAGATTGCTTTGAGTGGTATGGACATTTTAACAATATTCTTCCAACCCATGAAAAGAGAATATATTTCCATTAATTTGTTTTGTCCTCAGTTTCCTTTGTCAGTGTCTTATTGTTTTCAGGCCATATGTCTTTCACCTCCTTGGTTAAATTTATTTATAGATATTTTATTCTTTTGATGCAGTTGTAGAAGAGATTGTTTTCTTGAATTCTCTTTCTGATGGTTCATTACTAGTATAAAGAAGTAACATATTTCTTTGTATTCTGAAACTTTACCGAATGCATTTGTTCTAAATTGGGGTGGGTTTTTTTTTGTCTCTTTATGTAGATTTTAGAGTAGAAACTTTATATATATATGATATCATGTCATCTCTAGTTTTATTTTGATCTGAATTTTCTACCTATATCCTTTTCTTCTCACTGAAGAACTCCTTTCAGTCTTTCTTCAAGTACAAGTTTGCTGGCAATGAATTCCCTCAGCTCTCAGTTTGTCTGGAAAAGTCTTTCTTTTCCTTTACTTTTTGCAGGATAATATCACTGGATATAAAATTTTCAATTTGTTATTTTTTTCCTTTGAGCCTGCAAATACTTCACTCCAGTCTTACTGGCATGGTTCTAAGAAGATGTCTATGGTAATCTTATGCTTTTTCCTTTATAGGTAACATTTTTCCCAAGATTTTCTTTTTCTTTGGTTTTCTCCAGGTTGAATATGATATTTCTTTTCTTTCTTTTTTACTGAAGTATAGTTGATTTGTAACATTGCTCTACAGAAAGTGATTTTCAGTTATATATATATATATACACATACATATATATGTTATTTTAAGTATTCATTCTCATTATGGTTTTCACAGGGTTATGCAGATAGTTCTCAGCGCTTTACAGTAGGGAGCCTGATTATCCATTCCACATATACTAGTTTGCATCTGCTATTCCCAAACTGCTAATGATCCCTTCCCCACTCCTCCCCACTGGCAAGCACACGTCTGTTCTCTGTGTCTGTGAGCCTGTTCTGTTTTGTAGGCAAGTTCATGTGTGGCATATTTTAGATTCCATATATAAGTGATAGGATATAGTTCTTATTTGTAGGGTTTTTGTTTTGTTTTTGTTTTATCCTGCTTGGTGTTGTTAAGTTTCTGGATCTGTGATTAATTTTGTAAAGTCCTTGAACATTATTACTTCAAATAATTCTTCTGCTTTTTCTCTCCTTTTCCATTTAGTATTCTAATTGTGCATATGTTGCACCTTTAGAAATTGTTCCACAGATTTTGGATTTTCTATTCTATTTTTTTTAATTCCCTGTGACAATTGTAACATCTCTGTTATATCTGAGTCTAGTTCTAGGATTTCCTTTGTCTTTTCAGCATGAATTTTTTCTTGCCTTTTGGCATCTCTTAAAACTTTTTGTTGAAACACAGACATTTTGTACTGAGTAATAAGAACTGAGATAAATGGGCATTTAGTGTGAGATTTTATTTTAGTTTGGCTAGGAGCTGAGCTCCGTATTATGTCGGCTATAGTAGGTATTAGAGGCTTCAGATTCCTATTCAGATTTCTTTAGTGTCCTTTTTAATTCTCCTTGCTTGATTTGGGCTTCTCTATATGCTTCTCTTCAGAGACTCTGCATCTTGCAGCTGTTTTTGTTTTTAAATGCAGGTTTTTAACAGGAATGCATTTCTGTCATAATATTTTCATTCTCTCCTATTTTCTCAAGAGTTACCTTCTATATTCCTATCTAATTTAAAAGCTGGATTTTTGCCTCAATATTCTGTCAATCCCAGGAGGCACTTTTCGTAAATGAGCTTTAGGAGCATGATGGGCCCTCTTCCCCCAGCACCCTCAGGACTGCCCACTGCACCCCCTGCAGGCCATGTAAGATGAGCCCAAGGTTTAATAGTGCTGAGATTTTATTTTATTTTTAAATTTTTATTTATGTTAAAATTTTATATGCAGTATAGTTGATTTACAATATTGTATTAGCTTCGAGTGTAAAGTAGAGTGATTCCTTTATACATATACATATATCCATTCTTTTTCAGATTCTTTTCCCATATAGGTTACTATATTGAGTACAGTTCTCTCTGTGCTATATAATAGGTCCTTGTTGATTATCTATTTTATATATAGTAGTGTTTATTTGTTACACTCAAACTCCTAATTTATCCCTCCCACATTTCCCCTTTGGTAACCATGTTTCTTTTTGACATCTGTGAGTCTGTTTCTGTTTTGTAAACAAGTTAATTTGAATCACTTTTTTAGATTCCGCATATGAGTGGTATTGTAATGATATCTGTCCTTGATATACTTCACTAAGTATAATGATCTCTGTGTCCATCCATGTTGCTGTGAATGGCATTATTCCATCCTTTTTATAGCTGAGTAATACTTCATTGTATATATGCTAGATCTTTATCCACTCCTCAGCTGATGGACCTTTAGGTTTGCTTCCATCTCTTGGCTATTGTAAATAGTGCTGCAGTGAACATTGGGATGCTTGTGTCTTTTCCAACTATAGTTTTCTCCAGATATATGCCCAGGAGCGAGATTGCTGGATTATATGGTAGTTCTCTTTTTCATTTTTAAGGAACCTCCATGCTGTTCTCCATATTGATTGCACCAATTTATATTTCCACTAAGAGTGAGGAGGGTTCTGCTTTCTCCACATTCTTTCCAGCATTTATTGTTTATAGATTTTTTTTTATGATGGCTGTTCTGACAAATGTGAAATGATACTTCACTGTAGTTTTGATTTGCATTTCTCTAATAATTAGCCAGGCTTCCCTGGTGGCTCAGTGGTAAAGAGTCCACCTGCCAATGCAGGAGATGTGGGTTCAATCCCTGAGTCAGAAATATCCCCTGGAGAAAGAAATGGCAACCAACTTCAGTATGCTTGCCTGGAAAATCCCATGGACAGAGGAGCCTACAGTCCATGGGGTCCAAAAGAGTTGGCCGTGACTTAGCAGCTAAATAACAACAACAATAATTAGCCATGTTGAGCATCTTTCCATATGCTTTTTGACCATCTGGATATATCTTCTTTGAAGAAATGTTTATTTAGATCTTCTGCCTATTTTTGATTGGGTTGTTTGTTTTTTTGATTTAGAGCTGCATGAGCTGGTTCCATATTGGGAAATTAATCGCTTCTCAGTTATTTTGTTTTCAAATCTTTTCTCCCATTCTGTGGGTTGTCTTTTCATTTTGTTTATGGTGTTTTTGCTACGAAAAAGCCTTTAAGTTTAATTAGGTCTCATTTTTTTTTACTTTTGGTTTTATTTTCATTATTCTTAGGTGTGCGTGCATGCTCAGTCACTCAATCATGACTGACTCTGTGTGACCCCATACGTTGTAACCTGCCAGGCTCCTCTGTCCAGGGAATTTTCCAGGCAAGAATACTGGAGTGGGTTGCCATTTCCCCTTCCAGGGCATCTTCCCAAAATGCATGGCTTCTCTTAGGAGGTGGATGCAAAACATACTGCTGTGATTTATATCAAAGAGTGTTCTGCCTATATTTTCTTCTAAGAGTTTTATAATATCCAGCCTTACATGTAGGTCTTTAATCCATTTTGAGTTTATTTTAGTATATGGTGATAGAGAATGTTCTAAGTTCATTCTTTTACATGTAGCTGTTCACTTTTCCCAGTACCACTTATGGTATATTCTTGGTTCCTTTGTCATAGATTAATTGACTATAGGTGCATAGTTTATTTCTGGGTTTATCCTATTCCTTTGATCTATATTTATGTTTTTGTGCCAGTGCCATAATGTTTTGATAGCTGTAGTTGTGTAGTATAATCCTAAGTCAAGGAGCCTGATGCCTCAAACTCCAGTTTCTTTCTCAGGATTACTTTGGCTATTCAGAGCCCTTTATGTTTCCATACAGACTTTTTGTTCTCAGTTCAGTTCAGTCGCTCAGTCGTGTCTGACTCTTTGCAACCCCATCACCCACAGCACTCCAGGCCTCCCTGTCCATCACCAACTCCTGGAGTCCACCCAAACCGTGTCTATTGAGTCAGTGATGCCATCTAACCGTCTCATCCTCTGGCGTCCCCTTCTCCTGCCCTCAATCTTTCCCAGCATCAGGGTCTTTTCCAGTGAGTCAGCTCTTTGCATCAGGTGGCCAAAGTACTGGAGTTTCAGCTCCAGCATCAGTCCCTCCAATGAACACTCAGGACTGATCCCTTTAGGATGGACTGGTTGGATCTCCCTGCAGTCCAAGGGACTCTAGTCTTCTCCAACACCACAGTTCAGAAGCATCAATTCTTCTGCACTCAGCTTTCTTTACAGTCCAACTCTCACATCCATACATGACCACAGGAAAAACCATAGGCTTGACTAGATGTTGTTGACAAAGTAATGTCTCTGCTGTTGAATATACTGTCTAGGTTGCTCATAACTTTCCTTCCAAGGAGTAAGCGTCTTTTAATTTCATGGCTGCAATCACCATCTGCAGTAATTTTGGAGCCCAGAAAAATAAAGTCAGCCACTGTTTCACTATTTCCCCATCTCTTTGCCATGAAGTGATGGGGCTGGATGCTATGATCTTAGTTTTCTGAATGTTGAACTCTAAGCCAGCTTTTTCACTCTCCTCTTTCACTTTCATCAAGAGGCTCTTTAGTTCTTCTTCATTTTCTGCCATAAGGGTGGCATATCTGAAATTATTGATATTTCTCCCAGCAGTCTTGGTGACAATATACAGCCTTGACATACTCCTTTTCCTATTTGGAACCAGTCTGTTGTTCCATGTCCAGTTCTAACTGTTGCTTCCTGACCTGCACACAGATTTCTCAAGAGGCAGGTCAGGCAGTCTGGTATTCCCATGTCTTTCAGAATTTTCCACAGTTTATTGTGATCCACACAATCAAAGTTCTGTGAAAAATGCCATTGGCAATTTGATAATGCTTGCATTGAATCTATAGATTGCCTTGGGTAGAATACTCATTTTGACAATATTGATTCTTCCAATAAACAACATATCTTTCTGTCTGTTTGTATCATCCTATTTCTTTCTTTCATCAGTGTCTTATAGTTTTCAGAGTACAGGTCATTTGCTTCTTAGGTAGGTTTATTCCTAGGTATTTTATTCTTTTTGATTCAGTGGTAAATGGGATTGTTTCTTTAATTTCTCTTTCTAATTTTTCATTGTTAGTAGTTTTTGGTATTAATTTGATCTATACTGCACTGTTATTATGCTGCACTCCATTTACTCTGGTTACTAATGAGGGAGGGAAGTGTTCTCAATTTTGTGATTTTATTTCACTAATTTAGTGGGCCTTTATCTCTAGACTGTGACCTTCACGAATTTTTCTTGTCTTGCATAGCTTGCTTTCTCCACTTAGGTGGAATGGGCAGGGCAAAACAGGCTTGGGTGGGAAGGATGTCCTTCACTAGCTGGAGTAAGGTGTTAGTAAGCTCTTTCCTCTGGAGAACAGTCCTTTGTATGGAGGATGCTTGGAACATGTTACATAGTGACTACTCTTTTCCCTCTTCCTGAGTAGCAAGGGGATCTTTTTTGGATTTTCACTGTGACACCTTATAAGGTTCCTGTGTCCTGGTCACCCTAATATTGCAGCCCCAGGAGTATCTCACTCTCAGGCTTTTCCACACTTAGCCTCCCCTGCAATTCTAGTATCTTCTGTCCAGGTAAGCAAATCTCAGCTGTGACCCTCTGGAGCTACCTGTCTTGCCAGATTTTGAAGTTGCAGTTTGCCCTATGACCTCAGTTCTCTGGTCAGTAGCGAAAAGTTACTGATTTTCAATTTGTTCAGCTTGTTCTTATTGTAAGAACAGGAATGAGAACTTCTAGGCTCTTTATGTCAGAGATGAAACCAAATGTATTTTCTGTATATAATTTCAGTTCTTTCAAATTTGCGAGGTTTGTTCTTCAGCACAGAATCAGAATATAGTCTGTCCTGGTGAATGTCCCATGGGCTCCCAGGAGAAAAAGGAAGTGTGTTTTGTTACTGTTGGGTGGAGTGTTTTGTATATGTTAGTTAGATTCTTTGGTTCATTGAGTTGTTCAGTTCTACTGTACCCGTGCTGAGAGGCTAGTAGTTTGGTTGCTGAGAGTAAAAATGTTGAAGTTCCCACTCTTATTGTGAGTTTATCTATTTCTCCTTTCAGTGCTATTATTTTTAACAGCTTTATTGAGATAGTTTACATATCATGCAATTCACCCATTAAAGTATACAATTCAGCAGTTTTTACTATAGTCACAGATACGTCCGTCAATACGTTCCACAGAGTCTTGGAATATTTTCCTCACCCGAAAAGACACTTTGTACTCTTTAGCTTTCACTTCTCTGTTTCCCCATACCTAGCCCTAAGCAACTAATTACCTTCTTTATATATAAATTGATGGATTTCTATGTCCCAATCTTTTGGATACGGAGAACAGGCTTCTCTTGGAGGTTTGGAGGATTTGGTTTTTTTGTTTGTTTTGTTTTTTGCTCCTGCTTGGTGGTGGTTCTGGGTTGGAAGTGTCTAGTCTTATCTGAGGTATATGGGAGGCAGTAAGGAAGCCAAGGGATTTACCATTGCTGTGTTGCTTCTCAAGCCCTAGAGTCCTAGGCTGTCTGTCTTCATTCTGTCTTTCATAGTCTTCCAATGCTTGCTTGTTGTGTTATTTTAATTAAAAGAGAAAGGACCTGAGAGCAATGGGACTGTTCCATCTTGGTACAACCAATAGCTCCACCAAAACGTATTTTGCCTCCAGAATCCAAAGGAACCCACAAATATGTATCTGTTTTTTCATAGTGAGCAGTTCTGGATGTAACTCTTCTTTCCATTTGAAACTTTACCAATGTGGCAGATACCTGAACTTTTGCAGGCCTTCTCTCTCACCTCTAGTAGGCATGAATTGTATTAAGTATCAGGTGTGTTTGCTATTTCCAATTTGATTTCCCCTCACCAATACGTATCTTAATGTTTCAGTGAAGAGACTGCTTTCCTGACCCGCTCAGAGATTTCCAGGTAGTGACTGAGCAGATTATACCTCATTGGATCCACTACAACATCCCCATTTCTCTAAGCCTTTGTTCTTCTTCCTCTGGACTATACAGTGGAAGTTCCAGCATGTCTTTCTCACTGACTGTAGGCCTCTACTGGGTCAAGACTTCTATTAACCATTATAGGTACTCAAACAAACACATTAAATCCTAAGGCCTATGTGAAACACCCTCCTTGGCCTGATCTAGTCTTAGACTTATTCTCACTGGCTAATGTACTTAGACTCCATTGCTCTCCAAATTCCTGCAAATAAAATTTGGCAAGATTCCTTCATGTATGTAATCTCTCCCAGGAGCAGCTCCTGCAATTATCTCTGAATCATGCTGGGATTTTACTTTCTCTATGGCCCTAGAGGCAGGGAGTATTGTTCATGTGGGTCCTAAGAAGAAAAATTTCCTTTTAGGTAACCACACCAGATGAAGTCAGTGAAATCTTTTTATTCAAGTGAATGCTTGTTTTCTTAGAAGGCAAGAAAGGCTGTTTCTAATGTGAAGAAATGTTTAGAGATATTAGAGTTTTAAGGTTCTTATCCTCCTGTCTACACAAAGGTTTCCATCTCAAGTCTCAAGTCCTCACCCTTTCCCAGCCAGAACCTTTATCTTAGCATAAGAGACTCAGCGTAAATATTCCTGTAGCTGGCATGTGGTTCTGCAGCTTGTACACTCAGACCTCAGGCATGACATTCACACAGCTTCATAAAATAAGAATTCCTCTAAGGCCACCATAGAAACTTTCTGATTCTCTACCTATGCCTTGAATTGAGAGTTTAAGTCACTAAGTTTATCTGTTTTTTTTTTTGAGGGGCTTGGGATTTGGGGGATCTCTTCAGCAGTCAGAAGACTCCATCTCCCTCCATAGTCTTTGAATTCATCATGATGCCACAGCAATCAAGTACCACCACACTTGATCTCCCAGCACCTTATCCTCCACTGGCAGTCTGAGTGACCATTCAAGTCATCGTGATACCACAGCTTCAAGTGATCAGTGATGTCCCGTTGTTTCCCTAGCAAGGAGGTCATTCATGATCTCACCAACCCAACCCCAGAATCCCATTCTGATGGACTGTTCCTTAGGCCACTCCCTCTAACACACACTAAATCAGCCACGTTACTGGCTGGAAAGCATACATAAGCTGGAATGTTGAAGAGGAATTAATGGTGAGGGACTATTTATAGGAGTTCAGGCAGGATTCAGTGCACCCACAGGGATGAGAAAGTACCTGGGAACTTACAGCAGTAGGAAGGTTTACTATTCTTAATCTTTTGGCTTAAAGAACAAAGGAAGATCTGGAGGCTGTTGAGAACTAGAGCCATCAGGAGGGGCCTGCCCAATAAAAGGTCTGATCAGAGAGGTAGAGATAGAGTGAGGGGAAATAGTTAACTGTTCCATAAAAGCAGGGAAAAAAACTGGCAAAAGTTGTCAGAATTGAAGTTTTCAGAACTCCGGAAATTAACAAAAGCTTACAGCAATCTGGAGTGCACTTATTCAAGAAAAGTGGCTGGATCTCATAAAGAACAGAGATCTTTGTGATGTTTTAACTTACAGTCCCATCTTCTAGTCTTAACCTTGAAAACTAAGGATCTGAAATCACAGTTAAAACCAGCAAGCTGGAAGCAATTGGAAAAGTGTGAGAGGAAGTAGGAGCATCTTCAAAGGGTGGTTCACTAAGAAACCCTGCTTGCAAATCTGTCTTTTTATTTCTTCAGTCAGAGTTCACCAGTGCAAAAAACCTCTTCCCTGAGGGTATTTGTCAAAAACTGTCAAAACAATTGCAAGCAATTGCTTAACTTCACAGATGTCTGAGGCAGTGAATAACTGTTGGGCCAAATAATAGACTAAGCAGCTGAATATGGAGAAGCTCTATACAGCCAGCAAAAACAAGATCGGCAGCTGACTGTGGCTCAGATCATGAAATCCTTATTGCAAAATTCAGACTTAAATTGAAGAAAGTGGGGAAAACCACTAGACCATCCAAGTATGACCTAAATCAAATCCCTTATAATTATACAGGGGAAGTGACAAATAGATTCAAGGAATTAGATCTGATACACAGAGTGCCTGAAGAACTATAGAGAGAGGTTCACATTGTACAGGAGACAGTGATCAAAACTGTCCCCAAGAAAAGGAAATGCAAAAAGGCAAAATGGTTGTCTGAGGAAGCCTTACAAATAGCTGACAGACAAGTGAAACAAAAGGCAAAGGAGAAAAAGAAGAATATATCCATCTGAATGCAGAGTTCCAAAGAATAGCAAGGAGAGAAAAGAAAGCCTTCCTTTGTGATCAATGCAAAGAAATGGAGGAAAGCAATAGAATGGGAAAGACTAGAGATCTCTTCAAGAAAATTAGAGATACCAAGGAAACCTTTCATGCAAAGAGGGGCACAATAAAGGACAGAAACGGTATGGACCTAACAGAAGCAGAAGATATTAAGAAGAGGTGGCAAGAATATACAGAAGAACTATTCAAAAAAGGAAGAACTATTCAAAAAAGGAAGAACTATTCAAAAAATGACCTAGATAACTGTGATGGAGTGATCACTCACCTAGAGCCAGTTGTCCTGGAATGCGGTCAAGTGGGCCTTAGGAAGCGTCACTATGAACAAAGCTAGTGGAGGTGATGGAATTTCCAGCTGAGCTATTTCAGGCCTAAAAGATGATGCTGTGAAAATGCTGCCCTCAAATCTGTATGCAGGTCAAGAAGCAACAGTTAGAACCAAACATGGAACAACAGACTGGTTCCAAATGGGGAAAGGAGTACATCAAGGCTGCATATTGTCACCATGCTTATTTAACTTGTATGCAGAGTCCATCGTGAAAAATGCTGGGCTGGATGAAGCACTGGCTGGAGTCAAAATTGGCGGGAGAAATATCAATAACCTCAGATATGCAGATGACACCACCCTTATGGCAGAAAGTGAAGAGGAATTAAAGAGCCTCTTGATAAAAGTGAAAGAGGAGAGTAAAAAGCTGGCTTAAAACTCAACATTCAAAAACGAATATCATGGCATCTGGTCCCATCACTTCATGGGAAATAGATGGGAAACAAGGAAACAGTGACAGACTTTATTTTCTTGGGCTCCAAAATCACTGCAGATGGTGACTGCAGCTGTGAAATTAGACAACACTTGCTCCTTGGAAGAAAAGCTATGACCAACCTAGACAGCACATTAAAAAACAGAGATATTACTTTCCCAATAAAGGTCCTTATAGTCAAAGCTATAGTTTTTCAGTAATCACGTATGGATGAGTTGGACCATGAAGAAAACTGAGCACTAAATAATTGATGCTTTTGAACTACAGTGTTGGAGAAGACTCTTGAGAGTCCCTTGGACTGCCAGGAGTTCAAACCAATCCTAAAGGAAATCAGTCCTGAATATTCATTGGAAGGACTGATGCTGAAGTTGAAGCTCAGTGCTTTGGCCACCTGATGTGAAGAGCTGACTCACTGGAAAAAGACCCTGATGGTGGGAAATACTGAAGCCAGGAGAAGAAGAGGATGACAGAGGATGAGATAGTTGGATGGCATCACCAACTCAATGGACATGAGTCTGAGCAAGCTTTGGGAGTTGGTGATGGACAGGGAAGCCTGGTGTGCTGCAGTCCATGGGGTCACAAAGAGTTGGAAAAGTTGGACACAACTGAGCAACTGAACTGAACTGAACTGAAGGCTGAAAAGGAAGATAGGAGAATGAGGTTTCTGCAGGGGCTTCAAAAAGCACTGACATATTTCTGGGAGTATGTAAGGTCATGTGCATGCATAAGAATGTGGGCATGTTCAGAGAAGACCCAAGAAGGCCCTGAGCTTTCACTTCTGCTGGCAGGAAGTGAGACTCTGTGCAAGCAGGATGTGAAGGCTAGGGCAGAGTTGTCAGCTGCCTGGTTGGGTGCTGAAAAGTGTGACAGAGCCCAGTGAGAACTAAAGCCATATAGGAAGGCCCATCCAGGGGAGGTATATCCTCATATCAGCCAAACCCAGCTGGTTAGGGAATCCAGGATTAGTACAAAAATCTAAGACAGGAGAACCCATGGAAGTAGGTCTAGCTCTTGCCTTGAGATCTTTGATCATCCAAGATAATACATGGCAAAACTTCTTTCAGAGGATTGTGGTGACCCCGAGAAAATTAAAGCCCTTAGAGAAACAAAACGGTTTATAAGTGGTTGCCAGAGACTTGGCAGGGGGTTTAGGGTATGGTGCTTTGCTGCAAGTGGATCCAAGGAACATTTAGAGAGATGAGAAATATTTTATATGTTGATTGTGGTGTTAAATACTTGTACATATTTCAAAACTCATTCAACTGTAAAAAGAAGGAAAAAAAAGTTCAGCTTTTCTCTCTTCCTGTGGCTGTGCCTCCTACTGTCCTAATTCAGCCAGAAACCAGCCATCAGCAGCTTGGGAGGTAGGGTGTGTAGAGGTCACCTTGGACTACATGTGTGTGTGCTAAGTCGCGTCAGTCCAACTCTGCAATTCTTATGGACTGTAACCCACCAGGCTGCTCTGTCCATGATATTCTCCAGGCAAAAATACTGGAGTGGTTGCCATGCCCTCCTCCAGGGGATCTTCTTGACCCAGAGACTGAACCCACATCTCTTATATCTCCTGCATTGGTACGTGGGTTGTTTACCACTGGTGCCACCACAGAGAAAGGCAAAGACTGGGCTGAGGAGTGGGGAAAAGAGAAAATGCCAGCACAGGGAGTCCTGTGTAATCAACAGTAGGTTATTCTCTCCTCACCAGAGGATAGCACTTCTGGTGGGAAAACAAGGCATCCAGCCACTGGAGCTGCCCAGACTGGCTCACAACTCACTGCAGGAAGATGCCAAGTGGAGTTTGAGACGGGATTCCTCTGCTTGTGGGAGAAGACCCTGAAACTCCGGGATTCAGATTCTGAAATTACCTCTATAAGCAGTCTATGGGAATACATTTATAGGATAAATCCCTTAAAATTGTGTTTTAAAAACTCTTTGGTGTATATATATATATATGTGTGTGTGTGTGTGTGTGTGTGTGTGTGTGTGTGTGTGTGTGTATGTTAAATCGGTGACATTTTCAATTACATGATTTTTATAATGTATTTCAAATTCTCTCATTGCACTGGGTCTAGCAAGCAGAATTCAGACCATAACATGGAATAAAGCTTATTTTTCCTTAGCTGCTAACATAGGGGGCTTCCCAGGTGCCACTAGTAGTGAAGAACCTGCCTGCCACTGGAGGACACATAAGAGACTCAGATTCAACCCCTGGGTTGGGAAGATCCCCTGGAGGAGGGCAAGTCAAGCCACTCCAGCTAACGTAGAGGTGTTGTCTGAAAGCTGCTAATAAAATGAGCACGTGCATACCTCACCTGATTCCAGTGCTCAGTTTTAAAAGGAATTTACATTCCTATTGTGTGTTCTGTTGACCATACCTAGTTCTTTATTTTAACCAAGAAAAAGACTGTCTCTAATGGGAGGAATCCTGAGGCTTTCCTCTTGAACTCACTGTTCATCTGCCCCTCTTTCCCCAGGAGGACAACTGTGAGTTTTGTGGCTTACTGCTGCTCCACCCAGTGTCTGCAGACTTTTGACCTACTGAGCTGATAAACACTCAAGAGCCTCAGGAGTGGTGCCAGCTTGACACTGCAGTTGCCTGCATATCGCACACTGTGCGGCAAAGGGGTAGAGTCCAACCAGCCCAGCAGCCCTTGCGCCCTGCCACACTCGGAGACTACAGGACTCTGGAAATGTCACGATCGAGCTTCAGAACTGAAATGCCTTTCCCCAAGTTGGAATATATCCTCCCCCAAATTAAGAACCCTTGGTCTTCTGTGTTTTCCTTTTTATGTGAGTGTGTCTCATATGCAGACTGTTTAGTCTGATATGCCTCCCAAACCTAATTTAGTGCAAGTTTCAGCTCCCTGAAGAACTATAATTTGATAATACAACCAAATTAACTTTTGAACATATATACCTTCAGTGGTACTTGTAATCTTCTCCTCTGTCTTTCTTTCCCCAGTGAATTATTCCCCAGAGGTTATTCTCCATGTTTTTAGCAAATTTCAGCCAACCCTATGACCTCAATAGGATTGAATTGTTGGCAGAGGGGTGGGGGTGGGGGTTGGGGGTGAGGGGGAGGAGAGAGAGGATGCCTGAGTTGGCTCCAAGTTGGACTCTAGTAGGGGCTTCACAAGGGTCCTAGCACACACCCTCTGGAAAGTTACAACTTTGTTTATAGAGTTTTGCAACCTATTTTGTGAGGGTTTTAAAAATAAAACTAGACTATAAATGAAATAGACACTTTTGAAAGACTACAAAAAATAATTTTTGATTTTTTTATTCCCCCTCATAAGATTATTTTTTATTTAAGAAGAGTTTGAGGAATATTTGAGGCTTTAAAAGAATCTGATTCTTTTCCTTCTGGATTTAAACATTTTCTGGGTACTGAGAAAGGGAGAAGAGAACACATCAAAATATGACCTCTGGTGTTTCTTGTTAGATGGATTATGGTTAAACTTATACTGACTTTGAAATATCTTTGTTACATATGATAAACAAGTCTCAGCTACTTCTACTAGTTTTTAGCAAGGTGATTCTAAATACAGTCTGTGCACATTTATTTAAATACCTGCAGCATTAGATAATCTTCATTTTGACCCTGGATTTCTTAAGTACTTGACACACTGTTGTCCAGATAACACTGAGAAAACACAGGAAACGCAGGTCCAAATTCAGCCTTGGACTTTTGCAAAAAGGCCATAAATGGAAAGTGTGAGATTGTACTCTGACATAAGATAATGCTCTTAGTGGAGGACTCACATATTTGCTCTTCCTTTGAAAGGATGGCATTTTAATGTTGCTTTGCTGCCAGATGTTCCTCTGGTTGCTGTGAACTGATTCTTTTTTACGTTTTTAAAAAGTTTAATTGTACATAGTTTTCTCTAAAGGCAGGACTAAAAAGGAACCAGGAAGGTTTACTTGGTAGGAAAATTATTTTCCAAAAATTTCATATTTGTCAAAAATTTGGTTTATGGAATTTTATTAGCTGCCCTAAATCTGTAATGCTAGGCTCTAACAGTGCTAAAAATCCTACATAGTTACTGACGAATGTGTGATCTTTTCACAGTCACACCACCTGCTGCCCGGAAAGCAGACTACGCACATAGAATGGTGAAGGCAGAACATTATCAACTATATTTCCACTGTTCTTACTTCCTCTTGTCCCTTTCATAACTTGGCCTCTTCAGCCTTAATCTTTCAAAGGCTTATAGTATAATAGGAACTGAAGATCTATATCAAATGTAACACTTCTTTCATCTTTTGGAATAATTGAAGTTTTAGTGTAACCCCTCCATGTATATAAATTGGGAGGTGAAAATGTGGCATGAAATTTCACAAATGTGGTTCAGGCCTAAGAGGCTGCTACCTATCATTTCAGTGACAGTAATATGTTTTCAACATCTTTCTACTTCTCTCTCCACAATCATATGTCTTAAAATGGAGTTGTGAAATTTTGATAACCTAATATTCAGGATTCTATTGAAACAAGGATATGTAATACTTGTTTGAGATTTTACAAAGACAGCTACAATCTAAGCAGCCTCTGTATGAATAATGTAAATTGAACTCCAGCAGTGGGCTAGGCAGACAACATTTGGATGGTCTTAGCCTTAATCCTGAGACCAGAGCCCAGTTTGATGCAGAATCCAATTTAATTGATGAGAAATGGAACTTATAATTTGACTTCTTCAGTGCTGTTCATTCACTGGTGTCATTCTTAACCTTTTAATACTATAAAGGAGTGTTGTAGACTGGAGAAGATTTGCCTACATTCTAAATATTTAATTGTGTCCAGAGCTTTGCAGAAAATTCTGAAGTTATTATATATGTGTTTTCCTGAGCAATGGTTATCTTAGGTAGAGAAATACTTCATGCAATTATAATGATGCCCCAAAAGTTAATTGTTTGGAAAATATAGCCTATTCAGGTACGTTTACATCAGTAATCTGATATGTGGATACTGGTAAATTTTAAAATCCAGGATATCCTTTGGGCGTAGAGCTTCTTAAGACAGAGTTCAAAGAGGGTCCATTTAAACTGGATTACTATATCAGTGTTCTTTGAAATGCCAAGTTGTTATACCAAAATCTTCAATTACATAACATTGCATAGATCAATGAAATGTTGCATCTTCGATGAATAAAATGCATATTTTGAGCATACTTTAATAGTTTTAAAACTGACCAAACACAGAAGAGTCCTGGCTAGTGGAGATACGTTCTGGTTAATAGAAGGATGAACTCCTTTGTTATCTGACCCTCCTTTTCTGGAAAAGCATGGTCTGCATTAAATATCTTTTGGTCAACGTACTCAGCACTCACTAAAACCTTTTACACTCTGGCTTGTCTTCCTAGTTTAATGTACATCTCTCTTTTCTTCCACATTTAATTCCACAAATTAAAATGTTCACAATTTAAGAAAAATACTTCAATACCAGTTGGCTTACGAGGCTTTACACATAGTTTTCAATACATACCTATTTTGTAATCTCTTTCAAAGCCACTTTTAGAAACTATTAATAGTAAAATTAGGTTTCTGTTTCCTGAGTTGAAAAATCAGATATGTTCATCTTTAGTGTAAAAGGCTTAAACATGATACACTGCTTCAGGAGAAATCAAAACATTTTTGTTCAGATGATTTATGATCATGGATTCCTAACTGGACCAACACTAATGCAATGATGTAATTCAATATTGAGATGTAAATTCATTTCATAGACATAATCTTATTTAAAAATCAGGAGTCTTGTTTTAAAATGTATCCTTACATAACCCTGGACAATTTATTATGCTCTTATTATTTTTGTGGTTTTCATCAACTCTTGCTTATACTCCTGATGAGGCTCTTCTACATTTATCCAGGAAAATTAAGTGAATATCTTGCCTTCTGTTAAACTGAGGGAATTTTTATGAAGTCTGTATTCTTGAAAATAACTACATGGCTATCTAAAATTCATTCAATTCTCACTATCCCTACCCAGGAAGTACCTCCCTGTGCTAGTAGCTATAGATCTGAAAGTGATGCAAGTGTCTCTAGGAAAGGGATTGATCATAGCTGAGTGCCTGTTATCTTTGGTCAGGAAAAGAGACTGCTTCACAGTCTAGGATATTCTCTTTGATGCATGACTATATGGTACACAGAGACCAAAAAGTACTGACAGCCCAGTGTGGTAGCTGGACAGAAGGTGAGCATTTGGAAGACATTTCTATATGTAATTAAGAGACTTGCAAGGGCCAGGTTTCCCCCAGCCCCCCCTTTCTCCAGTTCACCTTACAGCAGAGTGTGGATTATCCTTGCTACCTGTCAGGTTTTGCTTCTCATAGCAATTTTGATACTATAGTACACCAAGATTCATTCCTTCCTTCGTTTTTATATTGTGAAAAAAAATTTCTAATATTCTGAGTCTGCTGGCTGAAACATTTTGACACTGCTCATTTATAGTGTGGATATTTTCTATAATTCATATTATATCCACTTTGGTCATTTTCACAGATACTGCTGTTTATAGAATAGTTGAGCTTGAACCATGTCAATGCCTAGAAATGTCAATGGTGATGACTTTATTGTTTTAACCAGATTCACTTTGTTAAGAGAAATAAAGACATTAAATACTTAAAGCCAGCCAAAATGGTGGAATAAGCACCTCTGGAGATTCTCCCCCAATAAAGACAAGGAAAAAATTTGCAAACAAATCAGAGTCAACTTTTTTCAGAACTCTGGAAATTAATCTTGCAGCATCCCAAGAAATATTTATGCAAGAGAAATAGCTGAATCTCAGTAAGAACTGTAAGTTTTATGGTATTTTAACTAGTCATTTCCACCACCACCCCCTGCCCATCTCTAGTTCTGCTTATCCTTGAAGACCAACAGTTCACAATCATGGTAGAAACAGCAGCATAGAAGCCACTGGAAGAATGGGGTTGGAGCTCTTTCAATGCCTCATTCTCAGAGAATTATCTGGTGGTTTCCTGGAAGACCTCACTTGCAAGACTGTCTTTATTTTCTCTGATCAGAGTTTGCCACCAATGCTTTTCCAAGCATTTAATGAGAAAAAATCAGAGGAGTTTGTGGCTGCCTGAAGTAATAACCATTGGAGCAAACCACAGGCCAACCATAAACTAAAAGGAAAAGTTGAGTAATGAGAGGCTTCAAAATGCTCTGCCATTCCTGGGAATTTAGATGACCTTGTACATGCATAGACCAAGGA
The DNA here is from genome assembly GCA_917880005.1 of Nanger dama. Lineage (NCBI taxonomy): Eukaryota > Metazoa > Chordata > Mammalia > Artiodactyla > Bovidae > Nanger > Nanger dama. The sequence goes on along the minus strand of CAKJTW010000044.1, from coordinate 6,896,817 downwards.
CTTTGCACAAGCCAAGGTTTGTTACTCCTGCTCAGGAAAGACCTGGAGACATCCTGACTCTCACCTTAGATTGATCTTGGTGAACTGCTCAAGCAGAAAGTGAAGATGAAGGCAGAGTTGTCGACCTCCTGGCTGGTTGTTGGAGGATGTCCCAACATGCATACAAAGATGTCAGCAAAGACTGGGAGAGTTATTGGTTTCAGATGCTTACGGAAGTACTGTCTAATCATTCGGTGACTAAGAAACTATCTGAGAAAGACTTCAGAGTCTATCTTTTAGGAAGAATATGGACTTTAAAGAATTTGTTCAGATGAGTTGCTGAACAACCAAAACCAGCAACTTCATCAAACTCTTAGCAAAAGGGTAAGTAAATCTAATTTCTAAAGTTATTCTATTAGTTTTCCTCAAAAAAAAATTATGAGACATGCAAAAATAAGCGTGCACCATAAAAAGTGGAAAAAGTCAATAAACAGTCTTGAGAAGGTCCAAATGTTGGAATATGTAAAGACTTTAAATTGACTATTTTAATATATTCATATAACTAAAATATGAAAATGATGTATCACTGAGTAGAAAACTCAGTGGTAAATAAAAAGTGATAAAAAGAAATTATTTTTTAAATGCATAAATTGTAGAGTTTAAATAAAAATAGCTGAAATGAAAAATTTCCCAGAGGAGCTCAACTTCAGATTTGAGTAGGCAGAAGAAAGAATCAGCAAATTTGAATATAGGTCAGTTGAGGTTATCCAGGTTGAAGGACAGAAAGAAAAGAGAATGGAGAAAAATTAATAGAGCCTTGAAAACCCATCAGATACTATCACGTGTACCAATATATGCATAACAGGAGTCACATAAAGGGAGAAGAGAAAAGAATATTTGAAAAATAATGACCAAAGACTTCAAAATTTGATGAAAAATATTAACATACCAAGAAGCTCAATGAACCTGAAGTAGGATAAATTAAAACTCATTCCTGAACATATAATCATACTGCCAAAAGATACAGACAAGGAGAAAATTGACTCATACACAAGAAATTCTTCTCAGAAAATGTGGAGACCAGAAGGGAGAAGGATGACTTCTTGGAATGCAAAAGGAAATGTCTATCAAGCAAGAATTTTGTATCCAGCAAAACAATCCTTCAAAAGTGAAGATGAAATTAAAACATTCTCAGATAAAACAAAATTCAGCATTAGCAAGCCTGTCCTAAAAAAAATAATAAACAGAGTCCTTCAGGCTACAATAAAAGGACAATAGACTAACTCAAATGCACATGAAGAAATAAAGAGTACAGATAAAGGGAGCTACATGGGTAAACATAAAACAGCATAAATGCATTTTTTGTTCACAACTTTTTTTAACTCCTAATTTAAGAGGCAACTCCATTAAAAAGTTATAAATCTTTGTTGATGGTCACAAAGTGAGAAAACAAAATATGTGTGACAATAACAGTACAAAGAAAGGGAGAGGGAACAAACCTGTATGGGAACAAACTTTTGTATAAGTTTGAGATTAAGCTGGTATTAATCAAAACTAGACTATATATTAAGATATTAATTATAATCCTCAGGGAAAATACTAAGAAATATATGGTAAAATAATAACTAAAGAATATATAGTAAAAGATACAAAAATGGCACACTAAAAACACACAACAGAAGGCATGGAAGTATGGAGGAATAGAAAAGAAGACATGAGACATAGAAAACAAATAGCAAGATGGCAGACTAAAGCCTACCTTATCAGTAATCATATTAAATGTAAATGAATTAGCACTCCTATTAAAAGGTAGAAATGGCAGAATGGGTAAAATCATGATCCAACTATTTGCTGCCTACAAATCAGTAACACATAGATTGAAAGTAAAACCAAAAAAAAAAGGAAAAAGATATACCACACAAACTTAACAAAGAGAGCCAGTGTGGCTATATTAATCTCAAACAAAAGAGACTTTAAGGCATAAATTGTTACTAGAGACAAAGACATTACATAATAATAAGAGGATCAGTCCATCAAGAAGACATAATTATGCACATATATGTACCTGACAACAGAGTGCCAAATACATGAAGGAAAAACTGATAGAGTTGAAGTGAGAGACAGCCAATCAGTAATAGCAGTTGGAGACTTCAGTGCTTCACTTGCAATTTTGGATAGAACAACTAAAGAGAAGTCAACAAAGAGAGGACTTGAACAACACTTTAAGCCAGTGGCCCTAACAGACATGCGTAGAACAAGAGCAAATGTGCCTTCTTTTAAAGCGCACATGGAGCATTCCTTGGGGTAAAAAGTCCTAATATTTTTAATAGGATTGAATCACACAAAATATATTCTCCGACCACAAGAGAATGAAATTAGAAACAACTGAAGGAAACTTAGCAATTTTATAAATATATGGAAATTTAACATTACATTTCTAGTTAATCAATGGGTAAAAGAAGAAACCATAGATTAATGGTTGCCTGGATGGGGGCAAGGGAAATGGGTAATGACCACAAGTGAGTGTGGCGTTTCTTTATGGGGTGATGAAAACGGTCTGGAGTTAGATAGTCATGATGGTTGCACAACCTTGTGACTATACTAACAGTGCACACATGGGAGAGATGGTTTTGCGGTATGTGAATTATATCAGCTTAAACCCAGTGGTACAGCTTACTTTACATACCTGTAAACAAGCTATTTTTCAATAGACCAATAATCCTTGCAGAATCCAAGAATGGAACTGCAGTCACTGTGGCTGTGAAATGAATGGAAACTCAGTATTAACACTCATCTGGTTTTAGAGTCTGTGCTTACTAGTTAATATCAGCGTCAGCCCAAATCCACAGTAATTTAAAAATCCCAGGTGGTGAGTGTTCCAACTCACTTAATCCACTGAACAAACAGTCACCATTCCAGTGAGGCCCCTCAAGGAACAGAGACCACTAAAAGTAAAACACCATGAAATTAATGTGTTTGAAAATATAATCAAGTGGAAAATTCTGGAAAGTACTAGGAAGTACTCTTCTGTAAAGAACTTGTAAATCATATTGCTTTTTCCTAGTTTACAACACTGATTGGTACCATTTTTTATCTAGAACAAAAATTTATCAGGGGGTATTATTTACTAAAGGTCATTTTGTATCTTTTCATCATAATTACAGCTATGTGTTTATCATGGTTTAAAAAAAATACTTCTACCCAAGGCTGTTAATAATTCTCTGAAACTGATAAAGATCACTGTTTAATTTATTGACCAAACAATTACACCCACTTTGATCCTGCATATCCATGCAGTCTAATTCAGTATACCAAAACAATGTTTAGATTTTAAATTAAAAGAGATTTTATAATTATTCATAAGAAACAGTAGTTGTATCTTGCCCTCTTTAGGTTTATCTTCTTTAATTTTAGGTGATTGTTCTGGTAAAAAATTTTAAAAGAAAAATATAAATCCAGTTGCAGTATTATTAGTATGATCTTACTATTTGAAACAATCCAGTAAATTGTGTTGTGAGTTATGATTAAGGAGTCCTGTACATTGATTATATAATGCAATTATGCATAAAAGCACTTGGTAGACAACCCTAAAAGGAAAATCTGCTCTTTTTATTTAATCCCTATCTTCCTATAAGAATTCTCTATCTGTGTAATTTTTACATCTTGTAATTTATATTAAAGTAGGCTTTTTTCTAATTACAAAAGCAATACTACAGCCTAGAGAAAGAGATGAAGAAAAAGCTTACTATCCCAATAATCCCTTCATAAGTTTTTGTCTTTTCACTCTTTTCTATGAATGCTACACATATACTTGTGGATTTACTTAAATGACATCTTAGCATACAAACTACTTTATAACTTGCTTTCTTCAACTAATATTTTGTGAAAATCATATCAATAAAAATACATACATACATACTGACTATGTAGTATTAAATTTTTTACCAATATGTAGTATATATATTTAATACATTTTTAAACAAAAATTTTGCTTTTATTGAACTTGAAAGTATCGATTTCTCTTAGTTTCTTTATGTAGTACCAATTTATTTGGGAAGGGAGATTAAATTTTATAAGCAAGTATTAGATTGCTACTACTTTTATAGGTATATGCTTCCCTGGTGGCTCAGAGGTTAAAGCATCTGCCTCCAATGCGGGAAATCCGAGTTTGATCCCTGGGTCGGGAAGATCCCCTGGAGAAGGAAATGGCAACCCACTCCAGTACTCTTGCCTGGAGAATCCCATGGACAGAGGAGCTTGGTAGGCTACAGTCCACGGGGTCACAAAGAGTTGGACACAACTGAGTGACTTCACTTTCACTTTCACTTTCATCATCAGTTTAGCTCTTTTCAACTAGAGCAATCTTGGAAAACTTTAACTTTTTATTTAATGTCAAAGTCACTGTGACTAGAGCCCTGAACTAGGATTTCATTCAAAATGTACTTTGATTAGTGCAGTTTTCTAGTATGCCACAACCACTACAGTCTTCAGTCAAGAGATTTTCTCCCACCCCAGACATTTCCACTTGGCATATTTTTTTCTAGAACAACAACAAAAAATGAGCTGGGATCTGATCAATTAACCTTCTGTTTAATATTAATTTCAAAACACTAATTGACATCAGATTCTCAGTGAAAATACTTACAGTTAGCACAATAATCTGGGATCCCTGCAAAAACAAAATATGGAATACAGCTTTTTAGTTAAAACAAGCAGCTCACAGAAAAAAAATGTGTTAATGCCAACAAGAGAATGACATCGAAAAAGACAAATTAGTCGCAGAGGGGTGGGGAGGAGCAAACTACACCTTTGGGGAGAGTTTTCGTGGCTCACGGACAAGTGGCTGAGGAACTCTGTAGACTGAGGAAGGTGAAGAATGAAGAGATAAAGGTCAGGGAGAAAAGAAAGGCTGGGGGAGGATGAGAAATACAACCGCAGGAAGAAGGCATGACTCAAAAAGTGAGCGGCAGGTCACCAGTACCTGTGTTTTCTTGCCGTCCTCCTTTGCTTTAACAATATGCACCTTGCTTGGGGACGTAGAATCCAAATTTAAAGAAAGAAACTGAATTTGATACTGCCGGTGCTCTCTGCCTGTAGCAAACCAGCCCCCTAGGCCCCCGTTTGTTTGCTGCCAGTTGTTCACGTTGCAGCAGCTGAGATGCTCATTGGCCAGGGGACAGGAGGCTGCACTGTGTCTTGAAGGCTAAGGTGGTCGTGGTGCCTCTGAAGAACTTAGGAAACCTACACAGAGGAAGCATATCTCTGCTGAACGAGACTGAGCCAAGTGAGGGGGTGAAGGTGAAGGGAAGGCCTGGAGTTCTGCAGGTTGTTAAAGAAGAAATGATGCCTGATCCATCATGAAAGGTCCCAGGATTTGCAGTGTTTGACAGGAAAAGAGATATGGGGAAATACTGAAACTCATTCTAAAAGTAAACATGGAAATGTGAGATTAAAGAGCAGACTCATCTGATATCACAAATAGTGAGAAGAAAGCAAGAAATGACTTGATTTTTGCCTGTGCCTGTGGCCACCTCAAGGAGTTGTCTCCACACGCCATCTTCCTTTGGGACAGTCCTACCCAACCCCATATCTTTGCATGGATCTCACAAATCATGATGTGTCTGAATTGGCAGTTCACCTCAGAAGATGTGGCAAATTCCTTAAATAGCATTCATCACGTCCTGCCCCACCTCACCTTCAGGTTTCTCACAGGTTCCTTCTCAGCCTCTGTGCCAAACTCACAGGTAATTTGTGCAAACATGGATCATTTCTACTTCAGATCAGGTTACTCTCTATTAGATGATTCCCATTTTTGTAGGTAAATATTTTAATGATCTTAACCAGAAACTGTAGTGGCCATAAATTGCAAACTGCACTTTACATTTAATCAATGGTAATGTTGCCTTTATTCTACTTGAATATGGAGAACCTTCTAGAAAACTCTGCAAGTTCCCTGTGTACCACTCTCATGTCATGTTTTTCTCTACAGTCTTAAAGAGCCAGCCAATGCAGCTAGCTACAGCCACGCCTGAAAATACGCCATCTGGTACTTCAACACCATAAGCTGCTGCGAGACTGCACTCTTCATAGTTTTAGTTAAACAAATGCTTTCTTTCTCAACCTGAAGCTTTCTCATAACAAAACATTTTAATATTATTTTTACTATTTGAAGTAACATACAAAACATTCACCTCTAAGTGATACCCTGGTGCCTCCCAATAAAAGAAAAAAAATCCAAATGAGACCAAAATCTAAGAAAGGAGCCCACCCAGACCACCAAAATCTGAGAGAACTGGAAAATGAAAAAAAGATCTTCAATGTCTACCAAGTTTGTAAAGCATTAAAAAAATTCCCCCTGCAATCCCAGCCCATCTTGAACTTAGGAAGAAAGAATGCAGGGTATAAATAATGAATGAATGGGATAAATATGATGGTGATGACATGTGCAAAAGCAACCAGTCATTCTTTTAGACTTGTGAAGTCAATTCTTTAGCTATGTTTTGCCCTACATAAAGGTTTAAGAATATTCAGACGTATATCTGTTAACACAAAATAATCACTTCAGTTCTAAAAATACTCTCCTGCTACTAACTCAATTTTTTTTTTAAGTGCAGCAGAAAAGCTTAATTAAACTTTCTGGTTGTTAAAGCTCTGCTTCCTGAAAAAATATACTATTCTTAGAGTCCCACAGTACAATTGCAAGAAACAACTAATATATTTATCAGTCAAGAAGTAGTTCCTTTCTTGTGTTTAGCACTGAGGCCACTGGATGAGGTTTTAATTGAGTAAACTCAAGGCTGAACTGGGCAGCTGAAGAGAACTCTGTTCTAGTAATGTCAGCCTCAGGAGAGGGAAACTGACAAGAGGCCAAATTCCTCCAGGAAATTTGGGACTAGTTGAAACCATCCTACCCCACCTTGCTTTGATGATGGTGACTGATGATAAGTTTTAATTTTTCAGCACCTGGTGTTAACAGCACAGGCTTCACAGCTCCAAAACAACAACAAAGAAAGAACTAAAGCATCATTTACAGTTTGGCAACATGTCACAGAGCCCACAGGAGAGCAGAAGGGAGCAGGGTGAGGAGAGAAACTTGATTCCCTTTCCCACACCTTATACATGAGAACAGCCACACAAGACGAAAGAAGCACGTTGCTTGGGGCTCTGGGGGAAAGAGAGCCACAGGCAAGGCCAGGTTGGCTTTGAGTAGGCTCGAAGGCTGCACCCCAGAAAGAGGCAGCCAGGGGCAACACCTTGTCCTAGGCACAGGGCTTCCCCTAGACACTGATAAACCCCCTGGGTTTCAGGCCACCTCCTCCATCAGGTTCTGTGCCTGCTGGGCACAAGCTGACATGGGAATCTGCATAGTTCCAATGCCCAAAGGAAACCAAGGCTTTCCAGAGGTCTAAACAACTAGCCCGAGCCATGTGACATAGCAAGGAACCACCTGCAGTCCTGAGAAGTGAAGAGGGCCACGTTTGTTATAAGGGGAAAGCAGTGCTGTGCTGCACTCAGTCACTTGGTCATGTCCACTCTTTGCGACCCCTTGGACTGCAGCCCACCAGGCTCCTTGGTCCATGGGATTCTCCAGGCAAGAATACTGGAATGGGCTGCCATGCCCTCCTCCAGGGTAGTTTCCAACCCAGGGATCGAACCCAGGTCTCCCGCATTGCAGGCGGGTTCTTTACCATCTGAGCCACCAGGGAAGCCCAAGAATACTGGAGTGGGTAGCCCATCCCTTCTCCAGGGGAACCTCCAGACCCAGGAATGGAACCAGGGTGTCCTGCATTGCAGGCGGATTCTTTACCAGCTGAGATAGCAGTGGTACCAAAGGAAAATTAGTAGATAGAACTGTCTTCACGGTCTAATTGTGAAAGGGGTAAGCTGAAACTCCAACCATTCATTCACTCCCAGGAAACACCTTTAAAGTGGCAAGGTCTGCTCTGGGCTCCAAGGATTCAAGAGTGAACAGTACAGATCTGAGGCCTGCCTTCAGAAAGCTATATTCTAGTGAAGAAAACAGACAGCAGACATCAACGTCCCCACGTGGATGGTGACAAAGCAGGGCCAGCATTGCGGCTGCGGCAGACGTGGCCCGCGAGTCAGACAGGCTTGAAGCAGCCGGTCTAGGGAGGGCTGGGGACCCGTCCAAGCAGAGGCCTGCCCTCCAGCAGGGCGGGCATGTTCTGGGACTGAGGGAAGAACAGCGATGGGCACACTGGGGACGAGACCAAGGGCTGGCGGGGAAGTAGGACCGAGGGTGTGGCGGCTGCGCTTGCTGCTAAAGCCGTCGGGTTTTCTTCCCAGGATATCAAGAAGCTTGATGCGTCTGGGGCAGGTTGATATTCCCCCCACCTGTTGATGGGTGGGAGGCGGCTGGGAGTGGAGGGCAGGCAGAGGGGCACCGGAATGGGTGTGGCCTGGGGGATGGGGGGCGGGGGAAATGGGGGCGACCGTGGATTAGATTCACCTGACCGGAGAAGCAAGAAGCTAAACCAGGCATGACTGGAAACGAGGAGTAGGGAGAGAGAGACAGGGCCCAGGTTTCTACAAAATCTTCCTGTTCCGTCCCCATCTCGTCTCCACCACCCTCTGATACCGCTCTCTGAGACGGCTGATGGCCCTCCCCTGCGGGAGCTGCCCACCCGCCCATCTTCTTCCTCATCACCCTCCTCTCCCTGAATGTGGGCCGGCAGGCTCCTCCCGACTCTCTGTGTCTTTGGCTCCCCGCTCTCTTTTCTAGCCCTTACGTCCACATGCTTCCCAGGTGGCCCACGGCTCCATCATCACCTTGAAGAAGGGGCCTTCTGGATGCCCCTATGAGGGCTGGATCACACCCCTAGGCCAGGAGTGACCACACCCCCAGGCTAGGGTTCACCGCTATAGGTGACGCGACCACAACCCCGAGCATGGTGCAGCCTCTTCAACTTCATGAAAGTTCTTGCTGTTGTTCAGTTATTAAGTTTTATCCAATTCTGTGACCTCATGGACTGCAGCATACCATGCTCTTCTGTTCTCCACTATCTCTGGAGTTTGCTCAAATTCATGCCCATTGAGTCAGTGGTGCTATCAAACCATCTCATCCTCTGTCACTCCCTTCTCCTTTTGCCTATGATCTATCCCATCTTTTCCAGTATCAGGGTCTTTTCCAATGAGTCGGCTGTTTGCATCAGATGGCCAAAGCACTGGAGCTTCAGTTTCAGCAGCAGTCCTTCCAGTGAATATTCAGGGTTGAGTTCCTTTAGGATTGACTGGTTTGGTCTCTTTGCTGTCAAAAGGACTCTCAAGAGTCTTCTCCAGCACAATTTGAAAGTATCAGTTCTTCAGCACTCAGTCTTCTTTATGGGCCAACTCTCACTTCTATACATGACTACTGTGAAAATCATAACTTTGATTATGTGGACTTTTGTAGGCAAAGTGATGTCTCTGCTTTGTAACATGCAGTATAGAATCATAGCTTTCCTTCCAAGGAGCAAACATCTTTTAATTTCATGGCTGTAGTCCCGAGTGATTTTGGAGCCCAAGAAAAGAAAACCTGTCACTGCTTCCACTGCCTCCCCCTTTCTATTTGCCATGAATCATAAACTGGAATCGAGATTGTGGGAGAAATATCAAAAACTTCAGGTATGTAGATGATACTACTCTAATGCCAGAAAATGAAAAGGGAGCTATGGAGCATGTTGGTGAGGTGAAAGAGGAGAATGAAAAAGCTGGCTTAAAATTCAGCATTCAAAAACTAAGATCATGGCATCCAGTCCCTAACTTCATGGCAAATAGATGAAGAAAAGGTGGAAACAGTAACAGGTTTTATTTGGCGGAGGGGCTCCAAAATCACTAAATGGTGACTGCAGCCACAAAATTAAAAGATGCTTACTAACTTGAAGAAAAGCTATGACAAATCTAGACAATGTATTAAAAAGCAGAGACATTACTTTGTTGAATAAGGTCCATAGAGTCAAAGCTATGGTTTTTCCAGTAGTCACCTATGATGTGAGAGTTGGACCATAAAGAAGGTTGAGCACAGAAGAATGATGCTTTTGAACTGTCGTGTTGGATAAGACTCTGGTGAGTCCCTTGGACTGCAGGGAGATCAAACCAATCAATCCTAAAGGAAATTAACTCTGAATATTTATTGGAAGGACTGCTCCAATGAAGCTGAAGCTCCAATACTTTGTCCACCTGATGCAAAGAGCCGATTAATTGGAAAAGACCCTGATGCTGGCAAAGACTGAAGGCAGGAGAAGAGGGCAGCAGATGATGAGATGGTTGGATGGCATCACCAACTCGATGGACACGAGTGTGAACAAACTCCAGGAGACAGTGAAAGATGATAGGGAAGCCTGGCGTGCTGCAGTCTGTGAGGACACAAAGAATCAGACATGACTTGGTTACTGAACAACATTTGCCATTAAGTGAAGAGACTGGATGCCATGGTCTTTGTTTTTTGAATGTGGAGTTTTAAGCCAGCTTTTAACTCTCCTCTTTCACCCTCATTGCAGAGAAGGCGATGGCACCCCACTCCAGTACTCTTGCCTGGAGAATCCCTTGGAAGGAGGAGCCTGGTGGGCTACAGTCCATGGGGTCGCAAAGAGTCGGAACCGACTGAGCGACTTTACTTTCACTTTTCACTTTCCTGCATTGGAGAAGGAAATGGCAACCCACTCCAGTGTTCTTGCCTGGAGAATCCCAGGGACGGGGAGCCTGGTGGGCTGCCATCTATGGGGTCTCACAGAGAGGATCTTTAGTTCCTCTTCACTTTCTGCCCTTGCAGTGTTATCATCTGCATCTCTGAGGTTGCTGATACTTCTCATGCAATCTTGATTCCAGGTTGTGATTAATCCAGCCCAGTATTTCACATATTGTACTCTGCATATAAATTAAATAAGAATGGTGACAATATACAGCCTTGACGTACCCCTTTCCCTAATTTTGAACTAGTCCATTTTTCCATGTCTGATTCTAACTGTTGCTTCTAGTCCTGAATACAGGTTTCTTGGGAGACAGGTAAGTTCTGGTAATCCCACATCTTTAAGAATTTTCCACAGTTTGTTGTGATTCACACCATCAAAGGCTTTAGCCTAGTCAATGAAGCAGAAGTAGATTTTTTTTTTTTAATTCTCTTGCTTTTTCTGTGATCTAACAGATGTTGGCAATTTGATCTCTGCTTCTCCCACCTTTTCTAAGTCCCACTTGAACATCTGGAAGTTCTTGGTTCATGTACTATTGAGACATAGCTTGAAGGATTTTGAGCATTACCTTGCTAGCATGTGAAATAAAGGCAGTTGCTCAGTAGTTTGAGTATTCTTTGGCATTGCCTTTCTTTGGGATTGGAATGAAAACTGACCCTTTCCAGTCCTGTGGCCCCTGCTGAGTTTTCCAAATTTGCTGGCATATTGAACTGCAGCACTTTCACAGCGTCCTATTTAGGATTTGAAATAGCTCAGCTGGAATTCCATCACCTCTACTAGCTTTGTTCATAGTAATGCTTCCTAAGGGCCACTTGACTTCACACTACAGGATATCTGGCTCTATAGAATGACCATACTGTCATGGTTCTCTGGGTCATTAAGACCTTTTTTGTACAGTTCTTCTGTGTATGCTTGCCACCTCTTCTTAATATCTTCTGCTTGCTAGGTCTTTCCCATTTCTGTCCTTATCGTGCCCATCCCTGAAAGAAATGTTCCCTTAGTATCTCTAATTTTCTTGAAGAGATCTTTAGTCTTTCCTATTCTATTGTTTTCCTCTATTTCTTTAGCATTGTTCATTTAAGAAAGTCCTCTTATCTCTCCTTGCTATTCTCTGGTTCTCTGCATTCATTTGGGTATATCTTTCCCTTTCTCCCTTGCCTTTCACTTCTCTTCTTTCCCTCAGCTATTTGTAAAGCCTCCTCAACCACTTTGCTTCTTGCATTTCTTCTTCTTTGGAATGGTTTTGATCACTGTCTTCTATACAAAACTCTGTCTACCAAATCTAATCCCTTGAATCTATTTGTCACCTCCATGGTATAATCGTAAGGGATTTGATTTAGGTCATACTTGATGGTCTAGTGGTTTCTCCTACTTTACTCAAGTTAAGCCTGAAGTTTGCAGTAAGGAGCTCATGATTGGAGCCACTGTCAGCTCCAGGTACTGCTTTTGCTGACTGTGTAGAGCTTCTCCATCTTTAGTTGCAACGAATATAATCAGTTAGATTTCAGTATTGACCTTCTGGTCATGTCCATGTGTACTGTCATCTCTTGTGTTGGTGGAAAAGGGTCTTTGCTATGACCAGTGCGTTCTCTTGGCAAAACTCTGTTAGCCTTTGCCCTGCTTCATTTTCTACTCCAAGGTCAAACTTGCCTGTTACTCCAGGTATCTCTTGACTTCCTACTTTTACATTCCAATCCCCTGTGATGAAAAGCACATTTTTGGGGGAGGTGTAAGTTCTAGAAGGTGTTTTAGGTCTTCATGGAACTGGTCAGCTTTTCAGCATCAGTGGTTGGGGCATACACTTGGATTGCTGTGATGTTGGATGGTTTGCCTTGGAAATGAACCAATATCATTCTGTTATTGTTGAGATTGCACCCAAGTACTGCATTTCGGACTCTTGTTGACTGTGAGGGCTACTCTATTTCTTCTAAAGGATTCTTGCCCACAGTAGTAGATATAATGGTCATCTGAATTAAATTAGCCATTCCCATCAATTTTAGTTCACTGATTCCTAAGATGTTGATGTTGCCATCTGCTGATTGACCATGTCCAGTTTACCTTGATTTGTGGATCTAACATTCCAGGTTCCTATGCAACATTGTTCTTTACAACATTAGACTTTACTTTCACCACCAGACACATCCACATCTGAGCATGGTTTCCATTTTGTCACAGCTGCTTCATTCTTTCTGGAGCTAGTAATAATTGCTCTCCACTTTTCTGCAATAGCATGTTGGATACCACCTGACCTGTGGGACTCATCTGGTGTCATATATTTTTGCCTTTTCAGAGGGTTCTCCAGGCAAGAATACTCGAGTGGGTTGCAATTTCCCTCTCCGTGGACCATGTTTTGTCAGGACTCTTCACCATGACCGTCTTGGGTGGCCCTGCATGGCATAGCTCATAGCTTCGTTGAATTACGCAAGCCCCTTCACCACAACAAGGCTGTGATCCACGAAGGGAATGAAAACTCTGCAGCTCATCAAAACAGGGTTGTGGTGATGGCCACAGAACACTGTAAGGATACGGGTAGCCACTGAATTCTACACTGGAGAGGGTGAGTTTTATGGTACAGAAATTATACTTCAGTGAAGCTTTGAGAAACAGACAAAAGAAACAGCAGAAGAGCACCCCTCTGTGGCCCTCACCCCTAAGCCCCCGTCCGTGCTTTGTCAGCAGGGAGCCATGCTGACAACCCACACGCGTCATGCTTGACTCCTCCCTGTGACTTAGGGGGCATCTGGCTCTTGGGTGGGTGCTTTGGGCTGTCATATGGGTTCTAAGGCTCTCGGTACTAGTAGGTGGGGGGAAGGATGTGTGAGAGCATCCCATGACAAATTGTCCCCTGTCCCACAGGACTTCAGACAAATGTCCTATCCACGTTTTCTTACTTACAGGTAAGTCTTGCCTTCTGTTACTTATCCTAAGTCAACCTGTTCTACTGTTTGTTTTCTTTCATTTCGAATCCAGAGTGGCTGCTGATCCTCCTACTTTCTTAAGTTCTAGTGACTTTTTCTGTCTCGATGTCAGCAACCCATGACTCCTTGTGCCTTTGTGATTTGGGAGCACGGGGTCACTCCACATGGCTGGGACCTGGAGCCAGCCATGACTCGGGCCCTTTCTTCCAATGAAAGGGGCTATCCCCAGGCTTGGCCCTCCTTGGGGGCAGCTGGTTCCTCTGCACTTTTCCTGGTCCCAGGTCTCCGGTTTCCAGGCAGCTGGCATTTCTAGCCTACTCCTTCAGACAGCTGGCACCACACACCAGACTTGTTGGCACCAAGTGGTCCAGGTATTCCCCCTGCAACAGAGGCCCTGTGAAAAGAAAGAGGCAGGGAGCCTTCGCTGGGACATCTCCCCACCAGCCTGCCCTGCTGTACTCCATGTTATGCAGGAGGTAGGTTGTGCCTCTCCCTGTCTTGCTGAGTCTGACTTTATAAATACCTCTTTCCCCCTGGTAAGGCTTATGCCTTACCCAAGCCAGTGACAGTGACAGTGAAGAGTCCAGTCTGAGCCCTGGGACATGCAGCCTAACTCTTCTCTTACTCCTTGCTCTCCGCGTCAGATGCCTTTGGGCCTCTTCACTTCCTTCCTCAGGCCAAGCGTCCTTGCTCACCACCACTGGCCAGCAGCAAACTCTCGTCTCTGGCTCCTGCAATGCTTTATTCCTAGTTCTATGATGCTGTAGATGACTTCTTTCTGCATATAGGGAGTCCCTCCCAGGCAGTCCTTCTCATACAGTCTATGAGCAACTACATGAGTGATGCTCAGGGCCTATCTTTCCAGAAATGTCTGCTGAGCATCTATGGTATTTAATTTACTTTGCCAACAAAGGTCCATCTAATCAGGCTATGGGTTTTTCCAGTAGTCATGTATGGATGCAAGAGTTGGACCATAAAGAAAGCTGAGTGCCAAAGAATTGATGCTTCTGAACTGTGGTGTTGGAGAAGACTCTTGAGAGTCCTTTGGACTGCAAGGAGATCCAACCAGTCCATCTGAAAGGAAATCAGTCCTGAATATTCACTGAAAGGACTGATGCTGAAGCTGAAACTCCAATACTTTGGCCACCTGATGGGAAGAACTGACTCACTGGAAAAGACTCTGATGCTGGGAAAGACTGAAGGCAGGAGAAGGGGATGACAGAGGATGAGATGGTTGGATGGCATCACCAAATCAATGGACACGAGTTTGAGTAAACTCTGGGAGTTGGTGATGGACAAGCAGGCCTGGTGTGCTGCAGTCCATGGGATCGCAAAGAGTTGGACACGACTGAGTGACTGAACTGAACTGAACTGAACTGATGGTATTTAATATACTATCCTGTGCTCCACAGAGATACGTGCATAGGGAACTTGGCCAGTGCCTTTGAGAAGTTCATAATATATTCATTTACAGCCTTGGGGTGAAAAGACATTAGTAGAAAAAGGGAATGGAGAGAGGTAAGGGACCACATTTATAATCAAAAAGGATAAACATCACCCTCTTCCCATCTGCTGTTTGTTCCAGGCAGGGACATTGTGAGGGGAGTCACTGAGGCCTGGGCCTGGGTGCTGGCCTCAGAGTCCTCTCCAGGAACTCCCCTCCATGCTCAGCAAAGACTAAAGCCCACCCTGCAGGCCTGACGAGGTCCGAGAACAACCCTGTGATACTTTCCTCTGCTGCTGGACGTTCACTTGGGAGGAAGTGGCTCCCTGAGGGTCTCTGGGGGCTCCCACTCCCTTCTTTCTAAGATGGGGAGCTGCCTCTGGCCCCAGCAGAGGGAAGCCAGCTGCCACTGCTCTAGGGACGTCATGGGGTCCCACAGTGAGGGGGGAGGGTAACGAGGCCCCCAGGACACAGAGCCTTGGGGAGGGGGAACCCAGGAGACCACACTTCTGGGGGCCTCCAAAGTTCAGACAGGTCTCATTCAAAGGGAGTGAATGAATGAAGGGGCTGGACTGGCAATGAAATGAAATGACGTTTCCATGCTGGGCATAGGCTCTGGCTTCCCGGCTCGCCACCCTCTCCACATCTCTCCAGGGTGGCTTCCAACAGAACAGGAGGAAGTGCCTGGCACTGGCTAGAGGGGATTCCCCAGGAGCCTGGTGCTCCTCGTTCCTTTTCAAACATTGCCATTTCCAGCCAAGGCAGCTGGGCTGCCTGCAGTGGGAGTAATTGAACGTGATGTGATCAGGGAGCAGAGGGTGCCGGTGCTCATTTCTGAGAAGTGAGCAAGTATAGACACTCGTTGGACCAAGTGACTCTTGCAGACATGAAATGGTGGCATCAACATTTCTTCTTAAAATAAACATTTCTTATTCATAAAAATCATTCTTGTGCCTATAAATGTTTCAATCAAAGAAATGTTTTCTTTGTTCAGAGGCATTCAATTGGCCAGACAGGGCCAGGGCTGTGACAAGATGCCCACCCTTGCTCTGGAAGCAACAGCCGGCCTTTCAGGCAGAGGGCAGGCCCTTCCAGCTCTTCCCAGGTGTTAGCTCCCTGCCACTCTGTGGCTTAAATGTACCAGGGTGAGCATCTTCAAAATAAAGACTCCTTCTAATCAAAAGATAGGATAGACTTGGTGATATTTCCATAGACAGGAAAGAGTCTTAAAAAAGAGTCCCACTTCTTACCCAAACCCAAGCTAGACAACTGGATGATTCCATGAGCTCAGCTTGCCCTCCTCAACCTCTCTGCCTATACCTGTAGCCTCATATTGGTGAATCCTCACCTTGCCCCAGTATGCTGCTCTGAGGGAGTCTTCAGTCCCTCCAAGTGGACGCTGAGACCAGGTGGACAAAGAGACACACACGGAGGTCGCAGGAGTGGGGGAGATGGGACACAGACCTGGGTGCGTCCTGCCCCGTGTCACACCCCCTCTGAACACGAGCCAGCCTGTCAGCAGACCTGTACAGATGGAGATCCATTCCATGCTGACACCTGCCGGAAGCGGCCCCTGCTTGGCTGGGACCTCCAGGGGCACAGGCAGGCCCATGGTGAGCAGTTAGGAGTGGGCGCTTCCCACTGCAGGCTAGCGAGTGTTCAAAGAGGCCCTTTGATGTCTACCCACCAAAACCCACCCCGAGGCCCCCTCATCTGGTGTGGAAACCTGCATTTATTAAGTAAGAGGTTTTTTTTTTATCATCCCATTTTCCTTGATAATCTAACAGAGACTCAGGTCAGGCTGAGCCCGGGTCAGCTTGAGTGAGTGAAAGTTGCTCAGTAGGGTCTGACTCTTTGCAATCCCATGCACTGTAGCTCCCCAGTCTCCCTGTCCATGGGATTCTCCAGGCAAGAATACTGGAGTGGTTACCATTTCCTTCTCCAGGGGATCTTCCTGACCCAGGACTGAACGCAGGTCTCCTGCATTGCAGGCAGATTCTTTACCATCTGAGCCACCAGGGAAGCCCCTCATAGAGCAAACACACTCAGCCTCTGTGTGATGCTTCCAGAGCCCTTGCCTCCCCTTTGCTGACTCCTTTGGTCCCGGATGCAGTTCAGAAGGGCTCCTCTAGGTTTCATCCTGGAGCCCGAGAACCAAGGTGGCTGTTAAAGGGAGGGTTGCAGGTTAGGCAGGGCCCCGCCCAGAGGTGGACTCCCCACGTCCTGTCCCCCAGTGTAGAGAAGGATCCCTGTGCCTTGGCTGGTGGGGCCATGGCTGTGCCATCAGACAGCACGTGTTCAACCAGCTCAGCTGCACACCTCGGCCTCTCCAAGCCTGCTTTCCTTGTCTGGGGGAAGAGGCGATGAAGGCTCGCTCCAGGGATTTCCCCAGGAGTAATGAAATGTGCCTGGTTTCTGACGGAGGCTGCAAAGGAAAGCTTCCTGCCCCAGCGCCCCAACCTGGCCTCCTCGTGCCACTCGCCCCCTCCCCAATTATCTTTGTGTCCCGGAGCTGGCTCAGGCTGGGAGGGGGTGGCAGAGGAATGCCCCTCCTGTGCCCAGGGGTCGCACTCTGCAGGCCCAGCTGCAGCCCTGCTCAGCTCGCACTGGCGCCCAGCCCGCCACCGCTGCGCCCCGCCCCATGGCTCTGGGCCCAGTGGAGACGCTTGGCTCTGACGCACTTCTAACTGCTGACACACGTTACTTGGATGCCTTTAAGCCCAAAACAAGGTCAGGCATCAAACCGCACCTGCCTCTGCAGCCAGGCCTCCATCCCCGCCAACCTGGGGAAGGACTTGGGGAGAATGAGAGTGTGACTGGCAGAGCTGCCATCACGCCCACCCGGGGCTCCAGCCCTGGTGACAGAGGCAGCCTCTCTTCTGAACGCGTTCTTCAGTGTCTCTGCTGGTTTGTTGTGTGTTTACATGCAGAAAGCTCCACACCCAGCACAGCATGGCATGGCTTCACTGGGCATTTCACTACCCCTGCATCTCTGAGATGGAGCCCGTGAGTCCATTTTGCACATGGTTTTTCTGAGCTCCTGGCTGCTGCCTGCAGCTCCAGAAAGGATCAGCATTCACTGACTCCGAAGCTGGGTCTGGCCAACTAGGCTTTTTCCTTCTGAAACACGATGTGATCATTTTGGTGATAATATCCCTTAAAGAAATAAAAAGCAAGACATGTTGCCCAATTTTAGGTTGAGTGGGGTCTACATGAGGCATTAGACAACAGAAAGGTTTTCGGTGCCAGCCAACCCTTAAATGACACTGTTTCCGAATCTAGGTCATGGCATTAGCCCTGGTACCCTGACTAGCACCCGTGCCTAATGCCAGCGGGGAGCAGAGGAAGCCTGGGAGCCAGTGGTGGGCTGGAGGCTGATGTGGTTTCAACTTCTCCCACCTCCCTAGACGCCGCACGGTTGTTAAACACCCCTTTAATCTGGGCTCATCAAGAGCATCACTGAGAACACACGCCTGACAGGCAGCAGGGGTCCAAGGTCAGCGACTTCCTGATAAGCTGGGCTGCCCTTAGCAGCAAATCCTTCTAGCAGGGCCCTTCCAAGCCAGGAGCTGTTAGCAGAGGTGCCCCCAGGTATTGCCCCAGGGCTCTGTGAGAGGGACAACAAAGTCATTCTCTGTCTCTCTGACCCTGACTCTCTCTGTGTGTCTCTCTCCGTGTGTGTGTCTCTAGACCATCGGGACACACCATACTGGAAGGATACGTGGCAGGACATTAGCTAGGACATGAGCCATCAGAATTGCCTAGCCTCTGAGGGAAAGGACCAAACTGAACTAGTGAGCTTGATTTGGGGGACTGCCTCCTTTTTAAAAAAATTAACGTCCTACCCTTTTAGACCTGGGGTCCTGCCCCTTGCTCACTAGCCTCTGCCCCCTGGGCCTATCCCAAGCATCCCTGCCTCAGTGCTCAGCCCAGTTGGTTGGAGTGTCAGCCCATTGTCTGGGGCACTGTGATTGGTAGAGGAATCCAGACCTAAGCCAATCAGCACACAGCATTACCCTAGGCCCCAGAGCTGGTCCTCACGTGGCTGGGTGGGGGGTTGGTGGCCCAGCTAGAGAGAGGGAGATGTGAAAGCATCCCACCCTCTTAAGAGCTAATAGGGAAAGAAACACCTTCCCTTTCTTCAGGCATCTGGGCACATGGGTGTGAGACCTGGGACTGCTGCCCGCATTTTGTGGCCACGAATTGAGGGTGAAACCTCAGGGAGCGGAGAGTAGACAGAACTTCTGAAAGATGAGGCCAGAGGCCTTTAAGCCAGCCCTGAAGCCCACTGCAGCACTTACGTGAGGACGAACTTTCCGTGGTTTTGTGTGTTGATGGAGAAAGTGTCCTTTGAGGTTAGGTGAGCAAGGGCGGCTCTCCTCAGGGCAACCCCCACCCAACTTAGTTTTTGTTAAACGCTTGAAGACTGGTCCGAGGCTGAAGGGTTACTGCTGCGCACTTGGTGCCACAGGACTTGCCTGAAATAACAGAAGCCAATACCTTCGGTCTTGGCTCTGCCCACCCTGGGTCCTTTCCCCAGTGCTCCTCTCTAGCTGCTGTGAAGACCCTCAGCAGGAGGACTGAGGACCATGGGCTTGGAGACCAAAGGACCAGAGAGCAAAGTTGCTTGGACACCTCCAGATCACCTCTCCACTCCCTGGTGAGAGGGACCCTGCATTCGCCACGTGGCAATCTTCTGCTTTGCCAAGAGCAGAGGACTGAAAAAGCTGTGCTTTTCTCTAGAGACATCAGAGAGTAGAGATGTCAAGAATGCCAGACCACTTGGGTTCAAACCCTACTCCTGCCACTTGTTAGCTATTTGACCTTATGAATCACAGGTTGGAATTGAGATTCCTGGGAGAAATATCAACAACCTCAGATATGCAGATGATACCACTCTAATGGCAGAGAGTGAAGAGGAACTAGAGAGCCTCTTGATGAGGGAGAAAGAGGAGAGTGGAAAAGCTGGCATAAAACTCAGTGTTCAAAAAACTAAGATCATAGCATCTGGCCCCATTACTTCATGGCATATAGAAGGGGGAAAAGTGGAAGCAGTGAGAGATTTTCTCTTCTCGGTCTCCAAACACACTGTGGACAAAGACTGAGCCATGAAATTAAAAGATGCTCACTCTGGGAGAAAAGTGATGATAAACCTAGAGAGCGCATTGAAAAGCAGAGATAACACTTTGCTGCAAAGGTCCGTCTAGTCAAAGCCATGGTTTTTCCAGTGGTCATGTATGGATGTGAAAGTTGGACCATAAAGAAAGCTGAGCACCGAAGAATTGATGCTTTTGAACTGTGGTGTTGGAGAAGACTCTTGAGAGTCCCTTGGACAGCAAGGAGATCAAACCAGTCTATCCTAAAGAAAATTAACCCTCTATATTCATTGGAAGGACTGATGCTACTGGAAAATAGCTTTGACTATTCTGACCTTTGTTGGCAAAGTGATGTCTCTGCTTTTCAATGCGCTGTCTAGATTTGTCATTGCTTTTCTTCCAAGTTCATGGCTGCAGTCACCATCCACAGTGATTTGGGAGTGCAAGAAAAGAAAATCTGCCACTGTTCGATTTTTTCCCTTTCAATTTGCCATGAAGTAATGGGACCACATGCCATGACCTTAGTTTTTGTGAGTTTTAAGCCAATTTTTCACTCTCCTCTTTCACCTTCATCAAGTTACTCCAAAATTTAGCGTCTTTAAGCAACAACCCTTCACGATCTCAGTCAGTTCTTGTGGGTCAAGAATACAGGTGCAGCTTAGTTTAGCAACTCTCAAGGCCACGGGATGTGAGGCAGGCTCCCAGCCTTGACTGGGAGTGGAGAGTCCACGCTGTCTCAAGGAGCTGCTGACGGGCCTCAGGTCCTTGCTGACTGGGGGCTGGAGACATCCACATGGGCCTCTCCACAGGGCTGTTCCCGATATGGCAGGTGGCCTTTCCCAGAGCACGGGCTCTAAAAGAGAGTGAGAATGGGCAAGGAGGGGGCAGGCATGGTCCTTTGTCTTCCAGTAATCTTGGCAGTCACTTCCCATCGCCTTTGCTCTATTGTGTTTAGTACCAGCAATTCACTGGGTCCAGGCCACAGGAAAGAGGAGAGGATTGCCCAGGAGGTGGAAAAACCAGGAGGCAGAGGTTTGGGGGACCAACTAAGAAGGGGGACAAGGCATTGCCAAGGTCAAGGGACTCAAAAGGCAGAGCACACGTGAAGCTAAGCTCCCACACATCCATTTCTCTCACTGCGGGGGGCACCCACAGTAGCCGGCTGTGCCCACCTCCTCACAGACCTGGGTCCCTGCTTCATGGGTCCCTCTGCCTGGGTTATAATCACTCTACCCAGCTTCCTCATCCTCGGCCATCTTCCTGCACTTGCTCCCCTGTGCGCCTGTTTCCCCTTTCCATGCATGGAGTTAGCGATTCTTTATGGTGAACTCTCTCTGTTCAAAGAGCTGGTGGGGTGACTGCCTCCAGCCAGACCCCGTGTGACCCCGCGAGGTCGCGATCCGTATGGCTGGAGAGCCGCCTTGTACCTGGGCCTCGAGCACATCAGGACTTCATCCCCAGGAGCCCGCACCTCACCCGGGCTCTCAGGTTGCCCACGGGTTGATCCCCTTGCTGGAGGCCACACAGGTACCCGCAGTGCCCACTGCCCAGGAAGGAGGAGATGCCCAGCCCTGCTCCTGGGCGAAGGCAGGGGCTGTAGACTCCAGAGGCGAGGTGAGTTGCTGTCCCCTGTGGGAGTACTTCCTTCAGTCTCTGAGGACATCAAGCTGGGAATTAAAGGGGGTGAGGAGGCCTGGACATTCTTGGCTGGGTTTGCGGGGGAAGAGGAGTCTGTCCTGTGCTGCTGGGCCTCCACCGCACAGGTGGGCTCCGGCCTTTCACACCCCGCGCCCTCCCGGCGGCCGCCCAGCTGAGGTCACAGCAGAGCCTGGGCCACAGGGCGCGGGCTGGACGAAGCACACAAGCCCCTGGGAGGCTACGGAGTGCTCTCACATTTCCGTACACCCTGCAAATTAGGAACATGTTTACTTGCTTAATAGCACTTTATTATGTTTACACACAGTTAAGCCGCAGCCCAAGGGTTCACCAAAGACACAGAAACGTTGTGAAAGGATTGGCGATCCTGGGCTTTTCCGTGAGGATTAATTTACCGCTTGTTCACCGCCTTTGTTGTCTGCTAGCATTTGCTGGCAGGCAGGCCAGCCCCTGCTTGCAGTCATTGAAGGTTTAAGAAAAGCTCAGCGGGGGAAACTTAAATTTGAGGGGAAAAAGTTCTAGCGGACCTGTGGTTAGTCAGCCGGCTTTCCGGCCTGCATCCTGAGAGCCCGACTGTGACAGCCGCCCCATCCTCTCTCTTGCTAGGGGCCCTCGGCGAGCCCCTCAGAGGCTCTGTCTTGGTTTGGGGGTTGCCCAAAGCAGGTTCACAGCGGGGACTTGTCCGTGGGTGATCCCGGCCAGCACGGCGTGAGGGTGGGAGGAGGGTTCTGGTTCTCATTCCCAGAACAGCCTGGGAATGAGGGCTGTGCCCTGCCTGCCACCGCTCAACCCACCGGGCCCTCGGAAAGACAAGGGGAGCAGGCGTCCCCTGGGTGTTCAGCCACGAGCTTCCCCTCCCTGGGGTGTGAGGCCCCTGGGGGTGTGAACACTGGCTGCAGGGGAGGAGGCACTTCCCGAGGCGGCAGAGGCGCAAGGGAAGCCAGCCACAGGTGTCCCCTGCTGGGTGGGGCGTCTCAGCCTCTGCTCTGTGCTCAGTCACCAAAGCCTTGACATCCTTGTCTGTAAAATGAGGCTGAGGATACTCCCAGCAGGGCCAGTGTGAGCAGCAATAACACACGCAGCCCTGGCTCAGAGCTGAGCCTGTGAGTGGCCGCTCCTTCAGGGAGGAGCCCTCCGCCGCGCTGGACGCTCGGGTGACTCTGGGTTCCATTTCCTCTCCTGCTGCTGAGAGAGGCCGGACCCTGTCCTGAGCTGTCCCAGCCAGCCCGGGCCGGGTGCCATCTGCTCAGACTCAGCAGTCAGGGCCCGGGCTGGTCTGCGGGGTCACCACCGCCCATCTGTGTTCCTAGGCCACGGAACCAGCCCTCTGGCCCAAGCAGTCACCTGCTCCCAGCAGCGGGAGGCCCAGCGCTTGACCTTTCCCTCACAACGTCATTTTCCGTTCTGCCGCATTTTGGCCAGGCCTGAAACACTTATCTGGGGGAGCTGGGAGGATTGTTCCGAGGCTTGTCATTGTTTCAGGATCAGGTTGCCTGAGCCTCAAGAATCCGACAGAAACCAGAACCTCCTCTGAGTCACTGACACCCACAATGTGGCCCTGAATGGACAGTGGGGCCCAGGGTGGAGGGTGGCGGCTTCCTCACCTCCTTTTGGGCCCAGAATGCTTCAGCAGTGCCCTCCCCACCCACAGCTGAGCCGGGTTTGTGTAGCTCAGGCCCACTGCCAAACTGGCACAATGGTCTGGCCCCCAGCCTAGGCCTCTCTGCTGTGGCCAGGTGGGAGGGGAAGGTGGCGGCCCCTCTCATGCCGGGAGAATGCCACCTGCTTCCCAGGAGCAAGGAGGCCTCCAGGCCTGGGTTAATGCGGCAAGAAGAAGCCCTTTGAGCTCTGTGAGGCCTGGGGGTGAAGGCAGAGACCCCAGGACCCACGGCTGCTCCATCCTTAGGTCCTCCCCAGGTCTCCATCCAGCATCCAGGACTGGCCCCTGGGAAGTTCCTCACTGGGCTCTCCCTAAACCACCTTCTTGACACTTGTGTCCCACACGTGCTCGGAGGAGGGCGGCACCAGTCACTGGACGTGCTCAGCCCCTCATCCTGCCCCTGCCGGGAAGAAGTAGCTCTGGAAGGCAGCTCGTCGTCAGCAGTCAACAAACAAAAGCTACTCAGCGTCCCCACATTCCTCTGGGCACCTGGCGAGCAGCCATGGCCCCAAGACCTCGCTGTCAGGGGTCCCAGCCAGCCCCGCTGGTCTGATCACTCAACGGCCAGGCACACTGCACCCCACCCCGACCCCATCACAGCCAGTGGAGGCTGAGCACCACTTTCGGGACTGGCCAGAGCTCTGCTGGCCCACAGCCCCGGGAAAGCTCCTTAAGTGCTTTCAGCTTCCCACTAGGCAGCGGGCAAAGCAAGGGCTCTGGCTTCAAGCCACGGTCCCCGGGAGTGGGGCCACCTGTCCTGGCTCCACCACTCCCTTGGCCTTTCCCCCAGTGTAGCCTGTTCTCGGAGGAATCTGACTTGTCACAGCCCTGCTTCATGGTCATCTGCATTGATTAAACACCTAATGTATACCCAGGGCTGTTCCTATGAAATGGAGCTTGTAGGGGAGCATCTGAAATGCATTTACAGTTTGAGACACATGCTTCTGACCCTCTTGGATGCGTTTGGGTGCACAGAGTCTGTGAAGTGTCCCGTTTTCCAGGTGAGGAAAAGGAAGCCTGTGTGAGCTCACAGCACTGTGGAGTCAGAATTCAGCTGCTCAGAAGCCATCGTTGGTTTCATGATGCTGAGTGGCCTCCCTCTTTCTGACAGGAGTTTATTGGTGAGTGCTGGAGGCAAGGCGGCCCAGGTAAGAGCCCTCTTGAGCAGTGGAAGCCAGTCAATAATCATGCAAGTGTGATCACAGCCTTCTGAGAACCGCTTTGTGGGGGTCCCTGTTGCAGAGTCTGGGGAGCAGCACGTGCAGCTACAGGGAGAGTGGCCAGCCAAGCTGCTCGGAGGGGCAGCAGAAGCAGGGCGGCACTGTGCACAGCGCGGACGTGCCAGAGGGCTGCGCCCTGCAGCAGATCGCGTGCGCTGTGGCGGAGGCTCAGCAGCAAAGTCTCAGTGACAGGGAATGAAGCCACCGAGCATTTTGACCCAGGAAATGGCTCCTGCAAGTCTTCAGTCCAGAGTAGTCTGGGGAGATGGGTGAGGGGAAAGGTCTAAAGTTACAGCACTTGGCTTTGCTCTACAGAAGGGGACGAGAGCCTGGAAACTGCATTTTAAATGTGGAGTCAACCAGGTAATTCAGTAACAAGCCTTGCACGTCTGATTTGTAGTCCACCATGACTTATTCTGCATAGCAAACATCCACAGACCTCAAACTGTTTTTCCTCCTCCTGTATCTTCAGAGAACGAACTTCACCCTCATCCCTCACTCCCAGCGCCCTTGGTCAGCAGGTCTGGCAGGACCCCACCCACCCTCACCCAGCACTGACCAGTGAGGGTGGTCCTCACCTTCCCTCTTAGGCTGTCCTGATTTCCCCTCCCAGCCTCCTTTCTGGCTGGGGCATTGGCTGGTGGTCAGTTTTGCTTTCTGAATTGTAAGCAAAGCCACCTTCTGTAGCTTCAGCTTTGGTCTTCTATGCCTCACCCCCACTCCCTCTTCTTACCACTTGGGTTTCTTCCTCTGATGAAACTCTGCTCCCTGGAAGGATCAGAGAGGAATCATTTATTATCCTTTAGAGCCAATGTCTCTGCTTGGTCATCACTGTACCCTCAGCTGATGAACATAGCACCCCACACATGGTAGGTGCTTAGTAAGTTAGAAGAAGAAAAGTGTTTTGACTGAAAGGATAGATGGATGGGTGGGTGGATGGTGGCTGGACAGATGGATGGAAGGGTATGTGGGTGGACGGATGGATACATGAATGAATGGATGTGAATGTGTAAGGGCTCTCCTGGGAAGAAAATCAACTGAAAAAGCCCCCTGCGATGGGAGACAGGTGGGGAGAGGGTCCCGTTGGCTGTTTCACCTGTACTTCCCTGGGTTGAACTCTCTGGGCTGTGAGTGGTAGGAAAGTAAGTTAAGCAAAGTAACCAGAGCACTCACAGCCCCAGAGGTAACACGTGGTCCTGGCAGGGGGCTCCTGGTGAGGCTGAGCTGGTGCAGCAATCTCAGTGGGACCTGTGTGAGGAAGGCTGCTGGAGAGCAAAGCCTCAGACGTCACTTTGCAGGGGCCCAAATCCCCCAAGATGGAACAGCAGTCAGCACCTCCCTGTTCTAGCTGTTGACCACAGATATCTTCTATCTCCTAGGATCCCAGTTTTATCCTCCAATCAACTGCCTGGTAAAGTCGAGGCTGGAGCAAGATATTTTCCAGGGCAACTTTGTTGTCCACCCATGTATCTATAATTTGAGGTCTTTACAGAGCTTTCCTGAATGTGTGTGTATATATACATGTAAATGAAACATGTACACATTGTATATATACATATATAATTTTTATATATGCCTCCTGGCTTCCCTGATGGCTCAGTGGTAAAGAAAACACCTGCCAATACAGGAAACGTGGGTTCAAAATGTGGGTCAGGAAGATCCCCTGGAGAAGAAAATGGCAACCCACTCCAGTATTCTTGCCTGGGAAATCCCATGGACAGAGGAGCCTGGCAGGCTACACTGCATGGGGTCATAAAAGAGTTGGATATGACTGAAAAACAAAACAGCAACAACACTGTTTTTGTTCAGTTGCTCAGTTGTGTCCAACTCTTTGTGACCCCATGGACTGCAGCATGCCAGGCTTCCCTGTCCTTCACCATCTCCTGAAGGTTGCTCAAACTCATGTCCATTAACTAGGTGATACCATCCAGCAATGAACAACAACATATACAACTCATTTAAGAATAAGAAAGTGCATTAATCCCTGGAGATCTGAGTCCACGCTCAGAAGCTCAAAAGTGAATGTCTGAGATTCTCAGCAGTGGTGCTGCCACGGGCCTTTATAGCAAGCCTGGTTCTGAGCTCCATTAACGTATGATGATGTGGCCACTGCATGGCCTTGGTGGCAGGAGTGGGTGAGCAGGGGAAGAAGGGGTTTCCTGGGTCCTGAGCATCAGTCAGGAGTGTTGTTGACCACCCAGTGACTGGACACCCTGTAGCAGTGACTCCTTCCCAGCCCTCGAGTGTCAGGGCAGGGCCATGGGACTGATTCTGACTAGCGAGCAAAAGTGAGCTGTGGCACTCTCAGGCCAGAGCTGGCTGCTGGCATGAGTCCTTCAAAAGGTCTCCTTGAAACAAAGCCGGCAAGTTTAAGAAAAAGGCTGTCTCATCCATCTGGTCCTAGAGAGACAAGAAGGAGCAGACCCCTGCCACGATGGGTATGTGCCGTGAGCCAAGGAGGAACCTCTGCTGCTGCTGGCCACTGAGATTTGGTGGGTATGTGCTAGGCGTAACCTAGCCTATTGTGGCAGGTTCAAGGCCTAAGTTCCTCTCAATAATCCTAGAAAAACTACCTGCTTTTCCTTCTAGTTGCAGCCAGGATACACCAGTCTCAGGTTCTTGGTGAGTCTGACCTAAGTCTCTGGGCCAGTTCTTCCAGCAACGCTGTGGATGACCTGGGTCCCGACTTGGAAAGCCCTGCGGCCATTCATGGTGGGGTCTAGACCCAGCTGTAACAGTTCTCGCTCATGGGGCTGTGATTTCAAGCCAGGCTGAGGAATTACAGTGAAAAAGTGGCCTCCAGGGAAGGCTTCCCCTGGAAGTGTGGGCCCCACTTGGCATAAAAAGCTGTTTTCACACTTGCCTTTATTTTTTGCTGCGAGACGATAGCCTCCTCTGGATGTGGAGCCGTCAGGGAGCAATCTCTTTCCCCAGGAAGACACGTGTCAAGCAGGACGCTGAGAGGTGCATGCAGCCTGGGCCCAATCTCCTCTGTTTGAGCCCCACGTGCGTGTTCCGCACACACGGTGTGGAGGGGCCTAAGTGTCCGCGGGCTGGGCAGGGCACGAAACGAGCATCCGTCAGCTCCCGGCCAGCGGCAGGCTGATGGGGAGGTGGTTTTTAACAGCCTCCTGCTTATTGATTTCTGTGTGGTGAGGTCAACTTCAGCTGCCCTCCCATGGAGAGAGGCTGCAAACCAAAGCGGTTTGGTCCCCATCTATTTCTTGCAGGCTCTCGGCAGAGTGACCAGCTCCCTGCTGGCTGTGACCTTGGGCAGGTTGCCTTGCTCAGGTCTCAGTTGCTCTCACATCCGCTCTCACATCCTTGTCCCTTGGCGATGACATGCGCTGGAAGCCTGCTAAGGGCCAGGCACTGCCTCAGTGACTGACACGTGGTCAGGCCTTCCATCCTCGCCCAGCTCCCTTAGCTGATCCTGGTTTTCCAGGTGAGGACACTGAGGCACAGGGAGGTCAGGTAATGTCAGTGAGGTCACAGAGCTGGTGGCTCTGGGGCTCAGCACAGTGCCCAGCTCTGCAGCCGGCTGCGGACCTGAATGCTCAGCTGAGTGTTGCCCAGACCCTTTCCTGGGGCACCGCCATTTCCTGCTTCTTGCGTCCTGTGCCAGTTTGTCCCTGGCCTTTACATCACAGCTCCTTGATCTTGTTCCCTGATGGGGAACCTCACAGTGGGCTGGGCACTCAGCTGGGCGCTCAGCCAAGCAGAGACCTGACGGGCTGGCCTCCCTGTGGGGTTTGAGACCTCGCCTGGGGGTGGGCAGGAGCTGCCAAGGGAAGGCTGTGGCACTGGGTGGCAGGGCACGGTGGGGGAGGCCTGTGGGCCCACCTGAGGAGGCAGGGGCCAGATTGATGCAGCAGCTGAGGGCAGGGCTGGACTTCCTCCTCGGTCACCCCTGCACCCCACAAAAACCCCAGAACTGACCTGACCCCAAACAGCAGCTCCTGGGAGTACTGCCCACCAGCGGGTGCCCCCGCACTCCCAACTACTGCTGGGAGACATGGCTTCTGGCCCTCCAATGGCCCTGTAGAGCTGGAGACAAACTGGGGGGTGGGGGCAGGCCCTCCTGGGAGACATCAGGGAGGGGTCTGTGGCCTGGTGGGTGTGAGGAAGGGCAGCACCGTGGGAGGCCCTGAACTCACCCTGGGACCCAGCCAGGTGAGCTGCCCAGGACAGCACCTGTGGGAAGGTGGGCCCTGCCTGCTTTTTCCCCTGGAGCCACCATATAGGATAACGAAGGGACACGACCAAAGACTCTGAAAACATTGGTTTGGCTCAAGGTGGGCCCCTTACTTAAGTTGGGTCCCCCAGGGTCTTTTGGAGGTGAACTGGAGGCTGTACCTGGGAGGGTGCCGGGTAAGTGGCAGCTGCTTGGCAGAGGATGAAGAAGTGGGAGGCACAGGTGCCTGCCGTGCCCAGCCGTCCCTCCATGTGCAGGAAGGAACTGCAGACTCGGGGTGCTGAGCGTGGACTACCTCCCACACCCCCGCGGCCTGAGGCTGCCCGCCCCCAGTTGGAGCCCTGGGCTTTGCCGCTGCCTACTCTGCACCCACTGTGGGTCCAGACGGGAGCCCCGGGCTCCTCCAGGTCCTGCCTGTGCGCTCCAGCCCCGCTGACTGCGGCCCTTGTTGCTGGGTGCCTCGCCCCACAGCTGCTCCTGGTGGGCACCCAGAACCTGGGGGCAAACTCAGCTCACGTGTGGGCAGGGACGGCCCCTTGTGGGTGAGCTCAGGACATGAAAAGGCCATCGAGACACAAAGGGGCACCAAAGACAGAGGTCACCTCGGCCACACTCATGCCTGCAGCTGGTTTTTGCCCCACGGTGGCGTGCGGTCAGACAGCCCGGAGGCCGGCTGGGGAGTCCGGGGGAACGTGTGCCAGGCACAGGGACGCTCTGCTCAGCTCCTCTCCTCAGGATGCCTCCTCCTAGCTGCGTCGTGGAGGACGGTGTGAGGAGACAGGCCGGGATGGACGGGGAGGGCCACCGAGCACGAGCCTGACTGAGGGAGCGCGGCCCTGTGTCTCAGAAACCCCTTGGCCTGAGACGGGGCGCAGCTGCCTGGCGCCCGCCCGCCCGGCAGGAGACCACGCCCCCACCCCGGAAGCTATTTCTGCAGCTTCCGGCTTGGGTTCCCCTCAGTCCGCCGCCACCTCTGGCATGAATCTGACATACCTGAGGGCAGAGGCTGCGACAGGCCGCGCGAGGGCAGGCCTGGTGAGGAGGGGCGCCTCCGTTCGGCGACAGCGTGGCTGGAGAACAAACAGGCTGCCGTGTGGTGGCTAGGTTTAACCCCAGGATTTCAGCTGAAATGGAAAGTTTGGAAAATCAGAGCTGCCGTGGCTCAGCCCGCCTCTCCCCCACGAGCAGGACGTGCTGGGGCTCTGGGGGACCTGGTTCTTGGTAACTTCTTCAGGGCGAGGACTCCACAGAGCTAGGGGAGCGTGGGATGGGACTATGGCCATGCCCAGCCACTCCCTGTGCCTCGCTGGGGCCGGAGCCCATGAGAGCCTCCATCTTCCTTCCCCTGGAGCAGTGGGAGAAGCAGGAAATCACCCCCTGGTGAGGGGCCGGGTCCCCCAGCTGCTGGGGACACTATATGACATGCAGACTCAAAGCTTCCAGCCCAGAGCTGGCCTCCTGTCCCTGCTCCTGCCTGCCCCAATTGCCAGTCCGCCCTCGGACAGCCTGACTTTCCCGCACCTCCACACCCCGCAGAGGCCAGCCTGCAGACCCTGGTGGCCAGGCATGGAAGAACGAGACTGTCACATGGGGTTCCTGTGCTTGTCACACACAGAAATTGCTTCTCAGTTTTTAAAAGAGCTTATACCTTTGGCTCTTACAAACAATTCATCTTCTAAAAATCCACTTGGGAGCCCTGGATAGCACCCCCGCCCCCAGGCCTGCCTGGATTCACTCTCTGTCTCTCTCTGGTTTATTTTGCTCTATACTCCGGGAGTTGGTGATGGACAGGGAGGCCTGGAGTGCTGCGATTCATGGGGTCGCAAAGAGTCGGACACGACTGAGCAACTAAACTGAACTGAACTGATGCCTTCATTACCAGAAATATACTTTGTCTTTTATTTATCTCACTTAGCATCTCTCCCGGCCCCACTAACAAGAGAACAGAAGTGGCCAGAAGGAGTCAGGAGTCATGTAGTTTCTTTTGTTTACTCTTCAGAACCTACGCTGTGCCTGGAATGCCGTAGGCACTCAGTAAGTACTTTTAGAAAGAGTTTGTAAAAGGGTTCCGTTTCTCAGGAGAGGGTGACACCTCACCAGGGAGGGATGGGGTTACCACAGGGTCCCCATCTCTCATAGGAGCCCTCCTGGTTGCATCATCTGCCCTGGGCTAGAATCGAATGTACCTCCTTTCTGGTCCTCAACAAGACTCCAGAGGCTCTGGGCCCAAACCCCCAGTTCAGCTTGGAGGCAGGTAGAAGTGGGGGGACCTGCTCCCAGCACCCGGCCAGTTCTGGCTCCCTGCCTCCCATTGTGCACTTCCTGGCACCTTTGAACTAACACTGAGGCCTGCAGATGATTGCCAGGCAGTTGGTCGAATTAGCAAAGTCTCCAGCCCCGCCCGGGACCCACAGAACCAGAGTCTATGTTTTAGAAAAATCCCGGGATCATTCAAGTGCTGCTTCCAGTTTGAGAAGTGCTGGTGAACCTGCTCAAATGCCCCCTTCTCCCAGGCTAAGGGAAATGCTTTGCTGAGACCATCTTGATTTCTTTTTGTCTCTGCAGTTATTGAAACAGACAGTGCGTGCGGCTGAGGGGAGACAGGACTTAGTGTTACTGCGCGGAAACAGTGAAGGGCAAACCCAGCAATTAGCGGCAGAGAGTGGGGAGGCGAGGCAGGCAGGATGGAGAGCCAGGGAAACAGAGACCATAATTGCAGGGTGTGCCAGCCTTGGGGACGTGCGGGGGAGGCGTCATTAAGACAGCAGCCACCTATGTGTGGGGGGATGATGGGGGTGGAGCCCGGTGACAGGGAGGCAGAGAATGTGTGGACCCAGGGGGCCTCCTCAGGGCTGGATGCAGCCCAGGTGGGCCTTTGTCTCCACCACGCCGAGCCTTCGCTGCCCCACCCTTTGTGGATGCTGCTGTAGTACCTGCACAGGCCTGCACAAGGATTTTGGCAGCTGGAGGGTCAGGTTTCCTGCTAGGAGCTCTATTTGCCACATTTGAACTGACTACAGAGAAGGCTAGGCCTTCAGAGGGATGTTCCACCTGTGGTCCCTAGCACCCTGAGGCTTCACGGAGGGTTGTGGAGGCAGCCACCAGTGTAAGGTGGGGGCTTCTCACCCCTTGCCCAGTCCCCCATCCTCACACCCCACCTTCAACCAGGCAGCTCTGCTCTTGTCTCTTTTATATGCTGGAATTCTGATTTTTGCTGCGTTAGGGAAAGAGAGAGAAGGAAAGTGTCTAGGTCCTGCACACCGTCTTACCTCACAGGTAAGGGGTCTATCCAAAGTGACTCAGTAGGAGGGATGTTCTGTCTTTCTTCCCCAAGAGCTGGGCCTCAGAGAAGGGAAGCCACATTTAGTTTCCTTGTGCAGATGACCAGAGCCTGCTGTTTTCACTGCCTGAGAGAAGATGAAGCTGCTAGGGCTATTAAATCCCCCAAGGACTCATAGAGTTAGAGGATGACCCAGGCTTGGTGCCCAGATCCATCCAGAGCCCAGAAGCGCCTCGGGGCCACTTAAAGCCCCAGTGACATCACCCACACCTCCCAGACTCCTCTGGCTCTCTTGATTCAACTCCACTCCATCCACTGTTCATCATCCTTAGTGGTGGGCAGCCGTCTATAATGAGCCTGGGCATTGGGCAGCAAAGTGAGGCTACCACCCATGGGACAGGGCACCTCAGGAAGCAGAGCTGGAAGAAGGGATCAGCTGCATTGCTGCCCGGGGAGCCCCTGGGTGACCCAGCTCAGCCCAGGATGACCAGGGAGGGAGATGAGATTGGCTGCTGCACAGGCAGGCCAGTGTCCTCAGGGCCAGAGACTCTGCCGAGGCCACTGGGGTGGCCCTCCTCCTCCCCCCTCTGGCTGGGGCTCCCGGGCCCCTCCCTGTGTGCCCCCCGACCCCTGGCTCTGTCTCCTGTTCTCTGTGCCTCTCTGCTCAGGGGACACTGGGTCTGCCCCAAGCTGGATGGTGCAGGACAGCAACTGGCTACAGCCTGGCTCTCACATAGTCTGCATGTTTCTGTCCCCTCCCGGTTGGGAGGACTTTCTACAGGGAAGGTTCCCTTGGGTCTGGAGTCAGGCATGGGGGAGGCCTGGAGGAGGAGTAGGTGGCCAAGGCCACAGTGGCCTGTCAGTCCACCCCCTGGTTAGAAAGGCTTGTTCCCAAGAAAATAGCAGCCTTTTATTTGATACCCAAGCTTGGCTTCCTGTCGCCTCAGAGCATGTTTAGCTGAGTGGGAGTGATCTCCACTGGAGCGATTAGCAGCATCTAACCCTGAACCCCTGAGACTGTCTGAGCCAGCCTGTGCCTCTGGCGGCCTTCCCTGCTCACACATTGTGTGGGACCCAGAGGGACTGCAAGACAATGTTTGGAGCTGCATGATGGCATTTTATTTTAGCATCTAGATTTCTTCCCAGCTGCACCAGCGGTGTGGTAGCACTCGCTGTGAATGTATTGTGTGTTGAAAGGCAGATGGCAAGGCAGCTCCTGCTTTGGGGTTGGACAGGGTCCTGGTGCTGATTTCCCCTGACTTCTTCCCCACTGACTGCCCAGAGACAAAGGCTGACCCTTCATTATTCCCCCAACCCGAGTTGGCCCAAGACCAAGCCTCCCCAGACCTAGGCTGTGGGTCCCCACCTGGGGCAGGTTGGAGGCTCCTGTCTACCTCCCCGCCCCCACTCCAGCCTCTAAGAAGTTCTGAAATAATGAAAGGAGTGGAGGTGGGAGAGGTACCCCAAATAAAGGCCTCTGAGGATGAAAGCCCAAATCCAGTCTTTCCACTGAAAAAAAGACTCTCATTTGTTCTTGGGTAGAGTTTAAAGAAGAACAGAGTATTGTCTCTGTGAAATGGTTTCATTTTAAGCCTTTACTTTGGGGGATTTGTTCTGGTTTTGTGCGTTCTCTCCTCCCTGTGGCCGCTGCACTGAAAGGCTGGGGTCAGGCCAGGCATGACGGGGGCAGGAGCTGCCTGTTCCTCTTTGATTTACCAGAGAACAGCAGGATGCTCCTCTACCTGGAGATGTCTGGCTGTCTCCTTCAGGCCAGTCCCAGACTTTGCTGAGAATAATTCCTCCTTGAAAAAAAAAAAAATTCCCATTAAATGATTCACATCATCCACACCAAACTCAAAGCTCAGAGAGAGGGCTTTGAAGCCTTTTCACCGAACAAAAATAAAACCCTTCGCAGATGCTGGAGAAATGCTGCTGAAATAACTCTCAGGTATGTGAAAGAGCTGAGACGTGTGAGAAGCGGAACAACAACCCAAGATGAAGATGGTATGATGAACAAATGGAGGGAATGAGGAACGTGGCTGGGAGAGGGGCTGCTTCCTGGGAGATTCCTGGAATGTGTGTGATTTGATCCAACATTGGGTGGTGTTGGCACTGATGATTACCTCCACAAAAGAGGGAAGCAGATAATTCCAAACGACATGTCCCCACACCAGAGGCTCCTTCTAACAAGACAGCCAGAAAGGAGGGGTCCCAGTCCTTGCAGAAGCCCCATGGTAATGCAGGAGAAAGTCTTTAAGGAATTCTGAGCTTGGACCTAAGTCAGACATACCCAAATTCATTCATTTGTCCATTCACTCAGTAAACATTTACTGAGCATCACTATATGCTGGCCTTGTTCTAGGTGCTGGATATACAGCACTAAGCAAAAAAGAATCATGCTGGCCATGTTCCTAACACCTGCTGCATGGTCCAATAAACCCAGATGAAACATATGACCAATCTCTGGAGCTTGCTTCTCAAACTGCACCATGCAGACAAACTACCTGGAACCTTACTAGAAGCAGAAGGTGATTAAGGAGTCAAGGAGGGACGGGGCGCTCTGAATGTCTAGCAGATCCCAGGTGATGGCCTTGCTGCTGGCCCATGAGTAGAGCACCAAGCCTGCTGGGTTCCACCCCAGCTCTTTCATCTGCTACGTGAGCTTGGTCAGGCACTTCAAGCATATTCTGCCTCCTCAGTCTTTCCATCTATAAAAGAGAGGTTAAAGCAGTCCCCAACATACACATGCACAGAGTCAGCAACGCATCTTTGTAGCTTGCTCTTATGAATTTCTCTGACTTTCCTGCTGTACAGCTACAACTGCTTGCTTCAGAAGACTCCTTCCAGACCTGAGAAAGTGGAAGAACGAGCAGCATTTGTCTTCAAATACTGCCACTTGGGGTAGCTGGGAGTGAGGAGGGAAGGTTTCTCCACAACACTGCTGCAGGGAATCACACCCTGGGCAGCCACCTAGCAGCTGGGAGACCAGAAAAGACCACTGTGGACTGCTGGGATCATCCAGAAAGACAGAAAAATGGGGGTTATTCAACATCCAGGATCTGGGGTCAGATGTTGTTCAGTTGCTAAGTCAATTCCAACTCTTTGTGACCCCATGGACTGCAGCACACCCAGCTTCCCTGTCCTTCACTATCTCCTTGAATTTGTTTAAACTCACCTCCATTGAGTTGGTGGTGCTGTCTAACCATGCCTGTGTGCAACTTGTGTCTTCCACTGAAGCTCTGGGTGACTGTAGGCAGGGTGCTTAGTTTCTCAGTGCTTCATTTTATTCATGGGTAAAACAGATTCCCATGGTCTAGTGGATTTCCCTACTTTCTTCACTTTTAAGTCTGACTTTGGCAATAAGGAGTTCATGATCTGAGCCACAGTCATCTTTTAGGATTTGAAATAGCTCAACTGGAGTTCCATCACCTCCACTAGCTTTGTTCGTAGTGATGCTTCCTAAGGCCCACTTGACTTTGCATTCCAGAATGTCTGGCTCTTGGTGAGTGATCACACCATTGTGATGATGGGTCATGAAGATCTTTTTTGTATAGTTCTTTTGTTGACTATGAGGTCTACTCTATTTCTTCTAAGGGATCCTTACCCACAGTAGTAGATATAATGGTCATTTGAGTTAAATTCACCCATTCCAGTCTATTTTAGTTCACTGATTCCTAAAATGTCGATATTCACTCTTGACATCTCCTGTTTGACCACTTCCAACTTACTTTGATTCATGGACCTAACATTCCAAGTTCCTGTGCAATATTGCTCTTTATAGCTATCAGACTTTACTTCCATCACCAGTCACATCCACAACTGGGCGTTGTTTTTGCTTTGGCTCTGTCTCTCGATTCTTTCTGGAATTATTTCTCCACTGATCTCCAGTAGCATGTTGGGCACCTACCGACCTGGGGAGTTCACCTTTCGGTGTCCTATCTTTTGCCTTTTCATACTGTTCATGAGGTTTGCCATTCTCTTCTCCAGTGGAGCACGTTTTTCCAGAACTCTCCACCATGACCCAGTGGAACCAGAACTCAAATTGCGAACATCCACTGGGTCATCAAAAAGCAAGAGAGTTCCAGGAAAACATCTATTTCTGCTTTATTGACTATACCAAAGCCTTTGACTGTGTGGATCACAACAAACTGTGGAAGGTTCTTAAAGAGATGGGAATACCAAACCACCTTACCACCTTACCTGCCTCCTGAGAAACCTGTGTGCAGGTCAAGAAGCAACAATTAGAGTTGGACATGGAACAACAGACTGGTTCCAAATCAGGAAAGGAATATGTCAAGGTTGTATATTGTCACCTTGCTTATTTAACTTCTATGCAGAGTGCATCATGCGAAATGCTGGGCTGGATGAAGCACAAGCTGGAATCAAGGGAAATATCAATAACCTCAGATTGACCACTACCCTTATGGCAGAAACACTACCATGCAGATGACATTACCCTTATGGCAGAAAGCGAAGAACAACTAAAGAGCCTCTTGATGAAAGTGAAAGATGAATGAAAAATTTGGCTTAAAACTCAACATTCATAAAACTAAGACCATGGCATCTGGTCCCATCACTTCATAGCAAATAGATGGCAAAACAATGGAAACAGTAACAGACTTTATTTTGGGGGGCTCCAAAGTCACTTCAGATTGTGACTGCAGCCATGAAAGTTATGACCAACCTCGACAGCAGAGGTTGGTCATATGAAAAAGGAGAGACATTACTTTGTCGACAAAGATCTGTTTAGTCAAAGCTATGGTTTTTCCAGTAGTCATATATGGATGTGAGTTGGACTACAAAGGAAGATGAGTGCCAAAGAGTTGATGCTTTTGAACTGTGGTGTTGGAGAAGACTCTTGAGAGTCCCTTGGACTGCAAGGAGATCCAACCAGTCCATCCTAAAGGAAATCAGTCCTGGGTGTTCATTGGAAGGACTGATGTTGAAGCTGAAGCTCCAATACTTTGGCCACCTGATGCAAAGAACTGACTCATTTGAAAAGACCCTGATGCTGGGAAAGATTGAAGGCAGGAGAAGGGGACAACAGAGAATGAGATGGTTGGGTGGCATCACCAACTCAATAGACATACGTTTGAGTAAGCTCTGGGATGGACAGGGAGACCTGGCTTGCTGCATGCAGTCCATGGGGTCACAAAGGTTGGACACAGCTGAGTGACTGAACTGAACTGAAAACAGATTCACCTTAGTGCCCACTTCCAGGCTTGGTTCTTCCTTCATTTATCTGCTTTCTTGAGATCCAATTTGGAAGCAGGCCCACAAGGAATATGGCAGGAGGCATCTGTCTCAGGCAGGTGGCATTTTGACTGTGGCATCAACGTCCCGAGTGGGTGGGTTCATGATGTGGGTGTCTTGGTCACAGTCACATGGCTGCATCATAGTTTGGCAACAATCTCAGTTCCAGCAGAGACTTGAATGTCTCCAGGGGTGGTGCTTTCCAAGGTGAAATAGTGCAAAGAGACCTATGATTGTGACCCACTGGGTTGGACAGGTACCTGTCCATTGGCATCATCTGAGAGGCCTTGAGTTGGAGTCAGGTGTAGGCAGCACCCCAGGATCTGAGATCACAATGGGCATCCAGACCTGCCACTGACCAGGTAAGCAACTAAAGAGACTGGGCAATTCATTCAAGCCCTCTGGTCTCAGGGTTTTCTTGCATAAAGTGAGAACATGGGATGACGGTTTCCTACTCCAGGGAGAAGCCAGTCTCCTGTGGACAAGGGTCTGGAGATATTGCAGCTGGGAGGTGAGACATCACCCTGGTCCAGCCCCACCCAAAACCTATGTGTGGGTGTCTATAGCAACACCTCACAGTATTTGAGACTTGTGTGCATGTGAGCTAAGTTGCTTTAGTTGTGTCTGACTCTTTGTGATCCCATGGACTGTAGCCCACCAGGCTCCTCTGTCCATGGGATTCTCCAGGCAAGAACACTGGAGTGGGTTGCCATACCCTCCTCCAGGGGATCTTCCTGACCCGGGGATCGAACCCACACCTCCTGTATCTCTTGCACTGCAGGAGAATTCTTTACCTGCTGAGCCACTGGGGAAGCCATTTGAGACATACTTATACCTAAAAACTATTCATTGTTTGTCTGAAATTCAGCTTTAAACCAGCTTCCTATATTTTATCTGGCAACCCTACTTCAGACCCCTTCTCTTTTCTAGGCCTCAGCCCCAGTTCCCACCTTCCCTGAAGCCTCACCCATCCTGACCCACCCTTCTCCCAGCCCACATACCCCTCCTGGGTTAGGGAAAGGAAATGTTCTGTCTTCCCTGTATACTATTCAGTTCAGTCACTCAGTCGTGTCAGACTCTTTGTGACCCCATGGACTGCAGCACACCAGGCTTCCCTGTCCATCACTGACTCCCAGAGCTTGCTCAAACTCATACCCATTGAGTCAGTGATGCCATCCAACCATCCCATCCTCTGTTATCCCCTTCTCCTCCTGCCTTCGGTCTTTCCCAGCATCAGTCTTTTCCAATGAGTCAGTTCTTCTCATCAGGTGGCCAAAGTATTGGAGCTTCAGCTTCATCATCAGTCCTTCCAATGAATATTCAGGAATGATTTCCTTTAGGATGGACTGGTTTAATCTCCTTGCAGTCCAAGGGACTCTCAAGAGTTTTCTCCAACACCACAGTTCAAATGCATCAATTCTTCGGTGCTCGGCTTTCTTTATGGTCCAACTCTCACATCCATACGTAGTTGAGTGTAAGGACCTTTGTAGGCAAAATAATGTCTCTGCTTTTTAATACGCTGTCTACGTTGGTCATAGCTTTTCTTCCAAGGAGCAAGCATCTTTTAATTTCATGACTGTAGTCTCCACCTGCAGGGATTTTGTTGCCCAAGAAAATAAAATCTGTCACTATTTCCATTGTTTCCCCACCTATTTGCCATGAAGTGATGGGACTGGATGTCATGATCTTTGTTTTTTGAATGTTGGGTTTTAAGTCAGCTTTTTCAATCTCCTCTTTCACCTTCATCAAGAGGCTCTAGTTTCTCTTTGCCTTATACCATAAGGGTGGTGTCATCTGCATATCTGAGGTTGTTGATATTATTAAGATACAAACTCTGCTTATCTTGGGCTGCCTTCTTGATTGCAAAAAGCTATCTTGGGTTATTTAACAGATCACTGCCTGTTTCTTGCTTTTCTCATTCCCACTATTACTTCCCTTCTTTTCAAAGCGACAAGGGTGTGACAGCCAACTGTCACAACCACTGAGAGCTGTCCAACCACTAGGGAAAACACTGGGTGTGAGGACTTAAGTAAAGGAAACGGATAACTCTTTTGAGACACTGTCTCCCTGTGCAATGACCTGCAGCCATATGGAGCTGCCATTACCAGAGGGTCGGTTTGGCAGATGGTGAGGGAAGGAAACCAAGGCATGAACAGTGTTTTTATGTTCTAAGGGTATCTTGTTTGGAATCTGGTTGTGTGCATCAATGAGGCCCATTTAAATATTTTAAATAATATTTAAAATAGAATAAGAAATGCTTGCTTTTTTCCCCCTCAATCAATAGGAGGTGGAGTCGGGTGCAGCCTCACTCCCACCCTACTCCTAGGCCCTTCATTTGCTCCCTGGAGGCCAACACAAGGGCTGGCGCCTTTGTCTAGCAGACACACACTGTGTCTGTTGAGCGCATCTGCTCCCTGGGCTTGGGTATGTTTCATGCAGAGGCTGGAGTTTACAGGTTGCCCCGTTACATTTCCTTCTTTCACTCTCTTATCTTGGAGAGCATTCCAAACCCCCTCATGTGAGGTCACCTTCAGATGGGTCATCCATGACTGATGCGGGTGGCCTCAGTGTCTGAATTGGGAGAGGGCCTGGAACCAGACATCTTCAAAACAGTTGGGGAGCCTTCAGCCTGCCACCCTCCTCCTGGATCAGTCCAGATCCCAAAGTAACAATTACAAAATCAATTTAAACATTAACTTTGCTTTCAGAAGAAAGTCCCGCCAGTGGCATAGCTTTGAGATTCCATTTGATCTTTGCTGATATATTTAGAACTGCTTTTACACACTTTTAATTAGTGTATACATGCCAACTTTTGTCCCCCCCTTAATATCACTTCTCATAAATATTTCCCTGTACTAGCATAAGATCATATCTTTTTGATTTGCAATGGAAAAACTGTGTCACTATTTTTTCCATCACTCAAGCATCTATGGAGTTGATCTTTTTGCCAGAAGTTCTCTCACTGGTGTTTGAATACAAAAGGAATGTGAAATATGTCATCTGAAAACTTCTGTTTAGCTACTAAAATGGCTTAGATCTCATTTGCTATACACGTAAAGATTAAAATCAATAGTAGTCATGTATCCCCCTCTTCTGCTTCAGAAAAGGCAAGTGGAGGCACACCCCACCTTCACCCCATCTTTGTCACACATGCCCTTCCTCACAGGCTCTTGGCATGGAAAGGATTAGTAAACTATGTCAAAGGCCAGGAGCCAAAAATCACACCCTGTACTAGCCAGGAAAACACTCCGCTCCCCAGGCCATGCCCTCATCCCACCAGCTCTGACACTCCGAGTGCCTAAAATCATGAGCAGGACAGTGAGTGCTTGGGTGGCCAACTCTCCCCTTCACAATATTTGCTTAAATACTTACTGGACCAAGCTGGAAAAGGGTGCCTGTGATTCCTCCTTGCAGCATGTTGAGGCTGAATCTTCTCCCAGACAGATGTCAGCAGTAATTTTACTGTAAAGATGAATCTTGAGCTTGGTGCAGACATAGGCAATAAGAAATTTGACATCACCACATTCAACCCAGGAGCTGGAGGGGCATCACTTAGTCAGAAGATGTGGCAGATGGTGGACTGTGCTGGATCCTGGAGCCTATCTCCTGGAGAACAGCTGATGTTAATCCTTTAGATGCTGGGTACCTGGGAGGGTCTCTGGAAAAGGGCTGGGGGATCAACAGTGGTTATTGGGCGATGGTCTGGAAGAATGACTGGGTTTTAACACCCAGTACAGCCATCACTGGGCATATTGATTGAACATCTGGCTCAGGTGTAATTGAAGGTGTGGGCTCCACAGGTGGCCCTCATTTTCTTTCCATGTCCCCACCCTGGAGCCATCCTCATGCTAAGTCACTTTAGTCATGTTCAACTCTTTGGAACCCTATAGACTGCAGTCCACCAGGCTTCTTTGTCCATGGGATTCTCCAGGCAGGAATACTGGAGTAGGTTGCCATGCCCTCCTCCAGGGGATCTTCCTGACCCAGGGACTGAACCTGAGATTCTTATGTCTCCTGCATTGGCAGGTGGTTTCTTTACTACTAACACCGCCTGGGAGTTCCTGGGGGCCATCCTCAGTAATCCTCATATCCAGCAATGAGACCTAACTCCATAGCATTCTAATAAAAGGGGTAACCTACCAAAGACTTTAGGGGATCCAGGAGAGATGCCACACCGCAGTCAGCAGAAATACAAGACAGTTCCTCAGGAAGCATGCCCCTCACTCCCCATCAGCAGCCTCTTCTAGCCTGTCCTCTTTTCTAGCGCAGTCTCTAATGACTTTCCTAGGTGTCCTGAGCAACTCAGCCCCAACAGAGTGACAGTATAATTTTGGTTCAAACTGGGGTGCTCTGAAAGTGAAAGGGGAGCTATTAGCACACTAGGTTCAAACCCTAGCAAACCACTAGCTCTGACTTAGGAACCCCATTTGGTGCAGAATAAGCCAGTGGTTTGCTAAATAGGTTTGGTAATTCTCCCATTCTCCTTAGAGACAGGAACAGATTTATCCCTATGGATCAATTTGGTTGCTAAGAAGTTATTCTGTTTAGGGTGGCCTAACCCGCTAAACAGTATCTCTAAACGAGAAGAAGTGAGGTCTATTCAGAAGGTCATTTACCCCTGAAATGAGTGTTCTTCATAAAAGACTCAAATTCTCACTGGTGACACTTAACCTTTTCCTTCACAAGTATTTTCTTTTTGCACATTGAACCTCTTTGAGATTCGTTCATCAGTGGGCTGTTTCTGGCTGGTTTTGATAACCACATTTTTATTTACATGCAAATTCACAGCAAGCAGCTTGCATGTAAATACTATACTAATTATTAAACTTCTATGGCTCATCAGAATGCTGTATCCTAATTGGCTGTGAGATTGCCAATAACCCACAGTAGCCTGATTTGGAGCCAGACCAGTTTTTGCATCTGCATAATAAAGGGAAGCAGGAGGCTGGGAGAGTGTACACCTATTTTATATGTGTCTCTTCAAGGTCAAATAATCTTGTATTCCTTCTCAATCTACATATTCATAAAGACCTTTGTACAATTAATGAGACAGAAGATTAAATGGTTGAAGAACAAACCCTACTGTTCTAATTAGAGTAAAAGTTACTTAGTCAATCAGATAAGAATTCCAAATTCAAACTGGCTAATACAGAGGCCTAACTATGCCGACCCCCTCACAGTCCTCCCACTTGCACCAGCCACTGGAGCTTGCTTAGGAAGCCAGGAGCCCTGGGCATGCATGATTTCTACCTATGCAAAGCCCCTATCCTGGAGATGGGCCCCAGGGACTCAGTGCCCACAGCAGTGGACGAAGGGAGGAGAGTGGATGGAATCCTGTTGTATCACAAGACATGGTTTCTTGACCTTGTTGGTGGTAGAAGATGTATCAGGGTCTCCCCACGGCTGGGTTGCAGATTTTCCCTAGACTCCTCCTTGGGGAACCTGAAGGAGTTTTGACAATCAGTGAGACCTTAAAAGATGAGATTGCGGGTCACTGAGGTTGGATTTAAGGTGCCGTCCCTTCTGCCAGGGAGCTTGTGCTTCCTCTGGGATGCTAAGACCTGTGCATCTGCAACAGCAGCAAATGGAGACGGGTTTGGAGCCAGGTCCTGACCTGGGCTCCATGGACTCCAGTCATGCAGTTCTGGAACCTGCACCGGAACAATCCGGAACCTGGGTCACAGTGTAGATTGCTCAGTCCTGCCCGAGATGAGCTGGTAGGGCCTGGATATCTGTGTTTGGACAAGCCCTGCATGATTCTGATGCTGCACACAATGGAAACCACCGGCCTGGGAGATCCACTGATGGACTTGAGAGAATCCATGCACCCTGAGATACTGACATCATCTTATTTTTACGTGTTTATTTAGGAAGAGGCCATAGCTTGTACCAGGTTCTCAAGAGTGGCCGTGCTTCAGGGTAGTCAGCCCCAGGATGGAGGAAAGAGAGTAGGAGAGAATTCTGTCAAGCAACAGACACAGGCCGCCGTATAACCTACTTTTGA
This sequence comes from Nanger dama, assembly GCA_917880005.1. NCBI lineage: Eukaryota > Metazoa > Chordata > Mammalia > Artiodactyla > Bovidae > Nanger > Nanger dama. The sequence continues at coordinate 6,853,424 of CAKJTW010000044.1, read as the reverse complement.
GGCTTCCCCTGAGCCCTGAAGTGTTGGCAGTTCTCTCCTTTCCGTTCCCGTGGTGCAGGCGACAGCCCCACCAGAGCTCAGGGGACGCAGAGCAAGTGACGAGACGGCCCAGTAGGGGCGGGCTTCTCTGGTCCCCTGGAGGGAGGGGCCTTCCAGGTGGGACGCAGCCTCAGCACTGGCATGCGGTGGAGTCAGCACTGCTGGGGAGGAGCCAGGGGTGCCAGGGAGCACCGGCCAGTCTCCTCCCTGTCTTGTGAAGCCTGCCCAGTCTCTCCACCAGTCCCACTTAATTCCCCTCAACCTGGAGTGTGGTTCCATTGCGTCAGGAGCAGATGGTGTGGGGCACCTCCCTTGGCTCTGAGCACCTCCTTCAGCCCTGGGGATCACAGAGTCACCCTGCCCCCAACCTGCATTATGATCGCTAATGAGATCACGTCTGCCTCCCGGGAAGGGGGCGATTAGCCTGCTGCACTGGGTTATTACCCTTTACAAGAGGCCTGCCCAGCTGTCTGCCCACCCCGGGCCACACACACCTGGCCAGGCCAGGATGGCTCGGAGCCACCCACTGGCAACAGGCTCCTTGTAGACATAGCCTCCAGGGTGGGCAGCCGGAGCTGGGAGAGGGGGACCGCACCTGGGTCTGCCTGGGCCTTGGGGCCAATCCTGGGAGGAGGGGTGCATCCCCACAGTGACCTCCCAACCCAGCTCAGCCTGGGGAGGTGGAGGGTCACTCCTTGAGGCCCTCACAGACAAGGGAGGACCCCCATAGTGCTGAGGTCCAGGGGTCTCAGAGGGGAAGGGCCTCACCCAGTGGAAGCCCTAGAGGCCCCTGCCATGCATGGGGAACCTCTGTCTCCCCTGGGGCCACAGGGGCTGTGAAGGGAGGTGCCCACAGTCCACGTGGGGCTCCTGCTGAAGTGGGCTGGCAGGGCTTCCTCCACTCAGATCTGTCTCTCCCTCAGCACAGGGATGCTGGAATATTACCACCCCTGCCTTTCCCTTGGTTTGGCTGGCTTCCAGTCTGGAGTCAGGGTGGCAGACAGAGGAAGGAGTGGCTGAGAACATTCTCAGGGTGCCCTGGGACATGCCCACCATCCACAGGAGCCCTGCAGGCCAGGAGGACTGGAAACCCTGGTGCCAGACGAGGCTGTGTCTTCCCCATCCCCCTCCCCCATGCTAACCTCCATCCATGCTTTCTGTGCTGCCCACTGAGCTCGGGCCGGGGGGCTGCCGGCTTCCTGCGCCTGCACACCTGCTCTCGTGCAGCTGCCTGTAGGCCTCCATGGGTCTGCAGGGCCTTTGGGGTGGCCCACGTGGGTGTCCCTGCCCTTGCCTGGGGAAGGACGGGCCCTCACACTGTGTCTGAGCACCTGTCCTTTGGCTTTGATCTTAGTCCAAACCCAGAGAGCTCACATATTGTCTTTCAGATTATTCTGTGGGGGAGGGGAGAGCAGCAAGAACAGGTGTCTGTGTCGGGTAATAGTCTTCGGCAGCGGGTAAGGGGCAAGCAAGACACCCAGATGACCCCACCCTGCATGGGGCCTAGAGAGTTGGAGGCCTGAACTGAGCTGCCCAGAGCAGGCCCTTCAAAGGTCCTGCCTTTGTTTGCTGGGGCTGAGATCATAAAACACCATGGGTGTTCTCCTGCTCAGTTGCTCCAGTCATGTCTGACTCTTCTCGACCCTTTCAACTGTAGCCCACCAGGCTCCCTCCGCCCACGGGATTCTCCAGGCAAGAATACTGGGGTGGGCTGCCATGCCCTCCTCCAGGGGATCTTCCCGACCCAGGGATTGAACCCACGTCTCTACATCTCCCGCACTGGCAGGCAGGTTCTTTACCTGGGAAGCCCCATAAAACACTACTGAGGGCTCAAATGACAGAAGTCTGTCTTCTCTGAGTTCTAGAGGCTGGAGGGCCACAATCGAGGTATTGGCAGGGTTGATTCCCTCTCGGGGCTGATGAGGGTGGGATCTGCTCCAGGCTTCTTTCTTTCTTTGACTCACAGGTGTCTGTCTCTTCCCCGTGTCTTCACCTGATCTTCCTCTGTCTGTGACTGTCCAAACTTCCTCTTCTGATAAGGACATCAATCAGATTGGATTCAGTTCAGTTCAGTCGCTCAGTCGTGTCCGACTCTTTGTGACCCCATGAATCACAGCACGCCAGGCCTCCCTGTCCATCACCAACTCCTGGAGTTTACCCAAACTCATGTCCATCTAGTCGGTGGTGCCATCCAGCCATCTCATCCTCTGTCGTATTCTTCTCCTCCTACCCCTAATCCCTCCCAGCATCAGGGTCTTTTCCAACAAGGCAACTCTTCGCATGAGGTGGCCAAAGTATTGGAGTTTCAGCTTCAGCTCCATTCCTTCCAAAGAACACTCAGGACTGATCTCCTTGCAGTCCAATGTACTCTCAAGAGTCTTCTCCAACACCATAGTTCAAGAGCATCAATTCTTTGGCGCTCAGCTTTCTTCACAGTCCAACTCTCACATCCATACATGACCACTGGAAAAACCATAGCCTTGACTAGACGGACCTTTGTTGACAAAGTAATATGCTATCTAGATTGGATTAGGACCCACTTAATGACCTGATTTTAATTTAGTCACCTCTTTAAAACAGTCTGTCTCCAAATACGATTACATTCAGAAGTCCTGAATCTTGAAGAGGAGCACAATTTAGCCCTTAACAGGGTTCCAGGAACTCACGATTCCTCTGGGGCTTGCCAATCTCGGGGTTGGAACCTGCAGCCCTTTCCTGGGAAGCCCCCACGTCTAGGCTGAGAATCAGTAGTGAAGGAAGCAAGTGTGTATCCACGATCAAGGAGAGCCCCTCGTCCTTGGGGTTGGGAGCTTGTGGATCCGTGAGGTCCAGCCCCCTCTCCAGCAGGCTGCCAGTTAATCTTTCTAGTTTATCTGGAGCCTTTCACCTTCTTTGAGTTGATAACGTGAGGAGGTGCGCAAGAGAGAAGAACACACCCGACCTGATTCTATGAAACAAGCATCCTTATCCCCAGTCTACACAGTATAGAAGGGAGGGCCACCCAGGAAGCAAGAGAGCTGGGATTGGGACCCAGGCTGTGCAGTCCTGGAGTTCAGGCTCTTGTCCAAGAAATTGAAGAAAAAATAGGGGATATTTTAGAATCTCAAAATGGGAAAGATTTTTTTAAAGCATGGTGCCAAATCCAGAAATATTAAAAGACTGATATATTTACTATCCCACAAAGAAACTATTTCATGGCTAATAATAACAAACACCACAAAAACTCAGACAAAAGACAAAGGAAATACCAGGGAAAACCATGTGTCGTATATGCCAATTACCACTTTCCTTATTATATAATGAGCTCTTCCGAATCCATAAGAAAAAGTCTAATAACCCAAAGGAAAATTAGGGGAATGGGGAGAAAGAAAAAGTATGAACAGACAGCTTACAGAAGAAAATAGAAGTGGCTACTAACACGTGAAGAATCACCCAAGAGTCCTCACAGTTGAAGAAATGCACAGCAAACTCTGAAGCTCCATTTTTACACCTATCAGAGTGGCAAAATGGAGAAGACCAGTTTAGTACTGATGAAAGAGTGGGAAAGGGAATTTTTATGTATTTCAGGAGGGAGTATAAACTGCTGGACTAGGTTTCCTAGGTATCTAAGATCTGAAGGGACATAAAAATATTGAAGGTGTGAGTTTTATTCCTCTAAGCAGTGCCACAGCTAGATACCTGCCCACAAAGACTCCTCAAGAGGCCTGATTGCCCCAGCCTTTGAAATAATAAAAACCTAGAGACAGTCTAAATGCCTCTGAGAGGGCAATGGTTGGAGAAATTACACCCCTCTCCCCCTGCAACAGAATCCCATGCAGGCTTGAAAGGAATGAGGCTGATTCATAAATTCTGGCAATGGGATGGGAGTAGGGGGTCACCTGTGCTGTGCCTAGTTGCTCAGTCGTGTCCGACTCTTTGCGACCCCCTGGTCTGAAGCCCACCAGGCTCCTCTGTTCACAGGGATTTTCCAGGCAAGAATACTGGAGTTGGGTTGACATGCCTTCCTTCAGGGGATCATCCCAACCCAGGGTTCGAACCTAGGTCTCCCACACTGCATGCAGATTCTTTACTGACTGAGCTACCAGGGAAGCCAGGGGTTATCTCAGTTCAGTTGTTCAGTCCTGTCTGACTCTTTGCAACCCCATGGACTGCAACACACCGGGCTTCCTGTCCATCACCAACTCATCAACCAGGGGTCATCTAGGATGTGTTTATTCTGGGAAATGGTGAAGTGCTGGGTGTTGTGTAGAAGGATGTGCTCCCATTTGTGTGAGAACAAGAACTAGGAGACAGAAAGCAGGAAGTTTACCTTCCATTGTTCCAGGGTCTCTGTGTTCCAAGATTCTCAGAATCCCCTGGAGGGTTTTTAAACACTGCTTGTCGGGCCGAACCTCGTGTCTGCTCTAGAGTGCCTGTGGTGGGCCCCTGAGTGTTCTCCATAAGTCTCCAGGTAACACTGCAGGTCCAGGGACTGCATGGAGAAAGCAGCTGTAGTCTTTGAGTTAAGGTACCACGTAGGGTGCTGGCTGCATAATTTTTAGAACTAATTCATAAAGGTAATCGTTGGTCCAGGACCATGGCTGGCCTGCGCCTCTTCTCTGCAGCCTCTGTCAGTAACGAGTCCTCTTCACCTTGCAGTCAGAAAGTGCCCCCTGCATCCGCTGCTTTAGTCCACGCCCCCTCCCCAAGTCGGGTCAGCAGCTCACAGGAAGGACAAGCCACATTCAGAGCAAATCCACCACCACCTGCTGGGAGGTAGAGCCCTCTCCTCGCTGAGATCTAAGCCCTGGAGCCCCTCACGGTTGGAGCGGCCCATCTCAGGCTGTGTGATCACAGATCACAGGCTCAGCCTGCCCTCTTTTCCCACCAAGACAGAGGAAGGCAGAAAAGCCGGGTTGACACCTGTCCTGGTGGAAAGGCGCCCGACTTCCCTGTGACAAGCAGGAAAACACTGGAGACGCGCAGCCATGAAGCCAACAGCAAGTTCCGGGCTGAGCAGGGAGGCGCTTGCTCGGGAGGCGGGCGTCCGTCGGGTCTGTGCTGTCTGGGGAAGGTCCTCTGGACCATCTCTGCCAGGAGGTCAGGGTTCGAGGGCGGCCCCCAGGGCACCCCAGGAACGGGCGCCGGCAGCCGTGAACCGGACTCCCGATGCCGGCGTTTGGGTGCCCTCCGTCCTTGCACCCGCATAAACGGGTCTCCTCAGCCCACTGCCCCCTCCCTTCCTGTACACCCGTGAGGCTGGTGTGCACCGAGAGGGAGCCTGCTGGCCGCTCAGGACACGCGCCTGACCACACGCCTGCTGGGCGCAGCGGCCCATCCTTGGCCCCCCTTTCCCCTCACAGGCCCCCAGGCCCTGCCCCCCACCTCGAGCCTTCAGGGAACACCCCCACCCACCCCCGTCTCCCTGCCCGCCGAAGCTGGGACCTTCTTATTTCTTCCCACTTGTCCATAATCGGTCCGTTCTTGTTTTCAAAAGGCGGGGAGAAAGCATGTTGATTAGGTAGTATTTCAAGGGCTGTTAAGGTTTGCCGAGTGCCCCGGCCACAGACTCGAAGCGGAGACCCGTGGCGCAGGGCAGAGGATGCGAGGACGAGACAGTGGCCCAGAGGAACCCCAATGCCCGGACCTGGAGAGGAGACTCCAGCGCCTGGACCTGGAGAGGGGACCCCAGACCCAGAGAGGGAGACCCCAGAGCCTGGACTTGGAGAGGAGACCCCAGCGCATGGACCCGGAAAAGGAGACCCCAGAGCCTGGACCCGGAGAAGGAGACCCCAGATCCTGGACCTGGAGAAGGAGACCCCAGCACCCGGACCCAGAGAGGAGACCCCAGAGCCAGAGAGGGGGACCCCAGAGGCTGAACCCAGAGAGGGAGACCCCAGACCCAGAGAGGGGAGATCCCAGCGCCCGGACCCAGAGAGGGAGACCCCAGTGCCCAGACCTGGAGAGGGACCCCAGCACCTGGACCCAGAGAGGGACCCCAGTGCTCAGACCCAGAGAGGGACCCCAGACCCAGAGAGGGAGACCCCAGCACCTGGACCTGGAGAGGGAGAACCAGACCCAGAGAGGGAGACCCCAGCGCCGTATGTGGAGAGGAGACCAAGCACCTGGACCCTGAGAGGGACCCCAGACCCAGAGAGGGAGACCCCAGCACCCGGACCCAAAGAAGAGACCTCAGCACCTGGACCCAGAGAGGAGACCCCAGCACCTGGATCGAGAGAGGGAGACCCCAGAGCTCGGACCCGGAGAGGGAGACCCCAGCATCTGGACCTGGAGGGGGAGACCCTAGAGCCTGGAGCTGGAGAGGGAGACCCCAGCACCCGGACCTGGAGAGGAGACCCCAGCGCCCAGACCCAGAGAGGAGACTCCAGCGCCTGGACCCTGAGACCCCAGCACCTGGACCCGGAGAGGAGACCTCAGCGCCAGAGAGGAAGACCCCAGCGCCCAGACCCAGAGAGGGGGAGACCCCAGAACCTGGACCCGGAGAGGGACCCCAGCACCTGGACCTGGAGAGGGAGACCCCGGAGCCTGGACCCAGAGAGGGAGACCCCCAGACCCAAAGAGGGAGACCCCAGCACCCGGACCCAGAGAGGAGACCCGTGTCCAGACCCGGAATGGGACCCCAGAGCCTGGACCCAGAGAGGGAGACCCCAGCGCCCAGATCCAGAGAGGGAGACCCCAGCACCCAGACCTGGAGAGGAACCCCAGCACCTGGACCCAGAGAGGGAGACCCCAGTGCCTGGACCTGGAGAGGAGACCCCAGACCCAGAGAGGGAGACCCCAGTGATGGACCCAGATAGGGAGACCCCAGTCCCCGGACCCAGAGAGGAGACCACAGAGCCTGGACCTGGAAAGGAGACCCCAGCACCCGGACCCAGAGAGGAGACCCCAGAGCCTGAACCCAGAGAAGGAGACCCCAGACCCAGAGAGGGAGACCCCAGTGCCCAGACCCAGAGAGGAGACCCCAGCGCCCGGACCTGGAGAGGAGACCCCAGCATCTGGACCCGGAGAGGGAGACCCCAGAGCCTGGACCCGGAGAAGGAGACCGCAGAGCCAGAGGGGAAGACCCCAGCACCGGGACCCGGAGAGGGAGACCCCAGTGCCCAGGCCCAAGAGGGAGACCCCAGAGCCTGGACCTGGAGAGGGAGACCCCAGACCCAGAGGGAGACCCCACCACCCTGACCCGGAGAGGAGACCCCAGCATCTGGACCCGGAGAGGGAGACCCTAGAGCCTGGACCCAAAGAGGGAGACTCCAGCGCCTGGACCCAGAGAGGAGACCCCAGCATCTGGACCCGGAGAGGGAGACCCTAGAGCCTGGACTCAGAAAGAGGGAGACCCCAGCGCCGGCAGAAGCAGTGGAGGTAAGGAGGGTGAGAATGCACATCCCACCTGAACAGCGAACTGAGAGACGGTAACAGATGCTGGTGGAGGGAAGAGAGGGCATCAGGGTTCCCTGGGACCAGATCTTTCACCCTCATGCTGTTCGAGCCTCATGTCCTCACTGGATTCACAGAAGCACCAGGGTGTTGTCCCTCGGGAGGTGCCCTGGGCTCTAGGGGGCCGTGTCACCAGATGGGGAGGAACAGGGAGCCCCATTGTGCCTGTGAGGGTCTGAGCGACAGCACTGTGCAGTGAGTGGCTGTGGAGAGGCACCCGGCAGGGTCAGTGAGCAGCCGGGCCTCCTTCCCCGTCCACCTCGGCCCGGTGCCCCCGCTCTGGGGCCCTGCACGTGATCGGGTTCACCAGCGAGGTGCGCGAGGCAAGGGTCTGGCCTGCTGGGGAAGGGCTGGTTCCCGACGCAGTCGCCGCCCCCTGTCTCCTGGCCGCTTCCTGCTCTTCCTGCCGCAATGCAGAAGTGACATCTGGCCCCCTGGTGGCCGTCCGGTGACGCTGAGGATGACAGAGCCTGCAGTTCAAAGGATCCTGGCTTCCCGGTTCCCCCTCACTCAGCCCCACCGCCCAGGCTGCTCTGGCCTCATGTTGGGAGAAAGCAAAGCTCTGATCAGGCTGAGTGCCTAACGCTGGTTACGGGCCAGGGCAGCCCGAACACAAGAGCCCCAAGTCCCAGTGCTCTTGCGGAGCTGATCGGAAAAGAGGGCCCATTGATTAGCCAGGGCCTTGGGTCTTGGATCTGGCTCCCGGGACCCCCAGGACCTGCCCCTCCCCTCACTGCACAACCCAGCGCCCACTCCTGAGGCTGCAAGGAGCTGGGAGAGACATGCGCCCACCCACTGCCCTGGCTCTGTTCTTTCAGCTGAGGCTCTGGCCCCCTTGCCAGGCACTCCAAGGGCTCCGACCTGAGCTCACTGGCAGGCAGACAAGGGGCCACCCCCAGCTCTGCCTTATCTCTGTCCTGCACATGGTCTCAGGACAGCCCTGAGACAGCGGGGCAGTCAGAGATGCAGTGACCATTACTGAAGTGACCTGCTGGGGATACGTGGCTGGTGAGCGAGGAGATGGAAATAGAGCCCAGTGCTCACGACCTGAGCTTCTCAGGGCAGGTTCCTCAATCCCACATCCAAATCTCCAGGGACAGAGCTCACCAGATCCTTCTCTGTATGTGCACGTGCTCAGCCGCTCAGACTCTTTGCGACCCAATGCACTGACCGCCCCCCCTCCCCTCAGGCTCTTCTGTCCATGGGATTATCTGTACAGGCAAGAATACTGGAGTGAGTTGCCATTTTCCCCTCCAGCGCATCTTCCCAACTCAGGGATCAAACCCACGTCTCCTACATTGGCAGGCAGATTCTTTACCGTCTGAGCCACCTGGAAAGCCCTACTCTGCTGCTGAATTAGGGCCTCTGGGGAAGGTGCCCCTGAATAAGCATCATCAGCACTCCTCCAGAGCCCTGGCAGGATCCTGGCACACCCCAGAGCCCGGGACCCCTCCCCAAGCTGAGCTGCTTTCCCAAGTGCAAGGCGCAGGCCTGTGAGATGTCAGGCGCAACCTCTGCCCAGCACTGACCCTCTGGTGCCAGACAGTGACGTTGGTCAAGCGCTTCAGGAGGCAGGTCCTCAGCTGGCAGGCAGTCGAAAAGCCTGATGCCCAGGCTGGACTTCAGACCAGTGAGATTCAGATCTCTGGGTGTGGGACACAGTCACAGTTCCCCAGGTGATTCCAAGGTGGAAAACCTGTCCCCATGCCGTGTGGGTTGCTCTCCAACCAGAGGGCATCAAAAGCCCCTGGCCAACTATTAAACACAGCTGGCTAGGCCCCAACCCCAGAATTTCTGATTCATTAGGTCCTGGGAGGGCCCAAGAATTTGTATCTCCAAGTTCTCAAGTGGTGCTGCTGTGGAGACCTCACTGTGAGGCCCAGTGGAGCAGAAAGTGAAGGGGCGGAGGAGAAGCTGACTGCTCCCGTTGCCCGCTGTCGAGGGGCCGCTCGCTTCCAGTGAGCAGGCCCTGCCACAAGCCACGCGTGGCTCCCGGGAACAGGGTCTCCCAGGTGTACCTGCTGAGGATGGGAACCTACCTCCTGGAACATAATTACTGCCATATAGATGGAGATTGGTACCTTGCCCCTAGGGCTCTCAGGGATGGTTGGGCAGGTTGTGCACCACACAAATCCAGGGGCAATCGTTCACAAGGGGGACTACGGTGCTTCCCCATGCTGTCAAGCGTGACAGACCTCCCCCTCAAAGCTTGGAGAGTCACCATGGAGACTTCTCAGAAATTCTGCACCTACATTTGCTTTACCAGTCTCCCCTCTGCCCCCTTTGCCCTGCCTCCCCTCTGCCCCTTACCCTGCCTCCCCTCTGCCCCTTTGCCCTGGCCCCCTGCCCCTTCGCCTTGGCCCCCCCACCGCCCCTTTGCTCTGCCCCCCCTTCTGCCCCTTCGCCCTGCCTCCCCTCTGCCGTTTGCCCTGCCCCCTTCTGCCCCTTCGCCCTGCCTCCCCTCTGCCGTTTGCCCTGCCCCCTTCTGCCCCTTGCCCTGCCTCCCCCCCTGCCCCCCTTGCCCTGCCTCCTCTCTGCCCCCCTTGCCCTGCCTCCTCTCTGCCCCCTTGCCCTGCCTCTCCTCTGCCCTCAGAACTCTGCCTCCCTCGTGCCTACCTGCCCCAGGCAACACCCCCCCCAGCTGGGCCTGATCCAAGTTGCTGAGTGGGAGGCTCTGCCCTCCCTGGGGGCCCTAGGGGGTGCTGCTGGCGTGCTGTCTGCCCTGCCTGATGGACTCTGGCACTGGCTCTGGGCTGGGGCAGGAGCTCATGGCCTTCCTCCTCTGCCACTTCATGCTGCTGACTATCCCTCCTCCACAGGAGATAAACCTGTGCGGAATCTGTTTTCTCTGGCGACACATGCCGCGGCCAGCAGGACAGCGGCTGAGTCACTGGCAGTGGTCTCCCCTGAGCCCCACCCCCAGCCCTCGTGGCCTCTGTGGGCTTCTCCCTTTCCCGAGCACTTCCTGGCCTGACATACGTGTCCTGGGTGCTTCTGTCTGTGACTCAGGCTCAGCTGCCCCCATGTTCCTCCCACAACACTGGGCTGGTAGGACGGGGCAGCCATGGGTGCGCTGGGGCATCTTATCACAGGGTGTTCTGTTTGGGGCCCAAACACGGAAGAGCTCGTGGGCCCAGGAGCCTGCTGGTAGGAGCCAAGGTCCACACCTAGCCCATCAGCTTGTGACTCTGCAGGGAGAGAGGACATCCAACACTCCAGGAGGAGCGGGCCTTTGCCAGGCCTGAAGTAGTCAGGGAAGGAAGGTCCCAACCTGCGGACGCCTGCCATGTTCATCTCTCCAGCCTGGGCCTCTGCCCTGGACCCCAGGCTCATAAATCCAAATGCCTCCTCCCCAAACTATCACTCCCAACAACTCCTCCTAATACCACAGCAATTCCAGCCTCTGTTAGCTCAGGCCAAAAACTACGACGACATCCCTGACTCCTCTATCTCTCTCACTGCTTGTATCCAAAGCTTCAGCAAATACAACTTGTCTTTTCTTTTGCACACCTGAGTGTGTCCATGCAATGGTGAAGTGTCACTGGTGACCCTGGCCGAGGCAGGTGGGTGCTGAGACAGGCCCACCTCCCTGGGGCTCTCACAGCTTGCTGGGCAGACAGCTGGCAGCGTTATTCTCCCAGCCCTGCTCTCAGGGCCAGGCCCAGGCCACCCCTGGCTGGGGGCACTCCCGGAGGCGTCCTGAGCAGGGGCTCATGGAGCTCTCTCTAGCTGGGAGGGCCACTGTCTGGCAGGCCTGGGCCTGGAGGGGCCGGACCCTGCTGTGGCCTGGGCTGGGCAAGCCTGCTGCAGGGTGGCCCTCTCAACCTCAGCTAACCCACCTTGCCTCTTACTGACAGTGCCATTGGTCTCATTTTTTGTGAAAAAGCCAAGTCGCGTAGTTTGCTCAATCTCAGGATGGGAGGTGGGAGGGACAGAGGGCAGGCGGCACACAGGCCAGGTCCCCTGGCAGCTGCTGAACCCTGGGAGCTGCCACCAGCTGCAATTACTTGCTGCTGACTTTTAATTTCACGTTGAGAAGCCACAGGTGATGGAGAAAGAAATTGGTCCCCATGGGCCGAATGCTTTTCCGATCTGCATTTATTAGCAGAGTTTTGAAGGTGTCAGGAGCTGAATGTGAGGCAGCTGCCTCTGGAAGTGAGACCCACGTGCAGGGCGGGGATGGGGGGACAGGTCAGGAGGAGAGAGGCTTAGGAAAATACTTCTGCTAGCAAGGGACCATTCTTTGAGAGTTCTGAACATGCTTGCAACTCTCCTCCTCTGCCGGCTCATCCTTACCTGTTTGGAAGGGCCCTCTTTCCAAATCTCTCGGAGGACCCTTCCAAACAAGTGTTCTCCAAACCTGTGAGCCTGGGGATTTAGGTACAGGTTCACCTCGTCTCACATAATTGATGTGTACCTAAAGAATTCTTTGTTCAGTAGCTTTGTTTTCAATCAAATGCAATTTTAGATGCACCAAAATGTTTGTGTTTTGAGAAAATTCTCTAGTCAATTCCTTGTTTTAAAAGACTCACAGCCAGTTGTACTCAAATTCATGTCTTCTCTCCTGAACAGCCGTGAAAACATGGCCAAGACCTTTCATAGTTCACACTATCGCAGAAATTCATAAATGGAAGGAAACGCAGATGTTTCACTTTCATTTCAGATGTGCTCTCTCTCTCTTTTTAGCCAGGGAGAGGCATCTTCAAATGAAATCCTACCCAGAGGCTGAGTGGACAAGTCAAGGGAGTGCAGGGCAGCTCCAGCTGAAGGAGAACCCAGGTGGAGAAGGTCCCACGTGCCTGGCACCTCATGCAGCCATCTTTCTGCGTTCCCCCTTTGAAGTCTCTAACACGCCCATGGTATCCTCAGGTTGAAGACCATCACTGTCAAAGTGCCAAGAGTATTCTCTCTTACCTGTAGTTCCACCTCCAAGACTCCAAATACTCCCAGCTGAGCACATGCATTCAACACAGCTTTGTTTATGACGGCAACTTATACAAATGAAGACAGTTTAGTTCCCTGCCCTCTGTATTGTCAGTGGAGAACACAGGAAGAACCTAGACTTTGCCCACTGCTTGGCAGGAAGAGTGCGTCTCTCTGCCTCCCACCGGGGCAGCACCATAGAGGCTAGTGGTGCTGGAATTCCCACGCTAGACCAGCAGTAAATGGAGCTCCTCTCCCCTCAGGTGTTAACAAAGGCCAAGTGGAGATCCTGAACTTCCACCTCTGCCTGGAAGTGGAGGTGCTGTGTCCCCCCTACCCCCCACATTTTGTTGCAGGACAATCTCAGAAGAAGCCAGCTAAAATATAAGTTTTCAGTAGGATCCAGATTCTCACAGCATAATACCCAAAGTGTTTCAGCTGGAAATCACTCACCATTGGAACTAGGAAAAACCTCAACTTGAATGAAAAAGACAATCACTACATGCCAATACTGAGATGACAGATACTGGAATTATCTGATAAGGATAAAATGCCTCAAAGAGCAATTATAAGCACACTTGAAAAATAGAAACTCTATATCACACGATCCTGAAGTCTCACTCCTGGGCATATTTCCGAAGAAAATTCTAATTCGAAAAGATACATACACTCCAATGTTCATAGCAGCACTATTTTCAAGAACCAAAACATAGAAGAAATCTAAATGTCCATCAACAGATGAATGGATAAAGAACATGTGTATACATATACAATGGAATATTATTCAGCCATGAAGAAAAATGAAATAATGCCATTTTCAACAATATGGGGGACCTGGAGATTATCATATTATGTGAAGTCAGACAGAAAAACAAGTATATAATATCATTTATATGTGGAAACTAAAAAACATGATACAAATGAACTTATTTACAAAATAAAAACAGTTTCACAGACAAAGGAAAGAAATTTATGGTTACCAAAGGGGATAGGAGGGTCTGGAGGAGAGATAGGAGTTTGGTTAACATATACAAACTACTATATATAAAGTGGATAAACAACAGTGACCTACTAAATAGCACAAGGAACTATATCCAGTCTCTGGTAATAACCTATATTGGGAAAGAATCTCAAAAAGAAGATGCATATGTGTGTGTGTGTGTATATATATATATTTTTTTTTCTGTACACCTAAAGCTAGCACAAAACTGTAAATTAACTATACTTCAAAAAAACTCTAAACCATGAAATAGAAGATATAAACAGGAACCAAGCAAAAATCTTAAAACTGAAAATGCAATAACTGAAATAACTCAGTGGGGAATGCAAAATGGAGGAAATGGAGGAAAGAATCAGTGAACTCAAAGTCAGAACAATAGAAATTACTCAGTCTCAACGACAGAGGGAAAGTAGGCTGAAAAAAAAAAAGAATAAGTAGAGCTTCAGGGATCTGTGGGACTGTAAGAAAAACAACAAAATTAACATTAATGTCATTGAAGTTGGAGAAAGAGAAGGGAAGGAAAGCTGGGTTGAAAAAGTACTTGAAGAAAAAATAGCTGAAAACTTTCCAAATTTTAGCAAAAGATATAAATATATAGATTTAATAAATTGATCAAATCTCAAATAAGGTAAACTCAAAGAAATCTATATCAAGACAGAGCAAAACTTCTGAACGCTAAAAGCAAAGGGTGATCTGGGAAACAGCAAGATGTGACACTAACAGGGAGAGAGCAGTTCAAATGACAGTGAGCTCCTTATTAAAAATGAGAAAAAAATCCAACAGGGCCCCAAAATGTGTCGCTTCATTTTCCAAGTGCTGAAAGAAATGAAGTCTCATCCCAGAGTGCTATAAGCAGTGAAAATATATCTCATGAATTAAGGGGAAATCAAGACGTTCTTAGATGAAGGGAAACAGAATTTGTCAGCGATGCACAAGAATAGGCAAAGGAAACTCTCTAAACACAAAGGAAATGATTAGAGGAGGAATCTTGGAACATCAAGAACAAAGAAAGAACAATAGAAAGGCAAAATATAGGTAGATATATTTTCCTTCTCCACTTGAGTTTTCTGAACTACATTTGACAGATGAAGCACAAATTATAGCTGTCTGATGCAGTTCTGGCACTTCAGGTGGTGCCGAGGTAAAGAATCTACCTGCCAATGCAGGAGACACAAGAGACACGGGTTTGCTCCCTGGGTCAGGAATATCCTCTGCAGAAGGCAATGGTAATCCTCTCCAGTATTCTTGCCTGAGAAATCCCATGGACAGAAGAGCCTGGTGGGCTATAGTCAATGGGGTCACAAAGAGTTGAACGCAACTGAGCAACTAACACATACACACAGATACACACACTGATGTGGTTCTATGTGTATTAGAGGAAATATTTAAGACAATTATACTATAAATAGGGAAAGATAAAGGATGTGAAGGGAGATAAGATTTCTACGCTTCACCTGATTGAGTCAAATGTCAATAACAGTACAACCTGTTAAGTTATCTAGATATAATATAATAACTAAAACAACCATTAAAAAAAGCTACACAAGAGATATACTCAAAAACATTATACATAAACCAAAATGGGGTTCTAAAATATGTTCAGCCCACAGGAAGGCAGGGAAAAAAAAAAAAAACAGAAAAAGAAAAACAGAGAACAGAAAACAAAAACCAAAATGGCAGACAAGCCCTCATAGGCCACCAATTACATGTAAATTCTCAAAGCACCAACTAAAGGAGATTGGCAGAGTGGAGTTTAACAACATAACGAAAGTATATGCTACTTATAAACTCATATAGAAACTAATTTCAAATCCAGTGGTATAAATGGGTTAAAAGTGAAAAGATAGAAAAATATAAATTGTACAACCATTAAGTACAAACTAGTATCTGTTGTGAACATTCTAAGTAACAGTAACTCTCATTTGTTGCTGGTCAGAATGTAAAATGGTACAGCCAGTTTGGAAGACAGTTTCTTACCAAGTTAAACATAGTTTTACTATACAATCCAATAGTCAGGCTTCTAAATTATTTACCCAACATATTTGAAAACTTATGTCTGCAAAAAAAAATATTAGCAGTTTTCTTTATAAAACTAAAAACTGAAGGCAACCATGATGTTATTTAATAGGTGAATAGATGAGCAAACTGTGGTATATCCAGACAATGGAATATTATTCTGTGATGAAAAAGGATTTAGCTGCCAAGCCCCCTGCTCCATACACACAAAATATGAATCCTAAATGTACAATGCTAATAGAAACAAACCAACCTGTAAAGACTGAAAATGTATAATTCCATTTATTTAACTTCTATAAATGGTGAAACTAGAAATACAGTGACTAGATCACTGATTTCTAGGGATTTGAAAAGTAAGGAAGGTTGAACAGGTGAATCACAGGGGATTACTTTTAAGGCTGAGAAACTCTTTTGTATGAGAATATAATGGTACATCATCTATAATGCTATTCATCTGTCAAAATCCTTTGAACTTTACAGCAGAGTGAACTGTAATGTATGCAAATTTTGAAAATCATTTATAAAGTCATGGGGTTCTAAGATGGAATACAGACTGTGATAAAACAATATAACTGTATTTCAAATATGTAAACAGTCTCCCTAAAGGGAGGGAGAAGAAGGTAAAGAAGTTTGGAAATAAATGGAAATTCTTTGAGTAAAGGCAAAAAGAATTCTACAAAAGCACCATAATCTCATCGACAGTTGTTTCCAATAGGGGTATGGTGTGGGTTAATCATTCTGTAACAAATATCTATGTATACTGGATTCAAAAATTAAGTAAATGGATGGTGAATTTTGAAAGTCAAGCTTCTCACTGTTGGAATGGGAAGTTAAGCAAGGGAGAAGGCCAGAATGATCCATGGTTGATGGATTTGAGCTGGAGACAAACCAGTGTAAACTCAACTCATATTTAGCCATACAGACATACAGTATTGATAGATATATGTATGCACACAGGTTAGTATACACATATAGATATTTCTTTTCTCTCAACCATGAGGGCCTAGAAGCAGTGATATCACAGAAGTATACCTAGTGCCCAGATCTTGGTTTCTAGTGCCATTCCCAATAAAATTAATATCTTTGAGTCAATGCTGCTATTTAAAAAGATTGAATACATAAATAAGTGGGGAATACAGACAAATCTCGCATACAGAATAATTTCAAATAATTGATGTAGAGACTTTGCCCTTGAAGAAATGGAATATTACTCCTCCTCCTTAGGTTTGGGCTGTGCATAATGACTTGCTTTTCAAAAAAGACAGTATGAAAGGAGAGAGGTGGGGGAGAATAACTTTATAGTAGAGAAACCTGATAAACACTTTCTCATCCAGGTGAACAATGTTAATACCAACAATGACACATCATGTTGATAGTATGTGCTATTGACATGATTTGATGAGAATGGCACTCTGTGATCTTCCTCTCCAAAACCCATAACCCCAGTTTAATTGTGAGGAAAACATCAGACGAATCCCACTTGCAGAACATCGTGCAAAATATCTTACTTATACTCCTCAAACTTTTCAAGATCATCAAAAGCAAGGTCTGAGAAACTGTCACATCCAAGAGAATTCTTAGATGGACAATTTTAAGAGATGGAAGAAAACCTAAGACCAACCAAGACAGCATATTAAAAAGTAGAGACATTACTTTGTTGACAAATGTCTGTCTAGTCAAAGCTATGGTTTTTCCAGTAGTCATGTATGGATGTGAGAATTTGACCATGAAGAAAGCTGAGAGCTGAAGAATGATCCTTTTGAACTGTGGTGTTGGAGAAGACTCTTGATAGTCCCTTGGACAGCAAGGAGATCAAACCAGTCCATCCTAAAGGAAATTAGTCCTGAATACTCATTGGAAGGACTGATGCTGAAGCTGAAGCTCCAATACTTTGGTCACCTGATGCAAAGAACTGACTCATTGCAAAAGACCCTGATGCTAGGAAAGACTGAAGGCAGGAGAAGGGGATGACAGAGGATGAGATAATTGGATGGCATCACAGACTCGATGGACATGAGTTTGAGCAAGCTTCAGAAGTTGGTGATGGACAGGGAACCCTGGCATGCTGCAGTCCATGGGGTCGCAAAGAGTCAGACATGACTGAGTGACTGAACTGACTGAAGAGAATTCTAAGGAGACATCATGACTAAATGTAATGTGATAATCTGAATGGAATCTCAGACAGAAAAAGGGCACTAGATAAAAACTAAGGAAACCAGAATAAAATTTAGGCTTTAGTTAATAATGATATATCAATATTGGCTCTTTGTGACAAATGTATCATACTAATGTAAGATATTGGATAATAAGGGAAACAGGAAATGGGGTGTATGGAAACTCTCTTCACAGCTTCTTTGTAACTGTAAATCTACCCTAAAATAAAAGGTTTATTAAAAAAAAAAAAAGGAAAGCAGGAGTGTTATATTATCTGATGAAATATACCTTAAAGAAAAGGTAATTACCAGACAGAGAGAGGCACATTACATAATGTTCAAAAGATCAATCTACCAAAAAGCCATAAGCATCCTAAAAGTGTATGCAGCAAATAACCTACAAAAATGTGAAGCAAAACTGATAGGACTGAGTGGACAAATAGACACACCTGAGATTATAGCTGGGAACTTGAGCATTTCTCTCTCAAAAATGTGATAGAGTAACAAGACATAGATCCAGCAAGAACATGAGAAAACTCAACATTATCAACTAACAGAATCTCATTGACATTTAGAAAGTATTCAATCCTGTGACAGCAGAAAGTATATTCTATATATGTCCATGGGACATATACTAGGTAGACTGTATTCTGGGGCATTAAATAAATCTCAATAAAATTAAAATAATTGAACTTATATAGAGAGTGCATTCTGGCCACAATGGGATCAAACTCTAAATAATAAGATAAAGATAACAGAAAAATTGCCAAACACTTGGGAATTAAATACACTTGTAAGTAATCCATGTGTCAAAGAGGAAGTCTCAAAGAAAATTTTAAAATATATTGAACTAAATAAAAATGAAAATCTGTGTTAAGGTATTGCTGAGAGGGAAATTTGTAGCGTTAAAGTTTATATTAGATAAAATGAAAAGTTTCAAATCAATAATCTGAGTTTTTTCCTCAAGAACATATGAGAATAGCAAAGTAAAACCAAAGCAAGCAGAAGACAGGAAATAAGAGCATAAGTCAATGACCTGGAAAACAGAAAAGCAAGTCAATGAAACGAAAAACCTGATTCTTTAAAAGATAAGCAAAACTGGCCAATTTCTAGCAAGACTGAAAAAGGAAAAAAGAGATGAGACTCAGATTAACAATATCAAGAATAAAACAGGGACTATCATTACAAACAATGTAGACATCAAAAGATAATAAGGGATACCACAAAAAAACAACATAAATTTAACAACTTGGATTAAATTAATCAATTTCTTAGAAAAGTACAAATTACCACATTTCATCCAATGTGAAACAGATCATATGAATAGTCCTGCAACTATTTAAAAATGAATTCATAATTTTAAAATTTCCCCCAAAAGAAATCTCCAAGCTCAGACAGCTTCACTGGGAATTCTATCAGAACTTTAAAGAATTAAACTTAATTCTATATAATCTTTTCAGAAAACAGAAGAGAGAACATTTCCCAATTCATTGCATGAAGCTCAGATTACCCTGATAACAAAATCAGAAAAATGTAGCATAAAAGTAAAACTACAAACTAACATCACTTATAAATAAAGATGCAAAAACCCTTACAGTTTTAGCATGTAGAATTCAGATATGTAGGAAAAGAATTATGTATCGTGATCAAAGGTAATTTTTTCCAGGTATGTAAGATTTGCTCAATATTTAAATCAATCAGTATTTTTCATCATATCATAAGACTAAAGGATAAAAATTTTATGGTTATATCAGTGGTCTCTTAAAAAGCATTTGACAAAATGTAACATTCATTCATGACTTTAAGAACTCTTAGAAAACTAGGAATAGAGGAAACTCTCTAAGCTTGATAAAAAGCATCTAAAGAAAACCTAGAGATAAGATTAATACGAAAGACGAAATGCTTCCCCTCTAAGTCAAGAACAAAGATCCATGCTCATCAAGGATGTCTCACTTCTTTTTCTTTTGAAGGATAATTGCTTTACAGAATTTTGTTGTTTTCTGTCAAACCTCAACATGAATCAGCCATAGGTATACATATGTCCCCTCCCAAGGATGTCTCACTTCTTATTCAGAATAGTACTGGAAGTTCTAACCAGTGCAATAAGGCAAGAAAAGGAAATGAAAAGCATACAGTTTATAAAGAAAAAATGAAAGCGTGTGTGATCTAAGCCTATTAAATAAAAGTGACACAACTTAATCACAAAAAAGAGATGCAAAAACCCATATTAGCAAGTAATTTCCTATACAGAAAATCTCAAGGAATCTAAAAAAAAAAAAAAAACTTCCTAAAACTAATAAATAAGTTTGACAAGGTTGCAAGATCCAAGATAGCTATATAAAAATCAATCGCATTTCTATATCACTAGCAATTAAAAGCATAATGCAGTTTACAGTTGCTCAAAAGTGAAATGCTTATAGGTAAATTTTAAAAATATAAGCACTTACTGAAAACTATGAAACTCTAATGGAAAAAAAAATGAAAGATCTAAAAAATGGAAAGAAAGACTACATTTTGGGATTGGAAGACTCAAAAAGTAAAGATGTCAGTTCTCTCCAATTTGATACATAGGTTTAACAAAATTTCTATCAAAACCTTGCCAAGATTTTTTTAAAGATACTGACAAAATTATTCTAAAAATTTTGTAGGAAAGCAAATGAGCCAGCATAGCTAAAACAATTATGAAAAAGAAGACTAAAGCGGGAGGAACAGCCTGCCTGATTTCCAGACCTATTATATAACTATAGTAATCAAGACTCTGAAGTACTGGCACAGAGACAGACAGATCAACAGAACAGAACAGAGAACCCAGAAATAGACTCTCACAAAAATGCCCAACTGATTTTTGACAAAGCTGCAAAGGCAATTCAATGGAGGAAGGATAGACTTTACAGCAAAGGATGTTGGCGCAATTGGACATCTAATGGCAAAAAGTGAACCTGAACCTAAACTTTACACCTAATTCAAAGTGGATCATGGACTTGAATGTAAACTGTAAAACTATAAATCATTTAGAAAAAAAGTAAGATGAGATCTTCAGGATTTAGGATTAAGCCAAGCTTCTAAACTTGACACCAAAAGCACAGTCTTTAAAAGGGAAAACTGTTAAGTTGGACCTCATCAAAATTCAAAACTTTGTTCTGTAAAATATCCTGTTAAGAAGATGAAAAGACAGGCTAGAGACTGGGAAAAATTATTTGCAAACCACATATCTGACAAAGAATTGGTATCTAGAATGATATATAAAAACTCTCAAAACCTAACAGTAAAACAAAGCAAGGTAACAGTCAGAAAATGGCATGAAAGACATTTTCACCAAAGATGTTTAACATCATTAGAAATTAAGAAAATACAAATTAAACCACAGATATCACTACATACCTGTTACAGTGACAAAAAATAGGGACAGCACTAAGTGTCAGTGGAGAAACGAGATCATTCATATACTGCTGATGGGAATGCAAAGTGGTGTGGTCCCTCGAAGACATCAGCTTCTTATAAAACTAAACATACAACTGTCATACAACATTCGCACTCCTGGGCATTTATCCTAGAGAAATTAAATTTATATTCCCACAAAAGCCTGCACAGAAATGTACAGAGCAGCTTCATTGTTAAAATCCCTGAACTTGCATGAATCTTCAGGGAATTATGCTAAATGTAAAAAAATCAACAATCCCAAAGGTTACACTGAGAAAATAGATTCGCGATTGCCACAGGTAAAAGACGAGTCAGGGAAGGGAGTGTGGTGAGGGTGGGAAAGCAGTAGGTGTGGCTAAAAAGGGCAACTAGAGGGACCCTTGCGGGGATGGAAAGGTCCTGCATCTTGACTGCAGCCGTGTCGGTGTCCTGGGGGTGATACCGTACTCACTGCAGTTTTAAAAGATGTCAGCATCACCATTTTGAGAAACTGGGTAAGGAAAACATGAAAGTGAAAGTCACTCAGTCGTGTCCAACTCTTTGGGACTCCATGGATAGTCCATGGAATTCTCCAGGCCAGAATACTAGAGTGGGTAGCCTTTCCCTTCTCCAGGGAAATCTTCCCTATCCAGGGATTGAATCCAGACTTCCTCCATTGCAGGCAGATTCTTTACCAGCTGAGCCACAACAGAAGCCCAAGAATACTGGAGTGGGTAGTCTATCCCTTTTCCAGTGGATCTTCCCGACCTAGGAATTAAACCAGGGTCTTCTGCATTGCAGGCAGACTCTTTATCAACTGAGCTATCAGGGAAGCCCCAAGGGGTACATAATGTTTCTCTATTATTGCTACAATTGCATGTGAATCTACAATTATCACAAAATAAAAATGTTAATAAGTGTTTTTAAGGAAAATAGTTGAAATGTCTAATGTTAGGAGCATTGCTAAATAAATTACAGGTCATTCATATATTGTAAAATGAACAGCAGTCATGAAGAATAAGGGAGCTCCAATGCAGGGGGCATGTGAACAGTTAGGGAAAAACAGCAAGGCACAAAAATGTGTGTAGATGTAACTCTTTTGCTACAAAATGATAAATCTGAAGTATAAATGCATAGAAAAAGTTTGGGTAGGTAAGCTATAAAGTGCTAATAATCATTCCTCATGGGGAAAGAGATTGGTTGAGAGACAGACACACTTGTAACAACAAATTTGTGCCAAAAAAAAAAAAAAAGAAAACTTCATTTTATAAATTAAGAAATTGAGGCTTAGCAGAGGTGAACACAGTGGTCAAGGTCACCAAACTGGGAAGGGGTTCAGAGCTTGGCTCCAAACTCAGACCTTCTGACTCAAACCCTGAGTGGCTGAGGCAGGAAATCGGCAGGACGGCTCCTCCAGGCCTGCTGCTGTGCCCGGGACTGTCCTCAGATAAGGAGCTCTCTGGAGAGGAAAAACCTGGGACAAGGAAGATCTGCAAGGGTGTGGAGAACAGGAAATGGCTCCTGCTGGGATTTTCCCTGCCCCTGGCGCAGGGAGCACCAGGAACTCAGCAGAGAGGCAGGAGGGGCTAGGGAGCCTGGCTTTCAGGAGACACCCAGCCACTGTGCCAGGCTCCGAATGGGCTCTGAGCAGTCACAGTCTCTGTTTTCCCGGATCTTCACCATCCAAGCAGGAGACTGATGGTAGTCGGGTCTCCCGGGTGCATCAAGATCCTGCAGTCACGGGTGCTGGGGCCCTGGGAGAGCCTCGGAGAAGAGCCCATATTTGAGCAGGGCCCTGGGGAAAGATGAGTAAGAGTGAGTCAGGTAAAGCAGGAACAAATGGTTTTCTCAGCAAAGGATTAGCATAGCCCAGCTTCCCTGGTGGTTCAGAGGTTAAAGTGTCTGCCTCCGGTGCAAGAGACCCGGGTTCGATCCCTGGGTTGGGAAGATCCCCTGGAGAAGGAAATGGTAACCCACTCCAGTATTCTTGCCTAGAGAATCCCATGGACAGAAAAGCCTGGTAGGCTACAGTCCACGGGGTCGCAAAGAGTCGGACACGACTGAGCGACCTCACTTCACTGAGGCGTGGAGGGAGATGATAAGCTGTGGCTGAGACCAAAAGTGAGGGCTTGAAGTCAGGCAGCAAGCTTGGGTCCGTGGGGACATTCTCTAGTTGGGAGCCACTGAAGTTTTGTGCCTGGGAGAGTCCCCAGGTGTATGTTTCTGGGGGTGAGTTCTGGCAGCTGATGGAGGGGGAAGGGGACGAGGCGGGTGGCAGCTGGAGGGCACTGCTGCGGCAGCTAAGGTGCATGTGATGAGGTCGAGGCCAGGGGATCAGGAGGGCAGGACGGTGTGGAGGAATACACTTGAAGACTATGCCAGTGGGGCAGCTCTGTTGGTTTTGGACACCCAGCAGCCACGGCCTCCTCTCTGGTCTCAGGGCCATGATGTCCCTTGGTTACCACCAAGGGAGACTCTGCTGGAGAGACTCTCAGCCAGAAGGCTCTGCCCACAACCTTTCTGCAAGGTCAAAACTGTCTTTACCTTGTGTCCTGAGACATTGACCCTTGAGTGCATGCTTAGTTGCTAAGTCATGTCTGACTCTTTGGGACCCCATGGGCTGTAGCCTGGCAGTTTCCTTGTCCTTGGGACTTTCCAGGCAAGAATCCTGGAGTGGGTTGCCATTTCCTTCTCCAGGGGATCTTCCTGACCCAGGGATCGAACACACATCTCCAGCATCGGCACGTAGATTCTTTACCACTGAGCTACCAGGGAAGCCTTGGGTCCTGAGACTTTGACTCTTGAGCGGGGTAGACAAGCATGAGTAGAACTGGAGGACTCTGTCGTCTACGCCCGCCCCCTCTTGCAGGGCCCTGAGGCTGTTTCTCCGTCTTTCTGCAAGCTAACGACCCTCCCTCTCTCTGCAGCCCCTTCCAAAGGGCCTTGGTGATGGGTGGGCTGTGGCCATGTTAGAGACAGAATGGAATCCGCTGGCCTCTTCAGTTGCACACACTCTGAGAAGATTCTTTAGAAATTCCCCTGGGTCCTGTGGGCGTCTTTCTTCATTCTCTCTATGTGGTCTGGGTTCTGCTAGGTTTGAATCACCTATCAACCCTGACTCACTCACTCAACGCACATAACTCAAAAATTAAAGAGTTTCCACAGCCCAGCCTCCCAGAATCTGTCTCAGAATGTGGCTTCAAGGGAATGTTGATGTGGAATTCCTTAAAGTGGAATCCATTCCACTCTCTGAGGTGCTGAGTCAGGATGTCCTGTGTGACTATATAAATGGCTGGGCCTCTGTAAATGTTTATGTCACCCAGTTCTCCCAAGTACCGCACCTGTGTGGTAATGCCTTGGTCTCCTTGCGAGCGGCACTGACTGTCATTAGGACTTTGGCTAAAAATCGCCCTGGTGGGGAAGGGCAGAGAAAACAACACTGTTGCCTGGGAGGTCCTTAGGTCGGGGGGAGGGGACCCTACAGGGACTGAGTTTTACTGAGCGCCTTCTAGAAGTCAGGAACTGAGCTCAGTGAACTGAGGTTGTAACACATGATCTCAAGTTCTTACAACAGCCTTGAGGGGAACATGTCACTTACTATCCCCACTTTACAGACAAGAAGACCAAGATGTATCAAGATCAGGCATTTAGCAGGTGGTGGAGTATGGGTAAGAATTCAGGAAAGTGCATCAGATTACAGCATGGACCCGTGTGGACCCGCGTGGAAGGGAGGATCCAAGTGTAGGGAAGGCAATCTCAGGGCTTTAGGTCCTGCTGCACTGCTGAGGCGTGGATGTCTGAGGCGTGTGTGGAAGAACCAAGCTTTGCATTGCACGAGAAACTGGCAAGGCTGAGAAAGGCCCCCAGATGCCTTACTACAATAAGTTGTCATAAAGAGAGCGAGCTGTAATAAATCAAGAGAAGCTGAGCCTGTGGGGGTGGGCACGCCAGGCCTCCTGCCTCCTAGCAGCCCGTCAAGTTGTTCCTGGCATCAGGAAAGCCTGGGAGAGCCTTTCTGGGGTTTGCAGCAGGACACATTTCCTTTCAGAATGACTTCCCTGCTCACAATGATGCCCTTCCACCCACCTGCCTCCACCCTGGCAGCTGTATCTACACACATACCCCTGTCTTCCTGACCCCAGATAGCTGGACTAGTTAGCTCCTGGGTGAATCTAGCTGTAAAGAGAGGGGATATCAGCTAGGAGCTGTGCCACAACCATCTTCCAGCCCACACATGCACAAAGCATTGCAGAAGATGAGTTGGTGGAAAAAAAGCAGAGGGAAGCGAGACAGATAGGGAGTCGATTCCTGTATCCTTGGCACCTTCTAGGCCTGGTTTTCACCTCTCTTGGAGATTTTTAAAATTTCATCCTAGATTCCAAGATAGTACCCAAATTCCTCCCAATAAACTTCATAGGTTTGTTTGACCTGGACTTTTGTCACTTTGGACCAAAAGTCCTGACAATCCCAGGAGAGGAGGATGTATCCTTTTGAAATACAAGACATCTACTGCTCAGGGAGCCTCTCCAAGGATCCCAAAGGGGCTGGGGAAAGAAGCGACCAGTCATATCCAGTTGAGGTTGAGATCCTCATTCCAACTTTAGGTGAAACAAAAGAGTTAAGCTCCAAGGACATTTATCACAATAACTGAGCCCTATCAGAATGAAGCAGGCATCACTCTCACTATGATAACTGAACCTTTCAATGTCAACTCCAAGGACTCACACACAGCTTCTGGGTGTAATTTATCTGCTGAGACTGTTCTGTATTAACCCACTAATCTACGACTGACTAATGACTCAGGACTCTGTTCCCCATGACCTCACATAAAGGTTTTCCGCATGCTGCCCTCCCAAATAGGGCAGGGATGGCATGTGGCTGTCTTGTTATCACACTTGTTTCCCTCAACTGGATTCAGATATTTAAAGCCTTCTGATTTACCTTTGGCCAGTTCCCACAACCCTTCCTGGGATCTTTCCTCAGACTCATGGAACCCATGGTCCCTGGTATCACCTCTGCCAAGCCCTCCACTGCAGCAGCATGACACCTGGTGCCCAGCAACGCAAACCAGCCTTCACCTGGCTTCTTGGGGCAGGTCGGTCCTAAGAGCTGTGACTTCCCAGTATTGTCAGACCTCTGCTAAATAAGAAGGAAGACCTGGGAAGCCAGTGGTGGCACAAATTCAAGGGAAGGGGTAGAGATGTTCTGCGTCACCCCTTCTGCCCTCTTTTCTAGAGGAGTGTTCAGGGGCCTCACATGTTGCTGGCTGCAGCAAGGAGCCTCCCTCCTTTCCTGCTGGGTCCCAGAGGTGGCCGTGGTCCACACGCCCCCCCGCAGCTGGGAGCACCAGGATTGCAGATCAAGCCCCACCGGCAGGGCTCCTGCTGTGCCCAGAGGCCCAAGGACCCCCCTGGGTTCAGTGTGTGTAACCTCAAAGCAGAGAATTTGCCTTTTATTGGCAGCCCCACGCACACCACAAGCCTCCAAAGGCATTTATGAAGAGCCTCTTTCTTCTTTGTCTATTTCGTTGCTAGAGCAAAGAGCTGCATTTTAAAAATTTCGCTGACGGATTTATACCCTGCCTGTCTCCAAAGCAGATGACAATAAAACCACAGGTACGAGTATGGCCAGGAACATGTGCCCAAGACAAAAGAGGGGAACAAAGGCAGGGAATCGTGCCCAGCCCTCAGCCTTTCGCGAAGGTAGAATCTAAGATGTCATTCACTGGGTTGTCTTTAAACTTCCCCAAGATGTAAGGGCTCCTGTCATCTCTTGCTGCACACTCCCCCAGCCCCTTCAGAAGGGCAGTCCCCGCTTTGAGGCTGTGTTCCAGGCCCACCTGGAGGACCGGTTCTGTTGCAGGGTGGCCGGCTTGCTGCTGTCACCGGCCCTCTCCTGCTCGGCTGCCTCTGCCCTCTTGGCCTGGCTGCGGAAGGCCCAGGAGGCTTGCGTTTCTCAGCCGAGCCTGCACGCTGCTGACAGCTCCTTCAGTCTGTGCCCTGGCCTGGTTTGCAGCGCGTTCCGTTTCAGGTGGAGAAGCGAGTGGGGGTCCCCGCCCGGTCAATTCACTGTGCCTGGTGCCACAGGACATCAAGATGAATGCCACAAGCTCAGCAGTGCCCTCGGGGAGGCCGACGCAGACTCGTGGGCGTCCGGAAGTGAAAGGGGAAGAGGGAGGCGGTGGAAAGCGCTGAGTGTGGGCTTCCGGCAGAGCCCACCCACCGCCTGCAGAGTTTCTGCGGGGAGCCTGCGTGGGCAGCGCCTCCGCGCCCGGCCTCGCGGTGCGGGCGGTGAGGCCAGAGGGCCCCCCTTTAAATTCTGCTCCTGCTATCGCCTCTCCTTCAACCTTAAAAACGGGAGACACAAAAACTCCCTTTTGTGTTTCTCAGGGAGCGTGATGTGATGGGAAGAGGGGCCGGACTCGGGCTCCTGCTGGGCCCTCCTGCTTTGGGGGCTGTCACCTGAAGGCCCACAGAGCGTGGGGTCTGAACTTCTTTGTCCTACCATCTACTTCCGGGACCTCCCTGAGTCTCGTTTTCCTTATAAAACGGGGCCCAACAATAGAAACTGCCCGGAATCTTGGAAATTTAAGTGAAATAAACATTTGAAGCCAGGTCAGTACAATAGCGGAGAAGGCAGTGGCACCCCAGTCCAGTGCTCTCGCCTGGAGAATCCCATGGATGGAGGATGCAGTCCCTGGAGGGCTGCAGTCCATGGAGTCACACAGAGTCGACACAACTGAGCGACTTCACTTTCATTTTTCACTTTCATGCACTGGAGAACGAAATGGCAACTCACTCCATTGTTCTTGCCTGGAGAATTCTCCAGGCGGCAGCAGCAGCAACAGTACAATGAAGCACGTGTATGTGTGTGCATTTGCTGGGCATCCCCTCCCTGCAGAGCTTGGCGTGCCCCCGGCAGGGACACCCCCGGCTCGAGTGTGGCCCCGGGTCTGCCGGTGAGGACAGCTGCCCTGGGGCCTGCTTCTCATCTGCCTCACCCACCGCACCCCTGCCTGGCAGCAGCTGCCTCAGCACCCCAGAGGCCAACTGGGATGGGCCAGAGCTCGGGCAGCTGGTCCTGGATGGGAACTTGGAGGCTTAACGGCGGGCAGAGTGCTGCCTGTGCAGGCCCCAGGCCCGGAATGCCGGCTCGTGAAACTCTAGCCAGCTGACCTTTGGGGCACGGTGTGGACTGAAGCCTGCCTGTGCTTTGGACGCGGGATGGAGGGAGCATGGAGCGGCGGGAAACGACGCTCGCCCATCCCAGGCGCCAGCGTCGCCCTGGCTTTGGCGTCATCTTCCTCCCAGCCTGCTGCATTCTCCTTTCAGAGTCTTCACTGCAAGCGCGTTGCCTGCTCGCTACCCGCTGTCAACTAGTAATAATGACAGAGCAACGTTCACGGAGCGCCCACTGTGCGTGGCGCAGGCGCGATCCGCTTCACGGCTGCTCTCTGGGTCTCGCCTGCCGGTTGCCTGCCTCGGTCGTCTGGGCTAGGTCCCCAGCCGGAGCACAGGAGCTCCCGGACCTGCATCTCACTCATCTTCTGCTTATTGTTTCCCCATGCCTGGCAAGGTACAAAGACACAAGGCTGTGTAGTGTCAGAATGTAAAGTAAGTGGTAGGGAGTGGGCTAGGCCTGACAGAGTGCTTTGAAAATAAGCATGGAGTGAGTGAATGGAAGAAGAAACAGAAGCTCAGAGAGGGCAAGTAGCTTGCCCAAAGCCACAAAGCTAGAAAGTGGTGGAAAGAAAGTTTGAGTTTTATTGTCCCTGACAGCGGGGGACACCAGCGTCTGAGTTGCCACCTCCTTCCCCAGGGACGCCTCACCTCTGCTGTCGGCTGCACCCTTCCCCTCTCCCCCTACCAGGGAGTCCCAGGGGCCGCGCCAGCCCAGCTTGTGGAGCTTCCTAAGAGGACAGACCCAGTACGTAAGAGGAGAGGGTCCAAGCCGGAACAGGAGAGAGGTGCATCCTGCTGGCTATTTTGAAACCCTGGGACCCGTGCAGGGCAGCCTTTGGAAGACGGGAGAGCTGGCGCTACCTGTCTTGCAGATTTGGAATCTAGGTCATTCTGCTGCCTCCCTCCCCCTCCGGAAGGCGAGCTGATTTCTCCTAGGGTCTCAGAGCAGGAGAGGGGCCAACAAGAGAAAATGTTTTAGTGGGACCCACACCGCGCCTGCTGCTGTCAGGAACGTTTCATTTTGAAGCCAACGTAATTTATGAGCTGCAAATGGATTTAGCATTTAAAAGAAAAAGACTTGGAAAAGGTACAAAGTGCACCTCACACCCTTGCACTGAGGCGTGTTTGCGGCTCTATTAATCATCCCAGACAAAAGAGATTTTAATCTAGGGCTAGGCAGTCCAGGGAGGCCCAGCCATGCTCCCGAACCCCAGGGCTGGCTGGGAGCAGCAGGCGCTGGCTGTGGGCCTGGGCTTCGAGCGGCTCCGGCCTCGGGTGCTCCGCACTTGTGCTGAGCCCTGGTCTGAGTCACGCAGTAGATGAAATTACAGAGGTTCTTGCACATGATGAATCAGAAAGCAGGATCAAGGCAAATATTTGGACAAGCCTTGCCCCGCGTGGAGCAGGAGGGAGCGGAGCTGCCCGCCAGCTGCCTGCCCAGAGATGGTTTCTGACAGAGTGCTGCCGGGGGCAGGCTGCTGCTTACGGGGAATTAGTTCTGATCTGTGCAGTCACCCTGCAGTTGGAGCGCTTGGCCAGGCCCGCGCTGAGAGAGGCCTGGGAGCGTCCTAGGACCCTGAGCCGTGATTCAGTCTCACCCTCCAGGGAGGGGGGCCGTGTGGGGACAGTGTGTGAGGGTGCGGGCGGTGCGGGGAGATGGTTCACTTTGAGTCAGCCCATCTGCCTTCTTTTCTGGGAGTCATCGCGGCAGCAGACTGCGTTTCCTGCAGCAGTGAGCTGAGACCACGCGGCCCTTCCACTGCCCCTGCCTGGGCCACAGCAGGGAGGCAGGCAGACATAGTGACCGCAAAATGGGGAAGGAAGCGAAACCCTGCGCCCTGTGCCAAGGCTTTACTGCTGTGAGGACTTTCAGGAGAGGCTAACTGCCACCCTTTGCAGCTTCAAAGCCAGGCGTTTTCGAGGCTATTCAGAACAACAGCAGCAGCAGCTCACCAGTAATAACAAAGCTACCGTAGGTTTGTCTGGAATCTTTATTAATTTTTCAAAATTAACTTTTGAAAGAGCTCAGCCTTCTTGGGGTTATTGTAAGCTACCTTCTCTCCTTTGCAGGGAAGCTCCCAGGAAGTAAACAAGTCTGCCCTGGAGACAGCAGATAAACCCCTAGGAGCTAAGCGTTGCTGTTGATGAATGGCAGGGATAGCACATGTATTCTGTGAGCTGACTCCATGCTGGGCCCCAGCTTCAAGCTTCCCACAACAATGTCCTCGGTGAGCCTCATGAGAACCCTTACAGGTGGGTGCCATTTCCCAGATGAAGAAATAGGCTTGGGGAGGTTCTATTACTGACCCAGACCATACAGCTAGAGACTGCACAGGCAGAATTCAAACCCAAGCAGTCAGACACCCAGATTATACTCTGCTTCCCAGCAGTTCTCCTGATTACAGACCCATCTGCAAAATGACCACTGGCACAGGGTCAAGTGATGCCTACCGTTCTAATCTTCCAGGTGGTCAGACCCTGAAGAGACCAGACACGATGGCTGCCTTTGGGATCCTGGCTGCTTTTGAAGCTTGAAGAAGGCTGAGGGGAGCTGGGTTCCTCAAAGGCCAGATGGTCCTCAGTGGGTCAACCAAAGTCTAGCCCACATGGGCGAGTGTTGTTGGAGACAAAACTCAGCAAAAATCCTCTGACCCAGACACCCTCTGAGACAGCAAGGCCGATGAGCTTGCTTTTGGGGGAGGTCTGCATTCTGAGGTCAGGAGCCCCAGCTCCTTCCTGTTTGCTCCATAGAGCCTCGAAACCTGTGACCTAACAAAAGCTATTTTATTATGCACATAGATTCTGAGAGCTGATAATTCAGATAGAATTTAGTTACAAGTATAAAGTACCTACTTGCTTCATGATGTGTGGGGTCTTTCTTGTCTGCGAACACTCAAAAACGTGGGTAAATTCAGGCGTGGGGAAGCTATAGCTGGTGGCTGGAATCATCTGGAGGTATCTCCTCTCTGTGTCTGATGGGTGATGCTGGCTGTCAGCTGGAACCTCAGCAGGGCCGTCACCAGAATACACACACGTCGCCTTCTTATGCAGCCTGGGCTTCCTAACAGCATGGAGACCTTGGGCATGGGGTCTGTCTTCTTACATGACAACTGGATTTGTTTGCTATAACAAAGAACTGCGACCTCAGTGGCTTGCTTAGAACAACAGAAATGGGTTATCTCATAGTCTGGAGACTGGATGTCCAAATTCATGGTGTTGGCGGGGTAGGTTCTCACTGAGGACCCTGAGGGAATGATCTGTCCCATGCCCTTCTCTTTGGCTTGTAGACGGCTGTCTGCTGTATCTTTACACATCTTCTGTGTGTGTGTGTATGTGTGTTTCAGCTCAGTTCAGTTACTCAGTCGTGTCCGACTCTTGGCGACCCCATGAATCGCAGCACGCCAGGCCTCCCTGTCCATCACCATCTCCCGGAGTTCACTCAGACTCATGTCCATCCCGTCAGTGATGCCATCCAGCCATCTCATCCTTGGTCGTCCCCTTCTCCTCCTGCCCCCAATCCCTCCCAGCATCAGAGTCTTTTCCAGTGAGTCTACTCTTTGCATGAGGTGGCCAAAGTACTGGAGTTTCAGCTTCAGCATTATACCTTCTAAAGAAATCCCAGGGCTGATCTCCTTCAGAATGGACTGGTTGGATCTCCTTGCAGTCCAAGGGACTCTCAAGAGTCTTCTCCAACAGCACAGTTCAAAAGCATCAACTCTTCAGCGCTCAGCCTTCTTCACAGTCCAACTCTCACATCCATACATGACCACAGGAAAAACCATAGCCTTGACTAGATGGACGTTAGTCGGCAAAGTAATGTATCTGCTTTTGGATATACTATCTAGGTTGGTCATAACTTTTCTTCCAAGGATTAAGCGTCTTTTAATTTCATGGCTGCAATCACCATCTGCAGTGATTTTGGAGCCCCCAAAAATAAAGTCTGACACTGTTTCCACTGTTTCCCCATCTATTTCCCATGAAGTGATGGGACCAGATGCCATGATCTTCGTTTTCTGAATGTTGAGCTTTAGGCCAACTTTTTTCACTCTCCTCTTTCACTTTTATCAAGAGGTTTTTTAACTTCTCTTCACTTTCTGCCATAAGGGTGGTGTCATCTGCATATCTGAGGTTATTGATATTTCTCCCGGCAGTCTTGACTCCAGCTTGTGTTTCTTCCAGTCCAGAGTTTCTCATGATGTACTCTGCATATAAGTTAAATAAGCAGGGTGACAATATGCAGCCTTGACGTACTCCTTTTCCTATTTGGAACCAGTCTGTTGTTCCATGTCCAGTTCTAACTGTTGCGTCCTGACCTGCATACAGATTTCTCAAGAGGCAGGTTAGGTGGTCTGGTATTCCCATTTCTTTCAGAATTTTCCACAGTTTATTGTGATCCACACAGTCAAAGGCTTTGGCATAGTCAATAAAGCAGAAAGAGATGTTTTTCTGGAACTCTCTTGCTTTTTCCATGATCCAGCGGATATTGGCAATTTGATCTCTGGTTCCTCTGCCTTTTCTAAAACCAGCTTGAACATCAGGAGTTCACGGTTCACGTATTGCTGAAGCCTGGCTTGGAGAATTTTGAGCATTACTTTACTAGCATGTGAGATGAGTGCAGTTGTGCAGTAGTTTGAGCATTCTTTGGCATTGCCCTTCCTTGGGATTGGAATGAAAACTGACCTTTTCCAGTCCTGTGGCCACTGCTGAGTTTTCCAAAAAAAGTTTTCCCTTTTATAAGGATACTAGTCTTACTGGATTAGGAGCCACTCTACTGAGTTCATTTTAACTTGACTACCTCTACAAAGACCCTATTTTAAAAGAAGGTCACGTTCTGAGGTACTGAGGGTAGGTGCTCCAACAAATGAATTTGGGGTGGGAGAGCATAAATCAGCATATAACAACAACTCAGGGCCCCAAAGGCAAGTGTTCCAGGGGAACCAGGCAGAAACCACATGGCCTCTTCTGAGTAGCCTTGGAAGTTGAGCTTCATTCTATTGGTCACAAGCTCATCATTAAGGTCAACCCAGATTCAAGGGAGGGGGCAGAGACCCCACCTCTTAGCTGGAAGAAGGTAAAGGAACTTGTGGAGCTTTTTTTTTTCCCTGAAGCAAAATGAAATCAAAGTCACTCAGTAGTGTCCAACTCTTTGTGGCCCCACGGACTATACAGTCCTTGGACTTCTCCAGGCCAGAATGCTGGAGTGGATAGAAGGGAAGCCTTTCCTTTCTCCAGGAGATCTTCCCAACCCAGGGATCAAACCCAGGTCTCCTGCATTGCAGGCGGATTCTTTACCAGCTGAGCCAGGTACATGTTATCTCTGTTACTCTTTTACAGGCAGAGAAAGTAAATCCTGGCGTGCTGAAGTCGGCTGCTCGGGATTGGAGAGTCAGTGTGCTGGGGAGCTAGGGTCGGATCTCTGTGTGGCACGTTTTAGAACTTCCCAGTGTCCCTGCACAGGTTAACCCAATCTCTCTAAGTGCCAAGTGCTGTGTCTATAAAATGGTCACAATCATACCCAGTTCACAGAGTTGTTGTAAGGACTCAGTGATGTGAGTTATGTAAAATGCCTGGCGCCTCACAAGAGCTCAATTAATGGCAGTTTTTTTCCTCCTTCTCATCCTTCTTCTAATAAAACATAATTGATATATAACATTATATTAGTTTCAGGTGTATACCATGATCACTAGGTGAGCATATTGCAAAATGATCCCCACAATAAGTCTAGCTAACATCTATTACCTCACAGAGTTAAAATTTTTTTCTCTTGGAGATGAGAACTTTGAAGATATTCTAATCATTATCATTAATCTTAGCAGTGAAAACAAAATGTCAAGAGATTCTGGGGGGTTAAGAGTAATGGAAAAATATCAGATTGAAAATTAAAATCTCTGGATCTTAATGTCAGCTGTGGATGTTTACAACTACTAACCTTTATTGCAACCTTATGATGTAACCAGCCAGGAGCTGAGCATTACCCCATTTGATTGTATTTAAATTTCACTCTGCTAGTGAGTTCAGACTTAAACCCAGGAGCCAGTACACTGAATCTCTGTGCTATCCCACCTCTGACCAACAATCTATAAGATGTTTTTCCAGCTATAAACATATGTAGCCTGCAGTAATGTCCTGACCCACGTAATAATGTAATGAGTCATGTTGTCATGTAGGCAAAGATGACTTCATTTATTTTTCTATACCTAAAACTATTTCATATCTTTAGGTTTTCTTTTTCTCCATGATGACAGAAATTATAGCCTAGTCATTTTCATGAAAACCCAGTAGAATTCAGTGATTTTTCAATTTAGATTAAAGCTCATTGCAACTTAGGGTTTTCTATGTGGGATAATGTCTTAGTTCTGCAGGGAATTTATGGATGATCATGCCCAGAATATGCTTGGTTCATGACAGAGAAAGAGACAAAACTAGGTCTTCCTAAATTCTGTTTCATTTCCTCTGCCTGAGTACACAGGAGGACTGCATTTCCCAATCTCCCTTATAGCTAGGTTGGGTACATGTGATTAGTTCTGGCCAAGGGGCTGTATGAGGAGATAATGCATGTTGTTTATTTGCTAAGCTGATATAAAGCCCTCTGTGTGACTTTCCAGTCCTTTTCTCCTGCTGGGGTCACCCTAGCGGCCATAACTAAGCATGCTGGATCTCTGAGTCATCACTTGGAAGGGAGCTACCTAGGAGAAGGAGCCATGAATCAGAGCTAAATGAAGGAGAAACAAACTTTCGTGTACCAAGATCCTCTGTTTTGGGGGTATGTTTGTGACTGCAGCATAGCTACCCTATTCTAACCATAACAAGAGTCATCCTGGGCCCCTCTGAGATATACACTGTTCAGTGTGGACTATCAACATTGATTTACACTGGTATCTGTTGAAGTGGATTTTGAATCTTCACAGCCAAGAATTTGGTTCCTTGGTATTTGAATTCTGTTGCAATTTCTCTTTCTCAGGGAAAGGAGACTTCTGGAAGAATCAGGGCAGTAAGAATATGCTTGGGGAGTGGAAGCGGGATACTTAATTTTTGTCTCTGAACACAATTGTGCTGCAATAACGAGGAGCGCTGCACCACGCTACTCGCAGCTCACACTAACCTGTCGCGCAGACATCACTCATCTTTGACAGGCGAGAAAAGGGGCTGAGGAAGTCCCAGTGCCCAGCCTATGATCAAGTGGCAGTGCCTTGGACCTGGGGAAGGTGGTCTTTCTTCAGGGCATGTGTCAGCAGAGCTAGAAAAAAAGTCTCTACAAGGAGAAAGCAAAGGCAAACATATGGAGCCAGTGCAAGCCAGGGCGAGCACCAGGCCTGTCGCTGTGCCCAGTGAAACCTCGAGGATCCTCAAGACCAGTGTGTTTATGGGCATCCACTGCTACAGGGTTCAAAGAGAGAGGAAGGCAAGCTTCATGAGCGTGGACCCTCTGTTCTGGGCAATGCTGTGTCCTTGGCTCCTAGAGCAGCATCTGGCCCACTGCAGACACTGAAATAGTATTTGTCCAATGAGTTAATAGAAGAAGAGAAAGAAATAGGACCTGCTCTCAGGTCCCTCATCATTTGGCTGATAAAACCAATTTCACAAAAAAATAGGAGCACAGATGAAGCACTAAACCAGGCCAAACAAACTCTTAGCAAGTATGAATGCAATGAAGAAAAATAGCCAATATGTGGGTAAGGCCACCTGGATATTGCAAATGTCATGTCTCTGCGTCACACAACTGAAGTGGCTCCAGGGCTGTCTCTGTATGACTTCCAGCAATTGTGATGATCGGCATTAGAACCGAGAGGCTGAGTTTACTGGGGAAAGTTTGTTTTTAAGCAAATTGGGATAGAGTGAGTCTAAAGGGTATCCACAGAGGATGGGTGCCTCAGAAAGGAATAAAGGATCGGGCATTTCTGAAACCTCACCAGGGCAGAGCAAGCAGGGTCAGACCCTGAACAGGGAGGGGTGGAGCGTGTCATAGAGGAAGATGCTTCCAAGAAGAGCACTGTCTTCTGAGGCCTTTGTCAGACAAAATACTGTGTACTGTGTGATGTCCCTTCACTGAAGACCACCGATGCCCAGGGAGACCCCACAGGGCCGGGACAGGCTGCCCTTCCCGGTGACAGTGGACAGCGCAGGACTTTCGTGCCTGGTTGCAGGGGAGCTGAAATAGAGTCAAATACGTGATCACTCCTCTCCACGACATCAGTGTGAGGGTTAATAATGTACCTAGTACCTAGGACAGTAGTCCCCAACATTTTTGGCACCAGGAACCAGTTTTGTGGAAGATAATTTTTCCCAGGATGGGGGTAGGGGTGTTTTCAGGATGATTCTCATAAGGAGGATGCAGCCTTGATCCCTCAATGCCCAGTTCACAGTAGGGCCCATGCTCCTCTGAGGATCTAATGCTGCTGCTGATCCCCAGATAGTAGGTGGAGTTCAGGCAGGAATGCAAGTTATGGGGGGCAGCTGTAAACACAGATGAAGCTTTGCAAGCTCACCTGCCGCTCACCTCCTTCCACGAGGCCTGGTTCCTAACAGGCCACAGCAGAGTACCAGTCTGTGGCCTGAGGGCTGGGGACCCCTGACCTAGGACATTTACCACCTGGGCCAGGGTGAGGCAGAATGGGAGGATTTAAAGAGTGGGAGTCCTGTAGGAACAGGAACTACACGTTTGTTCATTCCATATAGTGTCTAACCAGTCAGAGAAAACTCAACATCAGTTCAGTTCAATTCACTCGCTCAGTCGTGATGGACTCTTTGCGACCCCATGGACTGCAGGACACCAGGCCTCCCTGTCCATCACCAGTTCCTGGAGCTTGCTCAAACTCATGTTCACTGAGTCAATGATGCCATCCAACCATCTCATCCTCTGTCGTTCCCTTCTCCTCCTGCCTTCAATCTTTCCCAGCATCAGGGTCTTTTCCAGTGAGTCAGTTCTTTGCATCAGGTGGCCAAAATATTGGAGTTTCAGCTTTAGCATCAGTCCTTCCAATGACTATTCAGCACTGATTTCCTTTAGGATGGACAGGTTGGATCTCCTTGCAGTCCAAGGGACTCTCAAGAGTCTTCTCCAACACCATAGTTCAAAAGCATTAACTCTTTAGTGCTCAGCTTTCTTTAAGGCCCAACTCTTACATCATTACATGCTGCTGCTGCTGCTAAGTCACTTCAGTCATGTCCGACTCAACATGACCCCATAGACAGCAGCTCACCAGGCTCCTCTGTCCCTGGAATTTTCCAGGCAAGTACTGGAGTGGGTTGCCATTTCCTTCTCCAAGGCACACTTCATTCATGTCTGGCTCTGTGTGACCCTATGGACACAGCCCACCAGGCTCCTCTGTCCACAAGATTCTCTAGGGAAGAATACTGGAGTGGGTTACCGTTTCCTTTTCCAATCCATACATGACTACTGGAAAATATGCTGATGACACCACCCTAATGGCAGAAAGCAAAGTGGAACTAAAGAGCATCTTGATGAAAGTAAAGAGGAGAGTGAAAAAGCTGACTTAAAAGTCAACATTCAAAAAAACTAAGATCATGGTATCTGGTCCCATCACTTCATGGCAAATAGATGGGAAAACAATGGAAACAGTGACAGACTTTATTTTTGGGGCTCCAAAATCACTGCAGATGGTGACTGCAGCCATGAAATTAAAAGACACTTGCCCCTTGGAAGAAAGGCTATGACCAACCTAGACAGCATATTAAAAAACAGAGACATTATTTTGCCTAAAAAGGTCCATATGTTTGACTAGATGGACCTTTTTCAGCCACTTGCTCCTTGGAAGAAAAGCCATGACCAACCTAGACAGCATATTAAAAAACAGAGACATTTGAGACATTACTTTGCTGAAATGTCTCTGTTTTTTAATATGCTATCTAGGTTGGTCATAACTTTTCTTACAAGGAGCAAGGGTCTTTAATTTCATGGCTGCAGTCACCATCTACAGTAATTTTGGAGCCCAAGAAAATAAAGTCTGTCACTGTTTCCACTGTTAGCCCATCTATTAGCCATGAAGTGATGGGACCGGATACCATGATCTTAGTTTTTGAATGTTGAGTTTTAAGCCAACTTTTTCACTCTCCTCTTTCACTTTCATCAAGAGGCTCTTTAGTTCCTCTTCACTTTCTGCCATAAGGGTGGTGTCATCTGCATATCTGAGGCTATTGATATTTCTCCCAGCAATCTTGATTCCAGCTTGTGTTTCACACAGCCTGGCATTTA
This sequence comes from Nanger dama, assembly GCA_917880005.1. Taxonomy (NCBI): domain Eukaryota; kingdom Metazoa; phylum Chordata; class Mammalia; order Artiodactyla; family Bovidae; genus Nanger; species Nanger dama. The sequence goes on along the minus strand of CAKJTW010000044.1, from coordinate 6,815,066 downwards.
ACATGATGTACTTTGCATAAATTAAATAAGCAAGGTGACAATAAACAGCCTTGATGTACTCCTTTTCCTATTTGGAACCAGTCTGTTGTTCCATATCCAGTTATAACAGTTGCTTCTTGACCTGCATATAGATTTCTCAGGAGGCAGGTAAGGTGGTCTTGTAGTCCCATCTCTTGAAGAATTTTCAACAGTTTATTGTGATCCACACAATCAAAGGTTTTGGTGTAGTCAATAAAGCAGAAGTAGATGGTTTTCTTGAACTCTCTTGCTTTTACTATGATCCAACAGATGTTGGCAATTTGGTCTCTGGTTCCTCTGCCTTTTCTAAATCCAGCTTGAACATCTGGAAGTTCTCAGTTCACGTAATGTTGAAGCTTCGCCTGGAGAATTTTGAGCATTACTTTGTTAGCATGTGAGATAGGAGTAACAGGCAGGTTTGGCCTTGGAGTACAAAATAAAGCAGGGCAAAGACTAACAGGAGTTTTGCCAAGAGAACACATTGGTCATAGCAAACACCCTCTTCCAACAACACAAGAGATGGTTCTACACATGGACATCACCAGATGGTCAATACTGAAATCAGATTGATTATATTCTTTGCAGCTGAATGTGGAGAAGTTCTATACAATCAGCAAAAACAAGCCCAGGAGCTGACTGTGGCTCAGATCATGAACTCCTTATTGCAAAATTCAGACAAATTGAAGGAAATAGGGAAAACCACCAGACTATTCAGGTATGACCTAAATCAAATCCCTTATGATTATACAGTGGCAGTGACAAATAGATTCAAGGAATTGGATCTGACAGAGTGCCCGAGGAACTATGGACAGAGGTTTGTGACACTGTACAGGAGGTAGTGATCAAGACCATCCCCAAGAAAAAGAAATGCAAAAAGCCAAAATGGTTGTCTGAGGAGGCCCTACAAATAGCTGTGAAAAGAAGAGAAGTGAAAGGCAAAGAAGAAAAGGAAAGATATACCCATTTGAATCCAGAGTTCCAAAGAATAGCAAGGAGAAATAAGAAAGCCTTCCTCAGTGATCAATGCAAAGAAATGGAGGAAAACAATAGAATGGGAAAGACTAGAGATCTCTTCAAGAAAATTAGAGATACCGAGGGAACATTTCATGCAAAGATGATTACAATAAAGGACAGAAATGGTATGGACCTAACAGAAGCAGAAAATATAAAGAAGAGGTGGCAAGAATACACAGAACTATTCAAAAAGATCTTAATGACCCAGATAATCAGGATGGAGTGATCACTCACCTAGAGCCAGACATCCTGGAATGTGAAGTCAAGTGGGCCTTAGGACGTGTCACTATGAACAAAGCTAGTGGAGGTGATGGAATTCCAGCTGAGCTATTTCAAATCCTAAAAGATGATGCTGTGAAAGTGCTGCACTCAATATGCCAGCAAATTTGGAAAACTCAGCAGTGGCCACAGGACTGGAAAAAGTCAGTTTTCATTCCAATCCCAAAGAAAGGCAGTGCCAAAAGTGTCCAAACTACCGCACAATTGCACTCATCTCACACGCTAGCAAACACAGCATAGGTACTGTCGTTCTTTCAGACAATACCCATGTCAGACATTGCTAATGGACTGCCGGACTTTCTTACCCAGGCCAGACTGACACTCAGAACCTTCTCAGCATTGCACCCCAGGTAGCCACTACCAATGGAATGTTGATTTAGGAGATTAAGTCAGTTTGCCTTCCTTGACCTGACCCAGAGGCCACAGACAGGCAGGGAGCTGATGAGCTGAATGGAGACTGGAAATGTTGTAAGATGTTATGGAAAAACCTGAACTGACTCTTTGGCCAAACTACTACAGTGGGTTGTTTTTTAATTCACTCACATAAGATTTGAATTAGCTGATGACATTTTTAATTGGGGAATTTCACATCAATATCCAGATTTCTGGCTTCTCTTAAAAAACTAGAGTGTCTGGCAACACTGCTCTCCTGCATGGTAACAACTGCCCATGGCTAAGGAGTGGCTCTCCCCCGACACTCCATGAATGGCTGTGTGCTGTGTGGTTTGCGGGTCCTTCCTGGCCCCTGTTGGCCTTTTGGATTGCCCCCATCCCCGCCTCTCAGCCTTACTGGCTGAACACAGGCAAGAGAGTGGCTCTGAAGAAAGCCCACGTTCGAGTCCCACTTCTTCCAGTTAAGCATCGCACGACTTTGGACAAGTGCCTTATCTTTATTGGGCCTTTGTTTTCTCATCTGTAAAATGGGTGTTTACAATAGTACACTTACCTCATGAGGTGGTTGTGAAGATCAAATGAATTAGAACAGTGCCTAACACACAGGAATCACTGAAATAAGCTTAACTATCATTGTTAAGCCTTTGAAGTTTCTGTAAACACTGGAGAGCCTGTCTCTAAGTTCTGAGGAAATGAGCTACAGAAGGGCCAGACGGTGTCCCCTGATGCGGGAGCACACAGGGTCATTACTGGAGGCAGGTCTCTGACCCCACCCCCAGAGCTTGGAAGCAGCTTTCTGGATCTACAGCGCTCAGGACACTCAAGGTCTGGGGCACGTATTTGAGCTCAGGAAAAGGAAAGAAACCTCAGTGTTTCAAGGGTGGGCCTGGAGGGTGCTCCTGTCTGGGAAGAATTACAAAATGAAGCTAATTAGAGTAGAAATGTTGGCTGGGAATGCACACTCAGAGCCAGTGAGAGGGGGCCCTGGCTGTTCTAATGACATACTTTAATGGGGTGGAGATTCAAAAATACAGACAAACAAACAAAAGTAAAAATAAACACGCAAACAAAAGCAGCACTAAGGCAAGCCTGAGAGGCAGATGTCAGCCACCTCTTATTTTTGAATCTGGGAGGTGCTCTTAACCCCCAACACCCAGTCTGCCCACCCTCCTTTCTATCCCACACTCCCCCGGCCTGGGAGCATCCGGCTGCAGCTCCCGGGAAGCAGAGCATCCACGTGGCCTCTGTGGACACAGGAGCACGTGGTGAGGATGTGCCGGGGGCGGGGGGACCTGCATTGTGGTGGGGGGAGGCCTGCATGGTGCATGGTGGGGTGAGTGCCAACTGGGGGCACATACAGGGTGTGCAGGAAAAGGGGTGTTTTGGTTGAGGAAGTTCGTCCCCCCCCCTGGGGACACTGAGCCCAGATGGTTTTGAACTGCATCCTTTGTTTTCCTCCCTAAGAGATAAAAAGGCCATTGGTTCTGCTTGAAATTCATCCAAATGGGTGCCTGAATGCCCGTCGGGCCTCTCGTTTCTCCAGCTTTGCCAGCCATTGCTTTGGGTGTGTTGCGGGTGAGAGAAGGTAAACTGAGATACCCCTGCGCTGGAGGAGGGGGAGACTTCACAGGGAAGGACACAGGGGATGGGGAGGCCTCCGAATAACCCAGGAGCTCACAGCTGGTGGAGGGGAGAGAAATGGAGCGAGAACAGGCATGAGGCCTATAGCTCCTCCAAAGCTCAGTCCCTGGAAGCACCCAGCCACCCTCTGCCAACGTGCTCTGCGGGCCAGTGCCCCAGCCTGGCCATGCACACAGCCCACGGCCCCTAACCCTGACCACAGGAATGAACTGAGGGTCCTATCGACCCCACCTTCCTCCTCTTTGCTCCTTCTGTGTGTAATTCATGGCAGGGGAGACATGCCCTGTCCAAATATTTTTCCTGGAGCAGATTAAAGCGGGATTGGGGGACGGGGGAGGGGTGGGCATTTGCAAGTGGGCTGGCTAGTTTGGGAAGCAAGCGGCTCGCCAGTGCAGCGGGCACTGCTGTGGTAGTGCTTGCAGCCTGAGTGTGTGGCACTCTGCCCAAGGGGGAGACCTGAACCAGCTTTCTCTGTGGAACCCCTGCTCCTGCGGGCGGCCCCACCCAGCTCGGAGCCAGGCAGCAGGAAAGCCAAGAGATATGTGCTAACTTTGACCAACCTCAGCAAGAGGATGCAAGCCCTTGGACCAGAGTTTTTGTTCAGTTCATTTCAGTTCAGTCACTCAGTCATGTCCAACTCTTGGCGACCCCATGAATCGCAGCACGCCAGGCCTCCCCGTTCATCACCATCTCTCGGACTTCACTCGGACTCACGTCCATCGAGTCCGTGATGCCATCCAGCCATCTTATCCTCAGTCGTCCCCTTTTCCTCCTGCCCCCAATCCCTCCCAGCATCAGAGTTTTTTCCAATGAGTCAACTCTTCTCATGAGGTGGCCAAAGTACTGGAGTTTCAGCTTTAGCATCATTCCTTCCAAAGAAGACCCAGGACTGATCTCCTTTAGGATGGACTGGTTGAATCTCCTTGCAGTCCAAGGGACTCTCAAGAGTCTTTTCCAACACCACCGTTCAAAAGCATCCATTCTTTGGTGAGTTTTTGTAGCGAGTGTAAAATTTAGGATTCATGTGCAGGAAATAACTTTCCTTACTTTCTACAGTAGAACTCAGTTCATTGAAGAGCTCCGTTTCTGCTCAGTGATGGGAAAAATATGAACCTCATGCCTTCAGAAGAGCATGGTCATAGTTTGTTAACACAATTCATTCCAGTGAACTCAGGCTCTTTGGAGAGATGCTTAGTGTTTCCCAGTGGCACAGGGAGTGTGGGGACGCTCATGTACAATTTTGTCAAAGGGGGCTGAGCCCTCTGGTTGGCTTGGTACCCTCCTTCGGGTGGTGGGAAGCGTGGAAGCTCCCTCACTCCTGTGATGCCTGCTGAGGGTTCCTGTGGTTCACTCCAGGAACAGGGAGGGGTGCAGAGACCACACACCCAAGCCTCAGCTTTCTTCCTCTCTCTCTCTCTTTCCAGACTCTTCCTCCAGCCCCAGAAAATGGGAAACACTGCATTCCAGCACAGCAGAAAAATTTCCCATATGTTACATCCTGCTCCTTTCCCATTTCACAGCTTAAAAGCAGAACTCTTCGTTAATTTGAGGCTCCTAGAGGAGTCAGATTCACAGGGGTGGAAAGTAGGATGGTGGATGCCAGAGGGAGAGAGAATGATGTAGAGTTGCTTTGTTGCTTCAGAGTTTCAGTTCGGGAAGATGAAGTTCTGGAGCTGGAGCTGGTGACGGCTGCACAACAATGTGCGTGTCCTTACTGTTACTGACCTGAAAACAGCTAGGATGGTAAAAATGGGTAAGATGGTATATATTTTACCACAAGAAAAACTCCACGTTTAGTATGGAGATTCCTTAAAAAGTAGGAATAAATCTACCATGTGACCCAGCCATACCACTACTAGGCATATACCGTGAGGGAACTATAACTGAAAAAGACAAATGTACCACAATGTTCCCCCAGTGTTCACTGCAGCACTCTCTATAGTCGCTAGGACATGGAAGCAACCGAGATGCCCATCAACAGATGAATGGATGAAGAGGCTGCGGTACATACACACAGTGGAATATTACTCAGTCATAAAAAGGAGCACATGTGGGTCAGTTCTAATGAGGTGGATAAACCTAGAGCCTATTATACAGAGTAAAGTAAGTCAGAAAGAGAAAAACAAATACCGCATATATATGGAATCTAGAAAGCGGTTACAGATGAATCTATTTGTAGGGCAACAGTGGAAACACAGACAGAAAGGACAGACTTGTGGACACAGGGAGTGGAGCAAATGGAGAGAGCAGCGTGGACACATATATATTAGTGTGTGTAAAACAGATAGCCAGCGGGAATTTGCTGTCTGACTCAGGAGGTCACACCAGTGCTGTGACGACCTAGAGGGATGGGGTGGGAGGTGGGAGGCAGGGTCAAGAGGCAGGGGACATAGGTCTACCCGTGGATGATTCCTGTTGATGTGTGCCAGAAACCAACACAATAATGTAAAGCAATTATCCTTCAATGAAAAACAAGTAAAAATTTTAAAGCTCCACATTTAGTCTTTCTGGATTTAATTCTTGATGTATAAGATGCTTTGGGAATTTAGAACAGTTTTTCTCTTTTTTTTCTCTCAAGTACCTATCTCTGATCACTGAAAGACTAAGTAAGAAATGGGCTTCAAGAATCCATCCAAGATGTCAAACAGGGGCATAGTTTCTTTCTCTTTTTAATCCAACTATGATTAATCTTAATCCTCCCCTTGCTGTACCAGGAGACATCGTTAAGGAAGTATAAAAAGTTTTTTAATTCATTAATTAATTCTACATATTATTTCCATTTTCATTAACCATATGTTAGATATACTGGTCCCCTTCATGGATCAAAGGCTTGTCCTGGCAAAAGGGCTTGCATAACTCAGTGAAGCTGTGAGCCATGTTGTCCAGGCCCATCCAAGACAGACAGGGTCAAACCGAAAAGACCCTCAGTTGTGGATGTGTCTGGTGGTAAAAGTAAAGTCTGATGCTATAAAGAACAATCTTACATTTGCATTGGAACCTGGAATGTTAGGTCTGTGAATCAAGGTAAATTGAATGTGGTCAAGCAGGAGATGTCAACGTTGACATCTAAGTCCAACATCAGTGGACTAAAATGGATGGGATGGGCTAATTTAATTCAGGTGACCGTTATATATACTACTGTGAGCAAGAATCTCTTAGAAGAAATGGAGTAGCCTTCATAGTCAATGAAAGAGTCCCAAATGCTGTACTTGGGTGCATTCTGTGCAAAAACGACAGAATGACTTTGGTTTGTTTCTGAGACAAACCACTCAACATCATAGTAATTCAAGTCTAGGCCCAACCACTAATGCAGAAGAAGTTGACTGATTCTATGAAGACCTCAAGACCTTCTAGAACTAACACCTAAAAAAAAAAAAAGATGTCCTTTTTATCATAGGAGATTGGAATGCAAAAGTAGGAAGCCAAAGGATACCTGGAATGGCAGGCAAGTTTGACCTTGGAATACAAAATGAAGCAGGGCAAAGGCTAACAGAGTTTCGTCAAGAAACACATGGTCATAGCAAACATCTTCCAACAACATGAGAGACCACTCTACACATGGACATCACCATTTGGTCAATACCAAAATCAGATTGATTATATTCTTTGCAGCCAAAGATGGAGAAGCTCTATACAGTCAACAAAAACAAGACCTAGAGCTGACTGTGGCTCAGAGCATGAGTTCCTTATTGCAAAATTCAGGCTTAATTGAAGAAAGCAGGGAAAACCATGGAGCTTCCCGGATGGCTCAGTAGTGAAGAATTTGCCTGCCAATGTAAGAGATGCAGGTCCAATCCCTGGGTCGGGAAGATCCTCTGGAGTAGGAAATGGCAACCCATTCCAATATTCTTGCCTGGAAAACTCCCATAGACAGAGGAGCCTGGCAAGTACCAGTCCATGGGGTCATAAAGAGTCAAACATGACTGAGTACGCACACACAGAGGAAAAACTATTGGGTCATTCAGGTCTGACCCAAATCAAATCCCTTATGATTATACAGTGGAAGTGACTAATAGATTTAAAGGATGAGATCTGGTAGAAAAAGTTCCTGAAGAACTATGGATGGAGGTTCGTAACATTGTACAGGAAGTGGTAACCAAAATCATCCCAAAGAAAAAGAAATGCAAAAGGCGAAATGAATGTCTGAGGAGGACTTAAAAATAGCTGAGAAAAGAACAGAAGTGAAAGGCAAGGGAGAAAGGGAAAGATATATCCAAGTGAAAGAAGAATTCCAGAGAATAGCAAGGAAAGATAAGAAAGCCATCTTAAGCGAACAATGCAAAGAAACAGAGGAAACAATAGAATGGGAAAGACCAGAGATCTCTTCAAGAAAACTGGAGATGTCCAGGGAACATTTTATAATAGGATGGTCATGGTAAAGGACAGAAACCATAGGGACCTGACAGAAGCAGAAGGATTAAGAGGAGGTGGCAAGAATACATAGAAAACTATTCAAAAAAGTCCTAATGACCTGGATAACCATAATGATGTGGTCACTTACCTAAAGCTGGACATCCTGGAGTGTGAAGCCAAGTGGGCCTTACAAAGCATTACTACAAACAAAGCTAGTGGAAACAATGGAATTCCAGCTGAAGTTATTTAAAATTCTAAAAGATGATGCTGTTAAAGCACTGCACTCAATATGTCAACAAATTTGGAAAACACAGCAGTGGTCACAGGACTGGAAAAGGTCAGTTTTCATTTTAATCTCAAATAAGGGCAATGCCAAAGAATGTTCCAACTGCTGTACAATTGTGCTCATTTCACATGCTAGGAATGTTTTGCTCAAAATCCTACAAGCTAGGCTTTAGCAGTATGTGAACCAAGAACTTCTAGATGTACAAGCTGAATTTAGAAAAGGCAGAGGAAGCAGAGATCAAATTGCCAATATTTGTTCAGTACTAGAGAAAGCAAGAGAATTCCAGAAAAGCATCTACTACTTCTGCTTCCTTGACTATACTAAAGCCTTTGACTTCATGGATTGGAAACAAACTATGGCAAATGTTTAAAGATATGGGAATACCAGACCACCTTACCTATTTCCTGAGAAATCTGCATGCCCATCAAGAATCAACAGTTAGACGTGAAACAGCAGACTGGTTCAAAATTGGGAAAGGAGTACAATTGGGAAAGGAAACAAGGCTGTAAATTGTCACCCTGCTTATTTAACATCTATGAAGTGCCCATCATGGGAAGTGCCTGGCTGGATGAATCACAAGCTGGAATCAAGGTTTCTGAAGGAAATATCAACCACCTCAGATAAGCAGATGATACCAATCTAACGGCAGCAAGTGAAGAGGAACTAAGGAGCCTCTTGATGAGGCTGAAAGAGGAGAGTGAAAAAGCTGACTTGAAACTCAACATTAAAAAAGCTAAGATCATGGCATCTGGTCCCATTATTTTATGGCAAACAGAAGGTGAAAAAATAGAAACAGTGTCAGATTTCATTTTCCTGGGCTCCAAAATCACTGCAGATGGTGACTGCTGCCATGAAAAGTTGCTTGCTCCTTGGAAGAAAAACTATATAAATATATATAATTATAGATAGATAAATATAGATAGCATGTTAAAAGCAAGGACATCACTTTGCTGACAAAAATCCATATAGTCAAAACTATGGTTTTTCCAGTAGTCATGTAAGGATGTGAGAGTTGGACCATAATGAAGACTGAACACCGAAGAATGGATGCTTTCAAATTGTGGTGCTGGAGAAGACCCGTGAGAGTCCCTTGAACTGCAAAAATATCAAACCAGTCAATCCCAAAGGAAATCAACCCTGATCAGTCTTTGGAAGGACTATTGCTGAAGCTGAAGCTCTAATACTTTGGTGACCTGATGAGAAAAGCCAAATTGCTGGAAAAAAGACCCCAAGGCTGGGAAAGATTGAGAGCAGGAGGAGAAGCGGGTAGCAGAGGATGAAACGGTTGGGAAGTATCACCGACTCAATGGACATGAATTTGAGCAAGCTCCAGGAGATGGTGAAGGCCAGGGAAGGCTTGGACACAACTTAGTGACTGAACAACAAAAAGATGTACTGCATTGGTCAAGAGATTTGAATATAGTGTGTCTCTAAGATGGGTTGAGGCATCGGAGAGTCTCACTGTGATGAGCTGAGGGGATCCCTGAGCTTTAAGAATGCAGAGCGAGGCAGAGGGCCTGGTAGCCAAAGTGGCAGCGGGTTTCTTTATTTAGGTATCTAGAGCACCTCACCCTTCTTTCATTCAGCACTCAGAAGACGCCATTCCACAGTCTACTGATTTCTACCGTGTATTAGCTTCCTTTTCCTACTGTGACAAATTACCGCAAATTTGGTGGCTTAAAAGAGTACAAATGTATTATCTTACAGTGCTGGAGGTCAGAAGTCTGAAATGGGTCTCAAGGAGCTAAAATTAAGGTGTTGGTAGGGCTGTGTTCCTTATGGAGACTCCAGATCTGTTTTCTTGCTTTTTACACCTTCTAAAGGCTGCTCACATTCCTCAGCCTCAGCTCACATCACATTGCTGTGACCTCTGCTCCATCATCATATCTCCTTCTCTGACTTCCTGCCTCTATCTTTTAAGGGCACTAGTGATTACATGGAGAAGGCAATGGCACCCCACTCCAGTACTCTTGCCTGGAAAATCCTGTGGATGGAGGGAGCCTGGTAGGCTGCAGCCCATGGGGTCGCTAAGAGTCAGACACGACTGAGCAACTTCCCTTTCACTTTTCACTTTCATGCATTGGAGAAGGAAATGGCAACCCACTCCAGTGTTCTTGCCTGGAGAATCCCAGGGACGGGGAGTCTGGTGGGCTGCCGTCTATGGGGTCGCACAGAGTTGGACACGACTGAAGCGACTTAGCAGCAGCAGCACTAGTGATTACATGGGGCTCACCTAGGTAATCCAGGCTGCTCACCTCAAAATGCTCAACTTAGTCACATCTGGGCTGTCCCTTTAGCCCAGTAAGGTAATGTACTCACAGATTTCAGGGATTAAAGCTTGGATGTGTTTGGGAGGCCATTATTCTGTCTGCCTATATAGTTTCTATTGAAAAGCCAGCTGTAATACAACTTATATTTACTCCCTTGCAGGTAATGACTCTTCTGCTAATAATTGCTTCCAAGATTTTATCTTTGTTTTTGGCTTTCAACAGTTTGACTGACATGACTAAGAGTGAGTTCCTTTGTATTTATCCTGCTTGGGTTTTATTGAGACTTTCTTTTTTAAAGAGACGGTTGTCTTTTTTATTTAACTGGTTTTGGAAAATTCTCAGACATTATCTCCTCAAATACTGCTTCTACCCATTGTCTCTCCTCTCTCTCCAGGCTTCTAACAACGGAGTGTGAGATGCCCTCAGGGCCCATGTATCTCACACTGTCCTGCTCTTCCCCTTTTCTCCTCTCTGTACTTTATTTCATTCTGGCCTCTCTTCAAACTCATGCATTGAGTTTCCTATGTCTGTCTGCTGTTAAAATCATCCAAGAGGTATTGATTTCAGATACCCTCTTTTCCAATTCCAGAATGTCCATTTAATTATTTTATAGATTCCAGTTTTCTGTTAGTCTGTTTTTGTCCATTTTGTCCATCTCTCCCTCCACCTTATTTAATGTAATTACATTAAAGCCTTTAACTTCTACTCCAAAGTCCTTGGCCACTGCTATAGCCTGTTTCTTACTTTTGGTCAACATTTCCTGGCACTTGAGTTTTTAACATGTGCTGGATGTTGTGTATAAAAGAAGTCTATGGGAGGCACAATACTCAACCCTTCCCTCCACTCAGTGGCTGGAGCTGACTACTAACTCCATGAGGGACTGAGCTGGGTTGGGGCTGCCCTGGAGGTTTCACTAGGCTCCTCGTACAGCTGATTTAGTCCTGTTCCTCAGGTGAGACTCTCCCAGACATTTTACTGAAAGCCTAGAAGGTCTATGCCCATAGACTGGAAGAGGCCTTCCTTCTCTCATATTCTAGGTTATTTGGTCTTCATTGCATACAGCTCTTCAAGGTCTTTTCAAATATGATGGTGGCAATTTATTTGTTTTTTTCTTTACTTGTTGCAACAGCAGTTTTGCCTGCTACTATCTACTCCATCTTTCCAGGAAGTGAAACTTCCTCTATGCTTCAAAACAGCCACAGGTAAAAATGCCTGGGGAATGATAAGGTAATGAAGAAGACAAGTGAGGAAATGGGTAGTGGTCTCTCCAGAGAATTAGAGAGGCTTCTATTTTGGGGTCATTGAGAGGATCCAATAAATACCACTCATTTCGCCAACCCATGTTCTGAAACATTAAGCTGGAAGATGGTTCCACTGTGATGAGTCTGGAAGAATTGGAGAGGTGATGTAGATGACAGAAGGACAGACATAAAGGAAAGAGGACAGGAGGGACAGAGTGGGAAAGAGATGTGAGCCTGGAGGAGCCCTTGGAGGCGGAAGGCAGGGGTCACAGGACCGTCAGCCCCTGGATGCAGCAGGAGGGGAGCTGGGAATGCAGCCTTGGTGCTGGGAAAATAGGTCCAGAGTTTTCATTCCCACAGTCCTGATCCCCCATGGCTACAAGCTCAGGGGATTCTTTGAAACTTAGATGTGACCAAGTCCAGTCAACAACCTTGGGCATTTCTTCATTATCTTCAAGGGGAAAGATAATCTCTTTGGCGTTCCTTTCCAGGCTCCTCTCAGTAATCCAACTGGCTTTTCTAGCTTCAACCTCGTCACGCTCACCTTGTCCCCATTCCACATTTGGCCTCACAACAGGGCTCTCCTCCGAAATCCGATCCCAGGGCAGAGCAGGGTGGGGCAGACCAAGGCCAGCAGCTCTGGAAAGGCCAGGCCTGCCAAGGGAACCAGCAGGGGACGATCCTGAGGGCCTGCCGGGCCACAGTCCAAGAACTATTCAGAAAGGAGGGTCAAGCTTTGAACCCAGAGACCAAGGTGGAGGAAGGGGCCGAAGAGCACGGAAAGAGCAGGGTAAGGGAGAGGCTGGGCAGAAGCCAGATGTCAGCCACAGCGCCCCTTCCAGCCGAGGTCCAGTCAGCCCCGGACCACAGATGGGACGCCCAGGGGCCTCCCAGCCCTCTGAGGTCACTGCCCTTGCACTCTGCCTGTGCCTCTCCTTCTCGGTGAGCTGGCTCATCCTTGCAGGCCCTGCTGGTCCCTGCTTCCCTCGCAGCACCCGTAGGTGCCTCCCAGGTGCCCTGCAGGTGAGTGTGCTCTCCGCTCTCTCGGGAGTGTGCAGAGCAGACCCGCCGTCCCCTAGTCTGCGCTCAGGATGCTGAGAAATGGAATGTTTTTATTCAACAGTGGAAAACACAGATGCACAGGGTGGACTGTAATGTTGTTTGCTACATCAGATCATTAGTGTCTCCCAAACTCTCACGATCCCCTGGGCTTGTGGCCGGATCTGGGAGGACAGCACCGCAGGCCCAGGTTGCCTCACCCTGCAGGCGGCCCACGGTGTCCTGCGTGGAGAGGTACCCAGCTCCCAGGGGAGTCCTTTGTCTTCAGCCCAGAGCTGCTGTGGGCCCTGCAGGGCCTCCCCTGTGTGCTGCAGGGTTGCTCCTCTTCAGACCCTAGGTTGACAGCCTCAGGACCACAGGCTGTGCCATCACGGGGGCCAACAGTCAGCACAGGCTGACTCCTTGGGAGCCTCTCTGCAGGTCAGCGGCCTGAACCAGCCCCATGCAGGCACTGGGCCCCCGGCCTGCTTCAGCCACGCCTGGGAAGGCCAGCTTCTTCTCAGGAGTGGGGCTCGCTGCTGCCATCAGCAGAGAGGATTAGGCCAGGGGGCAGGCCCCTAACCAAGCACCCAGGATGCTCAGTGAGCAGCAGAAAGGCAAGACATTCTAAGGAGATGGGCTGGACCCCACATGGCCTCCACCCCCAGCAGGGGAGAGCCTGGCATGGGATCCAGCAAGAAGGGTGGCAAGACCTGGCCTCCAGCCTCATGGAGGCCCCAGGGGAGCTGGGCAGTGGGGACGGGGACAGCCTGGGGATGAGGCCTGGCTCTGTGGACTTCAATCTGCCAGCCGGGGTGGGGAGCAACTCTTGAGTCTGACTGGCTCTGGGTCAGAATGTGAGCATCAGAAATGTCTATAGTAAAGTCAGATCTCTGAACCACGGAGACTTGGACACTGATGTTGGAGACCTTTGTCCACTGGGGCTGGGGACGCACGTGCACTGATTTTGTGGAAAGGGCCACTGCCCTGGAGCCTAGGGGAACAAAGAAACCTCCTTACAGACCCACAAGCCAAAGGCAGCAGAGCCACCACAGTGCTTGGGGAAGGGGGGGCAGAGGGGACTCAGCCCGCTTTTGACAAAGTGACAGAGCCCATGGCCGCCTCCTGTGCAGAGACAGTCAGGGCCGCGCCTCGTCCCGGGATTGCTGCGGAGCTGCAGAGACAAGGAGAGCGGTCTGCTCTTTCAAAACAAGGAGACGTGCATGTTTGTAACTGAGATGAGAGGAGAGCTGCATTATTTATGAAACAGCTCAGCCCAGAGTTAACAAGGAAGAAGGAGGCCTTTAGAGGGGAAAGTGGTTTCCAAAGCATCCGTATTTTGCTGAGAAAAACACACACAAACTATGATTTAGGGTGTGCTGAGGTTTAGAGCCGGAGATGACTCCAGAGCAGTTAGACCACGGGAGAAGGGGTGAGTGTGTGGGCAGAGAGCCGGGGGAGGGGCGGGGGCGGGGGCATGATCCTGTGGGCTCGGGATGGGGGAGAGGGCGTGTGCAAGGGACAGTCCTGGGCCTAAAAGAGAGTGCGTACACATGGAAGTCTGTTTGTGAAGGAGTGAGTGTGTGTGCCTGGATGTGTGTGAATACACTTGGAAAGGATCAAGGGACAAAGGGAAGGTTTGCTCCCAAAGATACAGAGCCTTCTGGACTTGCCTGTTAATTCTGTTTGCCTGGCTAATCTACTGTAAGAACTTGGGCCAAGACTCTGAGAAAATGATATTTTTCATCTTTTTAAAAATTTAAGGTATAAAGTCTTCAGTTTGACAAGGTTTGATCATTGTATGTGCCCACGTGACAAACACCATGGTTGTTACAAACAAAATATAGAACATACCCATTACATGGAAAGTGCCTTCATGCCCCTGGACATTTTTTGACTTCTATCCACATGGACAGAAATTCACATACATGAATTCCAGAAATTCATATAACAGAGTTGTGCAGTATATACTCTTGTGTCTGGCTACTTTCACTCAGCATGTTTTTGAAATTCATCCATGTTATGGGTTTAGCAGTAAGCACTCCTTTTTTATTGCTCAGTAATATTCCATTAAGGGCTCCCCAGGTGGCTTAGTGGTGACGAATCTGCCTGCCAATACTGGAGATGCAGGAGACTCAGGTTCGATCCTCAGGTTGTGAAGATCCTCCGGAAGGGGCAACCCACTCCAGTATCCTTGCCTGGAAATTTCCAGGGGTAGAGGAGCCTGAGGGCTGCAGTCTATGGGGCTACAAAGAGTGAGACACGACTGAGCACACACACAATATTCCATTAGATGGATATAACCTATTTTATCTGATTGATTCTTATGAATATGACCACTTCATATGACTGTGCAGACAAAGGTTTCATTCCTTTGGGGTTGGCATCTAGGAGTGAAATTGCTGGGACGTATGTGGATGCACGTTTTCCACTGTGAGAAGCTGCAGAACAGGTCTCGGTGCACTGGATTCTTTTCCACTTGCCCCATGTTCTTTCCAGTGCCCACAGGATTTTATTTTATTAGATCTCATGGATATGAAATGGTATCTCATTGTAGTTTTCACTTGTGTTTCCAAACAAAGACTGATGGTGTTGAGCACTTTTTCACGTGCTTATTGGCCATTCACATCTTCTTCATTAGATGTCTGTTGAACTTCTTTGCTCATTTAGAAAATTGGGTGGTTCATCTTTTTGTCATTGATTTATAGGCATTCTTGATATATTCTTGACCCTCCTAGGTTTTAAAAAGTAAAACAGCAGCTGCCAGTCATGTGACCTCTCTTCCTTAGGCTACGTAATGCCACCCCTCCCTCCCACTTCCTATATTTTGGGTGGTGTACTAGGTTTAAAATGCACCCACTGTGACCCAAGACAGAGATGCTAAAGTCTATTTAATCAAACTCAACTGCCTCCAGAGGCCCTCTTCTACTGAAAGCAGAAAACAAATGAACAAATAAAAGCAACTAATCTTACCTCTTCATTTAAAGATTTAATCTCTTTTGTATAAATACACAGTTCAGGATCTAAGTTTAAAGTCCCTCTCGGATTTCTCTGGGGACAGGAAGACTTTGGAGGGAGAGACGTTTCCTCAGGGCAGCAAAGAAAGCCTTCCTGGTCCACTCCCTGGGCTCTAGGCTCAAGTCAGACCATGTGCAGGCCTGTGGGGTCAGCCCTGGTCTCTGGAGGTCAGCTCCGCCCCTGGGCCCACGCCCGCTTGGCCAGGCCATGACCTCCGGCTGCAAGGTCTTGTCTCCTCCCCGGCGACTGCCTTCCTCTCCCTCCACCCTTTCAGCACTACTGTTCCCACTTCCAGCCTACCCAGAATGTTCTGGATCTCACTCAAGCCACACACCAGCCCCAGGGAACCTGGCCTATGGCATAGTCAGTCTTTCCTAGTTGCCACTTCAATGTGTGTGAAGGATTAATACCTGGAATAATGCTAATGGACTTTCTTTTCCCACTCCTTCTTTGTGACTTTCCCTTCTTTCACCACGGTTTCCATCATGTTTGTGAGTGGTAGCTGTGATGCAGGAGAGAGGAGAAACTGGCATTTCAGACTCTCTTTCCACCTAAACATGCCCCCTAACGTGTCCTTTCTACTGAAGCCACCCATGTGGATGTAGGTAACTAGTAGGGTGGAATTCTAAACCAAAAGTGGAGCACAAGCTCAGACCATCTGCTGTCTCCTGCCTTGATGACAGTACCATCATCTAATTCTGCTGACCAAAAATGTCTCTGAACTCTGCCTCCCACATCTCAGCCCAAGAAAGGCTGCTCCTTTTCCTGTGAGGTTGGGAACCCCTCTGCCCATTCTCCCCTATTCTGTGACTTGCAGTGAAAACTCCATGTTCATCCTCCATATTTAAAAGAAATCTATCTGAATTTAAGAAAATGTTTCCTCTCTCAACAGCCTGATCTTGCCACTGAAAGCCTGACTTTCAGAGCTTGTTCGGACACCTGAAGCTGAATGTCCTCTTTTCATGCCAGTTTCTCCTCTCTACTGCTGGCACTCATCAACATGGTGGAAACCACGGAGAAAGAAGGGAAAATCACAAAGAAGGAATGGAAAAAGAAAGCACATTAGTATTACTCAATGTATTAATCCTTCATACACATTGAAGTGGCAACTAGGAAGGACTTACTGCCTCCTTTGAAAAAGTCATGTATGCCTACATTCACCTCCAGCTTTAGTTCCCACTCAGCCCTCCTATGCGGGACAGGCTGCTAGACATTCCAAGGCCCTGGGCTTGCAAATCCCCTTCTTGGTTCCTGTTCGTGTTGACTCTGCATCCAGCATTGCTCCATCTCATGCAAGGATTTTCTTAGTATATGACTCCATGAGACCATCCCTCCTAGGCAACAAAGGAGCAGGATATAGACCCTGAAGGAAGATACTCATTTCTTACTAATGAAATTATTAAGAGAGCCTCATTTCTTAAGAACACAGGTGAGCCTAACTAAATTTTGATGGGGCGCACTGTGACACCCAGCCTACTACACTGCTCTACTGTAGCCCCCTCCCCTAATGCCATCCTGGCTTGTTGATGTGACTGATAAGGTCTAGTGATGGTATATTGTTTCTGAATCTAGGTTTTAAAGCATGATAGCTTCTGCCCATCTCACTTGGGTCACTCACTCTGGGGAAGCCAGCTGCCATGTTATAAGGTCACAGAGGTAGCCCCATGGAAAGTTCTACATGGCAAAAGATGTGAGTAAGCCCTCTTGGAAGCAGGCCCAGAATCACAGCAGCAGTCTGGTGTGGCAGACAGGGCTTCTCCCTCCAGACCACAGCTCACAGAAGAGGAGGCAGAGGCTACACCTGGCTGGATGGCCCATCAGTGTCACATGTCCGGTCAACGCCCAAGCCACGCCTTGACTCACGGCCTCTTTTAGAGAAAAAGATTGATTTCATTCTTCGCTCTACAGCATTTCGCAGACTTCACAGCTAATGCTCCCTGTGCCTTGACTTCTCCTTGCCACAGAGCGTGGTCATCAGGAGGGCCCAAGACATCCTGTGGTGGGAGGCAGGGACTGGTGGGAGGGCGCTGGGCACTCTAGGTCGAGGAGACGATGTGGCTAAAGGCAAAGTGATGAGAAGATGGGCAGTGTTTTTGAAGAGGAGCAAGGTGCCCACTGCAATGGAAGGCTGGTGCCACATGAGAGGGTTCCTTGAGTATAGTACAAAGGACAAGATATGGTTCCTTCCTGGAGCACGCTGAGGTTGCCCAGGGCCTGCATCAAGACCCAAGCCTCAAGTTCACAGTAGGAAGGGCGTCTTCCTTGAAAGGGCTTCCCCTGTGCCTCAGCTGGTAAAGAATCCGTCTGCAATGCGGGAGGGCTGGGTTCAGTCCCTGAGTTGGGAAGATCCCCTGGAGAAGGGAAAGGCTACCCACTCCAGTATTCTGGCCTGGAGAATTCCATGGATGGTCCATGGGGTCTCAAAGAGTCAGACATGACTAAGCAACTTTCACTTTCACGTCCTTGAAAGTGGAGGGTGCCATGCAACAGACACCCTGGGGGAAATGTATCCTCAGCCCAAGTATGGTGGGGTCCAAGGAAAATGCTATGGAAGCAAGAAGCAGAGTGAGGTAAACTGTCCACTCATACTGATCAGAGGAGACATTTCTAGAACAAAATGAGGCTAGAGGAAACAGAGGAAAGGCCCCGAGATGGCAACTGGGGCTCAGGGCTAGCCCTAATGACCCAAGGATGTTGATTTTTGGAAAAACTTCCTCAGCGGGCTCTCAACAACCTCTGGGTCTGAACATCCAAAAAACAGAGGCTGATTCAGCGAAGACAGATGGAAATGTATTGGTTCTTTTGGTTTTCTTTCACTCCATTTTTCCGTCATTGCAACATTTTTTCTTCTCAGGATGGTAGATAATTTCCTGAAGAAGGGTCCTAGACATTCTAGATGACCTGCCTCATAGGCATCACCTTTCAAGGCCAATTTCAGTCAAGTGTTTCTTTCCAACATGTGATTGCATCAAGTTCAGAAAGCTGGGAATTCTTCAAGAGGAAGATAGAGCTGAACTGGAGGAAGGACAATTCTCTATCTATGATCTCCACCCACCTTCAGATCCTAGCATGTACCAAAGCTAGGGTAAGGGTGTGAAGGGTATATATTTTGCAGACTTGTACAGGCAGATAACTTACTTTATTTTTCTATTACCTAACTTGACTTAGCTCCCAAGCCCTTGCTGACATTCAGTCACTATCAGATTTTTCTTAGTGCCCTTTGGATAAAAATGGAGTCAGTTAGGGATTTTATTTCCCATTTCTCTTTCCCTCCCTTCTCTACAGGTGTTAAGTGGGAGAAGGTTGCTTTATGGGTGGGAGGCCCTGTGCGGCTGTGACCAAGATTCCAGTGCCTACTGGCCCCAGGCCATTGGCACCCACTCTTTATACCCGTGTTGGTGCCCCCTTCACCATCCAGTTCCATATCCACATGGGTCTCTCTGTGTCCCCTTTATCCCACCACCAAGACTGCAGCCAGCACTCAGGCGCTGCACCCCTCTCTGGCACAGAAACCTCGATTTCCCCACCCTGAGGCTCCGGACACCGTCTGGGCCCATCTCCCCGGGTCTCGCTGTGCTCTGGCTGCTTCCCCTCTGGTGTCATGGTGCAGACAGTCTCCCCCACGAGGCTTGCTTCCCTTCTGTCTTGTGCCCTCCCCTTCCATTTATCTGTTGAGCAAAACCAAAACCTTGGCTTTTTTGAAAAGTATTTTCACTGTTAAAAAAAAAATCAGAAATTCAAATGATTTTCCCCTCTCTTTCTTTGGGTAGAGCCTGCAGGCCAATAAGAAAAACAGGATAAAGAAGGGAAATCTCAGTGACAGCAGTGATGAGGTACTTTAGTGAAGGTGAAGGGAAAACGGATGCTCCTCACAACAAAGTCCTTAGTAGCAAGCAACAGAAACAACTTCTGGCTAAATTACAAGAAAGGAAGCCCCCGGGCAGCTGATAGAATTATGTGGAAGGCCAGAGGGCAGGTTCACAGCCGATCTTTGAAGAACAAGTCAAACCACACAGAACTGGGCTGATGGGGAAGCCCCAGCACCGCCACTGAGCTCGCTGGAGCCGCGAGCCGCGCTGGGCTCCCACCGCTGCTGCGGCCACCGCCGACTCTTTCCTCCCGAGTCGCTGCACTGGTGCATTTGCCTGGCAGAGAGGGCCCCCCTCTGAGCCCCCTTTGCAAGGCAGTCTGGGAGAAGAAGTAGCTGACCATTCCACTACCTAGTGGGGAGGTGGTTTTTCAGCTCACAGACTCAGACAATTGGCAATCCTCCAAATAAAAGATGTCAGGAAACCGAAACAAATGACCAGGTTCTCTTTTCACATGAGAAACACCTGAGAGGTGAGCTGAGAAACTTCTCTGTCTGCCCAAGGACCAAAGCCAGCTGGCAGGTGGGAGGCTGAGAGGAAAAGACATTGGGCCTCAGAAGGAGAGCAGAGGCATGGCAAAGTTCAGGAGGCTGGGAGGGGATGGTACGAGATACGAGAACCACAGTGAAACTCTGTTGAGGAGCCTGTCCTCTGAGGACCAAGCATGGGCTGGAAGTCATGACTAAACGAAAGGAAGGGACCCAGGAGTGCTTAACTGGCCAAGAGCAAAGCTATTTCAAAAAGGGCTGCATAGCCCCTTCCTCCCATTAGGTGTGCATGCAACCCTGAGATGAAACCAGATTCTGCTGGAATTAGGTCAAGGCCCTGCATCAGGAAGATCCCCTGGAAGAGGGCAGGGCAACCTACTGTAGTATTCTTACCTGGAGAATCCCCACGGACAGAGGAGCCTGGCAGGCTACAGTCCTTGAGGTGGCAAAGAGTCAGACACACCCTGGCACACACGCATGCAAAAGGGGAGACGGGAAGACCTCACCTTTTGGATGTGAATGTGAGAAACCACCTCCCCTCCACCCGTGGGGGACAGGGAGGGGCCGAGGGCTCCAGGGAGGGTCACAGGCAGCTCCCATTTGTCAACACTGTGACCTTATGGCTGTGGCCTCTTGTCCATATGACTGTGTCTCCACTTAAAGGTCACCTCCCCCAGGGAAGCAGTCGTGACTATTTTGCGGCCTCTTGGGAAGGTCAGAGTTTCAGCCATCAGATGGCAGCGTTTCAGGGTGCTGCTCCGGCCGTGCCTCCCCGCAGCAGCTCACGGTTGCCCTGGGAGGTGGCTCCTGTCCCATCATCTGGCTCCTGCAGTCCTGAGCCTTCTTTCCTGTGGATGCCACCGGCTGCCTTTGGTTAGAAACGAAACAGTTGCATCAGTTTGGGTTGTTGTTAGGAGCTTTTTAAAGAGATATTGGTTGCACTTAACACACAGTCGGGGCCAAAGTAAAGGCTCAGTAAGTGCCCGGGCTATTCAGCTGGAAATTACATCCTGCTCAGGAGCATAAATGTCATGCTCCCCGGGCCCCAACACAGGCAAACTGCCTCACAGTGCCGGTTCCCCAGGACTACAAATGTTCTGACCAACAGCCCTGTGTTTGCTTCAGACGCAACCTGTCTCGGTGAGGAAGGCCAAGCTGACAGGGAACACGGGGGCTCTATGATTGACCTAATCTTGCAAGACCTGGCCGAGACAAAACGTACCACTGCAGGAAACTACAAAGGACCTGATCTGTGGATCCTATCAAAGGTCGTCTCAATAATTCAAACCAGCGGTACAACCAGGAAAAAAAATGCTCATCGAATGTGGTTGAAACCACCCACATGCAGGTGCTTACTGCTGGTGAAAATGCAGACTGGCACATCTCCAGAGGCTTAATTCCAGAGATAGAGCAGGGCGTATCCTTCCGTAGGCAAAAATCCCTGGGTCATCTTCTACTGAGTGCAACTGCTCGATGGCAAATTGAGTTAGTGAGATTATAAATGCAGACAAGAGATTTACAGACAAATCAAGATGTTTCATTTGATCGCACAAGTAAATCAAAGCCAGAAATGCAGCGATCTGAAACTCCCAGGCCTGAGGAACACTGAGTGTGGCCATTTCTTCTGGGGAGAAATTAACCCCACTCAGCTTGTCCTTGGTATCCTCAACTGCCCCTCGCTGAGATTTTTCACATCTCGGTGTTCCCTTGGGCACCCCGGATCCCACAGGGGGCTCAGAGTTTGTTCTCAGAATCACTCACAATCAAGTGTGAGTGACTGATCTCAACCACACTGGGAACCAGAATCAAATGTGAAAGTCAAAAGAGGAAACCTCCAAGGAGACTTCAGCAATCCTCACTGGGAGATCTGGGGGCCTGCGTGGGGAAGGAGCGCTTTGTAGTCACTTTCCACGAAGGAGCAGATGGCCAGACTCACTGGGTCTGAGTGGAAGCTCCAGCTCTGTACCTTCCTTTGTGCCTGGCCTTGGGGAGACCCCTTGGGATGGTTCTGAGCCTCCTTACTGCATCAAGAGAAAGGGGACACCAGCAGACTTCCCAGGCTGGGGATGCAGGGCGGCTGTATTTGTGAGGGTGTGTGGCGCAGCAGGGTGTTCGTAAGATGAAAGAGCGTGCGCAGGTACACCTGTGCCTGGACACTGACTCCTCCAGGCCGGGACCAGAATGGACCAACTTCCAGTGGAAAGCTTTGCTCAGAGGTCGATTTTCTGAGTGGAAAGCTGATATCTGGTAAGCGACTCACACACAGCCTCCGGGAGTCGCAGGTGTCTCTCGCCCCTGCGGGTCCTGACCACTAGCTCTCCTAAGGGAGCGTTTACTCACTGGCCTCCTACAGCCTGGCCTCGGAATGAGTCAGGTGGTATGACACGAAGCTCTTTTGTTCAGAAGTTATACAGGACACGGAGTTCCCATGGAATTAACTCAAAATTAATTTAGCCACAATGGCTTATTATTAGATTTAATTATACATGAAATGATTCTCCAGGGACTTTTCACTTTGTAAACAAGCACCTCGGAGTCGAAAAGAGATTTTTTTTTCTATTTTCTAGTCTCTCCACAGATTTTCACAATATTTTGGCCAAGGAAAAAGGGATTTGGATAAAGCTTTGGATGAGAGGTCACTGCTGCCAGCCACCCTTGCACATACACTTGCTTTGGGGAGGAGGGCGCTGCACCTACACAGCCTGCTGAGCACACACGGGTGCTCTCTGCTGCAGGTAATGTGTGTCCCACTCTTTGTGAACCCATGGACTATAGCTCACCAGCTTCCTCTGTTCATGGAATTTTCCAGGCAAGAATACTGGAGCAGGTTGCCTTTTCCTACTCTAGGGATCTTCCCGACCCACAGTTAAACCCACATCCCCTGCATTGGCAGGCAGATTCTTTACCACTGAGCCACCTGGGTCGCCAGTTAATAATACATCGTCCAAAAACCACCCTGACTTGTTCCAGAAGCCCCAAGTGCTTCTGCAGAAACACTGACTCTGTTGAAATTAAGAGTCCAAAGAACAAGTTCTAGGCAGTCTGGGCTTTAGTCTCCTCCAGAACCCCTGTTACCAGTGTTTCTTAGAGCATGATGCTCTGCTGTGCCACTGATGGAACATGAAACGACTGTAGGCATATACTTCTTATTTTAACAGGTGTATGTTCATTTTAAGGTATATTAAAACAAAATCACTCCTCAAAGCTGTGAATTCACGGTAACACCCAGATCTCGAAAATTAAAAACATAGGTAGGTCAGTTTGAAGAAAAGTATTAGCTAAATAATAAAAAAGATGACATGTAACAAAAAATGAATCGAGTTTGCCAAATAACATGTTGAGCCTAGCTCCTCAGAACATGATCATCAGACAATATCATCGGCTTGTTAGGTCTGTAGAACCTCAGTCCCATTACTTAGCCAGAATCTGCATTTTAACCAAGTCCCTAGGGGTTAGCAGGCACTTCAGACTTTGAGAAGCACAGCCTGAAACAACCTTGGGCAGGGTTCCTGAGGGCTGGATGGATCAGACCGGATGGATCAAACACATCTAGTTGAACCCACTCTGGCAAAATTGGGTGAAGTTTTGCCCAGCAAAGACAGTTTGAATGTTTGCTGCCCTTCTCTCACTCTCACAGATCTTCTCTGTTGCCACTGTGTGCACGGCCCAGGGCCTCCTAGGATCTGCTGTCCCTAGAGACTGACTGAACCCAGGGTGTTCTCATCTGCAGCTGAGCAAAGGATCTCCTGGCAGAAGACAGCCAGGAATGGCCCAGGACGTGGCCTAAAGTGAATGCCTCAAAGACCTGTGGGGAGGTTGCCAGCTGCAGGGGCCAGAAGATAAGAGTGTTAATTTAGCTTGGCCGGCATCCAGGAAGCTGAGCAAAGCTAGGCCTCTGAGCTAAGGGCATAAATAAATAAATAACATAAAAATAAGTTGGCAGATGTTTATGCTTCCCTTTGTAACACTAGCTGCATGCGTTCAGCATATCCTATGGCCAGGCACTATGCCAGAAATTCCTTCCCGCGCTGAAACCCCGGAAGCTCCGCATGGTCACCCCACTGGGACCACGGGTGGTGAAGCCCACAAGGCTGCAGAGGCGTTGTCTTGCCTGTGGCCACCTGGCCCTTTGCTCTACTGCTTTCTTGCAGAGACCAGCCCCGGGCAAGAAAAAAATCAGCTGGTTGTTTTCAGGGCTGCAGCCTGACCAGTTTTGTCTAGTGGATTCACAATTGGAAGGATTCTGGAACCTAATAAGGTTTCAGAGCAGAGAAGAGTGTCTTCATCACGCTCAGCTTTGCGAACACATCTCATCCATGCCTTCTACACTTGACTCAGACGCAACGGGCTGTTAGCCACGGGGCAATCTTGGAGGCATCCTGAGAGCCTAAGAAGTTGCCAAGATGCTGGGCTTGCGGCGAGAGCATCTGTGACAAGCCCACCGCGTGCTGGGAGGCCAGGGCGAGGGGTGGGGCTGTTTCGGGAAAGTGCACGCTGTGTGCCTGGTACACAGTAGGCGCTCAGTTCACTGGTGCTGCCTTCCCTCTCTCCCGCTCCTCTCTGAATCTGGCTGACGTTTTAGATTATATCCCCCCTTCACCTTACACAGAACTAAAGAGACCACGCTGACCTCTGTTCGAAGCCAAATGGATTCTGCTGCTGGTGAGACTGTTGGAGAAGGTTCCCCTTCTAATGCTGTTGCTCAAATACTTTTAATCCATGCCCTGTTTTAGTGAAACGTGTACCCCTCCTCAATATTATTTGAAATTTTAAATGAAATTCAAAGCAAATCAAACGAATTACATAATTTAATATGCAAATGGCCTCCATCCTCTGAGATCCTGATATGATCATCAGTAAGGACAGTCTGGCTGGTCTCTGCTGAGTTTTGATGGATCAGACCATTGCCAGGTCATGATGAAAAGATGTGGACAGTACAGCAGACCTATGCTCTTCTCACCTGTCCAGCAGTGGGTAAAACGCTCTGCCACCCTCCCTCATAAGGTGGGCATAAGGCCAAAGCTTGGACCAATTGTACTGCCTCCCTGTTGTGGCTGCAGGAATTGCCCCGGGAGTGGGCACATGACCTAACCCTCCCAGGGCATTGGAAACCGGAGGGGTGCGGAGGGAGAGGGGGCAACAGGGAGGGACTGCAGAAGGGAGAAGAGCCCGAAGCCCGGGCGCTGTGTCTTCTGCCTTGTGTAGGAGAGGTCTGACAGAGAAGTCCACTCCCAAAATGAGAGTGGGAGCACTGGAGAGCTAGGCTCTTGTCTGGGTCTTGGCTCCACTTGCCAACTTAGCAGATGCCCACCTGCCCTTCCCAGGGTTTGGTGGCTGGAGGCAGTGTATTTCTCTTATTTAACTAAAAACAGTTCATTTGAAGATCTCTCTGGAACTTCCCTGGTAGTCCAGAGATTAAGAATCTGCCTGTTATTGCAGGGGACATGGGTTCAATTCTCAGTCTGGGAAGATTCCACATACCTTGGGGCAACTACGTCCATGCACCGCAACTACTGGGCCCACATGCTCTCGAGGCCACACTCCCCAACGGGAGAAGCCCACACACTGCACTGAAGAGTAGCCCCCACTCACAGCAGTTAAAGAAAGCCCAAGCACAACAGTGAAGACAGCACAGCCAAAACTACATAAATAAAAATTAAAAAAAAAAAAGATCTCTCTGCACCCTCAAGCAAGAGTGGCCCAACTAACTCTCTAGAAAACAGGCATAGAAGGAACCTACCTTAACACTGTAAAGCCCATATATGACAAACCCACAGCAAGCATTGTTCTCAATGGTGAAAAACTGAAAGCACTTCCTTTAGGATCAGGAATAAGACAAGATTGCCCACTCCTACTACTATTGTTCAATAAACGTTTGGAAGTCCTAGCCATGGCAATCTGGAGAAGGCAATGGCACCTCACTCCAGTACTCTTGCCTGGAGAATCCCATGGACAGAGGAGCCTGATGGGCTGCAGTCCATGGGGTCGCTGAGAGTCGGACACAACTGAACGACTTCACTTTCACTTTTCACTGTCATGCACTGAAGAAGGAAATGGCAACCCACTCCAGTGCTCTTGTCTGGAGATTCCCATGGATGGAGGAGCCTGGTAGGCTGCAGTCCATGGGGTTGCTAAGAGTCGAACACGACTGAACGACTTCACTTTCACTTTGCACTTTCATGCATTGGAGAAGGCAATGGCAACCCACTCCAGTGTTCTTGACTGGAGAATCCCAGGGATGGCAGAGCCTGGTGAGCTGCCATCTATGGGGTCACACAGAGTCGGACACGACTGAAGCGACTTAGCAGCAGCAGCAGCAGCCACAGCAATCAGAAGAAAAAGAAATAAAAGGAATCCAAATTGGAAAAAAAGAAATAAAACTCTTCCTGTTTGCAGATGACATACACAGAAAGCCCTAAAGATGACCTCAGTAAATTACTAGAGCTAAAAAATTATTTACTCCTTGGAAGAAAAGCTATGATAAACCTAGACAGCATATTAAAAAGCAGAGACATCACTTTGCATACAAGGGTCCGAATAGTCAGAGCTATAGCTTTTTCAGTAGGCATGTAAAGATGTTAAAGTTGGACCATAAAGAAGGCTGAGTGCCGAAGGGCTGATGCTTTCGAACTGTGAGCTGGAGAAGACTGTCATGTGTAAAATAGATAGCTAGTGGGAAGCTGCTATCGATAACACAGGGAGCACAGCCTGGTGCTCTGTGACAACCTAAAGGGACGGTGTGGGAGTCGGGAGGAGGCTCTAGAGGGACGGGATATAAACGTAATGGTGGCTGATTCACAATGTGGCACAGCAGAAACAAACACAACATTGTAAGGCAATTATCCTCCAGTTAAAAAATAAATTTAAAAAATGGTGGCCTGATTAAAGCGAGAGGTACACGAGAGAATTCAAGAATATCTCTGGACATTGAGACAGTTGTCTCTCAATGCCAGTTAATTTGCACTAACCCTTCCCTTTATCTCTGGTGGCTCAGACGGCAAAGAATCTGCCTGCAAAGCGGGAGACCTGGGTTAGATCCCTGGGTTGGGAAGATTCCCTGGAAAAGGAAACGGCTACCCACTCCAGTATTCTTGCCTGGAGACTCCCCATGGATGCAGGAGCCTGGCGGGCTACAGTCCATGGGGTCGCAAAGAGCTGGACACGACTGAGCGACTGAGCACAGTGTCCCTGTACACACATGGTTTTCTTCCTCTGCCTTCCCACATGTGTCTCTAGATCTCCCAGTCCCTCTCCCACTTTCCATCCCCATACATCCCCTAATTCTCTTCCTTTTCACTGCATACTTTAATCCACCTAGGCCTCTGTCTTTTGACTGTTGGCTCATATTTTCTATAGTAATTTTTCACCCATATGCCCCTCCCTCTAGGGGCTTTGTGAGTGCTCCCCAGCCCTGCCCTGTGGCCTGCCAGCCGTGCTGGACACTGCCTGTCTGCCAGAGCACATCCTCTGGCCCTTGTGGTGTGGGAGAGGGAGGGGAGGTGGTAAAGCCACAGCAAGTTTGACAGATGCACACAGGAAGCAGCCCCATTTCCTCCAAAGCTGCCCAACTTCTGTGATTCAATTTTAGCATCTGGCCAGCCAAGCAAGTTGGGCCTGATACACTTATAAAATCATTTGTTGGAGCAATTATATTCTAGAATCCCATCTGTGATCTCTTATTTTCTATTTGGTATTACACATATTTGGGAAGAAGTCAATAAAAACCATCATAATTTAATTTTAATTCACACAAAGGCAAGAGACACCAGCAAGTGACATGATATAAACCCTTAACAGTTTAGGTCGCAAATGCACACTCATGTGAATGGCTGTAATACCCAGTCTGCAGGCGGTAATCCAGTTTCAAAGCCTGTTCAGCTATGGCGGCTCAGACAAGAGCCATAACGTCTTTGAACATCACTTTCCTCATAAGCCTGTGATACAAAAGATTGCTGTGTGAATTCGAGGTGAGATAGTTCTCTGATTCCATTGCTATATGGCCCTGGACAAGCTTATACCTTGTGCATTAAGGCTGAGGGACAGATCAGTGTTACAGAAACACAGCAAGATCCCAGTTTGCAAATTGAAGTGGAGCTTGTTGGGCTCAAAACTATGATAACTTGGGTTAAAATCTCAGTTAACCACATTGCATTTTATTACAAAATACTTTTTAAAGTTTTTGGGGAACTTTATTTCAGCCTTAAAACAGTCACCACATTTGAGTTAAGAATTAGAGAACTTTCTAAACCACCAGCCATCCAAGAAGAACTGCCCATTTGTGTGGGTACTTAAAAATTATGATTTCACTTGGGCTCTGCATTTAAAAAGCATGAATTCATTTGGGCTCTGCATTTCATTTGGCAGTTTTTGCATCTTAATAAGAATGAGTTTTAAAATTTTTCAGTTGTCTAAGTAGCTGGAAATTGAAAACAATTCCTTTTCCTTTCCAAAAGGTTCTCCTAAGATAACTAAATAGTAAGACTAAATTTCTCATTATGGAGGAAGGGAAGGAAACCTTCCTTTTACTACCTCCTCTTTGTAAATTTTCTACTCATATTTCTAAAAGGCTATTTTCAAACCCCAAGGTTAGAGTTAGTGAATATACCCTTTTTTTTTTTTACAAAATATAATTTTGTGGTTGAAGTGACCAAATAGCATAGAAGGAGAAAAATAAGATCTTATGAAGAAAATACTAGACTTCTAATAACTTTTCTGTAAGATCCATTCATATTGCTGACTTTTTATAAGTTAGATGCTGAATTCTAACCCACCTAAGTACACTCTGACTCTATAAATACACATACATCTAACATACTTCTAAAAGAAGTAAATGTGTGCTGGGAAAATATTGGAACAATGAAGTTCCTGAGAGAAGCTTGTTTTTACAGGTTATTAAAAGAAGGTGGCAAGCGTTCATGAGGATATGAAAAATTTAACGTCGTCTGAGGGAAACTCTTGAATATGGTTAAGGTTGCTGCCAAAAATCTCAGCTATGTTATGTCAGAATGCTCAATTGCAAGCTAAACTTTAATGAATGGAAAGATGGGGTAATAGCAGGAAGTTTCTGCAGCAACACACAGAAACCCTGAAAACCAAGTTCCCAGTGTTGAACTCAATCATTCAAGGGCTACACCATCAGCTTACAAGATCTAGCCTGTAACGATCGGGGCCAGGTGCCACCGGTGGGGAACAGAAGTGGGAGCAACCCGCCCCTTTCCACGTCCTCCTCCGCAGCACTTAGGTGGAAACAGATCTCAATCTGCCATTTCTGAAAACGTGGGGACCCCAGGAAACACAGCTCTAGACTCAGAAAAGGTAACATGCTGCCCTCCATTCAGCACTTCATTCCTCCCTTCCATGCAGCTTGCCGCAGTGACGATGTTGCTATTTTTATCAGCTCTCTTCAACCCAGCTGTTGCTTCATGTTAACATGGCGGCTGGCGTGAAAATCCCAGCAGAGGCTCATGAATCCCAGAGGGCCTGTCTTCTGTCATTTCTAGAACAGATAAAATGTCACGAGCTTCAGTGGGGAATGGGTCAGGTTCGTTTCATCAACAGAAGCAATGAGAACATTTCTGACGTTTAAGTGGCATGGAGTCAGGGACCAAACTCCCCATCATCTGCTGCAACCAAAAGCAAGCAGGACCGTAAAGATACCTATGACCAATAAGGAACCATGAATCTGCATAGAAAAACTGGAAACAGGGATCTTTCCCTTTCGGGGCAGGCCACGGCTGTCCCGGGCGCCCGAATGTTGTGAGGTTAGGACAACTGCACAGAGTCCAGCCTGGAGGCTTCCCAGAGAACCCACTTCCTTTTTCTGACTTAGACTGTGACTTGTCATTTCAAACCCGCTCTATTTCCTCTGTCAAAATAACAGCATTTTGGCGAGACTGTGTACGTGGGGAGAGAGTGCCACATAAAACTTAGACTATTTAAAAATATGACTCTAATTGCAGGTTTGTTTTCCCATAGTTTGGCAAATTAGGGGGCAAATTGGAGGGGCAGTTGGGACTTGCTTCAGGCACAGAAAGACTGCTTGGTTCCTCATCCAATGGTGTAATCTTGAACTTCAAAACCTCTGAAAATAGGATTTTAGGGGCTTCCTTCTTGAACAATAAAGACTTTCTACATGGGGACCTTCTGTGTCTGAGAACTGCAGTTTAGAACCTGATCATCAAGGACTTGCATTTCTCTGAGTTCTTTAACATTCTGAGAGAGAAAAAGTCTAGCCCCAGAAGTTTTTACAAATAATGTAGAACTCTCCTCTTGGTGTTTCTAGAGGATGGTCTCTGAGATCTCTCCCTGCATACACCACAGAGAGTTTCCCCAAATCCTATTCAAGCCTCCCCTCTCCACCCTACTGCTGGCCTTAATCTGTTTGGTGTTCTCTTCCCACCATGCAGCCCCTCCCTGCTCTCCTTTTCCGTGCCCCCTTAGTGATTTCTCCCTCGGGAGGTACCCA
The DNA here is from genome assembly GCA_917880005.1 of Nanger dama. Lineage (NCBI taxonomy): Eukaryota > Metazoa > Chordata > Mammalia > Artiodactyla > Bovidae > Nanger > Nanger dama. The sequence continues at coordinate 6,784,693 of CAKJTW010000044.1, read as the reverse complement.
CAACCTGCATCATCTGCCCACCAGGACTGCAGGTGGATGGGATTCTTTGACATTATAGTCCCTGTTGCTTCCTTGCCTCCCAGTTGAGGAAGCTCAGAAAGGTCCCAAGGTTGAGAAATGGAGTTTCTCTATTATTCCAATGGGTTTTTTCTCATGAGAAAATTTCTTTGGAGTAATACTCTCTACATGACCATATAACTTTACACTGGAAGAAAATACATAAACAAGTCAGGTCTTTTCCAAAGTAGATGGATATAAATCTTAAAAAGGCAAGAGTATCCATCCATTAAAAAAATGAAAGATAGATTCAAGATTGTTGAGAAGGACATATGCTCATCTCCTCCTGCAACTAGCTGTTGAACAACTATCAACAGGAGGATGCTCAGTTCAGTTCAGTTGCTCAGTCGTGTCTGACTCTGTGACCACATGAATCGCAGCATGCCAGGCCTCCCTGTCCATCACTAACTCCCAGAGTTTACTCAAACTCATGTCCATCTAGTCGGTGATGCCATCCAGCCATCTCATCCTCTCTCGTCCCCTTCTCCTCCTACCCCTAAACACTCCCAGCATCAGAGTCTTTTCCAGTGAGTCAACTCTTCGCATGAGGCGGCCAAAGTACTGGAGTTTCAGCTTTAGCACCATTCCTTCCAAAGAACACCCAGGACTGGTCTCCTTTAGAATGGACTGGTTGTATCTCCTTGCAGTCCGAGGGACTCTCAAGAGTCTTCTCCAACACCACAGTTCAAAAGCATCAGTTCTTTGGCACTTAGCTTTCTTCAAAGTTCAACTCTCACATCCATACATCATGGCATCTGGCATCATATTGGAAAAACCATAGCCTTGACTAGACGGACCTTTGTTGGCAAAGTAATGTCTTTGCTTTTGAATATGCTATCTAGGTTGGTCATAACTTTCCTTCCAAGGAGTAACAGTCTTCTAATTTCATGGCTGCAGTCACCATCTGCAATGATTTTGGAGCCCCCCAAAATAAAGTCTGACACTGCTTCCAGTGTTTCCCCATCTACTTCCCATGAAGTCATGGGACCAGATGCCATGATCTTCGTTTTCTGAATGTTGAGCTTTAAGCCAACCTTTTCACTCTCCTCTTTCACTTTCATCAAGAGGCTCTTTAGCTCCACTTCACTTTCTGCCATAAGGGTGGTATCATCTGCATATCTGAGGTTATTGAGATTTCTCCCAGCAATCTTGATTCCAGCTTGTGCTTCTTCTAGTCCAGCATTTCTCATGATGTACTCTGCAGAGAAGTTAAATAAGCAGGGTGACAATATACAGCCTTGACGTACTCCTTTTCCTATTTGGAACCAGTCTGTTGTTCCATGTTCACTTCTAACTGTTGCTTCCTGACTCGCATATAGGTTTCTCAAGAGGCAGGTCAGATGGTCTGGTATTCCCATCTCTTTCAGAATTTTCCACAGTTTGTGGTGATCGACACAGTCAAAGGCTTTGGCATAGTCAATAAAGCAGAAATAGATGTTTTTCTGGAGCTCTCTTGATTTTTTGATGATTCAGCAGATGTTGGTAATTTGATCTCTGGTTCCTCTGCCTTTTCTAATACCAGCTTGAACATCAGGAAGTTCACAGTTTATGTGTTGCTGAAGCCTGGCTTGGGGAATTTTGAGCATCACTTTACTAGCATGTGAGATGAATGCAACTGTGCGGTAGTTTGAGCATTCTTTGGCATTGCCTTTCTTTGGGATTGGAATGAAAACTGACCTTTTCCAGTCCTGTGGGCGCTGCTGAGTTTCCCAAATTTGCTGGCATATTGAATGCAGCACTTTCACAGCATCATCTTTCAGGATTTGAAATCCACTAGCTTTGTTCATAGTGATGCTTTCTAAAGCCCACTTGACTTCACATTTCAGGATGTCTGGCTCTAGGTGAGTGATACACCATCATGATTATCTGGGTCATGAAGATCTTTTTGTACAGTTCTTCCATGTATTCTTGCCACCTCTTCTTAATATTTTCTGCTTTGGTTAGGTCCATACCATTTCTGTCCTTTATCGAGCCCATCTTTGCATGAAATGTTTCCTTGGTATCTCTAATTTTCTTGAAGAGATCTGTACCCCACCAGAAAAAGATATCCTATGTCCAAAGACAAAAGAGAAGGTACAACAAGATGGTAGGAGGGGTACAATCACAATAAAATAAAATCCCACTGTGGGATTTTAAAATAAAATGCCCACTGGGTGGGCAACCCATTAACTGGAAAACAATAATGCCAAAGAATTTCTCCCACTCTTGTGATTGTTCTGAGCTCTCTGTCAAGCTTCGAAGCCTGGGGATCCAGCAAAGGGATTAGGAGTCCCCAGGATATGACTTTGAAGGCCAGTGGAGTTTGATTGCAGCACTTCCACAGGACTGGGAGAAAGAGACTCGATTCCTGGAGGGCACAAACAAAATCTTGTGTGCACCATGGCCTGGGGGAAAGAAAAGTGACCCCATAGTAGACTGAACCAGATCTACCTGATAATGTTGGAGGGCTGGCAGTGGCTTGCTGTGTGGTTGGGGGGGCACTTAGCAGCAGTCCTGGGAGGTGCCCCTTGGCATGAGCCCTCTTGGAGCTCATCATTAACACTAGGATAGAGCCTGTAGACTCCAAAGGCTCAGTCACCTCACACCAAACAACTAGCAGAGAGGGCACATAGCCCCACCCATCAGTAGACAACTGGGTTCAAGTTTTACCAGCACCCACAGAGCAAGGCTCAGTTTTTCCCACTGCTAACCTTTCTCATCAGGCAGCTTACACAAGGCTTTTAACCTCATCCACCATGGGGCACACAGAAGTAAGAAGAACTACAGTCCCACAACTGCCAGAATGAAAACCACTTCATAGAAAGTTAATCAAAATGAAAAGGCAGAGGATTATGTCCCAGTTGAAGGGACAAGATAAAACCCCAGAAAAACAACCAAATGAAGTGGAGATAGGCAACCTTTCAGAAAAAGAATTCACAGTAATGATAGTGGAGATGATCCATGATCTCAGAAAAAGAATGGAGAAGATGCAAGAACTGTTTACCAAAGAACTGGAAGAACTAAAGAACAAACAGAGATGAATAATACCCTAGAAGGAATCAATAGTGGAATAACTGGGCAGAAGAACATGTAAGTGACCTGGAAGACAGAATGGTGGAAATCACTGCCACTAAATAGAATATAGAAAAGAGAATGGAAAAAGCAAACAAACAAAGACAGCCTAAGAGACCTGTCTTCTTGTTGTTCAGTTGCTGAGGCATGTCCAACTCTTTGTGACCCTGTGGGCTGCAGCACACCAGGCTTCCCTGTCTTTCACTATCTCCTGGAGCTTGCTAAAACTCATGTCTATTGAGTCTATGATGCCATCCAACCATCTTATCCTCTGTCATCCTCTTTTCCTCCTGCCTTCAATCTTCTCCAGCAACAGGGTCTTTTCCAATGAGTTGGCTCTTTGCATCAGGTAGCCAAAGTATTGGAGCTTCAGCTTCAGCATCAGTCCTTTTGATGAATATTCATTATAGATTTCCTTTAGGATTGATTATTTTCATTACCTTGATGTCCAAGGGACTCTCAAGAGCCTTCTCCAGCACCACAGTTTGAAAGCATCAATTCTTCAGTGCTCAGCCTTCTTTATGGTCCAACTTACATCCATACCTTACTACTGGAAAAACGATACCTTTGACTATATGGACCTCTGTTGACAAAATGATATCTCTGCTTTTTAATACACTCTCTAGGTTTGTCATAGCTTTCCTTCTAAGGAGGAGGTGTCTTTAAATGTCATAGTTGCAGTCACCATCAGTAGTGATTTTGGAGTCCAAGAAAATAAAATCTGTCACTGTTTCCATTCTTCCCCCTGTATTTGCCATGAAGTGATGGGACCAGATGCCATGGGATGGGTCATGGTAGAGAGTTCTGACTAAATGTGGTCTACTGGAGAAGGGAATGGCAAACCACTTTAACATTCTTGCCTTGAGAACCCCATGAACAGTATGAAAAGGCACAAAGAGACTTCTGGGACAAATTAAATGCACCAACATTTGCATTATAGGGGTCCAAGAAGAAGAAGAAGAGAGAAATGTCTCGAGAAATATTTGAAGAAATGACATAAAAACTTCATTAACATGGGAAAGGAAATAATCAGAAAAGTCCAGGAAGCACAGAGAGTCCTAGACAGGATAATCCCAAGAAGGAACACACTGAGACACATAGTAATCAAACTGACAAAATTAAAGATGAACATAAAATAGTAAAAGCAACAAGGGACAAATGACAAATAATATACAAGGGAACTCCCATAATGTTATCAGGTGATTTCTCAGCAGAAACTCTATAAGCCAGAAGGGAATGGCATGATGTATTTAAAATGATGAAAAAGAAGAAACTACAACCAAGAATACTCTACCCAGCAAGACCCTTGTTCAGATTTGATGGAGAAATCAAAAGATTTACAGACAAGCAAAAGTTAAGAGACTTCAGTACCACCAAATCAGCTTTACAACAAATGCTAAAGAAACTTCTCTTGGCAGGAAACACAAGAGAAGAAAAAGACCTACAGAATCTAAACCCAAAATAATTTTTTTAAATGGTGGTAGAATCATATTGATAATTGATAATTACCTTACATATTGATAATTACCTTAAACATAAGTGGATTAAATGCATCAACAAAAAGACAGGCTGGCTGGGTGGATGAAAATGTGCATATATGCACTTCCACTTACCACATCACTGCTTGACCTTCCCAAACTGTATGTAATTATTTTCTATTGTTAGGTTAATCATGTTTCCATTATGGCTCACAATTGTAATTACTTTTTATTTTTCTTTGGCTATTGACTGTGAAAAATGGTAAACATCTTTTACTATTGTGACTGAGTGAGTGAAAGTCACTCAGTCGTGTTCGACTCTTTGTGACTCCATGGAATATATAGTCAATGGAATTCTCTAGGCCAGAATAATGGAGTGGGTAGCCTTTCCCTTCTCCAGAGGATCTTCCTGACCCAGGAATAGAACTGAGGTCTCCTACATTGAAGGCAGATTCTTTACCAACTGAGCCATCAGGGAAACTATTGTGATTATGGAACTATTATTTGTTTTAATACCATTGTATCACAACTGGCCAACAGAAAATAATAGAATCTATATCACTAAAACTACCATTTAATAGGCTTTGCCTGTGGTTCTGTGGTAAAGAATCTGCCTGCCAATACAGGAGACGCAAGAGATGAAGATTTAGATCTCTGGGTCAGGAAGATACCATGGAGTAGGAAATGGCAACTCAGTATTCTTGCCTGGAAAATTCCATGGACAGAGGAGTCTAGTGGGCTACAGTCCATGGGGTCAAAAGGGTCAGACACGACTGAGCAACTGAGCACAAGCATGTTGTTCAGTTGCTCAGTTGTGTTCAACTCTTTGTGACTGCAGCATGCCAGACTTCCCTGTCGGTGAAGGGAGACTTCCCTTCACCATCTCCCAGAGCTTGCTCACTCATGTCCATTGAGTCAGTGATGCCATCCAACCATCTCATCCTCTGTCATCCCCTTCTCCTCCAGTATGGGCACGAGCACCATTTAATAGGAAAACCTGTAATCACTTTTTCGAATTCAGAGTCATAGTAGAGTCATCTTGGAGTTTTTGAAAAATGCAAGTGCCTAGGTATTTTTTCTTCAGATCTCCAGGTTTGATTCTAATGATCAGCCATGTTTAAAAACAACTGGACAGTAATCTTTAATTTTGTCTAGTCTATTTCACTTTTTCTATTTCATATTCAGTGCTCCCATTTCATTATTTTGTTTGCCAGTTACTCTGTCTCTGTTTTTGTTGTTCTTTATCAAGCCTCTATCAAGTGTAGTAGAAAAACCTTTAGTTTTATACATACTGATAGTATGTATAATATATATACTTTAGAAAACATGAATTTTTGCTTAGCTAAATAATTGTGACATTTTGGTTCCACTTGTTTGACTAAGTATGAATAGAATGCTGTATTTATAATTTACATTCACTAAAAATTTTGATACAGTTTCATCTATTCTGGCATTTAGTTTTAGTGCTGAAAGTCTAGAAAGTTTATTATTTTAGTGTTATTTTGAAAAAATTTGACTGAGGCTTGAAACTACTAACTTTTCTGAGGATATAAAGGAATATTATTTCATTTTAACAAAAACAGGAAATTAACATGTGATACAGTAATATTAACTAAAGTACAGATCTTTTTCAAATTTCACAAAATTTTGTGCTGCTGCTGCTGCTGCTAAGTTGCTTCAGTCGTGTCCGACTCTATGTGACCCCATAGACGGCAGCCCACCAGGCTCCTCCATCCATTTGACTTTCCAGGCAAGAGTACTGGAGTGGGGTGCCATTGCCTTCTCTGAAATTTTATGCTAGTGTCCATTATTTGCTTTCATATCTTATTGAAAGCTCCACATTGTATTTAGTTGCCTTGAGCAATTTCAGCTGTATGCAACAAATTCTGATAAATTCTCTTTTCATTTTTTTTGTTACAAATATTTTTTAATTTTCATTGTTATGGCTTCTTAGATACACCCATCATTTAAAAGTGGACATTTAATTTCCAAAAACATGGTGTTTTAAAGTATCTTTGGTATTAATTTCTCGTTTAAATTCTTTTTTTCTGTAATCACCCTCTGTGTTGTCTTTTAACTTTATTGAGGCTTTCACTGGCTAAGTCAAAGATCTCTGTTGGTCAGTGTCAACTTGCACTTGAAAATATGTGGGTTATTTTCAAATATGTTTTGATATTGATTTCTAACATAATTTGACAGTGATAAGAGAACAGACTCTGTGTGATTTCAATACCTTTAGACCATGAAAAATTTGCACCTTGTTTTATGTCCCTGAATATGTTCTAGTGTCTCCTGGTTTATAGTCTATGGGAACTTGAGTAGAATTTGTATCCTGCTACTGTGTGAAAATTTTATAAATCTTAATTACATTGAATTGGTTCATGATGTTTTTCATTTTTTATGTCTAGTCATTCTATTAATTTTTGAGAATTTGATATTGAAATTCCAGCTAAAAATATTAATTTATATACTTAAAAATAACCGTAATATATAGTGGAACTACATGTAATTTTGTTCTGTATTTTCCAGTTCAGTTCAGTTGCTCAGTCATGTCCAACTCTTTGCGACCCCATGGACTGCAGCATGCCAGGCTTTCCTGTTCATCACCAACTCATGGATCTTGTTCAAATTCATGTCCGTCGAGGTGGTGATGCCATCCAACCATTTCATCCTCTGTTGTCCCCTTCTCCTCTTGCCTTCAATCTTTCCCAGCATCAAGGTCTTTTCCAGTGAGTCAGTTCTTCACATCAGGTGGCCAAAGTATTGGAGTTTCAGCTTCAGCATCAGTCCTTCCAATGACTGACTGTTCAGTACTGATTTCCTTTAGGACGGACTGGTTGTATCTCCTTGCAGTCCAAGGGACTCTCAAGAGTCTTCTCCAACACCACAGTTCAAAAGCATCAGTTCTTCGGCGCTCAGCTTTCTTTATGGTCCAGCTCTCACATCCATACACGACTCCTGGAAAAACCATAACTTTGACTAGGTGAACCTTTGTCAGCAAAGTAATGTCTCTGCTTTTTAATATGCTGTCTAGGTTTGTCATAGCTTTTCTTCCAAGGAGCAAGCGTCTTTTACTTTCATGGCTGCTGTCACCATCTGTGATTTTGGAGCCTAAGAAAGTAAAGTCTGTCATTGTTTCCATTGTCTCTCCACCTATTTGCCATGAAGTGATGGGACCAGATGCCATGATCTTAGTTTTTGAATGCTGAGTTTTAAGCCAACTTTTTCACTCTCCTCTTTCACTTTCATCAAGATCCTTTTTAGTTCCTCTTCTCTTTCTGCCATAAGGGTGGTGTCATCTGCATATCTGAGGTTATTGATATTTCTCCTGGCAGTCTTGAGTCCAGCTTGTGCTTCATCCAGTCCAGCATTTCTCATGATGTACTCTGCATAGAAATTAAATAAACAGAGTGACAATATACAGCCTTGACACACTCCTTTCCCAATTTGTTCTATATCTGGTTCTAACTTGCTTCTTGACCTGCATACAGATTTCTCAGGAGGCAGGTAAGGTGGTCTGGTATTCCCATCTCTTGAAGAATTTTCCACAGTTTGTTGTGATCCACACAGTCAAAAGCTTTGGTGTAGTCAATAAAGCAGAAGTAGGTGTTTTTCCGGAGCGCTCTTTTCTTTTCTGTGATTACTCACAGTGCTTTAGAAGGACCTCCTGACCTGGCTTCAGGACATTTCCTTCCAAAGTCACCGCCTTGCCCACCGTGCAGCTACTCCCCCCCTTTCCTGCCCCACCAATCTGTTCTCTGTCGCTATGTACTTAACTAGTCTGGATATTTCGTACAATGGAATCATACAATAGGTGTTGTTTTGTGTCTGGCTTCCCTTACTCTGTAGATTGATTTTAAGATTCCTCCACTTTGTTGTATATTTCAAAACAGCATTCCCCTTTAAGGCTGAATAATATCCCACTGTATGTATATACCTCAATTTGTTCATCTACTCGTCAACTGAGGGATATCTGCAGGCTTTTAAACTACCTTCTGGCCATTGTGAACAGTGTTCATGGACATTTATGAAAAAAGGAATTGTCTGAGTGACTGTTTTCCATTTGAGAGTTATATACCTAGGTGTGGAATTGGTGGGGAATATGGTCATCCTATGCATAACTCTTCAGTGAATCACCTTACTATATTCCACCATGGCTAAACTATTTTACAGTCTCATCAGCAAAGTTTAAAAACTCCAATTTCTCTATACCCTTTCCAAGACTTATTATTATTGTGTTTTTTACTGTGGCCATTCTCAGGTGAAGTGGTATCTTATTAGTATTTTAATTTGCATTTCTCTATTGACTAACAGTGTGTAGCATCTTCTTGTATGTTTATTGGCCATTTGTATATCTGCTTTGGAGAAATCACCCATTCATCTTTGATCTGTAAAGCTGATGGCCTTTGGAACTAGACAAATTTGGGTTCAAATATGTTCAACTATTTAGAAGCAGTGTGACCTTGGACTGATTACTTCTCCAGGAAGTAATCCTTCATTTTCTTCCTCCATGAAGAGCACAGAATAACTTCACATGACTGCCTCCTTGACATCTTTCAGCTCCTGGCTTAAATTGATGGCTCAGAGAGACTTTCCTGATACTCTTCTTTGAGCTGAAGTGCTTGCTGTTTCATAGTATCCAGTTCTTTCCTTCATAGCACTTGACACAGTTTGTAATTGTACAGTCACTTCTAAGTTTCTGTCACCCATCCGCTCTGATAGATCATTCACTCTGTGCTCAGGAACCACTGACTCTCTTGTTCACAACTCTACATCCACAGCATGGCAAAATGTCTAACAGATAAAAGGATACATATTATTTATTGAATGGGAAAATTATTAATGACATCTATAGGGAATTATGTATATGGCCTGGCACATCAGTTGTTCACCATGGGAAATTTTGGAAATGTGGTCAGGGGAAGGGAGAAAGTTTGTGGTCACCATAACAATTGACCTGGCATTTAGAGGGCAGGGGCCAAGAATGCCTAGACAGTGTCTGTAGGGCAACCCTGTAAGGAAAAGAATTGTCCTGGATCTCTCACAACCTTAGGATATCCTATCAAGCACTGATACAGTGGGGACCAACAAATGTTACTGTTTAGTTGCCAAGTCGTGTCCCTCTCTCTTGTGACCCCATGCACTGTAGCCCACCAGGCTCCTCTATCCATGGGGTTTCCCAGGCAAGAATATTGGAGTGGGTTGTCATTTCCTTCTCCAGGTCAATTTTCTGACCCAGGGAATCAAACTCAGGTCTCCTCCTTGGCAGGCTGAGTCTTAACCACCGAGGCACCAGGGAAGCTGTCTGCAATTATCTGCATTTCTAATACTCTGTTTTACATATAAGCAGAAAGTAATATTTGCATATTTTAAGATGCACTAAATTTTCCAGGAATGCAGCTATCACATAAATTTAGAAAAGACTGTTGCATTTTGCTTGAAACTCCACCGAGAATTGTTCACCTTTTCAGAAAATCACATCCTCATTAGCAACACAGTGTGTGGTGTTTGGACCCTCAAAATAACACTCTAGGATTATTAGACTGTATCTGTAAGTGTGATTCTACATATTGGTGCAAAAAACTGATTAGTTCATTATATCTTCTAGTCTAGACATGTCTGAGTATCTACATATTGAAATGCATATTATTTTAATATAAATATTCTCTGCTTCATATTTAAAGCATATAAATTATTTTGAAATAATGTATTCAAGTAGGTAATCTATGACTTTTATTGCAGGAGCATAAAAAAACAAAATCTTTGTTTTAAAGGAAAGCATTGATTCTAATAGGGCTTCCCAGGTGGCTCAGTAGTAAAGAATCTGCCTGCCAATGCAGGAGAAGTAGGTTCAATCCCTCAGTCAGGAAAATCCCCTGCAGGAGGAAATTGCTACCCATTCCAGTATTCTTGCCTGGAAAATTCCCTGGACAGAGGAGCCTCGTGGGCTGCAGTCCATGGGGTCACAAAGAGTTGGGCACTACTGAGCGCGCATGCAGACACACACAGACGGGATTGAGTCTGAGAGAGATTAGAACTCTGCTATTAAATTCTTTTTCTAATAGTGGTAATAGTTACATATTGGAACTTTATCTAATAATGGAATTTTACTGCTTTAAGATGAATGGCAAGAAATAAGACCTTTCATATTTTTATTCTAAGGTCTTACTTTCTTATTCTTATTGCCAAAATACTCCTTTACACATGCCCAGGGACACTTTTAATATTTTGTGCACTCGAAGTATGGGTGCCTAAAAGATAAAGGTGCGTTACAAATTTGTGAGTAAAATTTCTACACATCAATGCAAAGTGAAGTTTGAAAGTTGTACTTACACAAAGTCTGGCTGGAGTTTGAAAAGCATATGCTATAGGAAAGAGTTCTGGGGCATATGTACTCTTCGGCCTGGGTTTAAATCCTGGCTCCACTCCTTAGTAATTGTATTATCTCAAGCTAGTTGATTACCCCTCTGAACCTCAGTTTCCTTGGCTGTAAAATGGAGTCAATAACAGCTGTCTCCGGGGTTGGGTGTCAAGAATCGTGACCAGGTATGCACAGGGCCCTGCACAGTGAAGTCACTGACGTGGTAGGTTGTTGTTCAGCTGCTCAGTCGTGTCCGATTCGTTGCAACCCCATGGACTGCAGCACACCAGGCTTCTCTGTCCTTCACCATCTCCTGGAGTTTGCTCAAACTCATGTCCACTGAGTCGGTGATACTTTCCAGTCATCTTGTCCTCTGTCACCCCCTTCTCCTCCTGCCTTCAGTATTTCCCAGCATCGAGGTCTTTTCCAATGAGTCGGCTCTTCGCATCAGGTGGTCAAAGTATTGGAGCTTCCGCCTCAGCATCAGTCCTTCCAATGAATATCCAGGGCTGATCTCCTTTAGGATGGACTGGGTTTGATCTCCTTGCAGTCCAAGGGACTCTCAAGAGTCTTCTCCAACACCACAGTTCAAAGGCATCAATTTTTGGTACTCACCCTTCTTTATAGTCCAACTCTCACATCCATTCATGGCTACTGGAAAAACCATAGCTTTGACTAGACAGACCTTTGTCAACAATGTAATGTCTCTGTTTTTTAACATGCTGTCTAGGTTGGCCATAGCTTTTCTTCCAAGGAGCAAGTGTCTTAATTTCATGGCAACAGTCACCACCTGCAGTGATTTTGGAGTCCCCCAAAATAAACTCGCTCAGCGTTTTCATTATTTCCCCATCTATTTGCTGTGAAGTGATGGAACCAGATGCCATGATCTTAGTTTTTGAATGTTGAGTTTTAAGCCAGCTGTTTTACTCTCCTCTTTCACTTTCATCAAGAGGCTCTTTAGTTTCGTCTTCGCTTTCTGCCATAAGGGTGGTATCATCTGCATATCTGAGGTTATCGACATTTCTACTGGCAGTGTTGATTCCAGCTTGTACTTCTTCCAACCTGACTTTTTGGCTCAGATGGTAAAGCATCTGCTTACAGTGCGGGAGACCTGGGTTCAATCCCTGAGTTGGGAACATCCCCTGGAGAAGAATATGGCAACCCACTCCAGTACTCTTGCCTGGAAAATCCCATGGATGGAGGGAGCATTGTAGGCTACAGTCCATGGGGTCACAAAGAGTCGGACATGACTGAGTGACTTCACTTCACTTCACTTCACTCCGCAAAGTTACTTAGTGTTAATTTCTTTCTCCACCTCTAATCTCCCAAATTATTTAAATAATTGTCATCTACAGAATACAGTTTCTGTATAGCATCTCAGGACTATGAACTTATAAAGTGATCACGCATCACATTCATTATGAGTCTGAATTAAAGAAGTGTTATTTTCACACTACGTTCTACGAATTCTACTTAATATACAACTCAGTTTGTATATTGATCAGTTTGCTAATGATCATTTTTCCATGAATTCTGTAGCTTTCCTCATTCTCAAGCTGATTGCAATCTCCAAAGGTTAGATATAGCCACCTTAGAGAAAATTGATTTGTCAGTTTGGAGGCAATCATCAAATGGTCAAGTTATGTTTTACTTTACAGATACTGAAGTATGAAGGATAACTTAATGTCAGTCAACCAAGATTTCTTCACTGTCTCTTTATTGTGTTACTTGAAAAAAAATATTCTCTGGTTCAAGGAACTGTTGACTAAGAGAGGGTCAGTGTGCTTAGTTACTCAGTCATGTCCATCTCTTTGCAACCCCATGATCTGTAGCCTGTCAGGCTCCTCTATCCATGAGATTTTTCAGGCAGGAATACTGCTATTTCCTCCTACAGGGGAGTTTCCTCACCCAGGAATCAAACCCACATCTCCTATGTATCTTGCATTGCAGGCAGAATCTTTCTACTTTGAGCCCTCAGGGAAGTCCAACTAGAAGACAAAAGCTTTGGACAACTTCAGGATACTTAGAGCAAATGCAGCTAGACGTAGCTGAGAATGAAATGTCAAAGCTTGAGGCCATTCAGTTAAGAGGAGAACTTTTGTAGAAGAGATGAACTTGGAGGAAACGGAACACTGGTGATATACTTGTGGTGTGGTCATTGGATATGGATCTGGAACTCTCACATGTGTGAAGAAAAGTATTACAGTGACCTCTTAATTGAGTCAAGCCATATGGTGTTATGTTGTGTTCAATTCAGTCTTACTAGTAAAAACTTTAGTTGAAGTCAACCCATTGGTTTTGAGGGAAAAAAAATGCTTGCATTTATTCAAAACATATGTATTGAACTTTCAGTATGTATCCAACACAGAATAAGAAAGTGGAGACTCTTAGGTGACCCATCTGACAAAGTCCCAGCCCCTATGGAACATACATTCCAAAGGGGCAGATAGACATTGTCTCACTATAAGTGTGCTGCCTCCTTGCATACAAGAAGGAACCAGGATCTATAGAAACATATACTTGCACCAAACCTGATCTGAGACACACAGAAAGAATTCCTGATGTGGTGATGGTTCAGCTTAATTTTGAGGAAGAAAATGAAGCTAGCTGGGGGAGGGGAAATGAACATTCCTAACAGAAGGAACAGCATATGTTGAGGTCATGTTTTTACCTTTTAGTATTTTTAAACAAATCTAGAAAGGAGACTCAAAATGTTTCATCCAGATAATTCTATGTGTTAAATTATTCATATCATAATTCTGAAGTCTTTTATTTTTTTAATGTTTTCAGTCAATTTAGAAAATGTCCACTCCAAGATTTTAATACTATCCTAGGACCCCCAAAAGACAATGACCTAGAGTCCATAAAAACTGTAGGAGAAGGGGTACCTGATGAAATGAGGAAGTAATTGACTGGATCTTTATCCAAGATAAAGATTCGGGTAGGAGAGAAGCAGAGTGGTTAGTCCTAAGGCAAAGAGTGCAGTGTCATCAAGAGTCAGTGATGCTGGTCTGCTCAAGGACAAAAGCTGTTCTGCCTTTACTGAGTTGTAACTCATTAGAGGGGACTGAGAACCACAGAATTTTAGATCCAGAAATGATCTGATGTGATGTGAAGTCGCTCAGTCGTGTCCAACTGTTTGCGACCCCATGAACTATAGCCTACCACGCTCCTCCATCCATGGGATTTTCCAAGCAAGAGTACTGGAGTGGGTTGCCATTTCCTTTTCCAGAGGATCTTCACGACCCAGGGATCAAACCCGGGTCTCCTGCATTGTAGGCAGACGCTTTACCGTCTGAGCCATCAGGGAAGAAATGATCTTAGAAATAATTTTTTTCCACTTCTCTTTTACTCTCAAATAACCGGACATCTGCTGTACCATGCCATCTGGCTAAGAACTCTTTGTTATAACTTTTTTAAAATGAAGAAAGTAATGCACTTATTTATTTTGAAAAATTGGAAATTATGAGAAACAATAACAAATCAGAAAAGCACTCATAGTCTTATTTTATTCCATTGTGCAGTTTAAAGTTATTTAAGTAATCATGTTTCAGTTTTTTGTATTATCAGATTGCTTCTTCTTCTTTTTCCTTTTCTTTCTTCATTTCCATCCTTTTTTCTGTTTTCTTTCTTTCTTGTTAAATAATGCTGCAACAAACATCTTTGTTCCTAAAGTTCTGTTTACATATATTATTCTTCTTTATTATTCATTTCTAGAAATAATATTTGGACTCAGAGGAATTAAATATTCTTGAAGTTCTTGATATACCCTGCATTGACTGTCAATAGTTGCTGATGTCACTAGAAGAAATATTGACGGGAAACTTTATAAAAGATGAGGCAGAAAAAACTACATATCCTAAGTAACCTTAACATCACTGAAAATGTGACAGTCAGACACTGTGTTCAGCCTTTGATTTGAGGCAATAGAAAGTACAGAACCCCATCTATTATGTATTCTTATAAAATTAAAAATGAAAATAATGCAAACCTATCAATCTTCTAGGATTTAATCCCAGTTTACAGGATGCACATGGGGCAGAGAAATTAGTTAAACAATGCCACAAGGAAATAGTCAAATACAGAATGTGGAAAAGTATACTCCTCAGACAATTCAGTTTTTCAACAAGTGACATAAAACGAGAGGAGGAACTTCACAGACAGACATAACCAGATTCAATCTGTGGACTTTTCTTGGATCTTGATTCAAGATGGTAATTGATTGAATCATGATTCAAATATGGTAAGAAACCATATTTGAAACAACTAGAGACATTTGATTATGGACTGGGTCTTGCAAAACATAAGAGTAATTTTGTTAGGAATGAAAACAGTATCATGGATAGGTAAACAGTAGTTCTTACTGGTGAAAGATTCATACCTAAGAATATACTGATGAAATTAGATAATATCTAGGATTTTATTTTAAATATTCAAAAAAAAAATACAAGTCTGTGTATATGCGTGTTGGTGGGGGGAATTAAATTGAACATCCTTGTCAAGATGTGACTGGATGATGCATACATGAGGCTTTCATTTGTCAATGTTTAAATTTTTTTCATAATAAAAAGTAAAAAATAAGTGTGTTAACTGGATAGTACTAAGAAAGTGAATTTTATTTTGAAATTTACAAATTGGAACCTATTTTAGTTGTAAGTAGTAGCCTCTTCTACAAAATCATGTCTTTTGAAAGTGAGATATTAGGAAGGCACTTTGCAGAGGTCTGGAATCGCTGTGGAGGCGCAGTGTTGGTCACCTTACGTCATGGACACCCCGCGGTGAAAGCTTGAAGGAGTTCCCTCTTTTAAGAGTGCTGCTGCTGCTGCTAAGTCACTTCAGTCGTGTCCGACTCTGTGTGACCCCATAGACGGCAGCCCACCAGGTTCCCCCATCCCTGGGATTCTCCAGGCAAGAACACTGGAGTGGGTTGCCATTTCCTTCTCCTAAGTATGAAAGTGAAAAGAGAAAGTGAAGTTGCTCAGTCGTGTCCAACTCTTCGCGACCCCATGGACTGCAGCCCACCAGGCTCCTCCATCCATGGGAGTTTCCAGGCAAGAGTACTGGAGCGGGTTGCCATTGTCTTCTCTGCTTTTAAGAGTAAATTCCCAATATTCATTACAATCTACAGGCTCAACGTATTAGAAAGTTAGATTCTTAGGGGAAACTAAACTTGAGAGAATACTAAGAACATAAATTGTTTCCTAAACCCATACTTAGCTAGTCTTATGGATGCCCAACCCCCTGAAAATTTGTTCTTTGTCATTAAATGTTTAAATAAGAAGGTTGAATGAAATATCTTCAAACAGAGGGGTGGTACATATTATGAACAAGTGTATCTAGTCAATGTATTAGATAAGGAAAGTGATGACCGTGCTACCAGATTAAATTTGAGAACTATAAGCTGAAGCTGGCAAAGGATATTTGATTTGGGCATTTATAAAAACAAAAGATCAGACTTGAAAGAATTAGGCTAAGTGAAATAATCCAAGCACAAAAGAACAAAATATTGTTCGGCTGCACTGCTGTGAGATACCTGGAATAGACACATTCAGAGACAGAAAGTACAATAGAGGTTGCCCGGGGCTGGGGAGGTGAGGAAATGGGGAATTGGGGTATAATGGATGCAGAATTTCAGTTTGGGATGTTGAAAATTTTCTGGAAATGGATGGTGGTGATGATTGTATGACATGATAAATGCACTTAATTCCACTAAATTGTATACTTTAAATGGATTAAAATAGTAAATTTTATGTTTTGTAATATTTTACCACAATCAAAAACAAACACACAAAACATACTCACAGAGGAGAAGAGGAGAAAAGGAGTGGGCACTGGAATGGTTTCCTGCCTCGGCTCATTTGCCCTGCAAATGATGTCCTTTGTGGTTGTGCCATGAATAAAACAGTATTTCTAGCTTTTGCCAATCAAACCACAGTCTATTTTACAGCTCAGTGCTTCACAAACTTGACTGGGCCTCAAATCACCTGCCTGGTTTGTGAAAACACATAGAGTTTCACACCTAGGGTTTCTGATTCGATAGGTCTGAGATGAGGCCTGAGAATCTGCACCTCTACTAAGTTCCCAGGAGATGCTGATGTCCGGTCTGGGAACAGCTCTTTGAGTACCATAATTATAGTCTGATATTGTCTTTCCATTGTTTAAAAAAGTCCTGAAATATTTCCCTAGTTGCCTGTCTAGAAAAAAATTAGGAGTTTTTCAGATCAAACAAAAAAATTCAACCCAAACATTCTAAAGTAAAAATAGTATTTAATGGCTCCAACAATGCAGAAGTCAGTGGTAGGGCAGTCTTCAGGTACTGTGTGACTAACTGACTCACCACACTTTCAGACAAATGGCTCCATTTTTGCTATGAGTTGAATTGTGTCTCCCCCTCAAAAAGCTATGTTGGAGTCCTGGCCCCCAGGACCTCAGTGTCTCCACAGAGGTAACCAAGTTAAACTGAGGTGGTTGGAGTGGGCTGTAATCCAGTATGACCTGTGTCCTTGTAAGAAGGGGACAGTTGGACACGGAGACAGACACGCACACAGGAAGTATACCTACAAGCCAAGGAACTCCAAAGATGGCTGCTGACCACCAGAAGCTGTGGGAGAGGCCTGGACAGTCTCCTCACAGCCCTCAGAAGCAACCAACCTGCCGACACTTAGATCGCAGACTTCTAGCTTCCAGAACTGGGAGACAAATTTTGTAGTTTAAGTTACCCAGTTTCTGGGGTCTTGCTATCATAGCCTTACGAAACCAACACAATTTTTTAAGGATTTTCTGCCTTGCCCTCTTCTGCATTTGGTTTCCTCCCAGGCCAGCTTCCACAGTAGTAGCAATGGTTTTAGCAAATTCCAGAACTCATACCCCCACACATTCCCTCACATCTACCCACTAGAGGAAGAGTCTGTTCCCAGAGGAGAAGAATGAAGCTCTTTCCCAGAGAAATATCTCCTGACTTCATTTGTCCAGATCAGACCATGTGCCGGTCCTGGAGCCAATCACAGTGGTCAGAGGACTATAAGATGCTAATTGACCCAAGCCCGTAAGGGTCCATTCTTGAAGAAGACTGATTAGAGGAAAAGTGTGCTTCCCATGAGGAAAACCTGGGGCCAGCTAGTGGGAGAAGGGGCTGTGCAACCGTAATTATATTGCCAGGTAGGCACTGGACAAGGGGATTAAAGTGCAGCAGTACCGTGAGCTGAAACAAATTAAATACCACTTTTCTTTCTGTGGAGAAGGAAATGGCAATCCACTCCAGCACTCTTGCCTGGAAAATCCCATGGACGGCGGAGCCTGATAGGTTACAGTCCATGGGGTCACAAAGAGTCGGACACGACTGAGCAACTTCACTTTTCTTTCTGTTTTGAGGTATAATTTACACACAGTAAAATTCAACAATTTTAAGTGTACAGTTTGATGAGCTTTGTCAAATTAACCACCATCACAATCTTGATGTACAACATTTCTATCACCACTAAGAATTTTGCTTGTACTGCTTTGCAGCTAATTCTTCTCATTTCACCCACAACCCCAAGAAACCTCTGATCTGCTTTCTGTAGGATAGTATCACTAGATTGTAGTGATAGTGTACATTTTCCAGAATTGTCTACAAGGGGAACCCTAGAAGTCCTGGCTTCTTTTACTTAGTCATAATGCTTCTGAAATTAACCCTTTGTTCTAGATATTAGTAGCTTGTTACATTTTGGTGTTGAGTCACGGTCTATTAAACAATATACCAGGATTTGTCTGTTCGTTCATCAGCTTACAGATGTTTGGGCTGTTTCTACTTTGGGAGCTGTTATAAATAAAATTCAGTTCAGTTCAGTTCAGTTCAGTTCAGTTCAGTCGCTCAGTTGTCTCCAACTCCTTGCGACCCCATGGACTGCAGCATGCCAAGCTTTCCTGTCTATCATCAACTCACAGAGCTTGCTCAAACTCATGCCATCGAATTGGTGATGCCATCGAGTCAGTGACACCATCCAACCATCTCATCCTCTGTCGTCCCCTTCTCCTCCTGCCTTCAATCTTTCCCAGCATCAGGGTCTTTTCCAGTGAGTCAGTTCTTTGCATCAGGTGACCAAAGTATTGGAGTTTCAGCTTTAGCGTCAGTCCTTCCAATGACTATTCAGCACTGATTTCCTTTAGGATGGACTGGTTGGATCTCCTTGCAGTCCAAGGGACTCTCAAGAGTCTTCTCCAGCACCACAGTTCAAAAGCATCAATTCTTCAGTGCTCAGCTTTCTTTACAGTCCAACTCTCACATCTGTACATGCCTGCTGGAAAAACGATAGCGTTGACTAAGACGGACCTTGGTTGGCAAAATAATGTCTCTGCTTTTTAATATGCTGTCTATGTTGGTCATAGCTTTTCTTCCAAGGAGCAAGTGTCTTTTAATTTCATGGCTCCAGTCACCATCTGCAGTGATTTTGAAGCCCCCTAAAATAAATTGTCTCATTGTTTCCAGAGTTTCCCCATCTATTTTCCATGGAGTGATGGGACCAGATGCCATGATCTTAGTTTTTGAATGTTGAGTTCTAAGCCAACGTTTTTACTCTCTTCTTTCAATTTCATCAACAGGCTCTTTAGTTCTTCGCTTTCTGTCATAAGAGTGGTTCATTTGTGTATCAGAGGTTGTTGGTATTTCTTCTGGCAATCTTGATTCCAGCTTGTGCTTCATCTAGCCTGGCGTGTCACATGATGTACTCTACATATAAGTTAAATAAAAAGGTGACAATATACAGCCTTGACATACTCCTTTCCCAATTTGGAACCAGTCTGTTGTTCCATGTTCTGTTTTGTTGCTTCTTGACTTGCATACAGTTTCTCAGGATGCAGGTCAGGTGGTCTGGTATTCCCGTCTCTTTCAGAATTTTCCACAGTTTATTGTGATCCACCCAGTCAAAGGCTTTGGCATAGTCAATAAAGCAGAAATAGATGTTTTTCTGGAACTCTCTTGCTTTTTCAATGATTCAACAGATGTTGGCAATTGGATCTCTGATTCCTCTGCCTTTTCTAAATTCAGCTTAAATATCTAGAAGTTCTTAGTTCACATACTACTGAAGCCTGGCTTGGAGAATTTTGAGCATTACTTTACTAGAGTATGAGATGAGTGTAATTTTGCAGTAGTTTGAACATTCTTTGGCATTGCCTTTCTTTGGGATTGGAATGAAAACTGACCTTTTCCAGTCCTGTGGCCACTGCTGAGTTTTCCAAATTTGCTGGCATATTGAGTGCAGCACTTTAACAGTATCATCTTTTGGGATTTGAAAGAGCTCAACTGGAATTTCATCACCTCCACTAGCTTTGTTGGTCATGATGCTTCCTAAGGCCCACTTGACTTTGCATTCCAGAATGCCTGGCTCTAGGTGACTGATCACACCATCGTGGTTACCTGAGTTATGAAGATCTTTTTAATATAGTTCTTCTGTGTATTCTTGCCACCTCTTAATATCTTCTGCTTCTGTTAGGTCCACACCATATCTGTGCTTTATTGTGCCCATCTTTGCATGAAATGTTCCTTTGGTATCTCTAATTTTCTTGAAGAGATCTAGTCTTTCGCATTCTATTGTTTCCCTCTATTTCTTTGCATTGATCACTGAGGAAGCCTTTCTTATCTCTCCTCGCTATTCTTTGGAACTCTGCATTCAAATGAGTATATCTTTCCTTTTTTCCTTTGCCTTTTGCTTCTCTTCTTTTCTCAACTACTTGTAAGGCCTCCTCAGACAACCATTTTGCCTTTTTGCATTTCTTTTTCTTCGGGATGGTCTTGATCACTACCTCCTGTATAGTGTCACAAACCTCCATCCATAGTTCTTTAGGTACTCTGTCTGTCTATCAGATCCACTCCCTTGAATCTATTTGTCACGTCCACTGTATAATCGTAAGGGATTTGATTTAGGTCATGCCTGAATGGTCTAGTGGTTTTCCCTACTTTCTTCAATCTAAGTCTGAATTTGGCAATAAGAAGTTCTGATCTGAGCCACAGATCTGAGCCACAGTCAGCTCCCGGTCTTGTTTTTGTTGACTGTATAGACCTTCTCCATCTTTGGCTGCAAAGAATATAATCAGTCTAATTTCAGTATTGACCATCTGGTGATGTCCATGTGTAGAGTCTTCTCTTGTTTTATTGGAAGAGGGTTTTGCTGTGGCCAGTGCATTCTCTTGGCAAAACTCTGTTAGCCTTTGCCCTGCTTCATTTTGTACTCCAAGGCCAAATTTGCCTGTTACTCCAGGTATTTCTTGTCTTCCTACTTTTGCATTCCAGTCCCCTATGATGAAAAGGAGATCTTTTGGGGGTTTTGTTCAGCTTCAGCTTCTTCAGCGTTGCTGGATGGGGCATAGACTTGGATTACTGTGATATTGAATGGTTTACCTTGGAAACAAACAGAGATCATTCTGTCGTTTTTGAGACTGCACCCCAGTACTGCATTTCAGACTCTTTTGTTGACTCTGGGGGCTATTCCATTTCTTCTGAGGGATTCCTGCCTGCAGTAGCAGATGTAATGGTCATCTGAGTTAAATGTGCCTGTTTCGGTCCATTTAGGTTCACTGATTTCTAAAATGTCAGTGTTCACTCTTGCCATCTCCTGTTTGACCACTTCTAATTTACCTTGATTCATGGACCTAACATTCCAGGTTCTTATACAATATGAATAAAACTAACATTCTATGAACATTTCAGTACACATCTTTGCATAATAATATATTTTCATTTATGTTGTTTAAATATCTAGCATTGTTAGGTTTGTGTGCTTGTATGGCAAATGTATGTTACCAATTTTTAAAAGCTACCAAACTATTTGTTTTCCACAATATTTATTCCCTATTGCACTCCTGCAAGCGTGTATGAGAATTCCTATTGCTCCAACTTGACATTGTCAGTTCTTTTCATTTTAGACATCCTGGTGGGTATGGAATAGAATCTCATTGTGGCTTTAATTTGTATTTACATAATGACATAACATTGAGCACCTACTTATGTACTTATTTACAATTTTTATATTTTCCCAAATACTTTGAACAGTTAAAATCATTTTTAACTGAATTATTCAACTCATCATTCAGTTGTCAGTGTTGTTTGCATAGTTTGGATCATTTCAGTTCATTTCATTCACTCAGTCGTGTCCAACTCTTTGTGACCCCATGAATGGAAGCACGCCAGGCCTCCCCTGTCCATCACCATCTCTTGGAGTTCACTCAGATTCACGTCCATCGAGTCAGTGATGCCATCCAGCCATCTCATCCTCGGTCGTCCCCTTCTCCTCCTGCCCGCAATCCCTCCCAGCATCAGAGTCTTTTCCATTGAGTCAACTCTTCGCATGAGGTGGCCAAAGGACTGGAGTTTCAGCTTTAGCATCATTCCTTCCAAAGAAATCCCAGGGCTGATCTCCTTCAGAATGGTGTGGTTGGATCTCCTTGCAGTCCAGTGGACTCTCAAGAGTCTTCTCCAACACCACAGTTCGAAAGCATCAATTCTTTGGCACTCAGCCTTCTTCACAGTCCAACTCTCACATCCATACATGACTACTGGATACACATCCTTTATTACATTTTTCACAAATTTTTTTTTTTGCATGCGTGCTAAGTCGCTTTAGTCATGTCTAACTCTTTGCTACCCTATAGACTGTAACCCACCAGGATCCTCTGTCCATGGGATTCTCTAGCAAGAATACTGTAGTGGGGTGCCATGCCCTTCTCCAGGGTATCTTCCCAACCCAGGGATTGAACTCATGTCTCTTATGTCTCCTGCACTGGCCGACAGGTTTTGAACATCTTTGAAAAGCAAAAGATTTGAACTTTGCTGAAGTTCAGCTTATCATTTTTTTAATTTATGTTTTATGTTTATGTCTTATTTAAGAAATCTGCCTAACCTATTGGCACAAATATGCTTACGTTTCCTTCTAGAAAGTTTGTAGCTTTATCTTTTATATTTAGGTCTGTGATCCATTTATAAGTAATTTTTTTACACAATATGATATAAGGAGTCTAGGTTTGTTTTTTTGTATATGAATATCCAGTTGTCTTCACAGTATTTATTGAAAAGTCAGTCCTTTCCTTATTAAATTATGTGGCACCTTTGCTGAAATTTAATTGCTCATATATCTGTTGGTCAAACAAACCTAGACTCCTTATATCATATCATATATATGTATATATAAGTGTGTTTGTGTGTGTGTGTGTGTGTGTATATATATATATATATATATATAAATGGAACAGAGAGAAAATGTGTGTATATATACACACACTGAGTTTTCAGTTTAGATGGTATGATGCCTCAAACTTTGTTCTTTCTCAAATTTGTTTTGGCTATTGTAAGTCCTTTGAATTTCCATATAAATTTTAAAATCATCTTATCAGCCTCTATGCCATCTCCCTCCCCATACCCGGAAAAACTCACTGGCATTTTAATTGGTACTGCATTGAATCTAAGATTAATTCGTAAATTGTTAACATTGTAACAATGTTCCTATCCATGAACTTGGTATATCTCTTCATTTATTCACACTTTTAAAAATTTCTCTTAGCAAAGATTTAAAGTTTTCAAGGTACAGCTCTTGCACATATTTTGTAAATATATTTCTATTTCCAGTGTTTCATATATAATATATATTTCTAATGTATTATAATTGGTACTATAATTTTAACTACCAACTTATAAAATATAAATGTAATTACCATTTTCATTGATTTTATATCTGATTACCTTGCCAAATTTGCCCTTTTTTTAGATCCGTTCAGATTTTCTTGTATGTAGGTCTGTCTTCCATTAATCAAGAAAGTGTACTTTTTCTGCTTCTATGACTGTTAGCATAACTAATGCTATCTTCAGTTCAGTCGCTCAGTGGTGTCTGACTCTTTGCGAGCCCGTGGACTATAGCATGCCAGGATTCCCTGTCCATCACCAGTTCCTAGAGCTTACTCAAACTCATTTCCAACAAATCAGTGATGTCAGTGCTATCTTCGGACAATTTCTTCTGTCCTCCGACTCACCCTAGGATTGTACTGTGCGATAAACCACTTCTCTGTCATCAGGGGCTTTGTAATTAATAGACATTGTTTAGTAATCTTTAGGATCAGGTGGCCTCCATGCTCTGTTGATCCCCAAACAGTGATGAAAGCCTTATCTGACGTATTTCCAGCACCCACAAATCTAGTTTATGAATATTCATAAATCTTAACTTAGAAATGCATGCCCTGTGTTCAGGCACCTACCCCTATACCCTAGGTTAACAATAAAAATGTCCCAGTGGCCCCTTGGTGGTGCAGAGTGCAGCTGCAAATGCTTCTAGATCACTGTTCAACCAATCCCAATTCCCAACCCTGTAAGTAAATAACCTTATTGCAAACTGATCTATTGACTATATGGAGCTGCCAGCCTTATTTTCGGATTTCAGTATACCTTCTCAGTTCAGTGAGCACTTCCCTCCGTCCTTCAACACTGTTCAAATCTATGTAACTTCTGTTTTTTTTCCCCTCTTGTTTTATTGCATTGACCAGAATCATCAGTAGACTTTGAAAGGAAGTGATGAGAGTAGGTATCTTTACCTTACTTCTCACTGTGATCACAAAACAGCTATTTTGAGCTGCTGCCTATGCATTTTACAGTATGATAATCTTGCTCACACCCAGAGTTGAGATTAAGATTCCTACCACAAGTTCCCATTTTGCTTTTCCTGGAGCACATTTTAAAATAACTACTTATTGTGGAGCCCTTGGAATTTTAGTGACCTCTACCCCAATCACCTTGTAAGTAACAAGTGCTTCCTACCTGCTCTCTCTCCCCTGTTGGATCATGACTTGGTATTGGGGACAGCCCTTTGCCTGGTTCATTGCACACTCCCACCCCATTTCTGGGATCTAAAATACATTTTGTGATTTGACTTCTTCTGTTAATTTATTGAAACTATACCTTTAATCAGAACTACCCCAGGATTTTCACTTCTCTAAAGTGGAAGCTTGGATGCTGAAGGAGCCACTTGCCAAAACTCTGGGTGTCACGTGCCTCCTCAGTTAGCAGGTCATTTGCATGCTCTTTATTTAATACACCAGTTACACACTGATTTTAAGTGTAAGAATCCATCCTTTCACTACTAAATGTATTAGCTGTAGGGCTTTTGTACGTACCCTTTATCTGGTTAACATGTTTGCCTTCTAATTCTAGTTCACTGAGAAGTTGTTTTTTTAATCATAAATAGATGTTGAATTTTTAACAAATGCTTTTTCTGTATCTTTTGAAAAGATTTGATTTGAGCCATTTTTGTTTCAATCTGTATATGAGGAGAAGGACTTTTTATTTGAGTGGTGTTTTCAGTCTATGTATGTGGGGAATGACAAGAACAGCAGTCTTAGGGCCTTTTATATTAACTCTTTTCTGTACACATGGTGTGTTGTTTCCCATCATTTCATTTTTAGCATATATTTGACTTCATATTTTAAAAGACTCTCTTGTAGACTGTATGTATTTGGATCTTGCTTTTTATCGAGTTTGATAGTCTCTGGCTTTTCACAGACGTGTCTACATCATTTATGTTTAGTGTAATTGTTGATATGATTGATTTAAATCTATCTTGCTATGTCTTTGTGGCTCAGCTGGTAAGGAATCCGTCTGCAATGTGGGAGACCTGGGTTTGACCCCTGGGTTGGGAAGATCCCCTGGAGAAGGGGAAGGCTACCCACTCCAGTATTCTTCCTGGAGAATTCCATGGACTGTATAATCCATGGGGCTGCAAAGAGTTGGACATGACTGAGTGACTTTCACTTTCACTGTTATGACTTTACTATTAGTTCCTTTTGGTATTTCCTTTCTTCTCCTCTTTTCCTGCTTTTTTTTTGGATTGAGTGTTTTTATGATCCTGTAATATCTCCACTATCAGCTTATCAACTATACTGCTTGGTTTTATTTTTTCAGCAGTTGCAGTTTACAGTATATACTTAAATACAGTTGACCCTTGATCAACAGGAACATTAGGGCACCAGCCTTCTGTGTGGTTGAAAATTCACATGTATCTTTACAGTCAGCCCTCCCTACAAGCTGTTTCACATCCATGAATTCAACCATCCTCTGATTGTGTACTACCATAGTATATATTTACTGAAAGAAATTTTTGTATAAATGGACCTGCTGAGTTCAAACTCATAAAAGAATCAACTGTAGGTATGTGAAATTGTATTTGAGATAAGATTATGCATTTTGTTTTCAGTCATTCAGTTGTGTCCAACTCTCTGTGATCCCCTGGACTGCAGCATGCCAGGCTTCCCTGTCCTTCACTGTCTCCTGGAGTTTGGTCAAACTCATGTCCTTTGACTCGATGATTTAATATACATAATATTATTTATATATTTATTATAATTTAATATAATAATTTAGCATGCTGCTGCTTCTGCGTCGCTTCAGTCGTGTCCAACTCTGTGCGACCCCAGAGACGGTAGCCCACGAGGCTCCCCTGTCCCTGGGATTCTCCAGGCAAGAGTACTGGAGTGGGCTGCCATTTCCTTCTCCAATAATTTAGCATATATTTATTATAATGCAGTAATTTAATGTATTATAATAACTAATTTGTATATATATATATCATATTTATTAAATTATTTTAATCTCATTTCAAATGATGTTATATAACTTCCATAGTACAGTAATCTTAAAATAGTATAGTTCCATTTCCACCCTTAAGACTTTGTGCTATGGTACTTCTATGTATGTCCCACGGTACATTATTTTTATTTTATTCCAAATAGTCAAATATTTTAAAAGAGTTTAAAAACAAGATATATTTCTTTTTGCTATGATAATTAGTTTGATTCAAATTCTAGAAACTAAGATATTCATGTCTGAGAATAGCAAAAACCAAAACCATAATTCAGAAACTGGTAGCTATTTCGAGTTAATCCTAAGTATTGTTCATTTAATTGAACAATATCCATGATGAAGAGTGCCTGCTTGACAGTCATTATTTAATACATAGCACAGCCTTCTTTGACTTCATTCACCACATATTACAGAGATTTGCCAAGTGTCAAGCAAATCTAGACCCTGGAGTAAGGGACTACATATGTATTTATATAGTCTTTTTTTCTTTTCTCAATTGCTTTTCATACTTTTATCCACCAATCTAGAACCATCATGCCCTCAGATATTTTTACACCAGATTTTGATCCACATAATACAAATATTCAGCAATGAAACCAGGTCCCTCAACTTTCATTGATTTCTCTGAGAATCCTCTACTTTCCATCCAAAAATTAAATCACTCAGCTTCTTGTTTACTAACCACAGAAGCAGCTAGATGACTATAGCTTCTTCTAAACCATGCCAATCAGCTCTTTGCATTAATTGAACTATCCTTTCAACATATTCATTGGCACCCTGTTACTATATTTTTCCCTATTTAGGGAAATGTCATCGTATTTCTTTTCATGTTCAGTTCCAGCTTTTTAATTTACACAGGAAACTGAAAGTTGTAGAGGAAGCTCTTTGTCCTCAAGGAATAGATAGAACAGAAATAAGACTTCTATTCAGCAGTTCTTCTCTGCTTATTATGACACTGTTTTGTTGCTTTCCAAATTATAAGCTCACCTCCAAGAATGCAGAGAATTTAACTTACTTGAAATAATTATTTTCTTTGCACAAATATGTTATCAGTTTGATAGTGTTCATTAGCTTATCTTCAGTTTTAATGTTTGATTTTTTTCATTTCTTTTCAATTACATGTTGTATTTTGAACATATGAAACATTTACATTAGATCAAAATTCAAAGCTATTAAAAAGAGGACATTGTGTCAGCCACAATCTCTTTACCACACTCCTGTCTCCCCAGTCTCCCATCTTCCCGTCCTGCCACCATCCCAGTGCCATTTTCATTAACTTCTATGTTTCTCTTTGTGGAAATAAGCACATATGTATATGTGTGAATGCATGCATATATGTTTTCTTATTTGCTCTTCTTTGACATGAAACATCATATACTGCATATGTTGTTCTGCATTTTGCTTTTTCAGTAGTGTTTTATCTTTGAGTTTCTTCATCCGTAAAATGGGAAGAACATTATGTGAAGAGTAGACAGATGGAGGCATATGAGTCACTTACCGCAGGGTCAGACACAGTGCAACGATCTCACCCTGTCCTTACAACCCACTCTTATTGCTCCACACAGCAGCAAATGGCTACAGACACTCCCATGACTTCCTGCTGGCACTGTAAACTGAAGCATTCTGGGGGAAGGCAGGCACATACAGTAGCTCTTCCAGTGTGAATGATTTGTAGCTTTCTGTTTGTCTACAACTGAAGTACTGCACCTTTTCAGACTCCGAGGTAAGTCCTCAGAACCTAAAGTTTGCTCTGACAACCCCCTGGTGGCACCCAGAAATCTACCACAGGTAGTCGTGAACCCATCCAACCTTCTGCAGGGGACAAATAGGTGCATGGCCAGTCTGCAGTGCAAAGACCTTCCTGTTTGCTCACTTATTTACCACTTCCACATGCGTGAGTGCCTGCTAAGTCGCTTCAGTCACGTCTGACTCTGTGACACTGTGTACTGTAGCCATTCAGGCTCCTCTGTCCATGGGATTCTCCAGGAAGGAACACTGGAGTGTGTTGCCATGCCCTCCTCCAGGGGATCTTCCTGACCCAAGGATCAAACCTGCGTCTCTTGCACTGTCTCCTGCACTGCAGATGGGTTCCTTCCTGCTGAGCCACTGGGGAAGCTCTTACCACTTCTACACTGCTCTTGGTTTGTGCAGACGCACATTTCCATCTGGTGTCACTTTTCTTTTTCATGAAGAACTTTCTTTAACTTTTCTTGTGATACAGGTCAACTGAGAATAACTTTTCTTGCCTTTTGTGTTCATTTTGGGGGACAATTCAGACTAAAGTTACAGTTAGAGTTCCTTAAGGAAAATGTTTTACATTCTTCGACAAGCAGAGAAGTAACATAGAAGCCTGGTATTCAAATCCTTTTAACAGTTATGTGATCTTGAGGATGCAACTTCTCTGAGTTTCATTTTCCTCATCTATACAATGTGTTTAACAGTATTTACTTTGAAGAGTTTTCACGAGGTTTAGAGACTATATAAATATATGCGTAGTCCCTCACTCCAGGCTGGCATTAGAGAAGATTCAATAAACAGAGAATATGGAGCTATTTTTAAAAGTTTAGGCTTTTAAAGAGGCTTTTAAATTACTTTTAAAGAGTAATTCAGAGGAATTACTTTGATTTGCTAAAATTTTGTTAAGATTTTCTTATCTATGTGCATGAGGCATTTGAGTCTGTAGTTTCTTTTCTTGTCATATCTTTGTCTGATTTTGGTATCAAGGTATAATGCTGACCTCATAGCATGAGTTGAAAATATTTCTCTCTCCTTTTCAATTTTCTGGGACAGTTTTAAAATATGATATTATTTTTTCCCTAAATACTTTGTATAATAACCAGTAGCACCACCTGGGTGCTTAGGGAGTGTGTGTGTGTGTGTGTGTGTGTGTGTGTGTGTGTGTGTGTGTGTGGTGTGCTTTGAGATATTCATCCACTATTGTCTCATTTACATTGTTTCAGATAAGAAATGTGCTACGTTCTTCACCTTTATTCCTCAGAAGATTAAGTCTTTTTTTCTTGGTTTTACGATTTTTTCTGATTACAGTGTACCTTTGGTTTCTCCAAGTTTCTTGAGAAATTTGAAGCTTGAGTTTCATTGAGCTTTTTACATTTAGAGTATGGGTTTAAAGTTTTAGTAATTTGCTGGGGGCCATTATTTCTTCAAATATTTTTTCTGCCTTCTCCTCCTATGGAGATTCCATTTACACATATATTAGGCCACTTAAAGCTGTCCCATAGCTCACAGACTCTCTGTTACTGTTGATTAACCTTTTTTTCCCTTTGGTGTTTCATTTTGGGTAGTTCCTATTGCTTTGTCTTCATGCTTACTGACCTTTGTTCTACAGCATCAAATCAGTCCTATCTTCTTTGGTATTACTACTATCTTGTGTATTTTTTCTTCTCAGACATGGTAGTTTTCATCTTTGAATTCTGATATACATTTAAACATTGTAAGTAGATACAGGGTAGTTTAATATAATATGCATGCATGTATACTTTGCTGCACTGAGTCTTAAGATGGTGGATTGGAAGAACGTGCATTCATCTTCTCCAGTGAGAACAGCAAAATTGCAATGAGCTGCTGAACAACCACTGACAGGAGGATAAACAAAATATAATATGTATATGTATGCATGTATACTTTGCTGCACTGAGTCTTAAGATGGTGGATTGGAAGAACGTGCATTCATCTTCTCCAGTGAGAACAGCAAAATTGCAATGAGCTGCTGAACAACCACTGACAGGAGGATAAACAAAAGACTGATTCAAATCAGGAAAGAAGTATATCAAGGCTATATATTGCCACCCTGCTTTATTTAACTTATATGCAGAGTACATAATGCAAAATTCTGGGCTGGATGAATTACAAACTGGAATCAAGATTCCCAAGAGAAATATCAACAATCTCAGATATGCAGATGACACCACTCTAATGGCAGAAACCGAAGAGGAATCAAAGAGCTTCTTGAAAGTGAAAGAGGAGCGTGAAACAGCTGGCTTAAAACTCAGCATTCAGAAAACTAAGATCATGGCATCTGGTCCCGGCACTTCATGGCAAATAGATGGGGAAAAAATAAAAACAGTGACAGATTTTCTTTTCTTGGGCTGCAAAATCACTGCAAATGGTCACTACAGCCATGAAATTAAAAGACGCTTGCTACTTGGGGAAAAAAGCTATAACAAAGCTACACAGTGTATTTGAAAGCAGAGACATCACTTTGCCAGCAAAAGTCCATATGGTCAAAGCTATAGTTTTTTCAACAGTCATGTATGGATATCAGAGTTGGACCATAAAGAAGGCTGAGTGCCAAAGAATTGATGCTTCTGAACTGTGGTGTTGGAGAAGACTCTTGAGAGTCCCTTAGACAGCAAGGAGATCAAACCAGTCAATCCTGAAAGAAATCAACCCTGAATCAACTGGGAGGACTGATGCTGAAGCAGAAGCTCCAATACTCTGGCCGTCTGATACAAAGAGCTAACTCATTGGAAAAGAACTGATGCTGGGAATGATTGAGGGCAAGAGGAGAAGGGGTGACAGAGGATGAAATAGTTCGATGGCATCACTGACTCAGTAGAGTTTGAGCAATCTCTGGGAGACAGTGAAGGACAGGGAAGTATGGCATGCTGCAGTCCATGGGGTCACAAACAGTCAGACACGACTTAGTGACTGAACAACAAATACTTATGTTGTGTATGTACATTATGCTAGGTTGGTGCAAAAATAATTGTGGCTTTGCATTTGTTGAACTTTGCTGTTTGATGTTGGAATACATTCTTAAATAAGTGTAGCTATGTTATACATCATTTTAATGCACATTTCTTGCTTTATTTTTTTCATAATGACATATTTTGGACTACAGAAATGATGTTAGACAAAAAGCAAATTCCAGCAGTTTTCTTATTTGAGTTCAAAATGAGTATAAAGCAGCAGAGATAACTTGCAACATCACCAATGCATTTTGGTCCAAGAATTGCTAACAAACCGAATACACAGTACACTGGTGGTTCAAAAAGTGTTGAAAAGGAGACAAGAGCCTTGACGATGAGGAACACAGTGGCCAGCCATTGGAAGTTGACAATGACTAATTGAGAAGATCATCAAAACTGATCCTCTTAGAACTACAGGAGAAGTTGCTGAAGAACTCAACATTGACCATTTTACAGTCATTTGGCGTTTGAAGCAAATTGGAAAGGTGAAAAAGCTCAGTAAGTGGATGCCTCTTGAGCTGACTGAAAATCAAAAGAATAATCGTTTGAAGTGTTGTCTTCTTTTATTCTATGCAACAACAACAAACAATTTCTCGATCAGATTGTGATGTGCAATGGAAAGTGGATTTTATATGAAAACCAGAGATGATTAGTTCAGTAGTTGGACTGAGAAGAAGCTCCAAAGCACTTCCCCAAGCCAAACTTGCAGCAGAATAGGTCACTGTCACTGTTTTGTGGTCTGCTGCAGATCTGATTCACTACAGCTTTTGGAATCCTGGTAAAACCACTACATCTGACAAGTACGCTCAGCAAATTGATGAGATGCACTGAAAATGCACCATCTGCAGCCAGCATTGGTCAACAGAATGGGCCTAATTCTTCTCCACACACTTCACACAACCAGTGCTTCAAAAGATGAATGAATTGGGCTATGAAGTTTTGCCTCATCCGCCATATTCACCTGACCTCTTGCCAACTGACTACCACTTCTTCTAGCATCTCAACACCTTTTTGCAGGGAAAATGCTTCCACAACCAGCAAGAGACAGAAAATACTTTCCAAGAGTCATCAAGTCCTGATGCACAGATTTTTACACTACAGGAAACAAACTTATTTCTCATTGGCAAAAACATGTTGATTGTAATGGCTCCTATTTTAATTAATAAAGATGTATTTGAGCCTAGTTATGCTGCTGCTGCTGCTAAGTCACTTCAGTCGTGTCCAACTCTATGCGACACCATAGGCGGCAGCCCACCAGGCTCCGCTGTCCCCAGGATTCTCCAGGCAAGAACACTGGAGTGGGTTGCCATTTCCTCTCTGATGCATGAAAGTGAAAAGGGAAAGTGAAGTCGCTCAGTTGTGTCAGACTCTTCACAGCCCCATGGACTGCAGCCCACCAGGCTCCTCCGTCCATGGGAGTTTCCAGGCAAGAGTACTGGAGTGGGGTGCCATTGCCTTCTCTGGAGCCTCGTTATAGTGGTTTAAAATTCACAGTCCAAAACTGCAATTACTTTTTTACCAAACTTAATACATACATAATCTTCATACATCTTCCTGAATGCATGAAAACAGTTACAATAACTGTCTTTGCTGGGTATTTATAACATTCATGTCATTTGGGGGTCAGTTGCTATTGACTTTACCCACTCCAGTGTTCTTGCCTGGAGAATCCCAGGGATGGGGGAGCCTGGTAGGCTGCAGTCCATGGGGTCGCACAGAGTCGGACACGACTGAAGCGACTTAACAGTAGCAGCAGCAGCTATTGACTTTTTTCTCATTATGGTTCACATTTTCCTGCTCTTTTGCATGCCAGGTGCTTTTTAACTTGGATACAGGTGTTGTAAATTTTACCTTGTTAGATGCTAGGCACTTTTGTATTTCTACTCCTAGTAATATTCTTGAGTTTTGTTCTGAAATTCAGGTAAGTTACTTGGGACTGGTTTGAATCTTTAAGATCTTATTTTTATGCTTTGATAGGAGGAACCAGAGTAGTGTTTTGCAGTGTTTTGTTTAGGGCTAATTTCCCTCCACTATCAAGGCAAAACTAATACCTAATATCTTATGAGGCCCCTGCTCAGTGTGAGCTCCAGGAATTGTTCCCTCAGATTCTTGTGGAGGATTCTTTGCTCAGTCGTGGGTTGTCTTCTCTCACAAACATGCTGACCTATCCTCAGATGAGTATTGGAGGGCATTTCCTGCAGATCTCTAGAGTCCTTTCTCCTTGTAACTCTTTCTTCTCTAATGCTCTGCTCTGTAAATTCCAGTCATCTCTCAAGAGTCACTATTTTTATTGCCAATGGCCAGTGTCTTGAATTGACATTCATACTGAACGTGGGTGAAAAAGAAAGTGCATATCATTTATTGGAGAAATATTGAACTGCTTTTACACTGTGAACCCTCTGGCCATCTTGTGAAACCTATGGCTGTTTCTCAGAATAATGTTTCCAAATATACAAAGTAAAATATAGGGTTCCAAAGTAAACAGTTATAGTGTTTATAGTTATTAACATATTTTTCTAACTGATTTGTGCACTGTAGTAATAGAGGTACTTCTTAATTAATGCCTTAGCTAACAAGATCTAGAGGCGGGTCTAAGTTCTGTAATTTTCAAGCAGTAATGAACATAAACAGTATTCTGAGACATGTGCAACAATCGCAATGTGATTTGAATGTTTCCATATTCTCTCTTGGGAGTAATGTCAAGGCATCATTAATATAACTGTGGTTTGTTGCCAACATGCATTTGGAAGGAAATACTAAATTTCAGTCTGAGGCTAGAGAAATGAACAAGCAATGGTTCGCTCTCTCTCTCTCCTAAGTTGAAGGACCCCTGAATTCTATTTGTAGACCCCTTAGGATCTACAATTCTAGGGTAAGAACCCTTGTTTTAATCAATGGAAACCAGAGGGCCTGAAAGAAGTGGATTTTACACAACTGGCTGA
Organism: Nanger dama; assembly: GCA_917880005.1. Lineage (NCBI taxonomy): Eukaryota > Metazoa > Chordata > Mammalia > Artiodactyla > Bovidae > Nanger > Nanger dama. The sequence goes on along the minus strand of CAKJTW010000044.1, from coordinate 6,750,503 downwards.
GCTTACAAAATGGCAATGATTTTATTTAAATCTACCATGATCATGGTGATGTGCCAAAATGGGTCTTCCTTTCTTCCAGTTCCCAGACCAAGGAAGTTTGCCCTAGTGCTAGGAAGCCCACCCGCCAAATGACTTCTTCCCACCTTTCATCCTGAATCTCAAGTCTTCATCTCTCATAATTGACAAATTGGGCAGGTCTGCTGTTTATTTTTGCCTCTGGTCCTTTGGCCAGGCCACAAGCTCCTGGACTTGTGAATACACAGCTCTGTTCCTACCCAGCGTGTCCCAACCAGAGAGTCACTGTAATTTTTGGTTTTGTTCCCATAATGCCTCCAAATGTCATTAGTCATATCCTCCTTCCCATTTCTGCCTTGAATAGGCAGTCATTATGATGAAGCCAGGCTTGTTTCAGAATTCCATGAGAACCACAGTGTCAGGCCGTCACAACTCTGGAGCTGGAAATGGAAAAGGCCATGCTCTGGGGCTGGCTGGCACAGTCCTTGTGAGTCATTATGGAAACACTGTCCCCGGATACTGCTGAGAGGGACTGGGTTACTGGTGAGTCCATCTGTCAGATGAGATCCTGACCCCCTGACATCTTAAAACGTTTCATAATGTGTGGGATGTTGGGCCTTCTGTCTGGTATCCTGGTTACATTAAAATTTGGGTTGTTTTATTCTATTTTTGGTTCTCTTGCAGTTTCCAATGTGTTAAAAAAATACATTTTTTCAGATTACAAGAATATTACATATTCATTGTACAGAATTTGAAAGAGGCAGAAAAACATTCAGAAGGAAATTCTACCAACCAGAGATATACATTTGATTTTTTTAATATGTTGGCATTTCCTTTAGGTGTTTACTGTATATAGTGCTTTTATAAGCTGTGTGTGTGTGTGTTTTAACTATAACAGTATAACTCACACAGTCCCCATTTTTAAGATATAAAAGTATATCATTTTTGCCCTAAAGGAGATCTTACATAAGATATGTCATCCAACACACTCTTTCTAAAAATGAGAAAACTGAAATCCCAAGAGAGTAAGTGATTTATTTGCCCAAGGCTCCCCAGCTCATGAGCCACAGACTCAGGACAGGAACCCAGATTTTTGTCTCGATTTCCTACTGCCTCATGACCTCTCTGTGTCCATATTCATCTGTCTGTGCTCATCTTCAGGCATGACCTGAAAGGGCTCTGGCCTCTCTGTCCCTTGAGGAAATACATATGAGTTCTTTAATTACTAAGCAGGAAATTTGCCCCTGACTTAGATTTGAGTTAAGGAACTACCTAACTTCTTTAAATCCATTCCTTGTAGGAAAGTTTAAAATACAAGGGGCAAAAGAACCCTTTTTCCCATGCAAAAATTATTTTTGGTTGTCATTTGGAAATAAAAACAGTCATAACCAGCAACTTAACAACTGAACTAATGCTCCTGTCTTTAAACTCAGTAATGGTTATTTAATAACACTTAGGAACCTTTATGAAGCTTCCCTGGTGGCTCACTGGTGAAGGACTTGCCTGCCAGTGCAGGAGACTCAGGTTCAATCCTGGGTCAAGAGGAGCCCTTGGAGAAGGCACGGGCAACCCACTCCAGTATTCTTGCCTGGGAAATCCCATGGACAGAGGAGCTTGGTGGGCTACAGTCCATGGAGTCGCAAAGAGTCAGATACCAGTTAGCGATTAAACAGCAACAACATGAAACTTTATGGTATGTATATTTTTCAGAATTGCAAATTCACCCTCAGAAAGTAAGGAGGGTGCATAGTATACAGTATGCTATACAGTAGTGTGATGTGGTATATAATATAGTTAATATTGTATAGAATAGAATAAAATGAATGTGGACTTCCAAAGTCAGGTGGTCTTAGATTCAGATTCTGTTTCTGCACCTTTCTGGTTTGTAGTCTTGGGAACTGAAGCTCTCTGAGCTTTATTTCATCATCTGTAAAATAAATATAATAATAGCAGTTATCCTAAGATCTATATCTATATACAATAAATAAAACTTCATTATCATTTTCTTTATAGAAGCAAGTGGAAAAAAAGTGAGAGACAAATTTCTGAATTGGTGAAGATAATAACTAAACATATAAGGCTGCTTAAATTGAAGAAGAACCTTACCCAAAAATAAAGAAAAAAGAATAGGAATGACTTGAATATAAAAAATAAGCATAACGTAAAATAAAGACAGAACTGAGGCCAAACATGTCTGGCATGTCAATCAATGTAAAGCAGCTTGCTGCTAAGTCGCTTCAGTCATGTCTGACTCTATGTGACCCCATAGACGGCAGCCCACCAGGCTCCCCCGTCCCTGGGATTCTCCAGGCAAGAACTCTGGAGTGGGTTGCCATTTCCTTCTCCAATGCATGAAAGTAAAAAGGGAAAGTGAAGTTGCTCAGTTGTGTCCTACTCTTAGCGACCCCATGGACTGCAGCCTACCAGGCTCCTCCATCCATGGGATTTTCCAGGCAAGAGGACTGGAGTGGGGTGCCATTGCCTTCTCCAAAAGCAGCTTAAGTCACCCATTTAAGAGATTTTCAGATTGACTTACAAAACCAAACCTAATTCTATGCTATACAGAGAAAAGTTGAAAACTAAAAATAAAAACAGGACTTTTGCTTCTGATCCATGATGGAGTAGCAAGAACAGATTTGATCTCCCATTACAAACAGCTAGAAAACAGCAAAATACTGTAAACAGCTGGTTTCAGACATTGAACAACAGGGAGCACGGGACTGTGATCCCTCATAGAAGGGAAATAAATAAGGTGAGCATTGCCCCATTCTCTGCCTGGAGACAATTTCTGGATCACTGGTATGGCAGAAAGACACAGGCAGACCCAGGCAGTCTTGCTGAGTCAAGGAGATGGAGTTACATACAGTTCAAGGATACTGTTGGGAAAACAGCCACTCATACATTTCCAGTCTGAGTGTAAATTGGTAAAAACCCTGATGGAGGTCAATTTGGCAATATCTACAAACTTCAGCCCTGCGATTTCTTTGGAAGCGGAAACTCCAGTCCTTTGGCCACCTCATGCTAAGAGTTGACTCATTGGAAAAGACTTTGATGCTGGGAGGGACTGAGGGCAGGAGGAGAAGGGGACGACAGAGGATGAGATGGCTGGATGGCATCACCAGCTCGATGGACATGAGTTTGAGTGAACTCTGGGAGATCGTGATGGACAGGGAGGCCTGGCGTGCTGTGATTCATGGGGTCGCAAAGAGTCGGACATGACTGAGTGACTGAACTGAACAGAACTGAACAAACTTACTGTTTGAGCTGTCAGTCTCATGTTTGGGAATTTATTTTTTAGATAATCTTATCCAGCTGAAAATGAACATAGATACACGGTTGCAGCAGCATTGAAGCATTGTTGATAACTAGAACAATTTTGGGAAATGCTAATGTCCAATAATAGTGAGTGGACTAAACAAAATATAATATGTTCATACAATGGAATACTGTGAATCAACAAGAAAAAAGCTAGTCTTTTTTTCTGAATACATACAAAAATTCTAAATAAAATATTAGCCCATCAAGTCCACTAATGAATTAAAAATAGTACATTTTTCCCAACCGAAGAGTAGAATTTGTCCTAATGAGGGAGAAAAAGCAAAGATCGTCTTGAGAAGTATAGAAAAAGCAGCTGACAAAATTTAATGTTTATGCTTACCAAAACTGCTTAGCAAACTAAAACAGAAGGAAATTTTCATTACTTTGATCAAAGGTATGTGGTTGTTATCAGTACTGTTCACTGATCTTTCTGGTTTTTCTCCTTTCAAGCACAGTACATGGTTCTAGAAAGATAGGCAATCCATTGTGAAAAATTTAATTGAGCTCCTGTTTTGCACTATAAAATTAATTTTAAACAGATTAAAGAGCAACACAAATCTCATAAATAATTAGAAAAAAAGTAGAAAATGTTTATAACTTTTAAGATTTTCTTAAACAAGATCCATATAAAAATGATTAATAATTTGGCCATGTAAAAATGTATTCTTTCTGTACCACAAAAGAAAGCATTCAAAAGTCAAAAATAGAAGGATGGGCTAAGGGAAAATATTTCCACACCAGTACAGAAAAAGCGTTGTTACCTAGACCAGCACTGTCATAGAATGTCCTGCAATGAGGGAAATGCTCACACTCCGTGTTGCCCAAAGGGACAGCCACAGGCCACATGCAGCTATGCCCGCTTCAGATGTGACCAGCTTGAGGAACTGAAGCCTTCATTAAATTATTTTCAGTTTAAATAGACAAATATGGCTGGTGTGACTCATATTGCAAAGTGCAGATCTAAAAAGAAAATACTCTGATACATGGAAGTTTTAAAAAAACAAACAAGAGACACACTAGTTTAGAATATGAACAGGCAAATCACAGAAGAGGAAATAAAAATGGCCAATAAACATGTAAAAATTCTTCAATCTGCCTCAAAAAATAAAAACCCTGCAAATTTAAAAGCAATAAAATATCCTTTGGGGGTAAAACAATTTTTAATATAAATATAAAATTTTATAATTTGTTAATATCTAGGATTGGAGAAAGTGAGGGGAAATGGCTACTCTTTTCCATTGTTTTTGTGGGCAGTTTAGCAGTATCTATCAAAATTTTTAAATGTGCATAACTTTAATGTAGCAATTACTAACATTTTTATGGAGCTTGATAAATTAGAGTAGAATAGAAAGAATATTCTAGGATAAATTCACCTAGAATAGAAAGTATATGTGGATAAACAAGAAACTTTTTGAAAAGAGAAAAACAACATAGAAGGAAACTCTTGCCCCACCAAATCTCTCTTTCCTGGAAAAATGCTAAGTGTGAGCACATATGTTAAGTATTCAATTAAAAAAAAAAAGAAAGAAAGAAAGCTGCATGGTGCTTTCCTGGCAGTCCAGTGGTTAAAGCTTTGCCTTCCAGTGTAAGGGATGCAGGCTCCATCCCTTGTCAGGGAGCAAAAATCCCACATGTCTCGTGGCCAATAAAACAAAACATAAAACAGGATCAACACTGTAACAAATTCAGAAAAGACTTTAAAAATATCCACATAAAACAAGTCTATAAAATACAGACAAATTTTAGCTTTAATGATATTACAGGGCAACTTGAACACTTCTGGAGACCACTGTGGAAACCCAATTGAAGTGTCTACAAAAGTTGAGCATTTAAGGATCTACTCAACAGAAATGCCTACGAATTTATACCAAAAGACATATACAAGAGTATTCAGCACAGCACAAGTCATAGAGCCTCAGCTGAAAACTCCATACAGGTCCATCAATGATTTCATGAGTCGATAAATTACAGCGTATTCCTACAAAGAAAAACTCTACTGCAACGAAAATGACTGAACTGCTGGTATACAGAGTTACGGAAATGAATCTCATAAATAAATGTTTAGTAAAGCAAGAAAGACATAAGAATGCATTACAAGTGCATCTGTTTACATAAGTGTCACAAGCAAGCAAAGTAATCAAAGGGCATATGTATAATCCACGCATACATTCAATGGTTATCTCTAAGGGAATGGAGCATGACTGGGAGACAGCCATCCCAAGAAGTCTGTCCCTTTACAGTGTCTGGTCACTTGTCTCTTCCAGAAGTAGGATTGGTTTTCCAAAGGTTCATCTCCCACCAGGGTGCTGCATCAGAGATGGAAGTTTGTTTCTTCCTGGCTTACTTACTCTTGAAGCCCATGCACCAAGAAACAGAAGTCTGATCTTTACTGGCTTGATGCTTGCCTGCTTAATTTCACTTAGTGAGTCCGAGTTGGAAACCCCAGTAATAAAACCATTATTGTGTCAAATGATCACAACCCCAGATGGAGGTTTGTGCCAGTGTCCAAGTGAGCTACTGAGCAGCATGTTTAGAGCCGTGCCTGGCACACACTAAGGTCATATGTTTGTTTTTACTGTAGTTACTATTATGCTTTCCATATGCAAATGTGAAGTTTATGTCCCTTTTCTTCTCCAAACAAAATAATCATACACAGAACTTTAAGAAATTCCAATACATACCTAAGCTTCATAAAGTCTATTTCCTTTCTACATCCCATCATTAAAAAAATTTATTTTGATTATAAACATTTCAAAGGTACAAGAAGTGCAGAAAATGATAGTATACACATCCACAGAGCCTCCACCACCTAAATTTAACAGGTGTTAATATTTGGCTGTATTTGCTTCAGATATTTGTGTGTGTTTTTAAAAGTAAAAGAAGCATATATGGAATTTAGAAAGATGGTAATGATAACCCTGTATGCAAAACAGCAAAAGAGACACAGATGTATAATATAGTCTTTTGGACTCTGGGGAGAAGGCGAGGGTGGGATGATTTGAGAGAATAGCATTGAAACATGTATATTATCATATGTGAAACAGATCGCCAGTCCAGGTTCGATGCATGAGACAGGGTGTTCAGGGCTGGTGCACTGGGATGACCCAGAGGGATGGGATGAGGAGGGAGGTGGGAGGGGGTTCAGGATGGGGAACACATATACACCCATGGCTGATTCATGTCGATGTATGGCAAAAACCACTACAATGTTGTAAAGTAATTAGCCTCCAATTAAATAAATTTTTAAAAAAAGAAAGAAAAAAATAAAACAGAAAAAATAAATAAAAGAAGCAGCTAAGCATTGCTCCCTTCAATGACTCTTTCCTCCCCTTTCCTTCAAATTCCAGAGGGTTTTACTCTCCTAAGGTTAGTATACACCATCCCCACTGTTACTCTGAAGTGAAGTGAAGTGAAATCACTCAGTCGTGTCCGACTCTCTGCGACCCTGTGGACAGTAACCTACTAGGCTCCACGGTCCATGGGATTTTCCTGGCAAGAATACTGGAGTGGGCTGCCACTTCCTTCTCCAGGGGATCTTCCCAATCCAGGGATTGAACCCGGGTCTCCTGCATTGCAGACAGACACTTTACCGTCTGAGCCACTAGGGGTACTCTTACTCTAAATGCATTTATTTACAGGGTCCCAGTTTAATACTTGGGCTTCCCTGGTGGCTCAGAGGTTAAAGCGTCTGGCCGCAATGCGGGAGACCAGGGTTTGATCCCTGGGTCGGGAAGATCCCCTGGAGAAGGAAATGGCAACCCACTCCAGTACTCTTGCCTGGAGAATCCCATGGAGGGAGGAGCCTGGTAAGCTACAGTCCATGGGGTCGCAAAGAGTCGGACACAACTGAGCGACTTCACTTCACTTCAATGTAATATTTAAACTATTAATTGAAAGCTGAAATAATATACAGTCCTGATAATGACCTTTCTCAAAATGTCTTTAATAAACAAAGAAGAGGAACTCTTGAAACAAGGTGATGTCCATTGATGGAGGATTTGGTGAGATTCAGGGACACTTTACGTGCAGGACAGTTTCTACTTTGCACAGAAGCTGCTTTTCTGTGTAAATAATGACTGGCAAGGCACCACAGCCCATCTAAGCTGGTCTCAGAATTTTAAGCACTAGTGTCATCGACCACAGTGGCCCACAACACATGCTTCACAGAATGTCCAACAGCTGAATCAAAGTGTCACCTTCTGGACACAGCAGTGACGGGGGCTCCTGCCTGCCTGCCCGAGACCGGGGACAGCTGTGACCTGCAGGTGAGGTCCCTGTGGTTGCCCACGCCCCTCCTGCCCTTCAGATGGCTGGCCCTGGGCTCTTCTTGTGACCTGCCCAGGAATCTGTAGCAGCTATGCTGACAGGTGTCCTAGCACTTGTTGGGCTGAGGACTCGACTGTCACATGTCACCTTACATTAAGATATGATGAGCTGTCCCAGTCTTAAAGCTTCCTCTGTGATGAGTCCCACCTCCCTGGAGGGGGGTCCTGGATACCACCCCTGCCCCCAGCCCCTCTAGAGTCTCCCCTGGGGCTTGTGAATGCCCTGGCCGCAGCACAATATCCTTTCATTATGGAATTAAATTATTCATTATATTATCATTACATAAAGATTTTATTATCCACCCCTAGACAAGCATTTCTGTGTGCAAGCCCTGCAGTGCTTGCTGTAGGGATGACATGGACCCTGCTGTCCAGGAGGAGGGAAACAACAGGAGCAGGTGCCTCGAGCGTGCCAGAATGTGGACATGCCGAAGGAATTCGGGCAAGGAAAGACATACTGTCAGAGCACTCACAATTCACCTTGGGAAGAGTCCTCTGAGGAGCTTGTGCTGTAAAGAATCCTCCTGCAATGCACGAGATGCAGGTTCAGTCCCTGGATCAGGAAGATCCCCTGGAGGAGGAAATGGCAACCCACTACAGTATTTCTGCCTGGAAAATTCCGTGGACAGAGGAGTCTGATGGGCTGTAGTCCAAGGGTCACAAAGAGTCAGAAACAACTGAGTGAGCACACCGCCCCCATCAGTCTCAGCTGCCAAGAAGATGAAACACGGGTGCCCCAACCTCTCTACAGGGCCCTTTAGAAAACTCACATTCACAGCCTGGCAAGTGGGCTCTCTCTCCTCCCACCTTTGCAGCTGCATCATCTATCAGGCCGCCTGGGGTGGGGAAGGGGGTTGGTCCATCCTGATTCTTAGCTACCCCTGGGATTCTATATGCCTGGAATTCACTGCTGCTTCTCACCATCCCATAAAAACTTACCTTTCCTGGATGCCTTCTTATTAAGGTTTTACTGTTTCCTTTATTGGTACTTTTATTGGTTAACAGAATAATTGATACAATAAAATGTGTTACTATAAGATAAGAATCTTAGAGCTAAAAGTGCCATTTAGTTCTAGAGTTATTAATCAAATTTCTTAGTGAATAGGTTTCTGGAGGCCAAGAAATTACCCAAAACTTAATGCAATGCACTTTTTTTCAGGGGAAGGGGCCTAAAGTTTTCATCAGATTCTTAAATAATAGTAACAATAAATCAATAAGTGTTAAGAAGCATTGCACTACATTCATTGATCTATACTGCATTCAACCAGTGTAAATAGAATGCATCAGGCATCCACAACAGACAGTAACAAGGCAGACATAGCCCTACCCTCGAGTCACTAAGAATCTTATACGTTGGAACAATAAAAGAGTATACACACGCAACTAATTATAGATAGTAATGAGTGCTGTGAGGGAAACAGTGAAATGCTAGAGGATAATGGGACCTGCTCAGAAGGGTGGTTGGGTTAGTCTGGTCCACTGGGGCTTAATTTGAGACCTAAAGGATATTTAGGAGCCAGCTTTAAACAGATAGGAGGAAAGCATTCTAGTCAAAGAGAATGGTGAGTGTGAAGGTTTTGCAGAAGAAACATGGAGGTTTGAGGAGAGGGGGAATAGTGATGCTGGATGGAGTTGGAGAAGGGGGAATTATGCAGTGGGTGCCATGGAAGCACTGGTAACCAGACTGAGTTTTTACAAGGTGCAATGAAAGCCACTTTAGGGGGCTGGGCAGGTGAGTGACACGATAGCGCTCAGGTTTGAGGAATGCCCCATGGCTGCCTAGAAGAATAGGGTGTAAGAGAGGCAAGGGCTGGTAGACAATTTTGCAGATGAGAGATAATGGTTGCTTGGCCTGGACAGGTGGAGGAGGGTAGAATTAGGGTATGTTTTAGAGGCAAGTTGATGAGATTGGATGATGGGTTGTAGTGGGGGAGGGGAGGAGTCAAGAGGATGGCCACTTATCTGGGTTGAGCCACTTGCTGGATAGTCATGTTTCCCAAGATGGGGAAGCCTGGGTCAAGTTTGGGTTGAGGGGTCAATCAAGTCCAATTTTCAACATCCTAAGTCTCAGAAGAGGTTGAGGAGAACAAGCTTATGAAAGAAATGTAGTCAGATTGCCACAAGTGTTGGGTACCTATTTGAGGTTTAAAATCATGAACTAAACATCAGGTTGTGTCTAGCCATGTTCATCTGTTTAGGTGTTGTTCTTGTTTTTCAGTCACTAAGTTGTGTCTGACTCTTTGTAACCTCATGGACTGCAGCACATCACACCTCCTTGTACATCACCATCTCCTGAAGTTTTCTCAAGTTCATGTCCACTGAATCAGTGATGCCATCCAAGCATGTTATTCTCTGTTGCCCTCTTCTGCCTTCAGTCTTTCCCAGCATCAGGGTCTTTCCCAAAGAGTCAGCTCTTCAATCAGGTGGCCAAAGTATTGGAGTTTCAGCTTCAGCATCAGTCCTTCCAATGACTATTCAGTGCTAATTTCCTTTAGGATTGACTGGTTTGATCTCCTTGCAGTCCAAGGGACTCTCAAGAGTTTTCCCCAGCACCACAGTTCTAAAGCATCAATTCTTCAGCACTCTGCCTTCTTTATAGTCCAAATCTCACATCTGTACAGGACTACTGGAAAAACTATAGCTTCAACTAGATGGACCTTTGCCGGCAAAGTGATGTCTCTGCTTTTTAATATGCTGTCTAGTTTTGCCATAGTTTTCCTGCCAAGAGACAATCACCTTCTAATTTCATGGCTGCAGTCAACATCTGCAGTGATTTTAAAGCCCAAGAGGAGGGAAATCTGTCACTATTTCCACAGTGAGCAAAAAGTGCAGTGAGCAAAAAGTGAGGTGATGGGAATTTCCTGATGGTCCAGTGGTTAGGGCTCTGCACTTTCACTGCTGAGAGTGCACATTCAATCCCTGGTCAAGAAACTAGGATCCCGCAAGCCTAGTGGCATGGCCCAAAGTACATAAATAAAGCAGTTATAAACATTCATGTACAGATTGCGTGAATATAAGTTTTTCTTTTAAAAAGGCAGGTAATGATTTAATCATGAGTCAGGGTGTTGTCAGCTAATTGTGAAAAATGCAGAGAAGGGCTAGAGAATTAAAGCTGTTTGCAGGAAGCAGCTGTAGTGATGCAGTAGAGACTACAGTGGCCCGAGATCCATTTTCTGCTGCTTCTCGGGAACATGGTTGGGCTACATTTCCCATATTCCCCTGAAGCTAGATGTGACTATATGACTAATTCCTGCCAATGCAATGAGAAGAGAAGATTTGAAGGTCGCTTCCTAGCCTGCCCATCAAAACCTTCCTTATGTGTTTTTCCATGCTCTTGTCCCCATTCAGCTGACTGTTTCGGTGACCTCTAGAGGGACCTTGGACTCTCCTGTTGCAGATGGCAGAATCATAGCGCTTGTGCCTGAGACCTGTAGAAAGCAGGACATCTCCCCACCACACACATGTGCAGCTTACCCTGCCCACCTGGATTGTTACCTGAGAAAGTTTCTCATATGTTGAGCCATTACACATTTGGGTATACTTGTAACTAAAAGTGTGCCAGCTCTAACTAGTGCAATAATAGGTCATGTCAAAGGAAGAAGATGGGATGGGAACTAATGGATCAGAGGGACCCATTTCTAACTGAAACCTCAATGAACTGAGAGGATTTCCTGGAGGAGCTAGGCAGTGGTTCTCAACCAAGGCTGCACATTCAAATCACCTAAAGACTACTAGAATCTTCAATGTCTGGGCTGCTTCCCAGACCAGTTAAAAATCAGATCTGGGAAGAAAGGTGACTGGGACTTCCCTGGTGGCTCAGGTGGTAAAGAATCTGCCTGCAATGCAGATCTGGGCTCGATTGCTGGGTCAGGAAGATCCCCTGGAGAAGGGAATGGCAACCCCCTTCAGTATTCTTGCCTGGGAAATCCCATGGACAAGAGGAGCCGGGTGGGCTACAGTCCAGGTAGGTGGTCGTAAAGAGTCAGACACAACTTTTGTGTACAGAGAGAAGGGAAAGGGAAGAAAAGAGGAGCCCAGTCATTTTTTAAAACTTCTCAGTTGATTCCAGTGTGCAGCCAGTATGCTGCTGCTGCTAAGTCACCTCAGTCGGGTCCAACTCTGTGCGACCCCATAGATAGCAGCCCACCAGGCTCCGCCATCCCTGGGATTCTCCAGGCAAGAACACTGGAGTGGGTTGCCATTGCCTTCTACAATGCATTAAAGTGAAAACTGAAAGTGAAGTTGCTCAGTCGTGTCCGACTTTTCATGACCCCATGGACTGCAGCCTACCAGGCTCCTCTGTCCATGAGATTTTCCAGGCAAGAGTACCAGAGTGGCCATAAAACAAGGATGAAATCTTGATGATCTGATTCACGGATCTCGGTCCTGTAAGGGTTTTACATGCATTTTATGACCAATAGGTCACCTGGAGGAGGAGCCTCACAGCTGGGAGAGGGGCATCTCCATCTCAGAAAACACCAACCAGAGTGGACTGCAGGTCCTTGAGGGATGCCAGCTGGTTACGGAGAATGGCTAAGAAAGAGTATCTCCTTCTCCACTCCAATATATGGTCAATGTCAGAGAGAGAGGGAGAGAGGGGGACTCCTGAAATGGATGAGATTCAATATAAGAAATAACCTGTTTTGCCCCTATTTGGTTAAAATTTACATTATCTGCTATCAGAAGGAATTAAACAAATGATTATATTTAGATGTGGATTTCATAGTTTGGGAAATGTGTGCCTGCTTGAATGCATTTTAATCATGAGCATTTTATTTCAAATCAGCCTCTGTTGTCAAATCTGTTGTCAAGGACTCAGTGTAATTATGGCGATCTCAGGTCCCAGTCCATCTGAGAGAGACCTTGCCATTGGTCCTCAAACCAGACTGGCCCAGTCGGTGGGCCTGATTCTTACTTGGGAGCTGCCTGAGTCCCTAACCCTGGCTAGTTCCCGGGGAGACATGATACAGTATAAATTTATCACTTTCACTGGCAGGTGACTCATGGGGTATATGTTTGTATTCACTCCTTCATAGACTTAACTACAAAGCTTCTTGCTTAGACTCAGTTCAGTTCAGTTGCTCAGTTGTGTCCGAGTCTTTGCGACCCCATGAATTGCAGCACACCAGGCCTCCCTGTCCATCACCAACTCCCGGAGTTCACTCAACTCATGTCTGTCAAGTCGATAATGCCATCCAGCCATCTCATGCTCTGTCGTTCCCTTCTCCTCCTGCCCTCAATCCCTCCCAGCATCAGAGTCTTTTCCAATGAGTCAACTCTTCACATGAGGTGACCAAAGTATTGGAGTTTCAGCTTTAGCATTATTCCTTTAAAGAACACCCAGGGCTGATCTCCTTTAGAATGGACTGGCTGGATCTCCTTGCAGTCCAACAAGAATCTTCTCCAATGCCACAGTTCAAAAGCATCAGTTCTTTGGCACTCAGCTTTCTTCACAGTCCAATTCTCACATCCATACATGACCACCGGAAAAACCATAGCCTTGACTAGATGGACCTTTGTTGGCAAAATAATGTCTCTGCTTTTCAAGACAATGCTATCTAGCTTGGTCATAACTTTCCTTCCAAGGAGTAAGCGTCTTTTAATTTCATGGCTGTAGTCACCATCTGCAGTGATTTTGGATCCCCCAAAATAAAGACTGACACTGTTCCCACTATTTCCCCATCTATTCGCCATGAAGTGATGGGACCAGGTGCCATGATCTTTGTTTTCTGAATGTTGAGCTTTAAGCCAACTTTTTCACTCTCCTGTTTCATTTTCATCAAGAGGCTTTTAGTTCCTCTTCAATTTCTGCCATTAGGGTGGTGTCATCTGCATATTTGAGGTATTGATATTTCTCCCAGCAATCTTGATTCAAGCTTGTGCTGCTTCCAGCCCAGTATTTCTCATGATGTACTCTCCATAGAAGTTAAATAATCAGGGTGACAATATACAGCCTTGACATACTCCTTTTCCCATTTGGAACCAGTCTGTTGTTCCATGTCCAGTTCTAACTGTTGCTTCCTGACTTACATACATATTTCTTAAGAGGCAGGTTAGGTGGTCTGGTATTCCCATCTGTTTCAGAATTTTCCGCAGTTTATTTTGATCCACAGAGTCAAAGGCTTTGGCATAGTCAATAAAGCAGAAAAAGATGTTTTTCTGGAACTCTCTTGCTTTTTCCATGATCCAGTGGATGTTGGCAATTTGATCTCTGGTTCCTCTGCCTTTTCTAAAACCAGCTTGAACATCTGGAAGTTCATGGTTCACATATTGCTGAAGCCTGGCTTAGAGAATTTTGAGCATTACTTTACTAGTGTGTGAGATGAGTGCAGTTGTACAGTAGTTTGAGCATTCTCTGGCATTGCCTTTCTTTGGGATTGGAATGAAAACTGACCTTTTCCAGTCCTGTGGCCCCTGCTGAGTTTTCCAAATTTGCTAGCATATTGATGCAGCACTTTCACAACATCATCTTACAGGATTTGAAATAGCTCAACTGGAATTCCATGTTTGTAGTGATGCTTTCTAAGGCCCACTTGACTTCACATTCCAGGATGTTTGGCTCTAGGTGAGTGATCAGACCATCGTGATCACCAAGATCTTGGTGATCTTGGTCACCAAGATCTTTTTGTACAGTTCTTCTGTGTATTCTTGCCACCTCTTCTTAATATCTTCTGCTTCTGTTAGGTCCATACCATTTCTCTCCTTTATCGAGCCCATCTTTGCATGAAATGTTTCCTTGGTATCTCTAATTTTCTTGAAGAGATCTCTAGTCTTTCCCATTTTTTTCCCATTCTGTTTCTAATAGAGGAAATTAGAGATTTCCTCTATTTCTTTGCATTGACTGCTGAGGAAGGCTTTCTTATCTCTTCTTGCTATTCTTCAGAACTCTGCATTAAGATGCTTATATCCTTCCTTTTCTCCTTTGCTTTTCACAGCTATTTGTAAGGCTTCCCCAGACAGCCGTTTTGCTTTTGCATTTCTTTTCCATGGGGATGGTCTTGATTCCTGACTCCTGTACAATGTCAGGAACCTCCGTCCATAGTTCATCAGGCACTCTATCTATCAGATCTAGGCCCTTAAATCTATATCTCACTTCCACTGTATAATCATAAGGGATTTGATTTAGGTCATACCTCAATGGTCTAGTGGTTTTCCCAACTTTCTTCAATTTAAGTCTGAATTTGGTAATAAGGAGTTCATGATCTGAGCCACAGTCAGCTCCTGGGCTTGTTTTTGCTGACTGTATAGAGCGTCTCCATCTCTGGCTGCAAAGAATATAATCAATCTGATTTCGGTGTTGATCATCTGGTGATGTCCATGTGTAGAATCTTCTCTTGTGTTGTTGGAAGAGGATGTTTGCTATGACCAGTGCGTTCTCTTGGCAAAACTCTATTAGCCTTTGCCCTGCTTCATTCTGTATTCCAAGGCCAAATTTGCCTGTTACTCCAGGTGTTTCTTGACTTCCTACTTTTGCATTCCTGTCCCCTATAATGAAAAGGACATCTTTTTTGGGTGTTAGTTCTACAAAGTCTTGTGGGTCTTCATAGAACTGTTCAACTTCAGCTTCTTCAGCATTACTGGTTGGGGCATATACTTGGATTACTGTGATATTAAATGGTTTGCCTTGGTAACGAACAGAGATAATTCTGTTGTTTTTGAGATTGCATCCAAGTACTGCATTTTGGACTCTGATTGACGATGATGGCTACTCCATTTCTTCTAAGAGATTCCTGCCCACAGTAGTAGACACTCAAAAATACTAATAGACCAAGGGGTAATAGTAACCATAACAATGAAAACAAGATGTTTTAATCAAATTTGTTCAATGGTATCACTCATATCTAAAGGCTCATATATCATTTTACTGTACATTGCTTTGGCTCTATGTAATTTTAAAGAATAGTTTAAATCATCTATTTAATTTGATCATCCCTTCCCTCTTTTAAATTTTGATATTTTCTAAATTTTCTTTTATATTTGTATGTTGTATGTATTTTTATAAGCAAATAGGAATACTAAAAGGTTTTAAATGGTCCATGCCCTCTTGATAACCTCTGTTGAAAAAATTATTTAAATGTTGCATGCACATGTATGTGCATGGTTAGAACATTTAAATAGCATCTGAGAGTATGAAATGCCAAGAGCCCGTGACTCTCTCTATTCCCCTGCCCTCTGTCCCTTTCACCAAAGAAGTCACTGTTAAGAGTGTCATATTTTCTTTCCAGAAAGCAAAATATATATATGCCAATACAGAATTTTAAACATATTCTTTTTTATTATTTATACAAAATGAAGCCTATTATATATACTGTTCTCTAACTTGCTTTTTTTCCAATGATGTATCTTAAAGATCATACCATATCAATATGTGTGGCTCAACTTTAGTTTTTAACAGCAGAATATTCTGTAGAATGACTTTGATATAGTTTATATAACATTTTTCTCCTAGACACTTTTCTTATTTTCAGATTCAGACGTATAAACAATGTGTTAGGGAACATACTACTTCGGCAAACTTTTATGAGTAAACTTTTATATGCCAAACTCAAAATGATGGTTAAAACATTTTAAGAGATAATTTACAATTTGAAATATAAAAACAGCACATTAAGGCCATTAGAGTAGCAGATCCCTGAGTTGACTTATTTTACTGATACATTTGGGGAAGGGAAAGAGCATTTGCCTTTCTACACCATCAAGGTCTCAAGTCAACATGAGCAGAGGCAAGCAAAAGGAAAGTTACACTTTACTTTCAGAGTCAACACTTCAGCGATATTTCTATCCCTGGATGACCAGAAATGGCCCAGGAACTTGTGAATACAAAGCACTTTTTCTGAGCCTCAAGCTCACTTGGGGTGTCTGTCATTTGCTCAGAGCAAAGACGAGATCTGAAGCAAAGAGGCGGAGAAAAGGCTCCCATCAGGGCCTTTTGCTTTCTGATGCCCTGCCCAAGAGAGCATGAGAATAACATTTTCTGCTTCCTACTGAGTACATTAGATGTAGTATATACACATCTATAAAATTTCCACTGGGACAAAAGTTTACATCCAGTCTTCTAGTTTCTCTTCTCAGAGGTAGCCACTATTATTACCTAAGGAAACTTCAGATTGTCTAGGAGAAGGGTTTCTCATCTTCAGCACTACTGACATTTTGTGCTAGATAATTCTAGTCATCGGAGAGAAGGAGCTGTTCTGTGTAGTGCCAGATGTTTAGCAGCATCTCTGATCTCTACTCACTAGTTGCCCTGTCCAGTTGTCTCCAGATATTATCAGTGCTATTTCTGTTGAAAACCACTGGCCTTGGGACACACACACATATAGACACAGACACAAGCACACACACAGGCTACCTGTATGTATGTATACATATATATACATATATATAATATATATATATGATTCTCAGGTAGTGTTAGTGGTAAAGAACCCACATGCCAATGCAGAGATGCAAGTTTGATCACTGGGTCTGGAAGATCCCCTGGAGAAGGAAATGGCAGCCCACTCTAGCATTCTTGCCTGGAGAATCTCATGGACAAGGCTACAGTCCAAAGGGTCATAAAGAGTTAGACATGACTGAAGTGAGTTAGCATGCATGCATACTGAACTGAGCTGAATAATATTTGCTTGTATGGTTGTAGCATAAATTGTTTACCCAATCTCACCTTGAGAAACCTGTATGCAGGTCAAGAAGCAACAGTTAGAACCAGACATGGAACAACAGACAGTTTCAAAATTGGGAAAGGAGTATGTCAAGGCTGTATATTGTTACCCTGTTTGTTTAATTTATAAGCAGAGTACATCATATGAAATCCTGGGCTGGATGAAGCATAAACTGAAATCAAGATTGCTGGAAGAAATATCAATAGCCTAAGATATGCAGATGACATCACCCTTATGGCAGAAAGAAAAGAGAAACGAAAGAGCCTCTTGATGAAAGTGAAAGAGGAGAGTGAAAAAGCTGGCTTAAAACTCAGCGTTCAAAAAACTAAGATCACGTCATCTGGTCCCATCACTTCATCCAAATAGATGGGGAAACAATGGAAACAGTGACAGATTTTGTTCTCTTGGGCTCCAAAATCTCTATGGGCAGTGGCTGCAGCCATGAAATTAAAAGATGCTTACTCCTTGGAAGAAACCCAGACAAACCTAGAGAGAATATTAAAAAGCAGAGACATTACTTTGCCAACAAAGGTCCATATAGTCAAAGCTATCATTTTTCCAGTATCATGTATGGATATCAGAGTTGGACCATAAGGAAGGCTGAGCGCCAAAGAATTGATGCTTTTGAACTGTGGTGTTGGAGAAGACTTTTGAGAATCCCTTGGACTGCAAGATCAAACCAGTCAACCCTAAAGGAAATTAACCCTGAATATTCACTGGAGGGATTGATGCTGAAGCTGAAGGTCCAATACTTGGACCACCTAATGCGAAGAGCTGACTCATTTGAAAAGACCCTGATGCTGGGAAAGACTGAAGGCAGGAAGAGAAGGGGATGACAGAGGTTGAGATGATTGAATGGCATATCTGACTCAATGGACATGAGTTTGAGCAAATTTCAGGAGATGCTGAAGGACAGGGAAACCTGGCATGCTGCAGTCCATGGGATCAGAAAGAGTCAGACACAACTGAGTGACTGAACAACAACAATACTTTGATAGATATTTTTTAAAAAACATTATTTTGTTGCAGCAAACAATTCTGCATATATATATATATATATATATATATAATATAGTATATCTGTGGGGTAAATTCTTGATGTGAAATTGCTGAGCCAAAGGTATATGTATGTAAAATTGTGATAAATACTAACCAAATTGCCTTCCAAAGAGACTGTACTAATTTTAACTCCCACTAAAGAGGTACAAGGGTGCCAGTTTCTATACACCCTTGCCAACTCAGTGTGTTAACACATCTTTTCATCTTTTTTAATCCAAAAGGTGAAAAAAGTCTTTCTTTTAACCTCAGCTCTGCCACTGTGTTCAGTTCTAGAGCAGGTATTCTGAAGAGAAATTGCTCGAAAATGCACCTAGATCCAAAGACCAGGACAGAGAATTCTGGTGAAGAATTTTGATGAAGCTCTTCAGGTTTGTTTGTTTGTTTGTTTTTTTGCAGGCTGAATCTAATTTATCCAAGCTCTTGGAAATTGCAAGTGATTCTCAAGGAGAGGCCCCAACCCCTTGAGACCGTGTGCTTAGCTCACACAACATGCTGAAGCATGATTTCTGGAAAGGTGTTTTGCATTCCTGTAGATACATATATGATAAATATTTTGTTATCATCTTTCTCTGGTGCTGAGAGGTGCTATCTGTCTGCTTTAATCTATGTGCTGAATTATAGATATACATGATCAAATAAAGTCAAGACAAGAATCAGGCCTCATAAAAATCTTGCCTACAGCATGTACCAAAAGACGTCAGTCGTGCCAAGGAAAGCCAAGGGTTGTGCAATTACCCAGCAGAGGTTGAAATTTTTGACAAAAACAGGGACTTCATTGAAAATAGTATAAAAATGAATCTTCATTTTAAAAAAAAGTCATTTTGATACTTTGCTAATGTGAACATTGAAAACCATGGCTTCTGACCTCCAGTATTTCCTTCCTCTGTAAAGTCCAGGATAAAATAGATTTTCCATTCTCATTTTCTGGGTTGGTCACTTTGGCTCTAACTTAAACCGAGTTTTCAAGCGGTTGCATCAGACCAGAATGTTCCACACTTTGCCATTGCCTGACTGAAGACAAAGATCCATTCTTTCACCCAGGGACCAGTTATCGGAAGCCTACTATGTGTCAGGTCCTCAGCTAGATTCTGGCAAAGGCTCTGATGAGTAAGATACCACGCCTGCTGGCCAGACCTCGTATGAAAGAAGATCATGTGGGAACCAGGCGAGAGAGCCGGCGGTATGAAGACCTCTGCCTGTGTGTGTGTGGAGGTCCCCAGGACACACCAGCAGAAGCTTTCAGGGTTCATCAGAGTCCAGAGAGCTCAAATTTACCGAGAAGTGCAAATGCCTCTGACTACTCTTAGAGAAGCTACTGAAGTCTGTGATCTGATCACTTCCTAGTCACCCGCTTGGAGTAGGAGGGATCGCCTAAAAACACAAGATGGCCAAACACATGACACCCAGCCTTGGACAGATGAGACTGGCAGTAGTTTATGATTCACATGAACTCACAGCCCGAGGGAGGAAGAGACTGGACTCCACGCAGCGCCACTCTGGGCTTGCTCTCTGGAGCAGAGGGAACCAGCGCGGGCAACGGGAGAAATGCTCTGTAGTAACAGGAGGGTGAGATGCCCCCTGGTTCCTGCAGACAATGTGGTTTCCTTGTTTGAAAAATTGTGTGGGCTGAATGAATGAAATGAAACCTATGAGGTTTAGAACTGGGTGGGGTCTGGCTGATCTGGCTGATCTGGCTGACAGGGGCTGGGTAGGGGCCATGGATGTCTGGTGAGAACAAGGAACTCATGAGTAGGACTCTGCAGCCCTGTGAAGGTCAGATGTCAAGGCAGAACATGGAAGTTCAGGCTCTACAATACAATCGGTCAGGTTCCTTACTGGTAATTTTCCTTCTGTGTCTCTTTTCCATTAGGAGCCCAGGGTTAGCTTTGAGGGTAGGAACCAACTTTCTCCACTCATTGTATAAATACAAGCAGACAATCAATCCTTGCCACTCAGTTGTGATGTCTGTAACTGAGCAGGACCCTATGGGCCCTTCCCAGAACAGACCCCCTCCCAGGTCCTCTACCTGCCTTTTTTGTCCGTAGAAAGACTTGAGTAAAAGAATAAATTTAATCGGAGAAGTGAAAAAAATGTATGAATATCAAGCAAAACAAAATTAAGATAGCTTAGCCATTAGATCAGAGTCAGGGACATTTATTTCCTCCTCAATGGCTATGACACTATTCTGAACTATATCTTTTGGGCTCGTTTGCAGATACTGGTGGGCTGCAGTCCATGGGGTTGCTGAGTCAGACACGACTGAGCAACTTCACTTTCACTTTCATGCATTGGAGAAGGAAATGGCAACCCACTCCAGTGTTCTTGCCTGGAGAATCCCAGGGACAGGGGAGCCTGGAGGGCTGCCATCTATGGGGTCGCACAGAGTCGGACATAACTGAAGTGTTAGCAGCAGCAGCAGATACTGAAATCCCCCCAGGTAGAAGAAGTTAACTGCATGCTGTCCATAAGCAGGCCCGAGACCAGTTGAAACCATAAGGTTGATGACGCTGACTCCCGACTGCCTCACCACCAATCAGTCAGGTGAATGTCCGTGAGCTGCTCCCACCCCCACAACCCCTCTCCCTCACCCTGTCTTTGGAAACCTTTCTCTGAAAGCCTTTGGGGAGTTCAAGCCTGTGGGCACTAGCTGCCTGGATACCTTGCTCAGCATCTGCAGTACCTGCTGTGCTTTCCTTCACCACATCCACTGTCAATACGTGTCACAGTGTTATAAACCCCGTGTCACAGGCTTTACTGCATCTGAGGAAGTGGACCCGAGGTTAGTTTGGTAAAAATGTCTATTTTCTTTTTGTCTGTCTGGCACACAGGCCCCTTTCTTTGGATGAAAGCACCTCAACTTGGGGAGAACTACTGTCCCTGCTCTCAGTCCATGAACTCTTGATGTTCTGATGCATTTAATTCCCCTTCCAGGATATTCCAGTGGCAGATAGGGACTCAGATGTGACCCATCAGAGCATTCTATCACCTGGTCACAGTGACTGGTTCACAAAGAAACATGTTAGCCAGGCCAGGCTTAACTCTGGGACTTTGATAAATAGAAATTTAAAGAACGCTCTTTCTCAAAGTCTTCATTTGGTTGGGCTGCTATAACAGAATGCCATAGACTGGATGCCTTATAAACAACAGAAATTTATTTCTCACAGTTCTAGAGACTGGGCAGACCAGGGTCAAGGTGCTGGCAGGTTAGGCGTGCTGTGAGAGCCTGCTTCCTGGTTCACAGATGGCCTTCTTGCTTTGTCTTCTAGTGGCAAGAGAAAGGGAGCTCTTTGGGTCTTTGTCATGAGGGTGCTAACCCCATCCTGAGGCCTTTGCCCTCATGACCTAATCATCTCCCAAAGTCTCCACCTCCTCATACTGAACACTGGGGGTTATGTTTCAGCATAAGAATGTGAAGGCACAGAACAAAATATATGGGGTAGTGGAGACAAAAGGAGAGGGAAAGAGAGCGTGTGAGTATTTTAGCTTCCAATCCAGCAACACTGGAATTAGAAATGGCCCTGAATTTTCAGTCAAACAAGTCAATAAATTCTCCCTTTAATTTTGGTTTAAGTTTGTTTGACGTGAGTTCCTGTCATTTGCAGCTAAAAAGTGCTAATCGACAGACAGATGCCTCACTTGCCCCTTTTGAATGGAAAGTGAGGAATGTGTACTAACATGCTGGTAATTTAATCTATTGTTTTTTCATTGTTTTCCCACTTAGATAACAATGTCACAACAACCCTCCAATAGCCTACAACCATCCTGGGTTCCCCAACCTTGCTTCAGCCATACTTGCTTGCTTTCTGTTCTTTGAACGAAATAAGCTCAGTCCCACCTCAGGACACTGTCCTTCCCTTTGCCTGAGACATTACTTTGTCACCCAGTTTAAATGTCACTGCCTCAGAGAAGCCTGCTCAGAAGCCCCAGCTAACGTCTCCTCTCAATGGCTCTCTCACGATCTTGTGTTTTTCTTTCATTATAGCCCATCGCCATCTGACACCTTCTTGTTTACATATATTTTTATTGTCTGTGTATATCCATGACTACAAACTTCCTAAGGACACTGATTTTCTCTGTATTCCCCATGCTTAGAACAGTGTCTGACACACAGTAAGGGCTCAGTATAAGTTTGTGAAATCAGTCAATGAACAGCCAAACATGTAGCCACTATTTATGCACGCAGATTATGTAAGCACTTTATAGGGGTTACTCAATCCTCAAAACAATCTTGAGGAAGGATTCCTATCATCTTACAGGTAGGAAGATAGAGGTTTGGAGAAGTTGAGCAACTCTCCCAAATTTATATACCTGGGAAATGGAGAGGTGTGATTTGTACAAAGGACATCGGACTAAAAATTTGTAGTCTTACTTATTTTGGTGACTCCCAGATTTGATTCAGCTTTTAACATCATACAATCCTAACAGATAAAAATCTTTGCTAGATCATAAGTAGCAGTTTGGGAATGATTTATGTAACACAGCCATCACACAGAACACTGACCCTCTCTCTTTATGAGATCTTAGGGACACACAGGCCAGAATAGGTCTAAATGGAGATCCTAGTTAGACAAATAGAGCCTGGTAATGCCTGTGATGCATCTGGAAAGAAATTATTAAGGAGGAACTAGGACAGTTCTAGCTTTTAGAAGACATATTTGTGACAAAAGAGGAGAGAGATCATAATCTCATGTGCAAGGGGTAGATGTGAGTGGGATGTTGGGAGAATATGTGAAATGCAGCCCCTCTTTGAATGGAATACAAAAAAGTGAAAAGAAAATAAACTCAAGGTAGGGAGTTACTGTAATTGACGTGTGAATGTATTGTTGGTTGTAGAGAGGATCACAAAGTCAGAATAAACTCTGTGCAGAGAGAAAAATAAAATATAACAAAAATGACAACATATCATAGAAATTGAAAGACTTATTTGAAGTTCAATTGTATAAAACATCTAGCTGTCAAATATTCGATTTCTTATATTTTTGAAGTTTATTTAATCTTCATGTAGACTTTGACATGTAAGATTATAAACTGAGTAAAGGAAACATCTTTTATCCTCTTCTTTGAGTACCTGAATTCATCCTTTTCATCACAAGGTATTCAAGCATAAAAGCCCATGATATATTCAAATAAGATAAGTGAAAACATTTTTAATGCTTGAAAAAGATGTAACAGGTAACAGAAGTTATACGTGTGCGTCACTATCTGGTGTTTAGAAACAGCCATAGACATGGCAGTCATGGACCCTAGTGTTGTGTATTATATTCTGTTTTTTCTTCCCCATTCAGAATGTTGGCCACCTCAAAACATTCATACTTAAAAATATTTTGCAATAGTTCTAATATTTCTCAATTTGAAGTTGAACTTACAATTGTAACAATGCTTTAAGTTAAACTCCACATGAGGCTTATTATTGCAGAGTTGAATAAACTATGAATACTAAAATACATTGTCACTTAAAAGTTTTTTTATCTTGAAATACTCTCAGACTTACCACAAGTGACAAACATAGTGTAAAGAATTCACCCAGCTTCCCTGAACGTAACCTTATATAGTTCAGTTCAGTTTAGTTGCTCAGTCGTGTCTGACTCTTTGCAACCCCATGAATCGCAGCACGCCAGGACTCCCTGTCCATCATCAACTCCAGGAGTTCACTCAAACTCGTGTGCATGGAGTTGGTGATGCCATTCAGCCATTTCATCCTCTTGTTGTCCCCTTTTCCTCCTGCCCCCAATCCCTCCCAGCATCAGAGTCTTCCAATGAGTCAACTCTTCACATGAGGTGGACAAAGGACTGGAGTTTCAGCTTCAGCATCATTCCTGCCAAAGAAATCCCAGGGCTGATCTCCTTCAGAATGGACTGGTTGGATCTCCTTGCAGTCCAGGGGATGCTCAAGAGTCTTCTCCAACACTACAGTTCAAAGCATTAATTCTTCGGTGCTCAGCTTTCTTCACAGTCCAACTCTCACATCCATACATGACCACAGGAAAAACCATAGCCTTGACTAGATGGCCTTTTTGGCAAAGTAATGTCTCTGCTTTTCAATATGCTATCTAGCTTGGTCATAACTTTTCTTCCAAGGAGTAATGTCTTTTAATTTTATGGCTGCAGTCACCATCTGCAGTGATTTTGGAGCCTGAAAAATAAGGTCTGACACTGTTTCCCCATCTATTCACCATGAAGTGATGGGACCGGATGCTATGATCTTCGTTTTCTGAATGTTGAGCTTTAAGCCAACTTTTTCACTCTCCTCTTTCACTTTCATCAAGAGGCTCTTTAGTTCCTCTTCACTTTCTGCCATAAGGGTGGTGTCATCTGCATATCTGAGGTTATTGATATTTCTCCCGACAATCTTAATTCCAGCTTGTGCTTCTTCCAGTCCAGTGTTTCTCGTGATGTATTCTGCATATAAGTTAAATAAAAAGGTGACAATATACAGCCTTGATGTACTCCTTTTCCTATTTGGAACCAGTCTGTTGTTCCATATCCAGTTCTAACTGTTGCTTCCTGACCTGCATATAGTTTCTCAAGAGGCAGGTCAGGCAGTCTGGTATTCCCATCTCTTTCAGAATTTTCCACAGTTTATTGTGATCCACAGAGTCAAAGGCTTTGGCATAGTCAATAAAGCAGAAAAAGATGTTTTTCTGGAACTCTCTTGCTTTTTCCATAATCCAGTGGATGTTGGCAATTTGATCTCTGGTTCCTCTGCCTTTTCTAAAACCAGCTTGAACATCAGGAAGTTCACAGTTCACATATTGCTGAAGCCTGGCTTAGAGAATTTTGAGCATTACTTTACTAGTGTGTGAGATGAGTGCAATTGTGTGGTAGTTTGAGCATTCTTTGGCATTGCCTTTCTTTGGAATTGGAATGAAAACTGATCTTTTCCAGTCCTGTGGCCACTGCTGAGTTTTCCAAATTTGCTGGCATATTGAGTGCAGCACTTTCACAGCATCATCTTACAGGATTTGAAACAGCTCAACTGGAATTCCATCACCTCCACTCTAGCTTTGTTCGTAGTGATGCTTTTTAAGGCCCACTTGACTTCACATTCCAGGATGTCTGGCTCTAGGTGAGTGATCATACCATCGTGATTATCTTGGTCACCAAGATCTTTTTGGTACAGTTCTTCTGTGTATTCTTGCCACCTCTTCTTAATATCTTCTGCTTCTGTTAGGTCCATACCATTTCTCTCCTTTATCGAGCCCATCTTTGCATGAAATGTTCCCTTGGTATCTCTAATTTTCTTGAAGAGATCTCTAGTCTTTCCCATTTTTTCCCATTCTATTTCTAATAGAGGAAATTAGAGACTTCCTCTATTTCTTTGCATTGACCGCTGAGGAAGGCTTTCTTATCTCTTCTTGCTATTCTTCGGAACTCTGCATTAAGATGCTTATATCCTCCTTTTCTCCGTTGCTTTTCACAGCTATTTGTAAGGCTTCCCCAGACAGCTGTTTTGCATTTCTTTTCCATGGGGATGGTCTTGATTCCTGACTCCTGTACAATGTCAGGAACCTCCGTCCATAGTTCATCAGGCACTCTATCTATCAGATCTAGGTCTTTAAATCTATTTCTCACTTCCACTGTATAATCATAAGGGATTTGATTTAGGTCATACCTCAATGGTCTAGTGGTTTTCCCAACTTTCTTCAATTTAAGTCTGAATTTGGTAATAAGGAGTTCATGATCTGAGCCACAGTCAGCTCCTGGGCTTGTTTTTGCTGACTGTATAGAGCGTCTCCATCTCTGGCTGCAAAGAATATAATCAATCTGATTTCGGTGTTGACCATCTGGTGATGTCCATGTGTAGAGTCTTCTCTTGTGTTGTTGGAAGAGGATGTTTGCTATGACCAGTGCATTCTCTTGGCAAAACTCTATTAGCCTTTGCCCTGCTTCATTCTGTATTCCAAGGCCAAATTTGCCTGTTACTCCAGGTGTTTCTTGACTTCCTACTTTTGCATTCCAGTCCCCTGTAATGAAAAGGACATCTCTTTGGGTATTAGTTCTAAAAGGTCTTGTAGGTCTCCATAGAGCCATTCAACTTCAGCTTCTTCAGCATTACTGGTTGGGGCATATACTTGGATTACTGTGATATTGAATGGTTTGCCTTGGAGATGAACAGAGATCATTCTGTCGTTTTGAGACTGCATCCAAGTACTGCATTTTGGACTCTTTTGTTGACGATGATGGCTATTCCATTTCTTCTAAGGGATTCCTGCCTGCAGTAGTAGATATAATGGTCATCTGAGTTAAATTCACCCATTCCAGTCCATTTTAGTTCACTGATTCCTAGAATGTCGATGTTCACTCTTGCCATCTCTTGTTTGACCACTTCCAATTTGCCTTGATTCATGGACCTTACATTCCAGATTCCTATGCAATATTGCTCTTTACAGCATCGAACCTTGATTCTGTTACCAGTCACATCCACAACTGGGTATTGGTTTTGCTTTGGCTCCATCTCTTCATTCTTTCTGGAGTTATTTCTCCACTGAATTGCCAGTGGCATATTGGGCACCTAATGACCTGGGGAGTTCCTCTTTCAGTATCCTATCATTTTGCCTTTTCATACTGTTCATGGGGTTCTCAAGGCAAGTGGTTTGAGAAGTGGTTTGCCATTCGCTTCTCCAGTGGACCACATTCTGTCTGACCTCTCCACCATGACCCGCCCGTCTTGTGTGGCCCCACATGTCATGGCTTATTTTCATTGAGTTAGACAAGGCTGCGGTCCTAGTGTGATCAGACTGACTAGTTTTCTGTGATTATGGTTTCAGTGTGTCTGCCCTCTGATGCCCTCTTGCAACACCTACCATCTTAACTTGGGTTTCTCTTATCTTGGACGTGGGGTATCTCTTCATGGGTGTTCCAGCAAAGTGCAGCCACTGCTCTTTACTTTCGACGAGGGGTATCTCCTCACTGCTGCTCCTCCTGATCTTGAACTTGGAGCCCATGCAACCACCACTCCCTGGACATGGGGTTGCTTCTCCCAGCCGCCGCCCCTGACCTCAGATGTGGGGTAGCTCCTGGATACTAAAATTATCACAACCAGGAGATTAACCCTGACATAACAGTATTAGCTAAATTACAGATTTTACTTGAATCTCACCAGTTTTCTCACTGACGTCCCTTTTCTGAGCCAGGGTCCAATCCAAGATCCCATTTTGTGTTGAGTCGTCAAGTCTCCTTGATCTGCAATCTGTGACAGTTCCTCTGTTTTTGTCTTTTGTGATCTGGACACTTTCCATGCATGGTGGTCAGCCATCTGGTAGAATGTGCCTAGATATGTATTTATCCGAGGTTCTCTATTAGATTCAGATCAGACATTTTGGGCAGGAATATGAGAGAAGGGACTTGCCCTTCTCATCACCTCACACAGACAGGGTGCATACTGTGAATGGACTTTGTTGCTGGTGATGAGGATTTTGTTCACTCGGTTCAGGTGGTGTCTGCTGGGTTTCCCTATCATAAAGTTACTATTTTTCTCTCCATAGTTAGCAAATATCTTGCAGGGAACTACTTTGAAAATACATAAATATCATGTTCTCATAATTCTTTTCCCCACTATTTTTTGCACCCACTGAACATTTTTCCTACAGACTGTTATTAATTGTGGTGTTTGCCTAACGGTGGTTTTCATTCTCATTCTTTCTACATTTTTAAAATGGGAATTCGTCTATAAGTAAAATCTATACTTACTCTTCTGGTTATTTACTCAGTCAGTTATGTATTCATATCAGTATGGTCTCATTTTATTCTATAGGTTATACTCTAATACTAGCATTAATTACATTGCTGCTCCAATTGGTCCAGCTTTGGCCATTGGCAGCTCTTTCAGATTGGCCCCTATGTCCCTTTAACCTGCCCTATGGCTTTTTTTCTTTCTTTTTTTTTTTAAAAGAGCTTCTTGCTTTCTGGCACCATAGGTTTATCTAGGTTTTTGGTTTTTTTTCCTTCTCCTGAAATCAGACACTTCCCTAAGAATCTCTGGTTCCTTTTATTGGAAAATGGCATTTAGATCTGGGTGTTGAGCACAGAACTTGCAGTAGAAGAGGAATGCACAAATGGTCTCTTTCTTTCACACATACATTCAAGATTTCAATGCTAAAGAACTTGAGGTGTACACTTCAGTACAAACTGGATTATGTCTTTAGCTTTAGGCTTAAAATGTGGCATTTTGATTTTTGAAATATTTACAAGTCATTAGATCTTATGTCAGATTTATAAGTAAAATTTACTAGTAGAACTTTATAAGCAAGATGTTTCTCTTAAATGTGATATATCTCAACAGGACAGAAATCCTTACACAAAGTTAAATTTGCTAATTTGAAACACATTTAAAACCTTCAAGACATCATGAAAAATATTTATTAAGACACTTTTCCTGGTTCACCCAATAATTAATAAATATCAACTTTGTGTAAGAGTGGAGGACACAAGATTGAATATGGCATGGCCCCTATCTTCAAGTAGCTCACAAGTTGAAATCCTTTGGAGGCTCTTTGTATTTTCCCTGTTTCAAATAAATTTGCTTTTTCCTCCCCATAAATCTTTTTTGTTTTGTTTTTACTATCCATTCCTCTCATTGTTATTCTTCTGATCCACAGTTATGTCTCTTTTTCCTCAAGCCCATATACCTCAGTTTCAAAACTCTGCTTAAATTTCTCCTCCTCCAAGAAGCCTTCCCTATATTGTCCAATCTCATCTAGCTGAATCTTTTTCCAGCTCCACAAGGCTAAGGATAATTTGTCTCACAGGCATGTCAATTCAACATGAGGAGACTGGAACTCATCATACTCCCCTCATCCAGCCCCCTCGACCTCACCTTTCTCGAGTGTCTTCCACTTAAACAATGCTGCAGTTATCCACTCAGGAGCCTAAGCCAGAAACCTGTAGGCAGCTGAGTCTCCTCTGCTTTCCCTGATCCCAGATTCAGTGGTCAACAAGCAGTCAATTCTCCTTCTAGCTCCACGTTTTGCTTCTGCCCTCTCCTTACCATCAGACAGGTCCTCTTTCTTTCTTATCTCATTTGCGATTTGTCTTCAATGGGTCTTCTGAAAAGGAGATCCCAAACCAAGAATTTTGGTGCATGTGGTTTATTTGGGAGGTGATGCCAGGAAGGGCTGTGGGGGAGCTGGGAAATGAGATGTGGAAAGTGAGGGGAAACATTAAAAATTGTGCTAATGAGTGGATCACTATTGAGGACAACTGGGGCCCAATCCACTGGGACCCCTGAGAGAAACTTTGAGGTACATGCCTCAGAATTGTCTTTACAAGGTACGAGGGAGCTGGTGTATATATCTACTGGCCCAAGCAAGCTCTCTCCTGGGGCTAGAGCCTCGACAGAGAAACAGGAAGCCATTAGCATGTGTGGGGACAGTCTGAGGAGACATCTGGGGTTGGAAGGACAGAGGTTCTGACAGCATTGGCTAAACCGCCAGGGCCTCCTAACTGGTTGTCCTGCCTCCAGTCTTGCTCCCTCCCATCCAACCCCACTACTGCCCTCAGCAAACCTTCTAAAACGCCAAATAGATCTTGCTATTCACCTGCTTGAAATCTGTCAGGGCTTCCTTTTGCTTTCAGAAAGAAATCCAAATAGCCTGACTTGATGGGCAAAGGCTCTGCCCTGTTTCTCCTGACTGCTCTTCCAGGTTTGTCTCTCATCACTCCTCAGAGCTTGATCAGACCCCAGGCTCCAGGCACATTGCCCTAGCTATGATTTTTCTCTTGAGCCAAACTCACGGGGTCCTTGCACACAGCAGTTCCCTTGCCTATAGATTGCTCATAAATATTTAACAAACATTTGACTATCTACTACATGTCAGGAACTGTGCTAGATACAGCAGGTCAATTAAGGAATAAATCACATTTCTTGTCTTCAAGGGGCTTACTCATCAGAAGGAAGGAAACATACATACAGAAATATTTACACTTCAACTAGGCACTGTATTAGAGAAGGGCTGTTAGAAAAAATGATGCCTAATGGAGACCTGATGGATGAAAAGGGGTTTATCCTGGAGACACAGGAAATAGCCTGGTGTGTGATTCACATTTCTGAATGGGGATGGTGAGGTATGTGGCAGGAAAGGCTGAGGGTAAGGCTGACCAGTGGTCTGATATCTCTCCCTCCTGGGGAGCTTTGGCTTAATTCTTCAGATCAAGACATAATGAGAGGACCCCTTTTCATCCTTCTTGAGGGTTTTTCAATTCACTCTGGGGTTGCCTCTTCTAGGAAGACCTCCCTAATTCTCTTCCCCTTTTAGATATTCATCTTCCGTGCTCTTCTAGTCTCCTTGGAAACCAAACCATCTCTCGGTGGTTATCAAGCTGGCTTGTGTTTTAAGGTGTACCTCCCCCATGGCCTGCCAGCCTCTTTAAAGGAAGGGCTGCTCCTTCTCACCTCGGTATCACACTGCCTAGTACAGTGTGGAGCCCCTTCAGTTGAGACACATTTGGACACCTAAGTGCTTTAAGGAGGACAGAAAAAGTTGGAGGACTAAGAGATGCTGCTCTTCGGAAGTTCCTCTGAAGCCACGGGCACATGGTCTATGCCCAGATGAGTGCAGCAAATTGTTGGAGACACTGGACTTTAGACACATGCTTCTGAGACCATAAAGACTGTGATAATTTCCTAAGATTGGTTATTTTAGTTACAAATAAATGATTATGGTTTGCTAATGGATTTTACAATAGCTGTGCTCTAGAATTCTTAAACTTTTCCCCCCTCCTTCCTTCAGTTTTTAGACCTGGGCTTTGATCTGCAAGGTGATGGGGGGCAGTTGGGGAAAGAGGTGCTCTTCTGTAACACAAACACTTTTCATTTTTGCTTTGGCTAGACTCAAAGCCAAGTTCTCTATCTGACTTTCTGGAATGACCAATAGCACTAAATGGGTAGGAGGTAGGCAGTCTGAACTGAGTCTTCTGTACCTCCAAGAAGGTCAGCTTCTGACAAGGGTTGTAGATGGGAAGGAACAATGAGAGTATGAAAAACTCTTTCAGAAAAATTTGTTTTCATTGTCCCTCTTCTCCTTCCAGGATGAAGAGTAGGTGAATGGGGAAACCATTGCTTGTGGGCCCTCCACCACACCTTTTTCTGAAGGAAAACTTCAACTCTTCTGTTTTCTTGCAGCAGAGAAGCCAAATCCAGCTGGCTCTGCAGCTTCTGGCAGGTTAAAAGTGTGCATTTCCACATGGTTTGCAGGGTCACACCAAATTCTAACAGTTTTTTTTTTTTCTTTAAACCTTTCTGCTGCTGATTCCTCTGAACACATCGTGGGGCTCTAAGCAGAACTCCAGGTTAATCTGCCAGTGTCTGGTGTTTGTGTGTCACTTTTGTGTTGGGTTCTCCCCAGTAGGTTGCCTTGTCCTTGAGGGAGGAAGCCTGCTAGTCTCCAGCTTCCTTTTAAACTTCCCAGTTCCTCTGCCCATAGCCTCTGCGAATCTGCTCACTCACCCCAACCACTTTGTTTTCAAGTGCCTTGGGAATGAATTTTTCTTCTTCAAACGAATATAATTATTTGGCTCTGTGTCCACTGCATAGGTGCAGAGATAGGCAGCGTGGCTGTAGAAACGCCAGGCGAACAGCCTTCACGATGCAAAGACCACAACAACGGCTCACCTCCCTAATGACCACCCTCGACAAAAACCAACAGCTCCCCAAACACATCTCCTTCGCACCTCTCTCAGAAAAGGCAGTAAGCAGGGTGGTCAGCAGGTCAAGTGCCCAGTGCCCTCCTCTTCAGCTGTAACCTCAGAAGGTCACTTCAGCATTCGAGCTTCCTTTTTCTTCCTATGTAAAATGGGAATAGAAACTGAATCTACTTCATAGGGATGTTGTAAGGATGACGAGCTATCAGATGCGAACTATTCACACAGTTCAGCACTTAAGGTATACCAGCTGCGCCTACTAGCAACTATTACTAGTAGTAAAGGCTA
The DNA here is from genome assembly GCA_917880005.1 of Nanger dama. Classification (NCBI taxonomy): domain Eukaryota; kingdom Metazoa; phylum Chordata; class Mammalia; order Artiodactyla; family Bovidae; genus Nanger; species Nanger dama. Next base: position 6,718,201 of record CAKJTW010000044.1, on the reverse strand, counting down.
GTAGGTTGAGTCTCTCCTGGGACGCAGGGAGCTTGGCTGACCACTCAGAAAGGCGTCGCCCGCCTTTCACGCCGCTTCAAGTCCCGTCGTCTGGGTTGGGGGGGGTCGGGGCCCGACTTGCCTCGGCGTGCCAGGGGCCTGGGTCCCACCGCGCTCGCTCACTGCTGGTGACCTAGCGGCAGCCCCGGCAACACAGGTGCGGTACCGGCCGCACCGAGGCCGTCGGCAGGGCGAGCGGAGGTCGGGGGCGCCGAGTGTGCCCCGCGGGCGGGGGTCTGGTGGCGGCTCCGGAAGCCCGGCGGGCGAGGTCCGGGCCCTCCGAAGCGACGCCGCCTGGCACCGGACTCGCGGCCACGCCGGCCCCGCTCTCGGGAGCCCCACCCCCGGCGCCCCGGACTGGTCGGAGCGAGCGGCCGCGCTAGGGGACCCGCCACGCGCCTCGTCACTCGAGCTGCTCCCTGCCGGGCCTCGGCGGCTGGTCTGGGAGGCCGCCGCGGGGAGGCGGGGGCTGCGGGGCGCGCCGCCGCCGGGCCGCCCCGCCCTGGGAGGCGCCCGAATCCTCATCAAGTGACCAATATCCCTTCCAGGAGAACACGGTCCTTCTGAGAGAAGCGGGCTCCGGCGCGCTGCCCCGGCGCCAAACCGCCGTCATCTCCTTCCTGTGCCGGGTGATTCGTCTCCTCACCCACCCGAAAAACATAGTCCGCCCGCGCGCCTTTGTGGGCCAGTGCTCTTCCTCACACGGTGTGGCTCTCCCAGGCCGTAACCTTTGTCTTTCCCACACTAAGTGCTCTGGGCCCCACCAAGACGATAACTCAGCCCTGAGAGGGAACCTGAAGGGAGACGCTAGAGAGGGAGCAAGGGAAGACAGGGAGAGGCGAGCCTGGCGGAGGAACACAGACGGCCGTGGGGAGTGCGCACGCGCGCCGACTGAACGAGTTCCGGTCTGGCCGGGGCCTGGCTCTAAAAATAGCCCCGGTGTGGGGATCCGTGCGCGGATGTCCCGGCTAGTCCGGGGCTGAAGGAGGCGGCTCCGGGCGGCGCGGAGCGCGGGTGGCGGGCCCTGGCTGCGGCGTGTGCGCGCCCGCCCGCATTCGCCGGAGACCGGGTGAGGGCCGTGGGCGACAGGGCTCGGTCGGTGGGGCCCGAGGGGGCTGCGTCTCGGCGAGAGGACCGGGTGAGGGCTGGGGGGCACCGGGGCGGGGGGCGGCGCCGCTCGGGAGGGGCGCCCGCGGGGCCCCCGGGACGGCGGCGCGGCGCCGCGTCCCGCTGGCAGGGGCCGGGGCGAAGGCGCGCTGCGGCGGGCCGGGTGGGGTGCGGGGAGGCGGCGAGCAGTGGTCGCGTCGGGGTCGGCGCCTCCTGTGGAGGTGGGGGCGGGGTGCCCTGAGGGCGGGCCCGCGGGCTGAGGGGCGTCGCGGGCCGGCTGAGGGAGGCGCGGCGGCGCGGGCTGGGCGCTCGGAGCCTCCCGGGGCGCACGTCGCGTCTGGTGCTGGGGGGCGGTGGCGGACGTCGCCTCCTTGAAAGTTGAGGGAGTTCCCTGGGGGTCCGAAGGCTCTCTGTGGGGAAACGCCCGAGGACCCTTTTCTTAATCTTGCGGTGCGAGGCAGGGGTCTGCCCGAAGCGACTGACCCGTGCTGCAGCAGGCGTTTTGCACTCTTGTTGGAAGAAGTTCCCTCACTTCTGTTTTGGAAGAAGGTTGGTCTAACGGAGCGGAACTCTGTGTGTGTTGGTGTGTGTGTGTGTCACTGGCCAGTTCGGTACTTGGGGCCAGAAGGTGGCCTGGGCTGGGGGCACCTGCGGGTGCGGACTCCCGACGGTGCGGGGAGACGTCGCAGGCGAGAATGGGCTGCATAGGGAACCGCTCGCTGCCCCCGGACGTCCATCCAAAGTAGATCCCGCCCGCAGGGAAGGTTTTCTGTGATGGAAACTTTGTCCTTCAGTTCGATTCTGTCTGTCTTTGATCCATGAGGATCCCTTAGTAGGTGAGATAGTGTGACAAGTTTGGAAATGGTGAGCGTTTCTGCATTAGAAAAAACAAGTTGTTGTGTTCCCCCCCTTAAAGTGTCACTGTAAAAATGTCCTCAGACCTGATGACTGATTGCTGAGATAAGAAGCTAGCATCCTGTCAGGATCCGGTAGGGATCCATGTGCGGATTGAAGAGTCATAGCACAGTGTTAACCTGCATTTCAGTTTATAGTGAGATTGTGATTCTAATAAGTGTGCTTTTAAAAAGGCCTGCTGTGGTGTGTTAAGAATTACGTATATTAAAAAAAAATTGTCTGAAAATTGTCAAGTTTTAGTGCAGTATGTTTTCCATGTTTTTTTTTTTTTTTTAAAGAAAATAGAAGGTTCTCTAAAGCTGTAATAAGGTGTACATTACACAAGAGCACTTTTCCTTTAAGAATCCAGCTGTGTTGTTTTGGCAGCTGCCAAGTACTCCAGTTGTCAGTTTTAAAATCTGTGTTACCTTGGCAGTACTTGTACAGTCTGTGGCAAAGGTAAACAAAATAGCTTAAAGATTTTTTTCCTGCAAACACAGAAATGGCATTTATTTTAGTATGAATTTAAGAAATGAGGATAAAATAACTCTTGTTTATTATGACTTTTGTATGTACATCTTTTGGTTTGGTTCATTTTTGAAGTTGTAAGTCTTTACTCATGTCTTTTCCTGTCTTTTCCTGTGAATGGCAGCTTTTGTTTTAGGAAAAGAGTCAAAGTGTCTTCACTAAAGTAGGTGACAAATTTAGTTAGACTTTATATCAAACAATGAACACATGTTATGGGTGTTGCTATATGTTGCTATATGATGATGCACTAACGGATTCTGAAATCATTTTTAATTCTCACTGAGCAGTGTAGTAAAGTGTAAAAGTTGTGGTAATGGTGTTGCAGTGAAAATACCGAAGAATTAAAACTAGTGATTTAAGTACTTTGTAGACACAGTCTTTAATAATTCTGTTGAAAGAGTGCTCCCAATGAAAGTTTATTTACTAAAGCCATTGTGAGGTAGTAGTGATCTCTCTAAACACAATTATTTCATTTAATTCGCACTATTGTTATATATATAACTATGGTTTTATTCATCTTGGAGAAAGGATGATAAAATTATGTTTAACTCCTTTAATTACTTCCCAGGAAGTTTTTTTTTTCTCCCCACTAAATTGTTTAGAGTAATGAGTGATTGAGTGGTGGAGGGTGTTCAGTAGAAGGAAAGTAGCTTTTGGGGTTTAGAGGTAATAATTGTTAATATCACTGTTGAATTAAAGCTTGAGAATGATCTATATTGTTAGATTTTTTAATGCTTCCTTAATGGGAATACTTGTGACAAAGACCTTTGCTTTGGTAAATGGAACTAGAAATAATCTTTTCAAGATGAGTTATTTTGAATGGTGAGGCTTTATTTTTCAGGGCAGTTGCATTATTGCTTTGCATTTTACTTTTAGGATGCAGTGCAGTTTAATTTTATTAATATTCAAGCAGTAGTGTCATCACTCATTGGTTATCAAGAGAGAAATATCGAAGTGTATTCTGAGAGTAGTTAAGTAATTATGAAAATATTTATTAGAATATGATTTTGAAGTTGAAATATTTCAATGAAAATTTATTTTAGTAGATGTGTTTTCTGATCTAGGAGGGAGAAACCATAAATTTGTTACTGGGAAATAACATGCTTATCAGTCAGGTTTTGGAAAGACATCTTTTTTTTCTCTCCTTTTGCTGCTTTTATAAAGTCTAGCAAGAGGGATTTGTTGTAACATACAATGATGATGGTCTTTGATTTTCTGTGGGCATTTTAAATTTTATATATTCTGTCTTGTAATCAGACCATGCATATATCTTTTTGCTTTGAAAGATATACACTTGGTACATATGAATGTTACAAAGTCTAGCTGAGATTTTACTCTTATTAGTGATGGAGCAATAAAAAATAATGTTTCGTGGATTGAACATGTTTTGCATTGCCTTTTTCCTAGATTAGAAAGATTTCTGAATATTCTTACTAAATTGAGTGCTTTGTGTAGTAATAAAATAACTATAAATATGGAAAATAAAGTCTATATTCTAGTTAGATAACTTCCTGCAGAAAACACTTTAACACGTTGTGCTGATTTGCAAGTAAAGGAAGGCTGCTTGACTTTGTCATCAGATCTTGGTTCTGATCCCAGCTCTACCACTGACAAAGTTATGAGACAGCTTCTGTAAAATGGGAAGGAATTATACCACCTGCCCTATAGAACTGTTAAAATTAAATGAAACAGTGGTGTAATAGATCCTAGGGGTTGCTTGAGGCTTAATGTACAAAATGTGTACAGAATGTATATTGCCTCATCTCCCTTCATCCCTTCCTTCCTAAGATGATTGTATAAGTGATCTGCCTCTTACATGTACCTTTGTGTTTGTTACCAAAAAGGAGTTCGTATAATGCATAAATACAGGAGAATGCTCATATATTTGTTTGGAATAAAATATCCCTACATCTTAAATTCATTGTCATATTATACATTAAATGTTTAGTTGGCTTATCTGCAATCATTGTTGGATTCTAACTTCCATGATCTCTCTGCACATTAAGAAAATCAAAGTCAAATGTGAATATTTTTCCTAACTTTAAATGAAACATCTCTCTTAGTGATTATCTGTGAGAGGCATCTTTAAAATACAGTATTTGAAATTAGAAAAAAATTTTTGTAACATACCTGGTTTAGTCACTAAGTCACATCCGACTCTTGCATCCTATGGGCTATATGTAGCCCATCAGGCTCCTCTGTCTGTGGGATTTTCCAGGCAAGAATACTGGAGTGGGGTGCCATTTGCTTCTCCAGGGGATCTTTCCCATCTAGGGATCGAACCTGGGTCTCCTGCCTTGCAGGAAGATTCTTTACTGACTGAGCCACTAGGGAAGCCTGGTGTATATATATCTAAAAAATAGGTTTTCTCTAGTGGGTAATTATAATTTTTTATTCTTCATTTTATTTGGTGGATTTAAATTATTTTTGTATGCTTTATCTGTGTACTCTATGATAAATGGATGACTCCAGTTTATTATAATTGAGAGTGTAAGCCCATTTGTTAATAAGTCTCATGCATGGCACAGGATATGTGTTAAACATAATAAATACTACATTATATAGATGTTTGTCATTTGCTGATTTTAATAATTACTATTGGAATTGATACTTACTGAACTTAGTATTTTATTTAACATTGAATCATCTTAGTAATCACTTGAAATCATAAAAAAGTTAGCCGGTATGAGGCTAGTGGTGTTATTTGAACAGTTGTGTAGGACAGCAGATAATTTACTACTTCATCAGTTTAATGATTAATGATGCTGAAAGCTAGAGGAATTGTTAACAAGGGTGCAAAAACATACTAGCTGATCTGTTTTCTAATAACTATCAACCAAGGCACATCTTTTTATGGTTGTCTTGAATCGGTACTAATTTTATTTTCCTCAGAAACTTTATGAACTTAAATTCAGCAATCAATAAACTTACATTGTTAACATGTTTTGAGAAATGTTTTGGTAGTGGGTGGTAAATTTATACTGCAAGCTGAACCTTTTCAGCAGCTTATTTTTGTTGCCAGCAGCATGTATGTGGAGGTTGACTTGGATTACTTTGAGGTATGATTTGTCAACCTTGGAACAAAAGGATACTCTTCATGTAACCTAGTAAGATAACTAATAACTGTTGGCATATTAAAACAAGGTCGTTTGCATTGACTAATACTGTGTTTACTTGTCTTATTTTTATCCCCACCCCTAGCAATCTATCTTTTATATAAAGACTAGAATTATATTTCTGAAATTCAGATCTAAATGTTATACTTCTTTTAAGAAAAAACTTCAAAGGCATATAAAATCGGTAAAGAGGCAGTAATGTAAGAGATAAGAGGTTGATCTCTAAAATCTGGCTGCCTAAGTTTTAGAATACCCACTCAAGCACTTTTTGTTCTTTGGCAAGTTCTCAATCTTCTTGAAGCTCAGTGTATAAAACAGTGATTATAATATTACCTACTTTGCAGAGTTGTTGAGAGGATTGAATGAGATGTATATTATCAAGCTTTTAGCACAGTGCTTGGTACCTTAAAATGTAGATTTTTTTTCTCTTACTGTTACTATCATTACTACTACTGCTGTTGCCATTATTAGTCATGGTTCACTTCATAATATATTCTATCCTATCTTTTCAGGCTCATTGTCAGCAACAACCCTTCAGTTTCTATGACCCAGTTAAGGCCAGCTGTTTGCTTTTCCCTGAAAAGGCTATTATTTTTATGCTGATGTCGCCCACTTTTATTTTTCTAGCCCAGAATTTTCCTGATTTTGATACCCACTTGGAAATCTAATTGGGACTTCAAACATAATGTGAGCTACATGACTAAAATATAGCTATTTATTCCTCTCTGCCATCCTTCTTCCTCCCTCTTATGTTCAAACCCTAATGTCTCTGCTGGCCTTCCCCATCTTAGTAAGTGGCAGTACTCAAGCCAGAAACTTAAGATAACATTTTGGATTCCTTTCTTTTCTCTCAGATCCAGTGCATCCACACGTTCTGTTGTACCTTCAGAGTTTATCTTGTGCCAATCCACTGTTCTTAGTCTTCATTGTGAAGTGAAAGTCACTCAGTTGTGTCCAACTCTTTGCAACCCCATGGACTATGCAGTTCACGGAATTCTCCAGGCCAGAATACTGGAGTAGATAAGTATTCCCTTCTCCAGGGGATCTTCCCAACCCAGGAGTCAAACCCAGGTCTCCCACATTGCAGGTGAATTCTTTACCAGCTGAGCCACCAGGGAAGCCCTTCATTGCTGCCTGTTTATTTCACAGCATCATGATCTCTTACATGAATACTGCAGCAGCCTCCTAACTGGGTATCTTGTTTCTTTTCCTGTTCCTCATAAGTTCTTTATTCACACCGCAATCCTAGGAACCATTTTAAGAGCCTCAGTCTTGTCATTTTTCCTTAAACTCTTCCAGTGACTTCCCATTCTGATCTTTCTTGTTCTCATTGTTTTTCTTCATTGGAGGCCAGCTACTTGCACCTCTCAGAGTTTTTAAACTCTACTTCCATTTTAGGGTCTTGTGCACTTTTTGTACCACCTGCTTGAGATGCTTTTCATAAGCTGACCTGGCCAAACTCTTTGGAACTTTGTCCAAATCTCACTTTACTCAGACCATCCTGTTTAATGTTGCAGTCCAGTAGTTATTCTCTCCCATATTTTATTTCCTTTAAGAATACTTAGTATATTTGTAGGTATCTTGTTTGGTTATTGCATAAGTATGGTCTTTATCTCTGTTATCTGAATGTAGTATTTCTGTAGCTTGTTCATGTTTTTACCAGGGATTGGAATGCTCCATTGTTCATATACCTACTTAAAGTTATCCTTTTAAGTTATACCCCAAATGTTATCTTGGTACTGATTTTAATCTTTTTAGGCAAAGTTTACCTCCCTTGCTCTCAATGCAAATAATATTTGTAGAGTAAAATGCGTTATTGAACATTTCAGTTCAGTTCAGTTGCTCAGTCATGTCCAGCTCTTTGCGACCCCATGGACTGCAGCATGCCAGGCTTCCCTGTCCATTGCCAACTGCCGGAGTTTACTCAAACTCATATTCATTGAGTCGGTGATACCATCCAACCATCTCATCCTCTGTTGTCCCCTTCTCTTCCTGCCTTCAATCTCTCTCTACATCAGGGTCTTTTCCAATGAGTCAGTTCTTCACCTCAGGTGGCCAAAGTATTGGAGTTTCAGCATCAGTCCTTCCAATGAATATTCAGAACTGATTTCCTTCAGGATGGACTGATTGGATCTCCTTGCAGTCCAAAGGACTCTCAAGAGTCTTTTCCAACACCATAGTTCAAAAGCATCAATTCTTCAGCACTCAGCTTTCTTTATAGTCCAACTCTCACATCCATACATGACTACTGGAAAAACCATAGCCTTGACTAGGCAGACCTTTGTTGACAAAGTAATGTCTCTGCTTTTAATATGCTGTCTAGGTTGGTTATAACTTTTCTTCCAAGGAGCAAGTGTCTTAATTTCATAGCTGTGGTCACCATCTGCAGTGATTTTGGAGCTCAGAAAAATAAAGTCTGTCACTGTTTCCCCATCTATTTGCCATGAAGTGATGGGACCAGACGCCATGATCTTAGTTTTCTGAATGTTGAGTTTTAAGCCAACTTTTTCACTCTCCTCTTTCACTTTCATTGAACATTTAAAGTATTGTAATTGACGTCAGTCTCTTCTGCTAGGCTGAATTCCTATGTCAGAGATACTGCCTTGGTCTTTTAGTATGGTGAATACAAACCTGTCTTGCCACATAGTGAATGCTCAGTAAATGTTGAATTGAGTGAAAGTTGTCTGAACAACTAAAATGACCAACCCAAACCAAGTTTTCCAAATGAGACTAAAAATGATAAAAGTGCTTCCAGATTATAAAATACTAGTTTGTGCATTTTTTTAACATATTGACATGCATTCTGGGTCAAGGTTGGAATCCCAGACTATTGAGCATTTCTTGAGATTCCATCTTGTGAGCGTTTTTGTGGCCAGCATTGGAACCGAATCACTGTTTGTAATGGTGAAGATCATTCTACATTCTAAACATCTGACTTACAAATGAGATTTTGAAATGTGACTTATTTGCATGTTGGGGACTACTTTGTCAAATGTTTATTTTGGTGATGAAAACTTTTAATAGTGTTAAGGTGACATGGATCATGAAGAAAAGGGAGAAAAGAATCTGGGAGTCAAAAGATTTTATTTTTCAGAAATGACTCAATTTACCCAAAGTAATATTTTGGTGTTGGCAGAAGGTTGTTGTTGTTTTAATGTTTTGTTTTGGGAAAACTTTACATATAAGACTAATACAGTGAGCTCATATACTTGTCACCTAGATTCATCAATTGTTAATATTTAGCATATTTGCCTTATGGTTCTCTGTATTTGCAGAGTGATTTCAAAGTCTGGAAACTGATATTATTTTATCTGTAATTTGAAGCTTCTTGATTACATCTATAGAGGATACCAAAGATTCAAGTGTATTCAGTTAAAGTCAGAGGCATATCTTTTGAGGCAGAACATCACGGACGCATACAAGGGATAGAAATGCTGCATTAATGTACGTTGCTGACAAGGAAACCACATATTAAACATACAACATACTATATATTACAATGTAATAGCAGAAATCCACTCTCTAGATCTTCTTTTTCCTACTCTACCCTCCTCCTTTTCCTGTCGTAATTATTGTTATTGTTGAGCCATTTGAGAGTAGGTCTCATACATCGTGATCCTTTACCCCTAAATGCTTCAGCAGTATTGCCTAAGAACAAAGAGATATTCTTACATAACCACAGTATGATGATTCAAGAAATTTAATATTGATACAGTAGTTTATTGTACAGTTCATGTTGGCGTCTCTTCAGGAGTGCCAGTAAGATTCTTTAATTTTTTTTTTTTCCAAGTCTTTTTTATTTTATTTTAGTTGTCATATATCCTTTAACCTGAGACAGTCCTTGAACCTTTTTCCCCATGAAATCGTTAGTTTTGAGGAGTACAGTCTTTTGTTTTGTAGGATGTCCATTACTTTAGGTTTGTTGTGTTGCTTCTTCATTGGTAGATTCAAGTTCTGCATTTTTGGCAGGAATACCACATAAGCTTTGCTACGTCTTTCCTTCAGTGCAACACTGTCAGGAGGCAGTATCATGTCTGTTTGATCCCTTGTTGTTGATGTTTACTTGTATCACTAGTTAAGGTTTGCCTACCAATTTTTTTTTCCATATAAAAATTTTCATTTTCCTCCTTGTTATTATGGAATAATCTTTGGGGAGCCGCTTTGAGGCTGTGTTTTTGTTTTCCCTAAAATGTTTTAACATTGATTAATGATTTTTGCCTGAATCAGTTATCGTACAGTGGTTCTGAAGTGGTGTTTTTTTTTAACTGTTTCTTCTGCATTTGTTAGTTGGCCTTCTATTAAGTTGTAAATTAGAGCTTTTTCTTCTCATTTGTTTATTTAATATCAATATAAATTCAGAGATTCTTTTTTTTTAATTAAGTAGGTTATTCTCTCATTACTTGTCAGTATTCACTTTGATGTTCCAAATTAACTCAGATTTGGTCAGTGGGAACTCCTTCAAGTTAACTCATTGATTGTTTTGACACATTCCTATCATTTTTGGAGCACTTCATTCCTTTTGAGGCAAAAGATATTCCAGGTTCATTGTCTGCTTTTTCTGCTGTCCTAGAATCAGTCATTTCTTCAAGGAGTCCTGGTTTCTTTCATTGGGTCAGAGTATTTAGAAATCAAGAACTGTACAGCAGGTAAGCTTGTTGACACTGGAATATCATTGTTTTGAGCCCTTTCAGCTGACCAAGCTAAGAAATTTTGAGTTTATGCTGATTTAGATTGTAATTTTTCTTTACATTCCTGAAACATCTTGCAACAGAATCACTTCTTTTGAAACTGTTAACCATTTAAGTGACTAATTTGTCCTGTAATTTTTCTGTTTAATTTTGTAATGGTTGGGTCTCATTTTCCAAAACTTATTTTAAACTTTGTGGAAATAGGAATTCTGTTTTGTATCTTTGTTCAGTGAGTATGTTTCACAGTGCCTTGAGCATGATTGGTACCCATGTGTTGTTTATATTATAAATATAATAATGACTCAGTATTATTTTTATTAGTATTATACCATAGTTAAATAATCTTGTGTTTTGTTAAAAGTTTTATGGAAACTTTTAAGTGAATTGATGATTCATTTGTTTTGTTTTTAATAGTTCTGCTAACCTTGAAGTAAAAAGTTTTTCAGCTTTAAAATTTTAAAAACCTTATTCCTGAGACTAAAGTATATAATTAAAGAACATCAAAATGACTAATCCTGGCATTGCTGTTTTGTAGTGTTCTTTAGCCCTTTCTGGGCTTCACTTTAATTATAAAATGAGATGATATCTAGATCCTTTTTAACTCTAGGTTATATGCTTTATATCTAATTAACATTGATTTGTTTATGAAAATAAAATTAAGTGCTGCAGAGTATAGTGGAAAGAATATTGTGTTCCTGAGCCAGAAGTCATTGGGTTCTAATTCTTTGTAAGCATTGTGTTACTTTGGTAATTTATTTCATAGTTTGGTTTTCATTATCTTATTCAGTCCACAGGGCTAGGTGATGAGGAATAAGAGTGAACACTTGCTGTGTGCTTGATGTGTGGAGTGCTGCAGGAGCACATAGAAGGCACAGTTCACCCAGTTTCAGGGAGATCCAACCAGTCCATCCTAAAGGAAGAGAGTCCTGAGTATTCATTGGAAGGACTGTTGCTGAAGCTGAACCTCCAATACTTTGGCCACCTGATGCAAAGAACTGACTCATTTGGAAAGACCCTGATGCTGGGAAAGATTGAGGGCAGGAGGAAAAAGGGACCACAGAGGATGAGATGGTTGGATGGCATCACCAACTGGATGGATATGAGTTTGAGCAAACTCCAGGAGTTGGTGATGGCCAGGGAGGCCTGACATGCTACAGTCCATGGGGTCACAAAGCATTAGACACGAGCGAGCAACTAAACTGAGGAACATTTATTCCAGTGACTTCTTCAACTTAGGTTGAAGTCTAAAGGGTGAATAGGACTTAGCTTTGTGAAGAGAACGGGGTAGAGTGTACCAGACCTGTAATAAAGACAAGAGATATGCTTAGGGAGCTTAGATTGCTTGGAGAAACTCAAAAGAGTACCTATGGATGCATCAGGCAGTGCCAGAGAGATGAACTGGAGAGATAAATAGGGACCAGATTTGAAGAGCCCTTTATGTTAAGGAATTTGTGGGGCTTTCTTGGTAGCTCAGACGGTAAAGCATCTACCTACAAGGCGAGAGACCCGGGTTTGATCCCTGGGTTGGAAAGATCCTCTAGAGAAGGAAATGCCAACCCATTCCAGTATTCTTGCCTGGAAAAATCCCATGGACTGAGGAGCCTCGTAGTCTACAGTCCATGGGTTCACGGAGAGTCGGACACAACTAAGCGAATTTGTATTGTGTTTTAGGGAAAATCTCAGCATCTTAAGCCTGGCAGGAAATTAAAAGGTAATACTGATTTCTCTGTGTCAGCTTCTTTGGAGAGAGTTAAAATTGGTAGGCGGGGAGAGTAATTGAGGAGGATATTACAAAAAACTAGTTAAAAGGGCTAAGGTGGCTGGACTGTGGTAGTGGAATGAGGATTGAAGAAATAGTTGAATTTGAGAAGATAGATAGTGGGGGCTTGTGGAAGGTGAAAGAGAAAGAGTTTAGGGTGATGAATAGATTTATGGCTTGGGCAGTTGACAGAATGAATGAGTACTGAAATAGGAAGCACAAGGGAGGATTAGGCTCTGGAGGAAGATGATAAATTTACTTGTGATAGACTGCTTAGGTGGATTAAGAGGGTATAGTCAGACAGTGGGATGAATAATTTACTCTTATAAGTGGAACAGTTCCTGTTAATGACAATATCTAAGGAGTTGGTCATGGAATGGGTATTTGAAGAGGAGTGGAAGTGAAGATACGTAATGGGCAGGGAAAGAGGAGGAATTGTTTATTTAAAAAGCCTGTGTGTGTGCTTGCCCTAAGGCAGAGTAACTCTGTTTTGATTATCTTAAGATTTTCAGTGTTTGACCTTGGAAAATAAAAGTGAAATCTTTCAAATACTATGTTCTCAATTGATGTTGTTTGTCAGTTGTATCCAACTCTTTTTGACCCTATGAACTGCAGCAAACCGAGCTTTCCTGTCCTTCACCATCTCCCCGAGTTTGCTCAAACTCATGTCCGTTGCGGAGAAGGCAATGGCAGCCCACTCCAGTACACTTGTCTGGCAAATCCCATGGACAGAGGAGCCTGGTAGGCTGCGGTTCATGGGATCTCGAAGAGTCGGACAAGACTGAGTGACTTCAGTTTCACTTTTCACTTTCATGCATTGGAGAAGGTGGAGCCCGGTGGGCTGCCATCTATGGGGTCTCACAGAGTCAGACATGACTGAAGCAACTTAGCAGCAGCAGCAGCATATCCATTGAGTCAGTGATGCCATCCAGCCATCTCATCTTCTATCTCTCTGTTCTTCTCCTGCCCTCAGTCTTAACTAGCATCCGGGTCTTTCCCAGTGAGTTGACTGTGCATCAGGTGGCCAAAGTACTGGAGCTTTCAGTTTCCTCATCAGTCTTTCCAGTGAATATTCAGGGTTGATTTCTTTTAGAATTGACTGGTTTGATTTCCTTGGTGTCCAAGGGACTCTCAAGAGCCTTCTTCAGCACCACAATTCAAAAGCATCAGTTCTTTGGCATGCAGTCTTCTTTATGGTTCAGCTCTCACATCTGTACATGGCTACTGCAAAGACCATAGCTTTGACTGTATGAACTTCTGTTGACAAAGTGAAAAGTCTCTGCTTTTTAGTACACTGTCTAGGTTTGTCATAGCTTTTCTTCCAAGGAGCAAGTGTCTTTTAATTTCGTGGTTGCAGTTAAGATTTTCTTAAGTTAAACAAGCAAAAAAGAAAAAAAAACGCACAACAAATAAACACATTTTTCTTTTAACAAAGCAGAAGGCTGTTTAATTGCTCCGGGCTCATCTTGTATTTTACCTTTCCCAGTCCTGGAATCACCCTCTTTTCTGAAGAGCTCCTTTTATTGGAGGATGGCATTTAGAAACCAAGATCTGGGTGCTAGGTGTGCTAATTGCCCCTGAGGTAGCATTGTTTCTATGCCTTCTCAGCAGAGCTAAGAAATATGTGTATACTAACCCATACATTCACATCTACAGTTGGTTCCACTAAAACGTAGTGTGTGTGTTCCTAAAAATCACGGTGCTGTGCAGAGTTGTATAGTAAAGATCATGGGGTTTGTGGCATCAGTGGATCTAGGAGAACATACTCAGACTTTGTCAGTGACACATTAAAGGCTTCCCCTGTGGCTCAGTGGTAAAGAATCTGCCTGCAGTGCAGGAGGTGTGGGTTCAGTCCCTGGTTTGTGAAGATCCCTTGAAAGAGGAAATGGCAACCTGCTCTAGTATTCTTGCCTGGAAAATCTCGTGGACAGAGGAGCCTGGCAGTCTACAGTCCTTGGGATCTCCAAGAGTCAGACATACTAAAGCAACTGAAGACACACACACAGGAACCTGATAGACCTATTTAATAGCAGCCATGGTTTTAACTGTGGTTAAATACAGTTTTAACTGTATTGAATGGTTTAAGTAATCATAAAGAGTAAACATGCTTTTTTAGTATGGGAAAGACATGAAGTTTGCTAATGTAGATGAATTTTGGAAGGGTTGTGGCTTGTGAATTATTATGAGGTCGTAGATAGTTAACCTGAAATCAGATGAAACAACACTAGATGTAGATGGATGTGGCTCATAACAGATGCTGTTATATTATGGACTGTGGTAGATCATTTTCATTTGAGATAATTCTTCCTTGGGTGCCTTGCAATTTATTCTTCATTTCTGTAATTTTTTTTCTAATTTTTAAATTCAGTTACTTTTAACTTTCTTGTTTTTGTTTTTAGTTTTTCAATTGATGAGTCAAAGTGGTTTTCATATCCTCAAATGCTTGTTTGAATATATTAATCCAATTATTAATATAATAATGGTTCTTAATTACTAGAGATACTATATTAATAGAATATATTTAATTCTGTTTGGACTACTGACTTACAGATTTTTTTCCTGCTTTGAGGTTATTTTTGGTAGAGTTTTTCCCTCACATGACATGTCAAATTCTGTTCCCTGATTTTCTGGATTGCACTTTTCTTTTATTCATTTTTATGGTAGTGGGTTTTTTTTTTTTTTTTAACAGTATTCCTAGTTTAATGGTGCCCTCTTCTGTCAGTATAAAATAGTCCTGTTACTTCAGTAGTTTTTATTTGTCTGTTTTAATGGTTGAAGAGATGGATTGTGAGATTTCCATTTCTATGATTCTTTTTGGTCTAGCAAGGCCTTAAAATTTCCCCTTTTTCTTTTTCCTTTTACCATCCAGTTGCCAGGGGACACTCCTTCCTTTTTCTGTCTTCTCCCAGAGTGTTGTGCTTCAAGGTTGTACCACTTTATATGGTGGATCACACTTTAAATGATAACCTATTCATTTAAATCTCCAGAAGTTTGAACTTCCTTGCCTATATTCTGTGGTCTGATCTGCCCATTTCTCCAGTATTTTCCCAGATTTAGAGTGGGTTTAATATTTTTGGTAGTCTTTGCAAATGACCCTAAGGCCTGTTTGCTGGCACCAAGCCTTGTGGTTTAGTGGGGGTGGAGTGACAGTCTTAGAGGTCAAGCATTGAGATTTGGTAGTTTTTCTGTTTCTAATCATAGTTGTTTTGTTGTTGTTGTTTTTGGTCTTCAGGCTGTGCTGAAAGCTTGGCTTTGAGTAGAATTTCCTTTTCCTCATTTTTTTCATATGGGTTGTGCTGTGCCTAGTTGCTCACTTGTGTCCAACTCTTTGCTACCACGTGGTCTGCAGCCCACTAGGTTCCTTTGAGGATTCTCCAGGCAAGAATACTGGAATGGGTTGCCATGCCTTCCTCCAGGGGATCTTCCCAACCCAGGGATTGAACCCAGTCTCCCACATTGCAGGTGAATTCTTTACCATCTGAGCCACCAGAGAATAGGGGGAATATTTTTAGTTATTTAGATAATGCTACCACCAGCATCCTCACTAAAATGTCTACTTTTGGGGGAGGGAGACCAGGAATCTATTACTTACGTTATTGGTGCTACAAAGCTTTTAGTTATGAAAAGAAATAAGTAAGTCAACTTCCATTGCTGAGCTGGAGACTTTAGAAAGTACCTTGTAGGAAAAATAAGCTAGTTTAAATATTCTTACTTCATTCTCCTGGCATACAAATGCAGGTTCTAGGTTATTACAAGAGTCTTAAGTACTTTTTTCTGTCAAGTTATTAATTCAAAGATTTATTTCAATAATGTATATTAGAAGCACTTGGTTTTATTATAATATGAATGAGGTATAGACCTATATTAAATCTAAGACTTGGTACTTATTTATTCTAGTGACAGTATAATGTAATACCTTTTTGAAAAGATAATTTCTAAACTTGGAAATTGATCTGATAGATGTTGACTTCTTTGAAAGTTAAACTACTTGTATCTCTTCTCATTGTTTTTCTACTCCTTTTCAGCCTTCTCAGTTTTATGATTTGATCTGTTGTCCTTTGATTACAATAAACTGTAGGTATTTTGTTATTTCTTGGTTGTACACTTTTTATGTTTAATAGATTAGCACTATATTTATTGTAGCTAAAGTTGACTAGTTCTCTATCTTAACTACTTTATATCTCTGTCTTTTTAACATGAGAAGTTTAACCTAAAGTTGGAAGTTATTTATGCATTACATTTAAACATTTCTTTCCGTAGAATTAACAAGTTTTTGATCAGTGTTTTATGTTGTTGGAGTGGAAATTGACATGTTCTACTAGTCATCATACACTTATTATTAAAAATATAGGCCAGAATTAAAAGGCGTGTTGACTTTAAACATCAGAAATCTTTCATAATATAAATCAAAACCTTTTATTATTAATGATGTGTTTTTGGAATTTTCCTCCGGCCTTTTTCATGGTGTTTAAAGGCAGTCAGTACTTATGCCCAGCTGCCTGTCTTTTGTACCTCATATATGAGCTTTCATTTCTTTTTCATAGCTTCCATAAGTCATAAATAATGACTTGACAGGCATTTTATACAGTTTCTTTTCATTGCTCTACCCCTTTTCTTCCTGGTAAATATGGTAGCCCGGAAGCAATGTCCATCGTTCTGTTCCCTTGCGCCTTCCTTTTGTATTTTTTTTCATTTTCCATTGTCACTCCTTTATTGTTTCTGTATCATTGATGCAGAAACATAAGCACATATAAGATATAGCTCTTTGCTTCTAGTTGGTGATTGTTAGAAAGGGTTAAACCCCATTTATTACTGTGCTACATTAATTACCATGTGATGTGTAAATCTTAGACACAGTGTATAGAATAGCGAGTTCAGGGAAGGAAGAGTTTAGAAGTGACCAGGGTTGATGTTTGAATTGGATGTCAAGCTTTATTGTCAGAAATGTAGAAAATATATTCCACAAAAGATATTCCACATGTATTGAACCCAGGTTGGCTCAGAAGTTCAGTTCAGTTGCTCAGACCTGTCCAACTCTTTGTGACCCTATGGACTACAGCATGCCAGGCTTCCCTGTCCATCAGCAACTCCTGGAGCTTGCTCACACTCATGTCTATCGAGTCAGTGATGCCATCCAACCACCTCATCCTCTGTCATCTCCTTCTCCTCCTGCCCTCAATCTTTCCCAGCATCAGGGCCTTATCTAGTCAGTCAGTTCTTCATATCAGGTGGCCAAAGTACTGGAGTTTCAGTTTCATCATCAGCCCTTCCAATGAGTATTCAGCACTGATTGCCTTCAGAATTGACAGGTTGGATCTCTTTGCAGTCCAAGGGACTCTAGAGAGTCTTCTCAAACACCATAGTTCAAAAGCATTAATTCTTCACTGCTCAGCCTTCTTTATAGTCTAGCTCTCACATCTATACCTGACTACTGAGAAAAACATAGCTTTGACTAGATGGACCTGTTGGCAAAATGATGTCTCTGCTTTTTAATATGCTGTCTAGGTTGGCCATAACTTTTCTTCCAAGGAGCAAGGATCTTTAATTTCATGGCTGCACTCACCATCTGCAGTGATTTTGAAGCCCCTCAAAATAAAGTGTGTTTCTGTTTCCAGTGTTTCCTCATTTTTTTGCCATGAAATGATGGGACCGGATGCCAAGAACTTTGTTTTTGAATGTTGTTTTAAGTCAAACTTTTCATTCTCTTCTTTCACTTTCATCAAGAGGCTGTTTAGTTCTTCTTTGCTTTCTGCCAAAGGGTGCTGTTATCTGCATATCTGAGGTTATTGATATTTCTCCCAGCAATCTTGATTCCAGCTTGTGCTTCCATCCAGCCCAACATTTCTCATGATGTACTCTGCATATAAATCAAATGAAGCAGGGTGACAATATACAGCCTTGACGTACTTCTACCAAATTTGGGACCAGTCTGTTGTTCCATGTTTGGTTCTAACTGTTGCTTCTTGACCTGCATACAGATTTCTCAGGAGGCAGGTCAGGTGGTCTTGGTATTTCAATCTCTTAAAAAACTTTCCACAGTTTGTTGTCATCCACAAGTCAAAGGCTTTGACATAGTCAATAAAAAAGAAGTAGGGTTTTTTCTGAAACTCTCTTTTCCGTGATCCAGTGGATGTTGGCAATTTGATCTCTGGTTCCTCTGCCTTTTCTAAATCCAGCTTGAACATCTAGAAGTTAACAGTTCATGTACTGTTGAAGCCTGGCTTGGAGAATTTTGAGCGTTAATTTCCTAGCATGTGAGATAAGTGCTGTTGTGTGGTAGTTTGGACATTCTTTGGCATTGCCTTTCTTTGGGATTTGAATGAAAACTGACCTTTTCCAGTCCTGTGGCTACTGCTGAGTTTTCCAAATTTGCTGATAAATTGAGTGCAGCATTTTTACAGCATCATCTTCTAGGATTTCAAATAGCTCAACTGGAATTTCATCACCTCCACTAGCTTTGTTCATAGTGATGCTTCCTGAGGTCCACTTGACTTCACATTCCAGGATGTCCAGCCCTAGGTGAGTGATCACACCATTGTGGTTATCTGGGTCATGAAACTCTTTTTTGTATAATTCTTCTGTGTACTAATCCCTTGTGGCTCAGCTGATAAAGAAAGAATCTGCCCGCAATGCGGGAGACCTGGGTTCAATCCCTGGGTTGGGAAGATCCCCTGGAGAAGGGAAAAGCTACCCACTCCAGTATTCTGGCCTGGAGAATTGCATGGACTGTGTAGTCTATGGGGTTGCAAAGAGTCAGACACGACTGAGCAACTTTCGCTTTTGCATTCCGTGTACTCTTGCCACCTCTTCTTAATATCTTTTGCTTCTGTTAGGTCCATACCATTTCTGTCCATTATTGTGCCCATGTTTGTATGAAATGTTCCCTTGCTTTATGTCTTTCTCATTCTGTTGTTTTCCTCTATTTCTTTGCACTGATCATTGAGGAAGGCTTTCTTATCTCTCTATTCTTTGGAACTCTGCATTCAGATGGATATATCTTTCCTTTTCTCCTTTGCTTTTCTCTTCTTTTCTTTTCTCAGCTATTTATAATGCCTCCTCAGACAACCATTTTGCCTTTTTGCATTTCTGTCTTTGGGGGATGGTTTTGATCACTGCCTCCTCTACAGTGTCACGAACCTCCATCCATAGGTCTTCAGGCACTCTGTCTGTCAGATCTAATCCCTTGAATATATATTTCACTATCACTTTCATTATATTTCATTATACACTTTCACTGTACAGTCATAAGGGATTTGATTTAGGTCATACCTGAATGGTCTAGTGGTTTTCCCTATTTTCTTCAATTTAAGTCTGAATTTGGCAATAATGAATTCATGATCTGAGCCACAGTCAGCTCCCTGTTTTGTTTTTGCTAACTTTATAGAGCTTCTCCATCTTTGGCTGCAAAGAATATAATCAGTCTGATTTCAGTGTTGACCATCTGGTGATGTCCATGTGTAGAGTCTTCTCTTGTGTTGTTGGAAGATGGTGTTTACTATGACCAGTGTATTCTCTTGGCAAAACTCAGTTAGCTTTTGCTCTGCTTCATTCTGTACTCCAACCCCAATTTTGCCTGCTGCTCCAGGTATCTCTTGACTTTCTACTTTTGCATTCCAGTCCCCTGTGATGAAAAGGACATCTTTTTGGTGTTACTTCTAGAAGGTCTTGTAGCTCTTCATAGAACTGTTCAACTGCAGCTTTTTCAGCATAACTGGTTGGAGCATAGACTTGGATTACTGTGATATTGAATGGTTTGCCTTGGAAACATAGAGAGATCACTGTGTCATTTGGCTCAGAAGTAGAAGGCGGTAAACAGGGGAGAGAGCATGAAACCAGACTGCAGAGCACTCTGGATGTGGAGCAGGCTCAGCTTGGCTCTTCAGCTGAGTAAGTACTGGTGAAAAGTCTTTTAAACTTGGAATTGACCAGGGCCTTCTTTAATACTAATATACCAATATAACGAGATAGGGAAGATGATATGTCTAATAAAGCTTGGATCCTTAAAGAATAATACTTAACACTTGTTTAGAAAGGACAGTTCTAGCCTCATTCTTTGATTATTTGAAATAAACTCATGGGAATATATGCCTTTCAAGTAGAAGACATGTATAAAGACAGATATTCTTTTCTCCCTCTTCTCTGAATCCTACTTCTTGATTGTCTTTCCATGTCAGGCCAAATGCTGTGTTCTCCATAAAGAACTGATTCCTTCCAATTAGGAGGCTTTTCTTTTGAAATCCTCCATTAAACTTTGTATCTGTCATTTTGTACCAACCATGTTTGATGTTACAATAAAGGCAGTAGATGTATACACACTGCATTGAAGGTTTTATGCTTGTGTCTTATTCTTGCATTTTCGTGTTGATTTTTAGTGAATATATAGTGATCTATTAAATTTCTGTGTTTAAAATGACCCTAGATTTTACCCTAGGATTTGGGCTGAACTGAGGTTTTGGACTGAACTGCTGCTGCTAGTCTGGATCAGTAATTCTGAACATTTTTTTCTGCTAGGAGATACAGTAGATGAAATTTTGACACATGTACTTCCATGGATCTGCTTAGCAGGGAAGTAAACTGTTGCAGTGGTTTATAATTGCCATAGCTCTCCTAGGATATGTTGTCAGTGTACAAGTAGTAGATGCTGTACAGTTCTTAGGGCAGTAGCTGTTAAGTCTTCCTAATTCTGTGCCATTTAGAAAAGTTACACCAGAATGCAAGCAGAGGTAATACTGTCGGGATAATCTAAAGGCCCCCACCTCTCTTTAAAGGCTCAAAGCAGCCCTTTAACAATATCAAATTATTTGCAATGAAAATCCCAAGTTATAGTATTCATCTTTGAGAATAACTTTAGGGTGGTTTGGGTTTTTTCTTTTCCATTAGTGCAGATATTTTTATTGTTACTGTTAGTTTTAAATAGATCAAACCCTCTTTTGATGTGGATTAGATTGGTAGTCTGAATTTTACGCCTGGATTCCATTTCATTTCTTAAGTTTTAGAGCTTGTCTTCCTAAAAAGACCTCTGAGGCATATTCCAATTCAAACTGTAGGAAATAAAGTGTTCAAATTTTTTCTAGATTCTGGCCAACATCCTTGTTAATATGGACATCTGTTTGACACACTTTGGCAGCTTACCAGACTGTTTAACCAAAGTGATGTATATTTGGCCATTCATCATGTTAAGTGCCTAGTGTGAAATTTTAAAGTGTGTTTATTTAAAACTTTTTTTGTGGAAAAAACATACTTTTTGTTATTGGGGTTTGAGTGGTTGAGGACTGTAAAAATGATAAATTCCAGTAACTATATGCCTGACAAGGAATACTAGGAGTGTTAGCCCTTAAGATTGGGTTGAAGCATAGATCAGACAGAGCTTTAGCATTTGAGATGTAACATCCTCTACTTGGTGAAATATAGCGGTATCAGAACATGTAATAAATGTTAATATTAAATATTAATATGAATGCTGTCAGTATGGTTGCTGATTATAGATTTGAGGGTGATAAATTATTTGGAGAATAAAATAGGAACTAGTAATTTATGTAAAATGCTTAGTCATTTGTGGCTTAACTTCAGATATGTGTATCATTATGGGGAAGATGTTAGATACCATAATGAAGCAAGATTATAGAAAATAAAATGCAAAGATATTGTATTATAACAGTAGAAATGAACACATATATCCACACAAAAACTCATATGCGATTGCTCATAGCAGCATTATTTATGATAGGTAAAAAGTGGAAACAACTCAAATGTCCGTCAACTGATGAATGAATAAATAAAATATGGTGGGTTGGAGTACTGATGCATGCTGTAATGAATGGATCTTGAAAACAGTTAAGTGAAATAAGCTAATCATGGAAGACCATACTATAGTTCAATTTATAGGAAATGTTCAGAATAGGCAATTCTAGAGAGACAAAAGTTGATGCCTAACTGTAGGGCTTGGGATGTGGGTTGGGAATAGGGAGTGGAGAATGACTGCTGAGAGATAAAGTTTCTTTTAAGGGTGATGAAAATGTTCTAGAATTACTGGTGATGGTTGCATATTCTTGTGAATATAAAAAACATCCAGGTGTGTATACTTGAAATGTATGAATTCTATGGCATGTGAATTATATCTCAAAGCTATTTCCTTTTTATTTTTATTTTTAAACAGAGGCTGTGTGAAGAGATGTTTTGGAGTAAATGGGTACTTTGGGGGAAGCAGATGGAAGTGGAAGGGCATGAAGGAAGAGGATCATTTCTTGGCATCAGTATGCTATCACATTTTAACGCAAATGATGCTTTCTCCATTTACTGGCTAAGAATGTAACAGATTGTGTTTTAGTGGGCATTGTATAAGAACTCAGCCTTTTAACATTATACTGATGCTGAAATTGTGCATTATTCCACTCAGCAGCATTAGTCTTGCCTTTATCTTATGTTTGTATTTTTTGTAGTATTAGGTTGAAATGCTTTCCTGTTTTCAAGGTGGCGCATAATTTTGTTCTGCCCATCCATCCATTCTACACCCTGCTTTGCTGGTTTGGTTCACACTTGCTCTCATTTGTGTCATCTTTCTTACCTCCTGTATTTGGAAAGTCCCTAGTTTCCTGCGTACTTGAAATCACTTTCTTCCTTCAATGTTTGCTTCTGTGAAATGAACAAAAGGTATTGTTTCTTGTGGCTTAGTATCTTTTTATGTGTTTATAAATCTATCCTTTTAAGGCCTTAGTAGTATTTTATTTTCAATTCTAGCGTTATATTAAATGATTCCAAATATATTCCAAAATGTCTCATTTGGCCTTTGCTGTGTACAGTGTTTGGGCATCCCAGGTGGCGCTAGTGGTAAAGAACCCACCTGCTAATGCAGGAGACATGAGAGGAGGTTTCGATCCCTGGGCCTGGGAGGTCCCCTGGAG
The DNA here is from genome assembly GCA_917880005.1 of Nanger dama. Classification (NCBI taxonomy): domain Eukaryota; kingdom Metazoa; phylum Chordata; class Mammalia; order Artiodactyla; family Bovidae; genus Nanger; species Nanger dama. Next base: position 6,695,169 of record CAKJTW010000044.1, on the reverse strand, counting down.
GAGGGTATGGCAACCCACTCCAGTATTTTTTATCCCAGATTTTTTTTTAAATTAATTTATTTTAATTGGAGTATAATTACTTTACAGTATTGTGGTGGTTTTTGCCATACATCGACATGAATCACCCACAGGTATACATGTGTCCCCCCATCCTTAACCCCCCTTCCACCACCCTCCCCACCTCATCCCTCTGGGTTGTCCCAGAGCACCTGCTTTGAGCGCCCTGCTTCATGGATTGAACTTGCACTGGTCATCTGTTTTACATATGGTAATATACATATTTCAGTGCTATTCTGTCAAATCATCCCATTCTCCCCTTCTCCCACATAGTCCAAACATCTGTTCTTTACATCTGTGTCTCTTTTGCTGCCTTGTGTGTAGGATCATCATTACTGTCTTTCTAAATTCCACATATATGCTTAATATACTGTACTGGTATTTCTCTTTCTAACTTACATCACTCTAATAGGCTCTAGTTTTGTTCACCTCATTAGAACTGACTCAGATGTGTTCTTTTTTATAGCTGATATGCACCACAACTTGCTTATCCATTCATCTGCCAGTGGACATGTATGTTACTTCCATGTTCTAGCTATTGTAAACAGTGCTGCGATGAAGATTGGGGTACATGTGTCTCTTTCAGTTCTGCTTTCCTTGGTGTGTGTGCCCAGTAGTGGGATTGCTGGGTCATATGGCAGTTCTGTTTCCAGTTTTTTAAGGAATCTCTACACTTCTCTATAGTGGCTGTACCAGTTTGCATTCCTACCAGCAGTGTAAGAGGGTTCCCTTTTCTCCATACCTTCTCCAGAATTTATTGTTTGTAGACTTTCTGATGATGGCCATTCTGACTGGTGTGAGCTGGCACCTCATTGTGGTTTTGATTTGCAATTCTCTGATAATGAGTGATGTTGAGCATCTTTTCATGTGTTTGTTAGCCATCTGTATGTCTTCTTTGGAGAAATATCTGTTTAATTCTTTGGCCCACTTTTTGATTGGGTTGTTTGTTTTTCTGGTATTGAGCTGTATGAGCTGCTTGTATATTTTGGAGATTAACTTTTTGTCAATTGCTTCATTTGCTATTATTTTCTCCCATTCTGAAGGCTGCCTTTTCACCTTGCTTATAGTTTCTTTTGTTGTGCAAAAGCTTAATTAGGTCCTGATTGTTTATTTTTGCTTATATTTCCATTACTCTGGGGAATGGGTCATAGAGGATCTTGCTGTGATTTATGTCTCTTACGTTTTTGTGGTTTCCTCTGTGCGTATGCTTATGTTTTTGTGATTTATATTTTCCTCTACAAGTTTTGTAGTTTCTGGTCTTACATTTATCTTTAATCCATTTTGAGTTTAGTTTTGTGTATGGTGTTAAGAAATGTTCTACTTTCATTCTTTTACAGGTGGTTGACAAGTTTTCGCAGCACCACTTGTTAAAGAAATTGTCTTTTTGATCCTTTGTCACAGATAACATGTCCATAGGTGCGTGGATTTATCTCTGGGCTTTCTATTTTGTTCCATTGATCTACATTTCTTTCACCCCAGTATTCATGCCTGGAGAATTCCCATGGACAAAGAAGCATGACAGACTATAGTCCATAGGGTCAAAAAGAGTTGAACACTCAGCACACACAAACGCATGTATACATACAGTTTTTGATTTCTGATTTCTTCAACAAAGTGATCATTTTTTAATAGGAATATTGCTGACCAGTTGACTTCCAGTGGCATTCTCCATCTCTTCCATTTGCCTTCTTTTCTGGGTTATTTCTTTACAAAGCCAGCACTTATTGAGCTTGTACAGTATGTCAGGCAATATGCTAAGTATATATGCTTATTTAATTCTCATAACTAAACTTATGAAGTATATGAGCTATTACTGTAGTGTTTTGTAGATGAGAAAACTAAGACTCAAAAGATAATGCTGATTGTTCTTGGTCTTAACTACATATGTATAGCTTTTTGGTGTTGTATATATGTTTTCATAATGCCTGACCTTCGTATGTATTTGATGGTTGCTCAGAATTTTGCAAATGTATTCCTGAATTGAATCATACCATATGTATTCTGTGTCTGGATTTTTTCCCTCACCAAAGTGTTTTTGCAGTTAATCCATGTTTCTGTCTATCAGTATTTTGTTTCAGTTTACTGTTGCCTAGTGTTCCTTTATATGTTTATATCAATTTTTCATTCACCGTTGATGGACATTTTGGTTTCCAATTTGGAAATAAAATTTCTTCCCTTCCTTTTTGTGCTATTTTCATCATCTGTTTTATGCTGCATGTTGTTATTTTTTATATTATTGTTACTTTTGCTTTACAAACTTGTATCTTTTTAAATATTAAAATAAACTCATACATCATTTCTATTGGTCTTGCTTTGTGTAGAAATAAGTTTTTAATCTGCTGTTTCTTAGAGCAGATTTATCGGAGAAGGCAATGGCACCCCACTCCAGTACTCTTGCTTGGAAAATCCCATGGGTGGAGGAGCCTGGAAAGCTGCAGTCCATAGGCTCGCTGAGGTTTGGACTCGACTGAATGACTTCAGTTTCATGCATTGGAGAAAGAAGTGGCAACCCACTCCAGTGTTCTTGCCTGGAGAATCCCAGGGACTGGGGAGCCTGCTGGGCTGCCGTCTATGGGATCGCACAGAGTCGGACATGACTGAAGCGACTTAGCAGCAGCAGAGCAGATTTATAGAAAAATTGGACAGGAAGTACAAAGTTCTCATATATTAATACTAGTCTCTCATTCTTTATCTGTCTCCTTTTCCTGTTATTAACATGTTTCATTGGTGTGATACCTTTGTTACAGTTGATGTTGATGCATTATTATTAACTAATCCATAGTTTACGTTCACTTGGTTGTACAGTTCCAGTGTTCTTCCTGAAGAACTTCTTTCAGTGTTCCTTGTAGAGCAAGGTGACAGACTGGTGACAGGTTCTGAGCTTTTGTATATCTGAAAGTGTCTTTATTTGTCCTTCATCCGTGAAGGATATTTTTGCTTTATGTCGATTTTAAGTAACAGGTTTTTTTCCCTAGCACTTTAAAGGCGTTATTCCTTTGTTTATACTTGTTAAAACAAATTTTCCCTTACTTTGGTTGCTTTTAAGATTTTTTTTTTTAATATTACTGGATTTCCGCAGTTATGTGCTTTGGTGTGGTTTCTTTGTGCTTGTTTTTTGTTCAGTGAGTTTCTTGAATATACAGGTTTAGTTTTTCTCAAATTTGGAAATTCTTTTGCTTTTATTTCTTCAGATATTTTTTTCTGATTCCCTATCCTTCTGGGACTACAATTACACCACTTTTAGACTGCCCTTGATATTCTTGCAGGTACTTGATGCTGTGTTCTTCATTTCTTTTTTGCTTTCTGTTTTCACATCTTCAATTTAGAAATCTTTTTTCCCTGCACTGTTGAATCTGTTGCCAAGTATATCCAGGTTTTTAAATTTAAGATACTGTATTTTCCATCTTTAGAGATTCATTTGATTCTTTTCAAAGTAATTATCTTTTTCTAGTTTTCATTAAATCTTGTAATATACTTGCAGCATTTTAAGTTTATATCTTTGAGAATATCATCTTTTTCTTGTTTCTGGGTCTGTTTTCTTTTCTCAAATTTTTTCCCCTTGATATGTTAACACATCTTTCCATTTTCTTATGTTTTGTAAGTTTTGATTGACTCTTGGACACTTATCATGCTGTTGTGTGGATTTTGTTGGTTTCTTCTCAACAGATTTTAATTTGTTTTGGTGGTATATTCAATTTATTATGGAAAAGTAGGTTAGCATTACTATTAAGAGGGTCATTCTGCTTTGGTTTCTGCTGATTGCCCCAGGTTTCAGTGAGATCCTTCTCCCTTCTGGTTGAAACTTGAACATTTCTAAATCTTATGTAACCTCTGGTAGCTTTTGAAATTTGAAATGTATTTGAAATTCATATCTCAGCAAATAAACACCTTGTATTATATTTATGTTTTGGTTTTTTTGGTCTGTTTTATTTTTGTCTTAATCCGGATTGACTTTTCAAACTGTTTTTACATAGACAACTCTTTTCTTTGACAGTGTGTTATGCTCAAATTTTATGTTCAAAATATGCAGAAATTTTGATAATTTCCAAACATAAAGACAGTAATTTCCTTCATAATTTTATCAATAATTTTAATCAAAATTTGAGGAGATACTTCTTAGGCCCTCAAGATTTGAAACTAGGAATGCCAGTGTCGTGTTAGTAGCCTTTGGTTTCACTTTGCTTTCTAGTTTACTTACATTCACTGATTAGACACTTAAATAATAAGCTAATATGGCAAGAGAAAGGAGGTAGGGAACAGATCACTTAAGTTAGGTCATTCAGGTCTTCAGTAACAACAGTTGTACTGGATTTTGTCTGTTTGCTTGATAAAGCATATTTGGGACATTTGAAGAAATGTTTTGAACCTTGGTCATTTCGTTTAACCCTTTTTGTTGATACAGAAAACTGTAAGATGACAGTAGCTTGTGCTACAGTATAAAATATGAAATATGAATTTCAACATTTAATTATCATTGAAATGATAATGCCTTCAAAGGGCTTACTTATTTTAGGGTACCCTTTTTAAAAGTTTTTTAATGATCTCCATGTGATTTTTGTGATACTGTTTGTGTAATTTTAGTTACGGTAATTGTAATATAGAAACTTAAAACGTGTTTTTAAGGTTGTAGAGAAATGATCAGTGCTTATCATTTTTTGTTCGTATCAAGCACTGACCTGTTATTTGTCAGGATGTCTTCATGAGTATTGATATATGCATTGTATTTCTGAAGCTGCTCAAATGTATTAGCCCTCTGAGACTGATACATTGCTGTCTTTTGAGTATATTGCAGTATTATACATTCATTTATTTCACTTACTGAATTTATTCAGCACAAGCATTAACTGAACTATGGTTATACATAGCTGTTAAAAGCATTCCTGGGTTCTAATCCTGGCTTTACTGCTTTATTGATTTAGCTGTATGACTTTGGCTAGTTGCTTCTTAGTATTTGTTTCCTCGTGAGGCTAATAATGAGAGGTTATGGTTAGCTTTACATCACTTTATATGTGTAAAGCAGTTAGAATACTGATTCAGTTCAGTTCAGTTGCTCAGTCATGTCTGACTCTTTGCGACTTCATGAATCGCAGCATGCCAGGCCTCCCTGTCCATCTGGTAAATACTCAAATGTTATTGTTGCTCTTTAGTTATTATTAGTATTGTTGTTATGTTAGGCCTTTCCTGGATACCTTTTCTCAAATTTTAATCCTCTCCCTATGATAGTACTTCTTTTCTGCTTTTTTTTTCTCATTGAAAAAACTTTATACCAACCTGCTGTGTATATTATATATCCTGTATTCACTATGTGTTGCACGTCACTTCCACTAGAATGTAAGTTCCCTTAAGTCAGGAATAGATATAGAAATTTATTCCTAGCACCTAGAAAAGTGTTGGGAATAGATTGGATGCTTAGTAAATGTTTTCTGAATGCATGCTGAATTGTGTGCCAGATATCGACTAGATATTGGGGATACAGAAATGAATAAAATACAAAACAGTTCCTTCTGTTAAATAGGCATATAGTATAATAGACTCATACCTATAAAACTGTACTTAGTTTGCCCCCTGTAAGTGATGGTAATGGTAAAGGATACCTGAGGGTGCCTTCACAGAAGGTGTCATTGAACTGGACATTTGGTCCACCTAAGAGACAAGGGGGAAAGCTGTTTCCGTCAGAGGTCAAAACTTGAATGAAACTTAACAAGCCATTGTTACCTGGACTACAAGAGCTTGTAGTCCAGGTTAACAACAGCGGTAACAATTGAGGGAGAAGGAAATAGAAGCCAAGGGTGCTAGGAAATTGGTGGGGACCAGGTTTGGGAAAGCTGGCTGTTAGAGGTACCAGCTATCTAGCTGTTGCCTGAACAGAGTAATGGGATTTTGGATATTCAGTATGTGAAACTTAATGATAACTGACTGAACCACTAACATTTTAGTTTTGGTTTTATTTTTTGAGGGTGAGGGTATATTTCTCACTATAAGAACTTGGTTTTTAGAATATTGCCTTTTAACAACTATTTTAGAACTGTTTATAAAACAAACTTGCCAATAACAGTTAACTTATAGAATTGAGGAATTAATATTTTTGATATAAGAATATGTAATGTGTGTAATCATCAGATTTGTATTTAATGAGTTATTTACCAAGGGTCAGATTGCTAAACTTTGAATTCCTTCTGTGACACTGACAAAAATCTAGTGTCAAAGTACATTTAAAATAATTAGTTTTGTTTAGGCTGAGAACACATGAAAAATAGTTTCGTTTTGAGTTATTAGATTTTAGAAGTTAGTACTGTAACTGTATTTGAGGACCTTTTTCTGAGTTCTATATTTCAGTACAATTAGGTTGAAAGTAGAAATCAGGTTTCTAGCTCCTTTTAACTTCACAAAAAACAAAAGGCCTAGTTGTTTGTGTATGTGTGTGTTTTAACTTTCAAGTTTTTAATACTTTTGTGGCTTTCCCCCTGCCTCTAAAAGAGGTGTACATTTCAGTTAGAAACAAAACTGCAGTACCACAATAATTAATGCTACTGAATAAGATTCAAAATATTGGTGTTTGTGTGGAGAAATTACCATTTTCATTTGATGAAGCAGATGTTACTTCGGGATTGCCATAATTACTGAATCATGCCATTCTAAATTGCTATTAGGTTGGTACAAAAGTAATTGATGGTTTCAGACCTTGAATTTTAAATCGTTATAACTAGGCTCAAACACATCTTTATTAATCGAGATAGGAACCATTATAATCAACACATTTTTGCCAACAAGAAATAAGTTTGTTTATTCCTGCAGCATAAAAGTCCATGCTTCGGACAGACTTTTGGAAACTGTTGGAACCCTTTTCTGCATCCTGCTGGTTGTCGAAGCATTTTGCCTCCAAAAAGTTGTTGAGATGCTTGAAAAAGTGGTAGTTGCTCGGCAAGCAGTCAAGTGAATGTGGCGGATGAGGCAAAACTTTGTAGCGTGGATTGTGTGACGAGCAGTTGGGTGTTGTCATGGAGAAGAATTGGGCCCATTCTTTTGACCAGTGCTGGCTACAGGCATTGCAATTTTCTGTGCATCTCATTGATTTGTTGCCTACTTCTCATATGTAATGGTTTCACCAGGATTCAGAAAGCTGTAGTGGATCAGACGGGCAGCAAACCACCAAACAGTGACATGACTTTTTTGGATGCAAGTCTGGCTTTAGAAAGTGATTTGGAGCTTCTTCTTGGCCCATCCACTGAGCTAGTCGTTGCCGATTGTTGTATAAAATCCACTTTTCATTGTGTGTCACCATCCACGCTACAAATGGCTCATGGTTGTTGGGTAGAATAAGAGAAGGTGACACTTCAAAATGATGTTCTTTTTTGATTTTTGGTCAGCTCAGGAAGCACCCATTGATCGAGCTTTTTCACCTTTCCAGTTTGCTTCACATGCTGAAAGACCATAGAATGGTCAACATTGAATTCTTTGGCAACTTCTCCTTTAGTTGTAAGAGGATCAGCTTTGATGATCCTCTGAGTTGGTCACTGTCAACTTCTGATGGCTGGCCACTGCGCTCCTCATCTTCAAGGCTCTTGTCGTCTTAGCAAAACTTCTTGAACCACCACTGCACTGTACGTTCATTAGCAGTTCCTGGGCCAAATGTGTTGTTAATGTTACGATTTGTCTCTGCTGCTCTACGACCCATTTTGAACTCGAATAAAAAAGTCAGTTGAATTTGCTTTTGATCTAACATCATTTCCCTAGTCTAAAATAAATATAAAATACACAGCAAGGTATCTTTTGCCCTTTCATACTGTTCATGGGGTTCTCAAGGCAAGAATGCTAAAGTGGTTTGCCATTCCCTTCTCGAATGGATGTTTTGTCAGAACTCTCCACCCTGTTGACCCATCTGTATTGAGTGGCTGTACACAGTATAGCTCATAGATTCATTGAGTTAAACAAGGCTGTGATCCATGTGATCAGTTTGGTTAGTTTTTAGTAATTGTGGTTTCCATTCTGTCTGCTCTCTTATGGATGAGGGTAAGAGTCTTGTGGAAGCTTCCTGATGGGAGGGATTGGCTGTGGGTAAAACTGAGTCTTGCTCTGGTGGGCAGGGCCATGCTCAGTGAATCTTGTAGTTCTGCTTCATTGACTTACCATCTACTTTGACATAAATAAAGATTGACATAAACATCTACTTCATTGAAATTAACATCTATTTCTGCTGCATTGACTGCGCTAAAGCCTGTGACACTGTGGATCACAACAAACTGTGGGAAATTCTTCAAGAGATGGGAATACCAGACCACCATACCTACCTCCTGTGAAAACCTATATGCAGGTCAAGAGGCAACACAGAACAATGGACTGGTTCCAAATTGGGAAAGGAGTATGTCAGGGCTGCATATTGTCCCCTGCTTATTTAACTTATGTACAGAGTACATCATGCGAAATGCTGGATTGGATGATGTGCAAGCTGGAATCAAGATTGCCAGGAGGAATACCAATAACCTCAGATATGCAGATGATACCACCCTTATGGCAGAAAGTGAAGAGGAGCTAAAGAGCCTCTTGATGAGTGTGAAACAGGAGAGTGAAAAAAACTGGCTTAAAATTCAACATTTAGAAAACTAAGATCATGGCATCTGGTCCCAATACTTCATGGCAAATAGATAGAGAACAGTGGAAACAGTGATAGACTTTATTTTCTAGGGCTCCAAAGTCACTGTGGACTATGACTGCAGCCATGAAGTTAGATGATTGCTTCTTGAAAGGAAAGTCCCTTGGATTGTGAGGAGATCAAACTAGTGAATCCTAAAGGAAATCAGTCCTGAATGTTCATTAGAAGGACTGAAGCTTAAGCTCCAGTACTTTGGCCCCTTGATGTAAAGAGCTGAGTCATTGGAAAAGACCCTGATGCTGGGAAAGATTGAGGGCAGGAGAAGGGGATAATGGAGTACCAGATGGTTGCATGGCATCACCGGCTCAATGGACATGAGTTTGGGCAGGCTCAGGGAGATGGGGGAGTACAGGGAGGCCTGGTGTGTTGTGGTCTGTGGGGTTAGAAAGAGTCGGACATGACTGAGTGACTGAACAACAACACAATGAGTAATAAGTCATTAAAAGTGAAGTCACTCAGTCGTGTCTGACTCTTTGCGACCCCATGGACTGTAGCATACTACACTCCTCTATCCATGGGGTTTTCCAGGCAAGAGTACTGGAGTGGGTTGCCATTTCCTTCTCCAGAGGGTTTTCCTGACTCAGGATTGAACCCAGGTCTCCTGCACTGTAGGCAGGCACTTTACTGTCTGAGCCACCAGGGAAGTCCCTAATAAGTCATTAGCAAAAAAAAAAAGGTGAGAAATGCATATTAAAATGATGCATAACTTTACCCACATTTATTTAAAAATGTATTGCAATATCAAACAGCAAAGTTCAGCAGTGCAAAATTGCAGTTACTTTTGCACCAATTGAATAGATTAACATTATAATTCACCTGGCCGACCAGGGTGAGGAGAGGCTTACATCTTTCTCTTTCCACCTAAGTGTTTTGCTACTGGAGCTTCCCTCATAGCTCAGTTGGTAAAGAAGCCACCTACAATGCCGGAGACCCCAGTCTTGCTTCTATTTCCAAGCAGAAGTGTAACAAGACTGGATCATTCTTTATGCACTACACCATTGGTTAGCATTCACTAGTGTTCCTTTATTAATGTGAATAATAAACATTATTCAGTTTCATACTTGTTTTTGTGTTTATTTTTGTTGTTCCCTTTAAAAGAATGAAAACTCTTAAGTATACGCAATTGCATTGACTACATACGTATTTTATGCAGTATAAGACACTGACCCTTTGACAGTTTTTTTCCTAAGTGAGAACGTAATACAGTGAATATTTTCAGTTATTTTATGAGAACGTAAGTTCAGTAGGCTCTATGTACCATGTAAGTGTAAAGTATATCTTGGGATACAGAGGATAGGAAAATGGGACCTGGGACACCAATTTGTGGATCTTGCCTGGGTAGAATATTACTAAACATTTAAGAAAACTTGAAAAATTGGTTTAGTGACATTAGAAATGCCCAGTTGGCTAACATTATGTTTTTATTAGCCAGATAAAACAACTGAGTTGTAAAGATGTATTTTCCATGGTGCTGATGAACCTGTTGCTGAGAATGGACTTGGTGGACACAGTAGTGGGGAGAGAGTGGGATGGATTGAGAAAGTAGCATTGAAACATACACGTTGCTGCATGTGAAACAGATGGCTGCGGGAAGTTACTGCATAACACAGCTCAGTCTGGTGCTCTGTGATGATCTCAGAGTTGGAATGGGCAGGGAGGGAGGCTCTAGAAGGAGGGAACATATGTATACTTAACGCTGATTCACATCGATGTATGGCAGAAACCAGCAACACTGTAAAGCAATTATCCTCCAGTTAAAAATTAAAAATTTAAAAATTACTTTTCTATTCAGTAAGTATTTGTAGAACTATCTACCAGGGGTAGTGTTGAGTGTTGAAATTTGTAGTGATGAAATTATATTTAATTTTGTTTTAGAGTTAAGAATAATAACCCACTTAATATTTTTTTTTTTAATTAAGGAATTGGACTTTGTAAAAAGGAATAAAGAGTTTTCTGCAAGGATCACATCTAAGTGCACTTTTTGCTGATACATCACTTTTAGTAAGACATTTTTTTCATTTTTCTATGTTATGAAGTAAATAAATACAGTGGGAATCTTTTTGAAAAAGAAATTGACTGTCTCGTGAGCTTGAATAACAGTCATTTTGGAGTTTATGTTGGGGATTAATGTAGATTAATTAAGGAAATGTGTAAAATCCAGTCTGATATTCACATACACACAATATATGTAATATTGTATGGTGACAGTTTCTTGAATAGTGACACTGCTGAGATAATTCCAGACTTTTACATCTTTTCCACTTTCATCTTCCATGACAATTACACATATTTGAAAATAAAGAAAATCTATAGTCCATACTTACTGAGACAATAAGTTGGCAGAATAGAGGATTTTCAAATGAAAGACAAAGTGGACAGGTCTAGCCATATTTCTTGAAAGGTAGAAGGATTGAAGGAAAAAATTAAGCAAATTTAAGAAATCTTTTAACGTGAACTTTTTTTTTGTGACTTGTTTTTGCCTTAACTCATACGCCCATATTTGCAGAGTTCTGGAGTAGGCTATTTTGATTTAAAAACTTACATTGGCCTAACTTAATTGTTTCAATATGCTAGTAAGATGTGTAGTTCTCAAAAAGCTTTCATAAGTGAAACTTCACCTGAATTCTGTTTTCTGTTCAAAATGGAAGAAAAGTGAGTTATAGTAATATTAGAATATTGCAAAATAATATAATTTCACAAAACATTAGGGGATGGTTTTTGGTGTGTCATAATATGTTCACATTGACATTCTATTAGATATAATTGATCAAGCCTGATGGTTATGTCAGTAAATCTTGTGAAAGGTACTTAAAATATTTTCTGTTGTTACTATTCTTTTCATTTTAAGAATAGTTTTGCTACTTAATGTAAGGTTTAAATTTTTCCTTCAGTGGTAGAAAGAACTTTTATGAACTTACAAAATGAGTTTTTTCTTATAATACTTTATTCCAATATCAAGTTTCCTATGGGTATACATTTTTCTTGTTAAATCTTGACTGCAGAACAACCCATTTTATGATAGTCTTCAGGTTAGGGAGCTAGGGGAAAGGTATTTTTTAATTGAAAAGTATCCTTTAGTTGAAAACTTGTATATACACAGGAAGAACGGGGCAAATGAAGTTTAATTTACATTTTAAAATATAAATCTTGTTTTAATTCAAATTTTAAAGTATAAGTCTTGTTTAGTTTTCTATAAATCTTTCAATGTTTGATTTTTTTCCTTTCTTATCTCATATGTATATATTTTGTTCACTAATAGCTCAACACTGAGTGATTTGAAGTAAAGCACTGCAGGAATTTAGCCACTTCCATTCCAGAGACTTTTCCCTGTAATTTCCCTATATTTCTATATCTTCCCTGAACCTCTGGTGGCTATGAGCATAGCTTTAGCTGTTGTATTTGCTTCAGGGAATCGTCTATGATAACTTCTTTTACTCAGTTCTAAAGATTATTCTTTATAGCAGGCTTTGCATGGTTCTGAGAGTTGTGATTGAATTAAGAACTACTTGGCTTGGAGTTACTGAGTACTTAGAGGGAAATGCTCTTTCCTTTTGAGTAGTTTCAAATGTTGACTTAAGAACCTCAGATTTGTTTTCCTTAATGATTATTCTGCCCTAATTTGAAGTAGAAATTGGAGGAATTGGCACAGATATTGGGCAATATTTTCCCTACCTTTTTTCTTTTTCTTCCAGTCTTGAAACTGCTTTAGGCTCTTATATTTTAAGTCTTTTATCTCATTTGAGTTAATTTTAATGTATGGTATTACATAAGAGATGAGATTTATTTCTTTGCCTATGAAAGTCAAATTGTTCAAGAAGCATTATTGAAAAGGTTGTATTTTTCCCTACTGAAGTACCTTTGCAACTTTGTTGAAAATCAGTTGACATTATATGTGGGCCTGTTTTAGAACCCTATTATATCTATTGATCTATGTATCTATCTTTATGACGTTACTGTCCTAATTATCATAGCTTTATGTAAGTCCTAAAATCAAGTAGTGTAAACCCTCCACCTTTCCTCTTTTGTTTCAAGGTTGTTTTCTAGCCTAAATTCTTTCCATTTCTATGTATTTTAGAATTACCTTGTCATTTTCTGCAGAGAAGCCGTAACAAGATTTTGATTATGAATGCTGTTATCATGGAGGCTAGTTGGGAGCGAATTAATTTCTTGAGGATGTTGAGTCTTCTGATGCATGAACTTGGTATCTCTCCCCATATAAGTTGTCGTTAGTTTCTCAGCAATATTTTGTAGTTTTCACTGTAAAGATATTGCATATATTTTGTTGGTCTCTGTTTACTATTTTTATGTTATTGTGAATGGTTATGTAATATCAATTTCAACTTTTTAGTATATAGCAATATAATAGATTTTGGCATAAAACCTTGTAATTTATGATTCTGCTAAACTCACTAGCTCTGGTGGCAGTTTTGTGGATTCTTTCAGATTTTCTGGGCAGACCCTCATCTTGTCTGTAAATAGACTATTTTACTTCTACCTTTTCAATTTTTATACCTTTTATTTCTTTTGTTGCTTTATTGCACTGCCTCATAGTCTCAGTAGAATGTTAAATGGAAGTGATGAGCTGACATTGTTGCCTTACTCCAGATCTTAGTACATTGTACAACAATGTGTATATGTTATATATAAATTGTTGTAAAAATTCAGATTTGTGTTAATGAGAGATGCTTTCATATATGTTCACAGTATACATGGGTTGGTAGTTTTCTAAAAAAGTTTTAATTGTAGGGTATTTGTTTTATAATGTTGTGCTGGTTCCTGCTGTACAGCAGCATGAATCATCTGTAAATATGACTGTGTGGATCACAATAAACTGTGGAAAATTCTGAAAGAGATGGGAATACCAGACCACCTAACCTACCTCTTGAGAAATCTGTATGCAGGTCAGGAAGCAACAGTTAGAACTGGACATAGAACAACAGACTGATTCCAAATAGGAAAAGGAGTACGTCAAGGCTGTATATTGTCACCGTGCTTATTTAACTTATATGCAGAGTACATCATGAGAAATGCTGGGCTGGAAGAAGCACAAGCTGGAATCAAGATTGCTGGGAGAAATATCAATAACCTCAGATATGCAGATGACACCACTCTTATGACAGAAAGGAAGAAGAACTAAAGAGCCTCTGGTGAAAGTGAAAGAAGAGAATGAAAAGTTTGGCTTAAAACAGCATGAAAAATGAAGTTCATGGCATCCAGTCCCATCACTTCATGGCAAATAGATGGGGAAACACTGCAAACAGCAACAGACTTTATTTTGGGGAGCCCCCAAATCACTGTAGATGGTGACTGCAGCCATGAAATTAAAAGACGCTTGCTCCTTGGAAGAAAAGTTATGACCAACCTAGACAGCATATTAAAAGGCAGAGACATTGCTTTGCCAACAAGGTGCATCTAGTCAAGGCTATGATTTTGCCAGTAGACATGTATGGATGTGAGAGTTCAGCTATAAAGAAAGGTGAGCACTGAAGAATTGATGCTTTTGAACTGTAGTGTTCACAGTTCAAAGGAAGAGAAGACTCTTGGGAGTCCCTTGGACTGCAAGGAGATCAACCAGTCCATCCTAAAAGAGACCAGTCCTGAGTGTTCACTGGAAGGACTGTCGTTGAAGCTGAAATTCCAATACTTTGGCCACCTGATACGAAGAGCTGACTCCTTGGAAAAGACCCTGATGCTAGGAAAGATTGAAGGCAGGAGAAGAAGGGGATGACAGAGGATGAGATGGCTGGATGGCATCACCAACTCAGTGGACATGAGTTTGAGTGAACTCTGGGAGTTGGTGATGGATAGGGAGGCCTGGCGTGCTGCGGTTCATGGGGTCTCAAAGAGTTGGACACCAATGAGTGACTGAACTGTATTGAATACATATATCCTCTCTCAGTTAAGCTAGTGGGGAGCATCAAGCTGAGCTCCCTGTATTACACAGCAGCTTCCCACTAGCTTAACTGTTTTGCACATGGTGGTGTGTATATGTCAGTGTTGCTCTCTCAGTTCATCCCACCTTCTCCTTCCCCTACTGTGTCCATAAATGTATTTATATCTGCATCTCTATTTCTGCCCTGCAGATAGGTTCGTCAGTACTGTTTTTCTAGATTCCATGTATATGTAATAATTCATTCTGTATGACAGACTCTAGGTGTATGCACCTCATTACAGCTGACTCAGTTTTGTTCCTTTTTATGGATGAGCAATATTCTATTCTATATATGTACCACAACTTCTTTATCCATTCATCTGTTGATGGACATCTAGGTTGCTTCCATGTCCTGGTTATTGTAAATAGTGCTACAGTGAACACTGGGGTACTTACGTCTTTTTCAATTATGGATTTCTTAGAGTGTATGCCCAATAATGGGGTCTGGGTCATATGGTAGATTTATTCCTAGCTTTTAAAAGAATCTCCATATTGTTCTCCACAGTGGCTGTATCAATTTACATTCCCACCAGCAGCGCCAGAGGGTTCCCTCTTCTCCACATCCTCTCCAGTATTTCTTGTTTGTACATTTTATGACGATGGCCATTCTGACCACTGTGAGGTGATACTTAATTGTAGTTTTAATTTGTGTTTCTCTAATGATGAGTGATGTTGAGCATCTTTTTATGTGTGTGTTGGCCATCTGTATGTCTTCTTTTGAGAAATGTCTGCTTAGGTTTTTGGCCCATTTTTTTGATTGTTTATTTTTTTCTGAAGTTGAGCTGCATGAGCTGCTTATGTATTTTGGCGATTAATCCTTTATCCATTGCTTCATTTGTGATTATTTTCTCCCAGTCTGAGGGTTGTCTTTTCATCTTGTTTATAGTTTCGTTTGCTGTGCAAAAGCTTTTATGTTTAATTAGGTCTTATTTGTTTATTTTTGTTTTTATTTCCATTACTTTAGGAGCTGGATCAAAGAGGATCTTGCTTTAATTTATGTAAAAGAGTGTTCTGCCTATGCTTTCCTTTAAGAGTTTCACAGTGTCTGACCTTGCATTTAGGTCTTTAATCCATTTTGAGTTTATTTTTGTGTATGACAATAGGAAGTGTTCTAGTTTCATTCTTATTATGTGTAGTTGTGCAGTTTTCCCAGCATCATTAATTGAAGAGGCTGTCTTCTCCATTGTATATTCTTGCCTCCTTTTTTCAAAGATAAGATGCCCCTAGGTGTGTGGGTTTATATCTAGGCTTTCTATCTTGTTCTTTTGGTCTTTATTTCAGTTTTTGAGCCAGTACCATGCTGTCTTGATGACTATAGCTTTGTAGTATAGTCTAAAGTCAGGAAGGTTGATCCTTCTAGCTCTGTTTTTCTTTCTCAAGATTGGTATGTAGTTTTTTAAAAATAATGTCTTTGTCTGGTTTTTATATCAGGATAATAGAATGAGTTAGAAAGATTTTTTTCTCAAAAAGTTTTTATGTAGTTGTTGTTCTTCTCTAAGTGTGTTTGGTGGTAGTGTTCAGTCACCACTATGTCCAGCTCTTTGAAACCCCATGGACTGCAATGTGCCAGGCCTCCCTGTCCCTTTGCCCAAGTTCATGTCCATTGCTTTCGTGATGCCGTCCAGCCATCTCATTCTCTTATGTCCTTTTCTCCTTCGGCTCTCAATCTTTCCCAGCATCAGAGACTTTTCCAGAGAGTCAGCTCTTGGCCTAAGATGACCAAAATACTGGACTTCTAGCTTCAGCATTAGTCCCTCCAACAAGTACTCAGAGCTGATCTCCTTTAAGATTGACTGATTTGATCCTGCTGTCCAAGGGACTCTCAGAGAGTCTTCCCCAGCACCACAGTTCGAAGGCATCAGTCCTTTGTTACTCTGCCTTCTTTACAGTCCAGCTCTCACAACCATATGTGACCATTGGGAGGACCATAGTCTTGACTATACGCACCTTTGTCGGCAGAGTGGTGTCTCTGCTTTTCAACATACTGTCTAGGTTTGTCATAGCATTCCTGCTAAGAAGCAGACATCTTCTGATCTCATGGCTGCAGTCACCATCTGCAGTGATTTTAGAGCCCAGGAAGAGGGAATCTGTCACTACTCCTTTTCTCCTTCTGTTTACCGTGAAGTAATGGGGATAGATGTCATGATCTTAGTTTTTTAATATTTAGTTTTAAGCTGCCTCTTTCACTCTCCTCCTTCACGCTCATTAAGAAGCTCTTTAGTTTCTCTTTGTAGAGTGGTATCATCTGCATACCTGAGGTTGCTGGTGTTTCTCCTGCCTATCTTGATTCCAGGTTGTAACTCATTCAGCCTGACATTTCTCGTGATGTGCTCAGCATATAGATGAAACAAATAAGGTGACAGAAGACAACTCTGTCATACTACTTTCTCAGTCTTGACCCAGTCAGTTTTTCCATTGTTACTTCCTGACCCACATACAGGTTTCTCAGGAGACAGATGAGATGGTTTGGTATTCCCATCTCCTTAAAGACTTGAATTACTGTGATGTTGAATGGCTTGCCTTGGAAACAACTGAGATCATTCTCTCATTTTTGAGGCTGCACCCAAGTACTGCATTTTGGGCTCTCTTTTGATTATGAGGGCTATTCCATTTCTTCTGTGGGATTCTTGCCCACAGCAGTAGATGATAATGGTCATCTCAATTAAATTCACCCATTCCCGTCCATTTTAGTTCACTGATTCATAAGATAATCGATGTTTATTCTTACCATCTCCGGCTTGACCACCTCCAATTTGCTTTGATTCATGGACCTAACATTCCAGGTTCCTATCAATAATGTTCTTTGCAGCATTGGATTTTACTTTGATCACCAGACATCTATTGCTGAGCATTGTTTCCACTTTTCCCGCTGCATCATTCTTTCTGGGGCTATTAGTAGCTCTCCACTCTTCCCCAGTAGCATATGAGACACCTTCAGATCTGGGGGACTCATCTTCTGGTGTCATATCTTTTTGTCCATTTATACAGTTCATGAGGTTCTCATAGCAATTATACTGGGGTGATTTGCTACCCCAGTGTTTGGTAGAATTTACCAAAGTAGATCTCTGGCCTTGGAGTTTCTTTGTGGGAAGATTTTTAAACTGTGGATTTGATTTATTTGAGTGAATAAATTGATATTGGCCTATTCAGATATATATTAATTTTTTTTTTGAATAGCTTTAGTTTATGTGTCTTAAGGAATTTGTTTTTACGTAGGTTGTCTAATTTATTGGCATGAAGTTTCATATTTCTTTATTCTTTTAATGTTTGAAGGATCTATAGTGATATCCTGTCTTTCTAGTATTTGAGACCACCGTTTTCTAAAGGAGCACTTAGTATTTAAAATTTTTCTCTGTCTGCATCATACAGAGTATCTTTGCATGTGTTTGTACACATGAAGTTAAAAGAATTCTTAAGCTCCTTTGCGATTTTTTTCTTGGACCTATATAATTTCGAAATAGTTCCTTAATTTTCTAGATGTTTTTCTCTAATAGTTTTTTAATTTAATTCTATTGTGGTTCAATAACATACTTCCTTGTTTATTATAGAGTGCAGAATGTTGTCTGTAAACAAATGTTTTGTGTATGCTTAATAAGAATGTGTATTCTGTGTTGTTGAGTGACGCTTTCTAAAAATATTAGTCAGATTGATTGGTAGTGTTCTTTAAGATTTGTCACTTCTGATTTTCCATTTGTTGCAGTAATTGCTGAGAGAAGGGTTTGGAAATCTTCAGCTTTAATTGTGAATTTGTCTTTTCTCCCTTCACTTACTGATTCATGTATTTTGAAGCTCTGTTAATAGGTACATGCATTTTAAAATATATTTTTGATGATTTGAGTCTTCTGACTTGAAATAGGCCTCTTTATCTCTGGTAATATGTTGTGAAGTTATTTCTGAAGTAAGTTGTATACTTCCTGACAGAAAGTCTGCTGTTATTTTTTGTTGCCTCATATGTAAACTTTCTATTTTGTTTGATTGCTCTTCAGCCTTACAGCTTTTTCAGTGATTGTGATTATGATGTCATTTGATCATAATTTTTTATCAATTATATGCCTTCATATGGTATTCTTTGAGAAAATGATGTTTTAGTGTTTTTGAGTGTTTTTTGGTAACCAAATTTAGAAACATTGGCCACTATTTCTTCCCAGTATCCACTAATCCTAGGCAATATTTTGGAGGGAGGGAATTCAGTTAAACAGTTGAGATTGTGTTTTTTGGCCCTTGACTCCCTGCTCCCTATCATTATTTGAATAGTTAATGTCATGTTTCTAGGCTCACTGATTTTTTATTTTTCAATGTATACTCTGTTCTTAATGTATCCAGTGTGTTTTAATTCTCATGATTATTTTTTAATTATGAGTTTTAGATGATTTTTCCTCTCTCTTCAACTTATTTATGTTTTGCCATATTAATGATTTAACCTGAAACATTAAAAATAAATTCATAGTGAGAAGTGATATTTTGGTGGTATGATTTTAGAAAGGACACAGTGTTTAATATCTCAGTTGTCTTACTTTTCTAAAAGGTAGTCTTTTGGATGTGGTATAGACAGGCCACAGCTAACCCTTGCAGAGTTAGATAAAAGCTCTTTTCCCAGTTTTAGATGGATGATGCTCTCTGCCAGGGTTCAGGGTTTAGAGAGTGGAGAACAAACTGGATTCAGTCCCAACTTTCCTTCTCTAGGCCATATGTTCATGTGCAGGGTACAACCTCCGTCTTTATTCATGTTGCTTTTAGACCTTATGATTTCTTGCCTTTCTTATGATACAGTTATAGCATTAGAAATGTTTTCTCAGGCCAGAATATCTATCACGATATCCACAAGTTTGTTAGGCAGTCTCTTTTGTAGTTAGTATGGGATTATTTTCTCAATGCTTTCTGTACTTTGTACCATTATTGATCTTATTTCTTGAATCATATGTTAATGTTTTTGAATTTTACCTAAAATTTATAACAGTATAAGTCAGAGCTTCATAAAATTAAGTGTAATTGTTTGTAGGGCACGTTTGCCTTTACATAAGTTATATAGCAAAACTGCATTTTCAAATAATAGCTATAAGTGTATAACCTTTAATTCAGAGTAAAATTTGTTTTCCTTGTTGAATCATATCATTAAATACTGACTAGTAGCCATCACTATGTTCACAACATATCTTTGTACTTTTAAAATGTGTAATTAGGATTCAGTGTGTGCAATTTTGGATAAAATGGAATGCTTTGCTCATTTTCCATAAAACAATAGTTAAGCGATAGTCTTAATTTAGAATTTGAATTTCTGCCTGGATTTAATTGTTTGTAAACAATAATTAAAGCATTCTATTTTAGAGGAAGAAAAATGTTCTTATATTAAAATTAACTGAAAGATAATTCTGTAGGAGCAGGGAATCTCTAATTGCATTGAAACTTACAGTAAAATAGTCTTCCTCAAGTTCCTGTGACTATGAGAATGAGTGGTTATTTTGTTTATATAGTTTATAAGGAAGTGCAAGACATCATTTGTGCCTGTGTGTGAATATGCGGTTGCATTGCCCACTGAAAATTGTGATGAAAACTGGCACTGCTTGATTTTTTTGAATATTTTTTATTAAAGTGGATGACTACTAGAGTTTCTTGCTTGTTTAGATCAGTTTTTTCCCTTGTGTGCTGTGATCTGTATTAAGTTGCTTCAGGTGTATCTGACTCTTTGTGACCCTATGCACTGTAGCCTACCAGGCTCCTCTGTCCATGGGATTCTCCAGTCAAGGATACTGGAGTGGATTGCCATTCCCTTCTCCAGAGGATGTCAACCCAGGGATTGGAAAGCCCTTTTCTTTTTGTAGTAGATAAAAATTAAAGGACCTATGACATTCGTGTTTAAATGCAATTAAAAAAAAAAACATGCTACTAACAAACCAGTGGGTCAGCAATGAGATCAAAGAAATCAGTTAATACTTCAGGACAAATTACAGTGAAAATAGAGTCTTACAAAATCCATGGTATGCCCAGAAGTAATTTGGTGGACATAGTGATATAGTTCACAGTGATATAGACTTTCCTCAAGAAATAAGAAAAATCTCAATGAGTAATCCAACCTACCACCTAAAAGAATTAGAAAAAAAGAACCAAAACCCAAAGTCAGCAGAAGGAAGGAAATTAATATGAGTGGAAACAAATAAAATAGAGATCAACAGGTAATAGAAAAGATCAATAAAACCAAGAGCTGGTTTTGTGAAAGGATATACAAATTCGACAGGCCTCTGGCTAGGCTCACCAAAAAGAAAAGAAAGAAAGCCCAAAGAAATAAGATATGAAAGAAGAAAAATAACAACTTATGCTATAGAAATACAAAAAACTATAAGATAATATTATGAACAATTATATTTCAGCAAACTGTACAGTCTAGAAAAAATGAACAAGTTCTAGAAGCATATAGCCTACTAAAACTTAATCAAGAAGTAGATAATTTGAATAGACCAAACACTAGATGTGAAATAGAATCTGTAATTCTAAAAAAACTCCTTGCAAACAAAAGTTCAAGACCAGATGGCTTCACTGGGGAGTTCTACTAAACATATAAAGAACTTATACCAATCTTTCTTAAAGTCTTCCAAAAGATTAAATAGGAGGGAACACTCCCAAAGTCATCCTATGATGCCATCATCACCCTGATTCCAAAACCAGACAAAGACACAACCAAAAAGAAAATTACAGGCCAGTATCTTTGATGAATATAGATATAAAAATTCTGAACAAAATATTAGCAACCCAAATCCAGCAACACATAAAAATACACTACAAACAGATTGGATTTATCCCAGGGTATGTGAACAAGGATGGTTCACATACACAAACCAATCAATGTGACACTCTACGTTAAGAAAAGACAAAATCCACATGATCATCTCAATAAGCGCAGAAAAAACTCAACATCCATTCGTGATAAAAACACACCAAAGTGGGTATAGTGGGGACATATCTGAACATAATAAAAGCCATTTATGACAAGTTCATAGCCAACATAATACTCTGGTGAAAAGCTGAAAGCCTTCCTGCTAGTTTATGAGCAAGCCAAGGGTTCCCACTCTTACACTTCTTTTCAAAATCATAATTGGAAGTCCTAGTCACAGTAGTCAGACAAGAAAAAGAAAAGGTACGCATATTAGAAGGGAAGGGGTAAAATTGTCATTATTTATAGGTAACATAATACTCTGTATTATTATTATTGTTGATCAGTGGCTCAGTTGTGTCTGACACTTTCTGACCTCGTGGAATACAGTACACCAGGCTTCTCTCTCCTTAACCATCTCCCAGAGCTTGGCTAAAACTCATGTCCATCAAGTTGGTGATGCCCTCCAACATCCTCTGTCATCCTCCTGCCTTCATTCTTTCTCAGCTTTAGGGTCTTTTCTAATGAGTCAGCTCTTCACATCAGGTTGCCAAAGTATTAGAGCTTCAGCTTCAGCATCAATCCTTCTAATGAATATTCAGGATTGATTTCCTTTAGGATTGACTGGTTAGATCTCCTTGCAGTCCAAGGAACTCTCAAGAGTCTTCTCCAGCTCCACAGTTCAAAAGCATCAATCTTTCGGTGCTTAGCCTTTCTTTATGGTCCAACTCTCATATCCATACATGACTACTGGAAAAATCATAGCTTTGACTAGATGGATCTTTGTTGGCAAAGTAATGTCTCTTTTTCTAATGTGCTGTCTAGGTTTGTCACCTTTTCTTCCAAGCACCAAGCGTTCTTTAATTTCATGACTGCAGTCACCATCTGCCAAAAACCCTAAACACTCTACAGAAAAATTAATATGTGAAATCAGTAACGTAGCAGGATATAAGATTAATATACAGAAATGTGTTGCATTTTTTACAGTAACAATGAAATATCAGAAAGAGAAAATTTTTAAAAATCCCATTTAGAATCACATCAAAGAAATACATAGGAATAAATCTAACTGAAGAGGTGAAAGACCTGTATGCTAAAACTGTAAGATATTGATAAAGGAAATTGAAGGTGATTCATAGAAATAGAAATATATCCTATACTGTTGGATTGGAAGAGTGAATATTATTAAAATGGCCATACCTCAAAGTAATCTAGTGATTTATTGCAATCCCTATAAGAATACCGATGACATTTTTTTTCACAGAAATACATCAAATACTAAAATTTGTATGAAATCATAGAAGACCCCGAACTACCAAAACAGTCTTGAGACAAAAGAAGAAAGCTGGAGACAAAACTCTCCCAGACTTTAGAGACTACCACAAAGCTATAGTAATCAAAATAGTATGGTATTGGCACAAAAAATAGACAGTAGATCAATGGAACAGAGTAGAGGGCCCAGGAATAAGCCTGTGCACCTTCAGTCAGTCTTAGAGGAGGCAAGAATATACAGTGGAGAAAAAAATGGTCTCTTTGATCAGTGGTGTTGGGAAAGCTGGGCAGCTGCATGTGAAGTTAGAACACACCCTTACACTGTGCACAAAAATAAACTCAAAATGCTTTATAAGACAAATCACTGTAGAACTCCTAGAATAGGACATAGGTAAAACAGTCTCTGACATAAATCATAGCAATATTTTTTTATATCAGTCTTCCAAAGTAAAAGAAATAATAGCAAAAATAAGCAAATGGGAGCTAATCAAACTTAAAAGTTTTTGCACAACAAAGGAAACATCAACAAAACAAAAAAACAACCTATGGAATGGGGGAAGATATTTGCAAATGACCAGCAGGGACTTAATTTCCAAAATACGCAAGCAGTTCATAAAATTCAGTATAAGAGAACAATCTAATCAGAAAATGGGCGGAAGAACTAAGTAGATGTTTCATCAAGGGAGATACACAGATGGTCAGTAGGTACATGAAAAGATGCTCAATTTTGCTAATTATTAGAGAAATGTGAATCAGAACTACAGTAACATATCACCTCATGCTGGTAGAAATGACCATCATCAAAAAGTCTACAGGTAATAAATGCTGGAGTGACTGTGGAGAATAGGGAAGCTTCTACACTGTTGATGGCAGTGTATGAAAAACAGTATGGAGGTTCCCTGGAGGTTCTTAAAAACCAAAAATGGAATTATTAATACCATATGATTCAGCAGTCTTACCCGGAGTTTGTATCTGGAAAAGACAGAAACTCTTAATTCAGAAAGACAGACACATGCACCCCAGTGTTTATAGCAGCACCATTCACAATAGCCAAGACATGGAAACAACTTAAGTGTCCATTGGATAAAGAATAGATGAGGAAGATGGGGGGGGGGGGAGAGAGAGAGAGAGAGTGTGTGTGTGTGTGTGTGTGTATAGTATGTATAGCTATCATGCAAAGTAGTAGAGAATATCATGCAAAGTGAGGTTTGTCAGACAAAGACAAATATCATATGGTATCACTTACATGTGGAAACTAAAAAATAATACAAAAGAATCTATTTACAAAACATAAACAGACTCACACACATAGAAAACAGTCTTACAGTTACAAAGGGGAAAAGGGATGAGGAGAGGTAAATCAGGAATCTGAGATTAACAGATACTTGCTACTTTATCAGTTCAGTCTCTCAGTCATGTCTGACTCTTTGTGACCCCATGGACTGTAGCATGCCAAGCTTTCCTGTCCATTGCCAACTCCTGGAGCCTACTCATACTCATGTCTGTCTAGTCAGTGATGCCATCCAACCATTTCATCCTCTGTAGGTAGGCAATAAGGATTTACTTTATAGCACAGGAAACTATATTCAGTATCTTAAAATAACCTATAATGGAAAATAATATGAAAATTATATGTTTATTATGTGTATGTGTGTATATAACTGAACCACTTTTCTGTACACCTGAAAATAACAGTATTGTAAATCAACTACCTTCAATAAAAAATAAATGCAGTAAGCTTCTAATTACTTTTTAAAATGTTATTCTGTATATTTGAAGTCACGAATCATGTAGAATGATAGTGAAATCCATAAATGAAATTAAGGAAACAGTTTTATTTATAATAGTATCAAAAGAATAGAATACTTAGGAATAAATTTAACAAAGAAGTGCATTTCCTGTACTCTGAAAACTAGAAAACATTGTTGAAAAAATGTAAAGTCAACCTAAGTAAATGGAAAGGCATACCATGTTTATGAATTGGAAAACTTAGTAAGATTGCAGTACACCCCAAACAGATTCAGTGCAATCCATGTCAGAATCTTAGCTGGCTATTTTTGAAGAAATTGACAAGCTGATCTTAAAATTCACATAGAAATTCAGGATACCTTGAATAACCAAATAATGATCTTTAAAAATAATAAAAGTTGGAGGATTCCCATTACCTGATCTTAGAACTTACTACAAAGCTATAGTAATCAAGACATTGTGCTTGCTACTCATGTAGGGATATACATATAGAATAGTGGAGTAGAATTGAGTCTCTAGTAGTAAAACCATTCATTTATGGTGAATTGATTTTTGACAAGAGTGCCAAGACTATTCACTGGGGAAACGATAGCCTTTTAAAAGATTTAATAGATAATTTCTTTACAGTATTGTGTTGGTTTCTGCCAAACATCAACATTAATCAGCCATAGATATACATGTGTCCCCTCCTTTTTAAACCTCCCTTCCACCCCCCTCCCCATCCACACCCCTGTAGGTTGGTACAGAGTCCCCATTTGAGTTCCCTGAGTCATACAGCAAATTCCCATTGACTCTTTATTTTGCTTATGGTAGTGTATGTTTCCACGTTACTCTCCTCTTACCTTCCATCCTCTCTTCCGCCCCTCCTAGTGTTCATCAGTCTGTTCTCTGTGTTTCCATTCTGCCCTACAGATAATTTCATCAGTATCCTCTTTCTAGATTCCATATATATGTGTTAAAATACAATATTTGTTTCTCTCCTTCTGACTTACTTCACTCTGTATAATAGGCTCTAGGTTCATCCGCCTCATTAGAACGGACCAAATGCATTCCTTTTTATGGCTGAGTAATAGTCCATTGTGTGTATGTACCACAGCTTCTTTATTCATTCATCTGTTGATGTACATGTAGGTTGCTTCCATATTCTAGCTATTGTAAATAATGCTACAGTGAACATTGGGGTACATACGTCTTTTTCAGTTTTGGTTTCCTCAGAGTATATGCATAGTGGTGGGATTGCTGGGTCATATGGACAGGGAAGCCTGGCATGTTGCAGTCCATGGGGTCGCAGAGTGAGAGACGACTGAGTGACTGAACTGATGGTGGTTTTATTCCTAGTTTTTAAAGGAATCTCTGTACTGTCTTCTGTAGTGCTTGTATCAGTTTACATTCCCACCAACAGTGTAAGAGGATTCCCTTTTCTCCACACCCTCTCCAGCATTTATTTTTTTAGACTTTTTCATAAAACAATGCTAGGACACCTAGATATCCACATGTAAATGAACAGAGTTGGTTCCTTGCTTTATATGCTGTTCTGTCTTCAGTCACTCAATGGTGTCTGATTTCTTACTATCCCATGGACTGTAACCCACCCACCAGCTCCTCTACTTAGGGGATTTCAAGGCATGAATACTGGAGTGAGTTGCCATTTCCTACTCTTGGGGATTTTCCTGACCCAGATGTCGCACCTGTTTCTTGCGTCTCCTACATTGGCACACAGAATCTTTACACTGTGCCACTTGGGAAAGCCCCTGATAAGCATCTAATATCCAAAATATATGAAGAGCTCTTACAAGTGAACAATAAAAGGCAAATAACCCAGTTTATGAAAGGATTTGAAATACATATTTCTTCAAAGAAGATATACAAATGACCAGTAGCTTCACGAAAAGATACAGTCTGTCAGGGATCCCCAACCCCCAGGCCTTGGACAGATAGTGGTCCATGGCCTGTTAAGATCTGGGCCGCACAGCAGGAAATGAATGATGGGCTAACGAGTGAAGCTTCATCTGCTGCTCCCCATCATTCGTATTACCGCCTGAACCATCTATCCCACCTACCCCCACTCCTACTCTAGTCTGTGGAAAAATAGCCTTCCACGAGACCTGTTCCTGGTGCCAAAAAGATTGGGGACCGCTGCTTTGTATCATTAGTCATTAGAGAAACAAGTGAAAACTACACTGAGATACCACTTTACATCCATTATGATAGTTGTCACAAAAATAAGACAATAGCAAGTATTGATGAGGATGTGTAGAAATTGGAACCCTTGTATATTGCTGCTAGAAAGGCAAAAATGGTTCATACCCCTTGGAGAACAGCCTGGCAGTTCCTCAGATAGTTAAACATAAAGTTAGTATATGACCCAGCTATTTTCCTCCTAGACGTGCACCCAAGAAAATTAAAAACTTTTACACACAAAAATCTGAGCATCACTGTTCATAGCAGTGGAAATAACCCAAATGTTCATCACTGTTGAATGAATAAATAAAATGTGGTATCCATAGAATACAATATTATTCAGCCAAAAAGGAATGAGGTGCTGATAATACTTAACACAAATGAGCTTTGAAAATTGAAAGAAACCAGACACAAAGGGCTACCTATTGTCTGACTCTGTTTTATGACTTACCTCAAATAGGTAAATCCAGAGAGTCAGAAAGTAGATAAGTAATTTTCAGGAGTTGGAGAGAGGAAGGAATGGAGAATAATAGCTAATGGGCATTGGACTTATTTTTAGGATGATAAAAATGTTCTGGAATTAGATACTAGGGATGGTTGCACAACTTTGACTACTGTTTAAAAAAAGAGCAAAATTGTATACTCACAATTGCACACTTTTAAAAAGATGATCTTAATGGCATATATGAATTATAAATTGGTTAAAAGGCATATAGAAATGAAAACATTGGCCTACTTCGGCTTTAATTTATCTTCAAACCAGGATATTTTTGAATGTGAGGGGTCTCAATAATTACTCCCATACAATAAAAATAAAGTTGCATGTCCCAGGTACACCAGAATGTATGTTCTCCCTGCTTTGTATCTTTAAGCTGTTTCTCCTCACAGAAGACATATAAGGATTACAAAATTCTTCTTGTCTTTCTTTATCAAATATGGGAAAAAGACTAAGACAGCCCTGTAATTCCTGTAAAATAAATGGGAGAGAAGGTATTTCTTTATGGAAATGAATATAAATATGTGTATGAAGTGCACTGTGTAGCTATGATAGAATTAGATCTTTATTGATTTATATGATTTGTCACTTAACTGTCACACATAGCCAATCAGTGTTTGAATGAAAAAGAAGTTTAGTGCTGTGACATAATAAAGCAGTTGCTCTGAGCTAGGGATGTGCATCATAATAGGTGCATAACAGTATGTGGAACCTTTAAAAATTACTCTTGCTTTGACATTAGTCTCAATTATGATTTGGTAGATTTTTGTGGGGCCAGGGTAAGTTCATGCATGCAAAATAGATATTTTAGCTCCTCAGTTGAATTTAATATCCATTTAAGTTGAGAGTCACTACATTAAATTGAGGCATTTTATTGATTTATTTATTGAAATATATAGTTATTACTGTTTGGTGCATAAACGGTAAACAGCTGTAGTAACTGAGAGAACCTGTCTGAAGTATACCCTCCTCACCCCCAACCCCCTCTGGCCACTCTCTGTCACCTGAGCTAGCCATTGGTAGTCCAGAAATTGTGATTCCTCTGATCCTCCAAGAACAGAGATTGGGAGGAATATTGATTTATTGATTTTTTGATTTTTTTTTTTTTAATTTTGGCTACATTGAGGCAGGATTAGTAATGGGAAGTAGGCGGAAGCTCAGGTTCCTCTGCAAATGCTCGAAACTATATCCTTGGCAGATATAGGAAGGGTGTCATCACCGCAGAATAAGAGGGATTGGGAGATGGAGTCCTTGTAGGAGGTCAGAACTCTCTCAGTTAACTGATAACTGCTCATGGCCTTTGTATTTCGGCAGCCCAGTATAGCTCCAGATGATTGCCTTCTGATGTTGGAAATAAGGAGCCAGTTCAGTGAACATAGAAAGGAAGGACATAGTGCATCGTTGTGGTTTCTCTTGTACAGCCACACACAATTTAGAAGAAATTATCTTATTGCTAGACTCACGAAATTGGAGTTGTGTCACACCCTGAAGATTTTGCAGTTCAGTTTATTTAGTGATGGATCACTCCCATCCAAACATGTCCCCCTGACATTTTTAATTGGTAGCCTTTCTTGAGCCACTGCTTAAATTGTCCTACTGGTGATGTTATGCTGTTGTTCCCCTCCCTGTGCTACAGAGTAGGTTCTTATTATTTGTCTCTTTTATACATAGCTGTGTATATTAGTTGATCCCAATCTCTGAATTTATCCCCCACTTCCCCCAACCCATGATGCTTTATTGTTGTACTGTACATGGCATTATTGCCCAAATTTTAACTTTGCCCCCTTGGTGTAACTTTGGATGATGACTAGCCATTTTGTCCTCAGTTGCTTCACCCTGGAAATGGAGCAAATGCTAACTATCTCACAAGGTTATTGTGACTACTAAATGAGATAGCACACATTAATTTTTGACACAGCTATTGGTACATGTAGAATTGGATAAATTTTAGGGACCTGTAGTTCAGTGAAAAACAACTGACTTCTTTCAAAGGTTGACTTTAGAGAATTTTCACAGCCTGAGGCCTGAAATCTTTTTATACTTTTATTTATTGCCTCCATTCATTAACTAAGCAACTGTTTATTGAACATCTGTTTTGGGCAGAGTACTTTGGTAGCTTTTGGGGTTTTAGGAAAGGCAGAGGAAGCAGAGATCAAATTGGCAACATTGGTAGGATCATCAAAAAAGCAAGAGTTCCAGAATAACATCTGTTTTATTGACTGTGCCAAAGCCTTTGACTTGTGGATCACAACAAACTGGAAAATTTTTAAAGAGATGGGACTACCAGACCACCTGACCTGCCTCCTGAGAAATATATATGCAGGTCAAGAAGCAACAGTTAGAACTGGACGTGGAACAACAGACTGGTTCCAAATTGGGAAAGGAGTATGTCAAGGCTGTATCTTGTCACTCTGCTTATTTTATGCAGAGTACATCATGCAAAATGCCAGGCTAGAGGAAGCACAGACTGGAATCAAGATTGCAAAGAGAAATATCAATAACCTCAGATATACAGAGGACACCACCCTTACGGCAGAAAGTGAAGAACTAAAGACCCTCTTGATGAAAGTGAAAGAGGAGAGTGAAAAAGTTGGCTTAAAACTCAGCATTCAGAAAACTAAAATCATGGCATCTGGTCCCATCACTTCATGGCAAATAAATGGGGAAACAATGGAAACAGTGAGAGACTTTATTTTGGGGGGCTCCAAAATCACTGCAGGTGGTGACTGCAGCCATGAAATTAAAAAACACCTGCTCCTTGGATGAAAAGCTATTCCAACCTATACAGAATTAAAAAGCGGAGACATTATTTTGCCAACAAAGGTCCATCTAGTCAAAGCTATGGTTTTTCCAGTAGTCATATATGGATGTGAGAGTCCTTGGATGAAAAGCTATTCCAATCTATACACTATTCAAAAGCGGAGACATTATTTTGCCAACAAAGGTCCATCTAGTCAAAGCTATGGTTTTTCCAGTAGTCATGTATGGATGAGAGTAGTCATGTATGGATGTGAAAGCTGAGTGCTGAAGAACTGATGCTTTTGAACTGTGGTGTTGGAGGAAATTCTTGAGAGTCCCTTTGACTGCAAGGAGATTCAACCAGTTCGTCTTAAAGGAAATCAGTCCTGAATATTCATTGGAAGGACTGATGCTGAAGCTGAAACTTCAGTACTTTGGCCGCCGATGTGAAGAACTGACTCATTTGAAAAGTGACAGATCCTGGGAAAGTTTGAAGGCAGGAGGAGGAGGGGATGATTGAGGATGAGATGGTTGGATGGCATCACGGACTTGATGGACATGAGTTTGAGTAAACTGTGGGACTTGGTGATGGACAGGGAATCCTGGCTTGCTGCAGTCCATGGTGTCGCAGAGTTGGCCATGACTAAACAACTGAACTGATTATCTAAATCTACAAGTTCACTGTTCCATTTTGCTGCTTTATCTTTGTTACAGTCATTTGTTAATCTGCCTTTTAATTTGCGTATGATTATTGTCAGGTAGAATAGAAAAAGGAGTCCAAGATGGCAAAATCAGGCTGAGGGTAAAACTTAACAACAGCACAAAAGTCAATGAAAGGGGAGGTTAAGGAACAGAGTGGGAGTCTTCATCAAAAAAATATGCCCAAAACACACCTCTCTCTCTCTGATTGGTCCTGCATATAACCAATCAGGTGAACGCTGGTACAGTTTCCCTATTTACATAGGATGTAAACAGACCCCAGGGACAGAACAATTATTGCATTTGCATAGGACTGTCTAGTCAAGTCTATGGTTTTTCCAGTGGTCATGTATGGATGTGAGAGTTGGACTGTGAAGAAAGCTGAGCGCTGAAGAATTGATCCTTTAGAACTGTGGTGTTGGAGAAGACTCCTGAGAGTCCCTTGGACTGCAAGGAGATCCAACCAGTCTATTCTGAAGGAGTTCAGCCCTGCGTGTTCTTTGGAAGGAATGATGCTAAAGCTGAAACTCCAGCCCTTTTGCCACCGCATGCGAAGAGTTGACTCATTGGAAAAGACTGATGCTGGGAGGGACTAGGGGCAGGAGGAGAAGGGGATGACAGAGGATGAGATGGCTGGATGGCATCACTGACTCGATGAACGTGAGTCTGAATGAACTCCGGGAGTTGGTGATGGACAGGGAAGCCTGGTGTGCTGCGATTCATGGGGTCGCCAAGAATCAGACATGACTGAGCGACTGAACTGAACTGAACCAAATTGGCTTCAGGGGGAGCAGACAAAATATACAAAGGGAAGCCAGATGGGATGGATCTGCATTGCCTGTGAGAAGTAAACTGCCTGCTTGCTGCTTGAGTTGTAACAAAGCTGTAACTAGTTTGTCCTTGTGAATGCTGCCTGCTTAATAAAATCCTGCCTGTTTGAGTTACAAGTGATTCCTTGTTAAAAAGTGATCCGCTACAGTGAGACAAGAACCAATGATGACTAAATGAACCAGACATTATGAAAATCAGTTACAGGAATTGATTGCTCATCTTTGAATTTTGCCTTCTGTCACCCAATACTGCTATTGGTTAGCAGTGTTTCATTGTGTGCTCAGCTCACACAACATTTCTTGTAAAGACTGCTGTGTTGTTCAGTCAATAAGTTGTGTCCGACTCTTTGCAGCCCCAGGTACTGAAGCATACCAGGTTTCCCTGTCCTTCACCATCTTCCAGAACTTTCTCTTATTCATGTCCATTGAGTCAGTGATGCTATCTATCCATCTCACGCACTGCAGCCCTCTTCTCCTTTTGCCTTCAATCTTTCCCATCCTAAGGTCTTTTCCAAAGAGTCGGCTCTTCTCATCAGGTGGCCAAAGTATTGGAGTTTCAGCATCAGTCCTTCCAGAGACTATTCAGCGTGGATTACTGTTAGGATCGACTGGTTTGATCTTGATAGGCCAAGGGACTCAAGAGTCTTCTCCAGCACCATAGTTTGAAAGTATTAATTCATCTGCTCTCCGCCTTCTTTCTGGTCCCACTCTCACATCTGTATGGTTCAACTCTCATATCCATACTTGACTACTGGAAAAACTATACCTTTGACTACATGGGGCCTGTGTCAGCAAAGTGATGTCTTTGCTTTTTAACATGCTGTTCTGTCTAGGTTTGTCATAGCTTTCCTTCCAAGGAGCAAGTGTCTTCTAATTTAATGGCTGCAGTCACTGCCCACAGTTATTTTTAGTCAAAGAAAATAAAATCTGTCACTGTTCCCACTTTTTCTCCATTTGCCATTAAGTGATGGGGCCAGATGCCACGATCTTAGCTTTTTGAGTGTTGAATTTTTAAGACAGCTTTTTCACTCTCCTGTTTCACACTCATCAAGAGGCTCTTTAGTTCCTTTTCACTTGCTGCCATTGGAGTGGCATCATCTGCATATCTGAGGTTGATATTTCTCCCAGCAATCTTGATTCCAGTTTGTGATTAATCCAGCATGGCATTTTGCATGATGGACTGTGCATATAAGTTAATAAGCAGAGTGACAGTATACAGCCTTGTCATACTACTTTCACAATTTTGAACCAGTCTGTTGTTCCCTGTCATGTTCTAATTGTTGTTTCTTGACCTGCATACAGGCTTCTTAGGAGGCAGGTAAGGTGGTCTAGTATTCCACCTCTGGTATTTCATGTCTTTAAGAATTTTAAATTTGTTGTGATACACACAGGCAGAAGCTTTAACATAGTCAGTGAAGCAGAATAGATGTTTTTATGGAATTTCCCTGATTTCTCTTTGATCCAGCAATTTTGGCAAAATTTGACCTCTGGTTCCTCTGCCTTTTCTAAACCCAACTTGTACATCTGGAACTTCTTGGTTCACATACTGCTGAAGTCTAGCTTGAAAGATACTGAGCATAACCATAGTAGCATGAGAAATGAGTGCAGTTGTCCGGTAGTTTGAACATTCTTTGGCACTACCTTTCTTTGATCCCAAAGAAAGAAAACTGACCATTTCCAGTCTTGTGATCACTGCTGAGTTTTCACAGTTGCTGACATATTGAGTGCAGCACTTTAACAGCATATTTTAGGATTTGAAATAGTTCAGCTGTAGTGCCATCACCTCCACTAGCTTTGTTCTTGGTACTGCTTCCTAAGGCCCACTTGACTTCATACCTGTATGTCTGGCTGTAGGTGAGTGATCACATCATTGTGGTTATCTGGGTCATTAAGATCTTTTTTTTTTTTTTGGTACAGTTCTTCTGTGTATTCTTGCCACTTCTTAATATTTTCTGCTTCTATTAGGTCCATGTGATTTCTGTCCTTTATTGTGCCTGTCTTTGCATGAAATATTCCCTTGATATTTCTAATTTTCTTAAAGAGAAATAGTCTTTCCTATTCTGTTTTCCTTTATTTCTTTGCATTGTTCACTTAGGAAGGGTGTCGTACATCCTTTTGCTGTTCTTTGCTTCTTTGCATTCAGATAGGTAATTCTTTCCTTTTCTCCTTTGCTTTTCACTTCTCTTCTTTTCTCAGCTACTTTTAAGGCCTCCTCAGACAACCATTTTGCCGTTTTGCATTTCTTTTTCTTGTGGATGATTTTGATCATTGCCTCTTGTATAAAGTTACAAACGTCTGTCCATAGTTCTTCAGGCACTCTATCAGATCTAATCCCTTGAATCTGTTTGTCACTTTCACTGTATAATTGTAAGGGATTTGATTTAGGTCATACCTAAATGGCCTAGTGGTTTCCCCTACTTTCTTCAACTTAAAGTCTGAATTGTACTATAAGGAGTTTGTGATCTGAG
Organism: Nanger dama; assembly: GCA_917880005.1. NCBI lineage: Eukaryota > Metazoa > Chordata > Mammalia > Artiodactyla > Bovidae > Nanger > Nanger dama. The sequence continues at coordinate 6,661,231 of CAKJTW010000044.1, read as the reverse complement.
CCACAGTCAGCTCCTGGTCTTATTTTTGCTGACTGTGTAGAACTTCTTCATCTTCAGCTGCAAAGAATATAGTCGATCTGATTTTGGTATTGACCTTCTGGTGATAGCCATGTGTAGAGTTGTCTCTTGTGTTGTCGCAAGAGGGTGTTTGTTATGATCAGTGCGTTCTCTTGGCAAAACTCTGCTAGCCTTTGCCCTGCTTTACTTTGCACTCCGAGACCAAACTTGCCTTTTACTCCATGTGTCTCTTGACTTCCTACTTTTACTTTCCTGTGCCTTAGTATGAAAAGGACATCTTTTTTTGCTGTTAACTTCTGGAAGGTGTTGTAGGTCTTTGTATAGCTGTTCAACTTCAGCTTCTTCAGCATTAGTGTTTGGGGCATAGACTTGGATTACTGTGATACTGAATGATTTGCTTTGGAAACAAACCGAGAATATTGTGTCATTTTCAAGATTTTGCCCAAGAACTGCACTTTGGAATCAGTGTTTAAGGAGACATTAGTGTCATTTGATTTTTTTTCCTACCAGCTTTTGTAGCAGCGTATTTCTCCCATGTTCTGCCAAAGGTGAATTAGTTCTTGTGTCCTGTCTCCTCAGAGAGGCTTGTCATCCTTTATAATTTACATGGTTGTCTTGCAACCTCAGCTTCTTGATAGGTTCAAGAAAACTATGCTTTTGTTAGGATAGGAGCCTCTAATATTTTTAACATCCTTGTGCTCAGTTGCTTCAGTCATGTCCAACTCTTTGAGACCCTATGGACTATAGCCCATCAGGCTCCTATGTCCATGGGATTCTATAGGCAGGAATACTGGAGTGGGTTGCTATGCCCCCTTACATGGGATCTTCCTGATCCAGGGATTGAACCTGCCTCTCCTGCAAGGCAGATTCTTTACCACTGAGCCACCAGGGAAGCCTAAACATCATAAGCTGAAGTGAGTGTTTTTCAATAGATAAAGTCCTTTCTTTTATAAAGTTTAGAGTGTTGCAAAAAATGTTAATATCAACTAGGTAATTAATGTGTATATTTTCTTAAAATATATGTTTCAGGGGTTTTTGCTGTATGTTAGCTCTTTGGAAGTATACACTCAAATAATTGAAATTGAATGAATCATATCTTGGGATGATAGAAATATAATGAAAATATGTCAAAATTTTTGGGATGCATTTTTGGTTGTTAATTACATAAAATCTTTTCTGCCCTAAAAATAATCAGTTGTTGTCTTGAATTCCTTTAGGAGTGAAAGGTTGGACTCTGTTAGGAGTCTTCCTTCTATTTGTAATGGCCAGAGTAAAATGAAGTAAAGTGTAGCAGGTTAAAGATTTTTGTTCTCTGTTTAGGTTCTGTCTGTAGAAGAAAACAATGATGCTAAATTAGAATGCCACATAGAGCTAGAATATTCATGTGAGAATGTTCAAGTCTCCTTTTGCATCTGTGCTTTTTATACCTTTATTATTTCTTACACTTAACTAAACATTGAAACACTTGAAGATTTTTCCTTACCTTTGGCTGTTCTGAAAATATGTTGTTTCTAATTGTTATCAATAAATGCCTTATCAGTTAAACTGGGCAAATTTCACTGAGTTCAAAGTATTACTTTCCTTCTGGTCTTGTTTGTCTTGCTATCTGGAAATCTAATTATCTTGAAAATAATACAAAGTTTTTACCTTCCCAGAAGTGTCCTTCCTTCTAATAATAGTGTTGAAAATGTGATCCTTGCCTTGCATAAATGTCATCTAAAATATTGTGCTGCTGCTGCTGCTAAGTCGCTTCAGTCATGTCTGACACTGTGCGACCCCATAGACGGCAGCCCACCAGGCTCGCCCATCCCTGGGATTCTCCAGGCAGAAACACTGGAGTGGGTTGCCATTTCCTTCTCCAATGCATGAAAGTGAAAAGTGAAAGTGAAGTCGCTCAGTCGTGTCCAACTCATAGCGACCCCATGGACTGCAACCTATCACGTTCCTCCGTCCATGGGCTTTTCCAGGCAAGAGTACTGGAGTGGGTTGCCATTGCCTTGGATGCCTTTATTGGTCTCACTTCTTTTCGTGACCAACTTTGGGATTGAGGAGACTTCTTTTTGCTTCTGGACACAGTTTACTTATGTAATAGGAAGATATTGGGATTCATGTCTCTTTCTTTTTTTTTTTTAAACTTTATTTTTTTTAATACTTTATTCTACATTACAATACTGTATTTGTTTTGCCATACATTGACATGAATCAGCCACAGGTGTCCACGATCTCCCAATGTCGAAGCCCCCTCCCACCTCCCAACCCATATCATCTCCCTGGATCATCCCGTGCACCAGCCCCAAGCATCCTGTATCCTGTATTGAACATAGACTGGCGCTTCGTTTCTTACATGATAGTATACATGTTTCAATGCCATTCTCCCAAATCATCCCACCCTCTCCCTCTCCCTCAGAGTCCAAAAGTCCGTTCTATACCTCTGTGTCTCTTTTTGTCTCACATACAGGGTCATCATTGCTATCTTTCTAAATTCCGTATATATGTGTCAGTATACTGTATTGGTGTTTTTCTTTCTGGCTTACTTCACTCTGTATAATCGGCTCCAGTTTCATCCATCTCATTAGAACTGAGTCAAATTTATTCTTTTTAATGGCTGAGTAATACTCCATTGTGTATATGTACCACAGCTTTCTTATCCATTCATCTGCTGATGGACATCTAGGTTGTTTCCACGTCCTGGCTATTATAAACAGTGCTGCAGTGAACATTGGGGTACATGTGTCTCTTTCAATTCTGATTTCCTCGGTGTGTATGCCCAGCAGGGGGATTGCTGGGTCATAAGGCAGTTCTATTTGCAAATTTTTAAGGAATCTCCACACTGTTTTCCATGGATTCATGTCTCTTTCTAACTGCTGCTGCTGCTAAGTCGCTTCAGTCGTGTCCGACTCTGTGCGACCCCATAGACGGCAGCCCACCAGGTTCCCACGTCCCTGGGATTCTCCAGGCAAGAACACGAGTGGGTTGCCATTTCCTTCTCCTGTGCATGAAAGTGAAAAAAGAAAGTGAAGTCGCCTAGTCACCTCTGACTCTTAGCGACACCATGGACTGCAGCCCACCAGGCTCCTCTGTCCATGGGATTCTCCAGGCAAGAGTACTGGAGTGGGGTGCCATTGCCTTCTCCACTCTTTCTAACTATTGGGCATTAGTCATTTTAAAGTAATAATAAGGATTAGGGAAAAGTGTTTAATGTAGATGCATATTATTAAGAACTGTTAGGAATGATTTTCTGAGGATCCAGTCAAAGATGGGAAAGTTTCCTTCATACTCTTGAGATGTCACTGGAAAGCAGTAATGATTGTTTCCTGGCTCTTGACTTTCAGTTGACTTTTTTATCATACATTATAGCTATAAAATATATATATATATAATTGATTTTTTTAAATTAACCAACACAGACTTTTGGAATGACAGAGTAATGGTACTTCTGGGCAACTGTGGAATTCTTACTATGTGGATAGGCCAGACAGATCCCTCCCTTCCGTTTCAAAAGATTTACCATGATTACTGTAAGAATGACAGCTGAGAGTCATAGTGGCACTTTCACATTTCATTTGAGAGGATTTGGGTAGATTGATTAGCATTTTTTTGTTTGTTTGCAGCATTTTGTGGTTTTCCTAAAAGTACAAAAACACGGTAGAAAATAGTGTCTTATCTGACCAGGAAGTCAGTTTGGAGAAATACAGTAGTTTCTCCCATTCCCATAGTGACATCTTTTGGGCTTCCTGGTGACTTAGACATTTAAAGAATCTTCCTACAATGCAGGGTTCAATCCCTAGGTTCGATCCCTAGGTCAGGGTTTGATTCCTAGGTCAGGAAGATCCTGTGGAGAAGGGAATGGCTACCCACTCCAGTATTCTTGCCTGGAGAATTCCATGGACTGAGGAGCCTGGTGGGCTGCAGTCCACAGGGTTGCAAAGAGTTGGACATGACTCAGTGACTAACACTTTGACTTCACTTGCAGTGACATCTTAAATTTTTGGATGTCTTTGAAATTTATACACTGATGGTTTATGTTGTCTGCATAGTATTCACAAAGGTAAAATCAGTCTTTGTTTAGCAGAGATTATAATCTTCAAATGATTTTGTATGTTTCATTTTAGAAATACGTAAATATTAATTGGAATTGTGGAATGTTAGAGCTGAAGTCCTTGCTCGCATTAACAAAACACTTCATGTATGCTTGGCACTCTAAGAAGAATTTTATGCAAATTGCATTTATTCTTTAGAATGTCCATGTGATACATATATATGTTATTATTATCCATAGTTTATAGTTTTGTGTAGAGAAGTCAGGTGATATTGCCAAGGTCACACAAAACCAGATAGAAATATCAGCATACATTTCCTAATCATCTTTTTTCATTATCCTACCTGTGGCACAACCATTTCAGCTCCTTATAGTTTTGTTAAAGTTTCTTATTGTCTTCATACCATGTGCTCTCTATCCCAGTAAATATATTAATAAACTTGAAATCAAACAAATCAATTAAACAGTTGCTCCCTCCTCTTGTCATTGTTTAGTCACTAATTCGTGTCCAACTCTTTGCGACCCTGTGAACTGTAGCACACCAGACTCCTCTGTTCTCCACTAGCTTACAGAGTTTGCTAAGTTCATGTCCACTGACTCGGTGATGCTATCCAACCATCTCATTCTCTCCTGCCCCCTTCTCCTTTTGGCTTCACTCTTTCCCATTATCAGGTCTTTTCCAGTGAGTTGACTCTTGGCACTAGGTGGTCAAGATATTGGAGCTTCAGCTTCAGCATTGGTCCTTCCAGTGAATCTTCAGAAGCACCACAGTTCAAAAGCATCAATTCTTTGGTGCTCAGCCTCCTTTATGGTCCAGCTTTCACATCCATACAGGACTGCTGGAAAAACCGTAACATTGATAATACAGATCTTTGTTGGCAAAGTGATGTCTCTGCTTTTCAATACACTGTCTAGGTTTGTCATACCTTTTCTTTCAAGGAGCAAGTGTCTTTTAATTTCATGGCTGCAATCACCATCTACAGTGATTTTGGAACCCAAGTAAATAAATCTGTCACTGCTTCTACTTTTCCCGCTTCTATTTTCTCCCTTTTACTATGTTTGTAAACTATATATATTTATGTTTGTTTTGGAACGTAGCACTATATTGATATTTATTCCCACGACTCTCTTAAAGACAGAAAGTTTTTTTAGTTTTTATTTTAAACATTTATATTTGGTTTCTTAGTGTTTAGCCTAGTGCCTAATACTCAATATTTGCTGGTTGTATGATATGTTACACTGAACTTTGTAACTTTGAGACTGTTACTTCTAAACATTAGTTTTTCTTGTCCATAAAATGAATAGGATTAACATGTCTGTTCTTCTTTTCTCCTTTAAAATTCAATACTTGTAAGTTTTATTATGTTGATTTTATTTATCAAGCTTTTGGTATTAAGCCTGCTTTCATCATATTGTTAATAAATAGTATATGTTACAATGAAATTTAGTGAGGAAAATGAAGATGATCTCTATGAATTGATACAATAAGTGAAAAAGACGATACAATAAGTGAGAAAAGTAAAGTTGCAAAAGAGCAGGCACATAGAATTACTTTCATGTTTGAAAGAAGATATATATCTGTATAACTTATCTGTATTATCTTAGTTTTATAAAGAAACACGAAAAAGATAAACTAGTAAATGTTGAAATTGGTTACCTATAAGAGGAGGGAAGGGGAAAGAGATAGGGAAAAGTGGACACTTGCTTTGATTCTAGGTTTCAGTATAGTTTTGATGTCTATAAATTTGTTAATCTGCATATTAAAAAAATTAAAAGGATAAGGGGAAAAAATCCTAGGACTGTACATGCATAGAAATGAACTCATTTGTGTATATGGTAAGTGCATAGCTACCATCACTCAGAATAGGGGAAGCAACTGATCGAAATAATTTTTGAACATAGTACTTGACGATATTTCCTTATTCTGTGTAAAAAGAACATAGGGAGCTCTTTCAGTGATTTGGGGTTGGAGGGTAGCTGTTAATACTGTATGTGAGTTGGTCTTCCCAGGTGGCGCCAGTGGTAAAAAATCTGCCTGCCAATGCAGGAGGCACAAGAAACGTGGGTTTGTTTGATCCCTGTCTTGGGAAGATCCCTTGGAGCAGGAAATGGCAACCCCCTCCAGTATTCTTGGAAAATTCCATAGACAGGAGCCTGGCTGACTACAGTCCACTAGAGTCCAGGGGGATACAAAGAGCTGGACATGACTGAGCACACACGTACACACATAGAGTTTAAGTGGCACAGTTCTAAAACTGCTTTGTGTGTATGGTAGGCAGTGCTTCTGTGCCAGGGGCATCTGACCCCTTGAGGAAGACAACTTTTGGATATATTTTATTTTTTATTATTTATTTTTGTTAGAATATAGTCATTTTACAGGACTGTGTAGTTTCTGCTGTACAGCAAAGGGAATCATCAGTACATACACATACATTCCCTCCCTTTTGGATTTCCTTCCTATTTGGGTCACCAGAGAGCACTGAGTAGAGTTCCCTGGGCTGTAGAAGAGGTTCTTAGTAGTTATCTATTTTATACGTGAAAGTGAAAGTCACTCCGTTGTATCCGACTCTGTGACTCCATGGAATTCTCCAGGCCAGAGTACTGGAGTGGATAGCCTTTCCCTTCTCCAGGAGATCTTCCCAACCCAGGGATTGAGCCCAGGTTTCCCACATTACAGGCGGGCTCTTTACCAGCTGAGCCACAAGGGAGGCCCATTTTATACATAGTAGTGTATATGTCATTCCTAATCTCTCAGTTCGTCCCATATCCCCCTCGCCCTTCCCCTTTGTATCGATATATTTGTTCTGTATGTCTGTGCCTATTTCTGCTTTGCATATAAGATCATCTGTACCATTTTTCCAGATTCAACTTACATGAGTTAATGTATGATAATTTTTCTCTTTTTCTGTCTAACTTTAACAGTCTCTAGGTTCATCCATGATTATTTCATTCTTTTAATGACTGATAATATTCCATTGTGTATATATGTACTGCATCTTTATCCATTCATCTGTTGATGGACATTTAGGTTAGCGTCCATGTCATGTCTATTGTAAATAGTCCTGCAGTGAACATTGGGGCACATGTGTCATTTTAAATTATGGTTTCTCCAAGTATATGCCCAGGAGTGGGATTTTTGGGTCATACAGTAGTTCTGTTTTAGTTTTTTGAGGAACTTTCATGCTGATCTCTATAGTGGCTGTATCAATTTACATTCCACCAACAGTGTAAGTGGGTTCCCTTCTCTCTGTACCTTCTTCAGCATTTATTATTTGTAGATGTTTTTAATGGTGGCTATTCTGACTGGTGTGAGGTCATACCTCATTTTAGTTCTGATTTTCATTTCTCTAGTAATTATGTTAAACATTGTTTCATGTGTTCATTGGCCATCTGCTGTATCTTCTTTGGAGAAATGTCTGTTTAGGTCTTCTGTCCATTTTTTGATTGGTTTGTTTCTTGATATTGAGCTGCATGAGCTGTTTGTGTATTTTGGGGATTAATCTTTTGTCTGTTGTTTCACTTGGAAATATTTTCTCCCATTCCGAGGGTTGTCTTTTTTGTCTTGTTTATGGTTTCCTTTGCTTTACTAAAGCTTTTAGGTTTAATTAGGTCCCATTTGTTTATTTTTGTTTTTATATTCATTGCTCCAGGAGATTGCTCAAAAAGATCTTGCTGCATTTTATTTCAAAGGGTGTTCTGCCTCCAAGAGTTTTGTAGTGTCTGAATTACCTTTAGGCCTTTAATCCAATTTGAGTTTTATTTTTGTGTATGTTGTTAGGGAATGCTCTAATTTCATTCTTTTACATGTAGCTGTCCAGTTTTTGCAGAGACTGTCTTGTCCACTGTATATTCTTGTCTCTTTTGTCATAGGTTAGATGATCGTAGGTGTGTGGTTCATCTCTGGGCTTTCTGTCCTGTTCCATTGATCCATGTGTGTGTGTGTGTGTGTGTGTGTGTGTGTGTGTGCGTGCGTGTGTGCGTGCGTCTGAGTGCGTGCACCCACGCCAGTACCACGCTGTCTTGATTTCTGTAGCTTTGTAGTATAATCTGAAGTCATGGAGCCTGATTCCTCCAGCTGTTTTTCTTTCACAGGATTGCTTTGACTGTTTGGAATCTTTTGTGTTTTGATACAAACTGTAAAAATTTTTGTTCTGGTTTTTAGAAAAATGCCATTGGTAATTTGATAGGAATTGCACTGAATCTGGAGATAGCTTTGGATAGTATAGTCATTTTCACAATATTGATTCTTCCAATTATGAATATGGTATATCTCTCCAGCTATTTGTGTCGTCTCTGATTTCTTTTCATCAGTATCTTACAGTTTTCTGTACAGGTCTTTTGACTCCTTAGATAGGTTTGTTCCTATGTCATTTATTATTTTGGTTGTAGTAGTGAGGCAATGCACCTCACTCCAGTACTCTTGCCTGGAAAATCCCATGGACAGAGGAGCCTGGTGGGCTGCAGTCCATGGGGTCACTAAGAGTCAGGCATGACTCAGCGACTTCACTTTCACTTTTCACTTTCCTGCATTGGAGAAGGAAATGGCAACCCACTCCAGTGTTCTTGCCTGGAGAATCCCAGGGACAGGGGAGCCTGGAGGGCTGCCATCTATGGGGTCGCACAGAGTCAGACACAACTGAAGCGACTTAGCAGCAGCAGCAGTGGTAGATGAGATTGTTTCCTGAATTTTTCTTTCTGATCTTTAATTGTTAGTATATAGCAATGCAAGAGATTTCCATGTATTGAATTTTGTATCCTTCAGCTTTACTGAATTCATTGGTTGGCTCTAATAGTTTCTGGTGGCATCTTTAGGATTCTTTTTTTTTTTTTTTTTAGGATTTTCTTGTATTGTACCATGTCATCTACAGACAGTGACAGTTTTACTTCTCCATTTCCAATGTGGATCCCTTTTATTTCTTTTTCTTTGATTGCTGTGGCTAGGACTTCCAAAACTATGTTAAATAATAGTGGTGAGTGGGCACTCTTGTTTTTTTCCTTTCAAAGAGAAAACACTTTCAGTTTTTCACCACTGAGAATAGTGTTAGTTTTGGGTTTGTCATGTTGTTGTTCAGTTGTTAAGTCATGTCCAATTCTGTGGCCTTTATTATGTTGAGATATGTTCCCTTTGTGCCCACTTTCTGTAGAGTTTTTTTTTTTAATTGTAAATGGATATGGAATTTTGTCAAAAGCTTTTTCTGCATCTGTTGAGATGATCATATGGTTTTTATTTTTCAGTTTTTTAATAGGGTGTATTATGTTGGTTGATTTGTATATATTAAAGAATCCTTGCATCCCTGGGATAAATACCACTTGATCATGGTGTATAATCCTTTTAAGGTGGTAATTGGATTCAGTTTGCTAGTATTTTGTTGAGGATTTTTGTCTTTGTTTACCAGTGATTCTAACCTATTAGAGGATAGTGGCCTCATAGAATGAGCTTGGAGTGTTGCTTCCTCTGTAATTTTTTTTTTTTTTTTTTGAAGGATTTGAGAAAGATAGGACTTAGCTCTTCGGAAAATTGATAGAATTCAACCATGAAGCCACCTGGTCCTGGACTTCTGTTTACTGAAAGATTTTAAATCATAGTTTCAATTTTATTATCTGTGACTGAGCTGTTTATATTTTCTATTTCTTTTAGGTTCAGTCTTGACGATTGCGTTTTTCTAAGAATTTGTACATTTCTTCCAGGTTGTCCATTTTATTGGCATACAGTTGCTTGTAGTAGAACGTTTGTATTTCTGCAGTGTCAGTTGTAACTTCTTTTTCATTTCTAACTTTATTGATTTGAGTCCTCTCCCTTTTTTTTCTTGTTGAGTCTGGCTAAGGGCTTATCAATTTTGTTTATCCTCTCAAAACACCAACTATTATTTCCTTCATTTCTATTTCATTTATTTCTGCTCTCATTTTATGATCTTTCCTTCTACTAACTTTGGCTTTTGTTTTCTCTCTCTAGTTGCTTTGGGTATAAGATTCAATGTTCATTTGAGATTTTTCTTGTTTCCTGAGGTAGGATTTTATTGCTATAAACTTCTCTCTTAGAAGTGCTTCTGTGGCTTTCTACAGGCTTTAGGTCATTGTGTTTTCATTGTCATTTGTTTCTAGATTTTTTAAAAAAATTTCCTCTTTGATTTCTTCATTGATCTCTTAGTTATTCAGTAGCATGTTGTCTAGCCCCCATGTTTGTTTGTTTGTTTCTTCCTTTTTGGCAGGTTTTTTTTTTTTTCATGTAATTAATTTCTGATCTCATAGTTGTTTTCAGAAAAGATGCTTGATATTTCATTTCTTAAATTTTCCAAGGCTTGATTTCTGACCCAAGATGTGATCTTTCATGGAGAATGTTCCATACACACTTGAGAAGAAAATGTATTTTGCTGCTTTGAAATGTAATATTCTATTATAAGTATTAGTTAAGTGTGTGGAATAATTGTCAGTTAAGGCTTGTATTTCCTTATTAATTTTCTGTCGGTATGATCTGTCCTTTGGTGTAAGTGGAGTGTTGACGTCCCCCACAACTTTTGTGTTACAGTCAATCTCACCTTTTATAGCTGTTAGCATTTGTCTGGACCTAACAGAAGCAGAAGATATTAAGAAGAGGTGGTAAGAATACACGGAAGAACTGTACAAAAAGATCTTCACGACCCAGGTAATCATGATGATGTGATCACTAATCTAAAGCCAGACATCTTGGAATGTGAAGTCAAGTGGGCCTTAGAAAGCATCACTACAAACAAAGCTAGTGGAGGTGATGGAGTTCCAGTTGAGCTGTTTCAAATCCTGAAAGATGATGCTGTGAAAGTGCTGCACTCAATATGCCAGCAAACTTGGAAAACGCAGCAGTGGCCACAGGACTGGAAAAGGTCAGGTTTCATTCCAGTTCCAAAGAAAGGCAATGCCAAAGAATGCTCAAACTACCGCACAATTGCACTCATCTCACATGCTAGTAAAGTAATGCTCAAAATTCTCCAAGCCAGGCTTCAGCAATACGTGAACCATGAACTTCCTGATGTTCAAGCTGGTTTTAGAAAAGGCAGAGGAACCAGAGATCAAATTGCCAACATCCGCTGGATCACCAGAAAAGCAAGAGAGTTCCAGAAAAACATCTAGTTTTGCTTTATTGACTGTGCCAAAGCCTTTGACTGTGTGGATCACAGTAAACTGTGGAAAATTCTGAAAGAGATGGGAATACCAGACCACCTAACCTGCCTATTGAGAAATGTATATGCAGGTCAGGAAGCAACAGTTAGAAGTGGACATGGAACAACAGACTAGTTCCAAATAGGAAAAGGGGGTATGTATATTGTGACCCTGCTTATTTAACTTCTATTCAGAGTACATCATGAGAAACGCTGGGCTGAAAGAAACACAAGCTGGAATCAAGACTGCCAGGAGAGATATCAATAACCTCAGATATGCAGATGACACCACCCTTATGGCAGAAAGTGAAGAGGAGCTAAAGGGCCTCTTGATGAAGGTGAAAGAAGAGAGTGAAAAAGTTGGCTTAAAGCTCAACATTCAGAAAACGAAGATCATGGCATCCGGTCCCATCACCTCATGGGAAATAGATGGGGAAACAGTGGAAACAGTGTCAGACTTTATTTTTGGGGGCTCCAAAATCACTGCAGATGGTGACTGCAGCCGTGAAATTAAAAGACACTTACTCCTTGGAAGAAAAGTTATGACCAACCTAGACAGCATATTCAAAAGCAGAGACGTTACTTTGCTGACTAAGGTCCGTCTAGTCAAGGCTATGGTTTTTCCTGTGGTCATGTATGGATGTGAGAGTTGGACTGTGAAGAAGGCTGAGCGCCGAAGAATTGATGTTTTTGAACTGTGGTGTTGGAGAAAACTCTTGAGAGTCCCTTGGACTGCAAGGAGATCCAACCAGTCCATTCTGAAGGAGATCAACCCAGGGATTTCTTTGGAAGGAATGATGCTAAAGCTGAAACTTCAGTCCTTTGGCCACCTCATGCGAAGAGTTGACTCACTGGAAAAGACTCTGATGCTGGGAGGGATTAGGGGCGGGAGGAGAAGGGGACGACCGAGGATGAGATGGCTGGATGGCATCACGGACTTGATGGATGTGAGTCTGAGTTAACTCTGAGAGATGGTGATGGACAGGGTGGCCTGGCATGCTGCGATTCATGGGGTCGCAGAGTCGGACACCACTGAGCGTCTGAACTGAACTGAACTGAGCATTTGTCTTTTGTATTGAGGTGGCTGCTGTGTTGGATGCATAAATATTTACAGTTGTGCCTTCTTGAATTTATCCCTTGATCATTATATACTGTCCTTATGTGTCTCTTGTAGTACTCTTTATTTAAAGTCTGTTTTTTCTAATATGAGTATTGCTACTTTAGCTTTTTTTTTTGATTACTATTTGCCTAGGTTATCTGTTTCCATCCCCTCACTTTCAGATTGTATGTGTCCCTAGGTCTGAAGTGGGTCTCTTGTAGATGGCATATATATACACGGTCTTGTTTTTGTATCCATTCAGCCAGTCTGTATCTTTAGGTTGAAGCAATTACTGCATTACATTTAAGGTAAGTATCAATTTGTATGTTCCTATTACCATTTTCTAAATGTTTTCGGTTTGTTTTGGTAGGTCTTTTTCTACCCTTGTGTTTCTTTTTAGAGTAGTTCCTTTTACATTTGTTGTAAATCTGGTTTGGTGGTAATGAGTTCTCTTAGCTTTTTCTTGTCTGTAAAGTTTTTGATTTCTTCACTGAACTTGAATGCGATCCTTGCTGGATAGAATAATATTGGTGGTAGCTTTTTCATTTTCATTAGTTTAAATGTATCCTTCCACTCCCTTATGGCCTGCAGAGTTTCCACTGAAAAATCAGCTAATAACCTTATTGGAATTCCCTTGTATGTTATTTGTTGCTTTTCTGTTGCTGCTTTCAGTTTTTTTTTTTCTTTGTTATGTCCTTCTTGTTAGTTTGATTAATAGGTGTCTTGGTGTGTTTCTCCTTGGGTTTATCCTGTATGGGACTCTGAGCTTCCTAGATTTAGGTGACATTTTCCTTTCCCATATTAGGGAAGTTTTTGAGTATAGTCTCTTCAAATATTTTCTCAGGCTGTTTCTCTTTCTCTTTAATGTTGGTGCATTTAATGTTGTCCCAGAGGTCTGTGAGAATATCCTAATTTCTCTTCATTCTTTTCTTTATTCTACTCCATGGCAGTTATTGCTGCCATTCGGTCTTTCAGCTCCCTTATCTATTCTTCTGCTTCATTTATTCTGCTGTTGGTTCCTTGCAGTGTTTTTCACATCATTTATTTTGTTGTTCATCATTGGTTGGTTGTTCTTTAGTTCTTCTAAGTCCTTGTTAAAGATTTCTTGTATCTTTTCTATCCATGCCTCCATTCTGCTATTGAGATCTTTGGTCATCTTTACTCTCTTTACGCTTAATTCTTTTTGCCTAACTTCTCTTAATTTATTTGATCTTGTGTTTTTTTACCTTGCTCCTTTGTCTGCAACCTACTTCTGTATTGTCTCATTTTGTCTAACTTACTGGTTTTGTGGTCTGTCCTTTTCACAGGGGCTTCGGGGCCATAGTTCCTCCTGCTTCTGTTGTTCTGCTCCCTGGTCTCTGAGATTTGTCCAGGAGCTTGTGGAGACTTCCTTGTGAAAGGGACTGGTGGATGGAGCTGTGTTCCCCTCTGATGAACAGAGCTGCGTCAGATTGCATGTTTTGGGATGTCTCTGAGTTTAGCACCACTTGAAGCAGCCTTCCTGCTCACGGATGGGGCTTTGTTCCTGCCTTGTTTGTCATGAGGTGTCTAGCATTGTCCCCTCTAGACAGCTAGGTGGAGACATGTCTTGGAGTCAAGACGGATACCTATGGGAGAGCTCATGCTGATTAATATTTCATGTACCTTGGAATTCTCTGGCAGTCCACTATCCTGGACTTGGTGCTCGCACTTTGGAGGTCCAGGCCCGAACTCTGACTTGGGAATTAAGAAGCCACAAGCTGTGCAGCACAGCCAGAGAAAAAAAGAAAATAAAGGAAAAGAACACAGACAAGGAAAACCCAAGACTGATAACAAAGCAAACAAACAAATAAGAACAACACTAAAAAGAAAAACAAACAGACCAAACCCAACAGAAATGATGAAAAAAAAAAAACAGAAACAAGGAAACAGACAAAAGGCAAAACAAAAACACCCCAACAAACAAAATAACTTAAAAATGAGACTAGTAAATATATACTCAGTTCAATTCAGTTCAATTCAGTCACTCAGTTGTGTCCAGCTCTCTGCGACACCATGAATTGCAGCATGCCAGGCCACCCTGTCCATCACCATCTCTTGGAGTTCACTCACACTCACATCCATCAAGTCCATGATGCCATCCAGCCATCTCATCCTCAGTCATTCCCTTCTCCCCCTGCCCCTAATCCCTCCAAGCATCAGAGTCTTTTCCAGTGAGTCAACTCTTCGCATGAGGTGGCCAAAGTACTGGAGTTTTCAGTGTTAGCATCATTGCTTCCAAAGAAATCCCAGGGTTGATCTCCTCCAGAATGGACTGGTTGGCTCTCCTTGCAGTCCAAGGGACTCTCAAGAGTTTTCTCCAACACCACAGTTCAAAAACATCAATTCTTCGGCGCTCAGCCTTCTTCACAGTCCAACTCTCACATCCATACATGACCACAGGAAAAACCATAGCCTTGACTAGATGGACCTTAGTCAGCAAAGTAACGTCTCTGCTTTTGAATATGCTGTCTAGGTTGGTCATAACTTTTCTTCCAAGGAGTAAGCGTCTTTTAATTTCATGGCTGCAGTCACCATCTGCAGTGATTTTGGAGCCCCCAAAATAAAGTCTGACACTGTTTCCACTGTTTCCCCATTTATTTCCCATGAAGTGATGGGACCGGATGCCATGATCTTCGTTTTCTGAATGTTGAGCTTTAAGCCAACTTTTTCACTCTCTTCTTTCACCTTCATCAAGAGGCCCTTTAGCTCCTCTTCACTTTCTGCCATAAGGGTGGTGTCATCTGCATATCTGAGGTTATTGATATCTCTCCTGGCAATCTTGATTCCAGCTTGTGTTTCTTTCAGCCCAGCGTTTCTCATGATGTACTCTGCATATAAGTTAAAGAAGCAGGGTCACAGTATACAGCTTTGATGTACTCCTTTTCCTATTTGGAACCAGTCTGTTGTTCCATGTCCACTTCTAACTGTTGCTTCCTGACCTGCATACAGACTTCTCAACAGGCAGGTTAGGTGGTCTGGTATTCCCATCTCTTTCAGAATTTTCCACAGTTTACTGTGATCCACACAGTCAAAGGCTTTGGCACAGTCAATAAAGCAAAAATAGATGTTTTCCTGGAACTCTTTGGCTTTTTTGATGATCCAGCGGATGTTGGCAATTTGATATCTGGTTCCTCTGCCTTTTCTAAAACCAGCTTGAACATCAGGAAGTTCATGGTTCACGTATTGCTGAAGCCTGGCTTGGAGAATTTTGAGCATTACTTTACTAGCATGTGAGATGAGTGCAATTGTGCGGTAGTTTGAGCATTCTTTGGCATTGCCTTTCTTTGGAACTGGAATGAAACCTGACCTTTTCCAGTCCTGTGGCCACTGCTGCGTTTTCCAAGTTTGCTGGCATATTGAGTGCAGCACTTTCATAGCATCATCTTTCAGGATTTGAAATAGCTCAACTGGAATTCCATCACCTCCACTAGCTTTGTTTGTAGTGATGCTTTCTAAGGCCCACTTGACTTCACATTCCAAGATGTCTGGCTCTGGATTAGTGATCACATCATCATGATTACCTGGGTCATGAAGATCTTTTTTGTACGGTTCTTCTGTATATTCTTGCCACCTCTTCTTAATATCTTCTGCTTCTGTTAGGTCCATACCATTTCTCTCCTTTATCGAGCCCATCTTTGCATGAAATGTTCTCTTGGTATCTCTTTAGTTTTTACAATATATACTATACTAACAAAAATAAAGAGTAAAAAATAACACAAAAACAGAAGTAAGCTAAAAGTGAAGAAAACAGCATAGAGAATAAAAAAGAGAGAAAAAGGAAAGCACAAAATGAGAAAAAATTAAAAATATAAAAGAAAAAATATACTAGAAGAAATAATAAAAACTGAACAAACAATAATGAATCGTAGCAATTAGAAACTTTTTCCTGGGGTCTCTGCTATCAGTGTATTTGCTCCAACAGCGAACCACAGTCTACGCTGGAGGCCATCCAGTAACTCTGTGTGGGTCTCTGGACCTGCTCTGGGCACTCACTGTGATCTTGTTTAACTCCCACGTATACTTGCTCCCTAGCTTATTGCCGCCAAAGTTAGACTGGTCTGAGTTGTGGGAACACTTGTTGTTGCCTATTAAGATATTTTATAGAGGCAGGATCACAAGGATTTAATCTGCAGCTTGTGTAGCTGCATGGAGAGATTTCCTTTCCTTTTCATTAGTCTTGTGGTCTTTGGGGCTTAGTTTTGGTTTTGGCCCCACTTCTGTGTGTGCAGCACTCTCAGGCATCTGATCCTGTCCGTGCGAGAAAGAACGAAAGCAGTGGCTGATTAGGGCTGACTCACTTAGGCCGGGAGAGGTATTGTGACCATTACTGGTGTGTGTGTGAAGTTTCTTCAGAGTGGGGTGCACTTGCTCTGCTGGGAGTCCTTCCCAGTGCCCACAGAGGCAGGGGGCTGGGAGTGTGGAGTCAGTGGTGGTCCTGCCCCTTGTTTGTCACTCACTGAGCAAGAGTTCATGGTTTCCTGGGCAGACCACATTTCCTCCAGTGGCATTCCTGGCCACGGAATGCCTCAGTCCCGTTACTCCAGTTGTATCTGTATAGCCAACTATCGCCCTTCCCTGGATTCACTCTTCAGCATTCACACTTTAGCACTCAGCCCCACCAGCATTGATGGATTCCTGTCTCAGCCAGGGGCACCAGGGCTGACTTCCAGAGGCGGCTTTGCCCTGGGCAGCTCTCATGATCCTGGAGTCTGTGGGCGAAGGAGGCCTTGGCTTGAGCGATGGGTAAGTCAAGACTCCACTGCGCTGGATGAGATGGGAGCCCTAGGTCGAGCTAGCAATAAAACCCCTTTTTGCTTTTGCATTGCCGTGGACGTCTTATTCTCTCAGTTTTCAGATCCGGACTCTGGGCATAACAAACTGGAAATTGTACAAGATGCTGAAGTAGAAGGAACATTTCAGTAATGTTTAAAGTTCGTGCTTGCTACCTTTCAGACTTCAATTTTCTTTTAATTTTAAAAGTGGCCTTTAGTTTTTGTTGTAATTGTTTTCTTCATCACAATAATGTTTATTTTATAAAAAATGAAAATAATCTTTAAAAAGTGTCAACAGGTTATTTGTTTCCTTAACATGAGTATACAGTGCCTCTTTATACCATACCTACAGAATTTAAAAGAAATGATATTAGAATTGTATATTTTCTGCCCACAGCAATATATTGTGGGCATTTGCTGTAAAATGTTCAACGTTTTTAATAGCTGTGGTATTTTATTATATAAACAGATCATTCCTATATGCTTGCACATGTCTTCCCTCCACATTTTCACTACTTTGGTTGCATTGGGATGAACATCCATATATGTAAATATTTTTGTCTTTGTCTTACTATTTCCTTAGAATAAATTCTTAAAAGTAGAATGGTTTCTTTTTGAAAAAAATTGTTTTAATGTTGGCCAACTTGTTTAAAGCCTTATGTCTTGAGGATCGTTTTGGACTGTTCATTTGCAACAATAATAATAAATCTTCCCTGGGGCTTTCACTCTCCCTGTTCATTTTACATTTTATCCTTAGGTGAGCACATTGTTTCCCACATGACTCCCCAAAGTGTATTTTTGCTCTAAGGTCTGAGTCTTATATCTAGCTTCCTTCTTGACATTTTCAATATATGATACATGAATGTCTCAAGTTTATTATATCCAAAATTGAATTTTTACATTCCCTTCTTTTAAGAAAGTAATGAGTCATTAGAGATTTTCCTCTTGATATATACCTATTTATTTATTAAAAACGTTCAGTTGTTGATTGTACATAGTTACTTTTATTACAAAGTTTATTTTAGTAACTTCTGGAAAAAATAAATAATTGATTTACCAGAATCACCAAAATGGGATGTTATGATGAAGTTAAAAGTTGGTATCAAGAAAGGCCAGGTTTAAAAAGTAGATTACCTTCTGTTTCAAGTCCATACTCTTAAAATATTTATTTACTTAAGCAACAAATTTCTTTAAAATAGTAAATTGATTTTAAAAGACTGAACATGTGTAATCAGTGTTAGTATGAGTTGGTCTGAATCTTAAGTGCCTGAGTCCATGATATCTCTTAAATTAGGATGTCAGAGCCCATACTGGGAATTTTTAAAAATCTTGAAAAACATTGTTACTGAGGTTTATTTGATTTAAAGTATTATATAATTTTCCTGTGCACAGTACAGTGATTAACAGTTTTTAAAGATTATATTCCAGGTTACCTATGGGGAATCTTTTTAAGAATGTAGTTCCTGATTTTAACAAAAATGACTTAGGCTGCCATTCTTTTGGAGGAGGTCACCATTACTCTTACCATAGTTTGGCCTGAGGCTAAACTACAGGGAGGTAGCACAGCCCCACCCATTAACAGAAAATCGGATTAAAGATTTACTGAGCATGGCCCTGCCCAGCAGAGTAAGTCCCAGTTTTCCCCCCACAGCCAGTCCCTCCCATCAGGAAGTTTACACAAGCCTCTTATCCTCACTCATCAAGAGGGGAGACAAAATGAAAACCACCATCACAGAAAACTAACCAGATTGATCACTAGCTTTGTGTAACTCAGTGAAATATGAGCCATACCATGTAGGGTCACCGAAGATGGTCGGGTGATGGTAAAGAGTTCTGACCAAATTTGGTGCAGTGAAGGATGGAATCACAACAACTTCAGCATTCTTGCCTTGAGAACCCCATGAGCAGAATAAAAAGCCAAAGAGATACAACGATATTGAATGATGAATACTCCGTGTCGGTAGGTGTCCAATATGGTGCTGAAGAGTGGAGAAGTAGCTCCAGAAGGAACGAAGAGGCTTAGCCAAAGCAAAAACAGTGCCCAGCTGTGGATGTGACTGGTGGTGGAAGTAAATTCCAGTGCTGTAAAGAATGGTATTGCATAGGAACCTATAATGTTAGAGTTGTGGCTCAAGTTAAATTGGAAGTGGATAGACAGGAGATGGCAAGAGTGAACGTAACACAGTATTTACCATTTTAACTATTCATAAGTTTTCAGTCCAGTGGCATTGCTAAGCAGTGATCACTACAGTCCATCTCCAGAACGTTTTCATCATCCGGTATTGATGCTGTATCTATTAAATACTAACACCTCATTCGTTCTTCTGTTCAGTATCCCTTCCATCTCTGGCAACTGCCATTTTATTTCCTGTCTCTGAATTTGACTACTCTGGGAATATCATATAAGTGGAATTACACAGTATTTGTCTGTCTGCAGCTGGCTTATTTCACTTAGCGTAATATTTTCAAGGTTCATCCTTGTTGTAGTATGTGATAGAATTTCCTTTTTAAGACTGAAAAGGATTCCCTTGTGTGTATGTGTGTGTGTGTGTGTATACATACACCACATTAAGCTGCTTTGTTCATCTTTGAGTGGGCATTTCAGTTGCTTTAATGCTCCTGTGAACATTGGTGTACAGATATGTTATTCAAGTCCTTGCTTTCAGTTCTGTTGTGTATATACGTCAAAGTAGGATTGCTGGATCAGTAGTGATTCTATATTAAATTTTTTAGTAAGAGCCATACAGTTTTTCACAGCAACTGTACCATTTCAGATTCCCCAAAACAATGCATAAGGGTTCCAGTTTTTCCACATCTACTTTAACACTGGTTTTTTGTGTGATAAAATAGCTATCCAAATGGGTGCGAAGTGTCATCTCATGATATACATTTGCCAGAAGATCAGTGATGTTGAACTTCTTTTCATGTGCTTATTGGCCATTTGTGTATCTTTTTTAAACAACTGTCTACTCAAGTCCTTTGCCTATTTTTAAAATGGGCTCTTTTTGTGTGTGGAGTTTTAAGGATTCTTTACATATTCTAGATATCAAGCTCATATCAGATATGTAATATAAAAATTATTTCCTCCCATTCTGTGGGTTGCTGTTTTTATTCTGTTATAGCATCCACTGACACTTTTTGACATTTGACCATGCATGCATAGATTTATTTATGGGTTTGTTGTTTCTTTGGTCTGTATGTCCTTATGCCAGTATTGTACTGTCTTGATTATTGTAGCTTTGTGGAAAATTTAATGTTAGCCAGTATGACTTCCAGTTTCTTCCTTTTCATATTGTTTTGGCTGTTTCTTGATATTACATATGAATTTTTGGAATGTTTTTCCTATTTCTGCAAAAAAATCATTGGGGTTTTGATAGAGGTTGCATTGAATTTGTAGATCACTTTGGGTATTATTGGTATGTTAACAAAATTAAGTCTTTCAATCTGCGAATGTGGGATTTTTTTTTATTTTGTCGGTTTTCTTTGTTTTATCAGTCTTTTTAGTTTTCAGTGCGTACTTCCTTGACTAACTTTATTCCTGAATATTTTATTCTTTTTGATGCTATTGTGCATGGAATGATTTTTATTTCAAACTGTTTAGTGTTAGTATATAGAAATGCAGCTGATTTTTGTGTTTTGATTCGTATTCTACTTTTTGATGAATTTATTGAGCAAGGTTTTTTGTGTAATCTTTTGGGAACTCTACATATATGATCATGTCATCTTCAAACAGATAATTACGCTTTTTTCTTTCCAGTATGGATGCTTTTTATTTGTTTTTCTTGATGTTTTGCTCTGGCTGGAGCTTCTACTACATTATTGAATAGAAGTAGCAAAATTCGTTATCCTTGTCCTCTTCCTGAACTTAGAGGAAAAGCTTTCAGCCCTACACCATTGAGTATGGTGTAAGCTGTTGGAGCTTTCTCTTATATATTTTTATTATGTTGAGATAGTTTATTTCTATTCCTAGTAGGATTTTTTTTTAATCATAAAATGATAGTGTGTCTTGTCAAATCCTTTTTTCTGCATCAACTGAGACGATGTGATTTTCCCCCTTCATTTTTTTAACGTGGCATATCACATTGATTAATTTTAGTATGTTGAATTATTCTTGAGTTCAAGCAATAGATCCCACTTCATCTTGGTGTTCAATCCTCTTACTTACTATGCTGCTGAATTTAGTTTGCTGGCATTTTGATCAGGGTTTTTGCATCAGTGTTCATAGGGATATGGATCTATACTTTCCTTGTAGTGTCTGGTTTATTATCAGGCAAAGCTGACCTTAGGAAATGTTTCTTCCTCTTCAGTTTTCAGGAAGAGTCTAAGGATTGGTGTTGGTTCTTCTGTAAATCTTTGGTAGAACCCACCAGTGAAGCCATCAGGTTGAGTACTTCTCTTTATTAGGAGATTTTTTTTTATTACTTATCTGGCCTTCTTACTAGTTGTAGGTCTCTTCAGCTTTTCTTTCTTCCTTCTATTTAGGTTTTGTGTTTCTAGGAATTTGTGGATTTTATCTAGTTTATTCCATTTGTTGGCATACTTTTGTTATAGTAGTCTGCTACTGTCATATTTATTTCTGGTAAGTAATATTGTCTCCACTTAAATTTCTGATATTTTATTTGAGTCTTCTTTCAAAACCCATCTAGCTAAAGGTTTGTCCCTTTTGTAACTTTTTTTCAAAACCAATTTTTGGTTTTATTGATTTTTTTTTTACTCTTCTTTTTTATTCACTGTCTCTGTTCTGATGTTTACTCTCTTTTCTTCTGTTAGCCTTGAGTTTTCTTTTCAGAACAATTTGGGGGCACACTACCTTAATTACTTTAGCTTTATAATAAGCCTGGTGAATCAGTGGTCCCTGATCTTCTTGACACCACAGACTGGTTTTGTGGAAGACAGTTTTTCCACAGACCAGGGGGTGGGAGTTGGTTTTGGGATTATTCAGTTTCATTGTATTTACTGTGTACTTTATTTCTTTTATTATTACATTTTGATATGTAATGAAGTAATTATACAAATCACCATAATGCAGAAGCAGTGGGAGCCCTGAGCTTGGTTTCTTGCAAACTAGACAGTCCTTTCTTGGGGTGATGGTATATTCAGTCTCCATTATCTCGTTTTGGTTGCTGTCACTGCAGAAAACCCCACTTCACAAAGAGGGGATGTTGGAAATGGAAGCAGGCTTTTCAGTACTTTTGTGGCAATCTCAGGATATGCTGCCTTGACTTTAATCCTGAACATGTGGAGATCTGAAGTTGTTTCAAACATACTTTAAAGGCTGCCATCATTTGCAGCATCAAGCAGTTGATACTCTTCTAGCACAGACAAAGTCTATTCATCTGGCTTATTCACAAATGGGTCTTGGATCCGTTCCTTCCCAGTTCAGAGGTCTTTTGTGATTGGGAAGTAATGAATGCTATGACTCTTGAAAGCTGACACAGGTGATCATGCACTAGCTGGGAGAAAGAAGACCCTGACTCAGTCTCTTTCAAAATCTCTGCTAATATTTGAAATATGTCAAAAAGCCCAATGTTCACTCATTGACCCGTAATTCCAGTTTGACTTCGAACACAGCCATTTTTCTGCTGACTTGAACAGTCTTCTTTCTCCCCTGAAGTGACAGATTGAGTTCATTGAGCAGGTTTAATATGTCACACGAGTAAGCAAGGTTTGCGACCCATTCTGTGTCACTGAAATGTGTTGATAGGTCACCACTGAAATGTGTTGATAGTCACCACTGAAATGTGGTGACTGTTTTTCCAAAAGAAATCTCTAGAGCAGCTCTCATAACTCGAGAACTCTAGCCAGTAATCTACCTTTAGAAAGCTATCTGTGTATAAGAGAAGACATATGTGCTCTGTAATCATCTCCTCACACAGTTACGTGAACAGATGTTTAAGTTAAGGCCATGTACTTTAATGTGATTGATAATTTTAATCACATCCTACAATATACTGTTAAGTTCAGGTGGCATTTTTGGCTAGCCAGCATTTCTCTATGGATGACATAGTGTGTAGACTCACATTTGAAAGCAACCTCTTTGACATGACTAGTGAAACCATAAACCTGTCCATTCATGGCAGCTGCTCAATCCATATAAATACTGATAAAAATAACCAGTTCTGTTTTCCTGATATGTAGTCATTACATTTTCTTTGCATACCAAGTCTTCAAAATTGGCATGTGGTCTATACTCACAGCATATCTCAGTTTGGACTGGCCACACTTTGAGTGATTAGTACATGTGGTTTCGTGGCTACCATATTAGATACCACCGTGTATTTCCTACTAGAAAGTGGATTTGAGTGCTGCCAACAATGTTAAGAGGTCTAGCATAAGTCTAGAGAGCCAAAGAATTTATGCTTTTGAACTACGGTGCTGGAGAAGACTCTTGAGAGTCCTCTGGACAGCAAGGAGATCAAACCAGTCAATCCTAATGGAAATCAACCCTGTATACTCATTGAAGAACTGATGCTGCGGCTGAAACTCCAATACTTTGGCCACTTGATGCAAAGAGCTAACTCAATGGAAAAGACCTTGAAGCTGGGAAAGATTGAAGGTGAAAGGAGAAGGGGACGACAGAGGATGAGATGGTTGGATGGCATCACTGCTTCAATGGACTTGAACTTGGGCAGACTTCAGGAGATAGCGAGGGACAGGGAGGCATGGCGTGCAACAGTCCATGGGGTCGCGAAGAGTCAGACATGACTTAGTGACTGAACAGCAACAGTCATTCAAAGATTTGCACCTGTGGTGTTGCTTGGCAACAAAAGTGCACATAATATATCCTCATGCACATCCTCCTGAAAAATGTATTGCATGAAAACAAGCATTATTGTCTTGCTGTCAACACTAGTAGACTTGTCAACTTCAGTTGAGTACCACGTGACTCATTAACCCTCCCTGACAACTGTGCCTCAGTATTCTTTGCTGTTTCATCAGTTTGTATAGTTTTGGTGCTAGTCAAAAAAAGAATTCACCTTTTGAACTGCAGCTTCTGCTGAAAGTTCACAATGAATGTCCTTATCAGCAGGCAGGATCAACTCTTCATCAATAGTAAGGGGCTTCTTAGCTTTAGCAATGAGATTAAACCATTAAGAATGATGCTTAGTGCAGACACATTTGAAGAAGTGGTGGCCTTCGATAATTGTTCCTGTTCTTTGTGTTCACAGTTTTTTCTTTTGAAAAATTCTGAAGACTTGTCTTAATGCAGGGTGCTTGGTTTCCAGGAGGCAGAGCAATTTGGAATGTTTCATGGCTTTGTTATGTAGCCAGTTGCCACATACTATGCAAAGCAGGCTTGGAGAATGTAAATCACCTGTTGCAGTGAAACCATAATTTAAATAGGACTCTTGGTATTTCCTTTTAAATGCAGTTTTCATTTTGTTAACAGTCTTAGAATCTTCTGCTGTCTCATCACTGGATCTTTCCTCCTTTGCAAAGAGGCTTTCCAGTGATTTTTTTTTTTTTTAACTGATTTTGGCTAGGATTAGCTTGTGGGCTTACCAAAACTATGACTGAGACAAGTGTACGGTGCAGGAAAGAGATGCAGATGGAAGAGGTAAATAAAATAATGGGCAGGCCATGCGCAGAGTAAAATAATATCGGATTCTGCCTGAAGCCTGGCCCCAGATGCAGCTGTACAATGGAAGCACATCGACTCCCTTGCCACTATATAGCCTGCCACCAGGTGCAGCTTGATTGTCGCTTGCCACTCACTGATTAGGTTTTGATATGAATCTGCAAGAAGTTGACTTATTATGACTCTGCAGTCAAACCTCTCTGTTAATAATCTGGATTTGCAGTCCCTCCACAGAGCCTCAGCTTCACCTCAGATCATCAGGCTTTAGATTTTCATAAGGAGTACACAGCCTAAATCCCTTGTATGCACAGTTCACAGTAGGGTTTGCACTCCTATGAGAAGCTAATGCTGCTTCCTATCTGACAGGAGGCAGAGCTCAGGTGGTAATGCCAGCAGTAAAGAGTGGCCATGAATACAGATGAAGCTTCACTCGCTTCCTCTCCACTCACCTCCTGTTGTGCGGCCCAGTTCTTAACAGGCCACAGACTAGTAGCAGTCTGTGACCTGGGGGTTGGGGACCACTGTGGTAAATGATGATATGTGAGTCTTTAAGCTTTATCCTTCAAGGTAGCCTTCACTATTCTTATAACTTTGTATTTCCAAGTGAATTTTAGATTAATATTGTCAGTTTCTGCATATGGTAAAAGAAAATCTGCTGATATTTTGACAGGGATTGCGTGGAGTCTTAATTTGGGGAGAATTGACATCTTTACAGAATTGGAACGTCTGACAATCACCAAACATTAATTTATCATTTAATGTATTTTAAATGTTTCTCAGGATCAAGATTTTTTTGTTTGTTTTCTGTGTTTTGTTTTAAGTAAGTGGAATAATAGCATCTTTTATTTTTTTGCCACTGGGAACTCTTCAGTATGGAAGAAAAAAATTGACATTGAAGGAAAGAAAAGAATTGTTTGAGCCAAGATTTTAAAAAGAAGGAAGGCAGAGTATATGAAATAGATTCTGGTGAGTTGATAGTTGTGCCAGCAGGAATTTGAAGAGCTTCTCTAGTGATTGAGCTTTTTTGTTGTTGTTCCTGTGTAGAGTAGGTAGCAAAGTCATCACCTGAAAGTGAAGTTAAGGATGAGTGTTGTGGATGTGAGGAGATAGAATATGGTATTAAATAATCAGCTAGGAAATTGGGAAATAGAAGATTGCTAGGCAGTATGAAGGGAATATTTCAGGTTTGAGGTTCATGATCATGAATTAGAGTAATTATAATTAGCATGGTTGTTTTTCAGCCATATTCAGCTACATGGGAGTAAGCCATCCTTGGCAGGGGTGGGTTTTTCCCCAGGAAATTTGGGCATAGGAGGGATAGTCGGAGCCAAAGGAGTAAGAATGTATGAAAATTAAACTGGGTAAGGAGCTATATCCACATAAA
This sequence comes from Nanger dama, assembly GCA_917880005.1. Classification (NCBI taxonomy): domain Eukaryota; kingdom Metazoa; phylum Chordata; class Mammalia; order Artiodactyla; family Bovidae; genus Nanger; species Nanger dama. The sequence continues at coordinate 6,635,186 of CAKJTW010000044.1, read as the reverse complement.
GTGGGTGAGGGACGGTGAAATGTGATAAGCTTAATAAATTGTAGGACCTAATGGGATCAAAAGATTGTTGGAATTAGGTTATTCGAGCGTGTGAGCTGGACATAACAGCAGGTAGTGGTTAGAGTTATACATGCCAATTTAATTTCATGCTAATACATAATTTACTGTACTGTCACATTTTTATTGTTTGTATCAATCTTCATGTGATAAATGTATGTATAGGACAGTCTACGTTTCTTTATGTAAACTTCTGGGACCAGATAGGTTTTAAATTGCTTCCTTTTTTTCTCTATTACTCTTTTCAGAAGTTTATCAATTAATACTAGTTTTTCAAATAGCTAACTTTGGCTTTGTCGCTCTCTGTTGTATGTTTATTTTCTGTTTTGTTACTTTTTGCTCTCACCTTTCAGTTCAGTTCAGTTGCTCAGTCATATCCGACTCTTGGCAACCCCATGAATTGTAGCACACCAGGCTTCCCTGTCCATCACCAAATCCCGGAGTTTACCCAAACTCATGTCCATCAAGTCGGTGATACCATCCAGCCATCTCATCCTCTGTCATCTCTTCTCCTCCTGCTCCCAATCTCTCCCAGCATCAGGGTCAACTCTTTGCATGAGGTAGCCAAAGTATTGGAGTTTCAGCTTCAGCATCAGTCCTTGCAGTGAACACCCAGGACTGATCTCCTTTAGAATGGACTGGTTGGATCTCCTTGAAGTCCAAGGGACTCTCAAGAGTCTTCTCCAACACCACAGTTCAAAAGCATCAATTCTTTGGTGCTCAGCTTTCTTCACAGTCCAACTGTCACATCCATACATGACCACTGGAAAAACCATAGCCTTGACTAGACGGACCTTTGTTGGCAACGTAATGTCTCTGCTTTTTAATATGCTATCTAGGTTGGTCTTAACTTTCCTTCCAAGGAGTAAGCGTCTTTTAATTTTATGGCTGCAATCACCATCTGCAATGATTTTGGAGCTCCCCAAAATGAAGTCAGCCACTGTTTCCCCACCATGAAGTAATGGGACCAGATGCCATGATCTTCATTTTTTTAAATGTTGAGCTTTAAGCCAACTTTTTCACTCTCCTCTTTCACTTTCAAGAGGCTTTTTAGTTCCTCTTCACTTTCTGCCATAAGGATGGAATCATCTGCATATCTGAGGTTATTGATATTTCTCCTGGCAATCTTGATTGCAGCTTGTGCTTCTTCCAGCCCAGCATTTCTCATGATGTACTCTGCATATAAGTTAAATAAGTAGGATGACAATATACAGTCTTGACGTACTCCTTTTCCAGTTCCATGTTGATCCAGGCCTGGATCCAGTCTGTTGTTCCATGTCCAGTTCTAACTGTTGCTTCCTGACCTGCATATAGGTTTCTCAAGAGGCAGGTCAGGTGGTCTGGTATTCCCATCTCTCTCAGAATTTTCCACAGTTTATTGTGATCCACAGAGTCAAAGGCTTTGGCATGGTCAATAAAGCAGAAATAGATGTTTTTCTGGAACTCTCTTGCTTTTTTGATGATCCAGCTCTTACCTTTACTTTATCATTTATTCTGTTTTGGAGTTCAGGGTTTTTTTGTTTTTTGTTTTTTTGGTACCTTTTCAGATTGTTACTTAGAACAGTGGTTTTTGGCCTTTCTACTGAATTTGTATTTTAAAGCTAAAAATTTTCTTCTTAAGAACAGTTTCAGCTGTGTCCTACACATTTTGATAGTAAGTGTTTTAAAAACATTCCATTAAAAATTTGCTTTAGCTCTCCCTATGATTTTTCCTTTACTCATGGGCAATGTTTAGAGGTTTATTGTTTAATGTTCACGTATATAAGAATTTTCTTATATTATTAATTCATGGCTTAATTTGTCTGAGATTACAGACATGCTTATCCTTTGAAATTTGTTAACACCTAGTTTTGCTCCAGCTTGTGGTCACTTTTGGTAAATGTTTTTTATGCATTTACCAAGAATGTTATTTTCTGCACTTGTTGGATATAGTTTCTATATGTCAGGTTGTTTGTTGTAAGGTGCAAGTCTTTTCCTGTGTCTTCTGGTCTGCTTGTTCTTGTTTTGGCATGCTTGTTCCTTTAATTACTGAGAAAGCTGTGTTAAAATGCACTTGTTAGAATTGTGGACTTCATGTAGTTCTATTCATGTTGACTTTATATAACATATCCTTGTTTATTAGTTTATTTAGGAAAAAATGATTTTTACAGCTATAAAATTTAATGCAATATTTTAACAAATTAGTCTATGAGGAAGGTCACAAATTACCCTCCAAATGAAATTTCTTAAATATTAGAAGCACTTGTAGACATTTTTTAGCATCTGCTGAGTGTCACCAAAAGGAGAAGGGGATGACAGAGGATGAGATGGTTGGATAGCATCACCAACTCAATGGACACGAGTTTGAGCCAACTCCGGGAGATAGTGAAGGATAGGGAAGCCTGGTGTGCTGCGGTCCATGGGGTCACAGAGTCAGACATGACTTAGCAACTGTACAACAACAAAACAAAAGGATTGTGCATCTCTAATATTGCTGCAAGTAAAAAGATAGTATGGCAGAATTAAGTAAGGCTTAGGATGGTAAGTCTTTGAGCTGTTATCTTCCATGTGTATTTATCTTGAATAAATTTCTAGTTGCCTTTCATATTTGGCCCTTGATTTTGCTTAGATTTGTAGAATGCATCAAACACGTTGAGAAAATGTTAAATTGTGTAGAAGGAAAGCAAAGTTACTGCATGTGAAGTCATATAATGTGCATTTTACATCAGAGCCATGATAATTTACTATGATAAATGGATATTTTATATATTTGTGTGTGTTAGGCACTCAGTCATGTCCGACTTTATGTGACCCCGTGGATTGTAGCCCACCAGGCTCTTCTGTGCATTGGATCCTCCAGGCAAGAATACTAGAGTGGATTGCCATTTCCTTCACTAGGGGATCTGCCTGACCCTGGGATCAAACCCAGGTCTTCTGCTTTGCAGTCAGATGCTTTACCATCTGAGCTACTAGGGAAGCCCAGAAGATTTGAAGTTTAAATGAGAAGTGATTGGGGAGTATTAGTTGATATGTTATATGATTTTTCATGTTTAAAGTGGAAAAAACAAGCTTCTGATAAGGATTTTGCAAAGAACATCTGCATTTCAGGAAAGACACCTGAATTTGGTGTTACTGAACGTGAAAGTGAAGTCGCTCAGTCGTGTCCGACTTTTTGCGACCCCATGGACTGTATGTAGCCTACTAGGTTCCTCTGTCCATGGGATTTTCCAGGCAGTAGTACTGGAGTGGATTGCCATTTCCTTCTCCAGGGGATCTTCCCAACCCAGGGATTGAACCCGGGTCTCCTGCATTGTAGACAGACGCTTTAGTGTCTGGAACCACTAGGGAAGTTTGGTGTTATTAGGTACATTCAAATTTGGAATTGTGGTGCCTTCCTGGTAAATTGAACTTAATTGTTATAATGAAGTATTCCACTATATTTTTACCCATGTATCTATATATATCTTCCTCATGCATTAAAGTTTTCTGTGATAAAGTATAACCCCACAAGCTTTCTTATGGTTTGTGTCGTACAAAATATATCTTTATGCTTATTCTTTCCATAATCCCATATTTTAGATGTATTCTCTATAATCACCTTATAATTAGTTTTTTTAAATCTAATCTGGATTATTTATTGATCTTTTTTCCTCCCTCTGTTACTAATAGCTTTGTTAGCTATACAGTTAGCCCTTCATATCCATGGACTTTGTACCTGTGGATTCAATCAACTATGGATTGAAAATATCCCAGAAAAATTCCAGAAAAATCCTCAGAGCAAAACTTGAATTTACCACATGCAAGAAACTATTAATAGCATTTATACATTTATTAGGTATTATAAGTAAAATAAGAATGACTTAAAGTATATGAGAGAATGTGTGGTTTTTATATGCAAATGATATGCCATTGAAGTCACTCAGTCGTGTCCAACTCTTTGTGACCCCATGGACTGTAGCCTACCAGGATCCTCTGTCCATGGGATTTTCCAGGCAAGAATTCTGGAGTGGGTTGCAATTTCCTTCTCCAGGGGATCTTCCTGACCCAGGGATCAAATCCAGGATAAGGGACTTTAGCATCCTCAAATAAAATGGACTGGAATGGGTGAATTTATCTCAGATGACCATTATATCTACTACTGCAGGCAGGAATCCCTTAGAAATGGAATAGCCATCATGGTCAACGAAAGTCTGAAATGCAGTACTTGGATGCAATCTCAAAACGACAGAGTGATCTCTGTTGTTTCCAGTGCAAACCACTCAATATCACAGTAATCCAAGCCTGTGCCCCAACCAGTAATGCTGAAGAAGTTGAAGTTAAACAGTTCTGTAAAGACCTACAAGACCTTTTAGAACTAACACCCAAAAGAGATGTCCTTTTCATTATAGGGGACTGGAATGTAAAAGTAGGAAGTCAAGAAACACCTGGGGTTAGCAGGCAAATTTGGCCTTGGAATATGGAATGAAGCAGGGCAAAGGCTAATAGAGTTTGCCAAAAGAACACACTGGTCATAGCAAACACCCTCTTCCAACAACACAAGAGAAGACTCTACACATGGATGTCATCAGATGGTCAACACCAAAATCAAACTGCTTATATATTTGCAGCCAAAGATGGAGAAGCTCTATATAGTCAGCAAAAACAAGACCAGGAGCTAACTGTGGTTCAGATCATGAACTCCTTATAGTCAAATTCAGACTTAAAATGAGAAAGAGGGGAAACCACTAGACCATTGAGGTATGACCTAAATCAAATCCCTTATGATTATACAGTGGAAGTGAGAAATAGATTTAAGGGACTAGATCGGATAGAGTGCCTGATGAACTATGGATGGGGGTTCGTGACATTGTACAGGAGAGCAAGACCATCCCCATGGAAAAGAAATGCAAAAAAGCAAAATAGCTGTCTGAAGAGGCCTTAGAAATAGCTGTGAAAAGAAGAGAAGCAAAAGCAAAGGAGAAAGGAATGATATAAGCATCTGAATGAAGAGTTCCAAAGAATAGCAAGGACAGATAAGAAAGCCTTCCTCACTGATCAGTGCAAAGAAATAGAGGAAAAGAACAGAATGGGAAAGACTAGAGATCTCTTCAAGAAAATATGAGATACCAAGGGAACATTTCATGTAAAGATGGCTTGATAAAGGACAGAAATGGTATGGACCTAACAGAAGGAGAAGATACTAAGAAGAGGTGGCAAGAATATATACAAAGAACTATACAAAATATATACAAGAACTATACAAAAAGGTCTTCACGACCAAGATAATCACGATGGTGTGATCACTCACCTAGAGCCAGACATCCTGGAATGTGAAGTCAAGTGGGCCTTAGAAAGCTAGTGGAGGTGATGGAATTCCAGTTGAGCTATTTCAAATCCTGAAGATGATGCTGTGAAAGTGCTGCACTCAATATGCCAGCAAATTTGGAAAACTCAGCAGTGGCCATAGGACTGGAAAAGGTCAGTTTTCATTCCAATCCCAAAGAAAGGCAATGCCAAAGAATGCTCAAACTACCACACAATTGCAGTCATCTCACACACTAGTAAAGTAATGCTCAAAATTCTCCAAGTCAGGCTTCAGCAACACATGAACCATGAACTTCCAGATGTTCAAACTTGTTTTGGAAAAGGGAGAGGAACCAGAGATCAAATTGCCAACATCTGCTGGATCATCAAAAAGCAAGAGAGTTCTAGAAAAACATCTAATTCTGCTTTATTGACTATGCCAAAGTCTTTGACTGTGTGGATCACAATAAACTGTGGAAAATTCTGAAAGTGATGGGAATACCAGACCACCTGACCTGCCTCTTGAGAAATCTGTATGCAGGTCAGGAAGCAACAGTTCGAACTGGACATGGAACAACAGACTGGTTCCAAATAGGAAAAGGAGTACGTCAAGGCTGTATATTGTCACCCTGCTTCTTTAACTTATATGCAGAATACATCATGAGAAACGCTGGGCTGGAAGAAGCACAAGCTGGAATCAAGATTGCTGGGAGAAATATCAATAACCTCAGATATGCAGATGACACCACCCTTATGGCAGAAAGTGAAGAGGAGCTTAAGGGCCTCTTGATGAAGGTGAAAGAGGAGACTGAAAAAGTTGGCTTAAAGCTCAACATTCAGAAAAGTAAGATCGTGGCATCTTGTCCCATCACTTTTTGGGAAATAGATGGGGAAACAGTGAAAGCAGTGTCACACTTCATTTTGGGAGATCCAAATTCATTGCAGATGGCGACTGCAGCCATGAAATTGGAAGACGCTTACTCCTTAGAAGAAAAGTTATGACCAACCTAGATAGCATATTGAAATACAGAGACATTACTTTGCCAACAAAGGTCCATCTAGTCAAGGCTATGGTTTTTCCTGTGGTCATGTATGGATGTGAGAGTTGGACTGTAAAGAAAGCTGAGCACCAAAGAATTGATGCTTTTGAACTGTGGTATTCAAGAAGACTCTTGAGAGTCCCATGGACTGCAAGGAAATCCAGCCAGTCCATCCTAAAGGAGATCAGTTCTGGGTGTTCTTTGGAAGGACCGATGCTAAAGCTGAAACTCCAGTACTTTGGCCACCTCAAGCGAAGAGTTGACTCATTGGAAAAGATTCTGATGCTGGGAGGGATTGAGGGCAGGAGCAAAAGGGGACGACAGAGGATGAGATGGCTGGATGGCATCACCGACTCGATGGACAGGAGTTTGAGTGAACTCCGGGAGTTGGTGATGGACAGGGAGGCCTGGTGTGCTGTGGTTCATGGGGTCGCAAAGTGTTGGACACGACTGAGCGACTAAATTGAGGTTCCTGGAACAGATAACCAAGGAGCAACTATATATAGTCTAATTGACCTCCCTGTCATTATCCCAGAGATTACCACATATATCTTTCATGTACTGAAATTTGAAGTAAATGAGAACTTTTTCCATTTCCTAGTCATTGAAAGTTTTTAGAACACTTTAGCTTATCAGTACTATACCCCATTGTTGTGCACTGTAATATTTTAGATGCCACAAAATACTGTCATTATTCTGTTTAGTGAGTATTCATTTAGAGTTACAGATTTACCGTATTCAATTTATTTCATTTTTTGGTGTATATCCAAGCTGCATCTGGAAGCCCTCTGTTCCTTCTACCTGAAGCAGTCTCGTTAGTGCTTCCTGGTGACAGTTTCTGTGATTCTGTTTGACTAAACATGTCTCTATTTTGTCTTCATTTCTGAAGGGTATTTTTTCACATACAGAATTCTGTTTTGACATTTTCCCTGTTCTCAGCACTTTGAGGATATCATTTTGTTGGCCTCTTGCTTCCATTATTTATTCAAAGCCAGCTATATCTTACTGTTACTCTTAGAGTTAATATTCTTTAATTTATTCTGGCTGCTTTTTAGATCTGTTGCAGCTGTTTCTGTCAGTCCCTCCACCTTCCCCCTTTACTTTGATTTGCCTAAGTGTTGTTTTCTTTGTATTTGTAATGCTTGGGAGTTTAGATCTTGAATCTGGCTTGATGTCATTGTTCAGTTTTGTTTTGTTTTTTGAATTTTTAAATTATCAGGCCCTATTTTTTCTCCCTCGTATGTGGTTACCTTCTTTCTGGATTCTAGTTACGTGTATTTTGGACTTTTTCTTCATGTGTCATATTTTTTCATACTTTTCTGTATTTCCCATTTTTGTGTCATTTTGGGCCTCAGGGTAAGTATGTTTTTCTTTTCTGTTTTTTGGATCATTCTTTCTCCAGTTGTATCTAACCTAATGTTAAAGTCATCCATCAATTTCTTAATTTCTGTTTTTAAAATTGTATTTTTCAGTTTTCTGTTTTCCATGTTTTTAGCATTGTTTAAAATTCTTAAAAAAAAACAAAACCTCCGTTTAACACATTGAAGTAGCTTAGTTTATGACATTATTGACTGCGGGATTTTTGCAGAAACTAACCCCTGTGGTTGGTGATTTGTTATATATGAATATTGCAACGTCTCCAGTTAATAGCATCCAGGTGACAGAAGATATGTTAATATGTTTCTGGCCAGTAGTGTATTAAAACTGTTTCCTGCTAGCACCATTATCTGGATCTACTATGGGTCTATTTCTAATGCTATTTTAAAATCTTGGTTTTTAGTCAGATCTTGATTGGTTTTTTTTCTGTAGACTTTTATATGAATTATCATAGGATAATTTAAATTTGGGGTCTTTTTGCTGATAAGATTTACTTTTGCCAAAACCTTTTGGAAAGATTTTATTGGTATGCAGCTAGGCTAATGATATTAGATGTAGCCTACATTATCTTAATATGGTCAGATTGAAATGATTTGAAGCTATACTTCTTTCCTTGTGTGGCCTGTTCTCTTTCTGGTTTACCTTTATAAAATATGGTATAATCCTCTGGATTCTCTCCAGCTTACCAATGTGTTTACTGAAGCTATTCCTCCTAACTAGACCCTGAATTGAATTTTTATACCCCTATGCAAAGAACTGTTGAAAGCTCTGCTTAGCTTCTCAGACTGTAAGCTGATGTTTTAAGAATTAGTGAGTCTTAAGTCTGGTCCCACCTGTTCCATCTAGGTCTCAGAAGAATTTCTGTGCAAATTCTCACTGTCTTGAAAGTTCTTCGGTTTTAAACAGATTACTTTTTGCTCTGCTTTTCTAGTGATTCTCAGGGACACACTGGTTTAAAGCAACCTACTCTTACCATTTTCAAAAAAAAAATGCTCAGATATGTTTAGAATTTTACAGATCATACAGGATAATACAATGCATATAACTTATAGAACTTAACGTATTATCTCAGTGGTGAAATGTGTGACTATTTGTCTTGCTTGCTACAGTGCAAGTTTTCATAATGGGAATTGGGTGCACTGTCATCTGTTAGGGAACATGATTTGAAATAAGCCAACTTCTATGGTTTATATTATAGTCTGTTAATAAACAGACATTCTACAGCACAGCTACTTGTTTGATTGATTTGTACAAGTGACTAGCCATCCTTCAGTTCCTCTTATATTTCTTGCTCTTTCTTAGCACAGAGTTTTTGTACATACTATTCTTTGTCTGGTATAAACACCTGCATACTCAGGTTTGAGTATGAAGCAGTTCATAGTGAAGCCTGCCCTGACCATGAATTTAGGTCAAATAAATGAGTTTTTATACATACTCATTTGTATGATGGTTTGACTAATGTCTGTTTACCCCTACTAGACTCTGAACTGTGAGGTTAGAAAGTTTGCCTTTTTCCTTGACTATTTTATCATAGGTACCTCGTTCAGTATTTCAAAGTACCTGTTTTGCATAGGTTATTAGTTGTTAGTAGATTATCAATTAATACATGTATACATGAAATAACAGGATGAGTAAGGGAAGAAATTTAAGAAATGCTGACATAATAATGAATAAAAATTGAAGGCTCACCACTTTTGAGCAAAAGCCAAATTTAATCAAACACTGGATTTGCATGGTACAGTTAAAGTTCTATAGAGTTACGTGTACAATGTTAAAAAATACTTCAAAAGATTCCCCTGAAAATTTATTACTGTGTTTTAAGATTTGTCCCCCATCCCTCTGTAAATATTTTATTACTTATTTTTAATAGCATTGTGTTTTTGATGAAACTATTGTTCAGAGCATGACAAACTATATCATTGCCGGTCATTCTACTATAGAGATAAAAATTGTTATTCTTGAAAGATTCACAGTCTGAGAGGTAAATGATTTTGGAACTTATGCACAAAATAAGATGCTGTGGTTTATTCTACCAAGGGCTATTGGCCTTTTATTCATCCAGGGTGATGACATTTGAACTGAATTTTGATTGATGAGTAAGAGTTAATTAAATGGCTAAAGGAATAGTTTCATTTAGGTATGTATTATTATGAAAGCATATAATGTCTTTTTGGATTGACAAATAGTAATTTTGTTAGTGGCTGGGGCAGTTTGCAGGAAGAATTTGTAAAAGCAGATTGGGGCTACACATGTAGATTTATGAGTTCATCCTTTGACATAGGAGCCATCAAAAGCCATTAAGGATATTTGCTATTATTATACGCATTAACGAAAAACTTAAAGGTTATAATTGTTATAATTACATTGTTTTAGCCAGAATTAAGGGCATGAAAAAGTTCAGAAGATATTTTAGTGGTAAAATTAACAAGATTTCAACCTGTTTACTGATTTTATGTAGTGAAAAATTTCAACTAATAATATAGTCAAAGGCAGGTTTAAAATTTGTATAACATTTGCATGATGTGCTACAGAACGTAAATTTTCTAATTTGTGTTTTCTTTCAGATCTTACAGAAAATTTTGGCTGTAGCCCTCAAACTAGAAGCTGAAGTAATAGAAACTGTGTACCATGCATTAGGGTATTAAAGAAAATTAAATTTTGATTTAAATATTTGGACTATAAGGAAGGAAAGGTGACTGAAAATGGGGCGGAAGAAAATACAAATCACACGCATAATGGATGAAAGGAACCGACAGGTAAATGATAATTTTAACTTATCTATTTTAATAGATGTAAATTTTAAAAAAGTGTAGAATTAGAATGGTGTTTTAATTTAAAGTCTAAATATTTTTATTTCTAGACTACGTTAAAAAAATTTAGTTACTGAAATTTCTGACTTTCCATCATATGCTTTAAAGTAACTTTATTATTATTATTATAGAAATCATTTTCTTAATTATAGAAACATAGATAAGCAACATAGGAAAGTAAAATCACTGCAATTCCACTGGTACCATCCATTGTTTAGGTTTCAGTTCAGTTGCTTATTTGTGTATGACTCTTCACAACCCCATGGACTACAGCAGACTAGGCTTCCCTGTCCTGGAAGTGAACAGAGATCATTCTGTTGTTTTTGAGATTGCACCCAAGTACTGCATTTTGGACTCTTGTTGACTATTAAGGCTACTCTATTTCTTCTAAGAGATTCTTGCCCACAGTAGTAGATAAAATGGTCATCTGAGTTAAATTCACCTTTACTGGTCCATTTTAGTTCACTGATTCCTAAAATGTTGATGGTCACTCTTACCATCTCCTGTTTGACCATTTCCAATTTACCTTGATTTGTGGACCTAACATTCCAGGTTCCTGTGCATTATTGTTCTTAACAGCATCAGACTTTACCTCCATCACCAGTCACATCCACAGCTGGGCATTGTTTTTGCTTTGGCTTAGTCTCTTCATTGTTTCTGGAGTTATTTCTCCCCTCTTCTGCAGTAGCATATTGGACACCTACTGACCTGGGGAGTTCATTTTTCAGTATATCTTTTTGCCCTTTGATTCTGTGCTACATACAGTAGTCACATCCTTATGTGACTGCTGGAAAAACCATGACTTTGACTATATGGACCTTTGTAGGCAAAGTAATGTCTCTGCTTTTTAATAGTGTCTACATTTGATACTGCTTGTCTTCCACGGATCAAGAGTTTTGAGTTACTAGAGTTTTTGAGCTCATAAGATAAATATCACACTTCATATCATTGGAACAGCGTGCGCTCTTTGTGTAGCATTATGTTCGTGAAATTCTTCACTGTTATTGTTCCATGGAGATATACACTTAGTAAATCTTCATTGATATATGATATTCCATTGTGTGGATAGAACACAGTCTATGTGTGTGTATATACGTGTATATATATATACACATATATATACATTTTTCGTTTGTAAATAGGATTTTCGAACTTGGTTTTTATGTGGTTTGAGGTGTAGGGGTCAAAATTTGCCACTTTTCGGATGGATACTCTGTTGGCCCTATGCGTTTTATTGCAAAAATCATCCTAGGAAAGCACAAAAAAACACAAGCTATTTCTAAAAAAATTCAACAACAGGCATAATTAATCTGTGGTGCTAGAGGCCAGGTTTCTGACCTTACCTGAGACAAGGTGATAATGATTGGGAGACAGGACAAAGAGAGTTTCTGGGTTATGCTAAATATAAGGCCATATTCTTTTTTCCCCAAAAAATTCAGTGAGCCACACACTTAGGGTTTGTGGGTTTTCATTTATGTTATATTTTAATATGAGGTTTACTTTTTAAAAGAAGTATTAGAAGGACAAGAAGGACAAACACAGTTTCACTGGGAGCTTCTAACTGGAAGTGAAGTCTTGCATCCCTCTAGAGTTTTGGCATCTTCAGTCCTTCTTGCTTCAGCAGCTTTCTGATGTCTTAGAACAGGTATTCGGTGTATTTCACTGTTTTTTTATAGTTGATCTCAGTGGGTTCTTTGTTCTTCTACCAGTCACTCCATTTAGAGGCAGACATCCTCTTATATGTTAAAAAAAAAAGAGTTGAAAAATTATTTTAAGGCAGAATACAGAGAACAATACCTCAAACACTGTTACTTTTCCAGAAGTAATGTAGGTTGATTCTGACATATTTGCTGCAGATACCTTCCCTTGTAAAAGAAGAAAATTAGAAATGTACTTCCTTTGTAATTTTTGTAAGTCTTATTCTTTTCTTTCCCAAAGGAACCTTGCATAATGGATTTAATTTCTATTTTCTTTATTATTTAAGTATACTATTATTATTTCAGCACAATTTAAAAATCTTACAGAATAGCATTCTCATCTGCACTTGCTGTTTCACTCAATGTAGTGTTTCAGACATTTGTCTATGTAACTCATTCTTGTAGTACAAGTCGTTTGTAGGAAAGAATGTGCCTCAATTCATTTATCAATACTTCTATCAGAGAACATTTAGGTTGTTTCCAATTTTTTAGAAATTTTGCTGCATGTTATGTTAGAAATGATGCCCAGGCTACATCTATGAACATGTCTCTGTGATTCTAGAGGAGTTGCTGGGTTGAGTATATCTGTCATAACTTCATACTGTGAGGTTTTCAAGTTGCTCTGCCAAGTGGTTGTACCAGATATACTATAGTAAATTATGAAAATTTCTTCTTCCTGTACACTTTATCTTTCTTCTTCCTTTCTTTTTCACTTTATGTTTTTTCATTTTATTTTGCATGTTTTTTGGCCTAATGAAGGTAAAATGTTACCTGTTTGTGGTTTTGTGGTTTTGCTGGGTTTTTGATTTTTTTCTTAGAAGTTCTTCATATAGTCCAGATATTAATTCTATGTGTAGTTAATCTGTTTCAGATAGTATATTTCAGTCTTTACCAAGACACTTTATAAACACTTTTATGACAGGACTTATTTCAGTGTTTCTTAGTAGTTTATTTCACCTTTACCAGTAGATTATGAACACTTTAAAGTGATTTAAGGCTTGCTTCATTTTCTAAATCATAATCAGCTTGTAAATGTTCCAGTTGAACTTTAGATAAATGTGTATTCTTTTAATTGTTGGATACAGGATTCTACATGTCTATTAGTTCAGTCTTATTTTGTGTTCAGATTATCTGTATTTGTATTTTATTTACGTATTTGGTTTTGGCTCAGTGAGACCTGTCAATAATTACACTTACCACAATAATGGATTTGTCATTTTCTGTATATATTTTACTAGTTTAACACGTTAGATATTTGGGGAATATTTCATTAGGCTCATACATATTTAGAATTGTAATGTGTTCTTGGTGAATTTTTAAAATACTTAACTGACTTTTTCTGTCCTCAGTAAGGCATGCTATTTTAAAACTACTTAAATCTACTATCTCACATTACTATAGCTACTACATCTCTCTTTTGGCTGATATTTTCTTGATAGGTCTAATTCTCTACATTTACATTCAACCTATCTATATCTTTATGCTTTAGGTATATTTCTTTAGTAGTATATGGCTGGATTTTTAAAAATCTAAGGAAATGGCAACCCACTCCAGTGTTCTTGCCTGGAGAATCCCAGGGACGGAGGAGCCTGTTGGCCTGCCGTCTATGGGGGTCACACAGAGTTGGACACAACTGAAGCGACTTAGCAGCAGCAGCAGCTTTCTGATAATATATCTTGACTCCCCAGTTTTCTTGGACCTTACTCTTTATCATCCTTTGTATATATATATTTGGACTATTTTATATCCTCTTTGTTGATTATTTTGATTTACTCTGAGAATCTGATAGAGGTCCTACAGGTAAACTCACATAAGTGTAGGTGTACCCTCCAAAACTGGGTCCCCCTAGAGTTGTTAATCTTTATACTTGCCCAGAATTAGCCTCCAGCAATTCACTGATTACAGTTCAGATTTTCCTACCCTTGTACTGATTCCTGTGGCAGTTTCTGTTTATGGCTCTGGTGATTTATGGTTCATAGTATCTGTCTGTCTGTCTCCAGTTTGGCAGGTGGGGCAGAAGTTGCCGTGGGACCTCAGCTCTCTGAGGAATCTAAGAAGAGTTGTTAATTTTCATTTTGTTCTGTTTTATTACTTGAATGGCAACTTCCACTGGAATTGGAAGTGCTAGAACAGACACTTGAAGTCTCTCCTGGACTTTTAAATTCAACAATGAAATAAAGATATGTCTAAATGTATATGGTGTAAAAATTTTGCAGGTCCTTGGGATTTAAAATATAAACGATCTTTTGGAGATGGTATAATCTAACCTTTGTTTGTTTGTTTGTTTGTTTGTTTAGTCTATATCTTTATTTTTTATTTATTTATTTTTTCTTTTTCTTTTTTTCCTAATCTTCTTGAATTCAAAGAATTGTATTAGTTTAATTTGACACAAAATCAAGAAAGCTGGTTAGATTAAAATAAAATCTACCTCAGTTTATAGTGGCACTGAATTTTGTAGGCTAGCCTTTAGTCCTGTTCTTTTTCTTTATAGTGACTATAATAATGGAATAAAATTAAAATTTTAAAATAAAATTAATTTATTTTGACTAATACTGAAATGGCTTTATTAATACTGATTTCTTATATTTAAATTTTATAACATTTAAAACAAAATGCTAAATATGTCTCAAGTAGAAAAATGTATAAACCTATTGCAAAATAAAGATTCAGGTTCATAGGTGGAATTCTTGGTAATCAGAGTAATGGTGGCTGAATAAATCCTGACTCTTCCAACATAATTTCTCCAAAAATGTAGAAAAACAGGAACATAAAACCTACAACTTTGGCACAACTAGAAGGCGAAGAATGTCTAAATTCACATTACCTCCAGGTAGAAAATTATTTCCAAGTCACAAAGTGCTGTTTCTTGACATCTATTGCAAATCTTTGTGGTGACCCATTCATACATCTTTAGTCTTTCCCATTCTACTATTTTCCTCTATTTTTTTGCAATGATTGCTGAGGAACGCTTTCTTAACTCTCCTTGCTATTCTTTGGAACTCTACACTAAATGGATATATCTTTCCTTTTCTCTTTTGCTTTTCACTTCCCTTCTTTTTGCTTTTCACTTCCCTTCTTTTCACAGCTATTTGTAAGGTCTCCTCAGACAGCCATTTTGCTTTTTTGCATTTCTTTTTCTTGAGGATGGTCTTGATTACTGTCTCCTATACGGTATCACAAACCTTCATCCATGGTTCATCAGGCAGTCTATCAATCAGATCTAGTCCCTTAAATCTATCTCTCACTTCGACTGTATAGTCATAAAGGATTTGATTTAGGTCATACCCAAATGGTCTAGTGGTTTCTCCACTTTCTTCAATTTCAGTCTGAATTTAGCAATAAGCAGTTCATGATCTGATCCACAGTCAGCTCCCAGTCTTGTTTTTGCTGACTGTATAGAGCTTCTTCATCTTTGGCTGCAAAGCATATAACCAATCTGATTTCGGTGTCAGCCATCTGGTGATGTCTATGTGCAGAGTCTTCTCTTGTGTTGTTGGAAGAGGGTGTTTGTTATGACCAGTGCGTTCTCTTGGCAAACACTATTAGCCTTTGCCCTGCTTCATTCTGTATTCCAAGGCCAAATTTGCCTGTTACTCTAGGTGTATCTTGAATTTCTGCTTTTATATTCCAGTCCCCTATAATGAAAAGGACATCTTTGTGGGGTGTTAGTTCTAGAAGGTCTTATAGGTCTTCATAGAACTGTTCAGCTTCAGCTTCCTTGGTGTTACTGGTTGAATATAGACTTGGATTACTATGATATTGAATGGCTTGCCTTGGAAACGAACAGAGATCATTCTGTCATTTTTGAGATTGCATCCAAGTACTGCATTTTGACTCTTTTTGACTATGATGGTGACTCCATTTCTTCTAAGGGATTCCTGCCCACAGTAGTAGATATAATGGTCATCTGAGTTAAATTCACCCATTCCAGTTCCATCTTAGTTCACTGATTCCTAGAATGTTGATGTTCACTCTTGTCATCTCCTGTTTAACCACTTCCAATTTGCCTTGATTCATGGACCTGACATTCCCGGTTCCTATGCAGTATTGCTCTTTACAGCATCAAACCTTGCTTCTGTCAGTCCCATCCACAGCTGGGTCTTGTTTTTGCTTTGGCTCCATCCCTTCATTCTTTCTGCAGCTATTTCTCCACTGGTCTCCTGTAGCATATTGGGCACCTACCAACCTGGGGAGTTCATCTTTCAGTGTCCTGTCTTTTGCCTTTTCAACTGTTCATGGGGTTCTCAAGACAACAATACTGAAGTGATTTGCCATTCCCTTCTCCAGTGGACCACATTCTGTCAGACCTCTCAACCATGACCTGGCCGTCTTGGGTGACCCGGCATGGCATGGCTTAGTTTCATTGAGTTAGACATTTCATGCAAAGATAGGTACAATAAAAGACAGAAATGGTAGGGACCTAACAGAAGCAGAAGATACTAAGAAGAGGTGGCAAGAATACACAGAAGAACTGTACATAAAAGATCTTCAAAACCCAGATAATCACAATGGTGTGATCACTCACCTAGAGCCAAACATCCTTAAGTGTGAAGTCAAGTGAGCCTTAGGAAGCATCACTACGAACAAAGCTAGTGGAGGTGATGGAATTCCAGTTGAGCTATTTCAAATCTTGAAAGATGATGCTGTGAAAGTGCTGCACTCAATATGCCAGCAAATTTGGAAAACTCAGCAGTGGCCACAGGCCTGGAAAAGGTCTGCTTTGATTCCAGTCCCAAAGAAAGGCAGTGCCAAAGAATGCTCAAACTGCCGCACACTTGCACTCATCTCACACACTAGTAAAGTAATGCTCAAAATTCTCCAAGCCAGGCTTCAGCAATACGTGAACCATGAACTTCCAGATGTTCAAGCTGGTTTTAGAAAAGGCAGAGGAACCAGAGATCAAATTGCCAACATCCTTTAGATAATGGAAAAAGCAAGAGAGTACCAGAAAAACATTTATTTTTGCTTCATTGACTATGCCAAAGCCTTTGAATGTGTGGATCACAATAAACTGTGGAAAATTCTGAAAGAGATGTGAATACCAGATCACCTGCCCTGCCCTTGAGAAACCAGTATGTAGGTCAAGAAGCAACAGTTAGAACTGGACGTGGAACAACAGACTGGTTCCAAATAGGAAAAGGAGTACGTCAAGGCTGTATATTGTCATCCTGCTTATTTAACTTATATATAGAGTACATCATGAGAAAGCTGGGCTGCAGGAAGCACAAGCTGGAATCAAGATTGCCAGGAGAAATATCAATAACCTCAGATACGCAGATGACACCCCCTTATGGCAGAAAGGGAAGAAGAATAAAGAGCCTCTTGATGAAAGTGAAAGAGGAGAGTGAAAAAATTGACCTAAAGGTCAGCATTCAGAAAACTAAGATCATGGCATCTGGTCCCATCACTTCATGGCACATATATGGGGAAACAGTGGCTGAATTTAGTTTTTTGGGCTCCAAAATCACTGCAGATGGTGACTGCAGCCATGAAATTAAAAGATGCTTACTCCTTGGAAGGATAGTTATGACCAACCTAGACAGCATATTAAAAAGCAGAGACAGTACTTGATCAACAAAGGTCTGTCCAGTCAAGGCTGTGGTTTTTCCAGTGCTCATGTATGGATATGAGAGTTGGACTATAAAGAAAGCTGAGCACCGAAGAATTGATGCTTTTGAACTGTGGTGTTGGAGAAGACTCTTGAGAGTCCCTTGGACTGCAAGGAGATCCAACCAGTCCATCCTAAAGGAGATCAGTCCTGGGTGTTCATAGGAAGGACTGATGTTGAAGCTGAAACTCCAGTAATTTGGCCACCTCATGCGAGGAGCTGACTCATTGGAAAAGACCCTGATGCTGGGAAAGATTGAGGGCAGGAGGAGAAGGGGACGACAGAGGATGAGATGGCTGGAAGGCACCACCGACTCGATGGACATGGATGTGGGTGAATTGAACTCTTGGAATTGGTGATGGACAGAAAGTCCTGGCGTGCTGTGGTTCATGGGGTCGCCAAGAGTTAGACACGACTGAGCAACTGAACTGAACTGAAGCATACATCAGAAAAAGTATGTGGGAAAAGAGAAGAGGAGACCTTGTAGCCATCTTAAGACTGATTTGAAATCACTATCAAAAAGAGGAATTCTAACTGAAGTCCCAAAATTCTGGA
Organism: Nanger dama; assembly: GCA_917880005.1. Classification (NCBI taxonomy): domain Eukaryota; kingdom Metazoa; phylum Chordata; class Mammalia; order Artiodactyla; family Bovidae; genus Nanger; species Nanger dama. Next base: position 6,616,780 of record CAKJTW010000044.1, on the reverse strand, counting down.
AAATACTCCTTGTAGATCAGAATTGACCACAGGTAAAGAAAGGACCAAAAGTATATGCCCAAGTAAGTCTGTAGTCTTGAAAAAGCAGCTGTTTCAGGGAAAAGAGGGCAAAAAGGAAGGTAGAGGTACTTTTGGAAAATGTTAGGTAAATGGAAATGAAAAGAAGATATACACACAGAGAGACACAGACCGATACACATACATCCTTCAAGACAAAAGAATATGCAAAGGTATTTTAATTAAAGGACACAAAACTCTTTTCCCCACTGCCAGCACTCCCCCAAAGCCTTTCATTAAAGAGACCATACTTAACTGCTTTAAAAGGAAAGGTGCTCTTGAACTAAGAATATTTTCAATTACTACCCACTAACCGCTGCTAACTCTTTCTGTAGAAATCCCATGTTGCAGGCAATCTTCTATATGAATTCTATTCAGTTCAGTTCAGTTGCTCAGTCGTGTCCAACTGTTTGTACCCCATGGACTGTAGCACGCCAGGCTTCTTTGTCCATCACCAACTCCCAGATCCTTCTCAAATTCATGTCTATCCAGTCAGTGATGGCCATCCAACCATCTCATCCTCTGTCGTCCCCTTCTCCTCCCACCTTCAATCTTTCTCAGCATCAAAGTCTTTTCCAGTGAGTCATTTCTTTGGATCAGGTGGCCAAAATATTGGAGTTTCAGCATCAGTCTTTCCAATGAATATTCCGGAATGATTTCCTTTAGGATGGACTGATTGGATCTCCTTGCAGTCTAAAGAACTCTCAAGAGTCTTCTCCAACACCACAGTTCAAAACAGTGTCAAAGAGTATTGATAAGAGTTGATAAGAGTTGCAGTTTCATAAAATGCTGACAAGATCCCTTATATGTATATACATCTAAATGTATATATGATTATATGATCTTGTCCAAAATGTGAGATGAAAAATACCAAGTTGAAAACGTGTATTAAAGGAGGCAAGCAAAACACATTATATTCTATATATACATTTATATAAAGTCATATATTTGTGTATTTGTATTTTAAGGACTTTTAAAAAGATTAAATAATGATAAGAGATTTTCCTTTTTTTTTTTTAAAGGAGAGAGAAGGAAATAGATGTGATGTGAAGAGTGTTCCACAGAGAGGGGAAATAGCCAAGTTCCAAAGACAGGGAGTAGTAGCTGGTAGTTAAGAAAAACCCACACACTGTACACACCAGTACAGCATAATGTGTGTGTGTGAGAGAGAGATGAAATAAGATCACATAGTTTGAAGCCAGATCGTTTATTTTCTTTCCTTAATGAGTTTGACTATTACTTTCAGTGCAGTGAAAAACTCTATAAACTCCTACTTCTTAGACATTTTGATTTATGATTCAAATATATCAGTCTGTCAGGTATGTGGCCAATAAACTGTAGGGTGCAGTAGGTAAAGCAGGAAATCTAATAAGGTGATTCTATAAATAATTCACATGAGATACCATGTTACTTAACCTAGTGTGGTATAGTGGTATAGATAGAAGTGGATCGATTTGGGATATGTTTTAGAGGTGGAGCTAACACAATTTACTGAAGGACTAGGTAGAGTCCTTTGTGATTGGAGAGATGAAGGATAACTCTTAGATATTTGCTTTTGTTTGAATGGATGACAGTGCCATTTGCTGAACTGGAGGAGACTTTAGAAAAAGCATGTTTGTTACTTTTAAAATTATGAAGCTGGATAGCTGGATGCAATTACCTGGAAGGACTGTGAGGGTAAAGAGAAGGGATCCTTGATCTAAAGCTCACAGGTAGTTCAGTGTGTAAAGGTTGAGCAGAGAAAGATGGTATAGCTCTAAAGGCTGAGAGGAAGAAGTCATTCAAGTAAGAGGAAAACTAGGTCAGTGTGGTACCATAAACAATTGGAAAAGAAAATGTTTGAAGATTGAGAACATGGTCAAATTTGTCAAACGAGATATATGGTAAGATAAAAGTGATCGTTGACTTCAGTCACATAAATTGAAGATCAGTGTGATGATATTGGCAAGTCTTAGCAGAATATGAGGACTGGAAGTCTGATTGCAGTAGGATGGGGAGAGAATAGGTGGTGAGAAATTAGAGGTGATAACTATAGACATTTCTTTCAAATATTTTTATTCAGAAGTAGAGCAGAAAGAAGGGCAAGAAGAAGGGGTGGTGACTGGAAAGGCAGCGTAAAATCAAAGAAGATGCTCAAGCATAAGTTTATGGCCTTTGATCTGACAGAGAGGAAGGAAACCATGATGAAGGAGGAGAGTGCAGCATCTGGAAAAGACTAGAAACAGAGATGTCAGTAATACTAGCAGAGAAGGAAGAGTGTGGAAACGTACAGACGAAGCGATTGGACAGATAGATTCAGTGATAGGAAGTGAGACAGTTGCTACTTGGCTTCTGTTTTCTCAGTGGTTTGAAGCAGGGTGGCTTGGATGGTAAAGCATCTGCCTACAATGCGGGAGACCTGGGTTTGATCCCTGGGTCGGGAAGATCCCTTGGAGAAGGCAATGGCACCCCACTCCACTACTCTTGCCTAGAGAATCCCATGGATGGAGGGAGCCTGGTGGACTACAGTCCATTGGGTTGCAAGGAGTTGGACACGACTGAGTGACTTCACTTATCAGTGGAGAGTGGATTTGAGGGAGAGAAGATAGGAAGTATCCCTACCTGGAGAATGGGCTTTGTTGTCATTCAGTCACTCAGTCCTGTCCCACTCTTCCTGACTCCATGGTCTGCAACATGCCAGGCTTCCCTGTCCTTCACCATCTCCCAGAGCTTGCTCAAAGTCATGTCCATTGAGTGGATGATGCCATCCAACCATCTCATCCTCTGTCATCCCTTCTCCTCCTGCCTTCACTCTTTCCCAGCATCAGAGTCTTTTCTAATGAGTCAGATTTTCACATCAGGTAGCCACAGTATTGTAGTTTTAGCTTCACCATCAGTCCTTCCAATGAACACCCAGGACTGATCTCCTTTAGGATGGACTGGTTGGATCTCCTTGCAGTCCAAGGGACTCTCAAGAGTCTTCTCCAACACCACAGTTCAAAAGCATCAATTCTTCGGCACTCAGCTTTATGGTCCAACTCTCACATCTGTACATGACCACTGGAAAAACCATAGCTTTGACTAGATGGACCTTTGTTGGTAAAGTAATTTCTCTGTTTTTTAATATGCTGCCTAGGTTGTTGATAGCTTTTCTTCCAAGAGTTGCAGGAAGAGGGACCCCTTCCAGGGCCCGAAACTTGGCTCTTGTCTAACACTCAGAAATGAATTGTCCAAGGAGACATATGTGCTGACAGAGCAAGAGATTTTATTGGGAAAGGGCACCTGGGTGGAGAGCAACAGGGTAAAGGAACCCAGGAGAGCTACTCTGCCTCGTGGCTCGCAGTTTTATGGTGATGGGATTAGTTTCTGGGTGGTCTTTGGCCAGTCATTCTAATTCAGAGTCTTTCCTGGTGGCGCACGCATTGCTCAGCCAAGATGGATGCTAGCGAGAGGGATTTTGAGAAGTGGACAGACACGCAGTGTCTCCTTTAGACCTTTCCCAAACTCTTGTGGTTGGTGGTTGCTTATTAGTTGCATATTCCTTATCAGGATCTCCTGTCATAAAACAACTTGTGCAAATGGTTACTATAGTGCCTGGCCAGGGTGGGCAGTTTCAATCACTGTGCTTCCCCTAACACAAAGAGCATGCGTCTTTTAATTTCATGGCTGCAGTCACCATCTGCAGTAATTTTGGAGCCCAAGAAAATAAAGACTGCCACTGTTTCCATTGTTTCCCCATCTATTTGCCATGAAGTGATGGAACTGGATGCCATGATCTTAGTTTTCTGAATGTTGAGTTTTAAGCCAACTTTTTCACTCTACTCTTTCAGTTTCATTAGGAGGCTCTTTTGTTCCTCTTTGCTTTCTATAAGGGAGCTGTTATCTGCATATCTGAGGTTATTGATATTTCTCCATATGTAGAGTACATCATATGCAGTGCTGGGCTGGATGAAGCACAAGTCGGAATCAAGATTGTCGGGAATAAGGAGTTCATTATCTGAGCCCCGTCAGCTCCCAGTCTTGTTTTTGCTAACTGTACAGAGCTTCACCATCTTTGGCTGCAAAGAATATAATCAATCTGATTTCAGTATTGACCATCTGGTGATGTCCATGTGTAGAGTCTTCTCTTGTGTTGTTGGATGACGGTGTTCACTATGACCAGTGCTTTCTCTTGATAAATTCTGTTAACCTTTGCCCTGCTTTCTTTTCTACTCCAACTCCAAATTTGCCTGTTATCCAGGTTTCTCTTTACTTCCTGCTTTTGCATTCCAGTCCCCTATGATGAAAAGGACATCTTTTGGGGGTGTTAGTTCTAGAAGGTCTTGTAGGTCATCATAGAGCTGTTCAACTTCAGCTTCTTCAGTATTAGTGGTTGGGACATAGACTTGGATTGCTGTGATACTGAATGGTTTGCCTAGGAAACAGCATTCTGTCATTTTTGAGATTTCACCCAAGTACTCCATTTTGGACTCTTGTTGACTATGATGGCTACTCCATTTCTTCTAAGGGATTCTTGCCTATAGTAGTAAATATAATGATCATCTGAATTAAATTCTCCCATTCTGGTCCATAAAGTTCACTGATTCCTAAAATGTTGATACTCACTTTTACCATCTCCTGTTTGACTACTTCCAATTTACCTTGATTCGTGAACCTAATATTCCAGGTTCCTATACAATGTGCTTTACAACATTGAACTTTACTTTTACCACCAGACACATCCACAACTGGGTGTTGTCTCCACTTTGACTCAGACTCTATTCCTTCTGGAATAGCATATTGGTCACTTGTCAATGTGGATAGTTCGTCTTTCAGTGTTATATCTTTTGTCTTTTCATACTGTTCTTGGGGTTCTCAAGGCAAGAATGCTGTAGTGGTTTGCCATCCCCTTCTTAAGTGGACCACGTTTTGGCAGAGCTCTTCACTTACCCATGCGTCTTGGGTGGCCCTATACTGCATGGCACATACTTTCATTGAGTTAGACAAGACAAGACTGTGATCCATGTGATCAGTTTGGTTACTTTTCTGTGATTCATTCTATCTGCTGCGGGGTCAGGCACACTCTATATAATGGTCCTGGTTGCCAGTGACATGCTGGCATAAGTCCTTTTAAAGGAGGTGGCCATTATGCCATTATCCCTACTATAGTTTGGCCTGAGGCCAAACTACAGGGAGGGAACACCTCCCCACCCATCCCCAGAAAATTGGATTAAAGATTTATTGAACATGACCCCGCCCATCAGAGCAAGATCCAATTTGCATAATAGCCAGTACCTCCCATCAGGAAGTTTCCACAAGCCTCTTATCCTTATCTGTCAGAATGGGCTAATGGGACAAATAAGCTAAGTTATAATGTCAGGCAATGTTAACTGTTAGTTAAGATGTATGGTCATCAGTTTAGAAAAACAAAGAGGATGTGGATTTGAGTGTGCATGCACATTTATGTTCCCAGTAATTGTCAGCCACTTGCATAAAGATAAAGGAATAAATGGCAAAGAGTTGGACACCACTGAGAGACTTTGACTCGCTCACTCAGATGGAGATATGACACTTATCAGTGCATGGGGACGAATGACTTCGAGGTCCCCACAAGGAGAGTTTGAAAAGTGAAGGTCTCTCAGTTGTGTCCGATTTTTGCGACCCCATGGACTATTCTCTAGGCCAGAACACTGGAGTGAGTAACCTCTCCCTTTTCCGGGAATCTTCCCAACCCAAGGATTAAACCCAGGTCTCCCTCACTGCAAATAGACTGAGCTTCAAAACATTGGGGCTTTTTAGAGAAGAAAGGAAAATTGAGGAGAGAACGGGAAGCAGAAAAGGACATATCTTCCAGACCCTTGAGTACAGGACATGTAGTATTTGAAAAGAAACAAATTAGTCTCTATTTGAGAGGGCTTCAGGTGAGAGGTTTCAGTTAGAGAAATATTCAAGGAAGACTTTGAGGACATTGAGGAATTTGCTGATCTAGACTGTGAATTTTCATGGGTGAAATAGAAGGTATTGGAAAGGAGAGGAAGGATAATTTAAATTAGTGGATGTATTTTGTTGTTTAGGGATTAAAGTCTGAGTAATGACTGATTCTCTGATGGCTCAGCAGGTAAATAATCCAGTGCAATGCAGGAGATACAGGAGATGCGGTTCGATTCCTGGGTCGGGAAGATCCTCTAGAGAAAGGGAATGGAGCCACTCCGATACTCTTGTATAAAAATCCCTAGACAGAGGTGCCTGGCAGGCTATAGTCCATGGGGTCGCAAACAGTTGGACACAAGCAACTAAGCACACACACACGATGGATTACTTGAGGTAGGACTTGGACTTTCTAATGCCTTTTGAAGCTGGATGGTAAGAGGCCACTAGTTAGCTGTTTCCTTCTCTGGTTTTTTGCCCAGAGTCACAACCAAGGATAAAGGAAGCCTCCTCAGGAGACTACTCTGTCAAGCCCTTGGAGGCACAAAATATATGTAGAATTGTAGTCCTTTGGCAAACTGGGGAAAGAAACTCATGTGGAGTATGAGACTAGGAAGTTTTTTCACCTTTGAAATCAGACTCATTATTAAAAGAGAACTCACCTTCAGGTAGCCTATATTCCAGTACTACTAATAACTTTTAATAAAAATACACTTTTTTAAATTTTCTAGGTCACTTTTACAAAGAGAAAGTTTGGATTAATGAAGAAAGCCTATGAACTTAGTGTGCTCTGTGACTGTGAAATAGCACTCATCATTTTCAACAGCTCTAACAAACTGTTTCAGTATGCCAGCACTGATATGGACAAGGTTCTTCTCAAGTATACGGAATATAATGAACCTCATGAAAGCAGAACCAACTCGGATATTGTTGAGGTAACAAATACATCTAGTGATGCCTGAATTGCAGATAGTAATTAAATTAGATCACTCTTTATAGCCAAAACATACATCTATTATATTTTTTCTCTGAATTGTTTCTTAGACGGATCTAATTATTACTATGTGATGACCCATTTATAAGCATATCCTAATCACCAAGAAAAATAAAAAAGGCTGATATAGTATGTACTTCAATATAATCTAACATTTCATCTGTGATTACTTTTTATATGAGTTTTAGAATTAATCTTACAAGAAACTGTATCACTTTGGACAGTATGAAGTTTTATTTTTTTAATGTCTTAATTATTTCATTTCCTCAGTGACTAACCACAATTGTAAACACTAATGAAATGGAAGAAGTTATTCTGTCTTGTTTATAGTCCTTTAGTTGTGGGAGGAGGATGGTCTCTCTCTTTTTTTTTTTTTCATTTCTTTTCCTTCGATATCTCATAGTTCTACCAACCTATTTAGTGAAAATAAAAGGAGTTGTTTAGAATGATTTTAGTCCATTCAGAAAGTATTTTAGGACAAAACCTTAAAAGGGAGAATCAATATGCTTTTCCCTTTAATTCTTTCCTGTTACAAAAATCTTCTTATAAAAGATAACTTTCTGTGTATATGTCTATAGCATTTTATACTAGTTTCGTATTTACTTTTATCTTTTTTATTTATACTTAGAAGTTCTGTTTTATTTTTGTTCAAACAAATAACATTGCGTAAAAAGATGTCTTTAATTTTGTAATATTTGAAAACTATTTCAATAATTAGAGATTTCCTTGGTTAAAATACTGAAATCGTGGGAAATGAAGCAGAAATAACCATAAGAGAAGAAATGTAGTCCCAACTTAGGTTTTATTTCAGAAATTGAAATTAAGATACTTTATTGTATAGGGATCTAATTTATTTGCCTCCACACATTGTTATAGTTCTGAAAATGCATTTTAAATATCTCCCATGTTTTTCTGCCTTAACTATTCCTTTTGGACAATAATTGATTGATTCTAACTGCCAAAAAAATCTGCTACTTTTATTAGAAAAATCCTTATTTTTTAAATAATCAATTGCTTAAAATGGAAAGTAATAGTCTGATTACAGTTACAGTTCGTCTGTTGCTTGATGTGCCCACTGTTTTATTTGTGTCACTGTTTTATTCAGTGTCTGTGAAGCTTTTGATCTTCCTTTCGCTGATCACTTAAACTACACGGTTACATCTTTAACTGAATTCCTTAGCACAGTTATGTTTTTATCAGTTGTAAATTATTTTATATCATTTAGCTTTTATGGTAAATCTTATTACTTATGTGCAATATAAACTAGTAGACTCTTGTTACATATCAGAATGCATTTTGAATCGTAATTTTATAAATTAGGGGATCTTGATTTGAATAAACTTCCTAAGAGACTTTGTAACTGGATTTCTTTGAAACAGAAGATATCCCTGGTGCTTAGTTTAAAATGACATCTTATTTTAAAAAACTCTCAAAAAAAAACAACTCTCTGTCTTACCAAAAGCTCCACTAAAAAGAGTTGACCTTAATAAACAAATAGATATTCAGACTAGTTTCATTATGGAAGGCAACCACCTCCTCCTTGACCCTAACTACTCTGCTCTTTCATTGCAGCAGTTTTTGTTCTTGGGCCCTGGAAGTTGAGGGTACTTTGCACAGCCTAAAGTTACTTCCTTAGAGAATATGAAGAATACAGGGTAATTTAATCCTCACAGAATTTTCAAATTACCTGAGTCTTCATCTCTGTTGTGGTCAGCAATGAGTGTAAGAGAGTAAATCCCAATCATTTTTTAGCACTCTTCCTAAATTATAGTTTGCTTCACTATGAAAGAAAATATTTGCAGCTCAATTATCAATTGGCATTTTGATGATTTATTTTTAATTGAATTTCTTAGACATAAGCAAACATGGATTTTACCAGTAGCTCTTTTTAAAGCTCTGAATTATATAAATATAAGACACAGATGAATAAAAGATAAAAGACACATTGAATTATAAGGGATTTAATTTGTTGTGATAGGGTAAAATTATAAAACTTAATGTACCTTTCTTGTATGTCAGTGTCTTACTGAGTTAATCGTCATAAAACTGGATGATTACCATTGTAAGACAGTCTTTCTTCCACATGTAAAGGTGATATGCAACTATATCCTCACTAGTAGTGCATACAAACTTGAGTTCTTTTTATTGGTTGTAGTGATGGCTTTATTGTTATGAACCAGACTAATTTAATAGGATAAAAGTAATGACAAATACTTATACAGAGCTTCCTATGGGCCACTTTCTAAGTGCTTTACAAATATCTTACTTAAGTATATTTTTAGAATATCATTTTAAGTATATTTTCCTTTTACATCTAGTTTCGTTTCAAACAGTTATAGTAATTGGAAGCAAACATTTAGACTTGTGTTTGTTTATTTAACAAACATTTTGAGGGACTCCTGTGTGCCAGGGACTCCACAAAGTGATTTTTAGATTTCAAAATCAAGCCACAATACTGTTTTTTTCCTACCTGTAGTTCTGTAAACCACTGAAATATACTTTTACCAACTGAAGATTTTATATTAAACTTCTGACAAGTTGGTTCTGGACTCTTTGGCTGTCTCATGTGACTGAGTACATCAGCAATAAATAGAGTCATGAACAGCTACAAGTTATCTACTTTAGACTGTTTCCTTATGTAGTATGAACAACAATGAAACTGAAAACTTCATGAACAACTTTCATAAGGCCTGTAACCTGAATTCACCCATTTCCTGTTGCATATGATGGTTTTTAAAACTAGCAGGATTTTACCTTCCCCCATATTACTAAAATATTCTTTGACAGAATCTTGAATATGTTAAAATGGAGTCGTGTGTGAATCCAACACACAGGCCTTTTGGCATGTACTGTGTAGAATAGAGGGATGCGTGCCCTTTACTGTTGATCACATCTACATAGTCTACGAAATAAGGACACACATGAAATTAAATCTAATATGTTTTCTGGGAGCACTGTAGAATAAATACAATAAAGTAGAAGTAGTTGGTATTTGAATATTGTGATGATAAACATAGGAAGACATAATACATTCATTTACCTTTCAATTTTTAACCACAGGTATTAGGAACACATATAGTGAATGGTGTTTGTATCTTTGCTTTTCTTATTTCATATTAATTACATTTTAAAACTAGTCTCTTAAAATTTTAATCAGTTTTAACATTTTAATCATAGTTGATAAGAATTTTTTTCTTTATAGCTTATTAAAAATCAACAGCATTTATGTATTTTAAGTTGCATTCAGGTATTTTAAATTAAGGTTTGCAGTGTTGGATATATATATCACCTATGATGTGGTACATTCTTTATTAAAAAATGAGTTTTACTATTTTATTACGTATAGTTCATTAGAAAACATCAAGATATACATTAAATCTTTTTATGTAAGTACACAAAAAAGATGGCAGATTTTGTTTGGTCTTATCAAAGACAGTAATTTAACTGAAGGTACAAAGAAAATGTTATAACCCCCAAATCTTCTTTTCAGGATATTGATTTAAAAATTTGTGAACTTTATTATGCAGTTTTATAAGAATATTAGATACATCCTAGAGCATTAGAAACTAGAAATAAAAGTCACCAGTGTAATTAGTTGCCATTATTCATTCACATGTGTGTATAAATTGAATTTAAACTGAATAAAAGCCTAGACCAAAGAATGGGTCTGCATCAAAATAAAAATTATGCTAAAGGAATGAAGTAGCAGCTGCTACACAATAAATGCCCAAGATGACCTTGTAATGACATGTCTTTCACTTTGCAGTATTTTCAATAATATTTGAAATATTAGGTATTTCTCTGTGTAATATAAAATAATGACTTGGTGGCATTGAACATTCAGTAAGTAGTTAATGTGATTCAGATCATTGTGCTGCCATTTAAGTATGTAAATATAGAAGCCATGACCATTTGTCTTTCTTATTAATATTTTGTGAACCGTTCCCAAATTGCAGTACTTTATTCATCACAGAATACTATAGTATTAAAAATTTTTTTTTCACTTGCATTATATATTATTTGATCTTCATATCCAAGGTAAGCTTTTTCAGAAGCAGAAATTGAGACCAGAGTTAAATGACTTGCCTAGAGTCATGTAGCAGTTTAATGGGAGAGGTGGGATTAGAACCTGGGTCCTTAACATTAACTCCTCCCTTTGTTCCCCAGTTTACCAGATCCATCGGAGCTCTGCAACATTTCACCATAAACAGATAAGATTTTATACATATACCAGTAATGTATTAACATGTGACAAACATGTAAGTTTTCCTCAATAATGAACAGAAAATTAGTGAGGTAATTGCAATAAGAATAATATAAAACGTTTATCAGTGTACTCATTATGACCTGGTACTCTTCCAAGGCTTTTATTGATATTATTATCTTATTGATGAGATGGTTAGATAGCATCACCAACACAATGGACATAAATTTGAGCAAACTCCAGGAGATAGTGGAGGACAAAGGAGCTGGCACACGGCAGTCCATGGGGTCACAAAGAGTCAGACACAACTTAGTGACTTAACAACAAAATTATTTTATTGAATCTCTCTAATTGTCCCCATTTCACAGTTGAGAAAATTGAGGCACAGCGATGAATGAAATAAAATAATGATAATTTGCATTCTGAAGGAAGAGAAAATCTACTTTTTGAGTCTTAATAGTTCTTCCTTGCTTTAAAATTACAACAGAATTTGGAAATAATATAGAAAGGAGGATAGGACATCAATATAAGATGAATTTATGAATTATTAAATAAAAACAGCTGATAGCAAAAGTAATCATACCAGTGATTCATGCCATTTAAAATCAGTGGTTCTTAAAGTGTGATGCCTTGACCAGAAGCATCAAGATTACCAGAGAACTTGTTAGAAAGTTTTGAGGTTCCAACTCAGACCCACTGCATCAGAAACTTTTGAAATGAGACCTCAGCATCCTGGTATTAACTTGAATCAACTTGTCCTAAGTGCAGTGAGACGAAAAGCTTCAAGTTAACATGAGGTCTCTCGGCAGTGGTTATCCAGCTTTTAAAATGTTTTTATCTGTAACACTTCCTCTGAAATAATTTTGAGTTGTGAGCAAACATAAGTCATAATTTTTAAGACCTTCTAGAGAGTAGTTCAAGATAGTATGCTGATATTGGTGTGAATTGCAAACTATTTTTAATGGGTGGCATTTTTATTTAATTCTATATGATTATCAAGTGCTTCTTTGAATGTATTTAGGGGATCTGGTGGGGATGTGTGGGGAGATGGACTCCAGTTCCTCAGTTGAGCAAAAAAGATAGATGACTTTTCTCTCCTGAGATCACTTAGCTACAGAACTGGAGGTACGATTATGTTTAGGATTTCTGACAGTATTAGTACATCCTCAGAAAGTCTTTTTGAGCCCATCAGTTTTTTCTCCCCATATTACAGATGAGGAATGGAACAGACAGGGAGTGTTTAAGAGGCTTGCCTAATGTTTTACAGGGCTGCAGTGGAGCGACAGGGAAAGGGAAAAAATAATGAAACATCTGAAGACAAGACAAAGCTTTCCTCCACCTCCAGCCCCCTGCCCTGCTCTTTTATTCTAACAGAGCCTGAAGCAGCAGGACGGTGATGCACAGGGTGAGGCCCCCAATCCTCACGGCCCTCCTCCTCCGCCCACATGTCCTGCGCCATCACCTCATGCAGCAGGCACCGTAGCTCCTGCAGTTTTGGTTTTACTATTTTCATTTTGCTATGTATTTGAATATTATTATTTGTCATACAATTATTGGTTTTCATTTACGTGCTTTTTATAAGGAATTGTGCATCTCTGCGTGTGATTTTTATTTTCTTGAAGTCAGGTTTTTCTCCATCTGAGATTGATGTTACTGAAAAATAAACAGGAGTTCATGTCATGGGTGGAAAGGGTTGTGATATATATATACATATATATCACTTCATAATACAACTCACATTTCTGTAATGTGTTTCTTGTGATTATTGGTAAATATCTCTGTATCCTTTTATATCCCTGTATGTCATGGGTTGAGTGTTTTAGTACTATGATGAGATAAATTGTTCTTTTTTCTCAGGAAGTTCTTTGGTATGTTAACCAGATTTTTGACCAAGGAGGGAGGGAGAATTGGGAGAGGAGTGGTCAGAAAAAGCTCCCTTTAGAGGTGATAGCATCACCTGAGTCCTTTAAAGGGTAGGGTAGGGTTGGAGAGAGAAAGGGGTTAGAATCAGAAGAAAGGTAGGCTTGGTGGGGTAGCTTATGTGAAAAGTAGGAGATGAAGCATAGCATGCTTATTTTACAAAGTTAAAAATCAGCTAAGAATAGCTATAGTGTAGTGTGAAGAGTTTGGAGAAGGAAATGGTAACCCACTTCAGTATTCTTGCCTGGAGAATCCCAGGGACAGAGGAGCCTAGTGGGCTGCCATCTGTGGGTCGCACAGAGTCGGACACGACTGAAGCGACTTAGCAGCAGCAGCAGCAGTGTGAAGAGTGGATGGAGATAGCTAAAACGCGAGAAGTAAACCAAATCCCAAACAGATGTATAATACCCTTGACTTCCTTCTGAAGATATGAGTACCTGTTGAAAGAGCCTAATAAAGCTACCTGAGTTTTACTGAGTCTTGCACTTCCCAAGCTGTAAATTGTTAGAATTGCCTTATAATTTTTTTGAAAGGCGTTGAAGAGAAGTGAAAAGGGTAAAAGTATTGGATGTAATGCATTATTTCTTCATTTTTTAATTTATCGAACTGATGGTTATCATACTGTATATGAGACATTGTACTGGACACTAGGATTGTGGTGGTAACTGGACATGTTTCTCTGTTTCCCTAATAGGATTATGTGCAACTATTTTTTTATCTTACCTCCGAAGGCCCTTGGTTGGATACATTTCAGTATGGATTCAAGGCACTTAGAATTCTAAGATACTGATGTTTATGACCAAATATTAACCATTCAGCATATAAACATTATATTACTATTAGAGCTAGAAGCCTATTTAGAACAAGAGATGTAGAGTGCTTACCATATTCAACAATGATACGGGTATGCCTGAAAAGCAAGATATATCTATAGTCTTAGGTGATATTTCAATTCTTTTATATAAAGATAGCTAATACAGACATTCAATTAAAAAAAAAAAAACTGGCCATTCAATTCATTTAAAATTAAGAGGATAACTATATATTTATTGGTGCACAAGTAATTATGGTTTTGTTGTGTTGAAATTTGCCATTTGATATTGGAATACATTCTTAAATGTGGTTTTGTTATATATCATTTTAATACACATTTCTTTGTTTTTTTTTACTAATGACTTATTTCCTGTGTATTTTAGATTAGGGAAATGATGTTAGAAAAAAAGCAAATTCAAGGAATTTTCTTATTTGAGTTCAAAATGGGTCATAAAGCAGTGGAGACCACTCACAACATCAGCAATGCATTTGGCCCAGGAACTGCTAACGAACATACAGTGCAGTGGTGGTTCAAGAAGTTTTGCAAAAGAGACAGTAGCTTTAAAGATGAGGAGCATAGTGGCCAGCCATTGCAAGTTGGCAATGACCACTTGAGAAGAGCATAGGAAACTCAGTGTCGACCATTTTACTGTCGTTTGGCATTTGAAACAAATTAGAAAGGTGAAAAAGCTCAATAAATGGGTACCTCATGAGCTGATGGAAAATAAAAGAAAATGGTCATTTTGAAATGTCATCTTATTCTGTGCAACAACAGTGAACCGTTTCTCAATCGGATTGTGAGGTGCGATGGAAAGTGTATTTTATATGACAACCAGTGATGACTAGTTCAGTGGTTGGACTGAGAAGAAGCTCCAAAACACTTCCCAAAGCCAAAGTTGCACCAGAAAAGGTCATGGTCACTATTTGGTGGTCTGCTGCCCATGTGATCCACTACACCTTTCTGAATCCCAGCAAAACCATTACATCTGAGAAGTATGCTCAGCAAATCAGGGGGATCCACAGAAAACTGCAACACCTGTAGCTGGCATTGGCTAACAGAACGGGCCCAGTTCTCCACAACAGCGCCCCACCGCGCATCGCACAACCAGCACTTCAGAAGCTGAATGAATAGGACTACGAAGTCTTACCTCATCCACCATATTCACCTGACTTCTCGCCAACTGACTACCACTTCTTCAAGCATCTTGACAACTTTTTGTAGGGAAAACACTTCCGCAACCAGTGGGAGGCAGAAGATGCTTTCCAAGAGTTCATTAAATCCTAAAGCACAGATTTTTAAGTTACAGGAATAAGCAAACTTAATTCTCATTGGCAAAAATGTGTTGATTATAATGGTACCTATTTTGATTAATAAAGGTGTATTTGAGGCTAGTTATAATGATTTAAAATTCACAGTTCAAACCACAAGTACGTTTGCACCAACCTAATATTTTGAAGTTGTTTTTGTGGCTCAGTCCTGAGAGGAACTCAGTTTTGGAATCTATAGAGTCTAAAGAAAGAAAGATATTTTCTTGGCATAGATAATCATAACTGTACTTTTTAATTTACAATTGTGCAATCAGTGTTGTACCTATAAACAATTCCAATGGTAGTGTAAACTGCTTATATAAACAATTTTGAATGATAGTATGCACATACATTATAATTATCTAGGTTTTTGTTTGAGGCGTTGATTCATACCTTTAATGTATGCTTTAATCCTTATGTATCCTAAGGCTGTTCTAGCACACTGGTATGTGATTATATTTATTTATTCAAATAATAATTCTAATAGTTCTTATTTTAGTTCATTAGCACTAAAGTATCAGAAAGTAAACTTTTAATACTGTTTTGAAAATGTTCGTGAATGATATTGGTAAATAAGCTATATGGTTGAGTCTTCGTGAATGTATGAATGCTTGATTATTCATATTGGAATATACCTCTTATAATTCAACAGAGAATCTTTTTCTGAAAGCTTTTGCTTCTGTACAAATTTTCTTGCATATAACTGGTTAGTTATTTTGTGGCAATTTCTGGACTTGACTTATTTCTAGAATCTGTCTTAACCTCAAAAATATTTATGTTCTACGAAGAAAACTTGGAAATATCAACTAGTATTTATACAGGAATTTAAAATTTTTGCTTGGTTCTTTTGCCACCAGTGTTAGTAAAGAATTATCTCATAGTATTAAGTAATTAGAATATTGTTATTGCTGTTTTCCACATTTGTATAGCTCATTAAGTTTTTAAAAATTGCTCTGTTGCTTTGAAGAGTGAAACCTACCAGTTATGTTCCGTAGGACAGTGGAAAGTAAGAGTTAAGGTGGATACTTAGCTGTTTTGTGAGAAGTGATATTAGAAATCTCAAATCCTATCATTTGATATTTTTCTTAATAACAGTTCAGATATAATTAGTATTATAACCAGCATTTCTTGGATATATTAGTTACTGAATGATTTTGGGTATGCACATAGAAAAAAATCAGTATCTGGTATTGATTAAATCAATATCTGTTTCACATCATACACAGAATTTCTGTTGAATAGAGAGTTTGTGTAGCAGAGTAATAAAGTAAAGGAAAAACAAATTGGAAAACAAACTGGGTATAGTTAATGGAACGTCTTGTATTCCAGGCTGTGACATTTGACATTTGTCCTGTGGTCATTGGACAGCTGTTAAAGGTATTTAAAAGTCTAAGTGGTCAAATGATTGTAAGAATGATAAGCTGGAAACAGATAATTAACTTTCAGAAAGAAGTTTATAGAAATAGACTGTTACCTCATCTCTTAATTATGATAGATTTTCAGCTATGTTGAGATTTATATGATGCTATTCCGCTTGGTTTGAAAGGGGAAGTAGCATTAAATTGGGGATTTAGGCTGTGTTCTAATTCACACATTGTAAGTTGGATTTATCCCAGGAATGCAGGGTTGACTTAACAGAGTATCCTATGGACTGAAAGTTTTAATATGTCCACGCTACATGAATAGTCCATATAGAGTCAAGGAAGTGCCAATCAAGATCCCAATGAATTAATTTTTTCAAGAATTCAAAAACTGATCCTTAAATATATAGAGGAAGAATAGCAAGATGAGAAGCTTTGTGTTACAATATATTGAGACTAATGTTATAGCTATAGTAATGTGGCATTGGCACAGATACTAAATAAATCAGTGAAGTAATAACTCACAAACAGAACCATGCACATAATGTGGTATTGCACGTCAAAGGGGGGAAGAACCAACTCTTAAGTAGTGATGCTGGGACATTGGATACGTATATATGGGGG
The DNA here is from genome assembly GCA_917880005.1 of Nanger dama. NCBI lineage: Eukaryota > Metazoa > Chordata > Mammalia > Artiodactyla > Bovidae > Nanger > Nanger dama. Next base: position 6,599,613 of record CAKJTW010000044.1, on the reverse strand, counting down.
AACTGTGAGATTGAACCTACCTTTTATCTTATACAAAATTGACATCCTGAAATATTATCGACCTAAATGTGAAAGGCAAAATTTTAACACTTCTGGGATATAATGTAGGAGAATTATCTTCATGATTTTGAGGTAGGGAAGGAATTCTTGTACAAGACATAAACATTACTACCATAAAGGATAATTATAAAGGAAAAATGAATAAATTTAATTTTATTAAGAACCTGTATTCATCCAAAGACAAGTGTTAAACATGTCACAGAATAGGAAAGGATTTTTTTTTTTCAACAGTACATAAAAGTGACAAAGAACTTACGCTGATTACAAGTAAAAGAATGACTGTAAAGCGATAAGAAAAAAACAACTCAATAGAAATTCGGCAAAGTCCTGGAACACTTGGCACCTCACAAAAACGAAAATGCAAATGGCTAGTAATTTTGAAATGTGCTTCATTTTCTTGGTAATGAAGGGAAAGCAAGTTAAATCTTCATTGCAGGTAGAATACATTGATACAACTACTTTAAAAAATTGTTCGACATTATCTAGTGTGATGATATCATTTTGTGAACTAACAATTCTGCTCTTAAGAATATACCCTGGAGAAGTATGTGCAGATACACAGTAAGCTATATCAGCAAAAATATGCATAGCTCCATTTTCCTAATAGCTGATAGGTTGAAGCAACTTCAATGTCTATCTGTAATAGAATGGATAAAAGTTTTCTCCCACATAATATAGTACAGTATTCAATAAAAATGTTCAAGCTATAACTACCTGCAACCCCAAGTATCCAGTGTATTGAAGGAGAACAGACAAAATAATACAGTGCATATATTCCATTCACATAATATTTAGAAATATGTGCATCCTCAGTCACTAAGTCATGTCCAACTGTTTGCAACCCCATGGACTGTAGCCCACCAGGCTCCTCTTCCATGGGATTCTCCAGGCAAGAATACTGGAGTAGGGTGCCATTCCCTTCTCCAGTGGATCTTCCTGACCTAGGGGTTCAGTCCGTGTCTCCTGCATTGGCAGACAGCTTCTTTACCAGTGAGCCACTGGGGAAGCCAGTTATAGTTTGAAGCATATATATTGTAAACCTATGATAAAAGTACAGGAAGTCGACACCACAGACTTAGGATGGTATGACTGTGGAGGAGAGAAGGGAGGGTTATGTGATTGAAGGAGATGCACATGGTTCTGGTTCTAGTGTATTTTTTTGACCTGATTAGAATTACTGTTCACTTTGTAATTGTTGAATTATATATAAATTTTGATGCACCATCTGTTATTGGTGGTTTAGTCACTAAGTCGTGTCCAACTCTTGGCAACTCCATGTTCTATAGCCTGCCAACCTCCTCTGTCCATGGAATTCTCCAGGCAAGAATACTGGAGTGGGTTGCCATTTCCTTCTCCAGGGGATCTTCCTGACCCAAGAATCGAACCCAGGTCTCTTGCACTGTAGGCAGATTCTTTTACCACCTGAGCTATGACAGAAGCCCTTTTATGTATTAGGTCCAGTTTTTAAAAAGCATTTTTGTTTTCAAAGTGTCTGGGAAGAATAAGTATCTTTCATAATTGAAAACAGTTATTAAAAATGGAGGTGAGGTGAAGTTGCTCAGTCGTGTCCAACTCTTTGCGACCCCGTGGACTGTAACCTACTAGGCTTCTGTCCATGGGATTCTCCAGGGAAGAATACTGGAGTGGATTGCCATTTCCTTCTCCAGGGGATCTTCCTGACCCAGGGATCAAACCCGGGTCTCCCCGCATTGGAGGCAGACACTTTAACCTCTGAGCCACCAGGATTAAAAATGGAAGAAAGGAGAACTTTTCAAATTAAAAAAGTTCTAAAATCTAGTTTAAGTTCCTTGGGACTTAAGGCATCATTCCATAATTTTAAGCACTCATATATTCTTTATGCTAGAGGTGACAAATTATCCATTCAGCCAGTATTTATGGAGTTGCTTAGCTGTTTCACTGAAATGTGATTTAAGGTGGTTGATAATATTGTGGATTGGTATAATTGATGAGCTCATCATGCATTTTAAAACTGTGTGTATATACCTTTTGAGTACTTTTAATTCCCTATTTTCACTTCTAGGTGCTATGATTATTACTACTTTGGAATGGAATTTGATAGTTATCACTATAAAATTGAGTGTGTGTCAAAGAATATTTTTAATTCTTGGTTGATGGTGGTTAAAAATACAGTCTTATCTGACATGGGCTCTGTTAAACAGGCAGTACAGACTCCTGAATCCAAAATTCATTATCATCTAAAAATTCCAGAAAATACCAGTCCTCTGGGACTTTTATCAGTTTTTATTTCAGACTCCACATTATTCAATTGTTTATTTAAATATATTTACAATGAACAATATCCTGAGTCCTAGATTTCTTCATTCTGTGAACAAACACCAAAGGTTATAGTGTGTATATATGTATTAGGGTGTATATATTTTATATATATCTGCATTGTATATATAATTTCCATGGAGAATAAATGTTAAATATTATGTCTGAAATTTTAAATGTTATTTTTTGCTGACAAAAGAATATAAGCAGAAAGAAATCTATTTAAAATTAGCTGCCTCTGCCTAATTTATAATCCTTTTTGAAATATGTTTCTGTTTATTGTGTTTAAAAAAAACCCCTGAGATATCCAGAAAAAAGTCTAAAACAGCATTGTTCTTGCCTCCTCAGGTTTCTTTTTCCTGGTTACTATCTCCTTTTTACTTTTCCCTTATTCTTGCTGTCTTCAGTTTCACCAACAGATTTAGTAATGTAATCTAGAAAGTGACAAGCAAATGTTCAGGGCCAGCCAAACAGTGTTTTATATACCCAGAATTCTAAACGTGTTTCTTTGAACTTGAAAGATGAGGTTGTGAATACTTTATAAGTAGAACAGTAGAACATGTGACTTTAAAGATCTTTGTTGGTGTATTTACCATTATTTGAGTCAGCTTTTCCAAGTTTGGGATCTTCTCTTGTCTCAGTTATGGAGGCTTTAGCCAGACTTGCTTAGGAGACTTAGATGACTTAGGTAAGGAGACAATTAACTAATGACTCAAAAAATTGTGACAGTTTTTTTCATCAAAGTTCTTTGATTATAAAGAATAAGGAATTCATTTGAAGTGACTCTAACTAAAGAAGAATTTATTGAAAAAATATAGGCAGATGGCATCCAAGTCTGAAAGGAATACTTGGCTTCCTTAAGGCCTGAAGAGGAACTCTGTCTCAAAGTTTCCATAGTCCCTCATCTCTGCCACCATGGCTAGTGTGCAAGACAACTCTCCTGAAGGCACAACTGATGGTCTTCATGTAAAACTAATTGACGTTCTAGGTTCTTATACAATTAGCCATTTTTGTAACCAAAACATAATTCCCAAATTTTAAAGAAACATTTATGATACTGTCTTGCTGATGCTTTCTCAGTAATATAAAAGGTTTAGTGAACTATGGACCTTTGTCTCAGTGCTAACATAATTTTTATGTGTTTGTTAGCCATCCGTATGTCTTCTTTGGAGAAATGCCTATTTAGTTCTTTGGCCCATTTTTTTATTGGTTCATTTATTTTCCTGGAGTTGAGCTGGATAAGTTGCTTGTATATCTTTGAGATTAGTTGTTTGTCAGTTGTTTCATTTGCTATTGTTTTTTTCCCATTCAGAAGGCTGTCTTTTCACCTTGCTTATAGTTTCCTTTGTTGTGCAGAAGCTTTTAATTTTAATTAGATCCCATTTGTTTATTTTTGCTTTTATTTCCAGTATACTGGGAGGTGGATCATAGAGGATCCTGCTGTGATTTATGTCGGAGAGTGTTTTGCCTATGTTTTCCTCTAGGAGTTTTATAGTTTCTGGTCTTACATTTAGATCTTTAATCCATTTTGAGTTTATTTTTGTGTATGGTGTTAGACAGAGGTCTAGTTTCATTCTTTTACAAGTGGTTGACCAATTTTCCCAGCACCACCTGTTAAAGAGACTGTCTTTACTCCACTGTATATTCTTGCCTCCTTTGTCAAAGATAAGGTGTCCATAGGCATGTGGGTTTATTTCAGGGCTTTCTATTTTGTTCCATTGATCTATATTTCTGTCTTTGTGCCAGTACCATACTGTCTTAATGACTGTGGCTTTGTAGAGCCTGAAGTCAGGCAAGTTGATTCCTCCAGTTCCATTCTTCTTTCTCAAGATTGCTTTGGCTATTCGAGGTTTTTTGTATTTCCATATAAATCTTGAGATTATTTGATCTAGTTCTGTGAAAAATACTGCTGGTAGCTTGATGGGAATTGCATTGAATCTGTAGATTGCTTTGGGTAGTATACTCATTTTCACTATATTGACTCTTCCAACCCATGAGCATGGTATATTTCTCCATCTATTAGTGTCCTCTTTGATTTCTTTCACTTATTATCAGAGAAATGCAAATCAAGACCACAATGAGGTACCATTTCACACCAATCAGAATGGCTGCGATCCAAAAGTCTGCAAGCAATAAATGCTGGAGAGGATGTGGAGAAAAGGGAGCCCTCTTACACTGCTGGGAATGCAAACTAGTACAGCCACTATGGAAAACAGTGTGGAGATTCCTTAAAAATTGCAAATAGAACTGCCTTATGATCCAGCAATCCCACTGCTGGGCATACACACCGAGGAAACCAGAATTGAAAGAGACACATGTACCCCAATGTTCATTGCAGCACTGTTTATAATAGCCAGGACATGGAAGCAACCTAGATGTCCATCAGCAGATGAATGGATAAGAAAGCTGTGGTACATATACACAATGGAGTACTACTCAGCCCTTAAAAGAATAAATTCGACTCAGTTCTAATGAGATGGATGAAACTGGAGCCGATTATACAGAGTGAAGTAAGCCAGAAAGAAAAACACCAATACAGTATACTGACACATATATATGGAATTTAGAAAGATAGTAATGATGACCCCCTATGAGAGACAACAAAAGAGACTCAGAGGTATAGAACAGACTTTTGGACTCTGAGGGAGAGGGAGAGGGTGGGATGATTTGGGAGAATGGCATTGAAACATGTATACTATCTCGTAAGAATGAAGCGCCAGTCTATGTTCAATACAGGATACAGGATACATGGGGCTGGTGCACAGGATGATTCAGGGAGATGATATGGGGTGGGAGGTGGGAGGGGGGCTTCGGCATTGGGAGATCGTGGACACCTGTGGCTGATTCATGTCAGTGTATGGCAGAACAAATACAGTATTGTAATGTAGAATAAAGTATTTTAAAAAAGCAAAAACAAAAACATAATTTTTTAAACAGGGTTGATCCTCTGTAGATGACATGGAGTTTCTCTTATTTAAGAAAAGTATGACTTTTGATTTTTAGACCTCTTGGTTTATTCTTCAGGCTTCTTTGTTCAACATAAGATCCAAAATAAGAACTTTTGACTGATAGTTGATTATAGCTAAATGTACACTTAAAAGAGAGGTCTTCTTGCACTACCAGTTCTAATCTTTTGTATCCAAAAGCCCACTGGAGAGTATCCCAGAAGCTTTCAGAGTCTAGATTGTTATTAGTTGAACTTGCATATGAAATTATGTTATAAAATTGTATTTTTGTGATTCAAATGCAGTCAGCTGTCAACAATTTCAGTGGATTGGCCTAGTACAAATTAATGTCTCTGAATTGCCTTATATTATTTGCTTAAATATAACAAATTCATAACTTTATGTTTTAGAAAACATCTGAAGTAACATCACATCATCCTGGTCTCTCCTTTGCTATGTGTTTTTTTTTAATTGTGCAGGTATTAATAAATATATATTTCATGTGTGTGTGGCACCTTGTTTGTCTAGACTCTGAAAATGTAAAGCAGTCTAGACTTCAGTCTTTGAAAGTTCATACATTAGTTGAAGAATATAGAAAATATGCAGAAGATAAGTAAATATAATGTTGCATATGTTACATGAATGCTCTAAAGAGTAAGTGCTCTTACAATTTTAGCATATGAAGCAGTGGGGAAAGAAGGTTTCATGGAAAAATGCAGTTCAAACTAGGCCACAGTGAGTTATAAGATATACAGGTAAGAGAGAAGACAGGGTTTCAAGCAAGTGGGGTAACATCATTGAGGGATTTTTATGACTGTAAGGAGGACAGTAATTTTGACTACTCTGGCTGGGTCAGAAGTCTCAGGGAGAATAAAATGGGAAAGGAAAAAAAGCCTTTTAAGGTAACTTGCAGTCAGGCTAAGGAATTTTTATTTTGTACTCCACGTTTGTTATTTCAGGAGGGATGTAAGATGTATAAAACTACTGCAGTTCAGGGAGAAAATAATAGAAATTATATTTTATCCCAAGATTTGTTTGTTACTGTTTTAGAAAATTGACAGTCATTCATGCTTATAATTTTTTCAGGGTATGCATATATTGGGAGCTGTACAGGTGGGGTGGGATAATCTAAAAGTTGAGAGAGTCCTGCTTTTAGATCCCCGAGAGCCATCAAATATTTAAAACAAGGGTGAGAAATACCAAGTGATATGGAAGAGAACTGAATCTGTAACAATTTGTGGGACGAATTAGGAGAAAGAAAAGTGAAGGAAGGTATAAGAGTCCAGGCATAAAGCAGCACAGGCCTGCATGAGTATGGTGGCAGTAGAAATGGAATAATATATCTACAAAATTTGGAATTCCATGTTAATGTGGGGAGAGAGCAAAGTGAACAGCAAGGTTGCTTGCTGTGTTGACTAGAAATAGCTAAGTCCAAAGAGGAGATCTATTGGTACTTAATAAAAGATAAGAAATTCCATCTTGATTAAATTGAAATAGTGATATTAGCCAAATATCCAAATGAAAATGTGCATTTGTCACTTGGGTGTATAATTCTTCAAAGTTTCAGAATAGATTCGGAAGAAGGTATAAAATCATTACTCTCATCCAACTATAAAGTGAGCTTCAAGTTACTTTTCATTTCAACAAAACTGATTTAATTAATACCAAAACTGAGAAGAAAACATCCTCTTACTTGTAAGTTTAATTTGGGCATATCCTGTTTGGAAAGTTTAGATACGTTGTAGGGATTCCTTCTCCCTGGAAATGCTTATAGGCAAAACACTACCTACTCTTTCCCCAATAGCTTGAATTTTACTTTGGCCCTCATAAGCTTCAGATGGAGAAGGAACCCTATTTGAAGAGAGTCTGTGGTTTGCACTTTTAGGTGATTACACTCAATACTGTAGTGTGAATAATAATTTCATTTATGAATTGTCACAAAAATTAAGGATTATTCTCCTTAATTTCTTGAATAAGAGGACTGAAATCTGATAATCCTTCTCTGATGATAATTATCTTAATTGTTGATACCATAATTAATACAGGTCATTAATTAGATAATCAAGTATTTTAAAAAAACTTTAACAGCACATTGTTTTTCTTTTAAAAATCAGTACTCAGTCCAGTACTAAGTTCTAAAAAGAGCAGACTCTTTCTCCTGCATTTGGATCTGCTGTGAATAATGAGTCAAGGGTGATTTCACTCTTAGAACTGTTAAAAGGTGGTTTTGTTTTTTTCCAGAAAAAGGTAAAATCATGACTCTCAGCTATATAATGAAAATGTCAAGAGTTTAACTTACTAATTTCTGAGGGAGCACAAAAATGTTGCAACTGGTTAAAAGTAAATACAAAGTTAAAGCCAAAGACAAGTGCATAAGCCCATCTAGAAGCTTTTCAGGTGGTTCAGACAGTGAAGAATCTGCCTGCAATGCAGGGGACCCAGATTCAGCCCCCTGGGCTGGGAAGATCCCCTGGAGAAGGGAATGGCTACCCACTCCAGTATTCTTGCCTGGAGAATTCCAGTGGAGAGAGGATCTGGCGGACTGCAGTCCATGGGGTCTCAGAGTTGAATGTGACTGAGTGAGTAACACTGTCACTCATCAAGAAGGTAAAATGAATTTTCCTCATAGATGCAAAACTGGCTTCTTCCTCATTGAGAAAAGAGGTCAGTTGAGACCTCCTGCAGACAGAATCTATTTGTATGTCTATAAACAGTAATTATTTGTATTACTCTCAGCTTTCTACAAATAAACTTCTGTTTCTGCAAAGTTGTAAAAGAGCTCAAAGACCAGCACAAACTGCAATGAATCAGATAACCTGGAAGGATGTGTCCTAATGAATGCATTGCTTTAAATTAAGGACACTTAGCAATTATTTTTTCATCCATTAAAAAAAATTTTTACAGTCTGTCTTTATGTAACGAGTATTGAAGGTAAATATTATCTAAGGGTATTCATTATTTAAAACCTACGTAAAATTTCCCAACATCACAAAAAGAAAAGCTATTAAAATCATAATAGAGTTTGACTTTGTTGTGACAAGTAGAAAGTTTGTTTTTTTAAAGGTGTTTAACTGACACTCCAAAAATGTCTGTCTTCTGTAGAAATGGACTGGTAAAATTCGTAAGTACACTAATTTTACAATTTCATGTAAATAATGTTTCTAGTTAGACCCTTTAGATATATTTGGAACACTGATATAAAGACACAGAACAGATTGTATCAAGACAGCTTAAATTGATTAATAATTTTTCATCATCCATTGATCCCTTTAGCAATTCATAATTTATATTTCAGAATACAGTCATTTAAGAAAAGCAGATAGAATACATTAACTTAAGTGATGTATGTCCCTGAAAATATAAAATTATTCTGGCACAACAGAGTCTTCCCCTTAAGTTTTGCCATAATGGTCTGAAAAACTGTCAGTCACATGTACAAGGAAGAAATACTTCTAAAATCTTGCTTACTTAAGAATGTGGAACATTATTTTCATCAGTAATAAGTATAGAGAGTACACAGTGCTAATATTCTTGAATGTTCCCACTTAAAAGCAGACTCTCCCCTTAATGATGACCTTTCAGGTTGTATTTTCCAATTGTTTTTATTGAGACTAGCTTGCAGCATTTAAGAAAGCTGAAGCTAGCCTGTTTCTTATATGCCTCGCCTGGCCTTGTTATAGATACTAGCATTCCACTTGTTAGTAGCGGTGACACAGGAGAAACTTTTAATATTATGCTATGGTGTATTGATAAAGAAGACAGAAAAAATCTTTTTATGGTAGTTGGATCCGCAAAACAACTCATGTTCTAGTGATAAAACCCAAGTTGGATATCCAGCAGAGGTACATGAGCTTATCTGTAGAGCTGATACAGCCTCTTGAATTCTCTCACCATGACAGGAACCCCATCAAAAGTGAAGGCTTGCAGAACTGGAGATACCAGAACGCTTTTCTTCCTCATTAGTACAAGTATGGTTAACCCTACTCTTCTAGGATAAAAGTGTGTGATTATTAAACAAAGGCCATATTATTTTTCTTCTGTAATTTGAAAATGTTCAGAGAGAAACACTTGGGTGATTGTTGTTACTAGAAGAGCAAGACTGTGAATTACCTAGCCAAGGTACAGGAACATGTGGGGAAAATATCTGGAGATTTCAGGGTAGAATAAATCAACTTCATGATAAAATCTGTATATAGGCGTCTACTGTATTTGTTCTGTTTCTATAGCTGTGTTGATTATAAGAGTTCATTGTGTTCCAGTAGTCTCAGTGTTAACATCTTCATTGCTGATAGCAAGTTGCAGAGCTTTGACAGGCAGAACTTGCTACCATGAACGGGGCAGAATTTATCTTCACCTTTTAGTTATAAACAACAGGACTTTCTATGACTAAGTATACATAAAAGTTCAGTGATTACTTAGACCCACATATGTAACTTAGAGCCTTGAGGCCAGTTTTGGAGAAATAGGTGTGGTGTATGCTGCCTCACACACTAGTACAGCAATGCTCAAAATTCTCCAAGCCAGGCTTCAGCAATATGTGAACCGTGAACTTGCAGATGTTCAAGCTGGTTTTAGAAAAGGCAGAGGAACCAGAGATCAAATTGCCAACATCCGCTGGATCATCGAGAAAGCAAGAGAGTTCCAGAAAAACATCTATTTCTGCTTCACTGACTATGCCAAAGCCTTTGACTGTGTGGATCACAATAAACTGTGGAAAATTCTGAAAGAGATGGGAATACCAGACCACCTGACCTGCCTCTTGAGAAACCTGTATGCAGGTCAGGAAGCAACGGTTACAACTGGACAAGGGACAATAGACTGGTTCCAAATAGGAAAAGGAGTACGTCAAGGCTATATATTGTCACCCTGCTTATTTAACTTCTCTGCAGAGTACATCATGAGAAATGCTGGACGGGAAGAAGCACAAGGTGGAATGAAGATTGTCAGGAGCAATCTCAATAACCTCAGATATGCAGATGACACCACCCTTATGGCAGAAACTGAAGAGGAGCTAAAAAGCCTCTTGATGAAAGTGAAAGAGGAGAGTGAAAAAGTTGGCTTAAAGCTCAATATTCAGAAAACAAAGATCATGGCATCTGGTCCCATCACTTCATGGGAAATAGAAGGGGGAACAGTGGAAGCAGCTTCAGACTTTATTTTGGGGGCTCCAAAATCACTGCAGATGGTGACTGCAGCCATGAAATTAAAAGATGCTTACTCCTTGGAAGGAAAAGTTATGACCAACCTAGATAGCATATTGAAAAGCAGAGATAGTACTTTGCCAACAAAGTTTCGTCTAGTCAAGGCTATGGTTTTTCCTGTGGTCATGTATGGATGTGAGAGTTGGACTGTGAAGAAAGCTGAGTGCCAAAGAATTGATGCTTTTGAACTGAGGTGTTGGAGAAGACTCTTGAGAGTCCCTTGGACTGCACGGATATCCAACCAGTCCATTCTAAAGGAGATCAGTCCTGGGTGTTCACTGGAAGGACTGATGCTAAAGCTGAAACTCCAGTCCTTTGGCCACCTCATGCGAAGAGTTGACTCACTGGAAAAGACTCTGATGCTGGAAGGGATTGGGGGCAGGAGGAGAAGGGGACGAGGATGAGATGACTGAATGGCATCACTGACTCGATGGACAAGAGTTTGAGTGAACTCCGGGAGTTGGTGATGGACAGAGAGGCTTGGGATGCTGCAGTTAGTTCATGGGGTCACAAAGAGTCGGACACGACTGAGCAACTGAACTGAACTGATGCTGTCTGCTCGTTTTTAGTGATGTGTTGTGGAAGTTTGAGGCATTATGGTGGGATTCCCAGTGCATGCCAAGAAATTTGAGCAGGTGGAAACAGTGTCAGACTTTATTTTTTTCGCCTCCAAAATCACTGCAGATGGTGACTGCAGCCATGAAATAAGAAGGCGCTTACTCCTTGGAAGAAAACCAACCTAAATAGTATATTCAAAAGCAGAGACATTACTTTGCTGACTAAGGTCCGTCTAGTCATGTGGTCATATATGGATGTGCAAGCTGGGCTGTGAAGAAGGCTGAGCACCAAAGAATTGATGCTTTTGAACTGTGGCGTTGTAGAAGACTCTTGAGAGTCCCTTGGACTGCAAGGAGATCCAACCAGTCCATTCTGAAGGAGATCAACCCTGGGATTTCTTTGGAAGGAATGATGCTAAAGCTGAAACTCCAGTCCTTTGGCCACCTCATGCGAAGAGTTGACTCACTGGAAAAGACTCTGATGCTGGGAGGGATTGGGGGCAGGAGGAGAAGGGGATGACCAAGGATGAGATGGCTGGATGGCATCACGGACTCAATGGATGTGAGTCTAGTGAACTCCGAGAAACGGTAATGTGCAGGGAGGCCTGGCGTGCTGCGATTCATGGGTTTCGCAAAGAGTCGGACACGACTGAGTGACTGAACTGAACTGAACATAGATATCCCAATGATTACTTCTGATTCTTAAAGCATCAAATTGAATAAAGTGAAATTTAAAAATAGACCAGATAAATTTTTTTTTAAATTCTCATATCTTAATTATTGTGTGTTTATATTTTACTACTTTGAAGAAAATAATTAAAATAGCATTCACAGTTATTATAAATCATGTTTGAAAGGATACCAAGATCCATTATTATGAATTAATTTAAAATATACCTTAAGTTAACATAAATTATCATTTGCAGTACAAATATATTCATCTAGTGTTAGTCTGTTGTTAAAACATAACATTTCTTAGGCTAAGTTGGTATGTCTACTTGGAAATTTTTAACATCTGAAAATTTCTCTGTGGTTGGCTTGAAAAATCAGCAAATCTAAAAGCTATCTAAGTTGTTGAGCTTAAAAATAAACTTTTAAAAAATTCTACTTTATAATACCCATGAGGATTTTTTTTTATTTAGACATTCTGGAAGTAAATTAATACTCTATTAAGCCCTAGTCTTTTAACTAAGCAAGTCATTTTGTGGTGATTTTAATTAGAAAAATGCAATATGAAAAAAAAGTTCACTATATTTTTATCCTAAAGTAAGAAAACAGAAAAATAATCAATATGGTCCAGGACATTCAAGAAAATTCTCCAGAAAGTCAATGCAGTGTATTAAATTAATCCATGAGGGAGCTCTATAGAAAGAGCTAGCAAAAGGTGGGAAAGATCATGCTGAATTAGTTTTTATCACAAAATTTAACGATTTGTGAAGCCAGTAATATGTACATTCTATGGAAGAAAGAGTCATTGCTGTCGTACATAAATAGTTATTTGAGTTTTTATGCTTCAGAGTTATGTAGGAAAATCAGTGTGCGTGCATGCTAAGTTGCTTCAGTCATGTCCAACTCTTTGTGACCACATGGGCTGTAGAACTCCAGGTTCCTCTGTCCATGGATCTTCCAGGGAAGAATACGTGAAAGTGAAAGTTGCTCAGTCCTGTTCGACTCTTTGCGACCCCCCATGGACTGTATAGTCGATGGAATTCTCCAGGCCAGAGTACTGAAGCTTTTCCCTTCTCCAGGGGATCTTCCCAACCCAAGGATTGAATTCAGATCTCCCCCTTTGCAGGCAGATTCTTTACCAGCTGAGCCACAAGGGAAGCCCGAGAAGGGAAGCCCACTGGAGTGGGTAGCCTATCCTTTCTCCAGCAGATATTCCTGACCCAATGGAGCTATAAGGGAAGCCCTACGAATACTGGAGTGTGTTGCTATTTCCTCATCCAGGGGAGTCTTCCTAACCCAGGGATCGAACCCACATCTCTTACATCTCCTGCATTGGCAGGAAAATCATAGCATTTAAAAACAAATTAGGGATGAAATTACTGGGATATTGTGCGTATTCTTTCTGGTGAATGGGATAAACTCTCAGGCAAAAAGGAGTGTCAGTAGATGAAGTTGCTAAAATGTTCATTTCATAAAGATGCTGTAATAACTTCTCAAAGTATCATCTTGATATATTTATACTTTGGGATCTCATTACTCATTGATCCTGTCAGACATGTTGACCAGGCTGTAATCAGATTTAGATTGTAATTATCAGAACAGTGAGTAATTTCATATTTTCTAGGAAGTTTGGAAAGGAAGAATCCAAATATGGAAATATTCCTTTTCTCTTAATGTACAATGGGAACATAATTTTGCTTATGATAAGGACTACCTTATTTGAAGAATTACAGTACACTTGTGATCATTTAAAACCATTTCAGTGGCTCTTGCATTACTCAGTTCATTCAGTCTGTGCTCTCTTACTTAATTTTTACAAAAAGACTCATGGCAAGTTAGTATCATTTGTGTGTGAATTTTCCAATTGTATTTCAGACTTTAAGAAAAAAAGGCCTTAATGGTTGTGAGAGCCCTGATGCTGACGATTACTTTGAGCACAGTCCACTCTCGGAGGACAGATTCAGCAAACTAAATGAAGATAGTGATTTTATTTTCAAACGAGGCCCTGTAAGTACTTTTACTTTACCTCTACTTTTTATTTGTTGATCCTTTTTGTTAACTTCATTATTTAGGCTCTGAACAAGAAGGAACACAGAGGGTGCGACAGCCCAGACCCTGATACTTCCTATGTGCTAACTCCACATACAGAAGAAAAATATAAAAAAATTAATGAGGAATTTGATAATATGATGCGGAATCATAAAATCGCAGTGAGTACTAAAGTATGGTTTATGCTTTTATCTTGTGCATGAAGAGACTGACCACACCTCTTGTTGTTTGTTTTCACAGTGGATGATGACAGCAGTAAGTAGAAGGGGGGAGGTATTAATTTCTTTTGAATTTATAGAACTTAAGATAAAATTGTGGAAATGTTAACAGTAGTACATCTTCAGTGTCTTTTAAATGTAGAAGTGAAGAGAAAACATCCTGATCTGGGCTCTGCTGCTGTCTCCTTACTTTTGAATAGGGCATCTAAACATCCTAGATTCCAATTTCCTCATCTGTAAAGTGAATGAATTGGCTCACATAATTTTTTAAGGTCCCTTCCAGCTTTAAGTTCCCATGATTTTAAATATAAGGATGCATTTGAGACTTCCCTCTCCCTCTCATGACTTTTGAAATATTATATGGACTTTAGATTTTGAGACTATAAAATATAAAATGGCTAGATTTTATTATATAATTTGGTGCTTCAAAATTGTTTTTAATTATTTTATATAGTTGCTATAATAGTAGCTTACTGTTTGGCTCTTTATAAGTGTCCTAAAACAACTTGGCGACCGTACCTCCAAATTCCTATTCCTTTCTTGCACTGTCAGTGTTAAGGAAGAGTGCCTTGACTTGATTTTAATTTAAGGAAACAGTATTCTTAAACTGGTTACAAAACAAATAGTTACTTAAAAAATTTTCCATGCTCACACATCTAATGATAAAACAGTGCTCTTTTGATAGTTCAAAGAGTTCTCACTGAAGCTCCATTGGCAAGAGTTGCTTAAGACAGTTATTCTTGATCTAATTTTTCTAACACTATAAGTATGTGTTGTAGTCTTCATGAATAAATTGGTGCCACTGCTATTTATTTCACTACCAGAGTTAATTTTCTTAAAACTATGTATGCCCTAAAGTATGTCGCCCAGTCGTGTCCAGCTCTTTGCGATCCCATGGACTGTAGTCTCCAGGCTTCTCTGTCCATGGGATTTTACCGGCAAGCATACAATATGGATTATTTCTTCAAAATAGTCTGATGCTATAAGAAGAAGCCCATGGACAACAGATTTAAGGAGATATTTTTGTGGTAATACCCTTCTTAAGAAACATAACAACAGAAAAAATAAAGTAAAATTACTTTTGACCTCATATGGATGTTGGTGACCTTGCAGATAACGTTAAGCTGCAAAAACTTTGTATAAATAAAATTGCTTTACCTTAAAAAAATTTTTATCATGTATCTATTGTTTTATATCTTTTAATGAGTTATAATTTTCTCCCTAAAATAAACTATCAAATAAAGTACTTAGTTATTTATACTCTTTCAACTTTGAATTAGTAGTATTACCTTAATTTGGAAATCACTGTTTTAAAATGTAGGGAGAGGAAAGTTTTTTATTTTCCCTCAAATTATGAAGAGGATTGTTATATTTATCATGGTTAACAAGTATAAGTGGCCTATGGAGGAAATGAAAGAGGAAAATAGAAAATAATGTTTTTAAGGGACCATGGTATATTTTGGAGGGAAATAAAATAACATAACTTTGTAATTTAATCTTTATACATTTAAAGATAACTTGTCAGTAGTTAATTTTGCTTAAGTTTTATTTATTTTTTTTTTTTGCATTTTTATCACACTCGTTGCATTGTGTTATATATACATATATAAAATTTGGCCTTTTTTTTTTTTTTTTTTTTTAGTTTTTTGTCCATTAAGGTTAGTGAATTAAATCAGACCAGGGCAGATTTGATGTATGAAGTTTATAATACGTGTACATCCTTTCTCTCTTGTGTTATATTTGGAATCTCCCAACTGAAGTGTAATGTTACTAAACTGATTTGCATGTATATAAGTGCTAATTTATGCTTTCTTGGTAACAATGATGTATTTATAATGTTTTAAGTTGGACAGCACATCTTTAATATCAGGTTCTGGCCTTTCATGTTCATCTCTATGAATATTTGAAATATATAATGTACATATTATACTAGCATATATATATTACTGTATAAATATTGAAGTTTAAAATGTTCATGGTAAACATTCTCATATAATTGTAAAGAAAGTAACTTAAACCTGCAAATTTATTTTAAGAACTTACCTCTATCCTCTACTTTTAGTAACTAGTGTTACCTTACCAAATTAAAGTGTATAAGTTATTAAATTTAATTAGATGAAAATGAAACTAACAGTCTTCTCTTCCTTGTTCTTTATTCACAGCCCGGTCTGCCACCTCAGAATTTCTCAATGTCTGTCACAGTCCCTGTGACCAGCCCTAGCGCTTTGTCTTACACTAACCCAGGGGGTTCGCTTGTGTCCCCGTCTTTGGCAGCCAGCTCCGCATTAGCAGATGCAAGCATGCTCTCTCCACCCCAAGCCACATTACATAGAAATGTGTCCCCTGGAGCTCCTCAGAGACCACCAAGTACTGGCAGTGCAGGTATGTACTGACACTTACTCTTCTGATTCTTTAGCTAAAAGAATGAAAAAATTAATTGCTAATATGAACAGTTTCTTATTCTGCTACTCTTAATGTTCTTGTTTTGATAAGCAAGTCACTACTACATAATTGCCCTCATTTTAAAGTATGTTTGTTTTTGAAAGTCTGTGGCTCTAGCATTGTACAGGTATTGTGGAACAAATAGAGAACCTGCCTATTTTGGAAAATAAGCTTTCCATATTATGGGGACACTATACCTAGACAGGCAGAAAATTTATTTAGGATATCATAAAGATTAAAAATTGTTTGTGAGCCAGTTGTGTTAAAAAATAAATGGAGTAGACTCACTTAGAGCATTTTCTGTATCCCCCTCCTCCTGATTTGTTCATTAACTCAGACATTTTAGGAGCATTTACTGCATCTCTGTGTATAATGCAATTACCTCCTGTCCCATTATTCCTAGATTTTATAGCACTCATTAGTACTGCCCCTATTCTTGTCAATATGTACTTATTTGGTATTGAGTCACAAGACGGCAGACATGTCCAGAGCTTGATAGATGAGTGCCTATATGTTTGACTACATCATAATGCCTAGTTCAGACCAGGCTAGTTTTTATTTTCGTGTTTTTTAGTGAGGGTTACCTCTGGTCAATTCATTCTCATTCAGATAAGGAGAATCAATTCACATTCACTCCTTGCCCTCTCTCCTCTCTCTGTAATGTTGTTAGGTGGGATGTTGAGCACTTCAGACCTCACAGTGCCAAATGGAGCTGGAAGCAGCCCAGTGGGTGAGTGAATTCCTACTGCCTCACTTTGTTGGCATCTGTCTTGTCTGGGATAAAAGGAATACTGTCCCTCAAACAAGGGTTTCTACCAAGTAAAGAGGAAAATATGGGGATAAATGGCTAGAGTAGACCATGTCACTTTATGATTTGTTTAGTTATTGTTTTCACTAATACTTAAGAGTTTTTGATACGCCTGTGTTATTCCTCATACCTTGGCCTTGCATTCACTATTCATTCAATAAGTATTTATTGAATGCCTCCTTCATAGCAGACATTGTTCTTTTCTAAAGACTAAATTGCCTTAATACAATTTTTACATTAAGACAGTTGCTTAAAGAGAAGCTTTCTGTGTCAACTGTCCCTACCAAGGTCAGACTGTTAGCAGACTGCTGTATCTTATGATTATGTGAAGTGTTTTCAGGAGATTGCCATAGGAAGAAATAGTGGGCCTCATTAAGAAGTCTGTCTCCAGAGGATCAGTTTTGACGGTCACATGTGGGGCATTTACATTTTGTCATGGTTGCTGCCAGATTGGCTCTATTGCTTTGGAACCCCTCCCAAGATGACTAGCAGTTTAAACATTTCCTAAATGTGTCTGCCCAGCCCTGAAATCCTGGTAAAGATACATTATGATCTTACATTACAGAAACATGACATATATGTCATAGAGTCACAGGAATAACTATTATTTTAGGTTACCATCAGATTTAGTTGTGTTGGTCTCTTCATGTATGATAATCCCAGTTACCTTCATTTTTATCTGAAAGCAAGGGAAGGAATTCCCTTCTGTTTTTAGATACTGTGTGATCAAAGAGACATCTGAAAACAGATCACTTTTAGAAAAATTCCCTATTACATATGTTCAACCCACTTATTCCAAAAATGTGAGGAGCTGCTTTCCTTGTGACTCAGCTGGTATAGAATCTGCCTGCAATGTGGAAGACCCAGGTTCCATCCCTGGGTCGGGAAGATCCCCTGGAGAACAGAAAGGCTACCCACTTCAGTATTCTGTCCTGGAGAATTCCATGGACTATATATAGTTCATGGGGTCACAAAGAGTTGGACATGACTGAGAAACTTCTACTTTTCAACCTTAATAAAATTTTGATGATTGAATAACTTAATTTAAAATGATAAGAAAGAAAGAAACACATTATTTAATGAGAGTTACAAAACATATAATGACCTAAAGTAGGAATAAATGCCTAATTGTTTCTGCCTCTGTATTAATCTGTTTTAATGGACTCAATAGATAGGACCTGTTGTATGATCTTTTTAACAGATACTTAAATGTGGAGAAATTCATAAAGGTCTTACCAATTATACATTAGGACTGCTATCCTTGTAACTGTATTTCCTAATATGTATAGTTTATTTCTTTTCAACTCTATTTTAGTTGTTTACATGCCCATATACTCTTTTTATCAGAAAAGGCAATGGCAACCCACTCCAGTACTCTTGCCTGGCAAATCCCATGGACGGAGGAGCCTGGTAGGCTGCAGTCCACAGGGTCATGAAGAGTCGGACATGACTGAATGACTTCACTTTCACTTTTCACTTTCATGCATTGGAGAAGGAAATGGCAACCCCCTCCAGTGTTCTTGCCTGGAGAATCCCAGGGGCGGGCAAGCCTGGTGGGCTGCCGTCTGTGGGTTGCACAGAGCTGGACACGACTGAAGTGACTTAGCAGCAGCAGACTCGTTTTATGTTGCATTTTCCTATATGCTTTTATTCTCCCAACACTGTGCATCTTGCTCTCCTCTCTACTTTCCAGCCTGCTTAAGGCTGGAATCAATAATTTCTATTTTGATTAATATTAATTTTGACTAGTTTTAGTTCCAAAATATTTTTATTTCATAACTATTTGAAGATTTCGAATGTGTTTTCCCTTTGCCTTTGTTTTTTCCTCTCATCCTTCTGGCTTGATAAACATTGTTCTCCTTCCTATCAAACAAGTCTTTTAATCCTCTTCTTGCTTTATTTTTGGTTTTTGTACTGTCCATGCTTCCCTATAGCTTTTTCTCCATTGTTTCTTATCTGCCATGCAACTATAAATCTAGACTTTGCTGCTCAGTTTTCTGTGTTCCATTTGATGATTTCAGACTCAGATTTTGTCATCATCTTAATTTGACCTTTTACATATTATCTAATTCTGTTACTTTTATGACTTTTTAAATTCATGTTTCTTTTGTAAGCTTCCCCTGCTTGTTTCTAGACCCTCAGGTTTGGCGGGTCACATTAGTCACACTGTTCAAATCATGGCACGTCATCTCAGCATCTCTCAGTATGCTATTCACTTACCCTTTATACTTCTCCTCCACTCCTGTCGCCTTTCTCCTCCCCCACCCCCAGTCCCCAGTCATAGGCAACTGTATTAATATGTTTAGTGCTAATAGTGTTAATTAACCATGTTAATGATCATGATTAGTGAACATGAATTTTTTTAATTTAAATAAGTATTAAGATATTTTAACTGCTTAGTGAGTTACTTGAAAGTCTATTTGTTACTACACAGTAATACAGTATAACCTTAGTCTTATGACACATCAAGATTGAATGTCTTGATTCCTCACTGGTTCATACTCTTATATACCTATTTTACCTGTGCTAGGTGTATTTCTACTTTTTCTACTTGTTTGCTTTATATCCTAAATGATGTTTTTGTTGTAACTGCTTTTTAACATGTACCACCTTAGAATTCAGATTTAACTAAGTAGACACATTGCATCACTTAATTCAGATACCAAATGAAAGTTATTATTTTTGTGTGGTACTTATAGCATACTTGTTTCTTGCTGTAAATTACCCCCCGCCCCAATAAATGATCTCTCATAGGTATTGTAGAAGTATTGTTAGTTTTTGTGAAGAAGAGTCAGAAAATGTATTTTAGCCTGTTTTCAGCAATGATGCCGTTTTGGTTTAGTAGTTTGGAAAAGTATTTTAAACTCAGTTTTATCCCTGAAACCTTTTTTAATGTAAAGATTAAAAATTTTAAATTCCCAGAGAAATTAAGAAGAAAATATATTAAAAATTGTGGATATGATTTCTCATCTACGTTTTGCAAAGTATGTTTCTTTGAACTACATGAAAAGAACTACTTATCTATATGAGTGGCAAACTTTGTACCAAGTAAAACTAAACAGATTTCTTTACTGTAGGACATGTCAGAGCCTTTACAATGCTAACCTGTTTAGCATTTTTACTAATGCTTTAAACTATGGTTATTCAAAGTGATATTATAGTAGAACCGCCCTTTTTTTTTTTTTCCTAATGAAAAATCATCTTGCAGTTCAGTCACTCAGTCGTGTCCAGTTCTTTGCATCCCCGGGGACTGCAGCACGCCAAGCTTCCTGTTCCATCACCAACTCCCAGAGCCTACTCAAACTGATATCCATCCAGTCGGTGATGCCATCCAACTGTCTCATCCTGTGTCATCTCCTCCTCCTGCCTTCAGTCTTTCCCACCATCAGGGTCTTTTCCTATGAGTCACTTCTTCAAATCAGGTGGTCAAAGTACTGGAATTTCAGCTTCAGCATCAGTCCTTCCAATGAATGTTCAGGACTGAACATTTAGGATGGACTGGCTGGATCTCCTTGCAATTCAAGGGACTCTCAAGAGTCTTTTCCAACACCACAGTTCAAAAGCATCAATTCTTCAGCATTCAGCTTTCTTTATAGTCCAACTCTGACATCTATACATGACTACTGGAAAAACCATAGCTTTGATTAGACAGACCTTCGTTGGCAAAGTCATGTCTCTGCTTTTTAATACGTTGTCTAGGTTGGTCATAGCTTTTCTTCCAAGGAGCAAGCGTCTTTTAATTTCATGGCCACAGCCACCATCTGTGTGATTTTGGAGCCCCCAAAACAAAGTTAGCCACTGTTTCCACTGTTTTCCCATCTATTTCCACTGTTTCCCCATCTATTTCCCATGAAGTGATGGGACCAGATGCCATGACCTTAGTTTTTGAATATTGATCATTAAGCCAACTTTTTCACTCCTCTTTCACTTTCATCAAGAGGCTCTTTAGTTCTTCACTTTCTGCCATAAGGGTGATGTCATCTGCATATCTGAGGTTATTGATATTTCTCCTAGCAATCTTGATTCCAACTTGTGCTTCATCCAGCCCACCATTTCTCATGATGTACTCTGCATATAAGTTAAATAAACAGGGTGACAAAATACAGCCTTGCTGCTGCTTGCTAAGTCGCTTCAGTCATGTCCAACTCTGTGCGACCCCATAGATGGCAGCCCACCAGGCTCCCCTGTCCTTGGGATTCTCCAGGCAAGAACACTGGAGTGGGTTGCCATTTCCTTCTCCAATGCATGAAAGTGAAAAGTGAAAGTGAAGTCGCTCAGTCGTGTCCGACTCGTAGCAACCCCACGGACTGCAGCCTAACTAGGCTCCTCCATCCATGTGATTTTCTAGGCAAGAGTACTGGAGTGGCTTGCCATTGCCTTCTCTGATACAACCTTGACGTACTTCTTTTCCTATTTTGAACCAGTCTGTTGTTCCATGTCCAGTCCTAACTGTTGCTTCTTGACTTGCATACAGGTTCCTCAAGAGGCAGGTCGGGTGGTCTGGTATTCCCATCTCTTCAGGAATATTACTGTTGTCATCCACACACTGTCAAAGTCTTTTGTGTAGTCAATGAAGCAGAAGTAGATTTTTTTTGTTTGGAGTTTCCTTGCTTTTTCTATGATCCAGAGGATGTAAGCAATTTGATCTCTGGTTCCTCTGCCTTTTCTAAACTCAGTTTACACATCTGGAATTCTCTGTTCAGGTACTGTTGAAGCCTACCTTGAATTTTGAGCATAATCTTGCTGGCATTTGAAATAAGTGCAATTATATGGTAATTTGAACATTCTTTGGTATTGCCTTTTTGGGATTGGAATGAAAGCTGACGTTTTCCAGTCCTGTGGAATTGCTGAGTTTTCCACATTTGCTCACATACTGAGTGCAGCACTTTAACAGCATCATCTTTTAAGATTTGAAATAACGCAGCTGGAATTCCATCACCTCCACCAGCTTTGTTTGTAGTAATGCTTCCTAAGACCCACTTGACTTCATACTCCAGGATGTCCTGCTCTAGGTGAGTGATCATGCCATTGTGGTTACCTTAGTCATTAAGAGCTTTTTTTTATCATTATTCTGTGTATTTTTGCCACCTCTTGTTAATCCCTTCTGTTAGGTCCTTGTCGTTTTTGTCCTTTATTGTGCCTGTCTTGCATGAACTATTCCTTGATATCTCCGATGTTCTTAAAAGAGATCTAGTCTTTTCAGTTCTACTGTTTTCCTCTATTTCTTTGCATTGTTCACTTAAGAAGGCTTTCTTATTTTTTCTTGCTATTCTCTGGAACTCTGCATTTCAGTTGGGTATATCTTTCCCTTTCTCCATTGTCTTTTGCTGCTCTTCTTTTCTTAGCTCCCCAGACAACGACTGTGCTGTCTTGTATTTCTTTTTCTTGGGGATGGTTTTGGTCATGACCTCCTGTACAGTGTTACAAACCTCTGTCAGTAGTTCTTCAGGCACTCTGTGTACCATATCTAGTCCCTTGAATCTGTTCATCACCTCCACTGTATAATGGATTTGATTTAAGTCATACCTGAATGGGCTAGTTGTTTTTCCTGCTTTCTTCAGCTTGAGCCTGAATTTTCCAATAAGAAGCTGATGATCTTAAGCCAGAGTCAGCTCCAGGTTTTGTTTCTGCTGACTGTATAGAGCTTCTCCATCTTCTGTAAATCATATAATCAGTCTGATTTTTATATTGACCATCTGGTAATGTCCATGTGTAGAGTCATCTCTTGTGTTTTGGAAGAGGGTGTTTGCTATGACCAGTGTATTCTCTTGGCAAAACTCTGTTAGCTTTTGCTTGGCTTCATTTTGTACTCCAAGGCCAAATTTCCCTGTTACTCCAGGTATCAAGGTCCCCTGTGATGAAAAGGACATTTTTGTTGTGTTTGTTGTTAATTCTAGGAGGTATTGTGGGTCTTTATAGAATTGTTCAACTTCATCTTCGACATTAGTGATTGGGGCATAGACTTGGATTACTGTGATATTGAGTGGTTTGCCTTGGAAACGAACTGAGATTATTATGTCATTTTGGGTACCTGTAGAATAATAATAAAAGAATATAACACTCTCCCAGACCTTATTATTTCTGCTTGACATACCAGCAAATTACTAACTAAAAGCGCAATTAGGAGCAATACAAAATAAATGAAAGCCTGCATTAAAAATGGACAATAGAACCAACTTCTTAGAAACTCCAGGGTTTGGGATTATTAGGCACAAACTTTGACTTTAACATAACAATGTTTATTATGTCAAGGAAATAAAAAGTAGATTAAGAATTTTGTCCAGAGAACTGGCATCTTTAAAAATGAACATTTAGAACTAAAAAATGTAATAGTGTTTAAAACTTATTAAGTGGGTTTTGTAAAAGATTTAGTCAAAGCAAAAGGGAAAATTCGTGAATTAAAAGATAAGACAGGAACAGTATTCAGGATTTTTGAGATTAAAAGATGGATAATTCAAAAGAAGATTAAGACCTACAAGGTACAGCGAGAAGTTGTAACATAGTTAAAATTGGAATCCCAGTAGGCAAAAAGAGAGAAAATTGCCCAGAAGCAGTATTTGAACAGATAATCACTGAGAGTTCTCCAAGCCTGACAAACACATCAAGCCACAGATTCCAGCGACTGAACTGAACAGATTCCAGAAGGCTTATAAAATCCATGTGGGATGTAGGTAAACTTGTGCTTTAAGAGAAATCTGTCTTTTAAAACAGAAGGCTGGAAAACCCTGAGCTAAATAATTAAATAAGCCTGTATCTCTGTAGGAACAAAAAAGTTAAAAAAATTTGAAGTAAATTATAAAGATAAGAGCAGAAGTTATTGAAATGTTATATTTGTATCAATGTTCAATTCAAAATATATTCTAATTTCTATTTTCTAATTTCTGTTATAACCTCTGTTTTGATCTATAGTTATTTAGAAGTCAGTTTCCTAATTCCAAATGCATGGCATTTTGTAGTTATCTTCGGGTATTGTTTTCTAGCTGAACTGTTTAAATTCTCTGAAATTTGTATACTTGTGTGTGTGGCTCAGCATGTGGTCAGATTTGGTTCTTTGCACACAAAATGACAGTTTTTGTTTCTATACAAAAAGAATGTAAACATTGGAAATAATATTTATTCTATACTGTAAGCAGAGATTGTCCATTCTACTTGTTTTAACCAAATGTTTTGTACTTAAAATATGTGATAACTTATTGTATTCGTCCACATTTAGAGATTTATGATAGACCAGTTCCAGGTAGTTTCACACTGCCATCAGTTTACTGATCCTGTCCTTTTGAAATGCATAATACATTTTTAGGTGAACCTCCCATTTGCCTTAATCTTATTTTAACTTTTTGGAGTCTTCTATCTGTTTTTAAAAGCTGGAAGGCTTCAGGCCCATGTCCTGTTGAAAGCAGAAGCATCCTTGAACTTTTTAAGTGTTGGATAAACTCTGAATATTCATTGAAAAGACTGATGCTGAAGCTCCAATACTTTGTCCACCTGAAGGCGAAGAGCCAATTCATTGAAAAAGACCCTAATGCTGGAAAAGATTGAGGGCAAGAGGAGAAGCGGGTGGCAAAGGAATGAGATAGTTGGATGGCATCACCGACTCAATGGACATGAGTCTGAGCAAACTCCAGGAGATAGTGAAGGACAGGAAAGCCTGGCGTGCTGCAGCCCATGTGGTCACTAAGAGTGGGATATCGCTTAGAGGCTGAACAACAACAACAAAACTCAGGATAAGAAGAGACTTGCTAAATAGGAAACCAGAGAAATCCTAACTGTAAAGGAAAGATTGATCAGCTTGCCTGTGTTAAAATTTGGAACCTTTGTGCATCAAGATAACATAAAGAGAATGAAAAGGCAACATAGAGTCAGAGAATATATGTGGCGTACATATAAAACTGGACTTTTTATGAAGAATACATAGAAATTATAAAGAAAAGGAAAATTCAGTTTTTAAAAACGTGCATGAAAACAGACATTAAAAAAAAACTATCCAAGTGTCTAATAAACATGTGAAAAAAAAGCTTGTGATTCAGTAATCAAGGAAACGCAAAATTAAAACCACAGGATAGCATTGGGTATCTACGAAAGCAGCTAAAGCAAACTAGATAATACCAGGTGTTAACAAGGGTATGGAAAAGCCCAAAATCTTATATACTGATGATGGTAGTGCATATTGGTGTGATCCATTTTGACATTATCTACTAAGTTGCAGATATGTGTATTCCATGACCCAGCATTTTCACTCATCCTTACATACTAGAGAAGTGCATATTTGCATCATGAGCACCAAGAGATATGTAAAAGAATGTGCATGTCATTATTCGTTACAGCCAGCACCTAGAAAGAATGCAGATTTCTGTCCACAATAGAGTAGATGAGTATATGATAGTATCTTTACATGAAGTAATGCTATACTTCAAACAATATGAAGGAACTGTCAGTTCAGTCGCTGAGTCGTATCTGACTCTTTGCAACCCCATGAATCGCAGCACGCCAGGCTTCCTGTTCATCACCAACTCCCAGAGTTCACTTAGATTCATGTCCATGGAGTCAGTGATCCCATCCAGCCATCTCATCCTTGGTCGTCCCCTTCTCCTCCTGCCCCCAATCCCTCCCAGCATCAAAGTCTTTTCCAGTGAGTCAACTCTTTGCATGAGGTGGCCAAAGTATTGGAGTTTCACATTCAGCATCATTCCTTCCAAAGAACACCCAGGGCTGATCTCCTTCAGAATAGACTGGTTGGATCTCCTTGCAGTCCAAGGGACTCTCGAGTCTTCTCCAACACCTCAGTTCAAAAGCATCAATTCTTCAGTGCTCAGCCTTCTTCACAGTCCAACTCTCACATCCATACATGACCACTGGAAAAACTATAGCCTTGACTAGATGGACCTTAGTCTGCAAAGTAATGTCTCTGCTCTTGAATATACTATCTAGTTGGACATAACTTTTCTTCCAAGGAGTAAGAGTCTTCTAATTTCATGGCTGCAATCACCATCTGCAGTGATTTTGGAGCCCCCAAAATAAAGTCTGACACTGTTTCCACTGTTTCCCCATCTATTTCCCATGAAGTGATGGGACCGGATGCCATGATCTTTGTTTTGTGAATGTTGAGTTTTAAGCCAACTTTTTCACTCTCCTCTTTCACTTTCATCAAGGGGCTTCTTAGCTCCTCTTCACTTTCTGCCATAAGGGTGGTGTCATCTGCATATCTGAGGTTATTGATATTTCTCCTGGCAATCTTGATTCCAGCTTGTGATTGTTCTAGTCCAGCATTTCTCATGATGTACTCTGCATAGAAGTTAAATAAGCAGGGTGACAATATACAGCCTTGACATACTCCTTTTCCTATTTGGAACCAGTCTGTTGTTCCATGTCCAGTTCTAACTGTTGCTTCCTGACCTGTATACAGATTTCTCAAGAGGCAGGTCAGGTGGTCTGGTATTCCCATCTCTTTCAGAATTTTCCACAGTTTATTGTGACCCACACAGTCAAAGGCTTTGGCATAGTCAATAAAGCAGAAAGAGATGTTTTTCTGGAACTCTCTTGCTTTTTCCATGATCCAGTGGATGTTGGCAATTTGATCTTTGGTGCCTCTGCCTTTTCTAAAACCAGCTTGAACATCTGGAAGTTCATGGTTCACGTATTGCTGAAGCTTGGCTTGGAAAATTTTGAGCACTATTTTACTAGCCTGTGAGATGAGTGCAGTTGTATGGTTGTTTGAGCATTCTTTGGCATTGCCTTTCTTTGGGATTGGAATGAAAACTGACCTTTTTCAGTCCTGTGGCTACTGCTGAGTTTTCCAAATTTGCTGGCATATTGAGTGCAGCACTTTCACAGCATCATCTTTCAAGATTTGAAATAGCTCAACTGGAAATCCATCACCTCCACTAGCTTTGTTTGTTTGTAGTGATACTGTCTAAGGCCCACTTGACTTCACATTCGAGGATGTCTGGCTCTAGGTGAGTGATCACACCATCGTGATTATCCGGGTTGTGAATATCTTTTTTGTACAGTTCTTCCATGTATTCTTGCCACCTCTTAATATCTTCTGCTTCTGTTAGGTCCATACCACTTCTGTCCTTTATCGAGCCCATCTTTGCATGAAATGTTTCCTTGGTATCTCTAATTTTCTTGAAGAGATCTCTAGGCTTTCCCATTCTGTTGTTTTCCTCTATTTTTCTAATTCTTAAGGAAAGTTAAAAAGTAGGAATTAGATGATTAAAGTTATAGAAATCACAAATACTTAATGAAGACCTGAGTGGCAGCTCTAAAGAAATAGAACAACCCACTCCAGTACTCTTGCCTGGAAAACCCCATGGGCAGAGGAACCTGGTGGGCTGCAGTCCATGGGGTTGCTGTGAGTCGGACATGACTGAGTGACTTCACTTTCATGCCTTGGAGAAGGAATGGCAACCCACTCCAGTGTTCTTGCCTGGAGAATCCCAGGGACAGAGGAGCCTGGTGGGCTGCCGTCTATGGGGTCACACAGAGTCGGACAAGATTGAAGCGACTTAGCAGCAGCAGCAGGTAGAGCTGTAAAGAAGAAGTACTCAGTGAAAATAAGGCTTTAGAGCTGAGTGCTAAATAAGCTTCAGTTAAGGAGATGCCCTGTACTTAGTGGGAATGCCCTTGTTTTCTTGTGAGAGTGAATGAATAGGTTGGTCTCAGGCATCTTCTTATATCCCCCATCATCTTGGTCCCTCAGTCAGAAAGACCCCTTTAGGAACATCTTGTGTTTCAAGTTTCTCTGAGCAGGTCCAAGTAGTAAGGCTGGAAACAAGTGGTGTTCGTCTTAATGTATTTCAGACTAGGTTGACATTTTTATTTTTATTTTTTGCTTATTCAAAGATAACATGGTTATGAGGATTATTATAAGATTCACTTGAAACCTGGGGCTGAGGAAAACATATTTGTACCAAAGTATTTAATGACTCGTTTCATGTAATGAATGAATTCTCTTTTTCCAGGGAATGGATTTGTAAACTCAAGAGCTTCTCCAAATTTGATCGGAACTACTGGTGCAAATAGTTTAGGCAAAGTTATGCCTACAAAGTCTCCCCCTCCTCCAGGTGGTGGCAGTCTTGGAATGAACAGTCGAAAACCAGATCTTCGAGTTGTCATCCCCCCTTCCAGCAAGGGCATGATGCCTCCACTGGTACGTTAAACCTTTCATTCTTTAAAACATGCATTTTATACATAGTATATGTTTTCCTTTGGAATTTTCTGTACTTCCATGGGATCTAGACCTTTTCCTAATGAGTATCTCTATTGGAAATTAGCATTTGAAGAGACAAGTCTATTTTAAATACAGAGAAACAGATTATGAAAAAACAGGAGATAAACCTACTTAATGGTTATTTAAATTAAAGCTAAATATGAAGAAGTTATTATGTTAATTTTCATTTACTGGACTGGAATCTTTACTTAGAGATCTCATCCTCATTTTGGTAAATTAAACTTAAGTACTACTCTGTGTTTTGCATAGTTTCAGTATCTTTAGCATATTCTTTTCTGTAATAAAAACTCTGTTTGTTAGAAAGTTTTACATACAAAGAGAACTATTATAGAATAGGAAAGAATGCATAAAAACTTCTGCTAATAAGTTTTTTGTTACTTTTCTGTAAGTTTTTTTGTTTACTCCTTCTCAAATAACCTTCCCATTTAACTCTATAAAGAATATAGGTCTTCCCACTCTAGCCTCGTTTGCTTTTGAATCCTGGGTCTATGAAGAAGGGGAGAATGCTTATCACCTTAGCTTTCTACAGAAAAAGTTATATATGCAAGTTTTATCTGTCTGACTTCAAACAATCAGTGTGATGTACCAGGTGGTCTTTCTACTATGCAGCTGCTGAACTTGCCGTTTGATTGATTTTTAAGTAAAAGCAGTGCTATCAGGGTTTAGATAATTATTCTACACTGTATAATACTTTATGGATTCCCAGACGTCTTAATGTGCATTGTATCATTTGAAGCTCAAACTGTGAACATCGCTAGGTAAGATAAGGAGACCAAGGGAAAGGTCAGTACTGGTCCAACATAGTGCAAAAGAGAGCCAGAGCTAAAACTCATTAAGTCAAAAAGCAAAGTGCTTTTTATTCAGAGATACAGAAAACTGAAAACTTGCTCCCAGCCTTATAATAAACAAAATAATTGGACAAGCAAGTTCATAGTTTTTCTTGAACATATTGTAGTATTGAGATTTCAGGGGACCAGCTGGCCCAGACTCTCTGGAGGGACAGATATTGCAGGGAGAGAACACTGGAGCACGGACTTATCTGGGCAAGACACAGATAAAGAGTTAAGCTAGGGTGATTGGTGAATTGCTGGAGGCCAAGTGTTCACAGGCAGAGCTCTGTAAAACCTCTGGGATAGCGATATCAGTTCAGTTCAGTCGCTCAGTTGTGTTGTGTCCGACTCTTCGCAACCACATGAATTGCAGCACACCAGGCCTCCCGGTCCATCACCAACTCCTAGAGTCCACTCAAACTCAACGTCCATCGAGTCAGTGATGCCATCCAGCCATCTCATCCTCTGTCGTCCCCTTTTCCTCCTGCCCCCAATCCCTCCCAGCAACAGAGTCTTTCCAATGAGTCAACTCTTCACATGCGGTGGCCAAAGGACTGGAGTTTCAGCTTAAGCATCATTCCTTCCAAAGAAATCCCAGGGCTGATCTCCTTCAGAATGGACTGGCTGGATCTCCTTGCAGTCCAAGGGACTCTCAAGAGTCTCCTCCAACACCACAGTTCAAAAGCATCAATTCTTTGGCGCTCAGCCCTCTTCACAGTCCAACTCTTACATCCATACATGACCACTGGAAAAACCATAGCCTTGACTAGACGGACCTTTGTTGGCAAACAAATGTCTCTACTTCTAAATATGCTATCTAGGTTGGTCATAACTTTTCTTCCAAGGAGTAAGTGCTTTTAATTTCATGGCTGCAGTCACCATCTGCAGTGATTTTGGAGCCCCCCACCCCCACCTCCAAAGTAAAGTCTGACACTGTTTCCACTGT
Organism: Nanger dama; assembly: GCA_917880005.1. Taxonomy (NCBI): domain Eukaryota; kingdom Metazoa; phylum Chordata; class Mammalia; order Artiodactyla; family Bovidae; genus Nanger; species Nanger dama. Next base: position 6,569,363 of record CAKJTW010000044.1, on the reverse strand, counting down.
TTCCCCATCTATTTCCCATGAAGTGATGGGACCGGATGCCATGATCTTCGTTTTCTGAATGTTGAGCTTTAAGCCAACTTTTTCACTCTCTTATTTCATTTTCATCAAGAGGCTTTTTAGTTCCTCTTCACTTTCTGCCATAAGGGTGGTATCATCTGCATATCTGAGGTTATTGATATTTCTCCCAGCAATCTTGATTCCAGTTTGTGTTTCTTCCAGCCCAGCGTTTCTCATAATGTACTCTGCATAGAAGTTAAATAAGCAGGGTGACAATATACAGCCTTGACGTACTTCTTTTCTGATTTGGAACCAGTCTGTTGTTCCATGTCCAATTCTAACTGTTGCTTCCTGACCTGCATATACGTTTCTCAAGAGGCAGGTCAGGTGGTCTGATAGTCTCATCTCTTTTAGAATTTTCCACAGTTTATTGTGATCCATGCAGTCAAAGGCTTTAGCATAATAAATAAAGCAGAAAGAGATGTTTTTCTGGAACTCTCTTGCTTTTTTGATGATCCAGTGGATGTTGGCAATTTGATCTCTGGTTCCTTTGCCTTTTCTAAAACCAGCTTGAACATCTGGAAGTTCATGGTTCATGTATTGCCAAAACCTGGCTTAGAGAATTTTGTGCATTACTTTTCTAGCGTGTGAGATGAGTGCAATTGTGCGGTAGTTTGAGCTTTCTTTGGCATTGCCTTTCTTTAGGATTGGAATGAAAACTGACCTATTCCAGTCCTGTGGCCACTGCTGAGTTTTCCAAATTTGCTGCCGTATTGAGTGTAGCACTTTCACAGCATCATCTTTCAGGATTTCAAATAGCTCAACTGGAATTCCATCACCTCCACTAGCTTTGTTTGTAGTGATGCTTTCTAAGACCCACTTGACTTCACATTCCAGGATGTCTGGCTCTAGGTGAGTTATCACACCATCATGATTATCTTGGTCGTGAAGATCTTTTTTTATAGTTCTTCTGTGTATTCTTGCAACCTCTTCTTAATATCTTCTGCTTCTGTTAGGTCCATGCCATTTGTCCTTTAATGAGCCCATCTTTGTGTGAAATATTCCTTTGGTATCTCTTATTTTCTTGAAGAGATCTCTAATCTTTCCCATTTTGTTGTTTTCCTCTACTTCTTTGCATTGACTGCTGAGGAAGGCGTTCTTATGTCTTCTTGCTGTTCTGTGGAACTCTGCATTCAGATGCTTATATCCTTCCTTTTCTCCTTTGCTTTTCGCCTCTCTTCTTTTCACAGCTATTAGTAAGGCCTCCCCAGACAGCCATTTTGCTTTTTTGCATTTCTTTTCCATGGGGATGGTCTTGATCCCTGTCTCCTGTACAGTGTCACGAACCTCATTCCATAGTTCATCATGCACTCTATCAGATCTAGTCCCTTAAATCTATTTCTCACTTCCACTGTATAATCATAAGGGATTTGATTTAGGTTCCTACTTTCTTCAGTTTAAGTCTGAATTTGGAAATAAGGAGTTCATGATCTGAGCCACAGTCAGCTCCTGGTCTTGTTTTTGTTGACTGTATAGAGCTGGTCAAGTCTTAAGCTCTCTTGCAGAAAAAAATTGGGAATGTTCTGAAAAAAATCTCCTTTTGGTATACAGCCACCACTACGGTATGGGCAAAGTTTTCTCTGGGTACTTGTATTTCACTCCTATGGGAAAGGAGTCTTAATCTGTGTGGAGATAAACAACACAAATGGTCACCCTTAGGGGACTGGTGAATTCCCACTGTAATGGGGCAATGGGAAAGGGAAACTCTTTCAGCCTGTGGTGAAGGAGAAGGAACAGTGCCATATCATGGCAGAATTTCTGAGAAGGCTGCAGCCTGATGCATAACACAAAGGTGAAGCCTTAAAACTGAGAATGTAGCAGTTTTCTTTGGGAAAAAACAAGCAAAAAAAAACGTCTAGCAAAGCAGTCTCCCACTGCCCCCAGAGGCATTGGAGACCTGTGGTAACTATACTGAGGGTAACAATACCAACAACGAAACACAAACTCAGCCTAGTTCATAATTAAATTAACTCAAACTCTGCACTGAAGGCCTGGTCGAGGAAGACCTATAGGTCTACCGTAAGTAAAAATTGCCCCAACTGAAATGTGAACAGAAGTTGTTGCTGTTCTCAGTCATGTCTGACTCTTTTCCACCCCATGGATTGCAGCACACCAGGGTTTCCTATCCTTCACCATCTCATGGAGTTTGCAGAAACTCATGTCCATTGAGCTGGTGATACCATCCAGCCATCTCATCCTGTCTCCTACTTTTCCTCCTGCCCTCAATCTTTCCCACCATCAGGGTTTTTTTCTTTAATTTTTACTTTATTCTACTTTACAATACTGTATAGGTTTTGGCATATATTGACATGAATCCGCCACAGGTGTATACAAGCTCCCAATCCTGAATCCCCCTCCCACCCCATATCATCTCTCTGGATCATCCCCGTGCACCAGCCCCAAGCATCCTGTATCCTGTATCGAACATAGACTGGTGCTTCTTTTCTTACGTGATAGTATACATGTTTCAGTGCCATTCTCCCAAATCATCCCACCCTCTCCCTGTCGCTCAGAGGCCAAAAGTCCGTTCTATACATCTATGTCTCTTTTCTTGTCTCACATACAGGGTCATCCTTACTATCTTTCTAAATTCCATATATATGTGTCAGTATACTGTATTGGTGTTTTCCTTTCTGGCTTACTTCACTCTGTATAATCGGCTCCAGTTTCATCCATTTCATTAGAACTGATTCAAATTTATTCTTTTTAATGGCTGAATAATACTCCATTGTGTATATATACCACAGCTTTCTTACCATTCATCTGCTGATGGACATCTAGGTTGTTTCCATGTCCTGGCTTTTATAAACAGTGCTGTGATGAACATTGGGGTACATGTGTCTCTTTCAATTCTGGTTTCCTTGGTGTTATGCCCAGCAGTGGGATTGCTGGGTCATAAGGCAGTTCTATTTGCAATTTTTAAAGGAATCTCCACACTGTTTTCCATAGTGGCTGTACTAGTTTGCATTCCCACCAGCTGTGTAAGAGGGTTCACTTTTCTCCACATCCTCTCCAGCATTTATTGCTTGTAGACTTTTGGATTGCAGCCATTCTGACTGGTGTGAAATGGTACGTCATTATGGTCTTGATTTGCATTTTTCTGATAATGAGTGATGTTGAGCATCTTTTCATGTGTTTGTTAGCCATCCATATGTCCTCTTTGGAGAAATGCCTATTTAATTCTTTGGCCCATTTTTTGATTGGGTCATTTATTTTTCTGGAGTTGAGCTGTATAAGTTGTTTGTATATTTTTGAGATTGGTTGTCAGTTGCTTCATTTGCTATTGTTTTCTCCCATTCAGAAGGCTGTCTTTTCACCTTATAGTTTTCTTTGTTGTGCAGAAGCTTTTAATTTTAATTAGATCCCATTTGTTTATTTTTGCTTTTATTTCCAGTATACTGGGAGGTGGATTGTAGAGGATCCTGCTGTGATTTATGTCGGAGAGTGTTTTGCCTGTGTTCTCCTCTAGGAGTTTTTTCTAACCATAATGCACTAAGATTAGATCTCAAGTACAGGAGAAAAACTATTAAAAATTACAACATTTGGAGGCTGAACAACATGCTTCTGAATAACCAACAAATCACAGAAGAAATCAAAAAGAAATCAAAATATGCATAGAAACGAATGAAAATGAAAACACAACTACACAAAACCTGTGGGACACTATAACAGCAGTACTAAGAGGAAAGTTCATAGCAATGCAGGCATACGTCAAGAAACAAGCAAAAAGCCAAATAAATAACCTAACTCTACACCTAAAGCAAGTAGAAAAGGAAGAAATGGAGAACCCCAGAGTTAGTAGAAGGAAAGAAATCTTAAAAATTAGGGCACAAATAAATGCAAAAGAAACAGACCATAGCAAAAATCAACAAAGCAAAAAGCTGGTTCTTTGAAAGGATAAATAAAATTGACAAACCATTAGCCAGACTCATCAAGTAACAAAGAGAAAAAAATCAAATCAGTAAAATTAGAAATGAAAATGAAGAGATCACAACAGACAACACAGAAATACAAAGGGTCATAAGAGACTACTATCAGCAATTATATGCCAATAAAATGGACAACGTGGAAGAAATGGACAAATTCTTAGAAAAGTATAACCTTCCAAAACTGAACCAGGAAGAAATAGAAAATCTTAACTGACCCATCACAAGCATGGTAATTGAAACTGTAATCAGAAATCTTCCAGCAAACAAAGCCCAGGTCCAGACAGCTTCACAGCTGAATTCTACCAAAAATTTCGAGAAGAGCTAACACCTGTTCTACTGAAACTCTTCCAGAAAATTGCAGAGGAAGGTAAACTTCCAAACTCATTCTATGAGGCCACCATCACCCTAATACCAAAACCTGACAAAGACGCCACAGAAAAAGAAAACTACAGGCCAGTATCACTGATGAACATAGATGCAAAAATCCTTAACAAAATTCTAGCAATCAGAATCCAGCAACACATTTAAAAGATCATACACCATGATCAAGTGGGCTTTATCCCAGAGATGCAAGGATTCTTTAGTATCTGCAAATCAATCAGTGTAATTCACCACATTAACAAATTGAAAAATAAAAGTCATATGATTATCTCAGTAGATGGAGAAGGCCTTTGACAAAATTCAACATCCGTTTATGATAAAAACTCTGCAGAAAGCAGGAATAGAAGGAACATACCTCAACATAATAAAAAGCTATATATGACAAACCCACAGCTAACATTATCCTCAATGGTGAAAAATTCAAAGCATTCCCCTAAAGTCAGGAACAAGACAGGGGTGCCCACTTTAACCGCTACTATTCAATTATAGTTAGGGAAGTTTTGACCACATCAGGGTTTTTTCTAATGAGTTGGATCTTTGCATCAGGTGGCCAAAGTATTGGAGCTTCAGCATCAGTCCTTGCAGTGAATATTCAGGGTTAATTTCCTTTAGGATTGACTGGTTTCATCTTTTGCTGTCCAGGGGACTCTCAAGAGTCTTTTCCAGCACCACAGTTCAAAAGCATCAGTTCCTTGGTGCTCAGCCTTCTTTATGGTCCAACTTTCACACCCATGCATGACTACTGGAAAAACCATAGTTTTGACTAGACGAACCTTTGTCAGCAAAGTAGTATCTCTGCTTTTTAATATGCTGTCTAGGTTTGTCATGACTTTTCTTCAAGGAATAAGCATATTTGAATTTCTTGGCTGCAGTCACTGTCCACAGTGATTTTGGAGCCTAAGAAAATAAAATCTGTCGCTGTTTGCATTTTCCCCCATTTATTTGCTATGAAGTGATGGGACTGGATGCCATGATCTTCGTTTTTTGAATGTTGAGTTTTAAGCCAATTTTTTTCACTCTTCTCTTTCACCTTCATTGAGAAGCTCTTTATTTCCTCTTCACTTCTGCCATTAGGGTTGTATCATCTACATATCTGAGGATATTTATTTCTCCCAGCAATCTTGATTCCAACTTGAGCTTCATCCAGCCTGTCATTTCGCATGATGTACTGTGTGTAAATTAAATAAGCAGGGTGACAATATGCAGCCTTGACGTACTCCTTTCCCAGTTTGGAACCAGTCTGTTGTACCATGTCCAATTCTAACTGTTGCTTCTTAACCTGCATACAGGTTTCTCAGGAGGCAGATAAGGTGGTGGGGTATATGCATCTCTTTAAGAATTTTCCCGTTTATTGTGATCCACAGAGTCAAAAGCTTTAGCATAGTCAAGGAAACAGAAGTAGATGTTTTTCTGGAATTCCTTTGCTTTCTCTATGATCCATCAGTTGTTTGCAGTTTGATCTCTGGTTCCTCTGCCTTTTCTAAATCCAGTTTGTACATCTGAGGGTTTTCTCGATTCACATACTGTTGAAGCCTAGCTTAAAGGATTTTGAGCACTACTGTGCTAGCATGTGAAATGGGTGCAGTTGTGCAGTAGTTTGAACAGTCTTTGGCATTGCCCTTCTTTGGGATTGGAATGAAAGCTGATCTTTTCCAGTCCTGTGGCCACTGCTGAGTTTTCCAAATTTGCTGGCATATTGAATGCAGCACTTTAACAGCATCATCTTTTCAGATTTGAGATAGTTCATTTGACATTCCATCATCTCCTTTAGCTTTGTTCATAGTAATGATTCCTGATGCCCATGTAACTTCGCATTCCAGGATGTCTTACTCTGGGTGAGTGATCATACCATTGCAGTCATCCAGATCTTTGAGACCTTTTATAGAGTTCTTCTGTGTATTGTTGCCACCTCTTTTTAATCTCTTCTGCTTCTGTTAGGTCCATACTGTTCTGTCCTTTAATGTACCCATCTTGCATGAAATATTCCTTGGTATCTCTTAATTTTCTTGAAGAAATCTCTAGTCTTTTCCATTCTGTTGTTTTCGTCTATTTCTTTGCATTGTTCACTTAAGACTTTCTTATCTCTCCTTGCTATTCTTTGGAACTCTGCATTTAGATGGGTGTATCTTTCCTTTTCTCCTTTGCCTTTTGCTTCTCTTCTTTCCTCAGCTATATGTGAGGCCTCTTCAGACAACCGTTTTGCTTTATAAATATTTCTTTTTCTTGGGGATGGTTTTAGTCACTGCCTCCTGTACAGTGTTATAAAAGTCTGTCCATAGAATTACCCAAACTGAAATGTAAAGAGAAGAGTCAAAACAAAAAACAAAGCAATACTTCCTCTCAACCTAGAATTTTGTACCCAGCAAAAATATCTTTCAAGATATGAAAAAGAAATAAAAACTTTCTCAAACAAAAATGTGGGAATTTATTGCCAAGAGACATATATACTCTACAAAAAATATTAACGGATGTCCTTTGGAAGAAGGTATATGCTACTAGAAAATTATTGGGTCTGTACAGTAAAGAAAAATAAAGAATAATGGAAATGGAATAAATGAAGATAAAAATAAAGTTAATTTTGTCTTCCATTTTATAAATTTCAATTTTAAAACAGTTTTAAATTTATATAAAGATAGCAAAGATAGTACAGAAAGTTCCCATATGCTTCACAATCAGTTTCTCCTGTTACTAACAGATTAGAATTACAGCTAATGAGTCAATGTTGATAAATTGTTGCAAAGTCCATTTATACATTGTTTTAAAGTCCAGAGTATTCAGATACTCTTAGTTTTTAAACCTTATGTCTTTTTCTGTTCTGGAATCCAATCCAGGATACCATATCGAATAGTAGTTTATCTAGTAGTAGTAGACATGGAGAAGGAAATGGCAACCCACTCCAGTGTTCTTGCCTGGAGAATCCCAGGGACGGGGGAGCCTGGTGGGCTGCCGTCTATGAGGTCGCACAGGATCGAACACGACTGAAGCGACTTAGCAGCAGTAGCAGCAGCAGCAGCAGTAGACACAGTAGTCATGTCTTTTTAGGCTCTTCTTGTCTTTGATATTTATCTAAGACTTTACTTACTTTAGTGACCTTGACAGTTCTGAGGAGTACCGGTCAGATATGCTGTAGAATGTTCCTCAGTTGGAGTGTTTCTGATGTTTTCCTTATGGTTAGGCTGGTGTTACACATTTGAGGGGAGGAAGGTCATGGAACTAATGTGCCCTTTTCATAACAGCATTATATCAAGGGTACATACTATCTCCATGACTATTGATCACTTTGATCACCTTGCTGGTGTAGTATTTCACTTGCTGCCATTTTTCCTCTTCCCATACTGCCTTCTTTGGAAGGAACTTACTGTATGAGGCCCCATATATAAGGAATGGAGGTTATATTCCACCTCTTTTAGGGCAGATTATAGATTATTTGGAGTTCTTCTGCACAGGTCACTTACTCTCTCTCATTTAATCATTTGTTTATATTAATATGAGGTCATGTACATTGATTTTATACTTTAAGTTATAGTAGTACTAAATTTTGTTAATATATGATTCTACCAGTGCTGGTTTATTCTGTTGCTCAAATTGTTCTAGCTTTAGCTATTGAGGACTGTTCACTTGGTTCCTGTCCCCTTTTATATAGCCTTGTTGTTGTGGGGGTTTTTTTTAGCAGGGGAAAAGGTAGGGGAGTTACTGTTTTCTTTTCTGGTTACTTTGGAATGCTTCAGGATCATCTTACGTATTTTTACTCCAGTTCTACAATCAGGCATTTCTCTGAGGAACCTTGGCCTGTTTTTGGAGAATGTTATTAGAAACCAAGATCTGGCTGTTTTCCCTCTTCTTACTTGCTTCAAAAGATAGTTGACTCTCTAAAGCAAAAGTAGTGGCAGTGACTTTTGTGTTTACAGCAAATGTAGAAATAAAATATATTAATATTAAGTTGGTGAAAAAGTAATTGTGGTTTTGGATCATGAACTTTACATCATTATAACTAAGCTCAAACATATCTTTATTAATCAAAAGAGGAATCATTATAATCAAAACATTTTTCCCAAAAGAAATGTTTGTTTATTCCTATAGCATAAAAATCCATGCTTTGGGATTCAGTGAACTCTTGGAAAGCATTTTCTGCCTCTTCCTGGTTATGGAAGCATTTTCTCTGCAAGAAGTTGTCAAGATACTTGAAGAAGTGGTAGTTGGTTGGCAAGAGGTCAGGTGAATATGGTGGATGAGGCAAAACTTTGTAGCCCTATTCATTCAACTTTTGAAGTGTTGATTGTGCAATGTGTGGTCAGACGTTGTCATGGAAAAGAATGGGGCCCATTCTGTTGACCAATTTCAGCTGTAGGCATTGCAGTTTTTGATGCATCTCACTGATTTGCTGAATATACTTCTCACATGTAATGGTTTCATCAGGATTCAGAAAACCATAGTATATAAGACAGGCAGCAAACCACCAAACGGTGACTGTGATCTTTTTTTAGTACAAGTTTGGCTTTGGGAAGTGCTTTGGAGCTTCTTCTTGGTCTAACCAGTGAATTGGTCCTTGCTGGTTATCGTACAAAATCCACTTTTTGTCATACATCACAATCCCATCAAGCAACGATTCATCGTTGTTGCATAGAATAAAAGAAGATGACACTTCAAAATGACAGTTTCTTTTCTTTTTCAGTCAGCTCCTGTGGCACCCATTTATCGAGCTTTTACACCTTTCTGGTTTGCTTTAAATGCCAACCAACTGTAGAATGGTCAGTGTTGAATTCTTTGGCAACTTCTGGTGTAGTTGTAAGAGGATCAGCTTCAGTGATCCTCTTACTTAGTCATTGTCAGTTTCTGATGGCTAGCCACTGTGTTCCTCATCTTCAAGGCTTTCTCTCCTTTGCAAAACTTCTTCACCTACCACTGCCCTGTATGTTTGTTAACAGTTCCTGGGCCAGATGCGTTGTTGTTACTGCAAGTTGTCTCTGCTGCTTTACGATCCATTTTAAACTTGAATAAGAAAATTGCTTGAATTTGCTTTTTGTCTAACATCATTTCTCTAGTCTCAAATAAATATAAACAGCAAGTAGTAAGTTATTATGGAGGAGGAAGTGGCAACCCACTCCAGTATTCTTGCCTGGAGAATTCCATGGACAGAGGAGCCTGGCAGGCTCCATGAGGTCACAAAGAGTCGAACATAACTGTGATTAACATACACACAAAGTAAATCATTAGCAAAAAATAGTGAGAATTGTACATTAAAATGATGTATGACATAACCACATTTATTTAAGAATGTATTCCAATATCAAACAGCAAAGTTCAACAGTGCGAAACCACAATTACTTGTACCAACTTAATATGATGACAGGGCAGAGAATTAGAAATATACTTTTATAGGTCTTTACACAGGATGAGGTATACATTTGAAGTTTAGCTCAGATTAACTGAAAGTAGATATTGTAAACCCTAGTAAAACTACAGGAACTGAAAAGAGGTATAAATGATAAGGCAATAGAGATAAAATGGAAATACAAAATATGCTCCAGTCTCCCGAGAAAGGGCAAAAAATAAAGAACAGATGGAGCAAATGAGATATAGCTAGCAAGATTGTAGATTTTAATCCAACTATACAGGTAAACATGGTGATAAACATCAGTTAAAAGACAAAATGTCAGATTGGTTTTTAAAATAAATGAAAAGGTCATACTATACAGTGTCTGTAAGGACCCCACTTTAAATGTAAAGACATAGGTAAAAAGATGGAGAAAAATATACTATGCAAACATTAGTCAAAAGAAAGCTAGTACAGCCATATTAAGTTCAAACAATGTAGATTTCACAATAAGAAATATTAGCAAGGATAAAGAACATGTGCTGACAAATATTTGCCAACAAAGCTCTCTCTAGCCAAAGCTATGGTTTTTCCAGTAGTCATGTATCGATGTGCAAGTTGGGCTATAAAGAAAGCTGAGCACCGAAGAGTTGATGCTTTTGAACTGTGGTGTTGGAGAAGACTCTTGAGAGTCCCTTGGACTCATATTGGACTGCAAAGAGATAAAACCAGTCAATCCTAAAGAAAATCAGGCCTGAATATTCATTGGAAGGACTGATGCTGAAACTGAAACTCCAGTACTCTGGCCACCTGATGCAAAGAACTGACTCATTGGAATAGACCCTGATGCTGGGAAAGACTGAAGGCAGGAGGAGAAGGAGATGACAGAGGTTGAGATAGTTGGATGGCATCACTGACTTGATGGACATGAGTTTGAGCAAGCTCTGGGAGTTTGTGATGGACAGGGAAACCTGGCATGCTGCAGTCTATGGGGTCACAAAGAGTTAGACATGCCTGAGCAACTGAACTGAACTGAAAGAAGAATATTACATATTCCAAGAAATATCTTTAATGTGTATGCACCTAACAGTAAACACTCAAAATACAGAAAACAAAGATGATACAACTAAAAAGTAGAGAAGAAAAATCCATAATTATAGTTGGAATATTCAACACTCTTCTCTCAGTAGTTGATAGAACAAGTAGGCAGAAAATTCAGTTAAGGATCTGGGTGACTGAGAAATATTTAACCAGCCTGATGTAAGAGACATTTATAGAACCCTTCACTTTGCATAGCAGAACATAACGTTTCTTCTTTAGGGCACTTGCAACATGCCATAGGGTATCTAGTGTCATAAAACCTCAGCAAATTTCAAAGAATTGAAATCATACAGATTACAGTCTCTGACCATAATAAAATCAGTAACAGACAACAGGAAAACCTCCACATATAGAAATTAAAGAATATGTTTTTAAATAGCTCATGGGTCAAAGAGGAACTATCAAGAGAAAATTTGAAATCTATAACATATCAGAATTTTGGAGACCAGCTAGGAGGGGTTTTGAGAGGAGAAATTCATAGCATTTATATTAGAAAAGAGGAAGATCTCAAATCAGTAAGCTTTGACTTCAGGAGAGAAAAAGAGCAAACTTAACCAAAAGGAACCAGAAGAAAAGGAAAAATGAGCAGAAATTAATGAAACTTAAAACAGACAGTAGAGAAAAGGACTCAGACCAAAGGCTAATTCACTGTAATTTACCATGTTAAAAGAATTCCACTTTTATTCATAATAAAAATAACTTTCCCAAACTAGAAGAAAGGAACTTTTTAACCTAATGAAGACTGTTTTCAGAAATTCTGCAACTAATATACTTAATAAGGGGAAACATCAGTCTTTTAGTAAAATAATATTAGAAACTAGACAGTGATGTTTTATTCTCACCACTCATATTCAACATTATGCTGGAAGTCCTGGATGAGGCAGTAAGGCAAAAAAACTAAATGCATACATACTAGGAAGGAAGAAATTAAACATTATTCATAGAAAATATAATATGTAGAAAAGCATAAAGAACCTACCAAAAATCTTCCAATGGAAGTTTCATATTGGAATATGAAATTTTAAAATATCATTTAAACATTACTCAAAAGATACCTACAAATCTAACAATATGATTTTCATGCTAAAACTATGAAAGATTGTTTAAAGAAACCAAAGAGCTAAATATGTTGTTTTCAGTTACTAAGTTGTGTCCACCTCTTTTATGACCCCATGGACTATAGCCAACCAGGCTCCTCTGTCCATGTGATTTTCTAGACAAGAATACCGAGGTTGGTTGCCATTTCCTGTCCGAGGGATCTTCCCAACCTAAAAGGATCAAACCCACATCTTCTGCATTCAGGGCAGATTCTTTACCACTGAGCCACCAGGGAAGCCTATGTCACGATGTTATTCCTTCCTAAATTGGTTGGAAGACTAAACACAACCCTGGTTTACACCACAGCACAGGTTTTTGTAGGTATCATCAAGCCAATTCTAAAATATGTGTGGAAAGGCAAAGGAACTACAATAGCTGGTACAATTTTGAAAGAGAACAAAATAGACTAACACTTCCTGGTTTCAAGACCTAGTGTAAAGCTGCAGTAGTGAATGTGTGGATGACTTCTCTGGTGGTCTGGTGGCTAAGACTCTATGCTTCCAATGCAGGGAGCCTGGGTTCAATCCCTGGTCAGGAAACTAGATCCCATATGTTGCAGCTAAGACCTGGCATAAGCAAATAAATAAATATTTTTAAAAGACTGTGTGGTACTGGCAAAAGATGAGCACCGTAGGTCAGATAGCCCAGAGAATATATTCAATTGGTTTTTTACAAAAGTAGTAAGGCAGTTCAGTGGAGTAAGGATAGTCAGTACAACTAATGGTGCTGCAGCAATTTGGCATCAGTATGCAAAAACAGAACCTCAAAGTGTAATTCATACCTTATACAAAAGTTAACTCAAAATGTATTATAGATCCAAATGTAAAACACAAAACTGTGACACTTTAGAAGAAAACATTAGAGAATTACACCAAAAGCATAGTCCATAAAAAATGAATATATTGCTATTTGTCAAAGTTTAAGATTCAATCCATGAAAAGGCCCTGTTCAGAGAATTAAAAAATCAGTCTACAGATTCAATAAGTGCCAAGTTCTGGCAAGGATGCAGAGCAACAGGAATTCTCATGTATTCCTACTTGGAATGCAAAATAGTAGGCCCGCTTCAGAAAGCAGTTTGGCAACTTCTTATAAAGTTAAATATGTATTTGTCATACAACCGAACAGTCTTGCTTCTAGAGAATTTACTCAAGTGAATTGAAAACCATACTTAACACAGAAACTGTATTTTTCACTAATTTCCCCCAAAGAAAACAACAGAAATAACCTTCCAGCAGCTGAATGCATATACACACTCTGGTACATCTGCAGAAAGAAATGTTGCTCAGCAATTTTAAAAAAAAGGATGAATTTAATTCATGATAATAGAGATGAATCTTAAGTGAATTTTGCTAATTGAAAGAAGCCAGATCCAAAAGATATGATTACATTTATATTTCATTCTGGAAAATGGAGAACAGGTAAGTAGTTGCCAGGGGTAGGGAGAGAAGTTGACTACAAAAGGAGTAGTATAGGGAATGTTTGAGGGGATGTGATACTATATTGTTGGATACATGAATCTATGCTTTTGATAAAACCTACAAAACTATACAATACAGAGTGATTTTTTTTTTTTTAAACTATATGCAGTTAAAAAAACCGACCAGGATTCCAGGGGAACCCAAGATGAAATACATGACTAATTATTAAAAATGAGTGATATGATATGGAAGGGGATGGTCTAAATATGATATGATATGGTCTAAATAACTTTGGAAACTATTGCTCAAGATGGTAAATTTGTTACACCACACAGACACACACACCCTTAAACAAGTGAATACTATACATTGTGAATAAAGCCAGGTTTTTTGAGAAATAAATTTTCAGTTAAGCAAGTTTAATGGGAAGATTATAATGAACCCTATTTTTCTGGATTGTAGTTTGGAGGTTTCAGTATAAATATATTTTTTTAACATATATACAAATAGATACAAAAGTACAGATGTGTGTACACATGAATTCGAATACATCTGATATTTCCTCGCTCTGACTGCTGAGTCTTAAGTCAGTGACACCTGGAAACTGAGTAACCCTAGCTCTCAGGTCCTAGTTTCTAAACACCATTCTCCAACGAAAGGATTCAAGCCTCCTTGCAGAAGTGATTGATTGTAGGCCGGGAAAATGCACATTGACCAGAGGTGCCAGCAGATAAGGAAATACATGTCAAGTCATAGGAACCAACCTTTCAGAGGAGCTCCTAATGGCCAGACCTAGAATAATTTAAACAGCAAAATAAATAATAATATTATTGGATTATAACAAAGAATAAAAAATAGTGAGCCTGTTACTTAGTGACTGAATAAATAAATGGAGAAGGGACAGCTCTTCCTTAGAGAGGAATTGTAATCAATGTATGTAGAAAGTCTTGCTTACAAAAATGGGGGACAGAAAGGCCTCTGTGCCTGGGAGCCCCACAGGGCCCTACTCAGTTTCAGACTCTTCACAAAAATTAACTCAAAATAGATTGCAGACCAAAATTTTTAAATGCAAAACTCTTAATATTCTTAGATAATAATAAATGAGAAAACCTAAATGACCTTGGGTATGGTGATGCGTTTTTGGATATAACACTATAGGCATGAACCACACAAGAAATAATTGCAAAAGATGTCAAGAGAATGAGAAGACCAGCCAAAGACTGGGAGAAAATACTTACAAAATGACACTTCCAATAAAGGACTTCTACCCCAAATGTACAAAGAACTCTTTAAGACTCAACAATAAGAAAACAACTCAGTTATAAAATGGGCCAAAGACCTTAACAAACAGCTCACCAAAGAAGATATACAGGTGAAAAACATATGAAAAGACATTCCACATCATATGTTATTAGGGAAATGCAAAATAAACAACAATGGTATACTCCTACATGCATGTTAGAATGGCCAAAATCTGGAACACTGAGAACACTAAATGCTAGAACAGTAGGAACTGTCACAAATTGCTGGTGGGAATGCCAAATGGTAAGCCACTTTGGAAGACAGGTGACGTCTTACAAAACTGCTGCTGCCGCTGCTGCTAAATTGCTTCAGTTGTGTCCAACTCTGTGCGACCCCACAGACGGCAGCCCCTCCATACCTGGGATTCTTTAGGCAAGAATATTGGAGTGGGTTGCCATTTCCTTCTCCACTTACAAAACTAAGCATACTTTTACCATATGATCCAGCAGTCACATTTACCTGCATAAAAACTTGCACATGGATGTTTATAGCAGCTTTATTCATAATTGTCAAAACTTGGAAGCAACCAAGATGTTCTTCAGTGGGTAACTGGATAAACTGTGGTACATCCAGACAATGGAGTACTTTTCAATGCTAAAAGAAATAAGTGATTGAGCCATAAAAAGAAATGGAGGAAAATTAAATACGTGTTAGTAAGTGAAAGAAGCCAATCTGAAAAGGCTACATACTGCATGATTCCAACTATATATGACATTCTGGAAAAGGCACAATTTTTCTTGTTTTTAGTAAAAAGACCAGGGGTTGAAGAAAGGGAGGGATGAATAGGCAAAGCATGGAGCATTTTAGTGCAATGAAATACTCTGATATTATAATGGTTGATACTTTTGAACAAACCCATAGAATTATGCAACACCAAGAATGAACCCTAATGTAAACTAGGGATGTTGGGTGATAATGGTAGCAAATGTACCACTTTGGTAATGGGGAAAGCTATGTATATGTGAGTTTGTGGAAAATCTCTGTGTATGCCCCTCAATTTTGCTATCAGCCTAAACTGCTCAAAAATAAAGGTTTAAAGAAAAAAATATTGGATTATAACACAAAGAATTACAAAATAGTGAGACTGTTACTTAATGATTGAATGAATAAATGTAGAAGGGACAGCTCTTTGGTAGAAAAAAATTCTAATCAATGTATGTAGAAAGAGTGAGCAAAATGGCAAATCACCATTATAATGCTACAGTGCAGACCTTGAAGGCAAGGTCGATGAATGAGTACTAAAGTTAGCAAAACTTTAAGGAGAAACAGGATATTTAATAAATGTCAGAATGTCACTCCCCAAATAATAATTGATTATAAAAAGAAAAAAAGTTATTTTTATAGTAGAGAATCCTAGTCATTTGGTTCGTCTTTCAGGAACTGGATGTGGAATACTGCCACTATCCTTCAGAAATAAAAACTATAGGAAGTTTCATTTAAGGCATAGAAATATGTTTATAAGAATTGTAATAAACTGCAAAATTGATGGACAAACTACAAGTTTGACATTTAGCAACTTGTCAGTTATCTTGGTCTTTTTAAGAGTTCATGAAGCATCTCTGTGGAATTCTAAAATCTGCCCCAGAAGCTATCAGTATTTACACTCTTATCCCTGTAAGTTAAAGTGAAAACTGAATACACATACACCCATAGTATTTTGTTGTGTCTTAACAGTTGGAGATGGGTGAAGATATCTATAACAAAACAGTTGAAGAGGATTTTGCCATGTTTGAAACATCAGTTTATAGGCCAGGTAGTTATTTTTCAGAGTCAATAATGAGCCTCACTCCTCTTTCACACTTTTGTCTGCAGATAAACCTGCTTTCAGATTGGGACTTCATGCATCACTGATGCTTATAAAGATACCTTTCGCAGATTGACTGAGAAGCTTGACTTAAGTAAAATAATTTTTAAAAACTAGTTGGATTATTCTAGCATATTAATATTTTTAAATGTATAGAAAGAAAAGGAGAAATATGTTTCATCTCTTTTCTGTATGATTTATCAATTCATTTCTCCTCTCATTTTCTTTATTTTGGTGATTTATTGGTTCATTTCTCCTCTCATTTTCTTTATGTGGCTTTTCTCCGTTGAAATTATACTCACCTGAAAATTATATTTGCAAATGATAAATATATAAATCTGTAAAACTATTATACTTATCAACAAATATTTGAGTTCTTATTGTTTCATAATACTGTGTTAGTTACTGTGGGAAAAAGAAAGAAAATGATTTCTGCCCACCACAGAATTTAATTAAGATAAATGTACATGTGTAACCAGGTAGGGTAGGGATGGGAGGATTTAGATGTAAGTATTGGGCAAATTCCAGGAGGTGGTGAAGGACAGGGAAGCCTGACATGCTGCAGTTCATGGGGTCACAAAGAGTTGGACACAACTTAGCATTTGAACAAACAAAAACAAAAAAAATAGCATTAGCGTTCTCCAGACTCCAAACAGAAACTAGTTTCATGATTAGGAAATCCTTTTATATGTTATCACAGCATGGCTTTGCCGGGGTCCAGCCCGGTGGATCCAGGGAATTTGAAGCAGGGACTGCATTGGTGAGGAAAAACTTATTTATTTATTAATGTAAGATTAGATCAGGAAGAAATAGTGTAGTAGGAAAATTAAGTGGAGAAAAGAGGCTAATTAATTAACTTGGTTTACATGGAAAACCAATAAAGTTCCGGACAAGGAACTTGCACTGTCTACGTTGGGTCACAGGCGCCCACTTGAATATCGGAGAGTGCCCACCTTGGGCTCCCTCTTGCATGGGTCTCAGAAGCCCGGGCAAGTAAGTAGACTCTGTGAGCCTCCACGTTCCAGCGGATCAGCCTGAAAAGGAGAGGGAGGGAGCAAGAAAAAGAATCAACACGAGGGAGGGAGGCCAGGCTTGTGCAAAACCCCTCCCTACTTTATTGTTCAAAAGGTGTTTATATACCCTAAATTTTACATAATGAAAGATACAGAGTCATGACAGAGCAGCAGTCCTGACCCCTTCTGTATGTCTTTTGTATACAAAAGGTCTCAGGTGATTTACATTATCTTCTGGCCAAGAGGCTTGCTAACACTTTTGGCTCTCTTTCTTAATGAATGTTAATCTCGTTTCCCCTGAAGTGTTTTTTTTTAATCTGCATCTCCTTAAAGCACTAAAGTTACATCTTTGTAGAACAAAGGCACAGTGGGTTATAACAAAGAAGGTACTTAACTCGAAGATCTAATGTTGCTACTTGTTTTTTCTATATACCAACTATATCAACAAATAAAAGATATGAAAATTTGGCAGCAAGTATTGGCTCAACAAATGAAACCTTTAATCAGTCCTATTCTAGTGATTTTGACTCCTTGGACGCCCCTACATTCCTAGGATGTTTTAAGCTTCCTGTGCCTCCCGAGGTCAGGAGGCCTCAAACAATCACATGCACAGCTGTAGTCCTGCAGGCAGGCTAGAAAGCCATCAGAGGGGTTTTTGGATTGAAACATTCGTATTATGCCCAGGAGATTTATTATCTAAAAGCTCTAAATTAATTTTTTTCCAGAAAAGGTGGTGGGGGACAGCCCCCTGTTAATGAAAGAAGAGTAGGTAGAAAGCATAACACAGTAAAGCAGGCAGACTCTGGTCTTGCGGGGTGGATGCTCAGGAAATTCCAGGAGGAACCCCTGAAGCCTGATCATGTCCTTGCGTTTTGTCAGGCTTCCTTCCTCATGACCTTGTCACTGATGGGATTCCTCACGTTGGCCCCCGGCATGGCATAAGAATAGAACAAACTGGAGTAGGAGGGTCTTTAAATACTGGCCCTAGAAATTTAAAAGAATCTTTCCCGTCTTTTGAAGTCAGCTATAGGTACAGAGACAATAAATAATGTATATTTGTACTCACTGCCTATATAATCATCTCTTTAGATTTCCAAACAACTCATAGTGTTCAGATACATGTTTTCTAAAGAAGTATTTTATATTCAAGTACCAACAATCTTAGTAACTCTCTTATTCCTCTTATGTGCTGAGTGCAGTCGGAGGAAGAGGAATTGGAGTTGGTGAGTGTGGGTTTCTACTTGAATGGAATTGAAAAAGATATGGAAAGTACTCATTCTTTTCAGTGTTTTTATCTGAGTAATGTTCCCTTTATTACACAGATTTTTTTTTTCTTGCTGTTAAATACTGTCCAAACATTTTGAATAACTGAACCAAGCACTGGTACTGCAGAATGTGGTTTTTCTACTCATAATTATGTATCTTGGACCTGTTTTATTTGTTATGGAAACTTTGGAATAGAGCCTTTATAAACAATAGCTGTCCATGATCACAAGACATGTTAAAGAATTTTTAAGGAAAGATATAAAATACCTTATATAGTTCCCCAAATTATTAATATATTTTTAGAAAATGACATCACCCTCCCAGTTCCTCAGATTGTAACACACTGTCTTGTGTTGTTTCTCTTTCTTTCAAAAAGATTACATCATTTTTGGTGAGGTCACCTTTTTCACAGAGTTAGAATTATTTCATGCTGCATGAGACAATCTGAACCACAAGGGGGTTCCCTGTTTATTAAAACGAATGTCTTTAATTGAACATACACAAATTTCCTTTTTTCTATCAGAAGATATTCTGTCCTTAATAGTAGCTGTTACTTTTTTTCAAAAACAAATGATTTCTATTGGCTTTTCTTCTAGAAAATAAATTTGACTAAAAATAACTTTCAGTTGCTCTTTCTTTGGGAACTAAAACTCAAACCTCACAGAACTGATCTTCTGATTTCAAAGTCAGCTGCTAATTAGGTGACTTTAAGGGAACTAAAGACTTGAAAATGTTTAGTTTTTAGCATGGACAGGGGTTTAGATTGCATGAAAGCATGGGGGAAAGGCATCTGTTCATTTTACATTTTATTATTACATATATATGCATGCTGGTGTGTTTTGCATAGTTTGTTTCTTTTCAAATAAGGTTGTCTGTGCTCTGTCCTTAAAATTAGAGATTCTTCTTTAACTTTGTGATCACTCTCACAGTTTTGGATGTGGTTTCACATTGGGTAACTGAAATACACTGAAAGTGATGAAAGTGAAAGTCGCTCAGTCATGTCTGACTCTTTGCGACCCCAAGGACTATACAGTCCATGGAAATCTCTTGGCCATGGAATTGTTGTGGTATTGGATTATATCATGTGCAGATTTTAAGTATCTTTTGGGAAATACTTTACTTACTGATACAATAATGATTAGCAAATGATAGTTTAAGATTAAATAATTTGTCTTAGATTATATCTCACTATTTATACCCTTAAGAATTTAATCATAAATGCTTCCTTGTGAATTTATGAATTATCTAGCAGTATGTTGCCCTCTAGTGGCTGTGGAAATCAATGCCATTGAGATTATGAGCCTTAGGTAGAACCAATATATTGGAGTGTCACCGTTTCACAGACACACACACCACCACTGCCACCCCATCTTGAGGTCACATTAGGAGACTTCTGTGGAGGTTAGGGTAGGGCATGGATAGAGCCAGGCTAGACCATGTCATGCTGTTTTTCACCTAGTATTTGACTCTTGAAGTTTCAGTGACAAAATGTGAGAACAGGTCTCTGTTCTCTCAAAGTAGATTTCTATCTCATAAATTCACAAAAATTTTTAACTTGATGCTGAGACAGAAATGTATATCTAGTTGTTATATGTTGACTTTTACATTCCTTAAAGTATACCCTCAATTACAAAATCTCAAAGGTAAATTTCTAAGTATTTGAAGACTGTAAAATCTAGCACATAAAAATACTTTTGATTAAGAAACAAATATTTAACCAAAAACTGTAAATAGTCATTGATATTCTCTAAAACTTAAGCTAATTCAGATTCTAAAATTTAATTAAAATGCAGAGCTCTGTGTGTCAGAACCAAATCACAATCAGAGACACAATCTAGAAAGTTGTTCAAATTGGCTTGAGCTCTAGAATAGAATCATGAGTGGCTCTAACCCAAAGTGAGTGCCCTGGAACCTACACTAAAGGCCCGTTTAGAGCCAGGCTATAAAGGTGCCTTTAGAAGTCTTGCAATTCTAGAAGAACTCTTCCTTTCTGACAGCTCCAAGGGAATAGCGGTGGTTCAGAAGGAATAACTATATTTACCTTAAAAAAAAAAAAAGCCAGTTATGTAGAAATCTTGGGCCAGAGAGTATCTTAGAACAATTTAAAGATATATCTTACATTTCTGAAGTACTTAATTTATCAAAGCACTTCCTGCTGTTGCCTTACTAGATTCTCACAGTAGACTACCGAGCAGCAGTGCAGCGATCACCATCTTCTCTGCTTTGGAGAGGGTCAAGGATTTTTCCAGTGCTCAGGAATTAGTGAATCTGGGGCAAGAATCAGGCCAGTATAGCCTGAGTGGTCTTTCTAATATCCTCTAACTTAAGATTGGATAGAAAATGCAAACTAAAAAGAAATAAAATGAGATGTAAAATATCTAGATCTAACCAAAGGTCTTCAATCTGATTACAACTTGAAATGGTGATAGAGAAAACTGAATGACATCCTGACTTTCTGTAATCTCCGGGGCACTGAGTTATACTTTGATATGGCTTAGGTCTCCTAAATGTCAGTTACCAGACTGTAACTTCTTCATTTAGAAAAAAATAACCCTGGAGTTATGCTTTAGCCTTGTTGTGCTCTAACCACATAGAACTTGGAGTCTCTCTTTCGCTGATTCTCAGTTTTAGAACATGTTCACTTGAGGCAGCGTTGTGAGAAACTGCTTTTTCATACCCATACCCTTACAGAATAGTGACTGTCTTAAACTGACTTGATTATTCTGTAGTTCATTTTGTTTCACTCCCACTGTAGATGGGATCCTATGTAGATGGTGTTGGTCAGCAAGCATTTACCGTTGGTCATCTGCAGCCCTATCAAGCTTCTCCATTCATAAGCGTTTGGAGAAGGGATACATGGCTGAGTCTGCCATTAAAAAACAGGTCAATGGCATATGATGGGAAAGGCTCTGCATGTATAGGGCCAGGAGTATATGGTAAATCTCTGTACCTTTTCATCAGTTTTTTTGTGAACCTAAAACTGTTCTTTAAAAAAAAAATTTTTAATAAAAATTTATATCTAAATACATACACATATACATATTTGTTTGTGTGTTAACTGCAGGATCTCAGGGAAGGAAATGTGAATACAAGCTGCAGTTTAGTAAGCTATGACTTAAAACCCTGTTAACTTGTAAATCCAGCAAATAGAAGTAGTTTTGAACTCTCTTGGACTCTCATGGACTTATAATCTTTATATACACAGATAACCTTGCTATCCTCAGGTATTTAAAATCTACATATATCTTCCTTAGGTAGGGTAGCCTGGCAGTCTTTATAAGGGGCATCAAGTCCTCATTTATATTAGCATGTAAGTGTTATCAGCTCTAATGCAAGTTTCTATTTTAAGGATGTATCTCTGACATCAATAAACTCTCTGAAAAAGGCACTAGGGGAAAATGAATGATTAATGCAAAATATATCCCTTAAAATTAAATATTTAGTTATTCTCATTAGTATTTTTTAAGTTTTCACATGATCACTTGCTTCAGGGAATGATGTTCACATCATAAAACTGTGAAAAATGTCACTTTTAAATTGAACATTATATTTTAAATATTAAGCTTAAATATAAATACTCATAGAATAACACTTTTTTCTACTCTCTCACAGAATACCCAAAGGATAAGCAGTTCTCAAGCCACTCAACCCCTAGCTACCCCAGTGGTGTCTGTGACAACTCCAAGCCTCCCTCCTCAGGGCCTGGTGTACTCAGCAATGCCGACTGCCTACAACACAGGTGAGCCTGCCTGTTGCCTTTTGTGGGGTTTTTTTCCTTTGTTTTGTTTCAGTGTGTGCTTTTGTGATTTTTAAAAAATGTATTTATTGAAATAAATTATTTCAAGTTTCTTAGATTCATAGTTGGATATGTTAATGACACACATGCTCGTCTTGAAAAAATTACACAGTACACATTGATTATAGAAAGATTCCCAGCATGAACTTCTGCTTACCCCTGAGAGACAACTAGCTTTTATCAAATTATGACGCACAGCAAACGGAGCAAAACAGTTGGTATTTTCTATGTAGTTCTTGTTACATAGCATCTCACTCTTCCAAGCTTTTGAAATAAGATGTTTTTCTGTATGCTGTGTCAACCTGCCTTGGGAAAGGCTGCATCCCTTGGGACCTCAGGACTCAGGGAGGTGGATCTAGGTGGCTGTGTCAGCAGGTCACATTTTCCTCCATGTGATAGCCCATTTGGTTTCTTACTGTTTGTGCCTCGGGAGCAAGACCAGGAGCTTTCTTATTTCTCTTCAAAGCCAGTCACTCCTCACCTCTGAGGTGAGCTTTTCACTCATTCATGTAATTTAGACTTTTCATCCACAAATACCCTATTTAGAGAGTATATTAGGTAAGTATAAAAATACTGCAGTGATTGTAGGGGTGCTTTCACTGTGTGGAGTGCCCAATGTATGATGGTTTCTCTAGATATGCCATTTAGGGATTGGCAGAGGACACATGGGGAGCTTCCCTTTCTCACCAGCTGAGCCAAACACTTGACGCTTCAAAAGGTGGAGGAGTGAGGGAAAGAGTTAAAAATACCTTGCCAGTTTTCAGAGACCACAGGGTAGGGCATTTATTCTCTTGTGATTCCAATAGATAGATGAATAAAGATCATCTAATTTCAGACTTCAGGGTAAATGCTGTAGCACAGTCTTTCACCCTGATCTGTGGAGCTCCCTGAGGGGTGCAGAGCCATTAATACATTTGATTGCTGCTGTAATTCCAAGTAGTTCTTTAAAAACAAAAACAACTTTAAATGGTTT
The DNA here is from genome assembly GCA_917880005.1 of Nanger dama. NCBI lineage: Eukaryota > Metazoa > Chordata > Mammalia > Artiodactyla > Bovidae > Nanger > Nanger dama. The sequence goes on along the minus strand of CAKJTW010000044.1, from coordinate 6,545,911 downwards.
TGTTGAAAAGAATGCTTCTTAGGAAATGTCTACTACCTTTTCCAACAATCAATATTAAAAAAAAAGTGCAAATGCATCAACTAAATCTAGAGTAAAGCCAGAGATTCATAGAAATTCTGTTTCATTGCCCTGGTCACCAGCTATATGAGCAACACTAGTCTAGCATACATTTTCTCCCAGGTTTATTCTGGAAAAGGAGACATACCCAAGTTGGTAACCTATGGAGGGGAAGTCCTGAGTTGTTGAGGTTACCAGTTTATACTCTGATCTTGAGAAGGTGAGGAAAGTAGAATCTATTTGTGAGCTAGAATGTTCAGAGGAGCGTTGGCTGAGGAGATGGTTCTTGAGCTGGGTGTCACCATTACATTATAGTTTACTGAGCATTTCATGGCAGGTTTTTCCAATAGAAAACTTAGATACCCCCTATATTTGTTTTTAGAAATGCCATTGGCTTTAAAGAATATTTTTTCCAAAGTCCAGAAGGAATTACCAAAACACAGAAATGGAGTCACATTCTCTTGAAACCATCCCTTATCAGTCTCACTCCTGTAACTACTTACTTCTCTCTCAGAGCACCTGTTCTGTTTAATGTTACCACATTATCTTTAATGTATTTATCTTTTTAAAACATGTATCTATAATTTGTCTTTCATTAGTATATCAACTACCTTTCTGTACATAGTTAAGAATCAAACACATGCCAGTCAGTCAGTACAGGGATGAATAAGTGAGCAACATTTCAAAAAGTACAGAGGAATCATATAGCACTTCCTCATGCCCGTCTGTAAGATTACTCCCAGCTTCTCAACTTATTCATGGATTCATTCAACACAGATATAGAGTGTGTTCTGTGTGACAAGCACTGTGCCAGGCACTAGAAATATACAGGAGTGCACAGTTAACAATGGAACTTAGGGTCTATCAGAGGAGAAAGACACAAGACAAATAGCTCTAGAAGTAATTTATCACCTTCGTGTTGAGGGCCATACTGAAGCTTTGACCTGAAGAGGCTTCGACCTGCCTAAGCCAGGCAAGAGTAGGGAGAGTGCTCCAGAAACGGGGAGCACTGTGTGCAGAGGCAGCAGGAGCATGGCTGACAGGTCTGGATGGCTGTAGAGTTGAAACCACAGAGGCAGGTTGGGATGCATACACCTTGCTGAGGACTTTTGGACATGATCTTGAGAGCATTGAGAAGCCATAAAAAGGTTTTAAGCAGAGTGGTATCATGTCTATATTTGTTTTGTATGATCACTTAACTACAGCACTCATGGGGCCACCACACAAGAGGCTACTATGATAGTCCAACTAACGAACGCTAATGGTGTGAACTATGATAGTCCAACTAACGAATGCTGATGGTGTGAACTATGATAGTCCAACTAACGAATGCTGATGGTGTGAACTATGATAGTCCAACTAACGAATGCTAATGGTGTGAACTATGATAGTCCAACTAATGAATGCTAGTGGTGTGAACTAGACTGGTGGCAGTAGAGATGGTGAGATGTGGGCAGGCTTGAGAGACAGTAGCTAGAATTGACTACACTTGATTGTTGGTGGTGGAAGTAAGTATCAAGGGTAACACCCACAGATTTCTGGCATGAACAGTTATAGGTGAGTTGGTACTATTTTCTAGAGAGAGGCAGGTTTGGAGGAAATGATGAGTCCAGTGGGGTCATGTCAGACCTGATGTGTCGGGAGAGACATCATGACAAGTAGACATGTCAGGTGGGTAGTTGGAAGGACTTGGAGGCACTGTAGAAGGTGCAGTGTGATGGACCCCCGACCCAGCTTCTGTGGGGAGGGGCAAGCCAGTGTTAGAGAGCAGTGACTGAGAAAAGACCCCAAGCACAGCTATGCTGTTTAAATTCAGTTTCTTTTTTAAAATGCTAATTCACTAGAGAGACTAATTTCTTTAAATACTTCTCTCAAGACATGGAAAAGAAGTTAAAAGTAGAAGAGCTTTTGCCACCTCTCTTTAGAACTAAATGGAAAAAAACAAATGTTAATGTTGAACTGAAATAACTCTACATGTGAATGATAACTAACATACTATGTCTTGGCCAAAATGATTATGACTGAAGCATTTATGTCTTGTAACATGAAGTTTTTCATGAACTTTGACTTTGCATGCAATCAGGGATCTTTGACAGTTCCTGTACTTCGAACAAATGCAATTAGTTAATTGTATGATAATGAATATACTGTCTATGTCACGAAGCTTGACAGCCCGTGAAAAGGGGTCCTGAATCTTTTCTGCTTCCCCTGTATTTCAAAAATATGAGACATGCTGAACTAGTTGTACTCAGGATGAACTGGAGTGTTGTCTCTTTGTTCATGAGGGTAGTAGTGAGCATATATATTTTAAATAGCAATTGTATAGGAATATCTTTTAGTGACAGCATTTTTATTATTTCTTTCTATAATCCTGGAATAAGTATCTCAACTTTTTGTGAAATAATAAGCTATAAATGTTTAGTACAAAATTGAAACCTCTTTTACTGAAATAATCCCAGACAACTGAATATAGCTAGGTCCTAGAAACCTCCCAAAAGAAAATTTTTGTCAGTTGTAGACCATAAGCTTATTTTTGGCTTCCTGGTGGCTCAGTCAGTAGAGAATCCGCCTGCAATGTAGGAGACCCAGGTTCTATCCCTGGGTTGGGAAGATCCCCTGGAGGGGAGGTCATTGCAACCCACTCCAGTATTCTTGCTGGAGAATCCCCATGGACAGAGGAGCCTGGCAGGCTTGTTGGACATGACTGAGCAACTAAGCACAAAGGGAGTTTTTTGATGTTATGAAGTACCTGGCTTCTTTCAGACTAAGAAAATTTTGGGCACAACTATTTGAAAAGCAGGTGTTGTATGGTCCTTTTATTACACACAGAAGGAACGTTTTCTTCTCTTTTTAGACTACTCACTGACTAGTGCAGATCTGTCAGCCCTGCAGGGCTTCAACTCGCCAGGAATGCTCTCTCTGGGACAGGTGTCCGCCTGGCAGCAGCACCACTTAGGACAAGCAGCCCTCAACTCTCTCGTGTGAGTAACTGACTAGATGTTTTCACCAAACCTCTACCTATGCTTCCCAACCTGTGTCTCATTCCACTGGTAGAAGAAAGATAACCTGAAGGTATTCAGGCCTACCTGTCACCCTTCTCTCTTGCTTTGGTTAACATCAACAGACAGAATAAGAAAAAGAGCTGTGCCCATTGCTTTATCCCTGGATTGTAGGGAAGGGTGGTAGGGGCTGGGTTTCTTATGTATGGGTCAGACTACGGGGGATTCATGTCGTTGACCCCAGTCCACTGCACACATTGTACCTCTCCAGAAAGGGTTCGCAAAAGAGAATGTTCCTTACAGACAGCATGAAAAGGGATTACAGTGGTGCTCAGGTAGGACAGGCATCACTAGCAGGAGGAGAAGGAATGGTGTTTTGGTAAAACTAGAATAGTCAGCCCAAGGAGAAGCTGGAGGAGAACAGTCCAGAAGAGGGGACAGCATAACAGGTTAGCTGTATCGCTCCTGTCAGGACACGTGGGACTCCCAGCCTCTTGGCCTAAAAGTCCCCAGAGAGGCTCCCTGGATCCTGGTAGCTCCACAGTACACACTACACTCTACACAGTACACACAGTACACAGTACACACACAGTACAGGGTCGTTGGTCAACTTGAGAACTATGTCATGGAGAAATGGCCAGGGTATCTGAGGGAAATCTCTTTGCTTACACAGGTGTTTGGCCTTCGGGCGTGTGCAGAGCATCCTAAATGAACACACTAAATATAGCCGTGCAAAGGCAGGCAGAAAAGGCTTGGTACTCAGACTGAGGAAAAGGCGTGTGCACACTTTACTGTGTCCTCCTCTGAGCCACTCACTTAGCCTTTCTGAGACTCATCTGGAGAGTGGGGTGACGTGGCTGCCTTCTGAGAGCTGCTGTGAGCGTAGGTGGCAGGTGCTGTCACAGAGGCAGAGCAGAAGGGAGAGGGAGTTGGGGTCAAGGTGCCACTGTCCCTCTGCCACTTTGGTCCCCACGGATCAGTCACTGACACTGTTTTGGAAATTTCAGCCACAGAAGTACCAAGATTTGGGTAACAGAACCAGCCACTAGAAATCTTGACTGTACTCATTTCTGTTTTTACGAGGGATATATTATTTTTTCTATGTGAAGCACTGCAGGAAACACCAATACTGGTCTTGGGGAGTTCTGGCAGTGTTTCAGACCCTGGGCTCTTTGTCAGTCAGGTGGTATCTAGTATCCCATTCATGCAGATGCACTCACAAACCAGCTGTCTAACAGATCTTTGTTTTTTTCCTTCAGTGCTGGAGGGCAGTTATCTCAGGGTTCAAATTTATCCATTAATACCAACCAAAACATCAACATAAAGTCAGAACCAATTTCACCTCCCCGGGATCGAATGACCCCATCAGGCTTCCAGCAGCAGCAGCAGCCACAGCCACAGCCACCGCCACCGCCGCCGCAAGCCCCACAGCCACAGCCCCGGCAGGAAGTGGGCCGCTCCCCTGTGGACAGTCTGAGCAGCTCCAGCAGCTCCTACGACGGCAGTGACCGGGAGGATCCGCGGGTGACTTCCACTCTCCCGTTGTGCTCGGCCGGCCCCCAAACTCTGAGGACAGAGAAAGCCCTTCTGTAAAGCGGATGCGGATGGATGCATGGGTGACCTAAGGCTTCCAGGCAGGTGTTTGTACTTTGTGTTACTGCAGTGAACTGCTCTACATATCTAAACTGGTAAATAAGGACATGAGTTAAATATATTTATATGTACATACATACATATATATCCCTTTACATATATATGTATGTGGGTGTGAGTGTGTGTATGTGTGGGTGTGTGTTGCGTACACAGAATCAGGCACTTACCTGCTAACTCTTGTAGATCTGCAGGTGTGCGTACCACAGCAAACAGAGCACCCTGTAGGCAGAGTCTAGTCTGGCACTTCCTTGGACTACTTGTTTCATAAGATAACCAGTTTTTGCAGAGAAACATGTACCCTATATATAATTCTCCCACACTAGCTTGCAGAATCCTAGAGGGCCCCTACTTGTTTTATTTAACTGTGCGGTGACTGTAGTTACTTAAGAAAAATGCTTTGTAGAACAGAGCAGTAGAAAAGCAGGAACCAAGAAAGCAATACTGTACATAAAATGTCATTTATATTAATTACCCAACCTGGCATGGGTCTCTATTGCAGAGAGGTGCATGGGAAAGGGCTGTTGATATTAAAAAACATAAAAAAGCCCCACACATAACTGTTTTGCACGTGCAAAAATGTATTGGGTCAAAGAAGTGATCTTTAGCTAATAAAAAGAGAGAGAATAGAAAACACGCATGAGATATTCAGAAAATATTAGCCTAGAGATATAGAGCATTAACAGTAAATTAATATATTAAGTTATAATTGGAATATGTCAGAAGTTTCTTTTACAGTCATATCATAAAATTAAAGAAACTGATTTTAGCTCATGTATATTTTATATAAAAGAAAACACCCTTATAAATTGATGACTATATATAAAATTATATTCACTACTTTTGAACACATTCTGCTATGAATTATTTATATAAGCCAAAGCTGTATGTTGTAACTTTTTTTTTTTTTTTTTTAGAGAATAGCTTTATCTTGTTTTAACTTTTTAGTTTTATTTTGAGAGGGGGAAAAAAACAAACAAAAATATCTTGCAAGCAGAACCTTGGAAAAAAAAAGCCATGAACACTTATTATTCTATATGTAAATTAAAAGTTGAGCCAAACTCTTTGTGTATATAGCATCTTAAATATATTATCACCTTTGATGTAAGTACCTATGTATTGTATGGTCACCAGATTAAAAAGTATATTTTTGTGGATTGCCGCCAATTTAGGGGGAAAAGGCGAGATCCTTATTAAGTAGAGTATTCACTGTTTAATATTTACTATTTTGTTAAATATACTGTACTTTGGATTTTAATTATTGGCCCAGTCTTTTCAGAGGATTGTATAAAGGGGTTTCTCCCCTCACTGGTGGTGAATGTGTGATGTTACTTACATTGTAATCTTTGTGCCGTATGGGTTGAGCATTATTATATATTTTATATGTGTATATAAATAGCAAAGTGGCAAAAAAATTGATGTTAAGTTCATCCTGCATAAATGTAAAATGTGTTGTAACAGATTTTATAAGGCATTATTTAAAACTTGCCTTTTGTGAGGAAAAAATATAGTAGAAAAACTGACCTAATTTAATTAATATTAGAGAAAATGGCAAAATAGTAGATGAGCACAAAGGTTTTATAAGTGGTAAATGATTAGGTAAGAATATTTGTGGGGGAAGGGATCTTTGTTTCTTGACCCTCTAAAATAGATCGATGCAGCTGGTTACAAGATAACTATCATTCTGGACACTCTGTGCATTGAATGACACTTCAGTGTGGGGAGAAGTCCTCTCATGGTGCAGATCCTTGGCATGACTCCTGCCATCCTGATGCCCTCAACTGAGATGCTGACCAAGGCCTTACTCTCTCAGGAAGACAGCTAAGTGGTGACAGCAAGTTCGGCAGTTCCCTGGGCTTGTGCCATGACAAAATTCAAAGTCCTGTATATCTTTCATCGTCGATTTTTAAATACTCGTTTTCTTGAGAAACTCAAAATAAGGGTTGAAAATTACTGCTATTTTATATTTTAAACTTAATATTAAGCAGCTACCTACAATTTTTACTTACGTTTTTGCTTTTTCCCCTAAATTGCGTTCCTTGTGACATTTTCCTCATATGCTGTTTGTGACAAATCATCAGCCAAATTTCCTGGCTGACATATAGGTAGTTAGGTACAGGATAAACTTGTGGCATTCACAGCTGCAAAGTGGAATTCTGTTTTTAATGACATTTTGGGTAGTAAATTTTGATAGAGGCCAAAAAAGGGAGAGTGATACACTCTCTCCTCTCATCAATTTAGACATTTGGCTTTTATTCAGAATGGATTTGTTTTGTTTTAAATATACTTATTTTACTGAACAACTTACAGGCACATTTCTTCATGAGGTCACACCTAGTTGAAACAACGCAGTTTCCCAACACTGAATTTCCAAGATAATCCTTACCACTTTGTAAACCATTTATAGCTTTGAAAGTGTTCAGTGCTTCTTTGGTTGTTATTTATGCATGTTCATGAACTTCTGCTGTACATGGGATAGGAGTTAACACATTCACATTTACTGTCTATTTTCTTGTGTGCCTTACGAGATGGCTTTTCTGACTGTATCTCAATAGTCTTTCTTTCTATGCAGGTTTATAATCAGTACAACTACTGTTTTCTAAAATAATATTACCAAGGCTCGGAGTTTGTATTTCAATTACACTGACCAAGTAACAATGTATTCCATTTTCAGGAACTGAGTATTTGACTGTTAACCCTTTTCTCATACGCCCAGTGTGACTTAGAGCATATGGACTTGACAGAGGCGCCCTCCCCCAGACCCCATGTACGAACACATCACACGCACGCACCTCCTAGTGGGAACCAGCTCACAGTGGGGAAGACACAAACCACATTACTTCAGAACCTACCTTCCTTACCCTTTTTGGACTCCTGTGTTTTGTATGACACCATTGCAAGAAATTTTATCCCTGCAGATGAAGTATTTTATTACTAAAAGACAAAAACAAAAAAAGCTAGAGTAAATTGCACTGGTTAAAGTACGGTTTCCAGCAGCTGTACTTTCTTCAGCAGTCTACCTGGTACTGCATTGAAAGGGAAAGTCACCATTGTATGTCTACAGATGGTCCCAATCAAAACTCCATCTTTTGAGCCCTAATTATGTCCATTGTGTTAAGAGACTAAATCAGGGGTTTGTTCTAAAAGAACAATATATGTTTTACCATTTCCTTTTACTGTAAGGACAGCTAATAAAGCATTAACATATTTTCTGTATTAACCATCATGCGCACAAGAAATACATAGTAAATAAGGAACCAGAAAACTCCTGGCATCGGATCATAAGAAGCTAGATGATTAGAATGTGAAAAAGATTTTACAAATGTAAAACTTTTATTTCTCTGTAGAAACTTTCTTCACTTTGCTGTGCAAGAAGACACTGCTTTGCTATATTTAAAATGGCTTTTTTAAAAGAGATTTATGTATTTGGTAAATGTTTGTAGTCAACAGTTCACACAAGAAGCTGTACACGGTTTGAACATGTAAAACCGTTTGGCGGCACAAGCTGGACTTTGTTGCCATCCTTGAGATGAACCTTTTAAGAAAAAAAATAAGTTAATCTCAATTTTTCCCTGAATGTGTTGTTTTTTTCCTTCATTATACAATAAATATTATAGTGAACTTTTATCAAATGGTTAAGAAAATGTTAGAGGTTGTTGTAAACTATTTGTATCCTGCACTCACTACAGTAAAGACGGACTGGCTTTTCCTGTGTACTCCAGACTCTGTCATATTTGCCACCAGTCGCCCTCTTTTCCATTCCCCTCCCTTTCCCAAACCTCTTCCGCCTGCAAGTCCCTTTTACTTCCTTTGAGATGTGCTTGAGGAAATTGTTAGAGTGCTCCACCCACCCCCTGAATTGGCTCCTGAGGCCTCTCCTCCTGGGCGGCCCTGGACCCTTCAGGAAGCAGCCAGCGACCTAGTCCCAGCATCAGCCAGCCTGGCTGTTGTGTGCCTGTTGGTGTGGATACATTAAACCCATTCAGGCTCTGGTAACAGCTTCCTGCAGGATATGCTACTAGAGTGCGGGGATGGATGTGGGGCATTTGTTAGAACTTAATTGTCATCAGTTTATTTTTCTTTCAAGTTTAGGTGGTGAAATGATTTGTTTTACCCAAAATGCATACATAATACTGAGCTGGGGTGGCAGAAACAGATTTACTAAATAAATTTTTATTTTCAAAAGTGACAGATGTGAAAAATTATCTTAAACTTGCAGTGAAAAGTTTTTTTCCTCTGATTTGCCTTCCTAGCCATCTCCCAGCTAAGCAGATTCTTGCTGTCAGATAAATTAAAAGCTAAATTTTTGTGCTGGCTTTACTTGCTAGCTACTGTGAAACTCTGATTAGCCGGTTTTGAAAGCTGGTTGAAGCCTGTGGCTAAAAATAATCACAGCTGCAGCTACTTGAAATCAATTCACTGTGACTTCCTAGTTAGCTCCCATGCATCCTGCCTTCCTCTAGGCTCTGTCTGGTTTTTAAGTTGATTCTGTGTCTGACTGGTAACAGCCAAGAAAATGGTTTCTCAGTGATGGTCTTCTGCCATCAGGATGGCTCCTGCCATCTCCCATCTGCCTGTCCAGTCTCTCACAAGGAGTCAAAGTACCCCTTGGTTGTAGAACTGAGCAGACAGCTATATTCCTTCCAGGTGACACAAGGGTTGGGAGGGTTCCAAACGGGCACCTGAAGCACTCCAGGAGGGGCTGGCAGGGGCTGAATGGACGTGTGCCCCCAGACAGTGTGAGAGCTGGGCCCCAGCCCAGGACTGCACATGGCCAGAGTGAATTCCCACCTCCACTTCAGGGTCTGCTTCCAGAGGACCCAGCTTTGAGAACGTGCCCTAGACCCCACAGGCGGGCTGCTCTGTGAATACCGAAGTGTCCGAACGTAGCCGGGAAAGAAAAAAGTCAGTTATACTAACTGGTTTCACCATATTATCCTCTCTTACCTTTCTTCTTAGACTTTAGTTTTGAATTAATTTTTAACTTACAGAAAAGTTGAAAAAATAGTAGGTTCATATGTCCCTCTGTCAGCTTTCCCTAATGTTAATATTTACATAACCTTAGTACCACTATCTTGAGGAGTCAGACACCACTGAGCAACTAAGCACAGCATGGTACCACTATAAGAACCAAGAACTTAACACCAATAAAGCACTAGTAACTAAACACCTTACTTGAATTTCACCACTTAGCCACTGTTTCTGTTCCAGGATCCAACCCAGGATCCCACATTGTATTTAGTTGTTATGTCTCTGTAATAGTTCCCCAGTCTTTTCTTGTCTTTAAAAAGACAAGATGCTTTTGAAGAATACTGATCAGTTATCCTGAATAGTATTCCCTTGATGTGGATTTGTCTGATGTTTTCTTATTATTATCGTGAGCATGCATTTTGGCAGGAATACCCAGAAGTGTGCCCATAATGCATCATGCATTTCTTGATGTCGTATGTTTCCACAGGTGATGTTGACCATGACCACTTGGTTAAGTGGTTTCTTTTGGCTTTCTCCACTGTAAAGTTACTATCTTTTCCTTGTTGATAAATATCTTGAGGAGATACTTTGAAACTATATAGATTTCTCAAACTTCTTGGTCACAATAATTATTTCTGAAGTATTTGCCTGATTTCTTCTACATTTATTAATTGGGAGCTGTCCCTCTCCCCACTAATTTATTTGATTATATTATAATGGATTCATGATTTTTTTTTCCCTTTGGGTTATAATCTAGTACTATCATTCTGTTCCTGAAGTTATTCCAGCTTTGGTCATTAAGAGGTTCAAGTAAATGCTGATGTTTGTTGGCAAAGCTCCTTCCCACTTTTCAAGCATTTCTTTACTTTCTGGCAAGATGTTAAACACTGACACTCATTCCAGGTACTGGAATAACCACCTCTCTAAGATTCCTAGATCCATGTATTGGAGAATGGCATTTAGAAACCAAGGTAAGTACACTGTATTTGCTCATTGCTACTAGAGTATCACTGCTCTTTGGCCCTCTCTGCAGCCAAAGCTAGGAAATAAATGTAGGTATGTTCACTCATGGGCTTCCCAGGTGGCTCAGTGGTAAAGAATCTGCCTGCAAATGCAGGAGATGTGGGTTCCATCCCTGGGTGGGGCAGATCCCCTGGAAAAGGAAATGGCAACCCAGTCCAGTATTCTTGCCAGGATAATCCCATGGACTGAGGAGCCTGGCGGGCTGCAGACCATGGGGTTGCACAGAGGTGGACATGACTGAGTGCTGATGCATGCTCTTGAAGACAGACATAAATTCATATTTTGCAGCTAGTTATCTAAACATGTATGTGGAAAAACACGTGTTTTGTAGTAATACTTTTATATTTCAATTTGACTTCTTAAGATTCCTTTTAGCCTCTCCTTTCTTATTTGTAAATCTCCCTACGGTAAGAACCTGACTTTACTATCTGCAGTCTTTTTACTTCTTCAGTTTTGGTGTACACATTAGTTTTAGAACTGCCCGTCCAGGGACTTAGTTGGTCCAGTGTTAGGACTCTGTTTCCACTGCAGGGAGAACAGGTTTGATCTCTGGTCTAGGAACAAAGATCCTGCATGACTTGCAGCCAAAAAAATTTGCCAGTCCACACCTAAGTGAGAAACATTTATTGACCAAATTAGAGCATTTGAATAGTTCCTTTCACATCTGCCTTACATTTATCCCTTGAGGGCAGTGTTTTCCATAGTTTCAGTTCCCAACCACCTTCCATGTTGTTATTCAATATAGTTAGGATCATCTGTTGATGTTTTTACTTCAGATACCCTCCCTTCATGGCCTTCCCAGATGGCTAGCTCAGTGGTAAAGAATCCACTTGCCAATGCTGGAGATGCAGGTTCAATCCCTGGGTCAGGTAGATGCCCTGGAGGAGGAAATGGCAACCTATTCCAGTATTCTTGCCAGGATAATCCATGGAAAGAGGAGTCTGGCAGGTTACAGTCCATGGGTTTGCAGAGTTAGACAACTGAGCACACATGCACTCCCTCTCATGCTAGTTGTTTTTATTGGAGGAGATGAGTGAATGGTATCTGAAGCACGGTTGCTGCTGCTAAGTCACTTCAGTCGTGTCCAACTCTGTGCGACCCCATAGATAGACTGCAGCCCACCAGGCTCCTCCATCTCTGGGATTCTCCAGGCAAGAGTACTGGAGTGGCTGCCATTTCCTTCTCCAATGCATGAAAATGAAAAGTGAAATGGAAGTCACTCAGTCATGTCCGACTCTTAGCGACCCCATGGACTGCAGCCCACCAGGCTCCTCCATCCATGGGATTTTCCAGGCAAGAGTACTGGAGTGGGGTGCCATTGCCTTCACTGTTAGAAGAATCAGAGCTATCAAAAGATACTCAAGAGTATTGTCACTCTCTTCTCACCCCTGCTACCCTACCCCTCCCTGAATTCTCCTGCCAGCCCTCTACTGATAACTAATCTCTAGTTTCTGGTTTAATCCTTCCAGTGTATCTGGTATAAACAGGATATAAACTACAGACTCCTGAACAACTAATGGGTCAAAAATAAAATATCCTGAAAAAAATGCAGATGGAGACAAAATATATCAAAACCAATGGGATGCTGCAAAAGTGATTCATAAAGAGGAATTTACAGTGATAAATGCATATATAAAGTGAAGTGAAAGTTGCTCAGTCATGTCTGACTCTTTGCGACCCCATGGACTATACAGTCCATGGAATTCTCCAGGCCAGAATACTAGAGTGGGTAGCTATTCCCTTCTCCAGGGGATCTTCCCAAGCCAGGGGTCAAACCCAGGTCTCCTGCATTGCAGTGGATTCTTTACCAACTAAGCAATGAGGGAAGCCCAGAAATACATACATAAATAAAAAGAAAGATCCCAAATAAAAACCTAACTACATCTCAAGGAACTTAGAAAAAGAACTAACCAAGCCAAGGTAAGCAGAGAGAAGGAAACAACAGATCAGAGGGGAAATAGATCAGAGGAAAAAATGTAAAAGATTCAAAACAAAGAGCTGATTTTTTTTTTTTTAAGGCAAACTTTTAGCTGGACTAATTAAGAATAGAAGAGAGAATGCAATGAGAAATCAAAAAGGCAATATTACAACTGATAATACAGAAATACATAGGATCATAAGACTTTCTATGAACACTTACATACCAGCAAATTGAACAACATAGAAGAAATGGATAAATTCCTAGAAACACAACCTACCAGGTTTGAATCTGGAAGAAACAGAAAATCTGACTAGACCAATAACAGATTAAATCAGTAATCAAAAACCTCCCAACACAAGCCCAGGGTCAGATGTTTTGCTGGTGAATCTTACTGGTTAAAGAATTGCCAGTCCTCAAACTATTCCCAAAAAATTGAATGGGAGGGAACACTGCCAAACTCATTTTATGAGGCCAGGACTTACTGATAGCAAAGCCAGATAAGGACAATGTAAGGAAAATTACAAGCCAGTATCCCTGATGAACAGAGATGCAAAAATTCTCAACAAAATGTTAGCAAAACACATTAAAAGGATATATGATCAAGTGAGATTTATCCCTAGGATATAAGGGTGGCTTAACATATACAAATGAAACCATATGATAAATCACATTAATAAAGATGAAAATCATATCATTTCAATAGATGCAGAAAAAGGGTTTGACAAAACATCCTTTCATGATAAAAATGCTTAATGAAGTGAGTATAGAAGGGGCAAACCTCAACATGACAAACCCACAACCATCCAACACACAGTCATGCAACAGTGGAAGGTTGAAAGATTTTCAAGACCAGGAACAAGACAAGGACACCTACTCCCCACTCTTGGTCAACGGACTTGCAGTCCTAGCCAGGGCAACTGGGCAAGATAAAATAGATTCTGGGGGGAAATGGCTATGTAGGATATCCCAGCTTCCCCAATCATTAGGCAGCTATTGACAAATAAAAACCACTCCAAGAGATCTCAAAATTTTAACAACACCATGGAACAAAAACAAAATGAAACACTGAGAATAACTGAACAAGAAGAGAAGACAAATACTACATTTTACCTTTGCATTATCCCATCCTCCAACACAATATTCAGCAGCAAGAAGGCACTTCCCAGCTACAAAGAGTCCCCTGAGTGGGAGACTTGCCCTACAGGAAAACTCAGCAGCTTCTACCACTAAAGTCACCAGCCAGCTGCTCCTATTTGCCAGCCACACCATTTACATTCTGAACACCAGCCAGCTGCACTCCAGTCCCTGCTTCCCCACCCTCCCCTCCCTCTCCTGCCTTCCGTCAGAGCCTGGACCTGACGGAGGTAGTGCACTGGGTTCCCATGGCTGCACAAAGGAGTCAGACACCTGAGTACATCCTCACCTCCACCAGAACCTGGGAGCTACACCTGGAGCAAACTCTGGCTTCAGGAGCTCCGTGAGTGTAAGACACAAGCCTCTGTGCCCTCACCTGACCCTCACCACTGGCTCTGTGTGAGGGACTAGACCCTCCAAATGCCCACATGTATGCACAAGCCTGACACTGGCCACAAGCCTAATGCTGGTCACTGGCCTCCACTGTAGCACATAAACAGAGGAGGGGGTACAGCCACAGACAGACATCCTGACAGCCAAAATCCCCAGAGGCTGCCTTTGGGCAAGGATCAGGCCCTGCTTCCCCTTACTGGCAGCAACAAGACGCCTACCTATCAAGACCCTCTTCCAGCTTTGCTGCAGCATGCCAACAGCTCAGCTTCCATCACCAGCCCTCACTATAGTGCACACACGCCCGGGGAGAGTGTAGCACAGGGATGCCCAGGGCACCTGCAGCTGCTTGCGGCCTGGACCAGACCCTGTCTTCTGTTGCTGGCCAGCACCACCACACCTAGCTGTGACTGGCCCCTCTGACAGTGCCCCTACGTGTCTCCAGCCTGAGCCCCACCCCCGGCCTTCACTACAGTCCGCATCGCCAGGGGGAGAAAAAACAGACATAGGAGAGAGCACCAGTGTCTGGGGCCCCAGCAGCTGTTTCTGAGTCCAGACGAGGCCCTGTCTTCTGTTGCTGGCCAGCACCGCCATGCTTACGTGTAGCTAGTTCCTCCAGCTGAGGAGCTGCGTGCCCCCAGGCATAACCCCGTCACTATCCTCCACTGCAGGATGCGCACCCTGGGGGAGAGTGTGAAGACACAGGACACCCAGGTCCTCCACAGATGCCACTGACCCGCATCTTGCTACCAGGCTTGACCCCCATCACTTCAAGTGTGCCTGAAAATAACCTCTGCCACTACATAAGCACCAGCAGTGGCCCCAGCAGCACAGTATGGGCACACCACTGGCTCCAGCCACCACTACTGTCTGCCCTGACTGCTAGCTACTTGATCCAGGAGGCACAGCTTAGAAGGCCCATATCCCTTGCAGCTATTGCAGACTTCGTGAGTGCTCACCTAGGAATACAGTTGTCAATACTGCAGATCTGACTGGTTTGAGACAGACATCACATCTCCATTGGATCCAGTGCTACCATGTGGCCTGTGCCACTAGACCAGGGGTCACCACACAATCTGGTGTTCCCCTTTCCACAGGTCACAGGCTTCTCTTACCAGGATCAGTCCCCATAAAGTTTGGTGGAGGTGACTGCCTCTTCAAATTATCAGATGCCTACAGAAGTCTACAGGGATTACAAAGAACCAGGAAAGCATATCTCCACCAAAGGAATACAGTAAGCCTCTCATATCCAGACCAAACAAATGGAGATTCAGGAATTTCCCAACAAATAATTAAAAATAATTGCTCTCCAGATGCTCAGAGAACTATAAAAGAACACAGATCATCAATTTGATACTACAAGGAAAATAATATAAGAACAAAATAAGAAAGCTCAATGAAGAGACAGAAAACATTAAAAAACAAATTTTGAAGCCAAAGAATACAATGACTGAAAAGTCTTCAACAAAGATCTTCAACAGCATATTTGAACAAATGGAAGAATCAGTGGGCAAGAAGACATTGATTAAAATCGTGCAGTTTGAAAAGCAAGAAGAAAAAATAATGAAAAGGACAAAGAAAGCCTACAGGAGTCGATACATAATCAAAAGAAATAAAGTACATATTACTGGAGTCCCAGAATGAGGAGAGGGGGAAAGGTGTAGAAGCTTATTTAAGGAAATAATGGCTCAGAATTTTCCGACATGAGAATTGGACATTCAAGTTCATAAAGCTAACAGGTCACCAATCCAAAACATTATTTTCCAAAACACATAGTGATAAGATTGATGGCAAGAGAAAAAAATTCTCTTATACAAGGGAGACTCCATAACGCTATTAGTAGATTTCTCACCAGATACTAGGCAAGGATAAAATGACATGATATGTTTAAAGTGCTAAGAGCAACTGCCATCTAAGAATACCTTACCCAGTAAAGTCCTTCAGAAATAGAGGTGAAATAAAATCTTTCCCTAATAAACAAAATCTGAGGGGACTCATTACCACTGAACCTATATTATAAGAAATGCTGAGAGGAATTCTTCAAGCTTAAAAAAAACCCACTAGTTAATAGATTGAAAACATTTGAAAATATAGAACACACTGGTAAAGGACAGAATAAGATTTCAAATACAGTAATCTGATGTGCAAACTAGTTAACTCTAGATAAAGGCTACATGGCAAAAGTATGAAGCATAGCTTAACTAGCAACAATTTGTTAATGAACACACAATAAAATATGTAAATGGTATCATCAAAAACCTAAAAGGGGAGGAGGAATAAATGGATACAACTTTTATATGCCATCAGACTAAACTGTTATAGATCAAGAAGCTGAAGTGTGAGGTCACAAAAGTCTTAGCGTATTTAAGAATGAACTCATACTAAGTATCTTTTCTAACGAAAGTGGTATGAAACCAGAAATCAATAGCAGGAGGAAAGCTGGAAAAACCCCAAATATATGGAGACTAAAAGGAGATCAGCTCTGGGATTTCTTTGGAAGGAATGATGCTAAAGCTGAAACTCCAGTCCTTTGGCCACCTCATGCGAAGAGTTGATTCATTGGAAAAGACTCTGATGCTGGGAGGGATTGGGGGCAGGAGGAGAAGGGGATGACAGAGGATGAGACGGCTGGATGGCATCACTGACTCGATGGACGTGAGTCTGAGTGAACTCTGGGAGTTGGTAGTGGACAGGGAGGCCTGGTGTGCTACGATTCATGGGGGTCACAAAGAGTCGGACACGACTGAGTGACCGAACTGAACTGAACTGAGACAACATGTTCCTGAATAATCAATTGGTCAAAAAGAAATATAAAGGGAAATTAAGAGTTAGCTTAAAAACCAATGAAAATGGAAGCACAACATGTCATAACCTATGAGATGCCACAAAAGCAGTCTTAAGAGAGAAGTTTGTAGTGATAAACGTCTGCCTATTTTAAGGAAGAAAAAGCTCAAGCAAACAACCTCACTTTGCAACTCAAGGGACTAGGGAAAAAGAACATACAAAGCCTAAATCTAGTAAAAAGAAGGAAATAAAAAGATCAGAGCAGAAATAAATGAAATAGAGACCAGAAAAATAATAGGGAAAAAAATCAATGAAGCCAAGAACTGAGTGTTTTAAAAAGATAATAAGATTGAGAAACCTTCCGCTAGATTGAATCAGAAAATGAAATAAAAAATATTACAAATGATAGAAATACAAAGGATCATGAGCAACAACTACACACTAACAAACTGTATACCCTAGGAAAAAAATGAAATTTCTTAGGAACACAGACTCTACCTAGACTGAAGATATAGAAAAATTTAAGCAAGCCAATATTGAGTAAGAAGATTGAATCAGTAATCAAAAACTTCCCAGCACAGAAAACCCGTATGGTTTTGCTGATGAATTCCACCAAACATCTAAAGAAGAAATAATGAAAATCCTTCTCAAACTATTGCCAAAAAATAATTGAAGAGGAGGGGATATACCCAAACTCATTTACAAGGTACCGTTACCCTGATACCAAACCAAAAACAGATACTTCAAGAAAAAGAGAACTACAGGCCATTATCCCTAATGAAGATAGATGCAAAGGATTTCAAAAAAATATTAGCAAACTAAATTTAGCTGAGTGAAATGATCATTTACCATGATCAAGAGAGATTTATCCTTGGATACAAGGTGGTTCAACCTATGCAAATCAATCAACATGCGACACCACTTTAATAGAATGAAAGATAAAAATCGTATGATCGATTCAACAGATGTAGAAAAAGTGTTTGTCCAAATACATCCTTTCCTGATAAAAATGCTCAAGAAAGGAGGTATAGAAGGAACATACCTCAATACAAGTCATACATGAAAACTCTATAGCAAATATTACATCCAATTGCTGAAAGGCTGAAACCTTCTACCCTGTACCAGGAACATGACAAATGTGCACACTCACCACTGCAATTCATAATACTGGAAATATCAGCCACAGAAAGTAGGCAAGAGAAAAACACACCTCCAAATAAGAAAGTAAGGTTGACTTTGCTTCCAGATGATATGATCTTATATCTATATATGAAATCCTAAAGACATCATTCTAAAATTATTAGAACTAATTAATAAATTCAGTAAAGTTGCAGGACACAAAATCAACATACAGAAAACAGCTGTGTTTCTATACACTAACAAACATCTGAAAAAGAAGCAAAACAATCCTATTCATAATAGCAAATAAAAGAATAAAATACTTAGGGATACATATAGCTAAGGAGGTAAAATTTCTTTTGCCTGTAAATTACATGGATTGGAAAAATTAATGTTGTTAAAATGTCCATCGTCTCCAAAGCTGTCTATGGAGTCATTGCAACCCATATCAAAATTCCAAAGACATTTTTCAGAAAAATAGAAAAAAATCCTTAAATATGTATGGAGCCGTAAAAGACTCTAAATGGCCAAAACTATTAGAAAGAAGAACAAAGAAAGACACATCATACTTTCTGATTTCAAACAATAATACTACAAAGCTACAGTAATCAAAATAATGTTGTATTAATACAAAAATAGACATACAAGGAATTCCCTGGTGGTCTAGGGCTAGGGCTTGGTACTTTCACTGTGGTTCAATCCTGGTCATGGAACTAAGATCCTACAACCCACCCTGTGCAGACAAAATAAAATTGACACACAAGTCAATGGAACAGAAGCAAGAGCCTAAATATAACCCTTGGATATACAGTCAACCAATATTGACAACGGAGTAAAGAATACTCAGTAGTGAAATGATAGTTTCTTTCCTTTAAATGGTGCTGAGAAAATTTGATAGTCTCTTTCCAGTCAATGGTGCTGAAAAAAACTGAATATTGATACATAAAAGAGTAAAAGCAGAACCCTGTCTTACACCAATCACAAAAAATAACTCAAATGGATTAAAGACTTAAATATAAGACCAGAAACCATAAAACTAGAAGAAAACACAGGGTAAAAGTTCTTTGACATTGGTCATAGCAAGGATATTTTGGATATAACACCAAAAGCACAAGCAAGAAAATAAAAATTAAACAATTTGGACTACATCAAACTAAAGAGTTTCTGCAGAGAAAAGGAAGCAACCAACAAAATGAAAAGACAGCCTACAGAATAGAAGAAAGTATTTGCAAGCCATATATCTAATAAGGAGTTAATAAGCAAAATATATTAAAGAACTAACACAACTCAATAACAAAAATAAACAATCCAATATAAAAATGGGCAGAGAATCTGAATAGATGTTCGCCCCCAAAGGAAAAATACAGATGGTCAACAGGTAACATAAAAAGATTCTCAATATCATGAATCATCAGGGAAATGTAAATCAAAACCATAATGAGATGTCACTTCATACCTGTTAAAATGGTTGTCATCTAAAATGTGAGATAATAAGCTTAACAATGAAGTAAAGGAAACCACAATGCACCATTGGAGAGAACTTAAATTGCTCTAGTCACTATGGAAACTGTACGGAGGCTCCTCCCAGTTTTTGACACTAATGATGACCCAGGAATCCCACTTCTGGTATATAGACAAAATAAACAAAAACACCCCTTCGTGGATCACAGCCTTGTTGTGATGAAGAAGCTTGCAAAGCTCAATGAAGCTATGAGCCATGCCATGTAGGACCACCCAAGATGGATGGGTTATAGTGAAGTGTTCTAAAAAAATGTTGGCCCACTGGAGGAGGAAATGGCAAACCATTCTAGTATTCTTGCCCTGAGAAACCAATGAATAGTACAAAAAGGCAAAAAGATGTGACACTGGAAGTTGAGCATCCCCAAGAAGAAAGCTGTCAAATATACTGCTGCAGAAGAGTGGAGGGAAATGACCAATAGCTCCAGAAAGAATGAAGTGGCTGGGATAAAGTGGGAACGACAATCAGTTGTGTATGTGTCTGGTGATGAAAGTAAAGTCCAATGCTGTAAAGAACAACATTGCATAGGAATCTAAAATGTTAGGTCCATGAATCAAGGTAACTTGGAAGTGGTCAAACAGGAGATGGCAAAGTGAACATCAACATTTTAGGAATTAGTGAACTAAAATGGACCGGAATGAGTGAATTTAATTCAGATGACTGTTATATCTACTACTGTGGGCAAGAATCCCTTAGAAGAAATAGAGTAGCCCTCATATTTAACAAGAGTCCAAAATGCAGTACTTGGTTGGAATTTCTGAAATCACCAAACAATCTCCATTTGTTCCCAAGGCAAACCATTCAAAATCACAGTAATCCAAGTCTATGTCCCAACCACTGAAGCCAATGAAGCTGAAGTTAAACGATTCTATGAAGACTTACAAGATCTTCTAGAATTAACACCAAAAGAAGATGTCCTTTTCATCATAGGGAATTGGAATGCAAAAGTAGGAAGTCGAGAGATGCCTGAGTAACAAACAAGTTTGGTCTTGGAGTGAAAAATGAAAAAGGGCAAAGGCTTGCAGAGTTTTGTCAAGAGGACACACTAGTCATAGAAAACACCATTTTTCAACAACACAAGTGACGACTCTACATATAGACATCACCAGATGGTCAATACCAAAATCAGATTGATTATATTCTTTGCAACCAAAGATGGAAAAGCTCTATACAGTCAGCAAAAACAAGACTAGGACCTGACTGTAACTCAGATCATGAACTCCTTATTGCAAAATTCAGGTTTAAATAAAAAATAAATAGGGAAAGCCACTAAGCCACGCAGGTATGACCTAAATCAAATCCCTTATGCTTATACAATGGAGGTGATGAATAGATTCAAGGGATTAGATCTGGTGGAGAGAGTACCTGAAGAACTATGGACAGAGCTTCATAACATTGTACAGAAGGCAGTGACCAAAACCATCCCAAAGAAAAAGAAGTGCAAGTAGGCAAAGTGGATGTCTGAGTAGACTTTACAAATAGCTGAGAAAAGAAAAGAAGTGAAAGGAAAGGGAGAAAGGGAAAGATATGCCCAACTAAATGCAGAGTTCCAGAGAATAGCAAGGAGAGATAAGAAGGCCTTTGTAAATGAACAATGGAAAGAAACAATGGAAAGCAATAGAATGGGAAAGACTAGAGATTTCTTCAAGAAAACTGGAGATATCAAAGGAACATTTCATGCAAGGATGGGCTCCATAAAGGACAGAAATGGTAAGGACAAAACGGAAGCAGAAGAGATTTGTAAGAGGTAGCAAGAATAGACAGAACTATGCAAAAAAGTCTTAATAACCTGGATAACCACAATGGTGTGGTCAATCACCTGGAGGCAGACATCCGGGAGTGTGAAGTCAAGTGGGCCTTAGGCCTTACTGCAAACAAAGCTAGTGGAGATGGAATTACAGCTGCACTACTTAACATGCTAAAAGATGGTGCTGTTAAACTGCTGCACTCAGTATGTCAACATATTTGGAAAACTCAGTAGTGGCCACAGGACTAGAAAAGTTCAGCTTTCATCCCATTACAAAGAAGGTAAATGCCAAAAATTGTTCCAACTACCATACAGTTGTGCCTATTTCACATGCTAGTAAACGTATGCTCAAAATCCTTCAAGCTAGACTTCAGCAGTACTTGAGTCAAGAACTTCCAGATGGACAAGTTGGATTTAGAAAAGGCAGAGGAACCAGAGATCAATTGGCCATCAATTATTGTATCATAGAGAAAGCAAGGGAATTCCCAAAAATCATCTACTACTGCTTCACTGCCTACACAAAAGCCTTCGACTGTGTGGATCACAACAAACTGTGGAAAATTCTTCAAGAGATGGGAATACCAGATCATCTTACCAGTCTCCTGAGAAACTTGTATGCAGGTCAAGAAGCAACAGTTAGAACCTTACATGGAACAACTGACTGGTTCAAAATTGGGAAAGGAGTATGACAAGACTGTATATTGTCACCCCGTTCATTTAACTTCTATGCAGAATATATCATGTGAAATGCCAGGCTGGATGAGTTACAAACTGGAATCAAGATTTCTAGGAAAAATATCAACAACCTGAGTATGCAGATGATACTACTGTATTGGCAGAAAGGGAAGAGAAACTGGAGAGCTTCTTGATGATGAAGGAGGAGAGTAAAAAAGCTGGTTTAAAACTCAGTATTATAAAACTAAAATCAGGGTATCTGGTCCCATCACTCCATGGCAAATAGAAGGGGGAAAAGTGGAAGCAGTGACAGATTTTCTCTTCCTGGTCTGCAAAATCACTGTGAATAGTGAATACAGCCATGAAATTAGAATATGCTTACTTCTTGGAAAGAAGGCTATGTCAAACTGGACAGCATATTAAAAAGCAGAGACATCACTTTGCTGACAAAGGCCCATATAATTATGTATGGATGTAAGAGTCAGAATGTAAAGAAGACTAGTGAAGGACAAGGGAACCTGGTGTGCTGCAGTCCATGGGGTCGCAAAGAGTCAGACATGACTTAGGAACTGAGCAACAACAACAAATGAAAACAAGATACAAAAAGGAATCTGAACTTCCATGTCTCTTGCAGCATTGTCCACAAAGTATAGTAACAAGTAATATATATCAATCAGTCAATGGATGAAGTAGCTGTAAGGTTACCTTGTGTCTCCACTGAGAGTGTCAACCCCTAGCCTAGTACCTAAAATCTAACATTATAAATATGCTTATCTAAGTCTAAGCAGCAGGATTGGGAATAGAGGGATGAATGAGGCACTTTCCATGTGTGCAAAGTCTAAGAAGTACCAAAAATCTCCATAATCATGATGAATAATATCTTAGTAAAATATTTTGGGGAGACCAAGATATGATGGAGTAGAAGAACATGAACACAATACTTGTTACGAAAACACCAAAATTACAACTTACTGCTGTATAACTATCAACAACAAGAAAAACAAAAAACAGATGCTGGAAGATATCCTACACTCAAAGACAAAGAAGCCACAACAAGAGGGGAGCAATTGTAATAAAATAAAACCTGTATCCACCAGGTGGGTAACCCACAAACTGGGAAATATCATACCCAAGAAGTTCTGTCATAGGAATGAAACTTCTGAGCCACACACTAGGCTCACATGCATGGGGGGCCTAGCAAGAGGAGGATAAGTCCCCAACAATCTGGTTTTGAAGGTCAGTGTGGTTTGATTACAGGAATTCCACAAGATTGGGGAAAACAGAAACTCCACTCTTGGAGGCAATGTGCAAGCTCTCATGTACACTTGGACTTGGGACAAAAACCAGTGACCTTGGAAGAGTCAAGGCCAGAGCTACCTGCAGAATTGGAGGGTCTCCTGTAGAGGCAGGGGGTGGCTGTTAACTCACTGTTAGGACAAAAACACTGACAGTGACAGTTTTGAGGAGTACTCATTGGCGTGAACCCTTCTGGAGGTCACAATTTCTCACCAAGATAAAAGGGCCAACATCTCTAGTGCTGGGACACCTCAGGCCAGACAACCAACTGGACAGAAGCACAGCCACACTCATCAGCAGACAGGTTGCTTAAAGTCTTCTGGAGCACATGGCTGCCTGCTAAACAGAAACCCTGTTGTGGTCCTGCTTGACAAAGGGGCAAGGTTCAGTTCCACCCACCAATGGGCAGCAACCAGTCCTAACTACCAAGAATCCTGCAGAAGCCCCTTAGACAGCCTTATCAACAAGCTGGGAGACAGCACCAGCAAGAACTATAACCTTGCAGCCTGCAGAATAAAAGTCACAATCACAGAAAGCCAGGCAAAATGAAACAGCAAAGGAATATGACCCAGATGATGGAACAAGATAAAACCTCAGAGGAACAGTTAAGTGAAGTAGACATAGGCAACTGCTGGGGGCCAGCGTGAGGAACTCCACCCATGGCAAAGGTCATGAGGAAGGAAGCTTGGCAAACGCAGAGGCATGATCAAGCCTCAGGAAGTCCCCTGCACCCAAGCATCTACCCCAAAACCAGAGTCTGTTTTTTGCTCTCACCTACAACTTTGACTTCCTGGGGGCTCTCCCCCATAACTGTTTCTCTTGGAGAAGGCGTAACCTTGCAGCTCCAAGGCAATAAAAATTCCTGGGCATGACAAGAGTGTTTCAGCTTACGAACTCTGAAGGTTATCTAGCCTGCCTGTATAGGTTCGCCTGGCCACATGTGATAGTTTACAACCCCCCAACTGTGAGAGGCACGAGATGTTTTGGACTTACTAAAGCCAAATTCTTTCGGGAAGTTAGAAATTATTAGTATAGTGGGTTGGTTAGGAATTATATTGGTGAAGGGTTTTTCATTTGTTGTGTCAATAATTGCTGCTAATTCCCTGCCCTGGGTGGGACAAGGGTGTCTCAGGTCAAACCTCACTGCTGACATATGATTGTTTACTACCTCTCAACCATAACAGCATAGAGAGTTTTGGAGTATTTTGACAGTCTTAATTAGCACAGGGCTTTTTCTTCATTTTGAGTAAAAGATTGCCACCTGGCCTCCATATCCTTCAGTTCAGTTCAGTCGCTCAGTTGTGTCCGACTCTCTGTGACCCCATGAATTGCAGCTTGCCAGGCCTCCCTGTTCATCACTATCTCTCAGAGTTCACTCAGACTCACATCCATCGAGTCCATGATGCCATCCAGCCATCTCATCTTCGGTCGTCCCTTCTCCTCCTGCCCTCAATCCCTCCCAGCATCAAACTCTTTTCCAATGAGTCAACTCTTCGCATGAGGTGGCCAAAGATGTGGAGTTTCAGCTTCAGCATCATTCCTTCCAAAGAACACCCAAGACTGATCTCCTTCAGAATGGACTGGCTGGATCTCCTTGCAGTCCAACGGACTCTCAAGAATCTTCTCCAACACCACAGTTCAAAAGCATCAATTTTTCGGCACTCAGCCTTCTTCACAGTCCAACTCTCACATCCATACATGACCACAGGAAAAACCATAGCCTTGACTAGATGAACTTTAGTTGGCAAAGTAATGTCTCTGATTTTGAATATACTCTCTAGGTTGGTCATAACTTTTCTTCCAAGGAGTAAGCGTCTTCTAATTTCATGGCTGCAGTCACCATCTGCACTGATTTTGGAGGCCCCAAAAATAAAGTCTGACACTGTTTCCACTGTTTCCCCATCTATTTCCCATGAAGTGGCTAGATTTATGGCCCAGGATGTGATCTATCTTGGAGTATGTTCCGTGTGCACTTGAGAAAAAGGTGAAATTCATTGTTTTGGAGTGAAATGTCCTATAGATATCAATTAGGTCTAGCTGGTCCATTGTATCATTTAAAGCTTGTGTTTCCTTGCTAATTTTCTGTTTAGTTATCTATCTATAGGTGTGAGTTGGGTATTAAAGTCTCCCACTATTATTGTGTTACGGTTAATTTCTCCTTTCATACATATTAGCATTTGCCTTACACACTGAGGTACTCCTATGTTGGGTGCATATATATTTATAATTGTTATATCTTCTTCTTGGATTGATCTTAAATTATTTCTTAATGTTTAAATTTGACTTTATTATGAGTGAATTTGAATTTTTTTCATATTTTTGGGCTATGTTAGTATCTTTAGTGTGTGTCAGTTGTCTGTACATGACTTTTTCCCATATCAAATGGATTTTTGGTGTCTAACCCTCAACTTTTAAGTTCTTTTATATTACAGAAATTAGTCCTTTGTTATATATGCTATGAATATGTTCTCTGAGTTTATCTGTTGATTTTTAATTTTTTTAATTATGAAAATATGAATACACATTTACAGGAGACTTGGAAAATACAGACTAAGGCTACATATAGTTCCACTATATATTACAATTTTAAGTAGATGAATTAAGATTTTTAGTTGTAGTTTCAACATCAAACTCTCAAAAATTAATAGAATGAATATACAGAGAGGAGAAGGATATAGTAGACCTGAAAAGCACTGTGAGCCAATTCAACATGATGAAAATGTATACAGTTTTCATATGAGTATACAGTTTTCCCTGGTGGCTCAGAGGTTAAAGCATCTGCCTCCAATGTGGGAGACCCGGGTTTGATCCCTGGGTCAGGAAGATCCCCTGGAGAAGGAAATGGCAATCCATTCCAGTATTCTTGCCTGGAGAATCCCATGGACAGAGAAGCCTAGTAGGTTATAGTCCACGGAGTCGCAAAGAGTCAGACACGACTGAGCGACTTCACCTCACCTCATACAGTTTTCATATGACAGAAAGTACAAATTCTATTCATGTTTCCATAGACTGTAAGCTAGGAGACACTAGAACATATCCAGGTACATAAAAAAGGTGTAAAAGTTTCATGATCGAAATGCATTCTCTTATCACTGTGGAATTTTGTTAGAAATCAATATCAAAATATATTTGAAAATAACCCATATGTTTTCAAGTGTAATGTGACATTTACCAAGAAAGATAATCGACTTTAGCCATCAAAAGCTTCAGTAAAGTTGACTGAAAAAAAAAAAACAAAAACACAGAGGTTGATTGCAGAGAAAAAAATCATTAAAATGAGAAATTAGTATCAAAATGAGAAAATATTAAAGATACTCTAAATAAAATCCCATGTATTCGGAAATTAAATGTCCTCTTTTAAATGATGGGTGTATCTACCAGGGGAATCTAAGAAATGATAACAAGGAAAATTAGAAAATATTTGTAGGAGAATAAAAATGAAAAAGAATTTACCAGAATTTGTTGCATGCAGCTTAAGCTGTTCAATGAAATTAAATACAATGTGGAGTGTTGAATAAGCTATGAAAACAAAGAATGGACACTAGCATAAAATTTTGTGAAATTTGAATAAAATCTGTACTTCAGTTAGTAATACTGTATTATTGTTACTTTTCTTTTTTTTTTAAACAACATAATATTTCTTTATATTCTCAGAATATAAAGAATTGGATTAGAATTGGATTAGAAATTTCAAGCCTCATTCAAATATTTTTTAATCACTAAAATATTGTCTAAGCTTTTAGCAGTAACGCTAGATGCCAAAATGCATGGAATTATATCAAAGTTTTGAGTGAATATAAATTAGAAATCTAGCATTCTGTTTATACTAAGTCAAACTAGTGGGGGGAAAATTCATAAAATTTCCAAAATATATTATATTATTTATACATACTATATATATGTATATACAAAAGCTTTTCTATTATGATTGTGTTAAGGCACCAGACCTAGGCCATGATAGGCTCAACAAGCTATAGTTCAGTTCAGTCGCTCAGTCGTGTCTGTCTCTTTGGGACCCCATGAATCGCAGCACACCAGGCCTCCGTGTTCATTACCATCTCTCGGAGTTCACTCAGACTCGCGTCTGTCGAGTCCGTGATGCCATCCAGCCATCTCATCCTCGGTCGTCCCCTTCTCCTCCTGCCCCCAATCCCTCCCAGCATCAGAGTCCTTTCCAGTGAGTCAACTCTTCGCATGAGGTGGCCAAAGAACTGGAGTTTCAGCTTTAGCATCATTCCTTCCAGAGAAATCCCAGGGTTGATCTCCTTCAGAATGGACTGGTTGGATCTCCTTGCAGTCCAAGGGACTCTCAAGAGTCTTCTCCCACACCACAGTTCAAAAGCATCAATTCTTCGGGCGCTCAGCCTTCTTCACAGTCCAACTCTTACATCCATACATGACCACAGGAAAAACCATAGCCTTGACTAGACAGATCTCAGTCGGCAAAGTCATGTCTCTGCTTTTGAATATACTATCTAGGTTGGTCATAATTTTCTTCCAAGGAGTAAGCGTCTTTTAATTTTATGGCTGCAGTCACCATCTGCAGTGATTTTGGAGGCCCCCAAAATAAAGTCTGACACTGTTTCCACTGTTTCCCCATCTATTTCCCACGAGGTATTGGGACTGGATGCCATGATCTTCGTTTGTGAATGTTGAGCTTTAAGCCAACTTTTTCACTCTCCGCTTTCACTTTCATCAAGAGGCTTTTTAGGTCCTCTTCACTTTCTGCCATAAGGGTGGTGTCATCTGCGTATCTGAGGTTACTGATATTTCTCCCAGCAATCTCGATTCCAGCTTGTGTTTCTTCCAGTCCAGCATTTCCCATGATGTACTCTGCATAGAGTTAAATAAGCAGGGTAACAACATACGGCCTTGTATATTGATGTACTCCTTTTCCTATTTGGAACCAGTCTGTTGTTCCATGTCCAGTTCGAACTGTTGCTTCCTGACCTGCATACAGATTTCTCAAGAGGCAGGTCAGATGGTCTGGTATTCCCATCTCTTGAAGAATTTTCCACAGTTTATTGTGATCCACACAAAGGCTTTGGCATAGTCAATAAAGCAGAAGTAGATGTTTTTCTGGAACTCTTTTGCTTTTTCGATGATCCAGAGGATGTTGGCAATTTGATCTCTGGTCCCTCTGCCTTTTCTAAAACCAGTTTGAACATCAGGAAGTTCACGGTTCACATATTGCTGAAGCCTGGCTTGGAGAATTTTGAGTGCTACTTTACTAGCATGTGAGATGAGTGTGATTGTGTGGTAGTTCGAGCATTCTTTGGCGTTGCTTTTCTTTGGAATTGGAATGAAAACTGACCTTTTCCAGTCTTGTGGCCACTGCTGAGTTTTCCAAATTTGTGGGCATATTGAGTGCAGCACTTTCACAGCATCATCTTTCAGGATTTAAAACAGCTCCATTGGAATTCCATCACCTCCACTAGTTTTGTTCGTAGTGATGCTTTCTAAGGCCCACTTGACTTCACATTCCAAGATGTCTGGCTCTAGATGAGTGATCACAACATCATGATTATCTGGGTTGTGAAGATCTTTTTCATACAGTTTTTCCGTGTATTCTTGCCACCTCTTTCTTCTTAATATCTTCTGCTTTTGTTAGGTCCATACAATTTCTGTCCTTTATCAAGCCCATCTTTGTATGAAATGTTCCCTTGGTATCTCTTATTTTCTTGAAGAGATCTCCAGTCTTTCCCATTCTGTTGTTTTCCTCTATTTCTTTGCATTTATCACTGAGGAAGGCTTTCTTATCTCTTCTTGCTATTCTTTGGAACTCTGCATTCAGATGCTTACATCTTTCCTTTTCTCCTTTGCTTTTTGCCTCTCTTCTTTTCACAGCTATTTTTAAGGCCTCCCCAGACAGCCATTTTGCTTTTTTGCATTTCTTTTCCATGGGGATGGTCTTGATCCCTGTCTCCTGTACAGTGTCACAAACCTCATTCCATAGTTCATCAGGCACTCTATCAGATCTAGGCCCTTAAATCTATTTCTCACTTCCACTGTATAATCATAAGGGATTTGATTTAGGTCATACCTGAATGGTCTAGCGGTTTTCCTACTTTCTTCAATTTAAGTCTGAATTTGGTAATAAGGAGTTCATGATCTGAGCCACAGTCAGCTCCTGGTCTTGTTTATGTTGACTGTATAGAGCTTCTCCATCTTTGGCTGCAAAGAATATAATCAATCTGATTTCGGTGTTGACCATCTGGTGATGTCCATGTGTAGAGTCTTCTCTTGTGTTGTTGGAAGAGGGTGTTTGCTATGACCAGTGCATTTTCTTGGCAAAACTCTATTAGTCTTTGCCCTGCTTCATTCCGCATTCCAAGGCCAAATTTGCCTGTTACTCCAGATGTTTCTTGACTTCCTACTTTGGCATTCCAGTCCCCTATAATGAAAGGACATCTTTTTTGTGTGTTAGTTCTAAAAGTTCTTGCAGGTCTTCATAAAACCATTCAACTTCAGCTTCTTTTTGGCATAGTAATGCTGAAGAAGCTGAAGCTGAACGGTTTTATGAAGACCTACAAGACCTTTAGAACTAACACCCAAAAAGCCTAAGATTCAGATTGTTGTAAAACCTGAGTCATGATTCCGGGAAACCAAACCCTGGGAAAGTCCCCGATGGCACCAAACCTGAGCCAATCCGGATAAGGATGCGGGATTTGAAAATCGCGTG
Organism: Nanger dama; assembly: GCA_917880005.1. Taxonomy (NCBI): domain Eukaryota; kingdom Metazoa; phylum Chordata; class Mammalia; order Artiodactyla; family Bovidae; genus Nanger; species Nanger dama. The sequence goes on along the minus strand of CAKJTW010000044.1, from coordinate 6,515,944 downwards.
CACCTATGGCTCAGCCAATCATCACCTACCAGCTGTACTAATAACCATCTGTATAAAAGCAGCTGTGATTCAGAGCTCAGGGCTCTCATCAAGACTCCACTGCACTGGATGAGACGGGAGCCCTAGCACAAGCTAGCAATAAAACCCCTTTATGCTTTTGCATTGCTGTGGACGTCTTATTCTCTCAGCTTTGGGAGCTTGGACTTCGGGCATAACAGATGAAAGGCTTGAGAAAGAACAACAACAAAGAGGCAGAGAAAAAGGAAAACATTAACTAAATGAAATGGAAGCACTTGTAGCTGATTTTTGGCCTTGTGGCACTTTTGTCATGAAAATTTTATTATTTTTGTATGTTCAAATTTATCAATATTTTCTCTCATTGGCTGTGGATTTTGATACAAAGTTAGAATCCTTTCCCTACACCCAGGTCAGAGGGGAACTCAGTCACATTTTCTTCCAGTGTTAGAACAGTTTTATCTTTTACATTTAGATCCTTAATCCATTTGCTGTTAATTCTTACATGTAGATTTAGTTTTATATCCTTTCAAATAGCCAGCTAATTATCCCAGAACCACTTATTTAAAAGTTTATATTTATCCCATGCATTTATTTACAACGTCATCTTTGTCATATACTGTTCCTATATGTATAATTCTGGGTCTAATTCTGGACTTTCCAATTTTTATTCCACTATGACCACAAATTTTAAAAGACTCTTAACACCGCCCAAAATGTGACTACAGTTCTCTAGAATGTAGACTTCTTCACTTTCTGTCATCACTATTTTACTTTCTCTTCTCTAGTCCAGCCTCTAAGACCACTTCTTCTTCTCAGATGATCACTCTGTCTTATATTTTCCATTGATAAAACAGATGTAATCAAATGACATACACCTAGTAGTCCCACCATAAAATCCAGGCATCTTTCTCCACCTGGAAGGCTCTGCCTTCCCTCCAGGAGTTATAGAGGTCTCTGCTCCTTTCTTAGGCCAAACTTTCCATGTTGTATTTATACTGGAGCTCATCATATCTCTGCTTCTTAAGGTCTTGACTCCTGCAACTATCCCCTCTCTGGCAGCATTAATTTCTCCTCTTCTAGGTCTTTCCTACTGGCATAAAAACATACCTTTTGATCACCCATTTAAAAATCTGACAGAAGGAACAAACTCTCCAACCTCCTACCTCCTCTGGCTATCCGTAACACTACAGCTCATACAAAATCAAACCCACACCTGTTTCCTTCAAGATTCTGTACAGATTTTCTATATGTGGTATGATCTTAAAAAGATGGGGAGTCACTGATCTACTTGGATACCAAGAATAAAAACAAGTGCTAAAGTCTTCAGTGGATGAGAGGGATAGACCTGAAGATCTATAGATGGTGCATGTACTGGTAACATATACTTCAACAGAGCAAGAGGATTTAGAGAGCAGGGTGGAACAGTTATCTCAAAGCAGCAAAAGGAATATAGAAAACACTGCCACAGCCTGGACTGCTAGCACACGGGCTGTCCTTCCTTCCCAATGATTCAAGTGAGACACCACACTATACTCAGGGAGTCTAGAAGTAGACACACAGAGGAACGACATGAGAGGCAAAAGTGGTACAACTGTCTATGCCCATGATAATCAGTGAAAGGATGCCAAAACAATGAGATGTAAACATGATATCAGACACAGTAAACTGAAGTGAGGAGACTACAAATGCAGGGTTGTTAAAATGCACTTTAAGAGATCAGCAACTTAAAACGATCACATATATGCCAAGCCCACAGCTAAAATCATATTCAATGGTGAAAAGCTGGAAGCATTTCCTCTAAAATCAGAAGCCAAGGAGGCTCATTTTTACCATTTTTATTCAAAATAGAATTGGAACAGGAAATAAAAGGAATCCAAACTGGAAAGGAAGACATGAAGCAATCACTATTTACAAACAACATGCTGGTAGACATAGAAAATCCTGAAGATCCTAAAGAAAATCCAGAAAAACACTAGAGCTCATCAATGCATATGGCAAAGCTGCAAGATGCAAGGTTAATATACAGAAATTTGTTGCATTTCTATACACTAATGAATATCAGAAAGAGAAATTAAGGAAACAATACCATTTACAATCACATCAAAAAGAATAAAATACCTAGGATTAAACCTACCTAAGAAGGTAAAAGACCTATATTTGGAAAACCATAAGACACTGATGAAAAAAACTGAAGAAAACACAAACAAATGGAAATATATACCATGTTCATGGACTGGAAGAATTAATATTGCTAAAATGACCATATTATCCAAGAAATATACAGATTCAATGTAATCTCTATAAAAATACCAAAGGCATTTTTCACAGAACTAGAGTAAATAATTTTAAAATTTGTATGGAAACACAAAAGGTCCTGGGATAGCCAAAATAATCTTGAGAAAGAACAGAGCTGGATGAATCACTCACCCCTGATTTCAGCTACAGTAACCAAAACGGTATAATACCGGCACAAAAGCAGACATGCCGATCAGTGGAACACAACCGAGAGACCAGAAACGAATCCACACACTTACGGTCAACTAAGCTATAACAAAGGAGGCAGGAATGCATAACGGAGAAAAGACAGGCTCTTCAGTAAGTGGTACAGGAAAACCCACAGCTACATGTGAAAGAATGAAATGAGAACATGTCTTAATACCATATACAAAAATAAATTCTAAATGGATTAAAGGCTCAAATGTAAGACAGGAAACCATAAAACTTCTAGAAGAAAACAGGCCAAAAATTCTGAAATAAATCACAGCAATAGTTGTTTTTTTTTTCACATCTGTCTCTAAAATAAATAAAAGCAAAAATAACCAAGTGAGACCTAATTGAGATTTTGCACAGCAAAGGAAACTAGCAACAAAATGAAAAATACTACTGAATGGGAGAAAATATTTGCAGGTTATATGACCAATAAGGGATTAATATCCAAAATATATGAACAGCTCATACAACTCGGCATGAAGAACGCTGATAACCCAATTTAAAAAATGAGAGAGACTTGAATAGACTTGAAGACCTCTTTTCCAAAGAGGACACACAGATAGCAAATAGGCCTATGAAACGATGAGCAGCACTGAGAGTCATAAGAAAAATGCAGGTGAGCCTAGAGCCTCTTATACAAAGTGACGTCAGAAAGAGGAAAATAAATACGGTATATTAATGCATGTGTATGGAATCTAGAAATATGGTATTGATGAACCTATTTTCAGGGAAGGAATGGAGACACAGATATAGAGAATGGACTCCTGGACACAGTGAGGAAAGGTAAGAGTGGGATGAACAGAGAAAGTAGCATTGACATATATACATGTATAAAATAGATAGCTAGTTAGGAGTTGCTATATAACACAGGGAGCCCAGCCTGGCACTCTGTAATGACCTAGAGGGGTAAGGTGGGATAGGGGAGGAGAGGAAGACTCAGGAGGGAGCTGATATATGTATAATTATGGCTGATTTACATTGTTGTATGGCAGAAACCAACGCATCATTGTAAAGCAACTTTCTTCCAATTACAAAAAATTTTAAAAATATAAAGTAAGCCTTGGGGGAGAAAAGAAAAATACAAATTAAAAACCACGGTTTTCCCCTCACATCTGTTAGAATGGCTATTATCAAAAAGAACAAATGGTGAGGATGTGAAGAAAAGAGAACTTTAGTACACTGTTGGTACAAAGTAAACTGGTGCAGCCATTGAGGAAAACATTATGGAGGTGTCTCAAAATAAAACTACAATATGACTCATAAATTCCACTACTTGGGTATCTATCTGAAAAAAAAAAAAAAGAAACACTAATTGAAAAGATACGTGTATGCCAATGTTCATAGCAGCATTGTCTGCAATTGCCAAGATATGGAAGTGTCCATCAACTGATGGACATGTATAAAAATGTGATATAGACATATATATACATACACAACTGGATACTACTTGGCCATAAAAAGAATGAAATTTTGCCATTTGTAACAACATGGATGGACCTGGAGAGGGTATTATGCTTGTGAAATAAGTCAGATAGAAAAAGACAAACACTACATGTCATCACTTACATGTGGAATCTATTTAAAAAATAAAAAGAATGCATATAACAAAACAGAAATAGATTCACAGAACAAATTAGCAGTTACCAATGTGGAGAAAGAAATGGGGAGAGGAGTAATAGGGGTAGAGAATTAAGAGGCACAAACTACTATGCATAAAATAAGCTACAAAGATTTATTAGACAACACAGGGAATATAGCCAATCATTTAAAATAACTATGGATGCAGTATAACTTTTAAAAAGTGAAAATAATGATATTGGCCACTTGAAACATATATAATATTGTATATCAGCTATACCTCAATTTTTAAATTTGATTTTTAAAAGTTCACTTATTTATTTTATTTCTGGTTGCACTGGGTCTTCGTTGCTGTGCGGGCTTTTCTCTAGATGCAGAGAACAAGGACTGTTCTCTCTAGCCGCAACGTCGTCTCTTGTTGCGGAGCACAGGTTCTAGGTGCACAGGCTTCAGCAGTTGCAGCTCACGGACTCTATAGGGTGCTCAGGCTCAGTGGCTGTGGCCTGTAGAAGAGAGTGGGCCCAACAGTTGTGCAGGGGCTCAGAAGCTTCCTGGCCCAGGGATCAAACCTGTGTTCCCTGCATTGGCAGGTGGATTCTTATCCACTGTAACACCAGGGAAGTCCCTACACCTCAAATTTTAACAAGTAAACGAAAAATAAAGTATCTCCAGTCACCACTTGCAAAAACAAAAAACCAAAAAACACCCACAAATTGCTAATACTGACCTACATCACCTTTTTAAGGTTTCTCCCCTCCAAAACTGTGGGCTTACTATTTTTAAAGTCAATGCCCACCCATACTCTCTACTGTTTAAAGACTTTCCATACCTTGTCAATGTGCATCACATAATATCCAAATCATTTATGTATAGAATTCAAGGCTGTCTATAAGCTCGCCCCTAACTGTTATTGCAGCATTTTCCACAATTCCATTCACACTTCCTTCACTCCAGACCACTAGGATGCTCAAGTTCCCTGTTCACATGGTCCTCCTGGTTTCCAGCCTCTAGATCTTTGTCCATCGCTAGAACTGTCCTTGAATAAGGAACACATGCTGTCATATCCATTGGTTCATTCATAAATCTTCCAAAGGACGAATTATATGTCAGATCACCAGATATATGTGATAACAAATATGATCTCTGCCTCTAAGGCACGTGTAAATCTAATGGAAGACAAAGCCTGTGTAAAAGTGGTGATATGGGAAAGCCATCCATGATCATCCTACAAAATTCCACCCACCCTCCAGGTGTCAGCTAAGGAAATATCAACTTCTCTAAAAATCTTTGTTATTTTACCAACTGAGAGTCCTCGAAACTTTTTCCCTCTCCTGGACCCAGCGTGCTCCGACATATCACCACTTTTACGCAGGCTTTGTCTTCCATTAGATTTACACGTGCCTTAGAGGCAGAGATCATATTTGTTATCACATATATCTGGTGATCTGACATATAATTTGTCCTTTGGAAGATTTATGAATGAACCAATGGATATGACAGCATGTGTTCCTTGTTCAAGGACAGTGAATGGGCTTTAAAAATAATAGTGTTTTCTGAAGATCTGAGAAAGTCTCCCTGAATGTGTGATTTAAAAAGCACTGCTGTGGCAATCCCTCAAGGCCCCTGCACAGCTCTGAGTACAGATGGGAGAGGGCAGAGTTCACAGGTTGGAGCTGCACATGGCCACCACTCCAGTCCTTCCCAGGGCCATGGGGCCCTAATTTGCTGTGTAGAAAGGCAAAGAGTCTGTACTCAGTTCCTGGAGAATGGACAAAAATGGATTCTGTCCCCTGTGTCCCTGCTCAGCTTGAGGAAGACAGCCAGACACCGTCTCTGGAAATAAGCTTGGAGGAGTCCTGTCACCAGACTTGGGTCTTGGCGGGGAAATGGCTAAGAGAGACTACTTTACTGACACAAATGAGGTTTCTTTCTCAGCCAAGGAGTCTGGCTCATTTGTTCAGGGACACCACCAAGGAAACAGGGAGGTAAAATGCTAAGTCTACATTTCTCCTACGGTTCAGGCAGTAGACCTGACTTTTCTTGTCACTGCATGGCCAGTGCCCCATGTGAACCAGTAAATTTTCTTAATTCTTCACTCTGCTGCCCCCTCTCCCAACCCCACCTTGTGAGGCCATGAGCCCAGGGCAGTTAAGGTCCAAATGCCCACCATGGTCTGTGAGCCCTGGTCATGTGGTCAGTGCCAGCCCCAGGCCCACAGCGGACAGTCACCCAGCTAGCAGAGCAGCAAGGTCCTGAGCAAAGGGATTAAGAGCACCAGCTCCTAAGCCCGGCAGCCTGGGCTAGACTCCCGACACCCCCATTTACTAGCTATGTACTCTTGGCTTAGTTTTTCCATCTGTAAAATAGGAATAGTAAATGCCAACCTCACAAGGACATTGTAAGGATGAAATGAGTGTGTATAAAGCTCCTAGAGCATTATCTGGCATCTGATAAGTGTAATGGGTTAACAACGATTGTTTTCACTCTTAGGGCTGCATCTTAGCATTTTCCCAAAATGAAATCTTCACATCTGTTTGGGTACTTCTTACAGTAGAGCTCAGTCTCCTTCCCCTGTCAACCTGAGTGGCTATTCTCTCAGTTCAGTGGGTTTAGACATCTCCTGCCACCTCTCCCTCACAGTGCAGTCCAGGCCTTGCACAGAGCCTTGACTATTCCCAGGTGATAACTTCCAGGCCACACCTTCCTCACCTCTGCGGGTCACCCCAGCCAGAACCTAGCACAGAGGTAGTGCTCCGTGTGTCACTTATATAAATAGATAAATTAGTCCATTCCACTGCCTTCTCTGACACTCCCTCTAGGGCACCGGACATGAGGGTGTTGGTGAACCTGCCAGACCACAGATACCAATATCTTTCATGCTCCTGCCAGGAAAGTGAACATTTTTAAACTCCATCTTACATACAGTTTCAACTCTTTAGTCAAAGATGTCCATAATGAAGGAGCTCCTGGCTTGCTTCAGAAGAACACTTCCAAGTAATGATGGGGGTGGGGGTGGGGGGAAGCCTGGAGAAAGAAGTGGCAGTTACTCTTTGCTCATTAGAAAACTGATATCAAATCACGAGTTGTAGCTGGAGAAAACCCAGAAGGAACAGGCCAGCTCTGCTCCTGAACAATAGCTACAAGTAAGTAGCAAACCCTCTGATAGAAGCTTCATGTTGACAGGGTTGCAAATGCTGCCCTGAAATGATAGCATTTTAACAGCAGCCAAATGACAGGGAAACTGAAATTCCAGCACCATCCGACTCCAAAAACTAAGCTTATCCAGAAATCTGCTGCTTTACCCGTTCTCTTAAAAACTGTCTCCAGGGACTTCCCTGGTGGTCCAGCAGTTAAGAATCCACCTGGCAATGCAAGAGACATGTGTTCAATCCCTGGTCAGGGAATTAGGATCCCATGGCTCAGATGGTAAAGAATCTACCTGCAATACAGGAGACCCAGGCTCAATTCCTGGGTCAGGAAGATCCCCTGGAAAAGGTAATGGCTACCCACTCTAGTATTCTTGCCTGAAGAATCTCACGGACAGAGGAGCCTGGCAGGCTACAGTCCATGGGGTCACAAAGTCAGACACAACTGCATGCATGCATGCCATGGAGAAACTAAGCCCAGGCACCAGCACTAGAGATTCTGTATGCCCCAATGACAGATCCCACATGATCCAACGAAGATCCTGTGTGCTCCAATAGGACCTGATGCAGCCAAATAAAGTCAAAAGAAACTAACAACAACAACTGTCTCCAGTGCTGACTATTTGTTCTCTGGACCAGATGATACTCAGGCCAACAAACCACCTCAGACCAGGCTTAAATAGGAAGTCTGCAGTTGGAAGTCTGGACAAAGCTCCTCTGTGCCAGGCTACATTTTAAACAGTTAACACTGAGGTTTTTCTTCTTTTTTTTTTTCTCTTTCTTGAGGTAAATATGGACTATGTATATCTGACTGGCTTTCCCCACTTATGCCTCTTAAGTATTCCATATGTGTGTGTATATATCTATATCCCTTGTCCATTGAAACTTTAAACACATTCTTTCTCCCAAAGGCTTCAGAGTGCAAATAAAGTAAGGACCATTTGGTGGGATCTTTCAGGATCCTGCACATGGATGCAGTTCAGATCGAAAGTGCCCTCCCACTTTTGTCCCCACACAAGTATGCCCTACCACATTCCCTTACGGCATCTGCACAGCACTTTTCACACCTGAAATGACTGTGCTTGCTTATTGTCTATTGGGAAGATAAACTTTACCAGAGGAGGGACGCTACCCACAGCTGTATCCCCAACAGAGCTAGGCATGTATTAACAGTTAGATTCTGTGAATCAGTGAGGAAGTTTGTTTTAGTAAAAAGAAGACAAGAAAAAGACAACATTGTTGGAAATTATAAATTTTTTCTACCAAAAAAATAATCAAACGTAAGGTTTCTGATTCTCTTCTGATCAATGGCATAAGATACATTGCAAATTTACTTAAATGGAAGCAACCCAAGTGGTGAATGAATGGATAAACAAAATGTGGTGCATACATACAATGGAATATTATTTAGCATATGGAATTTAGCATATGGAATATTATTCCATATGCTAAAACATGATGAGATTTGCAAACAATATGCTAAGTGAGCCAGACACAAAAGGTAAATATTGTATGACTTCACTTACTGGAATTGGGTACTACTACAGTAGTCAAATTTATAGATATGGAAAGTCGACCAGGGGCTAAGAAAGGGGAGGAGGACTTTTCTTTAATAGAGTTTCTGTTTAGGAAAGTCAAAGTTCTGGAAATAGACAGCTGTGATGATTGCACAACACTGTGAGTGCTGGATTCACATGTTAAAATAACATGTTAATTATAAATTCACAAATTTATAATTTTCAATTCCAAGTTAATAGCATGGAATTGCACACTTAAAATGGTTAACTTTATTTATATATGTTTTACCATAATTAAAAAAACTGTGACGGGCAACCCAACAATAAATTAAGAACTTAGACTTGATGAAAAACGTTAAAGGCATGATATCACTAACAGGGCAGCATAAGTCATTCCTGACTTCACTCCACTCTCACAAGAAGAACACCTAATAATTCCATAAATGAGCTAAATGAATTCAACCTAATCCTCTTCTATTGGACTTTTTGGACCCCCTCCTCCCATTTCTAACCACTAAGAACAGTTGTACACCAAATCTTTTTACATGTCATAATTATTTCCCTGGTAAATTATAGGAAGCAGAATCAAGGAATATGAACATCTTAAAAACTATTGCTACAAATGTCCTATGTTCCATCCCTGGGTCAGAAAGACCCGCTGGAGAAGAGAATGGCAAACCTCTCCAGTTTTCTTACCTGGAGAATTCCATGGACAGAGGATACTGGTGGGCTACAGTCCATGGGTCACAAAGAGTCAGACACAACTGAGCAACTAACACCTTCACTTTCACAAGTGTCCCAATGGACATTCCTACCAGCAGGGCTTGCCTGAGAGTCCACTATCCCTACCTGTGCAACCACAAACCACAGAAGACTTTGAGGTTTGAGTTTTTCAGGGTGTTGCAACTATTTGAGCTTCCACTGATTGCCTATTTGTAAAGTGCCTTGTCTAACTCAATGAAACTAAGCTATGCCCGTGGAGCCACCCAAGACGGGAGGGTCAGGGTGGAGAGAGCTGACAGAATGTGGTCCACTGGAGAAGGGAATGGCAAACCACTTCAGTATTCTTGCCTTGAGAACCTCATGAACACTATGAGAAGGCAAAATGATAGGATACTGAAAAAGGAACTCCCCAGGTCAGTAGGTGCCCAATATGGTACTGGAGATCAGTGGAGAAATAACTGCAGAAAGAATGAAGAGAAGGAGCCAAAGCAAAAACAATACCCAGCTGTGGATGTGACTGGTGATAGAAGCAAGGTCTGATGCTGTAAAAAGCAATATTGCATAGGGCCCTGGAATGTCAGGTCCATGAATCAAGGCAAATTGGAAGTGGCCAAACAGGAGATGGCAAGAGTGGATGTTGACATTCTAGGAATCAGCGAACTAAAATGGACTGGAATGGGTGAATTTAACTCAGATGACCATTATATCTACTACTGCGGGCAGGAATCCCTCAGAAGAAATGGAGTAGCCATCATGGTCCACAAAAGAGTCTGAAATGCAGTACTTTGATGCAATATCAAAAACGACAGAATGATCTCTGTTCGTTTCCAAGGCAAACCATTCAGTATCATGGTAATCCAAGTCTATGCCCCAACCAGTAACGCTGAAGAAGCTGAAGTTGAACAGTTCTATGAAGACTTACAAGATCGTTTAGAACTAACACCCACAAAAGATGTCCTTTTCATTATAGGGGACTGGAATGCCAAAGTAGGAAGTCAAGAGATACCTGGAGTAACAGGCAAATTTGGCCTTGGAATGCTGAATGAAGCAGGGCAAAGACTAATGGAGTTTTGCCAAGAGAACACACTGGTCATAGCAAACACCCTCTTCCAACAACACAAGAGAAGACAGTACACACGGACATCACCAGACTGTCAACACTGAAATCATACTGATTGTATTTTTGCAGCCAAAGATGGAGAAGGTCTATACAGAAAACAAAAACAAGCCCAAGAGCTGACGGAGGCTCAGATCACTAACTCCTTTGCCGAGAGCCAGCGTAAGGAATCCCACCAATGGCAAAGGTCATGAGGAAGGAAGCCTGACAAAATGCAAGGGCATGATCAGGCTTCAGGGGTTCCCCCTGGAATTTCCTGAGCATCCACCCCAAAACCAGAGTCTGCCTGCTTTACTGTGTTATGCTTTCCACCTACTCTTCTGACATTAACAGGGGGCTGTCCCCCCCACCTTTTCTGGAAAAAGTTAATTTAGAGCTTTTAGATAATAAATCTCCCGGTCATAGTAAGAGTGTTTCAATCCAAAAACCCCTCTGATGGCTTTCTAGCCTGCCTGCAGGACTTGTACAGCTGCACAGGTAATTGTTTGTGGCCTCCCGACTGCAAGAGGCACAGGAAGCTTAAAACATCCTAGGAATGTAGGGGCTTCTGAGGAGTCAAAATCATTAGAATAGGACTGATTAAGGTTTCATTTGTTGAGCCAATACTTGCTGCCAAATTTTCATATCTTTTGTTTGTTGATATAGTTGGTATATAGAAAAATAAGTAGTGGACCTGGTATTAGCAACATTAGATCTTTGAGTTGAGTGCTTTCTTTGTTATAACCCACTGCACCTTTGTTCTATAGGAATGTAACTTTATTTAGTACTATGAGGGTGATGCAGAGTAAAGAAAAAAACACTTCTAGGGAAAAAGAGTTTTCTGGTTGATAAATATTTATCTAGGAAGAGAGCCATAAAATGTTAACAGGCCTCTTGGCCAGAAGATAATATAAACCACCTGAGATATTTTGTATATGGGAAGGTATGCAAAAAGAAAGCCTGGTCTCAATGAGGGTCAGGACTGATGCCTCTGCATAACTGGGCTTATTCCATTATTTCTTTATGTACAACTTGGGGTATATAAGCTGATTTTGAAAATAAAGCCTTGAGTCTTGCACCGATACTTGGCTCTCCCATGTCATTCTTTTCTCCCCTTTTCCAGCTGAATTCCACCTGGAACACAGAGGCTCACCAAGTCTACTTACTTGCCCTGGCTTCTAAGATCCATGTGAGAGGGCGCCCAAAGTGGAGCACCCTCTGCTATTCAAGTGGAGCCGGCAGCCTAAAGTAGATGGTGCAAACCTCTTGTCTCGAGGTTTCATTAATTTTCCACGTAAACCAAGTTATTCAGCCTTTTTCTCCCACTAATTTTTCTGCTACGCTATTCTTTCCTAATCTCTTTATATTTCTAATTAAATAGTTCTTTCTCAGACTCTGACTCCATCTGCATTTCAAATTCCCTACATCCACCGGGGCTGGACCCTGACACTCCTTATTGCCAAATTCAGACTTAAATTGAAGAAAGTAGGAAAAACCACTAGACTATTGAGGTATGACCTAAATTAAATCCCCTATACAGTGGAAGTGAGAAATAGATTTAAGGTACTAGATCTGATAGACAGAGTGCCTGATGAACTATGGATGGAGGTTCATGACTTTTACATGAGACAGGGATCAAGACCATCCCTATGGAAAAGAAATGCAAAAAGCAAAATGGTTGTCTGAGGAGGCCTTACAAAAAGCTGTGATGAGAAGAGAAGCAAAAAAGCAAAGGAGAAAAGGAAAGATATGAGCATCTGAATGCAGAGTTCCAAAGAATAGCAAGAAGAGATAAGAAAGCCTTCCTCAGCAATCAATGCAAAGAAATAGAGGAAAACAGCAGAATGGGAAAGACTAGAGATCTCTTCAAGAAAATTAGAGATATCAAGGGAATATTTCATGCAAAGATGGGCTCGATAAAGGACAGAAATGGTATGGACCTGACAGAAGCAGAGGATATTAAGAGGTGGCAAGAATATACAGAAGAACTGTACAAAAAGATCTTCATGACCAAGATAATCACGATGGTGTGATCACTCACCTAGAGCCAGACATCCTGGCATGTGAAGTCAAGTGGGCCTTAGAAGGCACCACTATGAACAAAGGTAGTGGGGGTGATGGAATTCCAGTTGAGCTATTTCAAATCCTGAAAGATGATGCTGTGAAAGTGCTGCACTCAACATGCCAGCAAATTTGGAAAACTCAGCAGTGGCCACAGGACTGGAAAAGGTCAGTTTTCATTCTAATCCCAAAGAAAGGCAATGCCAAAGAATGCTCAAACTACCGCACAATTGCACTCATCTCACATGCTAGTAAAGTAGTGCTCAAAATTCTCCAATTTAGGCTTCAGCAATACGTGAACTGTGAACTTCCAGATGTTCAAGCTGGTTTTAGAAAAGGCAGAGGAACCAGGGATCAAATTGCCAACATCCGCTGGATCATGGAAAAAAGCAAAAGAGTTCCAGAAAAACATCTATTTCTGCTTTATTGACTATGCCAAAACCTTTGACTGTGTGGATCACAACAAACTGTGGAAAATTCTGAAAGAGATGGGAATACCAGACCACCTAACCTGCCTCTTGAGAAACCTATATGCAGGTCAGGAAGGAATAGTTAGAACTGGACATGGAACAACAGACTGGTTCCAAATAGGAAAAGGAGTGCATCAAGGCTGTATATTGTCACCCTGCTTATTTAACTCATAAGCAGAGTACATCATAAGAAATGCTGGGCTGGAAGAAGCACAAGCTGCAATCAAGATTGCTGGGAGAAATATCAATAATCTCAGATATGCAGATGATACCATGCTTATGGCAGAAAGTGAAGAGGAACTAAAAAGTGAAAGTGAAAGTGGAGAGTGAAAAAGTTGGCTTAAAGCTCAACATTCAGAAAATGAAGATCATGGCATCTGGTTCCATCACTTCATGGGAAATAGATGTGGAAACAGTGGAAACAGTGTCAGACTTTATTTCTCTGGGCTCCAAAATCACTGCAGATGGTGATTGCAGCCATGAAATTAAAAGATGCTTACTCCTTGGAAGAACTGTTATGACCAACCTAGAAAGCATATTCAAAAGCAGAGACATTACTTTGCCAACATAGGTCCATTTAGCCAAGGCTATGGTTTTTCCTGTGGTCATGCATGGATGTGTGAGTCAGACTGTGAAGAAAGCTGAGTGCCAAAGAATTGATGCTTTTGAACTGTGTTGTTGGAGCAGACTCTTGAGAGTCCCTTGGACTGCAAGGAGATCTAACCAGTCCATTCTGAAGGAGATCAGCCCGGGATTTCTTTGGAAGGAATGATGCTAAAGCTGAAACTCCAGTCCTTTGGCCACCTCATGTGAAGAGTTGACTCACTGGAAAAACACTCTGATGCTGGGAGGTATTGAGGGCAGGAGGAGAAAGGGAAGACAGAGGATGAGATGGCTGGATGGCAACACCGACTCAATGGACGTGAGTCTGAGTGAACTCTGAGATTCGGTGATGGACAGGGAGGCCTGGAATGCTGCAATTCATGGGGTTGCAAAGAGTCGGTCACAACTGAGGGACTGAACTGAAGTGAACTGACATCCCTTTTTCTATACGTATTTCTTTAGCAAATTGTTTACATCATTATTCCATTGAGTGTTTGTTTTTCCTTATTAAGGTTGAATGTCTTTTATATATTCAAGATATTAACATATCAAAGACAACTGATTCCTTTTTATGCCAATCATCACATGCCTTTTAACTTTTTAATAATGTTTTCTTTGCTGTACCAAATGCAATCTATTTCTTAAGCCTTTTTCTACCACTTTCCTCTGAATTCCTAAAGTTGGCAAAATCTTTGTAGATGTGAGCTTTAACACTCATTGTCATGTTTCTCCCAAGGGCTTCATTTCTAAAAATGACTTTACAACATGTGGAAGAAATCAAGAGGCTTTGATTTTTCCCATTTGTGGATAGGAGACTGAGCCACAGCGACCAATGGATTTTCTTGTGTCACTAGAGAAACCACAACCTAAGAAACCAGATCAAGAACACCCAATTCCACAAAGTAGGGATTGCAAGCCAACTTCACCTCCTCTGACAGTACCCCTCTATTGGTCCTGGCTGTTCTGGATGTTCTATGCTGATGCCTAACAGCTGTCTGGGCCTCTGTGATGAACTAGCAATGGCCTCCAGGGGTAGGTGGAGAGCACGTGCCTTGAAAACTGCCACAGGGGCAGAGAGTGTGTCCAGACACTGTGAGAAGGGAAACGGTGTTACTGATAATTGTGTTGAGACAACAGGCATAACCTGGAATTATTCCAGGCAGAAGGAATGTATGGCCATCCTGAGCATAGAGAACAACACAGTAGAAGAGGGTAAGTGAAGTTAAAGTAGCTCAATTGTGTCCGACTCTTTGTGACCCCATGGACTGTATAATTTATGGAATTTCCCAGGTCAGAATACTGGAGTGGGTAACCTATCCCTTCTCCAGCAGATCTTCCCAGCCCAGGAATTAAACAAGGTTCTCCTGCATTGCAGGCGAATTTTTACCAAGTGAGCTATCAGGGAAGCCCTGCTATCAGGAAAGAGGGGACAAGGCCCAAAAAGCTTACAGAAAGATCATGGTTGCACAGCTGGGAAATGCAGAATTTGTGTAGATCTCCGTGCATTTTCCATAGCGCCTCAAAGCTACTGGTAACCTACTGTGCACCTCTGGCGAGTCTCCCTTAGGAAGCGTTACTATGAACTAAGCTGGCGCAGGTGATGGAATTCCAAATGAGCTATTTCAAATCCTAAAAGATGCTGCTGTTAAAATGCTGCTCTCAATAAGTCAGCAAATTTGGAAAACTCGGCAGTGGCCACAGGATTGGAAAGGGTCAGTTTTCATTTCAATCCCAAAGAAAGGCAATGTTCAAACTACTGCACAATTGCACTCATCTCACATGCTAGCAAAGTAATCCTCAAAATTCTCCAAGCCAGGCTTCAACAGTACATGATCCATGAACCTCCTGATGTTCAAGCTGGATTTACAAAAGGCAGAAGAACCAGAGATCAAATTGCCAACATTCATTGTATCATGGAGAAAGCCCTCCACCATGTGACATTTGATAAATTATGTTTCTTTGGTTATTGTTTGCGTGGTTCGCTGTGTTACACCGGTGGACTTTTCTTTTTTATCCTTTTGGGCGGGACGCGGCGGAGCAAACACCCGTGTTCAAACCAGAGAAGGCCCAGGCTGCGGAGACCCTTCACCCCCCCACGCAGATCCCTTGGGGCTCCTTCTTGCCTAGAGGCCTCAGCTACCCTCTACTAGGTACCCGAGCTGTCGTCACATATCACAGACAGAGTGGGGGTGAAAGCGCGGAGACTCAGCGGAGAGCTGGAGACAGGATCCAGGACCGGCCACGGAACGCAGCACCCAATCAGGTGGGTGTGGCGAAGTTCGGTCCAAGGGCTCCGTCTGGGCCCCGCCCTCGGCCCCGCCCCTGAGATTCGCAGGTCCTGTGCCGACCTCTCCGCATTGCCGGAGCCGCCCATCACTGATTTCATTGGCTACCTCGCCGTTCCCGCCCCCAGACACCAGCTGACTTCCGCAGCCAATCGGCAGGCGCGGCGGCGGCGGTGGCGGCGGCGGGTCTCGGTGGGTCCCGGATGCTGAGGTATCGGGCCTGCTAGAGGGGGGCGACGGTCTTAAATCGGGGCAGTGGCCTCGCCCCGCTTGTAGTCTGGGTGGCCAGCCGCCATTCCTGGGACTCTGAGGTCACCCTCCTGCAGCTGGAGGTGCCGCGACCCAGACTGTTGAGGGCTGGCCGGAGGTTTCTGGGGTGGAGGTCGGAGGTCGTGCTTCTGTGAAACGTTGGGACTCCGCCGGTCTGAGCAGAGGACGGGCTGCTCCCGGCTGTTTCTTAGACACCTCCTGTTTGGGGGTCCCCCTTCCTTTCGCCGAAGGCGCTCCGAGGGAAACGGAGGCCCCAGGGCTTCTTGCAGGCGCTGAGTTCCGACGGGAAGGTCCGCTCGAGCCCGGCCGCCGCGTCTGACCCTCGGACATCCGGAGAGCCGCTTCTTAACCTTCCTTCCCGCGAGCCGGCGAGGGCTCCGGAGTGCGGGGAGGGGGCTGGGGCCAGGGAGGGGTCGCTCCGCGGCCCCGCTGTTCCTAGGGGGCCGCACCCCTTCTGGCTCCCAAGAAACCCACTGCCAATAGATTCAGGCTGTCGTTCCGGGTTTTGAGATTTCATTTCTGGAAGTTCATTCGAGCCACTTGGAGAGCGAAAAGGCTGTATTGTGGCTTCTGCACTTGTCTGGAAGTGAAAATAAAAACCAGACTTGGGAAGGTTCTGAAGGCCAAGGGAGCTGTGAGAAACCGGACGAATTCCTTAGTTTGACAGAAATCTTCCCCTTAACTTGGCTCACTTGTTACATAATTCAAGCTGTTTCAAGATCAGAGTATTTAGTCTCATAATTCTTCTAAGCAAATGTTCTTAGTCTTGACCTTAAGTAAAACTACTTTGGAATCCTTGAAGAATTGAGCAAGAATTTTTTTGTAAAGGTTGAGTTTAAGAGCCTTAGTGCAAGGAAGGAAGTTAGGAGCAGTCCTTACCTCTCGTCAGTGATCCCAGCAGCTGCTTTATTACTCCAGGACCGAAAAGAGAAGTTATTTCTGTACATCTGTGGGTTCTGGGGAGACATAGCAATGGATGAGGAATAAAGGGAGAAGAAAGGAGATTCTTGTTTTTTCCTCAAAAATATGTAATTAGGAAAAAATATATTTATTTGCCTCTCTCTCTCTCTCCATCTCAGCCAGCATAAATATGTTTTGATATTTTTTTGCACAAAATAATACATGTCATGAGTATGTGTTGAGCATTTATTTTAGGGAAAGAAGTCATCTCTAACAAGAAGAAGACATTTATCTTCATTGTAGTCCCAGAGGAATGAATATGCCTTGTGTGGAATTAACCTTGGGGTTTGGTTTTCAGTTAAGGAAATGAGGCAGAAGGAGGTGATAACCAAGACCTTCCAAGGCCCAGCTGTGGTCTGTAGGACTCCGACCAGCCACGTTTACATGTTTGAGAATGGTGTTGTGGACTCCGAGGACTCCTCTGAGGAAGAGTCCCACCGAGTGGCCCTGCGGCCCCGGGGGCAAGGAGGGCCAGAAGAAGGGTGCCTACCACTCTCACCGGCCAGGAGCAGGGGACATGGTGCTGCTGCAGCGGGAGCTGGCCCAGGGGGACAGCCTCAACAAGCTCGCTCTTCAGTATGGCTGCAAAGTAAGAAACCCCACGGGAGAAGGCGCCACCTGCCCCTTGGCCCTGTGTTAAGAGCAACAGAGGCACTCACTGAAGGTTGGGGACCCTTCCTACCTCTTCCTGACCCCCAGAAGTGGTTGGGAGAAGCCTGTTCTAGAGTAAAGGACACTTCTGTCTAGCTAGAGATGGAGGGCAGGTGGAATGGCCTGTCCATCACAGAGAGAGGGAATTAGGAGTTTCAGGTGATGAGACAGTTCCCTCTCTGCACAGTACTTCTGGTCTTCCTTGTCCTTCCAAACTGAAATTCTGAAACCTTTTTCTCTCTTTTGAGTACATTTCATTTAACGCATAATGGGCCAGAGGTGCCAGGCAGAGTTTATCCAAGATTTCTTTGGTGTGCTTGTTTTTTTTTTTTTTGGCTACTTTTCTGTTTTTAAACCTTTCTTGCTAATTGTAGCTTATTTGATTGGTAAATTTTTGCCTTCTCTCTTTCAGAACTGCATGATCTATCCTTTATATGCTGTGTATCTATATAACCCTCTTTCTCTCTTTAATTATGTTTTTAGCATTCAGAGTGATTAACAATGGCAAAGTAAGTAGGAGAGTATTTATTGAATTGTTGCATTTTCTCCTAGATTCAAACTATTTCATTTTGCTAGCACTGTGCTACTATTTTCTATGGCTCTCTCCAAGGCTGTATAAGCTACTTGTTTAAAAATCCTTTTATCCTTGACAGGTCTCTCATTTATTTAGCAGGGATCACATGACTCAACATGTTGTGTGGGACAGTTGTTTCCCAGGATATTAAACTGGTCTCTAGGGACACATGCAAGCCTGCTTAGTTCCTGTCATGTCCAATTCCTTGTGACCCTGTGGACCGTCGCCATCTAGCCTCCCCTGTCCATGGTATTCTCCAGGCAAGAATACTAGAGTGGGTTGCCATTTCCTACTCCAGGGATCTTCCTGACCCAGGGATCGAACCTGCATCTCCTGCATTGGCAGGCAGATTCTTTACCACTGAGCTTACCTGGAAAGCCCCCTGGGACTCATAATGGTCTCTAAATCGTACTGAGATTTTTATTTGATTCTAATAATCAGTTTCTGTAAGCATCTAAATGGTTTATAGAGCAAGGGCTAAAAATTGAATGCTTTACTACAAAGACCTGAATAGACATAGTGGGCTTCTTGGAATGCTGATATTTAACAAATCCAAAAGAAATATATAATTTATCTAATAAGTGATCAGTTTTCCTATTTGAAGTAAATAAGTTTGATGTTAGCTTATTAGGATCAAAGACAAAAATATCTCAAGAACCTTAAGTTACAAGATCTACCCCAATACAATTAAATGGTAAAAGCAATTGCTAAATAACTAAAATAATGAAGATGATTGATTTGAATGAATTCTATTGACTATATTTACATTTCTAGTTTAAATGGACTTAGGAGTTAAAACCTTAGAATCTGTCTCTGATGCTTTTGTAAGTTTTCAAACAATCACTTGAGGGAGGATTTGTCTTTGACTTACATTTCCCCTACTTTTTAAATCTTAAAGTTTGAGTATGAGGTGAGTTTGTTATAACTTTGTCATAAACTTTCTTGTGAGTCTTTAAAACTCAGGTCATGTTCCTTTCTCAAGTCATAATATTGAAATGGAAGGTGTCAGTCTGTAGTTTCCAACTTGATGCATACTCTGTGCATGTTTCTAGTTATAAAAAGTGTTCTGAAAGCCTCAAACTGAATTAACTCTAGATTGCTTTTATTTTAAAAATAGGCCACATAGTAAATCTGGAAAGGAAAACGTAGTAGAATCATGAGAGCACACCTTTTAAGAAGCTGTTACAGATGAACTAGGTCCTAGTGTCGGTAGAGCTGGTTAAGTCTTTGTGTTTGCTGAATGCTGATACCTACTGCAGCTACTAAATTAAATTCTGATGCAGGAGAAAAGTCAGCCAGACAGGGGCACTGCTGTCTAAAAAGTTAAACGCAGAAAGGGCTACAGCCTTCTTTTACCATGAAGTGTTTCACCTTAAGGCTTTTTATTGAAGGCACACTTTAAACAAGTAAACAATAAATTCTTTTCCAAAACTGATCTTGAGTTGCTCCAATTTGTAAGTCTATACAGAAATTTGATGACTAAGCTGTACATTAAGGCCAAGTTAAAGCCAAAAAACAGTTATTTAGCCTGAACTCAATTTTGTGTATAGTTGAACAGTTTTCCAGTGTTCGTCAGATTCTTAAGTGATGTGGGTATGGACCATCACCCAGGAAGGTTAAGTGCCACTTTTTGGATATTAGTTTTAAACAGTTTTATGTATTTTGTGATGTTTGTCTTCATGGCTTCCCTAGGTCGCAGATATCAAGAAAGTCAACAACTTCATCAGAGAACAAGACTTATATGCTTTAAAATCTATTAAGATTCCAGTGAAAAACCATGGCATCCTAACAGAGACCCATAAAGAACTTAGACCCCTCCTGAACTCATCCTCAGAGACCAGAGTGACCTTCGAGGAGCAGCCAGACCCAGACAGAGCAGCTGTCAATGCCAGTGCCTCATCTAGCTCACTGACGGATTTCTTTAAGGGCATTGATCAGAATATTGAACATGCAGTTCAGTCAGAAATCTTTTTGAGTCAAAGTTACTCCATAGAGACCTCCAGTCAGCCACTGCTTCCTGCTCCTCCGAAGATACCGACAAATGGTGCAGACTGTGGAATTCAGTGGTGGAATGCTGTTTTTATCATGCTTCTAATTGGAGTTGTTTTACCAGTGTTTTATTTGGTCTATTTTAAAATACAAGCTACTAGTGAGACCCCTAGTATCTTGAATACAACTGCTATCCCTAATGGCTCCTTGGCAGGGAATGCAGTTCCAGGGCAAGCCCCCAGATTAGCAATTCCAGTGCCAACCATCCCCCCTTCAGACAGCCAGTTCAGTCAGACCACCCACGGGGGGAACTAGCTCTTGTTTCTAAGGAATCAGGCCAGCTTTAGCACTTGGGCTTCTGCTGATGTTGGCCATATCTTAGCATGCTGCATTTTTTTTTCTGTGACATATGGACAGATTTCAGAAGTTACCATCATGTTCTCAGTCACATTCATCATGGGGAGTGGACTCATCCAAGCTTGTGGGAGCCAAAACATCAGCATTCTCAGCCTCTTACATCCAGAGGGCGACAGGAGAGACGTTTACACATGGCAAATGCTGCTCCTTGAAGGCATTTAGTGGACTGGACTTGTGTGTCTTCACAATAGCACTGTAGGCCCTCAAGTTGGACATGCTTGGAGAGAGATGAATGGCCTTGGCAGATGGACCTGTGTATGGAGGAGACCCTGGTGTTAGCTTTTTTGTCTGTGTGTTGCTTTGTTCCCTGCCTACTGTGGAGGGATGACTGGCTCTGAAAAATGATGTTTTGTATCTCCCCAGCAAAGGCGGTGTGCAATAATGAGATGCCACCCTGTTTCAGGGTGTGATACATTACAGTTGTAACAAGCCCTGCTTCACATTTACACCCAGATAGCTTTTTTATATCATATCTAGAATTTTGAAAGCCCTAAATCGAAACTGCTATAATATTGAGTAAATGGCAATTCTGTTCCTCATAATTTTAGAGCTCCTTAATCTGACACACGGGGATATTTTAAGCTCTTCATGGTGTAGCCAGCACTTCCTGGCCAGAACATTTGAAGGCCATGGCCCAGTTTCACCTGAGGACCTTTTCCATAGTGATTGCTAACTGGATTCCCCAAGTCAGCTTCCTTGGAAGGAGCTCTTTCTGATCTGTGTTGAGTGGAGTAGGTATAGGGAGAAAGATGAGTGCCTTATCACCCAGGTCCCAACATATGACATTTCTAAAATTGAGCAGTCACCAGCCCAGCATCTGCTGGCCCCAGTATGCTCCTGGCAAAGTGGTGCAGGGAAAATGGATGTACTTGCTCTGCTTCCTTGATCCCGTTCTTAGGACTTCTAGAGTTGTACAACAGGATTAGGACTCAGTCACCTTTCTTTGGGTCAATACAGTGTAGCTTATTGATGTTAAAATACCGAACACTTAATGTAGAGCCTAGAGGGGATCCTTGCTGTGAAGACCATAAAAAGAGATGCCTGGGGTTTGCCCATCTTTTCTGACAAGGCAACAGTGGTGTTAAGTTTGGAAGCTCATGGAGGGCCTGGTTGGCCTCTGAGGCCTTGCTGTTGTAGCAAGCGTGATTGGGGTGAGGGTAGGAGCCTGCCTCGGTCCCATGGAGGAGTGGAAATTGGCCAGGGTGGCTGAGCCTTGGAAAGGTCTGCCTCCAGGGAGAAAAACATGATGCACAAATGCTGAGCTTTGGGCAGATTTAAGGCATTTGACGCCTTCGGCCTAGATATCAATTTAAAAGAGCTCATGTAAGAAAAGGGAATGTGGTGGATGAGTACTTGAGATGGGTTTTCAGTTTCCCCTCTCAATCAATTATGTGAAAAACTGTTTTGTCCTGGGTTCAATTAGCAGATTTAAATCATAAACCTGAATGTTTTCTTCAAAGTCAAACTGGTCTTAAAGTGAACTTGTGAATCATTGCTACAGGAAACGTTTTGATCATATAAATGCCTTTCTAGTCAAATGTTTGTGTGCTGTGCCCAAGGACCACAAGTTTCTCTAACATTTTGTCACCATTAATTTCAAAAGGCAGGATGCAGACTCACGAGAAAATGACTTTTGCCAGGCAAAGAACTGTATACTTTTTTCAAATGGAATAAAATAATTTCTTCTGTGAAGGAAAATTGATTCCTCCCTTTTAATTTGGGAATTGGTAATTCAGAATTAAAAGATGTGGGGTGATGCTGGAGAAAATGGAGTTGTCTGTTTCCAGGAGTTGAGGCCTGCCCAAGGCTTGTGCCCACGGTTACCCCAATAGGTGAAGAACAAGTGTTAACAAACACAATCTCACTGATTGGCTACATGACATGCTTTAAAATTGTTTTAGGTATACATAAGAGGTGGGGAAACAGTGTCAGACTTTATTTTTTTGGCCTCCAAAATCACTGCAGATGGTGATTGCAGCCATGAAATTAAAAGACGCTTACTCTTTGGAAGAAAAGTTATGACCAACCTAGATAGCATATTCAAAAGCAGAGACATTACTTTGCCAACTAAGGTCCGTCTAGTCAAAGTTATGGTTTTTCCAGTGGTCGTGTATGGATGTGAGAGTTGGACTGTGAAGAAGGCTGAGCACCGAAGAATTGATGCTTTTGAACTGTGGTGTTGGAGAAGACTCTTGAGAGTCCCTTGGACTGCAAGGAGATCCAACCAGTCCATTCTGAAGGAGATCAACCCTGGGATTTCTTTGGAAGGAATGATGCTAAAGCCGAAACTCCAGTACTTTGGCCACCTCATGAGAAGAGTTGACTCATTGGAAAAGACTCTGATGCTGGGAGGGATTGGGGGCAGGAGAAGGGGACGATAGAGGATGAGATGGCTGGATGGCATCACTGACTTGATGGACGTGAGTCTGAGTGAACTCTGGGAGTTGGTGATGGACAGGGAGGCCTGGTGTGCTACGATTCATGGGGTCACCGGACACGACTGAGTGACTGAACTTGAAGAGATACTGTGGAGCTCACTTTCTGTATGTTTTACTGCATTTGTAGTGTGTTTTGAGAGTTATGTTGTAAAGAAATAATTAGACTTGTTTGATAGTCTCCAGTCCTTTTGACTGAACTGTTGTGCTTAATATTGCAGAAGTCTAGGGAATCTGTCATCAAAGGATACTCCCATCTGGGAAGGCAAGGATGCAAAGACGAAGCAGACGCCTTAGAGTCACCCACAGCAGGTCTACCCAGTCACAGCCATGACACAGCCCCTCCTCAGGAATTTAGTTCTTTACTTTGCCTCTGTGAATACCTAAATGAGGGAGAATAATATGGGCCCTAAGATGATGGCTTATAGAGGGGATTTTAACATTTTTTTCCCAGTTTCATTGAGATATAATTGACATACAGCACTATATGAGTTTGAGATGTGCAGCATAATGATTTGACAGATATGTTGTGAAATGACTATAAATTTAGTTAACATCCAACATCTCATGTAGATTTAAAAAAAAAACAAACATTTTTTTTCCTCTTGTGATGAGAACTCAGGATTTATTTCCTAACAACTTTGGTATATACCATGTAACAGGTGTCAACTATAGTCATCAAGTTGTACATTATTACTTTTGTAATACTTCTCTTATAACTGGAAATTTATACATTTTGACCACATCTTCTAGTTTCCTCCCTGACCTCACTCTCTGCCTTGGTAGCTATAAACCTGATCTCTTTCTATGAGTTTTGGTTTTTTTTCTTTGCGTGTTTTTTTTTTTTTTTTTTAGATTTCATGTATAAGTGAGATCATACGGTATTTGTCTTTCTCTGACTTATTTCACTTAAGGTAATGCTGTTAAGATCCATCTGTGTTGTTCCAAATGGCAGGATTTCCATCTTTTTAATAGCTGAAAAACATTCCAGTGTACGTTTATGTATCACAATTTCTTTATCTATTCATCCCTCAGTAGACACTTAGGTTGTTTCCATGTCTTGGCTATTGTAAATGAATGCTGCTCTGAACATGGAGGTGCAGATGCCTCTTTGACAGTGTTTTTATTTTCTTCAGATATATTCCCAGAAGTGGAATTGCTGGATCATTGTAGTTCATTTTTTAATTTTTGAGGAACGTCTATATTGTTTTCCATAGTGGCTGTACCAATCTATAATCTCACCAATAGTACACAGGGGTTCCCTTTTCTCCACAACCTTGTCAGCATTTATTATCTCTTGTCTTTTTGACAATAGGCATTCTAACTGATGTGAGGTGGTATCATTGTGGCTTTGATTTGTACTACCCTGATAGTTAGTGATGGAGATAGGTTTTCATGTATGTGTTGACCTTTCATATCTCTCTTCATTGGAGAAATGTCTATTCAGGTTCTTTGCCCATTATAAATTAGATTTTTTTTTTTTTGCTGTTGAGTTACAAATTCTTTATACATTTTAGATATTAACCCCTTATCAGATACATGGTTTACAAATATTTTTCTCCCATTCCATAGGTTATCTTTTCATTTTTTAAAATGGTTTCTTTTGCTGTGCAGAAGCTTTTTACTTTGATGTAGCTCCATTTATTTATTTTTTTATTTTGTTGTTTGTGCTTTAAGTGTCATATTCAAAAAAATTGCAAACACTGATGTCATGGAGCTTACTGCCTGTTATTTTCTAGTAGTTTTACAGTTTCTAGTCTTTGAGTCAAGTCTTTAATTGATTTCAAGTTAATTTTTGTGAGTGGTGTAAGATAGGCATCTACTTTCATTCTTTGAATGTGAACATTCAATTTCCCCAGCCCTGTTGTCAAAAAGACTGTCTTTTCTCCGTTGATATTCTTGGCTCCCTTGTGAAATATTGCTTGACTATATGAATGGGTTTATTTCTGGGCTATTGATTCTGTTTCATGGTGTGTGGTTGTAATGTCATTCCATACTGTTTTGATAACTATAGCTACATAGCTTGTAATCAGAAAATATGATGCTGCCCACTTTGTACTTCTTTCTATCTCGGGATTGCTTTGGTTCTTCAGAGTCTTTTGTGGCTATGTATAACTTTTAGTACTGTATAGTTTTTCTCTAATTCTGTGAAAAGTGCCATTAAAATTGTGATAGAGACTGTGTTGAATCTATAGATAGCTTTCAGTTCAGATCAGTCACTCAGTTGTGTCTGACTCTTTGCGACCTATGAATCGCAGCACTCCAGGCCTCCCCTGTCCATCACTATCTCCCGGAGTTCACTCAAACTCACATCCATTGAGTCGGTGTTGCCATCCAGCCATCTCATCCTCTGTCGTCCCCTTCTCCTCCTGCCCCTAATCCCTTCCAGCATCAGAGTCTTTTCCAATGAGTCAACTCTTCGCATGAGGTGGCCAAAGGACTGGAGTTTCAGCTTTAGCATCATTCCTTCCAAAGAACACCCAGGACTGATCTCCTTTAGAATGGATTGGTTGGATCTCCTTGCAGTCCAAGAGACTCTCAAGAGTCTTCTCCAACACCACAGTTCAAAAGCATCAATTCTTCGGCACTCAGCCTTCTTCACAGTCCAACTCTCACATCTATACATGACCACTGGAAAAACCATAGCCTTGACTAGACAGACCTATATTGGCAAAGTAATGTCTCTACTTTTCAATATGCTATCTAGGTTGGTCATAACTTTTCTTCCAAAGAGTAAGTGTATTTAATTTCATAGCTACAGTTACCATATGCAATGATTTCAGAGCCCCCAAAATAAAATCTGACACTGTTTCCACTGTTTCCCCATCTATTTCCCATGAAGTGATGGGACCAGATGCCATGATCTTCATTTTCTGAATGTTGAACTTTAAGCCAACTTTTTCACTCTCCACTTTCACTTTCATCAAGAGGCTTTTTAGTTCTTCACTTTCTGCCATAAGGGTGGTGTCATCTGCATATCTGAGGTTATTGATATTTCTCCTGGCAATCTTGATTCCAGCTTGTGCTTCTTCCCGTCCAGCGTTTCTCATGATATACTCTGCATAGAAGTTAAATAAGCAGGGTTACAATATACAGCCTTGTGTATTGATGTACTCCTTTTCCTATTTGGAACCAATCTGTTGTTCCATGTCCAGTTCTAACTGTTGCTTCCTGAGCTGCATACAGATTTCTCAAGAGGCAAGTCAGGTGGTTTGGTATTTGCATCTCTTGAAGAATTTTCCACAGTTTATTGTGACCACACAGTCAAAGGCTTTGGCATAGTCAATAAAGCAGAAGTAGATGTTTTTCTGGAACTCTCTTGCTTTTTCCATGATCCAGTGGATGTTGGCAATTTGATCTCTGGCTCCTAAAACCAGCTTGAACATCTGCAAGTTCACGGTTCATGTACTTCTGAAACCTTGCTTGGAGAACTTTGAGCATTACTTTACTAGCATGTGAGATGAGTACAATTGTGTGGTAGTTTGAGCATTCTTTGGCATTGCCTTTCTTTGGGATTGGAATGAAAACTGACCTTTTCCAGTCCTGTGGCCACTGCTGAGTTTTCCAAATTTGCTGGCATGTTGAGTGCAGCACTTTCACAGCATCATCTTTCAGGATTTGAAATAGCTCCACTGGAATTCCATCACCTCCACTACCTTTGTTAATAGTGATACTTTCTAATGCCCACTTGATTTCACATTCCAGGATGTCTGGCTCTAGATGAATGATCACACCATCATGATTATCTTTGTGTAGTTCTTCTGTGTATTCTTGCCATCTCTTCTTAATATCTTCTGCTTCTGTTAGGTCCATACCATTTCTGTCATTTATCAAGCCCATCTTTGCATGAAATGTTTCCTTGGTATCTATTTTTCTTGAAGAGATCTCTAGTCTTTCCCATTCTGTTGTTTTCCTCTATTTCTTTGCATTGACCGCTGAGGAAGGCTTTCTTATCTCTTCTTGCTATTCTTTGGAACTCTGCATTCAGATGCTTATATCTTTTCTTTTCTCCTTTGCTTTCCACCTCTCTTCTTTTCACAGGTATTTGTAAGGCTTCCCCAGACAGCCATTTTGCTTTTTGCATTTCTTTTCCATGAGGATGGTCTTGATCCCTGTATCCTGTACAATGTCAGGAACCTCTGTCCATCGTTCATCAGGCACTCTATCAGATCTAATCCCATAAAATATTTCTCACTTCCACTGTATAATCATAAGGGATTTGATTTAGGTCATACCTCAATGGTCTAGTGGTTTTCCCTACTTTCTTCAATTTAAGTCTGAGTTTGGCAATAAGGAGTTCATGATCTGAGCCACAGTCAGCTCCTAGTCTTGTTTTTGTTGACTGTATAGAGCTTCTCCATCTTTGGCTGAAAAGAATATAATCAATCTGATTTTGGTGTTGACCATCTGGTGAGGTCCATATGTAGAGTCTTCTCATGTGTTGTTGGAAGAGGCTGTTTGCTATGACCAGTGCATTTTTTTGGCAAAATTCTATTAGCCTTTGCCCTGCTTCATTCTGTATTCCAAGGCCAAATTTGCCTGTTACTCCAGGTGTTTCATGACTTCCTACTTTTGCATTCCAGTCCCCTATAATGAAAAGGACATCTTTTATGGGTGTTAGTTCTAAAATGTCTTTTAGGTCTTCATAGAACCATTCAACTTCAGCTTCTTCAGCGTTACTGGTTGGGGCATAGACTTGGATTACTGTGATGTTGAATGGTTTGCCTTGGAAACGAACAGAGATCATTCTGTCGTTTTCGAGATTGCATCCAAGTGCATTTCGGATTCTTCTGTTGACCATGATGGCTACTCCATTTCTTCTGAGGGATTCCTGCCCGCAGTAGTAGATATAATGGTCATCTGAGTTAAATTCACCCATTCCAGTCCATTTTAGTTCGCTGTTTCCTAGAATGTCGATGTTCACTCTTGCCATCTCCTGTTTGTCCACTTCCAATTTGCCTTTATTCATGGACCTGACATTCCAGGTTCCTATGCAATATTGCTCTTTACAGCATCAGACCTTGCTTCTATTACCGGTCACATCCACAGCTGGGTTTTGTTTTTGCTTTGGCTCTATCCCTTCACTCTTTCTGGAGTTATTTCTCCACTGATATCCAGTAGCATATTGGGCACCTAGTGACCTGGGGAGTTCCTCTTTCAGTATCCTATCATTTCGCCTTTTCATACTGTGAGAAGTGGTTTGCCATTCCCTCTTCCAGTGGGCCACATTCTGTCAGACTTCTCCACCATGACCCGCCTGTCTTGGGTGGCCCTACCTGGCATGTCTTAGTTTCATTGAGTTAGACCAGGCTGTGGTCCTTATGTGATTATATTGACTAGTTTTCTGTGATTATGGTTTCAGTGTGTCTGCCCTCTGATGCCATCTTGCAACACCTACCCTCTTACTTGGGTTTCTCTTACCTTGGACATGGGGTATCTATTCACGGCTGCTCCATCAAAGTGCAGCCACTGCTCCTCACCTTGGGTGAGGGGTATCTCCTCACTTCTGCCCCTCCTGACCTTGAACATGCATTAGCTCCTCTAGGCCCTCCTGCACCTGCGCAGCCACTGCTTTAAATAGATAACTTTAAATAATAGAAAATCGTCAATCCATGAGTACAGGATAGTTTTCCCTTTATTTATATCTCCTTAGTTTCCTTTCATCTATATCTTGTAGTTTTCAGTGTAGAGATATTTCATTTCTTTGGTTAAATTTATTCATAAGTATTTCATTGTTTTTGATGCTTTAAGTGGCATTATTTTATTTCTTTTTCAGATAACTCATTGTTAGCATATAGAAACAGTATTGTTTCTTTTGTATCCTGGATCTTCACTGAATTTGTTAATTAAATCTAACTTTTTTTTTGGTAGAGGCTCTAGGATTTTGAATATGTAATACCATGTCAACTGCAAATGTTGACATTTCTATTTCTTCTTTTCTACTTCTGGTACTTTTTTTTTTTTCTTGATTCCACTTCTGATTGCTCTGGGTAGGACTTCCAGAACTATATTGAATACAAGTTTTGAGAGTGGACCCCCTTGTCTTGTTCCTGATCTTATGGGAAAACTTTCAGCCTTTCACCATTGATCATGATATTAGCTGTGGACTTGTCATATTTATGGTCTTTGTTATGTTGAGATATGTTGTTTCTATACCTAATTTGTTAAGAGTTTTTTTTTTTTTTAAATCAGGAACAGATGTTTTATTTTGTTAGATTCTTTTTCAGCATCTGTTGAGATGATCATATGATTTTTATCCATTCTGCTAATGAGGTGTATCACACTGATTTATTTGCAAATGTTGGAACATCTCTCCATCTGTGGAATAAATCACACTTAATCATAGTAAATGATCCTTTTAATGTACTATTGAATTTAGAATGCTGATATTTTATTGAGAATTTTTGCATCAGGAATACTGACCTATAATTTTTTTTTCTTATAGTGTCTTTTTTAGAATAGATAATGCTTGCCATGTAAAATAAATTTGAGAGTTTTCCTGCTTTGATTTTTGAGAATAGTTTGGGTAGGATTGGCATTAATTCTCCTTTAACTGTTTGGTAAAATTCACCAGTGAAGCTGTCTGGCTGTGGGCTTTTCTCTGTTGGAAGATTTTTTAGTACTAATTCAGTCTCCTCACTTATAGTTGGTCTGCAGATTTTCTATTTCTTTCTGATTCAGCCTTTATAGGTTGTCTGTTTCTAAGAATTTTTTAATTTCTCCTAGATTGTCCAGTTTGTTAGCATATAGTTGTTCGTAGTAGCTCCATGGAATCTTTATATATCTTTGCATCAGTTGTAATGTCTTTTTTCATTTGTAATATGTTTTGATTTGGGTCCTTTCTTTTTCCTTGGCTAGTCTAGCCAAAGATTTTTCTAATTTTGTTTATCTTTTCAAAGAACCAGTGTTTAGTTTTTTAGTCTCTATTTCATTTTTTCCTCTAATCTTTCTTTCCTTTCTTCAACTAACTTTGAACTTAATTTATTCTTCTTTCTGTAGTTCTTTAAGGTGTAAAGTTAGGTGGTTTATTTGAAATCTTTCTTATTTCTTAATGTAGGTGTCTATTGGTGTACATTTTCCTCTTAGATCTGCTTTCTCTGCATCCCATACATTTTGATATGTTGTATTTTCATTTTGGTTTGTATCAAGAAACTTTCTGTCTCTCTTTAAAAGATCATATACCATGATCAAGTCAGACTTGTCCCAGGAATGCAATAATTCTTCCGTATATGCAAATCAATCAATGTGATACACCATGTTAACAAATTTAAAGCTAACCATATGATAATCTCAATAGATGCAGAGAAAGCTTTTGACAATTCAACCCCATTTATGATTTAAAAAAAAAAACTCCTCAAAAAAATGGGTACAGAAGGAACCTACCTTAACATAATAAAGGTCATATAAAACAAACACAGCAAACCTTATTCTAAACAGTGAAAAACTGAAAGCATTCCCTCTGAAATCAGGAACAAGACAAGGGTGCCAACTCTCACCATTATTACTCAACATAATTTTGGAAATCCTGACTACAGCAATCAGAGAAGAAAAAGAAGAAATGGAATCCAGATTGGAAAGACAGAAGTAAAACTCTCACTATTTGCAGATGACAGATTCAAATAAATGACTGTTTACAGATACTGTAAATAGAAAACCCTAAAGATACTATCAGAAAATTACTAGAGCTAACCAGCGAATTTAGTAGCATTGCAGGATACAAAATCAGTACACAGAACTTACCTGCATTCCTATACACTAAAAATGAAAAATCAGAGAAATTAAGGAATCAATCCTACTTACTATTGCAACAAAAAGAATAGAACATCTAGGAATAAACTTACCTAAGGAGACATGTAAAGATGCTGTAAAGAACAATATCGCATAGGAACCTGAAACGTTAGGTCCATCAATCAAGGTAAATTGGGAGTGGTCAAACAGGAGATGGCAAGAGTGAAAATGGACATTTTAGGAATCAGTGAGTTAAAATGGACTGGAATGGGCGAATTAACTCAGATGACTATTATATCTACAACTGTGGCAAGAATCCCTTAGAAGAAATGGGGTAACCCTCATAGTAAAAAAAAAAAAGAGTCTGAAATACAGTTCTTGCTTGCAGTCTCAAAAATGACACGATCTCTTCATTTACAAGGCAAACCATTCAATATCATAGTAATCCAAGTCTATGCCCAAGCAGTAATGCTGAAGAGCAAGTTGAATGGTTTTATGAAACATGCAAAACTTTCTAGGACTAACACCCTAAAAAGATGTCCTTTTCATTATAGGGGACTGGAATGCAAAAGTAGGAAGTCAAGAAACACCTGGAGTAACAGGCAAATTTGGCCTTAGAATACAAAATGAAACAGGGCAAAGGCCAACAGAGTTTTGCCAAGAGAACACACTGGTCATAGTAGACACCCTCTTCCAGCAACACATGAGAAGACTCTATACATGGACACCACCTGGTCAATACTGAAATCAGATTGATTATATTCTTTGCAGCCAAAGATGGAGAAGCTCTATACAGTCAGCAAAAACAAGCCCAGGAGCTGACTGTGTCTCAGATCATGAACTCCTTATTGCCAAATTCAGACTTAAATTGAAGAAGTAGGGAAAACCACTAAACCATTCAGGTATGACCTATATCTAATCCCTTATGGTTATACAGCGGAAGTGACAAATAGATAAGGGATTAGATCTGATAGAGTGCCTGAAGAACTATGGACAGAAGTTCGTGACATTGTACAGGAGGCAGGGATCAAGACCATCCTCAAGAAGAAGAACTGCAAAAAGGCAAAATGGTTACCTGAGGAGGCCTTACAAATAGCTGAAAAAAAGAAGAGAAGTGAAAGGCAAAGGAGAAAAGGAAAGATATAGCCATTTGAATACAGAGTTCCAAAGAATAGCAAGGAGAGATCAGAAAGCCTTCCTCAGTGATCAATGCAAGGGAATACAGGAAAACAATAGAATGGGAAAGACTAAAGATCTTTTCAAGAAAATTAGAGATATCAAGGGAACATTTCATGCGAAGATGGGCTTGATAAAGGACAGAAATGGTATGGACCTAACAGAAGCAGAAGAGATGGTAAGAATACACAGAAGAACTATACAAAAAGATCTTCATGACCCAGATAACCACGATGGTGTGATCACTCACCTAGAGCCAGACATCCTGGAGTCTGAAGTCAAGTGGACCTTAGGAAACACCACCACAAACAAAGCTAGTGGAGGTGATGGAATTCCAGTTGAGCTATTTCAAACCCTAAAAGATGATGCTGTTAAAGTGCTGCACTCAATATGCCAGCATATCTGGAAAACTCAGCAGTGGCCACAGGACTGGAAAAGGTCAGTTTTCATTCCAGTCCCAAAGAATGTTCAAACTACCACACAGTTGCATTCATCTCACATACTAGCAAAGTAATGCTCAAAATTCTCCAAGTCAGTCTTCAACAGTATGTGAACTGTGAACTTCCAGATATTCAAGCTGGATTTAGAATAGGCAGAGAAACCAGAAATAAAATTTCCAACACATGTTGGGTCATTGAAAAGCAAGAGAGTTCCAGAAAAACATCTACTTCTGCTTTATTGGCTATGCCAAAGCCTTTGACTGTGTAGATCACAACAAACTGGAAAATTCTGAAAGAGATGAGAATACCAGATTACCTTACCTGCCTCTTGAGAAACTTATATGCAAGTCAGGAAGCAACAGTTAGAACTGGACATAGAACAACAGACTGGTTCCAAATCAGGAAAGGAGTATGTCAAGGCTGTATATTGTCACCCTGCTTATTTAACTTATGCAAAATGCTGGACTGAATGAAGCAAAGCTGGAATCAAGATTGCTGGGAGAAATATCAATAACCTCACATACACAGATGACACCACCCTTATGGCAGAAAGTGAAGAAGAACTAAAGAGTCTTGATGATAGTGAAAGAGGAGAGTGAAAAATTGGCTTAAAACTCAACATTCAGAAAACTAAGATGGCATCTGTTCATATCACTTCATGGTAAATAGATGGGGAAACAATGTAAACAGTGACAGACTGTATTTTGGGGGCTCCAAAATCACTGCAGATGGTGACTGCAGCCATGAAATTAAAAGATGCCTGCTCTTTGGAAGAAAAGCTATGACCAACCTAGACAGCATGTTAAAAAAGAGAGACATTACTTCGCTGACCAAAGTCCATGTAGTTAAAGCTATAGTTTTTGCAGTAGTTATGTATGAATGTGAGAGTTGGACTATAAAGAAAGCTGAGTGCCAAAGAATTGATCCTTTTGAACTGTGGTGTTGGAGAAGACTCTTGAGAGTCCTCTGGAGTTCAAGGAGATAAAACCACTCAATCCTAAAGGAAATCAGTCCTGAATAGTCATCAAAAGGACTGATGCTGAAGCTGAAACTCCAATAGTTTGGCCACTGTATTTGAAGAACTGACTCATTCAAAAGACCCTGATCCTAGGAAAGACTGAAAGTGGGAGGAGAAGCAGATGACAGAGGATGAGGTGGTTGGATGGCATCACTGACTCGACTGACATGAGTTTAGCTTGGGAGTTGGTGATGGACAGGGAGGCCTGGAGTGCTGCAGTCCATGGGGTCACTAATGAACTGAAGGAGACAAAAAGAGCTGTATACAGAAAACTACAAGACACTGATGAAAGAAATCAAAGATGACATAAATAGATATTACATGACCCTGGGTTGTAAGAATCAGTATTGTGAAAATGAGTATACTACCACATGCAATCTATAGATTTAATGCAGTCCCTATCACTTTTCACTTTCATGCATTGGAGAAGGAAATGGCAACCCATTCCAGCGTTCTTGCCTGGAGAATACCAGGGTCAGGGAGCCTGGTAGGCTGCTGTCTGTGGGGTCACACAGAGTCGGACATGACTGAAGCAACTTAGCAGCAGCAGCAGCAACATCACATTACCAATGACATTTTTCAGCAAACTAGAACAAAAAATTTCACAATTCGTATGGAAACACAAATGACCCCAAATAGCCAAAGCAATCTTGAGAAAGAAGAATGGAGCTAGAGGACTCAACTTACCTGATTTCAGACTATACTACAAAGACTGGCACAAAAGCAGAAATATAGATGAATAGAACAAGATAGAAAGCCCAGTGATAACCCCATCTATGGGCAGCCTATCTTTGACAAAGAAGGCAAGAATATATAATGGGGAAAAGATAGTCTCTTCAATAAATGTCGCTGGGAGAACTATGTGTAAAAGAATGATATTAGAACACTTCCTAACACCATACACAAAGATAAAATCAAAATGGATTAAAGACCTAAATATAAGGTCAGAAATCATAGAATTCTTAGAAGAAAACATAGGAGAACACTGTATGACATAATCATAGAAAGATCCTCTATGACCCACCTCCTAGAATAATGGAAATAAAACCAAAAATAAACAAGTGGGATCTAGTTAAACTTACCTTTTGCAAAGCAAAGGAAACTATAAACAAGGTGAAAAGACATCACTCAAAATGGGGAGAAAATAATAGCAAATGAAACAACTGACAAAAGTTTAATTTCCAAAATATACAAAGAACTCATACAAGCCAATACCAGAAAAACAACCCAATCAAAAAATGTGGAAAAGACCTAAAAGATATTTCTGCAAAGAAGACATACAGGTGGCTAACAAAAACATAAAAAGATGCTCAGCATCACTCATTATTAGAGAAATGGACATCAAAACTACAATGAGATACCACCTCACACTGGTCAGAATGACCATCATTAAAAGACCCATAAACAACAAGTGCTGGAGAGAGTGTGGAGAAAAAGAAATCTTTCACTTCTTGTGGGAATGTGAATTGATACAGCCACTATGGAAGACAGTATGGAGATTCCTTTAAAAACTACATAAAACTACCATATGACCCAGCATTACAACTTCTAGGGATACACCCTGAGGAAACCAAAACTGAAAAATGTACATGTGCCCCAATGTTCACTGCAGCACTATTTATAATACCTAGGACATGGAAGCAACCTAGATATCCATTAACAGATTAATGGATAAAGAACCTGTGGTATATATATATACAATGGAATATTACTCATCCATAAAGAGGAATACATTTGAGTCAGTGCTAATGAAGTGGATGAACCTAGAGCCTATAATACAGAGTGAAGTAAGAAACAAATATATATTAACACTGACACACACATACACATATACATGGAATCTAGAAAGATGGTATAGATGAACCTATTTGCAGAGCAGCCATGTAGGTGCAGACATAGGGAACAGACTTATGGACATGGGTGGGGAGGGAAGAAGGAGAGGGTGAGATGCATGGACAGAGTACCATGAAAGCATACACATCACCTTATGTAAAATAGCCAATGGAAGTTTGCAGTATGACTAAGAGTTGGACTGTGAAGAAAGCTGAGCGCCAAAGAATTGAAGCTTTTGAACTGTGGTGTGGGAGAAGATTCTTGAGAATCCCTTGGACTGTGAGGAGATCCAACCAGTCCATTCTGAAGGAGATCAGTCCTGGGTGTTCACTGGAAGGACTGATGCTGAAGCTGAAACTCCAATATTTTGGCCACCTCATGCGAAGAGTTGACTCATTGGAAAAGACCCTGATGCTGGGAGGGACTGGGGGCAGGAGAAGGGGATGACAAAGGATGAGATGGCTGGATGGCATTACCAACTTGATGGACGTGAGTTTAAGTGAACTCTGGGAGTTGGTGATGGACAGGGAGGCCTGGTGTGCTGCGATTCATGGGGTCACAAAGAGTCTGATGCGACTGAGTGACTGGAACTGAAGGGAACTCAGTTCAGGGTTCTGCAACAACCTAGAGGGGTGGAAAATGGTGGGAGGAGGGAGGGAGGTTCAAGAAGGAGGATACGATTAATCAGTTCTGTTTAGTTGCTCAGTCGTGTCCGACTCTCTGTGACCCATGAATTGCAGCACCCAGCCCTCACTGTCTATCACCAACTCCCAGAGTTCACTCAAACTCAACATCCATCGAGTTGGTGATGCCATCCAGTCATCTCATCCTCTGTAGTCCCCTTTTCCTCCTGCCCTCAATCCCTCCCAGCATCAGAGTGTTTCCCAATGAGTCAACTCTTCACATGAAGTGGCCAAAGGACTGGAGTTTCAGCTTTAACATCATTCCTTCAAAGAACACTCAGGGATGATCTTCTTTAGAAAGGACTGGTTGGATCTCCTTGCAGTCCAAGAGACTCTCAAGAGTCTTCTCCAACATCACAGTTCAAAAGCATCAATTCTTTGGCGCTCAGCCTTCTTCATAGTCCAACTCTCACATCCATATATGACTACTGGAAAACCATAGCCTTGACTAGACGGACCCCCTTGTTGGCAAAGTAATGTTTCTGCTTTTGAATATGCTATCTAGGTTGGTCATAACTTTCCTTCCAAGGAGTAAGCATCTTTTAATTTCATGGCTGCAATCACCATCTGCAGTGATTTTGGAGGCCAAAAAATAAAGTCTGACACTGTTTCCACTGTTTCCCCATCTATTTCCCACGAAGTGATGGGACCAGATGCCATGATCTTCGTTTTCTGAATGTTGAGATTTAAGCCAACTTTTTCACTCTCCACTTTCACTTTCATCAAGAGGCTTTTAGTTCCTCTTCACTTTCTGCCATAGGCATAGTGTCATCTGCATATCTGAGGTTATTGATATTTCTCCTGGCAATCTTGATTCCAGCTTGTGCTTCTTCCAGCCCAGCATTTCTCATGATGTTCCATGTCCAGTTCTTACTGTTGCTTCCTGACCTGCATACATGTTTCTCAAAAGGCAGGTCAGGTGGTCTGGTATTCCCATGTCTTTCAGAATTTTCCACAGTTTATTGTGATCCACACAAAGGCTTTGGCACAGTCAATAAAGCAGAAGTAAATGTTTTTCTGGAACTCTTTTTTTTTCCCCATGATCCAGCGGATGTTAGCAATTTGATCTCTGGTTCCTCTGCCTTTTCTAAAACCAGCTTGTACATCTGCAAATTCATGGTTCACATATTGCTGAAGCCTGGCTTGGAGAATTTTGAGCATTACTTTACTAGCGTGTGAGATGAGTACAATTGTGTGGTAGTCTGAGCATTCTTTGGCATTGCCTTTCTTTGGGATTAGAATGAAAACTGACCTTTTCCAGTCCTGTGGCCACTGCTGAGTTTTCCAAATTTGCTGGCATGTTGAGTGCAGCACTTTCACAGCATCATCTTTCAGGATTTGAAATAGCTAAACTGGAATTCCATCACCTCCACTAGCTTTGTTCATAGTGATGCCTTCTAAGGCCCACTTGACTTCACATTCCAGGACATCTGGCTCTAGATGAGTGATCACACCATCATGATTGTCTTGGTCATGAAGATCTTTTTGTACAGTTCTTCTGTGTATTCTTGCCACCTCTTCTCAATATCTTCTACTTCTGTTAGGTCTATACCATTTTTGTCCTTCATTGAGCCCATCTTGGCATGAAATGTTCCCTTGGTATCTCTAATTTTCTTGAAGAGATCTCTAGTCTTTCCCATTCTGTTGTTTTCCTCTATTTCTTTGCATTGACCGCTGAGGAAGGCTTTCTTATCTCTTCTTGCTATTCTTTGGAACTCTGCATTCAGATGCTTATATCTTTTCTTTTCTCCTTTGCTTTTTACTTCTTTTCACAGCTGTTTGTAAGGCCTCCACAGATAGCCATTTTACTTTTTGCATTTCTTTTCCATGGGGATGGTCTTGATCCCTGTCTCCTGTACAATGTCAGGAACCTCCGTCCATAGTTCATCAGGCACTCTTTATCTATCAGATCTAGTCCCTTAAAATATTTCTCACTTCCACTGTATAATCATAAGGGATTTGATTTAGGTCATACCTGAATGGTCTAGTGGTTTTCCCTGCTTTCTTCAATTTAAGTCTGAGTTTGGCAATAAGGAGTTCATGATCTGAGCCACAGTCAGCTCTTGGTCTTGTTTTGTTGACTGTATAAAGCTTCTCCATCTTTGGCTGCAAAGAATATAATCAGTCTGATTTCGGTGTTGACCATCTGGTGATATCCACGTGTAGAGTCTTCTCATGTGTTGTTGGAAGAGGCTGTTTGCTATGACCAGTGCATTTTTTTTGGCAAAATTCTATTAGCCTTTGCCCTGCTTCATTCTGTATTCCAAGGCCAAGTTTGCCTGTTACTCCCGGTGTTTCTTGACTTCCTACTTTTGCATTCCAGTCCCCTATAATGAAAAGGACATCTTTTGTGGGTGTTAGTTCTAAAACGTCTTGTAGGTCTTCATAGAACCATTCAACTTCAGCTTCTTCAGCGTTACTGGTTGGGGCATAGACTTGGATTACTGTGATATTGAATGGTTTGCCTTGGAAACGAACAGAGATAATTCTGTCGTTTTCAAGATTGCATCCAAGTAGTGCATTTCGGACTCCTTTGCTGACCATGATGGCTACTCCATTTCTTCTGAGGGATTCCTGCCCGCAGTAGTAGATATAATGGTCATCTGAGTTAAATTCACCCATTCCAGTCCATTTTAGTTTGCTGATTCCTAGAATGTTGATGTTCACTCTTGCCATCTCCTGTTTGTCCACTTCCAATTTGCCTTGATTCATGGACCTGACATTCCAGGTCCTATGCAGTATTGCTCTTTATAGCATTGGACCTTGCTTTTAACACCAGTCACATCCACAGCTGGGTTTTGTTTTTGCTTTGGCTCTATCCCTTCATTCTTTCTGGAGTTATTTCTCTACTGATCTCCAGTAGCATATTAGGCACCTAGTGACCTGGGGAGTTCCTCTTTCAGTATCCTATCATTTTGCCTTTTCATACTTTTCATAGGGTTCTCAAGGCAAGAATACTGAAGTGGTTTGCCATTCCCTTCTCCAGTGAACCACATTCTGTCAGCTCTCTCCACCCTGACCCGCCCGTCTTGGGTGGCCCCACAGGCATGGCTTAGTTTCATTGAGTTAGACAAGGCACTTTACAAATAGGCAATCAATGGAAACTCAAATAGTGCAATACCCTGAAAAAGTCAAACCTCACAGGCTTCTGTGGTTTGTGGTTGCACAGGCAGGGATAGTGGACTCACACGCACGCCCTGCTGGTAGGAATGTCCATTGGGACATTTGTGAAAATGAAGGTGTTATTTGCTTAGTTGTGTCCGACTCTTTGTGACCCATGGACTGTAGCCCACCAAACTCCTCTGTCCATGGAATTCTCCAGGCAAGAATACTGGAGTGGATTGCCATTCCCTTCTCCAGCAGGTCTTCCTGACCCAAGGATGGAACATAGGACATTTGTAGCAATAGTTTTTAAGATGTTCATATTCCTCGATTTTGCCTCCTATAATTTACCTAAGAAATAATTATGACATAAAAAGATTTGGTGTACAGCTGTTCTTAGTGGTTAGAAATGGGAGGGGGGTCCAAAAAGTCCAATAGAAGAGGATTAGGTTGAATTCATTTAGCTCATTTATGTAATGGAATAAAGTACGTACAAGCATTTAAAATACTCTCATAGAATCATAGTTAAAGACATGAAAGTGAGGTTATGAATAAAAATCTCTATAAAACAAAGAGACAAATCCACACAGCATCACCCTACATCCATCTGAGGTTGTAAAGCAGAATGTTCCTGTAGTTCTTCCTAGGTGACTTTGTCTTATTTTTGTGCAATGCATGTTTAAACTTGTCTCTGCTCCACACTTTTGCTCCTGTAATGAGGAGGTGGTGGACCTGCCAAATAGTGGTTGAAGCCACAGGAGCTCAAATCAATTGCCTAACTTTGAAACTATAGCCATCCCTTAGGATTTGTTGGAAAATTCTGTGACCTCACAAGCCTCAGCTTTCTTATGTATACAATGAGATCTGAAAAGAATATATGCATATACATATGTATATACACACACACACGCATATATAATGAAATCACTTTACTGTATACCTCAAGCTAACACAACATTGTAAATCAATAATGTTCCAAAATAAATAGCATCTAGGAGATCTTGCTGTTCTCCAGATGCCTGGCATACAAGAAGCATTCCATAAATGTGGTTTTCATTGTTACCAAGGGGGAAACCATAAAGGTATAAAAGTAGTTTTTCATTAAAAATGCATTCCCATTCACTCTAACTTAGGTAGCTGGAGGTGGTTTATGAGGCTCAGATCTGCTTTGATCTGGGGATAGGTGTTTTTAGTTAAGTTTAAGTCTGTTTGTCAACAGCTTTATTTGTGTCAGATTCGACTGTCCCTGGGGGCCACGGTGTGGAGCAAGTGAAAGTGAAAGTCACTCAGTTGTGTCCCACTCTTCGCGACCCCGTGGACTGTGCCTACTGGGCTCCTATGTCCATGGAATTCTCCAGGAAAATAAACTGGAGTAGGTAGCCTTTCCCTTCTCCAGGGGATCTTCCCAATCTAGGGATTGAACCCAGGTCTCCCACGTGGTGGGCGGATTCTTTACCGTCTGAGCCACCAGGGAGTATTAGGCTACACACTGGAGCCTGATGAGCCAGGCAGGCTGTCGCAGGCAGTGTCATCGGGGTCAGTGATCTCAGACTCTGGAGCACCCCGCCTGTGAAGGCCACGCCTAGCCCAAGCTCTCAGGTTACCCCCAGGCTGGCTTCTCCCTGGGGCTGCTCCATCAGCTCCAGCTTGGCAGGGAATTCACTCTCCAGTTTCAGTTTCCCAGAAGAGCAACACCCACAAGACCTCAGAGTATACAGTAGGGTGTTTAAAATTTCATAGACACATCTTAACACTTCTCAGGAGCAAAACCCCAGTACTCCTCCACCCCCACCATTTTCCAATCTGCCTGCTTTTTCTAGTGCCAACCTTTAAACTCAGCTTGGATTCCCCTGGGTGTTCCTGGGAGTTATGCCCAGGGTCAGAGGGCCTATTTAACACTTCTATGGTCCCCATCTCCTCCCGGTCCCCTGGGATTGGATGGGAGACAGACCTCCTATGTAATTTTTATATGACTTGCATGGCAAAATCATACTATATTAGATACATTAAGTTAGAGAAAACAAATCAACTTCACCTTTTAGCTATTTTTTTAATGTGACTACTAGAAAATTTAAAACGGCACCCAGTTCACCTTATATTCTTATTGGCCAGAGCTGTCTGCAGTGCCTGAAATCCAGTGTTAGAGCCGTGCCTTTGTCTGCAGGCCTCTATGTTCTCTAAAGGACCCCAGTTAACATGCAGGTGTCCTGACTATCTGGTGCTTCCAGGTGGTTCAGCAGTAAAGAATCCACCTGCCAATGCAGGAGATGTGGGTTTGATCCCTGGGTTAAGAAGATTCCCTGGAGAAGGAAATGGCCACCCACTCCAGTATTCTTGCCTGGAGAATCCCATGGACAGAGGAGCCTGGTAGGCTACAGTCCATGGGGGTCACAAAGAGTAGGCCATGACTGGGCATGCGTGCACATCAGTCCTGACCATTTGAGTCAAGTCCAAGCTTGGTCAGAATGTCAAGAGCAGAGGAGGGATGAAGGAAGGCAGGGGTTGTTCCTTCCTCCCCAGGCACTCAATCAGGACCCTTTAACCTGAAGTCCCATACAGGTGGTGGGCTGGGAGCAGCAAGGCTAGCTAGAAGGTAGGCGGTCTCTCAGATGAAGACTCGGGAGCAGTGCCAAGGGAAGCTCCAGGAGGAAGGTGCACTCAGTGATATTTCAGACAGTAGAGTGAGAATGGGCCACCCAAAAGGAACAGGGGCTCAGGGCCTCCAAGACGAAGGAGGGCCCTGGACTCCTCAGCCCAGCCTCCTGCCCAGAAGCTTCTTCACGGTGCCCAGGTGGGACCACCAGACTTTTCTGCCTGGAGGGACTTTTTGGCTGATGTTCTCTGTTACTGCAGGTCAGGGCACAAACCTGTGAAATTGCAGGCACCTCTGGTAATACCACTCTGCTGGGACTCGTGGGCTACAAAAGCTTTGATTACATGCATGAGTGTGTCAGGCCCCTCAGCAGTGCTCTTGTTGCCTCCAAACAGACTTCAAACTAATGCACCCTGTATGTACAAAGTAAGTGCTTAAAACCAGGTTGTAAATATCTTAACCCCAGAATTAGAAGCTGGGGGGCTCAGAAAACATCTGTGTAACTCACTTGAATAGGTACTTGGCTAATGGTCCTGAACCCCATCAACTGCTGCATCTTGAACTGTTTCAGCATCATTTCCAGCCTCACATCCTTTCAGGAACAATGGGCCTCTGTATCATCAGGATTTAACCAAGAAGCAACTCAGAGTATTAATGCTGGAGGGACCTGCATGCAGGGATTGGGGTCACTGGTGATGGATATACAAGCTAGGGACATTAGCCACCATGGTGGAGCCACCATGCCCCTCTCCTGGGGGCCATTGTGAAGAGGTGCTGTCATGGGAGCCGAGGAAACCACAGGCACTTACTCAGTAGGAGCCAGAACCTTGGAAGAGATGAACGTGCTAGGGAGCTACCTTATGAAGCAGTGAGGGAGAGCTGAACAATATCCGCAAAATTTCAAAGAGAA
This sequence comes from Nanger dama, assembly GCA_917880005.1. NCBI lineage: Eukaryota > Metazoa > Chordata > Mammalia > Artiodactyla > Bovidae > Nanger > Nanger dama. Next base: position 6,473,178 of record CAKJTW010000044.1, on the reverse strand, counting down.
ATGGTTTTCAATCTAGAATGTTTAGCAAAACTATCAGTGACCAAAGAAGATGAAATAGAAGTATTTTTGAATATATAGGATCACTCAGAGTTAACCTCCCATATACTATTTCTTAAGATGCCACTGAAGGATCTTTTACTCTAAAAACAAAGGAGTAAAAACAAGAAAGTGGTGAAAAGGCAGCCACAAAACAGAGACTACATCACAGAAGTAAGGGCAGTGGTGAAGGTGCGTGTGAGGTGAGCGGGGAGGGTGTCACCCACTCTAGATCAAAGAAAGGCAGATAAATCTGAATGTATTGAGAGTGGGAGAGGGGATTAGGCTATTGTTAAAAAAAAAAAGACAACTAAATAAATGTTTGAAAAATCCAACAATTAATGATTCTAAACAACCCACAGAAACTAGAGCTAGATGCAAAATATAGTGTTATATGGCATGACTCAGTTGTAAGGAGTGGGCTGATCCAACCCAGTCATAGCTCTGCCTGGCAGGTAGACGAGGAGGGTCTCTGTGGAATAGTGGGCACAGAACCCCCCTATCCTCCCCCCATTGCACAACCTCAACTGCCATCTGTGGCACACAGAAGGAAGGTGACATGAACAGACACAGGGAGAAAACAGCCAAACACAAACCACAGCGAGGGGCCTGAAACAGACTCTTCACTCATGGCCCTCAGGAAGAACCAGCCCTGCTGACCTGAGAACTGTAGCCTCTAGAACTATGGGAAAATAAATTTCTGTTGTTTCAACCACCCGGTATGTGGTACTTTATTACAGCAGCCCTAGGAAACTGATGCACGATATGAGTACAAGTATTTCTCATCTTCTAAACTGGGAAGTTGCTGTAGACTGAACGATTGTGTTGCCCCCAAACCCATATGCAGAAACCTTAATCCCTGATATGATGGTATTCAGAGACGGGGACTTTGGGAGGTGATTAGGCTGTGAAGTGAAGCTTTCATGAATAGAATTAGTGTCCTTAGAAGGAGAGACTGAAGAAAGGGGATCTCTCTCTGCCATGTGAGGACAACAGCAAGAAGACATCTGCCTGCACACTGGGAAGAGTGCTCTCATCAGGAACTGAACTTGGACTCCTCAGCCCCCAGGACTTCAAGGGACTTTGAGGGATCTGTTCCAGGCCCCTCTCCGTGGTTTGTTTTCTCCCTGCATCTCTTCCCATCATCTTCCTTCTGTGTGCATCTGCCTTTGGGTCCAGATGTCGGTTGTTTAAACCTCCCAGCCTATGGTATTTTTGTTATAGCAGTCTGAGCTAATATACCACCCCAGGACCTGCCCCATGACAGTTGCCCATTGCATCATGGCAGCACGCCAGAGGTTACCAGTGCTTCAGCTCCCACCAGTGATGGGGTCTTCCTTGCTGGCCAGCAGGTGACCCAGCTCCAAAATTCCAGGAAAAGAGACTCATTAAAATCTTGAAGGAGTTCCCAGAGGATATGAACTTACCACGCAAATCCAGTGAGCCCAAGTGGCATAAGGAATGAATAGACAGTAGTGGATGCTATGGTCCCCTGGTCAAGGTGGCACACAGCTGAGTTTCACTTTGGGAGTTGCTGAAGGTTAAGTCCCATCCTAGGGGAATCCAAGTGACTAGTTAGTGTAGGGGTAAGACAGGCTGGGACCTGGGAACCTGGGTCCTGGAACCCTCTGCTGTAGTGTTTGACAAACATCTCAAGCAACAACAAAATAAAACTACTTGTTATTGCTGTTCAGTCATGTCGAACTCTTTGCAACCCCACAGACTGCAGCACCCCAAGCGTCTCTGTCCTTCACTGTCTCCTGGAGTTTTCTCAGACTAATGTCCATTGAGTCAGTGATGCCATCCAACCATCTCATCCTCTGTCGTCCACTTCTTTTGCCTTCAATCTCTCCCAGAATCAGGGTCTTTTCCAGTGAGCCAGCTCTTTATATCAGGTGGCCAGTGTATTGGAGATTCAGCTTCAGCATCTGTCCTTCCAGGACTGACTGGTTTGATCTCCTTGCAGGCCAAGGGACTATTGAGTGTTCTTTAGCACCACAATTTGAAAGCATCAGTTCTTCAGCACTCAGCCTTCTTTATGATCCAAATCTTATATCCATACATGACTACTGCAAAAACCATAGCTTTGGCTATGTGGACCTTTGTTGGCAAAGTAATATCTCTGCTTTTTAATACATCATCTAAGTTGGTCATAGCTTTCCTTCCAAGGAGCAAGTGTCTTAAATTCATGGCAGCAGTCATCATCCACAGTGATTTTGGAGCCCAAGGAAAGAAAATCTGTCACAGTTTGCATTTTCCCCCTTGTATTTGCCATGAAATGATGGGGCTAGATGCCATGATCTTATTTTTTTTTGAATGTTGAGTTTTAAGCCAACTTTCCCACTCTCCTTTTTCACCTTCAAGAGACTCTTTAGCTCCTCTTCACTTTCTGCCATTAGAGTGGTATCATCCTGACAATCTTGACTGTAGCTGTGATTCATCAAGGCTAGAATTTTGCATGACATACTCTGTATAGAAGTTAAACAAGCAGAGTGACAATGTACCGCCTCATTATACTCCTTTCCCAATTCTGAACCAGTCAGTTGCTCTATATCCAGTTCTAACTGTTGCTTCTTGATTTGAATACAGGTTTCTCAGGAGACAGGCAAGGTGGTCTGGTATTCCCATCTCCTTAAGAATTTTCCACGCTTTGTTGTGATTCGCACAGTAAAAGGCTTTAGCATAGTCAATGAAGCAGAAGTAGATGTTTTTCTGGAATTCGCTTGCTTTCTCCATGATCCAACAAAATGTAAAGGACTTAAAATAACTATGTGCATGCACAATTGGGGCAAATTATAAACAAGATACAAAAATACCAAAACCACAGCTACTACTTCTGAGGAGCCAGGAGGAAAAGCAGGTACTGTGCATGCCCCTGCACAGAGTACCACCAAGGGGACAGGCAGATTACCTAAGCTACCTCTCTGGCTCAACCTGTGGTCCACCCCTACACTTACGCCAGGTAAAGAACCTGCTTGTCCCGCTCAGTGATCAAGCAACGGAACATATTGTTCTCACTCACTCCTGCTGCACATGAGTCCCAGTAAAGCCTTACCTGAATTTGTGGTCTGGCCTCTTATCAATTCATTTTGATGAAGGAGGTCAAGAATCCTGGCGTAACAGAGGTACAAAGGCCTGTTTCCTGAGCTCAATTCTAGGCAACACTAAAAAGCCATCAAATTCCAGTCCTTTGTGGTTTGTCAGTGGCTTCCCTCATGAGGTAGTTCCCAAGGGCATTTCACCAATCTCAGCAATAGAGTCTATTTCCCACGGAATCAAACTGAGATAATGCTATTTAAGGTGTGAATGAACCATAATTCACCCAACCATCTCCCTGTCAATGGCATTCACTTTGTCTCCTATTTTTCTAATACACAGTTAAAATCTTGCAAATATAGTTCTATGTACATATGTATTCCTTTTTACTCTGAGTTTGATTGGCAGGAATAGGATAGCTGGATTAAAGAGCATATATCGATTTAATTTTACTAGGTATTACCAGGTTGCTTCACAAAAATGCCACAACCATTCACATTTCAGCAACAACCTTCAGAGAAACCCTTTCCCTGCATCTTTGCCCACAATACACAGTAACACTTATTTTTAAAATCAATCTGATGGTTGGTTATAAAATGAAGTATTATTTCATCTATATTTTTATAATTACTACATTCACTAATTACACGTTTGAACACTTTTTTAAAAGCAAATATTTTAAAAAGCAATTTATTTGGCTGCACTGGGTCTCAGTTGCAGCACACGGGGATCCTTGCATCATGCAAGATCTTTCCATTGCGGCACAGGGACTCAGTAGTTGCAGTATGTGGGCTTGTTGCCTTGTGGCATGTGGGATCTTAGTTTCCTGCCCAGGGATCAAACCTGTGTTCCCTGCATTGGAAGGCAGATTCTTAAGCACTGGACTACCAGGGAAGTCCCCTGCACCTTTTAATGTTGGTCACTTAAATTTTTTCCTCTATAAATTGCCATGTTGGTTGGGTTAGTTTCAGCTGCTTACAGCAGAAAACCTCCCCAAATAACAGAAGCTTAAATTGGATGGAAGCTTATGTGTCTTCTGTAAAAGGATTCTGGAAGTTGGAAGTACAGGGTTGGTATCGTGGCTTTGCTAACTTTTCAGTATCTTCCAGGGCTCTGTTTTGCTCTCTCCACAATGGCTGTGGTCCTCAGCCTGTTCCAAAATAGCTGCTGATGCACCAAACATTCATATTCTCATTCTAAGCAGCAGGAGAGAGGCAGACACAAAAGAGGACACATACCCTGCCTTTAAGGAGATTTCCTGGACATAACACACAATTCTCCTGTTTGCATATATTGATTCAGAACTCAATCCAGTGGCTACACTTTGTTGCAAGGAAGGTTGGGAAATTTAGGTTTTGAGTTACCACCTTGAATAAAATCAGAATTTCATTACTGAGAAAGATGGAGATTGAGGGAATGGTAATTGGAGTAAGCAACTAGAAGTGTCTAGTGTAATTGCCTTCTTTTGCCAATATTTTTCCATTTATCCTTTTGCCTTTTTCACGTTAATACTATATTAGGTTGAACTATATGAAATTTGTTAATATTTTTCTGTTTTGACCAGTGAAAACAGCAAGTTCATATGAGTCACCTTAGTAGATATGAACCCTTTGCCTTTTAACATGGCAAAACTTTTTTTTTTTGCCACAGTTGATATTTGTATACCAGATGTGTTTGTGGTCCTTTTGCCAATCAAAAGTTTTAAATTTCTGTATCATCAGATGTGACTTTGTTGTAGCTTCTGGGTTGCCTGTTTTGGCAGATAAATTTTCATGTACATTTAATCTCCTGTATTGTCTTTTAAGATTTGCATTGTATTACTTTCTCTTTTACAGTTAAATCTTTCATTGTTCTGGAATTAATTTTTGTGTATGATGTAAAATAAGGTCCAATTTGATAGTCTTCATCTGGATGGCCAACTGTGCCAGAACCATTTATTAAGGAGCTCATCCTTTTCCTGCTGGGTTGAAATACCATCTTTGGTGAACATTAAAGGCATATGCACAGTGGGATCTATTTGGAAATGTTTTCAGTAACATGAACTTTTAAACTTTATGACTTATTTGAAACAAATGAGCTTCCTGCCCACCCTTTCTGCCTTTTCAAAGGTGGCTGGTGTGTGACTGGTGATGCTCTGGAGAAGGTCAAATACAAGGCAAGTGGCCAGCTTCTTAAGTCATCCACGTCTTTCTTTTTTCATAACCTGATTTAAATCCTTGGTCTGTGTCATAGATAGTTTTGCAACAGGCCAGCATCAGTTTGTGTGATGAATGGCCCATTGATTCACATTCAAGTGAACCACACTCTAGCTTCCTTGCAATGCAGCCAAGCAGCCACCTGGGGCTCCACTGTTAAAGGGTACATGGATCTTGTCAGTGTGTAGAGTGCTGCCTAAACTCAGCAACAGTCATGAGCACCAGCTTCTTCCACCCTCAGCACAGCCACCTGAGACAGGCTCTGTTTCTATGATCTCCATTTTACAGATGAGGAAACTGAGACTTTGGATCACCCAGAGGCAGAACTGGATGTCTAACCACAGAGCCTGGACAGTTAACGTCATGCCTGTTTTGCCTACTCACTGCAGTGTGAAGACAGACAGCAGGGACCCAGGCCCTGGTCTGAACTTAGGTCAGGCTGCTGTGTGGCAAAAGACGGGCCAGAAGGGTTACATGGCCCTGAAGGAGACATTGACCTGGCTTCTTGCATCTGCTCTATGGTGTGGAAGAGAAGTGGGAAAGGAAAAGAAACGGTGCCCATGGATACGCTTAGCTCAGGCCTGCATACATGTGGGAAGATGGCGGCCTGGATGTCCTGGGCTCCAGAGCATCAGACCACCTGCTCTTGTTCCTTTGCTGAGAAGCCACTCTGCCATGTGCTCCCCAAAGATGCTTAGGGGCCCTCCCGATGTTGCACATCTTGTGAGCAGGGGCACCCATAGTCTTTGACTCTGGACTGTCTTTTCAGAGATGTTTATATAGTGAACAGTCTTGGAGGATGGACCTCGTGTTTTCCTCTATCAAGCAAAGGTAGATGTGCTGTCCGGTACCACAGAGATGATTTCTCGCTCTGGGCAAGATTGCTTGAAGTCATTTTAAAAGAATGAGGATTGCTGAACTTGGGGTTCCTCAAAAGTGTTAGTCACTCAGTTGTGTCCAACTCTTTGTGACCCCCATGGATGGTAGCCCTTCAGGCAAGAATACTGGAGTGGGTTGCCATTTCCTTCTCCAGGGATCTTCCTGACCCAGGGATTGAACCTGGGTCTCCTGCATTGCAGGTAGATTCTTTACCATCTGAGCCACCATAAAAGCCCTCAGCTGTGACGCAAATCCACCAGATGCAAAGAAGCCAACTATACATGCCTTGGCATCATCTCATGGAATTTGTGAGTACAGTGGGTTGAATCATATCCCCGCAAAAGACATATTCAAATCCTAACCCCCAGTACCTGTGAATGTGACCTTATCTGGAAATAGGGTCTTTGTAGATGTGATCAATTTAAAATGGGGTCATACCGGATTAGGATGGGCCCTAACTCTAATGACTGGTGTCCATATGAGGAGAGCCACGGAGGAGATGCAAAGGAAGAAAGCCACTTAAAGACAGAAATTGGTGTGACGCCACTCCAAGCCAAGGAGTAGCCAGTGAACTCCAGATGCTAGGATGCAGGCATGAAGCAGATTATCCCTCAGAGCCTCCAGCAGGGCTCAACTCTGCTGACCCCTTGATTTTGGACCTGTGGCTCCAGAACTGTGAGAGAACTAATTTGTTGTCTTAAACCACAAAGTTTGTGGTGATTTGTTGGGGCAGCCCTGGGAAACCAACACAGGAGGGCAAGAGGAAACGGTGCCGACAAGGAGCTTATGGTGCTGCTGCACTGTGAGCAGCACAGCCCCTTTCCTCTGATCCAGGCTTGTGTCTGCGGGGAGCATCTGTGAATTTGTGGCAGTCTGCTTGTTAGCTTGCAAGTAGGGCAAAATCTCAGACTCTTTGTACATCCGGGCAGTTTTTGTTAGTGAGGATGGGATGATGGAAGAGAGGACCAGGGCTTCTGAGGGCTGAATGAGAAGACATGCAGAGGCTCCCTGGGGCCTGGTGAATGCGTTCCTCCAAATGGGTGAGGGATGAGGGAGTAAGGGCCCCCACTGTTCTACCTGTTGATGAATGTTTAGAGGCTGAGCAGTGAGGGGTAGGAGAGGAAGAAGCAGCTGGAATGGGCTCTGTGTGTTGCTGACTCTCCTCTGGGAGTGAGGAGGATGGGAGGTGATCACCACACTGGAGCAGCTCCAGCCCCACCTCAGTGTGGTTATGACTGCTGAGTCAAGGAGTCTGCACAACTGAGCACAGTAAGAGGGAACTTGCTATTCAGTATTGAGCTTTGGGTGGACTCAAAACAAATTCCTCTAGCTGATCCTAGTCCAGTATTGGCCACTTGAACCGCAAAGTAAATGCAAAACTTGTTAACTATACAGATTTCTCTGTCCTTTTCTGCCCCCAACACCTCTCATTTTCTCCATTCTGACCTAAGCCACTTTAAGGAAAAAGCTGAGTATTCTGGGGGAGCTTCAAAGAAGAGAGGAACTCAAAGTTTTATGGCTCTATGGGATAAAGATGCTCAGGTCATCATACCTGATCTTGCGGGGGTAAGGAGGTGCACATATTCCACTGATGGGATTTGGAGTCTTCCTCATTGAGGAAAATGACTGCCCTGGTGCGGCTCTGCCAACTGCCTTAAATTTAACTGATGCTGGAGGTGGCATCCCTTGCCAGACATCCCTAACCATGATTTGATGGATGTTCCTCTTCACCTTTGTCTCCTTTGTCTATGTTAACAGTGACTGATGGCCCAGCTACTGCATTTCTGGGCAGTAATAGGTTAACTCAGCAGGCCTGGGTTACCCAAACTCTGCACATTCCAAAGGTCTTCAGAATTGGCCCTTGACCAGATCTTGGGGGTAACCTCTCAGATCCTTGAATATCCTACCTGAAAAAGTATCTTTGATTACCAGGGACCTGGGGCCACACCTGAAAGAGTTAGCAGTGTGATTTATGGTGGGGGCTTGGGCCATGTTGTATCAGTTTGACCTCTGGCAAGTCAGAGGACACTCCATACCTATGTAGCTGGCCCTCAATAAGAAAAACCTAGACACCATGGTTCAGGTGAACTTCCCTGGTTGACAATACTTTGCACCTCATGTTGCTTTTCATTGCCAGGGAGAAATAAGCACTGTCCATGTGATTCTACTGGGGGAGGACTGACTTCACTGCCATGGTGAACCTTCTACCTGATTTCTCCTGGGCTCTACCTTATGTACCATTTCCTTTGCTGAGTATAATCTATACCCCCTTGCTTTAAAAAAAAAAAAGTGTAACTATCACAGCTTTTCTGAGTCCTGTGAGTCCATCTAGCTAATCACTGAAACTGAGGGTGGTTTTGAGGCCAACCTGGCTCCATACTCCACACAAACCACATCTGGATATCTTCCCTAAACACTCATTTGGTGGAGTAGACAAATGCCACCCAGCTGGGGTGTGGACAAATAGGACACATAAGACATATGGCCTGTGGCCAGTAATCCCTCCAAAACAAGGGGTCACTCAGTTATTCAAATGCAGCTTGGACCTGGAGGACAGGTTGGAGGCTCTGCCCTCTGTGCCCCAACTGACAGAGGTTTCACTAGGATTGTTGGTAACAGTTGTAAACATGTTTTCTCTTTAAGGACACGATGCATGCCTCAGAATCCCACTTCTTATGTGGAAGCGAGGCATTGACTTGTATCTCTTCCCCAAACACAGGCACTTGCACCCTAGTGCTGTTCATACAAGACCTCAAGGAAACACTGCCAGTAGATCTTGTGGCCCTCCAGTGACTTTAGAGCTCTTTTCCAATGAGATGACCCTAGGTTTCCGAGGGAAGCTTCCTTGATGGTTATTCAAGTAGAGCCTGCAGGCAGATTTCCATATACAAAGTATATACCAAAGAAGGGGTGGTACAGTATTTGCCACTGATTTTAGCAAAAATCAGTGATGCCACCTTGGCCCTGAAAGTGTTGGTGTGGCATCATCTCATTAGTTCAGTTCAGTTCACTCTCAGTCATGTCCAACACTTTGCTGCTGCTGCTAAGTTGCTTGAGCCGTGTCCGACTCTTTGTGACCCCATCAATTGCAGCATGCCAGGCCTCCCTGTCCATCACCAACTCCCAGAGTTCACTCAAACTCATGTCCATTGAGTCGGTGATGCCATCCAGCCATCTCATCCTCTGTCATCTCTTTCTCCTCAGGCCCCCAATCTCTCTCAGCATCAGAGTCTTTTCCAATGAGTCAACTCTTCACATGAGGTAGCCAAAGTATTGGAGTTTCAGCTTTATCATCAGTCCTTCCAATGAACACCCAGGACTGACCTCCTTTTGAGTGGACTGGTTGGATCTCCTTGCAATCCAAGGGACTCTCAAGAGTTTTCTCCAGCACCACAGTTGAAAAGCATCAGTTCTTCAGTGCTCAGCTTTCTTCACAGTCCAACTCTCACATCCATACATGACTACTGGATAAACAATAGCCTTGACTAGATGGACCCTTGTTGGCAAACTAATGTCTCCGCTTCTAAATATGCTATCTAGGTTGGTCATAACTTTCCTTCCAAGGAGTAAGCATCTTTTAATTTCATGGCTGCAATCACCATCTGCAGTGATTTTGGAGCCCAGAAAAATAAGTCTGACACTGTTTCCACTGTTTCACTATCTATTTCCAATGAAGTGATGGGACCAGATGCCATGATCTTCATTTTCTGAATGTTGAGCTTTAAGCCAACTTTTTCATTCTCCTCTTTCACCTTCATCAAAAGGCTTTTAGTTCCTCTTCACTTTCTGCCATAAGGGTGGTATCATCTGCATATCTGAGGTTACTGATATTTCTTCCAGCAATCTTGATTCCAGCTTGTGCTTCTTCCAGTCCAGTGTTACTCATGATGTACTCTGCATAGAAGGTAAATAATCAGGGTGATATATACAGCCTTGATGTACTCCTGTTCCTATTTGGAACCAGTCTGTTGTTCCATGTCCAGTTCTAACTGTTGCTTCCTGACCTGCATATAAGTTTCTCAAGAGGCAGGTCAGGTGGTCTGGTATACCCATCTCTCTCAGAATTTTCCACAGTTTATTGTGACCACACAGTCAAAGGCTTTGGCATAGTCAATAAAGCAGAAATAGATATTTTTCTGGAACTCTCTTCCATTTTTCAGGATCCAGTGGATGTTGGGAATTTGATCTGGTTCTTCTGCCTTTTCTAAAACCAACTTGAACAAATGTAAGTTCACAGTTCTCATATTGCTGAAGCCTGGCTTGGAGAATTTTGAGCACTACTTTACTAGTGTGGGAGACGAGTGCAATTGTGCGGTAGTTTGAGCATTCTTTGGCATTGCCTTTCTTTGGGATTGGAATGAAAACTGACCTTTTTCAGTCCTGTGGCCACTGCTGCGTTTTTTAAATTTGCTGGCATAGTGAGTGCAGCACTTTCACAGCATCATCTTTCAGGATTTGAAAGAGCTCAACTGGAATTTCATCACCTCCACTAGCTTTGTTTGTAGTGATGCTTTCTAAGGCCCACTTGACTTCCCATTCCAGGATGTCTGGTTCTAGGAGAGTGATCACACCATCATGATTATCTGGGTTGTAAAGATCTTTGTACAGTTCTTCTATGTATTCTTGCCGCCTCTTCTTAATATATTCTGCTTCTGTTAGGTCCATACTATTTCTGTCCTTTATCGAGCCCATCTTTGCATGAAATTTTCCCTTGGTATCTCTAATTTTCTTGAAGAGATCTCTAGTCTTCCCCATTCTGTTGTTTTCCTCTATTTCTTTGCGTTGATCGCTGAGGAAGACTTTCTTATCTCTCCTTGCTATTCTTTGGAATTCTGCATTCAGATGCTTATATCTTTCCTTTTCTCCTTTGTTTTTTGCCTCTCTTCTTTTCACAGCTATTTGTAAGGCCTCCCCAGACAGCTATTTTGCTTTTTTGCATTTCTTTTCCATGGGGATGGTCTTGACCCCTGTCTCCTGTACAATGTCACGAACCTCATTCCATAGTTCTTCAGGCACTCTATCTATCAGATCTAGTCCCTTAAATCTATTTCTCACTTCCACTGTATAATCATAAGGGATTTGATTTAGGTCAGACCTGAATGGTCTAGTGGTTTTCCCTTTCTTAAATTTAAGTCTGAATTTGACAATAATGTGTTCATGATCTGAGCCACAGTCAGCTCCCAGTCTTGTTTTTGCTGACTGTATAGAGCTTCTCCATCTTTGGCTGCATAGAATATAATCAATCTGATTTCGGTGTTGACCATCTGGTGATGTCCATGTGTAGAGTCTTCTCATGTGTTGTTGGAAGAGGGTGTTTGCTATGACCAGTGCGTTCTCTTGGCAAACTCTATTAGCCTTTGCCCTGCTCATTCTGTATATCAAGGCCAAATTTGCCTGTTACCCCAGGTATCTCTTGACTTCCTACTTTTGCATTCTAGTCCCCTATAATGAAAAGGACATCTTTTGTGGGTGTTAGTTCTAAAACGTCTTGTAGGCCTTCATAGAACCATTCAACTTCAGCTTCTTCAGCATTACTATTTGGGGCATAGACTTGGATTACTGTGATATTGAGTGGTTTGCCTTGGAAACAGAGATTATTCTGTTGTTTTTGAGATTGCATCCAAGTACTGCATTTCGGACTCTTTTGTTGACCATGATGGCTATTCCACTTCTTCTTTGGGATTTCTGCCCACAGTAGTAGATATAATTTCCCATATATCTAAATTCACCCATTCCTGTCCACTTTAGTTTGCTGATTCCTAGAATGTTGACATTCACTCTTGCCCTCTCCTGTTTGTCCACTTCCAATTTCTCTTGATTCGTGGACCTCACATTCCAGGTTCCTATGCAATATTGCTGTTTACAGCATCGGACCTTACTTCTATCACCAGTCACATCCACAACTGGGCATTGTTTTTGCTTTGGCTCCATCCCTTCATTCTTTCTGGAGTTATTTCTCCACTGATCTCCAGTGGCATATTGGGCACCTACCGACATGAGGAGTTCCTCTTTCAGTATCCTATCATTTTGCATTTTCCTATTGTTCATGGGATTCTCAAGGCAAGAATACTGAAGTGGTTTGCCATTCCCTTCTCCAGTGGACCACATTCCATCAGACATCTCCACCATGACCCATCTGTCTTGGGTGGCCCCACATGGCATGGCTTCATTTTATTGAGTTAGACAAGGCTATGATCCATGTGATCAGATTGGCTAGTTTTCTGTGATTATGGTTTCAGTGTGCCTGCCCTCTGATACCCTCTCGCAACACCTACTGTCTTACTCTGATTTCTCTCACCTTGGACATGGGGTATCTCTTCATGGCTGCTCCAGCATAGTGTAGTTGCTGCTCCTACCTTGGACAGGGATATCTTCTCATGGCCGCCCCACCTGACTTTGAACATGCAGTAGCTCCTCTTGGCCCTCCTGCGCCCATGCAGCCGCCGACTTCCAAAACCACCTCTGAAGTCGTGGGGTCAGATTTACTTTAGAACTTCAAAATTTTGATTTTAGACATGGTTTTAGAAGCTTTTATTATATAAAACCCTGCTAGGATACAGAGGAACATCTTTTTAACAAGTACATTTATATTTTTGCAGCAAATATATGAATAGATCTACCAAATTGAATTAAATGAGGGACATAAATGTCCTCAGCTTAATGTAGTGAGGTCTTGTCCCCAATTTATTAGACTTTTTTCATTTTTTGAAGACCTTTTGGGTTTTGAAATTGTTGACCTGTATTATCACAGTCATTTTACAGATGAGCAAACAGATGCAGAGAGGTGAAATAACTCGCCCAGGGTCACAGAGCTAAGGTCCAAATCGAGATTGACTCAGCCATCTGGCCCAGAGTACTAGGTTTGTCCTCATTTGTGACTTGCTTCCTTTGCAATGGCACAGTTGGTGACAGACCCATCTCTGGCCAGAAGACGTCCCCTGAGTCCCTCCCAGCTAAGAGTGAGCCCTCTGCCTTTGTTGCATGTGGGGGTCAGGTTGCAGGCCTCTCATCTGGCTGGCTTCTGGGGGATCTCTGTCCTCCCAGGAAGACCCAGCCAGGCTCAAGGCCTCAGGGCTCAGCAACCTGTAATTCTGTGCTGTGTGAGCCCCAAGCAGCCTTAGGCAGCCTCCCCCTTTGAAACATGTTTCCCAGACTCTGGCTTCCATCCCTGGATTACAGATGGATGGTGTTCCCACCACCAAGCTTGGGTCATTTGCTTTGCTCAGACGCCATGTATTATTTACTTATACCACTTCTTGGGCTTTTCAGAAACTTAAATTCCCCTCACCCTATAGGACTTTTCCTTTATGGCTCTGCTGGGGACAGTGGCAGTGAAAAGGGTCAGTAGACCTTTAATCCATATGGGAGCACAACCAGCTCCCCTACCAAGAGTTGCTCCTCCTCTGGTCATGCCCTCTGCGGGATGGAAGAGTTTCCATCCTCTCCTGCGTGCGTGCAAGTGGTCCATGATTGCTCTCAATCAGACCATCCTCTGAGCTGTCTCCATTTATGATTATTTTTTTTAAGATCTGGATGCCAGAATTGGCAAGATTATTGCTAAAGTACAACATGGCAATAATTGGGGCTGAGTAGAATGTTTTTGACATCTTCCACCTTCCCCACCCACTCCTACTCCTGCCTGCTACAATCTTGATGACATTGCTTTAGAAACCTAAAGCAATGGTGGAGTCAAATAGAAACTTATGGGCTTTCACGGAGGAGTCGGCGGGGGAGGGGACTCCCAAGCACGTGTGTGCAGTATATCCCAGTTGGAAACAGTGTTTTCTAAACTATTATGTCCATGACCCACACCATCCTTTTGACCCAAGACTCATGTCCATATCAGATCTGTTTTAAAGAAACCACCTCCCCCATCCCCCCAATAGCACGTTGACAGTGCCCTTTGCTCTTTTCTAGCTCACCTTTTGCCATTTTGTAAGATGCCAGCTCTGACTTTCATGGCCCAGTCAACTTCACAGCCCAGAAATGGACACATTTGGAACAGTTCGGGAAAACAGTGCCTTTGACTGGGAGCCCTCTGAGGCCAGGGCCCTCTGTGACTGGCTCTGGGTACGGCACACAGCAGCGCTCAGTGAAGGTTTGAGGATGTTAGGAACAAGGAGAGAGGTGGGGCGGGGTGTGGCGGTGGAGGTGTTGGAGAGTCTGTGAGATGTTATCGTAATGAGAATTTATAAAACTTGGATGTCCCTTGTTGCCCAAGCTGTCAGAAAGTTCAAGCAAAATCAAAAGCTTACCCCAGAGACTAACTTAACTCTCGTAGTTTTTTGCTTTTTAATTTTATTTACCTATTTATCTATGTCAATTTTATGAGTTGCTTCATGTTCTTAAAAAAAAAAAAAAACCCTGGGTATTTATAAACAAATACACACATAACAATAAACAAGTGGATATGTTGCCAGTTGGGAAGCACATCCCTGGATTTCTATTGGACCTATTTCTCAGTCTGGCAAAGGTCAGGTTCCCAGTCCTCCTGTGAGGATGCCTGAGGCTTCTGTGTGTGTGTTAGTCACTCAGTCATGTCCAACTCTTTGGGATCCCATAGACTGTAACCGGCCAAGATCCTCTGTCCATGGGATTCTCCAGGCAAGACTACTGGAATACGTTTCCATTTCCTTATGCAGGATATATTCCTGACCAGGGGTTGAATCCTGGTCTCCCGCATTGCAGGTGAATTCTTTACCATCTGAGCTACCAGAAAAGCCTGGTAAAGGTCAGGTTCCCAGGCCTCCTGTCAGGATGCCTGAGGCCCTTACTTCTGTTAGAAAAGGCAGGGTTAATCTTTATTAAATCAGACCCCAAAGATTCAACCTTCCACGTGGGCTGCTGCCCTGACAATAAAGTGCAGAGAACTTCCTCCCGGCACTGAGGCAAGCAACTTCTGCTATTTGCAAACCCCTGAATTGCCCCAGGACCTTCTGGAGCTGATTCAGGAAGCTGTTCAATGAACCCTGAGGTTGGTCCTCACCCCCTTGCTTGAATGTTCTCCACACCCACTTCCCCAGATTAGCTCAGCTGTGGTAAACCCTCAAAGTTCAAAGCAGGTCAGTGTCACTGGCACAAGATGCCTGTATTTTAATGGTAACTAGCTGTGGACAAGATCCAAAGGGTGAAATGTCAGCATCTAGGGAGGAGCAGCACAGCCTTGTTGTTCAGCTGCTCAATCATGTCTGACTCTTTGTGACCCCATGGACTGTAGTATGCCAGGGATCCCTGTCCTTCACCATCTCGTGGAGCTTGTTCAAACTCACATCCATTGAGTCGGTGATGCCATCCAACCATCTCATCCTCTGTCATCCCCTTCTCTTGCTTTCAGTCTTTCCCAGCATCAGGGTCTTTCCAGTAAGTTGACTCTTTGCATCAGGTTGTCAAAGTATTGGAGCTTCAGCTTCAGCATCAGTCCTTCCAATGAATATTCAGGACTAATTTCTTTTGGGATTGACAGGTTGGATCTCCTTGCAGTCCAAGGGACTCTCAAGAGTCTTCTCCAATACCACACTTCAAAAGCATCAATTCTTTGGCGTTCAGCCTTCTTTATGGTCCAACTCTCACATCCATACATGACTACTGGAAAAACCATAGCTTTGACTAGATGGACTTTGTCAGCAAAGTAACATCTCTGCTTTTTAATATGCTGTCTGGGTTGGTCATAGCTTTTCTTCCAAGGAGCAAGCGTCTTTTAATTTCATGGCTTCAGTGAGCACCCTGCAAATTAATCTATGGAGCTGGCTACCTTCTCAAGTGTATTTGAAAACTCGTTTCTAAGTAAATGGAAATAAGAGTTCAGATGTGTTAACAGAAATGTATGCATCTTATTATACCAAATGAGCCTAATCAGATGATGATATCTAATACTACAGCAAACTTCCATTTCTTGAGAGTTGCACTTGGGGGGCAGACACAGATTTTACTGGCTATCCCAGGCCCCAGGTGTCCCCCCTGACTTCCTTGTCCCTTGGCCTCCCTCAGGTAGGGCACTGACCTCATCTGTCCTGCCTGCGAGTCCTCCTCTGCCAGGCTCTCATTCTTGTTCCAGCCGGATCTTCTCATATCCTTTTACATCTCCCCTTGGTTCTACCTGGAACATCCTTTTCCTTTAGTCTGCTGGAGTTCTGATTTCCTTCTCAAGACTCAACTATGATGTTCTCTGAAAAGATCCCTGAACTCTCCAGAAAAAGTTCACACCCCTGCTCTGGCTCACAGAGGGTGGGCCACAGGGAGGGGGCAGGAGGAGGTTGAGACATAAAAATGCCCATGGCTGCTGTCACTGGGGGAGATTTTGGCTGTGTGGCCTCCAGGGATAATGACACAGCTCAGAGCAGTGGGCTGGATGGACCAGGACTCCAGGGGACACAGCTGCCCCATCTGCTGGCCCCGCGTGACCCTGTGCAGACATGGAGGAGGAAGTGCAGACATGGGGGAGGAAGCACAGCCCTCCACGGAGATGGCTGGACAGCCCAGGGCACTCAGATCATGCCCAGGGATGGTGGTCTCATAGTTGTGGGAGGAGGCCTGGCCTGGAAGAGCACGTCCTCACCTGTCCCTTCTTCATGATCGGAGCTGATGTAGATGCAGGAACCCCTCCTTCCAGTCAGGAGGAGGGTGGCCCCATTTCAGAGTCGTTCTTGAAATTCCCAACACTCCCTTTGGCATCTGCACAAAGCCCAGGTAAAAGATACTAGGTGTCATGACTGACGGCTCCTGGGCTAGGCTGCTGGCCCTTAATTCATGTTCCCATCCGGGAGTCTGTCCTGTGCCTCTGTGATGGCTACAGCTGTCACACAGACCATCTACATTCACACAAAGCACCATCCACAGCTTCCCTTTCTACATTTCTAAGGCCCAGCCTGGTGCCTTGATGGCAAGCATAGCAAAGGTTTATTGACTGACTGAGTGAATGAAAAGTTTCAAAGCTTCCTGTTGCCTCAGGAAATTTCCACCCAGAAAAGCAACTTTAACAGAGAACTGTTGGAGGATGGCCTGCTCTGTCTCTCTGGACCCTAAGCCCTCCGTGGCTGAGGAAGCCTGTGTCTGTCTGGGATGTTGTAACAGACCGCCTGCCTGCAGCCATGCCACGTTGTGAAATTACGGAGACATTTTTACTTCCTGTAGGTTGCCTCCTGTGGCTCTCACCAGTTTATGGGCTTGGATGGGCAAGGGAAGAGCTGCTTAACAACCCCTTGGGGGCTGTTAAAAGGAGAGTCTGGCCCCAGTAGCTCCTCAGCAGATATCATCCTGCTGTACATGGTTTTCCCAATGCAGGTCCTACTACTGATGGGATAAGAGGCTTCCTTCCCTCCCAAGGGTCACCTGTGACACTCAGGGGCATCTGTGACTCTATTGGAATGGCATCTTCTCGCTGGGAGAGGAGCCTTTGTGGAGGCATTGGATCGCATGCCCTTTGTGAGGGAGTCAGGAACAGATTCTAAGGTCTGCAGAGGCAGCAGGGCAGGAGGGGCAAGGGGGACTGTGGTAACTTGAGCCAGGGGAAGGGGGTGGAACGTAAGGGAAGGAAGCAGGCCAAGGCGAGTGCAGTACCTGGCCCTGTGGAGGAGGTCCTGCGAAGGGAGCGCAGCGTGAGGACCACCCTCAGAGCACCTGGTGGGGCAGCAGGGGGTAGGCACCACCCCCTTGACCAGGCCATTGAGCCCTTGCCTGTGCTCAGGGGGTAGGGGTCCACTACATGAGCGCTTCACTCTGCAAGGGAGGCCAGCACGATCCTCCCCAGTTTACAGATGAAGAAACTGAGGCTCAGAGGCTTCTTCCAGCTCAGTCTATCCATAAATGTGTCTCAGCCCTATAAGCTGAGGTGTCAGAGAAAGAAAGGGCAGTGTCTTCTGTGACTTGTGGAAGACATGGAGACCGTCCCACAAAATGCTTTGTAAACATCCTAATGTTTTTCCTTGACTGGGGATTTCCCAGAAAAAAGCCATTTGATATGGATCTCCAGTCTTGCTTGGGTCAGTGGTTGTGCAAAAGTGGTTTTTATGTCAAAAAAATTATCAGTCTCAGATCCAGGTTCCCCTAGGGAAGGGGCTGTCCAGATCTTTCCTTCGCTGTGAAGGGTTGAATTGTGTCCCCTAACAATGCGTACCCTGAAATCCTAACTCCCTAACCCTCGGAACATGACTGTACCTGGAGAAAGGATCATTGTAGATGTAACCAGTCAGGTGATACTAGAGTGGGGTGGCTCCGAATCCAAAATGACTGCTGTCCTGATGAAAAGGGGAAATTTGGCCCCCAGAGACAGACATGGACAGAGAACGCCATGTGAAGGTGAAGGCAGAGGCTTCTTCATGAGGGGATGCCTGTGCAAGATAAGGGCTGTGGAAGGCTGTTGGCACACCACTGGCAGGCAGGCGAGGGCCTGGAACAGTCTCCCTCAGAGCCTCAGAAAGAATCAACCTGCCATCACCTTGGTCTCAAACTTCCAGCCACCAGTGCCGTGAGAGAATAGATCTTTCTTGTTGAAGCCACTCAGTCTGAGGTACCTGTTCCAGCAGCCCTAGGAAGTGAATAATAAACTTATCACACACTCCATGGGCCCAGCAGGCCCTCAGGCTGCCTGCGTGGAGTTTCTCTGATGGGGACCCAGGAAACACTGTATTGCTTCCCGGAGGTGCTGACAAGGCCTTCTGGGCTGCCATTGCCTCCAGTCTGCTACGGCTGACTTTCCCTCTTCATCTTTTCCCAAAAAACAAACTTGGCCCTCTCCCAAGACTCATTAATGTCTGTGTTTAGAGAGGCTCAGCGTATTATATAAATGGTCTCCTTGCTGTTGAAAGTATGGCTTCTTGAACCTCAGGGTCCTTGTGTCATGTTGATTATCCTGAGGAAGTTTCCAGGCCCTCCCTTTCCAAACAACTGTTCAGCAGCTTCAGTGTGCAGCAAGGCCCCCTTGGCACCCCCCAACAGCGAGAAGGGCTGAGAGGTGCCCTCTTCCTTTCTAACAGAAGCACTTTCAGAGAATGTCATACATTTCAGTTAGATGCTTTAAAAAATGTCCCTATTGCCGAGAATCCTTTTGAATTAGCAACATGAAAACCACAAGATTCCCCAGCTGTCAGAACTAGAGGGTCCATCCCATAGGCACCATAAGAAATGACACGCACAAGGAGCTACTGGTTAGTGTCCCTCACCAGGGCTTGGTTTAACAAACTACACATCCATGCAAAATAGCTTAAGAAGTGAAGAAGCGTTTCAGGAGCAGGTGAGCAAAGATCACCCAAGGTATTGTTAAGTGAAGAAACAGGGCGCAGAATAGTGCATAGAGTATGTTACAACTTGTATAAGGAAGATGGGGGGGTTCAAGTATAAATTTGTATTTCCTTCTATTTGCATAAAGAAATAGTGAAAAGCCAAGTTGAAAATTAATGAAAGGCATTATGAAGATTAATTTTATGTGTCAACTTGGCTATACGATGGTACCCATGTGTGTGTTTATTCTCTCAGTCATGTCCAACTCTTTGCGACCCTTTGGACTGTAGCTGGACAGACTCTTCTGTCCTTGGGATTTTTCAGGCAAGAGTACTAGAGTGGGTTGCCATTTCCTTCTCCAGGGGATCTTCTTCACCCAGGGATCAAATCTTCTCCTGTGTCTCCTGCTCTGCAGGCAGATTCTTTACTTGCTGAACTATCAGGAAGCCTACCCATCAATTCAGTACAGTCACTCAGTCATGTCCAACTCTTTGTGACCCCATGAATTGCAGCACGCCAGGCCTCCCTGTCCATCACCAACTCCCGGAGTTCACTCAGACGCACGTCCATCAAGTCAGTGATGCCATCCAGCCATCTCATGGTACCTAGTTATTTAGTCAAACATTAGTTTAGAAGCTGGTGTGAAGGCACTTTTTAGATAAGATTAACATAAAAACCCACAGATTTTGAACAAAGCAGATTATACTTCTTAATGTGGGTACAAAAACTGAGGTCCCCTGTGGAAGAGAGAATTCTGCTTCCAGACTGACTTTGGATTCAAGCTGTAACATCAGCTCTTTCCTAGAGTTGGCCTCTAGCCTACTGGTCTATCTCACACAATTTGGACTTGCCATTCCATTACAATTGCATAAGCCAATTCCTAAAAATCTCTTTTCTCTCCACGCTTTCTCTCCCTCACTTTTTCGTGTTTCTCTGTAGAACCCTGACCAATACAGGCACTGGGCATGCGTGCTCAGTCAGGTCCAACTCTGTGACCTCATGGACTATGGCCTGGCAGTCTCCTTGTCCATGGGATTTTCCAGGCAAGAATATTGGAGTGGGTCTCCATTTTCTACTCCAAATACAGGCATCCTACTCCAAATACAGGCATTCAGTTCAGTTCAGTCACTCAGTCATGTCTGACTCTTTGTGACCCCATGAATAGCAGAATGCCAAGCCTCTCTGTCCATCACCAACTCCTGGAGTTCACTCAGACTCATGTCCAGCGAGTCCGTGATGCCATCCAGCCATCTCATCCTCTGTCGTCCCCTTCTCCTCCTGCCCCCAATCTCTCCCAGCATCAGAGTCTTTTCCAATGAGTCAACCCTTCCCATGAGGTGGATAAAGTACTGGAGTTTCAGAGCATCATTCCTTCTAAAGAATATCCAGGGCTGATCTCCTTCAGAATGGACTGGTTGGATCTCCTTGCAGTCCAAGAGACTCTCAAGAGTCTTCTCTAGAACCACAGTTCAAAAGCATCAATTCTTCGGTTCTCAGCCTTCTTCACAGTCCAACTCTCACATCCATACATGACCACAGGGAAAACCATAGCCTGGACTAGACGGACCTTTGTTGGCAAAGTAATGTCTCTGCTCTTGAATATGCTATCTAGGTTGGTCATGACTTTCTTTCCAAGGAGTAAGCCTCTTTTAATTTCATGGCTGCAGTCACCATCTGCAGTGATTTTGGAGCCCCCAAAAATAAAGTCTGACACTGTTTCCACTGTTTCCCTATCTATTTCCCATGAAGTGATGGGACCGGACGCCATGATCTTGTTTTCTGAATGTTAAGCTTTAAGCCAGCTTTTTCACTCTCCTCTTTCACTTTCATCAAGAGGCTTTTTAGTTCCTCTTGACTTTCTACCATAAGGGTGTTGTCATCTGCATATCTGAGGTTACTGATATTTCTCCTGACAATCTTGATTCCAGCTTGTGTTTCTTCCAGTCCAGCATTTCTCATGATGTACTCTGCATAGAAGTTACAGAAGCAGGGTGACAATATACAGCCTTGATGTACTCCTTTTCCTATTTCGAACCAGTCTGTTGTTCCATGTCCAGTTCTAACTGTTGCTTCCTGACCTGCATACAGGTTTCTCAAGACACAGGTCAGGTGGTCTGGTATTCCCATGTCTTTCCAAATTTTCCACAGTTTATTGTGATCCACACAGTCAAAGGCTTTGGCATAATCAATAAAGCAGAAATAGATGTTTTTCTGGAACTCTCTTGCCTTTTCCATGATCCAGCAGATGTTGGCAATTTGATCTCTGGTTCCTCTTCCAAAACCAGCTTGAACATCAGGAAGTTCGCCGTTCACGTATTGCTGAAGCTTGGCTTGGAGAATTTTGAGCATTACTTCACTAGCATGTGAGATGAGTGCAATTGTACGGTGGTTTGAGCGTTCTTTGGCATTGCCTTTCTTTGGGAATGGAATGAAAACTGACCTTTTCCAGTCCTGTGGCCACTGCTGAGTTTTCCCAATCTGCTGGCATATTGAGTGCAGCACTTTCACAGCATCATCTTTCAGGATTTGAAAGAGCTCAACTGGAATTCCATCACCTCCACTAGCTTTGTTTGTAGTAATGCTTTCTAAGGCCCACTTGACTTCACATTCCAGGATGTCTGGTTCTAGGAGAGTGATCACACCATCGTGATTATCTGGGTCGTGAAGATAGTTTTTGTACAGTTCTTCCATGTAGTCTTGCCACCTCTTCTTAATATCTTCTGCTTCTGTTAGGTCCATACTATTTCTGTCCTTCATTGAGCCCATCTTTGCATGAAATATTCCCTTAGTATCTCTAATTTTCTTGAAGAGATCTCTAGTCATTCCCATTCTGTTGCTTTCCTCTATTTCTTTGCATTGATCGCTGAAGAAGGCTTTCTTATCTCTCCTTGCTATTCTTTGGAACTCTGCATTCAGATGCTTTTATCTTTCCTTTTCTCCTTTGTTTTTCGCCTCTCTTCTTTTCACAGCTATTTGTAAGGCCTCCCCAACAGCCATTTTGCTTTTTTGCATTTCTTTTCCATGGGGATGGTCTTGACCCCTGTCTCCTGTACAGTGTCAGCAACCTCAGTTCATAGTTCATCAGGCACTCTATCTATCAGATCTAGGCCCTTAAATCTATTTCTCACTTCCACTGTATAATCATAAGGGATTTGATTTAGGTCATACCTGAATGGTCTAGCAATTTTCCCTACTTTCTTCAATTAAAGTCTGAATTTGGTAATAAGGAGTTCATGATCTGAGCCATAGTCAGCTCCTGGGCTTGTTTTTGTTGACTGTATAGAGCATCTCCATCCTTGGCTGCATAGAATATAATCAATCTGATTTCAGTATTGACCATCTGGTGATGTCCATGTGTAGAGTCTTCTCTTGTGTTGTTGGAAGAGGGTGTTTGCTATGACCAGTGCATTTTCTTGGCAAAACTCTATTAGTTCCGCATTCCAATGCCAAATTTGCCTGTTACTCCAGGTGTTTCTTGACTTCCTACTTTAGCCTTCCAGTCCCCCATAATGAAAAGGACATCTTTTTTGCATGTTAGTTCTAAAAGGTCTTGAAGGTCTTCATAAAACCGTTCAACTTCAGCTTCTTCAGCATTACTGGTTGGGGCATAGACTTGGATAACTGTGATATTGAATGGTTTGCCTTGGAAACGAACAGAGATCATTCTGTCATTTTGAGATTGCATCCAAGTACTGTATTTCGGACTCCTTTGTTGACCATGATGGCTACTCCATTTCTTCTGAGGGATTCCTGCCCACAGTAGTAGATATAATGGTCATCTGAGTTAAATTCACCCATTCCAGTCCATTTTAGTTCGCTGATTCCTAGAGTATCGATGTTCACCCTTGCCATCTCTTGTTTGACTACTTCCAATTTACCTTGATTCATGAACTTGACATTCCAGGGTCCTATGCAATATTGCTTTTCACAGCATCGGACCTTGCTTCTATCACCAGTCACATCCACAGCAGGGTAATGTTTTTGCTTTGGCTCCATCGCTTCATTCTTTCTGGAGTTATTTCTCCACTGATCTCCAGTAGCATATTGGGCACCTACTGACCTAGGGAGTTCCTCTTTCAGTATCCTATCATTTTGCCTTTTCCTACTATTCATGGGGTTCTCAAGGCAAGTGGTCTGAGAAGTGGTTTGCCATTCCCTTCTCCAATGGACCACATTCTGTCATCCCTCTCCACCATGACCCGCCCATCTTGGGTGACCCCGTGGGCATAGCTTAGTTTCATTGAGTTAGACAAGGCTGTGGTCCTAGTGTGATTAGATTGACTAGTTTTCTATGGGTATGATTTCAGTGTGTCTGCCCTCTTATGCCCTTTGCAACACCTACCCTCTTACTTGGATTTCTCTTACCTTGGGCGTGGGGTATCTCTTCACGGCTGCTCCAGCAAAGCACAGCTGCTGCTCCTTACCTTGAACGAAGGGTATCTCCTCATCACCGCCCTTCCTGACCTTCAATGTGGGATAGCTCCTCTAGACCCCCCTGTGGCCGTGCAGCCACCGCTCCTTGGATGTAGGGTTGCTCCTCCTGGCTGCTGCCCCTGACCTTGGATGCAGAGTGTCTCCTCCTGGCCGCCCCTGACCTCGGATGCAGGATAGCTCCTTCTGGCCACCGCCCCCTGACCTTGGACGTGGGGTAACTCTCTTGGCCGCTGTCCTTCGGGAATGGGGTCCTCCCAGCTTCTGCCCCTGACTCGGACATGGGGTAGCTCCTCTCGGCTGCACTTAGTGTGCCGGTCGCAGCTGCCCACACTTAGTGCACTGGTCACAGCCGTCCAAACTACTGCGGTCAGGGTAGAAAGTAGGAGTGGGATTAAGAAGGCTAGGACTAGAGCAAGACTGCTCAATGTATTCTTTTTATATCATATTGAAGCATATGCATGTTCAGTTCAGTTCAGTTCAGTCGCTCAGTTGTGTCCGACTCTTTGTGACCTCATGAATCACAGGACGCCAGGCCTCCCTGTTCATTGCCATCTCTCGGAGTTCACTCAGACTCACGTCCATCGAGTCCGTGATGCTATCCATCCATCTCATCCTCAGTCGTCCCCTTCTCCTCCTGCCCTCAATCCTCCCAGCATCAGAGTTTTTCCAATGAGTCAACTCTTCGCATGAGGTGACCAAAGGACTGGAGTTTCAGCTTTAGCATCATTCCTTCCAAAGAAATCCCAGGGTTTATCTCCTTCAGAATGGACTAGTTGGATCTCCTTGCAGTCCAACGGACTCTCAAGAGTCTTCTCCAACACCTCAGTTCAAAAGCATCAATTCTTCAGGGCTCAGCTTTCTTCACAGTCCAACTCTCACATCCATACATGACCACAGGAAAAACCATAGCCTTGACTAGACGGACCTTAGTCAGCAAAGTAATGTCTCTGCTTTTGAATATACTGTCTAGGTTGGCCATAACTTTTCTTCCAAGGAGTAAGCGTCTTCTAGTTTCATGGCTGCAATCACCTTCTACAGTGATTTTGGAGCCCCCAAAATAAAGTCTGACACTGTTTCCACTGTTTCCCCATCTTTTCCCATGAAGTGATGGGACCGTATGCCATGATCTTCATTTTCTTAATGTTGAGCTTTAAGCCAACTTTTTCACTCTCCTCTTTCACTTTCATCAAGAGGCTTTTTAGCTCCTCTTCACTTTCTGCCACAAGGGTAGTGTCATCTGCATATCTGAGGTTATTGATATTTCTCCCAGCAATCTCGATTCCAGCTTGTGTTTCTTCCAGTCCAGCGTTTCTCATGATGTACTCTGCATAGAAGTTATAGAAGCAGGGTGACAATATACAGCCTTGACGCACTCCTTTTTCTATTTGGAACCAGTCTCTGTTGTTCCATGTCCAGTTCTAACTGTTACTTCCTGACCTGCATACAGATTTCTCAAGAGGCAGGTTAGGTGGTCTGGTTTCCCATCCCTTTCAGAATTTTCCACAGTTTATTGTGATCCACACAGTCAAAGGCTTTGGCATATGCATGTATTACCTATTAAAATTCTAATAATGAAAAAACTTAACAGATGAATGGATAAAGCATATGTGGTATATATAAATATTGTTGTTGTTTAGCTGCTAAGTTGTGTCCAACTCTTTGCAACCACATGGTCTGTAGCAGGCAAGGCTCCTCTGTCCGTGAGGTTTCCCAGGCAAGAATACTAGAGTGGGTTGCGTTCCTTTTCTAAGGGATCTTCTTGACCCAGTGAATGAACCTTTGTTCTCTGCACTGAAAGCAGATTCTTTACTGCTGAACCACCAGGGAAGCCTGGGATGTGTGTGTGTGTATATATGGAATATTATTTGGCCATTAAAAAGAAGGAAATCTTGCTATTTGTGACAATATGGATGGACTTTGAAGGCATTATGTTAAATGAAATAAGTCAGACAAAGATAAATACTATATGATCTCACATATCTGTGGAATCTAAAACAGCAAAACTCATAGACAGAATACATTGGTGGTCGCCAGAGGTGAGGGGGTAAGTGGAATGAGTGAAGGTGGTCAAAAGATATCAACTTTCAGGTATAAGAAAAATAAGTCCTAGGTATGTAGTGTACAAGATGTAATGTACAGTGTGTATAGTTAATACTGTATTGTATATTTAAAAGTTGATAAGAGAAGAAATAAAAGCTATAATCACAAGAAAATAATTTGTAGCTATGTGAGGTGATGGATGTCAGCTAGACTTATTGTGTGACCACGTGACAATGTGTGCATATATCACTTGTTATGTTGTAGACCTGAAACTAATACAATGTTAAATGCTAATTATACCTCACTTTTTATAAAAAAGGGAAAAATACTTACAAATGATGTGCACACAGCTTGTTGAGACAAAGTTGTTCCTAGAATAAGTAGGGAGGTGCAGCAACTTTCCTTGTTATGTGGCAGTCTGGGATTTTCTCTGGAGCACACGGTGACAAGCGGTCGGGGGCTTCCCAGGTGGCACTCGTGGTAAAAGAACCCACCTGCTAATGGAGGAGACCTAAGAGACCCGGGCTTGATCCCTGGGTCAGGAAGCTGCCCCGGAGGAGGCGTGGCAACCCGCTCCAGTGTTCTTGCCTGGAGAATCCCATGGACAGAGGAGCCTGGTGGGGTGCATTCCATCTGGTCTCACAGAGTTGGACACAACTGAAGTAACTTAGCACATCAAAAGAGGCTCCAAGGAGGCTAGGCTCAATGAAAGATAAAGAACTCTGGATGTGTGGAGCATCACATAGACCCTTTCATCTGCTCTTTGAAGAAGGTCAAACATATTACCAAACACGTATCTGTCTTGAGTGTCTGCAGAGGTGTCAGTCAGCGCCCTTCTATTTTAAAATGTCCAACGAACTGGTCATGATTTTGCCTGGTATCATCACAGTGCACCCTACCCTCAGACCCACCAGCATCTCCTGAGAACCTGCCCCTTGCCGGACACCTCATTAAGCCCAGGGACTCAGCAGCATGAGAGACACCACTTATCCTCATGGGGCTCATGGACTAAAGGAGAGGACAAGAGATAAGGTAAACATGATGGATGGTGAGCTGCTCTGGGAAGACGGAATACAGGCTCCTAGGAATAAGAAGAGTTTTTGGTTTGTTTTGTTTTGTTTTTACATAAGGGGAGAGAAGGATGGCTTACACAGGCACAAGGCATGAAAAGATGAGAAGGAACTAGGCTGGTGATGATTCCAAGGAGGAGGGACCCCCTTGCTGCAGGCCAAGGGATGCAGAGGAGGTGCAGACACCTGTCCCCTTTCTGCTCTTCAGGTGCCTGAGACATCAGGGTGACTGAGGACAGAGGAGAAACCAAGGCCTGGAGGAGAAGTGAGCGAGCTGTCCAAGGTTCCTTGGCTCCCACCCCCTGCTGGATGTGGGCACCCGGCTGTGTGTGTGTGCATGCTAAGTTGTGTCAGTCATGTCTGACTCTCTGCAACCCCATGGACTGTAGTCCTCCAAGCTCCTCTCTCCATGAGATTCTTCAGGCAAGAATACTGGAGGGGGTTGCCACGCCCTCCTCCAGGGAATCCCGACCTGGGACCGAGCAGCCATCTCCTGCAGCGCCTGCATTGCAGGTGGACTCTTTACTGCTGGGCCACTGGAGAAACCCTGGGCGTCCTGCTATGTCTACTACTAATTCAGCAGAGGAGTGGTTCTCTGCTTATGTCCTTTTGCAGCTTCTGGAATTTTCCTGAAAGGCTAGAACTTGAGAGACTGAGTGCACACTTGGCTGCCTGTGGGTTCTGGAGCCAGAACTGCACCAGATCAAACCCTGGCTCTGACACTTCTAGTTATATGCCCTTGAATTGGTCATGGAACTTCTCTGGGCCTCAGTTTCCCTACCTGAGCAATGGAGGATTGTAAAGAGGATTAAGTATGAAACTGCAGTGTGTGATATTGTTATAGGTCTTCTCTGTGTGAGAGCCACTGTATGCTCTCTGTTCATGACATTTTCATAGAAAATAAAAAGAAACGAGAGAGAGCATGTGTGAGGGGAGGGCACAGGAGAGGTTTTGTAGGTGAAATCTCGAGAGGAGATTTCAGTGGTTTCTTTGGAGCCTCTGAAATGGGAGATTCCCTCCGAGGACAGTTCTGGAGCCAACATCTCCAGGATCCCCAGGGAGTTAGAAATGCAGACTCTCAAGGCCCACCCTCAAGAACACTGAGCCAAAATCTGCATCTTGACACCCAGGGTGGGTGTGCACCTCAGCTCTAGCTGAGGAGCCCTGCTCTCCTCCTGGACTGCTACCCAGGCACTTTGGCCTTGGTCAGACCAGCCCCTGTGCTGGCTCTGCCCTGAGTCAGGACCCGCAGTGACTCTTTGGGTCACTCTCGGGAGTGCTTTTCTGCTTCACTTGGTGTTGCCTCAGGCATGCCCTAACTCACTGCCCTTTGAAGACCCCTCCCTCCCCAAGCAATGACTTGGACGGCAGGAGAGAAGAAGGGGCCTTGGCAGTGGGGACCATGTGAGCGTCAGGAGAACCCATTTCCTGCTCCCCTGGGCACAAGGGATGGGTAGACATGTGTGCCCTGAATGGGTCCAGGGATAAGGAGCCTTGGGCCCTCTTTGGTCTCAAGAGTTTTGGAAGGAGGTTCCCTAGAAGAAGTCAAGCCCTCAAGGCTGAAAATGGGGGTGTGACATGTCTGGGAAGAAATAGGGACCTCACTCAGGCCAGGACTCTAAGCCCTCAGAGGGAGCAGAAGAGCTCCTCATGAAGGAACTTGGGCAGAGGAACAGAAGCCTTGGGACCCCTGGAGTGGAGAGGAGTTTTAAATGGGAATTTGAGAGTAAAGACGTAACAAACCGACAGGACTGAGTTGTAACCCTTAACATGAGTGACTAAAGGAGGCTAAACAGTTATAGTTCCCCAACAACATCTTAAGGAACTGCTACCCAGTGGGGAAAAGGGGGCTCTGCAGTTGGTGGCTGATGCTGGAGGAAATAGGCCATTTCATGGATAAACTATGCCTCACCCGCATGGCCTTGTTGACCTGTGTTGAGCATGAAATGGTGGATGAGGACTGAGGGTCCAGCAACTGGATCAGTAAACAGCTCTGACCTTCAGAACAGTGTTCCCTCTTCTGGGCCCTTCCCACCCACTCCTGCTCAACTCTTCACCTTTCATCCTGAATAAAGGCTTTGTCTTCCTGCCACTACCATTCCCTAGGACCACATGTATTCATCAGGAATTTTCAGAGAAACAGAACAGACACACACTCACTCACACACATACACACACACACTCACACTCACACACAGACATACACACACATTATAAGGAATTGGCATACACAGTTATAGAGGTTGACATCTCCAAATCGGGAGTTAGCAAAGGAGAGTTGACGGTTTGGCTCCAGTTCTAAGGCTAGTAGGCCTGAGACCCAGGAAGAGCCAGTGTTTCAGATCAAAAGCTTCAATATTCCAGTTTGAAGGCAGTAGGTAAGTAGGAGGAATTCCCTCTTACTCAGGGGAATATCAGCTTTTTTGTTCTATTGACACCCTCAATAGTTAGTTTAGATGAGGCCTACCTGCCTTGGGGAGGGCAATCTGCTTTACTCAGTCTACTGATTTAAAAGTTAATCTGATCCAAAAATCCAAAAGCACGTATTTAGAAAAGTGTTGACTGAACATTTGAGTACCCTGTGACCCAGTCAAATTGACACAAAAATTAACTATCACATCCTCAAAACAACTAAGCAAAAACCGAAACTTTTCCCTAATCATGGCTTCCTGCTGGCCACTTTTCCTTTCTTCTCTTGGTTCTCATCAAACTTCTAGAAAGGTTGCTTTCCCTTGCTCATCCATTTCCTCCACACCCTCCAACTCCCACCCTGGGCTCCTCAGTCTTCTGCCTCTGGCCTTGTCCTTGAGAGAGTGACTCATGGTTCATTGCCAAATGCAGTGGGCACTGGCAATCTCATCTTATTTGATCACATAACTTGTCCCAAGTCAAGCCCCTCTTCTTCCTTTCCCTTCACACGACTAATGGCACTACCACAAGCCCCATTACTCAGAAAATCCAGTCATTACCACCCTGTCCAACTTCCCTTCCCCAGGGTCAATGGTGTATCAACTCTGCCAACTGGGCCTCTAAAGCCCCATCATACCCATTCCTTCTCACCAAAACTTCAAGATATCCTATACTACTACTTATTTTCTTTCTCACCTGCCTCCCATACCTTTCTACACATCCAATGAAATGGTCTTCCTAAAAATATAATTCATTTGTACTCCCAATCCCCCACCATTGGTTCTGTACTATCTACTGGACAAAATCCAGATTTTTCCTTGTCACAGACTACAAAGCTTTTACAGATCCACTTTTCCATCTCCATTTTCCCACTTTCTTTCTACTAAACTCTGGAAACTATCACACAGAATTTCCCACCATTCTATGAAAGTGTCATGCCCTTCCATATATCTACATACCCTCTTAGCTCATGCCATTCCCTCATCCTGGATTGCCCTTTTCACTTTTGTCTGCCTTGATGTAAATGCCTAGAAACAATAAATATTGGAGCAGAAAAAAGGACAGAAAATAGAAGAATGATAGAGAAAATTGATGAAATAAAAAGTTGGTTCTTTGAAATGATCAAAAAATGACCCAAACAAGGGTGACCAAGAGAGAAAAGAAACGATTCAAATGACTAAAATCAGGAATTACATAGGTGATTTGACTACCAACCTTCAAAAGTAAAAAGGGTTAGAAGGGAATAACACAAACAATTATATGTTAACAAATTACATTAGCTAGACAAAATGGACAAATTTCTAAAAAGACATGAACTTCTGAGAAGAAGAAATAGAAAACTGAAAAGGCCTGAAACAAGTGAAGCTTCCAAAATAACAAAAACCCAAGGCCAGGTGGCTTCACTGGTGAGTGAGTGCTATCATATGTTTAAAGAATATATAATGCAAATCTTTTATAGACTCTACCAGAAAATAGAGAAGGGAGCCCTTCTCAAGTCATTCTATGAGGTCAGTTCAGTTCAGCCACTTAGTTGTGTCTGACTCCTTTTGACCCCATGGACTGCAGCATGCCAGGCCTCCCTGTCCATCACCAACTCTGAGTTTACTCAAACGCATGTCCATTGAATCGGTGATGCCATCCAACCATCCCATCCTCTGTAATCCCCTTCTCCTCCTGCCTTCAATCTTTCCCAGCATCAGGGTCTTTTCAAATGAGTCACTTCTTCACATCAAGTGGCCAAAGTATTGAAGCTTCAGCATCAGTTCTTTCAATGAATATTCAAGATTGGTTTCCTTTAGGATGGGCTGGTTGGATCTCCTTGTAGTCCAAGGGACTCTCAAGAGTCTTCTCCAACACCACAGTTCAAAAGCACCAGTTCTTCAGTGTTCAGCTTTCTTTATAGTCCAACTCTCACATCCGTACATGAGTACTGGAAAAACCATAGGCTTGACTAGATGGACCTTTGTTGGCAAAGTAATGTCTCTGCTTTTGAATATGCTATCTAGGTTGGTCATAACTTTACTTCCAAGGAGCAAGTGTCTTTTAATTTCTGGTTGCAGTCACCATCTGCAGTGATTTTGGAGCCCAAAAGAGTAAAGTCTGTCACTGTTTCCCCATCTATTTGCCATGAAGTGATGGAACCAGATGACATAATATTCGTTTTCTGAATGTTGAATTTTAAGCCAACTTTTTCACTCTCCTCTTTCACTTTCATTAGAGGCTTTTAGTTCTTCTTCACTTTCTGTCATAAAGGTGGTGTCATCTGCATATCTGAGGTTATTGATATTTCTCCCAGCAATCTTGATTCCTTGCGTTTCATCCCAGTTCAGCATTTCTTATGATGTACTTTTCATATAAGTTAAATAAGCAGAGTGATGATATACAGCCTTGATGTACTCCTTTTCCTATTTGGAACCAGTCTGCTGTTCCATGTCCAGTTCTAACTATTGTTTCCTGACCTGCATACAGATTTCTCAAGGGGCAGCTCAGGTGGTCAGGTATTCCCATCTCTAAGAATTTTCCAGAGTTTGTTGTGGTCCACACAGTCAGAGGCTTTGGCATAGTCAATAAAGCAGAAGTTGATGTTTTTCTGGAATTCTCTTGCTTTTTTGATGATCTAACAGATGTTGGCAATTTGATCTCTGGTTCCTCTGTCAATCCAGCTTGAACATCTGGAAGTTCATAGTTCATGGTTCATGTACTGTTGAAGCCTGGCTTGGAGAATTTTGAGCATTACTTTGCTAGTGTGTGAGATGAGTGCAATCGTGCAGTACTTTGAGCATTCGTTGGCACTGCCTTTCTTTGGGGATTGGAATGAGGTTAGTATTACCCCGATACCAAAACCAAAGACTTCACAAGAAAACTACAAACCAGTGACACTTGTGATTGATGTAAAATTCCTCAACAAAATACCAGGAAACTGAATCTAAAAGCTTATAAAAAGGATTATAAACCATAGTACAGTTGGATTTGTCCCAAGAATCAACATATAAAAGGTTGATTCAACATATGAAAGTCAATCAATGTAATACACATATTGAGAAAGGAGAAAACTCACATGATTATTTCAATAGACACAGAAAAACATTTGATAAAATTCAACACTTTTTAATGAGAAACACTTTCAACAAACAATGAATAGATGGGAACTTCCTCAATATGATAAAATGGCATCTGTGGGAACCCTATATCTAACACCCTTATTGTTAGTGAAAGACTGAAAGCTTACCATTTAAAATCAGAGACCGGACAAGAATATCTGCTCCTGCCACTTCTATTCAACATTGTTGTGGAGGTTCTATCTAGGACAACTAGGCAGGAAAGTGAAATAAAATGCATTTAGACTAGAATTAAAGAAATAAAACAATCTCTATTTGCAGATGACATGATTTTATGTATAGGAACCACCCCCTTCAATCCATGACTAAACTAAGGAGTGAATTAAGAACTAAGGAGTGAATTAAGCAAGGTTACACAATACAACGCCAATAGATGAAACTCAGTTGTGTTTCTATGTGGTTGCAATGAGCATTTAAAAAGTGATATTAAAAAACAATTGCATTTATAATATATTTGAAAGAATAAAATACCTCAGAAGAAATTTAACAAAAGAAGTGCAATACTTGTACACAAGAAACACAGAACTAAAAAGGATAGATGGAAAGATGGATAGATAGATAGATGGAAAGTATCTCATGTTCATACATTTAACAACATAATACTTTTAAGGTGGCAATTCTCTCCAAATTGATTTATGGATTTAATGCAGTCTCTCTCAAAATTTCACTTGTGTTTTTTATTGTAAGTATAGACAAGCTGATTTTATAATTCATATAGAAATTCATGAGACCATAATAGCCAAAATAATATTGAAAACCAAGGAAGAGATTGTACACTTATAATTTAATTTTCAAAACTTACTACAAACTTACTGTACAAATCAAAATTAGCCTAAGAATAAACATATAGATCAATGGAATAGAACTGATAGTCTAGGAAAATCTTCACATTACAGGTCAATTGATTTTTGATAAGGGTGTCAAGGCCATTCAATAGACAAAATAATAGCCTTTTCCACAAATGGGACAATGGATATCCACATTTAAAAAAGCTATTTGCATCTCTACTGCACACCATACAGAAAAATTAACAACAACAAACCAAAAATTTAATTTAAGAGCGAAAACTATAAAATTATTAGCATACAACATAGGTAGAAGATTTGTGACTTTGGATTAGGCAAAGTTTTCTTGGATATAACACTAAAAGCACAAGCAATCAAAGTAAAACTAAATTGGATTTCATAAAAACTAAAAACACTGTGCAAACAACTTAAAAATGGACAAAGGGTTTGAATAGACATTCCTCCAAAGACAACATAGAAATTACCAATAAGCACATAAAAAGAGTCTCAACATCATTAACCATTAGGAAATGTAAGTCAAAACCACAATAACATCACTTCACACTCATTGGGATAGCTATAAAAAAGTGTCGACAAGTGTGTGGAGAAACTGGAATTTTCATACAGTGCTGCTGGAAAAGTGAAACGGTGTGGCAGTTGCATAAGAGTTTGGCAGATGTCCTTTATCAGGTTGAGAGAGCTCCCTTGTCTCCCTATATTATTAAGTGTTTTCATCGTGAAAGGGCATTGTAAAGTGTTCATTTTAAATTTATTGAGATGATCATATGTTTTTCCCTTTTATTCTAGTAATATTTAATTCCATGAAATCTATCAATATCTAATAACATTCTGTCTAATAACATTCTATTGGTATGTGATATGCTAAAAAATGACACCTCAAAGATGTCCAAATCCTAGTTTCTAGGCCTGTGAATATGTTATTTTATGTGATAAAGGGAATTTGCAAATGTGATTCAGTTAAGGATTTTGAGATGGAGTATTTTCCTAGGTTATCTGGGTGAAATTAATGTAATCTCAGAGGTCCTTATAAAAGCAGGGTAGGAGGATCAGGGACTTCCCTGGGAGTCCAGCTGGTAAAGAATCCACCTGCAATGCAGGAGACACTGGTTTGACTCCTGGATTGGAAACATCCCCCTGGAGGAGGGCATGGCAACCCACTCCAGTATTCTTGCCTGGAGAACCTCATGGACAGAGGAGCCTGGCAGGCCACAGTCCATAGGACTGCAGAGTCAGACATGACTGAGCAACTAAGTATAGCACAGCACAGGAGGATCAGAGTCAGGGAAGGTGTTGTGATGATGAACAGAGGGAGAAAGAGATATCTGAAAATCCTTAATCGATTTGTGTTATTTTTAAGCTAGCAAGTTTGTGGTAATTTGTTATAGCAGCAATAGGAACTGATACAGTTAACACCAACTAATTGTTGTATGTTGAACCAAGCTTGCATTTCTGGAATAAATCTCACTTTGTCATGGTGTGCCATCTTTTAATACACTGCTGGAATCTGCTAGTATTTTGCTGAGGACTTTTGTGTATATATTCACAGGGAATATTGATCTATAGTTTTTCTTTACTTGTGATGTCTTCATATGGTTTAAGGTCAAGGTAATATGTCTGGCTTCATAGAATGAATTAAGAAAAATTTCCTTTTCTATTATTCTGGAAGAGTGTGTGAAAGATTAGTGCTAAATTTTCTTAAACATCTGGTGGAAGTGATCAGCAAGGGTCCTGGACTTTTCTTTGTTGAAAATTTTTTGATTATTGGCTCAGTCTCTTGTGGATCTATTTAGATTGTCTACTTTCTCTTGAATTAGTGTTAGTAGTTTGTGTCTTTCCAAAATTTGTCCATTTTATCTATATTATCTAATTTTTGGTATTCAGTTATTCATAATATTCACTTCTAATCCTTTATATTTCTATAAGGTTGGTAATAAAGCCACTTCTTTTCTTGTTTTAATTATTTGAGTCTTCTGTTTGTCTATTTTCTGGTCATTCTAGCTAAAAACTGTTAATTGTGTAAATCTTTTTAAAGAATACTTTTCATGCTGTTCTCAAGGCAAAAATACTGAAGTGGTTTGCCATTCCTTCTCCAGTGGACTACATTCTGTCAGACCTCTCCACCATGACCCGTCCGCCTGGGGTGGCCCCAAACGGCATGTCTTAGTTTCACTGAGTTAGACAAGGCTGTGGTCCATGTGACCAGATTGGCTAGTTTTCTGTGATTATGGTTTCAGTGTGTCTGGCCTCTGATGCCCTCTCGCAACAACTACCTTCTTACTTGGGTTTCTGTTACCTTGGACGTGGGGTATCTCTTCACGGCTGCTACAGTAAGCGCAGCCGCTGTTCCTTACCTTGGATGAGGAGTATCTCCTCACAGCCACCCCTCCTGACCTTGAACATGGAGTAGCTCCTCTCAGCCCTCCTGCACCTGTGCAACCGCCGCACCTTGTGCATAGGGTTGCTACTCTCGGCCACCGCCTCTGACTTTGGGCGTGGGGTAGCTCCTCTGGGCCGTGGTTCTGTGTGGTCCGTCACAGCCGACATGCTTTTGTGTGGTTGGTTGCACTGAAAGATGAACTCCCCGGGTCGGTAGGTGCCCAATACGCTACTAAAGATCAGTCAGTTCACTTCAGTCGTTCAGTTGTGTCCGACTCTTTACGACCCCATAGATCGCTGCTCGCCAGGCCTCCCTGTCCATCACCAACTCCCAGAGTCTACCCAAACCCATGTCCATCGAGTCAGTTATGCCATCCAGCCATCTCATCCTCTGTCGTCTGCTTCTCCTCCTGCCCTCAATCCCTCCCAGCAGGGTGTTTTTCAGTGAGTCAACTCTTCACATGAGGTGGCCAAAGGACTGGAGTTTCAGCTTTAGCATCAGTCCTTCCAATGAACACCCAGAATTGATGTCCTTTAGGATGGACTGGTTGGAATCTCCTTGCTGTCCAAGGGACTCTCAAGAGTCTTCTCCAACACCACAGTTCAAAAGTATCAATTCTTCAGTGCTCAGCTTTCTCCACAGTCCAACTCTCACATCCATACATGACCACTGGAAAAACCATAGTCTTGACTAGACGGACCTTTGTTGGTAAAGTAATGTCTCTGCTTTTGAATATACTATCTAAGTTGGTTATAACTTTCCTTCCAAAGAGTAAGCATCTTTTAATCTCATAGCTGCAGTCACCATCTGCAGTGATTTTGGAGCCCCCAAAATAAAGACTGACACTGTTTCCACTGTTTCCCCATCTATTTCCCATGAGGTGATAGGACCAGATGCCATGATCTTAGTTTTCTGAATGTTGAGCTTTAAGCCAACTAAGGATCAGTGGAGAAATAACTCCAGAAAGAATGAAGGCATGGAGCCAAAGCAAAAAACCACCCAGCTGTGGATGTGACTGGTGATAGAGGCAAGGTCCGATGTTGTAAAGAGCAATATTTCATAAGAACCTGGAATGTTAGGTCTGTGAATAAAGGCAAATTGGAAGTGGTCAAACAGGAGATGACAAGAGTGAATGTCAACATTCTAGGAATCAGCAAACAAGATGGACTAGAATGGGTGAATTTAACTCAGATGACCATTATATCTACTACTGTGGGCAGGAATCCCTCAGAAGAAATGGAGTAGCCATCATGGTCGACAAAAAGGTCCAAATACAGTACTTGGATGCAGTCTCAAAAACAACAGAGTGATCTCTGTTCATTTCCAAGGCAAACCATTCAATATCATGGTAATCCAAGCCTATGCCCCAACCAGTAATGCTGACGAAGCTGAAGTTGAATGGTTCTATGAAGACCTACAAGACCTTTTAGAACTAACACCCCCAAAAGATGTTCTTTTCATTATAGGGGACTGGAATGCAAAAGTAGATAGTCAGGAAACACCTGGAGTAACAGGCAAATTTGGCCTTGGAGTACAGAATGAAGCAGGGCAAAAGCTAATAGAATTTTGCCAAGAGAACGCACTGGTCATAGCAAACACCCTTTTCCAACAACACAAGAGAAGACTCTACACATGGACCTCACCAGATAGTCAAGACTGAAATCAGATTGATAGTCAAGACTGAAATCAGAATATCAGATTGATATTCTTTGCAGCCAAAGATGGAGAAGCTCTATACAGTCTCAGAAACAAGACCGGGAGCT
Source organism: Nanger dama (assembly GCA_917880005.1). Lineage (NCBI taxonomy): Eukaryota > Metazoa > Chordata > Mammalia > Artiodactyla > Bovidae > Nanger > Nanger dama. The sequence goes on along the minus strand of CAKJTW010000044.1, from coordinate 6,435,799 downwards.
GACTGTGGCTCAGATCATGAGTTCCTTATTTCCAAATTCAGACTTAAACTGAAGAAAGTAGGGAAAACCACTAGACCATTCAGGTATGACCTAAATCAAATCCCTTATGATTATACAGGGGAAGTGAGAAATAGATTTAAGGGACTAGATATGATAGACAGGGTGCCTGATGAACTATGGACGGAGGTTTGTGACACTGTACAGGAGACAGGGATTAAGACCATCCCCATGGAAAAGAAATTAAAAAAAAAAAAAAAGCAAAATGGCTGTCTGAGGAGGCCTTACAAATAGCTGTGAAAAGAACAGAAGCGAAAAGCAAAGGAGAAAAGGAAAGATATAAGCATCTGAATGCAGAGTTCTGAAAAATAGCAAGAAGAGATTTAAAAAAATTTTCCTCAGCGATAAATGCAAAGAAATAGAGGAAAACAACAGAATGAGAAAGACTAGAGATCTCTTCAAGAAAATTAGAGATACCAAGGGAAAATTTCATGCCAAGATGGGCTCAATGAAGGACAAAAATGGTATAGACCTAACAGAAGTAGAAGATATTGAGAAGAGGTGGCAAGAATACACAGAAGAACTGTATGAAAAAGATCTTCACAACCCAGATAATCATGATGTTGTGATCACTCACCTAGAGCCAGACATCCTGGAATGCAAAGTCAAACGGGCCTTAGATAGCATCACTACAAAAAAAAAAAAAAAATGCTAGTGGAGGTGATGGAATTCCAGTTGAGCTCTTTCAAATCCTGAAAGATGATGCTGTGAAAGTGCTGCACTCAACATGCCAGCAAATTTGGAAAACTCAGCAGAGGCCACAGGACTGGCAAAGGTCAGTTTTCATTCCAATCCCAAAGAAAGGCAATGCCAAAGAATGCTCAAACTACCACACAATTTCGCTCATCTCACATGCTAGTAAAGCAATGCTCAAAATTCTCCAAGCCAGGCTTCAGCAGTACATGAACCTTGGAGAATTCAATCTGAAATCAATCTGATTTCAGTCTTGACTATCTGGTGAGGTCCATGTGTAGAGTTCTCTTGTGTTGTTGGAAAAGGGTGTTTGCTATGACCAGTGCGTTCTCTTAGCAAAATTCTATTAGCTTTTGCCCTGCTTCATTCTGTACTCCAAGGCCAAATGTACTTGAACTTCCAGATGTTCAAGCTGGTTTTAGAAAAGGCAGAGGAACCAGAGATCAAATTGCCAGCATCCGCTGGATCATGGAAAAACCAAGAGAGTTTCCGAAAACATCTGTTTCTGCTCTATTGACTATGCCAAAGCCTTTGACTGTGTGGATCACAATAAAATGTGGAAAATTCTGAAAGAGATGGGAATACCAGACCATCTGACCTGTCTCTTGAGAAATCTGTATGCAGGTCAGGAAGCAACAGTTAGAACTGGACATGAAACCGTAGACTGGTTCCAAATAGGAAAAGGAGTATGTCGAGGCTGTTATTGTCACCCTGCTTATTTAACTTCTATGTATGTAGAGTGCATCATGAGAAACATTGAGCTGGAAGAAGCACAAGTTGGAATCAAGGTTGCTGGGAGAAATATCAGTAACCTCAGATATGCAGATGACACCACCCTTATGGCAGAAAGTGAAGGGCCCCTTGATGAAATTGAAGGAGGAGTGTGAAAATGTTGACTTAAAGCTCAACATCCAGAAAACAAAAATCATGGCATCTGATCCCATCACTTCATAGGAAATAGATGGGAAAACAGTGGAAACAGTGTCAGTCTTTATTTTTTTGGCCTCCAAAATCACTGCAGATGGTGACTGCAGCCATGAAATTACAAGACGCTTACTCCTTGGAAGAAAAGTTATGACCAACCTAGATAGCATATTGAAAAGCAGAGACATTACTTTGCCAAAGGTCCATCTAGTTAAAGCTATGGTTTTTCCACTGGTCATGTATGGATGTGAGAGTTGGATTGTGAAGAAAGCTGAGCACTGAAGAATTGATGCTTTTGAACTGTGGTGTTGGAGAAGACTCTTGAGAGTCCCTTGGACTGCAAGGAGATCCAACTAGTTCATCCTAAAGGACATCAATTGTCCAACTAGTTCATCCTAAAGGACTGATGTTGAAGTTGAAACTCCAATACTTTGGCCACCTCATGAGAAGAGTTGACTTACTGGAAAAGACCCTGATGCTGGGAAAGATTGGGGGCAGGAGGAGAATGGCATCTCTGACTTGATGGACATGGGTTTGGGTAGACTCTAAGAGTTGGTGATGGACAGGGAGGCCTGGCATACTGCGATTCATGGGGTTGCAGAGTGGACACGAATGAGTGACTGAACTGAACTGATACTTTTAAGAAAATTTTAAATACATTTGTTTGCTCTTGCTTTTCTGTTCTTTGCATTGTTTATTTTCATTTTCATTTTATATTCCCTTACATATGATTGCTTCCATTTAGTTTGGTCTTCATTTCTAGTTTTGTTCATTTTTTGGCCATGCTACATGGCTTGTGAGATGTGGGATCTTAATTCCCTGACCCGGGTTTGAACCCTTGGCAGTTAGAGCATGGAGTTCTAACAACTGGACTAACAGGGAATTCCCTCCTTTCTAGTTTCTTAACGTTGGAGGGTAGGGTATTGATTTGAGATCTTTCTTCTTTTTTGACATAGATGTTTGTAGCTATGAATTTCTCTCTGTGCACTACTTTAACTGCATCTCATAAGTTTTGGAATGTTGAGTTTTCATATTCATTCATCTCAAAGTATGCTCCAATTTCCGTTGTGATTTCTTCTTAACTCATTGGTTATATAGGAGTGTATTTAATTTTTACATATTTGTTGATTCCCTAAATTTCTGTTATTGATCTCTAATTTCATTTCACTGTGGTAGAAAAAGATGCTTCTTATGATTTGCATCTTTATAAAATGTACTTAGACTTTTTACTGGCCTATATATGGTCTTGCCAATGTATACAAGTGTTCCACAGATTGTTGTTCGGTCACTCAGTCCAGTCCGAATTTTTGTGACCCCATGGACTGCAGCATGCCAGGCTTCCCTGTCCCTCATCATCTCCTGGTGTTTGCTCAAACTCATGTCCATTGAATCAATGATACCATCCAACCATCTCATCCTTTGTCATCCCCTTCTCCTCTTGCCTTTAATCTTTCCCAGCATCAGGGACTTTTCAAATGAGTTGGCTCTTTGTATCAGGTGCCCAAAGTAGTGGAGCTTCAGCTTCAGCACCAATCCTTCCAATGAATATTCAGGGTTGATTTCCTTTAGGATTTATTGGTTTGATCTCCTTGCTATCCAAAAGACTCTCAAGAGTCTTCTCCAGAACCACAGTTCAAAAGCATCAGTTCTTCCGTATGTACTTGAGGACAATGTGTAACTGAATTGGATGGAATATTCTATAGAATTTGTTAGATTTAGGTGGTTTATAGTGTTGTTCAACTCTTCTGTTTCCTTTTAGTTTTATATATAGTTGGTCTATTCATTATTGGAAATGGAGCATTTAAATCTCCAATTAATATTGAATTTTCTAGTTTTACCTTATATTCTGCCAGTTCTGCTTCATACTCTTATTAGGTATGGATATAACTGTTAAATATTCTTATTGAATTGCCCCTTTTATCACTATAAAATTTATTCTTTGAGTCTAATAACAATTTTTGTTTTAAAATCAATTTTTTTCTGATATTAGTATAGCCACTCCAGCTTTCTTATGGTTAATTTTTCATGGTATATCTTTTACTACTCTTTTGCTTTCAACCTATTTGTGTCTAATTCTAAATTTCTTGCAAGACTGATATCTGAGGTTATTGATATCTGAGCCTCAGATATGCAGATGACACCACCCTTATGGCAGAAAGTGAAGAAGAACTAAAGAGCCTTGATAAAAGTGAAAGAGGAGAGTGAAACAATTGGCTTAAAACTCAGCATTCAGAAAACAAAGATCATGGCATCCGGTCCCATCACTTCATGTCAAACAAATGGGGAAACAGTGACAGACTTTATTTGGGGGCTCCAAAATCACTGCAGATGGTGACTGCAGCCATGAAATTAAAAGATGCTTCCTCCTTGGAAGGAAAGTTATGACCAAACTAGATAGCATATTAAAAAGCAGAGACATTACTTTACCAACAAAGGTCCATCTAGTCAAGGCTATGGTTTTTGCAGTAGTTATGTATGGATGTGAGAGTTGGACTATAAAGAAAGCTGAGTGCCAAAGAATTGATGCTTTTGAATTGTGGTGTTGGAGAAGACTCTTCAGAGTCCTTTGGACTGCAAGAAGCTCCAACCAGTCCATCCTGAAGGAAATCAGTCCTGAATATTCACTGGAAGAACTGATGTTGAAGCTGAAGCTCCAGTACTTTGGCCATCAGATGTGAAGAGCTGACTCATTTGAAAAGACCCTGATGCTGGGAAAGATTGCAGGTGGGAGGAGAAGGGGATGACAGAGAATGAGATAGTTGAATGGCATCACCGACTCAATGGACATGAGTTTGAGTAAACTCTGGGAGTTGGCGATGGACAGGGAGGCCTGGCATGCTACAGTCCATGGGGTCGCAAAGAGTTGGACACGACTGAGTGACTGAACTGAAGACTGATATGCTATAAATTCAGGATGCAGTTGGGTCATCTTTTTCTTCTAATCCATTCTGATAATCTTTGCCTTTTTATTGAAGAATTTAATCCATTTATATTTGATGTATTTACTGATAGGGTAGGATTTATATCTTCTGTTTTGCTATTTGTTTCCTATATGTTTTATGTCTTATTATTGTTCTATTCCATTACTGCCTTTTGTGTTTAAAAGATATTGTCTTCTAGGAGTTTTATGGTGTCACGTCTCAAGTTTAAGTCCTTAATCCATTGTAAGTTTATTTTTATGTTTGGTGAGATCATATGCAAATCATTCTCTGACATAAATCAATACCAATGTTTTCTTAGGTCAGTCTCCCAAGGCAACAGAGATAAAGCCAAAAGCAAACAAACAGGACCTAATCAAACTTACAAGCTTTGGCACAGCAAAAGAAACCATGAACAGAATAAAAGATAACTTACAGAATGGGAGCAAATATTTGCAAACAGTGTGACTGAAAGGGATTAATTTCAAAAATACAGAGACACTTCATACAGCTCAAGAACAATAAAAAACAAACAAACAGCTCAATTGAAAAATGAGCAGATGCCCTAAACAGACATTTCTTCAAAGAAGAAATGCAAATGGCCAATAAACACATGAAAAGATACTCAGCGTCCCTAAGTATTTCTTGTTCAGTCACTCAGTCATGTCTAACTCTTTGTGACCCCATGGACTGCAGCACGCTAGGCTTACCTATCCTTCACCAGCTCCTGGAGCTTGCTCAAACTCGTGTCCATTGTGTTGATGATGCCATCCAAGCATCTCATCCTCTGTTGTCCTCTTCTCCTTCTGCCTTCAATCTTTCCCAGCATCAGGGTGTTTTCAAATGAGTCAGCTTCCAATGAATATTCAGGGTTGAGTTTCTTTAAAATTGACTGGTTTGATCTCCTTGCAGTCCAAGGGACTCTCAAGTATCTTCTCCAGCACCATATCAAATCTTTGGCACTCTGCCTTCTTTATGGTCCAGCTCTCACAACCAAATGTGACTACTGGAAAGACCATAGCCATGTCTATACAGACCTTTGTCCGCAAAAAGAATGTCTCTGCTTTTTAATACACGGTCTAGGTTTGTCATAGCTTTCCTGCCAAGAAGTAATCGTCTTCTAATTTCATGGCTGTAGTCACCATCCACAGTGATATTAGAGACCAAGAGGATATCTGTCACTGCTCCCACATTTTCCCCTTTTTATTTGGCATGAAGTAATGGGACCATATGCCATGATTTTAGTTTTTTTAATATTTAGTTTTAAGCCAGCTCTTTCAGTCTCCCTTTTACCCTCAAGAGGGTCTTTAGTTCCTCTTCCCTTCCTGCCATTAGAGTGATATCATTCGCATACCTGAGGTTGCTAATATTTCTCCCAGAAATCTTGATGACAGCTTGTAACACAGCCAGCCCAGTATTTCTCATGATGTGCTTTGCATATAAGTTAAATAAACAGAATAACAATAAACAGCCTTGTTGAACTCCTTTCTCAATCCCTAAACCAATCAGTTGTTCCATACAGGGTTCCAACTGTTGCTTCTTGATCAGCATACAGGTTTCTCGGGAGACAGGTAAGATGGTCTAGTATTCTCATCTCTTTAAGAGTTTTCCACAGTTTGCTATGATCCACACAGTCAAAGGTTTTAGTGTAGTCAATGAAACACAGGTCAATGTTTTTCTGGAATTCCCTTGCTTTCTCTATGGTCCATCGAATGCTGGCAATTTGATCTCTGGTTCCTCTGCCTTTCTTAAACTCAGCTTGGACAGCTGGAAGTTCTCGATTCATGTAATGCTGAAGCCTAGCATGCAGGATTTTGAACATAACCTTACTAGCATGGGAGATGACTGCAATTGTCCGGTGGCTTGAGCATTCTTCAGTACTGCCCTTCCTGGAAATAGGGAAGTGTATTGACCTTTTCTAGTCCTGTGGCTGCTGCTGGGTTTTCCAAATTTGCTGACATATTGAGTGTAGCACTTTATAACATAATCTTTTAAGATTTTAAATAGTTCTTCTGGAATTCCATTGCATTCACTGGCTTTATTGACAGCAGTGCTTCCTAAGGACCACTTGACTTCACACTGCAGGATGTCTGGCTCTGGGCGAGTGGCCACACCATCAAGGTTATCTAGGCCATTAAGATCTTTTTTGTACAGTTCTTCTGTGTATTTTATTCTTTTCACCTCTTCTTGGTCTCTTCTGCTTCCATTATATCTTTATCATTTTTGTCCTTTATTATCTCTGTCTTTGGATGAAATGTTCCTTTACTATTTCCAATTTTGTTAGAGATCTCTAGTCTTTCCCTTGTTGTTTTCCTCTTGTTTCTTTCATTGTTCATTGAAGAAGGCCTTCTTGTCTCTCCCTGCTAGTCTCTGGAACTCTGTGTTTAATTGGGTGCACGTTTCCCTTTCTCCCTTGCTTTTCACTTCTCTTCTTTCTTTGCTATTTGTAAAGCCTTCTCAGACAATCATTTGGCCTTCTTGATTTTCTTTTTCTTTGGAATGGTTTTGTTCACTGTCTCCTGTACAGTATTACAGGCCCCTGACCACAGTTCTTCAAGCACTCTGTTTACTAGATCTAATCCACTGAATCTATTCATCACCTCCAGTGTATATTTATAAGTGATTTGATTAAGTCATACCTGGCTGGCCTAGTGGTTTTCCATGCTTTCTTTAGTTTAAGCCTGAATTTTTTTATGAGAAGCTGATGATCTGAGCCCCAGTCAGCTCCAGGTCTTGTTTTTGCTGACTGTATACAGCTTCTTCATCTTCAGCTACAAATAATGTAATAAATCTGATTTCAGTATTGACCACCTGGTGATGATCATGTGTAAAGTTGTCTTTTGTGTTGTTAAAAAAGGGTGTTTGCTATGACCAGTGCACTCTCTTGGCAGAATTCTGTTAGCTATCACCCTACTTTATTTTGTACTCGAAGGCCATACTTGCCAGTTACTCCAGGTATCTCTTGACTTCCTACTTTTACATTCCAATCCCCTATCATGAATAGGGCATCTTTTTTTGGTGTTAGTTCTAGGAAGTCTTCTAGGTCTTCATGGAACTGATCAACTTCAGCTTCATTGGCATTGATGGTTGGGGCATAGACTTGAATTTCTGTGATGTTCAATGGTTTGACTTGGAAATGAGTTGAGATTATTCTATTGCTTTTGAGTTTATACCCAACTACTGCATTTCAGACTCTTTTTGTTGATAATGAGGGATACTTCATTTCTTCTATGGGATTATTGCCCATTGTATGAAAAGGCAAAAAGATATGACACTGAAAGATGAGCCCCCAGGTCGGAGGGTGTCCAACATGCTACTGGGGAAGAGTGGAGGAGATTAACTGCTAATAGCTCCAGAAAGAATAAAGTGGCTGGGCCAGAGCTGAAATGGTGCTCAGTTGTGGATGTGTCTGACGATGAAAGTACAATCCTGTGCTGTAAAGAACAGTATTCTTTACAGGTCCAGTATAGGAACCTGGAATGTTAGGTCCATGAATCAAGGTAAATTGGACATGGTCAAATAGGAGATGGCAAGAGTACACTTTGACATCTTAGGAATCAGTGAACTAAAATGGATGGGAATAAATGAATTTAATTCAGAATTACCATATGATTCAGCAAGCCCACTCCTGAGCATATATCCAGACACAACTCTAATCCAGAAAGATACATGCACAGCCTGTTCATAGCAGCACTATTTACAGTGGCCAAGACATAGAAACAAACTAAATTGTCCATTGACAGATGAATGGATAAGGAAGATGTGCTACAGACAGGCAATAGAAAACTGCTCGGCTATAAAAAATGACAAAATAATGCCATTTGTAGAAATATGGATGCAGCTGGAGATTATCATACTAAGCGAAATAAGTCAGAAAGAAAGGAAAATACCATATCACTTATATGAGGAATTTAAAATATGACACAAATGAACATATCTGTGAAACGGAAACAGACTTAGAGAATAGAGACCAGACTGTTGGCTGCCAAGGGTGAGGGTACTGGGGCAGAATGAGTGGGAGGCTGCGGTTAGCAGAGGTACGCTGTTATGTAGGGAATGGATAAACAACAGGATCAGGAGCACAAAGAACTATATTCTGTATCTAAACCAAATGAAAAGAATATATATAAAAAGTGAAAGTGAAAGTCACTCAGTCGTTTCTGACTATGTAGCCCACCAGGCTCCTCTGTCCATGGTATTCTCCAGGTAAGGATACTGGAGTGGGTTGCCATGCCCTCCTCCAGAGGATCTTCCTAACCCAGGGACTGAAGCTGGGTCTTACATCTCCTGCATTGTTACACAGGTTCTTTACTACTAGCACCAAAGTTAACTATGAAAGAAAGTGAAAGCGAAAGTCATTCAGTCATGTCTGACTCTTTGCGACCCCATGGACTACAGTCCATGGAATTCTCCAGGCCAGAACACTGGAGTGGGTAGCCTTTCCCTTCTCCAGGAGACCTTCCCAACCCAGAGATTGAACCCAGGTCTCTCGCATTGCAGGCGGATTCTTTACCAGCTGAGCCACAAGGGAAGCCCAGTTAACTAAGGGAAGTAAAGTTAACTATACTTCAGTAAAAATGTTTTATATTTGGTCAAAAAAATAGGATTGTCCAGTGTACCATTTTAAGTCCCTTTTTTTTTTATTATATAGTTTGAGTTTATTTTCTTAGTGGTTACCCTGGGAGTTACCATTAACATCATAATTTTTAACAACTTTATTTGGAATTGTTCAGTCACTAAGTTGTGTCTGACTCTTTGAGACCCCTTCAGCTGCAGCATGCCAGGTGTCTCTGTCCTTCTCTGTCTCCTACAATTTGCTCAAACTCATGTCCATTGCATCATTGATGGTATCTAATTATCTCATCCGATGCCACGCACTCCTCCTCTTGCCCTCAGTCTTTCGCAGTATCAGGGTCTTTTCCAATGAGTTGACTCTTCACATCAGGTGGCCAAAATATTGGAGCTTCAGCATCAGTCCTTTCAATGAATATTCAGGACTGATTTCCATTAGGATGGACTGATTGGATCTCCTTGCTGTCCAAGGGACTCTCAGGGGTCTTCTCCAGCACCATGGTTTGAAAGAGTTGATTCTTCCACACTCTGACTTCTTTATGGTCCAACTTTCATATCCATACATGACTACTGGAAAAAAACATAGCTTTGACCTTTGTCAGCAAAGTGATGTCTCTGCATTTTAATATGCTGTCTAGTTTTGTCATAGACTTTCTGCCAAGGAGCAAGTGTCTTTTAATTGCATGGCTGCAGTCACCATCCACAGTGATTTTGGAGCCCAAGAAAATAGTCTGTCACTGTTTCCATTATTTCCCCATCTATTTGCCATGAAATGCTGGGACCAGATGCCATGATCTTAGTTTATTGAATGTTGAGTTTCAAGCCAGCTTTTTCACTCTCCTCTTTACCCTCATCAAGAGGCTCTTTCAGTCAGTCAGTCAGTTCACTCACTCAGTCATGTCTGACTCTTTGCGACGCCATGGACTGCAGCACACTAGGCTTCCCTGTCCATTACCAACTCCCAGAGTTTACTCAAACTCTTGTCCATCAAGTCAGTGATGCCATCCAACCATGCCATCATCCTCTGTTGTCTCCTTTTCCTCCCACCTTCAATCTTTCCTAGAATCAGGGTCTTTTCAAATGAGTCATTTTGCATTAGGTGGCCAAAGTATTGGAGTTTCCACTTCAGCATCAGTCCTTCCAATGAATATTCAGAGTTGATTTCCTTTAAGATTGATAGGTTTGATCTCCTTTCAGTCCAAGGGACTCTCAAGAGTCTTCAACACCATAGTTCAAAAGCATCAGTTCTTTGGGGCTCAGCTTTTTATGATCCAACTCTCACATCCATACATGACTACTGGGAAAACCACAGCTTTGACTAGATGGACCTTTGTTGGCAAAGCAACGCCTCTGCTTTTTCGCAGAGGCTCTTTAGTTCTTCCTTGATTTCTGCCATTAGGTGGTATATCTGAGGTTGTTAATATTTCTCCCAGCAATCTTGAGTCCAACTTCTGTTCATCTAGTCTGGCATTTTGCATGATGTACTCTGCATAGAAGTTAAATAAGCAGGGGTAACAATATACAGCCTTTCCCCATTTTGAACCAGTTTCATATACAGTTCTGTGGTTTCTTGTCTTGAATACAGGTTTCTCAGGAGAAAGGTAAGGTGGTCTGGTATTCCCATCTCTTTAAGAATTTTCCACAGTGTGTTGTGATCCACACAGTCACAGGCTTTAGTGTAGTCAATGAAGCAGATATTTTTCTTGAATTCTCTTTCTTTTTCTGTGATTCAGTGAATGTTGGCAATTTGATCTTTGGTTCCTCTGCCTTTTCTAAATCCAGCTTGTACATATGGAAGTTCTCAGTTCACATATTGTTGACTATAGCCTTACTAGCATGAGAAATGAATGCAATTGTCCAATAGTTTGAACATTCTTTGTCCCTGCCTTTCTTTGGGACTGGAATAACTGACCTTTTCCAGTTCTGTGGCCACTGCTGAGTTTTCCAAATTTGTTGGAATATTGAGTGCAGTGCTTTAACTGCCTCATATTTTAGGATTTGAAATAGTTCAGGTGGAATCCCATCAATTCCACTAGCTTTGTTGGTAGTGATGCTTCCTAGGGCCCACTTGACTTTACACTCCAAGATGTCCGGCTCTAGGTGAGCGACTGCACCATCATGGTTATCTGAGTCATTAAGATCTTTTCTGTATAGTTTTTCTGTGTATTCTTGCCACCTCCTCTTAATCTCTTCTGTGTCTGTTAGGTCCTTACTCTTTCTGCCCTTATTGTGCCCATCTTTGCATAAAATGTTTCCTTGTTGTCTTGCATTTTCTTGAAGAGATCTCTAGTCTTTCCCATTCTGTTATATCCTCTATTTCTTTCCATCATTCACTTAAGAAGGCTTTCTTATCTTTTCTTGTATTTCTCTGGAACTCTGCATTGAGATGAGTATTTCTTTCCCTTTGTCCTTTGCCTTTTGCTTTTTATCTTTTCTCAGTAAGGCCTCCTCAGACAACCACTTTGCATTCTTGCATTTCTGTTATTCTAGTTTGGAATAATACCAATTTAATTTTAAAAGTATACAAAAACCTTGCTCCTGCATAGCTCATTCCACTCTTCCTTTCTTTAGGTTCTAATCATCACAAATTACACCTCTATACAATATGCACCTGTCAGCACAGACTTAAAATTATTGTTTTATGCAATTGCCTTTTAAATTACATAGAAGAAAGTTACAAACAAAAACAATCAAATTATATTGCAAGACAACAATATAAGATGTGGGGCCCTAAATGGGAAACCTCGGAGAAAAAAAAAAGGGGAGGGCCAGTTTGACAGTTGGAAACCGTTGGTTTGACAGTTGGAAACCGTTGGAAACTAAGATGTTGCTGGGCAGAAGTGATAGGGGGCGGGATCGATGTTTGTCAAAGCTTTTGATTGGCTCTCTTGATTTCCATGCAAATGAGGATTTGACCTTTAATATGATTGGTGCAACTGAAGGCACATAATGACTTGACCTCTAATGTGATTGGTGCAACTATGGAAAGTCCCTCCTAAACCACCCCCTGCTTGCCTATATAAGCTCGGTGTTTGCAGCAATAAAGTGGAACCGCTTCGATGGAACCCCTGTCGAGTCTGACTGTCTCTCGCTCGCCCAGGGGCTGGGTTGGCGGACAGCAGGCTCACCTCTCCTCGGGAACCCCTCGGCTTTGCTGAGGGAAGTTCCACTGCCTCCACTCTTTCTGCGGAGCACGCCCCCTGCAATAAGACTAACACAAGTCAGTGTAGGCTACTGTAACAAAATGACATAGACTGAGTGGCTGAAATAACATTTATTTCTCCCAGTTCTTCAGGTTGGGAAGTCCATGTCAGGGTGCTGGGATGGTTGAGTTTTGGTGGGGACCTTCTTTCTGGCTTGTAGATGGGCACTTTCTAGCTGTATCCTCAACAGGGTGAAGAGATCTCCTGTCTCTTCTTTTTTGGTCAGTTCAGTTCAGTCACTCAGTCATGTCTGACTCTCTGTGACCCCATGAATTGCAGCATGCCAGACCTCCCTGTCCATCACCAATTCCCAGAGTTCACTCAAACTCATGTCCATTGAGTCGGTGATGCCATCCAGCCATCTCATCCTCTGTCGTCCCATTCTCCTCCTGCCCCCAATCCCTCCCAGCATCAGAGTCTTTTCCAATGAGTCAACTCTTCACATGAGGTGGCCAAAGGACTGGAGTTTCAGCTTTAGCATCATTCCTTCCAAAGAACACCCAGGATTGATCTCCTTTAGAATGGACTGGTTGGATCTCCTTGCAGTCCAAGGGACTCTCAAGAGTCTTCTCCAACACCACAGTTCAAAAGCATCAATTCTTCGGCGCTCAGCCTTCTTCACAGTCCAACTCTCACATCCATACATGACCACAGGAAAAATCATAGCCTTGACTAGATGGACCTTTGTTGGGAAAGTAATGTCTCTGCTTTCGAATATGCTGTCTAGGTTGGTCAAAACTTTCCTTCAAGGAGTAAGCGTCTTTTAATTTCATGGCTGCAGTCACCATCTGCAGTGACTTTGGAGCCCCCAAAATAAAGTGTGACAGTGTTTCCACTGTTTCCCCATCTATTTCCCATGAAGTGATGGGAGGGCATTAATCCCATCACAAAGGCCTCACGCTCATGACCTAAACTAAAGCTAATGGCGTCCAGAAGCCCCATCTCCAATTATGATTCCACCCCACTGGAGATTAGGGCTTTACATATGAATGCTGGGGGTGGATTGTTGTTGTTCTTTTGTCACTAAGTTGTGTCTGACTCTTTACAACCCCATGGATTATAGCCTGCCAGGCTCCTCTGTCCATGGGATTTCCCAGGTGAGAATATTGGAGTGGGTTGCCATTTCCTTATCCAGGGAATCTTCCTGACCCAGGGCACGAACCTGTAATCTCCAGCATTGTAGGTAGATTCTTTACCACTGAACCCAGCAAGCAAATTTCCATTTCATAGCAACTGCCTTTTATATATTTACCTATGTAATCACTGCAGATGGTGATTGCAGCCATGAAATTTAAAGATGCTTACTCCTTGGAAGGAAAGTTATGACCAACCTAGACAGCATATTAAAAGAAGAGACATTACTTTGTCAACAAAGGTCCATCTAGTCAAGGTTATGTTTTTTCCAGTAGTCATGTATGGATGTGAGAGTTGGACTAAAAGAAAGCTGAGCACAGAAGAATTGATGCTTCTTAACTGTGGTGTTGAAGAAGACTCTTGAGACTCCCTCAGATTGCAAAGAGATCCAACCAGTCCATCCTAAAGGAGATCAGTCCTGGGTGTTCATTGGAAGAACTGATGTTGAAGCTGAAACTCCAATACTTTGGCCACCTGATGGGAAGAGCTGGCTCATTTGAAAAGACCCTGATGCTGGGAAAGATTGAGGGCAGGAGGCAAAGGGGACGACAGAGGATGAGATGGTTGGATGGCATCACTGACTCAATGGACATGGGTTTGGGTGGACTCCAGGCATTGGTAATTGACAGGGAGGCCTGGCGTGCTGCGGTTCACGGGGTCGCAGAGTCAGACACGACTGAGTGGCCAAACTGAACTGAACTGATGTAGTTACATTTACCAGTGCTCTTACTTCTTCATGTGGATTCACATTTCTTTGCCATGTGCCTCTTTTGCTTTCTTGTTCATTTCTCGTCACTAACTCATCTTCTTTATCCACAACCTCAGGCAATGTTTTTTTCATCCTGTGGGCCTCTAAGTGCTTTACTTCGATTTGTGCAACCACTGACCTCTGCTGCCTTCCAAGGCTGCCTTCTGTCCCTGCCCTCATCCCAGGTGCAATGTGTAGACATCTATTTCCCAATCTGTAGGAACATAACCCACTTGAGGGAAAACTGACTTACAAATACAATATTTACCATGTTGTCTCTAGAAGGCTGTACTATGCCAGCCAATTTCACATAGTTAGTAACCATTAAATAAAACATTTGTCCCCTTGAGTGGTTATTAGGCTCCAGCAGGGATGCTGTAAAACACAGGGTAGGCTTAGTAATGGGTTTCTGGTAGGAGCAGACCACCAGAGCTGGCCATTAGCACCACATTATTCAGGGCCATTGTTAAAGAACTAATCAACTGTGACTTAGAGTTTGAGCCATGTATAACTTATTCATGGTATGGTGTCACCATTAATCGTGTTCCAGAGTGCTGAGAAAAGACTAAAATGAGCTAAAAGTCGAAGGTTTAAGGTTTCTTGAAACAAAGCTCATTTAATAATATTCGTGAGTGGATGACGTATTATGGTAACCAGTCCTTGGTATTAGTCCAATTCCATCGCTGATCCCAGGGGCTAGATAGCTGCCCAGATGCTGAGTTTTCTGGAAAATAGTGATTAGTATTCAACATGAGTCTGGGGAGAAACCATACACAGCACATCTTGTATTTTCAAAGCTCTAAATGGAGACTACATGAAGAGAGGTTTAAGATTTCCACATAAAATCCAAAAGTTGTATTAGGCTGGAGAGAAGGGCCAGATTTCCTTGCAGTTTGGGACTTAATTCCTTAGAGCCCAAAAGGACCGGAGACTTTGGAGCGGCAAAACACAAAGCAAGCTTGGAGTTGCCTACTGCTCAGGCACTTTTTAATGTTATTTGTCCAGCTACTATTATTATCTTGAACAATAATGCCAACTACCATTTATTTGGATCTACTGTGAACCAGACTCTGTCTTAGGCTTTTGATCTTGCTGTACCAGGCTTTTATAGACATCAACATGTATAGTGTAATTTCAGAGCAATCTTCCATGGTAGGTTGTGTTCATTTCAGTTCAGTTGCTCTGTCGTGTCTGACTCTTTGTGACCCCACAGACTTCAGTAGGTTGTATTATTGCCACTTTAAGATGAGAAGACAATGCACCTCACATATCTGTGGTATCAAACACACAAAAATTCCGTGGGTGGAATGATCATGAAGCATCTTATTCTGCCTCTTCTTAGTCCTGTAAATCCACTCTGAGAGGCTGGTTCTTCTCCTGACCCTGGAATGAAAATTTTGGCCCATGAATTTTCTGATCTCTTCTAGGTAATAAAAGCAGTTCTCCGGTCACTTTCTCAAGTCAATTTAAGGTGCGAAATATAGTCTCAATTCAGTAATAAAAATATCTAGTTCCACTTAATAATCCAAACTTTGAACTTATTTAAAGTTGAAATGACTCCTTCTCCTGTGGTTTGGGCTGCAAACCTGCTTGGGTCCATGATAAGTCTCTTTGAGCTTTCCCCACCGGGGCCTTATTCTTCTTCTGTGGGAATGGGGAGGATGGAGAGGAAAGGGAAGCAGAAAAGTTCAGGCCACTTGCCTGCCACTTGACGGGGTCTCCCCGCCACTTGCCAGGGTCCAGCCCTGGTGGATCCAGGGTAATTTGAAGCGGAGACAGAGTTGGCATCCTAGGAAAAAGCTATTTAATTAGAAGTATAAAGAGAGATTAGAAAGGAATAGTGTAGTAGGAAAATTAGTGGAGAAAAAGAGGCTGAATAACTTGGTTTACATGGGATACCAATAAAGCTTCAAGACAAGAAGCTTGCACCACCTACATAGGCCACCGGTGCCCACTTGAATAGCAGAGAGTGCCCCTCCTTGGGCTCCCTCTAGCATGGATCTTAAAAGCCAGGGCAAAATTAGCAGGCTTGGCGAGCACCCATGCTCCAGATGGGAATTCAGCCAGAAAAACGGAGAGCAAGAAAGAACAACACAGGGGAATCAGTCTTTCCAGAAACTGATCCGTTTTCTTTATTTTCAGGTTTGCTTATATACCTTTTGTTATGGGGTCAGCAGTCTTGACCTATATCAAAATCAGGTGCTTCATATAAATGTATACAAAAAGGTCTTAGGGGTTTTACATCATCTTCTGGCCAGGGGCCTACTAACTTTATGGTCCATTCTTTCTGATAATGGTCAGTCAACCAGAAACTTATTTTCCAGGGGTGATTTTTCTTAAACCAGGCACCACCCTCCGAAGGTACCAGATAAAGTTTCATTCCTATAGGGTGAGGGTGTAGTGGGTTACAATTAAGAAAGGAATTTACTTAGCCTAAGGTTAACATGATTAATCTTAAAGGTTAATATTATTTCTTCTATATGCTAGTTATATTCATTATAAGGGCAGGGAATATGGAGACTTAGCAGCAAATATTGGCCCAACAAATGAAAAACCCTTCACCAATATAATTCCTAATCAACCCACTATACTAATAATTTCTAACTTCCTAAAAGAATCTGCCTTTAGTAAGTCTAAACATCTCTTGCCTTTCATGGTTGGGAGGCTGTAAACAATCACATGTGGCCAGACAAACCTGTACAGGCAGGCTAGATAATCTTCAGAGGAGTTCATAAGTTGAAACACTCTTGTTACGCCCAGGAATTTTTATTAACTGGAGCTGTAGATTAACTCCTTCTCTGAGAGAGATGATGGGGGAGAGCCCTCCATAAAGACAGAGGTGTGGGTGAGAGCATAAAACAGTAAAGTAGGCAGACTCTGGTTTTGAGGGTAGATGCTCAGGAACAGGGGTTTCCTGAGGTTCAATCCCACCTTTGCGTATGCCTAAGCCTCCTTCCTCATGAACTTTGCTACAGGCAGAGTTCCTCACACTGGCTCCTGGCATCCACTGATGCAGCTATGGTATTGAAACATCCTTTGAGCCTTGACCTTTCTCCTAGAGCACGTTCACAGGTTGTTTGGAGATATGCATACACGCATCACTCCATCATCTGCTGGGATCTTTCACCTACATCCTGCTGTGTGGGAGACCTACCCGTTTCCCTTGTGGCTCACATTTGTTCTTCAGTTCCTGGGATGTTGACAGGTCACAGTTGTTGTGGTCCCCTCAAACCATACAGTCTTCTTGAATAGAACCCAAGGCCCCTACCCTGGCCCTGTTTCATTTAAAGCCCACACATTCTGACACTCTCTGGAAATTTAGGCTGATCCTACTGCAATTACCTCTCATTTGCTCTGCCATCAAAACAGCTAGTCAGGCTGCTAGGAACTGAATTGTGTTCCCCTGCCTCATTCATATGTTGAAGTCCTAAGCCCCAGTAGGACTGTTTTTGGAGATGGGGCCTACAAGGAGGTAATTAAGGATACTAGTAAAGTAATGCTCAAAATTCTCCAAGCCAGGCTGCAACAGTACATGAACCATGAAATTCCAGATGTTCAAGCTGGTTTCAGAAAAGGCAGAGGAACCAAAGATCAAACTGTCAACATCTGTTGGATTATCGAAAAAAGCAAGAGAGTTCCAGTTCAGTTCAGTTCAGTTCAGTTCAGTCAATCAGTCATGTCTGACTCTCTGCGACCCCATGAATTTCAGCACGCCAGGCCTCCCTGTCCATCACCATCTGCCGGAGTTCACTCAGACTCACGTCCATCAAGTCAGTGATGCCATCCAACCATCTCATCCTCAGTCGTCCCCTTCTCCTCCTGCCCCCAATCCCTCCTAGCATCAAAGTTTTTCCAATGAGTCAACTCTTCACATGAGGTGACCAAAGGACTGGAGTTTCAGCTTTAGCATCATTCCTTCCAAAGAAATCCCAGGGCTAATCTCCTTCAGAATGGACTGGTTGGATCTCCTTGCAGTCCAAGGGACTCTCAAGAGTCTTCTCCAACACCACAGTTCAAAAGCATCAATTCTTCGGCACTCAGCCTTCTTCACAGTCCAACTCTCACATCCATACATGACTACTGGAAAAACCATAGCCTTGACTAGACGGACCTTTGTTGGAAAAGTAATGTCTCTGCTTTTGAATATACTATCTAGGTTGGTCATAACTTTCCTTCCAAGGAGCAACTGTCTTTTAATTTCATGGCTTCAGTCACCATCTGCAGTGATTCTGGAGCTCAAAAAAATAAAGACTGACACTGTTTCCACTGTTTCTCCGTCTATTTCCCATGGAGTGATGGGACTGGATGCCATGATCTTCGTTTTCTGAATGTTGAGCTTGAAGCCAACTTTTTCACTCTCCTCTTTCACTTTCATCTTTTCAGTTTCTCTTCACTTTCTGCCATAAGGGTGGTGTCATCTGCATATCTGAGGTTATTGATATTTCTCCCGGCAAACTGGACTCCAGCTTGTGCTTCTTCCAGCCCAGCATTTCTCATGATGTACTCTGCATATAAGTTAAATAAGCAGGGTGACAATATACAGCCTTGACGTACTCCTTATGCTTTATTGACTATGCCAAAGCCTTTGACTGTGTGGATCACAATAAACTGTGGAGGATTCTGAAAGAAATGGGAATACCAGACCACCTGACCTGCCTCTTGAGAAACCTATATGCAGGTCAGGAAGCAACAGTTAGAACTGGACATGGAACAACAGACTGGTTCCAAATAGGAAAAGGAGTATGTTAAGGCTGTATATTGTCACCCTGCTTCTTTAACTTATATGCAGAGTACATCACGAGAAACACTGGGCTAGATGAAGCACAAGCTGGAATCAAGATTGCCAAGAGAAATATCAATCACCTCAGATATGCAGATGACACCACCCTTATGGCAGAAAGTGAAGAGAAACTAAAAAGATGAAAGTGAAAGAGGAGAGTGAAAAAGTTGGCTTCAAGCTCAACATTCAGAAAATGAAGATCATGTCATCTGGTCCCATCACTTCATGGCAAATAGATGGCAAAACAGTGGAAATAGTGGCAGATTATATTTTGAGGGGCTCCAAATTCACTGCAGATGGCAACTGCAGCTATGAAATTAAAAGATACTTCCTCCTTGGAAGGAAAGTTACGACCAACCTAGATAGCATGTTAAAACGAAGAGACATTACTTTGTCAACAAAGGTCCATCTCGAAAAGGTTATGTTTTTTCCAGTAGTCATGTATGGATGTGAGAGTTGGACTAAAAAGAAAGCTGAGCACAGAAGAATTGATGCTTCTTAACTGTGGTGTTGGAGAAGACTCTTGAGACTCCCTCGGACTGCAAAGAGATCCAACCAGTCCATCCCAAAGGAGATCAGTCCTGAATATTCATTGGAAGGACTGTTGTTGAAGCTGAAACTCCAATACTTTGGCCACCTGATGCAAAGAACTGGCTCACTGGAAAAGACACTGAGGCTGGGAAAGATTGAAGGCAGGGGGAGAAGGGAACGACAGAGGATGAGATGGTTGGCTGGTATCACTGACTCAATGGACATGCGTTTGAGTAAACTCTGGGAGTTAGTGATGGACAGGGAGGCCTGGTGTTTTGCAGTCCATTGGGTCGCAAAGAGTCAGATATGACTGAGCAACTGAACTGAACTGAAAGAGGTCTTAAGGTGGGGCCTTGATCTAATAGGATTAGTGTCATTATAAGACAAGAGACAGAGCACTTATTAACACCCTTCCTCCCTCCATCTCTCTCTTTCCCTCTTCTTTCCTTCTTTCTTTGTCTCACAACATACCAACAACCCTCTCCAAGAATTCCTTTAGTTGTTAGTGCTTTCAGACATAAGTGGGTTAGTGGTTTAAGAGACATGTTTTGACTCTTGATTTGACAGTTTTGGCCAGGCATTTGATCTTTCTAGCGACACAAATTCCCACTGTAATGCTGTATTCTAAATAGCCATAAGAAGCTAGACCTGTGTCTTGAATCTGGGTCTCTTTAAGATGTGATCTTTCCACAATTATATTGCACTGATCCCTGAATGGCAAGATTCCAGACCGCAAGCTTCATGAGGCAGGACTGTGCCTGTCACGTTTCCTTTTGACTCCTGATGCACTTGGCACAGAGCCTGCACTACTGTGCAGGTGATGTCAGCTAGCATGGTGCCCAGCACACAAGTGCTCAATGAATATTTGTTAGAGTTGTTGAATGAATCTCAGTAGCCAGCTCGCCAGGACCAGAATGAGGGACTGGGAATCGCATAAAGATGCCAGAGTCTGGAGGGTCCAGGGAGGTGTTTGTGAAGGGAACCTCCGTGGGACACAGCTGGGAAAAGTTACCACCTGCACATTTACTGCAAGGCTGGACGGGCCCGGGGCCACCTGGGTCCAGCTCACCTCTCACCCTGCTTTTCCCCAGGCATACATGAGCCATGTCTTCTAAGAGAAAATCTCAGAGGACAGAAGCACACTGCTGTGAGCAGGCTGGCATTGGCTGCCTGGAGGAGCGGGTCCCTGTCCCAGGCCTAGACATCAGGGCCTGAGCCATGGTTTGTAGATCGGCCTTGGCCCTTGGCTGAGGCAGAAGGGGAAAAACCAAGAGAAGCATAGTTAGCAGAGGGGCTGGAGGTCTTTGCTGCTTTCACTTTCACCTCTAGTGTGCCGTGTGACCTTGGCAAAAATCTGTACTCTCTAAACAAGCTTGGGAGTGGGAGTCTGCTAGCTAATGCTTTGCATATGTATGTTGCAAGGAATAATGAGACAGGCTCCATGAAATGTATTTTGTCCTTGAGGGACAAACAGTTCAAACTATTTATTTTAGGAGAATGGCCTAACCAACTCCTCTCGCTTAGCCCAGAAACCCCCGGCAATCCTGGCATGGATTCTCAGAAGCAACAAAGCCTAATTAGGTGTCCTTTCCTGCCTGGAAACCAGCTAGCCAGCTCCATGCAGATGGCAAAATGCTGTTGATCAGGCATTCAGGGTCCCCTGTGTTTGACCTCTTGTCCTCATTCACTTATTGAGAAGTCTTTATTGAGCCATTAATTTTCAACAGGCTCAGTGGGCCTGGAATGCAGAACTAGGAACATACTGGTCTTTGCATCTCTGGGTTCAACTCCCATTATGCCCACAACACTATAGACTGAGTTCCAGCAACTTTCCACCCATCTCTGTTCCCCTGCACAGCCTGTCCCTCCTGCCCAGAATTCCCTTTCCTCTCCTATGCCTGCCAAATCCTTACTTTCCTTCAGTGTCACTCTCTGTTCTTGTTGTTTTGTGAGAGCTAACGATAAGAGTACCTCCCTGGCTGGGGCATTCCTGCTGTGAAGGTGACTGCGTCCCCTCTGTCTGTACAGTGACGTCCATCTGTAGAGAGATGGATACCCCTCATTGTCATCACTCTTCATTTGGGTAATGAAGAATGAAGAGAGTAATGTCTCTTCATTACTCAAAGCCGATAGGACTTCATTTTGAGGTTCTTTCACCCCAAAAGCTGTCTCCAGACCTAGATTCTGCAGCCAGAATTCCTTCAGGCCTCTTGGGAGTGGGTTTGAATTCTGATAAGGTAACATGCGTTGTGGCTTACAGGAACCTGTAAGAGTCCAGAGTAGGAGAAAGGAGGTCCAAAGGGCCAGGAAATGAGATAGAGTAAATAGTTTAGTGTTTGATTTCCTAGTGTTTTTCTAAGGAGAGCCAACAAGAGTCAGGTGCACTTCTCACCCTGGAAGGAAGTGTAGGCCACGGGTCAGCTGAGGGCAGGCTGAGTGTGGGAGATGGCCACTGACCACTTGCTTGGACACAAGCCTTTGACCTTTCTGCTTCCCTTCCATGGCACACAGACCCCAGAGTGTCCACCTGTTGGTGCTGCCTGCATCCTCCTGAGAGTCAGGATCATTTTCCTCTTCTCGTCCTGTTGTAAAATACAATGTACTCCTAGAATACATGACGTACAGCAAGACTGACTGAGCAGGAGATGACTGCAAATGACAAGAGTGTTTGTGACTCACAGTTCCCAGGAGAGGGGAGCAGGCCATGCCACGCAGGGCCATACCGGAAGCCCTGGGGCCTGGCAGGAGTCAGAAAGTGTGGGGGGCAGATATGGGGAAAGGTTTTTTTCTTTTTTTGGCAAAAGCCTTTACTGAGGTTTCTATCGGAAGAAATAGGCGAGGCAGGGTAGACTGCCTTAGGATTGCCTGATTAAAATGATTTCAACTGCAGAGGGGTCTAGGACTGTGATGTGCTTAGTCGCTAAGTCATGTCTGACTCTTTGTGACCTCACGGACTGTAGCCCACCAGGCTCCTCTGTCCATGGGGATTCTCTAGGCAAGAGTACTGGAGTGGGCTGCCATGCCCTCCTCCAGGGGATCTTCCCAACCTGGGGATTGAATCCAGATCTCCTGCATTGCGGGCAGATTCTTTACCATCTGAGCCACCAGGGAAGCCTAAGGGCTGTCCCTCGTTATCTAGCACCTGACCCTGGGGTGCTCAGGCTGGTGGAGAGTGGCCCAGAGTGTGAAAGCCTGATGGAGGAAGTGGCTGGGGATGTGGGCTGTGGACTGGTTGCTTTTCATGTGAGGAGCATGCTGTCAGACTAGTCTAGGAATTGGGTAGCCTTGGGAGGGGTATTCCCTTCAGGGTCAGCGAGACCCCAGATGTCAAAGGACCAGAAAACAGAAAAGACACGGCCGATACACGTCTCACCCTGAAGCACACGGCTCTCTGGCCTTTGCGGGTGTGCACCCCAGCACTGCTGGCCTGGACATCCTTCACAGATAGGCACAGCCCTCATGTCACTCACCAGCTGCACCTTGAGTGGGGGACCTGGGACCATACCCCAACAATGCTCAGCACCTGCTAGGCCGTGGGCTTTGGGAGACTCTGGGAGACAGAAGGGGGAGGTCGTGGAGCCCTGAGGGCCATGAAGAGGAGCTATCGGGAGAAGGACCCAGGGCAGTGGTGTGTGTGTGGGTGCAGGGACAGGAGGGAGGGGGTGGCATTCAAGGGCACAGGTGAGAAGTGGTGCCCCTGCCTGGAATTACTGTGCCACATGAAAGAGACCAACTCAGGTGAAGGTGAAAGTAGATAACATGAGATTCTTAGGAGCCAGCGTAATTCAAAGAATTGTACCTGGAGTTACCTATAAGATTGTGCTGAGAAGAGTGGTGTGGCATTGCTGGGCCCCACCCCACGGCCAGGGGCTGGGCCGAAGTTGTCCAGACAGGCCAGAAGAAAAGGAAATAGAGCAGGATCTGCAAGAGAACAAGTTTCGTTAGTTTCGTTAACTATCTTTAACCCTGTCGCATCTGTGGACTTACATATTCACAACCTAAAAGTTGAGAGCCACGTCTGATTTGGTGGGAGTTTTTAGGACTTCAGGCCTGGGAGACAGTATCTCAGGTAACCCTGAGAGAACTGCCTCTAGGAGGAGAGGGAGGGTTCAGGTTATTCAGAGGTTTTGCAATAAAGGGCAGATGGTCTGAACATCAAAAATTATTGTTCATTAAAGAAAACCAGATATCCCAAGTTAAGGAATTTAGCACTATTTTATGAATGGGAAGATGCAAGAGTCTGGGCTCACTGAAATCATTCCTTTGATATGTACCTCAGCTGTCGGGAGCAATATCCTGTTCTCATATCTTGAACTTACTTTTCTTGGGGCTCACCTTTCGGAGTGGCTGCAGTCTGATGGCCGCTAGATGGCAGGTATTCTTCCCTTTCTGAGTTCCCTCAGGGCTCACAAGCTCACCATCCATGGTGGCTGCAATTGCTTGTGACTATGACATCCTTGTTAACTGATAAGGCAGGAAGTATTCCATTTCCCACATCTCAAAGAACGAGAGGAAGTTGCCTCCACTGGAGTGTGCAAGGACAAGGTGTTATTGGGGCAGAAAACTGTGATCTATAGAGCCAGCCTCAGACTGGTGGCCCTCACACTCCAGGCTCAGACACGCTTCCCACTGTGCCATTGAGAACAGGCAGAGGAAAGGGGCACCATTGCTGACCCAGGGGCCCAGAGGGCCCGAGTGTTTTAGCCAGTGGCAGTAAACAGAGACCTGCCTGGCAGAGATGGGCGCAGTACCTCCCTGAACACTGAGCTCCCAGTGCCACGGTGACAGACACTGGCAGTCCATCCCGGGAAGGACTGTCCTCTCTCGTGCAGTCTCTCCTCTGCCAGCGGGCTCTTGCCCAGCCAGTGTTCTGCTGGGCCTGAGGCTGAGCCTGGGGAGGTCCAGGTCCTGCCTATGATAGCTCTTGGCCTCACAGGGAGACAAGTGACCGCTGGATCGAATGCTGGGATCTGAGTCAGAGTGGCCAACGCACATCAGAGGGCGCAGAGAGAGGCAGTTTAGGTTGAGGGTGCAGCTGTGGAAAGGCTAGAGATTTTAGAGTGCTTACAGCAGGGCTAGCAAACATTTTCTGCAGAGTCACATGTTATGCATTTTAGGTTTTGCGGACTGGACCGTCCTCCTCCTGGGCTCTGTCTTTGCTGCACACAAGCAATTTCAGGAGACAGACTAAGAGGTGTGTGTGGCTTATTCCAAGTAAACCTTCACTGTAATGATAGGCAGTGGGAGGGGCTGGCTGGGGGCCGTAGGTGGACTTCCCTAATGGCTCAGACAGGAAAGAATCTGCTTACAAAGCAGGAGACCCAGGTTCAGTCCTTGGGTCGGGAAGATCCCCTGCAGGAGGAAATGGCAACCCATTCCAGTGTTCTTGCCTGGAGAATCCCATGGACAGAGGAGCCTGGTGGGCTACAGCCCATGGGGTCACTTTCACTTGAGGAGCCCTGGTAGCTCAGATGGTAAAGAAAGTGCCTGCACACAGTCTCCTGGCTTGGAGAGTTGGGGGCTCCCAGGCAGGCCTGGGTGGTGTTCAAGAGGGGGACAGAGGGGCTGGTGAGCCAGGGATGCCTTTGAGCAGGGAAGTGGTAAAGGGAGGCCTTACTAGATAGTAGTCTTCCAAAGGTCACCTTAGCATTGGTGTGGCAGCCGGTGGCTGCTGCAATGGGCCTGAAGCAGAACAGTGACCCTGAGGGTGGGGAAGAGGGGCGGACAGAAAAGTTTAAAGACAGGAAGTGACCATCTCGGGCTGATTCTCAGGTTTCTGGCTTTTGTATGGATGGATGGGTCATGGGGCCACAAACATGAAGATGGAGCCTGTCAATTATGGGAGACTCTGGAGGAGGACAGCGCTGGCTTCCCACTGTGTGTCCCAGGGGGCCCTATGGGGGACTGAACAGCAGTGAAGTGGCCGTGCTGCTCTCAGCCCTTGGGAGACAGGGCTCCATTCCCTCGGGGCATCTGCTGTCAAGGGACATTTGCTCCTTTTCTCTTTGGTTACTTCTAAGATTTCCTCTTTATTCTTTGTTTTTTCAACCTATCTTTAAAAAATTATTTATTTGTAATAGAATAATTGCTTTACAATATTGTGTTGGTTTCTGGTTTCTGCCATATATCAACATGAATCAGCCATAGGTATACATATGTCCCCTCCCTCTCGAACCTCCTTCCCACCTCTGACCCCAGGTTGTCATAAAGCCCCAATTCGAATTCTGTGAGTCATACAGGAAATTCACACTGGCGATGTATTTTACATATGGTAGTGTATATGTTTGCATGCTCCTCTATCCATTCATCATACCCTCTCCTTCCACCCTGTCCCATATCCGTAATTGTTCTCTATGTCTGCATCTCCATTGCTGTCCTGCAAATAGCTTCATCAGTAACATCTTTCTAGATTCCATATATGTGTGTGAATATACTATATTTGTTTTTCCCTTTCTGACTTACTTCACTCTGTATAATAGGATCTAGGTTGATCCACCTCATTAGCACTGACTCAAATGCGTTCCTTTTTATGACTGAGTATTATTCCATTGTATATATGTACCACAGCTTCTTTATCCATTCATGTGTCGATGGACATCTAGGTTGCTGCCACGTCCCTGTTGTTGTTTCGTCACTCAGTTGTGTCTGACCCTCTGTGACACCGTGGACTGCAGCCAGTCGGCTTTCTTGTCCATCATCAACCCCCAGAGCTTGCTCAAACTCACGTCCATTGAGTCAGTGATGACATCCAACCATCTCATCCTCTGTCACCCCCTTCTCCTCCTGCCTTCAACCTTTCCCCACATCAGATTCTTTTCAAATGAGTTGGCTCTTCACATGAGGTGGCCAAAGTATTGGAGCTTCAGTCTCAGCATCAGTTTATGTCCTAGCTATTGTGAACAGTGCTGCAATGAACGTTGGGGTACATAGCTGTAGTTTTCTCAGGGTATATGCCCAGTAGTCGGATTGTTGGGTCATATGGTGGTTTTATTCCTAGGTTTTTAAGGAATCTCCATACTGTCTTCCATAGCGGCTGTATCAGTTTACATTCCCACCAACAGTGCAAGAGGGTTCCCTTTCCTCCACACCTTCTCCAGCACTTATTGGTTGTAGTTTTTTTTTATATATATAATGGCCATTCTGACTGGTATGAGGTGATCTCATTGTAGTTTAGATTTACATTTCTCTAACAACAAGCAATGCTGAATATCTTTTCATGTGTTTATTAGCTATCTGTATGTGTCTTCTTTGGGAAATGTCTGTCCAGGTCTTTTTCCCTATTTTTGATTGGGTTGTTTGTTTTTCTGTTATTGAGTTGCATGAGCTACTTGTATATTTTGGAAATTAATCATTTTCCTGTTGTTTCATTTGGTTATTTTCTCCCATTCTGAGTGCTGTCTTTTCACCTTGTTTATAGTTTCCTTTGCTGTAAAAGAGCTTCTAAGTTTAATTAGGTTCCACTTGCTTATTTTTATTTCTGTAATTCTAGGAGGTATGTCATAGAGGATCTTGCTGTCATTTACGTCATAGAGTGTTTTGCCTTTGTTTTCCTCTCAGAGTTTTATGGCTTCTGGTCTTACATTAAATCTTTAATCCACTTTGAGTTTATCTTTGTCTATGGCTTTAGGAAGTATTCTAATTTCATTCTTTTACATGTGGCTGTCCAGTTTTCCCAGCACTACTTATTGAAGAGACTACCTTTTCCCTGTTGTATATTCTTGCCTCCTTTGTCAAAGATAAGGTCCATAGGTATGTGGGTTTATCTCTGGGCTTTCTATCTTGTTCCATTGGTCTATATTTCTGTTTTTGTGCCAGTACCATACTGTCTTGATGACTTTAGCTTTGTAGTATAGTCTGAAGTCAGGTAGGTTGATTCCTTCAACTTCATTCTTCCTTCTCAAGATTGCGTTGGCTATTTGGAATCTTCTGTGTTTCCATACGAATTGTGAAATTTTTTGTTCTAGTTTTGTGGAAAATGCCATTGGTAATTTGATATGGATTGCACTGAATCTGTAGATTGTGTTTGGTAGTATAGTCATTTTCACAGTATTGATTCTTCCAACCCAGGAACATCTTTCTGAAAGATTTCCTCTTCATTCTTGATTTTTGCAGTTTCATTGTGACTGTGAGGTATAGATTTCTTTCTGTTGTTCACTATTTGTGATGCCTTTTGATATGAGGACTCATGTCTTTCTACAATGCTTGGAACTTCTAAATTATTATCTCCTCCAATATGGTTCCCCTGCTATTTCTTCTGTTCTTAACTCTGGAGTCCCTGTTAGACAAAAAATGGACACCTTTCAAGGTATATTGCTCTTCATCAACTTTCAAAAATTTTATTTAAAAATTCCTTTGCTTCTCTATACTACCTCTGGGCTAAAATTCTTCAATCCTACCTTCCATTAATGAATCCTCTGTTTGATTCCTTTATCTCCAGTTTATCCAGTGTTTTGAATTTTCCATTTTCATTTTTGACTTTGCTTGTCAGTTCTGAGTTTTCTTGTTGTTTTTTTCTTTTCTATTTGATTTTGCCACATGACTTACTGTTTCTTTAAAATGTATGTTACTCTTTGATTCATCTGTTTGAGAATCCCAAAATAGCTGTGTAAAGGTCCAGCTTATATCTTCACCTGACTGTGTGCAGACAGATATCCACCCATCACAGCCAAGGAGCTTGGTCTGCACAGATAAAACCACCCAGGACTGTTCAGTGTGGTCTGACCCCTCAACACAATGGGCAAGCCCAGATGATGTCATCATGAAGTGGCTTTTGTGATGTCAGAAGCATAGAATGCACTGAGAGTGTTTATGAGGGAGGCACACCAGTTTTGAGAACTTGGCTTTGCTGAGTTAGACCCATCTGAAAGATAGCAGATCTGATTTCTTCTTGGGCTGAAGTTTGTTTATCCTGAATTCAGAGCCAATGGCCCTGTTACCTTTGAACTGACTTAAATATTTTTCCACATTTGGGCAGAGCCACTGTTTGCCAAAAGAAGGTACAACTTCATATTGTTGTGATTGTCTGAGGACAGGGGACTGTGCATCATTCATCTCTCCCTTCACCCTGCTCAATAATTTAATGGCTTATGTTGTAAAATGATGATTTAACATATGAATCATGGTGTACATTTTATGTATCAGCACTTATATACATTCAGATGGGTGTTGCAGCGGCCTTTGGAGCCTCTGTCCTGACTGAGCAGCATGGACGCAGCGATGCTGCTGACTGAATCGCTCTCAGACCAGTGTAGAGGCCACGGTAGACTGCCTCCAGTTACCCTGTAGTCACACTTCACATGCATGCCTTACACGTGTGTGCTTGTCCACTTGGTATATATAGAATAAAAACAGAATATATCATAATGTGCAGGGATATATTACATGCTTATTTTGTAAAATGCAATACTGGCAAAAATCATTAACATCAAATCAATGTTATTGCGCACTTAAAACAGGCTCTCTTCTGTTTGTTGTTTTTCAGTCACCCAGTCATGTCCGACTCTCTGCGACCTCATGGACTGCAGCACACCAGGCCTCCCTGTCCCTCACTGTCTCCCGAAGTTTGCTCAAGTTAATGTCCATTGCATTGGTGATGCCATCCAGCCATCTCATCCTCTGATGCCCTCTTCTCCTTCTGCCCTCAATCTTTTCCAGCATTAGGGACTTTTCCAATGAGTTGGGTGTTTGTATCAGGTGACCAAAATATTGGAGCTTCAGCCTCAGTCCTCCCAGTGAGTTTTCAGGGTTGATTTCCATTAAGAATGATTCAATCTCCTTGCTGCCCAAGAGGATTTTCAGGAGTCTTCTCCAGCACCACAGTTTGAAGGCATCAGTTCTTTGGTGTTTTGTCTTTATAGCTCAGCTTTCACAATGATATGTGACAAGTGGGAAGACCATAGCTTTGACTATATGGACCTTTGTCAGCAGAGTAATGTTTCTGCTCTTCAACACACCGTCTAGGTTTGTCATAGCTTTCCAGGCAAGAGGCAAACATTTTCTAATTTCCTGGCTGCAGTCACCATCCACAGTGCTTTTAGAGTCCAAGAAGAGAAAATCTGCCACTACTTCCACCTTTTCCCCTTCTATTTGCATGAAGTAATGGGGACAGATGGCATGATCTTGCTTTTTTAAAAATATTTAGTCTTAAGCTGGCTCTTTCACTCTCCTCCTTCACCTTCATTAAGAGGCCCTTTAGTTCCTCTTTGCTTTCTGCCATTATAGCGGTATTATCTGCCTATCTGAGGTGGTTTATGTTTCTCCCACCTATCTTGATTCCAGTTTGTAACTCATCCAGCCTGCCATTTCTCATGATGTACTCACTTCAGTTCAGTCCCTCGGGTGTGTCCAACTCTTTGCGACCCCATGGACTGCAGCACACCAGCCTACCCTGTCTATGACCAACTCCCGGAACTTGCTCAAACTCATGTCCATTAAGTCAGAGATGCATTCCAATCATCTCATCCTCTGTTGTCCTCTTTTCCTCCTGCCTTCAATCTTTCTCGGCATCAGGGTCTTTTCCAATGAGTCAGCTCTTCACATCAGATGGCCAAAGTATTGGAGCTTCAGCTTCAGCATCAGTCCTTCCAATGAATATTCAGGACTGATTTCCTTTAGGATGGACTGGTTGGATCTCCTTGCAGTCCTAGGGACTCTCAAGAGTCTTCTTCAACACCACAGTTCAAAAGCATCAATTCTTCAGCACTCAGCTTTCTTTATAGTCCAACTTTCACATCCATACATGACTACTGGAAAAACCATAACTTTGACTAGACAGACCTTTGTCGGCAAAGTAACGTCTCTGCTTTTTAATATGATGTGCTCAGCATATAGGTTAAACAAACAGGGTGACAGCAGACAGCCTGGTTGTACTCCTTTCTCAATCTTGAACCAATCTTTTGTTCTATACAGAGTTCCCCTTACTGTATCCCCATTTAATAAAATGGCATTTGGCTTCCAGTGAGGTTTCCAAATCTTTCAGTATTTGATAGGTCAACAATTATAATCATATGTTGACTTAGCAATATATTCTTTTAATGATGTGTTAATACATAGCAATTTTGGACAGAACTTCCAGAAATGCTGTTTTATAACTATCAACTGACACCTTAAATCTAACCTTCATGGTGAGAAAACCAATAGCTGGAGATACATCATTAGCCAAAGGATTGCTGAAGGTGTGATTGGCACATATAGAGTTAAGTTCCAAATGAGACCCCAGAGGCCTCTAAAACCTCTAAAGAGCAGTTAGTTAGCAAGGATCCTGGATAAGTGGTTTGAGAGTAAAATTTTAAAGGGTACTTGGTCGTCTAAAAGGCTCTGTGAAAATTCAGTCCCTAGAGAAGTTTATCATTCCTTGGGCCCTCGGTGGAAGTTCTTACAGGGACACAAAGTCAGAAGTATAAAGTCATTTGAAATTGGAAAGAGTGGGGAAAATTCAGGCAGTGGAAAGAGAAGGAAGAGGAAAGGAGAGAATAAATAAATAAATGCCAGCCCAAGAAGGAGACAGAAAGTAAGGTAATAAGGCGGAAAGCATGAATAAGAGAGAGAGGGAAGGAGAAACAGACCATGGAAGAAGCAGGAAGGAGCCTGCTGGAAGCTGGAAGGACGCTCCCATTTCCCCCGAGCCTCACTTAAGCCAACTGCCATGGCTATGCGCATGCACTCTGTGTACTGGGCTGCAATGCTGGGCAGGTTCCTAGGCAGCCCTGCTAGTGTGCTGGGCCTTCTCACCGCTCTATCAGAAAGGGGTTTTTCTTCGGCTTGCTTGAGCTCTATCTGCCAAGGGACCCTTTGATTCACTGGGTCATTTACATTTTTCTTAGAGTGGTATGTGTTCCTAGGACCTGAGTATCTAGTCTTTTCCAAGGGAAATCTCAATGGTCTAAGAAATTCCAGGAGGAAACTTTCTAATCTTTTGATCATTTTTGAATGTTATACCCTGAATACTGAAGCTGCTCAGGATCTGAAAGCGGTTACTTTTGAGAAGGTTTCAGAGCCAAGGGAATGCCAGTGCCATGATGCATGGGGCGGGGGTGGGGGACACGTGATTAGAGTGGGCCTGCTCACAGAGCCCCACGGGGAGCAGTTCTGTCCCACAAGAACCCGGCCAGGCACGGGCATTGTCCAGGCTGAGTCCATGAACCTCGTTGTGTTAAACTTGTATTCCAGAAACACCAGATGGTGGCACCACAACAAGCTTTGCAAAATCCTCAGCAAATTAGGGACTTTCTCTTCCTCCTGAGTCTGTCACTCTCCTCTTTGAAAGATGAAAACGAAAGAAAACAGCTTCCAGATCACCATGGAAACCACCTGAAAACACCTGTCTCTGTTGGCAAGGGGGGTTGACAAGGGGGAGAGTTTGACAAACAGCCAACATCTTGTTCTCATGACTTACAGCTAGTTGTCCAAATATTTGTATCATTTAAGCCACATGCAAAAGACTCATTGAATTCAGAGTGCACTTTTCTTGTCCAGTATAAACATCTTCTGGTACAGTCCTGAACGGATCTGAAAAGAAACAAGTCGTAACCAACAGAGAAGAAGCACGCTCACCCGGGGCATGCCTGCGCTGGGAACCAGGGGTCCAGCCATACACAAGAGGACCTGTTTTCTGGCCTGATGAAATTCATTTTCTAGATGGGAAAACAGGCACGATGTAAGTTTAAAAGTTTACAAATAGCGTTAGGTTAGGACGAGTATCGAGGAGGGAGGGGAAGACGGCTGTTGGGCCGGGGAGCCCACCTGACTCAGAGTGCCGGGAGCAGCTGTCTGCTGAATGATATTTCAGCTGCGACACAAAGGGGGACAATGACCAGCCACGGGAATATCTGGGGGCGGGCGGGGACATCGCAAACAGAGGGAAAGACACCTGCAAAGGCCCAGGGGTGGTGACGAGGGTAGAGGAGCCCGACAGAAAGGGGACTGTGGGCTGATGTGTGTGTGTGTGTGTGTAGACGCGGGTGGGAGAGGAGGACAGCGGGGGCCCCGATCACACTAGGCTTGAAATGTGAAAATTCCAGGGGCGAGTGGCTAGTGAAGGGTTTTCAGTGGGGAAGGCCAGGATTTATGTTTCTGAAGTCTTACTCTGACTAGGGTGTGAGAATGTACTGGAGTCAGGCAGGAGGGAAGTAGTCAGGAAACTCTGGTGGGGTTGCTGGGTAAAGTCTGTGACTTGTGCACAGTGGTGGCAGCGAGACAGGAGGCAGCAGACAGATCAGAGACTTAACCTGGAGGCAGAACAAATGGTATCTGTGGTTGCGTTAACTGGGGATGGAAGCAAAGCTGACTGAGGAGACAAGGATGACCCTGAGCTACTGATGGACAGTGTCTGACACCAAGATGGGGAAGCCGCCAGAGTAAGAAGACCGTGGGAGAGGAAGGAGACTGCAGCGTCCAGGTCTGAGGCCTGCGGTGGGCGCTGCGGTGTGCCCGCCTACCCCCAGCTTCCAGCAGTGTCGGCCGGCGTACAGCTGAGCCCATCCTGGCCTCACCCGTAATGTAGGGGCTCTGACTTTTGTGCAGTTCAAAGGCCTTACTTCGACTGTGGAGGACTGTCAACCTCAAGGCTCCCCGTGGGACCAGCTGAGCCCCTGTTATGACCACTGTAGAGCTCCTCATCTCCCTGTGCCCAGCCCAGCTTCTCTCAGCCCCTAATGTGCCCGGGGGCACCTGCCATGAATATTCTGCCCACACGTGTCCACATGTCTCAGTTCCCAAGAACCCAAACTAAGACAGTTAGCTCCAGGAACCAGAAACTCCAGGAATTTAAAATCCTATGGGATTTTAGAGCTTCATCACCTGCCAGCTATAAGGACACCATGCCCTTGGCATCTGAGAAGGGTCATAATTAAAACATTGGTGGTACGACATCTTGGTCATCTGAGAGAAACAGGGAAATAGAAATTGTAAAGCAAAGAAATTCAGTGACTGTTGCTGAGCATAATGGATGTGCTGGAGAAAAACAACAAATATGCTGAGAATGATTAATCGTTAATTTACCTGCTGCACACAGGATCCAAGTTGACATTGCTGCTGGGGCCCAGAATGTTCTTCTGGTCCTCCTTTCAGAGTGAAGGGGGATGGGGTTCATGCAATAAGTGGAGTCCTGGTTCGAGTTTGGTTCACAGTGGGCCCAGTGGGCCCTTGAGGTCACCCAGTGATCATTTCCTGTCCCTGAATATACACTTGGAAAGGCTGGAACCCGGTCCTGGGCCTGTGGGAGAGAGAAGTGTTACGGGAGGACAGGCTATACTGTGAAACTGCCTCCCTCTCCCCAGGCAAGACAGGAAGCCCACGACAATACTGTGACCTGGCGAGACAGGAATATTTTAGTGAAACACTTACAGATCTCGTCCTATCCCCCTGTAAGTCAGTCTGGGGTTGGGTCCTGTCACGTGACAGTGGACTACCGCAATCGAAACCAAGAACGAGCCCCCTAACTCACTGCTGTACAGATTAACAAGGCTCAGACACAAGGCACACGCCTGTTGAGCTGGGGAGCGCACTCTTTCCCATCCTTTTAGAAAGGAGACCCAGTTCACATTCACGTGTGAGACACCAGTACCCGCTTATGTTCAGTCTTTCCTGGGGCTATGTTAACTCTCCCACACTGTGATACAGCGTAGCCCCCAAAGGCCTGGACTGTACACACCTTCCACAGAATCCACATTGACCCACTGTGCCTGTGACATTAATCAGACCAGGTAAAGAAGAAGAGGCCTTAGTACAGCATCTGCCCTCTAGAGAGTAGGAGATAAGCCCCAGGGAGAATCAAGCAGCCATCACATCAGTGAGGTTTTCAGGAGTCCAGTGGTCTGGGGCATGTTAGGACATCCTCTCCAAGGAAAAGGGCGCTTGATGGAACCTTGCTTCCCTTTCCGTTAAGAGTGGATTGCAACAAGCAGCGAGCCTCTTTGGGGCTGGAGGCAGCCCAGGGAGGATCATTCCCCGGCAGCAGGGCTGAGTCTAATGGGACTGGCCACACGAGCCAGGCTGGAGCCGGACAGTGACTGCAGAGTCACTCAGAGCTGAGCTGAGCCGGACAGTGACCGCAACGTGCTTCCCCTTCCCATCCATTTTAAATAGGGAGTATCTAGAGAGGTGCTCCCAGGCCATCCCACCATTTTATCTTGGGTGTTGAGAACTGGGTGGAGATAATCTCTCTTTTGAGTTCACTGCTCTTACAGTTGAGAGAGAAACTGTTTCAGAAGCTGTACCTGAGGATCCATGGTGGTTCTGCACCTGCACTTAACTTGGATGAGGCGATCCTGGACTGGGAGCCTGAACATGATGCTGAAATAAGATGAGGCTTTGTGGAGAGGGTGGCAGAGGGATGAATGCATCTGGCATAAGGATGGGGGTGTGTGTGACTATTCCCTCAGATGGCCACAACAATCTTTCCCATCTTATGCACTCGTCCAGAACCTTTTCATTCTCTGAGCAAGAGATGGACCCTTTGCCCCCTCCCCTTGAAGTTAGTGGGCCTTTGTGAGGATGGTGGAAGTGAGGCTTGCGTAACTTTTGAGTCATCATATGAGGGGACATAGTTCTCATGAGCATCCCCATTGCTCAGGATGTTTGCCACTGAGACTCTGCCATCATACTTCAGGGTTGCTAAGCAGCCCCTTGGCAAGGCCGCTTATAGGTGTTCTGGTTAGCAGTCCTAGCTGAAGCTCTTAAGGCTGGCATCAGCTGCCAACTTTGAAAGGGCCTGAGTCTTCCGGTAGTCCCAGGCTCTCGTTGTCCTCGGAGCCACCCCACACGATGCCACATGGAGCAGAGGTGAGCCATCCCACTGACTCTACAGACTGGAACCCCTCTGAGGGGCCATCCCAGCCCTGGGGCTTCCCATGGAATTGCCTGTGCATGTGCAGAGGGCATGCGGAGGCTGAGAGAGAGGCCAGGAAGGAAGAGGCTAATTTGGGAGACACCAGAAGAGTCGGACATGACCGAGCGACTTCACTTTCACTTTTCACTTTCATGTATTGGAGAAGGAAATGGCAACCCACTCCAGCGTTCTTGCCTGGAGAATCCCAGGTATGGGGGAGCCTGGTGGGCTGCCGTCTATGGGGTTGCACAGAGTTGGACACGACTGAAGTGACTTAGCAGCAGAATGTCAGTGGTTGTAAAAGCCTTGAGTAGGTGACATTACCCAGGGAGAAAGAAGAGAGAGAGAACGGGGTGTAGGACTGAGCTCTAGAGCACCCTGTCATCTAGAGAGCTGCCAGAGGAAGGGGAGCTAGGAACAGAGGAGGGGAAGTCAGGAGAGGGGGCATCCCAAAGGAGAGGGTTGCTGAAGATGTCTGCAGGTCATGCCCAGAAGGTTACTGGGGACCTGTCAAGAACAGAGTCCATGCAGGGGGCAAAAGCCAGGGGAGAGGTCTGGAGAAAGAAGCAAAGTCTGGAGGTAGAGAGGGAGTGCGGAAAGGCAGTGGGAGCTCAGTTGCAGGTGTGAGGGCTGGCCTTCCGTGAGGACTAGGTCAGCTGCCAGAGGAGAAGGCTTCAGATGCAGGCAGATTTGTGTCTAGAAGCAGAAACATAAGGGCTTTTCCAAAAGTCTTTGCAGATGGTGAGGGCCACTGGAAAGGATTTCAGTGCCAAGTCTTCTAGCCTGTGTCCAGAGGGCAATCAGTATACCCACAAGGGAAGTCCTGACCTTTCCTTCTCAGAGTTCCTGCGGCTCTCTCTTGTTCTCTCTTGTCCAGGACTCCAGGCTTGTCTGAGGGTCTGGGGGTGCCAGAGCAGGTCATCGGTCCATTTGTGTTCTTGGTGGCTCCAGGAAGTGCTTGATTCCTAGTGGAAGCTCACCCAACACTTGCTGATTGCTTGCTTTTCAATTTCATTCTAACAGACTGGAATCTAAGCAGCTTATAAAAAAATTATATAGCATCAGAGCTGTTAGAAGTTAACCCACCAGAGAGATCAGCACTCTCAGGGCAAGGAGAGGGTTCTAACAGGTCCTGGAGGCAGGTGGCTGATGGTTCGTGGGAATTAATACAAACTATAGGTTTCTTGGTGATGGGGAACTATGGAAAGTTAGCTACTGGTTAAACAAATGGTCTTTATTTTGTGAAACTTCTGAGTGTTGCTCCAACATTAAAAGGAAGCATTCGTAATGAAGCTCTGGGGGAGCTCTTTCCCCTTGATGCCAGGAGGAGCCCGTTCCCCCAGGGGCAGGT
This sequence comes from Nanger dama, assembly GCA_917880005.1. Taxonomy (NCBI): domain Eukaryota; kingdom Metazoa; phylum Chordata; class Mammalia; order Artiodactyla; family Bovidae; genus Nanger; species Nanger dama. Next base: position 6,399,062 of record CAKJTW010000044.1, on the reverse strand, counting down.
GCTGTGGCAGCCCTGCTCCGTGTCAGGCCCAGTGGGGCTCCAGAGGTCCCTGCTGCGACGGCACGGTGCCCGTGCTGAGCCTGCAGCCTGGGAGGTCAGAAGGGCCAGGTCTGCCTCGCACCCACAGGAGGGGAGCTGTCAGCAGGATTAGGAGGGGGGCTAAGGGCTGAAAGGGCAAGGTTGTGGGGAGCAGGCACCCATTTTGGCGTGACGGGGCCCCTGCAGAGGGGTCCCTGCGCCCCCATGGAGCCTGGGCGAATCCACCAGTGAGGTGGCCGCTCTGTGTGAGACTCTCAGACTCACAGTACAGCTGTCAGGCCTTCGCGTCCCCACCCAGGGTTCTGGAGGCGCACAGGGGAGGCCCAGGACTGAATGATTTGCTAGCGCTCCCTGGGGGAGACGCAGCCACCCGCCAGAACTGCCTTTACCAGCAACCTCTGACAGTGTCCACAGCTGTGGTCATCAGGTTGCGGTTCCTTGCAGCCAATCCCAGGCAAGCAAGGTGACCGCTGCAGAAGGAAAGGACACAGCCGCCCTCCCCCAGCCCTCGAGGACTGGTTTTTGTCTTTACTTCACAGACAGCTTAACGTTGTTATGGAAGAACATTTTATTAAACATATTCAACTCACTTCCAATGAAATGATTAATTTTTCATTTACAGTGGTGTCCAATGTTTGTCTTCTGTTCTATTTTTCCTTTCAAACCAGCACCAAAAAGTAAAACAAAAATACCTTGGGTACAGTACGTAAGTTAACTAATGGAAAATATATACATTTGACTCTGAAATGAAGACAAGAGAACAAAGCAATGCTATTATTGCCATTGAGGATCTTTCCTGTGTTCTGATAATGTCAAGCCATTGTCAACCGAGAGGGTTTCATTTGCACCAATGAAATAGCACCATAAGATTGTGAGAGTCTGTAGTTAGTAACACATTTGTGCAACCAAAAAGGTACAGTACTTGAGTGACAGTACAGGGTATTGCTACTAAAGAAACATCGCTGTTGCAATGACAGGGTTTCATTGTCTTCTGTACAAAGTGGAGCAAGAATGCCATGATGGCTTCGCCAAGATCAACCATTGCTTGGTGCCGTGAACAGAAGGCGGGCTGGTGAATTTCAGAGCTACAGTGCCAGCAAGAGCTACAAGAGCTCAGAAAAACCCAAACTTTGGGGAACCAAAGGGATGTTTAACGCTAACTGAATCAATCACTTGCATTCTGAGGGTGTGGGGCCCTTGCCAGGGGCGTCCAGTTGATACGGCCAGGGTGGCCAGTGGGGAGACTGAGAAGCACCAGGAAAAGGGCTCACCTCTGGGCCATGCACAGGCCTGCCCAGCTTGGGTGGGCCCCTGGTTCCCATACAGACAGCATGCAAGGCTGCCCTGACTTCTTGGCTGGCTGCCCTGGTTCCGCTCCTCAGCCCCTGAGGCTGAGAGTTTTCCGTCCATCCATGGTAAAGCACAGCCCATCTGGGGCTGGGGGAAAACTAAGCCCTAGCTCCCCAAGGCTTTGAGGGCCTTGGGGGAGTGTGCTGAGGGCCAAGCCAGAGCAGGGAGGACAGCGTTGCTGCACAGGCCCTGGGCAGCCGCAGGAGCTCACCCTGCAGGTAGGCTGCCCCAGCCTGGCACCCTCCAGGGTCTTTCCAAAGAGCACCTAAGGAGCTTTCTCAACACTTCTCACAGATTCAAGTGGAACTAAACAGATGCCCAGCCACCCGACCACTTCTCTGCCTCCAGGGTAGTAACAGTCAGAAAGCAAAACAAGCCCGCAGGGCAGGCTGGACAGGGCAGAGTGTCTCTTTCTTTCTGATTTAAGCTGACTCCAAAGTTGTGACGTCAAAAACATAAACACAGGTACATAAACACAGCACCAATAAATCAAGAAGCACTTGGAGATGATCCCATGGAGATTAGCCTAAGCAAGATCCCCTCTAAAATAAGGGAGGAGAGGGTGGGTTTTTCATGATAAAGTCCTTGACTAGAAGCACCCATCAAACACCCACCGGGCTGGCCAGCAGACCAGACCTCCCAGCATGTCAGGTCCCCTTCCCTCAGCTTCCCCGGCGGGCAGGGTCCTACCATCTTTTGTGCTTTCACACACTCCTGTCATCTTCCTGCGTTCAGAAGAGGGCCCGACCATGTTTTGAGGGGTAAGGTGACCGTAGGAGGCAAACGCCTTCTGCAGGCTTTTCTGTCATCCTTGCCCCACTAATGTGGGTCAGTAACGACAGCATGACAGTGACGGACCCTGCACGGTCTGGACCACAGGAGAGCGGGTCGAGCACACAGCATCCTGGGCAGGGGGCACTCCTCCGCCAGGCTGGGTGGTCCTGGAGGAAACCCGCCCCGTGTCAGGGTGAAGCACCAGGTCTGAGGCTGAGTCAGCACTTCCAAGAAGAATCAACTTCAGATAGATGGCCAGGGTCAGCGCGAAGCCATCTCTAACGGGTGGAAAGTTTCCTGACCTCCGGCTAGAGCAGAGGTCCCCAGGAGCAGAGAGGGGGGCACCCCATGCTCACAAAGCTGCGCCGAGCTCACCTCTGTGCAGGCAGCAAGCCCAAGGCAAGACCGGCACATGCCTCCGCGCATAGCACCTTGAGGAGCGGCTCTTCTGTCCCCCTGTGTGGGGGACCGCAGAGATCTGAAAAACTAGCTGCGTCCTCTAACCTGGACACCACTGGAACATTCTCCCCCATGTGGCTGCTGTGCAGAGCTACATAGGCCTGGCATCCTTGGTGGTTCACACACACTCAGCCTCCCAGGGACCAGACCTCCGAGGAGAGACCCAGGACCTAGAGAGCACGTTCCCTGGCCTGGCGCAGGGCCACGTGGCGTCCTGGGAGCTCCGGCAGCGCCCCCTCTCCAGAGAAGCCTCCTCCCATCCAGAGCATCACTGGCTTTGAGAATAAAGCCTGTTTTTAAAGGAAAGTATCTCATTTGGGGGATATGCTCCCCCCCCCCCCACCCCCACATCGAGCACTGGGAATTCAAACGTCAGAGGAAAAGTCAAGACAGGGAGGCCCGTGACGTCTCTCTTGACGACCGTCTGTCAGAGGTGTTCCCTTTGAGGTACGTGGAACTTAGAAATTACAATTATTTTGTGACTCATGCCTATTTTTTTTTCCTTATCGTAGAAAGCCATCCAGTGGCTGTTAACAATATATTAAGTATAAAAGCACTAAGCAAACGTCAAGTCCGCTCTCAAGTTCTATGCAGTCGGATTCTCGGGACAGCCTCCTGGGTGAGCCGCGGTGTGCCTCGGGGGCCCCGGCCGCAGGACCGGCGGGCTCTCAGGTGGGTGGGCTTTCATCTAGCCGTGGCGTCGGGACGCAGACCTCGCATCGAGCATCGCGGGGCCAGCGGGCTGCCTGTCAGGAGCTCGGCGGCGGGGGCGGCTGGCGCATCTTGTTCGCATAGAAGTCCCTGCACGTCTGGCAGCAGCGCTGGTACCACCGCATGTCCTGGCAGAGGTTCTTCTCTCGGATGACCCTGCAGTACACTGTCCATTGGTCCCGTGTGCATTTGTAGGTCAGGGCAGCTAAGGGGGCAGTGGAGAGAGAAAGCCCAGGGGTTACGGGTGCCTGCGGATGACACTCTTGGGCAGCCCTCCCCACGTGGATGCTAGAACCCTGCACAGACTGGGGGACCATGCCCCTGCCAGGGCCATAGCTTTCACAAGAGACACTCTGGATCCAACCTGACCATTTCAGGGTTCAGTGGTCCAGCTGCCTCCACAGTGCGAGAGCGCTGCCCCCTGCTTCTGAGCTAAATGGCATCCACAGTCATTTTACAGGAGAGCATGCCATCTGTTGGCATTTATAAAACAGAAGGGCACAGGGAGTGGACATCCAGGGGCCCACAAAAGCACACAGTCACAGCACAAGGAAGTGGCCTGAATCTCCCTGTTCTTGGTCATGCAGAGAGATACTCCTGCCTGAGTGAGGCCTCTGGAGGATACCAAGGAGGGCTGTGCATGCAAAAGCCTGGCGAACACCTCAGCAAGCTTGAAGACCCCCCAGTGAAGCTTGTTTGGAAACCCCTTCACGTTGGTGGCACCCCAGCATTAGGGAAAGGGGCTCTGGGTGGGAAACTGTTCCCGAAGGATTTCTATTTGGAAAAGCAGAAACTCTTTCAGTGGAATCATCAGATCTGCGCTACACATTCTTCTTTTGGGCCACCACTGGCTGGGGACATGGCCAGGTAAAGGGCTGGGTTTAGAGCACTCAGGGCCGAACTGCTCACACCAAAGCTCCCTGCCGAATCAAAGGCTCCAATCTGTCAACACCTCTGCTTTCTTCTTGAGCATCAGCTTCAGGAGCATTCCATGTATGTATCACCCAGATTTCATAAATGATACCCCCAGATCCTTCATTTCCTGAGTAAGCACCTCCCTTTGCCTTCTTCATGGAGAGAATCCCAAAACATTTGAGGAGCATTCTCTCATGTTGCCCTTTGTTGGGAGAGGGGCTCAAGGGTTTGAGGCATCTTTTTCATGACAAGGAATGAAATTCCATCTCTGAAACCTCAGATCCTCTCCAGAACTGACACGTTAGCCTTTTCAGAGCTCAAATTAAGCCCAAGGAGCACGCTTTCTGGCTTACAAAATTCCCACCACCAGTGGGGACTTGCTGGCCAGGGGTGCAGCAGCCCCAGGAGCGGGGGCTCAGCAGAAGCACTCACCGAGGCGAGGGGAGGTGATGGTGTTCACGTTGATCTTGTCATTGCAGACTTCCTGGTGGCACTGTTTGTAGGCAGCTGGCTTGGAGAGGGCAGGGCACTCGTTGCCATGGCGCCCGGTGACCTTGTGCATGCACTGTACCACGCGGGACTGCAGGCCCTTCCCACAGGTCGACGAGCACTGCCGGAGACAGGGAGAGCTGGGCTGGGACAGCTGAGCTAGGGGCTCAGCTCGGGCTGAGAGGCCTTGACGATGACACTCCTGGGTCTGGCCCCTGCATGTCATTCCTAAGTGCTTGAAATAATCGTTGTACAAGAGGGCTTGGCTGCTTACCAGTAGCCCGATGGAAACTGTTTCAAGATGTTACAGACTGCATGTCTGGGTCCCCTCCACCTCCAAATATTTACATGCTGAAGCCCTAATGCTCCTGTGTGTATTAGTTGCTCAGTTGTGTCCAATTCTTTGCGACCCCATGAACAGTAGCCCACCATTCTCCTCCATCCATAGGGTTCTCCAGGCAAGAAAACTGGAGTGGGTTGCCATTTCCTTCTCCAGAGGATCTTCCCAACTCAGGGATTAAACCTGGGTCTCCCCCATTGCAGGCAGATTCTACTCTGTGGGTGACCCAGGAAGCCCTACCCCTCAGTGGGATGGTATTTGGAAAGTAGGTCCTTTGGGAGGTAACTGGGTTTAAAGGAGTCATTAGGGTGGGGCCCCATTATAAGATTAGTGTCCTTATAAGAAGAGGGAGAGTGATCCGGGTTCTTTTTTTCCACCATGTGAGGACACATGAGAAGGTGCCTGTTTGCAAGCCAGGAAGTGGCCTCTCACTAACAGCCAAATATCCTAAGCACCATGACCTCGGACTTAGCCTCCAGAACTATGAGAAATAAATGTCTTGTTATGCAAGTCACCCAGACTGCAGTATTTCATTACAATAGTCTGAGCTGACTAAGACATCTTGCTGAAATATTAATTTATGCTCATTACACTTCACCTCTCACCTTTTCACTCCTGTTCTGGAGAACCAGCTGGGCTTTAAAATTCTCCAGATAGGGAGCAGGGTGCTGTGCTGGCACCCAGGAAGGGACTGAACCTGATGACTGCAGGATGTCCCTGGCACTTTGTGCCACACAAGGCTCCCTGGCATTTGCCCAGCCCTGGATGTAGGGAGGAACCCAATAATCATGGGGTTGAATTTCCACAAGGCTGGAAGGGTAGGGCTCAGAATTAAGTAAAGATACAGGAAATAAAGAAGTGCAGCCTTTCTTGCATGAGGGACTTGTGGACTAATACGGGGGCTAACAGTTTCAATTTAGACACTCAGTCCCTAGTTCTTGGCATTTCTAGCATTTGCAGATAATCACGATGGTATGATCACTCAACTAGAGCCAGACATCCTGGAATGTGAAGTCAAGTGGGCCTTAGAAAGCATCACTATGAACAAAGCTAGTGGAGGTGATGGAATTCCAGTTGAGCTAGTTCAAATCCTGAAAGATGATGCTGTGAAAGTGCTACACTCAATATGCCAGCAAATTTGGAAAACTCAGCAGTGGCCACAGGACTGGAAAAGGTCAGGATTCATTCCAATCCCAAAGAAAGGCAATGCCAAAGAATGCTCAGACTACTGCACAATTGCACTCGTCTCACATGCATTGAGATAAGTAATGCTCAAAATTCTCCAAGCCAGGCTTCAAGCTGGTTTTAGAAAAGGCAGAGGAACCAGAGATCAAATTGCCAACATCCACTGGATCATCGAAAAAGCAAGAGAGATCCAGAAAAACATCTATTTCTGCTTTATTGACTATGTCAAAGCCTTTGTGTGGATCACAATAAATTGTGAAAAATTCTGAAAGAGATGGGAATACCAGACCATCTGACCTACCTCTTGAGAAACCCATATGCAGGTCAGGAAGCAACAGTTAGAACTGGACAGGGAAAAACAGACTGGTTCCAAATAGAAAAGGGAGTACATCAAGGCTGTATATTGTCACCCTGCTCATTTAACTTATATGCAGAGTACATCATGAGAAACGCTGGGCTGGCAGAAGCACAAGCTGGAATCAAGATTTCTGCAAGAAATATCAATAACCTCAGATATGCAGATGGCACCGCCCTTATGGTGGAAAGTGAAGAGGAACTAAAAATCCTCTTGATGAAAGTGAAAGAGGAGAGTGAAAAAGTTGGCTTAAAGCTCAACATTCAGAAAATGAAGATCATGGCATCTTGTCCCATCACTTCATGGGAAATAGATGGGGAAACAGTGGAAACAGTGTCATACTTTATTTTTCTGGGCTCCAAAATCACTGCAGATGGTGACTGTAGCCATGAGATTAAGACGCTTACTCCTTGGAAGGAAAGTTATGACCAACCTAGACAGCATATTGAAAAGCAGAGACATTACTTTGCCAACAGAGGTCCGTCTAGTCAAGGCTATGGTTTTTCCAGTGGTCATGTGTGGATGTGAGAGTTGGACTGTGAAGAAAGCTGAATGCTGAAGAATCGATGCTTTTGTATTGTGGTGTTGGAGAAGACTCTTGAAAGTCCCTTGGACTGCAAGGAGATCCAACCAGTCCATTCTAAAGGAGATCAGCCCTGGGATTTCTTTAGAAGGAATGATGCTAAAGCTGAAACTCCAGTACTTTGGCCACCTCATGTGAAGAGTTGACTGATTGGAAAAGACTCTGATGCTGGGAGGGATTAGGGGCAGCAGGAGAAGGGGACGACAGAGGATGAGATGGCTGGATGGCATCACCGACTCGATGGGCGTGAGTCTGAGTGAACTCTGGGAGTTGGTGATGGACAGGGAGGCCTGGCGTGCTGCAATTCATGGGGTTGCAAAGAGTCGGACACGACAGAGCAACTGAACTGAACTGAAAATCCCCAGTGTCGTTTGGCAGACCATCCCACCCTCCCATAGAGAGGCCTTGTAAGACTATGTGTTCTGTCTCCTGCCCTTCTTCTGGTTCCCCCTTGTGCTCCTTTAAAGTGTTTTACAGGGAACCTGCCGGGTATCCAGCATCAGGATTCCCTCCCCCAATCCTGCTTGCCAGCTCCTTGCCCTCACTTGCTTTCCTGGGAGCCCCTAGAACCGTCTCTCCATTAAGTTGTTCAGCTCCTGACCAGAGAGCCTGGTTCACACACACACTCTCTTCATCTGGGATCCACTAACATGCACACAACCTATGGTTTACAGGGTTCTGAGAGCACTCTGCAGAACTTGAATAAAGCAAAGACCACAGGTGCAGCAGCCCAGTTGAGGTGGACAAGGGCACCTAGAGGTGAGAGAGGGAAGCAAGGCCTCTCTGAATGCCACACGTAGTGAGGATGCCACACATAGTGAGGATGCCAGGCGCTATCTGCATCATGTGTCTCCCCATTGCTCCCCTTGGCTGCCCCTGGCCTGTGCTGGAGGAAGGGCCTTCTCCAGGGCCTGGGAGGAGCCCTCCAGCACAGGCTCGGTGCGGAGGCTGTGAGAAGCAGCCGTCATCTGTGCTCCCAAAGGGGCTTTTGTGCCCCAGGTGAATTCTTCTGCTTTCTAGTCTAACAAGCAAGATCACACTTTTTTTTTTTCACTTTAGAAAGATGAAAGGCTCAGAGGCCACAGTGCCCTGATGGGCCACAGTCTTTCCAAACCATAAACGACATAGGAAAACCACAATGCCCCCTTCCCCCACCTCCTCCGCTGAGGGTCCTGGCACATTCAAACCAGAATGAGGATGAGATGGCTGGATGGCATCACCGACTCGATGGATGTGAGTTTGAGTGAACTCTGGGAGCTGGTGATGGACAGGGAGGCCTGGCGTGCTGCAGTTCATGGGGTCGCAGAGTCGGACACGACTGAGCAACTGATCTGAACTGAACTGATGTATAATTAAGCTTCCTAGGTGGCACCAGTGGTAAAGAACCTGCCTGCCAATGTGGGAGATGTTTAAGAGGCACGGGTTTGATCCCTGGGTCAGGAAGATCCTTTGGAGAAGGGAATGGCAACCCACTCCAGTATTCTTGCTGGGAGAATCCTACGGATAGGGGAGCCTGGCCGGCTACAGTCTGTGGGGTCACAAAGAGCCATATACAACTGAAGCGACTTTGCACAGATGTGTAATCAAGCAAGAACAGACATCACCTGCAGCCCCCAATACTAAGTTTGTATAGAGGTGATGTGCTGCATGCTAAGGCACTTCGGTCGTATCCAGCTCTTTGGGGCCCTGTGCACAGTAGCCCTCCTCCAGGGGATCTTCCCAACCTAGGGATCAAACCCATGTCTATTTCCTGCACTGGCAGGCATGTGCTTTATCACCAGTGCCGTCTGGGAAGCCCAGACAGGTAAGAGGTGTGCTCAAATGCTAGAAGTGAAGCCTTTCATTCAAAATTATTCTTGGAAAAGAATAAGTTGCCTAAGTAACAACAAAGCCTCTCACAGTTCAAGACAGGGGTAAGGGCGCCCTCAATAATCTGTAGCAAGATCAGCTGGGGGTTAAAAGAAAGACAGAGGCAAAGTAATTTAGCTTTTTTCTCTTCGAAGTAGGACATTATAATCCGTTAAATTATGAGGGAGTGTGGTGTAAAAATGTTTAAAAATCACTTGAAAAGTAATCTGGGAAGTGGCTATCCACAGAGACTGGAAGTCCACAGCAACAGGGTAAGTGAAGGAAATGGCCCAGGGTCTTGCGTGCTTAGTTACCCAGTCCAGCCTGACTCTTTGAGACACTATGGACTGTATGTAGGCCACAGGCTCCTCTGTGCATGAGATCCTCCAGGCATGAATCCTGGAGTGGGTTGCCATTTCCTACTCCAAGGGATCTCCCCAACCCAGGGACTGAACCTAGGTCTCCTGCATTGCAGGCAGATTCTTTACTGTCTGAGCCACCAGGGAAGCCCATTCAGGGTCCTAACACAGTGCAAAGTCCTATGAATGAGAGCAGAGCCTTGCCTGTTCTAAGTCATGCCAACACGGAGCAAGGTTACCCAAAGCAGAGCAAAGCCATGCCAAACTTGTGAGGGAATAGCCAATGAAAAGAGTACATCCAAAAAGGTGGCATCTCAGTGGATGGGGATGGCAGTGCCCTGCACACTGGCAAACTGAACATGGGATCAGAAGGTAGAGTGAATGATGAAGAAGACAGATGCTGCAAATACTAGGGTGCACTTTACTAAACCGCTTATATTCAGCTGTTTTCGACTCCACAGGAAATAGCAGTTTTACCAGGTTCAACTTCATCATACAAATAAAGACAGAAAATAGCAGTATTTCTAAATTAAAACATAACATATAAACTTTAAATATGAACATATAATTACATGACTAAGTTACATTAAGTAGGCATTTGACTAGTGCACCTACACCATTAAAGGCTTTTATATTTAAATTGCTCATAAATTTTCCTAAAGCCCTGCTCCCCAGGAAAGCATGTGTGTGAAGCCTCATTTCTGTGACTACTGGGTACTTGGGGAAGAGGGGGCCGTGTGTGCTACTAGACGGACCACTGGGCCTTGTGGCGTCTTGACTTGGCTCACCAGTGCCACCTGCCATGGGAGACACAGCAAGAGGAAAAGCGGGGTGTCCTGGTGCTCCCTGGAGAAAGAGGTGGGTAGGCCGTGGTGGGTTTTCTGCGTCCCCAGGAAACTACACAGGCTAACAGAGAAGGACCTGGGACTCTGGTCTCACTTTCATGGGCCCCCTGACTGCGAGGCATGCAGACCCTGCCAGCAGGGCACTTCCTGCCAATGCCTTTTGCAGGTGTCATTATTATTTATGCGCAATCAGGGCAAGGGCTGCATCCTATGGACCTACTAAAATCACATGCAGAACTCACAAGGCCTCTGGTGTGAAAGGACCAATGACCGTTGTAAAATTCAAGAGCCTGGGGCAACCTGGAAGACTAATCTCCCCTCTGAGAGTTCTTAGTCTTGTTTATTCACATGCTCTGGGGCTGGGCTGGGGCAAAGCACTCGGGACAGCTCCTGCCTGTGCATGCAGCCTGTTCTATCGGTGGGCTCACCTGTAGGATTCCACAACAGTGTGGAACATTTTACAGAGTCTTGCCCAAGGTTACAGGTAGTGAGTGGGAAAGGAGGGACAGGACCCCACCTGCTCCATTCCACGGACCAAATTTCATCTTCCTGTATGCATTAGAGATTGTACTGGATGGAGCTTCTGGGGGGGGCAGGAATCAGAAAAACGGGTGATTGCACAGATCTACCATTTCTTCGTTATTTTTCCTAGCACAGTCACTGATATTTTTCCCTGTCTGTAAAAAGCACTGCCCTATGAGATCTCAGCGGTTGTCTCCAAAGTTCTGCAGAGGCTCCAGCATCTGTCCTCATGGCTTTCAGCATCTCCATGAGGGAGGGCCGGGCCTGATGCTCAGCTGCTGTGGGGCCTGCTGAGATCCTGCAGACAACACTCCTCATAGGAATCCGACTCAAGGCTAGATAGCATATTGAAAAGCAGAGACATTACTCTGCCAACAAAGGTCCATCTAATCAAGGCTATGGTTTTTCCTGTGGTCATGTATGGATGTGAGAGTTGGACTGTGAAGAAAGCTGAGCGCCGAAGAATTGATGCTTTTGAACTGTGATGTTGGAGAAGACTCTTGAGAGTCCCTTGGACAGCAAGGAGATTCCAACCAGTCCATTCTAAAGGAGATCAGCCCTGGGTGTTCTTTGGAAAGAACGATGCTAGAGCTGAAACTCAAGTACTTTGGCCACCTCATGTGAAGAGTTGACTCACTGGAAAAGACTCTGATGCTGGGAGGGATTGGGGGCATGAGGAAAAGGGGACAACAGAGGATGAGATGGCTGGATGGCATCACCGACTTGATGGATGTGAATCTGAGTGAACTCCAGGAGTTGGTGATGGACAGGGAGGCCTGGTGTGCTGTGATGCATGGGGTCGCAAAGAATCTCACACGATTGAGCGACTGAACTGAACTGAACAGAACTGATATCTCAGTTGGTAAAGAATCTGCCTGTGATGCAGAAGACCCTGGTTCAATTCCTGGGTCAGAAAGATCCAATGGAGAAGGGATAGGCTCCAGTATTCTTGGGCTTCCCTTGTGGCTCAGCTGGTAAAGAATCCTCTTGCAATGCAGGAGACCTGGGTTCAACCCCTGGGTTGGGAAGATCCCCTGGAGAAGGGAAAGGCTACCCACTCCAGCATTCTGGCCTGGAGAATTCCATGGACTGTATAGTCCACGGGGTCGCAAAGAGTCAGACACGACTGAGCGACTTTCACTTTGGGTTATGCAAGATTTGTTCTCACTCGGAAGAACCTTTGAGAACGTCGGCTGTCTGCACAGTCTCCTGGGAACGGGGGCTGATCCAGCCTCACAGAGGCTGTTTCAAGCCTCAAGTGAGGATACAGACAGGTTACAGAGTAACCCGTATGGAAACCATCCCATTTTTGTTCAGTACCTATGGAAGTGTATGTACCCATATAAAAGTTTGGAAGACACACCATTGAAAAAGTTTGCCATGTCATCACCTGCTCTGTGGGGCTAGTTTTTTCCTCTGTCTTTCCAAGCAAGATGGAATCACCTACATAATGAAACACAGAAGTGGAGAATTCCACTAAGGACGCTTAGGTGCAGCTGCCACCTGCCAGGCCTGCTGCGTTTTCATCTGGGCCAAGGGACTGCCTCAAATGGCCCTGGGCTAAAACCCACGCATATCTACCCACTCCTTGGCAGGAGTTTCAGCAGGGATGGTCAGTGTGGGCAGGACAGGCCTGTCAGCAAGCTGCATCCCCCTTACTAGCAGTGAGACCTCGGACAAGTTACTTCACTATATGAGCCCTGGCTTCTTTATTTGTAGCTTGAGGATAACGAAACCTTTCTTGTAGGACGATTTCCAGGGTTAAAGACAGCTTAGAACAGGTGCCTGGCAGGGAGTCGTGGATGGGCAAGTGCTGCTACTATTGCTAACAACAGCAAGCACAGGTCTAAAAGCAGAGGGAGCTGGCCAGGGGTCCCTGGAGCCTGGGAAGGTGCCCTGAGTCACTGGCCCACTTAGCAGGTGCAGACATCCACATTTGCCTGGCTCTCGGCAATAACTGGGCAGCGCGGCCACATGGCGTGCAGGAGCACAGTTAGAGGGCGACTTGGGCCTGAGGACACACGTGATTTCAGAGAGGCTGCAGGGCTGCATCCCCCTGTAGCCCGAGCTCGTGACATTAAGGGCAACAGGCACAGATGATGACTCACCTCTGTCGGCCTCTGCTCCTTGTAAACAGAAAGGAGATAGCAGTGTCTCCTGATAGCATCGAATTAGCCCCAGGCATCACTGTGAAGCCATTTTTTAGGCTTTTAAAAACTAAGCTAACAGGTCTATAAAAAGCAGATCTGGTCTTTTGTGAAGAACTCTGTCACTGTCAGGGTAGTCTTTTCAAGCCACTCTTGACATTAACATTTAATGTGGCTCCCCAAGCCTCGGGAAACCAAGACAGAAGAGGAGCAGGAATAAACCTGCTGGGAAAGCTCCTTCCCGATGGCCTGAGTGTGTGCAGACCCCCAGGCCCCGTCTCCAGCAGTGCCTGCAGCGGCCCACCACACAAAGCCGGGGGACCATCCTGTGGGTGGTGATGATGCCAATGCTGGTGGGGTTGGCAGCAGAAGAGAGGCAGGGCCCTCTGCCCACTCGCCTGCCAGTGCTGGGCGCGAAGCTCATACCCATTCTCGTGAGTCCTCCTTAATCTTCACGCTAATGGCCACTAGAGGTGGGGAGGCGCTCAAGTAGGTACAGAATCACCATGTCCCGAATGCAGGAATGGGGTATGCAGGGCACAGCACTGCCTTCAGGGAGGCAGAGCACAAGGCTCAGAGCATCCACATCCTCCTGCAATGCAGCCCCAGGCCCCCACCCAGCCGCTGTGCGGAGACCTGCACGCCTCCCGGACACTCCTCCCTGCAGAGTGGGACCAGGTCCCTCACCACCAGGGGCCCGGCTCCAGGACACCTTCCCCAGGGTGAGCTCCTCTCCACTCCTCCCAGCTGTGACTCAAGTCCATACATGACACCAGATCAGAAAGTGATGTTGTGAGAATCAGCTAAAGGAAGTTGTAAAAATCCGGGGAAGAGGAAAACACGAGCACACACAAGCCCTGGATCCTGCAGAGCGGGGGACGGGCAGAGGCTCCTGACACAGGCTCCGGGGTGAGCAGGAGATGGGGTGAGTGTGCAGCAGTGCAAGGATGAGCCCTCACGGTACAGTGTGCCTGCACCATGCTCTCACCGAGCCACCCTCTGAAGGGCAGGACAGTGAGGGGGCTGCGGAAGGAGTCCCCTTACAGGAACTCCATTTCCTGCTTGTGTCTAAAAGGCCCTGGGATGGTAAAATGTCAAAAGATGTTTTGACAGATTTCCCCAGACTTGGCATGAACCATAAAAACCTCCGAAGCTGTTGAAACCTGAAACAGCACGTTTAAACAACGATGAAAATCCCCACCATCTTTGCTCCTGCCTTGAAACTAGAAATGCTTTCACACACACACACATACACACACACACACACACACACACACGTTCCTCTTTCAAACTGTTTTTGAAATCCTCGAATCCTTGAATCCTAACCTCAGCCTTAGCTTTGGGTTCCCCCCGTTTCTGAATTTGCAGCCTGCTGACCTACAGGTTCTGTTTGGGATGCTATGGGACCCAGAAGGCCAAGGTCACCCCCGTGACCTGCAAGGACAGGTTGTCCCAAGAGCTCTTGCTTCTTGCTCCAGATGGGCACCATGAGCACCGCGTGGGCTGCAGGGGCTGGCTCACTGTTCCCCCTGGGCAGAAGCTGCCATGAGCGTGGTCACAGAGCTCTCCCAGCTCCTCAGCGACTGTTAGAAAGGCCGTCCACCCCTCCTACACAGGATGGCCCAGGTGCCCTGCAAATGCTGCACAGCTGTCTCCTGCCCCGAGCCACGCTGTCCTCATGCGGAGCCCCAGGTCAGAGCACATGCTGTTTCATGGGGTTCAAACCACATTCAAAGAACTCATCTCCTAAGGCATAAATAGTTTACAAATGATTCGGACCAGAGATGAGAGCCCTGGGTGTCCTGGATAATGATGGTGAAGACGATGATGATAAAAATGCCGAAGCCAGGCAGTGTCTTAGGTGCCTTATATGGATGCTCTAGGAGGTGGGCACCTCTAATGCCATCTGACAAAGGATGACTCTGCTTCAAGGTTATGGCATCGGGAGAGCAGGGACGTGCCCCTGTGTTGTCCTGCAGAGGTGCCCTGCTCTGAGGGCGCTGACAGCGTGTGTCCAAACTGAAGTGTTTTTTAGGGACGGCGGCTTCTCTGATTCAGTGGCCAGGTCTATGGTTGAAACCTAGGCTGGCATGTGAGGCAGGCACCCCCACTCTCTGACCTCTGATTCCACACAAAGGAGGCTGATCTGAGGAAGCACAAAGGTGAACGAAGGACAGCAAGGGGACAGAGGGGACAAAGGCAGAGGCCTTCAGACTACAGCTGACCCTTGAACAACGTGGGCTATTCCAAGTCCTCAGTTCCTCTGGTCCAAGGATGCCACCTGGACCACGCACACTGCAGCACTGACTGTTGGAAAACATCTGGGTCTAAGTGGACCCTGCAGTTCAGACCAGCGCTAAACAAGGGTCAGCTGCATTCAGTTCACTCCCAAGCAGGAGCCTCACCTGGCAATTCCAGGGACCCTGCTGCCCTACAGCAAGCTCTTCTCTCTTATCTGAGCAGCTGTGGGCCATGGACTTTCCTTTAACTTCATGACCCAGTGGCCAGCTCTGCTCCCCCTGACAAAATGCTCCAGAGCAAGGGGGAATCTACCCCCCTCCCTCCTGCCCACTCAGAAAAGCACTGATGCCTGCTGACTCTCCTCCCACTGCTGCCTGCACTCCTGAGCGCAGCGTGGGATGGAGGACTTCCAGACCCCTGTCTCAGGGCTCCCCTGGTGGCTCAAATGGTAAAGAACCCGCCCACAATGCAGGCGACCTGGGTCCGATCCCTAGGTCAGGAAGATCCCCTGGAGAAGAGAATGGCTACCCCCTCCAGTAGCCTTGCCTGGAAAATTCCACGGACAGAGAAGCTTTATGATCTACAGTCCTGGGGTCACCAAGAGTCTGACATGACTGAGCAACCACCTTTTGTGGGTTTCCCAGATGGTGCTACTGGTAAAGAACCCGTCTGCCAATGCAGGAGATGTTAAGGGACTCAAGTTCGATCCCTGGGTTGAGAAGCTCCCCTGGAGGAGGACACGGCAACCTGCTCCAGTATTCTTGCCTGGAGAATCCCAAGGACAGAGGAGCCTGGTAGGCTATGGTCCATGGGGTCCCAAAGGGCCACACATGACTGAGCAACTAACTCACTTTCACCTGCTTGCAGAGTGCTGGCTGTCTGTGTTATACAGTTTCACACATCCCAGAAAAGGGCCCTGGTGTCTCCAGTGCCTCTCATGCCTGCTCTTGGATGCTCAAGTTTCTTTTAATTAGGACTCAACTGCTTATTTTACAAATAAAGGGAGACAACATGCATGATCATCTGTGGAGACAACAGATTTATACTACAGTGTAAATGACTAACACAAAACCCTGGGGAGAATAGGTTTTGATTGGTGAGTTGGAGAGACAGTGGATAAATACTTGGCTTTACAACAAGCTTATGACTATGCTGGTTAGATCTGAGGCATATAGCAGTTCATTTCCTTCCCATTTCAAATTAAAAACCCAAGCCTCTGACATTATTATGCATTTAAAGGAAAGGCGGATTAAGAGCCAGAAGGCAAGGACTGGACTCTCAGCCCTGCCATTTTCTAGTTATATGACCTCCAGAAAAAAATCTCATATCACTACTCTGAGCCTCAGTTTCTTTACCTGTAAAATGGGGATAGGGTCAAATGAGAGAATGTGAGTGCAAACGCTTTGTAAATTCTAGAGACCTGGTGAATGTCAGGACCACGGTCAATGGTCCCAGCAGAAGTAGCATCACTCTCCACTAGCACTCCATTCAGGGCTGCCCGCCCACCAGGGGCTGTGTTCATACCTGCCAGGGGACTCAGTGTGGCCTAGAATCTGTAGCTGGCTGTCTCCTGGATCTCCTGGGCGCTGTCCATCTTGTCCCCTCAGTGCCCAGCACAGACTGGCACACAACAGGAGCTGGTTGAACCACACTGAACTTGGCTTCAGGCCTTCAGCAAGTGGGTGCCCCGACTGGCCCCTCAGGCCAGCTTTGCAGGGCTGGAGGAGCCGTCAGGCCCCAGCACAGGAAGTGCAGGCTTCAGAAGTGGTGAAAAGCTCTCTGGAACAAACCCCCTCATGACACAAGGTCTGTCTGTTTCTAAGGCCATGGAACTCGAGCTCCCATCCCTCTTCCCACAACCCCAGAGGTATCTTCCTGCTGTTCTGGGAGGGCACCGACATGGCCCTGTTTGAATGAGACGCTCTCCCTGACTTCTTCCTGGGGCTCTGAGACTGCAGGCATGTGTGTTTTTACAGCTTCATTTGGTCTCCTACGGCCTCTGGGATGTGCCAGGGCTCAGGTGTGAGTGGCACACCTGGGGCACCACTAAGGCCTCAAGTCAGGCCAGCCCCCTTCCAGGGCACCTCCCCGGCACCAGGAAGTCAATGGCCACTTTGATCTTTTGGTAAAAGGGAACGTACTCTCAGAGTCAGTGGTCTTCATTAAAACACCATCTATTATAATCCCTCAAGAATAATTTGTTTCTAATTATTTCAGTGGTGATTAATGCCTCTGGTCTTGAAACTGTAACATCTCAACTTTTGATCAAAAGTCATGCTGCTCTAGAAAGAAATGTGATTTCCACCTTTCCCAGTTTCAGGGGCCCTCTCTTTCGCATCCCCGACTCCCCACCCCTTGTTCATTCTACCACCAGGTTGAAGATGTAGGCCCAGCATTTAGTGGGAGAAAACAATGATTCCCACAGATCTGGAAATAGCTTACATCCCAGGAGGGCAGGCAGCTGCAGGGCAGTTTCCAAACAGAGCAGAGCAGTAATAATGCCCTACGCAGGGCTGGGAAAGTGAAGCAGGTTTTTGGATAGGTCTCTAGTTAGGCTACAGTCCACAGGGTCACAAAGAGTGGGACACGACTGAGCGACTTCACTTCACTAGTTCGGGTTCCGCCGTTTGCTGAGGATGGGGGAGGGAAGGGGGGCCCGAATGCCCTCCAAGCCCGCCCTGCCTCAGCCAGGCTCTGGTGCGGCTCTCAGGCCCCCTCACCCAGCTGGAGGAAGGGATGCTTGGTCCTGCTCACTTCAGGAAGTGCAGGACAGTACCTGCGGCTTGTCCTTGGGCTGCCCATCCATCACCTCCCTGGAGACAGGATCATCTTTCTCAGCAGCACCTCTGGGTCAAGTGATGGGAGGCTGCTTGGAAGGAAGATGTTGAAGCATCCAGACACACTGCACTGGGAGTCTAACAGTGCTCAGACTTCTTTCCACTTTCCTTCTGGGCAACTTGTTTGCTGCCTTCAAAGTCTGGCATGTGGGAGGTCTAGATGCCGGTTAGAGGAGGGTTACCCACAACAACTGGATTGAAAGTGCATCAGACTCCAATTGTGGGACAACTCAGACAGTAAAGCGTCTGCCTGTAGTGCAGGAGACCCGGATTCGATCCCTGGGTTGGGACGATCCCCTGGAGAAGGAAAGGGCAACCCATTCCAGTACTTTTGCCTAGAAATATCCCATGGGTTGAGGAACCTGGTAGGCTATAGTCCATGGGGTTGTAGAGTCGGATATGACTGAGCGACTTCACTTCAAAAATAACCTATCAATCAAAAAGCAAATCCAGGCTGAACAACTGAAAATGTTAGGGGACTATCATCCCCTGGAATCTGCTTCCATCAGTGTGGTCACCCAGTGAGTGAGAATGAGGGGCCCATGGGACTTGTATCCTTCCCACGTCTCCAGAGCAGACACAGGGAAGCAATAGGTGGATCTCCTCCTGTGCTGGGAAGGAGGGGGTAGGTGTGTGCCAGAGCACTCAGAGGTGGCAGCTGCAGAAGGGGGGTAGGGGTGAGCAAACAGTTGGGGTGGGGGTCTCCTGGTTCAGTTCTATGTGGTCGCTATCCCCACCAACCCTTGTTTCCAGTGTGTGCACACGCGCATGCACACACACACATGCACACACGGTTCAGGTCTATGTGGTCACCATCCTCACCAACCCTTGTTTCCAGTGTGTGCACACACATGTGCATGCACAAACACACACACGCTACCTTACAAGTCAGTGTTCCTATAGTTCTTGGCTGGGAAGAATGAGCCTGCCCTGAGCCTTGGCTCTGGCCAGACCTGCTGGGGAAGGAGTGGCTGGCACCAGTCCAGGGCTTGCCCCAAAGGCCGGAGGCACACCAGTCCGAAGCCACTGGATGCCAGCCCTGGACAGAGGCCCTGTACATCCCCTTAGTTTCTCTTGTTCTCACTGCCCAGCTGATCAAGCTGGCTGTGGCAGAAAGTAGGCACTGCAGCCTTCTAATATCTTAGTGTCCGGAAGGCCAGGAGGCGTTTATGCTTCATGGCCTGGCTTAGGAGGGTGAAGGCCAGCTAAAGGCTCTACTTCCCTGGAAGCCATGAGCAGTGGGCTGTGTGGGGGCAGTTTGCCAGAATGTGCGCCCATGTCCTCAGCCAAGGAGGGGCCAAGTGCTGAGCTGAGCTCCTCAGCGTTCTTCACATCCATCTTTGGACATTCTGCTGCTCCTGGGGAGCTTATGGCACTCAGGAAAACAAAACATCCATTTGGTCCTCAAATCCAGAGTGATCAGAAGCTCTGGCAAGGCCCGTCCACAGAGCACCCACCACGGGGACTTGGGACCCCACCGTGTGTCCACCCAGTGATGGAGCTCTGAACTAGGGCTCAGGAGCCTGGACTCTGTCAGAGAGCTGGGGCTGAGCCACTTAACCTCTCTGCACCTCCACCCCTTCTTCTGTTACGCAGGGATCAGTACAGGAGAGGGCTGCTGGCGCAGGGGTCACTGCACAGAGGAACCAAGGCTGGGGCCCCAGACCTCCAAGGCCCAGCCGATCCCTCCTCACCTCTCCTCCTGCCCAGGGACACCTGTGACCACAGGAGTTGCCCTTTAGCGGTACAGGCTGCATTCAGGATGTGACCAGAAGGACCCTTCGAATACGACAGCTTTATTCTAATTCAGACCTGACATATGGAGTCCAGACAATGCTATTCTGCCTGGCCAGACAGGTAAATTAAATCCCAAAGTGCCTGGAGGAGCCTGGGGAGATGCAACAGCCCCTGCTAGGCCCCAGGTCACGAAGGCCATGTGCAGATGGAGGCCAGGTTGCCAGATTTCCATAGAAAGGCCCAAATCCAGATTGCCAGGTGAAATTTCCCATTTTTAACTGTTAGCAATCAATTCTCAGACAAGGCAATGGCACCCCACTCCAGTACTCTTGCCTGGAAAACCCCATGGATGGAGGAGCCTGGTGGGCTGCAGTCCATGGGGTTGCTAAGAGTCGGACATGACTAAGCGACTTCACTTTCCCTTTTCACTTTCATGCATTGGAGAAGGAAACAGCAACCCACTCCAGTGTTCTTGCCTGGAGAATCCCAGGGACGGAGGAGCCTGGTGGGCTGCCATCTATGGGGTCACACAGAGTCGGACACGACTGAAGTGACTTAGCAGCAGCAGCAGCAGCAGCAGCAATCAATTCTAAACTGTTCCCACCAGCGTATGGCCTTCGAACATAGAGATCAACGGAAGCAAATGGAGAGCTTCCAGTTACTGAGACCCAAAGGAAACAAACACGCTCCAGGTTCTCACTGGAAATTTTCATCAGAAAATCAGATAGGAGAAACATTACAGCATTTGGAAGAAGATTCTAGAACACTCATGGAAGGTTCTCGGGATGACAGTGGTATCCACCTTGGGTATGGGTCAAGGATATCAGATGAATGAATAAAGGAATAGCTAGCAGGGAACTTTCATTCACTTGAATGCTGTTGAACTCCCCTGCCCCGAGGCTCTGGGAGATGGCCTCCTTTCCTCACCCCAGGGCCCTGTGCTTTCCCCCTCAAGCATCGTCCAGCCCTCGCCCAAGGGCCCCGGGACAATGATGCTCTGTCTGCCCACAGCGCCTCTGTGTCTGCCTGGGGACAGACTCCCAGCCGCTGAGGAGGCTCTCTAAATGGCTGGTGACCAAGCCCACTGCAGGACGCATGGGTCCCCTTGGTACTCTTTCCTGCTTTGGGGGTTCTTGGGGCCCTTCTATATGGACCCCATATGGGGTCATCAGCAGGTGTGGAGTTGGGAGAGAAAGTGAATTCAGCTGGTGAGACTGGGACCATCTGGTTGAACTGGGGCCCACGGTGAGAGGGCTGAGCCCCCTTGAGTCGCCTCCACTTCCTGGGCGGGATGGACGCACAGGCGCTGTACTCACCTTGGACCAGCTCCCGGTTTTCCACTCGTAGCAGCCGGAGTAGTCCTCACATGGCTCCTCGGCTCTCGGCCTAGTAGATGCATCGCACTTTCCTTGGGAGTTGGTGCACGTCACAGTCCGTTTCTGTGTGCCTTTCCCACAGCTGGCAGAACACTGCAAGACACCACTTGGAGACTGAATCCAGTCCAGTTCAGTCAGGTCCATCCACACCTGTTAAGTGCCTACCAGGTACCAGCCCCAGCACTGAGGATGCAAGGATGAGGATGCTATTTTCTATCCTTGAAAAGCTCCTAGCCTTTTTGAGTCTTATGCACAAGGTCCCACCCCCGCTCTTCCCAGCTGGCCTCCAGGTCCTGTGCTTGGCCTGAGCCATTCTGGAGTAAAGGCACCAGTTCAGGAGTTGTGGGGGTAAGGAGATGGAGAGCAAAGCCCCCAGTGACTCTCACAGAAGGTGCCTGGCAAGCCCCTGGATTTCACGTGAACGCCAAGAATGGTAACAGGGTAATGCTCCCTGTGCTATTTTACTTCCTGGGAAACAGGAAGAGATGGTATGGGCAGGGGACCCAAAGAGAGGAGTGATGTGTGAATCCTCAGAGTTTCCCACACCCCTAGGCAGCAAGATCCATGGAAACAGGAACAGAGCTGGAGAGGTGACAAGACACAGATGAGGCAGACCTGGGAGGGTGGTCTGGAGCCCGGTTGGGAGGTTCCCAGCCCTACCCTCTGGGCTGGAGATCAGCTGGTGCCTGGCTGACACGAGCGAATTCTTACCCAACTCAAAACAAAGCATGAGGGAACTCAAACCCTGGCTCTGTAACTACCTGGAGGGGGTGGGAGGTGGCGGGGAGGTGGCGGGGAGGTGGAAGAGGGACACATGTATACCCATGGCTGACTCAGGTGGACGGACGCCAGAGGCCAACGCAACATTGTGAAGCAATTCTCCTTCAATGAAAAATAAACGAGTTTGGGGAAGAAAAAAACAAAGCACAAGGAAGAGAGGACCCTTGACCCTGGGAGACACAACTGACTTGATCAGTAAGCAAAGGTGACCTGGTCAGGGAACCTGGGGAGTCCACCCTCTGGTTGCCGTGTGGGGGAAGCCAGTCCCCACCATGGAGACAAAAACGCAGCCAGCAGAGATGGTGGCTGAAGGCCAGGTTCCGTCCAATGCACAGACACGAAGAGACCCGGGAGATTGGGAGGGGACTCCCTCTCAACAGCTGGGTGGGGCTCCCACCAGCCACAGAAGCACGAGTGGAGCCCCAACAGCTCTAACTTCGGTTCTCACACTTGCATGACTGACCGAAAATATGAGCGGGTACATAGTGATTTTTCTTGAGCTACAACAAACTTGACTTTTCACAAGTTCCACTACGTCCACTGGAAAAAGGCACATAAAGGATAAATGTCATTCTTTATATTTGTTATTAATATTTATCGCAAAATGTTATCTGGTTTTATTTTTCCTGTGAATTCAACCTAGCTCTCCATCTGATGGTCCTATTCTTGTTTTCTGTATTTACTTTTTTGAGATGAATTTAAATTGGTTTGTTTTAGAAGAAATACACGTTTCACAGGTCATTATGGTATCACTGAGGGGCAGGGAGTTGGAAGAGCACTTGCATTTGATCTTGCGGGTGGGTTTTAAAAGGACTTGGGATGCAAGGGGTCAGTCCCTGGCAGGCTTTATGCACAGGCCTCCTGGGGCAGGAGGCGTGGGGCCAGGGACCCTGCATTATTGTGTTAAAGGGCTTGCCTTCTGACCAATTCAGCAACACCATTCTCACCATCTGCCTCACGGGCTGCTCCCTGGTACCAGCACCCACATCACCGGCTCCTTCTGCAACTAGGGGTCTACTCACCACTTCTGCCTGAGTTCCTGCTTTGTCTCTCTCTACTCTGCGTTCCTTGCTTCATCCTTTGAATTTCAAACACTCAACACCAAGCCCACTTCTTGACCAAATCCTGGTCTGGCCCCTTTTGACCAGCAGCCTGTTAGTGGGAAAGCCTTTAGGGAGGGCTCTGCTGCAGGCTGGGGTCACCCTGCAAAGGGACCTGGGAGGGTGATGTTCAGTTTCTCTCTTGGTTTCTGACCCAGGGGTGCGAATCAGAAGTCAAAGACAGGAGACAGTTGCTGCCTTTTAATATTTGTTCCTTATTCTGACGAAGTGGGGAAGAAGCTGGGGACTCCTGGTGCCGGTGGTCAACACTGCCAGCTGAATACAAGCAATCCCAGCAATAAAAACTCACCCACTAGAAATTTAAACCCATTTGTTTCCAGAAGAAGCGTTAGAAGGACTTCCGTATGTGGCAAAGTGATAAGGATACCAATTTTGTGAGCATCTCAGGGAGGAAAGATTTGATTCTGCATCAAATGTTTAGAAAGAAGCATTTTGGGCCTTGGCTGAGGCAGAATTAGACTGATTGGTGTGGATACTATTTCAGGATTAGCATCAGGCAACACACAGATACAGAAACAGAGATGGAGGAATTTCTTTAAATCTTGCTCCAACTGCTACACTTTCCAAAATAGACCTCTTCACTACTATAATGATAGCTGATTATGTCAGGCTTGTTTATTTTGGTAAGAGGCATTTTTTTCCTTTTCCCTGTAAGAGTCCTATAGGCGGAAAATTTATGGTTTTGGTCTGATTGAAACATAAATCTTATTTGGATCAAGAACCAGGTGATCAAGGCCCTAAGCTCATGGCAAGGGAGACTACACACCTGCCCCTAGCTTTCCAACTACCTTCCCTAAAAGCCCACTGAATGTTAAACTTCTTAACCTAGGCGCATGTAAAGAGAAAAATATTTAAAAAATTTAAACTCTGTCCTTTCCCTAAAATATCTTAAAGGGTAGGCAAAAACCTCCCCTCTTTAAACAGGTACATGTCAGGATCTGCCTAAAAGTAAACTCAGTTGCCCAAGGGCAGATTTTTCCTTCATTAAAAATGGGCTGAATACTTTCTTATTCAAAATAATTCCAACTGTTTGGCAATAAAAAGGAACTTTAAAAATACTTTCCACACTGAAGAGTGTCTTGGATTTAGCCTTTCTGACTTTCCTAGAACACGTCTGATGGAAGACCTCAGGGAAGCGTGCCCTTTATTCAGCTATTTTTTTGGTTTGTTTGTTTTGTAGCCAAACAATCAAAATCATTAATGCAAGTTCACTGCAAAGCCTTGAAGGATGATATTACCAAAGATAAGATATTTCCAGGATCAGTCTTCAAAGTTAAAACTTAAGGCTTAATTGACCTCTTTCCAAAATGTTACATGGCATGAGATTTGTGACTCCAACTCACACACTAAAAGCTGTCTCTCCCAGCATCCACCTGCCTCTTGCAAAGGTCGCTCCACCAAGACTGCCGTGGAGCTGCAGGGAAGTCTCTGAAAGCACTTTCCCAACCCAACCACCCTATAGCTCCAGAGCGCACAGAAGAGATGAAAAGGCATCTATTTGTCTACCCACCTACCAATCTCCTATCCATCCAACTATCTATCCTTCCATCTATATTTACAAGAGAATTCTCACAGCAAACAAACCAAACAGTACAAGCTTTGAGCTACTCCAGGGTCTGGTGAGGATATTCCTGGGAATGTGTCACAAACAGCACGGAGGGAAAGGGGCCGTTTTGGGGTCCCTGCAGATAAGGCCCCGGGGCCCTGGCGGTGGTCTCAGCACTGAGGGCAGCCCAGGCACCCACCTGTGACCACTCCGACGCTTCCCAGATGGACAGGCAGTCCTGGCCCTCGCAGCTCTGCACTGGTGACGGCCGGGGCACGGGGCAGTAGAGGGGCCGGGTGGCAACGTGTGTGCCGTTCTGCAGCTGGTACACGCAGGTCACTTCCCGGTGCTGGATGCCCTTCTCACAGGTCGCTGAGCAGGGGCTCCACGGGCCTGCCACCCACCTGCCCGGAGAAAGACAAGACGATGAGAGGACAAAGGGCTTTCCAGACAGATCATGGGATCATGGGCCTGCTGTGGGAGGGAGGAGGCAGACACAGCTTTGCAGTTGGGTTTGGAGACAATTTCAGACTATCAGAGCTGTCTGAGTAGAGTGGTTCAGTGGTCTTCTCAGCACAGAAACCCTTCTGACCCCACTCCCCATGTCAGACTGTTACTATCCCTGTGTCTCCATCCTGCTGTCTTAGGCCATCTTTGTTCAGGTGTGATGGACACGAAGTGGGCCACATTCCAGCA
Source organism: Nanger dama (assembly GCA_917880005.1). Classification (NCBI taxonomy): domain Eukaryota; kingdom Metazoa; phylum Chordata; class Mammalia; order Artiodactyla; family Bovidae; genus Nanger; species Nanger dama. The sequence goes on along the minus strand of CAKJTW010000044.1, from coordinate 6,373,807 downwards.
GAAGCTTTGGGTGACTCTGTGGCTTGTCTCTCTCTCTCGGCTCTCTGCCGTGAGAACAGCAGGTCCAATACACGGGCTGCCCCACTGCTGGGCTCTGTCATACATGATGCTTTGGTATGCCACTGAGATTCTGGGGTCATTCGTCACTGCAGCAAAAGGTGACCGGCACAGCCCTTGACAGAGGATGCCCTAGCCCCAGCTCAAATGCACCAGGCCTCCCTGATTTCCAAAGGGTGGTGGGCCCTCCTGAGTGGGGACTGTCACTCTCGAGGAAGCAACTCAGGATGGCCAAAGTCTCTCTAGAGTGACTAAGCTGCTGAGGCCACCAGCTGAAAGTGCTCAGCTATGACTTTTTCCACCTGTCTAACATCTCAGTGATCCCAACCCTGTCAGGTCTCTGCTGGCCTTACAGTGCTGGAAAGGAGCTAGGCAGTTTAGGAATCATGATTTCTCAGGACACAAATAGGGCTTTGAATGTCCTTTCAGAGACTCTCTGTGCTGTGGTCCCTGGTATACGTGTGTGCCGAGTCACTTCCATCATGTCTGACTCTTTGTGACCCTGTGGACTGTAGCCTGCCAGGCTCCTCTGTTCATGCGATTCTCCAGGCAAGAATACTGGAGTGGGTTGCCATTTCCTCCTCCAGGGGATCTTCCCAACCCAGGGATCGAACCCACATCTCCTCCATTGCAGGTGGATTCTTCACCACCAGCACCACCTGGAAAGCCCTTGTGAGCCCCCAATAGTGGCAGTTCCAGGAGCTCACTGCTTGACAAAGCAGCACTGCCTGGAGGGTCAGTGCTGATAACCACTCAGTTCTCACAACAGTCAGACCCAGATCCCACCTGATGAGGCCATCCCCCTTGGAAACATCTAGGTGTTGGTGATGAGGCAGAGAACGAAACAAAGCCTGCCTCTGAATCTTGGGGACAGAAAGTAAACCGATGAGCAATATACAACAGAATACAACAGAATGTAATAGAGCGTATGAAAGCTGATTGAAGGTGAAAGCGTTAGCTGCTCAGTCATATCGGACTCTTTGTGACCGCATGGACTGTAGCCCGCTGTAGAGAATGTGCCACGCTGTAATAAGTGCTTCAGAGGAAAGCAAAGCAGCATGGGGTGGATGGGGCGAGGCAAGGGTTAGCACTATTTTATCCAAGGTGGGGGATGGCCTGCCATGGGCAGCACCTGGGAGGAAGTAAGGCAGGAGCCCCGTGCTTTCTGAGAGAAGATGTAGGCAGAGCACACTACAAGTGCAAAGGCCCTGGAGGCAGCGTGAGCTGGCAGGGCTGAGGGCAGCCAGGAGCAAGCATGGCCAGGGCGGGGGTGAGCAGGAGAGGGCGGGACCCCAGAGGCGGCAGGGGGAGGTCACGCAGGGCCTGGCAGGCTGCTGCCTCTTGCTTGAATAAGATGCAGTCTGGGGGTGTTTAGAGAGAGGGAGGGCATGCCCCCAGGGCCACCATGGCTCCACGTGGCGGTGAGCCTACAGTGGGTGGAGGCTGCAGGGAGGGCATGGAGGAGGCCAGTGCAGTGGTCCAGGTGGGAGACAAGGGTGGCCTGGACCAGATGGGGCGCTGGAGGGTGTTGGACTAAGTTTTGAGCAGATGGGGCTACCCAGTTCCATCCTGACATGGTTCCTCCTCATCCTTTAGGGCAAGCTCAGGCCACCTCGTCTAGAGCTCATTCCAGACCCCTTGGCAGAGCTCACCACTCTGTCCTTCACGGCCCATGGACTAACTGCAGTGACACTCCTCTCATCAGACCCCTTGCTCATGCTACAAAGATGGAGACGCCGTGCCAGCCTTGGGGGTGAGGATAAGCAGCACCCCCCTGCAGACTGCTTACGGCAGTGCCTGGCACACTGCTTTACAGTGGGACCAGTATTGTCAGTATTCTGTGTCTCCTTGGTGGGAAATGAAGACTTCGTAGATGGCATGCAGCCTTGCTCCCATTTCAGTGCCTGACAACTGCGTGAACACTTCTGAAAGACACGAACCAACTTCTACCCATTTCTCCTAGTCCTGGTCTTTAGAGTATAAGAATTCCTTCTCAAATATCTGAAGATAGGTCTTTGGTTCCCCTTTTAAGTTTTCTCTTCTCTTGATCAAAATAATATACAGATTCTCAATCTGTTGTAAGTCTCAAATCAGTCACTGCTATTCTTAAAATGGATTGATATGTCATGGATAGAAAGGTACAGATGTGACCTGAAAGCAGCGAGAGGATGTGCTGGTTTTCTCTTTAAGTGGGGACTTGCTTTCATGAATGCTCCCCAACTCTGCGCCATTTCCTTTCTTTCTTAAAGCAACCACACTGACCTCTGCTAGCACCTATGACGTTTTTTCTCTCAAGAACTGACTCTCAGCTGCCAGTAGCCAGAACAGGAGATCCCACCCATGACAAGGTCATGCAGGAGAGGCCTGATGGGCAAGGCGGAATCAGGACTCAAGGGACTCCTGGATCGACCCCACCCATGACAAGGTCATGCAGAGAGACCTGACGGGCAAGGTGGATCAGGACTCGAGGGATCCCCTGGACCTGCTTGAACATCTACCCCAAAACCAGAATTTGTCCATCTTACAATCTTATGCTTTTCGCCAAACTCTTTTTATATTAATGGGGGCTGTCCCCAACCACCTTTCTCTGAAGGAAATCAACTTAGAACTCTAGTTAATAAGTCTCCTGGGCATGATAAGAATGTTTCAATTCAAATCCCTCTGATAGCTTTCTAACTTGCCTGATAGGTTTATCTGGACGCTTACAACTATGCATGTGATTGTTTACAGCCTCCCAACCACAAGAGGCATGGGGAGTTTAAAACACTCTAGGAATGTAGAGTCTTTTGAGGAGTTAAAAATTATTAGAATAGAACTGGTTAAGGGTTTCATTGTTGAGCCAATGCTTGCCACCAAGTTTTCATATCTTTCGTTGTGTACCTGGGAGTACATTAATTAATATAGTTGATATATACAAATATAAGTAAGTAGCCTTGATATTTAAAACATTAAACCTTGAGTTAATAAATTCCTTCCTTGTTATAGCCCACCGCACCTTTGCCCTATAGGAATGCAACTTTATCTAGTACTTTCAGGGAGTGGCACTAAACTTTAGAAGAATCACCTTTAGAGAAAACAAGTTTTCTGATTAACTAACCTTTATCAGAAAGAAGGGTCATAAAATGTTAGCAGGCCTCCTGGTCAGAAGATGATGTAAATCACGTAAAACTTTTGCATATGGAAAGGTATGCAGAAAGAAAGCCTGGTCTCGATAAGGGTCAGGACTGCTGACCCTGCATGACTCTGCATCTTCCATTATTCTCTATGTACACCTCAAGGTATATAAGCTCCCCTGGAAAATAAAGTTTAGGGGCCTCGCTCACTGAAGCTTGGCCTCCCCGTGTCTTTCTTTCTCTTTATTTTCAGGCTGACTCCCTAGAGCATAGGGGCTCTCTGAGTTTACTTTCCTGCCTGGGCTTCTGAGACCCACGGGAGAGAGAGCCCAAAGTGGGGCACCTTCTGCTATTCAAGAGGGCACTTGTGGCCTACGTGAACAGAGCAAGTCTCTTGTCTGAGGCTTTATTGGCTTTCTGCATAAACTAAGGAATATCAGCCTCTTTCTCTCCTCTATTTTCTTAACTGCAACATTCTTTCTTTATCTCTCTCTATATCTATATGTCTCTCTCGCCTTGCCGTCCATGCTTCGGATACCCTGCATCCATCCAGGGCTGGACGCCGGTACTCAACCAAATCTCCTTCGTCCTGACCTTTGCAATTAACTTTGCAAATATAAATGTTAGGTTTTAGGTGGAGACCTAGGTTTTAGGTTGAGGTCAGGTTGTTGTGCTGACCTGTGAAATGGCTTAGAATCTTGCTGCTGCCTTTTGTATTTGCTGTGCTCCCCAGGGCTGAGCCCAGGGAAGCACAACACATCCACATTGTGGGATACTCACGGGATACGCAAACACTGCTGTGTCATATTCATGGGGCTATCATTGCCCTCGGCATTCATGCCACTGCCATGGGCACCAGCTTCTCCACTTCTGGGCACATAATCAGAGAATGTGGGTACCAACTCTGTTCACACAAAGGTCACAAAGGACTGCTGGCAGGGCTCAGCAGTCCTGCCTTGGGGGCTCCTCCTGGCCCACCACTGGCTAGAAAAGTCAGGTATGTGGAGGTTAGATTCCTGTAGAGCTAGGGAAGGACTGCGAGTCCCCCGGGTCTTTCTCTCCCTTACCTCTGGTGTCTGTTGTGTGCTATGCTTAGTCGCTCGGTCGTATCCAATTCTTGAGGCCTCACGGACGCCTACCAGACTCCTTTGTCCATGGGGATTCTCCAGGCAAGAATACTGGAGTGGGTTTCCATGCCCTCCTCCAGGGGATCTTCCCACTCAGGGATCAAACCCAGGTCAGTGTTTGATCGGAATCTTTACCATCTGAGCCACCAGAAGCTGGTACTTTTCAAAAGGATGACAGGATGGAAAAGAGCTCATGTATCCCTTGTCCTCTTTCCAGATGAATCCTCAGATCCATCCCTGCCTGAAACATGTGCCGAGCCACCGACAGGAGGGCTCTGTGTCATGGGCACACCTGCTAAGGGTTATTGGAACTATTTTTCAGCTGGACCTTCTTGCTCCTGAACTTAAGAAATAACCTGGTGAGGAAGAGGGATGAAAAGTGGCCTCCCTAAGACTTTGCTTTGGTGACAGAAAGAAACCACTTCGCTGAAGGGCCTCGGCTGCACGAGGCCCACATGGGACAGGAGATGACATCACATGCCTGGACATCACAGTCAAGTCCCATCGATTCTGAGTCTGTTAACTTGAGAAGGGCCAACAGTTCCACACAACTATGTGTACTACAATTACAATGCAAACCTGAGCTTTTTTCACTCATATCCTCTAAAAATCTTAATAGCGACATTCATTAGCCGAGTTTGAGTTAGTAGTTCTTAAAAGCAATAAAACTGTAATTCTTGATGAAGCCACCATACTACTTCCATAATTCAGGTCCCTCCCCCATTCCCACAGGGTCAGGTCAGCCTCTCCTGTCCAACCAACACAGACGCATCTCCTTTGTACAAGTGCCAAATTCAATCATTCTAATCAGGTAGTTTTCCGCCTTTATCTGTGGTTTCACTTTCCCCAGTTTACTAGCAGTCAACTGCAATCTGAAGCCATTAAATGGAAAATTCCAGAAATAAACAATTCATAAGTTGAAACTGTGTGCTGTTCTGAGCAGTGGGATGAAATCTCTCACCATCCCAATCAGCCCTGCCTGGGATGTGAACCATTCCTTTGCCTAGCTTATCCACACTGTATAGGCTCCCTGCCACTTAGTACAGGAAATACAAAGTATGTAAATACCTGCAGGGTTCAGTACTATCCTGGGTTTCGGGCATCTACTGAGGGGCTTGGGGTATATGGCCCATGGACGAGGGGGCACTACAAGATTTTGGACAGCTCTGTTACTACCTGACATCTTGTTTTTTGTTTTGTTTTGTTTTGTTTTACTGCTGTTGCAAAAAATACAGACTGATTATCTTGCACTTCTGGAGGTAGAAAAACTGACGTGGATCTCAAGGGGCTAAAATCAAGGTGCTGCATGGCTGGTTCCTTCTGGAGACTTGAGGAATACTCTGCTTCCTTGCCTTTCCCAGCTTCTACACACTGCCCTGAGTCCCTGGCTTGTGGCACCTTCTTCCGTCTTCAAAGCCAGCAAACCAGGTAGAACTTTTCTCACACTATATCACTCCAACCTTCTCTTCTGCTTCTCTCTTCTGTTTTAGGACCCTTGTGATCACACTGGAACCACTCAGATAATTCAGGAAAAACCAGCTGACTAGAAACCTATATTAATTTGCTAGAGCTGCTGTGAAGAAGTACCACAAGCCAGGTGGCTTAAAACAGTTCAGTTCAGTTGCTCAGTGGTGTCTGACTCTTTGCGACCCCATGGACTGCAGCACGCCAGGCCTCCCTGTCCATCACAGACTCTGGGAGCTTACTCAGACTCATGTCCATCGAGTCGGTGAAGCCGTCCAACCATCCCTCCCTGTCATCCCCTTCTCCTCCTGCCTTCTATCTTTCCCACCATCAGGGTCTTTTCCAATGAGTCAGTTCTTCTCATCAGGTGGTCAAAGTATGGGAACCTCAGCTTCAGCATCAGTTCTTCCTGAATATTCAGGACTGATTTCCTTTAGGATTGACTGGTTGGATCTCCTTGCAGTCCAAGGGACTCTCAAGAGTCTTCTCTAACACCACAGTTCAAAAGAATCAATTCTTTGGTGCTCAGCTTTCTTTATAGTTCAACTCTCACATCCATACATGACTGCTGGAAAAACCATAGCTTTGACTAGATGGATCTTTGTCACCAAAGTAATGTCTCTGTTTTTTAATATGCTGTCTAGGTTTGTCATAGTTTTTCTTCCAAGGAGCAAGCATGGCTGCAGTCACCATCTGCAGTGATTTTGCTGCTGCTATTGCTGCTAAGTCACTTCTGTCATGTCTGACTCTGTGTGACCCCATAAACATCATCCCAGCAGGTTGCCCCATCCCTAGGATTCTCCAGGCAAGAACACTGGAGTGGGTTGTCATTTCTTTCTCCAATGCATGAAAATGAAAAGTCAAAGTGAAGTTGCTTAGTCGTGTTCAACTCTAGCGACCCCATGGACTGTAGCCTACCAGGCTCTTCCATCCATGGGATTTTCCAGGCAAGAGTACTGGAGTGGGGTGCCACTGCCCCCCACAATAAAGTCTCTCACTGTTTCTACTGTTTTCCCATCTATTTGCCATGAAGTGATGGGCCCAGATGCCATGTTTGTTTTCTGAATGTTGAGTTTTAAGTCAGCTTTTCACTCTCCCCTTTCACTTTCATCAAGAGGCTCTTAAGTTCCTCTTTGCTTTCTGCCATAAGGGTGGTGTCATCTGCCTATCTGAAGTTATTGATTTTTCTCCTGGTGGCAATATTGATTCCAGCTTGTGCTTCATCTAGCCTGGCATTTCTCATGATATATTCTGCATATAAGTTAAATAAACAGTGTGATAATATACAGCCTTGATGTACTCCTTTCCCAATTTGGAACCAGTCTGTTGTTCCATGTCCAGTTCTATTGCTTCTTGACCTGCATACAGATTTCACAGGAGGCAGGTCTGGAATTCCCATCTCTTTAAGTTTGGCATTCCCAAACTCTTCCACAGTTTGTTGTGCTCCACAGTCAAAGACTTTGGCATAGTCAATAAAGCAGAAGTAGATGTTTTTCTGAAACTCTGTTGCTTTTTCTATGATCCAGTGAATGTTGGCAATTTGATCTCTGGTTCCTCTGCCTTTCCTAAATCCAGCTTGAACATCTGGAAGTTCTTGGTTCATGTACTGTTGAAGCCTTGCTTGGAGAATTTTGAGCATTTCTTTGCTAGTGTGTGAGATGACTGCAATTGTGTGGTAGTTTGAACATTCTTTGGCATTGTCTTTCTTTAGGATTGGAATGAAAACTGACCTATTCCAGTCTCGTGGTCACTGGAGACAGAATGAAAATCACAAGCACAGAAAACTAACCAAAATGACCACATGGACCACAGCCTTGTCTAACTCAAGGAAACTATGAGCCATGCCATGTAGGGCCACCCAAGACAGATGGATCAAAGTGGAGAGTTCTGACAAAAATGTGGTTCACTGGAGAAGAGAATGGCAAGCCACTTCAGTATTCTTGCCTTGAGAATCCCATGAACAGAACGAAAAGGCAAAAAGATAGAACACTGAAAGATGAACACCCCAGATTGGTATGTGTCCAATATGCTATTGGAGATCAGTGGAGAAATAACTCCAGAAAGAATGGAGAGATGGAGCCAAAGTGAAAACGACATCCAGTTATGGATGTGGCTGGTGATGGAAGTAAAGTCCAATGCTGTAAAGAACACTATTGCATAGGAACCTGGAATGTTAGGTCCATGAATCAAGGTAAATTGGAAGTGACCAAACAGGAGATGGCAAGAGTGAACATCGACATTTTAGGAATCAGTAAACAAAAATGGACTGGAATGGGTGAATTTAACTCAGATGACCATTATATCTACTGTGGGCAAGAATTCCTTAAATGGAGTAACCCTCATAGTCAACAAAAGAGTTCAAAATGCAGTACTTGGGTGCAATCTCAAAATGACAGAATGATCTCTGTTCATTTCCAAGGCAGACCATTCAATATCACAGTAATCCAAGTCTATGCTCCAACCACTAATGCCTAAGAAGCTGAAGTTGAATGGTTAAACGAACCTACAAGACCTTCTAGAACTAATGCCAAAAAAAAAAAAAAAAAAAAGATGTCCTTTTCATCATAGGGGACTGGAATGCAAAACTAGGAAGTCAAGAGATACCTGGAGTAACAGGCAACTTTGGCCTTGGAGTACAAAATGAAGCAGGGCAAAGGCTAATAGAGTTTTGCCAAGAATGCACTGGTCATAGTAAACACCCTCTTCCAACAACACAAGGGAAGACTCTACACATGGACATCACCAGAGGGTCAACAGCGAAATCAGATTGATTATATTCTTTGCAGCCAAAATGGAGATGCTCTATACAGTCAAGCAAAAACAGGACGGGGAGCTGACTGTGGCTCAGATCATGAAATTCAGGCTTAAATTGAAGAAATTAGGGAAAACCACTAGACCATTCAGGTATGACCTAAATCAAATCCCTTATAATTATACCAGAGAAGGCAATGGCACCCCACTCCAGTACTCTTGCCTGGAAAATCCCATGGACGGAGGAGTCTGGAAGGCTGCAGTCCATGGGGTCGCTGAGGGTCGGATATGACTGAGCGACTTCACTTTCACTTTTCACTTTCATGCATTGGAGAAGGAAACGGCAACCCACTCCAGTGTTCTTGCCTGGAGAATCCCAGGGACGGGGGAGCCTGGTGGGCTGCCGTCTGTGGGGTCACACAGAGTCGGACACGACTGAGTGACTTAGCAGCAGTAGCAGTATAATTATACAGTGGAAGTGACAAAAATAAATTCAATGGATTAGATTTGATAGACAGAGTGCCTCAAAAACTATGGATTGAGGTTCATGACATTGTACAGGAGACAGGGATCAAGACTATTCCCAAGAAAAAGAAATGCAAAAAGGCAAAATGGTTGTCTGAAGAGGGCTTACAAATAGCTGAGAAAAGAAGAGAAGTGAAAGGCAAAGGAGAAAAGGAAGATATACCCATCTGAATGCAGAGTTCTAAAGAGAAGCACAGAGACATAAGAGAGCCTTCCTAAGTCATCAATGCAAAGGAATAGAGGAAAGCTATAGAAAGGGCAAGACTAGAGATCTTCTTCAAGAAAATTAGAGATACCAAGGGAACATTTCATGCAAAGATGGGTTTGATAAAGGACAGAAATGGTATGGACCTAACAGAAGCAGAAGATATTAAGAAGAGGTGGCAAGAATACACAGAACTGTACAAAAAAGATCTTCATGACTGAGATAACCATGATGGTGTGATCACTTACCCAGAGCCAGACATTTTGGAATGCAAAGTCAAGTGGGCCTTAGGAAGCATCACTATGAACAAAGCTAGTGAAGGTGATGGAATTCCAGCTGAGCTATTTCAAATCCTAAAAGATGATGCTGTGAAAGTGCTGCACTCAATATGCCAGCAAATTTGGAAAACTTGGCAGTGGCCACAAGATTGGAAAATTTCAGTTTTCATTCCAATCCCAAAAAGGCTTAAAACAACAAGAATTTATTCTCTTACAGCTCTGGAAGCTGGAAGTAAAAAAATTAAAGTGATGGCAGGGTGGTTTCCTTCTGAGGATTCTAAGGAGTCTGTTCCATGCCTGTCTCCCAGGTCCTGGTAACTTTATTTGAGGGAGAACTCTAACAACCTAATTCCACTTGCAGCCCTAACTTTCCTTGACATGTAACCTAACATTTTCATGAGTTCCAGGGATTAGGATGTAGACATCTTTGCTGGTCATTAAGTATACATCACATTAATAGTTCTGAGAAATTTTATCTTCTATTCAAAATTCAGTTTCTATTCAAGTCTTGATTTAAGACTTAAACTAGGTAAAGATCTCATGCAATCTGCTGAAACATGACTTCTCACAAAGAAACAATGGCATCTTCAGGATCACATTCTACTAACATAGTTATTCTAGGTTGAATATAAAGTAAATCTCCAACATAGATAACCAAAAAGAACACAGTTGTGGATCATTCATTGTCAGCAACTTCAAACTGTGAAAAGTGTGAGCTGTTGTATTTCAACATAACAAGCGTTTAAGATAGCAAGTGGTTTGTCTGTGGGGTCAGTTTTATCCATCTCCAAAATGGATCAGTAGTAAGGATCTGGCATTGACTGAGCACCTAGTCTGTGCCTGTCTCTGAGCCAGGAAAGTTCTTTACAATAGCTAAATTAATTGAGGTAAGGTGCCTGTATGTGTTTGTCTGAGCATCTGCTGTAAAAACATGCAAATTCCAAACACAGAATCAAATATCCTACAGATAAACTACCACAGCATAAAAAGAAGGATGTGAAACAGCCTGGAAGCTCCAGGAAGCTGCAGGGAGGTAAAAGAGATTTTGGTTACTGGGATGGCTACTTTGTCCAACCTCATCCCCTCTGTCCTCCAGACATGTGGGTATCAACTTCACGCCAAGCCCTGAACCAAGGGCCCAGGCACTCAGCTCATCGTCCCCACCTTCACAAAGCTCAGTCAAGCGTGTGGTCCTTGGGGGAGAGGGAAACATAAAAACAGGCAATGTCATCACGATCTGATAAGTGCAGTGGACGCAATGGAGCTTGAGCTGGGTCGTGAAGGTCAAGATGAAGTTGGTCAAGCAAAGAAACAGGGCTCAGGGCTCTGAGAGCAAGCACCTACCCATGAAACATTGAGGAGCGACTGTGAGTTTGGGATGACCAATCCTAAAGGATACTTCAGCGTGGGCAGGAGGAAAGCTGCCTTGGGGGTCTCCGGTGATCGTGTACCCTGGGGCAAGATGATGGGTTTCACCAAGGCAGCAGAGAAATGGAAAACAGGCACGCTGATACAAGCCTATGAAAGGGTGGAGTTGACAGGGCTCTGGGTACATGGGGTCATGGAGAGAAAGGAGGCAAGAGTCAAGCTCAGGATTCTGACTGGTCCAGAGGATGCTGGTGGTGCCTCCACTGCGAGGGAAGAACACAGGGAGGGGAGTTGACCTGGGGGTGGAAGGGGGTTATTACTTTCAGGTGGCTGCTAGGCCACTCAGTGGTGCTGGGAAGGGTCTGCAGGTGCGGTTCTGGACGTCAAGGGTGCCATCTGATGGGAGACACAGGGTTGGAAGTCAAAGGCAATAAAGTCCTGGTATACAGCAAGGGTAGGAACGACTAACGACTCATCCGGGGGAGCTTACACTGGAGGACAGGAGGCAGGGCTTGGGGAGTGCAAGCACCTGGGGTTGGACTCAGTCATGGAAGGTTCTGAGGAGTGGGAGAAGAGGTGATGAGCAAGGCCAGTGAGGGCAAGTGGACAGTGCAAGAGGCACCAAGAAGGGCTGGGCTGGATGAGGCTAAGGAGCATCCCTGGATTTAGCCAGGAGGCGGCGAAGCTGATTGGGGGAGGGGCTGGGGAGACCAGTCACCAGTGTTGTAAGTGCAGAATGGATGAGGGTGAAGAGGAGATGCTGGCACTCTTAGCAGATTTGGTTTGATGCCTACAGAGTGGGATCCACAAACCCTCAATTCTGGGGTGACACTCCACCTTTGGAGACTAGACCTAGAGGTCAGCAAGATGTCCCATGACTTGGGAGCCTCTGGTCAAGCAAGCTGCGGGTGAGAAGATGAGTGAGGATGTGAGAGGGGACAGCTGCGTGAGAAGGGGATGCCGAGAACGGCCGAGGGCTATGAGCAGTGGCTCATGGAGCCACCTGTCTGGATCTGTGGGCCACCCTGCCCACTGGCAGTGCCTCGTGGAAAGTCATCTGGGCCAAATGGCAGAGCAGATGACCTGTTGGAGACCTGGGCCGTGTCTGAGAAGCTGGAGGCCAGCTGGGGAGGGAAGCCAGGGGCCTGGTGTGGACAGCATCGTGAGGAGAAGACTGTGTCGCCCACTAGGCTCCTCTGTCCACAGGACTTCCCAGGTAAGAATGTGTTGTACTTAGTTGCTCAGTCACGACCGACTCTTTGCGACCCCACGGACTGTACAGTCCACGAAATTCTCCAGGTTCAGAATACTGCAGTGGGTAGCCCTTCCCTTCTTCAGGGGATCTTCCCAACCCAGGGACTGAACCCAGGTTCAATCCTTGAACTGGATTCTTTGCCATCTGAGCCACCGGGGAAGTCCAAGAATACTAGAATGAGTAGCCTATCCCTTCTCCAGGGGATCTTCCTGACCCAGGAATTGAATCAGGGTCTTCTGCATCACAGGCAGATTCTTCGTCATGGAGCCACCCGGGAAGCCCTGCCCAGGCCTTTTCACTGCCATCTTGCCTTCGAGCCACCAGAATTCCCAGAGGAAGGCAGCTCAGGGCCTGCTGGGCTTGCTTCACAGATGGAGGAACCAACTCAGAGAGACAGCAACACTGGCCCAAAGCCCACCAGTTATTAAGTGGGTGAGTCCTCTGTGCCCCGACCCAGGGATTTCCTTTTGGTAGTTACACACTCATGCTCTGGTTAGGGGACATCTGACCGATTTCATCAGGATGCCCCAAGGATGAAAGATGCCCACTTACTAGAGCCAGACATTCTCAAAGTCTCAGCAGGTCGCGTTCGGGATCCTGGGATCAGACGGGCCTGGCCTTGAGTATTCCTTCCACCAGCTTGCCAGCTGTGTGACCTTGGACAAGTCAGTACTCAAGCCTCTGCCAGGAGGTCAGCCCAGGCCTGGCGCTCTGTGGGCCTGATAAATATCAGCTGTTATTACTGCTAGAACTATTATTCTCAGTCTAGACATCTGTCTTATTCAGAGGAACTGCTGTTCCTCAAAGCCCTCTGGAATGGCTCGTCTGTGTGGGCATTTGGAACCAAAACAAATTCATTTGAATTTTTAGAAAATTTTCAATAAATCTGTATGATTCAGATGATAGGAATATGAAGAACCTGCTTGAGTGCTGAGTCCTGTAACTCAGTGTGTGTTTTCTCCCCGCTCTGGGCCCCTGGCTCTCATCCATAAAGCAGGACTAGATGCTGACCTCACAGCAGGTAAAGGCCCCAGGGGGATGCCCATGGGGACCCCCAGGGATGGACATCTCCTCCCTCTCTCCCGGGACAGGGCTGCTGCATGCGGGGCTGTGAGTGTCCAGCCGAGGTCAGGCCAGCAGAGTTCTGCCTTCTGCGGATGACAAGGTTCTCCCAGGACACCCGGGCTGTGCTCACCACGTGCACCGCCGGCCTGGGCTGAGCAGACGTGGCAGAGGCCACTGGCCCGGAGCCGGACCTCCTGGGCCTTGTCCCAGAAACACCACGGAGGACGCAACAGCGGCAGACACCGCGTCCGCCTGGGTTGCTCTCACAGCTCAGGGCCGGCTACAGCCAGCAGCTCTGTTATGAGAACAATCAAAACAGGCCTTTAACATGTGCCATTTAAAGTCTCCGAAGATACGTGGCTGCTTTTATTGAGCAGATGTCTGTGAGAGGAGCAGGGTTGGAGGGGGCGGCATGACCAGGACTTAACAGGCTGGGCTGCGAGGTCCTCCCAAGGGATGGAGGGGGACACCTCACAGCTGCACACAAAGTTTCAACGCAGCATTTCTCCACTTAAAACTTGAGAATTATGGGTTCTCGTATACATTTCTTTGAAAAGGAATATTATCCACATATTTGTTTTTTTACAGGAGGAAATGAGAGCCTGCAGTGTGTGATTGGGAGAGAATCCTGGGCCTGTGCATGTGAGCTTCTGCTAGAGGACACTAGTCCTCCCTGAAAACCAGGCTGGGTCAGTCTGAGAACTTGCCGTGCTTCCCTGAAAAGGTTCTTGAGTCAGTGTGGTTAGTTCTCACGTGCCAGGGAAAGGAAGAGAAAGGAATGAGGAAGAGAGAGGGAGGGAGGGAGGAGCAGGGAAGGGAGGGAGGGAGGGGGCAGGAAATGGGGGAGGGAGGGAGGGGCAGGGAATGGGGGAGAGAGGGAAGGGGCAGGAAAGGGGGAAGGGAGGGAGGGGGCAGGGAAGGAAGGCTTTGTTAAAATACAACTTAAGGGAACATGTTTCAAGAGTGGTTTCTCTAGATATTGTACCAGCTAACCATTTCGAGAGTTTCCTACGTACCAGGCAATGTTCTGAGCACTTAACATGATTTGAATTATTTGATCCCTATAACAATCCTATGGAGAGCCACTCTACAGATGAGGAAATCAAGGCACAGAGAGCGTAAGTGGCATGCTCAGGGTCATACATTAGCAAGCAGGAGCATGTTTTTAACAGTTCCATTGAGACCTAATTCACATACTCTACAATTCATCCACATAAAGAGAACAATAATATTCTGAGTTGTGAAATAACCACCACAATCAATTTTAGCACAGTTTCATTACCCTCCAAAGAAAGTCTACAACTCTTAGCTGTCATCTCCCAAAACATACTCTCTCCCACCCCTCTCAGCCCTAAGCAATCACTAAGCTACTTTTCGTCTCCATAGACTTGCCTCTTCTGGACTTTTCATATAAATGGACACATAACACGTGGTTCTTTGTGCCTGGATTCTTTCACTGAGCATGATGTTTCCAAGGCTCATCCACATGATAGCACCTATCAGTATTTCATCCCTTTTTATTATTGAACAATATTTGATTGTATGGATATACCATATTTATTTATCAGTTCATCAATTGAGGGACATTTGGGTTATTTCCACATTTCAGCTATTACGAATAATGCTACAGTGAACATCAGTGGATAGTTTTTGTATGGACTGTGTTTTCATTTCTTTTGACTATATACCAAGGAGTGGAACTGCTGGATGATATGCTAACTCTATGTTTAACAATTTGAGAAATTCCAGACTGTTTCCAAAGCAGCCGCACCATTTTGCATTTCTATAGGAGCATATGAAAATCTAAATTCTCCACACTAACAACTGTGTGTGTTAGTTGCTCAGTGGTGTCCGACTCTGCGTAGCCCCCTGGGCTCCTCTGTCCATGGGATTCTCCAGGCAAGAATACTGGAGTGGGTTGCCATTTCCTTCTCTAGGGGATCTCCCTACTTGAGGGTCAAACCTAGGTCTCCTGCATTCCAGGAAGATTTTTTTTTTTACCATCTGAGCCACCAGGGAAGCTATATTCCCATAAATGTTTGCTATTATCTCTCATTTTGATTACAGCCATCTTAGTGGGTGTAAAGTGGTATCCCATTGTTTTCATGTACTGTGGTAAAATATGTACAAAATTGACCATTTTTAACACTTTGCAGTGTACATTTCAGTAGTATTAAATACATTCACATTGTTGTGCAACCCTCATCATTATCTCCAAAAGTTTTCACCTTCCCAAACTGAATTAATTAGATTCAATAAACAATAACCTCTATTCCCTCTCCCCCCCGGCCCCCGGCAACCACCATCAACCTTCCTTTCTCTATGGCTTTGTTTGCTCAGGCACCTCATACAAGTGGAACCACACAATTTTTGTTCTTTTGTAACTGTCTTAGTTCACTAAGTATAACGTCCTCAGGGTTCATCCAGGTTACAGAGTCTGTCAGAACTCCGTTCCTTTTGAAGGGTGAATAATATTCCATTGTACATGGGTAACCCGTTTCATCTGTCTGTTTGTCCAGAGAGGAACACTTGTGCTGCTCCCACCCTTGGACTATCGTGAATAATGATGCTATGAAGATAGTTGTACAAATTTCTGTTTGAGTTCGTTTTTTAAATTCTTTTGGGTATATACCCAGAAGTAGAATTGCTGGATCATATGGTAATTCTGTGTTTAAGTTTTTAAGGAATCACTGTACTGTTTCCCACAGTGGCTGCACCATTTGACATTTCAAGCAACAGTGTAGAGGGTTCCAATTTCCCCATATCCTCACCAACAATTATTTGCTGTTTATATATATGTATATATATAAAGCTATCTACAGGGGTACAAAGTGGTCCTCATTGTGGTTTGATTGGCATTTCCCTACCGATTAGTGATAATGAGCATTGTTTCAAGTACTTACTAGCCATGTGTACATATCCTTTGGAGAAACGAGTGAACATTTTCTTTGCCTATTTCTTAATTGGGTACCATTTGTTGTTTAGTTGTAGGAGTTCTTTAGATATTCTGCATATTACTTCTTTATTAAATATATGACCTGCCAATATTTTCTCCGATTCTTTGGGTTGCCTTTTCACTTTGTTGATGATGTTCTTTGACGCTCAGTTTTCAAATTTGATGATGTCCGATTTGTCTATTTTCCCTTCCGTTGCCTACGCTTTTTGTTATATCTAAGAAATCATTACCGAATCCAATGTAGGAAGCTTTTTTCCTATACTGTATTCCAAGAGTTTTAGCTTTAACTGTTATATTTAGGTCTTTGACCCATTTTGAGTTTATTTTTGTATATAGTATAAGGTAAAGATTGCTGGGAGAAATATCAGTAACCTCAGACGTGCAGATGTCACCACTCATAGCAGAAAGCGAAGAGGAACTGAAGAGCCTCTTGATGAAGGTGAAAGAGGAGAGTAGAAAAGCTGGCTTAAAACTCAACATTCAAAAAATGACAATCATGGCATCTGGTCCCATCACTTCATGGCAGATAGATGGGAAGCAATGGAAACAGTGACAGACTTTATTTTCTTGGGCTCCAAAATCACTGCAGATGGTGACTGAAGCCATGAAATTAAGATGCTTACTCCCTGGAAGAAACCCATGACAAACCTAGATGTTGTATTAAAAAGAAGAAATGTTACTTTGCTGATAAAGATGCTTATAGTCAAAGCTATGGTTTTTCCAGTAGTCATGGTATGGATGTGAGAGTTGGACCATAAGGAAGGCTGAGCACCAAAGAATTGATGCTTTTTAACTGTAATGTTGGAGAAGACTCTTGAGAGTCCCTTGGCCTGCAGGGGGATCAAAGCAGTCAATCCTAAAGGAAAACAGTCCTGAATATTCACTGGAAGGACTGATGCTGAAGCTGAAGTTCCAATATTTTGGCCGCCTGATGGGAAGAACTGACTCACTGGAAAAGACACTGATGCTGTGAAAGATTGAAGATGGGAGGAGAAGGGGGCGACAGAGGATGATGGTTGGATGGCATCACCAACTCATTGGATATGAGTTTGAGCAAGGCCCATGAGTTGGTGATGGACAGGGAAGCCTGGTGTGCTGCAGTCCATGGGGTCACAAAGAGTCAGACACAACTGAGCGACTGAACATAAGGTAAAGGTCCAACTTCATTCTTTCATATTTTGATATCCATTCTTCCCAATTCCATTTATTGAACTTTATTATGGTTTTGACTTTTGAACTCCTTGATGACTGATGATGCTGAGCATCTTCTCATGTGCTTATTGGTCATTTGCATATCTTCTTCTGAGAATGTCTACTCAGATAATTTACTCATTTTTAAATTGTTTTTTTATTATTGAGTTGGAAGAGTCATGGATGTGTGTTGTTTCAGTCACTCAGTCATGTCCAACTCTTTTGAAACTCTCAGGGTTTGTGGGCCACCAGTCTCCTCTGTCCATTGGATTTTCTAGGCAGGAACACTGGTGTGGGTTATCATTTCCTACTCTAGCAGATCTTCCCAACCCAGGGATCGAACTCATTTTTCTTGGGTCTCCTGCATTGGCAGGCAGACTCTTTACCACTGTGCCACCTGGGAAGCCCAAAGAGTCCTTGATATATTCTAGTTAAAATGAAGTGAATTGAAGTGAAAGTTGCTCAGTCATGTCCGACTCTTTGTGATCCCTTGAAATTCTCCAGGCCAGAATACTGGCGTGAGTAGCCTTTCCCTTCTCTAGGGGATCTTCCCAACCCAGGGACTGAACCCAGGTTTCCTGCATTGAAGGCAAATTCTTTACCAGGTGAGCCACAAGGGAAGCCCAATAATACTGGTGTGGGTAGCCTATCACTTCTCCAGCGGATTTTCCTGACCCAGGAATCGAACTGGTGTCTCCTGCATTGCAGGTGGATACTTTCCCAACTGAGCCATCAGGAAAGTTAAAATGATCTTTTCAGATATATGATTTGTGAAAATGCTTTTCCCCCATTGGTTATCTTTTCATTTTTTTATGGCTTTGGAGAACAAAAGTTTTAAATTTTTATAATGTCCTAGTTTATTTTTTCTTCATTACGTGTGTTTTTACTCTCATATCTAAGAAACCATCACCTAATCCAGAGTCAGGAGGATTTATGCCTAATGTTTCCTTGTTTTATAGCTTCAGCACTTACGTTTAGTTGATTGATCCATTTTGAGTTCATTGTTGTCTATGGTATGATCTAGGGATCCAACTTCTGTTTTTGATGTGGACATTCAGAGTCTCAGTTCCACTTATATAAAAGACTATTCTTCTTCCATTGGATTGTTCTGGTATGCCATGTTGAAAATTAACTGATAGTAAACGAGAGAATGTTTATTTCTAGATACTCATTTATATTAATTGTTCTATATGTCTGTCTTTATGCAAGTACCATACTGTTGATTATTCTAGCTTTGTAGTAATTTTTGAAACTGAGAGGCATAAGTCCTCTAACTTTGTTTTTATTTTTTAAAATTGTAATGACTATTCAGAACCCTTTGCAATTTCACATAAATTTTAGGATCAGCTTGTTCATTTGTGCAGTAAAGACAGTTGGAATTTTGATAGGGATTATGCTTTGTTAGTAGATCGATTTGTGGAGTATAGTCCTCTTACCAATATCAGGCTTTCTACTGGGATGTATTTAGATATTCATTAACTTCTTTCAATAATGTTTTGTCATTTTTGGTGTTTAAGTCTTGCAGTTCTTTTGTTAAATTCATTTCCAAGTATTCTATTGTTTTTGATGCTACTGCAAATGGAATTGTTTTCTCCATTTCTTTTTCAGACTATTCATTGCAAGAGTATAGGAAGAGAATTGATTTTTTTCCATCAATCTTACATTCTATAACCTTGCTTAACTCGTTTGTTAAAAATAACAGGCCCCAAATGGCTTGTATCATTTGCCACGCCCACCAACATGACAGCAAACCAAGACTTAATTGCAGTTTCAATCCCTTCCAGAAATATGACCTTTAAAAGTCAATCTGAAATTTCCTGATGAACACTAGTGAGGTAATGTGCATGATAAAGCCCTTCCCTTCCCCTAAAAGAAGATGGCCTGGACTAGAGCAGTCTTTGTGTATGTTAGTCACTCAGTCGTGTCCGACTCTTTGTGACCCCATGGACTGTAGACTTCCAGGCTCCTCTGTCCATAGAATTCTCCAGGCAAGAATACTGGAGTGGGTTGCCATTCCCTTCTCCAGGGAATACTCCTGACCCAGGGATCAAACCCATGTCTCCTGCATTGCAGGTGGACTCTTTACCATCTGAGCCACCAGGGAAGCAATCTCTACTTGTTAATACTTTCTTGCCCCACCCTTTTCCTGCCAGTAAATACATTCCATTCAGTATGACTCCTTGGAGCACTCTTCTAGCTGCTAGCTGAGATGCTGCCCGATTCAAGAACTGTTAAATAAAGTCAACTAGATCTTTGAATTAACTGAGCTGAATTCTGTTTTTTAGCATGTACATTAGTTCCAGTAGCTTTTTTACTGGATTTTTAGAATCTTCTATATAGAAGACCATGTTATCTGCAAATATATGTAGTTTTACTTCTCTAATCTAGATGCTTTTATTTTTTTTTTACTAATTTCCCTGGCTAGAACCACCAGTACAATGTTGAATATAAGTGGTGAAAACACATTCTTGTCTTATTCCTCTCTTAAGGGAAAAGCATTTAGTCTTTCACTATTAAGTGTGATGATACCTGTGGGTTTTTTTTTAAGTGTCCTTCATGAGGCTGAGAAAATTCTGTTCTATTCATAGTTTGTTGAAAGTTTTGATCATGAAAGAATATTGAATTTTGTCAAATACTTTATGTGTGTTTGTGTTAATTGAGACAATAATGTGGTTTGTCTTTTATTCCACTGATGTGGCATATTACACTATTTGATTTTCAGATAAGTTTCCACTTGATCATGGTATGTAATACTTTTCATATTGCTGGATTCAATTTACTAATATGTTGTTGAAGATTTTTGTGTCTATATTCATAAGTGATATTGGCATGTAGTTTCTTTTCTTGTGATATCTTTGTCTGGTTTGGTCATCAGGATAATACTGGTCTCATAGAATGAACTGCAAAGTGCTTCCTTTTCTACTTTTAGGAAGAGGCTACTAAAAATTGATATTAATTCTTCCTTAGATGTTTGGTAAAATTCACCAGTAAAACCATCTGATCCTGAGCTTTTTCTGTGGGAAGTTTTGAATATTAATTCAGTCTCTTTACTTGTTATGGGTGTGCTCAGGTTATCTGTTTATTCTTGAGTCAGTTACAGTAGTATTTCCAGGAATTTTGCCTGTTTCATCTAATTAATACAATTTTTCATTACACCAGAACGTTTTTAGGTTTTCAGTATAGTAATGCAAAATGTCCAGATAATAACGGGAAGACATAGAGGCTGTTTGAGGGTCACATATACTAAGGACACTGTCTTGTTTAGCAAGCGGCTGGTGATTCTAAATACTTTGGACTTTACTGAAATGCTTATAGTTAAGGTACGTGGGTCACATTTAAGAGTAGCTACCAAAAGAATGGAAATATAATCCACAGCTTCCCAAAAATAGGGAGAAAAAAGAAAAATTGTTAGTTATGAATATCTTATAATTTCCAATATAATTTCCTCCAAACTCATGAACTACGTATTTTTAATTTCTAAAAATATAGAAAAAAGTAGGTCACTATCTTTTACTGCTTATTTCCAGTGTAATTTTCTATGGCCAGAAAGAATAGTGTGTTTTATTATACCATAAATACAGCCTTATCAATCAGTGGGAATGGGGTGAACTAGTCATGATATAATGCAGAAACAATAGGTTATCATATGGAAGAAATTAATTCATTGTCTCAACTCAGACTATACAGAAAAAGGCATTCTGGATGGGTTAGTTCAGTTCAGTTTAGTCGCTCAGTCGTGTCCCACTCTTTGAGACCCAATGGACTGCAGCTCGCCAGGCCTCCTTGTCGATCACCAATTCCTGGAGCTTACTTAAACTCATGTCCATCAAGTCAGTGATGCCGTTCAACCATCTCATCCTCTGGATGAGTTAAAGCCTTCTTATATGCACAAAAAAGCCAAACCTTAAAAGTTCTGAAAAAATACATAGGAAAATATATTTGCAGTTTTAAGGTCAGGAAGGAATTGTAAAACAAGACAAAAGAAGGACAATTCCTAAATTAAAAATTAACCAATTTAACTAAATTAAAGATGAAAGCTTCTACTGAAAGACCTCATAGGTGAAGAGAGATGCCTCAAATAAGGGAAAATATAATCCAAGGTATATGAGGAAGCTCATAATCAATTGGTAAAAGATAAGTAGCCCAACAGGACAATGGGCAAAGAACAGGAGGATAAATCACAGAAAAAATATAAATATCCTCTTAACATATGAAAACACTCAACCTCACTGCAGCACAGGGGAATTTAAAAAAATCAAACAATAAGGCACCATTTCCTCCCCACCAGATGGCAACACTACAAAGACTGCTGCTGCTGCTGCTGCTGCTAAGTCGCTTCAGTCGTGTCCGACTCGTAGCGACCCCATGGACTGCAGCCTACTAGGCTCCTCCGTCCATGGGATTTGCCAGGCAAGAGTACTGGAGTAGGGTGCCATCGCCTTCTCCGACAAAGTCTGACTAAGCTAAATTTGTTCACAACTGGAGCAATGGGAGCCCTCTGGCGCTGGTGACAGGGTAATGCTAGGCAAGCCTTTGGAGAAAAGCTCGAGGTGTGCAGACCTGTGACTGTGTAGTCACCCTTGTAGGGACACAACGGGCACGTGTGTCCAAGGAAACTGGACAAGGATGTTCACCGCATAGGTGTGTATTAGCTAATCTCAGACTTTCCTACACTTTTGAACATTTTTCATAAGAAAAATGCTTGCACAACCCAGAACCAGATCAGATGCACTAAGTGACCTTGACTGCTGAGAGTGGCGGCATCTGTGGTCAACTGAGAATGAACGTGGTGTCTGTCCTGGGAGCTGTCAGGCTCCAGTCTACTGTTGCCATGTGGGTCAAGTATTGCCACATCTTTCCTTTTAAAAAATAATGTTGAAAGCTCCGAGTCTTACTGCAATCTCTTGATTTTTAAAGTATTGGAAATGAACTCTAAAACCTTAAGACGCCTGTGCGGGCCAAGCCATGTCTGCTGTGGAATTCAGTTCTGCCTCTGGTCTGGGACTGCCCACTTAAATTTTCCAAGGAGGCAGCTCTGGTGGTTCTGAACCTAAACCAGGGAGGCTGGACGTGCATCTTCCTGTGGCTCTGGCCTGAGAGGCCACTCTGCACCTCTGTCTTGCCACATGGGTCCTCCTGCAATGCTTTGTCCCAACATTCTTATTACACACACACTCTAATTTGTCTTTTGGTTGGCTCAATATGTGTGTCCCAAGAATTCTGTCCTGAGAAGATGAGGGAAACAAGACTCCCCCAGATTTATGATGTGATGCAGTTTTCCCAAGACAGCAGTCTGAGCAGTACCAGTCTGAAACCAAGACCAAAGTCCTGAATCCAGGGGGCTGCAGATAGCTGGAGGCCTGATGGACGCCAGCAGGAGCCCCGGCCCAGCTGGCCCAGTGGCCCAGCCCCACCAAATTATTCAACATGCAAACATGCAAGCAGGCCTCCCCGACATTCCAGCCCTGCCACTGCCTCACACTGGCTAGGAAAACGCTCAGGATTTCACAAGACTCTGAAAACGTTTCTGGGGGAGTTCTCCAGAGCTGGAGCGAGCCACAGCCCTGTGTCTTCTGGAAGGGGCACAGAGAGGAAAGGCTGTTGTGTGCAGAGGGACAGGGGCAGGGCTCCAACAGGACCAGTCTGCAAACCTGGCTGACGCTGGCTCTGAGCTCGCCCTGCAAGGGTTCTGGCCTGGTTCTTTATGAGCCAGGGAATGTACAGCGCCGCCCGTGTCCCCACCCACGGCTCCCTTTAATTGCAAACCTCCCATTTGCTCTCTGAGCCCCTCCTGCCAAAGGCGCTTCCCGACTCCCCCAGAGCAGACAGGAGCCGGCCAGGGCCCTGGACAACAGCCTCCACGGTGACTCTTTGTTGGTCTATTTTGAATTGCTGGTACCGCCTAATGTGCTGCTGGGTTAGAAGCGGTGGCCCTGCTGGGATGGTTTGGAAAGGGTGGTGTCTGCGTTGAGTCTGGGAAGAGATTCCCCGGGGAGACAGACATCCAGGCCAGAGCCACGTGGAGACAGCTGGCGATGTGGTGCCCCAGTCCTGCTGGGTGGCTGGCATCCTGCAACATCTTCCTTCCCGCACTGACTAAAATGACGCAGGGTCCTCGGCGAGCATCACTTGTCATGCCAATCCTTAGTGCAGATGGCAGCTTCGACGCTTTTGACCCCGGCAACTGCCCTGCCTGATTTGTACTGGTTCCTCCTTGACTTCTCAGATGCCGGGAGCTCCTGCTGCTTGCCTTCTACTTCTCTGAAGCCGCCTCCTCCCCTGTTTTCCAAGGAGTCCCGGTCCCACCCTTGTTCAGGCTTGGGCTCCTTTGTTCCATGGCCCTCCTTCCTTCCCTTCCCTTTCTTTTCCTTTCCCAGAGCTAACTCATGACATGATTCCCGTGTGTATCATGATGCATAGGCCTTCCTGCTGTCCACTTTGGAAACTCCAGGACTTCGTGACTGGCAGCCTGAAGGACATCAGGGGTCCCACACGTCTGGTTCTGGGCGGGCAAGGTCATAAACCATTCCTCCTTGCCCCACTGCCAAGACTCTTTTTGAGACCAGCCATGCAAGGTTAGAGGGCAGCTGCTAAGAGCCACCAAGCCAAGCCCCGTGAGGGATGTCAGATCTGCCTCCCTTTCCATGGCCACCTTGCCTGGGTATTGTAACAGTCTCCTAACTTGCCTTCCCACCATGGGATCTCTTTTCTCTTCCAAGTAATCTATGCACCTCTGCCATGTCATTAGCTATGTGACTTTCTCACTCTAAAACCTTCAATGGCTCCCTAGGGCCTACTATCTTTCACATTCTGAAGTCACACTCAAGGCCCAGCCCAATAACTTCAGTCATTCCTTCAGTCCAGGCTCCTCCATCATTCACTAGGGATTGAAGATGTTTTCATGAGTATAAACAGGCAAACAAAAATAAGACACTGCTCTAAAACAAATGAAAATTAGGTCAGATCAAGGTAGCAGGACTAGCCTTACCCCCTGGCTTTGGTTGGCCTCATGCGCTCCTCCCTGTGTTTGACATTCCCTGACCTGGAGACATGGGCACTGATCCCTCTGCCTGCACAGCCTCCTCACTTGCTCAGTTGGCCGGTTTCAAGAGTCTGCCCCTCCAGGAGCTCTTCCAGAGGTCCCACATGTGCCCTCTTCTGCCTCTGTTTCCCAGTCTGAAGGATACTCTTTCCCCCAAGAATATCCTCACCTTGTTATGGCTGGGAACCTCCTAGGAGGCAAGAGGTTTGGTTCTAGTTTGGGCTCACTGCCTAAGTCTTTGATGACTTGGGCTGCTGAACTTCCCACCTTTGCTTTACCATGTGTAATGGGGTGATGGGGTGAATGGCTCCTATTCATTTCTCACATGGACATGCCAGCGATTGATCACACATGTCAACCTGTTATCATCTCGTGCCCCTCTTCTGGATGGACCTAGGTCTTAGCAGGCTCATCACTGAAAAGTCCAGTATCTGTATTTCCCATCCCATACACTTACTTCAGCACATTGCTCACAGACCTGCCTACCTTCTCCTCAAGGGTGGATCTCATTAAGGCAGTGTGTTCTGAGAACACCCTAAACCTTGGCTCCAGCACTCTGGAGAGACACTGTGTATTAACGCTGCTGGCTAATAAAACCACCAGCAGTTTCCTATAAAAAGTTACAGTGGGATAAATCTACAATAAAATATTCATGCCCTTTATTTCACTTCACAGAGAGATTCAAACATCCCAACCAAATGGAATCACAGCAGATGCTGGGCAGATGTTCTTCAGTCAAGGGAATGAGAGACAATGATTAGTCTCAATTAAGTTCTCAATAAATTATGTAACAGATTCCTTTAGCCACTCAGCCCTGAGTGGTTTGCTGGGCCAAAGTCAGTGAACTTGGTCCAAAACTATTTAGAAACTTTGGATTGCTTTGGACAATTCATGTTCTGAGTAGACTGTAGGGAATCTTGGCATGAGAGGAAATAATGAATACCATAACCACTTTCAATTGAAAATAATAATTTGTTAATAATTTTAATAGCTAATGAGCTACAGAAACTGTGTTCCTGAGCCCTCCAAGTAGAAAGGAAAGAGGTTCATTTTACTTCTGGCATGATTAAGTCTATGGTATGAAATCCCCCTGTGAACTTTTGAGATTTTTATTCAGCAAATACTGTGTCAGAATGATCTATTTTCACTAGAATATTGCTCCTTCTCTTTGATTTGTAAAAGCACGTTCCTAAGTGTCTGTCCTGCAAAGGTGGCTCTGTCTAATTGAGCTTTAAGGATTTCCCACCAACAGGCACACGCGACTGGCCGCCCTCTACTCTGCCATCAAGAACCAGGGAAAAGAGGCTTCTACTGCAAGTTCTGCTGGACTGAGTTCCATGTCATCTTCTCCCTCCTCCAAGTGTTGCATGTTGTCAATTTTAACTTTTAGGCGAACAAAAGAAAATTTTATTTAGAAAATTGTAGAGAATGTCCCAGTCCTTGGCAAAATGTTTGGGGTCACTCAGAGTCCAGACTCTCTTCCCTCTGGCTCTCAAAGGCCTGCTCACATTTTGCGGTAGATGATTCTTGTCTCTGGCTCTTCTGAGAGAAAGCTTCTAGCACAGAGCCTTGCACTTATTAAGGGGGCAACAAATGTTCTTTGAATTTAATTGAATTCCATGATTGTCAATAAAGAAAATTGAGAAGTGATCAGGAGCTTCCTAACATGATCTTTGTGTTCATCCCCAGGGTATCTCTTGTCTACACTTTCAGTCATATTAGGAATCTCTTCTAGAGTCATATTTTTGTTTACTTAGCAGAAATGACAAATACAATTCATGTACATTGTTCAAAATCTGAAAAGTACATAAAAACATACAGCAAGAGAACTGAAGAACATACATGGTCTCAGTCTCTTCCTAAACATATTTTCTTTAAAGACACCATATTATAAACAAGTCTCTTAATATTTTGCCTATTTCTTTCTTGATAGGAGAAACAATTCCTATGTGATTAAAAATATTGTCTCGAGTGACTTTCAATGCTTGCATAACGCTCCATTGCACAGACAGAGCCATTTTATTTAGGTAGTGCATACTTGGACATCTGGGTAGTTGCCGATTTTGTCCATAATTTGGATGATTCCTTGAAGGCAAAGTTGAAGTCCTGGATCCAAAGTGATGAGTGATGCCTTCAGAAGACTGGCAGGGACTGCGTGTATCTGTGCATGATGGGGAGCTCATTCCACTATGGCCAGGATGTCTGTCCCATTAGTTTGTTGAAACACCAGAGTAGGGGTGCTTGTTCTCTAGATGATGACACAAGGTATACAGAGGCACTGGGGCAAGTCCCTCCAGCTATCTGGAAATCTCTCCAGATACTCTGAAATCCTTCCAGGTATTCCTTTAGTTTTCTTTCTTTCTTTCTTTTTTTTTTTTTTTTACTAATGTACATAGCCTTTCAGTTGTTCTTCATGAGGCAGCAGTTTCTGGGCCTCTCACCTTGACCGCCATCTCCTGCTGTGGACATAGCCATCCCAGACAACTCATGCCCTAGCATGTGGCCTTAACAAATACACTCTTCAGTTATAACCTCAGAAGCTTCAAGTCAATAAGCAATAAACACACACTAACTGGGCCCCTCTGTAAGCAGATGCTATGTGCTTTAGTCTCTGCTCAGTTCCTACTAAGAGGAGGAAAGGGAGGCTCATGCGAAGTGGCCTGCTTGGGCTTACACAGCCAGTAAGAGATGAGCTGGCTCCACCCAGGTCCCCTGGGATGCAGTACAGCTACTGCTTCCTGCTACCCTGATGCATCCACACAGATCTCGGCTGGGCATCTGACCCCTGCCCTAGTCACGAGCTCTGCTACCCTGATGTGTCCACAAAGATATCGGCTGGGCATCTTACCCATGTGCTAGTCAGGAGCTCTGCTACCCTGATGCATCCACACTGATGTTGGCTGGGCATCTGACCCCTGCCCTAGTCATGAGCCCTGTTACCTCAACACGTCCACACTGATCCTGGCTGGGCATTTGATCCCTGCCCTAGTCACGAGCTCTGTTACCTCAACACGTCCACACCGATCCTGGCTGGGCATCTGACCCATCCCCTAGTCACGAGTTCTCCCACAGGGATCAGGGCTAGGGCTGCCTTGTGCCCCTTTAAGTTTTTCTCACCTGGAGGAAGCTCTGAAAGGTGGAGAGGAGACACTTCATCAAATGTTATCCTCAATTGGTGCTCAGTTAAGGCTGTCAAATGAGTGAACAAAGGAACAGCTTTAAATGCCTAGGCTGAGTTTAATGTCAATGGACATCCCCAGGTCTCTGCACTTTTGAGTTACTTCCCTTTGAGCCAAATGTGGGTTTGGTATCCTGTAAATTTTAATTTTCAGGTAGAGGGGACCTTTGTTCTTAAAATTTTTTTCATTAATTTCCAACTCCATTGATCTGTGATCAGAGGCTACTATCTGTACTATTTCTAGGAACCTATTGATGTTCTCTTTGTGCATTTGAGAAAAAGGTGTGTTTTCTATTATCAGGGTACAGTACTTGGTATATATGATTTATATTATTGATTATATTATTTAGATCTTTCATATCCTTTCTTATTTTTTATTTACTTGCCACTTGGTGTGTCTTATATTAACAGTCACCTATATGCAATAAATTTCTGTCTATATTTCTTTGCATTTCCTGTGGTTTAGGCTTTACATAGGTAGTTGCTGTGTTATTTGGGACATAAACATTCATTACTGTTATATCTTCATTGTTAAATATGCCTATCTCCATCTTTGTTTTAGTTTTATCTCTACAATTAAACATTTTAAAATGTTCACCATCAACCCTTATCAAAGTGTCCCCAGTAACCTCTCAGTTAAATGAAGAGCATCCTATCATAGCGGAGTTGGCAAACTATGGCCTGAGGGCCTGATCCCTTCTGCCATTTGTTTTTTAAATAAAGTTTTACTGGGAAATAGCCCTACCTATTTATCTATTGTCCATGGCAGTTTTGGCGCTACCATGATAGAGTTGAATGATAATGACAGAGATCACATGGCTTAGAGAGCTAAAAATATTTCATATCTTCAGTTAATAGAAAAAAATCGGAGTCTTGGTCTGGTAGAGTCCTTAAGAAGGGCTCATGGGCACAGTAGCCTAAGCCTCTGCCCAAAGGACAGTTTCGCTAGCTATAAAATCTTCAGTGCACATTCTTCCTCCCTGTCTGCTGTCCTTAGAATCACTGAGAGCTGGGAGTCTGTGTGCCATTCCCCGGAACCACAAGGAGTGGGTGGGGGACGGAGTTGAGGGAGTAGACTAGGTGCTGGGTTCTGAGAGGAGCCCTGCCACTGAACAGCCACAAGTTTCTGCGGAGCCTCCTGATCACACAGCATCGCCCACCACAGAGCCCGGCCCAGGAGAGTCACATGAGAAGACTCTGACAAATTCTGCAGGCAGCGCTGCAGACATACACCAGGGGCCTCCCTGGACAGACAGAGGAGACCTGGGTCTAGCAGCAGCACCATGGGGACGTCCTGGCCATCAGTCCACCTGTTTTCCTGCTTCATCCATAGTGATACCATGGAGACTTGCTAAGTGTTCTGCTGACCTGACCCACCACCCCATTAACACTGTCTGACAGGTCCTGAGTGTTCTCATTAAACCCTCCCTCATTTAGGGCATACACGCAAGCCTTCTTTTCTAAAAATGCACACAAACCATCTGTCTAAATCATTGATTTGTCCTCCAGCTGTGCCAGGGGGTTGACAAAAGGCTGAGGCTACATTCCTTGGACTTGCCCATTTATGCATTTGGGAAATTGAAATCCACCCTCAGACTTTTGGCTCTTCTCTCCTCAGCCACGATTTCAGAGAACCAATCGGCAGAGTCTTGGAGGTAACATCTGTAGAGTTCTGTAGCATCTTGGATTGAATTTCCTCCTGGAATGGGGTTTTTGGATACTTCTGAAAAATCGTGATGATGACAGTGGTCATAAAAATGACTTATTTATCACTTACTGTGTGCCAAGATCTGTCCTAAGCGATTTATTTCTATTAACTCATAATTCTCATGACAGCCTAATGAGATGGGTGCTATCTATGTCCCCTGTTTGTGGAGGCAAGTGGCCTGGTTGAGGTCCCCAGCAGCAACTGTGAAGCTGGGACAGGAATCCAGCAGCTGAGTCTTCATTCTTGAACTTGGACACACAGTTTCCTGAGGCTCGAGCTCTACCATACCTGTACTGCTCCTGGCTGCCATGCTCTGGTGCTTTCCTTTATCTGTCCCAGTTTTCATTCCATTCTTTATGTTGAAAAGCTGGATTTTGAAAAGCAGGATTTTGGCCTTACTTGGGCTTATCTTCCAGTTTTTACTTTGAAGGTTAATTTAAAAAAAAAAACAAAAGCTATCTTTGTAGACACTTTGTAAACAGGATCAGGTTGCAGACCTCTGCCTGTCTGGCTTGAGCTATCTGCTGAGGTTTCAAACTGTTCTCTGCCTATGCTTGCTACCTGCCTCTTTCTCTTGTCGTCTCAGGCCTTGCATCCCGCTCGTCCAGGGCTGCCAGGTGCCCTGGCTCTGCATCTGTCCCCCTCCCATTTGTCTTATTAGGCCTGTCCATGATTATGCATCCAAATAGAATCTTCCAGAATTTCCCCTACCTGCTGAGCTGTGCTGACCTTCTTTAGCTATGGAATCAGAACTAACTCTACTCTGACCTTTATTTATTCTATTTTTAAAAAGCAGAGGGGTCTTTGCTGAATCTTGCTCAGAGTTCCCTGTCCTGACTGTGGCAAACTGCAGAATGATAGTCAGTCATTGCTGCCCAGGTTTTGGTTAGTTAGTTAGTTCAGTCGCTCAGTCGTGTCCGACTCTTCGCGATCCCATGAATCGCAGCACGCCAGGCCTCCCTGTCCATCACCATCTCCCGGAGTTCACTCAAACTCACGTTCATCGAGTCAGTGATGCCATCCAGCCATCTCAACCTCTGTCCTCCCCTTCTCCTCCTGCCCCCAATCCTTCCCAGCATCAGAGTTTTTTCCAAGGTTTTGGTTACTGTTCTCCAATGACTCCTCCTTCCTGGTGTAAGAATTAAAGTCAGAGTGATAAACACTTTCACAGCATCCTTCATCTTCTGAGAGAAGAGAAAGTGGGGAGTGCTTTGTCTCTAAACTTGGGTGACCAGCTGCCTGATCTCCCATCTCTATCTCCAGTCATGGAGTCTCTGCTATGCAAGGCCTGGAGCCTCCAAGAGGGTTCCACCTGCATTTGACTTGGGTAGGGTCTCTGGCCCCAGCTGCCCTCTGGACCTTTTAGTCCTCCAGCCCCCAGAAGATAAGATAACTGTCTTTCCTTCCCAGATTAGCCACATACTTGTTCTACTGGATGATTTTTGTGTTTGTTGTCAAGTTCAAGTCACAGAACCCAGCTCACCAGTCTTGGTTGTTTTCATATTTCTTGAGTTAAAATTTCAAGTAACCTTTGTTACCGTATGCCAGGGGCTCATTGTGTGGTACCTGCACCTCATTATTGGAAGATTTGTTTGAAATGCAGAATCTCAGATCCCTCCCTAGATCCACTGAATCAGAAACTTTAGTGGTGGGCAAGGCATTCTGCAGGTCAATAAGACCCCAGGGGGTCCTGTGCATGTGCCCTGAGGATCATCCCCTGAGGTCCAAGCCTGTCTAGCTCTTGGAGAATGGCTGGCCCTGAGGTCACCCTCTGTCCTCCCTGACAACTCACTGGGCAGATGCAGCTGAAAGTTTTCCCTCCCTGCCCTCAAGATTTAGTGTCAAGCTCACTCAAAGTGGCCAGGGAGTGGTGGCTCCCAAGGAAATGGATTAGGAGTCACGAAAGGGAAATATGCCTGAGCCACGTGCTTGGTGTGGGCCAGAGCACATTCATTACCTCTGCGGTGCTAATTTCTGCTCTCAGGGCCATAAGGAATTCCTCGTGGAAATTATGTACTTATATTTCACCAGGCTCCTTCCTTCAGCAGTATTTAAATCCAAACACAGGTTAGCAGGCAAAGTGTTGGCAGGAGCCAGCATTTCACATCCAACCACATCAAGCAGAAACTCATCACTCACTCCCACTACCCACCTCTCCAGCCCACTTTGCATTAGAGCCATGGAGGGGGACACATCTGGAAGTTTCCAGTCATGCACCAGTCATAATCCAAACTTGGGGTCTGAAAGATGCTGAAACCCCTTCCATAATCCCTTTTCCTTCCCAAGTCCTACCCTTGTCCTACTGATAGTATTATCTGAAGTCCACAAATTCAGAGCTCAGAGACATTCATAAAGTTAGAAATGAACCACTCAACATAATTCTGCTGTTTTAATTTATCCTAAAATACATGTAAATTATGTAAACTTCTGACAAGAAGGGGAATGTTAGCATATACTAGGGGACCTTCCCCCAAATCTTCATTACCTGCAAAATATCACTATTGTATAGTTACACATTGTACTTTGTCTGTGTGTGCACACGTGTGTGTGACGTCTTCAGAAATGATGGACAACATGTAAATGCTGGCCTCCAACAACTGGTTGATGTTTACCACTAATAGAGTTTTGTAGCTGAGCAGTGGTGATGGTTTTGGCTAGTGTTCACTGAGGATTACTTGGGACGGAGGAATTTATAGGCATTACTTCACCTAATTGTCTCAAGACTTCTATGAGAGAGGTTCTAATTTCCCAGTTTATAGGTGCTAAGATCAGGTAACGTGCCCACAAGTTAGCCTGTAGCTAGTGGAGGCTCTGGTACCTGAACCTGTGCCTGCCTCGACCAAGTCCATGACCTCAGTAACCCCCACAGGAGGCTGATTAGCTACTGAACCTAATAAGTTAGGTGCCTTGATTCTTTCACATAATAAGGATATAATGGTCTTTTGTTCCCACCTTTAAAACAAATCTATTTAAATAAAGGCCACAGTAAGGCACGATGGGTGAAGGAAAGATTTAAGAGGTTTCTGCAAGAACTGATGCTAGTAGAACGGAATAAGAAGGGCTACTGGGAAGGTTCAGGGTTGAGTCAAAGTCAGAGTCAAGTCAAGGTTAAGTAGGGTGGGACACAGCATGGATAAATCCACGATGACTGCTCTGCAGGAAGGTGAAGGGTTTAACCACAGGGTCCCAAACCAGCCTCTGCTTCCACTCTTCTGTCATTGGAGCATCTGCCCCGCACCTACACTGGTGTAAAGACACTCACGGTCCTGAAATGAAACCTCGTTTTCAACACAATGCTGCTGACCATGAAGGTGAACAATTCTGGATGACTGAGGTGCTTTCCCCCCACCAGTACTAAACAATCCATTCATCTGTTCAAATGACTCACCGGCCCTCCTAAACCCTGGGTGCTATTGGGCGCAGGGGAGAGAGAAGCATAGCCAAGTTTCCAGTGCCCACCTGACTCATGACAGGTGCTCTACAAATGTTTGTTGAATGAATGGGACATTGACAAGGTCCTTGCCCTTGTGAGAAGAAAGAGAAGGGGAAGAGTAAACAAAGGGCTGACACAGGTATACCACCCATCCATGGCACCCAGGCTAGGTGAGGTCATTGTTCAGCCCCAGTGGGCACACTGGAGGTGTCACAGCTATGGGTTTGAACTCTCAATGGGCAGGTTTAGCTTCTTACTAAAGACCGTGAACCTGGGCCACAGATGGTCTCTCACCTGTCCAGTGCCTCTAACTTGTGCCACTGCTCCCTCCAGTCCGAGGGTCCCTCCCAGTCTCTCTGAGCCCAATATTACCTGACTGGGGGCCAAGAGGAGAAGGCAATGGCAGCCCGCTCCAGTACTCTTGCCTGGAAAATCCCATTGACAGAGCAGCCTGGTAGGCTGCAGTCCATGAGGTCACTAAGAGTCAGGCATGATTGAGCGACTTCACTTTCACTTTTCACTTTCATGCATCGGAGAAGGAAATGGCAACCCACTCCAGTGTTCTTGCCTGGAGAATCCCAGGGAAGGGGAAGCCTGGTGGGCTACTGTCTGTGGGGTCACATGGAGTCGGACATGACTGAAGCGATTGGCAGCAGCAGGGGCCAACAGGGAACCATCAGGCATACACAGGACAGTACCCCTACAAGCACCACACCTGCACCCCCAACACTGTACACACACAGAGGCTTCCTGGGAAGCCACCTTCACATCTGAACCCCTCATCTTAGATAGTAAAATTCCTGAATTTTAGTTTCTTATCTAGCAAGGGTCCAGATAACCATAAGAACAAGTCAGAAAATTAAGCAGCTATAGTATTTAGTCTAACTGTTCTAGTGTTTAATTTTAAAATCGTAAGTTTCATAGTATAGTCTAAAGCCAGGAAGGTTAATTCCTCCAGCTCCATTCTTCTTTCTCAAGACTGCTTTGGTTATTCAAGGTCTTTTGTGTTTCCATACAAACTGTGAAACTATTTGTTCTAGTTCTATGAAAAATACCATTGGTAGTCTGATACAGATTGCTTTAGGTAGTATACTCATTTTTACTATATTGATTCTTCCAATTCAAGAGCCTGGTACATTAATCTATCTGTGTCATCTTTGATTTCTTTTATCAGTGTTTTATAGTTTTCTGTACACAGGTCTTTTGTTTCCTTAGGTAAATTCATTCCTAAGTATTTTACTCTTTTCTTTGCAATGGTGAATGGGACTGCTCCCTTAATTTCTCTTTCTGATTTTTCATTGTTAGTGTATAGGAATGCAAGGAATTTCTGTGTATTAATTCTATATCCCGTGACATTACTATATTTATTGATTCAATTCAGTTCAGTTCAGTTGCTCAGCTGTGTCTGACTCTTTGCAACCCCATGGACCGTAGCATGCCAGGCCTCCCTGTCCATCACCACCTCCCAGAGTTTACTCAAACTCATGTCCCTTGAGTTGGTGATGCCATCCAACTATCTCATCCTCTATCATCCCCTCCTTCTCCCACCTTCAATCTTTCCCAGCATCAGGGTCTTTTCAAATGAGTCAGCTCTTTGCATCAAGTGGCCAAAGTTTTGGAGTTTTAGCTTCAACATCAGTCCTTCCAATGAACAGTCAGGACTGATTTCCTTTAGGATGGACTGGTTGGATCTCCTTGCAGTCCAAGGGACTCTCAAGAATCTTCTCCAATATCTCAGTTCAAAAGCATTAATTCTTCCATGGTCATTATAAATAATGCTAATTTATTGATTAGCATAGTAATAAACAACGCTAATTTATTTATTGATTAATTTATTGATTACCATAGTAATTTTCTGGTGGCAGCTTTTTCACTCTCCCCTTTCACTTTCATCAAGAGGCTCTTTAGTTCCCCTTCACTTTCTGCCATAAGGGTGGCATCATCTGCATATCTGAGGTTATTGACATTTCTCACGACAATCTTGACTGCAGTTTGTGCTTCATCCAGCCTGGCATTTCACATGATGTACTCTATATATAAGTTAAATAAGCAGGGTGACAATATACAGCATCAATGTACTCCTTTCCCAATTTGGAACCAGTTCGTTGTTCCATGTCCAGTTCTAACTGTTGCTTCTTGACCTGAATACAGATTTCTCAGGAGGCAGGTAAGGTAGTCTGGTATTCCCATCTCTTTCAGAATTTTCCACAGTTTGTTGTGATCCACACAGTCAAAGGCTTTGGCGTAGTCAAAAAAAGCAGAAGTAGATATTTTTCTGAAACTTTCTTGCTTTTTCTATGATCCAACGGATGTTGGCAATTTGATCTCTAGTTCAAAATCAAAACTAAAAAAAAAAAAAATTAAAATCTGCATTTCTAAATCCTGCTTGAACATCTGGAAGTTCTCGGTTCATGTACTGTTGAGGACTCATTTGGAGAATTTTGAGCATTACTTTGCTAGCACGTGAAATGAGTGCAATTGTGCAGTAGTTTGCACATTTTTTGGCATTGCCTTTCTTTGGAATTGGAATGAAAACTGACCTTTTCCAGTCCTGTGGCCACTGCTGAGTTTTCCAAATTTGCTGGCATACTGAGTGCAGCACTTTAACAGCATCGTCTTTTAGGATTTGAAACAGTTCAACTGGAATGGGATACTACTCAGCTATGCATTTGAGTCAGTTCTAATGAGGTGGATGAAACTGGAGCCTATTATACAGAATGAAGTAAATCAGAAAGAGAAAGACAAATAGGGCATATTAACACATATACATGGAATTTAGAAAGACAGTTACAATGACCTTTCATGCACGGTAGCAAATGAGACCCAGATGTAAAGAACAGGCTTTTGGACTCTGTGGGAGAAGGCAAGGGTGGGATGATTTGAGAGACTAGCTTTGGAATATGTACCTTACTGGACTTCCCTGGTGGCTCAGACGGTAAAGCGTCTGCCTACAATGTGGGAGACCTGGGTTCAATCCCTGGGTCAGGAAGATCTCCTGGAGAAGGAAATGGCAACCCACTCTAGTATTCTTGCCTGGAAAATCCCATGAATGGAGGAGTCTGGTAGGCTACAGTCCATGGGGTCACAAAGAGTTGGACATGACTGAGCGACTTCACTTTCTCTCTTTCTTTCATGTACATTACCACATGTAAAGTAGATGGTCAGTGCAAGTTTGATGCACGAAGCAGGGTACCCAAAGTAGGTGCTCTGAGACAACCCAGAGGGACAGGGTGGGGAGGGAGGTGGCACAGGTTCAGCATGGGGGGACACACGTATATCCATGGTTGATTCATGTTGATGTATGGCAAAAACCATCATAATACTGTAAAGTAATTACCTTCCAATTAAAAT
Source organism: Nanger dama (assembly GCA_917880005.1). Taxonomy (NCBI): domain Eukaryota; kingdom Metazoa; phylum Chordata; class Mammalia; order Artiodactyla; family Bovidae; genus Nanger; species Nanger dama. The sequence continues at coordinate 6,337,740 of CAKJTW010000044.1, read as the reverse complement.
AAGTAAACTGCTTCTTTAAAAAGGTTAAAAAAAAATAAAATCATGAGTTTCACTTCCAGACAAGGGAACCACCATGGCTCCCCTACAAACCCCCTCTGAACCCGAGGTCACTACAATGCCATCTGCTGACTTCTCCTGTTCCACTTTAAAATATCTACTTACAGGTGCCCTGGTCAAAAAGGGTTCTTTTTTCATGCCATGGTAGAAGTTAGTTGTACTACTTCTAAAATGAAAATGACATAGCAGAAAGTATGAAAGATTTAAAGTAGGAAAACCTTGGTTTGAATTCTACCTGCTACGGGTATGACCCTGAGTAAGTTACTCAACAACCAAGTGTCTTGAAATCTTCATCTGTAAGATGGGGTGACAACCCCAACTTCCCAGCCACTCCCCACTGCCTGACAGGCAGGGACAGACTGGCTCACTCCTACCCTACCGTGGATTTCTGCCACCTCCATAATTTACATCTTAGCAAGAAGAACACAGGTCCTCAGTTTTAAGATTCTCTGTTTCTACAATAAATTCGTTCTCAAATATTCTTTTGAGAGAAAAAACCGTTTCTCTGGGATTTATAGGAACAAACTGAATTTGCAGTAGGAAAGCAAAAGGACAGTGAATAGGGCTTAACCAGCAGCTGATGAGATCACAGCCTGGCAGCATTTCTTCTCAGCCATCACACCTGATCAGGTTTCACTCCATTACTGGAGTTTGTGTTGGTACGATTTGGGGGTTAAAATAACCAGGAGAAGCTTGGGTTTGGTAACAGGTTGTACCACACCCAGGGACTCAGAGTTTGGAAAAAACTCTCATGCTTTGAGAATCACATGGCTGCTGATGTTGAAAGTTCACATCCAAGAGTAACATTCCCGACAGACTGCCTTTCTCACCAAGACACAGGAATTTTCCAGTACAGTAGCCCTCCTGCTAATAGACTTGCCGGCACTCATCCTAGCTGGACAGCGTCCACTGGATGGTTGTTCCTAGTCTTGGTTTGATCATGATGTCAGCATGTCTCTATGTGTTTGGGGTGGAGGACACGTCTGCTGCTTTTGCCTGCCCAGTGTTGCCTTCCTTTTTCTGATAAGAACACCTCAGTTTTCCTTTGGGTGTCTACATCATGCCCCTGGAGGGGATGTGAGCTAAGCCAGGCCCATCGGATCTTCTCCAGGAAGCTGGACTCTCAGTGGAGCAGCCCCACTGCAGCTGCCTCTGAGATCCCCTCTCCAAAATGCTTTTCACCATTGCTTCAGTTTGGGGAGCTATTCCACATCCTATTTATATGTGCTTGTCTTTTGGTATAGTGTTAGATTCAATTTCTGTGGCCTGGGATCAAAAACCTTGATGTTCTTGAGTCCAACACTTTGCTTTCCCAAAGACAATGTCCAGTGAGATTTAGAAGTTGGTGGCCTCATTCATTTTGGGAGGTTGGTGGAGCAGGAGTTCCTTTTGCAGCCATGTCCTGAGTGAAGCAGGTAGTCCCACCCCACCTGATCATCTTCAATGGGAAGAAGAGGTCGATGGAGTATACTCTTCAGGTGCAGACACATGGCACCCTGAGCAGTTCATCTTGTTGGGTAGGGGTACCTTGAGTCTCCTGCTGGAGCACCTGTGTCTAGAAGCTCTAGGAAGGGTGGTTTTAAAGATCAAAGTTCTCCTGGGGAAACAGCACAATTCTCATAGTGATTCACAGAGCACAGTGGCACATCAAAAGTGTGTCAGTGAGGGACTGTATAGTCATAAGTCCCATGTGTCTCTATGTAACCGGCACTTCTCTTTCTGCACAACCACAGGGAACTGCCTCCCTCTAAACTTTCCATGGGCCCTGCAGTGGCAAGAACAGACATTCTACCTTATTCTTGTTATTTTTTAGCTACATATCATCAATATCCTTTTAAGAGAAAATGAAGCATAATTTCAGTGGGCTTCCCATGGGTGGCTCAGTGGTAAAGAATCCACCCACCAATGCAGGAGATGTGAGTCTGATCCCTGGGTCAGGAAAATCACCTGGAGAAGGAAATGGCAACCCACTCCAGTATTCTTGCATGGAGAACCCCATGTATACAGGAACCTGGTGGGTTACCCTCCACAGGGTCACAAAAGAGTTGGACATGACTTAACCACTCAACTCCCCAGTGGCTCAGTCAGTAAAGTGTCTGCCTGCAATGCGAAAGACCTGGGCTTGATCCCTGGGTCAGGAAGATTCCCTGGAGAAGGGAATGGCAATCCATTCTGGTATTCTTGCCTGGAAAATTCCATGGACAGAGGAGCCTGCTGGGCTATAGTCCATGGGACTGCAAAGAGTCAGACATGACTGAGTGACTAACACCTAACAACTCAACAGCAACGTAACTGCTTTGCAGTGTTGTGTTAGTTTCCACCGTGCAACAAAGTGAATCAGCTGCATGTGTACCTATATTCCCTCCTGAGCCTTCTTCCCACCCACCCAGCTCACCCCTCTGCACCATCACAGCACACAGGGCTGAGCTCCTGTGCTCTCCAGCAGCTTCCCACTAGCTAGCTGGTTTACACAGGGTAGTGCATGTATGTCAATGCTACTTGCCCAATTTGCCCCATCCTCCCCTCCCTCTGCTGTGTCCACATGTCCATTTTCTATGTCTGCATCCCTATTCCTGCCTGGCAGATAGGTTTATCAGTATCATTTTCCCAGATTCCACATATATGCATTGATATAAAATATTTGTTTTTTTAAAATATGACTTCACATTGTATGACAGACTCTAGGTTCATCCACATCACTACAAATGACCCATCTTCATTCCTTTTTTGTGGCTGAGTATGCAGGTCAGGAAGCAGCAGTTAGAACTGGACATGGAACAACAGACTGGTTCCAAATAGGAAAAGGAATACATCAAGGCTGTCTATTGTCACCCTGCTTATTTAACTTCTATGCAGAGTACAACATGAGAAACGCTGGACTGGAAGAAACACAAGCTGGAAACAAGATTGCCGGGAGAAATATCAATAACCTCAGATATGCAGATGACACCACCCTTATGGCAGAGAGTGAAGAGGAACTAAAGAGCCTCTTGATGAAAGTGAAAGTGGAGAGTGAAAAAGTTGGCTTAAAGCTCAACATTCAGAAAACGAAGATCATGGCATCCAGTCCCATCACTTCATGGGAAATAGATGGGGAAACAGTGGAAACAATGTCAGACTTTTTTTGGGGGGCAGGGGCTCCAAAATCACTGCAGATGGTGACTGCAGCCATGAAATTAAAAGACGCTTACTCCTTGGAAGAAAAGTTATGACCAACCTAGATAGTATATTCAAAAGCAGAGACATGACTTTGCCGACTAAGGTCCGTCTAGTCAAGGCTATGGTTTTTCCAGTGGTCATGTATGGATGTGAGAGTTGGACTGTGAAGAAGGCTGAGCGCCGAAGAATTGATGCTTTTGAACTGTGGTGTTGGAGAAGACTCTTGAGAGTCCCTTGGACTGCAAGGAGATCCAATCAGTCCATTCTGAAGGAGATCAGCCCTGGGATTTCTTTGGAAGGAATGATGCTAAAGCTGAAACTCCAGTACTTTGGCTACTTCATGCGAAGAGCTGACTCATTGGAAAAGACTCTGATGCTGGGAGGGATTGGAGGCAGGAGGAGAAGGGGGACGACAGAGGTTGAGATGGCTGGATGGCATCACGGACTCGATGGACATGAGTCTGAGTGAACTCCGGGAGTTGGTGATGGACAGGGAGGCCTGGCGTGCTGCAATTCATGGGGTCGCAAAGAGTCAGACACGACTGAGCAACTGAACTAAACTAAATTAACTAAATATTCCATTTGCACCTTATTCTTGTTCTTAGGGGTGAAGCATTCAGTCTTTCATCATAAAGTATGATGTTAGCTGTGGGTTTTCATAGATACAGAACATTTTGTAGATATCTGTATGTATTTGTAGATACAGAATATTTTGTAGATACCAGGCTTAGGAAGTTCACTTTGAATCCTAGTTTGTTCAGTGGGTTTTTTTTTTTTTTAATCATGAAATGGTCATGTATTTTGTCAAAGTCTGTTTTCACATCTACAGAAATGATCATTTTGTTTAAAAAACGTTTTATTGATAAAGTATATTACATTAATTAATTCTCAGATGATATACCAACCTTGTATTCCTGGGATAAGTCCTATTGGTCATGGTGTATACCATCCTTTTATTATGTTGCTGGATTCAGTTTGCTTGTATTTTTTTTTCATCAATATTCATGAGAAATATTTGGTTTGTAGTATTCTTTTTCCTTGTGATGTCTTTGTGTGGTTTCAATATCAGGGTTTTACTACCCTCATAGAATGCACTGGAATGTGTTCCCTACTAATTCATCTTTTGGGAAGAGTTTGTGAAGGGTTGATGTTAACTCTGCTTTAAATATTTGGTAGAATTCATAAGTGAAGACTTCTAGTCCTGGACTTTTCTTTGTAGAAACTGTCTTGATTAGTTTAATCTCTTTGTTTATTATAGGTCTATTCTTTCTATTCTTTATTCAGTTTGGGTAGCTTGCATCTTTCTAGCAGTTTGTCTATTTAATGTTCATGATCTAATTTACTGACATACAGCTTACTGGCATACAATTGTTCATGGCATTCCTTTACAGACCTATTTTATTTCTGCAAGGCTTGCCTTGAGGCATGAGGGATTTTAGATCCCTGACCAGGGATCAAACCTGTGTTCCCTGCGGTGGAAGCATGGGTCCTAATCAGGACTGTCTGGGATTCCTCCTCTTTTTAAACATAGTGTTTACTGCTATGCATTTCTCCCTAAAATTTGCTTCAGTTGCATTCCCTAAATTTTGGCATGGTGTGATTTCCTTTACATTCATCTGAAAGTATTTTCTATGATTTCCCTTTCACTCACTGATTATTTAGAATGTGTTTTGTTTAATTTCTATGCATTTATGACTTTCCAAAATTTCTTTCTGTTGTTGAATTCTAATTGTATTTTTTTCCTGTAATTGTGACATAAAAATCAGATGCAGATATTGAGTACTTTTAGTAACTCATGAAAGAGAAGGCCCTCCTCACAGGCCCTGGGGCCACATGGAAAGCATTAGTCAACAGAATTTGGTTACCTGTGAAACTGGTATCTGGGAAGTCTCTCGTCCTCTGATGATCAAAGGGAGGGATATTCAAATGGTCAAAGAGTTTAAGTATGGAAGAAAGGAAGAAAACAGAAGCTTTAAGACAAGACTCTGGAATCCTTTTTTTCTCCAGTGTTTCCTACTTTAGACAAATAAGTAAAAGCTTCAAAACAATATTATTTAATTTAAACACAAGTGAGTTTCTAGATACTTTGGCCACCTGATGAGAAGAGCTGACTCATTTGAAAAGACCCTGATGCTGGGAAAGATTGAGGGCAGGAGGAGAAGGGGACAACAGAGGATGAGACGGTTGGATGGCATCACTGACTCCATGGACATGAGTTTGAGTAAACTCTGGGAGTTGATGGACAGGGAGGCCTGGCATGCTGCAGTTCATGGGGTCGCAAAGAGTCAGACATGACTGAATGAACTGAACTGAACTGAGGTTCTAGAATTTGGGTAGTGTCACAAAGAAGTTTTGGAATTCTTTCAACTAAACTTTTCCTCACCATTTACATACTACTGAATAGGCTTATAATGGATCATTGATGCTATTTTCCATTTTCCCCCCTCAGGCACTTTTCCTTTATTTCACAGGGACTGTGGGGCACCCCTCATTCCAAGCCTCTAACCATGTGTCCAAGTGTCTGGAGAGTGGCTGAGCCTAAAAGTCAGGAGCCGCACTCCAGTGATCCCGAGGCTCTTGCTGCTGTCTGCAGGCCCCGCCCACCCTATCTGAGTGCTCTCCAAGTAGCCTCCTGTTTGGCCACATGGCAGTGCCCCAGGCGGCCTCCTCCACTCTCCTACATTCAAGGCACAGTGAACAGAGGAGTGACTATTAGACTTACCTATTTTATTTTAGAGGAAAGCAGAAAAAAAAATAAGCTTTAAGTTTTAGACTAGCTAGAAATGGATTAAACAATGGTATCTTTTCAGATATTGGCAGTACCTTAGAGCCACATGTTACAGGCTTCATTCTTAAATCAGGATCACATACACACACAGACCATGCTTTCATAAAAACATGAGGAATTACATTCAGTTTTAACCTAAAATGAGGCAAACTGGATAAAATAATTGAGCAAAGAGGACAAATTTAAAATCCAAATACATTTCCTTGCAGACAATATTCAGTTCAATTCTGTTGCCAGTAAGATATTGAATATTCTTTCTTGAATCACCCTAATTCAATGTACAGTACAGTATGTACTGCCTGGGAAGAAATTCAAATCATAAATACTATAGGAAATATCCAATAGCTCAGAATGGCCTTTTCAAGTAGCCAATAAGCTTTAAAAGACTGCAGAAATATTAAATCCGGTCACACATGGGCTATGCGTTCCAGACTGAGCACATCTTGCTGTCATAGCCCCCTCCTTGCTCCAGGACTACCTGGAACTGGGTCTTGAGGAGCTGGCACACAGGGCCAGTTGGGCTGCTCACTGAATTCCAAATAAGGCCGGGGCTTCTTCCCTGCAGACTGTGGTCGGCAAGGTGAAGAAGGCTGCTGGCCACAGTCACAACAGCTGAGCTGATCTGTGATCTCTGCCTCTCCTGCCAATGTCAGGTCCAGGTTTGCTGATGTGTTTGTGCTGCTGTGCAAGATACTGGAGAGAGGCTGTCTGCTCTGTATGTTAGATTCCAGACTCCACATGGTTATGGCAGGGTTTGGGAGAAGGATCCAAAGAGTGAGGGGCAGGATTAGAATAAAGAGGTGTTAATGGTGTGAGTTGGGAAGGCAAAGGAAACTGTCGGGAACTCAGTGGAAAAAAAAGGTTAAAGAAAATTAAAGGGGGATCGGGAAATTAAAAAAACAAGGGAAAAAGACAACCATCTCTGTTGTTTTGAAGGTCAAAGAGTAACAATAATACCGAAAGACTCTTTCATCTTGCCAGATTCAACAGCACACTATATTTTGGCTTTTTAAATAACGTTTACACCATTGGGTTCTGGGTTCTTCTTCCAATCACAAGCTCTGACTTCCAATTGTGCTCACTCCCAACTCCCTGAAACACCTGTTTTTTCCAGACCGCACACTTCTCCAAATCCCACCCCTGACCTAAGTTCAGTTTTCATTTACGATTATATCTCTCTGTCTGGCACTCATTTTCTAAGATCCTCACTTCACTTACTAGCCTAAATCCATATTACTCTATACTTTTAAGAAAGATTCATGACAGCTAGATCATGCCATGCAATAATTCAAGTTTTACTGTCTAAATGTTTGTGTGTGTATATATAAAATATCTGTACATAATACATATACACATATATATGTATATTGTGCATGTGTGTGTATGTATATAAATAAATAAAAGTAGCATTTGCAAGAGTTTTAAAATCTATCAGATCACACATTTCTTTAGCCAAACAATAAATACCCTGTGATGAGTCATGATACTTCACTTTCAAGTGTCCACTTTAAGAATCAGTATGAAGTCAGATGGTTCAAAATAAGCAAACAAGCAAACCAACAAATGCAAGCAATCTGGCACGGCGGAGTCTGGTGGGCTGCCATCTATGGGGTTGCACAGAATCGGACACGACTGAAGCGACTTAGCAGCAGCAGCAGCAGCAGCAGCAGGATAGGCATCCGGGAATTTCTTTTCTAGGCTCTGAGGCAAATTCCAGGTGCTATCTTCTCTTTTATCAATTTTATTTCCTACTCTGTTTTTGCAAATTCAATTTATTCTTCCAGTCTGGTGTATATGACTTCACAGAGTTGGAAAGAGAATGAAAGGGGGTGGGACCAAAAGGAGAGTGGTGGGAAGGAGAAACCTAATGTTGATCAAGTTTGTTGTTGTTGCTGTTTGGCTGACAGTAAAGACATTGCCTGTCTTTCACCTCTATATACATTGGTACCAAGAGCAAAGTCAAGTGAATTCATTCAATAAATATATATTGAATAAATGAAATCACTGACTCTATACTGTGTGCTGAGGGGCATGCTGGATGGATATAAAGAGAGTACTGGCTTCCCTGGTGGCTCAGTGGTAAAGGAACCGATGCAGGAAACAAAGGAGACGTGGGTTTGATCCCTGGGTTGGGAAGATCCTCTGAGAAGGACATGGCAACTCACTCCAGTATTCTTGCCTGGGAAAATCCCATGGACAGAAGAGCCTGGTGGGCTGCAAGGCTATAGGATCGCAGAGAGCTGGACACTGACTGAAGCTCATGAACACACGTACTGAATAACTGGGCAATGAAAAAGTAACTCACTATAACACGGTGCCCTTCCTTGTATGATAAGAGAATACATTCCCTGAGGTGGTGCCTTCAGAGCTGAGGCTGTGATCCCATCATCTCAGTGGGCAAAACAAGGGTAGGCAACTTAAGGCAAACTGTCGTTCATGGGCCAAGGCTGGCCTGCAGATTGTACAGCCCAGGAGCTAACAATGGTTCCTAACGTTTAACAGGGTTATAAAACAAGACAAAAACACAGCACAAATCATACACGGCCTACAAAACAAAAATATTTACTCTCTAGCCTTTCACAGAAAAAGTTTTCTGACCCTGTTCTAAAGAGACACTAAGATTGGAGAAGGAAATGGCACCCCACTCCAGTACTCTTGCCTAGAAAATCCCATGGATGGAGGAGCCTGCTAGGCTACAGTTCATGGAGTCACAAATAGTCAGACACGACTGAGAGACTTCACTTTCTTTTCTTTCTTTCTGAAGTTGGTGTTGTTTAGTCATTGTGTCCAACTCTTTGTGAACCCATGGACGATAGCACACTAGGCTCCTCTGTCCTCCACTATCTCTTGGAGTTTTCTCAAATTCATGTCCATTGAGTTGGTGTTCAAACTGGTTTTAGAAAAAGTAGAGGAACCAGAGATCAGACTGCCAACATCCACTGAATCATCAAAAAAGCAAGAGAGTGCCAGAAAAACATCTATTTCTGCTTTATTGACTATGCCAAAGCCTTTGACTGTGTGGATCACAGTAAACTGTGGAAAATTCTGAAAGAGATGGGAATACCAGACCACCTGACTGCCTCTTGAGAAACCTGTATGCAGGTCAGGAAGCAACAGTTAGAACTGGACATGGACTGGACACGACTCAGCAACTGAACTGAACTGAGTCAGTGATGCTACCTAACCATCTCATCCTTCGCTCTATCCTTCTCTGTTTGCCTTTAATCTTTCCCAGCAACAGGGTGTGAGGTTACTTTTAATCTGAAGTGTGTTCGACTTGAATTGTGTTCAAACACAGCAACACTGCAGGCCTAAGCTCTGTGGGCATTCTGGAGCCACACACACAAGGTCAATGTTACATGCGTATGTAAAAAGTACAATAGCTGCTTTGAAATTCTTGTCTGCTAATCCCAATATATATGTCATCTTGGAGTCAGTTTCTATTAACGGCCTTCTCTCGTGAGTGTGGATCACATTTTCCTGTTTCTTTGCAAGTCTCGTAAGTTTGAATTGTATTTTGTTGTGTTAATTATAGCAGTGCTGTCCAATAAAAAAATGAGCCACACGCAATTTTCTATTATCCACATTAAAAAGTAAAGAAAACTGTGACTTTAACATATTGCATTTTGATCCAATGTCTTCAAAATACAACAGGCTTCCCTGATGGTTCAGTAGGTAAAGAATCTTCCCCCAGTGCAGGAGACACAGGAGACATGGGTTTGATCTTTCAGTAGGGAAGATATCCTGGAGCTGAGGGCATGGCACCCCACTCCAGTATTCTTGCCTGGAAAATCCCATGGACAGAGAAGCCTGGTGGGGCTACAGTCTATGGGGTTGCAAAGAGTTGGACATGACTGAGCAACTGTATACATACACATTCAAAATAAAATTATTTTAACATGTAATAAATATTAAAAATTAATAAGATATTTTATAATTTCTTTCCAGACTAATTCTTTGAAGTCAGGTGTGTATTTTGCATTTATAACACATCTTGATTTGGACTAGCTAGTGGCTACCATGTCAATCAATCAGCGTGCATGTGTGCATGCATGCTCAGCAGTGTCTGACTCTTTGTGACCCCATGGACTGTAGCCCACCAGTCTCTCCTGTCCATGGGACTTTCCTGGTAAGAATACTGGAGTGGGTGGCCATCTCCTCCTCCAGGGGATCTTCCTAACTCAGGGATCAAACTTTCTTTGCAGGCAGGTTCTTTACTGCTGAGCCGCCAGGGAAGGAAGCACTGATCAGCGTAGCTCTAGAATATCATTCTAGGAGAATACTGAGGGTTTGTCCAGTATAAGCTCTTCCATCATTATGGGAAACAGATTCCTTGACTGATAGTTTTTAAACTTTACCCCTTGGTATTTCACAGAGGTGCTGTGGGCCAACTGAGATGAGGGGAAGGCTAAGTGCACTGAACCACGCTTCCCAATTATATATGCATCTCAAGTCAATCAGACCAACTCTGATTTCATGTTTCATATATTTTGTTTCTTGCTCAATTGTCCCCTTGAACCTATGCTAATGTCTCTTCTAGAGTCACTTACTCGCCTTTCTAATCACATCACAAGAGCCAGCTACCTCTACTTTCAGGAAAAGAAGCCGTGGCCTCTCTGATGCCTGTGTCTTCACAGTGGCAAGTTCTTTCTTCAGCCCTTATCTGTGTGTGACTGATTGACTGAGAAATCGATCAATCGACTGATAGGTTTGAGGGTGGCTGTTCACACCCAAATTCTGAAGACTTCTAGAAGTGAGCTGTTTCTCATGCCCTTCACCATTAGGATAGAAAATTTCATTCTTAATTTTCCAAGGACCACATAAAATCACATCTCACCTTGCTTTCCCTTCTGGCTTCCCTCTCTCATTCACACACATTTTATCAGTTTGACAAAGAAAAGAGGGTCAGAAACAAAACCAAATACTTTGTGATACTTTTCACCAGGTGAGTGGTAAAAATTGAGCTTAAGAAACCCAAAAACTGCCAGGTTAAAAGTCCAGCCTCTTTCAGTTTTGCTTTCCTCAGGGTATATGCCTGAAAGCAATTATCCTTCAATAAAAATAAATTAATTTAAAAAAGTCCAGCCTCTTTACAAAAGCTATACATGCCTTAACCTGATGCACAGAACCATAAAACAAAAGCCACATACTTCAACGCTGGGCAGAACAGGAGGCCAGGCATGATATTATATGATACAAAAGAATCAGATACAAAGTCCCAGTAAGATGGAAATAAGGAGGCTTAACTGATGAACACATTCCACGCAATTCATCTCAGTTAACAACCCAAGAGAATGCACTTTGGAGCACATGGCCGTGAAAGCTAGGGTTGGAAACAGAAGTTCTGATGGATCTCAAACAATAAATAACTTACTGATATTAATTTCAGCCACTAAACCAGACCGATCACAAACACTAACCAATCAGAATCACTAACACCTACTCACAGGTGCTCACAATCTGAGTTCCTTTTTCTCCAAGACAGAGTAACTTGGAAGAGGTGACATGGGCCAGGTGAAAGCGTGTGGAGATGGCTATTTCTTTTTTCATGATGTTCTTAATGGTCCCCTGTAAGATGCCTTCTAGTGAGGACTGTATACTGCTATCAAAGTTATGGCTTAGTAGCCAGAAATTGAGTATTTTGAACAATCAAAAATCACTCAGCAACAACAATGGAACACAGAGTAAGACTGGTATTCATTGTGCATCACCATACCCCATTCATGGGTGCTGCTGCTCTGACCCTGAAGGATCCAAGCTTGAGAACACAGCTCCTTACCGTGACTGGCAGGGGTGCAAGTTGCACCTTCGAACCTGGGGCTCTGGGCGGCTGGCCTGAGGGCAGTCACTGTCATTCACTAGAGTTGTGGTCTTGTTAACAATCCGTGTGCAGGACACGATGCTTCTGCGTTCCCCTGGAAACCAAAGTACACAGAATTGAGAGGCCGTAGAACACATACCTGGAAAGGCCACACATCCCGTGTGGAGGAATGTTCAGGTGCATCTTGTGATCAGTTTGTAACTTAAACTGACTCTTCTAATGCCTGTGGGTTGTCAGAGAGGGGATCATAATCTTAGGGATGAGGGTGTGTGAGACAGGGCAGGGGTAGCAGGGGCAGGAGAAAGACTCTAGAACAGGATCAGAGAGAAGCAACGCCTCAGGTCAGCTGTGTTCTTGGACACCTTGGGGCTCATTGGGGCCAAAGTTCTGGCTTGGGTTTCTAATTTTTAACAAAGCTTACCAGCCTCTATATCTGTTCATTTGAAGTCTATGGAGATCTGGGCTTGATTAAACAGCTGTGCAACAACCCTCACCAGAAATGACAGTTACTTATTACAGAATTCCTGCTTTCTGGAGAGAAGCAAGGAACAGGAAGGCTTATCTGAAGGACATAGACCAACCCGAAAATTTTTCTATCAACTGCTGCTCATCCTGGAGCATCACCTGCCCTTGGGAAGCCTCACAAACCCCAGCTGACTACACATTCATTCTTTTGGGTGTGTCCAAAGCACCCTGCACATTGCTTGGCCATGACTTTGTTAGGAGTGGGGACTAACGATTGGGAGCTAGAAGGGCAGCCTCTGGAGCCAGGCTATCGGGGTTCAAACTTGGTTTATTGGCTAGAAGAGTGAGCATAGGATGGATACTTAGCCATCATGTTTCTGTGCCTTGGTTTACTCCACTGGGCTGGCTCACTTAACTTCCGTATGCCTCAGGACGCTTTAGAGATCGTTAAAATGAATTGATATATAAAGTGCTGAGAACAGAACCTGGTAGGGGTTAATACTTTATGTTAGCTATATTATAATAAAGACTAACAGAAAGTCAAGCACAACTCCGGAGAAGACAATGGCACCCCACTCCAGTACTCTTGCTTGGAAAATACCATGGATGGAGGAGCCTGGTAGGCTGCATTCCATGGGGTCGCGAAGAGTTGGACACGGCTGACAGACTTCACTTTGACTTTTCACTTGCATGCATTGGAGAAGGAAATGGCAACCCACTCCAGTGTTCTTGCCTGGAGAATCCCAGGGACGGGGAGCCTGGTGGGCTGCCATCTATGGGGTCGCACAGGGTTGGACACGACTGAAGCGGCTTAGCAGCAGCAGCAGCAGCAGCAAGCACAAGTATATGGATCCCACGTTCCTCAATCAGTCTGTCTTCTGGGGAATCTGTCATGGTGCAGCCCTGAACTTGAGTGAGCATAGAAAGCACAGAGATGCCTCAAGCCAGATTTTGGATTGGGCTGCAGGTCAGGGATCTGGGAGTCATTGGTGCCATAAAAGGTTGTGATAGCGGCAGCAGCAGAACGGCACCCCTGACCCCCAGCCAGCGAAGCCTGCTAACTCTTGTACTGGGGCCATGCTGAGTTTGCAGCAAGTTGGCCTGGGGGAAGTTTGGTGCCATCAGCCCTGCAGGACCAGTGCCATGCCCACGTCTTACCTGCCAGCCCACCCTCTGGGTTGGCATTCCAGGGTCCAGGTCAACCTCTGTCCTAACTCTGTCCATCAACATTTACCTGACTTGCGTCCAACCCATGACCCCGCTCTGTGTCCTGTCAGGCGCTGTTGCCTAAGACTTCAGAATGCTTCCCTTTACTCCTCCTAAACAACACAGTAACGACTATGATGTTCTTTGTTCATATTGATGTTTATGACATTTGAGTTTCCTCCTGCAGTGGGCATGAGGGCTGATCATCCTACTTTGGAGGTGGGGAAATTTAGGTACAGAGAGAAGACATCATCTGCTAATAAATGGAGGCAAATCATGAAGCCAGAACCCAGGCCCAGAGTGTTTCACTGGAGTTGGAGGACTTTTCTTTCCATTATATTACTGTTGATTCCATTGATTTCCTTGTTTTTCCCCTGGTGACTGTAGCAAAAGGAAAGGGTATTTGAAGATCAGAAACATCTTCCAGTGCCCTTTTACCAAGTGTAACAGATGAAAGTCTGTTCTGTGCACGCCCAGGGTCACCTGTCACACTTGTGACACAGCTACACATTAGTCAAACCTCCACTCCAATCAGCATCAAAGGCTGTAGGCAAAGCAGCCATGTGGACACAACTTCGGTCTGGAGGAGTCTGGAAGAAGACCCTGACCAGAGAAATTTGCAGCAGGATGCAGTCACATTCCACAGAAATACAAGTTACTTATGTGGCCAGCCTTTCCCAGGCAATGTGCACCCGCCACAGAGTGCCCTGAATTCACTTCTCCTCTGTTTGGTAAAACCCCACACCCAGTAAGCCCACAACCCTGCTGCTCACCTCCGCCACACTGCACACTGCACCCTTCCCAGCCGCTGTGGGTCCAGATGAACAAGGAGTCCTGGGGTTTTTCTGGTTCACTTTGGTTTTCAGTGGTGTAGTTTACAGGAATGGTGTATTCATAATGAATTCCGTAATTTTGGTCATGAACAACAACACCTGCATCAGCAGCAAAATAAAAGGCCACTTTGAAATAGAGTAAAAGCCCACAGGATTGCTGAATTTGCAAGCCAACCCGTGGCTGTCTTCCCACCAGGGATAGCTCATTCTTTTGGGGGTTTCAAAACAGGTTCATTCCAGGGGCACTCCTTTATTTCAGTTTTGGTTTCCACAGATACTCAACTCGGGGGCTGGAGCATATGTAAACCATTGGCAGGGAGCTCTACTCTTTTCCACTGGAGAGAGGACTCGTTTAGATGAGAGATTTGGGGATAAGCCAGTCTGAGTGCTCTAAGTGCACTTTACATGCTCCATGTCATCACCCACAAAACTGCCCCTGTGGGTGAGAAAGACACAAATATACTGCTTTTCCTAAACAGGCATCTGAACAAGTAGGGTGACTCCTTTGAAAAAGAATGCCACTCTTCACTCCCTGAGCGCCAGTCACTGCCACGGGTACGGCAGGCTCCAGGTTAAACACAGCCCCTACGAGGAACCTTGTGGATGCCTGTCAAGGACGCAGGAGCCTTCCTGTACCATGCGAGCTAGGATCACGGCAATGCCCACAGGGTGGCACAGGCCTGGCACAGGGCTTAAAGCTGGCAGTGAGGTATGGGGGACCATGATCCTGTAGCTTGGGGACCCTGGGGTCTGAAATGCTGTCAAGTGGGCAGGTGGAGGGGCCTTCTCTTAGTTTGGTAATGCATTTGACAAGACTTGTAAGCACAGAGGTGCTCTATAGGCTTTATTTTTCTATGTGTATTTCATGGAGCAAAAGAAGCTCTCCTGTGGGAGCTTCAAATGGCCTGGCTGTTGGTGGTACATCTTCAGCCCAGGCTTGGAACCGGGTGGCACTCCTGGGTCTAAGCAGCCAGCAACTTCACTTCCAGGCTGCGGTTCTGGGACAGCCGGTCAGCGGGAGCTGGAGGCAGAAGGTGCTCCATCTGACCTGAGGGAGGCCAGGCAGACTGTGTGCCAGACAACAGGAGTCGCTCTCCCACCCAAGCATCTCCCAGCCTTCCTAAGGCTGGAGTTGCAGGGTGGGGGTGGGCTGCTAAGAGCAGCCCAAACTGAATAAACAGCCACTTCTCCAAGAAACAGACTTGCAGTAATACATTTGGAAAAATGCCTCCAGTTTAAAACAAAACCAATTCTTTAAAAGAGATCTTTATTATCTCAGTATGGGAATAAGACTGGTGAATTGAGAATCCATATGAAACCAATTTCATGCAATTTTGTAGCCACGTATAATTTGTGTGTGCATGTACGTAATTGGTCTCAAATGCAGGTCCCCATGGCTCTATGGGCACTCCTGACTTCGCAAGCAACGAGCACACTTCAGTTAGGGGACAATGGATTTCCCTTCAGAGGAAGACGGGCTCCTCTCATTTCCAGGTTTAGAAACTGGAAGTAACTAGCAATCATGTTTCATGAGAGAAAAGTGATTAGTGTTCAAGAAGGCAGGAACTTCAGCTGTGGCAGTTGTTGCATTCTCTGAGTTTTGTTTATCATGGTCTGAATGAATCCAGGCTGTGCATTTCCTTTAATGGGCTGACAATTCACTCATAGTTTATGCAAGCTTTTGGGAAAGAAGGGAAATAGACCCATCTTGGTGTTTGCTAGAAAACCAACTTCATGTGCTAACAGGTGATACTGCTATCTTGGGTTTTATCTTGTCTTTCACTTCCTCTTTTAGTCCCTCGGAATGACTGCTTTTAACTCAGGACAGGAGGATTTGTTCCAGTGACTTAGATTAGGAGACAATCTAATCACGGAGCAACGGCTTAGGTACAGGCTTTCCCAATGGCTCAGTGGGTAAAGAATCTGCCTGCCATGCAGGAGACACAGCAGATGTGGATTCAATCCATGGATCAGGAAGATCCTCTGGAGGAGGAAATGGCAACCCACTCCAGTGTTCTTGCCTGGAAAATCCCATGGACAGTGGAGCCTGGTGGGCTACAGTCCACGGAGTCGCAAGAGTCAGGTGCAACTGAACGCGTAAGTGTGCACAGGTTCTCAGGTCCCAGAAATCAACTTTAAAATGTGTATCTGCAGTAGCTTTAGGGTGTGGATTGTTGCACTATGTCAGCCATGCGAACTAGCTCCCTTTGTTCTTATTGGAAACTGTAACAGGCTTAGGGCCATCGTGGGAGACATCTCTGCTCACTCGCAGAGCTCGTCTCCTCAGGAGATTCTTACTGAGAGGTGGCCTGGGGAATCTCTTGGGTATCATCTAATCTTAAACAGATGCCAGCTGCCAGAGACCACAAATTAATGAGGATGATAAGAACTTCCAAGTAGAGACTTCAGGGAGCGTGGAGGACAAACTGCTTTGATTACAGACACACAAGCTGTCACAATCCCCATTCTTTGGAAGGAGAGATGGAATCAGTCATTATGAGCTAGCCAAAGTTAGCCACGAGAACTCCTGAACCCTGAGAAGGCAATGGCGGCATTCTTTTCCCTGGAGATCTTTCAGTCTTAAAAGGTGGTATAACCAAACATTGCAGTGGTTTGCACGTGGTCCTTCCTGAGACAACATATAAGACCAGAGTGCCCTGATCTGGCCCAACTCCACAGATGTCTTGAGACCATCTGGGGAGTAAATAGTCCAGCAGAATTTGTTTCTGTCTCAATTTCTGAAGGCTGGTTGCAAGCTGAGTCTGGAAAACCTGAGTGGTGTCGGTTTGGAAACAGAGTCAACAGTTTTCAAAAGGTAGTTTCTGATGTAATTATACAAACTGTGGGGCAAATTTAAGCAACCTGATAGTAAAACAGACTTTGAATGGGACTGTCTGCTTAATGATGCCAGATCTCCCTGGCAGCCACATGACTAAGCATTTCCATCCTGGAGGTGGTTTCTTTTGAAAAAGATGGGAGTTCTGCAGTAAAGAGCCAAGGCAGAATTTTGAGAGGGCAGCATTTTGAAGCATGTGGCAAAAAGGATTATACAAGGAAAACACCAAGAGAGAGACTGGAGCAGCAGGTGGCCAGGTAAACCACCAGGAACCAAACGTGCCTCCTCCCACAGGGCCCCAGGGAAGAAGCCAACTGGTAGACCTCTTGGACCCAACCAACTCAGGACAAACACAAAAGCACAGCAAAGTACCATCAGATGCAGCGGCATTTTGGTCGGTCCTTGGCAGAAATTTTCTCCCACAGGCCCCTTCGAACGTAGCGGACAGTTGTGCCTGCAATCTGGAACTCTCCGGGAGCTCTATCTTCCAGTCACTGTTGATGGATCTCTTACTGGAATCTTTCAGAGCTAGAAAGAAAATGGAACACCACAGAATTGGGGGAGTCAGCCTGTCTTTGAAGGGAGTCTTGAGAGGGGTGGGGCAGAGCTCTCATGTTCCGCCTCCACAGGGGAGGAGGAGGGAGGCCTGCCCTGAGAGAAAGGGAGCTTTCTCTGAGAACAGAAGACTGGCTCACGGGCAGAGAACGGCTCCTGACCCCAGGTCCCTGAGCGCAAGCTGCCTCGACTCCTGTGCCTCAGAGTGCGGGCTGGTGTCTCAGAACCAGCTCACATGGAGCGGGTGTGGGGAGGAGTGCCAGAGGACGCAGATAGCCACACACAGCCCTATCGTATTTCACTAGACTTACAGAGTAGAGGCTTTTCTGCCGGATGAATGGATTCTATTTCAACATGTCCAAGTCTCCAAAACAGGTTTTGCAGCTTTAGCAAAATTCATTCATTTCACTCTTACCTATCTGGGGCTTTTAGAGGGCAGCCTAACTCTAGTGTCCCTTAAGGATGTGGTAGCCCCAGATTAGTGAAGTAGATGCTCCTTCAAGAAGCAAGTGCCCTTGTACTAAAGACGGGAGTCTCCCACCCTGAGCTGCTTGCAGACAGATGTGGCAGTAAGTCAGCGGATGCCTCGGGAGTGGCAGGGTTGCACCCTCAGCTTCACGGCCTCTGCCAGTTTCACACTTGCTCTCTGTGTTGCTGGAACTGACATGGAACTGACATTCTGCTGACTGGCCATAGCAAAGATTTGATTTTCCACACAAGCCATGTATTTATTATCATCCGACTGCTCACCCATCATTTCTTTGTTTTTTCCTCACTTAGGCTTTAGAGTCATGTGGTTCTCATGAGAGAGCATTCTACAGTGAAATTCTGGGCTTTCTTGGTTTGTTTTGCTTTGTTATTCAGGAAAGTAAACAATGATTATAGAACCTACTCTGACATGTAAGAGAAGGTGGTAAATGAAAACAGTCAATAGCAAGTCTTTATGTCACTCAAAACATAAAACTCTCCGTGCACCCCAAGTCCAATGCCACATTCTCTGCCAGCACCCGTGAACCCTGCTCAGTCCAGAATCAATGAAATCAGGTTCCCCACTCTTTGCTTATAAGGTCAGAAATAACATGCCCACATATAATACCAGTTTTGGGTAATGAGAGTTGAAACCCACAAGTCGTTTTAGTTAAGCCTGAGCTCACGAGCCCTGGGCTGCGTTA
Organism: Nanger dama; assembly: GCA_917880005.1. Taxonomy (NCBI): domain Eukaryota; kingdom Metazoa; phylum Chordata; class Mammalia; order Artiodactyla; family Bovidae; genus Nanger; species Nanger dama. Next base: position 6,318,848 of record CAKJTW010000044.1, on the reverse strand, counting down.
GGACCTGATGGGTCCAATCCTGGTCAGGCCACAAGCAGCTGGGGCTGCTGCCCTCTGCTTCCTGGTCTGCATGACACGGTGGTCTTGGCTGGCTTCCCTGCCCTGAGGGGGACGTGCAGGCTCAGCACTCCACATTTACAGGAACCACCAGGAGAAACCGAGGGCTCTGGGTAGGGCTGCCTCCCAGTAGGACAGCTTCCAGGAGGGGCCACACTCAGTGAGGGTGGCTGCCTGGCGTGTGGCTGCAGATTACAGGACTCCAGGAACGGCTTTGAAAGAGAACACTCCACCACTTAGAACCCAATGTTTCCCTTCAAAGAATTCTACCCACTCTTGGGATCTCCTGGCTACTGGAAGGAAGCGAGTCTGTTGGGATACTCACAATTTCTGCTCCTTTTTCTCTTCCTCAGCCACCACCTCCAAGTCCCCATTTAAGGGGCACATTCTCTGGTTTAGCTTCTCTGTATGCTTTTACCCATCTGACCTTCCCAACAGTGCTCTAAGGTAAAGGATTACTGTCTTCCTTCTCACAGATGAGGAAGTGGGGGCTCAGGGAGGTTCAGTAACCTGCCTGAAGTCACACAGCTCTTGTCACGTGGAGACTGGAACCTAAACAGACCAAGGTCCCACATTGGTTAGGTTACAGCACAGTCTAGAGTTCTAGGACAGACACTGAAATGTGCAAATGTTATATTCGCCCAGAGAACACTTTCCAACCTCAGATCACGGGGATGCCTCCTGTTCTACATATCCTTGTGAAAACACCTAAGCTTGTGGTTTTCCACAGCTTCCAGTGAACTACCAACCTACAAGTATTTTCAGCCATATTAGCTATTGGGGTATCTAGCAATGGGTGCATGGGTGTTCACTGCTCTTTCACTTCCTCTGAAGGTTTGGACAATTGTTTTCTTACCTCTTTCTGAGGGCTTTGAGGCTGGTGCTGAAGACACAGCTCCTGCCCTTGGGAGCTCAGGGTTTGAAAGCGAGGTGGGCAAGAAGACAGATAAACATGAGACACTTGCAGAAACTCTGAGCCAGAGGCCAGTCCAGGGCGCACGTGTGTGGGGGCAGAGACTGGGCCCGCTGGGGAAGGCCTTCTTGAGGGGGAGGCCCGGAGCTGAGACGGCAGGAAAAGCAGGGAGCAGAGGCGGCTGGAGTGCCTGGCAGCTTGGACTTGCTCCCTGGCTCCTTGTTAAGCTCAGTTTCTGTGCAGAGTTCGGGGGGCAGGCGGGGAGGCACCCTGCCCATGAGGAGAAGCAAGAGGAGGCGGCAGAGAGGGGCTGCAGAGATGGAGGAGAGGGGAGGCTTACTGCCACTGTCACTGGGCTGGGGACGCTTGAGCAGGTTGAGAATCTCTGTAACTTGGAATCAGCGAGATGAGCAGGGTGAGTTTCTGTAAAGCTGGCTGCTGACTACTGTGGCTCTGGGGCCACCCCCAGAGCCCCTTTCCCTCACAGAGACCAGGGCACACTGGGGCGGCCCGCCCCTCCCGCCTCAGCCCGTGCTCGCGCCTCAGTCGACTCCTGCACTCCAGTGCCCCCGGCCGGGCCTGGCCTTGCTCCACTTTAGGGCATTTGAACTGTGGGGTTGGAGAAGACTTTTGAGAGTCCCTTGGACTGCAAGAAGATCCAACCAGTCCACCCTAAAGGAGATCAGTCCTGGGTGTTCATTGGAAGGACTGATGTTGAACCTGAAACTCCAATACTTTGGCTACCTGATGTGGAGAGCTGACTCACTGGAAAAGACCCTGATGCTGGAAAAGATTGAGGGCAGAAGGAGAAGGGGATGACAGAGGATGAGATGGTTGGATGGCATCACCAACTCAATGGACATGGGTTTGGGTGGATTCCGAGAGTTGGTGATGGACAGGGAGGCCTGGTGTGCTGCGGTTCACGGGGCTGCAAAGAGCAGGGACACAACTGAGCAACTGAACTGAACTGAACTGAGTGTGTTGCTCCCTGACATCTCTCTGTCCTTCTGTAAGTAACACTCCCCAGAGGAGCTTCTGGGGATGTGTTCTTCCCCAGTCATGGGAGGCTGACCCTAAATTCCTCCTCAGCTCCAGAAGCAGGTTCACCACCCAACTCGGGACAGGAAGAGTAGATTGCAACACTTGCATTCACCTTGGGAAGAAGCAGCTCTTTCCCAGAGTTGCTCAGAGACTCCGATCTAAGTCTGAGTCTGCCAGTATGTGGCAAGAGGCCCTCGGGTGACAGTGCACTGAGGCAGGACAGCAGTGCCGGGATACAGACATCATTTCCCACCGTTTTATGCCCCTGGGCCCAGTGGCACCTGAAGGCGATACTCAGAAACCGAAGACTGGGCTTAGCTTTCACATGTCACATTTGGAGGTTGGTTTTTTAAAAACATTAACCATGATAGAAGCAGGGCAGAGTATGGATTTCCAGACGTCACCCTAGGATCCCTTACTGATGTCAGCTTAGTACCCTCTGAGACTCAGAAAGGCACACTCCATCCAGGCCTTAAACCCTATCTGGGACCCTGCCCTGTCCAGTACTTGTTTGGGATGAGGTGGCTCTTTCTTACCTGGCCTTGTTTCCAAGGTGCTTTAACAGGACTTATTGAATTATGAACTGAAAACCACACCACCCTCGTGCCAAAAGGCAAGCATTGGGGAGGTCAAGAGTAGGAAGAACTGGAAAAAGTGCAGGAGGGCACAGCTGGAGCCAATTATAACCCATCCACAGAAACGCCGCACAGAGGTGTGGGGACCGCCTGGGGAAGCCCCATTTCTGTGGGCAGAGGCGCCTGCCGTGGGTCCCCCAGTAACAGAGCCTGGGGGCACTGGGCAAGTGTCACCCTCTCACCACGAGGGCAGGGTCCTGTGGGGCGGTAGGGGTGCAGGGAGGAGACGTTTCCATAGGCGTTCCATGGGCTGGGTGGGGGAGTTCATAGAGGGGTGAACGCGGCCAGGAAAGACGGAAGGCAAGCAAGAGAGGGGCAGGCAGTGGCTCCCCGACAATTCCAGAAAGGCAAGGAGCAGGCGGGGGAGGAACGTGCCGGAAGGCACAGTGCTGGGGACAGGGCGGGAAAGCAGCCTAGACCTCTACTGCTTGTCACCCCTCAAGCTGTAAACGCACCCCCATGGCAGATTTCAGGGAGCCACATGAGCTCTGTGAATGTAGAGCTGGGAAGAGACGCAAACCATCAGCCTTCCCATCCACACCTTGCTGCTGGGCACTCTTGCGACTTCTGAAGGCACCTGTCTGGGCTTTGGAGGTCCTGGCCTGGGCTGCTGAATTGGCAAAATCTCACTGTCACAGCTTCAGGGTGTGTGTGTATGGGAGGCGGACTCTCATGGCCCCAGAAAGAAGAAACTTGGCCTGCGCAAGCTCTGCGGTGGCCGTCTGCACGGGGGGCTGCTTGCCTGCGCAAGCTCTGAGGTGGCCGTCTGCACGGGGGCTGCTTGCCTGCGCAAGCTCTGCGGTGGCCGTCTGCACGGAGCTGCTTGCCTGCGCAAGCTCTGCGGTGGCCGTCTGCACGGGGGCTGCTTGCCTGCGCAAGCTCTGCGGTGGCCGTCTGCACGGAGCTGCTTGCTGCGCAAGCTCTGCGGTGGCTGTCTGCACGGGAGCTGCTTGCCTGCGCAAGCTCTGTGGTGGCCGTCTGCATGGGGGCTGCTTGCAAGCTTACAGAACATGCGGCCAGTTTTACCACTGCCACTCGACCCCCGCATCCAAACACGGCAACCCTTCCTCGGGACGGTGGGCTCGTGATGACAATCCTTCATGTGTTTTGCATGGGAGGAAAACTCAGAGGCAGAATTCTAAGTAGGGAGGCCATCAGTTCCAAGAATCATGGGGACTGCTGCAAGCCCACTGACTCTGGGGTGAGTCATTTAGGCAGTAGGATCCAAAATCTGCAGGCTGCTACGGTCCATGCCGGAATTCTGAACTTCCTGCTAAAACTGGACGTTAGCACCTGACATCCTTTCAGAAGAATACGACTGCAGCCTCAGAAAGTCTGCTCGAATCTCAAGATCTGAACATCACTGACAGTGGACAGGTTCAGTGTGGAGTCTGATGAGAAAACCACCCTGTGGGGCCATGTCAGCCCCAGAGAACAGGTGTGCAGGCTGCTCCTGGCCCGTCTGCAGCAGCCCCCCAGAGAGCGAGCTTCCTAGAGCGGGGTTTGCATGACCCAGGGGAGTTGAAGCTCCAGAGCCCCTCGTGGTACCCTTTCCAAGGCTGTATACAAAATGCATTCTGCTCCTTAAAGAAGCCCTCCAAAATTAAACAAGTTTTGGGCTCCAGAAATTCCTGTTCCTCTCAGTCTTTGGCATCAATGGTATCTGCAAGCTCCCTTTGTCTGTAAGCATTTTGAGATGAATTTGTATTTGAAATTAGAATTTTTAGGCTGAGAAACTCAACAGGGGGTGTTATGTTGTTGCTTAGTCGCTCAGTGGTATCTGACTCTTTGTGACTCCATGGACTGCAGCACACCAGGCTTCCCACAAATGCTCTGCTCTGACAGAGAAATAATGGAGTTAAGAACAAAGGGATTCCAGAGCAACGTGATCCTATCCGTAATGTCAGAAGTTCGGATTCGCTGGGGAGGAGATCTTCACTTGTTGGTCCTGCCTCAGTCAGAAGTTGGATGTTTAAACTCTGCCTCAAATGCAGCAGTACTTGCTTTTGTGTGTTTTGCTCAGGACCTACTAGAAGCCTTTCAACAGCTGAAGACTCTTGCAGGATGAGGATGAGTACATGCCTTCCCCTGCTACCACAGCAGGGCCAACCCTCCTCAAAACGGCCTGAAGTGTGAGGTCATGCGGGGACCGTCTGTTTCCATCTGGCCCTCCTGTCTCTCTGCGGACATTGACACGATGTCCCTGGACTTCTGGGCACTGCAGGAGATCCTGAGCCTTTCTGGGGACCGGGAAGGGGGCATTACTGGTGGGATGACCGGGCTCCTCTCTGGACTGCCCAGAGGCAGACACAGGCAGACCTTGTCCGCATGCCCACCTCTTGCCCAGCACTGTGAAGAAGCCGGGCTCCTTCCTGTCTCTCTGCCTCCTGGATTCCACTGGAAGACTTGACCCACATTCAACCTACTTTTCATCCTGGCGTTGAGTCAGCTCCTTTTATTTCCACTCGGAGTTCTGCCAGCTGTGCTCTCAGCTATGGATGCAAACTGCAGAGGCATTTCCTGTTCCAGGTGGTTTAGAGCAGAAAGCCAGGCAGCGTGGGTTGAAGGTAGGTGGGGTGAATTCTTCAGGAACTGCTCCCACAAATGGGAGAGCAATTCAAAGTTACACAGGGTTGATATCCAAAGCACCCAGCCCTGGGTGGAAACAAGGCTTGTTTGAACTGACTTTAGAAACATATCGAGCATGGACCACCTTCAGATTGCCCTTGTGTACACACCAGGCCCTGGAACACTGGAACTGTGATTTGCAGATAAGGTGTCAGAGTCTGGCTCCAACCTCCCAGGAGGTCCAGTGCTTCTAGGGAGCTGAGAATTTGTCCTGAGACATTGACCCTTTCTCCTCAGATGGGCACATGCTTCTCTGAAATCCACACATCAAAGCAGTAGCAATGGGCAGGTTTAACACCTTCTCCAGTGAAAAATCGCCTCCATCCAATCTCTGGCTGTGACTGATGCCTCCATGAGCTGCAGCAGGCCAAGCTGGAGAGAAGCTTGGAGGAGCGGCTGAACTCCCAGAGCCCTGGTTTCCTCCTCAGTGAATTAGGCACAGCAATACTCTGGTATTTGGGGATCAGGGGTCAGGTCTTCAAAGCAGAGCAGAGCTCAATGACTGGGACTCACAATGTCAGCGTCAGTGTTGTTACTGGAAGGTGTGGCCCTAGGCATCAGGGACAGAGAGGGACCACCATGAAAAGCTGGCTCCCTCAGGTGGCACCCACTAGGGGGGTTACCTGTTGGCCCTAACAGGTTCCTGTAAAGTCATCTCCACTACAGGAATTAGACGTCGAGGGATCTAAAGGATTCTGACAACCTTCTGTCTATTCCGTCACACAGAAAAGCAGATGTAAGGATCATGTTCCCTCCTTTACCAGATACCTGGGGCTGGTGGAATGGTGCTGGGAAGTCTTAAGGGCAGGACAGGAAGCTGAGGAACTTGCAGGGCACCTACTGGTGCTTTATGGAAGGACCAGGAAACTGACCTTGGAATTGTGCCAGCACCTGAGATACCAGGATCATGCGTTTTGAATAAGATAAAGGTCAAAGGTGATGTCAGATTCTCACAAAGGCCCAGTGCTTCTGGGGAGCAGAAACATCTTCAGGTAGGGGAGGGCCAATGGAACAGTCGGAAACGCTAACTTTTGGCATGACACTGGGTGATGGGGCCCCAAAACAAATGCTGATAAAGTTGACCAGATATCCTTAGATGGGCAGAAAGAAGGGGTTGGTGTTCTTCAAGAATTTGGAAAAAGGCTGTCACTTTGAAAAAGTTGCGGAGAGCAGGGCAGGCCCTGTTTTGGAAAGCATTTATGAGCATCACTCTATTTGTAAAGCAACAGCTGGGATGGCTGCAGAAGAGTGCCAGGCTGGACCAGGCCAGCATGGGAAAAACCACAGGGCTGATGGAGACCAATGTGGATGCCAACCTGAGGAACAGCAGGTCCCAGAGTGGCAGCAGGAAAAGCAATGTCCATTATGGCTTCCAGGACGTGCATGGATGGGCGGCAGGTGAGAGAGTTGGGAGGGGGCAGGGCTGTCTGGGACCCAGGAAGGACCCCCAGGGGCTGCTTGCCCATGAGCCTGGTGTAGGCACTTAGAAACAGGAGCTCCTGTGCCCACTCCCAAGTCAGGTGTGAGAGGGCTATCTCGGTGTCTGTAAGTGGTTCGCATCTCCTCTATAAGATGGTGGTCTTCGCTGCACACCTGCCAACTAGAGGTTTGGTCTGCGTCCATCTCATCAGACTTTGGTTTTTCAAGTGGAGACCATTTCAAAGAAAGACTTAGATACTTTTATATCTACAAAGTAAGGAATGTGGACAAAGCCATGTTTTTAAAAAATCAGTGATGAAAGTCGAAATAAAAGCGTTTCATGAGTAAACTTCATTTTAGCCAAAATAGCTTAATTCTTAAGTTTGAAGCCAGAGAAAGATCATGCCTTACATAAAAAAACTCAAACAGCACCTTGCCACACAGACGGGGAGACACAATATAAGGACGCTTGAGAGGGGTGCCTGGGAAGGAGGTTAGCCACCTCCATGCGAAATCCAGCCCAAGACAGGAACGCGGGAGCAGGGCTGGGGGGACAGGGGGCACAGCACGCGGCATCCCCATGAACTCAGGGCAGAGGCGGGCCCTGCACGAGGCAGCATTCAGAATGGCTGTGTCAGCTCAGCACTAGCGCTACCCTGGTATCAGAGCACGAGGTGGACCTTTGGGGACTCATGGAGAGTCTGAGAACTGAGTTTAGGACACACTCAGAGGATCTTCTGTGGCTAAGAAGGGGCTAAACGGAACAATCCTTGGGCTTTAAGCACAGTTCTGTCAGCTCTGTCGAGGGCAATGAAGACCAGTGTGGAATGCAACTTAATCCTTCTACAGAAAGATGAGCAATCATCCATACAGTTGGCACTGGGAATTTGGGGCACACAGTACTCAGTGAAACCAGTGTTCTTCTGGGCTTCCATTAGATTGAGAGCAGTTATTCTTTTTCCAGATAAGGAGTCACCCCGAGAGCCAGCCACAGACTACAGGAGCTCCCACAAGTTGGGTGCTGCACCCTTGCTGCTCAGGCTCTGGCTGCCTGAGCGCCTGGAGTTACTTTGGGGGACTCAGCCTACCCCAATTCCTTACAACGTCCTTCGTTCACTCTTCTATCACCTGCCTTCCTGTCCAAAGCTGGTGGCTCCTATTCACCCCCTCCCCTCATCCACCTTGGGGTTGGCTGCACTTTAGCCAAATACAACAGAACTGCTTGGTACATGCTGACTGCTCACTACGCCTAAAATATGAGTTAAAATCAATGGTCTGAGAAAACTGTGTCAGCATTTTGCTGACCCAAATTAGCAGCTTGATTGTCCAAATCAATGTTCAGAACATATACTATGAGTCGAACATTTTTGTTTTACCCAGAAAACTGTGGCCAGGTTTATCCTCCACCACACGAATCCTTCGAGCTCCAGCTGGAATGATGGCAGCTTCAATATAACCTGTAGTGACAGATAAACACAGGTGAACCAACATACCTCCACCCACCATTAGAGGCTCACAGCAACCCCCCAAAACCCGCTGCTCCACCCCCACGGTGACTTCAGAGCTCTGAGAAATCAAGCTGGTCCATTAATAAGAAGCGTTTTTCTATAGCCAGAGTATCCTGGCTGCCCAAATTCCAGAGAGCACCATTTGCATGTGTTATGAGTTGAACTAGGTCCCTCCCACCCCCAAATCCATATGATGAAGTCCTAAGGCCCAGGACCTCAGAATGTGACCTTATTTGGAAACTGGGCTGTTGCAGACGTAATTAGATAAGATGAGGTCATACTGGAGCAGGTGGGCCCCCAGTCCTATAGGCTTGGTGCAATTATAACAAGAGGAAGACTGGACACAGACATGTACACAGGGAGAACTCTGTGTGGTCATGAGGCGGAGATCAAGATGATGCCTCTTACAAGCCGAAGACTGCTAGCAAAACACCAGAAGCAGGCGCGAGGCATGGGACAGAGTCTCTCTCACCTGCACGAGAGACCGACACTGCCAGCAATCGATCTCAGACTACTAGCCCCCAAACCGAGACAGTGTGTGTCTCCTGTTTATGCTCCCTGTGGTACTTGGTTGCAGCAGCCCCAGTAAACTGCGAGCCTGGAGTTGTGTGTGAAGAGCACCGCCCGGGAGCATGGGTGCCAAATGTCCCCGGCCACACCATCTACTGGGTTCCTTCATCTTTGCTGTACTTTGTCCCCGGTTCTACAGGATGACGGCAGAAACTGGGCTACTTACCCTATGACAAAACCACTGCCTTATCACCAGGTATCATTTCCTGCTTTCACTGCCCTTTGGCCTTTTCTGCAACCACTGCACAACTTTTGTCCATTTCCCTGAGTGTTTCCAAGTATAATGGGGTCCCTCAGAGGCCAGGGCCTTCCGCCCATGCTCTGACCCCACACATTCCCAGTACGGCAGGTGGTTAGTGAAGTTCTGGAAGGAAATGACTGAGGCTGCCAGGGAGGAAGTCAGGGGCTGGCTAAAGCCTGGTTAACGGGGCAACTGCGTCAATTAATGAGCCCAACATAATGGCGAGATTCTGAAATGTAGGCTGGTAATCACTTGGTTTTGGTTTACATTTGGGTTTTAGACAAAGGTAATATACATTTGCTTCAGCAATTTAGCTGATGGTCCCAAATTAGACGATAAATTCTACCCCTGTGGTTCCCAAATGTGATCATCAGAATCAGCAGGAGAGTTTTAAAAATGAGAAATTTCTGGCCCAAGTATATAGAGATTATGGAAATATCTATTTTGAGGACTTTATTTCCTCATTTTCTCATAGTAAACATGGTTCAATTTTCATTATAAATATAGTACATGATAATTCAAACCAACAAAAGAGGAAAAACTACAAACAAACTGTACTACATTGAAAATTATCCTTATTTTTGATGACCAGCCTTTTCAGCAACTTTTAATGCATATAAACATATGCACATCATTAACAACTTTAAAATAATTAAGAGTTTTGTCTGGCAATGTGTACCCAAGGTGCAAAATTTTAAAGTTATAAAAGGATATGGTAGAAAGTATATTGATACTATAAGATATTGGATTGGTCAAAGACTCCCATAAAAATGCAAATGAACTTTTTGGCCAGCTCAATGTATCCTATAGTTGGCTGTCTTTCTAACACTTATCATTTATAATAATTTGTGTATTTTAGCTGGGTTTCTATGTTGCTAACTGAAATGTAACCAAATGACAGTTTTGTTTCTTCCTTTCTGATCTTTATGGCTTGGATTTCTTCTCCTTTTGCCATTCTGGCTGGAACTTACAAAACCACACTGTGGGCCACATGAGATCGTGATATCCTTGTCTTATTCATGAAGTTGGAGGAAGGGAATTTTCCCACTGAAAATGATGTCAGCAGTGAGAATGTGATAGGTATCATTTATCAAGTTAGGGAAGTCCTCTTTTTCCCTAGTTTGTTGAGGTATTGAAGTTAATCAAGTGCTTTTTGCATCTACTGAGATCATCATACTGTTTTTCTCCCAGACAACATAAAGATCTCAGAGTAGTTGAAAGGCAGTCATGCTTCTCATGGCTAACATGGTGTGTGGGTCAGTATCTTAGCTCTGTTTTTCCCTCATCCATCCATTTTAGTTCACTGTTATCTCTTTTTTATTCTGATGTTTTTCCTATGAACCTTTAATTATATTTACACTTCTAATACATGACTTATCAGCTATAAACTATTTTAATCTCTGGATATTAAAAGATGAGGAAATCAACATAATACACTGCTCTTCAACATTTACTGAATCATTTCTACACTGTTAACTTACAACATTTATCTTTCGCACTCTAACATAATTCCTGCAGTTATTTTAGTCCTAAAAATTAATTTAGTGTTCACGATGTGTCCTTTTCTCAGTTTTTCCAATAAATTCTTGCTTGCAAGAAAAGTTATGACCAACCTAGATAGCATATTCAAAAGCAGAGACATTACTTTGCTGACTAAGGTCCATCTAGTCAAGGCTATGGTTTTTCCTGTGGTCATGTATGGATGTGAGAGTTGGACTGTGAAGAAGGCTGAGTGCCGAAGAATTGATGCTTTTGAACTGTGGTGTTGGAGAAGACTCTTGAGAGTCCCTTGGACTGCAAGGAGATCCAACCAGTCCATTCTGAATATCGGCCCTGGGATTTCTTTGAAAGGAATGATGCTAAAGCTGAAACTCCAGTACTTTGGCCACCTCATGAGAAGAGTTGACTCATTGGAAAAGACTCTGATGCTGGGAGGGATTGGGGGCAGGAGGAGAAGGGGATGACAGAGGATGAGATGGCTGGATGGCATCACTGACTCGATGGACGTGAGTCTGAGTGAACTCTGGGAGTTGGTGATGGACAGGGAGGCCTGGCGTACTGCAATTCATGGGGTCGCAAAGAGTCAGACAGGACAGAGCGACTGAACTGAACTGAAAATATACTATATATACATATACATATATATATATACACATACACACATATATATGTTGTTGTTAAGTTGCTAAGTCATGTCCAACTCTTGTGATCCTGTGGACTACAGCCCGCCTGGCTCCTTTGTCCATGGGTAGACCAGGTGGCTCAGTGGTAGAGTCTGCCTGAAATTCAGGAGATGCAGGTTCGATTCCTGGGTTGTGAAGATCTTTGGAGAAGGAAATATATTGCCCTCTGCCACTGAAAAAAAAAATATATATATTATCAATTTGTTAGTGTTCTTTCTTCAGGAATACCAAATTATTTATGTTTGATCCCCTTTTTCTTCCATAATTGCTCCTTTAGTTTCTCACCCCTCTGATTCTTTGTTTCCATTTTGCTTTGCTCGTTTTTCTCAGTCCTGTCCTCCATGCTTCTGTGTTCTCAGCAGTGTCCCTTTCCTTTGAATCCATGCAGACGTAAGGAATCCATGCTTTCTGTAATGGACTCATTTTCTTCCTCTGTCCTTTTCCTCAGCTGAGTCTCATTTTATTTCCCTCTGTTGCTTCACTGGCAGTTCCTTGAGCTCTCATGTCTTAACAATGAGTTCTTCTTTCATTGAGGCTATTACTTAATCATTTTTGAATTTATAGCAATAATGTTTCATGATAATTTTCAGCTTCTCCTTGGTAATATTTTGCTGCTGAGTTTTTTTTTTTCTTTACACTGGTCATTTGTTCTTGTCCCTTACCTCCTTTTCCTACTGCAGTGTATCTGTGTTGATCCTATACTAATTCTCTTTTTAAATTTATTACCGATTTTTAGCTGACACAGTTTTAATCGTACCAACTGCATCTATGTTTGTGTGGTAATAATAGGACTGTGTTGTGGGCTAACAGAAGTTTCCTTTAGTTTACAGTAAAATTTGTTAAGACATGGGTTTATATGTCTCAATGAGTTAATTTTTATGTTTGTTAACATTTATCCATTTTAAATTTACAGAAATATACAGGTATATTTCCCCATTATAAAAATTTTAATACAAGTAAATCCCACTCCGATCCCCTGTGAGAACTGCCACTATCAGTCTGATGTATCTTCATTCAGATATTTTACTGCTTATACCAATGTCTACACAAATACAAATATGAAAATATCACACAGTGTATGTTTTGTCTATACTTTATGTGTTAGGAAAAGCATTATGAATATTGTATTAGACCATATTTTTTTAAGAAAAGCAGGTTATGTCTTCTATCCATGTGTTATAGCTCTCCTTATTTTTCATTTATATTGCAATGTAGCTTATGCAACTACTCCCTACTGATTTAGATCATTTAAAAATTGTCATTAGGACATCAAGGTTATTTCAAAATTGTCACTTTTAGAAAATATGCTATATAATATATGAATATGCACACAAGACACCTAAAATGAAATACTAGCAACCTATTTCAACAACATAAAAGAGATTATATGCCATGGTCAAAGATAATTTATCCTAGGAATTCAAGGTTGGTTCAACATATAAAAATCAACCAATGTAATTTATCTGAAGAAGGGCAAAACACTTTTTCATTTCAATGGATACAGAGAAAACATTTGGCAAACTTAATACTATTCCATGATGAAAATACTTAACAAACTAGGAAAAAAGGAAACTTCCTCAGCGTGATAAAGAACATTTATAAAAACCCCACAGCTAACACCAAACTTAATGGTAAAATATTTAATGGTTTACTTTTAAGATCAGGAAGAGGAGAAGGATGTTCAGGAAATGCTCTTGCCAGTTCTATTCACCACTGTACTAAAAGTTCTCTCTCTGTCAATTAGGCAAGAAAAGGATTTTCAAAAGGCATTCAAATTGGAAAGGAAAAAGTAAAATTACCTCTATCTGCAGATGTCAAGACTTTATATGTAGAAAAATACTAGGGATGCCATTAAAATCTGACAGAACAGGTTCAAAAAGGTTGCAAGATACGAGATCAATATACAAAAACTGACTGCATTTCTATTCATTAGGGTTAAACACTTCCAAATGAAATTAAGAAAAACATCTGACTTAATATTAAAAACAAACACTTAGGAATAAATTTAATAAAAGATGTACAAGATATCTACACCAAAGACTACAGAAACCTTGTTGAAAGATATTAAAGAAAATATAAATAAATGGAATGACACTACATGTTCATGGATCAGAAGACTTAACATTAAGGTGGGAATACCTAAAAATTGATTTACAGATTAACCAAAATCCTTACTAAAATTCCAGCTTTTTTTCCCCCAAAATGACAAGGTAATTCTCAAATTCATATGCAAATGCAAGGGATCCAGAATATCCAAAACAATATTTAAAAAGAATAAAGTTGGACGACTGACAATTCTTGCTTTCAAAGTTCTAGTCAGCTCCTATAATCAGGACAACGTGGTACTGGTATAAGGACAGACATTTCTATTAATGAAATACAATTGAGACTCTAGAAATATGTCCCTTATTGATTTCTTAAAACAAAAATGCCAAGAATATTTAATAGAGAAAGAACGTTATTTTCAACAGTGTTGGGATGACTGTATATTTACATACAAAGGAATGAAGAGGGACTTTTACCTCAAACTGTAATAAAAACCTAACTAAAATTGGTCTTAGACCTAAATCTTAGAGCTAAAACTATAAAATTCCTAGAAGAAAACACTGAAAGAAATCTTTGTATCCTTGGATTAGGTACTAGTTTTTCGATAGCAAAAGTGAAACTGTACAAGTGCCTGTATTCCTGTCTTTTGAAGTACAATGCTGACTCAAGAGTTAATGGCTGGGAAATATGAAGATGCAAAAATGAAGAATGGCTTTTGAGCTAGGGAACTGGTAACAATTCAGACTATAATTCTGGCGCATAGCAGAATCACCGAACTCCCACTTCCCTGAATGACATAGATAAAGGCTTGACACACATTCCTAAGTTGTCTGGGAAACACACCCCTCCAGATGAAAACTGCTTATCAACAAGAACACAGACTCTAGACTAGTTGACACCAGAAAATTGATGATGCTTGAAACTTCACCCTGATGCCAACCAATCCAAGAACTGTCCACAAGCTGATCATGCCCTGTTCCTTGAACACTGAAAAACTTCTCACCATCCCCTTCAGGGTGGGTCATACAGTCTTGAAGCAGTAGCCCATTGTGGCCCCCTTTGCCTGGCAAAGCAATAAAATCCACTCTTTTCTACTTCATCCAAAACTCTGGGTCTGCATTTCTATTCAGCACCGGTGAACAGAGGCTGAGTTTTGGCAACACACAAGCAACAGAAGGAAAAAAAAGAAAATGGATCATATTAAAATTTTAAACTTTGTGCTTCAAAGGATACCATCAAGAAAGTGAAAAGGCAAACTCATACATCAGGAGAAAATATTTGCAAATCATTTTGATAAAAGAACTATGTCCAGAGTATATAAAGAAACCTTATGACTCAATAATAAAGTGGCAATAATCCAATTTAAAAATGGGCAAAGGATTTTAATAGACATTTCTCCAAAGAAGATGCATGAAAGGCCAAAAGGCACATGAAAAGAGTCTCAGCATCATTAGAATTTAAAGAAATACAAATCAAAACAACAATGTGATACACTTCATACTTACTAGGATGCCTATAGTAAAAATGATAAACAATAACAATTGCTGGAGAGAATGTGGAGAATTTGAACCCCTCACTTACTGCTAGTAGGAATGCAAAATGGTACAGGAATATTGGAGAAGAGTTTGATAGTTCTTCAAAACAGGAAAAATAGAATTACCATAAAACCTACCAATTCTACTCCTATGTATTATATACCCCCAAAAATGAAAAATGTATCCATAAAAAACTTGTACACAAATGTTTATATCAGCATTATTCATTATAACCAAAAAAGCAGAAAAAACTCAAATGTCCACCAAGTAATGAATGGATTTTTACATTCACATTTAAAAATATGAAATCTATTTTTACAATGGGTATGATTTAGCACGGAGAAGGCAATGGCACCCCACTCCAGTACTCTTGCCTGGAAAATTCCATGGACAGAGCAGCCTGGTGGGCTGCAGTCCATGGGGTCGCTAGGAGTCAGACACGACTAAGCAACTTCACTTTCACTTTCCACTTTCATGCACTGGAGAAGGAAATGGCAACCCACTCCAGTGTTCTTGCCTGGAGAATCCCAGGGACGGGGAGCCTGGTGGGCTGCCGTCTATGGGGTCGCACAGAGTCGGACATGACTGAAGTGGCTTAGCAGCATGATTTAGCAAAAAAAAATATGAAACACTGATAGATGATACAATATGGAAGAAACTTGAAAATGCTATACTAAATTACTAGGGCCAGTCACAAAGATCACATATTGTATGATGCCATTTATAGGAAATGTCCAGAACAGACGAATAGACACAAAAGTAGCTGCCTAGGGCTGGGGTAGGAGGAGGGGAGATGGGGAATGACTGCTAACGGGTGTGGGGTTTCTTTCTGGGATGACTGTGGTTATGGCTGAAGAACGCTGTATATTTACTAAAGTCCTTTGAATTGTACACCTTAAATGGATGAATTTTACGGTATGTGAATTAAACCTCTGCAAAAGCGCTAAAAAATCATAAATTGCAATGAACAGCTTTGCATGTCTATCTATGCATATATACAATGTCACACACATCAGCTCTGAGAATTGCTGGGTCAAACATACCTGCAGTTCAGTTCAGCTCAGTTGTATCCGACTCTTTGCGACCCCATGGACTGCGGCACGCCAGGCCTCCCTGTCCATCACCAACTCCTGGAGTTTACTCAAACTCATGTCCATTGAGTCGGTGATGCCATCCAACCATCTCATCCTCTGTCGTCCCTTTCTCCTCCTGCCTTCAATCTTTCCCAGCATCAGGGTCTTTTCAAATGAGTCAGTTCTTTGCATCAAGTGGCCAAAATATTGGAGCTTCAGCTTCATCATCAGTCCTTCCAGTGAATATTCAGGACAGATTTCCTTTAGGATGGACTGTTTGGATCTCCTTGCAGTCCAAGGGACGCTCAACACCACAGTCTTCTCCAACAGCACAGTTCAAAAGCATCAATTCTTCAGCACTCAGCTTTCTTTATGGTCCAACTCTCACATCCATACATGACTACTGGAAAAACCATAGCTTTGATTAGATGGACGTTTGTCGGCAAAGTGATGTCTCTGCTTTTTAACAAGCTGTCTAGGTTGGTCATAACTTTTCTTCGAAGGAGCAAGCATCTTTTGATTTCATGGCTGCAGTCACTGTCTGCAGTGATTTTGGAGCCCCCAAATAAAGTCTCGCACTGCTTCCACTTTGTCCCTATCTATTTGTCATGAAGTGATGAGACCGGATTCATGATCTTAGTGTTCTGAATGTTGAGTTTTAAGCCAACTTTTTCACTCTCCTCTTTCACTTTCATCAAGAGGGTCCTTAGTTCCTCTTCACTTTCTGCCATAAGGGTGGTGTCATCTGCATATCTGAAGTTATTGATATTTCTCCCAACAATCTTGATTCCAGCTTGTGCTTCATCACAGTTCAGCATTTCTTATGATGTACTCTTCATATAAGTTAAATAAGCAGGGTGACAATATATAGCCTTAAAGTATTCCTTTCCCCAATTTGGAACCAGTGTGTTGTTTCATGTCCAGTTCTGACTGTTGCTTCCTGAACTGCATACAGATTTCTCCAGGAGGCACGTAAGGTGGTCTGGTTTAAGAATTTCTTTAAGAATTTTCCAGTTTGTTGTTATCCACACAGTCAAAGGCTTTGGCATAGTCAATAAAGCAGAAATAGATGTTTTTCTGGCACTCTCTTGCTTTTTCTGTGATCCAATAGATGTTGCAATTTGATCTCTGGTTCCTCTGCCTTTTCTAAATCCAGCTTGAATATCTGAAAGTTCATGGTTCAGGTATTGCTGAAGCCTGGCTTGGAGAATTTTGAGCATGACTTTGCTAGCATGTGAGATGAGTGCAACTGTGCAGTAGTTTGAGCATTCTTTGGCATTGCCTTTCTTTGGGATTGGAATGAAAACTGACTTTTTCCATTCCTGTGACCACTGCTGCATTTTCCAAATTTGCTGGCATATTGAGTGCAGCACTTTCACAGCATCATCTTTTAGGATATGAAACAGCTCAACTGGAATTTCATCACCTCCACTAGCTTTGTTCGTAGTGATGCCTCGCATGGCTCACTTGACTTCACATTCCAGGATATTTGGCTCTAGGTGAGTGATCACACCATCGTGATTATCTGGGTCATGAAGATCTCTTTTGTATAGTTCTTCTGTGTATTCTTGCCACCTCTTCTTAATATCTTCTGCTTCTGTTAGGTCCATACCATTTCTGTCCTTTATTGTGCCCATCTTTGCATGCAAAGTTCCTTTGGTATCTCTAATTTGAAGAGATCTCTAGCCTTTCCTATTCTATTGTTTTCCTCTACTTTGCATTGATCACTGAAGAAGGTTTTCTTTTCTCTCTTTGCTGTTCTTTGGAACTCTGCATTCAGATGCTTATATCTTTCCTCTTCTCCTTTGCCTTTCACTTCTCTTTTCCCAGCTATCTGTAAGTCCTCCTCAGACAACCATTTTGCCTTTTTGCATTTCTTTTTCTTGGGGGTGGTCTTCATCACTGGCCCCTGCACAATGTCACAAACCTCCATCCATAGTTCTTCAGGCACTCTATCAGATCCAGTCCCTTGAATCTATTTCTCACTTCCACTGTATAATCATAAGGGATTTGATTTAGGTCATACCTGAATGGTCTAGTGGTTTTCCCTACTTTCTTCAATTTAAGTCTGAATTTGGCAATAAGGAATTCATGATCTGAGCCACAGTCAGCTCCCGGTCTTGTTTTTGCTGACTGTATAGAGCTTCTCCATCTTTGGCTGCAAAGAATGTAATCAATCTGATTTTGGTGTTGACCATCCAGTGATGTCCATGTGTAGTCTTCTCTTGTGTTGCTGGAAGAGGGTGTTTGCTATGACCAGTGTGTTTTCTTGGTAAAACTCTATTAGCCTTTGCTCTGCTTCATTCTGTACTCCAAAGCCAAATCTGCCTGTTACTCCAGGTATTTCTTGACTTCCTATTTTGGCATTCCAGTCCCCTATAATGAAAAGGACATCTTTTTTGGGTGTTAGTTCTTGAAGGTCTTGTAGGTCTTCATTGAACCGCTGAACTGTTCAACTGTTCAACATACATGCAAATTGAGTTTCCATTCAACATACATGCAAATTGAGTATTTCTTAAGTAAAAGTTACTGCTTTGTGCTAAGTCCTAGGACTGTTTCCAAGAAGTCAGGTTTAGAGAAAGAAGCTTGTTTTCTAATTGCACATTAGAGTGAAGATGACAACCTCATTACCACTGTGGGAAAGTGTAAATATCGACTTTTTCTATAGATCAAAAGTGATCGATACTAACAGTTTTAGCCTAAAAGTAAAAATAACCAAACCTAGAATGTCTTGACTCACCTGAATTCTATTCAACACAAAGGTCAATAATAAATCTGTCTACTGAAAAAAATATACATGCAGTTTAAATGTTAAATGTACATTAAATTGCTCTCCATAATGGCTTAACTAATACAGAAGTTAGCCAATTCTATAGGAGAATACATGTTGGTCCCCATGTTTAGATACTTGATCCTCTTGATATTTGCTGGTCTGAGATGCGAAAAAGCCTGCTACTATAGCTGTAGCTTGCATTTCCCTCATCATCAGCGTGCCTCTGCATCTTATTGCCTCTACACTTGTTGGTCACTTGTGTTTTCTCTTCAGTTAACTATCATAGTCACAAGTGTTGTCCATTCTCCTACCAGTTTGTTGTTTTTATTTGATAAGCAAGAGCCATGAAAATATATTTTATATCTATTAATGTGTATTTAGGATATTTTGGACTGAAACTCTTAACTAGACTTGCATACATGTTTTTCTGTCATTTGTCGTTTCTTTATGTATGGTGCTTTTTATTCCAAGGTTTTAGTATGATAGTCATAGTTTTAATAACTGAGATCTCCTTTTTGTTTTCTGATTGCTTCTTCTCATGGTACTCTGTACTGGTTTTTGAGTAAAATCACTTCTCAAACATTTCTAAGAATAGTTATTAGAGATCTGGAACTTCTATTATTTGAGTTATCTTATTTTTCACATTTCAGTTATCTTGGTCTCTCCCATTTGTTGCAGACTCTTCTGAGAAGGATGCCACAGATGAGTTGCCTCTACATACAGTAACCTTATCTGCAGTGTAACTTTCTGTAGTGTTAGCTACTTGCAGTTAATTGTAGTCTAAAAATATTAAATGGAAGATTCCAGAAATAACAATAAGTTTAAAATTGCATGCCATTTGACTCACGTGATGAAATCTCACACAGTCCCCCTCCGTCCTGCCCAGAACGTGAATTATCCCTTTGTTAACCACAACCTGCCTGCTAGTCACTTAGTAGCCATCTCTTATCAGACTGGCTGTTGTGGTTTCACAACAGTCAAGTGATCTTTATTTTACTTTATAATGGCCCCAAGGCACCAGAGTAGTGATGCTGGCAATTTGCACATGCCAAAGAGAAGCTGTAAAGTTCTTCTTTAAGTGAAAAGGTGGAAGTTCTAGACTTAACAAAGAAAGGGGGAAAAATCATATGCTTAGGTTGCTAAGATCTATGGTAAGAATGCATCTTCCATTTATAAAACTGTGCACAAGGTAAAAAGAAATTTGCTGTCACATCTCAAACTGCAAAAGTTTACGGCCACAGTGCACGCTAAGTGTTTAATTAAGATGGAAAAGGCATTAAATTTGTACAGTAAGATATTTTGAGAGAAAGACCACGTTAACATAGTTTGTATTACAGGATAGCATTGTAATCGTTCTATTTTATTATTAGTTATTATTAATTTCTTACTGTGCCTAATTTATATATTAGACTTTATCTCAGGTTGTGTATTTGTAGGGAAAAAAGCATAGTATTGGGATAACCAAAAAATTCATTTGGGTTTTTCCATAAGACGTTATGTAGAAACCTGAAGGAACTTTTTGGCCAACGAAATATATATAGGGCCCCATACCATTTATCGGAGAAGGCAATGGCACCCCCACTCCAGTACTCTTGCCTGGAAAATCCCATGGACGGAGGAGCCTGGTAGGCTGTAGTCCATGGGGTCGCCAAGAGTCAGACACGACTGAGCGACTTCACTTTCACTTTTCACTTTCATGCAATGGAGAAGGAAATGGCAACCCGCTCCAGAATTCTTGCCTGCAGAATCCCAGGGACAGAGGAGCCTGGTGGGCTGCCGTCTAAGGGGTCGCACAGAGTCGGACATGACTGAAGCGACTTAGCAGCAGCAGCAGCAGCATACCATTTATGCTTTCAGTCGTCCACTGGGGCTGTCAAAAGATACCCCCAGGGATGAGGGAGTCTACTGTACATGGATGGTGTTTGCTGCTTATCAGGACTGGCTTTCAGTTAGGGGCCAAGGAATGATATCATGTGTTGGCAACCAAAATACCGGAAGGCAGAGAAATCTGCTAGAGGTGCTGTGCCATGGGACTGGCCACCAAATATTGTCAGGTCTCTCTCTGGAATCATGGTAGGAATGCCTTTCCTTGACCTCTTAAAATTATGTGACCATGTAACTTATTTTGACCCTTAAAATGTGAGTGACAGTGGTGTGTCTAAGAGTATCAGGACCTGCTCTGCCGTGTTCCCTTTTTCCTCCAAGGTAACTGTGGCAGTGTGTGTTTTGCTTGTTTGCTTATTCACTAGATCTAAACCAAATCTATTTATTCTCATTCAAACAACATATGAACATCCACTTGATATGAGCTTACTCTCCTAGACCTTTTAATAAGTTCCTGCTCATTCATTTTAAGGTGATCATGAGAAGCCAAGGAGATAAACACCTGTGTTCAACCAGCCATCGTAGGTGGAAAGTTTAGCAGAGTCCTGAGACTTGATAGCAAATATTTTGGCATTGTTACTAAAGGTCCAGTCTTGGATGCCTACTAATAAATGCTTTATGCTTAGGAAGACTTCACAGACGTTAACACAGTCCGGTATGAGTTGTCTGCTTCTCCTGCCCTGATCCTCCCTGATTCCCAGGCAGGCAAGATGACTTCTTCAATCAGGTGGGAGTATGGTCCTCCAGTTGATCCCCTCCAACCACCTCTCTCTTAAGGGCAGCAGCACCAACTTGCAGGCAGAGCCCCTCCACTTTCCAGTCCTTTCAGTGTGTTGTTTATTGTATAGTCGCTAAGTTGAGTCTGACTCTTTGCAACCCCATAGACTGTAGACAACCAGGCTCCTTTGTCCATGGGATTTCCCAGGCAAGAATACTGGAGTGGGTTGCCATTTCTTTCCCCAGGAGATCTTCCCAATGCAGGGATCGAACCCACGTCTCCTGCATTCTTTACCACTGAGCCTCATAGTATGAGGCAAGGTTTTTTGATTAAAAACAATTTTTGCTTCAGGAATGCAAAAAAAAAAATCTTTGAGGAACACAACAATGGATTTTATATCACAAATCTCTCTTAGAGAGAAGTATTCATTCTCGGGGAGTTTGAAGACTCATCGGATTCCAGGCATAGAAGATAGTGAAGTATCAAAAATGAACACAAAATTGTTCAGGGTTGGTGGTGATTAAAACCTTTCTTGGAGAAATTTCCATTTAAATCATTAAACTGACCTGGTAACAAGATCTCTGAAAATTGCTGCTGTTACATAGACTTTTCCTATTTTGTGCCTAACAAATCTTGGTGTTAGCATCACCAGCAGAACCAAAGGCAACAGACATGTTTGCTAAGGTCCAAATCAATTAAATTTCTACATTCCAGAGCAAGGGACATCTGCACTAAATATGTGCTCACCGGCTTGTTTTTAAGCTTAGATTTGGCACATGTAGTAGCACTGAAAAGGCACCCATTTCCTTTCCTTTCTCAAGTACCCTAGTGGACAGAGGCTGATGGGGAGTAAAGAGCTCAGGGCAGACACACAGTGCAGTTGTGTCTGAATAAAGGTAATCCCTGAATGATGGGGCAAGGCATTGCTGTGCTTGGGCTCTGCTAACCTTTCCTTCTAAGATGAGCTTTTCTGCTCATGACATGAAGTAATGAGTAATGAAATACAGTATATTCATTAATTCATTACATGAGTAATGAAATAATGAAAGAGAAAATCCCTGAAGTGAAAAGCAGGGCCTCTGTCCACAAACCAAGGAAACCATCTCTCATGCACTGTCCCCAACAGAGCCCAAAGATTGGCATGAAGAGTGACCAGCCAGGGAAAGAGTCCCATTACCAAGCCCCAAAGCACCTTGTCATCCCTCATACCAGGTATCTCCCCTCTGCAGATGCCAGATATCACTCTGTTGATGGCGTGAAATGGAGCAGGGCGGGGTTTACTCCAGGAATTCACAAGATAGAGTCATACTTTAGGGAAGACACAAGACTATCTTTAATTTTCCATTCTAGTCTCTGCCATTAAGCAGGAGAAATCCAGTTAGAGGGACACAATTTAGTGTCATGAGGAAGCCATGGATAAAGTTGCCTCCCCAAAAATGCATGGGGAGGCATTTGTGTAAGTTTTTAGTTTTTGCTGTTTACAAAAGTTGTCTGTCAGAGTATTACTGTCTTTATGTTTATTCTTTTTTTTTTTAATGTTTATTCTTAATGGTTTCTCTGGTTCCAGTTGAAAATGATTTGGGAAGCCCAGGAGTTTGGCTAATATTCTGGTTCAGTTCTCAGAATGTGAGGTCAGTGCCGGTGAGCTGAACAAGGCCATGGCCTTTATCTCCAGCACGAAGACCAGGAGGGTCTTGTCAAGTGTCCTCTGCCTTTTGGGAAGCCCAGCATGTAATGCGGAAACTTCTATCCTCTGGCAAATTTTAGCGTTTTCTGCCACAGTGCCAGGTGAGGCTGAGGAGCGTGAAGATGTGTCCCCGGCATACTGACATGTTTCTGTACAGCCCCTAATCTGATGAATCTTTATCTTTTATAGACTTAGAATTGGCTTTATTCTGTAGCTTTTCCTTTAGGTCATCAGTCTTCCACACCAATTACACGTAAGTGATATGTGTTTACCCACGGCTTCAGACATGACTCCCTCCCACTGACTCAGCAAACATTCAGGCACATAAGCGCGGTAAGAGCCCCCCAGCAGGCATATTGCCACTAGTCCTGCTGGGAACAGCCGGGATCTTACATGAGGAACACCTGGGGACGGCCTTTGCCATCACACATGTGGACACTCTGGTACAAAGATTATTCCTGACTGAGAAAAAGAAGAACATGGTAACTGGTTTACATGCATGTTGCAGGAACTGATACTGTCGTTCACAGTCAGTGCAGGGAAGTGGCTGCTGTCGCCACCACAGAGCGGCAGATTCCCCATGGAACCTCCACACCCCACACCTAGACCCTGGAGCTCAGAACTTGGCATGAGGTACAGGTTCTAAAGGTAATTATTGAACAAACGTGTGACATGTGGATCTATCCACATTCAACAGGGATAGATCACATCACTCTCCTTTTTAAGTTTGAGAAGGTTCTCTTCAAGAACACAGTGCAAAGGGATTCAGAGCCCATGGGGCATCATGGCCAGCTCTTGGTGGGGACTTGAGTCCAGAGATGTCCTGGACTGGGTGTCCATGGACATCAGACACCTTTCAAGTGTCAAGGAGCAGCGTGGAATAATGTGAAAATGACAATTTAATGAATGAAATGAAAGTATCCTATCAAGAACTTTCAAGTTTCTAAATTTAAAAAGCTCAGCTATTTCAGCTCAATCCAAGGCTTGTGCATTCTGAAGCCTATCCATCAGAAAAGTAATATGATAGCCAATTCAAGTGGATTCCCCTAGAGCCAAGTGGCCCACGACCTCATCTGTTCAAAGTCAGAAGGCAAGGCGTCAGAGAGCAATAAAACACTCAGCTCAGGATACTGCACTGGGACCTCTCCAGGACACCCGAGGGGGGCATCCTGGGGGCATGGACACTCTCCCTGTGTAGGTCTGTTCGGGGTCCTTAGCTCAAGTATGTGGGTTAAGGACCCAGAAGAGTTCAGGCAGGGGTCAGGACTTCATATAATTGGACAAAAATCCTGCATTTGATTCCGCTTTATCTTTTGGGAATGGTATTTTCTTTGATACTCACCCTCAGGGTGATAAAGCATTCCTCCTCTCTCCTGTCTTTAGAGCTGGGCAGAGATGAAAGTTGCCTTCGTATCTAAACTGACAGGATTCTGAATTTATCTAGCTGCCCTTGGAGTCACCTAGATGTTACACGACCCAGGGGCTTTATGCCATTTCTCAGGTGGGTTTTTCCTGCAGCCTGAAATGTCCTTCCCAGACCTCCACTGTCATTTAATTCCTACTTATCCTTTAGGGCGTGGGGGCCACCCTCATCTGTCTGCAGGGCTGGGCGAGGAGCCCCACCAAGACTTAGGGCCCCATGGTACCCCTAGAGCCGAGTGGAGCCCCTTCCACCTCACATGTGGGCTCAAGCTGTTTGCCTGAGGGTCCTCTCCCTTGACTGTGACCAACTCAGTGACAGTTTTATTTCTGCAACTCAAGCTTAAAATGGAGCAGTGCTGAACAAACGTTCATAGGGTGAGTGACCTCACAGGTGGCTGTGCATTATCTCTTGAACGTGCATTCCAGAATGTCAGACCTGGATTATAGGTTTGCGTCTGATGAAACTTGAATTAGTGACTCATCCATGTGTGAGCGAGCATTCTGCACACATCTTCAATAAACAGAATCTACACTGACATGAGCTGATGCTCACAGACCGCAATCCCTAGGATTTGTTAAAGACAGTTTTAGACTTCAAAACAAAGATGTAACATTTGGCAAGCATTCAGGACAGAACTTTTAGAGGTGGGTGAAGCTAACTGAGCTTATCTTTCTCTGCAGGTTTGCTAAGACTCCAGTGAAGAAGCACTAAGTCGCATGTCAGGGTGGAGACCGCTCTCCTCCAGAGGCTTCCAGTCCATCTGCCCTCTGCATGTGCAGGGAGCCAGGCACAGGCTGGGGTGGAGAATGGGGGAGCAGAGAAGGACGCTGCCGTCATAGGAGGAACGGATGCGCTCGTGCCAAGACCAAAGGCCAACAAGTGCTGCGTAAGAGCCTGTGGGGAAAGACAGTGCTTCTGTCCAGACTAAGCGCTCTTGAGGTCGGCAGCTCTGTGGTGCACAGTAGTCGTTTATAAAGGACTACGGTAGAACCTTTCTTAGGGCTCTGAGAACTGCCTGGGGGCAGAAGTGAGCATGGCTATGCTCGACTGCCTTCCACAGAATGGAGCAATTGCACAGTTCAGCTTACTGGAGCTCAGCAAACATTCAGTTTATAAACATAAAGGGTTCTAACGCTGACTTAAACAAAGTCAGTAACAAACACTTGCCAGCAGCTGAGGTCTGTTCTTAAGCAGCCTTGCTGCTCAGGTGAAGCAGGAGGCAAGGTCAGTCTCATGGCAAACTGGAGCTGGAGTCCAAACAGGGACAGTGGCATCAGATGAAACAGAGAGCAGACGTCCCCAAAGGTGCAGAGCACTGCTGTCCGATTGAACTTTCTGCAAGGAAGGAGCACTTTTTCCTGTGACATTCAACGCGGGAGCCCCTTGTCACATGTGGCAACGGGGCATTGAAATGTGGCTCACGGGAATGAGGACTGGTTTTATGTTGGTTTAATTTAAACTAATTCTATTGAAAATCCGAATTGACTTTGATGGCCTGTGGTGACTGCAATGGATGGTGCAGCTTTGGGGGCGCCTCCCCACACTGACTCGTTCCAGCAGCAGCTTCTTTGGCTTTTGTCAGAGCCGGGCAGGAGGTAGAGGTTCCCTCCAGAGGCCTGTTCCACAGCCTGGGCACCCATCTTCAAAGTCCAGAAACCAGTCCTTACTGAGCTGGAAGTGTAATTCTCACCTGCATGTCGCTCTGGCTTGGCTGTCAGGATTCTGCAGTGTCTGTGTAGTAGGAGCCCTTTCTGCGAGGTGTCTAGAAGCAGCCTTTGCTCCAGACCAGGGCTCCTGTCCCAATAGAGAAAGGGAGCTGTGCACAGGTTCTCCTCTCTGCTCGCTCTGTGGGATGGGGAATAACTGTGATCCTGTCCCCGTACGGGGGAACGCGCCTGAAACGGCCCCCTCCAAAGCAGCTCTGGGAATTAGAAGCTTCTCAGCTCAGCTCCACTCAGCGACTTATCCTGGTGCCATCATCCTCGCCGGTGTCAGGGAAGGGACACTCACTCGCCCTCCGGGTGACTTGCCTGCCTCGTGCTCCTCTCGCTGAGTGGGTGTCGAGCAGCTGCTTCCCTGGACATTGTGAGTTGGCAGCCACCAGGTGGGCGATCAGACACTCTCCTACCTCTGGGCAAGGCAGCCCACGCACACAGGCTGGGAAGACGGTTCCAGCGGAAAGACCGTGCCGCCCATCAGCTGAGCCCTGCGACTTCTCCAGGCCCGGGGCAGGGGCCGGGCTACATCTGGGACACGGGAGTCACAGGGACTCTGCAGCCCCAGCCAGCGGCCACATCACGGACGTCCCAGAACATGGGGCTTCAGGCATGTTTAGGGATGTGTGTAAATGCTAACCTTTTATTGACGGAAAATTCAGAGTCAGAAAAGAACCTCCTCGTTTTACATGGTAAAAACCATGCGGACAAGGGTCTTTGTTGTCACCTTTGCACGCGGGACAGACAGATGAGCTGGCACGCGTTGAGGGGGCCGGGGGTTGGGGGAGGCTGGTGGGACAGGGAGCCACTGCATAAGAATGACCTCGGGGGCCAACCCACAGCACTGGGGCAGGCTGTTCACATCAAAGAACCTAAACATGTCATTCTGGCTATAATGTTTTTCTCTG
The DNA here is from genome assembly GCA_917880005.1 of Nanger dama. Taxonomy (NCBI): domain Eukaryota; kingdom Metazoa; phylum Chordata; class Mammalia; order Artiodactyla; family Bovidae; genus Nanger; species Nanger dama. The sequence continues at coordinate 6,291,891 of CAKJTW010000044.1, read as the reverse complement.
CCTTTCAGAAATCCTAAGACTAAAGTGCAGGGTGCCCTAAATACTATTGCGGGTGCATGCTCAGTCACTCAGCTGTGTCCAGTTCTTTGCAGCTCCGTGGACTGTAGCCCGCCAAGCTCCTAAGCTCCTCTGTCCATGGGGTTTCTCCAGGCAAGAATACTAGAGTAGACTGCCATTTCCTTCTCCAGGGGAATCTTCCCAACCCAGGGATTGAACCTGCGTCTCTTGCATCTCTTGCAATGACAGGAAGATTCGTTACTGCTGTGCCACCTAGGAAGCCTCCCTAACTATTATTAACTAGTCCTTACATGTAAGATGCAAGGAAGGCAAGTGATCATTGACTCTGGGCAAGAGAGGATCCAGTGAGATTGGCTTTGGGGCAATAAAATGCACAGCACTTGTAGGCTGTCCGGTTGCTGCAGCAACACCTCGGGGCCGTGCTCACCTGTCTGCTCTCAGTGGCCGGGGTCATCTTTCCCGAGGCCCGAGCTCACCTGTGCCCCGAGCGTGGCTGAAGTCGCCCTTGACCACGCGGCAGGTCTTGCCGTCCCCGCTGCAGACCCCACACCGGTCTTCTTTGGCCGCAGACCCGATGATGCCATCACAGCCGATTTTCTAAACAAGCAGAGTGCTGGGTTATTCTGAGTGTAGCACTCAGAGGGCACACCCTGCAGGGCTGACTCTCCATGAGACCCAGCAGGCTGGTGCGGGAGGGCTCACAACACCTCCAGAGGCACAAGAAAATATTTTAAAACCAGGAGAGAAAAAGAATACAATCCAGCTTGTATTACATTTGCCCTTATACCACATAATCATCAAATACCTGCGTTAGTGTCTGTTAGGGAGGAGGGATTTGTGAAGGCCCAGGGGCCTGGAACTCACACTGGGGCCCGGGCCAGGCCCTTCCAGAGCTGTCCAAGGTGGGGCTGTGGGGAAGGGAAGCCAGTTCCCACACCTCCTGGCATGGCCACAGTTTCACAAGACCCATGTTCCCCTTGGAGCTGCATGAGTCCGTGATTCTATCTCGGCTGGAATAGCCAACAGTCTCAGAAGACACGGCAGACACCATAGTGACTTTTCTGCTGGGGTCAGGAAGCCCAGAGCTCACTCGGGCTGGCTGGGATTGAGCCCCTAGTCCTCAGTCAGGGGAATTTAGCCCAAGAAGATACACTGCTGCTCAAATTTTTTTCAAGGAGGCCTGTCTGAGGGCAGAGGAGGGTCACCCAGACCCTGGCTGGCCCCAGCGAAGCACAGTCAGTTCATAAAAAGTGGGAAAAGGTTGTGAATTCCTGTTTCTCCTTAAAAAAAAAAAATCATGAGACTTTTATGGTCTGCAAAATAACATACCTGAGTTTATGTTACGGTAAACACTGGCGTGTTTAATTATTTGCTAGTTAAATTGCTAAAATGTCTCTCCACCCTTCTCCCCTGGAGTAAAGAATTCCAGAACAAGAACTGAGTCTCCACTGCCCTGTAGCCTGCATCAGGCCGGGAAGGGTTCTAATCCAGACAAGCCAGGCCCAGGTGACAGCACCCTTCCTCCCTCTGTGTCTCCACTGCCACGGGGGCAGGGCACGGAATAGAGCCAGCTGCACCGCAAACCTCCTGGAGGCGAAGGCTTGGCCCCGCAGCTCACCCACGGAACCAGAACCCTCTGTTTCATAAGGGCAGTGATTCTTAAACGTCAGGGTGCATCCACCTCACCAGGAGGGCCACGAAAACACAGATGCAGGGTCCACTCCCAGAGTTTCTGATCCAGCAGGGCTGAATGGACCTGAGTATCTCTGTTTCTGTGAAGTTCCCGAGTGCTGCTGTGGCTGCTGGCCAGGACCACACTCAGAGAACCCTGGCACCGTGGCATGCTACATGAAGCACAAATGAGGCTTCATACTGAACAGTTGTGGAGTCTCAGCCCTGGACACTTTTATTTCTTTGGGAAAGAGTTAGTGAGAACTTACTATCATGTGTCCAAAAATGATATCGTCACTATTGAATGTATTTCAGCGAAGACTTGGAGATACGCTAAGGGCAAAGCAAATTTGGTCCCCAAATGAAATGAAAACTGAAAAAGGGCAATTCGTTTAAAACAAAGAAACTCCAATGTGTCCAAAGTTAGTATAAAAACAGCTACAGGGCAAGAAGATCAGGGGCTTCGGCAGCCAGAGACCAGGCAAGGAGTGAACAGAGAAAGTGAATGAAGGGGTCAATCAGTGATGAATGGAGACCCAGACTGGTAAGCGGCATTGACTGCCACACCTTGCCAGGGCAGACCACCCTGTGAGACCTGGAGGTAGGCGAGGCTGGATCGTGTGGCAGGAGCTGCCTAGGTTCACGATCTGGACTGCTGGCTAATTCCTGGAAAGAGGCTTAACACACAATTACAGGCAATAAGAACACAAGGCAGCCGAGATCCAAAATTCTCCTCAACCGGCAGCCTCTGCAAACTCCCTGTGGTCAAATCTGTGTACCACGTGTGCGCTGCCCAATTTCGTGTCTCCTGTCCCAGAGTCCAACGTCCCAGTCCCTAGCCTGTTTCCAGTTCTGCCACAGTGCCAAGACCCCCGAGCTGGCCCCTGCACCCTGCCTCTTTCATGTCACCCTGACCTGTCCCCACGTGGCTTCCCCGTCTCCAGGTACTCTCAGCTCTAGACTCCTCTCACACTGGTTTTCTATTACTCTTTTAATCACACTGTGGCTCAGCAATAGTGGGTCTCTGATTTGAACAGGTACCACTGATATCTCAGTCAGGGTGTCCGGATAAAAGTTTTCTGGATACTCTAAGCTAACAGCCTTTCCAGTCTGGACAGCGTTCCCCAGCCCAGCGAAGGCACCTGGCAAACCTGGGGGCCACACAGAGAGTGTCTGGCAGGGCCAGGAGCAGTCCTTCACCTCTTGCCTCCTGGCCCCAGGCTGGCTAGGGAACCCTGATGTCCCCAGCCTGGGACTGAGGCCACTGTAAGACCTTCTGGACAAGGTCAGGCCTCTCCCAGAGCATGCTGTGTCTGTGAGAATTTTGAAATGCTCAGAATAGGGAAGCTAAAAGAACACCAGAAACACTACCTTCGGGAAAAGGAGATGTTGGGGGAGAATCCATGCTGGAATTTCAAAAGGCTACTTGTTATCTGGCTGAGATCATGTGTGTGTGGCTGTGTGCACATGCGTGTGCACATGTGTGTGTGCATATGTGCCCAGTCGCTCAGGCTCCCTGTCCATGGATTTTCCTAATAAGACATAGCTAGGAGGCAAAGTCTGCATTTCAAATCTGCCAGACCAAGAATTCACCTGGATACCAGATGGACAGGCATGGGAGGAGCAGGACAAGGGAGTCACTGGGAAAAAGGGCACCACTTTCCTAGATGAGAAAACCGCTTTCCCTTCCAAGAGTCCCCTGAAAGAAGGAAGGGGGGGTAGAAGGTGAGAATGAGGAAGGGCAGCAGTGCAAATGAATGCTCGCAAAGCCCCTGCATAGTCAGAGCAGCACCAGGTGTCCTCGGGGGACCCCTCCCTCGACAGGAGACACTGCCGCTCCGGACAAGCAGAGGCAGGTAGGGGGCCCATGGTGAGAACTACTGTGATTCTCACCATTGCTCCTAAAACATAACATAAAGAATGTGTGCACGCTTGCTCAGTAGCAGGCCCCAACTGACACTGAGTTAGACCTCATGGGATCCACTGTTTAAGAATATGCAATGTTTGGCATTGATTTCTGTTTCTTCAGGGATGAAGTCACCATCAGCTGGGGGCCTGGTGAGACGAGACTGCCCACAGGACTGCTGGGCGCCCTGCAGCTTTGCGACACTTGGGTATGCTTGGACTGCAGGAGCCAGCCTTTTTCTCTTTTCTGAGAGTCGAGGCTATTCACAGGTAAGTCCAGGGGCCCACTGTCAGCATCTGTTTCTCTCAGGAGGTATTGTACCATCCTTTCCAAAACATAAACCCCCTGCTTATTTTTTCATTGGGGTGATGACTCTTGAGGGCTAAAATTAGTCTACCAAGATGGTATGCCCTTCCACACAGTCCTCACTCAGCACCTGCTAAAGGAACAACGCCTCCTGGTCTGACCAGCTGTGGTCAATGTCCAGAACAGAGAGATGACCTCCTGGGTCCAGGAACACAAGCTCACCAAACTTCAGCACACTGCAGCCACCATGGGTAGGTCACCTATTGCCCAAGGATTTGTGCTGCTGCTGAATTCCCAGGTGAGGCTGCAGGCCTGGGGCTTCGTGGAAGACCAGTGGGCTAGGTTTGGAGCTCAGAGAGGGACCTTCTTGGAGACAGCCACTGCTGAGAGACCCCAGGCCTGTGTCCTGAAGAAGCGTCCCTTCCCGTCGGGAAAGGTCCTGTGTATGGAGCTCCCACTGGAGCTGTGTCCCTGAGCCAAAGCAGTTCTGGGATGAGGACCCCTTGATGGATGTGGGGGCCTCCCTCTGCTCTCAGAAATGAGGCGCACTTACAGGGGTGCTCAGGTCAAGTAAAGAACCTATGGGAAGCTCCATCATGACAGAACGTCTGGTTATAAATCCCAAAACGCTTCGGTGAGGGCCTCACAGATCACCTGGATGCCGATTTATGGCTGTTCAGAACTTCTGACTCACAGGTCTCCACCCAGGAAGCAGAGACCCAGATCTGGAACCTTCAACATCCTTGTCTGTAGGACTCACAGCATCTTCCGTGTTCAACTGTCAAAGGCTGGATACAGGGGGAAGGTTCTCCATTATTTTCTCTTCTTTCCTTACCCAGCATTCTGCTTTAATCTTAAAAACTAGCTTCTTTTGTTAAAACTTCACCTCTCAGAACAGAAGTGTCCTCGGACATGACTTCAGATTGTAGCCAGCTGGCTTCTGGATTAGGGCAAAGCTACCTGGCAGGTGGGCAGTCAGCTTCTCTTCTGAAAATGCTGTGCTAATGCTAATGTGGGAACTGAGGAGAGTTACACATTTGGATACGAGCCTCAGTTTTCCCACTCTAAAAACAAGAGTATTAACCTCAGTCTCTGAGGGTTGCTGCAAAAATTACCTCTGTTCTGGTTGGAGAAACCCAAGCTCACTTCTCAGGCCCAGATGAGAGGTGGGCCCTGTTGGGATGGATGGAACCTGCTCCTGGGCCACCTTCCTTCTATGGGGCTGTGGGACAAGCTCCCCCTCCTCCAATCTGAGCAGAGTAGGACTCAACAGGTAATTGTCATCTCTCCCTTTTCTGCCACAGACTCCCTCCTCTCCAGAAAAGGCAGAGGGGATGGAGAAGGCATGCAGGACTGCATCTTCCCTCTCTGCACACGAGCCTGCATGCGGGCTCTCCTGCAATGCTAAGCAGCCCCACTTGCAGCAGGTCGTGGTTTGTCCCCGTGGGATTCTCCGGTCAGGTACACACAGGGATGCAGGCAGGGTCACCCTGTAAGTTAATTCTTTGGGGCACCAGGGGCTGGGACAGTTTTGCATGCTGTGCTCTCTACCTGGTATTATATTAGATGACAACTGCATTTAAAGGCAGGGCATGCATGTCTCTGAACAGCAGTGAATCTGAAAACCAAGGGGCAACAGCCAAACTTGGTAATCTGCCAACAGTGGTATTTCCTCCCTCTACTATAGTGTAGTTCAAGAAACACATTATATACTTGGAAGAGGCTGGGTTCTCCGCTCCCCCAGACTCCCACCCAGATGCTTATTGTCACAGGGGATTTAATGACTGTATTTATGAGGTTTGGTGTTCTAGAGGAGAAGATGACAAAACCAAAGGAAACTCCAAACAATTCACTGTTGCGTCTTCCCATTTATCCCAGGGATCACTTTTCCACATACACTAGGAAAACCTGCTACCCGTTTCTGAGCTTTCAAAGCAGTTTCTAGTCAGCATCTGTTGGTCAGAGCCCAGCTCTGCTGATGAGCCAGGGTGCATGTGATACCAAGGGCAGGACACTGTCCAGGGAGTACTTAATTGAAGGCTCAGGATGGTTGGGACCTGGCGGGAAAGGCACAAGTTCTTTCCATAAAGACAGTTCCTATGGAACATGCAAAAAGCCTAGGAGAGCATTAGTACTCAGTGCTGTGTTCTGGAGGATGGAGAAGGATGGACCAGGAACAGCACAGAAGTGAGGAATATCCGCTTCAGTGTTGGAAACCCTGAATGCTTTCCCTGGCATCCTGCCCCTGTCGATGGACGATCACCAGCCACAGATAACCTCCCGGTCACCACATCCGCTAACGCCTCCATCCTCATCTTCGGCCTATCACTCTTGAGCATCTGATTCCCCATCTGTGCTGTGCACTGATTCATTCGCCCAAAGCATGGTCATGTGCCTGTTATGTGCCAGACCGGGGATAAAGATGCAAAGACAGAGGCCGTGAAGGGGGCAGACTCTTGTGTGCTTCTCCCAGGCCCCGTGGATGGCTCTGCCCCTCCTCTCTTGCCCTGGACTCTGCAGAAGTGTGTAGCTCTTGTGCCCCTTCTGCTCCTGATTTTCCTTGGTAATGTCACCTTCTCCTTAAGCCGCAACCATCACTCACGTGCAGACGGCTCTTAAACCTCATACTTGCAACCCCACCCAGGCTCACGGGGGGCTGGGCTGCTGACAATCTGTGCTCCTCCTGACTCTCTGGCCAGGACACTGACCTCAGTGTGGCCACCCTGAGACACTGACTCCTCCTCCATAGCTGCCGGCCCTGGACCTCTCAGTTCAGGACACCTCCACCCGCTCTCCTGGAACTCACAGATGCGGCTGCCTTCCCAGCCCCGACCCAAGCCCTCCAGGCCGCTTCCAGTCCTCTTCTTGATAAACTCACTCAGGTGCTGGCTCACGGCTTGGTCCCCTGCGACCCCTCCAGTGTCTGTTTCTTGTCCATGCTCATGGCCATTACCCAGGTGAGGCCTGATTACTCAGCAAAGGGCCGCTCACACGGGTTTTCTCTCTTCTGCTCCGGGAATGACTCTCACCGGGAAGATGAGAGGGTTGTGGCCATGGACCCCACTGCCTGGAGAGCATGCCCTCATTTCCTCAATCTTGTCTGAACCCCTTGGCTGCTCTCCCCGCTCTTCCTGGCGCACACTGTGGCCCACCGACTCCTGCCTGCTCCCATGAGCTCCACCGTCAGAAGAAACCTGGAGCCCTAGCACCGCCAGCCAGGCCCTGCACAGCCTGGGCCCTGGCGCCTCCCCCCACCCACCCTTGTTTCTGGAACTCCTGGCCTCCCCGCTGCCTTCTGCGAGGAGCACTGGCCCCACCCCAAAGTCTCCACCGGCTGGCTCTGTCTCTTCACAGGGCCCCGCCATGCCGCTCACAGCTTACTTTCCATGACCCCATTTCCCTCCTCACGTGGACCAGACTGAGGGGATGACCGGGTCTGTGAGTGTACATGTTCCTCGTCTGCACCACGTGTGGGGACAGGGACCTTGGTCCTGCCAAGCACTGCACGCCCAGCGCACTGCCCAGCACATGGAATGTTCTTTCTGCTCTTTCTAAACCCAGTCTCTCACCAGCTCTTGATCATACCTTCACCTGTGGTCGTTAGGGTTTCACGTGAGTCGGTCTTATCTTCCCACAGACGGACCATAAGCCCAGGAAAGAGGGCATTTTATGAACCTGTGTTCTTGTCCTCACCTCAAACACAGTGGCCTGCGTGGTAGGGAGCATAGAACGCATGTTCAATAAAAAGCATACTGATGCCGACTCATCAAGCTGGGGGAACAGGAGGCTTCGGTTTTCAAACCAAGTCCTCTGCCTTCTCTTCTGCACCACCAGGTGGACAGCACAGTGCATTCCCTCAGCCATGCCGTTTCACCTTCTCAGTTTTGAACTGGGACTTCCTCACACAGATTTCAGTGGTCCTCCTTTGTGTTCATGTTCCTGGCTGAGAGGAGAAGCACTTCCCTTCTTCAGCTTAATAGCTATCTTCCAACCACTGCCCCTCTCTCTCTGCTGTTAGAGGGACATCACTGACTTCTTATTTTAAATTTAATTTCTGCTTTCAGCCAGCGATGCTGACCCCTCCTGGCCTCTTCCGGGCTCCCGGGTCACTCCACCAAGTCCTGCTGGGCTCGTCTTCCTCCTGGCCTTCACCTTCATCCTGCTAAACTGCACCTCATTTCTTCAGAAGGATGCATGGAAAATAAAATTTCTGAGTTCTTCCATATCCCCAAATTATTTTGCCTGCATGCTTGGTTGATCATTTGGCTGCATACAGAATTCTGTAATTATCTCAATTTTTTTGCCAGGGTCAGTTTTCCTATTTGTTTTTCTTGGTCTTTTCTCATTCCTGCTGCTGGTTTTCTTCAGGGAGCTTATGATCTCTGGCTGACCACTTGTATTTGAGAATGAGGCACAGATGGCCAAGTAATGGACCACTTTGGATGCAGGGTGGCAGGCTTCCATTCGGGCCAGGCAGGAGGGAAGCTGGACTCTGCCCTTAGTCCCAGAGGGTGGGTACTGCGCTGGAGCACTGAGGTCCCTTCCCTGCTCCAGCTGTCCCTGAACAGCTTATCACATGACTTTGGGGAAAAGCTTGAAGATAATTCTCTAACAGCTTGTCAAGCTCCAAGTCCCGTGCCAGGCATGGTCACTAACTGTGACTCACTGTTTTCAGCCCGCTCCTCACTTCCACCCTCCATTCCCAAGTCCTAGACTTCCTCAAGCTTCTTGCTTTCTTTTTGGTTGTGACTCTCCATCTGTTCCAGCTTTGGCCTCTGTTTCTTTAGTAAAACTTCCATCCACTTCTGCCTTCTTGTCAAAGGATAGCCTCTGCTTTTCTTCACCACCATGGTGTGTGCTATGCTGCCTTAACCATTGGGTTAATGGAGTCCTGGGATGGAAGACGGGTGACCATGTGGGTTAGTCTACAGGCTTAATCCGAAAGTTGGTTAATCAGGTGAAAGGGATGCAGGGTATGACATCAGAGGTGTAAGCACTGCTTTGGATAAAGGTCCAGCACCAATAATCACACACTTCAGGGTGTCAGCTGAAGGGTGAAAAGCAGCAACCAGGTGGGCATATTGAAACACAGGCCCACCTATACATAAACACCCAGCAGAGCTTCCCGCAAGGAGATCCAACCAGTCCATCCTGAAGGAAATCAGTCCTGAATATTCACTGGAAGGACTGATGCTGAAGCTGAAACTCCAATACTGTGGCCACCTGATGAGAAGAATTGACCCATTGGAAAAGACCTTGATGCTGGGCAAGATTGAAGGCAGGAGGAGAAGGGGATGACAGAGGATGAGATATTTGGATGGCATCACTGACTCAATGGACATGAGTTTGAGCCAGCTCTGGGAGCTGGTGATGGACGGGGAAGCCTGACATGTTGCAGTCCATGGGGTTGCAAAGAGTTGGACATGGCTGAATAACTGAACTGAACTCAACTGAGAGCTTCTTGCATGCTTGTGATCCTTTCTTTACACAAGAGGACTCTGAAGTCAGAGTCTCTTAAAAATCTCCAAAATCCCATCAGTAATTCTACTTGCCTAATAGAAAACCACTGTACACAAAATAAGGGATAATTAAATTCTGGACATTGAAAATGGTCCATTGAAATGGGCTCCAGGTTCCAGAATTACTTAAGTCCCTAAGAGCCAGTGACCCACCCAGTCTTCTTTGTGAAATGCAATCAGAGACTGTCTGTCCTTCAAGATAGCTCTTTGGAGAACACAGATTATCAGACACCATCCCGTCACTGAAGAAGCTTACAGGCCCTGAAGGTGTTTTGCTGTTCATCAAACAAGGGATCCATACATGAGCTAGGGTCCCAAGGAAACGTGACTGCAGTTAGAGTACATTGGCTGCAAGTGTACATAAGCTGATGAAGCCAAACACATCTGGTCCCAGACGAGTTCAGCTGTTTGACTCACCCCTTACCGGTCAGCAGCTTTGAGGCAAGTTGCACATTAGAGGCATATTAATTTGATTTCTTTGCTTCTGGAGGCCAACGGGAGGAATCTTTAATGATGGGACTCCTGATTTATAGGGACTTGCTGAAAAATAGACAATGTTTGTGTTTCTTCCCCCAATTCACTCCCACTTTTATGAGCACTGTTAAGTTTCATTTTAGCATGTTAAGTAATTTGTGACTCACTGAAATGAAACTCAACTTGGTCCTCATAAAACAGAGTAAAATGGTATTTCCATGTTTCATGTTATGGTTTGAATCAGCCTGCTATTTGGAGCTCAGTGGAATCTTCTCAAAAGGCCATTTTGGAGCCTCTTGTCCCTGCTGTTCCCCAACTAGTCACCATGCTTCTCAGAATTTCCCAGAACTCCTTCCGCTACCCTAAAATAGCAAAATTTACAGCTGCAAAAAACAGCAGGAAAAGCTAACAAGTAAACCACAGCAACATTTCCATAGTGCTGTCTAACATAAATATGGAAGACTTCTACCTTTTATCCACTATAATTAGGTGATGGCATCGATGAACAGGTCAGACCCTCTGCTCACAAACCCCCTGAGGTTTCTTTTCATTAATAATACTCTTCTCTTTAACCAACATTCCTTGCCTGACTCATTTACAAGGACCACAGAAATCCAGAACTTTCCACTTTGGCAATCACTATAACTAAGCATAAATACTATATTTGTATTTAATTTCTTACAGTCTTACTTAAACATGCTCAGTGGTATTATAAAACTTCATTAATTCTGACATTACTAATTTGAATTTCTGTGAGTATTGAGTTAACCATGGGCAAAAGTAAACCTTCACAGATTCCCTCTGAAGAATGAGCACTATTAGAAAAATTACAGCTGGGATTTAACTTCCTTCAGAAAGCCAGTTTCTCTCTTGCTGGTAGGTGCTGATGCCACCCGCCAGGACAGTGGCCTTCTGCTAGGACTGGTGGGCTGCCTGGAGGCAGTGGGTCACTGGGGGGCATCCATATAGAGGTGGATGGTACTTCCAAGAACAAGCATGGGTCTCCCCACTGTCAAGGTGAGGCTCCAAGGATCATGAGCTCCATCCACTGTAGTGCACCGTGAAAGGGGCCACTGTCTGCGCCTCTGGGCTCCCCAGTGCCCCTGCCTGGAGGGGCTGTGCTGGTTAGCACTAGTCTCAGCACAGGGTGAGTAAATATAATGATTTGAGAGGGACTTGGAGGTGGTAATGGGATAGAGGTGGGAGCAGAAAGGCAAGTGTATACATGGCATCCCTGTCACACTCAAGTGCAAGCCAGGCTCTAGCTCAATGGTGCCCTGATGACCACAGACTTTAAGCTCTTAGAATACCTTGGGTGGCCTCATGAACGCCCAGCTGTACTCACAAAAGGGCTGAGAGTTTTGCTGTCATGGCACAGGGAGCCTCTCTAATTGAAAAGGCTGCAATAAGAACTAAGATCATGGAAAGGTCACACTGGCACTCACTGCCTAGAGCTGAAATCATGAATGGCCCTTTAACATGGACCCCGCTGGCCAGAAAATGTCAGGATGCTTAGAATTGTTTCCACATTGGTAAGAACACTGCAGAAAAAGCTGCTGAGAGGCTGGAGGTGGCTCAGCTGGTGCTGCTTTAAAGAACACACGTGCTTTTAACTTGGGATATGTTTGCTAAAGGAACATACATACTTGGGCCGCACTATGGTTCCTGCAAGTGTATGTTGTAATTTAGGACGGAAACAAGTCTCGCACCAACCTCTGTACATTCTTTGTAACAACATGGCAGCCCTGAGGGCCCATCATCCCTCCTTCCCTGGGAGGGCGCCTGGCCAAGGCTCTTGGGCACCAAGTGTCTATCGCCCCCGCATATTTATATTTGTGGTTTTTTTTCATATTTATATTTGATAACAAAGTCTCGCAGTGCCAAAGGAATCTGGGCATTGTCAAGTTTTTCCCTGAAAAATTCCAATCTTGGACTAGTTTGGACTTTGCAAGGGGAAAAAAATCCACTAGGGTTAAAATGATTGGCATCCTCTCTCCTTTCTCTTTTTGCCTTCTTAAATGACATCTTTCATCAAGCTAATGAATCACAGATATCTAACACCAGGATGGGTTTGTGGATCATATTCCAGTGGGTGGAGCCCCAAAGCCAGGTATATTCACCTCCCTAGGTACCACCTGTGAAGGCATCAGCTCAGTTGTACTGTATCTTTGATAGCTAAACAAGCAAAGCTTGCCCCCAAACACACATTCATATACATCCTCCAGTCCACCTAGTGGCCTATCTGCTCTTCCCTTTGTCATGATGTCCAAAGTCACTCTAGGATGTTTGCAATTACCATGTTGCCACTGCTCTTTCAGCACCTCAACTCTTGGTTGGCTCAGTCACTGCTGAGGGAGGGAGGGGTGCCAGGCTGCAAGAGGCACCACCACCCACGGGATGCCTTCTTGAGAAAGTCCACTCACCCAGGCCTCCTAGGCCTCTGCCACCCCAAGCTCCCCCTGGAGGGAGCCTCCCCTCCAAAACCCTGCCAAGGACACAAGGAAAACACATCACCTGGCACCTGCCATGCACGCAGAGATCCGTCTCGTAGGGCCCGCAGGGCGTGCCATCCAGGACTCTATCGGCCACCAGCAGAGGGGACTCCTTCCCGAGGGGTGAGCAGTAGAGTTCACATGGCTTATCTGAGGAGGGAAAGGGGTGGACATTGACGTGGGAAGGGTCTTGGGCGCCAATTAGGGTGCAGATGCTTGTAGGCGCAGGCCAGTCCAAGAGACGAGAAGTTGGCATGGGACCGAGGTCACAGGTGCAGGGTACATGCTGCACCCACCCCTTTGAACATGTGACCCAGAAAATGGAAAAGACCCTCCTCTGACTCAGGGGAATGACAGGCAGGAGAGAGCATTGTGGGCTTTTCTTCATGTTTTCTTTATCCTTTGCAAAGATACAGTATTTCTTTTTTCTTAAAGTACTAAAAATACCAGGCTGAACAAACATTCTGTGGAGTGTTAACCTCTAAGCAAGTTGAATATGTACCAAGGGTGGGCCTGGGGTGGGGAAGGGGGAGGAGGCAGCCTCCCAGCAAGGGGAATGGCACTGGGTATCTCCAGAGTAGCGGCTTTGCTGAAGTTTTAGTGCTCCTCAGCCACTGGATAAAAGCTGCAGAGCTGTGCTATGCAGCAGGAAGGTCCTGGAAGAAATGGTGTAGGAATAAGGAACAGAAAGGGGACACATGAGTCTCTAGGACAACTTGTAAGAGCCATTTCCCCAGGCACGATGGAAACCCTGATTTCTGCTGCTGCTGCTAGAACCAACTGAGCTTCCAGAACATGCTATGATCTCACACCTTTACCTAGATTGTTCTCTCTGCCTGGAAATTCCTCCATGCACTTAGCTTTCTGGAATATTTCTGGCACCCCAGAAGCTTCTACTCCAGAGCCCTCTCTTCTCATGCCACCTCTGACTTGCAATCCCCACATGCACTTTGCACACATCTCCATTAGAACCCTCAAATCTTACTGTCTGGGATTTCTTATAAGGTGAGTCCTTTTGCTACGTAAATTTGAAGGAGGTGGATTGCAAATTACCTTTAGATTAAAGAACTGATGGAAACTGGAACCCTTGGAAGACAAGGAGTCAAACTTTCATCTTTGGTCAGTCCCAGGATCTGCCTCACAGAAGGACTTGGTAAATATTTTCATCTTTTGGTATAAACTTCAGAATCAGTTTGTTGATAGCCCCAAAATAACCTGCTGGTATTTTGACCAGGATTACTTAATCTATAGATCAAACTGGAAAGAACTGGCATCTTGATATCTTTCCACTGACAAGGAATATTTCTCCATTTATATAATTGCTTTATTTCATTCATCAGAGTTTTGTAGCTTTCCTCATACAGATCTTATACATGTTTTGTTAGATTTAAACCTGATTATTTCATTTTGGGGTGCTAATGTAAACAGCATCGTGTTTTTAAGAATCTCAGTAGTGTTCCTTTTACTTCTTGGCTGTGAGGCATGGCATGCAGGATCTTAGTTCCTTGACCAAGGATTGGACCCATGCCCCCTGTAGGGGAAGCAGAGTCTTAACCGTTGGAGTGCCAGGGAAGTCCCTGGCATTGTGTTTTTAATTTCAAACTCCACCTGCTCATTGCTATTATATAAGGAAGTGACTGACTTTTGTACATGTTGTTATATCCTGCAACCTTGTTATAATCCAGGAGATTTTTTTGTTTTCTGTTGACTCTTTCAGATATTCTACAGAGATTATTATGCCATCTGCAAACAAAGATATTTTTCTTTTTCCCCAGCAAAGATAGTTTTCTTTTTCCCAAATCTATGGCAGAAAATGAAGAGGAACTAAAAAGCCTCTTCATGAAAGTGAAAGAGGAGAGTGAAAACGTTGGCTTGAAGCTCAACATTCAGAAAACGAAGATCATGGCATCTGGTCACATCACTTCATGGGAAATAGATGGGGAAACAGTGGAAACAGTGTCAGACTTTATTTTTGGGGCTCCAAAATCACTGCAGATGGTGACTGCAGCCATGATTAAAAGATGCTTACTCCTTGGAAGAAAAGTTATGACCAACCTAGATAGCATATTGAAAAGCAGAGACATTACTTTGCCAACAAAGGTCCGTCTAGTCAAGGCTATGATTTTTCCAGTGGTCATGTATGGATGTGAGAGTTGGACTGTGAAGAGAGCTGAGCGCCGAAGAATTGGTGCTTTTGAACTGTGGTGTTGGAGAAGACTCTTGCGAGTCCCTTGGACTGCAAGGAGATCCAACCAGTCCATTCTACAGGAGATCAGTCCTGAGTGTTCTTTGGAAAGAGTGATGCTAAAGCTGAAACTCCAGTCCTTTGGCCACCTCATGCGAAGAGTTGACTCATTGGAAAAGACTCTGATGCTGGGAGGGATTGGGGGCAGGAGGAGAAGGGGACGACAGAGGATGAGATGGCTGGATGGCATCATTGACTCAATGGACATGAGTTTGAGTGAACTCCGGGAGCTGGTGATGAACAGGGAGGCCTGGTGTGCTGCAATTCATGGGGTCACAGAGAGTCGGACACGACTGAGTGACTGAACTGAACTGTGGACCTTTTACTTCGTTTTCTTGTCTTATTGCATTAGCTAGGACATCCAGTAAGCTAGAACTTACATCGTTATAAGTAGGCAAAGTAACAATGCTTCATTTAATAAATGTGGATAGAGGGCCTCTCTCACACAAGGCACTATTTGAAGTAGGGAAAAGAGGACTTAAAAAATAATAATACAAATGGTTTTGTTCTTTTGTAGGTAATTGAGAAAGATAAATGCACCTTTTTCTCTCTCTCAGTCACCTAGTTCTAACGCAGTTTCTATTATTATTTTGCAAAGGAACTTCCAGAGAGAGAAACACCAACATCTTTGTGTTGTTTCTGCCAAGTCTTTTATCTCCACTATTGAGCCTTCCCCAGGAGGGTCTTCTGGTGGCCTCAGATAAACAAAGGCAGGGGTAAAACAAAAGGCTTCTGGAGCTGACATGGCCTCAATTTAGGCTTGGCATCCTAGCTGGAGAGGTCTTCTCAGAGCAGACATGTTGCCTCAGCCAGGTTCACTTTTGTGACTGAGTGACAGTCACTAAACTGCCACTGTGTTCAGCAGCTTCCCCGTTGAGCTCCTCTCCCAAGCAGGGCTACTGACCACATGTCCACTGGGAATCTTGTCTTAGAACACTAGAAAGCAGTTATAGGGGTAGAGTGCAGATGTTCAACTTGGCTGTTCCAGTTAGTTGTGGGGGAAAAATCAATTGCAAAGGGTAGTTTCCCAAGTAGGCAAAGTAACAATGCTTCATTTAATAAATGTGGATGGAGGACCTCTCTCACACAAGGCACTGTTCCAGCATTGCTTGGGAAAGAAAGATGAATCATGCATGCTTTTCAAGGCCCTGGTGGTCTTGTGGACAAATAAATAGCAAACTCCTGATGAGGCAGACTGTGCAAATACTCACAGGTCTCATCTGAGCTGTCAGAGGACAGGCATACTGGAAAGAATGATCCATACCCCCAGGTGGCAGGCTGAGGTCAGCTGCCCCTCCATTTAGATGGAATAACCCAAGATGATGGTCAGTGAAAGAACTATGGGAGACTGAAATGTAAACTGAGATCGGATTCTGGGAGGCTAATTTGACAAGAATTTTGGGGTGCTCTTTGGGATGCTCTTTGGGACCCTGAGGTTTCCTGTGAGCATGTCGAGGAGCCACTGGGAGAGGAGCAATACAGAGTCCCAATCTAGAATGGATGGATATACCTTCTCCACAGGCTTCCTCTAGTGTTTCATTGTAAGGATGGATCCCTTGGCCAAAGCAGTTTCAAAATGAAGGATTATATTTAAACTGAAGAGCTGCCTCAGTATCTGCAGTAACTGAGCTTTGAGGAGATTCATTCAACCTCAGTGATAATGACAAGGTGATGATGATGATAAAATCATAAATGGCATTATCTGCTGTGGTGCCTTGCAGCATGCTAAGCAGTGTCTATGCATTCCAGGAGGCTGCTCTCATCATTCTATCTTACAGCTGAGCACGCGAGGCTCAGAGGATATGTGTGGCTCCCCAGAGCCCCTTAGCAGGCAGGGCCAAACCCTGGTTTATTACTGTTTTCCCTCTGAATTGAGAACTCTGGGAGTCAAAGATGTCAAAGATAACCAAAGTTACCGTGCTGAAAACAAACCACCACTTTTATGAACTTCTCTGGCTTCTGAGTATATACTGTGATTTGGGCAGAAATGAAAATGGGATTTGGGTAGAAAAGTAGAGGCTCTTTGAGGTAAGTTAGAAAGACCAGACTTGAAAGGGATGAAGATGGTCTACCCAGGTTCTTTGATGTGAACATCAGGGAAGTAGAGACTCTGCAAATCAGGGGATCCCAACCTCAGATGGAGGGATTCTGACATGAACCCAGGAAGAAGGTACACTCAGCTCTACTCTCCCACCTGCAGACACTGTCCTTCATGGCTCGGGCAGTCTGGAGAGCCTCAAGCCCAACAACAGAGCCCAGAGGTAACACTTCCTTCCCCTGCTCAGCTGGAACTCACTCCATTTGTCCACCTCCTTTTCTGAGGATTCTACTCAGAAATCAGGGCACCCCACACCCAAAGGGACACAGGATAAACTTTATAAAACTTGAGCATCTCAGAACCTCTCAAAGTTCTCTGAATATTCCCCTCTGAGCTGCCCTGGCCGGGCAATTAATTTCCTGATAAATAATACGAGGTGTTGGGTTTCAACTCTGGGCAGAATCAACACTCTTATATCCTCAGTTGTATGTGCTATGCTTAGTTGCTCAGTCGTGTCTGACTCTTTGTGATCCCATGGACTGTAGCCTGCCAGGCTCCTCTGTCCATGGGGATTCTCTAGGCAAGAATACCAGAGTGGGTTGCTATGCCCTCCTCCAGGGGATCTTCCCTACCCAGGAACTGAACCCAGGTCTCCCACATTGCAGGCAGATTCTTTACCATCTGAGCCACCAGGGAAGCTCTCAGTTGTATAGAAGGAGGTAAAATTTTCTTAAAAGTTATATAACCATATACCCTAAGGAAAAAAGCTTGAAACACCCCTCTTGCCTGGCTGATGTGTGCCGAGATGAAATCTGGATTGAAGCTGTTTGGGATCAGTTCAGTTCAGTTGCTCAGTCGTGTCTGACTCTTTGCGACCCCATGGACTGCAGCATGCCAGGCATCCCTGTCTATCACCAACTCCCAGAGCTTACTCAAACTCATGTCCATTGAGTCGATGATGCCATCCAACCATCTCATCCTCTGTCGTCCCCTTCTCCTGCTCTCAATCTGTTTAGGGTGGGTCCCAGCTTTCCACTGACTCAACTGTTGTCAGGACTGACTTGATGGGGAAGCTGCAAACAGGGAAGGTGAGACAGGCTTGGGGGCTTGAGAGCCACATCACCACATCTGCTCGGTGGAGGCTTGGAGGACTTGCCCTGGTGCTCTAGGGCCAGGATGGTGAAGAGGACACTTGCTGTTTTTCATGCTTCTGTCGTTCTCTCTCTGCCAGTAGTTACAAAGTCTTACTAAGGTGGAGACTAGTTAACTTTTAGGCCATCATAGCTGCTCACCCCAGCCCTGCCTGGCCCTTTGTGAGGTATCCATGCTGAGGAGGCTGCTTGGATCTCCAAAGCTGCCCACCATGACCCACAGGCAGGCCTCAGCTGATTGGACCAGCAGTGGCCACCTGACTTCAGCTAGACCAATCAGAGTCTTTCTCCCCACCACAGCCTCATAACCAGGCCTCAAGGGGCCTCAGTTGATTGGACCAAGAAAGGCCACCTGACCACAGCTGCACTAATCAAAGTCTCTCACCCAGAAAATCAGCACTGAAAGTCAGATCAGCTCAGTTCAATCCCTCAGTCATGTCCAACTCTTTGCGACCCCATGGACTGCAGCATGCCGGTCTTCCCTGTCCATCACCAACTCCCAGAGCCTACTCAAACTCATGTCCATTATGTCTGTGATGCCATCCAACCATCTCATCCTCTGTCATCCCCTCTCCTCCTGCCTTCAATCTTTCCCAGCATCAGGGTTTTTTCCAATGAGTGAGCTCTTTGAATCAGGTGGCCAAAGTACTGGAACTTCAGCTTCAGCTGAAACTCAGGTACAAAGGTTATTCCAATGAATATTCAGGTAGAGAGGTTATATCTGCTCAAGGTTGATGGATCTCTAAGAAGTCTACACTCCCTCATCCACAATTCAGAAATCCAGAAGCTCTGAAAACTGCAGGCATTTTTTTTTTTTTTTTAACATTCACAGTAGACATGAAAGGCTACGAAACTAGCCTTGACTGACATGAGGCTGCTGGTAGTATGCAGCAACCCGCTTAAAGACTGTTCCCTGGCAACCTGAAGGTGTCAATGTGTCTGACTGAGGGCGCTTCCTAGGACCCCCTCTGGGGTATTAAGTAATACATGGTTGATGTATGGTTGGTATTCTTCTAACAGCTGAAGTGCTCTGATCTTCCGACCACATCTGAACCCAAAGGATCTGCATACAGGAGGAGGACTTAATAAAGGTGCTGTGGGCTGCCCATGAGCCTGCTCGTGGACAAGCTGTGAGAAAGCCAGTCTGCAGCAGGGACAGGAAGTCATAGCTCACAAACACAAGCTGTGCTGAACATGGACAGAAAGTCCTAACACCTTCAGAGACCCTGGCCTGGAACTTGGGCTTGGACTTGTGAGACACCCTCCATCTTTGCAACCACTCTTTTTTTTCATTAAGCAATTCTAGCTGCCAGCTTGGTCAAGCTGGAGTGAGAGCGCCCTGACCATTGGACCTTCCATCCTCTGGGAGGCTCAGGTCCACAGTGGGTTCTGCCATGTCACAGACAGTGAGTTTGAAAAGCACCTCCACATCCAGACAGGGCCTTTGCCACGGCCTCTGACACTTCGGGTGCGCACGTGGCCTGCTGGCCTGGGCAGGGAGGACTAACATCTTGAAGGTTTCCACTTCAACGAGATTCCACGGGGAAGGTAGAAAAGGGGTGGGTTTGGCAACAGGCCACCTCATTGGGTTTCTGTCTAAAGGCTTTTCCATTTAGAAATATTTCCTAAGGAGAGTCTTTGTCTTCTTTTGGAGGTGGTATGAATTTGTGGTCCTGAGCTCTCCCTTGGAAAATCTACCTCTGCAAGAATTTTTTTTTCAATAAGAGAAAAAAAAAAAAATATATATATATATAGCTTCCCCTTTCTTGAACTGTGCGTCACTCGCCAAAGAATTCCACAGCGATAGCGATGCTATGAATGGGGCAGTCATAATGGGCTTCAGAGGAGCCCAGAGCCCAACCACAGGAATCGTTCCTCTCACAGCTGAGCTAGAATTGTGCCTTTTATAAATGGAGTTGTGAGGGGAACACTTATAATCTGTATTCTCCCTCTACCTTCTGAATTGGCCATTTATTATTTTGCTTTTATCCTTGTGAAACACTCCTTAAAAAAAAAAAATGCTGGCTTCTGTTTCTATTTGAGAAGGAAATGAAACCAAACGTGCAAGAAGCCATGACAATCCCACCCCCAAGGGCACCGTGTCAAGCTACCCCGGCAAAGCCCTGAACTTGATGTCTTTGCTTCAAAGGCAGAGTGCTCACCGCCTTATCACATAGGGCTGCACTTTTCAGATCAAAGGCAGGGGCACTCTGGCTATAATTATTCATTGCTTTGGCAGAAACCAAAAGTGAGTGGGTCAACACACATTCTGAACCCAGCCAGCTTCCCCAGATAGCTGTACTTGGAGGCTTCCCTGAAGGGGGCTCTGCGCAGGCATCAGCCTCAGCCACTGTGATGATAAGGAACCAAGCGGCTCAGTGATCCAAAAGCGGTTACAAGGAAAACAGAAGTTTAATCTGGACTTGGAGAAATCTATGGAAAAACAGACATTTCAGTGGGATTTCTGCATTGAATAAATGAGGCAGGAAAACTGAAAACTGGAACGAGAGACCAAGGAAAGAATAACAAGGCCGTGCACATGGCCGAGGGGAAACGAGAGTTGGGCACGTCTGTCCAGACCTGACCTCTTCTCTCTCCCAAGATGAGGGAGAGGACAGGCAAGCGACCCAAACCCATTTATCCAGGAGTCTGGGGACGGGGCTGAAGGTGTGCAAACGCACTGGAAACTTGGCAGCCCCTGTCGGCACTGTCTTCCTCCCGAGTAGGGTGCCTGGGACATCTAGAAGCCTCGAGCGTCTGCCTGCATCAGACGGATGCCGAGGCAGAGCTGTGAGGCTCTCGTGAGCCTCGGCCTCCACTGCCTGTCCCGCTTTGGGGAGCACGGATCTCCTCTCTCCTAGACCGCAGGGAAAGCGGAGAGTGTGAAGGCCATCCCCCTGGAAGTGTGCTGGTTAGGCGACAGGGTGGTGACAGTCACACAGCTCCCAAAGGTGGTGGTCTTCGTGAAAGAGGAAAACGTCTGAAGGACGCCCCAGTGCTTTAAAATGAGCCCATCGCCGGTTGGGCTGACATTCTCTGTGACAGTTTAGAACATCCCATGTGAGTTCAAAGGAAACTAATGGGTCAGGTTGTTGGGTTAAAAGCTGTAAGTCTGGGCTCACTATTTCCTGAACTGCCTGGGCCTACCCCGGCACAGTTATGCACACTTGAGTGTGTAACAGAGTGTAGATTTCAGAGGTTCTTCACATGACAGTGAAGTAACCTGAGTCCTGACACAAGAACCTCATTTTCCTGCAAAATACTTCAGAGACTAAAAATCAGGCCCAGTTGCCTGAGTTCTTACTAAAGCTCTTCACTCGGCACTCACAAATTATTTTTTCTTATTCGAGTACCAGAAGCCAGTTGGTTATTTTCTGAGTCAGCAGCTCCTCCAGAACTGGGGTCAGCTCCCTCCCAGCTCCTTATCAGCTGCGGAACCTAAGGCATGTCACATAACTGTAACCGCTCACCTTCCACACAGCTTGTTTTGCACATTAAACAACCTGATGCATGCAGAGCTAACTTGAGCCTGGCACGTGGCATGCTCCATAAATGGGACCATGCTGTCATCATTACGATGCACTCTTGCTTCCTAAAGATGAACAGAATCTTAAGAATGAAAAACCCTCAAATCGTCCTCAAATAGGATATCCTTGTGGACAATAAATAAACTTCACAAATTCAACAGACATGATACTCCACCTAGAATTTTATCAGTCACTGGAAATGCTTGCAATGGCCCAGGGGGCAGAGTCTCTTGATTTGAGAGAAAACCATAGGAAAGAAAAGATGACCTCTGCTTACTGTTATCTTCACCAAGCTGTAAACTGTCCTCAAACAAAAATGAAAACAAACACAGATACAGTGAGCAGGGCAGTGGTTCCCAGCAGGGAAGGGGGGAGGGGGGGAGGGGTAAAGAGGGTCAACTGTATGGTGACGGATGGAACTGAACTTCTCGTGGGGAGCGCACTGTAGTGTATACACAAGTGAAAAATATAGTGTTGCACATGTGACATTTATATAATGTTATAAAACAACGTTACTTCAATTAGAAAAAAAACTTTTTCCCAAACACTCTACTCGAGGAGTAAGAGCCAACCCAAGATGAACCAAGTAAAGAAATGCAAGAAAGCATCACCACTGGAAAGAGAAACAGCAGACGCACAAACCCGCTGTCCTGCTCGTGCAGAGCTGTGCTCTCAGGGTTGGCCTGGGCCTGGCAGCACAGGGCACAAGACGGCAGGCTGCCAGCACACCCGGGCAGGAGAGATCAGGTCCACTGCCTGCCTCACGGCTGCTTTTGGGAAATCTTACCGAGCTGGGTCATCCAAGTTCAACCCACAGCTCAAGAATTGGGTCCACAGCTGAGTCGGGCAGGACTGGGTGGATTCTGGGGATGGGGATGCCTGTGGGTTTTCCTAGGAGGTGTTTACGGCGCTGGGGGAGGGGAGCGGGAGGCTCTCCTGAAAGGACGTGCCCTGTGCCTTTACCGTCAACCACCACTGCAGTCAGCAGTCCCTTCTTCTTGCTGCTCAGCCGGTCGTGCGTCTGG
The DNA here is from genome assembly GCA_917880005.1 of Nanger dama. Taxonomy (NCBI): domain Eukaryota; kingdom Metazoa; phylum Chordata; class Mammalia; order Artiodactyla; family Bovidae; genus Nanger; species Nanger dama. Next base: position 6,269,519 of record CAKJTW010000044.1, on the reverse strand, counting down.
CACTGCTGGTCACGGAAGCTGGGCAGGCCCTTGGGACAGGGCAGGTTCTCGCAGACTGTGTGCTCCACACTGGCGCCCAGGCAGTGCGTGCCTCCTGGTCCTGGGCTAGAAGGAAGAGAAGGGCTCACATTAACCAGACAGGCTGCAGAAACAGCAGAGGAGCTCACAGGTGGCTTCTCTTTCCAGGAGGGGGAGGGGCACACAGGGTTTCCAAAGCAACACCCCATCTCCTCTTACACACCATCTCTCAGCAATCCCGGCCCCACGATGACGACATGTTAAGTAAGCCATGAGAAAAATACATCCAAGAACTGTAAATCAAGGTCATCTGGAAATAGGATACGGGATGGATCAGTTCAGCAAGATCCCAGAATTGTCTTTCATCTGAACTTAAAACTTGACCATCTGTAACACTGAAAACCCCAAGGGGAATTTTTGGCGTGTGTGAGATTTTTAAATTTTTTTTTCTTCTACAGAATGAATACCTTTAAATGGCTGCTAGCTATAATTCAGAGGCCACTAGGTTTCACATTGAGTAAATAAACAGCTCTCATTTACTCTATAATGAAAAGAATCAGAACGATTAATTCACTTGTTCATGGGCTCTGGGGAGAGACCAGCCGGATCCCAGCTCCGCATCCTTTACCAGACAAGCGTGAGACCACACATGCTCAAGACTGCAGTCTTGGGTCCTCGATGCTCTGTGCTGAGGTTGGGATTTTAACCAGTTCTGCAGATCCAGCTGTGTCCTGGGGCCGCCTCTACACATGGAAAGGGCACTGGGGAGCAGCAGGACCCTGGCCTGGCTGGCTGAAGCTGGCCCTGCCCAGCTCTTCTGCGTGGCCCTGGTGTCATCAGGTTTCTGATGGGGGCCACCTCAATGGTGCCCTTCACTTCCACGATGCCAAGAACATCATAATGGGGTGAGACTGCCTCCCCCATTCCCCAGGCATATTTTTTTTTAACTGAAATCCAGCACAAATCACAGCTGTTCTGCTCAATGACTTTCCACAAACTATAAAGTCCTGTTAGCACGGTGACATTCTGACACCCAAACCATTTCATTTTGAATATTTCTTTTCCCTCTCTTTGCCATTTCTTGTCTTCACACTGTAAGACCACCCTGTGATCACTGCCTTATAGAAGAGATACGACAGTAGAAGACAGCAAAAAGTCTTCAGGCTTTTGTGTCACAATAGTCTATACCAGGAATCCATAAACTTTCTCTGCAAAGACCCAGACAGTCAATTTTTTTGGATTTATGGGCCATGCAAGTACTCAGCTCTGCCACTATAGCACAAAAGCAGTCAAAGACAATGTATAAACAAAAGGGTGTGGCTGTGTGCCAATAAAACTTTATTTAAAAACCCAGTGGTGGGCCAGACTTGGCTGATAGGCCATAGCTAGCCAGCCCATGGTCTACATAAACGTGTTTGAGGAAACACCTGCAATAGGAGGAAAGGCGCGTTCATTCCTCCATGACTACCTCAGACACACCAGGCAACATCTCTCTTGCCCTGAAGTGGAGGCAGCCTTGAGAGATGACATATGCTGGTGGCTCCGGAGAGCATTCTGAGTTTTGATCTCAAAGGCCAGACAAGACCTTGCACTTCTTCAGGTTGATCCCCAGCACAGAGAAATGTTTCAACAGGGAACAGTAAAACCTCTCTAAGGCTTATGAGATCTGAGAAGAGAGGGATCCTTCGTTCTTCTTTCCACCCAGAGTACCAGGGAGGCAGCTGGAGCTCAGGGAGAATGACAATATGGCATGTTTAGGTAGATGGAGCCTCAGACCACCTCCCCACAAACCCTAGGCTGAAGCGTGAGTAGGTGAACGTATTTTTGTGCCACAAACCATGGTGGGGAAGGGACAGAGAGGGGCTTGCCCTAATGAACCATGTAGACCTGCAGGAAGGACATCTTTTCTGTAACAGGTGAGCTGAACATCCCATGGCTGGGACCAGAAGGCAGAGATGCTCTAGGGTAAGAAGCTGTGGGTTGAACTGTGTCCTTTCTAAAATTCATGTGCTGCAGTCTTAACCCTCAGAGCATCAGAATACGTGAAAATAGGACCACCAGTTAGAAGGTTGTTACAGCAGCCCTAGAGATGAATAAGCCAGACATCACAGTAATCAGATGCATCCTCAACTGAACTTAGATGCAAACGCAGGAAAAATGGAGCAAAGAACTCTTGAAGTGATTAGGAATCCAACATGGAATAGAATGGAGTTAAGAAACACAAATTAGGCTGGCTGCTATAAAAATAAAAGAAGCTACATTTTTTTATATACCTTCCTGAGGGTGTGGACCAAGATTTGTACACATCATGTAATTAACTTCTGGAATTGCAATTAAGCTTCATTTTAGTTTCCTTCATCAGTTGATTTTTCCAGCTTTATGTCTGATTGACTCTCATATACCAACTACCTTCACGCCTCACAGCAAGTAGGTGGAGAGGAGATCAGATGTAACAGAAGAGAGCTCCTGGATCTGGCAGCAAGCGGGCCTGGGAGGGGGCAGGCCGTGCGGTATCACATGTGCCTCAGAGGGCTTCCCTCTGGAATTCTGTTTATCTTGTCTCTTCTCTAGGTCCAGTCTTCTCTTACAGGGAAGTCTGCTTTCAGCTTCTACCTGGCTCACTGCGCCCCATCTTCCCCACTCCCTCATCCCTAACTCTTTGCTCATCCTTAAGGCTACCTCCATTCTGTAGCTTATTTTTCTTTCCTTCTTGGAACCTCTCCTGACCCTGCTTGGGTCTCTGCTATGCTGCTTTCACCTTGTGAAATGGTGAACTGAGTTCCCTTTCTCCTCCTATTCCTCTGCAGTCTTCAGCAGAGAATCTCACAAAGGCTGGTCTATAATAAACAGCAGTTAGACTGAGTTAGATTGAAGGCAAAGAGGAGAAGGGGATGACAGAGGATGAGATGGTTGAATGGCATTACCACTCAATGGACATAAATTTAAGTAAACTCCAGGAGTTCGTGATGGACAGGGAGGCCTGGCATGCAGTCCATGGGGTCACAAAGAGTTGGACACGACTGAGCAACTGAACTGAACTGATCTATATAAATTGAAATAATTTATCTTTAAAGGACCAAAATACAAAGCAATGTCAGGGAAGACGGTGGAGTAGGGAAGCACCAAGAATCTATCTTGTCACCCAGACAGCTGTAATTGGCAAAAACTGACTGAAATAACTATTTTGAAACTCTGCAGTCTATTTGAAAGCTTTCAGCCTCCAAGAGAAAGCTTGGCTGGTAAGTTATGGTTAATTTTGGTCAATTTCAGTCTTGAGTGTGATAGGGGCTATCTATCCCCCATGTCCCAGTCACATAGCAAATGGCTGTGCCTGTACTTCTGGTGTGACTTGCTGGAGTCAGTGTGGATCATAAGGACCTTGTCTTCCGAATATCTGTGTTCTGAGTTCTGTGTTCTGATTGCACAGTGCTGCTTTTGATTTCTGAAGTATAAGCATAGGAGTTGGCCACCACTGTTGCAACCAATACCAGAGGGGTTTTCAACGAGCAATACATTAAAAAAATTCTTTATCTCCTTTTGGGAGCCAGATATTTAAGGATGAGGCTATTCGGAAGCAACTGTACATATGGGAATACTTAGAAAGGCACTAGGTATGCTCAGGGAAAGATGAAGGCTCAGAAAAGGCCAGAAAAGACCTTGCACTTCTTCAGGTTGATCCCAGCACAGAGAAACTTTTCAAGAGCAAAGAAATGGCAAATCTGAGAAGAAGGAGAAAAGATGATTTCCAGCGGTACATTACAAGATTCAAATGTCCAGTTTTCAATAAAACAGTCAAAAGTCATACAAAGGAACAGGAAACCATGGTCCATTCAAAGGAACAAAATGCATTAGTAGAAACTGTATCTAAGGAAGCCCAGAGGTTGTACTTATTAGACAAAGATTAAAAAATAATGGTCTTTAAGATGCTCTAAGTGCTAAAGGTATACAGACAACGATAGAGAATGATATATGAAAAAGTGAGAATATCAATGTGCTGTGCTAAGTTGCTTCAGTCGTGCCCGACTCTGTGTGACCCCATAGATGGCAGCCCACCAGGCTCTGTCATCCCTGGGATTCTCCAGGCAAGAACACAGGAGTGGGTTGCCATTTCCTTCTCCAGTGCAGGAAAGTGAAAAGGAGAATATCAATAAACAGACAGAAATTACAAAAGAAAACAAAAATGCTGAAATAAAAACTCTGAAGTTGAGAAGTACAATAACTGAAATGAAAAATTTATTAGGTGGGTTCAAAAGCATATTTGAAAGGGTGGGAGAAAAAAAATCAGGACTATATATTTGTTCTATGAATTTGTCCTATGAATTGAAATATTGAGTCTAGGGCATGAAAAGAGAAAAAAAATGAAGACAAGTAAGCAGAAAGGCTCTGTGGGAAATCAGTAAGGGGACAAATAAACACATTAAGGGAGTCTCAGAAGGAGAAAAAGAAATGAGAGATTATTTGAAGCAGTAATGGCTGAAAGCTTCCCTAATTTGAAGACATGAATCTATAATTCAAATAGAATAAATTCTCTGAGATACACTATAATTAAACTGTTAAAGGACAAAAGAGAATCTGGAAAGCAGCAAAGAGAGAAGCAAGACATCACAGACAAGAGATCTTCAATAAATTACAAGTCGATTTTTAGTCAGAAACCCTGGAGGCAAGAAGTCAGTGGGTTGATACATTCAAAGTTCTCAAAGAAAAATCTAGCAACTTAAGAGTTCTGTACCCAGCAAACCTTTCACTCAAAAATGAGAGGGGAAATTAAGATACCCTAGATAAGCAAAAGTTGAGGAAGTTTTTTTTTTTTTAATCGTCAGACATGCCCACAATAAATGCTTCAAGTTCAAATGAAAGGACAACATGGTAACTCAAAGCAGTGTGAACAATTAAAGCTATATGAACTGAAGCTCTCAAGATGGCATGAGGCTAAGCTTTGTCGGAACCAGCTTTTATGACAGAGAGATATCAGAAAAACACCTACTTCTCTTCATTGACTACACCAAAGCCTTTGACTTTGGGGATCACAAGAGACTGTGGATAATTCTTAAAGAGATGGAAACACTAGACCATCTTACCTACCTCCTGAGAATCAGTATGCAGGTCAAGAAGCAACAGTCAGAACTGGACATGGAACAACAGACTGGTTCCAAATTGGGAAAGGATATATCAATGCTATATATTGTCACCCTGCTTATTTAACATATATGCAGAGTACATCATGCAGAATGCTGGGCTGGATGAAGCACAAGCTGGAATCAAGATTTTCAGGGGAAATATCAATAACCTCAGATATACAAATGATGGAATACTGCAAATATAAGGGGATATATGTGACCGGCACACTAAGCATAGCTGAGAGGATCTACCCCACGTCCGAGGTCAGGGGCAGAAGCTAGGAGGACCCCATGCCTGAAGGGCAGCAGCCAAGAGGAGTTACCCCATGTCTGAGGTCAGGGGCAGTGGCTGAGAGTGCCAGGCTGTGACAGCGCAGCAACGGCCGAGAGGAGCTACCCGGCGTCCGAGACCAGGGGGAAGCCAGGAGGAGCCACTCCATGCCCGAGGCCAGGGCAGCAGCTGGGAGGAGAAACCCCATGCCCGAGGCCAGCGGCGGCAGCCGGGAGGAGCAACCTCACGTCCAAGGAGCAGTGGCTGCGTGGGCCCAGGAGGGCCAAGAGGAGCTATCCCACGTTGAAGGTCAGGAAGGGTGGTGGTGAGGAGATACCCTTCATCCAAGGTAAGGAGTAGCAGCTGCGCTTTGCTGGAGCAGCAATGAAGAGATACCCCACACTCAAGGTAAGAGAAACCCAAGTAACATGGTAGATGTTGCAAGAGGGCATCAGAGGGCAGACACACTGAAACCGTACTCACAGAAAACTAGTCAATCTAATCACACTAGGACCACAGCCTTGTCTAACTCAAGGAAATTAAGCCATGCCTGTGGGGCAACCCAAAATGGGAGGGTCATGGTGGAGAGGGCTGACAGAATGTGGTCCACTGGAGAAGGGAATGGCAAACCACTTTTAGTATTCTTGCCTTGAGAACCCCATGAACAGTATGAAAAGGCAAATGATAGGATACTGAAAGAGGAACTCCCAGGTCAGTAGGTGCCCAGTATGCTACTGGAGATCAGTGGAGAAATAACTCCAGAAAGAATGAAGGGATGGAGCCAAAGCACAAACAATACCCAGCTGTGGATGTGACTGGTCATAGAAGCAAGGTCTGATGCTGTAAACAGCAATATTGCACAGGAACCTGGAATGTCAGGTCCATGAATCAAGGCAAATTGGAAGTGGTCAAACAAGAGATGGCAAGAGTGAACGTCCACATTCTAGGAATCAGCGAACTAAAATGGACTGGAATGGTGAATTTAACTCAGATGACCATTATATTTACCACTGTGGGCAAGAATCCCTTAGAAGAAATGGAGTAGCCATCATGGTCAACAAAAGAGTCCAAAATGCAGTACTTGGATGCAACCTCAAAAATGACAGAATGATCTCTGTTGGTTTCCAAGGCAAACCATTCAATATCACAGTTATCCAAGTCTATGCCCCAACCAGTAACGCTGAAGAAGCTGAAGTTGAACAGTTCTATGAAGACCTACAAGACATTTTAGAACTAACACCCCCAAAAGATGTCCTTTTAGTTATAGGGGACTGGAATGCTAAAGAAGGAAGTCAAGAAACACCTGGAGTAACAGGCAAATTTGGCCTTAGAATGCGGATTGAAACAGGGCAAAGACTAGTAGAGTTTTGCCAAGAAAATGCACTGGTCATAGCAAACACCCTCTTCCAACAACACAAGAGAAGACTCTACACATGGACATCACCAGATGGTCAACACTGAAATCAGATTGATTATATTCTTTGCAGCCAAAGATGGAGAAGCTCTATGCAGTCAACAAAAACAAGACCAGGAGCTGACTGTGGCTCAGATCATGAACTCCTTATGGCCAAATTGAGATTTAAATTGAAGAAAGTAGGGGAAACCACTAGATCATTCAGGTATGACCTAAGTCAAATCCCTTATGATTATACAGTGGAAGTGAGAAATAGATTTAAGGGCCTAGATCTGATAGATAGAGTGCCTGATGAACTATGGAATGAGGTTCATGACACTGTATAGGAGACAGGGATCAAGACCATCCCCACGGAAAAGAAATGCAAAAAGCAAAATGGCTGTCTGGGGAGGCCTTACAAATAGCTGTGAAAAGAAGAGAGGTGAAAAGCAATGGAGAAAAGGAAAGATATAAGCATCTGAATGCAGAGTTCCAAAGAATAGCAGGAAGAGATAGAAAGCCTTCTTCAGTGATCAACGCAAAGAAATAGAGGAAAACAACAGAATGGGAAAGACTAGAGATTTCTTCAAGAAAATTAGAGATACCAAAGGAACATTTCATGCAAAGATGGGCTTGATAAAGGACAGAAATGGTATGGACCTAACAGAAGCAGAAGATATTAAGAAGAGGTGGCAAGAATACACAGAAGAACTGTACAAAAAGACCTTCATGACCCAGATAATCATGATGGTGTGATCACTCATCTAGGCCAGACATACTGGAATGTGAAGTCAAGTGGGCCTTAGAAAGCATCACTATGAACAAAGCTAGTAGAGGTGATGGAATTCCAGTGGAGCTATTTCAAATCCTGAAAGATGATGCTGTGAAAGTGCTGCACTCAATATGCCAGCAAATTTGGAAAACTCAGCAGTGGCCACAGGACTGGAAAAGGTCAGGTTTCATTCCAATCCCAAAGAAAGGCAATGCCAAAGAATGCTCCAACTACCACACAATTGCATTCATCTCACATGCTACTAAAGTAATGCTCAAAATTCTCAAGCCAGGCTTCAACAATAAGTGAACCGTGAACTTCCTGATGTTCAAGCTAGTTTTAGAAAAGGCAGAGGAAGCAGAGATCAAATTGCCAACATCTGCTGGATCATGGAAAAAGCAAGAGAGTTCCAGAAAAACATCTATTTCTGCTTTATTGACTACGTCAAAGCCTTTGACTGTGTGGATCACAATAAACTATGGAAAATTCTGAGAGAGATGGGAATACCAGACCACCTGACCTGCCTCTTGAGAAACCTGTATGCAGGTCAGGAAGCAACAGTTAGAACTGGACATGGAACAACAGATTGGTTCCAAATAGGAAAAGGAGTACATCAAGGCTGTACATTGTCACCCTGCTTATTTAACTTCTATGCAGAGTACATCATGAGAAACGCTGGACTGGAAGAAACACAAGCTGGAGTCAAGATTGCCGGGAGAAATATCAATCACCTCAGATATGCAGATGACACCACCCTTATGGCAGAAAGTGAAGAGGAGCTAAAAAGCCTCTCGATGAAAGTGAAAGAGGAGAGTGAAAAAGTTGGCTTAAAGCTCAACATTCAGAAAACGAAGATCATGGCATCTGGTCCCATCACTTCATGGGAAATAGATGGGGAAACAGTGGAAACAGTGTCAGACTATTTTGAGGGGTTCCAAAATCATTGCAGATGGTGATGCAGCCATGACATTAAAAGACGCTTACTCTTTGGAAGAAAAGTTATGACTAACTTAGGTAGCATATTCAAAAGCAGAGACATTACTTTGCCAACAGAGGTCCATCTAGTCAAGGCTATGGTTTTTCCTGTGGTCATGTATGGGTGTGAGAATTGTACTGTAAAGAAGGCTGAGCGCTGAAGAACTGATGCTTTTGAACTGTGGTGTTGGAGAAGACTCTTGAGAGTCCCTTGGACTGCAAGGAGATCCAACCAGTCCATTCTGAAGGAGATCAGCCCTGGGATTTCTTTGGAAGGAATGATGCTAAAGCTGAAACTCCAGTCCTTTGGCCACTTCATGTGAAGAGTTGACTCATTGGAAAAGACTCTGATGCTGGGAGGGATTGGAGGCAGGAGGAGAAGGGGACGACCGAGGATGAGATGGCTGTTTCACATCACTGACTCGATGGACGTGAATCTGAGTGAACTCCGGGAGTTGGTGATGGACAGGGAGGCTGGTGTGCTGCGATTCATGGGGTCACAAAGAGTCGGACATGACTGAGCAACTGAACTGATAAATGATGCAAATAACACCATCCTTATGGCAGAAAGTGAGGAAGAACTAAAGAGCATCTTAATGAAGGTGAAAGAGGAGAGTGAAAAAGCTGGCTTAAAACACAACATTCAAAAAATGAAGATCATGGCATCGGATCCCATCACTTCATGGCAAATAGATGGGGAAACAATGGAAACAGTGACAGATTTTATTTTCTTGGGCTCCAAAATCACTGCAGATGGTGACTGAAGCCATGAAATGAAAAGACAGTTGCTCCTTGGAAGAAAAGCTATGGCAAACCTAGAAGTGAAAGTGAAAGTCACTCAGTTGTGTCCGGCTCTTTGCGACCCCATGGACTATACAGTTCATGGAACTCTCCAGGCCAGGATACTGAAGTGGGTAGCCTTTCCCTTCTTTAGGGGATCTTCCCAACCCAGGGATTCAACCCAGGTCTCCTGCAGGTGGATTCTTTACCAGCTGAGCCATAAGGGAAGCCCTAAGCAAACCTAGACAGTGTATTTAAAAGCAGAGACATTACTTTTCTGACAAAGGTCCGTCTAGTCAAGGCTATGGTTTTTCCAGTAGTCATGTATGGATGTGAGAGCTGGACCATAAAGAAGGCTGAGCACTGAAGAATTGCTACTTTTGATTTGTGGTGTTGGAGAAGACTCTTAAGAATCCCTTCAATTACAAGGAAATCCAACCAGTGCATCCTAAAGGAAATCAGTCCTGAATACTCATTGGAAGGACTGATGCTGAAGCTTTAGCTCCAATACACTGGTCACCTGATGAGAAGAGCTGACTCATTAGAAAAGACACTGATGCTGGGAAAGATTGAAGGCAGGAAGAGAAGAGGACAACAGAGGATGAGATGGCTGGATGGCATCACTGACTCACTGGACATGAGCTTGAAGAAGCTCTGAGAGATGCTGAAGGACAGGGATGCCTGACGTGCTGCAGTACATGGGGCTGCAGAGAGTCAGACATGACTGAGCGACTGAACAACACGCTAGAGGAGGGACAGGCTTTGTCTCTGACTATGGTATGTGATTTCTCCCAGTGGGCTCCTATTGGCCCATGACTCCCACCTTCCTCTAGGCAGCTTCCAAGCACACCACACTTTGGGAAAATTCTCAGTCTAGTATCACATGCAGTTTCACCTTTGGACAGTTTTGTCTGACATCCCTAAGTATGGCTTTCCAGAGAGTTCTACCAGTGCAGCACCTCTGCAAACCTTTCCCTCATCCAAAGGAGTTTCAGCCCTGGGTGTGTGTGTGGAGGTGGGCATCCTCATCCATACTTGTTCTAACGAGAGAGGCTGCTTCCTGTATCTACCCTTTCTGTGTTTTTAGAGTTCTTTGCCTCTTAGCAGCTAATTCCCTTATACTCCAACCACCTGTTATAGTTAATGCTTTTTTACATTAAGCTTTTCCTGTTTAAAAAAATGACTAAAATATTTGTTTTTTTCAGTTTTCATGGGAAAAGGAAGAAGCAATCCACAAGCAGCACGACCTGCTACCCACATCATCCGAGTTTTGGTAGGTTGATCTGTGGCAGGACTCTGTGCCCAGGTGACTCACTCTTTAAGATGGTGCCAATAACACAGGCCATCTTAGTGTTACTGTGACAACAGTGAGGGCCTCCAGGGTACACTGTGGTGCTGAGACCCCAGAAGGAGGCCCTGTATACATGCCATGAAGAAGATGCACGAGAATCTTTTTGGAGGGAGGGCATGTCTGATGAGAAGGTCCACAGTAGCTTATGAACAGAAGTTCTGGGGGAGGACTTGGAGGAGGAACCAGCTTTACCAAGGAAGGCACACGGGAGAGTGAACCACATTTGAGTTGCATGGGCCCTCAGGAGATGCTGTAGTGGACCTGTAAACACAGGCAGGAGAGATAACCCTCCCAAAGTCTAAGGAGCAGAGCGCCGGGGTTCTCATTTACCCCGAGTCATCCACTGTAGATAAAATAAAAAGCACCGAGGAAGGCTAAAACAATAGAAACCAAGCTGGACATGGCTAAAATGGAGGATGGTGAACACAGTCGGATCTGTGGTAGAATAGCTGTCTGTCCTCAGTCTTTCCCACAGGGGTGGAAGGGCCAGAAGGCTCTGTGAAGACTCATGTAAATGGAAGGGGAGGCAGAAGCACTTTGAAATCTCATCCTTGAGGACAGAGGTAAGGCCAGAGGCACTTTCACATCATCTGTGATCACAGGCTAATATGCCGGAGGGCACACCCTCTCTCTGCCCACTCTTGATACTCATCACCTCATTAAGTTGGCAGAAAGAATCAGATGAGGGGTCCTGACTACATATTTCAGATGAGGAAACCAAAGCTCCAACGTATTCAACAACTTCTCAGCAGGGAAGTAAGAAATGGAGATAAGAAAGTGTGACTCATAAGCACTCCTGGTTGCAGCACGGGCAGGCTGTGGAAGGGGGCCACCCACTGGCTGTTGGGCCAGGAAGGCCAGCCTCTCACCGAGACAGGCTTTAGGGGCATGATGGATTTTCAAGATGATTCTCCAATATCAATCCCCAGTTTCTGTCTGTACTCGATCAGGACTTTACAAACATAAATAAAGTAAGAATTTAGACATAAACCCAAATGACTGGAACAGGGAAGTCACAGGAATGGATATCCAAGTGGCAATTACAGATACACTCAGATGCTCAGCCTGACTGCTTATGAAGGAGACGCACAGGACAACCTCACTGACACATGCTACACACCAACCACATGGACAGCATTGGGAGGCTGCAGGCCGGGCGGAGGCCCCCGCTGCTCAGGGCAGGGCGACACCACAGCCACTCTGCAAACCAGGCCCTCAGCCACTCACACGTGCACCACGAGTCAATGGCCCTGCACACACACCCAGCACACACGTTCCACCACGGCGAGTGGGGCTGTGTTGGCAGCCACACACTCAGGGGTAGACACCCTTTCTGCACATCACTCCATCAGAAAGATGCTTAAAACAGGAAAAAGCACAAGGCAGGGACTGTCTGGGGGGGACCAGAAAGCGGGCAGAAAGCTGAGTTCTTCTGAGCTCCTGTGAAGGTGGGCCGGGCTCCTGCCAGGTGGGTCCCAAGGGCCTCGAGTAGACCCAGGGCAGGGCAGGGGAGGCCGAAGGGCTGCTCAGAGTCACAGGGGACAGGTGTGCCCCTTCCTTGAGTGACAGGCAGCGTTCAAGTGGAAGGAAAAGCAAGCAGCAGCTGAGTGGAGGTAAGGCTGTTTTCTGCTCTGCTCGACTGAATGAAGGTAGATGAGAAGGTAAAGTCACCACAGTGGCCGACACCCACTCGCCACCCAGAGACACGGCAGAGTGAGCTTCGCCTCCTGGTCTTGCACCAAAAGCTTCGAGGAGCAAGCAAGGTAGGGTTTCAAAGTGCCACAGGGCTGCCAACGACACCCGCCCAGGGCAGCTGCCGTCCTAGTGTTAAGGCCGCCTCGGAAAGGTGCCAAGTAACACATGTAATTTAGGCTCAAGTGAATAAAACTGGGACTTTTAAAAACTTTTGCTGTGAACACCAGGTATGTTAAAAGCACACATACAGGGGTTTCACTGTGGAAGCAAAAGGCCATTACAGGCACATAACTTCACTCCTCTGGGTCTTAGGAGACAGGCTGTTTTCCATTCTGATGCTCAGGGGTGGATGCTGCATGGTGAACCCTGACGTACTCCTGCTTCTAAGATCCACTCACATCTCTGTCCTTTTGTGCAGAGCCAGCTCGTTACACAAGATCAGTGGAGCCTTTTCTCTTTACCCTACTCCTCTGCCCTCCTCCCACACAGCCTCTTAATGGGGTACCAGAATTCGCATCAGAGATGAGCTCTCTGCCTCACAGTCTTGCATTAACAGCAACCCAAATTAAGGCACGAAAGGACAAGCTTAGGAAGCTGGATGAAGACCACAGATGGTCCCCAAAGCCTTGATGTCAGTTGGCAAGAAATAAAAATTCCAATAGCTGTAAAGACCAAGACTTAGAGAAAAAATGGGGGACTGTTTTGCCAGTATTTTGGACAGTGAATAAACCAGCTGCAGAAGATGGGAAAGGTGCCAGGAATATAAAGTGAAGGGGGTGGGGAGATGGTGGTGGGAGTGCTCCAAGTCTGAGACGCACATAGCAATGAGATTTGGACATCCTTGGGAGCTCTCAAGGCAGTGAGCGTGGTGATTTAAGGAGTGAGCTGGGGAGAGGATGCTGTTTTGGTCAGAACTTGGCTCAGGGCCTCCATCAGCTGTGCTTTGTAACAATCACCACCTCAGGCCATTCCACAAAAACAGGCTGACAGCTGCTGCCTGGACTTGAGCAAATCCTCGCTGCTCCTGCTGCTCCCGGGAAGCACCCAGGCCTGCTACGAAGCCGCCCCGAGGCCGGTCCCTTCTCCTCCCGTTCATGCAGGTGGCTCTACGAAGGGAGGAAACCCTGTAGAAAACTACAGGCGACAAAGAGCCTGTCCCTTCTGCTCAGAACAGGAGATGGAGCCACACTGTTATCGTGAAAGACTGAGCTGACGACCAAGGCATAACTATTATAGGAGCAAAAACATATTGTTTCTCTCACTTGGAATAAACAAGGCTGGATTATGCTTGCAGCTTGCTCTCGAGAGGGCTCTGAGCACCTCAACTGTGACACGGCCTCACGGGGAGGCCAGGCTGGAAGAAGATGGCCCCCGGGTCCCAGGACACCCGGGACACTCCTGGCTGTTCACAGCCTGTGGGCCTCCATGACGCAAGACGGTACAAGGAAGGGGCCTACATGGTGATCCTCTTTCTGGCTAATAATTCACAATAACCCTTGTGTTTTGGGGGAAGACAAGATTAGGTGTGTGTTTTGCAGTACTAGAAGATCAGAACAGCCACTTTTTCTCAGCAAGCACACACACAGACAGTAAGGTGCTCAAGCACACATTAGAGAGGGCCAGTCTGCTGTGGGCACAGGAGGAGGATGGGGCTCCACAGCTCAAAAGCCAGCAGGGGAGGGCACAGGAAAACAAGGGAGCAAACGCACATGAGTATAAATCGTGGTACCTGTAAAGTGAGGGAAGGGTACGGAGAGAGCGTGCAGCGCAGGCACCCACCTCCAGCCCGGTGGTCAGAAGAGGCCAGTCTAAAGAAACGACACGGAGAGGGTAGAGGGAACTGGGGGGAGGGAAGGGGCACTGACTCAGGGGTGGGGGGAGTCGGGCTGGTGTCTGAGCACAGAAAGGAAGGCTGGATAGGGAGGCACCTTCTCCTACAAAGACAAACCCAGCCAGAATCTGCAGATGCGACCTTAGCTGAGAAAAGGGTCTTGATGGGTATCATCAGGATCTCTGAATTTGAGCTTGCCCAAACCCACGCCCTCACTGGCCCCTCACCCACCCCAGCCCTCCCCTGGCAGGGGGAAAAGTTTGACTTTTTCAAACCCACTCCAGTACTCTTGCCTGGAGAATCCCATGGACGGAGGAGCTTGGTGGGCTACAGTCCATGGGTCACAGAGTCAGACACGACTGAGCGACTTCACTTCACTTTCACTTTCAAACCCAATGGCTAGTGTCCTGAGAAGAGAAAAGGAAGTGAAGAGACGCGTAGAAAAGATGCCTCTGTGGAAGACAGAGGTGCAGCGGTGTGTCTAAGGGGCAGAGAAGGCTGGCAGCTGCCAGGGAGGGCTGGGGTGGGTGAGGGGCCAGCGAGGGCTTCTCCTTCAGAGTTTCAAGAAGGAATCAACCCTGCTGACACTCTGATTTCAAACTCCTGGCTTCCAGAACTCGGAGAGGATAAATTTGTGTTGTTTTCAGACACCAAGTGCTGGTAATTTATTATGGCAGCCACAGGAAGTAATACCGGGGCCACGGTGAAGAGCATGGATTTCATTCTGAGTACAGCAGGGAGTGACCAGGGGGGTGAAGCAAGAAGAGATTGTAATTGACTTTACAAGAGAGGGGTTGTCTCTGGCTTGCTGTGGAGAATGAATCTGGGGAGGGAGAGCACAGGGGAAACAGGGAGGCTGATACTGATGGTTTGAAAAGCTGATGGAACATTGCTGCTGGGTCCAAACCTGACCTGCTGTTGCCGAGTTGTGTGACCTGGAGCAAGTCACCTAATTTCCATACGATTCAGTGTTATTTAACACATACAATGAAGATTAAAAAAGAATGCCTCTCCCTTATGGCAGCTTAGGTGATTTACTACAGGCGGCAAGTTACCTAACTTCCATACGATTTGGTTTTTAACACGTACAATGGGGATAAAAAAGACTGCTTCTCCTTTATGGCAGCTTTAGGTGATTTACTACGTGCAAATGCCTAGAAGGGAAGCTGGCACCTGGTGAAAGCCCGTGTGCCCTGTTCTTATCACAATCAGATGCAGAGGAGGAAGGGAAGGGACAAGGGGACACATATGGACTTCGGGGCTTTGAACTCAAGCTATGCAACAGCTGGTGGTGCTATTTACTGAGGGGGACGTGGGCTGGGAGGGGAACTAAGGGGAAGGGAGAAGGAAGTTTATGAAGTGTTAGGTTTGAGATGTCCAGGAGAAAAACCAAGGGACTGTGGCTGGTAGGACTAAGATAAAAACAGGGCACAAAGGGGCCCTCACCAGATGCCAGCTTCCCTGGACACTTGGGGGCAACACAAAATGCCCCTGGAGTGTGTCCCAGAGCATAGAAAGCATCGGGGGTGGGGACAAAGCATGTGGGCACCTTAGCCAACATCATCTTCACAAAATACAAAGTCTGGTCCCATGAAAGTTGTGCCTAACACAATTAATCAACATTAATAACATCTTGTGCTTCCAGGTGGCACTAGTGGTAAAGAATCTGCCTGCCAATGCAGGAGACTGAAGCAATGCAGGTTCAGTCCCTGGGCTGGGAAGATCTGGAGGAGGGCATGGCAACCCACTCCAGGATTCTTGCCTGGAGAATCCCATGGACAGAGAAGCCTGGCGGGCTACAGTCCACGGGGTGACAAATGGTTGGAATGACTAAAGTGACTTAGCAGGCGTGCTTGAAATAACATCTTATTCTTGCCAGAGAGCCTTTACCTAAATGCAATTGTATTGTTGGGACATAGAGTCCTTTCAGAGGTATTTAAAGAGTTGGATACTCCTCTACTATGCTGCTTAGTTGGTGTCAGCTGAGATGAAGTATGTGATGTGCCACAGGACAGCAGCCTTCGATCAGGGCACCTGAGCTCCAGTCAGAAACATGAGACTCCCATGACAGCCACGGCCTTTGCAAGCTGTGCTCTGCAGTTGACAAAGCCTTTCCTTCTCTGGAGCCTCAAAAGAGCAAGGTAAGAGGCAGGGCATGTGGTCTTGCCCCTGTTCTTAGTGCTAACATCAAGAGGGGTCATGAATTAAATATAGACCATGTACTCCATGTGGATCCCCATGGATTGTTCCAATTTCTAGATAAATAAGCAGGTAACAGTCACATGTTGCTATAAAAAGTGGCCCCGGGATTTGAAGCCTAGCTCCTCCTACTGTCCCTACTATACCTACTATACTCTACGTCCTCTCACGTAGGAAACTGAGACGCAGAGAGAGAAGGATCTGCCTTGAGGTCACAGGACCAATAACCAACCAAACCAGGCCCAAATCTCCATACTGTGATTTCAAACCCAGAGCACTCTTCTTCTGGGCCAGAGGTGGAACTATTTTAACATCATCACAGCGCAACGGAAAAACAGAAACCACTATTAATTTCTCACCACTTAGCTAAATAGCTCTTCTAATCATCTACCTACCCATGATGGCTAATTTTACATAACAACTTGACTGGTCATGGGGTGCCACAGACTACTCCTGGGAGTGTCTGGGAGTGTATTTCTGGGTGAGATGCGCCTTTGGATCAGTGGATTCCTAGAGCAGATGTCCTCCCCAGTGCGGGTGGGCACCTCCCCACCAACTGAGGGCCTCATGAGAACAAAAGCCCTCACTGTTGGGGCTGGCGTGTCTACTCTCATCTTCTCCCGCCCCTGGAGTGATATTTACACATGTGTTCCCTGGTTCTCTGGCCTTCATACTGAATTACACCTGGCTCTCCAGCTTGCAGGTGGCAGATCAAGGGATTTCTTAGCCTCTAGGACCATGTGAGCTGATAATAAATCATATATATATGGATATTGGTTCTGCCTCTCTGGAAAATCGTAACATACCACCAATGCTTTTAATTAAGAACTCACTTCTAAAAGTTTAAATATCTACCTACCATGCATCAGGCACTCTGCTAGGTGCTGGAAGAAGTTTTAATAAGAAATGGTACATAATGCCAATTCTTACGGCGCTACCAGAGAGTACAGTGTTCTCGGCATTGCCTCAACGGTGAGTGCAAGCTTTCCTTTAATCCAGAGGTTTTCAGCCTTGGCTGGACATTGGAATCACCTGGAGAGAGTCACACCTCTGACTCCTTGGCCCCACCTCCAGACTTTGTGATTTGATTGGTCTGGGATATACCTTGGGTGTCAGACTTTTAAATACAAGAAAGGTGTGCTAATTACTCATTACTGCGATTTAACTGTTGATATAAACCACTTCCGTTCAGCCATAATTTATAACTTTCTCATTTTCAAACTTAATGTGATGTAGTTAATGGCACACAAGATATAAAACAGATTATTTAAAGAAACATTAAAAGTTGGAAATTTCAAGAGAAGAAATATGCCACACCTGTGATAAAGGAATTGCTACAACTGAGGATAAGATCCAGCCCTAAGTTTTTCAGCTCAAATGTATAGAGGTGAACAAGGGTTATCATAGGTGAACAAAGTGTCATTATATAGTCAATAAAAGGAAGCCTATGAGGGAAAAAAAAAAAACCCCAAATGTTATCGTCTGTCAGCACTAACAGGACAGGTAAAAGATATCTGGATACACAAGAGCAGAATCCACAAATGCACAAATGCTCTGTGACTTTTCAACAGCCAGGCTGCTCTCAGTTCAGCTCTTAGCCAGTTTGAAAGTCAGCCCCGTTTTCCCAAAGGTCTGCCGGCTTCCCTGGATGACCCTCCTCTAAGGCAGGCTCGAAGCAGGCCAGGAGGGACGGCCATCCAGCTGCCTCGGGAAACGGTTCTGCCACGGCCCACGCGAGGGAGACGAGCCAGCTCCCCACAGGACTCACTGCCTCCCTGTCACAGAGAAGCTCTGCTGGGCTGAGATGCCATTTGAAGCACACAAGGCCCGGCCCCGGGACCTTTGGTTCGAGTTCACTCCTCCTCAGCTCAAAGCCTCAGTGGAGACGGGGCTGCTCTGCTAAGGCTGCGAGAGCTGCGCTTCGGGCACCCTGATCCAGGCAGCCGGGAGGAGGCTGGAGGGGGACTTACGGAGGGTTGTCACATTTCCTCTGCCGGAACCGGGCTCCCGTCCCACACGTGCGGCTGCACATGCTCCAGGCGCCCCAGGGGCTCCAGTCTCCGTCCACGTGCTCCGGGATGGGCGTCTTGCTCACACACTCCCCGCGCGGCACCACTGAAACACAGCAGGGCGGCAAAGCTGCTCACTCACGGGTAACTGATCCCTTCCACGTGAGAAAACACCATGCCCCCAAAGCCCCTAATTTTTATAATTTACACAAAAGCAGACTATTTGGGGCTATGTACATTTGCTAACTTTGGTAACATTCCTTCCGTATCCAACCTGACACCTCTAAGGCTCTGGGGTTTGGATCTTGCCCTAAATGATGGGATGTGTCCAGTGCAGGTTCTCAAAACTCCCACAAGAAAAGGATGAATGCACAGGCTCAGGGAGAGACTTCACCTTCTGCAAACTGTTCAGTGTGAGCCTCTTTCTGGAAGGCAGTATTTCCTGGCTTTGTAGTTTTGAACTTCAGGTTTGGGATTGGTGCTGAGAGATGACATAGCTGGGGCCATGTGAGAGAACCATGGCTCTTTCTGAGGATAAGAGAAAGCCAATCCTCGAAAATAATTTCCCAAAGTGTGCAGCACTACCCCTGGGGCACGAGATGTGATTAAACAGTCGTGATTATAGCCTCTCTTTCAGTTCTTACTAAAGAGACTAAAGAAAAAGCCTCAGACTGTGGCAGCTGGCCCTAACCACCTCTAACACTTCAATCTCTCTGTTAAAGAAGATCGGTGTGAAGGCTGGTGCACTTCACCTCCAGCACCACTCTCATTAAAATCATCTTGATTTGTGCATGGCAAGTAATCCTGTTTTTCCATTTACCGTCTGCTGATATAAACATTTTAAGTAAATTCACTCATGTAACAAAAGGAATTAATTTAATAAAAACACTGGGTAATTGATTATTGTATAAGAGGAAAAGGAGAGAGGTGAATATGTCCCTCCATGCCTGAAGTGGGCTCCAAGGCATTTCTGGGGTGGCCCAGGGCATGTCAGGGGCTCCTGAGTGCACTTTTCAGAAGAGGTGACAGTGTGCAGGGGACTTGGGACTGGCTGCCTGCTAGGCGCAGTGGGAAGCGGGGTTACCTTGTCTGCCCCACACTCTGTGCCATCCAGGGGAGGGTCCAGTTTGGTCTTGCAGGACGTATCTCCTTCCACCAGGCACCACAGTCCAGCGCACATCAGATGCTGCTGACAAGGGAAGGAACGTGACTGCCGAGAACTCTGCACTCAGGTCATAGCAGGGTCAGAGGCGGGGCCCCCTGACGGGTTTGGATTTGGGATACGAAACGTGAGGGAAGGAGAAAGGGTCATGAATCCTGCACGTCAAAAAAATAGATGCTTCATTTCAACCAGCTCATTTAGCTCGACAAAATTCCGTGCATTTACTTCTAGGAGGGCGGGTCTCATGGGGGTTGAGCTCAGCAGTTCCTGAACTAGCTATCAAGGGCCTAGGAGGTGTCTGGCACAGGCTGGAGTCTGAAAGCTCTTAACAAGTAGACACATTCAATGTAGGAAGGTATTAATACAAGGCAGACTCCCACATGTCACGCAGAGCACACAGGAAAAGAACTGCAGCAACCAAGCCTCCTCAGGGCGGGCTGGCTCTGGAGCTGAGGCTGGTGCAGCAGCTGTGTGACCTCAGGAGACAGAGTCCAGCAGGCGATGTAGGCTCAGGGCCGCCCTGGGCTTAAAGAGGCAAACTTCAGTCCTCCCCAAGGGCACCTGCTTTCTAGCTCAGCTGAGCCACGTGTGACTTCTTATAGTATTGCACCTACAGAAATGTCTTACCATCCATGAATATATAATGAAAATAATTCTGCTGAAACAGGAACAGGCATTTAAAAGCACAGACTCCCATTTGTATTAATGGGAAACTCAGACACAAGAAAGTGCTCAGAAGGAGGCAATTTATCAAAATAACTGAAGCAGGCTTAGGCCAGTGTCCTCCTCGTCTGCCTTGGTCTCCTCTGCAGGACAATGTCTGCATGACCTGCTGCCTCCCTGACTTCCCAGTTGTTAGGAACTATCCTCCTGCCATGGAGCTACCTAGACCACAAGGGACGGAGGACACGCGTCCCCTGGGTGAGAGGCTCCGAGGGTCCCAGGGGTGGCCTGCTGTCCACACATCAGTGCACCTTGCCTGAGTCCCCCCTCACTTTCCCTGCCCCCTCAAGGGCATCCTAGGATCACTTCCCAGATAAACTCCTTGCACCCAAACCCTCGCCTTGTGGTCTGGAAAATTGAGAACAGATGTACTGAAGGCTCTTGAAAGATGCAGTACTTCCACGATATACTGCGACTGCCAGTCAGGGCGACAAGGTCTGCGGGGAGTGGGAGAAGTCCCCTTCAGGGACCTGACCCAAGAGGCACACCTTGGGCAGGGTGACGGTTAAGGGGGCCCCTTGCGGGCTCGCCAGGGTGTGGGGGCTCAGTACAGAGGCCGGCTGTTCCAAGTAATCGTGAACATCTGCTCAGAGGAGAGTGCAACTGTGCTGTCCAAAGTCAGAAAATGTTTAGATGTTGAAAGGACAGAAAAAAAAGGAGCAAAGGGAGGGAAGGCAGAGCTGCAGGGCTTGACAATGAGCTCAGAGCAGCCCATGGCCCTTTCTCATTTTTCAACTATGTTGGAGCTGCTCTGTAACCTTAAAGACGCTGATGAATTGAGCGGAATTTTGCACAGTAGGGTTCAGAAAAGCCCCCACATTCCCATCACTGTCTGCCCCTCAATGGAGCAGTAACTGGATGAGCGGCTGGAGCCCAGCACTGGCTGGTTCCATAAAGACTGACAGCATCTCGTTAAATGTGTGATCTCGTGCACTTTGATCTGAGAGCTCTTCCAGAGGGTGGTGTCAGTGTGTGGACACATGTTCATGAGACAAGGCGGGCCCAGGAGGTGAATTTATGGGGTAGGAGTGTTCGGGATTAGGAGATCTAACTGCCCCCTAGGAGAGAAAGGAAGACTGGTGCAAACTGTTTATTATGCGATTTACAGACAGTTTAATCTTAACTTTTCTAATCATCAAAGCAAAAGGAGAATGAGGTCAGGCAAAGATTTCAGAAATAGAACACAGAAAGTATAAAATGTAAGGGAAAGAAACAGATGAATTTAAAAACTATTTTAAGTATTAAAATGAGCTGGGGCAGGGAGATGTTAAAATAAAGAACTTGTGTTTATCAAAAACAACTGTAAGAAAGTGAGAGATGTTTGCAATGGGAGAAAGATTTGTAAGGCACAGAACCAACAAAGATTTGTATCCAGAATATACATAAAACAAAAGCCAAAAACTCCCACTGACCAATCAAGAAAAAGGCCCAACAGAAAAATGAGCAGAAGATTTGAGTAAACATTTTACATAAAAGGATCTATACACATATAGGATGGACAGAAAATACAAAAGGATGCTTGATTTCATTAGTCATCAGAGAAAATCAAATTAAAACCAACCAGCTAAAAACGAAAACAAAACAAACCAAAAACCCAACCAGCTACCTCTTCATATCCACCAAAATGGCTAGAGTGAAAGACCTGGAGACTACCAGGTGTCAACAAGGATGTGATGCAACGAAAACTCATAAACTGATGAGATTCTTAGACTACCAGGTATTAGCAAGGATACGCTGCAATGAAAACTCTCATAAACCGATGAGATTCTTAGACTACCAGGTGTCAGCAAGGATACGATGCAATGAAAGCGCTCATCAACTGATGAGATTCTTAGTTCTGTAACTGTGGAAAACTCTTTGGCAGTATTTATTAAAGGTAAGAGAAGAATATTCTAATACCCAGCAATTTACTCCAAGGTATGTATCAAACAGAAATGTGTGTGTATGTTCACCAAAAACACTGTCAAGAATGTTCACAGCCACAGTATCTGCATTAGTTCCCAAGATGGAAACAACCCAAACACCTGTCAAGGCAGAACAGATAAATAACGGTCTATTAGAACAATGGGACACTATTAGATTTCATTAATATGAAGTTCAAAATGACTAAGAGAAAACTATAGTGTTGGGAGTCAGGTTAAAAACAGACAAGGAGGATGAGCAGGAAAAAAATGACTTTAGAGCTACAGCCTCTGACCTCAGCTTGGCCAGCAGCATTGCCCTGTGTGCCCAAGCCAAGCAATCACCCTCTGTGATTCCTTTTCACAGCTGGGCAAATGGGGTGGACCACACCATGACTGTCACTGTGATGCCTTCTAGATGGACAGAGGCATGTTTTACAAATGACAAAATGCTCTGACATCTGTGATCCTGAGGCTCACAACAGCCCCGGGAGGCAAGTGTGACAGAGCTTTTTCTCTTTTTTCCCACTTTCCCTTCTTTTTCTCTTTTTAGTACATGGGTTTATTATTCATAAGGCCTGCAATAATTAGTAGTAAGCATTAAGGGTTCACTCTGGGAGGCCAAGTCAAGATGTAGACAGAATACAGCTGATTTTCAATGTTGTGTTAGTTTCAGGTGTATAGTAAAGTAATCAGTTATACATATATATACTCTTTTTTAGATGCTTTTCCCATATAGGTTAGACTTTCCCAATGGCTCAGTGGGGGAATAATCAGCCTGCAATGCAAGAGACACAGGAGCCATGGATTCAATCCCTGTGTCGGGAAGATCCTCTGGAGGAGGAAATGACAACCCACTCCAGATTCTTGCCTGGAAAATCCCATAGTCTGAGGATTCTGGTGGGCTATAGTCCAAAGAGGTCACAAAAAAGCTGAACACAACTGAGCCCATATAGATCATTACAGAGTACTGAGTAGAGTTCCCTGTGCTATACAGTAGGTCTTTATTGCTAAGTCACTTCAGTCGTGTCTGACTCTGTGCGACCCCACAGATGGCAGCCCACCAGGCTTCACTGTCCCTGGGATTCTCCAGGCAAGGTCTTTATTAGTTATCTATTTTATATATAGGAGTGTGTATAAGTCTTTCCCAACTTGGCCATCCCCACTTTTGCCCCCTGGTAACCATAAGTTTGTTTTCTACACTTGTGACTCTATTTCTGTTATATAAATAAGTTCACTTGCACCATTTTTTAGACTCACATATAAAGTGACGTCACATGATATCCGTCTTTCTCTGACTTACTTCACTCAGTATGACAACCTCTAGGTCCATCCATGTTGCTGCAAATGGTATTTTTTTTTTTTTTTAATGACTGAGTATTCCATTGTATATAAGTGCCACATCTTTATTCATTCCTCTGCTGATGGACATTTAGGTTGCTTCCATGTCCTGGTTACTGTAAACAGTGCTACAATAAACACTGGGGTGCATGTATCTTTTCAAATTATGGTTTTCCCTAGATATATGCTCAGGAGTGGGACTGCTGATCATATGGTCATTCTATAGTCAGTTTTTAAAGGAAACTCCAGATTGTTTTCCATTATGGTTATACCAGTTTACATTCCCACCAACAATGTAAGAAGGTTCCCTTTTCTCTACACTCTCCAGTATTTATTGCCTGTAGATTTTTTGATGATGATTTTCTGATCAGTGTGAGATGATACTTCACTGTAGTTTTGATTTGAATTTCTCTAATAATTAGTGATATATACTATGTTTGTTTTTTTTATTAAATTTATTTATTTTTTTAATTACAATACTGTATTTGTTTTGCCATACACTGACACGAATCAGCCATAGGTGAACACAATCTCCCAATGCCGAAGACCCCTCCCACCGCCCACCCCACATCCTCTACTTGAATCATCCTGTGCATCAGCCCCATGCATCCTGCATCTTACATTGAACATAGATTGGCACTTCTGTTTCTTACAGGAAAATATACATGTTTCATTGCCATTCTCCCAAACCATCCCACCCTTCCCCTCTCCCTCAGAGTCCAAAAGTCCACTCTATACCTCTGTGTCTCTTTGTTGTCTCACATATAGGGTCATCATTACTGTCTTCTAAATTCCATATATATGTGTCAGTATACTGTATTGGTGTTTTTCTTTCTGGCTTACTTCACTCTGTATAATCAGTTCCAATTTCATCCATCTCATTAGAACTGAGTCAAATTTATTCTTTTCATGGAATTCTCCAGGTAAGAATACTGGAGTGGATTGGCATTCTCTTCTTCAGGGGATCTTCCTGACCCAGGAATCGAACCCAGGTCTCCTGCATTGCAGGCAGATTCTTTACCTTCTGAGTCACCAGGGAAGTCCAATAAAATTAGTGATGCTGAGCATCTTTTCATGTGCCTTTCGGCCATCTGTATGTCTTTTTGGTGAAATGTCTAGTTAGATCTTCTGCCGTTTTTTTGCTTGGGTTGTTTTTTTGATACTGAGCTGTGTGAGCTATTTGTATATTTCCCACTTTTCCAATGAAGAGGTAGACATTTGCAGACTTTAAGGGCCCTGCGCTGGGTCAGAAACACAGGACTGGGAATTCATTTATCAAGATTTATATTCTCATTCTTGACCCGTGTGGTCCCTACACAGGTGCATTCAACTTATAAAAACTAATCAAGCTCTAAACTTAGGGATTTGTGTACTTTTCTGTATGCATATTATAATTCAATAAGACTATTACATAAATAAATAAATACTTAGACTGGTGATGGAAGGTTATCTGGACTTATCACAGGGAGAAGCAAGTAAATCAGAGCTTCACAAGGAAATACAAATAAACCATATGTGCTGGAAGTCATATCTCAAAGCTGGAAAGAGACTCTAAATGTTGAGCAGTCCTTGTAAATTGGGACACACACACACACACACACACACACACTCTTACTCTCTCTCTCTCTCTCTCTCTCTCTCTCTCTCTCTCTCTCTCTCTTTTCATAAGGAGAGTTCCTGCTAGGATGAAAGCAGGATGTTCCTGACATGAACATCCTATAAATAGCTGGTCCAGGAATAACTCAGAGTAAACAATAGTAGGTAAGAAGCAGTACAGGATATAACTAAGATACTACAAATAAAAAGAGAGAAAAAGCAGGAGGGAGAAAGCAGATGAAGAATACTCATCAGACAATATGATCATGGAATGGCTTAAATTAATTAATGTCCAAGCATAGTACTATTAAAGTTTTAAAAACACAGTAGTTGTGTCTTTTTTTTTTTTTTTTTTTTTGCATTTGCAAAAAGCCGATACACAAGAACTCAGGGAAAAGATGGTCTTGTCAAAGGAGATAAAATATGAGCTATTAGAACTTGATCAAGAAATGTAAGAGAAAATAAAGTCAGATGACCAATGATGAGTACATTGAAAGCAGCATGAAGAAGAGACATACCACTGAGCACACAGGGAGGTACACAGAGTTAATGATTGAGAAAAGGTGAATATAATGAAATAGAAATGAACAAATAATTTTTAAAAAGTAAGAGGAAACAACAGATATGGAAGACACACAAAGGAGAGCTGACATAAGCATAAGTGGGAGGCAGGGAGGAGGGGCTTTCTCTTTCCCTACTTTTCCAATGAACAGGCAGATGAATATTGAGGTCAAGGACCCCAAGCTGGATCAGGAACATTGGAATGCTAAAGAGTAGAACTAAAGTAATACAACAGGAAAGGTATCTGAATATAAATTCAAGATCTATCCTTAAATGGAAGAAGATCTCAGTCTCAGATTGAAAGACAAAGCTCTGTTTCAGGAGAAAAGGCTAAGAATGATGAATACAGAGGCAAGTCCTAATAAAGTTGATCTCAGAGATAAAGCAAAAATACATTTTAGGCAGCCAGAGACTCTTCCCTACCCTCCCAAACAGAGAGCAGTTCACAGATACTGGAGAAAGATATTAGGCTAAATGCACATTCCTCTATAGCAGCATTCACTGCCAAGAGGCAGTAAAGCAATGCTTAGAGAAACACAAAGAAACAAATTCAACCCAAGAAGTGTCTGATAATTAAACATCTGCTCAAATATTTAGGTAACCGGAAAACATTTTTGAACATATAAAGAGTTAAGTCCTCTTTTGGAAAAAATACTAGAGGATGAACTTCACTCAACAAAGACATGAATGGAAAACTCATGATAAAAGGATTGGAAGTAAACACTGATAAAAGCATTGAAGGAAACCAACGGAGGACTGAAGCTGGAGAACAGAATGCAGATACAAACCCAGGTGAGGCAGAAAAAATTGATAAAAACAGGCTGGAAAAGAAGGTACAGAGGGGTGGGGGCAATAGGAGATCGTCCCCATCTCCCAATTTTGTCAACTTTTCTAGCTGGGGAAGGAGCAAAACGTAACATATAAACATAATAACTGAGATATAAGAATTTTATAGGGCTTCCCCCATGGACGGAGGGAGCCTGGAAGGCTGCAGTCCATGGAGTAGCTGAGGGTTGGACACGACTGAGCAGCTTCACTTTCACTTTTCACTTTCATGCATTGGAGAAGGAAATGGCAACCCACTCCAGTGTTCTTGCCAGGGACAGGGGAGCCTGGTGGGCTGCCATCTATGGGGTCGCACAGAGTTGGGCACGACTGAAGCGACTTAGCAGTAGTAGCAGCAGTGGCTCAGTTGGTAAAAAAATCTGTCTGCAAGGCAGGAGACCTGGGTTTAATCCCCAGGTTGGGAAGATCTCCTGGAAAAGGAAATGGCAACCTACTCTGGTACTCTTGCCTGGAGAATTCCATAGACAGAGGAGCTGGGCAGGTTATAGTCCATAGGATTACAGAGTTGGACATGACTGTGTGACTTATAAGACTTATAAGTGAACTTATAAGAATTTTAAAGGTAAAATGTTAGCCACTAATAAAAATAATAAAATTGAGTGGTGGAAGGAATGGAAAGGAGGTGGAAAGGCATTGATTTCATCATGTTCGTGGAGTGAAGAAACAGTAGAAACTCTAAAGAGAAGTGTGCCTTAGGCACTTTTGCTTCCAGCAAATGTCAGAATAGATACCCTGTGGGAGGCAGGGCTGTTCCTCCACTATACAAATATAAGTATTGTAGTAAAACATAATTCTTACCACTGAGCTCATCAGAAGTAAAAATAACTATTCAAGGAAGCCAACACAGAATACACACACGACTATTTATACATACAAACATACTCCAATCTGTGGTTACACTTAGTTACAAACATATTCCAGCCCGTGGTAAGCACATACAAGGGGTGTGCTGCCCTGAGGCCCAGCTCTGATCTTCACAGTAGACTTGGGAGAATGGTGGCAAGGTCACAAGATGTACCTGAGATACCCAGATTACACCAGGGAATCTGGAAGAGTGTTAACCAGTCCAAAAGGATTGGTGGCCTTTCCTGGCTTTGGTTGAGATAAATATAAATTCTCCCTGAAGGAAACAAATATCACTCAGGCTCTCGGAATTTCCTGGCTACCTTCAATAAAGGTAAACTCACAGTCAAGCATAGAAACATGAGTGACAGCAGAAACAATAAGCAAAAGATTTAAAGTCTCATAGTGTTTACATAATACAATTATCAGATACTGAATATACAATCAGTTCAGTTCAGTCACTTAGTCATGTCCAACTCTCTGTGACCCCGTGGACTGTAGCATGCCAGGCTTCCCTGTCTATCACCAACTCCTGGAGCTTGCTCAAACTCATGTCCTTGGAGTCGGTGATGCCATCCAATCACCTCATTCTCTGTCGTCCCCTTCTCCTCCCGCCTTCAATCTTTCCCAGCATCAGAGTCTTTTCCAATGAGTCAGTTCTTTGTACAGAGAATATACATTAACTCTCTATAAAATATCTTAAAAAATGGAAGATGAGACCACATAAACAAGCTAGCAGCAAGATACTATTGAATATGATCAGGCAAATTTGGGGAAAAAAGCTAGAAAAAACTTTTGAAAGTCAAATATATTAAGAAACTTGTAAGATCTACATTAAAAAAAAAAAACTTTAAAATTCCCCTGAGGAGGGTGGATTCCTTTACATCTTGAATGGATGTAAAGGAACAGTATATATAAAGTTACATATTTTCCCTAAGTTAATCTATAAAATAATGTAACAACTTAAAATACCAATGTAATTTAGAACTATAAAAGCAGATTCTAAAGACCACATGGAAAAACAAATAAGAAATAACAGCCAGTAAAATTTTGAAACAGCATATGTTTAGTGTATTAAAATATTTTATAAAGTCACAGTCATGTAAATATTAAGCAGCATATGATTACATTAGTAGAAGAGACTGGAAAATCCAGAAATATTTTTAAAATATAAGATATGCAGAAATGTATATTATAAAGATAGTATTTCAAATTTATGGGGAGAAATGAATTATTCAATAAATAGTATGGAGCACCTGAGTAGCTACTGGAAGCAAAGTGAGGTTAGACCCCTACCTCACACCTTACACTAAAATAAATGATCACTGGATTAGGATTTAAACATAAAAATTAAATAATAAAAATACTAGAAGTCATGAAAATTAAATTTATTTATAGTTTAGGAGTGGGAAAGACCTTTCTAAATATGGTTTAAAACCCAGAAGCCTTAAAAAGAGATTTATATATTTCACTTTACACACAGACACACACACACCTTCTGCCTGACATAAAATAAGATAAAGTAAAACACAAACTGAAAAAAAGACCCTCTGCAACTCATATTTCAGCTAAAGCACCAATTTCCTTAATAATTAAAACTTCCAACAAATTACTTTAAAAATCAACAATCCAATAGAAAAAAGGGTTTCAGAAAACAGTTCACAGAAAAGAGCACATACCTGACTTTTCAATATATGAAGAGATGCTCGAATTTATTATGATAGAAATGCCTTTCAACTCGCAATAAGCTCATTTCTTGAATGCTCAGACTGACACAGCTCAGACAGCCTAGGAGAAGGTGTGGGAATCCGGTGGTCCTCAGAGAGGTCAGGGAAGAGACCAAAGCTAAATTGTCTTAACAGACAGCCAGGATATCACTTGCCATATTCCTCCCCACCCTTGTGAAGTTTTTCCTGCTCTTGTCCATTCCCCCAGGAAGAACTCATCAGGGCTC
The DNA here is from genome assembly GCA_917880005.1 of Nanger dama. Lineage (NCBI taxonomy): Eukaryota > Metazoa > Chordata > Mammalia > Artiodactyla > Bovidae > Nanger > Nanger dama. Next base: position 6,240,181 of record CAKJTW010000044.1, on the reverse strand, counting down.
TAAGAGAGTTCCCACCTAACCGGTCCTGGAGGGTGGCAGGCCCAGGGGTCTCACCCGCCACCCTCCACCTCTCCATCCTGAGCTCCTGGGGAGCAGCAGGTGTGTCTGCCTCCTCATCTCATTAGCACACAACTGGCTGTACAGGGTACAGATGCAAAGACCATGAGCTGAGAGAGCGCACGAATGAATGAACAAATTCACATGCCAAGCAATGCAAGGCTCGAGCAGAGAGAGAGAAAGGTGACACGTTCTAAGAATTTACCTAGCCCAGGCATCAGGCTAAGAGCTCTACCAGGATTCCTAATTACTGCCCACGCAATGCCAAGAGACAGAAACTATCACCACTCACATTTTGCAAAGAGGAAACAGAATGAAGTGGCTTGCCTGAACTGCAGGGCCAGGATGTGCCCTGACCCCAGGACACTCTTATCCATTGGATATACTGCCCATGCGTCCCTGATTTCCTCTCCCCACTTCCCAAGGTCTAGAATCTGTTAGCTCACTGGCCACATTTAAGGTCTGGTGAAAGTCTACTGAGAACATTTTGCTGCACAATTCCTCAAGGTGCTACATGACAAATAAGCTTGGGCAGAGCTTCCTTGGAATACCATAGAAACACACAGAAGACCTGAATGTCCCAGGAGAAGGACACTCCTGCTCATACCTTCAAGGCTCTGTCCTTTTCTGCACCTGGTGGTGTCCCTCGTAGGCTATCCTGACCCTCTTCATGCACTGTTTGGACAGCAGCTCTGGCTCAAAACAATACTGAATGGGAAGGTTATGTAAAAACCCTCAGAAATGTGTTGCTGATAACACAAGCCAAAAGAGAGATAAAATGAAATACTAAGAGCCGGATGAAAAAAATTACTCATCCAAAATTTCCACACATACTACTTACAGTCTGAAACCTTCTCCCAGGCCGGTGTGCCAGCACCACTTCTGGAAGGCTGGTCACCTCCTCCATGTTCCCAAAGTTGCAGAGGCTGTCTGTCACCTGGCTGGAGTCACCTAGGGTGAGGGCCACTGGGAGAGGCCAGGGGCAGGGCACCGGGCACTGAACTGGCAAGGAGGGCGGGCAAGAAGTGAAGGATAACACAGAACTTGCTAAGTCTGGAGAGCACTTTGAGGAGGCAGTCCACTGTTTGCATTCAAACACTTCTGGAAAATTGGGGCCATCTGCTGCCAAAGTTCAACAGTTTTGAGAGAGGCGGCAGACGCTGGGCAGGAAGCTGAGACTGAGGCAGGCAAGACGGCTTTCAACCTGGCGCCCAGCCCAGCATCCTACCACGGGGCCCTGTCTGTCTGAGAGTGGCAGGGCAAGGCTTCTGTTCTGCCAGCCATCACCTGAACCCTCAACCCTGGCCAGGTATGCTGGCATGAAAGGGGCAGGTTTCACTTAGATCAGCAGTTCCAGACCAGGCTGAGCATAAGACTCCCCAGGCAAGCTGAATAAAAAGAAACAGCTGAAGGCCATCCCCCAAGTGATCCTAACAGAAGATCCGGAGTGGGGCACATACACTGCCCTCTTCCCTGCAGGAGATGCCAATGACCCACCAGGGTTAGGAACAGCCAGCATCAGAGAAAAGAATATCGCTGGTTCCAAGGTGGAATCCTGACACCCCGTGCTCTCTGCCCACTACAGGGATCTCCATCCATCAAGAAGACCATGAGAATCTCCCTGGGATTCAGGGAAGGACAGAAGGAGGCTACCCAGTCTGGGCGCTGGAAGCACACCGAGAGAGAGAGAAATGCTGGACCCTGGAGAGCAGCTCCTAGAGGTCACAGGCTCCCAGGATGAAAGGAGGCCTGGTGAGGACAGATGCAAGAGAGGACCAGCCAGTGAGACTGTCAGCTCAACAACATCCCCTCTACCGCTGACTCTAGGAAATGAGTTGATGGGAAAAAAAAAAAAAAAAACCAATATAGCTAATGCTTATTGAGCATCTACTATGTGCTAAGGGCTCTAGTTAATTTGTTCCTTAACCCTCATAAAACCCCTATGCTGTGTAAGTAGAATTATTTTTCTCATTTTGCAGATTAGAAAACAGGCATAGAAAGACCATAAGCATGACTGCAAAACTCATCTTCCTAACCACTGTGTGATATGGACAGCAGTTCCACCCTATGCTGAGTGAAGGCCAAGAGACTTAAATGGAAAAGAGCAAAGGAGCAAATATTAGGTAGAAAAGAATGCAAGACTCTCTAATGACACCATTCTAGACACTGTTGCCTCCTTGCAACAACTGGCTTACAACTTCCATGCTCAATATATATATTTTAATAGACGAATATGCACATTATCAGTCCTCTGTGAGATGGACTCACAAGATGGACCCAACACCATCACACGTTGGGCCACCTGTGCTCAAGTCAACCAGTGAGGCCGCTGTGCATCACTTCCCGACACCCTCCTTTCCCTGTGGGGCAGTCAGGCATGGACTTGGAGCAGTGGTGGAGGAATGTGTTGCTGAGATACAGAAAAGGTGGAAGGATGCACCTTTCAACTAAGAATCTCTAGGAACCAGGTGAGGGGCGGGGGCAGATAAATTCCTCTTTAAGACTTTTGGGTACTAAGTAGATAATAATAAAAATTCTTCTTTTCTGTTGAAATGGGGTGAGGTCTTTGTGAGGCCATGATCATTGGCAGAATGATGCCCTAACTGCCCACTCTTCCTTTCAGCTGACAGTCCTATTCTGGCCTTCTCACCCTTGTTTCACCTGGCAGAATATCTGAGCTTAAATAGCTTTAAGGTCTTGCTAAATAATGACTTTGTAAGTAACTTTGCTGACAGAGACAGGAGGAACTTGTAATCATAAAAAAAGATGGATTGGGCTAATTGCATAAAGTTCATTTCCCCTTTCTAATAAATATTTACCATCCAATGTTTATAACTTTTATGTTTGGACTTTCTTGAAATGCTTTATTGAATTAAAAACATCACATTACCATTGGCTAAAAGAGGAGACAGCTATATTTGCCAATAACTTCTGCAACAAATGCCAGCTATTGATGCCAATTTTTTTTTCTTTTGGTAGTTCATATTTCCACAGACAGCTTAGAGCCTTACAATACCCGTATTCTGCAGACAGACATGAAAGATGCAATGGTGATGGTGTGGGGATCTCCAGGGCCCTAGAAGTGAAAATGGACTATATTTTAATTTTTCTTCATTCCCTGATGCAAACGTTTAAGAAAGCAGAAATATCTGAAGCCAGGCTGCTCCCAAAACAACTGTAGCAATGTTTTTCCGAAGTTACCCTACACCCTTGGGGAAGGAAGTGGCTCTTAATTCTGATTGGTCTTAAAATGGCTACGAATTATGAATGCCAAAAGGAGAACATTCCATGGAAGTCCAATCAGAAGGATATTCTGTACTGGAAATTCCACCTAAAGAAGAACAGTCAAAGAAAGGCAGTGGGTAAATTCTGACTGGTCACTGCCTAGCACCAAGCAATTGGCCTTGTGCTCTGAGGCACAGGGTGGAGCCTGTGACCCTTCTTGGAATAATACTTGTCAGTGCATGATTATAAAATCCATAAAGTTAGCAACCAAACAATTAAGTTCAAATGTAATTCAAAAATACAAATTTGTGATATAGCAAGTGAAACATGTGTTTCCTTGTCAACACATTACATAAGAAGATCTGGCCCTAGATCTAGTAACCACTAAAATTTTGAAGCAGTCATGAGAATAAATGATACTTCCAAATAGCTGCTAGAACAGTCATGCAGTTGAAGAAGTATCTGTGATTCCTGATCACATGACATCACAGGTACTGCTGAGACTCCTGTGGTTTATCACTGACCCTCATAATCAAAGGAAATACTCATTTTGGTTACAGACTGGAGAAAAAAAGATGTGATCTTTTCCCTATCCCTGTTTACAAATCCTCTGAAAGCCATCAGCTCAGAACCCTAGCTCAGAACCCTAAGTGAAGTCACTCAGTCGTGTCTGACTCTTTGCGACCCCATGAACTGTAGCTCACCAGGCTCCTCCATCCATGGAATTTTCTAGGCAAGAGTGCTTGAGTGGGTTGCCATTTCCTTCTCCAGGGTTCTTCCCAACCCAGGGATCGAACCCGGGTCTCCCGCATTGTGGGCAGACACTTTACTGTCTGAGCCATCAGGGAATCCCACAATAATGAAGGAGTGTCCATGAGAGTGTGATCCCCTGAGCCTGCAGCCTCCACCTTCCGCCAAGGACAAGATTTTGTTCCTTATAAGAGACAGCAGCAAAATAAGAACTGCCCACCAGTAGTCACGGTGGTTAGTACTCTTCTCAAAATATAATCTATCCAGTTTCTTTTCTCCTTATTTTTACGGTCTGCTTTCCAGAAAAAGAAAATGTTCAACTCCTGAAACACTGATGGGCTTTGCCGTTTGATTCCCCTGGCAGCGTCCATGCTGTTACACTTCATTACTATTTTCTTTTCTGTAATAGGCTTAAAGTTCTAGAAAATTTTAAGACAAAGATTCACACATACGCATTCACACACAGCCCACTTGTCTCATTAATGCTTCTGTGCTTTTCCAAGCTACCCCCTGAAGGCTCGTGTAGGAATGCAAGCTACATTCCTTGCCAAGGAAGTCTTCCTCATGGACACGGCCTTGGGGGAGCCAGGACTTCAGGGAGTGTTCCCAACTGGCATGCATGAGTGGAGTTTTCAAGAGATCCCTCCACATTTTTGGAGTTGTAATGTCTTCACAATATTCATTTCCCTAAAACTCCTGGCTATGAGAGTTTTCTTTTTCACAGCATCTAGTAAGTAGTATTTTTCTTTTTTCTTTTTCTATTACAAGGGTGTAGAATTCTAAGGTGGCAGGCTTTTTCCCCTTCAGTTCTTTAAAGATGCTGTTCCATGGTCTTTTATCACTTGCATCGTTTCTAATGAGATATATGCTCTTTGAAGATCTTCTCTTCATCACCACTTTTAAGCAATTTCATTATGATGAGCTTTGGTCTGGATTTCTTCATGATTCTTGGGATTCACTGAAATTCTTGGATCTTGTGTTTTCATCAAATATGGAAAACATTTCAGCTATTTTTCTTTACTTTATTTTTAATTGGAGGATAATTACCTTACAATATTATGATGGTTTCTGCCATATATCAACAGCCATAGGTATACATATATTCCCTCCTTTTAAACCTCCTTCTCAATCCCACCCTCCTAGGTTGTCGTAGAACACTGGCTTTGGGTTCCCTGTGTGTTAGTCGCTTAGTTAGTTGTGTCCAACTCTTTGCAACCCCGTGGACTATAGCCTGTCAGGCTCCTCTGTCCATGGGATCTCCAGGCAAGAATACTGGAGTGGAATGCCATTCCCTTCTCCAGCAGGTCTTCCCCAACCTGGGGATCGAACCCAGGTCTCCTGCATTGCAGGCAGATTCTTTACCATATGAGCTACAGGGAAGCCCTTGGGTTCCCTCTGTCATACAGCAAATTACCAAGAGCTCTCTCCTTTACATATGTTAATATATGTTTCAATGCTACTCTCTCAAGTGACCCCACCTTCTCTTTCCCTCAAGGTGTCCAAAAGTCTTTTCTCTATGTCTGCATCTCCTTTGAGGCCTATAGATAGGTTCATTAGTACCACCTGTTTAGATTCCATATATATATGCATTAATATATATTTGTCTTTCTCTAACTTCAATTTGTATAAGTGAAGGCTCTAGGTTCATCTACTTCTTTAAACCTGACTCAAATGCATTCTTTTTTATACTTAAGTAATATTACATTGTGTATATGTACCACAACTTCTTTATCCATTCATCTCTTGATGGACATCTATGTTGCCTTCACATCCTAGCTGTTGTACATATTGCTGCAATGAACACTGAGGTACATGCCCAGTAGTGGGATTTTGGGTCATATGGTAATCTTATTCCTAGTTTTTAAAGGAAACTCCACACTGTTCTCCATAGTGGCTGCACCAATTTGCATTCCCACAAACAGTTCAAAACAGTTCCCTTTTCTCCACACCCTCTCTAGAATTTGTTTGTGGACTTTCTGGTGATGGCCATTCCAACCAGTGTGAGATGATATCTCACTGCGGTGGCGGCGGCGAGCCGGGTGCACGGAGCGCAGGTGGCGACTGTGGGACGGCGCACTGAGCGCAGCAGAGAGGAGCTACCCCACGTCTGAGGTCAGGGGCAGCGGCCTAGGAGTGCCAGGCTGCGACGGTGCAGTAACGGCCAAGAGGGAGCTACCCTGCGTCCGAGGTCAGTGGCGGCCGGGAGGAGCTGTCCCGCGTTTGAGGTCAGGGGCAGTGGCCGAGAGTAGCTACCCTGCGTCTGAGGTCAGGGGCAGCAGCCCAGAGGAGACACCCCAAGTCTGAGGTCAGAGGAGGCGGCTGGGAGGGAGCCACTCACGCCCGACGGCTGAGCCAGCGGCCGGGAGGAGCAAACCAAGGAGCAGTGGCTGCGCAGGCACAGGAGGGCCTAGAGGAGCTATCCAAGGCTGAAGGTCAGGAATGGTGGCAGAAAGGAGACACCCCTCACCAAAGCAAGGAGCAGCGGCTTTGCTTTGCTGGAACAGCTGAGAAGAGATACCCCACCCTCAAGGTAAGAGAAACCCAAGTAAGATGGTAGGTGTTGCAAGAGGGCATCAGAGGGCAGGCACACTGAAACCATACTCACAGAAAACTAGTCAATCTAATCACACTAGGACCACAGCCTTGTCTAACTCAATGAAACTAAGCCATGCCTGCGGGGCCACCCAAGACAGGCAGGTCATGGTGGGAGAATCTGACAGAATGTGATCCACTGGAGAAGGGAATGGCAAACCACTTCAGTATTCTTGCCTTGAGAACCCCATGAACAGTATAAAAGGCAAAATGATAGGGTACCAAAAGAGGAACTCCCCAGGTCATTAGGTGCCCAATATGCTACTGGAGGTCAGTGGAGAAATAACTCCACAAAGAATGAAGGGATGGAGCCAAAGCAAAAACAATACCCAGCTGTGGATGTGATTGGTCATAGAAGCAAGGTCTGATGCTGTAAAGGGCAATATTGCATAGGAACCTGGAATGTCAGGTCCATGAATCAGGGCAAATTGGAAGTGGTCAAACAAGAGATGGCAAGGGTGAACATCTACATTCTAGGAATCCGTGAACTAAAATGGTCTGGAATGGGTGAATTTAACTCAGATGACCACTATATCTACTACTGCGGGCACGAATCCCTTAGAAGAAATGGAGTAGCCATCATGGTCAACAAGAGTCCAAAATGCAATACTTGGATGCAAACTCAAAAACAACAGAATAATCTCTGTTGGTTTCCAAGGCAAACCATTCAATATCACAGTTATCCAAGTCTATGCCCCAACCAGTAACGGTGAAGAAGCTGAAGTTGAATGGTTCTATGAAGACCTACAAGACCTTTTAGAACTAACACCCACAAAAGATGTCCGTTTCATTATAGGGGACTGGAATGCTAAAGTAGAAAGTCAAGAAACACCTGGAATAACAGGCAAATTTGGCCTTGGAATGTGGAATGAAGCAGGGCAAAGACTAATAGAGTTTTGCCAAGAAAATGCACTGGTCATAGCAAAAACCCTCTTCTAAAAACACAAGAGAAGACTCTATACATGGACATCACCAGATGGTCAACACCAAAATTAGACTGATTATATTCTTTGCAGCCAAAGATGGAGAAGCTCTATACAGTCAACAAAAACAAGACCAGGAGCTGACAGTGGTTCAGATCATGAACTCCTTATTACCAAATTCAGACTCAAATTGAAGAAAGGGAAAACCACTAGACTATTCAGGTACAACCTAAATCAAATCCCTTATGATTATACAGTGGAAGTGAGAAATAGATTTAAGGGCCTAGATCTGATAGATAGAGTACCTGATGAACTATGGACTGAGGTTCATGACACTGTACAGGAGACAGCGATCAAGACCATCCCCATGGAAAAGAAATGCAAAAAAGCAAAATGGCTGTCTGGGGAGGCCTTACAAATAGCTGTGAAAAGAAGAGAGGTGAAAAGCAAAGGAGAAAAGGAAAGATACAAGCATCTGAATGCAGAGTTCCAAAGAATAGCAAGAAGAGATAAGAAAGCCTTCTTCAGCAATCAATGCAAAGAAATAGAGGAAAAGAACAGAATGGGAAAGACTAGAGATCTCTTCAAGAAAATTAGAGATAGCAAGGGAACATTTCATGCAAAGATGGGCTTGATAAAGGACAGAAATGCTCTGGACCTAACAGAAGCAGAAGATGTTAAGAAGTGGCAAGAATACATGGAAAAACTGTACAAAAAAGATCTTCATTATCCAGATAATCATGATGATGTGATCACTCATCTAGAGCTAGACATCCTGGAATGTGAAGTCAAGTGGGCCTTAGAAAGCATCACTATGAACAAGGCTAGTGGAGGGGATGGAATTCCAGTGGAGCTACTTCAAATCCTGAAAGATGATGCTGTGAAAGTGCTGCACTCAATATGCCAGCAAATTTGGAAAACTCAACAGTGGCCACAGGACTGGAAAAGGTCAGGTTTCATTCCAATCCCAAAGAAAGGCAATGCCAAAGAATGCTCAGACTACTGCACAATTGCATTCATCTCACATGCTACTAAAGTAATGCTCAACATTCTCCAAGCCAGGCTTCAGCAATACATGAATCGTGAACTCCCTATGTTCAAGCTGGTTTTAGAAAAGGCAGAGGAACTGGAGATCAAACTGCCAACATCCGCTGGATCATCAAAAAAGCAAGAGAGTTCCAGAAAAACATCTGCTTTATTGACTATGCCAAAGCCTTTGACTGTGTGGATCACAATAAACTGTGGAAAATTCTGAAAGAGATGGGAATACCAGACCACCTAACCTGCCTCTTGAAAAATCTGTATGCAGGTCAGGAAGCAACAGTTAGAACTGGACATGGATCAAGAGACTGGTTCCAAATAGGAAAAGGAGTATGTCAAGGCTGTATACTGTCACCCTGTTTATTTAACTTATATGCAGAGTACATCATAAGAAATGCTGGACTAGAAGAAACACAAGCTGGAATCAAGATTGCTGGGAGAAATATCAATCACCTCAGATATGCAGATGATACCACCCTTATGGCAGAAAGTGAAGAAGAACTAAAGAGTCTCTTGATGAAAGTGAAAGAGGAGAGTGAAAAAGTTGGCTTAAAGCTCAACATTCAGAAAACAAAGATAATGCATCCGGTCCCATCACTTCATGGGAAATAGATGGGGAAACACTGTCAGACTTTATATTTTTGAGCTCCAAAATCACTGCAGATGGTGATTGCAGCCATGAAATTAAAAGATGCTTACTCCTTTGAAAAACGTTATGACCAACCTAGATAGTATATTCAAAAGCAGAGACATTACTTTGCCGACTAAGGTCCGTCTAGTCAAGGCTATGGTTTTTCTAGTGGTCATGTATGGATGTGAGAGTTGGACCGTGAAGAAGGCTGAGTGCCGAAGAATTGACGCTTTTGAACTGTAGTGTTGGAAAAGACTCTAAGAGTCTCTTGGACTGCAAGGAGATGCAACCAGTCCATTCTGAAGGAGTTCAGCCCTGCGTGTTCTTTGGAAGGAATGATGCTAAAGCTGAAACTCCAGTACTTTGGCCACCTCATGGGAAGAGTTGACTCATTGGAATAGACTGATGCTGGGAAGGATTGAGGGCAGGAGGAGAAGGGGACGACAGAGGATGAGATGGCTGGATGGCATCACGGACTCAATGATCGTGAATCTGAGTGAACTCCGGGAGTTGGTGATGGACAGGGAGGCCTAGCGTGCTGCGATTAATGGGGTCGCAAAGAGTCGGACACGACTGAGCGACTGAACTGAACTGAATAATGCGTGATGTTGAGTATCTTTTCATGTGCTTATTAGTCATCTGTATGTTTTCTTTGGAGAAATGTCTGTGTAAATCTTCTGCTCACTTTTTTATTGGGTTGTTTGTCTTTCTGGTATTGAGCTTCATGAGCTGCTTTGTATATTTTGGAGACGAGTTTTTGTCAGTTTTTCATTTGCTATTATTTTTGCCCATTCTTGAGGGTTGTCTTTTCATCTTGCTTATGGTTTCCTTCACTGTGCAAAACCATTTTAGTTAATTTAGGTCACATTTGTTTATTTTTGTTTTTATTTCCATTATTCCAGGAAGTGGGTCATAGAGGATCTTGTTTTGGCTTATGTCAGAGTGCTCTGCCTATGTTTTCCTCTAAGTGTTTTATAGGTTTGGTTTTACACTTAGATCTTTAATCCATTTTGAGTTTATTTCTGTTTATGGTGTTAGGAAGTATTCTAATTTCATTCTTTTACACAAAGCTGACCAGTTTTTGCAGCACCACTTATTGAAGAGACTGTCTTTTCTCCATTGTATGTTTTTGCCTCCTTTGTCAAAGATAAGGTCCCCTTAGGTGCATGAATTTATCTCCAGGCTTTCTATTTTGTTCCACTGATCTATATTTCTATTTCTGTGCCAGTACCATACTATCTTGATGACTGTAGCTTTGTAGTAAAGTATGAAGTCAGGAAGGTTGATTCATCCAGCTCCATTCTTCTTTCTCAAGATTGTTTTGGCTATTCAGGGTCTTTTTGCGTTTCCATACAAACTGTAAAATTATTTGTTCTGGTTCTGTGAAAAATACCATTGGTAGTTTGATAGGGATTGCACTGCATTTATAGATTGCTTTGGGTATATATTTATTTTCACAATATTGATTCTTCCATTCTGAGAAAATGGTATATCTCTCCTTCTGTTTGTGTCAAGTTTAATCTCTTTCATCAGTGTCTTATAGTTTTCTGCATGCAGGGCTTTTGTCTCTTTAGGTAAGCTCATTCCTCAATATTTTTATTCTTTTTGTTGCAGTATTGAATGGGATCTTTTCCTTAATCTCTCTGATTTTTCATTGTTAGTGTATAGGAATGCAAAGGATTTCTGTGTATTAATTTTATATCCTGTGACATTGCTATATTTATTGATTAGCATAGTAATTTTCTGGTGGCAGCTTTAGGGTTTACTATTTAAAGAATCATGTCACCTGCAAACACTGAGAACTTTACTTTTTCTTTTCCAATCTGGATTTCTTTTACTTCTTTTTCTTCTCTGATTGCTTTGGCTAGGACTTCCAAAACTATGTTAAAATAGTGGTGAGAGTGGGCATGCTTGTCTTATTCCTAATTTTAGAGGAAATGCTTTCAATATTTTCACCATTGAGAATAATGTTTGCTGTGGGTTTGTCATATGTGGCCTTTCTTACGCTGAGAGGTATGTTCCCTCTATGCCTACTTTCTGGAGAGTTTTTATCATAAATGGGTGTTGGATTTTGCCAAAAGTTTTCTCTGCATCTATTGAGATGATCACATGGTTTCTATATTTCAACTTGTTAATATGGTGTATCATACTGACTGATTTGTACAAACTGAAGACTTCTTGCATCCCTGGTATAAAGCCCACTTGATTCATGATATATGATCTTTGTAATGTGTTGTTGGATTTTGTTTGCTAAATTTTGTTTGAGATTTTTGAATCTATGTTCATCAGTGCCACTGGCCTGTAATCTTCTTTTTTGTGTTGCACTGTTATCTGGTTTTGGTATCAGGGTGATGGTGGCCTCATAGAAAGAGCTGGAAGTTTTCCTTCCTCTGCAATTTTCTGGAAGAATTTGAGCAGGATAGTTGTTAGCTTTTCTCTAAATTTCTGGTAGAATTCATCTGTGAAGTCATCTGTCCCTGGGCTTTTGTTTATTGGGAGGTTTCCATGTTTATGATTGATCTGTTCATATTTTCTCTCTTCCTGGTTCACTTTTGGAAAGTTAAATTTTGTAAGAAGATGTCTACTACTTCTAGGCCATCCATTTTATTGGCATATGGTTGTTCAAAGTAATCTCTTATGCTCTTTTGTATTTCTGTATTGTCTGTTGTAACTTCTACTTTCTCATTTCTAGTTTTATTGATTTGAGGCTTCCTTTTTTTCTTGATGAGTCTATCTAATGGTTTGTAAAATTTATTTTCTCAAAGAAACAATAGTAAGTTCTATTAATCTCTGCTATTATCTCCATTTCTTTTTCACTTATTTCTACTCTGATCTTTATGATTTCTTTCCTTTTACTAATTTTGGTGTGTTTTTTTTAATTCTTCTTTTCTAGTTGCTTTAGATATAATGTTAGGTTTTTTTATTTGATGTCTCTTTTGTTTCTTGAGGTAGGCTTGTATTGCTATAAATTTCCTTTTAGCATTGTTTTTGCTGTATACCATAAGTTTTGAGTTATCATGTTTTCATTGTCATTTCTTTCTAGGCAAATTTTGATTTTCCTTTTGATTTCTTCAGTGATATGTAGGTTATTCAGAAGTGTTTTTAGCTTCCATGCATGCTCAGTCACTCAGTTGTGTCTGACTCTGTACCCCACAGACTGTAGCCCACCAGGCTCCAATGTCCACGGGATTGCCCCGGCAAGAGTACTGGAGTGGGTTGCCATTTCATCCTCCAGGGGATCTTCCTGACAGAGGGAATTAACCTGAATCTTTTGCATCTCCTGCATTGGCAGGAGAATTCTTTAGCACCACTTGGGAAGCCCCACGCATATGTGTTTTTATATAGCTTTTTTCCCCTGCGGTTGGTGTCTAGTCTTACAATGTTGTGGTCAGAGAAGATGCTTGAAATGATTTCAATTTTTAAATATACCAGGCTTGATTTGTTTGTAGTGATGCTTCCTAAGGCCCACTTGACTTTGCACTCCAGGATGTCTGGCTCTAGCTGAGTGATCACACCATCATGGTTATCTGAGTCATGAAGATCTTTTTTGCATAGTTTCTCTGTGTCTTCTCGCCACCTCTTCTTAAAACCTTATGCTTCTGTTAGGTCCATATTTTTTCTGACCTTTATTGTGCTCTTTTTGCATGAAATGTTCCCTTGGTATCTCTGATTTTCTTGAAGGGATCTCTAGTCTTTCCCATTCTATTGTTTTCCTCTATTTCTTTGCACTGATCACTTAGTAAGGCCTTCTTATTTCTCTTTGCTATTCTTTAAAATTCTGCATTCAGATGCATGTATCTTTCCTTTTTCCTTTTGCCTTTTGCTTCTCTTCTTTTCTCAGCTACTTGTAAGGCCTCCTTAATCAGTCATTTTGCCTTTTGCATTTCTTTTTCTTGGGGATGGTTTTGATCACCACCTCCTATACAATGTTACAAACCTCCATGAATAGTTCTTCTGGCTCTCTATCAGATCTAATCTCTTGAATCTATTTGTAACTTACACTGTATAATTGTAAGGCATTAGATTTAAGTCATATCTGGATGCCTAGTGGTTTTCCCTACTTTCTTCAACTTACATCTAAATTTTGCAATAAAGAGTTCATGATGTGAGCTACAGTAGGCTCCCAGTCTTGTTTTTGCTGACTGTATAGAGCTTCACCATCTTTGGCTGCAAAGAATATAATCAATCTAATTTCGGTATTGACCGTCTGGTGATATCCATGTGTAGAGTCGTCTCTTGTGTTGTTGGAAGAGGGTTTTGCTATGACCAGTGCATTCTCTTGGCAAAACTCTACAAGCCTTTGCCCTGCTTCATGGTGTACTCCAAGGTCAAAGTTGCCTGTTAACTCCAGGTATCTCTTGACTTCCTACTTTTGCATTCTAGTCCCCTATGATAAAAAGGACATCTTTTTTTTGGTGTTAGTTCTAGATGGTCTTGTAGGGCTTCATAAAACTGTTCACCTTCAGCTTCTTCAGCATTAGTGGTTGAGACATAGACTTGGATTACTATGATACTGAATGGCTTGCCTTAGAAATGAACAGAGATCACTGTGTTGTTTAGAGATTGCACCCAAGTACACCCAAGCATTTTGGACTCTTGTTGACTATGAGGGCTACTCCATTTCTTCTAAGGAATTCTTGCCCACAGTAGTAGATATAATGGTCATCTGAATTAAATTCTCTCATTCAAGTCCATTTTAGTTCACTGATTCCTAAAATGTCAGTGCTCACTCTTGCTACCTCCTGTTTGACCACTAACAATTTATCTTAATTCATGGACCTAAAATTCCAGGTTTCTATGCAATGTTGTTCTTTATAGTACCAGACTTTACTTTCCCCACCAGATACATCCATAACTAGACATGCTTTCTGCTTTGGCTCAGCCTCTTCATTCCTTCTGGAGCCGTTTCTCTGCTCTTCTCCAATATCTGCCTGCAATACAGGAGACCTGGGTTTGATTCCTGGGTCAGGAGGATCCCCTGGAGAAGGAACTGGTAACCCACTCCAGTAGTTTTGCCTAGAGAATCCCCATGGACAGGGGAGGCTGGCAGGCTACAGTCCATGGGGTCGCAAGAGTTGGACACAACTTAGCGACTAAACCACCACTACCACCAACACCAACATGGGGAGTTCATCTTTAAGTGTCATATCTTTTGCCATTTCATACTGTTCATGGGGTTCTCAAGTCAAGAATGCTGATGTGGTTTTCCATTCCCTTCTCCAGTGGACCATGTTTTGTCAGAACTCTCCATCATGACCCATCTGTCTTGGCATGGCTCATAGTTTCATTGAGTTAGATAAGGCTGTGATCCATATGATCAGTTTGGTTAGTTTTCTGTGATTGTAGCTTTCATTCTGTGTGCTCTCTGATGGATGAGGATAAGAGGTTTGTGGAAGCTTCCTGATGGGAGGGACTGGCTGAGGGGAAACTGGGTATTGCTCTGGTGGGTGGGGGCCATGCTCGATAAATCTTTAATCCAACTTTCTGCTGATGGGTGGGTCCTCCTTGTAGTTTGACCCCTTCAGGCCAAACTATGGTAAGGGTAATTGAAAAGTCTTGAAAAGGCTTCATCTGTGATCCAAAAATGTGATCTGTCCTAGAGCATGTTCCATGTGCACTTAAGAAAAAAAGTGAAATCTATTGTTTTTGGATGAAATGCCCTATAGATATCAATTAGGTCTAACTGGTCCGATGTATCATTTAAAACATATTTTTCATTATTTTCTACCTGAATGATCTATTGATGTGGTTGGGATATTAAAGTCCCCCACTACTACTGTTTTACTGTTGATTTTCCCTTTTTAATAGATGTTAGCATTTGCCTTATGTATTGATGTGCTCCTATGTTGGGTGTATATATAATTGTTATATCTTCTTGGATTGATCCCTTGATCATTATGTAGTGTCCTTGTCTCTTGTAATGGTCTTTAAAGTCTCTTTAATCTGATATGAGTATTGCTACTCCTGCTTTCATTTGATTTCTATTTACATGGAATATCTTTTCTAGCCCCTCATTTCAGTCTGTAAGCATTCCTAGGTCTGATGTGGGTTTTCTCCTGGACAGCATATATAGGGGTCTTGTTTTTGTATCCATTCAGCCAATCTGTATCTTCTGGTTGGAGGGTTTAGCCAATTTACATTTAAGGTAATTATTGGTATCCTGTTACCATTTACTTTATTGTTCGGGGACTCTTTTCGTAGGCCTCTTCTTTTGTGTTTCCAGCCCACAGAAGTCCCTTTAACATCTATTGTAAAGCTGGTTTGGTGGTGCTGAATTTTCTTAACTTTTGCTTGTTTGTAAAACTTGGTTTCTCCATCAATTTTGAATGAGATGTTTGCTGAGGAGAGTAATCTTGGTTGTAAGTTTTTCCATTTCATCATTTTAAGTATGTTCTGCCATTTCCTTCTGGTCTGTAGAGTTTCTGGTGAAAGATCAGCCGTTAGCCTTATGTGGACCCACTTGTACGTGATTTGTTGCTTTTCCCTTGGTGCTTTTAACATTTGTTCTTTGTGTTTAATTTTTGTTAGTTTGACTAATATCTGTCTTGGCATGTTTCTCCTTGGATTTATGTTGTATGGGGCTGTCTGGGCTTTATGAGGTTGGGTGGCCATCTCCCTTCTCATTTTAGTCAAGTCAAGTCAAAATCACTCAGTTGTGTCCGACTCTTGTGACCTCATGGACTGCAGCCCACAGGGAAGTTGAAAACTTCCAACTATAATCTCCCAAATATCTTCCCATGGTCTTTACTTTGTCTTCTTCTTCTGGGACTCCTATGATTCTAATGTTGTTATGTCTAATGCTGCCTGTTAAACAGTCTCTGAGACTGTCCTCATCACTTTTATCCTTTCTCTCTTTGTTTTGCTCTGTTTCAGTTATTTCCACTATGCTATCTTCCGTCTCATTTATCCATTCCTCTGCCTCAGTTACTCTACTGTTGGTTCCCTCCAGTATATTTTTAAACTCAGTTATTGCACTGTTCATTGTTGATGGTCTATTCTTTATTCAAGGTCCTTGTTAAATATTTCTGCATCTTCCCAATCTTTTCCTCTAGTCTGTTTATCCATGCCTCCATTTTATTTTCAAGATTTTGGACTATCCTTAATATCATTACTCTGAATTCCTTTTCAGGAAGATTGTCTACTTCCTCTTCATTTGTTTTGTCTTAGGAGTTTTTACCATGTTCCTTCATTAGCTGGATATTTCTGTCTTTTCATTGTGTTTAACTCACTGTGCTTGGGGTCTCCTTTCTGCAGTTTGGAAGGTTGTGGCTTCTCTTAATTGTGGAGTGTGCTTCTCCTGGGTGGGGCTGAATCAATGCCTTGTGAAGGTTTCCTGCTTTGGGGGACTTGTGCCTGTGTTCTAGTGGATGGAGATAGATCTTGTCTCTTAAAGGCAGTACTGTGTCCACTAGTGTGTTTGGGGATGTCTATGGGTTCAAAGCGAAAAAGTTGGCTTAAAGCTCAACATTCAGAAAACAAAGATCATGGCATCCGGTCCCATCACTTCATGGGAAATAGATGGGGAAACAGTGGAAACAGTGTCAGACTTTATTTTTTTGGCCTCCAAAATCATTGCAGATGGTGACTGCAGCCATGAAATGAAAAGACGCTTACTCCTTGGAAGAAAAGTTATGACCAACCTAGATAATATACTCAATAGCAGAGACATTACTTTGCCGACTAAGGTCCGTCTAGTCAAGGCTATGGTTTTTCCTGTGGTCATGTATGGATGTGAGAGTTGGGCCGTGAAGAAGGCTGAGCACCGAAGAATTGATGCTTTTGAACTGTGGTGTTGGAGAAGACTCTTGAGAGTCCCTTGGACTGCAAGGAGATCCAACCAGTCCACATTCTGAAGGAGATCAACCCTGGGATTTCTTTGGAAGGAATGATGCTGAAGCTGAAACTTCAGTACTTAACCACTTCATGAGAAGAGTTGACTCATTGGAAAAGACTCTGATGCTGGGAGGGATTGAGGGCAGGAGGAGAAGGGGATGACAGAGGATGAGATGGCTGGATGGTATCATAGACTTGATGAACATGAGTCTGGGTGAACTCCAGGAGATGGTGATGGACAGGGAGGCCTGGCGTGCTGCGATTAATGGGGTCGCAAAGAGTTGGACACGACTGAGTGACTGAACTGAACTGATGGGTTCAGTATGGCTTTGGGCAGCCTGTCTGCTAACGTGCAGGGTTGTGCTCCTGTTTTGTTGAAGGGTTGGTGTGGGACACTTGGAACCAGAGCTTGCTGGCTTTTGGGTGGGGCTTGGTCTTAGTGTTGAAATGGAGGCCATTGTGAGGGTAATTGTCTATTAACGTTCTATGGGGTCTCTAATGCTCTCTTGTGGTCCAAAGTCCTAGCATGGAGTCTCCTACCTCAGGGCTTCAGGTATGACACCTTACTATAGCATCAAGATTTCACAGGCCACAAAGCATAGAAGACATATGGTGAAATACCTCTCATAATGGTGAACTTTCCTAGTAGCTCAGACAGTAAAGAATTTGCCTGCATTGTGGGAGACCTGGGTTCAATCCCTGGGTCAGGAAGGTACCCTGGAGAAGAGCATGACATCCCACTCCAGTATTCTTGTGTGGAGAATTCCATGTAGTCTGATGGGCTGAAGTCCATGGGTTCACAGAGAGTCAGACATGACTGAGTGACTAACACTTTTACATTTCAACAGCCAAAATTCATTCCAAGAGAGTCACACACTTATATAGAGAAGGAAAGAGGGGGAAAGCAAAAAGAAAAAAAAGGAAAAAGAGTCAGAAGACAGCAATCAAGCCAATAATAAAACCTCTAAATGAAAATGGATGCTAAAAATTGACTCTCAAAGACACAAAATCAAAAACAAAAGATCAAAAAGAAAATAAAAAACATGGAAAAAGTTTAACTCTCAAAATAAAAAAATCAAATAAAACATCTAAAACAAAAATCAAAAACATGGAATTTGTTTTAAAAATAAGGCTTTTTTCAAAGAAAAGGAGGAAAAAGTAGGAAAAAATAATAATTGAAGGAGCAGAATGAATTGAGGATAGTCTCAGAGACCTCTGGAAAATATCAAACACACCAACATTCAAATTATAGGGGTCCCAGAAGCATAGAAAAAGAAAGGGTATGAGAAATTTTTTGAAGAGATTATATTTGAAAATTTCCCCAGTGTGGAAAAGGAAATAATCAAGTCCAAGAGGTACAAAGAGTCCCATACAGGATAAACCCAAGGAGAAACATGCCAAGACACATACTAATCAAACTAACAAAGATTAAACACAAAGAAAGAATAAAAGCAGCAAGGGAGAGGCAACAAGAAACATACAAGGGAAACCCTATACATTTAACAGCTGACCTTTCAGCAGAAACTCTGCAGGCCAGAAAGGAATGGCAGGATATATTTAAAGTACTGAAAGGGAAAAATCTAAAACCAAGATTACCCAACAAGGATGTCATTCAAAATTGATGGAGAAATCAAAAGTGTTGCAGATGAGCAAAAGTTAAGAGAATTCAATACCATCAAACCAGCTTTACAACAAATATTAAAGGGACTTATATAGTCAAGAAATACAAAAGAAGAAAATGATCTAGAAAATCAACCCCCAAACAATGAAGAAAATGGCAATAGGAACATATATATCAATAATTACTTTAAATGTAAATGGATTAAATGCTCCAACCAAAAGACACAGACTGGCTGAATGGATGCAAAACAAGACCCATACATATGCTGTCTACAATATCTATGCACCCAACATAGGAGCACCTCAATACATAAGACAAACACTAACAGACACAAAAGGAGAAACCGACAGTAACACAATAATAGTAGGAGACTTTAACACCCCACTCACACCAATCAACAAGTCATGAAAGCAAAATTAATAAGGAAACACAAGCCTTAAATGATACATTCGATGCGATGGATCTCACTGATATCTTCAGGACATTCCATCCAAATGCAGAAGAATACACTTCTTTTCAAGTGCACATGGACATTTTCCTGGATAGACCACATCTTTGATCACAAATCGAACCTCAATAAATTTAAGACAATTGAAACCGTATCAAGCATCTTTTCCAACCACAATGCTATGAGACTAGACATCAATTACAAGAAAAAAACTGTAAAAAACACAAACTACATGGAAATTAAATAATACGTTTCTAAATAACTAACAGGTTACTGAAGAAATCAAAGGGGAAATAAAACAATTTCTAGAAACAAATGACAATGAAAACATAACTTAAAACCTATGGGATGCAGCAAAAGCAGTTCTAAGAGGGAAGTTTACAGCAATACAATCCTATCTCAAGAAACAAGAAAACATCGAACAGACAACTTAACACCTAATTTAACTGGAAAAAGAAGAACAAAAAATCCTCCAAAGTTAGGAGAAGGAAAGAAATCATAAGGATCAGAGCAGAAATCAGTGAAAAAGAAATGAAAGAAACAATAGTAAAGAGTAATAAAACTAAAAGCTGGTTCTTTGAGAAGATAAACAAAATTGACAAACTTTTAGCCAGACTCAAGAAAAAAAGAGAAAAGAATCAAATCAACAAAATTAGAAATGAAAAAGCAGAGGTTACCACAGACAATGCAGAAATACAAAGGCTTATAAGAGACTATTACAAACAAATATAGGGCAATAAAATGGATACCCTGGAAGAAATGGACAGATTCTTAGAAAAGTTCATTCTTCCAAGACTGAACCAGGAAGAAGTAGAAATCATGAACAACCCAATTACAAGCACTGAAACTGAAGCAGTGATCAAAAATCTCCCAAAAACAAAAGTCCAGGACCAGATGGCTTCACAAGAGAATTCTATCAAACATTCAGAGAAGAGCTAATGCCTATCCTTATAAAACTCTTTCAAAAATTGTAGAGGAAGGAATACTTCCAAACTCACTCTACAAAGCCATCATCACCCCAATACCAAAATCAGACAAAGACAACACAGAAAGAGAAAACTATAGGCCAATATCACTGATGAACACAGATGCAAAAATCCTCAACAAAATTTTAGCAAACAGAATTCAACAACACATTAGAAAGCTCATACACCATGATCAAGTTGGGTTTATCCCAGAAACACAAGGATTCTTCAATGTATGCAAATCAATCAATGTGATACACCACATTAACAAATTGAAAGATAAGAACCATATGATAGTCTCCAATAGATGCAGGAAAAGTCTTTGGCAAAATTCAGCACCCATTTATGATTAAAACTCTTCCCCCAAAAAATGGGCATAGAAGGAGTCTACCTCAATATAGTAAAAGCCATATATGATAAGCTTATAGCAAACATTATTCTTAATGGTGAAAAACTAAAAGCATTCCCAAAAGATCATGAAAAGACAAGGGTGTCCACTTTCACCACTATTACTCATCACAGTTTTGGAAGCTACGGCAGTCAGAGAAGAAAAAGAAATAAAAGGAATCCAGATGAGAAAGTAGATGTAAAGCTCTCACTGTTTGTAGATGATGTGATACTGTACATAGAAAACCCTAAAGATACTATGAGAAAATTACTAGAGCTAATCAGTGAATTTAGCAAAATCATATGATACAAAATCAATACACAGAAATCATTTGCATTTCAAAATCCTAACAATGAAAAATCAGAAAGAGAAATTAATGAATCAATCACATTCACCATTGCAATAAAAAGAATAAAATATCTAGGAATAAACTTACCTAAGGAGACAAAAGGACTGTACACAGAAAATTATAAGACACTGATGAAAGAAATCAAAGATGACATAAACATATAGAGAGATATCCCATGTTCCTGGGTAGGAAGAATCAATACTGTGAAAATGACTATACTACCAAATGCAATCTACAGATTCAATGTGATCTCTATCAAATTACCAATGACATTTTTCACAGAACTAGATAAAAATTTCACAATTCATACAGAAACACAGAAGATTCCAAATTGCCAAAGCAGTTTTGAGAAAGAAGAATTCAGCTGGAGGAATCAAGCTTCCTGACTTCAGATTATACTACAAAGCTACAGTCATCGAGACAGTATGGTACTGGCACAAAAACAGAAATATAGACCAATGGAACAAGATAGAACGCCCAGAAATAAAACCCATGCACCTACGGGTACCTTATTCTTGACAAAGGAGACAAGAATATATAATGGGGCAAAGACAGCCTTTCCAATAAATGTTGCTGGGAAAACTAGACAGCTACATGTAGAAGAATGAAATTAGATAGAACACTTCCTAACACCATACACAAAAATAAACTCAAAATGGATTGAAGACCTAAATGTAAGACCGGAAACTATAAAACTCTTAGGAGAAAACATAGGCAGAACACTCGATGACATAAAGCAAGATCCTCTGTGACCTGCCTCCTAGAGTAATGGAAATAAAAACAAAAGTAAACAAGTGGGACCTGATTAAACTTAAAAGCTTTTGCACAGCAAAGGAAACTATAAGCAAGGTGAAAAGAAAACCCTCAGAGTGAGCAAAAATAATAGCAAATGAAACGACACACAAAGGCTTAATTTCCAAAATATACAAGCAGCTCATACGACTCAATACCAGAAAAACAAACAACCCAATCAAAAAGTGGGCAAAAGACCTAAACAGACATTTCTCCAAAGAAGACATACAGATGGCTAACAAACACATGAAAAGATGCTCAACATCGCTCATTATTAGAGAAATGCAAATCAGTGAGGTACCACCTCACATTAGTCAGAATCACCATCATCAAAAAATCTGCAAACAATATATGCTGGAGAGGGTGTGGAGAAAATGGGACACTCTTGCATTGTTGGTGGGAATGTAAATTGATACAGCCACTGTGGAAGACAGTATGGAGATTCCTTAAATAACTAGGAATAAAACCACCATATAATCCAGCAATCCTACTCCTAAGCATATACCCTGAGGAAAGAAAAATTGAAAAAGATACATGTATCCCATTGTTCACTGCAACACTATTTACAATAGCTAGAACATGGAGGCTACCTAGATGTCTACTGACAGATGAATGGATAAAGAAGTTGTGGTATATATACATAATGGAATATTACTCAGCCGTAAAAAGGAATGCATTTGAGTCAGTTCTGATGAGGTGGATGAACCTAAAGCCTACATTATACAGAGTGAAGTGAGTCAGAAAGAGAAAGATAAATATCGTATTCTAACGCACATCTACGGAATCTAGAAAAATGATACTGAAGAATTTACTTACAGGGCAGCAATGGAGAAACAGACATAGAGAACAGATTTATGGACACAAGAGGAAGAGGGAGGGGAGAGGGTGAGATGTATGGAGAAAGCAACATGGAAACTTACATTACCGTATGTAAAATAGATAGCTAAATGTAATTTGCTGCACGTCTCAAGAAATTCAAACAGGGGCTCTGTACCAACCTAGAAGGGTGGGATGGGGAGGGAGATGGGAGGGAAGTTCAAAAGGGAGGGGATATACGTATACCTATGGCTTGTTCATGTTGAGTTTTGACAGAAAACAACAAAATTCTTTAAAGCAATTATCCTTCAATTAAAAAATAAATAAATTTTTTAAAAATGAAGGAGTAATAAAGAACCACATCAGGATAGTTTGAGAAGATAAACAGGGAAAGGGGGAAAAACAGGGGTGAGGGACGGAATATATAGACAGTGGTGTGAGAGAAATGTCCAATTAATTTCTCTGTTTTCCTGGTCCAGTTGATTTGTCTACTCAGAAAGTCCTCCAATATATCTAGGAAGAGCTGTGGATGGCTTTTGGGCAGTGTGGGGTCTGCTCAAACTCAGGTCTTGTCTTGGTCCAGTTTGTACTTGCTCTCAAAGTCTATCAGTTCAGTTCAGTTCAGTTGCTCAGTCACATCCGACTCTTTGCGACCCCACGAATTGCAGCACACCAGGCCTCCCTGTCCATCACCAATTCCCAGAGTTCACTCAGACTCACTTCCATCGAGTCGGTGATGCCATCCAGCCATCCCATCCTCTGTCGTCTCCTCCTGCCCCCGCATGAGGTGGCCAAAGTACTGGAGTTTCAGCTTTAGCATCACTCTTTCCAAAGAACACCCAGGACTGATCTCCTTTAGAATGGACTGGTTGGATCTCCTTGCAGTCCAAGGGACTTTCAAGAGTCTTCTCCAACACCACAGTTCAAAAGCATCAATTCTTTGGCACTCAGCCTTCTTCACAGTCCAACTCTCACATCCATATATGACCACTGGAAAAACCATAGCCTTGACTAGATGGACCTTAGTCAGCAAAGTAATGTCTCTGCTTTTGAATATGCTATCTAGGTTGGTCATAACTTTTCTTCCAAGGAGTAAGCGTCTTTTAATTTCATGGCTGCAATCACCATCTGCAGTGATTTTGGAGCCCCCAAAATAAAGTCTGACACTGCTTCCACTGTTTCCCCATCTATTTCCCATGAAGTGATGGGAACGGATGCCATGATCTTCGTTTTCTGAATGTTGAGCTTTAAGCCAACTTTTTCACTCTCCACTTTCACTCAAAGTCTATAGCTGTCCCTAAAGGACAGTCTCAGGCTAAATGCTGGAATCCAAATTGCTACAGCTGTAAATTCTGGGATGGTTCCCCTTTCTTTCCTTTGCTCATGCAGCCCCTGATGTTCTGCTTTGGTTGTGGGCCCTCTTTGGTTTCAAGTCTCTATTCCATGTCTGTTCAGTGCCCAGACACGAGCAGGTGAAAGTAGCTGCTTATTTGGGCTCAGCTGCCTGGTTGTGCTGGGGAGAGGAGTGTGCTGGTAGTGTTCACTGTGGCGGGGCTGCGCAGGGTGTCTCCCCCGTCTAAGGGGGGCATACACTTCCCCTAGGGAAGTTGGTCCTGAGTTGTGGGGCCCTTGGCAGAGCCAAGCCACTCAGGCTCCCAGCAAGACGTTGGGGGCAACTCACAGCTGCTCACAGCGTGCTGGTTGTTGCGATCTCTGGGACCGAGGTCATAGAGGTCCCTTGCCTTCAGCCTCTGGCACTGCACCTGCCTGTTTGCCTCTGGGACCAGAGACCACAGCTGGCTCGCCCTTCTCTGGCCTCTGCCTGGGCAGGGTCCCTCATTCTGTGGTGGTGCAGAATCAAAGCACAGCGCTGGAGCCTTCCCGTGGGAACGAGCCTTTGTTTCTGTGGTGGACACAGTTTCCTGGCCTGCCTCTGCTCTGCTGTGCTGGGCCAGCCCCCTAGAGCACCTCCCTGGCAGTCGGCCCATGCCCTCTCCCCTGAGGCCCGAACCCCGAAGCCTGGGCCTCCACACTTAGCCCCCAGTTACTGTGGGCAGAAGTGAGCGCTTGAGCCAGTTCCCAGGTGGGAGGTGCGGTTCGGTGCAAGCCCTGTGGTGAATTTTCTCCGTTTTGCCTTTGGAGCACCTGTCTTGATGCACCGTCCTCCCCTCAGCGGCTCCAAAGCTCGCCCGGACCCTGCCTTTGAGGGGGTTCCTAGTAGGTGGAAGCCTCCCCCGCCCTTCCAGACTTCCTTGCCCCGGGGCACAGGACCCCATCCCCAAATCCTCTGTCTCCCTTTTAGTCTCTATCTTGTGCCCTGCCTCACCCCATGAGATTGGTTTGCCTTTCTGGAAGTCTGGAGTCCTCTGCCAGGGTTCAGAAGATATTCTGTGGGAGTTCTTCTACATGCAGGTGATTTTTTTATATATTTGTGGGGGAGAAGTTTGCCCTGCCCTACTCCTCAGCCATCTTGAAGGTCCTCCTATTATTTCTTCAAATGCGATTTTAATCCTGTCTCACCTCCTTCAGAACATCAAGTGCATATTTCTTAGGCCACCCGAAGTCCCACAGTTCTTTTTGTTTTCAGTCTTTTTTCTCTTTGTGTTTCACTTTGGGCAGTTTCAAATGTTTTGTCTTTAGCGGTCATCTCTTTTGCAATTTTCATTTGCTAGAAATCTTAAGCAGGGGATCTTTCAACTTAAATATTACAGTTTTCATTTCTAGAAGTCCCAGTAGGATCTTTTCCATATCTTCCATATCTCTGCTTAACACGTTCAATTCTTTCTTTGTGCTATATTCATGAACCTGGAATATGGTTGTAATTATTGTTTTAATATGTTTCTCTACTAATTCTATCACCTGTGTCATTTCTAAGTCAGTTTTGATGGATTTTTCTACTCGTTATGGATGTATTCTCCTTCTCCTTCGAAGGCCTGGTGATTTTTTATTTGATGCTAGACACTGTGAATTTTATTTTACTGAGTGTTGGTTTTGTATTTCTATAAATGCTTCTGAGCTTTGTTCTAGGACTTGTCTAAGTTACTTGGAACCAGCTTGATCCTTTCAGATTTTGCTTTAAAGGTTTATTGGGTGGGAGCAGGTCAGCATTTAGTGTGGGGTTAGTTTTGCCACGCTGCTGATACAGCACCCTTCTGTGTCCTCTACCTGATGCCCCTGTGTGCCTCAGAGCTTGTTCCTGCTAATGCTTTCAAATGGCTCTTTTGTTGGCCTTGGGTAGTTTCTCACACACACGTGTTTCTCAGCACTAAGCTGAAGATTCGTGCAGATCCTGGCAGACCTCTGAGGTTCTCTCTTTGTAACACTGTTTCATATATGATACTCTGCTCTGTGAATCCTAGCTGCCCCAGCCTCCTAGGACTCCTGGCTCTGTTTCTTCAACTCATGAAGCCTGCTGCTTCTTCACAGCCCAACACCCCCACCCCACCTCCCACCCCTGCACACCCCCATGCCATAGCCCAGAGACTGCCCAGGCAGTAAGCCAGGACAATCTCATTTGTTTCATATCTCCCAAGGATCATGGTCCTTCCTTGCTTGATGACCAATGAAAACCATTATTTCATATATTTTGTCTGATTTCTTAGTTGCTTCAGGTGGGAAGATAAATCTGGTCCCTGATACTCCATCTTCACCAAAGGCAGATGTCAGGATGACAAATTTAAAGGCAACGTTGGGACCATGATCATTTCTTGACATGATATCCATTTCAATCCTCAAGGGCATTTAAGAATAATAATGGTTATAAAGATCGATTTGGCTTTGGATTACAAGACCTTGCTGGTTGGTGCTGAATGTCTCTGGAGTTTTACATAATGCTTAAATTTTCATGACCCTGAGGAATTCAATACAGAAAAGTGCTGATCCTGGAGATGTACACAGATAGATTAGTTCTGTGCTCCCCCCTCTACACACCCAAGATAGGAGCCAGGGTTATCCAGACAGGTAACAGCAACATATGTATCAGCTCAAACCATTGGGTGCTTATTTTGTGATAGACCCAGTTCTCAGCATCTTACATGTATTAACTCACCAGGAGTCTCAGATTTTAACAATGGTTTTCATTAGTGCACAAAGAGAGATGGCTACTAAGAGCAGGCTGCAGTCCCTCACTACCAGATTTATACTGTCCTGGGAGGAAGCCACAGAAAAGGTCTGTATAAACCCCTGCAAAGCATCTGACAGAGTCTAACATGTATGTTGGGGAACTAGATGGATAAATGTGGACTCGGGCTTAGAGAGCCAATTCATTATATGAGGAGGCCTGTAAGGGTTTCTTCCTCACCTGTGAGCCTGTCTACAGTTTCATCAGTGGTTGGGTTAACATAAGAACTTAAATTTACTGTTAGGGTCATGAATGAACCTCAGAACAACATATACTTGTTGAACACCTACTATGTTCCAGGCAGTTGGAAAATAATAGTATGGAAAAGTAAGATTCTTGTCCTGGAAGGGTTTAAAAGCTAGAAGAGAGAGATTATCAAAACAATAGAAAACAATAGTCATGGGGACATCCCTGGTGGTCCAGTGGTTAAGAATCTGCCCTGCAATGCAGGGGACACAGGTTCAATCCTTTGTCGAGGAATGAAGATCCCACACACCACAGAGCAACTCTGCCTGTGCACCAGACTTACGGAACCTGCACACCACATCTACAGAGCATTCCACCACACGGCATAGCTAAGACCAGATGCAGCTAAATGAATAAATCTTTAAAAAACAAGAGTCATGTAAACAAGGAAATTATATAGCATTTTAAAAGATAAGTTTATGAAAGCAGGGTTTTCCTCAGGGGATCAGGAGATCTGGGTACTGCAGAGGTGACAGGGAGAGTTCAGTTCAGTTCAGTTCAATTCAGTCGCTCAGTCGTTTCCGACTCTCTGTGACCCCATGAATCGCAGCATGCCAGGCCTCCCTGTCCATCACCAGCTCCCGGAGTTCACTCAGACTCACGTCCATCGAGTCAGTGATGCCATCGAGCCATCTTATCCTGGGTCGTCCCCTTCTCCTCCTGTCCCCAATCCCTCCCAGCATCAGAGTCTTTTCCAATGAGTCAGCTCTTCACACGAGGTGGCCAAAGGACAGGGAGAATTACCAGATGGCAATTTTATATAGGGTGGTAGGCTTCCCTGAGAAGGTTACATCTGAGCAAACAAACAAACTCACAATGAGGGGCTCAGGCACGTGGACAACTGGAAGAGCGTCCAGGTGGAGGAGACAGCAGGAAGCACAGCGGGCCAGTGCCAGGAGCAGGCCTTCTGGGTTTGAGGGAGAGCAGGAAGGTAAGCAGAACTGGAACAGAGTAGGTGAAAGGCAGATAACAAGGGGACTAGGATCAGGAGGAAGGGGAGGGGCTCACCCCAGCACAGAGTCAGTTTTGCAGGAAGAAAGGAACAGTTCAACACATGCGCCTGTCACACTGAACATCAACTGAAACAGACCTACAAGCGCACAGACGAGCAAAATGCTGGTCAAGTGAGCCTGAGAATCCCACAGGGTGGTGCCCCAGCTGGGGGCAGCATTCCCCAAGGCCTGGGTCCCAGCAGGCAACTGTCTGTCTCCTCTGCCAGCACATCTCTGGCATTAGTGTGACCTCTCCTCCAGTGTGAGAGGTTACTGCTTCCCTAACTGGCAGAGTCATGCCAAAGGGGGTACCACCAGCCTTGGAAGCAGGACGGTCAGCACCAGCTGAGGCTGACGCCCAGCCGGCTGAGCTCGCAGACACACCTCCACGCCCATGAGGACTCGCTCCTGCTGAGACAGGCTAGGGCTTGGCGCCTGGGAGCCTCTGCTGCAGGGCCTGCACCTGGACAAACGTCTCCTCGAGCAACAAAATACAAAAAGTATAAGGGACTAAAAATAACCACGTATATGTGCAGCTGGAGCATATTGGTCAGCAAGATAGAGAACTGTTAAGGGAAAAACCCAAAACAAAACCCAATTGCCACTTCTGAAGAGCCAGGAGCAAATACAGGGTGACAGGAACAAAATCAGGGCCCTGCACGTCCCCCTGCACCCAGCACTACCTAAGGGTGGGCAAACCACCTGAACCAGCCCTCCAGCCCAACCCCTGGACACACTGCTGGCTCGGATGAGGCACCCCCAGGAGGCGAGCAAGCAAGGGAACCTGTTACTTGCTCCTCCTCCTGCTGCAGCAGGGGCCCCAGTGAAGCCTTGCCTGGATTTTCTTGTCTGGCCTCTGATCAATTTCTATTGATTAAAGAGGCAAAAACTCTGGTCAGTAACACTGCTGGGATTTGGGGAGAAAAATGCCAACTTTGCTTTGGTATTGGTGAAATTCTCAGAAAAAAAAGGCAAGCAGGGAAGCATATTTCATGGTTCTTAGTCAGCTGCAGGAATAAATGCTCAGGTGCGATCTAAACTTACAAAGCAAAAAGATCTCCCTTTATGTAGTCATATTTTGAGCTTCAAGAGAGAAGCTAAGCTGATCATGACTTGCTGACCTCTCACTGCCCTCTTCGAGCAAAAAGATGCCAACAAAGAAAATAAAATACCAAGTCACCTTCCTCTTTGGAATCTGTCTTTGAATAAGTGGGGCCTGCCTTTTCTCCTGCAGTAATAGTCACATCTAGCCCATCCCTTTCTGGCTGAGTGACCTTGGTCCATTACCCAGACTCTCTCAGCCTCTGTTTTCTCATCTGTTAAGTGGGGTTCAAAGCTCCTGCCCTCGTGGGGTGCAGTCATGGTGTTATGTGACAATGCAAGAGAGTCTAGCCTAAGGGACCATGAGCCTCCAGGAGTTGTACACTCTTCCTCCCATCACTACTGACCCAACGGGTATGCAACAGTCTAGCTGCTAGAAGCCAGTATCCTGGGGCAGCCTGTGTCCAGCTCCCACCTGTCAATCCTGCCCACCTATGGGGCCAGTTCAGCCTGGTCTGCAGGGCAGGGAATACTCCACAGTGGGCAGAGTGGCCATGGCATGCCCACTGACCCAGCTCCTCCCCTTGAGTGCCCAGGCACTCCTACCCTTCTTGAATGCTCGGAGTCCTCCTCTAGGATACCACGCACATAGCTCTCCCGCTGCCGCCGCACCATCAGAGGGCCCTCTGAAAGCTGTCCTCTCCAGGAGTTCTGTGCCATCATGAACTTTAAGGGATTGGAGGCTGGGGCCTGCAAACAGGATGCCTCTTGGCCAGCATATGGGACCTGAACAGTCAGGCCTTAACATCAAGGCAGATGGTGAACACCAGACATGGTGGCAGACCACTGGGGTTGATCAGATCCTGGGCCTGGTCCCATCTTCCCAGGGAGGTGTCCTTCAACCCAGCCGTGGCTGGATGTGAAGTGGGAGGCAGCTTCCTGTTACCAGGGCCTGGAAGGGATCCTTGCTGACACCTCCACGGGAACGAGAGAGAAAGATACTAGACAATCCTGCGAATAAACGCCCTTTGAGGAAAGAGCCGGCAGGAGGCGCTGGCCCGGTCATGAGGCATGACCCTCTGCAGCACCCTGAGCAACGGCAGGCAGTGTCCCCCCTGCGGGTTCCACCCAGACTTCCTGAACCAATTCACACACAGCCAGGAAACGCTCAAGAGGCAGCAGCCCGCCTTCTGGGGTCCAGGCTACCTGCTGTGCTGGCCGGGATCCCGCCTGAGGTCTCATTCTGAAGGCACAGTCCCGGGCTGTCTTGGAGTTGCTCCCATCCTGAGTTCTTGCTCTGGGCACTTGCCCAGCCCTGCAGGCTGCTTCCCTCAGACTAGATACTGCCCTGAGCTCCAGGCCCACTGCCGCTGCGTGGCTCCTGAGTCCTACTCATCCCAAGCTGGTCCTCCCGCCCCACGATGACTCTGGCTCTGCCCCCCTTCCTGAGCCAGCTGCCAACTTCTGGCTGGACCGCAGACTGCTCTGGCCTCCCCCAGGGACCCCAGCACAGAGACTGCCTGCCCCAGGGCCTGGCACATCCTTCTTGGCGCACTTCTACACACAGAAGGGGCCACGCTATCTGAGGCATGGTCAGAAAGTGTGTGCTCTGGAGGTGAACAGACTTGAGTCAAATCCTTCCTCTACTTACTTCCTGGCCAAGCCATTCTGAATGACCAGTTCACCCCTGAGGCTTGGTGTTACCATCTATACCCTGGGGAGAGTAACCTGGGGAGTCTGTGGCAATCGTAAACTGGGGTCAGGCACGTTGAAAGCTTTAGGGAAAAACATGTGGGCACTGCTCAAAAGATGGTAACATTTTAATGGGGCTGTTAACACTATTATCATATAATCAAGTTATCATTCACTAAATGTTCTCCGTATGACACCCTCCAACATCCAGCAGTTTTTAGCTCTCTTCTGTATCTGTGAGGATTTGGTATCAGGCAACATTGCATCACCTCCAAGAGGAA
Source organism: Nanger dama (assembly GCA_917880005.1). Taxonomy (NCBI): domain Eukaryota; kingdom Metazoa; phylum Chordata; class Mammalia; order Artiodactyla; family Bovidae; genus Nanger; species Nanger dama. Next base: position 6,209,378 of record CAKJTW010000044.1, on the reverse strand, counting down.
CAGATTGATTAACTTTCTTCCTAGTGTCTTAATATTACCAAGAAAGACCTCTATATTAAAAAAACAAAACAAAATATTAGGCTCTTAGTGTCAGCCATAACTCTGAACCACCCTCTTGCAAAGCTGCCTATGTGAGAGAGTATGTGTATGTGCATGTGTGACTCATACTGGGTGCTCTGTCCATGCATGTATGCATATACATGTATAAACATGTGTGTGTGTGTGTGTGTGTGTGTGGAGTGTAAATACCTGTATCCACCAACAGAAGCCAGATGCTCCTTCCCGAGCCAGCCCTCCCCTCCCGAGGCAGCTCACCTCCATGTTTCTGCAGAAGGTGGCATTGGTGCCAAAGAGGATCTGGCACTGCTCATTGGCACTGTAGTGCATGCCTGGCAGCTTGTGGGGCAGGCGCACCGCGTGCCGGCTCCTGGGGTCCGTGACAAGTAAACAGGTGCTGACTTTCGACCTGAAACAGCCAAGAAGATAGTCAGTTTGCAAATGTACCTCCCAAGTTGTTGTTCTACTCTGCCAGTAACTAAGCAGCAGTGTTCTCCAAGTTATTTATGGGGAGATGACCAAGCACTGGACATGGGGACTACACCTTTGCTCTTTTCCAGATAGCTGAATGCAGATCTTTACCCTGGAGGCCACAAGAGCTGGGCAACAAGAAGTGGCCCGGGCATATCACTCACATAGCAATGTAGTTTTCTTGGAGAGTCTGAGTGCTTTCTTGGATGAAATGCTTTTGAAATAGATTGCTATGGTATGTTCTCAGAATGAATCAAGAAAAAATTGGAGTTAGGGTTCTTTTGCTTTTAAATAAATAAGCAAACAATCAAGCAAGCAAGCTTATTTCCAATTCTGCAGACTTTCTTAGGGGCGGGGTCTGTCAGGCTCTGGACACTGGCTAGCCCAGGTGTCCTGCCTGGCCATGAAAGCTGGCTGGTGGCACACCATGCAAAGACTTAAGGGTTTCAACCAGGACAGAAATGTTCAGAGATGTTGAGGACAGCTCTGAAAAACAACCAGGGGGTGGTATGGCTGTGGCTCCTTTAGGAGTTAAATACTTGAATGCTTTCATTTTTCAGTTCCTAAAACAAGGCAGATGGTAGGAAAAAGAAAACCCAGCCTCTTGCCAAGATTCTTGAAGAAAAGAGTTGCATGCACGCAATACACACAGGCTGACTATATTAAAACTAACAAGGCCATTTCTAAGCCCTTCGTTTCCCAGCGACAGGAAACATCATAAAAGAAGACCCAGGATGAGGAGAGAAGCCAGAGTGATCCCTTTGATCCTCCTTCCTGAGTTCACTGAGCACTCCACTGTGTCACAGGACTATAAAAGCTCTGTGTATAGCAGAGACTGGCTGACCCCTTCTGTCTCTGTGGGGGGTACAGATGAGGCAGTGAAGTGGTGAAGCGATTGGGGTCTGCCTGTCAAGCCTGTAAGTTCAGCCCTGAGGTCCTGACACTAAGGGATGCACGCAGTACTTGAGTACAGACTCTACTTGACAAAGGTCTGACATCAGATAGCTCATTCTTCCACTGAAATCTGTAACGGAGTAAGGCAGACACATTCTGGAAAGAAAGTGGCTATGAGAAAAACCCGTCCTAGCCCCACATGTAAGGAAGGTAAGCAAGCCCTCCTCCCAGCAAATGGACTTGCCTCGAGGGAAGCAGCCTGAGCTTTGGGGAAGCACCCAGGTCTACAGCAGCCTGGGGTGCCACTAGGGTGGTGCCCACTCATGGTCAAAATAATGGAGAGACGTGAAACGAAACCTTGCCAAGATATGGTCACTGCATGGACATTCCCGTTGATAAAATTTGTGGTCACCAGCAGGGTGGCCATCGTCACCCCAGATGCGCGCCTGGAAGGAAGTCTCTCCAGCTGGACTGTAAGAGATTCACTTCTGCGCCCATTGGCTGACACCCCGACTACTGCGCTTTAGGAGTACTGTAGCGCTTTCTGCTGTACTGATGGTACAGAACGATCTGAGGACTTACTTGAGGAAGTTCTCGAGGTCATCTCGACTGCAGGAGGACCAGGAGAGGTCGCTGGGGCTCCGGCCCTTCACCCATTCTCCCGACATGATGTGGGACCTGCCGGCGCAGGAGGAGTGGTCATCGTCGTGGTTCATCCCCCAAGCTGCCCGAGGGAGAGGGGGAGAGGGCGCTCGTTACAGGCTTCTCATCTCCTGGCCCGGACGCCAGCACCCTGTGCCCACCTAGATCACAGCTCAGTCACACACAGGAGCACAGGAGAGGCCTGCTTCCCTGCCATTCTCAGAGCTTAAAGAGAAAGAGTGAGGGTGATGACTCGCTTACTCAGTGAGCAGAAACTGATCGATCATGTAACCAACAACATTCACCTAACGAATAATAAATGAGTGAACCAATTTTATTAAATACAGTATTACAGTTCTTCTGATGGTTGGACTTGCTTTTCCACACTAACATATCCCGGTGTAATGCTTCAGTATCTCACTGCCTGCAGAGAAGTCACTAAGCTAAGGGCTGGTGCCAGCCAAGACTCTGACTTATGAAAACTAATGAACACTCACGGCTTCTGATTCACATCACTATACCTGGGTCCAACAAGATCATACCTATCTCCTTCCCCACCCACTTGCACCTGGAAGACAACAGGATGCTGATGTAGATGAGGGAGGCTAACTGTAAGCGGAACAATGATCTCAGCTCACAAACGGGCTGCCAGGGAGGGGAAGCCAAGAAACAAAACGCCCACGATCACATGGCCCACTGTCTGCTGACCTGTGACCTCCAGGGCAGAGATTCACCGTGCATAAGGGTTGCTCCCTCTTTGTCAACACACACATGCACATTCCTTCAAACATATTTAAGAGAAGATTCTCAAGTGGCAGAAACGGCTAGAAAGAGAAGATACAGTGGGGCTCAATAAGCCATCAGATCAGCCTGGGAGATGAGATGGACCCAGAGATGACAGTGTCAAGAGGTTCTAAATGCGCCTCTGCGGCCTTATTTCTCCCAGCTCTCCTCACGCACCTCCGACCATCTTTCCCCAGTTCCTCTGCGTTCTCACTCCGCACACTCCAGGACCACTTGGAGCTCCTGGACAGAGAGGTTACCTTGGCCACCCCACGTGAAACTGGGGAGCTGACCCAGCTCCCATCCCTGGAACAACAGGGCCTGGCACCTGAGCTCCTGCTCCCGCCGGTCACCCAGCGGGCCCGTTCCTATAGCTGAGGGTGTGCATACCAAAGGTGAACTGAATTTATACTCAAGCCTATTCATAATAGTAATACTTGTTATTTCAATCAATACATGTGGTTACATGTTATGTTAACCAGTGTAACATGAGCATAAAAGTAAAGTTTTCATGAAAAGCTATTTAGCTAGAAGCTAAACTAGGCTGCTGCCAGTCTGGGTGTAGGCAGGACAACGGTAGAAGTTAAGGGAAAAAATCATAAAAATCTGCCCTTAGACTGTTCACAAGGGTCTTTCAAGGTCTGCTGAATCTAAAAAAGAAAAAAAAGACACTGAACTCAAGCTCATCACACTATAGTTGTGGTTTCTGTGAGGAAGGTGATGGGAAGCCCAGTCAGCTTCCCTCAGAGAAAAGGCTTTTCATTACTTAAGTCAAAACGAAAGGGCCAAATGTTTAAGAACCTAAGTATAATTTCTTTGCATTTCTTGACCCAGTTTTTTGGTTAATGGCTCAGCTGACCAACCACTACCCAGCTATCCTGTCAGGAAGGTTTCTGTGGTGTCGCCTACGCATTGGCGCCCCCTTCCCCTCAGTCCAGGCCTCTCCTGCCAAACCTCTCCTTGAAAAACACCCGCTCCTGGGATTTCCCATGGGCTCCTCCACCCCACCAGATGCCCTCAGCGCAGCTTTCCATCCCAGCCTGTGCACCCTCGACCGACACAGAGCAAGTACTCTATAAATATTTATCAAGTGGATTAACTATTTAATGCAGGAGAAAAACATCCAAAAATTGGAGGATGCACATGCACAGTAGCTGTGCTGGTCTAGGGCAGTGGCCTGCTCAACAGAACAATGAAAACCATCTCTGGGTAGATGCAGTCTTGTTTTCCTGCCTAGATGCCAGGAATCCATCCAATTAGGGTTAAGTAGAGACCCCAGAAATTATCAGATACATCTGACCAATAAGAGTAATTAATGGTATTACTCAGGTTTTTACTTTTTTTTCCTGCTTTTTATCTGTGGCTCAGCTGATAAAGAATCTGCCTGCAATGTGAGAGACCTGGGTTCGATCTCCAGGCTGAGAAGATCCCCTGGATAAGGGAAAGACTACCCACTCCAGTATTCTGGCCTGGAGAATTCCATGGACTCTATAGTCTCCATGGGGTCGCAAAGAGTTGGACACGACTGAGCGACTTTCACTTCACTTTTCATACCTTTATCTATACACACACACACATATCTATCTCTTTGTTTCAGGAAAGATAGGAACTGACTGCAAAAGATATTAAGTCACCTTAAATTTGATTTAGGGTTTGATATGATATCTACAAATAAAATGAGTGATAGGACTTTCAAATGGGTAGATCTGAAAAATGTTGATGGCTTCCAGGGGACGCTGATGTAGAGGTTATATAAATACAAGGTCTCATGAAAAAAGTGGCTCCAAACTCCAATATTAAGGACAAAGTGTGAGCACAGAAGGTGGAGCAGGTCAAACTGTGTCATTGCCCCCTGGGAGATTCCAATTCCAGGGAGACCCAACCTGGGATCCTAACCCCCCTCCCACATCCCAAGCTGGGACGTCCTGAGCGGCCCCCAGACGCTCCTTGCTGTTTGGGAAACCACAGTCAGAGGACAGCCAAGCCCTGGCAGAATGGCTTCGCCACGTATGGAGGAATGTTTCACTTGTGACTTACTTCCAGCTTTTTTCCCCATAGTCAAGCTGCTTGTAAAATCAAAGAGGTTCTTTCGCCCATATGCCAGACTCTGCTGGCCAGAGAGCCTGGTCTCTCTGGAGACAAAGCTCTGCCCACCAAAGTGCTCAGAAAACCTGACTGTGCCCTTGACACCTGTGTGCCCACAGGGCATTGTGTGAGTGGTTCATGCTGCCAGCCCCCAGAGAGGGACTTCCCTAAGGAATGTTCTGGTCAGCAGGATCAGCAAGGAGTGCCGTTCTCGGGTTTCTGGAGCTTGTCTCGGAATACAGATGGTGCTGGATCTGGTTTAAAATGTTCAAATGAAACTTCTGTTTAAAATGTTCAAGAGCCTCACAAACTGAGGAACTTGCATTAGGTAGGAGTTTTGATATTTGAGGTCTACATAAACTACAGCTTAGGCTATTTTTAGTTTAAGTTAAAGATCACTTGACTGAAGAAATTTCATGTTATTTTAGGTTGACGTCTGTGGTAACATTATATTTAACAGAACATCTAGCATTAAGCACAAAGTTAAAGCAACTTTAACCCTAAGTGACTGAGATTACGGACATAGATGGGTCTCATGTCACATGCTGTACACATTTGTCAAACACAATGACTTCATAGCCTTGAGTAGACTTTATCTTAAGACAAAAGAACATAGCTCTTCCAAATCTGCTTCAGGAAATCCAATATATACCATGTGGGAATTCTGAAAGGCAAGGCACCCGCCTTGCTGGCTTCACTGAAGTCCTGGAAGGCGCAGAAGATACTAGGTGTTCTAGGGCTGGTACCCAGGCCATTGTGGAAACTTCTGTTTCACCTGGTTCAGAGCCTGTCCCTTGGATGCTTGGGTGTTTTAATGCTAGGTTTGTGACCTGGGCTGCCTCCCTTTATTGTACTCTTGGCTGGGTTTGTGAAATAAGTGCTCAAGTGGAATGAAAGACCCCAAAAAAGGCTCCCATGAGGGCAGTCTCTCCAGGGAAGGGGTTGAGGCTGGCTTGAGTCCTGCTTCAATTGTCCCCAGGGAACACTGCCTGCCAGTCCCTTTTCAATAAATGTTTACTGACTTTGAAATAACAGGAAAGCCCCACAGCACTTTCCAGGAGATCATTACTGTTGATTAATAAAATAATAATAAACACCTCCAACATTACTGTAGAAGGGAAATTCTTTACGACCACTACTTATTTGCCAAGAACCAGACTACCCTCAACCTATAGCTACTCAGAAACTTTACCTTCAAGGATTAAAAGTCACCAGGGGTACCAGGCTACACTCATTTATACAGGTTGAACAATAGGGTTGATTGTCATGATCATCAATAACCCCATTTATAGGGAACACAGCATCCATATTCCCTCACCTCAGAGAAGTTGTTTTTATTTTTATATAGGAAACTGAGCTCATCAACTTGCAGGAAATCAGGAACACTTCAAATACCAGAGCAGACCTAGGTCCCCAGAATACAAATAATCCCAAACACGATGGAGTCCTGAATCACTAATGGATAAAGAATAACCAAAATAGTGTAGACATTAAGTGCATTTTGCTAAAATGGATAACAGCATAGTAGGTGAAAATGGATAAGGAACATCATAGTATATAGTACATATCCCTCTTAGCTAACCAGAGTACTGAAATCAAAAAAAGCACTCATGTTCTTGGGTTTACACGGATGGGATTTTGATGCCAGGTCAAAATTTGATCAGATTTTTGATGCAGAGTCATATCTGGCTTTCCCTCAACGTAGTCTTGCCTAGGACTTGCATGTGTGAGTGTAAAAGCATATACATATGCCTAAACGCACAAGACACATTTCAGATGGACTTTAAACTTCTATTTCAAGTAACTGGGATGAAAGACAGGAAAAGAGAAAGAAAAAGAAAACAAAGCACAGGCGATTCTACCCCCTCCTTGGGTTAATGAGTGTGCATAAAGAAAAAGAAAACAAAGCACAGGCGATTCTACCCCCTCCTTGGGTTAATGAGTGTGCATATGAGTGCATGCACGCATGTGACTGCGCACCCTCGGGAGGACACAAGAAAGCCGGCCATTTGCCCTTCTCTCAGGGTCTGGGGCCCCCTCTCTGTGAGCGCAGCATCACTCTGAGAGTGACTCTGATGCTTCACGAAACAAATTTTTCACCCAACAAGGGCACAAGGTGTGGAGTCTTGATGCATGAAGTTCAAATTTTGTTTGATGCTCAGAGAAACAGCTGTCACTTCCAACAGTGTTGGGGAGACTGGGGTGATGAACTTAAAACAGGCTGTGTCCAGCATCTGACGTGGTCCTTCCAAAGTGATTTTCAAAGATAATTCTGATGAACTATTTTCACCTTTCATCCTTATTTCAGAACCTAACTTTGCACAACATGCAGCGACACAGGGCTATTATTTTACCCGAGCGCTTTCAATTTACATCACTGCTATGTCTCTACAGCCTCCGGATAGAACAGGGAAAGGAGTAACCATGTCATTTCCTCCTTCTTGATGAGTACCTTTCAGGACTACACAATTGGAGTCATCTGCTTGAGGTTACACGCCAGGTTAATCTCAAAACTACCACTTTGGGCCCCGTGAACAACAGCAGACACCACGCCTCTCATGGCCAAGGCTTCCCCTGTTCAACTTCCTTCTGTCCCCACATGCCCTCCCCCTGACTCTGCTTCAACATCCACACACATGCTCTGATTTTCTAATAGTTTTGATGAAAATACATAAATAGTCAAGGAGAATAGTATGAAACCCCCCTCTTCTCACAAAGAAGAGGAGTGCTGTATTTGAAAAGGCCTGGCTTGGGTGAAATTTTCACCTGGGTGAAAATCCTAGCTCTGCCTCGAGAGAGCAGTGTTACCCCTCTGAGCCTCTGCCTGGTCTATGACTGAATAGGGCTTGAGGTACTTAATGTCATTCATTCATTATTCAACAAATATGGCTCAAATGCTATGACCAGACACTGTGCCAGGGGCTGGCATGGGCCAGGCCCCTGCTTCCATGGAGTTTACATTCTGAAGAAACAGCGATGAGGGTTATATGGGCCAGCAGACACCAAAGAGCCTGGCGAGTAGTGGGCTCTGTAAGACAGGAGGGTCTTGCTGCTTCTAAGCACATGCCTGAGTGAAGGAAGGCTGATTGCACCCAAGCTGCAAACTTAGGTGCCCTCAGAGAGCTCCGAGTTAAAGAGGGAGGTAAGAGAGGCCACAAACAAGAGAAGGGAGGCTCAAGGCCAACCGAACAGTATCTTCCTGATCCTATGCCTTTAAATTCCATTTCTCTTCCGCAACAAGCTAACTGAATAGGACGGCCTGCTCTGGCCAGTGCGGCCCAGGAACCTAGAGGATGGGAACCCTGGACAGAGGCTTCACAGAAGCCAGAGCAGCCTGGCTGGGAGGACAATCACGGTCCACACCACGTACTGCCTCCAGAGGAAGAGGCTGCTGGTGATGGCCTGCGGCATAACCCCCATTCCTCATCTCCCAGCAGCGGGCCACACTTCTGTTCAGCTACCAGTGCATCCAGCAGCCGGTGCTGGTGAAGACCTGAGGGACACAGGCCCCGGGTCTGCAGCTGGGTCCTCTCACCAAGAAGCTGTCTTGGCCCAGACAGCTCCTACTGGCTCACGAGCCCCTAGACAAACGTGGTCGGGACACAGCGAGACGGTCGCGTCCTCCTCTGCTCCACTGGCTCCCCGGAGCAGGCTGGGCCCATGGCAGGGCTCAGTTAATAGCTGTGCAATGGCATAGGCACACGAGTGCCGAGGTCAACACAGCAGCCTACCAGCACACAGAGCACAGGCTACCCTTGACGCCCCCTTCCCCCATGGCTTCATTGGCATGAGGGAGGGCCCCCAGCGTGAACACACACACAAAGCAGCAGCACCTCCTCGGGGGGCTCCTGGCCTCTACCCGGACACCTCCACTGCTCAGAGCATTCCAACAGCCCATCCTATGAAGCAAACATCTGTGATGTCTCTTTCATAGACTTGAAGTCAAATGACATTTGCAAATTTTACAAAAATAAAAATAAAAATCCATACAGCCAAGTTGGTTTCTGACCTGCCTGGGAAAATAGTCTATAGACGTGTGGAGGGGGTGTCTGAAGCTATTTCCAGGTAGAAATTCCAAAGAAGTTTTGAATGATGGCTACATTGACAAAATAAGGATAGAGCCTCCTAAGGTGAGTGACTATTTCAGAAGGGACAATACTGATTCAGATGAAAAGGCTGTAGAGTATAAAGAAAAAAATGCTTCTGCCAAGGCATAAGAAATAAGTCAGTTCTCCTTCTCTCCTTTCTTTAGTCTTTTTGGGGAATGTTACTCTTCCATATGATTTTGGTTTATCATGTTTCATAAGAGGTCCTTTCAGTTTGGGATTCATCCACTCTGGCATCTTGCATGATATAATCTGCATAGAAACTAAATGGCAGGGTGACAATATACAGCTTTGTCATACTCCATTCCCAATTTTGAAGTAGTCAGTGGTTCCATGCCTGGTTCTAACTGCTGTTTCTTGCCCCGCATATAGGTTTCTCAGGAGACGGGTAAGGTGGTCTGGTACTTCCATCTCTTTAAGAATTTCCCAGTCTGTTGTGATCCACACAGTCAAAGACTTCACTACAGTCAATGAGGCAGAGAATATTCTTCTGGTACTCCATCACTTTCTTCACAACCCAACGAATGTTGGTGATTTGATCTCTGGTTCTTCTTTGAAACCCAGGTTGCACATCTGGAATTTCCCAGGTCATGTACTGCTGAAGCCTAGCTTGAAGGCTTTTTGAGCATATTTTCAAGCATATGTTGCTGTTCATTTGCTCAGTTGTGTTCGACTCTTACAACCCCATGGAATGCAGCATGCCAGGCTTTCCTGTCCTCCACTATCTCCTGGAGTTTGCTCAAATTCATGTCCTTTGAGTTGGTGATGCATCCAACCATCTCATCCTCTGTTTCCCCCTTATCTACCTGCCCTCAATTTTTCCCAACATCAGGGTCTTTTCCAGTGAGTCGCCTCTTCGCATCAGCTGGCCAAAATATTGGAGCTTCAGCTGCAGCAACAGTCCTTCCAATCAATCAGAGTTGATTTCCTTTAAGATTGACTAGTTTGAGCTCCTTGTTGTTCAAGGGACTCTCAGGAGTCTTCTCTAACACCACCATTAGAAAGAATCACTCTTTGGCACTCAGCCTCCTTTATGGTCCAACTCTTAAATCCAAACACGACTGCTAGAAAAGTCATAGCTTTGACTATATGGACTTTTGTTGGCAAAGTGATGTCTCCACTTTTTAATACATTGTCTAGGTTTGTCAAAGCTTTTCTTCCAAGGAGGAAGTGTCCTTGAATTTCATGGCTGCAGTTACCATCCTAGGTAATTTTGGAGCCCAAGAAAATAAAGTTCTGTCACTGCTTTCATTTTTTCCCCATCTATTTGCCATGAAGTGATGGGATTGGATGCCATGATCTTAGTTTTTGAATGTTGAGTTTTAAGCCAGCTACTTCACTCTCCTCTTTCACCTTCATCAAGAGGTGCTTTAGTTCCTCGTTACTTTCTGCCATTAGGGTAGTGAGATTATTGATAATTCTCCCATCAATCTTGATTCCAGCTTGTGCTTCATCCAGCCTGGCATTTTGCATGATGTACTCTGTATAGAGGTAAAATAAGCAGGGTGAAAATATACAGTCTTGATGTATTCCCTTTCCAATTTTGAACCAGTCCATTGTTCCATGTCCAGTTCTAACTGTTGTTTCTTGACCTGCTGGTTTCTCAGGAGGCAGGTAAGGTGGTCTGGTATTTGTATGTGTTTGAGAATTTTCCACAGTCTGTTGTGATTCACACAGTCAAAGGCTTTAGAATAGTCAATGAAGCAGACGTAGATGTTTTTCTGGAACACTCTTGCTTTTGCTGTGATCCAACAGGTGTTGACAATTTATCTCTGGTTCCTCTGCCTTTTCTGAAACCAGCTTGAACATCTGGGATTTCTCAGTTCACGCACTGCTGAAGCCTAGCTTGGAGAATTTTGAGCTTTACCTTGCTAGCATGTGAAATGAGAGTAACTGTGTAGTAGTTTGAGCATTCTTTGCCACTGCCCTTCTTTGGGACTGAAACAAAAGCTAACATTTTCCAGTCCTGTGGCCACTGCTGAGTTTTCCAAATTTGTTGGCATATTAAGTACAGCATTTTAACAGCATCATCTTCTAGGATTTGAAATAGCTCAGCTGGAATTCCATCACCTCCACTAGCTTTGTTTGTAGTAAAGCTTCCTAAGGCCCATTTGACTTCACATTCCAGAATGTCTAGCTCTAGGTGAGTGACCACACCATCGTGGTTATCTGGGTCATTAAGACCTTTTCTGTATAGTTATTCTGTGTATTCTTGCCACCTTTTCTTAATATCTTTTGCTTCTGTTAGGTCCATACCATTTCTATCCTTTATTGTATCCATATTTGCATGAAATGTTCCCTTGGTATCTCTAACTTTCTTGAAGAGTTCTCTAGTCTTTCCCATTCTATTATTTTCCTCTATTTCTTTGCAATGTTCACTTAAGAAGGTTTTATTTCTCTTTGGTATTCTTTGGAACTCTGCATTCAGATGAGTATATCATTCCTTTTCTCCTTTGCCTTTCACTTATCTTCTTTGCCCAGTTATTTGTGAGGCCTCCTCAGATAATCATTTTGCTTTGTCGCATTTCTTTTTCTTGGGGATAGTTTTGGTTACCACCTCCTATCCAGTGTTGCAAATCTACATCAATAGTTCTTCTGGCACTGTGTCTATCAGATCTAATTCCTTGAATCTATTTGCTAGCATGTGAAATGAGTGCAACTGTACAGTAGTTTGGCCATTCTTTAGCATCACCCTTCATTGGGATTGGAAGGAAAACTGGCCTTTTCCAGTCCTGTGGCCACTGCTGAGTTTTCCAGATTTGCTGACATATTAAGTGTACAAACTAGAATCAAGATTTCTGGGAGATTTACCAACAAACTCAGACATGCGGATGATACTACACTGCCACTACAATGGCAGAAAGTGAAGAGGAACTACAGAGCCTCTTGATGAAGGTGAAAGAGGAGAGTGAAAAAGCTGGCCTGAAACTCAACATTCAAAAAACTAAGATCCTGGCATCTAGTCCCATTACTTCATGGCAAATAGAAGGGGAAATAGTAGAAGCAGTGATATATTTTATTGGGTGGGGGCTCCAAAATCACTACAGATGGTGACTGCAGCCATGAAATTAAAAGATGCTTGTTTCTTAGAAGGAAAGCTGTGACAAACCTAGGCAGTGTATTAAAAAGCAGAGACATCACTTTGCTAATAAAGGCATGCAAAGTTAAAGCTATGGTTTTTCCAGTAGATGTGAAAGTTGGACCATAAAGAAAGCTGAGTGCTGAAGAACAGATGCTTTCAAACTGTGGTGCTGTAGAAGACTCTTGAGAATCCCTTGAACAGCAAGGAGATCAAACCAGTCAATCTTAAAGGAAATCAACCGTAAATATTCATTGGAAGGACTGTTGCTGAAGCTGAAGCTCCCATACTTTGGCCACCTGATGCGAAGAGGCAACTCACTGGAAAAAAAAAAAAAACCCGATGCTGAAAAAGATTGAAGGCCAAAGGCAAAGGGAGTGGCGGAGGACAGGATGGTTAGATAGCGTCACCAATTCAATGAACATGAATTTGAGCAAACTCCGGTAGATAGTGGAGGACAGAGGAGCCTTTGTAAGAGGTCACAAAGAGTCAGACATGGCTTAGCGACTGAACGATAATAACAACCATTTAGTTCAGAATCGTACTGATTACTTTGGAGAGAACTGGTACCGCTGTAGTTTTTAATCTTGCCATCCAGGGACATGCGAGCACCTTTTCATTCTTTCAGGCTTTCTTGGATGCCCTTTGGCAAAGTTTTATAGCTTGTATCATCATGGTCTTCCTTTTTGCGTTTTGTTATCAGCATCATTCCTGGGTATTCTACATCTTTGGTTGAAGTTGTGAGCAAGGTCTGCTTTTTATTCTTCCACAACTGATGACTGCTTGTATATAAATAAGAAAACCATGGGTAACTGTATGTCTTGTGACTTGCAATCCAATGAATACTAACTGCTTCAAATAGTTTGCCAGATGATTCCCTTACAAAATGTACTTAGCCACAACATTTTGTAGCTAGCCACTACTGCTTTGCTTCTTCCCTTTCAAGCTTTATACCTCATTTCTTACCTTATAAAATTTGATGGACTTCTAAACAATGCAAAATGTTAGTTAGAACATGGGGACCTTTATCCTAGTCCAAAAACTAATGGACATACTACTAATATTCACACACTGGATACATCTGTTCTGGACTGCTTGCAGGTAGGTAAACTTGGTCAGCTTAAGGACAGCTTCTTTAGTCAGCTTCTAAATAATCATTTTAAGAGGCCTTCCTGCTACCATCTCAAAGTAAACACTAAAGACAGTCTAACACAGTGGGAAGAGTGATACTCCAAAAAGACAGAGGCCATGGTTGATATTAAAGACCTGCTCCAGTTATTTGGGGGAGCTGAGGCAAAGTTCCTAACTCAATAGGACTGTTCTCCTAGCTGGGAAGTGAGGGGCTTAAACCAGGGATTCAAGGGGTTCACAAAATGATTCCATTTTGTGATTCTTGATCTAGAAGACTAAGCACAATGTAAGGCAGAGCTGTTACTCTTTCTTCCAGTAAGAGCTGGGTGGGCCCTATCGTATACCGGCACTTTCAGGGTACCAGGGACACAGCACTGAGGGGCACACGCAGCCCTGCCTGCAGGACGCCCACAGTCTGGCAGCGATCACAGACAAGTCAGCAAGTCCTGTGGTGATGCGACAGTCCCTGTATGACTATCCAGTATGGCAGCCACTGGCCACATGTGGCCTAGGGACATTTGAAATGTGCTAATATGGCTGGAGAACTGAAACTCTGATTTTATTAAATTTTAATTGAGATAAATTTAAAGGCCCACTTGTGGCTAACTGCTACCACTCTGAACTGTACAGGCAGAGACAAGAATCTAATTCAATGACCCTGAGTACCACCACTGTGCCAGGAACTGCCCATGTTATCACTTTGGTGCAAGAGTATATGCAGGCCCACAGGGTACTTACAGGCTTACAGATTTAGAGAGATAAGACAATCTGATGACACAACTGGAGAAGACTCAGTGCCAGGTGCAGACATCAGAAGCTGAAAGTCACGGGGACTTAGAGAAGGGAGCCGTGCTTACTCATATTGACTCTTTGTATGACCTCATGCCTATTTTCCCTCTAAAATGGTTGTGATGACGGTGCCATCTGTGCTAAGCCTTCAAATCGCAGGACTGTGATGTGATGGATTAGAAGAGAAGAACCTAGAGATCTACAAAGGCTTTACAGAATACCCAGGATAATGAAGGAATATCAGTCTAAATTGCTTTAGACCACGATGTCTGAAAAGAGGGATTCTCTAAATGACCTCCCACAGAGGCCTCTTACATGCAATTAAATCTGGGACTTTCTCAGTTGCAAATGAATTTTCTCAAGAATGGCATAAGATCACAAGCCTTCACTCACTAACTAAAAAAGTGAATGGTGGATTGTAACAGGGCAAAACAAAGGAGGTTATTTCTAATGCTAAACAGTTCTGCAAGAATCTCCTTAGCTTCTTAAAGAAAGAAAATTTATTGAAGAAACCATTTTTATTTCAGGAGAAGACTTCACAAAAACACTACATTCTTCTCAAATTAACTACTGACATGAATGTCATCCTGGTCCCACATCCCTGGTATGGCCTGCTCTGGGCCTGGAGTGCAGAAAGGCCCCAGGAAAGGGCCTGCGTGACCTGAAGTTGAGAACACTGTGAAGCCTGTGAAGATGCTAGAGCAGCAGCAGTCAGGCCCAGCTTCCCTCCCAAATTGCACGATGGTTCACTGGCACCCCTTCAGTTCCGTTCAGCTCAGCCGCTCAGTCATGTCCAACCGTGCGCCAGGCTTCCTGTCCAACACCAACTCCCGGAGTTCACTCAAACTCATGTCCATTGAGTCAGTGACGCCATCCAACCATTCATCCTCTGTCGTCCCCTTCTACTCCTGTCCCCAATCCCTCCCAGCATCAGGGTTTTTCCAGTGAGTCAGCTCTTCACATCAGGTGGCCGGGGTATTGGAGTTTCAGCTTCAGCATCAGTCCTTCCAATGAACACCCAGGACTGATCTCCTTTAGGATGGACTGGTTGGATCTCCTTGCAGTCCAGGGGACTCTCAACAGTCTTCTCCAACACTACAGTTCAAAAGCATCCATTCTTTGGCCCTCAGCTTTCTTTATAGTCCAACTCTCACATCCATACATGATTACTGGAAAAACCATAGCTTTGACTAGACATATCTTTGTTGGCAAAGTAACGTCTCTACTGTCTAGGTTGGTCATAACTTTTCTTCCCAGGAGTAAGTGGCTTTTAATTTCATGGCTGCAGTCACCTGTAGTCTCCTTCAGATCTGCAGTGGGCCTTCCCTTAGGCCTGGCTGTGCTACCTGGAGGCCAGCGTGGAGCATGGGGCGGGTTCCCAGGACTCAGGCTAATGTGGCATAAGTGGGTCTGAGCCCGTGGCTCCACTCACCCCCTCCTGGTCTGCCAACAGCATCCTGCAGGGCTGGGGGACCAACTCTGAATTCTGGTTCCAGGGCGGCTCTCTGGCTTGTCAAGCAAGAACACAGCAAGGGAGCTGAAGAGTACAAAGTGTTTCCCTTCATGCAGTGTGCTCTCAAGGTCCTGCCAAGGAAAGTCTGCCTAAACGGAGGGCTGGCACTTATTTTTTGAAGGAAATTGGGTGATGGGGTGAGAGTCAGAAGAATGTGCCTTCTGCTTCTTAGCCTACAGTGTAATTTGTCAAAAGGCACTGTGAGCACCAGGCTGAACAGGGCAGGAAACAGAAAGAGGGCTGAAAGGTTCCAAAGAAGTCAGTCTCGCTTATCCCCCAGCTCCGGATGTCAAGACAGAACCTGCTGTGCACTGCGGACGGGAGAACAGTGTGTAAACAGGGAGGGACTTCTCAGTCTCAGGGCCACCTACGGCCCCCACAAGCCCTCTGTACTGCCCCCTGTGGAGTGCTTCAGAAGGTCAAGGTCGAAGCCCCTGGGCCTCTGGGGCCCACAGAGCAGAGGCGGAGAAGGGCCCCTGCCATGTCCTGGGGCCCTGGGTTTAGCTGTCTGCAGTGGAGACAACTCACAACACCAACAATGCATTTGGCTCAGGAACTGCTAACAAATGTATGGTACCGTGGTGGCTCAAGAATTCTGCAAAGGAGACGAAGATGAGGAATGCAGCGGCCAGCCACAGAAGTGAAAGCGACCAGTTCAGAGGACCATCGAAGCTGATCCTCCTAAGGATCTACACGAGAAGTTGCTGAATAACTCAGTGTCGACCCTCTCAGGGTCGTTCAGCATTTGACGCAAACTGGAAAGGTGAAAAAGCTCGACACGTGGGTGCCTCATGAGCCGACGCAAATCAAAAAAATTGTCATTCTGAAGTGTCATCTTCTCTTATTCTACTCAACAACGAACCATTTCTTGACTAGACTGTGACATATGACGAAAAGTGGATTTTATACAACCACCAGCAATGACCAGCCCAGTGGTTGGACTGAGAAGCTCCATGCACTTTCTAAAGTTCAACTTGCACCAAAAAAGGTCGTGATCACTGTTTAGTGGTCAGCTGCCCATCTAACCCACTACAGCTTTCTGATGCAACTATCCTGGTGAAACTATCACATCTGAAAAGTATACTCAGCACATTGATGAGATGTGCCAAAACCCACAATGCCTACAGCTGGCGTTGGTTAACAAGGGCCTAATTCTTCTTTATGACAATGTCCAACTGCATGTCGCACAACCCATGCTTCAAAAGTTGAATGAACTGGGCTACAAAGTTTTGCCTGATCCGCCATATTCACTTGACCTCTTGCTAACAGACTACCATTTCTTCAAGCATCTCAACAACTTTTTGCAGGGAAAATGCTTTCACAACCAGCAGCAGGCAGAAAATGCTTTCAGGAGTTCATCAAATCCCGATGCATTTGATGAATAAACAGACTTATCTCTCCTTGGTAAAAATGTGTTAATTTTAATGGTTCCTATTTTGATTAATAAAGTTATGTTGGAGCCTAGTTATAATGATTTTGAATTCACGGTCCAAAACCACAATTACGTTTTCACCAACCTAATAGCACTGTTCCTACCTTCCCACCTCCCATCTATACCTGAGGCTCGGAGGGTGAGGGTTGGGAGAGGGAGACAGACATACCCAGGTCCCTGAGATGCTGGCGGGTGCCGTGAGGTCTGGGAATAACAGCCAGAGTGTGGGAGCAGGGTTGGGACCCTGAAGTGCTCTATGATATTCGCCCTGCCTCTCCTTTTTGGTACTTGAAAAACTTGCACATTAAAAATAAATTGCCAGGAAATCGATGCTCAGGATATTAATTCCTCTTCTAGTGGAGACTCAGACTCTAAAGAACCATAGCAGTTTAACCACTTCAAGGGCTCTTGAAGGCCCCTCTGTCTGTGTCTATGTGGAATCTGGAGCCCAGAGAGAGGTGACCACTCAATACTTCACAGCCAGCTGCAGCAAGTCTTCCCAGAACCAAGGGTCTCCCTTGTTCCAGTCTGAAGTCAGATTTCTGGTCCACCTCACCAGTTCTGCCTTTGTCCAACCCAGCTACCCTGTGAATGCAGACTGGGCCAGAGTCTAGGGGCTTAAACTGGGAATCATTCAAAGATCATCTACAGACTTCAGGATGAAATTTGGTTTGGTTGTGGAAAACCTCATAGTTAGCCTTCAAAATAACCATCTTTTAAAAGTACTAAAAGAAATGCTCTAAATTCATTGGTTTCATAGGCTTTCCTCCCACCCACCCCTCCCCCGCTGCAAAGACACCAAAGGACAGGGAGTGTTTGTTTCCTTTTAACAGTTGATATCCCTTAACTAGACAACATTCTTTTCAGTCCCACCTAGATTTAGCAACTTTGCTTAGAAGTGTAGATTTAATAAGCTTTCCACTAACAAACAATAACAACTGCCTGATCTCTCAGGGAGGGACTTTCTTAGCCAACAGGAGGGGCCCTGGTGTGCAGTAGCTAAAACAAGTGTCTGGCAGAAACTCAAAGAGACAAAGGAGTATAAGCTGAAACCTGAGTCCCCCCTCCCCCAGAGTAGCTCCCTAGGCCCCCTTTCACTCCCCTACCCCAGACCTGGAGGCAATCTCTGTCCCCAGTTCCTCCAGGGGCTGGTGTTTTAATGGGTGTTGGAAAGCAGCCCCCAGCACTTCCTACCCCTTCAAAGGTGGTGCCGGGAGAGGATTAGCTGACTGCAGGGGGACTTGCTGCTCAGAAAACCTGCAGCTTCTCAAAGTTCAAAGGCCCCTCAGGAACATCAAAGGGCACAGGATGCCCCAGACAGAAGACCAGTTAAGGACAGGCTGCTTCCTGCCCCTAATGACCCTCACTCCCTTCCTTCCCTGAAACCACACATCAGCAGGGGCTTTATGGCCTCATTACTTAGATCTGCCTTTTCCTCTTTGACCAGGAACTGGGGTAGGGTGAGGTGCAGGGGTGGGGTGTGCACTCCATCCCAGCTCCCAGCTTTGAAATGCACGCCACGGGGTCAGCAGGCCTGAGGGGGTGTTGCCCCCAGTGACCCCGGCACCAGACCCTCTATCCCAGGGCTTTTGTCTGCCTACTACCTCAGTGTGGACACCCCTTCCCACCCTCCATATAAGGCCCAGATTGCTGGTCACCTTCTCAGCAGCCTCAGCCCTTCCCCGCTAAGAGGGACCCCTCCTAAGGCCTTTCAAGGCCTCCTTGGGGGTAGAATTTGCCATTTTTACACCTCAACAGCCCAGAGCCTCCCCGAAGACAGGCCCACCACTAGCCACACAGAAGGTGCTGATGAGTATTCGTAAACTGATAACAGACTGCACCGAAGCCAATCAGCTGGGCGCTATCTAGGAACTCCTCTTGCAAGTCTTCACACCACGGCTCAATGGTCTCTGCGCCCATCATGCAGGGGGCAGGGTGAGCTGGGAGCCTCAGGGCAGAGCCTGGGGAGCCCTTCTCTGAGCAGTGGTCTCATAAGCAAGCAGCCACCCCCTCCATCAAAACAAAATGGGCTCTGTCATCCCTCCCTTGACCTAAGGCACGTTATGGCCTGCCTAAATGAAACACTAGAGAGACAGGACAGAATTTCAAAGGCAAATTCTAGAAT
The DNA here is from genome assembly GCA_917880005.1 of Nanger dama. Taxonomy (NCBI): domain Eukaryota; kingdom Metazoa; phylum Chordata; class Mammalia; order Artiodactyla; family Bovidae; genus Nanger; species Nanger dama. The sequence continues at coordinate 6,190,271 of CAKJTW010000044.1, read as the reverse complement.
CTTAAAACCAGGAGGAATGTCACTCAGTTCCTGTAAATCACTGGTCCTCATCCTGTAGATCTCCTGGAAGAGAAACCCCGAGGCCTGGCTCTCACCACCAGAGGTTCTGATTCCACTGGTATGAGGCATGACCCCAAGCATCTGGACTTTTGAAAGCTCCCAAGTGATTCTAAAGTCCATTGAAGTCTGAGAACTGCTGCTAGTGTTGACCAGTGGTTCTCAGACTTCAGCACCAGCTAGAGACCCCCAGTGCACTGTGAAAACCCAGACAGCTGGGCTCTGCCCCAGACTTTCTGATTTGGTCTTAGTCTAAGGGGTAGGGGGTCAAGGGCGGGATGACAATTCACCTTCGATTAGGTTCCCTAGAGATGCTGAAGCTGCCAGTCCAAGAAGCATGCCTGAGAGCCACTGCTGATGATCTTCCTAGTAGCCATCTCACCTTGACTATGGGTGAGAGCTACCTGGGAAACTCTGAACATAACAATTCCTGGAGCCCACCGCACACCAGGTAAATCAAGATTTCTAGAGGAGAGGCCAGACACTAGTACTGTACAGGGGCTCCCGGGGTGTGTAATGTAGCCCCTGGGCTAAGACAGCACCTCTAGAAACAGGCCATCCTCAGCAGAGGCAGTGACCAGCGCTTCCAAGCCGCACCGGGCCTTCACGCACACACGATCTGGCCTGCCTTCTGAGCACTGACTGAGCCCCTCCCTTCACGACGTGCCACAGTTCAAGTATTTGAGCTCACATTCTTGTCCCCCTCTGCTTTTCTTTCCTTCTGCCCACAAATTTCAGGGAGAAATCCAAGTTCAGAACAAATGGCAGGAGTTCTCATCACGTTTTCAGCCAAGCAAAAGATTAGGACAATTACATCCCGGTTAGTCAAAGTCAAAATTCTGACACTGTTCTTTATTTCTGCCCAGATTCCCAATTTAGGGGGCGAGACCAGGAGCACACTAGTGTCTGTAGCTTCTGGACACAGACAAAGTACATGACCCAAGTGTTTCATCTGCAGATTCTAAGGAGCAAATTTCAGGCACAGTAATCACCCTGGTGCTAAATTATTAAATGGTGGTTTATGTGGCTCTCTGAAGTATCCTGGGAACTGAATACATGGAGTCACAGGTCTCTAACCCAAGGGTTTGTTCTTCAAGTTTCTACAACGTTGAGACTTTGGGGGTTTTGTCACTACTATTTCTTTTTCCTTTTTTTTTTAGGCCTTACTTAAGCAATATTTTTATCTTAAAAAAATCTTCACTTCCCCTGGTATAAATTATAGCTTCTTGCAGTAATCACTACTGCTTAACTGGCATTCAATTTACAGGATAAAAATATATTCTTCTGGCCGTCTAAATGACTGTGTACACAACTTGTCCTCAAACCCACTCTGAATTTTGGCTCAGAGCAACCATCATGTTAAGAGGATGGAATGCGGTTTCAAGTAATGCCAGAAGTATTGCATAAGCGATAATTGATATTTTTACTAGCGGCAACTTTGTAGTTGATAATGGGTTATTAAAACAGGAAAAGAGGCCCTCCCCACAGGATCCCATCTGAAATGTACAAGGAAGAGGTGTTCCAGACAAAATGCTTCTCAGTGTCAATAAAGGGTGGTTCCAGCAGGCCCTCCATCTTCCAGAATGTGCAGCCCCTGGCAGAAAGCAGCAGGGAAGACGGCCTCCAACTCCTGGGTCTCCTCAGTCTCAACCAGGGAGCTGTGGCCCCCCATGGGTCCCCTCCCACTCTCCGCCCCGCCCCCCGCCCCCCACCCCGCCCCTCTGACCACAGGCGACCCAGCTCTGGTGGGTGGGACTCTGTTGCATTTTGGAGTGAAAGACGAGCCAGAAATAGCAAGGGTACCAAGTGTCCTGTCATCCTATTCCTTTTAAAAAATAATCCTGATTCTGGCCTTTATTTAAATGTCTGCTTTCAACTTGTGTTTACAGAAGAGATTCGTGTCCCATCTGGCCGCCCTGACAGCAGTCTAGCTGGTCTGAGCTGGGCACTGTCAAAGCTGCAGCTGGCTGCACCATTCGGGCCGCACCCACCACCAAGGCGTGTCCTCCAGGTGGCACTCAGGGTGACCTCACTGAACGGAAGGCAGCAGAGGGCTCTCCTAGGACAAACACCACAGGCTGAGCCCTCCTCCACCTGGAGAACTTCAAGAGAACGCTCATTCTTTAGGAAAAGGAACCACTCTAATTCTTCACGCAGGACCCTGAGGCCAGGGTCGCAGCGGACCTGCAGGGGCGGGGTGCACTGGGCAGGACAGGGACTCAAGGCCTCGGGGTCATCTCCCCTTTGGGTCACTTTTGCCCCTGATGCTCAGTCGGTGAGACCACCAGCTCCCTCTGAGTGCTTTCCACCTTACATCAGCACAATTCTACCCCCACCCCCCCCACCCCAGAGGAGGGCAAGACTTCACATGCTTGCTTTTCTTCCTCACCCTCCAGCCCAAACACGGACTCATTCTTGTCAGAGTCACAGGCATATAAATATTTTTCTCAGCCAAAGAGTTTCTTTTAGAGTGCTAGAACGAAGATAGCAGGAGTGGGAGGGGGAGAGAGCGAGCGCTAGAGGGAGGGGATACGGGGACAGGCTGGCCTGCTCTCCTAAGTGTTCCTGCAACAAGGCTGTACTGTCCTTCAACAGATGACAGGACCGGCCTTGGACAACGGCCTGCCCTGTGACTCGCCTTCCAGGCCCTACTGCCCGGGCCTGAGGTCAAACAAGGGGAAACGGACCCACGTAGGTGTGGACTTCCTCTGCTTCCAAGCTGTCATTTCTTTCTGCGTCACCCTAAATGTCTGTGACTGTCACATGCGTGAAGGCTCCCTCGGAGTGCTATCTGCTGGTTTCCTAGGAGCTGATCAGGTCCCTGGGGCCAACAGACCACGCTCTCTGGCTTCCCATTTCCCCCACTCCATTGTTCCCCAGGGCACCGTCACCCATCAGCACAGATGCATCCAGACCACAGAGGACCCTCTTCAGGCGGGAGGAAGACAAATGTGAAAACTCAAAGACTACAATGGGCAAAGGTTTCCCAAGGCCCACTCATCCCGACCTGTTTCTGAAACAGGGGAGAGAGAGCTCTTGAGAAGCACGAACACACCCAAGTTATGTCACCATCCCCTTCCAAACCCCCTGCCTTTTCTCTCTCATTACAGGCAAGACTCATGGAGATGGCACCAAACCAGAACCCACTCAGGCTCCTTTTCAAAATGAGGTGAGTGTGCTAAGGATGGGGAAGCTCTGCCTTTTCTGTGCTTCCAGAGCCATCAGAACTGGTCGACGAAGGGGAAGGAGTGCTGACGCTGGCACTGTATAAACAATAGTGGTCATTTTCAACGGTGAAATGAGATGATGGATGCAAAGCGCTTGAACGGCGCCCAGCCAGAGGGCAGGCGCTGCTCCTGCGGCTGTACCGATGATGTGCAGGATAACTGCTCAGGGGACTGAAGACAGGTCCTCAAACTTGGCTGTGTGTTCAAGCCACCTCAAGAAGTTTAGAAAATTTTAAATGCCTGGATCCCACCAGCAGAAATCCTGACTCAATTGCTATGAGGTGTGGCCTGGCCACCTGCATTTCTGGAAGACCTTCAAGGCATTCTCTCTCTTAAACTTTTAGTTTTGAAATAACTACAGATGTATATGAGCTGGAAAGAAAATACAGAGATGGGGTTCTGTACCCCCATACACACACCCATACACGCTGCTACCCATAAACCATAATCACAGCACAATCAGGACGTCATGGCATCACCAATAGACTACACTTCCATGGCCACCCTCCACCCCACCCCCTTAAACCCTGGCCAACACTAATCTGTCTCCTATCTCTATGTCCTTCCTGGTGGCTCAGATGGTAAGGAATCTGCCTGCAAGGCAGGAGAGCCAGGTTCAGTCTCTCAGTTGGGAAGATCCCTTGGAAAAGGAAATGGCAACCCACTCCAGTATTCTTGCTTGGAGAATTCCATGGATAGAGGTACAGTCCAGGGGGTTACAAAGAGTCAGACACGACTAACACTTTCATCTCTACGTTATACCATGAATGTTATATAAATGGAATCAGGCAGTATGCATCATTTTAGGACTGGCTTTTTTTTTCACTCAGTATCATTCCCATGACTGAGTTCATCATCTGTTCATTTTGGTGTGTTTTTTTTTAACTGCAGAATAGTATTCCATGGTATGGATGTATCAGCTTGTATAACTATTCACCCACTGAAAGATCTGGGTAGTTTCAAGCTTTTGGCTGTTACATCCAAAAGCTGCTATAAACATTCATGTACAAGTTTCTATGTAAAAATAAGTTTTTATTTCTCTTGGATAAATGCCCAGGAGCACAACCGCTGGGTCTTAGTTTTAAAAGGAACTGCCAGATCATTTTCCGAAGCGGCCATACCACTTTACTTCCCCACCAGCAATACATGAGCGACCTGGTTCCTCCGCACCCGGGCCAGTGTTTGGCTGTATGGCCAGCCATCTGGTGAGTGAGCCCTGGGTGCCTGAAAACAGTGCTGCCTGGCTCCTGTTCATTAACTGTGGTGATGTCTGTGGGGTGGAAGGCACTCCCATCGGCTGTCTGGTGTCACCCGGCCACTCTCTGCCGGGAGGGGTATGGGAATGGGAAGCTGCTGGGCTGGGGCTCCTTGAGCCACTGGGATGAGGACGAGGAGGCACAGGCCTGGGCTGCTGCCTGCTGTGTGCTGGCTGAGGGTCATGAGCTGGGCTTCACTGTGTAGCGGCCAGCAGCTCAGCCAGCCCAACACATCTTGTGTATGGAAGGGGGTGTAGCAGGCTTCCCACAAGGTCTCCTTGGCCTCTGTCTTTCCTAGCCCATCGCTCAAGGAGCAGGCTGTTCTTGGGTTTTATGTTTTTATCTGTTGATGGTTCCAGGTCACAGACCTCTAGGTCCCAAGTCCAGACACATGGGAGGTAAAAAGAAAGCCTTGGAAGTCACCATGCTGTCGTTTCTCATATCCTCAGGACCCCAGCCAATCTGCCTTCTTCTTCCCAGCTTTCATAGCCCTTTTATTATTGTCTGTTGAATAATTCTCAAGGTACATTTGGTTGCATTTAAAGGAGAGGAGCAGGGAAAAGGTGAGGCCAGGACCAAAGCCAGCACTGGCTCCCTGAATCCTCAAACCATGCTATGGAGAAGGGAAAGTCAGTGTGCCCACTATGGGGAAGTTGGAGACATAGGAAGATTAACTGACTCAAGCTGTGGCAAAGCTGCCTTCAGGATTTTCTCCCTGAATTAAAGCTGAATTAAAGCTGCAGGCCTGGGCTACACGCTTGGGCAGAACCTCGGAGGCCTGTGTCCTAGGGCACAGCACGGGCCCTGCCTTTCCCCTGCGCCGCTTGACAGCCACTGGCTGCACAGCTGCCAAGGTCCATGGTCTCGGTCAGAGCTCCTCCCTCTCTGAACTGTCACCACCTTCTCTCTGTGACCTCTAGACCAGGCCTGCCGGACCCCCGTCACAGTGGCTTCCGTGGGAGGCTCTGCACCCTGCCCGCTGTGTCCCTGGCTCACTGCCCTCAGCCCCCCATGCATCCCCCCTCCTCTGACTACTCTGCAATCTCCTCCCTCAAAGCCCATACCCACCCTCCTGCCTCCTCTCTGAGGACTCTCAACATGGCCCTTTTATGGGACTGATTGTCCTGCACATCATGCGCCACAATAAACAGCCTGCTACTTCCAAACGCGTCATAACTTTATATTACGATAATCCTGGTTTCATCACCTACAAGCTGCAGGGCTGCGGTGGGTCGCGTAACCGGCGCTTCAGCTTCCTCGCCTGCAGGATGGAGAGAGTGACAGTGCTCACCCCACAGGGTGGAGGGGAGGGCTGAAGGACTAGTGAATGGAAGACACTGAAAGCCAGCCTGGATGACAGACCCGCGAGAGCGGCTCCGCCCAGCACGGGCGCGGCTCGGCTGCCATTCCGCCTTCGGGCCTGCAGGTCCTGGCCTAGTTTGTCGTTTATGTTGTGCAGGGGTCAGGATCAACAAGGGGAGGGTTTGATGTGAGCTCAGAGAACAGCTCAGCTCTCCCCATGCTCCAAGAGTCTCTCCTTCAATCCCCAGGCTGCAAGGAACCAGCTCTGTGCAGGAAATCAACACTGCTAGAGAACTCGAATTTGATGAGCTTTCTTTCTTCGTTGGGTCGAAGCCACTCTCCAGGTGTTTTGAGCATGCTGGTTTTACCCTGCTCTCTCTCAGGGGCTGTGCAGAGACCCCTTGTGCCCGGCTGCCTCTCATGTGCCCCCAAGTGCCTGTGTCCCCAGCCCTACTCTTCAGCACAGACACACTCAGCTCCTCCAGCTGCTCCCTTCACCACCCCTTCCCTTTCACATGGCATAATCCTGCCTCCTGTGCTCTTTTTAAAATAGACTTCCCAATACTGAATGCAAGACTCCTGATGCCACTTAACCTCTGAAGGGCAAAGCAGAGCCGTCACTGCCTTCTTCATTTTTGGAAATGAGGCTCCTGTTAATGGGGCTTAAGAATGCATGTGTTTTAATGAGTATGAAGATAACCATGAAAGTGAAAGTGAAATCGCTCAGTCATGTCTAACTCTTTGTGACCCCATGGACTGCAGCCTATGAGGTTCCTCCATCCATGGAATTTTCAAGGCAAGAGAACTGGAGTGGGTTGCCATTTCCTTCTCCAGGGGATCTTCCCGACCCAGGGATTGAACCTGGGTCTCCCACATTGCAAGTAGATGCTTTTACCATCTGAGCCACCAGGGAAGCTCACCAGCTAACAGCAACCCTTTACATATAGGAAATCAGTTTTATCTCTTGTGCCAATCTTACTCTATGGGCTGCTGCAGAGTTAAGGAGGATTATGAGTTGGAACTCAGTGGAAAACAGTCCTGGGATCAATTAGTAATGTCTGTCAATGGAGTACAATGCGGAAGTAGAGACACATGTGTTTGCTGGCAGGGGCCAAAATCTTTTTACACATGCTGCCATTAAGCCATGTCTCCACCATCCTGTGCATTACATCTGCTTCATCTGGGGCTTAACTCATATTAAATCCCATCTGGAAAGCTGCAAAGCATATGGTTAGTGCACAGATTTCAACACTGACAAAGGGCTTGAAGCCTGACTGCCACTTACCAGTGGACTGTCCCTGCACCTCTCTATAAAATGCAAATGATAATACCATAGGATTGGAGGTGAAAATGAAATGCAATCATGATTTTCAGCATTTGGCCCATTTTTCTAGGTGGTAAAGAACTTCATATTTTCTGAATGTCTGCACACCATTCTCCCTCCTGTCTCTGTGCCATCTTAGTGTCTGATGGGCATGTGTCTTCTCTCCACATGCATGCAGCTCATGATAGAAATGTTAAATCAGTGAGCCCCAGGGCAGCCAGAAGCCTCTCTCCCGGGTAGATATTTCTCTAATAATGATGCTTTGAGTCAAGTTCAAGTTATAAGTTCATTTAACTGCAGCAGTATCCAGCCCATGGTTCCACATATTTCCCATCAAGAGTGTTAAGAGTTTTGCAGAAACCTGGATGAAATTTACATTTTACATTCTCTGCTTTTGCAGGATCTGTTGGGGATGACTTGTCTGGAGGTTCTCGGCTGACTTCCAGGATTGCCTCTTTTAAACCTGAGTGCTCATGAATGATGTTTGATGAGTCATTCTGGAATCCTTCCTCCAAATAATATTAATATCCCGAGTCTAAAATGTATGCCATTTGTCTCATTCCCCTCTTACATGACAGCATTTACCTATTTTAGTCTTTAGCACCCCTGCTTTCCCTCATTGCCAGTGCTCTCTTTGCAAACAAGTCTCCTCAGCCTGAGCCAAGAAAGCCTGAATCATGTGAAGCACCTTCACCTCCTCCATTATTGTCCATTGATCTCTTTCACCTCCTCCATTATCTAGCCATTGATCGCTCTCATCTCCTCCGTTATCTAGTCTTTAGCTCCTACTGGTACAACATGTAGTATGCAGCCTCTAAAGGAGCGCATGAACCCTGGGTGGGACTCGCTGGGCAGTTCGGTCATGATGAGCATGCCCAGTGATAAAGGCAACTGAGTTACCAAAGCCAGTGTCCCTCGGGGTGTGGCTCTTCAAAAGACACCATGCTCTTGGCCTTCAAAAGGGATATCTTTACAACCCTCTGCAAATCTGCCAGTTTGGAAGTAGGATCACTTTGGTGGACTTTTTACTTTCTTTCCACTTTGGTAACCAGCTCCCATTGTTTTCTCTCCTGGGACATTTTTCACAAAGAAACAATTTTTGTAATCGCCTGGCAGGAGTTGTTCTATGCACAACAAAGACCAGAGAATAAGAAGTTCTGCAGACCAACGCCAGGCATTGCTAGGCCCCACCTCCAGGGCAGATGGACTTCTAGGCCACTGTGATTCAACTCGTGTTGCAGCTAGAAGTGACCAAGGGCCTGGATTTCAGGGCTTACTCTAAGCTCTCATATTCCAGGCCTTTCCACACAGCATTTGGGCTCTGCACTTGTCTCCTAGACTTTGGGTAATATGAGAAAGTAACATCTTTGATATTAGATACAAAAAACAATTAAGAGACTGAGTTGCCCGCTGCGTGATTCTACCAATGGGGCAATGCCAGGATGGACTCTGCGCATGCAGGTCACTGGCACCGAGGTTGGGAAGAAGCCACACTTAGGAAAAGCACTGACTCTCCCACAACGGCTACTGCCTCCAAACTGAGAACAGAAACTGAAAGGGAGACTGGAGGGGGAAAGACAGGAACGCCAGCATCTCAAGGCCTTAGGTCAAGGGCCTCTGCTGCCCTTTGGGGATGTCAAAGACCACTGCGCTGGAGGCTTTTCCAGAGCGTCTGACAGTTTTGTTCAGTGTTTCAGTCCTGTTACTTCTTTCCATTTTCTTCATGGAAATATCTCATCTCACAGGCAAACCAAATTCTGCTTGATCAGCATGTTCCTAAACGGGTCTGTTGACATCCATGAGTTTGACAGTCTGGTATTTAGCCCAAAATTTATCAGATTTTATGATACATCACATTAAATCTTTACATTAGAGTGGGGTCGGAGAAGGCAATGGCACCCCACTCCAGTACTCTTGCCCCCGTGGATAGAGGAGCCTGGTGGGTTGCAGTTCATGGGGTCACTAAGAGTCAGACATGACTGAGCGACTTCACTTTCATGCACTGCAGAAGGAAATGGCAACCCCCTCCAGTGTTCTTGTCTGGAGAATCCCAGGGACGGGGGAGCCTGGTGGGCTGCCGTCTATGGGGTCGCACAGAGTCGGACACGACTGAAGCGACTCAGCAGCAGCAGAGTGGGGTCACTTTTAACAAGTAGGAAGTGCCAACCATGACAAGGAAAGCTGGTCTCTAAGCCACAGAGGAAGCTGAATGGAAACCCAGCATCAACTCTGGAAGCCTGGTCAAGGCCCGGTGGAGGCTGCTGGCATCGCAAGGATAGTACATGAAGCACCGGTGAAATGGGACCATGGAAAAGATTCCAAAGTCAAGGCAATAAAGCTGTTCTAAAAACTCCCTCAGGGACCAAAATTTTAAAAGTGAATTTTTTTCCCTTCAGCTCCATATAAAGAACTCTACGTTTATATGTATACACACACACACACACACACACACACACACACACACACACACACACACACACACACACACACACACACACACACACACACACACACACACACACACACAGGTACAATATATAGCTAGGAGCGAGCACTGCTCTGAGATGGGTCTCAAAGTATCACATGCAAAGGAATCACCCAGCTGGGCTTGGACCCTGCATTCCTAACAGGTTCCCAGGTGGCAGGATGCTACTGCTCCTGGGAACCACTCTCTGAAGAACAAGGCGGGGTGCAGCAGGAGTGAGTGTGTCTCCCATCTGTCCCTGGTATAGCTCCACACCCAGGGCTGCCTCACTCTTCCTCACCAGATGCTGAACAGGGCATTGGAAAGGGGTGCTCAGGTGGCAGCTGCCAAGTCAGTAAGAACAGATCAGGCTGGGGTAGCGTGAGGTCGCGGTGCGGGGAAAGGATGGGTCCTGGGAGCCTGCTCTGCGGAGTGAGCCAAGCTCCACATGGGCCAGGCAGCCGGCCGCCAGCGCCTCTGTCTGCACGGTAGCTCTCTCCCGCGGCCAAAGCAGTTTCCGCCCCTCCCTGGCGGAAGCAGAGCACAGGTCACGGAGATTCATCCCGGGGCTTCCCCGGGCAGTCCACCTCAGGCTGGTCAGGCGTCCTTCACCCAGGAAGCACGGGTTCCTGCCTGGAAGGCATCTCTGCCTGAAAACCAAACCTCCCGAGCAGGCTCTCAGCGGGCGAGTCCTCAGTGTCTGAAGCTGCCCTGTGGCAGGCGTCCCGCTGGGCCCGGGCGGCCCTGGTGTGGGGAGACAATTTAACAAGTCTGACTTGGAAAGCCACCACTGTTTCTCTGAGCCCTTCTCGTTAGCAACCTACCTGGTTATGAGCTGGGAGGCCGTGGCCCTCGCAGAGGTGCAGGTTCACCCCCATAACGCCCCAGTCCCCCAAGTCACAGGGCCCAGCTGCTCCAGGGGCTGTCTGCCCACCTCAGCCACAGCCTCTCTGGGGACTCCGACGACCCCAAGATTTTTCCCGGCTCAGTTCAGAACTGGCCAAGGCGCCTTCTTCGCGTTCTCTTTTTGCTCCTGATGATAGTGTTGGTGAGTCACCAGGCTCACTTCAAGCGGCCCCTTCAAACACCACAGAAACGCGGCTGTGCTTAAGGCGAGGCCTTTGTCAGGCATCCAGTGACCCTGGGAGTGTTACGACCTTCCACATTCTATATCCTTCCACTTATTCATATTTTTTCTGAGAGGCCATCCCCAGACCCTCATGCAGGCCCCTGACAACCACAGTGCTCTGTTCTGAGATCAGGAACAAGACCCATGATTTCCAGCTCCCCTGGCCCCTTCGAGCTCCTCTGCTGGTCCCGTGTGCCGCTGCCATCATCTGGCAAAACCACCTCCAGGTTAGGTGGGAGCATGCCCTCGGTGCCTAAAACTGGACAAGGAGATTAGGGCCCTTTCCCAGAACTGCTGTTGACTGGGCTGGTGGCAAAGTTCCCGGGGTGAAGAGAATGTGCAGCTGCCCTCAGGCCTTTGGAATTTTCCATTAGCAGCGGGCAGTGGATGAACAAGGATTTCAGGCATGAAACCAAATACCTTGGGAGAATGCGGGCATGTGTGAGCCACAACAAAACACCACAAGCTGTGTGGCTTATCAACAATAGAAACTTCTTTCTCACAGTAGTAGATGCTGGAAGCCCAAGGTCAGAGGCCCAGCACAGTGGGGTCCTGGGGCCCCTTCCTGGGTTGCAGAGGCTGCTATCTTGTTTTTTCACACAGCAGAAAGAGAGCTAGCCAGCTCTCTGGTCTCTTCTTTGAAGGGCACCAATCCCATTTGTGTGGGCTCCACCCTCTTGAGCTAGTTACTGCTCAGAGGCCCCACCTCCACATACCATCACCATAGGGGTGAGATCTCAACTCAGGAGTCTGGGGGACACAAACACTCCATCCGTAACAGAGCACTCCTCCGTCTGTGGAGAAGTTTGCACGCTAGAACGCCCCACCGCCTCCCACAGTGCTTAGGTTAGGTAAGCAGCAGCGGTCTTTGCCAGCAAATGTGGGTAAGCCCAGAACCAGAAGAGCCACTTGGGGAGCACGCGGCCTCAGCATGCGATCGGTTCAGCTGTATGAAAGGCACCGCACCGGGCCTGAGGCTCTGGTCTGAGTCTCTGCTTGGTCACTTGGAGCCCTGGAATGGGAAGCTGTCTGCAAAATGAGGCTCAGATGATTCTGGACCTCCCTTCCAGCTCTGAGAACCATGAGAAAAGCCACTTACAGGGAGCTGCTAGAAGCTCTGTTTCTAACGAGAAAATTGGATCTCATCTAATTCCTGGGATAGTCTGTAATGTAAGGAAGTTCTGAGGGGATTTCAAAATTTGGTTCTTCAGCCAAACCCAATTCACACCTCACATCTCTCTTCCTGCCCCACCATCTTCTCAAACAGTGTCTCAGAGGACATGATTTCAGGTAAGGAAATCCACCAACAATTAAATGCAAAGAAATCCTGGGATGGAGACAAACACTCCTACATCTTGTGTAACCTTCTCTATCAGAGTAACGGAACTCTGGGAGCTGCAGACGCCCAGATCCAGCTGGATTTCCCATCATGGCGATAACATCCAGCCAATAGCTGCTCAGCCTAGCTGCTCGGCCTAGCTGCTCGGCCTAGCCGCTCAGGATGCAGGTGGGAACACATGTGTCTGCTCGCTGAAGAGCTTTTAATGGCTTTCCCTTTGTCTGTATTCCCTCCCAGGCCTGGCCTGGGCAGATCTGGCAAGGCTGCGATCAAGGTCCTCTTAAGAACAGTGGCTCTGGGCATTCCAGTCAAGTGGAAGAAGGGTTCTCTCCTCACATTCAATCCGAGGCAAGGGTAAGACTCCAATGGAAATGATGATAACTTCCCTGCAACTCTTCCTAATGCCAGACAATGAGAAATCACTCCCTAAGGCAGAGAAGTCATTTAAACGGGGCTCCAGAGACAAAGTTCCTTGCTGCGCTAGACCCTGTACCTCCCATTCAAAACCATCCATCTGGGACGGGCCCAAAGGAAATTCTGCCTTTTTTTTTTTTTTCAGTTTGGGGTGGGGAAAGGAGAGGAAAGAAAGGCAGAGCTGTTAGGAAGGAGTCACTCAGGGCAACGCGGAGCGGGGCTGAGAACTGCTGTGCTTGGTGCAGACCCCACGGTGGCTGCCCCACAACCCTCCAGAAACCACAAGTCATTCTAGCTCATCCAAGACACCAGAAGGGTGGCTTGTAAATGAATGTCAAAGAGCTTAGAATTTTCAGTGGCACATTTTTAAAATAATAAAGTAAATGAGGTTTGATATGACTCTGGAATTTGGATAAGACAGCCAAGTCAAGGATGCTTGTACAGCAACTTTAATCCAGGGGCCAAGCGCTGAGGAAACGGTACTTAGAAATCTCTCCAAGCACCTCCATGGGAATCCTGAGAGCCCTGAACACCACTGGCATCACCAGTTAAGGTTCCTTCTAGGAGAGGAGGCTGCAGGAGGCTATAGCAGCTGAGTAGGGATGGAGGGTGAGACTCAGGGATTCAAGGAGAAATCCCTCTAAAAACCTCGAGTGGGACTTGCCTGCCCTAGAACCAGACCTCCCTGCAGACCTCCTGGGGGCCACCTTTTCCGTTCTGCAAGAAAGGCTGACCCACACATGAACACAGCCGTCCCGAATTCCAGCAAGAACAAAAGCACACTTGTCCTCCTCCTGGGATTTCTAAACAGTTATAACATTTACAGAAATCCTCTCCCCACTACACCTTCCATGTGCTGTCCGTGCTGTGCCCGCTGAGTTGAGCACCCAGGCAAAGGACTCGGCAGGCTGTCTGGCCATCCTTGGGGGCTACCTGCCTACTCACATACCCCCCACCCACCGTGTGCATGCCTCAGACCCCCTGCTCTGCACTGGCAGTTTGCTCCCCTCTTCGCGCATCTGGACAACAGCTTTCCTTCCTGCCTGTTCTAGGACCGAGGCAACTCCTTTCAGTCTGGATTGTGTCGACTCCAGTCTTGAGAACAGCTCTCCCAGGGTAGGTGTCCTGTCCCCTTTCCTCAGCTCCCCAGGCAGCCAACCACCCTCTGCCCATAAACCACCATCCTTGGGAACTGAACACAGTCTGCTTCCATGCCGCACCTCAGGCAAGTGTGTCCCCAGGCCCACGACAACAGGACACTCTTCCTCATCCGCTGCCCTGAACTCATTTGTGCAGAGTCACGTTCTAGCTGGAGACATCCAGAGTGCCTGGCTCTAGCTTTTCACCGGTGTCTTTACTGGAGGCCATCAAGCTTCAGCCGGGGCCTGCCTGGGCCATGGGTCCACTTCTTATCCCAGGCAGGTGGCTGCCTGGCCTCTGTCTTCACTGGACTGAGCAGGGGAGCAGAGTCCCCGCTCTGGGCGACATCAGCCAGGGCAGAGCTTCCACCAGCTCCAGGGGGTGAGGGGAGCTTGTGTGGGCCTGGGGACCCAGTTGTGCACTCATGCACTGATGGCCCAGGGTCCAGCTAGGACTGACTGCATGTCTGCAGGCACACAAGTGTCATCAAACACAGCTCCTGATCGCCAGGGTCTCTATCGCTCAACCTCAGCCCCGCATTTCTCTCCAGGTGAGAGCATCAGGCCCCTGTGGGGCTACCTATCCCCTCCTTCTGCTCTTTCCTTCCATTTCCAGGTCTCCCAGGAGGTGTCAGCTGCAATAAGACAGGACTACTCCCGACTGCGGTGGCTTCTTTCAGGAGGGCTGGGCCTTTCCTCACCTGACTCGCCAGTGATAAGCACGACTACTAGCCTTCCCTGGTGCCTCAAGAGGTGAAGAATCTGCCTGCAATGCAGGAGCCACAGGCGATGCAGGTTTGATCCTTGGGTCGGGAAGATCCCCTGGAGGAGGAAATGGCAACCCACCCCAGTATTCTTGCCTGGAGAATCCCAGGGACAGAGGACCGTGTTGGGCAACAGTCCACAGGGTCACAAAGAGTCAAACATGACTGAAGTGACTTAGCATGCATGCACCTGGTGCAGGGCAAGGAGAGTGGCGAAAAAGCATGGAATTCAGGGTGACCTCGCGAGGGGTGAGCCAGAGCCAGGAGCACATCCAGCACCACGGCTCAATGCTGGGGATGACCTGGGGGACAGGGAGCGAGAGATGGAGCAGGCAGGCGGATGAGGCCAGAAGCAATGATACAGGGTCTCAGACATCAGGCCGGCAGCAGCCCTGCCCCGGTACACCTGGTGTCTCCTGGAGAGGTTTCCAGGCATTGCTCCCCAAGAGCGGGTGGTTTAACTGATCAGGCCTGTTAACACTTGGCCACGGGCACTTCCAAGAGCCTCAGGGGCTCCTCTCCTGCAGCACAGCCCATATGTCACCTCTGCTGGGTTCCCAAGTTCCCATGAAGGCAGTTTTCAGAGGCCACAGGCAGAGCCAGCTGACCAGAGTAGAGGTAGATTCCAGAATGGAAAGACCCAAGAAAGGGCATCTGGAAGTCAGGAAAGACCCCAGAAAGAGTAGGTGGGGAGAGGCCCAGCCCACAACAACTCGCACATGGGCTGACTCTGGGGTCTGTCTGGAGCATCGTCTTTAGATTTCTGCAGGTTGGAGAGGTCACGTGGCTTGGTCTGACTCTCTAGGCAGGCGCTGATGTGGCTCAGGCTTATCTAACAGAGCCTCCTAAATCTGACAGAAGCAGAGATTTATTTTCCGCAAGGGAAGCTCTTTGTTTTTCCGAGTGGTAGCCAGGTAGGCCGTGAGTAGAGTCCTTCTCCGCCCTCCCCACCCTACCTGGAAGCCCTGTTTAGACACTTCCCAGGTGCTGTCTTACCCAATTGTGTGCATGCTGCGTGCATGGTTCCTGGGTTTCCCCAGCCCCAAATGACCAGCTGAGACTTGGGTCTGTGCCCTCCCAGCTTCCAACTGCACTAGGAAGCATCTCAATCAAATGTCTCCCCTGGGCCTTATCACTCCACATTAGACCAACCTTCCCCCAAATAAAAGGCACTCTAACCAATTTTCATGGAAACATTGTCTTTCTACCACTAAAAGTTCCAAATCATAGTAAACAACAGCCTCTAAAAATAATGTTATACTAATATCACTACCAATGCTCCCCTTGATTATCAGGGTATCACTAGATTTTTTTTTTTTTAATTTTTATCATGGGCAGTCAGCATGGATATGAGCTTCTGAAGAGAGTTCTCGTGAGCAATCAGGGCTGCATTTGGCCTCAAAGAAACGAATGCTTGGAGCTCTCCCTCTTTCTCTCTAAAGTCAAATAGTGATGAACAACTTGGACACTGAGGTTCACCGCAAGGCATCCTGGTTCCTTAAGGGAAAGACCTGGGCAGAGCTGTCCCAGCTGGGCGGTCTGCTCCATGTCACTGACTCTGTCACAACTAACAACAGCTGGAAACACGGCCTCTAAAGTGAAAGGTCTATCACAGACACCCTCTTGTGCTCAAGATCATTGCTTTCTTGTGGTCACCGCAGGCTCAAGAAGGCACAAAACCAGCCTCATTTTCAGCTGGGTTTCTCAAGCTACCACAAGAAGACAGGGAGACAGCTGCCTTCCAAAGCTCGCACAAGGCGAACCAAAAGATGGGGGTAGCTGCCTATCATGGGCAAGAAGGCATCTAAGGTCATGTTGTTGTTAGTCATGCAGTCGTCTCCGACTCTCTGCGACCCCATGGACTGCAGCACGCCAGGCTTCCCTGTCCCTCACCATCTCCCAGAGCTTGCTCAAACTCACGTCCATTGAGTCGGTGATGCCATCCATCCATCTCATCCTCTGTTGCC
Source organism: Nanger dama (assembly GCA_917880005.1). NCBI lineage: Eukaryota > Metazoa > Chordata > Mammalia > Artiodactyla > Bovidae > Nanger > Nanger dama. The sequence continues at coordinate 6,173,889 of CAKJTW010000044.1, read as the reverse complement.
CACTTCTCCTCCTGCCCTCAATCTTTCCCAGCATCGGGGTCTTTTCCAGTGAGTTGGCTCTTCGCATCAGGCTCATTAAAAAGCCCCAAAGCTGCCATCGGAAGAGCGGTTGACAGACCCAGCTCATCCTCCAGGCAGGAACACAGGACAGCCCCTTCCTAGGGTGCCCCCACGATGCCATAAGGAGCTGCAGATCCTTCACCTTCTGTCTGAAGCCATGGCCGGAGTCTTTGCTGCCCTACTTCTTCACCAGGGCAGATCACCAGAAAACTGCCAGTCTCCCTGACAGCACCTGAGTTTCCTAGGAAACCCCTCTCGGGGACTCACTGGCGTCCTTCAGGCAGCTGTGCCATGCTAGTTTTGCCTTCTCTGCATTGGCTGCTGGCAAACTGAAGGTACCTTGGTTTCTTGGATATATAGCAAGCTCTCTTCTTTATAACATATATTTCTATAATTTGAATTCTTATTTTAATGGCCCTGTTGCATGGGTATATTATCATATGTGTGTGTGTACATGCTAAGTCGCTTCAGTCCTGTCTGATTCTCTGTGACCCAAAGACTGTAACCTGCCAGGCTCCTCTGTCCATGGAATTTTCCAGGCAAGAATACTGGAGTGGGTTGCCATGCCCTCCTCCAGGGGATCTTCCAGACCCAGGGATCAAATCCGAGTCTCCTACATTCCAGGTGAATTCAACACTGAGCCACCTGGGACATCCATATTATCATACAAGTGATCCCAAATCATTTTAGGTAGAGGCTAGAAATTGTTTCTAAAGTACCACTAGCTTCTTAATCTATAAAGTAAAAGCTAGTAAAACTGCCTCAAAGGACGGCTTCATAACACAGTGAATACATAGCATCTAACAGTAGCTGGTGGAGAAGGCAATGGCACCCCACTCCAGTACTCTTGCCTGGAAAATCCATGGACGGAAGAGCCTGTGGGCTGCAGTCCATGGGGTCGCTAAGAGTCGGACACAACTGAGCGATTTCTTTCACTTTTCACTTTCATGCATCGGAGAAGGAAATGACAACCCACTCCAGTGTTCTTGCCTGGAGAATCCCAGGGGTGGCGGAGTGTGGTGGGCTGCCATCTCTGGGGTCACACAGGGTTGGACACGACTGAAGCGACTTAGCAGCAGCAGAAGCAGCAGTACCTGGTACACATTAGGTGCTCTATGAGATCTGATGTGATTTAAACATCATTACTTCATTGTTAATCTATGTCCAAAGCAGCATTATTGATGTTACCAAGCCAAAAATTTTTCATTTACTCTATAATCTAGAACTTATTTTACTGCAAATTGGATTGGAGCCAGTTCAAGGCACCAAATGAATTATTTTTGAAATATTATTTTCAACTTTTATAACTGAAATAAAACCATGCATACAAGAGAGGGAGAAAAATGCCAACACTACAATGAGTTAAATATTAAAACTGAGCCTTACGTTTAGCTTTGTGGTTTTTGAAAGCCAAAGCAAAAATGAAATCATGTTAACGTAGGTGACACTCATCATCTGATAAATGACCTGTGCAGCTCCTATGGAAAGTGACTTTCCTCCTAACACTGGCATCTGAGGGTACGTGTTCACACTGCTCCTCACAGGAGGTATACTGGGTAAGGAACAGAAAGGCCACGTCCATGCATGCCTGCACACAAAGGCACACGCATTCATCCTCCAGAAGAGATACTTCACTTTTCAGTATTAAATGATTAGGGCCTCGTGGGGTGTTCTTTATTGCTTTCTAAAACTCTCACCAAGAAATTTTGTTAGAGAGCATGGACCAGTGGAACAGATCACTGAGAATACCATCCATCCTATGTCAGTTTACACACATTTAAGAAACATGGAATTAAATTATTCCTCTCTATCCCAAAGAATGGATCAGTTTCCAAGCTCGCATCTGTGAAACAGCTTGTCCACTAGCTTTCCTGAAGGTGCAAGCTGGCCTCCACCTTCCTGCTCCACACAGCCTCCCCAACTCCTCTGGGCGGATGGCCAGGGGAATCCGTGGACAGGGAGGCTGACTTCATCCACAGAGGATCTGCCTCTCAATGCTCGCGAATAACCAGAGACAACAGACTTCTCTGGGAAAACCACGATCGCCCAACCAGGGGCAGGACCAAATGCTAGCAGGATTTACTGGCTTTGATGAACAATAAGGTGTTTGTTTTTGCAGGTAATTAGAGTTCAGTAGCAAGCTATAAAGAGTTCTCCAAGAATTCTAAACAGACTGTAGCTAAAGGCTATTGGATTATGACTGAGTCTAATCAGTCATCTGCAGACCTCCCGAGTTAAGATGCCAGTATTTGATAAAGCACAACCACACAGACCACCAGAGAGGAATGGCGCTCTGTGTTCTTAATGTCCAAGGAGAAAAGGCGGCTCATGTGTGCTCACGTGTGGGGGTGACTCCTGCCATGGGATGCAGCAGTTCACATCAATATATCTCTTTAAATGTCCACACACCCTGTGTGTTGGGAAATGTTTCGACAACTCTACACTCTCACAACTGTTAGGGAGTGGGTTCCCAGGTACTACGAAGGGCTGGGTGGGGCATTTGACAGAGAGGAGTGGTTTGCAAAACCATACGCATTTGTACTTTTCTTTCAGCACCCACTATTGAATGTGGGGCTTGTTGTCGGTTTTTTTCTTAACAAATCTGAGATATGAACACAAATTTGATTACAACTAGTTTAAAAAGTTTTCTAGTAGTCTAGACAAAAGAGGACGAGCAAAGTGCTGTCACCAATATTTTAAAAATACTGTCGATTGAGGTTTGACAAAAACAACAGAATTATGTAAAGCAATTATCCTTCAATAAAAAATAAATTAAAACATACTGTCAAGATGAAATAAATGTGTGCTTAGAGATAACTGCTCACCTTGTTTGTCTTGGCCAAGAACTTATTTTCTCCTTAATACCAGAAAATACGCCTAAGATTATTTTCATTTACTCTACTCACATCATGATAACCAAGAGGGACAGAAAAGTGAACAACAAAACCACCCACAGGAATGAAAAAAATTAAAATGAGACCAGATAAACGAAACAAGGTTTTAAAAAAAAAAATCAAGCCCTCGATATGGCTAAGACTAGGGGACAACAGCTGCTTTCGCACTTCTTACCCATAGCCTCTATTCTTGAGAAGCTTGAGTTCACATTTAGGATTCTAGGCATCTTACTATCTAGGGCACTAGGAAAACTTGACAATACATATATTTTCTCCAAGAACTAGATTTCCACTTAATTTTGTTTTCTTCAGTCCAATATAAATTTTCCCATTGTTTTGCATGTTTTGGCCTCAATTTATTTATTTAAAGTTCTTAAGCAGTCACCTCACAATGTTTCCTTCAGGGAAACACGAAACAGCTACTCCAGGAGGAAGAGAAACCCTCCGGCCGCAGGTTGAGAGTCAGCTGGCCTCCTGCCCCCGAGGCTCCCTGCAGGTGATCTCAGCCTTGGGCCAGCTACTCAAGCCCCAGCCCTGCTGTTTCCCCGTCTGAAACGCCAGCAGGCAGCCTCAGATTATGTCCGCACTTTGGGCTCTAGGGTTCCGTGGTTCTTTCTTCCTCAAGGGAGAACTGCCAATGGACAAAGGGCGTAGCTGACGATTCTTTAAGACACTGACATTCTACTTTCAGAAAATTGGACTTTGTTTGAAACTGGCTGAAGAAAAAAAAAATCAATACACGGCACGAAGATAATCCCACTATCTGAATATATTTATAGTGAATCAAAATCGTGCTGATGTGGGAAAGGGAATGCAACTCATGACAACACTCTGAGAAAAACCTGTTCCCTTTACAGAATGTGCTTTAAGAATAGACCAACCTCAAATGAGCATTTCCACTCTCAGAGACAGTCTGTTCAGTGATCTCCTAGATTCCCTAAAGGGCTGGGACTTGGGCTTGCCTAGGTCCCTACTTGAGAGGAAGCAAAGGTGCCCAGCAGTACTGTTTTAGAACTTCCAGAATCTGAGTGAAAAGAATATGTATTCAGAAAAGCATTTAAAGAGGCAGAACAATCCAGAGTCTGATACTTACTTGTGGCCCAGCTCATGAGCGATGGTAAAGGCCAAATTGAGGCCATTGTCTTCGGCAAGCACACATTTCCTCTTAGCACTGCACACACCTCCTAAGTAAGCAATTCCTGCAGCAGAGACACAAAACACATCCTCTTCAGAACATGCGAGGTCCTGACCTCGCAGGGCAAATCCACACGGTCAGCATCACACACCATCGAGAGGGGCAAGTGGGGGCTAGGATGACCACCGGACTGGGCCTGTATCTCCAGAGCTCATGGAGACTGGCTGGTCGGTGTGGGGATGCTTCTGTATTTGTCTAACGATAACAATAACCATCACAAGCATCTCTCGAGAATTTAACACGCGTCAAGCTGAGCAGTTGGCACATCTTATCTAACAAAGTCCTCACTGGCCAGGATGGAGGCAACAGGGAAACCGTGGTTCAGAGAGGAAAGGTAACTTTCCCAAGGTCCCCTGGACTGGCACCTGGAGCTGGAGGCTGAGGCAGCCAACTTCAGCATCCAGGGCCGGGCCCAGGCAAGGCCAGCGAGGCAAGGCGCCCAGCATGCAAGGTTCATGGAGAGGACCCCGAGGGGGCGAGCAGGCTCCTTCAGACTCCATGCCCCGGCCTCCACATCCCTCGCCCCAGGCCCAGCCCCACCAGGGTTAACGCTCTGGGGGTGAGCCAGACCAGGGCCAGGGGCTCACTCAGAGCAGGCCAAGGACAGCGGGAAGGTTCAGGAAAATGTCTCAGGAGCCCCTCAAAGGAGGAGACCGGGTCCTGGGAGGAGTGAAAGACACTGGAAGAGTAAGGGCCTGGAGGCCATCTGGGAAGATGGACCCCGCGGCCCAATGGCTCATCCCTGCACATGTGTGACAGACCCCAGGACCTTCCCTGAGATGGGAAGGCTCAGGCAGTGCAACCAGGGGAACCAGACTCAGGAGAACACTGTGAGCAAGGGGCTGAGGAGAGAGGATGGGAGGGGGCCGGTCTGTGGGGGTGATGGGGGAGGACAGAGGACGGAGTAGGCGGCCTGTAGGGGTGATAGGAATGTTCCAGGGGAGCAAAGCTGTTCTGCTACAGAGGCCCGTGAACAGGAGAGGGCCTTGGATGGACTGGGCACAGCTGTAGGTCATGGGCATCAGCCATGCATGGCTGCCCCTCTCTAGGCTGACACCACCCTTGGCAGCTCTGCACCCTCCTTTGCAGCTCTGAACCTCGGAAGGGCATCCCTGTGGTCCCCTCCAAGGACCCGGGACAGGATTTGAGTGCTGGTAGCGGCTGACTCCCCACTGTGTCCTGGTGACATGAATGAGGGGATGAGGGCCCGGGGACGGTTGGTGGGTCACAGGCCTGGGCGGGCCCGGTGTGGCCCTCGCTGTGTGCTCACAGGGGTGCGGAGCAGGCAATGGCTTCAGCTGGGCATGCACGGGCTGGTGGCATGGGTGACCCGGTGACCAGGGCCTCTGCCCGCAGGCCCACGCCCTGGGAAGCGCTGTGGCCACACATGGCTCCCTCAGTGTGCTCAAGGAGTCTTGGGAGCTAAGGGCATCCCCACGGGCACAGGGGCCAGGGCAGGAAGGGGCTGGCCGAGATGGTAAGTAGGGGGATTTAGGAATTAAAAACGAAACTCCCTTCCTGCTCTCGAAGAGCTAAACCAACATCCTGTTTGTTGACATCAAGACTAAGCTGGGGCAGACCCGCGGCACCCATGAGGCCCCCTCACAACCCCCGCAAGGGGCAGACCTTGCAGGGGCAGACCCTGTGAGGGGCAGCACAGGAGCCGGGCACCACGGCACACGTCTGATTTTATTTGGAAACATGCTTGGCCAGGGTTGAAGTCTTTGTTTTGTTTTCCACCAAAAACAAGAAAGGAAATGCTCTTAGGCCTTAAGATGTGTTTTTTTTTGCACGCGGGCATCTTAATGCAGATGATGGGAAGGAAGAAAATGACAACCAGAAAGGACACGATCTGCCTTTGTGGTGCCTTCAAGGTCGTTATTCTGGTTTTGTTTTAAAAACGCTTTGTGGGTTGCTGCAAAAAGTCCAGCAGTGAGTGGGGCAGAAAGCTTCCACAGGGCATTGACGGCATCCACATGCCACACACACACACTCAAACGCACCCCTGGTCTGCCCAGCCTCCTGGGTCAGTGAATCAATCGGAAACAATCAGACATGCTCGCCCCAAGGAGTCATCTGGTGAGGGGCAAAGACAGACATCCAGGGCCAGCTGTGCTGAGCTTGCTGTCCCAGGACCGCCCGCTGAGCCAGCAGAATTCTAATACCACAGAATCCCGCCCCCGGCCCTGGCTGCACTCAGCACCAGAATAGGGCATCCTGAGCTTCCATTCTTACTGGGCAACAAGCAAGGCTGGGGAACAACTAAGTGGAGGGCCTCTCAATAATCGCATTTTAGTTTCTCCAAGGTGCAGATGACTTTTTTTTTTTAAACTAGAAAATGAAGCCTCGGTTTATAAGAGATGCTCCTAGACAAAGGTGGATTAAGGTCTAGTGTTTTTAATGATTCATTCCAATTGTGAACTGCTGTTCATAAAACCAAGCAAGGCAAAGCACCTCAACAAAAACAGCCCCAAAATGGAGCACTGGAGCTTGCAAATTTATGAGCAATGCTGTGGAAAATGCTTAGAACTCGAAAAACAAAGTCTGGAGAGAAGCGCAGGTTGTTGTAAAACTGCTGTAGGGAACAGATGGTAATTAAGCCAGGAGCTTCAGGGGAAAGCAAAGCCCACCACTATTCCATGCTTTCTGGGAACAGCAGTGTAGAGAGCAGGGTGTGATGGAGACACGGAGACACCCTGTTACCTCTGCAAAGCCAACAGCTTGAAAATCCCATCAGATCCCACCTCAGCACTTGTCAAGAAATGAGGAAAATCCAGTTTTCTCAGCATCGATTTTGTTTTTTAAATTAAAAAAATGAAGTCTGTAAACATAAATTCTGAAACTGTGGAATCAGAGGGACTTGTGGAACTGGAATTCCCCACAAACAGCAAAGATTTCTCAGACCCCAGAGTGGTGCTTCCAATGGTTTTGGCCTTCCATGATTTAAAATTCTACACTGGAGAAATCAGAGTAGAACTTATTTTTGAAATCTTAAAAACCATCAATTCCACATGTTTGCAGAGCTCCTTGGAACAAAAGCGAAGCAGAAAGGCAACTAGCATTTATTAGGGTTCTCTTCACAGGCGAGTCCAGCTCTGCACGCGGGGTCCTCCCTTATTTGGAAGGTGTTACTGGCTTCACTTTACAGGCAGGGAAGTGAAGGGTCGGCATCCAGTTACATGGCTGATCAGGGCTCAGACTTGTGTACAAATGCAGGGCTCTCTTTCTCCAGCACCCATGCTCCCCCCGGCAAACGCTGGGCCTCCCAACCAAACCTTTGGTAACCAACAACAATAAGCTTGAAGGATTTAAAAGATTTTCACAAATCTTAATGTGCACTTATGCTGAGATGTGGGTGGGATACAGTAAAGGTTTCACATGTTTAAGTCCAAATTCTTTAATCCTAAAGATGAAAAGGCTTGAGGGATAGATGTGGTCGTATTAACAGTAGTAGACCTACCTCTAGGACATGGCTAAGTCATTACAAATCTTTACATGTTTTTCCTTTTGACAGTGAACATGTACTTGCTATGAAAATTAAAGGTATTGATTACATCTCATTTATTCAAGTGACATACAACAGAGGCAGAGGTGGGAGACTAACAAACCACCACCAACAAAAACTATCTGGATTTTGATCTACAGCCCTGAAGGCAGGAGATACAAGGAAGTTCACAGTCAACACATAATTGAGTGTGTGCTTGTATCCTAAGGGCAACTCACTCCATCTCTATGAAACCCTTGGCACAGATTAGGAAAAGCAATATACATTTTGGAAAGTCTGAAATACTGGAGTTACAGATGAAAGGCTGTAAAGCATTTTCCTGATGCCTGGAGAAGTGTATCTAATTCATCACAAAGCAGATCACATCCACCAGAGCCCCCCAACCCAGTTTCTCAGGCAAATCAACTCAGTGTGAACACTCTTTTCCATTCCTTTTCTTGGTAGGAGCACAAGCTTGAGGAGCAAATTGGGTGAGATGATTTAATTTCTTTTTCAGTGGAAAACTGTGGTATAAGCACATAATTCTTAGACTTAGAGTTGACCATATGATCTTTTCTAGATTTAAAGAGTAAACAACACCCAATTGTATAAACTCTGGTTTATCCAGCAAATTGTCTGTGTAAACAGTTTACAGCTGCAGGCCCTGTTGCCCATTACTCAGACCTTCTTGGGCTCTGCCTCTGAGAGAGATGGTCAGCTTTCTCCCACCAGCCGCTCCAGGAATCAACACCATCATGGTTATCCCTGGCATACCACGCTGCCAATTATAAAATCGCAATTTACATCTATTCTCTCAGCAATCACAGCAGTAGAGATTGAGTTTCATGCTCAGGCTTGTCAACAAGTCCTTGTGCTCTTGGAAACTCACTAAGTGGTTGGAGTTATGATCTGAATTTGTGGACGGCATTAGGAACAAATGTCTTAGAACCTAGGATGTGACAGATGCAAAATAACTGTGGTCTATTCTTATTACTTACGGTACCAGGATTCTAAAAGGAAGCTCCAAACCCTAAATTCTGGAAGAGAACAATTGGTCCTAGGGGAAATACAGGGTTTGGTTCCTGTGAGCCTCTGATCACATTTTGTCAACTGACACATAACTTTGTTTTACGTGTGTTTCTGTTTAAAGACACCTATTCGATACATATCATTGATTCATTAACATTGAACTCAGTGCCTATAACTCAAGGCTGAATGAAGTTCATCTAGTGTCTTCTTTGCAAGGCATGGGGCAACCTTGAGCTCTGAAACACTAACCAGCACTTCAGCACTATCCTTGGAGGCCACTTGAAACAGCAAAATCACCACTAAAAGCAGAAAAATATGAAAAACAAGGTGCCAGAGAGACCTCAAAAGGACACTTGCTCATAGCATGAGAGCTGAAACAAGAAAGAAAAACACTGCCTTGTTTGACCTCTCCTGGGAACATGCCTGTTGGGTGACTCAAATATTTCACCATTCTCCATGTATCTGCAAGTGACCACAGAAATACTGCAAGTACTGATTTGGGAGTTTCAAATAAACTTTAACGAGTAGGTGAATTCACAAATGCAGACTCTATGAACGAGGAAAATTGGCTGCATTCTCCAAAACCATGTCTTTTATCAGGCACAATGAAGTCCTTATCAGTTGCAATAAGGGAAATCGCTTTTCATTTACATTTCCTATATATGCTGCTTATATTTCCTAACTCTACACTATTAGATTAACTGACTCAGGCCCTTCTCTGTAATTCTGCTTCTGCAGTCTCTGAGATCAGTGGTTCACAGGGTCATTGCAAGTCACTGACCCCCTAAAGACTTCTGCACAAAGTGGACAGAGCCCCATAAATGCTGAAGGACAGGCTTCTAACAAATCGGGAAAGAAGGTTCATGGTAAGTGTCTGGAGAGGTGGCAAGGGTAGGAGAGGGTAGTCCCACCACTTGGGACTGAGGGACACTGCTTTCCAGCCCAGCCCTGCCCATGGCTTTCTGCCCTGGTGCAGGGCCCTCACGTACCAGGGGTCACAGCAGGACAGCCCCTCCCGGATGCAGCCTTGTCTTAGCAATTCCCCCACAAGTAGGAATCCCCATCTCCCTGCTCTTCTGGGTCCCTTGGGGTCAGTCACAGTGGAAGGAAGATGAGTTAATAAGGTCTTTATCCCTACACCATGGATGGGGGCGGGAGGCGATGGCTTAAAAGCGGCGCTGGTTCCCTGCTTAAACATGAGCACTGGAGAAGTTGCCACTGCAGTACAGAATTCTCTGTGCCAAACGCCCGTCTAACCTGGAAGCACTGATGAACCAAAGACCCAGTAGCTCACAGGGGCAAATGAGGCGGTCAACAGACCAAGTGTGAAGGTAACAGCTTCCAAGTCTGACCACTGCAGGGCTCACATGCTTGATATACCAAGTTAGAGTTATCAAAGTGGTGTGCTACACTCATAGACATTCAGATCAACTGAATAGAACCGAGAATCCAGAAATAAACGTTCACGTTTATAGTCAACTGACTTTTGACAAAGGTGCCAAGACCATCCAGTGGGGGAAAGAAGAGTCTTTTTCGACAGATGCTGCTGAGACAAATAGATACCCAATGTCAGAACCCCTTCCTTAGATCACACACAAAAATGAACTCCAAATGGATTGTAGACCTAAATGTAAGAGCTAAAACCATAAATCTCCCAGAAGAAAACAGAAGTAAATCTCTCTGATCAGAGGGGAAGGCAAAGCCTTCTCAGATGTAACACCAGAAGTGTGAGTGGGGATAAAAAGCCCCACACCAGTGTGTTTCCCAATGCAGACAGGGTCTTCTTGTGGCCCACTCCTCCCACAAAGGAGAATGGCTGGGTGGGGGCTGGGAGCGAGGTGGGGGAGAGACGGAGTTCCCAGCCAAGCAGTGAACGTGCTGATAGCTCCCCAAGAAAGCTGTCAGCCATGCTGCCTGCACTATCACTTCCCGCTAAGCCGGATCATCGCAGCAGCCTCTATGCTACAGGCTAGCTCATGCAGCCACATCAAATCCACGTGAGCTGCTGCTTTGTGTGTGCATGGGCGGGTGTGTGTTTGTGTGTGTGTGTGTCTTGATTATGGTCAGAACCAGAAAGGACGACATGTACCGGGCCACACTGCAGCTTAGGACAAACATGCCTTCACTCTGGGCATCCCAGGCACCTCCAGGATCTAGGGGTTTAGGAAGAGATGTCACCCCTAGTGAGGGAAGCATACAGCAAGACCCCCAGAGGACTCAAGGGTTGCTGGCCTAGAGCTGAGACTCCTATAAGATAAGTTAAGTGAGTGAGGTGTAAACGGAGTCAACTCTCCCCGGGATTCACAAACTGAAACTGAAAAATTTATCTGAAAGGTTTGCTGCTCTCTGTGGAAACTGAAACATACCGGGAGATGCCGAGGGAAGAGAAATAACTATTGACATTCAACAGACCACGGCCAGCTTGAGCCAGGTGTGCAGAGATGCTGGGCAGGCTTCCTCTGCTCCAGCAAGACGGCGCTTGTGTCTGGGAAGAGGATCCCCAGGGAGCAGACAGGGCTCCTCCAAAAGCTCAAGAGGCCTCTCCTCGGAAGGCGCACAGGGGCTCAGGGTCTTCTGCCTCCGGCCCAGACCCCCACCAGAAGGGCCCCAGCAAATTCACCTCAGGGCTCAAAGGAAGCAGGTCTGTGCTGAGATCCTGAGACTCTCATTTTGTCAAATACTTCGCGCAGTGTTTCCTGACTGCCTGAACGTACAGCATCATGCCAGGCACAAGATCCGAAGATAAACCAAAGGGGTGCAGGCCAGGGAAACAGGCCCAAGAACACCATTGCAGCAAGAAGACAGGGAGGCAGGTGGAAAGGCGAGCAGACACTTTATACGCCAAGCTTGGGCCCGACAGGTGGGCGCTGGGGTCTCTAAGGGACGATCCTCCCGGTGTCCTGGGTCCAGGTCTGGGCTCCCAGGAGACTGAAGATGGAGCTGGCTCTGGGTCCCCTGCTCGGGGTCACCGGCCACAGCAGAGGACCCTCCCCGCCCCCAGAGAACCAGGCCCTCCTCACTCTCACCTTGGGTCCCTCAGCAAACATGTCTGGACGCCCCGGGCACGGCTGGCTCCGCCGGCGGGAGCCTGCCAGCAGCACTGTGAGCGCAGCAGGGATGCAGGCCTTCAAGTTTCATTTCAAAGACCGCCAAACCCTTGTGTGTGCTCCCCGAGCACCCCTCTGTGGTGCTCCCCCGCCAAGCCTGCTCGGTGTCTGCACATCTCAAGCCCTCCTGGGTGTGCACGTGCACGCGTGTGGGTTTGTGTGTGGGCACACACGAGTGTGCCTAGATGCGGCTCTGGGAAGCCACCACCAGGCAATGTTTCTGAAAGCTGGCGGTGTGAGGTGGACGCCCACGCTCCTGTAGTAAGGAACCCTGGCGGATTTTGGAAGTTTTACTACATTCCCATTTGCTCACCATATAGCATCTGTTTTTGTCAATAATTCCAGGGACCTTTAGTAGTCCTTTCACAGCTTTGCGACTCCTCCATCCTCCTCTCTCCCCATCATCTTTTCTCTCCCTGGGGTGAGGACGCCCTCTTTCTCCCTAGGGAAAGTTATGGTTTAGGGGGCAGGGTCAAGACGTGCTTTCCTTAAAAACATCTTGGACCTGTGGGATGTGGAAAATGACATAACCAAGGCTTCCACAGGGCCAGAGATCCCAAAGGAGTACCTAGGAGTGGATGTGAAGTGTTCCCTGCCGAAATTCAAGCGCCACCTGGCAAGAGGGACGCACTCCTGACCTAGCCCGCTCATGGTCAGATGCACCCTGAGTCATAATCTCCCTCAGCAGTCCTGTCTGAACTCAATGTGTGAGGGCAGCGGCAGGCAGGGCGCGAGGAAAGAGCACCGCACTGCGACGGTGGCTGAGCTGGAAGAAGGCGTGGTGGCCGGCGGCGGGGGGAGAGGGCACCCAGGCAGCGCCCAGGGAAGGGCATACCTGGCTGGGGGTGCTGGCCACAGGGCACTCACACAGGTGTCCACTTTATACAGACCTACCACGTGATGGAAGCACTCAAGCACGGCTTCCCCAGAGGGAGAGGACACCAAAGGGCACGCGCGGGTCTTCCCAGGGGCTGGCGCTCTCTGACCACCAGATCTGGGTTCCGGGTCACGCTGAGTGCTCAGTTTCAGACAGTCACTGAGCAGCACACCTAGATATGTTTGTTTTTATGTAAACTTGAAAAAGAGAAGAGGTGCACACACAAGTGAAAAAGGAGAGTATGGACCTGATTTAATGATCTGAAGCCGGTCAAGATTACTGGCCAGTTCAGATCTTGTCCCAGGAGCTAACATATAACCTGGTGACTACAGTTGATAAGACTGTATGATATAATCGAAATTGGTTTAGAGAGTAGAATTTCAATGTTTTCACCAGCTTCCCCCATAAAAGTAAATATGTTAATAAACTCCATGGTGTGTGTGTGTGGGGGGGGATCCTTTTCACAAATTACCAAGTGGTACACTTTAAATATCTTAAATTTTTGTCAGTGGTACCTCAATAACACTGGGAAAGAAGATAGGTTATCTTAAGAGAATTCAAGGGTCTTAGGTTGATGAAATCATAGTGCTATCAATTAGTTAATTAAAGTGGTATTAATGAGTCAAGGTTTGCTTTTATCTGTATCCCTAGACTTCACCTGTTTTACCTGTATTTCTTGGACCATATGAGGTGGCCTTATATGGTCCCATTCTTCCAAGGACCCTTGCAATGGTATGTTCTTGAAACTTGCCTAAAGCAGCCTTGACTACAGCTTTACCCCCCTCTCATACTAATAACTGTATTTGTACAGAAGAATAAAATACAAGGTCATATGCAGAATTACTTGCCAAGTTAGCAAAGAGAAGCTTTTTCAGAATAATTAAGAAACCATGTCTCTTGCTAAACGCTGAGCCCAGCAAAACCATCCTCTAGGGGATGAACTGTGGAACGTGAGTGCAGCCTGACGTGAGTTAGGCCTGGGGTGAAGGTCAGCAGCATCCAGGGCCCTTCCCCACTGTGCTTTGTCCTAGGGCCCGCCAGGTGTGGGGAAGGTCAGGCCCCAGGGCAGCTCTGGACAGCAACTTCTGACGCAGGTCTGTCAGTACCCGCTGGCAGGACCCCACAGCCTGTCAACTAAAGAGAGGGTCCTCACATGGGAAGCTGGCCGTCATCTGGGTGCTGACTCAGCTCCCGTGAGCTAAAGTCCACCAGCCATGCCAGCCCCCACTCCAGACAGCCTCAAGAGGCCTGGGGAGGGGGTGCTCTGCCTCTGTGGACAGGAGGCAGAAAGGACAACATTCCATTGCAGTTAAAAACAAAAGCTAGCCTCTTAGAAAGGAATGCTGATGAGAAGTCAGGTGGACCCCCAGCACAGTGACAGAAAACAGGCCAGCCTGCGGCAGGACAGGCAGCAGGCGAGGAAGACGCCCAGCCTGGGGAAGTGTCCCCAGACATGTCAGGGAGTGGATGGTTCACCTTTGGGTTCAACATTTTACTGCTCTATGCTTACGGATACAGCCCATACCTAAGGCTCCTGTCTTAGTTCCCTCAAGCTGCTGTAACAAAATGCCACGGAGATGTTCTGCTCACAGTTCTGAAGGCTGGAAATCTGAGACTAGGCAGCCAGCATGGCTGGGGGTGAAGGTGCTCACAGTCTTTGAGGTAGTCTTCCTATTGTGTCCTCATATGACAAAATGGGCAGGGAATTCTGTGAGGTCCCTCTTATATGACACTAGTCTCAACCATGAGGGTGCCATCCTCACCTCCTAACCATTAGGTTTCCAATATATAGATCTGGGGGAACAGAAACATTCAGATCAGAGCAGCTACCTTGGACCTCAAGACTAGCCCCAGACTACAGAAAAACGTGCAGGTCAGGGCCTGTGTTTGAATAAACAAACGTCCACCTTTTAAGCAATTCCACACGCTTCCATCTTGCCCCTGTGGTGATGATGATGGCTCCATGTTCCACTCCCAGGACCAGAGGATCCTTAGAACTCCGCTGTGGCCTTCCACCAAGGCTGGCCAGCCATCAGGCCCACACCTGCCCCAGACTCATGCCACATCCAAAGGACCCACCACCCCGAACTGCGTCTCCTCAAGTTTTCCTCCCCTTGAAGTTCAAAAGCTTGCAGACCTGATCATTCTCTCTCCTTCTCCCTCTCTCTCTGCTTCCACCCCACCTCAGTAACCATCAGGTACTGCCATTTCCTGCTGCTCACAGACTCTGGAATTTGTTTCTTTTGGTCCCAAGTCCAGAACCTTTCCAGCTCACAACCCCTGGCCCTCTAGAGCCTGTCGCAATACCTTTACTTTACGGTGAGCCCCGTCTTCCTGCAGTCCAGTCATCTGACCAAAGCTTATGTCTGCAGGGATGTTAAGCATCTCTGAGCCAGCACCCACACACTATTTCATAATTAACATGAGCTAGTCAATTATGAAACAGGTTCTCAATAAGTTCCATAAATGAGTAAAAGGATACCAGTCCTACCAACTTAATCTTCATAAAAAGTACCCTCTGGTGCTTAAGAAGCAGACTAGGGTTTGATGCGTAAGACAGGGTCCTCAGGGCTGGTGAACTGGGATGACCCTGAGGGATGGGATGGGGAGGGAGGCAGGAGGGGGGTTCAGGGTGGGGAACATATGCATACCCCTGGCTGATTCATGGCAATGTATGGCAAAAACCACTACAATACTGTAAAGTAATTAGCCTCCAATTAAAATAAATGAATTAAAAAAAAAAAAAGTCGACTGGAACAGGAAGGAATTAACGGCTAAGGATGAGCATAAGGATACAATGATACTAACATCAAACCTGTGTGTACCAGACCCAGTGCTAGAGATTTCCCTTCATTGTCTCAGTTTACACTTACAATCACCTAGTACGGTAAATACTATTCATTATCTCCATGACACTGATGAGAAACTAAAACCCTAAGAAGTAGACAACTCACTTGAGGTCAAACAGTGAGTGATGGAGCTTGGCTCCCACCTCAGATCTTTTGGGCCAGAGGCCTCACACTAAACTTAAGAGGCTGCAAGCTGGTGGCCACAGAAGAATTCAGACTATAGAAATGTTCTGTTTGGACCATTAAGTATGTAAAAAAAAAAAAATTAACCAATCACCAAAAATTAAAAATTAGGAAAGCTACATAAAATTCAGATTTCCCGACTCTTCTTAAAATAACAGATAACCAGAAAATGATACACACTGGAGTTGATAGTGCCAGGACAACAACTGATCCAAGTGGAAACAAATGAATTAAAACCCCCACCTCAAAGCACACTCACAAAAATAAACTCTAAACAGAGTAAACTGTAAACAGCACAAATGTGGAAACACAACTTTGAAAGGGCAAGAAGAAAACACAAATAAACACCATTATTATTTCACAACAATCAATGTAATTCATCACATTAACAAACTCAGAAATAAAAATCATATGATTATCTCAATAGATGCAGAAAAAGCCTTTGACAAAATTCAACATCCATTTATGATAAAAACTCTCCAGAAAGCAGGAATAGAAGGAACATACCTCAACATAATAAAAGCTATATATGACAAACCCACAGCTAACATTATCCTCAATGGCGAAAATTTGAAACCATTTCCCCTAAAGTCAGGAACAAGACAAGGGTGTCCACTTTCACCACTACTCTTCAACATCGTACTGGAAGTTTTGGCCACAGCAATCAGAGCAGAAAAAGAAATACAAGGAATCCAAATTGGAAAAGAAGAAGTAAAACTCTCACTGTTTGCAGATGACATGATCCTCTACATAGAAAATCCTAAAGACTCGACCAGAAAACTACTAGAGCTAATCAATGAATATAGTAAAGTTGCAGGATATAAAATCAACACTCAGAAATCCCTTGCATTCCTATACACTAACAATGAGAAAGTAGAAAAAGAAGTTAAGGAAACAATTCCATTCACCATTGCAACGAAAAGAATAAAATACTTAGGAATATTCCTACCTAAAGAAACTAAAGACCTATATATCGAAAACTATAAAACACTGATGAAAGAAATCAAAGAGGACACTAATAGATGGAGAAATATACCATGCTCATGGGTCGGAAGAGTCAATATAGTGAAAATGAGTATACTACCTAAAGCAATCTACAGATTCAATGCAATTCCCATCAAGCTACCAGCAGTATTTTTCACAGAACTAGATCAAATAATCTCAAGATTTGTATGGAAATACAAAAAAATCTCGAATAGCCAAAGCAATCTTGAGAAAGAAGAATGGAACTGGAGGAATCAACTTGCCTGACTTCAGGCTCTACTACAAAGCCACAGTCATTAAGACAGTATGGTACTGGCACAAAGACAGAAATATAGATCAATGGAACAAAATAGAAAGCCCTGAGATTAACCCACACACCTATGGACACCTTATCTTCGACAAAGGAGGCAAGAATATACAATGGAGTAAAGACAGTCTCTTTAACAGGTGGTGCTGGGAAAACTGGTCAACCACTTGTAAAAGAATGAAACTAGACCCCTTTCTAACACCATACACAAAAATAAACTCAAAATGGATTAAAGATCTAAATGTAAGACCAGAAACTATAAAACTCCTCTAGGAAGAGGAGAACATAGGCAAAACACTCTCTGACATAAATCACAGTAGGATCCTCTATGATCCACCTCCCAGTATACTGGAAATAAAAGCAAAGATAAACAAATGGGATCTAATTAAAATTAAAAGCTTCTGCACAACAAAGGAAACTACAAGCAAGGTGAAAAGACAGCCTTCTGAATGGGAGAAAACAATAGCAAATGAAACAACTGACAAACAACTAATCTCAAAGTTATATAAGCAACTTATACAGCTCAACTCCAGAAAAATAAATGATCCAATCAAAAAATGGGCCAAAGAACTAAATAGGCATTTCTCCAAAGAAGACATACGGATGGCTAACAAACACATGAAAAGATGCTCAACATCACTCATTATCAGAGAAATGCAAATCAAGACCACAATGAGGTACCATTTCACACCAGTCAGAATAGCTGCGATCCAAAAGTCTACAAGCAATAAGTGCTGGAGAGGATGTGGAGAAAAGGGAACCCTCTTACACTGCTGGTGGGAATGCAAACTAGTACAGCCACTATGGAAAACAGTGTGGAGATTCCTTAAAAAATTGCAAATAGAACTGCCTTATGACCCAGCAATCCCACTGCTGGGCATACACACCGAGGAAACCAGAATTGAAAGAGACACATGTACCCCAATGTTCATTGCAGCGCTGTTTATAATAGCCAGGACATGGAAGCAACCTGGATGTCCATCAGCAGATGAATGGATAAGAAAGCTGTGGTACATATACACTATGGAATACTACTCAGCCCTTAAAAAGAATAAATTCGACTCAGTTCTAATGAGATGGATGAAATTGGAACTGATTATACAGAGTGAAGTAAGCCAGAAAGAAAAACACCAATACAGTATACTGACACATATATATGGAATTTAGAAGACAGTAATGATGACCCTGTATGTGAGACAACCAAGAGACACAGAGGTATAGAGTGGACTTTTGGACTCTGAGGGAGAGGGAAAGGGTGGGATGGTTTGGGAGAATGGCAATGAAACACGTATATTTTTGTGTAAGAAACGAAGCGCCAATCTATGTTCAATGTAGGATGCAGGATGCATGGGGCTGATGCACAGGATGATTCAAGTAGAGGATGTGGGGTGGGAGGTGGGAGGGGGCTTCGGCATTGGGAGATTGTGTTCACCTATGGCTGATTCATGTCAATGTATGGCAAAACAAATACAGTATTGTAATTTAAAATAAATAAATAAATAAATAACAACACTCAAAAAAAAAAAAAAAAAAGACACTTTAAAACAAGACCTAAAAGCAGAAATCAGAAGGCAAAGAGCTGTTATCTAGCTAAACCCATGCAGAAAATGCCTACATGACAAAAGTCACAGGCATAAAAGGAGAGACATGAAGAAGAGATTTTCAACTCACATGACCCAGGAAAGATTTACAAGACAGTCTTCCTGACTAACAGCCAGAGGCAGGCAGGAGAGAGTCCCCAGAAGACAGCAGCTCACACGCGGCACGCTGGCAGAACCTGAGGGTTGTCAGCCTTAAAGACTCAGATGCTGGGGATGAATAGAGTATAAGTTGGTATAAGGGCTGTTTTAGAGAGCAAGTTGGCTTGTCTAGAAAATCTGAGGGCTGCGAGAGCTTGTGGAATGGTTATAGCCTGGAAGTGCCAGACTGTACTTCTGGCAAGCCCCAGCAGACTGGTCTTAACAGGAAGGCCTACCACCCATCACACACACACACATACACACACACACACACATGCATACTCATGTCCACACACACACACGTAACTACCCCCCTGTGAGGAGACGTTGTCCTCAGCCTCAGTTACAGCTAAGAAAATGGAAGCGTGCAGAAGGTGGGTCTCTGTCCCAGGCTGGAGCTGCAGCCAGGAAGGACAGCAGCTTCTGGCCGCAGCCCTCCCGACTGCGCTGAGGGCGGGCGGGCCCGGAGCAGCCGGCAGGCAGGGGATGGACCCAGCCAGCACCTCACAGAACGCATGCCAGGGGCTGAAGGCGAAGTCTGCCAACTACTGTTCAAAGTCCACAGAGTTCTCTGTTAAAACCCAAACCAACAAGACTCTAACACAGATGGCTTTAACCCTTGAAACTGTGCAAAGTTGGGTATGTATCTGTTTAGTTTTTTGCAAGGTTTACGGCTTTCATCAAATTTCCAAAGGGGTCCATAACCTTAGAAAAGTTAAAAACACTAAACACAGGAATCTCAGAATATAATCAAGGACATTCCCTAGGAAAAATTTCTCTCTGGACAGCCAAGTCAGAGCAAAAGATCCTGGGAAAATTATCCTTCAGCCCTCAGGGATTACCCAAGCATTCCTCAGAAGGTGATAACCACCAGTGTTCTGTTGAATGTGCTTTTCTTCACCAGATCTAAACTGCCTGACTCATGGAGTAAGAGAGTAAGGGTCTAACTGCCTTTATTCACCAAGGTTACTTTTAAAAGAGCAATCAAGGTAACACAAGGGTGAAAGGCGGACTTTATCAGTTAGGTGCATGCGCTTTCTTAAGAAAACATCCGGAATTCAGCAGTCAACTTAAATTGAACTCTGTGGTTATAAAGAATCTAAAAAAAAAAGACAAAAAATCTGAGAGACATGGGCTACTCATATACACATATTCATACATACACATGATTTACAAGTATATAATCCTAAGGGTTACAATATACATACTTTCTTTAAAAAGAAACTACTCTTCTGTTTTATCAAGGGCCTGCCTCTTCCCCTGGAGCTGTATTTAACTTTATTATAGGATCTTTAGTAAAGATCTTTATAGTAGGATCTTTACTATATCTTGGAGCTTTTTATTGGGGCCTGGGAATTAAATATGGAAATGCACTTTCCTCAGCAAAGAACACACTGACCTTTGTTACAAACTGTCTTTGTTTTCTGCAAATAAGTATTTCTAAAAAATGGATTTTGTTTGGATTTAATAGTAAAAACAATATATAAAAGCCATTTGTTGATTTTGTTCTCCACTTGCAGGAGACTTACTGACAAACTGCCATTCTCATTCAGAAAATTTATGTCCACATCCACTCTGTCTGCTTCAAGCCTAAGGTCAGAAGAGCACTGATTCTGCTCCGGCCAGAGCACAGCACGTGTCCCCTGAGGACATCTCACACAAGTGTCACCAGCACGAAACAGAGCAGAGCTTTGTTTTCCATAAATCATTCTCAGTCTTGGCCTAACAAAACCCAAAGAAACTGACAAGGCAGGAAAAGTCCCTCTAAAAATAGCTATGTCCTTTAAGACCATCTTCTGAGAGTGTGGGACTGCACACACTTTTTAGGCATCTCAAGCAGACTGTTGACCTGGCTACCATCCACTCTTCCCAGTACTGAAAACCAAAGAACGTTCTAGGTTCATCTGCCTAGGTTGCCATCTACATAAGTTCCTGACATTATTTCTTAGTGGCACCACCTTAACCAGTCTCCCCAATTCCAAATAAGCTTCAGACTTCCTAAGATGGGACTAGATTATCACCATGGCAACAGTGACATCATGGTCAAGTGTCAGTTTGCTGTGACACTGTTGCTGCTGCTGCTGAGTCGCTTCAGTCGTGTCCGACTCTGGTGACCCCATAGACGGCAGCCCACCAGGCTCCCCAGTCCCTGGGATTCTCCAGGCAAGAGCACTGGAGTGGGTTGTCATTTCCTTCTCTAATGCATGAAAGTGAAAAGTGAAAGTGAAGAAGCTCAGTTGTGTCTGACTCTTAGCGACCCCATGGACTGCAGCCCACCAGGCTCCCCAGTCCCTGGGATTCTCCAGGCAAGAACACTGGAGTGGGTTGCCATTTCCTTCTCTAATGCATGAAAGTGAAAAGTGAAAGTGAAGTCGCTCAGTCGTGTCTGACTCTTTGAGACCCCATGGACTGCAGCCCACCAGGGTCCTCCGTCCATGGGAGTTTCCAGGCAAGAGTACTGGAGTTGGGTGCTCTCCAGAAAACATAGCTAACTCTTACAGGGATAGAACTGCCCCATTCCATTCAGTTGTCCTACTGATCTTCTTTTGCACCAGTTTGGTATCATGAAATAAATATTAATTCCAACCCTCTCAAAAGAAGATCTTCCATTCAAAAACATAATAACCCAAGAATGCGAACGGCTATTTCCTGATCCCTGCACTGTGCTGGGCAGGCTCTGGCTATAGTCAAGGACAGCCCCCATGGCTGCATTTGGATGCAGAGGCAACAATAAATCAGATGGACTAGTGAGCACAGGAATCAAACCAGAAGGTGGTGGGGCAGATTTTCCAAAGCAAAGCGAGATTTTGACGCAGAGGATCAGCTGCTCAGGAGATGAGGTGACGATTTTCCTGGACTCCTTTTTAAATTTCATGTCTGGATCTTGTCTGGAACATCTACCAAATGGACTCAGGCCCAAATATCTGACATTCCTTTTGTAATTCCAGCCCTGTGACTGCCCCAGTGTCACGGCAGTGGGAACCTTACTTCAAGCCTTGATTTCAGATTATGACCGACTCTCCTTCATTATCTGAGCTCCCTCAGCACAGATAACTGCCTAGGGAGTCTTTACAGCCACAGAGAACGGGGAGGCCTCCAGCGTGAAGGTGTGCTGAGTCTCCACGTGCTTCTATCAACATGACATTTGGAAAGCTGAAGACAAGAACAACCAGCTGGGGCCTTGGAAGGCGCCATCTTCAGTGATCTCAGGGGCCACTCTGCATTTGTGCTGGGGGCAAGGAGGCAGCCAGGAGGCAGGAGCCATCCTGAGGGACGGGGTCATCACTGCCCTCCAGCTGACACGCAGGAAAGCCATGGGCTCATCTGGTCCCTCCCCAGATGTAAAGGATGGTCCACCAGGCCCTGGGCTGCTCTATACCTGAGGGCAAGTGGACTCCTCTTAAGGGAGTCCACTTCCATTATCCTGCTCAAAGACATAAACGTCAAAGACATATGCCACTGGCAGGATAGCTCGTGAACCCCAGAAGAGACCCCATGCCTGGGAGGACTGGTCTCAAACTCGAGTTATGAATTCACAATTAAGGGTGTTAAATGATTCCCTCCACGAGAACCAGGACTGTGCTGATCCAGGTAGAGCTGACTTAGCAGCTTCCAACACATCCTTGGCTCCCTTGGCCTTTCTTAGGGATGTAAACCACGAGGAGATTTCACTTCAGGCTGGCGGATTCCGAGGGGGTGAAGCAGGCAGGCTGTTGGACACAGGGCCACTGTCATTTACCACCTAGGTGATTATGGCAATTACTTAAGCTCTCCAAGTCTTTATCCCCATTTGTGAGATGAGATGAGGCAAATGCCTACCTCATGGGGCTGGGGATTAAATGAATAATGCAAGTAAAGCATTTTTCACATAGCAAACACTGAACAAACGTTATCTATCACCACAATTATTTTGTCCAACGATTAAAATTAAAAAAAAAAAAGTTAACAAAGCAAAAACTCTGTGCCAAGAAGCCTAAAACCATTTCACAATTGTCTGCAGTTCAGCTGCCAGTGTAAGGATGTGCTGACTCTCTAAATGCTTTTATCAGCACGGCATTTGAAAAGCTGAAGACAGAACAACCAGCTGGGGACTTGGAAAGCACCATCCTCAGGGGCCTCAGGGGCCACGCTCTCTGTGTATACGCTGAGGGCAGGGATGCAGCCACAAGAGCTGTCGCGTACCCTGATATGTTTGGAATCATGCTGTATCGCCTCACTCTCTGTGGTCTTCCTCACCTGACTCAGTTTCAACCTAGATTTTGGACTGACTCCCCTCAAAATAGGTGTAAGCAACCCCCTTTTGGATGCCTCTACCTGCCTTGACACTGCCTGTGTCTGCCAAGCGACCAGGATGCCTTCAAGGGCCAGCCCTGCTGGGTCGCAGTGCACCAGGCAAGCCTGTTAACTTCCCGGCGCTTCAAAGGGAAACAGAACCTTTTACAAAGCTTTCTCAGATTTAGAAATGGGTGAATTCATAAAAATTGACTAGAGAAGTTTATTAAGATTAAATATGCAATGCACACTGAACACACCCCTTGGAAACATCACATCCTTCTGTTCTCTTCTGAGATCATGGGTTCTTCATGCTTAGGCCTCCCGTGTATTTGAGCAAACAGAATTCTAAAAATTAATAAAATTAGTTTTCTGAGGTAGAAAATGCTATTTTCAAAAGAGAAAGTTAACAATAAACTTATAACTAGACAATGGGGACTTACCCTTGGGGTGAACATTATAGCACAGATAACTTTTTGAAAGGGAAAAAGAAATAAGATGCCTCGGAGGCCACTGGAGAAAATATCTGTCTGGGTTTTTCCACCAAGTTATCATCCCGGCCAAGATAATTCAATATGAAAAAATAGAAGAGTCGTTTTAATAAGCGGTGCTGGGCCACCTGAATATCCACATGCAAGAAAACGAACTTAGACCCCTACGATATTCAGACACAAAAACCAACTCAGAGTGGATCACAGACCTAAATATAAAAGCTAAAATGATAAAACTCTTAGAAGAAAACACATGGGTAAATTTTCATGACTTTGGGTTAGGCAATGATTTCTTAGGTCTGACACCAAAAATACAAGTGAGAAGGGAAGACTGATAAGCTGAACTTCATCAAAGTTAAAGTTGTCCATGCTTCACAGTATATCCTGGCTAAAACAGAAAGACAATCCCCACTCCCTCCAGTGGGAGAAAATATCTGCAAAGTATTTATCTGGTAAGGGACTTGAATCTAGAATATATAAAGGATCCTTACAACTCTGATAAAAGAAAACTTCCCCATAAAAATGGGCAAAGGATCTAAGTAGACATTTTTAAAGAAGATAAACAAATAGAAGTAGATGTATGAAAAGATATTCAACATCATTAGCTATCAAGGAGACACAAATCAAAACCACAAGAAGATACTATATCACATCCACCAGAAAACCAATTATTAAAAAGGCAAGTGTTATCAAGAACAAAGGGAAATTAGAAGCTTCGTGTATTGCTGGTAGGAATATAAAATGGTTCAGGCACTTAGGAAAATGACTTGACAGTGTCTCAAATGTTAACATAGAGTAACCATATGACTTAGCAATGGCACTCCTAGTTATAGATCCAAGAAAACTTTCCACATAAAAATCCATACATGAATGTTCAGTTCAGTCGCTCTGTCGTGTCTGACTCTTTGCGACCCCATGAATCGCAGCACACCAGGCCTCCCTGTCCATCACCAACTCCCAGAGTTCACTCAGACTCACGTCCATCAAGTCCGTGATGCCATCCAGCCATCTCATCCGTGGTCGTCCCCTTCTCCTGCCCCCAATCCCTCCCAGCACCAGAGTCTTTTCCAATGAGTCAACTCTTCTCATGAGGTGGCCAAAGTACTGGAGTTTCAGCTTTAGCATCATTCCTTCCAAAGAAATCCCAGGGCTGATCTCCTTTAGAATGGACTGGTTGGATCTCCTTGCAGTCCAAGGGACTCTCAAGAGTCTTCTCCAGCACCACAGTTCAAAAGCATCAATTCTTTGGTGCTCAGCCTTCTTCACAGTCCAACTCTCACATCCATACATGACCACAGGAAAAACCATAGCCTTGACTAGATGGACCTTTGTTGGCAAACTAATGTCTCTGCTTTTCAACATGCTATCTAAGTTGGTCATAATTTTCCTTCCAAGGAGTAAGCGTCTTTTAATTTCATGGATGCAATCACCATCTGCAGTGATTTTGGAGCCCCCCAAAATAAAGTCTGACACTGTTTCCACTGTTTCCCCATCTATTTCCCATGAAGTGATGGGACCGGATGCCATGATCTTCGTTTTCTGAATGTTGAGCTTTAAGCCAACTTTTTCACTCTCCTCTTTCACCTTCATCAAGAGGCTTTTAGTTCCTCTTCACTTTCTGCCATAAGGGTGGTGTCATCTGCATATCTGAGGTGATTGATATTTCTCCCGGCAGTCTTGATTCCAGCTTGTGCTTCTTCCAGTCCAGCGTTTCTCATGATGTACTCTGCATAGAAGTTAAATAAGCAGGGTGACAATATACAGCCTTGACGTACTCCTTTTCCTATTTGGAACCAGTCTGTTGTTCCATGTCCAGTTCTAACTGTTGCTTCCTGACCTGCATACAGATTTCTCAAGAGGCAGGTCAGGTAGTCTGGTATTCCCATCTCTTTCAGAATTTTCCACAGTTTATTGTGATCCACACAGTCAAAGGCTTTGGCATAGTGCATAAAGCAGAAATAGATGTTTTTCTGGAACTCTCTTGCTTTTTCCATGATCCAGTGGATGTTGGCAATTTGATCTCTGGTTCCTCTGCCTTTTCTAAAACCAGCTTGAACATCTGGAAGTTCATGGTTCACGTATTGCTGAAGCCTGGCTTGGAGAATTTTGAGCATTACTTTACTAGCATGTGAGATGAGTGTAACTGTGCGGTAGTGTGAGCATTCTTTGGCATTGCCTTTCTTTGGGATTGGAATGAAAACTGACCTTTGCCAGTCCTGTGGCCACTGCTGAGTTTTCCAAATTTGCTGGCATGTTGAGCACAGCACTTACACAGCATCATCTTTCAGGATTTGAAATAGCTCAACTGGAATTCCATCACCTCCACTAGCTTTGTTTGTAGTGATGCTTTCTAAGGCCCACTTGACTTCACATTCCAGGATGTCTGGTTCTAGGTGAGTGGTCACACCATCATGATTATCCGGGTCATGAAGATCTTTTTGTAAAGTTCTTCTGTGTATTCTTACCACCTCTTCTTAATATCTTCTGCTTCTGTTAGGTTCATACCATTTCTGTCCTTTATCGAGCCCATTTTTGCATGAAATGTTCCCTTGGTATCTAATTTTTTTGAAGAGGTCTCTAGTCTTTCCCATTCTGTTGTTTTCCTCTATTTCTTTGCATTGATCGCTGAGGAAGACTTTCTTATCTCTTCTTGCTATTCTTTGGAACTCTGCATTCAGATGCTTATATTTTTCCTTTTCTCCTTTGCTTCTCGCTTCTCTTCTTTTCACACAAATGTTCACAGAACTATTATTCATAATATCCTCAACATAGAAATAGAACCAAATGTCCATCACATTGAGGATATATAAACAAAATGTGGAATATGCAAGCATTAGTATATCATTCATCATAAAAAGAAGTGAAGTACTGACCCATGCTAAAACATGGAAAAACTCTGAAAAAGCTATGGTAAATGAAAGCCAGAGAAGACCACAAAGCATACGATTATGATTCCATTTAAATGAAAAGTCCAGAATAAAGAAATCCATAGGGAGAGAAAGTATATTTGAGACTGGCTGAGAGTGATGCACGGAGAGAATGTGGCATAACTTCCAATTGTCCCAGGGTTCCTTTTTAGGGTGATGAAAATGTTCTAAAACTTAATTATGATGATGGCCACACAACTCTATAAATATACTAAAAAGCAGGGACACATACACTTTGAAAAGGTGAAATTTATGGTATGCAAATTTTATTTCAACAAAGCTGTTTGTAAAATCTCACTCCACGTGCAATGTCAAAATTTTCTTAAAAACCTTTCCCCCTAATTAAAAAAGTCTTATTAGTTCTCAAAAACACTAAAGAACCAGGAAAATAAAAAGCACTCATAACTCTGCTCCTACATAGGCAGGCTACTGTCCCTGGAGAAGGCTTCTCCCAGTGTCTTGATAGCAGACAGCAAGCAGACTGGCTCCGGCAGGCCCAGAGTGAGTCCTGGAGCAGTGCCTGTCGAGTGTGCTCAGGCCACATCCTCACGTGGGTTGAGGGAGACAGATTCAGAGAGAAATCTCAGAGGAGTCATGGCAGCTTCAGTCTCAGGAGATGGCAAAGGAAAGAAGAATTCTGACTGTTGCAGGTAGAAGTGAAACCTCTCTTCATCTAACCTGGGGGCTCTCGAGTTCCATCCAGAAGTCTTCAGAAGTTACAAATGCTCCTTTCAGGCAGCATATAAGCCATTCCGTTAATTTCTTTCTCCCTTTAGCCATTTCTATCTTCCACTGAACATGAGTGGAAATTTCATAACAAAACTTCATAACAAATTTTTAAATAATGTGTGCCAGAAATTGTGATAAACATTTTACACATGTTGCCTCACAAAAATTTTATGAGGCAGGTACAATTATTATTCCCACTGTGCAAAGGAGGATGCTGAGACCGGCATACATGTCCTTGTCTCCAAGATTCAGCATCAATTCCTATGCACTGCCATGATAACTTCTGACGCAGAGTCTTATCACCCATCCATCCACCCATTCCTTTATTTAACCAGGACTATTAATAAAATGGACTGGGAGTACAGCCTTGAACACTCTTCATAATGAACAACAAATATATGTCCATGCCAGGCCTCTCCACCAGGAGACTCCTCAACCAGGGTCGGACTAACCCCCAGCGAAAATGAAAGTGAAAGTTGCTCAGTCGTGTCTGACTCTTTGCGACCCACGGACTATACAGCCCATGGAATTCTCCAGACCAGAACACTGGAGTGGGTAGCTGCTCCTTTCTGCAGGGGATCTTCCCAAATCAGGGATCGAGCAGAGGTCTCCCGCATTGCAGGCAGATTCTTTACCAGCTGAGCCACCAAATACTCAGTTCCCTGAGAGCTGATCAGTTCCTCCTGTGTCTTTATTTTTTTCATTCAACTCAAATCCACCCCATATCAGGGTTTCTCAGTGGCTGCAGTTGAAACATACAATATCTTCAATATCTTGTCTTTATTTTATTTTTATATTTTTGGTTTTCTCCCCTGAACCATTCATCACAAATATATTCAAACAGAAAAGCTGAAGAAACAGACTATGATCAGCCTTTACTCCTTCCGTTAGAATCAATAACTGACAACATCTTATCCTATTTGTCTTATTTAGTTTTTAATTATTAAGATTTAAGGTATTCACATACCATAAATTTCAAGTGTGCATTTCAGTAGTTTCTGCTGTATTCACAAAGTTGTACAAACATCACCATGATCTAACTTTAGAACATTTTCATCACCCTACAAAGAAACTCTGTACTCGTTAGAAATCACTCATCTCCTTCAAGCTTGGGGCAATCTCTAATCTACTATCTCTGATTTCCACATTCTAGACAATTCCTCTGAATGGAATCCTACAATATGTGATCTTTTATGCCTGACTTCTTTCACTTTGCATGAATTTTCCAGATTCATCCATTCTGTAGCCTGTATTACTTCTGATTATCAAAAATTTTTCATTATATGGCTGGACACCACTCTGTGTAATATTTAGATAGTTTCCACTGTTGGGTTACTTATAAACAACGCTACTATGAACACTGATCTACAAGTTATTGTGAAACATATGTTTTCAATTCTCTTGGGTGTACACCTAGGCATGAAATTGCTGGGTCATAAAGTAATTCTAATATTTTGAGGAACTGAACATATATTTATTTCCAATTTAATTTCACCAATTTGATGGTTAAATGCATGTGTTTTTCTGAAAAAAAAAAAAAAAAGACCTACAGGTTGTTTATAAATCCTCTCAATTAAAATAATAGTTTCTTGATATAAAAAAATATGCTAGAAATGGTTTATGCCCACTGAAAACAAATAATTTTGTTTTTTACAACAGTGACACAAGTTTGTCTCACTGCCTAAAGACTATAAAGGAAAGAAAATTTAAAAAAAATTTGACTCAAGCTATCAATAGCACATATAATTAGTCATATAAAGTGATTTTATGATTATTTGTATACTCTATATATGAATAAAGCCATTGGAGAATTTTTTTTCTACACATTTTATTGTCCTTTAGAGGTCACAGAAGCACTGCCCTGAGATAACAGACATCCCAATGGATTCATATTTCCCCTTTTAAATATACTAATTCTCACTTGTTTTAAAACCTATCAGATACTGGGTCAGTCATGACTACTTGCTAAATACATGTTAAGTGTTCAAACCTCTGCATCATTGTCAAGGTAGGGGGTTGTTTCTAAAAGGAGTGTTTCTGTAGATTGGAGGGATGGTCTAAGAGCTGGTATGCAACCGTTCAGAATTCCACCTACTTCCAAGGCCTCTGCTTCCATTAGCAGGGCCACTGTTTACTTCTGTTTGTGCTCAGGGCTGGCCCAGTCAAAAGACTCTTTCAGCCCTTGAGCTGACCCCTCTGCCCACCGTGGCTCGGGGTCTCTGAGCAGCACCACGCAGGCTCTATCTGAGGGCCAGGAGATGCTGTTGGCTCTACCACACCATGACCCACTGAGGTCCTTAGAGTATCTACAGCCCAGTGGGCAAAGTGAGTTTGTGTGCCCCAAACCATCCTAGCAAACTAAATGATGCCGTAGCCTTAACAGTACTCCAGTGGTGGTCTGACCTCACTGCAGTGATCAACCCAACAGGGTGTCCTGCAACCATTCCCTTATGGCTGCTGCAGACTAATTCACACAGAACAGTGTGGACTCTGTGGCTTAAACAGCAAAATCAGTCCCAGGAAGGAAGCAGAGGCCCAGGTAACCAGTGAGGGGCCATTCTGTGCAGGCGGTTCTCGGCCTTTAGTCTAGGCATCTGTTGGCTTTGGATCACTCTTAATATCACTCTGGAGGATGAGCCAAATGTGCCTGCCAGCTCACTTGGATCGAAGCAATCAGGGCACATTTGAACAGAAAGGTGTGATAAGAACAAGAGTGGCGCTTTGTTCTGCCAGGTCTTCTGCAAAGCCCAACAGCTCTGCTACAGGAGGAGGCAGACCTAACGTGCTGGGCCGGGAAAGCAAGGGTCACTGCATACCTGGACAGCCCCTGGGCCCTCCCCATGCCAAGCTCAGGAGTCTGGTCCATCCACTCTCATCCATGGAGATCCCAGGCACACCCATCCAGCCAGCAAGACCTGGAGGGCAGTGTTTCTCCACTGGGAATGTTTGTAAATGTTGGATTACCACAACTGACAGCTTATGCTCTCAAGTGCACCAGACAGTCCTGCACAAGGAGAAACCATCCTGTCTCCAAGGCCAATACAGTTGTCTTTGCAAAATAGCCCTTTTAAGACAAGGTCACAAACTCAAATGCCAGTGAAGGTCAGGCAGATATCCTAAGGATGAGGCAGGCTCCCAGGAAGTAGTCTTTTCAACTATGTTCTTTGACACAGATGCACTTTATTGGTATTTTAATCATAAAGGGATGTTTTCTGTGATTTAGTTCTACAAAGAAGTGTGTCCTCTCACATTTTGTTCCATGAAACACTCAGCCGTCTTACCGTATACTTCATTTTCCCACTTCTAATGAAGATGTGGGTACAGAAACATTTTGGTCTCAACTGTACCACAGGGAAAGCAATGACACAAATCTGAGGTTGAATGGCACTTGCCACTTAGCACCAGAGAAGAGAAACACGAAGGTATAGTGGGGGCTGTGGCAAACTGAAAACTGCCTAAAGGGAGCAGCCACTGTCAGCTCCAGCAGACTGCCGCCACACAGGGATGTGGGTCTGGAGTTGCCAGATCTATCCAGAAAAGCCAGAGAGCCTGGGAAGGGGAAACACATTGCTTTCTTTGGTAAATATCAGAAAACTAACAGGAAAAAAGAAACAAAACATGTTTGAGGCCAGATGCAAGTAGATCAAACCAGATCATCCTAAAGGAAATCAGTCCTAAATATTCATTGGAAGGACTGATGCTGAAGCTGAAGCTTCCAATACTTTGGCCACCTGATGTGAAGAACTGACTCATTGGAAGACTCTGATGCTAGGCAAGATTGAAGGCAGGAGGAGAAGAGGACAACAGAGGATGAGATGGTTGGATGGCATCACTGACTGGATGGATGTGAGTTTGAGCAAGCTCTGGGAGCTGGTGATGGGTAGGGAAGCCTGGTGTGCTGCAGTCCATGGGGGTTGGTTGGACACGACTGAATGACTGAACTGAACTGCAACTCCTAGGTCTGCTACTTGTGCATGGGATATATGACCCTAGTTCAGAGTGCCGTCCATCTGCACTCGCTCTGAGCTGCTCTCACATGGGCAATGGCTGGACTCTGCATTCCCAGGAGGTCAGCAATAGTGCAAGGGGGTCAGGGACACACCCCAAATGGGAGACCTGCAAGGATTACAGCGGCCTCTGTCTCAGTGACCCACGTAAGTGGGCAAGTCCACACTGGTCATAGCCCTTCAGCTCCACTCAGCAGTGACACAGCAGAGGCACGCTAGATGCGAGTGTCCAGGTGGAATGCGCACAGAGCACCTAACGGGCTGTCATGGACACGGAGGTTTTCACAGGTGGGAGCTTCTTCCTCTGCAGCCATCTCTGACTTAGGCAGCAGGTGTGGACAAGGGTAAAATGAGTGGTTGAGACACAGACAGTTACTTTGTATGTCACAGATTCCTCAGTCATCACAAATTCCAAGGCGAGGACTAAGAAATGATTTAAGAGAGAAAATGCTTGCCGTTGTGAAGAGACAAAATTCTCTTTTCTTACAAGGTCCTGGCTCTTCACCCCGAATGCAGGAGCTAGGAGGAAGCATTGTTTTCCCAGCATCCCCTCTCATCTGCCTCAGCCTTCTCCTAGGCTTCCATTTCGCAAGCAGCAGAGATGGACACAGAGAGCCCTTTGTCCAGCACTGATCGCCTCAGGCGCTGGCATTCTTGGGAGAGGGGCTCCTTCCGCTCCAGAGACAGCCCGAGGGTATGACCCCAGGGCTCCTAACAGTTGTGCTCTTTGTCAGGGACAGGGCCACCCACAAGTCTGGGGGTTAGGAGCAGCACAGGAAGCTGTGAGCCTGGGCAGATAACTTCGAGAACCTCACAGACTTCACTACCAAAGCTCTGCCTGGGCCCAGGAACACCCATATCACCAGGTCCCAGGCGAGGTGTGGGTCTAGACCCACCCATCCCTTCTCACGTCCTTCCAGGGAAAACTCCCCAACATCACGGCCCCAAGGAAGGTGTGCTTTGTAACCTGAATTCAATAAGAAAAAAATTTTTTCCATATACAGCAAAACGTGCAGCCACTATTGCTCCACTGTCTAACCACCTGAGCAAAAGCTTCCTGAGCATAGTTTACACAGGAGTCTTAAAATGTCCTTTTCTTTTTTGACGGTTGGGAAGGATTATAAAGAATTCTCTACCTTGGCAGAAAACGCATATGGTCTTATTAAAACAACCTACTTTCAGAGCATAGCCCACACTAGGAGCCATGAGGGAACAGAGGGGCTGGAGGATCTTCTTGACTGGTTCAGAAACAAGCTTGAAGACAGCTGTGCCTGGGGCAGGGCAGCCAGGTGAGAGGCTCAAAGACAGGATGGCACGGGGATAGGCCCCAAAGACAAGCTGGACTCAGCCTAGAAGAGAAGGGCTTCCCCAGTGGCTTAGTTGGTAAAGAGTCTGTCTGTGATGCAAGACACGGTGTTTGATGGCTGGGTCACAAAGATCTCCAGCAGAAGGGAATGGCAACCCAATCCAGTATTCTTGCCTGGAAAATTCCATGGACAGAGGAGCTTGGTGGGCTACAGTCCACAGAGTCGAAAAGAGTCGGACACAACTGACTAACACCCGAAATTGCTGATAGTTAATGATTTTGATTGATAAAAATGACAATTTCACTTGGCTAAATCCTTGTCATTTGATGTAATTAAGTGAAAAATAGGTGATGTCTACTGTTTCAAAGGACACCAAAATGACACCAGGACTGATCAGAAAAGCAGGAGCTATGCACGTAGCCATCTGCTCACCTCTCTGGCTCCTGCTGAATAAATATGATGCTCTTGTAGCTGCAGAACATCTGACACTGAACGCCAGAGTCTACTACCCTCTGACGCTGAAACATGTAAATACAAAACCATTTGAGGTGCCCTTCCTGAAGTTTTAAGGCCAAAGGGCAGTGGCCATGTTTTTAGAAATAGAACTATCAGGTCTTCTTCACTAAGACTTAGTATTCATCTCAGTCTACTGTAGATTCGAAATCAGTTTTTTGACAAAATAATAACAACACACAATGCAAAAAAAAAAAAAAAAATCTTCTCATGCTTCAGGCCTGTCTGAGTGCTGATGAGCCCCAATGGCCAACTTAGCCGACCCCTCTCTTTGAAAATCCAGATCCATGTTTCATGCCACTTGGACTCCTCCTCCTGGATTTTTCATCATTGAAAACTGAACCTCAGACTTAGCTCCAGATCAAAGGTGTTTCACCTTGACCCCAGTGGATTACTGTCTATTGTGCTAGGAGCTAGGTTCTAACCAGTGAACAAGATGGATCTCCCTTAGTCTCCCTTCTCCTCACACCAGAATTCCTCACTAGCCCCTCTCCATATCTCCCCATTCACCTCCAATTCATCAATAAGTCATATCAGTTTGGATATCTGACACACATCCTGTTTTTTCATCCCCCTGACATGTGAATTAAGATGCAAGTAATAGAAAACCTGGCTAAGGTAAGCACAGCTTAATCATAGAGGCAAGAACCGCTGCACAAAACACAGGTTTGGGAGTGGGTCTTTTGGGCAGATTAGGTGGCCCACTGGTGGCACAGCTCTGGAGGGGCAGTTCTGTGACTCTTGGCCTTTTCCTCATGGCCCCAAGATGGCTGCTGCAGCATTACGCACCATCCTCACTTCCCAGGGAAGACCGTCTTTCTCTGCAGCTTTCAGCAGTCTTCCCTTCGGTTTCCCAGGCCAAATTTGGTCACATGATCACTGCTGCAAGGGAGGCTGGACAAGCGATTATCTGGCACAAACAAATGGGACTCCTATCCCAAGGAGGGGGTGGCCCTCAAACTGTGCTTGTGTGTTTAGCTGTGTCTGATTCTGTGACCCTATGGACTCTAGCCCTCCAGGCTCCTCTATCCGTGGGATTTCCCACGCAAGAATACTGGAATGGTTGCCACTTCCTTCTCCAGAGTCCCACAAACTGGAGAACAATTATATTGCAGAGGTTCTCCCATAGAAATGAGAGTTCTAAGCCCCATGTTGAGCTCCCCAGTCTGGGAGTGCTGCACCAGGAAGGGGAAACTTCAGGGCATATGGCTTTGAAGGCCAATGGAGTTTAATCTCAGGAGTGTTGGAAATAGAAATTTCACTCTTAAAAGAGTGCACACAAAATCTCACATGTTCTAACACTCTGGGCAAATGCAATAATTTGATAGGAACCTGGGCTAGAACTACTTCCTGGTATTGGAGTTTCCCAGAGAGATGGTAGTGGGGTGGGGGGCGGGAGAGGCAGCTTGGCTCACCCTGAGGACACAGACATAGATGACCCCCATTCTTGGGAGCTTCTTCTACTGTTTCAACAGTGGTGCTGGTGAGGGCCATTGTGGAATCCTCCCTCTAGCTCATTAGTGCCAAGACCTGGCCCCACCCAACTGTAGCTGCCAATGCTGGAATGCCTCAGGTCAAGCAACTAACTGGGTGGGGACACAGCCCCACCCACTGGCAGTCAGACCTGCTCATCAGAGGACCAAGACACAGCTCTACCCATCAGTGGCCAGGTGCCAGCCCAGCCCTGAAGAAAACCTGCTCTAGCCTCTGGACAGCCTTGCCCATCGTGGGGCAGACACTAGATACAAGAAAACCACAGTACCACAGCCTAGAGACCAGTCTGCCCACAGGAGGAAAGATCCTGTCCTGGGACCAGCTAGGTCTCAGCCCTATGCACTAGCAAGCCAACACAAGCTTTGGGACATCCCAGACCCCCATACCCAACTGTGTCAGGAACTGCCTCATCCCAGAAACCTGATGGTCCCTGGCCCTGCAGCCAGACTCTAGGACCCAGCTGTCTGGCACTAACTGTAGGATCCGGTTCACCCACCAGTGGACAGACAACAGCCCTGGAGTCTTCTGGACCCTGACTCCACTCAACAGTGAGCCAAGACTAGCCCACAAACTCCCTAGGGGTGGTTCTGCAGTCAGCCACCTTGTGAACAGGTTCCACCAACCTGCAGCTTCCACACAAGGCAGGGCCTGACAACCAACTGGACCAGGGGTAAAGAATCAAGCCTGCAAGACGTCAATCTGCCACAACAGAAGGACCCACACAAACCTCATGGGGAACCCCTAGAGCACAGCTCAGGTGACAAGAGAGGAGTGCACTGCTAGGACACATAGGATGTTTCCTATTGAATACCATTTCTCCAAGATGTGGAATTGTAGCTAACCTACCAATGTGGGAGACGTGGGTTCAATCTCTGGGTTGGGAAGATCCCTTAGAGAAGGGAAAGGCTACCCACTCCAGCATTCTGGTCTGGAGAATCCCACGGACTGTATAGTCCCTGGGGTCTCAAAGAGTCAGACACAACTGAGCGACTTTGACTTTTACACTTTCACCAGATACATAAAAATACACACAGCAACTCAGGCAAAATGATGCAACAGAATAACATGTTCCAGACAAAGGAATAAGATAAAACCTCAGAAGAAGAACTAAGTAAAGTGGAGACAGGTAATCTACCCAAGAGGGAGTTCAGGGCAGTGATTGCAAAGATGATCTAAGAACTTGAAAGAAGAATGGATGCACAGAGTAAGAAGTTAGAAGTTTTTAATAGAGAGTTAGAGAACACAAAGAACAACCAAGCAGAGATTAAGAATATGATAACTGAAATGAAAAATACAGTGGAAGGAATCAACAGATAGCTAAATGACACAGGAGGAGAAGGGGACGACCGAGGATGAGGTGGTTGGACGGCACCAATGACTCAATGGACATGAATTTGAACAAGCTCCGGGCACTGGTGATGGACAGGGAAGCTTGGCATGCTGCAGTCCATGGGGTCGCAAAGAGTTAGACACGACTGAGCAACTGAACTGAACTGACTGACTGAAACGATACAGAGGAATGGATCAGCAAACTGGAAGATAAAGTAGTGGAAATGACTGCCACTGGATAGGAAAAAGAAAAAAGAATGAAAAGAAATGAGGACAAAATTTAAGAGACCCTGGGACAACATAAAGTGTACTAATATTTGCCTTATAGAGGTCCCAAAAGGAGAAGAGAAAAAGGGGCTGAGAATATATTTGAAGATATAATAGCTGAAAACTTCCTTAACGGGGGAAAGGAAACAGTCCCAAGTCCAGGAA
The DNA here is from genome assembly GCA_917880005.1 of Nanger dama. Lineage (NCBI taxonomy): Eukaryota > Metazoa > Chordata > Mammalia > Artiodactyla > Bovidae > Nanger > Nanger dama. Next base: position 6,137,680 of record CAKJTW010000044.1, on the reverse strand, counting down.
GCACACGGAGTCCCATACGGGATCAATCCAAAGAGGAACATATCCAGAGACACAGTAAATAAAATGACAAAAAATAAAGATTAAACAGAGAATATTAAAAGCAGCAAGAGAGAACCCACAGATTACATACAAGGGAATTCCCATAAGGCTTTCAGTTGATTTTTCAGCAGAAACTCTGCAAGTCAGAAGGGAGTGGCATAATATATTCAGAGTAATAAAAGGGGAAAATCTACAACCAGAACACTCAGCAATGCTCTCATTCAGATTGGATGGAGAGATTAAAAACTTCACAAATTAGCAAAAGTTAAAAGAGTTCATACCACCAAACCAGCTTTACAACAAACATTAAAGGAACTTCTCTAGGTGAAAAGAAAAGGCCACAAGGAGATACAAGAAAATTACAACAAAAAAGTTCATCAGTAAAGGCAAATATATAACAAAGCTAGGAAATCTTTCACACACAAAACTAGTAGGAAAGTTAAAATATACAAATAGTAAAATCATCTACACCCAAAAATGCAGTCAATAAATACACAAAAAAGATGTAAAATATGACTTTAAACACAGTACTCATAAGGTGAAGAGGGTAATGCAAGGCTTTTAAAATGCATTTGCACTTAAGAGTTCAGCAACTTAAAATAATCATTTGTATCTACAGATTGCTATATTATATACAATTAACCCAAAATCTATAAATGGATATTCACACAAAAAGAAAAAGGAATTCTAACATAACACTAAAGACAGTCATCAAATGACAAGAGAAAAGAACAAAAGAAACAAACAAAAAAAACTATAAAAGCAACCCCAAAACAATTAACAAAATGGCAATAAGAATATACATATCAATAATTACTTTAAATGTAAGTAGACTCAATGTTCCAATCAAAAGACAGAGAGTGCATGAATGGATATTTTTAAAAGATCCACATATATGCTGTTATAAGAGACTCACTTCAGAGATAAAGACACACACATAGTAAAAGTGAGGGGATAGAAAGACGTATTCCATGTAAACGGAAGGCAAAAGAAAGCCAGAGTATCAATACTTACATCAGACAGACTTCAAAATAAAGACTGCAATAAGAGACAAAGAAGGATACTACATAATGATCAAGGGATCAATCTAAGAGGAAGATATAACAATTACATATGCAACCAATATATATAAAGCAAATATTAATGGACATAAAGGGGAAAATCAACAGGAACACAGTAATAGTAGAGGACTTTAACAAACGACTTATGTCAATTAATAGATCATTCAGACAGAAAATCAATAGGGAAACATTGGCCTTAAATGACACATTTGACCAGATGGACTTAACTGATATTTATAGAGTATTCCATTCAAAAGTAACAGAATACACACTCATTTCAAGTGTGCATGGAACGTTCTCCAAGATAGAGCATATGCTAGGGCAGTATAACCAAGGTACTATGATCAAACTTGACTAATAAACACTACTGAATTCATGACTGATCAGTACATACACAAATTGGTCTTTGAAAGATGGACTGGCCCAAGGCAAAGACAAAGGCTCAAGGGCAACAGTGGATAGAGTACTTTCTGCAGGAAGGCAAGGTCTATCGCGCAATTGCACTCATCTCACACGCTAACAAAGTAATGCTCAAAATTCTGCAAGCCAGGCTTCAACAGTACGTGAACCATGAACTTCTAGATGTTCAAGCTGGATTTAGAAAAGGCAGAGGAACCAGAGATCAAATTGCCAACATCTGCTGGGTCATCAAAAAAGCAAGAGCGTTCCAGAAAAACATCTACTTCTGCTATACTGACTATGCCTTTAACTGCCTTTAACTGTGTGGATCACAACATAACTGTGGAAAATTCTTAAAGAGATGGAATACCAGACCACCTGACCTGACTTCTGAGAAAATCTGTATGCAGGTCAGGAAGCAACAGCTAGAACTGGACATGGAACAATAGACTGGTTCCAAATAGGAAAAGGAGTACATCAAGGCTGTATATTTTCACCCTGCTTATTTAACTTATATGCAGAGTACATCATGAGAAACGCTGGGCTGGAAGAAGTACAAGCTGGAATCAAGATTGCCTGGAGAAATATCAATAACCTCAGATATGCAGATGGCACCACCCTTATGGCCAAACCTTATGGCCTCTTGATGAAAGTGAAAGAGGAGAGTGAACAAGCTCGCTTAAAACTCAACATTCAGAAAACAAAGATCATGGCATCTTGTTTCATTATTTCATGGCAAACAGATGGAGAAACAATGGAAACAGTGACAGACTTTATTTTGGGGGCTCCAAAATCACTGCAGATGGTGATGCATCTATGAAATTAAAAGATGCTTGCTCCTTGGAAGAAAATCTATGACCAACCTAAACAGCATACTAAAAAGCAGAGACATTACTTTGCCAACAAAGGTCCGTCTAGTCAAAGCTTTGGTTTTTCCAGTTGTCAGGCATGGATGTGAGAGCTGGAATATAAGAAAGCTGAACACCAAAGAATCAATGCTTTTGAACTGTGGTGTTGGAGAAGACTCATAAGAGTCCCTTGGACTGCAAAGAGATCTAATTAGTCCATCCTAAAGGAAATCAGTCCTGAATATTCATTGGAAGGACTGATGCTGAAGCTGAAACTCCAATACTCCGGCAACCTGATGCAAAGAACTGACTCATTTGAAAAGACCCTGATGCTGGGAAAAACTGTAGGTGGGAGAAGAAGGGGACAACAGAGGATGAGATGGTTGGATGGCATCACTGACTCGAAGGACATGAGTTTGCGCTAGCTCTGGGAGTTGGTGATGGACAGGGGAGGCCTGGCATGCTGCAGTCCATGGGGTCACAAAGAGTCAGACACAACTGAGCAACTGAACTGAACTGAACTGAAGGTCTAGGACATTGACTGAGCTGAAGTGGTTGTCTTGACATGAGAGACAAGAAACCACTGAACAGATAAGGCATGCAAAGGCGTGGAACTCTGGATGCCATAGTCAGTGTGTTCTAGAACCCTTATTCTGTACTTCTCATATTTTGTGTGGACAGACCTCAGCTGCAGTAAGGCTCCATCAGTAAGTAAGTAACTGGTGTGCCTGGAAGTTTGGGGAAGGAACTGGCATGCTCACTAGCCCCTCTGGCTCCTCTTCACATCTACCTGCAGGAGAACAAGGGCCCTGAGGTGGGCTCATCACCTACACAGCACCACCTGTCTGTGTGAGGGAGCCCTCCCCCTGCAGCCCTGTCCATGATGGCTGCAGAGGGATAAGCTACATAATTCTTGGGTGAAATCTCAGGGGCTGAAATGGGTGATTTTTGAATGAACTTCTTCCTGAGCAGGAGCCATGACTACCATTAGCTCTAAGTTGGGGAGGGGAAGATTTGTGCTAGCCCTGAAAACCCCAGCACCATTTATTTGGCCAGCAATGAAGAGGCAGCATAGTTCTATGTCTCCAAAGGCTTGAGAACAGAACTCGAAAGACTGTTTCAGGCTACCATATTTTCCTTCCAAACATCTCTCCCCAGTCATTGCCAATGTGGACTGAAGAGGTGAACATGGGCCAAGCCACCCGGCCTGCTGGTTATGTTGTGCCCTGCTCCTCTGACCCGAAGTACGGGTCTTTCTGATGCTTCCCCTGCAAGCCCTGCCTGGTGAGCCTGCTCATATCCTGCTGTGCAGCACAGTCCCTCTCATCTCAGTGGCATGAGACGTATACCTCAATCATTCTGCAAAGCATGTGGTATACTGACATTGTGTATGCAAGGACATTCCCCAGGCTGGGAAGCACAGGAGACTGGCCCCATTAACCTGGACAGGCCCCAGTCTCCTGGCCTGCAGTCCAAATAGTCCACTCATGCTGACTACACAGAACCACAGCCACTCAAAGGTCACATGTGCCGGCAACATCGCTGACCACCCGCCACACGAGAGGCGCGCCCTCCACTGCGCAGACAAACATGCCTACCGTGAAGAGCAGTCAGGAAATGCGAGGAGAGCTGCCTCAAGGTGGTGCTGACCTGAGCTCCATGACCAAGAGCTAGGCTGAGACAGAAGGCTCACAGTGGCCCCCAAGCGGCCTGAGATTCGCAGGCAAAGCCACCAGAAGCCACCGCCACTGGGAAACTCACCTCCCTCTCCTGGGCAGGCAGGGGGCTCCAAGGGCTTCAGCTCTGGCAGGATGGAGTGGCTGCCATCCAAGATTGGCTTTGCCATGACAAAGCCCTCTTCCGCCCCCCACAGACCTTTCCTGCTCCCTGGCCCCTGGGTTAACGCAGGAGAGACTGATACTTGGCATTTCTGTCAATCTTAGCCACTTGGCAAGTAGCGGATTTTTAATAGAAGTTTTCACTGTTTGAATGAAGGTACCTCACAGATAATGATAACACTTCGAGGAAAGATAATTACAAAAGAGATTTAAAAACAAACACACAAGGAAACATATCTTAGCGGGAGAAGCAAAGCCCTTGCTTGCAGCCACTCTACCCTCCTAGTGTTGAGAACTCTGTTGGCACTAAAAAGAATTTTGAAGTTGGAAACTCTCTCATCAGAGAGCATTCTGGGGGAAGTCATCTGAAGCAGTCTTTAAGAAAAATACTTCCATGGGGTAATTGAAGTGCTTTGCATCTAGTGATGGTGTACCTCATTATTTCTAGCACTGTGTTATGTTAGGGCCTATACTGCTTTAAATTCTGAGCTCATGCCATTTATCAAAGATAATAAAACCCCAAAGGCACAACTACTTATCATCAGATAACCCAGTGGAAAGTTTCATTGAAGCTTCACTGTAATGCCTCTTGGCAATGACCCTGACATCTAACTCTGGCTAATTCTCATTTCATTAAAGACATTTCCCAGGATGCCTAAGCTTCTTACTTCATAAAGCAGCCACTGGAACTCTGCAGAAAATAATTGCCTTCTTACAGGAATGACTGGCACCTCTTATCCACAGGCCTGGCCTGGCCTGGATGGGAGGAGAAGACCTGGCCAGTTACTGAGGCTCCCTTCTCCACGGACCATCTGTAATCAAAGGGACCATATCTGTAAGTATTTCACCAGGGAATCTCTAGCTGGGATTAAAGGGCCTTCTCCAGAGCTGCTGTTACATGATGAGAGTAATTTCTCGGCATGCCTAAGGCTTCCTCAGGGCTGGAGATATTTGGAATCCCCTACTTGGCTGGTCAGGTGCTGGCTTTTCCTAAACTCACTAAGTCTCATCCAAAGGGGTCCTCTATTGTCTGCTATCCTCTGAGCTCTGTGTGTACATTTTCTGGCCTTATACTGATCCATGATTGTATTATGCAATCTTACAGTAATCCCCTACAGACTTGAATGATATGTAGTAATTTCTCATCATTTTTCTTCTTTTGAGCACAGTTTGGGCTGAGCACAGACACAGAACAAATCTTTGGCATCATGTTCCTTTCTGAGTCTCCACATATAATTTCTGAATCTTCGTTTTACTTACAAATTATAATTGTGCCAGAATGTAACAGATTAACGAAAATGAATCAAGGAGATCTCAGACTCACTTGGATTATTTTAAGAGTCAAAACTTCTTTTCCCTCAGCCAAAGTAATGAAGAAATTTATGCTCAGAAAATGATAGGCAGAAAAATCAGGTTGGGCTGGATACCTGGCTAGAAGGCAGTCTCAGATTTCATTACACATCTCAGAAGGTAAACTTCCCTTATCAGAGCCAACATAGCCCCAGGACAGGAGGCCAATCTCTCCAGGTGGGACCCCTGCCTGCAGGGTGGAGTCAGGGTGGGAGGCTTGGCTTCCCCTCTGTAGCTACCTCCCCACTCCCCAACACACATCATCCCCCAAAGGCAGAGGTGATATTCAAGTCCTGGGTGTGGACCGTCCATGGCTCTGGAAGTCTGGGGGAGAGGAAAAGAGTGCCAGATATGGAACGAATACTTTGGTATTCCTAGAGCAGCATCAAGTCATACACTCTCTCAGTAAACCCACTTTCTTCTTAATCAAAACCATGCCGGTGAGACACAGAGGCTCCATTGGCTGCACTCCTCCCTACTTGTTCTGAGAAAACTTGTACAGCCGTGGAGAGCTTTATCAGAATGTGTCAGACTCAGAATCACCAGATCTGGCCCTTCCTCTCTCCAGGAACCTGAACAAGTCACCTGACTCCTCCCAGCCTGCTTCCTGACCAGGTGCTGCCACCAAGCTGTGGGGGTGACATGGGCTAGCAGACAGCGTTCACTATCAGCCCAACAGCATGCCCCAGCTTTATCTCATTCCATCTCACAACAGTTTTATGCACAGACCCTGTTTCAGTCACATTTTAAGAGTCATCTTTGAGGCCACATACATTTCTGCAACTGCTTAAGGTCTCACAGGTAGAAGGGTGACATCAGGTACCACCCCACCGGAGGAATGCTGTTCTTCATTTCCAAGGCCCACCACCTAATCTGATTTCTGAAAAGTGGAATATCTAAATAGTCAATAAATGTTGGTGAAATCTGAAGCCCCTTTGTTCACTGCACAGATGAAATGGGGCAAAAAGAAAGTCATGTTGATCATCCTTTGTTAAGATGGTAAACTGGAGTCAAAAATGGAACTGAAAAGTCCTCAGCACTGAGACCTCAGCCCTTCACCTCTCTAACCACCACTACAAATGCACTTGCTCAACAAAGTTTTCATTCATTTGTTCATTCTTCTAGTTGCACAATAAACCTTCATCGGGCATCCATCATGTGCTGGTGCTGGGGACACAGAGCAGGACGTGAATTCAAAGGGGTTTCTTCACGGGGTCCGTGTTCCTGTTGCAGAGGGTGGCAGGACACAGGTAAACAGGCAGCGTTGGGCAGTGACAGGTGAGAAGGAAAAGGAGAGGCTGCTTCTGCTTTGGAGGAGACGCTACTGGAACAGAGAGCTGAAGGCAGGGGCGGAGGGAGCATGAAATGTTGGGGAGAGCAGGCTAAGCCCAGAGACGGGGAGGCTCTGAGGTGGAGGGAAGCCTGGTCAGGGAGGAGAGGGCAGGGCCAGCAGGGCGGGTGCACGAGTGAGGTGGCGCTGTGAGCGGTGGGAGGTAAGGTCGGGGGAGAGTGGCGGGCCACAGGGTCTGGGGCCCCTGGAGGACTGTGAGCAGGAGCTCACAAGACAAGATCTTGGGTTTGAAAGTAATCTTCTGGCTGTCACTTAAGAACATGCTGTTCAGAAAGCCACTGTGGAGGCTGGGAGACCCAGAAGGTGAGGGGTGATGGAGGCCTGGACCACCGAAGGAACAGCAGGCGTGGCTAAAAGGGGTCTGATTAAGAACACGCTCTGAAAGCAGAGCAGGTGGGAACTGCTGGTGAGTTAGAAGTATCAGGCACCTTCTGAAACACAATGGCCAGTCAACTTCTAGAAATGGCTAAGAAAAATCATAGCCGCCACTGCTCATTAGGCAGGCGGGGGCTGTGCCTGGCACTTTATATTTGTTCACACACTTGGTCCTGACAACACGGAGGTGTGCAGCGGCCTCATCACCGTCCTACTGATGAACAGGGGGCTCACCCTGGTAAAAAGCGGAGCCCCTCTTCTGCTCCTGGACCTGTCCCCTCAGCCCCCTCCCACCTTCATGTGCAGGCCGAGCAAATCTGGGTGTGGAAGAGAAGGGCTTCTTGGCTCCACACAGAGACTGTCTCACTGATTTCTTTTTCCAAAATGAAGACCTCGGGGGATTTCACTTTATCTCAAAATGTATGTTTATCTTGGCAACTGGAGCCCTGTGGCAGAGGAACTGCTACAAGCAGCTTTGCACCGCCAGCCCCCAGGGTGCTCCCCCTGCCCTGCCTTCCTGGGAACACATCCATCTCATCAGCAGCTCAGCCAAGGTGGAGGGAAGCGCAGGCCACCCCCTGCCCTCTGGGGGCTCCAAAGGCACCCCCACTGCAGCCTTGCACAGCTGCTTGCTTCCCTCTGATTCTGTAACTATGGGGTACAGGAGACAGTGTTATGAAATCAAACAGGAGAAAAGCAGTGGGAACTTCAACTGAATTGGCTTTTCAAAAACAAAACAAGAAACCCACTAATCATTTTCATGGAAGAAAACTCTGGAATGCTGTGGGAAATGGGAAAGCTGGAAAAGCAGCCCCATCCAGCAATTCGAGAGGAGGAAGATCCAAACAGTCCCCCAGTGAGACGTATGCCAAAGATGCTCAGGGGGTGGGAAATGATACTCGGGGAGGGTCTCTTCTGTCAGCAGTGATACGACCAAGAGTCCATTTGCCAGAAAAGCTGCGCCTGGAGCCTGGGCAGGAGGTCAGCAGTGCTGACGGCGCGGCGGGGGTCCACAGCGCTGCCTTGCTGGTTCCTTCATGCAGGTGCTGGGCACCTAGCTTCTCCATGCTCGCAAGCAGAGTTCCCCCTGCCCCCTCCCACATTCCACAGGCACACACAAAGCCGGGAGAATGAAGTCTCCTTCTCTGGTATAGCCAAGGTTTAGATCAGTGGTTCTCAAACTTGAGTGTGCACGGAATCCCCCGAGAGCTCACAAAACACAAGGACGACATAGAGATTCTGTGGCCCAGAGGCTTGGGTGTGCTGCGAATGCACATTTCCAGTGCTTTCACAGGGAGTGCTGATGCTGTGACCTGGGATCACCCTCGGACCACTGGCTTTCAGCATCTCCTTTTCCAAACAGCACCACCAAGGACTCCCAGGGGCCTCTTCTGCACCCGCTGGACAGGGGGCACTGAAACAGGATCGCTATGGCTAGCAGTGGTGGAGCATTCGTAATGAGTTCCAGGCCCTCCACCCATAATAAATGCCTCACTTCCTTTTCCCAACTTCTGCCCAAGCAGGGATTACTATTGTCCCATTTTACAGATTATGAAACTGACATGAGAGGACAAACAGATGCCCAAGGTTCCACAGAGAGCAGCAGAGCTGGGATTTGAACGAGGCAGGGGAAAGTGCTGGAGCCCTCCACTCTCTCTACCCATCTTAACAGTCAACATCGAGCTCATGGAAAATCTGATGAGGTGGCAGAACATTTGGGGCAAGTCTGATTCTTTGGCTGACGGTCAATATCCTAATTATCACAATGTCCACAATCCCCAGCGACTGACTGAATTACCATTCCTAACATGGGTCAGCTGTTAAAGAGTTCTACAAGCTCAGCTGTTAAGAGTTCTACAAGCTCAAAGAGAACATGGGAAGTAACTCAGAAACTCACATCATCATGGCTTTTTGTACTAAAGTAAATATTTAAGATGTTTATCCAAGTAATAACAAAATGACCATAACATTGAGAGAGCTACTCTATATTCATGTCATTGTGTGTTTTTTTAATTAACGAATCATAACAAGGGAATCAGGGACTCTGGCCCCAGTCACACAAGGCAGTGGTTGTCCAAGTGTGGTCCCCACAGCAAGCAGCAGAGTCATCCAGGCCTCTGCAGACCCACAGAATCCAAACTCTAAGGGTAAGGCCCAGCCATCTGCATTCTAAGGATCCCCCTAAGGGATTCCCATACATGCTCATTTAAGAAGTTTTAGTTCCATACTGTTTTCATGCACCCTCTTTAAATCTTTATTATATAAAAATATCAACTGCCTATCCCACGCTCCCCTCCTTCCTTCTCCAAGAACTGACCCAAACCTGGCTTTGTCGTAGGAGGGAACTTTGTGGTTGGATGCCTGGATCCCAGCTCCAATTCCACTCTTCTTTTCTGCAGACAGAGTATGATAAGCTCACTTAATGGCTCCTATTATCACCAGACTCAGTGCACACTGGAGACCTCAGGCCTCCATGACCCTGCCCTGGAGTCACATCACCCCTTCGAGCACAGGCATCAGGTGGGTTTCAGGTCAGCCTACATTTGCTCACTATGCAGCTCTGGGTGAGTAACTCTGCCTCAGTTTTCTCATCTGTAAATTGCAAGCTATACCTTCCACCAAAGTCCCAGCAGAGAACCTGGCAGATGGAAGGCCTTCAATAAACATCAGGCCCCTTCATCTTCAACCTATACCCTCAGGCTGCCTGTCTTTGCTCACACCGAGACTCCTGCCTGGAGAGCCTTCACCCCAACCTGCTGCTGAAGCCCCACCCCCAGTGCCCTTCCCAGAAGACCCACGTGGTGGCAGGAGCAGGGTGGCTAGGCATGACATCCTGTGGCCACTGAAAGGAAGCAGAGACAAGATGCACAGAGCGGCCACCATGCATCACAGCTCCCACAGGCATTTTCTCAGGGCAGGCCCACAGCGTGGGGGTTGATGGCTTGCACAGAGAAGAAAACTGAGGACTGGTGAGTTTACTAAAGGACATGCCCAAGGCCAAGTGAGTGGTCTGAGCACAGCTGAGGAGCTGCATGGGAGGCCCCGGGAACACCCGACTCGTTCCCGCTGGGGGACCACTGTCTGCTCTCGCCGCTCACCCTGAGGACCCTTTCCTGGCTTTTAGAGATTCATAGTGACAACAGAGTGAATCTCAGCACTTCCAGAAGTTCTGGCCTGCCAAAGGCATTACAAGTGGAGAACGTAATTTCCAAATCACCTTCTCAGAGTCCTGGCCCATCAGCTTCCTATCTCCCTTCTCCGCTTTATTTTTCCATTTATCACTTTATTCTGATTCTGGAGTTTCCTTACTGATCATACATATTCATTCCCTCCTCGAAAATGTCAGTTCCACAAAAACAGGGCTCTTTACCCCACTCCAGTCCTCTTGCCTGGAAAGTCCCATGGACAAAGGAGCCTGGTAGGCTGCGGTCCATGGGGTCGCAAAGAGTCGGAAACGACTGCGCGACTTCCCTTTACTTTGTACATCAAGCTCCCCAGGGTTGGAGCAGTGCTTGGCAGACAGTAGGTTTTCTGAGAACACTTAACAAATGTGAATGCTGAAAAATCAAGATGTTAGAGGACAGAAGTCCATTCTGTAGATAATATGCATGACAAAGACAATGAAAAGAAAATACTGGGTAAAAATAATAATGGGCAGTATCTACTTGCAGAAAAATGAATGGGCAGAGACCTGGAAGGAGGAAATGTGGGAGTCAAATCCTCAGCCTTTACACTGAGTGAATTTAAGGCCAGCTGTCACCATTAACAGTATAATTTCAGACTAGAAACGTATCCTTTTGGAGCCTCAGTTTCCCCATCTGTTAACAGGAATCCTACCTCTTTTTGAAGGTTATTCAAAGGGCAAGATACACTTAGGAGAAAATCACAGTTAAGAAAACAAAGATTGAAACTGAACTGTCCAGGGTCAAATCTTGGCCCTACCTCCTACAATCTACGAGGCTTCTGGCAAATTACTTAGCTCTCTGTTACCTGTTTCCCTACATATGAGATGGGGATTACAGCAGGGCTTCCTCATGGAATTAGAAAGATTACATGAATTAAAAACCAGAAGCATCTGACACTGAAGTTCTCAAGAAGTGGGAGCTGCTCTCAGCATCACCTCCACCGCCACCCAGAGCGCCAGGACAGAGAACAGTATGGGCGCAGCCCACCAAGCAGAGAACAAAGAGGGCATGGTAGAAGGCTCTGCTGAAAGCCAAGCGCTCCAGCTTTCTGAGGCTAAGCTCAAAGAAGACGGGGATCTTGGCACCACCCCCAGGCCTGAGAGACACTACGCTGCATTGATGCCCACTGTGGACTTCATGTTAGTGTCCCCCAAATTCATTTGTTGAAGCCCTCACCTCCAAATGGGATGGATGGTACTGGGAGCTAAACTGACTTACATGCATCATGGGGTTAGCCCCGCTATGTAAGGATACGGCAGTCGTCTGCATGCCAGGGAGAGGGTCCTTCACAGACACCAAGTTGGCTGGCACCTCGATCTAGAACTTCCTGGCCCCGGAAATAACAGAAACGAACGTCTGTTGTTGAAGCCTCCCTTCTGTGGCTTTCATTACAGCAGCCTGGGCTGAGGAAGATGACGTCTTGACCAACCGGACATGTAAGGAGCATGAGGAGCAACAAGAGGCCACTCGTCATGGAAGCAAATGGAGAAGGGAGCCTCTCCACACTGATGGAGGGAGCCTACAGAAGTGCTCTGGAACCACGGAGGTAGCACCTTGTCCACGTGTGGACATCCACTGAGCCGCGAGGTTCCTTGGCTTTCCTGGAGGAACAATGGCCACGCAGGAGAAAAGACTGATGCATGAGGAAGACGATGGGCAAGGACAGATTGCCCTCATGTAGTTGACTTGAAAGAAGTCAAACCCGAGCTCCATCAGTCTTCCAATCCTCCCACAGGGAGACAGGAAACCATCTGGGGAAAGAAGATCCACCCCTAGGATCAGCCCCCTCCGGTCAATGACAGTTGTCTCCAGGTTAAAGCTGACACTGGGGCTCTCAATCATAGCAAAGCCAGAACATGGCCAGGAAGGTGCCAGTCGGCATCTAGATCACATCTGTGCAGACCTGTGTGGGACCCAGAGCTTCCTGTCCTCAGCATTCTGCTCAAGGAGCAGCAGATCTCAGGCCTCTTTCCTCTCCACTGCCCTAAATCCCTTCAACAATGGCAGTGATTTCCCTGAAGATTCCAGTTGAGTCTAAAAAGTTGCAGAATATGCCACCCCAGAATGTGCCACTTTGGCTTAAGGATTATTTTGAGCTGAAGGCAACTGAGAAGATACAGATACAAAAAAAAAAAAAGATTTCTGCCCTCCCTTCATTTCCCTAAAAGCAGGACATAAGTTTGTAAATAGGTCCCCAAAGCCCTCTCTACAGAAGTTAATTACTAGAGATAACCCTACACTCTTATCAGCCCAGAGATAGCACCAGAGGACTCTGTCTAACAAACCTTGCTTTACATAGCCTTTATACACCATTCAGTTCAGCTCAGTTCAGTCGCTCAGTCGTGTCCGACTCTTTGTGACCCCATGGACTGTAGCCCACCAGGTGCCTCTGTCCATAGGATTCTCCAGACAAGAATACTGGAGTGCGTTGCCATGTCCTCTTCCAGGGGATCTTCCCAACCCAGGGATCAAACCCAGGTCTCCCATTTTGCAGGCAAATTCATTACCATCTGAGCCACCAGGGAAGCCCAAGAATACTGCAGTGGGTAGTCCATCCCTTCTCAGGGGAATCTTCTCCACCCAGGAATCAAACCGAGGCTCCTGCAGCGCAGGCAGATTCTTTACCAGCTGAGCTACCAGGGAAGCCTACTTTGAGATTTTAAAGTCCCTCAAGAGCAGGGACTCATATTCAACTCAGCCTTCAGCATTTCTGATCATTGGAGATAAGTGCTGTTGCACATCTTAGTCTTTAGATGCTTTACCTCTCACTCACATAACATTCAACGTTTCAAGGTTCAAGAATGTTGGCTCATGGGTGAAACTTAGCCAGTCAACCAACAGAGAAAGAGCCTCACAATCATTTCACAGGATGTTTGTAGGGCACAAGTCTGAAAAGAGTACCTATCACTTCTACCTCCATTCCACTGGACAAAGCAGTCACTTGGCCACACCTCATCCCAGAAAAGTAGGGTAATTCAACCATCCAGAGGGGGAAAATGGTGTGTATATCAACCAGCAGTCTTTCTGTAATGACCTGGACTGTGTCAGTTCAGTTCAGTCGCTCAGTAGTGTCTGACTCTTTGCGACCTCATGAATCGCAGCACGCCAGGCCTCCCTGTCCATCACCAACTCCTGGAGTTCACTCAGACTCACGTCCATCGAGTCTGTGATGCCATCCAGCCATCTCATCCTCTGTCGTCCCCTTCTCCTCCTGCCTCCAATCCCTCCCAGCATCAGAGTCTTTTCCAGTGAGTCAACTCTTCGCATGAGGTGGCCAAAGTACTGGAGTTTCAGCTTTAGCATCATTCCTTCCAAAGAAATCCCAGGGCTGATCTCCTTCAGAATGGACTGGTTGGATCTCCTTGCAGTCCAAGGGACTCTCAAGAGTCTTCTCCAACACCACAGTTCAAAAGCATCAATTCTTCGGTGCTCAGCCTTCTTCACAGTCCAACTCTCACATCCATACATGACCACAGGAAAAACCATAGCCTTGACTAGACAGACCTTAGTCAGCAAAGTAATGTCTCTGCTTTTGAATATACTATCTAGGTTGGTCATAACTTTTCTTCCAAGGAGTAAGCGTCTTTTAATTTCATGGCTGTAGTCACCATCTGCAGTGATTTTGGAGCCCCCAAAAATAAAGTCTGACACTGTTTCCACTGTTTCTCCATCTATTTCCCATGAAGTGATGGGACCGGATGCCATGATCTTCGTTTTCTGAATGTTGAGCTTTAAGCCAACTTTTTCACTCTCCTCTTTCTCTTTCATCAAGAAGCTCTTTAGTTTTCCTCTTCACTTTCTGCCATAAGGGTGGTGTCATCTGCATATCTGAGGTGATTGATATTTCTCCTGGCAATCTTGATTCTAGCTTGTGCTTCTTCCAGTCCAGCGTTTCTCATGATGTACTCTGCATAGAAGTTAAATAAGCAGAGTGACAATATACAGCCTTGATGTACTCCTTTTCCCATTTGGAACCAGTCTGTTGTTCCATGTCCACTTCTAACTGTTTCTTCCTGGCCTACATACAGATTTCTCAAGAGGCAGATTAGGTGGTCTGGTATTCCCATCTCTTTCAGAATTTTCCACAGTTTATTGTGATCCACACAGTCAAAGGCTTTGGCATAGTCAACAAAGCAGAAATAGATGTTTTTCTGGAACTCTCTTGCTTTTTCCATGATCCAGCGGATGTTGGCAATTTGATCTCTGGTTCCTCTGTCTTTTCTAAAACCAGCTTGAACATCAGGAAGTTCACGGTTCACATATTGCTGAAGCTTGGCTTGGAGAATTTTGAACACTACTTTACTAGTGTGTGAGATCAGTGCAATTGTGCGGTAGTTTGAGCATTCTTTGGCATTGCCTTTCTTTGGACTGGAGTGAAAACTGACCTTTTCCAGTCCTGTGTCAGTAACATGTCCTAAATACAACTGAGTCCTTTCTGACCACGACTCAGTGGTTTACTAACCATGACACAGTTCTTTACAATGACTCAGTCCTTCATGACAATGACTAAGCTATTTCTGACAATGACTCAGCACTTCCTCACCATGACTATGCATCTTCCTCAGCATGACTTAGCTCTTCCTGACCATGACTCAGCAAATTCAATGATACAGCACTTCCTGATCATGACTTAGCAGCTTCCTCACCATGACTTATTCCTTCCTCACCAATGGCACCAGACTCCAGTACTCTTGCCCGGAAAATCCCATGGATGGAGGAGCCTTCTAGGCTGTAGTCCATGGGGCTGCAAAGAGTCGGACATGACTGAGTGACTTCACTTTCCCTTTTCACTTTCATGCATTGGAGAAGGAAATGGCAACCCACTCCAGTGTTCTTGCCTGGAGAATCTCAGGGATGGGGGAGCCTGGTGGGCTGCCATCTATGGGGTCACACAAAGTCAGACATGACTGAAGCCACTTAGCAGTAGCAGCACCATGACCTAGTCCTTCTGTTAAGAAGTTAGGCATGAGCAGTGAGGGGTAGTCTAGCTGAAAAGATGCAAGCTGATCTCTAAACTCTACCCCAGACACACCTAGGAAAGCTCACAGATATGTTACAAAAATAACCACAGAAACTTTTCCAACTCCCCTGCACATGTGCCCTAGGCACAGTGGATACAAACTAATCACAGGGGCTTCTCCAGCTCTTGCACATGCACAGCTGTGTCCTCAAGTAAACATTCTGTACATACATACATCTGATTATAACAGACCTAATTATGGGAAAGACATGTGCAATAGAGCCTGTTGTTATATAACTTGCAAGTGTCAATAAAAACTCTCAGTTCACATCCACCTAGATGAATATGTACAAGTCCTATTTTGCATATAACCAGACATGCTCCTTTCTCTGACTGGCCTTGAGCATATACCCATTTACATTTTTTACATGGCAGAACCAATAAGTGGACCTGACACTTCCCTGTCATAACTCAGCACTTCCTCACCATGACTCAGCACTTTTCACTAGGACTCAGCATTTTCTTTACCATGACCCAGCACTTTCCAGACTGTGACCCAGCACCTTCCTTACCATGACTCAGTCTTTCCTCACCATGACTAAACACCTTCCTCAGCATGACTCAGCCCTTCTTGACTATGACTCAGTACTTCTTCACCATGACTCTGTGGTCTTCTACCCATGACTCAGCACCTTTCTGATTATGAGTCAACCCTTCCTGACCATGACTCAGCCCTTTTCTATATTTCAATTAAATACACTTACCCCACAACAGTACTTTTCAGTAACTTCTCATCCATGTTGTCTATATCCATATATCAAAAGGCATTTAGAACCCAAACCCTAAATAACAGCCCGGCCAAGATCTGGTCCTAATATAACCTCCTCTCTCCTTCCTAGAGCACCCCTGTTAAGCCACAGATTTGCAGAAACTGAGTTTTAAAAACTCAAAACTGAGTTTAAAAACTCCCATAGCTTCACATGGGAGAGCTATGGTTTCTTCAATTTAATGAGCTCACAAACACCACAGAATCCTGGTGAACTGCCTAGAATATGCACAGAGCAAGCAAATCTTTTCCTCTAAATTGCATTTCTACCCCTGGAGGGTCACACACATCCTGTCCCTGTGGTTATTTCTGAGTATAACGTGACTTTATATGATCAACCCTAGTTCTATATACCATGATTCCAATAGTTGAGCAGTCTTTGGGAAAGTAAACTCTTGGCTTGATTCTAAAGTGATGATTTTAGTGCCAAACTTAGGTGAGGATGGCTCAAGGTCCAAAAATATCAGCAGTAACTTCACTAAGTCTCAATACTTGCAAGGTCCAATCCAGCCCTGGAATCTAAGCCAAAGAAGCACAGCCTAACAACCAAAAAGGGCCTCTAAATTCCTACTTGCATTTCTCCAAACACATCAGAAAGGCTGCCCAATTCAACCCCCCAGCAACACTTCAAATGCCCTCTCCTCTCCTCTCTTTCCCCACGCTGAGCCTTGCCTCTCCCAGCCTTCCACCCCCCTCACCCACCCTCACCGCCCCCCACCCCCCGGCTCTGCTTCCCACACCACCCCAGGCCCCCTGCAGCTCCTGCAGCTCTGCATCACCTCCTGGGCTTCCCAGGGAGGAACGCAGGAGGACGCCCTTCCCTGTGAATTGTACTTTTTCTCACCATCATTTTTGGAAGAAATATTTGAGAAGTACTAGTCAATAAAATTACTTTGCTTCTTTGATCATCTCTTTTGAAAAATGTAGTAAAGTATATACTATATAAAATTTACCATTTAACCATTTGTAAGTATACAGTTTAATGATATTAATACATTCTAATTGTTGTGCAACCATCACTATCATCCACCTTCAGAGCTTTTCCACCTTCTCAAACTGAATCTTTGTACCCATTAAATGGTAATTCTTCGTTAGCCCTCCTCTTTACCCCATGCCATCCACTAACCTGTTTTCTATCTCTGTGAATTTCACTCCTCCAGGAACGTTAAGTAGGTGGAATTACACAGTAATTCTTTAGTAACTGGCTTATTCCATTCAGCATAACATCTTCAAGTTTTACCCATGTTACAACATATATCAGAATTCCTTTCTTTCTTAAGGCTGAATGTTATTCCATGTATGTATAAAAGGACACTTGAGTTGCCTCCACCTTTTGGCTATTGGGAATAAGGCTCTTATGAGCTCGGATGAACAAATATCTCTTCAAGTTCCACTTCACTGAGGTATATGCCTACAAGTAGAATTTCTGGATCATATTTTTATTTCCTGAGAAACTACCATATTATTTTCCATACTGGATGTACCATTTTATATCCCCATCAGCAGTATACAAGTGTTCCCATTTCTTCACATTCTCTCCAATACTTGTTTTACTCTGCAGGTTTTTTGTTGTTATTATTGACAATAGAAAGTTCAAACTACCACACAATTGCACTCATCTAACATGCTAGCAAAGTAACACTCAAAATTATCCAAGCAAGGCTTCAACAGTACATGAACTGAGAATTTCCAGATGTTCAAGCTGGATTTAGAAAAGGCAGAGGAACCAGAGATCAAATTGCCAACATCCGATGATCATAGAAAAAATAAGAGAGTTCCAGCAAAACATCTACTTCTGCTTTATTGGGGATTCCCTGATAGCTCAGTTGGTAAAGAATCCATCTGCAATGCAGGACACCCCAGTTCGATTCCTGGGTGGGGAAGATCCGCTGGAGAAGGCAAAGGCTAACCACTCCAGTATTCCTGGGCTTCCCTTGTGGCTCATCAGGTAAAGAATCCACCTGCAATGTGGGAGACCTGGGTTATCTCCTAGAGAAGGGAAAGCTACCCCTTACAGTTTTCTGGCCTAGAGAATGACATGAATTGTATAGTCTATGGGGTCGCAAAGAGTTGTACACGACTGAGTGACTTTCACTAGAATTTTCACTTTCTGCTTCATTGACTAAGCCAAAGCCTTTGACTGTGTGGATCACAACAAACTGTGAAAAATTTTTAAAGAGATAGGAATAAAAGACCACCTTATCTTCCTCCTGAGAATTCTGTATGCAGATCAAGAAGCAACAGTTAGAACAATGGACTGGTTCCAAATAGGGAAAGGAGTGCGTCAAGGCTGTATATTGTCACCCTGCTTATTTAACTTGTATGCAGAGTACATCGTGCGAAATGCTGGGCTGGATGAAGTACAAGCTGGAATCAAGATTGCTGGGAGAAATATCAATAACCTCAGATATGCAGATGACACAACCCTTATGGGAGAAAGTTAAGAGGAACTGAAAACTTTTTTTTTTTTGATGAAAATGAAAGAGGAGAGTGAAAAAGTTGGCTCAAAACTCAACACTGAGAAAACAAAGATCATGGCATCCAGTCCCATCACTTCATGGCAAATAGATGGGAAAACAAGGGAAACAGTGACAGACTTTCTTTTCTTGGGCTCCAAAATCACTGCAGATGGTGACTGCAGCCATTAAATTAAAAGATGCTTGCTCCTTGGAAGAAAAGCTATGACCAACCTAGACAGCATGTTAAAAAGCAGAGACATTAGTTTCCCAACAAAGATCCATCTAGTCAAAGCTATGGTTTTTCCACTAGTCATGTATGGATATGAGAGTTGGACCATAAAGAAAGCTGAGCACTGAAGAATTGATGCTTTTGAACTGTGGTGTTGGAGAAGACAGTTGAGACTCCCAAGGAGATCTAACCAGACAATCCTAAAGGAAATCAGTCCTGAATATTCATTGGAAGAACTGATGTTGAAGCTGAAGCTCCAATACTTTGGCCACCTGATTCAAAGAACTGACTTATTGGGAAAGACCCTGATGCTGGGAAAGATTGAGGGCAGGAGGAGAAGGGGATGACAGAGGATGAGATGGTTGGATAGCATCACCACTCAATGGACATGAGTTTGAGCAAGCTCTGGGAGTTGGTGATGGACAGGGAGGCCTGACATGCTGCAGTCCATGGGGTTGCAAAGAGCTGGACACGACTGAGCAGCTGAACTGAACTGAATCCTATTGGGTGTTATTGATCACCTCACTTTACTCTCACAATAATGCTGGGTATCATTAAGTCCATTTTACAGAAGAGAAGAGCCAGAAGTATCAGGGGACTCATAAAGGACAATGGTAGAAGAGGGGTTTGAGCCCTATTTCCCTGCAGAGAAAAAGCTCAGCCCACTGGACTGAGCCAAGTCGCAGCCCCTGAGGATGATTCAGTGTTCACTGTGGAGGTAGTGAACAGGACCACCCTGAGGGTTCCTGCAAATGAAGCCATCGCAGGGGCACCTCTCCAGCTCAGGGCCCTTGCCAGCTGGGGCAGGACTCACTGCATAGGAGCCTGGCCCCTCACCTTTCCCGCCTGCTCATCCAGCTCTTGCCAAGAAGCTGTCTGAAGGCTCCAGGAGGGCTTTGGGACACACAATTATACAAATGGCTTCTCAGAAAGACCTGGTTTCCCATTTAAGACTCTATTCTCCACTGTCTGTCCCTGGTTGGGAGGGGATCTGTGTTTCAAGCAAACTGCCTCAGTGTCATATATGTGAGAGCCATTCAGCAAGGTGTAGAGGCGTCCACTTCACTCCAAGCTCATCATAAAGTGCTCCTGGGCCACGAGGATGGGAGCACCAGGGAACACAGAGACAGCAGTCCCTCTGATAAGGTTACACTGAGGTCCATACTAAGTAAGAGGGCAGTGGCTGGCACACAGATGGCACGGACATTTCCCACAGGTTAGGGACTACATAACTGGATGGGCATCTGTTTCAGAGTTGCCCCCACAGGCCACCCCAGCACAGAGACTGCGAAGGCATGGCGCGGCGGCCTGTGGAAAGCTCTCCTGTAAGGTACCCACTCGCCAACCTGAAGGTAGGAGGGGGGCTCCATGGCTCAGAACCCTCCAGGGGCCGTTCATTCTCGCTCAGCTCTCTTATTCTCCAGACCAAAAGGCAATCAAGCATCAGCAAGTGTTCCGTAGTCTCTGTGTAGTTCCAAAACAAAGATACCCCACATAAAAACATACCCATGTATTTTCACCATTTTAAAAAGTATTTCAGCATTATGTAACTTTAGTCATGACCCTGGTATGAGGAAGAAAAAAAGCAAAACTGAACTTGGTCCCCTGGGGCCATGGTTTTAGTGTGGACTTCCTGCCAAGCCCCAAACAAAAATCCCCTGCCCTGGTTCAGGCTGTGTTCTGTGTGGGAACTTACAGGTGCAAAAGAAGCCCCACCCCCATGCAGACTGTAAGGTTCAGAAAGTATAGAGACCACACACTTCCACGTGCAGACATGCACCTCGGCATGTGTGGACATGCGTACGCACAGTCACATTTTATTCACCACCGTCTCTCCAGGCCATGCCACAGGACACCTGCGCGAGGTGACCAGCAAGAAGTCCTCTGTGACCATCTTCTTCTTGCTTCCTTTGTTTTCCTCAGGCAATTGCAGCTCTTACAAAGAGTCTTTTAAAAGGCCATCTCCAACATTCAGACACGACTTAATTGGCATTTTTCATTAAATACTCTCTACCTAAAAAAGCTTAATGGTGAGAGAAAAAGTTAGTTTACTCAAGTACACTCAGCCCTTCCATCTGCAATTAATTAAATCTTCAGATGCAGAGCTCACGGATACAGAGAGCCGAGTTATACTGGGCCACTTTATATAAGGGACTTGGGCATCCATTGACTTTGGTATCCTCAGGGGTCCTGGAATTAATCCCGTGGATACCAAGAAAAGACTGTATATACTTTTTAGCTTTCCCAGTAATCCTATTAGCTGAGAAATTCAAGCTGAATTTACGGGGAGCAAAGCCCTAACATTGATAGAATGTGACTTTCCTAACTCTCTTAAGGGAATGACCTATTTTTTTATTGTATGATAAAGAAGGCAGTACTTGCCCAAATAGTCTGAACCCCTAATTGCTAGGTACATGCATATTTTATTCCCTAAATTAAAATCTTTCATAAAACCTCTCGAAAAATCACAGGATGGTCAAGAACATAATTATAATCATAATTTCTGACAAACAGATGAATTTGTTGAAGACCTCAAGTTGTCTGATTTGCGGCAACTAATATGTCATTAAATGTTAAGCCTTCTCCTTTGCAAATTTCTCAGAGAAAACACAAAAGACATAGTGTGGATAAGCCTGAAACTGAAGCAGGGTGCGCCATGCCCATGACATGTGCCATGACATATGGACACAACAGGACTTGTTTATGCAATGGGGCAGTTTCCCCAGAAGGCAATCATGTGAGAGGACCTCTAACAAACAAGCTTGAAGCAAAACTGAACTGTGACTTCTGTAGTCTCAAGGAATAACAAAGTAAAGGAAAAGGAACAAATAGGAAAGCCCCCAGAAACAAAGAAACTGGAGACTGACTAATAAAACTTTCGTATTTTTACCTCAAACACTTTCCAGCCTCATTCAGCAAGCAGCACACTTGCCATCTCTCCCGCTGAAAACCAAAACGAAGCTTGACCAACACCATGAAACACAGAGGATGAACGCTCACTCTGAAGGAAATCCACAAGGGAGCGTCCACAGTTCCAGCCACAGCACCAGGACTGGAATAGGCCAACGGTCCTCTAGGGTAACTACTGTAGACGGGATCATGTACAGCCAGACAGACAGGTACTGATGTTTGCTTTCATATACAAAACTTGCTCTCACTTTCTTGTCTGAGCCTTAAATTATGACATCACACAGCTCAAAACTCTCTTCTTCCCTGATACATTCAGCGAACAAAAACCCAGCCGGGGCGGTGGCATGACACTGTACCCCAGCCTCCCTCACCTCTCACTGGCTCCCCAGCACTTCTTACATCTGCGGCCTCGTGGAGGGCTGGCCTGGAACAGACCTCTGAAGGAGAAGCGGCTTCCTTCCTGGGCGCCCTCAGCCTGCCAGTGAAGCTCCCTTCCTCCTCCACAGATGGACCTGCCGCATGGCGCTCAGTGGCCATGGCTATGAACAGTCCCTGGATTCAGACAGATCTCTCAGGGAGCTCAGTGACAGTGCTGTGGGCCACACAAGCAAGGGTCCTCCATCAAAGCTACGGGAAGGACCATCAGGCCAGAGCAGCAGGGCCCCAGGACACCACCCGGGCTCGGAGCCCCTTGGCAGCCTCTCTCTGGCCTGCTGTGTGACATATTTCACAAGGTTGTGGAGTATTTCTATTTTCCTTTGTGTAGGATTATCACGTCCCTCTCCTGAGGGAGGAAAAGGGAGGATTTTCCAGTAATTAAAAACTTTTATGAGGCCAAGGAAGGAAAAAGCTAGATCTCGATAATTAAAACTAAATTCATAAAACCTGAATTTGCTGTTTAGTCAATAAGTTGTGTCCAACTCTTTTGTGACCCCATGGACTGCAGACCACCACTCTCCTCCGTCCATGGGATTTCCCAGTCAAGAATACTGGAGTGGGTTGCCATTTCCTTCCTCAGGGTATCTTCCTGGCCCAGGGATTGAATTCACGTCTCTTACACTGGCAGGCAGGTTCTTTATCACTGAGCCACCAGGGGAGCCCTTGCATTAGGCTGTCAAAAAAACCCGACCATAGCTCAACCTACAGCTGAGGATAGGAGCAGGACAAGCATCCCACATCTCCTGACCATAATTAAAATGTGTCTGGTCTTCAGTAACCTGTTGGTTATTTAGAAATGTATTAATCTCCACATGTTTGTGTTTTTTACAGTTTTTCCTATCATTGATATATAGACTCACAGCATTGTGGTCAGAAATAATGCCTGCTACGATTTCAACCTTCTTAAATTATTTTGAGCCTTGACTTGTGACCCAATATGTGATCTATCCTGGAAAATGTCCCATGTGCACTTGAGAAGAAACTGTGTTCTTCTGCATTTGGATGGAATGTCCTGAAGATATCAATTAGGTCCATGGGGTCTAATGTGTCATGTAAGGCTTGTGTTTCCCTATTAATATTCTGTTTTGATGATTTGTCCATTGGTGTTAAGTGAAATGTTAAAGTTCCCTACTAATACTGTGTTACTGTCAATTTCCCCTTTTATGTCTGTTAATGTTTGCCTTATGTATTGAGGTATACAAATACTTACAATTATTATATCTTCTGCTTGAACTGATCTCTTGATCATTATGTAGGATCCTTCCTTATTTATTCTGATATTCTTTAAGTTCTATTTTGTCTGATATGAGAATTACTACTCTGGCTCTCTTTTGATGTCTATCTGCGTGTAATATCTTTTTCCATCCTCTCACTTTCAGTTTCTATGTGTCTCTAGGTCTAAAGTGAGTCTTCTGTGGACAGCACATATATGGGTCTTGTTTTTGTATCCATCGAGTCAGTCTGTATTTTTTGGTTGGAGTGATTAATTCATTTATATTTACAGTAATTACTGATACATATGTTCCTATTATACGGTATATATCCATATATACTGATATATATGCTCCTATTGACCTAACAGAAGCAGAAGATATTAAGAAGAGATGGCAAGAATACACAGAAGAACTATACAAAAAGATCTTAATGATCCAGATAACCATGATGATGTGATCACTCACCTAGAGCCAGACATCCTGGCATGCAAAGTCAAGTGGGCCTTAGGAAGCATCTCTATGAACAGAGCTAGTGAGGTGATGGAATTCCAATTGAGCAATTTCAAATTCTAAAAGATGATGCTATGAAAGTGCTGCACTCAATATGGCAGCAAATTTGGAAAACTCAGCAGAAGCCTCGGGATTGGAAAAGGTCAGGTTTCATTCCAATCCCAAAGAAAGGCAATGCCAAAGAATGTTCAGACTACAGCACTATTGCACTCATCTCACATGCTAGTAAAGTAATACTCAATATTCTCCAAGCCAGGCTTCAACAGTACATGAACCATGAACTTGCAAGTGTTCAAGCTAGATTAAGAAATGGCAGAGGAACCAGAGATCAAATTGCCAACATCTGCTGGATCATCAAAAAAGCAACAGAGTTCCAAAAAAACATCTACTTCTGCTTTTAATGACTATGCCAAAGCCTTTGACTGTATGGATCACAACAAACTGTGGAAAATTCTTAAAGAAATGGGAATAATAGACCACCTTAACTCCCTCCTCAGAAACCTGTATGCAGACCAAGAAACAACAGTTAGAACCAGACATGGAATAACAGACTGGTTCCAAATAGGAAAAAGGAGTACGTCAAGGCTATATATTGTCATGCTGTTTATTTAACTTATATGCAGAATACATCATGCGAAATGCCGGGCTGGATGAAGCACAAGCTGGGATTGAGATTGCAGGAAGAAATAACAATAACCTCAGATATGCAGATGACACCACCCTTATAGGAGAAAGTGAAGAAGAACTAAAGAGCCTCTTGATGAAAGTCAAAGAAGAGAGTGAAAAAGGCTTAAAACTCAACACTCAAAAATGAAGATCATGGCATCTAGTTCCATCATTTCCTGGCAAATAGATGGGGAAACAATGAAAACAGTGACAGACTTTATTTTCTTGGGCTCCAAAATCACTGCAGATTGTGACTGCAGCCATGAAATTAAAAGATGCTTGCTCCTTGAAAGAAGAGCTATGACCAACCTAAACAGCATATTAAAAAGCAGAGACGTTATTTGTCGACAAATGTCCATCTAGTCAATGCTACTGGTTTTTCCAGTAGTCATGTACGGATGTGAGATTTGGAGTATGAAGAAAGCTCAGTGCCTAAGAATTAATGCTTTTGAACCGAGGTGTTGGAGAAGACTTTTGAGAGTCCCTTGGACTGCAAGGAGATCCAACCAGTCCATCCTAAAGGAAATCTGTCCTAAGTATTCATTGGAAGGACTGATGCTGAAGCTGAAACTCCAATACTTTGGCCACCTGATGCAAAGAACTGACTCACTGGAAAAGACCCTGATGCTGGGAAAGATTGAAGGCAGGAGGGGAAGGGGACAACAGAGGATGAGATGGTTGGATGGCATCAGTGACTCAATGGACATGTGTTTGAGCAAGCTCTGAGAGTTGGTGATGGACAGGAAAGCCTTGTGTGCCGCAGTCCACAGGATTATGACAGAGTGAACTGAACTGATATTTCTATTGGCATTTTCTTAACTGCTTTTGGTTTGATTTTGTAGGTCTTTTCCTTCTCTTGTGTTTCCAGCCTATAGAAGTCCCTTTAACATTTGCTGTAAAGCTGGTTCGGTGGTGCTAAATACTCTTAACTTTGTCTTCTCTGTGAAGTTTTTTATTTCTCCAACAATTTTGAATGATATCCTTGTTGGGTAGAGTATCCTTGGCTGTGGATTTTCCCCTTTCAGTACTTTAAACATATTCTGCCATTCCCTTCTGGCCTGTAGAGTTTCTGCTGAAGGATCAGCTGTTAACTGTATGTGGCTTCTTTTTATGTTACTTGTTGCTTTCCCTTGCTGCTTTTAATATTCTTTCTTTGTGTTTAATCTGTTACTCTGATTGGTATGTGTCTTTGTGTGTTTCTCCTTGGGTTTATCCTTTATGTGGCTCTTTGCACTTCTTGGACCTATTTCCTTTCCCATGTTAGGAAAATTTTCAACTATAATCTCTTCAAAAGATTTCTCAGATCCTTTGTTTTACTTTTCTTCTCTGGAATCCCCATAAATTAAATTTAATATCATCATACATTTAATATCATCCCAGAGGTCTCCGGGACTATCCTCAATTTTTTTTTCTTTATTCTGCTCTTCAGCAGTTATTTTCACTGTTCTCTCTTCCATCTCACGTATCCATCTTCTGTCTCAATTATTCTGCTACTGATTCCTTCCAAGGTATTTTTAATTCCAGTAATTGTATTGTTTGTCTTTGTTTATTCTTTATTTCTTCTAGCTCCTTGTTAAGTGTGTAAACTGACTCTTGCACTCTGTTCTATTTTTAAGGTTTTAGGTAATCTTTACTACCATTACTCTGAGTTTTTTTTCAAGTAGTTTGCCTATTTCTTCCTTGATTATTTGGTCTTGTGAGTTTTTACCTTGTTTCTTCATTTGCCTAATATTTCTCTGTTTTTTTATTCCAACTTACTGTGTTTGAGGTCCCCTTTCTCCAGGCTATATGGTTGTAGTTCTTCCTTTTGGTCTCTGCCCTTGCTGGGTGAGGTTGGTCCAGTGGTTTGTTTAGGCTTCATGTTGGGAGGGACTTGTGCCTACATTCTGGTCAGAGGAGGTGAGTTTTTTCCCTCTGGTGGGCAGGGTGGTGTGAGGTGGTATGTTTAGGCGTGTCTGTGGGAAGTCTGTCTGCAGATGATTAGGTTTGTGTGTATCTTGCTTGTTGTTTGGGTGAAGCATCCTATACTGAGTGCTGCTGGCAGCTGGGTGATGCTGAGTCTTGGATACAGCTGGAGCCTTTGTAGGAGTCATCACTAATTAATACTCCCTGGGGTCAGGAGTTTTCTGGCAATTTAGTGCCCTGAACTCAGCACTCCCACCTCAGAGGCTCAGACCCCATCACTGGCCGGGGAAGCAAGATCTCACTGCTGGTTATGGCATTAAAAGCTGATTAAAACAAACACAGTAAAACAAAAAAAAAAAAAATTTAAAATTTCTAGAAACAAATGACCATGAAAACACAATGACTCAAAACCTACAGGATGCAACAAAAGCAGTTCTAAGGAAATTTATAGCAATCCAATCCAATCTCAAGACACAAGAAAAACCATAAAATACACAACCTAACCTTACCCTAAAACAACAGTAAAAGAACCAAAAAAACTCCAAAGCTAGTATGAGGATAGAAATCATAAAAATCAGAACAGAAATAAACAGAAAAGAAATGAAGGAGACAAAACTAAAGATTAATAAAACTAAAAGCTGGTTGTTTAAGAGAGATAATTAGAAATGAAAAAGGAGAGGTTACAACAGACAATGCAGAAATACAAAGAATCCTAAGAGACCATTATGACCAACTATACGCCAATAAAAAGACAACCTGGAAGAAATGGACAGATTCTTAGAAAACGTCAACCTTCCAAGACTGAACCAGGAAGAAATAGAAATCATGAACAAGTCAGTCATAAGCACTGAAATTAAATTTGTGATCAAAAATCTCCAAAAAACAAAAGCCTTGGAGCAGACAGCTTCAAGGTGAATTCTGTCAAATGTTTAGAGACAAGCTAATGCCTATCCTTCTCAAACCCTTCCAAAAAAATGAAGGGGAAGGAACACTTTCAAACTTATTCTATGAGGTCACCATCACCCTGATACCAAAACCAGATAAAGACATAACAAAAAAAGAAAATTAAAGGTCAATATCACTGATGAACATAGATGGAAAAATCCTCAATAAAATTCTAGCAAACAGAATCCAACAGCACATTAAAAGAACCATACACCATGATCAAGTTGGGTTTGTCCAAGAGATGCAAGAATTCTCCAATATCTGCAAATCAATCAATGTGACACACCATATTAACATATTTAAATATAAAAGTCATATGATACTCACAATAGATGCAAAAAGCTTTTGACAAAATTCAGCACCCATGCATGATAAAAATTCTTCAGAATGGGCATAGATAAATACAATATAATAAAAGCCATGTTTAATAAACTCACAACAAACATTACTCTCAATGGTGAAAAACAAAGTATTTCCTCTAAGATCAGGAAAAAGACAAAACTTCCCACTCTCATCACTATAATTCAACATAGTTTTGGAAGTCCTAGTCATGGCAATCAGAAAAGGAAAAGAAATAAAAGGAATCCAGACTGGAAAAGAAGAAGTAAAACTCTTACCATTTGCAGATAATATGATGTTATATAAAGAAAACCCTAAGGATACTATCAGAAAATTATTGGAGTTAATCAGTGAATTGCCATGGATAGAATCTCCACAGCAATGTTGAATAAAAATAGCAAGAAGCAATATTCTTTTTTTGTTCCTAGTCCTATGAGGAAAGGATTCCCTGGAAAAGAGAACTGCTATCTACTCCAACATCCTCGCCTGGAGATTCCATGGACCAAAGGGCATGGTGGGCTACAGTCCATGGGATAGCAAGGACTTGGACACGACTGAGTGACTAAGCAGACACACAGACAATCAATGAATTTAGTAAAGTCACAGGATACAAAATCAATACACAGAAACTACTTGCATTCCTATACATTACCAATGAAAAATCAGAAAGAAAATTAAGGAATCAATCCTATATACCACTGCAAGAAAAAAAAAAAAAGAATAAAATTACCTAGGGAGACAAAAGTGCTGTATCAGTCAGTCAGTCAGTTCAGTCACTCAGTCGTGTCCGACTCTTTGCGACACCATGAATCGCAGCACGTCAGGCCTCCATGTTCATCACCATCTCCCGGAGTTCACTCAGACTCACGTCCATCAAGTCGGTGATGCCATCCAGCCATCCCATCCTCGGTCGTCCCCTTCTCCTCCTGTCCCCAATCCCTCCCAGCATCAGAGTCTTTTCCAATGAGTCAACTCTTTGCATGAGGTGGCCAAAGTACTGGAGTTTCAGCTTTAGCATCATTCCTTCCAAAGAAATCCCAGGGCTGATCTCCTTCAGAATGGACTGGTTGGATCTCCTTGCAGTCCAAGGGACTCTCAAGAGTCTTCTCCAACACCACAGTTCAAAAGCATCAATTCTTCAGCGCTCAGCCTTCTTCACAGTCCAACTCTCACATCCATACATGACCACTGGAAAAGCCATAGCTTTGACTAGATGGACCTTAGTCGGCAAAGTAATGTCTCTGCTTTTGAATATGCTAACTAGGTTGGTCATAACTTTTCTTCCAAGGACTAAGCGTCTTTTAATTTCATGGCTGCAGTCACCATCTGCAGTGATTTTGGAGCCCCCAAAATAAAGTCTGACACTGTTTCCACTGTTTCCCCATCTATTTCCCATGAAGTGATGGGACCGGATGCCATGATCTTCGTTTTCTGAATGTTGAGCTTCAAGCCAACTTTTCGCTCTCCTCTTTCACTTTCATCAAGAGGCCCTTTAGCTCCTCTTCACTTTCGGCCATAAGGGTAGTGTCATGTACATATCTGAGGTTATTGATATTTCTCCCAGCAATCTTGATTCCAGCTTGTATTTCTTCCAGTCCAGTGTTTCTCATGATGTACTCTGCATATAAGTTAAATAAGCAGAGTGACAATATACAGCCTTGACGTACTCCTTTTCCTATTTGGAACCAGTCTGTTGTTCCATGTCCAGTTCTAACTGTTGCTTCCTGACCTGCATACAGATTTCTCAAGAGGCAGTCAAGTGGTCTGGTATTCCCATCTCTTTCAGAATTTTCCACAGTTTATTATGATCCACACAGTCAAAGGCTTTGGCATAGTCAATAAAGCAGAATGCTGTATACAGAAAACTAAAAGACATTGATGAAAGAAATCAAAGCTGACAACAAACAGATGGAGAGATATACCATGTTCTTGGACTGGAAGAAACAATATTGTGAAAATGACCATACTACTCAAAGCAATCTACATATTCTAAGCAATCCCTATCATATTACCAATGGCATTTTTCATAGAACTAGAACAAAAAAAAATTTCACAATTTTTATGAAAACACAAAAGACCCCAAATATGCAAACAATCTTGAGAAAAAGAACAGAGTTGGAAAAATCAACCTTCCTGACTTTACACTACACTACAAAGCTACAGTCAGCAAGACTGTATGTACTGGTACAAAAGCAGAAATATAGACCAACGGAACAAGATAGAAAGGCCAGAGATAAACCCATGCACCTACAGGTACCTCATCTTTGACAGAGACAATGGGGAAAAGACAGTCTCTTCAATAAGCAGTGCTAGGAAAACGGGACAGCTGTGTGTGAAAGAATGAAATTAGAACACTTTCTAATACCATTCACAAAGATATACTCAAAAAGGACTAAAAACCTAAATGGAAGACCAGAGACCATCAAAATCTTAGAGGAAAACATACGAAGGGCACTCTTTGACATAAATCACAGCAAGATCCTGTGACCCACCATCCAGTGTACAGATAAAACAATAAAATAAACAAATGGGACCTAATTAAACTTTAAAAGTTTTACACAGCAAAGGAGACTATCAGTTCAGTTCAGTCGCTCAGTCGTGCCTGACTCTTTATGATCCTATGGACTCCAGCATGCCAGGCTTCCCTGTTCATCACCAACTCCTGGACTTTACTCAAACTCATGTCCATCGAGTCGGTGATGCCATCCAGCCGTCTCATCCTCTGTCGTCCCCTTAACCTCCCACCTTTAATCTTTCCCAGCATCAGGGTTTTTGCAGTGAGTCAATTCTTCACTTCAGATGGCCAAAGTATTGGAGTCTCAGCTTCAGCATCAGTCCTTTCAATGAATATTCAGGACTGATTTCCTGTAGGATAGACTGGTTGGATCTCCTTGCAGTCCAAGGGAATCTTAAGAATCCTCTCCAGCACCACAGTTCAAAAGCATCAATTCTTTGACACTCAGCCTTCTTTATGGGCCAACTCTTTCAACCATACATGACTACTGGAAAAACCATAGCTTTGATTTATCATTCATACAGACTGCTTATTATTCATAATGGACAATAAGCCTGCCTGACCTTTGCCCAGAAGGGAGTAAAGTCTCTCAGTCGTGTCCGACTCTTTGCGACTCCATGGGCTGTAGCCTACCAGATTCCTCCATCTATGGGATTTTCCAGGCAAGAATACTGGAGTGGGTTGCCACTTCCTTCTCCAGGAGATCTTCCTGACCCAGGGACTGAACCCAGGTCTCCCATATTGTAGACAAATGCTTTACCATCTGAGCCAATGGATCTTTATTGGCAAAGTAATATCTCTGCTTTATAATATGCTGTCTAGGTTGGTCATAGCTTTTCTTCCAAATAGCAAGCTTCTTTTAATTTCATGACTGCAGTCACCACCTGCAGTGATTTTGGAGCCCAAGAAAAGAAAGTCTGTCACTGTTTCCATTGTTTCCTCATCTATTTATCATGAAGTGATGGGACTGGATGCTATGATCTTTGTTTTTGAATGCTGAGTTTGAGCCAACTTTTTATTCTCATCTTTAACTTTCATCAAGAGGCTCTTTAGTTCCTATTCCCTTTCAGCCATAAAGGTGGTATCATCTGTATATCTGAGGTTATTGATATTTCTCATTGCAACCTTGACTCCAGCTTGTGCTTCATCTAACCTGGCACTTTGCATGATGTACTCTGTATGCCAGCAAATTTGGAAAACTCAACAGTGGCCACAGGACTGGAAAAGGTCAGGTTTCATTCCAATCCCAAAGAAAGGCAATGCCAAAGAATGCTAAAACTACTGCACAATTGCACTCATCTCACATGCTAGTAGAGTAATGCTCAAAATTCTCCAAGCCAGGCTTCAGCAATACGTGAACCGTGAACTCCTGATGTTCAAGCTGGTTTTGGAAAAGGCAGAGGAAGCAGAGATCAAATTGCCAACATCCGCTGGATCATCAAAAAATAAGAGAGTTCCAGAAAAACATCTCTTTCTGCTTTGTTGACTATGCCAAAGCCTTTGACTGTGTGGATCACAATAAACTGTGGAAAATTCTGAAAGAGATGGGAATACCAGACCACCTAACTTGCCTCTTGAGAAACCTATATGCAGGTCAGGAAGCAACAGTTAGAACTGGACATGGAACAACAGACTGGTTTCAAACAGGAAAAAGAGTACATCAAGGCTGTATATTTTCACCCTGCTTGTTTAACTTCTATGCAGAGTACATCATGAGAAACACTGGACTGGGAGAAACACTGGACTGGAACAAACACAAGCTGGAATCAAGATTGCCAGGAGAAATATCAGTCACCTCAGATATGCAGATGACACTACCCTTATGGCAGAAAGTGAAGAGGAACTAAAGAGCCTCTTGATGAAAGTGAAAGAGGAGAGCAAAAAGTTGGCTTAAAGCTCAACATTCAGAAAACGAAGATCATGGCATCCGGTCTCATCACTTCATGGGAAATAGATGGGGAAACAGTGGAAACAGTGTCAGACTTTATTTTGGGGGCTCCAAAATCACTGCAGATGGTGACTGCAGCCATGAAATTAAAAGATGCTTACTCCTTGGAAGAAAAGTTATGACCAATCTAGATAGTATATTGAAAAGCAGAGACATTACTTTACCGACTAAGGTCCGTCTAGTCAAAGCTATGGTTTTCCCTGTAGTCATGTATGGATGTGAGAGTTGGACTGTGAAGAAGGTTAAGTGCTGAAGAATTGATGCTTTTGAACTGTGGTGTTGGAGAAGACTCTTGAGAGTCCCTTGGACCGCAAGGAGATCCAACCAGTCCATTCTGAAGATCAACCCTGGGATTTCTTTGGAAGGAATGATGCTAAAGCTGAAACTCCAGTACTTTGGCCACCTCATGAAAAGAGTTGACTCATTGGAAAAGACTCTGATGCTGGGAGGAACTAGGGGCAGGAGAAGGGGACGACCGAGGATGGGATGGCTGGATGGCATCACGGACTCAACAGATGTGAGTCTCAGTGAACTCCGGGAGATGGTGATGGACAGGGAGGCAAGCGTGCTGCGATTCATGGGGTCGCAAAGAGTCAGACACGACTGAGCAACTGAAATGAACTGAACTGAACTCTGTATATAAGTTAAATAAGCAAAGTCAGTGAAATTGTCTGACTCTGCAATCCCATGGAATATAGTCCACGGAATTCTCCAGGCCAGAATACTGGAGTGGGCAGCCTATTCCTTCTCCAGGGGATCTTCCCAACACAGGGATCAAACCCAGGTCTCCCGCACTGCAGGCAGATTTTTATCAGTTGAGCCACAGGAAAGCTAAAGAATACTGGCGTGGTTAGCTTATCCCTTCTCCAGCAGATCTTCTTGACTCAAGAATCAAGCCAGGATCTTCTGCATTGCAGGTGGATTCTTTAACAACTGAAAAATCAGAGAAGTCCAAAGTGAAAGTCACTCAATTGTGTCCAACTCTTTGTGACCCATTAGACTGTACAGTCCATGGAATTTGGAATTCTAAGCAAAAGGTGACAATATACAGCCTTGACATACTCCTTTCCCAATTCGAAACCAGTCCGTTGTTCCATGTCCAGATCTATCTGCTGCTTCTTGACCTGCATACAGATTTCTCAGGAGGCAGGTAAGGTGGTCTGGTATTCCCATTACCTTCTTCCAACAACACAAGGGGACAAGTCTATACATGGACACCACCAGCTGGGCAATATCAAAATCAGATTGATTCTATTATTTGCAGCCGAAGATGGATAAGCTCTATACAGTCAGAAAATAGAAGACCAGGAACTGACTGTGGCTCAGATTATGAACTCCTTATTGCAAAATTCAGACTTAAATTGAATAAAGTAGGGAAAACCACTAGACCATTCAGGTATGACCTAAATCAAATCCCCTATGGTTATACAGTGGAAGTAACAAATAGATTTAAGGGATTACATGTGATAGATAGAGTGCCTAAAGAACTATGGACAGAGGTTTGTAACATTGTACAAAAGGTGGTGATCAAAACCATCCCTAAGAAGTAGAAATGCAAAATGGTTGTCTGAGAAGCCCTTACAAATAGCTGAGAAGAGGAGAGAAGTGAAAAGCAAAGGAAAAAAGGAAAGATATACGCATTTGAACATAGAGTTCCAAAGAATAGCAAGGAGAGATAAGAAAGCCTTCCTAGGTGATCAATGCAAAGAATAGAGGAAAACAATAGAATGGGAAAAACTAGAGATCTTTTCAAGAAAATTAGAGATACCAAGGGAACATTTCATGCAAAGATGGACACAATAAAGGACAAAAATGGTATGGACCTAACAGAAGCAGAAGATATTAAGAAGTGACAAGAATACACAGAACTATAAAAAAAAAAAAATCTTCATGACCCAAATAACCATGATGGTGTGATCACTTACCCAGAGCCAGACATCCTGGAGTCAAGTGGACCTAAGGAAATATCACTACAAACAAAGCTAGTGGAGCTGATGGAATTCCAGCTGAGCTAATTCAAATCATAAAAGATGATGCTGTGAAAAGTGCTGCACTCAACAGGCCAGCAAATTTGGAAAACGCAGCAGTGGCCACAGAACTGGAAAAGATCAGTTTTCATTCTAATCCCAAAGAATGGCAATGCCAAAGAATGTTCGAACTACCACACAATTGTACTCATCTCACACACTAGCAAAGTAATGCTCAAAATTCTCCAATCTAGGCTTCAACAGTACATGAACCAAGGACTTCCAGATGTGCAAGCTGAATTTAGAAAAGGCAGACAAACCAGAGATCAAATTGCCAACATCTGTTGGCTTATAGAAAAATCAAAAGAATTTCAGAAAAACATCTACTTCTGCTTCACTGACTACGCCAAAGCCTTTGCCTGTGAGTATCACAATAAACTGTGGAAAATTCTTAAAGGGAGCTATAAACAAGGTGCAAAGACAACCCTCAGAATGGTGGAAAATAATAGCAAATGAAACAACTGACAGAGGATTAATTTACAAAATACACAAGCAGCTCATGCAACTCAATACCAGAAATATAAACAGCCCAATCAGAAAGTGGGCCAAAGACCTAAACAGACATTTCTCCAAAGAATACATACAGATGACTAATAAACACATGAAAAGATGCTCAACATCACTCATTATTAGAGAAATACAAACCCAAACTACAATGAGATGTAACCTCACACCAGTCAGAACGGCCATCATCAAAAGTCTACAAACAATAAATGCTGAGAGGGTGTGGAGCAAATCTTGCACTGTTGGTGGGAATATAAATTGATACAGCCACTATGGAGAATAGCATGGAGATTCCTTAAAAATCTAGGAATTAAACTATCATATGACCCAACAACCCCACTAGTGGGCATATACCCTGAGAAAATCATAACTGAAAAGGACACATGTACCCCAGTGCTCACCGTAGCAGTATTTACAATAGCTAGGACATGAAAGCAACCTAGATGTCCATCGACAGATGAATGGATAAAGAAGTTTTGATACATATGCACAATGGAACTGGATAAACCTTGAGTCTGTGATTCAGAATGAAATGTCAGAAAGAGGAAACCAAATATCATATATTAATGCATATACTCTAGAAAGATGGTACTGATGAACCTATTTTCAGGGCAGCAATGGAGATGCAGACATAGGGAACAGACTTGTGGACACAGTAGGCCAAGGAGAGTGTGGGGTGAATTGAAAGAGTACTATGGAAACATACATATTACCATATGAAAAACAGATAGCCAGGCAGAATTTTCTATATGATAAAATGAGCTCAAACTAGTGCTCTCTGGCAACTTAGAGTGGTGGGATGGATTGGGAGGTGGGAGGGAGGTTCAAGAGGGAGTGGACATATTCATACCTACGGCTGCTTCATATTGTTGTATGCCAAAACCCCACACATTATTGTAAAGCAATTATCCTCCAATTAAAAGTAGATAAATTTAAAAAAAAAAAGATGTGTCTGGTCAGCCAGGCTGTGGAGAGACATGGCTGATCATGCCTGGACCACAGAGAGGCCTGGGGGTCTGGGAGGAGGAGAGCAAAGGATCAGCATGGCCTTCAGAGATCTCCCGTGCCCACAACTCCACACTTTCCGGCACCCTCTTCTCACCGAGGAGCCCTCAGCATCAGGATGGTGGCAGGCAAGCAGATTTTGGAGGATGAAGCAACTCAACAGAGAAAAGGCCACACCCCATAAAGGCAAGTCTGAAATATGCCCCATAGGGACCACAGTGAGGCGGCAGCTGCTTCTATTAGAGAAGAAGCCTGCTTTCCCAGATCCTCCTGCCTCAAGAGTGGTCTTCAGTTCTCCTTGAGTGTGTCTTCCCCAAGCTGGAAGTGAGTGGGACCCTTTCCCCGCAACAGTAGCCTAACAGGGTAGGAGGGTCTACCTGGCGTGGTTTTTTAAAAGTGTGTCCACTTGTCTGCTCAGTCGAGCTCCCGGCCAATGTGGAGCCGCTTGGTGTGGCCTCACCCCTGCAGGAGTCAGGACTGCCTTAGAATCGGGGTCACAGAAGCCCCCTCACCTTTGTCAGTAGGAACCCTGCAATGTGCACAAACAACATGGCAGCATCTCGGGCTTCAGTCTTTACTAAAAGCTCAGACGTGCAGAGGGCACTGTCATCCTCTGCCGTCAGCACCATCCTTCCTTGGTAAAGCACCCTCTCGGCGTACACTGGGGGCGTGTACCCCCAGTGCACGCACGCATTGTGGACATGCCTGTGTCTCCCCTGTGTCTCCCCGAAGGGCCAGAGCCCCCTCGCCCCCAGGCAGGGGGGGGCAGAGAGAGGCAGTCGCGTGATCGAGGGCAGGCCTCAGAAGCAGTGACACGGTGGCTGAGGGAGCAGAGGGGGCCGTTCCCCACAGCTCAGCCACAGACCTCTGCGCAGGCCTCGCCCCTGCGGGGCCCTCAGGTGCTAGCTGTGCTCGAAGCTGGTCCTCTAGCCTCGGTCCGTCCCACTTCTGACAGATGCCCTTTCTGCTTGTCTCCACAGTTGGGAATCCTGTCTGGGGAGCTGAGCTAATGCAGACTGAGCAGTGTAGAGGAGGTACTATCATGGAACCCCGAACTCCACTCAGTGCCTCAGAGATTCTGCAAATGAATCATTCAACTATTTTAAAATCAAACTGTTAAAAAACAGGGATTTAAACATTTATAATAGTAGGTTACCTTTGGGGGCACACCTCTGGAGGACTTGAAGGAAGCATGAGGGAACCTTCTGGGGGCTGAGAACATTCCATATCTTACTATGAGTATTGCTCTGAGAGTACAGGGATATGATTACACAACAACGCGGGCCTACTTAATGCCACTGAACTATCCATTAAAAAGTGGTTAGGATGGTACATTTTATGTTATAACCACAATTTTAAAAACAGATTAAAACTGAACTCAAAACACTCCTTTAAAATTATTTCAATAAATAAGAGATGAACTAGAAAACAAGTATAGGCATCAATGTTTTAAATCCAACAAGATCTGTACGCTTCATTTCCTGTAAGTTATATCCTAAATAAAACAACAAAGCAAAAAAACCAAAAACAAACACTACTATATACCAAATACTTCCCCAGTTTCTCAAGGTACCAGACTATTTTATTTTCTAAAGGACTCAGGACAGCCCCTCCTACTACAGCTGGATTCTGAGATTTGAGGCAGCTGCTCAAAATCTCCTGGCATTGGCAACTGCATATCTATGTGATTCAGATTATTTTTCTACCCTGTGGGATGCTGGAATGACAAAATCATAGTGACAGATTATGGGTAAGTAGTAGCCAGGATCAGGGAAAGACAGGGAAGGAAAGGGTGATTCAGGGCCAGCCTAAGGGAACTGCTTGGAAGGGATGAACCGGTTTTGCTCTTGATTGTTGAGGTGGATGGACAAATTCACACATGATAAAATGTCATGGAACAACAGGTAAAAGCAAACCCCAAGATGAATGAATGCAAAAATCAGTGAAACCTGAACCAGACCTGTAGTCTAGTTCACTGCGTCGTCCCAGTCAGTTTCCTGGCTTTGGAAATCCACTACAGCTATGCGAAACGTCACTATTAAGAAACTGAATGATTGATAAGAGACTTTTCTGCACTATTTTGACAACTTAAAGAACTTCTATAATGATTTCAAAATATGAAGGTTAAAAAAATATAGAAGTAAACTGGATGGGACTGCTGTAAGACTTCCACAAGCCCAGTGTTCAAATTATTATTTTCATCAAATGCACCCATTATTCTTACTGGCTAACTTGATACAAGTAAATTGTGACATATTAGGATAAATGCATACTAAACAAACACCATGTGGGTTTTGTGACTGATTTTAAAGAAACTGACAGTATGTGGTTAAGTGTCAAATGAGCAACATTATGGATTGCACTGGGTCCTCCCCCAAACCGTTAAGTTGAAGCCACAACCCTCAGCGTGGAGATATCTGGGGACAGGGATTTCGAAGAGGTAATTAAGCTTAAATAAGGTCATCAGAGTGGGGCTGTGATCGAATGTAAGTGGTGTCCTTATAAAAAGAGGAGGCTGGGGCACAGGCACACACAGAGAGAAGGCACGGAGGACCCGAGCAGGGGACGGCCATCTGCAAGCCAAGCAGGGAGCTCCAGGAGACAGCAACCCTGTGGGCATTCCCATTCTGAACCTCCAGCCTCCAGAACTGTGAGGCAGTAACTGCTTGTGTTTAAGCCTCCCAGTAGTGATATTTTGCTATAATTGCCTAGCAGATGAATATAGGTCACACGGGGATGTGGTTTAGACGAGGGAAGGACGCATGAGAGAGCCAGCTGCTGTGCAGATATGAAAGTGCTATATTAAAAAAAAAAACTAGAGCCAGCTCTAAATGACATGAAAGAAAACCATTCCATCAGATGCACACCACTCAAAAATATTGGCGTCCATTCATTTGCATTCAATTTTATTCCTTCATTTAATTAACAGTGGTGACCCAGCCTCTCTAGCCCTGCTAAAGGACACAACACATGAGTTAAAGCTGTCAGAGCTGATTTGTGAACACTGGGACAAAGTAGACAGTCCTCCAGATACATATGCTTTGGCAGTCCTGGCAGGGGACTGCCAGAGGTGGACATACCCCAGTCCTCTACAGTCCCAATCAGACTCAAGACGGGCATCAGCTAACCCTCTCTTGAAGTCTACTGCATGTTGCATTTGTCTAGTAATTCTATTATGGAGACAGCTCCCAAATAACAAAGCACGGATTGGTTAGATGGTTTTTAACACTTAGTTCTCAGACTTTAGATTGATAAAGTATAATATAAAAATTTTTTTTTAATTCTGAAATGCGACATAAATGCTAGCTACCATTCTACAAGATTTGGAAAGACCTTATAAGTGACCTTGTCCAAAGTGACCATTTTATGGATTATGGAGATTTACTAAAGGTTTCCCTGTGGCTCAGCCAGTAAAGAAGCGGCCTGCAATTCAGGAGACCTGGGTTCGATTCCTGGGTTGGAAAGATCCCCTGAAAAAGGAAATGGCAACCCACTCCAGTATTCTTGCCTGGAAAATCCCATGGACAGAGGACCCTGGCAAACTATAGATCATGG
Organism: Nanger dama; assembly: GCA_917880005.1. Lineage (NCBI taxonomy): Eukaryota > Metazoa > Chordata > Mammalia > Artiodactyla > Bovidae > Nanger > Nanger dama. The sequence continues at coordinate 6,098,279 of CAKJTW010000044.1, read as the reverse complement.
GGTCGCAAAGAGTAGGACACGACTGAGTGGCTTCACTTCACTGAAGGTTGTCCAGCTTGAATGTGGCAGAGCTGAAGCAAAGGCTCGGGATTACCTGCTGCCAAGACTCAACGGGAAGCACAGGTCTGCAACACCTGCTGCTGCTGCTGTCGCGTCAGTCGTGTCCGACTCTGTGTGACCCCATAGACGGCAGCCCATCAGGCTCCCCCATCCCTGGGATTCTCCAGGCAAGAACACTGGAGTGGGTTGCCATTGGCTTCTCCAATGTATGAAAGTGAAAGGTGAAAATGAAGCTGCTCAGTCGTGTCTGACTCTTAGCAACCCCATGGACTGCAGCCCAACAGGCTCCTCTGTCCATGGGATTTTCCAGGCAAGAGTACTGGGGGTGGGGTGCCATTGCCTTCTCCATGTAACATCTGAATTCCACAATAATAGATACATTCAATTCTATACCATTTTCCTTCAGTTTTCCTATAATTTAGTTGCAAAGTGTGCTTCTGTTGGTTCAATATTTCAACCTCCTAGTGAACAGAAATTTGTGCTACAGAAGACAAAACTGGCAACCCTCTTGGTATTTCCCCTTAACCAAGTACTCTATTCCTGCACCCAAAGACCGGTTCCAATTCGAAATCTATGAGAGGTCTAGAGCAAGCCAGACATAACTGAGGACAGGAGAGAAAGAAACCAGCAAGTGAAGGGGAAAGTGGGGAAGGTGGTACAGGCTGAAGGACGGGGGGAGAGGGGATTGGTGTTTTCCTATGTTACATGTCAGCATCGCTACCGATGGGCCTGGTGCCAAGGCTGGGGAACACACCATTCCCACCACCCTGCAGTCACATCTCACCTCTGAAGACACTTGGTGAAGCTTCTGTCTCAGGACCATCATGTGACTCAGTGAGGTCCCCCTCCTCACTGGTGATCAAGAGGCAACCCAGTGAGTCACCTCAGGGCAGCCTGGAGGCTCCTCCCGGGCTGCAGTTGCCATTTCTTCCTTATTAACCCTTTGTCTAGATGACTTCTGCCATAAGAAATTGCAAAACTTTGTAGGAAAGAAGAAAAGTAAAATAAAATCAAAGACCAAATTTACCAAAAACAGAGGGAACAGAAAAAGCAGAGCTTCTCTAAGGATGGCGCTTTCAGACTGGGAGGGTTATCATGTCTCCACATTATCAGAGAGTATAGAGTTATTATTTTAACTCTAAACTTACCAACAGTGTCACAAGGTTCATCTTTGTGTACGCAGAAATCTGTCCTAAAAAATTTTTAAAAAGACATAGTCAGGTGTGCGCAGTATCTCCGAGAGAAGAAAACATGTCAATTAATTTTGATTACTTGTCTTGCCAATAACAAAGTTATTACTTTGTCATGAATTATAATGAAAAATAATAATTAGCAGTGTTTTTTTGGGCCAAGATTTCCAACTTATAGGCCCAGTAACCCCACATAAAACCCTGTTTTCATAACTAAACTATTTCACACATAACACTTAGTTGCTGGAAAGACTCCATCCAGTGATGGAAGTTGCAGAAGATGCTTACCAAGTCATCTATCAGAGACAATTATTTGTCAGCAGCATCACATTATAGTGACTTCCTAAGTTACTCTACTTGGGCAGGAACTAATTTTATATGCTTTCATGACCATATATCATTTACATGAGAACACAACAAAAGAGTCATTTCTAAAAGTTATATTTTGGGACTCCCCAGGTGGTTCAGATGGTAAAGAATATACCTGCAATGCAGGAGAAGCAGGTTCAGTCCCTGGGTTGGGAAGATCCCTAGAGAAGGGAATGGCCTGCATCACTGCCATTCCCTTGCCCGGAGAATCCCATGGACAGAGGAGCCTGGTAGGCTACAGTCCATGGGGTCATAATGAGCTGGACACGACTGAGCTGGTAACACACTGGGGGTCCAGTGGCTAAGACTCCACACTCCCCATGCAGGGGGCTGGGGTTCAATCCCTGGTCAGCGAACTAAGATCCCACATGCTGCGTGGTGCAAACAAACAAACAAGTTATGTTCTTTAAAGCTCCCTAGGATCTCCCAGGTGCGTGGCTGTGGACAAATGAAAAGCAAAGATGCTCGAAATCTGGTATAGCCCTGGTTCTGCAGGTACAAGGGCTCCAACTGGATCTTTCTTTCTGCCCATAAATGCCCACAGGTGGAAGCTAACCAGAGCACTGGCTGAGGCATTATCTTGCCCAAGACTTGGCGAGAAGAGCAGTGCCTGGCCCCACGCTCATCCTCCCATGGGGACCTGTGGGAGCTGGGAGAAATCACCCCTTCATCCACTCCAGTGAAGCTTCAGGCTGAAATTCATTGTAAGGCACTTCTTCTCATTTGACTTTAAAAAAAAACCCTCTGGGAAGAAAGTCAGGGCCAGCCTGACGAAGCGGGCACTAAGCAATGCTGAGAACGCAAGTGGCAGTCTAGCATGGCTGTACACCGCCTTTCCTTGCTGGCAGTCCACCCCACTTCAGCATTCAATGTCCTCACTTCCTCTCCCACCATCTATCAAAAAAATCTATTCTCAGGGGAGGGATCTCCCACTCACACGGGGGAAGATGACAAGAAGGCAGTGTAATATCATCAGCTTTCCTTTTCCCTCCTCCAGCCCACAGCACATTCTGTCCTATTTGGCTCCATAATGTAACCTGGGTTTCCCAGGTAGTGCAGTGGTGAGGAATCCGCTTGTCAATGCAGGAGATTCAAGAGACACAGCTTCAATCCCTGCGGCAGGAAGATCCCCTGGAGGAGGACATGGCAACCCGCTGCAGTATTCTTGCCAGGAGAATCCCATGGACAGAGGAGTCTGGAGGGCTATAGTCCATGGGGTCACAAAGAGTCAGACACAACTGAATGAGCACAGAACGGAACAATGTAAGCCATGCCTAACACCTCTCAGCAATATGCGGCTGGCCACATGAACGGAGCAAAACCTGCGTGTTCCCAGCACCAGCGCTGCTTCAGGCTGGCTCGAACGCTGTCAAAGATTCTACCGACCCCCAGACCTAGAGTCCAGATCTGTAGGCATGAAGATTCCACGTGGGGTTCTGAGGTACAGAATACCCTGGTCCAGGCCACTGCCTCAGGCCTACCAGGCACCCCAGACGTTCTGCGAGCCCAGAGGAAGGGGCAGCCGGCAGGTGCAGCAGCTTGGAGGGGGGCCCTGAAGCTGGGCACAGACAGCGGGAGGAAACTGGGCCAGGGCGCGTGGCAACCCACCTGAGTGCTGCTGACTGCACTTCTAATCTTTCACAATAAACATGTATTTTGGTAATCAATTTAAAAACAGTTTTAACAAAGGATAAAAGGAAGCCTTGAAGACCCCCATGCTTTTCACAACTCCCTCCAAAACCAAGGGAGCCTCCATGGAAATGGAGATGGAATAACCATAGGAAAACGAAGACTCATGCCTTGCTTTTTTTCTGTCAAAGATAACTTTCAGAAGACTAATTACAGGCAATAGAGAGTGGCAAGGAAGATGCCTCGCTCCAGGGTTTCCCAGAGCAGGCAACTGAAAATGTCACCCCATTGCCTCACTTGGGCAAAGGGAGAAAGGCTGTGTGGCCATTAACTCATAGGAGAGAACTGAACAGGCTGACAGGGCTGCTGAGGGAACCGGCCACACCTCCTCCTGTCTGGCTCTCTGGCCACTTTGGGGGAAGACGCTTAAAGGGAATGGTGTGTCCTCTCATCGTGCCTTCCCTAGAGGGAAATGGGTGGTCCCAAGTGATGGACCCTGCAGCATCCCCCGCTGCTTCTCCCGAGGAGGTAGGTTCACAAGGGGCCACGTTCAACTAGAGGTCTGCTTTGAAAGGGTCACCAAAATCTGAATCTTCTCTCCCCTTCCTGTTCAAGGTCCTTTCTCAAAAAAGGAAAGTAAAGCCATCCGCCTGCAGGGGCAGCTTCATCTCTAGGTTCTCTGGCTCCTACATGGCAGACCCACAAATAAAGGCTGCAAGGGTCAATAGAGAAACGGAAAAGAAAAATAAAAAAAGTGAGGGTCCCAGTGCAGCTCTCCAGTCTTTACGTCTGCTCACATTCACATTCCACTGTTTGTACCGCAAGAAAAGGCTACATGGATCTATAGGCCAGAACGGGCTCCACGGATGTCTGAGCTGTACCATCACACAGGCCCCTCACCCAGAAGCCTCCCATCCCCCAACCTGCTTTAATGCTCTGCTCTCAATGTCTTGAAATTCTTAACAATTTTTTAACATGCAGTCCCATGCTTTCCTTCTGCACTAGGCACAAGTTACACAGCTAATCCTGTACATCACCTATTGCCTGGCATATAGTTGGGGTTTAATAAATACTGACTCCTTTATTAAATGACTGGCATACATTTCCAGGCCACTTTCAACATGTCTTATCAGCTTCCTCGTGGCCTCATCTCTCCCCAGTGTTTAAAAATGTAACGCCACAGGTACCTACCGATCTGTCCCATGAGCAAGACCCAAAGCTGAGAAGACCATCCCTGGGGCTGGGTAGGGACTGGGTGGAGTCACATGGGAAGAGAAAGGGGAGGGACAGCTGGACACATCCCCGGGGTCATGCTCTGGGCTGGCCACACGCGTCCCTACAGCTATTTTCCAGGAGCATAGACCTGGGTCTCGGGGGTAAAACTCCTAGCTTTCTGGAGGAGATGTGGAGCCAAAGGCGAGGCCACGACAGGTGTGAAGCTCCCTGAGGCCCAGTCTGTGCGGGTCCTGCCTGTCCCCCAGGCTCAGTCTAAAAGGTCCTTGCTGGCCCCACACGGCTGCAGCTGCTGGAGAGAGAGCACCCACCACTCCTGTCTCAGCAGCTTCTGCTTGACGTGATGTCATGCTCCCTTCTCAGCAGCTGACCATCTGTACGGCTGGTGGGCGCCCAGGAGGATACGTTCTTGGGCTCAGCCACAGCCCAGATGGAAAACAAAAGGCGAAGAAACCATACCGGCCAGCCCCAGGACTGGAGGATGCCGGCCCCTGAAAATGGCCAGCCTGCACGGCCTCCAGTTAGACCCTCAGTGCAGATTACTCTGGGGGGGAAGGGCTGCTGGTCCAGAGCAGCAACTGCCTTGCACCCGCCTTCCCTGTGAAGATGTCAGCTCATCAGTATCCCAGCCCAGGGAACCGCAGCTCACAGCCTCCGATTTCTAAATGGTGCGGCTCAGTCCCGTGGGCTTCCAGCCCCAGCTCCGTGGTTGCCACCCTGTCCTTGTAGGAGGGCTTCAGTGTAATGTCTCTGAGGACCCAGGAGGTGGACAGCACCACTGGTTTAGTCCAGCAGCCCCACGGAAGCAAGAGGGGCCAAGATTGCTCGAAAAGGACAGAGGCAACGCCAGCAGGGCTGGGGCCTCTGCATCTCTTCTGCCTGCCGCTGAAGACACCTTGCCTTCCAGGCCACCAGACATCTTCCTCACCGGCACCCACAACCCGTCTGCAATCAAGACCACCCCCTCCAATGTGTTTAGTTAGAAAAGCTCATTTTAAAGATTTTTACTGTCATAAAACTTATTTTACGACAGTAAAACTTAGCATCTTACCCATTTTAAAGTATACAGTTCTGCAATGTCAGGAATATTCACATTGTTCTGCAACATCTCCAGAACTCTTGGAAGAGTGAACTTCTATATCCATTAAACACCTCCCTATTCCATTCTCCCCATAGCTCCTGGCTACTAACCATTTCTGTCTAAATGAATTTAACTTTTCTCGGTATGTCATACAAGTGGGATCACAAAGGATTTGTCCTCTTATGACTGGCTTATTTCACTCAGCAAAATAACCTCCAGGTTCATCTATGTGGTCACCAGTGTTAGAATTTCCTTCCTTTTTAAGGTGGAATAATATTCCATTTGTTGGAATACAAACAGCAACAAACACCAGACCCCACATTTGGTTTATCCATTTCTCTACTGATGGACACTTGGGCTGCTCCCACACTTTACTTATCATTAATAATGTTGTTCTGAATAGAAGTGTATGAATACTTCTTTAAAACTCTGCTTTCAGAAGTGAAATTGCTAGATCATATGGTAGCTTATTTTTAATTTTTCAAGGAACTGCCATTCTGTTCTCCACAGAGGCTGCACCATTTTACATTCCCACCAACAGGGCACAAGGGTTCCAATGCTTCCATATCCTCGCCAACACTTCTCTGTTGTCTTGTGTTTTGTTTTAATAATAGGCATCCTAATGTGTGTGAGGTGTAAAGAAGAACATTTTTATGCAAAATATTTCCAGTATGGTAAATAAGCTGTTAGGACACAGGAAAAAGAGAAAGGAGAAAGCTGAATGAGAAGCCTTCTGAGGCTGAGGGTGCATGCAGTCTCTCTCGCGGTGTTTTGTAAAAAGGCTAATCCAGAAGTTTTGTCAGTACTAACTTTGGTAACATCTATTGCCTCTGATAAAAAGGCTATTTGTTCCCAAACCAAAACCACGGTCAAGTATTTTCTCCCCCAGACAAGGAAACAGCAGGAAGGTGAATAGGCAATATAGAGGAAATTCCCCTAGGTTATTTTTAACAAAACACCAGAATTTATACATTTCATATAGTATTTATACAGATCACTTTCAAAGGAATAAACCTGGAAGTTCAGCTGTGTATTCCAAAGGTGATATTATACAGAGCTCCTTTCTAGGAAAAATTTGTACTCCTCATCAAATTATCATTTGGAAAATCAATCACATTAATTTATAGTCACGTATAGACAAGGTTCCCAAGGAACCATACCTGCTCCCCAAATCAAACCCACTCTCAAAGGCTGCAGCCACACGCTCAGTACAATCCTCAGTGCTTTACTGAGTGCCCCAGAGGCTCCAAAATCCATTTCAGAGAGCATGGAAGCCTCTAATTAGTGAGTGTGGGGGTCAGAGCTGCTGGAAGAGATGGCATCCAGGGGTTCCCATCACTGACAGGGGTGGGCAAACGCAGCTTAAAGCAAGTCCAAGGTCGTGCTCACCCCTTGTCTTTGGTGCCTAGTAGACCACCACCTACATGTAAGCAATTGGAATTACTGGATAGACTTCTCAAATGTCCCATTATACATTTAATCACATCTTGTAGAAGCAGCAAGTGTTCTCATAAGGGACGAGTGTGCTACAGATCACATTTTAAGCCTTTAGACCGATGAATCGTCTACAAGTGTGATTAGGCATCTCTTCGGTGTCTGGTGTTGGCAGTGTGCATGTTCTAGGTCTTTTGAGAAGGCTGCTGCTGCTGCTAAGTCGCTTCAGTCATGTCCAACTCTGTGCAACCCCATAGGTGGCAGCCTACCGGGCTCTGCCATCCCTAGGAATCTTCAGGCAAGAACACCGGAGTGGGCTGCCATTTCCTTCTCCAACGCATGAAAGTGAAAAGTGAAAGTGAAGTTGCTCAGTCGTGTCCGACTCTTAGCGACCCATGGACTGCGCCTACCAGGCTCCTCTGTCCATGGGATTTTCCAGGCAAGAGTACTGGAGTGGGGGTGCCATTGCCTTCAGTGAGCTATAATACCTGGTACCTGGTGCCTGAGGCTGAGATCACAGGACACATCTGGCTACCTTCAGGACGTCATCAAGCCAGGGGCTTGTACATGGCCCAACAGATGCAAACCGAGAGCCTTTCTGGGATCAAACCCAAAGTCTTAAACCAGATTTAACTCCTCCTAGAGGAGTAGGCTATCTTTATGCTAAAGATACAGTAAACTGTTCCCTTTGTCTGAACTCAAAGGAAAAAGAAAGCATTTAATTTTGAAAGCAGTTTCTTAAAAAACAAAATCTTAAAACCAAGGTTGATACATTCAACCTTGGTTGAATTCAAAAGTAAAACATTTTATTTTAATCTAATGGGTTAAATTGTCATGAATCATTTCCACATATTTTCTAAAAGGGGATTTTGGTGTGAACACATAGTACATTTTATTTACATTACTGAGGAAAAACAATCAAGGAAAATCAGTTTTTTCTAAGAGAGATTTGAGACATAGGAAAAAATTAAATAGCCAAATCTATACCTACAGTGAGCTGAATTGTGTCCTCCAAAAGACATGCTTAAGTCCTAACCCCTGGTCCCAGGGAATGTGATCTTATTCGGAAAGAGAGTCACTGCAGCTGTAATCAAGCTAAGAAGAGGCCACACTGCATTAGGCTGGGCCCCAATCCAGTGACTGGTGTCCTTACAAGAAGAGGGAAACGCAGACATGGGGAGAATACCACGGGACAATGGGGGAGAGACTGGATAGATGTGTCCACAAGACCAGGGATGCCCAGGACTGCAGCCGCCTCCCAAGTTAGGGAGGAGGAGGGATCCTGCCTCCTGGCTTCACAGAGAGCAAGGCCCTGCCCACACCTTGACTTCAGACTCCTGGCCTCCAGAACCGAAGCCAGAAAATACATTTCTGGTTTTTTGAAGCCACACATTTTGTGGTAGTTTGTTACTGCTGCCCTAGAAAACTAAAATAACATTGCTGCTGTCTACAGAGAGAGATGCCTTTGATTACTACTGCCCAGCAGGGTCCCTGGCTTCCCTCTCAACCGGGAAGAGTACATCCAGCTCTGCAGACATAAAGCTCAGCTCCTGGCTTCAAATGGAACCTCTCTGTGAATTCCACGGGCCTCTCTGCCTGCTGCTGTGTCCTGAGAGTGCCCACAGACTGGGCTGTGCGCAGCACACAATTCACCTGCATGGGCTTCTTGAAGCTGCCTTGCACGGGCTCAGTTGCTTTAGTCGTGTCCTACTGTTTATGACCCCGCCAGACTCCTCTGTCCACAGGATTCTCCAGGCAAGAATTACTGGAGTGGGTGGCCATGCCCTCCTCCAGAGGATCTTCTTGACCCAGGGATCGAACCCATGTTTCCTACGTCTCCTACACTGCAGGTCGATTCTTAACCACTGAGCCACTGGGGAGCATGGACTTCCTTCAACAGGAAAGCTGGGGCATCCACTCCCTCCAGTTAGGAAGCAGCCGCATACACAGGCGAGCTCTTTCCAGTGAGCATTATGTTTGGTGTTGGGAAGAGGTAGTAGACAGATTTTCTTGAAGTTTTAAGAGTGTTGGGTAACTAGAATTCAGTAGTTTTATATTCATAACAGCAATAACAATAATAGTAGCTAATACTTTTGTCCTTACTTTGGGCCACTATGAAAGTGCTCCCCATGCTCATTTAATCCTCACATCTCAGAGGCAGAGCTATCATTTATCCCCATCTTACAGATGAGGAATTCAAGGTTCAGACAGGGGGCCAAAGGTCTGATTTTCAAGCCTGAATTCCTCTCCAGCGGGAAGTGCCTTCCCTCTCACGTCTACAGCTCCAGGCCAAGTCCAGCTTTACCTGGTCACGAAAACAGCAGCATCCACGGGGGGCGTGTCGTCCTTGCCTCCTGGAACCTGGTTGTTGCCAAGGTACCGTGCACCTCCGTACTCTTCATTCTGCCAATGACAGAAGCTCTCCAGGGACCGCTCCCCATGATGCCCAATGGACAACTTGGCCTAAAAGAAATCCGGGACTGATTACAGAAGCAACTTCCCAGGGAAACCAGAGTTTATGCTCAGACCACAGTGCGGGTATTAAGGAAGAGACAGCTGCCCACGGGGCATTATTCAATGTCACCTGCCCACAGTGCTGGTAGGCAGATGCAGAGACCCAGAGAGAGGCTACCAGGGCCTACCATAAGTTAGGATGAAGACTATCTTATTAAAGAAAAGCTTTCTTCTTTTTGGCAAACTGAACAGCATACCCAAGGTTCTCATCTGCACTGCTTAACTCTTTAGGTAACACTTTCGTAAGGAAACGCACTCAATCAAGACCAGAAAACAGTGCTACAGTGCAACCAAATTTGGCCTGAAGCTTGGGTATAGCTCCAAAAAGGCTAGCCGCGATCCCAAAGATCTCAGCGCCAACTCTGCACCTAGGAGACACGGGCGAATGAAGGCGAGGGGACCAAGGTCCACTGCTCAGGGCTCCCCAAGAGGCTGAGGTTATGTGCACGCCAGTAGCAGTAGCTGTCCCCCTCCCACCAGGCATCCCTGGTCCCTGGCCTAGGGGCACACTGCTGCCACCTGCAAAGCCAGGGACAGAGGGCAAAACAAAACACCTGGACTCCTCCTCAGCACTCAGCAGCCATTAAGAAGCCTAAGGACCAGATACGTTTTCTGTAACTCTGCTGATGGAAACTTACAGGACGTTGTCGTAGCAGGACAAGCTTGGTAACCTGAATGTTGACTTTAATTCCAAGGCTCTGGTGCTGAAACATATTGTATACCTGTCAAGAGAGAAAAAAAGAAATGTAGAGAGATACAAAAAGTAAAAACAAACAAACAAACAAACAAACAAAAAACAATAGCAGTAACCTAAAACAAACAAAGGATATTAGATAAAAACTAAGGATATCTGAACAAACTATAGACTTCAGTCAATAATAATCAACAACACTGCCCCATTAGTTATAAAAACATATCATATTAAGGTAAGATGTCAATAACAGGGGAAATTGTGAATGGGAATTCTATGTACTGTCAATTTTTTAATAAATCTAAAACACAAAATATAAATGAATGAAGTGTAAATGTATTCATTTATAAATTAATGAAATATAAATTATGTTCATTAAATGTTAATTACTTAAAAATATTTTTTAAAAACTGTGTTCTTCCAGTACAAAAAAATCTAAATACATGATTTGCGATCATATATATATATATATATACAAAATTCAAATTTCAATGTTCATAGATTATTTATTGGAACAAAAAATACACATGTAAGATATATAACTCAGATTTAAGGCCTTCTGAGACAAAAAAAATTCCCATAAATATAAATTCTTCAAAAGAAACTTGCATAACAGGAAACTCTGGAATCACATACATGTGAGGGCATACCAGCTTACATGCAAAGACCAACTGGAAATAAGCTGGTTGGAAAAAAAATGCATAGGATGGGTGAACTTGAAAAAAAAAAAAAAAGAAATGGTGTCAGCTGATTCTGGGGTTTCCTGCAGGAGAGTGAAGAGGATCTTCATGACGGGATAGGCAAAGTCCGTGCCTGTGGCCCTCTGCCACGTGCCAATCTGCATCATCCCTAACCTTCCTCACAAACCATCACTGGTGGTGTCTCCACCAACCTTGATTCAATGAAATAAAGCCACTTGCTCAGGACTCACAGTCAGACAGTCAGTCAACTATGACCATAATCCAAATCTAGCCTTGTCCAGCCATGAAGGCCACATTTCTACTTTACCTGAAGTCCTCAATCTAACCAAAGTCTGTCATGAGATACAGTAACAGAAAAGCATATGCCCCCTTAATTCTGCACCTCTTGTTGGTAGAACTTAGTTACAGGGGTCTCAACATCAAGAAATCACAGAATTCAAGGGGAAGAAGGATAGGAAAGTTCAAGTAAGACAGAAGAATGAAAGTCGATGTAGACAGAAAAAAAAAAACATTGGATTTGCGGACCCCCAGATCATGACATCCTCCTGAGTTCCTTCTCAGGAGAGAGTGGGATTCAGGGAGGCAGAGTGGAGTAGGGCATAAACGTAGCAGTATAAGATACAGAGGGAAAAGGTAAGACCCTTTTAAATATTCCCTTTTCCTTTTAAATTAGGAAAATACTTTTGTTTCATTATGTCCTTTTATAGGTTCAGGTATACAACATGATGCTGATGCTGGGAAAGACTGAAGGCAGGAGGAGAAGGGAACAACAGAGGATGAGATGGTTGGATGGCATCACCGACTCAATGGACATGAATTTGTGCAAACTCTGGGAGACAGTGAAGGACAGGAAAGCTTGATGTGCTGCAGTCCATGGGGTCACAAAGAGTCAGACATGACTGAGCGAATGAATAACAATATAATGTGATGATTATATATCCTATATACCACAGTGTATATAATACGGTAAATACATACATATCTCAAAATGATTACCACAGTAAGTTTAGTTAACATGCCTCACCCTACACAGTTACAGCTGCTTTTCTTGTGAATGAACTTTTAGGACCTGCTCTCTTAGCAACTCTCGGGACTCTCCCGGCAGCTCAGATGGTAAAGAATCTGTCTGCAATGAGGGAGACCCAGGTTTGGTCCCTGGGTCAGAAAGATCCCCTGCAGAAGGGAATGGCAACCAACTTAAGTATTCTTGCCTGGAGAATTCCACGGACAGAGGAGCCTGGCAGGCTACAGTCCATAGGGTCACAAAGAGCCAGACACAACTGAGAGACTTTCATTCACTCTTAGCAGCTTTCAAATATATGATACGATAGTACTGTTAACTATCGTCACCATGCTGTCCACTACATTCCCAGGACTGATTTATCTTATAACTAAAAGCTTGTACCTTTGACCATGTCCACCCATATCCCTACTCTCAGCCTCTGGGAACCACCAATCTGTTCTCTGTATCTATAAGTTCAGTTTTTTTTAGATTTCACTTATAAATGAGATCACACTGTATCTGTTTCTAACTTACTTCACTTGATTTTGAATATGTTACTTTTTTTCTGATAGAAATAATCTAGAGGGAGAATTTTTCAGCAGGGGCATTAAAACTTTCTCTCCAGTACATCAGCAGCAACATAAGCAATGGCTGCAGCCAACAGCGTGGTCACAGCTAATCCAGGCCATGTGAAGCTGGACGCACCACTGGGCATGGAAGCAGCAGAAACCAGGCACGCAGTGTTTCAGCATCTGTGCGACAGAGGAATTAGCTGTGTCAGTGCTTGGATTTTTCTCTTTGAAAACTATTATTAAAGCAAAACAATCTTCGTGTAATTTAATATTCTTTCCCACAAGGAAAAAGACAACATATTCAGTTCTTCTGTTCTCACTCCTTCCTTCCAAAACTTTTTCTTTCCTTAAGAACAAAATTGCAGTCATTTTTAAAATTCTGGATCATCTGTAGGCCAATTCTGAAGTCATGCCTTAGCTACCTATCCCCAAACCTGGGTGAAGAAGGAAAAGCACATAACTTTTTCCTTGTTTTGATATTCTGAGAACCACCCAATGGCTATAAATCAAATTTTTCCAGAAATATTCAGCCTTAGGATTGGGCCCAAACTAGAAAACCTCAATTCAAAACATGAATACTGGGAAGAATAAAAACTTTAAATTATGAGGGAGAAAATTCAAGTCACAGAGGGTTTCAAAGCGCAATCGAAACATTGCCTGTAACAGTAACACCAGCCAAAGACATTAAAGGATACTGCAGGTTTAAAGGAACAACACAGGAAACCAGTTCTCAGGGTGTTCTGACACACCCCCTGAAAGCAGCATAAAGAATGGAGCCTGAACGGAATGATTCAGGTTTCAGCAAGGACAGAACCATAGGGACAAAATCCCTCAGAACTGCTGGGTTTTTCCTCTCCACCTGAGGACAGATCGGCACATTCTGTATAGGCTCAGGCGCCGTCCTTGGAACAAACACAAAAATACGTGAGCTGGAGCAGGAGAAAAGCTTCACGCTCCAGGAGCTGGGATGGAGGGCGAGATGGGGACCTGTTTAATGAGCACTGAGTTTCAGTCTTGCCAGATAACAAAGTTCTCAGGTTTGGTTGCTCAACAATGTGAATACATGTAACGATCCTGAACTGCACACTTAATGATTAAAATGGTAAATTCTGCTATGTGCATTGTACCAAATTAAGACTTTTTCATTAGCTAACTTAAGAAGCCTCATGCTCTCAAGATGTTCTCTAGGAAGCCTGCAGGAAGCTACCCGCCTTGATGTGTAACCGGGAGGCTCACGTTCGGAGAGCGGGTACGGGAACCTGATCGCGGCTGAAGCGTCTTGTCCCAGGGGCAGACCACACTTCTGCAAAGCCGGGCAGACTCGCGCTCTTCCGCAGGGGCCGAGGCCAACCCAGGCCGGCCAGCTGAAAACCTGACGGCACCCCAGAACACAAAGCAGCAGGTCTCAGAAATGTGTAGCAAAGGCTGCCTGTCTTCCTCGCCCGTGTGGAAATGCACGCTCGCGAGAGCCGTGAAGGTGGCGGCCCCATGATCTTTAGGGAGACACCTGGTTGGAGAGGGAGCAGCGCAGTGATGTCTGGAGTCTGTCCGGCTCCGGCCAGCTGCATTCTGGCGCGCTCAGAGCCCCGGCTGCGTCCACTGCATCAGCACCCGGGAGCTGAGCCGGGGCCCTGCAGCCAGGAGCACAGCAACCTGAGGACCGTCAGGGAGGGGCAGACAGGGACAGGTGACGGGGCACATGGAAGGAGCTGGTCCAAGGCCGGGTAGGGGTGCTGTTCGCAATGCCAGGCCAGTGGGGTGGGCGGGGAGGGTGCTCACAAGAGCACCACCTACCAGCGAGATTCAAGGCCTCCCTAGTGACAGAGCAGAACCAGAGGTGACTCTCACATCGCTGGCTGCACCCACCCAGGCCCCACCCTGGAGGGGGCTATATTCTCTAGCAGTCCCTTTGACCGGGGTCCCTGAAGCAGCAGCAACACCCCTTGGGCACAATTTGGAAATGCATTCTGGAGCCCATCCCAGGCCCAGTGAATCAGACGGCCAGCGAGGAGACAAGCCGTCTGCATCCACCAAGCCCCTCAGCATCCCTAGGCTGTGGGAACCAGCGAGCCTTCCAACACGCCGCCAGTCTCTGCTCACCAGAGAGGCTTGTATGTTTCACATGGTAATTGAGTCAAATTGATGTCATTTTTCCTCCAAACAGAACTCGCCTGGAATGTCTCAGGTTTTCGTTCCACTCTGTGGTTGTTAAGGAAGCTAAAAACAACCAAAGCTCTGTCAAGTGGCCCCGTTTTCCAGTGTGGCTGCCCAGACCCAGGGCTTCGAGTGGCAGCACCACCTGTTTCCGTCTGCAATTTGTTCTTTAAAATATTCCTGCTCCAGTGTCGCCGCCACCCCCCGAGCAAAGGAAAATCAAGCCATGCGTATAGAAAAGGCACTACAGCACATTCGGAAAACCAGCCAGATTTTCAAATCACTCAGGGCACGGGCTGCAGCTCGCTGACAGCCCAGAGATCCAGGTCTGGGCGAAGTGTCTCTCTCGACCCATAACCACACAGGTAAGCAGAGGACTGCTGGAACACATAACCCAGCGGGACCATATCTCCCTCTCAGCCAGGAGGGAGGGATCTTTTAAGACACAACTGACCCGTGCAGCAGCCTTTCAGCTCACTCACAGCGAAGCTGAGCGCTGGGGCACCACGCCCTGCTCTCCCTCACCCACAGAAGCACCTCTCCCTCTGCTTCCCCAGATGCCAGGATGACCCTACTGGCCAGCTCCTTATCTCAGGGCAATGCCTTCCCTTCTAAGTAGAGGGTCAGTCATCACAGAGGTGTCCTTAACTGCCCTGGTCACTTGCTACCATCTGGACCTGTGTGTAGCAATTTTAAAATTTGCACACAAATCTCACGGAGCTGTCTGCTGGGTGCTCTCAGTTCGTGCCACCTCATGAGATCCATGAGGATGGGAAGTGTTGTGGTCCCTGCCTGATCCCTAGAAAAGTGCCCAGTGCACATTAGATACCCAGTAAAAATCTCATTTTATTTTTTTATAGTGATAAAATACATACAGGGTTTCCCAGGTGGTGCGGATGGTAAAGAATCCACCTGCCAACGCGGGAGATGCAAGTGGGTTCAATCCCTGGGTCAGGAAGCTTCCCTGGAGGAGGAAAGGACAGCCTGCTCTAGTATTCTTACCTGGAAAATGCCTTTGACAGAGGAGCCTGGCAGGCTACAGTCCACGAGGTTGCAAAAAAACTCGGGACGCGACTGAGCAACTGAGCACACACACAGCTCACACAAAATACAGATAACGTAAAGTTTACCGTCTTAACCATTGCTAAGCACACAGTTCAGTGGCCTCAAATGCATTGTCACTGTGCTACCATCACTACATCCATCTTCACAGCCTTTCTGTCTTCCCAGACTGAACCTCTCACCCATTAAACAACAACTCACTCCCCTCTCCTCTTAGTCCCAGCAACCCACCACTACTTTCCATGTCTATAAATAAAACTGCACCAGGCACCTCTTACAAGTGGAATCATACATAACCTGTCTTTTTGTAACTGGCTTACTTCCTTACCATAATGTGCTCAGGGTTCACCTACATCATATCATAGCATGTGGCAGAGTTTCTTCCCTTCTTAAATTTGAATCGTATTCAATTATGTATGTGTGCTTATACATATATACATACACACACATTTTTGCTTATCCTTCAGTGGATATTTAGGTTGTTTCCTCCATTTGTTAATTATTTGTGAATAATGCCACCGTGAACAAATAAATATCTCTTGGAGACTCTGCTTTCATTTTGTGTATATACCCTGAAGGGGAACCATAGAATCATATATCTTATGCTGCTGCTGCTGCTAAGTCGCTTCAATCGTGTCTGACTCTGTGCAACCCCATAGACGGCAGCACACCAGGCTCCCCCGTCCCTGGGATTCTCCAGGCAAGAACACTGGAGGGGGTGCCATTTCCTTCTCCAAGGCATGAAAGTGAAAGTGAAGTCGCTCAGTCATGTCTGACTCTTAGCGACCCCATGGACTGCAGCCCACCAGGCTCCTCCATCCATGGGATTTTCCAGGCAAGAGTACTGGAGTGGGATGCCATTGTGTATCTTATGAGTGAACCTCTTTTATGCTCTGGCCTGTGTAGAGTCTGGACACTGCTGGGATTTTTAAAATTTTTCTCTTTTGGCTAAGGATGCTGTTTTCATTGGGGAAACCTCCCTCACTGGGTGAGCTTTGGACAAAGGAAGGAACCCTCTTTCTACTACAGAAACCAAAACAGGTGAAAACTCACTCTGCCTGCCACAGAAGCCTTGGCAGGGCGCTGGCAGTAGAGAGATGGTTCCAGGACACACAGTGGCTCTAGGACCACGGCCACACTCCTGCCAGAGCTCAGCCCTGCTCTCTCCTGCTGCCTGGCCTCCCTCCCTGCAGCCTCCTGCCCCTTACCTTCCCCCAATTCTGATGCTGGTGACCCAGCCTCCCTTTTGATTCTGGGTTCCTCCATACACACCTCCTAAACACTATTCCTCTTCTGCTTCAGTTAGCCCAGGTGCAGTTTCTTCTCAGTTCAGTTCAGTCACTCAGTCATGTCTGACTCTTTGCAACCCCATGGAATGCAGCACGCCAGGCCTCCCTGTCCATCACCAACTCCCAGAGTTTACCCAAACTCATGTCCATTGAGTGAGTGATACCATCCAACCATCTCATGCTCTGCCATCCCCTTCTCCTCCCGGCTTCAATCTTTCCCAGCATCAGGGTCTTTTCCAACGAGTCAGTTCGCATGAAGTGGCCAAAGTATTGGAGTTTCAGCTTGAACATCAGTCCTTCCTATGACCATTCAGGGCTGATCTCCTTTAGGATGGACTGGTTGGATCTCTTTGCAGTCCAAGGGACTCTCAAGAGTCTTCTCCAACACCACAATTCAAAAGTGTCCAATTTTTGGTGCTCAGCTTTCTTTATAGTCCAACTCTCACATCCATACATGACTACTGAAAAAACCATAGCCTTGACTAGACAGACCTTTGTTGGCAAAGTAACGTCTCTGCTTTTAATAAGCTTAGTCTAGGCTGGTCATAGCTTTCTTTCCAAGGAGCAAGCAGTTTCTTTTGCTTACAGTCAAACCCCTTGACTGAGCCAAGCTCACTCCTCTCTAGATTACAGAGCTCCTTTCTTCTCGGTTTTAAAATGGGACCACTCTGCCTGATGCCAGGGTTGTTTTATTACCTCTACCATGCTTTACAAGTCCTCAAAAACAACCAAAGTGGTTCTGTTCTCATCCCTTCTTCTGGTTCTCTACAGACTGACTCAACAGGACTCAGAAGTAAATTCATTCACAGCAGCCAAGCATGCTCTCAGAACAGTTCCTGCTCACTGCACTTGTTTTATCAGCTCCATCTTGATACCTCCTCTGTGAAGGACAAGTTGTGAGCTGGGAAGAGAGACAGGGCAGAAAGGGACCACCCATAGAACAGGGTGGGAGGTGTAAAAATGTAATTGTATTTATGTAGAAACACTTCCTGCCAGAGTTTAGGACACCCCGTCTGTGTGATTTGCTTAGAATAAAGACTTTTCAGAAGTAAATTAATCGAGGAATTAGAAAGGGGAAGCCAGTGTTGACACAACTTCAGTGATAAATCCTTCGCACAGGATGTTAGAAAATGGTGTTAATCACTCATTTATGAGTTCACAATGCCACAAAAATGTCTTGATTATCTACACAGGTACAAGGCGCTGGGGAAACAACAATGAAGGTACATACAGCTCTACCTTTGAGCTTATAGATGGCGCAGATGAATAGTCAGCAGGGTGGGTTTTTAAAAAATTCTGTTAAATATGCAGTATATGAAATTTACATTTTAAGTGTATAGTTTAGTGGCATTCAGTACACTCACATTGTTGTGGAACAGTCACTATTTTCCATCGATAGAACATTTCCATCTATTTTCCATCTCCAGTTGAAACTCTGCAGCTATTAAACACTAACTCCCCACTCCCTGCCCCACTGTAGCCCCTGGTAACCACCATTCTGCTTTCTGACTCTGTGAATTTGACTACTCCAGGGACCTCATTTGAGTGTAATCATACAGTGTTTGGACAGTATACTTTTGTGACTGGATTATTTCATTTAACAAAATGTTCTGAAGGCTCATCCATGTTGTAGCATGATCAGAATTTCCTTCCTTTTTAGGCTGAATGATAATTGAGTATATATACCATATTTTGTAAATCCCTAAAGAGATGGGACCACCAGACCATCTTACCTACCTCCTAAGAAATCTGAATGTGAGTCAAGAAGCAACAGTTAGGGCCTTACTTGGAACAAATAACTGGTTCAAAATCGAGAAAGGCTGTATAGTGTCCCCCTATTTAACTTCTACGCAGAGTACATCATGCAAAATGCTGGGCTGGATGAATAACAAACGCCAGAATCAAGAGTGCTGGGAGAAATATCAACAACTTCAGATATGCAGATGATACCACTCTAACGGCAGAAAGTGAAGAGGATCTAAAGAGCCTCTTGATCAGGGTGAAAGAGAAGAGTGAAAAAGGTGACTTAAAACTCAACATTCAAAAAATGAAGATCATGGCATTTAGTCCCATCACTTCATGGCAAATAGATGGAAAAAGTGGAAACAGTGGCAGATTTTATTCTGGGCGGTGGTGAGGGGGCCACTCCAAAATCATTAGGGATGGTGACTGAAGCCATGATATTAAAGATGCATGCTCCTGGGAAAGAAAGCAATGGTAAACCTAGACAGCATATTAAAAAGCAAAGACGTCACTTTGCAGACAAAAGTCCGTATAGTGAAAGCTATGGTTTTTTCAGGAGTCATGTATGGATGTGAGGTTGGACATAAAGACGACTGAACACTGGAGAATTAATAGTTTTGAACTATGATACTGGAGAAGACTCTTGAGAGCCCCTTAGGCAGCAAGAAGATGAAATCAGTCTATTCTAAAGGAAATCAACCCTAAATATTCGTAGGAAGGACTGATGCTAAAACTCTAATACTCTGGTCAGTTGATGCAAAGAGCTGACTCATTCAGCTGAGTCTGGGAAAAAGACCCTGAGGTTGGGAAATACTGAAGACAAAAAGAGAAGAGGGTAGCAGAGGATGAGACAGTTAGATAGCATCACTGACTCAATGGACGTGAATTTAAGAAAACTCTGGGAGATGGTGACCTACAGCGGAGCCGGGTGTGCTGCAGTCCCTGGGGTTGCAAAGAGTTAGACGCAACTTAGCAACTGAACAACCACCACCACAGCAACCACATTTTGTCTACCTATTCATCCTTCAGTGGACACTGAGTTACCTTCTCCTTTTGACTATTCTGAATAATGATGCTATGAGTGTGGGTGTACAAGTTCATGACCTTGCTTTCATTTCTTTTTGGTTTATACTCAGAAGTGGATCATATTATAAATTCTATTTTCTTAAGAACTATCACACTGTTTTCCAAAGGAGTTACAGCATTTTACGGTCCCAAGAAAAGTACACAAGGCTGCCCATTTCTCCACATCCTTGTCAACACCTATTATTTTACTGTTTTAGTAATAGCATTTCAATGGGAATGATGTAATACCTTACTGTGGTTTAGATTTGCATTTCCCTAATGATCAGTAACACTGAATATCATTTCATATGAATATCTTTTCATATGATATACAAATTATAAGATTTGTATATCTTTTTGGAGAAATGTCTATTTAAGTCCAATTTAAAATGAGGTTGTTTGGTTTTCATTGTTGGTGAAATCTCTGTATATTCTGGATATTATCAGATAGGTAATTTGTAAATATTTTCTCCCATTTTGTGCTCTGCCTTTTTACTTTGTTGACCGTGTCCTTTGGTGTACAAAAGTTTTAAAATTTGGCAAAGACCAATTTACCTACTTTCTTTTGTTGACTGTGCCTTTGGTATAATATGCAAGAAATTATTACCAAATGAATGTCATAAAGTTTTCCCTTTTAGGATTTTGTAGTTTTTAAGCTCTTACATTCATGTCTTTAACCCAATTTAAATTAATTTTTGTATATAATGTTAGGTAAGGGTCCAACTTTATTCTTTTGCATGAACATATCCAGCCTTGCTATTGCCATCTGTTCAAAAGGCTACCATGTTCCCACTGAATGGTCTTTGCAGTCCTGTTGAAAAGCATTTGACTACACATGTCAGCGTATATTTCTGGGCTCTGTGTTCTATCCCATCCATCAACATGTTTGTCTTCATGCCAGTATCAGTTTTTTTGAGTACTATTTTTGCTCAGTCAGTAAGTCGTGTCCCACTCTTTGCAACCCCATGGACTGCGCCATGGCAGGCTTCCCTGTCCTTCACTATCCCATGGGGCTTGCTCAAACTCGTGTCCATCGAGTCAGTGATGTCATCCAAGCATCTCATTTTCTGTTGTTCTCTTTCCTCTTGCCCTCAGTCTTTCCCAGCATCGGAGTCGTTTACAATGAGTCAGCTCTTTGCATCAGGTGACCAAGTTATTGACAATTATTGACCAATTATTATCAGCATCAGTCTTCCCGATAAATAGTCAGGACTGATTTCCTTTACCTTTGTAGTACTTTGAAATCAGGAAATATAAGTCTTTCAACTTTGTTTTTCTTTCCAAGATTGTTTTGGCTGTTCAGGGTCTCTTGAGATACTGTGCAAATTTTAGAATGAATTTCTCCAATTTCTGAAAGGAAAAATGTTGTTAGGATTTTCCTAGTGACTGCACTGAGTCTGTACATTGCTTTGAGCAATACTGACATCTTACTGATAAAACTTCCAATCCATGAACATCAGTGTCTTTCCATTTATTTACGTGTTATTTTCTTACATCAGTGTTTTATAGGTTTTAGTGTACAAGTTTTTCACCTCTTTGATTAATGTGTAGGTATTTTATTCTTTTTCACATTTTTGCAAATGGAATTGTTTGCTTAATTTCTTTTTCAGGGTGTTCAATTTGGGGTAGAAAAATATCACTGTTTTGTGTGTGCTGGTTTTGCATCCTGCTAATTTGTTGAATTATTAGTGCTAATTTTTGTGCCTTCAGCTCAGTTCAGTTGCTCAGTTGTGTTCAACTCCTTGCGACCCCATGAATCGCAGTACACCAGGCCTTCCTGTCCATCACCAACTCCCAGAGTTCACTCAAACTCACGTCTATCGAGTCGGTGATGCCATCCAGACATCTCACTCTCTGTCGTCCCCTTTTCCTCCTGCCCCCAATCCCTCCCAGCATCACAGTCTTTTCCAATGAATCAACTCTTCTCATGAGGTGGCCAAAGTACTGGAGTTTAGTACTTCATGATTTTCGACAGGGCTCACGCTATGTGTAAACAGATAATTTTACTCCTTCCTTTCCTAATTCAGTTCAGTTGCTCAGTCGTGTCTGACTCTTTGCGATCCCATGAATCACAGCATGCCAGGCCTCCTTGTCCATCACCATCTCCTGGAGTTCACTCAGACTCACGTTCATCAAGTCAGTGATGCCATCCAGCCATCTCATCCTCTGTCGTCCCCTTCTCCTCCTGCCCCCAATCCCTCCCAGCATCAGAGTCTTTTCCAATGAGTCAACCCTTCTCATGAGGTGGCCAAAATACTGGAGTTTCAGCTTTAGCATCATTCCTTCCAAAGAACACCCAGGACTGATCTCCTGTAGAATGGACTGGTTGAATCTCCTTGCAGTCCAAAGCACTCTCAGGAGTCTTCAACAACAACACAGTCCAAAAGCATCAATTCTTTGGCACTCAGGTTTCTTCACATTCCAACTCTCACATCCATACATGACTACTAGAAAAACCATAGCCTTGACTAGATGGACATTAGTCGGCAAAGCAATGTCTCTGCTTTTGAATATACTATCTAGGTTGGTCATAACTTTCCTTCCAAGGAGTAAGCGTCTTTTAATTTCATGGCTGCAGTCACCATCTGCAGTGATTTTGGAGCCCTCCAAAATAAAGTCTGACACTGTTTCCACTGTTTCCCTATCTATTTCCCATGAAGTGATGGGACCAGATGCCATGATCTTCGCTTTCTGAATGTTGAGCTTTAAGCCAACTTTTTCACTCTCCTCTTTCACTTTCTTCAAGAGGCTTTTTAGTTCCTCTTCACTTTCTGCCATAAGGGTGGTGTCATCTGCATATCTGAGGTGATTGATATTTCTCCCGGCAATCTTAATTCCAGCTTGTGTTTCTTCCAGTCCAGCGTTTCTCATGATGTACTCTGCATAGAAGTTAAATAAGCAGGGTGACAAGATACAGCCTTGACGTACTCCTTTTCCTATTTGGAACCAGTCTGTTGTTCCATGTCCACTTCTAACTGTTGCTTCCTGACCTGCATACAGATTTCTCAAGAGGCAGGTCAGGTGGTCTGGTATTCCCATCTCTCAGAATTTTCCACAGCTTATTGTGATCCACACAGTCAAAGGCTTTGGCATAGTCAATAAAGCACAAATAGATGTTTTTCTGGAACTCTCTTGCTTTTTCCATGATCTAGCAGATGTTGGCAATTTGATCTCCAGTTCCTCTGCCTTTTCTAAAACCAGCTTGAACATCTGGAAGTTCATGGTCCACGTATTGCTGAAGCCTGGCTTGGAGAATTTTGAGCATTACTTTACTAGCATGTGAGATGAGTGCAATTGTGCGGTAGTTTGAGCATTCTTTGGCATTGCCTTTCTTTGGGGTTGGGATGAAAACTGACCTTTTCCAGTCCTGTGGCCACTGCTGAGTTTTCCCAATTTGCTGGCATATTGAGTGCAGCACTTTCACAGCATCATCTTTCAGGATTTGAAACAGCTCCACTGGAATTCCATCACCTCCACTAGCTTTGTTCATAGTGATGTTTTCTAAGGCCCACTCGACTTCACATTCCAGGATGTCTGGCTCTAGATGAGTGACCACACCATCGTGATTATCCAGGTCATGAAGATCTTTTTAGTACAGTTCTTCTGTGTCTTCCCTGGTGGCTTCGATGGTAAAGTGTCTGTCTACAATGCAGGAGACCTGGGTTCGATCGCTGGGCTGGGAATATCCCTTGGAGAAGGAAATGGCAACCCACTCCAGTACTCTTGCCTGGAAAATTCCACAGACTGAAAGGCTCCTCAGAGCCTGGTTAGGCTATAGTCCA
The DNA here is from genome assembly GCA_917880005.1 of Nanger dama. Classification (NCBI taxonomy): domain Eukaryota; kingdom Metazoa; phylum Chordata; class Mammalia; order Artiodactyla; family Bovidae; genus Nanger; species Nanger dama. Next base: position 6,074,707 of record CAKJTW010000044.1, on the reverse strand, counting down.
CGGTGTCGCAAAGAGTCGGACACAACTGAGCGACTTCACTTTCACTTTCTGTGTATTCTTGCCACCTCTTCTTAATATCTTCTGCTTCTGTTAGGTCCAGACCATTTCTGTCCTTTATTGAGCCCATCTTTGCATGAAATGTTCCCTTGGTATCTCTAATTTTCTTGAAGAGATCTCTAGTCTTTCCCATTCTATTGCTTTCCTCTATTTCTTTGTACTGATCGCTGAAGAAGGCTTTCTTATCTCTTCTTGCTGTTCTCTGGAACTCTGCATTCAGATGCGTATATCCTTTTATTCCTATTTGCTGAATTTTTTTTATCACGAGAGATAGGTGAATTTTAGCAAATAGGTGTTTTTCATCAACTGATTATTTTTTCTTTCCTTCTGTTAATGTGGTATATTATGTTGCTCAATTTTGTATGTTGAACCATCCTTGAATTCCAGAAATAAATCCCACTTCGTCATGGTGCATGATATGAGTTTGATTTGCTAGTATCTTGTTGAGAATGTTTGCAATAATATTCAAAAGGGAAATGTTTTCCTTATTCATAAGGACCTATAGTACTCTTAGAGTGTCTTTATCTGGCTTTCATTAAAGGGCAATGCTATCTTCAGAGAAAAGAGAAAGCATTTTCGCCTTTTCAGTTTATTAGAAGAATTTGAGGAGGATTAATTAATTAGTTCTCCTTTAAATGTATGGTATAATTTACCAGTTAATGTCAGGCTCATGGCTTTCCTTTGTCAGGAGATTATTGATTACTGATTTGATCTCCTTTTTAGTTATAGGTCGACTTAGATTTTCTGTGTCTTTGTGATTAAGTCTTGGTGAGCTTTGTGTTTCTAGGTATTTGCCTAATTCATCTACGTTTAGCTAATTAGATAGTGTACATTGGCTCACTGTATTCTCTTATAACTCATTTTGGTTCTACAGAATTGACAGTCAGGTCCCTGCATTCATTTCCGATTTTAGTAATTCAAGATTTTTTTACTAATCACTTTGCTGTTGTTGAGTCGTTAAGTCATGTCCAACTCTTTGTGACCCCATGGACTGCAGCACACCAGGCTCCTCTGTCCTTCACTATCTTGTGGAGTTTGCTCAAATTCATTTCCATTGAGTCAGTGATGCTATATAACCATCTCATTCCGACCATCAGGGTCTTTTGAATGAGCTGGCATAAAGTGGCTGGAATTTCAGCTTCAGCATGAAGCTTCAGTCCTCCTAATGAATACTGATCAATTTCCTTTAGGTTTGATCTCCTTGCAGTCCAAGGGACTTTCAAAAGTCTTCTCCAGCACCACATTTCAAAAGCATCAACTCTTTGGCACTCAGGCTTCTTTATGGTCCAGCTCTCATATCTCTATATGACTACTGGAAAATCCATAGTTTTGACTGTGCAGACCTTTGTCTGCTTTGACTACAGTGAAGAACAGGGAAGCCTGGTGTGCTGCTGTCCATCGGGCTGGCAAAGAGCTGGGCACAATCTGACGACTCAACAATGACAATCTTTGTTGGCAAAGTGAAGTCCCTGAATTTTAATATGCTGCCTAGGCTTGTCATCACTTTCCTTCCAAGGAGCACGCATCTTTTGATTTCATGGCTGCAGTCATCATCCGCAGTGATTTTGGAGCCCAAGAAAATAAAATCTGTCACTGCTTCCACTCCCTCCTTCTATTTGCCATGAAGTGATGGGACCAGATGCCATGATCATAGTTACTGAATTCAATTTTTCACTCTCCTATTTCACCCTCATCAAGAGGTTCTTGAGTTCCTCTTCACTTTCTGCCATTAGAGGGTATCATCTGCATATCTGAGGTTGTTGATAATTTCTCTTGGCAAACTTGATTCCAGCTTGTGATTCATCCAGCCCTGCATTTTGCATGATGTACTCTGCACAGAAGTTAAATAAACATGTATGTCAATATACAGTCTTGCCATACTCCTTTACCAATTTAGAACCAGTCAGTTGTTCTATGTCTGGTTCTAACTGTTAGTTCTTGACTTGAATAGAGGTTTCTCAAGAGACAAGTAAGATGGTCTGGTATTCCCATCTCTTTAAGCATTTTCCACAGCTTGTTGTGATCCACACAGTCAAAGGCTTTAGTGTATAGTCAATGAAGTAAAAGTAGATGTTTTTCTGGAATTATCTTGCTTTTTCTATGATCGAATCAATGTTGGCAATTGGTTTCTGGTTCCTCTGACTCTTTTAAAATGCAGCTTCTATATCTGGAAGTTCCAAACTGATGTATTACTGAAGCCTAGCTCTAAGGATTTTGTGTATAACCTTGCTAGTGTGTGAAATGAGTGCAGCTGTACAACAGTCTGAACATTCTTTGGGACTGGCATGAAAACTGACCTTTTCCAGTCTTGCGCCACTGCTGAGTTCTCCAAATTTGCTGGCATACTGAGTACAAAGCACCAACCCTTTGGCACTCAGACTTCTTAGTGTTGAGTGCAACACTTTAAGGTGCTGAGTGTAGCGCTTTAACAGTATAGTCTTTCAGGATTTTAAATAACTCAGCTGGAATACCATCACCTCCACTAGCTTTGTTCATAGTAAAGCTTTTTTTTTTTTTAATCACTTGCCTTCACACTCTAAGATGTCTGGCTCTAGGGGAGTGACCCCACCATTGTGGTTATCCAGTTCATTAAGACCTCTTTTGTAAAGTTCTTCTGTGTATTCTTGCCATCTCTCCTCAAACTCTTCTGCTTCTGTTAGGTCCTTACTGTTTCTGTCCTTTATCATGCCCATCCTTGTAATGAAATGTTCCCTTGATATTTCCAATTTTCTTGAAGAGATATCTAGTCTTTCCCACTCTGTTTTTCCCTTTATTCCCTTGCATTTCTCATTTAAGAAGGCCTTCTTATCTCTACTTGCTATTCTCTGGCACTCTGCTAAAGATTTAATCAATCTAGCGAAAGTTTATCAATTTTGTCAGTTTTTCTGAAGAATCAGTTCTTGGTTTTACTGATTTTGTCTATTGTTTTTCTATTATTTATTTATTTATGCTCTAATCTTCCCTTCCTTTTGCTAGACTTGAGTTTAGTTTGCTCTTCTAGCTCTCTTAAGGTGTAAAGTTAGGTTATTAACTTGAGATCCTTAAAAAAAAAAAAAAAGTTAGCATTTTATAGCTGTACCTTTCCTTCTGAGAACTGCTTCCACTGTTTTCCATAAGTTTTGGTATGTTTCATTTTCATTTTAACTCAGCCTCATGCATTTTTTCATTTCCCCTGTGATTCTCCCTTGACCCACTGGTTGTACAAGAGTGTGTTGTTTAATTTCCACATATTTGTGAATTCTCCAATTTTCCTTCTGTTACTGATTTCTAACTTAATCCCATTGTGACTAGAGAAGATACTTTGTATGATAATTTTAAATCTGTGGAGACAATCTGTGAATATATACAGTATATCCTGGAGTATGTCCCATGTGCATTTGAAAAAAGGAATATCCTGCTATTGTTGGGTAGTGTTCTGTATATCTTATTAGATCTAGTTGCCTTACTGTGTTGTTCAAATTCTCTATTTCCTCACTTATCTTCTGTCTAGTTTTCCCATTCTCTACTAATACTGTGTGTGGGGGCAGGGGAAGGGGGTAGCTGAAGTACCTATTAGTACAGAAAACTGCAGACGTCACTACAATTCTACAAGGTTTTTGTTTCATATATTATAATGATCTGTTATTAGGTGCATAAAAACTTATAACTGTTCCATTTTCTTGCTATATTGAATCTTTTATTATATACAAGATATTTTTGTCTCCCGTAACTTTTTCTGACCAAAGTCTATATTGTATCATATTAGTATAACCACTCCTGATCTCTACAGTTACTATCTGCATAGGCTATCTTTTTATTCTTTTGCTCTTGATTTATTTGTGTCTTAATGTAAAGTCAGCCTCTTATGCACATTGGAGCATTTCTTAGATCCATTCTACTAATCTGTCTTAAAAAAAACCAATTATTATTTTGTACTGGAGTATAGCTGACTAACAAGCAACGCTGCAATAGTTTTAAGTGAATAGGAAGGGACTCAGCCATACGTAGACATGTATCCATTCTTCCCCAAACTCGATCTGTCTTTTGACTGGAGAGTTTAGCCTATAATTTAAGATAATTGCTGACAAGAAGGGACTTACTTCCGCATTTTACTATTTGTTTTCTATGTGTTTTATAGCTTTTGGGGGCCCTCATTTCCTGCATTAGTGATAATTTTGCATGTTTCATTTTTTATGGTGAAAATTTTAAATTCCCTTCTCATTTCCTCTTGGGTATATTTTATAGCTATTTTCTTTGTGATTACTATGAGCATTATATTTAACATCCTAAAGTCACAGCATTTTGATTTTATACCAGCCTGAATTCAATAGTACATAGAAACTCTGCAGCAAGATGGTTTTTAAAAAGAAAAATATATATATATGGAATTATAAATCAAGACAGGAACCACCGAGGAAAAAGCAGACTGCTATGATAAAGAAAACAGGTGGCCTTTTCAGAGGAGTCAGCGAGGAGGGCCTCTCTAAGGGGACATTTACACAGGGACATAAAAGACAGAGGGGCCAACTCTGCATGAAGTGGGGCAAAGACCAGTCCTGACAAAGAGATGCCACAAGTCAGAGAGGAGCCCACTGGGGTCCCTGAGAAGTGGTGGCACACATGGCAGGAGTGGAGAAGGGAGTGAAGCCGGGGAGAAGCAGCTGGGCCCCGGCCACACGGCCCGGGAGGGCGGCTGGCAGGGGGAGATTTCCACAGCCGCCACGGGGAAGCCACAGAGCACCTCAGAGCTCCTAGCGACAACGTCCTAATTCAAGACCCTTCTGGCTGTTCTGTAGCAAGGATCCAAGAGGGAAGACAATGGAAGTGAGGAGCCCAGGAAGATACTCCTGCAGCTGTCAAGATAAAAAGCAATGGCGATCAGTCCAGAGCAGGAACGGAAAGAAAGGGCAGATCTGAGATAGGCGGTCTCCCTTATGACCAGGTGGCACAGGGAACCCGCAGCCCAGGTTTGAGACCTAACCCTGCGAGGCACTCCCTGGCTCTGCACCCCGAACTCCCCACAGCCTCTACTTTCATCTCATAGAATGAGGAAATCCACCAAGGATGAGGAGGAACTGACATGAAACCATGAAGCATCCATCTAGACTAGTCAAGGTGCCACAAACACCCTTCCTTCCTCTGAAATATGGGCCATCAGGCTACTGACTGACATGGACCTAATTCACTACAACTCTGTGATGCTATGGAAACTGTGAGCGCTTGACACCAAACCCCCACACTCTGCCAACTGTGTGTGGGCTATCACACACCCAGGCCCCCAAGCCCCTGGCCTGACTTGGGGACAGAGACTTGTCTGGGTTTAGCCCCTGTGGTCAGAGTGGCATGTAGGAGTTGGGTCAGTCCCCTGCCCACAAAGACCCAAGTGGGAGGGTGGGGGAGGTGGGGTGGGCACTTGGACATCAGCACCAGATGGTGCTGGAGAGAAACCGATGGATCAAAGGCGGCAACCTCTCCAGCAGATTTCCTTCCAAATCCAGAGGAGCGAAGGAGACAAAGCTATTTCAACCCTACACGCCCACAGAAAACAACGGTGCACCAGGAGAGAGAGGGTGCCTTGCCTCCCCCTTCCTGCCGGCTGCACCCGGAGGCCTTGTCTAACGACAGGGCTCCTCAGTCCAGCCACCACCCTTCCCTGGCACCCCGGCTTAGAGATGATCTTACTGACTAACAGAGATCCCTTTTCTGGAAATAGCTATGGGCAGGACAGACAGAATTCTTTGTATTGCTAACACTAGGGTTTGAGAAACTGAAGGACGCTGGAGGTGGTGGAGGGGTGGCCTTGTTTAAAGCAAGGTACATTGTCTGAATGCAACTGGTTCCTAAATATTCTGAACAGCAACTCACAGAGCAACAGAAAGAGGCGGCCAGTGGGGAGAGTCGGTGTGAGCAGGTCGGACACTCTGCTTCCATTTGTCTTCTGGCCTCGTCAGACCAGCCAAGAAACTCCAAGGAGCAGATGACCACAGGGCTGTGTCAGTGTATAAATGTCATGTGCCCTTCACCAAAGCGGCACTGCCCTTATTAGGCAGCCCTCATTAAGAAACATCTAAATCCCAAATGAATGTAGTTGGCCCAGGTGTGCCCTCAGGCAGCTGGATCTGGAGCCACGAACATCTTAGTATCAGCAGCTGAAGAGGCATGAAGAGTGTCAAGTTGAAGGCAAGCATCGCCACCACTCAGCCCCTGTCGTTCAGTCCTTACAGCTCGTGGGGAGACCAAGGCTCCCACATACAACCCCTCTCTGACCTGTGATAAATAGCGGCTCTTGTCTTCACAATGAAACGATGAAAAGCAAATATTAAACTAGGAGCTTTGCCTTATACTACTTTAGCTGTTGTAATGGATGTTTATTCCCTGGACTTGTTCCCTGGACAAAAAATAAATAAATGAGATGAAATTACCTACAGGTGAGAGAGCCTGGTGCTGAGCCAGCCCCCCCGCAGGCCTCCTCTGGGCTCTGCTCCGGGCGACTGCGGCACCGCAGCCCGTCATTAAGCAGCCGCCAGGGAGGCCAGAGCGCGTGCAAACGCAGAGCTCAGGGATATTTCTCAGAAATCAGGGCCAAGCACCATTAAAAGCTGAAACAGGAGCAATTCCACTTCTGGGTACATACCCAAAAGAAGTGAAAGCAGGGACTCAGACTATACACCTACGTTCACAGCAGCATTATTCAAAAGAGCCTAAATGAGGAAGCAACTGAACATTTACCAGTGGATGAACAGACAAAATGCAGTCTATCCATACGATGGGATATTATGTAGCCAAACAGGAAGGAGCCAAACAGGAAGGAGATTCTGACACCTCCAAGAACATGGACCAACCTGGAGGACATCGTGCTGAGTGAAAATCAACCAGTCACAAAAGAACAAATACTGTCTGACTCCACTTAAATATGAGGTCCTTAGGGGTGTCAAATTCAAAATGGAAGGGTACTGTCGGGGCTGGGGAGGGGAGCATGGGGTGCCAGTGTCGAATGAGGACACCTTCAGTTCTGCAGGATGAAAGGAATTCCGGGGATGGATGGCGACAATGCGGTACAGCAACGTGAATGTACCTAATGTGATGGAGCTGCAGGCTTACGGGGTGAGACAGAAACTTTTCTGGTACATATTTATTACCATAAGTTTTAAAAATCTGAGAAGGAAAGGAAGGAAGTAAAAAGGGAGAGGAAGGAAAGGGTCGGGGGAGAAAGGAAAGAAAAGTCAATGGAATTCCTAGAGCTGATGACTTTAAAGGGAAGGGTGACGTGGAACCTCATGGTGTGCCCGTGTCCACAGATCAGCCCTGGATTGGTCCCCCAGGGGGTCCACATCGCTGGGCTTTGCAGATGAGCCCGTCCGACGGGGAGGTCTGCGGGTCCAGAGGGTAACTCACCTTCCAGACTCCATGTACCACCAAAGCAGCCTCGGCCCTAGGGCATGGCCTGTCTGGGGTGGGGGCGGGGGACAGATGGAGTTTCCTGCAAACTGATACGTGTCCCCAAAGCAAGCACTGGCAAGTCAGCTGACAGAGGTCGAGGTACTGGAGTCTTGACTTCACAGTGGGCAGGAATGCACTGTGATGGGGCTCGCCATCCCCGTCAGCCCAGAGTGAGGCTTATGATCCACTGTTTCCCTGTGGCTAGTTACAGACAGGCCTGGCCTGATGGCCTCAGCCCTGCCAGGGACTGCCTGTGTGACCTGGGCCACGTCTCTAGCCTCTCTGTTCCCGGGCCGCCTCCAGCATCTCTCCGTCACTGTGGCACAGCCAGGGCCTGGCCCTTTCCACTTTCCATGAGCTGTATGTGCTTTTGTCACCAGGCGTAAGGCCCTGGGGCAGCTAAAGTCCCAGGGGTGGTTAAGCCCCTGCCTCGCAGCTGCTCACGCAGGGCAGCCAGCCCAAAATGGTTCTGACGCTGCGAGCTCTGAGCTCAGAGCAGGGCTCCTGCTGAAGGTGTGTCTGGGCCCAAAGCCCACACTGGTACCCCTCACCCGCTTCCCTCTCAAAGTCCTCCTTGACCTCGGCTCCACCAAGTGAGGCTCTTTTCTCTTCTCTCCCTCAGCCAAGATCTTCTGCAATGCTGTTTCTACTTCTTCACTTCCTCATCTCATCACAGTAGCCCCTACCCAACTTCCACCCCCAGCAATGCCTGAAGTAAAAGTCAAAGTGAAGTCTCTCAGTCCTGTCTGACTCTTTGCAACCCCCATGGACTGTAGCCTACTAGGCTCTTCCATCCATGGGTTTTTCCAGGCAAGAGTACTGGAGTGGGTTGCCATTTTCTTCTCCAGGGGATCTTCCAACCCAGGGATGGAACCTGGGTCTCTCGCATTGCGAGCAGATGCTTTAACCGTCTGAGCCACCAGGGAACCAATCCCTAAAGCTACTCCTCAGGCATTGTTAACTACTCCCTTCCCACACCTCTCACCTCGCTCCTTAAGGACAACCCACACCCGGTCTGTCTGCCTTCCCGCCCGGCCCTGACCCCCGGCACTCCACTGTGCCTCTGTGGGCAGCTTCTCTCTCCCCACTGTGCTCTGCTCGGCCCGGCCGAGGCCAGCTGCACCAACAGCTGCGGACACACCAGTCCACCTGTCCTCCCCAAGATGTAGCTCCTGCGGCACCCCCATGTGACCTGCCACTGCTCCCCCAAATGGGCAAGCACCCTCACTCGGCTGAAGGGTCAGCTCTTTCATGATGCCCCCACACGTCGGGGTGATCACTCCCCTGCCCTCCACCTGGCCCCCAGTGCTCCCTGAAGAAATGCCTACTCAAGCACAGGTGCTTCACCCACCTATGACACCACTGCCTTCTGCAGAAAGGACCAGGTCTTTCCAGGATTTGTAACTGGCACCCGCCACTATGCCAGGAGATATTCAAGACTGCTTGTGAGGAGAGTGGATGGCTGGTGGAGTGGGGATGCGCACAAACATTCTTCCACGTCTGAAGTCGGAGGCGGGCGGCCCCTCCCCACCTCCCCAGCAGGTGATGGTTTCCTCCTCCGCCCACTCATCAAACCAGAGAAGACCCAGGCTCCTTCCTTGCTTCCCTCAACTAGATAACCTCTCTTCCTTGCACACGACCAGCTCTGTTTTACCCTAAAGTCGGATATTGATTCTTTGTACTAGACAGTTGGCTCCTTAGAGCAGGACTGACTTATTCAGCATTGACTGCTCTGAGAGGGGCCTTCGCCCACAGAAAGGGTCTTGGGAGGCATCCAGTGGGGAGCACGGGCGGACTCCCACTACCAGAGGACTCCCCTCACCCGGAGACTCTCATCACTGGGCAGATTCCCAGCACCGGGCGGACTCCCATCCCCGGGGGACTCTGACACTGACCCTGCACCAGCCCCACTCAGCACTCAGACCTCTGCCTAGGGTGCTCCCCCGCCCCCTTGTGCCCCACCCGCCCAGGGGTGGCAAGTCTGTGTGTGAGCCCACTCCCGACCCAGGAGCAGACACCAGCACCACGCACAGAGCCCTCTCCAGGAGGAAGCAGGCTCACCATGTTCATGACGGTGAGGATGAACCTCTGGGCTGCTTCGGCCCCGTGGTACTGCACCATGTCGGCGTCGGCCACCACCAGGGTCTCCACCGTGTGTTCGCTGGTCAGCCGGATGGCATTCCTCCGCTGCCGCCCGTCCCGCGATGGCCGGCCCCTCCTTGGCTTCTTCTTTTCTAGAAAACAATGGAGACATTCGTGCAGCACTTTGCTGTTTCCTCATCACAGGGAAGGGATATTAGTAAACAGTGAGTAACCCTCTGCTGACTCTTCAGATCAGTTGATTTCCAAGAAGACCTTACCTTGCTAAACAGCTAGGGTTATTACTGGGGTCCCACGTTAGAACATCTGGATGCTGAAAGCCACCATGTGAGGACTGACATACAGATGTGTGGGCGCAAACACCTCTGACCAACATCAAAGGTTGATGTCAATAACATGCACTTTCAGAATCCGAATGTCAACAGAAAGGCAGTTCCTTAATTTGATAGCTATTATCCCATGGACGGAGGAGCCTTGTAGGCAACAGTCCATGGGGTCGCTAAGAGTCAGACACAATTGAGCGACTTCACTTTCACTTTTCACTTTCATGCATTGGAGAAGGAAATGGCAAGCCACTCCAGTGTTCTTGCCTGGAGAATCCCAGGGACAGAGGAACCTGGTGGGCTTCTATGGGGTCGCACAGAGTTGGACATGACTGACGTGACTTAGCAGCAGCAGCAGCAGCATTTCCATTTTTACATCAGCCCACACGGAAGCCTTTCTTTGGGACTGGAATGAAAATCTTCTGTGTGGGCTAATATAAAAATGGAAATAATAGCTATCAATTTAAGGAACTGCTTTTCTTTCTCTCTTTGGAAGAAAAGTTATGACCAACATAGACAGCTTATTAAAAAAGAGAGACATTATTTTGCCAACAAAGGTCTGTCTAGTCAAAGCTATGATTTTTCCAGTAGTCATATATGGATGTGAGAGTTGGACTACAAAGAAAGCTGAGCACAAAAGATTGATGTTTTTGAACTGTGGTGTTGGAGAAGACTCTTGAGAGTCCCTTGGACTACAAGGAGATCCAACCAGTCAATCCTAAAGGAAATCAGTCCTGAATATTCATTGGAAGGACTGATGTTAAGCTGAAACTCCAATACTTTGGTCACCTGATGCAAAGATCTGACTCACTGGAAAAGCCCCTTATGCTGAGAAAGATTGAAGGCAGGAGGAGAAGGGGACGACAGAGATGGTTGGATGACATCACTGACTCAACGGACATGAGTTTGAGTAAACTCTGGGAGGCCTGGAGTGCTGCAGTCCATGGAGTTGCAGAGTCGTACACAACTGAGCAACTGAACTGAACACAGAAGCCAGCTCTGCTGCAACCTCTATGCAATAAACTCAGCCCACAGATGTACAAACTGGTTTCATACAGTGACTCAATCATTCTAGATCCAAAGATGCACACAAAAAAACCTGAAATATGGTTCATAGTGTATAAATAAAAACAGTCTGTGCAGTGAGACAAACTGAAAAACAATCTACAACCACAGAGAAAGCCAATGATGGTAAAACAGTGCGCAGTCATGTAAAGCACAATTGTGGAGATTATTTAGTGATGTAGAAAGAAGCACATGTAAGTCTACATATGGTTAAATCTCAGGCTGGCAAAGATTTAACACAGAAGCATCTTCAGGCCCAGAGATAATAACCTTCTTTAGGAAGAACTTAATTAACGAAAATCAAATCATGGGTGATGTGTGATCTTCATTTTCCTTTTTTCCTCTATATTTTCCCAATTTTTACAATGAAACAAGTACTTATTTATTTAAAGTATTATCCCTGAGTCTGAGAAAACCCCAGAAGTTACTTTTAAACTATAAGCAATAAAACAGAGGGCCTGGGGAGCAAAATATGTCATCCGACTTATGCAAGACAAATGTATGACTGTCTTGTCAACCTGCAGGGTGGTTCCTTCCTCCCCAAAGCCAGGCTCACCTCCCATGGAGACTTCCAGGCCTTAGGCAGGGTCTATTCTAAGAGAAAAGATACGGTCTCAGATGGCACTGCCTCTGCACATGGCCAGAATGAAAGAGGCCCCTGGCTGGCAATCTCTCTCTGGACCTACACTCACATTCACAGAGCCCCTCTGAATATGAGGAAGGTAGACCATGGGCAACCTCCAAATCCTGAGCTCAGCATACTTGCCGGGTGCTCACTGCCTGGATCAGGCCAAACCTATCAATCTTGGAACATGTGATAAGCCACGTCACCCTTACTTTAAAGCAGCAGAAGTGAAGGGCCACCCAAATAGGAGCTTTGCTGTAACCAGCACACCCACATTTTCCAAGGTGATGAGGAAACAAACTCTGCCGCAGCTCCTCCCTAAGCTGGGAGTTACCACCCATCTTTCCGCATCCCCAACTCATGGATTCCTCTGCAGCTACTCCCCACACTGGCTGCTTATTTTCAACATGTCTGTTTTTTCTGGTTTCTGCATGAATACAGCTGCCTTTTTAGCAGTGTCTAAAGGGAGCTCTATTTAAATTCAAATTCACGTGAACTGAAAAATATTTAATATTATATCTTCCCTGGTGGCTCAGAGGTTTAAGTGTCTGCCTCCAATGCGGGAGACCTGGGTTTGATCCCTGGGTCAGGAAGATCCCCTGGAGAAGGAAATGGTAACCCACTGCAGTATTCTTGCCTGGAGAATCCCATGGACAGAGAAGCCTGGTAGGCTACAGTCCATGGGGTCGCAAAGAGTCGGACACGACTGAGCGACTTCACTTACTTACTCACTTAAAGGATGCATTAGTAATACTTCTCTGGAAGATGCTGGGCCGAAACAGGTAAGCGGTGAGTACTTTCCTAGAAAGGTAGCCCAGCACTTCCCACCAGAGGAGCAGGTGACCCCTGGACTTTCCACACAGCAAAACACTGCACTGGGCACCCGTCTTTCAAGTAGGACCAACAAGAACTGCCTCTCCCTCCCTGATGGACCTGGGAGAGCTAACAGATGGTGCCACATAACATTGCATGTTAACATCTGCCCAGAATACTCAGTCACAGCTAAAACACAACCGTCGGGGGCTCTGTGGTTGTTAAAGGGTTGGCAACTACAATGACTTCGTCTGCCCCTTTCGCCTCCAGCCCCGGGCCCCGTGCATGTTGTGAAGTGAACACTCACTGAATGAGCGCATGCTTGAGTGGATGGGTGGATGAAAGCATGGGTGAATGAGTGAGTGGAATCCCTGTTTCCCACATAACAAAACTGAAGTCAAGCACTGGGCAGGGGTGGATTTGGCCCTAGAACCCAGGCCTCACCCCACAGCTCTGACTCTCCTGTCTGCACTGCTTTGGGTGTGAAGAGGCTCCTCAGTGTCATCTGAACTTAAAACACAGGGACAGGAAAGGCCACGGAAAACTCAGCAGGAAAGGACTCTGCATGGCCTTGACTGCTGCAGGACCTGAGTGGGAGGAGCAGCCTTCGGCCTCCACGCACACCAGACCCTCAAGTCAGAGCAGCAAGTACATGGGCGGCCCAGGGCACACATGTTCCTGCTGTGTGTCCCCTCACCGACAACCGCGGCCTGGGGCTGTCACACGGCAGCCACGACAGGTTGGCTGGCAATCCCTCACCACGTTCAAGGACATGAACTGGTGTTCACGGATGCCCTCGTGCTCCGTCCTTTCCCAAGCATGAGAAGAGGAGCCTCAAGACTCAGATCAGATCCCCACAGCCAGCTGGGTTTCAGGAAATCAGAACTTTTCAGATTTCCCGGGACAGTGTGGTGTCCAGGCCGCATACTGAACACCCCTTCCAGGGATGTCTAGGACAGCAAGCCCTCATCAAAGGCAATACTCTTTCTGCAGTGGAATGAGTACATAAAGACACACAGCAGTCAGCATCCAGAAGCCTGGATTGGGGAACAGCGGGTAAGACAGCCTGCGAGGACCTGTATTCCCTCTCCCTACACGTGAAAACAGGAGGAGCAGAAGGCAGCTCACCGCCCTCCTCAATCCCTGCTCCCAGCAACCCCTCCAATAGCAAAGCTCTACAGCCATCACGCCTGATGATTCTTCCTTTCCTACAGGGAGAACAGACCCATAATCTATTTTTACCTTTAATTCCATGAACTGCATCAATATTCCCTAATAAAGTCTCAGCAATACAAGTATTCACAGATGAGAAGCATATTGAAAAGCAAGAAGAAAAACATTGATTTCAGAATAACATGGGTGCTGAATCTAGACCTCACAGGAGAGGTCAAAATTGCGGCCAAGCAGGCAGCCAGCCACCTGGGGGCCCTCCAGGCTCACTTGGTAATCAGCTGTCTCCCTCCACTGTGGGAATGGGGGAGGCGGCCCTCACCCCACGATGAGGACAGACCGCAGCCTGTGAGGCCCCGGGTCTGTTGTCACAGACGCCGGGTTCACTCCCAAGTCCAGCCCAACAGTGTCTTTTGCCAGAACGTCGCTGGGGCTTGGTGCTGACTTGGTAGACTTTCAATCTCAGGCCTCACATTATTTTTCTTACGTTTATTTTCCCTTTGCCCCAATTATCCATTAAAGAAGAAAATTGTGTTTACGCAAGTTACCATGAACCTTGTTTGGGACAAGATGCAGGAGAGAAGAAAAGGAAGAAACCAAAGGCATTCTAAACACTGTACGTTTAGCATATTCAAACCATTCGAAGAGTTTGGGGAGTGTTCAAAACGCTGAGCGAGTCTATAATTTACTGTAGTTATTAGTTTCGCTCTTGGTAAAGGAAAAAATAAGCTCAGTTATAAATCGTCAAGCTCTATGTAGAATAGATACTACTTTAGTTTAACAACAACAGAGTATTTAGGTATTCACCAGGGAAAACCAATGCATAAACTATAAAATACTTGATGTAAGAATTCAAACAGTGGAAGTCAGCCCTGAAATCACTCTATGTCCTGCAAGGAGGATCCTTGCAGGTCTGATTCTATAACGTCATCTCTAGGGAAGACCTCAGGTTATTCCTCATGCCAAATGGGCCCTGCCAGCTGCAGAAGCAAATCAGAAGGAAAACAGACACTGTGGAAGAAATGGAGGCAGCTGCCCAAGGACACTCGGCTCTTCATACTAGGAAGACAAAGACGAGCCTCTCCCCTAGGAACTGGGTGGAAGGCATCCAACACGCTTACAGAGTCAACGAGAACATGCACACTTAACCTGAACTTGGCGTTCAAGCTGGAAACATAAACATTTCCCATACGCAGCACTCAAGGTCCAGGTACAAGAACGTCCCCACCTGGGTACACTAGCGCAGAGGACAACCAGAACCCTCAGCACCAGGGAAGAGTCCAGAGCCACGCGTTCTTTCAGCTGCCCTGACCGTGGGTTTTCTCCAGCTCTCTCGTGGGCCGGACGAGAACAGTCTCATTGGAAGCCCTTGCACTGTGATGTGTTGCCCAGAATTCACCTGAGGCCAGAGGACGGCCACCTGTCCCTCATTCTCATCTGGAGGCATGGCGCAGGGATCTGCACCCAAGCCCCTGAGATCTTTGTAAGCCCTGGGGAGAGGGGTCTCCTCTGGGGCTTGGAGAGGGGTCCGCACTGGCAGGACAGGCCCTGGTGCCCAGAGTGAGCACAGGGCGCCAGGAGCTCTTCACCCTGGGGGCCATGGAGGCCTACAGATGAGTGGCAAGCAATGACAGGATTCAAAACAGGGACGCGGTTTGGGGCAGACCAGAGCATGTGCCGAGCTCAACCACAGGCTACTTGTGGGACACTGGGCAAGCCTCAGAACCTCGCCAAGTCTACGTGACTGTCTTCAGAATCGGAATGGTCACCCCTACCGCACAGGCTTGCACAGTGACTGAGACACTTACGGAGCACTTAGTTCACTCTCCGGGATGCTGTGATTCTTCAATAAATGGCACCCTAATTGCAATGACAATTATGACTCTGGTGACAGCCAGGTCACCTAGTGGCCAAGGACAGAGTTTTGGAGACAGAATGCTTGGATTCAGATGAGGGTCCCCATTGTTCTGTCTGATCTGGGGTAAATCGTGTGTCCTCTGCTAGCCTCAGATAACTTATCTACGAGGCAGAGGGACAACAGCTCCTCTCTCAGTAGGCTGCGATCAGGCTTAAAGGAGATCCAGGTATAATCCCTGAGCTGAGCGCCTGGCTCACAGTACGTGCTCAATAAAGCTTAGCTCTACTGATGACGGACCACTGCTGTTCTTCATAGAGACAGACGAGGAGGGTGGGCCTGGAAGCTTCAGCAGGGGTGTCCCAGCTGGCCGTGTGACCCACACAGTCCTCTAGTGCTTCCTCTGAACACTGCTGCGAGAAAACGAGACAGCCCCGGGAGCCCAAAGGAGCGTCTGGCAGGAGAGTGCACACCACCAAGGCTATGGTCAGGAGGGGCGACCCAGAGACACACCTGACCTGCAGAGAAACCTTCTGAAGTGCCAAAACTGTCCTCCCAACCCATAAGTTGTGTACAGAGTGTTCTAGTTTTTAGACAAGGTTTCCCCCAGGGAATCACTTTGATTAGAACCCTCATTTTCACACCTTATTCTTTTGGAAACAAACAGTCCCTGGGCTGTCTGAGGATGCGCTCTGGAAAGTTGTTCCTAGGGAGCACTCCTTGCTTCTGAAGGCTCTCTAGATGAAGTGCATGGGCCCACGTGTGCACTGTGGACAGGTGAATTCACACCTGCAAAGCCGGTGCTCTGAGGACGTGGCTCCTGAAGCTGCAGCCAAGGTCCCACCAGAGCGTCCAGGCTGAGCTCACTCCTCCCCTGCAGACTGTTGTCAACCTCACCTCCAGACAAGACGAGCAAACGGAGACCCCCAGAAATGTGTCCAGCATCTTGCTCCTGGAGGCCACTAACCCCGCTGACTGCCAGTCCAGCCTCACAGAATAACCACTGTCCACTCTGCCCTTGAATTGGGTTCTGAGTTTCCTGAAATCAGGAGAAAAATAAGAAGTTTAAGGTAAACATGCCAGATGATCAGTTTTACACAGTCCTCCAACGGGAGGAACACCATTCCTCAGGGAAAGACAGTATTTTCCCAACACCAACTTCTAAAATTAAAATAAGTTAGACTTCATCTAAGGGCCACTGCACTAGCCAGTGTTTCCCACATTTTATGACAAACATGATCATGAATTTAGTTTAGCTATATCTCTCAGGAACCTTCTATAGGCGTGGAGGACCAAAAACTACAGCACTCATCAGAGGGAATTCCAAAGAAGTTCTCCTGAACTTTCCAAGTGAGCGGCCTCCGGGATCCCTCAGTCCCAGGGGCAGTGGGAGCACCCAGAGGAGCCGCCACGGGCCCGCAGCCAACAAAGCAGGCAGGCAAGAGCCGGCGGCAGAGCCGAGAAGGGGGATGACTGGTGGTTGGAGCTAGAAAGAAGAGGGAGGGCACAGGCTTCCAGAATCAGGGGTCAGCCCGGCAGGCAGGGCTCCGGGCTTGCTCAGTGTCAGGTTCACCAAGGCACCGCGCCAACCTCCCCACCAGGGCAGGCGGGGCTGCCGTGCAGGACACGGGGAGGAGCCTTCTTTTCTGTACCAGCCACATCAGAAATGCACTCAAAACTGGACAACAGAAGTAACCCTGAGAACAGTGAAACCTCTCAGACCAGGCCGAACAGGAGGCTGGAGCTCTGGGGTCTATCCCGCCTTCCAGGGAGACCCCTGTAGCCCACTGCAGGGGGGAGGACCTGAGCAGACAACCCTGAGGCTCTTGGGTGCCCCTCCTCCCAGAGCCCCCTGCTCCCCAGGAATCCTGAAAACTCCAAACTCCCATCCATGCTATAGTCTAACGTGGGTCTACACTTACCTTCTGGACTAGACTGTGAGCTTAAGGACCCAAACATCACCCTCTGGACCTTCCAAATTACCAAACACGGCCTAGTACATAGCAGAAACATTTGAGAATTATACTTGGTTGAGTGAATTAACTCTTTGAATTCCTAATCAATAACAAGATTTTCAACAAACTTAACCTAAATGTCCTGAAATTAAATTCACATTCAGCACGACCATCACCTAAGGGGGCGGTTGTTGTTCAGTGGCTCAGTCGCGTCTGAATGTTTGTGACCCGTGGGCCGTGGCCCACCAGGCTTCCCTATCCTTCACTTCTTCACAGAAGATGGGGGCAACGCTAACTGTGATGAGCCCAGCTATGGCACCCTATGGAGCTGAGTAGAGTGTGCCCATGTTGTGGGGGCCAGGGGCAAGCTTCCTCATCTCTAACACTAGGGGATAATTACTCCACTCTCTTAGGATGGATGTGAGTTATACACCTGTATATAGGTGTGTAACTGTTACTGTTGACCAGGTATATAACTGTTACTGTTGTTCAGCCACTAAGTCATGTCCGACTCTTTGCAACCCCATGGACTGTAGCACGCCAGGCCTCCCTGTCTTTCACTATCTCCTGGAGTTTGCCCAAATTCATATTCATTGAATCGGTGATGCCATCCAACCATCTTATCCTCTGACGCCCTCTTCTTTTGCCTTCAGTCTTTCCCAGCATCAGGGTCTTTTCCAGTGAGTCAGCTCTTCTCATCAGGTGGCCAAAGTATCAGAGCTTCAGCATCAGTCCTTCCAATAAGTATTCAGGGTTGATTTTTTTTTAGGACTGACTGGTTCCAGGTATATAAGCGCACTCAAATATGCTGCTAGTTTTATTTCTATCCTTATCATTACATCACTATTACTGCTCTTAACTATTAGGGTCTAAATGCTAGTTTTTAAACTTTGCATGAGTGACCCAACAAATAGTGGATGCTCGTATGCCCCCTACAGGGTCTGACCAGGAGCTCTAGTCTAAATATTCACCAATCAACTTGTTGTCTTCGATATTTCTTACTAGGCAGGAGCATGAAATGATTTCTCTAAGGACATCCTTAATCATGCAACAATAAATTAGAATTGTACAAAAATAACAGTTTCGAGAGAAGCAGCTTTTAATTCCTGCTCAATATCCCAGTGTAAGCTCCCAACATTCCAGAGGGTGGAATATTTTAATCATCACAAATGTGACAGAACACAAAACATGACTGTACATGAAATCAGCCATTTAAACCATGAAAAATTAATGATGTTTCATTAGAAGAGGTTTCCATAAAAGAATGGAAATCAAATGTTTCTCATTAAGATGGAAAACAGACAATGTGAGTCCTTCTCCTTGGGAGAGACCGACTCTTGCCCCAAGCAGGATCCTGTGTACAGACACCCCTGCCACAGCCACAGAAACCCATTTTCAGGGCACCAAAGCTACCACTGCCACAGCAACTAAATTAGTAAGATGTGTAGTTTAAACTGCATGCACAAGAGCCCACTGTCTTTTGTCTTTAATTTTTTCAAAATAAGCATGTATGAGATGTAATAAAAAATACCTTCAAGATGGGAATTGGAAACTCTGAAAATTCACTCGGGCCTGATCTTGATGCCCACGAAGGTTCCACTTAAGAGAAAGGTATCTGTTTCCCATGCACCAGTTATTTGTCCTTTTGCTCCTAGCCCTCTCTTTTGCATTCCACTCTCGGGTGGTGGCGGCGGCTGTTATTCAGCTGCTTAGTTGTGTCTTACTCTTCACGACCCCATGGACTACAGCATGCCAGGCTTCCCTGTCCTTCACTGTCTCTTGGAGTTTGCTCAAACTCATGTCCATTGAGTCAGTGATGCTATGCTACCATCCCATCCTCTGTCGTCCCCTTCTCCTCTTACCCTCAATCTTCCCCAGCATCAAGGTCTTTTCCAACAAGTCAGCTCTTCGAATCAGGTGGCCAAAGTACTAGAGCTTCAGCTTCAGCATCAGTCCTTCTAATGAACATTCAGGGTTGGTTTCCTTTAGGACTGACTGGTTTGATCTCCTTGCAATTCAAAGGACTCTCAAGAGTCTTCTCCAGCACCATAATTCAAAAACATCAACTCTTCAGCACTCAGCCTTCTTTATGGTCCAAGTTTTATTGGTATTCATATATGATACAATTTAACTGTTGAACATGCACAGTTTAATGGTTTTAGTATATTCTCAGAGTTATGCAACCATCACCATCATCAATTGCAGAGGACCTGCAAACCACTTCCTGAACTCCCTTGCTGGCTGGGCGTGCTGGAGGGAGACAGGAAGGTAGGAGACAGGGAGAAGGGACCCCTGTGTTTCAGCACAGGGTAACAACTGTTCCAGCAGTGGCGGGCAGCTGCGGCTCCAGCCTCCAGCTCCTGGGGAACTCCCAGCCCAGCTTCCTCATCTCTCTCAGAGGTACATCCACAGGGACAGGGCTGTCAGTCCTTAATCTAGTTTCTGCATTTCATTCAAGCTTCTAGTACTCCTCCCAAGTCCATGGAAATAGTAAAGATGTGCACTTTCACACGACGGAGCACTGCCAGGGACGGGAATGCTGCCCTTCACCCTGAGTCATCTTTAACAAAAGCCAGTCAGTGTGCCCCATGAAGGAAATGCACGCATCACTGTGTGCCAAGATTTCTCAACAACCTCTCTCTGCCACATCCAAAGGCCTGGTGACAGCACCTTGCAGATTCAGTCAACGCAAGGAAAGCACTGGAGGAGGAAACACGAACAACTAGTCTAGTTTCTAAGTTTGCACACACACAGACTTACAAACAACATGCTTCCCAAGAAAACTGTCAGATCCAAAAAATTATTTTCTAATAACTTTTTCCTTCAATCAAAGGGTCTTATTTTAAAAAAATAACAAAACAGCAAAAAGTCTGGAATGATGGGTCCACAGCTGAAGATGAGCTCCCAGCCAGGTGAACTTTTGGCAGTTGCATAAATCCAACATCCTTGAAAAATAATGGCCTTCTCTTTCTCTCTCTCTCTCTCTCTCTCTTTTTTTTTTTTTTTGGAATAAGGAAAAAAATTAGTTTTGCTCTCCAAGTATGAATTCTTTAAATAACTTCCCCCAAGGCCAAGTCATTTTTATAAAAGGCATATTTTTTCATGTAAATTCCTTATAAAGAAAGGTGGAAAATAAAGATTTTTTTGTGTGGTTAAGATCTTGAATGAAGGACTGATCAACCTTGGAGTTCAAAATCAGTTCCTTCACTTGGCAGGAGGTGTCCCCCACCACCACCCCCACCCTGGGAGGCAGCAGGGCTGGGGTAAGAAAGCTGAACTGGCCCTGCCAGACCTTTCCACTCACGATTAAAGCCACGTGGGCACCATGTAGCCAGGCACCACTGTCTGTGGATGAGGCTCATTCAGTCAATAAATATTGAATTGTGAACCTACTGTGCAAGGCAATGTAAGTGATCACCAGAAGGAATTGACATTAACTAAAAGAACAGATGGATAATAAAAATCATAAATATAACAAATGTTTGCAAAGAAAGAATAATGCTGTGAAAAGATAAAAGGAGGGGGTTCCAATTTAGATTAGGTTCCATCAGGAAGTGACACCTGGGCCAAGATTAGAAGGATAAGCAAGAGTGAATCAGGGTGAGTGAGAAGAGAGATGGGAGCAGTCCAGGCAATGGAAACAGCAGGTGCACAGCAGGCCCTGGGGGCAGAAGCAAGCACAGAGCAAGAGAGAATGTGGCTGGCAGAGAGGCTGGGCGACAGGACAGAGGCACACTTGGACGGTCACATGCAATATGCTCGGGGTTTTCTTCCTTATCCCTGGAACAGTGTGAAGTCACCAGGGGTCAGGTTTCCAATGTGTCACTCTGGCTATTTTGGGTAGAACAGCTTCCAGGGGGACATGGAAGCTGGACACCAGTTGGATGATCACTACAGGAGCACAGGTAAACAGAGACCACAGCTGGACAAGGAGGGACAGATAGATTCAAAGAGGTATTGGGTTGGCCAAAAAGTTCATTCTTTTTTTTTTTTTTGCATAAGATGTTACAGAAAAGTCCCAACAAATTTTCTGGCCAACCCAATACTTAGAAGGTGAGGTCAAGAATACTAAGGATATCAAGGTACCAGGTGAAGACAGTTATCAAAAATAACCCCTGGTTTGGTTTTGGCCCTGTTAAGTTTCAGGTGCTTTTAAAGCACTCAAGTGCACAGGTAAGTTGAATGTGGAGTGTGCAGACTTGGTGCTCAAAGGCAAAGGTGAGATCAGAGATAGGCATTCAGGAATCAACGATCCCAGACCAGTCCTCCTGGGACCTCAGAACTGCATGACTGGGTAGAAGAGATGAGACCAACTGCAGAGGGGCAACGCAAGGAAAACAGTCACAGGAGCAGAGGACAGCGTCGAGGGGAGGGCCGGGGGGCTCCGCGCGACCAGGGAGGCCGGGCGGGCACGGAGCCCTGCGGGGGTGCTCCTGAGGGAGGAGGGGGCGCTGAAGCCAGGGAAGGGAAAAGTGAGAGAAGGGGACTGCAGACTTTAGGGGAGGAGAGAAACAAGAATACTGCCTGAAAGTACTAGAATTGAGGGGAGCTTTCCTTGAGATGGAAAAAACGCACACATCCAATGAGGAAAACCTGGCCTACAGAGGAGGGGCCAGCTCCACTCGGTCCCTGCCTCGCTCCCTGTCCACTCATAGGCCGCATCTACAAGAAAAGGCTTCCAGCGTGCCCGCCTCACGCCAACCGAGGAAAGACGCAATTGTTCCATCACACCATAGCCTTGCACTAACTAGCTAAGCAAGATTAACTCTTGCTTATCCTTCTAATCTTGGCCTGTGTGAATCTGTGGCTGGCTCCATGCTGGGTGCTCTGCTCAAGGAGGGAGAGAAGCATACAGAACCTCAACAGTCCTATAAACCCCACACAGATGAAAAGAATTGTCAAGGAAACAGCCCAGACTTCTAGGGGAAAGTGGACTTCCAACTGGAAGGAGAGGAGGAAGAAAAGCACATTCATTTTATCGGAAAATGACAGAGGGGCACAAACAGAAAAAAGCAGCAAGGCAAACGCAAGGTAGCACCGTCTAAGAAGAGACGCTGGACCTGTTGCAAAAAGAATGCTTCAAGCTGGCTGTCGCCAAAGTCCCAGAAGCTAAGGCAGATGGCTGTGATTCACATCAGTCCAAAACCTTGTCTCAACCTTTATCAAATCTTAAATGTTCTCATAGAAGACACTGTATTAGTCAGCTAGGACTGCCATGCAGAGTGACACAGCCTGGGTGGCTTAAACTACAGACACTAATCTTCACAGTTTTAGAGACTAGAAGCCAAGACTGAGGGGTCAGCAGGGTCAGGGTTTCTTCTGAGGCCTCTCTTCCTGATTTGCAGATGGCCGTCTTATCCCTTCATTTTCACAGGTCTTTCCTCTGTATCCATCTACGTCTTCTTATAAGGACTCTCTAATGGCCCCATCTAACTCAACCACTTCCTAAAAGGCCCTATTTCCAGACACAGTCCGAGGTGCCAGGGGTTCAGTTCTGTTCAGTTCCTCAGTCATGTCCAACTCTTTGGAACCCCATGGACCGCAGCACGCCAGGCCTCCCTGTCCATCACCAACTCCTGAAGCTTACTCAAACTCATGTCCGTTGAGTCGGTGATGCCATCCAAACATCTGATCCTCTGCCATCCCCTTCTCCTCCTGCCTTCAATCTATCCCAGCATCAGGGTCTTTTCAAATGAGTCAGTTCTTCATATCAGGTGGCCAAAGTATTGGAGTTTCAGCTTCAATATCACTCCTTCCAATGAACATTCAGGTCTG
The DNA here is from genome assembly GCA_917880005.1 of Nanger dama. Lineage (NCBI taxonomy): Eukaryota > Metazoa > Chordata > Mammalia > Artiodactyla > Bovidae > Nanger > Nanger dama. The sequence continues at coordinate 6,051,550 of CAKJTW010000044.1, read as the reverse complement.
ATTTTCTATAAGATGGACTGGTTAAATTTCCTTGCAGTCCAAGCGACTCTCAAGAGTCTTCTCCAACACCACAGTTCAAAAGCATCAATTCTTCGGCGCTCAGCTTTCTTTATAATCCAACTTTCACATCCATACATGACTACTGGAAAAATCACAACTTAGACTAGATGGACCTTTGTTGGCCAGGGGTTAGGACTTCAATATAAAGATTTGAGGGGACACATTTCAGCCCAGTAACAGATGACCATCTTCTTTCCTGCCTTAAGCACTGTGGACTGCACAGGTCACTTTCACATGAGTTGGAGTGTGTATATTTACGTGGTCAGGACAGTCAGGACAACATGTGAGTCTCAGAAAGGACAGTCATCTCAGAGGTCCATCGAGATACATTTGGCAAATTCAAGAAAACAAATGCAAATACTTTGGAGTTATCATGCTTCTCCACCACTTTCCAGTTAAGTCTGTTTCTGAAAGATGACATTAGCCTACTGGAGCTCAATGGCTTTACCCTCCAAACTGATGGAAGAGGAAAAAGAAGGACATCCCCCAAACACACAGCTTGGGGGAAGAATAATTAACATGCTCACATTTCAGCCAGAACAAGACAGGACGGACAAAAGCCTAAAAGAAATCAACTGGTCTTCTGCACCTGAAATCCTTCACAGGGATCCTGGGCATTGTTTCTTTTGACAGATGATCTTTCATCTTTGACAAAGAAGTACAAGAAACTTTAGACAGCCCAGATATTTCTCCACATTTGCAAGGAGGGCAGGCCACTCTCTGGACCAGGAACTCTACTTCCGTGCTTTAACAGAAAACTAAAATATAGGTAAAGGCTTCTTCCTCCCACCCCCTCCCCTGATAATGCAGTAGTGCTCAGCACAGGCCTCAGGTGGCCTGGACATGTCCCCAGTGATGTGGGCATTAAGGTGGGGACTTCCTTTCCACCTGTTTATCCCATGGTGAGCAGGGTACCTGGTACCCTATTTTTGAATGTATTAATGAAAGAGGATGAAGCTCATAAACAATGAATAAAAGGATCAAAAAAACCCTTTGCCTTGTTTTTAGAAGCTTAGGGAAAAAACAATTTCTGGTTTTGACTTGGATGTCAAAATGCTTGGATGTCAAATGCTTCCAAAAACATTAATCACATATTTCCAAAGCCATTAATAATCATATATCCTTCACGCCTCCAAAGGTCCCTTGACTCTCACAGAAGCCCTGGATGTACCCTACTCATGAAGAGAGAGCTCAAATAACCCACCAGCAGACCTAGAGGTGTGAAAACAAGTCAAGTCTTCCACTTTCAGCCTAGACCCAGTAATCAGACCACTTAACATGCCAACAAATTTGGAAAACTCAGCAGTGGCCACAGGACTGGAAAAGGTCAGTTTTCATTCCAATCCCAAAGAAAGGCAATGCCAAAGAATGCTCAAACTACCACACAATTGCACTCATCTCACATGCTAGTAAAGCGATGCTTAAAATTCTTCAAGCCAGGCTTCAGCAATACGTGAATTGTGAACTTCCAGATGTTCAAATTGATTTTAGAAAAGGCAGAGGAACCAGAGATCAAATTGCCAACATCCACTGGATCATCAAAAAGCAAGAGAGTTCCAGAAAAACATCTATTTCTGCTTTATTGACTATACCAAAGCCTTGGACTGTGTGGATCACAATAAACTGTGGAAAATTCTCAAAGAGATGGGAATACCAGGCCATCTGACCTGCCTCTTGAGAAATCTGTATGCAGGTCAGGAAGCAAGAGTTAGAACTGGAAAGGGAACAACAGACTGGTTCCAAATAGGAAAAGGAGTATGTCACGGCTGTATATTGTCACCCTACCTATTTAACTTATATGCAGAGTACATCACGAGAAATGCAGGGCTGGAGGAAGCACAAGCTGGAATCAAGACTGCCGAGAGAAATATCAATAACCTCAGATATGCAGATGACACCACCCTTATGGCAGAAAATGAAGAAGAACTAAAGAGACTCTTGATGAAAGTGAAAGAGGAGAGTGAAAAAGTTGGCTGAAAGCGCAACATTCAGAAAACGAAGATCATGGCATCCAGTCCCATCACTTCAGGGCAAATAGATGGGGAAACAATGGCTGACTTTATTTTTGGGGGCTCCAAAATCACTTCAGATGGTGAATGCAGTCATGAAATGAAAAGACGCTTACTCCTTGGAAGGAAGGTTATGACCAACCTAGACAGCATATTGAAAAGCAGAGTGAGTACTTTGCCAACAAAGGTCCATCTAGTCAAGGCTATGGTTTTTCCAGTAGTCATGTATGGATGTGAGAGTTGGACTAGAAAGAAAGCTGAGCACCAAAGAATTGATGCTTTTGAACTGTGGTGTTGGAGAAGACTCTTGAGAGTCCCTTGGACTGCAAGGAGATCCAACCAGTCCATACTAAAGGAGATCAGTCCTGTGTGTTCATTGGAAGGACTGATGATGAAGCTGAAACTCCAACACTTTGGCCACCTGATGCGACGAGTTGACTCATTTGAAAAGACGCTGATGCTGGGAAAGATTGAGGGCAGGAGGAAAAGGGGATGACAGAGGATGAGATGGTTGGATGGCATCACTGACCCAGTGGACTTGGGTTTGGGTGGACTCTGGGAGTTGGTGATGGACAGGGAGGCCTGGTGTGCTGTGGTTCATGAGGTCACAAGGAGTCAGGCACAACTGAATGACTGAATTGACTGACTGACAGTAATCAGACTATGACTCTTTCCCCTAAGAACCACCTTCCCAAATGCCAAGGATGTTTCAGGGTCAAAGAACCTGCCCAGAAAGGCACTTTACTTAAGTCACCAGACCACACTTTTCTTTTCCTTGGAGCACTTACTGCAATTTGAAATTACTTAATTGTTCTGTGTTTAATAACAGTCTCTTCTATTCTATAGGAAGCTCAATAAGAATAGGAATCATCGCAGTTTATGCATTGTTCCATACCTACTGCCTGCCACATAGTAGGTGCTTTGTAAACAGTTTTAAGTGAGAGAGTAAATGAAAGAATATTGGACTTTTGTACTAACATGATTTCCAAATACCTGCTGAATCATAGAAAAAGCAAGAGAGTTCCAGAAAAACATCTACCTCTGCTTCATTGACAACAATAAAGCCTTTGACTGTGTGGATCACAAAAAACTGTGGGAAATTCTTAAAGAGATGGGAGTGCCAGACAGCCTTACCTGCCTCCTAAGAAACCTGTATGCAGGTCAGGAAGCAACAGTTAGAAACAGACAGGAAACAACAGACTGGTTCAAAACTGGAAAAGCAGTATGTCAAGGCTGGATACTGTCACTCTGCTTATTTAACTTGTATGCAGAGTACATCATGAGAAACACTGGGCTGAATGAATCACAAGCTGGAATCAAGATTGCTAGGAGAAATATCAATAACCTCAGATATGCAGATGACACCACCTTAATAGCAGAAAGAAAAGAAGAACTAAAGAGCCTCTTAATGAAAGTGAAAGAGGAGAGTGAAAAGGCTGGCTTAAAACTCAACATTCAAAAAACGAAGATCATGGCATCTGGTCCCATCAATTCCTGGCAAATAGATGGGGAAAAAAATGCAAGCAGTGACAGACTGTATTTTCTTGGGCTCCAAAATCACTGCATATGGTTACTGCAGCCATACAATTAAAAGATGCTTGCTCCTTGGGAGGTATGACAAACCGAGACAGTGCATTAAAAAGCAGAAACATCACTTTGCCGACAGAGATCTGTATAGTCAAAGCTATGGTTTTTCCAGTAGTCACATATGGATGTGAGAGTTGGACTATAAAGAAGGCTGGGTGCTGAAGAATTGATGCTTTTGAACTGTGGTGTTGGAGAATACTTTTGAGAGTTCCTTGGACAGGAAGGAGATCCAACCAGTCCATCATAAAGGAAATCAGTCCTGAATATTCACTGGAAGGACTGATGCTGAAGTTGAATCTCCAATACTTGGCCACCTGATGTGAAGAGGTGACTCACTGAAAAAGACCCTGATGCTGGGAAAGATTGAGGGTAGGAGGAGAAGGGGGCAATGGAGGACGAGATGGATGGATGGCATCATCAAAGAAATGGACATGAGTGTGAGCCAACTTCAGGAGATAGTGATGGACAGTGAATACTGGCATGCGGTGAGTCCATGGGGTCGCAAAGAATTGGACACAACTTAGTGACTGAACAAATCAAATCAAAACTACTATGATAAGCTTCCCAGGTGGCACTGTGTGAAAGTCCCTTAGTTGCATCCGACTCTGCGACCCCACTGACTATCTAGACCATGGAATTCTCCAGGCTAGAACACTGGAGTGGGTAACTTCCCCTTCTCCGGGGATCTTCCCAACCCAGGGATGGAACCCAGGTTGCCCACATTGCAGGCAGATTCTTTACCAGCTGATCCATAGGGTCCACAGAGGATGCTGAAGAATACTGGAGTGGGAAGCCTGTCTCTTCTCCAGCAGATCTTCCCAGGTGGCATTAGTGAGAAAGAATCCACGTGCCAACGCAGGAGATATGAGTTCAGTCCCTATGTCAGGAAGATGCCCTGAAGAAGGAAACGGCAATCCACTCCAGTGATCTTGCCTGGAAAATCTCATGGACAGAGGAGCCTGGCTGGCTACATTCCATGGGTTCCCTAAGAGTCAGACAGGAATGAGCGACTATGTGCACACATACTCACTACTATGATAAATATGTTCTTGATTTTATTACCTCTTAATTGTATTTGATGTTTAAATCTTTACCCATGCTTTTATAATCTTTTTCGTGTCATTTCTGAGTTTTTGCCACTGAACAGATGGTTTTAATGTCTTTATTACAAAAATGATAATTTTTTATCTTCTGTCATGTTTTTAGTTCCATTTTCTCTTAATTACCATGTGAGCTATCTTTTCCTGAGTTTGTCATGTCTAGGACTGAGAAGGCAATTCTACAATAAGCTATCTTTACAATCTTGTGAAACATTCTTTTGGTGTCAAGAACATAGTAGAACTTTATCTTCCCCTCTGTACAGAGAAGAATTTAGGATCCCTTTTTTTCTTCCAGATCCTTTCCCATTTTTCTGATTTGTAAATATTTCTTAAATTTAAGGTATAGAATATTAATAAAGCACTTTATATTTTACCTGTTTCCTTACTTTTTACAGTTTTGAGTTATGATTCATATACAGTTCACCCACTGTAGGTATATAATAGCTTTTAGTATAGTCTCAGAGTTACACAATCATCATGACAGTAATAGACCACTTTTATTACCCAGAATGAAACTTCATACCCATTAGCAACCACTTGCCATTTCCCTCTGCCCTCCACCACTGCCACCCTAGGAAATCACTAATTACTTTCTATCTCCATAGGTTTACCTATTCTTAATATTTCATATATTATTCATATATTTCATATATTTCATATTATTAATGTGGTCTTTGGTGTCTAGCGTATTTCATTATGAACATATTCTCAAGGTTCATCCATCTAGCATGTATCAGTACTTCATCTCTTTTTGTGGCCAAATAAGACTTCATTGTGATCCACACAGTCAAAGGCTTTGGCATAGTCAATAAAGCAGAAGTAGATGTTTTTCTAGAACTCTCTTACATTTTTGATGATCCAATGGATGTTGGCAATTTGATCTCTGGTTCCTCTGCCTTTTTAAATCCAGCTTGAACATTTGTAAGTTGATGGTTCACGTACTATTGAAGCCTGGCTTGGAGAATTTTGAGCATTACTTTGCTAGTGTGTGAGATGAGTGCAATTGTGCAACAGTTTGAGCATTCTTTGACATTGCCTTTCTTTGGGATTGGAATGAAAAATGACCTTTTCCAGTCCTGTGGCCACTAATGAGTTTTCCAAATTTGCTGGCAATATTGAGTGCAGCACTTTCACAGCATCATCTTTCAGGCTTTGAAATAGCTCAACTAGAATTCCATCACCTCCACTAGCTTTGTGGGGTTTTTTTGTTTTTTTAGCTTTGTTCATAGTGATGTTTCCTAAGGCCCACTTGACTTTGCATTCCAGGAAGTCTGGCTCTAGGTGAGGATCACACCACCATGATTATCTGGGTCATGAAGATCTTTTTAATATAGTTCTTCTGTGTATTCTTGCCACTTCTTCTTAATATCTTCTGCTTCTGTTAGGTCCATACCATTTCTGCCCTTTATTGTGCCCATCTTTGTATGAAAAGTTTCCTTGGTATCTCTAATTTTCCTGAAGAGATCTCCAGTCTTTCCCATTTTATTGTTTTCTTTGCACTGATCACTGTATGCATGTTAAGAAGCAACAGTTAGAACTGAACATGGAACTAACAGAGGAGAATCAGGAAAGGGGGACGTCAAGGTTGTATATTGTCACCCTGCTTATTTAACCTCTTATGCAGAGTAAATCATGTGAAATGCCAGGCTGGATGAAGCACAAGCTGGAATCAAGATTGCCAGGAGAAATATCAATACCTCAGATATGCAGATGACACCACCCTTAGGGCAGAAAACAAAGAAGAACTAAAGAGCCTCTTGATGAAAGTGAAAGAGCAGAGTGAAAATGTTTCCTTAAAACTCAACATTCAGACAACTAAGATTATGGTATCTGGTCCCATCCATCACTTCATGGCAAATAAATGAGGTAACAGTGGAAACAGTGACAGACTTTATTTTGGGGGGCTCCAAAATCACTTCAGATGGTGATTGCAGCCATGCAATTAAAAGACGCTTGCTCCTTGGAAGAAAAGTTATGACCAACCTAGATAGCTTAATAAAAAGCAGAGATATTACTTTGACAACAATGGTCCATCTAGTCAAAGCTGTGATTTTTCCAGTAGTCATGTATGGATGTGAGAGTTGGACTGTAAAGAAAGCTGAGTGCCGAAGAATTGATGCTTTGAACTGTAGTGTTGAAGACTCTTGACAGTCCCTTGGACTACAAGGAGATCCAACCAGTCCATCATAAAGGAAATCAGTCCTGAGCATTCATTGGAAGGACTGATGCTGAAGCTGAAGCTCCAATACTTTGGCCACCTGATGTGAGGAGCTGACTCATTTGAAAAGACCTTGATGCTGGGAAAGATTGAGGGCAGGAGGAGAAGGGAGCAACAGCGGATGAGATGGATGGATGGCATCATCAAAGAAATGGACATGAGTGTGAGCCAACTTCAGGAGATAGTGATGGACAGGGAATACTGGCGTGTGGCAGTCCATGGGGTCGCAAAGAGTTGGACACAACTTAGTGACTGAACTGAACTGAACTGAAGACTTCATGGAATACTACCTTGTTTTCTGTTCATCAGTTGAGGGACATTTGAGTTTTTTCGTATTTTGGCTACTGTGAATAACACTGCCATGAACATTCCTGTTAAACTTATTATGTGAACAAATGCTTTCATTTCTCTGGGGTATACACCTTGGAGTAGAATTGCTTGGTCATTTACTAACCCTTTGCTTCAGCTGTTGAGGAACTGTCAACCTGTTTTCTCAAAGTGCCTGCACCATTTTTATTCCCAGCAGTAGCACATGAAGGTTCCAATTTCTCTGCTTTTCCACCAACACTTGTTATTGCCCACCTTTTACTGTAATCATCCAAGTGGGTATGAAGTGGTATCTCACTGTGGTTCTGACTTGCATTTTCCTGATACCTAATATTGCTGAGCATCTTTTCATGTGGTTATTGGTCATTTGTATATATTCTTCAGAGAAGCATCTTAAGTCTTCTGCCTATTTTTCAACTGAGGTGTCTTTTTATAACTGAATTATAGAATATATCCCAGATACAAGTCCCTCATCAGATACATGATTTGGAGAAATTCTCTTCTATCATGTAAGTTATCTTTTCATTTTCTTGATGGTATTCTTTGGAGCACAAAAAGTTTTAGTTGTGATGAAGTCAAATATATCTTTATTTCCTTTGGTTGTTTGTGTGTTTGGTAGTACATCTAAAAAATCATCACCTAATCCGAGGTCACAAAGACTTATTCCTATATTTTCTTCTAAGACCATGATAGTTTTAAATTTAGGTCTTTGATCTTCCAGTAACTTTTTAATTATTGCTTTCCATTTGTAACTGTATTTGCATCAATTAGTTAAGACTTAATGCTATGGTAAACCAGTTTCAATCAGCAACATCAACTTCTTATATCAAGACCTCCCAATTCCTAATCTCTTAATTTTGTTTCAGCTCAGAATCAACTGCAATTATATTGATTTCTTCTTATGTTCCAGGATTATGTTCCTCTAGGAATGATGTTCTTCTAGGAAGAAATTCTTGCTAGAAGAAGGACAAGTAGGGTGGATAGCTTCTAAGAGCATCAGGTGCCCTCACATGTGAACAACAAACTGTCTGAGTGTCAAATTCTTGAAGCACAGTCACTTCCTATCCCAACACTGCAATCCTAGCTCTACTGTGTTCTAGGATTTAGTATCATGGACAACTCAGAACTGCCAGATTTTTGTTTCTTTTGAGTAACCTGTTTTGTCTTCTTAAATATTGCTGTAACTTTTCTTATTATTGTAGCTCAGAAATTCTTCCAGAATAGATAGCTGTTGGGTCTAGATATATGAATTTTGATCAAAACACAGTAAGCCTTTTACTAAGTAAACTCAAAACTTTACTGGGGGCATTTCCCCTTTGCTCCCCAGTAAGTCCTTGTTGCTTATCCATTTTATGCGATTCATGGGATCGCAGAGAGTTGGACTCGACTGAGCGACTGAACCGAACTGAACTGAATGTATATATGTTAATCTCATAATTTATCCCTTCCCGCTTTTCCCTTTGGTAACCATAAGTTTATTTTCTGTCTGTGAGTCTCTTTCTGTTTTGCAAATAAATTCATTCATAATATTTTTAGATCCCATCATACAGTATTTGTCTCTCTGTCCATCCATGTTGCTGCAAATGGCAGCATTTCATCTTTATGGATAAGGAATATTCCAGGTTCTTTATTCATTCATCTGTGGGTGGACACTTAGGTTGCTTCCATGTCTTGGCTATTGTAAATAGCACTGCCATGAAAACTGGGTACATGCATCTTTTTAAATTGAGAGTTTTCACCTTTTCTGGTTATATGTCTAGGAGTGGGATCACTGTTTTCCATAGTAAAGCCCTGTCTTCTTACATCCCATTAGGATACCAGTTTTCTAGAATTTATCATTCTTGAAAAATAAATCCTTTCCATAGATATGTTTCTTTTCTGCATAGCCTTTCCCTGATAGGCTGCAGTATTTGTACTGAGATCCTCAGACAGGTTTTCTATGCACACTCAACTTGCACTCAGGACAGGTCTATCTAAAGCCAACACCAAGACTTGGATGACCAGGTCTCCCTTGATCACAGCAGTCAGCACCCCATCTCAGAGCTGCTGCTAGAGGGCAGGCGGACAAGCACAGTCTCCAGTAGGCATCTATGCAGTCAGCTCTGCCAGGCTATGGTGGGACGCTGCGCCTCCCCGGGGAGCAATACTGTACATTCTGAACCAATTGGACACTTAACTGTGGATCCACAGGCCTTCTTCTGTCCACAGGGCAATGCTAGATGCAAAGCACCAACAACACACACTCGGCCACAGAGCTGCCCTGGAGTTAGCTGCAGAAAGGCCGTAAAACGGCAGCCAATGCCAAAGCCAGAGGGACAGCCAGCCATTTTCCTAAGTAGATAAATCTTCTGAAATTCAAAGCCAAGGACAAACAAGAGATGGAAAAATATTTTTTCTGGCTCCCCTTCAGTGGGGCAGGATTTGGCCACTCTGAAAAGGCCACTGACTACCCTTACCAATCCAAGCCCAAGTCCTCACCGATTTTGATAATGGACTACCCATTTCCTTCATTCTTCTAAATGTGTTTTTGCCTTTTTCTATCTTCATGCAGGTTTCAGCGGAAGGACTGTTTGACAGTTGCAGGGTGAAATCCAAGGCTGGGCTGCAAGCATGCTTTGCAGTACCCACAGTGCCTCTGCCATTTCAAAGATTAATAGGAGGGCATTGCTATGGCCTCCCTAGTCTGAATGTGTCATCATATTCTGGGTGATTTATTTAAATATGCTGCCACTGTATGGTCTCCAATAACAAACTCATTTGAACTACCGCACAATTGCACTCATCTCACATGCTAGTAAAGTAATGTTCAAAATTCTCCAAGCCAGGCTTCAGCAATAGGTGAACCGTGAACTCCCTGATGTTCAAGCTGGTTTTAGAAAAGGCAGAGGAAGCAGAGATCAAATTGCCAACATCCACTGGATCATGGAAAAAGCAAGAGAATTCCAGAAAAACATCTATTTCTGCTTTATTGACTATGCCAAAGCCTTTGACTGTGTGGATCACAATAAACTGTGGAAAATTCTCAAAGAGATGGGAATACCAGACCACCTGACTGCCTCTTGAGAAACCTATATGCAGTTCAGGAAGCAACAGTTAGAAGTGGACATGGAACAACAGACTGGTTCCAAATAGGAAAAGGAGTACGTCAAGGCTGGATATTGTCACCCTGCTTATTTAACTTCTATGCAGAGTACCTCAAGAGAAACGCTGGACTGGAAGAAGCACAAGCTGGAATCAAGATTGCAGGGAGAAATATCAATAACCTCAGATATGCAGATGACACCACCCTTATGGCAGAAAGTGAAGAGGAACTAAAAAGCCTCTTGAAGAAAGTCAAAGAGGAGAGTGAAAAAGTTGGCTTCAAGCTCAACATTCAGAAAATGAACATCATGGCATCTGGTCCCATCACTTCATGGGAAATAGATGGGGAAACAGTGGAAACAGTGTCAGACTTTATTTTGGGAGTTCCAAAATCACTGCAGATGGTGACTGCAGCCATGAAATTAAAAGACGCTTACTCCTTGGAAGAAAAGTTATGACCAATCTAGAAAGCATATTAAAAAGCAGAGACATTACTTTGCCAACAAAAGTCCATCTAGTCAAGGCTATGGTTTTTCCAGTGCTCATGTATGGATGTGAGATTTGGACTGTGAAGAAACTGAGCACTGAAGAATTGATGCTTTTGAACTGTGGTGTTGGAGAAGCCTCTTGAGAGTCCTTTGGACTGCAAGGAGATCCAACTGGTCCATTCTGAAGGAGATTAGCCCTGGGATTTCTTTGGAGGGAATGATGCTGAAGCTGAAACTCCAGTACTTTGGCCACCTCTTGCGAAGAGTTGACTCACTGGAAAAGACTCTGATGCTGGGAGGGATTGGGGGCAGGAGGAGAAGGGGACAACAGAGGATGTGATGGCTGGATGGCATCACTGACTCAATGGACATGAGTCTGAGTGAACTCCGGGAGTTGGTGATGAACAGGGAGGCCTGGCGTGCTGCGATTCATGGGGTCACAAAGAGTCGGACATGACTGAGCAACTGAACTGAACTGAAGCTCTGTACTAGAGTTTTTACAAGAAGCTCAATGAGTTGTAAGTCAACAACCTTAGCAATTGATTCCTGAGAGACAGCACTCCCACACATCAAGTCCAGACACTGACAACACACTGGAAGCTGAGAGGCCCCAGTGCCTCCTCAGGACATTCAGAGGAGTCATGTGCTCTCTTTTTATGCTACTTTTCTGCCCTCTCTTTTAGAGACAGGGTAGCCCCTCCATCTCCCCCCACCCCACCCCCACCACTTTCACACCCTTTCCACCCTACTTATTGCATGTTCTTTCTCAGCCAGATTCACATCACTCCTGCTCTGATCCTGGCATACCTGCACCAACCATCCAGTGAACAAGACACTCATACCAAGTGGTCTGTGAGCCAACCTATTACAAGAGGGGGCCTCCCTTCATGAGGTACACGGTCAGTTTCTTTGTCTGATATGATTCATTCTTTGAATCCCTGGAAACCAGACCCACCACACTGATTTTCTTTTCTAGAAGCCTATAAGAACAGACCAACATAAGGTCCCCAGCCCAGCAAGCAATCTTCCAGGGCAAATTCTGCCACCGTAGAATCCTGATCATTTGCAGCAGAACCTTGACCTCTGGGGAGCACACTATGTCATCAATCAGTACAGTGGTCTGAAATCAGCTCTGCAAATGCCTTCAATTTGAAATTACACCTGCCTACACATACCCAGCAGGAGCTTTAGAAAGGATACAAGCAGCTATAATATGTAAGCCCACCACTTGTGGCCCTGGTCCCATCATCACAGGTCAACCCACTCCCTGCCTGGATGCTGCATGAGAGACAAGGATAGTCCAGCTAGGGAAATCCAGAGATCAGCTGCTACTCTCATGACCAACCTGTTTCCAAGCTCCAGGAATGACACCAATCAGTTTTCTTTCTGGAACATCCCCTTTTGGGACCTGTTACCTTGGTCAGCAGTAGAAAAAGCCCACCCTCCCTATCACACCCAACAGGGGGTCTTTCTTGTTTTGAGGAGTCTTTGAGGACTCATGTCATAGACTACACTTCCAGAAGATCCACTTCAGTGCTGCCCAAATTGAGTCTTCACTTTCACAACTATACTGCCATAGGCAAACTAACCTCAGATTTCTAGAGTTCCCACCACAGCATAGAAGAGTCCATTTTATGACAACTGTGGTTCTCAAACTGACCACTTTTCTCTTGCAGCCCATGAGCTACCAGAATAAGCTATTGTGTCCCACTTTCAGGACAAGAGTAAAAACAGACATTTAAACCACTACTCATTCCTTCCCATCCTAGCTCTGTTTATGGAAGCTCCAATCTAGATAAGTGTGATGAAGAAGAAGAGCTCCCTTTCCCTCAGCTGCCAGTCAAAGGATATGATACTATACCCGGAGGGGTAGGCCACCATCATTTCTTATCCCCAACAGTCCAAACTGAAGGGTGTAATTTCCTGATGAGTGCATCCAAAAGGTTAAGATTCCATTCTTTCACCCAGTCCCATTCATAAGGAGGAGGTTCCAACCCAGGAAAATCCTGGGGGCACCAATCACTCTCAGATCAGCTTGCTACAGGCAGACATTCTATGTCAGAAGAGGCAAGCTGAGAAGATCAGATTATCATCTTCATCTACTGCCCAGAGTAGCAGAGGTAGTCCATAAAAATAAAGAGCTTCCATGCTTTGCCAAAAGTACTGGCATTATTTGAAATAGTGTGGGAAGTTCAAGCCTACAGGCACTCTCGAAAACAATGAGGATTTTAGTGATAAGCAAATATGGGGCTGGCAGTTCCTCTTAGTTAAAGGCAATAAATTAAAAGATAGGTCAGGTGGTTCTTCATACAGAACAGCAAAGGAGAGTCCTCCTGGGGTTAGAACAGACCTTAAAGACTTGTCACAAAGACAACCCCTAAATGAATTTAGTTGCATCAAACTGTGGAGCCATGTATGTCTTAGGCATTGTTGAAAACAATAAAGCAGTCAGTCAGCAAATAAGGAAGCGTAACAGTTGGGTGTAATTCCAAAAAAGGCAAACAGCTTAATAGAGAGATTAGGGGAAGAGACGGTCAAAGAGAACCCTAATTAAACCACTCTCATGCAAGGTGACTGTATACCTGCCAAGGCTGCTCCTTCTGAGAGTTAATGCCTCCTTCTGAGGCATTACAAGAAAAAAAAGACACCACCAATATAGTCTGAGTCACTAAAAAGTAAACAAGAAAACAACAAAAGAAGACCTGAAGAAGTGATGGAGAACCAGTATTAGCTTTCTACAATTATTATAAAATGTTCAATGTTCAACAACAATTATGAGACACAAAAAGAAGCAGGAAAGTGTAACTTACACAAGAGAAAAAAGACAAGCAACAGAAACTGCCTATGAGAAAGCACAGATGACAATTCAATAGGCAAAGACTTCAAAATGTCCACAATAAAAATGTTCAAAGAACAAAAAGAAACTATGCTTAAACAAGTAAAAGAATCTATAAAGACAAGATCTCATCAAATACAAAATACCAATAAAGAGATAGAAATTATATTTTTAGGGACTCAAACTAAAATTCTAGATCTGAAAAGCACAAAAACAAAAATAAAAATTACACAACAGGAGATAAAACTATATTTAAGCTAGAAGAAGAAAGACTCAGCAAATGCAAGGATATACTGATAGAGATTATACAATCTAAAGAAAAGTGGGAAATGAACAAGGTCTCAGAGAAATGTGGGACACCATTAAGCACCCCAACATGATGCATGGAAAGGAGAGGAGAAAGAGAAAGGACCAAAGAACAAGTTCCTTTTTACCCACATTATTTGAAGAAATGATGCCTGAAAACTTCTCAAGTATGATTAAAAACATGAATTTACACATCCAAGACACTCAGCAAACTCCAAGTAGAATACATAAAAAGAGATCCACATCTGACATATGGTAAAAATGCCGGAAAACAAAGAAAAAAAGAAAATCTTGAAAGCAGTAAGAGAAAAATGCCTTTTTATATATAAGGGAATCCCAGTAAGATTAACAGCTGACTTCTCATCAGAAATGACAAAGGCCAAAGACAGTGGGATGACATATTCAAGGTGCTGAAAGAAAAACTGGACCCCATAATTTTATATTCAGCAAAACTATCCTTCAAAAACAAAAGTGAAATAAAGGTATTGTATGATAAGCAATAACTGAGAGAATCTGTTCCTAGCAGACAGTCCTTGCAAGAAATACTAAATGAAGTTGTTCAGACTGAAAGCAAGTGACCCCAGATGACAATTCAAATCCACAGACACACACACAAGGAAAATAACAGGGTTATTTCTTCCCCTTTTCCTCTTAACTTATTTGAAAAGAAATTGTATAAAACATTATTTACACAGTTGTATTGTCAGGACTTTCACATAGAGAAATATAATATGTTTGATCATAAAAACACAAAAAGAGATAGGTGTGAGCAATGCTGTCTTGGGGTAGGAAATTGATACCAGATACTAACTCAAATCCACAGGAAGAAGTGAAGAGAATAAGAAATGGTGAAAAGGAAAGTTACAACAAGCTATAGATGTGTTCAATTTTCCTTCCTCAGTTTCTTTAAAACACAAAAAACTACATAGAGAATTATACAAATTAAGATAAGTTATACTAAGAACAATATATTTCTGGGTTTGTGATATGTATATAAATATAAGATATATTTATACATTTATAAATGATAATAGTTCACTAAAGGAGAAATCGAATAAAGCTATACAGGAATAATATTTCTGTATCTCACTAGAAATAAGTTAGTCAATCTGAAATAGAGTCTCATAAGTTTAGATATAATATAACAATTCCTATAACAACCATTAAGAAAACATTTCAAGAAATATATAGTGACATAATAATTAAAAGCATTATAATGTTATGTTGAAAATACTCATTAATTAAAAAATAAAGCAAAAAGTAGGTATAGAGGAACAAAAAATAATATACAGAAAACAAAAATTTAAATAGCAGACATAAATGCACCTATATCAATATTAGATGTGAGTGGATTAACCAACTGAGATTGGCAGAATAGATTTAAAAAACCCAATCATATGCTGTAGACAAAAGACATATTTTACCTTCAATGATACAAATAGGTTGAAAGTAAAGGAATGGAAAAGACACATGAAGCAAAAAGCAATTATAAGAAAGCTAGAGTGGCTATATTTATATCAGACAACTTAGACATTAAAACATAAAGTGTTATTGGAGATAGCAAATGTTATTAATGACAAAAAATAGTCAATTCATCAGGGACATGAAATAATTTTAAACTTACATGCACCTGACAAGGACCCCATAATATACAAAGTAAAAACAACAACAACGAAACTAAAGGAAGAAATAGACAAATGAACAAAAATAGAGACATCAAATCAATAACCTTTTACCTCAAGACATTTAAAAAGAAAAAGGCAAAGCAAACAAAATCCAAAGAAGAAGGAAGAAAATAAAAATTAGAGAAAAACTATTTTTCTGACTCTTTGCAACCCCATGGACCATAGCATGGAATTCTCCAGGCCAGAATACTGGAGTAGGTAGCCTTTCTCTTCTCCAGGGGATCTTCCCAACCCAGGGATCAAACCCAGGTCTCCTGCATTGCAGGTGGATTCTTTACCAACTGAGCCACAAGAGAAGCCCAAAGAAGAAGGAAGAAAATAAAAACTAGAAAAAAATTTAAAGAAATAAACAATAGAAAAATAAAAGAATCAACTAAACCAATATTTGCTTTCTTAAAAGATCAATAAAATTAACAACATTTAGCTACACTGGCCAACAGAGAAGAAAAAAAAGACTCACATATGAAAGATGGAATATTACCACTCACCTTATAGAAATACAAAAGATTATAAAGGAATACTATGAACAACATATGCCAACCAATTAGACTACACAGATGAAATGAACAAGTCCCTAAAGAGACACAATTATAAAAACTTACCCAAGGGAAAAAAATAAAACACCCTGAATGGACCTATTATAAGTAAAGAGTTTGAATTAATAATTCATGGCAAATAGATGGGGAAACAATGAAAACACTGAGAGACTTTATTTTCTTGGGCTCCAAAATCACTGCAGATGGTGACTGCAGCCATGAAATTAAAGACACTTGCTTCTTGGAAGAAAAGCTATGACCTACCAAGACAGCATATTAAAAAGCAGAGACATTACTTTGCCAACAAAGGTCAGACTAGTGAAAGCTACAGTTTTTCCAGTAGTGTATAGATGTAAGAGTTGGACTATAAAGAAAGCTCAGCAGTGAAAAATTGATGCTTTTCAACTGTGGCGTTGGAGAAGACTCTTGAGAGTCCCTTGGTCTGCAAGGAGATCCAACCAGTCCATCCTAAAGGAAATCAGTCCTGAATATTCATTGGAAGGACTGATGTTGAAGGTGAAACTCCAATACTTTGGCCATCTGATGCGAGGACCTGACTCATTGGAAGACACCCTGCTGCTGGGAAAGACTGAAGGTAGAAGGAGAAGGGGACAGCAGAGCATGAGATGGCTGGATGGCATCACTGACTCAATGGATGTGAATTTGAGCAAGCTCTAGGAGTTGGTGACGGACAGGGAAGCCTGGCATTCTGAGTCTATGGAGTTGCAAAGAGTTGGACAGGACTGAGTGGCTGAACAACAATTCCAAGGGTTCAAATATTAGAATTCTCATACAGCACTGATGGGGATATAACATGGTAGGTACAACTACTCTGAAATGTGATTTGGTAGTTCCTTTACAAAGTAAACATATACCTATTTTATGACCCAGCCAATCCTCAATTACAAATTTATCCAGGATTTTAAGTCCATAAAAAGACTTAAATATTCACAGTAACTTTACTTGGTATAGCCAAAAACTGGAGACAACCCACTGATCAACAGGTGAATGGATAAACAAAGTGGATCATCCATGCGATAGAATACTATCAGCAGAACGAAGGAGCAGACTGCTGATACACGCACACACTAGCAGCTGGAAGTTCCACCTTCCGGTCACTCACCCCGCGCCAGGCACGTGCGTGGAGGCGTTTCCAGATCACCCTAGTCCCAAGACCTCAGGTCTTCCCAGGGGTCACCTGGACACTTCGGAGCAGATACAAGCTAGTTCCTCCCTGCTCTGTCTGAATTCCTCACCCAGAGAATCTCTGCGCATATTAAAATGGCGTTTCATTATTTACAAACCATGGGGTGAGAGTCAGAGGGCCGCGGGGGTAAGAGCCTGACCACAGTCCTGTTGGCTAACCTGCTCTTTCCCTACATTCCACACTGCAGGGTCTCTCGCCTTATAATCTACGTGCAATTCGTCTTCCGTGATTTTCCATGAACACATGACAGCGGAGATCATGTATAGTACTGTACATGCACGTCACGAGGTACTTGCTTGGCCATGGGCTGCTTTTGTCCTGTAAGCATATTAAGCTCCACCTGAAAAAGCCGCTGAGGCTATGTTATGGCTGCATTATGTGGTAAGGCTGCATTACAACTGTATCCACTGGGGCAACCACGAGAGCAGAGCATACAGCGTGTGTCTGTTATTAAGGCTGCTGTGTCAGTTAGGAGAGAATGAATGTGTTTGCAGTTCAAAACACAAATAAATAAAATTGCAATTTGAAGCCACTAAGCTTAGGAGGTAATCCAGTACACAGCAATAGTAACTGATTCTGGGGTAAAAGCAGTAATTTGCTGGGTTTTTCCCCTATGCTGAGCTAAGTAGAAACTCATAAGTCCTGTCACACTCCCAAAGTCCAAAACACTTACCTACACTACCTGAGCCAACCAGGGTTTATGCCCCTGGGCATCCTGCAAGAGCATGAGCCCTTTTATAGCACCCCCGCCCCACAGTCACCTAAGCACAGTCTGCTGCTTCAACAAGACTTCTTCCCTCCACTGCCCTCAGGAGAATGGAGAAGGCAGCTCAGGGAGGACAGTCAGCGAGGGAGCACTTTACAGACACCCCGGGGCAAAGGCCCCCTCGGGAGTCCACTCAGGAGACAAAGGCAGAGATTAACGGTCATCTGCACCACCTGAGGGGCATCCCTAGCTCCACTCCATGACAGCAGAACGTCTCCCTGCCACTTGCCATTTGGGACCCCACAAAACCGGCGGGTCTTCTATGAGCAGCGCCCCCTACTGCCACATGCTGATCATGTTATGTGCAAAGACAGAACGCCGCTCTTCAGACACAGTGGCTGGTCCAGGGCATGCGACGCAAGCAGGACCCTGCGCGTCTTCTTATGAAGTGGATGTGACTGAGTTCCTGGACCCCAGGAACCACGTGAGCTGCAGAGGCAGCAGCCCCCTTTCTTATTGTCAGGGACCAGCCTGAGAACTAAACCAAGCTAGAGGGAAACAGAGGCGAGTGATGGCAGCAGAAAGCAACACTGGTCCAGCTACATTACTTGAAAAATCCTGGGTCCATCATGGCTGAGGCTCATATAACCTGATGGACTTTTCACAGGAGACAAAATTCTTTTACTGATTAAACCTGGCACCCAGCCGGGCACAACTGGGTAATGGTCTTGATCACATACAGGAGTGCCCTGCTAAGAGGGCCCGGTAACCACAAATCTGACCTAGATAAGCAGTTAAGCTCTTATAGAATAAATATAGGGAGGCCTGGCGCGCTGCAGTCCATGGGGTTGCAAAGAGTCGGACACAACTGAGCGACTGAACTGAATTGATAATAAATACAGAAGCAACCAAGAAGTACATTCTGAGAAGTTGGTCTGCATCCTGCCAAAAACATCTCTCCTTTATAGGATTCATTCCAGATTTCCTTAAAACGATAAGTTCATGTACTTAATTTAAAATTTGGTTCACTTTGCAAAAATCTCACTTTTAAACAACTTATCAGTGCTATGTATTACCAAAAACATTATACCCTGGAAGAGAACAATCTCTTTTTTTTCTCTACATACAAAGACAATTCACACATACACACACCCCACAAAATGTTTTATAGTAGAGCCCTGTCAAAAAGTTATTTTAAAACCTTTTATTTTCTCTGGCAGCCAGAAATGATGTTCACTTGTCTGGAACACAGGCTGTTACAGGCTGCTTGTCACAGACGACTGGGAGGGAAAAAGCAGAAGATGACAGCTGCAAATCTCAGACTCCCCAAAGACGAAGCGCGTGGCCAAACGCCATCACTCAGTGCCGCTCGAAGCCTCGGCCTCCTGAAGAAAGTGCCCACGCCACTCACACTAGCACTCAGTAAATCAGCGAAGCACTCTCACTGCAACCTCAACAGTTTCCTTCTTTTCTTGCTATTGTTAAATACTTTCCTTTTTAGGTAGTTACTAGTGTATCAGAACTCCAAGTAACTATTCTTTAATATGGTTGAAACTGGAATATCTTCAAGATGTCTGTACTGGCAGCACTGGAATCAGGAAGGGGGAAAAAAAATTCCTGGGAAAGGAAAACAGAACCCTGGCTGAGCTCCCCCAGCACTGTATTGCCCCCCTCCCAGCTGACTCCATCTATAGGAGGCTGCCGGACAGGGTGCCCACCGCACCCTGCAGCTGCACAAGGCAACAGGAAACACTGGCCCGGGATGCAAGGACGAGCCTCACCCGCCCCGCAGCCGGGCACACAGCCCTTCGGTGCTCAGCCTCCTTGTCAGGCAAGACGAGGAAGCCACACAGCAGAGAGCTGTGACTCTCTGCTCCAGTCTCATGCCAAGTCTCGGTGTCCCCAGACCTAGCAATTTCCTGGCCTCCACGACAGGCAGGCACGGCGTTCTGCCGGGCAACACTGAGTTTTCACAACGCAGATGGCCCAAGCAGGGACGTCTGTCATCACACGCCGCCCGCCTTCCACTAAGGCTGCAAGCTGCCCACCAGCTGGACCACTCCCGCACCAGCTGCCCCCTGCTGTCCACCAGTGACCGCGTCATGGCCGGCCTCTGCCTCGCGACAATCTCGGGCAGAGACACAGGTCTGGGGTCAGGCGTCCACTCAAGATCACACGGTGTGTGTGCATTCTGAGCAGGGCTCTGGGCTCTGTACTCACTACCCTGGCCACTGGGGGTCCTTTCTGTGCTACCAAGGTCGCTGAGCCCAGGGGGCAGGCAGGCACCACACAGCGTAAGTTGTCCCCTTCTCTGGGTAATCTGCCCTGTAAACCCACTGGCATCCAGCCACGTTTAGGGCCCACCCCACTCCCTGGTGAGCCCCTAGCCCTCCCCCAGGCACTGAGCCCTGGGCGCCCCCGGCCCACCCTGGGCCAGGGTGCCCGGAGACTGTGGGGCTCAGCCCTGTGCTGGAGTTCCTTCTCCACACTCCCCCACCACCCACCACCGAGCCTGGGATGGCGTGAACACCGAGAAGGGGAAATGCTCTTCAGTGTCCTCAGACAGGCGCTGGAATGGGCTGCCTCAGGGCATCCTGGTGGCTCCCCTGGTGGTGCAGATGGTAAAGCCTCTGCCTGCAAGGTGGGGAGACCCGGGTTCAATCCCTGGTCCAGAAGATCCCCTGGAGAAGGGAACGGCAACCCGCTCCAGTACTCTTGCCTGGAGAATCCCATGGACGGAGGAAGCTAGCAGGTGTAGTCCATGGGGTCGCAGAGTCGGACACAACTGAGCGACTTCACTTTCCAAGTGTCTCCTGAGCTGGTGTGCCATTAAAACCAGAGAGCAGGTTACCTGCGCTGCCCCTTGGAGTCTTTAGGTGATGCAGTGAAAGGCCTCCATCTTCACACGGGATGTACAGGGACGCAAAGACCTGCGAGGTGCAGGCTCGGGGACAGAAAACCCTGACGAGGGAAGGTTCGGGGCAGACGGCTACTGGCAAGGGATACATGTGTCCCGAGGGCTTGGAACATGGATGCTCACGTCACTGGAGCAGTAAGACATCTTTCACCCCCAGGAGATGCATATTTATACTGAAGAAGGCAGTTTTTAAGTCCAGAGACCAGCCAACGAGTCCCTGAACAGACATTAATTGAAGGTCTCTGTCTCCATGCTGCTCTGAAGAATCTCACCCCAATAAAATGATTAACTGCTGCTCAGAAAGAAGACCCACAGCCCATCTGGGACTCAGTGATGCCCTCCAGGACAGAGCAGGGATAAAATCCAGGTGCTCGGAGCTCCCAACATCAGCAGTGAGCCACATGCAAGGAAGAGGTACCTCCATACACGTCAAGGTCAGAAAACAAGAGATGGTCAAGGGAACCAAAAGTGCCCTAAAAGCAGAGTTAGAAAAGCAGCAGTCATCCTTCACCAGGGATGGATGACGGCCTATTTGGAGAAGGTTGGACGTCTTCCAGTGTGGACACAGAGGACTTCCCTGGTGGTCCAATGGTTAGGGCTCTGCCCTTCCAATGCAGAGTATTGCAGGGATTCCTGGTCAGGAAACTAAGATTCCACATGCCACGCAGTGCAGCCAAAACATCAAAAAAAAAAAAAAAGGTGATGCAGAGAATGCTCATTCCCTTCTCAAGGGCCCATAAAGCCAAGTGCAGACTGCCTAAGGTATCCATGGGAGGCCTATAAGCTCTGTCTCTAAACAGTGGCTGTCTCCTTGGAGAGAAGAAAAGCCCCTTCTCCCTCCCCCAGACCTAAGCATCTCTGAGCACAGGGACCCACACTACCTGTGGGCAAAGCCTCTCTGAGGGGGCTCGGCCCCTCCCAGCTGGCCCCAGATTGCATTCATGCCACCATCACCGACCACCAATGATGCTTGCTATTTTCTGCTCAACTGGGCGGGAACACTCTCAGCTTTCTCGGGCTTTCCCCCTCCAGTTCACTGTCCAGCTCTGTCCAAAGCCAGTGACAGGGAGTTTGATCTATGACTTGCTAATGGATTGAGAAAGGTACGCGCTCCTTCAGCCTGAAGGCGGTTTATGCAACCCCACGGCGGTTCCAGCCAGCGCATTCCCTGTCTGGTCGTGCACGAGAAATCGCCTGCTGCTTTGAAAGAAGACTGTGCAAAATGAACCCGCTGCATTCACAGCTGGAAAACACCCAAGAAAACTGGGCAGCAGACTTTTTTTTTTTGCCGGGCTTTTCCATGAGAAAGTAGTACACTGACAGAAGGCTAGGCCTTTCGGCAGAGGGGGAAGATGCAACCGTAAAAGTCATTTCTTAAAAGAAACTGAGCAGTCACTCCAAACAGAGTGTCTGTTCCCCTTCCCTTTCTCAGTGTCGGACTTCCTGGCCCGCGTCCTCCTGCTGGGAGGGAAGCCGGCTTGCTCCTCTGCTCGGTCACACGTTCCCCGGCTCTCTCCCTTGGAGGGAACAGGAAGGCTGCTGATTCAAAAATCAGACACTTCTGTGGGAGCTGGCGAGGGCTGCGCTCTCCACCCCCACGGCCCTGGAACACCAAGTCAGCGCCCGGCCTCCCGGCCCTGGCCTCCCGAGGCCACCGGCCCTCCTCCAGCCCCGGGCTTGGGCCCCCTGCCAGGAGCTTCCTTGAGCCACCTGGACAGCCCCAGCCAGCGTGGACTTTAAATAATAAACTGTGCATTCTTGGTCCATCTGCCGCTGAAGGCAGATTTTCCTATTTAAGCTGGAGGCCTCCTCTGCTTTGAGTTACTAAAGTAGGGCGGGTGTGTGTTGCATAAGAGCACAGGAGAGAGCCGGGAAGAGATAGCACCGCTTCTCCTCCAGTTCCCCGGCCTGGTGGGACCGCATGTGGGGAGAGGACTCGCATAGTGGCCTTTCGTTTCTGGTCTCAGGACTTCAGCTTTAGACTTTCTTTCCCAGTCAAGTAACGGGATTATCAAGGAAGAGGTCTACAGTGAATTTTTCTGGGTTCTGACACAGAACATGTCTGAAACATAAATGAAGGAGAAAAAATAATTATTAAACAGTGGCTGTGACTGCAATGCTTAGCCTTGTGAAAGAAACATATTTGTGATATATGTTTACAGGAAACACTGGAAATATAACAATGAATGTGATAAATTGGAGAGTGGTCCCCCAACGATGCCCACATCCTAATCCCCTGAACACAGGAGTGTGTTAACTTACACGGTAAAAGGGCTTAGCAGATGTGATTACATAAGGGTCTTGAGATGGGGAGACACCCTGGATGAGTGAGGTGGGCCTAATGCAGGCACACATGTCCTTATCCCAGGGAGGCAGAGAGAGATGTGACTAGAGAAGAGAACCATCAGCCTGAGAAAGTCTCCACTGCCCATGGCAGGCTTTGAAGAAGGAGGCAGGGGACTGACAGCCAAGGAATACAGGCGGCCTCGAGAAGCTGGAAAACGCAAGGAAACAGACTCTCCCCTAGAGCCTCCAAGAGGAGTGAAGGCCTGCTGGCATCCTGACTCTAGCCAATAAAGCCAGTTTCAGACTTCTGACCTCCGGGATTGTGAGGTATTAATAATACATTTGTGTTATTCTTAGTCACTAAGTTTTTGTGGTAATTTTTATAGCAGTGATAGGGAACTCTTGCCTTCCACCCAGACATAATGACCACAAACAGCAGAGAGAGACAAATGTGATGTTCAGAATACAGACATAGCACTTTGAGATTCCAGAAAGTAGGCGAGGCAATTAGGGTGGACTTCCTGGATGAGGTGACATCTAGGTTGGGCCTCCAAAAACAAAATGGATGTTCAACAGCAGTAAAAGATAGGCAACAAAAAGGTCATTCCATAAGCCAAAATATAACTTTAATATACCCAAGGCCTGTGACCTAGGAACTTGCAATCTACTATAATCCACACTAAATATTTAATGCGTCAAGTAATAGGGGACTTAAATTTGAAAATCTAGACGAAATCTGCTAGAATAATACAATTCACCAAAATTGATCCCCTTAGTAATATAAAACTTAGACTAATTTTTATAGAAGAAACAGAAAGTTATACAGAAACTACAGACACACACACAAAAATCAGACTAAGATGATTTCACAAGGGATTCTACCAAATCTTCATAAACCAGACAGCCTCAATGATTCATAAATTGTTCCAGAGCACTGAAAACAAAGGAAAACTTCCACCCTTTTTAAAAAACTAGTATAATTTTGATAAGTGAGCCCATACACAAAAGAAAACTATAGAGCACTGTCAGGTATAAATACAGATGCAAAAAGGCTGGATAAAATATTAGCAAGTAGTTTGCAACATTACTTTAAGGAAATAATGTATTCCAACCAAGTGAGACAACTACCAGGAATTCAAGGTTGGTATAATAATAGGAATTCTATTTACATAACACCCAATATTAATCTGATTAAAAGAACAATCACATGCATGACCTTCCCCCAAAGGGCTGCAAAAGCTTTTAGAAAATCGAATACCCATATCTAATTTTAACAGTTACTCTCACAAAGGCCAAATCTGAGATCACTTGTGTAGCAAAAGAAATAGCTAAATAAATTAGTACCCATAGGGTAAAGTAAGGATCTACAAGTTCACACAGATATAACTAAATAAATGGAGGGGAGAAAAGAGAAAGCTGTCCTTGCAGGAGGGCACCAATTAGAAATGGGGAGAAAGTAACGGAGCTAGAAATGCACCATTGTGAAGCCATCACAATCAGAGCGGAGTCTCCCAAGAGCAAGAGACACTAAAACTAGGGAGCAGAAGTTTAAAGGAGAACAAGATATTTTTATAAGCTCAAAATATTCCACAAATAACTCACTAATTACATATAAGAAGATAATGACCTGAAGCAGATAAAACAGTGATTACAACTTGAGCCAAGTAATAAAATTTGACATCCCCAGTATGCCACAAACTGGCGGGACATGCCTCCTGGTAAGATACACTGAGAAGAACACAACAGCCCTTCTGCGATATTCCCGCCAAAAATGAATCTAAGCCCACTCGTGAAGAAACAGCACACGAAACCGCAAGCAGAGGTTCCCTCCAAAATAACTAGACTGCAGTTGCATTTCTGAAGAAATGTGATGGTTATAAAGAAAATTCTAAGCAACTGACCCCGATTGGGGGAGATCAAGGAGATGTGATAACTAAATGTAACACGTGATTCTATCAATAGATTAGCATCCAGACCAAGAAAAGAAAGCTACAGAAGACATTCAAGGGACTGCTTGCAAAACTTAAATATGGATGGTTCATTTGACAATAGTATTGTATCAATGTTTCATATCCTAGATTTGATAAACATATGATGGTTAGTAAGTTCTTAGGGAATATAAATGAATGTATTTACAGATATATTCCATAAATACAAATGTATTTATATATATGTATAGATACATAAAACTGTGATATCTGCAAATTACTCTCAAACACTTTAGAAGAAATAACTGTGTATGGAAGGAGAGAGGGTTGGGGAGGTTGGAAGGAAGGTGAGGGGGAAGAAAGTGAGAAAGCCGACTCCAGAGTGAGTGGGGGAAAATATTAACAAGTGGTAATTTGGGGACTAACAAAGGTCTTTGCAGTGATAGCAAAATAAGAAGCCAATAAAAAGATGGGGGATATAAACTAAGCATACAAAGATAAGAGAGCAAACAGGTAATTCTGAGTCTGGGCAACTGGGAAAAAAACTGGGTCAGGACACTGGTATTAGGCTGGTAGAGGCAGGCATGGTCAGACGAGGGTTTGGTTCAGAAACACCATGTTCTACGGAGTGGGCGGCCATCCCAGCTGGCCACTGCAGACAGAACCCAGAAGGATGAGGGGCTCAAGACAAACAGCAAGGGGGTGCTGCTCCAGGAAAGAACCAGATGAGGACCCCAAGAGAAGGGGAAGAAGAAGGGCAGGAGCGACCACACATGCACCTTGGAAAGTGTTCGCATCTGGAGGCAGAGGAGGAAGGGGGAGCAGGGAAGCCAGGAGCGATGGGTCCCTGCTGCAATGCGTGCAGGATGCTGGAAGATACGCCACGAACATGCTCCAGTGTTCCACTGGAGGTCTGAGGGCGACACCCCAGCCCCACTGAGTCCATCTGTTCCCACAGGAAAACGGAAAGCGGAGAACTGTAAGAGCGTGCCGGAGGCCGTGCTGGAGGCCAGCGCGGGGCAGGCAGTGTGGGAAGTGAGACTCTGCCCTGCGGCCAGCTGCCGATGCAGAGGCGGGGTGCTACTCAGAACTCCCATCCCGTGTTTGCTCCTCTCTGCTCAGGCTGCAGAGTCACAGTCGTCAACCTTTCCTCTCTCCACCCAGCCCAGCAAATTCCACTGGGAATCAGACAGTCCCTCCGATCTGGGCTCCTCATAGGTAGGCATGGGAGAAAGGGACCGTGAGGGGACTAGGGATCTACTTCCTTAGGGCCCATCCAGAAAGAGACTGGCAATCAACTTTCAACTATCCAGGGCAGTGTGGGCTCCCTGACTCCCTGAGAACAGGGACTCTTATTTCTTGTTTTCTCCAGGATGCCCCAGGCCCAGGACTGGCCCTGAAACACAGTCAGCATCAAATAAACACTGGCCGAGTGAGTAAAGCGCTGTTGTGAATAACAGGGCATGTTACAAGTTTAAATACAAACATAATCAAGCCAATTTAGAGAAAACACACACACACAGAGTCATTGAGCACAGAGAATAAAATTAATATTTATATAAAGATTCATTCAAACCCTGCCTCCATGCCTGGTTTACCCAGTTTTCTGATCCTCCAGCCACCAGCCCAGAAGGCAGAGCCTCCGGAGGGAACACAAGAGCACAGGTGGGTCCCCCAGGCTGCAGCTCCCTCCAGGGGGCCTACATCTCCAGTGCCCTATCCACTCCTCTAGAGATCTCAGAGCTATTTTTGCTGAATGACTAAATTTTTAAAAAGGAAGGAAGGATGGAAGAAGCGATTTATCATAGATCAATTTATTGTTCACACAGGAAGAATTTTTCTAACTGAATATACAGGAGTTTTTAGAAGGTAACAAGTTTTCTTAAATTGTTAACATTTTTATTTTTTAAATTTACTTATTTTAACTGGAGGCTGATTACTTTACAATATTGTAGTGGTTTTGCCGCGTATTGACATGTTCACATTTTTAAAGGCCAGGGGTCCCTAACGCTAGGCGCCGTCTCCCAGCCAGGACTCCTGCAGGGTTCTCTTTTCTTTCTGTGTCCTCCCTGTAGTGGCTCCTGCCCTAAGGCATGTGCCTTCCCCAAGCATAGGACCCTCGCCTTCCTATTTTGGAGGCTCTCAGCCCTAGAAGCTCCCTCGGCCCATGCAAGAGCATAAGGAAACAGGAGCCACTGAAAACACTCCAGCAACCCACCACCCACATCTTCAGGACAGCTCTAGAACTCTCCATGATTCCCAGAGTTCCTGCTGTAGGAACACAGCCCCCCTATTGCCCACAGCAACAACCTTGGCACACACTCACCTCCCCCTGGATTTCCTGTTGGATTCCACTGTATGTGCTCTCCCCTGTCTCTCTCTCTCTTGCTCCCCGGAACCCCCTCCCTGCCCTAAAATAATCACTTGCACCCAAGTCCGTATGTCAGATTTGGCTTTAGGGAACCCACTCTATGGACCTTTTCTATAGAGATGACACACTATGTTCTAGTAATACTTTCTACTTAATGAAAAACCATTTGCATTAGCCCATTTAACTCCCAGTAACCTGGTGAAGTAGAAATACCGAGAAAAGCACTAGCCCTCTTTTACAGATGAAGAAACACAGGGGAAAAAAAAATAGCAGACTGTAAGAACCTCAGCATCCTGGGAAGCAGAGTCAGACCATGCCCAGGGTCAGCAAGGTTCAGTCCAGGGCTGTGTTCATTCCCAGGACACTCAGACAAGCCCCCAGTTCAGGGAGTCATACAGCTTCAGGAAACAATAATGATAAAAATAATAATTTTATTTTTTCCAAATGATGATTAATGCACATCCCCTAGCCATCCAAACACCCCAAAAGAAAATCCAAAAGATTTTCTCAGTCACTTGTCTTAAAAAGAAATAAACATGAGATCTGAGAGACTTGGATAAATGTTCATATAAAGCAAATGGCAAGATCAGAGACTCCCCTCAAAGCTTATGAGAATTAAGCCTGGAAAACAACAACAAATGCAGAAATGATTATGACTGAATCCTCACACTGCACAAGGTACCCTATGGGCTCTTCCAGGAGACAGTGATCTAAGAAACAGCTGGAGATCTCAGAAGTATCCCCACCCCCTCCAAGCACCAACAGCCAGGGAAGCGCGGGTGTGTGTGTGTGTGTGTGTGTGCAGGTGAGCCTGACTGTCAGGTCTTCCAGGGAGATCCTTGCTCAGCCAACTGCTGATACCTGTACCAGATCCCTCCAGATAAGGGGGGCGGGCACACATCAGATGTGCCACAGGACACCAAAAAACAGTGCCAGGAATAGGACAGCTGCCTCCTATGGTCTAAGAGAACAAACTCAAGACCTGTCCTACGGAGTCTGAGGTTAAACCATTGAGCACTTTCTTTAGACAACAAAGAGACAGTGTCTGTACTTGCGGTCCGTGAAAGAAGCAGAGAGTGATCTCAGTACGCTGATTTACGGTGGCACTAATGCAGTATTTTTCTTAAGCTATCACCACAGATGGCCTCTGCATTCCTTTATTGAAGGCACTTTATACAGTCCAAGGTAGAAAACGTCTGGACACAGCAGCCCTCTGGCCACTGTGTCTGAAACCTTGGCTCCCTAAAAGAACAGCACTTGGCGAAGGGGTGCTCTTGGGAAGGGGCAGGACTCTTAGCAGAAAGAGGGGTAGGGATGACTTCCCCAGTCTGGTGGGGGGCGGTGGTTGGTTCTCTGAGCCACGGGAAGGCACCTGTGCTTGCAGTCCCCTAGGGTGGGGCACAGGCAGGACCACTGAGTAGGGCCTCAGATGCCACAGCCTCCCTGGGGGTCCCGGTCATCAAGGATGGCCAATACCTAGAGAACTGTCATAGCTGGAACTGTAAATTAGTGTTCTGAGAGGCCAGTGGACATTAGGCACAGATTCTAGCCTAAAGGGTGAAGGGCCAGTATGTTCTGCCACAGCAAGATGAAAAGATCTGGCCAGGACCCTGGTGTGACTCAGGACAGGGAAGTACCAGGAAGATTCCTCTGTGCAGAGCTGTGAATGCCAGAGGAATGTCGCTGAGCCTCAGTGCAAACCCCTCAGCCTGTGCCATACACACCAGTCAGTATCACTCTTACGGTATAGATGTCCTAAGGAAAACACCAAAGTAGAAATCATGTTTGTACTTTGTAAAGGTCCTGGGGCATCAGACAAGAAGACATGTGACATTACTCACTGAAGATTCTTCCACAGCCCAGAGCATAGCACACTCTCATCGAAGAAGGGGTAGTGGGGCTGAGAGAGGAACGGATACATCAGCCTAAATTGAGCTCACAATCCACAGAGGAGAATGTGGCCCAGCCTAAATTGAGCTCACAATCCACAGAGGAGAATGTGGCCCAGTGTAAAAGAGAGTGAGCAAATAAAATAAACAGGAAGACCAGGACGCCAAGAAATTCAGAAGGTGGAATGATTCAAAAAAAGACAAAATAATTATGCTTTAAAAAAAAACAAAGTGGTAAAGGAAAGGAAAAATCATAATGAAAGAACCAGACACTTTAAAAATGACAGAATTAGAAAATAATGAAATATAATTTCTTGATGTATGGATTATAATTTCTAGAATTAAAAACTCAGTAGGTGGGCTAAATGGAAATTAGACCCAGTTTAAGAGTAAACTGGTGAACAGAAAGACAAATGAGAATTACCCAGAATATAGAATATAGGGATAGAGAGACCAAATACATAAAAAGAAATTACAAAACACAGAAGACAGACTAGGGAGATCCACATCAGGTAACGGTTCTAGAAGAAGAATAAACAGGTAACAGGGAAGAAGCATTCTTCAGTAATGTGGAGGCTGGGCAGTTTACAATGATTTTGGGATTAAATGGGAGGGGACAAACATATATAATTAACAGACAAAAATAACAAGGACAATGAAACCTAAAGCATTTGAAGGTTTGTGTATTATGAATGAAAAATACCTGACACTTTTAGACTTCCTTAGGACAATTTCCTTTTAATTCTAGGGTAAAAGCAACTAAAAAGAAAATAGATTTTATAAAATTTCCACACCAGCGGAAGAAAAAAGAATAAAGAAAAGCAGGTGGAACCAACAGAAAGAAAGAAAACAACAACAAAAAGAAACAGAAGCAAAGAAAAGCACAGCATTATAAATGGAAAACAAAAGATGGCAGAAATAAATGTAATTATATCAGTAACACCTTAAAATCCTAACCCTGTCAATGAAAATAAAGATGTTCCTAAATTGGACATTTTTAATTCATTAAAAAAATTTTTTAAATACATATTACTTTTAGGAAACCACATAAAACATCATTATAGAGAAGGACTGAAAATAAAATTAAAGAAAAAGAAGAATCATGTACATTAACCAAAATAAAAATTAACTGGCCATATTAATATTAGATGAAAATAGCAAGAAGGCCAAAAGCTTTACAAGAGATAATAAAGGCCTATTACATGATAATAGAAATAATTCACCAGGAATATGGCCATACAGTAAACAATACTGCCTCATAACTTATAAAGAAAAAAACTGATAGAATTAAAAGGTTAAATAAGCCAAACCACAACTTATGAGATTTTCAATATGCCTCTAATTAAAACAAGTCAAAGAAAACAAAACAGTGAGGATATGAATGAGTCTGTCATCACAATACTTTAAACTAATGAATATATAGAGAATAATGTTCACATTTAAAGAATATATACTTTTAATTTACATATAAAACATTTATTTAAAAAAAATACCTATGTTTTAAACCACAATGCAAATCTCAACCATTAGCAAAGAATCAATATCATATGGAATGCAGGCTAACAAGCTTTTAACATGCCCATAGCTCCTACAGAGAGCAACAGTAAACTTAAAAAACACAAAACTCCACTGACTACATTATTGGAAAGTAAGCTAATGCAGAAAGACTTTGGTGGGAAGTCAACGTTTAGAAGAACAGAAGAGCACAGGGGACTGAACGCAGGCCTAGCTAGCGCAATATATACTCCAGGTCAGCGTTATACTCAAGGTCAACACTAAACTCCAGGTCAGCGCTACACTCCAGGTCAGCGCCACACTCCAGGTCAGCACTATACTCCAGGTAGGCGCTATGATCCAGGTCACTGCTATACTCCAGAACAGCGTTATACTCCAGGTCAGCGTTATACTCCAGGTCAGCGTTATATTCCAGGTCAGTGCTATATTTCAGGTCAGCACTATACTCCAGGTCACTGCTATACTCCAGGTAGGCGCTATACACCAGGACAGCGTTATACTCCAGGTCAGCATTATATTCCAGGTCAGAGCTATATTCCAGGTAGCACTATACTCCAGGTCACTGCTATACTCCAGGTAGGCGCTATACACCAGGACAGCATTATACTCCAGGTCAGCATTATATTCCAGGTCAGAGCTATATTCCAGGTAGCACTATACTCCAGGTCACTGCTATACTCCAGGTCAGCACTAACTCCAGGTCAGCGCTATACTCCAGGTCAGAGTTATACCGCAGGTAAGGCTATACTCCAGATCAGCGCTATACTCTAGGTCAGCGCTATACTCCAGGTCAGCGCTATACTACAGGTCAGCGCTATACTCCAGGTCACTGCTATACTCCAGATCAGCGCTATACACCAGGACAGAGCTATACTCCAGGTCAGCGCTATACTCCAGGTCAGCACTATACTCCATGTCAGAGTTATACTCCAGGTCAGCACTAACTCCAGGTCAGCGCTATACTCCAGGTCAGAGTTATACCGCAGGTAAGGCTATACTCCAGATCAGCGCTATACTCCAGGTCAGCGCTATACTCCAAGTCAGCGCTATACTCCAGGTCAGCGCTATACTCCAGGTCACTGCTATACACCAGGACAGCGCTATACACCAGGACAGAGCTATACTCCAGGTCAGCGCTATACTCCAGGTCAGCACCATACTGCAGGTCAGGGCTATACTCCAGGTCAGCGCTATACTCAAGGTCAGCGCTATACTCCAGGTCAACGCTATACTCCATGTCAGAGTTATACTCCAGGTCAGCACTATACTCCAGGTCAATGCTATACTCCAGTTCAGCTCTATACTCCAGGTCAGCGCTTACTCCAGGTCAGCGCTATGCTCCAGGTAAGAGTTATACTCCAGGTATAACTGACCTGCTCTAGTGCAGGTCTAGAGCAGGTCAGTTATACCTGGAGTATAACTTCAACCTGGAGTATAGCCCTGACCTGCAGTATGGTGCTGACCTGGAGTATAGCCCTGACCTGGAGTATAACTCTGACCTGGAGAATAACTCTGACCTGGAGTATAGCGCTGACCTGGAGTATAGTGCTGACCTGGAGTATAGCGCTGACCTGGAGTATAACTGTTTGACGGCAGAGTTTAGAGCAAAAAGGTGACTAGATACTAAGTGGAGCATATCAGAAAGGAGAGCTCCAAAAGAGGGAGCCCAAAATCCTGTATATCAGTTATATCAAAATCTCTAAATGATCCCTACATGGAATAGACTTTAGCTAAGGATAAAAGAACAGAACTGAGATTTGAGATGATACCATAGAGATAAATATCGCAGTTTGAGTCCAAGAGTATTAAATGGGCAGCTAAAATACTCCAGAAGAATAGAATCCACTTCAAAACATTACATTTACACCCAGAACACATTCCAAAATTACTTGATACATGAATAACCAGGAAGATGTGATCCATTTTCAACAGAAAAGACAGTAATTGGAGAAAAAATCCCAAGAGAATCCAACTGTTAGAAGAGCAGACAAAAATTTTAAAGTAACTATTATCACCATGCCTAAAGACTTAAAGGAAAATATGCTCTTGATGAATGAAAATATAGGAAATCTCAGTAGAGATCCTAAAATTACAAAAAATGGAAGCAAATGGAAAACTTGACATGGGCCACATTCTTTAACTGCTAAACAGAGAACTATAAATTCATTTTTGAATGGTGGTAAAAACATATGATAAGATTTTATACATAATATAAAGCTGTAATGATAGTAGATAATAGAGGATACTTAGTGCCATAAATTATTGTAAGTGCATTATACATTAATTTATTTAACCATCTTAATAATTTTATAAAGTATATGCAACTGTTATCATTTTTAAAAATAAAGAAATTTAGATACAAAAAGATTAAATAAACTACTCAAAGTCATTCAAGCCAGTAAGTGGCTTAAGGCAGGAATTCAAACCCAGTAGACCTATCTGTAAATTCTTAAGTATCTACACTGCACTGCCCCTCTAGGAGAAAATTATTTTGAATCTTGGAGAATGTCTAGGACTGGATACTGGAAATACTATATATCAACATGCTGCTGCTACTGCTCAGTCGCTCAGTCGTGTCCAACTCTCTGTGACCCCATGGACCGTAACCCCAGGCCCCTCTGTCCATGGGACTCTCCAGGCAAGAACACTGGAGGGGCTGCCATGCCCTCCTCCAGGTTTCAGGTACGCTTATGGGGAAACGTATAGTCTTAAATATATACAGTAAAAATTAAGACAGATAAAGTTTAATGAGTCAAGTGTTTTACTCAAAAGTTAGGGAAAAGGCAACAGGATTAAATCCAGAGAATGTAAAATTTTTAAAAAAGACAGAAATTAAATAAAATGGAAATTAAAAAGTAGTTAGGAAGAAAAATATAAAACCAAAGCTAGTGCTTTGAAAAGATTAAAGAAACAGAGAAATTTCTACAATTAAAATAAACTAGATTTGCATTAACATGGATAAACCCAAACAAATATTATTATAATAAAAGCAAACTGCACAGTATGAAGCCATTTGTGCAAATTTTAAAACATACAAAACAACACAACATCTGGTTTATGACTATATAGCACAAATACTGCAATAGTTCAAAAACCATGGACAGGAAGGGTCCACACCAACCTCAGGGCAGCGGCTTCTTCTAGGCGGTAAGCTATGGGGATGACAGAGGTGTGGCAGAAGGATACTAAGTCATACCCATAAATATGAATTTCTCTAAAAAAAACACTCTGAAGCAGATGTGACCAGAACTTAACATTGGTTAAGTCTGAATGCTGAGCATATGGGCTTTCAGTTTTGTTTTGTGTTTTTCCTGCCTATTTTTATAACTAAAAAAGTATTTCAGTTTTTACAAAGTATTTGACAACTAAAATTAACTTATACCTGCTTACTTTCACTTACTTCTAGCTCCTCTATGAGCTTCCTGGAGGAGCTCACGTTCACCACTTATGTTCTGTGTCTAGAGGGTCGATGAACACTTGATGACCAAATAAACAAAAAGAAGAGCAGATGACCTCTAGGGGTAACTTTCAGTCTATAAACACTGAGATTCTCTCATTGCATCACAGATTTTCTCAAGAGGCAAGAATGAGAGATTCAAGAATAATAATGAGAACTTGAAGCTTTCAGCTCAGTGCTCCACGGAGTTTCTCTTTCTTTCCCACTTAATACAGAACAAGGGCACTGAAGTGGTCCCCTGATATTAAAGAATGGGGGTAGGAATCATAATTATAACCACAGCAGCTGCAGCTAATGTTTGTTAGTTGCTAAGTGACAAGTATGCATCATCTCACTTAAAGTACACAAAACCCCCAAGAGGTAGATACTAGTGTGCTTCAAATGATGAAAGCAGCGGCCCAGTCCTTTTGAAACTTGCCTGAGGCTACACAGCTCCTTTCCTACTTATTTATCAAGAAAAAAACCATGAATAGATGATGAACAAGCCAACTATGATATCTATTCTTACAGGAAGGGTCCCTCTATTCAGCCCATTCCCAGTTTCCTCCAAGTCTGTTTTTCTGTCTCTTAGGCATTTGTAAGTATTCTTATGAACATCCCCCCCAACCAATGTGGCTGAAAGTGGTACCATCACATTCTCACCTCTGTGTTCTTTGGCAATAACCCTGAGAAGCAGACAAGGCTGGCATCATATCAGTGCCACAGATGAGAAGACAGAGGCTGCCGTGGGCTGAACTGTGTACTCGAACCCTCAGCACCTTTGAATGTGACCGTGTTTGACGACAGGGTGTTTAAAGAGGTGATAAAGTGGAAATGGGGTCACGAGGTTGGGCTCCAATATTACTGACATTAGAGATCAGGATACAGACATGCATAGACCAAGAACCCATGAGAGGACAAAGAGAGAAGACAGCCATCTACAAGCTAGTGAGAGGGGCCACAGAGGAAACCTACCCTGCTGACCCCGTCACCGCGGGGTTCTAGATCCAGAACTGTGAAGAAACAAGTGTCTGCCGTTCACGCTGCTGGGTCCATGGCAGTGTGTCCCAGCAGCCCCAGCACACTAACAGAGCACGGAGATGCCGAGGCACCCTTGCGGGGGTCACACGCAAGGGAGGCAAGAAGTGGGCCTCTAGCATCCCTCTTCTTTCTCCTTCTCAGGAATAATGATTCTAAAGTATCAGGGTCTCTTTTTCAGACCTAATATTTTATATATGAGTACATACTTAAAATACTAACATGAAAAAACGCAAAGTACAAATTTAATTCCATTTCTTTTGGCTTCTTCTTCCACTGAAGATGCAGAAAAACATGGAAGACCGTCACCACCACTGAAACAACAAAACCCACTGGATAAACAACAGAACCATATTTTGCTTCACGCACTGGAGACCTGAGGTCTCCAATGACTTCAGAGGTGACAAATGTCGGAGGGACTGAGCCCTTCCCACTGAGCAAAGACCAGCAGCCAAGTGCCCCTGGGACACAGGTAGGGTGAGGAGTTAACAGGCATCAGACAAGGACTCAGGGAAGTCAGAGGAACCAGCCAAAGTCTCACCCACCACGTGGGCTAGGATGAAGGCCTCAATCTGGATTAGAGGTGTCCTGAATCGATCCCACCAGACTTGTGCCTGACTTACAGGAAGTCGGGAGAGGATGGAAAGCACAGTGATGTCTCATCTCCGCTGTCGGGGGGGACTCAGTGATGCTGTTACTCTCCTGCCACAAGGCATGTGAAACCAGGGGTGAACCGGAAGGAATTCAAGCCACGACCCAAGTCAACCCACCCAAACTCCTGATTAAACAGAAGGGTTCAGCCCCTCATCCCAGGGACGAGAAGCAAGCTAGGACAAAGCTGCCAGATACAGAACCGCCAAGGCCAAGGCTGACCTGAGCTCCAGCCTCCTAACTGCTCCTCAGCTCCAGGGGCCCATGGCAGTGACGTCATTTAGTGTTTAAGCCAGTTCGATTTCTGTCATTTCCAACCAAATGAATAAAAACTGACACAAAGCATAGCTTCCAACTAATATTTTTAGAGTATATACAGGTATTATTACACATGTAAATTCTTGCATAAATTGGCAATACACAATTCTGAGTCATTATGATATCCTCTAAACACTCACTAAAATTAACTTTAGAATGCTATAAATGAATGAAACAATACTATAAAATAACTGTACTATTTTTAAAGCAATCATGACAGAACAAACTATAAAGTAGCCATCAATGACTTCAAGGAATGGCACTGATGTGTTTGTGTTCTAAAGAGCCCACCACCATGCGAAACTCTGCAGGATTCCTATTTTGACAGTGCCTCACAGAAAACTAGCTTCATTATTTCACAATCTACTGCAACCATTCACATGTTTACATCTACCATAGTGAATGAGAAGAGATTCAAATTATTACTTAAAAACCATGAAAGTGCTAGTGGGAAGATTCTAAACTGAATCTGAATGGAGAAATTAAAATAAGCATAGCAGGCAGACAAAAAATTTTGAAGTCAAAATAACCACTCAAAAAATCAAGCATCTTTTCAAAATATCCAAAGTACCATTTTAGTGTTTGAGAATAGCCAAAAATATTTTCAAATACTCATGCTCACCAAAAAATTAAAAAAAGAAAGGAAAAGGAAAAAGGCTCACAGTCTCCATATTTTCATGCCAAGTTCCAAGCTGGAGTGATATTTTATGAATTAATTTATAAGGTCCTAAAAGAAGCTATAAAGGAAATAGGATCTGCCTGTCCCCTCTCTGGAAGCCCTGAATCTTTTAGCCTCTAGCCTCTGAGCTAGAAAGCAGCCTCTGTGATACAAAAAGAAGGCAGTGATTCCTCCCAGGTGCCCTTTCCTGTGCCAGCCTCTCTGCCCCTAGACAGCATGGTGGCTTACCTGGACTCAATCAGCAGAGCAATTGAGTGCTTCATGGAGGAGAAAGAGTTATCAGACTCCTCTTCCCCTGCCTGAGCCAGCTGCCCACCCCCAGGCCACATCCAACGTTGGGATAACACAAGATCAGTGATAAGGCACGATGACTCTGGTGACTGCCGTGCTCAGCCATAAAAAACATGCTCCCATGGGAAATCACGAGTTAATCTCATTAATCTTTCCAGGAAACTTCAAGAATGGATTCTGCTGGCATCCTGGTAAATTAATTTTTCCAGTGTCTAAACCCCCAACGTTTAAAAGTTAATCCAAACTAGACAGGGCCTAATTAACTGCTTATTAGCTAAGCCTCTTAGAAGACTTGTTGTCTTTCTTTAAACAGCAACCAAGTTTACTGAATATTTCACACAAAGCAAGAAGGACCAGAAGCAAAATCTATACTTTTCTCTTAAGTCTGTGTTCCTACCCAAGACAGAACCTGAGTTGGCATCACCTTAAACAAACACGTGCTCCTGCATGGCAAAGCATGTTGATGAGAGATCTGGGGGCTGGGAAGAGGATTATTTTTAGGCAAATTCAGAAATTTTTCTCTGCAGCCTTGCATGACCACTCTTGTTTCAACTTAATTTCCATCATATCCTCCCTACCCTGGCTTTGCACATTTTATTTCCTTCACTAAAGGCAAAACAATCTCTCAAGAGTGCCTCCAAACTAACCTTAGGGACAAAAATGCAAACACCAGCACAATTGATCATTTTGTCAGCAATCCTTGGTATCACAGCCCCAGAGAGGATGGCAGCTGGTAATCAGACAAATATTCCACAATACCATCCACAGGCAGCCCGAGTTTCTGGTCATTGACTAGCAGCTGACGAGCACCAGCTCGAGTAGAGGAAAAGTAGGAATAAAACTTATTTGCTCTTGGGTTTTACTCTGTGGCCCTGCTTGGTGGTCCTTACCCGAGAAAACCCCGCTTCTGATGGTCCACAGGTGCTATTACTCATGTTTAAAACGTTTCCGAGGGCAGCAGTTCTCAGCACCAGCTGAACATTAGAACCACCTGGGGAGGTTTCAAAACACCAGATGCCCGGCTGCACCCCAGACCAATAAAAGTGGCTCTCTAGGGGCAGGACCGGGGTGTGACTAGTTGTTAAGGCACCCCAGGTGATACCAGTGGACAGCCAGCGCTGAGAACCTCTGCCTCCGAAACAGTATCTTCAGAGCAAATGCAGAAAATGCTCAGATTTAGAATGATCACTAGTCATTCACTTTGAGAGGAGATAGAGAAAAAAATGATCCACCAAGACTGACCCAAAGGGAGGAAGCACGACCTACGAGCCGTAGACTATCATCTTCATCAAGGGACACCACAGGCAGATGGCCAGTGATCCAGCACCATGAGAGGTCCTTAAATACTGACAGGTAATCCACAGGGTGCCCAAACAGAGCCGCAGAGTAAAAGAACCCTGGGTTCTCAGCCCAAACTGCTCATCAGAACCACCTTTAAAAACACACCCAAGTCACGCCAGACCAATCAGATCAGGCTTTGGGGGACTGGCTAGTGTACAGCACTTTTAAAACAATGGCTCTCACACCTAAGTTGACCAGATCTACCTGGACCCACCGCCATGGATCTTGACTCGGGCTGGGCTGGGGAGGGGCATATGAGAACACACAGTTCTAACAGACTCCCTTGTTTTGCTGGCGCTACTGGCCCAGGAGTCACACGTTGAGAACCACTGTTTCCTAAGTTCCCCAGCTGACTCTGATCAGTGCAGCCAAGACGGAGGACCTCTGTATAAGGAGAGCATGTGCTGGCCAAACTGTCCAGGGAAGGAATTACTGTAGCTCTGCCACCAACCTTGGGCTTGACAACGATAAGCCATTGAGGTTTTTCAAGCCTCAACTGGCTCCTGGTCTATAAAATTGAGATGTAACAAAAAGAGATCCTTGGTTCTTTCTACAAATGCCTTTTTCAAAGGGCTGCTATGCATGAAACACTGGTATAAATACACATGGAAAGGAAAAGAAAGTGGCCTTATGGGTAATAAAAAAATAGCTTTCAAAACACAGGAAAGCTAAGTTCTTGTTCGCACGATTTCAGTACATTTGGAGACACATCAACAGGGATGGTCTAGGGATGCGTGACAGTGTCAAACAGGCATGTGCTGTGAGCCATTCACGCTGTTTCCCAGACTCACCTGTGAGGACCTTGCAGAGCTGCCCAGGTATCTGGGCCTCGGGAGAGGGGCTGGGTGTCAAGGACCATTTGCGCCTGACCAGATGCTCTTGTCCCTGGGAACTGTTGAGGGGCTGGATGAGAACCTGCTCCTGCCCAAGCTGGATGAGGCCAACCTGCCCAGAAAGAGAAAAACAGACGTCAGTCATCCTCATTCAGACCTGTCCAGGACCCTAGCGGCAGAAGCTGGGAAGGCCACCCAGCTGAGGCCTGTTCCTGTGCTGGGGCTGCTGCTTTGCAGGTTCCGCTGATTCACAGAGCCCAAGAATGAGCTCGTGTGTGACCTGAAGCACGCCACCCACCAGTGGTGCTGGGGATCAAGCGACGGAAGGCAGAGGCTGGGGCACAACAGCACCAGTTCTCCGTGTTCACTTTCAAAGCTATATTACTGTGTTTTTGGAAAAAACTTTTCAACTATTTAAGTCACCCCCTGGATCACCCACTGGATCATCAAAAAAGCAAGAGGTGGATCACCCACTGGATCATCAAAAAGCAAGAGAGTTCCAGAAAAACATCTAATTCTGCTTTATTGACTGTGCCAAAGCCTTTGACTGTGTGGATCACAATAAACTGTGGAAAATTCTGAAAGACATGGGAATACCAGACCACCTGACCTGCCTCTTGAGAAACCTGTATGCAGGTCAGGAAGCAACAGTTAGAACCGGACATGGAACAACAGACTGGTTCCAAATAGGAAAAGGAGTACGTCAAGGATGGATATTGTCACCCTGCTTATTTAACTTCTGTGCAGAGTACATCATGAGAAATGCTGGGCTGGAAGAAGCACAAGCTGGAATCAAGATTGCTGGGAGAAATATCAATAACCTCAGATATGCAGATGACACCATCCTTATGGTAGAAAGTGAAGAAGAACTAAAGAGCCTCTTGATCAAAGTGAAAGAGAAGAGTGGAAAAAGTTGGCTTCAAGCTCAACATTCAGAAAACGAAGATCATGGCATCCAGTCCCATCACTTCAGGGCAAATAGATGGGGAAACAGTGGTAACAGTGGCCGACTTTATTTTTCTGGGCTCCAAAATCACTGCAGATGGTGATTGCAGCCATGAAATTAAAAGACTCCTTGGAAGGAAAATTATGACCAGCCTAGACAGCATGTTAAAAAGCAGAGACATTACTTTGCCAACAAAGGGCCATCTAGTCAAAGCTATGGTTTTTCCGATAGGTATGGATGTGAGAGTTGGACTAGAAAGAAAGCTGAGCACCAAAGAATTGATGCTTTTGAACTGTGGTGTTGGAGAAGACTCTTGAGAGTCCCTTGATGTGCAAGGAGATCCAACCAGTCCATCCTAAAGGAGATCAGTCCTGAGTGTTCATTGGAAGGACTGATGTTGAAGCTGAATCTCCAATACTTTGGCCACCTGATGTGAAGAATTGACTCATTTGAAAAAACCGTGATGCTGGGAAAGATTGAGGGCAGGAGGAGAAGGGGACAACAGAGGATGAGATGGTTGGCTGGCATCACTGACTCGATGGACATGGGTTTGGGTAGACTCTGGGAGTTGGTGATGGACAGGGAGCCATGGTGTGCTGTGGTCATGGGGTCGCAAAGAGTCAGACATGACTGAGCAACTGAACTGAACTCATCCCCCAAAAGTCAACCTGAGCAGGTACCTCCAAAAGTGTTGGGAATTCATGGCAATTATATCTTTAATAGGAAAAAAATAGTGTGTATATATATATATATACACACACACATACATACACATGTATGTATATATATAAATTCCCCAGCTTATACCAGATCAATTGTGCTGGTATTTGCATTTTTGTCCCTAAGGTTAGTTTGGAGGCACTCTTGAGAGACTGTTTTGCCTTTAGTGAAGGAAATAAAATGTGCAAAGCCAGGGTAGGGAGGATGTGATGGAAATTAAGTTGAAACAAGAGTGGTCATGCAAGGCTGCAGAGAGAAACTGAGGAACGTTTTCCTCTACATATATATATACACATATATACATATGTAAATATATGTATATATATATGTTATATGTATGTATATATGTTATATGTGTGTGTGTGTATATATATATATTCCTAGGGATCACTATTTAGACTATTTAGAATCCCTACTTAGACTATTTAGAATTTTATATAGAAACTTATGCCTGGGGATTATTAGAATTAAATAGAGAGGATGGAGTCACACCTTAGTGTTAATAGTTTGGTGATAGATTTGTAGATTTTCTTCAGTGTTTCAAGAGAACTTGGCAGAGTAATGAATTAGATTTGGGATCTAATTTACAGTACATCAGTGATTTAGACCTGTAATTTTAAAATCTTATCAGGTTCGTAAGCAGTACCAGAATGTATAAGAGAACTGAAGACTTCTTTACAAAACTAGTAACTCATTATTTACAAGAACCATTTAAGTTCTTGCAAAGGATTTATTCTTTAATCTGACCACAAAAGAACTTGAAAATGAAACGGAATATGCTAAATTTCTAGCATATTCCGTTTCATTTTCAAGTTCTTTGTGGTCTGATTAAAGAATAAATCCTTTGCAAGAACTTAAATGGTTCTTGTAAATAATGAGTTACTAGTTTTGTAAAGAAGTCTTCAATGTTGTTCATCACCAGATTTGTAAACATGATCAAATGTTATCCAAAGGCTCCTTAAAAATAATTTCAAAAACTTGCTCGATTATAATGAGAATGTGATTTGTAAATTGAACAAAAAACAACTTGCCGCTTTAACAGAGTGACTATTAATTCTTAAAAACATATACACAGTGCAGAGAACTTTTCCCCTCATTTGGAACCAATGCTGCCCTCCTTCCCAGGATACCTGCCGCTAGCTTCCCTCTGAATCATCAACAAAACGAGGTAAACCTCCCACAAGGAACCTGACTGGCTATTATCTGTGTTTGCCCGCTGGACCCTGCAGCCCGCGGCCCTGCTCTGGGCTCACGGTCGGGACCACCTTTGCCAGTACAGATCCAGGAGATAGAGCCAATCTGTCTTAGGCTGTCACAAAGACCCCTGCTTCTCTCCTCCACCACCACCCCAGCCCACACTACTTTCTTAAAAGCTGTAGACACACTAAAGCAATGGCTCCCAAACTCCAGTGTACATCAAAATCACCTGGAGGGCATGGATGCTCACCAAGAACAGTCATTTCTAACAAGTCCCCAGGTGCCGCTGCTGCTGTAGGCCTGAGGACCACACTTTGAGAAGCACTGGTCTCCACCACAGCTCAGCACTTCCTCCAGCCTCATGAACAAAGTTTACTCACACCAAAGGATACAGACTCCTCTACCTTCTGAAAGGATGCATCAGTATGAATCCTCTGGAAATAAATCAGATCAATTACAAAGATTGCCTACAACTTTTAGTCCCCAAATCACAGGGTGAGACCATACTTACTGCTCTAAGCAGATTGCAAGGTTTCCATTTCATTAGAACTTCTGCCAAGAACAACTCAAGAGATTTTACTGCCCAAATAAAACTGTCTTAAAGTGGTATTGCATGACCTGCAGGAAAGCAGGGCTTTCTCCCCTCTTCTTTGAAGTTAAAACCTGAGTCTGTTCACTGTGATACTTCAGGGAAGTGGTTATGGGGGGCAGGGCAGAACCCCTCGAGAACTGTCAGTGGAAACGTCCATGGTTGAAACAAAGTTGACAGATGGGCCCTGCATGGAAGGAGGCCATGCTCCCTGGAGGACACACTCCATTCTGACAGGGTCCCAAGTCTTCCCAAAATGCTCAGGCTGCGGGAGGGCAAAGCCCTCCTTGTGTCTGGCACCTTCCAAGCCAGTTATCCTCCACTCACTCAACCCAGTGTCCAAGCCGCAGGGTAAAAGACTATTTAGCCCGTAGTTCTGATGTGACACAACACAGAATCTGTAAGAAAGCCTACAGGCAGGCAACACGCACACACATGCACATACCCATGGTCCCACCTCCTGGTGGAGTTTTTGCCCTAGAGGGTCGTTTTCACAGGGACCACATGCTAGTTTCCATCTACTCAAGAAAGAGACTAGCAAAGCTGGTGAGACAGACACATGGGCCAAAGACCTGTACTCAACTGGGCAGCCAGGTGGCCCTGGGGCCCGGAATTTCACGCAGGCCTGTGGCCAGAACGAGCACCTGGAGGGGACCCAGGGCATGGCCCACCCATCCAGAAGCCACCACGAGGAGGGACTCGCCCCTGCCCTCCCCAGGCACTACCACTGGGCACCCTGAAGCCTCCACAGCACCCACTGGGTCATCATGGTGGTAAGATGTTCTGTGAAAAGTGCCGTCTCCACCACCACCTCCCTGCCACACACACACACACACACACACACACACACATGCACAGGCATATATATACATACATACATACACACATGCACAGTCGTATACATACAGATATACACATGTGTGCATGCACATACACACATGCATATACATGCACACATATACACACATACATACACACATGCACAGACACACATATACACACACTACACACACAATCTCAGCACAGGAGAAAAACTTGTCAGCCCTTTCCCTAACCACCCTCTCCCTCCCCTTTCCCCTTCCCTGGCACTCTATGTCCCAGGCCACTCCCCGCTATGTTAGAGGGCATCTGTCACAGCCCAGTGCATAGTTTGTGACTCTGAGGCAAGATCAGAATTATGCCTCCTTATTTTTCCAATGTCTGCCACATAAGAGTGACTCAAGAAACATGTGAGAGAACTGGACTGTACTGGGATGGACTCAAATGAAATGGATTGAACAGAATGAAGTGCATGGACCGGCGCGGACTAGAAGCCCCAGCACAGCGCCTCCCGCAGCCCCGTGCCCACGGTCCTGTCCCCGGCTGCACGCTGCAGCCCCACAGCTGAGTCTGAGAACTCCTGAGGCCCAGGCCCCCACTCCAGGTCACATGAGTTAGATCCCTGGGGTGAAATTCAGACACCGGTATTTTTTTTAAGCTCACTGGGAGACGCTGATGCAGCCAGGGTCGAGAACCACTTTCCTAGCTTTCAGCTGCTTTCAGCTGGCTGCTGGAGAGGCAGCCACCTCCCCCGCGTCGATCCAGGATCTGGAGGTGCCCTGGGCACGGAGCGCCTGCACCAGCCTGGGCCTTCCTGACGGGGCACTCTGCCCTGTGGCCTCAAGAGCTGAGCAGGGCTTCCTGGGTTTGCATTATTCCTCTGCTCACCATCTATGTCG
Organism: Nanger dama; assembly: GCA_917880005.1. Lineage (NCBI taxonomy): Eukaryota > Metazoa > Chordata > Mammalia > Artiodactyla > Bovidae > Nanger > Nanger dama. The sequence continues at coordinate 6,006,741 of CAKJTW010000044.1, read as the reverse complement.
AGAAGGGAGCCACTGGGAAATGCTCTTGCAAGGCCTCCCTGTTCCACAGACAGCAGCGAGGAAACGCCTCGGATCACAGTATATGCAAGAGCGCTGCAGACCCCATCTGAAGGGGACTGGACTCCCATGGCGGACAGGACTGGAAGCCTAGAGGCCTCTGGCTTTTAAAGGAGACAACAATCCTCGATGACATGAAGAGAGAAATCTTACATCTTCTAAGATTTGGTATCCTACTGAAGAAGTTTGTTGAAGTTGTTCAGTCGTGTGTGACTCTTTGCGATCCCATGGAATGTAGCCTACCAGGCTCCTCCGTCCATGGAATTTTCCAGGCAAGAGTACTGGTGTGGGTTGCCATTTCCTTCTCTAGGGGATCTTCCCGACCCAGGAATCAAACCCAGGTTTCCTGTATTGCAGGCAGACACTTTACCTTTAAAGAAGTTTGGGGCAAATAAAATGTATCAGGTGTAACCTGATATTACAAAAGTTCTGAGTGGTGCCCTTTCAGTTCCCTTTGTTCTGGAAGCTGGCTTTGAGGGGTTTCAGTGCTGCTTTAAGAGAGCATTATAATCTGGGTATTATTAACCCCACCCCACACCCTGAAGCAGGACTAGCTCTCCCTGCAGCTGGAAAAATGAGTGAAGGTCAGAAAGGTTTGTAACTTTCTAACATTAGTGAGACTTCTTTGCATGACATGAAAAATGTGTTTAAGAAATTCTGTTGCATGAGTGTTCTAGAACCATTTGATGCTCTTCCCTCTGTCTGAGGGGACCTGATTCGTGACTGGTGACCTCACCACCCTACAAAGGCCCCCCAGGGATTTCCATGCCCAGGGAGCGTTCGAAGCCTCTCCTTTGCAGGAGGCCACAGCTCTTGGGTTCACTGGACCAGGCCTCAGCGGCCTCTTCCGTGTGGACAGGTGAGTGTAGGTGGTTGGAAAGGAGGGAGTAAGTCTGCTCCTAAGAAGGAATAACAGTCCTGGGGATGGAGGCCCTGCTACACTGGCCTCAGACTTTTGGGAGGCCTCAGCGCAATCTGGGGGGCTCACACCTGTCCCAGGAGCATCCCTGATACAGCACAGGCGTAAGGGGCCTCCCTAACCTCCACAAGGACCCCCCTTTCAGGGTCGTGTTGCTGCCTCTGCAAACGTCAATTGCCTGAACACAGATCCTTGGTCTTTATTCCAAAGTCAGCCTCCCCATTTCCAGCACTAGAAAGTCAGTCACAGACCCTCTCCTTCAGACCCCTCTCCTGTAGTCTTCCTCTCTGTTTCCACCACTCAAGCCTTGAGGCCCATCGCCTAGCCCTTCTAAACACCCTCTGCTCCTGTCCTCCCCACCCTGTTCTCCCCAGGGATTCCCCGGTTAGTAGCCAGAAATGCCCCCTCGTGGCCTCCAGGCCAGTGATCCTCAAAACGGTCCCCGACCAGCAGCAACCCCTGAGAACCTGTCAGAAGCTCAAGTATTCGGGTCTACCGCCAGATGGACTGGATCAAAAACCTGGGGGGTGGGGCCCAGCAATCCAGGTAGCAAATGCTGCCGGTAACTCCAATGCCAGCTCAGGGCTGAGAACTACTCGTAAAGGATAAACCCCCTCCACACCCCCACCCTGCAGGCTTAAGAGCATGCTCCTTCCCCTGTGAACCTTCTGAGACAGGGCCTACTGGGATGTGGAGGAATTGAAGCAGAGAACCTGGAGCATAGAATTCTAAGGCCTCCCACCAGCTCTTCTGGACTGTACCTACCGCTCATGAGCATCAGGCTGCCCGTGACCGTAACCTCGGATACCTAAGCCTGTCTAGTTACCTAGGGTACATAGCTAGAGTTTATGACCCTTCTGAGACATACCCTACTTCTCTCTGAGGCTCACTGGGAGCCTACTGGAGGGTCCGACACATGGCAGGTATATGATAATGATCTGCTCATTTAGTCAACAGTCTTGACTGGTTGGTTGATCTATAAATGGAAAAGTCTAGAAACAGCCTGTGGGTCAAGAGAAGAAATGTGTTACCGATGCCTTAACGTGCCAGGCTCTCACTCACTGATTTCAGACTTTATCTTACTTTGTTCTCTCGACAGCCACGCAAAGCCAATGCTATTTACCCTTGTGTGACTTCAGACAGGGGCGTTCAAAGGACGTAAGCGACTTGCTCAAGATCACAGCCCAGAACAGTCTCATTTCCGAAAGAACATGGGTGTGACGTGCACCTGTGAGCCCATGTGTAGCAGCATGCACGGGGAAGGTGCTGACTCTGAGTGGTTCCCCAGGATGTACTGGCTGCAAAAACATCTCCTGTTGCACATATCCAAGGTCAAGGAGCTGCAGTGTCTCCAATTCAGGAAAAAAGCTTCAAGAATGCTGTCAAAGAAAACATCTTCATTCAGTTCATCATCCCATCTAGTACTTCTTCTTTTTAACAGGTTGCCAACTAAATACAAAGTTCAGATGGGAAAATCTAGCTATGTACCCTAGGTAAGTAACTAGGGTGCGAGGTATCCGAGGTTATGGTCATGGGCAGCCTGATGCTCACGAGCGGTGGGTACAGAGTTACCATCAAGCAGAGTGAGCATCCTTCCAGAGGAGTTGGTGGGAGGCCTTAGAATTCTATGCTCCAGGTTCTCCTCTTCAATTCCTCCACATCCCAAATTTCACAACTGTATTTTCCCTCCTTGCTTTCCTTAACATCCACTCAAGTGGTCATTTTTACAAAGCTTTTAAAAATGTGTTTTGCATTTTCCAAATACATTTATATTGTGCATGATAAATTCTTCAGTAACGTTAACTGGTGAATGACTAAGGACTGCGTGCCTTCCCCACACCTGTATCAATACCATGATGCAGGATAACATGGTGTGGTCTCTTTGCTCCCTTCCCAATGACCTCCACACCACACAGCTTTTGCCAAGACTGCTTCCTACTCAGCTATAGTGATCAAGTGATGCTGCATTTAAAAGCTGGGCAATTTTGTGGTCAATGAGGAGCGAGTTGGGCAACTCTAAAGGGAGAGGCAGCAACCTCCCAAACTGGCCCCTTCATCACTGATATCACGCTGCCCTCTTGAGAGCGTGGGCCCCCACCTCTTCTAAGCCACCTGCTGACTGCCTGGCTGACCTCAGTCCCACCCTGTTTTTATCTGGACCACATTTCTTCCCCTGTGGAAACAGTGAGCACTCTAAAAGCTCCTGAGCAGACTGGAAGGAAGAGCTATGGGAACTAAGAGTGTGGGGAGCAGCATGGGCGAGGGGCTCCCGCCCTGGCTCTGCCCTGTGGTCAGGCGCCGGGCAGACAGAGCCCCCTGCACTGTGGTCGGGCACCAGGCAGACAGAGCCCCCTGCACTGTGGTCGGGCACAGACAGACAGAGCCCCTGCCCTGTGCTTAGGCATAGACAGAGCTCCTGCCCTGTGGTCAGGCACAGACAGACAGAGCCCCTGCCCTGTGGTCGGGCACAGACAGACAGAGCCCCCTGCCCTATGGTCGGGCACAGACATAGCCCCCTGCCCTGTGCTCGGGCACAGACAGACAGAGCCCCTGCCCTGTGCTCGGGCACAGACAGACAGAGCCCCTGCCCTGTGCTCGGGCACAGACAGACAGAGCCCCTGTCCTGTGGTCAGGCACAGACAGACAGAGCCCCTGCCCTATGGTCAGGCACAGACAGACAGAGCCCTCTGCCCTGTGCTTGGGCACAGACAGACAGAGCCCCTGCCCTGTGGTTGGGCCAGACAGATCCAGGCTGGCTGGCCAATGACGTCCCAGTGAACATCCTGGGTGAGACAGACATAAGCCAGCATCTCTCAGAGCATGGATGTGACTCCAGAGAAGGTGTCCTGGGACCACCCCTGACCTTCTGTTTCTCCTGGGTGGCCTGGAAAAGGGCCATGGCCCAGAGCTCCTGGGTGTCCTGTGAGGCCCCAGCATCTCGCCCACAGCACACCCCCCGCAGGCCACAGCTCCAGCTAAGAGGCCGGCATGTTCCGGCCAAGGACTTCCCTGATCCAGTGCTCCTGAGGCAGAAGGGCCCCTGTTCAGCAAACCAGACGCTCCGCCTGTCTGCCCTCCTCTCCCTCACACGTGGGGATGAGGACGGCCGTTCCGTCCTCTTCTTTCCAACAAGCAGCACTGAGCATCTTTTCAGACGGACACTCACTCTGTCTCTGGGGTTCCACCTCCACTGCCTGTTCTGGTGAATCATAACCCGAAGTTTCTTCAGATTCCGCCAGCCTTCCATGATCTCGTCCCATTCACACGAGGCAGCTGATCCAAACTCATAAATCCTCTGGGAGGGAAAATACCTTTCTCGTATGCCCAGAGTTCATCGCTTTGAAGTCATATACAGTTACAGAAACTTCCCAAAACCTATGTTATGTCTGAGGACTTCTCTGAAATGTAAATAAAATGAAGATGCATAAACATAAAACAATTAATACTTGAGCCCATGGTCTCTGAAGATCCAAAAATGCAGCTTGCACAGCTTTTCAAGGTTAAGACAGAGAAGGAAACACCACAGACCCCCACCTCCGCCCGCTGTCAAAAGGCGGGGTTCTAAGTGTGGAGAGCAAAACGGAGAGGGAGATTTACTTCCCCTGCCCCCATGAACAATTAAGGAACGATCTATTCTAATCATGCATCTCCTTCAAACAGGTATCAAACGTCTCCGGGGGCAGACAGCTCAGGGAGCAGAGCCCACACCCGTCCCTGCAGGCAACACTCCTCATTAGGCTGTTCCGGAGACGTGAGATGCAGCAGGTTTAACGCATACTCAACACTGGAATAAAATTGCATCGAACACATCCATGTCCACCTGTCTCTCTACTTTCTTACGGCTGCTTCTGCACTCAAAGAGCAGTGCTGAGTAGCTGGGATAGAGACCATACGGCCTGCAAACCCTGCAGTACTTACTCCTTGGTCCTTTGCAGAAACAGTTTGCCAGCCCTGCTCAACACGATTCTTCAGACACAACGAGGCTTTGGAATGCTCCCATGTGTGGGCACCAAAACTCACCTACTGGGCCTTATTCCTTTGCCCATACCTCATGGTTGAACCTGTCCTCAAAAACACACAACACCCGAGCAAGATCTCCTCGGGGCTTCTACCATGGTCCAGAGGGGCTAACACAACGTTACCGCCCAGCGGAACTGCCTTAAGCACACCGAGTACCAAAATCAAAGTAAGGTGGGGTGTGATGCAAACCTGGTTAGCCTACATTCCTGCTGTTTTCTTTTCTAGACGAGCAGGACCACTCTGCCACCAAAGAGGTCCACTCCAAGTACCCAGCAGTCTCTGAACCCCTCCTTTCCTCTATAGGGTGTATTAGAAAGAAGTGTCCAATGTCCAGCTTCCATCTATGAGATGCACAAGGCAGACGAAATCACAGAAGTACGAATTTTAAATCTAAAGTCTTAGAGGTGCCCCCACCGCAGCTGGCACATGCTTAACGCAGCCTCTTTGCCTCGTTCCTTTATCTAAAGCACAGCGCCCTCACATGGTGCTGAAGGGAAGGGCAGTCCTGCTGAAAACCTGGAGGACAGAAGGGAACTCTCACAGCTCAGAGCCATGTGTGAAAGGGCCCAGCACTCACTCAGGCAGGATTTTAAATCAGTGTTATCCAGATATCCACTCTCAGATCCTTCGCAGATAGCGCCTCTCTGGAAACTTTACACCAAGAAGTATAAACTCTGACCTCTACAGAAACTCACTAAACCGCAGCAAATGGGATTCAGATGTTTCCATGTTCAGTACAGTGATGTGACCTAGACTTTAAACACTTTGGCAAAAACAGGAAAAATGATGTGGGCCTTCCAGTCCCTCCCAGAACATGATACAGCCTTGACCCGAGTCCTTCAGTGATCTGAGCCTTTCTCACCCCTGCTTAAGCCTCCTCACCCACAGCTCACACTCCCTGCCGCTGTTCCACCCTAGCTCCTACCAGGCCCCTCCATGGTCCCTTTTCCTCGTTTAACCAAAGATGCCAATTTCTCCAGTCCAGCAAATGGAGATCACATTCTTATCAGAACTCAAAAAATCCTACAAGGAGAACTGGTGAAGGCCAGGTTTAGAATTACTACCTAAGTTCCCCTACACTGACCAGAAGAGAGTAGTCTTACATAAAGACTCTGACCCTCAGGGTTTCTGACCTTTGTGGCAGATTCATATCAACTTGTTGCATGCTATGTGGGTAAGAGCAAGAGAATTCTAAAGGGTGGAGTGAGAGAAGGTGGAAGTGCGGAAAGCAGTTTCCTGTGCCAGGAAAGGACAGACACAAAAAGTATCAGAAACTACTTCCCCAGAAGATAGAGAAGCCTGCTCTGCACCCATCCCAGGCTCTGCCGGCTGGGGGCAGCCCATCTGCCAGCCATCTGTGCTCCTTGGGGGCATGATGAGAAGCTGAGAAGTGTTGTTTGGGCACCAATGTAACCAAGTGAGCCAGTGTGAGCAAAGGCAGGGCAGAGGTGCCAAGGACTTCCTCCCTCCCTTGGAGCACTCCACAGGTGCCGAAACCGCAGGGGGCAGGGGGTTAAGGGCAGATTATTGCCACACCCAGAGAGCTTCCAGGGACAGAGAGGGGGCTTATCACCAAGGTCAGCATTCCTCAGGCCTAGCTGAGGGCAGGTGCCAACAAATGCCTGCTTGTAGCATAAGGTAAAAATATTAGGGACACCTTCCCTTTCCTGGCTCCCATGTTTTAACTAAGAAGAGCAGGTTAGCGGCCTGTCTGGGGACCCTCCAAATATCCTTTCCTGGGTAAAGACTCAAAATTACAGAAAGGAGACCAATGCTTGACTCAATCCCCAATTCAAGAAAAGACGAACTGTACACATACAGATCGGTGTTCCCCATGACATGCACACAGCACACCTGTGCAGAAGCAAACAGGGCCCTCTCTACGTCTCGGCCAGGTGCACATCTCACTCTAGGGGCCTGATGGATTTCATCTGGGCCGGAACTGTGCTCCCTGGGCAGGCCGTGGCTATCTCGCAGTGCACCCCCACGTCGCTGCTGGCCTGACACACCTCTGAATTTTCAGGACTGAAAGCGCTGGATAATGAGATGACTCCCCTTTCTTGCCCTCTGCTCCTAGACCCTCTGGAAGGCTGGGGTGCTCCCTCCTGCCAGCGGCAGAGCACATCGGAGGCCTCACCGCCATCCCAGCCCTCCCCGGAGACCTCCCTTCATCCCCACCCTTGGCGCCCGGACAGATCGCCAGGCAGACCCGGAGGTGGCAAAGGCTGTACCAGGCCGCCGCCGGCGCCGCAGGCGCTGAGCGAGACGAGGGAGCCGGGGTGGCCGAGCACGCTGCCGGAGTAGAAGCACAGCTCGGCTGATCGTCCGTGGCGCCCGCCTGCGCCGGCCTCCTCCACCTCGAAGCCGCCGGATAGGAAGCGCAGGTCGCGGCGCAGTTGCAGGTACAGGTCGCGCCCGAAGGCCGGCGGGTGCAGCAGCAGGGCGCGCTCCCCCAGCCTGGCGCGCGGGGTTGCGGGGGGCGCGCGGGGCCGCCGGCGCCTGCGGGGCCCCGGGGCGCCGGGCAGGGGCGGCAGGTGCACGTCTTCCAGGCGCACCCGCCGCGGGAGCACCACCTCCACGTCGGCCGCCGCGTCGCCGACAGCTGCGGGGAGAAACGAGACGCGTCAGCGCGGCGGGGCCCGCCCTCCCGCCCGCCTGCCACTCGCGGGGGCCAGCGCCGGGCATCCAGCGCCAGCGCGGTCCCGAGACGGCGCCCTCGTCCCATCCCTCGCCCGGGCACCTCTGCGCCGGCCAGCGCCGCCGCCCGGGCCCCGCGCCACTCCGGACTCGGCCGCCCGAGCCCCTCCGGGGACGCGGCCCTCGGGGGAGCTGGACCCCCGGCGGCTGCCCCGAGCCGAGTCCTCTGGCCGCGGCCCGCGCCCCCTCGACCCTGCGGCTGTCAGCGGCCGGCCGCCGCGGCGCGGCCGCGCAAGCAGGCGGAGGCCGCCGGGGAGGGCAGGCGGAGGGTGGCCGCGGGAGGCGCGGACGGAGGGGCGGCGGGAGCGGGGGCGCTACCTGTGCCCGGGTCCAGTCCCCAGAGCAGCAGCAGCAGCAGGGGCAGGGCCAGGGGGGCAGCAGGGCGCCGTCACACATGGTCCTCGGGAGCAGGCGCCCCCGCGCGGCCGCGACGGAGCAGGAGCGCGCGAGGCGGCGGCGCCAGCTGGGTGAGGCTCCCCAGCCTTCGGAAAAAGTAATTAGCGCTGCGGACAAACCCAACGTGGTAAATCGCAAGCCCCGCCTTCTTCTCAAGAGGCGGGCAATGATTGGGCTCCCGCTTTCTCCCGCCCCGCCTCCCCCTCGCCGATTGGCTAGGACGGGCCTGACCCAGAGTGCGTAGTTAGGTTGTAAGCACTTTCTTACACGTGGTTTCTGGGCAGTTGCGGGAACGGGGCACCAGGTGGCGCAAGGGAGCCGCGTGAAGCCGCGCGTTCCCGGACCACTGGGGAAGACTCCTGACTGATGTTCAGTTTGCCCCCATATTTGGAACTCTGTTTCCCTGGAAGACAAGCCAGAAATTGTCTACCTTTAAGGGACTTCACCCATAAAGACATATTTTCTCTGTATCTAAAGTAAAATGAGTTTTGGTTGTTTGTGACAGAGCAGTTTCGTTCACAAAGTGTGCACACTGGAAGAAAAGCTATGAGAAACCTATGGTTTTCCAGTAGTCATGTACGAATGTGAGAGTTGGGCCATAAGCAGGCTGAGCGCCAAAGAACTGATGCTTTCGGAACTGGAAAAGACTCTTAGAATCCCTTAGATTGCGAGGAGATTCAACCAGTCCATCCTAAAGGAAATCAGTCCTGAATGAATATTCATTGGAAGGACTGATGCTGAAGCTGAAGCTCCAATACTTTGGCCACCTGATGCGAAGAACGGACTCATTTGAAAAGACCCTGATGCTGGGAAAGATTGAAGGTGGGAGAAGGGGATGACAGAGGATGAGATGGTTGGATGACATCATTGACTCCATGCACATGAGTTTGAGCAAGGTCTGGGAGATATTGAAGGACTGGGAAGCCTGGCGTGCTGCAGTTCATGGGGTCGCAAAGAGCTGGACACAACTGAACGACTGAAGCACAACTAGTTACATTCAAGGCAGTGGTGTTTATGCAAAATCTTCACACCTCCTGTTGTCCTTATCTTCACAGAAGTCAGTGAAACTGGCAAGATCACACCGTCTAACAGACTGAGAAACTGAGGGAGAGAGAGCTTAAGGAGCTTACTAACTCACCCAGTGAGTTCCTGTCAGAGCAAGAGCTGGAACTGTGGTCCTGACTTCCAGCCCAGTGCTGCTCGCTACAAACAAGAGCCCCCAACGCAAGCAGTAAGGAATATTACTCGGTTTTACAGATTAGGAAACAGACACACAGAGGCAAAGCCTGGACTTGGACCCAGGTCTTCCAGCAACAGAATGACTCGATTCTGTTCCTCAGAGTATAACTGAGGTCTTCAGGAAAGTTGACTCCTTTAGTTTCCTGAGGAGCGTCTTGTAGAAACAAAACAGAATGGATTGATATGCAGCCATGCTCAGTTCTCTCTCCTTTCCCCGTCCTACTCGGTTTTCTTTTCTCAAAGCAGAGGGGCTACAGCACTTCTCTTGTACTCTGCTGAGGGCCTCTCAGAATCTAAAATGTATCACAGGGATTACATGTCATCAGAAGGAATCCGGAGGTGAACACTATCCTGCTTTTGTGCCAGTTAACCCTAGGAGGGGACTGTGTCACTGACTCTTAATAAAGCCCAGCACTCTCATGACTGCTAACTCGTTTTGTGTTTCCCCAGGGCGTGGCTGGTGGAATCTTCTCCTGCTTTGTCTGCCCCACCCTCTACTGCTCCAGGGGGTGCCACTCATTGCTGGGCATCTGAAGCTTCTGAAAGTCTCCACACATATCCTGCTCATGGCCAGGTTTGGGGCTTTTTCTCTCCTCTGACAGCAGCCTCAGCCAAATGAAAGTTCAGCATCATCTTCTGGTGGAACATGATATCCTGGAGAGCTTTTTGGTGCAGTTTCGTTGGCCAAAGTCCTGCCATTGAAAGTCAGGGAGTAGCAGCCCCACTGCCTTTCAGGAATAGTCCTGCTGTTGGAACCCACCTGAGTTTGCCATCGTTAATCTATCAGATAGTCAGCAGTCTCCAGTCATTTTGGCACCAGGGATCAGTTTCATGGAAGATAATTTTTCCACAGGCGGGATGTGGGGAGGGCAGAGAGCAGATGGCTTGGAGATGATTCTCATAAGGAGCATGCAACCTGGGCCCCTGGATGTGCATTTCACAGGAGGGCTTGCGTTCCTACAAATGCCACTGCTGATCTGACAGGAGACAGAGTTCAACTGGTAATGTGAGCGATGGGGAGTGGTTGTCAACACAGATGAAGCTACCCTCGCTTGCCTGCCACTCACCTCCTGCAGTGTGGCCCAGTTCCTACCAGGTGGGGGTGGGGGGCTGAGATAGGTAACCCTCAAATGCATTAATCTGTAGGGACATGGAAGCTGAAGCAACAGAAAGATGACATTTCATCTTTCAGCCTGTCTGAAACATGAGAGCTTGGAAATATCTTCATTTCCCTTTGTAACAGGATGGGAGAGGACACTCTCCTGCCTGTGGATAGGGATGTACATTGGTGCAGCCAATTTGAAGAAAAAATAGACAAACTGTAGTCAAATTTAACATGTACACCCCTACAACTCTGCTATCTGTTCTGATTAACTACAACAGACAAACTGATAATGTGCAAAAGAATGCTCATCAGACCATGTTACTAACAGCAAAAAATTTTGTAAAAATCTGAATGTTAATCATTAGATAAATGGCTAATAGAGCCCAGAAATAAACCTGTGCATATATAATCAACTAATATTTGACAAGGGAGCCAAGAATACTCAAAAGAAAAGATAGCCTCTTTAATATATGGTGGTGGGAAAACTAGAAATCAGTTTGCAGGAAAAATGAACTTGGACCCCTGTCTGACACCACTCACAAAAAACAACTTGAAATAAATGTAAAATTTGAAATGGTAAAACTTGTAAAAGAAAACAGAGGAGAAAAGCTCCTTGACATTGGCCTTGGTAACAATTTCTTAAATGACAACTAAATTGCAAGAAACAAAGCAAAAATCAACAAATGGCACTGTATCAAATCTCAAAGTTTCTGCAAAGCAAAGGAAACCATCAACAGAATGAAAAGGCTACTAACAGAATGGGAGAAAATATTTACAGACCATATACCTGATAAGGGTTTATTACTGCAAAATATATGGGATATTTATGCAACTCACTAGAAAAAATAGCCATCCAGTTGAAAAATGGAAAAAGAACCTGAATAGTTTTCTAAAGAAAATGCCATACAAATGGCCAATAAGTACATGAAAAATTGTTCCAGGCTAACCATCATGGAAATGTAGATCAAAACCACAATGAGATATCACCTCATACCTTTTAGGATCAGTTAGTTGAGCTCAGTCCCTCAGTCATGTCCAGTTCTTTGCGACCTCATGAACCGCAGCATGCCAGGCTTCCTTGTCCATCACCAGCTTCTGGAGCTCACCCAAACTCATGTCCATTGAGTTGGTGATGCCGTCCATCCATCTCATCCTCTGTTGTCCCCTTTTCCTCCTGCCTTCAATCTTTCCCAGCATCAGGGTCTTTTCCAGTGAGTCAGCTCTTTACATCAGGTGGCCAAAGTATTGGAGTTTCAGCTTCCAACATCAATCCTTCCAATGAACACCCAGGACTGGTCTCTTTAGGATGAACTGGTTGGATCTCCTTGCAGTCCAAGGGACTCTCAAGAGTCTTTTCCAACACCACAGTTCAAAAGCATCAATTCTTCAGCGCTCAGCTTTCTTCACAATCCAACTCTCACATCCATACATGACCACTGGAAAAACCACAGCCTTGACTAGATGGACCTTTGTTGGCAAAGTAATGTCTCTGCTTTTCAATATGCTGTCTGGGTTTGTCATAACTTTCCTTCCAAGGAGTAAGCGTCTTTTCATTTCATGGCTGCAATCACTATCTGCAGTGATTTTGGAGCCAAAAAAAAAAAAAAAAGTCAGCCACTGTTTCCACTGTTATCCCATTTATTTGCCATGAAGTGATGGGACCAGATGCCACGATCTTCGTTTTCTGAATGTTGAGCTTTCAGCCAACTTTTTCACTCTCCTCTTTCACTTTCATCAAGAAGCTCTTTAGTTCCTCTTCACTTTCTGCCATAAGGGTGGTGTCATCTGTATATCTGAGGTTATTGATATTTCTCATGGCAATCTTGATTCCAGCTTGTGCTTCTTTCAGTTCAGTGTTTCTCATGATATACTCTACATAAAAGTTAAATAAGCAGGGTGACAATATACAGCCTTGACGTATTCCTTTCCCAATTTGGAACCAGTTTGTTGTTCCACATCCAGTTCTAACTGTTGCTTCCTGACCTGCATACAGATTTCTCAAGAGGCAGGTCAGGTGGTCTTGTATTCCCATCTCTTTCAGAATTTTCCACAATTTATTGTGATCCACACAGTGAAAGGCTTTGGCATAGTCAGTAAAGCAGAAACAGATGTTTTTCTGGAACTCTCTTGCTTTTTCGATGATCCAGCGGCAATTGATCACTAGTGGGGAAAACCACTAGACCATCATATCCCTTATGATTATAGAGTGGAAGTGAGAAATAGATCGTGGTTTTCCACCATGATCTGAGCAATTGCAATGGCAATTTGATCTCTGGTTCCCCTGCCTTTTCTAAAACCAGCTTGAACATATGGAAGTTCACAATTCATGTATTGCTAAAGCCTGGCTTGGAGAATTTTTAACATTACTAGCGTGTGAGATGAGTGCATTAATGTGGTAGTTTGAGCATTCTTTGGCATTGCCTTTCTTTGGGATTGGAATGAAAATTGATCTTTTCCAGTCCTCTGGCCACTGCTGAGTTTTCCAAATTTGCTGACATATTGAGAGCAGCACTTTCACAGCATCATCTTTTAGGATTTGAAACAGCTCCACTAGAATTCCATCACCTCCACTAGCTTTGTTCGTAGTGATGCTTTCTAAAGCCCACTTGACTTCACATTCCAGGATGTCTGGATCTGATCACACCATCATGATTATCTTGGTCATGAAGATCTTTTTGTACAGTTCTGTGTGTTCTTGCCACCTCTTCTTAATATCTTCTGCTTCTGTTAGGTCCAGACCATTTCTGTCCTTTATCAAGCACATCTTTGCATGAAATGTTCCCTTGGTATCTCTAATTTTCTTGAAGAGATCTCCAGTCTTTCCCATTCTGTTGTGTTCCTCTATTTCTTTGCATTGATCACTGAGGAAGGCTTTCTTATCTCTCCTTGCTATTCTTTGGAACTGTGCATTCAAATGGACATATCTTTCCTTTTCTCCTTTGCTTTTCATTTCTCTTCTTTTCACAGCTATTTGTAAGGTCTCCTCAGACAGCCATTTTGCCTTTTGCCTTTCTTTTTCTTGGGAATGGTCTTGATCCCTGTCTCCTGTACAATGTCATGAGCCTCCATCCATAGTTCATCAGGCACTCTATCAGATCTAATCCCTTAACTCAGTTTCTCACTTCCACTGTATAATCATAAGGGATATGATTTAAGTCATACCTGAATGGTCTAGTGGTTTTCCCCACTTTCTTCAATTTAAGTCTGAATTTGACAACAAGGAGTTCACGATCTGAGCCACAGTCAGCTCCTGGGCTTTTTTTTGCTGACTATATAGAGCTTCTCCATCTTTGGCTGCAAAGAATATAATCAATCTGATTTCAGTGTTAATCACCTGGTGATGTCCATATGTATAGTCTTCTCTTGTGTTGGTGGAAGAGGGTGTTTGCTATGATCAGTGCATTCTCTTGGCAAAACTCTATTAGTCTTTACCATGCTTCATTCTGTACTCCAAGGCCAAATATGCCTGTTACTCCAGGTGTATCTTGACTTCCTACTTTTGCATTCCAGTCCCCTATAATGAAAAGGACATCTTTTTTGGGTGTTAGTTCTAAAAATCTTGTAGGTCTTCATAGAACTGTTCAACTTCAGCTTCTTCAGTGTTACTGGTTGGGCCATAGACTTGGATTACTGTGATATTGAATGGTTTGCGTTGGAAATGAACAGAGATCATTCTGTTGTTTTTGAGATTGCATCCAAGTACTGCATTTAAGACTCTTTTGTTAACTGTTATGGCTACTCCATTTCTTCTAAGGGATTCTTGCCCACAGTAGTAGATATAATGGTCATCTTTTAGGATGTCTATTATCAAAAGAAAAGAAAAAGAGGAGACAACAAATGTTGGCAAGGATGTGATAAAAGGAACTCGTGCTTTGTTTGAGGGAATCTAAATTGGTACAGCCATTATGGAAAATAGGACAGAGAAAAAAATGGTACTACCACATGAATCCAGCAATTCCACTTCTGGGTATATATTTGAAGGAAGACATTAAATGAAATAAGTCAGTCACAAAAAGACAAATACTGTATGAGTCTCTTATATGAGGATATTAGGTGCCTGGAGTAGTCATTTACAGAAACAGAAGGGAGTCTAGTGGTTACTTGGGGATGGGAGGAATGGAGAGTCAGTGTTTAATGGGAACAAAGTTTCAGCCTAAGAAGATGAAAAAGCTCTCAAGATGGATGGTAGCAATGGCGTCACAACAATGTGAGTGTAACCTGATACCACTGCACACTTTAAATGACTTAAATGGCAAACTTTATGTTAGTTATATTTTTAAAAAATTGCTTGATAAAGGAAATCACTACTATTTACTATGATCCTGTTTCATCTTAACACACAAATTTCCTGGTCTTAATTTTGTGGAAGAGCAGTGCTTAATCTCATTTCACACATGGAAGAGGGCTGGGAGAGATTTAAAACAAGACAAACCAGCAGATAAAAGCCCTATAGATGGAAGTAGCAGTTTAAATCTGATGTAAGGAAGCCCTCTTTTTTGTCTGGGGGTCAAAGCTGTCTATTGCACTCACAAATGAGAAAGATGCTGAGTTTTTCAGCTTGTCTGGTGTTTTTGTGAACTGCTCCATTCTGGTGTCAGATCACGTTTTCTGACCGTGTTGTCTGGAACTGACTCCGCAGCAGGTCGGTTATGTTGAGTCTCATGGCCTCTTGGATGTTTGGATGCTGAAGTGACTTAGCAGCAGCAGCATTAGCAGCACCATCATCATGGCCACTACTATTGGTACTGAAAGCAAGGCAGTCCCCAAAGCAGCACAGACTCTGCCAAGAGACACCATGTTCAAGTGTCAGACTTAGAAACAGAGGGCCAGGGACTTCTCTGGTGGTCCAGTGGCTAAGACGCCAAGCTCCCAATGCTGGGGGCCTGGGTTTGATCCCTGGTCAGGGAACTAGATCTCACATCCTGCAACTAAAGATCCTGCATGCTGTGACTCAAAGACCCTGCACATCACAGCTAAGACCTGGCACAGCCAAATAAATTACTTTTAAAAAAAAAGGGGAGAAAGAAAGAAATGAGGGCCAAAGATACAGACTGTGCAGAGCACAAAGAAGACTGCAGGCTCTTCAGCCGAACATGACCCTCCCTTAATTCCCCCACTGCAAGCTTTCTTGAGCTGATGACTGATGGCTCCAGGTGCCAAGATTCATGTGCAAACCTGATCTGTATATAGGGGAAGAAAGCCCTGTGCTCCAGATATCACTGGGCATTGCTAGGGTGCTGAGGAGAGAGGGGTATTCCACATGACAACCTCCTCTTTGACACTAAATTCACTTGGATTTTGAGGCAACCTCCCTGGGGTCTTGGAGGGTAAAACATCTGCTTGCAATGTGGGAAACCTAGGTTCGATTCCTGGGTCAGTAAGATCCCATGGAGAAGGAAATGGCAACACATTCCAGTACTCTTGCCTGAAAAATCTCATGGACATGGGAGCCTGGCAGGCTACAGTCCGTGGGGTCCCAATGAGCTATTTTATTTTCACTTTTTCACTTTCCTTCCTGGGAGCCAGTCAGGTGCCACATCCTCTCCAGCAGAGGGCGTCGAGCATCAGTTCTGTCTTCCCACACCACATTTGGTGTGAAACGCAGGCCCCAGCTCCGTTTGTTCCAAAGTCCTGCTTTTTCAGATTTATATTTTGCCCTTTCCCTGTTGACCTTGGATCCTCCCCCAAATTCAGCTACTTGGCTGGCAGCCTGGTCCCCAGGTGAATATGGCCAACCTCTCCCTGTGGGTTTCCAGGCTTTTTCCTGGTTTCAGAGCTATGGTGGTGTCCGCTTATTGTGAAAGGTACCCTGGACGCATGAAGCCATCCTTGCTTGACTCAGGCCCCTGTTCTGATATGGCTGAAAAATTCTAAGTTATCACTCCTCTGACCAATTATCTTTCAGCATAGCTGTTACTGGTCAATCAGGGTTGTACTAAGGTATTTCTAGCCCTACCCTTTCTCAGTATCCTGACTCTTCCCCTCCCCTAGACTGTGCTCCTGAGGTCTTAGCCTGCATTGGAGTGAGTGTCTGTGGCCTTCAAGTGTCCTCATTGTTGAAAAGACAACTCCATCCTTATGTCCTGCTGAAGGTCACTGGAAGCATCACCTAACCAGGAGGCAAGCCTTGCAGCCCGCATGTCTGAATGAACAGGATAAGAGTCTTCAGTGCCAGACTTGAGCTCACAGCTTCATCCCAACCAACTCCCCTTGATGAGGATGACTGAGAAAAGCAACATATTTTTCATTGTTTTGTAAAACACCTTTCCCTTTTCCCATGTCTCTCTCTTCTTTTAGCTTTTCCTCTCAAGATTCCCTTCCTTCTCTCCTAGTCCTTTCTTTGCTCAAAGAAGCCTCCTTCTCTGGTACACTAGGCTAAAACATAATGCAAGTAAAGACTGAAAAGTGGGATAGACAGAAATTTGTATTTGATTTTAACAAATGGTAATGGCTGAAACTGGAGTGATGATAGACTATTCAATATGAGATTGGATGACTATAAACTTGGACAAAACTTACATTAAATTATATGATGCTTTTAAAATATATCTGCTCATTATAACCCCCTACTCTTCAATAGGTGGAATCTAACTCTTCTGCTTTGAAAGTGTGGAGGAAGGGTAGAGAAAGACTCACTGACTTGCTTTTAATGAATAGAATGTACTGGGAATGATTTTTTGTGATTTCTGGGGTAGGTCATAAAGAGACTAGAACTCAGCCTGTTCTTCTCTAAGATTACTTACTTTGGTGGAAACCAGTGGCATGAAGACACTCAACAAGCCCTGTGGAAATGCCCGTGGAAAGGGGACCAATATGATAGAATTAACAACTAGCCATGTGATGGAGCCACTTTGGAACCAGATCTTCCAGACCCCATCAAGTTTTCAGATGATTTTAGTTCTCAGTATTAAGATTCTATCCAGAACATTGTGAGCAGAAGTAAGCCACACCCACTGTACCCTGAGTGAACTCATGACCCACAAAAACCAAGAGAAAATAAATTATATTAGTTTTTAAAGGCAGTATGTCTTTTGGGGGGAGGAGAATAGAACTTGTTGTGCAGCAATAGCTAACTCATACAGATGCAGAGCATATGCTAAAATTAATTCCAAGACAGATTAAAGATTTATATGAAAACATTCATAAGTATAGGAAGTGGTCATCAGGAGTTTAGTGTACCTAGAAGCAAAAGGCAGAGTAAGCAAGTCACCTGCATTCACAAGAGCAGTCAGATGGTTGGTCCCCGTGCGTGGCTTCCACACCAAGGCTTGCCTCAGATCCAGGGCTGAAACTGACCAGCTTGCCTTGAGAGAAATGAGTGTGGATGCTTGTATCTGTGATCACATGTGTTTGGCAACATCAAAGAAAAACTAGTACGCAAGGTAGGCAGAAATACTTTTTAAAACATGTCATACAAGAGGACTGGTTCAAGACGACAGAGGGAAGGACGTGCACTCCTCTCCTACCAGAGCACCAAAATCACAACTAGGTGCTGAACAGCCATCAACAGGAAGACACGGGAACCCACCAAAAATAGACACCCCACATCCAAGGACAAAGAAAGAGCCACGATAAAACAGTAGGAGGGGCATGATCACGATGAAATCAAATCCACAAACTGGAGAACAATAGTACCAAAGAGGTTGTCACACTATTGTGAAGATTCTAGGCCCCATATCGGGCTCCCCAGCCTGGGGGAAGGACCTGGGGATCCCCAGATAATCTGATTTTGAAGTCCAGTGGAATTTGATTACAGGAACTCTACCTACTGGGAGAAACAGAGACTGCACTCTTGGAGGGCACAAAGAAATCTTGTGTGCACCAGGACCCAGAAGAAGGGAACAGTGGCCCCAACGGAGATTCAGCCAGACCTTCCTCTGAGTGCTTAGGGTCTCCTGCAGAGGCATGGGTTGGCAGTGGCCCACCATGGGGAGAGGGGCCCTGGTGGCAGCAGTCCTGGGAGATGTAACTCAGTGTAAGTCCTCTTGGAGGTTACCAGTGGCCCTAAACTCTAGGACTGTGTCACCTGTAAACTCCAGCACTGTGTCGCCTTAAGCCAGACAACTAACAGGGAGGGAGCCCAGCCCCACCCACCAGCAGACAGTTGGATTCAAGTTGAACTGAGTGTGTCCCTAGTACCCAAGGCAGGCAGAAATACTTTTTTTAAAAATGTCATACAAGAGGATTGGTTCAAGATGACTGAGTAGAAGTCTGGCCACCAGAGCAAGACCCAGGTTTCCCCACAGCCAGTCCCTCCCATCAGGAAGCTTGCACAAGCCTCTTACCCTCACGCACCAGAGAGAAGACAGAAGAAACAAGAACTACAGTCCCAGCATCTTCCAGAATTAATACCATAATCACCGAAAGATAACCAAAATGAAAACAAATAAGATTATATCCCAGACAAAGAAACAAGATAAATCCCCAGAAATATAACTAAATGAAATGGAGATAGGCAACCTTCCACAAAAGAATTCAGAAAAATGATAGTGAAGATGATCCAGGATCTCAGAAAAATAATGGAGAAGATGCAAAAAAAAAAAATGTTTACCAAAGCCCTAGAAGAACTAAAGAACAAAAAAACAGAGATGGACAATACACTAGAAGGAATCAATAGCAGAATAACTGAAGCATAAGAATGGATAAGTGACCTGGAAGATAGGGTGGTGGAAATCAATGCTGCAAAACAGAATATAGAAAAAGAATGAAAAGAAATGAAGACAGCCTAAGAGACCTCTGGGACAACTTCAGACATACCAATATTCACATTATAGGGGGTCCCAGAAGGAGAAAAGAGAGAGAGAAAGAACCTCTCAAAAATTTGAAGAGACAGTAGCTGAAAACTTCCCCAACCTGGGGAAAAAAAAAAAGGTCAACCGAGTTCAGGAAGTTCAGAGTCCCAGACAGGATAAACCCATGGAGAGAGACACAGTAATCAAACTGACAAAAATTAAAGACAGATAAATTATTAAAAGAAATAAGGGGGAAAAGGCAAACAACATACAAAGGAAATCCCATAAGGATATCAGCTGATTTTTCAACAGAAACTCTACAAGCCAGAAAGGAATGACACAATATATTCCAAGTGATTAAAGGGAAGAACTGACAACCAAGAAAACCTAGCAAGACTCTTATTCAGATTTGATGGAGAAATCAAAAGCTGTCCAGATAAGCAAAAATTAAGAGAATTCAGTTCAGTTCAGTTGCTCAGTCATGTCCGACTCTTTGTGACCCCAGGGACTGCAGCATGCCAGGCCGCCCTGTCCATCACCAACTCCTGGAATTTACCCAAACTCATGTCCATCAAGTTGGTGATGCCATCCAACCATCTTATCCTCTGTCATCCCCTTCTCCTCCTACCTTCAATCTTTCCCAGCATCAGGGTCTTTTCAAATGAGACAGCTCTTCACATCAAGTGATCAAAGTATTGGAGTTTCAGCTTCAACAACAGTCCTTCCAATTAACACTCAGGACTGATCTCCTTTAAGATTGACTGGTTGGATCTTGCAGTCCAAGGGACTCTCAAGAGTCTTTTCCAACACCACAGTTCAAAAGCATCAATTCTTCAGCACTCAGCTTTCTTCACAATCCAACTCTCACATCCATACATGACCACTGGAAAAACATAGCCTTGACTAGATGGACCTTTGTTGGCAAAGTAATGTTTCTGCTTTTCAATATGCTATCTCTAAATTTGTCATAGCTTTTCTTCCAAGGAGTAAGTGTCTTTTAATTTCATGGCTGCAGTCACCAACTGCAGTGATTTGGGAGCACCCCCCGCCCCCTGCCCCCCAGCAAAAAATGAAGTCTGCCACTGTTTCCACTGTTTCCCCATCTATTTGCCATGAAGTGATTGGACTGGGTGCCATGATCTTAGTTTTCTGAACTTTGAGCTTTAAGCCAACTTTTTCACTCTCCTCTTTCATTTTCATCAAGAGGCTCTTTAGTTCTTCTTCACTTTCTGCCATAAGGGTGGTGTCATCTGCATATCTGAGGTTATTGATATTTCTCCCAGCAATCTTGATTCCAGCTTGTGCTTCTTCCAGCCCAGCATTTCTCATGATGTACTCTGCATAGAAGTTAAATAAGCAGGGTGACAATATACAGCCTTGGCGTACTCCTTTTCCTATTTGGAACCAGTCTGTTGTTCCTTGTCCAGTTCTATTAAGCACCTCTGGGGAAGGGGGGCTGCCATCTATGGGGTCGCACAGAGTCGGACCCGACTGAAGTGACTTAGCAGCAGCAGCAACAAACCAATTTTACAACAAATACTGAAGGAAATTCTCTAGGCAGGAAACATAAATGAAGGGAAAGAGCTACAAAAATAAACCCAAACAATTAACAAAGGATCATATATGTTGATGCTGCTGCTGCTAAGTTGCTTCAGTTGCCCACCAGGCTCCTCTGTCCCTGGGATTCTCCAGACAAGAATACTGGAGTGGGTTGCCATTTCCTTCTCCAATATATGTTGATAATTACCTTAAATGTAAATAGACAAAAGACATAGACAGACTGGGTGAATACAAAAACAAGACCCATATGCATGTCTACAAGAGACCCACCTAAGACCTATGGACACTTACAGACTGAATGTAAGGGAATGGGAGAAGGTACTTCATGCAAATGGAAATCATAAGAAAGCTGGAGTAGCAATACTCATATAAGACAAAATAGACTTTAAAACAAAGACTGATGGGGGAAGATGGCGGAGGAATAGGATGGGGAGAACACGTTCTCCCTCTCTACCTCATCAAAAGAACATTTCAACGCTGAGTAAATTCCACAAAATAACTTCTGACTGCTGGCAGAGGACATCAGGCATCCAGCAAAGCAGATCATTGGCTTCAAAACCAGGTAGAAATTATTTTAAAAACGAAGATAGAGACAAAGGAGGTAGGGAGGGAACCCCGGCACGGGAAGGGAATCCCGTCCCAAGAAGAGACTCTTAAAAGAGAGGTTCCCTAAAATTGGGGAACTTTCTCACAGCTGTGTATGGGGCGAGCCCTGGAAGCACAGTGGGCAACATAACAGGAAGGAAGAATAAATAAATAATTAAAACCAACAGATTACAAATTCAACAGTATAACCCCCAGCGGATAAGCAGGGCAAATGCCTGCGTCCGACAGCAGTGGGGGTTGGGCAGGGAGGAGCGGCCCGTGACAGCACTTTCTAAGAATTGGGCCGCAGAAGACATAGGCTGCAGGGCCTTTCTCGAGAATCGCGGCGTAACGGGGCCAGAATCGGATCCGCGCGTGGCTAGAACGATTTATCCCAGACTAGCAAACCAGACTGGGGGATAACTAACACGCAAAACGCTCGAACGTAAGACACATTCAGGCCCTCGCACAGAACAAAGGACGGATCGGAAATAGCCGGCTGCAGACCATCCCCCCACCTGCGACAGGCAGCCAGAGCCTGAAGCGCTGGAAGAGGGCAGTCGCAGCTCAAGAGAGACATTGCCTACCAAATTGCAAGCAAGCTTCTTTATTGAGACTTCTCGGGTCTCTGATCAGTCATCATCTGCCTGAGAAAGAGCCCCGGCGGAGCTCCCAGAAAACTGAGCGACCTGGAAAGCCCAGAAGACGCAACAATAGTGCGCACCAAACTCCCTAGCCACTCGAACTTGGAACCAAACCCCGACACCCGGAGGGGGCTTCCTGAGCGGCTTAGACAGGGGAAGTGCATGAAGCATAGGGCAGGCTCCACACAGTTATCCCACGGAGCGAGAAGGGGCAAGCCCAGGGCAGAGCTCACCACCACCCTCCCTGTGGCAAGACAGAAATCAGACACTGAAGAGACCAGCAAACAGAGGAAGTCAAAGAGAGGGAGCTGCCTTGGTAGCGACCCCACACAGTCCACAATGACAGAGAAAGCGCTAGATATACCGTTACTACTTTTATGATCAAAAAAAAAATTTTGGGGGAGGGGATGATGTGGAAGCGTGATTTTTCTTTTTCTTTTTTTTTTTTAAGAATTTTTTTCTTTCTTTAAAAATTTTTTTTCCTTTTTAAATTTGTTTTTTCTTCTTTTCTTTTTTGTCTTTTTTTTCCCTAAACTTGCTTAAATTTTTAAGTCTTCTATATCTCTATTTATTATTTTTATAACCTAATATTACTTTTCAAAAAAAAAAAACCCTATCGTTGAAGCAAACGCCATATATAGTCCTATTGGTGGAGGAAGTTGCCTTTTAATAATTCTGGAGTCTTTTATTATATTTTACTTTTTTTTCTCTATTTTTTTTTTTAATTTCTCTCTCCTTCTTCTTCTTCCCTTCAATAATCTATCTTTGAAAATCCAATCTTTACTCCAGATTTTTAATCTTGGCATTTTGGTATTTGTTGCCAATTTTGTACTTTTAAAAACCTAACCTTCAGTACCTAGTTTTACATGAGTGCAAGACTACTGGCTTGACCACTCTCTCCACCTTTGGAATCTCTCTTTTCTCCACTAGGTGGCTTTTGTCTCCTCCCTCCACCTCCTCCTCTCTACCCAACTCTATGAATCTCTGTTTGCTCCAGAAGGAGGAGAATTCTAAGGGAACTGGTCACTGGCCGGATCTGTATCCCTCCTTCCCATCTCCCTCTTTTATCCTCCTGTCCACCTCTATCTACTTCCTCCCTCTCCTCTTCCATGTATAACTCTGTGACCACCTCTGAGCAGTCCAGACTTCAGAGCGCACACAAGAAAGTGGTTACGGGCTAGCTTGCTTTTTCCTCTTTTGATTCCACCTCATCCCATTCCACTCACCTCTAACTACTCCCTCCCTCTTCTCTCCTCCAAGTAACTCAGCGATCCTCTAGGGACGACCCTCAAGGTGGAGAAACCTATCATCATTAACCTAGATGTTTTAACATTAGTGCTGAATAGATGGAGAAATCATGAGGCTATTGTAAAAATAAATCTGAAAACCAGAATCAGGAGGCATAAGTCCAAAGCCTGAGATCATCAAAGAATTCCTGAATACAGGGAACATTATCCAATAAGAGCTCATCAAACGCCTTCATACCTATACTGAAACTGAGCACTGCCCAAGGGCCAACAAGCTCCAGAGCAAGACGTACCACGCAAATTCTCCAGCAACACAAGAACAAGCTCCTGAGCTTCAATACACAGGCAACTCAAAATACTCCAAAACCATTGACGTCTCATAACCCATTACTTCACACTTCACAGCAATCCAGAGAGAGGAAATCCAGCTCCACCCACCAGAACTCCAACACAAGCCTCCCTAATCAAGAAACTTTGACAAGCCACTGATATAACCCCAAACACAGAGAGGAAGCTCTACAAGAAAGAGAATTCCACAAATTCCCAGAATATAGAAAAGCCACCCCAAACGCAGCAATATAACCAAGATGAAGAGACAGAGGAATACCCAGCAGGTAAAGGAACAGGAGACATGTCCACCAAACCAAACAAAAGAGGAAGAGATAGGGAATCTACCTGAGAAAGAATTCCGAATACTGATAGTGAAAATGATCCAAAATCTTGAAATCAAAATGGAATCACAGATAAATAGCCTGAGGTCAAGGATTGAGAAGATGCAAGAAAGGTTTAACAAGGACCTAGAAGAAATAAAAAAGAGTCAACATTTAATGAATAATGCAATAAATGAGATCAGAAACACTCTGGAGGCTACAAATAGTAGAATATCGGAGGCAGAAGATAGGATTAGTGAAATAGAAGATAGAATGGTAGAAATAAATGAATCAGCAAGGGAAAAAGAAAGACGAATTAAAAGAAATGAGGACAACCTCAGAGACCTCCAAGACAATATGAAACGCTCCAACATTCGAATTATAGGAGTCCCAGAAGAAGAAGACAAAAAGAAAGACCATGAGAAAATACTTGAGGAGATAATAGTTGAAAACTTCCCTAAAATGGGGAAGGAAATAATCACCCAAGTCCAAGAAACCCAGAGAGTGCTAAACAGGATAAACCCAAGGCGAAACACCCCAAGACATATTTTAATCAAACTAACAAAGACCAAACACAAAGAACAAATATTAAAAGCAGCAAGGGAAAAACAACAAATAACACACAAGGGGATCCCCATAAGAATAACTGCAGATCTTTCAATAGAAACTCTTCAGGCCAGGAGGGAATGGCAAGACATACTTAAAGTGATGAAGGATGATAACCTTCAGCCAAGACTACTGTACCCAGCAAGGATCTCATTCAAATATGAAGGAGAAATCAAAAGCTTTACAGACAAGCAAAAGCTGAGAGAATTCAGCACCACCAAACCAGCTCTCCAACAAATACTAAAGGATAGACTTTAGAAAAGAAACACAAAAAGGACGTATAAACCCGAACCCAAAACAATAAAGTAAATGGCAACAGGAACATACTTATCAATAATTACCTTAAATGTAAATGGGTTGAATGCCCCAACCAAAAGGCAAAGACTGGCTGAATGGATACAAAAACAAGATCTCTATATATGCTGCCTACAAGAGACCCACCTCAAAACAACGGACACATACAGACTAAAAGTGAAGGGCTGGAAAAAGATATTCCATGCAAATAAAGACCAAAAGAAAGCAGGAGTAGCAATACTCATATCCGATAAAATAGACTTTAAAACAAAGGCTGTGAAAAGGGACAAAGAAGGCCACTACATAATGATTAAAGGATCAATCCAAGAAGAAGATATAACAATTATAAATATATATGCACCCAACATAGGAGCACCGCAATATGTAAGACAATTGCTAACAAGCATGAAAGGGGAAATTAATAATAACACAATAATAGTGGGAGACTTTAATACCCCACTCACACCTATGGACAGATCAACTAAACAGAAAATTAACAAAGAAACGCAAACGTTAAATGATACAATAGACCAGTTAGACCTAATTGATATCTATAGGACATTTCACCCCAAAACAATGAATTTCACCTTTTACTCAAGTGCACATGGAACCTTTTCCAGGATAGATGACATTCTGGGTCATAAATCCAACCTTAATAAATTCAAAAAAATCAAAATTATTCCAAGCATCTTCTCTGACCATAATGCACTAAGGTTAGATCTCAATTATAGGAGAAAAACTATTAAAAATTCCAACATTTGGAGGCTGAACAACACTCTTCTGAATAATCAACAAATCACAGAAGAAATCAAAAAAGAAATCAAAATATGCATCGAAATGAATGAAAATGAAAACACAACTACACAGAACCTTTGGGACACTATAAAAGCAGTCCTAAGAGGAAAGTTCATAGCAATACAGGCATACCTCAAGAAACAAGAAAAAGTCAAATAAATAACCTAACTCTACACCTAAAGCAACTGGAAAAGGAAGAAATAGAGAACCCCAGAGTAAGTAGAAGGAAAGAAATCCTAAAAATTAGGGCAGAAATAAATGCAAAAGAAACAAAAGAGACCATAGCAAAAATCAACAAAGCAAAAAGCTGGTTCTTTGAAAGGATAAATAAAATTGACAAACCATTAGCCAGACTCATCAAGAAACAAAGAGAAAAAAAAATCAAATCAACAAAATTAGAAATGAAAATGGAGAGATCACGACAGACAACTCAGAAATACAAAGAATCATAAGAGACTACTATCAGCAATTATATGCCAATAAAATGGACAACTTGGAAGAAATGGACAAATTCTTAGAAAAGTACAACTTTCCAAAACTGAACCAGGAAGAAATAGAAAATCTTAACAGACCCATCACAAGCATGGAAATTGAAACTGTAATCAGAAATCTTCCAGCAAACAAAAGCCCAGGTCCAGACGGCTTCACAGCTGAATTCTACCAAAAATTTCGAGAAGAGCTAACACCTATCTTGCTGAAACTATTCCAGAAAATTGCAGAGGAAGGTAAACTTCCAAACTCATTCTATGAGGCCACCATCACCCTAATACCAAAACCTGACAAAGACACCACAAAAAAGAAAATTACAGGCCAATATCACTGATGAACATATATGCAAAAATCCTCAACAAAATCCTAGCAATCAGAATCCAGCAACACATTAAAAAGATCATACACCATGACCAAGTGGGCTTTATCCCAGGGATGCAAGGATTCTTCAATATCCGCAAATCAATCAATGTAATTCATCACATTAACAAACTGAGAAATAAAAATCATATGATTATCTCAATAGATGCAGAAAAAGCCTTTGACAAAATTCAGCATCCATTTATGATAAAAACTCTCCAGAAAGAAGGAATAGAAGGAACATACCTCAACATAATAAAAGCTATATATGACAAACCCACAGCTAACATTATCCTCAATGGTGAAAAATTGAAACCACTTCCCCTAAAGTCAGGAACAAGACAAAGGTGTCCACTCTCACCACTACTCTTCAACATCGTACTGGAAGTTTTGGCCACAGCAATCAGAGCAGAAAAAGAAATACAAGGAATCCAAATTGGAAAAGAAGAAGTAAAACTCTCCCTGTTTGCAGATGACATGATCCTCTACATAGAAAATCCTGAAGACTCGACCAGAAAACTACTAGAGCTAATCAATGAATATAGTAAAGTTGCAGGATATAAAATCAACACTCAGAAATCCCTTGCATTCCTATACACTAATAATGAGAAAGTAGAAAAAGAAGTTAAGGAAACAATTCCATTCACCATTGCAACGAAAAGAATAAAATACTTAGGAATATTCCTACCTAAAGAAACTAAAGACCTATATATCGAAAACTATAAAACACTGATGAAAGAAATCAAAGAGGACACTAATAGATGGAGAAATATACCATGCTCATGGGTCGGAAGAGTCAATATAGTGAAAATGAGTATACTACCTAAAGCAATCTACAGATTCAATGCAATTCCCATCAAGCTACCAGCAGTATTTTTCACAGAACTAGATCAAATAATTTCAAGATTTGTATGGAAATACAAAAAACCTCGAATAGCCAAAGCAATCTTGAGAAAGAAGAATGGAACTGGAGAAATCAACTTGCCTGACTTCAGGCTCTACTACAAAGCTACAGTCATTAAGACAGTATGGTACTGGCACAAAGACAGAAATATAGGTCAACGGAACAAAATAGAAACCCCTGAGATAAACCCACACACCTATGGACACCTTATCTTCGACAAAGGAGGCAAGAATATACAATGGAGTAAAGACAGTCTCTTTAACAGGTGGTGCTGGGAAAACTGGTCAACCACTTGTAAAAGAATGAAACTAGACTTGTTTCTAACACCGTACACAAAAATAAACTCAAAATGGATTAAAGATCTAAATGTAAGACCAGAAACTATAAAACTCCTAGAGGAAAATATAGGCAAAACACTCTCCGACATAAATCACAGCAGGATCCTCTATGATCCAACTCCCAGTATACTGGAAATAAAAGCAAAAATAAACAAATGGGATCTAATTAAAATTAAAAGCTTCTGCACAACAAAGGAAACTATAAGCAAGGTGAAAAGACAGCCTTCTGAATGGAAGAAAACAATAGCAAATGAAACAACTGACAAACAACTAATCTCAAGGATATATAAGCAACTTATGCAGCTCAACTCCAGAAAAATAAACGATCCAATAAAAAAAATGGGCCAAAGAACTAAATAGGCATTTCACCAAAGAAGACATATGGATGGCTAACAAACACATGAAAAGATGTTCAACATCACTCATTATCAGAGAAATGCAAATCAAGACCACAGTGAGGTACCATTTCACTCTAGTCAGAATGGCTGCGATCCAAAAGTCTACAAGCAATAAATGCTGGAGAGGATGTGGAGAAAAGGGAACCCTCTTACACTGCTGGTGGGAATGCAAACTAGTACAGCCATTATGGAAAACAGTGTGGCGATTCCTTAAAAAATTGCAATAGAACTGCCTTATGACCCAGCAATCCCACTGCTGGGCATACACACCGAGGAAACCAGAATTGAAAGAGACACATGTACCCCAATGTTCATTGCAGCACTGTTTATAATAGCCAGGACATGGAAGCAACCTAGATGTCCATCAGCAGATGAATGGATAAGAAAGCTGTGGTACATATACACAATGGAATACTACTCAGCCCTTAAAAGAATAAATTTGACTCAGTTCTAATGAGATGGATGAAATTGGAACCGATTATACAGAGTGAAGTAAGCCAGAAAGAAAAACACCAATACAGTATACTGACACATATATATGGAATTTAGAAGATAGTAATGACGACCCTATATGTGAGGCAACAAAAGAGACACAGAGGTATAGAATGGACTTTTGGACTCTGAGGGAGAGGGAGAGGGTGGGATAGTTTGGGAGAATGGCACTGAAACATGTATACTTTCTTGTAAGAAAAGAAGCACCAATCTATGTTCAATGCAGGATGCAGGATGCATGGGGCTGGAGCACAGGATGATTCAGGTAGAGGATGTGGGATGAGAGGTGGGAGGGGGCTTTGGCATTGGGAGATTGTGTTCACCTGTGGCTGATTCATGTCAATGTATGGCAAAACAAATACAGTATTGTAATTAAAAAAATAAAAATTAAAAAAAAAAAAAAGAAAAAAATAAAGATGAAGAATCTGAGTCTCATCAAGGTCAAATAACTTGCCAAAGGTGAGATAGCTAATATAAAGGTACAGCCAGTGCTCCAGGTCAGTCCTAAAGCTAAAATCCATGTTGTTTTTACTATGCCATGCTGCACTGGGCGAAACCAATCAATTATTGATTTAGGTAAAGAGCTTAGAATTATGACCTTTTTTGGTTAAAAATTAAAATAAAAATAAATACAAATAAAAAAAATAAAAATAAAACAAAGACTGTTGTAAGAGACAAAGAAGGACATTACATAATGATAAAGGGTTCAATCCAAGAAGAAGGTACAACAATTATAACTATATATAGACCCAACAAAGGAGCACCTCAATTCATGAGGCAAATCCTAACAAACATAAAGGGATAAATCAACAGTAACGCAATAACAGTGGGGGATTTTAATACCTCACTTTCATCAATGGACAGATCATCCAGACAGAAAATCTATAAGGAAACATAGGCCTTAAAGGACACTTTAGACAAGCTGGATTTAACTGCCATCTATTGAGCGTTCCGTCTGAAAGCAGCAGACGACACATTCTTGTCAAGTGCACATAGAATGTTCTCCAGGATCGACCACATGCTGGGCCACAAGATGAGCTCTGATGAATTTACAAAAATTGAAATCATATCAAGCATCTTTTCATATCACAACACTATCCAATTAGAAATAAAATACAAGGAAAAAAACAAAAAACTCTAAGAAACACAAACATATGGTGGCTAAACAATATGCTAGTAAACAACCATTGGATCACTGAAGAAATCAAAGAAGAATTGAAAAAACCCCTAGAGACAGATGAAAATGAAAACACATCAGTCCAAAACTAATAGGATGCCCCAAAAGCAGTTCTAAGAGGGAAGTCTGTAGCAATACAATGTTACCTCAAGAAACAAGGAAAATCTCAAATAAACAACCTAACTTTACACCTAAAACAACTAGACAAAGAAGAACAAACAAAACCTAAAGTTAGCAGAAGGAGTAAGTTATAAAAATCAGAGCAGAAATAAATGAAATAGAGACAAAGAAAACAATGGCAAAGATCAATGAAACTAAAAGATGGTTCTTTGGAAAGATAAACAAAATTGATAACTCTTTAGCCAGATTCATCAAGAAAAAAGGAAGAGGACTCAAATCGGTAAAATCAGAAATGAAAAAGAGAGACGTTACAACTGTCTCCATAGAAATACCAAGGATCATAAAAGACTACAATGAACAATTGTTTGCTGATAAAATGGACTACCTGGAAGAGATGGACAAATTCTTAGGTACAGTCTCCCTAGATTGAACCAGGAAGAAATAGAAACTATGAACAGACCAATCATAAGCACTGAAATTGAAACCATGATTGAAAACCTCCCACCAAACAAGAGCCCAGGACCTGATGGCTTGACAGGCAGATTTTATCAAACATTTGGAGACGAGTTAATGCTAATCCTTCTGAAACTGTTCAAAAAGTCACAGAGGAAGGAAAACTTTCCAACTGATTTTATGAGGCCACTGTCAGTCTGCTACCTAAATCAGACAAAAATATCACCTAAAAAGATTACAGGCCAATATCACTGATGAACATAGATGCAAAAATTCTTGACAAAATACTAGCAATCTATATCCAACAATACATTAAAAAGATCATACACCATGATCAAATGGGATTCATCCCAGGAATGCAAGGATTTTTCATCATCCACAAATCAATCAATGCAATACACCATGTCAACAAATTGAAGAATAAAAACCATATAGATAATCTCAATAGATGCAGAAAAAGCTTTTGACAAAATTCAGCACAAATTTATGATTAAAAAAAAAAAAAAAACCTCTCCAGAAAGTGGGCATACCCATTTAATACCACAACATAATCAAGGCCATATATGACAAACCTACAGCTAGTATCATGTTCAATGGTGAAAAGATGAAACCATCCCTCTGGGATGAGGAAGAAGACAAGTATGTCCATTTCACCACTTTTATTCAACAGAGCTTTGTAAGTCCTCAGTTCAGTTCAGTCGCTCAGTCGTGTCCGACTCTTTAGGATCCCATGAATTGCAACATGCCGGGCCTCCCTGTCCTTCACCATCTCCCGGAGTTCACTCAGACTCACGTTCATCGAGTCAGTGATGACATCCAGCCATCTCATCCTCTGTCATCCCCTTCTCCTCCTGCCCCCAATCCCTCCCAGCATCAGACTCTTTTCCAATGAGTCAACTCTTCACATGAGGTGGCCAAAGGACTGGAGTTTCAGCTTTAGCATTATTCCTTCCAAAGAAATCCCCAGGCTGATCTCCTTCAGAATGGACTGGTTGGATCTCCTTGCAGTCCAAGGGACTCTCAAGAGTCTTCTCCAACACCACAGCTCAAAAGCTTCAATTCTTTGAAACTCAGCCTTCTTCACAGTCCAACTCTCACATCCATACATGACCACAGGAAAAACCATAGCCTTGACTAGATGGACCTTAGTTGGCAAAGTCATGTCTCTGCTTTTGAAAATGCCATCTAGGTTGGTCATAACTTTTCTTCCAAGGACTAAGCGTCTTTTAATTTCATGGCTGCAATCACCATCTGCAGTGATTTTGGAGCCCCCAAAAATAAAGTCTGACACTGTTACCACTGTTTCTCCATCTATTTCCCATGAAGTGATGGGACCAGATGCCATGATCTTCGTTTTCTGAATGTTGAGCCTTAAGCCAACTTTTTCGCTTTCCTCTTTCACTTTCATCAAGAGGCTTTTTAGCTCCTCTTCACTCTCTGCCATAAGGGTGGTATCATCTACATATCTGAGGTGACTGATATTTCTCCTGGAAATCTTGATTCCAGCTTGTGTTTCTTCTAGTCCAGCATTTCTCATGATGTACTCTGCATATAAGTTAAATAAACAGGGTGACAGTATACAGCCTTGACGTACTCCTTTTCCTATTTGGTACCAGTCTGTTGTTCCATGTCTAGTTCTAACTGTTGCTTCCTGACCTGCATACAGATTTCTCAAAAGGCAGGTTAGGTGGTCTAGTATTCCCATCTCTTTGAGAATTTTCCACAGTTTATTGTGATCCACACAGTCAAAGGCTTTGGCACAGTCAATAAAGCAGAAGTAGATGTTTTTCTGGAACTCTCTTGCTTTTTCCATGATCCAGCAAATGTAGGCAATTTGATCTCTGATTCCTCTGCCTTTTCTAAAACTAGCTTGAACATCTGGAAGTTCACAGTTCACGTATTGCTGAAGCCTGGCTTGGAGAATTTTGAGCATTACTTTATTAGCATGTGAGATGAGTGCAATTGTGCGGTAGTTTGAGCATTCTTTGGCATTGCCTTTCTTTGGGATTGGAATGAAAACTGACCTTTTCCAGTCCTGTGGCCACTGCTGAGTTTTCCCAATTTGCTGGCATATTGAGTGCAGCACTTTCACAGCATCATCTTTCAGGATTTGAAACAGCTCCACTGGAATTCCATCACCTCCACTAGCTTTGTTCGTAGTGATGCTTTCTAAAGCCCACTTGACTTCACATTCCAAGATGTCTGGCTCTAGATCACGTCATCATGATTATCTGGGTCGTGAAGGTCTTTTTTGTACAGTTCTTCCGTGTAATCTTGCCACCTCTTCTTAATATCTTCTGCTTCTGTTAGGTCCATACCATTTCTGTCCTTTATCGAGCCCATCTTTGCATTAAATGTTCCCTTGATATCTCTAATTTTCTTGAAGAGATCTCTAGTCTTTCCCATTCTGTTCTTTTCCTCTATTTCTTTGCAATGATCACTAAAGAAGGCTTTCTTATCTCTTCTTGCTATTCTTTGGAACTCTGCATTCAGATGTTTATATCTTTCCTTTTCTCCTTTGCTTTTCACCTCTCTTCTTTTCACAGCTATTTGTAAGGCCTCCCCAGACAGCCATTTTGCTTTTTTTCATTTCTTTTCCATGGGGATGGTCTTGATCCCTGTCTCCTATACAATATCATGAACCTCCGTCCATAGTTCATCAGGCACTCTATCTATCAGATCTAGGCCCTTAAATCTATTTCTCACTTCCACTGTATAATCATAAGGGATTTGATTTAGGTCATACATGAATGGTCTAGCAGTTTTCCCTACTTTCTTCAATTTCAGTCTGAATTTGGTAATAAGGAGTTCATGATCTGAGCCACAGTCAGCTCCTGGTCTTGTTTTCGTCGACTGTATAGAGCTTCTCCATGTTCGGCTGCACAGGATAGAATCAATCTGATTTCAGTGTTGACCATCTGGTGATGTCCATGTGTAGAGTCTTCCCTTGTGTTGTTGGAAGAGGATGTTTGCTATGACCAGTGCATTTTCTTGGCAAAACTCTGTTAGTCTTTTCCCTGCTTCATTCTGCATTCTAAGGCCAAATTTGCCTGTTACTCCAGGTGTTTCTTGACTTTCTACTTTAGCATTCCAGTCCCCTATAATGAAAAGGACATCTTTTCTGGGTGTTAGTTTTAAAAGGTTTTGTAGGTCTTCATAAAACCATTCAACTTCAGCTTCTTCAGTGTTACTGGTTGGGCCATAGACTTGGATAACTGTGATATTGAATGGTTTGCCTTGGAGACGAATAGAGATCATTCTGTCATTTTGAGATTGCATCCAAGTACTGCATTTCGGACTCTTTTGTTGACCATGATGGCTACTCCATTTCTTCTGAGGGATTCCTGCCTGCAGTAGTAGATATGATGGTCATCTGAGTTAAATTCACCCATTCCAGTCCGTTTTAGTTTGCTGATTCCTAGAATGTCGACGTTCACTCTTGCCATGTCTTGTTTGACCACTTCTAATTTGCCTTGATTCATGGAGCTGACATTCCAGGTTCCTATGAAATATTGCTCTTTACAGCATCGGATCTTGCTTCTATCACCAGTCACAGCCACAGCTGGGTACTGTTTTAGCTTTGGCTCCATCCCTTCATTTTTTCTGGAGTTATTTCTCCACTGATCTCCAGCAGCATATTAGGCACCTAATAACCTGGGGAGTTCCCCTTTCAGTATCCTATCATTTTGCCTTTTTATACTGTTCATGGGGTTCTCATGGCAAGAATACTGAAGTGGCTTGCCATTCCCTTCTCCAGTGGACCACATTCTGTCAGCCCTCTCCACCATGACCCACGCATCTTGGGTTGCCCCGCAGGCATGGCTTGGTTTCACTGAGTTAGAGAAGGCTGTGGTCCTAGTGTGATTAGGTATAGCAAAGTCCTAGGTATAGCAATCAGAGAAGAAAAAAGAAGTAAAGGGATTCCAAATTGGAAAAGAAGTTGAACTGTCACTGTTTGCTGATGACATGATCCTATACATAGAAGATCTTAAAGATCTACCGGAAAACTACTAGAACTCATCAATGAACTTGGTAAAGTTTCAGATTGCAAAATCAATACACAGAAGTCTGTTGCATTTCTATATACTAACAACAAAAGATCAGAAAGAGAAATTCAAGAAGCAATTGCATTTACCATTATATCAAAAAGAATAAAATACCTAGAAATAAACCTACCTAATGGGGAAAAAAAAACCTGTACTCTGAAAAACTACATGGTGATGATGATGAAAGAAATTGAATAAGACATAAACAGGTGGTTAGACATATCATGTTCATGGGCTGGAAGAATCAATATTGTCAAAATGACTGTACTACCCAAGGCCGCCTACAGATTCAGTGCAATCCATATGAAATCACCAATGGTATTTTTCACAGAACTACAACAACAACAAATCTCAAAACTTGTTTGGAGACACAAAAGACCCTGAATAGCCAATGAAATCTTGAAAAAGAAAAACAGCTGAAGGAATCAGGCTCCCTGGCTTCATACTATACTACAAAGACATAGTCATCAAAGTAGTCTGGTACTGGTGCAAAAATAAAAATATAGGTCAATCAATATCGAACAGGATAGAAAACCCAGAAATAAGCCCAGGCACCTATGGTCAATTGATCTATGACAAAGGAGGCAATACTACACAATACTGGAAAGACAGTCTCTTCAACAAATGGTGCCAGGAAAACTGGACAGCCACATGTATAAAAATGAAATACCATTTCTTAACTCCAAACACAAAAATAAGCTCAAAATAGATTAAAGACCCAAATGTAAGACCAAAACTATAAAACTCCTGGAGGAAAACATAGGCAGCACACCCTCTGAGATAGGTCACAGCAACAGCTTTCCTTGCAATAACCCTGTGAGAGAAAAACACTGTCTCTCATTTTAAAATAGGTAAAGTGAGCTGAGAAATACTGATTTGCCCAAGGTGAGTTAATAAGTTATTGATTTAAGAGTTATAAATTTTTAAAACTTTGACCATTTTCACACAAACACCATGAGGTAGAGTCCCACTTTATGGAGGAAAGTGTAATGTCAACAAAGATTAGAAATTTTCTCTGAGATCCCAAAGATGTGGCAGGTGAGCATGGTTCCCACTTCCTTCCTGCTTTATCTGGAGGCAGTGAGGACCATCAGCACATGCATTTGAAAGCTGGAAATAAGAGAAAGCAGACCAGCAGCAAAGGCTTCATCATTACCCTTTAATGATGGCCATTATTAACCACACTCTACAGATGGGGCCATAGTGCCAGGCAGAAAAACCGCTGTGCTTTTCAGGGTCACAAAGATGCTTTCTGGGTCAGTTGGGATTTGATTCAATGTTGGAGCCTCTGTCATTAGGTTTAGAGTGGGGATAGGAAGAAACAGAAAGTTCAAATGCCCATGAATTTCTTTTCTCAGATCTTCAGTTCTCATCTGTAAAAGGAAAGAGGTGACTTAGGTTATCTCCCTTTCAAACTTAAACTTGATTTTAGCCTAGCAATTCAAGAAGTTCTTGGAAACAAGAGCCTAGGGTTATTCTGGTACATTATAGGTGCTGGTTCTTGTTCTTTAAACAAATGAATAAATAAAGAAAACAGCGTGTAAAATCATATTTCTTAAAACTAAGATATGTTGGGTGGTCTGGGATTATGACACAACTTAGCACCTGAGCAACCACCACCACAGCGAAGATAAAGAAGGATCAAACCACCTTGCTCTCTAGAGTCATTCATTGCCATTCTTCTCTGGGGTAACTTAAATTTACCAGGCTCATATAGGCTTAATTTAAAAAAAAAAACCAAAGGCTCAGATATCAAAAAGTTTTTCAGGCTCATTAGAAAATGAAGCTCTCCATTATCTGAATAATACTAATATTTCTTCACAACAATCCCTCGCTGGTCATTACCTCTCATGAGAGTGTATTTTAGCACCTAACACCTGAGGCATAGCTCAACACATAGCAAGCACTCAAAGATTTGCCAAACCAATCGCTTAAGGGTTTTTTCCCTTTCTTGTGTATTATCCAGAACTTTCAAGACTAAACTGTGAAATATAAAGCTTGACAGAGAAGCTATAATCAGATCTATTCATCAAAAACCTTTGGTTGGTAATATCACGTATGAATACAAGTAAGCACAAAGAGGATGTTTGCTATAAGGTATTTATTTAATATTTTAAAATCAATCATTGCAACTCACAATATTAACAAACTGAAAAAGAAAAATCCTATTATCGTCACAATAGACAGAGGAAAAGCACTTGGCAGTCCAATACTCATTTCTGATTGTTAAAAAATCCCTTGGGGTGTGGGAAGGTAATACAGGAATAGAGGGAAAAGGTTATTATGGAATTATATGACATCACGTATGTGAAACATTAAAACTGTAAAGCACTATACAATTTAAAAAATCTTTTCTTTAAAAAATTTCTCAACAAACTAGCAACCTGATAAAGAATAGGAACCTACAGATAATACATACTTAACAGTAAAATATTTAAATACTTTCTCCCTAAAATTGAGAAAAAGTGAAGGATGTGTGGTTTCATCATTTCTTTTCAGTGTTGTACTAAAAATTCAAGCTAATGCAATCAGGCAAGAAAATATAAAGAACCTAGGTTGGAAAGGATAACTAAAACCGCCTTTATTCACAGATAGTATGATCATCCTTATAGAAAATCCTTTGAAATCTATTTTTTAAGTTATTGAGACTAATAAGTTCAGAAAGGTTGCAGCATACCAGACCAATATAAAAATTTCATTTGTGGACTTCCCTGGTGGCACAGGGCTAAGAATACATCTGCCAACGCAGGGAACACAGGTCCAACTCCTGGTCCAGGAAGATTCCACATACCACAGAGCAACTGAGCTCATGCGCCACCGCTCCTAAGTCCGCACTCTGGAGCCCACGAGCTGCAACTGCCGAGCCTGCGCCTCACAGCTACTGAAGTCCAGGGCACCTGAGGCACAGCTTATGAGCCCCTGTGCCACAGCCCGGGAGCCTGAGCCCAGGCCTGTGCTGCACAAGAGAAGCCACTGCAGTGAGAAACTGGTGCCCCATCAGAGAGCAGCCTCCACTCTTCACAACTGGAGAAAACCCCCGTGCAGCAGCAAAGACCCAGTGCAGCCAAAAATGAACAAATACAGCAGTGTGTGCCTGTCAAAAAATCAGAAAGATTTAAAATTTTCATTGTATTCCTATACAACAGCAACTAATAAACAGAAACTAAAATTAAGGGAAAAAAACACTTGCAAAAGCATAAATACTATGAAATACTTAAGGATGTGCCTGACAAAGGATGCGAAAGACCGGTACATCAAAAACTACAAAACATCACAGAGGAAAGTTACAGATGGCTGAGCTAATGGACGAGATGAACAGTGTTTATGAAACTCAACATTGCTAAAATGTCAGTTATGGAAATTCCCTGGGGTCCAGTGGTTAGGACTCTGTTTTCACTGCCATGGGCCTGGGTTCAATCCTTGATCAGGGAAGCCAGAGAGTATGCCAAAAAAAAGTTAGTTTTCTGCAAATTGACATACACATTCAATGCATCCAAAAATATCCCAGCAGATTTTTTTGAGAAATTAATAAGCTAAGTCTAAAATTTATGTGGAAAAGCAAAACCATAGACAACAACTCTGAAAAAGGACAATTTGGTGGATTATCTGATTTCAAGATATTGTAAATCTACAACCATCAGGGCAGCATAGTTTTTGCATGATGTTAGAATAGATCAACAGAACATAATATAAAGTTTAGGTACACCCACATGTATGTGGACAGTGGAATTCTGAGAAAGGTGCAAAGGTAATTCAGTGGAGAATACATGGTCTTTTGAAAAATCTGATTAGAAAAATCAGATATCCATAGGAAAAAATTAGCATGTATAAACCTTCACAAGGCACTGGTTCAACTCCACCCACAGGGGGCAGACTCCACAATTAAAAGGAACTGCGACGCAGCAGCAGCAGCAGCAGCCGACCTTCCAGCCAGCAGAAAGGGCAGAATAATTTACCCCAAACACAGTAAATTAAACAAAATTAAAAGACAGAGAAATGTACAGCAGATGGAGGAAGATGGGAAAAACTCACAAGACCAAACAATTGAAGAGGAAATAGGCAATCCACCTGAAAAAGAAGAGTAATGATAGTAAAGATGATCCAAAATCTGGAAAATGAAAGCACAGATAAATAGACTGGAGGCATGGATTGAGAAGATGAAAGAAATCTTCAAGGATTTAATTTAACAATGACCTACAAAAATTAAAGAATAAACCATCAACACAATAACAGATTAAAAATACGCTGAAGGGAACCAACAGCTAAGTAACTAAGGCAGAAATACAGAGAGGTGAGCTGAAAGATAGAACAGTGGAAATAACTGAAGCAGAATGCATTAAAGATAAAAGAATAAAAAGTACAGTCTCAGAGAGCTCTGGGATAACATTAACCATCAGTTCAGTTCAGTTCAGTCGCTCAGTCGTGTCCGACTCTTCGCGACCCCATGGACTGCAGCACGCCAGGCCTCCCTGTCCATCACCAACTCCCAGAGTTCACTCAGACTCACGTCCATCGAGTCAGTGATACCATCCAGCCATCTCAACCTCTGTCGTCCCCTTCTCCTCCTGCCCTCAATCCCTCTCAGAATCAGAGTCTTTTCCAATGAGTCAACTCTTCCCATGAGGTGGCCAAAGTACTGGAGTTTCAGCTTTAGCATCATTCCTTCCAAAGAAATCCCAGGGTTGATCTCCTTCAGAATGGACTGGTTGCCTCTCCTTGCAGTCCAAGGGACTCTCAAGAGTCTTCTCCAACACCACAGTTCAAAAGCATCAATTCTTCGGCACTCAGCCTTCCTCACAGTCCAACTCTCATATCCATACATGACTACTGGAAAAACCATAGCCTTGACTAGATGGACCTTAGTTGGCAAAGTAATGTCTCTGCTTTTGAATATGCTATCTAGGTTGGTCATAACTTTTCTTCCAAGGAGTAAGCGTCTTTTAATTTTATGGCTGCAGTAACCATCTGCAGTGATTTTGGAGCCCCCCAAAATAAAGTCTGACACTGTTTCCACTGTTTCCCCATCTATTTCCCATGAAGTGACAGGACCAGATGCCATGATCTTTGTTTTCTGAATGTTGAGCTTTAAACCAACTTTTTCATTCTCCTCTTTCACTTTCATCAAGAGGCTTTTTAGTTCCTCTTCACTTTCTGCCATAAGGGTGGTATCATCTACATATCTGAGGTTATTGATATTTCTCCCATCAATCTTGATTCCAGCTTGGGTTTCTTCCAGTCCAGCATTTCTCGTGATGTACTCTGCATAGACGTTAAATAAGCAGGTGACAATATCCAGCCTTGACATACTCCTTTTCCTATTTGGAACCAGTCTGTTGTTCCATGTCCAGTTCTAACTGTTGCTTCCTGACCTGCAAACAGATTTCTCAAGAGGCAGGTCAGGTGGTCTGGTATTCCCATTTCTTTCAGAATTTTCCACAGTTTATTGTGATCCACACAGTCAAAGGCTTTGACATACTCAATAAACCAGAAATAGATGTTTTTCTGGAACTCCCTTGCCTTTTCAATGATCCAGCAGATGTTGGCAATTTGATCTCTGGTTCCTCTGCCTTTTCTAAAACCAGCTTGAACATCAGGAAGTTCACGGATTGTAGGGGTCTCCAGAATAGGAAGACAAATGGAAAGGGCATGAGAAAATATTTAATGAGATTATGGTTAAACACTTCCCTAAATGAGAAAGGAAATACCTACCCAAGTACAGAGTCCCATGGAGGATATACACAAGGAGAAACAGGCCAAGACACATATTAGTCAAACTAACAAAAATTAAACACAAAGAACAAATTTTAAAAGCAGCAAAGGAAAAGCAACAAATAATATACAAGGGGATCCCCATAAGGCTAACAGCTGATCTTTCAACAGAAACTCTGCAGGCCAGAAGGGAATGGCAGGATATACTTAAAGTAATGAAAAGAAAATATATACAGTCAAGATTACTCTGTCCAGCAAGTATCAATTCAGATTAACAAAAGAAATCAAAAGCTTTACAGACAAGCAAAAGCCAAGAGAATTCAGGGCCACCAAACTAGCTCTGTGGGCTTCCCTTATAGCTCAGCAGGTAAAGAATCCACCTGAAATGCAGGAAACCCCGGTTTGATTCTTGGGTTGGGAAGATCTGCTGGAGAAGGGACAGGCTACCCTTTCCAGTATTCTTGGGCTTCTCTTCTGGCTCAACTGGTAAAGAATCTGCCTGTAATGAGGGAGACCTGGGTTCGATCCCTGGGTTGGGAAGATCCCCTGGAGAAGGAAAAGGCTACCCACTTCAATATTCAGGCATGGAGAATTCCATGGACTGTGTAGTCCATGGGGTCGCAAAGAGCTGGACACAACTGAGCAACTTGCACTTGCACCTTCAAACTAACTTTCTAACTTCCTAGACAGGAAACGCAAAAAAAAAAAAAAAAAAGGAAGAAAGAAAGAAAGAAAGAAACCTACAAACACAAAACAACAAAGTAAATGGTAATAGGATATGTTGTTGATGTTCAGTCACTCAGTCATGTCTGACTCTTTGCGACCTCATAGACTGCA
This sequence comes from Nanger dama, assembly GCA_917880005.1. Taxonomy (NCBI): domain Eukaryota; kingdom Metazoa; phylum Chordata; class Mammalia; order Artiodactyla; family Bovidae; genus Nanger; species Nanger dama. Next base: position 5,965,872 of record CAKJTW010000044.1, on the reverse strand, counting down.
GCACGCCAGGCTTCCTTGTCCTTCACCATCTCCTGGAGCTTGCTGAAACTCATATCCATTGAGTCAATAATGCCATCCAACCATCTCATCCTCTGTAAGCATCCCCTTCTTCTCCTGCCTTGTATCTTTTCCAGCATCAGGGTCTTTTTTAATGAGTTGGCTTTTGCATCAGGTGGCCAAATATTGGAGTTTCAGCTTCAGCATCAGTCCTTGCAATGAACACACAGGACTGATCTCCTTTAGGATTGACTGGTTTGACCTCCTTGCAGTCCAAGGGACTCTCTTCAACACCACAGTTCAAAATCATCAATTCTTTGGTGCTCAGCCTTCTGTATAGTCCAGCTCTCACATCCATACACGACTACTAGAAAACCATAGTTTTGACTAGAAGGACCTTTGTTGGCAAAGCAATGTCTCTGCTTCTTAATAGGCTGTTTAGGCTTGTCATAGCTTTTCTTCCAAGGAGCAAAAATTTTGTGGCTACAGTCACTATCTGCTGTGATTTTGGAGCCGAAGAAAATAAAGTCTCCCACTGTTTCCACATCTATTTACTATGAAGTGACAGGATCAGAAGCCGCGATCATACATATCAATAACTACCTAAAATGTAAGTGGGCTAATGCTTCAACCAGAAAACACAGGTTGGCTGAATGGATAAAAAAAAAACCACAAGACCCCCTATATATGCTGTCAAAGAGACCCACCTCAGACCTAGGGACACATACAGACTGAAAGTGAGGGGCTGGAAAAAGATAATCCATGCAAATGAACATCAAAAGAAAGTGGGAGTAGCAATACTCAGATAAAATAGACATTAAAATAAAGACCATTATAAGAGACAAAGAAGGACTGTGTAATGATCAAGGGATCAATCTAAACATAAGATGCAACAATTATAAATATGTATGTACCCAACAAAGGAGCGCCTCAATACATACAGCAAATGCTAACAACAATTACACGGGAAATCGACAGTAACACAGTAATAATGGGGGACTTTAATACCCCACTCACACTGATGGACAGATTATTCAGACAGAAAATTGGTAGGGAAACACAAGTTTTAAATGACACATTGAGCTAGTTGGACCTAATTGATATCTACAGGGCATTTCTTCCAAAAACAATTGTTCAGTCACTGAAAACCATAGTTTTGACTATATAGACCTTTGTCGGCAAAGTAATGTCTCTGCTTTTAAGACACTGTCTAGGTTTGTTATAGCTTTTCTTCCAAGGAGCAAGCGTCTTTTAATTTCGTGGCTGCAGTCAATGTTGTCAGTGATTTTGGGAGCCCAAGGAAACAAATGTTTCCATTTTTTTCCTCTTCTATTTGCCACAAAGTGATGAGACTGGATACCATGATCTTAGTTCTTTAAATACTGAGTTTCAAGCCAGCTTTTTCACTCTCTTCTTTCACTCTCATCAAGAGGCTGTTTAGATCCTCTTCACTTACTGCCATTAGAGTGGCATCTTCTGCATCTATGAAACTGTTGATATTTCTCCCAGCAATCTTAATTCCAGCTTATGGTTCATCCAGCTCACATTTCACATGATGTATTCTGCATAGAAGTTAAATAAACAGGGTGACAATATACAGCCTTGAGTTGCTCCTTTTCCAATTTGGAACCAATTAGTTGTTCCATGTCCAAATCTAACTGTTGCTTCTTGCCCCACATACAGATTTCTCAAGAGGCAGGTAAGGTGGTCTGATATTCTCATCTCTTTCAGAATTTTCCACAGTTTATTGTGATCCACACAGTCAAAGGCTTTCGTGAAGTCAGTGAAACAGAAGCAGATGTTTCTTTGGAATTCCTGTTTAACTGTTTTATGGCTTTTTGCTTCCATTATTCCTTTCCTCTCTCGATCCCTTTCTTTGTGATTTGATGGTTTTCTGTAAGTGTGTGCTTTGATTGCTTTCTAGTTACCTTTTGTGTATCGACCAGAGGTTTCTGTCTTATGGGTGGGTACCATGAGGCTCACAAAAATGCATCTTTTATTTGTGAGTCTATTTTAAGCTTTGAATGCATACTAAAGCTCTACATTTTTACTCTTCCCATCATTTTACTCGTTTGGTGTTTCAATTTATACCTTTAATCTTGTGTATTTATTATTATTATCATAATTATTGTTATTTTTAATGCTTTTCTCTTTTAACCATCAAGACTTTCACTTTCATGCATTGGAGAAGGAAATGGCAACCCACTCCAGCGTTCTTGCCTGGAGAATCCCAGGGACGGAGGGAGCCTGGGGGCTGCTGGCTATGGGATGGCACAAAGTCGGACATGACTGAAGTGACTTAGCAGCAGCAGCATAAATTTATATGTTATCTACCACCATTACTTTCCTGGTGGCTCAGATGGTAAAGTGTCTGCTTACAATGCGGGAGACCCGGGTTCAGTCCCTGGGTTGGGAAGATCTCCTGGAGAAGGAAATGGCAACCCACTCCAGTATTCTTGCCTGGAAAATCCCATGGATGGAGGAGCCTAGTAGGATATAGTCCATGGGGTTGCAAGAGTCAGACACAACTGAGCGACTTCACTCACCACCATAACAAAATTAGAGTATTCTGACTTTAACTGTATATTTAACTTTAATAGTAAGATTTATATTTTCATATGTTTTCCTATCACTAATTAATGTCTTTTTTTTTTTTTCCAGTTTGAAGTTCCTTTGACATTCTTTTAAGGCTGCTCTAGTGGTGATGAACTCCTTCAGCTTTTACTTGTCAGCTGCTCAGTTGTGTCCAACTCTTCATGACTCCATGGACTGCAGCACACCAGGCTTCCCTGTCCATCACCAACTCCTGGAGCTTGCTCAAACTCATGTCCATTGAGTTGGTGATGCAATTCAACCATCTCCTCCTCTGTCGTCCCCTTCTCCTCCCATCTTCAGTTCAGTCGCTCAGTCGTGTCCGACTCTTCACGACCCCATGAATTGCAGCACGCCAGGCCTCCCTCTCCATCACCATCTCCTGGAGTCCACTCAGACTCACATTCATCAAGTCAGTGATGCCATCCAGCCATCTCATCCTCGGTCGTCCCCTTCTCCTCCTGAGCCCAATCCCTTTCAGCATCAGAGTCTTTTCCAGTGAGTCAACTCTTCGCATGAGGTGGCCAAAGTACTGGAATTTCAGCTTTAGCATTATTCCTTCCAAAGAAATCCCCAGGCTGATCTCCTTCAGAATGGACTGGTTGGATCTCCTTGCAGGCCAAGGGACTCTCAAGAGTCTTCTCCGACACCACAGTTCAAAAGCATCAATTCTTCGGCACTCAGCCTTCTTCACAGTCCAACTCTCACATCCATACATGACCACAGGAAAACCATAGCCTTGACTAGATGGACCTTAGTTGGCAAAGTCATGTCTCTGCTTTTGAATATGCTATCTAGGTTGGTCATAACTTTTCTTCCAAGGACTAAGCGTCTTTAATTTCATGGCTGCAGTCACCACCTGTAGTGATTTTGGAGCCCCCAAAAATAAAGTCTGACACTGTTTCCACTGTTTCCTCATCTATTTCCCATGAAGTGATGGGACCAGATGCCATGATCTTTGTTTTCTGAATGTTGAGCTTTAAGCCAACTTTTTCGATTTCCTCTTTCACTTTCATCAAGAGGCTCTTTAGTTCTTCTTCACTTTCTGCCATAAGGGTGGTATCATCTGCAAATCTGAGGTGATTGATATTTCTCCCGGCAATCTTGATTCCAGCTTGGGTTTCTTCCAGTCCAGCATTTCTCATGATGTACTCTGCATATAAGTTAAATAAACAGGGTGACAGTATACAGCCTTGACGTACTCCTTTTCCTATTTGGAACCAGTCTGTTGTTCCATGTCCAGTTCTAACTGTTGCTTCCTGACCTGCATACAGATTTCTCAAAAGGCAGGTTAGGTGATCTGGTATTTCCATCTCTTTGAGAATTTTCCACAGTTTATTGTGATCCACACAGTCAAAGGCTTTGGCATAGTCAATAAAGCACCTCCCATCTTCAGTCTTTCCCAAAAGGCAAATAATGGGATAAAATTCTGACAGTTCTTTTATGTATCTAAATCTCAAAACAACACTGTATTTTGAAAACAGAAAGTGGACTAGAAAAACATAGATTAAATAGTATGTATTCCTCTACCTCTATAGGACAGTGGAAGATGAGGCATCAAGGGGAAAATAATGGAGGAAAACAAAGGAGTCTTTGGGTGGCCCTATGAGGAAACTATGCAAGTCTGACTAAATCAGACCTGTCCAACTGCGATCCTGTGGGCTGGGAGGACTGTTGCTGGGAGAAAGAAAGCTGGAAGGAGGACAAGAGAGAAAAAGAGAATTGTAGTGGCAGAAAACCAAAGGGGAAAATAGAGAGGTGGGAGGGACAGACAGACACATCAAGCTGAAAGGTAAATGGATTTTGTAGAAATAACTCTCACGGTTCAGCTTTGCAAACACACTCTTAGCTAATGGCCAGACAAGGCCTGAGCTATCTGCTGGTGAAGTTACATGGCTATCCAATTCCTTTTCCCTGGAGCCCTTGGAAGTTGTTGCCAAAAACAGGAGGGGAAATCCATCCATCTGTCTCTCCTTTCTTCCTTGGACTGGATTTCCTGTTTCCTCTATTTCCTCCAGGGAACCCTCCAGCCCCCACTGCCTCTGAGAGTGAGACACGAGGTTTGGGCAAAGTGTGGAGTGAGGACAGCGCTTGTGACTGGAGTTTCATGAAGCTGAAAACGGTTGGGAACCCAAGCCTGTGCCCCCCTGCCTCCTTACAGGCTGAGGTTAGCAGGTCCCCCGCCCCGCCTTCCTTCTCCGCCTTCCGGAGTGCCAGGGGATGCTTGACCCTGGTGGTCCTTGCCCCTCATGAGCCCCAGCACCCAGCTTGGGTGAGGGTCTCCTGGCGCCCTAGTCTTTCCAGCTAGGGGTGCAGGCTGCGGAGCGCCCTCTTGCCCCAACCCCTCTCCACACACAGACACCTCCCATCCACTGGGCCATAGCAGCCTCTCTGGGTCACTAGGTCAGAGAGCAGAAGTTCGCAGCCTCAGGGCATAGCATGGAGTGGCCTCTCTGCGGGGGTTTGCAGCCCATTTCCACATGGCAGGGGCAGGGCCTGGGGTTGCAGTCCCCTGGCTGGGCAGACAGGCGCGGGTGGGGCGAGGCCCTGAACTTGCCCGATGCCGGGGCCTCCACTAGTGTCAGGCAAGGCCCCCTCTTCTCAGACAGGAAGTCTTTATCATGATAAAGTTAGGCTCCCAAGTGTATTGCTGATCCTGTTAGTGCTGCCAATTGTCTTGCTGTTCACACTGTTCACTGAACCCAGGATAGGCAGGGTGTGAGCTAAGAGGCTGGAAGAAAACTTGAGAAGCCGTGGGAACTGCAGACACATTTATCCTGTCCTACAGATATGTTTATCTTGGCTGACACAGCAGCCACAACATAACCATATTGCAGCTATAAGGTACAAGAACACAGCCTTATATAAGGTGTAAGAACACAGCCTCATGTAACATAACCGTGATGTTGCTCCAAGGTAGCCCCAGTGCAGGTGGTCAGAGATGGAGTTCACAGAGGCGTATCACACACAGCAGCCCGTGACCAAGGTAATACTTTGTGACGCACATAGGCAGTGCTACAAGTCATCTCAGCTGTTATATTACAACATGTGAGGCCAGAGCGAGAGGCTGTGGGGCAAGAGAGCCTGACCGTGACATCCTGGCTCATCTGCTCTCACCCTACACCAAGGCAGAGTCAAATCAGCTGCCAGATGCACGGGACAATCTTCAGGTGGACGGAGTCACCAGCCCACTGTGCTAGGAGCAGACGACATCTCTGGAAGAGAATGGGGTCCTAAAGGGCAGGGGGTGCTTGGGGACTTCCCTGAGGCTTGGGGTTGAGAAGAGGCTGAGGGGGCAGAGGTGGGCTTGTGGGGATGAGGGGCATGCACAGGACCAGGGATGGGAGTAAGGATGTCTGGAGGGGGAGGGGGTGGATAGAAAGAACCTGCCAACGGGGAAGGGGAGGGGACCGTCTGCCCAGTCCACCTGGAACCCGAGCCGCCCCTTCCGCTGGCTCTCTCTGCTCCTCTTTCCCTCCCTCCCCTCCCAGGTGGTGCCTGTGAGCTCAGACTCCTTCCCGCAGTGGACCCAGCCAGGCCTGTTCCCTGAGAGCTCGATTCAGAGTGACCACGTTGACCACTGTGTTCTTTGCAGTTCCTTCTGGACCCAAAGACCACAAGTTAACTTGGTTTACTAAATTGTTCCAGTGTTTAGTGTTTGGGGGTTTTGTTTGTTTTTTCCTTTTAGAGACGTATAATGAGATCATGGTCATGGTCCCTTTAAGAGAATCAGGGATCTAAACCCAGCCATCATTCATCCTATCCGTTTGTCCCTCTAGGCTGAGTTCCACTGCTGGGAGGGGAAGGAGCTAGCCTTCCCTGTTATTACTTATCCTGCAGAATCCCAGCTTCTGCTGAGACTTGAAAACTATGCTGCATTTACAGTTATTCCCAATTTATAACAACAAAAATGCTGAACTGCAATTGGGTCAGAGAAACTCTCTGAGGTTCCAGGTGCATGCTTGCATGCTAAGTTGCTTCAGTTGTCTCCAACTCTGTGTGACCCTATGGACTGTAGCCTGCCAGCCTTCTCTGTCCTCAGGATTCTCCAGGGAAAATACTGGAGTAGATTGCCCTGTCCTTCCTAACATTCCAGGTAGTGGAGAGTAGAGCTTGGATTTGTCTGACTCCAAGCCTCTACTCATTCATTCTTTCCTACTTAATTCTATTTTTAAACTGTAGAAGTTATCACATGTACAGAAGAGTACATAAAATATATATGTACATTTAACAAACCCTGATGGTTCAGTGGTAAAGAATCTGTCTACCAATCCTGGAGATGTGGGTTTGATCCCTGGCCCGAGCCTGGTGGGCTATAGTCCATGGAACCATAAAGAGTCTGACATGACTTAGCAACTAAACAACAATAACAAATAAAATGAATACCACTCTACCTATTGCTCAGGCTAAGGAATAGAACATTATCAGTAACTTAGAGGCCCCCACCTCCATGTCCCTGAATTCCTGCACCCCACTTCCCACCAAGAGACAATCATTCTCTGGACTTCTGCATTCATCTCATATTCCTTCTTAAGTAGCTGTGAATGAAAAATATCACCTGCTGTATCAGTAGGTAAAAGATGTTGCAGTCATCAAGCCACTATAGTCACTCCCACAGTGAGCCCAGAGGAGGGAACTCAGGATGGGGAAGAATAGGATACTGGCCCTAGTTAGCAGAAGTGAAAGCGTTAGTCTCTCCAACTCTTTGCAACCCCATGGACTATAGCTGGCTAGGCTCCTCTGCCATGGAATTTTCCAGGGAAGAATACTGGAGTGGGTTGCCATGCCCTCCTCTGGGGGATCTTTCCAACCCAGAGGTTGAACCTGGGTCTCCTATGTCTCCTGCATTGGCGGGCAGGTTCTTCACTATTAGCGTCACCTGGGAAGCCTTGAGATGCATATCTAAGGAGTGATTTCAATCAGCTCAGACTCTTGATCTTCCCATGCACAGAAAAGTGTTAAATTCATTGACTTGAGATATCTGGCTTTCTTTAATTAACAGTAATCATTTGGTGTTCTGATTACTTGCTTTTGTGGAAAAAAACCTCTATATATCCTTGGCCCCTGCCTTACCTCTTGGGGAGCAGTCCCTCAGACCTATCTGAAAGGCTGTCTCCTGAGCTTGAAGTTTTCAAAAAGTCTGCTAAATAAAACATAATTCCTATCTTTCAGGTTGTGCTTTTTTTTTTTTTTTTCTTTTTTTGGATCAACAGTTTTGGCCACCAACTACAAAGGGAGTCAAATCAGACTTCTCTCCTTGGCTTGAACTTTACGAGGATCAGGAGGCTGGTACCAGTAAAGGCCTCTTGTGGAGGAGGCCTCCACCTCCTCAGAGTCCAGATGAATTTGGGTGAGTCTCTCCTTGTTCTTGGATCTCCAGATTATTGGTTGATGATCCTGAGTTTTATTTGGCAACATCAAACACTTCGAAAGATATTGCCAAGTAACTCCCCCTATTGGAAAGACACCAGAGGAGTCCAGTGGAAATACTGGGAAGATTCTTGGTCAGTTTAGACCCAGAGTGGTTTCATTAGGGGAAGCACACTGACTGAAACCAACCACCCTGGCCAGGCACCATAGCCACCATCTGCATGAGTTGTTTTATGATAGGAGGTCCTGGTAGGGAACACAGAACTCATAAGCCACACCAACTGGAAGAGTTCAGGAAAGGTCAAAAGGAGACACCACTTCCCAGAATCCTTCTCTCTGGCATCAATCTTGGCTGAGTGATGCGTGCCCAGTGATGCGTGCCCAGTGATGCGTCCACCAGGAAGGACTCTGAGTCAAAATGATTGGCTAAAAACAACCCAGAAACTATCCCATCAACATAAAACCTGAGACTGTGGCAGAGCAGTCCTCCTGAGTCCCCTCACCCTGCTGCCCTCTGCCTGGGCGCCCCTCCCCAATAAAGTCTCTCTGATAAACAGCACATGTGTCTCCTTGGACAGTCCATTTCCAAGTGTTAGGCAAGAGCCCTCTTCAGGCCCTGGAAGGGGTCTCCTTCCTGCAACAAATGGCCACTCCCCGACCGGGTAAGGAACAAGAGACTTTACTGACCTCTCTCCCCTTCTGTCTCTCCTTCCTCTCCTTAACCCTTCCTACCCTACCCTTTTTCCTGGTCCCCTAGTCCTGGACACAGGAATCTGGTCGAAGGGCCTCAGCCTGAGCTGAGGATTGGAGACCGATCACCTCCTCTTGGCAGAGAACTTGAATTCTGGTCCTGTTGTGGTCTGGTTTCTGGCAGGGCTGAGTTCCTGTCCTCCCTTCTCTGGAGGCCCAGGGTAAGGTCCCATAGCGCCTGGGTATCTGCAGGTGGCAGGAGACGTCTGTAGGGCCACCCCTTTTGCCTCCTCCCCACGTCCTCTCTCTCTTATTTCAACCTGGTTTCCTTTCCTCCCTTTGAAAACTTTGAAGACCTGAGATATTTTCGTTTGCTCCGTTAGAACTTGGATCTGAAGTTCTGTGTTTCTATAGGAGGTTTTCTGAGAGACTATAATCTTGTACTTAAGGCAGCGTCTGATGAGGACTGCCAGTCTATGTGTGTGTTTTATGTTCTGTGTTCTGTGTTGTGACTTGTGATGGCCATTTTGCTTTGTTTGGCCCCTGTTTGGTTTAGACCTCCGCCATTTTGTTAGAACGTGGTTTTCTTTCCCTGTGCCGTGAGACCAGGGCTCTCAGGAACACTTATCTAGACCATCTCTAACTCCTAAGTCTGAAGAAAAATGGGAAGAAGCCTTTAAAATGTTATTTATTCCAACTGTTATTTATAAACTAGTAAATTTTATATTGTAATATCTAATTCATGACTAGGCTTAGAAAATGAAGCTTGCAATTGTCTGTCTGAATATGTGTGTCTCAGTATGTCTTTGTTTCAGGATAATATTTTGAGTTAATTTGCAAATGAACACTATTTAATTGGCTTTTAAAAAGTAAGCACTTACAAATCAAATAATTCTAGATTAAACAATGAATTCCAGGTTCATGTGAACTGGGAAATATTCAGTATTAAATTAATGCCTGGTAACATAGGCATGTCTTCAGAACCATCAATAAGTACTTCTGTTCTACCTAGTTTTACTAGTGGTCAAATAAGACTGTGTTTGGTTACAAATTTGTCAATAAGAAATACACCTCATTGTGGAAAATACTTTAGGAAACTAAGAAGTGTTTTCAGTAGAAGAAAGTATGAAATAAATACTGAAAAGAGTTATACATAATCAAGATTTTCTAAAATTCGATTATAATTAGTTGGATAGATGGATTTTGTTAGGAATGATACAGCCACAGGAAAACTGGTTAGAGCCAACTAGGTACAAGATGGCTGAGTCACCTTTCACTTGACCTTGAGCCTCAGTACATATGCCCATTGTGACATATCAGCAAGCTAAATGATTTACTCATCAGCATTGACTAAATCTGACTGAATGTTCTAAAACCCCTTTGACTGATTTATTTATTTATTTTTACAAAAGTTCCTAAATCGAATTCTTTTGATCTCTAGCTAACTTTGGGTTGCTTTAGAGGGCTCCTGAAACATTCCAAAGAGAGATATTAAACTAATTATGTTTATTTGGTTGGTTAAATTAAATGGAAAATATTATCAAATGAATCATAAATCCTCTCATGTTATAATATATGGTAAATATTACTAATATAGATATACCTAACATTCTGATGGGAGAAGGTGATGGCACCCCACTCCAGTACTCTTGCCTAGAAAATCCCATGGACGGAGGAGCCTGGTAGGCTGCAGTCCATGGGGTCGCTAAGAGTCAGGCATGACTGAGAGACTTCACTTTCAATTTTCACTTTCCACTTTCACGCACTGGAAAAGGAAATGGCAACTCACTCCACTGTTCTTGCCTGGAGAATCCCAGGGATGGAGGAGCCTGGTGGGCTGCCGTCTATGGGATCACACAGAGTCGGACACGACTGAAGTGACTTAGCAGCAGCAACATTCTGATGTCCTGGTAATCTAATGGGAAAACTTGTGACTTCACAAAAGTTAACAGAAGGACTGAATGAACCAGTGAATATGCTTATAACTTTTGTAGTTTCTATCTGAAAAAAATTACAAGTTTGAATCTGTGTTTTCTGGGAGTAGGGAAAATCATCCCCTGAAACTAATTATGATAGTAATTTGATAAAATTAAATGTTATAAACAAATTAAAACAATTATATTTTCTCTCTATGTGACTCCTCCAGAGATTGGAAATTCTTAGGTTTCCAGTAATTTTACCAGGTATGTTTAGGAAGGTTATCTCACTAACGGGTATAGAAATCTCAAGGAATTTTTGAGAACATGAAAAGAGCACTCTGTAAGGCAAATCTGTGATAAGCCTTTGGTATGACTTTCCTAGTCCTGGAAGGTTTTACTTTAAAAGTTTAGTCTGAGACTCTATAAAAGTTTCAGCAAAGCAAAAAGATCTATGATCAATTATGGTTATATAAATCATCAGGCCAAGTTTATTGAGACCATACCCATATCACAAACAAGTCTTAATCTGGTTATATTTGGTAAAAAATGATGCTGATTTCAGGGAGAAAAAGGATGTTTGTTTCAATGAATGTCAAATCCCAGTTTGTTAATGGAGATCTGTATCTAGTAAGACTCATTTCCTGGATAGTTCTTTGCTGTTATGCAATGTTAATGTAAAGTTTAATTGAATTCTTAAAAAAACACCCTAAGTTTGTTTCTGAAGCTTATCTCAGTAACCTATCTTGGGATAAAGATCAGATGCTTCATAAGCTGCAATCAGGACTGGAGAAAGACATAATTTAAGGGGCTGTCTCCAACCTGGATGGAAGGACCTTTAAATAAGGCACTCTTAACTGGCTCATTCACAGTGAAATTGAAGGGAAACTGACTCTTAGATTAATGCCCACTTCTAAAGGCCCCTACACTGGACTGGTCTATAGAGAGGACAGCTGACCTGATCTCACCTTAACGTGGCATTCAAACAGAGAAACTCCACTATACCAGGACAAGAAGAAGATGACATCAGAAGTAGACAGCTTGCCCAAGATGCTGGACCTGTACATGTGATCATTTATAATGTTTTGTTGACTTCTTAGACCTTTGCCTATATATCAAATGCTTTTCTATCCTAGGCCTGATCCTAAGCTGGTTTTAGAAATCAATCCAATTGTTGGGTTTGTGGCCAATTACCTGTGTCTAGTTCTGGGTTACCTTGGTGAATTTCTCTATTCCAAGGCTCTAGCTGGTAGGCCCTGAGAAAATTTACTTTAAAAAAGTATATTTTTATTCAGGTCACTATTGATATTGCTAGGTGGAATCCTATCACCTGGCCAATTAATAATGCCTGCTCTGACTTTGAGCATAAATTTTCTTCTTCTATTTCTTCTACTACTCAACCTCAACCAGAGCAACAAGCAAAGTTTCAGCAAAGGGAAAAAATCTCCCAAATTAGGGAATGGATTTATATAGATAACAACAGGCTATGATAATTTAGGTTTAAAATCTCCTCTGTGTTGGAGATTAAATTAATTAAATCATGCTAAGGATAATCAATCTAGTAACACTAAAAACTGGGCTATGTGCCTTATAGACAGTGCCAATATATAATTTCCCTGGAAGATAAAGATTTGTACAGAGTAGACAAAGTCAGATGACCTGGGATATATTGGGCTACATCTAATGGAAGCTCTTAGCTTAAGTCTTTCTTATCACTTTACTAATACTGCTGGCTATGTTATTTGTATTTCTCCTGTTTTACAAAATTGCTGTTTCTTACACTGACAAATGTGTGACTGAGGCCTCTGATAAAATAATATATATTTCCATATGAGACTGATGATGGTAACAGTATAACTCTAGATATGGGAAGAAACAACAAGAGGAAATGTTTTCCTGGACCAAGAGGCATGTAACACAGGTGGTCCAGAGAGTTTTGGATACTGCAGTATCAGCACATTGAGCGGCCTGTCAACAAAATCTTTGCCAGAACCTGAAAATGGACATTCTCAGCACCATGGGATGAAATGGTCATGAAATGCCCCCCTTAAAATCATGGTCAGGTTTAATCAAGAAGGGGGCCTGCCAGCTGAAAACTGACACTTACCATCTACCTCTACAAAGATGAAATCATGGCCACTGCAGCTGCTGACCTTCAACTCCCCTGAAAGGAGTTCAGGGTGGAAATCAGGAATGAGGCACTCTGCTCTGGGAAAAACTGGCAGAACAGGCCTTCAGGTAGTTAGATTTTTTCAGGAGATTTTATGAGTCCAAATTCTTGCATCTTCTCATACCTAGAGAAACACTGACGTCATTAATGGTGACCTCTGCTCTGGCTATTAAGGAGACTTTGACAATGAAAAGTCAAAAGTGAGTAGCTATGGCTCAGACATCCAAGGAAATAACTAGGTGGTTCTATGGGTGTAATTTCAGACAAGACCTTGTATTGCTAAACTCTTGTATTTTCTGAGTCGTATCAGGCTTGGATGCAACCATTCTCAAAACAATGCTTGCTGGCAGCTAGTAATTGCAGCCTTACTTTTTATAAAACTAGGCAGCTGGCTCCCTGGCTACAAGTCTCCCTGAAGTGCCAGGTCCAGACTGGGTTTCAGGCCTATTCTTCTAAAAACAAATGAGATTTATTTCATCTAATAAAATTCCAGGTGTCACCCCCTCCAACTATTTCTAATTGGGTCTGTTACACCAAAATGGCTGACAAGGGTTCGAGAGTTTAATCATATTAGACTCAGATCTAGGACCTGGAACTCAGGAATATTTCCAGTTCAGTGTCTATTCTCCCAGCTGAGGCAGTCCTATGCCCCAATTTTTAAAAAATTTATTTATTTTAATTGGAGGCTAATTACTTTACAATATTGTATTGGTTTTGCCATACATCAACATGAATCCGCCACAGGTGTACACGTGTTCCCCATCCTGAATCCCCCTCCCACCTCCCTCCCTGTACCACCCCTCTGGGTCATCCCAGTGCACCAGCCTCAAGCATCCTGTATCCTGCATCATTTTGACAGGAAGTTATCACAGTCATAGTTGTCCAGCTTCCTGAATTAAAACTGAGCAGGACTCCGTGGGGTTCTAGAGCACAGATCTGTACTGTGTTCTCCATTTCTTGTCTGTAGGATATAGGCTTCATTCAGCCTCCTTGACCTTCCCTGAGTTCCAAGGGTAGATTTAAACAGTTGCTAATCAGGGAAGCGAGGGAATACGGAAACAGAGGAACAGTCTACTGTTGGTACAGCCTTGAAGCAGGGTCCTGCTTGAACATTAAGAAAAACAATCCAAATATAACAATATCTTTGAGTCTTTCTGCATAACTGGGGCCCCCACCCAGGTGGAAGATAGTAACTTCAGGCTGAGCACAAGATTCCTGGAGCACTGCTCTGTTGCCTCACCACCAACCAGTCAGAACAAGGTCACACACCCTGCAGTCTTCACCGCAAATGTTGCCTTCTGTTTCTGGGGCCAGTGAGGACCACCATCCTTTTAGGCCTCCTGTTTGGCCCTGTATATTTCATCTCTGACAGGAGCCAACACTTTCAAGCTAAATTGCTATTATTATAAGGATGAATGCTGGTTTCAGGCAAGGAATGCCTCAACTTAGATTAGGTTAAGAGAGACTTCCGCTCTGCTAGGCAGGCCTACGCCCATGCACAGCAGGAAGAAGTTACAGAAAAAGACTTCCACCCCAGTTCCCGAGAAGTGTCTTGAGTATGAAGTTTCTCAGGGGGGGAATTGTTAGGGAAAGCACACTGACTGAAACCGCCCACCCTGGCCAGGCACCATAGCCCACTATTTGCATGAGTTGTTTGACGACAGGCAGTCCTGGGTAAGGAACACAGAATAGGCCACCCCTAACCGGAAGAGTTCAGGAAAGGTCAAAAGGAGACACCACCTGTCCGACCACCTCCCAGAATCCTTCTTGCTGGCATCCATCTTGACTGAGTGATGCGTGCACCACCAGGAAAGACTCTGAGTCAGGATGATTGGCTAAAGACACCCTGGAAACTAATCCCGACACCATAAACCCAAGACTCTGAGCCAAGTGGCAGAGCAGTCCTCCTGTGTCCCCTCACCCTGCTGCTCTCCACCCAGGTGCCCCTTCATGATAAAATCTCTTGCTCTGTCAGCACATGTGTTTTCTCGGACAATTCATTTCCGAGTGTTAGACAAGATCCCACTTCCAGGGCCTGGAATGGGTCCCCCTTCCCCACAACCGTTTCATCTTCAGTTGAAAGAACCCTGAGTAGGATTGGATCATAATTAAGGGGAAGACTGGCCTGTCATTTTTCCTTAAATTGGCTACACTAGCAATTTTATTTCAACAAACCAACCTCTGAATGGGGAATAAAGCTTTCAAAACAAGACAAAAAAGGAACAACAGATTGCCAGCCTCAGACAAATACCCTAGCCAGGGGCTCTTTTACTACATACACAGTTAAATTAAAAAGCCAGCTTGATGAAAGCATCTTTTCAGAATATTGACCTTAAAAAAAACAAAAGCCCTTGTGGAGGAACTTGCATTTCTCTTGCTGTGCCTTTGGAACGTAAATGTTCTACTTGATCTGCCAGCATTTTGTGTGTGTGTGTGTGTGTGTGTGTGTGTGTGTGTGTGTGTGCGCGCGTGCGCGCCATTCATGTGCATGCGTGTTTTTGTAGCTACGTTTTGAAAACTTGGTCTTTGTCATCCAAAATGTACAGGTATGGTGTACATTTGGCAGCCAATCAAATAAAATGGGATTTTGAACAGTCTTTTGTCTGTTTGTCCCAACTCTCGGGCTTTTTTTTTTTCCTGTCATCTTAACTTTTGTTGTGCTGGCCTGTACAACGAAGGCCTTTACTTTCTTGGACTGCTTTTGGGAGGAAACTCTGTTAGGGCCTTGTTTAGGCAGCATCCTCCCCACTCTCTTGTGGGGAAGCCTCTTGTGTCTGATTGGTTTAAGTCACTATTCATATATACCTCATTAGTGGCCAGATAATAGATGCTTTAACTTGGAGGGAGTTTTAATTGGAGAAAATTGGTAAATTCTTTGGTAACTACGTAAAAATCAGAAGTGTATATTTTATGTGTGAAAGTTGCTCGGTCATATCCAACTCTTTGCAACCCCACGGACTATAGCCCGCCAGACTCCTCTGCCATGGAATTTTCCAGGGAAGAATACTGGAGTGGGTTGCCATTGCCTTTTCCAGGGGACCTTCCTGACCCAAGGATAGAATCCAGGTCCCCTGCATTGAGACAGACTCTTACCAACTGAGCCACCAGGGAAGCCGTATACACATACATATATGATGATTGACCTAAGAACTCCCTTAGTTTAAAACAAACAGGAAACCATCTTGGGAAATGTTGTGTTCTCGTCCCTCAATGTGTCTCACAGATGCTAATAAAATCATTAAATAATTAATGTTATTTAGGTTGATTAACAGAAAAAAACATTTAGGGAAGATCCAGAGATTCCTTTCCAACAAAGTACAAATTCTAAGGGGACTTATCCCAAATGGATAAAGAAATCTTAAGATGATTATTTTTTTTCATTTTAAATTTTATTTATATTTTGCTGCACCCTGTGGCATGGGGAAATCTTAGTTCTCTGACCATGAATCAAACCCATGCCCCTAGCAGTGGGGGCGCCAGAGTCTTAACCACTGAACTGCCAAAGAAGTCCCTAAATGGTTATTTTTAAATGGGACAAGTAAAACAGACATTTAATAGGTCAGAAGAAAATTACACAGACAATTCATTTCAGTTCAGTTCATTTGCATAGTCATGTCTGACTCTTTGCGACCCCATGAACCGCAGCACACCAGGCCTCCCTGTCCATCACCAATTCCTGGAGTTCATCAAGTCAGTGATGCCATCCAACCATCTCATCCTCTGTCATCCCCTTCTCCTCCTGCCATCAATCTTTCCAAGCATCAGGGTCTTTTCAAATGAGTCAGCTCTTTGCATCAGGTAGCCAAAGTATTGGAGTTTCAGCTTCAAAATCAGTCCTACCAATGAACACTCAGGACTGATCTCCTTTAGGATGGACTGGTTGGGTCTCCTTGCAGTCCAAGGTATTCTCAAGAGTCTTCTCCAGCACCATGGTTCAAAAGCATCAATTCTTTGGCTCTCAGCTTTCTTTATAGTCCAACTCTCACATCCATACATGACCACTGAAAAAACCATAGCTTTGACTAGACTGACCTTTGCTGACAAGGTAATGTCTCTGCTTTTTAATATGTTGTCTAGGTTGGTCATAACTTTCCTTCCAAGGAGTAAGCATCTTTTAATTTCATGGCTGCAATCACCATCTGCAATGATTTTGGAGTCCAGAAAAACAAAGTCAGCCACTGTTTCCACTGTTTCCCATCTATTTGCCAGATAATCACGATAAGAGCCAGACATCCTGAAGTCAAGTGGGCCTTAGGAAGCATCACTACAAACAAAGCTAGTGGAGGTGATGAAATTCCAGTGGAGGTATTTAAAATCCTGAAAGATGATGCTGTGAAAGTGCTGTACTCAATATACCATCTAATTTGGAAAACTCAGCAGTGGCCACAGGACTGGAAAAGGTTAGTTTTCATTCCAATCCCAAAGAAAGGCAATGCCAAAGAATGTTCAAACTACCACACAGTTGCACTCATCTCACATGCTAGTAAAGTAATGCTCAAAATTCTGCAATCCAGGCTTCAGCAATACATGAACCATGAACTTCCAGCTGTTCAAGCTGGTTTTAGAAAAGGCAGAGGAACAAAAGATCAAATTGCCAATATCTGCTGGGTCATCAAAAACCAAGAGAGTTCCAGAAAAACATCTATTTCTGCTTTATTGACTATGCCAAAGCCTTTGACTGTGTGGATCACAACAAAACTGTGGAAAATTCTGAAAGAGGGGAATGCCAGACCACCTGACCTACCTCTTGAGAAACCTGTATGCAGGTCAGGAAGCAACAGTTAGAACTGAACATGGAACAAAAGACTGGTTCCAAATAGGAAAAGGAGTAGGTCGAGGCTGTATATTGTCACCCTGCTTATTTAACTTCTATGCAGAGTACATCATGAGAAACGCTGGGCTGGAGGAAGCACAAGCTAGAATCAAGATTGCTGGAAGAAATATTAATAACCTCACATATGCAGGTGACACCACCCTTATGGCAGAAAGTGAAGAAGAACTAAAGAGCCTCTTTGATGAAAGTGAAAGAAGAGAGTCAAAAGTTGGCTTCAAGCTCAACAATTACTTGGGGCAATAGTTAGGCCAATGAAGCAAGTTTAAAGATTGACATAGGACGTGACGTTCTCAGAAAGTTTGCTGAATAAAACATAATTCTCAACTTACAGGTTGTACTTTCTTTTAAGTCAACATATGTATCCCCAAGTAATACATTGTTGAATGTGGGGAAACTGAATACCAGTAAAACCTCTGCTAGAAAAAGGCTCTCAGGAAAAGAGAAACTGAACAGTATCCCCAAGTCTTACTTAGTTTGATTTCAGCTCATCTGAGAGTTTCCCAAGCGCATTTTCTGGGAAAGTATGAGGACAAGATTGTGATCAAGTCCTAGAAACACAGGTCTCCCCACATTCCGCGTACCTAGAATGGCTCCAATGGGCGGGGATTGGTCTTCTGTCTGTCATATGCAGAGAACGGGAATGGGATACTTAGGAACTTATTTTTAGGTTTGCCACAGCTGTTGGAAGAGAATTCCTCCCAGGGCCTTTTTCACTTCTGCAAGTCTTGTCAAGAGTCATTGATCACTTTCGCCCTAGACTATACCTATGGCTGATTCATGTTGAGGTTTGACAGAAAACAATAAAACTCTAAAGCAATTATCCTTCAATAAAAAATAAGAATTTACAAAAAGTTTTAAAAGAACTATCTTTTAAAAGATATTTATACAGCAAACAATCTTGGGAACAGACCAGGATAATACAGATAATATCTCCCTCTGGGACCAAGGTCAGGCCAGTTTGCTAGCAGACCCCTTGTTAATTTTATGTGTCAAATTTGACTGCCATAGGGACACTCAGATTAAAAATTGTTTCCAGGTGTGTCTGTGAAGGTGATTCCAGATGAGATTAGCATGTGAATCAGCGGACACCATTTATTCCACAGAGGCTTGAATAAAACAAAAGGTAGAAGCAGCTGGAATTTGCCCCTTTTTCAGCCTCACAACTTGAGCTGGGACATCTTACCTCATCTTCTGCCCCTGACCCGAGTTTCACATGAAGCTTTAGCAGGCTAGCAGTTTTTGACGAATCTATCTCCAAATCTTAGGAGTACACTGAGAGTGCTGCTGTGGGGTGAAATGAGTGTCTTCAGCAGATCCAGGCAGGAGGGTATGGAGGGGAGCAGGAATTTAATCAGCTTGTGTGAAAGTGGAGTCCCTCAGTCAAGTCCCACTCTTGGGGCCCCATGGGCTCCTCTGGCCATGGAATTCTCCGGGCAAGAACACTGGAGTGGGTTACCATTCCCTTCTCCAGAGGGTCCTCTTGACCGAGGGACTGAATCTGGGTCTGCTGCATTGCAGGCGGATTTCTTAGTCTCTGAGCCAGCAGGGAAGCCCCAGTCAGCACATGGCCAGAGCAAGTGAAGAGCAGGTGAGAGCTTGGCCCACACTCTGGGGCGCTCTTGCTCAGGTTATGGAGGCACCACAGTGGTGTCACTGTGGTGCTGACGGTCTCTCCTGAGCCGCATGCTGTGTCTGGTAGTCAGCTCTCATTCTGGCAGCTGAACCTGTAAACGCCCCTGGGCATCCTTTCACCAGTCTCCTCTCTGGGATCTCCTGGTTCCTGACTCCCGTCTTCCTCTGTCTTGCTTTCTCCTCTCATTTTGGTGAAGCACATCCCCAATAATCTCCTAAGAAGCATGCAGAGACATAAGAGAGAGTTTCTGAAACCTTGTGTATCTCAAAAAAATTTTTTTTTTTTGCCTTTTCCTCCTATTTGACAGTTTGGGTATAGCATTTGAGGTTGAAGATAATTTTCTTTCAGAACTTTGAAGGCATTGTCACCCTGTCATCCTGTGTCCAGTGTTGTTAAATAGTCCAGGATCATGCTGATTCATAATTCTTTGTATGTTACCTGCTTTTTATCTCTGGACCCATATAGTGCTCTGAAATTTCATGATTTTGTACCTTGGTGTGGGTCTGTTTTCACACATTGTGTAAAACATTTGGTGGGCCCTTTCACTCATACAGCACTTATCCTTCAGTTCAGAGAAGTTTTCCAGAATCATTTTGTTTTTTAGTTCAACACATTTTTAATAGATTATATTTTTAGAGCAGTTTTAAATTCACATCAAAATTGAACAGAAAGTACAGAGATTCTCTCGTACCCCTCCCCTCTGCATACAGTCTCTCCCACTATCAACGTGGGTGTGCTCAGTTGCTCAGTCATGTCAGACTCTTTGCACCCCAAAGACTGTAGCCCACCAGGCTCCTTTGGTCCATGGAATTTTCCAGGCAATAATACTGGAGTGGGTTGCCATTTCCTCCAGGGGAACTTCCTGACCCAAGGACTGAACCCGCATCTCCTGTGTCTCCTGCATTGGCAGGCAGATTCTTTACTCCTGAGCCACCTGGGAGTCTGCCCCCGGCCCTTGCCCCCTACCCTCGACTATCAGCATCCCACATCACAGTGGCAAATTTGTTAAAGTTGATGAACCTTCTTTGAAAAACTGTTATTACCCAAAATGCAGTTAAAATTAGGATTACTTCTGGAGTAGAACAAATATATAATTACACATATCTCCCATTATTGTCATGCAGAATGGTTTACCTGCCCTAAAAAACACCACGCTTTGCCTACCTATCACTCTCTCTTCGCCAACTCCTGGTAATAATAGTTTTGCTTTTTAAGAATGCTAGATAGTTGGAATTACACAGTATATAGCCTTTTTATATTGGCTTCTTTAACTTAATAAAATATTTAACATTCTCTCATGTCTTTTCATAGCTTGAAAGCTCATTTCTTTTTAATGCTGACTAATATTCCATCATCTTGATGTACCACAGTTTATCTGTTCACCTACTAAAGGACAATTTGGTTGCTTCCAAGTTTTGACAATTATGAATAAAACTGCTATAAACATCCAGATGTGGGTTTTTGTGTGCACACACTTTTTCAACTCATTCGGGAATGAGAGTTCATGTTGTTCCACATCCTTGACAGCTTTTGGTATTGTCAGTGTTCTGAATTTTGCCTGTTCTAAGAGGTGTGTAGAGAGAGGTATTTCAGTGTTTTAGTTTACATTTCCCTGATGACTTCATTCTAGTGGATTATACGGAGCATTTTTGCATGACATCTGAATATCTTCTCTGGTGAGGATTTGTTAAGATTTTAACCATTTAAAATCTTGCTGCTTACTTTCTTTATTGTTGAATTTTAAGAGTTCTTCATATGTTTTGAGTAACAGTGCTTTATCAGGTGTGGGGTTTTTTGGCAAATATTTTCTCCCAGTATGTGGCTTGAATTCTCATTCTCTTAACACTGTCTTTCACAGACAAGAAGTATTTAATTCACTGAATCTCAGCTTATCAAGTATTTCTTTCATGGATCACGCTTTTGGTTTTGAGTCTTAAAAAGGTCACCACCAAACCCAAGATCATCTAGATTTTCTCCTATGTTATCTTCCAAAGGGATCTCCCTTGTGGTGTAGTGGCTAAGACTCTGTAATCCCAATGCAGGGGGTCTGGGTTCAATCCCTGGTCAGGGAACTAAATTCCACATGCCACAACTAACAGTTCCCCCTTCCTGTCCCCTGGTGGCTCACATGGGAAAGAACTGGCCAGCAAAGCGGGAGACCTGGGTTTGATCCCTGGGTTGGGAAAATCCCCTGGAGAAGGAAATGGCAACCCATCCCAGTATTCTTACCTGGAGATTTCCATGGAGAGAGGAGCCTGGCAGGCTATATAGTCCATGGGGTCACAAAGAGTTGGACACAACTGAGCGACTAACACTTTCACTTTCTTCTAAAAGATTTATAGTTCTTGTTTTACATTTAGGTCAATCAACAATTCTGAGTCAGTTTTTATGAAAGATATAATGTCTGTGTCTAGATTCATTCTTTTGCATGTGGGTATACAGTTGTTCCAGTATCATTCATTGAAAAGACTATTTTTCCTTCATCCTAGTAACCTAACTCCTTTGTCAAAGATCAGTTAACTACATTCATGTGAATATATTTCTGGGCTCTCTATTCTGTTACTTTATCTATTCTTTCACTAATAGCATGCTGTCTTCGGTACCGTAACTTTATAGTATATCTTGATGTCAGGTAGAGTCAACCCTCCAAAATTGTTCTTCTCCTTCAATACTGAATTGGCTATTCTGGGTCTTTTGCCTCTCCATATCAACTTTAAAATCAATTTGTCAATACTGACAAAATAACTTGCTGGGATTTTGATTGAAATTACCTGGAATCTGTAGATCAAGTTGAGAAGAATTGACATTTTGACAATAATGAGTCTCCCTTCATATCCTAAGAGGTATGAACATTAATTTAGCTTTTTATTGCTTTCATCAGAATTTTACAGTTTTTCTCATAAATATCCATATTTTGATAGATTTTACCTAAGTATTTCATTTTGGAGATGTTAATGTAAATGGTATTGAATTTTAACTTCAACTTCTACTTGTTCTTTACTATTATATATGAAACTGATTGACTTCTGTGTGTTAAACCTATACCCTGTAATCTTGTAATAATCACTTATAAGTTCTATGAGTTTTTGGGGGTTTTTTTGAAAATCCAAAATGTATCTTTTTCATCTGATGTATTTTCCCTAATATTTTTAGATTCATACATGTATAGCATGTATCTCTAGTTTTATTCCTTTATATTGCTGAGTAGATTCCATTGTATAACTATGCTTTAGTGTATTTATCAGTTCTCTTGGAGATATTTCCAGTGTTCAGCTATTGTATTGGTGTTTTCTAATGAGCAGAGACTTCTAATTTAATATGTTACTTCATGGCTAGTGTTTCTCATGTCTAACCTAAAAATCTTTGTCTACACTAGAGTTATAAGCATATTTTTGTTTTATTGTAGTTCTATTATTTTAGCGTTCATATTTAGATCTATGATCCATTTCAGGTTAATTTTTGTCTCTGGTATGAAAAGGTTTATCTTTTTCCCATCTGGTTAATTTTCACAGCATCAATCATTTTCTTTTAAAGGCAAGAAAAAGTTCTTTCCCCCATTGAATTGATCTCTCACCTTGATTTTTTAAAGTAATTAACCATATATGTAAGTAACCATGAAATGTGGATACTAAATTTGTCTGGAAGACTCTTCCTCCTCCCACAGCTCTAACCAAGATGAAATCAGCAGTGAATATCTTCCTTCCTAAAAGGACTTACGAATTTGTAGAATTGTGTTCATCTATGTTTGTACACACAGGCATTTTGATCAGCTTTTTAAAAATCATGGTTTTAAACCATTATTTTGTAGCTTACCTAGCTTCTTCTCATTGTTAGGGTGGAAGTGATGGTCTTTGAGACACTTTACAATTTAGCCAGAAGGGAATTCTTGTAGTTCATGAGTTATTTCTTGGTGACTGCCTCTCTTTGTTTATTTCGAACATTCTTTATGGAAATCCTACTAGTTGGATATTGGACTTCCTGGATTGGTTTTAGCATTTTCTTAAATATTTCATCCTGTTTTCCAATTCTTTTTACTCTACTTTCTAGAAGATTTTCTTGACTTTATCTTCCAATATTAATGTTTTCATTTCAGCTATTATGTTTTTAACTTTCAAGAACCCCTTCCCATTCTCTGAATGTTTCTTTTCTATGGTATCTTGTTCTTATTTAATCTCTTTTCTTATGTCTCTAAGATTAATAGGTTTCTTGTTCTTGCACAGTGCTTCCTTCAGTTGCATTTTTGTTATGGTTTCTTTTGGTCCCTATCATCTTATTGTGGGCTGAATTCTGTCCCCCTCAAATTCATGTGTTGAAGTCTTTTTTTTTTTTTTAAGTTTGTGTCACAACTATAGTTTAATAGCGAAATTATATTTCTTTTGTGCACTGGTGTTCATAGATATACTGTGAATAATTTTCTACACAGTGTCATTTTCTTCTCTCATTGTTCCTGATAAATAAATTTACACACTATGATATTACATTTGTCACAAGAGTTAAAAAGTTGTTGTATCTTATGAACATCACAAGTTCTGAACATAGTTCACTTTAACTAATGTGGAATTTTATAGCATCAGAAAAAAATAATGAAATGTTGTCAAAATAATGAGTAGGATTTAATAGAAAATGAAAGAAAACTTATATATCAGAGCTTAAAGTTTTAATTAAGGATCTCTGCATTCCAATTATTCCAACCAGGTGTTCTGCCATTGATGACAGTTACTTATCTATCCTGTCTTCATCCATTGCTTCAAAGATGGTTAATTATTTCATTCTTCTATTGCCTTGCTTTTATTTTAACTTTTGTTCAGTTCTCCTTCTGTGAAAGATGTTCAGCTTCTTGTGACAAGAGGTTGACTGTGTACTTCTTTTGGAATCAATTATTATTGCCCTCAATCAACTGGGCTTATGAGACTGTGTTTAGAGATAGAATCTTTAAAGAGAATATCACTTTAAAAGAAGTCATTGCTGCTCCTGCTGCTGCTGCTAAGTCACTTCAGTCGTGTCCGACTCTTAGCGACCCCCATGGATTGCAGCCTACCAGGCTCCTCTGTTCATGGGATTTAGGATGACCTAATCCAATATGCTGAAGCTGATGCTGAATCTGAATCCAGACTGATCTTGAAGCTGAAGCTCCAGTACTTTGGCCACCTGATGTGAAGAGCTGACTCACTGGAAAGGACCCTGATGCTGGGAAAGACTGAAGGCAGGAGAAGAGGATGACAGAGGATGAGATGGCTGGATGGCATCACTGACTCGATGCACATGAGTTTGAGAAAAAACTCTAGCAGTTGGTGATGGATAGGGAAGCCTGGCATGCTGTAGTTCATGGGGATGCAAAGAGTTTAACACAACTGAATGACTGAACTGAGCTCAATCCAATATGACTGGCGTCCTTACAAGAGATTAAGTTACAGACTTACACAGAGGGACGATCCTGTGAAGACACAGAAAGAAGATGGTCATCTCCAAGCAAGGAGAAAGGCCTCAGAAGATACCAACCCTACTGACACCTTGATCTTAGACTTCAAGTCTTCTGAATTTGTGACAAGATAAATTTTTGTTGTTTAAGGTACTCAAACTAAATAGCTTTGTTGTGGCAATCTTAGGAAACTAATATATCTCTCTATGAGGTATTTCTCAGATGTCTGATAATGTTCCCTCATCTGCTCCTAGTTAAGAGAACTAGATCACTGAAACTCTGGGTCTGTAGGCAGGACTTGTTGACTTTGAACATCACTGTTCAGTGGTATTATGGGAATATTTTGGGGCAACTTCTGAGGTCAGTATCTTGGAAGCCTTTTCCTGTTGGCTTGGTTAGATTCTCCAAAAAGAATTTTCTAAGAGACTGTCTGGAGGGTGAGAGTTTGGCTGCCGCACTCTGGGAGAGAAAACAAAGTTTGCCTCTACATTTATCATTCAGTATGCATATGGTCACTTAATCCTTGTTTCGAGTCTGGTGCTCCCTTTCTAGATTTTCTGTTTTATCTGCTCCAGAGAATAAACAGGCAGAATTCCATAGGGGTGGGGAGCAGCAGTTGCTTAGGAACATGAATGGGAAGAAGGATCTAGAGATGAAACTGCTCTCAAATCATTCATTCATGTTATCCTAATCTTAGGGTAAGATCCTTCTCACTTTTGGGCTTCCCTGGTGGCTCAGATGATAAAGATGCCTGCAGTGCAGGAGACTTGGGTTAAGTCCCTGGGTTGGGAAGATCCCCTGGAGATGGGAATGGCAACCCACTCCAGTATTCTTGCCTGGAGAATTCCATGGGCAGAGGAGTCTGGCCAGCTATCATCAATGGGGTCTCAAATAGTCAGACACGACTGAGTAATTAACACACACACTTCTCACTTTCAGCTGCAGAGGTATGTGATGGTGCCGCTTCTTGTGCATTTTAAAGATTCAGCAGGATAATTCAAATCAACTCTTAGTTTTCCCCACTGCTTTCTAGGGGTTCAGTGCTCTTGTGCTTATTGAATCAGTTTTGATTTGTTCATTTGTTTTTCACCTTCCCAAATGGTGCTGCTATGGACTAATAGCAGCAGGACACTAATAGATGGAGAAATATACCATGTTCATGGATCAGAAGAATCAATATCTTGCTATCTTGCTCTCCTCATCTTATGGGTTTACGTCTTTTTTTTTTTTTTCTAAGAAAACCCACAGCAAACATTATCTCAATGGTGAAAAATTGAAAGCATTTCCCTAAAGTCAGGAACAAGACAAGGGTGCCCACTCTCACAACTACAATTCAACATAGTTTTGTAAGTTTTAGCCACAGCAATCAGAGAAGAAAAAGAAATAAGAGGAATCCAGATTGGAAAAGAAGAAGTAAAACTCTCACTGTAGAAAACCCTAAAGACTCCACCAGAAAATTACTAGAGCTAATCAATCAGTATAGTAAAGTTGCAGGATATAATATCAAGACACAGAAATCCCTTGCATTCCTATACACTAACAATGAGAAAACAGAGAAATTAAGGAAAGCAATTCCATTCACCATTGCAACGAAAAGAATAAAATACTTAGGACAATATCTACCTAAAGAAACAAAAGACCTATATATAGAAAACTATAAAACACTATGAAAGAAGTCAAAGAGGACACTAATAGATGGAGAAATATACCATGTTCATGGATCAGAAGAATCAATATAGGGAAAATGAGTTTACTACCCAAAGGAATCTATAGATTCAATTCAATCCCTATCAAGCTACCAACTGTATTTTTCACAGAGCTAGAACAAATAATTTCACAATTTGTATGGAAATACAAAAAAACCTCGAATAATCAAAGCAATCTTGAGAAAGAAGAATGGAACTGAGGAATCAACCTGCCTGACTTCAGGCTCTACTACAAAGCCACAGTCATCAAGACAGTATGGTCCTGGCACAAAGACAGAAATATAGGTCAATGGAACAAAATAGAAAGCCCAGAGATAAATCCACACACCTATGGACACCTTATCTTTGACAAAGGAGGCAAGAATATACAATGGAGAAAAGACAATCTCTTTAACAAGTGGTGCTGGGAAAACTGGTCAACCACTTGTAAAAGAATGAAACTAGAACACTTTCTAACACCATACACAAAAATAAACTCAAAATGGATTAAAGATCTAAACGTAAGACCAGAAACTATAAAACTCCTAGAGGACAACATAGGCAAAACACACTCCCACATAAATCACAACAAGATTCTCTATGACCCACCTCCCAGAATATTGGAAATAAAAGCAAAAATAAACAAATGGGACCTAATTAAAATTAAAATCTTGTGCACAACAAAGGAAACTATAAGCAAGGTGAAAAGACAGCCTTCTGAATGGGAGAAAATAAAAGCAAATAAAGCAACTGACAAAGAATTAATCTCAAAAATATACAAGCAACTCCTGCAGCTCAATTCCAGAAAAATAAACAACCCAATCAAAAAATGGGTCAAGGAACTAAACAGATATTTCTGCAAAGAAGACATACAGATGGCTAACAAACACATGAAAAGATGCTCAACATTACTCATTATCAGAGAAATGCAAATCAAGACCACAATGAGGTACCATTTCACACCAGTCAGAATGGCTGTTATCCAAAAGTCTGCAAGCAATAAATGCTGGAGAGGGGGTGGAGAAAAAGGAACCTTCTTACACTGTTGGTGGGAATGCAAACTAGTACAGCCACTATGGAGAACACTGGAGATTCCTTAAAAACTGGAAACAGAACTGCCTTATGACCCAGCAATCCCACTGCTGGGCATACACACCAAGGAAACCAGAACTGAAAGAGACACGTGTACCCCAATGTTCATCACAGCACTGTTTACAATAGCCAGGTCATGGAAGCAACCTAGATGTCCATCAGCAGATGAATGGATAAGAAAGCGGTGGTACATATACACAATGGAGTACTACTCAGCCATTAAAAAGAATACACTTGAATCAGTTCTAATGAGGTGGATGAAACTGGAGCCAATTATACAGAGAGAAGTAAGTCAGCAAGAAAAATACCAATACAGTATACTAATGCATATATATGGAATCTAGAATGATGGTAACGATAACCCTGTATGTGAGACAGCAAAAGAGACACAGATGTATAGGACAGTCTTTTGGACTCTGTGGGAGAGGGAGAGGGTGGGATGATTTGGGAGAATGGCACTGAAACATGCATAATATTATATGTGAAATGGATCGCCAGTTCAGGTTCAATGCAGGATACAGGATGCTTGGGGCTGATGCACTGGGATGACCCAGAGGGATGGTATGGGGAGGGAGGTGGGAGGGGGTTCCAGATGGGGAACATGAGTACACCCGTGGTGGATTCATGTCGATGTATGGCAAAACCAATACAATATTGTAAAGTAGTTAGCCTCCAATTAAAATAAATAAATTTATATATAAAAAAGAAATCTGCTATTTTAATTTTAGTGGACTTTTGAGAAGGAATTAAATTAGATACATGTGTTCAGTTCAGTTCAGTCACTCAGTCATGTCCAACTCTTTTGCAACCCCATGAATCGCAGCACACCAGGCCTCCCTGTCCATCACCATCTCCCGGAGTTCACTCAGACTCACGTTCATCGAGTCTGTGATGCCATCCAGCCATCTCATCCTAGGTTGTCCCCTTCTCCTCCTGTCCCCAATCCCTCCCAGCATCAGAGTCTTTTCCAATGATTCAACTCTTCGCATGAGGTGGCCAAAGTACTGGAGTTTCAGCCTTAGCATCATTCCTTCCAAAGAAATCCCAGGGCTGATCTCCTTCCAGAATGGACTGGTTGGATCTCCTTGCAGTCCCAAGGGACTCTCAAGAGTCTTCTCTAACACCACAGTTCAGAAGTATCAATTCTTCGGTGCTCAGCCTTCTTCACAGTCCTCAAGCCAATATTAATACATAAGCTGAGCTCATGTTCTTTGTCTTGTATAAAAGGATGGTTTTAAAATACAACAATAAAGTTGATTGTAACTACTACTTATCTTATTATAATTGATTCAAATACTGTGCCCAGTGACCAAACCAATCTCATACTACCATGTGGTTTAGTTTTAGAATGGAAGATACTCAACAGAGAAAAAAAGGGATCAGAACAAAGGTGTACATAGGTTGATGCATCCGAACATTTCTGAAAAATCTGCATGTAGACTGAATTCTTCCTAACTGAACTGTGCTTTAAAAGTACAGTGGGACTATGACCCTTTAAAGGAAAAGCTGCAAGGGAAGGTTTTCTAGAGTGAAGTTTGGAAATTGCCCAGATTTCCCCTTCAGTTAAGTCCCCAATAGCAGGATTTTCTTCAAATAGAACTCACCTACATTGAGAAAATAAACTTGAAATTTTATTTATTTTCAAATAAAAATATAAGGTGATAGGGATGACCTTGGTGCTATTAATACAAGCTTCACAGGAAATAGGGAAGGCCCTAGGCTGAGTGCTGTCATCTCCAAGCCCAGCTCTGCTATGGAGCTGGGTCACTGTGTCCATTTACCTCTGGCTGTGCTGAGTCTTCTTGCTGCCCGGGCTCTCCTTCAGTTGCAGCAGGCGGTGGCTGCTCTCCAGCTGTGGCGCAAGGGCTTCTCACCGCAGCAGTTTCTCCTCCTGCAGAGCGTGGGCTCTGGGGCACTTGGGCGTCAGCAGATATAGCACACGGGCTCCTTATCTGCAGCTCCCGGCTCCAGAGGACAGGCCCAAAAGCTGTGGTGAAGGGGTTTAGTCGCTGTGGGGCCACACGTGGGATCTTCCAGGATCAGGGATCCAACCCCTTGTCTCCTGTGCCTCCTGCACTGGCAGGTGGATTCTTTACCATGGAGCCACCAGGGTTTTGAAGAACAGGTGGTTTAAATCTTAACACAGTCCAATTTAAGAAATTTCACTTTTATTAGTGCTTTTCAAATTCTCTTAAGAAATACTTGAGTATTATCAAGTAATGATATAGTCTATGTTTTCTTCTTAAAATCTAGAAAACATTCTGAAAAGCTAGAGAGTGCTCTGAAATCTAGAAATCTTTCTAAAAAATCTATGTTTCCTTCTTATCTTTAACATTTAGATTCATTGTCTACAGAATTAATTTTGCACATAGTGCAGGAATGGGCAAAGATACATTTTCCATATGTATCTGCAATTGAACTAGTACTATTTACCAAAAGTAACTGTACCAGTTATCAGTTCATCGCCTCTCAGCCCCCAGTGCACCTTGCAGTGCTCTCTGCAACAGCGGACAGAGCTCTTTAGGCAGCTCTCCATTAAGGGGGCACCATGGTAGCCTTTCAGAGAAGGCAATGGCACCCCACTCCAGTACTTTTGCCTGGGAAATCCCATGGATGGAGGAGCCTCATAGGCTACAGTCTATGGGGTCGCTAAGAGTCCGACACGACTGAGCAACTTCAGTTTCACTTTTCACTTTCATGCATTGGAGAAGGAAATGGCAACCTACTCCAGTGTTCTTGCCTGAGAATCCCAGCGACAGAGGAGCCTGGTGGGCTTCCGTCTGTGGGGTCGCACAGAGTCGAACATGACTACATGACTGAAGCGACTTAGCAGCAGCAGCAGCAGCAGCATGGTAACCTTCAGCTTCCCTCATAGCTAATTCGGTAAAGAATCTGCCTGCAATGCAGGACACCTGGGTTTGATTCCTGGGTCGGGAAGATCCCCTGCAGAAAAAAAATGGCAACCCACTCCAGTATTCTAGCTTGGAGACTCCCATGGACAGAGGGAGCCTGGTGGGCTACAATCTATGGGGTCTCAAGGGTCCACATAGCTGAGCGACTAAAGAGAGCGAGAGAGGGGTAACCTTTCTCAGCAGGGAGACAGCTGGAGGGAGATTGCCAGGGGAAGGGGCTGTCCTGCGCCTTCCAGGGGCTGCGCACCGAGTCAGCACTGCAAGGGGGGGACACCCAGAGTTACTCACCTAAGTCACACGGCCAAGACGCGTTTTCTTCAGCAACGTGGCAACCCCAGCCCAGCCTGCTTCTCCCCTCCCTGTGGCCTTCTTGGAGATGGCACAGTCCTGGCCTCCCATTTGCGTCAGCACCTCCGCTTCTCCTGCACGCTTCCCTCCCAGCTTCAAGCTGTGGCTCGTCTGCCTCCCAGGGTTGCTTTCTGCTGACTCAGCAACCGTGGTCCAGCTCTGCTCTCGGCAAGGCCCGGAACTTCTCCACCAGGGGTGGGAGCAAGGCTGGGACCTGGGACCCTCTGCTGGAGTCCTTTCACTTGCACACAGATGTCTCCTCCATCTATACTCCAGCAATGGAAAACCGAGAAGCCACAAGGGACTCAAAATAACCGTCTGCAGGTGTGAATAGGGCAATTATAAGCAATAAGATTCGAAAAGGCCACAAACCAACTGCCCCTTCTAAGTGCCAGGAGCATGACTCCTGTTTACAGCGCTGCCACGAGGGTGTGAGAAGACCACCTAAACCATTCCTCTGGCCAGGCCCACCAATGCCCCACCTTCAGCCCATTTAAAGAACCAGCCCACTCTCCTCCAAGACCCAGTTAGGCACCTGTTAACATGTTCTCACAGTGAAGTCTTACCTGAATTGCTCACCAGACCTCTTCATTTCTACTGATTAGAGTCCAAGGACCATGGTTGATAACACTTTCCAGTTTATGCCTCCGTGGGCACTCTTCCTCAGTCCTAGGGTTCTGTTGCCAGTTATATTTTTTCTTTTATCATGGCTTAATATTAAACGTCCCTTGTTTAAACCACGTGTGGCTTCTGTTCCCGACTGGACACTAAGTGATACACTGCCATCACTTCCCATTGCCGTGGGGCACAGGTCCCTAGATCTGTGTCGGTGATTTTGTGGAGTCTGTTCTGTTTCATTTGTCTTTGTCTGTCCTTCAGCCCCTGCTTTGTCATTCATTCTACAATATTTTCAGGGGCTTCTTGGCTGGTCCATTGGTTGGAGAGTTCGCCTGACGATGCAGGGGACACGGATTCAATCCCTGGTCCTAGAAGATCCTGCTTGCCTCAGGGCAACGGAGCCCGGGCGCCACAGTGAGGAGAGCTCCCACGATGAGAAGCCCACTCAGCACAGCCAGAGAGAGTCCACGTGCAGCGAGGAAGGCCCAGCGCAGCCAAAGGTAAGCCAACCAGTTAATTTAAAAATATGTTCAAAGTTTCGTTTGTAATTTTTGAACCTGGGTTATTTATAACTATATCTTTAATTTCTAGGCAGCTGGACATTTTCTAACATACTATAGTAACTGTTTTCTATGAACAAGAACATACTCTGTCCTGTCACAAAGAAATACACTGTGGCTTTCTTTCTGGTCCAGCATGTAGTCGATTTTGATTTGTGTATTTGATGAGAATGCTAACATTTTACAAAATGTTCTCAATGTGTTAATTAGATCAAGTTTGTTGATTGTCTTATTCAGATCTGTACCTGAATCTTTAAAAAAACATTTTGTAGTCTGCTGCTTCTGTTATTAAAAGAGGTGAGTTTTAGTCTTCTACTACAGTGAATTTGCATTTTAGTTTTGGAAAATTTTTCTGTGGTCAATTATTTTCCATGATTCTAGTTCAAACTTTCTATGTGCTTATATTTAAAGTGTATCCCTTGTAAGCAGCTTAAGTCTATATCTGGCTCACCTCAGGCCCTAGAATGTAAACATGGAAACTGCTTCTGGCCTTTCCTCTGAGAGCTTGGTGGTTCTTTGTCTCAACCCTAAGGTACTGCAGGAATGTCCTCTCCATTTTTCACTGATTTTTAGCTTAGCATTTTCTTCTGTGCAGTTTAAAAATTTGACCAGTTCTTACCAGGTCTTTCTTCTTGTTGGGCCCTACTGTCATCATAGGATGTGAGAGCTCCCCCTCTGGTCTCCTATCCTATTTAATTGAGGTTTCTGTTTATTAATTTTTTTAAAACAGAAGATAGGAAAAGAGGGAGAATTCAGCAAACCAAAAACAAAGTGAAAAGGCAACCACATATCTTCAAATGAAGTGACCAATAAGGATTAATCTCCAAAATATACAACAGCTCATGCAGCTCAATAACAAAAACAAACAACCCAGTCAAAAAAATGGGCAGATCTAAATAGATGCTGTTCCAAAGATAGCCACAAAGCACATGCAAAGATGCCCAATATCACTAATTAGTAGCGAAATGCAAATCAAAACTCCAATGAGGTGATTAACTGACATTGGTCAGAGAGGGTACCTACCTGCTAAGTTGCTTCAGTGCCTAACTTTTGTGACCCCATGGATTGTAGCCCACCAGGCTCCTCTGTCCATGGGATTCTCCAGGCAAGAATACTGGAGTGGGTTGCCATACCCTCTCTCCTCCAGGAGATCTTTTCAATCCAGGTATTGAACCCACGTCTGCTAAGTCTCCTGCATTGGCAGGTGGGTTCTTACCTGCCACCAGAGTGGCCACCATCAAAATATCTTCAAACAGTATATACTGGAGAAGGTGTGGAGAAAAAGGGAACCCTCCTAAACTGCTAGTGAGAATGTAAATTGGTACAGCCACAATAGAGAACTTTATAGAGATCCCTTTAAAAAACTAAAAACAGAAGTACCATATGACCTCACAATCCCACTATGAGGGATAAATCTAAAGATAATCATTATTCATAAAGATACGTGCACCCAGATATTCAGTGAAGCACTATTTACAGTAGACAGGAGACAGAAGCAGCCTAAATGTCTGTCAATAGAGGAATGGGTAAAGAAGATATGGTACATATATACAATGGACTATTACTCAGGCATAAAAAGAACAAAATCACGCCATTTGCAGCAACATGGATGAACCTAGAGACTGTCACACTGAGTGAAGTGAGCCAGAGAGAGAAAAATGTCATATGCTATTGCTTGTATATGGAATCTTAAAAAATGTACAAAGTAACTTATTTCCAGAACAGAAATAGAGTCATGATGTAGAAAACAATTTTATGGTTTTCAGGGAGGAGAATGGGGAGAAGGATAAAATGGGGCATTGGGATTGACATATACACACTGCTGCTGCTGCTGCTGCTAAGTCACTTCAGTCGTGTCCGACTCTGTGCGACCCCACAGACGGAAGCCCACCAGGCTCCCCGTCCCTGGGATTCTCCAGGCAAGAACACTGGAGTGGGTTGCCATTTCCTTCTCCAGTGCATGAAAGTGAAAAGTGAAAGTGAAGTTGCTCAGTCGTGTCGGACTCTTAGCGACCCCTGCAATGGGTTGGTGGTGTCAGAGATGCTGGAGTGGGGAGCTGAGACTTTTATAGCCTCCCAACAACAGTGAGTCCTTATCCCACTCTGCAGTGTCAGTGGGAGTATGGAAGCACCAGGGTGGTGTTTGTGTCAGCAAACATCTAG
Organism: Nanger dama; assembly: GCA_917880005.1. NCBI lineage: Eukaryota > Metazoa > Chordata > Mammalia > Artiodactyla > Bovidae > Nanger > Nanger dama. The sequence goes on along the minus strand of CAKJTW010000044.1, from coordinate 5,931,873 downwards.
TGGGGACCCTGAGCTCTTACAATAGTGGGGCACCTTCTGTCCCTGTGTCAGCACACGCAAAGTAGAGTGGCTGGACTTCCACCTCCAGCAGGCAGTAAGTAGGCACTGATAAGACCGAAGACCTGAATAAAAGCTAGTGTCTCATAACAATACTCACAGTGTTCAGGATTCAATTGAAAATCATTGTCAGAAAATCTCAACTTGAATGAGAAAATACAATTGACAAACAATTTTGAAAAGATTCAGAAGTTGGAATTGTGTGACAAGGAGATTTAAGAAACTAATTTGGAAGAAGATTTACAATAGGTAGGGAAAAACGTATAGTACGTCCTGTGTACTCTGTACCCCTAATCCCACAAAGGTAGCATTTTGCGTGACTATAATATCAGATCCATGATACTGACATTAGTACAACCCACAGAGTTAATTAAGGTGTTGCCAGTTGTGTAAATAATCACGTGCATGCGTGTGTGTGTGTGTGTGATTCTATGAAATTTGACACATAGGAGTTTTGTGCATCTAGCATCTTGAAATCCAGAACTGTTCCATCACCGCAAGGCTCCCTTGGGCTAACCTTTTTGGAGCCAACCCTCCCTCAAATCCTAACTCCTAGAAACCACTCACTTGTTTCTCATGTCTATAGTCACATTAGTTTAAGAGACCTGGGTTGGATCCCTTGGGTTGGGGAAGATCGCCTGGAGAAGGGAAAGGCTACCCACTCCAGTGTTCTTGCCTGGAGAATCCCAGGGACGGGGAGCCTGGTGGGCTTCCGTCTATGGGGTCGCACAGAGTCGGACACGACTAAGCGACTTTCACTTTCAAGAATATTATAGAAATGGAATCATTCAGTACACAACTTTTGGAGACTGGTTTTCTCACTCAGCATAATTTCCTTTGTTGTGCGTAATTTATTCCATTTTATTACTGAATAGAATTCCATGATACCAGGCTTCTCCGTCTATGGGATTCTCCAAGCAAGAATACTGGAGTGGGTTACCATTTCCTTCTCCAGGGGATCTTCCCGACTCAGGGATCGAACCTGGGTCTCCCACATTGGAGGCAGATGCTTTAACCTCCGAGCCACCAGGGAAGCCCTCATCCATTGAAGAACAACTGAATTGTTTCCAGTTGGAGTTATTTTTTTTCTTTAAAATTTTTTTATTAAACATCTTTATAGAGCAGTATCCTCCAAACTCCAGATCCAGGGGCCAAGGAGACCTGTTTTGCTGTGGGTACCAGCTGGGGCATGCAGGCGGCTCAGGCTTCCCACTCTTCTGTTTAGAGACAAAGGTGGTGGGCAGTGTTTCATCTTTGGCTTTCACAATGCTCATGTCATCAAGCAGAAGCTTCTGAGGGCCAGTCTTACCAGTTGGGTCCCAAGGCAGCATGCTCTTTCCCTTGACGCCCAGCACACCCTGCCTGAGCAGCGCAGGGCACATGGCAGGCTCAACATAGTGCTTAACAGGTCCCCACTGTGGCTCATGAGGCCATCTGTGTGAATTCAGCCCTCTGTCCTCAGAGTTTCCCAGACACTACCGCCTCACAGCCTTTGGCCCCACTCTCCAGGAAGAGCTGCAGCGCACCACAGCAGGCCTGCCGCACAGGAGGGTGGAGGACCGACCAGTCTGTAACTCAGAGACTCTGCCTGGGCAATGGCACACAGACCTCCTTGGCTACTCGTTCAGCATAAAGCTCTACACACTGCCATCAGGGAAGCCAAATCGCTTCTGAACCACAGCAGTCAGTTCCCAGAATCCACCAGCCCTTTTCACCAAGAGCATTCTGTGTCCTGGTGGCCAAGATAATCATTTCTGTCCTGGTTGGTGTAACATGGACCTCACCTCAGCCAGCTCCTCAGTGAAAAACTCATTCAGTTCAGCTTTGAGGATGCCATCAGCAACGAACTTCCTCTTCTTAGCCCCAGTTGGAGTTATTATTGATAAATCTACTGTGCACACTTATATATACATTTTTGTGTGAATTGAACCTTCAACTTCTCAGGGATAAATGCTCAAGTGCAGTTCGTGATTCATATGGTAATTACCTCTTTAGTTTGTTTTTTATTTTTAATTGCTAAACTGTTTTCCAGAGTGGATGGTTATTTTACATTCCTACAAGCAATAAATGAGTGATGAAGTCTCTCTGCCTCTTCACCAGCATTTGGTGTTATATTTTTTTATTTTAATTATTTTGGAAGATGTGTAGTAATATCTCATTGTGGTTTGAATTTGTAAATTCAAATGACTACTGATATTGAACATCTTTTCCTGTGCTTATTTTCCACCTATATATCCTCATGAATAGAAATATCTATTCATAATTTTTCCTTATTTTCTAATTCAATTGTTTTCTTGATATTGAATTTTGAGAGTTCTTTGTATATTCTGCATATAAGTCCCTTGTCAAATATATGATTTGTAAAACTTTTTCTTAGTGTGTAGATATGCTTGCCTTTTCATCCTCTTAACAAAGTCTTTTACAGGGCAAATATTTTAATTTTGATGAGGTATAATTTATCAATATTTTTCTCTTATGGATCATACTTTTGGTGTCAAGTGTAAGAATTCTTTGTCTGAGCACAGGAACCTCAAGACTTTCTCCCATTTTTTTTTTCTCTAACAGTTTTTATTTTACACTTTTAAGTCTGTGATACATATAGACATGATACTTGGGTTGAGGCTTATTTAATGTCTCATTTCTCTAGCACAGTTTCTTGAAAATGCTATCTTTCCTTGTTTGAATGGATTTTTACCTTTGTCAAAATAAGTTGGACATATTTGTGTAGATGAATTTCTGGGATCCCCCTTTGTTTCCGTTAATCTATGTGTCTATCCCCTGCCAGTCTTCCCTGGTGGCTCAGATGATATCGGGCAATGCAGAGACCCAGGCTTAATCCCTGGGTCATAAACATCATCTGGAGAAGAGAATGAGAGAGCTAATTCCTTGGTAGGTGGATAAGGAGTCTGGTATACTCTTGAGGAGTAAAGGACAAACTCTTTTTTTCTACTCTTCTTCTTAGTCGAACTTTCCTGGTGGCTCAGACAGTAAAGTGTCTGCCTATAATGCGGGAGACCTGGGTTTGATCCCTGGGTCAGGAAGATTCCCTGGAGAAGGAAATGGCAACCCACTCCAGTACTCTTGCCTAGAAAATTCTATGGGCAGAGGAGCCTGGGGCAGGCTACTGTCCATGGGGTTGCAAAGAGTCAGACACTACTGAGTGACTTCACTTACCCTTTACCTCTTCTTAGTCAAGATTTTTTTTTCTTTAACTCTGAGTTGTTATGGCAACAATCTATTTCTTCTAAGACTAACTTTCTTTAAGCCCAGAGCTAATGATTACACAATAAAACAACTCATCTTACTGAGGGGGTATGTTTTTTCTTAAATTCTGTACAAACAGTTATATAACAACAATGTATCTTGCTCAAGGACACGTTTCTCCTTCTTAAGAACCTTCTGAATAATCTTGTTATCTTAAGATGCATGTTGTGGAAGTGGGTCTGGACCTTTCTGTTGTTAGTTCAGTTCAGTTGCTCAGTCATGTCCGACTCTTCGCGACCCCATGAATTGCAGCACGCCAGGCCTCCCTGTTTATTACCATCTCTTGGAGTTCACTCAGACTCACGTCCATCGAGTCCGTGATGCCATCCAGCCATCTCATCCTCAGTCATCCCCTTCTCCTCCTGCCCCTAATCCCTCCCAGCATCAGAGTCTTTTCCAGTGAGTCAACTCTTCACATGAGGTGGCCAAAGTACTGGAGTTTCAGCTTTAGCATCATTCCTTCCAAAGAAATCCCAGGGCTGATCTCCTTCAGAATGGACTGGTTGGATCTCCTTGCACTCCAAGGGACTCTCAAGAGTCTTCTCCAACACCACAGTTCAAAAGCATCAATTCTTTGGCGCTCAGCCTTCTTCACAGTCCAACTCTCACATCCGTACATGACCACAGGAAACACCATAGCCTTGACTAGACGGACCTTAGTTGGCAAAGTCATGTCTCTGCTTTTGAATATACTATCTAGGTTGGTCATAACTTTTCTTCCAAGGAGTAAGCGTCTTCTAATTTCATGGCTGCAGTCACCATCTGCAGTGATTTTGGAACCCCAAAAATAAAGTCTGACACTGTTTCCACTGTTTCCCCATCTATTTGCCGTGAAGTGATGGGACTGGATGCCATGATCTTTGTTTTCTGAATGTTGAGCTTTCAGCCAACCTTTTCACTCTCCTCTTTCACTTTCATCAAGAGGCTTTTTAGCTCCTCTTCACTCTCTGCCATAAGGGTGGTGTCATCTGCATGTCTGATGTTATTGATATTTCTCCCAGCAATCTTGATTCCAGCTTGTGTTTCTTCCAGTCCAGTGTTTCTCATGATGTACTCTGCATATAAGTTAAATAAGCAGGGTGACAATATACGTACTTGATGTACGTATATATCCTTGACGTACTCTTTCCCTATTTGGAACCAGTCTGTTGTTCCATGTCCAGTTCTAACTGTTGCTTCCTGACCTGCATACAACTGAAAAAGTATATGAAAGACGTTGATAAGACAGCCAGTGGGGCACTCCTGCCCCTTCTGATGTCTGTGTCTCTCTCTATCCCTTTTTCACTGTGATAAAACTTTTGCCACATGAAGCTTAGTCTAAGTGCCTAAAGCCTTGTCTCTGGTCCCAAAGCTAATTTCTCTTTCTTCAGAGGTCACGAATCCGACACCGCTCACCATAAGCTATCAGGAATGGCTCCCCGCTCCAGTATTCTTGCCTGGATAATTCCAAGGACAGAAGAGCTTGGTGGGCTATAGTCTATGAGGTCACAAACAGTCAGACATGACTGAGCAACTGAGCACACACACACACAAACACACACACACACACACACACACACACACACACACACACACACACACGACATCCTTCTACCAATACCACTCTGTCCTGATTACTGTAAAGCTACATAGTAAACTCTCAGGTCAGTTCAGCTCAGTTCAGTCACTCAGTCCGACTCTGCAACCCCATGAATTGCAGCACACCAAGCCTCCCTGTCCGTCACCAACTCCCGGAGTTCACTCAGACTCACGTCCATCAAGTCGGTGATGCCATCCAGCCATCTCATCCTCTGTCATCCCCCTCTCCCTCCCCCCCCAATCCTTCCCAGCATCAAAGTCTTTTCCAATGAGTCAGTTCTTCACATGAGGTGGCCAAAGTACTGGAGTTTCAACTTTAGCATCATTCCTTCCAAAGAACACCCAGGACCGATCTCCTTCATAATGGACTGGTTCAATCTCCTTGCAGTCCAAGGGACTTTCAAGAATCTTCTCCAACACCACAGTTCAAAAGCATCAATTCTTCGGCACTCAGCTTTCTTCACAGTCCAACTCTCACATCCATACATGAATACTGGAAAAACCATAGCTGTGACTAGATGGACCTTTTGGCAAAGTAATATCTCTGCTTTTGAATATGTTATCTAGGTTGGTCATAACTTTCCTTCTAAGGACTAAGCGTCTTTTAATTTCATGGCTGCAGTCACCATCTGCAGTGATTTTGGAGCCAAAATAAAGTCTAACACTGTTTCCATGGTTTCCCCATCTATTTCCCATGATGATGAAGTGATGGGTCCAGATGCCATGATCTTAATCTTCAGAATGTCGAGCTTTAAGCCAACTTTTTCACTCTCCTCTTTCACTTTCATCAAGAGGCTTTTTAGTTCCTCTTCACTTTCTGCCATAAGGGTGGTGTCATCTGCATATCTGAGGTTATTGATATTTCTCCTGGCAATCTTTATTCCAGCTTGTGCTGCTTCCAGCCCAGCGTTTCTCATGGTGTACTCTGCATATAAGTTAAATAAGCAGGGTGACAATATATAGCCTTGACATACTCCTTTTCCTATTTTCAGTATCAGGTAAAGTTTTTCCTCCCACTTTATTATTTTCAAGGTTGTTTTGCCTACTCTACTGCCATACCTTCCCACATAGATTTTACAGAAAGCTTGTTGATGTCCACAAAAACAAATAAAATTAAGTGGTGGTTTGATAGAAATTTTATTAAAACGAGATCAGTTTGCAGAGAATCAACATCTTCACTAAGTTGAGTCTTCCAATCCATGAACATAGGACTTACCTTCTATTTTTAAAGTCTTTCTCTATTTCCTTCCTTGGAATTTTGCAAATTTCAGTATATAGACCCTGAATGTGTTACACTTATAGCTAAGTTTTTCATTTTATTGGAAAATTAGAAATGGCATCATGCTTTAAATTTGTTTCTACATGTTCATTTTTAATAAGTAGAACTTCAGTTAATTCTTTGTATGATGATTTTATGTCCTCTGACCTGATGAATTCATATGTGGTGAAATTTTGTGAGGATTTTGTAGATTCATTAGTATTTTTTACATAGATAATGTTATCAGAAAGTAAGGACTTTTTCCCTTCTTTTTCAATCTGTGAGCCTTTTGTTTCTACAGCAGTTAGGACCTCCAATGCCATGTTGCCAGGTGGTCAGAATAACAGTGCTGAGAGGAGACATCCTTGCCTCAATCAATCTTAGGGGAGAGCATTTTCTTTCCTTTAACTATGAAGTTAGGTTACTTTGTAGGAGCTCTTCATTAAGTTTAAGGAATTCCCTCTATTACTAGATTGATGAGTTTTTATAATGTCTTTGTTAGATTTTGTCCAATGCCCTTCCTGCATTGATTGATAAATCATATATTTTTTTTTCTTAACTTGTTCATATGGTTGCTGCTGCTGCTGCTGCTGCTAAGTCACTTCAGTCATGTCCAACTCTGTGCAACCCCATAGATGGCAGCTGTTGCGAGTGAAATGACACAAAGACAAGACACACACGTAAGAGAAAAAGACACAACTCCAGCCGGAAGAAAAGAACTGCACAAACAAGCTGTGGTTTATTTTTATAAAGCCCCCTTGGGAGAATTCCAGATTGTATGACTAAGCCTTCTCAGTACAGTGCATGTGCATAAATGTTATCGTACAGCAAAAGGGAGGTGAAATTCCTGTTTACTGCAGAGTCTGTCCAGAGCCCTTTATTCCTCCTTATCACAGGAAGGGAATGTTCCCTCGTTTTCAAGGGACCATTAAACTCAAGGCTGTGTCCAGACTCCTTGGCAGAACATCCTATTGGCAAGCACGTTCCGTCCGAGCAGAGGGTCTCGTTTGCGGGCACACCTTTAACTTCCTTCATCAGCCCTCCAGGCTCCCCTGTCCCTGGGATTCTCCAGGCAAGAATACTGGTGTGGGTTACCATTTCCTTCTCCAATGCATGAAAGTGAAAAGTGAAAGTGAAGTCGCTCAGTCATGCCCAACTGTTAGCGACCCCATGGACTGCAGCCTACCAGGCTCCTCCGTCCATGGGATTTTCCAAGCAAGAGTACTGGAGTGGGGTGTCATTGCTTAAGGTAATTGATTTTCAAACAATTGATCCAGTCTCACATAGCAGGAATAATCACATTTGGTAATGGTATATAATTTTTTAAAAACATGATGCTGGGTTCAATTTGTTAGCATTCTGTTGAGGAATTTTGCAACAAAGTCATGGGAGATTTTGATAGATGGTTGTATTTTCTTATACTGTATTTGTGTTAATTTTTGAGGCAATTCTGGTTTCAGAAATGTTTTCATCTTGTTATCTTGCTGAAAGAGATTGTATTAAATTGGTGTTAACTTTTAAACATGTTTGGTGATTCTTACAAGTTAAACTGTATGAGATAGCATATTTCCTTTTTGGGGGCTTTCTAATTAGAAATTCTTATTTCTTTTATAGGTACAGTGCTACTCAATTTATCTACTTTACCTTTGCTGAGTAGTAGTAGGTTGCAGTTTTCAAGGAATTGGTCCATTTCTTCTGAGTTATTGAATTTATGAAATTAAGTTGTTTATAGTATTCTCTTACTGTCTTTTAAAAGATTCAAGGTCTATACTTGTAGTACCTATGTCATTCCTGATACTGATTATTGTATATTATCTTTTAAGTCTTTCCATTTTATTGACTCTTTTCAAAGAATCAGCTCATTTCATTGCCTTTTCTTATTGCTTTTGCTTTCACTTTTATTCATTTCTACTTTCATTTTATTATTTGCTTCTTAACAAGCATTTTAAAGCAGTTCTCAATTTTTAAAATGCCTCAAGAAACAGTTACAAACATGCTTGAAATAAATGGAAATGTGAAAAAGTTTCAGCAAAGTAATAAAGATATAAAGGAAAACCAAATAGAAATCTTAGAATTAAAAATACAATAATCAAAATTTTAAAACTCAGTGGGTTTACATTGTTTCTCTCAACAAGAAAATGGAGAGGACAGAGTAAAGAACTCATGATCTGGAAATTAATACGGAAAAAAATTGTCCAGTCTAAACAACAAAGAGAAAATAGAGTGAATAAAACTAAAACCAAAACCATGAGCAAACAAAAACCTCAGGGGCCTACAGGAGTCAAATGAAAGTGCTGACATTGGTGTCATTTGAGTTCCAAGTGAAAAGAAGAAAAAGAGAGAGGGCTGAAAAAGCATTCAAATAAATAATGATTGAAAATTTCTCAGAGTCAGTAAAAGACATAAGCATACAGATTTTAAAAGCTAGGCAAACACAATACAGGATAAACCCAAAGAAATTAATTATCAGTACATGTCATAATCAAACTTAAAAACTAAAAACAAAGGAAAAATTCTTGTAGCAGCAAGACACAAATAATAACTATCAATAGGGTATAAATAATTCAAATCACAGCAGATTTCTCATCAGAAACCATGAAGACCAGAAGGAAGTTGACACAACAGTTTCCAAGTGCTGGAAGAAAATAACTATAATTTGATAGTTATTTAGGTATATATTTATTCTGTAATTCTATATTCAGTGAACCTGTCCTTCAGAAATGCAGGGAAAATGAAAATATTATCAGGTAAAGAAAATGAAATATTATAAGCACCTACCATAAACAATGTTCAAAGAGAGTCCTTGAAACAGAAAAACACAATAAAATAAGGAATCTAAGAATTTCAAGACAGAAGAGAATACAACAAAAGGGTAGGGTGAAAGCAAAGATATAGCTTTCTTTGTTCAAGTTTTCTAAATTAAGTTTGAGGATTGGAGCAAAATTATAACATTATCTGATGTGATTCTCAAAGTATATACAGGAAATATTTAAACAATTATAAATGGAGGATGGTAAAGAGACAGAGGGAAATAAGATTCACGCACATCTCTTGAACTTGTAAAAATGCCAAAACCAGTGATCAGTTATGTATGTAAAATGCAATACTCAGAGCAAGCAATAAAAAATAAGGGAAAGAATAAAGTAATAAAAGAGCAAAAAGAACCTTCCAAAATTTTCTTTATCAGCTCTACACAATATTTATACAAAGAACATTTAGAACAAAAGTAGAAAACTATAGAAAAATACTTAACAGAATATTAGCAAAAGATATTTTCAGTCAATTTTAAAATAATGCATCATGACCAAGAGTTGGTTCCCTGAGTGGCAGGCTAGCCCAGTGGTGGTGGTTTAGTCACTAAGTCATGTCTGACTTTTCCGAACCCATGGACTGTAGCTTCTAGGCTTCTCTGTCCATGGAATCTTCCAGGCAAGAATACTGGAGTGGGTTGCCATTTCCTCCTCCAGAGGACCTTCTCAACCCAGGAATTGAACCCAGCGTCCTGCATTGCAGGCAGATAGCCAGTAGTAAGAAACTAATATGAGATCACATTAACACAGTAAAAAACTAGTAGATCAGCACCCCCAAGAAATGTACTTCAATATCCACATCCATCCCTGATTTTTAGGAAGAGCTGAAAACCCATGTCCAAGGAGTGGCGGCTGTGAGGGTGCAGGAGAGCCGAGAAGAGCTACTCCACGTTCAAGGTCAGGAGGGGCGGCCGTGAGGAGATACCCTAGTCCAAGGTAAGGTGCAGTGGCTGCGCTTTGCTGGAGCAGCCGTGCAGAGATACCCCATGTCCAAGGTAAGAAAAACCCAAGTAAGACGGTAGGTGTTGCAAGAGGGCATCAGAGGGCAGACACACTGAAACCATAATCACACAAAACTATCCAATCTGATCAAACGGACCATAGCCTTGTCGAACTCAATGAAACTAAGCCATGGGCAAGGGGTCATCCAAGACGGGAGGGTGAAGGTGGAGAGGTCTGAAAGAATGTGGTCCACTGGATAAGGGAATGGTAAACCACTTCATATTCTTGCCTTGAGAACCCCATGAACAGTATGAAAAGGCAAAATGATAGGATACTGAAAGAGGAACTCCCCAGATCATTAGGTGGCCAATATGCTACTGGAGATCAGTGGAGAAATAACTCCAGAAAGAATGAAGGGATAGAGCCAAAGCAAAAAACAATACCCAGCTGTGGATGTGACTGGTGATAGAAGCAAGGTCCGAAGCTGTAAAAAGCAATATTGCATAGGAACCTGGAATGTCAGGTCAATGAATCAAGGCAAATTAGAAGTGGTCAAACAGGAGATGGCAAGAGTGAACGTCCTAGGAATCAGCAAACTAAAATGGACTGGAATGGGTGAATTTAACTCAGATGACCATTATATCTACTACTGTGGGCAGGAATCCCTTAGAAGAAATGGAGTAGCCATCATGGTCAACAAAAGAGCCCGAAATGCAGTACTTGGATGCAATCTCGAAAACAACAGAATGATCTCTGTTCATTTCCAAGGCAAACCATTCAATATCATGGTAATCCAAGACTATGCCCCAACCAGTAATGCTGAAGAAGCTGAAGTTGAATGGTTCTATGAAGACCTTCAAGACATTCTAGAACTAACACCCCCTCCCCCCCGCCAAATGCCCTTTTCATTATAGAGGTCTGGAATGCAAAAGTAGGGAAGTCAAGAAACATCTGGAGTAACAGGCCTTGGAGTACGGAATGAAGCAGGGCAAATGCTAACAGAGTTTTGCCAAGAGAACGCACTGGTCATAGCAATTACCCTTTTCCAACAACACAAGAGAAGACTCTACACATGGACATCACCAGATGGTCAACACTGAAATCAGATTGATTATATTCTTTGCAGCCAAAGATGGAGAAGCTCTATACAGTCAGCAAAAACAATACCAGGAGCTGACTGTGGCTCAGATCATGAATTCCTTATTGCCAAATTCAGACTGAAATTGAAGAAAGTAGGTAAAACCACTAGACCATTCAGGTATGACCTAAATACCTAAATCAAATCCCCTTATGATCGCTTTCCTCAGCGATCAATGCAAAGAAATAGAGGAAAATAACAGAATGGGAAAGACTAGAGATCTCTTCAAGAAAATTAGAGATACCAAAGGAACATTTCATGCAAAAATGGGCTTGATAAAGGACAGAAATGGTATGGAACTAACAGAAGCAGAAGATATTAAGAAAAGGTGGCAAGAAATGGAAGTGAGAAATAGATTTAAGGGACTAGATCTGATAGATAGAGTGCCTGATGAACTATGGATGGAGGTTCCTGACATTGTACAGGAGACACGGATCAAGACCATCCCCATGGAAAAGAAATGCAAAAAAGCAAAATGGCTGTCTGAGGAGGCCTTACAAATAGATGTGAAAAGAAGAGAAGGAAAAAGCAAAGGAGAAAGGAAAGATATAAACATCTGAATGCAGAGTTCCAAAGAATAGCAAGGAGACATAAGAAAGCTTTCCTCAATGATCAATGCAAAAAAATAGAGGAAAACAACAGAATGGGAAAGACTAGAGATCTCTTCAGGAAAATTAGAGACACTAAGGGAACATTTCATGCAAAGATGGACTCGATAAAGGACAGAAATGGTCTGGACCTAACAGAAGCAGAAGATATTAAGAAGAGGTGGCAAGAATACAGAGAAGAACTGTACAAAAAATAGCTTCACGACCCAGATAATCATGATGATGTAATCACTCACCTAGAGCCAGACATCCTGGAATGTGAAGTCAAATGGGCCTTAGGAAGCATCACTACGAACAAAGCTAGTGGAGGTGCTGGAATTCCAGTGGAGCTGTTTCAAATCCTAAAAGATGATGCTGTGAAAGTGCTGCACTCAATATGCAATCTAATTTGGAAAACTCAGCAGTGGCCACAGGATTGGAAAAGGTCAGTTTTCATTCCAATCCCAAAGAAAGGCAATGCCAAAGAATGCTCAAACTACTGCACAATTGCATTCACCTCACACGCTAGTAAAGTAATGCTCAAGCCAGGCTTCAGCAATACATGAACCGTGAACTCCCTGATGTTCAAGCTGGTCTTAGAAAAGGCAGAGGAACCAGTGGTCAAATTGTCAACATCCGCTGGATCATGGAAAAAGCAAGAGAGTTCCAGAAAAACATCTATTTCTGCTTTATTGACTATGCCAAAGCCTTTGACTGTGTGGATCACAATAAACTGTGGAAAATTCTTCAAGAGACGGGAATACCAGATCACCTGACCTGCTTCTTGAGAAATCTGTTTGCAGGTCAGGAAGCAACAGTTAAACTGGACATGGAACAACAGACTGGTTCCAAATAGGAAATAGAGTACATCAAGGCTGTATATTGTCATCCTATTTATTTAATTTATATGCAGAGCACATCATGAAAAATGCTGGGCTGGAAGAAGCACAAGCTGGAATCAAGATTGCTGAGAGAAATATCAATAACCTCAGATGACACCACCCTTATGGCAAAAAAAGTGAAGAGGATTTAAAAAGCCTCTTGATGAAAGTGAAAGAAGAGCGTGAAAAAGTTGGCTTAAAGCTCAACATTCAGAAAATGAAGATCATGGCATCTGGTCCCATCACTTCATGGGAAATAGATGGGGAAACAGTGGAAACAGTGTCTGACTTAGTTTTTCGGGCTCCAAAATCACTGCAGATGGTGACTGCAGCCATGAAATTAAAAATGCTTACTCCTTAGAAGGAAAGTTATGACCAATCTAGATAGTATATTCAGAAGCAGAAACATTACTTTGCCAACAAAAGTCTGTCTAGTCAAGGCTATAGTTTTTCCAGTAGTCATGTATGGATGTGAGAGTTGGACTGTGAAGAAAGCTGAGTGCTGAAGAATTGATGCTTTGAACTGTGGTGTTGGAGAAGACTCTTGAGAGCCCCTTGGACTGCAAGGAGATCCAACCAGTCCATGTTAAAAGAGATCAGTCCTGGGTGTTCATTGGAAGGACTGATGCTAAAGCTGAAACTCCAATACTTTGACCACCTCATGCGAAGAATTGACTCATTGGAAAAGACTTTGATGCTGGAGGGATTGGGGGCAGGAGGAGAGGGGGATGACTGAGGATGAGATGGCTGGATGGCATCACCGACTCGATGGACATGAGTTTGGTGAACTCTGGGAGTTGGTGATGGACAGGGAGGCCTGGTGTGCTGTGATTCATGGGGTTGCAAAGAGTCAGACATGACTAAGTGACTGAACTGAATTGAACTGGACTGAAAACCCATTAAGGATACAAGTGGATCATCAGTCTACACAACTGACATACAAAAATCAGTAAAATTTCTAAATATTATACATGCGTATATATATATATATATATATATATATATATATAACCTTTATATACAAAGGAAGTAAAGATCATATTTTTAATAATAATAAAAAAGTTACATTACCTTGGTATAAACCTTAAGGGAAATTTCAGGGTCGATGTGAACAAAATCTCTCAATTCTACTGAAAGACACAAAAGAGGATTTAACTGAATAGGAATACACACATTACTCCTGGATAGGATGACTCAAAATGGTAATTCCCATAGATTAATCATAAATTTAAAGCAATCTCAAAATAGCATACCATCAAGATTTGAGGGGAGGAATATAACAACAGTTTCTAGCTCATAATAAAACAAATGTTAGAAATAAAATGGGCCAGTAAATTTTGGAAGTAAAGAGAAGAGATGGGTCACTGACACCATCATATTAAAACAATTTTAAAGTTATTCAAACTAAAACCAGAGAGTATAGGATAAGTACCTCAGAAACAGAATGGAAAGTACACAGAGGCAGGAGACACAAAATTTATGTGGGAATTTAAGAGTGACATTTCATACATAAGAGAAAAGAAACAATTCAGCAAATACCTTGGAGGAAAACCAGCAAGCCATTAAAAAAATATTCCTTTCCATCTTACTTCTTGCAACAAAATAAATGTTAGCTGGGACAGAGAATCAATGAATCCATGAAAGATGTAAAAAGAAGTATGATTGATTTTCTATGTATTTATGTATATTTTAATGTATTTCTAATGTATTTATTCCTGAATTTTGTTTAGGGAAGACTTTCTAAGCAGGAGGCAGATTTCAGAGACTGTTCAGCAAAAGAATGATGTATTTTACTACTGGAAAAGTTAAAAATCATGAATGAACTCCTCCAAACTACCATATATAAAATCATAAGACCAAGGCAGAGAATTTTATGTGACAAATGATAGAAGTCGATTTCCTATCTTTTGTTTTTGGCTTCATATCTTTGCAAGTCTGTTAGTAGTTTTCAGCATCCATTTTCATTTGGGGTGTGATTACTGGCTTGATTGCTCTCTTCTGTTTATCTTTCTTTTCCTTTTCCTTCCTTTTCCCCCTTTCTTTCTCCGTGGAAGTGTGTGAATCTTTTGAGTGGTCTTGCGCTGTTAAGAGTTATTTCACCCTTAGTCTAGGTATTCTGTCTTCTATGCTGTGTGACCTGTGGAATCTTGATGCTGTAGGCAGGGGTTGGGTCTTGACCCCAGGGTGGGAGACTAAACTCCAGGACTTTGGACCATTAGAGAACTCCCTGACCCCATGGGACATTAATAGGCAAGAGCCCTCCCAAAGGTCTCCCAACCAAACCCCGCCCAAAAGCCAGCGAGGTCTGGGGCTGGATGCCCCATACCAATCCTTAGCAAAACAGGAGCACAACCCTGAACATTAGCTGCCCAAAACCACACACAAAACCCATAGGCACCCTGAAACATAGGACACAACACTGCCCTTCAGAGAGACAAGATCTAACTCAATCCACCAGAACACAGGCAAAAGTCTACCAACCAGGACACCTTCACAAGGCATTGGTCCAACTTCAGCCAAAGGAGGCAGACTCCACAATTAAGAGGAACTACAACTTTCCAGCCTGCAGGAAGGAGACTCAAAACACAGAAAATTAAAGAAAATGAAGACAGAGAAGTCAGTTTCTTTATAATGGCCTCATAGAAGCCTAAGGAAAATGACCCACTAGAAAAATGGGTAAGCAAGTAAGAGAAACAAAAATGTTCCATCCCATTCACATTAAAGAGACGTAAGTCAAAACAACAGAAAGATATTAAAACTTTGAGACAAGAAAAGGTCAAAAGTTGATGATTCCCATTTCAGAGAAATGGCTACTCTCAAACACTGTCAGTAGAACTTAAATTTGTTCACCTTTTTGGAAGGCATGAAAACTGTGTGTGCCTTGACCCAGCAATCTCTCACTAGAAGAAATTTACCCCATGGGAATTATGATCAATTGGAAGAGCTGACATTTACTGAGTGCTTATGTGAAGGTGGACTGAAAAATGCCCCATATGTCAAAATGACATAATGAAGAAGGCTCTCTGCACATTTTACAGAGAGGTAAACTGAAAGTGAAGAGATCAAGAGACGTGCTCCAGGTTACATAGTAAATAACAGAGTGGGGGTTTTAAACCTGAGTTAGATATGTCCTCCCAAGGATATTCATGGAAGTGTTTTAAGAGCTAAAAACCAGAAATCATTCAAGTGACCAACAATATAAGACTGGTTAAACACTTGATAAATTTCTAAGGATTCCTGGCAACTGTTATAGAAATGAAGGAGATCTACATGTGCTGATAGGGAAAGATCCCTACAATGCACCAGAGAGAAAAAAAGCAAGGAACAGATCAATGTGTGGACTTACAGTGCAGACTTTGGTGTTTCAAGAGTATATTTTACAGTGCTGCCAACTGTCTATATGGAGCCTTAGTGCAAATTAGTTAAAGGTGCCCCTCTGGGTGTTCATAGTCTCTCAAGACCCAACTCAATAGAAAACATCCCAAGATAGTTTAAAAAACTGCATAAAAAACATATGACTCTTTGAACCCCTTACCCTAAAACCTTTTCCTGCTGCCTTTGACAGTCCTAAACTGTTACATGTCTTCATTAGCTGATCCTAATTAAGTTTTGGCATAAAAGGACCCATAAAACAATCTTCAAGTTCTCAGAAATAATCCAACCTTGCCCTTCCTCACTGCTCAGTGCCACTCCCTTCTAGGTGCTCTGTCTTACTGCCATGGACAATCAGCTTGGTTTGTCTCAAAAACAGGCTGCATTGGGGACCTGACATAGCAAAAAAATTCAGGCTAAATACTCATGTTTCTGAATGGAATCATAATGAATGTTAAGAGTGCTTCCTTTTGCAGAGAGTTTTCCACTTTTCATTTAATAGTAATACATATTTACCTTATTATTGCATTATTTGAATGCTTTAATTATGTACAGGGACTTTCATGGTGGCTTAGACGGTAAAGCGTCTGCTTACAATGTGGTAGACCTGGGTTCAACCCCTGGGTTGGGAAGATCCCCTGGAGAAGGAAATGACAATCCACTCCAGTACTCTTGCCTGGAAAATCCCATAGACGGAGGAGCCTGGTGGACTACAGTCCATGGGGTCGCAAAGAATCGGACACAACTGAGCAACTTCACTTTCACTTTCACATTATTACTGCATTATTTGAATGTTTTAATTATGTACATGTATTACTCATTGCATGCATGTGTGCTAAGCCTCAGTCATGTCTGACTCTTTGTGACCCTATAGACTGTAGCCTGCTAAACTCCTCTGTCCATGGGATTCTCCAGGCAACAATATGAGTGGGTTGCCATGTCCTCCTCCAGGGAATCTTCCTGACCCAGGGATTGAACTCATGTCTCTTAAGTCTCCTGCATTGGCAGGCAGGTTCTTTACCACTAGTATCTCTGGGAAGCAATTATTTTAGATGTCAATGGGGATTACATGGTAGTAAGAGGAAATGGCAACCCACTCCAGTACTCTTGCCTGGAAAATCCCATGGGCAGAGGAGCCTGGTAGGCTGCAGTCCATGGGGTCGCTACAAGTCGGACATGACTGAGCGACGTCACTTTCACTTTTCACTTTCCTGCATTGGAGAAGGAAATGGCAACCCACTCCAGTGTTCTTGCCTGGAGAATCCCAGGGACGGAGGAGCCTGGTGGGCTGCCGTCTATGGGGTTGCACAGAGTCGGACACAACTGAAGTGACTTAGCAGCAGCAGCAGCAAGACTATGGGATTTTATGTATATCTTAAGATAGGTACTTTTGGTATTAAAATGTATATTACAAAAGAAGAGACTGTCATCTCTAAACATCAGCTGTCTTAGAAAGGCAAGGACTTAAAAGTAGCTAGTTTTTGCTTTTTCATTTTTAACCACTTTCAAGAAGCTGTAATGTATATACAGAACATCATACTAATCCTAAGTGTACAGTTTGCTGATGGATCAAACTGAATGCACGCATGGAAGCACCACCCGCATCAAGAAGCAGAACACCAGCACCCGAAGTCCCTTCAGGCCTCATCCAGGCACCATTCCTCTCTCTTCTCCCCAGAGGTAACCTCTGCTCTGAGTTTTACCATCATAGATTGGTTTTATCTGTTTTTGAATGTTATAAAAATGGAAACATAAATATTTATTTTCCATTAGAGTTTGAAGATTTTAAGAGGAAGCTATACTGTTTAAGTACCAGTTTGTTCATTTTCATTGCAACACAGCATCCCTCAGTGTAAATAGACCACAATACCTACTTTACTCTTGGTGGATATGTGGGAAGTGCCCCTTTGAGTTACTATTCACATTGCTCATGTGAACATTAGTGTGCATTATTGGCACTCTTGTGTGTGTCCTTCTGATATGTACCTAGGAATGAAATTCCTCGGTTATATGTGCCTATGTTCAATTTTAGGAAATGATGACAAATGGTTTTTCAAAGTGGTTATAATTGTTTACACTTCCCCAACAGTGTGTGAGTTTCCATTGTTCCATGTGATTGCCATCTGGTACTATGAGTGTTTCTAATAATGAGATTGAGCGCCTTTTCATATGTCATTGGTCATTTAGATACCACATTTCATAAAGTGTTTGTTGAGTGCCTTGCTCATTTTTTTTTACTGAGGTGTCAGTATTGGGTTTGAGTAGAACTTCTTCACATATATTGGATATGAGCCCTTTGTCAGTTTTAACACTCCATGGCTAGCCTTTTCACTTTCTTACTGCTTTCTTGAGAAATAGAAGCTCTTTATTATCATTTAACCTGCTTCATTAAGATGCTCCTTTAGAGACATTTTTTTCAGTTCAATTCAGTTGCTCAGTTGTGTCTGACTCTTTGAGACCCCATGAATCGCAGCACGCCAAGCCTCCCTGTCCATCAACAACTCCCGGAGTCCACCCAAACTCATGTCCATTGAGTCGGTGATGCCAACCAATCATCTCATCCTCTGCTGTCCCCTTCTCTTCCTGCCTTCAATCTTTTCCACCATCAGGGACTTTTCAAATGAGTCAGCTCTTTGCATCAGGTGGCCAAAGTATTAGAGTTTCCACTTCAATATCAGTCCTTCCAATGAACACCCAGGACTGATCTCCTTTAGGATGGCCTGGTTGGATCTCCTTGCAGTCCAACGAATTCTCAAGAGTCTTCTCCAACACCACAGTTCAAAAGCATCAATGTTTCAGTGCTCAGCTTTTTTTATAGTACAACTTGCTTATCCACACTTGACCACTGGAAAAACCATAGCCTTGAGCAGATGGACCATTGTTGACAAAGCAATGTCTCTGCTTTTTAATATGCTGTCTAGGTTGGTCATAACTTTCCTTCCAAGCAATAAGTGTCTTTAAATTTCATGGCTGCAGTCACCATCTGGAGTGATTCTGGAGCCCCCAAAATAGTCAGCCACTGTTTCCATGGTTTCCATCTATTTCCCATGAAGTGATGGGACCAGATGCCATGATCTTCATTTTCTGAATGTTGAGCTTTAAGCCAACTTTTTCACTCTCCTTTTCACTTTCATCAAGAGGCTTTTTAGTTCCTCTTCACTTTCTGCCATAAGGGTGGTGTCATCTGCATATCTGAGGTTATTGATATTTTTCCTGGCAATCTTGATTCAAGCTTGTGCTTCTTCCAGCCCAGCGTTTCTCATGGTGTACTCTGCATATAAGTTAAATAAGTAGGGGTGACAATATACAGCCTTGATGTACTCCTTTTTTCTATTTGGGACCAGTCTGTTGTTCCATGTCTAGTTCTAACTGTTGCTTCCTGACCTGCATATGCGTTTCTCAAGAGGCAGGTCAGGTGATCTGGTATTCCCGTCTCTTGAAGAATTTTCCACAGTTTATTGTGATCCACACAGTAAAAAGCTTTGACATAGTCAATAAAGCAGAAATAGCTGTTTTTCTGGAACTCTCTTGCTTTTTTGATGATCCAGCGAATGTTGGCAATTTGATCTCTGTTTCCTCTGCCTTTTCTAAAACCAGCTTGAACATCTGGAAGTTAATGGTTCACGTATTGCTGAAGCCTGGCTTGGAGAATTTTGAGCATTACTTTACTAGCGTGTGAGGTGAGTGCAATTGTGTGGTAGTTTGAGCATCCTTTGGCATTGCCTTTCTTTGTGATTGGAATGAAAACTGACCTTTTCCAATCCTGTGGCCACTGCTGAGTTTTCCAAATTAGATTGCATATTGAGTGCAGCACTTTCACAGCATCATCTTTTAGGATTTGAAACACCTCCACTGGAATTCCATCACCTCCACTAGCTTTGTCTGTAGTGATGTTTCCTAAGGCCCACTTGACTTCACATTCCAGGATGTCTGGCTCTAGGTGAGTGATTATACCATCATGATTATCTGGGTCTTAGAGCTCTTTTTGTACAGTTCTTCTGTGTATTCCTGCCACCTCTTCTTAATATCTTCTGCTTCTGGTAGGTCCCTACTATTTCTGTCCTTTATTGAGTCCATCTTGCATGAAATGTTCCCTTGGTATGTCTAATTTTCTTGAAGAGATCTCTAGTCTTTCCCATTCTGTTCTTTTCCTCTATTTCTTTGCATTGATCACTGAGAAAGGCTTTCTTATCTCTTCTTGCTATTCTTTGGAACTCTGCATTGAAATGGGTATATCTTTCCTTTTCTCCTTTGCTTTTCATTTCTATTCTTTTCACAGCTATTTGTAAGGCCTCCTCAGATGGCCATTTTGCTTTTTGCATTTCTTTCTCTTGGGGATGGTCTTGATTCCTGTCTCCTGTACAATGTCACAAACCTCCGTCCATAGTTCATCAAGCACTCTATCTATCAGATCTAGTCCCTTAAATCTATTTCTCTACTTCCACTGTATAATCATAAAGGATTTGATTTAGGTCATACTTGAATGGTCTAGTGGTTTTCCCCACTTTCTTCAATTTCAGTCTGAATTTGGCAATAAGGAGTTCATGATCTGAGCCACAGTCAGCTCCTGGTCTTGTTTTGCTGACTGTATAGAGCTTCTCCATCTTTGGCTGCAAAGAATATAATCAATCTGATTTCAGTGTTGACCATCTGGTGATATCCATGTGTAGAGTCTTCTCTTGTGTTGTTGGAAAAAAGTGTTTGCTATGACCAGTGCGTTCTCTTGGCAAAACTCTATTAGCCTTTGCCCTGCTTCATTCCATACTCCAAGGCCAAATTTGCCTGTTACTCCAGGTGTTTCTTGACTTCCTACTTTTGCATTCCAGTCCCCTATAATGAAAAGGACATCTTTTATGGGTGTTAGTTCTAGAAGGTCTTGTAGGTCTTCATAGAACCCTTCAACTTCAGCTTCTTCAGCATTACTGTTGGGGCATAGACTTGGATTACCGTGATATTAAATGGTTTGCCTTGGAAATGAACAGAGATCATTCTGTCATTTTTGAGATTGCATCCAAGTACTGCATTTCGGGCTCTTTTGTTGACCATGATGGCTACTCCATTTCTTCTAAGGGATTCTTGCCCACAGTAGAAGATAAAATGGTCATCTGAGTTAAATTCACCCATTCCAGTCCATTTTAGTTTGCTGATTCCTAGAATGTCGATGTTCACTCTTGTCATCTCCTGTTTGACCACTTGTAGTTTGCCTTGATTCATTGACTTGACATTCCAGGTTCCTATGCAACATGGCTCTTTACTGCATCAAACCTTGCTTCTGTCACTAGTCCCATCCACAACTGGGTGCTGTTTTTGCTTTGGCTCCATCCCTTCATTCTTTCTGGAGTTATTTCTCCACTGATCTCCAGTAGTATTTGGGCACCTACTGATCTGGGGAGTTCATCTTTCAGTGTCCTATCTTTTTGCCTTTTCATACTGTTTATGAGGTTCTCAAAGCTAGAATACTGAAGTGGTTTGCCATTCCCTTCTCCAGTGGACCACATTCTGTCACACCTCTCTAACATGACCCGTCTGTCTTGGGTGGCCCCACTTGCATGGCTTAGTTTCATTGAGTTAGACAAGGCTGTGGTCTGTGTCATCAGATTGGCTAGTTGTCTGTGATTGTGGTTTCAGTATGTCTGCCCTCTGATGCCCTCTCTCAGTGTCAGCCTTAATCTTTGGCATTTTTGTTTAAATTTACACAGAATACAATGTGTGTGTGTGTGGGGGGTTGCATTTATGTTTGCAATAACACTTTTTATTTTTTCCTTTTGACCCTTGTACTTTTTATTTATTAAATATCATATTGACAAATGAAAAATGTAATGTTGAATATATTCAGGATGATGGGAGTCCTTGCAGATAATGGACATTTTTGTCTCAGTGATAATAATCTCAGGGGGGTAAATCTCAATATCTCCCTATTATAGGATTATATGATACTGTGTTTACATTTTGTGAAGATGCTCTTATCAGATAAAGGAAAATCTTTCTTACTTTTCTGCAATTTTTTTAAATAAGTGGGGGTGAATTTTATATAAGGGTTTTGAAAATTTGGCTTTTTCCTTTATTCTTTTTAAATGGTTAACAACATTGTTTTTCAAATAGTAAATCAGCCACATATTCCTGAAATAAACCAAATTTGTTTGTCATGTATTATCAGTCATTTTGTTTAGAAAATTTGCACCTATGATTCTGAATGACTTAGCTTATGTTTGTTGGGTCTTTTCCTACTAATATCTTATCAGACTTTAGTATCAAGATTATGCTGGCCTCACAAAATAAATGTGGAAGCATTCCTTCCTTTTTCTCTGGAAAAGTTTCTGTAATACTTGGGATGACTCTTAAATATTGGAAGAATTCACTGGAAAAGCCATCTGGGACTAAAGATTTGGGGGAGTAGATTTTAAAATTCAGATTTGTTTTGTATAGAAGACTATTTGGATATCTATTTCTTCTTGTGCTCATTTTGACAAATTAGTTTTTTAATTTGACAAATTAAACTTTTGACATGAAGTTTTCATGATGTTAGTTGCTCAGTCGTGTCCAACTCTTTGTGACCTGTTGGACTGTAGCCCACCAGGCTTCTCTGTCCATGGAATTCTCCAGGCAATAATACTGGAGTGGATTGTCATTTCCTTCTCCAGGGGATCTTCCCAATCCAGGGATCAAACCTGGGTCTCCTGCATTACAGGCAGATTCTCTACCACCTGAGCCAACAGGGAAGTTCATTGACATAAAGTTGTTCATGATATTCTCTTATTATTTGTTGAATATCTGCTTAATCTATAATGACAGATCCTTTTGATTCCTAATATTATTTGTGTCTTAATGAGTCTTGCTAGAATTTTATAAATTTCTTTTAAAGAAACAACTTTCACTTTTATGATATTCTCTTATGTTTCCTATTTTACTCATTTCTGTTTTTGAGACATTCAATCACTGATTTTCATCAGTCTTCTTTATTTATAAAAGCTTTTAATATTATAAAAGCTTTCTCTAGGCAAGAACACTGGAGTGGGTTGTCATTTCCCTCCAATGCATGAAAGCGAAAAGCGAAAGTGAAGTCGCTCAGTTGTGCCCGACTTAGCGACCCCATGGACTGCAGCCTACCAGGCTCCTCCGTCCATGGGATTTTCCAAGCAAGAGTACTGGAGTGGGGTGCCATTGCCTTCTCCGAATATTATAAAATTTCCTGTAAATTTGCCACTAGTTGAATCCCACATTATTATTATGCATTTAAAAATGTTTTATGTCCATTGTGATTTCTTCTTTGCTACATGTAGAAGTACATTGCTTAACTTAAAAATACGTGACTTTTTTCTAATAATTTCACTGTGATCAGTGATTATACTCTATAGATTTAAAATCTTTGAAATGTCTTGGGATTTGTTTTAAAGGCTGTCATGTGGCCAACCTGGATAAATGTTCACATGCACTTGAAGAGAATAACTGCATTTGCTGGGTACAGTGCTCTCTGCATATATCAAGTGGGTCAATTTTGTTCATTTAATTGTTCACATCTTCTATATTCTTACTGCTTTTTGGTCAGCTGGTTTTATCACATACTGAAAGGTGTGTTAAAACCACCCAAACATATTATGACTTTGTTATGCCTTTTAATTCTGTAAACTTTATATATTTTAAAGGTATATTATTCAGTGTCTACAGATTTAATTTTTAAATATTTTTCTGGCAAACTGAGCCCTTTCACTGTTATGAAGCATTCCTCTTAATACCTGCTAGTTCTTTTTGCCTTCGTCTGATATTAGAATGGCTATTCGTCAAGTTTGGGGGATAGAGTTTCCATCGTATATCTTTCTCCCTCCTTTTACTTTCAACATTTCTTTTTCTTATATTAATAGCATATCTCCTATAAGCAGCTTATAGTTGGGATTTTAAAAATCTAATCTGGTACTCTGTTTTTACATTGGATGTATTTATTTTTTTAATTATTTTAATCGGAGGCTAATTACTTTACAATATTGTAGTGGTTTTTGCCATACATTGACATGAAAATGCCATGGGTATACATGTGTTCCCCATCCTGACCACCACCACCTCCCCACATCCCTCCCCATCCAATTCCTCTGGGTCATCCCAGTGCACCAGCCTTGAGCACCCTGTCTCATGCATCGAACCTAGACTGGTGATCCATTTCACATATGATATTATACATGTTTCAGTGTTATTCTCTCAAATCATCCCACCCTCACCTTCTTCCACAGAGTCCAAAAGACTGTTCTCTCCATCTGTCTCTTTTGCTGTCTCGCATATTTCTAAATTCCACATATATGCATTAATATACTGTATTGGTGTTTTCTTTTGACTTACTTCACTCTGTATAATAGGCTCCAGTTTCATCCACCTCATTAGAACTGATTCAAATGCATTCTTTTCAATAATGGAGTAATATTCCATTGTGTATATATACCTCGGCTTTCTTATCCATTCATCTGCTGATGGACATCTAAGTTGCTTCCATGTCCTGGCTATTATAAACAGTGCTGCGATGAACATTGGGGTACACGTCTCTTTAAATTCTCGTTTCCTCAGTGTGTTTGCCCAGCAGTGGGATTGCTGGGTCATATGGCAGTTCCATTTCCAGTTTTTAAGGAATCTCCACACTGTTCTCCATAATGGCTGTACTAGTTTGTATTCCCACCAATAGTGTAAGAGGGTTCCCTTTTCTCCACACCCTTTCCAGCATTTGTTGTTTGTAGACTTTGATAGCAGCCATTCTGACTGGCATGAGATGGTGCCTCATTGTGGTTTTGATTTGCATTTCTCTGATAATGAGTGATGTTGAGCATCTTTTCATGTGTTTGTTAGCCATCTGTATGTCTTCTTTGGAGAAATGTCTATTTAGTTCTTTGGCCCATTTTTTGATTGGGTCATTTATTTTTCTGGAATTGAGCTACATGAGCTGCTTGCATATTTCTGACATTAATTCTTTGTCAGTTGCTTCATTTGCTATTATTTTCTCCCAATCTGAAGGCTGTTTTTTCTCCTTGCTTATAGTTTCCTTCATTGTGCAAAAGCTTTTAAGTGTAATTAGATCCGTTACTCTGGGAGGTGGGTCATAGAGGATCCTGCTATGATTTACATCAGTGAGTGCTTTGCCTATGTTCTCCTCTAGGAGTTTTATAGTTTCTGGTCTTACATTTAGATCTTTAATCCATTTTGAGTTTATTTTTGTGTATGGTGTTAGAAAGTGTTCTAGTTTCATTCTTTTACAAGTGGTTGACCAGTTTTCCTAGCACCACTTGTTAAAAGTTGTCTTTTCTCCACTGTATATTCTTGCCTCCTTTGTCAAAGATAAGGTGCCCATAGGTGCGTGGAAATATCTCTGGGCTTTCTATTTTGTTCCGTTGATCTATATTTCTGTCTTTGTGCCAGGACCATACTGTCTTGAAGACTGTAGCTTTGTAGCAGAGCCTGAAGTCAGGCAGATTGATTCCTCCATTTCATTCTTCTTTCTCAAGATTGCTTTGGCTATTCGAGGTTTTTTGTATTTCCACACAAATTGTGAAATTATTTGTTCTAGTTCTCTGAAAAATACTGTTGGTAGCTTGATAGGGATTGGACTGAATCTATAGATTCCTTTGGGTAGTAAACTCATTTTCACTATATTGATTCTTCTGATCCATGAACATGGTATAGTTCTCATATTTGTGTCATCTTTGATTTCTTTCATCAGTGTTTTGTAGTTTTCTATGTATAGGTCTTTTGTTTCTTTAGGTAGATTAATTCCTAAGTATTTTATTCTTTTCATTGCAGTGGTGAATGGAATTGTTTCCTTAATTTCTCTGTTTTCTCTTTGTTAGTGTATAGGAATGCAAGGGATTTCTGTGTGTTAATTTTATATCTTGCAACTTTACTATACTGATTGATTAGCTCTAGTAATTTTCTGTTGATATCTTTAGTGTTTTCTAGGTAGACAATCATGTCATCTGCAAACAGTGAGAGTTTTACTTCTTCCTTTCCAATCTGGATTCCTTTTTTCTTCTCTGATTGCTGTGGCTAAAACTTCCAAAACTATGTCGAATAGTAGAGGTGAGTAGGCACCCTTTCTTGTTCCTGACTTTAGGGGAAATGCTTTCAATTTTTCACCATTGAGGATAATGTTTGCTGTGGGTTTATCATATATGGCTCTTATTATGTTGAGGTATGTTCCTTCTATGCCTGCTTTCTGGAGGGTTTTTTATCATAAATGGATGTTGAGTTTTGTCAAAGGCTTTCTCTGCATCTATTGAGATAATCATATGGATGCAATTACTCATGAATTTGCATTTGGTAATTTGGGCTTCCTGGTCAATGTGTGGTAAATAATCTGCCTGCTAATGCAGGAGATGTGGGTTTGATCCCTCGGTTGGAAAGATCCCCTGGAGTAGGAAATGGAAACCCACTCCAGTGTTCTTGCCTGGGAAATCCCATGTACAGTGGAGTCTGGCAGTCAAGACAGTTGCAAAAGAGTTGGATGCAATTTAGTGACTAAACAAACAACAACACTGCATTGTATTAACCAGTGTATCACTCTTGTAGTGTTTTCTATTTGTGTTGATGATTCTCAGGTTTCCTTTTCTCCTTTATATTTTATTTGTATTTTGGAGTAAATATTCTGTATTATTGCTTATTCTCATTTATTAGCATATGAAACTGCTAGTAAGACACAACAGCATGCATGCAAAGTCCACACAGGAATGAAACTAGGTGGGGGTCACACAGAATCCTGATTGCTCTTCAGAAGTACCTGGGCTTGGTTAAAATGCAGTTTTTTTCTCATCCCAAAAGTATGAAATAAAATGTGGAGCAGGCAAGGTGTGTTTTTAAGCTCAGCAGGTAATTCTGATGGACAGCCAGTTGAACCATCAATAGACTCTATTTAATCCTCCACCTTTGATGGGTAGGTACAGAAAAGGGGGCTGAGAAAACACCTTTAGGGCCACGCTCTTCAGCATTTCCTGAGGGCCTTGCGTCGCAGGGCTCAGGCTAGTCTCCAGTCCACAAGTTGTTGTCTGTCTGCACTGCGCACAGCTGAGACGCTGGCCTTTGTCAGGCCTGATTTGCGTGTCTCCTTGTCTGGTGCCTGTATCCCAAGGCCAGTGGCCCTCAGGTCCTAACTTGGCTCTGGTCTCCTCACTGTTCCTCCTGATTCCCCCCTGCAGGGTGTTTCTAGAAGACTGGCACGTCTTTGTTTCCACCAGTCAATAAGACCAGAAATAATCTCTAGGAAGCCAAGCTGAATCTACTCAATCACCACACACACAGAGCTCTGTCTTTGTTTTATTGTAACTCACTACCATTACAGTAATACTGCTGGCGCGGTGGACTAGTTTTATAAAGCCATTTGGCGTATAGTATAAGCTTTTGTTTCCTGTAAAAAGAGAGGTCAGCCTTAAAATTAACCGCAAAAGCCCTAAAAGATGTACAAAACATGAATCTCTACCTCTTCAGAGGTAGTTTGGTGCTTCCAGCTTTCCATAGGCAGTTGGAGTTCACTTAGCGATTTTACTGTCGATGCTCAAATAAGAAAAAAAGAACTGGAGGATAATGCAACAACTAAACACTTTTTTACTTCAAGCAAGAAGATATTTGGTACAGAGACCAAAATAAATCAAGGAAAATGTTTCTGTTAACTGGAAAATGAAAATAATATCTTAGTGTGACCTTTCACCAAAAATAATTAACAGCTATGCTCGAACAGCTGTAACTGGAGGCATTTGAGATTTGTAATATACATTATACATATAATGTTATTGTACTCATAAAAGCAGATATTATACAGAGAAAGCCAACACATTTTTTCTGTTGTTCTAACAATTCCTCAAAAAGAAATTTTGTTGGGAAAGAATTCTGAAGGTTAAAAAAATACTTTTACTGGGAAAAAAAAAAACACCCGAACTGCTAACACCTTTACCATATACAGAGTCATTCGTGCTGCAGGGGCTGCGGCCCCCATTGGTGAAGCCTGTGTGGGGTTTACTTAGTCCCCATGGTCTCAGCTTCCACTTACTTGGCTTTGTAATATGGACCCTCAGCAAAACAGGGTGAAGATGCAAAATGTGACCAAAAATATGAGAGACTGGGTGGGGAAAAGTTGCATATTCTGCTCAGCTCTTCCCCTGTAAGGTTCTGTCTCTCCTCAGTCAGCCACCTGAGAATGCCTGAGGTGCCTGCATGTGAGCCTTAGGAGAAGCACCCCTGTGGGGGCTGAGAGGTGGCTACTAACCTACCAGCCCCTACCTGTCCTTCCAAAGAGGTAGGCGGCCCAGGAGGTGACACTGACTGGGAGGTGTTCTCCAGACTTTCTCCTGTTTTGAGTTACTGCTTTGCACTCCGGTTGGCTTCGATTGCAGAGATTTATAGTGCAGCGTCGCCTTCTGCTTCCAAGCCCTCCTTCACTCAGGAGCTCAGGTGCATGCTGCACCCCAGATGCTGGGCTTCTTGAGTCTTGGTGACTTGGGGTCCTGGGTCCACTGCCCTGATGGACCCCATGGCCTGCTGGGCAGCTCTGCTGGCTGAGGGGGTGGCTCAGGACACAACAGGGACACATCCCTCTCAGAGAGGATACGAGAAACCAGCAAAATACAAGGAGTGGGGCCCAAACTCCCTTCTCTTGGCCATGGAGCCTGAGGGACAAGAACTTGGGGGATGTGAGAATTACCTTTGGGGAAATAACAAAGAGTCACCAAATAAAGTGGAGACAGCTTTCTGGGTACTTTCATTTCTAGGTGTCTCCAGACACATTTAAAAGGAATTCTTCAAGACTATGCCTTTTGTTCAGACCCATTCAGTGTCAAGTTTCACCAGGCCGCTCTCCCAAATAGGGCTGGGATCACAGTGAAAGGAGGGCCAAGGCTGGGGTCAGAGTGGAGAGAGGGTCAGGGCTGGGGTCAGAGTGGAGAGAGGGTCAGGAGGGGTCACAGTGGAGAGAGGGTCAACGCTGAGGTCACAGTGGAGAGAGGGTCCAGTAATAGGAACACCACAGCTTGCAGTATGCGCTCATATGCCCTTTATTATCTCATTTGATCCTTACCACATCCCTGTGAGGGGACAGGGCACGTCTGGGTCTTCCCATTGGAGAGACGCAGCACACAGCATGGAAGGCTTACTTTCCACGGCAGAAGGGAGCTTGTGAGCCCGAAAGCCTGGCCCCTTAATTTGGTCCTGCCAGCACTGTTCCTTTGGTAACTCTAGCTCACTTTTGGGAAGTGAGTTATTTCTGTGGCCAAACACACCTGGAAAAGGTGGGTTGCCTTAGCACTTCTCAAATCATCATGAACGCAGGCAAGGTGGCAAGGGAAGGCCCACACCAAGTTGACTCCAAGTGTCTCAAATGCATGAATGGGCACAATTAAAACTATAAGGGTTCTCTGGAGAAATCTTTGAAGCCTGAGTCCTAACTCCAGTAAAATTCACTGGTATGCTTATATTCAACATTTTAACACAAAAACAACATTTTGTTAAATACATCTTAGGAGGGGGAAGGTGGTAATAAAGAAGGAAGGGCAAAATCTGTGGTCCCTCTGGATCCTGAGCCCACAGCAGTGGAGGAGGGAGCACGTCCCGCTCCCAGCACCCCTCTCGGTGCGCTGTTCACTGGGAGCTAAGCGGGCTTCAAGCTAACGGCCGTGCTGGCCATTGGGGATGAGGTGCCTGTTGGCCCCAAGGCTGCTCTTCAAATGGTCTGTCTCTTTGCCTTCCATGGCCTCTTCCTTCTTCTCTTCGTCCTCTTCTTCCTCTTCATACTCACCCTCAGTATCACTTCTCACATCCCGGATGCTCTGGACAAAGAAAACAATGGGCTGTGAGTGACAACTTTACAGAAAGACTCTTAGGTAAATAAGCAAACAAATGGGGCCAGTTCAGAGGTATGATTCCCTTCAGAGAAAACATATTCATTCACACAACCAAACATTCACCAAGACAGAACATATCAGGAATCATAAAACAAACCTTAACAAACTTAATCGAAACTATGAAAAGTATCTTCACGTCCTAATGGAATTAAGCTAGAAATCGATATCAAAAGATACTAGGAAAATTTCAAAACACTTGGAAATTAAACAACACCTTATAAATAAATCAAGAGATCAAAAAGTAAGTCTCAAGGAATACTAGAAAATATTTTTAATTAAAATAAAAATACAACACATTAAACTTGTTCATGTAGTTAAAATAGTGCTTAAAAGGAAATGTATACCTTATAAATGCTTATATTAGAAAAGAAGAAAAGGCTCTATTGATATGAGTTTCCAACTTAAGAAACTAGGGGAAAAAGAAATGAAAAATAAGCCCAAAGTGAGCAAAAGGGAGGAAATAACAGAGATGAGAAATTAATGAAATTGAAAACAGAGGTTACCTGGGTAGTCTTAAAACTATGAAAAAAATTAAATATGTAGTTTAAAATCTTCTGAAAAGAGTATCATCAGGAACAGATGGTTTCACTGGCAAATTCCATGAAGCATATAAAGGAGAAAAACCACCAAATCTCTTCCAGAAAAAAAGAAGAGGGAACACATCCCAAATTACTTTATGAGGCCAGACTGCACTGATACCAAAACCAGACAAAGACAGTATAAGAAAATACTACAGACCAATATCTTTAATGAACATAGACTTTAAAATCCTCAATAAAATGTTCCAAATCAAAACGAGTGATGTATAAAAAATAGTACACCATGAGGTTTGTCCCAGTAATGCAAAGCTGGTTCAATATTTGGAAATCAGTGAATGTAACCCATCATATTAATAACATAAAGAAGGGAAAATTATTACATTAATTGATGCAGAAAAATCATATGACAAAATTCAACATCCATTCATGATTTAAAAAAAAACTTTGAAAACTTCTCTGCAAAGAAGGACTACTTGATAGTGAATGACTGAATGCTTTCCCTCTAAGACTAGGAACAAGTATGGATGTCCACTTTCACCATTCCTGTTCACACTGCACTGGAAATTCTAGTCAATGAAATAAGGCAGGAAAAAGAAACAAAAGTCATACAAATTGAGAAGAAAGAAATGAAAAATATCTTTATCTGCAAAAGACATATATTTTTTTAACTTTTTACTTTTTTGTTCATGCCACGTGGCATGTGGGATCTTAGTTCCCCAACCAGGGATCGAATTTGGACCCCCTGTTTTGAAAGTGTGGAGTCTTAACTGCTGGACTGCCAAGGAAATCCCCAGATGACATAATTATTTATATAGAAAATATAAAGAATCAACCCCAAACTCCTAGAATTAATATATGAGTTTAGCACTAAGGCTATAGCATAAAAGATCAACATACACAATCTGTCTCTCTGTGTGTCTCTGTTTCTTTATGTCTCTGTTCTCCCTCTTACACACACACACAATCCTGATTTCTAAACACTAATGTAAATGTAGTAAATGTAAATGTAAGTAAGTTAAGTCGATAAGTTGTGTCCGACTTTGCGACCCCATGGACTGTAGCCTGACAGGCTCCTCCAACTGTGAGATTTTCCAGGCAAGAATACTGGAGTGGGCTGCCATTTCCTTCTCATGTAGTAAGCTGAAAATGTCCTCAAAAATATTATGTCTTAATTCCTGTAATCTGTGACAGCTAACTTACATGGTAAAGGTTTTTGTACATGTGATTAAATTAAGGATCTAGAGATGAGAGATGATCATGGCTTCATAAGAGGGGCAGAGGGTATCTGACACAGAGGAAAGGAATATGAAGACAGAGGTAGAGACTGCAGTAATATAGCCATAAGCCAAGGAGTGCTGGCAGCCACCAGCAGTTAGAAAAGCCAAAGAACTGATTTCCTTCGTGTGTAAACACAGACCTGCCACACAGTTTTGATTTCTACTCAAAACTGATCATAGACTTCTGACCTCCAGAACTTCAGAAAGTAAAGTTTTGTTGTTTTAAGCTACCAAGTTTGTGGCAGTTTGTTACACCAGCCATAGTAAACCAACATGACTAGAAATTTCCAACTAAAACAGAAAGTTAAAAAAATGAGGAACATTTATAATAGTTTTACAAAACAAAACACTTAGGTACAAGTGTAACAAAGCATGTATAGGATCTTCATGTAAAACTCTGATAAAAGAAATCAAAGATCTAAATAACTAAAGAGACATACTATGTTCATGACTTGGAAGTTTTACTACAGTAAAAATGTTAATTATCCCCAAATTTATGTATAGATTCTACATAATACCAATTAAAGTCTTAGCAAGATTTCTTATAGATAAGCTGATTCTAAAATTTATATGGAGATGCAAAGGAACTAGAATAGAGATGGCAACTATGAAAAGAAGAATAAAATTGGAAAACTTGAATTACCCAATTTTAACACCTGACTATAAAGTTCAGTAATGAAGACTGGGATGGTATTAGCAAAGGGGTAAACACATAGATCAATGAAACAGAAGAGAATCTAGAAATAGACTCACACAAATATGGCCAATTGAGTTTTGACAAAGGTACAAAAACAATTCAATGGAGAAAGGGTGGTCTTTTCAACAACTGATGCTGAAGCAATTAGAAACCCATAGTTAGAAAGTAAATTTTAACTGTATACAAATGTTAACATAAAATAAATCATAGCTTTAAATGTAAAATACAAAACTACAAAACTTTCAGAAGAAAACCTACAACCTAGGGTTGAATAATGAGTTCTTTGACATGATACAAAAAGCATATTCCATTAAAAAATGATTCCTACATCAAAATTAAAACTTTTGCTTTGTAAAAGAAACAGTTTAGAGAATAAAAATACAAGTTGCAAACTAGGAGATATTATTTGCAAATCCCATATTCAACTTGTAGGATAATAAAAAATTCTCATAACAATGTGAAAAAAAATTTAATGGGAAAATATATAAAAATAAATACTTCTATGAGAATACAGGCTGTCCACATGAAAAGATGTTCAACGTCATGAGCTATTAGGAAAATGCAAATTAAAATCATGATTAAATTTAAAATGTAATTTAAATTGAAATTTAAAATTAGAATTTTATTCTAAAATTAGAATTAAAATTAAAAATTCTGAGAATACCAACT
Organism: Nanger dama; assembly: GCA_917880005.1. Classification (NCBI taxonomy): domain Eukaryota; kingdom Metazoa; phylum Chordata; class Mammalia; order Artiodactyla; family Bovidae; genus Nanger; species Nanger dama. The sequence goes on along the minus strand of CAKJTW010000044.1, from coordinate 5,898,948 downwards.
GCTGACAAGGATGCAGAGTGACTGGAAGGAACTCTTATACATTGCTGATGGAAATGCAAAATGGTATAGACATTTTGTCTCAGCATTCCTACCCCTGAGGATCTATCCTAGAGACAGATACAATATTGATATTCACACAAAAGCAAATGTTTACAAAATCTCTATTCATAATTGCCAACAATTGAAAGCAATCCAAATGTTCTTCAGCAAGTAAATTAGTAAGCAGTTGTGCATCCATAAATAGAGACAAACTTCTGATATTTATAAGACCTTGGATGAATCTCAAAGGCTTTAAGTTAAAAGTGTGTTTCAAAAGGTTACCTACCAAAAGACATACTAATGTACTTTTCATGACATTCTTTAAAAGACTAAACTGTAGGGATGGTGAACAGATAAGTGCTGCCAAGAGCTAGGGTGGAGGGAGGAGCTATTGGAGTGATAGAATTATTCTATATCCAGATTATAGCAATGGCTACACAAATCTATACTTGTGTTGAAATTCACAGAACTGTACAACAGTACAAAAACATTTTACTGATGATAAGTTTAAAAATAAAACAAAAGTATTTCTTGTTATAAAGCAAACATGATGGTTTTTCCCAATAAACATCTGCTATGTAAAGTATTACTCATGTGGGCATTTTGGTTGTCAGGATATTTTTACTTTGAGGGATAGGATGTTTCCTGTTTTCTTTATGCAGGAATGTCCTTCCAAGACAGTTCTTAATAAAGAGTTATATGTTTTCCTTGGCTTCACAGTGTTCTGAAAGGAATTTTGCCAGGAAAATTCCTAGAGGAATAAAATTGTTCCCAAGGAAGGCAGATGGAATTGTCACAGATCAGACTTCACTACAAAAGATAAAAGATGGTGTGAACTATTAAAACAATACCAAGAACTCGAGTTCTGTGCAAGGCTGTGCTGGACATGATCTCTGACTCTCTAAGCTGGTTCACAAACGTATCTATTAACCCTAATCTAGAGCAGGAAAAAAAAAAAATATGGAAGGTGAGACTGTTTCCTCACACATCATTTTTCAAAATGACATCTATAACCATAAGGGTTTTCCCTTTTGTGACCTGAAGACTAAAATCGACCACCTCTGGAGATTCTTGGGGTATAGTGTAACCAAACAATTCTTTGTGCAAAGGCCTAAACAATAACACCAACCACAATGTACACATTCTGCTGTCTTAATCACAGAAATACAATTCCATAGGCCCTTTTCTGTACATTCTGCTCTTTTCTACAACACAGAAAGGGTCTCAAAATAAACAAAGGTCACTGTAAACCCTGAGGAATAAACTTGGCATCCCATCAGTTAAGATGCAACAGAGAGGGTAAGGGCGGGATGATATGGGAGAATGCATTGAAACATGTATATCATATGTGAAATGAATCACCAGTCCAGGTTTGATGCATGATACAGGGTGCTTGGGGCTGGTGCACTGGGATGACCCAGAGGGATGGGATGGGGAGGGGGCTCAGGATGGGGAACATATGTACACTCATAGCAGATTCAAGTCAATGTATGGCAAAACCAATACAATATTGTAGAGTAAAATAAATAATTAAAAATAAATAAAAATAAAAATTGGGAAAAAAACCCAAAACGGATGCAACAGAGAAAGGCAAACTTTCCACAGCTGGCTGGGAGCCAGGATCAGAGTGCAGACAGAGTCCTTCAGGGAAGACCCATGCTTGGTTGATGTTTGCTTTTACAGACAATGCCCCTTGGCTCTCCTTCTCATTATTTAAATGATTTTTGTAGGGAACAAGGGGAAATCTGAATCAGAACAAAGAAACTAATTTCTCCCTGAAAGTGAAAGTGTAAAGTGTTAGTTGCTCAGTCCTGTCTGACTCTTTGTAACTAACTCCCTGGGTCTCCTGCACTGCAGGCAGATTCTTTACCGGCTGAGTCACCACTGACTCCGCCCCTAATTTCTTCTTAGAAAGGCATTTATGCATTTACTTATGGCTGTTGGGTCTCCTTGCTGCACCCGGGCTTTCTCTAGCTGCAGAGAGCAGAGGCTGCTCTCTAGCTGTGGTGCACAGGCTTCTCACTGCAGTGGCTTCACTTCTTGTGGAGCACGGGCTCCAGGCGCCCAGGCTCCAGCAGCTGTGGCACTCAGGCTTAGTGCTGGGCCTCTCACTCTCCAGAGTTTGGGCTCAGGAGTTGTAGCACATGCCCTTAGTTGCTCTGCGGCACATGGGATCTTCCTGGACCAGGGATTGAACCTATGTTCCCTGCATCGGCAGGTATATTCTTAACCACTGGACCACCGGGGAAGTCCATTTCCACCCCTTTCTCAGGACCTGAATAGCTGCTTTAGCTTAGAGATAAATTCATCTTGGCGGATGCTCACCATAGCCTGAAGCCACATCCTACATTCAGCACCCTCACCTCTAAGAAGAGGGCTTGGACCATATAGGGACTTTGGAAATGTATGACATCCTCAGTCAGAAAGACTGACTTTCTGAGCACTGTTGACTTTTGGTGAGCATCGGCTAGGGATGCCATACATCTTACGATGTGCACGACACCCAAATGTCCTGCCAGACCTGCATTTGTAATTATCCAGGTCTGGAACCTAGCTCCATGTTACATTCAGGCACAGGAATTCTTGCATGGTTGTTACTATAGTCTCAATTCTTCAGGAATGCAACTACATACATAAATCAAAGGAAGACTGTATTTTGTTTAGAACCTTACAGTTTCAGAAAGCCAGGTCTACCAGTGGCATTTAAGACTGCATCATCTGAATTGGCAGCTGCGCCACTCACGGTGAGTCTCCATATAAGCAAACACAGCACCTGTCAACACAGTACATTCTCTAGTGCTCTCATGTACATGTTATACATGAAATGCATATTTTATGAGAAATGTCCTTCATCTTATTTCTTTTTATTACAGTTGTGGCACTATATTGCTTTTGTGAAATTATGCTTTTGGGTGAGTGCTATTACCTAGGAATTTAAATTCAGGCTAGTGAAGGGAGTGTGGGTCCAACAGAATGGAGAACCACTGCCCTTGGTGGTGAAGCTCAGAAAGGATTTCCTGTTAGTAAGAGTTGTTAGATGAATGGTGAATGGTTGCACGTTATACAAACTTTAATAATGTAAATTGGGAATTGAATGTAATGTAAATTGAATAACGCAAATTGAAATGAATATTAATAAAACCTCATATTATATTCAATTTCATCTTATATATGCTACCTGTAATACAACAACAACAATGGCATCCTTAAAGGGTTATTTTCTTCCACTGCCCTGAAAATCCTCTGTGCTCTGCCTGCTCATCCTTCCTTCCTGCCTAACCACTGGCAATCACTGATCTTTTTATTTTGCCGTCAGTTTAGTTCAGTTCAGTTGCTCAGTCGTGTCCGACTCTTTGCGACCCCATGAATCGCAGCATGCCAGCCCTCCCTGTTCATCACCATCTCTCGGGGTTCACTCAGACTCACATCCATCGAGTCTGTGATGCAATCCAGCCATCTCATCCTCTGTCGTCCCCTTTTCCTCCTGCTCCCAATCCCTCCCAGCATCAGAGTCTTTTCCAATGAGTCAACTCTTCGCATGAGGTGGCCAAAGTACTGAAGTTTCAGCTTTAGCATCATTCCTTCCAAAGAAATCCCAGGGCTGATCTCCTTCAGAATGGACTGGTTAGATCTCAAGAGTCTTCTCCAACACCACAGTTCAAAAGCATCAATTCTTTGGCACTCAGCCTTCTTCACAGTCCAACTCTCACATCCATACATGACCACAGGAAAAACCATAGCCTTGACTAAGACGGACCTTAGTCGGCAAAGTGTCTTTTCCAGAGTGCCTTGTTGTTAGAATAATATAGTATTTAGCTTTAAAATTAGCTTCTTTCACTTAGTAACAAACATTACTAAATAAAAATAAATGAGCTATTAAGTTTTTCCACAATTAATAGCTAATTTCTTTTACTGCTGAAGACTATTCCATTGTCTGGATGCACATACCACAGTTACGCACCTACTCATGTATTGGAGGACATCTTGGTTGCTTCCAAGTGTTGGTAATAATTATAAATGAAGGTGCTGTAGACACCCACACTATAAATGTCCATGTGCCAGGCACCAAACTAAGCGGTTAGTTTGAACAATACCATTTCCTCCTCACAACAACCCTAGGATATAGCACCCTTCTCTTTACTTTAATGGGGAGGAAAATAAGGCTTAGAGGGGTTGAGTAACTCTTTCAAGGTCACACAATCATGAGAGGCAGATAGGATGAAAACCCTAATCTAAACGTAGACACTTTGAACCACAATACTCTACAAACCCCTGCTGGAATACTTGGAAAGACAGGACATTCTGGGGGTCAGACAGACACTGACATACTTTTTCTATTCTATTTCATTTAAAATGATACAAAACTGATTTGGCAACCTATTAATGATTTTCAAGCTACAGTTTAAAAACCTCAACTAAGGTGTGCTAGAAAAAAATGACGCTTTTATAAATCAGCTGAAATCCAGAAAGTTTAAGATATAAACTACAGTCTATATTCTGCAAAGTAACTTCTCACAAGGTGAATCTTTCCCAGAAATTATAATACTCAATAAAAATAAAAAATAAGTCAAGCAAGCTCTAGGGGAACAAGGAATCTAGTAATAAATACTTGCTAAAAGTCAAGCCACAGTGTTTTCTGGAACTCTACCTGTCTGCCTTGATGAGATGACAAGACTGCTTCTATCAGCAGCAGTGAGTCTTGGAATCAGCCAGCTTCTTTTCTTGAACTGCCCTTCTCTTTGCTTGCTCTCTGCATCCTAGTGCCCCTTACTTCCCTATTTCTCAGTTGTCCCTGAGCTTGTAGAACTGGTCTCATGTAACTCGTTGGCCCTAACCCATCCCACAAATTAAGGACCCAAGAAAATCCATGCAAAAAGAAGGATCTAAAAATATCCAAGGCTCTCCTTTGAAGAGTAAAGGGTGAATCTGGGCTTCAGCAACCAAAGGACTGTAGTCACTGGGGGACAACTCTCACGTGTGCAGTCACGCTGCAGCACACGTGCTCCTGACTACCACGCTGCCAGCCCTTGCTGAAGGGTTAGTTGTGTCATTGCAGACATCATATTACTATTCTGATAACGTTAGGTAACTTTATGGAATTAGCAAAGATATCTAATATTTAACTGGTTGTTTTCCAAAAATGATGTGGGTCCTCTAGAATACATATTAACAATGTTATTCATTCCACAATTGGAACTTCATGAGTATAATTTCTGCAAGGTCTTTTAAAAGTACCTCCTTCCTCTCCTCAGCAACTCCCTTCAGTTATACAAAGTGAAGGTGAAAAGAATGAAGAACAAGTTAGTTGTAAAAAGAGAACTTGTTACTGGTCTTAATAAGGGCTTTGGAACCCCCACATCACAGTGGCACCAGTACTGGCAAATATCATTAGCCTGGCACTCCAAAAGGGCAGAGAAGACTTGCATTCAGAGGATGGTGCTGAATCACAGTCACTGTGGAGGAAGGCGTGCAATCAGTCTGTCTGAGAGCATCCCATTCCCTAAGAGAAACAGAAACTCTGCAACTGGGACCGAAATGATCTCCCCTAGATTAAAGGCAATTGAAGCCAACTTTCCCCTTTAAAAGGCATGTTCTAGGAGCAGGGGCACAGAGTTAACTGAACCATGTTCAACAACTCATTCACCTGAGCACGGGAGAATCCTAAAGCAATGGACACACTTCCAACTTTTCCTAGTTATCCTTTTTCTTTGGGAGGGGAGCTCATGAAAAAATGCTTGAACCTGTAACATCACATGGTAATTTGCTCTGGCTGGTGTCAAATGTCTCAGACACAGAGTACAAGACCAAGGCCATGTCTCAGCTTCCTCAGTCCTGAGTGGGAGTCAAAGCAGTATTGAAAATATACCCTATAGCTGGCTCATTCATGGCTCCCAACTCTTTGTGACTGGTCTGTATACATAGAGTGCCTCTTCTTGATCTTCAGAACCAGGCTCAAAGGTTGCTTTGGTTTTTAAACTGTCCCAACTCACCAGTATAAAATATATTCTATTTTCCACAGAGGGTGTTTATTTTCATTACATTTGCTGCTATCTATATATATAATTTTCTTAAGAAATTATTTCACTTTTCTAAGGCTTATAGGCTTTTAAAAATGAACTTCTAAGAGAAAAAGTAAGTTTTAGGGATAGGTGGATTCTGGAGAACATCTGGTCAGTCACATTTATTTTCCAAAAGAGATTAAAGCTACAGTAGTTGATCCCAGCCAGCTCAGTGACTCGGTTTAGTGGAGAACTCAGATTATAAAGTGTGGCTCTTGATAAAAGTCCATGGATTTCTTTCATATTCTCTATATTACCTGAAAATAAATTTAAAAGACTGTGGTAATCATCAAGTTGTATATAGAAAATGATTTGATATCATATACATACTTTGCTTTGGGGATTAAAACCATTAAAATTAGTGTATTTTCTATACATTCTGCATCCTTTCAACACAGTTTGAAATTCAATAGCCTGAAAGTTCCACAACTCTATTTGGGCAAAAATATACAAAACCATTTTGAAAAAAATCTTCAGGATTTAAGTAAGCAAATGAGTACTAAAATCTAAATGTTAAAGTTTGTTTCAAACGTTAGCATGAAACAAATAATTCATATGCACCATTAAGGGAAAAAAATGCAACATGACAGAAAAGCAGACAAGATATAAACAGATGATTCACAGAAGAGACGGCTATTGACAATTATACAAAATGCTCAAGCTTAGTAATAAAAATGCAAATTAAAATAAGACAAAAATCTCATGTTCATCAAACTGGTAACTACTGAAATGTCTGATGGTAAGGATGTCAGGCAAGAGAGACTCTTGAAGATGGCGGAGGAGTCAGTGGACGTGGAATACATCTCTCTCCATGGATACATCAGGAATACACTTTCAGACACAGAAGCGCATGCAGAACACCAGCTGAGAGCAGACAGGAGGACCTGACCAGAAGAAAAGAATATACAGATCCATGCAAAACTCGGTAGAACAAAGGAACTGGGGAAAAACAGTATTAGGAGGACTGGTGGAAAAGGAAATGGCAACCCACTCCAGTATTCTTGCCTGGAGAATTCCACGGACAGAGAAGCCTGGTGGCTAATTTCCATGGGGTCACAAAGAGTCAGACATGACTGAGCATGTACACACACACACACACACACACACACACACACACGGTAGAATTGGACCAGCCCTTGGTGGGTGGGGGAACTGAAGCAGGGGTCTGATCCCCACACTGGGGCAATTGTCTGAGTCAGAGGAGAAACATTTAAGGCTGAGAGTGAAACAGCTGATCTATGGCAGCGCAAATTGAATGAGAATCAGACAGTCCTTGATGCAGCCAGTACATATGCCGGGCAGGAATGTAGGTCTCCTGGAAGGGACAGCGACTGGGAGCTGGAGTTAAGGGATTGTGGCATAATCCCAGAGTGAGGGCTGCTGTTGACTGCGGAGAGACAGATTGAGGGGATATAAGGGAGGAGATTGTGGGGGTAATGCCTGTGGAGGAAAGCCAGGCAGCCACAGAAGCAAGACGATACTGCTCAGTCACATGTAGGGGTGGAGCCATCACCATAGCCTCTCCCCCAGCAGACCAGTAATGGCAGCTGAACAACAGAGAGGCTGGCCCATCAAACTACAGAGGCACTTAACGACAGAGTAGGATCCCACCCAGGGTGCCCCTTTAAGTGCCTGATGCGCGGATCTGCAGAGTAGGACCCCAGTCAGGGGGTCCTCTATGTTCCTGACACACTGAACAACAGAGAAGGACCCTAGACAAGAGAGCCCTCTAAGTGCCTGAAGGAGCAGAGCTATGCAGAAAGACTAGCCAAAGAGGCCTTCTGATCGCCAGCTACAAAAGGCTTGAATAAAGACTCTGATAGGGCCATGACTCCTGCCGCAGAGGCAGTCCATATCCCTGCACACTTGCTGCTGCCAGGGCCCCTGCAAGTTAAGCAGCTGTGCCACCTTCACGCTCAGTCCTCACTGGGGCAGAGCTGCCACAGGCAAACAATGTCTTGTGTCTAGGCATGCAGGGTCACTTCTGTCATGTTGACTCTTTGCGACACTGTAGACTGTGGCCTGCCAGGCTTTTCTGTCAGAGAGGAGGGTTCTACAGGCAAGAATACTGGAGCGTATTGGCCAATACTGGTCGCTACACCTTTCTAGAGCACTATATTTCCTGCTGCCCTAGCTGCCAACCTCCCCTGAGTACCTGGTGCTGCCAGAACCCCTGCGACCCAAGCAGCTGCACCTCCTCCACACCTGGCCCTCACAGGACCAAACCCAAGTCCTCCAGGGCCACCTCAGGAGGAAACCCCAGTGGACAACCCACATGCAGAGGTGGAAATAAAACCACGATTGAAACCCAGGGGCAGTGTGGCTAAGGAAGAAGACCCAAATCCCTCCCACCAGCTGTACAAGCTACAGATTAAATCCACACAATCAACTAGGAAGACTCTGTGTTTATGGAATATATAAAAGTCATTGACAGCTCACACAAAAGAAAACTTACTCACTAGTTCTTGTAGCTGTGGACCTTGGAGGCAAGAAGACACAGGAGTAAGACCAGATTGGAATCTGAGCTACCCGACAAGTCCAGAGATCAGCACAGTGTTAGAGGACATCCTAGGGAGGTGAGGTGGACTGTGACTCCCAGCGAGGGAAAGGACTCTGACAGCAGTGACTCAAGAAAAACATTTATTATGCTTATGTTTTGACTTGTTCTGTAGAATCTTTGGAATTTCTTTTTATTCCCCTCTGTTATAGTTGTTTTTATTGGCACTATGAAATCCAATTAAGCTTTTTTCTTTTTCTCAGTCACATTTTTTATTGTTGTTATAAACCTCTGCCTCTGCATTGGGCTTTTGCAGTTCTGTGGAGTTTTCCTTTTTCTTTTTTTTTCTCTTTTAATTTTAATTTTTTAAACCTATTACTATTTTGTCTACATTTATTCCTTTGTTTTTCCTACTGTTCTTTTACCCTTGCAGTTAATCTTAAACATATATAAATCTTCTTTATCTACCTCTATTTAATTTTGCATCTCTTCTTCCTCTTTTCTCTCCTTTCCACTGGACATATTTGTTAGTTTTATTTTCATTGCTTTATTCCCCAATTGGCACCTTGCTTTAGTTTTGTTTTCCAGTTTGTACTTTAGTTAGTTTTGTTCTGGTAGATATAACTTTTGGTTTCCTATGTTCACCAGGTCAATCTACTGTACTTTATTTTCATTGGACTGTTTTGATTTTGCTTATGTGTGTATATGTATATGTGTATATTCAGTCACACTTGTTATTGTCATTGTAAACCTCTGCGCTACATTGGGCTTTTGCAGTTCTGTGGAGTTTCCCTTTTTCCTTTCTTCTTCTGTTTTTTTCTTTTCTCTTTTTATAATTTTATTTTTTTAAAACCTATTATATTTTTTCTACATTTATTCCTTTGTTTGCCTTTCCTACTGTTCTCTTCCTCTTGCAGTTAATCTTTAATGTATATAAGTCTTCTTCATCTACCCTGATTTAACTTTGCGTATCTATTTTTTATTTCTTTCTTTTCCTCTCAACATATTTGTTAGTTTCATTTTCATTGCTTTATTCCCCACTCTGGCACCTTGCTTTAGTTTTGTTTTCCAGTTTGTAGTTTGTTTTGTTCTTAACTGGTAAATATAATTTTTTATTTCCTTTGTTTGCCGGTTCAATCTATGTACTTTATTTTTGTTGGACTGGTTTGACTTTGCTCATGGGTGTATATGTTTATATTCCATTATTTTAATTATTATTTTCCTGATTTTGTATTTGTCTGGGGATCATCTTTTGTTTCTCATTTTTGGATATTTGTTTTAATCTCACTTAATGCCATAACAACCATTTGTGGAATCTTCATTCCTGACCAGAGATCAAGCCCTGAGCCTTTGGAGTGGGGGGCACTGACTCCAAGACCCTAGACTACCAGAGAACTAACCCTAGGGGTATCAAATAGTGAGAACCCACACAAAGGAAACCACTTGAATACAAGACCCAGCATCACCCAACTACCAGGAGCACCCTGTGCAGGACACCTCATCTAAACAACAAAACAAAAATACAAACTCAGTCATCAGCAGACAGGATTACCACCTCACTCAGCCTTGCCCATCAGAGGAAAAACAAATAAGTCAGCACAAATCTCACCCTATACAAAGCTCACACAAACCACTGGACCAATCTAAGGATAGAAACCAAAAGGAAGAAAGAATTCAGTCTCCTTCAAGAAAAAAATTCAACTTTCCATGAAGCCTGGGAAAAGGAGACCTCACGCACAATCAGTTAAAAAAAAATAATGAAAAGGCAGAGAAATACTACACAAATGAAGGGACAAACTAGAAACACAGAAGTCCACATAAATGAAGCAGAAATAGGCAAACTACCTGAAAAATAATTCAGAAAATGACAGTAAAGATGATAAATACCCTTGAAAACAAAATGGAGAAAATGCAAGAAACAATTAACAAAGACCTAGAAGAATTAAAGAATAAATATACAGAGACAAACAATGCAATTACTGAAATGGAAAATACTCTAGAAGGAATCAATAGCAGAACATCTGAAGCAGAAGAACAAATATGTGAGTTGGAAGATAAAATGGTAGCAATAACTTCTGAAGAGCAGAATAAAGTAAAAAGTATTAAAAGAACTGAGGAGAGTCTCAGAGAACTCTGGAACAATATCAAACACACCAACATTCAAATTATAGGGGTCCCAGGAGAAGACGAGAAAAAGAAAGGGTATGCAAAAATTTTTGAAGAGATTATAGTTGAAAATTTCCCCAGCATGGAAAAGGAAATAGTCAATCAAGTTCAAGAGGCAAAAAGAGTCCCATACAGGATAAACCCGAGGAGAAACATGTTAAGACATATACTCATCAAACTAACAAAGACTAAACACAAAGAAAGAATATTAAAAGCAGCAAGGGAGAAGCAACAAGTAACATACAAGGGAAACCCCATAAGCTTAACAGCTGATCTTTCAGTAGGAACTCTGAAGGCTAGAAGGGAATGGCAGGGAATATTTAAAGTATTGAAAGAGAAAAATCTACAACCAAGATTACTGTACCTGGCAAGGATCTCATTCATAATTCAGAGAGAAATAAAAAGCTTTCCAGACAAGCAAAAGTTAAGAGAATTCAGTACCACCAAACAGTTTTTGACAAATGTCAAAGGGACTTATATGGTCAAGAAATACAAAAAAAGAAAAAAAGATCTACAAAATCAACTCCAAACAATTAAGAAAATGGCAATAGGAACATATATATCAATAATTACTTTAAATATAAACGGATTAAATGCCCCAACCAAAAGACACAGACTGGCTGAATGGATATAAAAACAAGACCCATATATATGCTGTCTACAAGAAACCCAATTCAGACCTAAAGACACATATAGACGGAAAGTGAGAGGGTGGTAAAATATATTCCATGCAAATGGGAAGCAAAAGAAAGCTGGGGTAGCAATCCTCATATCAGACAGAATAGATCTTAAAATAAAGAAGATTACAAGAGATAAGGATGGACACTACATAATGATCAAGGGATCAATCCAAGAAGACAAAACTATTGTGAATATCTATGCACCCAACAGAGGAGCACCTCAATACATAAGACAAACACTAACAGACACAAAAGGAGAAACTGACAGTAACACAATAATAGTAGGAGACTTTAACACCCCACTCACACCAATGGACGGATCATCAAAACAGAAAATTAATAAGGAAACACAAGCCATAAATGATACATTAGATGAGACAGATCTCATGATATCTTCAGGAGATTCCATCCAAATGCAGAAGAATACAATTTCTTCTCAAGTGCACATTCTCCAGGATAGACCACATATTGGGTCAAAAATCAAACTTCAGTAAATTTAAGAAAACTGAAATCATTTCAAGCATCTTCTCTGATCACAAAGTATGACATTAGATTATCAATTACAAGAAAAAAACTGTAAGAAACACAAACACATGGAGATTAAACAATGTTTCTAAATGACCAACAGATTACTAAAGAAGGCAAAAGGGAAATAAAAAAATTTCTAGAAATGAATGATAATAAAAACACAACCGCTCAAAACCTATGGGATGCAGCAAAGGCAGTCCTAAGAGGGAAGTTTATAGCAATACAATCCTACCTCCAGAAACAAGAAAAACGTCGAATAGACAACCTAACTTTAGATCTAAAACAACTGGAAAAAGAAGAACAAACCCCCCCGCCCAAATTGGTAGAAGGAAAGAAACCATAAAGATCCAAGCAGAAATAAATGAAAAAGAAATGAAAGAAACAATGGTAAAGATCAATAAAACTAAAAGCTGGTTCTTTGAGAAGATAAACAAAATTGACAAACCTTTAGCCAGACACATCAAGAAAAAAAGAGAAAAGAATCAAATCAATAAAATTAGAAATGAAAAAGGAGAGGTTACAACAGACAATGCAGAAATACAAAGGATTATAAGAGACTATTATGAACAACTATATGGCAATAAAATAGATAAACTGGAAGAAATGGACAGATTCTTAGAAAAGTTCAGTCTCTCAAGACTGAACGAGGAAGAAATAGAAGTTATGAAAAACCCAATTACAAGCACAGAAACTGAAGCTGTGGTAAAAGTCTCCCAAAAATAAAAGCCCAGGACCAGATGACTTAACAGGAGAATTCTATCAAACATTTAAAGAAGAGCAAGTGCCTATCCTTTAAAACTCTTTCAAAAAATTGCAGAAGGAACACTTCATTTCTGGGAGGCCACCATCACCCTGATACCAAACCAGACAAAGACAACACACAAAAAGAAAATTACAGGCCAATATTACTGATGAACATGGATGCAAAAATCCTCAACAAAATTTTAGCAAACAGAATTCAGCAATACATCAAAAGCTCATAAACCATGATCAACTTGGGTTTATTCCAGGGACACAAGGATTCTTCAATATATGCAAATCAGTTAATGTGATATACTATATTAACAAATTGAAAGATAAAACCATATGATAATCTCAATAGATGCAGAAAAAGCCTTAGATAAAATTCAGCATCCATTTATGATTAAAACTCTCAAAAAAATGAGCATAGAAAAAAACATACCTCGACATAGTAAAGGCCATTTACTGAAAGCATTCCCCCTAAGATCAGTAACAAGACAAGAGTGTCCACTTTCACCACTATTATTCAACATAGTTCTGGAAGTCCTAGCTACAGCAATCAGAGGAAAAAAAGGGATCAAGATTGGAAAAGAAGAGGTAAAGCTCTTGATATTTGCAGATGACATGATACTGTACATAGAAAACCCTAAAGATAGTATCAGAAAATTGTTAGAACTAATCAGTGAATTTAGCAAAGTTGTAGGATATAAAATCAATACACAGAAATCGCTTGCATTTCTATATACTAATGATGAAAAATCAGAAAGAGGAATCAAGGAGTCAATCCCATTCATGACTGCAACAAAAAGAATTATATATCTAGGAATAAACTTACCTAAGAAGACAAAAGAACTGTATAGAGAAAATTATAAGACACTAATGAAAGAAATCAAAGATGACATAAACAGGTGGAGAGATATTCCATGTTCCTGGATAGAAAGAATCGATAGTGTAAAAATGACTCTACTACCAAATGCAATCTACAGATTCAATATGACCCTTATCAAACTACCAATGGCATTTTTGACAGAATAGAACAAAAACTTCACAATTTATGTGGAAACACAAAAGACCCCAAAAAGCCAAAGCAGTCTTGAAAAAGAATGGAGCTGGAGGAATCAACCTTCCTGACTTCAGATTATATTACAAAGCTACAGTCATCAAGGCAGTATGGTACTGGCACAAAAACAGAAATATAGAACAATGGAACAAGACAGAAAGTCCAGAAATAAACCCACACAACTATGGGTACCTTACTTTTAACAAAGGAGGCAAGAGTATACAATGGGGCAAAGACAGCCTCTTCAGTAAATGGTGCTGGGAAAACTGGACAGCTACATACAAAAGAATGAAATTAGAACACTTCCTAACACCATACACCACTTCCTAACACCATATAGACCATTCAGGTATGACCTAAATCAAATCCCTTATGATTATACAGTGGAAGTGAGAAATAGATTTAAGGGCCTAGGTCTGATAGATAGAGTGCCTGATGAACTATGGAATGAGGTTCGTGACATTGTACTGGAGACAGGGATCAAGACCATCCCCATGGAAACAAAATGCAAAAAGCAAAATGGCTGTCTGGGGAGGTCTTACAAATAGCTGTGAAAAAAGAGAGGCAAAAAGCAAAGGAGAAAAGGAAAGATAATAAGCATCTGAATGCAGAGTTCCAAAGAATAGCAAGAAGAGATAAGAAAGCTTTCTTCAGCGATCAGTGCAAAGAAATAGAGGAAAAGAACAGAATGGGAAAGACTAGAGATCTCTTCAAGAAAATTAGAGATGCCAAGGGAACATTTAATGCAAAGATGGGCTCGATAAAGGACAGAAATGGTATGGACCTAACAGAAGCAGAAGATATTAAGAAGAGGTGGCAAGAATACACAGAAGAACTGTACAAAAAGATGTTCATGACCCAGATAATCACGATAGTGTGATCACTCACCTAGAGGCAGGCATCTTGGAATATGAAGTCAAGTGGCCTTAGGAAGCATCACTACAAACAAAGCTAGTGGAGGTGATAGAATTCTTGTGGAGCTATTTCAAATCCTAAAAGATTATGCTGTGAAAGTACTGCACTCAATATGTCAGCAAATTTGGAAAACTCAGCAATGGCCAAAGGACTGGAAAAGGTCAGTTTTCATTTCAATCCCAAAGAAAGGCAATGCCAAAGAATGTTCAAACTACCCCACAATCCCATGCATCTCACACACCAGTAAATTAATGCCCCAAATTCTCCAAGCCAGGCTTCAACAGTACATGAATGATGAACTTCCAGATGTTCAAGTTGGATTTAGAAAAGGCAGAGGAACCAGAAATCAAATTGCCAATATCTTCTGAATCATTGAAAAAGTAAGAGAGTTCCAGAAAAACATCTATTTCTGCTTTATTATGCCAAAGCCTTTGACTGTGTGGACAATAAGCAACCCTGAAAAACTGCTAAAGAGATGGGAATACCAGACCACCTGACCTGCCTCTTGAAAAATCTGTATGCAGGTTGGGAAACAACAGTAGAACTGGACATGGAACAACAGACTGGTTCCAAAAGGAAAAGGAGTACGTCAAGGCTGTATATTGTCACCCTGCTTATTTAACGTACATGCAGAGTACATCATGAGAAAGGCTGGGCTGGAGGAAGCACAAGCTAGAATCAAGATTGCCGGGAGAAATATCAATAACCTCAGATGTGCAGATGACACAACCCTTATGGAAGAAAGTGAAGAAGAACTAAAGAGCCTCTTGATAAAAGTGAAAGAGGAGCATGGAATAGCTGGCTTAAAGCTCATTAAGAAAACTAAGATCATACCATCCGGTCCCATAACTTCATGGCAAATAGATGGGGAAACAATGGGAACAATAGCAGACTTTATTTTGGGGGCTCCAAAATCACTGCAGATGGTGACTGCAGCCATGAAATTAAAAGACACTTGCTCCTTTTAAGAAAAGTTATGACTAACCTAGACAGCATATTAAAAGGTGAAGACATTACTTTGCCAACAAAGCTCCATCCAGTCAAAGCCCTGGTTTTCCAGTAGTCATGTATGGATGTGAGAGTTGGACTATAAAGAAAGCTGAGTGCCAAAGAATGATGCTTTTGAACTGTGGTGTTGGAGAAGACTCTTGAGAGTCCCTTGGACTGCAAGGAGATCCAACCAGTCCATCCTAAAGGAAATCAGTCCTGAATATTCATTGGAAGGCTTGATGCTGAAGCTGAAAACTCCAATACTTTGGCCATCTGATGCGAAGAGCTGACTCACTGGAAAAGACCCTGATGCTAGCAAAGACTGAAGGCAGGAGGAAAAGGGGATGACAGAGGATAAATTGGTTGGATGGCATCACCAACTTTATGGACATGAGTTTGGGGAAACTCCAGGAGTTCGTGATGGACAGCGAGGCCTGGTGTGCTACAGTCCATGGGGCCGCAAAAAATTGGACACGACTGAGTGACTGAACTGGCCTGAACACCATACACAAAGATAAAATCAAAATGGATTAAAAACCTAAACATAAGACCAGAAACTATAAAACTCTTAGAGGAAAACATAGGCAGAACACTTAATGACATAAATCAAAGCAAGATCATCTATGACCACCTCCTAGAGTAATGGAAATAAAAACAAAAGTAAACAATTGGGACCTGATTAAACTTAAAAGCTTTTGCACAGCAAAAGAAATTATAAAGAAGGTGAAAAGACAACCCTCAGTATGGGAGAAAATAATCG
This sequence comes from Nanger dama, assembly GCA_917880005.1. NCBI lineage: Eukaryota > Metazoa > Chordata > Mammalia > Artiodactyla > Bovidae > Nanger > Nanger dama. The sequence goes on along the minus strand of CAKJTW010000044.1, from coordinate 5,882,513 downwards.
CAAATGAAACAACAGACAAAGGATTAATTTCCAAAATATACAAGCAACTCATACAGCCTAATACCAGAAAAAAAAAACAACCCAATCAAAAAGTGGAAAAAAGACCTAAACAGACATTTCTCCAAAGACGACATACAGATGGCTAATAAACACATGAAAAGATGCTCAACATCTCTCATTATTAGAGAAATGCAAATCAAAACTACAATGAGATATCACCTCATACCAGTCAGAATGGCCATCATCAAAAAGTCTACAAACAATAAATGTTGGAGAGGGTATGGAGAAAAGGGAATGCTCTTCCACTGTTGTTGGGAATGTAAATTGATACAGCTACTAAGGAAGATGGTATGGAGAATCCTTTAAAAAACTAGGAATAAAACCACCATATGACCGAGCAATCCCACTCCTAGGCATATATCCTGTTCAGTTCAGTTCAGTCACTCAGTCGTGTCTGACTCTTTGCGACCCCATGAATCGCAGTACGCCAGGCCTCCCTTTCATTACCATCTCTCGGAGTTCACTCAGACTCACATCCATTGAGTCCGTGATGCCATCAGCCATCTCATCCTAGGTTGTCCCCTTCTCCTCCTGTCCCCAATCCCTCCCAGCATCAGAGTCTTTTCCAATGAGTCAACTCTTCACATGAGGTGTCCAAAGTACTGGAGTTTCAGCTTTAGCATCATTCCTTCCAAAGAAATCCCAGGGCTGATCTCCTTCAGAATGGACTGGTTGGATCTCCTTGCACTCCAAGGGACTCTCAAGAGTCTTCTCCAACACCACAGTTCAAAAGCATCAGTTCTTCGGCACTCAGCTTTCTTCACAGTCCAACTCTCACATCCATACATGACCACAGGAAAAACCAGAGCCTTGACTAGATGGACCTTAGTCGGCAAAGTAATATCTCTGCTTTTGAATATGCTATCTAGGTTGGTCATAACTTTTCTTCCAAGGAGTAAGAATCTTCTAATTTCATGGCTGCAGTCACTATCTGCAGTGATCTTGGAGCCCAAAAATAAAGTCTGACACTATTTCCACTGTTTCCCCCATCTATTTCCCATGAAGCGATGGGACCGGATGCCATGATCTTAATTTTCTGAATGTTGAGCTTTAAGCCAACTTTTTCACTTTCCTCTTTCACTTTCATCAAGAGGCTTTTTAGCTCTTCTTCACTCACTGCCATAAGGGTGGTGTCATCTGCATATATGAGGTTATTGATATTTCTCCCGGCAATCTTGATTCCAGCTTGTGTTTCTTCCAATCCAGCGTTCTTCATTATGTACTCTGCATATAAGTTACATAAGAAGGGAGACAATATACAGCCTTGACGTACTCCTTTTCCTACTTGGTACCAGTCTGTTGTTCAATGTCCAGTTGTAACTGTTGCTTCCTGACCTGCATACAGATTTCTCAAGAGGCAGGTCAGGTGATCTGGTATTCCCGTCTCTTTCAGAATTTTCCACAGTTTATTGTGATCCACACAGTCAAAGGCTTTGGCATAGTCAATAAAGCAGAAATAGATGTTTTTCTGGAACTCTCTTGCTTTTTCCATGATCCAGCGGATGTTGGCAATTTGACCTCTGATTCCTCTGACTTTTCTAAAACCAGCTTGAACATCAGGGAATTCACGGTTCATGTATTGCTGAAGCCTGGCTTGGAGAATTTTGAGCATTTCTTTACTAGCATGTGAGATGAGTGCAACTGTGTGGTAGTTTGAGCATTCTTTGGCATTGCCTTTCTTTGGGATTGGAATGAAAACTGACCTTTGCCAGTCCTGTGGTTACTGCTGAGTTTTCCAAAATTGCTGGCATATTGAGTGCAGCTTTTTCACAGCATCATCTTTCAGGATTTGAAACAGCTCCACTGGAATTCCATCACCTCCACTAGCTTTGTTCGTAGTGATGCTTGCTAAGGCCCACTTGACTTCACATTCCGGGAAGTCTGGCTCTAGGTGAGTGATCACACCCTTGTGATTATCTTGGTCACGAAGATCTTTTTGTACAGTTCTTCTGTGTATTCTTGCCACCTCTTCTTAATATCTTCTGCTTCTGTTAGGTCCATACCATTTCCGTCCTTTATCGAGCCCATCTTTGCATTAAATGTTCCCTTGGCATCTCTAATTTTCTTGAAGAGATCTCTAGTCTTTCCCATTCTGTTCTTTTCCTCTATTTCTTTGCACTGATCGCTGAAGAAAGCTTTCTTATCTCTTCTTGCTATTCTTTGGAACTCTGCATTCAGATGCTTATTATCTTTCCTTTTCTCCTTTGCTTTTCTCCTCTCTTCTTTTCACAGCTATATGTAAGACCTCCCCAGACAGCCATTTTGCTTTTTTGCATTTTGTTTCCATGGGGATGGTCTTGATCTCTGTCTCCAGTACAATGTCATGAACCTCATTCCATAGTTCATCAGGCACTCTATCTATCAGACCTAGGCCCTTAAATCTATTTCTCACTTCCACTGTATAATCATAAGGGATTTGATTTAGGTCATACATGAATGGTCTAGCAGTTTTCCCTACTTTCTTCAATTTCAGTCTGAATTTGTAATAAAGAGTTCATGATCTGAGCCACAGTCAGCTCCTGGTCTTGTTTTTGTTGACTGTATAGAGCTTCTCCATCTTTGGCTGCATAGAATATAATCAATCTGATTTCAGTGTTGACCATCTGGTGATGTCCATGTGTAGAGTCTTCCCTTGTGTTGTTGGAAGAGGGTGTTTGCTATGACCAGTGCATTTTCTTGGCAAAACTCTGTTAGTCTTTTCCCTGCTTCATTCTGCATTCTAAGGCCAAATTTGCCTGTTACTCCAGGTGTTTCTTGACTTTCTACTTTAGCATTCCAGTCCCCTATAATGAAAAGGACATCTTTTCTGGGTGTTAGTTTTAAAAGGTCTTGTAGGTCTTCATAAAACCATTCAACTTCAGCTTCTTCAGCACTATTGGTTGGGGCATAGACTTGGATAATTGTGATATTAAATGGCTTGCCTTGGAGACGAACAGAGATCATTCTGTCATTTTTGAGATTGCATCCAAGTACTGCATTTTGGACTCTTTTTGTTGACCATGATGGCGACTCCATTTCTTCTGAGGGATTCCTGCCTGCAGTAGTAGATATAATGGTCATCTGAGTTAAATTCACCCATTCCAGTCCATTTTAGTTCGCTGATTCCTAGAATGTCGACGTTCACCCTTGCCATCTCTTGTTTGACCACTTCCAATTTGCCTTGATTCATGGACCTTACATTCCAGGTTCCTATGCAATACTGCTCTTTACAGCATCAGATCTTGCTTCTATTACCAGTCACATGCACAACTGCGTACTGTCCCTGCTTTGGCTCCATCCCTTCATTCTTTCTGGAGTTATTTCTCCACTGATCTCCAGTAGCATATTGGGCACCTAATGACCTGGGGAGTTCCTCTTTTGGTATCCTATCATTTTGCCTTTTCATACTGTTCATGAGGTTCTCAAGGCAAGAATACTGAAGTGGCTTGCCATTACCTTCTCCAGTGGACCACTTTCTGTCAGCCCTCTCCACTATGACCTGCCTGTCTTGGGTTGCCCCGCAGGCATGGCTTGGTTTCATTGAGTTAGACAAGGCTGTGGTCCTAGTGTGAATAGATTGACTAGTTTTCTGTGAGTATGGTTTCATATACTCTGAGGAAACCAAAATTGAAATACACACCTGTATCCCATTGTTCATTGTAGCACTATTTACAATAGCTAGAACATGAAAGCAACCTAGATGTCCATTGACACACAAATGGATAAAGAAGTTGTGGTATATACACACAATGGAATATTACTTGGTCATAAAGAGGAATGCATTTGAGTCAGTTCTGATGAAGTGGATAAACCTAGAACCTATTATACAGAGTGAAGTGAGTCAGAAAGAGAAACAGAAACACCATATTCTAATGCATACGTATGGAATCTAGAAAAATGGTATTGAAGAATTTACTTACAGGGCAACAGTGGAGAAACAGACATAGAAAATAGCCTTATGGACATGGAGAAAGGGAAGGAGAATGTGAGATGTATGGAAAGAGTAGCATAAATTTTTTGTAACATATGGAAACATGTTACCATATGTAAAATAGACTGCCAATGGAAATGTGTTGTATGGCTCGGGAATCTCAAACAGGGGCTCTGTATCACCCTAGAGGATGAGATGGGTGATATGGGAAGGGAGACGGGAGGGAGGTTGAAAGGGAGGGGATATATGTATATCTTGGCTGATTCATGTGAGGTTTGGCAGAAAACAACAAAATTCTGTTAAGCAATTATCCTTCAATAAAAAAATAAATAAATAAAAAAGAGAGAGACTCTCATACAGTTAGTTTGGCAAATTGTTTGGCAGCATCTGGTAAACTTGACTCAGGTATTCTACTTATAGAGAAACTCCCACACATTTCACCAGGAGACAGACGGAGGAATGTTAACAGGAGGAGATGCTGACTTTAGATTATTCCATGATGGATGCTGTATAGGAGACAAACGCACTGATCCACTGTAACACTGGCTTCTCTGGTAGCTCAGTTGGTAAAGAATGTGGCTGCAATGCAAGAGATCCCAGTTTGATTCCTGGGTTGGGAAGATCTGCTGGAGAAGGGATAGGCTACCCACTCCAGTATTCTGGCCTAGAGAATTCCATGGACTGTACAGTCCACGGAGTCACAAAGAGTCAGTCACGACTGAGTGGCTTTCACTTTCACAGTAACATTTGTCAGTATGAATCATGTTATAATGAGTGAAGAAAAAAGTTGTAGAACTATATAAACTAAATCATACCATATATATAAAGTTTAACAACAAAGAAAGCAGTAGTTTAATTTTGGCTATATCCAAACATAACAAGCATTTAAAAGCATGAGTGGAAGGACTTCAGCTTCCGTGGCTCCCTCTGCAGAGGAAGAAGGGAGAGAGGAGGGGGTGAAATATACTGGGTTGTGCCATCTTCCTCCTCTAGATTTTCTGAGGTGATGCCATCTAGCACTCAGCAAGCACCTGGTGTATATTTGGTCAGTGAGTGAATGAATGAATCTAGTCCCACAAGATGGGAATCTTAAATACCATCTGAATGCAGGTAATCCCAAATTTGATTCCCAGCATGGACCTCCTTTTAGGCTTCAGACCATTTCCTCTCAGCTGCCTAAGGCCTTGTAATACTCTAGGCTCCATTTACAGTACCTTTATTTTTTTGGCTGCACCACATGGGATTTTAGTTACCTAACCAGGCATTAAATCCATGCCCCCTGCAGCAGAAAGGTGGACTCTTAATCACTGGACCACCAGGGAAGTCCCTTCACCACCTTTTTTCTCTGCCTTTCATGTTTCAGCACATGCCACTCCCATCCAAACAGCTGCTCCAGGCAAAAATGCCAGGTCATCCTCAGTCCAGGCCTTTATGGGAGACCTTGTTTCCCAGCTTATCACATGTAGAGAGGCTCTTTGACACAGATCCCTGAGCTCTTATCTTAGTGGTTTACAAGTTAAATCTAATCTCTGCGGTCGCATCCAGATGCTGAGCTCAACTGTTCTGTTGGCAGGTCCCGGCCTAGGATCTCAAAATTGGAAGGCAGAACAGTCAGCCAAGGTGAGCAATGCAGCTGACCCTCTGAGATGCAGCTGCACAGGTTTGGGTCCTGAAAGGCCCCTGCTGACCCACAGTGTTCTGCAGTGCTACCCTGCAAGACTTGTGATGGCCACTGCAGATATCTCCCGCTGGACAGTGCTACTTCTGTGGCTCAGAGGAGCCAGACTGCTGTTGCTGGCAGGATTCCTGAATAAGGAAAAAATTTAAATATCTAGCCCGCCTTTCTCTATGGATAGAGAAATATGATTTACTTTTAGATAACTCCCACCTACCAGCCAAATTTCAAAAGGAAATACTTAAGTGGCTCATAGCTGAGCAGTCATAGTGTAGTGGGTTTTTCTATCAATACACTAGTGTTTCCCTAGTGATGTTCCAGGAAAAGGTTAAAAGATATGCTGAGATACTGACCCTCTCAGGCCTTGGGGCAACTAGCAAAGCCCGTCTCCTCCTGCTTTGGGTACTCCTGTCATCCCGCCCCCAACCGTGTAGTTTCCCCCACTCCCCGTGTGCTGTACAATGTTAATTTCTCTGGTGCCTGATGTGAGGAAGCTGGGAAGTAGTGTCCTAGACTGACTACAGAGCTGAATGAAATGTTTCCTTAAGTAGCAGCCTTGGAAGACTTCCTTATAAATGCAGAGGCTTGAATTAAAGATGAGAACCCATGTAGCTCCTAGGAGAGAAAGGTGTGTTCCCAGGGTAGGAGGTGAGAACTGGCTGCCTCAAGAACATGAATGATTCTGCTGGGGTAGACCCAGCATTCAGCAAGGTCAAGAGAAGAACAGTAAGGAGAGAGGACTGGTCACTAGATGAATGAGAAATGCACGTCTGCCACGCCCACCCTGCCTCACCCAGAGTGCCCTTCCCAGCACACCCCGCACAAAGCCAATGAGGAACAGAAAGGTGTGGCACCTTCAAAACCATCATTTTTCTCTCCGTTACACCTAAACAACTGAGCTTCCCTGGCAGCTGAGCTCTCCCGATTCTTTGCAATGCAGTAGACCTGGGTTTGATTCCTGGGTTGGGAAGATCCTCTGGAGAAGGGAAAGGTTACCCACTCCACTATTCTGGCCTGGAGAATTCCATGGACTGTATAGTCCATGGGGTCGCAGAGTCAGACACGACTGAGTGACTTTCACTCACACCTAAACAATTAGTGGCAATCTCATTCTCTCAATCCATCAGAACTTTTCAAATGAAGTTGTCTTATCTCTAAAGGAAATGGTTGGCAGCCATCTGTGATTATAACTTGAGTAATCTTAAATACCCCAACTTGAAGAAATTCTGAACAGTTAATTATGGAAAGCTAGGCACTCGAGAAATAGTGTTTGTTCTTAAAAAAAAACCTAACTTTTCTCTGTATAGGATGACACTGTCAGGTTGGAAAGCAAGACAATTTGGGATTAACACCAACTACAAAATGAAATCAACAAAAGGAGAGAGGAGTTTACCTATTCATTCCAGGGATTTCAGCCTGGGTACTCTTTGACATTGTCAGCCAATTAATTCTATAGGGACTGTTCTGCCCATTGTAGGAGGGTTAATAGTAGGTATTTTTGGTCTCTCTGCACTAGACACTGGTTGTGACCACCAAAAATGTCTTCATGCGTCCAACACTTTGCAAACCCATGGACTATAACCTGCCAGGCTTCTCCATCCATGGGATTATCTAGGCAAGAACACTGGAGTGGGTTGCGATTTTCTCCTCCAGGGGATCTTCCCGACCCAGGAACTGAATCTATGTCTCCTGTGATTCTTGCACTGGCAGGCAGATTCTTTACCACTGAGCCAGCTGGGAATGTCCCAGCAGGTGTTGGCGGGGGCAAAATCACTCCAAGTGAGACCCACTGATTCAAAAGATGTATCTTGAGCCCCTGTGCATTGTGTAAGACTTTGGGGATATAATAGTCTGTCCTCAAATACCTTACACTATGTTCAGTGAGCCAAACCCTAAGGTATCAAACACATATTAATATGTAACCACACATTTGTAAGTGTTATGAAATAGAGAATACATACCACAATATAAACTGGGGACCTCACTTAGATGGGAAGGAAGATCTTGCTAAGGAAATGGAACTCAAAGGCTGTAACTGGAAGGTTAAGGAGGAGTAATCAGGGGAGATGGGGTAGGCATTTCATGAAGAAGACATAGTATGTATAAAGGCCCTGAGATGACTGGCATGCTCAGAGATCAGAAAGGCAGTACAGCTAAAACATAATAAGAAAGATGATGCATGACCTAAGATGAAATCAGGGAGTGTGCATGGACCAGATTATGGATTTAACAGGTCATGTTCAAAAGTTCCAAGTTACTTCTATGTCCAAATGGAAGCTGCTCTGTTTGAAGTATTACAAACATATATGATACAAAAGACAATGTCTGTATCCTCAGAAATCTGCTTTCTGTGGAAACTGGTTTATATATAACAGTATTCTCTGTTGCTGTGTGAAAACATTTGGAAAAAATCCAGGGTGGCCACAGGTGGAGCACTTAGGAGGCTGTGGTCATAGATCAGGAGAGAAATGTCAGTGGCTTGGACTGGAGTGGCAGCATTTGAGGTGTAGAGGGGCAATTGCATAAGAAAGAATGGTGCCCAGAGGCCTCCAGATTTGGCGGGACTTTTAAGCTCATCTAATTTCCAGGGCTTCCCAAGTGGCTCAGTGGTAAAGAATCCACCTGCTAATGCAAGAGACGCAGAAGATGTGGGTTTGATCCCTAGGTCAGGAAGATCCCCTGGAGGAGGAAATGGCAACCCACTCCAGCATTCTTGCCTGGAAAACCCCATGGACAGAGAAGCCTGGCAAGCTGCAAAAAGTTGGACACATTTAGATCTTTAACATAAGATGAAAAACTATAAAACTCTTAGAGGAGAACATAGGCAAAGCACTCTCTGACATAAATCACAGCAGGATCCTCTAAGACCACCTCCCAGAATATTGGAAATAAAAGCAAAAATAAACAAATGGGACCTAATTAAAATTAAAAGCTTCTGCACAACAAAGAACACTATAAGCAAGGTGAAAAGACAGCCTTCAGAATGGGAGACAATAATAGCAAATGAAGCAACTGACAAAGAACTAATCTCAAAAATATACAAGCAACTCCTGAAGCTCAATTCTAAAAAAATAAATGACCCAATCAAAAAATGGGCCAAAGAACTAAACAGACATTTCACCAAAGAAGACATAGAGATGGCTAACAAACACATGAAAAGATGCTCAACATCAGTCATTATCAGAGAAATGCAAATCAAAACCACAGTGAGGCACCATCTCACGCCAGTCAGAATGGCTGCTATCAGTCTACAAGCAATAAATTCTGGAGAGGGTGTGGAGAAAAGGGAATAGTCTTACACTGTTGGTGGGAATGCAAACTAGTATAGCCATTATGGAGAACAGTGTGGAGATTCCTTTAAAAATTGGAAATAGAACTGCCTTATGGCCCAGCAATCCCACTGCTGGGCATATGCACCGAGGAAACTAGAACTGAAAGAGACATGTGTACCCCAATGTTCATCGCAGCACTGTTTATAATAGCCAGGACATGGAAGCAACCTAGATGTCCATCAGCAGAGGAATAGATAAGAAAGCTATGGAGAGGGGAGAGGGTGAGATGATTTGGGGGAATGGCATGGAAACATGTATAATATCATATAAGAAACGAATTGCCAGTCCAGGTTCGATGCAAGACGCTTGGGGGTGGTGCACTGGGATGACCCAGAGGGACAGTACGGGGAGGGAGGTGGGAGGAGATTTCAGGATGGGGAACACATGTACGCCCATGGCGGATTCATGTTGATGTGTGGCAGAACCAATACAATATTGTAAAGTAAAAAAAAAAAAAAGTGTTGGTCATGACTGAGCAGCACACACACACACAATCTAATTTCTACATGATGTTGATATGCCTTTTTTTTTTAACAACCAGAACAGAAGATGTACATTCTCCTGCTTGTGCATTTTCAGTAATTCATTACCTGTTTCTTTTTCATATGGTGCTAAAATCTGCCTCTATCTAAAAGGGGTCTACGTGCTTCCTTCAGACATTGAAGTTAACCCTTCTTCAAGCCAAATATTCTCATTTTCTTCAGTTTATCCTCATGTGACATGGAACCAAACCCTTCACTACTCTGCATATCTTACAAGTACTTATTCCCATCCACGGCCACCACCCTATTCTGGACTGTCTACGTGTAACAAACAGCACCACTCAATTAATACACAACTTATACTTTTGTATTCACCCCCAAAAAAGTGAGTACAAATTTAAAGTCAAGCCCTGGTGATGCCTGTACTGTTAGCTTTATTTTTGTGTAATTTTGTTTCTATCTTAAGATTCCAGAATATATACACCTTTAGGAATTAATCATGATTTGTCCATTAGTGAAAGTAAGTAGCTGGCCCTGGTGTGCAGGCCTCAAAAATTATTGCAAGGATTACTGAACAAAATAAACTTTGACAATGAGAAAAAATATGCTAAGAGGATAAAATTATGAATAATCTCTTCCACAGCACTTCCATACACTCTGGGAATGACATCTGCAACCACGGCTTCAATAAAATTGCAGAGCTGTGCTTCTGAAATGCCTTAACTAAACTCTGTGCTCGGGAACCTGTGGCTTTACAGTAATGTCAAAAGCCCAGGAGGTCATGAATGACTCATAATGTCCCACTGCTTTTTGAATGGTTCCACATCGAAATCCACAGTTGGCAGTGAAACAAAGAACACTATAATAAGCACTTTATGCTGTTTTGAAAGAAACTTTTAGCTTTAACTGAATGAAAAAGAAGTAAACTCAATAAAAGAGTTTAATTTTCTAAACTACTATCAAAATACATTCCTGTTATATTAGTTCTTATTATCCAAGTTGATAAGGTTACAGAAAAAAACAACTGAGTTATAACCTTTTCTTTTTTTCTCTTCAAAGGAGTTGCATTAAATTCAAATTGGATTCTCTGAAACTTGGCTATACATGAACATTTCCTGTCAGTTATCTGGAATATGAAATTTCTAGACCAGTGCTTCTCAAACTTTAATGTGCATATGAATTACCTAAGGTTCTTTATGAAGTACAGAAAGTATCTAGTGGGGCTTGAGAGGCTGCATGTCTCATCAGCTCTGGGTGATGCTGTGGCTGACAGCCAGGGAGCACACTGTAGTTAGCAGGTGGTTGCTGAGGTCAAAGACCCTCTCTAGATTGCTGCTCTTTGCAGAAAGAAAAAGTTGAAGTAGAGAGTTGCCTAAGGGTCTCACATTTTAAAATCCCAAGATTGCAAATAATTTTGATTTCCTTAACTCTGTATGTCATGAGTCTTTTTAGTCCAGAAAGGCAATATAAAATTACCAGTATGTCTCACTTTATGTAATAGACGGTTGTTTAAAAATAATTAGTAAGTCATCTTATAAAATGACTCATGTCTTTAATTCCCCAGAGAAATATACTATTTAGAGAACTCTGGTTTTCTACAAAGGAAAGAATCTCAAAGTGCTTGGTGCCTTGTTTCAGCTTTTTATTTGTAAGGATTTTTCAGCACAGAAGATCTATGTAACATGAAGTCTACCACTCTTGTCAACTTTTTGCACAATGGGAGTATGTGCTGAGGACATGGGAAAGAGTGCAGCTACCTTTGTCTTTTAAAAAACAGATTCTGCAGTCGGAGAAATGTCGAGGGACACTGGTGCAGAGTGGAAAGGACACACACACAGCTGCGCTTCCCCACTTGATCTAGTGGTTCTCAACCTGAGAGACAGAGTAGAATCACTTATGATGAGGGAAGAAGAGGACTATCAGAGTCCCCAGTGTCTGAGTCCAGTCCTTGTAGATTCTAGTTTAGTTAGTCTAAATTAGAAATGGCCATGAATATTTTTCTTAAAGCTCCACAGGTCAGTATGGTGAAGCTGTAACTACAATTTCATAGTCACAAGCTGAACTAAAACAAAAGTGGAAATCCTGGGAGATCTTTTGGAGTGAGGTTCAGAATGATACCTTATTTTTCAATCATCTTAAATTTGATTACAGTCTTCTCCTGAGCCAAAAATAACTTTTCCCCCATTAACTAGATTACATAGGATAGTTCTGAATTCTTTTAATAGGCCTTTTGGACAAATGGAGAAGGCAGTGGCACCCCACTCCAGTACTCTTGTCTGGAAAATCCCATGGATGGAGGAGCCTGGTAGGCTGCAGTCCATGGGGTCGCCAAGAGTCGGACATGACTGAACGACTTCACTTTAACTTTTCGCTTTCATACCATACACTGGAGAAGGAAATGGCAGCCCACTCCAGTGTTCTTGCTTGGAGAATCCCAGGGAAGAGGGAGCCTGGTGGGCTGCCGTCTGTGGGGTCGCACAGAGTCGGACATGACTGAAATGACTTAGCAGCAGCTTAGCAGTTTGGACAAAAGGTCTTCTGAAACATTTAAGCACGTGTCACCAACTGTCATGCTTTCCCATTCTTAAACAAAAGGCTCAAATGATAAGCTGGTCAAGCAAAATGAAGTTTAACAAGAAGGAATATAACTTTCACAAAAGTCACTGTCATCACCAGATAATCCTGAGAGGAAATGTGGCTTGACTTATGTACAAAACACTTAGAGGTTTAATCAATTTCAAGCTCAATGTCAATTAACAGCTAATGTGAACTACCATCAACTCAAAGCAAAACTACTATACATTGATGCACTACAGCTTTCACAGAAAGAAACATCAGACCTTCTTGACCTTATATTAGTCAGACTATACCTAGAAGAAACCAGTGCTCATTTAAAGAAGAATCTGGATAAAAAAAAAAAATTACAAATTCCAGTTAGCTCCCGAAGTCCTCTAGCTTGTTTCTAGGAAGGAGCACGGAGAGGAGATTGGAAAAACAAGCAGCGTGGGAGTACAGGACTTAGAAGAAGCACAAAATCACCCCCAGAAAGAAAAAGTGAAACCATTAACGACCTGGAAGTTTATAACCCTTACTGAAGAGAAGGAGGTCCCAACGTATGCAAGATAGGAAATGTTAGCCTCGGAGTAGCAGAACTTGAGAGGGAGAACTGGCTACAGAGATAAGAGTGGCGGTACCTGGAGAGGAGCAACGAGGGGAAAGAAGGAAATAGAAGTAAAGTAAGGCTCCTACAGAAAAGAAAGAAAAATAAGACAAAGCATTGCTTTAAAAATAGTGATCCTGAGAATAGTATCTATCTTCCTTCCTTGCTCACAAACTGGAAAGTTTTTTTGAGTGGAAAGAAAGAGGTACAGCCAGCATGTTACAACTGAATATAACACCAAGGTCACCATGAGAACATATCCCACCACCTGTTGCATATGCAGTGGTCAAGAAGCATAATTGCTAGTCTAAAGCCAGAAGATATAACACCCAATGCAGCAGCCAGCCATTCATGTGTGCTTTCTGAAGTGTGGTCAGTCCAAACTCAGAGATGTTATATGTGTAAAATACACTGAATTTCAAGGACTTACTATGAAAAAAGGATGAAAAATATATCATTAATGATTTTTCTGTACTGATTGCTGAATGACTATATTAGCTTTAGATAAGAATTATAATCTTCCCTGATTAAAATACATACCAAACAAAGTATACTCTAGGCAAAACTGAAACGATAATAGTTTGCTTGTATAATGTTAAATAGAATATATTTTTAAATATTTTTACAAGTACATGACTAGATAACATTATGTATGTGTCTCATACCATATTTTAATTGGACAGCACTGGCCATGAGGCGAAAATCAGGAAAAAGAAGGAATCACCAAATAGCTGTACTTATTTGAAAGGTAAAATAGTACATCTCAGGAAGCATATTAAGTATAGCTATTTAGAAAATAAAATACTATGACTTCTGCTTTTGGCTATTATGGAAAAAAATTGGGACTAGATTATTCTAGCATGTTAAACAAATAAAAACTGGATAAAATATGCGAAACAGCAGTTTTTAGACACTGGTCAATAAGCTGCTTGGGACTGTGGTTCCTGAGAAAAGGGAAATGAAGGAGGGGAGCCCCTCAGCTGCTCCAGTCGCCACCTAGAGGAAGCTTCCAAAAGCTGAAGCACAGCAAGGATGCCAAGGGAGCCTAGTGGTGCCACTGAGGAGAGGAAACAGAGACTGGCATTCACCAAAGCCAAGGACACTAGAATCATGGGGCAAGATGCTGGTAAGAAAGGAGTTACACAGAGAGTGTGCTCCACAAATTTCAGTGTGGTCCCCTTCAGCCTTTGGCTGAATACTGATCAGTGCATGTGTATAAGGAAACTACTGGAGACCAGGCCAAGGACCATCAGAAGGCAGTTGGCAAAACAACCTCTGGAGCCCATTCTGAACTGGCCATTTGTTGTCTTCTCACCACCCAGAGTGGAAAGAACTCTCTGTACACAGGCAGTAAGGATAGAACTATGAAGGACTCCACTTAATAGTCACAGACTAAAGGCTGTTCTACTCTCATCTTCATAAAGCTAAAAGCAGGCTTTAAAAGGATCAAATTTATTACAAGTAACTTGGCTTAAAGCAAAATTGAAACACACTAGAAAAAAAAAAAACAAAAACAAACACCACTAGTTGAAAGAATCCAACAATATCTAGCATCTAACGCAGTGAATTCAAAATGTCTGGGATCCAAGAAAAACTACCAGGTTTCAAAGAAGGTGGAAAATGTCACATAACTCAGAGAAAATTCAGTTAATAGACCCAGAACTGTTAGAGATGACATAATTAGCACACAAAAATGCTAAGATAATTATTATAAATTATGCCTCATATTCAAGGAGGTAGAAAAAACATTAATGAAAGAAATGGAAGATATAAAAAGATCAAATGCAATTTATAGAGATGAAAAATAGAACATCTGAAATTTAAAAACACACAGGATAGGCTTAACTGTGGTTAGACACAGTAAAAGAAAAGATTAAAAACTGAAGATATAGCAATAGAAAATTTTCAAAACAAAACTAACCAAAAATTAAAAGGCTGAAAATGAAAAAAACAGCAATGATTTGTGGGCCAGTAAAGTGGTAATTGAAGTCCCAGAAGAACACAGAAAAAGAATGACAGAAGAAATTTTGAAAATGTTGTTGAAATTTGATGAAAATTATAAACCCCACAGATTCAAAAAGCTCAACACACCTCATGCATAAAAACATACCAAGACATGTCCTAATCATGAAAATTAGTGCTAAAGAGAAAATCTTAAAATCAGCCAGAAGATACATTATTTAGAGTAACAAAGCTTACGGGATAGCAATATCTCACCAGAAAGTATGTAAGCCAGAAGACAATGAAGCAGCATCTTCACAGTAGTGAAAGAAAGAGGAAAAAAGAAAAAGTAAATAAAAAGAAAAATTGAAGACTTTTTCAGACAAAAACTGACATAATTAATTACCAGCAGACCTGTACTACAAGAAATGAGTGTCTTCATGTGGAAAAAGAACAGAAAAAAAAAAAAAAAAAAACTGCTACCAAATGGATACTTATATTTACAGAAGGGAATGAAGAGAGCCAGAAATGACACATATGGAGGAAAATATAAAATATGTTAAACTTTTAAATTTTTCAATTAACCGTTCAAAGCAGAAAAGCAATATAAGATGTAATTTTTAATACATATAACTAGTATTTACATATACTTGTTTCTTATATAAACATTACATAATTAAAACTATACAGAATTTATATAATTTTTATATACAATTAAAATGCATGACAACAGTAACACAAAAATCAAGAGTAAGTAAATAAAACTGTTTCTGTGCTTGAGGAAGAAAACATGATTTACCTCTACAGAAAGGGGAAAAGGATATATGTGCAGATAGGAGGTGATTCCGAATCCTGGAGATTTTTACCTGGGAACATTTGAAAACACCTGGAAACACTCTTGGTTGTCATAACTATGGGTGAGGGCGTCACTAACATCTGGTGAGCAGAGGCCAGGGGTGCTGCGAAAGCATCCTACAGTGCACAGGATAGCCCCTACAACAATCGCCTGGCCCAGGATGCCTCTAGTGTCTTCACTGCTGAGAAGCTCCGAGCCAGAGACAGACCTGCTAACTTCAGGGATGCCTCTGGAACACACAGGGAAGAGAGGCAGTCAGCACTTACAGGACCTTCTTTGAAGACTGGGAGCCAGGAGGGCCGCCAGGTGATCAGAGTGAGCAGATGAGGGACCAGATCTACCAGACTCCAGCACTTGCCTCCCAACAGCTTTATGAAACTTCTTGGGAAGGCTCAGTCTGGACCCTGACTCCTTTACAGGGCAGTGTCCAGGGGCTCAGGCTATGCCTACTCACCCGTCCTCACTCCAAAACCCTCATGTGGCAGGTTGTCTCACCAGACACCTCAGCAAAGTGTTTCAATGCTTCCTGGCCCTGGGTGGCCCAGGGCTCTGTAATCTATTTTTCACAGCTCAAAAAGTATATACAACATGAGAGAAACAAGTGTCTTGGGAGTGAGAGGGAAACGGAAAATATACTGGGGCTGAGACTGACTTGGAACCACTGCAATGTCTGGTTCCAGGATTATGACACTGCCGCATCTCTCTCCACGTCTCACAGTGTGGAGAGTCATTCCATTTCCTGTTGTTGCTGCTGAGTTGTGCCCAACTCTGTGACCCCATGGACTGTAGCACACCAGGCTTCCCTGTCCTCCACTTGTCCTGGAGTTAGGTCGGATTCATGAGCATCTATCTAACCATCTCATCCTCTGTGCCCCCTTCTTCTTCGGCCTTCAGTCTTTCCCAGCACGAGGGTCTTTTCCAACAAGTCAGCTCTTCACATCAGGTGGCTTAAGTATTGGAGCTTCAGCTTCATCATCAATCCTTCCAATGAATATTCAGGGTTGATTTCCTTTAGGACTGACTGGTGTGATCTCCTTGCAGTCCAAGGGACTCTTGAGAGTATTCTCCAGCACCACAATTCAAAAGCATCAATTCTTCAGTGCTCAGAGCTCTCACATCCATACATGACTACTAGAAAAACCATAGCTTTTATACAGATCTTTGCCAGCAAAGTGAAGTCTCTGCTTTTTAATACACTATGCTTGTCATCACTTTCCAAGGAGCAAGTGTCTTTCAATTCCATGGCAGAAGTCATCATCCACAGTAATTTTAGAGCCCAAGAAAATAAAATCCACTTTTTTCCCTTTTATGTGCCATGAAGTGATGGAACCAGGTGCCATGATCTTAGTTACTGAATGCCGAGTTTTAAGCCAGCTTTTTCACTCTCCTCTTTTGCCTTCATCAAGAGGCTCTTGGTTCCCTCTTCACTTTCTGCCATTAGAGTGGTATCATCTGCATATATGAGGTTGTTGATATTTCTCCCAGCAATCTTGATTGCAGCTTGTGCTTCATTCATCCCAGAATTTTGCATGATGTATGTAAGTTAAATACAGGGTGACAATATACAGCCTTGTCATACTTCTTTCCAAATTTTGCACTAGACTGCTTTACCATGTAAGGTTCTAACTATTGCTTTTGACTTGCATACAAGTTTCTCAGGAGGCAGGTAAGATGGTCTGGTATTCCCATATCTTTAAGAATTTTCCAGTTTGTTGTGATCCACATAAAGGCTTTAGCATAGTAAATGAAGTTTATGTTTTTCTGGAATTCCCTTGCTTTTTATATGATCCAATGAATGTTGGCAATTTGATCCCTGGTTCTTGTGCCTTTCCTAAACTCAGCTTGTATATCTAGAATTTCTCGGTTCATATACTATTGACAACAGGCTTGAAGGATTTTGAGCATTACCTTGCTAGCATGTCAAATGAGTACAGTTGTGTGGTACTTTGAACATTCTTTGACATTGCCCTTCTTTGGGATTGGAATGAAAACCGACCTTTTCCAGTCCTGTGGCCACTGCTGAGTTTTCCATATTTGCTGACATGTTGAGTGCAGCACTTTAACAGCATCATCATTTAGGATTTGAAATAACTCAGTTTGAATTCCATTGATTGCTCATAGCAATGCTTTCTAAGGCCCACTTGACTTTACACTCCAGGATGTCTTGTTCTAGGTCAGTGATCATACTATCATGGTTGTCCAGGTCATTAAGACCTTTTTGTATAGTGATGTATATTCTTGCCTCCTCTTCTTAATCTCTTCTGCTTATGTCCTTTATCATGCCCATCCTTACCTGAAACATTTCCTTGATATCTCCACTTTTCTTGAAGAGATCTCTAGTTTATCCCATTCTACTGCTTTCTACTATTTTGTTGTGTTGTTCACTTAAGAAGGCTTTCTTATCTTTCCTTTCTATTCTCTGGAATTCTGCATTCACATGGATATATCTTCCCCTTTATCTTTTGCCTTTTGCTTCTCTTCTTTCCTCAGCTGTTTGCAAAGCCTCCTCAGATAACCACTTTGCCTTTTTTTCATTTCTTTTTCTTGGGGATGGTTTTGGTCACCACCTCTTACACAATGTTATAAACCTCCATCCATAGTTCTTCAGGCACCCTATCAGATCTAATCCCTTGAATCTATTTGTCACTTCCACTGTATAATCATAAGGGATTTGATTTAGGTCATACCTGAGTGGCCTACTTTCCCTACTTTCTTCAATTTAAGCTTGAATTTTGCAATAAGGAGTTTGTGATCTCAGCCACAGTCAGCTCCTGGTCTTGTTTTCGCTGACTGTATAGAGCTTCTCCATTTTTGGCTGAAAAGAAAACAGTCAATCAGATTTCAGTATTGACCAGCTGGTGATGTCAATGTGTAGAGTTGTCTCTTGGGTTGTTGGAAAAGGTTGTTTGCTATGACCTGTTTGTTCTCATGACAAAACTCTGTTATCCGTTGCCCTGCTTCATTATGTACTTCTAGGCCAAACTTGCCTGTTACTCCAAGTATCTTTTGACTTTCTACTTTTGCATTCCAATCCCCTATGATGAAAAGGACATTTTTTTTGGTGTTACTTCTAAAAAGTCTTGTAGGACTTCATATAACCAGTCAACTTCAGATTCTTCGGCATTAGTGGTTGGGGCACAGACTTGGATTACTGTGATGTTGAATACTTTGCCTTGGAAACGAACTGAGATCATTCTGCTGTTTTTGAGATGGCAAGTAATACCACATTTCAGACTTTTTGTTGACTAAGAGGGCTACTCCACTTCTTCTAAGGGATTGTTTGTTGCCCATAGTAGTAGATATAATGGTCATCTGAATTAAATTCTCCCATTTTATTTCCTAAGATGATGATGTTCACTGATTCCTAAGATATTGACATTCACTCTTGCCACATCCTACTTGATCACATCCAATTTACCTTGATTCATAGACTTAACATTGCAGGTTTCTATGCGATATTGTTTTTTATAGCATCAGACTTTACTTTCATCACCAAACACATCCATAATTGAGCATCATTTCTGCTTTGGCCCAGCTGCTCCATTCTTCCTGGAGCTATTTGTATTTTCCCTCTGCTCTTCCCCAGTAGCATATTAGACACTATCTAATCTGGGGAGATCACCTTCTGGTGTCAAATCTTTTGCCTTTTCATACTGTTTATGGGGTTCTTACAGGAAGAATGCTGGAGTGGTTTGTCAGTCCCTCTTCCAGTGGACCACATTTTGTCATAACTCTTCACTATGACCCGTATGTCTTGGGTGGCCCTGCACAGCATGGTCCGTAGCTTCACTGACTTACACAAGCCCCTTTACCACAACAAGGTTGTGATCTATGAGGGAGAATTTCATTTACATCACAGCGTTTTATCCTTACCACAACCCTGTAAGGCAGGTAGGCAGTTATCAACTTGAATTAGAGAATGGAAGGTGGAGATGCAAATCAAGATGGCAGAGAAAGAGGACACGGAACTCGCCTCTCCCCATGAATACATCAAAAATACACCTACATGAGGAAAAATTCTCACTGAAATCTAACGGGAAACTGGCAGTAAACCTCCTATACAACCAAGACTATACGGAAGACAGATGCAGGAAGGAAAGAGAAGCAACTGCATTTGGACCTTGGCCCTGGAGGGACTCAGAGATAAAGGAGATGACATGGGTGGAGTTGTTTCCTAGGGGAGTGCGTGGTTTGAGCCGCATATTGGCCACCTCAGCCCTGGGGTGCAACAAAGGGAAGGTGAGGCCCCTTGGCTAGTAGAAAGACTGGTGACACAAACGGAAGATCTGAGCGAAAGCTGGACTCTGCTCATGAGAAGCGTGGGGAACACTTGCTTGCTCCCAGCGCAGGGTAGAAAGACTGGATTGAGACCACACGGCCATCTGACTGGTTTTCTGTGACCACCCTAGTGTGCCCCTCAGCCCAAGCTGAGCCAATACCCCAGCACTCTTTGCCTTGTGTCACAGTGCCACACGGGAGCACAGGCAACTACAACCAAGGAAAATCTCACCGTGAGATGCCGTAACAGCTCACATCCAAGTGGCAACTGAGCAGGAGCAGGCAGCCAGTCCTGGCGACTGCAGACACAGTGCTTCAGAGGCAGCTGTCATCTCAGATGGCAGCCAGGCTGCCACAACCCCTGCCCTGACCCTCCCTGAGTACCCAGCCCCTCCTACTCCAACTCTGCTACTCTTATGAGCTGAGGGTGCCAGGGCCGGGACAGAGCACACACTTAGACAGAGCTTCTGCTCCAACAACTGGAGACATGAATCATAAATAATGAATTAATCATGATTTACCCATTAGTGAAAGTAAGCAGCTGGCCCTGGTGTGCAGGCCTCAAAAGTTACTGCAAGGATTACTTAACAAAATAAACTTTGACAATGATAAAAATATGCTAAGAAGATAAAATTATGAATAATCTCTGCCACAGCACTCTCATACACTCTGGGAATGACATCTGCAACCACAGCTTCAATAAAATTGCAGAGCTGTGCTTTTGAAATGCTTTAACCAAACTCTGTGCTTGGGAATCTGTGGCTTTTTACAGTAATAGAAAAAGCACCAACAAAGAGGTGACATCCACTGGGCAGAGGTAGAAGCACTGCCTCACACACGGCTTTGGTTCTAGCTCCTCCTTCTCCAGGCCCTTCCTTCCAAGGTGGTAACTGCCAGTTCACCCTGAAGAAAGGCATGACTCGTGTTCATGCCAAATCCAGCTCTCCCAACAAGGCCACTGGGCACACGCAGACTGCATAGGGATACTCCTACATAAGGACACTCCTTCGAGACTGTGGTAGGTAATTATTTTACCTAATTTCATAGAGAGAAGACGACAATCAAAATAAGACAGAGGAATTTGTCTCAACTGAAGGAGCAAGAGAACCTCCCTGAAAAAATAACACTAATGAAACAGTAATAAACAATTTACTAGATAAAGAATTAAAAGCATTACTAATAAGAATGCAAACTGAATTAAGGAAAAGAACAGATGAACACAGTGAAAATTTTAACAGGGAACTAGAAAGTATAAAAGTTCCAGTCAGAACTGAAGAATACAATAACTTAAATGAAAAAACGAGACACTGAAAGGAATGAACAGCAGACTAGATGAAACAGAACACATAAGCCAACTAGAAGACTGAAGAATGGAAGGCACACAATCAGAACAGCAAAAAGAAAAAACCATTTTTCTTAATGGAAATAGTTTAAGGGGTCATTGGGATAACATCAAGTATCCCAGAAGGAGAAGAGAGAGAGAAGGGGATTGAACATGTATTTAATGAAATGATGGCTGAAAATGTCCCAAACCTGAAGAAGAAAACAAATATCCAGGTACAAGAAGCACAGAGGGTCCCAAATAAGATGAACCCAAACAGACACACACCAAGACAGATCATAATTATAATGGCAAAAGTCAAAGAGCCAATTCTAAAGGCAACAGGAGAAAAACAAAGAGATACAAGGGAACCCTTTGTATATGATAAGGATAACAGCTGCTTTTTCTATAGTAACTTAGCAAGCTAGAAGGGGAGTAGCATGATATACTGAAAGTGTAGAAAAACCCTGCAACCCAGGATATTCTACCCAGCATGGTTATCATTTAGAATCCTAGTACGATTTTGTGGGGCTTCCCGGGTGGCTCAGTGGTAAAGAACCCACCTGCCAATGCAGGAGACTCAGGAGACATGGGTTCGACTGCTGGGTCAGGGAAGATCCCCTGGAGGAGGAAGTGGCAAGCCACTGCAATATACTTGCCTGGAGAATCCCATGGACAGAGGAGTCTGGCAGGCAACAGTCCACAGGGTCGCAAAGAGTCAGACGCGACTGAGTAACAGAGTGCATGTGCACGCGCGCGCACACACACACACACACACACACACACACACACACACACACAGACAGAGTGTTTGTGGGATTGTAGATTTATGCAGCCACTATGGAAAACAGTGTGAAGTTCGAAAAAAAAAAAAACTAACTAAAAACAGAATTACCATATGATCCAGAAATTCCACTACTGGGGATATATCAGAAGAACACAAACACACTAATTTGAAAAGATATATTCACCCTAATGCTCACAGCAGCATTATTTACAATAGCCAAGATATGGAAGCACCCTAAACGCTTATCAATAGAAGAACGGACAAAGAAGAATGTGGTGTATGTACATATACTCAATGGAATATTACTCAGCCATAAAAACAATGAAATTCTGCTACTCACAACATAAGTGGACCTTAGTGAAGTAAGTCAGATGGAGAAAGACAAATATTCTACATTATCACTTATAAGTGGACTCCAAAAGATGAAACGAATGTATATAATAAAACAGAAAAGGTCTCATAGACACAGAGATAAAACTAGTGTTTACCAGTGGGGAGAAGGAAGCAGGAAGGGACAATATAGGGAAATGGGATTAAGAGACACAAACTACTATGTAGAAAATAAATAAGCAACAAGGACGTACTGTACAATGTGGGGGAATAAATATAGTCATTATTTGGTTACAGCCTTAAATGGAATATAATCTATAAAATACTGAATCACTCTCTTGTACATTTGAAACTAATATTGTAATCAACTACACTTCAATTAAAAAAGAAAGAATACAGAGGATGAAAAATAAATTCTTTGAGGCTTCACATCTCAGTGTTTGGGAACCCATACCCTCTGATCTCTAGTCTGCCTCCCTACAGAGGGTAGACCTAGTTCTCTTTGTGGGGGGCTGGTGTTAGGTTTGGGGTAGGGCAGGCAGAGATTGGAGGCCATGTGGACCCCACGATGCACAGCCCAGAAGCCCATTCAGGACCACAGCTCTGATTTCCCAGCTGTGAGAACTTCTAGCTGTGTTCTTCTCTGGTATTATTCTTGGCTAAAGAGAGCTCCCTTGACCAGAGTCATGCCCCTCTCCAGAGGGCAGCCTACATCCAGGTTAGTGGTACAGAGGTCTGGTCCCACTGCTTTACTGTAATATCTCTGAAGGGCCACTCAGCTCTAGTGTGCTCTAGAGGGTGGGCTGAGGCCTTTGCAGCAACTGCACCACATTTTAATTTCTCCCTCTGCCCAGTTCAGCTCCCTTCTCTCCCTCACAGGTGTGGAATCCCAGAGAATCCCTAAAGCCTTCTGTATATGCATCCACACACATACACACTCATCCTCACACATGATATGGGGAAGAAACAACGGCTACAGAAAGGAGACAAAGTCTGACTGGGTCTCTTCTATTCCTTCACTGAGTTTACCTCCTCCTCATTATTCTTTTTCTGGATAGCTGAGATCCTGGGGCCTCCCAGAGGCTGGACTTTCTCCACACTCTTCACGTCATCTTGCACCCAGAGAAGTGGGTAAATTGGTTGTTGGGGGTGCAGCAAGGTTGACTGGCTCCTATCAAATCATGGTGTAAGTAGCCACCTAGTGAAGCTACTGAGTAGGACCAGTGTTCACCTTAGCCTGCAACCTCACTGTGGCCAGGCCTCAGCGCAGTGCTCCAGTGACGGGACTGGAGGGCCCAGCCCAGCCAACAGGGAAGAACAGCCAACCCCATTTCCTCAGAAGGCATGACCACGGTTTCCAGGTGCACACCAAAAACATTTCAGAAGCACACCTACAGGCCTGAGCTGCTCAGGGCAATGCTGAGGAGATGACAGGTCTCAGGGCAGGCCTGCAAGACACACTTCAGAGCCACAGGAAGGGAGCATGTACCTGGTGCTGCTCGCTTTTAAGAGTTCCTGAGCCTGACACGTGTGGCAAGGAGACACTAATTGCAGAAAACAGAAAGTAGCTCCCCTGAAAGTCAGAGTTCCACAGATGGCATGCTTGCTATTCCCTAGACAGAACTTGGATAAAGCCATCTGCATCATGAATCATTCAAGCGCTAAAGCCCATATGATAAATCAGAATGAAAATGTTTTAAAAATGAACTAGTTTTATCCATACTACAAGCAAAATGAATTTTCAGGAATAGGGTTCCTTTTGTGTTATGTAAAGCCCTCTCCTGAGTCTTACACAGTAGGGGCACAGAGGGGGTTACGGCCACAGAAAACTGTGGGAGAATAACAGACACAGGATCGGCCAGGCACACTCTTACCCCCATGTGCTCTGACTAATCTCTCTGGCCCAAGAGCCCATTAATAAAACTTTCATATTCTGGTGTGAATGTGTAGGCTTATTAAAAGCCATGAATTGTGCTTGTCCCCTTGTCTAGGCCAATATAGAAACCAAAACTCAATTTCCATATAAAATATTTGTGTGTATATGTGTGTTTATGTGCATGTTCTCATGCATCTGTTTCTCTACTAATAAAATGAAGAATATCTATTCCTTTTAGAAGAATATAAAAGCCATTCTATTTTGTAAAATTATTTTTTAAAAACAGGAGTACAAGAGATGTCGGAGTTTCTTTTATCTATTTTCACTTCGATCTCCCCCATAGCCCCCTTCCTTTTCAACTTCAGCAACACACTATGAGGGGAACATCAGGTCAACATTTGGGACAGAGGAACTAAAGGCAGGATTTAAACACCCATTGCTGTCCTCAGAAATACTTCATAGGACAGCTCTCACCCAAACCAGAGCCCTCCTTCTACAACAGCTTCAGTTAACTACTTGTCCATCAGATAACTTATGTGGTCCAGTACCTCCAAGAACAGCATCTTGATAACCATTGTTAGAAAACAGATAAGACAAGAAACTTAAGGGTACATGCATAGGGAGCCAATACCTCATACAGTAAGTATGGAAAATCACCATACAATTACATAGTTTATGGGCAACAGCAGGAAAGGGAGGTTTGTCATTTTTAAATAGACACCCAGCAGCTGAAACTTCCTAGAGGAAACAGGTCCCACTCAGCTACCAGCACCCAGCTGCTTTTCATGCCTGATTCCAAAGGAACAGAGGGTAGCTGAAGAAAACTGAAATAAAATCTTGTTTTTACTTATTTAAAAATCCTAATATAAAAACAAACAAACAAACAAAAAAAAATCCTAATATAATCTTTCTCCCTCAGAGGTCAGTGTGCTTGGAATTAAGAGCTGTAAAGATACACTGCTGTCGTCAGCCACATGAAGAGGGGTTGCCTGCCAGTGACTGGGTGTGTGCATCTTGGTATACACCTCCCAGTGACTGTTTTGACAGAAATAAGAAACAGTTTAGGAAAAAACCAACAGAAGAATTGCCAAATAGCTTAGAAAACATATTGACCCATGCCAGTGTAAGAAAATGACTGCATAATGCTATCCTAGCGTGAAAAAGAGGTGTTCCCTGAGAAGGATGCTGGTGGTTCCAGTCCGGATTTGCATGGCCTTAGGAAGTCCCTTCCTCTCTCCACGCCTCCAATTCCCCTTTGGGCAGGTGATCCTCTCTTTCCAGTTCTGTGCCACTTCCACCTCCACTGTGAATGTGAGGTTGAGACTTCTCCCAAGCAACCACTTCAGGGCCCTGGCTGTACATGTGGGCCTATTGCAGAGGCCTGTCAGTAGAGGGCAAAGCAGCAAGGGTTCCGTTGGGGGCATGGGGCTTAGAAGAGGCCAGTCTACTTGTGGGCTTGGCCCTCACTCAAGATATGTTATCTCTTTTATTATCTTTGACTTCTTTAAACAACTCTACACTCAGGTGTAAAAGAAATTTATGATTGATTTACACCAGAAAGTCTCCCAATGGGAATTTGCCCTCATTGAGATTTTCTGAAAAGCAGCCTCTATGAAGAGCTGGAATTAACTGATTATTTGCCAAGGTAACCAAGCAAAGTCAATGATAAGATCATGAAGTCTGTGGGAAGTGACCATAAGCCACACTAAACACACACACACACACACACACACACACGTACACTGTTCCGGGGGAGGCAGAGAACAGCATTAACCTCAAGAAGCCCCAGTCCTGGGTGACCCTGGGTGAGGTGCCTGCGTTCCTCACTCAGCTCTCCCCTCCTCCAGACAACAGAAACCATCATCCACGTGGATGTCAGTGGTAGGCAGCAGTAGCAGCACCGTGAGGGGACTCTGGCTTCCTGCCAGACACGTAGTGGTCTCTGCTAACTCCAAAATCCTACGCAATTCTGTTTGTGGCTGGACTGAACATCAAGTATAGAAGAACACTGAAATTTGAAATTCTTTGATTCCAGTATTTGAAAAATTATTTTTGTTATCAAATTTTCTAGATTCCACTGTTGTTTCTTGAATAGATTGTTAAACTAATTAATCTACATAATACCCAAACATACGGAAATACAAATCGATAGCATCTCTATAACACTGCACTTCAGTGGTCAGTCTTTGTGATATTTTTATGATGTCTTGTTCAGCTGTTTTTACATCCACTATCACTGACTAACAAAAGAGAACTGAAGTCTTCTTGGAAGTTACAGATTTTATGTTTCTTCCCTAAAATGTGATATCTGAGTGAATGTGTCCAAAGTACCATCTAGAATGTGAGCTGTGAAAGTCAACTGGCAGAAGACAGCTTAGGAAACTCACTGGAGCCACTGGCAGAAAGTCAAGGACTCTGACCTCTGACATCAGCTGTAGCTTTATCTAAGCAGATGGAAGACAGAGCTTGATGGCAAGTAAACTGCCAGGTCACTTGAAACTCACAGGGTCTCTGGGATTCAGCACAAGGAATAGTACTGCTTTATAGCAGTGAAAGTGATGATGGCAGCTAACATTTATCATGTGGGCACTGGACGCCAGACACTCTACTAAGGGCTTGTTCCTACAAGGCAGGCACTAATATTATCAGCCTCATTTTATAGGTGAGGAAACTGAGGCAATGAAGATAAATAATAATGCTCAAGATGTGAATCTACATAGAGCCATTAGTCTTAGCTATTACCCTAAATGCTTTCAGTTCAGTTCCGTTCAGTTCAGTCGCTCAGTCGTGTCTGACTCTCTGCAACCCTATGAATCACAGCACACCAGGTCTCCCTGTCCATCACCAACTTCCGGAGTTCACCCAAACTCATGTGCATAGAGTAGGTGATGCCATCCAGCCATCTCATCCTCTGACATCCCCTTCTCCTCCTGCCCCCAATCCCTCCCAGCATCAGGGTATTTTCCAATGAGTCAGCTCTTCGCATGAGGTAGCCAAAGTATTGGAGTTTCAGCCTCAGCATCAGTCCTTCCAAAGAACACCCAGGACTGATTTCCTTTAGTATGGACTGGTTGGATCTCCTTGCAGTCTAAGGGACTTGCAAGAGTCTTCTCCAGCACCACAGTCGAAAAGCATCAATTCTTCAGCAAAAGTGAAAGAGAAGAGTGAAAAGTTGGCTTAAAGCTCATCATTCAGAAAATGAAGATCATGGCATCCGGTCCCATCACTTCATGGAAAATAGATGGGGAAACAGTGGAAACAGTGTCAGACTTTATTTTTGGGGGGTTCCAAAATCACTGCAAATGGTGACTGCAGCCAGAAAGTTATGACCAACCTAGATAACATATTCAAAAGCAGAGACATTACTTTGCCAACAAAGGTCTGTCTAGTCAAGGCTATGGTTTTTGCTGTGGTCATGTATGGATGTGAGAGTTGGACTGCAAAAGCTGAGCACCAAAGAATTGATGCTTTACTAGGAGGTAAAAAAGTAAACATTAAAAATCATTTAAAAAATAATTAGAAAACTGTTTTCTGCTTTTTAAAAGTTCAAAAATAAATTGGAGGATCTATGTTTTATCTACTATTTTGATTACTCAGTTTGTTTCTGTACTCACTATTTTTTACTCCATACAACTATTTTAAATTAATTTTCTGGTTATTAATCTTCCCTGAAAAATTAGGAAAGGTTAAGTATTACAGGGCTTCCCAGGTGGCAAGTCTTAATGACCCAGATAACCATGATGGTGTGGTCATTCATCTAAAGACAGACATCCTCGAATGTGAAGTCAAATGGGCCTTAGGAAGCATCACTAACAACACAGCTAGTGAGGTAATGGAATTTCAGCTGAGCTATTTCAAATCCTAAAAGACGATGCTGTTAAAATGAAGCACTCAATGTCAGCAAATTTGGAAAACTCAGCAGTGGCCACAGGACTGGAAAAGATCAGTTTTCATTCCAATGCAAATAAGAGCAATGCCAAAGAATGTTCAAACTACCGCAATTGTGCTCATTTCACATGCTAGCAAGGTAATGCTCAAAATTTTCAAACTAGGCTTCAACAGTACATGAACCGAGAAATTCCATATGTAAAAGCTGAGTTTAGTAAAGGCAGAGGAACCAGCGCTCAAACTGTCAACATCCTTTGGATCACAGAAAAAGTAAGGGAATTCCAGAAAAACATCTGCTTCATTTACTATGCTAAAGCCTTTGTCTGTGTGGGTCATAACAAACTAGAAAATTCTTAAAGAGATGGGAATACCAGACCACCTGACCTGCCTCCTGACAAACCTGTATGCAGGTCAAGAAGCAAGAGTTAGAACTGGACATGAAACAATGGACTGGTTGGGAAAGGAGTACCTCAAGGCTGTATATTGTCACCTTGCTTATTTAACTTATACACAGAGTACATTATGCGAAATGCTGAGCTGGATGAAGCACAAGCTGGAATCAAGACTGCTGGGAGAAATATCAATAACCTTAGATATGCAAATGACACCTTTTGGCAGAAACTAAATGGCCTCTTAATGAAGGTGAAAGAAGAGTGAAAAAGCTGGCTTAAAACTCAACATTCAAAATATAAAAATAATAAAGTTTTTCTTGAGTCTCTGCTGTCAGCATCCATTCCCTTGCTGGGAGTCACAGTCCACCTCGCCTCCCTAATATGCCCTGCAACACTGCACTGGTCTCTGGACCTGCTGTGGAGGCAGCTCAGACTCTAATCTGGTCCTGCTCCAGAGGTTCAAGAGAGAGGGGACATATGTATACCTATGGCTGGTTCATGTTGATGTCTGACAGAAGGCAGCAAAATTCTGTAAAGCAATTATCTTTCAATAAAAACTAAACAAAATTTTAAAAATATCTCAACATTCAAAAAGATCATAGCATCCAGTCCCATCACTTCATGGCAAATAGATGGGGAAAAAAGGCAAACAGTGACAGACTTTATTTTCTTGGGCTTCAAAATCACTGCAGATGGTGACTGAAGCTATGAAATTAAAAGACACTTGCTCCTTGGAAGAAAAGCTATGACCAACAGCATATTAAAAAGCAGAGATGTCCCTTTGCCAACAAATGTCCGTATAGTCGAAAGTATGATGTTTCCAGTGGTCATGAATTGATGTGAAAGTTGGACCATAAAGAAAGCTGAGCACCAAAGAATTGATGCTTTTGAACTGTGGTTTTGGAGAAGACTCTTGAGAGTCCCTTGGACTGCAAGGAGATCAAACCAGTCAACCCTAAAGGAAATCAGTCCCAAATATTCATTGGAAGGACTGATGCTAAAGCTGAAGCTCCAATACTTTGGCCACCTGATGTGAAGAACTGACTCATTGGAAAAGCCCCTGATACTGGGAAAGATTGAAGGCAGGAGGAGAAGGGGACAACAGAAGATGAGATGGTTGGATGGCATCACCAACCTAACGGACATGAATTTGAGCAAGCTCTGGAAAATGGTGAAGGACAAGGAAGCCTGGCATGCTGCAGTCCATGGGGTTTCAAAGAGTCGTACATGAACAACTGTTCAGTTTAGCAACTGAACAACAACAACAATTATAAATTAAAAGACTCAGGGTCTTCTAGTCTTGACCTTACCATGTAATTACTGTGTGATTTGGTTGAGCCTCAGTTTGCTCAGTTTCCCTTATTAGAGTGTTCCTTTCTCTAACTAAAATAGTTCTGTATGTGTTGAAGTGTCATTCTGTGAACTTAAGAGACACTGCTTGTCAAGAGCAGATGGCTAGGGCCAGTTGCCAAGGCACTAGCTTCTCCAGCCTGGCTGTAACAGCTGCAGGCTACAGTCCCACTTCCATGTTCTGGCAATGTACCAGTCTAAGATGTCACAGGAACGTGCTTGAATTGGCCAGCACCCAGTAAGTATTTAGAAGAAAGAAAATAAAAACTTAAGAATGATCAAATTCTAAGTAATATCAAACAAAAACATGCTATGCTTCTTTTAATTTCCTCTGAAAGCACTTCTCATGTTTGCAAAGAGAGTAAGCTTAATATGTCAGCCCATCATACTTCCTGATATGATGTGTGGGCTGGTAGTCCATCACAAAATCCTCCATTTTATAGGAACCAGTTAAGTTTCAATGCCAATTCTTGTTCTCAAAAGCAAGCTGCCTGCTAACCATGGTGTGTATATGTTAGTGTCCTGAAATTACAACAATATTGTTAAAGTAGCAAATTCATCATAAGCATGTAGCAATCCTATTGCTTAGGGAAAATAAGTTTTTCTTATTCTTAAAAAACCCACAATTTTTTAAAAGAATAATCACTTTTATCTTTTCAGTCTACCATGCTAATTCATAGAGACCAAAAACAGATTCATAAATTATTGTTTAACTTGCATCCAAAATACCATGACTTCTTTCCCAAAATTATTTATTCATTTGCATGTTCAAAATTACTTATTAGGGGCCTGTCAGACATAAAGAACTTGAAAAGACAAACTCTCAATCTCTGTTATAGGATTTTTAAAAATCCTCGTATTTTGGAGTGAGTCCTACAGACCTCTGCAATTCCATTTTATAAATATCAAGAATTAGTCACCTTAGTAACAATTGTGTTGTGTGTTAAATGCTAAATATTTATTAAACAGAATTGAAAACTGACTCGTTAGTTGTCCTCTAAAAATTTCAGCTCCTGCCTCTATCCTTCTCCTCCCCTTTGCAATTCAACTACGCCTTCAAACAGCATTCTTTAAAAGGCGGCTTTATGGCTTTGGAGGAGGAAGCTGATTTCACAGCCAGATTTGCCACTGCTGTGGAAAACAGAGTGCACATGCAAGCCAGCTGAAGTCATAAGGGCTGCAAGGATTAGGGCCGCGGGGGCCTCCACTGCTGCTGTCAAACTGCAATTGGAAACAGCTTTTCCAAAGTACGGCATGAGAAATCAGGAATTCCTGTCCACAGCTCCCCAACCCACAGGGTTTTTAATCAGGCTTGGTATTACCCTTTAGAGATCAGAAATATGAAAATCATGATGAAACCAAACAAGAGTATTTTCTAGTTTCCAAGTTTTGTTCTGCCTGGATCCCTTCCAAGCCTGTAATTATTGTCACTCACTAGGAGATGTGGGTTTGATCCCTGGGTCAGGAAGATCCCCTAGAGATGGGAATGGCAACCCACTCCAGTATTCTTGCCTGGAGAATCCCATGGACAGAGGAGCCTGGCAGGCTACAGTCCATAATGTTGCAAAGAGTCTGACATGACTTAGGGCCTGAACAACAACAATGACCAGTTAAAAAGGGAACTGCTTCTGACTGGGACAGGAGCTCTAGGAAGGCTGACCTGAAGGCAGGGCAGGCTCAGTTCAGTGACCTGCCTTCGTTCCAACCCCTGGATATGCAGATTGTCCTAACTGCTCAAATTCAGTTACTTCAACTGTACCTCTCACTTAGAGATAAAGTAATTTTTGCAGAGATCATAGAAAAACTATTGAGAACATTAATAAACTAGAATCATTCAATGAAAGGTTTATTTTCTAAGCCACTCAGTGGCAACACACTCCAGTACTCTTGCCTAGAAAATCCCATGAATGGAGGAGCCTGGTAGGCTGCAGTCCATGGGGTCGCTAGGAACTGAACACAACTGAGCGACTTCACTTTCAATTTTCAGTTTTATGCCTTGGAGAAGGAAATGGCAACCCACTCCAGTATTCTTGCCTGGAAAATCCTAGGAATGGGGGAGCCTGGTGGGCTGCCGAATATGGGGTCGCACAGAGTCGGACACGATTGAAACGACTTAGCAGCAGCAGCCAGCTAAAGAAAAGAACCGTTTCTCAGGAAAACAAGTTCAAATCATCAATTTAGTTTAAAAAATATTCAGGATTTTATTTGGGATTAATCCAGATGTAGACTAATTTCCAGTACCTTTGTCTAGATTTAGAAGACCTAGAGGTCATTTATGGCAACCTCAACTTCATTTGTCAACTTTTCAATGATCTTTGAGATACAAATGCTAAAGTAGGAAAATAAATTTATCAGAGATTTGATTTAAAAGATGAGCTTATCAGATAAATTACAAGCACATCTGTTACATGTGTCACTCATTCTGATCATGATATAATGCTATGTTACACAGGGATTAGGTAACACCCAAAATGGGCTAGCTGTAACTTTCACCTTGAAAGATTCTTAATTAAAATTCCCTCATATGTATGACTTCTAGGCAAGGAAGGAGTTATGATTTAATTTTTTTTTAACTTGCCTTAAAAATTCCAGTCAAATTCCATCTATACAACCAAACTTTCCCTGGTCACCTTAAGTTAATTTCTCTTCTGTTTTTCACAGCAAGTTTCTGGGAACTCTCTTCGGCACAGGACATGCTACACAACAAATATAGTTGCTAGTAGATGAATATTTCCCAACTAGATTCTGGGCTGTTTCCCCAAAAGCAACAGTTGTGTCTTATTCCTTTCTTCAAGCCATCTCCTCCCCTATTCTGAAATTAAAAACTAGAATTCTAAATGAAACAAACAAAAAGATTCCCTTCCATTGTCTAAAATGTATTATTCATTTCTTAGGGAAGAAGATATTTTCAGAAAAAGAGTATTGGCAAATAATGGACAAAATTTCAGAGAGGAGAAGAAAGCTCAGTGGTAGAACATTATGCACAAACTGGACGATCAGCAAAGGGTGAACTAAAGATCTGAAACAGCACTTAACTCTCACCATAAAGCCTGCCCCAAATGGAGAAAATTTAGACTCTTTAGGACTTTTTCAAGAAGCAGCAACCAACTCTTGAATAAAAATTTTCCAGAAAATCCTTGTCCTCTAATAAAAGCAATTTCTTTTTTTTTAAACTTTTATTTTTACTTCATTTTACTTTACAATACTGTATTGGTTTTGCCATACATTGACATGAATCCACCACGGGTATACATGAGTTCCCAATCCTGAACCCCGCTCCCACCTCCTACCCCATATTATCTCTCTGGATCATCCCCATGCACCAGCCCCCAAGCATAAAAGCAATTTCTTAAGAACACCTTGGAAATCTACTTAATGACCATAAACAGATTCATAAATTATTTTGTAACTGGCCATCCAAAATACTGTCACTTCTTTCCCAAAATTGTTTATTCATTTATATGTTCAAAATTACTTATTAGGGGCCTGTCAGACATAAAGAACTTGAAAAGACAAACTCTCAATCTCTGTTACAATATTTTTAAAAATATTTTGAAGAAATTCTCATCAAGATGATCAAATCAAGAAAAAAATTCTGGTTAACTATAAATTAAGTAGAATGTTCCATCATTTGGGCCTCACCTTTGTTCTGGCAATGAAATCTACTTGCTAAGAGCAATAAAACCTGAAAGGCTCTTACCTTCATGAATATACTTCTTTTGAGCATCTTCACGATTAAGTAACTCCAGTAAAGATTAAGAACTTGCAGGACCATGAGCTGTAGGTTGAGGAAGATGTATGAAAAGAAAGGTTGAAGGTAGTGCAGAGGCAGAATCAGCGTGCAATATAAAATCCTGAAAAACCAAACAAATGAGAATGTTTCATTACAGTCAAAGCACTTCTGAATTTTCAGTGAGGAAACAAGTACTTTTTCTCTCAAGGCATACAACATTTATTTCATTTCTAATAATGTTCAGGAAAGACTCAAAACAATATGGTAATATCACCTTTTATATCATTTTTAGAAAGTCACAAATGTTCCTCTACCTCAGTTTCCTCTCTGCAAAGAGAACTGTATATCCTAACCCCACTCACCTTCCCAGGATTGGAGAACATGAGATAATGCATGTGTGCATGGGGTTATTATTGCCTTTGGACACAGTCTCATTTATTTGGCATCAAAAGTGAATGGGAAATTTTACATGAGTAAATTTTCTGGATAAAACAGACTTTTAAAGAAGCAAAAATTCTATTATTACTTTTACTTCCACTTTCTAAAGTGAATTGAATACTTTATTAATTTCATAAACAGACTCCTGGACACAATATGAACTGCCCTCAATGGCCAGGATGCATAGTGCTTTCAGATTCAATTGCAGTATGAAGGCTATTTGTTGTCTTCCCAAACTGTAAACATTGCTGTTTATACATGTTTATAAATATAGTTTTTTCATACAAAATTGGAAAAATAAGAATGCTGCCCATAAACTTACAATTAAAAAATAATACTGTAATTTTGTGCATTCTTCTCTAACTTTTCTTACATATGTTTAAATTTAGGATTGGGGGCAGGAGGAGAAGGGGATGACCGAGGATGAGATGGCTGGATGGCATCACGGACTCGATGGACGTGAGTCTGAGTGAACTCCGGGAGATGGTGATGAACAGGGAGGCCTGGCGTGCTGCGATTCATGGGGTCGCAAAGAGTCGGACACGACTGAGTGACTGAACTGAACTGAACTGATAGTAAAATTGACTATTTGGGGGTGTGCAGTTCTACAAATTACCATAAAAGCATAGATTTGTGTAACCACCACCACAATATAGAGACAGAGTGGTTCCATCAACCCCCAAACCCTGGTGCTGTCCCTTTATAGTCATATCCCCAGACCTAACACTTGGCAACCACTTATCTATTCCCCATCCCTTTGTCTTGTCAAGAAGGCCATATAAATGGAATCATACAGTGTGTCAGCTTTTGAGACTGCCTTCTTTCACTCAGCACAGAGCCTCTGAGATTCATGTAAGCTGCGTGGGTATCAATAGCACGATTTTTTTAAACTGCTAAGTCGCTTCAGTCGTGTCCGACTCTTTGCAACCCCACAGATGGCAGCCCACCAGGCTTTGCCGTCCCTGGGATTCTCCAGGCAAGAACACTGGAGTAGGTTGCCATTTCCTCCTCCAATGCATGAAAGTGAAAAGTGAGAGTGAAATCGCTCAGTCGTGTCCGACTCTTAGCGACCCCATGGACTGTAGCCCACCAGGCTCCTCCATCGATGGGATTTTCCAGGCAAGAATACTGGAGTGGGGTGCCATTGCCTTCTCCAATTAGTGAGTGGTATTCTATCGTGTGGGTATACCCATTAGTGACCATCTGCATCGTTTCCAGTTTTTGACAATTGTGGACAGACTGCTATAAATATTTATGTAATATATATGTTTTTGTGTACACCTGAGTTTTCATTTTTTAAGGGTAAATACATACAGGTGGGACTGTTGGGTATCACACTGCCAAGTATACACTTAACTTTACAAGAAACTGAAAACTTGTTTTCCAAAATAACTATTTTGCGTCCTAATCAGCAAAGAATGAGAATGCCAGTTACTGCTCATCTTCAGCAGCACTTATTATTATTCTGTAGAGACTTTGTCACTGTAGTGAAAGTATCACTAGTGGAATCTTACATTCAGTTTCATTTAGCTTTAAATCTAAACAGTTTACACACAATCCCTAGAACCTTATTTCTGACATATAGCAAGGAGATCTGGATCCACAGGTAGGGACAATACCCACAGTCAGCCTGAAGCAGTTACAGAGGATGGACCATCAGCCCCTCTGCCACTTATAAGGTTTTAAGAGTCCAGACTCCTTGACAGAGAAATCTTACAGCATGCTGGTAGCTAGGTGTGAGCAGAGAAAAGGTAGCAGGAAATCACACATCTTGTACACAGCAGGGGTCCATAGACAGACAAAGCAAAGCAGAAACTTTCAGACTGATAGGAAACTGGGTGCTAAGGGTCTGAATAGAAGACAAACAAAGGTGGGAACCTCCTGTGTTCAAATGTAACCTTTTGCTCATTATGATCTTATTAAAAATAAAATGAGCCTTACAGATAAGAAGTACCCATCAAGCACTGACACTTCTGATTTAAGCTAAATAAGGACAAAAATCCCTCTTCCTCTCAGGAAAATGGAGCTGGCATGAAAATTGGGGAAGATGCCCCCTCAAATTACTCCTTAGTGAATATCCTGCCCCTTCATTAGTATGCCCATCATAACCAGTTTACCAAAGAAATCCAGTGTGGCAGCTCCTCACCTGCCTGCTCACTCTCCCTGAGAGCATATCCTTACTTAAAAAAACCCACTTCACGTTCTTAAAAAAAAAAAAAAAAAGTTTACACTGTTTGAGCAATTTGGTGTGTCAGGGGAAGCACACTGACTGAATCCACCAACCCTGGCCAGGCACCACAGTCACCATTTGCATGAGCTGTTTTGTGACAGGAGGTCCTGGTAAGGACACGGAACTAGTAAGCCTCCACCAACCGGAAGAGACACCACGTGTCTGACCACTTCCCAGAATCCTTGTCACTGGCATTCATCTTGGCGGAGCAATGTGCGCACCACCAGGAAGGACTCTGAGTCAGGATGATTGGTCAGAGACAATCCAGAAACTAACCCCATCACCCTAAAACCTGAGACTGCGAGCCATGGGGCAGAGTAGTCCTCCTGGGTTCCCTTTCTTGACTGCTCTCCACCTGGGTGCCCTTTCCCAACAAAACCTCTTGCTCTGTTAGCACATGTGTCTCCTCAGACAATTGGTTTGAGTGTTAGACAAGAGCCCATTTCTGGGCCCTGGAAGGGGTCTCCCTTCCTGCAACAAATGGTGACTCTAGTGTGGACTCTTCTTCACTACCACTGACATCCTGACTACTTGGGGAACTCAACTGACCTTCTGACCACTCAGGGTGCTTGGGGACCAGCTTGCCCACCAATGGACCAAACCCAGTAGCTCCAACTGGGACCCTTTTGTCCTTGGTCTCCTCCCTGACACAGACAACTGGACAGGGTGCCCTGACCGGGTAAGAGACTTTACTGACCTCTCTCACCTTCCCTCTCTCTTTCCTCTCCTTAATCCTTCCTATCCTACCCTTTTTCTAGTCCCCCAGTCTTAGACACAGGAGTCTGGTCGAAGGGCCTCAGACTGAGCTGAGGATCGGAGGCCAATCACCTTTGCTTGGCAGAGAACTTGAATTCTGGTCCTGTTCTGGTTTCTGGTTTGAATTCTGGTTCTGTTCTGGTCTGGCCTGGTCTCTGGTAGGGCCGATTTCTAGTCCTCCCTTCTCTGGGAGGTCCCATAACACCTGGGTATCTGCAGGTGGCAAGAGATGTCTGTAAGGCTACCCCTTTTGCTCCCCCATCTTGCCTCCTTCTCCCTTTTCTTTCAGCCTGACTTCCTTTCCTCCCTTTGAAATCTTTGAAGACTTGAGATTACTTTCATTCCCTCTGGTAGAACTTGGATCTGAAGTTCTGTGTCTCTGTAGGAGGTTTTCTGAGACAATGTAATCTTGTATTTAAGGGAGTGTCTGATTAGGATGGTTGGGTATGTGTATGTGTTCTGTGTTGTGATCTGTGATGGCCATTTTGCTTTGTGTGGCTGTCATTTTGTTTAGACCTGATGCCGTTTTGTTAGAGCTTGATTTTCTCTTCCTTGCCTTGAGATCAGGGCTCTTCAGCTCAGTTCAGTTGCTCAGTCATGTCCGACACTTTGCAACCCCATGAATCACAGCACGCCAGGCCTCCCTGTCCATCACCATCTCCTGGAGTTCACTCAAACTCACGTCCATCGATTTGGTGATGCCATCCAGCCATCTCATCCTTGGTCGTCCCCTTCTCCTCCTGCCCCCAATCCCTCTCAGCATCAGAGTCTTTTCCAATCAGTCAACTCTTTGCATTGAGGTGGCTCTTAGGAACACTAATCTAGACCATCTCTAATTCTTAAGGCTGAAGGGCAAATGGCAAGAAGCTTTTAAAAATATTATTTATCCCAAGTGTTATTTATAAACTAGAGAATTTTATGTTGTAATATCTGATTCATGACTAAGTTTAGAAAATGAAGCCAAATCTTGTGGCTTTCTGGATATGTGTGTGTCTCAGTATGTGTCTTTGTCTCTGGATAATATTGTTGAGATTAATTTGTAAATGAGCTCTATTTAAATGTCTTAAAGAAAAGTAAGTGCTTACAAATCAAACAATTCCAAATTAAGCTAAATGAATTTCACATTCATGTGAACTAGGAAATATTCAATATTAAATTAATACTTGGTGATATAGACATGTCTTTAGAACCATCAATAAGTATAATACTTCTGTTGTACCTAGATTTACTAGAGGTCAAATAAGACTGTATTCTATTTGTTACAAATTTGTTAACAAGAAAAGAAATACTACAACGTGGAAAAAAATCTTTCAGGGAAGAGTTTTCAGTAAGAAAAGGTGTGAGAAATGAAAAAGTAGTGAGATGAATGAGTTATGCATGATCAGGATTTTCTAAGATAGGATTACAATTAGTTGGGTAAGTAGATTTTGTTAGGAATGACTTCGCCACAGGAAAAGTGGTTAGAACCTAGGGAAAAGTGGTTAGAACCTAGGAGGTGCAAGATGGCAGAATCCACTTTCACCAGAGCTTGAGCCTTGGCGTGCACACCCACCGTGACACACCCGACAGTGGGCGCTAACCTCCTAAATCAAATTCTATCAAAGCTCTTTTGACCTCTAGTTAACTTTGGGATGCTTCAGAGGGCTCCCTGAAACATCCCAAAGAGGGATATATTAAACTAATTGTGTTTATTTGATTGGTTAAATTACATGGGCATTATTATCAAATGAGTAATAAGTCCTCTCAGGTTATACTGTATAATAAATGTTACTAATATAGGTATCCTAGAACTTATATGGAGTTCCTAAAATTCTGTCGTGTTCTGGTATTCTAATGGGAAACCTGATGACTTTACAAAGGCTAACAAAAGGACTGAACTGGTGAACATGCTTATAACTTTTATGGTTTCTATCTGAAAAAATTATGGGTTTGAATCAGTGTTTCCCAGGAGTAGGGTAATATTCCCCTCAAGCTAATTATGACATTAATTTGGTAAAATTATAAACAAATGGAAACAATTATCTTTTCTATCAGACCTCTCCAGAGACTGGAAACTCTTAGGTTTCCAATAACTTTATCAGACAAGTTAGGAAGCTTATGTCACTAACAAGTACAGAAATCTCAAGGAATTTTTGAGACCTTGAAAGTGAAGACATCACCCAGATTTGTTAGGTAAAATCTGTGATAAGCCTTTGGCATGACTTTCCTAGCCCTGAAAGATTTTATTTTAAAAGTTTGGTCTGAGACTCTATAAAAGTTTCAGCAAAGCAAAAAGTCTATGATCAATTATGGTTATATAAATCATCAGGTCAGGTTTATTCACACCAGAACTATTTTGCAAACAAACTAGTCTTAATTTGGTTACATTTGGTAAAAACGAGGGTGATTTTAGGGAAAAACAGATGTTTCCATAAATGTTAAATCCCAGTTTGTTAATGAAGGTCTGTATTTACTAAGACCCATTTCCTGAATAGTTCTTTGCTGTTATGGTATATTAATGAAAAATTCACTTGAATTATTAAGAGACACCCTAAGTTTGTTTCTGAAGCTTATCTCAGTAATCTATCTTTGGACAAAGATCAGATGCCTCACAATCTACAACCAACACTGGAAAAGAACATAATTTAAGGGACTGTCTCCAACCTGGATGGAAGGACCTTTTATGAGGTACTCATAACTGGCTCGATCACAGTGAAATTGAAGGTAAACTGACTCTTACATTAATTCCCACTTCCAGAGGCCCTTACATTGGACTAGTCTATAGAGAGGACAGCTGACCTGATCTCACCTTAAAATGACACCCAGAGGAGAAACTGCACTACACCAGGATGAGAAGACAACATCAGAGATAGACAGTTCGCCTAAGATGCTGCACCTGATTCATATGATCATTTATAATGTTTTCTCAACTTCTTGGACCTTTGTGTATAAATCAAATGCTTTTCTATCATAGGCCTGATCCTATGTTAGTTGTAGAAATCAATCCAATTGTTGGAATTGTGGCCAATTAGCTGTGTCCAGTTCTGGGTTATCTTGGTGAATTTTTCACTCCAAGGCTCAAATTGGTTGGCCCTGGGAAAATTTACTTTAAAAGGAAAACTGTAGTCATGTTCAGGTCACTACTGGATGGGATCTCCTCACTTGGCCAATTAATAATGCCTGCTTTGACCCTGGTAATAAATTTGAATTTTCTTCTATTACTCAAGCTCAATCAGAGAAACAAGCAAAGTTTCAGCAGAGGAAAAATCTCCCACAATTCCTGGATGGATTAATATAGATAACACCAGGCTATGATAATTTAGGTTGAAAGTTTCCTCTATGTTGGGAACAATTAAGTCATACTAAGGATGTGAAAGTTGGACTGTGAAGAAAGCTGAGCACTGAAGAATTGATGCTTTGGAACTGTGGTGTTGGAGAAGACTCTTGAGAGTCCCTGGGACTGCAAGGAGATCCAACCAGTCCATCCTGAAGGAGATCAGTCCTGGGTGTTCTTTGGAAGGACTGATGCTAAACCTGAAACTCCAATACTTTGGCCACCTCATGCGAAGAGTTGACTTACTGGAAAAGACTATGATGCTGGGAGAGACTGGGGGCAGGAGGAGAAAGGGATGACCGAGGATGAGATGGCTGGATGGCATCACTGATTCGATGGACATGAGTTTGGGTGAACTCTGGGAGTTGGTGATGGACAAGGAGGCCTGGCATGCTGCAATTCATGGGGTCACAAAGAGTCGGACATGACTGACTGACTGAACTGAACTGAAGGATAATCAGTCTAGTAACACTAGGAAACTGGGCTATGTACCTTATAGACAGTGCAAATATATAATTTCCCTGAAAGAAAAGGATTTGTATGGAATAGACTAAGTCAGATGACCTGGGATATACTGGGCTGCATCTAATGGTAGTTCTTAGCTTAATTTTTACTTATGACTTTACTAATACTGCTGGCTATGTTATTTGTATTTCGCTTGTTTTACAAAATTTCTGTTTCTTACATTACCAAGTGTGTGACTAAGCCTCTGATAAAATAATATATAGTTTCATATGAGATTGAAGATGATAACAGTGTAACTCTACATATGGGAAGAAGCAACAAGAGAGAATGCTTTCCTGGACCAAGAGGCCAGGAAGACAGGTGGTCCAGAGAATTTTGGATACTGTTTTATGGCCTAGTCCAGTAATAGCACATTGAATGGCCTATCAGAGAAATATTTGCCAGACCTGGGAATTGTCAGCATTCTCAGTACCGTGGGAGAAAATGGTCAGGAGATGTGCCCCCAAAATCACAGTCAAGCTTATGACTATGAAGGGGCCCTAGCACCTGAAAACTGGCACTTGCCATCTACCTCTACAAAGATCAAATAATGGCCACTGCCGTTGCTTTAACACCCCTGAAAGGAGTTCAGGGTGGAGATTAAAAAATGAAGCGCTCTGGGAAAAACTGGAAGAATAGTCAGTCAGACAGATATTTTCAGGAAAAGATTTTATGAATCCCAATCCTTGCATCTTCTTATACCTAGAAAAACACTAACATTGTTAATTGTAGTATCTGTTTTGGCTATTAAGGATAATATCACAATTAAAAATCAAAATAGAGTAGCTATGGTTCAGATATCCATGGAAATGAGTAGGTCACAGTATGGGTGTAATTTCAGACTAGTCCTTATATTGCTAAGAACTTGAGTTTTCTGAGCTGCGTCAGACTTAGATGCCCCCCAGACATTCTCAGAACAGTGTCTATAGGAAGCTAGTAACTGCAGCCTTACTTTTATAAAACTAGGCAACTGGCTACCTGGCTACAAGTGTCCCCAGAGTGCCAGGTCCAGACCTGGTTTATAAAACTAGGCAACTGGCTACCTGGCTACAAGTGTCCCCAAAGTGCTAGGGCCAGACCTGGTTTATAAAACTAGGCAACTGGCTACCTGGCTACAGGTGTCCCCAGAGTGCTAGGGCCAGACCTGGTTTCATGCTTATTCTTCTGAAGAGAAACGAGATTTATTCTATTAAATTCCAGTTGTCACTCCTCCAATTACTTCTAGTTGGGTCTGTTACACCAAAATGGGAGACCAAGAGAATGACATTTCAATCATACAAAACTCAAATCTAGGACTTGGAACTCAGAAATACTTCCAGTTCAGTGTCTGTTCTCCAAACTGAGGCAGTCCTATGCCCCATTTTGACAGGAAGTTATCAGTCATAGTTTCACACTTCCCTGAATTAAAACTAAGCAGGATTCTGTGGGGCTCTAGAATACAGATCTGCTCTGTGTTCTCCATTTCTTGTTTGTAGGATCTAGGCTTCATTGAGCATCCTTGACCTTCCTTGAGTCCCAAAAGGCAGATTCAAACAGTTGCTGATCAGGGAAGAGAGGGGACACAGAAACCGAGAAGGAGCAATCAAATGGTGGCACAGCCTTGAGACAGGATCCTGGTTTTCATTCCAATCCCAAAGAAAAGCAATGCCAAAGAATGCTCAAACTACCGCTCAATTGCACTCATCTCATCTGCTAGTAAAGTAATGCTCAAAATTCTTCAAGCCAGGCTTCAGCAATACGTGAACCATCAACTTCCAGATGTTCAAACTGGTTTTAGAAAAGGCAGAGGATCCAGAGATCAAATTGCCAACATCCGCTGGATCATGGAAAAAGCAAGAGAGTTCCAGAAAAACATCTATTTCTGCTTTATTGACCATGCCAAAACCTTTGACTGTGTGGATCACAATAAACTGTGGAAAATTCTGAAAGAGATGGGAAGACCAGGACCACCTGACCTGCCTCTTGAGAAACCTATATGCAGGTCAGGAAGCAACAGTTAGAACTGGACATGGAACAAGAGACTGGTTCCAAATAGGGAAAGGAGTTCATCAAGGATATATGTTGTCACCCTGCTTATTTAACTTCTATGCAGAGTACATAATGACAAACACTGGCCTGGAGGAAGCACAAGCTGGAATCAAGATTGCTGGGAGAAATATCAATCACCTCAGATATGCAGATGACACCACTCTTATGGCAGAAAGTGAAGAACTAAAGAGCCTCTTGATGAAAGTGAAAGAGGAGAGTGAAAAAAGTTGGCTTAAAGCTCAACATTCAGAAAACAAAGATCATGGCATCCGGTCCCATCACTTCATGGGAAATAGATGAGGAAACAGTGGACACAGTGTCAGACTTTATTTTGGGGGGCTCCAAAAT
Source organism: Nanger dama (assembly GCA_917880005.1). NCBI lineage: Eukaryota > Metazoa > Chordata > Mammalia > Artiodactyla > Bovidae > Nanger > Nanger dama. Next base: position 5,839,525 of record CAKJTW010000044.1, on the reverse strand, counting down.
CACTGCAGATGGTGATTGCAGCCATGAAATTAACAGATGCTTGCTCCTTCAAAGGAAAGTTATGACCAACTTAGACAGCATATTCAAAAACAGAGACATTACTTTGCCAACAAAAGTCCATCTAGTCAAGGCTATGGTTTTTCCAGTGGTCATGTATGGATGTGAGAGTTGGACTGTGAAGAAGGCTGAGCGCCAAAGAATTGATGCTTTTGAACTGTGGTGCTGGAGAAGACTCTTGAGAGTCCCTTGCACTGCAAGGAGATGCAACCTGTCCATTCTGAAGGAGATCAGGTCTGGGTGTTCACTGGAGGGACTGATGTTGAAGCTGAAACTCCAATACTTTGGCCACCTGATGCAAAGAGCCAGCTCATTTGAAAAGACCCTGATGCTGGGAAAGATTGAAGGCAGGAGGAGAAGGGGACAACAGAGGATGAGATGGTTGGATGGCATCATCAACTCAATGGACATGGGTTTGGGTAAACTCCGGGAGTTGGTGATAGACAGGGAGGCCTAGTGTCTGCAGTTCATGGAGCTGCAAAGAGTTGGACACAACTGAGCAACTTCACTTTCACTTTTCACTTTCATGCATTGGAGAAAGAAATGACAACCCACTGCAGTATTCCTGCCTGGAGAATCCCAGGGACAGAGGAGCCTAGCAGGCTGCCATCTATGAAGTCGCAGAGAGTTGGACACGACTGAAGCGACTTAGCAGCAGCAGCAACTGAACTGAACTGATAAGGACACAAGCAATTTACGAAAGAGAGTTTTACTGAACCCTCCAACCAGTACCAATTGGGTTTAAAATTTGCTAATTTAAAAAATAAAACAATTTCAGCTTACATTATTTGCAACCTTTGACAGTTCCCTTAGTAGTTCTACTTCCTTTTTTTTTGTGAGTTGTTAATTCAAGATTTTATTCAAAAAGCAATGATATGAACTCTGAACTCAATATAATGGTCATTTATCCATTTTACTTATGTAACTTTTTTTCAGAAACTTAGGAATTACAGAAAATATAAAGAGGTTAAAGTAAAAGTCACTGAAAATCCCACAACTCACAGGTAATCCAGTACATAGTATGTCTGGTAAACATAATTCAAAACATCTTTCTTAAAAATACATTTTTAAAGTATTTTTTCCCTTCCCTATTACCACATGATCTTATATAACAGGGAGTACATTGTGCTTGTGATTTTGTACCCTGCTTTTGGGCTTCCCTGGTGGCTCAGGCGTAAAGAATCTGCCTGTCAATGCAGGAGGCAGAGTTTTGATCTCTAAGTTGGGAAGATCCCCTGGAGAAGGAAATGGCAATCCACTCCAGTATTCTGGCTGGGGAATCCCATGGACTGAGGAGTGTGGTGGGCTACAGTCCATGGGGGTCACAAAAAGAGTTGGACACAACTTAGCAACGAAACATGTTACAGAGAGCTTTCCATGTCAATGAACATATTTATAAATTAGGGATCAGCAAACATTTTTTAATAGGGATAAATAACAAATATTTCAGGCCTCTGGGCCATTTGGTCTCTGTTGCAACGGATCAAGTGACCACTGCAATGTGAAACCAGCTATAAACAATGTAATCAATTAATAGGTATGGCTGTGTGCCAATACAATTTTACTAGCAAAATAGTTCACTGACCTGGATTTTGCCTATGAGCCAATTTGCCAACCCCTACTATATACCATTCTATGTAATAAATGCACAGAAATCCATTTATACATATAATTTATTTAGCTAACCTCTTATTGATAGACATTTGTTTCCAGATTTTTGCTACATTATGAAGCATAATGTAGCAATGTTACTGTGAGAATGTTACTTGTGAAGCCATTTTGATTAAATTGTTCACTTCCTCCCAAGTTGCTAAAATTCTGAATCAAAGAGTATATTCATTGTATATTTTGGGGTCTATTGCTAAATGCTTTTCATCAAGACTGCACCAATTTATATTCTTGCACCCAGTGTATGCGAGTGTCTGCTTCCTAGGATCTTGATCAACATTGTAGTCTGTCAGCTTTTACCTAACATTATACTGCTTATATATTTATATTTTTATTTCTTATGAAATAAAGATATATATGAGTTTTTAAAAATTATTATTAGGATTTGTACCTTTGTGAACTGCTTCTTTGTGGTATCTGTCCAATTTTGGGGGAGGAATGTTTACTTTTCTGACTCCTAAATGCTCTTTATATATTAATGATAATGCATTACTTTTTAATCATGTTAAATAATATCACATGGTCTGAGTTTTACAACTTTGTTTATAATTTTTCTTGACAAATAAATTTTTAAAACACTTTTGTAACCAATATTATCAATTGTTTCCCTTACAATTGTTTTCTCTATGTCATGCTTTAAAATGTTTTTCTCACTCCTAACATTATAAAATATATCCCCAATATTTTCTTAAAATCCTGAATCTAGGTAAGCTGAGTCACTTCTTTGTTTATATTCTAAACTGTAAAATGGAAGCAATGAGTACCTACCTTATTCATTCAATAAATATTTATTAAGCACCAAAATATCAGGTATTTTGTGGGAGGCAGAATGAATGAAACAGACTGAAATTCCTGAACTAGTAGGGCTTACACTTTGGTGCCTGCATCCACAGGGATTAAGGGAAATAATATAATAAAACCTATTTGCTATTATGATTTGCTGGGTCTTTAAGCAACTGTGTGCCTTATTTTGCACTCTCTCAGTCTAGAATGCCGTTCCTTTTTTCATCTGAAATTCCTCTCACCTATCAAAGCATGGACTCCTCTACAAAAAATTCTCTCCGGATCCCCTCTTATAACTGTCTTCAGGGCTCCTCTGCTGTGAACTCCTTTAGAGCACTGGGCTGATTCACTCTGCCTTACAGTGAAAGCTCTTACATGAGCTGACTCCTCATTAGCCAGCAAGCTTTCCACAGGCAGTGGCCATGATGCCTTCATCTCACATGTGTTCTCCTATTGCCTACGCCAGGACCTGGTCCCATACAAGGCCTCCTAATGGGAATTTGTCAAGGTCAAAATTAACAAAGGAATCTACTCAAAAATACCTCCTTTATACATCCTATCAAGAATGTAAATAACTACCTAAAGTGAAAGTGAAAACATACAATTTAACTGTGGCCCATGCAAAGAAAAAAAGAAAAGAATAAGGGAGAGTATTCCAGGATTTTGACTGAATGGAGATTTCCCTCTTCTCTCTATAGCTGAAAGGAAGGCAGAGTTAGAGGGAGTGACATGTACAAAACTCTCAGGTGGAGGCATTATGGAAAATTCAAGGGCTAAAAAGAAGACTGGTGTGGCAAGGTGGGTGGGGGCAGGGGCTGGGATGGGGTGGAGGAGGGGTGATGTGGGTTGGGTATGTAAGATGAAGCTAGATTGGTGAATGCAGCCATCTCCCACTGGCCTAGAAAGCCAAGGTCAGAGGTGTGGCCTTCCCTGTAAGAGCTTTGGGAATCTTTGCATGTTTTAGGAAGCAGAATAATAGATGCCCTTATACTTAAAGCTATGGTTTTGCAGTAGTTACCTACGGATGTGAGAATTGGACCATAAGGAAGGCTGAGCAGCGAAGAATTGCTGCTTTCGAATTGGAGTGCTGGAGAAGACTCTTGAGAGTGCCTTGGACTAAAAGATGATCAAACAAGCCAATCCTGAAGGAAATCAACCTGAATATTAATTGGAAGGACTGATGAAGCTGAAATTCCAATACTTTGACCACCTGATACAAAGAGCTGACTCATTGGAAAGGACACTGATGCTGGGAAAGACTGAAGGCAAAAAGAGAAGGAGGTGGCAGAGGATGAGATGGTCAGACAGTACCAACAATTCAGTGGACAGGAATTTGAGCAAACTCCGGGAGATAGTGAAGGATAGGGAAGCCTGGTGTGTTGCATGTAGTCCATGGGGTCTCAGAGTCAGATACGACTTAGCGATTGAACAACAAAAACAATACTTGGCCTAGCATCATCAGAGTTGGGCTCTGGGACTGAGGCTGCTATTTTTTGCCTGGCAACCTACACTACCTCCTGTTCCTGGGGTGAAACTAACCCCATCTCTCTGACTAAGAGGCTCCAGAGAACACAGAGTCATCTTTGCAAACTTAAGAGTTCTAGAAATGGAAGAGACTGCCATTGACAAACAGCCCCAGAGACAGAGAAGCCATTGCAGAGAGGAGCGGTCAGTCAATAGCACGGGCGCTGGAGCCTGCTACATTTGGATCATGGTTTCCTTGGCATCTACAGCAAGTTACTGGCTTCTCTGGGCTTCAGTTTCTTCTGTAATAAAACAGAACTCACCTCATCAGGTTGTCATGAGGATTAAATGAGTTGACAAATGGGAAGAGCTTAGCATACAGTGAGCACTCAAACATGGTAGTTATAGCTTATTATGGCCTCCACTATGCTGAGATGGCTTCCACCACCAGCCCCTTTCCTACTGCAAAGTGCTAGTCAACACCACATGGAGGGCAACACAGTGTCTGGGTCCAGTTTGTAGATTCTAGTTTAATTGGTCTGAATTAGAACCTGGCCATGAATATTTTTTTAAGGCTCCATAGGTCATTCTAGTGAAGTTATAGTTTACATAGTCAGCATGTAACAAGCTGAGCTGAAACAAAAAGTGGAAATCGTGGGAGATCTTTTGGGGTGAGATCCAGAATGATACCTAAAGGATAGTCCAATCTCTCAGCCTTAATTCTTCTTTACCAAAAGAAGAATAGGAAGGAAAAAACAAAACAAAACATATCTGCCCATCTAAATGTTGTGTGGCTCAAATATATGTGTATCAAGTATGTGTCCTGAACACACATGTATCAAGTATGCAGACATGTGTGAACACACAAACACTTGGACATTTACCTTGTGGGGCCTATGGAATCTCCCTTTTCAGAGAGAATACTCCTCAGCTCTGCTCTGTACACTGGCCTTTAACCTGTCCAAATGGACACACCACCATGGTGCCTATGGATGGCAAAGCTTCGCCTTTTCTCTGTTTTGGGGTTTGTTCCCCATCTTTACACTTTCAATTGCTAAAGTTTACATGGTTTGAAAAATCACATTGTTGGTATAGTTGGTTTTGCTGGGCTGGATAAGACAGTCACCAAAAGTTGTTTTTTCTAATAAAAATTAAAGGTCTTTTTTTCTTGCTAATTGTGGGTGTAAGCATTGAGCCTTTTCAGGATAACAAATATTGGTTCTATAGGCATTTAATTTACCTATCTTACATTTTAGAGATGGCTTATATTTCTAAGTGACCAAACAGTTGAAGAAACTTTCTAAAACTTAGGCAAGGCAGCCATGTCTGCTCTTATCAAATTAAGTAATTTAGTTGGAAACATACCTGTTTTGTGTTTCAAATGTCCTGCTTCTGGTCTTAATCCTTTCATAACTAGCAGTGCTATCCTAGAACTATCTTAACTTCTCATGTGAAAAATAAACATAGTCGCAATACTTCAACAATGTCTATGACATGAAAGGCAAGAAGTACCCAGCACAAGAAGGACTATTTCAGGTGGATGACACCTGAATGCAGAATGTGATCTTGGCCAAATCTGGTAGTGAGGGGAAAAAAGCACTGAAAGGCACTATCAGATCAACTGACAAAACCAAAACATGGATGGTAGATTGCTACCTTTCTTGAAATTGATGGAAGATTCTGTAGAAGACTGATCTTGTCTTTAGGAAATACACACTGAACTATTTAGGATTAAAAGGGCATGATGGTTTCAACTTTGGTTCAGAAAAAATGTGTGTGTATATGTGCATACATATATATGCACACATGAGTGTGTACCTGTGTGTGTGTTTTGAGAGAGAAAAAGAAATAGAGCAAATCAAGGAAATGTTAAGTGGTAAATCTGGGTAAAGGGAACAGGTAAGAGTTCTCTGTAATATATTTGAAATTATTCTGCAAGCTTGAAATGATTTCCATACAAATAGACAAATAAAGGGGTTGCTCTAAATAATGAATAAGGTCCCTCATTCTCAAGTTCTATGGGCTGTGGTGGCTGTCTTTCATAAGTTCAGAGGTAGCAGCAGAAGTGCCAAGCCTGTGGGGTGTGGCAGGAGCTCCCGCCGAGCGAGGCTCTGAGCAAACACACGCGGTGACTTGTGCTGTCTCCTCCAGAAGCCACGTGACTGGAAAGTCTAGTTCTGAGATAGGCATCTGCAGGGCGGCCGCAGGGAGCAGCAGCAGCTGCCACAGAGCCCTCTGGCCTGGCGCGGTCCTGCATCTCCTCTGGTGCCTGAGGGAAAGACACTGCCGTTCCAGTCAGGCGTGGAAGCTGACGGGACCTGGCAGACCCCTGCCTGCCCCTGCCTGACTGCTCAGAACTGAGGCCTCAGACGTTCAAAGGAAAGAAAAAAGACTATCATGTCCTCACTCTAGTCTCCCTCTGATGGACATCAGCTGAGAGCACTGCTGGAGGCTTTTGGCTCTGTTCTGTCTCCTTAAAACTGTCCTCTCTTTAACAACCATTTCAAGGGTTTAGATTGTCTCATTGCCCACAAAATTCTTTTTCATATGAGGCTTCTCAGGGTACCATTTTTGATACCAGTGAGACCTGGAACATCAAAAGATGAAGCCCAAGGTCCCATGAACCAGTGGTGGGGAAATAAAGTTACCACTAGCATATGTATCCTTGGAGGTAAGGAAGTTGTTTGAGTATTTTTCACAGTTAGAAATGTTTTATTTTTTAATCATTTTTAAAACTGAAGTATAGTTAATTCACAATGCTGTGTTAGTTTCAAGTGTATAGCAAAGTCATTCAGATATATATATATATATATATATATGTATGTATCTATTCTTTTCAGAATTTTTTCCATTGTAGGTTATTATAAGATATTGAATACAATTCTTCTGTAGGTCTTAGTCTTTTACCTATTTTAAATATAGTAGTGTGTATCTGTTAATCTCAAATCCCTAATTTATCCCTCCCCCACTTTCTCCTTAGGTAACCATAACTTTGTTTTCTACATTTGTGACTCTATTTCTGTTTTGTAAGTTCCTTTGTATCATTTTTTTAGACTCTACATATAAGTGATACAATATGATATTTTCTTTGACATTTCACTTAGTATGATCATCTCTAAGTCCATCCATGTTGCTACATTCTTTTTACTTCCAAGTAATCTTCCATTGTAAATGTGTACCACATCTTCTTTATCAATTTGTCAGTGGACAAATTACGTTGCTTTCATGTTGTGGCTACTATAAATAGTGCTGCTATGAACACTGAGGTACATGTATTTTTTTGAATTAGAATTTTCATCTTTTCCTATATGCCCAGCAGTGGGATTATAGGATTACATGGTAGCTCTATTTTTAGTTTTTAAGAAGCTTCCATATTGTTCTCCTTAGTGGCTGCACCAATTTACATTCCCACTGACAGTTGAGGAATATAGGAAGGTTCTTTTTCTCCTCATCTTCTCCAGCATTTATTATTTGTAGACTTTTTAATGATGGTCAGCCATTCTAAACAGCATGAGGAGATATCTTATTGTAGTTTTGATTTGAAAGAAATGTCTTATTATTTTCTTTTTGGAATATCCAAAAAACACAGGTCAATATTAATACTCTTCAAATATATGAATAAGGTGGTGGATACAAAGATCTCTTCTACTGCCATCATGAACTCCTGCAGGTGAGGAGCTATACCTGATTCATCTGTGAGCTCCTCACAACGTCTAGTGATGAGCTCAAGAAATGGAGCGATGACCCAGCATCACTACCTGGAAACATCAGCTGCAACACGCTCCTTCCCTTCAGGTCAGCCATCTGGGACTAAATCAGTATCTGCTCTTTTTATTTACGGAGAAAGCCTGTCAGGAGTCAGGGGATCATTCATTGGCCTTTGGAGGATCTTTTTCACTGAATGGGCTTCCCTGGTGGCTCAGCTGGTAAAGAATCTGCTTGCAATGCGGGAGACCTGGGTTGGATCCCTGGGTTGAGGAATGATTCTCAGGTGGCATTTGTATAAAGTAGAGAAATACATCCAATAATTCACAAATATAGCAGCCATTATTTTAATACAATAGTTGGGAATACAATGTGAAAAACACAGGCCTGAAATTAAAATGCTTTTGAAGAAAAATGCAAATAAATAGGGTAACCAAGCAATTAGATTAAAGCAGTTTGGCCCGTGCAAGTGTCTACCTAATGTTTACAGTAGCAATATTTAGAAAATCAAAGCAGTTAACTCTTGCAGACATTGACTGAAAAATGGCTATAAATAAGTTCCCTGAAAAGAACTAGAAACACAGTTGTACAAACACATAAGGAAAATTCACAAGAGGAAAGCAAACCTGCTTGAGGCTGAGGGAATAAAGGGAAAGGAGAAGAAAGAGAAAGACACATGTGATGTCAAACTCCTGTTCTTTTTCTCAGGGTTTCAGATCCCTTTCAGATGGCAACACCCAGGAGCTTTCTCCACACTCAGTCCTTCATCTCATCACAAAATGCGTAGCAAAAGCAGCTGAGAAGAACAGAGCAACTACATGGCGAACCGCCTCCCAAAGCACCTCTAAAGTGTTTGAATCTTGAAATGGGCCTCTTGTCTGCACTGTGTTTGGTTCACGGTAAATTCCCAACAAATCTGGAGTAATAAAATGTCCTTAAGAAGTGAGTCTGCAGAGTTACAAATTTTAGACAGATGTCTGGAGCCAGACTAACAACAAGGAACTGACTTTTCCTCTTTGGCACAACAAAATGGTTGTGTAACAGGTTTGAGCTGATGGGAGAGCTATTTAAGCCAGAGTCACACACTACAACGGATGCTTTTGAAAACCATGAAAACCTAGCTCCCAAACTTCCAATAGCTTGTTGAGGTTTTCTTTAACTCTCCAATTGAGGATCAGTCAACATCAGTACAGAAAAAAATTTTACCCACAAAAATTTATATAGTCAAGTCTACTAATACTGGCTTATTTGCAGCCCAAACTGTCTGAAGACAGCAAACAGTGGTATTGGCTGCCCTCTGCAGTGAGCTGGTGAATTCAGCAAAATATCAAGATCAAGAACATGCCAAATGCAAGTAACTAATTCTCCTTGAAAACCAGAAATGCTGGCAAGAGAAAGAGTTCTTATGTTTAGGATTTTAATGTTGAGGGTGTGTGGGAAAGTAACACACCACCTCCCAATCACTCAACCCTAACCTGATGTTCAACTGTCTGTGAGGCTAGGGTAAGCTTGCCTGTTGATTTTGAGACATTAAAGTAAGGTTCTAGGTGAGATCCTTTGTTGCAGAATCACAAATCAACCACAGCAGTAATATTTAGAAGCTTTTCAGAGAGTTCTCTAGACTGAGAACTTCCATGGTATGTGTTTTTAAAATGTCTCTAAATTATTTGAAGCTACTCCCAACAAGAAATGGAAGCTAAATTTCCTTCCCTTAAATATGAACTGGCCTTACTGACCTGGATCCAATGAAGAAAATGAGGTTGGACATGACATGCTATGACATCTGAAGCTGAGTTACAAAAGGAAACACAGCATCTGCCAAGCTCTCTCTTGAACTGCTCACCCTTAAAATCCATCTGCTGTCCTCGGAAGAGATCAGGCCAGTGAAGGGGCATGGACATGCAATCCAGCTTGCCAGGCCCAGAGCAGTCCCAACCAACAACCAGCATCAACCAGCTGGTGCCATGGGTGTCACTTGAACCTTGTGCCTGAGGAGGCCTTCAAGAAAACTCCAACTCCGACTGCCCAGCTACCATCTGACTGTAACCACAGGAATGAAAACCACGTAAATGAGGTCAGTCAACTCCGAGATCCATAAGAGGTAATAATAATGATAATAATAATAATAATAATGTGTTATTTTAAGAGAGAAGCCTGACAACTATGGCTTGTTGATAAAGTCTGTCCTGTAGAGCGTTTTTCTACAGCCAGTGATCTAAGCTGGGTTTGGTACATTTTTAAAGGATTGTAAAAGAAATAGAACAAAACAAAGAAAAACATGCAACAGAGACCATATATGGCTCTTAAAGTTTAAAGTAGTTATTCTATGGCCCTTTATAGAAAAAAATTTGCTCACTACTGTGTTAGGCCACTAAGCGTTTTAGAAAGTTTGTTATACAGCTATAGATAACTGGAGCACATGGTGCCTTTAAACAAAACAAGCAGTGGGCATATGCTAGATTCAGAGCACTGTGAAAGCCACACGAAAAAGCCGCAACTTAACTGCTGTCTGCAAGTCAATTCTTATCCTGTCGATACTATACAATATTCTAATTTCACAAACACACCTGATCAGCCAAAGTGAAAGTGATGGTAATATGATTCATCAACCAAGAAGAGCATCTTAAACATGCATCTCAGACTTGATTCTGGATTAAACTCCAAATTCTCAGAGACTCATTAATAATTTCAGTAATAACAGCTGGCATTTACTGAGTCTTTACTATGTTTCAGACACCGTTCTAAGGTATTTAATATTTATTATCTCACTTAAGCCTCGTGACAATCCTTACATTTTACAGATGAGAAACTGAAGCAGAGAAAATTGATCTAACCTGTACAAGATCGCACAGGTAATAAGTTTGCAGCAAGGACTGACTTGCACCCATGAAATTCATCACTGCACTCTGCTGTTTCTCTCTAGAAAATGTATCTAATCAAGACACCCAGTCCTGTGTTAAAGAACGCAGCTGGCTTCCACAGAGTGGCCAGTACCCTTTGAACTCTCTAACCAGTTCTTCCTGTGTGCTCTCCTCTGACAAGGAATCAGGCCTGCAACCTGGTCTCCATCTCTTTCCCCTGGAACCTAGGACTTCCAACAATGCTAGTTTTTCTGTTGAGAGTATCTGAAACTCCTAGGCTAGCCCCAAACTACAGTTAGTTTTAAGCTGTTCTTTCCAAACCCTAAAAGTCTTCCTCACATTTTTCCTCTGGTTTCTGTCAGTCGACACATGGGAAATTACACTTGCTGAAGGAAAGGCTGTCAGGAGAGACACAACATGAGTTCTACACTGCCAGCTCTTGGCTAAACAAAATCAACAGACTGAGCAAGAGCCAGTGGTCCACGCCACTGTTAGGACCAGAGATCATGAAGAATGGAATCAGCATCCGTCTCCTCATACGTGAAGTGGAGTGATGACACTGATCTTTGTGGTTTGCTGTATAGCTAGTGCCAAGATGCATTAAGGGCCGAATCCAATGTCTGGCATTCAATTAACGGTGGTTATAACTATTGCAACTTTAACACAGAATTTGCCTGTCTTTTAAAGAGCTGATAACTGACCAACGACATTTCACTGAAAAATTGGAAAAGTTGTTAATGCAAAAAGATCCATGTTGATGAGAGCAGACATAGAGTAAGAGATGCTGCTTTCCATTGGTCACACATCTTTATCTTCCTTTGTAGCAAGCCTTTCACATTAGAAGGTGTGGTTTTAATTATCTATAAAAATGACCCCTTCACATTCTTCTGTCCAGCTAAACTTGGCACAAATAGCTAGAGATCAGTGTGAGAAAGAAAGGGCAATGCTCCAACCTGAACAACATGCAAGGTCACCTCAGCATAGCGACCAAAGGCATGCACAGCACCTTGTCTACTCACCAGAAGGGAAAAATAATGAGGCGACTGATCAAAAACACGGCGGAGAAGATGAAAAACAGGGTGTTACAGGTTTGCTTCCATCCGGCATAAGAAAACATCTTAGCAGACTGAGAAAATAGAAAGAAATTGCGTTCAGATAGGGTGATAGTTGTGTAAAATTAAATATCTATAAATTAAATTATATCTGGGATTTGCTTCAAAATCTTGGTGGGAGTTGGGTTATGGATAAAAGTAGATGAAATAAGATTGGCCACATTAATAACTATTAAAGCTGGATGGTGGGTCCACTGGGCCCATTATATTCTTTACCTTGTCATATGTTTGGAACCTTGCATAATACAACATTTAAAAAATTAGTTAGAATGACTATAATATTACTCTTATATTACATAAGCACTACAAATTAGCATAACTCCTTTTAGCATGTATGTTAGCTTGACAGTTATTGAATTCCTCCGTTTAACTGGGAGGAGAGCTAGACTGAAGAAAGGCTGGGATATGAGTGAAGCCCTGGGCTGGGTTGGGCATGCTGCAATCAAGGCAGCTACTTTCAGGTGGATGATACAGAGAGTGGAGTTAGGAGGCAGCCCTTAGGGCCCTATACTGGTTGGAGCAGAGTTTCAAGCACTTGATTTTTCCTGCTTACTTCATGCTAGTCTGTAGTGTTCATATGATTTCTGTTGAGTAAAAAGAATTACAGAAAGTGCTGTTTAATGTGGTATTAATGTAATGAGGATTCTCTTGCATTATCCAGTGTAGCTCAAGGCTGAACGGGAAAGTGTCTGAAGTTGGGGGTAGAAGCTGGGCAGAAGTGTGGCTTAGGCCTGCCAGTTTTAGAACTGAAATCTCCCGGAAAGTCAAGATCCATCTAGAACAAGAGAAGTAGCTTATTACACTTCAGGAATGGTTTACACTGCATTCTCCATACTTTTCCCTACATACCAAGGGGTAGGAATGTGATCATACTATGGGGTTAGCAGAGGCCCAAAAGGAAGTAGCCTTCACTGCTGAAATGGAAGGCTGGCATGCCACCGAGGCCCAACTTGGGTATGGGGAGAAAGCCAGAAGTTTACAGGGCTTGGAACAGAGGGAGCTGTTTGAAGGGTCGGCAGCCAGGCCCAGCAGGAAGCTGGAGATATGCATAGATGTGAAGAGAGCCACTTGAGTTGGCAAAGCAGCACTTCTTTGGGCCCATGCACATGCCACCTATCCTGGACTGTGCCAAGATGGATATCAGACAGTAACCTCTCTCCTTTGCAGTCAAGGTACTGTTAAAGTGTTGGGTCCTGGATCCAAACTTGGTATGTAGAAAAAGAGGATCATGAAGATACATGAAGAAGGCACAAGACTGCTTATGAATAAAAACTGTAGATGCTGAAGCTGTTCTTCCTTGCAAAGAAAGAACTAAGAAATGACCCAATAACTCTTTTGAGGAACAGGAAAGATTAATAGTCTCCATCTTTAGGAAGATCTAAACAGGTCACCTAGGGAACCTATGTCATATCAATGTCAGGGTAGGCAGGGACAACACAGTGCTTATTCCCAGTCCTAATACCTAAATCTCCCTTTTAGTAATGCAATGAAGCTGTTTTTATGGTGGACACCAAGGGCAGTTGAACTAGAGAGCTAGAAGAACAGAGTAGCACAAAGTTTTAAAGTCATAGCCAATGTGGTCTTAATTTTCAGGAAGGGTTACTGAGATATGATTGGAGGAGGAGGTGATTATAACAGAGATGGCTACATTCAGAGAGCAACACATGAAGAACTGGCATAACCCTCCTTCTGCTAAGCCATTTGCTGCTCTGAAGCACACATAACAACCTTTACCCTTAGACCTGGATTTGCATGTCTAATTATGGCTACATACAAGAAACACAATTCTGTACTTAGCCAGTTTCAACAGTAGCCAATTGCTTTGAAATGTCTTCAAATGACTTCTGGTTACATCTACAACAGAGTTTGGCAAATCACAATTCAGCCTAGGGACTAAAGCTGCTTAGCCTCTTGAGTTAAGAATGGTAAGAATGGTTTTCACATTTTTAAAGGAGTATAAAAGAAAAAGAAAAACAACAGAAAAACAAGAATATGTGACAAGAGATTGTATGAGGTCCACAAAACTAGATTTACTACCTGGCTTTTTTGCCAAAAAGTTTGCTGAATCCAGGAAGGCTATGGTTTGTCCAGTAGTCATGTACGGATGTGAGAGTTGGGCTATAAAGAAAGCTGAGTACCAAGGAATTGATACTTTTGAACTGTGGTGTTGGAGAAGACTCTTGAGAGTCCCTTGGACTGCAAGGAGATCCAACCAATCCATCCCAAAGGAAATGAGCACTGAATATTCATTGGAAAACTGATGTTGAACCTGAAACTCCAATACTTTGGCCACCTGATGCAAAAGGGCTTTTCATTTGAAAAGACCTTGATGCTGGGAAAGATTGAAGGCAGGAGGAGAAGGGGACAACAGAGGATGAGATGGTTGGATGGCATCAACGACTCAACGGACATGAGTTTGAGTGGACTCCAGGAGCTGGTGATGGACAGGGAAGCCTGGTGTGCAGCAGTCCGTGGGGCTGCAAAGAGTTGGATACGACTGAGCAACTGAACTGAACTGAACTTGCTGAATCATGATCTAGAAGAACAAGATCTTATTAAATTAAATTCTTCCATATCAACTTACATTTAATTATTAGCCCTTCAAGAGGTTATCCTGGATGCAAATATGTTAGCATCATTTCCCCCAGCTTGGGCTTCCCCTGTGGCTCAGCTGGTAAAGAATCACCTGTAATGTGGGAGACCTGGGTTCAATCCCTGGGTTGGGAAGATCCCCTGGAGAAGGGAAAGGCTACCCATGCCAGTATTCTGGCCTGGAGAATTCCATGGACTGTACAGTCCATGAGAGCACAAAGAGTTGGACCCGACTGAGCAACTTTCACTTTCATTATAAATGAGTATATGTAAATAATGAACAATGTGGCTCTAAGTATAGCAGGACCCACTGTCTCAGGGTAAACAGAACCAAGATACAACAGAAACACATAGAAAAAACAATCCTAATTTTGCTTTGTTTCTTATATTTTGTATGGCTCAAGATTAGGAAGACTCTTTTTTTTAACTTGTAATTTTATTTTTACTTTATTTTTACTATACAATACTGTATTGGTTTTGCCATACACTGACATGAATCCACCACGGGTGTACATGAGTTCCCAATCCTGATCCCCTCTCCCACCTCATATCATCTCTCTGGATCATCCCCGTGTACCAGCCCCAAGCATCCTGTATCTTGTATCGAACATAGACTGGCGATTTGTTTCTTACACCCACCTCCCAGAATACTGGCAATAAAAGCAAAAATAAACACATGAGACCTAATTAAAATTAAAAGCTTCTGAACAACAAAGGAAACTATAAACAAGGTGAAAAGACAGCCTTCAGAATAGGAGAAAATAATAGCAAACAAAGCAACTGACAAACAACTAATCTCAAAAATATGCAAGCAACTTAGGCAGCTCAATTCCAGAAAAATAAATGACCCAATCAAAAAATGGGCCAAAGAACTAAATAGATATTTCTCCAAAGAAGACATACGGATGGCTAACAAATACATGAAAAGATGCTCAACATCACTCATTATCAGAGAAATACAAATCAAGACCACAATGAGGTACTATTTCACACCAGTCAGAATGGCTGCGATTCAAAAGTCTGCAAGCAATAAATGCTGGAGAGGTTGTGGAGAAAAGGGAACCCTCTTACACTGTTGGTGAGAATGCAAACCAGTACAGCCACTATGGAGAACAGTGTGGAGATTCCTTAAAAAACTGGAAACAGAACTGCCTTATGACCCAGGAATCCCACTGCTGGGCATACACACCAAGGAAACCAAAATTGAAAGAGACACGTGGACCCCAATGTTCATCGCAGCACTGTTTATAATAGCTAAGACATGGAAACAACCTAGATGTCCATCAGCAGAGGAATGGATAAGAAAGCTGTGATACATATACACAATGGAGTATTACTCAGCCATTAAAAAGAATGCATTTGAATCACTTCTAATGAGGTGGATGAAACTGGAGCCGATTATACAGAGTGAAGTAAGCCAGAAAGAAAAACACCAATACAGTATACTGACACATATATATGGAATTTAGAAAGATGGTAATGATAACCCTGTATGCGAGACAGCAAAAGAGACAGAGATGTATAGAGCAGTCTTTTAGACTCTGAGGGAGAGGGAGAGGGTGGGATGATTTGGGAGAATGACAATGAAATATGTATACTATCATGTAAGACTCTTGTTTTAAAGTCTCCTGCTCTGAAACATTGCTTCCTTAGAAAATAAATATCATTCAAATAAATATTAATTCTCATTCCTTAAAGCTGGAGGAGGAACCTGCAGGGCAGTGCGAGCATTCAGTGCCTATTTAACTGTGGCTTACGTGAATATATGGGGCCAATCAGCTTTAAAAATCCACAGTGCCACAGTCCAAGTTTTCCTTTTGAAAGATGAGAATTCATTTTTTCTTCAGATACCTAAGCTAATATCTGCGTGCAAGTTGTATAAATGGAATCCCACAAAATAACCCCTTACTCTCGACTACCATGCAGAAAAACAATTAGAAACTAAAAACTGAACGCTTTCCTTTCTTTGAGCTTGAAAGATCTGGGGACCTAGAGATATCCACAGACTTTAGGTATTTTCAGAACTGAGAGCTCTGCTAAATCACTCACAGAGAGTTCTTCCTTCCTGTAAAGAGTCACAGTTAACCCAGGACATGGTATTGTTATTCATTTTTTAATGGCAAACATTTACCTCTAGCCACATATCTGCCACATCATGTACAATCATCACGAGGGTCCCACTGCGAATATAATTAGCACACCAAGAGAAGCTCATCAAACTGACAGCAGCCAGGTGGTGGATGACAGTCGCTACAAAATCCTACATAATGAGGGCAAATGGAGACCATTAAGTAAATGCAGCTATTTTCCAATCAGTTGAATAGATAATAATTTAAAAACTAACAACTTACATCTGCATATTTTGAAATTTGTAAAATGCTTTCACTTTCATTCTTAAATACAATTCTTATGAGAGAGCTAGAACAAGTGTTATCCTCATTGATGAAGTCATTTAACTTTGAGATAACACTGAATAGTTGCCATCTAAGTCCTAATATCTGCTGTTCTTCCCACTGCCCTACACCAGATATATGTACACTTTACACACATACAAAAGACATATATATACATAATCATATTCCTATGTACATTTACCTTTATTGTTAAATCCCTGCCTAATTCCAAGACAGATGTAATAAAATTACGCAACCATTAAAATAAGAGTTACTGCATATGAAATAAGTAACAAATAAAGTAGAATAACTACATTAGTGAAACACTGAAGTATTTCGCTAACACTAAACAAAGCAACAAACAAAAATAAGCACTGGCTAGAATGTTGACAAGTTGGAACCATTATATATTACTGGTAGAAATGTAAAATGGCATGGCTCCTCTGTTAAATAGTCTGACATTCCCCTAAAGGTTATACACAGGACTACTATATAGTACAGCAGTTCCACCCCTTGGTATAAATCTGAGAAAAATTAAAATGTATGTTCATGTAAAAATTTTCATATAAATGTTCACAGTAGCATTATTCATAAAAGCCAAAAGGCAGAAACAACCCAGATATCTATCAATTGATAAATAGATTAACAAAATGTAGTATTTCTACATAATGGAATATTATTCATTAATAAAAGGAATAAAGTACTTGAATGAACTTTGAAAACATCATGCTAAGTGAAAGAAGCCAGATATTAGGTTGGTGCAAATGTAACTGAGGATTTTGTGAATTTTAAATCATTATAACTAGGCTCAAACACATCTTTATTAATCAAAATAGGAAACATTACAATCAATACATTTTTGCCAATGAAAAATAAGTTTGTTTATTCTTGTAGCATAAAAATCTGTGCTTCAATTTGTCAAACTCTTGGAAAGCACTTCCTGACTCCTGCTGGTTGCGGAAGCATTTTGCCTGCAAAAAGTTGAGATGCTTGAAGAAGTGGTAGTCAGTTGGCGAGAGGTCAGGAGAATACTGTGGATGAGGCAAAACGTCATAACTGAACTTGTTAATCTTTTGAGGCGTTGGTTGTGTGACATTCAGTTTGGCCTTGTCATGGAGAAGTATTGGCCCCTTTCTGTTGACCAATGTCAGATGCAGGCATTGCAGTTTCGATGCATCTCATTAGGTTGCTGAGCATACTTCTCAGATGTATTAGTTTTGTTCAGATTCAGAAAGCTGTAGATCAGACAGGCAGCAGACCACCAAACAGTGACCATAACTTCTTTTGGTGCAAGTTTGGCTTTGGGAAGTGATCTGGGGCTTCTTCTCAGTCCAGCCACTGAGCTGGTCATTTCTGGTTGTCATATAAAATCCACTTTTTATAACTTGTCACAAACGATCAATAAATGGTTCATTAAAAAAATTTTTTTCAGTCAGTTCATGAGGCACCCACTTATCAAGCTTTTTCACCTTTCCAATTTGTCTCAAATGCCAGAAGACCACAGAATGGTCGACACAGTTTTTTCAGCAACTTCTCAAGTAGTTGTAAGAGGATTACCTTCGATGGCTGCTTTCAGTTGGTCTTTGTCACATTCCGATGGCCGGCCACTGCGCTCATGCTCAAGGCTCTCATCTCCTTTGCAAAACTTCTTTAACCACTGCTGCATTGAAGGTTCGTTAGCAGTTTCCTGGGCCAAATGTGTCATTGATGTTGCAAGCTGTCTCTGCTGCTTTACGACCCATTTTGAACTCAAATAAGAAAAATGCTCAAATTTGCTTTTTGCCTAACATCCTTAGTCTAAAATATAAAATAAACAGCAAATAATAAGCCATTAGCAAATAAAAAATAGAGTAATGTGCATTAAAATGATGTAAAATATTATCACAATTTATTTAAGAATGTATTCCAATATCAAACGGGAAAGTTCAACAATGCAAAACCACAATTATTTTTGCATCAACCTAATACAAAAAAAACATATATTGTATGACTACATTTATATAAAATTACCAAAAGAGGAAAATGCATAGACACAAAAAGACTGCAAAATAGATTGCAGAATCCTGTGAATAAATTAAAAAAAAAAACCCATTGTATTATGTATTTAGATAGAAGAGTTGTATGGTATCTGCATATCTTCATTAAAATGTTCTTCAGTTCAGTTCAATAGCTCAGTCATGTCTGACTCTTTGTGACCTCATGATCTGCAGCACACCAGGCTTCCCTATTCACCACCACTCCCAGAGCTTGCACAAACTCATCCGTCGAGTTGGTGATGCCATCCAACCATCTCATCCTCTGTTGTTCCCTTCAATTTTTCCTGGCATCAGGGTCTTTTCCGATAAGTCAGTTCTTTGCATCAGATGGCCAAAGTATTGGAGTTTCAGCTTCAGCATCAGTCTTTCCATTGAATATTGAGGGCTGATTTCCTTTAGGATTGACTGTTTCATCTCCATACAGTCCAAGAGACTCTTAAGAGTCTTCAACACCACAGTTCAAAAGCATCAATTCTTCGGCGCTCAGCTTTCTTTATAGAAAGAAAGCTCACATCCATACATGCCTACTGGAATAAACATAGCTTTGACTATATGGGACCTTTGTCAGCAAAGTAATGTCTCTGCTTTTTAATATGCTGCCTAGGTTTATCATAGCTTTTCTTGCAAGGAGCAAGTATTTTTTAATTTCATGGCTGCAGTCACCATCTCCAGTGATTTCGGAGCCCAAGAAAATAAAGTCTGTCACTGTTTCCATCATTTCCCCATCTATTTGCAATGAAGTGGTGTGACCAGATGTCATAATCTTAATTTTTTAGAATGTTGAGTTTTATGCCAGCTTTTTCAGTCTCCTTTTTTCACTTTCATCAAGAGGCTCTTTAGTTCCTCTTCACTTTCAGCCTTTAGAGTTGTATCATCTGCATATCTGAGGTGATTGATATTTCTCCCGGCAATCTTGATTCCAGCTTGTACTTCATCCAGCCTGACATTTCACATGATGTACTCTGCACAGAAGTTAAATAAGCAGGGTGACAATATACAGCCTTGACGTACTCCTTTCCTGATTACGAACCAACTGTTGTTCCATGTCTGTTTCTAACTGTTGCTTGACCTGCATACAGATTTCTCAGACAGCAGGTAAGGCGGTCTGGTATTCCTATCTCTTCAAGAATTTCCCACAGTTTGTTGTGATCCACATAGTCAAAGGCTTTGGCATAGTCAATAAAGCAGAAGTAGATGTTTTTCTGGAACTCTCTTGGTTTTTTATGATCCAGTGGATGTTGGCAATTTGATCTCTGGTTCCTCTGCCTTTTCTAAAACCAGCTTGAACATCTGGAAGTTCATGGTTCACGTATTGCTGAAGCCTGGCTTGGAGAATTTTGAATATTACTTCGCTAGCATGTAAAAGGAGTGCAATTGTGCGGTAGCTGGAACAATCTTTGGCATTGCCTTTCTTTGGGATTGGAATGAAAACTGACCTTTTCTAGTCCTGTGGCCACTGTTGAGTTTTCCAAATTTGCTGGCATATTGAGTGCAGCACTTTCACAGCATCATCTTTTAGGATTTGAAATAGCTCAACTGGAATTTCATCACCTCCACTAGCTTTGTTGGTAGTAATGCTTCCAAAGGCCCATGTGACTTTGCATTAAAAAATTTTTTAATGCTTTTAAAAAACGTAAAATTTCAGTTTCCTTGTAGCCAAAAAAAAAAAAAAATAATAATAAAATAACAATACCAGCCTAATTTATTGAGTACTTTCTATATACCAGAAAGTGATTTATATGGATTAATTTGTTTAAGTCTCACAACAACTGGAAGAGATAGAAACTATTTTAAACTCTATATATGAGGAGATTAAGTTTAGTGAATATAATCAACTAGCTTGAAATGTTAATGAGTGGTGAAGATGGCATCCACACTTAGACAGTGGACTTCAGAGCCTGTGCTTTACCCAATTTTTAACAGTTGTTTTGTCTCTGAAAGGATGTATTTTTAAATATATGATGTATCAGGTCAGCTCAGTCGCTCAGTCGTGTCCGACTCTTTGCGACCCCATGAATCACAGCACGCCAGGCCTCCCCTGTCCATCACCCACACCCGGAGTTCACACAGACTCACATCCATCGAGTCCGTGATGCCATCCAGCCATCTCATCCTCTGTTGTCCCCTTCTTCTCCTGCCCCTAATCCCTCCCAGCATCAAAGTCTTTTCCAATGAGTCAACTCTAAGCATGAGGTGGCCAAAGAACTGGAGTTTCAGCTTTAGCATCGTTCCTTCCAAAGAAAACCCAGAGTTGATCTCCTTCAGAATGGACTGGTTGGATCTCCTTGCAGTCCAAGGGACTCTCAAGAGACTTCTCCAACACCACAGTTCAAAAGCATCAATTCTTCAGTGCTCAGCCTTCTTCACAGTCCAACTCTCACATCCATATATGACCACAGGAAAAACCATAGCCTTGACTAAGACAGACCTTAGTCAGCAAAGTAATGTCTCTGCTTCTGAATATACTATCTAGGTTGGTCATAACTTTTCTTCCAAGGAGTAAGCGTCTTTTAATTTCATGGCTGCAGTCACCATCTGCAGTTATCTTGGAGCCCCCCAAAATAAAGTCTGACACTGTGTCCACTATTTCTCCATCTATTTCCCATGAAGTGGGACTGGAAGCCAAGTTCTTCATTTTCTGAATGTTGAGCTTTAAGCCAGCTTTTTCACTCTCCTCTTTCACTTTCATCAAGAGGCTTTTAGCTCCTCTTCACTTTCTGCCATAAGGGTGGTGTCATCTGCATATCTGAGGTTATTGATATTTCTCCCGGCAATCTTGATTCTGGCTTGTGTTTCTTCCAGTCCAGCGTTTCTCATGATGTACTCTGCATATAAGTTACATAAGCAGGGTGACAATATCCAGCCTTGACGTACTCCTTTTCCTATTTGGAACCAGTCTGTTGTTCCATGTCCAGTTCTAACTGTTGCTTCCTGACCTGCATACAGATTTCAGATTTCTCAAGAGGCAGGTCAGGTGGTCTGGTATTCCCATCTCTTTCAGAATTTTCCACAGTTTACAGTGATCCACACGGTCAAAGGCTTTGGCATAGTCAATAAAGCAGAAATAGATGTTTTTCTGGAACTCTCTTGCTTTTTCCATGACCCAGTGGATGTTGGCAATTTGATCTTTGGTTCCGCCGCCTTTTCTAAAACCAGTTTGAACATCTGGAAGTTGATGGTTCACGTATTGCTGAAGGCTGGCTTGGAGAATTTTGAGCATTTCTTTACTAGCATGTGAGATGAGTGCAATTGTGCGGTAGTTTGAGCATTCTTTGACATTGTCTTTCTTTGGGATTGGAGTGAAAACTGACCTTTTCCAGTCCTGTGGTTACTGCTGAGTTTTCCAAAATTGCTGGCATATTGAGTGCAGCTTTTTCACAGCATCATCTTTCAGGATTTGAAACAGCTCCACTGGAATTCCATCACCTCCACTAGCTTTGTTCGTAGTGATGCTTGCTAAGGCCCACTTGACTTCACATTCCGGGAAGTCTGGCTCTAGGTGAGTGATCACACCCTTGTGATTATCTTGGTCACGAAGATCTTTTTGTACAGTTCTTCTGTGTATTCTTGCCACCTCTTCTTAATATCTTCTGCTTCTGTTAGGTCCATACCATTTCTGTCCTTTATTGAGCCCATCTTTGCATGAAATGTTCACTTGGCATCTCTAATTTTCTTGAAGAGATCTCTAGTCTTCCCCATTCTGTTCTTTTCCTCTGCTTCTTTGCATTATTTGCTGAAGAGGGCTTTCTTATCTCTTCTTGCTATTCTTTGGAACTCTGCATTCAGATGCTTACATCTTTCCTCTTCTCCTTGGCTTTTCACTTCTCTTCTTTTCACAGCTATTTGTAAGGCTTACCTACATTTAATTTTTTTTGAAAGGTGCTATGAACATGTAAATAATAAAGAGAAAGCAACTACTGAAAAAAATCAAAGGCTCAAAAGCGGGAAAGAATGATTATCTGGTCATCCTACCTGAGTCTGTCTATTAATAGCTTCTAAATAATGATGATTTTCAATTCTATCCCTTGAGAAAATGTCTCAATTAAAATTTGATATATTCTTAGCCTAAACTAAGTTAATAATAATTAAACTATAGCGATCAAATTTTCTCAAAAGGAAATCATTTCAATCAGATTTTCCACACTGTGTTCTTATGGTTTATTCTGTAAGTTTCTTTTTAGATCTTCAGTTGAGCAGCTGACTGTGCCCCTTAGTGGTAGATAATGTACACCATCACTTAAACATCATTTAGTCAAGCCAGCTTGGTTTTAGCTCCTTAATACGAATTCCACCTAATTTTATCATACGAATTTTGCTACAAACTGATCTTTTATATAGAGCATAACATATAAAGTACATGCCAAGAGTATTTGTCATTTGACCTGTACTGCTAGTGTACACAAGGAAATCTCTGACTGCACTGAGGGTCTTATATGATTTTCTGTACCAGCAAACAGAAATCAGTAGCAACCAAACAGTTCCTAAAAATACCTCACTTTGTGACCTCAGAGGATGTATTTAGCATACCTGTGACTCCATTTCCCTGCAAATAAAGCAAAGCTAATAGTGCCTGAAGCAGTATTTCCTAACAAGAATCCTGGATAAATTAAAGCAAAAAAAAGAAAAAGTTTTCAAAGTCACTGAATACATAAAAGAATAAAGTAGTCTGTAATCAACTAAAAGATACGGTTGTAGAATTAAAACTACTAGCACTTTTCTTCTTTGCACTGAAGAACACAACATTCCCAAATCAAGAGAAAGAAACAAACGTCATAAAAGAGAGTCCTTTTCTCATCAAACAAGAGTGGAACTTCAACGTTAAAGTTTTTATAATATTTCACTACAAATATTGATCAAGTCACCAAAGAATGAGCATATTTGTACTATTCTATGTGCTATAAAAGTTAAAAAAAAAAAACTATCAGCTAGAACTAAGAACACAAAAAATATATAATTTAAAGATTAGGATTTGGGGAAAGGGGATGAACGTTTTTGAAAAAAATGGATAAAGCAGCTTTGTAAATAAGACACTTACTTACCTTCCTCTTGATATCAGAGCCAAGGCTAAATAAGAGAGACCAATAAAAACTCATCTCCAAAATGTAGTACCAGTATTGGGATGGCAGCAAGGGCTGAGGAAAACAAGAGTATTCACTACTTTAATGTCACCATATAAACAATTCATTTTAAGGATTAAAAATATTGTTTATACCTATTTGGCTATACAGTCCATGGAATTCTCCAGGCCAGAATGCTGGAGTGGTTAGCCTTTCTTTTCTCCAGGGGATCTTACCAACCCAGAGAACCCAGTTCTCCCACACTGCAGGGGGATTCTCAGCTGGATTCTGATACCAGCTGAGCCACCAAGGAAGCTTATATACCACAAATTTTTCTCAAATAATAATGGTTTATATTTCAACTTCTGAAAAGTAATTAGAGACAATATTTTGAGGGATTTTCTTTCTAAAAAGGGAGACAAGAATTCCAAAATCAAGTTAGATATTTTGTTTAAAATTTAATAAAACTACAACAGGTGTAACTGCATTCTTTTAGCTGGTTGAGAGTTAAATTAGATGGGAAAGTTGTTTTGCTGGCTCAACAAAATTGTTTTATGTTTATTGAAAGGGAAAGGGAAGTCACTCAGTCATGTCCGACTCTGCGACCCCATGGACTGCAGCCTACCAGGCTCCTCTGTCCATGGGATTTTCCAGGCAAGAGTACTGGAGTGGGGTGCCAGTACCACTCAAATCTGATATCATAACCTCTTGTCAGGTGACAAGCTGGTGATCCAAATTGGCCCATTCTCAAATGGGACAGTAGTAAAGTATATACAATTATTTAGGTAGTCTAAAATGGTCTCCTAAAAAGCAGAATGGAATCCCTACAGCTAGAGTTTCCTTTAAAATAAGGGGTGCTGTGCTCCTTTCAGATAAGCTGAGACATTCTATTACTTGGTGTGGTGGGTTGTAACATTAATGCCCTCAGTGAATCTTACCTCATATTCATGTCTTGGTATAGTCAGCTCCAACATGACCAGGAATTTGAATTCCAGGCATTGGTCAAGGGGACATAGCAAATATGATGCAATCAAAGACCTCATAAGCACCAAGTAAGAAACCTGAGGCTAAAGCCTTTGACTGTGTTGGATCATAACAAACTGCAGAAAGCTCTTAAAGAGATGGGAATGCAAGACCATCTTACCTGTCTCCTGAGAAACCTGTATGCAGGTCAAGAAGAAACAGTTTGAAACCCTGTATGAAACAACTGATTGGTTCAAGATTTAGAAAGGAGTACAACAGGGATGTCTGTTGTCACCCCATTTGCTTATCCTATATGCTGAGCCCATCATGAGAAATGCTGGGCTGGATGAGTTACAAACTGGAATTAGGTAGGTGGGAGAAACATCAACAATCTCAGACATGTGTATGATACCACTCTAATGGCAGAAAGTGAAGAGAAATTAAACAGCCTCTTAATGAGGGTGAAGGAGGAGAGTGAAAGAACCAGCTTAAAACTAAATATTAAAAAAACAAAGATCATGGCATCCAGCCCAATTACTTCATGGCAAACAGAAGGGGAAAAGGTGGAAATAGTGACAGATTTCCTCTTCTTGGGCTTTAAAATCACTGAGAATGGTGACCACAGCCATGAAAACAGAAGACAGTTGCTTCTTGGCAGCAAGTTATGAGAAACCTAGACAGTGTTTTGAAAAGCAGAGACATTATTCTGCTGTCAAAAGTCCATGTGGTCAATGCTATGGTCTTCCCAGTGGTCATATATGATTTTGAGAACTTGACCATACAAAAGACAGAGTGCCCAAGAATTGATGCCTTTAAACTCTAGTGCTAGAGAAGACTCCAGAAAATCCCTTGGACAGCAAGGAGACCAAACCAGTCAATCTTAAGGAAAATCAACCCTGAATATTCATTGGAAGGACTGATGCTGAAACATCCAGTATTTTGGTCATCTGCTACAAACAGCTGACTCATTGGAAAAGACCCTGTTGCTGGGAAAGACTGAGGGCAGAAGGAAAAGAGGGTGTCAGAGGATGAGACGGCTGGCTGGCATCACCAATGCAATGGACATGAACTTGGGCAAACTTTGGGAGATGGTGATGGACAGGGAGACCTGGTGTGCTGCAGTGCAAGGGGTCTCAAAACATCGGACATGACTGGGCAACTGAACAAAAGAAACCTGAGCTACCCTATTGGAGGCCACAAAGTAGCGAATCAAGATGTCCACTGACAAAAAATACAAATGAATCACATGTGCTATCCCCTAACCAGCCTGTGAACTAACTGAAAATACATTAATTAACTCAGTTAACACCACATGGAAAAGAACTGCTCGGCTGTGCCTAGCCCAAATTGCTAATCCATATCATAAGCAAATAAATGGTTGTTGTTTTAAAGTACTAAGTTTTGGTGATGATTTATTATGCATCAGCATAAACTGACACACCTGAGAAGTGAAGAGTAAGGCTAATACATTAAATGGAATAGATTTCTGATCAACTCCTCATCCTTGATAAGGCCATAAGAGAAAGAGAACTTCTGCTTTCTTCTATGACAAACAAGTCTGTATGAGACTAACCCTCCTAGTGAGAACTACTTTAAAAATATGGAAAAGTACAGATAATATCTGTTTGAAGGTACCAAGGAACAACCAAAGCATCTTGAAGCATCCCATGGAGCCAAGATTTCAAAGACAAGAAAAATGAATTAAATGAAATCTTTTATTTCTAGTGCATCCTTAATTCAAGAAGTACTACAGACTCCACACAGGATAACTTCAAAGAAAACCACACCTATGTATAACATAAAGTCCGTGTTTGCTGATTTACAAGCACTATAGAGCCTAGACTCTCTATACACTCTATATTCTCTGAAGTATAAACATTCCTTTATCTTAAAAATAGAGTGAAGAGAAAATATCTAGATATTCAAACACAATGTTATTTCAAACATAGAAAATGTGCAATTGAAACAAATGAAAGAGAGTTTCTAGAAAACAGCAGCTCAGATTTCTAAGCAGAAGTTAAGTAGGACTTTTGGCAATCTCATAGTGCAAGGAAGCAAACTAAGCAAACGGGGCCAGCCAAGGAAAAGGAGTCCTTGTAAATACTATAACATTTTATTTAAAACCACTGTAAGAGAATGCCCTAGAAATACAGATGAGTTATAAATGTATCTGCCTTACAAAGACTGGAATTCACATAAAATCACTTCAAAACATATAAAACTTAAGATGATCTGTCTCAACTCTAACTGCTTTCAACTCTAACTGCTTAACAGAAGCGAAAATAAGTCTACTCAGGAGGTAGATAATATCATTCCTAAGTATAATTTTTCATATGCAGTGTCTATCATTCAACCAAAAGTTATCAAGCAAAAGGAAATAGGGATAAGAAAGAAAACAGGTGATCAAAATATTGGATTTATCAAGCTATGACTTTAAAATGACTTTTAAAATTAACTAGGTTTTTAAGGTTATTTTTAAAAATTAGTGAGAATTTTTAAATATAAATTTATTTATTTTAATTGGAGGTTAATTACTTTACAATATTGTATTGGTTTTGCCATACATCAACATGAATCTGCCACAGGTATACATGTGTTCCCCATCCTGAACCCCCTCCCTCCTGCCTCCCCGTACCATCCCTCTGGGTCATCCCAGTGCACCAGCCCCCAAGCATCCAGTATCATACACTGAACCTGGACTGGTGATTTGTTTCATATATGATATTATACATGTTTCAATGCCATTCTCCCAAATCATCCCACCCTCTCCCTCTCCCACAGAGTCCAAAAGACTGTTCTTACATCTGTGTCTCTTTTGCTGTCTTGCATACAGGATTTTTATAAGAGAACTGGAATCCATGAAAAGAATTAAGTGAAAATTTGAGAACTGAAAAATACCATAATTAAAATTGAGAACTCAAAGGATGTGCTTCAGAGCAGATCAGACACTGCTGAAACATGTACTAGTGATCTGGAGGATATGAAGTAGAAAATATCCAGAGCTGTGAAGTGTCTGAGATTTTACCCTACTTGTAAGTTATCTTGCCACAGTTTCATGAATGCTGGTAGGATATATGAGACTCCTGGGTAAGAGATAAAGGATAGTTTACTGTTCACAGTACTATAGTTGCCAGAATAACAATATTTGGGCCAGTTCTCCCATTCCAATTCCCATGGCTAAACAAAAGGGTTAGTTAATGTAAAGATGGGCACAATAAAGGATAGAAATGGTATGGACCTAACAGAAGGATAAGATATTAAGAAGAGGTGGTAAGAATACACAGAACTATACAAAAAGATCTTCAAAACCCAGATAACAACGACGGTGTGATCACTCATCAAGAGTCAGACATCCTGGAATGCGAAGTCAAGTGGGCCTTAGAAAACATCACTACGAACAAATCTACTGGAAATGATGGAATTCCAGTTGAGCTATTTCAAATCCTAAAAGATGATGCTGTGAAAGTGCTGCACTCAATATGCCAGCAAATTTGGAAAACTCAGCAGTGGCCACAGGATTAGAAAAGGTCAGTTTTCATTCCAATCCCAAAGAAAGGCAATGCCAAAAAATGTTTCAACTACTGTACAATTGTACTGTCTCACACACTAGCAAAATAATATTCAAAATTCTCCAAGCCAGGCTTCAACTGTACAAGAACTGAGAACTTCCAGATGTTCAAGTTGCAGTTAGAAAAGGCAGAGGAACCAGAGATCAAACTGCCAACACCCACTGGGTCATCAAAAAAGCAAGAGAGTTCCAGAAAAACATCTACTTCTGTTTTATCGACTCTGCCAAAGCCTTTGACTGTGTGGATCACAACAAATTATAAAATTCATGAAGATGGGAATACCAGACCACCTGACCTGCCTCTTGAGAAATCTGTATGCAGGTCAAGAAGCAACAGTTAGAACTGGGCATGGAATAAGACTGGCTCCAAATTGGGAAAGGAGTATATCATCAAGGCTGTATATTGTCACCCTGCTTATTTAACTTCTATGCAAAGTATATCACGTGAAATGTCGGGCTGGATGAAGTACAGCTGGAATCAAGACTGCCAGGAGAAATATCAATAACTTCAGATATGCAGATGACACCAGCCTATGGTACAAAGTAAAGACGAACTAAAGAGCCTCTTGATGAAAGTGAAAGAGGAGAGTGAAAAAGTTGGCTTAAAGCTCAACATTCAGAAAACTAAGATCATGGCGTGCAGTCCAATCATTTCATGGCAAATAGATTGGGAAACAATGGAAACAGTAACAGACTATCTTGGGGGCTCAAAAATCACTGGAGATGGTGACTACAGCCATGAAATTAAAAGACGCTTACTCCTTGGAAGAAAAGCTATGATCAACCTAGACAGCATATTAAAAAGCAGAGACATTACTTCGCCAATAAAGGTCCATCTAGTCAAAGCTATCTTTTTCCAGTAGTCATGTATGGATGTGAGAGCTGGACTATAAAGAAAGCTGAGTGCTGAAGAATTGGTGCTTTTGAACTGTAGTGTTGGAGAAGACTCTTGATAGTCCTTTGGACTGCAAGGAGATCCAACCAGTCTATCCTAAAGGAAATCAGTCCTGAATATTCATTGAAGTATTGATGCTGAAGCTGAAGCCCCAATACTTTGGGTACCTGATGTGAAGAACTGACTCACTAGAAAAAACCCTGATGCTGGGAAAGAATGAAAGTGGGAGGAGAAGGGGACAACAAAGGATGAGATGGTTGGATGGCATCACTGACTTGATGGACATGAATTTGAGTAAGCTCCAGGAGTTGGTGATGGACAGGGAGGCCTGGCGCAAAGAGTAAGACACAACTAAGTAACTGAACTGAATTGACATTTGCACATGCAGTGGGTTTTGTTACCAGAGAGAAACCCTGAAATAGGGAACCTAATATCTTTCATAATGGACAATAACATGTATAGCTATTGTTCCAGAGGAGAGACTGCCTCCATCTTCCAAGCTTGTTTGCCATACAAACATCCTTCAAAAGACAATACAGAACAAAAGTTAGCCTGTGTTTCACTTCATACGACATGCAGAAATGCAAGAGATCTGTGGAGAACTGTGTTCCTATAGACTGAAGCAGTGAGTCAGAGGATAGAAAATATGAGAAAAAGTATGTAAGAAATTTGGGACCTATTGTAAAAGTCTAGCATATTACCTCACTTGTAAATTGAAATTCCAGAAAGAGAGAAGATTGAAAAAGAAGAGAAGCAACAGCTAAGAATTTTTCAAAATGGATTTAAGACATCAAGCTACATATTCAAGAATTACTATGGACAATAAGCAGGATAAATTCAAAGAAGACGACATTCATGCCTATCACAATCATACTGCTGAAAGACAAATACAAAATGTTTAAAACAGAGGAATAAAAAGACATCATTCAAAGAAGCAAAAATAAAATGGACAACCGAATTAAAGAAACTGAAGGTATCCAGAAGACAATGGAATGACATTTTTAAAGTGCTCAAAGAAAATAACTAGTAACCTAGAATTCTATGCCCAGCAAAACTCCTTTTAAAAAAGAGGGTAAAATGATGACATTTCCAGACAAGCAAACCAAAGGGGCTTCTTCAGCCATAAGGATAATAATGCCAGATGAAAGTGTGGAAATGCAAGATGCCAAATAATATCAAGCAAAGGGCCAATTGACATTTACAAATCAATTATAGTAGTGATTCTTTTAAATATTTGAAGGAGGAGATAGGCATAGTCTGATGACCTTTCACTGACTGGAAAGAGATAAGAGCATCAATTTGTATCAGACTCTAAGAATTGAGAAATGCAAAAGGTAATCTCTTGGAAAACTACTGAAAGAATGTGTGCATGCATGCTAAGTCACTTCAGTCATGTCTGACTCTTTCAGACGCTGTGGACTATAGTCCGCCAGGCTCCTCTGTCCATGGTAAGAATGGTCCAGGCAAGAATACTGGAGTAGGTTGCCATGCCCTCCTCCAGGGGAATCGTCCTAACCCAGGGATTGAACCCATGTCTCTTATCTCCTTCACTGACAGGCAGGTTCTTTACCACTGGTGCCTGCATAACTGAACAGCTAATATTAGGGAAGAAATAGAGTAATAATTTTAAAAACTTCACTTTCCTCTAAAAAAAGTAATAAGAGAGTATTATTTTAAAAAGGCAATGTATCCAGTGATACAAGTAGAAAATAAATAGTGAAAGAAAGAAAGAAAGTGCTCAGTCGTGTCCGACTCTTTGCAACCCCCAGGGACTGTAGCCTACCAGGCTCATCTGTCCATGGGATCCTCCAGGCAAGAATACTGGAGTGGGTTGCCATTTCCTTCTCCAGAGGATCTTCCCAATCCAGGGATCGAACCCAGGTCTCCCACATTGCAGGCAGACACTTTAACCTCTGAGCCACTAGGGAAGCCCAAATTTAAACTCAAATAGATAATTACATTAACCATAAGCAAAGTAAAGGAATGAGACAAGTGATGGATAAATAACGAACAAGAATGAGTAAGCTCCAGTAGACAAAGCACCAAGGACTGCATGAAAGTGGACACAGAGCAGGAAAGGACTCAGACCTAACTCAGGGGGCAAGCTGCTGAGGAGGGGAGGGACTACATCAGGGGACTTACCTGTCTGGGATAGCCATTCCAAACTTCCCACAGGTCATAGACCCAAGGTTTCTGAAAAAGCAAGGAACCAAGAGAAACTGTTCAGAGTCAAAGGCTGATTTCAGCAGAAACCTAAGCCCTTCCTGATGCCGCTGGCAGGGAGGAAACACGCACAGTAAGATGCCTTCATCACGTTCCTGCTCCCCCAGCAGCATCTCCCTTCTTCCGCAGGCATTTCAACTTGTTCTTATACAATACCTCTGTGATATGCAAGAGTTCTAGTGAGTCTGGGATCGACAATAGTCCTGATTCTCAAAGGAAATTATTTATTTCAAACAAGTGCCTCTTCTAATGAAACTGCTTCTGGGCCAATTAGATTACTGCTTCCGTAGCAATAAAAAAATCTTGAAATATTCATAGCAATAAAATAACTTAAGCGGAATCTTAAAAGAATCTTTAGAGACATCTCCAAAAGCTAGTTATCTTTTTTGTTAACAATTTACTATTAATTTTATACATCACTTAATGAGATGATCGTTTAATAATTAACACAATGCAAAGGGAATATGATATGGAGAGATTTGATTTCTGATGGGCAAGTAATGAAAGTCTTCATAAACAAATGATTAGCGTGCGTAGAAGTTTAAAAGCTGGTTACCTTATTGAAAGTCTATCTCAAAGGATTCATAAGCAGGAATTTTTAAAATTAAAGACAAATTACAGTCAAAGATATATCAGAAAGAAAACTTACATCATAAAGAAATGCAATTCCAGCAATGGTAATAATTAGGTAAAATGTAAATCGCCAGCTGCCAAAAGAAATAAAACATTTGTTAAGGTGACTGATATCTGAGGAGAAAAACATTGTGTATAACACTTTGGAAAGAATGCACATTCTGGAGTCAGAAAAATCTAAGTTAATATTC
This sequence comes from Nanger dama, assembly GCA_917880005.1. Taxonomy (NCBI): domain Eukaryota; kingdom Metazoa; phylum Chordata; class Mammalia; order Artiodactyla; family Bovidae; genus Nanger; species Nanger dama. Next base: position 5,807,324 of record CAKJTW010000044.1, on the reverse strand, counting down.
TGATTCTGCCACTTGTTGGATGGCTAAAAGTTCAAGTATGTCACTTAACTCAAGGAGCCTTAATTTCTTCATCCATAAGATGAAAATAACAAAACTTACCTCCAAATGTAAAAATATTGAAGATAACTTATGAAAAATTATGATATAGTGTCTGGTATGAAGTAAGCAACCAGTGTTAGCTATTATTACTACTAACATGCCTAGCCTAGTTCCTGACACACAATAAATGATGTTTGATAATCAGTTCAGTTCAGTGCAGTCACTCAGTTGTGTCTGACGCTTTGGGACCCCATGGACTGCAACACTCCAGGCCTCCCTGTCCATCACCAACTCCCAGAGTTTGCACAAACTCAAATCCATTGAGTTGGTGATGCCATCTAACTATCTCATCCTCTGTCGTCCCTTCCCCTGCCTTCAATCTTTCCTGGTATCGAGGTCTTTTCATCAGGTGGCCAAAGTATTGGAGCTTCATATTAAAAAGCAGAGACATTACTTTGCCAACAAAGGTCCATCTGGTCAAGGCTATGGTTTTTCCAGTAGTCATGTATGGATGTGAGAGTTGGACTATAAAGAAAGCTGAGCACCAAAGAATTGATGTTTTTGAACTGTGGTGATGGAGAAGACTCTTGAGAGTCCCTTGGACTGCAAGGAGATGCAACCAGTATATCCTAAAGGAGATCAGTCCTGGGTGTTCAATGGAAGGACTGATGCTGAAGCTGAAACTCCAATACTCTGCTCACCTGATGCAAAGAGCTGACTCATTTGAAAAGACTCTGAAGCTGGGAAAGATTAAGGGCAGAAGGAGAAGGGGACAACAGAGAATAAGATGGTTGGGTGGCATCACTGATGCCAATGAGTTTGGAATGAGTCTGGGTAGGCTCTGGGAATTGGTGATGGACAGGGAGGCCTGGCATGATGCAGTCCATGGGAACACAAAGAGTTAGACATGAATGGGCAACTGAACTGAACTAAACTAAAGGCCATTCCTCAGTTCACAAAGCCAAGCAGTGACACAGTCAAGTCAGTAACATAGGTCTTTGAACCCTGAATCCAGTAGTGTTTTTGGAAAACTGTCACTGCTTCTAAGCTTCATGATGGTTTTCCTTCATGGCTTGTTTTGATTAAGGAAAAGTGTAGGGTTCAATTACTCAGAAAGTTGAACCACAAAGTGAGCCAGGTGAGACTCATTCCCACTTGTTTCATTTACTGTTGGTTCAGCAAAGCCACGTGCTTAAATGTAGAGAGCATTTCCTTGATCCTTAATTATTCTGGCCAAACAAGAAGTACAAAAATGAGATGATGAGATCTGCCAGGCCCAAAGGAAGCCTTAAGCGTGGTGGCACATCGTGTATCATTTGTGTCTCAAACATGTATTGATCTCTTAATCCTGTTTCAGGAACCATGCTAAGCATACTTGTGTGATGCCATATTTTCTTCTTTACAACAAGCTTATGAAGTAGCTCCTTTTGTGGGTTGTTGCTTGGTTCTCACAACAACCCTAAAATGTAGATGAGATGAAGACTGAAGAATGCTAAACTTGAGAGAGATCACATAATTTACCCAAGACTGTATAGTAACAATCAGTATTGTTGTTCAGTCACTAAGTCATGCGATTCCACGGACTGCAGCATGCCAGGCTTCCCTGTCCACTGTCTCCCGGAGTCTGCCCAAATTCACATCCATTGAGTCAGTGATACCCTCCAACCATCTCATCCTCTGCCTCTTGCTTCTCCTTTTGTTTCCAGTCTTTCCCAGGATCAGGATCTTTTCCAACGAGTCAGCTTGCTGCATCAGATGGCCAAAGTATTAGAGCTTCAGCATCAGTCCTTCCAATGAATATTCAGGGTTGATTTCTTTTAGGATTGAATGGTTTGATCTTGCAGTCCAAGGGACTGTCAAGGGATTTCTCCAGCACCACAATTCAAAAGCATCAATTCTTTGGTGTTCAGTCTTCTTTATGGTCCAACTTTCACATCCATACATGACAAATGGAAAAAACATAGCTTTGACTATACAAACCGTTGTTGGCAAAGTGATGTCGCTGCTTTTTAATACACTGTCTAGGTTTGTCATGACTTTCTTTACAAGTAGCAAGCATCTTTTAATTTCATGGCTGCAGTCACGATCCACAGTGATACCGAAGCCCAAGAAAATAAAATCTGTCCCAATCAGATGCAAGAGTATAAAATCCAAGCTTCACATCTTCCCAGACCAGCCCTATCAGGTCTATTATACCATTCCAGGGGTTCTCAAAGTCAGGGATCTCTGACATCAAACACTTTCACAATGATAATGAAATGCTGTTTATCTTATTTCTTACTCTCATTTCCTCCCGAGTGTCCAGTGGCATTTCCCAGAGGCTACATGTCCTGTGATGGTATCTTTGCTCTGATAGCTGATGACATATGTGCTTGTGTAGTCTTATATTTTAATTTCCATTTCTAGTACAGTAGACATCAATAGGTATAACTCACACAAGCAGATGCTCTTTAGGGTCTGTAATAGCTTTTAAGAGAACAAAGGGGTCCTGAAACCAAAAAGCTTGGGAGCTGCTGTGCTTCACTAATTGTGAAGCAATTGACTGATTGTGCTTCACTAATTTTCCTTGCTTCAGATGAACCTAAGGTAGTAAAATGTCCTTTTTTCCAGGAATGGCTGAGACAAACATAATTGTGAGGGAGGGGGAAAAAAAAACCTCTTGGAAAAAAACAAATTGACTAGTTAGACACAGATGGCAAAGTTGAAAGATGAAGGCCTGCTGAGTGAGATCAGGGAGGAGCTGGATAGTGGGACCTCGGGCAACATGAGACAGGGCAAACATGGTTCTCCATGGTGGCGGGGCAGGATGGAGAAGGTGGTAGACCTGCCCAGTGGCCAGCTGGGCAAGTGGCAGTCCACCCAGCAGGAGGACAGTGCCTCCCACCAGCACGAGACATACCAGGTACTTGGAAATTGTGTGTGTACATGCATAGTCATGTTGGACTCTTGTGACCTCATGGACTATAGCCTGCCAGGCTCCTTTATCCATGAAACTTTCCAGGCAAGAATATTGGAGCAGGTTACTATTCCTCTTCCAGGGGATCTTCCCACCCCAAGGACTGAACCTACATCTCTTATGTCTCCTGCATTGGCAGGCAGATTCTTTACCACTGAGCCACTGGGAAAGCACACTTGGAAACTGTTTGGTGTTTAATTAAATTTCTCATTGTTAAAAAGAAAAGGGATCAGTTAATATGGAATCTAATTTTAAAATGAAGGATTCACTATGGATTAAAATCCTGAATGCTATAAAACAGGGCTTAGGGGTCACCCTTACAGAAAGTAATCAAGGAAACAAGACACTGAACTTAAGGTGTTCAGAGATTAACCATCCTGGCATTATGGAGAAGTGTTGGCCTGTTGGAGAATAATTTGTAAGAGTTCTTTGTTGGGGAATAAATTTCCTGAAGAAGCACGCTGGGCTGTGATGGGCATGCAGAAGCATGGCCGAGAGGAGCTACCCCTTGCCGAAGGTCAGAAGCAGCGACTGAGAGTGCCAGGCTGCGTCAGCACAGGAGCGGCCAAAAGAAGCTACCCCACATCCTAGGTCAGGGGTAGTGGCTGAGAGGAGCTACCCCATGCCCGAGGTCAGGGCGGCGGCTGAGAGGAGCAACCCCACATCCAAGGTCAGGAGGGGTGGCGGTAGGAGATACCCGTCGTCCAAGGTAAGGAGCAGCAGCTGACATTCCAGGTCAGGGAATGTCAGGTCGCCACCCCTGACCTTTGGTGAGGGGTAGCTCCTCTCGGCCAACTTCTGTGTGATCCCTCGCAGCTGGCGCGCTTCTGTGTGGTCAGTCACAGCCATGAAGAAATACCCCATGTCCAAGGTAAGAGAAACCCAAGTAAGACGGTAGGTGTTGCAAGAAGGTATCAGAGGGCAGATACACTGAACCATAATAACACAAAACTAGCCAATCTGATCACATGGACCACAGCCTTGCCTAACTCAATGAAACTAAGCCATGCCATGGGGGGCCACCCAAGACGGGAGGGTCATGGTAGAGCGGTCTGAAAGAATGTGGTCCACTGGAGAAGGGAATGGCAAACCACGTCAGTATTCTTGCCTTGAAAACCCCATGAACACTATGAAAAGGCAAAACGATAGGATACTGAAAGGGGAACTCCCTAGGTCAGTAAGTACCCAATATGCTACTGGAGATCAGTGGAGAAATAACTCCAGAAAGAATGAAGGAATGGAGCCAAAGCAAAAAGAATACCCAGCTGTAGATGTGACTGGTGATAGAAGCAAGGTCCAATGTTGTAAAGAGCAATATTGCATAGGAACCTGGAATGTCAGGTTCATGAATCAAGGCAAATTGGAAGTGGTCAAACAAGAGATGGCAAGAGTGCACATTGACCTTCTAGGAATCAGCGAACTAAAATGGACTGGAATGGGTGAATTTAACTCAGATGACCATTATATCTACTATTATGGGCAAGAATCCCTTAGAAGAAATGGAATAGCCATCATGGTCAACAAGAGAGTCTGAAATGCAGTAGTTGGATGCAATCTCGAAAACAACAGAATGATCTCTGTTTATTTCCAAGGCAAACCATTCACTATCACGGTAATCCAAGTTTATGTCCCAACCAGTAACACTGAAGAGGCTGAAGTTGAACGGTTCAATGAGACCTACAAGACCTTCTAGAACTAACATTCAAAAAGATGTCCTTTTCATTATGGGGAACTGGAATGCAAAAGTAGAAAGTCAAGAAACACTTGGAGTAACAGGCAAATTTGGCCTTGGAGTATGGAATAAAGCAGGGCAAAGGCTAATACAGTTTTGCCAGGAGAACACACTGGTCATAACAAACACTCTCTTCCAACAACACAAGAGAAGACTCTACACAGGGACATAACCAGATGATCAACACTGAAATCAGATTGATTATATCCTATGCAGCCAAAGATGGAGAAGCTCTATACAGTCAGCAAAAACAAGACTGGGAACTGACTACGGCTCAGATCATGAACTCCTTATTGCTAAATTCAGACTTAAATTGAAGTAAGTGGGAAAACCACTAGACCATTCAGGTATGACCTAAATCTAATCCCTTATGACTATACAATGGAAGTGAGAAATAGATTTAAGGGACTAGATCTGATAGACAGAGTATCTGATGAACTATGGACGGAGGTTTGTGACACTGTACAGGAGACAGGGATCAAGATTATCCCCATGGAAAAGAAATGCAAAAAAGCAAAATGGCTATCTGAGGAGGCCTTACAAATAGCTGTGAAAAGAAGAGAAGCAAAAAGCAAAGGAGAAAAGGAAAGATATAAGCATCTGAATGCAGAGTTCCAAAGAATAGCAAGAAGAGATAAGAAAGCCTTCTTCAGTGATCAATGCAAAGAAATAGAGGAAAACAACAGAATGGGAAAGACTAGAAATCTCTTCAAGAAAATTAGTGATACCAAGGAAACATTTCATGCAAAGATGGGCTCGATAAAGGACAGAAATTGTATGGACCTAACAGAAGCAGGGGCCTGGTGTGCTGTGATTCATGGGGTCGCAAAGAATCAGACACGAATGAGTGACTGAACTGAACTGAACAGAAGTAGAAGATTTTAAGAAGAGGTGGCAAGATACAGAGAAGAACTGTACATAAAAAGAGCTTCACGACCAAAATAATCACGATGGTGTGATCACTCATTTAGAGCCAGACATCCTGGAATCTGAAGTCAAGTGAGCCTTAGAAAGCATCACTATGAACAAAGCTAGTGGAGGTGATGGAATTCCAGTTGAGCTATTTCAAATCCTGAAAGATGATGCTGTGAAAGTGCTGCACTCAATATGCCAGCAAATTTGGAAAACTCAGCAGTAGCCACAGAACTGGAAAAGGTCAAGTTTCATTCCAATCTCAAAGAAAGGCAATGCCAAAGAATGCTCAAACTACCACACAATTGCCCTCGTCTCACACGCTAGTAAAGTAATGCTCAAAATTCTTCAAGCCAGGCTTCAGCAATACATGAATTGTGAACTTCCAGACGTTCAAGCTGATTTTAGAAAAGGCAGAGGAACCAGAGATCAAATTGCCAACATCTGCTGGATCATGGAAAAAGCAAGAGAGTTCCAGAAAAACATCTATTTCTGCTTTATTGACTATGCCAAAACCTTTAACTGTGTGGATCACAATAAATTGTGGAAAATTCTGAAAGAGATGGGAATACCAGACCACCTGACCTGCCTCTTGAGAAATCTGTATGCAGGTCAGGAAGCAACAGTTAGAACTGGACATGGAACAACAGACTGGTTCCAAATAGGAAAAGGAGTACGTCAAGGCTGTATCTTGTCACCCTGCTTATTTAACTTCTATGCAGAGTACATCATGAGAAATGCTGGACTGAAAGAAACACAAGCCAGAATCAAGATTGCCGGGAGAAATATCAATAACCTCAGATACGCAGATAACACCAGCCTTATGGCAGAAAGTGAAGAGAAACTAAAAAGCCTCTTGATGAAAGTGAAAGAGGAGAGTGAACAAGTTGGCTTAAAGCTCAACATTCAGAAAACGAAGATCATGGCATCTGGTCCCATCACTTCATGGGAAATAGATGGGAAAAACAGTGGAAACAGTAGCTGACTTTATTTTGGGGGGCTCCAAAATCACTGCAGATGGTGACTGCAGCCATGAAATTAAAAGACGCTTACTTCTTGGAAGGAAAGTTATGACCATTTTTGCCAACAAAAGTTCATCTAGTCTAGGCTATGGTTTTTCCAGCAGTCATATATGGATGTGAGAGTTGGACTGTGAAGAAAGCTGAGCACTGAAGAATTGATGCTTTTGAACTGTGGTATTGGAGAAGACTCTTGAGAGTCCCTTGAACTGCAAGAAGATCCAACCAGTCCATCCTAAAGGAGATCAGTCCTGTGTGTTCATTGGAAGTACTGATGCTGAGGCTGAAACTTCAATACTTTGGCCACCTCATGTGACGAGTTGACTCACTGGAAAAGACCCTGATGCTGTGAGGGATTGGGGGCAGGAGGAGAACGGGACCACAGAGGATGAGATGGCTGGATGGCATCACCGACTCGAAGGATACGAGTTTGTGTGAACTCTGGGAGTTGGTGATGGACACGGAGGCCTGGCATGCTGTGATTTATGGGGTCACCAAGAGTTGGACATGACTGAGTGACTGAACTGAACTGAACTGAACTGATGTTTCCTGAGATTTCTAAAATGCCTGGGCTAGGTATGTCTTGCTATGTTTCCTGTAGCATATCTCATAGCTGAGGGAATAAAGTGCAGTCTCTACACTATTAAAGAGTTTGGCATTTTGCTTTAGTTTATTTGGCAATGGTAATCCACTCCAGTACTCTTGCCTGGCAAATCCCATGGACGGAGGAGCCTGGTGGGCTGCAGTCCATGGGGTCGCTAGGAGTTGGATATGACTGAGTGACTTCACTTTCACCTTTCACTTTCATGCATTGGAGAAGGAAATGGCAACCCACTCCAGTGTTCTTGCCTGGAGAATCCCAGGGATGGGGGAGCCTGGTGGGCTGCCGTCTATGGGGTCGCTCAGAGTCGGACACAACTGAAGCAACTTAGCAGTAGCAGCATAATAACTTTTAAAAGTTCCCTGACATATGAAATTTGTGACACTGCTAAATAATAAGGTAAAGCTTAAATTTCATTTGTGGGTTCACTTCAACCACCTAAATACAATGTACTGCTTCCTGTCTTTGCCTTACTTAAAATATGCTGCCCTCAAATCATGCTTTCTTTTCTTGCAGAAATCTGACCCGTCCCTCAAGGTCCAGCTTTGCCTGATCTCTAGAAGGCCTTTGTCTAATGTATCCAGCCCTGCTGACACCATCTCCCTCTGAATGCCCGGAGTACATCTGAACATGACTATAGAGTATGTGCCATATATAGACTCTGTGTAGACTGGCCTCTGTGTAGACCACGTGCTATTGGATGGAATGGAACAACAGATGTTGTAGTTTCATAAGTGGTAGTCTTATCTCCCTGATTAGTTGCTTTGGGCCAGTGACATACTTTCCACTTCTACTTCCCTCTGAAAATCTACATGTCCACAGGATCTAGGAGAGTTCCACATACTATGAAGATGGTCCACACAACCCTCTGTATTGCCTGACGATTGATAATGGCAACTCATAATTCCCTTCCCTAACCTGAACTTTGTGGCTGACTCTCGGCAGACTCACTGACAGCCAGACTCCCAATGTTGAACTCTTCTGACCCAGTTACTTGACATGTGGGGCCCCTGCTTCTGAGAGGTCAGCATTAGCTAGCAGGGGCCACACAGGAGTCAGAATATCTGAGGGCAACAGGTCCCCCAGCAGCAGGCGACCTTGAGCAAGTACATAAACTAGATCATGTGCAGTTTCTCATTTCTCAAACAAGGCCAGTCCCACTTTCCCTGACTGCTCCACTGTGAGAGGCAGGTAGGATCAAACCAAGATTACTTATAAACTGTAAGGCACTGTGATTTATAAGAAATTACTATACTCCTTCACTGGAGTATGATTCAGCTCTGAAGGAGAGACTTAGTCCCTGCTTGGGACTTTAAGATTAAGAGTCATTTTCTAGAGAGGATAAATGATAACAGAAAAACAGGAAGATGTAACGTGAAACCGGTTCCACTTTGTAGTGTTTTGTAGTGATTGTCAAGAGAGATTCACCTGGACCAAGCTGACATAGTGGCAACACAATATTAACTAATCTTGCAAGAGCTAAAACTCAGAGATAAACAGTTAGAAAACAAACCAGGTCATACACCTCCAGCTACTGTGGGAAAGGCTGAATAGAAGCCCACGATGAGAAAAAAAAAAAATGTTTATCTCGAAGACACTATTGATCTGTGCCTCTAAATATACATCACCAGTCTCACAGTTGGATGACTGTACTCAGGAATGTATAGGTAGTTAAAGAGAGTCATTAAAGTTTAGCCTCTCCCAGGTTTGATTTCTTTGAGAGTCTTATGCCAAATCCCTATCTGTTTCACCATCAAAACAAATCTATCTGGTGAAAGTCATTAGGCAATCCGAGGACCTTAAGAAATACGCCAAATGAAGGAATGCTATTGGTGTGTAGAATGTGGCATCACACACAACCCAACTAACATTTATTGGTCTGGATGTAAAGAAGAACAACAAAGCAACAGCAATGACCTAGACCCTCATTTTGGCACAGGTGTCAGTTTTTGCCACCAAGGGAGTGACCTAAAGTACCATAATCCTCTGAGGAAGAGGAAAAAGTAGAATTTTAATAAAGCCAAAAATAAGTGTGATACAGTCACACTGCCCTCGGAATGTATCTGAAGTAGCCAGCTATGCAAAAACTCTATGTGGTGCCCAGTCCATCCAGAGCTCCTGCTAAACCAGTGGGGAAACTGAGAGGAACTGGTTGTCCAGTCTACAAGCAGGAGTAGGGTAAGAGTCAAGTTGAGACAGAAAGAAGTCCTCTCCACCAGTACTGAGAGAAGAGGACAGTGCCCTCTCAGACCTTCTCTGCTCTTATAATGTGACAGAATAACTATAATGTGATTAGAAACAGGCAATAGTCTGGTGAGCTAGGGCCAAGTGCTACCCTAGAAAAGATAAACACTAGTTAAGACATTTTTATGATTTTTCTGGACTTCAAGGTAAGTACATAATATCTCCTGTTTAAGTGAGACAGTTCATATCTTACCTTGTTTGATAAAGAAGGAAAGTGAAGCACAAGAGGTGGATGAGTGGCTAGTATCAAACTCTTGATTGGTAAGTGATAGAGCAGGCTCAAACCCTTCTACTGCTGCAACCTCAGGATTCTTTCTGAGATGACTGTTTTGCTCCATACAAAACGGTACCATTTCAAAAGCTTTAACTATCCTTCTTACCAAGATTCCTGGAATTTCTTCATCTTGCAAGGCCTATCTTGATTCTGCCGACTCCTAAACCATCTTTCAACCTGGCGCTCTGTCAAGTTACACTTCTTTGCCAGTCCATAAATATCAGTCTGAAAGGGGATGAAACAAATGAGTGAGTGCTTAAGAGCAGAGTAGGCTGGCAGGCAAGCAAGAGACACTGAGACTGAGTTACATGCATTTGTGCACTGGAGATGAGAAAGATTCTACGTAAAACCTTGGGCCAGTGCATTTACCCCTATTGTTCATGGAATCACACACACCCATCCCAAAACAGAGACAATGTTAATTCCCAGAAAACTCAGTTGCTAAGAAAGACCAATTCTCCATAAGTTGGTAGCAACCCATACATTCAAGTTCCATACATGGCTCACTTCTTCAGCCAATTTTATTTAGGGCCTACTAGGTTCCACGTACAGTAGTATAGTTTAAGATGTCAATCAAACCCAATCTCTGTATTTTTTCCTGTGAGAAAAATGCGACTCCAAGAGTTTTAACAGCTTGTCCAAGACCTAAAACTAGTAGCAAAGTGAGGATATGAACTTAGGCTCCTGCCCTTTCTGCCATTTCATACAATGTTTCTAATAGATCCAAAACTTTCACATTTAATCACATGCAAAGCCTATTTTGGAGAAGGAAATGGCAACCCACTCTGGTATTCTTGCCTGGAGATACCATAGACAGATGAGCCTGGCTGGCTACAGTCTACAGGGTTGCACAGAGTCGGACATGACTTAGCGACTAAACAACAGCAGTGTATTTTAAGCCAGCCTTAAATAATTCCAATTGTAAAAAATAAGGATTGCAGGTTATAAGAATAATGACTGCTTCTCTTCCGGAAGGCAGAAGTTGCAGGTTATGGTTTACAATTGAAAACAATGTGGATGATAGATTTGCTCGAAGATCACAAATGTGAAGCTCTCCCAGGGCCAAACAAGAACCCAAAATGTGTGGGGTGGGAGGTGGGAGGGGGCTTAGGCATTGGGAGATCGTGGACACATGTGGCTGATTCATGTCAGTGTATGGCAAAACCAATACAGTATTGTAAAGTAGAATACAGTATTTAAAAAAAAAAAAAAAGAACCCAAAATGACTGACAGAAGCAGCTCTGCTTCCTGGTGGTATTTTAAGCTGTGTTCTTTCAAGATGGGCATGTTTTATATGCTAAACCTACAGTACTTTCCACTTCCACAAGGAAATAAGCTCTGTAATTTTTTAAGATACCAGTCTTCTTGATCTTTCATTTTGCACTGCTGAGTACAAGAAATATTTCAGTTTAACTCCTAACTTAATGCATGTTCAGTCGCTTTGCAACCCTATGACTGTAGCCCACCAGGCTCCTCTGTCCATGAGATTCTCCAGGCAAGAACACTGGAGTGGTTGCCATTCCGTTCTTCAGGGGATCCTCCCGACCCAGAGATAACCGCAAGCCTAAAGAAAGCAAAACAAAACATAGACAAGACATATTATAGTGTTTCCCTGTAAACTGTCATCTCTAATACTATTATTTTATAGGCCAAGGTTTCACCTCCTGTTCTATGTTGATCTGGTTTGTTTTTGTGTTTTTGATGGCCCTAAATTGGCAGCTATTCATTGGTGAGTATTTCCTGCAGGCATTGTGCTTGGCACCGAAGATCTGAATGAACGAGATTAGTATTTACGGGGCCTCCCCTTCATGAGGTAAAGCCTGTCTGGCAAGGAAGTCAGAAAATGCAACAAAGAATTCTAATAAATTATGATGAGCGCTGAAAGAGGGGAAGGTCAGGGTACCATGAGACCTAACTTTATGTAGGCAATTCCTGGAAGTTACACTATGCTAAACCCTGAAAAATGTCCCAAGAAGGAGAAGTTGAAGAAGGGAAGTGTCCTGGCAGCATGTGAAGTCATCTGGGGATGAGAGCACAGAGGAGCTGGGAGTACTCAAAGGACACAAAGAGGTCTTGCAGGGTAGAAACATACAGACAGGTGAGGAGGAAGGATGTGGCCAGGGCCACAGCAAGGAGGGCCTTGCCTGGAATTTATCTGTAGGTTACAGAATGTTTGCATTTTGAAGGCTTTCTCTTGCAGTGTGTGAAGTATGAAGCACCAGGAGTGAACGGAGGTGGAGACAGTGTTTACTTTGCCCTGTTATCCTTGACCTCTCTCAGCGAGGTCCCCACAGCAAGGACCTCGCACTCCAGATGGGACAAGTTTGGAGGTCTGGATGCACTCTCCCAGGAAGAACCAAACCTGTCAAAGCCCTATCGCAGAAGGAGAGAACACGGCAGGTTTTGAGGCAACAGAATGCAGTAGGAATGGCAGGGAACTAAAAACAGAAGATTGAATTCTGCTACTTCCTAGCTCTGCAGCCTTGAGCTGTGTGCTCTGACCCACTGTGGAAAATGGGGCATTGACAATGAGTGGTTGCCCTCTGTCTCGTGGGAGTGATTTAGGATCTCGGGGCTCTATCTAATCATCTATCATGTGCTACATAATCATCTATCATGTGCTACATCAATGCTAGAGATTATGGCTGAACACAGAAAGGAGACCACAGACTAAAAATCACTTCAAAAAACAATATTCCTCTACTCCTAAAATAATTTGTAAGCATGAATAGATTCCCCCAAACAGAAGATATAATTCAAATCCTATTGCTTGCTCCATAGCAGAACATATTCTGAAATGCAGCAGCACTATATTCTGTACCTTCTGAGACTGAAGGGCTCTGGGTCCAGCTTGACTGTTTTAAAAGTTTTATTCATTCAATCATTCACAAATGTTTACTGAGCCTCTACTCACTAGTGCCAGTCACTATTCTAGGCACTGGAGATTCAGCAATAAGCAAAGTCCCTGTTCTCACAGTAGAATTTTCCTAGATCTGAGAACAATACAATTTTACTACCTCATCATTTCTACAGATACCTGATGAATAAATGCATCTAGAAGATGGTGATCAAACGTTATTTGAAGCATTTTTCCTGATTTGGAGCACAAATGAATCTGATTTAAAATCTTGATGACACTGGCCTCATATATCTATAATATTACTGGGATAGAAGTCCTCATGCAAACAGAAGTCTTTAATAGTATTTTGTTATTAATATATGAAACAAACATTTATTGAACACCTAGGTACAGAAAGTTGTGTTAAGATATTATGGGAATACAAACAAGCATACTTAGGAAACAACTGATGTTCCCTTGGGATAATTAACGTTGGGAAAATATATTTGAGAAAGTTCCTGTAGAAGTCTCCATGATAGGTACAGCCTATGAATAATAAGAGCTGACCTTGACTGTGTGCCAGGCAGTATTCTAAGTACTCAATTCAATCCCTGAATTGAGAGTCCTGTGAGGTAACTGCTGTTAACATACTCAGTTCACAGAGGTGGACACTGAGGCAGAGGGGTTAATCTGCTCATCTTTACACACAGTCTGTTCTCACAATTTGTGTGTTTAGCCTGGACACTATAGAGAATGTGTCCATGGAAGGGAAAGGCTCTCAGGCAGTACCTAGAAGTGAAGCAGCATGGCCTAAAATGGAGCCATGAGGCCTGGCTACTTGATGCAAAAACCAACTCTCTGGGACCATGGAGGAGCCACTCAGTCTCTTTTTCTATCACATGTCTCACCATAAAATAAACTGGACTAGAGAGCTAGAGAGCCTTTTGCTCTAAAAATGTTTGAATCCATAGATGAGACAAGCTAGCAACCTGGAATGCCCCTATGGACCCTTCTCCAACTATGGACCACAATACCTGCTTTATGTCAGTCTTAAGGCACCACATTTTCTTTAAATTACCTTTCAGAACTACACATTCATTTGTTCTGCAATAGTTCTCATTGTGTTCTTGCAGAGGAAAGGGCTAGTTAATAAGTTCTGCTGTTCTTTCATTTTACCAACAGTGGGAAAAATGATCCACTGGCCAGAGCTATTGGTATGTTATCATGATTCTCTACAAGTTATCATGATTCTCTCTCTGAATTTCCTCTTGAAATTGTCATGGAGATACATATAGAGAGAGACATACAGATATATAGTGGACACACAGCTGCACATACACAGTCACAAAGAAGTGTGTGAAACACAGAACAAAACTCTCAGTGGCAGTTCACATGTATAGCTTTTGGACCTCATCAATACCATGTTATATCCTCTGTGCTAACCAGCATAGAATTGATACTGTGTATCTGAAATGTTTGCGTTTTTTGGTGCAGTCTGTGGCAGCTGAAGAAGAATCCTCAATTTGTGTCCTCAGTTGTCTTAATAAAGTCAGATGTTACGTACCTGTATTACCACTGCAGTGCCCTGTGACTACAGACTTGGAATACTTTGTGGGTGATACCCACCCACCTCTTGAACCAGCACAGATTTTTTAGTCTTCCCAGCAACTTGTCTTACCTCAGCTATAAATTAAGCAAAAATGCTCTCTATGTGACATTGGCCAAGTTAATGTGTGGAAGTATTGTGGTATCATTTTGTTTCCACATCTGAAATCACTATTGCGTCATCTACTTTGCCTTCTACTATATTCTATCTTCCTAAGTTCTAGTACTTTTATTCCACGGGCATTTTACTGGCCAACTTGTTGTCATCTTGATCTGTTATACAAATACTACCTTGATTTTGTAATCTCTGAGCAATATAAATTAGATGTTTTGCTTATGTCCCTTCAACTTCATAGTTTAGTAGAGGAAGCTTTCTAACACTTGGGTGTTGTTATATAACATTTCTTCTATTACCTGATGCAAATATCCAAATTATAACTACACTAAGCCATACTGTATTGTCAACTGAGCTAGAATAACTACTTACAAACATAGCTCCAGCCTCTGAAACACAGTTTCAACATCCTGTACACAGTTAAAGACATCATTTAGGCATATTAGAAGCAGCACTTGACAGGGAGTCCTGGGCCAGGGTCCAGGTTTGGATTCAGCCATTAATTAGCTGCATGACCTAGGACAGGTCCTCTGTTGACCTTAGTTTCCTCATCTCAATTTGTAAAGAAGAAAGATGTCCTAATCTCTAAATTTCTTTCAGCTTTTCTTCACTTTTCTTTAACTATCAGGTGGCTAGTTTATCTTCATAGCTGAGAAACTTGGTAAGAGCCAAATTTTCTACATAGACCTTAAGCCTTGGTATATACACCCATCATGACATAGCAACAAGCTAAATTATACACCCATCAACATTGACCAAATCTGACCAAATGTTCTAAGCCCTTTTAATTGACTTTTTGACAAAACTTCTTAAATTGAACTCTTTTGAAATTCCTTTGACCTCTAGCTAAATTTGGGGTGCTTCAGAGGGCCTCTGAAACATCCCAAAGAGAGATATTAAACTGTTTATTTGGTTGGTTAAATTACATGAAAAATATTATCAAATGAGTAATAAATCCTCTCATGTTATAATGTATTATAAATATTACTAATATAGATATCTTAGAAATTATATGGAGGTCTTAACATTCTGATATGTGCTGGTATTTTATGAAAAATCTGATGACTTCACAAAAGTTAACAAAGGACTGAATGAACCAGCAAATATGCTTACAATTTTTACAGTTTCTATCTGAAAAATTACAGGTTTGAATCGTGTATTTTCTGGGAGTAGGGAAAACCTTCCTTTCAAACTAATTATGAAAATAATTTGGTAAAATTATATGTTATAAACAAAACAATTATATTTTTTATCTGACTCCTCCAGAAATTTGAAACTCTTTGGTTTCCAGTAAGTTTATCAAATGAGTTAAGAAGGTTATCTCACTAACAGGTACAAAAATCTCAAAGAATTTTTGAGACCTTAAAAGAGAAGACTTCACCTAGATTTGTTAGGCAAAATCTGTGATGTCTTTGGTGTGAGTTTCCCAGCCCTGTTTTATTTTAAAAGTTCAGTCTGAGATTCTATAAATGTTTCAGTAAAATAAAAAGTCTATGATCAATTATGGTTATATAAATCATTAGACCAAAATTAGTGAGAACAGACCTATTTTGCAAACAAACTAGCCTTAATTTGGTTATATCTGATAAAAATAAGGGTAAATTTAGGGAGAAAAAGATGTTTCAACAACTGTTAAATCCCAGTTTAAAAATAAAATTATTCTCAGATAACAATTATTCATTATTCTCAGATAGAAACAAAGGATAATAAGGATTCTCTGGGAGCATCCTAACTTTTCATAAACACAACTAAATAACTTCCCCTCTGCAAAATGTAAAATGATGCTTAAGCATTATTATCATCAGAGGTAACAGCAGTATTTAGGTGAATGACTTCAGTCTTTTTAGAGCAGGTAGAAATAAAGAACACACAGAGATGGCTTGTTAGACTGTCCTCTTTTTAGGAAAAAAAAAAAAAAGTCACATGCAGAAGCTGATGGCAGACAAGTTAGAGACAGTGCTGGCTAGCTATGAGTAATTCTGAACATGATGCCTGGTGCTATGTGGTTAGATTTCAATATGCTCATTTGTGCAGGGAGCCCGCCAGACCAGTGACAGAAAGCGTCATAGAAGCAGCAAGTGAATTCAGCAGATATAAGTTCAGGACCGTAAAAATCTATTTATCCTAAAACCACATTAATACATATTTTTGACTTAAAATTACTAGTGAGAGATGTCTGTATTTGTCAGAGAGAGTGTGCCACTTTTGGAGAAGTTTTTATTTCACCTCATCTAAATGTGAGGTATAATGAAGCTAGACTTTCCTGGGCACTACTATTTTCACATAACCTTTACGTTAAAGTCTTTTCTGTGGTGTAAACATGCAGTGCACTGTAACATTTCATCAAGTACATCTTGTACAGAGAAGAGAACTGTGATTCTCCTAAGGATTCCATCCCTGGGAGTGGGCAGGAGCACAGAGCATTTCTGAGCATTTTGAAGCCCTGGATGGAATGAAGGGTTCTGCTCAGGAAAGGCACCCCAAGAGGCACTTCTGTAGTATGTGCCGTGTGTACTGACAGGTCACAGCCATCAGAAATGCCAGACACGGGCTGCTGCTACTCTGCCTCAAAAACGACCCATTTTCACTGGTATACTTTGTATATATCCTACCATTGAAAATAAAATTTTGATCTTTATACCCAAATTGTCAGTGTTCAACACTAGTTAAATGTTACTTTGTATCATTATAAATATATTTTTATATTGTATATTATTATTGTGTCACTTTATATTATGCTCAGAATGCTGTATAACTTATCAACAGAGGAAAAAATCCAAATGAAACAACTTATTTGCTGCTTAACTGAAACTAACTTTTTGCATAGATGAGGTAACCAACAGATGATGGAAACATTAAGAAAGGAGATTTTAAAAACCCAAAACAAAGAATTTGTACTTACTTGAGATGGTTTCCTCGTGGAATGTTTGAAAAATTCTCTAAAACAGTATTTGGTATAATCTTCTTTTGAACTTCCTCTTTAATGCCAAATGTTTTTGCTAGAGGTGAAGCAATAAACCTATGAAAATATAAACAAAAGAAAGAGTCAGACATGGCTGAGAAACTAACACTTGCTTTTCAAGTTCAAAATCTGAGAATGAATCCACAATGTCGTCAGGAAAGTCAAGCTGTAACTTTAGATTCCAAATGAAAGATGAGTCATTAGACTACCTAAAGCCAAAATCTGCCTTACAGAAATTCAAAGAGCAAAATTTGAGATCTTTATACAAGCAATAACTTAAAATACAAAATACACTTGACTAAACACACAGGGGTGAGGGGTGCTAACAGTGCAGAGAAAATCCTGCTCATACAGCTTACAGTCAGCCCTAGGTAAGCGGTCCCCCTTATTCAAGGGTTCACATCCATGGGTTCAACCAACCGCAGATTTAGCACTGCAGCATTTGCCACTGTAAAAACCTGCTTACAAGTGGACCCTGCAGTTCAAACCCTTGTTGTTCAAGGGTCACCTGTACTTGCATAGTTCTAAAATCCATTCTATGTAAACTCAAATATATTTATATGTGATATCCAGGAACGAGGATAAATCATTCTATTTAGTTTCATGTTTAAGACTACTAAAGATTAAGATAAATGTTTTATTATTTTCTTTGGTGATATTATATTAAAGAAATTCTTATGTCCCCTATTTAAAGTTCTAACTAATGAAAAATAGCATGACTCTTGGGTAAATATTTAGCAATGGGATTGATAGGTTGTATGGCAAGTATACACTTAACTTTATAAGAACTTAGTGAATGTTTTCCAAAGTGTCTATACTATTTTACATTTCCATCAATAATGTGCCAGAGTTCCGGTTATTCCATATCTCTGCCAGTAGTTGGTACTGCCAGTCTTTTTAATTTTAGCAATTCTACTGTGTGTGTAGTGGCTTTTATTGATTTTATATTCTAATTTCTATTATTTCTTAACTTCTGCTTGTTATAAATTCAGTTTGCTTTTTTCCCTTGTTTATTAAGGTAGAAGGTTAGATTACTGATTCGAGATCTTTTTCTTTTTAAATATATGTGGCTATAGCTATAAATGTCCTAGTAAGCACTGCTTTTGCTGAATCCCATAAGTTTTGGTATGGTGCTTTCTTTTTCATTCATCTTATAGCATTTTCTAATTTACCTGTGATTTCTCCTCTGACCCATAGGTTATTAGAAGTATACTGTTTAATTTCCATATATTTGCTAATCTCTCAATTTCCTTCTGTTATTGACTTCTAATTTCATTCAATAGTGGTCAGAAAACATACCTTGTATGATTTCAGTCCTCTCACTTTTATTGAGATTAGCTTTAAGGCCTAACACATGGTCTATTCTGGAAAATGTTCCTTGTGCACCTGAGAAGAATGTGTATTCTGCTGTTATTGATGAAGTGCTCTATAGATGTGTATTGTTAGGTCTAGTTCATTATAACATTGATCAAGTCTATTTCTTTGTTGATTTTCTGCCTAGTTGTTCTATCCATTATTGAAAATGGGGTACTGAAGTTTACAACTATTATTGTTGAATTGTTTATTTCTCCTTTCAATTTGCTTCATGTTTTGGGGACTATGTTGCTAGGTACACATAGGTTTGTAATTGTTATATCATCTTGATATGTTTACCCTTTTATAGTATAAAATATCCTTTGTTTACAGCAACTATTTAAAGGCTGTTAAACTGTCTGGTATTAGTATAGCCAAGGACAGAGGAGCCTGGAGGGCTGCAGTCCATGGAGTTGCAAAGAGACGGACATGACTTAATGACTAAACAACAACAAAGTATAGCCATCCCGGCTCTCTTTTGGTTATTGCTAGCATGATATAACCCCACTCCAGTACTCTTGCCTGAAAAATCCCACGGATGGAGGAGCCTGGTAGGCTGCAGTCCATGGGGAGAGGAGTCGGACACGACTGAGCAACTTCACTTTCACTTTTCACTTTCACGGATTTGGAGAAGGAAAGGGCAACTCACTCCAGTGTTCTTGCCTGGAGAATCCCAGGGATCGGGGAGCCTGGTGGGTTGCCGTCTTTGGGGTCGCACAGAGTTGGACACGACTGAAGTGACTTATTAGCAGCAGTGGCAGCATGGTATATATTTTCTCATTCTTTCACTTTCAACCTATTTATGTCTTTGAACTTAAAGTGAGTCTCTCACAGAAATTATATAGTTGGATCATATATTAATATTTCTATCCAGTACTCCTATCTATGTCTTTTAGTTGGAGTATTTAATTCATTTACATTTAATGTAAATTACACTTAATTACTGATAAGACAGGATTTATATCTGCCACTTTGCTATTTACTTTCCATACAGCTTATGCTTTTTTGTTTCTCTATCCTTCCATTACTATCTTCTCTGTGTTAAACAGACATTTTCTAGTGTATTCTTTTAATTCTTTCTCTTTTTATTGTTTTAAAAAATCATCTTCTTAGTGGTTAATCTAGGGATTGCCTAGGGATTACAATCAACATCTTAATTTATAATTTTCTAATTCAGATTAAGAGTAAAACAATTTAAGCACTATACAAAACTCCATTACCTCCCCTCTCTGAGCTGCTACTGTCATATAACTTATGTGCTTATAAACTGTGTTCTCATCAACAGACATTTGTGAATATTGTTTTATGCAGCTGTCTTTCAAATCAGATAGGAGTAAAACATATTACCAAAACAATGCACTTATTCTTTTATTTCTTATGTGGGTCCTTTACTGGTGCTCTTTATTTCTTCATGTGGATTCAAGTTACTGTCTGCATCCTCTGCTTTCAGTCAGTAGGACTCCCTTTAGTATTTCTCATAGGGCAGGTCTGCTTAGCAACAAATTCATCCAGTTTTTGCTTATCTGGAAAAGTCTTCTTTTCTCTCATTTTGAAGGATAATTTTGCTTTCTTGACAGTTTTTTCTTTCTTGTTATTTGTCCTCCTACTGCCTTTGGCTTCCATGGTTGCTGATGAGAAATCAACTCAATCTTATCACAGATCACTGTTATGTGATAATATGCTTCTCTCTCACTGCTTTCAATTCTGTCTTTCAACAGTTTGCTTATGATATATATAGATATGAATCTGTTTAATTAAGCTTATTCTGCTTGGAGTTTGGTTAGCTTCCCAAATTACAGATTAATGTGTGTCATCAGATTTGGGGAAATTTTTAGCCACTTATTTCTTCAAATATTTTCTATCCTGTTCATTTTCTCCTCTTCTTCTGGAATTCCCATTATACATATGTGGTTACGCTTTATCAGGGACCAGAGGTCTCTGAGGGTCTTCATTTTTCTATATTCTTATTTTTTTTCTGTTCTTAGACTGCTGAATCTTTCTTCTCCCTGCCCAAAAATGCTGTTAAGGCTCTCCAGCGAATTTTTAATATGAGTTATTATACTTATCAAGTCCCAAATTTCTATTTGATTTCTTTTTATAATCTAGAATTTTATCTCTTTACTGATATTCTTAATTTAATGAGACATTTCTTTCCTTAGTTTTTAAGCATGATTTTCTCTAGTTCTTTGAACATTTTTAAAATAGTTGACTTAAAGTCTTGTCTAATAAGTTTAACATCCAGGTTTCGTAAGGGACACAGTCTATTGACTGCTTTTTTTTCCTGTGTATGCATGTCATAATTTTTGCTTAAAAGTAGACATGCTTACTAATATAATGCGGCAACTCTGGAAATCAGAATATCCCCCTCTTTAGAGTTTGTTGTTGTTCGTGCTGTTTGTTGTTGTCCATTTGCTGTTTACTTATAAAATCTGATTTGTAAAGTCTATATTCTTTATGTGTGGGCACTAAAGTCTTTTATTAGGTTAGCTTAGTGATCTACTAATGATTAGACAGAGATGTCCTTAAATGGCTGGAACCAATAAATCTTCCAGTGTTTGCTAAGGGGCTCATGTACGCTTCAGGGCACACCTTCAACATTCAACCAGGCAGTGGACAACTTTGCCTTAGCCTTCACTTCTTGTTTGCACAAAGCCTAATAAGGTCATCCAGAGGTGAGAGCTTTGGACTCACTTCTAGATCATACTTTTCTTGATCATGTGGGTGGCCCTGGGCATGCCCAAAGCTCTACAAATTCAAGTGGCCTTCTAACTTCCAAGAGTATGTCAGAGCTTTTCAAAATCCCCTATGGACATATTTCCCAGCTTATCTTTTAAAAAGGAAAGCATTTTGTTTATTGTTTGATCCACTAGTTATCCACTACCCTCAGTTCAGTTCAGTTTAGTCACTCAGTTGTGTCCAACTCTTTGCCACCCATGGACTGCAACGCACCAGGCTTCCCTGGCCATCACCACATCCTGGAGCTTCCTCAAACTCATGCCCATAAACTTGGTGATGTCATTCAACCATCTCAGCCTCTGTTGTTCCCTTCTTCTCCTGACTTCAATCTTT
The DNA here is from genome assembly GCA_917880005.1 of Nanger dama. Lineage (NCBI taxonomy): Eukaryota > Metazoa > Chordata > Mammalia > Artiodactyla > Bovidae > Nanger > Nanger dama. The sequence continues at coordinate 5,785,604 of CAKJTW010000044.1, read as the reverse complement.
CCCAGCATCAGGGTCTTTTCCAATGAGTCAGCTTCCTATCAGGTAGTCAAAGTATTGGAGCTTCAGCTTTAGCATCAGTCCTTCCAATGAATACTCAGGACTGATTTCCTTTAGGATAGACTAGTTGGATCTCCTTGCAGTCCAAGGGACTCTCAAGAGTCTTCTCCAATACCACAGTTCAAAAGTATCAATTCTTTGGTGCTCTGCTTTCTTTATAGGCCAGCTCTCACATCCATACATGACTACTGGAAAAACCATAGCTTTGACTAGACAGACCTTTCTCAGCAAAGTAATGTCTCTGCCGTCTAGGATGCTCATAGCTTGGAGCCCAAGAAAATTAAGTCTGTCACCATTACCACTGTTTCCCCATCTATTTGCCATGAAGTGATGGGACCAGATGCCATGATCTTAGTTTTCTGAATGTCGAGTTTTAAGCCAACTTTCTCATTCTCCTCTTTTACTTTCATCAAGAGGCTCTTTAGTTCTTCTTCACTTTCTGCCATAAGGGTGGTGTCATCTACATATCTAAGGTTACTGATATTTCTCCTGGCAATCTTAATTATAGCTTGGGCTTCATCCAGCCTGACACTTCATATGATGTACTCTGCATAGAAGTTAAATAAGCAGGGTGACAATATACAGCCTTGTTGTACCCCTTTCCTAACTTGGAACCAAGCAGTCTGTTGTTCCACATCTGGTTCTAACTGTTGCTTGTTGACCTACATACAGATTTCTTAGGAGGCAGGTGAAGTGGTCTGGTATTCCCATCGCTTTAAGAATTTTCCACAGTTTGTTGTGATCCACACAGTCAAAGACTTTGGTGTAATCAATAAAGCAGAAGTAGATGTTTTTCTGGAACTCTCTTGGTTTTTCCATGATCCAGTGGCGACTGGCAATTTGATCTCTGGTTCCTCTGCCTTTTCTAAATGCAACTTGAACATCTGGAAGTTCATGGTTCACGTACTGTTGAAGGCTGGCTTGGGGAATTTTGAGCATTACTTTCTACCATGTGAGATGAGTACAATTGTGCCGTAGTTTGAACATTATTGGGCACTGCCTTTCTTTGGGATTGGAAGGAAAACTGACCTTTTCCAGTCCTATGGCCACTGCTGAGTCTTCCAAATTTGCTGGCATACTGAGTGCAGCACTTTCACAGCATCATCTTTCAGGATTTGAAATAGCTCAACTGGAATTCCATCACCTCCACTAGCTTTGTTCATAGTGATACTTCCTAAGGCCCACTTGACTTTGCATTCCAGGATGTCTGGCTCTAGGTGAGTGATCACACCATCATAGTTATCTATGTCATGAAGGTCTTTTTGTAATAGTTCTGTGTATTCTTGCAGAGACATTACTTTGCTGACTAAGGTCTGTCTAGTCAAGGCTATGGCTTTTCCTGTGGTCATGTATGGATGTGAGAGTTGGACAGTGAAGAAGGCTGAACGCTGAAGAATTGATGCTTTATAGTAGAGCCTGAAGTCAGGCAAGTTGATTCCTCCAGTTCCATTCTTCTTTCTCAAGATTGCTTGCCTGACTTCAGGCTCTACTACAAAGCCACAGTCATTAAGACAGTATGGTACTGGAACAAAGACAGAAATATAGATCAATGGAACAAAACAGAAAGCCCAGAGATAAATCCGCACACCTATGGACACCTTATCTTTGACAAAGGAGGCAAGAATATACAATGGAGTAAAGACAATCTCTTTAACAAGTGGTGCTGGGAAAACTGGTCAACCACTTGTAAAAGAATGAAACTAGATCACTTTCTAACACCACACACAAAAATAAACTCAAAATGGATTAAAGATCTAAACGTAAGACCAGAAACTATAAAACTCTTAGAGGAGAACATAGGCAAAACACTCTCTGACATAAATCACAGCAGGATCCTCTATGATCCACCTCCTAGAATACTGGAAATAAAAGCAAAAACAAACAAGTGGGACCTAATTAAAATTAAAGGCTTCTGCACAACAAAGGAAACTATAAGTAAGATGAAAAGACAGCCTTCTGAATGGGAGAAAATAATAGAAAATGAAGCAACTGACAACTCATCTCAAAAATATACAAGCAACTTATGCAGCTCAACTCCAGAAAAATAAACGATCCAATCAAAAAATGGGCCAAAGAACTAAATAGGCATTTCTCCAAAGAAGACATACAGATGGCTAACAAACACATGAAAAGATGCTCAACATCACTCATTATCAGAGAAATGCAAATCAAGACCACAATGAGGTACCATTTCACACCAGTCAGAATGGCTGCGATCCAAAAGTCTACAAGCAATAAATGCTGGAGAGGATGTGGAGAAGAGAGAACCCTCTTACGCTATTGGTGGGAATGCAAATTAGTACAGCCACTATGGAAAACAGTGTGGAGATTCCTTAAAAATTGCAAATAGAACTGCCTTATGACCCAGCAATCCCACTGCTGGGCATACACACCAAGGAAACCAGAATTGAAAGAGACACATGTACCCCAATGTTCACTGCAGCACTGTTTATAATAGCCAGGACATGGAAACAACCTAGATGTCCATCAGCAGATGAATGGATAAGAAAGCTGTGGTACATATACACAATGGAGTATTACTCAGCCCTTAAAAAGAATACATTTGACTCAGTTCTAATGAGATGGATGAAACTGGAGCCAATTATACAGAGTGAAGTAAGCCAGAAAGAAAAACACCAATACAGTATACTGACAAATATATATGGAATTTAGAAGGATAGTAATGATGACCCTGTATGTGAGACAACAAAAGAGACACAGATGTATAGAATGGACTTTTGGGCTCTGAGGGAGAGGGAGAGGGTGGGATGATTTGGGAGAATAGCACTGAAACATGTATACTATCATGTAAGAAACAAAGCACCAGTCTATGTTCGATACAGGATGCTTGGGGCTGGTGCACGGGGATGATCCAGAGAGATGATATGGGGTGGGAGGTGGGAGGGAGTTTCAGGATTGGGAGCTCATGTACACCTGTGGCTGATTCCTGTCAATGTATGGCAAAACCAATACAATATTGTAAAGTAGAATAAAGTAAAAATAAAATAAAATAAAAAAGAAAGAAAGAATTGATGCTTTTGAATTGTGGTGTTGGAGAAGACTCTTGAGAGTCCCTTGGACTGTAAGAAGATCCAACCAATCCATTCTGAAGGAGATCAGCCCTGGGATTTCTTTGGAAGGAATGATGCTAAAGCTGAAACTCCAGTACTCTGGCCACCTCATACGAAGAGTGGACTCATTGGAAAAGACTCTGATGCTGGGCGGGACTGGGAGCAGGAGGAGAAGCGGACGACAGAGGATAAGATGGCTGGATGGCATCACTGACTCGAAGGACACAACTGACCGACTGAACTGAACTGAACTGTGTATTCTTGCCACCTCTTCTTAATATCTTCTGTTTCTGTTAGGTCCATACTATTTCTGTCCTTTATTGTGCCCACCTTTTCATGAAATGTTCCCTTGTATCTCTAATTTTTTTGAAGAGATCTCCAGTTTTTACCATTGTATTGTTTTAATCTATTTGTTTGCACTAATCTCTGAGGAAGGCTTTCCTATCTCTCCTCACTATTCTTTGGAACTCTGCATTCAAATGGGTATATATTTCCTTTTCCACTACCCTCAGGCAGTTCCAAAGTTAATCAATTGTCTCTAATAGTTTCAGACAAGTACCCCTCCTCTCCCCAAGGGAAAAGGGAAATAAAGACAGTTTATGAGTAGTGCCCTTTCAAGGAACCAACAGACAGGTCAGAGAATGACAATTCTCTGGGAATGATGGTTTGAAGGAGCTCCAACTCTGTTCTGCTTCCTTCAGTGGTTACCAGGCTGCTGGTTTCCACTGAAATTGTGGGCTGTTGATTTTTCAAAACTATCAGAGAGGAGGAAAGGTAAGGATAGAAATAGGGCAAGTTAAAATGCCACAAAGCTTGCTGCTCTTTCCAACAGTCAGCTGTTTGTTTTTTGTTTTTTTTTTTCCTTCAGTAACACTCTCTGGATTGCTGCAAGCCTCTGGTTAATTCTGAATTCTGAAAAGTTAATTTGACAATTTTTGCTAGTTTCCTGATTTATGAAGGAGAAAATTTTCAGAGGTCCTTACTCTGACATTTTTGTTAACTTCCAGTGCATAGTGGTTTTACTTTGCATTTTGGTAATGATTAATGATATTGAACATCTTTTATGTGTTTACTTGCTATTACTATCTCCTTTGGTGAGATTGCTGCTGCAACTTTCGCCCATTTAAGAAAAATCAAGTCTTTTTGTCTGTTATTGAGTTATGAGTTCTTTACACATTCTGACTTTTTATCACTCATCAAATATATACAAAATGTCTTGTATAGATTTTCTAAACTGATTTACCGCTCCATTTTATTGACATCTTTTAAAAAATAACTATTAATGCATTTTTACATATAATTCATCATATCAAGTATACTATTCAGTGAGTTTTTAAGTAAATTTACCAAGCTGTACAATTATTACTATGAATCAGCTTTAGAACATTTTCATAATTCCAATATAATACTCATATGTATTTACTGTAATCCCTGCTCCTTGTCAATCCTGTCACAGGCAATCACTACTCTACTTTCTGTCTTTGTAACTGCCTTTCTGGATATTTAATGTAATGGAATCATATAATTTGTGGTTGCTTGTGCCTGGTTTCTTTCACTGAGTAATGTTTTTGAGATCCATCAATGTATCTGGATGCATCTGAAGTTCATTCATTTTTATTGCCAAATAATCTATTGTATAGATTTATATTTGCATTAACAATGCCTTCTGAAGAACACTTTAGCTATTTATCAGGAGAAATAAAAGCATATACCTATACAAATTCTACTCAAATGTTCACAGAAGCTTTATTCGTAATAGGGCAAGCTGTAAACAATCCAAATTTCCATACTAGTTAAAGGATAATAAATTTCAGTATAGCAATATGTTGAAAGACTACTCAGCAATGACAAAGAATCACTGATACATATAATGACATGAAAAAAAAAAAACACCTCAAAAGCATTATGCTAAGTGAAAGAAATCAGACACAAAAGACTATAATCTATATGATTCCATCTATAGGAAATCCTAGAAAAAGGAAAATTATACTGACAAAGCATTTTAGTGATTGCAAGGAAGCAGTAGGTAGAAGAGAATTAACTATACAGTGTACAAGGATGTTTTCAGCCAACTGAAATCTTCTACATCATAATTGTGGTGATAGTTACATGCATTTGTTAAAATGCATCAAATTTCAGATGAACTTTCTTATATGTAAATCATACCTCAGTTAAACTGATTAAAAATCACATGTCCCTATTTTTCCCTTAGTTCTAACAAAGGCTCCATTGTCTGATAGGTCAGGCTATTCTAGTACTCAGAAGTTTCTCTATGTAATTAAATGCTGCAAATTTAGTTATGAATGATCATTTAGCCCTTAAATTCATTTTTATAACCATAGAATTGAATAAAAATTTTCCTAGGGATTTCCCTGGCAGTCCAATGGTTAAGACTCCAAGTTCCCGATGCAGGGGGCATAGGTTTGTCCCCTGATCAGGGAACTAAGATCCCACATGCTGCATGGTATGGCCAAAAATTAAAAAAATAAATTTTACTAAAATACTCTGATAAAATGTGTTAGTTAACCTTAGTGTTAGCTGCGCAGTCGTGTCCAACACTTTGCAACCCAGTAGACAGTAGCTGGCCAGGCTTCTTTGTCCATGGGATTCTCCAGGCAAGCATACTGGAGTGGGTTGCCATTCCCTTCTCTAGGGGATCTCCCCGACCCAGGGACTAAACCTGGATCTCCCACATTGCAGGCATTTTATTTACCATCTGAGCCACCAAGGAAGCCAGGATAAAATGTGTATAAGTCAATCTAACTTCCAGATTGCCTAAGTTCTCCTGGAAATGGCCTATACATTTCAAAGCCAAATAAAGTATAACATTTCCCTCTAGAGGGTCATGTGAGAGATAAGCACACACTGTGGATAAAAACACATATCTATAACATATTTGCTGATATGAGGAAAACATCTACAGTCAAAGCATTAATTTAAAGAAGAAAGAGAAATAATAGTCCTGTTTGTTAACATGTCCAGGCTTCAAGAACAGAAATAACATTTTCAGTAAAACAGAGGATGTATATAAGTACAGTTTGCTATTTTAGCATTATATTTCTTTTCAAAAGAATCTAGACAATCAATTCACCTTTTTACTTATGTATTCACTTATACTTATGTAAGTATATGTAAATATGAATAGGTACTTAATTAAAAACTTATTTTAAAAAAGGAGAGAATAAAGAAACACAACAAATATTTGATAAACTGAACTTTAAAAAGGAAGGAAATGACAGGTCTTAGCTCTATAAGGACCTTAGACATGAACTTGCCTGAACTTTCATTTTATTGATATGGAATAGAAGGGAAAAATCTAACAGGAAGAAAAGAGAATGTGAACTTCTACTTCCATGTAAAATGGTTCAAAGTAAGGTTAATTACCACGGCATGGGTCACAGGTTTGCTACTATTGCACAACTGAGCCCTCAGATGGCCTCGTTCAGACACCTCTTCACTTAGCACTACACCAGTTACCTGTGAGCCAAAAGCCAAGCAATCTCAGAGCACTATGCCGCACATACTTTTTTTTTTCAATATTTTTATGGAATAAAAAGAAGGCAAGCCTAGGCATTTATTAAGCATGTGAAGTTTAAATACTTCTCCTAGACAGAAACAACAGCCTACTGCCATTGATTCCCAGTTCCTAAGAATTGAAAGGCTCTATGATCAGAGTTTAATCAGAGGGTTTTATATGAAAGAACACAGATCTGAAGCAATTTAAGTCTCAGATAACATTCAAGTCCAACGTATGTATTTTGAGACTTTCAACTGAAGATAGTAAAAATCCTTTTCAATTCCTATAAACTGCTACACTTACCCTTCTTTAAAGAACCCTTAATGTCCTCATGTTGCTCAGTGGAAATGGCAGAGGCCAGAAATCTATTCATTGTATCATTAAAAGTAAAAGAAAAGGGCTTCCCTGGTGGCTCAGTGGTAAAGAACCTGCCTACCACTGCAGGAAACACAAGTTCAATCCCTGATCCTGGAAGATCCTGTATGTCGCGGAACAACTAAGACCATTTACCATGACACTGAACCTGTGCTCTAGAGCTCACAAGTCACAAGTACTGAGCCCATGTGTGCTACTGAGGCCTGAGTTCCCTAGAGTCCAAGAGGAGCCACCCCTGTGCACTGCAACTAGAGAGTAGCCCCTGCTTGCCACAACTAGAGAAAAGCCCTCAAAGCAATGAAGACCCAGCACAGACAAAATAAATAAACAAAACTATAACCGTAAAAGAAAGAAAGCTTACCTTCTGATTTTACCAGCCTTACCCTTGTCTTGGACTCTTCCAGGGCCATACTTTACACTGAGATAATGTGCTCATTCCACAAGTGCTTAAATTTGAGTAGCTTAGATCCCCTCTAAACCATACTTAAGACACAAAGAAGAATGTATAGAAGAATCTGGAGGTACTAGTTAGTAACTGCTATTATAGACCCCTCTCCCCAAAATATCAAAACTTAAGGCACAAATTAAAACTTGTAAGGAAATGAAATTTTAAATACAAAGCAAATGTCAGTAACTTTCAAATGAGCTACTTATGTGTTCTTCATCTGTCTGTCTCTGTACTTCTTTCTGGGAAGGGCTCTTTCACATTTTGAATGGCTCCTAGCTAGGATAAAAATGAGCCAGACAAATCAACACTCCAGGTCACTTCCTAGAATGAGGAGGTATCAGTTCAGTTCAGTCACTCAGTCGTGTCCAACTCTTTGCAACCCCATGAATCGCAGCATGCCAGGCCTCCCTGTTCAACACCATCTCCCAGAGTTCATTCAGACTCACGTCCATCGAGTCTGTGATGCCATCCAGACATCTCATCCTAGGTCGTCCCCTTCTCCTGCTGCACCCAATCCCTCCCAGCATCAGAGTCTTTTCCAATGAGTCAACTCTTCGCATGAAGTGGTCAAAGTACTGGAGTTTCAGCTTTAGCATCATTCCTTCCAAAGAAATCCCAGGGCTGATCTCCTTCAGAATGGACTGGTTGGATCTTCTTGCAGTCCAAGAGACTCTCAAGAGTCTTCTCCAACACCACAGTTCAAAAGCATCAATTCTTCAGCTCTCAGCCTTCTTCACAGTCCAACTCTCACATCCATACATGACCACAGGAAACACCATAGCCTTGACTAGACGGACCTTAGTTGGCAAAGTAATGTCTCTGCTTTTGAATATACTATCTAGGTTGGTCATAACTTTTCTTCCAAGGAGTAAGCATCTTCTAATTTCATGGCTGCAGTCACCATCTGCAGTGATTTTGGAGCCCTGCCCAAAAAGTCTGACACTGTTTCCACTGTTGCGCCATCTATTTCCCATGAAATGATGAGACCGGATGCCATGATCTTCGTTATCTGAATGTTGAGATTTAAGCCAACTTTTTCACTTTCCTCTTTCCCTTTCATCAAGAGGCTTTTAGCGTCTCTTCACTTTCTGCCATAAGGGTGGTGCCATTTGCATATCTGACGTTATTATATTTCTATTATATTTCTCCCGGCAATCTTGATTCCAGCTTGGGTTTCTTCCAGTCCAGCGTTTCTCATGATGTACTCTGCACATAAGTTAAATAAGCAGGGTGAAAATATCCAGCCTTGACGTACTCCTTTTCCTATTTGGAACCAGTCTGCTGTTCCATGTCCAGTTCTAACTGTTGCTTCCTGACCTGCAAACAGATTTCTCAAGAGGCTGGTTAGGTGGTCTGGTATTCCCATCTCTTTCAGAATTTTCCACAGTTTATTGTGATCCACACAGTCAAAGGCTTTGGCATAGTCAATAAAGCAGAAGTAGATGTTTTTCTGGAACTCTCTTGCTTTTTCCATGATCCAGCAGATGTTGGCAATTTGATCTCTGGTTCCTCTGCCTTTTCTAAAACCAGCTTGAACATCAGGGAGTTCACGGTTCATGTATTGCTGAAGCCTGGCTTGGAGAATTTTGAGTATTACTTTACTAGCATGTGAGATGAGTGCAACTGTGCGGTAGTCTGAGCATTCTTTAGCATTGCCTTTCTTTGGGATTGGAAGGAAAACTGACCTTTTCCAGTCTTGTGGCCTCTGTTGAGTTTTCCTAATTTGCTGGCATATTGAGTACATCACTTTCACAGCATCCTCTTTCAGGATTTGAAATAGCTTAACTAGAGTTCCATCACCTCCACTAGCTTTGTTCGTAGTGATGCTTTCTAAGGCCCACTTGACTTCACATTCCAAGATGTCTGGCTCTAGATGAGTGATCACATCATCATGATTATCTGGATCGTGAAGATCTTTTTTTGTACAGTTCTTCTGTGTATTCTTGCCGCCTCTTCTTAGTATCTTCTGCTTCTGTTAGGTCCATACCATTTCTGTCCTTTATTGAGTCCATCTTTGCATGAAATGTTCCTTTGGTATCTCTTAATTTTCTTGAAGAGATCTTTAGTCTTTCCCATTCTGTTCCTCTATTTCTTTGCATTGATCGCTGAAGAAGGCTTTCTTATCTCTTTTTGCTATTCTTTGGAACTCTGCATTCAGATGCTTTTATCTTTCCTTTTCTCCTTTGCTTTTCGCCTCTCTTCTTTTCACAGCTATTTGTAAGGCCTCCCCAGACAGCGATTTTGCTTTTTGCATTTCTTTTCCATGGGGATGGCTTTGATCTCTGTCTCCTGTACAATGTCAGGAACCTCATTCCATAGTTCATCAGGCACTCTATCTATCAGATCTAGGCCCTTAAATCTATTTCTCACTTCCACTGTATAATCATAAGGGATTTGATTTAGGTCATATTTGAATGGTCTAGCGGTTTTCCCTACTTTCTTCAATTTCAGTCTGAATTTGGTAATAAGGAGTTCATGATCTGAGTCACAGTCAGCTCCTGGTCTTGTTTTTGTTGACTATATAGAGCTTCTCCATCTTTGGCTGCATAGAATATAATCAGTCTGATTTTGGTGTTGATCATCTGATGATGTCCATGTGTAGAGTCTTCTCTTGTGTTGTTGGAAGAGGGTGTTTGCTATGACCAGTGCATTTTCTTGGCAAAACTCTATTAGTCTTTGCCCTACTTCATTCCGCATTCCAAGGCCAAATTTGCCTGTTACTCTAGGTGTTTCTTGACTTCCTACTTTAGCATTCCAGTCCCCTATAATGAAAAGGACATCTTTTTGGGGTGTTAGTTCTAAAAGGTCTTGAGGAGGTATAACAGAAACATAATGCAGGACAAAAGAAAGCAGCTTTCTTGTGATATCAGAGGATATGCTGAAACATGGTGTCAAGTTTACATGAAGTTTTGATAGGAAAGTTCACATTTGCTTTCATCCCCTTAAACCATATCTTCTATATTCCCAAAGGATATCAATTTACTCTCTTTTGCCATCAGGAGTATTACACTGTGAAAGCCCTAGAAGTTCTGGTTCAGGGGGAAATAAAAACTCAGCAACCCTGAATCTGGTATCACAGCTTGTGGGCTCAAGTTTCAGGTCTACTCTTTACCCACTAACCATGTGACCTTGGCCAGCTCACTTAGCTCTCATTTTCTTGACTGAGATCATACCAGTTATGATTTTATATATCTCTTAAACTATAAGCTTCTATTCAAATGTAAGTTGTAAGTAATATCTTACAATCTAAGCAGTTTAATCCAATGCAAATTACATAAAAGCCCTGAAAAATATAAATTTCTACTTCAAAAGCATGATCTTGTTCTCATGTTAAATTTTCCTTCCTTCTTTTGCATTAAAAGAGATATGAAAAAATAGATATGAGATTAGTAGAGCAACACAGTTTTCTGTAGTGTCATGGGATGGAAAAAATAAGGGTGAGTTATTGGGAGTTAAAGTTATAAGGAGGTAGGAAAGACTATACTTAACCCCTTGAGAAGAAGTAAGAATGGCCTTAAGGATTAAAAGTAGATTTGATTCCTTCCTGATAACTGCTGGAGAGGCCGAGATCAGAACATAGCAAGCTGGTCTTCCTTAGGTATGCTGTTTTGGCAAGCAAAACACTTTTCTAGTTCACTATCTGATCAAATTTTGAAAATGGAGCTGTCCACATCAAAGTAGATCTGCAAGTGTACAACCTGGATGTCAAATTCAAAGCTCATCAGACACTACTCAAGAAAAGCAAATATTTCAGGACAGCAGAGTAATTTGCTAATTTACAAGTGCAGCAGCACAATTCTAATTTAGGCATTCTTTGACGAATCCAAACATGTGAGTAAAAGCGGAGTTAACTGTCAAAAAGGAAAACACTATCAAACATTCTCAGCTAGAGTTTAGTGCTATCAAGCAGCTTCCTTTTCCTATCAATAGCACATTTCTGGCCAAAGTAAAGTTGTTATTTGTACAGAAACCTCTTGGACAATCCACGAAACAGAGTTGGTCAAACCCTTGGGATGAGAACCCTGCAAATGGTTATAAACGTACGATCTGCATCACAGTTAGTCTTGGACAAAATGATCTTTCTCAGACTTTGTCTTGAACGAAAGTGAAGTGAAAGCGCAAGTCACTCAGTCGAATCCGACTCTTTGCGACCCCATGGACTATGCAGTCCATGAAATTCTTCAGGCCAGAATACTGGAGTGGGTAGCCTTTCCCTTCTCCAGGGGATCTTCCCAACCCAGAGATCAAACCTAGGTCTCCCACATTGCAGATGGATTTTTAACCAGCTGAGCCAGAAGGGAAGCCCAAGAATACTGGAGTGAGTAAGCTTATCCCTTCTCCAGCGAATTTTCCTGATCCAGGAATCAAATTTCCTGAATCCAGGAGAACCAGGGTCTCCTGCACTGCAGGCAGATTCTTTACCAACTCAGCTACTGGGGATTCTGTTTTAAGTTTACCCAACTCTTGACATGTGAATATTCTTTTTGCTCCAAAAAAATTAATGTGCTAATAACAGTTTTTTGAAATAGAGACAACTACCAAAATTATAGATGAACATTTATCTTCAGTTACCATGACACTAGTACAGTTTTAATAAAAAGGTTGGATGTAATGTCTATTTAAAGTAAAGTAAGAAAAAGAAAAGGTCACTTTTTCTGAGAAAGCAAATTGATATTTTTCTTTGACTTTCTTATTCTTTGGAATGAAGGCTTGCTATTAAAATTTTCAATAAACCTTTAAACTATGCTATAAAACAATATTGTTTGGTCTTTAATGAGCCATTTCTGCTATTTTACAGCCATTCTAAAATGATAATGCATCTGCTAGCTATTCTCTCCTAATACTGCTGACAAAGGACATGGGATTGCATGTCTATTGTCAGACAACATGGTACGTGGAAGATGAGCTAAGTTCTTGTGCCATCATTGACACTAAGAAGCTCTGTGATCCTTAACCTTTCTCAATCTCAGTTTTCTTCACTATGAAACTAAAGTACTTGTGGAGACAGAATTTCTGATTTCTATTTGTTCAGTTTCTAGACAACATTTAGTGTGCATCTGATTTCATGAGCGCCCATTAGTGGTGACCTCTGAGCAACAGATTAAGATTCTTTAACAATCTTAGGATTCTTTAAGGATCTTACCAAAATTCTTTATTCTAGAGGTGAGGCAAAGGGGGATGGAGAGGAAAGACACACAACTATTACTTACTTTTGAAAAAAATGTCTGATAATTATCAAGACAAAAGCATATGGAATGGTCATATATAAATGAGAAGGCTTCACAAAGACGAGTCCATCGTGATCTTCAAGATCTGACCATTTTATTGTCGGAGGAAGCCAGAATCTTTCCAACCAAAACCATTCTTTAAATGTCTGAAACATTCTAAAAGATGAAACAAGAATATATTAGACTTATAAAACAAAGACTTAGAACTGAGACAACACTGACACCTTTACTCAAAACACCTAAGCTAGAGAGTTCTGAACAGAGGGTAAGAACGAAGTCCTGTTATTTAATGGACGTCATGGCTCTTCATTGTATTAAACAGGTATCATTCTGCAGAAACTCTCAGAACAGTTTTGGTCATGGCATGGCAAACTGAAGTTTAACACACCACTGTTCATACTCTTGGCACAACATACATTAATATTATGAGAATGTATCTTCCTCTTATATATTTCTATCATATGAAAATTAGTTTAACAATAATCTCTACAACTTCAATATGCCAAAGGCCAACCTCATAAAATCTCTAAGTAGGTATCCTAAGAATTTCTCTAGAAGATGAAGGACAAGTATATTTAACTTTGTATTACAATGAAGAATTCAAATTACTCCATGTCAACAAATATTTACAGAGATCCATTATTTGTCAAGCCCTGTGCTAGGCACTGAGGATGCAAAGATTAAAAATCCAGTGTTTTTCCCCTAAGGACCTTATATTCTGTGGGCAGGGCAGGCCTGAATGACTGACACAATTTTTGTTTTTAGTTGCAATAAAACAGGTTTGTGGTACAATAAAACAGAGTGCTGTGGACTTCCCTGGTGGCTCAGATGGTAAAGAATCCACCTGCAATGTGGGGAGACCTAGGTTCAATCCCTGGGTTGGGAAGATCCTCTGGAGGAAGGCATGGCAACACACTCCAGCATTCTTGCTTAGAGAATCCGCATGGACAGAGGAGCTTGGCGGGCTACAGTCCACAGGGTCTCAAAGAGTCAAACATGATTGAGTGACTAAACACATGCACACTCAGCAGGTTCTGTGGAACATGACAATCAGCACTAAGCCCAGCCAGGACACGTCAGGGAAAGATCACTGGGACAGGTGACCCTTGAGATGTCTTGAACAGTGAAGTGAAAGTTGCTCAGTCGTGTCTGACTCTTTGCAAACCCATGGACTGTAGCCTACCAGGATCCTCTTTCTATGGGATTCTCCAGGCAAAAATACTGGAGTGGGTTACTATTTCCTTCTCCTGACCCAGGGATCGTACCCGGGTCTCCCACATTGTAGGCAGACACTATACCCTCTGAGCCACCAGAGAAGCCTTGAACAATAAATGGAAATAAACCAGAGAAAGGGAGGAAAATGGGAAAGAGGAAATAGAAGTTCTAAGGAAAGAAAGCACACTGATCAAGTAACAAGAAACATAGAACATATAGATGCTCCAGTCTCATCATTTGTGCTGCTGCTGCTAAGTCACTTCAGTCATGTCCGACTCTGTGAAACCCCATAGATGGCGGCCCACCAGGCTCTGCCATCCCTGGGATTCTCCAGGCAAGAACACTGGGGTGGGTTGCCATTTCCTTCTCCAATGCATGAAAGTGAAAAGTGAAAGTGAAGTCACTCAGTCATGTCCGACACTCATTTGTGCTATGACAGTTTTAATCTTGACATTTTGCTCTTGAGGATGTTTTGACCTCATCATTCAATAGTTAATCAGAGAAAGAAGTAAAAATGTCCTCAGATTCACTACAGGGTAGTCAAAATAACTTTATCAAAATCTCTTGACTGATAAATAACCCAGTGGCCATGGAACACCACCAGCAGTGTGGTTCAGCCACACTGTAAGAATCCAAGGTGTGGAATGTTTGGTCACACACAGGTGCCCAGAGCCTCAGCTTGTTGCCCTGCCATAATTACTAACAGTGCCCCTTCCTTTCAGGAGTGTCCCAGTTTGGGTAATTAACCATACGGTGACTGTCATCAAAAGCCTGGTGAGACAGTTCAGACTTGGTCACAGAGGATCTGCAATCCATGCTAAGGAGCTTGGGCTTTAGCTAATGGAACCAATGAAGAGGATTATGCAGAAGAATAAAATGATCAGGTATTTTAGAAAGGCTGCTTGGGCACCTAGGTTCTCTGTGAGCCCACGTGGTGTCTTTGTGCTAACTAGAGGATGGTGTCCCCTCTGGGTAGACTCAGCCCTTCTACCCAGCACATGAGAGCTGGGTTTCAGCCCCCTGATCCCGCCCTCCTCCCACCCCCAGCCAGGCACACACATGGCTGCTCTCTGGCAGTGTTAAACGATGAACATTTCAGGACACTGGAAGACTGGAGAGCAATTCCGAGTTTGAGGTAGCAGATACAGTTAGAAATGGGAAGGTGCAAAGAGCAGTGGCATCAGGGAGCTGAACATGCTGATAACAATGCTTGTTCACAAGATTACACATGAGATTGAAAGTGGGCAGAGAATAAAGAGAGGCCAAGAAAGAAGTGAGAACGAGGGGAAAACAGAAAATTCAAGCAGCTGGAGGTCAAAGAACAAGTCTGGTGGGAAGGAGACTAAGCACCCGAAAGAGTGTGAAGACTCTGTCAGAGGTGAGGTTGAGAGTGGAGTACTGACATTACCGATTTCTGATTTCAGATGAGAGGAATTCCAGAGTGTGGACTCCAATATCCTTCAGAAAACCCCATACCAAAACCAAACAACTAATGCTGGTGAGATGCTCCCTACTTTATTTCATTTCTCATCCACTGCTCAGAGACACGCACATTCAAAGTAGCAGGAACCCAGTCATAGCCACATCTGCAAGGCTTGTGTGGAGAGAGAGAAGGGCTGCTTTCTTTTTCATGTATTAATCATTTTACTATAACTTCTACCCTGAAGGAGGATAAACACCATTAATACAGTCACCATTAATACAGTGCAAATATGGTGGAATAAAGATCATCAAGGAAGATTTATTGAATACTTTCCATCAGTTTTGGGGGCTACAGAAAGGAAAGGGATGATCCTGGACTTTAGGGAGCTTAGAACTGAGAACTGACCTGGATCGGGCTCAGGAAGAGACAGTGTGAACTGATGAAAGAGTTGTTAGGAGGGAAGAATTAACACACTTCCGTAAATGAAGTGAGGATTCAGGGAACTGGACACACTGGTTGCCTGGGCCACCTGACATACCTGACCAAAGACGGAATCAAGAGAGGGAACCTATGATGAAGTGCACAGTCAGATACAGCACAGAACAAGAGCAGGCCCAAGTCTTTGAGTCAGACTGCAACTAAAGTTCAAACTTCTTACAGATCTTAGAAATGAGCGCAGGCAACAGGAGTCTCTCTCATCAAAGACAAGTCTTGTTCCAGGCTTGAGTCCTTCATTGCATCAGAATGAGCTACTCCTGCAAAGGCAAATCTATTTCTTCCTAAAAGTTTGCCTCAGCATGTTCATTACATTATTGGCTCCAAATTTAATAAACTATGACTCGGGAAACAAATAGCAGTGGCAGTGAGTTTGTTTTGGTATTATTATTATAACAATCTTCATACAAAGTAGTTTGCTCACTCCTAAAATGCATCTTCAGGCAGTACAGATTATTTTGTCCAGTATGCTGCTGCTGCTAAGTCGCTTCAGTCATGTCCAACTCTGTGCGACCCCATAGATGGCAGCCCACCAGGCTCCCTCGTCCCTGGGATTCTCTAGGCAAGAACACTGGAGAGGGTTGCCATTTCTTTTTTTAATTGTCCAGTGTGAAACATAACTAAAAAATAGCTTTCAATGGTTATATAGGAGCTGCCACGCTAAATAATATGCAAGTAATAAAATTAGATTTGTTGAAAGCCTGGTAACCTTAATACCCAACAACCAAAAAATAAAAAATAAATAAAAAATAAAGGGAGAGAGAAAAACTCAGAGTTGCAAATGATCCCCTGGAAAATGTAGCTCAAACTGAGAAAAACTACATTATTTACTATTTCTCCATGCACTGCCACCAAATATCAATTATTGCTGCTTCAAAAGAGTTAAGAATCTCTTCTTCACAGAATACACAAAAATTAACTCAAAATGGAAGCACAGACCTAAATATAAGGGTAAAATAATAACACTCTTTGTGTAGTAAATCTTCACAACCTTGGGTTAAGCAAAGCTTTCTTGCTTATGACACCCAAAGCACAAAAAGAAAACAGATAAATTTGGCCTCATTGAAATTTTGGTTTTCAAACAAACTTTTGGTTCTCGATAGATACCATCAAGAAAGTTAAAAGAAAATCTGTAGAGTGGAGGAAATATTTGAAAATCATAAATCTGATAAGGGACATGTATTTAGAATATGGCAGAAAGTGAAGAGAAACTAAAGAGCCTCTTGATAAGGGTAAAAGAAGAGAGTGAAAAAGCTGGTTTGAAACTCAACATGAAAAAAACTAAGATCATGGCATCTGGTTCCATCACTTCATGGCAAATAGATGGGGAAAAAGTGGAAGCAGTGACAGATTTTATTTTCTTGGGCTCCAAAACCACTGCAGATGGTGACTGCAGCCATGAAATTAAAAGACGCTTGCTTCTTGGAAGAAAAGCTATGACAAATTTACAGTGTACTAAAAAGCAGAGACATTACTTTGCCAACAAAGGTCCGTCTGGTCAAAGCTATGGTTTTTCCAATAGTCATACATGGATGTGAGAACTGGACCATAAAGAAGGCTGAGCACCAAAGAACCGAGGCTTTTGAACTGTGGTGCTGCAGAAGACTCTTGAGGGTCCCTTGGACAGCAAGGAGATCAAACCAGTCAATCCTCAAGGACATCAGTCCTGAATATTCACTGGAAGGACTGATGCTAAAGCTGAAGCTCCAATACTTTGGTCACCTGATGTGAAGAGCTGACTCGCTAGAAAAGACCCTGTTGCTGGGAAACACTGAGGGCAAGAGGAGAAGGGGGCGGCAGACAAAAAGACAGTTGGATGGCATCATGACTCAATGGACATGAGTCTGAGCAAACTCTAGGAGTTAGTGAAGGACAAGGAAGCCTGGCGTGCCACAGTCCATGGGATTGCAAAGAATCTGACATGACACGAGAATGAATAACAACAATAATGCTACTACATACATGGATGGCTCTTGAAAACATGCTCAATAAAAGGAGCCAGGCACAAAAGGCATATATTGTACGATTCTATTCATGTGAAATGTTCAGAATAGGCAACTGTATGGAAACAGGTTAGGAGCTTCTTGGGGTGTACAAACGGGTGACGGGGGAAATGGGGGAGTGACTGCTAATGGGTACAGAGTTTCTTTGGAGTGATGAAACTGTTCACAAGTTGGGTGTGGTGTAGATTGCAAAACTGTGAACATACTAAAAACATTAAACTTCACACTTTAAATGAATGAATTGTATGGTATGTGAGTTACATCTAAAGAAAAAAAAATATTAGAAACTCCCCTTCTAAGCTTCATCCCCTTTAAACCTTAATGTCTTTTAATCCATGGCTCAGCCTGAACTTCACGTTAAAGCCTCCTATCTTCTCATTTAAAAGGTTTAAGAGTTATTTCCCAAATTCACCTGAGTCATGATTGTGTCCAAGGGGACTTCCCTGGCAGTACAGTGGTTAGAGCTCTGTCCTTTCATTGCCAAGGATGCACGTTTAATCCCTGGTCAGGGAACTAAGATCCCTCAAGCCACACAGTGCCGCCAAAGCAAAACAAACAAACAAACAAAAAACAACTGTGTCTACGAACTCAGAAACAGAAGTAAATGAAGGAAAGACTATATGCAGATTCAGACTTCAGCATGATTTTAAAGTTAATGGCTTTCTGGAAGGAAAAAAAGTTCATGCTTTAAAAAGCAAAAATCAACTAACTCCTCTAAGGAGAAGTGGTTCTCCCATATGATAGCCGTTGGTACAGACTGTTCAATAGATGCCCAAAGGGCAACATTCCAGCTCTGGGCAGTGGCTTTACTCATCCAGGCTGTTCCTCCAGCCAGCCCTCTACCATGCCTGCTCTCAAGATGTGATCAGGGGCTAAACTGCAACAAGCACTTTCCTCCTCCTTCCTGCCGTTTCACTCGAGCAGCAGGAAGCGGGTCATGTTCTCTTAGCTTCTCAGCAGCCATCTTAGGGCCATGGGCCTGTTCCGGGACTGCGGGCATCCTTCACAGTCAGCCTTCCCTGACTCTAGAGTACAGGATGTGACATTCTGGAGAGAGCAGGTCACCCAGCCCCCATGATAGCAGGGAAGTCATTACTGTGTGTGGATCTGGTGCCATGCCTTTTCCTCTGTGAAAGTCAAGGTGGTCAATTCTCCATCTGCTGGCTGTTGGCCTGGGATGGCCTGGGCTTGGCCAAATGGACGCTTTACCCCGGACTTTGAATCTGGAGCAGACAGGGACAAGCGGGAGTGCAGCAGCAGACGGCATTCTACCCAGCTGCTGCTGATGCTGAGAAGACAGCTATCATCTCTCGGCTTCCTGCCCTTCGGGACTGCTGTGATCTCTTGGTTTCTGCTGTGGTCCAGGTTTGACCTACCACCTTTTTTGGTGCTGTGAGTCACATTCAGTGAAGTCTTTTTTTTTAAGGTAATAAGAAACAGGGGGCTTCCACTGCTTATAATCAAGAGTGATGACTGATACACCTAGCATTTTCCTTACCCTCTTTTAGGAGAAGCTGACAGCTCCAACTCAGCTGTCTGAACCTTAAACTTAGCAACAGCGCCTGTTCTTAGGGTTTTCAAATGGAGAAGCAGGAACTCCCTTGAACAACTGAGGAGGGGCAGGTGGCTTGTAGCATCTGTCAATTTCTCTCTCTGGTTAGCCACCAATCTCTCTTGCCCACAACAGACACTCACTGGTCCTCTTTCCTTTCTTTCTCTCCCATTTTTGTTCCTGTTCTGCATACTATGTTTCTAAGTTGACAGTTGCGCTCAGTCATTACTTAAAACGATTTTCGGTTATTCAGCATAACACAGGCTACTGGCCTCCTAAGCCAGCCTTAAAAAGTTTAGTATGACAAATATTATCTACACAGAGTGGAATGGTTCCCAACACTGTGTTAACTAAGTATCATAATATTTAAACAATCTTTAGATGGAAACAAAATGAGATGGAAAGATCCCTGTGTTTTTAAAACCGAACAAGTTACTGCTTTAAAAAGTCCTAAGCATTTGTAACAATGAATCTCATTCTGGGACCCTACCCATGACTCACTCACTTTTGAACACTCTGAGAAGCTCACTAAATATCATATCAAACTCACAGCCCACCTCTCGTCTTTATTAATTTGGCTGAAATCTAGGTTTTTTTGGCAACTGAAAATTGCCAAGAGTGTTGACAACTCTTCAGTCTGCTTATTAGAGTCCTCTGGGAAGCAAACGTGTTCATTTACTCCTTGGCCATTCTCAGTCCCCTTTTTTTCTCATCAGCAACTCAAATTCCATTTCCCCATCCTTTGTACATTCTCTAAGTAGTGAAATTCCTATTTACATAAAAATAATATCTGAAGGAACTTCAATTTTTACCTATATAAAAATCTGGAGCTATTTTTTAAAATAGGAAATATTTGTAAGAAAAGCACCTGAAGTTACTTCCTTTTACTCTGGGGAAGTAATGGAGGTGGCATCTTAACCCAGCTGTGTTTTCCCACTAATACTGTGGAAATTTTAAACTCATTTTCAACTCCAGCTGTCAGTAGTTTGTAGGAAAACCATCTAATGCATGTAGGTTTTTATGACTCATTATATTCTGACCTCATGGATACAGAACCCAGCAGGGTGAAAGAAGCCTGCTGAGCCACTTTCTTAAACACACACTATTAAATCTGACCTTAGGACTTGTAGAAATAAAATAATCTGGGTTACAAGTTTATCATTATTTGAAGCAAAATTTTTGTAAAGTTCTGAAAAAATGTGTTACTCCAACTATTGCTGAGGTAAGACCTCTAAATCAGGCTGAGGTTTTGGACAGCTTCTGATATCTATCAATCCAACCCCAATTATAAACACCACATTAGTTGAGAAGATAGTGAAAGGTTGGGCATGTCAAGACATGCCCTGGACAAGCCCGGACAAGTCCCGACAGTTGGCCGACGCCCAAACAGGAACCAGGGGCGGACCAAACTTCCAGGGACCAACCCCCTGTAGCCTGGCCCAATCAGGTGCTGGCACGGAGCCCCTGAACACCAATCACTGCTGCAGCCCGCGCTTTTTACCTTATATGGAAGAACCTGGTTTGAATGCCAGCCCTGGCTATAAAAACCCCTTCCTCACCCCCTCATACCTTGCAGACTCCCTTCCCTTCCTCGCTTGCCACTGGGAGTTCTGCCCGAGAGCGACCGCCCAATAAAGGCTTTCATCAACGGTCCCGAGAGGTGGCTTTTTCTTTCCGCGGCGGTTTCTTACAGATAGCTCTACAGAACGTATCTCTTGGATACGAGGGGAATGAAAGAAAGTGTCTCTACAGAACAGAAAATATTGCTCAGACAGAGGATGGTGATGAGAAATGGGAAGTTAAGAAAATAAGTTTAACTGAAGTAAATTCCTGAGCAATGCAAGTGAAAGACACTCTTGAATCTATTTTCTTGGTCTTTGAGTATTATTATGGTTGGAGGATATGAAAGTTGGTGTCTGCTGAATGTCTGCTGAATGAATCAATGGAGGGTTTATACTATGGTCAAAATGATATCTAATTTAACTATGTACAACTTCATTTTTATTAGTTGCAAAACAACTTTTAAAATTTGGTGCAGGAGGTCAGGCAAACATGTTTATTTACCTTCAGTCTATTTTTTTTCCCTTTGGAACTAACTCAGTCAAAACAACTGGTTTATGCCTTTAAGATAAAACAGAAAGAAAAATATGACCACCTAGTTGCTTCCTATGAACTGTGCCAACTGTAAATTCTGATTCCAAAAGCATTTTAAGTTGTGCCTTTTCAAATGGATAAGACAATGCAAAGGACAGAGCAACTTAACTCTGAAGGATATTTATTATGACTAAGTTAGTGCACAAAAAGTTAATAAATACTTGGGCTTTTAGCTTTAGAAAACTGAAGAGAAGGGGGAAAAGTCCTATACTTTAGGTAAAGAATTAACTTACAACAAGAAAAAAACAATTTTAATTCTGTCATATTGAATTTTACAGCTATATCAATTTAAAGCCTTGAAGAAATTCAGAATAGATTTAGAGACTAAAAGGAAAATTTCTGAGGATCTGTAGCAAAAATATGGTCTTACCTCGAAGACTCCATTGAGGGGTATCAGGTGTCTTAGGTATCCATTCATCCTGATTTTTAGTTACAGATCCCCACCCTAACCCCCAAGTTCAACCTGGACACGTGGCTGCCCTGCCATGCAAGACAACATTTCCCAGCCTCCCTTTAGCATGGCTAGATGTGGCCATGTGTGACTATGTCTCAGTCAACGACACAGGATCGGAACTGATTTGGGTAATCTTTCCAAAGACCAAGCTGCATGCCCTGGTTTCTCTCCTGCCCAACAGTTGGAAATGGGGATGAGAGACCTGGAGCAACCTTTGAAGCCCATCAGCATATGAGCCCCAGTCTACTCATATCTGGACTGTTATGTGCAAGAGAAACAAACTTCTATCTCATGGAGGGCACTGAATTTTGATGCTGCTTGCCTGCTCTGTGAAATGATTTAGGTCCCTTCAGACCCTTTACCTATTTCCCTTTGCCAGCTGGCCCAGTAGGGATTGTGGAGAGACACTGCAGGAGCAGACAGTTTTGTTTTTGGCTCTGGTGTGCTTCCAGTGAAGTCTCCGGGAGGCCCAAGCAGCCAGCAGAACCCACCAGCACCTTCCTGAGGAGTTTTGCGGCCAAATATCTCCAAAGAAACACTCTCCAATTGACAGAACCCTAGAGAGCAAATTTCTTGCAAGTTCCTGAGGGCTGGTTCCATAGCCAGCCAGTTCTCCCTGGTTCCATTAGCAACCCTGTATGCTCTTTCAACTCCGGGAGTTGCTGATGGACAGGAGGCCTCACGTGCTGCAGTCCATGGGGTCTCAAAGAGTTGGACACGACTGAACTGACTGAACTGATGCTCTTTCAACAGGGTCTGCACATCAGCCTTGGGGGCTACTTCCTTGTATACTCTATCTCAGCCCCAGGGTTTGTGACTACTTCCTACAGCCATGATTCCTATAATCTTTAGAGTTCTTCCTACTGGCCAAACCTTAATTCTCTAATGCTTCCTGACTTGATGGAAAAGTCTAACAAACTTTATGTGCTTACTCTAATACCAATTAACAAAAGCTAAATTTATACTGAACAAAAGGCCTCTGGAATTGAAATGAGAAGAAAGAGCCTTCTCATATTCCCCCTTCTGATGCTGTACATAGAGTTTGCTTAGAGATTAAGGGTAGACTTGAGATTTCAGGAAGATGTGCTTCCACATTTTTGCTTCCACTGATTCCAAAGCATAGTTTAATGTCTCCATGAGCCAGCTATCACTTTCTACTAAGACGATACTTTTTCACTGCTAGTAAACATTATGGAAAAGTTTCAGCAGAGCTAATAAACCCTTAAAATGCCATAAAGGCACTTGGCATCTGTACCGGGTCACTTGCTCTCTCAAGCCAAGCCCCTTCCCTGGCACTGTTCTCTTCAGGCCACGTTTCTCTTGGCTCTAAGAAAACTGCACAATGCGCTGTGATCTAGGCTCCTAACTTAAAGAGCCCCTTCCTAACTCAAACAATGAGCCAGTAACATTTAGTTCCTAGAAAAGTACAGGCAGGGTCGCCATTTGCTGTTGTGTGCAGAAGAAACCCCACTTGGGGATGGCTTTGTCTGTGGCTTATTGTCCAAAGCAACTCCAGCTGTGTTTGGAGGCAGCTCTCACTGCCCTTCCCCAGTGCGCACTCAGTGCACACTCTCACACTCTTCCCCAGTGCACACTCTCTCAGTGCACACTCTCACACTCTTCCCCAGTGCACACTCTCTCAGTGCACACTCCCAAACTCTTCCCTAGTGCACACTCTCACTGCCCTTACCCAGTGCACACTCTCTCAGTGCACACTCTCACACTCTTCCCCAGTGCGTACTCTCTCAGTGCACACTCTCACACTCTTCCCCAGTGCACACTCTCACTGCCCTTACCCAGTGCACATTCTCACACTCTTCCCCAGTGCACACTCTCACACTCTTCCCCAGTGCACACTCTCACACTCTTCCTCAGCGTGCACACTTCTGTGAGTGAGAAACTTGTAGCATGGCCCTGGACCACTGGACCCCCAGTCTGCTTTTCTAGGCTGTCTTCTGCTCTGCTTCCCCTCACTTTCTGATCCCACAAGCAAGCTGGTTGACTTTATGACCCTTAGAGCAAAGGGCAAGCCAACTCCTTTCCTGCTTCAGGGCATATGCATAGATGGCTCCTTTGGCCTAGAATGCTGGGTTCATCCATCTTCACACTACTCTTGCATCCTTATCCTTCAAGTCTCAATTTAAGTGCCTATAAGATCTTTATCAAAACTTTCCATGACCCTTAACCCCATCACTCCTACAGCTAAAAGAAACATTGCTGTTTGATTCTTCCATTACTGCATTCTTTGTCTTCATAACACGTATCAAGTTTGTAACTGTATATTTGTTGTTTTGATTAAAGTCTGGTTCCCTCTCCAGACTTCAAGGTCTACTAGAGCAAGGACTGCAGTTGTTTTGCTCACAATAGTATCCACAAGTTGGCCTACAGAAACTGAAGCAACAGTAAGTTCTCAATAGATATTAATGGAGCCAGTATAACACAGTGGTCAATCACATGGACTTTGGAGACAGACTGTCTAGGTTCTGACACTTTAACTAGCTATGTGCCCTTGAACAACTAATGACAATTTCCTTATCTACAAAACAGAAATAATAATAGTACTACACTGATGAAGTTGTTAAAATGACAAAGTGAGTAAATATTTGTAAATGACTGTATTATATGCCTGTTAAATTGTAAATTGGAGTCAAGTTATTAAATACCATGTTGCCCTTCTAAAGAGAACTAAATGAACTTTCACTTCCTAAAATTCTATACATCACACCTATTAAATTAGAAGACAATTTAAAAATAACACTCAGTGCTAATGATGCTGTAAATGTTTTATATACATCATTTACATGTAAATATAAAACCATTACATTCCTATGTTACTGGTGGCAACATAAATGATACCATCATCCTGGAATGGAATAATACATTTTTGAAGTCATTAAAATGTTCAGGCCTACCTAGAAATATGTGTTATCTGAGCAAATAATTTAAACCCTGGTTAATAAATAACACTTTGGTGTTAGTAAATAATGGATTTTAAAAACCTGAAATGTTTAAATACATTTTAAAATGTTAATTTTATGTAATAATACACAGTTAAAAATTGTGAAATTTATTGGAGAAGGCAATGGCAACCCACTCCAGTACTCTTGCCTGGAGAATCCCATGGACAGAGGAGCCTGGTAGACTACAGTCCAAGGGTTGCAAAGAGTCAGACACGACTGACTAACACACACATGAAATTTATAAATATGAAAAGTGTTATAACATGTTTAAAAAAGAAAATTCGAAATTACATCTATACTATGAGCACATGATAGTGTATGGTCTATATAACATACTATTTTAATCATATACATATATTATGTGAGCATGTTTGCAGAGACAAAATCTAGATGGAGACATGAAAACAATAATTGTAAACAGCAAAACTATTTAAGATTTTTTAATTATTGCTTTCCCAGTGGGTACCCAGCTTCCTATGACTAAAAGATGTTATTAAGGTGATTTATTTCACCTTATTTTTTTAAGAGGCTAATTTTTAAGTTAATGTTTTAGACACAAATACTAATAGCTGATTTGAAATAAGGCAAGTTTGTTACCTAGATAAAACTTATCACAGCCTTTCTATACACACAAACAGATAACTAAAATTTTAAAATGTGCTTATTTGGTCAACAGGAATACAGATTCTTGAGATCTATAGATTGACTTTAGATTCTGAAGATAATAAAGATAACACAGCAAAAGGCATTTAAGGAGGCAGCAGTCATCAAAAGTAATTCTCCTGGATGCCTCTTCACCTTAAATCTGGTTCATCTCTGACCTAGTTATTAACTGACAAAGACTGCCAAAGGCCAGCTCAGGACAGAGAGAGGCAAGTTACTGATGAAGTGTTTTCAGACTGGTGATATGGATAGGAGCTCACACAAACACAGCTATGGCTGAAATCATAAGGATGTAAAGCAATGTTACACAACAGGTAAGCTTCAGAAAAATGTACATCCTAGGGTTCAAAGAAAAAAGGGTCCAAGATGATTGAGAAGAAATCTATGAGAAAGCAATACAGATTTGATAATTTTGCCTTCAAAGGGAGAATTCCCTTCCTCTCTTCCCCCTGCCCTGCCCCTTTTAGCTAACTTTAGAAGCCTAAAATACAAATTAATAGCTGGGTAACCAGAAAATGGTGTTGCAATGGAAAGAAATCTTAACTCAATTAGCATCATGTCAGCCATTTCCTTTCCAGTTGTGTTAAATATGTTGCTCTTCTCCTCCGAGTCCTTCCTTACAGGCTCTCCTCCCTTGTCTGGTGAGTCACACATCTTGCTTCACAAATTACACTGTTATTAGTCCCAAGCACAGTGATGCAGGCAAAAGCAAGGGAGTTGAGAACCTTGTTGCTGCTAGAGACTCAGAGGAGCCCAAGGTGAGGCCCTCATTCTGTCTCAAGTTTTCCCACTGCAGAAACTGGAGGATTGGCTGGGTGCAGAGCCTGCAGAAGCTCCTGGCCCACTTAGTCTCAGGTCAGGAAGACTACCATACAAATCAAAAACCTGCAATCGAAGAACTTAAAAAGAAAAGAAAAAAAAAAAAAAAGGAATGCAGTGCTACAGACACCACCTCAAGTAGCTCACTGCCTTTCAAATAGCTGAAAAGAACGAACCTTGGACCTAGAGTCAGATGGCCGGGGTTCAATCTGTCATTTAATAGCTAAATGGTCTTGGACAACTCAGCCTCTCTGAATCTTCATCTGAGTTACCATTAAACAGTGCTAATTCTGTAAGGACCTGTTGTGAATTAAGAGTGATTAGGTATGTAAAAAAACCTGAAAACAGTGAAGTACAGAATCAATGTTATATAATGATACAATCTTATTATCCTGACCTTATTGGGTAGGGACAAGAATCCTTAAATCTTAAATAAGGTTAAATGGCAAGTTTAAAAAGATTTTCTGAGGGAGAGGAATGGGACACCTCCTGTCCTTCATAGCTGCCTTCCTGCCATGAAGTGCACATCTCTCACTACTGAGAAAAGATAACTGATTTCATATTTTTCTTTCAGTAAAAGAAGCCCACATGACAGACACAAACTGTGCTAAACAGATAGCTTGGAGACAAGCCCTGAAGAGGCTGTATTGTGTAGCGTCACCTGGTTCCAACCTCCCCAAAGATCACAAGGGGGATGCCCAAACCTCCCCACACACAACACCCTGGGACAGAATTTCAGGACAGGACGTGTAGGAACCCAAGGCCTACTGGCCTGTCAAGAATAAGTGTTTAAGAATCTGAACACACATCCTCACCCCCTTTAAAGCTATATGATCTCATCTGTAAAACAGGTATAACAATTTCTATGTCTGTAAAAACTAGGTCAGGATTAATGAGGCCGTGTGTCTAAATCACTTTGCATAATGCTTGGTGTATAGTAAGTGCCCAGTAAACTGCAGGTGTTGGTACTCTGGTCACTATTTACATTTCCACCTCAACAGTACTGTGGACTTTCAGGTGGCACCACAGCCAGCCATCATTCATTGACTTCCTACAATACCTTGATCGGTATTGAAGTTACTCAACCAAGTGTTAGTTGGGAAAAGCTTTTCTGAGGGACAATTCATTTCCTTGACAGGGTAGGTAATTAATTTTCTCAGCGTCAGCAGGATTTCTTACATCATGGTACTTGTCCTGTGCAGTATCAACAAAGGAATCTTCTGTGACAGAGAGTGAAACCTATAGAAGGGTGCACAGCCACATCTTGATCAAGACAGAATTTGGGGATTTCCCAGGTAGTCCAATGGTTAAGAATCCATCTTGCAATGCAGTGCAATGCAGGGGATACTTGTTCGATCCTTGGTCCAGGAAGATCCTACATACCATGGAGCAACTAAGCCCATGTGCCACAACTACTGAAGCCTACAAGCCACAGAGTCCTGCTCTGCAATAAGAGAAAGCCCAAACACTGCAATGAGAAGCCCAAACACCGCAACTAGAGAAAACCTGTGTGGAGCAACCAAGACCCACCGCAGCCAAAAATAAACAATTTTTTTAAAAGGAAAGAATTTGGAACATCTGTCTTACTCACCGATAAAGAGGAGGCAAGTTACTCTTAGGGAAGGACTTCGTGGCTCACCAGAGAAGGCTTCCTGGTGGCTCAGATGGTAAAGAATCCGCCTGCAATGTGAGAGACCTGGGTTCAATCCCTGGGTTGGGAAGATCCCCCTGGAGAAGGGAATGGCTATCTACTCCAGTATTCTGGCCTGGAGAATTCTGAGGACAGAGGAGCCTGGCAGGTTATAGTCTATGGGGTCACAAAGACTCAGACTTGACTAAGCGACCTCCACTTTGGTGTTATCAGGGCAACATGATGAAGCAAGCCCCCAATTTTAATATTTAAAATATTTGCTTATGAAATGCTTCCTGCTGCCTCTGCAGAAGGAAGCATCCCTTGAAAAGAACAAGATGACAAAGATTCCCATAGTGTTCAGATAAGGGTGGCGTGCATGGGTGTGAGGGCCTATGGCACAGGACAGGGATGCAGTGAAGAAGTGCAGAAAAATAACCTCAATTACACGTTTCCAGCAGCTTTCTTCTTTGACTCAGAAATCATTAAAAAGAACAATAGAAAGGGAGATTTGCCCCTAGCAAGTAGTGCTGGCATGAGATTGGGAAACTGGGCACCTGCTGGCATAGTCACTGTTTCCTCCTCTGAGCAAAGGGATGGGTCATGTCCCTTCCTCAGCCAGGGCCACTTCACTGCCTATGGCCACCGGCACTTGCTACTTACTCACCCAAAGAAAACAACTTGTAAGATCTCAAAACTGAAAACAACTAGCCATTCCTGTCCAAGTCTATCTAATGCAAGAAGTCCCTTAATGAAAAAAAAAATGCATGTAACACCCAGGTTTTAAGTAGATAGGGGAAAGACAGAGACAGAGAGACGGAGTCAAAGAGAGACATGGGGCGTATTTGCAAAGTCTAGAATACACAGAAAATATCTCATCTATTAATTATACTTTGGGGAGAATTAATGACTAAAACCATGGCTTTAAATTTACGGATCTTTTGCCTGCAAAAGCACCTGGAGGGAAAAACATCCTGGGTATACTGTATGAAAATGGGACATATTATTTAAAAATAAAAATTTCCCTAGGTTTCTACACTTCTCAAATATACACCTTCTGAAATGGGCATCCTTAAATTTCTTTCCAATATATATTTATATGATTTTCATTTCTCTCTTCGATTTCTGCCATTAGGTGCTGTGAATCAAAGAAAATACCACGCTGACACATACCAAGGTCCCAGGTCAGCGCCACATCAGGTATAGCACCAACTCCTTTTCCCTTGCTGGGGAAGCTCCAACATGTGCCAATTCAACCTGCTGCTACTCTGTTGATCATGAGGTGGGAATCAACAGGTTTCTAAGCCTTTTTAAAATTCCTTCCTCTCTAAAATTTATTGAGTATTTCCTCAAAAAATTTTTTTTTTCTGCTAAACCATACAATAACCTGATTCTGTAGAGCAGGAGCCCTTGGGAACCTAGAGAAAAGTGGTGGAACTGGGGCCGGGCTGACCCACGGGCAGGTTGCTGGTTCCACGTGCTGTACTCTTGGGATTCCAAGTTCCCCTGTGTCATCACATTGGTGAAACTTAATTATAAACCTCTTAAGGTTGACCAAAAAGAAAAGATACTCGGAAAGTAAACAAAATAATCATGATATTCAATTCCTACTGTACTGAAGACTACAGATCCAGAACTTTGTTTTACCTGTCACATCCATATTAACACTTAGATCTTTATACATTTTGAGTTGTCCATATAGATATTCAAATGGTCATTCTTTCCTTATAGGTATCTATAATGTTATAAATCAAGGGTCCAGTATGTATTGGAGTTAATGTATTGCATCTGATATGTAAAGCAGAGGTCTATTTTTTTGAATTTCTAGTCTTTTTCATGGGTCTAGTGTGATTTTGACTTTAATATATATATTTTAAATTCCCTGGTGGCTCTGACGGTAAAGCATCTGCCTGCAGTGCAGGAGACCCAGGTTTGATTCCTGGGTCGGGAAGATCCCCTGGAGAAGGAAATGGCAATCCACTCCAGCACTCTTGCCGGGAAAATCCCATGGACGGAGGAGCCTGGAAGGCTGCAATCCATGGGGTCACCGAGGGTTGGACACGACTGAGAAACTTCACTTCACTTCACTTCACTTCAAGTCTTCCTTTCAGCTAGTATTGAGACCTACTACCAGCTACAAAGGCTTCCCTGGTGGCTCAGTGGTAAAGAATCTGCCTGCAATGCAGGAGACTCATGTTTGATCCCTGGGCTGGGAAGATCCCTTTGAGGAGGGCATCGCAACCCACTCCAGTATTCTTGCCTGGAGAATCTCATGAACAGAGGAATCAGGCAGGCTACAGTCCTTTGGGTAGCAAAGAGTCAGACATGAGTGATGCACTCATCAGCTACAAAATTACTAGGTCAGGCCAGAAAGGTTATGCAGTGGAATGGAATAGAAGAGAAAACATCAATACACATCAAATATTGTTTCGGAAACTTTTTCCAATTAATGTGTGTGTGCATTCTAAGTGGAGATCTGAAAGTATTTACCATCAGTGATCATCAAAGAACAAACAAAAAAGGTTTGAAAACCACTGCTAAAATGTGACCTGTGAAAAATTACTTAGGAAAATCCAACCTGAATATTAGTTGACAGTCAAGTTCTGAAGTTTTTCTCTTCCACAGGTGGTTGTAGACCAGAATTCACAGAAAGCAGATATAGTGGAAACAAGCAAGGGAAAGCCAAGCTAATGGAACAGGAGGAGCTCATTACAAGTCTGTAATGCTGACCCAAGGTCAGAAGTAACAGTGAGCCTGTGATGGGAACATCACACATGAAAACTGCTCATCTGCACAGTTTGAGATTTGTTCAGCATCAGCATATTTCACAGTTTTAAAGTTTTAATCAGATGTCAAGCAAGAAAACAAAATTTGAGGGGAAGAAATTGAAGCTAATTTAGTTATTAAATGATGTCAAGTAATCTTTATTATTGAAGAAAAGGCTCTTAGTTTGCTTGAACCTTGAAATAATTATTGTTCAGCCTGTCAGTCTAACCAGTGAGTATTTACTGACTATCTGCTGAAGTAAGTCTGGCCAATGAAACCAAATAAAAGAAATGGGCTTTGTTTTTAAACATAAGGACTTTATAAAGAACAAGTAGATTGTGCCATATGATTTTACCTTCCTAATTACTTCATTTTAGAATATGGAAATGTAAGTAAAAATGATTTCTAATCCCTCAATGTAATATTTTATCTTTTCAAATAACCTAAATATATGTATTAGCTGTGAATTTTACAGTTTTCCCATTAATGAGAATTGTATTTGATGATTATTTCACAATATATACAAATATTAAATTATGTAACAACATCTGAAACTAATATGTAAATTATATCTCAGTTTTTTAAAAAGCTAGAAAACTGCTTCCATTTCTCCTTTCTCCAGGCCCAGTGACCACACAGCACATGTTTCGGGAGGGCAGAAGGCCCAATTTTTCGCACTCTATGACATGAGAGCTTAACTTTTGCTGCACACACAAAGTATGTATCTTTTGATTTTGTTTTTATATTATGCACATGAATGTGTGTGGATATGTGTGTGTGTGTCTTTGTGGGGTATGTTTGTGTATACAAATCCTGAGCAGAGGGATTTGGAAATTCTGGTTAAGCATCTCAGTTTCCTGGTATTTCCTGAAGATATAATTCAGGGAAAAAAGGGAATCTTCTCACTGAGTTGGAGTTTCTGTACACTAAACGCCAGCTACACATCAGGTCTCTGGCTAGCTCAGCTCACACTCCTTAGAACACTACACAACTGCTCTTCAAAGACTTGCCAGCAACCATGTGGGCAAAAAAATAAACAAATACAGAGAAAATGGTTTTCACAATACAATATTGTAAAGTAATTAACCTCCAATTAAAATAAATTTATATTTCAAAAAAAGAGAAAATGATTTTTAAAATGAACCAAAACATTTTCTATTTGAGCAGCCTGGGAAATTCTCACTCTCTCACTGCCTGGGAAATTCTAAATCCTCCTACCTAGGAAAGGAGAAATATATCACAAGGTCACATCCCCTCTTACACAGCTCTTTTCCATTTGTTAGTGGGTTTTCACAGACTTTACGGTCTGATAATAATGAAATTCCAAAATAATTTAACTGTTTTAAAACACAGTGATTGCTGCAGTCCACTTACAATCAAACATCTGTCCCCCATTCACAGAAATCCCTGGAAAGAATTCAGGCTACTACAGTACTATATAAGGTTAAAGATTCTTAATCTCTCCATCCACCTGCTGTTTGAGGGTTTATTACCTAAGCCTTAACTTAATTAGGCTTTTAACTTAGTTTATATTTTCATCCTTTAAAATCCTTGCTACAAGACACAATATTAAGGCAACATGACCCATAAAATGATGAGACTGATTGTTGCACTGGGTTTACAAAAGTAAGTCTTGCCACTTTAGAAAGCCTTCTTTCATAGTGCCAACTCTCTGGTCTGGGCTGACACAGAGTTGTTCAGTCATTCTGGGTCTACCAACTACATAAAAAACTCAGAGTGTATTAAACCGACAAGGTCAGTGGTATTGGGTACGCAGGTGTTGCCAGGAAAAGGAAGACTACAGTTGCACTGGATTCCAGAGGGAGCTTCCCTGTGTCCCTCTCGTATCTCTCTGATATGATCTGCAGTTTATTGGGATTCAAAGTTAGGGACAGATGCCAAAATACCATTCTTGATGCCAACCGGCCTACTTAACTCCAGGCTTTTAGCTGGTAAATAAGTCAGTCGCTCTTGCCCCCAATCTTGTCTTTATAAAGGTATATTATCTCCAGTTCAAGCTTTGTCCCTAAATTCACACTGAGAAGGCCCTGGAAAGCCCAGGGCTCTTGATAGATGGCCTGGGACCTAAAGCAAATGAATGGTTGCCACACTACACTCTGTTCCATGAGCTCTTGGAGCCAGACCCTCCTCCCACACCCATCCTGTCAGTAATGCTTCTACTATGGCTTTGTGGGCCCAGGAAAACTCAGATGAATTGTGTGTGTGTGTGTGTGCGCGCGTGTGTAAATGTTTGCATAAAAGCACATCCTTTCTGACCTCTAACTCTGAAATGATTAGCAGAACAAACTGACTTTTGTAAAAGAAGTATTTGATGTTCTTCCTTTTTGCCGGATTTTACTATATTTTAGGGGAGTCTTGGCACAGGACTTTCATTACCCTGCTTCAGAGGCTATGTCAAAGCCAGACTGTATCCACCATAAAGGGTCTCAATAATCATAATGTGATTTTCACAGAAAATCAGTCACACGATGATATAATAAATAAGCACCAGTTAGCTCCATGAGGGAAGGGTCTTGCCTCTGTTGTCACTCCTGATATCCAGCATGTCAAAGCATCAACAAGTTATTGGAGAAATGACGATTATTATTGATTGAAAGTCTACCATTTTTCAATCATGCAGATGGCACTTTCATTATTTGTCTCTCTAGTCCTTATAACAAGGCTATGTGATGGACATTATTATAATTAGCCTATAAATAAGGAAATTGAGGTTTGAAGAATTTCACTAACTTGCCTAGGTCACATAGCAGGGATTCAAATCTAGGTCTGTCTGCCTTTCTAGCCCATGTTCAGTCAACCTCATCATGACTTCACTCCCAGAGCAGAAGCAAATATAGATTGACGCTTGGTCTTTTGCTCTATCAGATATCAAAATTTGCATATTATTATGGATTCAGAAACTCCTCCATGTGACAAGGACTCATAAAGGGCTGATGGAAAAGGATAGGAATACAGAGGGCTCCAATCATACATATATTCTGTGTGCAGAAAGGCAACAGAGTTCTGGCTCTCTCACTTTCCTACTACGCTGCTATAAATCTCACTGGGACTAAATTTCCTTATCTGAAAATGGCATGAGTCTTGTCTCATTGAATTAAATGTGAAATGCATAAATACACAATAAGGACTCAATTAGTGCAGTTTACTGCTAAATCCAAAATTATCTTCAAACTTATGTAAATTAATGTGATTGCTTTTAGAAATGACAGAAATTTTTTAATGGGAAGACTATACAATTATTATCTGTATCTATTTTCCTCTTCAAGAATTTGTCCCTTTGTCCAGGATTTTACTGATGAAATTTTAAGTGGAAACCTGAGAGAAATGAAAGGTGTTGTTTAAAGTCTGAACCCTCACTTGTAGTGGAGAAAGACCTTGTATATTACAGATTAATGAATGAATCATCATCTGGCAAGTTCCCCAAATTTCTTTCCCTTGCTCTGTATAAGGCTTTTCAGGAAATAAAACTGCTTAAAAGAATACCCTCACTAAACATGGGTTAGAAAAAAATAAAGTTTTGCTTTTGTTTTTCTGCACAAAGCTGGAAGTTTTAGAATTAATCAGCTAATGTCTTCTGGACATGACATTATCTCCCTCAAGATGGAACAAGCTTTAAAAAGCCTGTCACTGTGAGATGAGCAAGTTCTGCCTTGTTCCAAATTTATGACATTCTTAAGTAGTCTGAAATGTCCTTTTCCATGCTGCCTGGAGATCCATGGGCACCCTTTTCATTTCAGCTTGAGTCAAGGCTTTCCAAATAAATCAAGCTATACTGACGGAGTGTTCGGCCTCACGTGATTTCACTCTCTGAACAATTCTTCCTGTGCCTTCAATGAAACAGTTAAAACTTGCCAAAAGCAAGTAATACAGGTTAGAAGTAGAAGTTTGAATTCACCATTTACTCTTCATTACTAAAAACTTATCAAGCAAATGGCTGTTTTCTGTCTCTCTCCTGCATCAGGCCAAAAAATAAACATTTTGATCCTCTCTCTCTCTCTCTCACGCACACACACATACACAGAGTCAAGACCAACTTGGTTTTGAAGGTGCTCAAATAATAACAACATCCATAAGATGGTGCCTACCTTTCTGAAACTTCAGTGCACAAAGATGCCCCTGGCTTGTGAAAACAGTCAGAGCCAGACTCCCAGTGCTCCAGCCAGCTTTGTTCTCATCAGAGAGCAACACACCTCACTGCTGTGTAAGCTCTGAAATTCTTTCAGAGACCCACCCTCTAAAGTTGCAGGTCAAGATTTCTGACTGAGGGCAATCAGTGACGTGGGGCACGGCTCCTGGAGGACACCTTCAGGTTCTTCCTGACGCGATGCTGTTTCCTGTTTCACCACTTGGAGAGGAGAAAAGTGGAATCTATTGAGACAGTGAATCACAAATGCATCAATTGCTTCATTGTAATTCCGTTTCGGTATACACAGTCATTCGTCAACTACTACTCAGGGTAGTATTGCTCTTTGTATTAAAAGGAAGGGGTTTAGTGGCGGAGACACCCGAAACACTGCTGCCAGCCCGGCACAGTCCTCTGAGCTTGTCTGACAGTGTATTACTCTCCAGAAGCCTGAAACGTGGGCATGGCTTTTGCTAGCTCAATCACTACCACAACACAAAGCTCATTAGCTAAGGAGCATCACTCTTATTAATGCAATTTTTCCACCTGGTCATCTTTTTTTTTCTTAGAATAGTTGGATGTGATTCGCTTTGTTTTGTGTCTCAAAGAATAATCACCACAGACAAGGAAAGACATAGTAGCACGATATAAACATTGTTTGCCTGCTTCAGATGCTTCCATTTTAAAGGCAGGTGTCCCTCATTTTACAGAGCTTGAGATGTTACACCTTTTGGGACCATTTTCACTTTCCTTTGTCTGAGGATGAAACAGCTGCAACCGTGGATTATTTAAAGGTGCTCTGACAAGTAAAAAAGCTTCAACAAGTTGATTCCTGTCTGTCTGGTAAGCCGAACCTTGCCTCCCAAGAGGTCTGCGCAGTGCTGCCTCCCCGAAAGCCTGGTTTGAAGCTCTCCTCATTGGCTGACTCCAACCGCTGAAAGACAGCTTTCTTCTTCCGTCAGCTTAATAGCTGACAGCAAAATTAAAGTTGACTAGTGGCAGAGAAGGAGAAAATGCCAGTTTGAAGTTCTCTGAAACTTTACAGTTTCTCAAATTTCCCTAATGAATTTAGTTCAAAGAAGGAAAACTGGTCAAGGCCCTTTCACTCAACACTTGCTTATGCAATTCTCCTAGTCTGGTTTTCTCTTCTCAGATTTTTTCTATTAAAGGGTTCATAAATTTTAAAGCTCATTTGGCAGGCGATGATCTGTCAGCAGAGTGGGCAGTGAATGCACAGACTGTGGTTCAGATCTTACCAGATCTTGCCAGGAGACTATGCAGAATTACCCCACCCTGTACATTTCTAGTCTGTTGTTCAGTCGCTAAGCTGTCTCTGACTCTTTGCAACCCTATGAACTGCAGCACACCATGCTTCCCTGCCCTTCACTGTCTCCTGGAGTTTGCTCAAACTCATGTCCATTGAGTAGGTGATGTCTTCCAACTATCTCATCCTCTGTTGCCCCCTTCTCCTCTTGCCCTCAGTCTTCCCCAGAATCAGGATCTCTTCCAATGAGTTGGCTCTTTGCATCAGGTGGCCACACTATTGGAGCTTCAGCATCAGTCCTTCCAATGAACATTCAGGACTGATTTCCTTTAGGATGAACTGGCTGGATCTCCTTGTAGTCCAAGGGACTCTCAGAGTCTTCTCTCGTACCACAATTTGAAAGCATGAATTTTTCGGTGCTCAGCCTTCTTTATGGTCCAACTCTCACATTTGTACATGTTTACTGGAAAAACCAGAGCTTTGACTATTTGAACATTTGTTAGCAAAGTAATGTCTCTGCTTTTTAATACTCTGTCTAGATTTGTCACAGGAGACAACCAGTCCTTTAGAATCTCCTCTTGCCCTTTCCCACTGCTTTCCAGGCAACAGAAGCAGGCAATGTCCATGCCTGTCCATTGGCTGCTTTCTGCTCTCTCTTGCCTGATGGAAGTCTGACTCCCCTGCCAAGTCCCACAGCTCTCAGCCCAGCCTGGTGTGTGTTTATAACGATATTACAGCACTCTACGGTTACAACTTAGCTGGTTTTATATCCGCTTCCCCACTACATGGGCTTCCCTAGTGGCTCAACGGTAGAGAATCTGCCTTCAATGCAAGAGACACAGGAGATGCAGGTTGGACCCTTGGGTTGGGAAGGTCCCCTATGTCTTGGAAGGAAGACATAGCAATCCACTCCAGTATTCTTGCTGGAATAATCCCATGGACAGAGGAGCCTGGCAGACTACAATCTGTGGGGTTGCAAGAGAGCTGGACTCGACCGAGCATGCATGCAGTCCCCACTACATTGGGAATTCCTCTGGAGTATGCCTCACACATCCTTATATTCCTGGAGCTTAGCACCGTGCTGAGCTGTTCAATACATGTCAATAGTGAATATCCCAACTTGTGGGCAACCAACACTCAGTTTCACTCTGCAGATATCTGGGGAAAAGGATACTTCTGAACTCTACTCTGGCTTCCCTTTCTCAGAATTAAATAAGCCAAAACAGTCCTGTAGGACCACATGTTTGTTTGTCAATTGTATAACTAAATATATGTCATCTACTGATAAGATATATGTACAAATCAAAGATAAAGTATTTATACATAGCTCATAGCTTCTATCAAAAGAATCTCACATCTGCTATATTTCTTGAGTCAGGGACAAGGTATAGTTCCTCTTTTAGAGACAGATGAAAAACCTGTACAACAGAGGAGAGCAGCTAGAGGGACAGAAGTGAGGCATTCTGGAGGTTTGCTGGCTGTGGCTTGGCGGAGCTGTTAGCCTGAGTTCCTCTGAGGAAGATGAACACAAACATGTTCCTTCCAGGACTCCTAAGGTAATGTTTCTTTTTTTCTTTTTTCTCTCTTTCTCCACTTGTGCCTCATGTATCAGTTCACTGCGAACAGAAAACAGAGAATGCAAAGGAAGCATGGCAGAGCAAGATGCATTGTGTGGGTGTCACTGCCAGGAAATACTGTTTCATTTTATTAGAAAACTTTAGGACTTAAGACATTAAATCAATTTTATATATTTGAATCCCCATTGATATATATTAAATCATTTATTAAAATATTAATGATTCACTACATTTTAAAAAGTGACTATTACCTCTGACAATAAAATGTAATCAATTAAGCCTGATAAGAGTGGAGAGATTTTGAGGGGAGTAATAAGACATGTGTTACAAAATGGATGAGTTTTTATACACAGAGCAATCTTGTCACTAAATATTACTGAAGTAAGAAAGAGTGTAAAGAATGGTTCACAGTGTAAAAGAGGGGCAGGGGATAAAAGCAGGCAAATCCAATCAGGACTTGGGAGGACTACTTGGGAACTCAGAGGAGGAGCACAGAGGAAGCAGGACACAGGAAAACGGCCTGTAGGCCCTAGTGGAAAGCAGACCCCTAGATATGGGGCCACAGCTCCAGTAGCAAGGACCAGAGGGCACCCAGCTGCACGGGGTATAGACATGGTGGAAAGGGAAGCAGGGCAGCTTCTGACATTCTAAGCTGTGTGTTATATTTGAGACCAAACCTTAATTTTCTAGAGAAGAAAATATAAGTTTAATAGAGTTTATCTGCTTTTCTCCTCAAAGGAGAGAATCTCTTTCAAGAAACAGTTATCTGGCTATGTGAGCAGGCTCTCCACAGCCTTGTTTACCAGCCATGGTGAGGGCCAACCAGACAGTCTCTGACTTGGTGATGGGGCAGGCCACATCTCAGCTCAACTCCTCCAGAAAAATTTTGCTGCTGAACCCAGTACCTCTTTGTGCTCACTGTGTGATCTTACTCTTACTGACTGTGTGACTCCAGACAAGTCACTTAAGTCTCAGTTCCTCAGGTTTCTCAGCTGCAAAATGGGGAAGAAAACAGCAATATCTTACAGAGTTAGGAAAATTAGTTAATATCCATTAAAGCTCTGAGGAGAGTACCTGACACAAGGTAAGCACTTTGTAGATTTTAGCTATGATTATAATAACCAATATTTTTAATATATTTAATCTATATGCTTTATTCCTATGTTTATTCCTAATAGACTTTATTTTTACACATAGAATTAGAGAAACCCAAGTAAGATGGTAGGTGTTGAGAGCAGACACAAAGGGCATCAGAGGGCATCAGAGGGCAGACACATTGAAACCATAATCACACAAAACTAGCCATTCTGATCACATGGACCACAGCTTTGTCTAACTCAATGAAGCTAAGCCATGCTGTGTGAGGCCATCCAAGACAGGAGGGTCACGGTGGAGAGGTCTGACAGAATGTGGTCCACTGGAGAAGGGAATGGCAAACCACTT
Source organism: Nanger dama (assembly GCA_917880005.1). Lineage (NCBI taxonomy): Eukaryota > Metazoa > Chordata > Mammalia > Artiodactyla > Bovidae > Nanger > Nanger dama. The sequence goes on along the minus strand of CAKJTW010000044.1, from coordinate 5,746,346 downwards.
CAGTTTTCTTGCCTTGACAACCCCATGAACAGTATGAAAAGGCAAAATGATAGGATACTGAAAGGGAGTTCCCGCGTCCCAAAATGCTACTGGAGATCAGTGGAGAAATAACTTCAGAAAGAATGAAGAGATGGAGCCAAAGCAAAAACAATACCCAGTTGTGGATGTGACTGGTGATAGAAACAAGGTCTGATGCTATAAAGAGCAATACTGTATAGGAACCTGGAACGTCAGGTCCATGAATCAAGGCAAATTGGAAGTGGTCAAACAAGAGATGGCAAGAGTGCATATCGACATTCTAGGAATCCGTGAACTAAAATGGACTGGAATGTGTGAATTTAACTCAGATGACCATTATATCTTCTACTGTGGGCAAGAATCCCTTAGAAGAAATGGAGTAGCCATCATGGTCAACAAAAGAGTCCAAAATACAGTATTTGGATGCAATCTCAAAAACGAGAGAATGATCTTTGTTCATTTCCAAGGCAAACCATTCAATATCACGGTAATCCAAGCCTATGCCCCAACCAATAATGCTGAAGAAGCTGAAGTTGGACAGTTCTATGAAGATTTACAAGACCTTCTAGAACTAACACCAAAACAAGATGTTCTTTTCATTATGGGGGACTGGAATGCAAAAGTAGGCAGTCAAGAAACACCTGGAGTAACAGGCAAATTTGGCCTTGGAGTATGGAATGAAGCAGGGCAAAGGCTAATAGAGTTTTGCCAAGAGAACGCAATGGTCATAGCAAACACCCTCTTCCAACAACACAAGAGAAGACTCCACACATGGACATCACCAGATGGTCAACAGCAAAATCAGATTGTTTATATTCTTTGCAGCCAAAGATGGAGAAGCTCTATACAGTCAGAAAAATAAGACTGGGAACTGACTGTGGCTCAGATCATGAACTCCTTATTGCCAAATTCAGACTTAAATTGAAGAAAGTGGGGAAAACCACTAGACCATTTAGGTATGACCTAAATCAAATCCCTTATGATTATACAGTGTAAGTGAGAAATAGATTTAAGGGACTAGGTCTGACAGATGAGAAAGCCTGATGAACTATGGATGGAGGTTCACGACATTGGACAGGAGACAGGGATCAAGACCATCCACATGGAAAAGAAATGCAAAAAAGCAAAATGGCTGTCTGGGGAGGCCTTACAAATAGCTGTGAAAAGAAGAGAGGCAAAAAGCAAAGGAGAAAAGGAAAGATATAAGCATCTGAATGCAGAGTTCAAAGGAATAGCAAGGAGAGATAAGAAAGCTTTACTTAGCGATCAATGCAAAGAAATAGAGGAAAACAACAGAATGGGAAAGACTAGAGATCTCTTCAAGAAAATCAGAGATACCAAGGGAATATTTCATGCAAAGATGGACTCGATAAAGGACAGAAATGGTATGGACCTAACAGAAGCAGAAGATATTAAGAAGAGGTGGCAAGAATACACAGAAGAACTGTACAAAAAGATCTTCACGACCCAGATAATCATGATGATGTGATCACTCATCTAGAGCCAGACATCTTGGAATGTGAAGTCAAGTGGGCCTTAGAAAGCATCACTACGAACAAAGCTAGTGGAAGTGATAGAATTCCAGTTGAGCTATTTCAAACCCTAAAAGATGATGCTATAAAAGTGCTGCACTCAACATGCTAGCAAATTTGAAAACTCAGTAGTGGCCACAGGACTGGAAAATGTCAGGTTTCATTCCAATCCCAAAGGAAGGAAATGCAAAACAATGCTCAAACTACCACACAACTGCACTCATCTCACACGCTAGTAAAGTAATGCTCAAAATTCTCCAAGCCAGGCTTCAGCAATACGTGAACCGTGAACTCCCTGATGTTCAAGCTGGTTTTAGAAAAGGCAGAGGAAGTAGAGATCAAATTGCCAACATCCACTGGATCACAGAAAAACCAAGAGAGTTCCAGAAAAACATCTATTTCTGCTTTACTGACTGTGCCAAAGCCTTTGACTGTGGTGTGGGCCACAATAAACTGGAAAATTCTGAAAGAGATGGGAATACCATACCACCTGACCTGCCTCTTGAGAAACCGATATGCAGGTCAAGAAGCAACGGTTAAAACTGGACATGGAACAACAGACTGGTTCCAAATAGGAAAAGGAGTACGTCAAGGCTGGATATTGTTACCCTGCTTATTTAACTTCTATGAAGAGTACACCATAAGAAATGCTGGGCTGGAAGAAGCACAAGCTGGAATCAAGATTGCTGGGAGAAATATCAATCACCTCAGATATGCAGATGACACCACCCTTATGGGAGAAAGTGAAGAGGAACTGAAAAGCCTCTTGAGGAAAGTGAAAGAGGAGAGTGAAAAAGTTGGCTTAAAGCTCAACATTCAGAAAACCAAGATCATGGCATCCTGTCCCATCACTTCATGCAGATAGATGGGGCAACAGTGGAAACAATGTCAGACTTTATTTTGGGGGCTCCAAAATCACTGCGATGGTGATTGCAGCCATGGAAATTAAAAGACACTTACTCCTTGTAAGAAAAGTTATGGCCAACCTAGATAGCATATTCAAAAGCAGAGATATTACTTTGCCAACAGAGGTCCATCTAGTCAAGGCTATGGTTTTTCCAGTGGTCATGTATGGATGTGAGAATTGGACTGTGAAGAAAGCTGAGCACCAAAGAATTGATGCTTTTGAACTGTGGTGTTTAAGAAGACTCTTGAGAGTCCCTTGGACTGCAAGGAGATCCAACCAGTCCATTCTAAAGGAGATCAGCCCTGGGCGTTCTTTGGAAGGAATGATGCTAAAGCTGAAACTCCAGTCCTTTGGCCACCTCATGCGAAGAGTTGACTCACTGGAAAAGACTCTGATGCTGGGATGTATTGGGGGCAGGAGGAAAAGGGGACTACAGAGGATGAGATGGCTGGATGGCATCACCAACTCAATGGATGTGAGTTTGGGTGAACTCCAGGAGATGGTGATGGACAGGGAGGCCTGGTATGCTGCGATTCATAAGGTCACAAAGAGTCGGACACAACTGAGTAACTGAACTGAACCAGACTGATGAGTTGCACCAGCACGTAACAGGTGTGAAGAAAGAGGAGGTAGGAAGGAGATGAGTGTTTGATTAAATATCTGGGCCACTGACCCCATGTTACTTATACCAGACAATCAGGAAACAAAATGCCCCTTATCTATCCGTTCATCATTCATTCAGTACATGCATTGTATAAGCTGCTTGAAAGACAAAGATGAAGGCGAGACCCCTGAGCTCAGTTAGCTCCCTGTCTATCTTTTTCCTCTCACTCGCCTTCTCCCTCTTATCCCATACACTACACACCATGTGCCAACAACGAAGCAAGAGAAGATGTGCTTGGCAACCTGAGACCACCAAGGATGGGCACCTCTCTTCAGCTTGTGAATTCCTGGGAGCAAGTTTTAAAAGGCAGGATGGAGTCCTTGATGAAAAACAAGCTGGAGTAAATTTCAAGATGACAACAACTAAGATTCATTCCCAAGAATAAGAACTCACACTTCTCTCTCTTTATCTGACTTTGTTACTCCACAGGGCATTAGAAATACAGACCAGGCTTGAGGCAGAGACTGAGCATGTGTGGGTTTGTGGCTGTTGAACAGTTGTGCACCCTTTGGTCATTTCCAGACCCTCCTAAAATGAAGTTCTAGGACAAATGTATTTCCTCTCACTGGTTGCTTTTTTGCCACCAAAGCATCCACAGTGATCAGAACATTGTGTAACTGAAAGTAGTACTGAAATTCTAGTCCTGGGGTCTGTGTCCTGTCTCTGTCTAGTCTCTGAGGGAAAGCTGTCTTCCTCCTTTAGAGCACTCTAAAAACACAGCCTGCAACAAAATACGTCCTTGCTCCAGAACTTACGGCTTCTTTTTGCTGGTTACACGAAATCTAACTTCCATGACTGTCTATTTCCCAGCCTCTCCTCCAAAATATGACCCCCAGGCAGCCTATCCCACTTTGCTCCCCACTGTCCCCCAACACCAATCTCCCTTGGAGTGAGCCAGTGGCTATGCTCATGACCTGCCTTGCCATCCCTCCTTATCCAAGCCCCACCCATTTCTTCTGGGAAACTGTGCTTCTCAAAGCAACTTGAATCAACATTTTTCTTTACATTTATCATCCAAGTCACACCATCAGGCCCATTTTGTGTGCAGTCCCATTCTTTAATAGTACAGCACAAAAAATCCTCTTGTAACTCAAATTGGTCAGTATATTCATTGTCTCCCCTAGGCTGTAAACAGCCCGTGAGCCCAGATCTCACCCAGAAACATGACTAAATTCATAGGAGACCCTCAGTAAATACTAGTTAAGGATCTGATAATACGCTTTCCTCCTATGTTTTAAGCTGTATGTACCTTCTGCTGCTGCTCTTTCTCCTTCCATGGTATTTTCATTACTTCAACAATTATTTATTGAGCACCTCCTATGTGCCTGAAAATAGGAAATCACAGTGAACAAGGCAGCGATGGTCCCTGCTTTCTAGTTACTTAAGGATCTCAAACTTTGGCTATTGCTTAGAAAAAGCAAGCACATTCCCTGAATGTTAGCAATCATTTGCTCTATTAACAGATCAACTGAACTACACAGTGAGTGCTGGAGTCTAACACTTTGGAAGAGACTAAAGGGATATGAGCAAAATACCAGACTGATTATAAAGTGCCCCTCACAGGTTTCTACTGAGATCGCAATTGAGGAAAAACAATCCCCTGCCTTCTTAACCTCTTTTGTGTTAGGCTGGTTTTGAATTAGAAATGTAGATATCACTTTACTTGTTTCACTGTTGGGTGCGGTTTGAAAGTGTCCAATAGGACAGGATGATTTCCATTCACTTCTCTCTTTTTAAAATAGATGTCTTATCATTTCTCTGGAATAAAACTGCCAAATATTAGTTCCTCTTAAATCAGGTATAAAAATTGTTTTGCTAAAAACTAATAAGATGTATCACCAAATGTTTACATGAATAATTTATGGTTATAATGTTCATTAATTCATACATTTGTGGAATTCCTATCATAGCAGTTACCAGTAAGTACAGTTAAAAAAAATAGGTTGCTTGATGATGGTAAACTGTTTGCAAGGTCCATTTACAAAATAAAATATTAGCCAGTTACAATGAAATGTCTGACTGACACATTAGAGAATAAATTATACACTGGGAAATTAGTTTCATCAACTATAGTCCAAACTTTAAGTTATCTAAATCCTTAAAATAAAAATCAACCAACCAACTAGTCAACAAATAAACACAAATACAAAATGTAAAAATAATTATTATAGCAAGCATCACTGACTGAATGGACAAGAATCTGAACAAACTCCAGGAGATAGTGAAGGACAGGGAAGCCTGGCATGCTTTAGTCCATGGGGTTGTGAAGAGCTGGACATGACTTAGTGACTGAACAACAACCACCATTAAGAGCTTTAAATTTTAGTTAAATTTTTTAAAAATCTCTTATCAAAGCTGAAAAAAAAAACATCTTTCAATAGCAAAACCTCTTTGATATCAGATATGCTCTGCATCAAGTTTTCAGAAAAAGTAGCATCATAATTAGGACAGACCAGAAAACTCTCGGATTATTCAACTTCATTACTGAATTTTAGCAGGGAAAACGTAAAGCAAAGATCTCCTTATGGTCACACATGGCAACAACAGACATAACCCATAAATCATGCATATTTTCACAATAACAATGATGGTTTGTGGTTTCTATTATCAGCAACCACTAGAGTGACTGATCTCATATATTGGAGCAATTTTACCATTCCATTCCTTACACATCAACAACCATCTACAATGAACGTGATGGATCAGATACCCAAATACATGCCATGCTAATACCATGTAAAGTAATTATAAAATATGGAGCTAATTAGGGCAGACTGACTCTTTCATAGTTTCAATCTTTGCAAATAATTGTCATCAAGACAAATTATTATTACTGCAAGGTTACTTTCTATATATTTAACATATCTGCCCTGATCTAAACCTGTAACAATTTTTAAGATGTAATCCACAATAAGTATACTTTACATTACAACCTAGTACTCTTGCCTGGAAAAACCCATGGACGGAGGAACCTGGTAGGCTGCAGTTCATGGGGTCGCTAAGAGTCAGAGATGACTGAGTGACGTCCCTTTCACTTTTCACTTTCATGCACTGGAGAAGGAGATGGCAACCCACTCCAGTGTTCTTGCCTGGAGAATCCCAGGGACGGGGAGCCTGGTGGGCTGCCATCTCTGGGGTCGCACAGAGTCGGACACGACTGAAATGACTTAGCAGCAGCAGCAGCAGCAGTATAAATATACCTATTAAATATACATAACTGAAACCTTACCCAGTGGTTCAGTGGGTAAAGAGTCTGCCTGTAATGCAAGAGACTCAGGAGATACAGGTTTGATCCCTGGGTTGGGAAGATCCTCTTGAGGAGGAAATGGCAACCCACTCCAGGAATCTTGCCTGAAAAATCCCATGGACAGAGGAGCCTGATGGGCTACAGTCTGTGGGGCCACAAAAAGTCAGACACAACTGAGCATGCTTGCTCAACTCAAAGTTTCACAAAACAAAACTTATCCATACTATTTATAATGTACTCTATTGACTATTCTAATCTTAAAAATGCTGGTCTGGACCTACTAAATTTGTTTACTGAACAATTAATGGAAGATAAGGCACAATTTACAGTAGGCAAACCAACCTAACTGGATCAATTTACCCTTTCTACAACTTCACATTCTAGCCGGCACCCATTCCACCCAGCTCCCCATTTCAGTTGATTTAAATTTAAATGATTTCTTTTACCCCTCATTTTCTGATGGGGTAAAAGAAAAACTAGAATAAACATCAAAAATCACAGGGTGATTTAGACCTACAAACTATGACTATGAGGAATAGGATGGGTGCCTTTTCATCTTTGAGGTCCCAGCACCCAGACCTCACAACCGGGTGTAAACACATACTGGGTCCTTGATAAATTTGGTTGAATTTTAGAGTAAAAAAATGCATTGTTAAGAGTTTCCTTAAAGTCACACAGGGATAACAACTTTCACTTGAGAAAAACGAAGCCCCCTCAGAAGTGCTGGCCAGGGATACAGAGGACACAGCAGTCTGTGAATCGAGTCTAGGCCTTGAGTCCACTTCTGGACAGTCTCCGGGCTCCCTTACCTTGAACTCCGCAGAAACGTGGGGCTGACCCCTAGTTACCCAAGTGAGAAGATGGAGCCAACCCATTAATTCACAAAAACCCATGAGGGCAAGACAAAGAGGAAAACCCGCTTGGCACTGGAGTCCTGGGACGAATCTAACTGACTTTGCAAGGCCTGCAGGTGGGCTGCTCCGAGACGGTGGAGACTCGGCCCAGCACTGGGCAGCGCTGCGGCTTGGCGGAGGCTGGGGCCGGACCTGGCCTCGACCCGCGCCGGGAGGGGGCCTGGTACACGGCTGACCGGCGGCCGGGGCATGGCCTCGGCCTGCGTCGGCACAAGGGCCCGACAGGGGCTGCGCGGGTACCAGACCGGGCAGACCTCAGCCTGAGAGACGCCGGCACGCAGCAGGCCGCCGCGGGCCCCGAGCCACACCCTCTCCGCACCTTTCTCTCTCGGGCCTGAGGCTGGGCTCCGTCGCCAAGCCAAGCCAGGCGTTCAGTGCAGTGGTGCATCCTGGGACGCGGGCCACGCGGCCAGTGAGGCGGTGCATCCTGGGATATGGGCGGCCCGTGGTCGCTGAGTGCGAGGCGCCCTGGCTGGGCGGGGGCTGGGCGGCCACGGGGCCGCCCCCACCAACAACGTGCTGACGGTGGCAGGGACTTCACCTGGGGCGGCACCTCCTCCGACATGCACGCTGACAAGGCAACAGGGGCTAAGTAACGTGTCCACGGCCGCCACATAGCACAACTGGGCTTCGAATCTGGGTTTTCATTATTTCAGACCCAGTGCCCTTGCTACTCAACTACACAACCTCTCCAGGGGCACATACCACTGTAACTGGCCTACAGACTGTTGACAACTTGGAGCGTAGGGACAGGAGTAGGACCTGCATTTGCAGTGATCTCTCATTACAAGGTTGAATGAAGACATAGATTGGAACTGGAAGACAGACAAAATGGGGAGTGAAAAAAAAAGCTCCAGTAAAAAGGGAATGTTATTCTTTTGAATATTTTATTAAAATATAATTCTATGACAGTCATTTATAGAGAAGATAGTATAGTGAGATAAGGAAAATGGGCTTTGGAGCCAGAGAGTCCTGGGTTTAAACTTTGACTTTTCGATTTATTAGTTTTGGGTTGTGTGACCTTGCACTTTTTAATATTTTTAAATGCTTTTTTCCTCATGAGTAAAATAAGGATAATAATTACTCCTTGCAAGGTGTTCTAAGAATTAAATCAGAAAAAAAAAGTCTGGAAAGTATTTAGTATAGTATGGGGTAAAAATTAAGCACTCAGAAAATGACAGCTATTTTTACTATTTGAGTGCACAAAAATGTAGAAAATAATGTACTTAATAATAACTTAATCATTGTCTTATTAAGTGTTAAGTCTTATAAATTCTCCAGGAAATAAAAACAAAAGGCATCAAGGAGTGCTCAGGATGAGATAAGGAGTTGGAATGCAGGTAATATTTGAATAGAGATGGATGAAAGGAGATTACAAAGAAGTAGAAAAATAATCATAATTTAAACCTGCTTTGGAAGTGATGATGAGTTGAACTGACATTGGAGAAAATAAAATCAGGTATAAAGAAGGGCTGCTGCTGCTGCTAAGTCGCTTCAGTCATGTCTGACTCTGTGCGACCCCCAAAGACAGCAGCCCACCAGGCTTTGCCATCCCTGGGATTCTCTAGGCAAGAACATTGGAGTGGGTTGCCATTTCTTTCTCCAATGCATGAAAGTGAAAAGTGAAAGTGAAGTCGCTCAGTCGTGTCTGACTCTTAGCAACCCCCATGGACTATAGCCTACCAGGCTCCTCCGTCCATGGGATTTTCCCAGGCAAGAGTACTGGAGTGGGTTGCCATTTCCTTCTCCAGTGAAGAAGGGCAGAGTTCAGATATTCCACCAGAATACACAAAAAGAGAACAAAGTTGAGGGTGTTAAGAGAGGAAATTAAGCATGGAGATTAGAAAGCAGAAGATCAATCTGCAAATAAACGATGATTTAAAAACGAAATGTAAACACTTACCATGAAGGCATGGCAAAGGGAACCGAGAGAACATATCTGGGATGGTATGTAAGACTCATCTTGTTCCAAGCAAGAATACTCACAAGAGAGCCAGACCTAGACAGAACCTCAGAAAGTTCTTGAATTTCAAGGACAATATATTATTTTGGACACAGCCATCAGAAAATCAGATAACCTAAAAATAATCAAATAAGGATGGTTTCAGCTTTCTCTTCCAGAAGCTAGGGATAGAAAACAATAGAACAAAAATGGCAAGAGTTTAAGAAAAGTTGCAATACAAAAACTATTCCCAAACAAGTTGTCATTCAGGTCAAGAAAATGAATAGTAACCAAAAGACATTCTGATACACAATATATGAGGTCTCAGAAAATATATTCCTCTTCCTAGAAAAACTGCTGAGAGGTACCCTCGACTTTCCTCTTGGAAACATTACCCAAGAGGAAGCAAAATTGAGATTAGGTCATTGAATACAGTGTGAAACAGTTAAGACTAACTAACAAATAAAATGGTGATAATAAAATGGCATCTAAAAGGCAAAAATAAAATTTGTATAAGTTATATATTCTAGAGGAAGCTAGAAGCTTCCTAGAAGCTGGGCGGGGGGGAGGAGAACATTTTGGTTAATGAATTCAGATGAAATTAATAATGGCCAGAAAACTAAATGGGGCAAGAAAAGGAAAAGTGAACTAAATTTGGCACATAATGGAGTCTAGGCTTATGGCTTCAGTCTTGGCTTTGATAAAGGAATTTTCAAACATGTTTTTGAAAGCATAAAAGGAAATGATTTGTATAGTTTAAAAAGTAGGTATGTTTCGAGATAACTACAAGACGTAAGTACAAATTACTAACAATTCATTTGCAAGCCAAGAGAAAACTGGAAATATTAAGGAAGAATAAACTATCATGACAAATATGTAATTTATGACAAGAAAAATCATTTTAAAACTATTTTAAAAGGAACTTTTCAGCTATTAAAAGGGAATAATAGCTGATTGTGTTTATAATATAAAGTCCATTTATGTATTATCTGCTGATTACAGATGATCAGACCAAAGAACTCATACCCAAAGTTTTAGCTTATACGTCACAGAATACATTTGAAACCTCAAACCCTGATCTTGGATGGTCCCAAAGCACTTTTCTTCAGATACCACAGTGGTTTTTTCTCATCAACTGGTTCACAAATCAAGTAGCACAGCCCAGGTGGGAAACACAGATGGCATGAGTTCGAGTGTCATGCATCCTACTTATCCCGATGCTGTGTTTGTGAGTCTAACCTCCTATGGTGGGCATGTCACCACTGACCTACAACAACTGGGATGACATTCCTTTGCTGCAGATGGCCCTTTAGCCACCCTCCATAACAGACTATTAAAGAACAAAACAAGCAATACTGTTAACTAACTTTTTACAATGCTGTTAAAAGAAATACTTCTGATGGAATCTTAGTGGTTTCTTCACTCTGCAGGCTGATCCAGGAAGTGCAGTGCTGTTCAAGGTCCATTCCCAAATCCTCATGCTCACACTGACATACTTTTTACCCAAACAGACATTTCAGAGAATGGGGCTGTTTGTGATTACTCCTAAATGTTACTCTGGTTTCACTATTAGTTTGCAATAAAACTCATTTGTATAGGGAAACGCGGTTGCCAGTCAATCTTGTCTCCTAGTCCACCACTCATTTCCCTTCCATATAACCATCCAATCATTCATTTCACACATTAAAAGCGACACACAAGTAAGAGGACATGTGCCATATTCAAGCAAAGAATGCTACATGATACCAAAAATGATTTACTTGTCAACAATCTAGTGAGTAAGGGAAATCTTTCCACTTTATTACAGGAAAAAAAAAAAGTAGCTAAACCAGAAAAAAATTTTTAAGACAATTTACAGGAAAATTGGCAGTCAAAAATTCAATTCTATTTTACAACAGTAGGCTATACTACTCTTATGTTTTACAGACATGAACAAACAAAAGTCAGCAATTCAGAAATGAAAAATAAACTTCCCTTCTTAGCAAATTAAAAAAAAGTTTGGCTGCAGGAAAACTTGTTCAATAAATTAAAAAACAAAGTCATAAGCAATCATAAATGTGCTGCTGGCGTGCTCACTCTGTGGTCCTCCAGAGAGAAGTGTGTCTGGCAGGAGGTCTAAAGCACTTTTTAAAAAAAAGCATATGCTGTCATAATGCCACAGACAACCCCAATCCCCACTCCTAGACAATATCTGTAATATAAACCCATATTTTAAACTCTACAGCTTTCAATGATTAGGGAGACGCTTGTCTCAGACTAAAAACGTTTAAACTTTTCTCACTGGTAAGGAAATCATACCCTGATAACATTCCATTTCTCAGTTCCTCTAAGTATTACGAAACTATACTTTCCTTGAAAAAAAAAAATCAAAAATCCTAAAGAGGAAAAAAAAAAATACAAGCAATCCATGGTATATATAAATATGTTTTTTACCCAATGTGGTGAGTAACTGCGCTACAGTTTAGTCAGTCTACTTGGAAAGGTTAATGTCATGGCAAATGTAGAAGGGGACCCCTGTTTTTCTATATCTTAAAAAATATACTAGTGAACTGAATAATTAGGAGGTTAACTGTGAAGGCTTTGATCCGCTTTGTTCAGCTTCACTTTCCTTAGAATAACCAGAAAAACTTACACTTCATTTGCTAGTCTGACCTGTTATTAATAATACAGTTAGAAAAAGCATTTTATTGACCACAATTTTCAAATGAGTATTTTAATATAAAGCGAGATAACTCTATATGGTGTCACAAATGATATAAAAGGCCAATTAAAGCTCAGTGTTTAAGGTCACATTCCAACACCCCTGAGCAGTCTGAGGGGGTGCCTGGGCTCTGAGGAGGGAGGTGAGAGGCGGATCCAAGCCCCAGACCAGGCTCGATGACCAGACGCTGCCTCTGGGGACAGCGTTCAGATCCATGCCGACAGAGGCATTTCACAGACACCATGACAGATCTGGTGATCGGAGGGACAGAGAACACAGATCAACTGAAAACCACTGTCCTCGTGGTGTCCACCTCCTCTCCCAAGCACGCCTGGGGCCACACGTGGTCTCTCACAAGGGACCGACAGCTTCCTGATGGAGTTGTCTTCTCAGATACTAAACTCTACATAAACTTCCCTATTCAAGCCCTACCTGAGTTTCCGCAAAGCATCTCTTGTTTTCCTGCCCCTGGAATTCTCTCAACTTCCCTTTTCATCCAGGCCTCTTTCCTCACAGTGGAACTGTGAGGTTCCACTTCCCTATTTACAGGAATAGCAGCAGGAAATGCAAGGGAGAATGCAGCGCCTGTCTCAAGCTAATTATCTTCATTCTTTATAAAATTGTTTTCTTTTTTTCTCCCAGTTATATGTTCATATATTGTTTAAAGACTCAGACTTTCAGTTCTGGAAATTTTTCCTGGACTACTTTAGTAGTTCCCCCTCTCTGCTCCTACTTTTCTGTCTAGAACTTGTGCTATTCAGCTATGGAATCTCGTGAGCTCTCCTCAAATTTTGTCGTTACTATTTTCCAATTTTTTTTTTTCCTCCTGCTGTTATACTTTTTGAAGATTTCCTCAACTTACTACATTTCTAGTTTTTCATTTCTGCTATTATTATGTTTATTTCTCCTCCTGAATATTCTAAGTGTAATATCTTTTATAACTATTTATCTCTGAAGATTAGGCTCTGTAATGTTGAGACTTTCCACAAATGACTTGTGTTCCTTGGCTATTCACTCTTATGTAAGAGTTGGACACATAAATGCCAACTAGAAACTCTCCCCATGGGTGAAGTTTGTGACTGTGGACTTCAGGGTTGGCAGGCTTGGTGGAATAATTTCTTTGGGGAAGCCCCCAAACCAGTCAGTCCTAAAGGAAATCAACCCTGAATATTCATTGGAAGGACTGATGCTGAAGCTCCAATACTTTGGTCACCTGATGTGAAGACTTGATTCACTGGAAAAGACCCTGATGCTGGGAAAGACTGAAAGAAGTAGGCAGAGAATGAGATGGTTATAGTATCCCCCGAGTCAGTGGACACAAATTTGAGCAAACTCCGGGCGATAGTGAATGACAAGGGAGCCTGGCGTGCTGCAGTCCAGCCTGGTTGCAAAGGGTTGGACATGACTTAGTGACTGAACAAGTGTATCTTTAGATCTTTCTCATAGGTTGGTCAGACATTTCCTCTAATTTTCTGGGGGAAAATGTAATGGGGCGGGTAGGAATTGGCTGTCAACATTGAGATGGTGCCTAATTAATCCCATTGCAGTTTCGCATCCCTGCCCTCAGGTGTGTCTGGTGTCCCTCAGTCCAAAGACCTGCTAAGACCTTGGCTTTCTTGGACTGTAAATCAGTCCTTGCATGGCGCACTGCTCCTTTACTCATGTTTTAATGAGTCTGTGGATGGAGGGGCCTGTTGCTGGAATTCAGTAAGAAGGCTTTGCCCCTCCTCCTCCATTCTCATTGTCCCTGATGCCAGCGGGATGTTCCCAGGACTCTTACCAGTCTTTTCTACTTGTCTGCCTAGCCACTGATACTATATTGCTATTTAAGCCACTTTCTTCAAACACAAAACCAGTCAGAGTTGAAAACCACATGGGCTCTCCACTGCCCACAAAACAGTCAACACTCCTTAGCACAGCATACAAGGTCTTGGATGGGCTTCTCTTCATACCACTCACTGCAATCACAGCAACAATGTTAATATTAATAGTGCATCACCCCCTGCTTGAAGATAGTCAGTTACGGGGAGGTAGGAACTAGACTGACTAAATCCATTATTTTTATCCTACCACCTTACCAAGTTAATCTCATCTGCAAAACAGGGATCATAATAGTACCTGCCTATTATTATAAGGATAATCTGGGCACTTGGAACAGCAGCTGACATATGGAAAGTGTAACTGATGTACAAGTTAAAGATTTTAAATTTCTGCACATCTGTCTGCCCCAGGAGACTATCAAGTCCTTGGAAAGGATCTCTTCTCATTTATTCGACACTTGTGGTTTTGTTTATTATGAGGCAGACATGCTATTCACAAGGGATAATGTAAAGAACATGGCAAATGGAGGCTGTTGAAAAGCTATTAAAACATAATGTGACAAATGCTATGATGCAGGAAAGAACACAGTGAAGAAAATACAAAGCAGGTAGGATCTAATGGTTCAAAACAGGGGGAGGAGTTTTTGCAGGTCCAACATTTAAGATGGGGCTTAACCAAAAATAAATAAATAAAAAGACCCACAACAAAAGAAAAAAGATGGGGCTTGACAAATCTGTAAGGTGGTGTTCCTAAGACAGGGGGTTGGGGGAGAATCACAGGTGAGGCTAGAGAAACAGGTTGGGGCCAATTACACAAGGTCCTGTATAACCTGTTTCAGTCTCTATTTTGTTTCAACCACTATCAATTTCACCATCCTGGCACACTGGGAGTGCCATATACAATTTTAAGGAGTTATAAGTATTTTGCTGCTAGTAACAGCTGAAATGCAACTACTTGGCAATTATTTACAAAATTAGACTGTGCTTCCAAATATCATTGAAGAAGCCATATATAAAAGAACATATACTTTATGATCCATTTACATAAAAGATAAAACTAGGCAAAAGTAATCTAGTTGTCTCATTTTAGGGTATAGTTACCTTTTACTAGTGAGTTATGACTGGAGAGGGTTCCCAGGGGGACTCCTGAGTGCCAGTAAGGTTGTTTCCTGAATTGGGTACTGGTTTCATAAACATGCTATTTGTGAAAATTCAAGTCATATATGTGTGTATTTTGCTGTATCTATTTTAAAAGATTCATAATTTACTGATTTATAAATTTAGATTAAATAAATTGTGCTCACTTGAATGCACATATGTATTTACTTGGAGAAGAGGTGGAGTTACAGACTAGGAACTCATTGTGTATCACTAGTTTTGTGTTTTCCCTTATGGACTAACTCAGGACAGCTCTGGATACTCTGAACAGCCAGGAAAGTTATCACACTGCTAGAGTCAGTTATCCTCACCAATACTAGGGCTTCAGTGAGGGTAGGACAAACTGACTTAAACCTAAAGGTTAGTTACACATGTAGCATCTCTGAAATCCCAACACTCAGCATACACATGAGGTTGCCTTTCTCTCATTTTACATATAACAAGGGGTTGACGGTTCCTTATTAATCTTATAAACACAGGTAAAAACATGCATGGCTTTTAGTGCATTTAGCATTTATGTACCCCTAGAAACAAAAGAATCAGGTTTATTTTTAAAAAGTAATTTTAACTAACAACAACAAAAAAGTATTCAGTTAAAAAGTAAAACAAGATATACAATGAGAAGTCAAGCTTTCTACTCCCAGATCTGTTTCCCTGGGCAACTGCTATTAGTATTTTCTTATATGCTGTTACATATTTTATAGACACACAAAAGCATATATAAATATTTTAAGTGTGTGTATTACTCCTTCCCTGCCTTCTTTCCTTAAACAAATGGGACTCTGGTATATTTACTTTTGTTTTCTATTGTAGGTGTCTCATTTAACATGAATGTAGCCCATTCTTTCCGTAAGTATATATATAACTTAGCATAAACACTGAGTATATATATTTTGACATTTAACCAGATATTTCTAGTCTTTTGCTTTTATAAGCAGAAGATACATTTTTTCACATAGAAGCCACCCCAATGTATACCCCCAACTCTGTTACCAAACTTTTTGACTTCTGCATTTCTCTTTAATATTAGCATCTCATTTTTATAATGATTAGCCATCCTCTATTTAGTTCCATTGATTTTCCTATTTCTACCTGAATGAGTACTAATCTGTTTTATTAACATAGCCTTTAAAATATATTTTAGGCATTCCTGGTGGCTTAGATGGTGGTGAAACTGCTTGCAACAGACCCTGGATCTATCCCTGGGTTGGGAAGACACCCTGGAGGAGGAAATGACAAACCACTCCAGTATTCTTGCCTTGAGAATCCCATGGAGAGATGAGCCTCGCAGGCTACAGCCCATGGGGTTGCAAAGAGTCAGATATGACTGAGTGACTAACACTAAAATATATTTTAATGTTTGGTAGGTTCAGTCTCCTTATATTTATTTGTAAAAGGAACATTTAAAAATGCTTTAAGGATGACATTTTAGACTGCCTTAATGACAGACTCACCAGCAGAATACAGTTACACTCTCTGTATACAAATCCCTCACAAGGCAGACCTTGGAGACACTCTGGACTCAGTTCCAAATTATCACAGTAAATCAAGTATCACAGTAAGGGGAATCACACGGACTTTTTGGCTTCTCAGTGCATATAAACTAGTTAAGTTTACATTATACTGTAGTCTAGTAAGTGTGCAATGGCATTGTGCCTACATACTATAATAAAGAAATATTTATTGCTAAAAAAATACTAACCATCATCTGAGCCTTCAGCGATGCTGAAGATGTTAAAGCCACTGTTTTACCAACTAAGCTTATAAAGTATTTTTAAATCCTTTGTTGTCATTTCAACAATCTTAAGAGAATCTTCACTGGGAGCAGATTTTATCTTAAGAAACCACTTTCTTTGCTCATCCATAAGCAGCAACTCCTCATCTGTTAGAAGTTTTATATTTGTAACAAATGTAATAATGAGAAAGTGTGAAATATTACAATTACCAAAATATTGCAATTACAAAAATGTCACAAAGTGAGCAAATATTTTTGGAAAAATGGCACCAAAAGACTTGGATGACACAGGGTTGCCTCAAATCTTGAACCTGTAAAAATGCAGCATCTGCAAAAAACAAAGTGAAACACAATAAAATGAGGCATGCTTGCAATGTGGAAACCTGAATTTACTGCCTCCTCTCTAAAATACAGAATTATTCATATCACACCAATTTTAATCAGGACAAAGTTTCTTTTTAAAGTATCTTTAAAAATCTTAAGAATATACTTGTGTTCTCATAGATCACATATATACATACACAGGAAGCTAATCACTTCTCCTTAAAAAACCACTAAGATGTAAGTTTTTTTACACATCACATTACATGTAAACACCTCAGAGGGAAATAATAAGGGTACTGGCTTACAGTGTACCTCCCAAAATTCAGGGCTACCCAGACCTGTGAATGCAACCCTATTTGCAAGGAAGGTTACTGCTGATATAATTAAGCTAAGATGAGCTCATACTGGGGCTTCCCTGGTGGCTCAGTGACAAACACTCGACCTGGCAATGCAGAAGGCTGTTTTGACCCCTGGGTTGGGAAGATCCCCTGGAGGAGGAAATGGCAGCCCACTCCAGGATTCTTGCCTGGAGAACCCCCACGGACAGAGGAGCCTGGCGAGCTACAGTCCACGGGGTCACAAAGAATGGGATATGACTTAGTGACTAAACAACAGACAATAAGAGGTCATACTGGATGAGACTGGGCCCTAACGCACTGACTGTATACTTAAAAAGAGGGAAATTGGATACAGATAGACACACAGGGATGGAGAAGGAAATGGCAACCCACTCCAGTGTTCTTGCCTGGAGAATCCCAGGGACTGGGGAGCCTGGTGGGCTGCTGTCTATGGGGTTGTACAGAGTCGGCCACGACTGAAGCGACTTAGCAGCAGCCAGCAGCAGCACCAGCAGACACATAGGGAAAATGTCATGTGATAACAGGAAAGGAGACAGAAGTGACGTGGCTATAAATCAAGGGAATATCCAGGATTGACAGCAATGGCCAGAAGACACAAAGAGGCAGGGAAAGCTTCTCCCCTAGAGCCTTAAGAGAAAGTGCCATCCTGCAGACACCTTGATTTTCAACTTCTAGCCTCCAGAACAGAGAAAGAATAAATCTCTGTTCTTTTAAGCCACCGAGTTTGTCAGAATTTGTTACAGTATCATTAAGAAATTAATACAGTAACTATCCCAAATTTGAGGAAGTTTGAACTACCATAGATTTCAAATGTTGTACAACTGTATCAAGTGACTTGTTACTTGATATATCTTTTTCAGTCACTAGGCTGTTCCCAAAAGGCAAAAGAAAAGCATGGTTTAGAAAACTCTTTTGAGGTTTATTTATTATTTTTAATACTGCTATCTCATTAAGGCACAATTATATTACGGAAAAATAGTTCCTGGAAATAAAATTTTAGTGTTTTACTGAAGGGGTCATACTTTTATTATATATTGTCTCAATATGTTTTAACAACTTTAAAAGTGCTGTTGGATTATATGGGAACAGGCTTTTCTTCTGCAAACGGTAAATGGCACCTTGTAGCTCTTCAAAGCACTTTACTGTTCTGTAAGATATTCCTACTTCAGAAGCAGTGTTATTTGGGGCTATGTCACAATAAACAGAGAACAGGGTATTAGATTCTTCGATAACCAGAGGCCTTGACTGAGACTCTGGGCTAAGTTCTTTTCTGTCCCCACTTGCTCCAACTGTGTCCTGAGTTTTCTTCATTGCTTCTTGGTGTGGAGATGTCAGTCTACTGTTTACTAAACACAGGCTTGTGGATCCTTCTTCAGAATCATCAGAGCTGTCATAATCTACCAGACTTTGAGAAGCTCCTGGGGTAGAAAGACAATTAGCCTGGAGCTTGGTGGGGGCCTTCTCCAAAGTTACACCGTGGTTCAGTGGTTCAGAACAAGCAGCAGAAGTCCAGGAGGCCCAAGAATGAGCATTTGTGTGACTACCAAGAACAGCCAAAGGACGAGCTTCTGTTGAGTTGCTGCTTCTATCTTGGACAAGTGAGGAGATACAGCAACAAATATGTATGTTATCTTTAGATTCAGTTACATCAAAATAGTTGCAAATGGTGAAAAAATTATCCCAGTCTTTTTGCAATAATTTTAAGTATCTAACAAAATATTCAAGAAAACAAGTTTCTGATGAAATCAAAAATCAAGAAGAACGGTAGAATCAAATCCTATATTTTTTAATAAAAATAAAAAAATACAGTGTGGATTATAGCCATTTTCATGGGTGTGATGGCTCCACATTTCTTTTTCTTGGGTCAAGCTTTCAGTAGCTTCACATTCTCTGAAAATAACAGACACTCCAGATTAATGACTCTTTATAAATATAAGTTTTGACAGATATAATTCACATACCTTAAATTCTGCCAGATTATTTTTTAATCTATGCATTATTTTTAAAAGAAAAAAATTCAAAACAATCTCTTTCTCTACAAACTCTATACAAACCTGATCCAATAAAATAAATAATGTCCTTTGACTTTGGTAGTTCTAGTTTATTATATCTGTCCAACAAATGTCCTCCATCTTCCTGTCTATTGACATCAGAGTCTCTTATTCCTACAGGTAACTAATTCCACACGGTAAGGTGGGAATTAACCTCCTTCCTTTCCTTCCCCACTTATCTCAACAGGGGTGGGCATGTGACCCAGGCTAACTAATCAGAGTACCCATGGTCCTAGCCACCATGATTCCAACATGAATCTGTGACTCATGCAGGTTAATCAGACCTCCTCTGGGATTTCTGCTGGCACTATTAAAGATCTTAACTGTAAGGTTGCTGTAAGTCTGGCACTGCTAAAGCTATGAGACAGAAACAAAGAGAAATAATCAGTGAGATGATTTAAGTCATGCACAGTTACACCTGATGCCAACTTGATTCCTTGGAATTCTCAGGAAGTAAATTCCTTTTTTGGCTTAGACTAATTTATATTGATTTTTATCATTTACAACCATCTTAACCAATTCAGTTACATTAAAAAATACATATGACACAGGCCTCTGTGATCACACGAAATTCAAGAACATTAGAAATTCACATGCAAAATGAATTTAAATCAGAAGCTTCCTCTTTTCCTGAGGTGTAAGAAGTCAGCTTTGAATATGACTATATTCTTCAAGGCATGTGTATTCAGACTGAATTTGTATTTGACCGTTTCTGAGCCTAATTCAAATCACATGCATGCATTCTGTGTTCTTGATTAGAACCTTTTGAAAATTGGCCCCAAACACTTACAGTCTGAAAGCAGCCACTGCCAGAAGTGTCATAATACAAGTAAGAACTGGCAGCACAACACTACACCGACAACCATTAGTAAGAAATCCCTTTCTCTGAAGCCAAGAAAGAAATGGAAATAAAGCAAATACTTTACGGTTTTAATAAAGCAGAAGCAGAAATACTATAAAAGGTCATCAGTTATTAACTTCATAACCAACTACAGATATTTGCCATAAGATATGACCCAAGTACAGATCTTTTAATAAACAGAAATAGGATCAGTATAAAATGTCATCAGTAACATAACTTCATAATCCATTTCAGATATCTGCCTCAAGATGATATCAGTACCAATTCAACTGTATATTAAAATGAAAATTTACAAGTTCCTTTGATTACTTACAAGTTTGAATTCAGCTTTACAAAGGCAAAAATCACCTTACAGAAGTTCAATACAGACAAGTTAAGTCTTAAGGGTGAAAAGAGTTTCAAACATCAATTAAATTGTGACTTAGACAATGGTATTAACTTATTCTTGATGACACAGGTAAAGCAAAGATGGAGACTCAGCCAGAATCCATACTGTCTAATCTCAGTTTAGTTCTAATTCCTAGATCTGCTTAGCCATTCATGTTTTCATAATGAGAACTCAAATGTAATCTATTTTCATGTTAGGGCAGTGTTAAAGGAATTGGAACTTATAAGGAAACCACAAAATTGTTAGGGATTTTTTTCCCTAATGATGGAAAGTAAATTGTATGTCCAATACATTATTAAAAATGTTTTCTGCTTTCCTGGTCATGTTAGTTAGTATACTTACTTTAAAATATACAAACCTGGTCAACTTCAGGTAGATGCCCAGCAAAGCTTTGGCAGCCTCCAGCATGTCATCGTCTTGTTCTATGAAGACCCTAGACAACCACTCACAGAGATTGTGTGATTGCAGAGAGGGCTGAAGGTGAGGCTTTAAGAAGGTCAGTAACTCAGACATGAACCTCTGGTAATCAACTTCAAAAACTGAAAAATTTAAAGAGAAAACAACAGTTTATGAATACATTTATAATAACTTACCTATTCACATACAATTATAACATCTAGAGTACTTTATTATGCATTATCATAATTCACATGTTCAAAAGTTTAAGTTAGGGATTATCTCTGCTTTTTGTATATTAGGAAACTGAGCTTCAGAGAAAAAGAAAAAGACCTACTTGGTAGGATATAGTTAAAATGTATAGCCAGATCATCTCTTTGCCACAGTGTCAAATAGCTAGTATCTCTGAGAAATAAGAGTTACATGAATTCTTGCTAAAAACATATAAATGAATAAATAATAGACAAAAGAAATTGCTTCAGTGGATGCCACAGTGTGTGTACTAGAGGCAACAATACAACCAAACAAAAATAATTTGCCTTCAAAATACTAGCAGAAAAAGTTTTTGCTTGTTTAAAGTTTTTAAAGCATTAAAAGAAAGTACTACTATTAAGCACAAAAGTCAAAAAGGTTTTGAGGCGTTTTAACTGCAATTTAAAACTCTTGATTTATGTAACCAACGCCATCTAGTGTTGTAAATGACAACTGGACAGGATTATACCCTGCTGCTGCTGCTGCTGCTGCTGCTGCTGCTGCTGCTGCTGCTAAGTCGCTTCAGCCATGTCCAACTCTGTGCAATCCCATAGATGGAAGCCAACTAGGCTCCCCCATCCCTGGGATTCTCTAGGCAAGAGTACTGGAGTGGGCTGCCATTTTCTTCTCCAGTGCATTAAAGTGAAAAGTGCAAGTGAAGTCGCACAGCCAGTGTCTGACTCTTAGCGACCCCAGGGACTGCAGCCCACCAGGCTCTGCCACCCATGGGATTTTCCAGGCAAGAGATTACACCCTACATTAGTTTAGTTCAACTCCTAATTATTAAAACTCTGTATTAGTAGATATACTAATTTTGTGAAGGAAAATATGAATAATATACCACAAATATCTGAACATGAATTGACTAACATTCCTTACTTTGAAGAGACTCAATAGTCTTTTTCTTTTAACTACACTTATTAATTATGTTATGCAAATTCAGTTTAGCACACAAAAATGAAACTTTTTAAAAGACAATTTAAGATATAACTTAAGTTAGTGAAATTACAATTCTGAGCTTTGATAATTATGAATAATTTTACTTCAGTAAATAATTATCCATTGCTTTACATACAAAAGGCATTCAGAAAGTTACCTTTCATTTCATTTGCTGAAGCACAATTTTGAAACTTGATTTCTAAGGATCTTATGATAAGTAAGCTCAATGCTCTAAGAATCACATGATCTGGACCAGGGGCATGCTCATATCCAGTTAGGACTTCAGCACCTCCAAAGCAGGAATGTTTTCCACGGACAGACAACGTTCTCAACAAGCCCAAATCCACAGCTTGCAGAACAGCACTGGCCAAAGCCAACAGGTCCACACCCAAAGGATTATCTGGTGGCATGAAGACAGGAACAGATCCCTGACAAAGGTCTTCACCCACTTTGCACAAAAGGCACTTTTTGATGAAGATGATCAACTTCCTTTTGACAAAAGCCTGAATAGGCCAGTTAATAACATCCAACACACAAGAAGGTTTCAAAAATAAAATCCTCTGGCAAGTGAAATGTAGCTTCAGGTAGATTCTAGAGGCTATAAGAAGTTCAAGCAATTCCAGGAAGCATATCAAACTGTTTATTAGTTTATTAGAAGCATCTTGGTGGTTTTCAAAATGCTGAGAAAATAAGGAATTGTAAAAGACTTCAAAAGAGTGTCAAAAGGAGTCAGGAACTGTTTTAGAATTTCTGCAATTATAAAAATAGTAATTATAAGCAACAGGAAAAACAAAGTTTTCTTAAAACATAATTTTACAATTTTTAAAATTATCGTCACTTTATAAGATGAAAAAATGGACTGGATTATTTACTTCTAACACAAACAAATGAAGATAAACATGCTAACAGCTAATAATTATGGCTAATATCCATTTTACAAATAGCAGTAACATCAGACTATGCAAAGGACATATAAAAATGAAAAGCTTTAATTTCAATTTTTAGTAACAGTGAAAATAAAGTGAAGTCGCTCAGTCTTGTCCGACTCTTTGCGACCCCATGGACTATTGCTTACCAGCTTCCTCAGTCCATGGGATTTTCCAGGTGAGAATACTGGAGTGGGTTGCCATTTCTTTCTCCAGGAGATCTTCCTGACCCAGGGACTGAACCCAGGTCTCCCACATTGTAAGCAGACGCTTTATCGTCTGAGCCAGCAGGGAAATCCAGTAATAGTGAAGTTTTACATTTTTCCTTTTAAAAAGGTATCCTCAATCAAAGACTATGGGGCATGGTTTTTAGTTTTTCATACTTCAAAACAATCAGAGGTTGTAAAATAAGTTTTACTCACAAAAATATAATGCTCCCTGGGAACAAGACAATGACAATTGTTTATTGGGGAACACAGTTCATACCTGTTTTTTGTGAAGATGTATCTTTAAAGATTTCTTTAATTACAAAGCTAAGTATCCAGAGGCAGTATACTACTTTATTACTTTCAGAATATTCAGAAATATTTTTTGGCAAAAAGAAATCCAGGAATTACTCAATGTTATCTGTCAGTGAGAAAAATATTTTTAGTAGTAAGTTGTAATACAACATTTTCCTTGCCATTACAAATTACCTGTTACACACAATTCTACACAACATTGTTTACTTCGTTCCAAAGAAAAAGTATAATATTTGCTAAAACAAGGACATAAATATCCCAGTATTCCTTAAGTCAAGAAACTTAATACACCATAGAAATAAAAAAAAAACAAGGAACATGAAATATTAGCAGTGGTTATTATCTCTGGTGGCTGGAATGATATGAAATTTTTATTTTGGCCTTTATATATTTTCCCTTTTTCCAAATTTTCTATTGTACATACCACCTTTTTGTATTCAGGAAAGAATGTTGTTTTAAGAAAGGAACGAGCAATTACAGCTAAAAGAAGTCAGGAAATGTTTAGATATATTTATTAACTACTTCAGAGATAAAAGGAAAATGATTAATTTGTTCACATTTTTTCATGCTGAGGACCACTCTTAGAATTTATATTAAACCTATGAAAATGGTCTTAGTCTCAAGCAGGGGCTCCTAAGCCTTGTTTTTGGAAGGGAGGAAGGAGGCCCACCTAGTCCTTTGAGAATCTGAATAGTTATGGACTCTGTGACTTGCAGTCTATCTTTTGGGTTGAGAATTTTATCTGTAATGATTTATAACGTATTTAAGACTCTAATCCTTGAAATAAGTCACCAACATACTATTCTATTCTTACATGTTTGTGGATTTACACATTACATGAGCAAATATTTTATTGATAAAAACCTGAATGCCAGAGATCAATTTTAAAGAAAATATAAAAGTAATAGTAACATAATTTGATTACTTATCTTACCTTTTCCTTCAGTTGGAAATACAGAATTAGTGCAAGGCACTTTGCAGCCATGTGAGATAACAATTTTTCTGAGTTTTGGAACATACAGGTCTACAGGAAAATAAATACATTTACCTACTGTTGCTGTTTTAAAACTTTTATTTAAAAAATCTAGATCTTAAAAAAAAAACACACAAAAAGTAAATGAGCTTACCAATTGAGATTCGATGTCAGATGATTTTAAAAGAATTTTAATTATATCTCTGTATTTCTCCTTTGCATGGAATTCAGTTTCCACAGACAATATTCGGGTTATCATCACTTTGATCACTGTTAACTGAAGGAGCATTATTTCTCGGGTACTGCTCATCTGAGAATGTCTCTGCAAACACACAGGTGCTACAAAAAGGTAGGCAAACTGACAGAGGCTGGCTCCTGCTTGTCCTGACCATCAAGGGCGTTTGAGCAGTCTGAGGAGGTGGTTGTAGAACAACCTTGATCTGAAAATGCTGGGTAGAGATAAAAGATGTAATCATGGCTGTCATTTTCAAGTGTGTCTCCGAGAAGTACCTTCTTGTATAATTGTTCTAAAACGTCAAAGAAAGTTTTCATTTTGATGGCCAAAATCTTTCTTATAAGAAGGTCAACAACTCCAAATTGTAAATGCTAACCTTGGAAATACGATGAATTTCTAAGATGTTTCTTCTTCGGTAAAACCTAAAATAGGAAAAGTAATTTTAAAAGTGAAAGTGTTATACACATTACAAAGGAAAGGCACCTGTTTCTTTAACTGGAGGATAATTGCTTTACAAGGTTGTGTTGGGTTCTGCTGTACAGCAGTGTGAATCAGCCCGTAAGTATACAAATATCCCCTCCCTCTTGAACCTCCTACCCTAGCCACCCCTCTAGGCTGCCTCACCTAGCGACTTCCCGCTAGCTGTCTATTTTGCATATGTTAATATAGGTGTTTCAATGCACTCTCTCAATTCGTCTCACCCTCTCCTTCTAACGGAAAAGCATCTCTTTCTATTTATTTAGTCTCTCAAGTTACAGGTAATACTGACTGTGTAATTTTTAAATATGGAAAACTGGTAATAACATTATTTTTAATGTATAAAAACAAAATGTATATTTTTCATATAGATTTAAGACTATAAAATTATTTTTAGTTTTATCACAGCAAAAACTTCAGCTTTCCTCTAACCTTCTTCAATGGGCTATTAGGGTTTCTCATTGGCATGATTAACAGTAAGAACTGGGTAATTTTGCTTTGGTGGGCTGTCTTATGCATTGTAGGAAGTTTAGCAGCATTTCTGGCCTCTACTGATTAGTAGCAGGCCCCGGGGGTTGGGGGTGGGGGCAAAATTGTCTAGGTTGAGAACCACTTGGCCCATAACACAAATTCATTAACTTTCATCTTCAACTTACAGATGAAAACCTAATGTTAGAATGCTACATGGCCAAATTATTATGGTTATGTTGATTAACTCCTAACTTAAAATTAATAACGTTGTTGTTCAGTCTCTAAGTCATTTCTGACTCTTTGGGACCCCAGGATTGCAGTATGCCAGCTTCCCTGTCCTTCACCATCTCTCAGAGTTTGCTTAAACTCATGTTCATGGAATCAATGATGCCATCCAACCATCTCATCCTCAGTCACCTACTTTTCCTCCTGCCCTCAATCTTTCCCAGCATCAGGGTCTTTTCCAATGAGTTGGCTCTTCTCATCAGGTAGCCAAAGTACTGGAGCTTCAGCATCAGTCATTCCTATGAATATTCAGGGTTGATTTCCTTTAGGATGAACTGGTCTGATCGCCTTGCTGTCCAAGGGACTCTCAATATTAATTTTCATAACATTAAGTTAAAAAAATTTAAATGCTACCCCAAGAAAAAGACAGGATATTAAGCAAAAGCAATCCAAACATGAGGAAACTAATTTGTATTTGTAGTTGGTTATAAATTTATATATCCTGGATGTCTCAGGCTCTTTTGACCTGATGGGAGACCAGAAAGAAAGGAAAAAATCAGACATGGCTTTTAAGGAGAAAAATGGGTAAACAAATGACAAATGACTATTAGAGAAAGCATGTAGTTACTACAGAGCAGGCACGGCTAGGAAAAACTGAAGACCATGGTGTGACCAAGAAAGATTACTGAATAGCCTTTCAGTGGAGTAACGGGGCCTCTGGGATTCCTTGATCTGATGGGGCTTGGTCTTTTCACTGCCTTTGAGCTGTTTTGTTGTTGTTGCTTAGTCGCTAAGTCATGTCAGACTCTTCTGTGACCCCATGGACTGCAGCCCACCAGGCTCCTCTGTCCACGGCATCTCCTGGGCAAGAATACTGGAGTGGGTTGCCATTTCCTTTTCCAGTGTCTCTTGCCAACTCGGGATCCAATCTATGTCTCCTGCATTGGTAGGCATATTCTTTACACTATATTATACCTTGGTAAATTGTAGGGTAACTAATAGCAATGCAAATAATTCTTGTTTATGGACATGCCCATAACTGTCTGGTGAAAGGGCAACCCTCCCTGTAGTGGGAAAATCCAGTTTTGCTTCCATCTGTAAACTCATTTCAGTATTCCTTCTCTATATAAATTCACAGTTCATCAACTTTTAAAATGGCTGTGACATTTGGCTAGTTCTTTAATTAGTTAAATAAATTCATTCCACATTCATTTTATATGGGTCATGATTTTGTCCTTTTAAAATGCATCCTTTAACAAAATCCACGGAATTCTCTCCTTTAGCCTGGCCCACTGACAAATGCCCATCTTTCACCCCTTCCCTGCTCACCAGAAGCGGTCTTGGAGGGAGCGCCGTCACCTTCATTGGGTCCCACTTTGACTACAGGCCGCTGGCTTGCCCCTGCTCTTTCACCCTCCCTCTGCAGTGGGTTCTTCCCCTTGCTTTGTTTCAAAGGACTTCCAACTCCTAGTCACCCTTATAAGGCAAAGCTGCCCTGTTCTAGTCCTTTAGTGCAGAAATATTAAGAATCCTACAGATTTTAAAGTTATAAATCAGACTTCTATGGTGCGTATCTCACACAGTTTATAAACATAACTATGGCAACAGCAGTAACCTTGTTCCGTCCGGCAGTGTTGAAATTGACCTGAGCCTTGTGCTTCCAGAAAGCAGTCATGGTGGAGAAGCACTATACCTTCTGTGTTCTGAAGGGCTGACCACCAGTGATAGGACTCACCTCCACCTTTCCTTACTGACCTCCCAGTTTTATAAACTCCATATTTTCTCCTTCTTTGAGAGGCTCCCCATTAATAAACATTCTCCCTGTTGCATCAGCTTGAATAAAATCATCTCATTAATTGTCTGGTATATTTTGTCTGTCACACAGCAGAAATTAGTTTTCACATTCTCCTTCAAAGATGAATTCCATTGTGCTTATTTTACTTTTTTAGTTTACACGACTGAGTGACTGAACTGAACTATTTTACTTTTTAGTTTAGTTACATTTCTTCCCAACAAAACTATTGAGATTTTTATGTATAAAATATTCTGTGATAATATTTCTATACATCTTAAGTTCTTAAATTTTACAAGTGTGAATAAAACTGCTATTTCAACTATTTTCAACCTATAAAAAGGGCCACTGCAAATGGTTCAATCATTTCAACACACAAAACTAAAAAGTGAATGCCAATAAATTTAGGTAAACAAACAAACACTCCGAGGGGTTAGGGGTGGAGAGGAGAACTGGCTGTTTTCTCTCACAGTGGGACCTAGGATCTTGATAAGAGTGGTTATGAGAAACCAGATTGAAAAATTATAAACTTGAAGATACACAGAGTCAAAATATGCTTTACAGACAGAAGAAATCACAAAAGCATAAACCAGAGGCCACAAATGGCAGGCAAATAATGAATGAAGGAAGATAATAGGTGCTAGGCATCTTCTACTCTATCATAAACCTTTCCTAATTTTAGTGTCTTTTAAGATAGTAATACTAGCCAAACAAAACTGCATTGAAACAAATGTCTATGGCAGCCCATTGAGAATTGAGAATTGCAGCTGTTTTCAAGCAATTATACCGCTAACGGCAAGGAAGGACAAATCCTGAAAAAACAAGCTAGGGGATTAAACAACCACACTTTTTCTGGAATGGTTGTTACAAGATGGGGACATCTCAAGCTGCATTACCATACTGGTCTAGAGAAAGGCATACCCCTCAAACATCAGGCTTTTAAGAGATTCCAATAAAGCAAAGTGTCTGAGAAAAGATGCTCAGAATGCTGACAGGCTGTGGATCCAGTTATCCTGGATAAATGACAAGAGATCTGCCTAGCCTTGAAAGGACACAAATGTTAGGAGGGACCTAACTAGGTCAAGTGAATGAGTGGTGTTTTTGGAGTTTTTTTCAGAAAACACCTCGTGGCAGAGGAGAGTGAACTCCCACATTAGGAGGCTAAGGGCATGCCCATTACAAGCACAAAATTTGCTTAAAGTCTCTCTTGCATTGTTTAAGGACTATCAACTATTTGAATTTTGCAGTCATGTTAGTCTTAATAGAAAAAGACAGTCCCCACAATTTTCAAATAAAAGATGGTCTCCACCCATCCTCACACAAAATCAATGATTTAGGGATAATGGTTGCTAAAGTTCGTTGAGTGCCCACTATGTATCAGAAACTGTTTCAAGTGAGTGATAGCTTCACAACAGCTGTTAGAGGTGGATACTTAAGTACTACACCCTTTTACAATAAGGAAACTAAGGCACAAAGAGATCAAATTATGGAGCCAGTTAAGTGGCAGAATCAGAATCTGAACCCAGAAAGTCTAAATTCAGAGCCAGTACCCCTTCTCAAGTTTCCTCTGATGCTCCAAAAGCCTCAGGATAATGGTTGAATAGAAGTGCTCTAATAAACTTCCTAAGTAAAAGGAGTAACTCCCACAACCTAATCTTTAATGGTTTCTGTACGTACTCCTGTAATACTGTGAAAGAGAATACTGATCCGCAGAATCACTTCTACATGTTGCACTTCCCTGTATAAACTACTTTTTTCAAAAAACAGCAACCAAAGGTTAAAACATTCATTAGGACTCCCATTTGACTGACTTTTACATTAAATTACTTTTAGTACCTACATCAAACCCAGGGTCAAAAGCCTATCGATCATACTTTGACATCAGCTCATGAACAGTTTAAAGGCAGTACAAATATGTGACTAAGACAGTGATTTAGCTTCATTTAAAATAATTTCAACCATTCATAACAATTAACTCAAGATGGATCATCGGCTTAATACATAAAATTAACCTTTTAGAAAAAAAGAAAGATCCCTAGCTTTCAGATCCAAAGCTAGGCAAAGAGCTCTTAGATTTGGCTCCCAAAGTAAAAAGTGATAAATTGGACTTCAACAAAATAAAAAACTTCTGCTCTGTGAAAGACCCTGCTAAGTCACTTCAGTCGTGTCCAACTCTATGTGACCCCATAGACAGCAGCCTACCAGGCTCCTCCATACCTGGGATTCTCCAGGCAAGGACACTGGAGTGGGTTGCCATTTCCTTCTCCAATGTATGAAAGTGAAGTCGCTCTGTAATGTCCGACTCTTCATGACCCCAAGGACTGTAGCCTACCAGGCTCCTCTGTCCATGGATTTTCGAGGCAAGAGTACTGGAGTGGGTCACCATTGCCTTCTCCTGTGAAAGACCCTACTTAAAGTGAAAAAGATAAGCACAGACTGAGAGAAAATATTTGCTAACTACATATCCAACAATGCATTAGTATCTAGAATATATAAAGAACTCTCAAAACTCAACATTACACAAAAGATGTTCAAACACAGTAGCCATTCAGTTCAGTCGCTCAGTCGTGTCCGACTCTTTGTGACCCCATGAATTGCAGCACGCCAGGCCTCCCTGTCCATCACCATCTCCCGAAGTTAACTCAGACTCACGTTCATCGAGTCAGTGATGCTATCCAGCCATCTCATCCTCGGTCATCCCATTCTCCTCCTGCCCCCAATCCTTCCCAGCATCAGAGTCTTTTCCAATGAGTCAACTCTTCGCATGAGGTGGCCAAAGTACTGGAATTTCAGCTTTAGCATCATTCCTTCCAAAGAAATCCCAGGGTTGATCTCCTTTAGAATGGACTGGTTGGATCTCCTTGCAGTCCAAGGGACTCTCAAGAGTCTTCTCCAACACCACAGTTCAAAAGCATCAATTCTTCGGCGCTCAGCCTTCTTCACAGTCCAACTCTCACATCCATACATGACCACAGGAAAAACCATAGCCTTGACTAGACAGACCTTCGTCAGCAAAGTAATTAGGGAAATGTAAATTAAAACCACAGTAAATACCACTATCAATATGACTAAAATAAATTAGTGACCAAATTCTGGCTAGCACACAGAGAAAGTAAACCATTCTACATTGTACTAGGAATGTAGAATGGTACAGTCACTGGAAGACAGTTTGGCAGTTTCTTAAAAAACTAAACACACTCTTAGAATACGTCATTCCAGCAATTGTGCTCCTTGGTGTTTACCCACAGGAGCGGAAACTGATGCCCAGACAAAACCCTACACAGGCATAATCACCAAAAGCTGAAAGCAATCAAGGTATCCCTAACTAGGTAAATGAATATCTGTAACTGTGGTATATCCACTCAATGGAATATTATTCATGCTAAAAGGAGTTATCAAGCCATGAAAAAACATGGAGGAAACTTAAAAAGCACAGGACTATGTGAGAGAAACCAACCTGAAAAGGCTACATGGGTGTATGATTCCAACTACATGTGTGTGCTTAGTTGCTCAGTTGTGTCCAGCTCTTTGCGACCAATGGATTGTAGCCCACCAGGCTCCTCATGGATTCTCCAGACAAGAACACTGGGGTGGGTTGCCACGCCCTCCTCCAAGGGATCTTCCCAACTGAGGGATCCAACCCAGGTCTCCTGCACTGCAAGCAGATTCTTTACCAGCTGAGCCACAAGGGAAGCTCCAATCACATGACACCCTGGAAAAGGCAAGACTATGGAGACAGTGAAAAGATCAGTTGCCAGAAGTCAAGGGATGAAGGAAGGAATGAATATGTGGAGCACAGGGCTTTAAGGGCAGTGAAACTACTCTGACTGATACTACAATGATGGATACGTGTGACTACGCATTTGTCTAAACCCACAGGAGGCACAAAGCTGAAAAGAAACCCTAATGCGAACTATGGATTTGGGTGATTATGATGCATCAGTGTAGGTTTATCAACTGTAACCCATGTACCACTCTGGTATCCCATCTGGGGACACTGACAATGAGGGAGACTATAATGATGATACATGATAATGATATATGATAGATATATACATGGTAATGAGGGATGCTGATAATGAGGGAGACTATATATGTGTGCAGGCAGAAGATACACGGGAAACCCTTGTACCTTTTTCCCAATCTTGCTGTGAACCTAAAACTGTTCTAAAAAATATACCGTCTTTAAAACAAAACAAAAACTAAGTATGCAACTACCATATGATCCAGTAATTTACACACTTGGGCACTTATTCCAGGAAATAAAGACCTATATTCACACAAATACCTGTATGTGGAAGTTCACAGTAGGTTTATTCACAGCATAAAACCAGAGACAATCCAGATGCCCTTCAATGGATGAACAGTTAACTATGAACGATGAATAGTTAACTATATATGGATGAATAAATAACTATGGTATATCCATAATACTCAGTAATAAGAAGGAAAGAACTACAGACACAGGCAATGATTTGGATGTCCCTTAAGGGGATCATGCTGAGAGGAAAAAGCCCATGTCAAAAGGCTGCACACTGTACGGTTCAACCTTGAAATGCCCAGAACTAGAGCACTGGAGAAATCGGTGGCTGCCAGAGGTCAGGGAGGGTCGTTTCCACTTGGTGAGCAGGGTTATAAAGGCCCTATGATAACAGACCTGATAGGGAACATGCTAATCTATATATGTAACAAAACTGCACTGAACTATACACACACAGAAATGAATACAGATAAAAGGAGAGTCCACGTAGGAGCAGTACACTGGTTGTATCAATATCATTCCTGGTTGTGGTACGGTACCAGTTTTGCAAGACACTACCACTAGAGGGTACACAGATCTCTTTATTATTTCTTACAACTTCAAGTGAATTTACAACGAGCTCAAATTAAGGCTAAATAAAAAAAATTACCTGGCTATAGACATCAGCCTTCTGATCCTTAGCAACAATATGCATAGGACTTCATTAATATCAAGGAATAAATATCAGTACTAAAACATAAACATAAACATATTAGGCTTCCCTGGTGGCTCAGATAGTAAAGAATCTGTCTGCAATGCAGGAGACCTGGTTCTGATCCCTGGGAATATTCCCAGGAGAAGGGAATGGCTGCCCACTCCAGTATTCTTGTCTGGAGAATTCCATGGACAGAGGAGACTGGTGTGTTTTAGTCCATGGGTTGCAAAGAGTCAGACAAGATTGAGCAACTAACACTTTGGGCTTTTCAGGTGGCACTAGTGGTGAAGAACCTGCCTGGCAATTCAAGACATAACCCAATGGTCTGATCACTCACCTAGACCCAGACATGCTGGAGTCCGAAGTCAAGTGGGCCTTAGGAAGCAAAACTATGAACAAAAACAGTGGAGGTGATTGAATTCCAGCTGAGCTATTTCAACTCCTAAAAGATGATGCTGTTAAAGTGCTGCACTCAATATGCCAGCAAAGTTGGAAAACTCAACAGTGGCCACAGGACTGGAAAAGGTCAGTTTTCATTCCAATCCCAGAGAAAGGTAATGACAAAGAATATTCAAACTACTGCACAGCTGCACTCATTTCACATGCTAGTAAAGTAATGCTCAAATTCTCCAACCTAGGCTTCAACAGTATGTGAACGGAGAACTTCCAGATGTTCAAGCTGGTTTTAGAAAAGGCAGAGGAACCAGAGATCAAATTGCCAACATCCACTGGATCATAGAAAAAGCAAGAGAATTCCAGAAAAACATCTGCTTCATTGACTATGCTAAAGCCTTTGTGTGGATCATAACAAACTGTGGGAAATTCTTAAAGAGATGAGAATACTAGACCACCTTATCTGCCTTCTGAGATATCTGTATGCAGGTCAAGAAGCAATAGTTAGAACTGAACATGGAACAATAGATTGGTTCAAAGTTGGGAAAAGAGTACATCAGGCTGTCTATTGTCACCCTGCTTATTTAACTTATATGCAGAGTACATCATGAGAAATGCTGGGCTGGATGAAACACAAGCTGCAATCAGACTGCTGGGAGAGATATCAATAACCTCAGATATGCAGATGACACCACCCTTACAGCAGAAAGCAAAGAACTAAAGAGCCTCTTGACGAAAGTGAAAGAGAGTGAAAAAGCTGGCTTAAAACTCAACATTCAGAAAACTAAGATCATGGCATCTGATTCCATCACTTCGTGGTAAATAGATGGGGAAACAAGGGAAATGGTGAGGCTTTCTTCGGCTCCAAAATCACTGCAGATGGTGACTGAAGCCATGAAATTAAAAGATGCTTACTCTTTGGAAGAAAAGCCATGACAAACTTGGACAGAGTATTAAAAAGCAGAGACATTATTTTGCTAACAAAGATCTATACAGTCAAAGCTATGGTTTTTCCAGTAGTCATAATGGATATAAGAGTTGGACCATAAAGAAGGCTGAGCTTTGAAGAATTGATGCTTTTGAACTGTGGTGTTTGAGAACATTCTTGAGAGTCCCTTGGACTTAAAGGAGATCAAAGCAGTCAATCCTAAAGGAAATCAATCCTGAATATTCATTGTAAAGACTGATGCTGAAGCTGAAGCTCCAGTACTGTGGCCATCTGATGCGAAGAGCTGACTCATTAGAAAAGACCCTGATGCTGATGCTAACAAAGATTGAAGCCAGGAGGACACGGGGACAACACAGGACCAGATGGTTGGATGGCATCACCAACTCGATGGATGTTAGTCTGAGCAAGCTCTGGGAGCTGATAATAAGACAGGTAAGCCTGGTGTGCTGCAGTCCACGGGTTCCTAAGGAGTCGGACACGACTGAGAGACTGAACAGCAACAGTGCAAGAGATGTAAGAGACACGGGTTTGATCGCGAAGAGTCAGGCAGAACTGAAGCAACTTAGCATGCGTGTGTGTAAGCACATTAGTACTCTGATCTTAAATATTTCTGGATTGAAAACTGAGGATGGTTATTTTAAAATATTTTCTTAAAAAATTCCTAAGAAATAGCACCTTTAAGTGCAATCTGTTTACTATACATTCTCCCACAACTTAATTTTAAAATTATCAAAAAGCTGTAATTTATACCTTGTCTTGTAATTTAAAAAAGATGACCACTTCTTTTATAAAGTTTTTATATATAACCTCTACATTAAATTCAGAATACAGGAAAATAACTACTTTCATGATCAATATATAAAGTAAAAAAACTTTCCTATGAGAAGCTAATAGTTTCCTAAGTGACTGGAATCTCTCAGTATGGAGCAACAATATGCCTAACGTAACAGTAGGTTCAAATCTGACTGAAGGCTGACAGCTACTTTCTCTATTTACAAGGATACTGTGATTCTTAAGGTAGAAGCTGAGGCACTCTAAACAAAGGCTGCTTCTGAGATTCCAGTCCCTCCCCCGCCCAACTAATACAGCATTTACTTTGTCCAAAAAATAAAATGGGTCTGGGTCTGGTTAGACTCTACAGAAAGCTGGGAGGGGAGGAGACCCTGGGTGGCAGTGCCAAGGTTTGGAAAGTCTGAAAAGGTGGTCAAGGACTGAGAAGGCCCAGAAAATGAAAGGACAGAGGTTCCCATCACCCATGTCCACCGCCAGGGCCATCACTGCTGGTCAACTCCAATTTGAAGAGCACCTCCCTACCCCAGAGGCAGAAGGAGAGGGAAGGGTATGTTCCCACACCGTGTCCTGGGCTAGGCACCTTCACTTCGCCCCTACTGGTGCTACCCTTCCCCTTTCTCCACGCCCATACATGCTGCAGAAGGAGACCTGTGGTGGGGGTGGGTGGGGACAGGCTGTTCTTCCCAGGTTCAGGAACTGTTCCTTCTACCTACCTCCAGGCCGAGAGCACTACTGACAGTTACCAGGCCCCAGGGAACGCCATCCTTTGCTCATTTCCTTAAACAAGTTTTAGCTGCCTCAGAATCACTTGCAAGGCACATAAGAGCAGATGCATGCCTGGGAG
Source organism: Nanger dama (assembly GCA_917880005.1). Classification (NCBI taxonomy): domain Eukaryota; kingdom Metazoa; phylum Chordata; class Mammalia; order Artiodactyla; family Bovidae; genus Nanger; species Nanger dama. The sequence continues at coordinate 5,710,584 of CAKJTW010000044.1, read as the reverse complement.
TTTCAGATACAGTAGTTCTGGGACAGGGGCCCCCAATTTTTATTTCTAACAAGTTTCCAGGTTACTGCTAAAACACTAAAAACACTTAGACCCTATCTCATGCCATTTCCTTCTCCACTGTAATTGACCTCCTATTAAATTCCTGTTGGCAGAACTGATACAGGTCAGGTGATTTTTTTAAGCATAAAGAAAAAGCCTGATAATTAACTTATAAAGACTTAAAATATATGACTAAGGCAATACTTAAAAGTGTTTTTCTCCCAAAGTGCTATACTGGTAAGAGCCTGGAATCTGGAGTCTACAGTCACATGTCTCCAACACATCAGGGTTACCACAGCTACTAACTAAGCCTCATTCTCCTTCCATGTTCAAGGACATGACGACACTGGAGGGGTTAAGTGAAGTGTGACTGTCTCCACAGTAATCCCCAGTGCACATCTGTCACTGTTTTCCGCGCCCCAGCCAGAAACAAGACAACGCAGGGCGGGACAGACTCCAGGCCCTGTCCCCCGACTCCTTTCTGTTACATACTTTGCACTTCTACTTATGGTGTAAAATGGCTAAAAGAGAACGAACATGATGGGAAAAAAAACAATGCTTCTCCCCCATTTTTAAGGGGGTGGCAAGTTAAGAAAGGCACAAATAGAAGTCACTGTTTACCAGATTCTTTTTTTTAATCAAGGTATAATTGATATATAATATTAGTTTCAGGTGTACAACATGATACTCTCATCTATATATTGCAAAATGACCACCATGATATATCCAGTCAACATCCATCACCAACATTTCAAAAAAGTTTTGTGTATGGTATAGAACTTTTAAGATATGCTCTCTTAGCAACTTTCAAAGGCAATAGTACTGACTATTAACCAAGGTGTACATCAGCAGTCCCCAACCATTTTTGGCACCAGGGACTGGTTTCATGGAAGACAATTTTTCCACAGATTGGGGGCTGTGGGGGAATGGTTTTGGAAGGATTCAAGCTCATTTACCATGCATTTCTTTATTATTACATGATATATAATGAAATAATTATACAATCCTCCATAATGCAGAATCAGTGGGAGCTCTGAGCTTGGTTTCTTGCTGCTGCTGCTGCTGCTGCTAAGTCGCTTCAGTTGTGTCCAACTCTAGACAGTCTCATCTTGGGGTGACGGGAGACCGTGACGCCCAAAGTGTGCTGCTTATGTCTGTCTACTCCATAATCTCGTCGTGGTTGCTGTCATTGCAGAAAACTCCGCGTCACGAGAGGATGCTGGAAACAGAAGCAGGCTTTTTAGTGCTTCTGTGGCAATCTCAGGATATTCTGCCTTGAATTTAATCCAGAACATATGGAGATCTGAAGTTGTCTCAAACATACTTTTAAGGCCACTGTGATTTGTGATCTCAAGCAGTTGATCCTCTACTTGCACAAAGTGGATTCACCTGGCTTATTCACAAATGGGTCACGGATCTGTTCCTTCCCAGTTCAGAAGTCTTTTGTGGTTGGGAAGTAATGCTGACTCTTTTGAGAGCTGACACAGGTGATCATGCACCAGCTGGGAGAAAGAAGACCCTGACTCAGTCTCTTTCAAAATCTCTGCTAATGTTTGAAATATGTCAAAAACCCCAATGTTCACTCATCGACCCGTAATTCCGGTTTGGCTTTGAATACAGCCACTTTTTCTGCCAGCTTGAACACAATGGTCCTTTTCCCTATAGTGACAGATTGAGTTCACTGAGCAGGTTGAATATGTCACACAAGTAAGCAAGGTCTGCAACCCATTCTGTGTCACTGAAATGTGTTGCCAGTGGTGACTGTTTTTCTAAAAATCTCTGGAGCAGCTCTCGTAACTTAGAAACTCTGGCCAGTAATCTACCTTTAGAAAACTATCTGTGTATAAGAGAAGACATATAAGCGCTGCGTCCATCTCCTTACACAGCTATGTGAACAGACATGAGTTAAGGGCATGTACTTTAATGTGGTTAACAATTTTCATCACATCCTACAAAACACTGTTAAGCTCAGGTGGCATTTTTCAGCTAGCCAGCGTTTCTCTATGGATGATACTGTGTGAAGGCTCACAGTCAAGAGGCGACCTCTTTGACCTGATTAGTGAAGCAGTCGTCCGGTCACGGCAGCCTCTCCATCTGAGCACATAGTAACACAAAATGATCAATTCAGTTTCCCCGATAAGTAGTCATTCAATGACTGGAATAGTTCTGCAGCTGTGGTGCTGGCTGGCAACAAAAATGCACATAATATTGTTATGCACACCCACCTGAAAATCTTGCACGAAGACAAGCTTTGTTGCCTTGTTGTCAACACTGGTAGACTTGTCAACATGGATTACATGCCACAGCGACTCATTAATCCTCCCTAATAATTGTGCCTCAGGATCCTCTGCTGTTTCATCAGTTCATCTAGTTATGGTGTTAGTCAAAAGAGGAACACATGTCACCTTTTGAACTGAAGACTCTCCTAAAAGTTCAGGACAATGTCCTGAAGCAGCGGGCAGGATCAGCTCTTCACCAACAGGAAAGGGCTTCTTAGCGTCAGAGATGCTGTCAGCCACTAAGAATGATACTCTCACTGCAGACACATTTTATGAAGTGGTGGCCTTCAATAACTGCTTCTGTTTTTCGTATTCATGTCTTTTTTTCTTTTGGAAAATTCCAAAGACTTGTCTTTTAATGCAGAGTGCTTGGTTTCCAAGTGGCAAAGCATTTCCAAAAGTTTCATGGCTTCAATGGATAGCCAGTGTCTCCACATATGATACAAAGCGAGCTTGGAGAATATGAAGCACCTGATGCAATGAACCCATAATTTAAGTGGAACTCAGTATTTCTTTTCTGGAGAATCCCGGGACGGGGAGCCTCGTGGGCTGCCGTCTATGGGGTCGCACAGAGTCGGAAACAACTGAAGTGACTTAGCAGCAGCAGCAGTATTTCTTTTATATGCAGCTTTCTTTTTGCTGACAGTCTTAGAGTTTTCTGCTGTCTCATCATTGAATCTTGCCCTCTTTTCAAAGAAACTCTGCAGTGATGTTTGTTTTTCACTCATGTTGGCTAGGGTTAGCTTGTGGGCTTACCAAAACTGTGACTAAGACAAATGTGTAGAGTAGGAAAGAGGGCACAGACAGAAGTGGTAAATAAAATAATGGGCAGGCCATGCGCAGACTAAAATAAGTATCAGATTCTGACTTAAATCCTGTCACCAGACACAGCTGTACAGTTGAAGTATATCAGCTCACTGATCACTAGAAAGCCTACCACCTGATGTAGCTTAATTGTCACTTGCCACTCACTGCTGGGTTTTGATGAGTCTGCAAGCAGTTCATTTATATGGCTGTGTGCAGTCAAACCTTTCTGCTAATGATAATCTGTATTTGCAGCCCCTCCCCAGTTGGAAGCATCACCACCTCAGCTCCACCTCAGATTGTCAGGCTTAAGGCTCTCATAAGCAGTGTGCAACCTAGATCCTTTGCATGCGCAATTCACAGTAGGGTTTGCTCTGTGAGAATCTAAAGCCGCAGGTGATCTAAGAGAAGGTGAAGATGAGTGGCAATGCGAGAAAATTCTATAGCAAAGAATCCTCCCAAGTCAAAAAACAAAAAGCTGATTAAAAAATGGGCAGAGGATCTGAACAGACATTTTCCCAAAAACATACAGATGGCCAGCTGGTAATACTAAAAGATGCTCAACATCAGTAGTCATCAGGGAAATGCAAGTCAAAACCACAATGAGATATTAATTCATTAGATTGGCTGTTTATCAAAAAGACAAGAAATAACAAGTCTCGGTGCGGAGAAGGCAATGGCTCCCCACTCCAGTACTCTTGCCTGGAGAATCCCATGGATGGAGGAACCTGGTGGGCTGCAGTCCATGGGGTCGCTAAGAATCGGACATAACTGAGTTACTTCACTTTCACTTTTCACTTTCATGCATTGGAGAAGGAAATGGCAACCAACTCCAGTGTTCTTGCCTGGAGAATCCCAGGGATGGGGGAGCTTGGTGGGCTGCTGTCTGTGGGGTCACATAGAGTCGGACACGACTGAAGCAACTTAGCAGCAGCAGCAGCAGCAAGTCTCGGTGAGAATGTGGAGAAAATGGAACCATGTGTATTTCTGGTAGGAATATAAGTGAGTGCAGTCTCTATAGAAACCAGTATGGAGGGCCTCAAAAAACTTAAAACTAGAACTATTACATGCAAATTCAATGGAAATAAAAACACTAACTTGAAAAGATACATACTCCCCTACATTCAATGCCACATTATTCACAATAGCCAAGACATGGAAGCAACCTCATGTCTATTAAAAAGATGAATGGATAAAGAATATGTGACTTCTCTATAGATAGATATTACTGTTCAGTCATTAAAAAAAAGATGAAATCTTGTCACTTGTGACAACGTGGATGGACCTTGAGGGTAGTATGCTAAGTGAAATAAGTCAGATAAAGAGAAATACCATATGATCTCTTTGTGGAATCTTAATAAATAAATAAATAAATAAATAAATAAAGCTTCCCAGTGGTGCTAGTGGTAAAGAATCCTGCCAATGCAAGAGATCAAGAAAATAGGTTGGATCCCTGAACTGGGAATCCCCTGGAGTAGGAAATGGCAACCCACTCTGACACAACTAAGTGACTATGCATAGCTCAGCTTCAAATATAATGACTTTCTCCAGCAAGGTTAGGTCCTCCTAAGATACCTAGACTTAGTCTTCTAGAATTACTGTCCTCTTACAGAATGTCATAACTGTACTTTAAATGATCTGTGCAGTGATTTCTAAGACTCCTGCTTTAAGTGAAGTTGCTCAGTCGTGTCCATCTCTTTGTGACCCCATGGACTACATGTAGCCTGCCAGGCTCTTCTGTCCATGGGATTTTCCAGGCAATAGTACTGAAGTGGATTGCCATTTCCTTCTCCAGGGGATCTTCCGGACCCAGGGATTGAAGCCGGGTCTCCCACATTGTAGACAGACGCTTAACCATCTGAGCCACCAGGGAAGTCCAAGTGAAAGTGAAGTTGCTCAGTCGTGTCCTACTCTGCGACCCCATGGACTGTAGCCTATCAGGCTCCTCTGTCCACGGGATTTTCCAGGCGAGAATGCTGGAATGGATTGCCATTTCCTTCTCCAGGGGATCTTCTGGACCCAGGAATTGAACCTGAGTCTCCCACACTGCAGGCAGACACTTCACCATCCGAGCCACCAGGAAGATCTCCTGCTTTAAAGAGTCTAGTTCATCACTTCTTCCCTAGCTCCTAGCACAATGCCAGGTACAGAGTAGGCATTAAATATTTATTGAATGTTTTGATAACTGAATATTGTTTCAGTCAAGTTCTCCGAGATCTACTAACTTCATTCATTTGGTGTTCATTGGTAATATTTATATCTGAAATAATCCTAAAATCAGCTACAAAGTTCATTTTAGTACTGTTTTGATCTCAAAAAAAACCCTTTCAACTGCTGTGTAACTTTTAACTTCTGAATTTTAAAATACAATAAAACTTTCATGTCAAAAAAATAAATGTTATACATAGCAGTACTATCCATAGTAGGGCTTGAGTTCTGAGCTCATTCAGTCTTTACTGTGTTACCTAACAGTGTGCTCAATGTGCTGGAGCTACACGTGTTGAGTCACAATAAGGGGTGAATTAAAACTACCCTGAAGAGAAAAAAAAGTCTGATCAGGGCTATAAGGAAGCTCAAGAGCCAGTAGTTAGCTTCCTTCCTTTCAGCATTTTTTTTGTTGGGACTATAAGGTCAAAGTCTATAAAGAGGAATTTCTATATCCAGCCGCTTCTTCCTTTCCTGCCAGGTACTGCTGAACAAAGTTATGCTGGAAGGCAGATGATAGACTGTCTGGTGGCCGTATTAACAACATGTAGGTCTCAATTTCCCTGTTTACAAAAACGGTATCTGCTGTCATTCACAGCATAACCTGCTCTCTCTCTGTATTATCAACACCGCCTCATTTAAGGGCTGAGATACAGTCTCCTGGGCAGTGATTCTTGACTTCAGTCACATAGTGAACTCACTGGGGCACTAGGAAAAATGCCTGAGCCCTGGGCACCAAGTAAGTCAGAGTTGCTGCAGCGGGGCTTGAACATTTTTCCAACGATCAAGTACTCTTCTATACGGGGTAGAGACTCAATTAAGACTGAGTCAGGGTTTTATGGGGGCTTCCCTAGTACCTCAGCTGGTAAAGAATCTGCCTGCAATGCAGGAGACCCTGGTTCGATTTCTGGGTTGGGAAGATCCCCTGGAGGAAGGCATGGCAACTTACTCCAGTGTTCTTGCCTGGAGAATCCCCATGGACAGAGGAGCCTAGCTTAGCTAGTGGGTTCAAAGGATTGCAAAGAGTCGAATACGACTGAGCAACTAAGCACAGCAGGGTTTTATGAACTGAAACATCATAAACACTGATCTGGAATTACTTCATTTATCTGTTGTAAAATTAGTGTTTCCATTTGTATGAATTTGATATCACCTAATTAAATGCAAAGTAAAGTATGTCTGGTGAAATCAAATCAAGTTTAATTTGCTAAATATATTATGCAATCTAAACTGCTAAATCAATGAAAAGTTATAGTTTAAGAATTATCAAATTTGAGATTACCAACACAATAAATCAATTTAGAATTATCTAGCAGCACATTCTATAAATGCATAGTATGCCATGTTCCCTGGTTGTGATATAATTACCTCTCAGTAATCTTGCAAACTGTTGCAACCTGAACAAAGAATTTCAAGTGAAAAATAAATGACCAGAAAAAAGGAAAAGCTAGGAAAAGTTAGGACACAACTCAGATACCAACTTCTGTTAAGAAGCTCACAGACCTTCATGTCTTGGTTGAAGCAACATTTAGCAACACACTGAAATGCATGGGGCTGACGATGCTGTGAGACTGAACATGTCCTCCACAACTTCACAGATTTATTCATTTATTTTATTCTTTTTGGAATTCAAAACTGCCTGACTCTATAGTCGGTAAACTTTATAAAACTGAACTTACAACCTACATTCATACTGGTAAAATACCACTTTCAACAGAGTTTGTTTGTTTGTTTTTTTAACACTGGAATCCCATTGCTAAGACACCTGAAAATCGCCAGCCCAGATAATTCATAAAGCCTCTATGCAATTTCAGAATCCAAGAGTGCTAGCAGATGTCAGGTAGCAATCTGGGTTTCCAAGAAGGAGGCAGCGATTATTTTAGGCAAAATGTACAGATAAAAGTCTAGAAACTCATAACACAAGTTGTTTTTTGTTTTTGGCCATGCCATATGGGTCATGGGATTTTAGTTTTCCAACCAGAGAATGTATGGTCCAAACCCCTTGACTGCCATGGGATACCCCAGGGCACATGTATTGTCGAAAGTGTGTGAAATGTCTGAAGACAAAAAAGAGTATGCAAAAATAAAGCTGGTAGTTGTATTGAAGTTTAGGTATTATAAGCTGTTGTTCAAACTTTCTGTGATGTTATTTGTTTTTATAATAAATAAGGAAGAAATCATGAGAGAATTGAAAGATTAGAAGTAGCTAATGTATCATACCACTTAATATGTCTGAATATAACTGGTTTCTAGTTAAAACTCAGTTATGTATTTTAAGGATAAAGAGAAATTAAATTTTTAACCTTGGAAATTATACATGCAAAAATATGTAGTAGCCTTCAAAGTAGTTTTTTAGGAAGAGTAATCTCCTAGTCAAGTACCATTGTTCCACGCTCCTGTAGAAATCCCTTCGGAAACTGCTTGCAGTCCTGCACATATTCCTTTGAATATACAGTTAGATACTACACTTCCTGGGTGGGTTTGGTTTAAAAAACAGAAGTTTTTAAAAACTTATCCTGTATAATTTGCAGCCTGGCTCTTAAAAGTATAAATCTTCAATTTTTTTCTAACTTAAGCAAATGTTTAGTTAAGAATGTTCTTTCAAGAATTTGTATTTTCTGAAAAGCCTTACACAGAACAAGAGAAAGAAGTCTTTAGGGCTACCAGTGTGACCAGTAACACTGATCCACACTATTTCAGTGCCTTCTCTATCATGCAAGATGGCTCTCAATTTATAATACATCTTTTCACTCTGCTATCCCTGCCAAGTCTTTAAGGCTTTTTCCTAAAGGGAGTTTCTGATTACAACATCATCAGAACTGCTGGCCAAAGGGGTATATTCTTTAAAGGAAAAATAGGCACATGTTCACATAGATAATAATTGTGTAGTTCCGCCACTAAAAATATTTTGCTTTGGGACTTCTCTGGTGGGCCAGTGGTTAAGAGTGTGAGTTCCCACTGAAGGGAGCATTAAGTTTGACTGCTGGTCTGGGAACCAAGATCCCATGTGGCGTTTGGTGCTGCTAAAACAATAAATAAATAAATTTGCCTTTTTCTGAACACAGGGAAGCCTGGCATGCTGCATCTACGTGGTTGCAAAGAGTTGGACACGACTTAGCAACTGAACACCACCACCACACACACACAAATTCCTGACAAGTCAGTCTCTCTTGGAGCCCCTTCTCCCTCTCTGGAGATTCCTTCTCAGACATCCTTGCTCAGTTCTTCTCCTACAGTCATTTCTGGGTAGAAACTGGTTCTAGGACCCCTCAGGGGTACCAAAATCGGTAGATGCTTAAGTCCCTTATTTGCATATAATCCAGGCACATCCAACATTTGTTGGATCAGAGAGAAAACAAGGGAATTTCAGAAAAACATCTACTTCTGCTTCATTCAAAAAGCCTTTGACTGTGGAAAATTCTTAAAGGGATGGCAATACCAGGCCATCTTACCTGTCTCCTGAGAAACTTGTATGCAGGTCAAGAAGCAACAGTCAGAACTGGACATGGAACAACAGTCTGGTTCAATATTGGGGAAAGGAGTATGTCAAGGCTGTATATTGTCACTGTGCTTATTTAACTTATATACAGAGCACATCATTCAAAATGCCAGGATGGTTGTAAGCACAGGCTGCAATCAAGATTGCCAAGGGAAATGCCAATAACCTCGAATATGCAGATGACACCACTCTAATGGCAGAAAGTGAAGAGGAATTAAGGAGTCTCTTGATGAGGGTGAAAGAGGAGAGTGAAAAAGCTGGCTTAAAACTCAACACTGAAAAAGATCATAGCATCTGGTTCCATCACTTCATGGCAAACAGAAAGGGGAAAAGTGGAAGACTTTATTTTCTTGGGCTCCAAAATCACTGCAGATGGTAACTGCAGGCATGAATATAAAAGACACCTGCTCCATGGAAGAAAAGCTATGACAAACCTAGACAGAGTATTAAAATGCAGAGACATCACTTTGCCAACAAAAGTCTATCTAGTCAAAGCTATGGTTTTTCCAGTAATCATGTATGGATGTGAGAACTGGACCATAATGGCTTAGCTTCAAGAATTGATGCTTTTGAACTGTGGTGTTGGAGAAGACTCTTCAGAGTCCCTTGGACTACAAGGAGATCAAACCAGTCAATTCTAAAGGAAATCAATCCTGAATATTCATTGGAAGGACTAATACTGAAGCTAAAGCTCCAAGACTTTGGCTACTTGATGCAAAGAGCTGACTCACTTGAAAAGATCCTGATGCCGGGAAAGATGGAAGGCAAAAAAGAGGGAGGTAGAGGATGAGATGGTTAGATAGCATCACTGACCCAATGGACATGTATTTGAGCAAACTCTGGGAAATAGTGAAGGACATGGAAGCCTGGTGTGTTGCAGTCCATGGGGTCTCAAAGAGTCAGATACAACTTAGTGACTGAAGAACAACAATAACAACAATGCACATCCTCCCCTCTACTTTAAATCATCTCTGGCTTACTTAGAATATATTATACAATGTAAATGCTATGTAAATAGTTGCTAAGCTGGTGGCAAGTTCAAGTTTTGCTTTTTGTAACTTCCTGGAACTTCTTTCTTTTTACAAATACTTTTGACTGGAGGTTGGCTGAAACCACAGAAGCAGAACCCATGAATACAACAGAGAGCTGACTGTAGTCTCCTTAATGTTTCACGGTATCTCAATGTCTTGAATTAATATCTCCACGCTAACAACTCCAGAATCCGCAATTAGGTTTAGCTCTCTTCTGGAGTCCACTCTCAAATATCTCAATGCCAGTGGAGAACTCCACTTGCAATTTCCACAGCACCTTCAGCACAAACAACGGTCTCACAAAGTTGCCATCTCGGTATATGGCACCTGTATCTCCCTAGTCACCCAAGCAAGAAACCTGGCTATCTTTCCAGACCCTCTCTCACCTCACTTCTTTCCACCCTTATGGCCACTGTTACAGTACACCACTCCTACCCTGGACAACCACAACAGAGTCCTTGCTAAGTAGTTGTTTCCTGATACGCACTTCCTTCTGAAAAACATTTCCACTTTGATTCGGATAAAGTACAAATTCCTGAACATAGCTTAGCATGCCCGTCAAGACCTGACTCTTAGGGTCTTCTTACATCTGTGCCCCACACTTTTAGCTCCAGGTCTTCTCTGAGGGCCTCAGAAACTCTGCGCACTTTAAGGATTACTTTTCTAGGCCCATTCTCCCTAAAATCATACTCAGCCTTTCCCCTCCCACTCTCAACCTTCAAAGAGGAAACCTCCAGTCTTGGGGAGCCTACCACATATCCAAGTCAGGATTAAAGGGCCTGGCCAAGTGCTCCTCAGCCTATACATAGTATTTCTCTCACTGAATTCTCTGTAATAATTTTCTAATTTGGTTTCCACACACTTGACTATGAGCTTCCCTGGGTAGGCCTGAGCCCAGTTTGCCTACCTAAGCCAATAAACAGCTCACGTAGAAGGCAGAAAAATGAATATTCTCGATAAGTGAACGATAATGTACAATAAAATACCAGGATATCAACTTGAAATGTTTGTAGTGACCCCCATCTGCCACAAAACGTCTTAATGTATTTTATTACATAAAAGTAGTTGATACGTTGAAATACATACTTTCTTTATACAATTAGATAGGCCTTTCCTGAGGACACTGGCGGTAGCCAAACGTCTGCTGTACTGGGTGACTAAGTTTATGAGAATGTCAACTCTTTCCTGGACTACCACAACAGTCTTTCACATCTGCAGTAACCTTACTCTCAGCTACAGTCTTCTCCACTGAGCAGCCAGTGATCTTTTCAAAACATAAATATCTTCCTGACCACCTGCTACAAGGTCCTGCAAGATCTGAAGCCTGTCGTACACCTTCCACTCCCACAAACAGCTTCATTATCAATCAGTTTCCCTGCTAGACTAGCTGGCCTTCTTTCTTGCACTTCCTAGCAACGGCAAAGATTATTCCAGTCAGAGACTTTGGACTTTGATGTCTCTGCCTGCAAAATCCCACCCCCCGCCCCGCCCCGATCTTGGCATGGCTGAGTCTTCCTCACGCAGATGGCGAGTCAAACATCACTTCTTCAGAGACCCTTCCTAGCAAAAGAGCCATCACGTCCAAGCCAAGCTCGACCCCATCCCTATCTGGTAAATAATTTCGTGTCTGTCAGTCTCTTTGCTAAAGCGAAAGCTCCACGAGGGCAAAGGATTACGTTTCTTGTTCGCTGTTGTCTCCCTGACAGCTAGGACACTGACCAGTTTAGGGTAAATACCTGGTAAATGAAAAAACGCACTTAATAAACACGGCCATCTCCAACATTTTCCACTCTTTTCCCTTTCATTCGCAGGAATTCTCAAGGGCCGCTGTCCTCGCAGGAAAGCCCTTGAAGCGTCAACGCCAAGCCACAGCGTCCTCTTCCGCGAGAGGCGAGGCGCGCCCAGCCGGGAGCTAAGGGCGCCTCAGGCCCTGGAGCGCAGCCTAGGAGCCGGCACTCGCGTCCGAAAAGCACCGAGGGGGGCGGGACGAGGAGAGCCTCTCCTCGCTTCCTGGGGACTGACACCTCCTCAGTACTAAGCCCCGAAACAGCCTCTCAACAGCAGCACAGGCGCTTCTCCCGTCACCGAGCGTAGCGACCTCTTCCAGTTACCTGCCGGAGATCCGCCCCAAGCCACGCCGCTTCCGCATTGTCGTTCGAGCAAGTGCTAGCCCCTTCCGGGCCACCGTAGTTCACAGAAAGTACAAGGCGCTGCCTCCTCCCGCATGCGCAGAGGTCCTCTTCGGCTTATACTGTTTCTTAGCAACCGCGTGGAGTCCCTCCGCCAGGGGCGGAGCGTCGGGAGCCGCGAGGTGGAGGGGGGAGTGAATGTGGCCAATCAGAGGTGACTCCTAGCCTCGCTCGGCACGCCTCCTCTAACTGTCGCGAATATGCAGGCCGCTTTACGGCAGGCAAGGGGTGGGGGCCGCTGGGGTAAGGAGGAGAGAAGGAAGCAACCAACCAACCAAGTCGCCCCCACCCCCCACCCCCCCACCCATCTCAGACCTGGTTTACGGCTCCGGGCTCCGGCTCCAGTGTGGCTGCTGATTGGCTGCTGAGGGCTTGGTCCCATCCCAGTGACCCCAAAGTGCTGGAGGGAGGGGGCGGGGGTGGCCCGGTGCAAAGTGCATCCCGAAGCCCCCTTCCTGGCGCCCCGGCGGCCGGCACTCCGGGCTCCGTGAGAGCCGGGCCCTCGCCGCCCCCGAGCCCTCCCGGGCCCCTCAGTGGCCGGGCGCTCCCGGCCAGGAGCGCGGCAGCCCCCTGCCCCGAGCGCTCGGACCGGGGCTGCCCCCGCCCGCGCCGGGACTTCCTCCCTGCACCCCTGCCCCAGGCCGCCCGGCGGCCACCGCCGCCGCCTCTGCCCGGCCGGGCCATCTGGATGCTGACAGGCTGGGGCCGGGAGGCGCCGCGGAGGAGCAGGGACAGCCGGGTCCGGCCCTGCCCGGGCTGTTTCCTCAATGGAGAAGTTGGTGAGTGTGGAGGCGGCTGGAAGAAGGAAGGGAGGCAGCAGCTGAGGAGACAGGTAAAAGTCGGTTACCCCCGCTGAGGGGAAAAGGCCGGCCCGGGACGGAGGGGAAGCCTGCCTCTTCCTGCCGGCCCGCCCCGCTTTCTGCCCCGGGGCCCCCGTCCGTCCCGGCTCCGGGGGCTCTGCCCCGCTCACGGGTCTCTGATTTCCAGGTGAGAGCTAGCTGAGGGGCGAGCGACGGCAGGAGAGGGTTTGCCCACCCGTCCGAGCAGCCGCAGAGCTCTGACCAGCTTCCACCGTCAAGGTAAAGAGCCAGCCCTCCCCTCCCCCATTGTTTATTCCTGGCCCCTACCTCATTAATCGGTGCTTTCTTTTCTGGATAGTTACCTGGCAGTGCATCCCTTTCCTGGCTTCTAGCTTTCCAGCAAAAACAAAAACGCTGCCTGTGCCCGAGTCTTTAACATTTTAATAACTTCTTTTTCCCGGGACCTAATTTTCCTCCTTTATTTCTGAACGGTGTGTTTCCATGTGTTGCATTTATCTTTTGGTACACTCCACCATTTACTCTGCTCAGAGACTTTGAGACCTTTTGTAGCTCCCCCAGCCCTTCTTATTCTCATAGGAATTCCCCAGTTCCTTATTAAGTGCTTGTTAATTCTGGATGACTCTGATTTTTAATTAAACCACAATTTTCTGTTTTCCCCTCTTCTTTGCTATCATTCCTCTACCTCCATCAGAATATCTTTTGAGTTACCTCACAAGAGTTCGTGAAGGAAGATTCAGTAATAGCTTCAAATTTGTGCGTTTCAGAAAATAATATGATTTTTTTTTCCTATAGCAAAAAGTGAATCTGTGTACCTTAATAATGTGAATGATATGAAAGCAATACTCTCCTGAAGCACTTATGTATAATTAACTCTTTGGGCTTTTGTGTGTTTCTGTGTGATAGATGTGTAAGGACTATGAAACTCTTATAAAAAGATCATATTTGTTATATTTCAGATTTTCTAGTACTTATAAAACTTTATGCAATATCTTGTTAATCATTTGACTCTCAGGAATTTAAAAGCAAAAGAATGTTTTGGTGTGTTTAGAATGTAGGGTTTTATTTTGGCACTTTTCATAAGCTTTCTCATTTTGAAACCCTTATAGAGAATTTGTTAGATTGAAATTTAAGCATCTATATTTTGTTGCCACCTTTGAAAACACACTAAAGGTAAGTTTAGGACATGCACGTAAGTCCTACAGAGGGAATATGAACAGGGAAATCATGTAAGAGTTAATTCAGAAATGAGCCAAGTGAATAACTTCTCTAACATCCAATAACAGGAGTATAAAGTCGCTTGTTAATCTCAGAGTTATTTTAATATCGCAGATTTTTTTAGGGAATTTTACATGCAAAAAGTGCTTAAAGTAGCAAAAGTTGTTAGGAAATCTTTGACTTGTTCTCTTCCTCTGGACTTTCTGCCTTCTGGATAAAGAAATGAATCTCCTATCTGATTCTTCTAATTGTCAAGGTGCAGCTAAAGATACTTTTAAAGGGCTTTGAGGGTTTGCATATTCTTGAGACCTGGAACTGGATACCAAAATGAGAATGTATGCTACTGAATGGGATTTAGAATCAGTATTGACTAATGACTATTCCATAGTGAACATTTAGGGCACCTTTTGTATGTACATATAGAGTGCATGTATGGTCAGCCATGTCTGGCTCATTGCGACCTGATTGACCGCAGCCCACCAGGCTCCTCTGTCCATGAAATTTTCCAAGCAAGAATACTGGATTGGATTGCCATTTCCTCCTTGAGGGGATCTTCCCCACCCAGGAATCGAGCCTCCATCTCTTGTGTGTCCCGTATTGGCAAGCAGATTCTTCACAAACTGGGAACCTGGGAAGCTCCCTCTGTACATGTAGGGTTCATTGCATTTCAGTAAAAGCTAGGTAGAAAGAAAGCAGTTTTCTTTATTTAAATATGTGAATCATGTCTACTGATTACTTTAGACCTTTTAAAAAATTGCCAAAATATTGAAAGCATGTTTTTAAGGTAAAGATGAATTATGTATATTTTCTATTCAGGCCTTCTCAGTTAAATATTTTTCTGCTTTAGATTGAACTCTAGCATGTTTTCATTTCTGAGGGGTTTTATCACCTGTGCTGAGTCAAGTATGTAAGGTAAAGAGAGAACACTACTTTCCTTTCTGTTCATTCTAATTTCTTAACTAATTCATTGATCCTCTCAGCTTTTAGTGGTTTTTCTAAGATTATGGAGTATATTTAAGTTGTCAACATCTGTTCCTAATATTAGCATGATTGAGATTATGCCAGACATTTAATGTGAATACTGTATTACCAAAAAGCCTGTTGACTGATTTATATTCTTCAGTCTGGTAGTTAACTTTGTGTCAATTCTATTGTCAGTCACATGGTTTTGAAAAGAAAAAAATAAACACCCAGCTTTTTTGGTAACCAAGTAATATATATGAGCCTATAGGGAGAAACACTGATTTTAATTGAAGTGATGCATTTTGAGTATGCTGTGGCCAGTACTTACTGTCTTCATACCTAAAGTGATGCCATTCACAGTTATATTATGACACATACAAATATCGCTTTATTTTGTTCGCATTTAACTTTGATAACACAGAAGTACATATGATTCCTAAAAAGTCTGTAAAATCAGGTCATTTCTGTAAGCATATCTAATACCTGACTTTCAGCCTTTTCACTTGATCTTCAACAGAAAGTATGCCCTACATAGAAGACTTATCTCCTTTCTCAAAAACTTAGATACTGATATGAGGCTGCTAAGATGGTAAGGCCAGACATAGGTTAAAAAGATAAGGTTGACAAGATTTCATCATTTATAATACTTGTGATTTACACTTTGAATTGAGTCGAAATAAGTGAACTACAAAATTTCCTCTGTTTCCTTGTCTACATTCCATGAAAATTGTTGGTCTTTTTGTTAGAACTTGGGAAGCTTGTACAAAAGTTGTACATGATAATAAATATTTGTTATATGGAGGCCCAGTAATTTGGAGGAAATATGAATACCCCCCCACCTTGTTTTGGAACAGAAACACTGTGGTGCTCAGCCGAGTGATACTAAAATAACACTTCTACTTCATTTTGGGTTCCAGACTCTTGGTAATATGAGTTGACCTCATCAACATCCATCTCAGCCATGTTACACGCTTTGGGCATTGTAGTGTTTCTGCATCTATCTTCCCTCTTGGGATTTGTGAGCTATTCATGTTTTTGGGTTTTTTTCCCCTTAGAGCCAGTATCCTTGGAGTTACTGATTTTATTTCCTTACAGCCTGTATCTCTGTTTATTCTGCAAAGAAATGCTTATTTCTTTTTTTGAGTAGCAAGCTGTTACCTTGTTTCCAATTCGTGTGAAATCTGAAAGCACAGTTCTAATTTGTGTCCCTTAATCAAAAAATATGTGGCCTTTCAATGAAAGTAATATGCAAAAAGCTATTAATGACTAATCATTTATGCCAAAGGAAATTGGGGACATGTGGACAAATTTGGTGCGAGTTATGTAATTTTAGACAGATCTTAAATATATTTTACTTTATAGCTATTTTATTTTTATTCTATGAATATAGATTTCTTTTAATTATATGAAGCAAGAAGCTTTGGTTTTAACTTAATGAAGTTCACTTGACATCTGTATGGAAATTAGATGGCATTTAATCCTAAATTTGTAGTTTCTACTATGGTCAACATTGTGAAAGCTGGGAGGCCTAGATTGTTTTCTTTTTTTAAGAAAAGTGTAAAGAAGAAAAATTAATTTGTAAAATTTAAACACTATTAACATTGGGCAGTAAAATCTTTTATAAAAGTGATACACATTGGGAAGCAGTTCATTTTGATATATAATTCTGAAGTGTTCCTTGTTAGTATGTTGTGTTTTTTTTCCTTTTCTGACTGAAACCTAGAATGGAATTTCTAAAGATTGCACCCTCAGAGTTTTAGTCATTCTGAGTCAACTTACATTGTACATATGTTTACTTAGAAAATTGCCTCTTTCACCGTGTTCTTTTATATGTGACTCCATGAGCTATCAGATTTTCAGACTTGCACTTTTTGAGGGGAAATAGACTTTTTCCGTCTTATCTCTGGACTTCCTCTGTAGTTTTTAATGGTAACTTTACCACTGAATATCACGTTAACTTTCCAAGTTCACTAGCCTTTTTTCCCTTTATTTACACATGTGTGGATGGTTATACTCTATTAAATGCAAACTTTCATAAAATTACACCTCGATGAAATTCAGTTGCTTGATGGTTTGGACTATTAGGATATTTTGGTAATAGGTCTTTGGCCTTCGTAATTTAAGCGGACAGAAGTCCTGTGTGTATGGTGTGTGTGTGTGTGTGTGTGTTTTCCCATAAAGACTGAAGCACAGAGTGCTTTTTTGCTTTAAACCTGTGTTTTTTATTTATAGAGCTTGGTATTGTCAGAATAAAGAAAAATGATCCTAACCATTCTATGAGTATTTGATTCATTTGAAGTATGCGAAAAACTCTGTAAGTTCTCTCCAGGGATAATACCAGTGGCCAAAGACTCATCCATAGTATGCCAGGCACTATAAGGTACTCAGTAGACTTTCGTTTGTCTGATTGGAGTAGATGATGTGGGATTATCACGAGTTACTGTTGTTTGTGCATCTTCTTTAAAGAAAGAAATAATTGAGTCCCTTTGACTTTTAACACAAAACCTTTCTTGATATTATTAATAAGTTAATGCCATTTAATATTCTCTTCAACTCCCACCTCATTTGCAGTCCCCCACCGTTTCTGCTGCCTTCATGGAAGTGGTGATGGGTGTATGGAAGGCAACAATGGCAAAAACAAGGACTCTTAAAGGCTCCAGACTGAGAAGTCATCTTCACTTTTCTTAGGAGGACAGGGTTACCGGGGAGATACTTAGCAGTAAGGCATCCGGTGGTTCATTCTTGAAAGGGAGATGTGGATCGCATGGAGAATAATGACATGTTCTGTGTGGAAATGCTGCAGGCTCATCATTGAAAACATTAGTTTGCATTTTTTATTTTAGTACAGTTTTATAGATTTGCAGAAAAATGTTGAAGGTGATACAGAATTCCCATGTATGACACACTCACCTCTCCCTAACATCTTACAGTAATAGACATATTTCTCACAATTATTGAAACAGTATTGAATAGTTTTATTAACTAAAATCCATACTCTGTTCAGATTTATTTAGCTTTTACCTAATAACTGTTCTCTGTCCTAGGATCCCATCCAGGATATCACATTCCATGTTAGTTATCCTGTCTCTGTAGGCTCCTTTTAGCTGTGACAGTTTCTCAGATTCTTTGTTTCCTTGTTTTTGATGATCTTGACATTTTGAAGAGTTTCAGATATTTTGTAGAAAGCCCCTCAATTGGAATTAGTCTGGTATTTTCCTCATGATTAGACTGTGGCTGTGGGTTTTGGGGAGAAAGAGTACATTCTCATCATATCATACTAACAACATGATTTGGATGGCGCTCTTGATATTGACCGTAATTATCTGGCTGAGGCACTGTTTTTCAGGTTTCCCACTGAAAAGTTCATCCTCTTTCAAAAGAGGTTCATCCTCTTTGAAATGAAGTCACACTTAAGGAGAAAGGGAGTTGTGTTCCACCTCCTTAAAGGCGAGGAAGGGGGTGAATCTACACACATTATTTGGAATTTTGCACAAGAGATTTCTTCTCTGCCTATTTAATTCAATCAGTTGTTCATTATCAATACAGACTTACTGATACTTATGTGTAGTTTGGGTTAGTATCTAATAGTACTTTGATTATCTTGTTCCATTTGTTCCACCTTGGCTAATAAGAGCTCTTCTAGTTGGCTCCTGTATCCCCTTGACATACCACCCCCAATCTTTGCATTTTTCTTGGAGTACTTCCTTTTCTTTTGGCACTGTAAATGCTCTAGGCTCATCTTCTATATTTCTGCCCAGTTCCAGCATCAACCATTTCTGTAAGGATTGTTGTTGTTCCGTTGCTAAGTTGTGTCTATTTGTGACCCCATGGAGTGCAGCACGCCAGGCTCCTCTGTCCTCTACCGTCTCCCAAAATATGCTCAGATTCATGTCCATTGAGTCTGTGATGCTGTCTAACCGTCTCATCCTCTTCCACCCTCTTCTCCTTTTACCTTCCATGTTTCCCAGCATTAGGGTCTTTTGCAGTAAGTTGGCTCTTTGCATCAGGTGGCCAAAGTATTGGAGCTTCAGCATCAGTCCTTCCAATGAATATTCAGAGTTGATTTCTTTTAGGATTGACTGGTTTGATTTCCTTGCAGTCCAAGGGACTCTCAAGAACCTTCTCTAGCACCACAGTTTGAAAGCATCAGTTCTTAGATACTCAGCCTTTATGGTCCAACTCTCACCTCCATACAAGTTGTTGTTGTTCAATCTCTAAGTCGTGTCCGACTCTTTGCGACCCCCTGGACTGCAACGCGCCAGGCTTCCCTGTCCTTCACTATCTTCTGGGCTTTGCAGTTTTTATAGCTTGCCGTGTGGGAGTCCTGATCATGCCTAGTTTGCTTATTTAAAAGTGTGAGGCAGTTTTAAGCCAAATATTATTTATTTCCAAGTGCATGTTTGCAGAGTCTTTGGCTTCCTTGAAGAAATTTGACAAGGAAAAATAGATTGTGAAAAGAGATGAGGGTCAAAGTAGTCTGCACTCATTTGGATTGGTTGAAAATTCTGATCTGCAGCCACCCCTACCTGTGACTGCCACTTTTCCCCATAGCTCATCCAGGTGCTGGGCAGTATGACCTTTCCTTGTTTCAGTGACAGAGGGCTTGGCACACAAAACCCCACTAGAATGGGATGGCAGGTCTCCCAATGAGGGTTTCTGGTGTAATGTGTGGAAGTCACTTTGCATGTGTTCTTAACCCTAATGGAATTCGTAGATCTAGGATTTAATGGATGTGAAGAAAGATCCCTTTTCTTTTAGCTGTAGAGAATTTTTTCGAATTCATATGGAGAAACCAGCAAGACTGTTGTTAATCGTTTGCCCTAGTTTGGTCTATGCATAATGGCATAACAGTTTCAGAATTATTAACAATGATGACTTTTGCATATACGAAAACAAGCACTTAAAGGCAACCTCCTTTTAGTTGTCATGGATCCCATTTTGGCCCTGGCTATCTACTGTATTGAGCGTACATGTATTTTCATTGTTTAGAAAGAGCAAGAAACTAATGATGTCACTTAAAAAGTAATTCAGTTCTGAAAATATATTCTGAGTAGACCCCCAAAATTTGTGTTTGCATCCAAATTCCAAGTATGAGGTTTATTATTTTCTTTATTTAAAAAAAAAGCTACCTTTTTAGAAAAAATTTTGCGCAATAAATCATATCCTATACCACGTTGGAGATTAATGTAGATGTTGAGATAATCTCTTCTAAGAATTGTTTTGAGTTCATTCTTTGCTCTGTAGGTTGTTGTAATGTGCTGAAATGTTAGCTCATCAAAAGGTAGACTATTTAGGTAGCAATGGTTCTTTATTATTTTTAAAAAATTTTCCATGGTTATTATTTCATCTGTTTTCAGGTTACGAAAGAGTTGATTAATACCAGAATCTGGAGACACTCTAAGCCCCCACTCATAATGCTGTATGTGCACAATGATTATTAGGCAATCCGCATATCAGGAAAAGGGGCATTCTTTCATAAGGTAAGTGACTGACTGACATAGGATGTCTGTGCTGTTCTAGGGGAAAATCCATTTAGTTTTTATTTCTCATTCAGATTACCTAATGTATACTAAACACTTGCTAAAAGAAAATTTGGGTTTGTTTTGACATTGTTTAAATCTTTTTCCTTGTATAGAATGCCTTGTTTAAGTGCCAAGGTAATCATCCCAATTAAAAAAAAAAAATGCCTGTTAAAGGTAGTTGTTTTGAGTATATGGTAGTAGTTTCTGTGACTTTCTTCTAATGGTCTTTATCTTCCCTTATAATGCTAAAAAGAAGCAAAAACCTAGCCAGAAGAATTCTTGGTTTTAAAATATCTAAGGCAAGAGACTTAATTTTAATGTCAGTTGAAAAAGTAATTAAGTGGAAAAATAAGGGGATATCATGTTTCTTAAGAAATTGTCAGGAAATTTCTCCTTTTCCACTTTTTCTTGAGGAAACAGTTCTTTGTAGCAGTGGTCTGATATTTTTTAAATTACATTACTTTGTAATGATACTTAGGAGTTTGTATCAGTAATAACCATTTTCTGTGTATAAACAAGGTAGGATATTTGATTATACTGTTAAGCTGTGACAACATGGCCAAAGTTATGACCTAAGTTACCTTAAGTTGACCTTTGTACTGTCTATAGGGGTAAGTCTTCTAAGGTAAATTATTATTGGTAACAAGATTGTCCCAAGATGTCTAACCTACATATGAGACCAGAATGGACTTTCATATAATTTTTTTTTTTTTTTTAAGAAATGGAAGCTACTCATTAGGGGGTGAGTGTAATCTAGTCCTAAAAGTTAGCCCAGGTGGAATGGCTTCTTAGAATCATGTTAGTTTAAGCTTCTGTGTGTATTTAAAAACTTAGAAACACACTAAAAACAGTTTTGTATACACACATGTAGGATGTAACTTCATCAATTCAATTTGAACTTTTCCTTTTTGCATGAAGGAAAGCTCATTTTATATTGAGTTTGAGTACACACCTCTTTTGACCTATTAGAAAGTGTAGAAATTCAATATATTACTATTACTTTTTTCATGTGGTTAATCAGCAGATTGTTTAGATTTCTCTTCTTTTAAAATATTTTTTATGATGTTGCTACTTTGAATATTTGTAGAATAAAACTTCTGAAAAATGGAATTTAGAAAAGTGCCAGAGAATGTAGCAGAAAAGAAGTAGTAAATCTTGTTTCCTAAAGTAGAAAGGATAGATAGAGAAACAGAAATGAAAGAAATGTAAATATAATCTGCACGTTTTTTTTTCTCTAATTTGCTTAACCTCACCTACTTCCCCTTCCCCTCCTTCCAGCTTTCCACTCTTTGGGGCTAAAAATAAAATATTATTGAAATATTTTGGGGAGACCAGCCTAAAGGTCTTCACCTTTTTTAAATGTTAAACTGCTTCTCATAGTTGAAGGTCTTTAGTCTTCCTAGTTTATGAATCGTCCATTTGATACTCAGTATTTACTTACTGATGTGTGATAGATTTCTTGAGTAGTTTATAAATTAAATTTTCCATGTGCTTTAGGTAAATGTGAAATCCTAAAACAAGTGCTCATTTGCTTCCTGTCTTGTATCCATCTTCAGCTGCCCAGCATCACCTTCCCTTTTATGTTGTATTCACTGATATTTGCTCTGAGTTTACAAAAGGCTGTAAGAGGAAATTTCCTGTTTCAGCATTTTAGGACTTTATGCCTTGCTTTCTTTTTGAAATATTTTATAATCTTAGGGAAATTGCTGAAAGTTCTGGTCAAAACAGATACATGTTAATTTGTTACGGTATGAAATGTCATCACTGAGCCTTACATGAGTTAGCAGTGAAAAACTTTGGGGTATTTAATGAACACACTGTCAGGTGTCAGGTATTTTAAATTTTATGTATTGTGCCTACCCTTTAAGGCTGATCCCTGTGACCTAATGAATCCTTTGTAAAAAAAAGTGGACTCCGCTAGGATGTTACACCACCATTGTCGAAGGAACCCTGAACTCCAGGAAGAGTTGCAGATTCAAGCTGCAGTGGCTGCCGGGGATGTTCACACAGTGCGGAAGATGTTAGAGCAAGGCTACTCTCCAAATGGCCGGGATGCTAATGGCTGGACCCTGCTTCATTTCTCTGCAGCAAGAGGAAAGGAAAGATGTGTTCGAGTATTTCTAGAGCATGGAGGTGAGTTTACTGGGAGCAAACCTTTTTTCCCCAAGAACAAATGAAGTTCTGTTTAAAGTAATGTGTGCATGTGTATATAATTTCTAATACTTTTTTCTTCTAATACTTGACTTCTCTCCTTTGTTATAATTATGCTGAGTTTTGTTTAAAACCAGATTGTCTAAACAATCGGTTTGTTGAATGTGCTTTTTTCCCCCTTGTAACTAGTTTCTATATAGCCAGATTTCCCCAGATTATTTCAACTAAAAGTAACCCTTCTTCAGGTTGTCCACTTGCTTTGTTTGAGAAGCAGAAGTGGCTGTGGTCCCAACAACTAAGAATTGCTCAAGTTCTGCCTGTTGAGAATTGCTCAAGCAGACAGAGATGCCATAGGCCCCTGTAAATACCATGGCCTTCAAGATACCCTATCTTTTGAATTTACCTCTTCTAAAAGCATTTTTAGATGCTTTTATTACTGTTTTAGCTCTTGCCTTTTCTAGAATTGTACATAGTTTCTAGGTATCCTACAAGATTATCTGAGGTCTAATTTTATATGCAGTTGGAAGCTACATTTACCATTTTATGTTTTTGCTTTGAAAAACTGTCCATTCTCATAATTAATAGTAACAATAATTGTCTTAAACTCACTTGCTTCCCTATTAGATTTCCAGTTAATTTATTTTCCTAGATATACACTTGTCAATGGCACCCCACTCCAGTACTCTTGCCTGGAAAATCCCATGGACAGAGGAGCCTGGTAGGCTGCAGTCCGTGGGGTCGCTAGGGGTTGGACACGACTGAGCGACTTCACTTTCACTTTTCACTTTCATGCATTGGAGAAGGAAATGGCAACCCACTCCAGTGTTCTTGCCTGGAGAATCCCAGGGATGGGGGAACCTGGTGGGCTGCTGTCTATGGGGTCGCACAGAGTCGGACACGACTGAAGCGACTTAACAGCAGCAGCAGCAGCAAGTGTACAAGATGAACAAATGTATGTTTTTGTACTCATATTATTTTCATAAATTATGATGTAAAGCAGCTTAATTGGAACTCAGGATTCATTATGTACTACTCTAGAGCCTGGATTGCTTATTAACAATCATTTAGTTCCATTTCTGTGTTGTACTTTTGACTAGTCAAACTTGGAAACTATTTTGAAGTACGGAAAATGTTAGAAGTCGCACAGCTGTCATTAGGGTCTTGTGAATTATGTGAAGATAGGAATATGAGGGCTGTGAGCATGGACTAACTGCGGGGCACTGCTAAACTGAGACTAGGAATCATCACATGTCTTAGTGGCCCTGAAATAAGAATTATGTCCCCCAAATAGTTGGCCGTTGACAGGACCCCACCATTCGCTGGCCTGGTCCTCTTTTGTGGCTGTCCTCTGCCCCTCCCTGTGACCCTTGCTCATGCCTCATTTCACCTCCAAACTTGAAAACGTCAGTCAGCACGGAAGGCCATGAAGGAGTACTGCATGAGGAACGCCAGAAGAAAGATCTGGAAAAACTAAGAAGTGGGTGTAGAATCAGAATAGTTAAAATTCTGATACTGCTTAAGCAAAATGAAGGAACTGAACTCAGATTTTTAAATTCTACCTACTCGTGTTACTTTCTGCATCTGCTAGCCTTGCTTTTAAAAAACTAATTAAAAAGAAAGGTCAGTTACTCAGGTAATATATGAACTTGTCTCCTTAAAACAAATAAAACACAATTTCAAATAAATTATAAATAAAGCCAAAATCCCATTTGGTCAGCTCCCCAACCCATGTCTGCCCACCCCTGCCCAGAAGTAACTCATGGCTCTAAGTTTGGTTTGGTCCTTATTTTTCTAGATCATTTCCTAACATACTTTGAGAAAATGCATCTTATTGTGTTGTCTGTGGTTTTAGAATATAAATTATAGTAAATATTTGGGGCTTTGCAAGCCCTTCTTTTTCTGTTCTTAGATGCTGAACTCTGCCTTTGTGGCATGAAAGCTGTCATATACAGTGTGAAGCAATGAATGTAGCTGTGTGCTGGTTGAACTTTATCTATGAACACCAGTGGTGTTCTAGATGTGGCCTCTGGGTCCAGTTTACTGAGCTCTATTTCTCGCCCCAACCCCTACTCTCTGTTTCTATATGTGTGTGTGTGTGTGTGTGTGTGTAGATACTTTTAACAGCTTTTATTGAGAGAGAATTCACAAACCTTACAATTTGCCCTTTTAAGTATACAATTTAGTAGATTTTAATGTATTCATAGAGTTGCACATCTTTCACCACAACCAACTTTGAAACATGTCCATTACACCGAAAGGAAGTCTTGTCCCCACAAAGAGTCTTGTACCTATCCCATAGTAATACATACTGGTTTGTGTGTGGGTGTGTTTAGTCACTCAGTTACATCCAACTCACTGTGACACCATGGACTGTAGCCTGCCAGGCTCCTCTGTCCATGAAATTCTTCAGGCAAGAATACTGGAGTGGGTTGCCATTTCCTTCTCCGGGAATCTTCCTGGCCAGGGATCAAACCCACATCTCTTGATTCTCCTGCATTGGCGGCAGATTCTTTACCACTGTGCCACCTGGGAAGCATATATAGGTTTTGTCTTTTCTCTTCAACTACTCAGTTCAGTTCAGTTTAGTCGCTCAGTCATGTCCGACTCTGCGACCCCATGAATCACAGCATAGCAGGCCTCCCTGTCCAACACCAACTCTCAGAGTTCACCCAAACTCATGTGCATCAAGTTGGTGATGCCATCCAGCCATCTCATCCTCTGTCGTCCCCTTCTCTTCCTGCCTCCAATCCCTCCCAGCATCAAAGTCTTTTCCAGTGAGTCAACTCTTCTCATGAAGTGGCCAAAGTATTGGAGTTTCAGCCTTAGCATCAGTCCTTCCAATGAACACCCAGGACTGATTTCCCTTAGGATGGACTGGTTGGATCCCTTTGCAGTCCAAGAGACTCTCAAGAGTCTTCTCCAACACCACAGTTCAAAAGCATCAATTTTTGGCGCTCAGCTTTCTTCACTGTCCAACTCTCACATCCATACATGACTACTGGAAAAACCATAGCCTAGACTAGACAGACCTTCGTTGGCAAAGTAATGTCTCTGCTTTTGAATATGCTATCTAGGTTGGTCATAACTTTCCTTCCAAGGAGTAAGCGTCTTCTAATTTCATGGCTGCAGTCACCATCTGCAGTGATTTTGGAGCCCCCCAAAATAAAGTCTGACACTGTTTCCACTGTTTCCCCGTCTATTTCCCATGAAGTGATGGGACCGGATGCCATGATCTTTGTTTTCTGAATGGTGAGCTTTAAACCAACTTCTTCACCTTCCTCTTTCACTTTCATCAAGAGGCTCTTTAGTTCCTCTTCATTTTCTGCCATAAGGGTGGTGTCATCTGCATATCTGAGGTTATTGATATTTCTCCCAGCAATCTTGATTCCAGCTTGTGCTTCTTCCAGTCCAGCGTTTCTCATGATGTACTCTGTATAGAAGTTAAATAAGCTGGGTGACAATATCCTTCCTTGACGTACTCCTTTTCCCATGTGGAACCAGTCTGTTGTTCCATGTCCAGTTCTAACTGTTGCTTCCTGACCTGCATATGTATGGGTTTCTGAAGAGGCAGGTCAGGTGGTCTGGTATTCCCATCTTTCAGAATTTTCCACCGTTTATTGTGATCCACACAGTCAAAGGTTTTGGCATAGTCAGTAAAGCA
This sequence comes from Nanger dama, assembly GCA_917880005.1. Lineage (NCBI taxonomy): Eukaryota > Metazoa > Chordata > Mammalia > Artiodactyla > Bovidae > Nanger > Nanger dama. Next base: position 5,684,205 of record CAKJTW010000044.1, on the reverse strand, counting down.
GAAATAGATGTTTTTCTGGCACTCTCTTGCTTTTTCCATGATCCAGCGGATGTTGGCAATTTGATCTCTGGTTCCGCTGCCTTTTCTAAAACCAGCTTGAACAGCTGGAAGTTCATGGTTCACGTATTGCTGAAGCCTGGCTTGGAGAATTTTGAGCATTACTTTACTAACGTATGAGATGAGTGTAATTGTGCGGTAGTCTGAGCATTCTTTGGCATTGCCTTTCTTTGGGATTGAAATGAAAACTGACCTTTTCCAGTCCTGTGGCCACTGCTGAGTTTTCCAAATTTGCTGGCATATTGAGTGCAGCACTTTCATAGCATCATCTTCTAGGATTTGAAACAGCTCAAGTGGAATTTGATCACCTCCACTAGCTTTGTTCGTAGTGATGCTTTCTAAGGCCCACTTCGTGATTATCTGGGTCGTGAAAATCTTTTTTGTACAGTTCTTCTGTGTATTCTTGCCACCTCTTCTTAATATCTTCTGCTTCAGTTAGATCCATACCATTTCTGTCCTTTATTGAGCCCATCTTTGCACAAAATGTTCCCTTGGTATCTCTTATTTTCTTGAAGAGATCTCTAGTCTTTCCCATTCTGTTGTTTTTCTCTATTTCTTTGCATTGATCACTGAAGAAGGCTTTCTTATCTCTTCTTGCTGTTCTTTGGAACTTTGCATTCAAATGCTTATATCTTTTCTTTTGACCTTTGCTTTTCCCTTCTCTTCTTTTCACAGTTTTTGTAAGGCCTCCCCAGACAGCCATTTTGCTTTTTTGCATTTCTTTTCCATGAGGATGGTCTCGATCCCTGTCTCCTCTACAGTGTCACAAACCTCTGTCCATAGTTCATCAGGAACTCTTTGTATCAGATCTAGTCTCTTAAATCTATTTCTCACTTCTGCTGTATAATCATAAGGGATTTGATTTAGGTCATACCTGAATGGTCTAGTGGGTTTCCCTACTTTCTTCAATTTAAGTCTGAATTTAGCATTAAGGAGTTCATGGTCTGAGCCACAGTCAGCTCCTGGTCTTGTTTTTGTTGACTGTATAGAGCTTCTCCATCTTTGGCTATAAAGAATATAATCAATCTGATTTCAGTGTTGACCATCTGGTGATGTCCATGTGTGGAGTCTTCTCTTGTGTTGTTGGAAGCTGGTGTTTGCTATGACCAGTGCGTTCTCTTGGCAAAACTCTGTTAGCCTTTGCCCTGCTTCACTCCATACTGCAAGGCCAAATTTGCCTGTTATTTTGCCTGTTTGTTGACTTCCTACTTTTGCATTCTAGTCCCCTATAATGTAAAGGACATCTTCTTTGGGTGTTAGTTCTAAAAGGTCTCGTAGATCTTCATAGAACCAATCAACTTCAGCTTTTGGATCACCATGATATTGAATGGTTTGCCTTAGTAACAAACAGAGATCATTTTGTCATTTTTGAGACATCCAAAATGGATGTACTTGGATTGCATCCAAGTACTGCATTTCAGACTCGTTGTTGACCATGATGACTACTCCATTTCTTCTGAGGGATTCCTGCCCACAGTAGTAGATATGATGGTCATCTGAGTTAAATTCACCCATTCCAGTCCATTTTAGTTCGCTGATTCCTAGAGTGTCGACGTTCGGCCATCTCCTGTTTCAACTGCTAGGTGGTGTTTATTAGTATCGATATACTATCATTTGTTTAAATCAAACTTTTTATTGTTTGAGAGAAGCTGAATGTTTCTCAGTAGGACATTTTATTTGTTGAGAAAGTAGCACAGGCATCCATATACATGGTTAACACCTAAAGGAAAGGTGTAAGAAACAGCCTGTTGTGAGAGAAGCGTCTGCCCCTTGGCGCTGGTCTCGTCCTCTGCTGCCCGGAGGCTCGCTCACTGCACTCTGCTGTGTCCCTGCAGAGAGTCTGCATCTACGTGCGCATAGTTTTCCACCAGCCACCGTCTCGCCTGCTTCCCTTTTGTTAATCGTTGGATCTGCATCTTGATTTTTTCATAACAGTATCACTAAGTGATAATATCCTTGTCACTGATTCCATTGTATGGATGTAATTTCTTTAAACTTATTCCCTATTTTGGACATTCTAATTTTTCATTTTTCTTCTTTTAGGAACAGTATTACAGAGAAGTCCTTGACTAATCTTTTTACATGTGTGAGTTTATCTCTTGGATAATTCCTAGAAGTAGAAGCAAAGGGTTGTTGTTGTTTTAATGGATATTGACAAATTGTCTTCCAAGGAAGGTCATTAATGGCTCTGTCCCTAGCCGGTGTGAGAGGGCCCAGGCCCCTGCCTTTGCCAGGAGTGTGTTGCTGCGTGGTCTGCTCTTCTGTATGATGCTCGCTTCTTCCCCCACCCCTGGCAAAAGTGAGATGAGTAGCAAAGCCTTGGGGGCTGGGGCTCTTTGCATGTCTCTTTCTGACTGCTTGCAGGAGTTGTTTATATATTCTCTGCTGGTAGTTACATGTTGCAATAGTCTTCTCCCAGTTGGTAGCTTTTTCACTTTCTTGCTGTGCTTGTTTTTATTGGGCAGAAATTTACATTAAGTAAATTGTGTTTTTCTTTTGGCTTATGAGTTGTGCTTTTTTTGTCTTGTACATCATACCACAGGGTCATTATTTGCCTATATTTTATTCTAAAAAGTTTCATGATGTTTAGGACCTTAATCTATCCAGAATTGGTTTTGGTGTATCACACGGTTACAGTTTCATACATAAAGGAAGCCTATATCATCCCTTCTTTCTCATTGTTGTGCACTGCCAACATGCATGGTTCCATTAATTCTGTTGTCAGTGTGTCCCTAGGTGAGTATAGTATTGTTGTAAATTGTTGTTCTCTAATGAGCTTTAGTATTTGGGAGAGCAGATCTCCTCTTCCTGTTCTTTAGGGATGCCTGGGCTACTCTTTGTTGTTGTTGTCTCAGTTGCTACATTGTATTTGTCTCCTTGCTGCCCCATGGGCTACAGCCTGCCAGGCTCCTCTGTCCCTGGGATTTCCCAGGTAAGAGTGGGTTTTCATTTCCTTCTGCAGGGGATCTTCCCAACCCAGGGACTGAACCCGCATTGCCTGCAGTGGCAGGCAGATTCTTTGCCACTGAGCCACTTGGGAAGCCCTGGCTAATCTTATCACTTTGCATTTCCATGTAAAATTTTAAATCAACAAAATTACATACGTTGCAGAAATCCCTCACTTATTCTTGTGCAGCACCTTTTAGTTCCTCCTTTTTCATGTTTTCTTAGTAGAATAAGAACTTTATGGAGTAGTTTTTAAGAGCACATTATGTGTCAATTGGGAATATAAATAGGAGTGGAGCCCTCCTCCTGCTCTCCACTTGCCTTGGCCACGTGTGATATTAGACACGCTCTGTATTTCGTCTTGGCCTGGCTTCTGATCGCAGACTGGTGCTGCCTGTTCAGCGTCTCCACGCTCATGGCTCACGGTACAGCATGAGCTGCTGCTTGACCATGTTCTTCTGCAGTAAATGGCACCAAAGCTATGCCAGAAACCTCGAAGCTATCCTTCTAAATAGTTGTCACATCATTTCACTTCCTTTCATTGGAGGCACTGTCCTACCTCTGGGTAAGGAAACCTTATTCCTCACCAGAACTCTTAAATGTCTCTTTCATCCCTGCTTCCAGTCAGTGCCCTCCCAGCCAGGTTCCAAAAGGAGTGACCTCTTAAAAATGACAGTTAAAGTATGTCTTCTTAAAATCCATCAGTGGCTTCCCCCTTCTCTTGGGGTAGTTCTGAGTCCCTAACATGACCTCGTGGCCCTGCAGCGTCTGCTCCTCTGCAGTGTCTCCCAGTTTGTCTCTGAGCCGCCCCTTCCCCTGGCCCCTGCTGCCTTACTCACCTCTCCCCACGCTTCTCAGGGAAGCCTTCCCTCACCATCCGGACTCGGTCAGATCCCTCTGTGGTATGGTACTGCTAGGCTCTGTACCTTTGTATTGTAGCTTCTGTCATAAGCAATGAAATAATTTATTTTATTAATAATAAAATAAATTATTTTTGTAGTATTCTATTTAGTTCTCTTCTAGTTTGAGACTTCATGAGGACTGAACCCGTGTCTGTATTCTCAGTGAGAGAGAGAAAGAAGAAATAAGCACCAGTTACCTAAGATAATTGTTCCCCAGCTTTACAGAGACAAGGCTGATGCTCTATTATTATTATTATTATTATTAAAAAAATATTGATTGAAATGGGCCAGTCTTCTGGTAGGATTGGAAAAGTGCCTGAATTCTTCATACCTGCTTTTTTCGTTAAACCACAGTTTTTTAAGAGCTTTTAAACTTCAAGTTAGGTTGGCCCCATCCTGTTAATAAGCTTATTTTGTGCTGGACATTAAGGTGAAATGAAGTCAAAAATTCAAATATGGGCCAGGGAGAAGTGCACAGAAACAAGATTTGCTTTCCTCTTTCCCTCCTCCCTCCCAGCCTCTGTGCAGAGAGAGAGAATCTGCACAGATAGAGGAGGGGGGGCGGCCAGTTGGCCACTTGTTCAGGTATTTATTCAGCAGGTATTTATTGAGAGCCTGATATATGCTAGGCTCTGGCCAGGCCCTGAGATGTGGACCTAATCATTATGTTCCGCTTCTGACACTCCACAGTCTACTGGGGGATGGATTTATAGCCAGCAGTTGTTGAACATTCAGTATCAGCCTGATTCTGCACAACTGCTCATGAGGTTAAGTAAGGAGTGTTTTTCCCACTGAGAAAACTGAGCCACAGAATGGTAATTTGCTCACCATCAATTCACCTTGTAAATTGATTCTGTATGACCTATACGAAGACAGTGCAGTCCCGAGAGACTGAGCTGAGCACTGTTCATAAACCACCACCCACTGTGGTTGGGGTGGAGGTGGTGGGAGAGGGCAGCAAAGGCCTGCTGGAGCAAGCGTGGTTTGGTTGCGGTCTTGAAAGGTGAGGCCAGGTAGGGTGCTGGAAGGTTGGAGTTGTGGAGTTATTCCAAACTCAAGAGGACACTGATGAAGGGTTGAAGGAAAAAGGGAGCATGTTTGGTTTTAGGAGCTGAGATTCAGCGTGATTGGAGCCCATCCAGTAGTTTATTTTGGGGACAGTGGTGAGCTGTGTGAGAGAGAGGAGTGGGAGAAACAGATGTGTGCTGTGGAAAAGCTCACTGGTTGTAGCATTGTGGACTTAGTGAAAGGGCCCAAGACTTCAGGCGTTGCTGCCTGATCAGGACTGCAGCCTTATCTCCCTGATCCCCATATGTGTTTCCTGAGCACCTGCTTTGTGCCAGGACTGTTTGGAGGGCTGGGACTACAGCAACAAAATAAAGTCTCTACTGTCGTGACACTTATATTTCAGTAACTGGACAGTATACGATATCAGATTGTGAAGAGAAGAGAATCAGAGAAGGGGTAAAGAGGTACAGACTGCTGTTTTAAAGTAGGTATTCGTGGAAGGCCTCTAACGTGACATGTTAGCTGAGGCCTGAAAGAAATGAAGACCAAACCGTGTAGGTATCTGGGAGAAAAGTGTTAAGTAAAACTCTAGGTTGCGAACATCTTAGCACTTTCAAGAAGAAGCCAGGAAGATAATGGCTGGAGCAGAATGATGGGAGAGGAGACCAAACAGGGCTCAAGAGAGTCAGCCAACATGTTCTGTAGCTCCTAGACCTTTAACTTTGCTCTGAGTGAGAAGGGAGGGGTGCTGTTGACCACTTCTCAACTGAGGAATGATATGAACTTTCTGAAAGACTCACTCTGGCTGCTGTGAGAGACAGATTGTAGGTGAGCAGGGGAAAAATCAGAAAACCTCTCCAGTACTTTGAAATAGTTCAGATGAGAGATATCCATGCATAATAGCAGTAGATGTGTTGAGAAGTCAGATTCTGGATATATTTTGAAAATGGAGACAACACGATGTGATGATAGATTGACTATGAGGTGAGAGGGAAGGAAACCCTAAGGTTTCTAAGGGGTTTCTAAGGGGAATAACTAAGGTTTGGGGACTGAGGGTTTGGAAGAAAAGAGTTGTCATTTACTGAATGAGCAGGAGAAAGTTAGCCAAAGCAATTGGTGGGGGGTGTGGGGGAGGACATAGATGTTTAATTTAAGCCTTTCACCCTACCAGAAATTTTTAATCTCAAGTGCATCAAAGGATTGGCTCTTTGAGGTAAATCTGTACACCTGCACAGTGAAACTACCAGCGAGTGAGCACACAGATCTGTCAGAACTCGGAGCTCAGAAGTTGCCCTTTGTGCTGTGGTGACAGTGCTGTGGCCGCAGAGGGCAGCCTGGCTGGGGAGCAGCTGTGTGGCGTGTGTTTATGAGCAAGTTTGTATTACTGGTACTGTCTGTATTCCAAATGGGGGAAAGGTAATATGAGGCTGTCTTTAGTGTAATCTAGACCTGTGCTGTCTATAGCATGTGTAGCAGCAGGCATACCTCAGAGATACTCAGGGTTCAAGTCCAGACCATCACGGTGAAACGAATGTTGCAGTACGGGGAGTCACACGAGTGTTTTGGTTTCCCAGTGCAGATAAAAGTTATGTTTTTACTATGCTGTAGTCTGGGAACTGTCGAAAAGAAACAGTGTACATACTTGAGTTAAAAATGCTTTATTGCTAAAAAATTGCTAGCCGTCATCTGAGCCTTCAGTGAGTTATAATCCTTTTGCCGGTGGAGGATCTTTCCTCATGTTGATGGCTACTGACTCATCAAGGTGGAGGCTGCTGAAGGCTGGAATTGCTGTGGCAATTTCTTAAAATATGACAGGAATGAAGTTTGACCATCAATTAACTCTTCCTTTCACAAATGACTTCCCTATAGCCTGCACAAATGTTTTATAGCATTTTATTCACAGTAGAACTGCTTTCAAAATTGGAGTTAATTCTGTCAAACCCTCTTGCTATTTTATCAACTAAGTTTATGTAATATTCTGAAGTCTTTGTTGTGATTTCAACAACCTCCACAGCATCTTCACTTGAGATTCCATCTTAAGAAATCACTTTCATTACTTGTCCATGAGAAGCAACTCCTCATCTGTTAAAATTTCATCATGAGATTGCAGCAGTTCAGTCACTCACATCTTTAGGCTCCACTTCTAATTCTAGTTCTCTTGCTAAGTAATCTGCGGTTCCTTCCTACACTGGTCTTGACCCTCTCAACATCATCTGTGAGAGTTGGAATCAACTTCTTCCAAGCTCTTAATATTGATATTTTGTCCCCTTTCTTTGAGTCGTGAATGTTCTAAACGGCATCTAGAATGGTGAATTCTTTCTACAAATTTTTTGATTTACTTTTCCCACATCCATCAGAGGAATCACTATCATGGCATCTGTAGCCTTAGGAAATGCATCTCTTCAGTAATAAAATTTCATAGTCAAAATTACACTTTAATCCATGAACTGCAGAATGGATATTATGTTAGGCATGAAAACAGCATTAATCTTACTTATATCTCTATCATAGCTTTTGGAGGACTAGGTGCATTGTCAGTGAGCAGTAATATTTTGAAAGGAATCTTTATTTCTGAGCAGCAGTTCTTGACTTTGAGCTTCATGCATTCAGTAAACTGTATTATACACAGATGTCCTGTCATCCAGGCTTTGTTCCATTTATAGAGCATAGGCAGGGTAGTTTGATACAATTCCTAAGTGCCCTCGGATTTTGGAATGGTAAATGAGCACTGGCTTCAACTTAAAGTCACAAGCTGCTTTAACAAGAGTCAGCCTGTACTTTGAAGCCAGACTTTCACTCCTCTATGAAAGTCCTAGGTAGCCTCTTATTCCAATAACATTGAATCACTGTTGTTTAGTGTGGCCATCTTCATTAATTATCTTCTAGAGAATTTGCAGCAACTTTTCCATCAGCACGTGCTGCTTTATCTTACATTGTGATGTATGGAGATGGCCTCTTTGCTGGAACTTCATGAATCAACCTCTGCTAGCTTCAGACTGTAAGGCTGCTCCACTTTTGTATTATTCCTGTGTTCACTGGAGTAGCCCTTTTAATTTCCTTCAAGAATATTTCCCTTGCATTCACATCTCAGCTAACTGTTTTGCACAAGAAGCTAGCTTTTGGCGTGTCTCAGTTTTCAACATCTTCCTCACTAAGCTTAATCATTTCTAGCTTTTGATTTAAAGTGAGAGACATGTGACTCTTCATTTTCAACAGTTAAAGGCCTGATCATTTGTGTACCAGGAGATAGGGAGGCCTGAGAAGAGAGAGAGACTGGGGTTGGTGGAGCAGTCAGGACACATACAACATTCATTAAGTTGACCGTCTTATTATGGGTGTGTTTTGTGGCAACCCTAAATAATTGAAATAGTCACATCTAAGATAACTGATCACCATAACAAATATAATAATGATAAAAAGTTCAAAATATTTCAAGAATTATCCTAATACGATACAGGGAGACAAAATGAACAAATACTGTTGGAAAATGGCACTGATTTACTTGTTGTAAGTGATGTTGCCAACTTAACAATTTAAAAAAAAAACGTAGTCAGTATCTCTAAGTGCAGTAAAGTGTAGTGCAGTAAAATATATGCCTATATTTACAGTTAAGTTTAAAACTTCAGTTCCACAGTCACACTATCCCTGTTTAAAGTGCTCAGTAGCCACGTGTGACTAGTAGAACATAAAACGTTGGCCTGTGGATATAAGTAAGTGATATTTTGCTGTTTTACTTTCAAACATTCTGCTTCAAAATGATGAACACTTAGGGTTTTATAAAGTCCAAAAATGTCAGTGTTTCCAAACACAGGTGTGACGCATATGACAGTATCTTTGTCCTCATCCCGGTGGTCTTTCTGATGAGGTTAGTGTGCCATTTGAATTATGGGGAAGAGTGTTTACCATAAGAGTACAAATTTTAAGAAACCCAGTATTGTATTCATTTTCCCATTTTGAATCTTTCTAAAAATTCTATTACTACATTGAACATTTCAAGAGTGTAACAGTAAGAGACCTTGTATTAGCCAGTGTGTTTATTTATCTTCAGATTTGGTGTTTATGCAAACAGACCTGAGGGACAGTAAGCTGAAGGTCTAGAAGTTAATTTCATAAAGCAGATCCCCAGAGTAAACTGAGAAAAGTATCTCAGGTCTCCTCTTGGTACAGTAGATAGAATCCTCTTGGTGAAACGTAAGAAAATAAATGGGAGATAGGGATTGGTCAAAGAAATTCATAGCATGATCATGAGAAATTATTTTTCACTTTTCAAAAATGAAAGATTTTACAAGCGGTAATCCCAAATGTGATGAAATGGGGACATTAATGGTAGACGTTTATGAAAGCATTTGTGGAAAGAAGTTTAGTAGTGTGTGTTAGATCCTGAGAAATGGGAGCTCTTTTTGCTAGTAAATGTACTTTTATTTATTTATTCCAAGAAGCAGCTTAAATGCAGGAATTTTTTTCCTGTATGAAAATTTTACCCTTTATTATATGTAATTTTAAAAATGGAGGCATTTTCAGTGCCTAAATATAGAGGGAAAAATAATTAGACTATGATTATAGTTATATATATATATATATTTTAAATATATAAAAGGAAAGCTGAAAGCTTTCTGCCATCACTGTGGACAGTAGTTATTGAGGAATGCTGTCTTTGCTTTGCTGCTTTTCTAAATTTTCAGTTTTTCATTAGCAAAAAAGTAATGTTTCTTGGGGAAATCCTATTTGGGAACATTACACCACCTGACTTTCCAGTTCTTTGTTCTGTGGTGAATTATTAGTTAAGTTTTAAGGATTTGTTTAGATTTTTTTCCTCCACTGTTGCTTTTTTTTTCCTATAATGATACTTATGGCACATTGCATAGCTGTTTTTAGACCTCGAAGCAGTGTCTGTTCCTGTGCCACTTCGCTTTGCATTTGGTACTTTTAAAACTTTTAAGAAGAGTAATCACATAAATAGCATATTAAGGTGCAATGCTTATACATATATTTTGTAAAATTCTGAGTTTCCCACTTTTAAGACTTTATAATGTCCAAAAGTATTTGAGCTTTTAAACACAGATGAGAAGCATATAATAACCACAGTAAATATTCTGGTAATGTTTTTGACCAAATTAGTATATATATTTTAATCCTTAGAGCAACCAGTTTTAAAAAAAAAGATAATGCAAAGACGTATAGCTAGAACATCAGTGGAGAAATTAAAATGGAATGCTAAAATTGTTCTGATAATATTTTTAAAAAGGTATAAAGGAAAGAAGAGACTAGGAGACAAATGGAAAACAAATAGTAAAGTGGTAAATTAAATCAATTATATCAATAATTACATTAAACATTAATGGACAAAACACTCTGATGAAAATCTAGAAATTATCAGAAAGCTAAGTAGACAAAACTCAATTATATGCTGCTTACAAAGATATACTTTAAAGGTACAGGTAGGTTGAAAGTAGATAGATGGATGGTATATGTCCTGGAAATGTACCATGCAAATAGCAAGCATATGAAAGCCTGAGAGGCTACGTTAGTGGCATCTGAAATAGATTCCAAGACATAGACTACTATCAGAACTGAACAGAGGCATTTCATAGTGACGAGTGGGGCACTTCACTAGGAGGAATAACACTCATAAAATGTGCCCGAAAGGGAACTTCAAAATACGTGAGGCAAAAAATTGACAATGAAAGGGAGAAATGGACAATTTCACAATCTTGAATATTTTTAACATTTCTCAGCATTTGATAGAACAACTAGATTTAAAATATCAATATCTAGAGAAAATCTTAAAAACATTATCAAACACATTGACATATTGTTTTTGAAAATAGCATCCAGCACCTTCAGAATATGCATTCTTTTTGTGTGTGTGTTATGGACACTGGGATAAGCCATATGCTGGCAGTAAACTAAGTGTCAGTACAGGTTAAAAGGCTGAAATCTTAAGGGTATATTCCCTAACTGCAATGGAATTCTATTAGAAATCAACAACATCAACATATCTAGGACAGCCTCAGACATTTGGAAGTCAAATTTTGAGCTGAATGAGAGTGAAAGCACAGCATACCAGAATTTGTGGGGTGTACTAGAGCAGTGCTTAGAGAGTAATTTATAGCTTTAAATGTTTGAACAGGAAAGACAAACCATCATAAATCAGTTATTTTTTAACTTAAGCTTGAAAAAGAAGAAATTGAGCCCAAAGTGGCTATTCCCGTTTTTACTCTCTCTGCTCTCCAACAAGCTCTGTGTCACAGTATCATGAGAGCTGGAATCCTGCTTGATGGTAGAAGGGACTGACCTGATTTTGGAGCCCATGGAAATGCCCCATGCCTGGATTGCTGTTGAAAATAACCCTGGTCTTGATCTAGGTGGTAAACAAACTGCAAGCTTGTTTGACTTGCAGCATAGCTGCTTGACTGAGGCTCTAATACCAGTTGGGGCAAGCAACAGAGCAAACTCACATTTAACAGGAGACCTGACCAATGAGATAGCCATGTGGGCTTTGATAAGCTGCTGTGTATTCCTGGGAATTTGGAAGGCTGATACATGCTTAAGAAAGACCAGAGAGTTCGACTCATCTCTCGTTGAACTTGAAGCCAGAAAATGAAAGCTGTGACATATTTGTAAATTGTCTGATTATTAAATGTGTGTATCAACCGACACACAGATCTCCTTGGCAAAGGACGGAAACCTTACTGGTTCAAATTGCGTAAGCACAATCTCTAACCAGTTACTGGTCAAGTATAAGTTATTCCTAGGAGCAGCCCCTAGAAGCCCTACTTTGACAATGACAACTGAGCAGAGACACTGTATACTCTTAAGGAAGACAAACTATGTAGAATTAGTTTAGGCAATTCACTAAAACTAATAGTGACAGCAGCCAACCTGGAAGATGTAAGGATCAAAATCCAAGGATGCTGTGATACAGTCTAAGACGTTCAGTTTTCAGTAAAATCAAGAGACTTGCTAATAAACTGGAATGTATTGCTCATACATAGGAAATGGAGCTAGCTAATACAAAATGTATCTAAAGAGGCAGATGCTACATTTAACAAAGTTTCAGTATAGCTATTATAAAGATGTTCAGAGAACTAAGGAAACCATGTTCAAAGAATGAAATGACAACATGTGACAGTGACTCATCATATAGAGATGATCAATAAAGAAATTGAAGCCCCAATATTGTGGCCACCTGATGTGCAGAGCTAATTCATTAGAAAAGACCCTGATGCTGGGAAAGATTGAAGACAGGAGGAAAAGGGAATGACAGGACGAGATGGTTGGATGGCATCACTGATTCAATGGACATGAGTTTGAGCAAACTCCAGGAGATGGTGAAGGATAGGGAGGCCTGCCATGCTGCAGTCCATGGGATTGTAAAGAGTCAGACAAGACTGAGCAACTGAACAACAACAATATATATACGGGAGTGTGTGTGTGTGTGTGTGTGTGTGTGTGTGTATAAATTCTAGAATTGAAAGTACAGTAACAAATGAATTCATTAGAGTGATTCACAGAGATTTGAGCTGGCTCAAGAAGGAATTTGTGACTTTGAAAATTGATCAGTAAATATTATCCAGTCTGAGGAACATACATAAAAAGAATTTTGAAAAAAAATGACAAGATATTTAAGATAGCTTATGGTCAAAATAACTTGTTTGACCAGTAACTGGTCAGAGGTTGTGCTTAAGTGATTTGAGGCAGTAAAACTTACTTTGCCAACGAGATCTGTGTATTAGGTTTAGACACATTCAGTAATCAGATAATTTAGACACATTCAGTAATCAGATAATTTACAGGTATGCCCCAGCTTTCATTTTCTGGCCTCATGTTTAACCAGAGATGAGTAGATAACTGGGGTCCTCTCTGGTCTTTCTTAAGCATGTATCAACCTTCCAAATTTCCAGGAATATGTGGCAGCTTATCAAAGCCCATATAGCTGTCTCATTTGCCAGGTCTCCTGTTACATGTGAAGTGATTCTCTCACTTGCTGTAAGCAGTGTCAGAGCCTCACTTGGGGGCCCCACAGACCTGTAGAACATTATTAAGCATACCAACACATGCAAAGAAAGAAGTCCTTTTAGCTGAAAGAAAAGTACCGTGTGTAATCCAAATTCATAGGACAAATAAAAGTCACTGGTAAAGGTAACTATGCATGTAAAAAACAGTGTGTTCATTCCTATTGCTTTTATTACCTCCCAATTTTAAGGTGTTGGCCAGACTATTCTCATGTGTAGGCTTAACTGGGGAAGAATTTGCTTCCAAGCTCACTCAGGTTGTCATCAGATTAATTCCCTTGGTTGTGTAGGACTGAGGGCCGTAGCTGAAGGTTGCCAGTAGTTCTTAGAGGTAAACTGCAGATTCTTGTCCTGTGGCCTTTCCCAGCAAGACCCCTTAGTTCAGGAAGGCAGCAGGGAGAGTTGCTGCATTGAGTCTGCTAGCAAGATGGAGCCTCGTGTATCATACACAGTAGTGGCATTCCATCACCTTTGCCAGGTTGTTGGGTTAGCAGGAAGTCCAGGTCCTGCTCATATGCATGGGGAGAGATTTACACAAGGGCATGAGCATCAAGGGGCAGGGATTATGGGAGGGGACCCCTTAGGAGCATGCTGCCATAGACAATGCAAATATGTTTCCCCCTTTTCATCTCTTAAAAGACAACATTAATTGTAAAACAGCTGTTGGGCTTATATAAAGATGTAATGTATGTGATAATAGCACAAAGGAAGGGAGAGGAAAGGGGGCTCTCAGGGCACAGTTTCTCTGTATTGCTAGAATTACATTCAAAGTAAGAATAGGGATGAAATTATAAACAGAAGATAAGAAATCAGTGGAATGGAAAATAGACAAATCATGGGGAAAATTGATGAAACCAAGAAAAAGCTGGTTCTTTGAAAAGATCAATTAAAATTAATAAACCTCAAGGTAGACTGATGAAGAAAACAAAAAGCACATAAGCAATAACAAGTATTAGGTTTTCATTATAGATCCTGTAGACACTAAAATGATAATAAGGAATATAATGAGCACCTTTCTGCCATTTAGAAGAAATGGACAGTTTACTTGAAATACACAAATGCCAGAACTGACTCAAGGGGAAAACAGAATAATTTAATCAGTTTACAACAAAGAAACTTAATTCATAACTAAAACTACACTAAAAACCTTAGACCCGGCTGCCTTTTCTGTTGAATTATTTCAAATAATAAAGGCATAAACATTAACAAACTGTCAGGAAATGATCCCAAACTTAAATTGTATAAAGTGTGTAGTACCCTGAAACCAAGTAAAGATATTTCAAGGAATGAAAGCAACAGACCACTATCCCTTATGACAACAGATAGAAATACCCTTAACAAAGTACTATCAAGTCTCATTCACCATTATATAAAAAAGAATATATCATAGCTAAAGAGTGTTTATCCCAGGAATGCAAACTTTCTTAATATCTGAAAATATATTGAGTAATTTAATCCTGTTAATAGAATAAAAGTAAATACCAAATGATCATTCCAATAGATGCAGAAAACGGAATCGACAATATGTTTTTCAGTTGCTAACTTATGTCCAATTCTTTACAACTCCATGGACTGTAACTTGCCAGGTTCTTCTGTCCATGGAATTTCCCAGGCAAGAATAGTGGTGTGGGTAGCCATTCCCTTCTCCAGGGGATTTTTCAGTTGCTAACTTGTGTCCACTTCTTTATGATTCCATGGACCGTAACCTGCCAGGTTCTTCTGTCCATGGAATTTCCCAGGCAAGAATAGTGGTGTGGGTAGCCATTCCCTTCTCCAGGGGATCTTCCTGACCCAGGGATTGAGCTCGGACCTCCTGCATTACAGGCAGATTCTTGATCATCTGAGGCATCAGGGAAGTGCTTCCCCAATTTTGAACCAGTCAGTTGTTCCATGTCTGGTTCTGTTAAACACCCTTGAACCGCAAGGGTGCTCATTATATTCGTTATTATCCTTTTAGTGTCTATACGATCTGTAGTGAAAACCTGATACTTGTTATTGGTTATGTGCTTTTTTGTTTTCTTGACCCTATGGATTCTTGGGAGACAGGTAAAGTGGTCTGGTATTCCTTTCTCTTGAAGAATTTTCCAGTTTATTGTTAGCCACACAGTCAAAGGCTTTAGCATAGTCAATGAAGCAGAAGTTTCTCTGGAGTTCCTTTGCTTTCTCAATGATTCAGCGAATGTTGACAATTTGATCTCTGGTTCCTCTGCCTTTTCTAAATCCAGCTTGTACATCTGGAAGTTTTTGGTTCACATACTGCTGAAGCCTAGCTTGAAGGATTTTGAGCATAACCTTGCTAGCATGTGAAATGAGCACAATTATATGGTAGTTGAAACATTCTTTGGGATTGGGATGAAAACTGACCTTTTCCACAGCAGTCCTATGGCCACTGCTGAGTTTTCCAAATTTGCTGGCATATTGAGTGCAGCACTTCAACAGCATCTTCTTGGAGGATTTGAAATAGCTCTGCGGGAATTCCATCACCTCCACTAGCTTTGTTCATAGTTATGCTTTCTAAGGCCCACTTGACTTCACACTCCAGGATGTCTGGCTCTAGGTGAGTGACCACACCATCATGGTTATCCAGGTAGTTAAGACCTTATATAGTTCTTCTCTGCAATCTTGCCACCTCTTCTTAAACTCTTCTGCTTGTGTTAGGTTCTTACCGTTTCTGTCATTTATCGTGCCCATCCTTGCATGAAATGTTTGCTTTATATCTCTAGTTTTCTTGTAGAGATCTCTAGTCTTTCCCATTCTGTTGTTTTCCTCAATTTCTTTGCATTGTTCATTTAACAAGGCTTTCTTATCTCTCCTTGCTGTTCTTTGAAACTCTGCGTTCAGTTGGGTATATTTTTCTCTTCTTTCCTCAGCTATTTGTTAAGCTTCCTCAGACAACCACTTCTTTTTCTTTGGGATGGTTTTGGTCACTGCCTCCTGAACAGTGTTATGAAGCTCCATCCGTAATTCTTCAGGCATTCTGTCTACCATATCTAATCCTTGAATCTATTCATCACCTCCACAGTGTGATCATAAGGGATTTGATATAGGTCATATCTGAATGGCCTAGTGGTTTTCTCTACTTTCCTCAGTTTAAACCTAAATTTTGCAATAAGGAGCTCATTATATGAACCGCAGTCAGCTCCAGTTGTTTTTACTGACTGTATAGAGTTTCTCAATATTTGGCTGCAAAGAACATAAATCTGGTTTTGGTATCGACTGTCTGGTGATGTCCATGTGTAGAGTTGTCTCTTATGTTGTTGGAAAAAAAGTGTATGTTATGACCAGTGTGTTTTCTTGGCAAAACTCTGTTAATCTTTGCCTTGCACTTTAAGACCCAACTTGCCTGTTGTTCCAGGTACCTTTTGACTTCCTACTTTTGCATTCCAGTCTCCTGTGATGAAAAGGGCATCTTTTTTCATGTTGGTTCTAGAAGGTGTTGTAGGTTTTCATAGAACCAGTCTACTTCAGCTTCTTTGGCATCAGTGGTTGGGGCATAGACTTGGATTACTGTGAAGTTGGATGGTTAACCTTGAAAAATCAACCAAGATCATTCTGTCATTTTTGAGATTGCACCCAAGTACTGCATGTCAGATTCATTTGTTGACTGTGAGGGCTATTCTATTTCTTCTAAGGGATTTTTGCTCACAGTAGTAGATGTAATGATCATCTGAATTAAATTTTCCTATTCCCATTCATTTTAGTTTACTTATTTCTGAGATGTCAGTGTTCTATTTGGCCATCTCTTACTTGACCACATCCAGTTTACCTTAATGTTGGGCCTAACATTCCAGGTTACTATGCAATACTGTTCTTTACTGTATCAGACTTTACCTTCTACCTCCAGTTACATCCACAACTGTGTGTCATTTCCACTTTGGCCCAGGCACTTCATTCTTTCTGGAGCTATTAGTAATTGCCCTCCACTCTTCCCCAGTAGGGTACTGGACACCTTCCAGCCTGGGGGTGGGGGTTTGTCTTCTAGTGTCATATCGTTTTGCCTTTTCATACTGTACATGGGGTTCTCCAGGCAAGAATATTGGAGTCGGTTGCCACTTCTCTGGTGGACCACGTTTTGTCAGAACTCTACACAATGGTCTGTCTTGGGTAGCCCTCCTGCATGGCGTGGCTCATAGCTTCATTGAGTTATGCAAGCCCCTTCATCACAACAAGGCTGTGACCCATGAAGGGGTTGACAATATGGTATACCTGTTTATCATAACACTTTTAGCAAGCCAAAGCAGAAGGCAACTTCCAAACCCTATAGAAAGGCACTTGTGGAAAACTACAAGTTTTCCAAAGACTGCAGAGTTACATCATAGTAAATGAACTGCTGAATGCTTTCCCTCTAAGATCGGGAACAAAGCAAATGTATATACTTTCACTACATTTATTCAGCATTTTGTTATTCGAATAAAAGTCCTGGAATTGGAAAGGAAGAAGTAAAGCTGTCTTTATTTGCAGAGAACATAATTGTGTATTTAGCAAATTGTAAGAAATCTACAAAGATATCTAGAACCAAAAAGTGAATTTAGCTAGATTACAGAGTATACAGGTCAATACACAAAAATCAATTCTATTTCTCTATACCAGCAAATAACATTTAGAGAATGAAATGTAAAACAATTAATTATAATAGCAACAAAGTTTAGTAATAAATGTAATGAAAGATGTGTAATACTTAATACACTGAAAAGTACGAAACATTGCTGAGGGAAATTAAGGAAGACCTGAATAATTAGAAAGGTGTTCTGTATTCACCATTTAGAAGAATAAATAGTATTTAGATCATTTGGAACAGGTTTACATTTTTGAAATATTTAGCATATTCCAATCAATATTTTTACAGGCTTGTTTGAAGAAATTGGTAGGTTGGTTCTGGAAATTTATTGGCCAAAACAGTTTTAAAGAAAGTTTGAGGATGTTACCTGCTATCAAAACTTACTATAAAGCTCCAGTAATCAAGATAATCAGGTATTGGTGTATGGATACACTTTTAGATTGGTGAAACAGAATAGAGTTCAGAAATAGATCCACACTTGTATGGTAAACTATTTTGTGGCAAAGGCACCAAGATAAATAATTGAGGAAAAGGTAGTCTTTTAAACAAATTTGTTTGTTGTTCAGTTGCTAAGTTGTGTCTGACTCTTTGCAACCGCATAAACTGTAGTGCCCCAGGTTTCCCTTTCCTTCACTGTCTCCTGGAGTTTGCTCAGATTCAGGTCCATTGAGTCAGTGATGCCATCCAACCATCTCATCCTGTGACACCCCCTTCTTCTCCTGTCCACAATCTTTCCCAGCATCAGGGTGTTAGAGCTTCAACATCAGTCCTCCCAGCGAATATTCAAGGTTGATTTCCTTTAGGATTGACTAGTTTGATCTTGCTGTTCAAGGGACGCTCAAGAATCTTCTCCAACACCGCAATTCTAAAGCATCAATTCTTCAGCATTCAACCTTCCTTGTGGTCCAACTCTCACATCTGTGCATGACTGCTGGAAAAACCATAGCTTTGACTACGTAGTCAGCAAAGTGATGTCTCTGCTTTTAATATACTGTCTAGTTTTATCATAGAAATGAGCAAGCATCTTTTAATTTCATGGCTGCAGTTACCGTCTGCAGTGAGTTTTTAGCCCAAGAAAATAAAATCTGTCACTGTTTCCATTTTTTCCCCTTCTATTTGCCATAAAGTGATGGGACCAGATGCCATGATCTTTGTTTTTTCAGTGTTGAGTTTTATGCCAGCTTTTTCACTCTCCTCTTTCACTCTCATCAAGAGGCTCTTTAGTTTACTACTTCCTCTTCACTTTCTGCCATTAGAGTGGTATCATCTGCATATCTGAGGCTGTTGATATTTCTCCCAACATCTTGATTCCAGCTTGTGATTGATCCAGCCTGGCATTTTGCATGATATATTCTATATAGAAGTTAAATAAGCAGGGTTACAGTGTACAGCCTTGACGTGTTCCTTTCCCAATTTTGAATCAGTCTGTTGTTCCATGACTGGTTCCAACTGTTGCTTCTTGACCTGCGTACAGGTTCTCAGTAGACAGGTAAGATGGTCTGGTATTCCCATCTCTTTAAGCATTTTCCTCAGTTTTTTTGTGATCCACACAGTCAAAGGCTTTAGTGTAGTCAATAAGCAGAAGTAGGTAAATGTTTTTCTGGAATTCCCTTGCTTTTTCTGATACAGCAGATGTTGGCAATTTGATATCTTGTTCCTATGCTTTTTCTAAATTCAACTTGTACATCTGAAAGTTCTTGCTTCCTGTAAACAAATGGTGCTTGAACAAATAGACACTTATATGGTAAATAATGAACCTTGATCTGATGTTACACTCCACGCCAAAACCAGCTAGCAGTGAATCATTGCTCTAAATATAAATGTTAAAATTATGAAACTTCTAGAAGAAAACACAAGATTTTGTGTTAGGCAAAGATTTCTGAAACAGGATAAAAATGCACAAACCGTCAAAGAAAACAAATGACAATAGACTTCATCAAAATTTAAAATTTTTGCTCTTCCAAAGACACATTATATAAAGTGAAAAGGCAAACAGTGGACTAGGAGAAAATACAAGACAAAAGGGCTTGTATCCAGAATATAGGCACAGTTAGGTTTCAAACTCAGTCATGAGTAAAAGTACATAATAAAAATGGGTAAATGATTTCAAGAGACACTCCACAAAAAGAAAGTATATAAATAAACCCAATATCTCTAGTCATTGGGGAATTGTATGTTAAAATCCCAGTAAGTTAGCACCTTATACTCAACAGAACTAGTAAAATTAACATTGCTAATAATGCCAAGTATTAGTAAAGATGTAGAACATTCGGAATTCTCATACATTGCTAGTGGGACTGTAATATTGTGTAGTCATTTAGAAAAAGTTTGGTACCTTTTTAGGTTAAATTTACATTTAGCGATTCTTAAGGGGCTCAGTGGTTAAAAAAAAAAAAAAGATCTTTCTACCAGTGCAGGAGATGTGGGAGACACAAGTTCGATGCCTAAGTTGGGAAGGTCCCCTGGAGGAGAAAGTGGCAACCCACTCCAGTATTCTTGCTTGGAGAATTCCATGGGCAGAGGAGCCTGGTGGGCTACATTACAGTCTGTGGGGTCTCAAAGAGTTGGACACAAGTGAGCGACTGAAAAGTGAAAGTGAAAGTATTAGTTGCTCAGTCGTGTCTGACTGTGTGACCTCACGGACCACAGCCCGCCAGGCTCCTCTGTCCGTGGAATCCTGCAAATGTACACTTAACATGTGACCCTGCAGTTCTCTCCTAGGTAGTTTCCCAAATGAAATGAAAACATATATCCACAAACAGACTATGTGAGTGTTCACAGTAGTGTTATTCATTATAGCCTAGGAATAACCTATTTGTCCATTTGCTAATGATTGTATAAATAAACTGTATATC
Source organism: Nanger dama (assembly GCA_917880005.1). Classification (NCBI taxonomy): domain Eukaryota; kingdom Metazoa; phylum Chordata; class Mammalia; order Artiodactyla; family Bovidae; genus Nanger; species Nanger dama. The sequence continues at coordinate 5,663,864 of CAKJTW010000044.1, read as the reverse complement.
CATAGTATGGAATATTGTTCAGCAGTACAAAGGGATGAACTTTTGATGAGCAACAACAACATGGGGATGAATTTCAAAAACATCACAATGAATGAAGTAAGTCAAATGCAAAAGCCTAATACTCTAGGAAATTCTAGAAAGGCGAAGTGTTAGTAGTTGCCTGGGGCCTAGAGTCTGGGCAGGGAGTTGACTACATAGGGGCAGGAAGGAACGTTTTGAGAGGACGGGAATATTGTGGTTGTGGTGGTAGTTACATGACCATCTAATTCATCAGTCTGTCAACCTGTATACTTAAAATGCCTCAGTTTTATTGTACTGTGGTAAAGCTGTTGGAAAGAAATCATATTGTGGGGAATGTTTCTCTGCTTTTATTTATATATATTGCTCAACTTTTCAATAAGTTTAAATGGGTTTTTTGAGACTTCTGGAATTTGTATTAAATACGTGCACCTGGGGGAGAAAGCTTGCTGAAGTGCACAAAGTTATAAGGTTGATGGGGCTGCTGTGTTTGGTGTTCGAGGAAAGCTTTTCTGATAAAGAAACATTTGAACAGACACAGATGAAGTGAATTTAGTTAAGTCAAAGAAAGTCTTGCCTGTTTCGTATAAAATTGTATGTTTTGTAGTTTCTACAACTACATTTAAGATTTTTTTTTATTACATTGGCTAATAATTTTTGTTTTCATCTTTGTCTTATATTTTCCATGTTAATTTCTTGAGAAAAGTAACTGTACAGATTTTATGTGTTGTTAACCTACAGTCTTCACTCTATGCTTTCTTTTCAGTATGTGTTCAAATAATGCATTTTTATGGGTTTTACTTAGAATAAACATATCATTGCTGTATTTGTTAATATTTGTTTTTCCTAGCTCAGTATAGCACTGTTATAAGTAGAACAAAAAAAAAAAAAAAAAACACCTAAAGTGAAAAAGATGCAAGTGCAGGTTCATGTAACATAATTATAATTTTACTGTAAAATAACACATGAGACTATTTGCTGGTACCTTTAAAGGCACCCATGGTAGATGAAAGGTGGGAGAAGTGAAAGTATTCTTGAATTTCACTAACAGATAAGAGACAATATTTGGAAAAAATTGATTGGTTGGATATAGATTAGAAATGACTGTCTTGACAAGATTTACGGTTTTGTTTGAATAGTAAAGGTTCTTTTAGATTTCATGCCTGTCCTCACTCACTCTAGATAAGTAAGGTATCTGAAAAAAAAACTTGAGGGCATCATCTGTCAAAATGGAAACATTAGGAGCCCTTGTTCACATCTTACCAGTAGATGGCAGCAATGTGCTTTGTTTAAATGTTCTTGCTTTTATTTTTTTTTTTTTTTAAGTCGCAACTTGAAACTGTACTATGTAGTTTTCTTTTAGTGAAAAGCAGGGCAGATACGATACCCTTTTTTTCTTTAAACACATAAAAGTCTTATCACTATTGTGTAATATCAGTTTATATGAAATAATTTCAGAAGTTCAATTGATATAACTTGCCTAAAAAGTGCTAACATTGTATAGCTTTTGTTGTAACTACTTAACTGAAATCTGTATTTTCCACAGTATTATTACTATTTTACATATACTTTTCTGCCTCATAGGTTTTTCTAAGAGCCCAAACTGTCATAAAATGTTATAGAACTAAAAACTATTTTTACTAAACAATACATGAGTGTTTAATCATGTAACTGTGGAGGCTTTTTATTTGTTTATTTGAAAAACACTCATGAATTTTTCTCTTTCATGAACAAAGGAAGAATTAAGGGTGACTTTTATGAAAGAAAACATTTTACTCTTAGGTAGTTATGTCCAACCAGTTATCTTCTCATGGAGTTGCCGGCCTGCGGGAAGTAAGTGACCTGCCTGCAGTGAATAAAGGTTCTTTCCCCTCTTCTGCCCCCTGCCCAGAAGGCCAGCGGGATGAGAGCGGTGCAGAACTGACTCTCAGCTTCAGGAAGGATTGGGAACGGGGGACAAAAGTCTCTGGCTAGAGGAGTCACATAGCTGATAAATAATTTTAGTTTTTGTCTTCTCGTTTATTTCGAGAAATCTGTTGATTTAGAGGAGAAGTTTGGAACTGTTTTAGAAAATAATATTTACACAGTGCTGAAGTTTCTCCCAATTTTTCACACAATGTGTGCTGCCTAATTCTTAAAAACTCCAGAGTTCTTATAAAACAAAGAATTCACAATTGACTTTTATCTTATAGAAACATGATTTATCAAGATCACTTAACATATACCTTACATACTTTGGAATTTTTATAGACCACAAAAATTTTTTTTTACCTAATATACCCTAAAATAACACAGTCTGCCAGACCACAGTACATCCGTAATTTAGAGCAGCAGATGTTGCTACACATGCTTCTTTTTAAGACCAAGAAGCAGCACAAGAGAAAATAAAACAAAAAGTTCAAAACAGAAGAGAAACATGAAACAGTGCAGAGATGAGGGAGTTGGGAAGCCAAGGGCAGCTGGTTAGATTAGCAAAGAGAAGGGGTGTGGTGATCAGAGCTCTGTGTTTGCTGTATTTATCTTTTAAATGCTTTGTAAGTCATATGCTCATCCTGTTAATCCAGGTTTGATGGCTTTCTACTAAAATTTATTTTCCATTAAAACTACTTCAATTAAGCTGAAGCAAGAAGGACTTGATGCTCATTATGTGTTTAATCATTCCGCATTTCATTTGAGAATTGGCTAAGATGTGCTGTGCCATGGCAGAGTTTGTTGCTTTCTCTCCCAGAGTCTGCTAATATTTTCATTTTGGTTTTAACTCTAGCTGATCCCACAGTTAAGGACTTAATCGGAGGCTTCACTGCTCTTCATTATGCAGCCATGCATGGCCGGGCCCGGATTGCACGCCTGATGTTAGAATCTGAATACAGGAGCGACATTATTAATGCAAAAAGCAATGATGGCTGGACTCCCCTTCATGTGGCTGCTCACTATGGTAGGGACTCATTTGTCCGACTCCTACTGGAGTTCAAGGCTGAGGTTGACCCGCTCAGTGATAAAGGTACAACACCGCTTCAGCTCGCCATTATCCGAGAGCGGTCAAGCTGTGTGAAAATCCTCCTGGACCACAACGCCAACATCGACATTCAAAACGGTTTCCTGTTGAGATACGCTGTGATTAAAAGCAATCACTCTTATTGCCGAATGTTCCTCCAGAGAGGAGCAGACACAAACTTGGGTCGCTTAGAAGATGGACAGACTCCTTTACATTTGTCTGCCCTTAGGGACGATGTGCTCTGTGCACGGATGTTATATAATTACGGAGCGGACACAAACACAAGGAACTATGAAGGACAGACCCCATTGGCTGTTTCAATAAGCATTTCTGGAAGTAGTCGACCGTGTTTGGATTTCTTACAAGAAGTCACAAGTATGTAATTTAATTATTGCTATTATTACATTTAAAATTTTTTTGATTCTTCTGAGGAACTTAAGGTGTTTTTACAACTTAAAATGACCAGATGTTAATGATTCTTGTTAGCCTTGCTCATTCCACTTGTCTGAAATGAAAAAGAAAGCTCTATATCACAGGATTTCATAAAAATAATCAATTGTGTTACTAAAAGTAAATGGGCCTAGATAGAATGAGAGAAAAATTGGTAAAAAGGATGCAGAGAGGGGACTTTTTAAATAAACAGATCAATATTAGAACAGGGCATTTCCTATTAGTCATAAACATAGTCTTTCCAGGCTTTCATGAAATTGAGAATGAGGAATTAGAAGGAGAATTTTAGATCTTAGCATCCTTAGCTATGGAAGTGTCTTAGAATTTGTGCTTTATGCCTAAGCTGTGCTCGTGTTTTATCATTCCGTTTCTGCTTCTTTATGGTGTGAACACACATGGAATGGAATAGCAGTGTATTTGTTAGGCATGCTAGAAGTACAGATTAAGGATTAAGTACAGATATTAGAAATGGTTGTAAGGAAAAGTTTGTTCCCAGTAGGAAATTTGGTGCCACTGTCCCTGGCCCACACAGGACAGTGTAACCAGCCTGTTTTCGTGTAGGCGCCTTATTTTTAAGCCGCAAAGTGTGTGGCCCGCTGTGTTAATGTTGCGTGTGTTGTTTTTCCGATGGAGGAATTGGTTTGTGAGGAGCAGCCACCCTCTCCTCTCCAACTTCCTCGTGGGTACTCTCAGAGCTTCATATTCAACATGAAGCTATCGTCTCTAAACACAGCATTTTGTCTACCATACTTTTTAATGAATTCCCTTTTCCTCAACTAATTTTTATGTTTCATTCATTGTTATAGAAAAAGAAAGACGTTCTAGGTACCAAGTAGTAGAGGATTAGGAGTTTACCTGACTTGCTTATAAATAATCCACTGTCCTCCTTGGAACTGAATTTGGGAGTAGAAAATTTATGAAGAAATGAGGTATAATTTGGATTTTGTTTATTCATAAGAAAGACAGGATGGCATTGTTACCATTGAGTATATTCAGACTCAAGCATAAAAAAAAAAAATGACACTCGAGTCTAACCTGTGCTGCCCGCAGAGCGCTCAGTGACGATGGGAATGGCCTCTGGGCTGGCTGCTGTGGTAGCCTCTGGCCCCATAGGGCTGTTGAGCACTGATTTTGTGGCAAATGCCACACAGGAAATGGATTTTATTGTACTTATAAATTATTTAAACATCTGCAAGTGTCGACTTCAGCACAGATGTCCCTGCCTTGAGGGAGGTATTTTGGGCTGTCTGGTAGGTGAGCCCTTGCAGAAAGCTTTTGAGACACAGTGATGTACTCAGAGACAGGAGATGTGTGTGCTGATTCCTCCCCGCTAGCTTCAGATCCAGGCCATATTTTAGGAAAAGACTGCAGCAAAAGTTCAAATGTTGATTCTTTCAGCAAATAGTCTAGTAGTTTTCATTTATAGACTGATAGGGGTGTTAGTGTTGTGAAAGATAAAATTACTCTTGGACTTCAGGTTAGAATTCTGTCGTGGTATATAGCCTATACAGTGTATCTTATACAAAAATTCTGAGTGTCATCTTGTTGTTGTTGCTTTAACTTTGATACTAGATTACTTGGCTGCCTTCAGGAAGGCATGTTACACACACAAATGCCGCAGCCTGTTAAATACTTTGATCAGTGGTTAGTGGTGTAGATGAGGACTCAACTGACTAGACTTCGCTGCAGCCCTCACTCGACCACAGACTACCTGTGACCTTGGGTGGGTTTGCTAACTGCTCTGTGCCTCAGTGTCCTTATCTTAAAATTAGGGTAATCATGTCTGTCTTACAGGCTTGTCGTGAGAATTGAATGAGTTAATATGTATAAAGCACTTAAAACAATACTTGGCACATTATAAGTGCCATGTGTTTTTTGGTTTTTGTTTTTTAAGAAAATAAAGTATTAAATGAAGGTGGATGAACAGCAGGGCCTGACTTGCTACCTACAGATCGAATCCCTTAGATTCTTATTCTACCCTGCCTGTTTTCAGCTCTCTAAACTGTGGTGCGGTCTGCATGTGGAGACAGGCAGCCAGAGGGATGGGAGGAGCCGCCCCTTTGTCCTCGGTCCTTTGGAGCTGCTCAGCTCCACTATCGAGTGCTGCTGGAGAGCAAGTGATGAGTTAAAAAGAGATTCACACGTACCTTTAAAATTAGGGCGGATAGAAAAATTGACAGGCCTGCCTCTTTGTGTTTGAGTTCTCCACTGCATCTGGAGCAAAGCTGTGCACCTAGTAGGTCTGCAGAAAAGGTGGATTGGCTGACTGCAACCATAAGGATGGTGGCTTAGCAAACTTGGGATGCTTTTCAGAAGCGAAGAAACACCTGTCCTTGGAAGGCTGCAGTTAGCCTCTGTCTTCAGATGCTGCGACGCAATTCATTGCCTCTTGACTTTGCCATCAGTGGTGTTTTCTGCCAAAAGCAAATGAAATGTTTCTGCTTCACCTGTGCATTGTTTATGAGGTTTTCTTTTTCCTAGTGTGCCGGAAGGACCAACTGTAACTGATGGCTCACTGGAGCTCTGTATTGGCTCTCTTGAAAACCAGAGTGAAAGATGGTTGGGTGGTTCAGGGAGCATCAGGTTAAATCCCTTGAGCTCCTTCCTACCTGTGCTGCTGCCAAGCCCCTGCTCCCTCAGCCCCATGTCCTCGGCCTCTGATCTGAGAACTCAGACTCCTGAGGTGTAAGAACAGCGAAAGCACTTGGTGGTCTTTGTTCGGGGCCATATTAGTTTTCATTGATCCATTTTGACAAGAGAGCACATTATTTAAATCGGAAGAGCTCAAAACAGTCATAATCTTAGAATCTAAAAGCTGTTGTAGCTTTTTAGAAAAATTGCCATAAAACCTCTGACACACTCCATAAAAACAGGTCAGGTCAAGTGGCTTGGTTACAGAGTAGTATCTGCGGTGCCTTGTTGATCACAGTAGAGGGAGAAGCCACAAAAGCTGCTATTACTCTACAGACAGACTTCTAGAAACCTCTGCCTTCTTGAATGTCTGGAACTCAATGTGGTCTCCTCCAGAAAGCCAGTCGACTGAAGGAGCAGCTTTTTTGTGCCTGGGAATAATGAATAAACCAAGAAGAGCCAAAGATCATACCTAGAGCATGAGCATCACCTTGCTGAGGGAAAGCTGTTTCTTCCTTAGAGAAGCTAGTTTTTGGTCTCTTAGTTCTTTCACTAGGAAAAAAGAAAAAGCAGAGTGGAGCAAATAAACTAAAGACACAGTAAGTGAGATCAGTGAAGATGTGACCGGTGACAGGAAGAAGTGGTGGTGATGACAGGCAGCAGCAGGCATCCTGCTGGAGACCCCTTACGGAGGCCTGCTGAGAACACTCATTCTGAGGGTTGTGCCAGTGCATGCCATTAATTAGAGTAATTTGTATGTGTAGTTTGCACAAACACCATTATAGAGCTAAGAGGATCATGGAAATTCTGGCATATAGGAACAGGCAAAAATTATCTAGCTGAAGAGCAGAGATTGTAGGAATGTTTGTCCAATTCAAAAGAAAAAAAAAGTTAACATTTATGCATAAGAAATGGCAAGCACAAGAAAATGTTAAAGGAGCTACAAGACCAAAACTTCAAGAAAGATTGTTTCGTAAGGAAAGCTTCCCTTGAGGAAATGGTTTAATAATAATGAGAACCTCCCTGAGCAATTGGATTGTAAGCTGGTGCTCTTTTCTCCTTGTCAGCTCCCTGCCCTACAGTGTAAATTTCCCTAGTCAAAGAGGTATTCAGAATATGAAAATCTTTTAGGAAAGAGAGACAAAGTCCATGAGAAAAGTATTGCCCTTTCCACTGTTTCCTGCCTTACCCCCGCCCCCTACCCCCACCAAATACCCACACTTGGGTGAGAGGACTGTGGTGGGGGGATCAGAGAAACGTTTATTCTCCAGGTGGGCTAGGATTCTGGTGATGTCTCTCCCTTGGTGAGCAAACCTTTGTTGTGCAGTTTCCTGAGTGTCCGTCAGGCCAGTGTTCACACCCTCCTCCTGCCAGAGCCGCCAGGGGTCTCTCCTTGTGAGAAGCTGAGGGGGTCCCTGAAAGGACAGCTCAGAACACGTGAGCAGTTCCTAAGACTGGCTCTCACTCCCAGGCTGGGCCATGCACAGAGCTTGGCCGCTTGTCTAAAGGACCATTTAAGTGTTCCTACTAGTTTGTGGCTCCAGTAGCTTCTGCCCCAAGTGCACCGATTTCAGCTCTTGATTCTAGATCTGTCTCTTTCTCCAGATTCTATGGTGGAGGTTTGCCCTATACATCCATTTACTGATGGGTCCTAGATACGCCCTTGATGAGTTTGTTCAGCTTTTTCTTCTTGTAAGGACTGGAGTGATTATGATTACTTCAAGTTCTCTTTTATGTTGGAGCTGAAACTAGAAGTCTGTTCATTGTTTTTATCATTTTTCACTTATATTGTGAAAATCATCCACAGTGTGAAAATCATCCTGTCCGCAGTCCCTAGGGCTGAGCAGCGTTTGCCCTCTTGGGTTCAGAGGCCCGTGTCTCCCTCCCAGCACCCTGACTGTTTCTCAGCGGCGCCTGTGTCTGGTTGCTGTTTCGTCTGCTGCGTCCTGTGGCAGGGAGAGCAGACAGTGGGCTCTTGCCCCAGCGTCTGACTTACCTGGTAGGCTTGGGCAGGCCGCCTAGCCTCCCACCCGCCCCACGGGTCTGTGGCCTTCTCTGAAAATCGGAGGAATCAGAGTCTGTAGGGTCTCTCCTTTTAAAAATTCTTGCCAATAACCACTCTGAAAGGGAATGATATGCTGATGCTTGTGGTTTTGTTTCGTTTTTGGATTCATACAGAACGGTGTGGACTCTCGGGGTCCTCAAGACACGAGATCAAAACTGATTTCATAAGAGTGCTAAGATACTATTGGCCTCTTTGACTGCACTGACTTTGCACTGGTGTGTAAGAGCGGTGGTGGCTGAAACAGCAGGCATTCATGCAGGCAGTGGCCCCAGAGGCTGCTAGCAGTTGTGTTCTTCACCACGAGGCGGTCTGAGTAGAGTGTTCCAGATCCATTTAGGAATGTCTTTGATTTAATTTTAATAAAGCTTATCCATTTGCGTATGTACCTTTTTAAATATTCTATGGGATGGAAATTGAAAGTGTTCTTTACTCTGTAACAAAGTGGGATTGAATTAAGAGAAAGTACATCTGTGATTTGTCTGATCTGAACCAGCAACTTTTTTTGATGGAATACCGTATTTACCTAAAATACGAGATGGACCGCCAAGCTGGTTAGGCTTTGGTATTTGGTAGACATTTTCTTGAAAATGAATAAAGTTCACTTGTCACCTTAAGGAAAACAACTTGAAAGTATTTATGATGAGCAACAAATTTTGTGCTTTCAAGTGAAAGTTAGAATTTTGAAAAGCTTATATTTGCCACTAGGACATTGACAGTTTACCAGTATGTACAAACTTTTCAAAATCAGTAGAGCTGTTAACAAAAGTAATTTTTTGCTATCATGCAATGAATTGGGTCACCATTGGAAAGATCTGCATGACTCAGGTAATCAGTGTTTTCCAAACGACTAATGCATGGTGTTACACAATCATGCATTGGGTAAAAGATCTCTTCAAAGGGCAAAGCAAACCAATGGATTTTAATATGAAAGGGTATAAAAAGTTCACTGATTTGGTGTCAGATTCCATATTGCATCTAACCTTAAAAAAAACACCTCTTGTTGAGTTTTGGTGTAGTATCAAAGATCCATGATTTATCTATAAAGGCCATTAAGTATTCCTTCCTTTTCCCACTACCAGTGTGAGTCTGGATTTTCTTCATTTACTTCTATCAAGACAGCATATTATTTACAACAGATGGTATACAGAAGCAGGTCTCTGATTCCAGCTGTCTTCTCTGAAGCCAGACCTAAGAGATATGTGCAAAGATGTAAAACAGCACCACTCTTCTCATGAAATCTTTCTTGTTTTGGAAAGCAGCTTTTTTTTTTTTTTCGTAAAAATTTATTTCAACTGATAATTTTATCACTCTTATTTTAAGAAATCAGTATTTTAAAAATTTCTAGATTTGGTAAATATAGATAGATACAGCACACATAATGGAGAAGGAAATGGCAACCCACTTCAGAGTCCCTTGCCTGGTGGGCTACAGTCCATGGAGTTGCAAAGAGCCAGACACAACTTAGAGGATCAACAACAACACACGTAAATGGAAACTCTTTGAGGTCATCCAACTTTAAGAGTGCAAAAAGGTCCTCAAACTGAAAAAGTTGAGACCTAGCAACGTTCAATTTCTACATTCAAAATTTTAAGGATATCTTGTTAACCTAGGGTTTTAGGATTTACAGATTTTCTAACATATTTCCATTTGCAGTTACAACAATCTGTGAATAAGATGGAATGTTTTAAATTACTGCTTGGTCGATGCCAGCATACTTATTACTTAGGATCTGTAGAGAGAGATCAGTGATCATTCCATCAGATGCTCTGGGGGTAAAACAGATTGATTATTTGTCAGTTTAGAAGACGAGTACCCTGAATTATAGATAGCAGTTTTAGTGATTCACCATGCACAGAAGCATATCAAAGGTGCCAAGGAGTCCTTGAGTAAGTTAACCACTTAACTAGTTTTTAAATACCTTGTTTATCTATCTATTTATTTACTTCTTTTACATAGCATGGCAGGCTCTTGCATAAATTATTCTTAAGACAGAGAATGTGCCAGTTGGGTGTGTGTTTAATATTCAGAAGAGTCAAAGGTAATGTAATGATCTGTGTTTCTAGTAGTTGTTGTTACAGTATTTGAAGCAGCCACTCCGTATGCTTTAGTGGTATGTAAAGGTAGTGCTGGGTTGTATTTTGATTTGTATGTTTTAAAGAATTAATAAAAGGAATTATTTAAATTTTAAATAATTTTAATGTATTTGATAATTTAAGTACTTTATAATTTTAAAATATTTTTATTTAAATAAAAATGCTTTAATGATTACACTGATCAGAAGGAATTTGAAAAATAAAGGGCTCATGTTTCTGAGAGAAAAACAGGTAAATGGGAATGAGTTGGATAAATGGTTTTGCAATGACAGTCTGTCAAGTACTTTTAAAGTAATTTGAATTTACTTTTTAAAGTAATTTTAAGAAAGTGAAATTTAGGCTGTGACTTTCTCAGCTAAGTCCAGTACAGCAACAGGTGTGTAAGCAGGCGATCATAACAGCTCCTCTTTACTGGGGGCCCTTACTCCTGTGTTCCTTTGAGATGCTTCTGTTACCAATTTCTTTGACTTTTTTGTTTTTGTTTTTTTAGTATGACTTACCAAAATAGTGATACTTAGTATAGCTCTTTGGAGAAATAATTTGTGCAACACATTTTAACTAAGATTATTTTTGATTATTGACTTTTCTTCTAATTGGGGATTTTGTTGCACTTCTGCATTGTAGTCTTCCTAGGTTATTTAGTCTCGATTATTAAAATTACTTTTAGAAATAAATAGTACCCTGCATTTATAATGGGCTAACCTTTATACTTAGCACTTTTCATCTTGGGTCAGCATCTGCGGTGGTCTCGCAGTACCTCTGTTTTATCTGTTTCCCTTTTAAGATCCTACCATGGAGCACATTTTATTCTTTTGTTCTTGTCCCTGAACCCCCATCACAGGGCTTAGTATGAAATGTGTTAAATCTTATTTTATAGCACAAAGGTAGTTGCTAGCTCACCTGAAAATAAGAATCATGGTATTGAAAAATAAAAGGCTACTTTGATTTCACTCTTGGATGCAATCCAGAATTACACAGCGTCAGCTTGGATGATGCAGTGCACAGTTCTAAGTCAGATCACACTACATTTTAAGGTTCTTTGATATAGAAAGTATGACCTTATTCTGTACCATTTCTATCATATTTGTATTACTTTCTGTTTCTTGTGTAGCCTTCTAAGGATTTCTGTTATTTGTTACAAAGCAATATGTGCTTTTCTTTGGCTTAAGGTAAATGCAGAGGTAGTCATGTCAAAAGGAGATATTTAATGCTTTAGGGTGTTTAATTTTTGAAATTATGCTGCAGCCCTGGTTTTGTAATTTGTTCTAGACCAGACCCTTCAAAAGCTGATTTCCTGTTTTATATCAGCCCAATTATTACTAATGATGGGCTTCTTTAGCAAGTGGAAAGACTAATAACCCTTTGAAGTGTTATGTAATCCCATTGTAATTCATTAGTATGAATAATAGTTTGTAGTGTCTCTGCATCCCCCATAGCGTTTATAGTTGCTTAAATTATACTTGTGTGTGTGTGTGTGTGTGTGTGTGTGTGTGAGATGTCTCCCCCAGGCCCACCCTATTGTAATCCCAGGAACACGGCAGTTGCTGTTTAACAGCACAGGAGGGAGACACCTTGTAAACAGCATGTACGTGTATTGATTTTTTGCTGTTGTTGTCCCCTTTATTCTCTTTCTCTGCCTTCTTTTCCTCTGTCTCCTTCTTTCCTTTGCCCCTTTAATCTTGGGGACAGTGCATTTTTAAGTGCATAGTAGGTGGTCAGTAAGTACTTTTGAGTGATGTGTTGACAAGAAAGTGAGTACAGGCACACCTTGGAGATGTTGCAGGTTCTGTTCCAGACCACTGCAGTGCAGGGAGTCAGGCAGATTGTTTGGTTTCCCAGCTCATGGAAAAGTTACATTTACACTACATTGTAGTATACCGAGTGTGCAATAGCATTTTGTCTTAAAAAAAAAAAGTAATAATAACATGCTTACTTTAACTTAAAAAGTACTTTATTACTAGAAGATGCAAATCATTATCTGAGTCTTTAGCCAGTGGTAGTAGTAACTTCAAAAAAAAAAGATCACTGATCACAGATAACATAATAATAAAATAATAATCAAGATACAATAGTACAATAATAGTGAAAATATTTGAAATACTGTAAGGATTACCAAAATGTGATGCAAAAACATGAAGTGAGTAAATGCTGTTGGAAAAATGGCATTGATAGACTTGCTCAACTTAGAGTTACCACAAGCCTTCAATTTATAAAAATACAGTATCTACAAAGTGCAGTAAAATGAGGTATGCCTGTACTTCTTTCTTCAGTCATAAACTTCTATTCCTAAAATGATTTTCCTGGGAAAAAATGGCTCCTTAAATAGTCTTGGAAATAGCAATCATTACAATGAGTAGTCTTTATTACTTTTTATCCTGCAGCCTGCTTTTCATCCAGTGCTGCTACCTGCCAAGGTGAGGAAATAGCTGTGTATTTGTGGACACCCCTCACTTCATCACTGCACAGCTTCTACAAAGTTCCCCCATCTCTGCCTAATCCAAGTCACGTAGTGATTTCCAGAATATAATGTCCATCAGTTTGCCCAGAACTGGGCATCATGCTCCTTTACTATTAAACTGTCAACTCATTTTCTTACCATCTTAGCAGCAGGAAAACAGAGCTCCGTCCAAGAAGGAGCCCTCTACTTCTTTGAGAAAGAGAAGCAAAACATTATATCCTTCGAGTATTTAAAATTACTCTTTTAACATATACCAAATACTCTATAACTCTTACTATATGCCTGGTCCTGTTGTAAGCACTTTACCAAAAGTAATTCTTCTTATGCTTGTAAGGCCTATTTGTGTAGGTCATCCTCAGTTCATAGATGTGGAAACCAAAGCAGAAGGCTAAGTAGCTCACCCAAGAGCTACTGGGTAAAACAATTTATTGTTTTAACTGTGGCTTTTCCCATTCGAGGTATTTCTGCAAACTGGAGTTACATATGGTCAAGAAATCTTCAAAAGATTAGATTCCCCCAAACATTGAGACCACTACAACATACTGCTTAAGAAGAAGAGAATTAAGTAGCAAATTGAGTAAAGCTTTCTGATATTTAGGCATAGGAAGCACATTTTCTCCTGGAAAGGCTCATGCACCGGTAGCTCCTGCGGATGGTGGCTTTTCTGTAGATGTGTCCCTTGAATTCAACTTGCTGGCTCATCTTGGCCCTCTTGCGATTTATCACAGCCAATGATGAGAGCCAATGGCACTTGTAATATCATGCCTGGGAAATTTTCTTACCTAGATTGTTAGGGCATTTCCAATTTTCCCCTTACTTCATGTGACATGGCAAAAATGTTGCCAAACTATATCTTTCCTTGCCTCCAGCTTCTAATAACATTTTTAAAACTTGTAGCCCTGACCGTCAGCCTCATCAAAGCTCTTCCTCTGCTGTGTCCCAATGACAAAGCTACCTAATTTAGATTTTTTTTTTTAATGGTAACACCCTACTTTCACATTCCAGAATCTCAGTTATCTAATGCTGAAAAATTGAGTGACTTAAAATGATAATAGTTGATTATTTTATTTCTCTGTGCCAAGCAATGTCATCTTGCTGGGGCCACTCCACTTGACTGGGGCCTTTCCACCTTCAAAATGTCTCACTCTGATGGCTGGCTAGTTGTGCAGGCAGTTGGCTGGGAGTTCACCCTGGACTATTGGGCGGTGACCTCAGCTCCTTTTTGTAGACTTAATGTCCTGGTGAAAGTTGTGTGCCAAAGGTGAATGTCTCGAGAGCCAGTTGGGAGCTCTGATTTATGAGTTTCACCATAGTCAGGAGCCCACCCAGTTTCTAGGAGAGGGAACCCAGATGCCATCTCTTAACACTGGGGTATCCAGTCATGTTGTTAAAGAAGAGCGTGAGGTCTTTGGAGATATTGTAGTCATCTTTGTAGAGTGTAATCTTCCACAAAAGAAGACCTTTTGTCTCCATCTTTTCTACGTTAGCTAAACAAATTCCAATAATATAATAATATAATTTTCCCACATTGTTAGATGACATGTTTTCATTTAAGTATACATGTATATGTAAGAAAACGCCACGGGAAGAAAAAGCCACCTCTAGGACCCGTTAGTAAAAAGCCTTTATTTGGGCGGGCGGTCGCTCCCGGGCAGAATCCCCAGGGGCAAGCGAGCAGGGGAACAAAGGGAGTCTGCGAGGCGGGGAGGGGTGCGGGAAAGTTTTATCTGGAGGACTGGTCTTTTTTCCAAGGTCTTTTTCCCATTTAGGTAACATTTGCAGACTACAGCGGTTATTGGTGTCTATGGTTTCCGTGTTGTCCCTGATTGGATCGGGGCTTCAGGACTCGCCCGTCACGTACCGCACGTTCGTGGGGGACCTGGTGCTGCTGCTGGATCGGGGGCTTCAAGGCCGGCCCCCCCTTTCCGGCCATGTTCGGACAGCTCGCCCTTTCAGTATATTTATATATGTCAATTTTATCTCATCTGTTTTGCCTTGAATACATTGTGGTTGTTCTTTTCATTAATACTGTACTTCAAAAGAACCTGCCATCTTTTAGGAAAATCAAATTCTTTAAAAAAAGATTCAAATATGATTCATACTCTGGTTTGCATTTGTAGATCAAATAGTTTAAGCGTTTGTTGAAAAATGGCTGATAATTTATTCTCTTCCTAAAGGTAGCCCATGAATGGTGATGAAAAATATTTCAAAAGAGATTAAGAAATGATTTGCTGTTGACATGGGTGTGTTTTGCAATGAGTTAGTTGACTGTTTTATACTCTTAGGAAAAGCTTATTAAGTATTCATTTGTCCAGCTAGTATTTGTTGAGTGTTGATTGTGTCAGGCATTGGCAGCCAGAAATCACCTTACCCTTGTGGAACATGTAAGGAAGAAGATGGGCTTTAATGGGTGATCACTGAGTGAATGCGAAATCATAACCACATTCAGCACTCCAGATAAATGGAACTCAGAAAGTATCTGATAGGGAACCTGACCTCGTCTGCTCTAATGAAGTGGCCTTTTTAGCAGAGATCTGGATGTTGAGGAGGATAGCCTCACCAAGAAGAGTCACGAGTGCGTACAGCAGCCTTACACAGATCCTCAGGTGGACATCCATGGAGATACGTGCCGCTGGCTTACAGCCATTCTTAGGAAAGCAGTAGCTTTAGCTGTGATTCTGTTCAGAGACCATGTATTTAGTGCCTCTCGGAAAGCGCATGATCATACAGGCCCTACAGTGCAGAAGTCTGAGTTTTAAGGACCCTTTTTCATTTATAATTGTGAATAATGGTGATCCCTGTAATCAGGTACAATTCAAACAATAAGTACTAAGTATAGTGGTAGTCCTCCACGTATGGCCTGGGGACTCCTGGAGTTAACCAGACCCTTTCAGGATATTGAGATCAAAATGATTTGCCTTGTAATACTATGACATTATTTGTCTTTTCCACATTCCTTCTTTTATGAGAGTAAGTGAACTTCCCCAGAGACTGGATGATATGGTTTCATCACAGCAGATTGGATATGAGAGCATACATGAGACTTCAACTATCATCCATTCATCCAGCCCTTTAAAAACTTGAAAGGTTTTTAAAAATTGAAAATTGTAAGAATGCCATTCTTCTCATTTATTTTTGAAAATACTGTTACTTTCATAACAATGTTATTTATGTTAACATGTAATAGGCTTATCTTTATTATTTGTAAATGAATTAATATGTATATCTGAACTTCCTGTTTTAACTTCTTAGCTGGTAATTAAAGTGTAAAGAGGTTTTGAGACCAAAAGTTTGAGAACTGCTGAAGTATGGCATTGTTCTTGACTTTAAGCAGGTTACTTAACGTTGGAGATGCAAGCAGTCTGTGAAATGGGGATGATGATCAAAGTACTTCCCTCGTAAAAGGGTAAAAACAAGTTAGTGTATGTCAGGAGCCTATAAGACTACATGGCATAGAGCACACATTGAACATACGTTAATTTGTATCATTATTGCCATTTAATATGAAAGTAGAGATTTATGTGAATCCAAACACTTCTGAGGCTCTGTGTCAAAGAACTTTTGCTCTTGTTTGTGGTCATCTCTGTTGTTTTGGTGAAACACAGTATTCAAAGATGAAAGAAATTGCAATGTGTAATTTTTTTTTTTTTTTTGAGTTCAGTTATAGCATAGGTTTTTATTGGCAGATGGTCAGAATGGCCTGTTTGAAGACATGGAAATTCAGGATAGCTTGCTGTGCCTCTTCCACCTCCCTGCCCGCCCTCCCAGTCTGCTCCCTTCTCCCCACCGCAGGGTTATGCTGTGTCTAAAATCATGGGGAACAGAGGGGCACACCTCATTTGAGAGAGCTCCCTGGGGTTGGGTTCCGTGCCCTGGACAGGGAGCTGATAGGAGGAACTTAGTTCCCTCACTTTTCAGGTGGAGACACTGAGGCCCAGAAGAGGGATTTGCTCACACAGGTTCAACCCGCATATTAGAGGCCTACCTGGGACAAGAACTGACATTCCGATTTGTAATGGTAAGAATACCAGGCTGAGAATCAGAAGAACTGGTTTTAGTCTGAGTCTCAAACACTTCAGTTGGTCGTCTGATGTTGAGCAGTTGACTAAAATCACTGATCCTTAGTGTCCCTATTTGTAAAATGGAAGTGAAACTACCCACCATCCAGGGCTGTGAAAAGGATCAGTGAGATGCCATGTAATGGTACCCAGGACGCATCCTCCTAGCTCGTCTCTCTGCTCCTTTGCATGTAAAGTCCACAGAGAGATACTTCCCAGTGAAATAAAGTACTCCTTTTAGAACCTTAAAGCCCTCCTTAAATGTTGTGTTTTGCAGCTTTGTAACATTTTCTTTTTCTGTCTTTTTAGGACAGCCCAGAAACTTGTAGGACCTGTGCCGAATTAAAATTCGACAGTGTATAGGCCTTCAAAACCTAAAACTACTTGATGAACTGCCAATTGCCAAGGTCATGAAAGACTACTTAAAACACAAATTTGATGATATCTGATACCCAGAGAACTGTGAGCGAGATTAGGAGTTATATTCCAGATACTTAAAAGGCTTTTTGCCTTGCACAAAGTATATCCTATGCAATTTCTGATTTGCTGTGAAGTCAGAAAGCAGGTATACACTTTACAGGTTTTTTTGTTTGGTTGGTTGGTTTTCATTGTAGGGGAGAGATTTTTTTTATATACACACACACACACACACATATACACCACATGCTTGAAGGTCTTAATTTGGTTTCTTGGTCCAAGTTTAAGAGGTCCAAGCTTTCTATACAATATTGCATTTAAAACAATTGTTTTTTCAAAATGACACAAGCAGGTTTGGAGTGGAGAATTGACCCTTTCCAAATTTATGGTTTCATTGGCGTGCACAATATTATAAACCAGCAGAGCACTTGTTACAGTTTGGAGGCACAGTTTCACCCAGGGCATCCAGGGTTCTACTGGAAAATGCCCTAAGAAATTTTTTAAGTAATGGCTGTCACCTCATTCATTTTAATGAGTACAAATTGGCTGTTTCAAACTGTTCTTTTTCTAATTAACGTAGCTTTGGATGACTTAAACCCAGTCCCTCTGCTTTTTGTTGGTGTGCTTGTTTCTAACTTACTTTTTTAACAGCTGTAGTACACTACCCAGAGATGTTGAGTCTCAACTTCTGTCTCTAGTTGAATTGTGCTTTTAAAACAATTAATGAGAAAGAAAATAACTTTATAAAGCCCGTGTATTCTGTTTTTAAAATAGTGCCTCCAGTGCAGTACTCTTTCTGGTGTATTTTATCCATTATTTCACTTGATGTTCCTCATTCCACAGCTGGCTTTGACATGCCTGTGAGAACAGGAACTGCCACTTTAATTTTAATTGCAGAACATAGAGTCAGTTGCAATTTCCATTTTAAGCTTTGTCTTTTACTTCAGTTTAAGCAGAAAATTTCATGTCCTGGTGGTAGAGTATTCCCTAAAAATAGCCAAAATACTGTTAAATCATTTGGCTTTAATGGATAAATAATTTGGGATGGTTTCATGGTGTTTATTTCTACCCAGTTGAAATAAAATGTCTAAAGGGTAAAATTTCTAATGGGTGCACATTTGTAAGTCTGGTTAATTTCTAATATGCTAATTAAGCATTTCCTATCTATTCTAAAGTTATACACAGTGACGCTCTTCAGAACAGTTATTTTCTGGGTTGATCAGCATATGTTTGCAGTATAAACATAAATATGATAAAGTGTCAGTAACAGTGGTTCCAGAGATAGTAGCGATCTATGGAGGTGCCCTTGGATCTGAGCCCTGTGCTTGACGTGTCATCCTGTTAGTTCCAGAAGAAGCTTTAAACTATCCCAGTATTGTTCTTAGTGCTTTGGGAAATTTCAGAATATTCACACACTAGTAAATTTATTGTCAGAAGTTTACAAAATAAAGGGCTTCTCTTGTCTGAATTTCTAGTTTTAAGTCATTAAGTATAGTTATTTCACCTGAAAAGTATAACTAAGTAGAATTAGGAGTCTCCTCTGGCTTAATCCTTTTTCAGAGCCAACAGTGATATTTCCTCAAGCACAAAATTTATTCTCTTGGATGTGGAGTAGCTCTGGCATCAGATACCTGCTCTGCTAGGCCTGGACTGGGAGCAGGTTTCTGAACAGTGGGCAGCTTCGGAGAGAGGGTGATGTGAGGGATCACGGCTGGGGTACATAGCCTCTTCCGCAGGGAACCACTCAAAGTATGGCCAGTTTTGCAACCATCCAAAAACTGTAACTGGGACATGATAGATAGAAATGGGTGTTCTGACTTTTTTTTCCATAAAAGTATCTCCAAAAAGTTATCTTCTGAGAGAGAGTCTTTGTGAAGCTAGGAGCTGAGCTGTGTTCTCCTCTGGAAACAGATAACCAGGTCAGAGCTAAGACACACTTTTGGCATCGGGCACCTGGCGTGGCCGGAAATGGATGGCATTGCTGCTTCCTGAAACCAGGCCAGGGAGACAAGGACATGGGAAGGCAGGCAGAATCCTATACTTTGAGCAGTGATGTTACTGTTACGTTTGCACAGGGCTCATCTCCTCATGTGTCTATTAATTAATTCAGTTAGTTTAAAATGATTTTCTTTCCCCAGCCATTCAGAGGTCTCCAAAACTAAGTTCACCACTGAGTCAGAGTCAGTAAATTCCAAGTAAAAAGATCAGATGAAAGTAAATTCTTTGTTCTATATTGCTGCTTCGACTTCAGAAAAGAAAAAAAAATTATGAGCGCTCTTCCTGGAATCAGAATTTCCATTTAATGAAGAAGTGTATAATTCCATTATTTGTTTGAGGTTTGATTTTTCTGGAAGCTTGAAAAGAATGTTTTGTTTTTGTCGTTACTAGAGTCCCAGTCACGTACCATCTTTAACAGCAGCTAAAATGTCTCAGAGTCAGTAAGTGGCAGAGTACAGGGGTGAATGTGCAGGCCTGCTCTCAGAGAAGCGCTCTGTAGTAACATGATGAGAACAAGTGTTTTCAGAAGATCGACTGGTTTTTCCAGAATCTTAACTGAAATGTTCAGAATAGTATCACATTTGTCACTGATCCTTCTATGTTTCTTTTGAAATTTATTAAGCCTGTTACTAACCCTTTATAAAAATATATTTGGCAAGCACACCAAAGACACCAGCTCATAACAGATTATGGTCATTAATGAACTGCAAACCTCATCTTTTGCAAACGGAAGATTTCTTTTGTGTGTGTAAATATTTTTGTTTATAAATGTACAGCAGAGTAAGGATGTTTTTTAGATTATTTAATTTCCACATTTCTAAACTATTTACTACAGAATAATCCACACTTATTAGTTTGGAGGACTTGACAATTTTGTTTTTTAATTCATTATTAGTCATGCTTGGAGCAGCATTTCCGCTAGAGAATTCAGTGTTCTGGCAGTAGCAAGAGTACACATCTGGAGCGTGAGGGAATCTAGCTTGATTTGTCAGGTACACACCCTACGAGACAAGGATGTGTATAATTAGCACAGTGGACCATACAAAAACTGAGGTTCTAACTTTGGTGCAGAATTGCTCATCAGCCCGGAGTGTCATTGGGATGAGGCCCTTGGCCCACAGATTTAGCTTTCATGTAACTCCTAGTGTGTTATATCATAATGTATTTTGTTCTTCCTTTGTAATGTAAGTTTTGCTTTGGGTCAGTTTGAATTAAAAAAAAACAAACAAACACTTAAATCTGGTTTAAAACATAGTGGAACTGTGTTTTATTTCTAGTCTGCCTTAACTTTTTAATACTTCCAGCTATTTGGTCAAAAGAAAGAAAGTGAATTCTGTCTTTTATTCCTCAGCATTTTAGATAATTAAGAATTGGGTAAGAATGCAATACAGGAAACAGCACTGTTTCATATCATTTAAGAATCCCCCTGCCCCTGCCCTGCTTTTTAACACATTCTTCAAATACCCTCCAACAAAAGACTGTCTATCCCTTCTTCTGCGTGTTGATGGGGCACTGAGCCTTTGGGGCCAGATTCACCTCTGCCTCCTCTGACTGAGGACAGAGTTTGGACCACAGCATCTCTAAGCACAGAACAGTATATTCAGTTAAACAATGAATTTGAGGTAGTTTATTAGCTTGCAAGAGATATAACAAAACAACTTTGATTTCATACTTCCTCTGTATCCCATAAGCACAGCTTGATTTAGGAGAGGCCTCAGACTAATGAGTGATGGTGTGCTAAGAAGGGAGGGCAGACGACTTAGCACCTCGTGCAGAAACGCAGTGTTTTGCAGCCATAGCCTTGTTACAGACTTGTCCAGGATTTGGCACAAATGGAAGCCAAGAATGGGACATTTGAAACTATTCCTAATGATCAGCAGGGGAGTTCAGATGTGAAAAATAGCTGTGTTGCTTGGAAATCTTTAGGTCATTCCTTTTCCAATATGATGTAAGTAGTGTATTGTTTTTTCAGCTGAAAGACAATTTATAAAAATAGCTTACTAGCTATTGATAAAACAGATTATCTAGTTGATAAAAAAAAATTTCCACGTCCCATGTAGTTGGGTTTCAAAGATAAAAGAAAGTGGACTTGTATCATTTTGTATTTATGTAGCAATGTGGCTTTGTGTTCTCATAACAGATCTTAAAAATTTTGATGTTAGAATTTATATTAGCTTCAATACCAGTGAAGATTTTAAATATCCACTGCCAGATACTGTTATTTAGGTTGATGTAGACTCCTAAGATACAAAGACAGTTTGTCTTTATTTTATCATTATTTTGTCATTACCTATAAGGTTTATAGTAAGGTCTCTTAATTCTTAGATAAAAACAAAAAGGTCAACCTGCATATGGCTCTGCTGATAAATAGTGATCAAAGTCTTATATTTCTCTAAGATCATGGTACATTTTGTAGATATTTATCTTCCAGAAAAACTGATTTTTGAGTGACAGTTAACAATACATAATCCCATTTGAAAAGACTGAAGTCCTATGAGAGATTGTCATTGTGTGAATAAAACCCATAAGTGGCAGTGTTGTTGCAGTAGGTAAAGTCCATCTGTGGCGTGTCTTCCACCAAGTGTTGCTGTTTCCATTTCTTACTCACCTGTGCCCAGAATGGGCTTCCCTGCTGGCTCAGAGGTTAAAGCGACTGCCTGGAATGTGGGAGACCCGAGTTCAATTCCTGGGTCAGGAAGATCCCCCGGAGAAGGGAATGGCATCCCACTCTAGTACTCTTGCCTGGAGAATCCCATGGAGGGAGGAGCCTGGTAGGCTACAGTCCATGGGATCGCAAAGAGTTGGACACGACTGAGCGACTTCTCTCTTTCTTTTCTTTGTGCCGAGAGTGTCTCATGCTGGATTTCAGTTGTGCTGCACAGGCTAAGTGCTTTATCAATTCTGAAGATCCATAAACCATTAGAAGTAAAGGATCAGGTTAAAGCGAAATATTTCTCCTCTGTTGCAGATATGGCCTCAAAAAAAAAAATCATGTGTAGTTATTATATTTTATATTAAATCTTGGTTTGTTCCAGCATCTTAAAAATCACACTCAGAACTTATGTTTCCTTATAATTAGGAAATTGTTTTAAATGCATAAAAGCAATTTATATTACATTATGTAGTCATTAGGTGACTCACTTTCTGTGAAATATTATTTTATGAATCAGAAATGAGATGGCTGCATTTGGACAAGGGGATCAGTGGAAGCTGAGAAGCTCAGTTATGTGATGAGTAGACTGACGCTTTGTGACCGACACAGAGGGGATCCAGCTGCAGATACTTCCTATTTTATCTGGCAAACAGACTCAGATTTTTCTTGCTCCTCAGTCTTGAGCTAATGTTGCTTTTCTTCCTCTGATAGTTCTGGGTCAGGTCACCACTCAATTTTCTTTTTCTTTACTGAAAAAAAAAAAAAAAACCACTTGTAAGGGTGGACTTGCTGTACATAACCATTTTATATTTCTCTAGAGGTTTTCTAAATTTTCTCTCTCTTGCTTCTGTCCCCTTAACCCTTTAGTGAAGTACACACGTACACAATGCATGGTCTCACCCAGTTGCATTTTTTTTAAGTTTTTGTGTTTCCTCCTTGCTACTGCTACGGCTAAGTCATTTCAGTCGTGTCCGACTCTGTGCGACCCCATAGACGGCAGCCCACCAGGCTCCCCGTCCCTGGGATTCTCCAGACAAGAACACTGGAGTGGGTTGCCCTTTCCTTCTCCAATGCATGAAAGTGAAAAGTGAAAGTGAAGTCGCTCAGTCATGTCTGACCCTCAGCGACCCCAAGGACTGCAGCCTTCCAGGCTTGTTCATCCATGGGATTTTCCAGGCAAGAGTACTGGAGTGGGGTGCCATTGCCTTCTCTGAGTTCCCTCCTTAGGTGGATGGAAATGCAGCTTAATATCATTAGGAAATATAGTGCAATACCATTTAAGAAGACTAGTAAATCTGGGCTACGTCCATTTTCCATCTTGAATAGCACCAGAGAGAACAAATTGCATTTCTTCCTAGTTTATTACTGATGTTCTCTTTTTTTTTTTTTAACCACCAATGTCCTGAAGAAGTCATTTTCTTTTAAGTCCATTGCACAGCGACCTCCTTAAGGACAGATCCTGGGCCTCATTTGCCTGGATCTCACACAGTATTTGCTGGAAGAGCCATAGGTACATGTGGCAGTTGGTCGTCAGCCAGTTACTTTATTTCCTCAAGCCTCCCAGGAGCCCAGGGCTGTGTGGACGGCAGCATCAGCATTTCTCAGCTCCAGATCTCGGGCACCTCCTGCCAGGACTGTTTTGCTGTTCCTTCCTCTCCTGTGCCCCCACCCTTCAGCCCTCCCCTGCCCTCCCCCTCCCCTCGGTGACATGGTCTCTGAGCAGCAGACCCCTGTGATCGTGACATGCAGACACCAGGGTGGCAGACTCCCAAACAAGCCCCAGGACTCTGGTCGCGGGGCATCCTTCCTGCCGGGAGTCCCCTCCCACAGTGCGCTGAGCCACTGAAGGCTCCCCCGCCTCCCCTTGCAAGTCCAGCACACTGAGGTGTCTCCACGGGTCACGGCTGCACCCCCTCGCATCTCTGGGTGGCTCGGTGGGGACTGAGGCGCAGCGCCCAGCCCGTCACCCTGGGTGTGCCCTCGCCCTCTGCCGTGGGCGCCGTGGATGCCCTCCCTATCTGGGGAGCAGAGGAGCCCTGCTGGCTACGGCGGCTCACCGTTGCTCCTTTCTGCTGTGCCTGCCTGGCCCTCTTGTGTAGTGGGCGCTTAGTCAGTATTCTTCACGTGAGTTAATCCAGCCCAAACCGTTTCTTTACAGGCAGGGGAGCCCTTCTTTTAGGGATGGAGGACTGAGGTGGCTGGGAGCTGTGGCCCTGCCCCAGTGGCGGGCGGTGAAGGCTCGGCTCCAGCTCCCCAGCCCCGGCTCCTTGCGATCCTGGCCTGCCGGCGGCTCAGCCCTCATGTCAGGTGTTTCTGTAGAACGGAACTCGGTCACTTGTTAACAGCAGTGATGGAATTGAGATACGTTTTGGCGAGAGTTGGAAGTGCTCATGACTTTATACCTTCTGGATTTAAAACCCACATCCATAAGACTCTCTAGTTTCCTACAAAACACTTGCTGAGAGTTCCATCTTGGGCTTCACTCTGCCTTTTTGAATAATCTTAACTGTAAGGAATTAGGTTTGGGGGTACCCTTAGGAACAGCATTGCCAGCCTCTGGTTTTGTTTCATTCTGTGTTTACAAAGCAAGTTGAATAACTGTGTATGAGGCTGCACAGAGATGCCAGTGGTGTTTATACTCAGCTTTTTGTTTGTTCCAGTTTTCATTACAGGCAGCTAAGAGATTGATCCATCACCATCTTTTCATCATATATTATGATCCCTCACATTCACAGTGTATTTTTCCATTGAGAGAGGAGTAGATAGAGGAACTTGCTTGTTTTGACTTAGAATTAAGGTTGAACTGAAATAAATATCCTTGTGTTACATAGCAGTTGTTGTGTACACTTCAAAATAGATGTTTCTTACCTAGAGGCCTCAGCTGAAATTCCTGTAAGAAGCTGATTGATCAGTTTATCTGTCAGATAATGCTCTCCAGCAAATAGAAAGTAAGACTTGTTTGCTTAGATGTGGTAAGCTAAGTGGAGCTGCCGTCATTTGTTAGTTTACCCTGATTTATCAGTCCTTGAGGCTGAGGTAACTGATTGAAATATACTATCATAGAACATTTTGAGGTCTCATGGTTAAAATTACAGTGGATACATCAGTATCCAGATAGTCATTTCTCTTCCAGCTTCCTGTTGAACCCAGTCAAAGTCACCACACATCCCCACCCCTGGCAGGTGTTCTAGAGCGTGAGGTGTAGGGGGTTAGGACCTCCACCGCAGATGTGATGCCAGTGATGGAGAGATGCAAGCTTCTTGCCTCCTGCCTCCCCATGCAGGTAGAGCGGGCCCCTCGGGGGAGTGGACCAGGTCCGTGGCCAAGGTCTGATGACAGACAAGTGTGCCAGGAGCCTGGTTCTGAGCCAGGCGGAACTGGTAGCCACAGCAGCCTTGCCTTGGGCCCTTTAAAAACTGCGGGACACTGACTTGCCCGAGCCTGCACAACTTTGCTCCCGTGTCCTAACCCAGCATGGCCTAGGAAGCAGCAACTTTGCTGGAGCCTGTTCAGGACACTTGTCCTTTGTCCTGAATCCTGTTAAGTCCGTCCTTAGGTATATCTGCTCCATACATGTAAATAACAGGTGTGTGATGCCATCTAGTCCAGAGCTGTGTGTGTGTGGCTTAGAAAGAATGCCTGAGATTGGCAGTATGAGGTTCTGGTGAAAGAAATGTGTTAGGAGAGTATGGCTCCCTCCTCCCTAGGGAGGAGTGAGTGTGGGCCTGTGGTCCCTCTGCAGAGAGGTCAGCTGTAGCACGGCTTATGCGTTGAGGGCCGCTTGTGGACTTAGAATAACTTGGGCTGGTCACGTCTGGAGGGGATGGAATGCTAAGGAGGTGATGGAGGGGGGCTGGTACCAGCTGTGAGTAGCTGGGAGCTGGTAGTCCTGTGGTTGGTGGGAGCAGAGGAGGAGTCCCACCCTGCTGGGCGCTCAGCCTATCCCAGGCTGGTGTCCTTTGGGGCAGCTTCCCCAAGACATTCCTGTCCCAGCCATGAGGATACCCTTCCCTCCCAGTCCTAGTTGAAGGGGTCGCCCTGCAGTTCTTTCCAGGGGACAACGTGATCTGCGTGTCCATCTGCCACACCAGAAGCATCTGGAAGGCAGGGATCTGGCCTTGCCTTAGGCTTTGTGTCCCAGCAGGACCAAGACCTGTGAGGCAGGCAGTGGTTTCCAGATATTTGGGGAGTGAGGAGGCAGGTAGATAGCCCCTTCACAGCCCTGGGGCCAGGTAAGAAAGCCAGAAGGGAACCACCGCTCAACTTGAGTGGGCTCTGCTGCTCCGCACTTACTCTCGCTCAGTTCTCACCTCCTGTCTACTCAGTGGGTGTCTTGGTCGTTTTCACAGTGAGGAGGCTGACCTGGAGTGCTCCCACTCCTGTCTCCCCCAGCTCTGCTGGGCCCAGGTTTTCATGTCTCCTCGCTACAGGAGCTCCCCTGAGCCTCCCCACAGGAGGCTCCCTTTCCTCAGACACCCTGCCTCTCTCATCACAGTTACCAGCTGCTGTTTTCCTCTGTGCCTCTGCTCCTCAAGTTCTTCATGCAGAACTAGGAAACCCCCTTCAGGGCGTGCAGATGTGTGTGTGCACACGACTTTTCTGGGGAGGAGGGTCTGGGCCGGCATGTCCTCAGAGGGATATGTAGCTCCCTAGTGTCAGAACCAGCGCACTGACTGACCCCGGGAGGCGGTTCTGAGCATCCGTCTCCCTGCCAGCCCAGTGCCAAGGGCAGCTCACCCACCACCTTGGGGGTCCTGCCCGAGGGCCACACTGAGGTCAGTGACGAGCGTACTGCAGACCTCCTGCCTCCCGGGTGCAGAGTCCCCCTCGGGCCCTGACGGCTAGGGGCTTAGGGGCTGCTCCCTGGGCACCCTTCCCCACCTTGTCATTTCCTCGCTTAACTGTTTCCATATAGGTCCTGGACCAGTGTCTGTCTGCAGTGATAAGGAGGGGCAGAGAGACTGGTGAAGCTGGAGGGGACCTGGAGGTTCCATCCCACAGACCCAGGAGAAGAGGCTGCCAGCTTTGCCTGCGACCTGGCAGCAGGGGTATGGGCTGGACCAGCCTCCAGTCGCCATGCGCTCAGTCCTCTGCGGGCTCCTGTGTTGTCTCAGGGCTGGGATGGGGAACAGGAGCAACCTGGAAGGTCCTGGGGTGAGCCTTGATGTTACTACTCATCTGCCTGAGGCCACCAAGAGGGTCCCTATTGCCAGCATGGGTCCTGCAGGGGCCCATGGCAAGCAGGATCAGGGGATGGCAACTCAGTTCCCACTCTTGAGCCAGGTTGGCTCCCCAAAGTATGTAACCCCTTGTTCTTGACACTTCCGTGCGTTAAGATAAAAGGGCAAGTACCCAGGCTCCAGTATGAAACATCTAAACCATATATTACTCTGTACAAGCACTTACTCATAAAGCCTATAATTAACTGCCTAGTTTCATGGAAATGCTTGATGTTTAGGAAGTTAGTAGGAGGTTCCAGAAAAAAAAAAATCTGATCTGACCTGAGATTAACTAATACCATTACTACCTTCTTCATTTAAAATTTTTATAAATTAAAATGTTCTCCAATCACCTGTTTCAGTGGATTCAATGGACAGGAATAAAATGCCTGCTTACTAGAAGCTCATCATTACATGATAGGTAATTTGAGCTGTTCCTCCAGTCAGATTGGACCCTGGTAACAGTAATGAAGCTCCTGAGAGCAGTTCGTTGGTCTTCCTGATACAGCCGAACCCCAGCCTAGTACTGCTGCGAGGTTCTTGACAATCTTCACAGACTCCACCCTCGGGTTCTTTACTGAGATGTTTACAAAGTCAGGTAAAGTTTGGAAATGATCAGTGGAGGATTGCTTCCCCATTCAGCACATATTTTTGGAGCACCTGAAAGGGGCCAGCATCATGCCAGCACCAGAGCCAGCCAGCATGGGAGCCCAGATGATGAGGAGTGTGCCTGGGAGCAGAAAGAAGCAGGGCTGTGGTGGGGAGACCAGGTGTGTGGAGACTGGGTAGGGCTGTGCGTGACTGAGGACCTCCACGTTCTAAATTCAAAATGTGCACAATTCCCAAAATGTGGAATTCTGGTGTACCACTGTGTACATTACTGGGTGTGGGGCTCAAACTTGAGTGGGCATCAGAATTCCCTGGAAGGCTAGTTAAAATATTGCCGAGCCTTCCAGAGTTTCTGATGCCTTAGGGCTGGGATGGAGCCTGAGACTCTGCGATTCTAATGCAGATAATGTACACACTGCTGGTTGGGAGACTCCCTTAGAACCACTGTGTTTGAGTATTAAATCTAGGCCCTTCCATGGCAGATGGGAGAGAATGAGAAAAATCTGACAGTTAATATGAGATGTTACAGAAACCGCCTACCTACTTTTCCATAGTTGTGTGTAGAGAAGTTCTAGTGATTCTTAGAAGCCACATGTGAAATGAGTCCCCTTGTTTTATAGGCTTCAGCAGTACGTGAACTGAGAACTTCCAGATGTACAAGCTGGGTTTAGAAAAGGCAGAGAAACCAGAGATCAAATTGTCAACCTCCACTGGATCATGGAGAAAGCAAGGGAATTCTGCTTCATTGACTCCACTAAAGCCTTTGACTGTGTGGATCACAACAAACGGGGGAAATTCTTAAAGAGATGGGAATTCCAGACCACCTTACCTGCCTCTTGAGAAGCCTGTAGCAGGTCAGGAAGCTACAGTTAGAACCAGCCATGGAACAACTGACTGGCTCAAAACTGGGAAAAGAGAACAACAAGACTGGATATTGTCACCCTGCTTATTTAACTTATATTCAGAGTACATCATGCTAAAGGGCTAGACTGGATGACTCACAAGCTGGAATCAAGATTGCCGGGAGAAATAGCAACAACCTCAGATAGGCAGAGGATACCACTTTAATGGCAGAAAGTGAAGAGGAACTAAAGAGCCTCGATGAGGGTGAAAAGAGTGAAAAAGCTGGCTTAAAACTCAACATTCACAACCTAAGGTCATGGCGTCTGGTCCCATCACTTCACGGCAAATAGAGGGGAAACAGTGGAGTCAGTGAGAGACTTATTCTCTTGGCTCCAAAATCACTGCAGATGGTGACCACAGCCATGAAATTAAAAGACATTTGCTCCTTGGTAGGAAAGCTATGACAAACCTAGACAGCATATTAAGAGGCAGAGACATCACTCTGCCAACAAAGGTTCGGCTAGTCAAAGCTATGGTTTTTCCAGTAGTCATGTATGGATGTAAGAATGTTGGACTATAAAGAGGGCTGAGCACCAAAGAATTGATGCTTTCAAACTGTGGTGTTGGCGAAGACTCTTGAGAGTCCCTTGGACTGCAAGGAGATCAAACCAGTGAATCCTAAAGGAAATCAACCCTGAGTATTCATTGGAAGGACTGATGCTGAAGCTGAAGTTCCAATACTTTGGCTACTTGATGTGAAGAGCTGAATCATTGGAAAAGAACCTGATGCTGGGAAAGACTGAAGGCAGGAGAAGAAGAGGGCAGCAGAGGATGAGATAAGATTATTGACTCAATGGATGAACAAAATTCTTAAAGAGATGGGAGTACCAGACCACCTTACCTGTCTCCTAAGAAACCTGTATGTGGGTCAAGAAGCAACAATTACAACTGGACATGGGACTACAATGGACAGTGAACATGAATTTGAGCAAACTCTGGGAGATGGTGGAGGACAGAGGAGCCTGGCGTGCTACAGTCCATGGGGTCGCAAAGAGTCAGACATGACTTAGTGACTGAACAACAACCAGGCTTATGGGTAGCCTTGAATAGCTCTCTGTGTGTTATGTGATCAAAGATTACAAATCTTTCCTACCACATGACAAGCTGGCTGTACATCTAGGCCTTTACGTCTCTAATTATCTTTTGCAACTGCCTAATTTAAGTTGGGCACAGACAAAACCAGTAGCCTGTAGTTCTATTATCCTGCTGTTGTTATTCTTCAACCTAGTTTAACAGCTTGTAGGTAATATGTCTGCCAAACATTAATCATGACAGCCCTAGCCTGCTCGGGGGTGGGGGAGACTGACTCTGGCTGCTCCGGCCAGCAAGCGCCTCGGCACTGCCCGCAAGGCAGGCGGCCAGCGGTGCGTCCCACAGATGTGAGAAGGACAAGCGGCATTTTCCGAAGTGCTGACGGCAGGTGGTCAGGCTGGGTGCAGCCTGAGGTCCCAGGGTGGCCTGAGGGAAACCCAGCCCATGGATGCAGCCTGGGCTTCTTGGGGGCTAAGCTGTCGTTTCCTGCTTTAAAAAGGAAATCAAACGAATCAGCTAGATGAGTGTAGGTTTGCACCCAGTGGGGCTGCTGCCGGCCCAGGAGCCACTCTGAGAGCCACCAACATGGAATCATCCTGGGATGTCCTCTGCCCACTAAAAGGAAGAATCAGTTACATTTTAAAAAAGTTTTATCGAGGTGTAATTATTATAGAAAAATTGCACATTTTATTGTTTACATAATAGGTTTGATTGTTATCACTGGAAAGTGGAAAAACAGAGAACTTGGAGGACAGGAAATGTCTCAAATGCCTCCTCTTGGTGTGACAGGCCACTGCAGACAGGCAAGGAGGGCCCAGGCTACCGCCCCTGAGAAGCGGACGGCCGTCAGCGGGAGAGACAGGTTGGAACCCACGAGGCAAGGACAGCGCAGAGTAGCGTCCCCAGTGAGGACCTCCCCGAGGGGGATCTCAGCCCTCTCCATCCTCCAAACCCTGGCTGGGCTGGTCTTGGGACGGTGACTGCAGGCAGCCTGGCCCCCACCAGCCGCGTGGACTCCTAAGGAGGGTGCAGTGGCTGAGGCGGAGTTAGAGGGCCAGATC
Source organism: Nanger dama (assembly GCA_917880005.1). Taxonomy (NCBI): domain Eukaryota; kingdom Metazoa; phylum Chordata; class Mammalia; order Artiodactyla; family Bovidae; genus Nanger; species Nanger dama. Next base: position 5,633,204 of record CAKJTW010000044.1, on the reverse strand, counting down.
CTGTATCAGGTGGAGAGGCTTCATGGAATATGTAGGGCCTTTGAATTCTTGGAAGGATTTTACCAGTCCTATTCTCCAAGCCCTGTATCTCCCAATGTGTCTAATCTAGTCTTTTCCTAAAGGCTGATGCAGGGGAATCCCCAGCCTGGTGGTCCAGCATCACAAAGACCCCGGCCTGCTCTGATATTGGTTTTATTTATTTGGGATCTGGCTTGGGGAGAGGCCACATGAATATGACAAAATCTAGATGTCTAGGTCATGAGTACATGGGTGTTTGTGCTATTATTCTCTGAGCTTTCATTTAACATTTTACCAAATAATCAAAAAGAAAAGTCATTTTCTTGCCCCGTTGATGGTAGATTCTTTGCAGACTGGGTCTGTCTGTTTTGTCCTCAGTTTTTGGATTCCCACACAGAGACTGGCCCATTGCTAACAACCACTCGTTAGGTGGAAGTTTTGGTCCATTTAAGTTGAGGAAAGTGCCTCCTAAAATTCTTCAGTTGTTAGTGTGGAGAGGTGTCTGTCTTGGCACACAGTTGATTGGGCCTGGTGCCTCCTACCGCTGCACTCAGCCCTCTAGTGACCGAAGCGGGAGGGGTCCAGGAAACTGCCTTCCCGATGTTTAGACTCTGGGGAGAAGAGGGAAACGCAAGTGGCCAGTGCAGCGAGCAAGCCCCAGACAGAGCGCTGGGAGGAGCCCTCCTGGTCTCAGCTCCCGAGATGCTCCCTTTCTCTCTGATTAGCTTGCCGGAGTCAGAAAAGGTCTGTGGCTTGGGCGTCACACGGCCTAGGTTTAACTGGCTTTGCTGGCAGCTGGTTGTGTGACCCTGGGCAAGTTGTTTGCCAAAGACAGAGGAACCGATCTGAGAGCTCCTTCACCTGCCACGACCATCTGAGAAGAGAAGACAGGTCGGGGAGACAGGCACCCAGGCGATGGATCGGCTGCGGGCTGCAGCCTGCGGCGGGTGTTCCTTTCCTCGCCTCACGTCCCCACCCAGACTTACTGCAGCTTCTTAGAGGTGCTTTCTGAAAACACTGGAACATGCTCTGGGGTCTGAACTGCTCTGGCGAAGGGTTTAACGCCATAAAACTCACTTTGTAAAAGTGCAACAGCTGTGATAAATAAGCTTAAGCCTCAGTAATCACTTTTTCACTTTTACCAATTACGCTAGGCTGCTTTGTGACAGAAGTTAATACCAAGTAAGAATTTTAAAGAAGCCTCATTTTCCTTGTCTAATTAAATTAAATACTTGAAAGGTGATTCACATGTTGATTTCCCCCATTAGTCAATTGAAAATTACAGGATCTTTTAGGAGCTTGAGCCCCGTGACTGCCCTGCTCAGCCTCCAGGGTCAGGGAGCCCTCACCCCTGGACACTCTCCTGCCGGCAACCCAGCCACCCGTTTTTGTGTGCAGCTGTCTGTGGTGGGGCTCTTGGGCTGCCGCTGCACAGGAGAATTTACGGAGTGCATGCTTGTTAGTTTTTTAATCCTTCCACAAAAAGGCACGAGATGCCTTTGTTTCCAGGTGTTTGATATTCCCACCACGCGGCAGGTCTCTCTATACAGAGAAACCAGGACGCCTCGTCCTTCCCATCTTTCTTTGTTGTAAACTCAAGAGAATTCACCTGGATTGAGAGTTCATCAAGTCAAAGTCTCTAGTCTTCCTTCAAGGTGACAGTCTGGATAATTTAAATACAGTAGATCCTGGCAATTTTATTTCAACAGTGCCACCCAAATGCTGTACTTTGAAACTTGAAATGGTTCTATTTTCTGGTTTTACACTGTGCTTTCTGCTCCCTTTTTCTGAGATAGCACATATGCATGTGTAGAAAGTGTAGCATGCTCCACATTGGTATTTTCTTGAACACATGATGGGCCCTGGGGAGCATCAGGGAGCCTGGCTGATGGCACTGAGTGTGGGTGAGCTTGCTTACCCAAAAGTCTGAAGAGTCCTCACCAGTAATGTTACTATCTGGTATAAGTTTTCATGATTGGATCAAATTACTCACCAGTTTTCATGCTACATTCCAGGTTGTCCCTCCCGATGCATACAATCATTTTGTGTATGTTTCAAAAAGTCCTTGGTATTTCAAAATGAGTGTATACCCTTAAAATGTAAACAATAAATATGTATTAAGCAAGAACTGGAAGTCCTTTCTCTTTTCCTCCCAGTGGTAACTATGCAGTATAAATTCTAACAGCTCTTTCCCTATGAATTTAGTTTTACAAAAATGATCTCTCTGCAGTTTATCTCTACTCATAGAGACCCTTTCATGTTACCACGTGTAGATGTATACTGCTACTGCTACGTCACTTCAGTCGTGTCCGACTCTGTGCGACCCCGTAGACGGCAGCCCACCAGGCTCCCCTATCCCTGGGGTTCTCCAGGCAAGAACCCTGGAGTGGGCTGCCATTTCCTCCTCCAATGCACAGTGTGCCTAATTCTTGCTAATGGCTTAATAACATTCTGCATTCAATTTTTTTTTCCTTTTATATATGTTAAGCACTTTCCATTTGCCAAGTGCTTCTCCAGGGACTGCGGTTATAGCAGAAACTATTTTATATTGCCTGTTTCTTGCTAATTTCTTTCTAGAATCCAAAGTATCCAATCTGCTTCTCAGTCACTATATCATCAAGAGCTTTTGTTTTCTCAGGCTGAAATTTGCTTAATGTGTGTTTTAATTGTCTACATTAAACTGTAAACCCATGAAAGCAATGGCATTGCCTATCTTATTCACTGATACAGCACCAGCACTAAAAACAGTATTTGCAAATACTAGCAGCTCGAAACCTGTTGAGTCTCTGCCTAGCTGAATGGACATGTGGGTGGACACATAGGTAAACAGACGATTCTTGTGTTTCCCACAGATAAGGAACCAGGGGAAGAAGCAGAACTGCCCACTGATCCCTTTCTTGGGCTTCCTTAAACTTCCAGAATAGTCCTAATTGCTTTAGACGGAGATGCAATTTAGTCTTATTTCTATTATATTTTTACACAGGTGTGTATTTACCCATTCTTTTATCTCCATAGCCTTTGATTTATGCAGACTCTCATGAAATGGCAACCCTCTCCAGTATTCTTGCTTGGAGAACTCCATGGACAGAGCAGCCTGGCAGGTTACAGTCCATGGGATCGCAAATTAGTAGGATGCAACTTAGTGACTAAACAACAGCCGTTCAGTAAATATATATCATGTATTTGTATATATTACCTACATAATACTATATACCTAGGATATAGTGGGTAGTAATCTATATATATATGTATATATTAGCACTAATTTATATATGTATTGGAGAAGGCGATGGCACCCCACTCCAGTACTCTTGCCTGGAAAATCCCATGGACAGAGGAGCCTGCAGTAGGACAGTAGGCTGCAGTCCATGGGGTCGCGAAGAGTTGGACAGGACTGAGCGACTTCCCTTTCACTTTTCACTTTCATGCATTGGAGAAGGAAACAGCAACCCACTCCAGTGTTCTTGCCTGGAGAATCCCAGGGACTGGGGAGCCTGGTGGGCTGCCGTCTATGGGGTCACACAGAGTCGGACACGACTGAAGTGACTTAGCAGCAGCAGCAGCATATATGTATATGTATAATACATGCTATCAGTTCAGTTCAGTCGCTCAGTGGTGTCAAACGCTTTGCGACCCCATGAACTGCAGCATGTCAGGCTTCCCTGTCCATCACCAACTCCCGGAGCTTACTCAAACTCTGCGTCTGTCCATCGAGTCTGTGATGCCATCCAACCATCTTATCCTCTGTCGTCCCCTACTCCTCCTGCTTTCAATCTTTTCCAACATCAGGATCTTTTCCAGTGAGTCAGTTCTTTGCATCAGGTGGCCAACGTATTGGAATTTCAGCTTTAGCATCAGACTTCCAATGAATATTCAGGACTGATTTCCTTTAGAATGGACTGGTTGGATCTCCTTGCAGTCCAAGGGACTCTCAAGAGTCTTCTCCAACACCACAGTCCAAAAGCATCAATTCTTCGCTCAGCTTTCTTTACAGTCCAGCTCTCCTATCCATACATGACTGTTGAGGTCCTTTAATGGACCAGAACCTGGTGTTCTGGACTCAACCCATAAGAAAGTAAAGGAGAGAGAAAGAGGCTGATATTCCTTGGTTTATGAAGAAAGCCAATAAAGCCCCTGGCACGGGGCTTGCTCTGTTCACGGAGGCCTCAGGCACCCTCTCCATGGGGTGAAGGTGCAGAGCGCCTTCTCGAGAGGGTCTCAGAAGCCCAGGCAGGAAAATGAACACAGAGGACCTCTGCGCTCCAAAGAAATAGCCTGAGAGACAGAGAGAAAGCAAGACACGGGGACCAAAGCTCTGATGGAGCAAAGGTGTTTTAACCAACATGGTGTGGGCATATATACTGTAGTTATTCTCAGCAAAGTTAAAGATTAAAATTCCAGACTTACAAAACATAGGCAATCCATATTAAAGGGAGAGAGAGTCGTAAACAATCACTTTTACCTTATGGTTCACAAGAAGGAAGAGGGTACTTATCATCATATTGAAAAACTAATGAAGGAAATGCCTGGATCCCTCAGCCCTGGGGAAAGGCTTGCCTCTCCACTTAACTCCTAAGTATTCAGAAATTAATAAGGAACAGAGGATTCCTGACAGATCCAAAACAGCACACAGGAAGCCTCCTGTTAAATGTTTCCTGACATATGACTACTGGAAAACCACAGCTTTGACTAGATGGACCTTTGTTGGCAAAGTAATGTCTTTGCTTTTTAAAATGCTGTCTAGGTTGGTCATAGCTTTTCTTCCAAGAAGCAAGTGTCTTTTAATTTCACGGCTGTGTTCACCCATCTGCAGTGATTTTGGAGCCCCAAAAGTAAAATCTCTCAGTGTTTCCATTGTTTCCCCATCTATTTGCCATGAAGTGATGGGACCAGATGCCATGGTCTTTGTTTTTTGAATGTTGGATTATAAGCCAGGTTTTTCAGTATCCTCTTTTACGCTCATCAAGAGGCTCTTTGCTGCTGCTAAGTCGCTTCAGTTATGTCCGACTCTGCGACCCCATAGACGGGAGCCCATCATGCTTCCTCATCCCTGAGGCTCTTTCAGTTCAGTTCAGTTCAGTTGCTCAGTCATGTCCGACTCTTTGTGACGCCATGAATTGCAGCATGCCAGTCCTCCCTGTCCATCAAATACTCGCGGAGTTCACTCAAACACGTCCATCGAGTCGATGATGCCATCCAGCCATCACATCCTCTGTCGTCCCATTCTCCTCCTGCCCCCAGTCCTTCCCAGTATCAGAGTCTTTTCTAATGAGTAAACTCTTCGCGTGAGGTAGCCAAAGGACTGGAGTTTCAGCTTTAGCATCATTCCTTCCAAAGAAATCCCAGGGGTGATCTCCGTCAGAATGGACTGGTTGGATCTCCTTGCAGTCCAACGGACTCTCAAGAGTCTTCCCCAACACCACAGTTCAAAATCAATTCTTTGGTGCTCAGCTTTGTTCACAGTCCAACTCTCACATCCATACATGTCTACTGGAAAAACCATAGCCTTGATTAGACTGACCTTTGTGGGCAAAATAATATCTCTGCTTTTGAATATGCTATCTAGGTTGGTCATAACTTTTCTTCCAAGGAGTAAGCGTCTTTTAATTTCATGGCTGCAGTCACCATCTGCAGTGATTTTGGAGGCCCCCAAAATAAAGTCTGACACTGTTTCCACTATTTCCCCATCTATTTCTCATGAAGTGATGGGACCAGATGCCATGATCTTAGTTTTCTGAATGTTGAGCTTTAAACCAACTTTTTCCACTCTTTTTCACTTTCATCAAGAGGCTTCTTAGTTCTTTTCACTTTCTGCTATAAGGGTGGTCTCATCTGCATACCTGAGGTTATTGATATTTCCCCCAGCAATCATGATTCCAGCTTCTGCTTCTTCCAGCCCAGTGTTTCTCATGATGTACTCTGCATAGAAGTTAAATCAGCAGGTTGACAATCTCCAGCCTTGACGTACTCCTTTTCCTATGTGGAACCAGTCTATTGTTCCCTGTCCAGTTTTAACAGTCCAGTTGCTTCCTACCTGCATATAGGTTTCTCAAGAGGCAGGTCAGGTAGTTTGGTATTCCCATCTCTTTCAAAATTTTCTACAGTTTATTGTGATCCATACAATCAAAGGTTTTGGCATAGTCAATAAAGCAGAAATAGATGTTTTTCTGGGACTCTCTTGCTTTTTCAATGATCCAGTGGATGTTGGCAATTTGATCTCTGGTTCTTCTGCCTTTTCTAAAACCAGTCTGAACATCTGGAAGTTCATGGTTCAAGTACTGCTGAAGCCTGGCTTGCAGAATTTTCAGCATTACTTTACTAGCATGTGGGATGAGTGCAATTGTGTGATAGTTTGAGCATTGTTTTACATTGCCTTTCTTTGGGATTGGAATGAAAACACCTTTTCCAGTCCTGTGGCCACTGCTGAGTTTTCCAAATTTGTTGGCATATTGAATGCAGCACTTTCACGGCATCATCTTTCAGGATTTGAAACAGCTCAACTGGAATTCCATCACCTCCACTAGCTTTGTTCATAGTGATGCTTTCTAAGGCCCACTTGACTTCACATTCCAGGAAGTCTGGCTCTAGGTGAGTGATCACATCACTGTGATTATCTGGGTCATGAAGATCTTTTTGTACAGTTCTTCTGTGTATTCTTGCCACCTCTTCTTAATATCTTCTGCTTCTGTTAGGTCCAGACCATTTCTGTCCTCTATTGAGCCCATCTTTGCATGAAATGTTCCCTTGATATCTCTAATTTTTCTTGAAGAGATCTCTAGTCTTTCCCATTCTGTTGTTTTCCTCTTATTTCTTTCCACTGATCGCTGAGGAAGACTTTCTTATTTCCTTGCTGTTCTTTGGAACTATGCATTCAGATGCTTTTATTTTTCCTTTTCTCCTTTGCTTTTCACTTCTCCTTTCCACAGCTATTTGTAAGGCCTCCCCAGACAGCCATTTTGCTTTTTTACATTTCTTTTCCATGGGATGGTCTTGATCCCTGTCTCCTGTACAATCTCACAAACCTCTGTCCATAGTTCATCAGGCACTCTATCTATCCGATCTAGGCCTTAAATCTATTTCTCACTTCCACTGTATAATCATAAGGGATTTGATTTAGGTCATACTTGAATGGTCTAGCGGTTTTCCCTACTTTCTTCAATTTGAGTCTGAATTTAGCCATAAGGAATTCATGATCTGAGCCACAGTCAGCTCTCGGTATTGTTTTGGCTGACTGTATAGAGCTTCTCCATCTTTGGCTGCAAATAATATAATCAATCTGATTTCGGTGTTGACCATCTGGTGATGTCCGTGTGTAGAGTCTTCTCTTGTGTTGTTGGAAGTGGGTGTTTGCTGTGACCAGTTCGTTCTCTTGGCAAAACTCTATTAGCCTTTGCCCTGCTTCATTCCGTACTCCAAGGCCAAATTTGCCTGTTACTCCAGGTATTTCTTGACTTCCTACTTTTGCATTCCAGTCCCCTATAATGAAAAGAACATCTTTTTGGGTGTTAGTTCTAAAGGGTCTTATAGGTCTTCATAAAACCGTTCAAGTTCAGCTTCTTCAGTGTTACTGGTTGGGGCATAGACTTGGATTATTGTGATATTGAATGGTTTGCCTTGGAAATGAACAGAGATCATTCTGTCATTTTTGAGATTGCGTCTAAGTACTGCATTTTGGACTCTTTTGTTGATTATGATGGCTACTCCATTTTTTCTAAGGGATTCCTATCCACATTAGTAGATATAATGGTCATCTGAGTTAAATTCATCCATTCCAGTCCATTTTAGTTTGCTGATTCCTAGAATGTCGACGTTCACTCCTGCCCTCTCCTGTCTGACCACTTCCAATTTGCCTTGATTCATGGACCTGACATTCCAGGTTCCAGAGATTCCAAGGGAAACATTTCATGCAAAGATGGGCTCGATAAAGGACAGAGATGGTATGGACCTAACAGAAGCAGAAGATATTAAGAAGAGGTGGCAAGAATACATGGAAGAACTGTACAAAAAGATCTTCACCACCCAGATAATCATGATGATGTGATCACTCATCTAGAGCCAGACATCTTGGAATCTGAAGTCAAGATGGCCTTAGAAAGCATCACTATGAACAAAGCTAGTAGAGGTGATGGAATTCCAGTTGAGCTGTTTCAAATCCTGAAAGATGATGCTGTGAAAGTGCTTCATTCAATATGCCAGCAAATTGGGAAAACTCAGCTGTGGCCACAGGACTGGAAAAAGTCAGTTTTCATTCCAATCCCAAAGAAAGGCAGTGCCAAAGAATGCTCAAACTACCGCACAATTGCACTCATCTCACATGCTGGTAAAGTAATGCTCAAAATTCTGCAAGCCAGGCTTCAGCAATACGTGAACCATGAACTCCCTGACGTTCAAGCTGGTTTTAGAAAAGGCAGAGGGGCCAGAGATCAAATTGCCAACATCCACTGGATCATGGAAAAAGCAAGAGAGTTCCAGAAAAACATCTATTTCTGCTTTATTGACTATGCCAAAACCTTTGACTGTATAAATCACAATAAACTGTAGAAAATTCTGAAAGAGATGGGAATACCAAACTACCTGACCTGCCTCTTGAGAAATCTGTATGCAGGTCAGGAAGCAACAGTTAGAACTGGGCATGGAACAACAGACTGGTTCCACATAGGAAAAGCAGTACGTCAAGGCTGGATATTGTCACCCTGCTTGTTTAACTTCTCTGCAGAGTACATCATGAGAAATGCTGGACTGGAAGAAACACAACCTGGAATCAAGATTGCTGGGAGAAATATCAATAACCTCAGATATGCAGATGACACCACCCTTATGGCAGAAAGTGAAGAGGAGCTAAAAGCCTCTTGATGAAAGTGAAAGAGGAGAGCGAAAAAGTTGGCTTAAAGCTCAACATTCAAAAAACGAAGATCATGGCATCCGGTCCCATCACTTCATGGGAAATAGATGGAGAAATAGTGGACACAGTGTCAGACTTTATTTTGGGGGCTCAAAAATCACTGCAGATGGTGACTGCAGCCATGAAATTAGAAGACGCTTACTCCTTGGAAGAAAAGTTATGACCAACCAAGACAGTATATTCAAAAGCAGAGACATTACTTTGCCACTAAGGTCTGTCTAGTCAAGGCTATGGTTTTTCCTGTGGTCATGTATGGATGTGAGAGTTGGACTGTGAAGAAGGCTGAGCGCCAAAGAATTGATGCTTTTGAACTGTGGTGTTGGAGAAGACTCTGAGAGTCCGTTGGACTGCAAGGAGATCCAACCAGTCCATTCTGAAGGAGATCAGCCCTGGGATTTCTCTGGAAGGAATGATGCTAAAGCTGAAACTCCAGTACTTTGGCCTCCTGATGCGAAGTGTTGACTCATTGGAAAAGACTCTGATGCTGGGAGGATTGGGGGCAGGAGGAAAAGGGGACGACAGAGGATGAGATGGCTGGATGGCATCACCGACTCGATGAACGTGAGTCTGAGTCAACTCCGAGAGATGGTGATGAACAGGGAGGCCTGGCGTGCTGTGATTCATGGGGTCACAAAGAGTCGCACACGACTGAGTGACTGAACTGAACTGAACTGATGCAATATTGCTCTCTACAGCATTGGACCTTGCTTCTATCACCAGTCACATCCACAGCTGGGTATTGTTTTTGCTTTTGCTCCATCCCTTCATTCTTTCTGGAGTTATTTCTCCACTGATCTCCAGTAGCATATTGGGCACCTACCAACCCAGGGAGTTCCTCTTTCAGTATCCTATCATTTTGCCTTTTCATACTGTTCATAAGGTTCTCAAGGCAAGAATACTGAAGTGGTTTGCCATTTCCTTCTCCAGTGGACCACATTCTGTCAGACCTCTCCACCCATCTTGGGTGGCCCCACAGGGCATGGCTTAGTTTCATTGAATTAGACAAGGCTGTGGTCCTAGTGTGATCAAACTGACTAGGTTTCTGTGATTATGGTTTCAGTGTGTCTGCCCTCTGATGCCCTCTCACAACACCTACCATCTTACTTGGGTTTCTCTTACCTTGGATGTAGGGTATCTCTTCACAGCTGCTCCAGCAAAGCACAGCCGCTGCTCCTTACCTTGGACAATGGGTATCTCCTCACTGCCGCTCCTGTTGACCTTGAACATGGAGTAACTCCTCTCAGCCTCCCTGCGCCCAGGCAGCCACCGCTTCTTGGACGTGGTGTTGCTCCTCTCGTTTTACTAAATACTATAATACACATCATACACCTGAAATATAGCAGACCTTTAATAAATATTTGTAGACTGAATAAGTGAAATGTTTCTCTTTATTATTATACTCAATGAGTATAATAATAATGTTTCTATTTATTATTATACTCAAATAATGAGTATAATATTTTGTTTCAGTTTTCAGAGGACTGAACTCCTATATGAGGACATTTTCTCATTTTCACATAACCAAGTATAGGAACTGGGCAATATTTGATTTCATTTGGTATTTGAGCTACGATCTTTGGTTTGTGCCTGGCCCATTTTATTTATGCATTTATTAATAATATACTAGCCTCCACACAACCGAAGAACCAGAACACCGATAATAGCATTCATTGACATCTGTGCCCCTCCCTCATCCTCAATTACCTCTGACCTGCACTGGGATTTTATAACACTGCTCTTTCCTATTTCACTAGTATAGTCGGCCCTCCATATCCTCAGATTCCAAATCTGCAGTTTCATTCATGGGTGGAAAACACTCGGAAGAAAAAAAAATTCCAGAAAGTTTCAAAAATCACTACTTTAATTTGCTACTCACCAGCAGTTTTGTACATAGCATTGACACTGTCCTGATGACTATGTATCTAGTATCTACTTTGCATTAGTTATTACAAATAATCTAAAGTAGAGAGGAAGATGTACAGTCAGTGATATGCAAATGCTGTACCATTTTATAGAAAGGATGTAAGTATCCTTGAATTTTGCTTTCTTCTGAGTCTTGGAACCAGTCACCCTCAGGTACTGAGAGATAACTGCTGTAGTGAAATCCTGTATATGTGCTTGCAGAAATACTTTCTCCACTGTTTTTCGTAAAGGAAGTAGTGGAATGTGTCTTCTAATTACAGCCAGTTCCTCATCTTTAAAAAAAAGTTTTAGTTTTAAAAATATTTTACCTTTTGTTTATTTTTATTCTCTTGGTTTTCTCTGTGTTTTATTTTGCTTATTTTCCCACCAGCTTTTTAACATGAATGTCTTCACATAAAAAGTAGAAAAATTCTATCATGAATACCTCCATGTATACGCAACAACTGTGAAGATTGTAACATCATTGCTTTATCCCTATGTGTATGCATGTATCATTTAAAAGTTGTGGACATCATAACAATGCACCTCTAAATACTCTACCCTGTAAGAATAAAGGCATTATTGAATATAAGCATATGCCAACATCATTCCTAAGAAAATAATGGTGATCCGTATTCTAATGTCATATCCATGTGATCTTTCTGGCTAGTCTTCTGTCACTGTGGTTTTCCTTCTGTCTGCCCTCAGGAGAGGCTTCTGCAAGCTTCCTGATGGGAGGAGCTGACTGTGGGAAAAACTGAGTCTTACTCTGGTGGGCAAGGCAATGCTCAGTAAATCTTTAATCCAATTTTCTGCTGAGGGTGGGGCTGTGTTCCCTCCCAGTCTCAGCCAGAGACTCCTAAACACAGGCAGATCTACCTCAGTCTCTTGTGGGGTCACTGCTCCTTTCTCCTGGGTCCTGGTGCATACAAGGTTTTTTTTATTTTTATTTTTCTGTCCCCTCCAAGAGTCTCTGTTACCCCAGTCCTGTGGAAGGTCTGTAATCAAATCCCACTGACCTTCAGAGTCAGATTCCCTAAGGATTCTCAGTCCCCTTTCCTAGACCCCCAAGCTGGGAAGTCTGTTGTGGATCCCAGAACTTTCTCAACAGTGTGAGAACATTGTATGGATCACAACAAACTGTGGAAAATTCTTAAAGAGATGGGAATACCAGACCATCTTACCTGCTTCCTGGGAAACCTGTGTGCAGGTTAAGAAGCAACAGTTAGAATCAGGCATGGAACAACAGACTGGTTCAAAGTTGCAAAAGGAGTACATCAAGGCTGTATATAGTCACCCTGCTTGTTTAACTTATATGCAGAGTACATCATGTGAAATGCCAAGCTTGATGAAGCTCAAGCTGAAATCAAGATTGTTGGGAGAAATATTGGTAACCTCAGATATGTAGATGACACCACCCTTATGGCAGCAAGGGAAGAGGAACTAAAGAGCCTCATGATGAAGATGGAGGCGGAGAGTGAAAAACTGGTGCAAAACTCAACATTCAAAAAATGAAGATCATGGCATCTGGTCCCATGACTTCATGGCAAATAGATGGAAAACAATGGAAACAGGAAAAAAAAAAAACAGGTTTTATTTTGGTCTCCAAAATCACTGCAGACAGTGGCTGCAATCACGAAATTAAAAGAAGCTTGCTCTTTGAAAGAAAGCAATGACAAACCTAGTTCAGTTCACTTGCTCAGTCGTATCCGACTCTTTGTGACCCCATGGACTGCAGCACGCCAGCCCTCCCTGTCCATCATCAACTCCAAGAGGTTGCTCAAACTCATGTCCATTGAGTTGGTGATGCCATCCAACCATCTCATCCTCTGTCATCCCCCACTCCTCCTGCCTTCAATCTTTGCCAGCATCAGGGTCCGGTTGGAGAAGACTCTTGAGAATCCCTTGAACTGCAAGGAGATCAAACCAGTCAATCCTAAAGGAAATCAGTTCTGAATATTCATTGGAAGGACTGAAGCTGAAGCCACAACACTTTGGCCACCTGATGCAAAGAACTGACTCATTGGAAAAGACCCTGATGCTGGGAAAGACAAACCTAGAGAGCCTGTTAAAAGGCAGAGATGTCACTTTGCTGACAAAGGTCCATAGAGTTAAATCTGTTGTTTTTTCAGTAGTCATATATGAATGTGAGAGTTGGACCATAAAGAAGGCTGAGCACCAAAGAATTGATAGTTTCAAACTGTGGTGCTAGAGAAGACTCTGAATGTCCCTTGGACTGGAAGGTGATCAAACCACTCAATCCTAAAAGAAATCTACCCTGAATATTCACTGGAAGAGCTGATGCTGAAGCTCCAATACTTTGGCCACCTGATGTGAAGCACCAGCTCATTAGAAAAGACCCTGATGCTGGAAAAGATTGAGGGCAGGAGGAGAAGGGGACGACAGAGGATGAGATGGTTGGATGGTGTTACTGATTCAATGGAGATGAGTTTGAGCAAATTCTGGGAGAGAGTGAAGGACAGGGAAGCCTGATGTGCTGCAGTCCATGGAGTTGCAGAGTCAGACACAACTTACTGAACGACAGCAAATGTAATATCTAGACCATATTCTGATTTCCTCAATTACCACAAGAATGTCTGTCATAACTATTTTGATATTTTTAATCAGAATTTAATCTAGGTTTATGCATCACATTTAACTGTGTCCCTTTTAGTCTAGAACACTACCTTATCTATCTATTATTGATTTTCAGTTTCCTGAGATTGAATAAAGAGTCTAGAAGAGTTGCCTTAGAGAATGTTTCATAATCTGGATTTGTGTGACTGTTTATTGTTCATGTCATTTAGCTTGTTCATCATCTACTGTTGACATTTCCTGTAAGCTGGAGGTCAATCTGACAGCTAGGCTGGAGTCAGGGTAAATATTTCATAGGCAATGTTGTGTACCAGAAGACATTTTAAGAGTTTTGTCTCTAAAGGCAATTGAAAGTAGACAGCTCCTAGGCCTCACAGAAAGCCAACTAATCTTGCATTAAACAGGCAAGGATCATTTCTACCCTAGGAAAGACTTAATGAGGAAAACATCTGGCCACTTAGTGGAGGCTGGGAATGGCTTGTGTCCCTTCCAGGAACTAGACAGTATTTGAGGATGCTCAGCACTGTACCCAACTCACATTTCCTGTCCCAACTTGTTTACTCTGAGCTGGAGTGAGGTGAGGCAGCAGGCCAGCTGGTGGAGGGACGGCCTGGCCAGGCCTGTTTGTTTGGGTTTGGAGGGAGGGTTTATTCCTCATTGCTTTAAACATGGTGGTTTTTTCTCCCACTCCCCGACCCACCACTGCCTCTGTTTCTCTAATCATGTGTTTCATCTCTAGGCCAAACACTGAATGAAAAAGTGAATGGCTAACTGAAGCTGGTTGGTCCCATAGAGGTAGAGCTGAAGAGACTTGCTTGAAAATTCCCTTCCTTAGGTTTTAAATTCTGTGCCTCAGACTTGCTTGTGTTTAAACATGCACACAGACACACACACATCCACCCAGAAATGTACTTCCCTGCATTTGGTCTATCTGATCCCTTGGCTGACATCCCCAGGGGGCATTTCTAATGATTCACCTGGAACTTTGATAACATGCCACCACTGTTGGGTTTTGACGGAAGCCACCTGAGCACATTTCACAGTGAATGGTGTTCTCCACTCAGATGAAGGCCACTGAGGCTTTTGGACATTCTGTGCTGCTCATCGGAGAAGGCAGTGGCACCCCACTCCAGTACTCTTGCCTGGAAAAACCCATGGATGGAGGAGCCTGGTAGGCCACAGTCCATGGGGTCCCGAAGAGTCAGACATGACTGAGCAACTTCACTTTCACTTTCCACTTTCATGCACTGGAGAAGGAAACGGCAACCCACTCCAGTGTTCTTGCCTGGAGGATCCCAGGGACGGGGAGCCTGGTGGGCGCCCATCTGTGGGGTCGCACAGAGTTGGACACGACTGACGTGACTCAGCAGTAGCAGTGCTGTGCATGTTGCCAGGGCACTGATTTCCTTCTCAGCCCATCTGGAGGAGGATAGACAAGTGCATCCTTACCTAAGCCAAGTAGCACCACCCCACCAAAACCCATAGCTGTCTGGCTTGAGAAATGTAATGGTGCATGAAAGCCGCCCCCTCCATCCCCCTAAAAACCAGAGGTTGGTTTTACTAGAATTACCCTAACTTGTCACTGCGGTGGACTGAGACTCGCTGAAGCACAGACAGGCAGTGATGGACAACATGGAGCCTGTCGGCTGGCATCATATACCATGAGAGCGCGACCTGGCAGCTCCAGCTGGTAGCATCACTGTGCACGCGGGCTCTCTCTGACAGGGCTCCAGCCTTCTGCTGAGGAGAGTCAGTGGTCTGTGGGGCTCCAGCTGGTGGCATCACTGTGCACGCTGGCTCTCTCTGACAGGGCTCCAGCCTTCTGCTGAGGAGAGTCAGCGGTCTGTGGGCCCCAAAGGACGTGCTAGGCCTCCCTCAGGGTGGACCCAGCCCTGATACTGTCCTGTGTGTGTTTGGAGAGCAGGAGGAACATGTTGCTCCCCTTCTGGGTAAAGCCAGTCCTGACAAGGCAGGCTTGTATCATGGTGTTTGTATTTTCTGAACCCTAAATAAAGATGTATGGTCCCCCAGTGGGTTTTGATGCTTTTAAGGAACCTGGGAGGCAGAGCTTGAGAAAGAATATTTTCTAACTGAAATTTGAACGTCTGCAACATTTTAGCAGCTTATGAGGATTCAGGTTCAGAACATTTGGAATTGTAACTTTTCTGGAGAATCCTGGATGTTGATCACTGTGTGAGTTTACACAGACTGGGTGCATAAACAATAGAAATGTATTGTCTTCCAGTTCTGGAGGCCAGAAGTCTTAGATCTAGGTGTCAGGAGGGTTGGTTCCTTCTGGAGGCTGTGCAGAGCATCTATCCAGGCCTCTCTCAGCTTCAGGTGGTTTGCTGGCCATCCTCGCTTTCTTTCACTGGTTGAAACACTGCTCTGATTTCCACTCTTTTCTTCACATGGTGTCCTCCTTTGTATGTGTGTTTTTCTGCATCCGAGTTTTCCCATTGCATAAGCACACCAATCATATTGGATTAGAGCCCACCCATCATATTGGATTAGAGCCCACCCTAATGACCTCCTCTTGGTTCAATCTGCAAAGACCCTGTTTCCTGATAAGTTACATTCTGGGGGTACTGGGGGTTGGAACCTCAACATAGAGATTTGAGCGGGACACGCAACTCAGCCTATAACTCTCACCATGTTAAGCCTCCTGTCTGAGGCCTCCTTTGTCGAGTTGAGCTCCCAGTGTCTTTGGACACTGGATTGAGACAGGAAAGGTGAGGACTCATCTTTCAACATTTGCTCAGCGAAGTGGCGGGGGGCCACGAAACAGTGGAGCTGGGACGCTGGCAGTGATGAACACGTACCTGAGCTTCAGGGCGAGGAGGAGAGGATGGGAGGGGGGATGCATAAGCTGCTGCCTAAGAAGAGTCAGCTCTGCTCCCCGGCACCCTCTTCTAGCATCCCAGGCTGGGCTTGGCACAAGGCCACGCTTGTGTGGCTTGTGGAGAGGACGCACCCTGAAGGCCTCCTAAGAGCAGCCGGAATTGCCCGACCCGTCAGTGCCCCGTACTGCATCCCCAGCAGCCCTGCCCCCAGCAGTCAGAAGAGAGGACTAGGGGTCTGGGGGTGGGGCAAAGGCTAAGTTGGCGTAGGCCACTCTGGAGGGACTGGCAGACTTTGTGGCTTCCCCCTCCCTGCCCAGTCAAGTGAGAGAGGTGGACACTGATGATCATCCTGGAGCCCAGGCCGCCCGAGAGAGGGGCCAAGTACAGGACTGCCCAAATGCCCGCTGGCTGAGGTCCCGAAAGGGCATGGCGTGGAGCGACCAGACCACTGCCCACCTGACCTAGACACAGGCACCCATTTCTGTCTGAGGTTCGCGTGAGGATTTGAGGGATCACACTGGGCTGGGGAGAAGGTGGGGGCCCCCTTACCCCACTCCAGGTCCTTGCCTCAGATAGAAGTATTTCCAACACTGCCCTGATGGGTCCCGGGCCGTAGCTTGCAGGGGTGAAAAGAGATGGCTCCTGAGCCCTCCGCCTCCAGGCAGAGGAGTGCTGGGAGCACCAGGCTGACCTTTCTGTGTGGAACTCTCTATCCTCTGTAAGGGGCAGAAAGCAATGAGGCCTGCCAAGGGGGCCGTTCCCAGCAATGAGCTGGGGGCAGAGATGGAGAGAAGGCAGAGAGGCCTGTGAGCTGACCCTCACCCAGGGATCCACTTGACACAGACATGCTCTGCAGAGGGGAGGTGAATCGTACACGCCAGTTTCTCCCAGGAAGAGGATTAAGGAAAGCTGATTTGCACCGTGGGTTAAAGCACCGAGGACACTGTGCGCCCTGGGGACCTCTGTGCTTCTGCAGGATTAGCTGCTTCTGCCTTCAAGCCTCTGTGGTGTCAGGCACACCCCTCGGTCCCCAAGACTCAGGCTCCACAACCAAGCAGGAGTCGCGGGACTGCTACGACGATTACCAAGCAGCTGTGTGACACACAGCACCATCAAATGTCCAGCAGCAAGTGGAGTGGACTGCAGCCGGTCAAATGCCCAGCTTTGCTTTGCTGTGGTCATTTCTCCCTCTGCAAAAGCTGGACTATTTGGTATGGGTGAAAAATGCACGCTCTAAAATATCTGGGATTCTAATTCCTGCAACCATCCAGATATTCCTCAGTTGTTTTCTTTTAAGAGGAATTACCCAAGAGAAGCCAAAACTTGTTTATAAGTAGCTCCCATGCACATTTACAAAAAGGAGAGACGAGTTGGAGACAGCAGTATTTAAAAAGAAAAACAAGCATGAGTGCCTTATTTAATTTATTGTTTTAGTAAATCACAGTCCGCACAGCATAATCTGTTAGGCTTGTGGATTACCAAATATTCTAGTCTAAGGCTGGGTTGTAAATGACTATAAGACACATCATCAGTTTAACAGCTTTTCAGGGAGAAAAACACCATCACCTTCAATGTCTACACTGATTGTTAGAGGCACTGTGACTTTGAAATATTTGCTGTATGTTTCAGGAAACTCAAACAGGGGCTCTGTATCACCCTAGAGGGTTGGGTTGAGGAGGGAGATGGGAGGGAAGTTCAGAAGGGAGGGGACATATGTAGACCTATGACTGATTCATGTTGAGGATTGACAGAAAACAGCAAAATTCTGTAAAGCAATTATCCTTCAATAAAAAATAAATAAATTTTTAAAAATGTGGGTAAAATGCAAACAGGGACTATCAGCGGTGCTGAGCATTGAGGGGAGCTGCCGCATCACAGCCAGGGTGGGGGGCAGATGTCTCAGGGGAGACTTTTGGGGTGCTGTGGGTTGGGGGAGAAAGGCAGCTCCATGATGGGGGTGAGGCCCCTCAGGAAGCCCATGGGTTCTCTTTGTCCTCAAAACCCTCTTGTGGATCCTTTCTGGACTTAAAAATTGTCAGGCTATGAGGCTTACATTTCTCATCTTGGAATACATACAGCATTTTACACTTCAACATTTCTGAGACTGCTTAAAATTGATGGCATCTGGGAGTCAGCGGCATCTATAGCTGACCCAGCAACACTCGAGTGCCAAGTGTGCCTCTTGACTTTGCCCTTGGGGTGACGTTCAAACTCCCACTGACCAGTGCTGAGTTCGCCCGGTGCATCCGGGCCACTTCCTGGGGTGCAACACTCAATCTCGCTAACCCTTTCTGGGTCCAGAGTTGCTGCAGTCTTGCATGGCCTGGACCCCCTCCCCACTTCACACTTCCTGCCCCTGGTCCATGCCTGGACAACTCCTCCCCACCACCACCACTTCACACACTCTGCCCCTGGTCTACACCTGGACCCCCTCCCCACTCACACTCTCTGCCCCTGGTCTACACCTGGACCCCTTCCCCACTTCACACTCCCTGCCCCTGGTCTACACCTGGACCCCTACCCCACTTCACACTCTCTGCCCCTAGTCCACGCCTGGGCATCCTACTGGCCTAAGCCTGGTGCCTTCTTTGATCCCCAGAGTAGGTGGTGTCCCTTTGGTCCCTGTCTGCTCTTTAGTTCCTGCTTGTGGGACCCTCCAACTTCAGACTGTGACCCTCATGGACATGGGCCCTTGTGCCTTATTTATGCAGCACTTGGCACTTAACACAGCTTTAAGACAATAAATGCTCAGTAACCATCTGTTATAACACTTGATGAAGAGGCAGTGATTAAAATGTTGCAAAGGCAATTCATGACAGTACAGTCCATCCTCTAGAAGCCTCCAGACATAATCCTCTGATGAGGCGGAAAGACACAAAAAGATTGTCCAGGAGACAAGGGTGAGGACGCAGTCCCAGGACCAAGGCTTACAGGGCAATTTCCTCCAAACTGCCATGCGCCACACCATGTGTGTGCCCAGTGCTACCCTCCTTCCAGGCTCTTCCACAAGCCCTGCGGCATGTCCTTTCTGTGTCATTTGCAACTTGAGAAACTGGAGGCGTAAGGTCAAACCTTGCACACAAGAACAGCCATCTAGGGTGTGAATTCCTGCTCCTAACTGGGGACATCTCAGAAAGAGACGGTGTTTCTGCTGATGAGCTCCACGGTGTCAGAACCTAACCAGCTGTTCTCCAAATGGAGCTTTTCTTGGCTAATATTCAGGAGCTCAGGGTTTAATGCTGTGAAGGGCGCTGGGGCGCTCTTTTCCTCATGTCTTTGGATTGACGTGCCCTCACGCCTCGAAGATGGATTTTCCTGCTATCTTCTAAGTAAAATAGAGCTGTAACACTGAGCTGTAACACTGATTTGTCTAAGAGCTATAACATGGTCCATTCGAGACCTGAGAGCTATAACACGGTCTATCCAAGACCTGAGAGCTGTGACTCGCCAAGGGGGCTCTAATGTCCGTCACTCCAAATCTTTGCTGTGACGAGACAAAGAAATGAGGAACACACACTTGCGTGACATCTATGGTGTCGTGACTCGGGTTTAATCTGGCTGAAACAACCTCCGTGCAGAAGAGGCCAAGCACAGCAGGAGCCCCACTCAGTGGCGCTCCCACGGTAGAGTGGAACACGAAGAAAATCCAGCGCAGGGGAGGCCCATCATGCTGGAAACCAGGACAGCGAAAAGCAAACTCAGCAGAAAGCTCCTGCGGCCCAGCCTCAGATTTCAGAAGACCTCCGCTTAAGGGCTCACTCCGCTTCACTCTTGTCGAGAAACCTTGGACCACTGGACAAAACCCCGAGAGGGATTGTCAGAAGATCCTCTGACGAATCCTGAGGAAGTCGGGTACACTGATGGAAGCAGCTTTGTCTTGGATGGAAAAGAAGAGCCGGGTATGCAGTAGTCTCCAATTTTGAGACCACAGAGGCTAAGCCTCTGCCACCGGCAGTCAAGCTACCAGGACATGACTCGTGGATTCACTACTCACGAGTCAAGCTGGGGAAGAAAACAGAAGAGGACACTCACTACACTTGTGAGCCCCTGGGAGATCTCAGATGCCCATTCAGGACTACCAGTGAGTGCCATTCTAATGAACATCCCCCAAATCTGGTTTCTGGGGATAAGATTTCTTAGGCTAGCTCCAAAGAGCCAACACAGCTTGACAGAGATTGTACTCCAAAACAGACAAGAGACAGATCTTCTGATCCCTGAACAAGGAGGGACTTGAGCCATCCTGGCAATGTGAATTTAAAATTGACTAACGCCCCTAGTGGACAGAATGTGGTCCACTGGAGAAGGGAATGGCAAACCACTTCAGTTTTCTTGCCTTGAGAACCCCATAAACAGTATGAAAAGGCAAAATGATAGGATACTGAAAGAGGAACTCCCCAAGTCGGTAGGTGCCCTATATGCTACTGGAGATCAGTGGAGAAATAACTCCAGAAAGAATGAAGGGATGGAGCGAAAGCAAAAACAATACCCAGCTGTGGATGTGACTGGTGATAGAAGCAAGGTCCAGTGCTGTAAAGAGCAATATTGCAAAGGAACCTGGAATGTCAGGTCCATGAATCAAGGCAAACTGGAAGTGGTTAAACAAGAGATGGCAAGAGTGAACATTGACATTCTAGGAATCAGTGAACTAAAATGGATTGGAATGTGTAACATTAACTCAGGTGACCATTATATCTACTACTGCGGGCAGGAATCCCTCAGAAGAAATGGAGTAGCTATCATAATCAACAAGAGTCCAAAATGCAGTACTTGGATGCAATCTCAAAAATGACAGAATGATCTGTGTTCATTTCCAGGGCAAACCATTCAATATCACAATAATCCAAGTCTATGCCCCAAAATAACGCTGAAGAAGCTGAGGTTGAACGGTTCTATGAAGACCTACAAGATCTTTTAGAACTAACACCCAAAAAAGATGTCCTTTTCATTATAGGGGACTGGAATGCAAAAGTAAGAAGTCAAGAAACACCTAGAGTAACAGGCAAATTTGGCCTTGAAATATGGAATGAAGCAAAGGCTAAAAGAATTTTGCCAAAAGAATGCAAACACTCTCTTCCAACAACACAAGAGAAGACTCTACACATGGACATCACCAGATGGTCAACACCAATATCAGATTGATTATATTCTTTGCAGCCAAAGATGGAGAAGCTCCATACAGTCAACAAAAATAAGACCAGGAGCTGACTGTGGCTCAGATCATGAACTCCTTATTACCAAATTCAGACTGAAATTGAAGAAAGTAGGGAAACCGCTAGACCATTCAGGTATGACCTAAATCAAATCCCTTGTGATTATACAGTGGAAGTGAGAAATAGATTTAAGGGCCTAGATCTGATAGACAGAGTGCCTGATGAACTATGGACTGAGGTTCGTGACATTGTATGGGAGACAGGGATCAAGACCATCCCCATGGAAAAGAACTGCAAAAAAGCAAAACGGCTGTCTGGGGAGGCCTTACAAATAGCTGTGAAAAGAAGAGAAGTGAAAAGCAAAGGAGAAAAGGAAAGATAAAAGCATCTGAATGCAGAGTTCCAAAGAATAGCAAGAAGAGATAAGAAAGCCTCCCTCAGTGATCAATGCAAAGAAATAAAGGAAAACAATGGAATGGGAAAGACTAGAGATCTCTTCAAGAAAATTAGAGATGCCAAGGGAACATTTTGTGCAAAGATGGGCTCAATAAAAGACAGAGATAGTATGGACCTAACAGAAGCAGAAGATATTAAGAAGAGATGGCAAGAATACACAGGAGAACTGTATAAAAAGATCATCATGACCCAGATAATCACGATGGTGTGATCACTCACCTAGAGCCAGACATCCTGGAATGTGAAGTCAAGTGGGCCTTAGAAAGCATCACTATGAACAAAGCTAGTGGAGGGGATGGAATTCCAGTTGAGCTATTTCAAATCCTGAAAGATGATGCTGTGAAAGTGCTGCACTCAATATGCCAGCAAATTTGGAAAACTCAGCAGTGGCCACAGGACTGGAAAAGGTCAGTTTTCCTTCCAATCCCAAAGAAAGGCAATGCCAAAGAATGCTCAAACTACTGCACAATTGCACTCATCTCACATGCTAGTAAATAATGCTCAAAATTCTCCAAGCCAGGCTTCAGGAGTACGTGAACCATGAACTTCCAGATGTTCAAGCTGGTTTTAAAAAGGCAGAGGAACCAGAGATCAAATTGCCAACATCCGCTGGATCATGGAAAAAGCAAGAGAGTTCCAGAAAAACATCTATTTCTGCTTTATTGACTATGCCAAAGCCTTCGACTGCGTGGGTCACCGTAAACTGTGGAAAATTCTGAAAGAGATGGGAATACCAGACCACCTGACCTGCCTCTTGAGAAATCTGTATGCAGATCTGAAAGCAACAGTTAGAACTGGACATGGAACAACAGACTGGTTTCAAATAGGAAAAGGAGTACGTCAAGGCTGGATATTGTCACCCTGCTTGTTTAACTTCTATGCAGAGTACATCATGAGACGCACTGGACTGGAAG
This sequence comes from Nanger dama, assembly GCA_917880005.1. Taxonomy (NCBI): domain Eukaryota; kingdom Metazoa; phylum Chordata; class Mammalia; order Artiodactyla; family Bovidae; genus Nanger; species Nanger dama. The sequence continues at coordinate 5,610,424 of CAKJTW010000044.1, read as the reverse complement.
AAACACAAGCCGGAATCAAGATTACAGGGAGAAATATCAGTCACCTCAGATATGCAGATGACACCACCCTTATGGCAGAAAGTTGAAGAGGAACTAAAGAGCCTCTTGATGAAATTGAAAGTGGAGAATGAAAAAGTTGATTTAAAGCTCAACATTCAGAAAATAAAGATCATGGCATCTGGTCCCATCACTTCATGGGAAATAGATGGGGAAACAGTGGAAACAGTGTCAGACTTTATTTTGGGGGGCTCCAAAATCACTGCAGATGGTGACTGCAGCCATGAAATTAAAAGACGCTTACTCCTTGGAAGAAAAGTTATGACCTACCTAGATATCATATTCAAAAGCAGAGACATTACTTTGCCAACAAAGGTCCGTCTAGTCAAGGCTATGGTTTTTCCAGTGGTCATATATGGTTGTGAGTTGGACTATGAAGAATGCTAAGTGCTGAGAATTGATGCTTTTGGACTGTGGTGTTGGAGAAATCTCTTGAGAGTCCGTTGGACTGCAAGTAGATTCAACCAGACCATTCTGAAGGAGATCAGCCCTGGGATTTCTCTGGAAGGAATGATGCTAAAGCTGAAATTCCAGTACTTTGGCCACTTCATGCGAAGGGGTGACTCATTGGAAAAGACTCTGATGCTGGGAGGAATTGGCGGCAGGAGGAGAAGAGGATGACAGAGGATAAGACGGCTGGATGGCATCACGGGCTCGATGAACATGAGTCTGAGTGAACTCCGGGAGTTGGTGATGGACAGGGAGGCCTGACGTGCTGCTATTCATGGGGTCGCAAAGATTCAGACACGATGACTGACTGAACTGAATTGAACTGAACTGAGAAATCCTGCATTATCAGGACCTCTGTCCCTGATCCCATTCTTTAACAAATTTCATGGCTGTGTTTTGCTGAGAGCCTACCTTCTGGAGGAGGGGGGAGGGCTTCTGGAAAGCATCGTTCAGGTGGAAAGATATCCAGGTGACAAGCACCTGGGCCTGGGTCCCGGTGGGTGTTCTTGCTGAGTTCAGGGTGTGAGAGTGGGCTGCCTGGGGCACAGGAGGCATGGAGGGTGAGGCCAGGGAGGGGGACAGCTGGGTCCAGAGGACCGAGAGCTGGACCCTGGCCGGGAAGAGAGGGCAACAGTTCCCCTCAGCGCAGCTGTGGGGAAGCGGCGGTAGGTTTCCAGAACAGAGGCTCGGACCGCATGGAGACAAGGGAAGGGGTGATGCTAATTCTACATCTGGGCTGGAGGCAGCCGCAGCCCTGTGGGGCTGGGCGTCGAGCTCTGGGACATCTTCCTCCTGTCACTAGGAGGCCCAGGTGTGGTGCCAGGGGCTCCCAGGCTCCACGCAGCACCTGTGGCCCCTTCCAGGGCTCCTGGTGGGGCTGAGAGCTTGATGAGCCTGGATGGTCTTCCTGGTAAGACCCAGTCCCCTGCCCTTCCTGGAACTTGCTGGACTCCCCAGCCAGGACAGCACAGCAGGAGGTGCCATGCCCCGTCTACTTGGCTAGCTCGGGGTTTTAGGGGGTTGACCCGTTTGCTTCTCCAGGTGATTTTCAAGCAGACAGCATAAGTTTCGTGTGTGAATTTCTTCCTCAGGGAGGGAGTGGGGAGCGGGTGGGATAGAGTCAAGGCTTCCCAGCCCCTCACTCTGCTCCCAGTACTTTGGAGGGACTTGGACCTTGAAAGCCTCACAGTTTCCTGTGGGTTAGAGGCTGTTACCTTGTTTAGCAGGTGTGAGAACTGAAGCAGAGCAGGCTGGGCCCGCCTCACCATGCTATGGAAGCACCCTGCATATCTCTATGGGGACAGAGAACGGGTTGGAAAGAGCCCTCAAGGGACAGGAACGGTCCCTTGGCCAGAAGATTTGGAGGTTCTGGACTGCCTGTGCGGCTGGCCCTTGGGGCACTAGCGTCAACCACTGTGGGAAGCCGCCCCCACGGGAGAGTGGGCAGCAGCTCCAGAGGCCAAAGATGGGGGAGGGATGGGAACTCTGGCTCCTATAACGTAGGATCCACCACTCGGTGCTGGGTTTCCACAGCAGACGTCATGTCTCAATGAGTAACAGTCCCATTGCTGGTCAGTGGGCAATGTTTCCCCCACGTGTTTTGTGCCAGTATGCTTCCACCTTGTATCTAAAAAAGTCTTAAAGAACCAGATGCCCGTGATGGCATGATCACTCGCCTAGAGCCAGACATCCTGGAGTGTGAAGTCAAGTGGGCCTTAGGAAGGCTTACAGTGAACAAAGCTAGTGGAGGTGATGGAATTCCAGCTGAACTATTTAAAATCCTAAAAGATGATGCTGTTAAAGTGCTACACTCAACACGTCAGCAAATTTGGAAAACTCAGCAGGGGCCACAGGACTGGAAAAGGTCAGCTTTCATTCCAATCCCAAAGAAAGGCAATGCCAAAGAATGCTCAAACTACCACACAATGTGCTCATTTCACTTGCTAGCAAGATTATGCTCAAAATCCTTCAAGCCAGGTTTCAGTGGTACATGAACCAAAAAATTCCAGATGTTTAAGCTGGGTTTGGAAAAGACAGAGGATCCAGAGATCAAATTGTCAACATCTGCTGGATTATAGAAAAGGCAAGAGAGTTCCAGAAAAACATCCACTGCTGCTTTATTGACTATGCCAAAGCCTTTGACTGTGTGGATCACAACAAACTGGAAAATTCTTAGAGAGATGGGAATACCAGACCACCTTTCCTGTATCCTGAGAAACCTATATGCAGGTCAAGAAGCAACAGTTAGAACTGGACTGATTCCAAATTGGGAAAGCAGTACATCAAGGCATATATTGTCACCCTGCTTATTTAACTTATATGCAGAGTACATCATGTGAAATGCTGGGCTGGATGAAACACGCTGAAATCAAGATTGCTGGGAGAAATATCAAGAACCTCTGATATGCAGATGATACAATGACACAACTCTAAAGGCAGAAAGTGAAGAGGAACTAAAGAGCCTCTTGATGAAAGTGAAAGAGGAAAGTGAAAAAGCTGGCTTAAAACTCAACATCCAAAAAGTGAAGGTCATGGCATCTGGTCCCATCACTTCATGGCAAATAGAAAGGGAAAAAGTGGTAACTGACAGATTTTATTTTTCTTGGGCTCCAAAATCACTGTGGACAGTGACTGCAGCCATGAAATTAAAAGACACTTGCTTCTTGGAAGGAAAGCTATGACAAACCTAGACAGCATATTAAGAAGCAGAGACATCATTTTGCTGACAAAGATCTATATAGTCAAAGCTATGGTTTTTCCAGTAGTTATGTATGAATGTGAGAGCTGGGCCATAAAATAGGCTGAGGCCCAAAGAATTGATCCTTTCAAACTGTGGTGCTAGAAAAGACTCTTGAGAGTCCCTTGGACTGCAAGGAGATCAAACCAGTCCATCCTAAACAAAATCAACCCTGAATATTCATTGGAAGGACTGATGCCGAAGCTGAAGCTCCAATAATTTGGCCACCTGATGCAAAGTGCTGACTCATTGGAAAAAAACCCTGATGTTGGGAAAGATTGAAGGCAAAAGGCAAAGAGGGCAGCAGAGGATGGGATGGTTAGATTAGTATCCCTGAATCAATTGACATGCTGCTGCTGCTGCTGCTGTTGCTAAGTCACTTCAGTCGTGTCCGACTCTGTGCAACCCCATAGACGGCAGCCCACCAGGCTCCTCCGTCCATGGGATTCTCCAGGCAAGAACACTGGAGTGGGTTGCCATTTCCTTCTCCAGTGCATGAAAGTGAAAAGTGAAACTGAAGTTGCTATGTCGTGTCCGACTCTTAGCAACCCCGTGGACTGCAGCCCACCAGGCTCCTCCGTCCATGGGATTTTCCAGCCAAGAGTACTGGAGTGGGGGTGCCATTGCCTTCTCTGCAATTGACATGAATCTGAGCAAACTCTGGGAGATGGTGAAGGACAGGGAGGCCTGGTGTATTGCACGCCATGGGGTCACAGAGTTGGACATGAATTAGTGAATGAACAATAACAACAAACTCTAGACTTGCTCTGTGTCCAACCAGCAGATGGAGAGGACAGGCAAGTAACATCTGTTCCTTAAGAACCTAACCTAGAGGTGACCACACGGCATGGTGCTCGAATGCCACTGGCACAAGACCCAGTCACAGGGCCTCACCTGGAGGCCAGGGGGACGGGAAATGTGGTCCTCGAGCTGGAGCTCCCTCCCAGGGACCACAAGGCTCCTCTGCCCAAGGGATTCCCCAGGCAAGAATACTGGAGTGGGTTACTATGCCCTCCTTCCAGGGGTTCTTCCCAACGAGGGGATCGAACTCGTGTCTCTTACATGTCCTGCATTGGCAGGTGGGCTCTTTACCACTAGTGCCACCTGAGGACCATTTAATAGAGCAGAAAGAGAGGAGAAAACTGGCAGGATCCCAGACATGTGAGACATGTCAACCACACGCAACAGCATGGGCCCTCGGCACTTTGGACTGTGTCCTGGCTGCCGCCTTCCGGACTGGCACCTACATCCTGTGGAGCAAACTTACAACAGGGGGCCCTGGTGAGGATTACGGTTGCTCAGTCATGTCCAACTCTTTGTAACCACATGGATGTACACAGTCCATGGAATTCTCCAGGCCAGAATACTGGAGTGGGTAGCCTTTCCAAGATCTCCAGGGGACTTTCCCAGCCCAGGTCTCCTGCTTTGCAGGCAAAGTCTTTACCGGCTGAGCCACAAGGGAAGCCCGAGAACACTGGAGTAGGTAGCATATCCTTTCACCAAGGGAGCTTCCCGACCCAGGAATCAAGCTGGTGTCTCCTGCATTGCTGGCAAAATTTTTACCAGCTGAGCTCTCGTGAGGATTGGTGGTGAGCAAGAGAAAGAAGGGGTGTGTTAGGTTACAGCAGAGTCAAATGTTGGGGTCCTTTCAGAACAGGGTACCCCAAAGGCAAGAGAGTCCTGGGAGGAAGCGGCACAGATCCTCCTCTGGATCTGAGTGGGACAGTGGGCAGGCCTGTTCTCAAGGAGAGTCATCCACAGCTCCCCACTGTCTCCCCTGCCAGTGGCTTGGAAACAGTCGACGGAAATGCAAATACACCAAAGAAAGGAAGGCGTCTGTAACAGGTGAAGTTGATTTGAATTACAGGAATAAGTGGGACTATGGAAACTTTGGAAATCTGGATGAGCGAGTAGGACTTTAATCCTTCACCATGTTTCACAAGTGAGTAAAGCAGATGACTAATATTTTACTTTCCAGAGCTGAGATTCAATCTTTCTCCTCTCTGTCTGGTTTCTGGGATATTCAAAAGACATCATTTTAGATCAGTGGTGAAACAAAAACTATTTATAACCCCAGTAGGAAGTGATTGAGTGTGAGTAAGACTCAAGGAGGGCAGACACAATAGAAGGGACTTTTGAGGGAAACAAAAGAAAACTGATTTCAAGAAAGGAATATTTGCTTAGTGCCATGGGTAGCTCTTTTACAGTTGTCCTTGGGAGAAAACAAACGTTTAAATACACAGCATGATAATCAAGAAGAACAAATTATATCCTTTTGCCCTTCCATGTACCAACCCCCCAACTCCCCCAGTTAGGCACACTCAGCCAAAAATGATATAATACATAAAGCCAAAAATTTGAGTGGGAGAGAAACTTAATAATGATAATTAAATGGATAAACATATGTTCTGCCAAAAGTCTAGCAATGTTGTAATCAGCTGAGTGAGTTTCTCAGAGATTCTCAAGATGAAGCTTCCTAGTTTGTAAGGAAACACAGTGAACTTTCGGTCAGAGAAGGCTGAGCCAGAATATGCTGCCTTGATTTGATTCAGAAAGTCTCAGGGTAGACCAAGAGGGTGATGGAAAAAGAAAAGTGGAAGGACAGTCCAACAAAATGGAACATTCTGGTGGGCCTCAGGCTTCCACACAGCCTGCCAAAGAAATCCTTGTAGGAAGCAGTGGACGCAGGGCCATTCATTACATCACCCGGCCAAGGGCTGCAAGAGCGGGAAGAGCAAATTACAGGAAAACTGGGCTCTGCAGCTTCTCAGTGCTGATGCAAGCGAAAAATGTGGCCCTATTACCGACAGAAGATTCCAACTTCTCCCCACAGGCCGGGCTGTCTGTGGGAATGATCCACCCTGCCAGCCAGATTCCCAGGGCAGTTATCACAGCAGCAGCAAGGGAGGGAAAGATTGGATTCAGAGAAATAAGGGGGGTGCCCCTGAGGGAGTGAGGTGCTCAGGCTCTCTGACTGTAAAGCACAAGCTGGAATCAAGATTGCTGGGAGAAATAGCAATAACCTCAGACACGCAGATGATACCACCCTTATGGCAGAAAGTGAAGAGGAACTAAAGAGCCTCTTATGAAGGTGAAAGAGGAGAATGAAACAATTGGCTTAAAATGGAACATTCAGGAAACTAAGATCATGACATCCAGTTCCATCACTTCATGACAAATAAATGGGGAAACAATAGAAACAGTGACAGGCTTTATTTTCCTTGGCTCCAAAATCACTGCAGATGGTGACTGCAGCCATGAAATTAAAAGATGCTTGCTCCTTGGAAGAAAAGCTATGACCAACCTAGACAGCATATTAAAAAGCAGGGACGATACTTTCCAACAAAGGTCCATCTAGTCAAAGCTGTGGTTTTTCCAGTAGTCATCTATGGATGTGAGAGTTGGACCATAAAGAAGGCTGAGCACCGAAGAACTGATGCTTTTGAACTGTGGTGTCAGAGAAGACTCTTGAGAGTCCCTTGGACTGCAAGAAGATCACACCAGTTAGTCCTAAAGGAAATCAGTCCTGAATATTCATTGATTGGAAGGACTGATGCTGAAGCTGAAACTCCAATACTATGGCCCCCTGATGTGAAGAACTGACTCACTAGAAAAGACCCTGATGCTGGGAAAGATTGAAGGTGGGAGGAGAAGGGGATGACAGAGGATGTGATTGTTGGATGGCATCACCAACTCGATGGACATGAGTTTGAGCAAGCTCTGGGAGCTGGTGATGGACAGGGAGGCCTGACATGCTGCAGTCACGGGGTCACAAAGAGTCAGACAGGACTGAGTGGCTGAAGAACAACAGAATAAGTCGAGCAAGTCCTGAACCAGGGGTGAGGGAGAGGAAGCCAGCCCCATGAACCTGGGCCAGAGGCTCAGCTCCAGACGCGTCTTAGCTGGTGTTTCCGGCTCCCTCCTGGGGCCCCAGCTCGCCATTGCACAGGCCTGCGGAGCTGCTGTGAGGTGTGCTCCTGCCCCGACGCCACCCTGGGAACAGCCTCTGCTCTACTCTTCTGCCCAGAGCAGGGAGCTGCGCCATGCCGGCCTGAGCCCCCGCTGCGGGCAGGGTGTCAGGCTGGAAGTCGACAAACCTCAAAACTAAAGCCAGCCTCCCTTTCCCATCCTTGACCGCCTCTCTGCCCTTCCGATGCCGCCCAAGAAGCCACAGGGAAGGCACCCTGTGCCCTTGCCCCCTGGCAGGAGCAGCCTGGGACAGAAGAAAGATGTGTGCCATGCACCCCAGTGGCGCTGAACGTTCAGAACCCAGGTGTCTGTTGCAGCCAGAACGTTTGTGTCCTCCCCTAAGGCCACAGGCTTGGCCCTGACCTCCAATGTGATGGTGTTAGGGGTGGGCCTTAGGAAGGTGATTGGGTTAAGGTGAGGTCAGGAAGGTGAGACCCTCAAGATGGCATTAGAGCTCTTAGAAGGAGAGGAAGAGACCCCAGCACACTTGCTCTCTCCACTGTGTGGGGATACAGTGGGAAGGCAGCTGTGTGCAAGCCAGGAATGGGCTCCCAGTGGGAACCAGATCTGCTGGCACCTTGAGCTTGGGCTTCCAGCCTCCAGAACTGTAAGTTATTGTGTTTGAGCCCTCGGTGTATGGTATTTCATCATGGCAGCCTGAGCTGACTGAGGCTTGCCCCCTGAGCCTCAAGGCTGCAAGGTGACTCCAGGGGCAGGCGGTCGCCATGGTGCGTTGCCAAGTCAGATGTCAGAAATGTCAAGAAAACCCACCTATCTGATGGCCAGTGTTCTAAGACCTGAAAGGCACCAGGCATGCTGTTGACATGCCTGCTCCCAGGCGAGGCGGGGTAGGGGCCTCTCAGCTTGCAGACAGCTGCCAGCGCCCTCCCAAGCGCACTGTGCAGAGCAGGGGCCTGCCATGTCTACTGCCCCTCCACACCCTCCCTCTCGCTGACTGACTGGAGCTCAGAGGCCGAGCACACAGAGCCAGGCTGGAGCCTGGCCAAGCCCTCTGCACCAGTGACCCTGAGCGTGTCCATCTACCCGGTGTGTGCAGGGGCCTCCCAGGCTTGTCTGGACCCAGCTCTTAGACCACATGGAGGCTTCGTTTTTCTCCCTCCTTAGGCAGGGCCATGGGACTCCTCTGAGCCCAAGAGCTATGAGGGAAGTGACATGGATCATTTCTGAGTCAAATCATTGAGTTGTTCATTCTGTTGGTCTTTTTCACAATTTATTTGATAAATGCTCTGAAGTGAGGAATTGGTCCAGGTATAAACCTGTGCCTAGATGAACCCAACTGGCCACTGAGCCTGCCTGAGCTTGCCATGTGTGCACCAGGGAACACACCCACACGTGTGCACTGACACTGCCTGAGCTTGCCATGTGTGCACCAGGGCACTCACCCGCACGTGTGCACTGACACTGCCTGAGCTTGCCATGTGTGCACCAGGGCACTCACCCACACGTGTGCACTGACACTGCCTGAGCTTGCCATGTGTGCACCAGGGCACTCACCCACACGTGTACACTGAGCCTGCCTGAGCTTGCCATGTGTGCACTGGTACACCAGTTAGTTACAGGATGAAACCTAATGGGGACAGTCCAGATTTGACTACTGCTAGGTTGTTTTGGCTTAGACCGGCCTGGCTGGTCACGCCAGTCAGTATTTTTAAATGCCTGAAAGCCTGAGAGAAATGGCCATGGCTGGGTGAAGATGGATGCCTCCACTGCAGCAGCGGTATTTTAGGTCCACGGGGCAGACTGGAGCACTGCAAGCCCTTCTCTTGTGATCAGAATAGTCCTGTCAGATCCCAGAGAGGACTGGTCCCTGACAGTGATGTGCTCAGGAGATGGACCTGCACCCATCCTTAGTTCACAGGTCACAGATGGAGCCCACTTTAACACAGAGCTCCAGGCCAGGGCCGATGGATTGACTCTGGGGTCCTTTCAAATTCATTTTTAATTGTGTGCCAGCGGGAACTTCTGTTCCCTGTATTCACAAAGAAATCTATGACCTCCAGAGTTTTAACAAGTAGATCAAGAAGTTAATGCATTCTAGGGAAGAAGAATTTTCTGGTCAACTATGCAAATAAACAGAAAGACTTTTTTGCCAATTGCTGCATAGACAGCCTGTGCAAAGCCAACTCTAGTCATTTGATTGATATTATTGTTACTTTCCTTGTAATTCCTGGACCAAAAGTCTCCCTTGGTACCACTTTTCCTGGCCAAATGGTGCTTTCTTCCAAATGCCTCGATGTGCCTCTCAAATTTTGGAGGGTAACCAATGCCACAACTCTGAGAAGACACTTAACATTTCCAGGCCTCCAAAGGGCTACAAAAGAATAACTTATCACAATGTATCCATTTCTTTTCCACATTGTTTTGTGGATTTTTGTACTTTATTTTCTATTTCACTTCCAAAAAGGATTTGAGATATCTGATTTTGTCAAGATAGTGTGAATAATCTGCTTGTCTTACCAATGTCAGTTCAGCATAATTTTCAAGGGGCCTGAGACACTCAAGAATCAGTTAATAAAATTGTCTAATTCATGGAGATGCTTCCCTTGTGGCTCAGAGGGTAAAGTGTCTGCCTATAAGGCAGGAGACCCGGGTTCAATCCCTGGGTAAGGAAGATGCCCTGGAGAAGGGAATGGCAACCCACTCCAGTACTCTTGCCTGGAAAATCCCATGGACTGAGAATTCATGGAGGGTTAACCAGAGAAAAGTCTCCATTTGCTTTATTGTCAGCAGTCTGAAATGCATGTATTTGCTCTCCACTGTGGAAACCAGCGAGAGTTTCGGGAATTAATTCTCTCTTCAGATGGTTAGGGTCGTTTCTTCGGGCTTTGCTGCCTGTAGAGCCACCATTCTAAGATTGCCTCCCGCTGGTGACAAGAGCTAGGACCATTTTGGTTTGTGATGGTTGGTGTTGCTGTGTTCTGAGTATGTCTTTCATGGGAGTCTATTTTATTGTGATTTTCTTTTTGTTACAAAAGAGTCTTTCCAAAATAACCTGATGAATATAGGAGTTTAGATTAAAGTTTTTCTTAAGGCTTTCTCCCCTGAGTTGACCCGAATTTCCTAAGTGGATCAACTGCAGGTGGCACCCGGCTGGTTCCTGACCTGAGCACGCTGGGACGTGGGCTAGATGGCTTTGAGAAGGATTTTGCTTCCGCATGTTGAAGGCAGGGCTGCCCCAGCTCCCAGGGAAGGAGGCTGTGCTAGTCCTTCACCAGGGGCTCTGCTTGGCCTTTCCTTTTAGGATGTGCTCAGGTCAGGATCCAGCCGGGTGCCACCTGCAGGCCCTTCTGCTCTGGCCTCATCCACTTAGGAAATTCGGGTCAACTTGGGAAAAAGCCTTAATGAAAAACCTTAATCAAAACTCCTAAATTCATTGGGGTACATGTGCCTCTTTCAATTCTGGTTTCCTCAGTGTGTATGCCCAGCAGTGGGATTTCTGGGTCATAAGGCAGTTCCATTTGCAATTTTTTAAAGGAATCTCCACACTGTTCTCCATAGTGGCTGTATTAGTTTGCATGCACCCCATGAGACACATGTGCCCCAATGTTCATTGCAGGACTGTTTATAATAGCCGGACATGGAAACAACCTAGATGTCCATCAGCAGACGATTTGATAAGAAAGCTGTGGTACATATACACAATGGAGTATTACTCAGCCATTAAAAAGAATACATTTGAATCAGTTCTAATGAGATGGATGAAACTGGAGCCAATTATACAGAGTGAAGTAAGCCAGAAAGAAAAACACCAATACAGTATACTAGCACATACATATGGAATTTAGAAAGATGGTAATGATAACCCTGTATGCGAGACAGCAAAAGAGACACAGATGTATAGAACAGACTTTTGGAATCTGAGGGAGAGGGAGAGGGAGAGGGAGAGGGTGGGATGATGTGGCAGAATGGTATTGAAACATGTATACTGTCATGTAAGATACGAACGCCAGTCTATGTTCGATACAGGATACAGGATGCTTGGGGCTGGTGCACGGGGATGATCCAGAGAGATGATATGGGGTGGGAAGGTGGGAGGGGGGTCAGGATTGGGAACTCATGTACACCTGTGGTGGATTCATGTCAATGTATGGCAAAACCAATACAGTATTGTAAAGTAAAATAAAGTAAAAAAAAATTTTTTTAATAAATAAATAAAAGAGAAAAAAAAACTCCCTAAATTCATCAGGTTATTTTGGAAAGACACTTTTGTAACAGAAAGAGAATCACAGTAAAACAGACTCACATGAAAGATATACTTAGGACACAGCCACACCAACTCCTTTCCCAGGAGTGCAAATGATCATGGTTCTGACAGCACCCTCTGTTGAGAAGGTTATCTACAAATACATGCCCTACACCCAATGTCTCCATCCCCAGCACCGCTAGAGGCACTCACAGAGCCCTCTCTCCAAGAAGAGGAGCCCAAACTGGTACTCGTCACTTTTCAGCTGGGTGTTCTGGCTGGACATCAGCTGTTGTCCAGGGGAGTGTGGGCAGTGGGAGTCACTGCAGCCTCTTGATTCTAGCCTTTGGGTCACAGGTGCCATCGGACCCACTCCCCAGGGTCCTGCCCCAGTGCTGGGAGCAGAATCAGTGAAGACACAAAGAAGGGTTGGTCCAAAGGGTTAATTGACAGATGACTGAAGTCAGGAGCAGAGCTTGAGCCAGGAACATATAACCTGGTCAGATGGAGGCCCTCTCTCCAGCTGACAAGAGAGACCTGGGCTTCCTCATGGTGGCTTTATGGATGTTGGGTGGAAAGTCTTCTGTGAGAAAAGCCAGCAGCCAAATCAACAGGATCATTGCAACTACTTGCAATCCTTCGGGTAAAAGTCTATTGAGTGTTTATCCGGATCATCACCATAATAGAAACAGTCTTTAAAGATGAACATTCTTGTGGAATAGATGAGGCAGATGCCCAGGGAAGCTCTGTGAGGTGCCCAGAGCCAGGCCACATGCCCAAGCCTCACTCTTTCCCCTGCAAAGGACAGTGCTATTCGCTCCATCAGTGTATTGACCCACATCTGGTTGGGGCCACATCCTTGTTTGGAAGCATAGCAAACTCAATGCCTTGTGCCTGGGCTACTTCTGTGGGCGGTCTGAAATGCTCCTGATGGGTCTCCTTGGACTTGAGGGGTATTGCTAACTTTGGAAGTAGACCATCTTAAGGAGGGATTAGATAGGCTCTCTGACTTGCTATATGACTCTTGGTCCTCCATTACCAGGAATTTCAACAGCTTTCATTTCTTAAGGGTTACTGAGCCAGTGACATCCTGAGCTGTCATCAGTCAGCCCCTGAGTGCCTGCTAAGAGCTGATGCACAGCTTGTGGGGGCTTGGGCTTCAGACTCAGGCCAAGGAACCTGAGTTGGCCTGGCCTCGGTCCTTGCACACTCCCTGGATGTCTGTGCCACCCTACACTGGATAAATGTAAAGAGGCGAAGTGATCCTCTGACTCCATATCTACTGTTCCTTGACTAGGAGACAATGATGTTTCACAGGACATAGAGTGAAGCCAAAGTGGGAAGACTCCGAGGTGACTGGGGTGTCTGTAGTGCAGAACCAGGCAAGGAGAGAGCAGCTGAGAGCATCTGGGGAGCTGGCATGGAAGCGGCACTCTATGTCAGGGGCAGCCCCTCTCTCCTGCCCAGTGAAAAGTCAGGATTCAGTGGGAGCTGTCTCCCAGGTGGTTCTTCCTTTCCACCTTCTCGATGACTTACATGCTCAGACACTTTATGTGACTGAACGAGTCTCTGCCTACACAGTCTCTGTCTAGAATGATGGGATGGTCTTTGGGCCAAATGGTGCCTCCACACATTTAGTGAATGCACACACTGTGTAGAAGGGAATTAAAAATATGTAGGAGAAGGCAATGGCACCCCACTCCAGTACTCTTGCCTGGAAAATCCCATGGATGGAGGAGCCTGGTAGGCTGCAGTCTATGGGGTCGCTAAGAGTCGGCACGACTGAGCGGCTTCACTTTCACTTCACTTTCATGCATTGGAGAAGGAAATGGCAACCCACTCCAGCGTTCTTGCCTGGAGAATCCCAGGGATGGCGGAGGCCAGTGGGCTGCTGCCTGTGGGGGTCGCACAGAGTCGGACACGACTGAAGCGACTTAGCAGCAGCAGCAGCAGCAGCAGCAGCAGTCTGAATGGAGTTCCTAGCACATGCCAGACGGTGGTGGGCATCTACCATGTGACATCCAATCCTCACGAGCCCTTCTAAGGAGGTGCCATTGTTGCCTCCATTTCAGACATGTGGAAACTAGACTTGGCAGGGGTGACTCCCCTTAAACCAGACGCATAGAGTGAGGGAGTGACCCTCAAACTCAGGCCTGTGCTATTTCAGGGTCCACATCCCTCATGTGATCTGCAGCTTCTAGCTCACAGATGAGGGTGGCTTTGAGGGATCAGAGGGCATGATGGCTTCAGAAGGGCATGTAAGCAGGGCAGTTCTTGAAAATGCTTGAACTCAGATAAGTAGAGAAAAAGGAGGGAAGTTCCAGGTAGGATGGAGAAACAAGGGAAACACATACATAACTGGTCTGATGGATGGAGAGTGAGCAAGTCTGGTCAAAATCAAGCAGTGTTTCTACACAGGGGCACTACTGGCATCAGAATGGGACAATTGTTCAGTATGTGAGACTATCCTGGACATCAGAGGGCGATTTGCATGCTTGGGACCTTCCCACAAAATGCCAGTTGCCACTCCCATCCTTGAGACAACCAAAAGGCTTCCACACATTTCCAAACACCCTCTAGGGAGCCCCTGGTTGAGAACCACTAGAGCAGATGAGAGCTGGAAATCAGGGTAAGATTTGGTGTCAGACTAAGGAAGGGTTTGGAAATGCAGAGGAATGAGATTAGCCTCGACCTTAAGAAAACGGGAAGTCACTGAAGGTTTATGAGCTAGGAAAAGTGTAAGGGGAAGCACAGGAGACAGACTGGTGTGGAGGAGAAACTGAGGAAGGGGAGATCTCATACTCTGATGAGAGAAGACCATCGAGATGGCGGAGAATACTCGTGAGTCAGCCCACCTCTCCTGCAGCAGCAGTCTTACACACACACTAGGAAAGGATCTGGCACCACAGCCAGAAGGGGTGATAACAAGGAGGATGTGAGGATGTTTTCTAATCCACCTTCAGAGGAATCAGGACTCTGTGCTCAGAGTACTAGGGACCTAGACTATATGATATCCTGATATTATTAACAAAGAGGAAAGAAGAAAAGAAATGAGGGAAGTTAGAAGAAAGATGACTAGCGGATGGGGGAGGCTTGCCACAGATGATTTCTTTTCTGTCTCAGTCAGCTTTATTTAAACTACCTCTAAGCCTGCATCCATTTATCCAAGAAGTCATAAAACTTTATCTTGTAAACTTCACCCCAGAATTAAGTTATAAGTGAAGAACACACAGTACCAGCCGTGTGTACTTGACCCAGAGATTACAGGGATCTCAAGTCCGCATTAATGGGTCCTCAGAAAACTTAGTCCTTGTCTCCAGACAGAGAAAATCACAGTCTCTGTGGGTAGAGGAAGAATCCCTCTGATACCCACGCAGGAGATGCCTCAGACTGGAGTGGTCTGAGGCGATGGCCATCTCAACATGTATCCCGAAAGGGGGATGTTTCCCTGGTGAGTAAAAAGTGAAACCCAAACCCCTGCTCGTCACTCGGGACCTCTGGGCATCACACTTTGGCCTGGAAAAGATGCTGCAATGGCTTGCATTCCAGTTATCAGACAGCTTCAAGAATGATATGTAGTTTTGTTTATAAGGAAAAATGCCAAGCCTCTGAGAAAATTCCCAGAACAATGATTGTAACTCATGACAAGATGGAGCATGTGAAATCTTTCTGGCGCCTTGGCCTTGATTGTTGATATAGAACCTTATGGGGATTTTATTTCTCTCCTCTGAGGAAGTTATGATTTTTTTTCATCAATAATACTGGTTTTAAAAAGTGAAACTTCATGGCTCTTTTGGGAGAATTCAAAGGCATCCTAATCTGAGATCAGTATTCTGAAGAACCTCCTCTGCTCTAATTCAGCTGGGCTGTAAATCATTTCCCATCCAGAGTAAGGGCTGACTTTACCGTATATTATCATCCTGACACTGGAGTTTAAATCAGGGGGTAGGATGGTGTGATCCCAATTTAACAAAATTTGAAAATTTCCCAAGTCCTACTAACTCCCACCACAATAAGGCAAAGCAAATTTTATTATGTATTTATTGAGGAATACCACTGAGGATTGGGCTTCTCTGGTGGCTCAGATGGTAAAGAATCGGCCTGCCAATGCAGGAGATGCAAGAGAATGCGGGTGTGATCCCTGGGTTGGGAAGATCCCCTGGAGAAGGAAATGGCAGCCCAGTCCAGTATTCTTACCTGGAGAATCCCATGGACAGGGAGCCTGGTGAGCTATAGTCCATGGGGTCACTTGAGTCGGACATGACTGAGAAACTATCACTCACTCACTCTCACCACCCGTGAATATATTCCAACTTCCAACAATTTTGAAAATTGCTGGCCATTACCTCTTCAAATATTGGCTTTGCCTTGTTCTTTCTTTGCTTGACTCTAATTGTGTGTTGATCTTCTAACTCTATCTTCCATATCTTTTAATCCCTCTTTCATATTTTCCACTTTAAAATGTGTTTCAGTATTTCATTCTGGATGATACCTACTAACTTAATTTCCAGTTTTCAAATTCTTTCTTTAGCTTTTTCTAATCTTGTGTTAAAAGATCTGCGTTTTGAGGAGGATTCTGTGAACACGATGAAGTAGGAAATGCCAGGAATCTATCTCTTTACCAACAATTGTACAGGCAGAATTTCTCTGGTGTACAGTTTTGGAACTCTAGAATCTGTTAAAGGCTTACAACTTTCAGGGAAAGACTTAGATGATAAATTGCGGTTAATTTTGGCGAATTTCAGCTCTTGGCACAGTAGCTGCTCACCGTCACCCACCCCAGCCACGTATCAGGCACCATGTCTGTGCTCCTGGAGCATCTCGCACACTTCTTCGAGGAGCCAGGAAGGGCAAAAGGACTCTGTTCTCCTGTCCTCCAAGTATTAAGATCTGTTCCCAGATGTGACCTCTGGTTGCTGCTTTTGATTACAGAGCTGCCGTCTAAGAGACCGGCAGCCGTGGTTTTCACATCTCTTCCTGTTACTGGGGACTCTTTCCCCTTCGATCAAACTGACTTCGAGGGATTTAAAAGGCTACCATCTCTTTTTTCCCTAATTTATTTATTTTTTAACGCAATTTGGGGACCCAGACGTTGAAGCGTAAGATACTCAAAAAAACAACAGAATTTGCAGGAAAATTAGGAAATGACCAGACATACCTAAGGAAAGTCTCAGAAAAGATATAAGGAGACCTCTACACAGATACAGCCAATGGCAATTTGAAAAAACGAACAAATAACCAAAAACAGTAACAAAAAGCAGCAAACCCTGGGGAAGGGGGAGATTCTACTTTCCAGAGTTCCCAGATTATTTAGATTCAAATGTCCATTGTTAAGCAAAATATTACAAGGTACACAAAGAAACAAGAAAGTATGACCCAGTCAAAGAAAAATAATTCAGTAGAATCTGTCCCTGAGAAAGACTGATTGACAGATATGGTAGACCAAAAAACTTCACAACAGCCATCTTAAAGATGCCCCAATAGCTAAAGGAAGATATAGAGAAAGTGAAGAAAATGATATGTTAACAAAATGGAAATATCAACAAAGAGATAGATATGCTCAAGAGATAAATAACCTAAAAATAAACCAAAAAGAAATTCTGGAGCTGAAAATACAACAATTGAAATGAAAAATTCAGAGATTTTTTGAATCTCTGGTTTAGAGATTCAAAACCAGATCGAGATGGCAAAACAAGTAATTCACAAACTTAAAGATGGGACAGTGGAAATTATTCAATCTGAGGAACAAAAAGAAAAAAGATCAAACAAAAGTGAACAGAGACTAAGGTGTTAATTGCTCAGTCGTGTCTGACTCTTTGCAACCCCATAGACTATACAGCCTGCCAGGCTTCTCAGTCGATGGGGTTTCCCAGGCACGAATACTGGGGTGGATTGTGATTTCCTCTGCAAAGGGACCCGTGGAGCACCATGAGGTAGACTAGTGTATGCACTGTAGAAGTCCGATAAAGAGAAGGGAGAGAGCATTTTTTAAAGTAATGGCTAAAACTCCTCAAATTCAATGAAAAACATAAATGTAAACATTCAAGAAGCTTAATAAACTTCAAGTGGTGGCTCAGAGGTTAAAGCATCTGCCTCTAATGCGGGAGACCTGGGTTCAGTCCCTGGGTTGGGAAGATCCCCTGGAGAAGGAAATGGTAACCCACTGCAGTATTCTTGCCTGGAGAATCCCATGGATGGAGAAGCCTGGTAGGCTACAGTCCACGGGGTCCAAAGAGTCGGACATGACTGAGCAACTTCACTTCACTTTCAAGGTAAAGAGACCCATACCAATGCACATTATAATTAAAGTTTTTAAAGTCAAAGACAAGTGAAAAAATCGTGAAAGTAGCAAGATCTTGAAACCATCATATATGAGGAGTAAGACTGTGACCAGATTTCTCAACAGAACGTTGCAAGCTCTAGTAATAATATTATGTAGACCTGATTCCAATTCATTCTCTTAATGGCTGAATAATATTTATCCATTAATTTGTCAATGGCCATCTATGTTGCTTCCATGTCCTAGCTATTGTAAACAGTATGCCTGTGAACATTGGAGTACATGTGTCTTTTTCAACTGTGACTTTCTCAGGGTATATGTGGGGCACATATCTATAAAGATGTAATTTTGCGTGGATCACAAGAAACTGTGGAAAATTTGTAGAGATGGGACTATCAGACCACCTTATCTGTCTCCTGAGAAATCTGTATGCAGGCCAAGAAGCAACAGAACCAGACATGGAACAACTGAATGCTTCAGAGTTGGGGAAAGAGTACAACAAGGCTGTATATTGTGACCCTGCTTATTTAACTTCTATGCAAAGTACATGATGTGAAATGCAAGGCTGGATGAAGCTCAAGCTGGAATCAAGATTGCTAGAGGAAGCATCAACAACCTCAGATATGCAGATGATATACCATTCTAATGGCAGAAAGTGAAGAGGAACTAAAGAGCCTCTTGATGAAGGTGAAAGAGGAGAGTGAATAAGCTGGTTTGAAACTCAACATTCAAAAAGTGAACATCATGGTCTCTGGTCCCATCACTTTATGGCAAATAGAATGGGTAAAGGTAGAAGCCATAAAGTTCAATGCAGGATGCAGGATGCATGGGGCTGGAGCACAGGATGATTCAGGTAGAGGATGTGGGGTGGGAGGTGGGAGGGTGCTTCGGCATTGGGAGATTGTGTTCACCTGTGGCTGATTCATGTCAATATATGGCAAAACAAATACAGTATTGTAATTAAATAAATAAATAAAAATTAAAAAAAAAGAAATGAAAGCTGTAGCGTTACTACCAATTCTATAGAAATCAAAAGATTATAAGAGAATACTATAAAAGATTGTATTCCAACTGATTGGATAATCTAAATGCAATGAGCAAATTCCTAAAAACACAAAACTTACCAACACTAAATTAGGAAGAAATAGAAAAATACAATTAGATACATAACTAGTAAGAGTATTGGATCAGTAATCAAATACCTCCCAACAAGGAAAAGACAGTGATTTGATGGTTTCACTAGTGAATTCTACAAAATATATAAAGAAGAATTATACCAAAATTTCTCAATCTTTTCCCATAAAAACTTAAAAGGAGGGAACACTTCCTAACTCATTCTGAGACCAACATTACCTTGATATCAAAGCCAAACAGAAGCTACAAGAAAAGTAAACTACAGACCAATAATTCTTATGAACATTGATGCAAAAATCAACAAAATGCCAGCAAACATAATTCAGAAACATACTAAAGTGATTAAACATCATGAGCAACCAAGCGGGATTCATTCCAACCCGAAACGCAGAGATGGTAAACACAAATTGATCAATGTAATATGTCATACCAACAGAATGAAGGGAGAAAGCTTATGTAATCATCTCAATTGATGTAGAAACAGCATCTGAAAAAAATTCAACACGCTTTTATTTTAAAAACAATCAAAAAGCTAAGAATAGAAAGAAACTATCTCCACATCATAAAAGCCGTATATGAAAAACCCAGAACAAACTTTGTACCAAACAGTCAAAGACTGAAAGTTTTTACTCTAAGATAAGGAACAAGGCAAAGATACTTGCTTTCAAGACTTCTATTTAGTAATAGCATAGTTCTGGAACTTTTAGCCAAATAATTAGATAAGAAAAAGAAATAAAAGGAATCTAAATTGGAAAAGAAGCAAAATTACTTCTATTTGCATATGTGTGATCTTATATGTAGAAAACCCTAAAGATCTCACCAAACAGCTGTTAGAACTAATAAAAACTTCAACAAGAAGCAGGATACAAAGTCACCAGGCAAAAGATCAGTAACATTTCTATACATGAAGAATGAACAATCTGAAAGAGAAATGACAAAATTACAATTTTACTTACAACAGCATCAAAAGAATAAAGCACTTATGCACGAACTTAACTGCAGATGGAAAACACTTGTGCAATGAAAAGTACAAAACACTGTGGAAAGTTAAAGAACACATAAACAAGTAGAAATGTTCATGGATTGGAAGATTTAATATTAAAATGTCAATATTACCCAAAGTGATCCACAGATTCAATGTAATTTGTCAGAATCGCGTTTTGGTTTTTTTTTTTTTGTTTGTTTTTTGCATAAATAGAAAAACCCATCCTAAAATTTATATAGAAACTTGTTCTGTGTGCTGTACTTAGTTGCTCTGTCATATCTGACTCTTTGCGACCCCATGGACTGCAGCCCACCAGGCTCCTCTGCCTATGGGGATTCTCCAGGCAAGAATACTGGAGTGAGGTGCGTGCTCTCCTCCAGGGGGTCTTCCCAACCCAGGGATCAAATCCAGATGTCTCGCATTGCAGGTGGGTTCTTTACCATCTGAGCCACCAGGGAAGCCCAAGAATACTGGAGCACGTAGCCTATCCCTTCTGCAGGAGAACTTCCCAACCCAAGAAATGAACTGGGATCTCTTACGTTGCAGGCAGATTCTTTACCAGCTGAGCTACCATGGAAGTCAATGTAGAAGCCTAAGAGACTCCCAAATAGTCAGAATAACCTTTGAGAAGAGGAGAAAAATCAGAGAGCTCACACTTTCCAATTTAAAAAAGACTACCAAACTACAGTAATCAGATAGTGTGGTATTGGGATAAAGACATTCAGTTCAGCTCAGTTCAGCCACTCAGTCCTGTCCAACTCTTTGCAACCCCATGGACTGCACCACGCCAGGCTTCCCTGTCCATCACCAATTCCCAGAGATCACTCAAACTCAGGTCCATTGAGTCAGTGATGCCATCCAACCATCTCATCCTCTGTCATCCCCTTCTCCTCCCACCTTCAATCTTTCCCAACATCAGGGTCTTTCCTAGTGAGTCAGTTCTTTGCACCAGCTAGCCCAAGTATTGGAATTTCAGCTTCAGCCTCAGTCCTTCCAGTGAATATTCAGGACTGATTTCCTTTAGGACTAACTGTTGTGATCTTCTTGCAGTCCAAGGGACTCTCAAGAGTCTTCTCCAACACCACAGTTCAAAAGCATCAATTCTTTGGTGCTCAGCTTTCTTTATAGTCCAAGTCTCATATCCATACATGACTACTGGAAAAACCACAGCTTTGACTAGATGGACCTTTGTTGGCAAAGTAATGTCTCTGATTTTTAATATACTGTCTAGGTTGGTCATAGCTTTTCTTCCAAGAAGCAAGCATCTTTTATTTTCATGGCTGCAGTCACCATCTGCAGTGATTTTGGAGTAAATAAAAAAAAAAAGTCACTGTTTCCATTTTTCCCCATTTATTTGCCATGAAGTGATGGGACCAGATGTCATGATCTTAGTTTTCTGAATGTTGAGTTTTATGCCAGGTTTCTCACTCTCCTTTTCACCTTCATCAAGAGGCTCTTTAGTTCTTCTTCACTTTCTGCCATAAAAGGGTGGTGTCATCTGTATATCTAAGGTTATTGATATTTCTCCCAGCAATCTTGATTCCAGTTTGTGCTTCTTCCAACCCAGCATTTCACATGATGTACTTTGCATATAAGTTAAATAAATGAGGTGACCATATACAGCCCTGATGTACTTCTTTCCCAATTTGGAACCAGTCTATTGTTCTGTGTCCAGTTCTAACTGTTGCTTCTTGACATGCATACAGATTTCTCAGGAGGCAGATAAGGTGGTCTGGTATTCCCATCTCTTTAAGAATTTTCCACAGTTTGTCGTGATCCACACAGTCAAAGGCTTTGGCATAGTCAATAAAGCAGAAGTATATTTTCTGGAACCCTCTTGCTTTTTTGATGATCCAGCAGATGTTGGCAATTTGGTCTCTGATTCCTCTGCCTTTTCTAAATTCACCTTGAACAGTTGGAAGTTCGTGGTTCACATATTGTTGACGCCTGGCTTGGAGAATTTTGAGAGTTACCTTGCTAGCATGTGAGATGAGTGCAATTGTGTAGTTGTTTGAACATTCTTTGGCATTGCTCTTCTTTGGGACTGGAATGAAAACTGACCTTTTCCAGTCTCGTGGCCACTGCTGAGTTTTCTAAATTTGCTGGCATATTGAGTGCAACACTTTCACAGCATCATCTTTTAGTACTTAGCTCAACTATTTTAGGAAATAGCCTAACTGGAATTCCATCAACTCCATTAGCTTTGTTCGTTGTGATGCTTCCTAAGGCCCACTTGACTTAAGATACAGGATATCTGGCTCTAGGTGAGTGATCACACTATTGTGATTATCTGGGCTGTGAAGATCTTTTCTATATAGCTCTTCTGTGTATTCCTGCCACCTCTCCTTAGTATTTTCTGCTTCTGTTAGGTCCATACCATTTCTGTCTTTTATTGAGCCCATCTTTGCATGAAATGTTCCCTTGATATCTCTAATTTTCATGAAGAGATCTCTTGTCTTTCCCATTCTATTGTTTTCCTCTATTTCTTTGCATTATTCACTGAGGAAGGCTTTCTTATCTCTCCTTGCTATTCTTTGGAACTCTACATTCAAATGGGCATATCTTTCCTTTTCTCTTTTGCCTTTAGCTTCTCTTCTTTTCTCAGCTATTTGTAAGGCCTCCTCAGGCAACCATTTTGCCTTTTGCATTTCTTTTTTGGGGATGGTCTTAATCACTGCTGCCTGTCCAATGTCATGAACCTCCATCCATAGCTCTTCAGGCCTTCTGTCTATCAGATCTAAGCCCTTGAATCTATTTGACATTAGAATCTATAAAGACATTAATTTAAAAAATCAATAGAATAGAGATGTGATGAATAAACACTTGTCTGTATGGTCAAATGATTTTTGACAAGGGTTCCAAAACCATTTAATGGGTAAATAGCAGTCTTTTCAACAACAGTGCTGGGAAAACTGGATAGCCACATGCAAAAGTATAAAATTGGATCCTTATCTCAAAATCATATTCAAAATTAACTCAAAATGGATCAAGGACCTAAATGTATTAATAAGCTCTAACATGAAAAAACCTATTAGAAGAAAACATAAGATGAAAGATTGGTGACATTGGTGTTGGCAATACATTCTTGGATAGGATAACAGATCCATGTTAACAAAAGCAGAAATAGATGTTTTTCTGGAACTCTCTTGCTTTTTCCATGATCCAGCGGATGTTGGCAATTTGATCTCTGATTCTTCTGCCTTTTCTAAAACCAGCTTGAACATCAGGAAGTTCATGGTTCACGTATTGCTGAGCCTGGCTTGGAGAATTTTGAGCATTACTTTACTAGCATGTGAGATGAGTGCAACTGTGCAGTAGTTTGAGCATTCTTTGGCATTGGCTTTCTTTGGAATTGGAATGAAAACTGATCTTTTCCAGTCCTGTGGCCACTGCTGAGTTTTCCAAATTAGATTGCATATTGAGTGCAGCACTTTCACAGCATCATCTTTCAGGATTTGAAACAGCTCCACTGGAATTCCATCACCTCCACTAGCTTTGTTTGTAGTGATGCTCTCTAAAGCCCACTTGACTTCACATTCCAAGATGTCTGGCTCTAGATTAGTGATCACATCATCATGATTATCTGGGTCTTGAAGATCTTTTTGTACAGTTCTTCTGTGTATTCTTGCCACCTCTTCTTAATATCTTCTGCTTCTGTTAGGTCCAGACCATTTCTGTCCTTTATCGAGCCCATCTTTGCATGAAATATTCCCTTGGCATCTCTAATTTTCTTGAAGAGATCTCTAGTCTTTCCCATTCTGTTGTTTTCCTCTATTTCTTTGCATTGATCATTGAAGAAGGCTTTCTTATCTCTTTTGCTATTCTTTGGAACTCTGCATTCAGATGCTTCTTTCCTTTTCTCCTTTGCTTTTCGCCTCTCTTCTTTTCACAGCTATTTGTAAGGCTTCTCCAGACAGCCATTTTGCTTTTTTGCATTTTGTTTCCATGGGGATGGTCTTGATCCCTGTCTCCTGCACAATGTCACAAACCTCATTCCATAGTTCATCAGGCACTCTATCTATCAGATCTAGGCCCTTAAATCTATTTCTCACTTCCACTGTTTAATCATAAGGGATTTGATTTAAGTCATACCTGAATGGTCTAGCCATTTTCCCTACTTTCTTCAATTTCAGTCTGAATTTGGCAATAAGGAGTTCATGATCTGAACCACTGTCAGCTCCTGGTCTTGTTTTTGTTGATTGTATAAAGCTTCTCCATCTTTGGCTGCAAAGAATAGAATCAATCTGATTTCAGTGTTGACCATCTGGTGATGTCCATGTGTAGAGTCTTCTCTTGTGTTGTTGGAAGAGGGTGTTTGCTATGACCAGTGCATATGCAAGTCAGGAAGTAACAGTTAGAACTGGACATGGAACAACAGGCTGGTTCCAAATAGGAAAAGGAGTACGTCAAGGCTGGATATTGTCACCCTGCTTGTTGAACTTCTATGCAGAGTACATTATGAGAAACTCTGGACTGGAAGAAACACAAGCTGGAATCAAGATTACTGGGAGAAGTATCAATAACCTCAGATATGCAGATGACACCACCCTTATGGCAGAAAGTAAAGAGGAGCTAAAGGGCCTCTTGATGAAAGTGAAAGAGGAGAGTGAAAAAGTTGGCTTAAAGCTCAACATTCAGAAAATGAAAATCATGGCATCCGGTCCCATCACTTCATGGGAAATAGATGGGGAAACAGTGGAAACAATGTCAGACTTTATTTTTTTGGGGCTCCAAAATCACTGCAGATGGTGACTGCAGCCATGAAATTAGAAGATGCTTACTCCTTGGAAGAAAAGTTATGACCAACCTAGATAGCATGTTGAAAAGCAGAGACATTACTTTGCCGACTAAGGTCCATCTAGTCAAGGCTATGGTTTTTCCTGTGGTCATGTATGGATGTGAGAGTTGGACTGTGAAGAAGGCTGAGTGCCAAAGAATTCATGCTTTGAACCGTGGTTTTGGAGAAAACTCTTGAGAGTCCCTTGGACTGCAAGGAGATCCAACCAGTCCATTCTGAAGGAGATCAGCCCTGGGATTTCTTTGGAAGAAATGATGCTAAAGCTGAAACTTCAGTACTTTGGCCACCTTATGTGAAGAGCTTACTCATTGGAAAAGACTCTGATGCTGGGAGGGATTGGGGGCAGGAGGAGAAGGGGACGACAGAGGATGAGATGGCTGGATGGCATCATGGACTCAATGGACGTGAGTCTGAGTGAACTCTGAGAGATGGTAATGAACAGGGAGGCCTGGCGTGCTGTGATTCATGGGGTTGCAAAGAATCAGACATGACTGAGCGACTGAATTGAACTGAACTGAACTGTTAACAAAAGAAATATAGACAAATTGAACTTTACCAAAACTAAATATTTTCATTATTGAAAGATACTACTGACAGAACAGAAAGGCAACCCACAGAATAGGAGAAAATGCTTGTGAATTGTGTATCTAAGTGGTAATTGATTTATATGTGGAACATACAAAGAATTCAAAAATTCAAAACAGAGACCAAGCAATCCAGTTTTAAAATGGGCAATGGTCTTGAACAGATAGTTCACCAAAGAAAATACACAAATAGCCAATATGTGCATTAAAAAACTCTCAACATCACTTATCATTCAGTTCAGTTCAGTTGCTCAGTCATGTCTGACTCTTTGTGACCCCATGAATCGCAGCATGCCAGGCCTCCCTGTCCATCACCAACTCCTGGATATCACTCAGACTCACATCCATCGAGTCCATGATGCCATCCAGCCATCTCATCCTCGGTCGTCCCCTTCTCCTCCTGCCCCCAATCCCTCCCAGCATCAAAGTCTTTTCCAGTGAGTCAACTGTTCACATGAGGTGGCCAAAATACTGGAGTTTCAGCTTTAGCATCATTCCTTCCAAAGAATGTAAATCAAAACTATAATGAGATACTACCTTATACCCATCAGGATGGCTACTATTAAAAGAACAGAAAGCAATAAATGTTGGTGAGGATATGATGATATTGGAATACTTGTACAATATTAGCAGGAATGTAAAATGGTATAGCTACTGTGGGAAGTGATACAGCTAGCTAATGGTGATTCCTCAAAAATTTAAAAATAGAACTAGCGTATAATTCACTAATTCCACTTCTGGATATTTATCCCAGAGAATTGATAGTGGGATCTTGCAGAGATATTTGTAAACTTGTGTTGACAGCATCATTGTTCACAGTAGCTCAAATGCAGAAGCAACCCAAGGGCCCATAGACAGATGAATAGATAAGCAAAGTGTGGTTCATGCGTAAAATGGAATATTACATTGCCTTAAAAAAGAAGGAACTTCTGAAACGTGTGGGAACACGGATAAATCTTGAGGACATTATGCTAAGTGAAATAAGCCAGTCACAGAAGGACAAATAGTGTATGTTTCCACTTAAATAAGATACTTAAAGTAGTTAAATTGATAGAGACAGAAAGCAGAATAGTGGTTGCCAGCAGCTGGAGAAAGGGGATAACAGGGAGTTATTGTTTAAGGGGCCTAGAGTTTCAGTTATACCAAGATGAAAAAGTTATTGGGATGGATGTTGGTGATGGGTGCATAAGACTGTGAACCTAGTTAAACCTCTAAATGACACACTTTAAAATGGTTAAATGGTGAACTTTATGTTATGTGTATATACCACTGTAAACTGTTTTAAAGAAGGAAATGCTGATGACATGGATTTGAAGACATTATGCTAAGTAA
Source organism: Nanger dama (assembly GCA_917880005.1). NCBI lineage: Eukaryota > Metazoa > Chordata > Mammalia > Artiodactyla > Bovidae > Nanger > Nanger dama. The sequence goes on along the minus strand of CAKJTW010000044.1, from coordinate 5,583,894 downwards.
TTTAAGCCATACATAAAAGGGGAAATATTGTATGGTTTCAGTCACATAAGGTACCTAGAGCACTCAATCCATAGAGATATGAAGTAGAATGTTGGTTTCCAGGGGCTGGAGAAGAGTTAGTATTCAAAGGGTACAGAGTTTCAGTACAGTTTGAAAGGGTATCAAAAGGATACCAAAAGATATCCATTTGGGAAGATGGAAAAGTTCAGGAGGTGATTATGGCTCACAATGGTGATTTTGGCTCTTGACAGTAAGAACACACTGAACTGTGTGCCTAAAAATGATCTAAATGGTAAATTTCAGACACGGGAGTGACATAAATGTCCATTGACAGAAGAATGGATAAAGAAGATGTGGCACATGTATACAACGGAATACTGCCCAGCCATTAAAAAGAACGGAATAAGGCCACTTGCAGCAGCGTGGATGGACCTAGACAGTGTCATACCGAGTGAAGTCAGTCAGACAGAGAAGCAGCAGCATCGTACGACACCCCCTTTTATGTGGAGTCTAAAAAGAAATGATGCAAATGAACTTACAAGAGAGAGACTCACAGACTTAGAAAATGAACTTTCAGTTGCTGGGCGTAAGGGATAGTTAGGGGCTTTGGAAAGGTCGTGTTCACACTGTTGTATTTAAAATCGATAACCAACAGAGACTTATTGTAAAGGACATGGAATTCTGCTCAATGTTATGTGCCAGGCTGAACTTGAGAGGACTTTGGGGAGAATAAATACAAGTATACGCATGGCTGAGTCCCTTTGCTGTTCATCTGAAACTACCACAACATTTTTAATTGGCTCAACCCCAATACAAAATGTTTTTGGTGTTACAAAATAAATGGTAAGTTTCATGTTATGTTATATTTTACAAAATAATACAGTATACTAATGCATATATATGGAATTTTAGAAAGATGGTAACAATGACCCTGTATGCAAGACAGCAAAAGAGATACAGGTGTATAGAACAGTCTTTTAGACTCTGTGGGAGAGGGAGAGGGTGGGGTGATCTGAGAGAATAGCATTCTCTTATGTATATTATCATATGTGAAACAGATCGCCAGTCCAGGTTTGATGCATGAGACAGGGTGCTCAGGGCTGGTGCACTGGAATGACCCTGAGGGAGGGGACAGGGAAGGAGGTGGGAGCAGGGCTCTGGATGGGGACACATGTACACTCATGGCTGATTCATGTGAATGTATGGCAAAAACCACCACAATATTGTAAAGTAATTAGCTTCCAATTAAAATAAATAAATTTTAAAAATTAAAAAATAAGTAAAAAGATATGAGTTTTAAATTTTGATTAATCTTTAAAAAATTATTCCTAGAAGTTCTGTTTGGTTCTATTTTAAATTTGCTATGTCAGTTTTATAGCTTCCTATTCTCTGCAGATAACTTTTTCCTACAGATATTTTTTAAGCTTTAAATACCTTTTAACATCATAGACACAGTTATTTTGTAATCTGTGTCTTATGTTTCTAACATTGGACTTTTTTGTAGGTCAGTTTCTGCTGTCCATTGTTTCTGCTGGCTCTCACTGTGGTGTATTTTTTTCCTTATGGGCTTGGTTATTTTTTATTGTATGCTGCTCATTTTCCTTGCAAAAGTATTTGTGAGATGAAATGCTTTCTTTCAGGATTTGCATTTGTTTCTGCAAGTTGTCTGGGGTTCAGTTCAGTTCAGTCACTCAGTCGTGTTCAACTCCTTGTGACCCCATGAATCGCAGCATGCCAGGCCTCCCTGTCCATCACCAATTCCCAGAATTCACTCAGACTTACGTCCATAGAGTCAGTGATGCCATCCAGCCGTCTCATGCTCTGTCATCCTCTTCTCCTGCCCCCAATCCCTCCCAGCATCAGAGTCTTTTCCAGTGAGTCAACTCTTCACATGAGGTGGCCAAGTACTGGAGTTTCAGCTTTAGCATCATTCCTTCCAAAGAAATTCCAGGGCTGATCTCCTTCAGAATGGACCAGTTGGACCTCCTTGCAGTCCAAGGGACTCTCAAGAGTCTTCTCCAACACCACAGTTCAAAAGCATCAATTCTTTGGCGCTCAGCCTTCTTCACAGTCCAACTCTCACATCCATACATGACCACAGGAAAAACCATAGCCTTGACTAGATGGACCTTAGTCGGCAAAGTAATGTCTCTGCTTTTGAATATACTGTCTAGGTTGGTCATAACTTTTCTTCCAAGGAATAAGCGTCTTTTAATTTCATGGCTTCAATCACCATCTGCAGTGATTTGGAACCCCCAAAATAAAGTCTGACATTGTTTCCACTGTTTCCCCATCTATTTCCCATGAAGTGATGGGACCAGATGCCATGATCTTCGTTTTCTGAATGTTGAGCTTTCAACCAACTTTTTCACTCTCCTCTTTCACTCTCATCAAGAGGCTTTTTAGTTCCTCTTTACTTTCTGCCATAAGGGCGGTGTCATTTGCATATCTGCGGTTATTGATATTTCTCCCGGCAATGTTGATTCCTGCTTGTGTTTCTTCCAGTCCAGTGTTTCTCATAATGTACTCTGCATATAAGTTCAATAAGCAGGGTGACAATATACAGCCTTGACATACTCCTTTTCCTATGTGGAACCAGTCTGTTGTGCCATGTCCAGTTCTAACTGTTGCTTTCTGACCTGCATACAGATTTCTCAAGGGATGGGTCAGGTGGTCTGGTATTCCCATCTCTTTCAGATTTTTCCACAGTTTACTGTGATCCACACAGTCAAAGGCTTTGGCATAGTCAATAAAGCAGAAGTAGATTGTTTTTCTGGAACTCTCTTGCTTTTTCCATGATCCAGTGGATGTTGGCAATTTGATCTCTGGTTCCTCTGCCTTTTCTTAAAACAGCTTGAACATTAGGAAGTTCACGGTTCACGTATTGCTGGAGCCTGGCTTGGAGAATCTTGAGCATTCCTTTCCTAGCGTGTGAGATGAGAGCAATTGTGCAGTAGTTTGAGCAGTTGTTGGCATTACTGCCAGCCAAAGGCCACTTTAAACCAAATTCACTTTTGAGCTTACTGTGGGATCTCCATAAACGTCTACTTATGAGTACAAGTTTTTAGAGGATTCTCTCCTTCCATTCTGCTCAGTGCCTCAGCAACTCTCATTTAGTTCTCTAACTCATCTTTTCTTCTGAGAGTAGCTTTTCAGGTTCATAGAGTATTGTGGGAGAGTCTCTTCTTACACCTTTGACTTTCGCCCCTTCACCATCAAGAGACCAATCAAAGTTCATGTTTGCTTGGATCCAAAAACGCTCTTGGAGCGAAAGCAGCACCCGTACTGCGCTCACTGCCCTAGGCATCGCCCCCTCTTTCCTTGGACTTTTGTACTGTTAATTCTTTACTACTAGATTGAAACAGAAGGAATTATTATCAGTTGGCCATTTTTTGGCTGTCAAAAGGTGAATCTAGTAAATACAACATTTAGCCAGATTTTGGATAGTTCTGTTTTATCCAACATTTTAAATTGTCTTCAACAGGAAGATTGACCTGAATAACCTAGTCTGCCAAATTCCCAGAAATGGAATCTATCTTTCAGCTGTTCCTGATGATGGTTGTGGGAAGACTTCCCTTTCCAAATCCAGCTCATTCATGTGTAATCTCTGCAAACTTTCTCCTACGGATTATCTCCTTATCTTGGGTGATCACAGTTTCTCTGTTTCAGCTAATTTCTTCTTTTCTGCCTTTTTTGGTGAATTCTTTATGTTGCTTTCCTCACAAGAAAACTTTTTCAGCAAATGAGAATGACATTCTCTTTCTCACAATGTACCTTCTAGTCACTGGAGAGAGTAAAGCAGGAAAGAGAAAGATGTCAAAAACCAGAAATAGATGAAAAGGAAACACAGCTGAAAGGCAAAAGGCTGTTATGAAAGGCTAATGTGAATAAAAGTCCAGGACTGCGGCCATGTGGTTGGCTAACAGCAACCAGTTCCATTTGGAGCAGAATCACAGGAAAAAGGTCTCCAAAAAGAAACAAAATTGAGAGATTACTGAATGTGTACTGGTTGTGTGTAAACATTTTGAGAGGAGAATTATCAGAAGTGAAGCTAGCGAATAGCTAAACTAAATAATGACAACATACATACATGTACTTCTCAAACAAACAAACACAAAATAAACTCTGGTAAAAATTAAAGCTGAGAGTAAAGAAAAGACGATCATAGTCATTGTGCACATGGTTCATCTATAAATAATATTTACAAAGCCATGATTATGAATATGGAAATTGGTTTACTGTGAAATATATATATATTAGGAGAATGGGGAGTGTACACATAGTTCAGGGGTGGTGTGAAGTGAAAGTGAAAGTCACTCAGTCGTGTCCAACTCTGCGACCTCATGGACTGTACAGTCCATGGAATTCTCCAGGCCAGGATACTGGAGTGGGTAGCCTTTCCCTTCTCCAGGGGATCTTCCCAACCTAGGGATCAAACCCAAGTCTCACGCATTGCAGGCAGATTCTTTACCAGCTGAGCCACAAGGGAAGACCATGAATGCTGGAGTGGGAAGCCTATCCCTTCTCCAGGGGATCTTTCTGACCCAGGAATTGAACCAGGGTCTCTGGCATTGCAGGCGAATTCTTTACCAACTGAGCTATGAGGGAAGTGGGTGGTTTAAGAGACTTAAATTCTTGTTTTCCATTTGGGGAAGTGAATAAGTCGTATCTAAATCACTGCAGATAGTGATTGCAGCCATGAAATTAAAAGATGCTTACAAGGAAAGTTATGACCAACCTAGACAGCATATTAAAAAGCAGAGACATTACTTTGTCAACAAAGGTCCATCTAGTCAAGGCTGTGGTTTTTCCAGTGGTCATGTATGGATGTGTGAGTTGGACTATAAAGAAAGCTGAGTGCAGAAGAACTGATGCTTTTGAACTGTGGTGTTGGAGAAGACTCTTGAGAGTCCCTTGGACTGCAAGGAGATCCAACCAGTCCATCCTAAAGGAGATCAGTCCTGGGTGTTCATTGGAAGGACTGATGCTGAAGCTGAAACTCCAATACTTTGGCCACCTGATGCAAAGAGCTGACTCATTGGTAAACACCCTGATGCTGGGAAAGATTGAGGGCAGGAACAGAAGGGGACGGCGGAGGAGCGAGATGGCTGGATGGCATCACTGACACAGTGGACATGGGTTTGGGTAGACTCCAGGAGCTGGTGATGGACAGGGAGGCCTGGCAAGCTGCAGTTCATGGGCTCGCAAAGAGTTGGACACGACTGAGCAACTGAACTGAACTGAACTGAAACCTAAAAATAAAAATGATAAACAATATTATAAATACAAATCATTTGTATTTCTGCATTGTCTTTGTAACTGCTCCTTTTTCATTTCTAATTTTGTTGATTTGATTCTTCTCTCTCTCTTTTTTTTCTTGATGAGTTTGGCTAAAAATTTGTCAATTTTGTTTATCTTCTCAAAGAACCAGCTTTTACTTTTGTTACTCTTTACTACTGTTTCTTTCATTTGTCTTTCATTTATTTCTGCTCTGAGCTTGATGATTTCTTTTCTTCTGCTAGTTTTTTTTTTTTTTGCTGCTGTTGTTGTTCTTCTTTTCCCAGTTGCTTAGGTGTAAAGTTAGGCTGTCTATTTGATGCTTTTCTTGTTCCTTGAGATAAGATTGTATTGCTATAAACATTCCTCTTAGAGCTGCTTTAGCTGCATCCCATAGGTTTTGAGTTGTTGTATTTTCATTGTCATTTGTTTCTAGGAATTTTTCCCCTTTTGATTTATTCAGTAACTTTATTTATATCAGTTTATACTATTTTATATTTATATATCTTTATTTATATTTATATCAGTTAATTATTTAGAAAAGTATTGTTTAATTTCCATGTGTTTATCTTTTTACAGTTTGTTTTTTTTTGTAATTGATATCTAGTTTCATAGCATTGTGGTCAAAAAGATGCCTGATATTATTTCAATTTTCTTAAGTTTACTGAGGCTTGATTTGTGACCCAAGATGTGATATATCCTGGAGAATGTTCCAAGTGCACTTGAGAAGAAGGTGTATTCTTCTGCATTTGGATGCAATGTCTTGAAGATATCAATGAGTTTCATCTGAGCTAATGTATCATTTAAGACTTGTGTTTCCCAATTCCATTCACCATTGCAACAAAAGAATAAAATACCTAGGAACATATCTACCTAAAGAAACCAAAGACCTATATATAGAAAACTATAAAACACTGGTGAAAGAAATCAAAGAGGACACTAATAGATGGAGAAATATACCATGTTCATGGATCGGAAGAATAATGTAGTGAAAATGAGAATACTACCCAAAGCAACCTACAGACTCAGTGCAATCCCTATAAAGCTACCACCAGTATTTTTCACAGAGCTAGAACAAATAATTTCATAATTTGTATGGAAGTACAAAAACTTTGAATAACCAAAGCAGTCTTGAGAAAGAAGAATGGAACTGGAGAAATCAACCTGCCTGACTTCAGGCTCTACTACAAAGCCACAGTCATCAAGACAGTATGGTTCTGGCACAAAGACAGACATATAGATCAATGGAACAAAACAGAAAGCCCAGAGATAAATCCACACACCTATGGACACCTTATCTTCGACAAAGGAGGCAAGAATATACAATGGATTAAAGACAATCTCTTTAACAAGTGGTGCTGGGAAAACTGGTCAACCACTTGTAAAAGAATGAAACTAGAACACTTTCTAACACCATTCACAAAAATAAACTCAAAATGGATTAAAGATCTAAACTTAAGACCAGAAACTATAAAACTCTTAGACGAGAACATAGGCAAAACACTCTCAGACATAAATCACAGCAGGATCCTCTATGATCCACCTCCCAGAATACTGGAAATAAAAGCAAAAATAAACAAATGGGATCTAATTAAAATTAAAAGCTTCTGCACAACAAAGAAAACTATAAGCAAGGTGAAAAGACAGCCTTCTGAATGGAAGAAAATAATAGCAAATGAAGCAGCTGACAAACAACTAATCTCAAAAATATACAAGCAACTTATGCAGCTCAATTTCAGAAAAATAAACGACCCAATCAAAAAAATGGGCCAAAGAACTAAATAGACATTTCTCCAAGGAAGACATACAGATGGCTAACAAACACATGAAAAGATGCTCAACCTCACTTGTTATCAGAGAAATGCAAATCAAGACCACAATGAGGTACCATTTCACACCAGTCAGAATGGCTGTGATCCAAAAGTCTACAAGCAATAAATGCTGGAGAGGGTGTGGAGAAAAGGGAACCCTCTTACACTGTCAGTGGGAATGCAAACTAGTACAGCCACTATGGAGAAGAGTGTGGAGATTTCTTAAAAAAACTGGAAATAGAACTGCCTTATGACCTAGCAATCCCACTGCTGGGCATACACACAGAGGAAACCAGAACTGAAAGAGACATGTGTACCCCAATGTTCACTGCAGTACTGTTTATAACAGCCAGAACATGGAAGCAACCTAGATGTCCATCACCAGACGATTTGATAAGAAAGCTGTGGTACATATACACAATGGAGTATTATACACAATGGAGTATACTCAGCCATTAAAAAGAATACATTTGAATCAATTCTAATGAAGTGGATGAAACTGGAGCCTATTATACAGAGTGAAGTAAGCCAGAAAGGAAAACACCAATACAGTATACTAACATATATGGAATTTAGAAAGATGGTAATGATAACCCTGTATTTGAGACAGCAAAAGAGACACAGATGTATAGAACAGACTTTTGGTCTCTGTGGGAGAGGGAGAGGGTGGGATGATTTGGGAGAATGGCATTGAAACATGTATGCTATCATGTAACAAATGAATCGCCAGTCTAGGTTCAATACAGGATACAGGATGCTTGGGGCTGGTGCACTGGGATGACCCAGAGAGATGATATGGGGAGGGAGGTGGGAGGGGGGTTCAGGATTGGGAACTCGTGTACATCCGTGGTGGATTCATGTCAATGTATGGCAAACCAATAGAGTATTGTAAAATAAAAATAATTTAAAAAAAGACTTGTGTTTCCTTAAAATTAATTTTCTCTTTGATGATCTGTCATTTGGTATAAGTGGGGTATTAATGTCTCCTACTATTATTGTGTTACTGTCAATTTCTCCTTTTATCTCTGTTAGTGCTTGTCTTATGTATTGAGGTGCTCTTGTGTTGGGCGCACAGATATTTACAATTGTTATGTCTTCCTCTTGGACTGATCCCTTGATCATTATGTAGTGTCCTTCCTTATCTCTTGTAATATTCTTTATTTTAAGGTCTTTTTTTTCTGATATGAAGATTGCTACTCCAGCTTTATTTTGATTTCCATTTGCATGGAATATATTTTTCCATTTTCTCACTTTCAGTCTCTATGTGTCTTTAGGTCTAAATTGGGTTTCTTGTAGACAGCATATATATGTGTCTTGTTTTTGTATCCAATCTGTGTCTTTTGGTTGGAGCAATTAATCCATTTACATTTAAAGTAATTATTGATATATATGTTCCTGTTGCCATTTTCTTAGTTGTCTCTGGCTTCCTTTTGTAGATCTTTTTCTTCTCCTCTTGTATTTCCTGACTATATACGTCTCTTTCACATTTGTTGTAAGTCTGGTTTGGTGGTACTGAATTCTTTTAACTTTCAAGTGCTAGTGTTCGTCGCTCAGTCATGCCCAACTCTTTGCAACCCCGTGGACTGCAGCTCACCAGGCACCTGTGTCCATGGGATTTTCCTGGCAAGGATATTGGAGTGGGCTGCTATTTCCTTCTCCAACAAATTCATGTAACTACCACACAAAAACAGCATTAGTCACAAAAGAAAAACCAATTCCCAGCCAAAACACAGTATTCATTTTTTTAACCTATCACGTTGACAAAGATTATCTCATCATTAGCAAGAGTTCAAGGAAATGAACACTAACCTCTGGTGAGGTGCAATATTTAGAGGAACAAGTTCCTAACTTTTGACCAGGGTTCTTAACTACATATATTGTACAAAATGTGTATAGAATGTTTGCTGCAAGCATCTGTACCAGAAAAGATAAAACTGAAATACTCAAATATCCAACAATAAGTTACTGCTGAGGTGTGGCAGAGTAGAATACTGTGCAATGACTAATGTTGCAGACTTTTACTCATCTGTAAAAGTCTTTTGATTTCTCCATCAATATTGAACGAGAACCTTGCGTGGTAATCTTTTTCCCTTTCAGTACTTTAAATATATCCTGCCATTCCCTTCTGGCCTGCAGAGTTTCTGCTGAATGATCATCTGTTAAATGTATGGGGTTTCCCTTGTATGTTACTTGTTGCTTTTCCCTTGCTGCTTTTAACATTCTTGCTTTGTGTTTAACCTTTGCTAGTTTTATTAATATGTGTCTTGGGGTGTTTTTCTTTGGGTTTATCCTGTATGGGACTCTTTGAGCTTTTTGTGCTTGATTGACTATTTCCTTTTCCATGTTGGGGAAATTTTCAACTATAATCTCGTCAAAATTTTTCTCATACACTTTTTTTTTCTCTTCTTCTGGGACTCCTATAATTTGAGTGTTGGTGCATTTAATATTGTCACAGAAGACTCTGAGACTATCCTCAGTTATTTTCATTCTTTTTACCTTATACTGCTTTTTAACAGCTACTCCCACCAGGGACAGGGGAATCTGGTTGGCTTCCGTCTATGGGGTTGCACGGAGTCGGACGCGACTGAACGACTTAGCAGCCACCACTTTATCTTCCAGCTCATGGATCTGTTCCTCTGCTTCAGATATTCTGCTATCGATTCCTTCTAGAGTATTTTTAATTTCAGTAATTGTGTTCTTTGTCTCTCTGTATTTATTCTTTAATTCTTCTAGTATTTGTTAATTGATTCTTCCATTTTCTCCATTCTATTTTCAAGGTTTCAGATCATCTTTACTATCATTATTCTGAATTCTTTTTCAGATAGTTTGCCTATTTCCTCTTCATTTATTTGGATTTTGTGTTTCTAGGTTGCTCCTTCATTTGTGCACTACTTCTCTGCCTTTTCATTATTTATTAAGTTATTGTGTTTGAGGTCTCATTTTTCCAGTCTTCAAGGCTGAATTCTTTTTCCTTTTGGTTTCTGCCCTGGTAAGGTTCGTCCAGTGGTTTGTGTAAGCTTCCTGTAGGGCATGACTTTTGGATGCATTCTGGTGGGAGGAGGTGAGTTTTTTTTTGTTTTTTTTTTTTTAATCTGATGGGTAGGATTGAGTGAGTCTGCTGATGATTGGGTTTGCATTTTTGTCTTGTTTGTTATTTGTATGCAGCATCTTGCACAGGATACTACTGGCAGTTGGGCGATGCTGGGTCTTGTATACAAATGGTTGCCCATGTGGGAGTTCTCACTATTTGATACTTCCTAGAGTTAGGAGTTCTCTGGTAGTCTAGGGTCTTGGAGTTAGTGCTCCCACTCCAAAGGCTCAGGGCTTGATCTCTGGCCAGGGATGGAGATTCCACAGTGCTTCGTTATGGCATTAAATGGGATTAAAACAAATATCCAAATCAAAAACCAAAAGACACACCACAGACAAATGGAAATTACCAAATCAGGCAAATAATAGCTGAAATAATGGAATATACACCCATAAGCAGAATCAAAACAGTCCAAAAATAAATAAATAAATAAAGCACAATAGATTGACCCAGCGAGCAAAGTAAACCAAAAAGTTAAGAACAAAATTAACTAAAGCACAAACTGGAAACCAAAACTAAAGCAAGGTGCCAACTGGGGAATAAAGCAATAAAAACAAGGGGAAAAAAACCCAAATATGGTGAGAAAAAGAAAGAAAGACTAGAAATGCAAAGTTAAGTAGAGGTAGATAAAGATTTATATATATTAAAGATTAACTGCAAGAGGAAAAGGAGTCTGCCTAGTTGATCGTGTGGACTTAATCTGCGGCTTGTACAGCTGGTGGGAAGGTTTCGGGTCTTCTTCCTTAGCCACAGTGTCCCGGGTTTCAATTGTGGTTTTATTTCCATCTTTGCATCTGGGTCATCCACAGGGGTTTGCTCCTGAGGCTGTCCTGGAGGACTTATGTCTACTCCAGTGAGTGCCAGGTGTGGAGGTGGTGCAGCTGCTTGGGACTCAGGGGTCCTGGCAGCACAAGGTACTCAGGGAGTTGGCAGCAAGGGCAGCGGGAAATATGGTGCTCTAGAAGGGTATGGCAACCAACTCCAGTATTCTTGCCTGGAGAATCCTCCAGAAAGAGAAGCCTGGCGGGCCACAGTCCACAGGGTCTCAAAGAGTTGGATATACCTGAAGTGAGTCTGCATGTACAGACACAGGACTTTTTCTAGCCTGTGGTAGCTCTGCCCTAGTGAGGACTGAGTGTGAGGGTGTCACAGCTGCTTGGGTCGCAGGGACCTTGGTGGCGCCAAGTATGCAGGGGTCACGGACCGCCTCAGCCGCGGAAGGTGTGGCCCTTCAGAGTCTTTCTCCGGCCCTCCGGCAGCCAGTGATCAGAGGCCTCTTTGGATAGTCCTTTTCCGTTGCACCGCCCGTTTCAGGCACTTAAAGGGCTCTCTTGCCTGGGGTCCTTCTCTGTTGCTCAGTGAGTCAGACACATAAAGAGGCTCCCCTTGTTTGGGGTTCTACTCTGGTGTTTCCATGCGTCAGGCAACTGAGGGGACAGCGTCTCTATCGTTCAGCTGCTGGCGCTGGCATGTGGGTAGAGATAGGCTCTCCCTGTGATGGCTCCACCCCCTACGCCTGACTCAGCAGTACCACCTTGCTTCCATGGCTTCCCGGCTTTCCTCTACAGGCATTTCCCACCACAGTCTCCTCCCTCACATCTCCTCGGCCTGTCTCCCCGCAGTCAACAGCAGACCTCTCCCTGGGATTGCTCCACATCCCTACACTCCAGCTCCCAGTCGCTGTGCCTTCTAGGGGACCTGCATCCCTGTCTGGGTATGGCTGCAGCAAGGATTGTCTGTGTGATTCTCAATCCATTTAAGCTGCCACAGATCAGCCTAAAATATTTCTCCTTTAACCCAAGCAATTGCCCCAATGTGGGGATCAACCCCTGCTTCATTTCCCCCACCTGCTGAGTGAAGGTCCAGTCCAGCTATCCTGTTTTTCTCCCTCGTTCCTTCATCCTACCCACTTTTGCGTGGTTCTATATATTCTTTTCAGGTGGTCAGGTACTCCTGCCTGCTCTTGGCTGGTGTTCTGCAAGCACTCCTGTCAGAAGGTGTATTTCTGATGTATCTGTGGAGAGAGATGTACTCCACGTCCATCTGCTCCACCATCTTGTTCCCTGTGAATTGTTTTTAAAGATGTTTTGCCCATTTGTTTTTAGTAGTATGTGTTCTTTTAGAAATTTATATAATTTGTAATGAGAGCTGTTTTATACATATTACAAATATTTCCCCCTTTCTCATCAATAAGTTTTGCAAATAATGTCATTAATGTATAGAAGTTTTGAAAATTGTAAATAGTTAAATCTGCTAGTGTCTTCTTTTATGTCTAATGGATTTGGGATCCTGCTTAGAAAAACTTTTGCATATCAAATATGAAGATATGTCCTTACATTTATATTTTAATACTTTTAAATTCTATTTTATGCATTTGATTCTTTAATCAAATTGGATTCTATTTTTGTAAACAGTGATGGATTAAGTATCTATGTAGTTTATCTGTGAAGTGAAATGAAAGTTGCTCAGTTATGTCTGACTCTTTGCAACCCCATGGATTATACAGTCCATGGAATTCTCCAGGCCAGAATACTGGAGTGGGTAGCCTTTCCCTCCTCCAGGGGATCTTCCCAACCCAGGGATCAAACCCAGGTCTCCTGCATTACAGGCAGATTCTTTACCAGCTGAGCCACAATGGAAGCCCAAGAATACTGGAGTGGGTAGCCTATCCCTTCTCCAGCAGATCTTCCCACTCCAGGAATCAGACTGGGGTCTCTTGCATTGCATGTGGATTCTTTACCAACTGAGCTATCAGGAAAGCCCACAGTAGGACTTTATCCATTTTAGATATAATGAGTAGTGTACATGTTCATCTGAAACTCCCTAATTATCTCTTCCCCTCATTCCTCCCCCGCTGGCAAACATGTTTTTTCTCTAAGTCTGTGAGGTCTGTAAATAAGCTCATTTGTAGCATTTCTTTTGAGCTTCCACATATAAAGAATGTCACATGATATTTCTCCTGCTCTGTCTTACCACACTCAGTATGACAGTCTTTAGGTCAATCCACGTTGCTGCAAATAGCATGTTTCATTCTTTTTGATGTTGTTTGGTCGCTAAATCATGTTGGAGTCTTTGCGTCCCCATGCTGCTGCTGCTGCTAAGTTGCTTCAGTCGTGTCTGACTCTGTGCGACCCCATAGACGGCAGCCCACCAGGCTCCCTTGTCCCTGCTATTCTCCAGGCAAGAACACTGGAGGGTTGCCATTTCATTCTCCAGTGCATGAAAGTGAAAAGTGAAAGTGAAGTAGCTCAGTCATGTCCGATTCTTAGCGACCCCTGCAGCCCACCAGGCTCCTCCGTCCATGGGATTTTCCAGGCAAGAGTACTGGAGTGGGGTGCCATTGCCTTCTCCATTGTGACCCCATGGACTGCAGCATATCAGGCTTCCCTGTGGTACTGCTGATTCTGCCTAGAGTGCGGGCTGTCTTGCTGTTCACACTGTCTGCACTGTTCATGATGCCAGGATAGGCCAGGTGCGAGCTAAGAGGCTGGAAGAAGACTCGAGGAGCCGTAGGAACTAGAGACAGGTTTATTCTCTCCTGGCTGATGCAGCATCAACACAGTCTCTCTCATAGCTGATGCAGCAGCCGTAATAACTGACACCTTACATTCTCTTCTGTCATAGCTGACCCAACAGACACAGCTGTGATACAGCAGTAATACTCACCGCTTTGTAGATGGAGCTCACATATCTGTACCACACGCAAAACTGGAGACCAAGCAAGTACCTCGTGATGCGCTTGTGCAGGGCTGTAAGTGATCTCGGCTGTTACAGAGGCATTATTTACAAAACTTGAAGACTCCATCTTGGCTAACTTGCTCTCCCCACACTCCACCCTTTCGGGGTGTTTTGCCTCACATTCTGTGCAGTCCATCTTCTGTGATATTTCCTCGGAGAGTGACACTGACCCTTGGATTTGCATCTTGTAACAGCAATAGCTATAATAACAAGCAGTTACACCCCCAATACAGAGCAGAAGCCAATGGTAGATATCACCTGGAACTTGTGTTGCAGCCCTTGCCCTCACGGGGCTAGAAGAGCCACCTGCTGCATGAGGAATGCCTTTATCTTCCAAGGCCAAGTCCAGTCCACTGTCTGTCCTTGTGAGATTGTAGGAAAGCCTCCACAGGGCCAACTGCGCCTCTGAGGAGCTTTTTTATTAGGGAACCACAAACCCCCCACAGGCATCAGGCTGCTCGCGCTTCTCTTTCTGCTGTACAACAGGCCTCACTGCCCAGTGGGGACCCGCAGTTGCATAATGTTCATATCGCCGCTGCCACTTACTGCCTCACTGTCAGAGAGGCTGTGTTCTTTAGAGTCATGGGGTCCTTGCTCTAATGCCAGTGTATGTTGCTCTAGTTCTTCCAAGTGTCTCTGCACATTGTGCACTGGTGTGGCATTGCATAGGGCACAATGCCCTGGCATTCGCCTCCAGGGTAGTCAGGAAGATCCATGTCACGGTTCCAGCGCAGTCTGTGCCACCTTGTTTGGCAAACAGGAACTCACTTCCTGTACGCCTTTTCATTTTTTTTTTTTTCTCACAAGTTTATTATCTAACCATCATTTTTCTTTTTTTTTAAATTTTTAAAAATACTTTATTCTACTTTACAATACTGTATTGGGTTTGCCATACATTGATATGAATCAGCCACATGTGTCCACGATCTCCCAATGCCGAAGCCCCCTCCCACCTCCCACCCCACACAGTCTCCCTGGATCATCCCATACACCAGCCCCAAGCATCCTGTGCCTTTTCAAAGCTATCTGGTGAACTGTCTACCACCTCCCTGTCTTCTACCAGAACCCATGCTGAGAGGATCGCAGTCACATGGTACAAAATGCTGCTGCTGCTGCTGCTAAGTAGCTTTAGTCATGTCTGATTCTGTGCAACCCCATGGACTGCAGCCAACCAGGCTCCTCCGCCCATGAGATTTTCCAGGCAAGAGTACTGGAGTGGGGTGCCATTGCCTTCTCCGACCAAATGCTACCACATGCTATATATGTGGCCACTGGCTTCCTCCATCCAGTGGAGCCTCAGGCTCCCCACCTGTTGGGTATCCTGCAGACTACACCAATTGTCTTGCTGATCCTGCTCACAGTACCAATTGTCTTGCAGTTTACAAGGTCCACACTGCTCATGAGGCCAGGGCTGGCAAGGCTTGAGCTAAGAGGCTGGAAGGAGACTTGGGGAGCATAGGAATGCACACACATTTATTCTCCCCTGGCTGACGCAGCGGCCATAATAACAGACACCCTATATTCTCTCCTCTCGTGGCTGACCTAACACACACAGCCCTGACGCAGCAGTAATTCCCCTCACTTTATGGGTAGAACTCACATATCCATAGTGCACACAAAACTCGTGACCAAGTGAGTACCTTCTGATGCTCATGTGCAGTGCTATAAATGATCTCTGCTGTTACATAGTCGTTATTTATAAAACGTGGGATGAGAGAGCCTGAACACGCCATCGTGGCCAATCTGCTCTCTCCCCAAACCTGTCCTTCACAGTCCCCTGGAGCTTGCTCAAACTCATGTCCACTGCATCAGTGATGCTATCTAACCATCTCATCCTCTGTCACCCCCTTCTTTTGCTTTCAATCTTTTCTAGCATCAGGGTCTATTCCAGTGAGTCAGCTCTTCATATCAGGTGGCCAAAGTATTGGAACGTCAACACCAGTCCTTCTAATGAATATTCAGGGTTGATTTCCTTTGGGATTGAGTGGTTTGATCTTGCAGTCCAAGAGACTCTCAAGAGTCTTCTCTAGCACCACAGTTAGAAAGCAGCAATTCTTCAGCTCTCAGCCTTATTTATGGCCCATCTCTCACATCCGTACACAACTACTGGAAAAATTATAGCTTTGACTATACAAAGTTTTGTCAGAAAAGTGATATTTTTAATATACGTTCTAGGTTTGTCATAACTTTTCTTCCAAGGAGCAAGCATCTTTTAATTTCATGGCTGCTGTCATTGTCTGCTGTGACTTTGGAACCCAAGAAAATAAAAATAAAATCTGCCACTGTTTCCATTTTTTCCCCATGTATTTACCATGAAGTGATGGGACCAGATGCCATAATCTTCATTTTTTGAATGTTGAGTTTTAAGTCAATTTTTCACGTTCCTCTTTCATCCTCACCAAGAGGCTCTTTAGTTCCTCTTCTCTTTCTGCCATAAGTGTCATCTGCCTATCTGAGGTTGTTGATATCTTGCCTGGCAATCTTGACTCCAGCTTGTGATTCATCCAGGTTTTTCATTTTGCATGATGTACCCTACATAAAAGTTAAATAAGCAGGGTGACAATATATAGCCTTGACATACTCCTTTCCAAATTTGGAACCAGTCCATTATTCCATGTCCGGTTCTAACTGTTGTGTTTTGACCTGCATATAGGTTTCTCAGGGAGACAGGTAAAATGGTCTGGTATTCCCATCTCTTTAAGAATTTCCCACAGTATGTTGTGATCCACCCAGTCAAAGGCAGAAGTAGGTAATTTTCTGCAATGCCCTTGATTTTTCTGTGATCCAGCAAATGTTGGCAATTTGACCTCTGGTTCCTCTGCCTTTTCTAAATTTAGCTTGTGCATCTGGAATTTCTCAGTTCATGTACTGTTGAAGCCTAGCTTGAAGAATTTTGAGCATTATCTTGCTAGCATGTGACAAAGGTCCGTCTAGTCAAGGCTATGGTTTTTCCAGTGGTCGTGTATGGATGTGAGAGTTGGACTGTGAAGAAGGCTGAGCGCTGAAGAATTGATGCTTTTGAACTGTGGTGTTGGAGAAGACTCTTGAGAGTCCCTTGGACTGCAAGGAGATGCAACCAGTCCATTCTAAAGGAGATCAGTCCTGCATGTTCTTTGGAAGGAATGATGCTAAAGCTGAAACTCCAGGACTTTGGCCACCTCATGCAGAGTGGACTCACTGGAAAAGACTGATGCTGGGAGGGATTGGGGGCAGGAGGAGAAGGGGATGACAGAGGATGAGATGGCTGGATGGCATCACTGACTCAATGGAAGTGAGTTTGGGTGAACTCTGTGAGTTGGTGATAGACAGGGAGGCCTGGCATGCTGTGATTCATGGGATTGCAAAGAGTCAGACATGACTGAGCGACTGAACTGACTGAACTGATGTGAAATGAATGTAGTTGTATGGTAGTTGAAACCATCTTTGGCATTGCCTTTCTTTGGGATTGCAATAAAAACTGACCTTTTGCATTCCTTTTCCCAAAACCCATTGCTGAGTTTTCCAAATTTGCTGACAAGAGTATAGTACTTTAACAGCATTATTGTTTAGGATTTCAAATAGCTCATCTGGAATTCTATACCTCTACTAGCTTTGTTTATAGGAATGCTTCCTAAGGCCCACTTGACTTCACACTCCAGGGTGTCTGGCTCTAGGTACATGACCACACCATTATGGTTATCTGGGTCACTAAGATCTTTTCTGTATAGTTCTGTGTATTTTTACCACCTCTTCTTAATCTCTTCTGTTTTTGTCCTTAATTGTGTCCAGGCTGACAGGACATGTTCTCTTGATGTCTCTTAGTTTCTTGAAGAGATCTCTAGTCTTTCCCATTCTATTTCTTTCTTCTATTTCTGTGCATTTTTTCACTTGAGAAGGCTTTCTTATTGCTCCTTACTATTCTCTGGAACTCTGCATTCAGTTGGGTATATCTCTCCCTTTCTCCTTTGCCTTTCACTTCTTTCCTCAGGTATTTGTAAGGCCTTCGGATTATCATTTTGCCTTCTTGCATTTCTTTTCTTTGGGGTGGTTTTGGTCCTTGCCTCCGGTACAGTGTTACAAACCTCTGTCCATAGTTCTTCAGGCATTCTGCCTACAAGATCTAATCCCTTGAATCTCTTTGTCACCTCCACTGTATAATCACAAGGGATTTAATTTAGGTTATACCTGAATGGCCTATTTTCTTCAATTTAAGCCTGAATTTTGCAATAAAGAATTCGTGATCTGAGCCACAGTCAGCTCTGTGATCTTGTTTTTGCTGACCGTGCAGAGATTTTCCATCTTCGGCTGCAAAGAACGTAATCAATCTGATTTCAGTGTTGACCATCTGGTCATGTCCATGTGTAGAGTTGTCTCTTGTGTTGTTGGAAGAGGGTGTTTGCTATGACCAGTGCGTTCTCTTAGCAGAATTCTGTTAGCCTTTGCCTGACTTCATTTTGTACTCCAAGGGCAAACTTGCCTGTTACTCCCATATCTCTTGACATCCTAGTTTTGCATTCTAATTCCCTATGATGAAAAAGACATCTTTTTTGGTGTTAGCTCTAGAAGGTCTTGTATGTCTTCATAGAACTGTTAGACTTCAGCTTCTTTGGCATTAGTGTTTGGGGCCTAGACTTGGATTACTCTTGCATTGAATGGTTTATCTTGGACAGGAACCAAGATTATTCTCTGGTTTTTGAGATTGCTCCCAAATACTGCATTTTAGACTTTTTATTGACTATGAGGACTACTCTATTTCTTTTAAGTGATTCTTGCCCACAATAGTATTTACAATGGTCATCTGAATTCAGTCCTCCCATTCCTATCCACTTTAGTTTACTGATTCCTAAGATGTCAATATTCGGTCTTGCCATCTCCTGCTGGACCACATCCAATTTACCTTGATTCCTAGACCTAACATTCTAGGTCCCTGTGCAATATTGTTATTTATGGCATCAGACTTGACTTTACCACTGTCACATCCACAACTAAGCATCATTTCTGCTTTAGCCAAGCCTCTTTATTTTTCTGGATCTATTTATCTACTCTCCCCCAGTATCATGGACACATATGGACCTGGAGGGCTCAGTTTCTGGTGTCATATCTTTTTGCTTTTTCATACTGTTCAGGGGGTTCTTGAGGCTAGAATAAAGTGGTTTGCTGTTCCCTTCTTCAGTGGACATGTTTTGTCAGAACTCTCCACCGTGACACTTTCATCTTGGGTAGCCCTGCATGGCGTGGCTCACAGCTTCATTGAGTTAGCAGCAGCAGCAGTGATGCATGTGGCTAGCATTTGGCTAGCTTTCTGTGACTGTAGTTTTCATTCTGGAGGCTGTGGTTCTTGCTGCTTCTGTATGCCTTCTGATTATGAGGATAAGAGGAAGTGTAAGCTTCCTCATGGGAGGGACTGGCTGTAGGGAAACTGGGTCTTGCTCTGGTGGGCAGGGCCATGCTCAGTGAATCTTTAATCCAATTTTCTGCTGATGGGTGGGGCTGTACTGCCTTGTTAGTTGTTTAGACTAAGGTGGCTCAGTCCTGGAGCCTTCAGGCTCCATAGTAGGGCTAAAGGTGACCTCCTAAAGGACTTATGCCAACAAGTGCCTCTCAGGACTGCTGCCAGTGCCCCTGTCCCCACGGCAGGTCATGCCAACCTATTCTCCTCCTATTGAGGAGACTCTCAAACACTAACACCAGGCTTCTGTTTAGTGGCTAAGTAATATCCCATTGTATATCTATGAGGTGAAGTCGCTCAGTCGTGTCCACCTCTTTGTGACCCCATGGACTGTAACCTACTAGGCTTCTCTGTCCGTGGGATTTTCCAGGCAAGAATACTGGAGTGGATTGCCATTTCCTTCTCCAAGGGATCTTCCCTACCCAGGGATCGAACCTGGGTCTCCCACATTGGAGGCAGATGCTTTAACCTCTGAGCCACCAGGGAGGCCTGTATATCTATACCACATCTTTATCCATTCCTCCGTTGATGGATGTTTAGGTTGCTTCCACGTCTTGGCTATTATAAACAGTGTTGCAATGAACATTAGGATGCATGTATCTTTTTAGACCAAATTTTTCTCTGGATATATAACCATGAGTGGGATTGCAGGGTAGCATGTTAGCTCTATTTTTAGATTTTTGAGGAAACTCTGTACTGTTCTCCATTAGTGGTTATACAAATTTACCTTCCTACTGACAGTGTGGGGTTTTTTGATGATAGCCATTTTGACTGGTGTGAGGTGATATCTCATTATAGTTTTGGTTTGCATTTCCCTAATAATTAGTGACACTGACTATTTTTTCATGTACCTCTTGAGTATCTGTATGTCTTCTTTAGAGAAGTGTCTATTTATGTCTTCTGCCCATTTTTTGATTAGGTTGTTTATTGTGATGATGTTAAGCCTCATAAACTGTAAATTTTGGAGACTAATCCCTTGTTGGTCACATCCTTTGTGAATACTTGCTCCCAATCTGTGGGTTGTCTTTTAATTTTGTGTCTTATTTCCTTTGCTATGTAAAAGGTTTTGAATTTAAGTAGGTCCCATTTGTTTAATTTTATGTCCATTATTTTGGGGGACAGATCAAAAAGATATTGCTATAATTCATGTCAGAGAGTGTTCTGCTTATGTTTTCCTCTAGGAGTTTTATAGTGTCTTGTCCAATATTTAGGTCTTTAGTCCATCTTGAGTTTATTTTTGTGTATGGTGTTAAAGCATGACTAATTTAATTTGTTTACAAGTAGCTGCCCAGTATTCCCAGAACCATTTGTTGAAGAGATTATCTTTCCAACATTGTGTAGTTTTCCCTCCTTTGTCATAGATTAATTGACCATAAGTCCCTGGGTTTCTTTCTGGGCTTTCTACCCTGTTCTATTGATCTATATTTCTATTTTTGTGAAAGTACCATACTGTTTTGATGACTATAGCTTTGTAGTATAGTCTGAAGTCAGGGATTCCTGAGTCCTCCAGGGATTCCTGACTTCAGACTAGATATTTTATTCTTTTTGTTCTAATAGTAAATGGAATTGCTTCTTGAATTTCTCTTTTTGACCTTTGTTGTTAGAAATGCAATAGGTGTCTGTGTGTTAATTTTGTAACCTGCAACTTACCAAATTCACTGATGTACTTTAGTAGGACTTCAAAAAGTATGCTGAATAAAAGTGGCAAGAATGGATATTCTTGTCTTGTTCCTGTTCTTAGAGGAAATGCTTTCAGCTTCTCACCATTGAGGATGATATTAACTGTAGGCTTGTCACATATGGCCTTTATTATGTCTCCTATGCCCACTTTCTGAACAGTTTTTTTTTTTTTTTACATCATAAATAGGGGTGCTGAATTTTGTCAGAAGCCTTTTCTGTATCTATTGAGTTGATCATAGGTTTTTAGTCTCCCATTTGTTGATGTGTTGTATCACACTGATTGATTTGAGCATATTGAAAAATCCTTGCATCCCACTTGATCATGATGTATGATCTTTTAAATGTATTTTTGGATTCAGATTGCTAGTATTTGTCCAGTAATTTTGCATCTATGTTCATTAGTGATATTGATCAGTAATTTTCTTTTTATTATTGTATCTTTATCTGGTTTGGGTATCAGGATGATAGTGGCCTCATAGAATGAGTTCAGGAGTTTTCCTTCTTCTGCAATTTTGGGAACGATTTCAGAAGGAAATTTGTTAGCTCTTCTCTAAATGTTGATAGAATTCACCTGTGAAGCCATCAGGTCCTGGACTTTTGTTGTTGGGAGTTTTTAAATCACAGTTTCAATTTCAGTGTTTGTGATTGGTCTGTTCATATTTTCTGTTTCTTCTTCGTTCAGTCTTGGGAAACTGTGAACTTGCCCATTTATTCCAGGTTGTCAATTTTATTGGAATACTGTTGCTTGTCATAGTCTCTGATGATCTTTTGTATTTCTGTGGTGTCCGTTGTAACTTCTTTTCATTTCTAATTTTATTAATTTGAGTCTCTTCCTTTTTTCTTAAAGAGTCTGGGTAAAGGTTTATCAACTTTGTCTTTTCAGATAACCAGTTTTTTTCCCATTAATCTTTACTATTGTTTTATTTGTTTCTATTTCACTTATTTCTGCTCTGATCTTTATGAGTTCTTTCCTTTTACTAATTTTAGGTTTTGTTTGTTCTTTCTTTAGTTCTTTTGGGTGTGAAGTTAGGTTGTTTATTTGAGATTTTTCTTCTTCTTGAGGTAAGACTGTATTGCTGCAAACTTCCCTCTTAGAACTGCTTTTGCTGTATCCCACAGGTTTTTGATAGTTGTGTTTTCACTTTCATTTGTCTCTAGGCATTTTTTAATTTCTTCTTTAATTTCTTCAGTGATTCACTGGTTGTTTAGTAACATAATTTTTAGACTCTAGTGTTTTTGTCTTTTATAGTTTTTCTTATTGCTTATCTCTACTCTCATAGCATTATGATTGGAAAAGTTGCTTGATATGATTTCAGTTTTCTTAAATTTACCAAGGCTTTCCTTGTGGCCCAGCATGTGGTTAACCCTAGAGAATGTTCCTTGTACACTTGAGAAAATGTGTATTCTGCTGCTTTTGGACAGAATGCTCTATAAATATCAGTGACACATAGACGGACACATTTGGTCTATGACACATATGTCATCTAAGGCCTGTGTTTCCTGATTGATTTCCTGTCTGGATGACCTGTCCATTGATGAAAGTGGGGTGTCAAAGGCCCCATTATTACTGTGTTGCTGTCACTTTTCCCCTCTATGGTTGTTGGTATTTGCCTTACACATTGAGGTGCTTCTATGTTGGATGCGTATGTATTTAAAATTTCTGTATATTCTTCTTGGATTGATCCCTTGATTCTTATGTAATGTTCTTTTTCTCTAAAAACAGTCTTTGTTTTAAAGTCTATTTTGTCTGATAGACTACTCCAGCTTCTTCTACTGTATTTCTACTCCAGCTTCTTTTGATTTCCATTTGCCTGCAATACCTTCTTCCATCCCCTTACTTTCAGTTTGTATGTGTCCCTTGGTCTGCGGTGGGTCTGTTGTAGACAGTAGCTATATGAGTCTTATTTTTGTGCCCACCCAGTCAATCTGTCTTTTGGTTGGTAAATTTAATCCATTTACATTTAAGATATTTACTGACATACATATGCTTATTGTTTTACACTTGTTTTTGTAGGTCTTTTCCTTCTCTTGTGTTTCCTGCCCACAGAAGTTCCTTTAGCATTTGTTGCAAAGCTAGTCTAGTGGTGCTGAATTCTCTGTTTCTGCTTGTCTATAAATCTTTTGATTTCTCCATCAAATCTGAATGAAAGCCTCACTGAGTAAAGCATTCTTGGTTTTAGGTTCTTCCTTTTCACCATTTAAAACATATCATGCTACTTCCTCTGGCTTGTGGAGTTTCTGCTGAGAAATCAGCTGACAATCTCGTTGGGTATTCATTTGTATGCTATTTGTCATTTCCTCCTTGTTTCTTTTAATATTTTATATTTGTCTTTAATTTTTTTCAATTTGACTACTATGTTGCTTGGCATATTCCTTC
Source organism: Nanger dama (assembly GCA_917880005.1). Lineage (NCBI taxonomy): Eukaryota > Metazoa > Chordata > Mammalia > Artiodactyla > Bovidae > Nanger > Nanger dama. The sequence goes on along the minus strand of CAKJTW010000044.1, from coordinate 5,560,492 downwards.
TTGAGTTTATCCTGCCTGGGATTCTCTGAATTTCTGGGACTTGTTTGACTGTTTCTTTTCCCATGTTGGGGAATTTTTCAGCTATTTACCTCTTCAAATACTTTAGGCCCTTGCTCTCTCTCTTCTTCTGAAACCCCTACAGTGTGAATGTTTGTGCCTTTAACATTGTCCCAGAGGTCCGTTAGGCAGTCTTCTTTTTTTTTTCTTTAATTCTGTTCCGTGGCACTGATTACCACCATTCTGTCTTCTAGGTCCTTTATCTGTTCTGCCTCAGTTATTCTGCTATTGATTACTTATAGTAAATTTTTCATTTCAGTTATTGTATTGTTCATCTCAGTTTGTTCCTTAGTTCTCCGAGGTCGTGGTTAAATATTTCTTGCATCTGCTCAGTCTCTGCCTCCATTCTTTTTTCAACATCTTGAAACATCTTCACAATCATTATTCTGAATTGTTTTTCTGGAATGGAGGCAACCATTACATTTAGTTATTTTTCTGGGATTTTAATCTGTTCTTTCATCTGGGACATAATTCTTTGCCTTTTTATTTTGTTTAACTTTCTGTGATTATAGTTTTTGTTCTGGAGGCTGAAGGATTATAGTTCTTCTAGCTTCTATTGTCTGCCCTCTGTTGGATGTAAGGGATGTAAGAGACTTGTGCAAGCTTCCTGATGGGAGAGAGTGGCAGTGAGTAAAATTTGGTCTTGCTCTGGTATGCAGAGCTGTGCTCAGTAAAACTTTAATCCACTTATCCTCTGATGGTGGGGCTGTGCCCCCTCCCTGTTAGTTGTTTGTCCTGAGGCAACCGAGCCCTGGAGTCTATAGGCGCTATGGTAGGGCTAATGGCAATCTCCAGGAGGACTCACCCCGGGTACTTCCTATAACTGCTTCTGCCAGTGCCCTTGTCCCCGTGGTGAGCCACCACAGCCCCCTGCCTCTGCAGGACACCCTCCAGCACTAGCAGGTAGGTTAGATTCAGTCTCCTGTGGGGTCACTGCTCTTTTCCTGTGTGTCCTAGTGCACACAAGATTTTGTGTGGAAAATTCGCTTCCAAGGGTGGGGTCTTTGTTTCCCCTAGGACTGTGGAAGTCCTGCAATCAAATCCTGCTGGCCTTCAAAGCCAGGTTCCCCATGAATTCCTAGTCCCTTTGCTAGATCTGCAGGTTCAGAAGCCTGATGTGGGGCTCAGAACCTTCACATCAGAGTAAGAACTTCCATGGTATAATTGTCATCCGGTTTGTGGGTTGCCCACCCAACAGGTACAGGATTTTAATTTTTCATGATTGCGCTCCTCTTATGGCCTCATGGTCTCATTGTGGCTTCTCTTTTGTTTTGGATGTTGGGTATCTGTTTTGGTGGGTTCCGGTGTCTTCCTGTTGATGGTTTTTCAACAGTTGTGATTTCAGTGTTCTTGCAGGATGAGGTAAATGCATGTCCTTCTACTCAGGGATCTTAAGCTAATCTCAGATATATTTTTAAATAGAATCATTTTGCAAATTTCAAGGAATCTTTTAGGATTTTGGCTTGGATTTTTCCAGTTTGTGTATTATTTCAGAGAGATTTTATCCCTAATTTGAGCATTTCCAATGAAAATTATGGAGTTATTCAGCTTTTAAAAATGTTCTTCAATAATATAATTTATAATATTTTTCCTGTGGGGTTTAAAAAAATTTCATGTCTTTTAAATAGCATTTTCCCTCCATTAAAATTATAAATGTGATTGCTGATGTATAGGAAGTCAATTTTTCTATGGTGGGATTGGGAGGGAGATTTGCTGAGGGAAGAAAAGGATGACACTAAAATTTATTTCTTGACTTGTTTTCCTGGAGATATGAGCTAGATACATCTTCCTGGGAGAGATATCAATATAGCTTAGGGGCTTTAAAATGTATTAAGAAATATTTTATACATGCAAAAAATATGTATAATGTCTATCTAAGGAATAAAAAATAATATAATAAACCCTCATCTACCCAACACTCAACTTAATAAACAGAATATCATCAAATCTTTAGAGACCCTTTGGAGGTCATTCTGATCTCATTCTCTCCCTTCTTTCGAAGAAATAAGGAATGTCTTGAATTGCTTATTGTTCTCTTGCATTTTCTCATCACTTTACTACATATACACATAGGGACAATTTTTCAAAGTCACATACACACTTGCACAAACACAAAGACATTCTAAATGCTTCCTTTTCCAACTCAGACCCTTTCACTGAGCATCTTTGTCATAGTGAGTGCTGCTTCCCTGGGAATGTGTGCAGTACTTCAGAATTTGGGAATTTGAAAATAATTAAACCCTTTTCACTAATGTCTTTGGAGTTTATCTTCTATTACTGAAATAATAGTAAGTTTATTAATACTAAAATAATTGTAAGTTTATTATTACATTTCATTGATATGCTTATTTCTCTGCCAGTACCATGCTTTCTCAATGATTATGGCTTTAACATAAACTTTTGATATTTGCTCATGCATTTGTACTTTTCCACCCAAATTTTCTCCTCTATTACCTTTTCATTCTCCAAGAGACGCTTTGTATTAATGCTGTCAAGTCTCTCAAAGAGTCATCTTGGTATTTTGATTGGTAATATATAACACTTATAAGCTAATTTGGAAAGAGTTTTCATCTTTACAATTGATCTTTCTAATAAAAAACTAAATATCTTTCTCCATTTATTAAAAATTTATATTATTTTCCTCAGTCGAGTTCATTGCTTTTGTAAGCACTGCTTTTTTTTTTTTCCCCCTGGTAAGTTTGTTTCTGTGTATACATTAATTTTTGATAGTTCAGTAAAGAAGTCTTCTTTTCCACTCTTTTTCCAAAAGGAAAACTACTGACTCCTCTATGATTGCTTTTTTTTTTCAGTTGGTCAGAAGGTATTTATTTGAAAATGTTCAAAGGGAACTACCTAGTTCATGTAATATGCATGCATGCATGCTAAGTTGCTTCAATTGTGTCTGACTCTGCACGACCCTGTGGACAGCAGCCCACCAGGCTCCTCTGTCCACAGGATTCTACAGGCAAGAATACTGGAGTAGGCTGCCATTTCCTTCTCCATATAAAGAAGTATAAAAATGTATGGCAGGTTCAAAAACAGAACCAAAAATCCTGTGTGGCCTGTACCCAGGGTAAGTGAAGAAAGACAGTGTGAAAGCCTTGAATGCCACACTTGAGAATGTGGAATTGTTTCTACAGCCAACAGAAAGACAGCAAAGACTTTTTCTGAACAAGGGAAATGGAGTAATATGTGCTCCTGAACAGTGAAATGATCCTGCAACACTGGGCTGAGGAAATACTGTGCTCAGTCCCTCAATCATGTCTGACTCTTTGCAACCCCATGGACTGTAGTCTGCCAGGCTCCTCTATCCATGGGGATTCTCCAGGCAACAATACTGGAGTGGATTGCCATGGCCTTCTCCAGGGGATCTTCCCAACCCAGGGATCAAACCCACATCTCCTATGTCTCCTGCACTGGCAGGTGGATTTTTACACTAAGTCAGAGCTACACAAAAGGCCCCTGGGAAGCAAGGAGAACCTGTACCGATGAAGGCACCAGCAACAGAGGCACGATAGAAAGACTCCACAGATGTGGCATGACATAATAACAAATCCGATGGTGTTATTTTTATTAACCTGAAACACATCAGTGATTTATATCACAGCCTGTCACAGTGAACAAATGTCGGCAGAGGACTATTTTCATTGGCATACAGACCTCACAGTGTAACACTGGAAACGACTATCAGGGTACTGTGGCTGATATGGCTCTTGACGTAGCACCATTCCAAACCACCAAGCAATGGGTGAGTATCAAATGAGAGTAAACAAAAGCTCTTTTAAACTATGAGGTAGTTTGTGACTCTTACTGATATTATTGTTTAAATTGGTCCCATAGTCTTTGGCCAGTGGTATTCATCAGAGAAAGCTATACTATACTGTCACAATAAATTCACCCTTTCATAAACAAATCTTCTTTCTTACATAAGGTCCAAGGAAGGCTGGTAGTAGTTCTTTCCACTTAGTGATTCAGGGAACCCAGACTGCTTCCATTTCTGTCCCAGGTCACTGGAGCAGAGGAAGAGAGGCACGGAGGGCGTGCACTGCCTCTTACTGCTTATCCGGGGAGGAAATCATATGGCCTGTGTCTGTATTGGCCAGAGTTAGTCATGTGACCTGACCGACTAACAGGGGAGGCTGGGATATGTAGGGGGGCTCATGGATGGTAGATAGGTGAGCATCCACTGTTTCCATGAGACCAGCACAGCTGTGGTAAATTGAATGATGTGTGTGGTCTGATGCCTTTACTGAGAAGTTTCAGCCACAGAGCTGAGGACTGGCCTTGCAGTTGCTGACAGTGTGTGGGAAAATGTGCTGAACGCAGATAAGCTCCTGGGTCTATTTCCTGGATTTCTCATTCACACCCTTTGTTCTTTCTCACTTCAGGCTTTTATGTGTAAACACAACCCAGCTCCCTCAATCCCTTGGCTTAGTCATCACCTCTAGTTTCTCATAGGGCAATGGGTGGTTTCTGAGGCAGTGTGCCAGGCCTTGAGCCTGACTACCTTGAAATTCTGGTGAGAGCAAAGGGGACCAGTTTGAGGACTCCACTCTTGGGCTGCAAGCAACAGAAACCCACTCAAACGCAACCTTTCTCTTCTCCCACAGCCCTCATGCAATCTGTCAGGAAACCCTGCTGGTCATCTTGCAGGACAGGCCTACAACTGTCCGCTGTGCACCGGGTGTCCTGCTTGCCGCCTGTGAGGGCATTCCTGACTCACATCTGAACTGTGTGATAGCATCCAAACTATGCTCCCTGTTTCTGTTCCTCATCTGGTCCCAAATAACATCCAGAGTGGTCGTTTCAGAGGGACCTCAGATGCTGACATTCTTCTGCTCATGCCTTTCAGTGGCTGCCCCCGGGCTCAGGCCCTCTCATCTCTCCTGTCTCTTTATGCTTAGCTCTGTCTTTCACTCACTCTGCCCAGCACCAGTCACTTCGCTGATTCTCACACATTACAGAAGCACTCCCACATGGGGTTTTGCACTTGATGTGTTTTTGCCAGGAGCACTCTTCCCTTAGATATCCTAACAGTGTCTTCTTCACCTCCTCAAAGTCTTCACAATTCAGTGAGGCCTTGCCTGACCACGTTATGCCCTGTATAAGGTAATTTCCTCCCTTACTCTCTGCTGCTGCTAAGTCACTTCAGTCGTGTCTGACTCTGTGTGACCCCATAGATGGCAGCCCACCAGGCTCCCCCGTCCCTGGGATTCTCCAGACAAGAACATTGGAATGGGTTGCCATTTCCTTCTCCAATGCATGAAAGTGAAAAGCGAAAGGGAAGTCGCTCAGTCGTATCTGACTCTTTTGTGACCCCCATGGACTGCAGCCCACCAGGCTCCTCCGTCCATGGGATTTTCCAGGCAAGAGTACTGGAGTAGGGTGCCATTCCCTTCTCCCCCTTTATTCTCTAGGCCCCCAATTTCCTCACTCTATTCTACTTTCTTCCTCCTGGCTCCTATGACTTTCTATATACCATATACTATATTCTATATACTATAACTGATCTGTTTGTTATGCTCATTGTTTATGGTCCCCTTCTAGAACACATGTTCCATGAAAACAAGATCTTTGTTAAAATTGTCCTCTGGTATAACTCAAGCACCTAGCACTACACCTGGCACTTGGTCTATGCTTGATAAATACTTTTTGAATAAATGAATGAACAAAAGTGGCCCATTCAAACCATTTTCTTCAATAAGATTACAAAGGGTTTATAAGAATCCAAGAAGCAGCACCCCCAAATAGTTGGATCTAAAAAAATTAGCACAGGGAATCTATATCGGGTAAGCAGGGTCCCAGCCTCAGGTTCTAGGCATGCCTGCTCTTCCAGGCTCTTTCTGTACTCTCTGTCCTTCTGTCCTTCTGTCCTTCTATAGCCCCATGGGAGCTGGCCAAACCCAGCTCCCACAGGATCGTGGACTCAGGGGCTAATGGATGAGGTTGCAGAGGGCCTGGGCTGTGCTGGGAGAAGAAGGGTGGCACACAGTGCCCAGACAAGTCTTAATTCTGAAACATGAGACTTTGGCCTCTTCTGTCTCAATTCACTGGTAAAGGCCAGACTCCATCTTGGAAGTCCTTCTCTCCAGTCCTTCCACACTTTAATCCCAGCATTACTGTCTTGCTCTTGCTTGCTTATCTGTCACGCCCCTCACACACACATCTCAATATTGTAAATCCTCTTGTATAGAGGCCTATCCTATCTATCCTGTCACCTCTGCATCCCTAGGCCCAGCACAGCACCAGCATAGAATGCACACTCAATTAATATTTGCTACATGAAGGACTCAGTGTGACGGTGAGATAGAGCCCAGAGGTAGGTGCCAGGAGAAACCCGACTGCACAGAGTGCAGAGTTCCTGGCGGGCCCTGGCCCTTGGCCCTCTGCACTTCCACTAGTCCACGTGTCGGTCCTGTGGCCACTTCCGCACCCTGTGGTCCTCACCCTAGGCCCATCCTCATCACACTGTACTGGAAACACTTCCTACCTCTTGTCTTCTTGGAAAATGTTGGGACCTTCATCTCTGTGCACAATTATTCACCCTTCTAAAACTTGACAAGAGACCTAGGCAAACTCAGGACAAGATTTAATCTCCATCAGTTCCAAAGAAGGGAGGGATTTTTCCTCCCAGTAGACTTTCCATCTACTTGTATGCAAGTAGATACCCTCTGATAGGGCTGGAGTGAGACCTCAGCACCTCTGAGAAATCTTAAGAAGCACAGGTTGCCATAGATTCAGCCTTGTTTACAGGTGGGGTATTGGGTTCAAAGCTGAACTGAGGTTTGCATGTCTTCCGGTTCTCCCTACAACTCTGTGAACCAGACCTGATGGCCTTCCTGATTCAGAGGGAGCTGAGGGCCAACCTCAGAGAGACTGAGGGGCTTGCCAGAGTCCCTCAGCTGGTGGAAGGGGGAAGCCATAATGTGAGCCGAGGCCCCTAATTGGGGTCTGCTGTCATTCCCTGTGACAGGCGCTGAGCAGGAGCTGAGGACACTCACGAACAAGACCAGACCCCCAGCCTGGAACCCCCAGAGCAGTGGGTCTCAATGTGGGACCCAAGCACCAACTGCAACAAGACCGCCCCGGGCTGTTAAAATGCCTGTCTCTGGGTTCCACAATCAGAATTCTCGGGCTTGGAGCTAGGCAGCCTGCCTTCTTCATGGTGCTGCCTTGTGGTTTTGTGTACCTGGAGTCTGAAGACCTTTGGTACTCTTATGGGAGAGAGTGATGAATTGACAGAGGATCACAACAAGGCGTGACAAATGCCACAGCGGACGCGTGTCCAACCTGTCCTGGGAGGAAGGGTGAGGAGCGGGGTGGTCAGGAGCTGAGTCACAGGTGACGTTGGAGTTGGCTCTCACAGTGTGCAGGTTGGAGTGACTGAGGCAGAGGGTGACATGGTGAGGCTGGCAGGGGAAGACGAGCAGAGGAGTGGAGGCCAGACTGTGTAATCCAGGTGGTGCAGGGTTAGATGTGGGGCCCCTCGCTGTCCTGGGGCTCTGAGGGCAGAGGGGAAGATGGGTAGGATGGAAGGAGGCCACAAGAGTGGAGAGTCATAAGTTGGAGGCAAGACAAGTGTGTGCCTGGTGGAGGCTGTGTAGGTGGAGAGGTGAGGCCAGGCTTGAGGGAGACTGGGAAGCAGATGCCAGTGGCCCCTAGAAAGACATCTTCTAGCTGAGGTGGCGGGACAGCTGTGGGGCTGGAGCCTGCCTGGCAAGGGGCACAGAACAGGAGTTAGGAGAGTGCTCAGCTAGAGACAGGTCCACTCAGAAGCTGGAAATGCCAGTGGAGAGCATGAGAAGCCTTGGGGAAATGTTCAAGCACCTACTATGTGCCTGGGCTGTCACTCACCAGCTTTCAGTTGGTTCAGTCCAGTCGCTCACTCGTGTCCGTGCCAGGCCTCCCTGTCCACTACCAACTCCCGGAGTTTATTCAAACTCATATCCACAGAGTCGGTGATGCCCTCCAACCATCTCATCCTCTGTCATCCCCTTCTCCTCCCACCCAGCATCAGAGTCTTTTCCAATGAGTCGGTTCTTCCTAACAGGTGGCCAAAGTATTGGAGTTTCAACTTCAGCATCAGTCCTTCCAATGAACATTCAGGACTGATTTCCTCTAGGATTGACTGGTTGGATCTCCTTGTAGTCTGAGGGACTCTCAGGAGTCTTCACCAGCTTTGGGCTTTTGTTTAATTGAGGAGCTGGGATATGTGTGAAAGAAAGGAAGTAAGGGGGAAATTAGGCTTGTGACCATCCGGCCTTAAGGAGTGGCATCAGTGGGAATCTCTTTGCCACCTTCAAAGTAGACAAAGTGCTAAGTGTGAAGGGCTTGTTAAGTCTTGCAGCTGCTGAGAGGTCACACAGACTGTGGGGTCTGGTAGTTGGGTGTGGCTGTGGTGGGAGCACCCCACAGGCCCCTGCAAGCCAAGGAGCCCTTCCTGTGAAGCCCGCCATGCAGACTTGCAGGCCAAACTGTGCCCCAGCAATGCTTGCTCACTTCTATTCAGCCTGCAAGTTATGAGGAAGGGAAAGGGGCCGGGAGGGATGGCGCCTTCCTCTGCGAGATGAGGCTGCTATGGAGGCCATGGCCTCTTGCAATCAGGGAGAGCCCTCCGGTGGTGGGACGCCTGGGCGATGGGTCTCAGGAGCACCCTGGAGAGGTTCTCTCTCAAGTCCTCACTGGAGATGCAGTGGGGCTCCCTGCCTGCTCTGGAGGTGAGAGAGGTCCCCTTCATTCCACGGTGACTTTGCGAGGGACTTCCCTGGTGTGCGGGGTCTAAGACTCTGCACTCCCAGGGCAGGGGGCTTGGGTTCAATTCCCAGTCAGGGAACTAAATCCTGCATGTGGCAACTAAGAGCCCACATGTCGCAACTGAAAAACAGCCCACGTGCCTCCACTAAGGCCCGGCACCACCAAATAAATTAATATGAAAAGAACCAAAGTGACTTTCTGAGGCCAGGCAGGATTGGAGGGTACATTGCATTGGTCACACAGCCCCGTGCCTGCCACATGGGGCCCCCAGCCCACATTTGAGCCATCACAGAGGACCCCATCCATGCCAAGTCACCCCCAGGGCACCTGGGGGCTCCTTTCAGACCCTGTGGACAGGTTCCACTATGGGTTGGACTGTATCCCTCCCAGCCTGAAGTTGGTGTCCTAACTCCTCGTACTTTACAATGTGACTTGATTTGGAAATAGGATTGTTAGATATGTAATTAGTTAAAATGTCATTATACTGGAGTTAAGTGGGCCCCTAATGCTCCATGATCAGCGTCTTTATAAAAGAGGAAATTGAAATAAAATAAACTTTTAATTTTGTATTGGGGTACAGCCGCTAACCAAGATTGTGACAGTTTCTAGTGAAGAGTGAGGAGACTCAGCCATACACATACATGGCTCCATTTTCCCCTCAAAAGGGGAAATTTGCATACATACCCCCACACAGGGAGAATACCACATGAGGATGAAAACAGACGGGAGTGGTGTTTTTACAAGCTAAGGAGTGCAAAGATTGCCACAGCCACCATGCCCTGGGCTAGAGGCCTGGAACATACCTTCCCTCCCCGTCATCAGAAGGAACCAGTGCTGTTGATACCTTGATTTTAGACTTTCAGCCTTCTGAATCACGAGCCAATGCATTTCTGTTGCTTAAGTCCCCAGCCTGTGGTACTTTGTTACTGTAGGCCTAGGAAACTGCTTAATCCGATCTCCGCTCTGTATGCAGTGAGTAGATGTCTCCATCAGGGAGGCAAGAATAGAGATTTTGTTACTCTGACCTCACCTGGTAACCCCTGACGTTTGTTGAACTCCAGGCAAGACCCCACGCATAGCTGTTTCTCCTTACCAATGAGAAACTGAGTCTCGAGAAACTGAGCCATGTGTATCAGACTCCAAGACCTTTGCTTTCAACACAGTTGGAGGTGCTGCTTCTGAATAAGCAAAGCTCATCAAGCATGAACTCCAGAGGTACTAGCTAGTGCTGGTGTGTGCTAGGTTCCTTCTAGGGCCCGCAGACACAGTGAGGACTGGATGCACATGAACCTGCTCTACTGTAGTTTGCATTCTGGAAGCAGCAACAGATCCTAATATAGTTATGGATTTAATCACAATCATGGGCTTCCCTGGTGGCTCAGATAGTAAAGAATGTGCCTGCAGTGCAAGGGACCTGGGTTCCATCCCTCGTTGTGAAGATCACCTGGAGGAGGGCAACCCACTCTAGTATTCTTGCCTGGAGAATCATCATGGACAAAGGAACCTGGCAGGCTGTAGTCCATGGGGTCGCAAAGAATCGGATACAACTGAATGACTAAGCACTCAGCACACATAGTGAGTCTAGGAAGAAGAGTCATGCGGTGTCACAGGGATGTGTATGTGATGTCCAGCAGATGTCTGGCATGAGGGGATATTTGAACTGAGCTCCAAAGGAGGTGACCTGCGGGAGTTTGTGTAAGTGATGCGGGAATGTGGATGCATCCCTCCAGTAAAGCTGATGTGGTTAACCTGCGGAAAGCTAGAGGTGCACCTGATGAGGTGAGGGAACTGTACTCAGGATGCTCACTTTTATCCTGCGAGTAATGGGGGAAGCAGAGGGTTTCATCAAGGGAATGGTTTGTGTTTGGAAAGAGTTCCCTACTTGCAGAGAGTGGGTGGGGTGCAGGCAGGAGAGGGTTGGTAAGGTAAGACCTGCTTGGAGATTCCTGCAAGAATCTGAGCAGGAGAGGATGCTGTCTGAATTGGGTGGCAGCAGTGGGGACCAAGAGAAATGAGTGGACCAAGAAAGATGCTCAAATCACCAGTCATCAGAGAAATGCAAATCAAGCTACAACAAGGTAACACCTCACACCTGTCAGGATTACTGCTATCAAAACCCCACACTAAACAAGTGTTGGTGAGGGCATGGGGAAATGGAACCTTTGTGCACTGTTGGTTAGAATACAAAATGATGTAGCCCCCACTGAAAACAGTATGGCAGTTCTTCAAAAAATTAAAAATTAAATTATCGTGTGATCCAGCAATCTCACTTCTGGGTGTATCCCCCAAATTGGGATCCTGAAGAAGTAGTAGCACTCCAACATTCATTGCAGCGCTATTCACGATAGCCAAGATGTGGAAACAATCTCAGCGTCTATCAACGGATGAATGAAGAAACTGTGGCATATGCACCTGAAGGAGTATCAGTCAGCCTTAAAAAGAAAACAATCCTGCAGTATGTGACAACATGGATGAATCCTGAGGACAGTAAGCTAAGTAAATCAGTCACAGAAGGACAAATACTGTGTGATTCTACTTACATGAAGTATCCAAAATTGTCAGACTCACAGAAGCAGAGAGTAGAAAGATGGTTATCATAGGCTAGAGAGAAGGCAACCAGGCAACGGGCAATGGAATCAGTGAACATAAAGTCTCAGTTATTCAAGATGAAGAAGACATTCTGGGTGATCTGCTGTACAATTCTGTGCCTTTAGTTAACAACACTGTACTGTGCACTTGAAAATGTAAGAGATTAAATCCCATGGCAAATATTCTGTCATGATAAAATAAAATTTTTAAATATTTAAAAATGTGTTTGGGAGACAAACTATTGGCAAAGCTGTGGAGCTGAGGGAAGCAAATGGATGGTGGGAGCTTCTGTGGAGATGGGCAAACACTGGAGGCAGATTAGGTTAGGCAGAAGGAACAAGAATTCACACGTTGGAAACAGAGTTTGAGGCGACAGTGAGACATCCAAGTACATCTGTCAAGTGGGCCACTGTCGAAGTCAGACTGGAAACTCCAAGGCGAGGTCCAGGGTGGACATGGCGTGAGGGAGCCGAGGGTGGACATGGCGTGAGGGAGTCCAGGGTGGACATGGCGTGAGGGAGCCGAGGGTGGACATGGCGTGAGGGAGCCGAGGGTGGACATGGCGTGAGGGAGCCGAGGGTGGACATGGCGTGAGGGAGTCCAGGGTGGACATGGCGTGAGGAGTTGAGGGTGGATATGGCGTGAGGGAGTCCAGGGTGGATATGACGTGACGGAGTATAGGGGGTATGGCGGGGCCACGGTCATGTGGGCACCTACAGGGGGCATGATTAGGGAGGGCCCAGTGGTGGGGGGTGGCAGCATGCCTGGAAGAATGTGATGCTGGGGGAGACTGCAGAGCCCGGGATAGAGAGAGAGGTGGCCGAGGCAGGGAGGGGTGGGGTGGGACAGTGAGCAGAGCTTGTGGAGTTGGGGGCAAGGGGGCTGTCAAATGGGTCCAGAAACACAGAGGGGTGACCGTAGATTCTGCCCAGAAGTTGAATCAGCTAAAAACTGATGCACAGCAGCGTGAGATGAGTGATTTGGGCCACCGTTGGCAGGAGTAAGAGCTACTTTGATGGCAGGGCAGAGGCAGATTCCGGAGGCAAGTGGGTTGAGGAGTGGGAGACGGGAGGCAGGGAGGTGCATGTAAGTCCAGCAGACGCTGTCTCAGCCTTCTTGCCCAGACCAGTGGGCATTCAACTGCTGCTCCACACTCAGGCACCACCATTCCTCAGGCACTGTGTTGGCTGAAGGGATCCCTGATACTCCCTGTCCTAGGGAGCTCCTGGACCGGTAGGGAAATCAGAGTTGCAAACAATTACAGTGTCAGAACGGGAATGAGGATGGAGCGGGGTGGTCACATATACTATGAAGGATGTGGAGATTTAGCAGTAGGGAGGGAATCATGAAAAGGGAAGCCGGGGCCAAATAGATGCCTCAGTTTCCCTTCTTCCTCCTTGAGAAGCCCTCGCCAAAGTTACATGATTAAAGAAACTCAGGAAGCTCTTCACAGTGGATCTACTTTCTTCCCCTGGAGGAAGGGTCTCCATGCTCGTTCATAGGAAAGACTGGCAAATCTTGCAATAAAGAAAAGCATTTAAGCTTTCAGTGCAGCACCTCCCCAAATCTGATCAAAGCTCTCTTTTATAGGGCATGTTTGAGGAAGCTTGGGAGCAGGTGGTAGGGAGCTGGTGCAGTGCGCTGAGCACTCTGGGAGCTGTGTGTAGGTAGAGGGGAGTGGGGGAGCTGAAGATCGGAGAGCTCATTAGGAAACATTAACATGGGTGGTGTTTGGGTGTGTGCAGGGAAGGGCCAGACTCCGCGGGATTTTGGAAGAAAGATCACTAGAACAGGGATGTTGGGGGGGAAGGGGAGGGGAGCTAATGGAGTTGGTGGTAGGGGTGCAGGCAATGGCGATAGTGGGGAGGTGGAAGCAATGGTGATAGAGGTTGGGGTGACAGAGGCAGGGGTCACGGTTGGTGGGTGGGAGCGATGGTGGAGAGTAGTAGAAAGTCCTGACTTGGTGTCCGGAAGGATTTATCAAGAAAGAAAATGTGAAAGGAAGGTAGGTATGGAACCAGGATGGAATGTGAGAAAATAAAGTCAGCTCATCTTGGACACAGTGAGTTTGAGGCAGCTGCAGAGTAGACACGGTGTGTCCTGGAGGAGCTGCTGCTCTGTGATCTGGGCTCAGGAGAGGGCTCTGGCCTGCAGGCACAGATTTGGGCCAACAGCCACAGAAGTAGATGGAACCACAGGAAAAGCAAGCAGAGGTGAAAATAAGGGTTGGTGTCTGTGTCATGGTGGCCCAGAGCAGCTCCAGCGGGAGGGGGCAGCTATGTCCTGGGAGCACGACATCTGTCAGAACATTTCTGAGCATCAGATCCAGCAGTCCAGCTCCGGGCCTGCTCTTCCAGGGTTCCTGTGCTCGGAGGCTGGCTCCTACAGGAAGGAGAGCCAGCACAGCTCAGTCTGAACCAGGATGGGCCTACGACTTCCTACCCTGTTTGTCCTGGACCTAAGGGACTAGGTTCATGCTTTTGGCCCAGTTTCTCACAGGCAGGCTGTTGGCAGAGAAGGGTCTGTATGCCATTTGGAAGGGATAAGTCCTAGCTTCATTCTCTTGGCTGGACTTGGGTTGGCAGATTAAGGGAGCTGGGCTTGGCAGAGGAGTGAACAGTGGCTCGTGCAGATGGATATCTTGATTGCATGCCAGCTTCAGAGCACACAGATCCCTTTCTCCAAGCCATTCAGGCTACATAACCCCAGCATGGTGTCAGTGGCCTCTGCCATCTTGGGTTGTTCAACAAATATCTTGGCAACTCTACTAGAGTTCAAGGCTAGAGGCCCTGAGATGGTGCCTGGCACTTATCTGACCTCTTTAAACTTTGATGAAGTGTCCCTATATCATCACAGCCTGTGTGTGAGTGTCAGGGAAGGCAGGCTGGGTGGGGAATAGGGATCCTTGCTGTGTGCTTGGCTTGTAGATCTGAGTTCCTCTACTTGGAGGCATCGTAGGAAACAACCCCTCAAGTACACAGACTTTGCATGATATCTCATTGGAATACTCATTTAAATAGAGCCAAGTTGAGGATTTACTTGTCTACTTGAAGTCCATTTTAACCTAAAGCAGTTGCTTGTGTGTAAGGTGACCAAGGTTTGAGGAAGCCCTTGATCTTGAAAATCCCTGGAAAGAAGCATCCTGAGACCTGGCTTAGGAACTGTGTCATCCTACGGCACAGAGGAGAAGGTGAAGGCTTTTAGTGGTGTCTCTGGGGAACGCCCATGTGTCCAGGCTGTTGCCAGCTCCATCTGGCATTTCCACTGTGGGAGGGACCTTTTCAGATGACCCAGATCTGCAGAAACCCAGGCAGACTGGGCCCCTTTTCCTCCTCCCAAAATGCATTCCCCACTAACAGCTTTCAGCTATAGATTAGGGAAGTTTGAGGGAAGGGGAGGAGAGGTGGTTGTCTGGTACTTATGCAAAAAAAAATAAACATACGCAAAACAACTTCCTTACCAAATTGTATTAGCAGTGCTACGATGTGCCCTTCTGACCTCGGCAGTGTACACGGAGTTTGGCCTGTTCCAGCTCTGGTCCTGTGATGCCTGGGAAGCAGGCAAACTTCCCCAGACTTCATCCCCAGCAGACTCAGGAGTCCACGGCCTGCTACAAGGAGGCTCTTCTCAGACTCTGACGATGCTCGCCCACACGATCCGGGTTCCAGGCTGCTCAAGAATGTAAACACTGCCATGTGTTGGGCCTGAGGCTCAAGGAACTGGGTGGGGTTCCCATTAAAGCTGACATCTTGACCATCTGGGGCCTCTGATGTCCCCTAGCCAGGCCCACCCTTGTTCCATCCCAGTGACATGGGGGATGAGCAGGCGTGGTGTGATGGCCCAGGAATGGCTGGATCTGAACCTCTTGTGGGGAAGAGATTGGCCCTCATTGGCAATGCAAACAGGATGATCTTATAGCAAAGAGCAGACTTTTGCTTAGTTCCTATTGGAAGACTTTTCTGGCCCTGGCCTTTATTTAATGTTTTTAAGGGAAACAAAGATGAACTCCCCAGGTCAGTAGGTGCCCAATATGCTACTGGAGATCAATGGAAAAACAACTCCAGAAAGTTCAATGAAGGGATGGAGCCAAAGCAAAAACAACACACAGTTGTGAATGGGACTGGCAACATAAACAAGGTTCAAGGCTGTAAAGAGCAATACTGCATAGGAACCTGGAATGCTAGGTCCATGAATCAAGGCAAATTGGAAGTGGTCAAACAGGAGATGGCAAGAGTGCATGTTGACATTCTAGGAATCAGTGAACTAAAAAGGACTGGAATGGGTGAATTTAACTCAGATGACCATTATATCTACTACCGTGGGCAGGAATCCCTTAGAAGAAATGGAGTAGCCATCATGGTCAACAAAAGAGTCCGAAATGCAGTACTTGGATGCAATCTCAAAAATGACAGAATGATCTCTGTTTTCCAAGGCAAACCATTCAATATCACAGTAATCCAAGTCTATGCCCCAACCAGTAATGCTGAAGAAGCTGAAGCTGAACGGCTCTGTGAAGACCTATGAGACCTTTTAGAACTAACACCCCAAACAGATGTCTTTTTCATCATAAGGGACTGGAATGCAAAAGTAGGAAGTCAAGAAACACCTGAAGTATCAGGCAAATTTGGCCTTGGAGTGCAGAATGAAGCAGGGCAAAGGCTAATAAATTTTTGCCAAGAGAACGCACTGGTCATAGAAAACACCCTCTTCCTACAACACAAGAGAAGACTCTACACATGGACATCACCAGATGGTCAACACATTCTTTGTAGCCAAAGATGGAGAAGCTCTATACAGTCAGCAAAAATAAGACCAGGAGCTGACTGCGGCTCAGATCATGAACTCCTTATTGCCAAATTCAGACTTAAATTGAAGAAAATGGGGGAAAACCACTAGACCATTCAAGTATGACCTAAATCAGATCCCTTATGACTATACAGTGGAAGTGAGAAATAGATTTAAGGGACTAGATCTGATAGAGTGCCTGATGAACTATGGATGGAGGTTTGTGACACTGTACAGGAGACAGGGATCAAGACCATCCCCATGGAAAAGAAATGCAAAAAAGCAAAATGGCTGTCTGGGGAAGCCTTACAAATAGCTGTGAAAAGAAGAGAGGCAAAAAGCAAAGGAGTAAAGGGAAGACATACCCATCTGAATGCAGAGTTCCAAAGAATAGCAAGGAGAGTTAAGAAAGCCTTCCTCAGCGATCAGTGCAAAGACATAGAGGAAAACAATAGAATGGAAAAGACTAGAGATCTCTTCAAGAAAATTAGAGATACCAAGGGAACATTTTGTACAAAGATGGGCTCAATAAAGGACAGAAATGGTAGGGACCTAACAGAAGCAGAATATATTAAGAAGAGGTGGCAGGAATACACAGAAGAACTGTACAAAAAAGATCTTCATGACCCAGACAATCACGATGGTGTGATCACTCGCCTAGAGTCAGACATCCTGGAATATGAAGTCAAGTGGTCCTTAGGAAACATCACTACGATCAAAGCTAGTGGAGGTGATGGAATTCCAGTTGAGCTATTTCAAATCCTGAAAGATGATGCTGTGAAAGTGTTGCACTCTATGTCAGCAAATTTGTAAAACTCAGCAGTGGCCATAGGCTTGGAAATGGTCAGTTTTCATTCCAATCCCAAAGAAGGGCAATGCCAAAAATGCTCAATGTTCATCAACAGTCAGAAAACTAATATCATGGCATCTTGTCCCATTACTTCATGGCAAATAGATGGGGAAACAGTGGAAACAGTGGCTGACTTTATTTTTCTGGGCTCCAAAATCACTGCAGATGGTGATTGCAGTCATGAAATTAAAAGACGCTTACTCCTTGGAAGAAAAGTTATAACCAACCTAGACAGCATATTAAAAAGCAGAGACATCACTTTGTCAATAAAGGTCTGTCTAGTGAAGGCTATGGTTTTTCCAGTAGTCATGTATGGATGTGAGAGTTGGACTGTGAAGAAAGCTGAGCGCTCAAGAATTGATGTTTTTGAACTGTGTTGTTGGAGAAGACTCTTGAGAGTCCTTTGGAGTGCAAGGAGATCCAATCTGTCCATCCTAAAGGAGCTCAGTCCTGGGATCTCTTTGGAAGGAATGATGCTGAAGCTGAAACTCCAATACTTTGGCCACCTAATGCAAAGAGCTAACTCATTGGAAAAGACTCTGATGCTGGGAAAGACTGAGGGCAGGAGGAGAAGGGGATGACAGAGGATGAGTTGGTTGGATGGCATCACTGACTCAATGGACATAGTTTGGGTGGACTCTGGGAGTTGGTGATGGACAGGGACGTCTGGCGTGCTGCGGTTCATGGGGTTGCAAGGAACCCCATGAGGACATGACTGAGCAAATGAACTGAACTGAACTGAAGGAAAATAAAGATGAACAAAGTTTGATAGGTCTATCCTTGCTTAGAAGGATTTTACATGGGTGGCATTTTCTACATGTTGGCTGTGCACCTGAGTCTCAGTGGATTCTCTGGTTGGTGCTACTGTGGCTTGGTCATTTTGAGGTTCTTGGGTCCTTCCTGCCCTTGGGAGCTCCACGGGCTAACTGGAGGAGCAAAGGCATCACTGCAGGCAAACCTGGGTTTCCACACCAACTCGGCCACGAACCTGGGCGGGGAGCCCCTCTGATCTGTTGATCCATCTCTAAGTTGAGGATGAGCATACTTATCTCCTGATTTGATGTCCTGATTGACGAAATGCCACTACAGGTACAGCCCCAGCATACTTCCAGCTCCTAGTTTCATAAACAGTGCTGGTGCATGGCACGGAAGGGGCAAGGGGTTGTCTGTAGCCTCAGTTCCTTCAAAGGGATTATTCATGGTTTAGTAACAGTCTATCAGGGAGGACAATGGTCCTTCATTGTTCTCCGTTTCATCATTGCCAGTCATGACTATTTATAATGCAGAGATTCCTCGGGAGTGACTCAGCTGCTGTTCTGCTCTTCCAAGGAGACCTCATCACTCGCTACCTGCCTCTCCTGCCTGGATCTGTCCTGGGCTCCCCCATCTCACCTTAGCTGGCCCAGCCCATGGGTGTTTGTTGGTTCCCTGAGCCTTGGCATGATAAGACATTACCAGCTAGAGAGGCTGACGGAAGCCAGGGTTCAGAGATAGAAAAGTCAAGTCCCAAGGTGAGGCCCTGGTCGGAGGCTGGGTCACCATTTAGACACACATCAGCCAAGGCCACAGGGGACAGCTCGCAGGAGGGTCGGCATGAACAAGCGACTTCCAGAAATCTTTTCTGACTGACTGACCCAACTGGACCACCCAGTCAGCACAATGGGTTCTTCCAGGAAGACAGGTTTAAGGCCAGGTTCATCCCGGCTCTCCTGGGAGCGCATGTGGGAGTGATCTTGGGAGGTCTTGGGAGGCTGTGTGGTAAAAGGCCCTCAGGGGGCTCCCACACCTGAGAAAGGGCAGGGGCAGAGTACTGTGATGGCCACAGAGAGGAGGGTTCCGGGGAGCCTCCCGCTGAGCCGGGCCCCTGGGCCCTTGGTCACACGCGCGGGAGACTGTGGGGGCCTCCTCCCCTTCCCTGCTGTCTCTCCCACTGCCACCGCCAGCCTCCAGGTTTCAGCTCAGGGGCCTTGGGCAATTTTCTTCTTTCCTTCACAAAAATGCCTGGGGAAAGGCAAAAGAAAAGCTTCTGTTCTGGGAGGAGTAAGCACTTTTGAGCTTGTCTCTTGTGGGCCACCCTCAGCTTGCCTCCCCGTGAAAGGTGGAGGTTCTGTTCCGGGGAGAGGGTCTCCGGGCGTCTGCCCCCAGCGACGTGGGAGGGGATGCCTTGAATTTCTCCCCCGGCATTGGCTGTGACCCTCAGCTGGTTGGCCCCTGTCATTGGGTAGTCCCACTTTTCTGCCTTCCTGCTTCTTTTTAAAAAGCGACCTTTAAAAACCTGTGTGTAAACATTAAGGTGAACTTAGATGGATATGCTCTTGAGCATTTCACAGCCCCTTAGAGGGCTTGAGGGTGTCCTCCTGGGGTAGCAGGAGCGGCTCCTGGCCTGTGCTCCCTGCGATGCTGGGGAGGGCGGGTTCTGCTTTCCACCCACTATTTCTCTTATCAAAAACGCAGGAGAAAGGGCAGGAATCTTTGTCAGGCACCTATTCAACATTTTTCAGTGATTAACCCATTTAGTTTTTCACTGTCCCTGCGAGTTGGTATAATTCCGGTAGCTAACAATGACTAACATACAATAAGCAACATAGCTAACATTAATAAAGGCCTTACAGTTAGTCTGGCTCTCGTTTAACACTTTACAGAAGTTCACTCACTCATTCCTTTCAACCACTCCATGGCAGGTACTACAGTGATTTGTGGGGGAGGAACTTGAGGCACAAGAATGTTAAGAGACGCAGTCTGACACAGCTAGTGCTGGAATTTGGCCTCAGGTCGTCTGGCTCAGGGGGTTCCCTGGTGGCTCAGCAGTAAAGAATCCGCCTGCCAATTCAGAAGATCCCTGGGTTGGGAAGATCCCCTGGAGAAGGAAATGACAACCCACTCCAGTATTCTTGCCTGGGAAATCCCATCAACAGAGGAGCCTGGTGGGCTGTATAGTCCATGGGGTTACAAAAGAGTCAGACACATATCTTAACTATTATTCAACAACAACAACAACAGTCTAGCTCAGAGTCTAGTTTTCAACTGCTTTACGTCATCCTTACCAAGTGGCCAGACTAGGATTTGAACCCGTATCTGAGGTTCAAAGAGCAGCTTCCTGATCCTGCTATGCTGCCTCTCAGGACAGAAGGAACGCATCCTCCTAAGAGCCTCTCAGGGTCTGCTAGAGAAGACCAATTCCAGCCCAGAGTGTCGGGTTCCTGCTACAGGAAAGAATTGAAAAGGGGGCCAGAACAGAGGGGTTTATCAGGGAGGAGGCTCCTGTCCCTGTGCCGTCTCTTGGCCGGATTACAGTTCCTTCGTGAAGACCCCAGGTTTTCCTCTGTTAACTGGGATGTCCCTGGAAAGATCTGGCACCAAAAAAGTGGTGCAGCTCCCCACAGCACAGCTCAGGAGACATGCCTCCAGGCTCCCCATTGCCCCCTTGGTCCCTGTCCCCTCTCGTGACTGTACCCCCTGCCCGCCCCCACGGGCTCTCATCTCGGCCCCTGTGTCCCGACCAGCAGGAGACACAGCTTGGCTCTATGCTGAATGCTGACGCAGGGCCTGGCGATCAGTAAACATTTGGTGAAAGAAGGAACGAAACTTGGAGTGTTTACTGGACAGAGGCCCTTGACCCTTGATCCAAGGTCCATCTGTCTGACGTTAGTCTTCAGGTGGTCTGATCGGTCCTTCTGAAGAGACCCAGTAGCCCTCGGCGCTGAAGCACAGTTTCTGGCTAGTCAGTGACAGAGCTGATCTGGGCGGGCCGCCGGGGCCTGGAGTTGGGGGCTGGCAGTGCTGCTTTCCCCTCCACTGTCTCCGCAGGGCCCCTGCTCTGCTGGTGTCTCAGAAGCTCCCCCCACCCGCCCAGCTCTCCACCATGTGGACTCCAGGCTCAGAGGCAGCTGCCCACATGGGAGAGCGCTGGCTGACAGGGTGGGGAGAAAGGCGGCAGGCCCCCCAGAAAGCAGCGGCTGGCTTTGCTGCCCGAAGCCTGGTCTGCTGTTGCTGATGTACAAGGCTACGAACATGCATGCTAAGAGTAAGCGTTTAGAAATGTTTAAAGAAGTGTGTCACGGTCACAGGGGCAAACGTGTGATCCGTGGACTCCTCTTCTTGGGCCACTAGGGCAGAGATGGGTCCAGGTTGGTTCTTCACCACAGATGTGCCGGATAGGGAAAAATGGCCTCAGAAGTGCCTCTCTTTTCTTCTGCCCCGTCCTCACTTAAGAAGTGTCCACTTCTGCCCAGGGAATCCTAAGGCAGGTCCATGTCCCCACTCTGGCCCAACACCTTCCAGCTGGCTGATGCTGGCTGGGTTCCCAGGGCCTCGGTTTCTCAATGGTGGGTTATTGTGAGAGTTAGTAGGTTTAGTGTGGAAGCGGGCCTGGTCAGTGTTAAAGCCTGTCACTAAGGAGGATGTCTAGTTCTGTTCCAGATATTCTGGGGCCTGAAAGGAGCATGTCACCAGGCCTGCCTTCATGTTGCCCTTTGGTGGGGACATGCTCACAGAGGCCAGGGAGGCTGAGCTCCAGCAGAGGGTGAGGGTTGGGGTCGGGGAGGTCCAAGAGCTGCTGGAGAGGATCTGTGATGTGAGAGCCATAGTCACACGGGCAGCTCCTCAGAGAAACTCTGCCTGGGAGATGGGTCTGGAAGATGAGTCAGACGAGAAGAGTGCCAGGAGAGGGTCTGGGAGTGGAATAAATGTGGCTTTCGGAGGTCTTCCTGGGGGCTCAGAAGCTAAAGAATCTGCCTGCAATGCAAGAGAACTGGGTTTGATCCCTGGGTCAGGAAGATCTCCTGGAGAGGGAGTGGCTACCCATTCCAGTATCCTTGCTTTAAGAATCCCGTGGACAGACCAGCCTGGTGGCCTACAGTCCAGGGGCTACAAAGAACCAGGGATTACAATAGGTCTCCTTGGTGTAGTGGGTTCATTTAAGGAGAGCCTTGAGAAACGAGATCAGATGGAGCCTAGTCAGGCAACTGTAGATACCAAAGCTTGACCCCATAGGCCGTGGAGCACAGACAGGGGAATATTTGTGGTTTCGGTGCACACTTTAAACCAGTCACTAGCTGAGGGGTTAGTGTTTTGTAGCTAGTAGAGGAGGTGAGTGACCGAATGAATTGATGCACTAATCAGAGCTTTTGGGGTTGTGAGCAAAACCATTCTAACTCAAACAAAGCTGAGGTGTTTATTGGCTCCCATAGATGACAGGTGCAGAAATAACTTGGGGCTTAGCTGGACCCAGGGGTTCAAGTAATATCATCAGGACTCTCTCAGCTGGAGGAGAGCTTTATTTTTCTAGTAATCCCAGAGTCCTGGAATTTGGTCTTTTGGTCCTGGCTTGGGTCATGCTCCCAGGGAAGTGGGATAGATTGGCCACATAGGGGTCACTGCTCATTGTCATGGGTCTGGGTTATTGTGCTGAGACAGGCAAACTGAACTTGGGGAGAGATGAGTTCCTCCCAGGGATGGTGTGGACATAGGGATGTAGGGAAATGAGGGTGCTGCTGACAGGGAAGGGCAGAGGGTTGCAGGGCAGGCTAGGATATAGGATCTGCAAGGCCCTGGAAGGGAGCTGGGGGCCAGACCAGGGAGATGCTGTGCTGGGGGCTGCTCCGCAGAAAGAGTGGAGGCAGTGGAACTTCCCCTCAGCAAAGCCGAGGGGTTCCCGAGGAGAGGTGAGCCTGCTGTCCGCCAACCCAGCCCCTCGGCGAGCGAGAGACAATCAGACGCGACAGGGGTTCCGACAAAGCGGTTCCACTTTATTGCTGCAAACACCCAGCTTATATAGGCAAGCAGGGGGTGGTTTAGGAGGGACCTTCCATAGTTGCACCAATCACATTAAAGGTCAACTCATTATGTGCCTTCAGTCGCACCAATCATGTTAAAGGTCAAATCCTCATTTGCATGGAAATCAAGAGAGCCAATCAAAAGCTTTGACAAACATAGACCCCACCCCTATCACTTCTACCAGGCAACATCTTAGTTTCCAACTGCTTCCAACTGTCAAACTGGCCCCCTCTCTTTTTTTCTTTTTCCTCTGAGGTTTCCCATTTAGGGCCCCACAATGCTGAAGGCTTGGATGAGAGTAAAGATGAGCATGGCACCTGAACGCACCACAGCTGCGTTTCCTCTCAACCTCTGCCTTCAAAGGCCATAATGGCTCAAGATTGGTCTGACTCAGGCAGGCTGCACACCCAGGGATGTCCTCTGGGCAGCAGGCGCCCTGGACACTCAAGCTGCAAGAGAGCTTATAGAAGCCGGAGAATAAATGTATTCATTTTGCTTTGTTTTTCCAGAAGGACAAGAGGATCAACTGCTCCATTTTGGTTGTATTTCATTTCAGATGCCTCCTAGACCCCCAGGTGGGAATTTCAAAGAGGCAGCTGGACATACGAACATGGGGTTGGCAAGAGCTAGAGAGGTCCTCTTGGAGTCTTTGGTAAACAGAAATGATTTAAAACCGTGAGACCAGATGTGGTCACCAAGGAAGAGAATGTGGGCAGGGAAGGAGAGAGGACCCAGGGCCAGGCCTGTGGCATGCAATGTTGAGTGTTGGGCAGAAAAGAGAGGCGCCCCAAACGGTGTCAAGACGCAGGTGGGAAGTGAAATGCAGCGAGAGGACACCCAGTGGATGGGGTAGGGCTTGGGAAGCAGAGAAAGGAGGGTGCTTCCACTGAGGGGACGGACAAACGTGAGCAACACTGATGGGGTAAGAGAGTGTCCTCTGGATTTGTTTCCAAGGACAACTGGTGGCCCTAACAAGGGAGGTCTCTGTGAAACAAGGGGAAAGAGCTAGATTGGAGAGAGTAGGACTGTAGAGGTGTGGAAGTGGAGACAGTGAGTACAGACAGCAATCTGGAAATGCTGGTGAGGAGAGCAGAGAAACAAGACAGAGGAGATGATCTGTTCTGGGCAAGTTGGAAGGTTGGAAGTTGCTAGCATGCGTGTATCCTGCGGGAATGGCCCAGTGTGAGGTGGAAGTTGGCAGTGAAGGAGAGGGGTGACAGGACCCCCTTGAAGAACAGAGAAGACATCCCTGCTGTGCCTGGGGGCAGTTGGGGTGGGGGGACTGTGCAGGTATTCTTTCCCAGGGTGGTGACATCCCCTCTATTGGCTTCAGTTTTCACATGTGAGATAGGAGGTGAGGCACTCCCTGACAGTGGGGTGCGGGATGGGAAAGTGCATGAAACTGCTTCAAGACAAGGAAAATCAACCCCAGGGGGACTGTGGCCTGCCCTAATGGACTGAGGTGGAACCAGTCAGCTGGGTCGGGAGGTTTTCTCTCTAAATGACAAGTATGTGGATAAGACAAACTGATGGGCCCACTCAAGGTTGGGGTTCAGCCAGCAGTATCCACAGTGTGAGGGGTGGGCAGAAAGTGAGGGTTATAGTAATGAGGGCCATGAAGAGAAGGGGGAGCAGGTGCTGAGGGGGCAGAGTGACCTGCACAGAGGGGATGGGAGGAGGTGAGCTGTGGGGACAGAGTGTGGCGGCCGCAGAGGTTGCCCGGAGGACACCCCTGGATGCTCAGCCCCAGAAGCCTGCCTCAGTCGGACTCATCTCAAGCCGTTAAGGCCTTTGATGGTAGAGGTTGTGAGGAAAAGCAGCTGAGGTCCGTTTAAATGCCATGCCCAGCTTTATTCCGACCCAAGCCTTCAGCATCTCCCTGCTCTGCCTTTAGCTCTCCATCCACTGCTGTGCAGATCCGATATCCTGCCCTGCCCTGCAACCCTCTGCCCTTCTCTATCAGCAGCACCCTCATTTCCCTGCATCAGTCGCTAGTAGCTACAGAGTGGGGCTGATGGGTGGGAGTGATGGGTGAGGAGGAGGGAGGGAGAGGTCGGGGATGCTGAGGAGGTCAGGACCTGGTTGGCCTTTGGGTAGCTGGTCATCCATATGGTGACAGGAGGCAGAGTTAGTGAGCTGGCTAAGTCCTGCGTGAACAAGAGGTGGTGGGCGACAGTTGCGAAGGGAGGGAGACAGTGCGGGACGAGGAAAGAGGATGGTGTGGAAACAGCAGAGGGGACCCATGTCCTTTCCTCTTAAGCCAGAGCGCCTTCTCCCCCAGAGGCTCAAGAACAATCCTCTAAGGGGGAGCGTCCAGCTTCAGGTTTAGGTGGAGAGTTGAGGGAAGGTTAAGAGAAGAGGTTGAGGAGGTGGAGAATTCTAGAGAAGTTAGCCAAGGGTGTGGGGTGGGGAGGAAATGGGGAGTCAAGGCAGATTAAGGAATGAATGAGCAAATGTCAAATGAATGAACTGGTGAGCGCTGCCTGCCAGTTAGCTGAAAAGAGGGCATGTCTATGGTACTATGATAGGCACATTCTTCTCCATTGTTCATTGTTGATGTGGCTCCCGGTGTTGACACTGGGGGTGGAGAGGTGGGCGGATGGAATGACACTTAGATGGTATGTGCTGGGGGTGTGACGTGCTCCAGGGGTGTGTGTTTTGAGTTGCCAGTGATCTCTTTTAGAGTCTCACGGAATCTATTTCCCCAAGCCGTTTGCATCCTTATTTATACAAGTGACTAATCCCTTGGTGGGTAGAGCCAAGCCTTCTGTCTCAGTTACATAGAGATACCGAGACAAATTACTCATCGAAGTTCCAGAAGAGATGAATATCTACAAATTACTGGGACAGTCAGTATGTAAAAGTGTTGTGGAGAGCCTCACAGCTATCCAGGCTAGATCAGATGCAAGAAGTGGGTAATTCCAGGCCAGTAATCCCCTTCAAGAATGTCGTGGTGCCCCGCTGCTTTCCACCCCATCTGCCTGTCTGTCCCAGTCCAGGTGGCAAGGATGCTTCCAGAAGCAGCTCCGGGGAAGAAGATGGCTGCAGGCTGTGTCCTGAAGACGCACTCCGGATATGTCACAGCTTCTTGGCAGAACATTTGAAGGGAGATGTTGCCTGGACATACTTTGTGGGTATTTTTACAATATTCCTTTGAGGAGCTAATTGGCTGTAATAAAATTTTCAGAAGAAAGGCCATGCTGCACTGGGGAGAACCATCTGCAGTCAAGTCAAGGCAGCTGAAGCAAGGGGTCAGGCAGAGAAGGAGCCGTCAGTGCTAACGTTAGGGCATCCTGCTCCTCGGGTCTACAGAAACAAAATTGTGAGCGTGGCTTGAATGAACTGGCGTTCAGGTCTAAGTTCCCTGATGACTCTGAATCCTGAGAGGGAAGTAAAATGAGTTTTATGTGGAAAGAGAGATCCATGCTCTGTTTCAAAATCAATGAATATGCTATTTAAATGGCAGCAAAGCACAGAGCCTTACTACGAAATTCAAAACACCTTTGAAAGCCAAGCAGAATTTTAATTTATCTTGACTAGCTAAATCCAGGTAAGTCATTCTAATACTTGTCCACGCAAGTGGCTACATCTGGCAAAAGAAATGCAAACAGAAGCCTAGTGAGTTTTCAACTTCCTTGCCTCCCTTGCCCCCATGGGAGATGCCTGCCAAGGGTTCCCCAAGGGATGTGACAACGCAGCCAGCAGGAGTCAGACTCCCAGTGGCAGCCACCTCCCTCACAGTCACCGCCCTCTTGCCATCTGCGGTGGGGCGTGAGCACCTGCCCTGTGTCTGGTACCCCCAGCCTGCAAGGTACAGCCGCTGGCGGATTCTTCTCCAGAAAGGGACCTGGGCTGGCCAGGATGGCCCATCTTCAGTCTTTGTTAAGCGAGTGTCCCTGGGACTCTGCCTTGACCCCAGGGAGAGCCCTGCTGGAAGACCAGATAGTCATCATCTGATTCCTTAACCTTCGAGAAGAGAAAAAACAAAAGCACATAATCATCCCTGAAAGAACAACTTAAAGTGAAGTGAAGTCGCTCAGTCGTGTCTGACTCTTTGTGACCCCGTGGACTGTAGCCTACCAAGCTCCTCTGTCCATGGGATTCTCCAGGCAAGAATACTGGAGTGAGTTGCCATTTCCTTCTCCAGGGCATCTTCCTGACCCAGGGATCAAACCTGGGCTTCCCGCATTGGAGGCAGACGCTTTAACCTCTGAGCCACCAGGGAAGTCACATATTTAAAGGATTAAAAATACTTTCCTTGCACTTGTCATAAGTATTATATAAAAATTAGAAAAATCACATAAATAAAACTAAATTTAAACCAGCCAAATCTGCCCACAACCCGTCTTCCAATCCTATATCTATATAAGCATGTGTTTGATGAATAGACACATACGTATCATGTATGTTATATTTTACATAAGGTTGTATCACCTACTTTTTAATTCATTACATTACTAAAATCTTTCCACGTAAACTGTATGTATCGTCAATATATACATTGTTGCCTTCAATGGTTTATTGGATGGTTTATTGGTATGGATGTACTATAATAGTTTTCCTTTTCTGGGAAATTTGGATTGTTGCCAAATGACCTTGTAATAAAAATCAGTGAAAAATCTAAAAACAAAAGGGAAAACAAAGTCCCCACACTATCCCTGGATGTGGTTGACCCTACCAAGATTTTTTGCCTCTAAAGGAGTGTTGATTTTGAAAGCTGACCTCCTTGCGAGGTTAGGCTTGACTCCAGGGGCAACACCAACGCATTCTCAAAATCCATGTTCAGAACTGGCTTCCAGGATTTTACATGCAGAATTAGCCATACAGGAAACCCTTAATGCCAGCAACTTTGGGCCCACTGAAGCTGTGTTTGGCTTGTGAAAAGAAAACCATTGAAAACCAAGCCAAAAGCAAGGGGTGATTTTAACTCATGAATTCTGAGTTTTTAGGTAGCCTGTAGAACTGACCCTATAAAGTTACTTCCAAACAGCTAATTCATTTCAATCATTCATTTGTATATTATTGGCAAAGTAAAATAAAACCCCAAAGACTCCACTACAATGAAAACAAAATCACTACAACCAGAAGCATTTGGTTTCAAATGCTAACTCTGGCACCAATTAGCTTTGTGACTTTGGACAAGTGACTTCATCTGTCTGCATCATAGCTGAAAAGTTTCCCCAAGAAAAATACCTACTTTGTACGTTTGTTGCTCTTCTTCCTGAAGCTCCTCCTTTGCGTGGAGGCTCTTTCTCTGCCGGACATTGCCTTCATTCTGAACAGACTCTCTTTCACTCCTCTGCTCCTTATACCCAGTGGTGTGCTGGTAAATTAGATCTCTGGGAAAAAATTCACGGAGCCTTGGTCTGTGGCTTCTGCTCATTTCTGGAGTGTGATTCCTTCCACCATGGCTGAATTTAAGTTACCAGTGGTTGAACAGCAAGCTTGCAAAGTTCCTAAGTAGTATCTAGCAATCGGCCACATGGATAGTAAGAACTGGCTCAGCACGTCTCTACCCCTTTCCCTCTCCTCCTTCTCTGCAAGTTCGTCAGAACACTGTGGATGTTGCCGGATAGAATTCCCATATGTGCTTCATACTTTTGCATTTAACCAGCTTCCAAAAATAGTTTCCTTCCTTCATTTAGCTCCTGACCAGTTTGTGCTGAAGTTCAGGTCCTCTAGCCACTGCCTCCCATATTTATGATTCCTCCTTGGCCATCACACCAGCAGGAAATTTCAAACGAGACGGAAGGCTCTTGGTATTTTCAGGGATGTGCCAGCTCGCAGTCTGGTGTCCTCATTCTTCCAGTGTTGAGAACTGATTTTCACCTGTATAATTCTCCACTGCTGACATACTTAGGTTCCCTTGCCCATCTTCTAACAGTTCTGGACCAATTCCAATATTTGTGTGTGGAGGGGGTTCCCACACCACCAAGCAGTTCTCAGACACCAGCTGGCGTCCTACAGTTCAGCTCAATTCTGACACCATCTACCCAGAGACAGCATCCGTCCTCACAGGTTAAGAGTTCAGTCCTACAAGACTGCCCTCCTCTGCCCTAACACACATGTCAGATGCGAGTTGTCAGTTGATCAGCATGATGCCCTCCTTGGGTTCAACTAATTAGGTCATAGAACTCAGGAACCCTATTTACTCAAAAGATTACTGGTTAGAACTCAGGAACAGCCAGATGGAAGAGATGCATAGGACAAGGTATGGAGAAAGGGCATAGAATGGAGCTTCCATGCCCCCTCCAAGCTCCCCACTCTCCCAGAATCTCCACGTGTTCACCAGCCTGGGAGCGCTCTGAATCCTGTCCTTTTGGGTTTTCATAAAGGCTTCATTACGTAGGCATGATATATTAACTAATTGGTCATTGGTGACTGAGTCAATCTCCAGCCCCTTTCCCCTCCCAGGCTAAAAGTTCCAACCCTCTAATCACATGGTTGGTTCTCCTGATAATCAGCCCCCATCCTTAGGTGAAGTCTGAAAGTCACCTCATCAGCCTTATAAGAGAGATCTTTACTGCTCTTACCAGTGGAAAATTCTAAGGTTTTAGGACTATGTGCCAGAAACAGATTGGAGACTAGATACGTATTTCTTATTATAAGTAAAAATTCTCTACCATCTAATATGTTCTACTTCCAACAGAGTGTGGGGGCAACATGGAAATGCAGGGGGTGGAGGGAGGCTGTCACAGAGAAGTTCGGGACCCTGCCACCTGTCAGAAGGAGAAAGTACATCCACAGACACTCTCAAAGCAGGCTTGTGACTGAGTAAGGAGAAGTTCCTCCAGGGCCAGCCTTCAGTATCTAAAACATCTGTTTCAGATCAGCCCAGAGAAAGGTGCCTAAGTGCCCCAGAGTAGATACTTTATCAAGCACAGGGTATGTTCACAGATACTTCAGCGCTACCACTGCCCAAGAGGATGGAAATCTTACCCTTGTCGACTAAAAACTCACATGACTTGTTTCAGTTTTATTTGGGGACCTTACTGAGGACTATAGACTTGGAGCTGGCATCTTAGATAGCTCTGAGACAGGAGTCAGTGTACACAGGAGTTTTTGCTAGAAAAGAAAAACATGTAGTTGCACATCAAAAGATTATCACACATCATAAAAAATAGATCTCCTAAGTTTATGCTTTTAGTGCATTTCTGTAAATGGGAAGATGCAAGAATTTGGGGTCTTTGAAATTCTTTAGATATGCATATGGCCTATCTATGTGCCTGTATCCAAAGCACAGCACGCCTCATCCTGTTTTTCCATCCCTGGGTGCACCATTGGTGGGTAGCAGCAGTGGGCTGCAATTCAGCCTTTGTAGACGGGATGATGAGCGACACGCTGTGTTTTTGTTTCAACCCTCATTCTACAGGGGAGTGTGTATCACATACCTGGGACTGGCAGGGAGTGGAAAATGGTCAGTGGAAATGTAATTTAGTATAATCCTCCAAAAGGCAACTTTGCCTTATATCAAAGTCTTAAAACTATTCATCCCATCCCTTCAGAAAAGCTCCTGAATGTGCTCATCTCTGTAGCTGGGGTGTGAAAACAGCCATAAACACTAAGAGGGTGCATGGGTGTAGCTGTTTTCAATCAGACTGCACTGATGGAGACTGAAATTTTGATTTCACGTCATTTTCCTGTGTCACAGAGTACTACCCTTTAAGTCATTTTTTAAAAATGTAAAAACAATCTGGAGCTCACAGGCTTGGTTGGGCCTGTGGCATGCACTAGGCTTAAAGCTCTGGAAGTTTCCTTTCATTGATACAGAGCCCCAACATAGGGGTTCCTGACTAGAAGTCCTGGTGGGGTGGCCCTTGGCCAGAGGCACCTCAGGATCCCAGATCCTTCCATCTGGTGCTCACCCTCCCCAGCCCTATGGTCTGCTCTATTCACAGGCAGAGGGAGGCAGAGGGTAGAGGAGGGTGCAGGTGGTTTCTTGGGTGGCCTGGAGGTGCCCACATCTCTCCCGTGCATTCTGCTGGTCACAGGCCAGGCACACCCCAAACTGCAGGAGAGACAGAGAGATGGAGGCTAGATGTCTCTCCTAGCTATGTGCTCGTGGGCCCTAGATGGAGGCGTGGTGACCACTCAGCCATGGGGTCAAGAGTCAAACAGTGTGTGGGTTCACTCGTTTCCACACGGCAGCGCTACTTTTAAAGATGTGAGACCGGCCAGGGGCACTTTGCAACAACAGCTGATCCTGAGAGTAGACCCGACGCCCTGGGCACCCTCGGGGCGCAGCTCTGCAGCCTGTCCTTGGGCCTGGGCCCTGAAGGTCGCCGCTGCAGTGACCACGCACACACACTGCCCTCTTCCATCACTCAGCCAGAGGCCAGGCCCTGACTTGGGGCAGGGAGACTCTACAGTGGTGTCGAGCTGACCCCTGTGCTAGGAGTGGATCCAGTGATGTTGAAGTTTTGGGCTGATGGGAGTGGGGCTGGGGAGCTGCCTATGGAGACAGGCAGAAACCCCAGTGAAGCAGCCATACCCTCTGCTGGTTCCCCCACCAGAAACTGTTGTAGCCACGCGTTCCGGGAAACAGACTCACTCAGAAGGACAATGCAGATAGTGGAGTACAGTTTATTACACCGGTGGGCCCAAGGCAGAGTCTCCTCTTAGCCAAGGACCCCGACCAGCATTTGTGAAAATCTTTTATACCTCATGTGTATGTGTCTGAACCCACCACTCCAAATTCCTTGAGACTTACATAAACCAAGGAAAATACAATCCCAATAACCCCACGATTCACGTGCTGTGTGCTTATGTGCTCAGTCAAACAATTAGCCAATAATCAATAAACCCACGGTTACACTCTGATAGATACAGAAAAATGTATGGCCTGTCTGGAGGAAGGGGTGATTAGTGTATATTTTCTCTTAGGCGATGAGTAACCTAGATATGATCTTCAAGGTTCCCCGGTCTGGAGGGGGTCTTATCCTTCTGTTGTTGTTTTCATAGGCACAGAGTTCAGAGTCCATTGGAAAGGTGGCTGAGCATGATCATCAGGAACAGGCCTAAGATGGAGTCCAGGCCCTATGAATTCCTTCTTCAAAACAACCAGGGGTTTTCCTCAGCTCTTTCCAGGTGATGCTTGGAGAAGAGGACGAAGGCGAGGCCAGAGGGGTGGTACTTTCTGTGGGCTCCATTCAGTTCAGTTCAGTTGCTCAGTTGTGTCTGACTCTGTGACCCCATGGACTAGAGCCCACCAGGCTTCCCTGTCCATCACCAACTCCTGGAGGACGTCTGTGGGCTGAGGACCTCAAAAACAGGGAGAAACTCACCCTTTAAGCCAGTCAGACCAGGATGGGCCAAAAGTCACAAGCTTGTTCAAACAATCTGGAGGAAATAGCTCAACCTTGGTAACATCTGGGGACATAAACTCCTGACGAATGCTCTGCAGTGGGCAGGGCTCGTCTCTACAGTTTCCAGGAGATTTGGAGCCTGGGAGGTTGGTGGGCGTCAGCGGGGTCTAGGTGTTCCCTCCTCCTGCATGGCCCCCAGGCCAGCCCCATTGCGTTGCATTGCCAGGACCCAAACCTGTACCTCCGAGCCTTTGTGGCTGCCACAGCCTGGGCTGTGCTGGGGGCAGCCTCACCATCTCCTGAGCACATCCAGGACTGGGGGTATGGGAGGTGATGCCGTCTCCCTAGGTGTTGCCAGAATTCCTGTACTGTGGCATGCAGCAATCTTAGGACACCAGGGCTCTGGTTTCCTACAGATCAGTGATTCATCAGGTGACCCAGGCGTGTTTCTGAACCTCCCTTCACTTCAGTTTGCTTGTCTGTGAAATGGAGGCAGAAATGCCTACCTGGGCAGCCTGTCCCATCACATGCCTGCGTCCTGCCCTGAAAGTGCCCACCGAGAGACAAACAAACACTAAGTCTGTCCAAGTACCAGGGGGCCTAAGGAAGTGACTTTCTCAAGGTCATGGCATAGAAACAATGATAACAATATATTCTCTCATTTAATTAGTGCTGATTGTGTGTTAGAAGCTAGGCTGAAATCATCTCTCAT
This sequence comes from Nanger dama, assembly GCA_917880005.1. Lineage (NCBI taxonomy): Eukaryota > Metazoa > Chordata > Mammalia > Artiodactyla > Bovidae > Nanger > Nanger dama. The sequence goes on along the minus strand of CAKJTW010000044.1, from coordinate 5,527,665 downwards.
GTCATAACATCTCTGCGAGAGATCTGCTGTTACACTGATTTCCCAAGAGGGACACTGAGTGCCCACTGGGGTCACAAGGTAGTGGACGGGGCAGGGTAGCTCTGTCCCACTCTCTCTGAAGCCTGGCTTCAGAGGCACAGCGCCATGCTGCTTCCCGGAACAATGGTCCTCACATTCCCAACCTGATTCTCTGTCCTGTGGCGGCACCCGGGGCCTAGGGCCAGGCTGTCTCTCTCCAGCCATTTGCCACAGAGTTCAAAGCCCTCCTTCAACTTTGGTGGACCTGCCTCAACAGCTCTCCCCTCTAAGGAGGATGAGGAAACGGGCCTGATGACCCCTCTCTTTCACAATAAAGGTACTAAGTGCTTGACTTGCGAGGGCCGCCTACACTCCTGGGGGCCAGAGGGAGGGGGCTTGGTTCCTTTGGCTGTGCCTCTGCTCAGATGCTGGGCAGGACAGGGTCCATTCAGAGTTTCCCATTGTCCTGTGGGTGGATGTGAGTGGAGGAGGGTGAACGAGAGAAGGGGTGAAAAGCAGGGGAAGGAGCTGAGGGTTTTATTTACAAATCGCATGTCAATTCAGGTGCGAGCGGACATAGCAGGCTTGTCTGCTGGAAATTGAAGGGTTCTGGATGGGTTGTATCACTCCCTGGGGCTCGGTTTCCCCTCTCATTCATGGTGGAGGAGTAAGGTCTGAAACATAAGACTAGCTGGTGTACTCTTGGCAAAGAGACCCGAAGAGAGAGGGGAAGCATTCCTGTGCTGAAATGCATTGTGTGACCTTAAGGTGTTGAGGACTTCACATTCTGGTCCCTTCTCTGCAGGCCATTTCTAGACGTACCTCCAAGGCCAGGCTTACTGGTAAAATGGCTCTACCAGCTCAGACACTAAGATGGAGGTGACAATTTGGGGGTTCACATGATGGCTGCCAAGCCCTCCCCTGAGGATTCTTCCCTTAGCCAAAGTCATCATCACTGCACCTTCGTGGCATCTGCTCAGTACTGGAGAGGTTTGGAATCCCTGACACATGCCCCTGTGGGCCGGGGAGTGTCCCCAGTGGGGTTGGCACTTGGAAAGAAAGTGTACCGAGACTGCAGCTGAGCCCTACAGAGCCTGCCCATCCTCAGGGCAGCGAGACTGCATGCATCCCACATCTGGAAAGGTCCTGTCCTCACTCATCAAGCCAAGGGACCCCAGCAATCACCTGCAGCATGTGTGAGCCACAAGACACAGGGTTGTACTCTGGTACTGCCAGTGTGGCCAGAGTTGAGTCCATTTCAGTCACTCAGTCATGTCCAATTCTTTGCAACCCCATGAATTGCAGCACGCCAGGCCTCCCTGTCCATCACCAACTCCTGGAGTTCACTCAGACTCACGTCCATCAAGTCCGTGATGCCATCCAGCCATCTCATCCTCTGTTGTCCCCTTCTTCTCCTGCCCCCAATCCCTCCCAGCATCAGAGTCTTTTCCAATGAGTCAATTCTTCGCATGAGGTGGCCAAAGTACTGGAGTTTCAGCTTTAGCATCATTCCTTCCAAAGAAATCCCAGGGCTGATCTCCTTCAGAATGGACTGGTTGGATCTCTTTGCAGTCCAAGGGACTCTCAAGAGTCTTCTCCAACACCACAGTTCAAAAGCATCAATTCTTTGGCGCTCAGCCTTCTTCACAGTCCAACTCTCACATCCATACATGACCACAGGAAAAACCATAGCCTTGACTACACGAACATTAGTTGGCAAAGTAATGTCTCTGCTTTTGAATATACTATCTAGGTTGGTCATAACTTTTCTTCCAAGGAGTAAGCGTCTTTTAATTTCATGGCTGCAGTCACCATCTGCAGTGATTTTGGATCCCCCAAAATAAAGTCTGAAACTGTTTCCACTGTTTCTCCATCTATTTGCCATGACATGATGGGACCAGATGCCATGATCTTTGTTTTCTGAATGTTGAGTTTTAAGCCAACTTTTTCACTCTCCTCTTTCACTTTCATCAAGAGGCTTTTCAGTTCCTCTTCACTGTCTGCTATAAGGGTGGTGTCATCTGCATATCTGAGGTTATTGATATTTCTCCCAGCAATCTTGATTCCAGCTTGTGTTTCTTCCAGTCCAGCGTTTCTCATAATGTACTCTGCATAGAAGTTAAATAAGCAGGGTGACAATATACAGCCTTGACGTACTCCTTTTCCCATTTGGAACCTGTCGGTTCCATGCCCAGTTCTAACTGTTGCTTCCTGACCTCATACAGATTTCTCAAGAGGCAAGTCAGGTGGTCTGGTATTCCCATCTCTTGAAGAATTTCCACAGTTTATTGTGATCCACACAGTCAAAGGCTTTGGCATAGTCAATAAAGCAGAAATAGATGTTTTTCTGGAACTCTCTTGCTTTTTCCATGATCTAACAGATGTTGGCAATTTGATCTCTGGTTCCTCTGCCTTTTCTAAAACAAGCTTGAACATCATGGAGTTCATGGTTCACATACTGCTGAAGCCTGGCTTGGAGAATTTTGAGCGTTACTTTACTAGCATGTGAGATGAGTGCAATTGTGCGTTAGTTTGAGCATTCTTTGGCATTGCCTTTCTTTGGGATTGGAATGAAAACTGATCTTTTGCAGTCCTGTGGCCACTGCTGCGTTTTCCAAATGTGCTGGCATATTGAGTGCAGCACTTTGACAGCATCATCTTTCAGGATTTGAAATAGCTCCACTGGAATTCCTTCACCTCCACTAGCTTTGTTCCTAGTGATGCTTTCTAAGGCCCACTTGACTTCACATTCCAGGATGTCTGGTTCTAGATGAGTGATCACACCATCATGATTATCTGGGTTATGAAGATCCTTTTTGTACAGTTCTTCTGTGTATTCTTGCCACCTCTTCTTAATATCTTCTGCTTCTGTTAGGTCCATACCATCTCTGTCCTTTATCGAGCCCATCTTTGCACAAAATGTTCCCTTGGTGTCTCTGATTTTCTTTAAGAGATCTCTAGTCTTTCTCATTCTGTTGTTTTCCTCTATTTCTTTGCATTGATTGCTGAAGACGGCTTTCTTATCTCTTCTTGCTATTCTTTGAAATTCTGCATTCAGATACTTATATCTTTCCTTTTCTCTTTGGCTTTTTGCTTCTCTTCTTTCACAGCTATTTGTAAGGCTTCTCCAGACAGCCATTTTGCTTTTTTGCATTTCTTTTCCATGGGGATGGTCTTGATCCCTGTCTCCTGCACAATGTCACGAACCTCCGTCCATAGTTCATCACGCACTCTATCTATCAGATCTAGGCCCTTAAATCTATTTCTCACTTCCACCGTATAATCATAAGGGATTTGATTTAGGTCATACCTGAATGGTCTAGCGGTTTTCCCCACTTTCTTCAATTTCAGTCTGAATTTGGCAATAAAGAGTTCATGATCTGAACCACTGTCAGCTCCTGGTCTTGTTTTTGTTGATTGTATAGAGCTTCTCCATCTTTGGCTGCATAGAATATAATCAATCTGATTTCGGTGTTTACCATCTGGTGATGTCCATGTGTAGAATCTTCTCTTGTGTTGTTGGAACAGGGTGTTTGCTATTACCAGTGCATTCTCTTGGCAAAACTCTATTAGTCTTTGCCCTGCTTCATTCCATATTCCAAGGCCAAATTTGTGTTACTCCAGGTGTTTCTTGACTTCCTACTTTTGCATTCCAGTCCCCTATAATGTAGGGCCAGGGAAGCTGGACAGTGCCCAGTGCCCTCCTGTCACATGGCTCAACTCTGAGGTCTGGGGCAGTGTTTGAAGGAGCTGGATTGTTCTTCCCAGAATTTTGTAGAGCATGGCATTGTTTGATGTGGTGACAGGCTTGCTGGCTTTTCCTGGCCTAGAAAGTAAGGACTTCCAGGCCAGGGACTTGGTGTTTTTTCTTTACCACCTGCAATTGGTTGAATGATCTTTGTCCCCAAAAGATATTTGCTCCTAATCCTAGGAACCAGAAAAAGTGTCATTGCAGATGTGGTTGAAGATCTTGAGAGGAGGAGATCATCCTGGGTCATCTGAATGAGTCTTGAACCAAATCCCAAGTGTCCTTCTGAGAGAGAGGCAGGAGGAGACGGGGTACATACATGAGAGGAGATCCTGTGACCATGGAAGCACAAATGGGAGTGATGTGGCCACAAGTTAAGGAATGTCAGGAGGAACCAGAAATTGGATGAGGTGAGAAATGGAGTCCCCAAAGGGAGCCACACCTTGATCTTAGCCATGTGATATTGGTTTCGGACTTCTGGTCTCCAGAACTGTGAGAAAACTGTGAGAGAACTGTGAGAGAGAACTGTGAGAGACAACTGTTAGACAACCGTGAGAGAACTGTGAGGAAACTGTGGGGGAACTGTGAGGGTACTGTGAGAGAGAACTGTGAGGGAACTGTGAGAGAAAACTGTGAGGGAACTGTGAGAGAAAACTGTGAGGGAACTTTGAGAGAAAACTTTGAGGGAACTGTGAGAGAGAACTGTGAGAGAACTGTGAGGGAACTGTGAGGGAACTGTGAGAAAGAACTCTGAGGGAACTGTGAGACAGAACTCTGAGAGAACTGTGAGACAGAACTGTGAAGAAACTGTGAGAGACCTGTGAAGGACCTGTGAGGGACCTGTGAGGGAACTGTGAGAGAGAACTGTGAGAGAACTGTGAGGGAACTGTGAGACAGAACTCTGAGAGAACTGTGAGAGAACTGTGAGGGAACTGTGAGAAAGAACTCTGTGAGACAGAACTGTGAGGGAGCTGTGAGGGAACTGTGAGATAGAACTGTGAGGGGAACTGTGAGAGAGCACTCTGAGGGAACTATAAGAGAGCACTCTGTGAGGGAACTGTGAGAGAGAACTGTGAGGGAACTGTGAGAGAGCACTGTGAGGAAACTGTGAGAGAGCACTGTGAGGGAACTGTGAGAGAGCACTGTGAGGGAACTGTGAGAGAGAACTGTGAGGGAACTGGGAGAGAGCACTCTGAGGGAACTATGAGAGAGCACTCTGAGGGAACTGTGAGAGAGAACTGTGAGGGAACTGTGAGAGAGCACTGTGAGGGAACTGTGAGGGAACTGTGAGAGAGAACTATGAGGGAACTGTGAGGGACCTGTGAGGAGAGAACTGTGAGCGAACTGTGAAGGAACTATGAGAGAGAACTGTGAGGGGAACTGTGAGAGAGCACTCTGAGGGAACTGTGAGAGAGCACTGTGAGGGAACTGTGAGAGAGAACTGTGAGGGAACTGTGAGAGAGCACTCTGAGGGAACTGTGAGAGAGAAGTGTGAGGGAACTGTGAGAGAGCACTGTGAGGGAACTGTGAGAGAAAACTGTGAGGGAACTATGAGAGAAAACTTTGAGGGAACTGTGAGAGAGAACTGTGAGAGAACTGTGAGGGAACTGTGAGGGAACTGTGAGAAAGAACTCTGAGGGAACTGTGAGACAGAACTCTGAGAGAACTGTGAGACAGAACTGTGAAGAAACTGTGAGAGACCTGTGAAGGACCTGTGAGGGACCTGTGAGGGAACTGTGAGAGAGAACTGTGAGAGAACTGTGAGGGAACTGTGAGACAGAACTCTGAGAGAACTGTGAGAGAACTGTGAGGGAACTGTGAGAAAGAACTCTGTGAGACAGAACTGTGAGGGAGCTGTGAGGGAACTGTGAGATAGAACTGTGAGGGAACTGTGAGAGAGCACTCTGAAGGAACTATGAGAGAGCACTCTGTGAGGGAACTGTGAGAGAGAACTGTGAGGGAACTGTGAGAGAGCACTGTGAGGAACTGTGAGAGAGCACTGTGGGGAACTGTGAGAGAGACTGTGAGGGAACTGTGAGAGAGCACTCTGGGGAACTGTGAGAGAGAAGTGTGAGGGAACTGTGAGAGAGCACTGTGAGGGAACTGTGAGAGAGCACTGTGGGGAACTGTGAGAGAGAGTGTAGGGAACTGTGAGAGAGCACTGTGAGGGAACTGTGAGAGGCACTTGAGGGAACTGTGAGAGAGCACTTGAGGGAACTGTGAGAGAGCACTGTGAGGAACTGTGAGGGACCTGTGAGAGAGCACTGTGAGGGAACTGTGAGAGAGCACTGTGGAACTGTGAGAGAGCACTGTGAGGAACTGTGAGGGACCTGTGAGAGAGCACTGTGGGGAACTGTGAGAGGCACTGTGAGCGAACTGTGAGAGAGCACTGTGAGGGAACTGTGAGGGACCTGTGAGAGAGAACTGTGAGAGAGACTGTGGGGAACTGTGAGAGAGAAATGTGGGAACTGTGGAGAGACTGTGACTGTGGGGAACTGTGAAGAACTCTGAGAGAACTGTGAGAGACTGTGGGAACTGTGAGACGACTGTGAGGGCTTGGGGAACTGTGAGATGACTTGGGGAACTTAGAGCACTCTGGGGAACTGTGAGAGAGAACTGTGGAACTGTGAGAGGCACTCTGAGGGAACTGTGAGAGAGCACTTGGGGAACTGTGAGAGAGCACTGTGGGGAACTGTGAGAGAGCACTGTGGGGAACTGTGAGAGAGCACTGTGGGGAACTGTGAGAGAGCACTCTGAGGGAACTGTGAGAGAGAACTGTGAGGGAACTTGAGAGAGCACTGTGAGGGAACTGTGAGAGAGAACTATGAGGGAACTGTGAGGGACCTGTGAGAGAGAACTGTGAGGGAACTGTGAAGGAACTATGAGAGAGAACTGTGAGGGAACTGTGAGAGAGCACTGTGGGGAACTGTGAGAGAGCACTGTGAGGGAACTGTGAGAGAGACTGTGAGGGAACTGTGAGAGAGCACTCTGGGGAACTGTGAGAGAGACTGTGAGGGAACTGTGAGAGAGACTGGAGAGAGCACTGTGAGGGACTGTGAGAGCACTGTGGGAACTGTGAGGCACTGTCTGGCCTGTGAGAGAGAACTGTGATGGAACTGTAGAGAGCACTGTAGGGAACTTAGGAACTATAGGAACTTGAGAGAGACTGTGAGGGAACTGTAGAGAGACTGTGAGGGAACTGTGAGAGAGCACTTGGGGAACTGTGAGAGGCACTGTGAGCGCTTGAGGGCCTTGGGAACTTAGGGACCTGTGGGCTTGAGAGAGACTGTGGGGAACTTGAGAGAGCTGTGGGGAACTGTGAGAGAGACTGTGGAACTGTGGGAACTGTGAAAGAACTCTGAGAGACTGTGAGAGAACTTGGGACTTGAGACAGAACTCTGAGAGCTTGGCTGTGGGGAACTTGGACGCCTTGAGACAACTGTGGGAGCTGGGGGAACTGTAGATGACTGTGAGGGAACTGTGAGAGAGCACTCTGAGGGAACTATGAGAGAGAACTGTGAGGGAACTGTGAGAGAGCCTCTGGGACTGTGAGAGGCCTGTGGGAACTGTGAGAGGCACTGTGAGGGAACTGTAGAGGCCTTGGGACTGTGAGAGAGCCTGTGGGGAACTGTGAGAGAGCCTCTGGGGAACTGTGAGAGAGAACTGTGGGGAACTGTGAGAGAGCACTGTGAGGGAACTGTGAGGGACTGTGAGAGAGAACTATGAGGGAACTGTGAGGGACCTGTGAGAGAGAACTGTGAGGGAACTGTGAAGGAACTATGAGAGAGACTGTGAGGGAACTGTGAGAGAGCACTGTGGGGAACTTAGAGCCTGTGGGAACTGTGAGAGAGACTGTGGGAACTGTGAGAGAGCACTGTGGGGAACTTGAGAGAGCTGTGGGGACTGTGAGAGAGACTGTGAGAGAGCACTGTGGGACTGTGAGAGAGCACTGTGAGGGAACTGTGAGAGAGACTGTGGGAACGTGAGAGAGCACTGTGGCTGTGAGGCCTGTGGAACTGTGGGGAACTTGAGAGAAACTATGAGGGAACTTGGACCTGTGAGAGAGCTGGAGGGAACTGTGAAGGAACTAGAGAGAGCTGTGGGGAACTGTGAGAGGCACTCTGAGGGAACTGTAGAGAGAACTGTAGGGAACTGTGAGAGAGAACTGTGAGGGAAATGTGAGAGAGCACTCTGAGGGAACTGTGAGAGAGACTGTAGGAACTGTGAGAGAGAACTGTGAGAGAGCACTGTGGACTGTGAGAGAGCACTGTGAGGCTGTGAGAGGCACTGTGGGGAACTGTGAGAGAGCACTGTGAGGGAACTGTGAGAGAGCACTGTGGGGAACTGTGAGAGGCCTGTGGGACTGTGAGAGAGCTTGAGGGAACTGTGAGAGAGACTGTGGGACTTGAGAGGCCTGTGGGAACTGTGAAGGAACTATGAGGAGAGACTGAGAGGCACTGTGGGGAACTGTGAGAGAGCACTGTGGGGAACTTGAGAGCACTTGGACTTAGGGACCTGGAGAGAGAACTGTGGGAACTTAGAGAGAACTGTGAGGGCCTGTGAGAGAGCCTGTGGGCTGTGGGAACTATGAGAGAGCTGTGAGAGAGACTGTCTTAGAGAGAACTTGATGGAACTTGAGAGAGCCTGTGGGGAACTGTGAGAGAGCCTTGGTCTTGGGGACTGTGGGGACTTGAGAGAGCTTAGGTCACTGTGAGAGAGCTGTGAGAGAGAACTTGGGCTTGAGAGGCTCTGGGGAACTGTGAGAGAGCCTTGGGAACTGTGAGAGAGCACTGTGGGGACTTGAGAGAGACTTGGGGAACTGTGAGAGAGACTTGGGTCTTGGAGAGCTGTGGACTGTGAGAGAGAACTCTGAGTCACTGTGAGAGAGACTTGAGAGAGACTTGGGACCTGGAGAGAGATTGTAGGAACTGTGAGAGAGCACTGTAGGGAACTGTGGGAACTTGAGAGAGCTGTGAGAGAGACTGTGAGGGAACTTGACTGGGAGACTGTGGGGAACTGTGGAGGCCCTGGGGAACTTAGAGCCTGTGGGGACTTGGAGAGACTTGGAACTGTGGAGGCACTCTGGGGAACTGTGAGAGAGGTGTGAGGAACTGTGAGAGAGCACTGTGAGGGAACTGTGAGAGGCACTGTGGGGAACTGTGAGAGGCACTTGAGGGAACTGTGAGAGAGCACTGTGGGAACTGTGAGGCCTGTGAGAGAGCCTGTGGGCTGTGAGAGAGCACTGTGGGAACTGTGAGAGAGCACTGTGAGGAACTGTGAGGGACCTGTGAGAGAGCACTGTGAGGGAACTGTGAGAGAGCACTGTGAGGAACTGTGGAGAGCACTGTGAGGGAACTGTGGGACCTGTGAGAGGAACTGTGAGAGAGAACTGTGAGGGAACTGTGAGAGAGAACTGTGAGGGAACTGTGAGAGAGACTGTGAGACTGTGGGGAACTGTGAGAAAGAACTCTGAGAGAACTGTGAGAGAACTGTGGGGAACTGTGAGACAGAACTGTGAGGGAGCTGTAGGGAACTGTGAGATAGAACTGTGAGGGAACTGTGAGAGAGCACTCTGAGGGAACTATGAGAGAGAACTGTGGGGAACTGTGAGAGAGCACTCTGAGGGAACTGTGAGAGAGCACTGTGAGGGAACTGTGAGAGAGCACTGTGAGGGAACTGTGAGAGAGCACTGTGAGGGAACTGTGAGAGAGCACTGTGAGGGAACTGTGAGAGAGCACTCTGAGGGAACTGTGAGAGAGAACTGTGAGGAACTGTGAGAGAGCACTGTGAGGGAACTGTGAGAGAGAACTATGAGGGAACTGTGAGGGACCTGTGAGAGAGAACTGTGAGGGAACTGTGAAGGAACTATGAGAGAGAACTGTGAGGGAACTGTGAGAGAGCACTGTGAGGGAACTGTGAGAGAGCACTGTGAGGGAACTGTGAGAGAGAACTGTGAGGGAACTGTGAGAGAGCACTCTGAGGGAACTGTGAGAGAGAACTGTGAGGGAACTGTGAGAGAGAACTGTGAGAGAGCACTGTGAGGGAACTGTGAGAGAGCACTGTGAGGGACCTGTGAGAGAGAACTGTGATGGAACTGTGAGAGGCACTGTGAGGGAACTGTGAAGGAACTATGAGAGAGAACTGTGAGAGAGAACTGTGAGGGAACTGTGAGAGAGAACTGTGAGGGAACTGTGAGAGAGCACTGTGGGGAACTGTGAGAGAGCACTGTGAGCGAACTGTGAGAGAGCACTGTGAGGGAACTGTGAGGGACCTGTGAGAGAGAACTGTGAGAGAGAACTGTGAGGGAACTGTGAGAGAGAACTGTGAGGGAACTGTGAGAGAGAACTGTGAGAACTGTGAGGGAACTGTGAGAAAGAACTCTGAGAGAACTGTGAGAGAACTGTGAGGGAACTGTGAGACAGAACTCTGAGAGAACTGTGAGAGAACTGTGAGGGAACTGTGAGACAGAACCTGAGACAGATCTGTGGGGCTGTGAGGAACTGTGAGAAGAACTGTGGGGACTGTGAGAGAGCCTCGGAACTATGAGAGCTGTAGGGCTGTGAAGAGCACTCTGGGGAACTGTGAGAGAGCACTGTGAGGGAACTGTGAGAGAGCACTGTGGGAACTGGAGCCTGTGAGGAACTGTGAGAGAGCACTGGGTAGGGCCCTGGGGACTGGGGGCTGGTGTGAGAGAGCACTGTAGGGAACTGTAGGGACTGTGAGAGAGACTATGAGGGAACTGCCTGGGAGAACTGGCTGAAGAACTAAGAGAGACTGGGGACTGAGGCGACTGCCGGGGAGAGCTGAACTGTGGGCACTGTGGGTGGGCTGAGACTGGCCTGGGCCGCGCTGGGAACTGGAGAGCCTGCGTGAGCACTGGGGGGGTGGCCTAAGCTGCTAGGACGAGAGGCCGCCTGGGACTGACTGACTGGGCTTGGGAACTGGCCTCTGGGGAACTGTAGAGAGACTGTAGGGAACTGGGAGAGAACTGTGAGAGCACTGGGGACTGTGAGAGCACTGGGGAGAGGCCTGGGATGTAGCCTGGGAATGTGCCTGGGAATCTGGACTACTATGGACCTACGGTTAACAGGGAACTGTGAGAGAGCACTGTGAGGAAACTGTGAGGGACCTGTGAGAGAGAACTGTGAGGGAACTGTGAGAGAGAACTGTGAGGGCACTGTGAGAGAGGACTGTGAGGGGAACTGTGAAGGAACTATGAGAGAGAACTGTGAGAGAGAACTGTGGAGGGCTGTGAGAGAGAACTGTGATGGAACTGTGAGAGAGCACTGTGAGGGAACTGTGAGAGAGCACTGTGAGGGGAACTGTGAGAGAGAACTGTGAGGTCACTGTGAGAGAGCACTGTGAGGGAACTGTGAGGACCTGTGAGAGAACTGTGAGAGAGAACTGTGAGGGAACTGTGAGAGAGAACTGTGAGGGAACTGTGAGAGAGAACTGTGAGAACTGTGAGGGAACTGTGAGAAAGAACTCTGAGAGAACTGTGAGAGAACTGTGAGGGAACTGTGAGACAGAACTCTGAGAGAACTGTGAGAGAACTGTGAGGGAACTGTGAGACAGAACGCTGTGAGACAGAACTGTGAGGGAGCTGTGAGGGAACTGTGAGATAGAACTGTGAGGGAACTGTGAGAGAGCACTCTGAGGGAACTATGAGAGAGAACTGTGAGGGAACTGTGAGAGAGCACTCTGAGGGAACTGTGAGAGAGCACTGTGAGGGAACTGTGAGAGAGCACTGTGAGGAACTGTGAGAGAGCACTGTGAGGGAACTGTGAGAGAGCACTGTGAGGGAACTGTGAGAGAGCACTCTGAGGGAACTGTGAGAGAGAACTGTGAGGGAACTGTGAGAGAGCACTGTGAGGGAACTGTGAGGGAACTGTGAGAGAGAACTATGAGGGAACTGTGAGGGACCTGTGAGAGAGAACTGTGAGGGAACTGTGAAGGAACTATGAGAGAGACTGTGAGGGAACTGTGAGAGAGCACTGTGAGGGAACTGTGAGAGACCACTGTGAGGGAACTGTGAGAGAGAACTGTGAGGGAACTGTGAGAGAGCACTGTGAGGGAACTGTGAGAGAGAACTGTGAGGGAACTGTGAGAGAGAACTGTGAGAGAGCACTGTGAGGGAACTGTGAGAGAGCACTGTGAGGGAACTGTGAGAGAGAACTGTGAGGGAACTGTGAGAGAGCACTGTGAGGGAACTGTGAGAGAGCACTGTGAGGGAACTGTGAGGGAACTGTGAGAGAGAACTATGAGGGAACTGTGAGGGACCTGTGAGAGAGAACTGTGAGGGAACTGTGAAGGAACTATGAGAGAGACTGTGAGGGAACTGTGAGAGAGCACTCTGAGGGAACTGTGAGAGAGAACTGTGAGGGAACTGTGAGAGAGACTGTGAGGAAATGTGAGAGAGCACTCTGGGGAACTGTGAGAGAGAACTGTAGGGAACTGTAGAGAGAACTGTGAGAGAGCACTGTAGGGAACTGTGAGAGAGCACTGTGAGGGAACTGTGAGAGAGCACTGTGAGGGAACTGTGAGAGAGCACTGTGAGGGAACTGTGAGAGAGCACTGTGAGGGAACTGTGAGAGAGCACTGTGAGGGAACTGTGAGAGAGAACTGTGAGGGAACTGTGAGAGAGAACTGTGAGGAACTGTGAGAGAGCACTGTGAGGGAACTTGAAGGAACTATGAGAGAGAACTGAGAGGCACTGTGAGGGAACTGTGAGAGAGCACTGTGAGGGAACTGTGAGAGAGCACTGTGAGAAACTGTGAGGGACCTGTGAGAGAGAGACTGTGAGGGAACTGTGAGAGAGAACTGTGAGGGCACTGTGAGAGAGCACTGTAGAACTTGAAGGAACTATGAGAGAGAACTGTGAGAGAGACTGTAGGGAACTGTGAGAGAGACTGTGAGGGAACTGTGAGAGAGCACTGTGAGGGAACTGTGAGAGAGCACTGTGAGGTACTGTGAGAGAGAACTGTGAGGGAACTGTGAGAGAGAACTGTGAGGTCACTGTGAGAGAGAACTGAGAGAGAACTGTGAGGGAACTGAGAGAGAACTCTGAGGAACTGTGAGAGAGCACTGTGAGGGAACTGTGAGAGAGCACTGTGAGGGAACTGTGAGAGAGCACTGTGAGGGAACTGTAGAGAGAACTGTGAGGGAACTGTGAGAGAGAACTGTGAGGTACTGTGAGAGAGAACTGTGAGGGAACTGTGAGAGAGCTCTGAGTCACTGTGAGAGAACTGTGAGAGAGAACTGTGAGGGACCTGTGAGAGAGAATTGTGATGGAACTGTGAGAGAGCACTGGAGGGAACTGTGAAGGAACCATGAGAGAGACTGGAGAGAGAACTGGAGGGAACTGTGAAGGAACTATGAGAGAGAACTGTGAGGGAACTGTGAGAGAGCACTCTGAGGGAACTGTGAGAGAGCACTGTGAGGGAACTGTGAGAGAGAACTGTGAGGGAACTGTGAGAGAGCACTCTGAGGGACTGGAGAGAGAAGTGTAGGGAACTGTGAGAGAGCACTGTGAGGGAACTGTGAGAGAGCACTGTGAGGGAACTGTGAGAGAGCACTGTAGGGAACTGTGAGAGAGCACTGTGAGGAACTGTGAGGGACCTGTGAGAGAGCACTGTGAGGGAACTGTGAGAGAGCACTGTGAGGGAACTGTGAGAGAGCACTGTGAGGAACTGTGAGGGACCTGTGAGAGAGCACTGTGGGAACTGTGAGAGAGCACTGTGAGCGAACTGTGAGAGGCACTGTGAGGGAACTGTGAGGGACCTGTGAGAGAGAACTGTGAGAGAGAACTGTGAGGGAACTGTGAGAGAGACTGTGAGGGAACTGTGAGAGAAACTGTGAGAACTGTGAGGAACTGTGAGAAAGAACTCTGAGAGAACTGTGAGAGAACTGTGAGGGAACTGTGAGACAGAACTGTGAGGGAGCTTAGGGAACTGTGAGATAGAACTGTAGGGAACTGTGAGAGAACACTCTGAGGGAACTATGAGAGAGAACTGTGAGGGAACTGTGAGAGAGCCTCTGGGGAACTGTGAGAGAGCACTGTGAGGGAACTGTGAGAGAGCACTGTGAGGGAACTGTGAGAGAGCACTGTAGGAACTGTAGAGAGCACTGTGAGGGAACTGTGAGAGAGCACTCTGAGGGAACTGTGAGAGAGAACTGTGAGGGAACTGTGAGAGAGCACTGTGAGGGAACTGTGAGAGAGAACTATGAGGGAACTGTGAGGGACCTGTGAGAGAGAACTGTGAGGGAACTGTGGAAGGAACTATGAGAGAGACTGTGAGGGAACTGTGAGAGAGCACTGTGAGGACTGTGAGAGAGCACTGTGAGGGAACTGTGAGAGAGAACTGTGAGAGAACTGTGAGAGGCACTCTGAGGGAACTGTGAGAGAGACTGTGAGGGAACTGTGAGAGAACTGTGAGAGAGCACTGTGAGGGAACTGTGAGAGAGCACTGTGAGGGACCTGTGAGAGAGAACTTGATGGAACTGTGAGAGAGCACTGTGAGGGAACTGTAAGGAACTATGAGAGAGACTTGAGAGAGAACTGTGGGAACTGTGAGAGGACTGTGAGGGAACTGTGAGAGAGCACTGTAGGAACTGTGAGAGAGCACTGTGAGGGAACTGTGAGAGAACTGTGAGGAACTGTGAGGGACCCGTGAGAGAGAACTGTGAGAGAGAACTGTGAGGGAACTTGAGAGAGAACTGTGAGGGAACTGTGAGAGAGAACTGTGAGAACTGTAGGAACTGTGAGAAAGAACTCTGAGAGAACTGTAGAGAACTGTGAGGGAACTGTGAGACAGAACTCTGAGAGACTGTGAGAGAACTGTGAGACAGACCTGTGAGACAGATCTGTGAGGAGCTGTGAGGGAACTGTGAGATAGAACTGTAGGGAACTTGAGAGAGCACTCTGGGGAACTATGAGAGAGAACTGTGAGGGAACTGTGAGAGAGCACTCTGGGGAACTGTGAGAGAGCACTGTGAGGGAACTTGAGAGAGCACTGTGAGGGAACTGTGAGAGAGCACTGTGAGGGAACTGTGAGAGAGCACTGTGAGGGAACTGTGAGAGAGCACTCTGAGGGAACTGTGAGAGAGAACTGTGAGGGAACTGTGAGAGAGCACTGTGAGGGAACTGTGAGGGAACTGTGAGAGAGAACTATGAGGGAACTGTGAGGGACCTGTGAGAGAGAACTGTGAGGGAACTGTGAAGGAACTATGAGAGAGAACTGTGAGGGAACTGTGAGAGAGCACTGTGAGGGAACTGTGAGAGAGCACTGTGAGGGAACTTGAGAGAGAACTGTGGGAACTGTGAGAGAGCACTGTAGGAACTGTGAGAGAGACTGTGGGAACTGTGAGAGAGAACTGTGAGAGAGCACTGTGAGGAACTGTGAGAGAGCACTGTGAGGGAACTGTGAGAGAGAACTGTGAGGAACTGTGAGAGAGCACTGTGAGGGAACTGTGAGAGAGCACTTGAGGGAACTGTGGGGAACTGTGAGAGAGAACTATGAGGAACTGTGAGGGACCTGTGAGAGAGACTGTGAGGGAACTGTGAAGGAACTATGAGAGAGAACTTAGGGAACTGTGAGAGAGCACTCTGGGGAACTGTGAGAGAGCTGTGAGGGAACTGTGAGAGAGAACTGTGAGGGAACTGTGAGAGAGCACTCTGGGGAACTGTGAGAGAGAACTGTGAGGGAACTGTGAGAGAGACTGTGAGAGAGCACTGTGAGGAACTGTGAGAGAGCACTGTGAGGGAACTGTGAGAGAGCACTGTGAGGGAACTTGAGAGAGCACTGTGAGGGAACTGTGAGAGAGCACTGTGAGGGAACTGTGAGAGAGCACTGTGAGGGAACTGTGAGAGAGAACTGTGAGGGAACTGTGAGAGAGAACTGTGGGGAACTGTGAGAGAGCACTGTGAGGGAACTGTGAAGGAACTATGAGAGAGCTGAGAGAGCACTGTGGGGACTGTGAGAGAGCACTGTGAGGGAACTGTGAGAGAGCACTGTGAGGAAACTGTGAGGGACCTGTGAGAGAGAACTGTGAGGGAACTGTGAGAGAGAACTGTGAGGGCACTGTGAGAGAGGACTGTGAGGGAACTGTGAAGGAACTATGAGAGAGACTGTGAGAGAGAACTGTGAGGGAACTGTGAGAGAGAACTGTGATGGAACTGTGAGAGAGCACTGTGAGGGAACTGTGAGAGAGCACTGTGAGGGAACTGTGAGAGAGAACTGTGAGGTCACTGTGAGAGAGGAACTGTGAGAGAGAACTGTGAGGTACTGTGAGAGAGACTGTGAGGGAACTGTGAGAGAGAACTGTGAGGTCACTGTGAGAGAGAACTGTGAGAGAGAACTGTGAGGGAACTGTGAGAGAGAACTCTGAGGGAACTGTGAGAGAGCACTGTGAGGGAACTGTGAGAGAGCACTGTGAGGGAACTGTGAGAGAGCACTGTGAGGGAACTGTGAGAGAGAACTGTGAGGGAACTGGAGAGAACTGTGAGGTTGTGAGAGAGAACTGTGAGGGAACTGTGAGGAGAACTGTGAGGTCACTGTGAGAGAGACTGTGAGAGAGAACTGTGAGGGACCTGTGAGAGAGAATTGTGATGGAACTGTGAGAGAGCACTGTGAGGGAACTGTGAAGGAACTATGAGAGAGAACTGTGAGAGAGACTGTGAGGGAACTGTGAGAGAGACTGTGAGGGAACTGTGATAGAGCACTGTGAGGGAACTGTGAGAGAAACTGTGAGGAACTGTGAGAGGCACTGTGAGGGAACTGTGAGAGAGCACTGTGAGGGAACTGTGAGGGACCTGTGAGAGAGAACTGTGAGGGAACTGTGAGAGAGCACTGTGAGGGAACTGTGAGAGAGCACTGTGAGGGAACTGTGAGAGAGCACTGTGAGGGAACTGTGAGGGACCTGTGAGAGAGAACTGTGAGAGAGAACTGTGAGGGAACTGTGAGAGAGAACTGTGAGAACTGTGAGGGAACTGTAAGGGAACTGTGAGAAAGAACTGTGAGGGAACTGTGAGTCAGAACTCTGAGAGAACTGTGAGACAGAACTGTGAGGGAGCTGTGAGGGAACTGTGAGAGAGAACTGTAAGAGAACTGTAAGAGAACTGTGAGAGAACTCTAAGAGAACTGTGAGGGAACTGTGAAGAAACTGTGAGGGAACTGTGAGGGAACAGTGAGAGAGAACTGTGAGGGAACTGTGAGGGAACTGTGGGAGAGAACTGTGAGAGAACTGTGAGAAAGAAATGTGAGGGAACTGTGAGAGAACTGTGAGAGAACTGTGAGGGAACTGTGAGGGTACTGTGAGAGAGCACTGTGAGGGAACTGTGAGAGAGCACTGTGAGGGAACTGTGAGGGACCTGTGAGAGAGAACTGTGAGGGAACTGTGAGAGAGAACTGTGAGAACTATGAGGGAACTGTAAGGGAACTGTGAGAAAGAACTGTGAGGGAACTGTGAATCAGAACTCTGAGAGAACTGTGAGACAGAACTGTGAGGGAGCTGTGAGGGAACTGTGAGAGAGAACTGTAAGAGAACTGTGAGAGAACTCTACGAGAACTGTGAGGGAACTGTGGAAGAAACTGTGAGGGAACTGTGAGGGAACAGTGAGAGAGAACTGTGAGGGAACTGTGGGAGAGAACTGTGAGAGAACTGTGAGAAAGAAATGTGAGGGAACTGTGAGAGAACTGTGAGGGAACTGTGAGGGAACTGTGAAGGAACTGTGAGAGAGCACTGTGAGGGAACTGTGAGGGACCTGTGAGAGAGAACTGTGAGAGAGAACTGTTAGGGAACTGTGAGAGAGAACTGTGAGAGAGAACTGTGAGGGAACTGTGAGAGAGAACTGTGAGGGAACTGTGAGAGAGAACTGTGAGAACTGTGAGGAACTGTAAGGGAACTGTGAGAAAGAACTGTGAGGGAGCTGTGAGTCAGAACTCTGAGAGAACTGTGAGACAGAACTGTGAGGGAGCTGTGAGGGAACTGTGAGAGAGAACTGTGAGAGAACTGTAAGAGAACTGTGAGAGAACTCTAAGAGAACTGTGAGGGAACTGTGAAGAAACTGTGAGGGAACTGTGAGGGAACTGTGAGAGAGAACTGTGAGGGAACTGTGAGGGAACTGGGAGAGAACTGTGAGAGAACTGTGAGAAAGAAATGTGAGGGAACTGTGAGAGAACTGTGAGGGAACTGTGAGGGAACTGTGAGGGAACTGTGAGGGTACTGTGAGAGAGAACTGTGAGGGAACTGTGAGGGACCTGTGAGGGACCTGTGAGAGAGAACTGTGAGGGAACTGTGAGGGAACTGTGAGAGAGAACTGTGAGGGAACTGTGAGGGAGAACTGTGAGGGAACTGTGGAGGGACCTGTGAGAGAGAACTGTGAGGGAACTGTGAGAGAGAACTGTAAAGGGACCTGTGAGGGAGAACTGTGAGAGAACTGTGATGGAACTGTGAGAAAGAACTGTGAGGGAGCTGTGAGGGAACTGTGAGAGAGAACTGTGAGGGAAATGTCAGGGAACTGTGAGAGAAATGTGAAGGAACTGTGAAGGACCTATGAGAGAAGTGAGAAAGGGAACTGTGAGGCACCTGTGAGGGAACTGTGAGGGGACCTGTGAGGGGGTCTGTGAGGGACCTTTGTGGGAACTGTGAGGGAACTCTGAGAGAACTGTGAGGAAAATATCAGAGAGAACTGTGAGGAACTGTGAGAGAGAACTGTAAGAGAGAACTGTGAGAAAACTCTCTTAAGCCACCAAATTGGTGGCGATTTGTTATAGCAGCCACAGAAAGTTAATACATTAGCAGATCCCATGTCTGGCATAGTGCTGATAGTCAGATATTTGTTGAAAGTATAAAGGAAGGCTCTTAGCCAAGCATGTCCCCATGCAGCTGGGTCCTCCAAGGTTAGGTTATCCCTCCCCACAAACCCAGCATGTGTCCTGTCAGTTCTGAAGGGGCTGGCCTTCAGCCCTGGCCTATGAGGCTGCCCACTAGAGGGCATGGTTCTGACCAAGCCCATGCTCACTCCTCATGGAGCTGTTGCCTCTCAGATAAAGCCAATGGCAGGGGCCACAAACAGCCACAGGCTATATTCAGCTAGCAGACATAGTGATTTGGCTGTGACTATTGTTTGTAAATTAAATTAGTTGCCAACATTTTATTAAAAATTTGGAGATTTCACATGAAATCTGGATTTTCAGTTTCTGTGGAAAAATCAGAGGTTCTTTTCAGCCCAGGATACAGTCCTGTGTGGATCATTAGGTTGGACCTGAGAGGAAGCTCTTTGCCCCAAACACCAGGGCCTGTGGTGCGGACTCCAACTCTCTATCTGCACACCTGGCCCCACATTTGAGATGGAAGACTCGAATTTTCTCAGCCTGGCATGAGGTGGAAGATAGTTTCCACCTCACAGAGCCTCTGTCCAGCCCAACTGCTTCCAGGCCCTCCTTTATATAGATTCTACTGTGATTGCCATCTCCTCCAGATTGGGGGCTCTCTGCAAGGTGTTCTGTTCTCCTCAGCAACTGCCATGAGTGCTGCTTTCACGGCCTGGGGCCTCTGCAGTCCTTGGAAACCACCCAGTTGCTCTGAGAGTCCTCACTGTCTCAGTCAGCAGGACAGCCCGCTTCTCAGAAGCGCCCAGGATGACCTCCCACATTCCTGGAAGATGGAGGGACAGCAGCATCTGCATCTGCTTTCCTGAGCAACTCCCTGGCCGAGTGGCTCCAACGGAAACCAAAAGCACTAATGAAGGGAAGGAATGTCGGTGAAGCAGTTGGGATGCTCCCGTGAGGAGAACTTTTGGCTCACTTGGAGGATGCAAGCTCCTCAGCATCTCCAAAATGTTGCCCAAGCCTAAAACCCAAGTGTGTGTAAAACTCTCAGCATCTGCCTTCAAGCACACAGATACTAGGAACTGACATTGCAGATGCTGACTCAGTGCATCTCAGAGCAGGAGCCTCTGGTGAATCTGGCTCAGGGGGTCTGAGACTGTGCTTGGCCTGGGGACCAGGACTGGGAGCTCTCAGAGGCAGGCCCGCCTCCTCCTCTCCAAGCAACAGTGCCAGCAGCACACAGAGGATCAATCTGAAGGGAAGAGTCACTGAGTGAGCCTCCCAGGAAGGGCTGTGTCCACAGCTGCTGTCTACTCGGCTGCTTTAGCATCTTCCCCAGGGCCAGAGAAAATGAAATTTAAAACACGTGTCAGGGCCTTAATGAGGCTAGTCAACTCTTCAGAGTCATGCTCTGACTGTGCTGTGCTGTGCTAAGTTGCTTCAGTCGTGTCCAACTCTTTGCAACACTATGGACTGTAGCCCATCAGGCTCCTCTGTTCATGTGATTCTAGGCAAAAATACTGCAGTGGGTTGCCATGCCCTCCTCCAGGGGATCTTCCTGACCCAGGGATCAAACCTGCATCTCTTACATCTCTTGCATTGGCAAGCAGGTTCTTTACCACTAGTGCCACCTGGGAAACCACCATGCTCTGCCTAGTGAGCCCTTCTGACCAGGGATCTCCAGCACTGAGGGATGGACTGAACGAGGCTTGGAATAAAAACAGTGAATCAGCAGGAGTGGTGTGACCACAGGCAAGTTGCTTACATCTCTGAGCCTCAATGTTTTTACTTACAAACTGGTAATAATAACTGCCTCAAAGGATATTGTAAGGATTAATTTCATGTATGTCAGACCATCATTAGGCAGTCATGCAAGTTTCCCTGTCTGAGCCCTGTATTTTAATCCTAAGGTTGGGAAATTATGTCTTAAATTGCAGTTTCCACCACTGCACCACTGGGAGTGGCAGTGGGGGCAAGTTATTTTTCAGTGGTCACTAGCAGAAACCCACTTAAATAGGCAAAAGATAGAAAGATGTATTTATAAGGTACATTTATTACAAGAACACAGGGAGCCCAAAGGAATGCCTAGGCTCAGAAAGACCTGGACTCAGAAATGGGAAAGCTCAGTGAACTCAGGAAGGAATTTTCTTTCTGACTCCCTTCTTTCATTGCTTCCCTCTCTATGTGGCTTTTGAGCTAATCTGTGGCCTGACTCACAGAATAAGAAGCTGGCCTTGGAACTTCCTTGCTGCTAGTTTCAATTCAGGTGAGCAATAGAGATCATCGGGTATCTCCAAATCCCATCCTCAAATCCACAGGTGCAGTTTGGGAGTCTTTGCCCCTAGGCCAACCAGCTGCACTGAGAGGTCCCAGCTCAGCCTTAGCAAGTGTGTCGCCCACTCCTTCTAGTGGAGCTCTCCTCAGAACAGCAGGACTAGGAGCTGTGGGACACTCCAAAAGTGGTCCACACAGGTGTCCCCGCCCCCAATGCCTAATAGTCAGGGGCTTGCATCCTCCAAGCCTGCTTGTCAGTGTCTCAGGATGGGGGAGCAAGCCTAGCACTCACAGAGCTTTTCCAAACCATGGTGAGCACTGCCTGAGGCCTCATGCAAAGAGATAGGCAAGTCTGGAATAGCGGGAGGGTGATCGGGAGAAAGGGTTGGAGTGGATTGGGCATGAATACTGCAGGAGGGCAGTCAGTCCTCGAGGTTTCTTGACATGCTGCTCCCCAGGGCCAGGTGTTCATATCTGAGACCAGTGCTTTCTTTCCATAAGAACTTGTTGTGATTTCCAAGGAGAAACAGGCCCACTGCCATTTCATTTGCATCTATTTGGAAATCTCCTTCTAAGCCCTATGCTACTGAACCTCGTGAGGATTTTGTGCTGGGTTCAGACCCAGTTTAATACCCCATTCTAGCTCCTGCTGGGAGGAAGCTTGCAGCTTACCATGAATTACACTCTTGGCTCTTAACTCCTTTTCCTTGGGTATCCTTTCCTTCCAAGAATGGCTGGTGCTGGCACACACTTTAAAAAGAGAGGAAAGTGGGCCTAAGTTTCCATTATGCTGCAAAGCAGAACCATCTGTTTGTGACTTTCCTGCTGGAACGGGGTCCTAGTGAGAGTGTTCACCAGTGAAGAGCTGGCATCTCAAAGACACAAGTTCTTGGCCCTGGTTCCAGCTCATCCCTGGGCCAGAGCATTACACGGGATGTTGTTGGTTTACTTTGTCTAGCCAAGTCTTGGCTAATCTTGATGATGCATGGACGTGTCTCCATCAAGGGGGCATCCTGTGAAAAGGCAGGTGTGGAGTCCTACGAGCTTTGGGTACCTGAGTAGCCCTTCTCTGCTCTGCGCACAAAGCCTTTGTGCAGATACCTGCTTAGACCTTATAGAACCACAAGAGGAAGTTTAGGTGGTCATGGAGTAAGCTAACTGGGGCCCCACACTGCACAGCCTGGGGCAACATTCATCCTGTAGTCTAGGTGAATGGTACCTCCTGGAGTTGTACTGTGTACAACCTGGGAAGCTGTAGATGGTGGCCCTGCACCTAATAACTGACAGAGCCAGGTGAGTCTCAGACAGGCCATTGGCCTCTAATTCCATTTTCTCTCCTTTGCCCTCTGTTCTTGCTGAGTTACCTTCTGGAGTACCTCTTAGGGTTTGAGAAGATGCCTAGTGCCTCAGCTCCTAATGCTGAGTTCCTTACTGAAAACTTAGGCTAAAACATCTACTCCCATTGTTGGGATGAATAAATGACATAATATAGAAAACATGCCTGGCCCAAGGGCCTGGGTCTTAGTGAGAACTTGGGAAATTGAAGCAGCTGTTGATACCTGGCTGCTGCCACTGTAAGGATAATAGCCGTTATAAGTTTTTGTGCCCATTATTATTCTGATCATCTTTCTCACACAGACGCACCTCCTGCTTGGGGTGGTGAGGGCTTCTGGCTCCTAGCGCCACACCTGCACAAATTAGAGATCACCTCTCTCTTCCCTTCCTTTCCTCCAGTCTGGTGCCCCAGATCATATTTCATGGGGTTGGTGAGTTCAGAAGGAACCCAGGTCAGCTGAGGCAGGAGAAGCCAACGGGCGGCTCAGGAGTGAAATGGTTGAGCGCTCCTGAGTGAGCGCCTCCACAGCACCTCCTTCTCTCTGCTTTCTCACACAGGTCACAGGTCTTCATGGACAGGCCTTGCTTCCTCTACTAAACTGAGCAGTCACTGAAGCCCCAACCTGTACCTGCAGCAGGTCTGACACTGAAGAGGAAACGTTAAATTTTACACAACTTCCTGTTCATTCTGTCTCTGTAACTCAGCTTGCTCCTTGCAAAGTCTGGATCACGTAGGTCACATAGTCTCAGAAAGTGGGGACTTGCAATACTAGGAACTAGAGCTTATATCACTCACCCTTGTCCTACTCTTTGTGATTGCCCAGCCCCTACAAAACTGCTTAATCATGCCTGTCCATGTAAAGGTCAGGCATCCCTCTCCCCTCTTGACTGCTGTTCCCGTGCATGTGCAAAACCCTTTAGTTTAAACCAGCCTATTAACAGCTACTGTTGCCCACTATATTCTCTCTAAAAAAACTCTGTAACCTCTTTGTTTGGGGCTCAGAACTTTGAGTGTTAACTCCTCTGGGCCCACTGGCATAATAACTCTCCAACTCTCCCAGTGTTGTGCTTGGTTTCTCGATTACTGGTTTCTGCAACATTTCTGGAGACCCCCAAGAAATCCCAACCACGCTGGCCCCTTGAACTGCCAGACTGGTGGCTCAGCTGAGCTGGAGTGAAAGAATCCCGAGACGAATGAGGAGGCATGCCACCCAATGGTATTCCGGGTTCTCTTCTGGACTGGTGTTCCGACTCTCCAGACGGCCGAGCCCCAACTGGACTCATTGGAGGGATGGGCCAACTCACCAGGAATGGCCACAGGATTAGGAAACCCCCAGGCCAGTCCCCAGTCAGGTCCTACCCCAGTGGGTAGAAGAGGAGGCTGATCACCTCCTTCGAGCTCCCAGGAAGGGAGCAACAGTTAAGAAAACCTGGGGACTTGGGAGAAGGGAGGCATTGTGATGGCCTCTGAATAATTGTGACTGTGTGATTATTGACTGAACAGAGTGAGAGAAATTTTTCTTTTGGAAACTGCAAAACCAATTATTTTTACATATGCAATTAAAAACAACTAGCTTGTTAAAAGTCCTGCCTAGGAAAAAGCTTGACATTAACCCGTTCCATGTCCTTGAAATACACAGCCAACTTTGCCTGATACTTCAGCCTTGAAATTAGAAATTCAAGCAAAGAAAAAAACAACTGGATCAAAGAGATATTTTAAATCTCACACTGAAAACTATAAGACCTCTGTCAGTCTGTCTGTTTGGATTTATGTATGTCTAGTGTATGTTTTTTTGTTTTTTTCTGATAATACTGTTGAAATTGTTCAGTTCAGTTCAGTTGCTCAGTTGTCTCCGACTTTGCAACCCCATGAACTGCAGCACGCCAGGCCTCCCTGTCCATCACCAACTCCTGGAGTCCACCCAAACCCATGTTCATTGAGTCGGTGATGCCATCCAACCATCTCATCCTCTGTCATCCTCTTCTCCTCCTGCCCTCAGTCTTTCCCAGCATCAGGGTCTTTTCCAGTGAGTCAGTTCCTTATATCAAGTGGCCAAAGTATTGGAGTTTTAGCTTCAGCACCAGTCCTTCCAATGAATATTCAGGATTGATTTGCTTTGGGATGGACTGGTTGGGTCTCCTTGCAGTCCAAGGGACTCTGAAGAGTCTTCTCCAACACCACAGTTCAAAAGCTTCAGTCCTTTGACATTCAGCTTTTTGTAGTCCAACTCTCACATCCATACATGAACACTGGAAAAACCATAGCCTTGACTAGACAGACCTTTGTTGGCAAAGTAATGTCTCTGCTTTTTAATATGCTGTCTAGATTGGTCATAGGTTTCCTTCCAAGGAGCAAGCGTCTTTTAATTTCATGGCTGCAATCACCATCTGCAGAGATTTTGAACCCCCAAATAAAGTCTATCAGTGTTTCCACTGTTTCCCCATCTATTTGCCATGAAATGATGAGACTGGATGCCATGATCTTAGCTTTCTGAATGTTGAGTTTTAAGCCAACTTTTTCACTCTCCTCTTTCACTTTCATCAAGAGGCTCTTTAGTTCTTCTTCACTTTCTGCTATAAGGGTGGTGTCATCTGCACATCTGAGGTTATTGATATTTCTCTGGGCAATCTTGATTCCAGCTTGTGTTTCTTCCAGTCCAGCATTTCTCATGATGTACTCTGCATATAAGTTAAATAAGCAGGGTGTCAATATACAGCCTTGACGTACTCCTTTTCCTAGTTGGAACCAGTCTGTTGTTCCGTGTCCAATTCTAACTGTTGCTTCCTGACCTGCATACAGATTTCTCAAAAGGCAGATCAGGTGGTCTGGTATTCCCATCTCTTGAAGAATTTTCCAGTTTACTGTGATCCATACAGTCAAAGGCTTTGGCATAGTCAATAAAGTTAAAGTTGTAAATGAGTTCTAATTTAACTGGCCTAAAGAAAAGTAAGCACTTACAAATCAAACAATTCTGAATACAAGAAAAATTAACCTAAATAAATTTCAGATTCACGTAAATTGGGAAATAGTCAATATTAAATATCTACTGCTAATGTTTGTTTGCTAATCTAATCAGAAAGTAGGGTGTATATTTTTAATAAAAAGATATAAAAAAACCTACATTATATAAAGGTGTGGCTTACAGGTGACTGTTACAAAAGTGATTAAAAGTTTGTGGAAAGTGGACCCTGAAAAAAGTTTTGTGCATGGTTAGGACTAACTAAGTTTAAAATAAATTTAATTGAGTTTACCTAAATGAGTTTAAAGTAAGTTGGTACAAAACTTGAATTCAGCCTTTCTCTCTGTTAAGAGGACATACTGTCTTCAGATACTGAACTGCTTTTAATAACAGATTTAAGTTTCTTTACCTCTTGATTGATCTGTTCTATATTTACCTTTGAAATCTTGTTATCTTTGGCTAAGTAAATAACTATTATTTCACAGTGACTTATAGGATACTACCTGACTGAGTGCTATAAACCTTTTTGATATTTATTGACAAAACTTCCTAAATAATTTGACTTCTAGCTAACCCTGGGATGCGTTAGAGGGCCACTGAGACATCCCAAAGAGCTATTAAGCTACCTGGGTTCAATGGACATGTTAAATTTCTTGAGAAGTAATGTTGAAAGGATGATAAATCTTTACAGATTATACTGTATGGTTGATGTTACTAATATAGATATCCTAAAATTATGTGAAATTCATATGCGAAATTCATATGTGAAATTCTGATATGCCCTGATAAAATATGGTCATATCATATTAAAGTGTTATGACCAGGTTTCTTTGTCAGTGCAATAGAATCAGATTTTAAACATGCCTTATATGGTTTTAGTCTCATGCCTTTAGAAGAATACTGCTAATTCTTCAAATTTTATGGAAAAGACTTTCTAAGATTAAGCAGATAAACACATTTTGTTATTAACAGTATGCTGGTACCAGACTGGAATTTGGTCTTCTCTCTGTTTAGAGAACAAAGTTTTCTTAGAATGCAGCTTTTGGTAAGAGATTATGAATTTCTTTGCTTTTAAGTGATTTACATTTATTTTTAAAATCTTTTTGTTACTTTGGTAAAGTAAATAAACATTATTCAAGATTATGGTACATGTAGACAAAGCTTATTCTACTTCTACAAAAATAACCCTTCATGGTTAGACTTTTGCTATCCTGATGTCCTTAAAACATGGCAATAGTCTGCTTCTAAATCAGGAAATTAAAATGGATAAACAACAGCTGAAAATCAAAGAGTCAGGGCTATGGGAAATCCAAGATGGCCACATGACTTTTCCTGGCTCCCTGACAGACCTCATTTTTATTTGATGAGTTAAAGCCTTCCCTGGCTATAGTGTTAATGCCCTCACAATGAGTTCTCAAAAAGAAAAAATTATGTTTCACTGAATATTAAGTTCTAGTTTTGTTAATTAAGGTCTGTGTTTAAGAATCACTTCTGAGGTAGTTCCTTGTTATGTTATATTGCTAAAAGTTTTAATTAAGTTAATAAAAGGATACTCTAAGATTGTTTCTAAAGCCTATCTCAGTAACCAATCTTTGGATAACGGTCAGATGCTCCATGATGTACAGCCATGAGATGAACACTTGGCTATAATCATTTAACTGAGTCAGATGACCTGGGGTATACTGGGGTATATAAAAGTTATTGATTTAAATTCTTGCTTGTGACCCTACTAATAACTGCTAGCTATATTATTTTCTATGTAGCTTGTTTCAGAAGATTATTTCTTATGTTACCAAATGTGTGATGTACAGTTCCATATGAGATCAATAATTATAATAATGAACTCTAATGGTCCTCTTCCTGGACCAAGAGGCTAGTAAGACAGGTATGGTCCAGAGGCTTTTGCTACTTACAAGGCCTGGTCTATGACAACATATTGAGTGGCCTGTCAATGGAATCTTTGTTAGACCTGGGAATGAGCTTTCCCAGCACCATGGGACACAATGACCATGAAATGCCCCCCCAAACATGGTCAGATATGTGGCTATGAAGGGGCCCTGCTGACTGAAAGTTGGCCCTTTCCAGTTGTCTCTACAAAGATTAAATCATGACCATTGCAAGATGCTGAACTTCAACACACCCTTGAAAGAAGTTCAGGGTGGAGACAAAAATAAGGCACTCTGTGCTCTGGGAAAAATCAAAACACAAACAAACAAACAAAAAACAGGCCTTCAGATAGTCAGATGTTTTCAGGTAAAGATTTTTATGAGTCCAAATTCTTGCGTCTTCTCATACCTAGAGAAACACTAATGTCACGAACCAGTGTCTGGACCTGGTTCTCCTGGCTAGCCCCTCAGCAGCTTCCCTATGTCTGTTAATCTTTGGGCCATATATCTTTAACTTTCTTATTAAGTTTCTTTCTCCAAATAGTAGTACAACAAGAATATCTCTGGCCAACACCCAGACAAGGCTAGAACAAGCTGCCTTTTCATTCTGTGGACTCTCATCTTCCTCTATAAATGCACCTGAGGTCCTCAGGTTACTCTTCCTTTGAGATCTTATACGGGAGACCACCCTCAGTGATAGAAAAGCTCAAGGGAGACCACCACCAACCAGCTGACCTGGAGATGTCCCAACACTTCCAGGCCCGGGAAAAAGTCTTCTGCCATCTCACCTGAGAAAAAGGACATCCATTCCTTTGGGCAATTGGGTTCATCCCTATCAGCCAGGAGATGAACTATGGGTTAAAGATTAGAAAACAAACAAACACTTCAGCCAGTGTGGACAGGCCCTCACACAGTCGTCTTGCAACCCCTACTGCTGTTAAAGTTACAGGTGTCGTCCCTTGGATCCACCACACCAGAGTCAAGACGGCAGCTACTTCCTGTGATGACACCTGGAAAGCAATTCAGGACCCCAAAAACCTCCTCAAGGTCCGGTTCCAAAGACGATGGCCCTCACACGAAGGACACTGAGTCCTACTCCAGTTACTCCGAAAGTTGACTAGTCAATACACGGCGGAAGCTTGAGGATTATTCAGCCTTGCTCCAGCCACACTCTGGCAGCTGGTCAATGCATGGCTTGAGGATCCGACTATTAAAATATCGATGGATTTTCATTGTCCACCCTGGCCTCTATCCCTGATCGGTATTATTGCTGTGCTCTTCATTACAGGACCAACTAAACTTCCTGGCTGAGGTGGTTTTACAGACTAGGAGGGGCTGGACTTAACTGACAGCTGAAAAGGAGGACTCTGCCTCTTCTTAAATGAAGAATGCTGCTTTTATGTAAACCAATCAGGAATAGTCAAGGACATGGCTCAACAGCTAAGGGAACAAATCATAAAAACCAGAGAGAAACTAGCTAACTCCTAGAATAACTGGAGCAATATCTGGAGCTGGGCATCGTGGCTTCTCCCTTTAACAGGTCCTCTCTTTATGTTCTATGCAGTGCTCTTGTTTGGCCCTTGTATTCTCAATTCAGTTACCCCATTCATAACCTCTCGGATTGAATCCATAAAGTTACAAATGGTAATAGCTCAATATAGCTCCCTAAATGATGGGGAGCTCCGAATGTTCTACCAAAACATGAGATGATGCTTTTTACAATGAGTGATTGATAGAAGTATCAAGAGGGGGAATGAAGAGGAAAAGTTAAAATTTTACATAGCCTCCTCTTCATTCTGCCTCTGTAACTCAGCTTGCTCCTTGCAAAGTCTGGATCACGTAGGTCACCCTCGTTCTGCTCTTTGCAATCGCCCTAGCCCCTGCAGTCCTGCTTAATCATGCCTGTCCAGGCCAGGCATCCCCCCTCCCCATCTTGTCTGCTGTCCCTACATGTGTACAAAACCCCTTAGTTTAAATTACCAGCCTATTAGCAGCTAGTGTTGCCCACTATCAGTTCAGTTCAGTTCTGTTGCTCAGTCATGTCTGACTCCTGCGACCCCATGGACTGCAGCATGCCAGGCTTCCTGTCCTTCAACTCCCAGAGATTACTCAAACTCATGTCCATTGAGTTGGTGATACCATCCAACTATCTCATCCTCTGTTGTCTCCTTCTCCTCCTGCCTTCAGTCTTTCCCAGCATCAGGGTCTTTTCCAATGAGTCAGTTCCTTATATTGGTTGGCCAAAATATTGGAGTATCAGCTTCAGCATCAGTCCTTCCAATGAATATTCAGGACTAATTTCCTTTAGGAGGGACTGGTTAGATCTCCTTGCAGTCCAAGTTACTCTCAAGAGTCTTCTTCAATACCACAGTTCAAATGCATCAATTCTTCAGTGCTCAGCTTTGTTTATAGTCCAACTCTCACATCCATGCATGACTACTGGAAAAACCATAGCTTTGACTACAGACCTTTGTTGGAAAAGTAATGTCTCTGCTTTTTAATATGCTATCTAGATTGGTCATAACTTTTCTTCCAAAGAGCAAGAGTCTTTTAATTTCATGGTGGTAGTCACCATCTGCAGTGATTTTGGAATCCCCAAAAATAGTCAGACCCTGATGCTGAGAAAGATTGAAGGCAAAAGGAGAAGGGAATGACAGAGGATGAGATGGTTGGATGATGGACATGAGTTTGAGCAAGCTCCAGGGGTTGGTGATGAACAGGGAAGCCTGGCATGCTGCAGTCCATGGGGTCGCAAGGAGTCGGACACCACTAAGTGACTAAACAATAGCAACAACCTCCAAAAAGAAAACACACACTACGTGACAGTCTTAGGCTGCTTCCCCATACAACCAGAGGGCATGGTGCCAGGACAGCCTACTGAATGAGCTGAAGAAAACTTAAGACTCATCAGATCAGCTGTGTGGAAACCACTCATTAAACTACTTTACAGAACCGGTTGGTTAAAAACACCTTCATGCTAGGTTTTTTTGGCTTGCCTCATTTGATTTTTAGAATAAAGGGTTTCTCAGCTTTTTAGAAGGTCACAGTGGTCAAATGTAAAATATTCCTAAATCTGGTGATTAAGGTTTAATACTGATTCATGGTAGCATGAAGAGGTAGAGGGAAACTTCCACTCTTCGACACATCAGGGGTTGGGACAGGGTGTGCCCACACCTCCATCCTCTGTGCCCAGAAGCTGAGGTCCCCTGGTGAGCGCCATCAGAAGAGAGGCCTGGAACTGGAAACAGGTTTGTTCAAATCACCCTCTCACTCTCATCCTACAAAGGATTGTCTTAGGGAGTAGAAAGATGTGTTCTTAAACACAGAAAAGCCATGGGACCATTTGAGATTTTTACAAGACCTCCTCTTCAGTGTCTGTGTCTCAGGGGGCCCTACAGGCTGGGAGGGTGTGAGATTTGCTGAAAATCTGAGCCTAGCACACAAACAGAGGGAGAGCAGTCAGCACGACACATTCACAGGACATGTTTGACGGGTGCTGCCAGAGGCTAATGTGTTAGGGTTCTCTGAGAAAGAGACTGTACATATTAGGATGTACATATGTCTCCAGGGGCTTCCCCAGGGACTCAGCAGTAAAGGATCTGCCTGCAATGCGGAGATGCAGGAGACACGGGTTCAGTCCTCACGTCAGGAAGGTCCCCTGGAGGAGGGCATGGCAACCCACTCCAGTGTTCTTGCCTGGAGAATCCCATGGACAGACAAGACCTGCAGGCTACAGTCCATAACGCTGTGAACAGTCAGACGTGACTGAAGTGATTGAGCACACATGCACACATGTATGTATCCATCTCTCTCTATTTCTAACCCTGTAGAGATTTATTTTAAGCAAGTGACTGATATCATTATGGAAGCTAGCAAGTCCAGAATCTGCGAGGTGGGCAGGTAGGCTGGAGACCCAGGGAAGAGCGGATATTTCAGCTTGAGTCCAGAGGCCATCTGCAGGCAGAATTCTTCCTCAGGGGCGGTCAGTCTTTTTCCTCTTAAGGTTTCAGTGACTTGTGCCTTGAAAGCAGTAGGACAAGTGCTCTGGGCATTTCCATGGGCTGCTCTGACGGGATTTTGGTAGCTCTAAGCCTCGGTGTCTTTTATGACAATCAAACCTGTGTCTCCCTTATCATTTCAGTTTCAGAAGTAAGCGCTTAGCCAGGCCTCCAATGCCATCCGTGCAGAAAATCAAGGCCTACAGGCTGGTTTCCCCAGGGAGTTATAATATGTGCCTGCAGGCATGCTGCCTGGGTGTTGTCACACCACTGGTAGATGTGGAATCTGGTGTTGCAACTTGGAAGGGTGAAATTTCAAGGAAAATGAGTGAGGACCCTCCATTCAAGACCCCCAGGATCTGGCATGACATCCCCCCTGGAGCAGCACACAGCGTTTCTGCTCACCAGTCTCCTGGGAAGCCCAGGCCTCAAACATCACCCAGTTCAAGCCTGTGATGATTAATTCTATGTGTCAGTTAGACCACGGTACCTAGATATTTAGTCAAATGTTTCTGTGAAGGTATTTTTAAAATGAGATTAATATTTACATCAGTGGACTTTGAGTAAAGCAGATTACCCTCCACAATGTGAGTTTTCTGCCTAACCTTCATCTAAAATGGCTTGCACACCCTGTCTTGTTCATTCTTACACACCTGGTACAGTACACCCACACTCTAAGCCCTGACAGCTAGCTGCTGATGAGAGATGCCCTGGGCTGGGTGGCGGCAGTGGGCCCCCAGAGGCAGCTCTTCTTTGCTGCCCGGTGGGCACAGTGAAGATACAGTGAAGGCAAAGCGCTTTGCTCACTAACGACCCTGGGGTAAGCTACCTTCTGTGTGGTTCAGACACCTTCGGCCAGCACTTTGCCAACCAAACGTCTCTGGACCTCAGTGAGATTCAACAGGCCCCTGCCTGTGAGCTGAGCCTCGCAGAGGCTGCGGTGGAGTGGGTGGACAGCGTGCAGGGGATATCAGGTTTGGTGCCCTACCGTCCTGACGAAGGAGCAAGGACCGCTGCCCCAGCCTGTCAGTGTATCTCACTGGCTGGGCTGGGGCGTCCTGGGGATCTTACGCAAGCCCCGGGCATGGTGGGGCTGACCTAGGGGGTGGTGCAGCCAAGGGGAGGAGCTTCTCTCCAGGTTGGCTGGTGCTGAGAACCTCCCCAAGGTGGGCTGTCTCCGGGCTGCGAAGCAAGGGCCTGACCTTTCTCTCAGAAAGGTCCACCCACCACGGGAGGGTCCTGTGTGAGCAAGAATCCCAGAGAGCCCACCGTCACAGCAATTAGGGCTCTTGGTCCAGCCTGAAGCCGTGGGAGGGGAGACAGGAGGCACAGCAAAGGATGCTGTGCACAGCAAAGGCCAGGAGGTGGGAGAGAAGGGGCTGGTCCCCTCTCCACCAGCGTGGCTTTGGGCGGCTTCCCCGGATCAGGCTGGGTCTCAGTGATCCAGTCTGTGAAGTGGGAGCTCCGTAAAGGTGCTGCCCATGATAAGCGGGATGCCCAGTACACGAGGGAGGCTGCTGCTCGCAAAGCCCACCGTCGGCCCACTAAATCCTGGGTACTGAGCAGAACACACGGAGTTCCGGTCAGTCAAGGTACAGCTCGTCTCAGGCGGATTCCCCTGGTCTGCACCAGTTCTAAGCCTGTAGCTAGGCGCCGGCCGAGGTGAGGCGCCACACGGAACTGGGGCCCCAGGGGCATCCCGGTGGGGCACTAGTTTGTTTGTTCAGTCAAATAAAATGTTCATTTAGCACCTATCATGATCTAGGCAAAGGAAATCAATCCTGAATATTCATTGGAAGGACTGATGCTGAAACTGAAACTCTAATACTTTGACCACCTGATGCAAGAGTTGACTCACTGGAAAAGACCCTGATGCTGGGAAAGATTGAAGGTGGTAGGAGATGGGGATGACAGAGGTTGAGATGGTTGGATGGCATCACCAACTCCATGGACATGAGTTTGAGCAAGCTCCAGGAGACGGTGATGGCCAGGGAAACCTGGCGTGCCACAGTCCATGGGGTTGTAGAGAGTCTGACAACTCACGGACTGAACGATGATGACGACGAGGCACTTCACTAGATTCTGAGAATACTGAGGTGAAAAGATGGGCTCCCTTGCCCTGGAGCAGCAATTTTCAAACTTTTTTATTTCAGAACCTCTTTACTCTATTTTCCACGATGGCAACAATAGTAACAACAAAAATTAACGAGAAAAGTGACGTGGTTTTACATTTCCACTAGTGTAGAATAAATTCCAGTCTTTTTAAATGTTAACAGAAGGCAGTTGGATTCACAGATCCACTTTTGCATGTGTTTTCATGATAAATCACATCCTTTAGCCTTTGGAGAAAATAGATGAAAGGAGAAATAGTATCTTAGTGTTATTATGAGAATAGTTTTGACCTAGTGGGGACCACTGGGAGTCCCTAGACATTTTGAAAGTCACTGGGTATTAATATAAAAAAATGTACTGCCTCTTGGAGACAATATTGGTTGTCTTATTATTTGGGTGAACTGTTATATGAGCCTAGAATCTAACTCCATTTTATATATAAACACAAAGTAAATTTTGTGTGGTTTTAATATACTTAGTATTTTCTAAGAACTAAATTGTTATGCTGGTTGAAAGGAGATTGAAGGTTGTTTTGTGCAGAAATTTACTAAGGGTAAATCCTTTCAGAAAATACATTACTAAGCAATGTTGTTCATAGTATTTGAGTTACTGACACAAACTCCTGCTTTAGCCAGTCCCTGTCAGCTGACTCCCCATAGTTGCAAGTATCTTGTTATTATCTATGTGGGATCCGCATTTACTTTCTTAATTAAACTTCTTATTTTGAGAACATTGCAGGCTTACATGCAACTGCAGAGAAATAATGCAAAGAAATCCTGTGTACCTCTCACCCAGTTCCCCCAAGTGGGAAGCTCTTCCAGAACTATAGCACGACGTCACAACCAGAACGTTGACACTGTGACAGTCAGGATGCAGAACGTTTCCATCTCCACGTTGTTCTTTTAGGGCCACATCCACTTCCCTCCAGCTTCCCACACCCCTCCAACTCCCCACTTTTCTCCTCAATCTCTGGCAAATACGAATATATTCTCCATCTTTATAATTTTTGTCATTCAAAGAGTGATATATAAATGGGCTCTTGCAGTATGGAGAATCTGGGGATTGGCTCTTTTCACTCAGCATAATTCTTTGGAGACTCATCTAGAGTGGTGCACACACATCATTAACTGTTCTCACTATTGCTCAGTAGTATCCTGGGTGTGGAACTGCCACAGCTTGCTCCACTGTTCCCCCACTGAAGGACATCTGGGTTGCTTCTAGTTTAGGGTTATTGTGAATAAAGCTGCTTTAAACATTCATGGACAGATATTTTGTGTGTGAAGGTCTTCATTTTTCTGGGATAAATGTCTTGGAGTGCAATGCCAGTTGCATGTTTAAGTTTAAAAGAAACTGCCAAACCACTTTCCAGTGTGACTGTACCATTTTATATCCCTACCAGCAGTTTATTAGGGACCCAGTTTTTCTGCATCTTCTCCAGCATTTGGTGTTGTCACTAATTTTTATTTTAGCCGTTCAATAGGTATGCAGTGATAGTTTGTTGTGGTTTTAATCTGCATTTCCCTAAGGGCTAACTGTGCTATGTATCTTTTCATGTGCTTATTTGCAAGCCATATATCCTCTCTGATAAAATGTCTATTCTGTCTTTTGTCCAGCTTCTAAGGATTGTTTTTTTTTTTGCTGCTTAGTTTTGAGAATTTTAAAAATACAATCTAGATACTAGCTTTTACCACATATGTGGTTTGCAAGTATTTCTTCCACTCTGTAACTTGTCTTTTCATCCTTTTAACAGAGTCTGATGTAGAGCAAAAGTTTTTAATTTTGATGAGATCTAATCTGTCAGTAAAATCATCTATTTTAGATTGGGTAAGTCGTGATAGTTTAAATTAGTGGTCAATTTCATCTAAGTTGTAAAGATTTCTGCATACTGAGTTTTTCCCTTTTTATCCTTTTGATGTCTATAAGGGTCTGTAGTGATGTTTCAGTTTCATTCTTCATACTGGTAATTTGCTTTCTACTTTTTTCTCAGTCTTCTTAGAGATTTGTTAATATTGTTGATCTTTTAAAATAACCAGTCCTTGTTTTGTTGATTTTTCTCAATATTTATTTTTCATTTTCAGTTTCATTTATGTCTGTTCTTAGCTACATTATTTCCTTCCTGTTGTTAGCTTTAAATTTATTTTGCTCTTCTTTTTCTGAGGTAGGAGCTTAGATTAATGCTGAGACTTTTTCTAATGTATACATTTAGTGTTACAAATTTTCTTCTCAGCACTATGTTAACTGTAAATGTAGTATCTTCATTTTAATTCATTTTAATATATTTTCAAATTTTTCTTTGAGGTGTATATATGGCCTATAGATTATTTAAAGTTTGTTATTTAGCTTTTAAAAGAATTTCCAGTTATTTTTATGCTATTGATTTGCAGCTGGACTCCATCATGGTCAGAAAATTTTAAGTAAGAAATAAATTTTAAAAATTTATTGATTTTTTTTTATGGCCCAGGGGGCTTCCTGATGGCTCAGATGGTAAAGAATCTGCCTGCAATGCGGGACACCTGGGTTCGATCCCTGGGTTGGGAAGATCCCCTGGAAGAGGGCATGGCAACCCACTCCAGTATTCTTGCCTGGAGAATCCCCACGGATGGAGGAGCCTGGTGGGCTACAGTCCATGGGGTCACAGAGAGTCAGACATGACTGCGCGACTAAGCACAGCACCTGGCCCAGGGTATGGTATGTTCTGGTGTAGCTTTATGGACTCTTGAAAAGAGTACAAGCTCTGCTGTCTGGTGAAGGGCTCTATGAGCATCATTTAGATCCTGTTGTTTGATGGTGGTGCTGAGTTCTCTATCCTTGCTGACTTTCTGCCTAGTTTTTCTATCAGTTGTTCAGAGAAAGATATTGATGTCTCCAGCTGTAACTGTGCATTAGTGTATTTTTCCTTTAAGTTTTATCATTTGTTGACACACATATGTTGTGTCTCTTGTTTGATACATACACATTTAGAATTACTGTGTCTTCTTGATGGATTGACTCTTTAACATTTTATATATTTATATAATGTCTCTCTCCATTTCTGGCAATTGTTTTTTGCTCTGATCCTATTTTACCTTATATTTATATAACCATTCCTGCTTTCCTTTGACTTTTGCATGATATATCTTTTTCCATCTTTCCTTTCGACCTGCCTATGTTGTCATATTTGAAGTGAATTTTTCGACACTATTTGGTTGGGTCATGTTTTTCATAGACTCCACCAATTTCTCTTATAATTCATGTATTTAGATCATTTCCATATTATCTATATGTTAGGGCTTAAGTCTACCATTTTGTTGTTTCCTGTTTGTTTTCTCAGTTTTCCTTTCCTGCCTTTTTGTGGGTTATTAAAGCATTTTTTAAAAATTCCAATTTGATAGTTTTTGAGTCTATCTCTTTTAAATGATTGTTTTTATGTATTACGTTACATATAATAACTTAGCACTGCTGCTGCTGCTAAGTCGCTTCAGTCGTGTCCGACTCTGTGTGACCCCATAGAAGGCAGCCCACCAGGCTCCCCCATCCCTGGGATTCTCCAGGCAAGAACATTGGAGTGGGTTGCCATTTCCTTCTCCAATGCAGGAAAATGAAAAGTGAAAGTGAAGTTGCTCAGTCGTGTCCAACTCTTAGCGACCCCATGGACTATAGCCTACCAGGCTCCTCCGTCCATGGGATTTTCCAGGCAAGAGCACTGGAGTGGGGTGCCATTGCCTTCTCCACACAATCTACTGGTATTATCATTTCACCAGTTTATTGAAGTATACAAACCTGGCTTCCCTTTACATTCCTTTACCCTTTCCCATTTATAATATAATTATGTTAAAATTTCCTCTATATATGTTTAAAATCACATCAGACTATGTCATTATTTTTGCTTCCACCATCAAACATAATTTAGAAAACTCAGTTGGAGAAGGAAAATCTCTTTTGTTTATGCTTGTTCATTTCTCTTTCCAGGTGTTCCAAGATACCTTCTTTTGCTATTTTGTCTCTAAATGTACTTTCTTTAGCTATCATTTTAGAGTAGATCTACTAGCGGCGATTCTTAATTTTCTTTCGTCTGAGAATGTTTTGATTTCCCCTTAAATCCTGAAGAATGTTTGTGTTGTATTCAGTTCTTTACTTTCAGCATTTGAAAAATATTAAGTCACTTCTTTCTAGTTTTCATGGTTTCTGATGAGAAATCTGCAGTCATTCAATTTGCTTTTCCCCTGTAATATGTTATTCTCCCTGGCTATTCTCAAATTTTCTTTTTTAAAAATATATATTACTGAAGTATAGTTGACTTACAGTGTTTCAGGTGCACAGTAAGGTGTGTCAGTTATACAAATACACATATATTATTTTTAAATTATTTTCCATCATAGATTATTGCAAGATATTGACTATGGTTCCCTGTGCTATACAGTACACCTTTGTTACTTGTTGCATATCTATGTTTTGATTATAAATCTAACATTCTATTCATATTAAGTCAAAAAGTGGAGTAAAAAGTCATAATTTTTTAGTTAGGCAGAAATTCATAAGTTTTCTAAGATACATATATTATACATATTTATGAGCTTCCATATATATGGATATAACAGAAGCAGAAGATATTAAGTAAAGGTGGCAAGAAAACACAGAAGAACTATACAAAAAGGATATCAATGACCCAGATAACCACGATGGTGTGATCACTCATCTAGAGAGACATCTTGGAGTGTGAAGTCAAGAGGGCCTTAGGAAGCATAATATGAACAAAGTCAGTGGAGGTGATAGAATTCCAGTTGAGCTATTTCAAGTCCTAAAAGATGATGCTGTGAAAGTGCTACACTAAAGCAAATTTAGAAAACTCAGCAGTGGCCACAAGGCTGGAAAAGGTCAGCTTTCATTCCAATCCCAAAGAAAGGCAATGCCAAAGAATGTTCAAACTACCACACAATTGCACTCATCTCACACACTAGCAAAGTAATGCCCCAAATTCTCCAAATCAGGCTTAAATAGCATATGAACTATGAACTTCCAGATGTTCAAGCTGGATTTAGAAAAGGCAGAGGAACCAGAGATCAAATTGCCAGCATCCATTGAATGAAAAAGCAAGTGAGTTCCAGAAAAACATCCACTTTGGTTTTATTGACTATGCCAAAGCCTTTGATTGTGTGGATCACAACAAACTATGAAAATTCCTAAAGAAATGGGAATATCAGAACATATTACCTACCTCTTGAGAAATGTGTATGCAGGTCAACAAGCAACAGTTAGAACTAGACATGGAACAACAGACTGGTTCCAAATTGGGAAAGGAGTACGTCAAGGCTGTATATTGTCACCCTGCTTATTTAACTTATATGCAGAGTATATCATGAGAAATGCTGGTCTGGATGAAGCACAGGCTAGAATCAAGATTGCCGGGAGAAATATCAATAACCTTAGATATGCAGATGACACGACCCTTGTTGCAGAAAGCAAAGCGGAACTGAAGAACTTCTTGATGAAGGTGAAAGAGGAGAGTGAAAAGCTGGCTTAAAGTTCAGCATTCAAAACACTATGATCATGGCATCCAGTCCCATCACTTCATGGCAAATAGATGGGGAAACAATGGAAAGGGTGAGAAACTTGATTTTCTTGGGCTCCAAAATCACTGCAGATGGTGACTATAGCCATGAAAGTAAAAACGCTTGCTCCTTGGAAGAAAAGCTATGACAAACCTAAACAGCATATTAAAAAGCAGAGACATTACTTTGCTGACAAAGGTCTGTCTAACCAAAGCTACATTTTTCCAGTAATCATGTATGGTTGTGAGAGTTGGGCCACAAAGAAAGCTGAAAGCCAAAGAATTGACGCTTTTGAACTGTGGTGTTGGAGAAGATTTTTGAGAGTCCCTTGGACTGCAAGGGGATCCAACCAGTCCATCCTAAAGTAAATCAGTCCTGAATATTCATTGGAAGGACTGATATTGAAGCTGAAACTCCAATAGTTTGGCCACCTGATGCAAAGAACTGACTCATTGGAAAAGACCCTGATGGTAGGAAAGATTGAAGACAGGAGGAGAAGGGGGACAACAGAGGATGAGACGGTTTGGTGGCATCACCAACTCGAGGGATATGAGTTTGAGCAAGCTCCAGGAGTTGGTGATGGACAGGGAAGCCTGGCATGCTGCAGTCCATGGGGTTGCAAAGAGTTGGACACGACTGAGCGACTGAACTGAACTGAATGCATTTTCTCTCATTAATCACAATAAATTTTATTATGATTACTTCCTGTTGTTTTATCAAATTCCATGTCACATCTTGGCTAGGGCTTTAGATATATCATATCCGGTTGTATATGAACCACATAGATCTCCTCCTATTTCTGGATGTGCTAACCATGAGAGCCTGGCATTGAGGATGGAGGGCAGGTGATCGAATGGCTAAGTGCTTTCTGAGGCCATAACCAGGGCTATCAATAGTTGGGGACTCCGTGGCTTCCCACTGGACACCTGGGAGCTGCTGAAATATCAAGAACAACTTTACCTTGTTAGGAAAGCTTTGAACATACTCAAATATACTTACAAAGTATAATGGACATTTATCATTGAGCATCAATAATCATCAGCTCATTACCAACCTTGTTTCATCTGTCCTTCCTTTCCCCAAATGGATTCTTTTGAAGGAAATCCTAGACATAAGGTCTTTTTATCTGTAAATACTTCTGCACACATAAAACTAAAAATAAAGCTTTTAGAAAAAAAGCCAAATAACCAGCTTGCTATTATCAGAGTTAAAAATATTAATAATGAAGCCTTAATATTATCAGTGTTCTTATTTCCTCCATCATCTCATGATCCATTTTATGCTTACTTGGTTTGAATCAGGATCCAAATAAACTCCACACATTATATTGGCCTGTAAGTCTCCTAAGCCTCTTTTAATCTATAAACTTCCCCTCTCCCTAATTTTTCTGTTAAAGATCCAAATTATTCCGTTCTGTTTGTC
The DNA here is from genome assembly GCA_917880005.1 of Nanger dama. Lineage (NCBI taxonomy): Eukaryota > Metazoa > Chordata > Mammalia > Artiodactyla > Bovidae > Nanger > Nanger dama. The sequence goes on along the minus strand of CAKJTW010000044.1, from coordinate 5,487,553 downwards.
ACATTTTAGATTTCGCTGATTGCATCCCTGTGGTGTCATTTAACATGCTCTTCCTTTGGTAGTCTTTCTTATAAATGGGTAGGGCCAAAGAACTAAATAGGCATTTCTCCAAAGAAGACATACGGATGGCTAACAAACACATGAAAAGATGTTCAACATCACTCATTATCAGAGAAATGCAAATCAAGACCACAATGAGGTTCCATTTCACACCAGTCAGAATAGCTGCGATCCAAAAGTCTACAAGCAATAAATGCTGGAGAGGATGTGGAGAAAAGGGAACCCTCTTACACTGCTGGTGGGAATGCAAACGAGTACAGCCATTATGGAAAACAGTGTGGAGATTCCTTAAAAAATTGCAAATAGAACTGCCTTATGACCCAGCAATCCCACTGCTGGGCATACACACCGAGGAAACCAGAATTGAAAGAGACACATGTACCCCAATGTTCATTGCAGCGCTGTTTATAATAGCCAGGACATGGAAGCAACCTAGATGTCCATCAGCAGATGAATGGATAAGAAAGCTGTGGTACATATACACTATGGAATACTACTCAGCCCTTAAAAGAATAAATTCGACTCAGTTCTAATGAGATGGATGAAATTGGAACTGATTATACAGAGTGAAGTAAGCCAGAAAGAAAAACACCAATACAGTATACTGACACATATATATGGAATTTAGAAGACAGTGGTGATGACTCTATATGTGAGACAACAAAGAGACACAGTTATAGAATGGACTTTTGTACTCTGAGGGAGAGGGAAAGGGTGGGATGGTTTGGGGAGAATGGCAATGAAACATGTATATTTTCCTGTAAGTAACGAAGCGCCAATCTATGTTCAATGTAGGATGCAGGATGCATGGGGCTGATGCACAGGATGATTCAAGTAGAGGATGTGGGGTGGGAGGTGGGAGGGGGCTTCGGCATTGGGAGATTGTGTTCACCTATGGCTGATTCGTGTCAATGTGTGGCAAAACAAATACAGTATTGTAATTTAAAAAAAAAAAAATAAATAAATAAATTTTAAAATAAAATAAAATCTTACTGGAGCACTAACTTGAAAAAAAAAATAAATGGGTAGATCTAATGACTTGATTATAAACAGATTGGGTTTTTTGGCAGGAATATGTCACAGGTGGTGGTATGTACTTTCATCAGGAAACACACAATGTCTGGTTCTCTCTTTCTATGCTATTGAAATTAATAGCTGGTTTCAGATGTTGTTAGCCTGATTCATCCATTATTGAGTTCTCTGTATGTTACCTATTGCTTTCATCGGACGTAAATGATGATGTGGTGGTGCAGGGGTTTCCCTGGTGACTCAGCAGTAAAGAATCTGCCTGTGGTGCAGGAGACGTGGGTTCACTCCTGGGTGGTAAAGATGGGTGTGGCCACCCACTCCAGTATTCTGCCTGGAGAATTCCACGGACAGAGGAGCCTGGTGGGCTACAGTCTATCGGATCACAAAAAGTTGGACACAACTGAAGCCACTGAGTGTGCACTCAATGATTAGCAGAGGTTGTAAAATGGCAATCTATCATTCCTTCTTCTTTCATTGGCTTGAATACATCTACAGAGAGAAACCTCCTTTCATTAGTGATTTGGTTAATCCAAGATACATTTTATATAGGACATGCAAGATAAATGTTTGATTCTTTCCCTTTGTCTGCTAGTTTCAGAAGAGCAAACTGGCATTCTATTAGCCCACAAAGGTAAAATAAATTTGAGGTTTGTAATTGTTTGCTTATCATTATGACTCATGGGTTAAACGTTCGGTATGCTTCAGTCAATTGTAATCAGTGTTCTTCTTGATGCTTAATTTGTATTATCTTTGATCAGTTAGAGCCTTCTCAAGTTGTCTCCTGAGTCCTTTTGACCCAGCCTTAGTAGTCCATGATTTCATCCTGTTCTCACACTTGACAGGTTCTAGGTTCCTCTTAGAACCAGCATTCAGTCACTTAGAACCATCCAACCAGGATTCAATCTTTTTTTTTTTTTTAGGAACTGGTTCCTTTGGTGGGGAATGGAATTTAGAGACCAAAATCTGATCATTAGTCATGTTCATTGCTCCTTGGTTATTGTTTTTAGGCCTTTGCTAGTGAACTAGAGCTAGAAAATTCCCTTCCCCATCCCCATTTTTTTTAAGAAAATACATTATGAGTTTATATAGATATTTCCAAATTTCAATTTGGGATCACAAAAATTTAAGATTAAATCTTGATTCCTAGCAACATTAGTAAATTTTATATATATATATATATATACACACACACACACACACACACACACACACACACACACATATATATATAGTGTGTGTGTGTGATTGTGTGTCTTTGTGTATGTGATTATTAACAGTTAATATTTCCTTGTAGTTACCTTGTCCTTGGGGGTATATCACAAATAAATTTTCACTAAAATCATTATGTTTATAAACATTTGCAGTTATGCCTGCTTGTATGAATAAGTCACCAGCTTGATACATAAAATTATTTCTTCCAATTTACTTTTCCATTTTCATAAATTATTTTATAAATGTTCCATTTATTTCATTTTCTGTTTATGTAAAACATTTACAATGCTGTAAAGTCATATTTCAGAGACAAGTTACATTCAGAGAAATACAGTTTCCATCTTTGTTCCTTCCAATCACATTTCTTCCTTCTCCAATAGTTAACCATATATACATACATAATCTAGTTTTTCAAACGTATTCTTTAATAATTTTTCTTTATATAATAATGAATTCTGGATATCATCTCTAGCAGATACATTTCTCATTGCTCTTACCTGCATAGAACCCTACTGAATGGAAGCACCATAGTTTATACACTCATTTTATACAACCTCACTGATGGATATTGAGTTGTTTCTTGTTTTGCACTATGACTAGCTTTGTGCATATATTTCCCATATTTTAACAATATATCTTTAGAATAGATTTATAGAGTAAAAGTTTCTGATCAAATACTTATATAATTTTGCTAACTGTCTTTCCATAGCATTGTGGCAGTTTTTTTTTTTTTAACTCCTCTGGCAATGAATTTGTCATCAAAGTTTTGGAATTTTGCCCCCTAATAGGTAAGAAATTATATCCAGTATAATCTTCATTTACATTTCCTTATTATGAAGAAAATTGAGCATCATATATGTGTGTGAAGGCTATTTATATTTCTTTTCTGACCTACTTGTTCATAACTCTTGTCCATTTTCCATAATGTTATTAGCATTTTCCTTCTCTCTTTTTGGAATTTATTTTCCATTGTTGTCATTTGCCCTTCTTCTTTATTAATGGTGTTTTGCTTCTTTGTTTTTGCTATGCAATTTTTTTTTCTCTTATTATGCTGTCAGGTTTGTTAGACTTTTCCTTATTGCTTTTGGGTTTTGAGTCATAGTTTAGGAAAGTTTTTTCTGCTTTCTAAATTTTCAGGAATTCACCCTTTTTCCACCTCTATTTTATATGATTTATTGCATATTACTAAATATTCCATGTAATCTCTGAGATATTTGCAATATGTCTTAGTACAGAGGGTTAGAGACAGATTCAGTTTTCTCTTTTTCCCTATGGGTATGCATTTGCTTTAACACCATTTATTTTAAAAGTCTATTTTTAAAAATTCCTTCCTTATACTAAATATGTACAAAAAACTGATTCAATTTTTGGATTTCAGGTTCTATTCTATTAGTCTGCCTATCCAGTACTAACTCTGTACTGCTTTTTTAAGTGAAGACTTGGTAATATGTCTTTATATATATGATAAAGCTAGTTTCTCCACATTGATTTTTATAGGTTATCTTGGATACTTGTTTGTTCTTCAGTTGAACTTTAGAATCAACATGTCTAGCACCAGAAAAAAATGGGCTCATGTTAGATTCATAAATTATTTTAGGGTAAATTGGCATCTTTTGATGTTCAGTCTTATCTATGAACTTGGGGTATCTCTTCATTTCTTAAAGTATACTTTTGCTTTTTTCATAAGTTTTAAAATTTCCTAAAATAGGTTAGGATATTCTCAGTTTGTACCCACTGTCTTCTTTTTCTCTATATCATCAATGAGATCTTCTCATTTATTGTTTCTTCCATATAACTTTTATTCATAGATATTGTAGGCCACTATTCTTGCTTATTGATTTAACAACCTGCTACTTTACTGAATTCTTTTATTGCTTGTGTTAGTTTTTCCATTGATTGTTTTGGGTTATACCAAAATAGTATCATATCATCCACAAAGATACATCTTTCTTGGGTTTCTTTTCAAATCCTTCTGTTTCTAATTATTTCCTTGTTTTGTTGCTTTGCCTAGTAGTTTTAATACAACTTTACACAGTACCAGTAATTACGGGCATCTTTGTCTTGGTTCTGATTTCAGTCAAAAGTATTTTTGTGTATGTACCATACTGTCTTGATGCCTGTAGCTTTGTAGTATAGTCTGAAGTTGGGACGTTGATTCCTCCAGTTCCATTCTTCTTCTCAAGATTGCTTTGGCTATCTGGGGTCTTCTGTGTTTCCATATAAATTGTGAAATTATTTGTTCTAGTTCTGTGAAAAATACTGCTGGTAGTTTGATAGGGATTGCATTGAATCTATAGATAGCTTTGGGTAGTATACTCAAATCACTATATTGATTCTTCCAATCCAGGAGTATGATACATTTGTCTATCTATTCATGTCATCTTTGATTTCTTTCATCAGTGTTTTATAGTTTTCTGTATATAGGTCTTTTGTTTCTTTAGGTAAATTTATTTCTAAGTATTTTATCCTTTTCATTGATGGCATTGTTTCCTTAATTTTTCTTTCTAAATTTTCATTGTTAGTGTATAGGAAGGCAAGAGATTTCTGTGTATTCATTTTATATCCTGTGACTTTACTAAATTCATTGATTAGCTCTAGTTATTTTTTGGTGGCATTTTTAAGGCTTTCTATGTAGAAGATCATATCATCTGCAAATAGTGAGAGTTTTACTTCTTCTTTTCCAATCTGGATTCCTTTTATTTCTTTTTCTTCTCTGACTGCTATGGCTAGGACTTCCAAAACTATGTTGAATAGTAGTGGTGAGAGTGGACACCCTTTCCTTGTTCCTGATTTTAGAGGAAATGCTTTCATTTTTTTGTCATTGAGGATAATGTTTGCTGTGGGTTTGTCATATATGGTTTTTATTGTGTTGAGATATGTTCCTTCTATGCCTACTTTCTGGAGATTTTTTATCATAAATGGGTATTGAAATTTGTCAAAGTTTTCTCTGCATCTATTGAAATAATCATATAGTTTTTATCTTTTAATTTGTTAATATGGTATATCACATTGATTGATTTGTGAATATTGAAGAATCTTTGCATCCCTGGAATAAAGCCCACTTGATCATGATGTATGATCTTTTTAATATATTGTTGGATTCTGTTTGCTAGAATTTTGTTGAGGATTTTTGCATCTATGTTCATCAGTGATATTGGCCTATAGTTTTCTTCTTTTTGTAGCATCTTTGTCTGGTTTTGGTATCGGGGTGGTGGTGGCCTCAGAAAATGAGTTTGAGAGTTTTCCTTCCTCTGAAATTTTCTGGAACAATTTGATTAAGATAGGTGCTAGCTCCTCTCTAAATCTTTGGTGTAATTCACCTGTGAAGTCATCTGATACTGGCACAAAGACACAACCTGGAAACAACCTGGAGGGATGATGTGGGGAGCGAGGTGGGAGGGGTTTCAGGATGGGGGACACACACATACCTGTGGCTGATTCATGTTGATATATGGCATAAACATTCATAATATCATAAAGTAATTATCCTCCAATTAAAATAAATAAATTAATTTAAAAATAAAGTATTTTTGGTATGAATGAATGCTGCATTTCTCAAATGTCTTTTCTGCACCGTAAGGAGACTGTCATGGCTTTTATCCTCAGGTTTATTGATATGATAAATCATATTTCTGGATTTCCTATATTGAACCACACTGGCATTCCCGGAATCAACAACTTTTGCTCAAAATGTATTATCTGTAATATATTGTTGGACTCTATTTACCTAGATATTTCTTTAATACTTTCATATCAATATTAATAAGTGAAATTGACCTGTTGTTCTACATTTTTAGAAAACCTTTGTTAGATTTTCAAATTGGCAATATTTTTGGCTAAATAAATAGTTGGAAGATTTTTCTTTCTCTGCTATAGCACTAAAATTATCTGGTCTTTAAAGGTTTGCTCAAATTCCTCTCAGAAACCATTTGGGCTTGAAGCTCTTTTAGGGTATTATTGGGAGAGTTGTAGTTCCTTTCTATATTACTTCTGTGATAATTGGTTTATTCAGAGTTTTGAAGAAAGGGGGCAATTTATGATGAGTTATGACCTATAGGAATTGAAGAAAGAAATACAGATATTCTTTGTAGCTCAGGAACCATGGATACTAGTTTTATTGACATATGATTTTGATTTATGCTTTGAACACTTAGTAAGGAAAAATGGTTCTTTCTCACAACTTGCATTAAAACTTCTTGGAATTAGAATGCTGTTGATAATATATTGTGAGACAGATAGTGTTCTCTAAGACCTTTCTTTGCATGGGAAAACAAAAATTTATATGAATATATGGGTGTGGAGAAGGCAATGGCACCCTACTCCAGTGCTCTTGCCTGGAAAACCCCATGGATGGAGGAGCCTGGTAGGCTGCAGTCCATGGGGTCGCCAAGAGTCGGACACGACTGAGCGACTTCACTTTCACTTTTCACTTTCATGCACTGGAGAAGGAAATGGCAACCCACTCCAGTGTTCTTGCCTGGAGAATCCCAGGGATGGTGGAGCCTGGTGGACTGCCGTCTATGGGGTCGCACAGAGTTGGACACGACTGAAGTGACTTAGCAGCATGGGTGTGTACCTATCACAGAAGAGCTAGGATCCCCAAATCACCAATTGCATATTTCAATTTCATGTCAATTCAAGAGTTCGATTAAAGTGTAAAGCTTTCAATTTTGGTTAAAATCTCCAGTATAATTAATAACTAATTAAAATGATTTTTAAACTCTCTGGTTGGTAGTTTCCAAATGAGGATGGCTTAATTTGATTTGGGGTTTGCAATTCTGTGGTGAGAGGAACTTCATGAGACTTTAAATACTATTTCTCTCAATTTCACTCTTAAAAATTACAATCCTCCACTCTTATCCCTTGCTAACTTTTTTCTCTAGATAATATTTTCCACTAGAACTTTGGGGAACTAAACAGATGCATTTTGGTTCCTTTGTCCAACTAATGACTTGTTTCTGGGCAGAAAAATGTTACCATCAACAGAATTTTTTTTTAATATTATACAGTTTTGTTCAGGCCAGCAGTGTGGGGTGGGGATTCTGTCTTTGGATTTGCCAAGATGTTTATGCAGCAGGAATGTTACTTATGTAAGCCTGGAAGTGCTCCTGATGGGCTCCACTCCCTCTCCCATCTCAGCTTTTTTCATTACGAAGTTGATCTTCCTTTCATGATGCCACATTAAGTGGCTAAAAAGAAAAGAATCAAAGAATATTTTACTGTACAAAATAACTTAACTGTCACAAAACATCCATTTGGTTAAAGGAACCACAAAGAGTTCTGGAAAACTGGGCTGCAAATAGTTTTCGTTCCATTGGGCTAAGCCCTTAGCTCACTTCCTATGCCATCCCTCCCCACCCCCACCAGCAGTGAGCAAATTAATTCAGATTTGGGAAAAAAATAAAATATTTAAAAAATAAAAGACAAAAAACATGTGCAGAAATAAAACATACTCTTTTACCTTTTTAGGGAAATGCAGATAAATTTCTATGTAACAGAAAAATGTAAAGTGAGGGGAAATCATAAATGTAAACATTAATAAAGCATATTATAAATAAAATTTACATTAACAATTGTGAGAAACTAATGCAATATAGGACTAGAATTAACCTTGACACAGGTAAATAAATATCTATACATTTTAATAACTAATCAGCAAAACTTGTTGAAAGCAAATAGGGCATTTGGGGGTAAAAACAGAGATGACTGTGAAAGTCATGAGGCCAGACTCCCAACCCTCCCTGCTTACCTCATCCTCCCACTTTTCTGTGTGTGCTGCCCAATGAGTCAGTCAAGATGATAAACTTCAGTGATTTTAAGCAGATGTGTGTGAACACTCCTTGATAAAAGCATGCCAGGATGCTATACCAGTCTGGTACAGCACCTGCCCCCTCAATAATACAACAGTCTCTCATCTAAGGTGGTGATAACTCCAGATTACACTCACACTCAGAGATGTACCCTTTCTCTGGGGACCTCTGTGATATCAACAGCTCAGAGGGGAGATATTCTTCACAGAGGAGATCTTCAGGATAGATCTTGAGGCATTGGTAGGAGTTTATCTTCTTCCCATGGCTCTGTGTAGGAATCAGAGAACTTAAATGGGCTGGAATGGGTGAATTTAACTCAGATGACCATTATATCTACTATTGTGGGCAAGAATCCCTTAGAAGAAATGGAGTATCCATCATAGTCAACAAGAGAGTCTGAAATGCAGTACTTGGACACAATCTCAAAAATGACAGAATGATCTCTGTTTGTTTCCAAGGCAAACAATTCAATATCACGGTAATCCAAGTCTATGCTCCGAACAGTAATGCTTAAGAAGCTGAAGTTGAACAGTTTTATGAAGACCTACAAGACCTTCTAGAACTAACATGCAAAAAAGATGTCTTTTTCATTATAGGTGACTGGAGTGCTAAAGTAGGAAGTCAGGAAACACCTAGAGTAACAGGAAAATTTGGCCTTGGAATACAGAATGAAGTAGGGTGAAGGCTAACAGAGTTTTACCAAGAGAATGCACTGGACATAGAAAACACCCTCTTCCAGTAACACAAGAGAAGACTCTACACATGGACATCACCAGATGGTCAATACTGAAATCAAGTTGATTATATTCTTGGCAGCCAAAGATGGAGAAGCTCTATACAGTCAGCAAAAACAAGACCAGGAGCTGACTGTGGCTCAGATCATGAACTCCTTATTGCTAAATTCAGACTTAAATTGACGAAAGCAGGGAAAACCACTAGACCATTCAGGTATGACCTAAATCAAATCCCTTACAATTATACAATGGAAGTGAGAAATAGGTTCAAGGAATTAGACCTGATAGACAGAGTGCCTGAAAAACTATGGACAGAGGTTCCTGACATTGTACAGAAGACAGGGATCAAGACCATCCCCAAGAAAAGAAATGCATAAAGCAAAATGACTGTCTGGGGAGGCCTTACAAATAGCTGTGAAAAGATGAGAAGCAAAAAGCAAAGGAGAAAAGGAAAGATATAAGCATCTAAATGCAGAGTTCCAAAGACTAGCAAGAAGAGATAAGAAAAACTTCCTCAGTGATCAATGCAAAGAAATAGAGGAAAACAACAGAATGGGAAAGACTAGAGATCTCTTCAAGAAAATTAGAGATATCAAGGGAACATCTCATGCAAAGATGGACTCGATAAAGGACAGAAATGGTCTGGACCTAACAGAAGCAGAAGATATTAAGAAGAAGTGGCAGGAATACCCAGAAAAACTATACAAAAAGATCTTCATGACTCAGATAATCACAATGGTGTGATCACTCACCTAGAGCCAGACATCCTGGAATGTGAAGTCAAATGGGCCTTAGTAAGTATCACTACGAACAAAGCTAGTGGAGGTGATGGAATTCCAGTTGAACTGTTTCAAATCCTGAAAGATGATGCTGTGAAAGTGCGGCACTCAATATGCCAGCAAACTGGGAAAACTCAGCAGTGGCCACAGGACTGGAAGAGGTCAGTTTTCATTCCAATCCCAAAGAAGGGCAATGCCAAAGAATGCTCAAACTAACGCACAATTGCACTCATCTCACATGCTAGTAAAGTAATGATCAAAATTCTCCGAGCCAGGCTTTAGCAATATGTGAACTGTGAACTTCCAGATGTTCAAGCTGGTTTTAGAAAAGGCAGAGGAACCAGAAATCAAATTGCCAATATCCATTGACTTATTGAAAAAGCAAGAGAGTTCCAGAAAAATATCTATCTCTGCTTTATTGACTATGCCAAAGCCTTTGACTGTGTGGATCACAATAAACTGTGGAAAATTCTGAAAGAGATGGGAATACCAGACCACCTGACCTGCCTCTTGAGAAATCTGTATGCAGGTCAGGAAGCAACACTTAGAACTAGACATGGAACAACAGACTGGTTTCAAATAGGAAAAGGAGTACGTCAAGGCTGGATATTGTCACCTTGCTTACTTAACTTCTATGCAGAGTACATCATGAGAAATGCTGGGCTGGAGGAAGCAAAAGCTGGAATCAAGATTGCTGGGAGAAATATCAATAACCTCAGATGTGCAGATGACACCACCCTTATAGCAGAAAGTGAAGAAGAACTAAAAGCCTCTTGATGAAAGTGAAAGAGGAGAGTGTAAAAGTTGGCTTAAAGCTCAACATTCAGAAAACGAAGATCATGGCTTCTGGTCCCATCACTTCATGGCAAATAGATGGGGAAACAGTGGAAACAGTGATAGACTTTAGTTTGGGAGGCTTCAAAATCACTGCAGATGGTGATTGCAGCCATGAAATCGAAAGACTCTTATTCCTTAGAAGGAAAGTTATGACCAACATAGACAGCATATTCAAAAACAGAGATATTACTTTGCCAACAAAAGTCTGTCTAGTCAAGGTTATGATTTTTCCAGTAGTCATGTATGGATATGAGAGTTGGACTATAAAGAAGCTGAGTGTTGAAGAACTGATGCTTTTGAACTGTGGTGTTAAAGAAGACTCTTCAGAGTCCCTTGGATTGCAAGGAGACCCAACCAGTCATTCCTAAAACAAATCAATCCTGAATATTCATTGGAAAGGCCAATGCTGAAGCTGAAATTCCAATACTTTGGCCACCTGATGGGAAGAACTGACTCATTTGCAAAGACCTTGATGCTGGGCAAGATTGAAGGCAGGAGGAGAAGGGGACAACAGAGGATGCGATGGTTGGATGGCATCACAAACTCAATGGACATGAGTTTGAGTAAACTCCAGGAGTTGGTGATGGACAGGGAGGCCTGGTGTGCTGCAGTCCATGGGTTTGCAAAGAGTCAGACATGTGTGAGCAACTGAACTGAACATCGCTCTGTGAACCTCCTGGATGAATGTTGGGACCAAGGCTCTAGGCTGACGCAGTTTTCACACAGACAGCAAGGAGGATGAGGCCAGAATCTTGAAACATTACCAATCTTTTTCAGTATCAATCATTGGAAAAAAGATGGAACTTCAGCCTGAAAACATCAAGATGAACTGACAGAGGACCTATTCCCTCTTTCTCATTATTTCCTCCAATACATTTTGAACAGACAGGGACTGGCCATTTAGAGCTGAGAACTTTGCATCCTGCACAAGGGTCCTTTACCCAAGGGACACCAACGACATAGTAGATATCATAGTTTGCACACTTCTTGTTCCAGTTTTCTGGAGAATGCAGGTGTAGAGTAAGATATGCCTTTTCCCCAGGTGCACAAAAGTGTTACCTATGCTTGAGGTACAGTGTAGATGGTTCTCTGTGGTGGGAATCCCAAAAAGCATGGGATACAGCAGAGAGGTCTAAGATGGTGAATGCCAAGGGAAGAGGAGGGCCCTGGCCCCCAGGACCACGCCCCTGAGCAAACCACATCATATAGGCCATACTGTTTGCAGAAATGTGATCCAATACAAATATAGTATAAGCCACAAATCATTTTAAAGTTTCTAGTAGCCACATTTGAAAAAGCAAAATAAGCAGATAAAATTAATTTTAACAGTAGAATTTGTTTAAACCAGTATGTCCAAAATATTATAATTCAACATATCATCAATGTAAAAATGATTAATGAGACATACCCATCTGAAAGCAGAGTATCAAAGAACAGCAAGGAGAGATAAGAAAGCCTTCTTAAGTGAACACTGCAAAGAAATAGAGGAAAAAAAATAGAATGGGAAAGACTAGATATCTCTTCAAGAAATTAGAGATATCAAGGGAACATATCATGCAAAGATGGGCACAATAAAGGACAGAAAGGGTATGGACCTAACAGAATCAGAAGATATTAAGAAGAGGTGGAAAGAATACACAGAACGACATAAAAAAGGTTTTAATGACCCAGATAACCATGATGGTGTGATCATTCATCTAGAGCCAGACTTCCTGGAGTGCAAAGTCAGGTAGGCCTTAGGAAGCATCACTATGAACAAAGTTAGTAGACGTGATGAAATTGCAGCTGAGCTACTTCAAAACCTCAAAGATGATGCTGGTAAAGTGCACTCAATATGTCAGCAAATTTGGAAAACTCAGCAGTGGCTACAGGACTGGAAAAGGTCAGCTTTCATTCCAATCCCAAAGAAAGACAATGCCAAAGAATGTTCAAACTACTGAACAATTGCACTCATTTTATGCACTAGCTGGAGAAGGCAATGGGACCCCACTCCAGTATTCTTGCCTGGAGAATCCCAGGGATGAGGGAGCCTGGTGGGCTGCTGTCTATGAAGTCGCACAGAATTGGACAGGACTGAAGTGACTTAGCAGCAGCAACAGCATGCACTAGCAAGGTAAAGCTCAATATTGTCCATCTAGGTTTCAACAGTACATGAACTGAGAACTTCCAAATGTTCAAGCTGGATTTAGAAAAGGCAGCGGAACAAATTGCCAGTGTTTGTTGGATCATAGAAAAAGCAAGAAAATTCCAGAAAAACATCCACTTCTGCTTCATTGACTACACTAAAACCTTTGCCCATGTGGATCACAACAAACTGGAAAATTCTTCAAGAGATGGGAATACCAGAACACCTTACCTGCTTTCTGAGAAACCTGGATGCAGGTCAAGAAGCAAAAGAACCAAACATGGAACAACAGACTGGTTCCAAATTGGGAAAAGAGTATGTCAAGGCTGTATATTGTTAGCCTGTTTATTTAACTTCTGTGCAGAGTACATCATGCAGAATTCTTGGCTGGATGAAGCAAGCACAAGCTGGAATCAAGATTGGCGGGAGAAATATCAATAACCTCAGATATGCAGATGATACCACCTTAACGGCAGAAAGTGAAGAAGAACTAAAGAACCTCTTGAAAGAGGAGAGTGAAAAAGCTGGCTTAAAACTCAACTTTCAAAACACTAAGATCATGGCATCCAGTCCTATCACTTCATGGCAAATAGATGGGGAAACAATGGAAACAGTGACAGACTTCATTTTCTTGGACTCCAAAATCACTGTGATGGTGACTACAGCCATGAAATTAAAAGATGCTTGCTCCTTGTAAGGAAAGCTATACAAACGTAGACAGCATATTAAAAAGCAGAGATATTTCTTTGTCAATAAAGGTCTATCTAGTAAAAGCTATGGTTTTTCTAGGAGTCATGTATGAATGTGAGAGTTGGAGTATAAAGAAGGCTGAGCACTGAAGAATTGGTGCTTTTGAACTGTGGTGTTGGATAAGACTCTTGAGAGTCCTTTGGACTGCAAGAATATCCAACCAGTCATTCCTAAGGAAATCAATCTGAATATTCTTTGGAAGGACTGATGCTGAAGCTGAAACTCCAATACTTTGGCCACCTGATGTGAAGAACTGACTCCTTGGAAAAGACCTGATGCTGGGAAAGATTGGAGGCTGGAGAAGGGGATGACAGAGGATGAGACGGTTGGATGGCATCACTGACTCCATGAACATGAGTTTGAGCAGGCTCCAGGAGCTGGTGAACAGGGAAGCCTGGTGTGGTGCAGTCCATGGGGTCGTTAAAAGCTGGACATGACTGTGTGACTGAACAAAGAAAAAATGAGATATCTTATACTCTTTTTTTCACTAAGTCTTTGAAATCCAGTGTGGATTTATACTTTCAGCACATCTTAATCACTATCAGCCGCGTTTTAAGGGCTCATTAGCCTCCTGTGGCCTGTGCTCTCTCACCTCCCATATGCGAGCGAGCAGCTTCAGAATCTCGCTATTGACCATGTGATCCTCTGCCTGGGCAGAGGGGAAGGCCTGCCTTCCAGGTGCAGTCAAGCCTGGCTGTGCGTCTCCGAAGGACTGGAACTGTGGATGGGCCTGTGGGTTCCAAGGCAGGACAAGAAGGCAAGAGCCCCAACTCCCCTCATTGTCACCCCCAGTCACTTTTCCTGCAGCCCAAGGCATGAGGGATGGGACTCAGGGAGAGAGCGTTTGTGGATCTGCAAGGCATTCAGACCCAGTGCCATTCTCATCAGTGGAAGGGACTACAGACCATGCTTCAGGGAGCCACATGGATGAGCAAATCCAGAGAAGCAGGGAGCTGCAGGGCTGGGTGGCCTCCCTGCAAAACGTGAATGCAGATCGTGGTCACAGCTGCCACCGCCGTGTCCCCGGCTGGCGCTCGGCACTGGCGCTTGTCTCCACGGCAGGCACTCACTCTGTGGGAGGGAGGGATTAGCACCCTGCTTTGTGAGGAGAAAACGGAGACTGAGAAACAGAGGTGTGCAGGGCCTCAGAACTAGAGTGGCCAGGCTGCAGAGCTTCCCCTGGGCTCCCAGCTGCTGGACACAGGTGGTGGTGCCATCCACAGGGTTCAGAGCTTCGGCCAAATCTTATGCACCTTATGCACTTAGAGGTAAGAAGGCTTCAGTCGAGGGAGCCTTGGTGACCCTGTCACCCTGCAGTGCAGCCTCATTCATGTACCTTGCGAGAATGAACTGAAACCCAGGTTCAGACTGCTGTGTGTGGGATGGTCCCCAGCATTCCTTGACCTTCATCCCATAGCCTGAAAGGGAGCAGCACTTAGAGTCTGTCCATCCACCCCAGGGTTCATTTGCAACACAGGGGGCAGGAACAAGGTGCTTTGTCCCTGGCCAGGTGTGGGGAAGACCTCAGCTGTCACCCCAAGCAAGTCACTAGGGATGAGGCGCAGGCTGGGAGCCAGTGAATGGACCACAGGAAGCAGAGTGGAAGGGGCGTGTGTGTGTGTGTGTGTGTGTGTGTGTGTGTAACAGAGAGAGCCATGGGTGAGGAGTGCAGGCAGACACATGGTGAGTATGAGGGTGTGAGGCAGAGATGAGGGTTCCGTGAAGGGCAGGGGCCACCCAGCAGAGCCCTTGGAGTTGAGGCTAAGGGAAGAGACAGAGAGTTACACAAAGCTGAGATGATCAGGGTCTGAACTGTGATGCGTGGTTCTATCTGCAGCCAGAAGCAGAGCTCAGTGCAGAAACCTGTACCTGTAAGAACGTTCTGGTGGACCTGATCAGAAATGACCTGACCCAAAGGGGTCTGTAAGTCTGTGCAGGGTGACATCTTGGCTGAGACTAGAGCTGACTGAGGCCTCAATGAGATGTCCTCACTGGGCTGGGGAGCAAGAAAGCAAGAGAGCAAGAAAAAGCACCAAGAAGGAGAGCTGCAATCGTCTTGAAAAGCTCTGTGTTTGTCTTTTTATGCACTTACAGGTAATGAGAAGGATCTGTATGATGAAAATTGCAAAATGCTCATCAAAGAAATCAAAGAAGACCTACATAAATGAAGAAATATCTCTGCTCATGGATTGGAAGACTCAGCAGAGTAAAAGTGTCAATTCTAGCCAAGCTGGTAACAGTTTCGGTGCAATTGCCATGAAAAACTCAGCAAGCTTTCTGCAGACACAGAAAAGCTATTTGTAAAATTCACGTGGAAAGGGCAGCACTCTAGAAAACAATCTTGACAAAGCAGAGTGGAGTGAGAGGCAGCACTCGTGAGCCTTACCAAGGCTTACAATAGAGCGACAGTCATCACGCCGGTGTGGTGCTGGCCGCGGACTAGAAAGACGGCCCCGGCACCGGGCGTTCCTTGACCTGTGACTGTTGACTCATGCCCTGGGTTCTGGAGTCTCTCCTCTCTCTCTTCCTCCTGGGAGGTCTGATTCTGGCAGGAGTTTCTGCATCACCCCAGCTTGGGGTGGGTGAGCTGGGTGGCATGCCAGCCTCCCCCGCCCATCCTCTCTGCACGTGACACCCTGTCACCTTACTGGGCCCAGGCCTCCGTCCACCCCTCAGAAGAACGAGGCCCATGTCCACGCTGCTGACCTTGCAGTTACCTCCACAGCCTTCCTGGGAGCCCAGGATGCTGCAGGGCTGCTCTGGCTCTGGAGAGGGCAGCAGGCGCCACCTCACCTCCGCCCCCAGCCTCCTCCACCACTCTGTCCCTCTCTCTGGCCACCAGAGGGGCTCCTCACCCTCACATTGACCACATCCTGGAGGTAGGTGGGAGGTAGGGCACACAGCCCCCTGGCCTGGCATCTCTCAATCCATAGGGCTGTCTCTCCCTGATCCCTGGGGAGGTGGGTGAGCCATCCTACAGCCCAGGGATATTCTTGAACCCCCTGGGATGCCCTCCCACCCCCTTCCCATCTGCTCTGCATAAACTCTACTCTGAGTCTCCCTGGGGCAGAGCCTGGTGCTTTAGCTTCTGAGAGCAGAGTTTGCACTGCCAGGTGGGGCCTTCCCCTCCTGGGCCTCAGGGGACCCTTGTGGTTCCTCCTTCCCCAGGAAGTCGGTCTCAGCTCAAGGTCGGGCTCGAATGGAGGACACGCTGCGGGCACACAGGACAGCCGGGGAGGACAATGGCCAGCCACGCATCTCCTGAGCTTTCTCGCCTGAGCACCCCTGCAGGGGCCTCCCCCGGGGAGGGAAGAATCACCTTGCTCCAGCAGGTGGATGGAGCACAGAGTGGGCATTAGTTCTGTCTCACTCAGCGTGCAGTCACAAGGCTGCTGCCCCAGGCCTGGAGCAGCACAGGTGCCCCGGAGCCCGAGGCAGGTCCGCGGCTGCCTGGAGCCCGACAGCAGACTCCCCGAGGAGTGCTTCGGGTTGAGGTCTGAGGATGAGCAGGAGTCGACAGGTGCCCAAGGGTGGAAAGGGCTCTGGGAAGAGAAGCCAGCCTGGCTGAAGGCCCTGGGACAAGAAGGAGGGACTGCTGGAGGTGCCGGGAGAGGCTAGGGCACAGGCGAGGTGCCCCTGCAGCCCGTGGGAGGGGTTCGGTCTATATTTCAGTGACTTCTGTCTCATGCATTGAACTTGAAGTGAGGGTAGAGGGTCTGGAACTCTTATCTGAAGTCCTTCCATTGCCCCAACTCCTCACAACTCACCCAGATCCAGGGCAGGTGCTCGGCCAATGCTGAGACCACTGAGTTATGGGGGCTTTGATTTGGAGCCCCTTTCATCCAGCTTATAAGAAAACAGAGATACAGTGGGGTGAAGGGTCTTGGTGAAAGTGAACTCAACCCTGTTCTTATTCCATTATCTGATAACACCTCCTCACTTACACTCCAGATGCAAACCCTACCGCCACTATATTCTGTCACGTAGCTCTGTGGCCTGGCGTAGCTGCTTCCACTCTAGGGGAAGGATGTGACCAAGGGCAAAGCAGTCACCACAGTGCACTGGACGTCACGATTGGCTCAGGGATGGACACACGGACAAATTCAGGCCAAACCGAAGTAGCCTAAAAACTTGTTTGCAGCCTCTAATGTATAGTCCTAGAGCTGCTGAAAGGCTATTCCTTGAAAAATCTGTCTGAGAGTGAAACCAAGTCAAAGAAAGCTAAGTGAGTGAGTGACAGTTCCTTGAGGCCTTATGAGAGCACCTGGATCCATCTATGCCTGAAGCTGTGCCTTGAACTTTTAATTACATTCATTGATGTGTTTCATTTTTGCTTGAGATAGTTTGGCTTGTGTTTCTGGTATCTGAATCTTATAAGTTCTGGCTAATTTAGCACCCCCGGCCAGGCCTCTTTTTCCTCATCCTCTTCTTAGCCAGTATAAAGAATGGAACTTTCCTGAGGCTGTTCCCTAGCATTAAGCCCTTCCACTCCCCCAATGACCTCCAATCAAGGGGTTGTTGGTTGAGAGAAACTCACTCTTTTTCATACAGCCCCTGGTCCTGCTGTTCTGCACTTCTACCAGCATGGATCAGCCCCTCACTGCGTGTAGGACACATTGCCAGTCTCTGTGTCCCTGCGCTCACCCAGCCTCGGAGCCCCAGGTCCTCTGGATCTTGCAGTTCAAAGGGCTGAAGCTGAGAGAGGGTGGGTTCTGAAACCTTCTGCCCTGTCTTCCCCAGGGCTTCTCTGGTGGCTCTCAGGCCTGCCAGCGCAGGTAAGCTGGGAACACAGGCTGCTGCTGCTGCTAAGTCACGTCAATCATGTCTGACTCTGTGCGACCCTGTAGATGGCAGCCCACCAGGCTCCCCTGTCCCTGGGATTCTCCAGGCAAGAACACTGGAGTGGGTTGCCATCTCCTTCTCCAATGCATGAAAGTGAAAAGTGAAAGTGAAGTCTCTCAGTCATGTCTGACTCTTCACAGCCCCATGGACTGCAGCCCACCAGGCTCCTCCATCCATGGAATTTTCCAGGCAAGAGTACTGGAGTGGGCTTGGGGCTGAGGAGGGTTATTTTTTCCAATGGCCTTTTCCAAGCCAGAAAGAACTGAAATGTGAGCTCCCCCTCCTTTAACCTCCAGCAGAACTGGTGGTGCTCCAGCACGCTGGGGGCCCCTGAGAGCATACACTCACCTCAGGAGAAAACATCCCCAGTGGAGGCAGAAGACAGCAGGGCCTTCCCACGTGCAGGTCAGGAAACAAGCCCTGCCAGGGGGTGGGCTCCACTCCACTGCTGTCTTCAGCAAGTCTGAGGCTCTAGGAGAGGAATCTGATGTCTCTAAGCCTCAGTCTCTCTACCCATATTTGGACGTACAAATACTTCCTCTCTGGGTCACTGAGAGGAAAAACGAAGTCGTCTACATGGAGGGTTTAACAAGGTGTGGGAAGAGAGCAAACGAGCCAGGAAAGCGTGTTCAGCTCTCTCACCCGCGATTTGTAAATGATGCTAGGGGAACACCTGTGATCGTTTATAGCACCGTGCATGCACGTCATGGGGTACTCGCTTGGTCACAGGCGACTTTGTGTGGTAGGCACATGTGAGCTCCGCCTAGAAAACGGCATTACTGCCGTGTCAGGGCTGTGTCCGTGGGGTCAGCCACAAGAGGAGGTGTATGGCGTGTCTGCTGCTACGGCTGCGGCATCACCCAGGAGAGACGACTGTTGTGGCCACTGCGTCAGCCGGGCTGTGTTGTGGCTGCTGCACCAGCCAGGGTAGAATGACCATGTCTGCAGCTCCTGTGGCTCCTTGAGCCTCCTTCCAGCCTCTTAGCTCTTGCCTTGCCTACCCGGGGTTCCACCCACAGTGTGAGCAGTAAGACAGATGGTGCTGTGAACAGGATGAAGAACAGTACACGGGGTGCCAGGCGCCTGGCCCCTGCTCAAATCTCCCTGAATTTCTCTGCTGCAGCCGGCATGAGGCAGGTGCCATCCTCACCCCCGTGGAATGGGGGCTGCCCATGGTGCCAGTGGCAGCCCAGGTTGGCGTGAGGGCAGCTCACAGGGCTGGTGGCTTAGATGCCAACACGTGGGAAGGCTAGGCAGAGAACGGACGTCATGGGGCAGCCTGGCTCATTTTGGGAGGGTCGGCCCTGAGCATGCTGATGGGTCCTTGGTCTGGGGACGTGGTGCAGCGTGGGGCAAGCGGACTCTGGGAGGACAGGCACCCCCAGAAGAGGGCTGGGGGGGTGGGAGCTGGGGAGACCAGTTCCCAGGCTCCCATCTGCAGATGCTCTCCCGGGAGGAGGCCTGGGCCGGTAACAGGCTCTGGGGGACTCTGGAGCTGTTCTAAAAATAAAAACAACTGTTCATCTCAGGTGAGAGTTAAGACTTTGAAAGGAGAGAAAGCCCCCAAGGGCCCCAGGACATGTGCTATTGGGTGAAATAATTAAGAAAAGCTGCCTGATCGCCCACAGAGACATAAATCATCCTGGGCCACTGGGGACTGGTCCTCACGGTCCAGCTCCTAATTTTTCACAGCTGTCCCCGTGAGACAGGCCTGGGGGTGCAGGGAGCAGTGTGAGTCAGGAAGGGGGACCCAGAGGCGCAGAGAAGACATAGGGGGAAGGGGAGACAGAGACTCGGGGGTGAAGCAGGATGGAACGCTCCAGAGGGGACCTGCGGACAGGAGGGAACGGGAGAGGTGCCAATGGAGAGGATGTAGGAAGGTGAGAGGGTCTACGGAAGTCTACGCTGTCCTGCTCCGGAGCCTCGGCCTGCCTGCAGCCCTGAGCGTGGGTGGCACGAGGCGACCACTCATGTGGCCTGAATCCCACTCCTGCTCCCCTTCGTGGAGGAACGCGGGCCGCGCCCCCATGAGGCAGACGCAGGGCTGGAGGCAGGCAGGGTGGGCTCCT
Organism: Nanger dama; assembly: GCA_917880005.1. Taxonomy (NCBI): domain Eukaryota; kingdom Metazoa; phylum Chordata; class Mammalia; order Artiodactyla; family Bovidae; genus Nanger; species Nanger dama. The sequence continues at coordinate 5,467,306 of CAKJTW010000044.1, read as the reverse complement.
CGAGCTCCTCACAGCCCACCCTCAGCTGAGGAGCAGGAGCCTCCCAAGGCGGGGGAACCAGGAGAGGGCACTGCTGGCAGACCGCCCTTTGCCTGGGGCTGCCCCTTCCTGGAGTCCTGAGAAATGCCTGCTTCAAAGCTAGAGGCCCCAGGCCAGAGCCCAGCCCAGCCCTGCCTGCTGGAGAGCCTGCTTTTATCTGCCCTAAGCAGGGGGTGGGAGCGCCAAAGAACTGATACTTTTTAACTGTGGTGTTGTAGAAGACTCTTGAGAGTCCCTTGGACAGCAAGGAGATCCAACCAGTCCATCCTAAAAGAAATCAGTCCTGAATATTCACTGCAAGGAATGATGCTAAAGCTGAAACTCCAATACTTTGGCCACCTGATAGGAAGAACTGACTCATTGGAAAAGACCCTGATGCTGGGAAAGATTGAGGGCAGGAAGAGAAGGGGAGGACAGAGGATGAGACGGTTGGATGGCATCACCGACTCAATGGACATGAGTTTGAGTAAACTCCAGGAGTTGGTGATGGACAGGGAGGCCTGGCGTACTGCAGTCCATGGGGTCGCAAAGAGTCAGACATGACTGAGCGAGTGAACTGAACTGAATTGAACTGAACTGAACTGAATTGAACTGACGGACCGGGGGTGGAAGGGGGCAAGATGCCTGTTCCTGGTTCCTAGAACATCCTCATGGAGAGGCCCGTCAGCTCATTTTACAGACAGGAGGGCGAGGCTCAGGGCTGAGTGTCTAGGCCAGCCTCTCTCATCTCCCTCCCTCCTCCTTCCCTCTGCTGCTCTCTCCTCCTCCATCCCTCTTCTGTCTCCTCTTCTTCACTCCTCTGTGCCTCCTCCTACCTTTATTTGTGGACTAAAGAGAAAAAAAGGTCAGTTTTTATTCCAATTCCAAAGAAAGGCAATGCCAAAGAATGCTCAAACTAACGCACAATTGTACTCATCTCACATGCTACTAAAGTAATGCTCAAAATTCTCCAAGCCAGGCTCCAGCAATACGTGAACCGTGAACTCCTGATGTTCAAGCTGGTTTTAGAAAAGGCAGAGGAACCAGAGATCAAATTGCCAACATCCGCTTCCTCATGGAAAAAGCAAGAGAGTTCCAGAAAAATATCTATTTCTGCTTTATTGATTATGCCAAAGCCTTTGACTGTGTGGACCACAATAAACTGTGGAAAATTCTGAAAGAGATGGGAATACCAGACCACCTGACCTGCCTCTTGAGAAATCTGTATGCAGGTCAGGAAGCAACAGTTAGAACTGGACATGGAACAACAGACTGGTTCCAAATAGGAAAAGGAGTACATCAAGGCTGGATATTGTCACCCTGCTTATTTAACTTCTATGCAGAGTCCATCGTGAGAAACGCTGGGCTGGAAGAAACACAACCTGGAATCAAGATTGCCAGGAGAAATATCAATAACCTGAGATATGCAGATGACACCACCCTTATGGCAGAAAGTGAAGAGGAGCTAAAAAGCCTCTTGATGAAAGTGAAAGAGGAGAGTGAAAAAGTTGGCTTCAAGCTCAACATTCAGAAAACGAAGATAGCATCCAGTCCCATCACTTCATGGGAAATAGATGGGGAAACAATGGAAGCAGTGTCGGACTTTATTTTGGGGGTTCCAAAATCACTGCAGATGGTGACTGCAGCCATGAAATTAGAAGATGCTTACTCCTTGGAAGAAAAGTTATGACCAACCTAGATAGTATATTCAAAAGCAGAGACATTACTTTGCCAACTAAGGTCTGTCTAGTCAAGGCTATGGTTTTTCCTGTGGTCATGTATGGATGTGAGAGTTGGACTGTGAAGAAGGCTGAGCGCCAAAGAATTGATGCTTTTGAACTGTGGTGTTGGAGAAGACTCTTGAGAGTCCCTTGGACTGCAAGGAGATCCAACCAGTCTGAAGGAGATCAGCCCTGGGATTTCTTTGGAAGGAATGATGCTAAAGGTGAAACTCCAGTACTTTGGCCACCTCATGCCAAGAGTTGACTCACTGGAAAAGGCTCTGATGCTGGGAGGGATTGGGGGCAGGAGGAGAAGGGGACGACAGAGAATGAGATGACTGGATGGCATCACTGACTCAATGAACGTGAGTCTGAGTGAACTCTGGGAGATGGTGATGGACAGGGAGGCCTGGCGTGCTGCAATTCATGGGGTCGCAAAGAGTTGGACACGACTGAGTGACTGAAATGAACTGAAAGAGAGAGAAGGCAGCAGCAGCAGAGGCAGGAGGGGAGAAGGCCCAGCCCCTCTGTCTCTAGCCTCACCCCAGGCACCCTGCTTGAAAGCAGGAACTCTGGCCTGTCTCTGATCACACAGGCCTGAGCCTGGCTGAGCTGGCTGGGGAAGAGGGAGCTCATAGGGCAGCCTGCAAGGAAATGAGTTGTTCTTTGGAGCGGTGAAGGCTCAGGGCACACCATGGCCCATGAGTCCTGCAGACCTGGAGGCAGGGGTGGGCTCCTGGCAACCCCTGCACACCTAGGGCTGGCCCAGGCTGAACCAGTCAGGGGCCAATCTCCGCCTCTCTGCCCATCTCCCCATCTCTCATCTGAAGTTGAGGTGCAGAGGGGATCAACTCTTCGTGGAGAGGCCACAGGCTTCACCGGACCTGCATTTGGACCCTGGGTGCCATGGACCCATTCATCAAGCTTCTCTGAGCATCAATTTTCTATAAGATGAGGACATTAGCGCCACCTTGGAGACAAGTGACAGTGGAGGGCGGCCTGTGTGTGTGATGTCTTTCCCAAGCAGTGGGGATGGGGTTCAGGGGGTGTGGTTTAGATTTGCTCACAGGCATCAGGGAAAAGGCTGCAGGAGCCTAGGGGCTAAGGTCCTCTGGGACATGCAGGGACAGCTGTGTCCCCAGGACAGGAGCCATGGGGCTTTGGAATCTTGCTGTCTTTGCAAATGCCCACGCTGCCTCCCCAGGAGCCCCCACTTCACCTAACAGAGTAGCCAGTCTTCCACTACTGAGAAGCCTGGAATGTGTGTCATAGGGGGAATCCAACCCCCTTTCTAATCTCTTCTGCTTTATTGTCACTGTTGGTTGTTACAGCCCAGAGGCGTCCATGCGGAGACATTAGGTCAGCACTTCAGCCTGGGCCACCTGGCCAAGTCCATCACAGCACCGCCCTCCAGGGATTGCCAGCAGTTGCCCCGCCCAAAGGCCACCTCTACCAGTCCTGCCCTCCTAGGGCAGCCTGAACACCTGCCCAGTCCATCAGAGTGTAGCCCAGGGTGCAGAGACCGCCCCTGCTGCAGGTGGGAGGCCTCCTGAGGGAACCTAGAGTCCCCAAGGACCCAGCCCTTTTGTGGATTACTCAGACCCAAGATGGAGCAGCGTGGTGGCAGGCCTGTGAGTGGGGGAGCCAGGTGAGCCTGAGTGCCAGTCCCAGCTCCCAACGGCTGGTGACAGTCATACCTGCTACATGCCATTCTCACTCAATGCCAAGAATATGCTCTAAGGGTTTACGTGAATTCTCCCAAGAGTCCTGTGAGATGGCTTCATGATATCTCCATTATACAGAAGAGGCAACCAAGACCCAGCGCAGGTAAGAAAATGCCCTGGCAGGATTTCCCAAGGCTTGGTAGTGTTCAGAAAGCCCTCTGCAGGATGATGGGAGCCCAGGGGAGAGAAGCCATCATTATTGCCCGTGACACAGTCCTCCAAGAGCTAGGACCAGAGCTAATGAGGGCCCCTGACATCCTGCACGTGGGTCTGCTCCCCTAGGACCGATAAGAAAGTCAGAACAAGTGGACCAAACATCAGGAGGGCCTTCCTGACACCACCACCACCTCCTGTACAGCCTCTACCCTTGGGGAGCTGCCAGGCACTCGGAGCTGGGACTGTGCCCATCTAGCCTTGCAGAACACAGGATCTGGGACAAGCTCTGATTGGCCAGCCTTCCTGGCTTGCAGGGATGTCACTGTGCCTCCGTATTTCTTGTGGACGTCACTGTGCATACTCGTGTGTCTGTGCTGGGCTTCTGCTTTGGAGATGTCGTTTCAATGAAGACCCAGCACAGCCAAAGATAAAACAAACAGTTTGGAATTTGTGGGCAGCAACCAAGGCATGAACGGTTAATGGCAGCTGCTGCCCATCTGCCCTCTGCAGGAGCTCCATTCTAAACTCTAGAAGTCTTGGATGGGGTTTCCCCTTGTTAATACTTGCTGAGTCTGCCCTGGCCTCATGATTAACGGGGAGATCTTTGTAGTTCCTCATTGGCCCCAAGTGACCAGGTGAGGTATGAACACGGAATGCCAGATGGGCTCATCAGAGGCTTCCCCAGGATCCTTTCCCCCGGGCAGTGAGAGCCTCAGTCTGGCAAGTGTGTAGGGCAAAGCTGTCCCAGGGCCACATGTCTGGCTCTGAGGAGGAGGTCTGTCTGAAAAAAATCAACTAGCGGGAGGAGATGGAAGAGTCTTGGAATATCAGAGGCCTGACACAAAATCCCAACACAAAATTGATCCTGATAAAAGGGGTTTCAATAAAGTAAAAACGGCAATAGGAAACAGGGACCTTTTTAACTTCCTTGAGGAAAAACAGTCAAAAATGAAATTACCGTGATGGAATTAATTAAAGAAAATACATTCTTCTCTAAAAAACATACTGAAACATTTTTAGCTAATAAGTTTTTCTTCATAGAGTCAAAAGCCTGTTGAGACAGTGGATCCAAGCTGCCCTAAATGTAGAGGCTAAAAGATATCTTCCTCACCCACTCCCACATCTGCCCTCTGAGCATGTAAGCAGATAGCACCTCTTATAGACACTTCATATGAAAATAACACATTATTCCTAACTTTTATTTTTAAGCAATCCCTTAAGTGAAGCACTTGACAACTCATAGATACCTTCAAGTTACTTTATGTTTTCAAAAGTAATCAAAAGCAGTCAAATTGCAACTACTTAATAGCCAAGATTTTGAAACAACTTATATGCCCATCAATGGATCAATGGATGAAAATGGTATATAATTACAATGGGATATTGTTCAGCCACAAGAAAGGACAATATCCTGCCATTTTTTACAACATGGATGAACCCTGGGCAGATTATGCTAAGCGAGACAAGTCAGACTTGCTTGTGTGCATGCTAAGCCGTGTCCTACTCTTTGCAACGCTTTGGACCATAGCCCACCAGATTCCTCAGTCCATGGGATTCCCCAGGCAAGAATACTGACTGGGTTGGCATGCCTTCCTCCTGGGGGATCTTCCCGACTCAGGAACTGAACCCGAGTCTCTTATGTCTCCTGTACCGGCAGACAGATTCTTTACCACTGAGCTCTCTGAGAAGCCCATAGATAATAATGAAAAAGAAAAAGTGAAGTCACTCAGTTGTGTCCAACTCTGTGACCCCATGGACTGTAGCCTACCAGGCTCCTCCATCCATGGAATTTTCCAGGCAAGAGTACTGGAGTGGGTTGCCATTTCCTTCTCCAGGGGAATCTTCCTGACTCAGGGATCAAACCCAGATCTCCTGCATTGCAGGCAGATGCTTTACCATCTGAGCCACCAGGGAAGCCTGTAGATAATAATATTGCACTATAAATACGTAGTGTGATAAATATTGTTGTGACAACCAAATTACAATATATAAATGCATCAAAGTAGCATGCTGTACACTTTAAATTTACACATTACGCAGAATACATCATGTGAAATCCTGGGCTGGTTGAATCACAAGCTGGAATCAAGATTGCCATGAGAAATATCAACAACCTCAGATATGTAGATGATACCACTCTAATGGTTAAAGTGAAGAGGATCTAAAGAGGCTCTTGAAGACGAAAGAGGAGAGTGAAAAAGCTGGCTTAAAACTCAACACTGAAAAAAATGAAGATCATGGCATCTGGTCCCATAACTTCATGGCAAATAGAAGGGGGAAAAAGTGGAAACAGTGACAAACTTTATTTTCATGGGCTCCAAAATCACTGCAGATGGTGACTGCAGTTATGAAATTAAAAGACACTTGTTCCTTGGAAGAAAAACTATGACAAACCTAGACAGGGTATTAAAAAGCAGAGACATCACTTTGCTGAAAAAGGTCTATATAGCAAAGCTATGGTTTTTCCAGTGGTCATGTATAAATGTGAGAGTTGAACCGTAAAGAAGGCTGAGCACTGAAGAACTGATGCTTTTGAATTATGGTACTAGAGAAGACTCTTGAGAGTCCTTTGGACTTTAAGGCGATCCAACCAGTCAATTTCTAAAGGAAATCAACTCTGAATATCTATTGAAGGACTGATGCCAAAGCTCTAATACTTTGGCTACCTGATTCAAAGAGCTTACTGGCAAAGACCCAACTCATTGGCAAAGACCCTGATGATGGGAAAGACTGAGGGAAAAAGGAGAAGGGGGGATAGAGTATGAGATGGTTGGATGGCCTCACTGACTCAATGAACATGAATCTAAGCAAATTCCAGGAGACAGTGAAGGACAGGGAAGCCTGGTGAGCTGCAGTCCATGGGATTGCAAAGACTGGGATATGACTTCGAGACTAAACAACAACAACAAAATACACTTGTATATGTTGGCAAATGATTGCTATAATAAGTCTAGTTAATATCCATCACCACACATAGTCACAAAATTTGCTTTTCTTTTGATAAAAACTTTTAAGATTTACTCTCTTAGCAACTTTCAAGTATACAATACAATATTATTAACCATGCTGCTGCTGCTGAGTCGCTTCAGTCGTGTCTGACTCTGCGTGACCCCATAGACGGCAGCCCACCAGGCTCTCCCGTCCCTGGGATTCTCCAGGCAAGAACACTGGAATGGGTTGTCATTTCCTTCTCCAATGCATAAAAGTGAAAAGTGAAAGTGAAGTCGCTCAGTTGTGTCTGATTCTTAGCGACTCCATGGACTGTAGCCTACCAGGCTCCTCCATCCATGGGATTTTCCAGGCAAGAGTACTGGAGTCAGGTGCCATTGCCTTCTCCGATTATTATTAACCATAGTTCCCATTATTAACCATTACATCCCCATGATGTATTATTATTTCTTGTATAGCTGGGGTTTTGTAATTTTTAAGCTCCTTCACCCAACAAATGATTTTTAATAAAGAAACACAGTGGGCTAACTTCAGCTTGATGTCCTGAATTTAGAGAGGTGGAGGGGCGAGGGTGGGGGTAGTTGGAGGGGGTGGGGAGGCAGAGGAAGGGGCGGGAGTCAGGGAGGTAGTGTGGGGAGAAGAGGGAGGGAGGGAGGGAGGAAGGAAGAAGCACAGCACACAGAGGAGAACAGAGTGAAGCTGTGTATTAGCTAGTCTTTTACAGTGAACGTGCCTGGCCCCATCTGGAAGACAAGTCTCAGAGATGGGAGAAGTTTGGCAGGTCTGAGGCTCAGAGATGGGCTCCAATTCCAGCAGACCTGGAAACCAGGAATGACTCTGGGCCACCGTCAACCAATCATTTGGATAGCCAGACCAGAGGCTAGCAGGAACAGGGAGGCTGCATTCTCTGGGCACCCCGGAGGTGAGGATGGTAGTGAGGCATCGCTAGACCTGATCACCCAACACCATCTATGAGCCACTAGACAGCAGTGTCCTGGAGCCAACTCATTATCGCTCATGGAGAATGCGGTGACATTTTCAGAAATTTCATGGGCTGGCTATTAAACACAGATTTACTGAAAACTGAATCATAAATTGAATTGTAAATTAAATAAATCATGTCAGAAACAAAGATAACACTCAAATCTCATCAAACTCATGGCTTCCTAATTAATCTACTTTATTTTACGGTTGAGTTTAGTTACATATATTTACAAATTACATGGAACTTATACAGTGGAAATACCATGCCTAGTATGCTCTGCACTTCTCTTCCCACCTCCGGGTACAGTTAGGTGTAGCTGGTGGAAGTCTTTCTCTACAGACAAATACTACAAGTCAGGGCACACCTCCACTTCCCCTAGGAGCTCTGGCTGTGAATCTCGCATCGTGTTCCAAGAACACAGGTTCCCATTAGACTCATCACACTGCCTGTCCTATGGAAGATGTTCAATAGGCTGCTCAAATTTATCAATGAGTATTTAATAAACAAATAAAACAGGCAGGATTTATGGTGATTGTGCCCCCAAATGTTCCAACATAGTTTCAATTCAAATACTCTTCCTTGAGATCAAATTAGGGGACTTATCTAGAGGAGACTGAAAAAGTTGGCTTGAAACTCAACATTCAGAAAACTAAGATCATGGCATCTGGTCCCATCACTTCATGGCAAACAGATGGGGAAACAATGGGAACAGTGACAGACTTTATTCTGGGGGGCTCTAAAATCACTGCAGGCGGTGACTGCAGACATGAAATTAAAAGACGCTTGCTCCTTGGAAGAAAAGCTATGCCCAACCTAGACAGCATATTAAAAAGCAGAGACATTACTTTGCCGACAAAGTAGTCAAAGCTATGCTTTTTCCAGTAGTCATGTATGGATGTGAGAGTTGGACAAAGAAAGCTGAGCGCCAAAGAATTGATGCTTTTAAACTGTGGTATTGGAAAAGACTCTTGAGAGTCCCTTGGAGAGCAAGGAGATCCAACCAGTCCCTCCTAAAGGAAATCAGTCCTGAATATTCATTGGAAGGAGTGATGCTGAAGCTGAAACTCCAATACTTAGGCCACCTGATATAAGGAACTGACTCACTAGAAAAGACCCTGATGCTGGGAAGGATTGAAAGCAGGAGAAGGGGATGACAGAGGATGAGATGGTTAGATGGTATCACCAACTCAATGGACAAGCTCTGGGAGTTGGTGATGGACAGGGAAGCTTGGTGTGCTGCAGTCCATGGGGTCACAAAGAGTTGGACACGACTGAGTGACTGAACTGAACTGAACTAGATTTCAAAGTCAGTCAGTGAGACCACTGTGAGGTTAGCTTACAGAGTTTTCATTCTGTCTTTTCTCCATTCTGACAGCCCAATCAGCTTTGTCTTTGTACACTAATTTCACTTATAATCTCCCCAGATACCTCAAATTGCCTTCTTATTTACAGACTTCAAGATCTAATGTTGAAATCTTAGGAGAAATAATCACTCTGTTCCAAAGTCAGATTTGAAAATGAATGAATAATAATAGTAATAAGAGCAACAACAATAGTAACAGAACCTGCAAAGCTTAAAATTCCATTACTTAAAATAGTTCCAAGCTCAAAATTCAAATGACTCACAGCCCATGCAGCTGGTGACCCACCCCACCCCCACTCCCAAGCTAACTGAGTTAAAAAACACGAAACTTAGAGATTCCTGATCTCTCCAAGAAGCGGATGGCCATTTCCTCTCCCCCAGGCCCAGGCACTCTTGGCCACTTGAGGTATAGAAAAACGTCATTTGGAGAATCACTTGTTTCCCATGTGGCTCTTAAATCAGTGTAATTTAAGAAACATAGAATTCACCCACCCAAGTTTGGAAGTCACGATTGGAACACATCTGATAGGGAAACTGAAGGACTGGAGGGGTGATTTTCGTCTCTGTAAGCCCCTGAGCTGGCTTCTTGACATTCAAAACACTTTCCACAGAGACAAGGTTGATATACACTCAGGGGGAAAGTCTAGCCATAGATTCCAAAGGAGGTCTCAGCCTGCACGACCATCAGCAGTTGGAGGAAGAAGTCAGAAGGATGTCACAGTTCCAGCCTCTCTGTCTATCCCTCCCTCGACCTCCCCCACCCTGTAACCACAAGTGGTTTCTCTCTATTTTGTTTGGAATTGACATGTACATACTACTATATTTAAAATAGACAGCCAACAAGAACTTACTGTATGGCATAGGGAACTCTGCTCAATACTCTAGTAACCTAGATGAGCAAAGAATTTGAAAAAGAATATATACATGTGCATGTAAAACTGTACCCTGAAACGAATATGACACTGGTAATTACCCATACCCCAATATAAAATCAAAATTAAAAAATCAAAATTTAAAAAATATTTCAAGTGTTTGAAAAAAAGCAGGACTTCAACATGTTAACTGTACTCCTCTCGGAGTTGTAGGGATTTTAATTTTCTTCTCTTTAGTTCTCTGAATTTTCCTTCCACAATGAACAGATATGGCACCCCGTTCATAACTAGAGTGGGGAACGTTCTTTCAATCCATTCTACTTTTGACTGAGGTGTCCACATGCCCAGCCCCAGCAAAAGTGGATTCCGTTCCTGACTGTCTCGCAGCCCAGCGGCCGAGTGGTCCGGATCTGAGGAGAGACAGGTGACCAGCTGGTTCAGAGCAGCCCTCAGCTTGTTCCCCCTTCTTCCTGCTGCAAAGTGAGTGAGAGCTAGGAGCAGGTCAGCTCCCTGCCGGTCAGCTGCTCCTCCCGAAACAGGGGCTGCCTTCCCTGGACACAGCCACTGATCGTTTTGTCTTCCAAAGAGGAGAGAGTCTTCCTCCAAGATGAGCTGGGCTTCTAAATCTGGTCAAAAGAAAGATGCTTTTGTGGCTTCCAGTTTCCAGCTGCTCCATTGCCAGTGCTTCTGTGCCCAAGAGCACCCTGGATATACCCATCTGATGAAGGAGTCCCCAGCTGCTCCACAAGGGCCTCCCAGGTCAGGGCGTCTCCAGGGCCTGTTCCACACCCAGCAGCAATCCACCCACCGAATCATTCATTCATTCCTCAACAGATGCCCCGACCCAGGCAGAGTCCAGTGTAGACAAGACTGTGTTCGTTTCTATACGAATGCCATCTAGTAAACAGGTCTAGGCATAGCAACCTCAGATAATGAAAACGCCAGGAATAAACATGTAACAGGGCAGTGGGATAGGAGAGGCCACCCAGCTAGGGTAGTCAGGCATGGGGCTTTGTCGCAGATAAGCAGGGGACGGACAAGAGTGGAGGGTGAGGAGTTTGGGCTTGTAGGGGAGGACTTTAGGCAATGGCAACAAAATCCTTCCAGCCTGGAAGCAGAAATCAAATAACAGCCAATGCATTGTGCAATGTAGTGGGCGCTGTTTTCTTAGTGCTTTGAATATTTTACTCATTTAATCCCCACAGTGATTCTAGGAGAGAGGTGCTATTATTATCCCTATTTTATAAATGAAGAAATGGAAAATCAGAGAGGGTAAGTCATTTGCCTAAGGCCAGACATCAAATCAACAGTCTGTCATTTCATTTTTAGGGGTCCAAATACTGGTTTCAGCAGTAATAAACATTCAATCCTTCTGTAAAATCATGACTATATATAGGCCTTTAATGTCTAGGAATATTCTATTATTCTGTCGTCTCTTTTGGAATAGGTGATGGGATCAATTCTGTCTTAACACTATTTCCTCAAAAGCAAAGGCTAAGTAGCTGTGCCCCCTTCCCAGGTCAAGGCGAATCCGTACATTGCCTACTGCTGCTCATGATCCATGAGCATAGCAAGGACATGCAGGCTGTCAGGGCCTGGTCCTGGGTGCGGGGCTGTCCAGAGCTGAGAGAAGCTCAGAGTGGGCCTGCCTTCCGTCCCCAGCCCAGGTGTGTGCAGTCCACAGGGAGAGGGTTTGAGGCCCCTCCAAGGAAGCGGAGGCCTGGCCAGGTGCTCCCCTCTCCAGAGTCAGCGTCGCACTTAGATGCCGGCAGAAGTCCAGGTGGGGAGTGCAACATCCTGGGGTGCTCAGGGCCTATCCAAAGATCCAGATGTTTGGCGTCAACAGCCCCCAAACTTGGGTGATTGAATCTGACACTTTTTTTTTATAGAGTGTAGGCACAGCTGTCCAAAGGAAGCTTGTTTGTATTCGCTCCTTCTCTGCCGGCTTGAGTGTGCTTTGAGTTCTGATTCCAGCAACCTTTTTTTGGCAGCTCTTTCTTCCATTCTTGTGCTGGGAAAAACCCAAGAGTCCCCCAACGCCTGTAGGAAGCAGGGAGAGCAGGGGCCTGGCCTATCTGATGGAGCGTTGGAAAGGGGGCTGCGGATGAAATAGTGCTATGGAAGAGGGGCCCTGCCCTGGATGGGGGCTCGATAGATGACTTTTAGGTCACTCTCCATTTTTGGCTTCAGGGACCCTCAGGCGAGTTCAGCAGGCCCCTTCCCCCACTCCTGGAACCCAGAAAGTGGTACTTCCTTAGAAGGCTTTGGAGGGGGCGTGAAGCACAGAGACAGGAGGGCTGGAAGAGACCCCACAGGGGATGCCGCTGTCCCTTTCCTTCTCCCAGCCAACAGCATCCTCAGGGTCCCCTCTGAACAGACCGCTTGCCTTTCTCCGAGCACCCCACGATCTCCACTGCTCTTCCTCCCTTCTTCAGCTCCTCCGAGTCTCCTTCACCCCTCTTGGCTCAGGCCCCATGTCCCCCTCCCTGCGGCCTCTCCCTGGGAGCAGAGGAGCACTCCCACGGCCACGTTCATCACCTGGCGTGTCTGCAGGGCAGGACAAGACCATCCATCTCCACAGCTCCCTCCCCAGGCTGCGGGCCGGAACCGGACAGCACCGTGATAGCTCAGCGAAGGTCTGTCCACGTGGAATGAAGCAAGGAGCTGCCCGAGGACGAAGAGATGCTCCTAGATTCAGGCAAAAGCTGTGCCTAAGAGGAGGGGGAGGGGTCCTCTGCTGGCACCGAGGCTGCAAGCTGGGCGTTTGCAGTTTGGGAACACTTAGATCTGCATCCTCTGAGGTTTTTGTTTTACTTTTTATGAAAAAAATTGAAGTGTTAACTTTGATTTTTTGTTTTTTAATACTTTATTCTACATTACAGTACTGTATTTGTTTTGCCATACATTGACATGAATCAGCCACAGGTGTACACGATCTCCCAATGCTGAAGCTCCCTCCCACCTCCCACCCCATATCATCTCCCTGGATCATCCCATGCACCAGCCCCAAGCATCCTGTATCCTGTGTTGAACATAGACTGGCGCTTCGTTTCTTACTTTGAAAATCAGAAGACTGTACTTATAAATCCAAGTATCTGGTGTCAAGTATAAAATACCAGACGGTCCCAGCAGGAGCGGCTGGGGCTGGGCGGGGTGGCCCCTTGGTAGGGCTCTGCCGGCCTTTCCCCTGCGGTCCCCTACCCGACCCTGGGAGCCTCTCTCTCTACATGCTGGGAGCTGGGAGGTGTTGCCTCGGCAACGGGCACACAGAAAAGGACCTTCCCCACATTTGGCTTGGGCCCACCCGGGATTTTAAATCACACTCTAGAGCTGCCTTTTAGCTTCTCGGAAGGAAAAATGAGCTTGAGGGTGGTTCAGAGCATCTCCGCAGATCGGATGCCGGAAGCACGCGTTCTCCCGCAGACCTCGCCCGTGGGCGCCCGGCAGAGCGCTGCTCCAGGTTCCCCCTGCTCTCCAGAAAACTGGAGCGGGTGGCCTGCTGCTGTCCTCACAGGTGTGTGTGGAAGGCACGCCCAGCTCCCCCAAGGACCAGACACGCTCCTCCCTCAGTTTTCACTGCTGGTCAATTTCTGTTCATTACAAGTGATGGACAGGGACACCTGGCGTGCTGCGGTCCACGCGATCTCCAAGAGTCAGATAAGACTGAGTGAGCGAACAACAAATCCATTCAATGAAATTCAATTTTAGTTAGAAATATCAATACAAGCAAGAAGCCCGGAGTGGGGGTGGGTGAATGTGGGTGTAGAGGAGGGCAGAGGGAGGAGGGGAGGGCTCCAGAGGGGACCCAGGAGCCATCGTGGGGATGACGACTGCTCACTGTTTTGATGGTGGTGACGGGTTCATGGAGGCCCACCTGCGTCTAAGTTATCACATTGTGTACTTGCAACGTACACGGCTTGGTATATGTCAGTTATGCCCCGATGAAGGGTTTTTTTTTGTTGTTGTTGTTTTTAAGTAGTACCTGTTGAATTTAGTTAAAAGGTGAAGGCTTGACATGAGAGTGAAAACCTCATTTGTGACCCCTGTTTGGACAGAGTGTTGGGCATGTAGGAGAGGAGGTCAGTAGGGAGGGGCCCAGGGCAGGGTTCAGAGGCCCAGGGGCCAGGGAGAGCCCTGCACCCTCAGGAAATCTGCCTTTTTCTCACCTGTGCTGCCCCTTTCCCCTCCTGGGGCTTCCTTCTCTGGGTCCCCTCAGAAGGGGGCTTCTTCCAAAGTCTGGTGGGAAGGGGAGTCCCCCAGCAGACCCCTGCCTCCCAGAGTCTCTCTCTGGAAGCAAAAGGCCTGGGGCCGCCCCCTCCCGCTCTGCTGCCTGCTCACTGCTGCCGCCTCTCCCAGGGACTCTGGGCTCTATCTTTGTCTTTGCTGAAACCCACAGTTTACAAATCAATAACAAGTGTCTGTGAAACAACTAAAGAAGTAAAACTGAGCGGTCCGGAGCCAGGGACAGGAGGTCAACTCCCTGAACGTTCTTCCTCTGCCCCCTGCCCACCAGCCCCTCCAAAGGCCCGCAGGGTGTGCCATGGACCAGCATGGGTGGTCGGCTTGCCCCGCGCCCCCTCCAGTCCGGTTCCTGTGGGCAGCCTGGGATCGCTGCTCTACGTCTCCTTAATGAACTCTGACGTTCCTGGAAAGCATCTGTTTTTCCAAAACGCTGCCAGGGGTGGAGTGGGCGAGTGGAGGAGGCGGAGCACAGGGCCTTGGGGGAAAGCTGGCTGCCCCTTCTGCAGGGGAGCTGCTGGGGGAACCCATACGGGGCTAGACTGCAAGGCATGCGGGGACCTGCACTGTGGGCAGCCACAGGCCAGAGGGAGCTGGTCCTACCACGGGACCCGCTTTTAGGGGAGGGGGCATCCTCCTGTGTCCAAAGGGGCTAGACCCTTGCTCTTGTTCTGGCCATCTCGATGGTGCTCAAGGGTTTGGAGCTCCTGAAGGGAGAGGTGAGGATCAAGAAGGATCAGAGTCAGGCTGGGACAGCTCCTATGTCCAGGCGTCAGCGTCCTAACCTCAGGGTGGGCTTGTAGGAAGGGGCAGCCCTGGGCAGTCTTGGGGACAAGGAGATGAACAGATCCTGGCAGTACCTAGCCAAGTGGGCAGCATTCAGCACAGGAGGTGTGGGTCCAGACACGGGTACCTTGGTCCTGCCCTTGATCTTGGGCCATCTGTCCCAACCCTTCACCCCAGCAGCTCATCATCAAGCAGGCATATCACCCCCAGCTTGCCCTGCCCCCCTTCCCAGCCCCTCTCCCGTTTCCCCACGGGTGGGTTCATTTTCTCCCCCTAGCTTTGACTCTGAGAATCGCCTCTCAGCTTTGAACATTCACGGCCCTCAGAGCCCAGGAGGCGATCAGTCCCAGTGGATGGTATTGACCACCCACCAGTCCAGCTCAGCTCTGACCCAGTCCTGGAGCAAGGATCATGCAGATGACTCCCACAGTCCACTCAGACCCACAGGTGAGACTGGATGAGAGCCTGGTGACATGGACCAGACCGACACTGCAGCCCTGTGGCTCAGAATCCCGCCCACCCCACCCACCTCCCAGCCAGCAGGGCTGGGGAGTGTGGGGCCCCTACCCTGATCTGGATTAAGTCCAGGGTTGGCAGTGGTGGTTGAGCAGGGCGTTGGACAGAGCCTGTGAGAACTAGCCTCAGTGACCATTTGGTTATTTATTGCTTTGCGAGGAACCACACCCACCCCCAAAACTTAGTGGCTTAAACCATCTGTCACTTACCACCACCATCTCTTGTGCTTCAGGAGGTCGGTCTGTCAGTTCTGGTTTGGCTACTCTCACTCAGGATGTGTTGTGGTGATTCAGTGAGATGATAGCAGGGCCTGGAGTTGTCTCAGACGGTCTCTTCACCCACTCTTTGGGCATCTGAAGCTGGCTGTCAGCTGGGACCTCCACTGGGACATCTCCATGTATCCCCTCAATACACATGGGCTTTCCCAAAGTATGGCAGCCATCTTCCAAGGACAAAGGGTCCCCAAGGGGAGCCTACTGGAAGCTGTCTTGTCTGTTATGACTATGCTTCTCAAGTACTGCTGCACCATTTCTGCCTCTTCTACTTGTCAGAAGGGATAATTCAACCTGGCCCAGATTCAAGGAGAGGAGAATCAGACTGCCTCCTGAGAAGAGCAGTGTCAAAGAATGTATGGACAGGTTTCAAAACCTCCTGGATGATTCCTGCTGAGCTGGGCCTGGGGGACAAAAGGCATGGAAACTGAAGTTCAGTTCAGTTCAGTTCAGTCGCTCAGTCGTGTCTGACTCTTCGCGACCCCATGAATTGCAGCACGCCAGGCCTCCCTGTCCATCACCAACTCCCAGAGTTCACTCAGACTCACGTCCATCGAGTCAGTGATGTCATCCAGCCAGCTCATCCTCTGTTGTCCCCTTCTCCTCCTGCCCCCAATCTCTCCCAGCATCAGTCTTTTCCAGTGAGTCAACTCTTCGCATGAGGTGGCCAAAGTACTGGAGTTTCAGCTTTAGCATCATTCCTTCCAAAGAAATCCCAGGGCTGATCTCCTTCAGAATGGACTGGTTGGATCTCCTTGCAGTCCAAGGGACTCTCAAGAGACTTCTCCAACACCACAGTCCAAAAGCATCAATTCTTGGCACTTAGCATTCTTCACAGTCCAACTCTCACATCCATACATGACCACTGGAAAAACCATAGCCTTGACTAGATGGACCTTAGTCGGCAAGGTAATGTCTCTGCTTTTGAATATACTATCTAGGTTGGTCATAACTTTTCTTTCAAGGACTAAGCGTCTTTTAATTTCATGGCTGCAGTCACCATCTGCAGTGATTTTGAAGCCCCCAAAATAAAGTCTGACACCGTGTCCACTGTTTCTCCATCTAATTTCTGATTTTATCCCCTCCTCATTGCCTGGAGGAAAACTTCCAGAATCTTCTTCCCCAAGGTGGTAGTCCTACTGATGATCTCTTATAATAAGCTTTCAGCTCAAAGACGCCTGCTCAGGGGCTCAGACACTGAGGACTCATTAATGGGTGTAACTGGCCTTCTTGGTGGAGGTGGGTCACACCCTCAGTACACAGCACAGCATTCACATGTCACTGGGAGGGCAGTCCTGCTAAACCCAGGGGCATGCCCTCTGAAGGATGGTGTGCTGTAAAAAAGTGGCATGAGCACTATGGGTTCTTGCCTTTGTCAGTTCAGTTCAGTTCAGTCACACAGTCATGTCCGACTCTTTGCAACCCCATGAATTGCAGCATGCCAGGCTTCCCTGTCCATCACCAACTCCCGGAGTTCACTCAGACTCACATCCATTGAGTTGGTGATGCCATCCAGCCATCCCATCCACTGTCGTCCCCTTCTCCTCCTGCCCCCAATCTCTCCCAGCATCAGAGTTTTTTCCAATGAGTCAACTCTTCACCTGAGGTGGCCAAAGTACTGGAGTTTCAGCTTTAGCATCATTCCTTCCAAAGAACACCAGGACTGATCTCCTTTAGAATGGACTGGTTGGATCTCCTTGCAGTCCAAGGGACTCTCAAGAGTCTTCTCCAACACCAGAGTTCAAAAGCATCAATTCTTTGGTGCTCAGCCTTCTTCACAGTCCAACTCTCACATCCATACATGACCACAGGAAAACCCATAGCCTTGACTAGATGGACCTTTGTTGGCAAAGTAACAAAGGTCTCTGCTTTGAATATACTATCTAGGTTGGTCATAACTTTCCTTCCAAGGAGTAAGCGTCATTTAATTTCATGGCTGCAGTCACCATCTGCAGTGATTTTGGAGCCCCCAAAATAAAGTCTGACACTGTTTCCCCATCTATTTCCCATGAAGTGATGGGACCAGATGCCATGATCTTAGTTTTCTGAATGTTGAACTTTAAGCCAACTTTTTACTCTCCTCTTTCACTTTCATCAAGAAGGGGGAAATCTTTTTCCTCTATCCTCTTGAGTTCTTCACCTGAAAGTGAAAGTGTTAGTTGCTCAATCATGTCTGACTCTTTACAACCCAATGGACTGTAGCCTGCCAGGCTTCTTAGTCCATGGGATTCTCAAAGCAGGAATACTGGATTGGTAGCCATTCCCTTCTCCAGAGGAGATCTTCTTGACCCAGGAATTGATCCTGGGTCTCCCACATTGCAGGCAGATTCTTTACTATCTGAGCCACCAGGAAACCTGCAAATCAGACTTAACAAGAATAAAGAACAGATGGAGTTACACACATATGTATGCACAGGACTTCAAAAGGAAATGTGACTCAAAGAGGCTCTCAGAATTTGGAGTTTGGATGCCAGTTTACCCCTTCATGGGTCACAGCCATGCTGTGACAAAGGGGCTTGCATAATTCAATGAAGCTAGTAGCCATGGCATGCAGGAACACTCTAGGTGGACAGTCATACTGAAGAGTTCTGACAAAACCTGGTTTACTGGAGAAGGAAATGGCAAACCACTCAAGTATTCTTGCCTTTAGAACCCCATGAACAAAAGCAAGATATGACATGGGGAGATGAATCCTCCCAGGTTGGATGGAGTCCAGTATGCTACTGGGGAACAGCAGAGGGCAATAACAATAGCTCCAGAGAGAATCAGTGCCTGGGCCAAATGACATACAGTTGTGGATATGTCTGATGTTGAAAGTAAAGTCTGATACCATAAAGAACAATATTGCATATTAACCTGGAATGTTGCTGCTGCTAAGTCACTTCAGTTGTGTCCGACTCTGTGTGACCCCATAGATGGCAGCCCACCAGGCTCCCTCCATCCATGGGATTTTCCAGGCAAGAGTACTGGAGTGGGGTGTTGCCGGGAGCCAGCATGGGAGATCCCACCCATGACAAGGTCATGCGGAGAAGACCTGACAGACAAGGTGGATCAGGAATTGAGGGACTCCCTGGACCTGCTCGAGCATCTTCACCAAACCAAAATCTGTCTGTCTACTGTTTACTATATTATGCCTTTCACCAACTCTTCTGACATTAACAGGGCTAGCCACCTATTAATAGAGCCTTTCCACCTTTCTCTGGAGAAAATCAACTTAGGGTTCTAGTTGATAAGTCTCCTGGGCATGAAAGGAGTATGTCAATTCAACCCCACCTGTTAGCATTCTAGCTTGCTTGGCAGGTTTATCCATACTCTTGTAACTAACACACATGATTGTTCACAAACTTCCCAACCATGAAAGGCATGGGAAGCCTAAACATTCTAAAACTCCTAACGGGCATAGAGCCCTTTACAGGGTGAAAAATTATTCTAGTAGTACTGGTAAAAGGCTTCACTATTGGGCCAGTGCTTGCTGCCAAGTTCCCATATCCCTTATCCACTGTGCACCTGGGAATGCATTAGTTAATGTAGTTGGAATGTAAGAAAAACAAGTACTAGCCTTGGTATTAACCCATCAGACCTTTGAGCTAATAAGTTCTTTCTTTGTTGTGACCCACTGCACCTCTGCTCCATGAGAATGTAACTGTGCTTAGTACTTTCTGAGGCTGACACAGATTAGAAATGTAAAGAAAAAAAAACACTTCAAGGGAAAACAAGTTTTCTAGTTGATCAACCTTTATCAAAAAGGGTCATAAAATGTCAACAGGCCTCCAGGCAAGAAGATAATGTACATAACATAAGACCTTTGTTTATGGAAAAGCATACAGAAAAAAATCCTGGTTTTGATAAGGGTAAAACTGCTGGAGTGTTTGGGCTGACTCTGCATGACCTTGCATCTTTCATTTCCCTCTATGTACAAGTCAGGGTATAAAAGCTCCTTTTGAAAATAAAGTTATGGGCCTTGCTTCACCTAAGCTTGGTCTCCCCTGCATCATTCTTTCTCTCTCTCTCTCTTTTTTTTCTCTGCTCTTGCCAACGCAGTTCATCCTGAGGGTATCCCTGGACTCTGCAGAGGCTGGACCCCGGAGGGTGCCATCACTTTCTCCGAACCTGGAATGTTAAGTCCATGAATTAAGGTACATTGGATGTGGTCAAGCAAGAAATGGCAATACTGAACATTGACATCTGAGGAATCAGTGAACTAAAATGGATGGGAATGGATGAATTTAATTCAGATGACCATTGTATCTACTACTGTGGGCAAAAATCCCTTAAAGAAGTGGAGTAGCCCTCATAGTAAACAAATATTCTGAAATACAGTACTTGGGTGCAATCTCAAAAATGACAGAATGATCTTGGTTCGTTTCCAAGGCAAACCATCCAACATCACAGAAATACAAGTCTATGCCCCAACCACTGATGCCAAAGAAGTTGAAGTTGACTGGTTCTATGAAGACCTAAACACCTTTTAGAACTAACACGAAAAAAAAGATGCCCTTTTCATCTCAGGGATTGGAGTGCAAAAGTAGGAAGTCAAGGGATACCCAGAATAACAGGCAAGTTTGGCTTTGGAATACAAAATGAAGCAGGGCAAAAGCTAACAAAGTTTTGCCAAGAGAACACACTCTTTTCCAACAGTAGAAGAAATGACTCTACACATGGACATCACCAGCCAATCAATACTGAAATCAGATTTGTGTTCTTTAGAGTCAAATATGGAGAAGCACTATACAATCAGTAAAAACAATACCTGGAGCTGACTGTGGCTCAGATAATGAGCTCCTTATTGAAAAGTTCAGGCTTAAATTGAAGAAAGTAGAAAAAACCAGTAGGCCATTCAAGAATGACCTAAATCAAATCCCTTATGATTACACTGTGGAGGTGATGAATAGATTCAAGGATTAGATCTGGTAGATAGAGTGCCTGCAGAATTATGGATGTAGGTTCATAACACTGTACAGGAGGCAGTGACCAAACTATCCCAAAGAAAAAGAAGTGGTTGAGGAGTCTTTATAAATAGCTGAGGAAAGAAGACAAGTGAAAGTCAAGGGAGAAAGGGAAAGATATACCCAGCTGAATGTAGACTTCCAGAGAATAGCAAGGAGAGATAAGAAAGCCTTCCTCAGTGATCAGTGCAAAGAAATAGAGGAAAACAATAGAATGGGAAAGACTAGAGATCTCTACAAGAAAACTGTAGATATCAAGGGAGCATTTCATGCAAGGCTGGGCATGATAAAGGACAGAAATTGTAGTGACTTAACAGAAGAAGTGGCAAGGATATACAGAACTATACAAAAAGGTTTTAATGACCCAGATAACCATGATGGTGTGGTCACTTACCTAGAGCTGGACATCCTGAAGTATGAAATCAAGTGGGCTGTAGGAAGCATCTCTATGAAAAAAGCTAGCGGAGGTGATGTAAAAATCTGTCTGCCAATGCAGGAGACACAGGAGACCTGGGTTCAATCCCTGGGTCAGGAAGATCCCTTGGAAGGGGAAATAGAAACCCACTCTGGTATTCTTGCCTGGAAAACCCCATGGATGGAGGGAGCCTGGAGGACTGTAGTCCATGGGGTCACAAAGAGTCAGACATGACAGAGCACACACATACACTCAGTGGAGGTGATGGAATTCCAGCTGAACTATTTAAAATCCTAAAAGATGATGCTGTTAAAGTGCTGAGCTCAATATGTCAGCAAATTTGGAAAACTCAGCAGTGGCCACAGTACTGGAAAAGGTCACTTTTCATTCCAATCTCAAAGAAGGGCAATGCCAAATAATGTTCAAACTATCGTACAATTGCATTCATTTCACATGTTAGTAAGGTTATGTTCAAAAATCTTTCAAGTTAGGCTTCAACAGTATGTGAAACAGATGTACAAGCTGGGTTTCTAAGAGGCAGAGGAACCCAGAGATCAAACTGCCAACATTCGTTGATCACAGAGAAAGCAAAGAAATTCCAGAAAAATGTCTACTTCTGTTTCATTGACTACACTAAAGCCTTGACAGTGTGGATCACAATAAACTGTGGAAAATTCTTAAAGAGATGGGAATACCAGACCACTTTGCCTGTCTCCCAAGAAACCTGTATACAGGTCAAGAAACAATAGTTAGAACCAAATATGGAACCACTGACCAGTTTCAAATTGGGAAAGGAGTATATTAAGGCTGTATATTGTCACCCTGTTTATTTAACTTCTATGCAGAGTACATCATGTGAAATGCCCTGCTGGATGAATCACAGGCTGGAATCATGATGGCTGGGAGAAATATCAATAACCTTAGATATTCAGATGATACCACTCTAATGCAGAAAGTGAAAAAGAACTAAAGAGCCTCTTGATGAAGGTGAAAGAAGAGAGTGAAAAAGCTGCTTGAAACTTCACATTCAAAAAACTAAGATCATGGTGTCTGGTCCCATCATGTCATGGCAAGTAGAAAGGGAAAAAGTGGAAGCAGTGACAGATTTTATTTTCTTGGGCTCCAAAATCACTGCAGATGGTGACTGCAGCCATGAAATTAAAAGACACTTGCTCTCTGGAAGGAAAGCTATGGTAAACCTGGACAGCATATTAAAAGCACAGACATCACTCTGCCAACAAAGGTCCATATAGTCAAAGCTATGGTTTTCCCAGTAGTCATGTACTGACGCAAGAGCTGGTACATAAAGAAGGCTGAGCACTGAAGAAATGATACCTTGGAAATGTAGTGCTGGAGAAGACTCTTGAGGGTCAATCAGACTGCCAGGAGATCCAACCAGTCAATCCTAAAGTAAACCAACTTTGAATATTCATTAAAAGGACTGATGCTGAAGCTCCAGTACTTTGGCCACCTGATGCATCAAGCTGACTTACTAGAAAAGATCCTGATGTTGGGAAATATTGAAGGAAGGAGGTGAAGGGGAGGCTGAGGATTAGATGGTAACATAGTATCAACATAGTACCACTAACTCAATGGACGTGAATTTGAGCAAACTCCAGGAGATGGTAGAGGAAAGAGGAGCCTGGCATGCTGCCATCCATGGGGTCACAAGAGTGAAACATGGCTTATTGACTGAAAACAACAACAAACACCAATTTAACAAAGAGCCAATAAAGAAAAAGGCAAAGGAAAAGAGTCTGGGGCTTCTAGCAATGGTCAGCTGTTGGAAGACAAACATGTGGGGGAAAGTAATAGAAAACTATGGATATTTCAGTAATATTTATTTATGCAGATTCAAGTCCAGAGCAGCCTCCAGCAATAAGAATGGTTTCTTCTTGGTATGGGAGAAGGGAGGGGAACACCTTCTCAGAGGGAAATTTATGCTTTGTCTTTAGACATACAGAAATGGGGGAGAGAGCTTTTCCCAGGTCCGCTGTTTCTCAACTGCCTTCATCTCAAAATAATCCTTTTGCCATAGGGGCATATTTCAGTTCAGTTCAGTCGCTCAATCATGTCTGACTCTTTGCGACCGCATGAATCGCAGCACGCCAGGCCTCCCTGTCCATCACCAGCTCCCGGAGTTCACTCAGACTCGCGTCCATCGAGTCGGTGATGCCATCCAGCCATCCCATCCACTGTCGACCCCTTCTCCTCCTGCCCCCAATCCTTCCCAGAATCAGAGTCTTTTCCAGTGAGTCAACTCTTCACCTGAGGTGGCCAAAGGACTGGAGTTTCAGCTTTAGCATCATTCCTTCCAAAGAACACCAGGACTGATCTCCTTTAGAATGGACTGGTTGGATCTCCTTGCAGTCCAAGGGACTCTCAAGAGACTTCTCCAACACCACAGTTCAAAAGCATCAATTCTTCGGCACTCAGCCTTCTTCACAGTCCAACTCTCACATCCATACATGACCACAGGAAAACCCATAGTCTTCACTAGACGGAGCTTAGTCGGCAGAGTAATGTCTCTGCTTTTGAATATGCTATGTGGGTTGGTCATGACTTTTCTTTAAAGAAGTAAGCGTCTCCTAATTTCATGGCTGCAGTCACCATCAGCCATGATTTTGGAGCCCAAAAAATAAATTCTGACACTATTTCCACTGTTTCCCCATCTATTTCCCATGAAGTGATGGGACTAGATGCCATGATCTTTGTTTCTGAATGTTGAGCTTTAAGCCAGTTTTTCACTCTCCTCGTTTACTTTCATCAAGAGGCTTTTTAGTTCCTCTTCACTTTCTGCATGTCTGAGGTTATTGATATTTCTCCTGGCAATCTTGATTCCAGCTTGGGTTTCTTCCAGTCCAGCGTTTCTCATGATGTACTCTGCATAGAAGTTAAATAAACAGGGTGACAGTATCCAGCCTTGACGTACTCCTTTTCCTATTTGAAACCAGTCTGTTGTTCCATGTTCAGTTCTAACTGCTTCTTCCTGACCTGCATATAGATTTCTCAAGAGGCAGGTTAGGTGGTCTGGTATTCCCATCTCTTTCAGAATTTTCCACAGTTTATTGTGGTCCACACAGTCAAAGGCTTTGGCATAGTCAGTAAAGCAGAAATAGATGTTTTTCTGGAACTCTCTTGCTTTTTCCATGGTCCAGCAGATGTTGGCAATTTGATCTCTGGCTCCTCTGCCTTTTCTATAACCAGCTTGAACGTCAGGAAGTTCATGGTTCACGTATTGCTGAAGCCTGGCTTGGAGAATTTTGAGCATTATGTTACTAGCATGTAAGATGACAGCAGTTGTGTGGTAGTTTGAGCATTCTTTGACATTGCCTTTCTTTGGGATTGGAATGAAAACTGACCTTTTCCAGTCCTGTGGCCACTGCTGAGTTTTCCAAATTTGCTGGCATATTGCGTGCAGCACTTTCATAGCATCTTCTTTCAGGATTTGAAATAGCTCTACTGGAATTCCATCACCTCCACTAGCTTTATTCGTAGGGATGCTTTCTAAGGCCCACTTGACTTCACATTCCAGGATGTCTGGCTCTAGGTGAATGATCAGACCATCATGATTAGCTGGGTTGTGAAGATCTTTTTGTACAGTTCTTCTGTGTATTCTTGAAACCTCTTGTTAATGTCTTCTGCTTCTGTTAGGTTCATACCATTTCTGTTCCTTTACTGAGCCCATCTTTGCATGAAATGTCCCTTGGTATCTCTAATTTTCTTGAAGAGATCTCTAGTCTTTCCCATTCTGTTCTTTTCCTCTATTTCTTTGCATTGATCGCTGAAGAAGGCTTTCCTCTGGAGCAGGATATCAAGAAGGCCTTCAGTTCAGTTCAGTCGCTCAGTCGTGTCCAACTCTTTGCAGTCCCATGAATTGCAGCATGCCAGGCCTCCCTGTCCATCAGCAACTCCTGGAGTTCACTCAGACTCATGTCCATCGAGTCAGTGATGCCATCCAGCCATCTCATCCTCTGTCGTCCCCTTCTCCTCCTGCCCCCAATCCCTCCCAGCATCAAAGTCTTTTCCAGTGAGTCAACTCTTCCCATGAGGTTCCCAAAGTATTAGTTTCAGCTTTAGCATCATTCCTTCCAAAGAAATCCCAGGGCTGATCTGCTTCAGAATGGACTGGTTGGATCTCCTTACAGTCCAAGGGACTCTCAAGAGTCTTCTCCAACACCACAGTTCGTGGGATATTCTGATCTCTTCATCTTTCTGCCACAGTGCCTTTGAATATCCCACCACACTGCCTTTGCTGCAACCGGGGACGCATGATGGAGTCAGACAATATAGGTGAGATTCCCAGCTCTCCCCTGTCCAGTGGTAAAATCTCTAGCAAGGCTGGCCAGTTTCCTGAGCCTGTTCACTCTTCTCTAAAGCAGAGGGAACCCCACATAGGCCGTCTGAAGCCTTCTGTGAGATAGGATGAGATAATGTCCTATGTAGCATGTAGTAGGTACTTAATGCACATCAGCTGGAAGCCGAAAGACATGTTGCATTAGAGAGGGAGTGATGACGGGAACAGGACTGCCCAGCCATGCAACACGTCACTCCAAAGACCCTAATGAATATTATTTTATTGTGTGATCGAGAACATGAACGCTCCAGCCAGTGCTTGGCCCAGGTCAAAGAACCCGCAGTGGCAGCGGGGGTCCTGGTCCCACACAGCTGCTGCTACTGGCAGTGCTCACTAAGGTGATCATGCCTGACGACCCTTGTTGGTGCCCCCCAGGCCCCAGAAAGGTGTGGATGGGTGGGAGGTTTGCAAAGGGCCGGGCGCTGCCAGCTGGGACTTCCTCGGCCAGAGGGTGGTCCTGAGGGTTGAGGTTACTCTGAAGACAAGTGAGAAGGAGAGACAACAGCAAGGCCAGGAAGGAGGCCTGGGGGCAAGGATGACAGAACCAGAAAGAGGCAGGAAGGCAGCAGGGTTTCAGTGCAGGGACAAGCACGTGGCGTGGCATGAAGCCCTGCGGGGACAGAGTGAGAGCTCGGTCAGGCCTGCCCCGGGCAGCGCATGGAGCCCACGCCACTGCAACATGGGGCAAGCCACGGCTGGCAGCTCTATGAAGTGCCCGCTCCGGGACCAAGAGGCCAGGAAGAGGAGGAGGCCCGGCTGGCACTGCAAAGGGTGAGGTGGGCTTGAAAGGAGCCAGAAGGGAGGCAGGAAATGACGTGAGTCTGAATCTGGGCAGGGTGGATGGCAGACTGGCCGCTACACCGAAGGTGTGGTGCCCCAGTCCTCTGCTATCGATTGAATGTTTGTGTCCCCCAAAATCATACAGTCCAGACCCCTAGTGTGACGGCACTAAGAGGTGAGCAGGTCATGAGGGTGGAGTGCTCAGGAATGGCACTGGTGCCCTTGCAAGAGCCCCAAGAACTCCTTCAGCCCGTCCACCGCAGAGGACACAGTGAGACTTCCCAGCCACCAGAACTGGGAGAAAAAACGGATTATCGTTTAAGCTGCTAGCCTGTGGGATGTGTGTTACAGCAGGTCAACAGACCAAAGCACCCTTTGACCCTAAGGAGATGGTTTCCCTTGGGAGGTGTGGGGCCGGGGTGGGAGGGAATGTGGTTCTCAGGGCTGAGCGTCTCAGGTGTTGGAGAGGAGTGCAGCAAAGGGGGCTCTGCCGCTGCCTGGAAGGAGAGCAGCAGCGAGACCACCCAGGAAACCTGCCTGCAGCTTCCGCCACAGCGAGGACAGGCCCCCGGGACAGGGATGCCCCGAACAGGCCCAGGATGTTCATGGAGACAACATTCCTGAGACCTCGACTGGACAAAGCCCAAGTCCGCCAATGACAGAACAGATGAGAAAATGGCTCTGCTCAAAGGATGGAATGCAGTTAAAATGAGGTCATGAGGGCTAAGTCATGAGGTGAGCACTAAGTCGCTTCAGTTGTGTCCTACTCCTGGTGGCTCTATGGACTGAGGCCCACAGGCTCCTCTGTGGGATTCTCCAGGCCAGAACACTGGAGTGGGCGGCCACGCCCTCCTCCAGGGGATCTTCCCCACCCAGGGACCAAACCCGCATCTCTTCCATCTCCTGCATTGGCAGGCGAGTTTTTTTTTTTTTTTTTTTTAATTTTACCACTATCACCACCTGGATTCAAATAGTAAAGCGTTTGCCTGCAATGCGGGAGACCCAGGTTCAGTCCCTGGGTCGGGAAGGTCTCCTGGAGAAGGAAATGGCAACCCACTCCAGTATTCTTGCCTGGAGAATCCCACGGATGGAGGAACCTGGTGGGCTACAGTCCATAGCGCTGCAAACAGTCAGACACAACTGAGCAACTTCAATTTCACTTTCCACCTGGGTAGCCCATGAGGGTGGGCCCTGGTCCAATCTGACTGGTGTCCTTATAAGAGGAGGAGATTCAGACACAGACATTCACAGAGGGAGAGCGTCAGAGGTCACAGGGAAGACAGTCACCTCAAGCCAAGGCAAGAGGCCCCGGGAGAAACCAGCCCTGTCAGCACCTTGATTTTGGACTTCCAACCACCAGAACCCCAAGGAATAGATTTCTGCTTACGTGCCCCAGCCTATGGTGCTTTATTTGTGTCCTCCCAAGTAGACAAAGACAACGGCCCTCAGTCCAGATCTGGGCAGCGGGCGGCTCCCATCTCCTCCTCACCTCCCCACTCTTGGTGACAGCGTCATCCTGCAGGGTTCTACCAGCAGGCGGAACCTCGCCACTCTCCTAG
Source organism: Nanger dama (assembly GCA_917880005.1). Classification (NCBI taxonomy): domain Eukaryota; kingdom Metazoa; phylum Chordata; class Mammalia; order Artiodactyla; family Bovidae; genus Nanger; species Nanger dama. The sequence continues at coordinate 5,439,648 of CAKJTW010000044.1, read as the reverse complement.
ACCAGGCTGCTGCCTGCTCTCTGGACCTGGAGAGAAGCTGGTGCCTTGTCTGAGGTATGCAGGTCATGGCCAGCCTGCCACCACCAAGGTGGGTGGTCCCTCAGGGAAACAGGCTGCAGCAGAAGGTGCTTGGCGTGATCCCAAAGGGCCTGACGCTCCATCCTAGAATCACGGAATTCAAACATACACCCTGGCTGAATCCACCCAGACCAATTAAAGCAAGACAGAAAATCTGAACCTGACTTGCATTTACTGTTACGTTTCCTCAGAGTCTTAATGGGGGGCAAGCATGCAGAGCTCCTCTGAAGGGACTCGACATGCTCGGGGCTGCTGCTCTGCCCACTTGGTGCCACTCCTCAGGTGACTTGAGTGCGCTCTTGGCACTGGCCCCAAAGGCCCCTTCCGTCTTGTTGCTAAATCCTTGCTTGGCAACCAGCACTGTTAACGCTCTTCCACAGAAACATCTCTGTGGTGTGGCTCTTCCCGTAGGAATTGTGTGTCTTTTCCATTATCATAACCAGCTTCTCCAGGCAGATGGATCATGGGCTCAGATCTCTCTCCGGGTCACACCTGCTTCCTCCCCCACAAGCCTGCTGCTGCTGCTGCTAAGTCGCTTCAGTCGTGTCCAGCTCTGTGCGACCCCATAGACTGCAGCCCACCAGGCTCCCCATCCCTAGGATTCTACAGGCAAGAACACTGGAGTGGGTTGCCATTTCCTTCTCCAATGCATGAAAGTGAAAAGTGAAAGGGAAGTTGCTCAGTCGTGTCTGACTCTTAGCGACCCCATGGACTGCAGCCTACCAGGCTCCTCCATCCATGAGGATTTTCAAGGCAAGAGTACTGGAGTGGGGGTGCCATTGCCTTCTCCCCACCACAAGCCTAGGTGACATGAAGTCAGCCACTCACTCTGGGAATGCGAGAACCGAGACTGAAAGAAGAGGCCTCCCAGTCCTCGCGCACCCCTCCAGGCACACAAGGCAGCAGGAAGCCGGGCTGGGTGAGGCCCCTAGAGGCAGGAGTGATGCAGGGGAGACAGGCTGACTGGGTCCAAAGCTTGGCTTTGCCGCTTCTTGGAGGTGTGCTCCGTGCCAAGTGCTCTCAGGAAGGTGAGCCTCGGTGCTCTCCTGTCGACAGCGGGACTGCAGTGCCCAGCTTCAGGGATGAGTGAGATGTGCGTGTGCCTGGGCTAGCAGCAGGGAGCCTTCCCCATGCCCTCCTTGGTTGCTCCTGATTTTCCCTCCCCACCTTGCATGCTTTTGGCCTCCAGTGATGCCCACCATCATACTTACCAGAGATCCCCGCACAGCTTAGGAGGGTGTGCTCATGGGACTCCCCCTGGCCGATTGCCGCCTACTTCTGGAAGCTCCCTCTCCTGCTTTTCCTTCTGAGAGCCAACAGCCAGTGTCTGCCAGTGTCCAGGCCCGGGAACGGTGGGAAAGAGGGAAGGCTGGGGCAGGCAGGCAGGGCGGGAGTGGGCCGCCTTCTCTTGGCCTCCCGGAACACCCTTGCAGCAGCTCTGAGGACAGGCTGGCCCCACACACTGCACACTCTGCCCCTTTGCTCCCAGGAGTCAGGTGGTCTGGACAGACTGGGAGAGCAAGCTCCTCAGGGCCCGTGAGCTGGGCAGCGTCTTTGCGGGGATTAGATGGTGTCTGTCTAGCCAGTAGCAGCAGGGGCATGGCTTGGCAGGGGGGCTGTGGGTTGAAATTCAAATCAAATTTGCCTCCCAACAGGGCACCTGTGACACAACACGACTACACAGTTGAGCGAAAGGGCCCTGAAGTAACTGACACTTAACTGTCACACGAGAAAGCCATTCCCGGTAAGGGAAACTCCAGTTCATCCCAAGGCCTGATTTTCCATCCAGAAGGAGGACCTCCTTGAGGCAGGCAGTGGACTTGGAGTCCCCTCTGGTCCCCTCTGTGCCCCGCAGAGAGTGGATCTGTGCTCCCTGCACCTGGCTCTGCTCTGGCCCTGGGGACAGCCCTGAGCCAGGATTTCTCTGCACGTGCACAGGACCTGGGTGATCACGGGGGTAGACCCTGTCCTGCAGAGGCAATGCGGGCCCCCCAGCTGCCACAGGGCATCCTAGGAGGAGATGCCTGTACCTGTCCCCTGCGTGGGATGCCGCGGGGTTCTGACCCCAGCTTCCCTTTGAAATGGGAGCTCTTCCTTCCTGTTGACCTCCACCACTCATTCATGGATTCTGCCAGCAACTGTTGAGCACCTACTGTATGTGCCTAGAAAAGCTAACTAAGGGGTTAGAGGAAGTTGGAGAGGGAGTCATCTTCCTCCTTACTGACAGACAGAAGGAATTTAGGCTAAGGGGGCTTTCTAGCAGAAATACAGTCCTCACCGTGTGAATGACTGATGTGTGCTGAGCACTGTAGCAAGAGGGTCACAGAGGAAGTCTCTGCAGTGGCCTGTACTGCAGGCCTGGCCTTGCCCAGGGGGGTGGCTGACCAGCTCAACAGAGCAGAATCACACCCACTGAGTCCAGAACTCCGGCCTTCCCCAGTCACCTGTGCTCACGGCACGGTGCTGCTCGCCTGTGGCTCCGTCCAGCCCAGTGGGGTTTCATTTGACCCAGAAAGCCTGCCCTCAGCTGAGGTTCTCAGTTCCCCCGTGCTTGGCTTCTTGAGCTTCAGAGCTTGGCTGCAGCTAGGATGAATGGCTCCTCAGAGCTCAGTACATCCCCACTCTCCACAGGGCCAGGGGTTCTGGAAGAGGTGTGAGTGCTCACTGCTATGCCTCAGGCTCTGGCGGGAGACACAGGAATATCGCGGGGTCTGCTGTGTGACCTTGACCTCACTGCACATCTACCCCTGCCTGCCCTGGGTGATGCTTTCCCACGGTGTGGGTTTGGTGGCCCCGCCACACCTCTCTGAGGAGCGAGAGCTCATCCACGGTTCACAGGTGAGGAAACTGGGAGGCAAAGGAAGAGAAGGGGCAGGCTTGCCCCAGATCTCTAAGGGGTCACATCACGTGGGGACTTTTGGATTCCGTGCCCCCTGTTTCTGTCTCCACCTCCCTCCCTGGGTCTCGCCACCGTGGATGTGAGTGGAGCCCAGATTCTGAGCGTCCAGCGTGCCTTCCAACAGAGGCTCCCGGTGATGTCCTGACCATTCTTCTGTGCATCCTGCAAGGGCAGCCTCTGGAGCCAGGTTGACTGGCAACCTAATATCTATGTGCTTCTATTTCCTCATCTGCAAAGTGCAGGTGGCTGTAATTGCACTCAAGCTCTTTGAGAACTGGAGAAAAGATCCCAGACAGCACACACGAAGACTTTAGAAGCAGCTGTTACGAGGCTCCTGGGTTGCAGCATCCGTCCTCAGGCAGGCATTTTCACAGCAGGACTCCCTGGAATGTTCCCTTTGTAAGTTTGTTCCTTAAATTGGCTCTCCGTCTGAATATGCCCTAAGACCTAGGCATCTAGTGACTTCCTTTGCCTCATAGTCAAACATGTTTCCTCTCTTAGAATCTACTAAGACTTACATGGATCATCACCTTGTAAAATGAACCAGTGAATGAATAGATAAACAAAATGGTCTACTCATACAATGAATGCTATTCAACCTTCTAAAGGAATGAAGTTCTTACAATGTTACAACATGGTTGAATCTCAAGGGCACTATGCTGAGTAAACTTAGCCCAGTCACAAAAAGATAAGTCCTGTATGACTCCACTTATAAAAACGGAATGTAGAATGGAATTTCCAGGGGCTGAGGGCCAAAGGAATGGGAATTTATTGTTTAGTGGGTACAAAAGAGTTTTGGTTTTGCAAGATGAGAGGAATTCTGTGGATGGATGGTGGTGGTGGCCACACAATGATGCAAATGTACTTAAAACTACTGAACTCTACACTTAAAAATGGTTAAGATGGTTTCATAATAAATTTGATGTTAAATATATTTAAGCACAATAAAAAACTTTGTTACATATATTTAGCTCCAATCAAAAACTTTTAATGATTTCTGTAATAAAAATAAAGAATTGCTCCCCCCTCCTCCCAATCCTAAATTTGGTAACACATAAGTTTGGAGATTTAAGAAGCTCAACCAACTCCTAGAAAAAGAAATACAAAGAAAGTCAAGCCAGGGTACAACAGAATCAAATTTTCAAAAACCAGTTTGTTAAATAGAGAATCTAAAAAGCCAGAAAACAGAGAAACAAACAAACACATTTTACATACAAGGAAACCAATGTCTGAATTATCACAGACTTCCCACCAGAAACGATGGAGACCAGAAGGTATTTAAAAATTTTTAAAGAAAAAATGGTTAACTCGGAAGTTTATGTCCAGTTAAAATATCTTTCAAGAATAAAGACAACATAAAAATGTCTTTAAGATAAAAGAAAATTAAAAGACTGCATTGCCTGCAAAAGTGCAATGTAAGAAATGCTTTAACTTTTTTTCAGAAAAAAAAGTTCTTCAGGGACTTTCCCGGGATCTAGTAGTTAAAGATCTGCCTGCCAGTGCAGGGGACACAAATCCAATCCCTGGTGCAGGAAGATCCCACATGCTGCAGGTGTACGAAGCCGGTGTGCTGGGTAGCACTAAGCCCACGCTCTGGAGCCCGCGAGCCTCAACTGTTGAGCCTGGGTGCGGTGAGTACTGAAGCTCGTGCACCGGGAGCCGGTGCTCCACGAGAGAAGCTACTGCAGGGAGAAGCCCACACACCGCCAAAGAAGAGAAGCCCCTGCTGGCCACAGTTAGGAGGAAAACCCCACGCACAGCAAGGAAGACCAGCCTCGCTCTCCCCTGCCCCGCCCCCGAGCCGGAAAACTTCTACAGGTGGAAAGGAAACAATACTAGGTCAAAAAAATGGAATCTTTAGGAAGGAATAAATGTTCAAAAAATGATAAATACAGATACGTTTTTCCTCTTAATTTCTTTAAAATAAAACTGTCTAAAGCAAAAGTTTTTATGCCTTTTGTGGGGTAATAGATGAGGTGAAACACAGAGCAGCCACAGCGTGAAAGAGAGAGAAGTGGTAAGCGAGCCTAGACAGCTGCAGGTCTCTATATTTTATATGAATAGTACAATATTAATAGGAAGCAAACTGCGAAGAGGTAAGAATGTATAAAGTAATCCCTAGGACAAGTATGTGAAAACACAGAGATGTAGCAGAAAGCCAATAGATGAACTCAAAAAAATTTAATACTTAACTCACAATTTTTTTAAAAAGAGAGGATGAACAGGTGAAAAAATCAAAGAGATAAAGCCCTAAACAATTAAGTGGTAGATCTAAATCCCACCTCAACAATAAATGTAAACAAAAGAAACACATGCTGAATAAAAGAGCAAAATCCAGCTATATGCCATGTTTAAGAGACACAATTTACACAGAAAGACACAGATAGGTTGAGAGTATATGGATGAAAACAGATGTACCGATACCATGCAGCCAGCAAGCACAGTGAGACTGGCACTGTTATAGTAACATTGGTTACAACAGAACACAAGACAAATAGTATTACCAGAGATGAAGAAGGGCACATCACAAGAATGAAAGGGTGGATTCATTAGAAACAATAATAATACATTTGATTCTGCCTAATAAAAAGACTCAAAATATAGGGAGTAAAAATTATTAGAATTAAAGAGAAAATTAGATAATTCCACAAACAAAATAGAAAATTTTATCTCCTAAGAGTAGTTAAAAAATCTAGACTAAAAAAAATAAGTAAAGATATAAATGATATGAATAACCTATGAGCTTTTTTGATACGATTGATATTTTTACAACAATATACTTAAAACTTCAATATACCTTAACTTTTTATTAAGTTCACATAGTTTACTCCTTAAGATACACCATGTGAGTATCTGCTAAGTCACTTCAATCATGTCCAACTCTGCAACGCTATGGACTGTATCCCACCAGGATCCTCTGCCCATGGGATTCTTCAGGCAAGAATACTGGAATGGGTTGCCATGCCCTCTTTCAGGGGATCTTCCTGACCCAGGGATTGAACCTGCATTCCTTATGTCTCCCGTATTGGCAAGCGGGTTCTTCACCACTAGTGCCACCTGGAATCACAGATTTGGCCATAAAACAAAGCTAAATAAATTTACAAGGATTTAAATCACATGGAATACATCCTCTGATGACTATGGAACTAAATTAAAAATCAATATGAATAAGATACCTAGGAAAACCCTAAATATTTGGTAACAAATAAAACACTTCCTAAAAATCCATGGGTCAAAGAGTAAATCACAATGAAAGTTTCAAAATACTTCAAACAGATTTTTTTTTAGAAAGCTACTGATCAAAGTTTGAGATTCAGCTAAAACACAGTTTAGAGAAAAACTGGAGCTTTAAAGGAAAAAAAAGATCTTAATGATTCTGAGATTTCACCTTAAAAAGCAGAAAAATAATATCAGAAAAAGTAAAGAAAGTAAGTAGAAGGAAATACTAAAGAGAAAAACTGAATGAAATAGAAAATGATAGAGAAAAAAGTTTAAAGTCAAAAAGTGCTTCACTGAGAATATCAACAAAATGATAAATGCTAGCAAAATTTACTGGAGAAAGAGAGAACACAAATTACCAACATATGAATATCAGGAGTGAAAAAGGAGACATCACTACAAATCCTGCAGATATGCATAGAATAACAAGGAAATGTTATGAACAGCATCATGCCCAAAAATTCAATCGTTTGGATGAAATACAGAAATTCTTTGAAAAATATGACTAATGAAAACTAACACAAGATGAAACAGAAATTCCAAATAGCCCTATGTTAAAGAAATTGACAATAAACTGTGGAAAATTCTGAAATAGGTGGGAATTCCAGACGACTTGACCTGCCTCTTGAGAAATCTATATGCAGGTCAGGAAGCAACAGTTAGAACTGGACATGGATCAACAGACTGGTTCCAAATAGGAAAAGGAGTACGTCAAGGCTGTATATTGTCACCTTGCGTATTTAACCTATATGCACAGTACATCATGAGAAACGCTGGGATGGAAGGAACACAAGCTGGAATCAAGACTGCTGGGAGAAATATCAATAACCTCAGATATGCAGATGACACCACCCTTATAGCAGACAGTGAAGAGGAAATGAAAAGCCTCTTGATGAAAGTGAAAGAGGAGAGTGAAAACGTTGGCTTAAAACTCAACATTCAGAAAACAAAGATCATGGCATCTGGTCCCATCATGTCATGGCAAATAGATGGAGAAACAGTGGAAACAGTGTCAGATTTTATTTTGGGGGCTCCAAAATCACTGCAGATGGTGACTGCTGCCATGAAATTAAATGATGCTTACTCCTTGGAAGGAAAGTTATGACCAATCCCAGATAGCATATTAAAACGCAGAGACATACTTTGCCAACAAAGGTCCATCTAGTCAAGGCTATGGTTTTTCCAGTGGTCCTGTATGGATGTGAGAGTTGGACTGGGAAGAAAGATGAGTGCCAAAGAATTGATGCTTTTGAACTGTGGTGTTGGAGAAGACTCTTGAGAGTCCCTTGGACTGCAAGGAGATCCAACCAGTCCATTCTGAAGGAGATCAGCCCTGGGATTTCTTTGGAAGGAATGATGCTAAAGCTGAAACTGCAGTACTTTGGCCACCTCATGCGAAGAAATGACTCATTGGAAAAGACTCTGGGAGGGATTGGGGGCAGGAGGATAAGGGGATAAGGGGATGACAGAGGATAAGATGGCTGGATGGCATCACAGACTTGGACGTGAGTCTGAGTGAACTCCGGGAGCTGGTGATGGACAGGGACGTCTGGCATGCTGCAATCTATGGGGTTGCAAAGAGTCGGACGTGACTGAGTGACTGAACTGAACTGAAAGAAACTGAATTCTACCCATAAAGAAAACTCCAGGCTCAGATAGTTTCACTGATGAATTCTGTCAAACATTTAAGGAAGAAATAACACCAACCTTATGCAAACTTTTGAGAAAACAGGAGGAAACACTCCAAACCCACACCTAACCCACATAAGTTCATCTACAGATTCAATGTAATCCCTATTAAAATTCCAGAAAGCCTATTTTAAAGAAATTGACAAGCCTCTTCTAAAATGTATATGGAAATGTCATATCATTAAAATAGCCAAAGAAATCTCGAGAAAAGGAGAACAAAATGTAGGACTTATCTTACCTGATTACATTTCTTTTGAAGCTATAGTAATCAAGACTATGTGTTACTTGCCCAAGGACCCACAGATAGATTCATGAAACAGAGTTCAAAGCAGGCACACATTCATCTAATCAATTGATTTTTTTCACAAAGGTACCAAAGTAATGCAACAGGAAAAGAAAATCTTTTCAAAAATGGTGCTGGAATAATTGGAGATCTATCGAGGGGGAAAAAAGTGAACCTTGATCCGTGTCTTCTACCATACAAAGAAATTAATTTTAAATGGACCATAAATTATTACAGGCAAGATATGACAGAATATCCTCATGTCTTGAGAGAAGGTAAAAGTTTTTAGATAAAGCAGAAGGCAAAACAATGAAAGAAGAAACTGATAAATCAGACTTTTTAAAATTAAAATCGTCTTCTGAAAAGATATGGTGAGGAAAGTAAACAGGAGACACAGAATTGGAGAAAGTATTTACAATATATATATCTGACAAGAACTAGAACACTTAAGGTACTCCTACAACTTAAGCATGGAAAGACAAGTTAACTTAAAATGGGGACACATGTATCCCATTGTTCACTGCGGTACTATTTACAGTCACTAGAACATGGAAGCGACCTAGATGTCCATCGACAGAAGAATGGATAAAGAAGTCGTGGTACATACACACAGTGGACTATTTCTCAGCCATAAAAAGGAACACCTTTGAGTCAGTTCTGATGAGGTGGATGAACCTGGCACCTATTATACTAAGTGAAGTGAGTCAGAAAGAGAAGTGTGAATACTGTATTCTAACGCATACACATGGAATCTAGAAAAATGGCATTGAAGAATTTAGTTACAGGGCAGCAATGGAGAAACAGACATAGAGAACAGACTTACGGACGTGGGGAGAGGGGAGAAGAGGATGAGATGTATGGCAAGAGTAACATGGAAACTTACATTACCGTGTGTAAAATATATAGCCAAAGGGAATTTGCTGTATGGCACAGGAAACTCCAACAGAGGCCCTGTATCAATCTAGAGGGGTGGGACGGGGCACGAGATGGGAGGGAGGTTTGAAAGGATGAGGATGTATGTATATCTATGGCTGATGCATGTTGAGGTTTGACAGAAAACAACAAAATTCTGTAAAGCAATTATCCTTCAATAAGAAAATAAATTAATTAAAAAATGGACAAATATGAACAAAAGGAAAACTAGATTAGAAATAACACCATACAAAATAAAATTTAGAAAACAAAGTATTAATATAAACAGCTACATTTAATACTAACAAATGAACAATACACCTACAGGGAAAAATAAAGAAATCCATAATCATGGTAGATGTTGGCACACCTTCAAAAACTGAAATACCAACTAGACCAAAACTACAAAAGGATATAGAATGAATAAAACAATCACAAACTTGACATAACTTTGCATCCAACAACAACAACAAAAACACATAGAAAAGTTACAGAAAATTGATTGCACATCTGGTCAAAAATAGTCTCAACACATTCCAAATATCCAACATCATACAAACTATATTCCCTCTTCATGATACAGTAAAATTAGAAATCAGCAACAAAAAAGTTAGCTACAAACATCTCATGCTTGAAAAATAAGACTCATAATTTTAAGTAATCCAGGGACTAGAAAGGAATCAGAATAGAATTATAATTTTTCAACAAAATGGAAATAAAACTATTAGCTATCAAAAAATAAGAGATACAGCCAAGTTAATAGAGGAAATTTTACAGTTTGAATATACTCAGTAGAAAATAAGACCAAAAAAATTGAAATTAGAATAAAAAGGGACATAAATTAACAAAGTAAATAAAATAAGGGTGAGAGAAGCATAGATAATAGATAAAACCAAAGATCCTTTGAAAAGACTAATAAGATTTTTAAAAAGTAATTTAGTGGACTGATTGAAAAGAAAGTAAAAATTCTAGCAATTAGAAACAGAAATAAATACAGATACAGAAAATATTTTAATCAAGAAAGATATTAGGAACAACTATGTGTTAAAGCTTTTGAAAAATAAAGAAAATATAGACCTTAAATTGCCAAAATTGACCCAAATGATGGAAAGTTTAATGAATCAATAATAATTAAGAAAATCAAGTGGTAATCCACAACTTCTTACTAACTTTTAGGGTCTATTTTAATCAAGTTGTCAAACAACAGATAATCTCTATTTATACAAGCTATTTCACATGATAGGAAATGAGTAAATCTGTTCATTTATTTCTGAGGCAGATATAATGTAGAGTAAAATAAGAACTAGATAACTTCCAAAAGAAAAGAAAACTGCAGGCTAATCTCACTGAGGAGTGTAACTGCAAGAGTTCCAAAGAAAACATTAGCACTTATAATCCAGAAGTGCACTAAAAGGATAGCTTGTCATGACCAGGTCAGGCTGTTACACTAGGGATGCAGAGACGGCTCTGCCATGAGAAGAAGCGCAGATGATAATATAATGTATCTTATCAGTGTGTTAAAGAAGAAGAATCAGAAGATCTCTCAGAACATACAGAAAACCATTCAATAAAATTTAAAATCCATTCATGAAAAAGCCGATAGTACTAAACATCGGAAGAAATGTCTTAAAAATGAGAAATTGGCAGTTATCAAAACTTACTGCACACAACATATCTAATAGTGAAACAGCACATTTAATAGTTTAAAAAAAAAAGTGGTGGCAACCCACTCCAGTATTCTTACCTAGAGAATCCCAGGGACAGAGGAGCCTAGTGGGCTGCCGTCTATGGGGTCACACAGAGTCGGACACGACTGAAGCAACTTAGCAGCAGCAGCAGCAGCAGCAGCAGCAAGTGTTCCTAAATCATGCAATAAGCTAAGAATAAGAACTCGAAAATCATACAAAATTATAAATGATATAATCATCTCCATAAAGAAAGAAAAACATCAACAGATAAAATAATAGGATTAGTAAAACAGTGAAGAGAGGTATAACAGTAAGTGCTAAATCGCTTCAGTCCTGCCCTACTCTTTGTGACTCTAGGGACCATAGCCTGCCAGGCTCCTCTATCCCTGGGATTCCCCAGGCAAGAATACTGGAGTGGGTTGCCACGCCCTCCTCCAGGGGATCTCCCCAACCCAGGAAAGGTGGGTTCTTTACCATTAGTGCCACCTGAGAAGCCCAGTATAAGAATACAAAGGAAAATTGTAAAAATCAAGAATGTTACTTTAAATGTGCAATAAATAACTAGAAATGTAAAATTTAAAACCTCACAGTTGCAGGGACTTCCCTGATGGGCCAGTGGTGGAGAATCTGCCTTGCAGTGCATGTGCTGCAAGCTGGTCCCTGGTCAGGGAACTAAGATCCCACAGGCCACAGAACAACTAAGCCCGAAGGCCACAGCTTCTGAGCCTGTGTGCTCCGGAGCCCATGAACCACAGTTAGAGAGTCAGTGCGCCCCAGAGAACGATCCCGCATGGTGCGGTGAAGATCCTGGGTGCCGCAACTAAGACCCACCACAGCCAAGTAAATAAATAAAGATTTTAGAATAATAAGCAAATAAAATTTCACAACTTCAAAGCAGGTATATAACACCCAGAAATAAACAAAAATGTGCCAATCTCTTATGGAGATAGTTACAAAGCTCTGAAAGACATGAAAGAGGAAAACAGAGAGTTCATACATAGAAAGGTCACTGTTCGTACATAGAAAGGCTCAGTATTACAGAGATCTGGTCAATTTGTGCAGGCTTCCTGGTGAGAGGGGCTCATGCCTGCCCATTGGTGGGTAAAGCTGTGTCCAGTGGACAGGGCTGTATCTAGGGGTGTGCCTAGAGGGGGCTGTGGGCTTAGAAAGTCTATGGGCCACTTGTCTCCTGATGGGTGGAGCTGCGTTCCCCCTGTTGGTTGTTTCGTATTCCAGCCCTGGAGTCTACTGGCTACTGGGTGGGACCAGGTCTAGGTGCGAAAATTGTGGCCTCTGAGAGAGCTCACCTCAATGAATATTTCCCGGTATACCCACCGCCAGTGTCTTTGTCTCCACACCGAACCACAGCCACCCCCTGCCTCCCCAGGTCCTCTCCAAGACCAGCAGGTAGGCCTGGCCCAGGCTCCTATGAAGTCATGGTTCTTGCCCTGGGTCCCAGGGCACACAAGACCTTGTGTGTGCCCTTCAAGAGCAAAGTTTTTGTTTTCTGCAGTCCTATGGAGTTCCTGTGATCAAGTCCTCCTGGTCTTCAAAGCCAAAGGCTCTGGGATTCCTCTTCCCAATGCCAGTCCTCCAGCATAGGAAGCCAGACATAGAGCTCAGAATTCTCACTCGTGTGGGAGACCTTCTGCGATATAACAGTTCTCTAGTATGTGGGTTGCTAACTCATGGGGTATGGGATTGACTGATTATATTACAAGTATACCCCTCCTACCATCTCGCTGGGTTTCTTCTTTGTCTTTGGCTGCAGAATATCTTCTTTGAGAGGTTCCCATCTTTTTCATTGGTTGTTGTCCAGCAGTTAGTTGTGATTTGGGTGTTCTCATAGGAGGTGAGTTCAAGGCCCTTCAACTCTGCCATGTTGTCCCTCATCTAAGATTCTAAAATTCACGTAAAACAATAAAGGAATTTGAATGACCAGATCAACTCTGAACACTGTCATCAAAGCAAACCTCACCCTACTGGACATTAAGCCATTGTACAGAGTCAGTGTGGTGCTCATAGAGACCCAGAAGAGTAGAGCAGCGGAGTATAATGGAGAAGTCAGAAAGAGCGTGGGCATTTATCGGAAGGCAGCGTTTGATGGGAGCAGCCGCCTGACGCTTGGGGAACAGCTACTCATTCACAGAAAGACAAACTTCAGATGAATGCTGTGAAGGAAAGGAAAGAAGGGCACTGGCTGGAAGCAGATGTGGGAACAAGATAGTTTTGTTACAGGGTGTGTGTGTGTGTTAATAACCTTTGAAGGGCGAAAAAGCCAGGTCCCAGGTGGATGACAGGATGTGAGCTTACTAGAGGGAAAGGATGATTTCTGGGCTAACTTTCTGGAGCACTTGGGGGAGGGTGGGAGGAGGGCAAGTTTTCACCTGGTCCAGGAAGAGGAGGTAGTTTCTGTCTCTTTATTTACCACTGTTGCAGGGACATTTTGTACAGCACCTGTCTACACTTTAGCACAAAGATAGGTGATTTCCATGGGAGACTTCATGTCTGTGAAGGTCAAACTCAGAGAACTTACCAACTGCTGCCACTCAAGGACAAGGGCCACAGAGGAATCATCAGCTCCGAAATAAGGGAGGAAGGCTGCAAAAATGGAGATCATCACACAATGCATTAAAAGCCTACCCAGTTAATAACCTGTCTCCATTTGTAAAGTAACTCCACTCTCAGGTAGTAACGTGAAAACGATTCAGCGAGGGGCAAGGTACATTACTGGATTGGATTTAGCCTTTAAAGGCAAGAAGTATGATTCTGCTGTAGGGTAAGGTCTCAAACTAGCCCCACCCATCTCTTCAATGATCATTCATTTTGTAAACTAAAATGAAACGAATATATAGAGTAAAACAGACTGGGAAGACATCTGGTCTTCCTGCCTAAAGGGAGAATCAAGCTGGACCAAAGAGGTGGGGGACAGATGGGGGCTTTGGGGAGACAAAGGGAGATAAGTGATCCAGGGCAGTGTTTTGGCAAAAGTTTTAGTTTTGTTGTAGTTTTGAAGGATTCATTAACAAAAGAAACCACTTGCTGCACACACAAGAAATAATTTCAGTATTTACTAGAGGATTATGTGACTTAATTTCAGTATACAATCATTAAAAGAAAAGAAATAGAAACCATTTGTGACAGGAGGGGAAAGGGGCAGGGCACAGGTTTTGAAAGAATGACATAGCCCAAGGACACAACATAAACCAGTTGGAAGCAAATGGGACCAAGATGGCAGACAAGATCTTGATCCTCAATCAGCAAGTGAAATGACACACCCAGAGATGTCATGACAGTTCCAAGGCACTGTTACAAAACCAAGGAATGGGCAGTAGCCCAAATCCTGGAAATCTCCACCCCTTTCCCAAAATAGCTGAAATAATCCTCACACTGTTAACATATTGAATTACCCAGCCTATAAAAACTAACCGCACCACATTTCAGGGCTGCATTTGCCCTCTGCGATGGCCCGCACCCTGTCTGTGGAGTGTTCTTCTCTCTGTATCTTAGTAAATCCACTTCTTACCTATCACTTTGTCTTTCACTGAATTCTTTGAGCAATGAGACATCAAGAACCTGAGCTTCATTAAGTCCTGAAACAAGGTACTGTGGACTTTGTCTGGTTTCAAGTCCCAGCCACATGGGTTCAAGTCCCCAGCTAGGTTTTGGCTGTCTTCGAATCCCAAGACATGAGTTCGAATCCCAGTCTGTGGTAAACGGTTTCATACTGAGAGAAATAACATCACCAAATTGGGCTGAAACCTACACCCAGACTTGAACAGTACTGCTGCTAAGTTGCTTCAGTCGTGTCCAGCTCTGTGTGACCCCAGAGATGGCAGCCCACCAGGCTCTCCCCGTCCCTGAGATTCTCCAGGCAAGAACACTGGAGTGAGTGGGAACTCCCAAATGACAGCAATCTGGAGTCCCCAGCTGGGAAAGGGCCCATGCAGTGTGTCTACTCCATGGATGAGATTTCAGTTTGCAGCTCTAGGAGTTCCCGCTTTCAATCCCAGGCCAAAATTGGTATTATCCTCAGTTTGTATACAAAAACTCTGGTTTTTCTTTAACTTTTACAATGATGTTTGTTTCACCTGAGGGTTGGGAGGGGTGGCTGGCTAGGCCCCTAAGGGCTTAAGAGGAAATCTCAGGATCCACTCCTTTTCTCATCTAAAGTGCTGCCTGACTTGCTGGAGACAGTTGGTGCACCTGCAGGCAGATGCATAGTTCAGGCAAGGTCAGAAGTCATCAGAGGCCTGCTCCCCTACTTCTGAAACCTGAACAAGACTACCTCCATTTTAATTTCCCTAACAGGCAGACATGAAGAATAGAGGTAGGGAGTGAGTGGAAGCAAAACCAAGTCCTAAAATAAGCCCCAGGGTCAAAAGTCAGGCTGACCATATCAATTATTCTATCTGAACAGTGGGCAGAGAGACCGGAGATGGATAAGCAGGACAGGAACATGGAGGAGGAGAGAGGAGGTTCTGGGCTTCAGGGTGGGCAGAGGGCATGGGACCAAGGCTTTCTTGTTTCCATCTGGCCTGCCAGACAGGCTTGGGTGAACCTGGTGGAGAGGCAGAGACTAAGAGGGGCATGTAGTGCCGAGTGACAGAGAACTGAAGACACAACTTACTCTGCGGGCAAAAATCTGCGGTATCTGGAGCAAGATGACAAACCAGTGGCTGTTTGGAGTCCAGGAACTATTATAAAAACTAAGCATCTGTTAGGACTCAGAGTTAATTTGGCAGTGTCAACTGTGGCCCCATGGAGGCGGGAGACGGGGTGTGTGTTTGAGTGTGAGTCAGGGTTTGAGTGTTGCTGGAATCCTCAGATGACATCCCCAAACCAAGACTCTTAGGCCTGCCTGTGGAAGACATAATTGCTGTCCAGGAGGCTGAGTGTTCTCTGTGCTGTTCATGCACTTTGGCCATTGTATCTGGGCTCTAATAACTATGGAAGAGTTTCAAAACACTCCCACCATACAAAAGATCCTTGGTCTTTGGAGCCAGATTGTTTCAGACCTATAGGAGAGGTGCTGGTGCCCTGGAATGAGTTTCGTTTTCTTTGACAAAAAAATCCAGCCACCATGGATTGTTTTTATGATTATCTCTTTAATTATCACAATTGGCAGATATAAAATTTTCCTCCAAGCAAACCAGGCCTAGAGCTAGTGTCTGTCCCCATTGCACTGGGTGTTGGGTGTCAGTCCTTGCATATCTGAGTGCAGCCTGCCTGGGACAAGCAGAGCCCTGAAGCCTGGGGTCGAATGATCAGCATGAGCCTTCTCTGCTCTCAGGTGCCTGGGCCTTTCAGGCACCACCCCTGGAAGCCCAGGGGATGTAAGCAGTGTGGGACCATTCAGCTGAGGCCTGGGAGCACTATGGGCAGAGATTAGCCTCTGGTCTCCTGCAGGGTGCCCAATCCGGCAGGCTCACT
The DNA here is from genome assembly GCA_917880005.1 of Nanger dama. Classification (NCBI taxonomy): domain Eukaryota; kingdom Metazoa; phylum Chordata; class Mammalia; order Artiodactyla; family Bovidae; genus Nanger; species Nanger dama. The sequence goes on along the minus strand of CAKJTW010000044.1, from coordinate 5,423,447 downwards.
CTCCATTCAACAATGGACTACCGTCCCCACCTGGTGGGCTGCTCGGCTGCCTGCTCAGCCGTCTGCCCAGGTCAACGCGGAGCAGGAATCCCATAAGCCCTTCCAGCACTGCTGTCTCCTGAGCCCAGTTAGGGAGGTGGCCTAGGCCTCCAGGTGCCACACTGCATGACTGGCCACACTGCCCAGGCCTCTTTCCCACCATGCACCAGAGATGACAGGGTTAGAACCCACCTCCCCTCAGTCATCAGCACAGGTTAATCTCAGGTGTCCTCGGATGTCCCCTCTACCTGTGTTTGTTTTTGTGTTTATCCCTACAAGCAGGCCACAGCAATTCCTGTGATGCTGAAAAAGGCAGGGCAGCCCACAGCCTGGATTTAACAACAACCAAGTAGATGTCCAAGCTGGGCTTAGCAAAGGCAGGCGAATCAGAGATCAAGTTGCCAACATTAGCTGGATCATAGAAAAAGCAAGGAAATTCCAGAAAGACATCTACCCTTGTTTCAATGACTACACTAAAGCCTTTGACTCTGTGGATCATAAGAAACTGTGGAAAGCTCCTAAAGAGATGGGAATACCAGACCATCTTACCCGTCTCCTGAGAAACCTGTGTGGGGGTCAAGAAGCAACAGTTAGAACCCTGTATGGAACAAACGATTGGTTCAGGATTGAGAAAGGAGTACCACAGGGCTGTCTGCTGTTACCCTGTTTATTTAACCTATACGCTGAGCATGTCATGAGCAATGCCGGGCTGAATGAGTTACAAGCTGGAATCAAGATAGGTGGGAGAAAGATTCACAACCTCAGATATGCGGATGATACCACTCTAATGGAAGAAAGCAAAGAGGAACTGAAGAGCCTCTTGATGAGGATGAAGGAGGAGAGTGAAAGAGCTGGCTTAAAAATAGTATTAAAAAAACGAATACCATGGCATCTGGCCCCACTACTTCATGGCAGATAGAAGGGGAAAATGTAAAAGTTGACAGATTTCCTCTTTTGGGTTCTAAAATCACTGTGGATGGTGACTGCAGCCATGAGATCAGAAGATGATGGCTTCTCAGCAGGAAAGTTATGACAAACCCAGTGTGTTGAAAAGCAGAGACATTATTCCTCTGACAAAGGTCCGTATACTCAAGGCTGTGGTCTTCCCAGTGGTCACATACAGTCCTGAGAACTTGACCATAAAGAAGGCAGAGCACCAAAGAAGTGATGCCTTTGAACTCTGGTGCTGGAGAAGACTTCTGAGAGTCCCTTGGACATCAAGGAGATCAAACCAGTCAATCTTAAGGGAAATCAACCCTGAATACTCATTGGAAGGACTGATGCTGAAGCTGAAAGTGAAAATCGTTCAGTCATTTCTGACTTTTGTGACCCCATGGGCTATACAGTCCTTGGAATTCTCCAGGCCAGGATACTGGAGTAGGTAGCCTTTCCCTTCTCCAAGGGATCTTCCCAAACCAGGGATTGAACCCAGGTATCTTGCATTGCAGGTGGATTCTTTACCAGCTGAGCCACCAGGGAAGCCCAAAAATATGGGAGTGGGTAGCCTATTCCTTCTCCAGCAGATCTTCCTGACCCAGGAATCAACCTGGGGTATCCTGCATTGCAGGGGGATTCTTTACCAGCTGAGCTACCAGGGAAGCTATTTTGGTTATCTCATTCAAACAGCAAACTCATTGGAAAAGTCCCTGATGCTGGGAAAGGTTGAGGGCAGAAGGAGAAGAGGATGTCAGAGGATGAGATGGCTGGATGGCATCACCAATGTAATTGACATGAACTTGGGCAAACTTGGGTGATGGTGAGGGACAGGGAGGCCTGACATGCTACAAAGTCCATGGGGTCGCAAAGAGTTGGACACGACTGTGTGACTGAACAAGTAGGAAACGAAACAAATGAAAAAGCTCTCATTTCTGAAGCCAGTAACCAGTACTAGATAGTACCAGTGAACACAAAGACACTCCCTGGTCAGCTAGCCTTGAATTCAAGGGAAAGTTGTCCTTACAGCTAGCACAGTGGAGCCAGTGCAGAGAGCCATGCCTGCCTGCCCCTTTTGCAGAATGATCATTTAATCACAGCTAGAGTGAGCAGCCATTTCATCTGAGGTTGGCTGCAATAGATCAGGTGCATTTTAGGGGCCCAAGAGGTTCTCCAATCCTTGCTTGTCTCTGAAAACAGATAACTGGCACAGAAGACAGGGAGAGGGAATGGAGGTAGGGCTCTGAGGTTCAGTTCAGTTCAGTCGCTCAGTCATGTCCGACTCTGTGACCCCATGAATCGCAGCACACCAGGCCTCCCTGTCCATCACCAACTCCCGGAGTTCACACAGATTAACGTCCATCAGTCAGTGATGCCATCCAGCCATCTCATCCTCTGTCGTCCCCTTCTCTACCTGCCACCAATCCCTCCCAGCATCAGAGTCTTTTCCAATGAGTCACCTCTTCGCATGAGGTGGCCAAAGTACTGGAGTTTCAGCTTTAGCATCATTCCTTCCAAAGAAATCCCAAGGCTGATCTCCTTCAAAATGGACTGGTTGGAACTCCTCACAGTCCAAGGGACTCTCAAGAGTCTTCAACACCACAGTTCAAAAGCATCAATTCTTTGGCACTCAGCCTTCTTCACAGTCCAACTCTCACATCCATACATGACCACAGGAAAAACCCATAGCCTTGACTAGATGGATCTTAGTCAGCAACGTAATGTTTCTGCTTTTGAATATGCTATCGATTGATCATAACTTTTCTTCCAAGGAGTAAGCGTCTTTTAATTTCATGGCTGCAATCATCATCTAGAGTGATTTTGGAGCCCCCAAAAATAAGGTCTGACACTATTTCCAATGTTTCTCCATCTATTTCCCATGAAGTGAGATGACTGGATGCAATGATCTTCGTTTTCTGAATGTCGAGCTTTAAGTCAACTTTTTCAGTCTCCACTTTCACTTTCATCAAGAGGCTTTTTAGTTCCACTTCACTTTCTGCCATAAGGGTGGTGTCATCTGCATATCTGAGGTTATTGATATTTCTCCCGGCAATCTTGATTCCAGGTTGTGTTTCTTCCAGCCCAGCATTTCTCATGATGTACTCTGCATATATGTTAAATAAGCAGGGTGACATACAGCCTTGCTACTGCTAAATCGCCTCAGTCGTGTCCGACTTTGTGTGACCCCAGAGACGGCAGCCCACCAGGCTCCCCTGTCCCTGGGATTCTCCAGGCAAGAACACTGGAGTGGGTTGCCATTTACAGCCTTGACATACTCCTTTTCCTATTTGGAACCAGTCTTTTGTTCCATGTCCAGTTCTAACTGTTGCTTCCTGACCTGCATACAGATTTCTCAAGAGGCAGGTCAGGTGGTCTGGTATTCCCATCTCTTTTAGAATTTTCCACAGTTTTTGTGATCCACACAGTCAAAGGCTTTGGCATAGTCAGTAAAGCAGAAATAGATGTTTTCTGGAACTCTCTTGCTTTTTCCATGATCCAGCAGATGTTGGCAATTTGATCTCTGGTTCCTCTGCCTTTTCTAAAACCAGCTGGAACATCAGGAAGTTCACGGTTCATGCATTGCTGAAGCCTGGCTTGGAGAATTTCGAGCATTACTTTATGAGCATGTGAGATCAGTGCACTTGTGCAGTAGTTTGAGCATTCTTTGACATTGCCTTTCTTTGGGATTGGAATGAAAACTGACCTTTTCCAGTCCTGTGGCCACTGCTGAGTTTTCCAAATGTGCTGGCATATTGCGTGCAGCACTTTCATAGCATCATCTTTCAGGATTTGAAATAGCTCTACTGGAATTCCATCACCTCCACTAGCTTTGTTTGTAGTGATGCTTGACTTCCAAGTGTTTAGCAGTAGCAAGGCTGTATATTGTCACCCTGCTTATTTAACTTATGTGTAGAGTACATCATGAGAAATGCTGGACTGGAAGAAACACTTGACTTCACATTCCAGGATGTCTGGCTCTAGATTAGTGATCACATCATCATGATTATCTGCTTGTGAAGATCTATTTTGTACAGTTCTTCTGTGTATTCTTGCCACCTCTTCTTAATATCTTCTGCTTCTGTTAGGTCCAGACCATTTCTGTCCTAGATCGAGCCCATCTTTGCATGAAATGTTCCCTTGGTATCTCTAATTTTCTTGAAGAGATCTCTAGTCTTTCCTATTCTGTTGTTTTCCTCTATTTCTTTGCATTGATCACTGAAAAAGGATTTCTTATCTCTTCTTGCTATTCTCTGGAACTCTGCATTCAGATGCTTTATCTTTCTTTTTCTCCTTTGCTTTTCGCCTCTCTTTTTTCACAGCTATTTGTAAGGCCTCCCCAGACAGCCATTTTGCTTTTTTGCATTTCTTTTCCATGGGGATGGTCTTGATCCCTGTCTCCTGTACAATGTCATGAACCTCTGTCCATAGTTCATTAGGCACTCTATCAGACCTAGGCCCTTAAATCTATTTCTCACTTCCACTGTATAATTATAAGGGATTTGATTTAGGTCATATCTGAATGGTCTAGCGGTTTTCCCTACTTTCTTCAATTTGAGTCTGAATTGGTAATAAGGAGTTCATGATCTGAGCCACAGTCAGCTCCTGGTCTTGTTTTTGCCGACTGTATAGAGCTTCTCCATCTTTGGCTGCAAAGAATATAATCAGTCTGATTTCGGTGTTGACCATCTGGTGATGTCCATTTGTAGAGTCTTCTCTCGTGTTGTTGGAAGAGGGTGTTTGCTATGACCAGTGCATTTTCTTGGAAAAACTCTATTAGTCTTTTCCCTGCTTCATTCCGCATTCCAAGGCCAAATTTGCCCGTTACTCCAGGTGTTTCTTGAATTCCTACTTTAGCATTCCAGTCCCTTATAATGAAAAGGACATCTTTATTGGGTGTTAGTTCTAAAAGGTCTTGTAGGTCTTCATAGAACCATTCAACTTCACCTTCTTCAGTGTTACTGGTTGGGGCATAGACTTGGATAACTGTGATATTGAATGGTTTGCCTTGAAACGAACAGAGATCATTCTGTCATTTTTGAGACTGCATCCAAGTACTGCATTTCGGACTCTTTTGTTGACCATGATGGCTACTCCATTTCTTCTAAGGGATTGCTGCCCGCAGTAGTAGATATAATGGTCATCTGAGTTAAATTCACCCTTTCCAGTCCATTTTAGTTTGCTGATTCCTAGAATATCGACGTTCACTCTTGCCATCTCCTGTTTGACCACTTCCAATTTGCCTTGATTCATGGACCTGACATTCCAGGTTCCTATGCAATACTGCTCTTTACAGCATCGGATCTTGCCTCTATCACCAGTCACATCCACAGCTAGGTACTGTTTTTGCTTTGGCTCCATCCCTTCATTCTTTCTGGAGTTATTTCTCCATTGATCTCCAGTAGCATATTGGGCACCTACTGACCTGGGGAGTTCCTCTTTTGGTATCGTATCATTTTGCCTTTTCATAGTGTTCACGGGGTTTTCAAGGCAAGAATACTGAAGTGGTTTGCCATTCCCTTCTCCAGTGGACCACATTCTGTCAGACTTCTCCACCGTGACCCGCCCATCTTGGGTTGCCCCACAGGCATGGCTTGGTTTCATTGAATTAGACAAGGCTGTGGTCCAAGTGTGATTAGATTGACTAGTTTTCTGTGAGTATCGTTTCAGCATGTCTGCCCTCTGATGCCCTCTTGCAACACCTACCATCTTACTTGGGTTTCTCTTATCTTGGGCGTGGGGTATCTCTTCACGGCTGCTCCAGCAAAGCACCACTGCTGCTCCTTTCCTTGGACGAGGGTTATCTCCTTACCACCCCCTTTCCTGACCTTCAACATGGTAAGAGGGCATCATTCCCAGCAGAGCCAGGGTATGCTCAAGCTGCAGTTGCCATGGAGGTAGGTGCGGCTCAGACACCAGTGCCGGGCCCAGTTCAACCCCCAGCAAGTCCTGGGCTTGGTCGGCTAGGGGCTCCTGTCGAGTGTGGCCCTCTGTCCACAACAGGCTGGAAGCTGTCTGCCACATCCAGCAAGCAGTACAGCAGTGAGCATCTCGGGGCCTGACTGCTGTCGTTTCCTTCTACACAAAAGACCTATTCATTTCATTAGGCAGTTTCCACCCTTGAGTTTAATGAAGCTCTTTAAGGGCAATTCTCCCAAGCTGTTTCTTGAGCAGAACTTAAGGATATGTGCTACAGCTTTCACCAGCTAATTACATGGGCACAAAGATCAGTGAGCTTGAAGCTTCCTGTGGCCCTAATGGTGAGTCCCTGTATTTGTTTGTCCACCCTGGGTAACTAGTGGTTGAAGGCACCCAGAGGTCACCAAGAGCCTCCAGGGATGAGAGGCCCATTTCCGCCGGATTGGGTGTTTATTAAGCATGTCGATTCAAGCTCCAGCTATTTTGAGGCAGTGGGTGCTTTATGAAAAAGACATTATGCTCATTTATAGGGACACTACACCAACCTGGAAAATAATGACTGGAGTTTCCAGGCTCTGGATGAACTTGGGCTACCAGGCTAAAAGGCATTATTTCCTGTGGACAATTTAAACTCAGATCCACCCAACAAGGAACATTGCAAATAAACACATAAGGACTGGGAAAACATGGAACTGTGGGTGAAAGTGAGTTTACGGCTTCTCAGGCCAGGTATCAGATGTTCACTTCCCAGGCTGTGGGGAACCTGGTAAACAGCCACTGGGGAGAATCCTGCCCTTTTAATTGGAATGATTCTAGATGCAGATATCTAATGTGAGGGAGATATGGATGACAGCTCTGTGAACTCTGGCCCTTAAAACTGAAATAATGGACAAGGCTCAACAGGTCAACCCACTGGGCCTCAAATCTTCTACATGAAGTGGCACCTTAATTAGTTTACAAGCTTTTGGCATAACATAAAGAAATTTAAAATGTTATTAGAAGTGTTGTTTTCAAGTCAGATTCCAACAATGCTTAGAAACACTCTTCTGAAATGATATTCTGTCTGTTCTCTAAACTTCACTTCTCAGAGCCTGACACATAGGCAAAAAGCTCCTTAAAAAGCTCCTTTCTCTCCCCTGAGTCCCACCTTTCCCCACCATAGCCAACACCCATTGTACTTATACTTGCTCACTTTGGGAGACTGGAAAATGCACATCCCAAAACTTGTCTCAAAATTTGTTAACCTGCATAAGACTGCATGTAAAAGCAGAGCTTTTACAGTTTAGTTTGAGATTTGCTAGTGTTTAGTTTGTCCATGTGCTTCCCTGATGGCTCAGCAGATAAAAACTCTGCATGCAGTCCAGATTCAGTCTCTGGGTGGGGGAAATCCCTTGGAGGAGAAAATGGCACTCACTCCAGTATTCTTGCCTGGAAAACCCCACGGACAGAGGAGCCTGGTGGGCTACAGACCATGGGGTTGCAAAGAGTCAGACACGACTGAGTGACTAAGCATGCAGCAGTAGTCTTTCTGTGGAACTGGAAAAGGACAGAATAATGGTATAAGAGTAGGAATCAATGCACTGCAAAACAACAAAAAAAAAGATAAAATCAATGAAAGTCAATATGGTTCTTTGAAAAAGTCATTATAATTGATTAACATTTAGACAGATACAAAGAAAAAAGATGGAAGAAACAAACTACCAATGTGTAGCGGGGTGGTGGTGGGTTTTAAAGACATCAGAAGGGTGATAAAGGGATACTATGGACAACTCATGAACACAAATGTAGTAACTTAGATGAAATGGATCAATTTCTGAAAAGCCACAAACTACCAAAATTACATCAAAAGGAGATAGATTATCTAAATAGTTATATGTATATACCAAAGAAATTTAATTTCTAGTTTAAAGACCTTCCAAAAAGGCAAACTCTGGGCCTGTAAAGGAGAAATAAGGGCAATTCCTCATAAACTCTTCCATAAAATAAAAAAGTGGGGCCCTTCACTTCTAATTCATTTTAGAAGGCCAGTGTTCAGTCCAGTTCAGTTCACTCACTCTGTCCAGCCCGACTCTTTGAGACCCCATGAACTGCAGCATGCCAGGCCTCCCTGTTCATCACCAACTCCTGGAGCTTGCTCAAACTCATGCCCATCAATTGGTGATGCCATCTAACCATCTCATCCTCTGTCATCCCTTTGTCCTCCTGCCTTCAATCTTTCCCAGCATCAGGGTCATTTCCAATGAGTCAGTTCCTCACATCAGGTGGCCAAAGTATTGGAGTTTCAGATTCAGTACCAGTCCTTGCAATGAATATTCAGGACTGATTTCCTTTAGGATGGACTGGTTGGATCTCCTTGCAGTCCAAGGGACTCTCAAGAGTCTTCTCCAACACCACAGGTGAAAAGTGTCAGTTCTTCACATTCAGCCCTCTTTATAGTCCAACTCTCACATCCGTACATGACTACTGGAAAAACCATAGCTTGGACTAGATGGAACTTTGTCAGCAAAGTAATGTCTCTGCTTTTTAATATGCTGTTTAGGTGGGCCATAGCTTTTCTTCCAAGGATCAGTGATTTTGGAGCCCCCCAAAATAAAATCTCTCACTCTTTCCATTGTTTTCCCAATTCTTTGCCATGAAGTGATAGGATGGGATGTCTTGATCTTAGTGTTCTGAAAGTTGAACTTTTAAGCCAACTTTTCCACTCTTCTCTTTCACTTTCATCAAGAGGCTTTTAGCTCCTCTTCACTCTCTGCCATAAGGGTGGTGTCATCTGCATATCTGAGGTGATTGATATTTCTCCCAGCAGTCTTGATTCCAGCTTGTGCTTCCTCATGCCCACCGTTTCTCATGATGTACTCTGCATAGAAGTTAAGTAACCAAGGTGACAATATCCAGCCTTGACGTACTCCTTTTCCTATTTGGAACCAGTCTGTTGTTCCATGTCCAGTTCTAACTATTGCTTCCTGACCTCATACAGATTTCTCAGGAGGCAGGTCAGGTGGTCTGGTATTCCCATCTCTTTCAGAATTTTCCACACTTTATTGTGATCCACACACTCAAAGGCTTTCACATAGTCAATAAAGCAGAAATAGATGTTTTTCTGGAACTCTCTTGCTTTTTCCATGATCCAGCAGATGTTGGCAATTTGATCTCTGGTTCCTCTGCCTTTTCTAAAACCACCTTGAATATCAGGGAGTTCATGGTTCACGTATTGCTGAAGCCTGGCTTGGAGAATTTTGAGCATTACTTTACTAGCATGTGAGATGAGTGCAATTGTGCAGTAGTTTGAGCATTCTTTGGCATTGCCTTTCTTTGGGATTGGAATGAAAACTGACCTTTTCCAGTCCTGTGGCCACTGCTGAGTTTTCCAAATGTGCTGGCATATTGAGTGCAGCACTTTGACAGCATCACCTTTCAGGATTTGAAACAGCTCCACTGGAATTCCATCACCTCCACTAGCTTTGTTTGTAGTGATGCTTTCTAAGGCCCACTTGACTTCACATTCCAACTTGTCTGGCTCTAGATTAGTGATCACCTCCTCATGATTATCTGGGTCGTGAAGATCTTTTTGTACAGTTCTTCTGTGTATTCTTGCCACCTCTTCTTAATATCTTCTGCTTCTGTTAGGTCCAGACCATTTCTGTCCTTTATCGAGCCCGTCTTTGCATGAAATGTTCCCTTGGTATCTCTAATTTTCTTGAAGAGATCTCTAGTCTTTCCTATTCCATTCTTTTCCTCTATTTCTTTGCATTGATCGCTGAAAAAGGATTTCTAATCTCTTCTTGCTATTCTCTGGAACTCTGCATTCAGACGCTTTACCTTTCTTTTTCTCTTTTGTTTTTCGCCTCTCTTCTTTTCACAGCTATTTGTAAGGCCTCCCCAGACAGTCATTCCACTTTTTTGCATTTTTTTCCATGGGGGTGGTCTTGATTCCTGTCTCCCGTATAATGTCACAAACCTCATTTCATAGCTCATCAGGGACTCTATTTGTCAGATCTAGGCCCTTAAATCTATTTCTCACTTCCACTGTATAATCATAAGGGATTTGATTTAGGTCATACCTGAATGGTCTAGCGGTTTTCCTTACTTTCTTCAATTTAAGTCTGAATTTGGTAATAAGGAGTTCATGATCTGAGCCACAGTCAGCTCCTGGTCTTGTTTTTGCCGACTGTATAGAGCTTCTCCATCTTTGGCTGCAAAGAATATAATCAATCTGATTTCGGTGTTGACCATCTGGTGATGTCCATGTGTAGAGTCTTCTCTTGTGTTGTTGGAAGAGGGTGTTTGCTATGACCAGTGCATTTTCTTGGAAAAACTTTGTTAGCCTTTGCCCTGCTTCATTCCATACTGCAAGGCCAAATTTACCTGTTACCCTAGGTGCTTCTTGACTTCCTACTTTAGCATTCCACTTCCCTATAATGAAAAGGACATCTTTATTGGGTGTTAGTTCTAAAAGGTCTTGTAGGTCTTCATAAAACCATTCAACTTCAGCTTCTTCAACATTACTGGTTGGGGCATAGACTTGGATAACTGTGATATTGAATGGTTTGCCTTGGAGATGAACAGAGATCATTCTGTCATTTTTGAGATTGCATCCAAGTACTGCATTTCAGACTCTTTTGTTGACCATGATGGCTACTCCATTTCTTCTAAGGGATTGCTGCCCGCAGTAGTAGATATAATGGTCATCTGAGTTAAATTCACCCTTTCCAGTCCATTTTAGTTCGTTGATTCCTAGAATGTCGACGTTCACCCTTGCCATCTCCTGTTTGACCACTTCCAATTTGCCTTGATTCATGGACCTGACATTCCAGGTTCCTATGCAGTATTGCTCTTTACAGCATCGGATCTTGCTTCTATCACCAGTCACATACACAACTGGGTATTGTTTTTGCTTTGGCTCCAACCCTTCCTTCTTTCTGGAGTTATTTCTCCACTGATCTCCAGTAGCATATTGGGCACCTACTGACCTGGGGAGTTCCTCTTTTGGTATCGTATCATTTTGCCTTTTCATAGTGTTCATGGGGTTTTCAAGGCAAGAATACTGAAGTGGTTTGCCATTCCCTTCTCCAGTGGACCACATTCTGTCAGACTTCTCCACCATGACCCGCCCATCTTGGGTTGCCCCACAGGCATGGCTTGGTTTCATTGAATTAGACAAGGCTGTGGTCCAAGTGTGATTAGATTGACTAGTTTTCTGTGAGTATCAGCATGTCTGCCCTCTGATGCCCTCTTGCAACACCTACCATCTTACTTGGGTTTCTCTTACCTTGGGCGTGGGGTATCTCTTCATGGCTGTTCCAGCAAAGCACAGGTGCTGCTCCTTACCTTGGACGAGGGGTATTTCCTCACCGCTGCCATTCCTGACCTTCAATGGGGGATAGCAATCTTTAATCCAAATCTGCCGGTGGCTTGGTCTGTGTTCCTTCCTTGTTGTTTGGCCCAAGGCCACCACAGACTCCCGGACACTCACAGAGAAGTTGACTCAGTTTCCCACTGACCTCCAAAGTCAAATTACCTGGGGGTTCTCAGTCCCTTGCTGGATCCCCAGGTCAGGAAATCTGTCACAGGTCCTAAAACTTTCTTAGCAGAGAACTTATTTGGCATAATTATTCTTCGGTCTGTGGGTTGTCTGCTTGGCAGCTCCATGGTGTGGCTAATGGTGACCTCCTCCAACAGGGCTTCTGCCACAGGCTGTGTGACCCAAGTCTGCTGCAGCCAGATCCCTCGTCCCCACGGCAGGTCACTGCTGACCTATGCCTCTACAGGAGACACTCAAACACTCAAAGGCAAGTATGGCTCAGTCTCTGTGGGGCCTCTGGGTCTTGGTGTGCACAGACCATCCAAGCATCTCTGCTGGCTATGGGGTTCGATTCTGTCGACTAAAAATGTTGAGAGTTGTGAATTCAGTTTTACTTGTGCCAAAATGCGGGCTGCAGCCTGGGAGGCAGCGTCTCAGATAGCTCTGAGAGTGTTCCAAAGTGGCAGTGGGGAAAAGTCAATATATAAGGTTTTGGTGAAAGGGGAATTGAATGCCATGAAGCACTCATTCTACAAAAGGTTTTTGTTAGTCATGAGGCTCTGGTGTCACCATTTAGGGATTTAATGTTTCTCTAGATATGAAGAGATTGAGATCATAAAATCCGTTTCTAAAAACACCCAACTATCTAAAGACCTGCCCCACCAGATGCCCTGGAGCACAGAGGGCCTCACTGCACTCTGAACTCCCTCAGGGGGTGTTGAAGATCAACAGCTATAGCAGTATGCAATCACTACAGGGGCAAATGGATTTATAGCTGACAATTCCATTCATGATTCCAACACTTCTCATTATCCAAGGTAAGGAGAAACAGCGGTGCTTTGCTGGAACAGCCATGAAGAGATACCCCACGCCCAAAGTAAGAGAAACCCAAGTAAGATGGTAGGTGTTGCAAGAGGGCATCAGAGGGCAGACACACTGAAACCATACTCACAGAAAACTGGTCAATCTAATCACACTAGAACCACAGCCTTGTCTAACTCAATGAACCAAGTTATGCGTGTAGGGGCAACCCAAGATGGGAGGGTCATGGTGGAGAGATCTGACAGAATGTGGTCCACTGGAGAAGGGAATGGCAAACCACTTCAGTATTCTTGCCTTGAAAACCCCATGAACACTATGAAAAGGCAAAATGATACGATACCAAAAGAGGAACTCCCCAGGTCAGTAGGTGCCCAATATGCTACTGGAGATCAGTGGAGAAATAACTCCAGAAAGAAGGAAGGGTTGGAGCCAAAGCAAAAACAATACCCAGTTGTGTATGTGACTGGTGATAGAAGCAAGATCCGATGCTGTAAAGAGCAATACTGCATAGGAACCTGGAATGTCAGGTCCATGAATCAAGGCAAATTGGAAGTGGTCAAACAGGAGATGGCAAGGGTGAACGTCGACATTCTAGGAATCAACGAACTAAAATGGACTGGAAAGGGTGAATTTAACTCAGATGACCATTATATCTACTACTGCGGGCAGCAATCCCTTAGAAGAAATGGAGTAGCCATCATGGTCAACAAAAGAGTCTGAAATGCAGTACTTGGATGCAATCTCAAAAATGACAGAATGATCTCTGTTCATCTCCAAGGCAAACCATTCAATATCACAGTTATCCAAGTCTATGCCCCAACCAGTAATGTTGAAGAAGCTGAAGTTGAATGGTTTTATGAAGACCTACAAGACCTTTTAGAACTAACACCCAATAAAGATGTCCTTTTCATTATAGGGGACTGGAATGCTAAAGTAGGAAGTCAAGAAACACCTGGAGTAACAGGCAAATTTGGCCTTGGAATGCGGAATGAAACAGGGCAAAGTGTAATAGAGTTTTGCCAAGAAAGTGCACTGGTCATAGCAAACACCCTCTTCCAACAGCACAGGAGAAGACTCTACACATGGACATCACCAGATGGCCAACACCGAAATCAGATTGATTATATTCTTTGCAGCCAAAGATGGAGAAGCTCTATACAGTCGGCAAAAACAAGACCAGGAGCTGACTGTGGCTCAGATCATGAACTCCTTATTACCAAATTCAGACTTAAATTGAAGAAAGTAGGGAAAACTGCTAGACCATTTAGCTATGACCTAAATCAAATCCCTTATGATTATACAGTGGAAGTGAGAAATAAATTTAAGGGCCTAGATGTGATAGATAGAGTGCCTGATGAACTATGGACTGAGTTTTGTGACATTATACAGGAGACAAGGATGCAGACAATCCCCATGGAAAAAAAAATGCAAAAAGTGGAATGGCTGTCTGGGGAGGCCTTACAAATAGCTGTGAAAAGAATAGAAACAAAAGCAAAGGAGAAAAGGAAAGATATAAGCATCTGAATGCAGAGTTCCAAAGAATAGCAAGAACAGATAAGAAAGCCTTCTTCAGTGATCAATGCAAAGAAATAGAGGGAAAGAACAGAATGGGAAAGACTAGAGATCTCTTCAAGAAAATTAGAGATACCAAGGGAACATTTCATGCAAAGATGGGCTCAATAAAGGACAGAAATGGTCTGGACCTAACAGAAGCAGAAGATATTAAGAAGAGGTGGCAAGAATACATGGAAGACTGTACAAAAGATATCCTGTGACCCAGATAATCACGATGGTGTGATCACTAATCTAGAGCCAGACAAGTTGGAATGTGAAGTCAAGTGGGCCTTAGAAAGCATCACTACGAACAAAGCTAGTAGAGGTGATGGAATTCCAGTGGAGCTGTTTCAAATCCTGAAAGATGATGCTGTGAAAGTACTGCACTCAATATGCCAGCAAATTTGGAAAACTCAGCAGTGGCCACAGGACTGGAAAAGGTCAGTTTTCATTCCAATCCCCAAAAAGGCAAGGTCAAAGAATGCTCGAACTACCGCACAATTGCACTCATCTCACATGCTAGTAAAGTAATGCTCAAAATTCTCCAAGCCAGGCTTCAGAAATACGTGAACCGAGAATTTCCTGATGTTCAAGCTGGTTTTAGAAAAGGCAGAGGAACCAGAGATCAAATTGCCAACATCCGCTGGATCATGGAAAAAGCAAGAGAGTTCCAGAAAAACATCTATTTCTGCTTTATTGACTATGTGAAAGCCTTTGAGTGTGTGGATCACAATAAAGTGTGGAAAATTCTGAAAAAGATGGGAATACCAGACCACCTAACCTGCCTCTTGAGAAATCTGTATGCAGGTCAGGAAGCAACAGTTAGAACTGGACATGGAAGAACAGACTGGTTCCAAATAGGAAAAGGAGTACGTCAAGGCTGGATATTGTCACCCTGCTTATTTAACTTCTATGCAGAGTACATCATGAGAAACACTGGACTGGAAGAAACACAAGCTGGAATCAAGATTGCCGGGAGAAATATCAATAACCTCAGGTTTGCAAGGACACCACTTTTATGGCAGAAAGTGAAGAGGAACTAAAAAGCCTCTTGATGAAAGTGAAAGAGGAGAGTGAAAAAGTTGGCTGAAAGCTCAATATTTATATAATGAAGATCATGGCATCTAGTCCCATCACTTCATGGGAAATAGATGGGGAAACAGTGTCAGACTTTATTTTTATGCGCTCCAAAATCACTGCAGATGGTAACTGCAGCCATGAAATTAAATGAGCTTACTCCTTGGAAGAAAAGTTATGACCAACTTAGCATATTCAAAAGCAGAGACATTACTTTGCCTACTAAGGTCCATCTAGTCAAGGCTATGGTTTTTCCTGTGGTCATGTATGGATTGAGAGTTGGACTGTGAACAAGGCTGAGCCCTGAAGAATTGATGTTTTTGAACTGTGGTGTTGGAGAAGACTCTTGAGAGTCCCTTGGACTGCAAGGAGATCCAACCAGTCCATTCTGAAGGTGATCAACCCTGGGATTTCTTTGGAAGGAATGATGCTAAAGCTGAAACTCTAGTACTTTGGCCACCTCATGCGAAGAGTTGACTGATTGGAAAAGACTCTGATGCTGGGAGGGATTGGGGGCAGGTAGAGAAGGGGACGACAGAGGATGAGATGGCTGGATGGCATCATGGACTCAATGGACGTGAATCTGAGTGAACTCCGGGAGTTGGTGATGGAGAGGGAGGCTTGGTGTGCTGCGATTCATGGGGTCGCAAAGAGTCGGACACGACTGAGCGACTGAACTGAACTGAACTGAACTGATCCGTCTTTTGGGGCTTCTCCTTTGCCCTTGGATATGGGATTTTTTTTTTTTTTTGGTTTGATCCAACAGTCTCCTGTGGATGTTGTTCAGTATCGAATTGCAATTTTGGAGTTGTCGAAGGAGAAGATGAGTGGATGCCCTTCTACTCTGCCATCTTGTTTCTTTAATATTCATTAATAGTCCAAAGTATTTTTAGTTTTTCTGTAAGATGAAGTAATTCTTTCAGGACTTTATTTTATTTGAGAATGACCTAGTCATTTGATAAACTTCCATCATTTAATTTAGCACAACTCAATTATCAAATATATAATTGTCAAATATCTGGAGAGACTAAAATAAATAGACATTCCTAAAATATATTTATTGATAATAGAGTTTATCTAAGGCTGTTATCTTCTTTATATTTTCTTTCCTTAAAAGATTTTTCACATTGAGTTAATTTCCTTGCTGACAAATTTGCAACAGATATAACAAGATTTTATTTAGCTTATATTAAACCTAGGCACAATGAAAGTATTATGTTGATTATTATATGGAGAACTCTAAAACATGTCTATATTAATTAGACTAACAAACTTAAACAGTAGTACTAGGTACTAATTTAATATTGACTATTTCCCAGTTCACTTGAACCTGAAATTCATTTAGCTTAATTCTTCTTGTATTTAGAACTGTTGATTTGTAAATGCTTTTTTTTTTTCTTTAGGCCAATTAGATTAGAGCTCATAGGCAAATTAATCTCAGCAAGTCTATCAAAGACAAAGAAAGACACATACTGAGACATACATTCAGTTCAGTTCAGTCACTCAGTCATGTCTGCTCTGTGATCCCAGGGACTGTAGCACCCCAGGCCTCCCTATCCATCACCAACTCCCGGAGTTTACTCAGACTCATGTTCATTGAGTCGGTGATGCCATCCAACCACCTCATCCTCTGTTATCCCCTTCTCCTCCTGCCTTCAATCTTTCCCAGCATCAGGGTCTTTTAAATGAGTCAGTTCTTCGCATCTGGTGGCCAAACTATTGGAGTTTCAGCTTCACCATCAGTCCTTCCAATGATCACTGAGGACTGATTTCCTTTAGGATAGACTGGTTGGATTTCCTTACAGTCCAAGGGACTATCAATAATCTTCTCCAACACCACAGTTCAGAAGCATCAATTCTTTGGTGCGCTGCTTTCTTTATAGTCCAACTTTCACATTCATACATGACTACTGGAAAAACCGTAGCTTTGACTAGATGGACCTTAGTCAGCAAAGTAATGTCTCTTCTCTTTAATATGCTGTCCTGGTTGGTCATAACTTTTCTTCCAAGGAGTAAGCGTCTTTTTATTTCATGGCTGCAGTCACCATCTGACACTGTTTCCACTGTTTCTCCATCTATTTCCCATGAACTGATGGGGCTGCATGCCATGATCTTCGTTTTCTGAATGTTGAGTTTTTAGCCAACTTTTTCACTTTCCTCTTTCTCTTTCATCAAGAGGCTTTTCAGTTCCTCTTCACTTTTTCCATAAGGCTGGTATCATCTGGATGTCTGAAGTTATTGATATGTCTCCTGGCAATCTTGATTCCAGCTTGTGCTTCATCCAGCCCAGTGCTTCTCATGATGTACTCTGCACGTAAGTTAAATAAGCAGGGTGACAATATCCAGCCTTGACGTACTCCTTTTCCTATTTGGAACCAGTCTCTTGTTCCATGTCCAGTTCTAACTGTTGCTTCTTGACCTGCATTTCTCAAGAGACAGATCAGATGGTCTGGTATTCCCATCTCTCTCAGAATTTTCCACAGTTTATTGTGATCACACAGTCAAAGGCTTTGGCATAGTCAATAAAGCAGAAATAGATGTTTTTCTGGAACTCTCTTGCTTTTTCCATGATCCAGCAGATGTTGGCAATTTGATCTCTGGTTCCTCTGCCTTTTCTAAATCCAGCTTGAATGTCTGGAAGTTTATGGTTCACATATTTTTGAAGCCTGGCTTGGAGAATTTTGAGCATTACTTTGCTAGCATGTGAAATGAGTGCAATTGTGCAGTAGTCTGAGTATTCTTTGGCATTGCCTTTCTTTAGGGTTGGAATGAAAAATGACTTTTTCCAGTCTTGTGGCTACTGCTGAGTTTTCCCTATTTGCTGGCATATTGAGTGCAGCACTTTCACAGCATCATCTTTTAGGATTTGAAATAGTTCAATCGGAATTCCATCATCTCCACTAGCTTTATTCAGAGAGACACAACAAGATATATAGCTTCAATTCCTGTTTGTTTGTTGTTTTTGTTTTTCCATCAGTTTCAGGAATTAGAGATGGTCTAGATAAGTGATCATGAGGGTTCTGGTCTCAAGGTATAAGGAGTGAAATTCAGGTTCTCCTATGTTGTCATTTAGTCGCTAAGTTGCATCCGACTCTGCAAGCTCAAGGCAAGAATACTGGAGTGAGTTGTCATTTCCTTCTCCAGGGGATCTTCCTGACCCAGGGATTGAACTCAAATCTCCAGCTTGGTGAGCAGATTCTTTACCACTGAATCACCTGAATTAGAACTTATTCTCTCAGAATTTTTTTTCAAATCTTTCATAATAGTCCAGAATGGACTCATTCAATCCTTTGAATGTTGAATTATTGTTCAGTCTAAGGTTTTGGGGGAAAACTCTAGGTTAAGTTTGAGCAATTTTTGAGGTAAATCCTTGCATTCAGTGTAAGCCTGAGATCCAAGATTCATTAAGGGATGTTTCCACCCTGCTTTCTTTATTCATTTCTTTTCTTCCTGCTTTCTTTATTCATTTCTTTTCTTCCTTTTCAGAAACTAACAGCTGTATTAATCAACACAGATCTGAAAGCCCAGGCTAATAGGACAAGATGGTTAACTTGAATTCCTCAGCAAATCCCAATAGGTCCTGACTCGGATTGGGAAATTCCTTAGCCAGGAGTAAGTTCTGCTCAGGCCCTGGGTGTGCAGCTCCTGAAGGGAACTATAGCAACTTCTGGTTATTATTTTTTAAAACATCTCCTTTGCTGGAGAAAGGGGAGCAGTATGAGGAGGAAGAATTAGAAAAGAAAAAAGAGGTAGCATCTGGCCAAATAATTCAAATAGAAGAGGATAACTTAGAGGGAAAGACAGAGTGCTAGCAGCCTTTTTCCTGTTTGTTTGATACAGTCTCGAGAAGTTTCAAGTGAAAGTGAAAGTAGCTCAGCTGTGTCTGACTCTGCAGCCCCATGGACTATACAGTCCTTGGGATTCTCCAGGCCAGAATCCTGGAGTGGGTAGCTTTTCCCTTCTCTAGAGGATCTTCCCAACCCAGGTATCAAACCCAGGTCTTCTGCATTGCAGGCAGATTCTTTACCAGCTAAACCACCAGAGAAGCTGAAGAATACTGGACTGGGTAACCTATTCCTTCTCCAGCAGACCTTCTTGTCCAAGGAATCAAACCGGGGTCTCCTGCATTGCAGGCGGATTCTTCACCAACTGAGCTATGAGGAAAACATAGTCTCAAGAGAAGCTTTTAGATACCAATCAAAGCAAGCATTCCATTCAGTCTGTTTGGTCTTACAGCCAGCTTGTTTAACGGTGTGCTCAAAATGTATCAATTTTAGAATATCAAAAAAAAAACATAATTTGGTCATTTTAAGCTGAGGTCTCCTTTAGTATAATTTCCTCAGTTAAGTAGGTACTTGCAAGCATAAGTTTTATTTGTTTATAACCCTGGCTGGGGTGTTATTTAGAGATGGGTTTTCTAATGCCCCTTATGAAAGCATCAGATCAGCCTCTTACCTAAACTCTCAGCACAAACCATTCAGTTTCCTACAACTGAGAAATTTCCGTATCTTTCAACAAAGCCCCATCCAATACTTTGCCGCTGGGTGAGTGTCATCCAGTATCTTTCAACCAGCCCCCACCCCTGCCACCCAGTATCTTTCCACTGGGTGAGTGTGTGTGTGTTAGTTGCTCAGTTGTGTCTGACTCTTTGCAACCTCATGGACTGTAGCCTGTCAGGCTTCTCTATCCATGGGATTTCTCAGGCAAGAAATACTGGAGTGGGTTGCCATTTCCTTCTCCAGGGTGTCTCCAGGAGACTCAGAATTGAACCTGGGTCTCCTGTATTGCAGGCAGATTCTTTAGGTAACTTTCAACTACCCACCCCCTCCCCTCCCACTAGAGTATCTTTCAGCAGGGAGGGGACAGATACATGCTCTACCACCAAATAAAACGCAAGATCATCAACCAATATGGGAAACCTGAGAACCAGGAGAGACTTACCAAATTCACGAACTCTCTGAGGAGATGGATGGACACAGGGCCTCTTCTGGTACCAAGACTCCAATTCCTCATAGAGTTCAATTGAAAGAGAAAAGTCCACTCTGAGTCCTTTCTTCTTGGTTGCCATAAAACCATAAAAAATTTTTTTAATGCACAATATGAGAGTTGCAAGGTAAGATATCTGGGGCAAAATAAGGACTGCAACCCAGGAGACAGCATCTCAGATAACTCTGAGAAACCAATCCAAAGAGATAAGGGAGAAAGGTCAGCATACATGTGATTCTGGTGAAGGGAGAATGCATGCAATCAAGTACATATTCTTCAAGAAGATTTCTACTAGTCTTGTGATACTTTTGAGATTCACAAGTAACATTCATCACCATGAAAGATTTCAGTGCTTTTCTAGAATGAGGAGATATAAGAATTGGGTTTATAAAATCAGTTCCTAACTATAGATTCAAGGGATTAGATTTGATAGACAGAATACCTGAAGAACTATGGATGGAAGTTTGTGACATTGTGCAGGAGGCAGTGATGAAGACCATCCCGAAGAAAAAGAAATGCAAAGAGGCAAAATGGTTGTCTGAGGAGGCCCTACAAATAGCTGAGAAAAGGAGAAAAGCTAAAGGCACAGGAGAAAAGGAAAGATATATTCATCTGAATGCAAAGTTCCAAAGAATAGCAAGGAGAGATTTAAAAAAAAAAAAAAAAGCCTTCCTCAGTGATCAATGCAAAGAAATAGAGGAAAAAATAGAATGGGAAAGATTAGAGATGTCTTTAAGAAAATTAGATAAATAAAATACCAAGGGAATATTTCATGCAAAGATGGACACAATTAAGGACAGAAATGGTATGGACCTAACAGAAGCAGAAGATGTTAAGAAGAGGTGGCAAGAATACCCAGAAAAACTGTACAAAAAGATCTTCATGACCCAGATGATCACTATGGTGTGGTTACTCGCCTAGAGCCAGACATCCTGGAATGTGAAGCCAAGTGGGCCTTAGGAAGCATCACTACGAACACAGCTAGTGGAGGTGATGGAATTCCAGTTGAGCTATTTCAAGTCTGAAAAGATGATGCAGTGGAAGTGCTGCACTCAGTATGCCAGCAAATTTGGAAAACTCAGCAGTGGCCACAGGACTGGAAAAGGCCAGGTTTCATTCCAATCCCAAAGAAAGGCAATGCCAAAGAATGCTCAAACTACTGCACAATTGCACTCATCTCACACACTAGCAAAGTAATGCTCAAAATTCTCCAAGCCCGGCTTCAATAGTACATGAACCATAAATTTCCAGATGTTCAAGCTGGATTTAGAAAACACATAGGAACCAGAGATCAAATTGCCAACATCCATTGGATCATCAAAAAAAAAAAAAAGGAGAGAGAGAGAGAGAGTTCCAGAAAAACATCTTCTTCTGCTTTGTTGACTACCCAAAGACTTTGACTATGTGGATC
The DNA here is from genome assembly GCA_917880005.1 of Nanger dama. Classification (NCBI taxonomy): domain Eukaryota; kingdom Metazoa; phylum Chordata; class Mammalia; order Artiodactyla; family Bovidae; genus Nanger; species Nanger dama. The sequence continues at coordinate 5,402,187 of CAKJTW010000044.1, read as the reverse complement.
ACCACAAATTGTGGAAAATTCTGAAAGAGATGGGAATTCCAGACCACCTTACCTGCCTCCTGAGAAATCTGTATGCAGGTCAGGAAGCAATAGTTAGAATCAAACATGGAATAACAGACTGTTTCCAAATCAGAAAAGGAGTAAGTCAAGGCTGTATATTGTCACCCTGCTTACTTAACTTATGTGCAGAGTGCATTATGTGAAATGCTGGGCTGAATGAAGCACAAGCTAAAATCAAGATTGCTGGGAGAAACATCAATAACCTCAGATATGCAGATGATACCACCCTTATTGTAGAAAGCAAAGAACTGAAGAGCTTCTTGATGAAAGTGAAAGAGGAAAGTGAAAAAGTTTGCTTAAAGCTCAACATTCAGAAAACTAAGTTCATGGCATCCGGTCCCATCACTTCATAGCAAATAGACGGGGAAATAATGGAAACAGTGATAGACTTGATATTTTTGGGCTCCAAAATCACTGCAAATAGTGACTGTAGCCATGAAATTAAAAGATGCTTGTTCCTTGGAAGAAAAACTATGACAAACCTAGACAGCATATTAAATAGCAGAGACCTTACTTTACCAACAAAGGTCCGTCTGGTCAAAGCTATAAATTTTTCCAGTTGTCATGTATGGATGTGAGAGTTGGACTTTAAAGAAAGCTGAGCACCAAAAAATTGATGCTTTTGAACTATGATATTAAAGACTCTTGAGAGTCCCTTGGACTGCAAGGAAATCCAAGCAGTCAATCCTAAAGGAAATGAGACCTTAATATTCATTGGAAGGACTGATGCTGAAGTTAAAACCGCAATACTGATGAAAAGAACTGACTCATTGAAAAAGACCCTTATGCTGGGAAAGGTTGAAGGTCAGAGGAGAAGAGGTAAACAGAGGATGAGATGGTTGGGTGGCATCACCGACTTGACGGACATGAGTTTGAGCAAGCTCTGGGAGTTGGTGATGGACAGGAAAGCCTGGTGTGCCTCAGTCCATGGGGTCGCAAAGAGTAGGACATGACTGAGCGACTGAACTGAAATGAACTGAACTATCTGAAAAAGTATTCTGCTGGTTCCCCCTCCTGCCCCCACCCTCACCCCCCGCCACGCCCCGCCCCAAGCAGAGGTCCTCAGAGTTCTCCACCCTGAACTCTTTTCAGGAGGTGCTGAAGAAATCAGCTGCAGCAGCCTATGATTTAATCCTTGTAGAAGTAGATGGCAAGCATCCATAGCAAGTGCCAATTTGTAGCTGACAGCACCATATCAGGAATTCAGTGTTGGTCTCTGCTGCTAGCAAATTGAGCAGTTGGCTTTGGTCCATGTAGGGAAGTCCTCAGGAAGCCATAGACACACACTGGGAGGGAGGATTTAATATAGCAAGAGGAGGGAAAACGGGCGTTTGGGTTACTTCTTCACGTAATTAACTTGTGCCTCGGGGCCCCCTTTGGCCCAGTAACATGTATTACTTCCATTTGATGATGGAGAGTTGCTGCGCAGTCACATTCAACATCATGGCTTGCTGTGTCACACAACGCCCAATTTATGGTGGGCGGCTCAGGCAACATGCAACTTTACGGTTCATGGTTAAGCATTCAGTCCCCACTAAGACCCAGCAACAGACCAAGAGCTGTTTCAGAGCAGTCATTTGCAGGGAGTAGAAAGACTTTTCTCCAAACTCGAGTCTCATTGTAGGTCTAGAACAAAGAAGGTGTGTGTGTGTATGTTGGAGAGTTGAGGGTGGATGGGGAGGTAGGAGGTCCTGAGCAGAGTCAGAAATCTTGCATGGCAACTGCCTCAGGCGAGGGTCCTTACAGTTTCCTCTGCCAGTGTAGGAGGATTAATCCTCTCAGATAGGGGTAACAAGGCTGCTTCACTGGGGGTAGAGAGGCTGTTTCTTATAGGCAAAGAAGACTCATCAGAATTTAGGGTGTCAAATTTCCCAGGTTCATTAGGTACCCGCCCCCCCGCCCCCCGCCCCATCCCCATTCCAGCCTTCAGGAAACCATTCCTTCCCAATGGAGCAAACAGTAGATACACTGCAAATTTGGAAATTCAATTTGCATTATTAGTCACTCACTGGATGAGATTCTATCTTTGATTTTCAGCCATCTCAGCCCTGGAGCTGCTGTAGAGAAAGGGTCCCTTTCAGGACAGAGAGAGAAGCTTTCAGGTATTTATTCAGTACTTGAGCTGGGAATTTGATTCTTGAGCTCATTCTTTTCTTTCCCTACTTTACCCAGCATTGATAGGAGCAACCAGCCAGTCTCATATACTCATTAGTCTGACAAAACTGCTTGAAAGTATCATATACATGGTACTCAGATGCTTGCTTCTTTAAAGTGTTTGGTTAGGAATGAACAGTGGTGATATTTTATGTGTCTCTATTGGCCAGATTATGCCATAGACATCGCTGCTCTCTTTACAAATATAGTCTTTAGCATCCAGATTAGAGACCCAAATCCAGAAACCACAGAACCAATTCAGAAAACTTATTTCTAAGGCTTTTTTCCCTCTAGAATTACTCTCATTACCAAAATCTCTTTTAGTCAGAGTTCTCTGGAAAAACAGAACCCATAGGAGATATAATAGATGCATTACACCTGACTCTAGAACAACACGAGTTTGAACTGCATGGGTCCATGTATATGCAAATTAAAAAAGTAATTACATACTATAATGTTGTATATTACAATTCACAGTGATTGAATTCATGGATTGGAACAGCAAATATAAAGGGCTAACTGTAAAATTACATGGCTCCCTAACTTCACATGGTTCAAGGGTCAAATGTATATTATATAAAAATTATAATTACATAATTATTAATAGAATTTATACATGTTATATTTCTTAGAATAAATAGCCAATTTATTAGAATAATTCTCTTTATATGTCTTATTATATATAGTTATATGTAGATATGTAAAAATGATTTATTTGGAAAGACTGGTCTCCTTGGCCAATATATTTTGTGTATATGTGTGTGTGTGTGTGTACAAATAAAGTCAAAGTGTTAGTTGCTCAGTTGTGTCCAACTTTTGCAACCCCATGGACTGTAGCCCACCAGGCTTCTCTGTCCATAGAATTTTCTATGCAAGAATGCTGGAGTGGGTAGCCATTGCCTTCTCCAGGGGATCTTTCTGACCCAAGGTTCAAACCCAAGTCTCCTGTATTGCAGGCAGGTTCTTTATCATCTGAGCCACTGGGGAAGCCCCGTATATATATGATTATAAATATAACTATAGAAATTTTATATAGTAGAAGTAAACTTCTATATATAAATATAAAATATAAATATGTTTACAAAGAGATTTATTCTAAGAAATTGGCTCACACAGTTATGGAATCTGGGATGTCCAAAATCTGAAATGTGGGTCTGCAACCTTGTGGCCCAGAAGAGCCAGTGGTACAGATAAAACCCAAAGGCAGGCTAATGGAGAATTTTCTCTTACTTAGGCTGGCTGGTCTTTTGTTCTATTCATTCCTTTAACTTATTTGAGAGGGCCACCCACATTATAAAGGGCAATCTGCTTTACCCAAAGTTCATTGATTTAAATGTTAATCTCATCCCCAAAACCCTCAAGATGATGGTGTAAAACTAGTCATTATAAGAATTAACAAGAAAAATCACATGATTATATCAATACACATAGAAAAAAGGATCAAAGCATAATAAACTGAGAACAGGAATGTACTTCTTCAGTCTGATAAAGTGAAAGTGAAAGTCATTCAGTCATGTCCGACTCTTTGTGACCCCATGGACTATACAGTCCATGGAATTCCCTAGGCCAGAATACTGGAGTGGGTACCCTTTCCCTTCTCCAGGGCATCTTCCCAACCCAGAGATCGAACCTAGGTCTCCTGCATTGCAGGCAGTTTCTTTACCAGCTGAGCCACAAGGGAATCTGATAAAGAGTATAAAACATACAAACTAACTAACATAATTCTTAGTAGTAAGAATTATGGGAAGATGGGAACCTCCCATAATAAGATGGGAACTAGACAAGGATGCCTACTGTTACTGCTGTTATTCAATAAATGCAGGAACCCTTGCAAATGTTTAAAAGCAAGAAAAAAATAAAGGACATTCACATTTGAAAGGAGACAAAACTGTCTTTATTCAGACATTATTATTTTACATAGAAAATTCCAATCTCATTTTTAAAAACATCTTGGAATTAATAATTGAGTTTATCAAGCTTATAGCACACAAGAGCAATGTACGAAATCAGTTGTGTTTCTGTATAATCATAATAGACAATTGAAAAGTGATTTTTAAAAATAGTAACATTTACAATAACATTGATGAAATTCTTACATATAAATATAGCAAACTGTGTGAGGACATGTTTGCTGACAAATATAAAATGCCAGTGAAAAAGATTAAAGACCTAAACAAACAGAATGACATAGTGTTCACAGGTTAAAATGTCAATCTCCCTAAATTGATTTATAGATTCAGTCTTAACAAGACTCTTTCTATATATAGACAAATTGAATCTAAAGTATGTATGCTAAAAATTAAAGAACTAGAATATCCAAAAGAGTTTTGGAAAAAAAAAAAGCAAAAAGATTAGAGGACTCATGTTACCTGATTTTAAAATAAGTGATAAAACTCTGGTAATAAATGCAATGTAATAGTGTGGTAAAAGTATCAGTTCAGTTGCTCAGTCCTGTCCGACTCTTTGTGACCCCATGGACTGCAGCACGCCAGGCTTCCCTGTCCATCACCAACTCCTGGAGCTTGTTCAAACTCATGTCCATCATCCAATTATCTCATCCTCTGTCATCCCCTACTCCTTTTGCCTTCAACCTTTCTCGGCATCAGGGTCTTTTCAAATGAGTCAGTTCTTTGCATCAGGTGGCCAAAGTATTGGAGCTTCAGCTTTAGCATCAATCTTTCCAATGAATATTCAGGACTAATTTCCTTTAGGATTGGCTGGTTGGATCTCCTTGCAGTCCAAGGGATTCTCCAGAGTCTTCTTCAACACCACAGTTCAAAAAAAGGTAAAAGTATAGAGATACCCCTCAATGAAACACAAAGAAAATCCAGAAATAGGCCAGACAAATATGGCCCACTGAATTCTGACAAAGTTTCAAAGGCAGCTCAGTCAAAAAAGAACAGGTTTTTCAATAAATAGTTCTGAACAATGGAACGCCATATGCGGGAAAAAAAAAGAACCTCAATCTGTATACATCTCACACCATATTAAAAATTACCTTCAGTTCAGTTCAGTTCAGTCGCTCAGTTGTGTCCGACTCTTTGCGACCCCATGAATCGCAGCACGCCAGGCTTCCCTGTCCATCACCAACTCCCAGAGTTCACTCAGACTCATGTCCATCGAGTCCGTGATGCCATCCAGCCATCACGTCCCCTGTCGTCTCCTTCTCCTCCTGCCCCCAATCCCTCCCAGCATCAGAGTCTTTTCCAGTGAGTCAACTCTTCACATGAGGTGGCCAAAGTACTGTAGTTTCAGCTTTAGCATCATTCCTTCCAAAGAAATCCCAGGGCTGATCTCCTTCAGAGTGGACTGGTTGGATCTCCTTGCAGTCCAAGTGACTCTCAAGAGTCTTCTCATAGACTTAAATACATAGACCTAAATGTAAAACATAAAACTGTGAAACTCTTAGGAGAAAAATCCTCATGACCTAAATTAATCAAAGAGTTCTTAGACTCGACACCAAAAAGAAATGCTTTTCCATTAAAAAATTGATAAATTGAAAGGTTCGATGCATGAGACAGGATGCTCAGGGCTGGTGCACTGGGATGACCCTGAGGGATGGGATGGGGAGGGAGGTGAAAGGGGGTTCATGATGGGAAACACATGTACACCCATGGCTGAGTCATATCAATGTAACTACAATATTGTAAAGTAATTAGCCTCTGACTAAAATAAATAAATTAAAAATAATAATAATAAAATAAAAAATAAAAACCCTTGCCCTGTAAAGGATATTGTTAAAAGAATAAAAGAACAAGCCACAGACTGGGAGAAAATATTAGCAAATCACATATCAAAGACCTTGTATCTAGAATCTAAAAAGAAGTCTCAACAATAAGAAAAAAAAAAGAATAAAATGAGCAAAACACTTTACCAAAGGAGATAAACCACAAACACATGAACAGATGCTCAATATCATTAACTATTAGGGAAATACCACAATACAAGTATTAGAATGGCGAAAAGATAAATAAATGAAAGACCAAAAGCATGAACAATAATACCAGGTACTGACAAGAGTAGAAAGCAACTTTTAACATATATTGTTAGTGGGAATGCAGATGGTACAGTCACTCTGTAAAATAGTTAGGCAGTTTGTATAATAAACTATAGATGCACATAACAACTTGGATGAATCTCTCGGGCATCATGGTTAGTGAAAAAGTCATTCTCAAAAGTACCTACCCCGTGATTCTGTTTATATGACATTTTGGAAAAAGCAAAACTGCAGTGATGGAGAACAGATCAGGGTTGCCCCTGAACTAAAAGCAGAATAAGGATTTGACTGCAAAGAGGCAGCATAAGAGGTTTCTTAGGGGTGTGGAAATTGCTTTGTGTTCTGTCTGTGACTGTGGTTATAAGAATCTCTGCATATATAAAAACTCAGAATTGTTCACAAAGTCAATTTTATTATATATAAAGGATTAGATATACATATATATGTTTAAAGTTTTATATATCAGGTTTATATGTGTATGTATATATATCTGAAAGTCATTATGTAATATGAAGTAGTTACCAATGAGCTAGAAATTTTTAAAGTAAGGAACAAAGAAAAATATCATTTTAGAATGCTTAATTATACGTCATTTATCGATGAATAGAGTCTGTACGTTTTACAGAATTGTTGTGGGAATTGGATTCCTAAAATTATAGCTGTCCCGTTTCTTGGGTATAATTAGATGTGGAATAGTGTTCTACATTGTTTAAAAAGAGGGGGGGTGGGGGGAGAAATGTCAAAGCTTTTCTGTCTGGCTGAAATGATAGGCCAAACAGCACAGAAATGTCTTTGGTTTTGGAAATTGACATTTGGGCGCAGATTGTCCAATTATCTGGGCCATCAGCCTCGAGTCTGAGCTGTCCACACTGATGCTTTCTAGGCCCAAGGCCAAGGCCTCTAGGCCAGGAAACGCTTCACTGACATCAGGAGACCAAAACTGGAGAGGAAAGGAGGAAGGGGTCCTCTCAGGATCCATGGCTGCTTTGAAAGAGATATTTGACTCTTAAGGTTTGGGATTTGGCTTCACTAGTAGCTCAGCTGGTAAAGAATCTGCCTGCAATGCAGGAGACCCCTGTTCAATTCCTGGGCCAGGAAGATTCCCTGGAGAAGGAATAGGCTACCCACTCCAGTATTCTTGGGCTTCCCTTGTGGCTCAGCTGGTAAAGAATCCGCCTGCAATGCAGGAGACCAGGGGTTCAATCCTGAGGTTGAGAAGATCCCCTGGAGAAGGGAAAGGCTACCCACTCCAGTATTCTGGCCTGGAGAATTCCATGGACTGTATAATCCATTGGGTCGCAAAGAGTCGGACACGACTGAATGACTTTCACTTTCTTTCACTAAGGTTCAGGATAAGAGGTTTTACCTTTTCAAATTAGTTCATGATGATTCAGCATGTGGGAGTTTAGTCAAAAATTTCAGTGTGTACTTGAAATGGAGACCAGGACTGTGGAACTGGAAGGCTTCTGTGTTGTTCTCTTTCCAACAGTGTATCTCCTTCCCAATAGAGCCCAGCGTGAAATCCCTCCCAAATGTGGAGCCCTCAGATGAAAGGCCCCTTCAACACCAGCACCTCAAAGGCAGATCCAGTTGTGATTAGAGATGGTGCTCAATTTGGGACTTCAGTTTTTCAAAGAGGCTCCCATCTTCTTTACGATTGGATACAAATCTCACCTTCATAAAGTCTTCACTACCTAGAGGGAGATGACTTGCCAGGGTTTGGCTTTATCACAGCTTACTAGGTGATTTATAACTTGAACTCTGTGCCAGCTTCTTACAGCAGCCCACATGGACTAATATAAAGGATTCTGGAAACCACCTACTCTCCTAAATATCTCATCCACTGGCCTCCAAGAGTACCCCAAATACCTACAATATTTACTCTTTGAACCAAGTTATTAAAATGAAAATGTTAACCAGGATAGAGTAATCCATTGACTCATCACCACCCAAGTGGTTGACTACTCCAACAAGGAGAAGAGCCCTGATGAGATGGGACTGCTTTCAGGGAAGATAGCATTTGAACTCTAGGACTTGGAGGTGGTCCTGCATTTGAGGGAGCTGCGTAAATGTACTGAAGGCCTGAGAGATGGGGAGCAGCAAGGGGCACATCCACACATCATCGTGCTCATTACTCCTTTCACAAATATGGTCCTTTCTTCCCAGAGCACCTGTTGGGCACCTGACGGTGCCTTTCCTAGGGTTGCTCACCCAGAATAAGTTAAGAGAACTGGTACAGTTTCCATCTCCTGGCAGCTAACACATCAGCACAGATTACACTGTGCCAAATCAAAATATTAGAAACAGACATCAATTAATAAACTAGGGGTTTATGTTTTTACATTAATGAAAAGCAAATGGGCCAGTGTGCTTGGCAGAGGAATGTGAGAGGAAGGAATTGTGGTGGTAAATCAACACCCCTTATCTAAATATTGGGGCAATTTCTTAGTGATAAGTATCCCAGAAATATTTAAAACCTGGGATGCAGAGTGCTTTAGTGAGCTGACAGGGAACAGGCATTCCATTGCAGACATGGCTTTGGGGAAAGAGTGGAACAGGAACAAAATGCGAAAAGATAAAGTGCTTGAATATTTAAGTGCCAGGTGGCAAGATGAAGGGATGGATGACAAAAGCCAAAAAGGATGCAGGCAGTGTGGAACAGGCTGCTTCTATGTCCCCTGGCATCCCCTTGATTTGGAGGCAGTTATCTCAGCTCTCCAGCTCCTCAAGAACGATGGTCCCTTGGAAAGACCCTCCTGGCAGATACTACTCTTGTTAGGCCTGGAATTCTAGACATCCTGGACTAAGAAGTGGACAAGCTTAGCAACAGAATGTGGGGAAATTCTGCTGGTCCATGCCCAGAAACAGTCAGAACTCATTAACACCTAGTTAGCCCATCAACAGCATCTCTTCCCCAACTCCTAACCCAGCCCTTTGGGAGCATGGACTGGCCTCTTGCTCCCTCAGGAACCTAACTTCTTTTTCTTTTCCAACTTATCTTTGGGGGCCATTTGAAAAAAATAATCTATTATGCAAATCTCCAAATACCTTCAAAAGTAGAGAGACTAGGTGAATGCACCTATATGCCGCTTCAGTGAGTCACAGATAAGCTTGTTACAGCGACACACTGACTCTCCTCCTAACCCAGCTACTAGATTATTTCAAAGCAAACCCAAGACATCATACCATTTTGTTTATAAATAACAAAGTATGCATATCCAAAAAGTTAAAGACTCATTTTGAAAAATAATAATAAGCTCAATATCATGACCACATCTGTATTTTTAGCAAAAAGACTAAGTGCCATCATATATATGGGAAATCTCCTCACTGTGCCTTCTAGAGTGGGGGATGCAAGAGCTACAGGTAAGGGCTCAAGCTCTGAGTTCCAGGATGGGGCCTTCCTAGAAATCTGACAACCTTGCCAGAATTCACTATTATAAACTTCAAGTTCCCTTGCTTGATTCACTCTCCTTGCCTTCCAGCTCTGCTGTACTTGGTCCCACTCTTGCTGCCCTCCAGCTCTACTGTAAGTCTAAAATAGAACAACAAAAAAAAAACCTGCCTATGGGTGATGAATGCTCCCAGTCTCTATTTTTTGTCATCAGGTCCTAGATCAAGACTTGGGGCCGTTTCTTTACCCATGAAACAAGATACAGCGTGACACTGTAGGGCCGAGGTGATCACTGGCAACAGTACTGGTCAAACGCCTGCTTCACAGTGGGCGCTCAGAACTGTCCCTCTGACTTTGATTCTGGACTGGATGACATGCTGATTTGTTGACTTAGCATCAGATGTCAGCTTGTTACCTGCCCACCCTGGCAGTGCCCATCTCTGTGCCTATTGTTTACTTTCAGTTTACCTATACAATTACAACTGAATTAAGTTTCGTATAGATAGCATATTGATTGGGTCATGATTGTTAATCCATTCTGTCAATCAACCTCTGGTGTACTTAGATCATTTGCATTTAATGTGGTTACTGAAGTATTAGGACTTAAATCTGCCATTTTACTGTTTTCTGTTTCTCATTCCACTCTTTCCTTTTTCTTTCTTTCTTGTGAGTTTCTTAAACATTTTCCAGGGACTTTCCTGGTTCCAGTGGCTGTGACTCCGTGCTCCCAATGCAGGGGCCAAACCTTGATCCCAGGTCAGAGAACTAGATTCCACATACTAAACTAAGTGTACACGTGCTCAACTGAATGTCCCACACGCCACAGCTAAAGATCCCATGTGCCCCAACTAAGACCCTGCACATCCATATAAATAAATAATTTAAAATTTTTTTAGAGTTCTATTTTTACTTATCTGAAGTATTTTAAGTACATCTCTTTGTGTAGTTTCCTTAGTGAAAACTTAAGGCATTAAAACATGTGTTCATAATTTACCAGTCTACTGGCATCACTATTTTAACACTTGTATGAAAGTAGGAATCTTACCATTTGGGTCCCTTTACCATCCTCTCCACACTTTATAACATAATTGCCTTAAATATGTCCTTGACATATATTAAGCACCTCATTAATTGATGTTTTAATTTTTGTTTCAAACTTCAATTTTAAAACTCAAGAGGAGAAGGAGATTGTATTTTATTTTACTCTATATTACCCATTTCATTTCTTCCTTTCTGGTCTTCCAAGTTTCTTTCTATTACCATTTTTTCTTTCTGTTAGAAGAAATTTCTTTAGTCATTCTCCTAGGATTGGTCTGTTAGTAACAAATTCTCCTTATTTTCCTTTATCCTTTATTATATGCTTTTATTATCTCTTCATGCCTGAAAGATATTTTTGCTGGATTTGGAATTCTGGGTTGACAATTCTTTTCTTTCTACACTTGAAAAATATGCCACTTCTTTCCAGACTTGTGATTTCTGGTGAGAAATCAACTCTCATTCAAATATTTGTTAGCCTGTAGATAATGTGTTATTTTTCTCTATGCTTTTTCCTATGTCCTTAGTTTTCAAAAGTTTGATTATGATGTGTCTGAGCATGGATTTCTTTAATTTATCCTATTTAGAATTTGCTCAGCCTCTTAAATATAGGTTTATGCCTCTCCAAATTTGGAGAAACAAGCTTCAAACATTTTCCAGCACCATTCTTCTTTTTCTCTTGGGATTCTGATGAAATAAATGTCAGACTTTTTATTGCTATTCTACAGATTCTTGAGGATTTCTTCATTTTATTCATCTTATTTTTTGTCTTTTGTTCAAATTGGGTAATTTCTACTTGTCTGTCTTCAAGTTTACAGGTTCTTTCCTCTTCTTTGCTATCAAGTGCATTAATAATTTTTAAATTTTGGTTATTATATTTTTCAGTTCTACAATTTCTACATGGATCTTTCTCTATTTTCTTGCTAGGACTTTTCAATTTTTAATTTGTTTCAAAAGTGCTTCCAATTACTTATTAGAGCATTTTTTATGATGTCTGCTTTAAAATTCTTGTCAGAAAATTCCAACATCTGAATCATCTCACTTGATTATTTTTCAAGTTGTGATTCTGGTTCTTGGTATAATGAATGACTTTTTTAAACATTATGCATGAAATTATGTATATGTATGATATTATGTATTGTATGATATTATAATTATTTATGACATTTGGGAATTATGTATGAGACTCTGAATCCTATTAAATTCTTTCATTTTATCAGGCAGTCATTTGCTTAGACTTAGCATGCAAGTCAACTCTGCTTCTTTTGTGGGTTCAGTTCAGTCACTCAGTTGTGTCCAACTCTTCGTGACACCATGGACTGTAGTACACCAGGCTTCCATGTCCATCACCAACTCTCAGAGCTTACTCAAACTCATGTCCATCAAGTTGGAGATGCCATCCAACCATCTCATCCTCTGTCATCTCCATCTCCTCCTGCCTTCAATCTTTCCCAGGATCAGGGTCTTTCCAAATGAGTCAGCTCTTTGCATTAGGTGGCCAAAGTATTGGAGTTTCAGCTTCAATATCAGACCTTCCAATGAATATTGGGAATGATTTCCTTTAGGATGGACTGGTTGGATCTCCTTGCAGTCCAGGTGACTATCAACAGTCTTCTCCAATACCACAGTTCAAAACCATCAAGTCTTTGAGGCTCAGCTTTCTTTATAGTCCAACTGTCACATCCATACATGGCTACCGGAAAAACCATTGCTTTGACTGTATGGACCTTTATGGCAAACTAATGTCTCTGCTTTTTAATATACTGTCTAGATTGGTCATAGCTTTTCTTCCAAGAAGCGAGCGTCTTTTAATTTCATGGCTGCAATCACCATCTGCAGTGATTTTGAATCCCCCAAAATAAAGTCTCTCACTATTTCCATTATTTCCCCATCTATTTGCCATGAAATGATGGGACTGCGATAGAAGCAAGGTCCGAGTCTGTAAAGAGCAGTACTGAATAGGAACCTGGAATGCTAGGTCCATGAATCAAGGCAAATTGGAAGTGGTCAAACAAGAGATGGCAAGAGTGAACGTCGATATTCTAGGAATCAGCGAACTAGAATGGACTGGAATGGGTGAATTTAACTCAGATGACCATTATATCTACTACTGTGGCCAGGAATCCCTTAGAAGAAATGGAGTAACCATCATGGTCAACAAAAAGAGTCCGAAATGCAGTACTTGGATGCAGTCTCAAAAATGACAGAATGATCTCTGTTCATTTCCAAGGCAAACCATTCAATATCACAGTTATCCATGTCTATGCCCCAACCAGTAACACTGAAGAAGCTGAAGTTGAATGGTTCTATGAAGACGTACAAGACCTTTTAGAACTAATACCCAAAAAAGATGTCCTTTTCATTATAGGGGACTGGAATGCAAAAATAGGAAGTCAAGACACACCTAGGGTAACAGGTAAATTTGGCCTTGCAGTATGGAATGAAGCAGGGCAAAGGCTAATAGAGTTTTGCCAAGAGAACGAACTGGTTATAGCAAACACCTGTTTCCAACAACACAAGAGAAGACTCTACACATGGACATCACCAGATGGTCAACACCGAAATCAGTTTGATTATATTCTTTGCAGCCCAAGATGGAGAAGCTCTATACAGTCAACAAAAACAAGACCAGGAGCTGACTGTGGCTCAGATCATGAACTCCTTATTACCAAATTCAGACTTAAATTGAAGAAAGTAAGGAAAACTGCTAGACCATTCAGGTATGACCTAAACCAAATCCCTTATGATTATACAGTGGAAGTGAAAAATAGATTTAAGGGACTAGATCTGATAGATTGAGTGCCTAATGAACTATGGAATGAGGTTCATGACATTGTACAGGAGACAGGGATCAAGACCATCCCCAAGGAAAAGAAATGCAAAAAGCGAAATGGCTGTCTGGGGAAGCCTTACAAATAGCTGTGAAAAGAAGAGAAGCAAAATGCAAAGGAGAAAAGGAAAGATATAAGCATCTGAATGCAGAGTTCCAAAGAATAGCAAGAAGAGATAAGAAAGCCTTACTCAACGATCAATGCAAAGAAATAGAGGAAAACAACAGAATGGGAAAACTAGAGATGTCTTCAAGAAAATTAGAGATACCAAGGGAACATCTCATGCAAAGATGGGCTCAATAAAGGACAGAAATGGTCTGGACCTAACAGAAGCAAAAGATATTAAGAAGAGGTGGCAAGAATACACAGAAGAACTGTACAAAAAAGACCTTCATGACCCAGATAATCATGATGATGTGATCACTCACATAGAGCCAAACATCCTGGAATGTGAAGTCAAGTGGGCCTTAGAAAGCATCACTATGAACAAAGCTAGTGGAGGTGATGGAATTCCAGTTGAGTTATTTCAAATCCTGAAAGGTGATGCTGTGAAAGTGATTCACTCAATATGCCAGCAAATTTGGAAAACTCAGCAGTGGCCATGGGATTGGAAGAGGTCAGTTTTTACTTCAATCCCAAAGAAAGGCAATGCCAAAGAATGCTCAAACTACCGCACAAGTGCCCTCATGTCATATGCTAGTAAAGTAAAGATCAAAATTCTCCAAGCCAGGCTTCAACAGTATGTGAACTGTGAACTTCCAGATGTTCAAGCTCATTGTAGAAAAGGCAGGGGAACCAGAAATCAAATTGCCAACATCCACTGACTTATCAAAAAAGCAAGAGAGTTCCAGAAAAACATCTATTTCTGCTTTATTGACTATGCCAAAGACTTTGACTGTGTGGATCACAATAAAGTGTGGAAAATTCTGAAAGAGATGGGAATACCAGACCACCTGACCTGCCTCTTGAGAAATCTGTATGCAGGTCAGGAAGCAACAGTTAGAACTGGACATGGAACAACAGACTGGTTTCAAATAGGAAAAGGAGTACGTCAAGGCTGGATATTGTCACCCTGCTTATTTAACTTATATGCAGAGTACATCATGAGAAATGCTGGACTGGAAGAAACACAAGCTGGAATCAAGATTGCTGGGAGAAATATCAATAACCTCAGATATGCAGATGACACCACCCTTATGGCAGAAAGTAAAGAGGAGCTAAAAGGCCTCTTGATGAAAGTGAAAGAGGAGAGTGAAAAAAGTTGACTGAAAGCTCAACATTCAGAAAATGAAGACCATGGCATCTGGTCCCATCACTTCATGGGAAATAGATGGGGAAACAGTGGAAACAGTGTCAGACTTTATTTTGGGGGCTCCAAAATCACTGCAGATGGTGACTGCAGCCATGAAATTAAGAGAAGCTTACTCCTTGGAAGAAAAGTTATGACCAATCTAGATAGCATATTCAAAAGCAGAGACATTACTTTGCTGACTAAGGTCCATCTAGTCAAGATTATGGTTTTTCCTGTGGTCATGTATGGATGTTGGAGTTGGACTGTAAAGAAAGTTGAGCCCCGAAGAATTGATGATTTTGAACTGTGGTGTTGGAGAAGACTCTTCAGAGTCCCTTGGACTGCAAGGAGATCCAACCAGTCCATTCTAAAGGAGATCACTCCTGGGTGTTCTTTGGAAAGACTGAAGCTAAAGCTGAAACTCCAATACTTTGGCCACCTCATGCAAAGAGTTGACTCATCGGAAGACTCTGATGTTGGGAGGGATTGGGGGCTGGAGGAAAGGGGGGATGACAGAGGATGAGATGGTTGGATGGCATCACCAACATGATGAACATGATTTTGGGTGTACTCTGGGAGTTGGTGATGGACAGGGAGGCCTGGTGTGCTGCAGTTCATGGAGTCGCAAAGAGTCGGACACGACTGAGTGACTGAACTAAACTGAACTGAACTGATGGAACTGTATGCCATGATCTAGTTTTCTGAATGTTGAGCTTTAAGCCAACTTTTTCACTCACCTCTTTCACTCTCATCAAGAGGCTCTTTTACTTCTTCTGTTTCTGCCATAAGGGTGGTGTCATCTGCATATCTGAGGTTATTGATATTTCTCCCAGCAATCTTGATTCCAGCTTGTGCTTCTTCCAGCCCAGCGTTTGTCATGATGTACTCTGCATAGAAGTTAAATAAGCAGGGTGACAATATCCAGCCTTGACGTACTCCTTTCCCAATTTGGAACTAGTCTGTTACTCCATGTCCAGTTCTAACTGTTGCTTTCTGACCTACATACAGATTTCTTAGGAGGCCGTTACGTCTTCGTGGGTTACCTAGGCTAATCTGAAACTCAGGGTGGTATTCTCTACTGTAGATCTCAAACTTTCTTGTCATGTTAATTCTGGTCAGTTTCATGTGTGGGAACTCACTGTTTTGTTATTCCTCAAACGCTGAGATTCCTAGCCTGTCTGTCTTTTCTTTCCACTATTCAGAGGCTTCTTATGTTTGTTCTTTTACAGCAAAGATTTTTAGTTGTTCTTAAGAGAAGAATACGAAGAAATAAGCCTCATCCATATTGCTTGGCTGGCTTACCACATTCAGAGGATTTTCTGGGACCAAGTGAGGCTGGCGCCATTCTTGGTCTTTTCTAGGATCAGAGAGCTGGTTTCTGATTTGAGATGGCTCCCGTTGAAGATGTAAGGTCCTTCAGAGTCTTGGAGCCATCATGGAACACTTTCTTGATTCTACAAACACGGCTGAAAATGACTGCTGCCAGAGGCATCCTGGCTTGTCTGTGCACATGGTGCTGCCCCTGTCTCTACTAGGGAATCAGCCACAGTGTCCTCACACAGGACTTCTGTCCCCCTAAGGCCACAGCTGTGCTGCGCGAACAGTCCCAGTATCCTACTTCCGATACCTGGAGACTTCAAAAGCCAGCAATGTGGAAAGAAACCAGTTCCAGAACTGTCAACCCTGTGAGCACTTCTTGAGTTAAACTCCCCAGATTGTTATAAAGTGAGGTGCATACAGTGCTTCTTTATCTCTACCTTTTTTTAGAGCAGAAAAATCACATCTAGGAGTAAAGTATTTGCTTTAAAAGAAAAGGTCCTATGAAACTCCAATAATAATGTTTTCTCACAAAGGAAACCATTGCTATACAGTAATACTATCATTATAAGTAATCTTTTATCATCTCACCTTCTTTAAATTGATGAATCTAGATGTTGTTTCCCCAAACAGTCCATGTCAGATACCAAAAAAGCTGCAGAATTTAAATCCTATAATTCATAGATCTTGATACAATTACCTCCAGGTTGATCTATCAGAAAACCGCAGTTTCCACTGAGGAAACGTCTGCCATGTCCCATCGACAACCTGCCTTAAAATGATGTCACTCCAGGAGGGGGCTTTCTGGGCTCACTTCCTCAACAGCACATCTCTTTGGTCTCTAGCCGTTATGGAAATGCCTTTTCTTTTACTCTGTACAATCCCCAGGAATCCTCCAAAGTAACTATTCCTTCAGGGAACCTCTGCTTGTGGCTTAGATTATATGGAACTGCATAGGATCTCAATCCTTTGTGCCCTCTTTTAAAGGAAGTTAGGTTATTATAGGTAGATGGTAATTAAAAAATGTGTCCTTTAGTGCAGAATAAAATCAAGATCAGAATAGTTTTAAGTTATCATTAAAATCTAACCACCTCTTCAGGCTCTACTTCATCCCTGGAATTTTCCTCTTGCATCTGAGAGTGAAGAGAAGGGGACTTTCAAAGGAAAAGCTCCTCATTTTGGTGGAAAGGTTCCTATTGCTTCTTGATTCTATTCATTAACTTGTCCACATACTTGCTCCTCTTTTGATAAAGAGGAAATTCACTAGAGGTGAAGAAAATATATAAATGGCAAGTCAAGTCAAATCAGTGATGGCTGAGCATCCACCATCTTCACTTCTCATTTTGGGTGCATCTGTAGTTCCCAAACTTTTATTTGTGGGCAAAACTTCTCATAAGTAGCCTTGATTTCTTTATGTAACTAATGTAAAACTGCAGAGTTTCCATCAACAGAAAAGGGAATTCTAGCCCCAGACTGGTAATAGGGGTAATTTGCCTTTATAATGACATAGAGCATGTAATCAGATGGCCATGGGTAAACCTGGGCAGCTAGACCCTAGGAATTGTCCTGCTTTCTGACTGCGGTCTTTTGGGGATGGTTTCCTGGGGCCTTTGAGCCAAGACAAGGAGCCTCCTGACTGCCCAGGACCCAGGTCAGGAGAGGGTCCTGCCCAGGACCACAGCAGAGGGAGGGAGTGCACGAGGTGGCTGGCAGGGCAGCACCCTCGAAGGCAGGCAGCAGGCTGAGCGAATTCCCGGGCACTGTGTGTGGCTCCTAGAGCACTCGGGCTTCAGGATGAGCTGGACAGTGCCAAGTGTGAGGAGCTGAGGGAGCCAAGACAGTCTGTTCAGCTAGTGAGGGGCACCCATGTGCCGGTCTAAAGTGACCACTTGATAAGAGGCCCTTTCCAAAGCCATGCAAGCTCATGATCCAGCAGGAATTAGTAAGGAGCTTGGACAGTCACATGTCAACAGGGTAGCAAAATCAGAGATCCACATCATGGCTCAAAGCTCCGCTAAACGGAGGAGAACAAGGAAATTTGCCACCTGAACTATATAGGGCACAACCTGCCTCTGGAGCCCAGGAAACGAAGGGTGAGATGCATGAGCATGCATGGGGGGCACAGAGGAAGTAGGGCCCAGTGGTTCCCAGAAGCCCTCCCGGGGGTGCACACTGTGCCTCCCCCTTGTGGAGTCCTTGTTGGGAAAGGTCAGTTGAGCTATTGGGAACAAGGACAAGCAATGCCTTACCCTTGATTGAAGGGGGAGCAGGAGCCCCAGCGTCTTCCCCTGAGTGCCTGCGCCCTGACTGCATGCACCCCTGAGGACAGGTGCCCAGCTGTCCACCCCAATGCTGGACCACTAAGCCAGATGACTTCCCAGGTGCTCGGAAGAGGCTGTGGCCTTACCAGCTGTCTCAGCACACGCATGACCTGTGTGGCACAGTCCCCCTCTTCTGTCTTGTGCTTGTGCTGTGCGGCCTGTGCTCATCTGTCTTCATCTCCTGGCTCTGTCCACTGTTGACCACCCTGGGATCCTCATCTCCCTCTGGCATGGGGCCACCTGGGCAGTCCCCAGCCTCTGGGTCCCCTGGTTGGCTTCAGGAGTGGCAATAGGGACAAGGTACATTCCCTAAGTGTTTGGAATGTCACCGGAGGAGTGAGAAGGGGAGTGGGAAATGTGATAGCTTCTCCTTAGAGAAACAAACACCTCAACAAAGCCCAGAGGCCTCAAGTCCCAGACTGATGCAGACACAGCTCCATCCACAGGAGTCTGGTCTGCAGCCAAGGATGCTTGAGAAAGGTACGTGAAGCAAGGATGATGGGTGCACATTATGAGTGCCCAAAGGACTGGAAAATACAGTCCAGATGCTGCCAACTTGGGGTAGAGGGAGAAACCTGGAACGCCCTTGGAAATGGGGGTCAGGAGGGAGTTAGGCCATCAGTTGAGCCAGCCCAGTGGCACTCGTGGGGGTGGGTCCCAGAGGGTTGGTTCAATGGGAGGAGAGCAGTGGAGAGTAAGGGATAAGGGGACAGGGAGCTGCCAATTTTCAGGACTCCACTAGCCTTACCAGGCACAGAGGCAAATGCCCTCAAATGCCTTTCCCTCCCTGGCTTCTTCCCCAGGGAGTGCAGAACACTGGTACAAGTTTCTAAGAACTTTGAATACTTCTGGGATATTCCCTAAGAATGATGTTCAGTGATGCTTGTTAATCCCTAGTCATCAGGCTATAACTCAGTAAATGAAGAGCTCATAGGCCCAGATTGGATTTTCTGAAATGTAGAGGATTTTTTTTTCTCACAATTTTTGGAAATCCACAAGAATTCTTTTATCTTATCTCAAAGCATATTGGTTTGAGTGGATCTTTTCAGTACAGATATCAAATCAAGCAGTTGGCTTCTGATGATCTTTCCTCCACCGTCAGCCCACTCCTTTTTCCTGGGCGGCTTCACCCCTACCCTCGTTTTTGAAGATTTCCCTGGGTAAAGTCATCCCAAGACTATTCATAAAGCATCATTCTAGAATTTTACAGTAAGAAGTCTCTAAACTATCATTAAGTCACATGCTTTCATTTTAAAGGAAGAATTAGGCCACAGGTCATGAATACAGGGCAAATAAATAATGCCTTGTCTCAGCTAAGCCACATTTTAGAAATCAGCATACAAGTCATATTGCAACGTCAGACATTAGCATTGTCTTTAAAGACGTTATCACACCGATGACAAATTATAGTGAGTGAAGCATGGTGTAGCTTTTGAGATGGGGACAGGAAAGAACATGAACAAACTGTGGATGACTGTTGTTTGATGATGGAATTTGCAAGGTAAAAATATCAAAGCTCAAGACTTGAAAAGCATAATATTCCACGTGAAAGACTTTAAGTAGCAGAAGAATGTTCATGACTACAAAAAGAGGGTAGAAATAGTACAGTGCAGTAGATTGCCAATTTTGTTAAAAATTGATCAGAAATACAACAGTGAGGGTTTCTAACTAATTATGAAAATGAGCCTTATCTCAACCAAATGAGATAAGTGATAAAACTGAGACAAGTGATGTTTCATTCAACATGTGCCCAGACGATCTAACAGAAAAATTCCATTTCTTTTTTTATTTCAGGAAGCTATGGGAGGATGTGTTTCATAAAAAAGAGAGAGTAAAGCAAAAATAGGACAATGTGTACTCCAGGAAATGAGATCCAATGAAGAGGAAGGTAAAGGGTATTTGTGGAATGATGATGAAGAGAAAACTCTGATGCCCAGGGCTATGCAGCAGCCTTGAGAACTGTCTGTGAAAACTGAAGGGAGATGGGGATTCTGGTGTGGGGCTCCATCATGCAGTGGTCCTCGGAAGCTGGCTGGCATCCGCACGTGAGAGCCCACGGTTAAATACTCAGGAAACTTACAAGCCATTGTTTTAAGTTATATAAAGTGATATTTAACTAAACTGTATTTTAAAACAAAGATAATAAATGCTAGAACTTCATCTCTTTCTAAATTACTTTACTCCTAATCTTTATGTTCCCGGGGTACAGAGGGTCTAAGTATCTGGACGGTAGCAGTATGCCATATGTGCGATCGTACATCTCTCCCCAGCTCTTTGTTCAGCGATGTCACTTTAGTAGCTTGAAACTGGCCAGGGTGGAAGTATTTATACTGTGGAGATCGGTAAAAGCTACCAATCAGGCTCTGACTTGTTATTTTGATGGTCTATACTTAAGAAAATAATGAAGAAATGATTGTCTGTGCATGTGTGCTAAGTCACTTCAGCTATTCTCCAGGCAAGAATACTGGAGTGGTTGGCATGCCCTCCTCCAGGGGATCGTCCCAACCCAGGGATTGAACCCACGTCTCCTGCATTGGCATTTGGGTTCTTTATCACTAGTGCTACCTAGGAAGCCCAAAGGAATAGTTAAGAATGTAGATTAAACTTTAAAGTGTGCTCTGTTTGAAGACATTATATTGTAAATAGCAGGAACAAAATGAGGAAGTATTTATTCTTCCAGCATTTGAAAATGAATATTTGACTAAAGAGGTTGCTCAAATCATACAGGAACAGTACAAATGAGGTTCCAAAAAATTTAATTATTTTTCACTTTTGCCTTACTTAGGAATATAAATGGAAATATAACTAACAATCACCTAAGAACTATACTCATTTGTTATGGATACAAGTGTTTGGCAAAAAGTAGGGAAAAGAGTTCCATGAAAATAGAATGGCTATGTGGAAACTACAGTGAAGAGTACTGTATATTTTATTGCTAATTGTAAATCGTGTACTATGATTTTTATGTTGGCTCAGATGCACTTTGGCCCAGGCCAAGAAAACCATCTTACAGAGCCATCCTGCAAAGGAACCTGGAGGAGCAGGCCAGTCCGCTGGCCCACATTCTTTGCACTAGTGCCACATGTGTTCAAAAGCACATAGCCTGCTGCGTGTGCATAGATCTTCAGCGTGCACATAGATTGTGAGCATGCACATAGCCTGTGCTTACGTTTATAGAATTTTCATAGCAGGGCAGGCATCAGTCTTATTACCCTCCTCTTCCATTTATAGACATGGGGATCAAGATTCCAGGGGTCTATGTGCTGTACAGAGTCACACAGTGCCAGCTTGCCTCAGCTTGCAACTCTGCTGTGTGCCCTGCAGAGCTGCTTACGTCCCCTGCAGAGCTGCTTACGTCCCTGGGACAAGGGGCTTGAAGCTCCGGAGGTGACTGGGATTGTGGGTGAGCCCACTGTGTCTGCCCTGAAGGCTCTCTGTTTGCCAAATGACATCACCTTCTGCATTGTGTGACTGTGGTAATCCCATCCACCCATGCTTTCCGTGAGAAAAGAAAGAAGGGCCCTCTTCATTGTCCTACCTTTACTTAATTGTCCTACCTTCACAGTCTTCAAGAAACATGTCTCAAGACCCTTCAAGCATGTATCTTTCAGTGATTATTTCTGGAAATCAGGCCTTTGAAATTCCACTCCATTTATACGTGTCATCTACCTCAGTCATTATTCTACATACAGTTTTCTGTCCATCCAGAGAAGAAGCTTCCAACCAGTCTGCTACATGGGCGCCACAACCTTCACGGTAGCTTCAGGAGACTTGTAGAACACCCAGGAGGGTGTGGCATTACAACCAGCAAGGTCAGTGAACACACAGGGGCAACACACAGAGGGGAAGTGCAGATGAAGGAGTGTACATATATCTACCCGCCCTCGGGACTGGATGGTCCAGACAGCCCCCAGCAAGCCTCATCTAAGGAGTCAGGGCAGAGCCGCAAATCAGCTCAGCCTTCCCTGAACCACATTAAGGTTCTGAAGCTGACAAGTCTGACCAGATAAAGCCCCCATCCTGTATTGTGTCCAGGAAGAATGATAGATTTTCTGCAGAATGCTTTTGATTTTTATCTATCTCAGGACAATGCTCATCTTGCTAAGCCATAAGCTGTGTGGGGACTAGTGGCAGGGCACCCTGTGCAGCCTTGATCAGGAGCACTGTCCAGCGAGCCAGGATGGTCCTTTTCTGTACTACACAGTTATCAAGAATCAGATTTCAGTCCTTTTTTGCATCTAGAGGGTTGACTTCTGGTGACAGCTGTGGTCTTCTCAGCCTCCTGGCACACACTTGAGTCCACTTCAGTGCTATTTACAGACCTTAGCAGTTTATGCGGTTCTCAAGACAAGAATACTGAAGTGGTTTGCCATTCCTTTCTCCAGTGGATCACGTTTTGTCAGAAATCTCCACCATGACCGTCAGTCTTGGGTGGCCTATGCAACATGGTTCACTGTTTCATTGATATTGAAAAATGAAATGCAAAATGCTGGGCTGGATGAAGCACAAGCTGGAATCAAGATTGCAGGGAGAAATATCAGTAACCTCAGATATGCAGATGACACCACCCTTATGGCAGAAAGAGAAGAGGAACTTAAGAGCCTTGAAAGAGGAGAGTGAAAAAGCTGACTCAAAACTCAACATTCAATAAACAAAGATCATGGCATCCAGTCCCATCACTTCCTGGCAAATGGATGGGGAAACGATGGCTTCAAGCAGAACACACTTTAAAGTTTAATCTACATTCTTAGTCATTTCTTCCAGTTTATCTGAAAAGCCAGGTAGCTCAGGTGTGGTGGAAACTTGAAATCAGAGAGACCAAGTTTGGAGTAAGGGAGTTAAATGACCTTGGACCAACCATACTTAGAATACAGCTTGGCACACAGTGCTCGCTAGCCAACTGTTTATTATTAATATTCAAATTTTCATAATTTTATGTAAAAAGTTGACTTTTATTTGGGGTACAGCTCTATGAATTTTCCTACGTGTGGATTTGTATCTCCACCACCACAGTTCAGTTCAGTTCAGTCGCTCAGTCGTGCCCGACTCTTTGCAACCTCATGGATCGCAGCACGCCAGACCTCCCTGTCCATCACCATCTCCTGGAGTTCACTCAGACTCACGTTCATCGAGTCAGTGATGCCGTCCAGCCATCTCATCCTCTGTTGTCCCCTTCTCCTCCTGCCCCCAATCCTTCCCAGCATCAGAGTCTTTTCCAATGAGTCCAACTCTTCTCATGAGGTGGCCAAAGTACTGGAGTTTCAGCTTTAGCATCATTCCTTCCAAAGAAATCCCAGGGCTGATCTCCTTCAGAATGGACTGGTTGGATCTCCTTGCAGTCCAAAGGACTCTCAAGAGTCTTCTCCAACACCACAGTTCAAAAGCATCAATTCTTTGGCACTCAGCTTTCTTCACAGTCCACCTCTCACATTCATACATGACCATAGGAAAAACGATAGCCCTGACAAGACGGACCTTAGTCAGCAAAGTAATGTCTCTGCTTTTGAATATGCTATCTAGATTGGTCATAATTTTTCTTCCAAGGAGTAAGCGTCTCTTAATTTCATGGCTGCAGTCACCATCTGCAGTGATTTTGGAGCCCCCAAAATAAAGTCTGACACTGTTTCCACTGTTTTCCCATCTATTTCCCATGAAGTGATGGGACCAGATGCCATGATCTTCGTTTTCTGAGTGTTGAGCTTTAAGCCAACTTTTTCGCTTTCCTCTTTCACTTTCATCAAGAGGCTTTTTAGTTCCTCTTCACTTTCTGCCATAAGGGTGGTGTCATCAGCATATCTGAGGTTATTGTTATTTCTCCTGGCAATCTTGATTCCAGCTTGTGTTTCTTCCAGTCCAGCGTTTCTCATTCAGTACTTGGATGCAATCTCAAAAACGACAGAATGATCTCTGTTTGTCTCCAAGGCAAACTATTCAATATCACAGTTTTCCAAATCTATGCCCCAATCAGTAATGCTGAAGAAGCTGAAGTTGAATGGTTTTATGAAGACCTACAAGACCTTTTAGAAATAACACCCAAAAAAGATGTCCTTTTCATTATAGGGGACTGGAATGCAAAAGTAGGAAGTCAAGAAACAACTGGAGTAACAGGCAAATTTGGCCTTGGAATGCGGAATGAAGCAGGGCAAAGACTAATAGAGTTTTGCCAAGAAAATGCACTGGTCATAGCAAACACCTTCTTCCAACAACACAAGAGAAGACTCTACACATGGACATCACCAGATGGTCAACACTGAAATCAGATTGATTATATTCTTTGCAGCCAAAGATGGAGAAGCTCTATACAGTCAACAAAAACAAGACCAGGAGCTGATTGTGGCTCAGATCATGAACTCCTTATTACCAAATTCAGACTTAAATTGAAGAAAGTAGGGAAAACCGCTAGACCATTCAGGTAAGACCTAAATCAAATCCCTTATGATTATACAGTGGAAGTGAGAAATAAATTTAAGGGCCTAGATCTGACAGATAGAGTGCCTGATGAACTATGGAATGAGGTTAGTGACATTGTACGGGAGACAGGGATCAAGACCATCCCCATGGAAAAGAAATGCAAAAAAGTGAAATGGCTTTCTGGGGAGGCCTTACAAATAGCTGTGAAAAAGAAGAGAAGAGAAAAGCAAAGGAGAAAAGAAAGATATAAGCATCTGAATGCAGAGTTCCAAAGAATAGCAAGAACAGATAAGAAAGCCTTACTCAACGGTCAATGCAATGAAATAGAGGAAAACAACAGAATGGGAAAGATTAGAGATCTCTTCAAGAAAATTAGAGATACCAAGGGAACATCTCATGCAAAGATGGGCTCGATCAAGGACAGAAATGGCCTGGACCTAACAGAAGCAGAAGATATTAAGAAGAGGTGGCGAGAATACACGGAAGAACTGTACAAAAAGATCTTCAAGACCCAGATAATCATGATGATGTGATCACTAATTTAGAGCCAGACATCTTGGAATGTGAAGTCAAGTGGGCCTTAGAAAGCATCACTATGAACAAAGCTAGTGGAGGTGATGGAATTCCAGTTGAGTTATTTCAAATCCTGAAAGATAATGCTGTGAAAGTGCTTCACTCAATATGCCAGCAAATTGGGAAAACTCAGCAGTGGCCACAGGACTGGAAAAGGTCAGTTTTCATTCCAGTTCCAAAGAAAGGCAATGCCAAAGAATGCTCAAAGTACTGCACCACAGTTAGTCATGTACAAATGTACACAGGTAATCATATACAGATATGAGAGTTGGAGCATAATTGTTTTTGAATTGTGATGCTGGACTGCAAGGAGATTAACCCAGTCAATCCTAAAGGAAAGCAATCCTGAATATTCATTGGAATGACTGATGCTGATGCTCCAATACTTTGGCAAAGGATTGATTCATTGAAAAAGACCCTGATGATGTGAAAGATTGAAGCCAGAAGGAGAAGGGGGCAACAGATTGTGAGATGATTGGAGGGCATCATCAACTCAATGGACATGAGTTTGAGCAAACTCCAGGAGACAGTGAAGGCAGGTGTGCTGTAGTCCATGGGGTCGCAAAGAGTTGGACATGACTTGGCTACTGAACAACAACAACAGTTAGGATCCAGAGAGCTCCCTCATCCCGAACAACTCCTTCATGCTGCCCCTTTAGAGTCAAATTCTTCCCCAGCCCAGCTTCTGGAAACCATTGATTTGTTTTCCATCTCAATAAGGCTTGCCTTTTCTAGGATGTCATACAAAGGACTCAGAGAATCAATAACCTTTTGAGACTATTTCCTGTAGCATAATGCTGCAGAAACTCATCCATATCATACATGCATGTTGATAGTTCACACGTTCTGGCTGAATGGTGTTCCACGGTGCACATTTCCATAGTTTGCTTGTTGAGTCATCCATCCAAAGACAGTGCGGTTATTTAACTCTGGAGCAATTATGAATATTGTGTCTATATGTGTTACTGAACAGGTTTCTGAACACTTTTTGAATGTATTTCCATTTCTCTAGAATAAATACCTAGGACAGAAATTATTGGGTCATATGGTAAGTATGTGATTGCATTTATGAAATACTGACACATTGCTTTCCAGCATAGCCACAGCCACACCATTTTTCATTCTCATCAGCAGTGTAGGAGAGTGATTTTTGCTCTTCATCCTCTTCATCCAGCAATTTGTATTGTCACTTTAAAAAAATTTTAAGCCGTTCTTATAGGTGTGGAGTGGTATCTTATGATGGTTCGAAATTGCACTTTTCTATTGATGTTGAACATCTTTTAAGTGCCTATTTGTTATCCTTACGTCTTCTTTGGTGAAGTGTCTAGTCAGATGTTTTGTGTATTTTAAAAATCAGATGCTTATTTTTCTGCAGTTGGCTAGGAGAATCTTTTTTTTTTGTATATTATAGATCTAAGTCTTTTATCTAATAAATGAATTGCAAATATTTTTTCCTACTCTGTGGTTTGTCTTTTCATAAAGACTTTTACAAGCAAAAGATTTTAATTTTTGATGAAATCCAGTTTATGAAGTTTTTCTTTTATTGATCCATATACTGTTGATATCATAGATGAGAACTTTTGCCTGACCCAAGGTCATGAAGATGTTTTCCTCTTTTCCCCTATGAGTTTATAGCTTTAAGTGGTCTATTTTAAATTAATGCTTTTATAATGTAATAGGCTTAGTTCAAGAATTGCTTTTAGTTTTAAAAAAATTGCTTTTAGTTTTCTGATTTGTTTTGGTTTTTGCTTGTGTATTTCCGATTGTTATGTTGGCCAATATTAGCATGAGTTTTGTACCCCCTGTTTATGTCAGTTTTCCTCTGTGAGTCAAAGATCGTTTTACTTCCCTAAAATAGCAAGATATATGCAAAAGGATGTGGCCCCCTGCCTAGAATGTTGTTCATAGAAAAACAAATAAATTTTGGTTTAAATAAATAAATTTCTATTTAAAAATAAATAAATAAATCACGCACTGAAAAGAAAACTGCACGAGTATGAAGATTAATATCTGTCATCTGAAACTAAATTCTGAAATCAAAAGGTAAAATTTGCAGTGCTAAACTAAAAATCACCAAAGAGTAGTGATCACTGGCTCCAAGGTGGCCCCTCTGGAGACCCTCTTGGAGTAGAACGTCCCTGCCTTTTTATAGAAATGAGGTCAGTCCATTGTCCACTCCAGTTAGTGGTCAAATGGACTTTCTGTTAAAATGCATTGACTTCAGCTGAGGTTGAAAACGGTCTTCGTACGCTGTGGAGTGTAGCGTGTGTGGGTGGGTATGAAGCCTACTCTTTTTGTGTAGACCCCAGACTCTGCCAGTGCAGACCTCTCATGGGAGCCACATGCATGTGAAGTATTTACCCCGGTGACTTTCAGACCACAGTACCCATCCAACAAAGGAGCTCATTCATTTTCTGACATGGTTAATGTCCTGATTTAATGGCCCTCTTATATCACGCTCAGCACCCTAAATTATAGGGCAGCCCAGGCAATTACACTGCAGGATTCAGATGCACCTCGCCCTGGAGCAGCAGCGCGGCTGTCACAGCCGCCGCCAGGGCTCGTGTGAGAGAGGCTGCAGGAGGCTTTCATCCCCTCGGGTGAGCAGCAAGCCTTGCCTCTCATTAAAGTAATTGTTTGCACCTCCTTGTTGCTCCAGATCACTGTCTCCTGAGATTTTTCAGCCACAGGAAATATTATTCTGAACATGTAACTGCTCATGTGAAAGTCTACAAATGTCGTTCTTGTTGTTATTACTGAAGAAACAGAGCCCATGTTTCTTGACTGTGTATTAAGGGGGAAAAATCCCATCTCCTTGGCACACTCTGAAATGTTTCTGTTATAAAAGATCATTTTCCATAATGACCCTTTGAGATGAAAGTAGTTATGGCAAGGATTTCACACACTTGAGTCCCCAAACTTGCTCCTAAATACTACCAGACGTAGAGTGAGGCTGATTAGGGAGGTTTAGCACCTAACAAAAATTTGGTCAGATGAGTTTAAGGGATTTTTTTACCTCCCTGGCATTAGCTGTTAGATTAATGTAAGGTAGAAGTTTACCATATTTACTATGTATCAAGGGCCCACATCTAAGAGAACTGGTGGCGACGTCTGGGTTGAAACTTTCTAAGAAACATCTTTTAGCTTTGATCTATTTATTCAGTAAATAAAGATTGACCTTCAAGCAAACTAAACAGCTGAACACATAAATTGTCTGGGAGATGAAATTTCACTTTTAAAAATAACACCACACTCCAAAGCTTAGACTTTGCTTCAGAAATATGGGAAACAAAATAATGTATGTTTCAGTGAGACAAAGTAAAGAAAACTGGTTATAAAAATTATTTATAAAAGCATTTATTTATAACAGGAAAAAATAACCTAAAATCCTCTAATTATATCAATTTGATTAGCTAAAAGATCAAGTTGGAAGAGGGTCCCTCAGGGGAGAGAAGAGAGGGTGGGTAATAAGACTTTATTTTCTGCTCCAGACATTGTTTCATTCCTTTCTGAGTCCTCAAACTTTCTGCCTGACTCAGAAGGGATACATTGCCCCTTTAGGGGAAGAGACTCTTAAAAAGCAATAGAAACGCCATAGTAATCATGACTGTTTTCCTTATGACATTCCCACTGTCGCTGGCTATACAATCCACGCTTTTATGTTATTTCCAATTTAAGTGAATTGGTTGCTGAGAGCCCACGGTTTCCTCATGAGTAAAAGGAGAATAAAATTCAATTATTATAGAGCTGTTCTGATGACTAATTGATGTAACATGTGTAAAGCCTTTGGCAAAGAATGCCTTGACATAGAATGAAGATTCAACAAAATTTAGATAGTATCATTATTGCTGTGTTCATTATCTGATGGATGATACCTTGTTGCCCCGTGGACTGCAGCACGCCAGGCTTCCCTCTTTTGCCCTGTCTATCGGAGTCTGCTCAAACTCATGTCCGTTGAGTCAATGATGCTATCCAACCATCTCATCCTCCATCATCCCCTTCTCCTTTTGCCCTCAATCTTTTTCAGCATCAGGGTCTTTTCTAATGAGTCAGCTCTTCACATCAGGTGGCCAAAGTATTGGAGTTTCAGCTTTATCATCAGTCCTTCCAATGAACATTCAGCGTTGATTTCCTCTAGGATTGACTGGTTTGATCTCCTTGCTGTCCAAAAGACTCTCAAGCATCTTCTCCAGCACCACTTATTTGATGGATGGTGTTTTGGGGTTGTTCAAAATGGGAAATGCTATACTGTTTCCTGAACTGATGGCTGACCTAATCAGTGATGATACAAATATGCTCTCATTTTCTTTCTCTCTTATACACACACACACATACACACACCGTACATACAACTGGTTTTAATTATAAGTTATTAAGCATTAGAATGTCTTGTTTCTTTCTGGTGCTAAATTATAAAACAATAGTAATTACTATAAAATAATAATATTGTTACTATGTGGCACTGGAGTCAAGTACTGGTGGAATTTATCAGGGACATGAGTAAGCTGCCCTGAAATCCATATACAGCTGTGTTTTCTCTAAATAAAAGAAGCTGTGGAAAGAGAAACAAAAAGGCACAAAAGGCAAAGTACGAGGGAGAAAAAGCAGGTAATGTACTCTATCCCCTACGTAGAGCTGATCAGCCCAGGGGAGGTGGGCCACTCCCACGAGCTCGCAGCAGAAGGGAGGCCCCTGGCTCACAGGGGCAACTTAGATCTTTAATGGAAAACAGCCCTCAGCCCCACTGGAACTGCAGCCCACTGTTGCTGATAGCATGTAATACAAAACACATTTGTCATTTTTCTTTATACCTAAATAAATAAATACCCAGGGGGAAGGGGAAGCTCACTCCATATTCGGGTTTGGTGATGTGTCTTGAACAAGAATGCACACCCAAGGGCTGGCACAGAAGATGTGGACAGCAATCAGCCAAATGAAACAACTAGAAAAGACCCACCACGGTGGGACAGGGTGGAAAATGGCAAATGGTGTGGGCAATGGAACCAAATGAATCCCTTGAGAATTATATAATTTTCATCAGATTGAGTCATTGTGGGAAGATTTGGGGGAGCAAGTTAAAATCCATTACTTAAGGAAGAACTCAAGACTAAAGTCACAGTTTTATAGGTTGTGTGTGAATATTAATAAAACCCATGTCGGGTTTTGCATACCACGATTCTGAATGATTTGAAGTGTGCCTTCTCTTGGAGACGTGCGGCAGAGAAGGGAGGTGCCTCAGACTGTGAAACTGTTAGAGAAGTTCTAGACCGCTGCAGTGGCACGTGGGAAAGATAAGGGATGGAGCGTGACCACTCTGAAGGCCCAGGGGTGGAGCATTGCCCGTCTGGTGGAGGTGAAGTTACTATGTTCTGGGTTGTTGGCTAGATTCTGTTTTCTTAGCTGAGAAATAGAGCTGAAACTGATGGCCATTCACTTATTGATATAAGTAATGTCAGGCTACATTTTATCAAAAGTGTGTCTGTCAGGGACTCCAAGAGTTTCCCAGCTTAGGGGTGGAGACTCGAGTCACTTGGCTTCCTAAGACAGGAAATTCACAGACTTTGGAACATATTTACATCCTTTATGTCACATATCTCTCTATCGTTGTCATTTTTTTCTAACTCCTCATTGAGCCTAAACTTCTAAACCTATATAACCTCTCAAAATGACATGACTGAAGGTGTGTATTTTCTTTCGTTTAACTGAAAGCTCAACCATGATAAAACAAAGTTAAATTATTTAGGAAAAAAGAATCTGAATTCTCAAAGTGTGGGGAGGCATGGCAGAAATGAAGAATTTTGCTCTATCTGCTTTTACTTGATCATGCACATTCAAGGCCAAATAATATTCATAGAGGAAAAGTAAACAGTGGTTACTCATCTATAAAGACAAATATTTTTCACAAATAAATGTAATCAATCTTGCAAGTGCTAGTTTTAAAAACAAGTCTCAGGTCCAAAATGAAATAGAAAACAAGACTGCAGAATACTAGATAATAAAAATAATGCATATATGTAGCAGAAACTATATGATAGAGCTAAAGCAACACTCTGAGGAAATTTCTTAGCCTTAAGTGCTTAAATTAATAGACATTAGGGAGAGAGCAATAATACATTTGAGGATATTGCAGGGAGAGAAATAGGAAAAATAAAAGAACAAAAAAGTAAAAGAACTTTTCCCTCCTCTGCCTTAGTAAATTAAGCAATTAACCAAAGCAAGGGAAAACCACAAAAAAAAAAAAAAATATGGAAATGAGAAAATTCTTAGCTACAAAGAAAAATTTTTAAATATTAAATGTTTACCTTGCTCAGTTCTACAAAAATAAATGTGAAAATCTATATGATTTTCTTAAAAAATATAAATTGGTAAAAATAGAAATCAGAAGAGATAGAAATAGAAACAAAACAATTTGCACAGTGGAAACTTTTAAAGTTATCAAAAAGTTACTTTCCAGAAACCCCCAGTCCAGTTGGTATTGTAGATAAATTCTACCACATATGCAAAGTACAAATACCTTCAGTGACTTTTAAAGTGTACAAGATTGTAGATAAAGAGGGAAAGTTTCCAAATTACTTTTTATTTCAGAATTTTTATTTTGATATTAGGTTTATTTTTAGATTTACAAAACAGTTACAAAGATAGTGCAGAGTTCCCACGCATTCTTCTAGATTCCCCTAATGTTAATGTCTTATATAACCAGAATATATTTCTCAAAACCAAGAAATTAACACTGGTATTAGAGTATTAACTAAACTACAAGCTTTATTTGGATTTGACCAGTTTTTCACTAGTGGTCTTTTTCTATTTCAGGATCCAGATCAAGATACTGTGTGGTAATTAGCAAATTAATTTTATGAGGCAAAAAAATTGTATAGTGATAACAAAATTTGACAAGGCCTCCTAAAGGAAAGATCTAGATCAACTTCACTAACAAAAGCTCCAAAGAGTTTCAATAATCCAGCCATGCTTTAGAAGAGAAATGCATCAAAGCCAACTGGAGTTCATTCCAAGAATACGAGACTGTTTCAGCTTAGATGATCTATTAATATAGCACTGCTGCTGCTGCTGCTGAGTCACTTCAGTCGTGTCCGACTCTGTGCCACCCCACAGACAGCAGCCCATTGGGCTCCGCCATCCCTGGGATTCTGCAGGCAAGAACACTGGAGTGGGTTGCCATTTCCTTCTCCAGTGCATGAAAGTGAAAAGTGAAAGTGAAGTGGCTCAGTCGTGTCTGACTCAGCGACCCCATGGACTGCAGCCTACCAGGCTCCTCTGTCCATGGGAGTTTCCAGGCAAGAGTACTGGAGTGGGTAGAGGTCAAAGGAGAAAAACTAAATTTATTTATTCATAGCTTAAGAAAAGACATTTATTAATTTCAACAAAATTCATAATTTAATGTCTTTATAAAACAAAAGCACTTACTTGCCATGATTTTATATACTTACATAATACACAACAGCAATATTTTGCTTAATAATAAAGCATTAGAAGTATTTCTATTGATGTCATGGAAGAGATAAGGATGCTCACAATTACTACAACTATGAATAAGCTAAACGAATTACTAGTCAATGTAATCAGATAACAGAAACAAAATGCATAAAAATTGGGAAAGAAATAAATTTTTCATTATTTGCAGATGACAAAAGAGTATGCCTCAAGCATACACATACATATACAGATAGACACACAGAGAATCAACTGGAAAACTACTATAAGGATTGCTGTTCGGTCACTCAGTCGTGGCTGACTTTGTGACCCCATGCACTGCAGAACGCCAGGCTTCCCTCTCCATTGCCATCTCCCAGAGCTTCCTCAAACTCATGTTCATTGAGTCAGTGATGCCAACCAGCCATCTTGTCCTCTGTCATTCCCTTCTCCTTCTGCCTTCAATCTTTCCCAGCATCAGGGTCTTTTCTAACGAGGCGGCCCTTTGCATTAGCTTCAGCTTTGGCATCACTCCTTCCAGTGAATATTCAGGGTTGATTTCCTTTAAGATGGACTGCAGTCCAAGGGACTCTCGAGTCTTCTCCAACACCACAGTACAAAAGTGTCAATTCTTTGACACAGCATTTTTTATGATCCAACTTTCACATCTATATATCACTCTTACAAAAATCATAGCTTTGTCTAGACAAATCTTTGTCAGAAAAGTGATGTCTCTGCTTTTTAACATGCTGTCTAGGTTTGTCAGAGCTTTTCTTCCAAGGAGCAAGTGTCTTTTAACTTCATAGCTGCAGTCACCAACTGCAGTGATATGGAACCCAAGAAAATAAAGTCCGTCACTGTTTCCTTTGTTCCCCATCTATTTGCCAAGAAGTGATTGATAGGACCAGATGCTATGATCTTCATTTTTTGAATGGTGAATTTTAAACCAGATTTTTCACTCTCCTCTTTCACCTTCATCAGAGGCCCTTTAGTTCCTCTTTACGTTCTGCAATAAGGGTGGTGTCATTTGGATACATGACATTATTGATATTTCTCCTAGAAATCTTGATTCCAGCTTGTGCTTCATTCAGCCCAGCATTTTGCATGATGTACTTTGCATATAACTTAAATAAACAGGGTGACACTATACACTCTTGATGTCCTCATTTCCTGATTTGGAACCAGTCTTTTGTTCCATGTCCAGTTCTAACTGTTGCTTCTTGATCGCCATACAGGTTTCTCAAGAGGCAGGTAAGGTAGTCTGGTATTCCCATCTCTTGAAGAATTTTCCACAGTTTACTGTGATCCACACAGTCAAAGGCTTTGGCATAGTCAATGAAAGAGAAGTATATGTTTTTCAGGAATTCTCTTGCTTTTTCTGTGATCCAACAGACGATGGCCATTTGATCTCTGGTTCCCCTGCCTTTTCTAAATCCAGCTTGAACATCTGGGAGTTCTCAGTTCACATGCGGTTGAAGCCTAGCTTGGAGAATTTTCAGCATTAATTTGCTAGCATGTGAGTTGAGTCCAATTGTGAGGTAGTTTGAACATTCTTTGGCATTGCCTTTCTTTGAGCAGTCCTGTGGCCACTGCTGAGTTTTCCTTATTTGCTGGCATATTGACTGCAACACTTTCACAGCATCATCTTTTAGGATTTGAAATAGCTCAGCTGGAATTCTATCACCTCCACTAGCTTTGTTATAGAGATGCTTCCTGAGGCCCATTGGACTTTGTAATTTAATTGTCTGGCTCTAAGTGAGTGATCACACCATTGTGGTTATCTGTGTCATGAAGATCTTTTTTGTGTAGTTCTTCTGTGTTCTTCTTAATATCTTTTGCTTCTGTTAGGTCCATACTGTTTCTGTCCTTTTCTGTGTCCATCTTTGCATGAAATGTTCCCTTGGTATCTCTAATTTTCTTGAAGAGATCTCTAGTCCTTCCCATTCTGTTGTTTTCCTCTATTTCTTTTCATCTTTACTTAAGAAAGCTTTCTCATCTCTCCTTGCTCTTCTTTGGAACTCTGAATTCAGATAGATATATCTTTCCTTTTCTCCTTTGCCTTTCACTTCTCTCCTTTTCTCAGCTATTTTAATGTCTCTTCAGACAACTACTTTGCCTTTTGCGTTTCTTTATCTTGGGGATGGTTTTGATCAGCACCTCCTGTACAGTGTTACAAATCTCCATCCAGAGTTCTTCAGTCACTCTATCAAATCTAATCCTTTGAATCTATTCATCACTTCCACTGTAAGGGGCTTGATTTAGTTCATACCTGAATGACCTAGTAGTCTTCCTTACTTTCTTCTATTAAAGTCTGAATTTTGCAATGAGTTCATGATCTGAGCCACAGGCAGCTCTCAGTCTTGTTTTTGCTGAGTGTATAGAGCTTCTCTATCTTCGGTTGCAAAAAATATAATCAATCTGATTTCAGTATTGACCATCTGGTGATATCCATGTGTAGAGTCTTCTCTTGTATTATTGGAAGAGGGTGTTTGCTATGACCAGTGCATTCTCTTGGCAAAACTCTGTTAGCCTTTGCCCTGCTTCATTTCGTATTCTAAGACCAAACTTGCTTATTAACTCCAGGGATTTCTTGACTTCCTACTTTTGCATTCCAGTCTCCTGTGATGAAAAAGACATCTTATTTTGGTGTTAGTTTTAGATGATCTTGTAGTTCTTCACAGAGCCATTTAACTTCATCTTCTTTGGCATTACTCATCGGGGCATAGACTTGGATTATTGTGATACTGAATGGTTTGCCTTGGAAATGAACAGAGATTATTCTGTCGTTTTTAAGATTGCACCTCAGTACTGCATTTCAGACTCTTTTGTTGACTATGGGGGCTACTCTATTTCTTCTAAGGGATTGTTGCCCACAGCAGTAGATATAATGGTCATCTAAATTCATTTCATCCATTCTTGTCCATTTTAGTTAACTGATTCCTTAAATGTTGACTATAAACGTTATGAAAAAAATTTAAGATAGCTGGTGACAAAATTATACAAAAATCAGTAGCTTTTATATGTTCAAGCAATAACTCATTAGAAAATATAGCATAAGTAAAGACTTATAAGAAACAGAGAGAAGGAGACTTTCTGGGATTTTATAAGAAATGTTCAGGTCCTATATTAAAAATCTTTAAATGATACAGTGGATTTAAAGGAGACTTTAAAATAGGGGAAATTGCTTTATTGTTGGAGAGAAAAACTCAGTGTTTAATGACGACCTGTGTGTGTGCTCAGTCGTTTCCTACTCTTTGTGACCACATGAACTATAGCCCGCCAGGCTCCTCTGTCTGTGGACTTTTCCAGCAAGAATAATGGAATGGGTTGGCATTTCCTTCTCCAGGGGATCTTTTGGACCCAGGGATGAAATGAAACCTGCATCTCCTGGGCCTCCTTCATTAGCACGGGGATTCTTTACCACTGAATCACCTTGGAAGCCCCCAAATACTAGTAGGATCTCCTTTTTAAAAAATTATGCAAGTTAGGGCTAATTTCATATAGGAAAAAATAGACATTTGATCATTCCATAAAAACTGTTAAAATTCAAGAGCAATGAGAGAGGATTTAATGCTACATGTTAAAATATTACAAAGCTGTAGTTTGGTCTTTGTGTACAAACAGACCAAAAGATCAAGGGAATGTGTAATGAATGTAGTAACAGGCCAAATGCATATGGAATTTAGTATATGATCAAAACTACATTTCAAATCAGCAGGTAAAAAGGTAAATGATTCAGAAAGGGAGTTTGGGCATCAGGATAGCAATCTGCAAAACATGATATGGAGATTTTAATCTCATTTTATTTAACCAAAGTCTTCTTTATGGCTGAAAATTTTAAACACATACAAACAGTAAAACTACAAATATATTAGAATAAAACTCAGGAATATTTTAAAACATTTACATGAATGGATAAAGAAAATGCAGTATATACATACAGTGGAATACTATCAGCCTTAAAAAGTAAAGAAATCCTGCAATATGCAACAACATAGATAAACCTGGAGGACATTATGTTCAGTGAAATAAACCAGCTATAAGAGGACAAATAGAGTATGATTTCACTTATATGAAGAATAAAAAATAATCAGGCTCATAGATGCAGAGTAGAATGGTGGTTGCCAGGGGCTGAGGGAGAGGGACATGAGTTGATAATGAACATGTTTAAAATTTCAGTTATGCATGATGAATAAGTTCTAGAGATCTGCTCTACAGCCTTGTGCCTATAGATAACAATATGATATTGTGCACTTGAAAATCTGTTAAAAAGGTAGACCTCATGTTAAGTGTTTTTACCACAATGTTAAAAAAACCTAAAAATATAGTATAAAATTTTAAAAAAGCAAATCGTATATATAATGAACAAGCAAACAAACAAATAAATATCTTTGAGTGTTTTTGGAAGGGCTTTCTACACAAGACATAATAACCTGACATAATAAGAGTTATGAATTTGATCACATAATTCTGTTAAGGAAAAAATAGCATAAGCAGAGTCAAAAATAAATGACAGTCTAAAGGGAAATGTTTGTCACAGATTAGATAGAAAAAGGGCTGATTTCCATCTCATCTTCCATGATCTGTTGAGAGATTCAGTAAGAAAAGACAATAAACAGAGAAAAAGTAAAGCTATTTCCATGTAAAAGAAATGCCCAAAAAATGACTGCCCAACCTTAATCATAATTAAAAACTTTATTTGATCTAAAATACATAATACTTCTACCTTTCAAATTGGCCATTATAAAGAGTCTAATTTTTTCATACTGCTGTGGTGAAGCAAACTGGCATTTGCCAGCTGTGACAGGTGCAACTTCTTGGGAGGTAAATTTTGCATTATCTGCCTTTTGATTCAGTTGATATAGGATTTCATCCTTCATTACATTCAAAGTGGTGTGTAAAGACATACACAGAAGAAGAGTCTCAGCTACAATGTTTGATCCAAATAACCAAAATGGTCATCAGCTAGGAGACTGGTTAAGTAAATTATGGTATATCCCACCAATGGAATATTACACAGTTGTATAAATGAATAAGGAAATACAACTCCATTTTTATAAAAGAAAGAAAGAGCAAAACTAAATGAGATATTGTTTGGAGATTATTACATGTGGAGTAAAAAAATCATTTTTTTATAAGTAAGGTGGTATACAAGATTTAGATAGAATCTGGTTTTAAGCAGCATTTGTGGGCTGAGGGTTTTCAGTTTTATTACTGGACTTAATACCGCATACTCTTTATATATTCTGTTGTATCTGTCAATTTTGTAATAATAACTGTTTTTAATGAAAAAAGTGGCCCTAGGCAACAGCACAGGCAGTGGTCACACACAGGTTCTGGGATCAGAATCCTGGGTTAGCCCCCTGCAGACTGGTGACCTTGGGCAAGCCATGCCTTTATTTCCACATACGCAGAATGGGCTTAAATAATTACATCCACTTCCTAAGACCGTTGAGAGCATACATTCAAGCACTGATCTGGAATCCTGCCATTAGTGTAAGCAAAGCAATAACCTGCAAAATGCACAGAGAAGTGCAGAGAGCAGGAGGCAGAAGCGAGTGAGAGGCCACTCCCTTTGGTGCAGAAGGTAGAAGAGGACCGTGCTTTGTCTTAGAAAATTACACTTACACCTGGAGAGGGAGAACTCTACTGGGAATTTAGGATATAGGTAGACTTGCCTTTCATTGTACAGTTCGACTTCTTTTCCTTTATGTGTATGAATTTCCTTTTAATTAAACAAATAAATCCACTATTAGTCCGGTAATAAACTGAAAGCTTTTCTGCTCTAGTGAGGAGGAATTCCACATGCCCACAGCCTTTCTCTCTGCCCACTGATGCTTAAGCTATCAATAATCAGAGGGCTTGATGTCATGCCAGTTCCTGGTGGTGTTGACAGGCTCCAGCTCAAAAGTCCCTTTATTAGACCTTGTCCCTCAGTAAAGCTTGCAAATTACTCTGATCTTAGTAGACAAAGCCATCCCTCATTCTCTGAATCTCTGAGCATCCTACACAATAACATAAGAATTGGTGAAAATTACCCCAGATAAAGCGTCCTTTAGAACATCAAAGTCCCTGATTTCCAGGCTGTAGGCTGCAGGTATGTGACAGGGCTGACAGGCCAGATGGACAGCAGAGATAAAGCAAAAGTGAAATTCTCCAGGAAAGGAGCCTAAGTTGGATTTGGTGCTAGGTTTTCTGTGGAGGGGATTAATGTTATTTTCGGAGGCGTGAGCACACATTGCTTTTACCTTGAAATCCAGGTAATCAGCAGCAGATAACAATCAGAGAAGGAAGCCTTTAAACCCTCTGTGAGCTGCAAAGCCTTTCTCCTCTCAAGTCTGGTCAATTCTGGACTAGCTCGTTTCAAATTATGCACACATATTTTCCATATTTTGTCTCAATTCTTTGTTTCTAACTTAATTTGGGATGTGAGCGTCTTTCCTCACGACCATCTTCATTGTGCTTTCAGGGGCAGTGTTGCCTGTGATGTGAAGGATGGGCTCTGGTAAACTTACCGCTTTACTTGGTTGACTTAAACTCTGTATGTAGAAATACAGCCCAGTTGGAACTTGCACACATTCCCCAAACTACACACACATCTGATCTGGAAACCAGCAACATGAGTTAAAAGTTTAAATACCTTCTCTGAGGAGAGCGATGGTGTTTCACAACTCGCAGAGAAGTTGCTTCGTTTGACCACTGAGCTCTAGCTGTCCTTCTGGAAAGGAAGTATTTTACCATACAACAAAAAGAAATGTGAAACTTTTTATATTTAACAGCTGGACTATTGGCTTAACTCTGACTATTCTAGCATGAAGAGTTCTGTTCATAAAAATAAGCTCCACTCACTGAATTGGAACATGATCTTGTTTAACATAGATAATGGAAAACTAACAACAAAGAAATAAGTAACATAAAGTTATAAGGAAAATAAGGAAATAGTAACAAAGTTCTGTTATAAAGTCAAAACTAAAAAAAAAAAAATTTAAGTTGAATTCAAAGTAAGCTTGATATAAGCATGACTTGTAAACATCATTGACCCACAATATCCCTGAGACAATATTTTCAAGGAAAGTAGAAAATAATTCAAATAATCCCAGTGCTATGATCTTTGGCTGAGGAAATTTAGTAATTTATAGATTTTATTGTTTATATAAATGCTTCTTGAACCTGGAAGCAAAATGCCTGTGGCTTCATCTATGGGGAAATGCTGTGAAACAGAGCAGACCTCAAGCTGAAGGGTGTCTCTTGCAAGGAGCAGCTGTGTTGGAAAAGCATAAAGCATAGCAAAAAAAATATTGATAGACTGATCCCCAAAGAACGGAATCCAAACTTATACTTCCAGTTGGGCACTGCCTCTTTGAGAGACTGGACTCCACTTTCATGATGGAGTTTTCTTGGAAACACTAGTTAACAAGCCTCTCCTGCAAAGTGGGCCTCACTACTTTTCTTAGGATAGCAAAATTCTTTTAAAACAAAAAATGATATTCCCTACAGTGATTATTTTTTTCACCAAACCTGAGTGATTTTAGAACTGTTTAATTCTAAAAGAACAAAGATTTGTCCTCCCAGAGGACAATCAAATTCCTGCACCACCAGCCCTGAGCTGCCCAGTTTCACTGTAGACAAGGCTGGATCTCTGGGGCAGAGGGTCTGTCCCTGGAAGAGTTTGCTGCCCCCAGGATAGTGTTGGCTACTTGTGGGAGGGCAGTTTTTAAAAATTAATTTATTTTAATTGGAGGCTAATTACTTTACAATATTATAGTGGTTTTGCCATACATTGCCATGAATCAGCCATGGGTGTACATGTGTTCTCCATCCTGAACCCCCTCCCACTTCCCTCCCCATCCCATCCTTCAGGGTCATCCCAGTGCACCAGCCCTGAGCACCCTGTCTCATGCATCGACCCTGGACTAGAGATCTGTTTCACATATGATAATATACATGTTTCAGTGCTAGAGCTATTCTCTCAAATCATCCCACCCTCACTTTCTCCCATAGAGCCCAAAAATCTGTTCTTTATATCTATGTCTCTTCTGCTGTCTTGCACATAGGGTCATCATTACCATCTTTCTAAATTCCATATATAAGTGTTAATATACTGTATTGGTGTTTTTCTTTCTGACTTTCTTTCTATCGCTCTGTACAATAAGCTCCAGTTTCATCCACCTCATTAGAACTGATTCAAATGCATTCTTTTTAATAGCTGAGTAATATTCCATTGTGTATACATACCACAGCCTTCTCATCCACTTGTCCGCCGATGGACATCTAAGTTGCTTCCACGTCCTGGCTATTATAAACAGTGCTGCAATGAACATTGGGGTACACGTGTCTCTTTCCATTCTGGTTTCCTTGGTGTGTATGCCCTGCAGTGGGATTTCTGGGTCATATGGCAGTTCTATTTCCAGCTTGTTAAGGAATCTCCACACTGTTTTCCATAGTGGCTGTACTAGTTTGCATTGCCACCAGCAGTGTAAGAGGGTTCCCTTTTCTCCACATCCTCTCCAGCATTTATTGTTTGTAGACTTTTGGATCGCAGCCATTCTGACTGGCATGAGATGGTACCTCATTGTGGTTTTGATTTGCATTTCTCTGATAAGGAGTGATGTTGAGCATCTTTTCATGTGTTTGTTAACCATTTCTATGGTTAACAAAGAAGTGTCTGTTTAGTTCTTTGACCCATTTTTGATTGAGTTGTTTATTTTTCTGTAATTGAGCTGCAGGAGTTGCTTGTATATTTTGAGATTAATTCTTTGTCAGTTGTTTCATTTGCTATTATTTTCTCCCATTCTGAAAGCTGTCTTTTCACCTTGCTAATAGTTTCCTTCATTGTGCAAAAGCCTTTAAGTTTAATTAGGTCCCATTTGTTTATTTTTGCTTTTATTTCCATCACTCTGGGAGGTGGGTCATAGAGGATCCTGCTGTGATTTATGTAGGAGAGTGTTTTGCCTATGTTTTCCTCTAGGAGTTTTATAGCTTCTGGCCTTACATTTAGATCTTTAATCCATTTTGAGTTTATTTTTGTGTATGGTGTTAGAAAGTGTTCTAGTTTCATTCTTTTACAAGTGGTTGACCAGTTTCCCAGATCCACTTGTTAAAGAGATTGTCTTTTCTCCATTGTACATTCTTGCCTCCTTTGTCAAAGATAAGGTGTCCATAGGTGCGTGGATTTATCTCTGGGCTTTCTATTTTGTTCCATTGATCTATATTTCTTTGTTTCAGTACCATACTGTCTTGATGACTGTAGCTTTGTAGTACAGTCTGAAGTCAGGCTGGTTGATTCCTCCAGTTCCATTCTTCTTTCTCAAGATTGCTTTGGCTATTCGAGGTTTGTATGGTATTTTCATACAGATTGTGAAATTATTTGTTCTAGTTCTCTGAAAAATACCATTGGTAGCTTGATAAGGATTGCACTGAATCTATAGATTGCTCTGGGTAGTATACTCATTTTTACTATATTTATTCTTCCAATCCATGAACATGGTATATTTCTCCATCTATTTCTGTCTTCTTTGATCTCTTTCATCAGTGTTTTATAGTTTTCTATATATAGGTCTTTTGTTTCCTGAGGTAAATTTACTCCTAAGTATTGTATTCTTTTCATTGCAATGGTGAATGGAACTGTTTCTTTAATTTCTCTTTCTGTTTTCTCATTGTTAGTGTATAGGCATGCAAGGGATCTCTCTGTATTAATTTTATATCCTGCAAATTTACTGTATTACTGATTAGCTCTAGTAATTTTCTGGTGGAGTCTTTAGGGTTTTCTATGTAGAGGATCATGTCATCTGCAAACAGTGAGAGCTTTATTTTTCTTTTTCCAATCTGGATTCCTTTTATTTCTTTTACTTCTCTGATTGCTGTGGTTAAAACTTCCAAAACTATGTTGCATAGTAGTGGTGGGGCAGTGCTTTTAAAGCATGGCTTTGTGGTCTCAGCTGATAACTGTGCAGTATGTGGCTCACACACTGTATGATGTGCTCCTCTGGAATATGACCTACTGAAGGGCTAAACAGCCTTCAGACCTGGACAAGACCAACGCTTCAGTTAACCATTGTCCTCAGATCATTTAGGACTGTTTTCCCAATGTCATATGGAGTCACTTCAGAGGGTTCCATCTACTGATCAAGATTTCTCCTTGAAGGAACTCAGGTCACAGCTGTCTGATTCCAGCACCTCAGGGAGGCCCTCTGACATCAAGAAGAACAGGAGGAGAGAGGGGTGGTAGGGCCTTGAGGACAGCTGACCGTGACCTCATGATTCACAGTGCTCTCAAGAAGCAGAAACCTGGACACATCCAAACTTGGACACATCATCACATCAGAAAGATGTCAAGAATTATAAGACTGCACTGGTTTTTGGTTCATGGTTAGGTTCAGTTCAGGACCTAACCAGAATAACTTCTAATTTACCTAGGATACTTTAATTCAGCAGTGACAGGCTTTATTTTCCTAGGCTCCAAAATCACTGCAGATGGTGACTGTACAAAATTAAAAGAGGCTTGCTCCTTGGAAGAAAAGTAATGACAGACCTAGATAGCATATTAAAAAGCAGAGACTTTACTTTGCCAGCAAAGGTCTGTATAAAAGCTATGGTTTTCCAGTAGTTATGTATGGATGTGAGAGTTGGACTATAAAGAAACCTGAGCCCTGAAGAAATGATGCTTTCAAATTGTGGTGCTAGAGAAGACTCTTGAGAGTCCCTTGGACTGCAAGGAGATCAAACCAGTCAATCCTAAAGGAAATCAGTCCTGAATATTCATTGGAAGAACTGAAGCTTAAACCTAATACTTTGGCCACCTAATGTAAAGAGCAACTCATTGGAAAAGACTCTGATGCTGGGAAAGATTGAGGGCAGGAGGAGAAGAGGATGACAGAGGATGAGATGTTTGGATGGCATCATCAACTCAATGGACATGAGGGTGAGCAAACTCCAGGAGACAGTGAAGGACAGGGAAGCCTGGTGTGCTGCAGTCCATGGGGTTGCAAAGAACTGGGCACAACTTAGTGACTGAACAACAACATCTTAATCCAATGAGTAAACAACAGAATGATATATTTTTCAACTTAGAAGTTGCTCACTTTCCTGAAGTAGACTCACTCAGAAAAGGCTTCTTTCTACCACCTCTAGGAACTGATATTTTAGAATGACTTGCAATGATTTCCACTGTGGTTAAGGCATATGTACATTTCTTATTTTGAAATTAAGAAGAGAATGAGTCTTCTTGAATGGATGGGCAGTGATGGGGAGGGGGAAAGCACTGGGCAGGGCAGGAACCTGTCTTTGTGAGTGGATATCAGTATGATGTTTTATAACTAAGCAATGTTTCATACCATCTGCTGTGCATATTAATATATTTATTTTTCAAATGATAATAAGGGGAAAAATAAATGTCTTCAATTGTTCTGAAAGAAAACCTGTGTGTAAATATGTAGTATATACATAAAAAAATTATTCAGCCAAAAGAAAGAAATCTTGCTATTTGAGACAACATGGATAGATCTTGAGGGCATTGTGTTAAATGAAGTAAGTCAGACAGAGAAGAATAAAGACTTATGATCTCACTGATGTGTGGAATCTAAAAACAAAAACAACCAAAAGCCTGTACTCACAAATACAGAGAACAGATTAGTGGTATCCAGAGGCAGAAGGTAGTATGGGCGAAATGGATGAAGGTGGTCAAAAGTTACAAACTTCCAATAATAAAATAAATAAGTCCTGAAATGCACAGTATGGTGGCTATAGTTAAAAATACTGTATTGCATATTTGAAAGTGGATAAGACAGTCAGTCTTAAAAGTTCTCATCATAAGAAAAATAATCTGTGGCCATTGTCAAAAAAATCTACAGACAATAAATGCTGGAGGGTGCGGAGAAAAGGAATTCTCCTATACTGTTGATGGGAATGTAGATTGATACAGCCACTATGGAGAACAGTATGGAGAATCTTTAAAGAGCTAGAAATAAACCTACTGG
Source organism: Nanger dama (assembly GCA_917880005.1). NCBI lineage: Eukaryota > Metazoa > Chordata > Mammalia > Artiodactyla > Bovidae > Nanger > Nanger dama. The sequence goes on along the minus strand of CAKJTW010000044.1, from coordinate 5,357,400 downwards.
AGATGCTACTGGAGATCAATGGAGAAATAACTCCAGAAAGAATGAAGGGATGGAGCCAAAGCAAAAACAATACCCAGCTGTGGATGTGACTGGTGATAGAAGCAAGATCTGATGCTGTAAAGAGCAATATTGCATAGGAACCTGGAATGTCAGGTCCATGAATCAAGGCAAATTGGAAGTGGTCAAACAGGAGATGGCAAGAGTGAACATCAACATTCCAGGAATCAGCGAACTAAAATGGACTGGAATGGGTGAATTTAACTCAGATGACCATTATATCTACTACTGCAGGCAGAAATCCCTAAGAAGAAATGGAGTAGCCATCATGGTCAACAAGAGTCCGAAATATAGTACTTGAATGCAATCTCAAAAATGACAGAATGATCTCTGTTCATTTCCAAGGCAAACAATTCAGTATCACAGTAATCCAAGACTATACCCCAACCAGTAACACTGAAGAAACTGAAGTTGAACTGTTCTATGAAGGCCTGCAAGACCTTTTAGAACTATACACCCCCAAAAGATGTCCTTTTCATTATAGGGGACTGGAATGCAAAAGTAGGAAGTCAAGAAACACCTGGAGTAACAGGCAAATTTGGCCTTGGAGTATAGAATGAAGCAGGGCAAAGGCAAATAGAGTTTTGCCAAGAGAATGCCCTGGTCATAGCAAACACCCTCTTCCAACAACACGAGAGAAGACTCTACACATGGACATCACCAGATGGTCAACACCAAAATCAGGTTGATTATATTCTTTGCAGCCAAAGATGGAGAAGCTCTATACAGTCAACAAAAACAAGACCAGGAACTGACTGTGGCTCAGATCATGTATTCCTTATTGCCAAATTCAGACTCAAATTGAAGAAAATGGGGGAAAATCACTAGACCATTCAGCTATGACCTAAATCAAATTCCTTATGATTATACAGTGGAAGTGAGAAATAGATTTAAGGGCCTAGATCTGATAGAATGCCTGATGAACTATGGACAGAGGTTGGCAACATTGTACAGGAGACAGGGATCAAGACCATCCCCATGGAAAAGAAATGCAAAAAAGCAAAATGGCTTTCTGAAGAGGCCTTACAAATAACTGTAAAAAAGAGAAGTGAAAAGCAAAGGAGAAAAGGAAAGATATAAGCATCTGAATGCAGAGTTCCAAAAAATAACAAGGAGAGATAAGAAAGCCTTCTTCAGCAATCAACGCAAAGAAATAGAGGAAAACAACAGAATGGGAAAGACTAGAGATGATCTCTTCAAGAAAATTAGAGATATCCAGGGAACATTTCATGCAAAGATGGGCTCGATAAAGGACAGAAATGAACCTAACAGAAGCAGAAGATTTTAAAAAGAGGTGGCAAGAATACACAGAAGAACTGTACATTAAAGAGCTTCACAACCAAGGAAATCACGATGGTATGATCACTCACCTAGAGCCAGACATTCTGGAATGTTAAGTCAAGTGGGCCTTAGAAAGCATCACTACGAACAAAGCTAGTGGAGGTGATGGAATTCCAGTTGAGCTATTTCAAATCCTGAAAGATGATGCTGTGAAAGTGCTGCACTCAATATGCCAGCAAATAGGGAAAACTCAGCAGTGGCCACAAGACTGGAAAAGGTCAGTTTTCATTCCAATCCCAAAGAAAGGCAATATCAAAGAATGTGAAACTATTGCACAATTTCACTCATCTCACAGACTAGAAAAGAAATGCTCAAAATTCTCCAAGCCAGGCTTTAGCAATATATGAGCCACGAACTTCCAGTTGTTCAAGTTGGTTTTAGAAAAGGCAGAGGAACCAGAGATCAAATTGCCAACATCCACTGGATCATGGAAAAAGCAAGAGAGTTCCAGAAAAACATCTATTTCTGCTTTATTGACTATGCCAAAGCCTTTGACTGTGTGGATCACAATAAACTGTGGAAATTCTGAAAGAGATGGGAATACCAGACCACCTGACCTGCCTCTTGAAAAAACTGTATGCAGGTCAGGAAGCAACAGTTAGAACTGGACATGGAATAACAGATTGGTTCCAAATAGGAAAAGGAGTACGTCAAGGCTGGATATTGTCACCCTGCTTATTTAACTTAAATGCAGAGTACATCATGAGAAACGCTGGGCTGGAAGAAGACAAGTCGGAATCAAGGTTTTCTGGGAGAAATATCAATAACCTCAGATATGCAGATGACACCACCCTTATGGCAGAAAGTGAAGAGGACCTAAAAAGCCTCTTGATGAAAGTGAAAGTGGAGAGTGAAAAGTTGGCTGAAGGCTCAACATTCAGAAAACTAAGATCATGGCATCCGGTCCCATCACTTCATGGGAAATAGATGGGGAAACAGTGGAAACAGGGTCAGACTTTATTTTGGGGGGCTCCAAAATCACTCTAGGTGGTGATTGCAGCCATGAAATTAAAAGACGCTTACTCCTTGGAAGGAAAGTTATGAGCAATCTAGATAGCATATTGAAAAACAGAGACATTACTTTGCCAACAAAGGTCTGTCTTGTCAAGGCTATGGTTTTTCCATTAGTCATGTATGGATTGAGAATTGGATTGTGAAGAAAGCTAAGTGCCAAAGAATGACGCATTCGAACTCTGGTGTTGGAGAAAACTCTTAAGAGTCCCTTGGACTGCAAGGAGATCCAACCAGTCCATCCTAAAGGAGATCAGTCCTGTGTGTTCATTGGAAGGACTGATGCTGAAGCTGAAACTCCAATACTTTGTCCACCTCATGCGAAGAGTTGACTCATTGGAAAAGACCCTGATGCTGGGAGGGATTGGGGGCAGGAGGAGAAGGGGACAACCGAGGATGAGATGGCTGGATGGCATCACCGACTCGATGGACACGAGTCTGAGTGAACTCTGGGAGTTGGTGATGGATAGGGAGGCCTAGTGTGCTGTGATTCATGGGGTGTCAAAGAGTCGGACACGACTGAGCAACTGAACTGAACAGAACTATGATCCCACAATCGAACTACTTGACATATATCTCAAGAAAGCTACAATACTAGGAGACTCACATACCCCAGTGTTCACTGGAGCATTATGTACAATAGCCAGGACATAAAAGCAACGAAGACATCCATCTACAAATGAACGGATAAAGAAGATGCAGTATGTACTGCAGTATATACAATGGAAATACACTCAGCCATAAAAAAAAAATGAGGCTGAGTCAGTTCTAGTGAAGTGGATGAACCTAGAGCCTGTTATACAGATTGAAATAAGTCAGAAAGAGAAAACTATCATATATTAATGCATATATATGGAATCTAGAAAATGTTATTAATGACAAATTCCTATTTGTCAGGAAGGAATGGAGACGCAGGTGTAGAGAGTGGACTTGTGGTCACAGCGGGGGAAGCAGAGAGTGGGACAGATGGAGAAAGTAGCATGGACGTTTATATTACTACCATGTGTTAAATATCTAGCTGGGCAGAAGTCCCTGTGTGTAACAGGGAGTCCAGCCTGGGGCTCTATGCTGACCTAGCGGTGCAGGGGACGGGGAGGGGAGGGAGGCGCCAGAGCGAGGGGATGTATGTATAGTCACGCTGATTCACATCGTTATATGTTAGAAACCAACACAACATTGCAAAGCAATTGTCCATCAATTAAAAAATAACAAATGTAAAAAAAATTGTAACTGTGTGTGATAAATGTTACAAAAATACAATTTTTAAAATTCCTAGTATAAAAGGGAAGCTGTTATTTACTGAGTTCGCACTCACCAGGTACATGATCATCAACTCTATTCCTGCCCTGCACAGGCAGGAGCTATTCTCCCACAGCACAGATGGAGAAACTGAAGCTTGGGTCAAACAGGCCACCCAGCTGAGGAAGGTCCAAGCTGGGACGGAGGCTCAGACTGAGGCTCAGTCTGCTCCAAAGTTGGCATGCTTGCACCCCTTGCCAACTTTGAGTGGACCAAATATTGGAAAAACAGGCTCTCTCAGAGACTGTCAGTGACATGGCCCTGGCTTTCTTTGTTTTTGCTTTTACCCTCCTTGTGGCTGGGTATGTTAAACAGTAAATAATTCTCCTAATGCATGACTTTAAGCTGAATTGTGAACCCAACCTGGAAGAAAACTAGCAATTTGTTTTAAAGTTTCTGAAACAATAAAAGGTGAGAATGAATGAATAAAAACAAGTACACTGACAATTTCACTGCCTTTCTCTAATTACTTCTATTTTTGTCTACACTCATAATTTTACTGCCTTACACTAGCTACTTCTATTTTTGCCTACTCCCTTACATATACTTACATAATTGTAATCACATATATTTGCCTTTGTTGTCTTCTTTTTCAAAAAACATTGTATCATGAATATTTCCCCTATTTCTAGCATTTACGTAATTTTTAATCCCTGGATATCATAGTATAAATTTGACCTGTATATATTATTGTTAGTTTTTCCACTACTATAATGAATACCTTCAGACATACATTAATAATTTTTTGTTATCTTAAGATAAATTCCCAAAGGGGCTATTATTCAGACAGCATGTAATGTGTTATAATCCCTGATATATATCACTAAGCTACTTTCTCAAAACTATGTGACCAGTTCCTAGTGGCTACCAGTGGCACCCTCCACAAGCAATACCAGTTTTATTGCAACCTTAGGAACACAAACAGACCAACTTTCTAGATAATACTCACTGATTTCCATGATCACTAGCTGTTTAAAATGTTATATATTTTCTGAAATGACTACAGTGGGAAACAATAAAATATCAAAATAAATAGAAAACAGTTCAGCTGTGATTCTGATTATAGAATTTTAGAGCTCAAAAAGACTTTTAGAGGAGGGAAAGCAGGAGACACTTCACCCTCATCCTTTATTTAGTACATGAAAAATCTGAGACTCATTTGCCTGAAGTTACAAATCAGGTCAGTAACAAAACAGATGGACAGACCAACAGAGGCCTGCTGGGCTTTTGATGAGAAGTCCAGAGCAAACAAGAGACTCCACCTCCTTCTCCTTCTCCTTCTCAGGCAAAAGCCCCAGAATGAGTCCACCACTGCCTCTGAAAGGGAAGTTCCATTTCCTGGTGACTTCTGATGACTTGGATCAGTGCTAACGGGCATTTCAAAAGCCACTGCAAATAGTCTCTGAGTTGCAAGGAGCGATGTATTCTGGACCAGTAACCATTGGGATCTCACCATGTCTCCTTCCTCCTCCACCCTTCTTTTCTGTCTTTAATAGGACCTTGAAACTCAGAAGGTCAGATCTAAGTCATGTAAAGAATGACTTTCAAATATATCTTTTAAGGAAAATAACTCTTGGTCTCCAGCCTCTCTCTGTCATCACACTCTAATGCATCTCAGGGAAATTAGCAACTTGATTCTTCCCCCAGCTGTCCTTTCAAATAAAAAGCTTTCTTATTTGCCATTCAAGAAAAAAGTACAGCAAGCCTAGCAACAGGCATACAGGTGTAACGAAACATGATGAATCATATTCAGCCAGCTCTCAGTGCCATCTTTACCTGGATGTTTCTCAGAGGTGCCGCGTGGGGATGATGAGAGGGGACATCTGGCGATAGTGCCGCCCACTCAGTATGCTCACGGTGCATGCTGTGCGTGACGAAGGCAGCAGGGTGGCCCACAGATGACCCCGGCGTCCCCAAGGCTGCCCACATGGTCCCTCTGCTGGATATACAGAACCAGCGTGTGGTATCCATTTAACACAGAGCCTTCGGTGAACCCCGCCGTGTATATATGCAGGTCTTTCACAGAGGCTGTTGGAAAGGCACCTACACCTGGCTAAATACACGCTTTTCCAAACTCCACCTTCACTCATGCGCACCGTGTGCCAGGCGCTATCCTAAGCACTTTGCTCATATCAGAGTAGAGTGAATCCTCTCAACAAAGCTACAGGGAGATTCTGCCACTCTCCCCAGATTGGGAACCCAAGGCACAAAGAAGAAGGATGGCTGAAGCAGATGAAAAGAAACCAGCGAGACACAGCGTGTCTTCTCAGGTGATCAGCAGCACGGGTGCTAGGGTTAGGGTATCTAGGTGCTGTTCATCCTCTCAAGGGTGACTGCTGTGTTGTGTCATGCAGGAGAATGTCTTTAGCCTCTAGGAAAGGCATGCTGAGGTCTTCAGGAGGAAAGAAGCATGATGTCTGCAACTTAATTTCCAATGGTTTATGAGGACCCAGAGAGAAAGCAGATGTGGCAAATGCTTATAGGCACAGGATCTAGGTGAGGAGTCACAGTTATTCTTTTTATCACTCTTTCACCATTCATATGTTTAAAACTTTTCACAAATCAAGTAGAAAAAAAATGGATCTATCTATCTCTACTTCTTTTGAAGCATGCTGACTGAAAAGAGACTCACAGCCCAAATCTTTGAACATAACATTTAGGGGCAGCCTATCATTTTAAAGATGAGAAAAGTTAATCTATTTAAAAGTTATTAAAATATAGTATTATAAATATTTCCATTAAGTTTATTTATCCTTTTAATGGTTTTCACATTTTTATAAAGTTGGAAAAAATGAAAATGTAAAGTATCCAAATATTTTACTAATCATTTTTAAATGTTAATTTTAATAAGCTAATACTGATAGATAATCACACATTATAAATATAAATGATTAGAGTGTTCAACCCATGTTATGAAATAGAGAACAGAAAGGTCCAGGACTTTACCAAAAGTATAAGTGGGACAAGGCAACTTGGGAGTTTAGTTTGAAACAACTCTAGTGGCGAAAAGTGGGAAAAGATATTACAACCTAGGAAAAAGAGGTGGAGAGAGGGCGGCACGTGATGATTTTATTGAGTACTTCTACTTTCTTTATACCAATCCGGCTACACCTGCTATAACATGCAACTCTGGGAAGCCAGATCCCACACAGAGGGACCAAAGCACACCTCAGCTGTCATCAGCAAGTATTTTCCAGACAACAACTTTGTGACCTGATAAATGTGCTTTGGTGGGACCACCGCCGTATGTGCTGGCGCCCAGCATGGAGAGTGTCTGCCTGGGGGACCAGGGTGGCGGTGGGAGGCCATGGCACCGACAGCTATCAGTAAGTCCAGGTCCCCACATCTGCGGCTTCCGTCTCTTCCCAAACACCCATGGCTGCCACCCCAACCTCGACATCCTCTCCCATCCCCCAGACTGGAGACTGCGGGTCACCAGGAAGCCCCACCACCCATCAGTCCTGGTTCTTCCACAAATGGACTCAAAAGAATGAGAAGCAAAGACATAATCATTAGACTGTGAGTTTCCCACAATACCTGTCACTACAGCAGCTTAACATCTCCAGATCTTGTCCCAGTTCTGCATCTGAGAAACCAGCTATGGTACCTCCTGGAACTGGGAGCAAGAGTGAGCGTGAGGGCTTCTGGAGCTGCTCCAGAAAGGATCTCCCTCTCCCAGCATTTTGCTGCCTGGCCCTGGACAGCAGGAACCAACCCTTTAAGAGGCTTAAGTAACTGCATCAGCAGATCTGGGCACTGATAAACACCTTTAAGCACTCTCACATTACATGTATGGGTTTCTTAGGGCTCTTGATTTTAGATAAAATATGTTCCAATAAATTATATTTAAGCCATTCATATACATAAGTCTTAGATTTAATTAGTATTGTAATATAGTACATTAAATAAAATTTTCTCAGAAGATATAAATTAATATGCTTAGGAAAACATTAATAGTTGTTTAAACCTTATGAATTAATATGCTTAGGAAACCCATTATTTCAACTCCCCTTGGATATTTTATATAAAATTGTGTTCTACAGGTACCAAATACTATAGCACCCTCGACATATTTGTAGCAATTGACTTCTGACACTCTTAAATGTTGATTTAGTTCTGTTTCATAATGCTATTTGCTCGGGCTTTAGAGCTCCACACGAGCAATCAGAAGAATAATATAATGCAGGTCACGGAATCTGTTTGGAGTGTTAGAGTAACGCCAGCAAAACTTCCATGGCAACCCCGACCTCAGAGGTGGCTGGGAACCCACAGGCTCCTGTGAAGTTCTGCCCAGAGGGTTAAACGCTGACCCCACTGAGCGCTGCATTAGCGAGCTGGGGTCTTCCACTCCCCCAGCTCCCTGCTTTGAGTTTTCCCAGTTACTACATGAATCAAATTACGGGCACCTCTGCTGGGTTTCCTGTGAAATAACAGATCTCACTGTAACCAAATATTACCATCTTGGAAAAACTGTATGCAACTAGTGAGGACTCTTCCTTCTCAGGCAACAGAGAAAAGCTTCTTTGTTTTGAGACTGAACACCTGGAACACGTTATCCAGGGGGCCTCTCTGGGCCCGCAGTGCGGAGGGGGCTCTCAAGGCCTAGTCACACCCCTGTCTGTGGAACGCCAGCCCGCCCAAAGTTCTGCGTGGCCTAGTTTCTGCAGGCTTTGCTGTGGGCTGCAGCCACATGGCAGAGGGAACCCTGCATCTGCATGGAAGGGCCGCGCAGGTGGGGATCGCAGGAGAGGCAGTGTTCCATGGGGCAGAGCAGAAGGACTAGGGTTCAGGGATGGAGGGTGGGAACCTAACCTCCTGCCCCCAGCCTGCTCTCGCCTTCCTGAAGCATCTACCAGATAAGAATGCTGGCTGTGTGTCCAAGAGAGCAGGCAGACGCTTGGCACGGCATCAGTCGGGCGTGCAGCTGTGGACGGCTTCCCTTGGAAACCCACGAAGCCCAGTGTTTCCACATTTGCTCCAAAACATTGACTTTCTGTAAAAAAAAACCTTGTGTTCCTTCTTTTATCTTTATACCATGGCAGATCTAGCAGCCACGGAAAGGAATGTAACTTGGGACAGTTTGGAGGTGCAAGTTGAAGCAGGTGTGTAGGGTCAGGATGAGGAACTAACAGCCTCACGCCTCCTTGTTGAGAGAACAGGATGACTGCTCAGTGTGGACGGCCAGGGCCCATCCAAAGGCAGATGTTGGTCCAAACACCACGTGACTTTTTGAAAGTAATACCCCACCTCTGTTAACATCTTTTAACCTTATGTTGATGAAATATAAGGTCTTTGCTGGCTCCTTACTTATGATGCCCAGATGGGATATATAGGAGCCACCCTGTGTCCTCTCAAACCCTCGTGTGTACGGTAGTGCCCTGAGATGCAGATCCTGAGTCAGTAGTGGAGTCAGGCCTGATGTAGCACTTTCCTAACAAGCTCCCAGGAGATGCTGGGGCTGCCAGTTCGGGCCACACTGAGATAAAAGGGACGTCCTAATGACAGTTACTTGCCTACAGAACAGGCAGTTTCTCAGACCCACTGATTTCTCTTTGTTTCTAAGATAGTTGTATGAACATATCATTTTTTTGACATCGGCAAAAACAAAACAAAACAAAGCAATAATGTCTATGTGCTCATTCTTGTGTCATTAGTTCAATGATTTACATGTGAATATGAAGAATAAATCTAAGCAACTTGTAGGCCCTTTAGATGAGGAACTGGGGAGACAAATTAAGAAATGCACGCTTTTTACAGAAGAGTGGGAACTGCATGACCACCAAACTATTGCAATTGCAGTCATCCTTTTAAATACATTTTAACAAAAGCCATTAACTTTTCCTAATGACACAGATATGGTTTGAGAGGAATAGAAAACCAGGTAAAGCCACTCTTAAGACGCTACCTTTTGCAGAAGACTGATTGGGAATCTGCACTTGACTGACACTTTAAAAACAAGTTCTTTTACTTAATGTTCATAAAGGATTCTATTGGTTTGCAAACAATTTCCTTAAATGGTGGGAGTACTATTAATTATTCCCTGCCCAGTGTAGTGTTTCCAGAGACCTGGTGTGCTTCTACTCATCGAAGCCAGTCTCTCTAGCAGGATGCAATTCAACTGCTTCACTTGGTTTTAAAGCAAGTTTAATTTACTTGATTAAAAGTATGCTATGTTCAGTGTGTCTCCAAAGGGCCAAGGAGAGACATTCATGAAGACATTTCCTTTGAAATAAAATATGCAGATTTTGTTTCCCAACGTTTTCATGTCGATCTTGCTTGCTTTCTTAGTTTTCATGTAGTATCCAGTGTCACAGAGGTTGGCAGCGGAACGACAGGGAAATGCTTCTGATGGGGCACCCATTCTCTAGGCTCGTAGGCGTAACATATATTTTACAAGAACAATGAGAAATCAGTGGGATTCACTTTTCACCATTCCCCACAGAGAGAAGTCTGCAGCAGAAGTGGGGGTAGGAGGTCAGTAGCGTGATATAAAGCCCTCAGCAGAGAGACAAGTCCTCCTATTTCTGAAACTTTCTATCACTACGATCTCTTTCACAATGTTCTTTTGCCTAGATTGCTCATACAAATCATACAAGTTCGTGAAGAAAAAGGAACGCTACTGACTAGAATTCATATACAATTTTTTGAATGGAATGTTGTCTATTTATTATATGTTCACATATTTCAGAGGAAAATGTAAGACATACATTTTCACCACGATGTGCAGAAATTCCTTAAGCAAATACGTGATTAAACATTTTAAAATACAAGATTTGTTTATTTATAGCTTACACCACACATTCACTTTTATGTATCCAAAAGATTGAAGCTGCACTTTCTGGGTCCTTTCTCTGATTTCCTGCTAAAATATATAATTAGGCAAGTTTTCAATGCACCTAATAGCTCTGAGGGGACTAAGCAGTGATCTTTTTGAGATGAAAAATATTGGTAGGAAGTGGTTCTCTTCTTTTTTTCCCCAAGTTCAATAGCTCAGCTATTCGTTTCCTGTTTCCAACAGCCAAGGTAATTAGACCATAATAAGAACTCTTTGCTTGAAGGATGACATCTGAAAGTTGAAACTATTTGCTGCACAAACCTTGACACAGGAGGAGGGGGCAGGGCGCGTCTCCTCAGAGGGACACAGTTCTGCTGTTAGAGTTTACTACCCTAGACAATTTTTTTCATGAAAAGACTCTTAAAGTCTAAGAGGGAAAGTGACATCTGTATTGTTTTTTATGGAATGATTGATTCTTCACTGTGGAGGAAACATCTCTGAAAGCTCCAGAAAGAGCCAGAACATGCAGAAAATCTGGTTACTACATAAACTATCTTTCTTTCTAGACAGAGCACACATACAGTGATATGCGCACATCGGAAAAGCATATCTTGATGAATTTTTCACCTGGGTATATATCCGTGTAACCACCACTGAGAATAAAAAGCTGCATCTTTGATCCCTGAAAGCTCTTAACTCCTCCTGGTCATCACCCCACCCAAGAGAGCCTCCATCCTGACTTCCATCCCCTGGAGAGGTTCTGCCTGTCCTTGGGTTTCACACGGAACACACCTTTCTGTTCTGTTCACACAGAACACCTCTTTCTCTCAAGGCTGTCTGTCCAGTCTGTCCATCCACATTGCCCTGGGTTCTGGTATCTTCATTTCAGAGTAGTTTTCCTTTGTGTGGATATGCCACCCTTAATCCACACTGCCTTTTATGGTCATTTGTGTGTGTCCCAGTTCTTAGGAGGAAAGGTGCTGTGAACACTCTTGTCCACATCTATTGGTGATGTGAACACCCTGGTTCATGTCTCTGGGTAAGCAGAGACATGAACTTTGGGTAAGAATGGAATTCCTGAGGCATTCGGTATGTGTATCTTTGGTAAATTCTGCCAGATCGCTTTCCAGCGAGATTGTATCAGCCAACCTTGTCACACCAGGAGCCCACTGGACACATTTTGAACGTCAATAAGGGGTGTAATCTCACCATTGAAGACAAAAGCCTCAATTGCTCCTGAAAGGAGTCACCATGTTCCAGCAATAGGAAAGGGAGGAAAAACTAATTCAAAAACTGAAATCACTCCCAGGGAAGGAGCTGGCCTGTTTCCCTGGCTCTGTCCAGGTGCCCTGTTTCCCACCCTCCGTGGTCAGGGAAGGCAGCTCACAGCCTTAGGGCTTTTGGCTTTTGTGTGGCCAGGATTCTCCTGGGACAAACAAGGCTTTCTGGGATTAGGCTGCCTCTAGTGCCATCCAGCCCAGTTCATTGCCCTGAAGAGTGATACTCATGGGACTTGCCTGCTTGATCCAGTAAGTCACCTGAGCCTTTCTCATTTGTACCAAATCCCATATGTTCTCTTTTTCCAAAAATCTTTCTAATTATTGACCAAAAAGTAAATAGTGGGACTACTTAAGGAAGTCTGCCATCCCTGTGGCCAGCAGTTCCCCTACTCACAGTGGTCCTGCTGCCCTCTCTGGGTCCTGCCTGCCCCAGGGACAGCACCGTATCCTCCCTACTTATGCTCAGACCCACAGGAGGCCCAGAAGGAGGTCTTTGGGCCCTGGGCTCTAACTAGGCCAGAATCCCAAGGGAAATAGGAACCTAAGATGCCACTCTCAGGCAATTTTAGAAATATGCAAGGCCATCATCCTTACTGACAACTTTCCTGAACAACCAGCATGATATTGTTTTTAAAATTTAATATTCCTGCTGCTTCCTCTGCAAATTGAGAATCTGCCACCAGCAGGATCTGTGTGGGCTGCCAGAGGGTGAATCTGGAAGCCTTCTGATTGGCGAAGCCTAGAACTTCTGGGTCAAGGCGCCTTGCCCATCTCATGCCCCATTTCCTTGGTGCCACTGGCTAACTTTCTCCTGGGTTTCCCCTCAAAGCTTTTGTTCCTTCCTTTCAACTCTAAGTTGGTTGATTGGAGTCTCTGCTGGGGGTTTCACATGGGCCAGGACGTTCAGCAGACCCCTGGCCTTGAAAGTTTCATTTGTAACTTTGGGTGTAACTCAAAGGTGTAGATCAAAGGTTTGTAGTTTTGTGGTAGCATAAAGTTGAACCCCAGGCCCTTGAAACTTACAGGCTTGGTACAATATATGCTTAGTTAGTGAGGAACACCAGCTCTCTATTCACATCTTCTCAAAGGGGCATCTCAGTCTGCCCAGGCCAAGACCTCTGACTCCAGCAGTCTACCTGTGGCAGTGGTGAGCTGGGGTAAGCAAGAGAAGTTAGAGAGGGTTCATGGGCTGAAGCATTTCTCTTCATTCTCTCTCATTTTCCCTTTTCATCAGGAGACTGCTTTGAAAGGTATGGCCTTCAGCCTCCTCCCGTTGGGGACCAACAGGGATGGACGGAGAAGCCCAGCTACAAGTGAAGAGGGCTGCCCTGGACCTATACTCTCAGCCGGCGGACTGGCCCCAGGATCTAATCGGTAGATCTGATCTAATCCAATCTAATCCTACAGGGGGTTCCTGCAGGTGAAGTTGATACAAGTCCATTGTCCTTACTGACAACTTTTCTGAACAACCGGCACGATGTCATTTTAAAAATGTAATGTAAAAAAATAAAATAAAAATGTAATGTTCCTGCTGCTTCCTCTCCACCTCTTCAATCTGCTCCAACACCAATCTGCGTGGGTTGCCAAAGAGTGAATCGGGGAGACTGCTACAGAGCTCCTGGCCAATGCACCCAGCAAGTGAAGGGGTGTGGAAGCATGACCCCAGACCCCTGGATACTCCGCCTTCGAGAGACAGAGCTTAATGCCCCGCCACTTAATTGTGAGCTGGACTTAACACCTCTGTTTTCACAAATAGAAGAAAGCAGAAGTGATGGAGTATAACTGTAAGACTGAGTCCTAAAAGGCACCGTAGCTTCTTCCTGTCTCTCTCTCTTTCTGTGTCTCTGTCTCTGATTCTTTCCCTCTTGGGTAACCAGCTTTGGGAAAAACCAGCTGTCATGTCATGAATATTCTTGGGTGGCCCAGTGGAAAGACCCGCACGGTGAGGAACTGAGGCCTCCTGCCAACAGCCACGTGAGGTGCCATCTTGGAGCAAGCTGTCCACCCCAGGCAAGCTTTCAGATGATGCAGGCCCAGCCAACAACTTGGCGGCATCATCAGGAGAGACCCTGATCCAGCATCACCTCAGATTCCTGAGTAAGAAAATAAATAATTACTGTTCTAAGCCACTAAGTTTTGGAGTGATTTGTTACACAGCAACAAATAACAAAAACAGGAGGGTTTTAGTACTAATAACCAGATATTTCTGATTATACCTTATAGAAACACGACAGGAGGACAGATCCCTCCTCTGTGGAAGTTTTAGATATGCACATATAATCGTCTTTGGCTTCCCTCGTGGCTCAGACAGTAAAGCGTCTGCCTGCAATGTGGGTGACCCAGGTTCGATCCCTGGGTTGGAAAGATCCCCTGGAGAAGGAAATGGCAATCCACTCTAGTATTCTTGCCTGGAGAATCCCATGGACAGAGGAGCCTGGTAGGTCACAGTCCATAGCGTCGCAAAGAGTCGGACACGACTGAGCAATTTCACTTTCACTATGAAATGTGAGCAAGACTGATGTGGGTCACCTCCCTAAGGGCACTTCAAGAGCCAACACACTGCCTCCACCTTTCTCCCTCTACCAAACCAGTCATCGACGTTGCCTATCAGGGACCATGCTGAGGACCCATGGTGGGGCGATTGTTACAGAGCTCCTAGCCGATGACTATGGATGGGTAGCAAAAGAAGAAAAAGGTCTTTGTGGGTTTGAAGATACTTCTGGGGTGTTTCTTACTGTAGCAAGTCTAGAACAATCCTGACTAAAACAGGCAATCCCTGCACAGGAATCCTCCATCCCTGTCTCCTTCTCTTCCTGCTCTTTGCAGGAGGAAGCCAACATCTCCATCAGAGTCAGCAGAATCGCACCCGGAGCATGGGACTCCCACTGTCCAGACAGGGAACTGCGCTTCCTTATGTCCGAGTCAGCGCAGGCGTGGGTTGGGAGGCTGGGGACTGTCTCCGTGGCTCTGGTTGTTTAGAACCCAGGGGATGGGAACAGCTTGCGCATGAGTTAGAGGAGTTGAAGGTGTTAAGCACTCGTGTGATCCAGTTCTGAAAGTCACAAAGTCAGCCCTGATGGATTCTTTGCTTTCTTTTCCAGAACCATAAAGAATTTGGGGAAATTACTGTCTGGCCACCCAGAAAACAAAGGCCAGTTCGGGTTTGTTTTATTTTCTCTGCTTCCCAGATCAATCCCCGGTTCCCCAAGGAGCCAGTGTGGTTTGGCGCTTCCTTTGTGCCTGCCCAGTCCCTCCCAGTCCCCCAACGGTCCTCCTGTCCTTCCCCACAGCCGGGCTCTGTCCCCCAGCCCTCAGGCTCCAGCCTCCTCGTTAGGAAGTGTTAGAAAGTTGCTGGGTGAGAAATGAGCCTGTGAAAGCTCGTTGTCCTAATTAAACTTCGACGAGGAGAGTGACAAGAGGCGACGGGGAGGAAACGGGTGCCACCGGGGTCTCAGCCTGGGCCCAAGACGGGGAGGCCTTTGTCCTCCAGAACAAAAGCTGCTGTTTGCATGTGTTAAACCCCATCAAACCGCATCAGACCCAGGTGCAAAAACCCGCATCCCAAACGCCATCCCGGCTTACGCCACCTTCCCGAGCACGGCCGGGGCCCCAGCCATCATTCCTAATCAGGACAGGACCCCACATCAAAGCTGCACCCCCTCCACGGACAGCTTCTGCTCCACGATGCATTGTTATTCCGACTTCCTACACTCAGCCCCTGCCCGACGAATTAGGGCACAGAGCCCCCTGTGGCATGGCTGGTCCCTGCTGGCGTTGTTAATGAGGTAGAAAGGGCGGGTTTGCCCTAGCCTGCGACTAACATAATCACATAAAGCTGTTGCTTTGGAACAGACTGGGCTGCCCCCAGAGTCAGTTTCCCTAAAAGCAGCACAGAGTAGAGCTTCCTGGGAGAAGACACAAAGCTGCCCATTGTCTCTGTCACTTCCTCTCCACCCTCCCAGCACTGAAGCATCTCCTCAACTTGGAGCCACAGCCCTGTGCACAGGCTGTTTGCGGATGTCCCGCCGCGGTTTCCAAAACCCCGTGAGAAGCAGTTTCTTGCTACAGTCATTGTTTCCAGACTGACCAAGCTGGCTGGGAAGGCGAAGCCGGGCCAGGGAGACTGTCTTCCTGGCCCTGGAAAGAGACAGGCTTGCAACACAGGACCCTGGCAGCTCCAGGGGAGCCGGATACACCTCCATATCTGGGCAGCACCAGGTGGGGCAAGGCCCGGGAGGAGGCTCCCAAGAGGCTGAATTCCTGGATGAAGACAGAGTGTGGATCACCTAGCAAGTCCTCAGAACCGTGCTGGGCCCCTGACAGTGAGGCCAGGAATCCAGGAAGCCATCTGGCCTCTGCTGACCTACGCAACCTCTCCCTAACCATCACCCAGTCCAAAGGGCATGGGCCACTCCCCAGAAGTAGCTGAGGCTGGGAGGGAAGCTCCTTTCACCAACTGTCCTCAGATTCATCTCTGCCACCAGTCATGTGCACCCACCTAGGTGGGAGTGGGCCGAGGAACCCACCAAGAGGGACCAGTGAGATATGGGGAGAACCTGGGCAGAAGGCAGGATGGCACGATGGAGCTGCAGCTTCGCATGTTCCCAGTGGTGTGTTTGGAACGGGGTGCTACTGCATTCACTGGGCCACCAAAGGACTCTGCAAGGCCACCAAGATTCTAGAGTGGTCAAGACATGGCCCTTCTCTTACTAGGCTGGGAGACCATCATGCGAACAACCCAAATATAACCTAAGGCGGAGTTTACTGAGGGTTATTTCAAAGGTTGAGAAGGGGTCCTGAATGAAGAGGAAACAGGAAGCTTTGGTGCAGGAAGGAGGAAGCCTTCCCAAGAGGGCTGCCCTCACTCAGCCTGGGTGGATGAGTGGAATCTTGCAGGGGAATGGAGCAGAGATGAAGCGATACTTTTACAAAAGCATTGCTTACAAACAGAGCAAGAGCATTCCAACCGAGTCCTTGGCGTGCATGGAAACCCGAGCCCTCTCTAAGCCGCAGCCACCTACTGTGTCCTCCATCTCCCCCTGCTCTGTGTGGCGCATGTGGTGGGCACTGGAGAATACTTGCTGATCCTGACAGCGACTACACCATAGCGTGGGGCCCCTGGAAGCCCAAAGGGCCCACTTATGGAGATCGCTCTTGGATGCTGGCAAGAGTGAAATCACCCGATAGGTATTTTGTCGTGTGTTTCTTTTTAACTATATGGGGAAAAAAAAAAAAGGGTGGCTGTGAAAAACCCAACCCAAGAACCTCTTGGCTCAGGCTCAACTAGATGAAACTTTAAAAAATGATTTAATGTTTTGTTAGACTGTTGCATATTAAAGCAATGTAATGCCTTCTAAGAGATGAGAATCAGATCCTGGTAGTGATGACTCTGGCGAGTTTAAAGAGTTATAGCTCATTTCTCAAAAGAGCAACAATAAACATTTCACCCAATGTGTACCGTGGCCTGGACCTCTCATGAAAGTATGTAAATAACCTTTTATTTCCATATTATGATGCTACCACCTTCTATTTCCCTTTCTGAGCCTCATATTTCCAAACAGCAGCTTATGAGGGACAGGAAGCTCCTGGGACAAGGGAGTACTCCAGGATTGCACAGGCTACAGAACTGGGCTGTGTGACTACAAAGTCAAATCGCTCCCTGGTTCATGCCAGTTGCCAATAGCTCTCTGGCCAGACTTGCTGGGCGTCTGTGTTGGGTACAGTGCACCTCGAGCCATGCAGCTGGGGAGGCCTCTCTGTAGAGAGACATTCATGGAAAATGATCGGGCACTCAGCCCACACCAGATGTGATGGGAAATCAAGCCTGAGGAGCCAGGATGTAGCTGGGGAGGGGACACAGAGGAACTGGGAAGCCGAGCAAGGTAACCACAGGAGGAAACCCCAAAATATGAAGATATTCCCACAGTTCCAGAAAATGGGGCTAACTTAAAATGCAGCTCCTTTCCTTGAAGTGGGCTTGGCAGGTTCAGTTGTTGAAAGACAAAGGGAAAAAAAAAAGAAAACATGTTTTACATTTGTCTGGCTTGCATATCTAGCTGAATTCCCTCCAGACCCCCTCACACGCTGAATTGATGTGTGTGATCAGAACAAAAGGAATTTAGAGGAGTTCTCGCTATAGGGCCCAGAGCTCAGGAAGCTGTAATTGTAAAATACTGTTTCATATGAACTTACGATACAAGCTCAGCAAACAGGTAGCAAGGTGCCAAGTCCTCTTGGAAGTTACCGAAAGGCTTAGAGCTGTAGCCTCTCCAGCCACTGCTTTAGAGGGTCACCTGTGCCCCTTGCCCCCAGAGGTCACTTCAGCCCAGAAGAGGGAAGTGAAGTTCCATCTCCCATAACTTTGCGAGTTTCTCTCTGCCCATCACATTCCAGGGCCTCAGCTTCCCACCTCTCTCAACTTGTGAGACTGTACTACAGAGTTAAACCTCTCTCACACCCATATATGAAAGGGGATTCCAACTTTATTGGCTGGAGGGAAAGACTCAGGTTTTCACAGGTCTTAAGCTAAAGTAAGCTTCTACTAGGCAAATAATGGAATGATCTTTAGGGGCAAAGGTCCATTTGGACTCCTGTGAGTTCCTAAAGTTTTCTTGAGATTTCTTACCTCTGGGCTTTAGGCAAAAGTTGGTTCTCTGACTCCACAAAGCTTTTCATCTAATGCACTCATCCTTTCTTTCTGCTTAAAAATGTCACTTCCCCAGGATGGAACTTCTGTGATCAGGAAGGTTGCTAGTTGTCAACCAATACGTACCCCTTTTTATTCTTGATTAACAGACCCCAATATTGTTGGGGACAACAATGAGCCCAGTGAAGAAAATTACATTTACCAGGTTTAAGATATCTAAGTGAAAGTGAAGTTGCTCAGTCGTGTCCGACTCTTTGCGACCCGTGGACTGTAGCCCACTAGGCTCCTCTGTCCATGGGATTCTCCAGGCAAGAATACTGGAGTGGGGTGCCATTTCCTTCTCCAGGGGATCTTCCCGACTCAGGGATCGAACCCAGGTCTTCCGCGTTGCAGGCAGACACTTTAACCTCTGAGCTACCAGAGGTGGCCCCTAAGATATCTAGGTCAAGGAGATATAAATGCCTTTTGGAGAGGGGTGGTGCTTCAGGGAAAATTCTTCAAAAGGGGGATAATTAATTAAACCTGGAGATAGGTTTTCTTCTTTGACTTTCCCCCTTGGAATGTAGTCATGATGGCTGGAGTTTCAGCAGCCCTCTTGGGACTAACTTGAGGATGTAATGTACAAGCTAAGATGGCTGAGCAGAAGGAAAGACAGAAGGCATCAGTCTCTCTGGTGATTGAGTGTGGAGCTGGCTTACCAGCTCTTGACTTCCCATCTCTGCATTTTTTTTTTTAATTTGAAAATAAACCTCTATTTACTTTAAGTCACCTTGGTTTCCAATCTCTGTCCCCAGCAGCTAAACTAAACTAAGTTCTCCTCTTTCTGCATTTCTCCCTACTGTTATT
Source organism: Nanger dama (assembly GCA_917880005.1). Taxonomy (NCBI): domain Eukaryota; kingdom Metazoa; phylum Chordata; class Mammalia; order Artiodactyla; family Bovidae; genus Nanger; species Nanger dama. The sequence goes on along the minus strand of CAKJTW010000044.1, from coordinate 5,338,145 downwards.
CACACTTGCAATTTCTTATTGTGAGACTCTCCCTGTAAGAGCTATGAGATCAGCAGTGTAGCCATTCTTTTCACCTCTGAAGCCTCATTGTCTGGCTTTCAGCGTGGCACATAGTAGCAGCCTTATAAATATTTGTTAAATGAGAGGCCCCAGAAAAATGGCTCTGCCTGTGGATGGCACCCTTGGAGCAGCTTTCCATAGAGTTAATCAAGCTTACAGGATATCAGGAGTTAGGGCTCATGAGAGGTCAGCGTTTAGAATAATTAGGGCTTAGAAGAGGGAAAATCACCTATTTATATTTATTTATAACAATAAAATGGCTATTTTTGAGCACCTGCTATATGCTAGGCACTGTACTGGGGTTTAACAGACAATCTTATCGATCCTCATAACGCCTATACTGTATAGATAGCTGGCATTTCTTACTTTAGTATATCCCCCGGGCCTCATGCTCTATTGCTATGTAACAAACTGCCTCAAGACTCAGTGACTTAAAACATGATTCTAACTGCTGCCTGGGCCTCAGCTAAAGGGCCTTTCTGCTGGTTTTGTTTGGTGCTCATTTAGCTACAGTCAGAAGATAGCTGGAGCTGGTTATCCAAGATGGCACTGGGAATGGATGTCCATGATGGCACTGGGGCTGGACATCCAATATGGCGGCTAGGGTCGGTTGTTCAAGATGGTGCCAGACCTGGACATCCAAGATGGCTTCACTCTCTTGCCTAGAGCTTTAGCAGGGATAGATGGAAGGCAGCTGGGACATCAGGATGATTGGTCTTATCTCTTCCTGGAGTCTCAGGGCTTCTCTATTTCTGTAATCTCTCTACACGGTCTCTCTGAAGGATATCTGGACTTCTTACATGGCATCTCAGGCCCCCAAAAGTGCAGAAGCAGACGTTTCCAGACCTTACGCATGACTTTGTTAAAGCACAGGCAGGACCAGCCCTGAGGTAGCATGGGAGTAACCGCACAAGTGTGTGCACCCTAGGAGGACCATTCACGGGAGCCTTATTTGGGGATAAGCTTCCCCTGCAGTACCCCATGAGTCTGTGCGACAATCTGTATGCTACAGGTAAGGGGGCCTAGGTGGAGAGGAGTGAGGGGACTTGCCCTGGCCCTACACCACTGGCGGGGGGAGGGATGATGGAACCCCTGGCAACCCACCTTCACAGCCCACTCTCTCCTCTTCTCCACTCAGCCCCTTGGACATAGGTCTGTTCCTAAAGGCACAAGCAAAGCCAAAGCACACATTGTCAAGAGTTGCACACACCCTGGGTGGAGGACACATCTCTCCTCCATGTTTTAGATCTCTCATTTACCCAGTGATAGGGTTCTAGGGAAAACATTACCAAGATGAAAGGTAACTTGATGAGGGGCTGATACGCAGAGACTCAGGGTCACTCACCCCCAAAACCCACAGCCATTGGCTTCCCCTGTTCACTCCATCCTATCCTTTTAAGATTTCTGCCTGTGCATCATTTCTCACAAAGTAAAACATATTCCCACCCGCACTTTACCGACCTCATTCTCTCCCTCCTCAGCCAGGAATTTCCTGGTGCACGGGTGCACCGTCTGCAGGCCCAGCAGGAAGCAAGGCCCTGAGGGGCGAGGTGCGTAGAAAGGTGGAGATGGAAGCAGGACTCCAAGGCCGGAAGGAATCCCTAAAGTAAGGTCCCCACAGAGCTTGAATGTTTCCTGCATTGATTCTGCACAAATGTGTTTTTGGACACACAGTTCCCAGGACTCCGAGGCCCTCTGGCCTCAGAGCTCAGGCTTCAGGGTAGGGCAGGAGAAAGAATGCAATCAGAGTTATGGCTTAATGAAGTGAACTGTGATGACCGTAAACAGACAGTTTGGGATTTGGTTTGTTATTTTGTACAAGGCATTACCTTTTGATGGTAACTGGTGTTAGGGTCAAGCTTCAACATTTTCATGTCCCCAACAAAAGACAGTGATGCCTTTGTTACACTTTACTTTTCCACCTTAAAATGGGATTGGCTTTGTGGGTTGGGAAAGTTACCAAAAATAAGTTCCTTCAATCACAGAGGTTAACACAAAGGAAGTTGCTAGATCATTTGAAAGATGAGAGCGGATGTAGGTAAGTAAATGCTATTACAGACGAAGATATGTCAGACCACCTACACTCAAGCTTTTGTTATGTATAATGCCAATAAGAGTCAATAAACTCAGTACAACCGGAGAAGTAAAAGCAAGTGTGACTATTAGTCCTTGTCCACAGAGTAGCGATAAAATAGCAGTACGTGATCACTTCATGCTGTGGTTTAAGAAAAGCAAATACCAAAGTATGCCTTCCCCCTTGAGAACCAGCACCCCAAACAGAATGCCCAGCATGGATTTGCCAAGCAACCTGACAATGCAGCTTCGAGCGCCAGTGCAGGAGCGAGGAGACAGAGCGGGAGTAAGGAGAGAGGCTCTCTCTCTCCTTTGGAAGAGGGCTCTGCTCTGAGTCGGTGGCCTCTGAGTCGGTGGCCTTTATTCTGTGTTCTGACACACAGGCAAGACACCCCCAGTAACGCCCAAATCAGGCCTCTTTTCAGCACTTCCAGATTCTGCAGCCGTTCAAGGGCTCTCTGAGGAGCTGCGCCATCTCTAAAGCACACACGAGAATGCCTTACAGGGGGATGCTGAGAAGTGGGAGTTCTGAAGGGTGATGGTGCTGGGTGATACATTGGGCCACAGCTCACCAGACCTCGGCTCCAGGGTAGTGCACACAGCCTCACACAGACTTGAAAGCTGGGACTCTCTGGTACCCTTGGCAGAGCTGAACAAATGCTGCGTGCTCTTATTTTACCCAAGTGGGGTGATGACATAAAGGTCTAAGTATGTACCTTTGATTTCCCTCTACGAAATCCTTCCCTGTACTCAGGAGTACCATCTCTTGCCTTTCCAGAATGGCATAATATCTGGAACTGATAAATATGCGGCCTAGACATATTTTCCCAACTAAATTCCAAATTCTTGAGAGTAAAAGCAATACCCTATTTTTCTGTAGTCATGAAACCTGATTAAAACACTTTATCAAACTTTCAAACCTTTTGGTTTACCTGAAGTCCTCTTCACTCAGGACTGACTTTTGAGAAGATACAAATCAAGCAGGTGCTTGGGCATGTGTGCCTGTGAATCATGGATTTCCACGTTTGCAGAAGAAAATGTCCTGAACTGGAATCAGCTAACTCTATGCCTGTAGACAAACACTGCCCCTCCAAGTCCAGAGTCGATTGTCTCTAAAATAAAGAAAAGGGTTTTGGAGATCTGTACAGCCTCTACCAGATCTACAATATAGGCCAACCACTGATAAAGTTATTTCATCAATAAATGTACCAGGAAGGGATGGGAAGACATAGTATTATTCCAGTTCAAAGCCTCATTTTAATTTGTTCTAGAAACATAACTAGTCCTGATGCATTCACTGTAGACCTGTTAATACACCATCCTACTGACAGCTGATCAATGTGCAAGAATATAAAGGCCATTTACATTTTGATGCTTTAGGGCTCCTTTGGGACCTCTGGTACCAAGCTGTCCTGGGTCCCTGACACCACCTGGTGGCTGCCGCGGGGGTCTCTACAATTATGCACTTAGGTTCTGGAAATAAGACTCCAGATAATAAACCAACAACTTGAAAAATATGAGAAATGCTATAAAGACAGATTTGGGTGAGAGAAGGATGGGGAAACTGTTTCAGAGGGGTTATGTGGTCAGGCCTTTCTGATGAGGCAGCATTTGAAATACGACTCCCATGAGAGAAGAGGTTACAAAGAGCATTCCAGGCAGAAGCAAGTGCAGTCACAAAGGCCCTGGGGTGGAGATATGATGATGCTTTCAGAACTTAAAGATACCCTGCACGGCCAGTGCCTGGCAAATATGCTGTGCGTCATGGATATGGTGAAGAGCAGGAAGGCAGTCGCCCTCAGCCTTCCAGAGAGGGTGGAGTTGCTTCACCCTGGACGGGGTTAGAGTCAGAGGGGAAAGAGCGTGTTCCTTCTCTGCTGTTTTCCTTCTGTGTTTTGTACAGTCAGGTCAGCTTTAGACAGTGTTTCTTTCTAGTCTAGCCTTTGCTCGGGTATCTCCGAAAATCTTCTCTTCCCTTAACCAATCTTCCATTCCATCTCACGGGAAGAAACTGACCCTGGCCTTTGCCAGTGAATGTCTTTTGGTATTGGAGAATCCTTCCTTGAGGAGATGAAGGGTGACCACACACCCAGCCTAACCAGGCACCCTCACCTGGAAAGACCTATTTCCAGAACAGCCCAGTAGCACCAGGACATCCATGCAGCTGTGGGCTATGAAACTGTCCCATTTTTCAGAGTTGGAAGCTGAAGTTAAGAGACCTGCCCCAGGTCACACAGCCAGTAACTGCTGGAGCCAGGATGCCTGAGAGTAGTCGTGTTACCTCTCTAACAAAATTAAAAAAAATTATGGAAGCAATGCATGGACTCAACATTCAGTGACTTTTTTTTTGGCACCTCCACGATGTTGGCCACTTGGCTTGGCAATAGTAAAGAGACTAGACCATGTCCCTTTCTACACAGAGCTCAGTTTAATTAAAAAAAAAAAAAGAAGACTAATATTGAATCAATGGCTACACAAAGAATGCTTAATTATAATTGCGTATACACAAAATCATGTTTATACAATGTAGCTGCTCCCTGCAGAGAAGGCAATGGCAACCCACTCCGGTACTCTTGCCTGGAAAATCCCATGGACGGAGGAGCCTGGTAGACTGTAGTCCATGGGGTCGCAGAGTCGGACACGACTGAGCAACTTCACTTTCACTTTTCACTTTCATGCATTGGAGAAGGAAATGGCAACCCACTCCAGTGTTCTTGCCTGGAGAATCCCAGGGACGGCAGAGCCTGGTGGGCTGCCATCTATGGAGTCGCACAGAGTCGGACACGACTGAAGCGACTTAGTAGCAGCAGCAGCAGCAGCAGCAGCAGCAGCAACTACTCCCTAAGGTGGAGTATATACAATGCCTAGAGTTGATGTGCTTACAAAGAAACTGGAGGCCCTGTGCCATCATGCTCTGGCATTCCACTGCCTGCTTTGACCATCCACTGCCACACTCGCCCCTTGCACATTTCCACTTTAGCCATTTTCAGAAAACATCTTGTGGTGACCTCCTGTGCCCTGGGGAGGGGAGTCTCATGTCCTGGGCCTAGTAATACCCATCCAAGCCCCTCAGTGGGCACAAAGTCTAATCACTTGCCATCCTCAAACCCCTGAATTCAAGATGGATTAAAAGAGCAATTTATATTCCATGTAATAACAATATAACCTCTTCACAGTATTATCCTGGTGTTTCTGGGTATCGATTTTGTAAAAATGTACTGGTTAACACTCGCAAAGCCATTCCCTGGGCAGCAGCTGCAAGCGCCTCTGAAGAGTGTGGGCAGACAGCTCCTGGCTGGAACAAGTATTAGAATTTCTTTGGGCTCATGGTGGAATGTAAAGTCATCTCCAATCTGAGAGTAATAGAACTAGAAAGAGAAGAAGGACTCATTTCAGCCATCCTGACAAATTAGGCTTTAGGTTGGGGCACAGGAGACGCTTTTCACAAGAATCCAGATAGTGACCAACCAGAAAACCAGTAATGCTCAAGAAGCTGAAGCTGAACAGTTCTATGAAGACCTACAAGACCTTCTAGAACTAACACCAAAAGATGTTCTTTCATCATAGGGGACTTGAATGCAAAAGTAGGAAGTCAAGAGATGCCTGGAGTAATAGGTAAATTTGGCCTTGGAGTACAGAATGAAGCAGGGCAAAGGCTAACAGAGTTTTGCTAAGAGAACGCACTGGTCATAGGAAACATCCTCTTCCAACAATACAAGAGAAGACTCTACACATGCACATCACCAGATGGTCAATACTGAAATCAAATTTATTATATTCTTAGAGGCCAAAGATGGAAAAGCTCTATACCGTCAGCAAACACAAGACCAGGAGCTGACTGGGGCTCAGATCATGAACTCCTTATTGCAAAATTCAGACTTAAATTGAAGAAAGTAGGGATAAGCACTAGATCATCCAAGTATGATATAAATGAAGTCCCTTATGATTATACAGTGGAAGTGAGAAATAGATTCAAAGGATTAGATTTAATAAACAGAGTGTCTGAAGAGCTATGGATGGAGGTTCGTGACATTGTGCAGGAGGCAGTGATCAAGACCATCCCCAAGAAAAAGAAGTACAAAACAGCAGAATGGTTGTCTGAGGAGGAGTTACATATAGCTGAGAAAAGAAGAGAAGTGAAAAGCAAAGGAGAAAAGGAAAGATATACCCACCTGAAAGCAGAGTTCCAAAGAGAAGCATGGAGAGAGAACAAAGCCTTCTTCAGAGATCAATGCAAATAAATAGAGGAAAACAATAGAATGGGAAAAGCTAGAGATCTCTTCAAGAAAATTAGAGATACCCAGAGAACATTTCATGCAAAAATGGGCACAATAAAGGACAGAAATGGTATGGACCTAACAGAAGCAGAAGATATTAAGAAGAGGTGGCAAGAATACACAAAAGAACTGTACAAAAAGTTCTTAATAAGCCAGATAATCATGATGGTGTGATTACTAATCTAGAGCCAGACATCCAGGAATGCAAAGTCAAGTGGGTCTTAGGAAGCATCACTATGAACAAAGATAATGGATGTGATGGAATTCCAGTGGAGCTATTTCAAATCCTGAAAGATGATGCTATGAAAGTGCTGCACTCAAAAATGCCAGCAAATAGGGAAAACTCAGCAGTGGCCACAGGACTGGAAAAGGTCAGTTTTCATTCCAATCCCAAAGAAAGGCAATGGAAAAGAATGCTCAGACTACTGCACAATTGCACTCATCTCACACAATAGCAAAGTAATGCTCAAAATTCTCCAAGCCAGGCTTCAACAGTATGTGAGCCATGAACTTCCAGTTCAAGCTGGATTTAGAAAAGGCAGAGGTACCAGAGATCAAGCTGCCAACATCTGTTGGATCATCAAAAAAGCACATAAGTTCCAGAAAAACATCTACTTCTGCTTAATGATTATCCCAAAGCCTTTGACTGTGTGGATCGTAAGAAAGTCTGGAAAATTCTTCAAGAGATGGGAACACCAGGCCACTTGACCTGCTTCTTGAGAAACCTGTATGCAGGTCAAGAACCAACAGTTAGAAATGGACATGGAACAAGACTAGTTCCAGTTTGGGAAAGGAGTATGTCAAGGCTGTATATTGTCATCCTGCTTATTTAACTTATATGCAGAGTACATCATGAGAAACGCTGGGCTGGAAGAAGTACAAGTCAGAATCAAGGTTGCTGGGAGAAATATCAATAACCTCAGATACGCAGATGACACCACCCTTATGGTAGAAAGCGAAGAAGAACTAAAGAGCCTCTTGATGAAAGTAAAAGAGGAGAGTAAAAAAGTTGACTTAAAACTCAGCATTCAGAAAACTAAGATCATGGCATCCGGTCCCATCACTTCATGGCAAATAGATGGGGAAACAGTGGAAACAGTGAGAGACTTTATTTTGAGGGGCTCCAAAATCACTGCAAATGGTGACTGCAACTATGAAATTAAAAGATGCTTGCTCCTTGGAAGAAAAGCTATGACCAACTCAGCATATTAAAAAGCAGAGACATTATTTGCCAACAAAGGTCTGTCTAGTCAAAGCTATGGTTTTCAAGTAGTCATGTATGAATGTGAGAATTGGACTACAAAGAAAGCTGAGCACCAAAAATTGATGCTTCTGAACTATGGTGTTGGAGAAGACTGTTGAGAGTTCCTTAAACTGCAAGGAGATCCAAGCAGCCCATCCTAAAGGAGATCAGTCCTGGGTGTTCATTGGAAGGACTGGTGCTGAAGCTGAAGCTCCAGTCTTTGGCCACTTGATGCAGGGAACTAATTCATTTGAAAAGACCCTGATGGTGGGAAAGATTGAAGGTGGGAGAAGGGGACGACTGAGGTTGAGATGGTTGGATGGCATCACTGACTCAATGGATGTGAACTTGAGCAAGCTCTGGGCATTGGTGATGGACAGAGAGGCCTGTCAGGCTGCAATCCGTGGGGCCGCAAAGAGTTGGATACGACTTAGCGAATGAACTGAACTGAGCTGAACTGAAGTGTGATACCAGAGCCTGATGGTGCTCTTCTTCCACAATGCACACAGGAATCTCCTGGGGCTCCAGTTAACATGCAAATTCTTATTCTTTAGGTCTAGGGTAGGGCCTGAGAGTCTGTGTTTCTCAAAAATTCCTAGGAGATGGTGATGCTGAAAACCTAGAATGGCATTTTCTGAGATACTTGTCAGTAGTTTGTTAGTAGTACAGCATCCTCAGCCCCTCCTCAAATCTATGAGTGAAATCTTCGCTTCAGCAACATCCCAGGGGATTCCTGTGCTCCATACAGCATGTCAAGGCTGGTTTGCAGGTTGTCCCTGTGTACTGTGCCCACAATAGGCATCAACTCTCCCGTCACCGCTCTCACGATGAGCTGAGACCCTTTCTCACATGGTGCTGCCAGTGCCCTGCGCATGCCTGAGGTCAGCCGGGAAAAGAGCCCTGTGGCTGCTCTGGGCTAGAGAGACAAAGCAGAATCAGCCCTCACATCTGGCTAATGAAACAAGAGAGAGAAATAAGTCAGAGCAAAGTCTGGTTGCAGAGGCCCCCATACCAGGAAGATCTCTAAAAGGAGCCCAGGAAGGGTCTGCAAGGATGAGATGCTGCTGCTGCTGCTAAGTCGCTTCAGTCGTGTCCGACTCTGTGCAACCCCGGAGATGGCAGCCCACCAGGCTCCCCCCGTCCCTGGGATTCTCCAGGTGAGAACTCTGGAGTGGGTTGCCATTTCCTTCTCCAGTGCGTGAGATGAAGCACAGACATATGTGGAGGGGATGTGTTTCAGAGGGAGTAGACCTAGAGTCATCCAGAGAAGAGTCTCTGAATTCTGGAGCTGCCAAAAGTCACCTGTGGCACTGAGCAGGGAGTAAACCAGGAAAGAGGTTCTGGAAGGGTTGAGAGTCTGCCTACCCAAATGGGAGTTGTTGGTCCAGGGCTGAAGGCAGGGGCTGGGGTCTGTCTCCCCAGTGGGAGAGTCTCAGGGGGCATTAATGATGCAACTACCACACAACAGGCAGAGATGAGTCCTGTCACCTACATGGTGATCTCATTTAGGTGCCTCAGTCTTTGAGGGGGTCCTATCGTCCCCTTCTGACAGATCAGGGAACCGTCCCAGAAGGTCTGAATAAGGAGGCTAGAAAATGCCTTAGCAGGAATTCAACCCAATCACTCTGCTTGCAAGGCCCAGCTCGGCTCATACGAATATGTATTTTAGCACTGAAAAACTCTATTTCCTGCAATCTCTTGGCAGACTTTCATTAGAGAGTCCTTGACTGCCTTGCTTGTGGGAGGAACGGGAAGGGATGAGAACTGGTCGGTGGGGAGCTGAGAGTAGGCAGGACAGGGCTCTGTCAGATCAGTGATGAGCCAGGCAGTCGCGATGTCTTCCTTTCCATTTCACTGCAAGTGCTTGGCATGTCACGTCTGCTCTCGTTTACCAGCCCTCCTCCCCCCAATCTGGGCAGAAGTCATAACTCCCATTTTCAGAAGAGGACTTGGAGTCCTGAAAAGCTCAGGTGCCAGGTCTGAGTGCCCCTTGGGCAAAGAGTCTCACCTACATATGTCTGGCCTCAAAGACAGGAACCCTTCTAGGCTCATTAAGAGGTGAGTGGGCTTTTGCAGGCCAGCCTGTGCCCTAGTCTCCAGTTCTGGCATTGTGTCTATGATACCCCTGAAGTTCGGGGCACTCTAGTCTCAGCATCATTTCTTGGTAAATTGGGAAGTCCTGTTTCTCACAGTAGAAAAAACTTCATGGGAACTTCCTACTTAACTTGGTCCCATCTAGTGGCCAACTGAAAGAGTGCAATGGAATCACTGGACATTGCTAGCAGGTGCAAAGCGTGGCATTTCCCGGGATAAAGATAGGCTGGAATCATAATAACTTGTGTCCACGGAATTTATAAGATGCACATTTAAAACATGCAAAACCTATAATTTCAGTTTTGCTTGTAATATTTATGCTTATTAACTGCTGCTGGTAGGAAAAATACCTTATCCAACCAATCATCTTTTAACTGATGAACTGTATTTGATGATAATATGATAAGATGTATATTTAATATATAATAGAATTAATATAATATATATACAATATAATATAAACCCAAAGCTTGCAGACATGCTTAAAAGTGAAAAAAATTATAAATTTGAAAATGCTACAGAGCTAATCCCCTGGGGGTGGGGTGGATGCTTTCAGATTACCATACTGCCATATCAAAAAAAAAAAGAAAACTAGATTAAATATATATAAATATTTTTCCCATCTGTCATCACTAAACATATGCTAAAACATGATGTGCTTTCTGGAGACTTTCTGATCACAGGGGAACATCAAGAGTGCCACTTGAACAACTCTCAGACCACAAACACAAACTCAGGAGGATCCCCAGGCCATCTCATAAGAATACAGATTTTAACAACCTCTCCCATCCTGTCTCCTCCAGGATTCAAGTAATGGCAAAAACCCAAGGTAATATTCTTTGGTAATTGATGCTCCTTTGCAGGGAGCCAGCTGAAAGGCAGGAGGAAAGTCTTGTCACTGTGAGCCCATCCGTCTATAACTTGAGTGTGATTTGCCAAACACACTCAAATTAGTTTTCAAACATTTTGGGTTTGGCAAACTGTATCTTGCTAAGCCCCCTTTCCCGACATTTTTATACCCCTGTGGATTTCAAGGAAAATTTAATATATATGTTTCTGATTCAATTCAGCTTAACTCAGCACAATTGTTAGTGAGAGCCACTTTGTGTCCAAGAATCTTCCAGAACCCTTTTATAAGCCCCTTAGACAATTTTCCTTCCAACCAGGAAGCATGTTTTCTGGGGAGTACACTGAACTCAAACTCCCAAATAATTCAAATTTTGTTCAAAACTTAGAATCCCTGAATTTCTAAGAGGGTTAGAAAGTTTACAAACAAATCTTCATGTCACTAAGGAAATCTGGTGAGGGTACTCGGAAGTGTGAGCATCATAAGTGAGACACAATGATTACATATAGAGATATTTCATCTGCTTTAAAACCGAGGTCTGAATTCTTGCTGCCTGGATCCATTGCTGGCCTGGCCAAGCAGCTTTCCGTTACGGGTGGCCCAGGACACAGCTTCCTGAGTGCTGGTGCCTTCCGCAGCAGGCTGGATGGTGCAGCCCCAACAGCTAACACTCACGGTCATCACAGAACTGTGGGCTACCTGCCCAACCCCATGAGTACCTTTGTACCAAAAGGATTCTCTTTCCTAGGTAGGACCTCGCCATTCATTTTAGGAAAGTAAAGCAGATAAATCAACAAGCTAGCTTCATTTATTCTATCCCAGAGTTAGTTTTGGCTTTAAAAAAAAATTACCATAAACCTGAGCACAGAATGTTCAGGGCATTTGATCAAAGCCAATAAAGTACAGATGGTGATAAGATTTTTTTTTTTTTAATATGCTGCTCTTTCTGTACAAACATGACATAATGATTCCAGTTGAGTTTAGAAGTTTGTTTTTCTAGTCATGGTAATGGGGCATGGTTTAAATAGTCAGCTGTATCACTTAGTAATGACCCTCGGCCACGTGCAACAGAAAGCCCAAACAGCAAACTTAAGTCAAACAGGGATTTACCCTTTGTTCACATGCAAGAAATCCAAGAAAGGAAATCCAGGCTATAAAGCCCAGTTCCAAGGTCCTCAAGGACTTGGGCTCTTGGCTCTTCCTGTTTGCCTGCTTCACTTTCCTTATCATACAGCTTCCATTCTCAGCATTGCTTTATGGTCACAAGGTGACTGCTGGAGCCCCAGCCCTCATATCTATGTTCTAGGCAGCAGGAAGGAAGAAGAGTCTCTCAGATGACTCAGTCCCCTTTAATGAGCTTCTTTAGATGCCCAAACCAAAACTTTTGGTTTATATCTAATTAACTACTTCTGTCTGCCAGAGAGGCTGGAAAATATGTATTATCAAGGCATATTGCTGCCCTCAATAATATAAAAGTTCCACCAGCAAGAAAGAAGAATTGGACAGCCAACGAGTTGTCTCTGCCTTACCTGTCATGCTCTCTCCTGCCCTTGTCACAACTCTTAATCACAGAAGTTACTGGTAGAAGCAGAACCAAGAATAAAATTCTGGCAGCCAAGAACTGTCAGGCTAGGTGCGTGAGACCTAATCATGGCCTCACCCACAAAGATTCTGATGTGTCTTCTTTGCTTTGACGTACTTAGTTCTGTCCTTCTGCCTGGTCTAAAACTGATCTATCCAAGATCAGTGTTGGGTTGGGAGATCTTTCCCCAAGGCCAGAAAGGACTAGAGGGATTAAAGCAGTTGGGTGACACCTGGCCCATTTTCCTCAGGCCTCTGGTGTCATAACTGATGAAATCTCGCAGGAAAGCAGATGTGTTTGCATGACCCATGAGAAGAAAATAATGTGGTAGCACGAGGATCTTGAGTTACAGGAAGTCTGAAAGGGAAGTAGTCCCTTACTCAAGTCTGAGCAACATTGAATAATCCATGTCATTGATACTAGTGGGGAGGTACTTGCAGTGAAGTCTTCCCTCATCACTGGGGCCCTCGTCAGCCCATTTTCTTAGCCAAGAAAACTGAAGTGAGGTCACCTGCACTACGGGCCACACTTCTTCCCTCCTGTAGAGAACCACCTTCACCCAAGGAGTGGGGCTTTCACGGAAAGGCTTCCACACAGTGAGGTCCCAGAGCCCAACACTGACTCCTGGCTGCTGCATGAGGTGAGTGTCTGTGGGAGGCAGCTCTGCGTTGGCTACCAGCTCTGGGGGTGCTGAGGGCTGTCAGAAGGGCCCTCAGTGAGGCTTAGGAGCCAGACTTGAAATGAGGTAATACAAAATGGGGTTCCTTTACCCTCATTCTCATTATGAATTAATTTGCTACAGATTTAAATATCTCTCACAAGTTTTATGCATTTGAAACTGAATTAAGCTGAGCTTTTGGAGGGGATGGGACATCTAACAAATTTTATCTCAGTCTTTTCTCTTTATTCATGCTAATTTTTATGAAATATTCATCAAGCAAGCAGGCCCTCAGTATGAGATGTCCTGGACTTAGATAATTTGAGATGCCAAAAAGCCAAGCAGCGGATAGCAAGCAGCACCACCACATAGCTGAATACAAAGTACAAATATGATTATATTTTTACAACAAAATCACAGCAGAGTGACTGTTGACCAGAAAACTTGGTGGAAGCCAGAGAGAATCCAGGGGACTTGCTAACAAAGCCTACTGAGAGGAATCAATCTCCAGGAAGAATAGGACAGTGAGGAGCTGGCATGCACACAGCACTTTACATATAAAGCACCATTTTCTTGCTCAAGCTTCTCTAAACCATTTTATTCCTCAATCTTCTTACTTTTTTACAGAAAAAGAAACCAAAGCTCAGAGTGCAGTGTACAAGCCAGGGGTGCACAGCTGGAATCAAGGTCAGGGTTGTGGTCAGAGCGGTCGGGGCTCTGAGGCCTTAGACATTCAGGCAATACCCCTGCCGCCCAGACATCCAGCGGCTGACTGTGGGAGACAATGGTCCTTTCTCCTTTCCTGGCACCTATGGTCTCCACTTCTGAGGCCAGGAGCTAAAGGCTTGATTTCCATGCAAGGCACACCTGGAGGGATGCAGCTAGCATCTGCACCTGCGCCTCACTGTGCTCTCTGCTGCCCAGTGACATGGGGCCCTAGAGACAGGTGCCGCCCTTGGTGAAAGAAGGGTGTGGAAGGAAGGTAAGAGAAATCCCTCCCCGCCACCCTGCATGACCCACCCACACAGATCTGGCCCTGGTTTCTCCACTGCAGATGCCGTCTCAGGCAAGTATCTGCATGCTCCTGTTTACTCACCTGTAAAATGGGGAGAAGAGCATTTGCTTTCATCCTTTCCACTGAGTGGCAAGACAGGGGAGCAGAGGGAGCCTGCTGGTCTCAACAAGTCTCAAGCCAGGCCCATCCTCCTGACCTGGGAGCCGCCTGCTATGGCCGAAGGCTCCCAAGATCAGGTGGGTGGATGTCAACAGGATGAACCCCAGGGGAGGTGCTTGGTCCCCAAGGCCAGATGCTGAACGTCAGGAGGGTCTGCAGGTCCTTCTGGGCCCCAGCACCCATATGCTGGGCTTAGCATCCAGGTAGAGACTACGGCTTCAGACACAGCCCACAGGTTTCCAGGAGGGTTGAGTAGGGTTCACGAGGACAGGGAGCCAAGGATCTGGCAGGAGCAGCTAAGAAAAGAGACAGAATTGCTCCGGGACTCATCAGTGTCAGGAAGCACAGCATCAAGGACAGATTCAGTACATCAGTGAGCCCGCTCGGGGAACCCATTGTCCCCTTGGCCTGCCTCACATGTGCATTCTAAGCCACAAGAGCACAGGGACCTTTCATGCCCAGAAGGCAGGTGGTCTGATGACAATTTCGGGAAAGCTTAAAAGCTTACTCCACAATCCCGAACACTCGGCAGCGCTGCAGTGAGGAGGGAGGGGGGACACAGATGCCACTGGGAGCCCCGAAACAAACAGAAGGAGCCTCAGTAAGGAGCGTCTCCATTGTGTGTCACTGGGGACTACTCACAGAAGGAAATGGACTCAGGGGCTGAGGCTTCTGGGGGTGAAACCACTGCTTTTGTCCCTCAGGTCGTGCCCCACATCATCCTTCCAGAAGCTTGAGGGAAGACATGCATGAGAAGCCACTTCCAAGTCTCAGATGGGACCTGGAGCAAGTCTCCTCTGGCACCGGTGGGTCCTCTGAAGAGAGCTGGCAAGTTGAGCAACCTATGGGGCAAGCGCTTCCACTCAAAGCTGCAAAGATCTGATGTGCTTTCTCTCTCTCTCTTTTTCTGTTTTCCTTTTTTTTTTTTAATTGAAATATAATGTATGCATTTTTAAAAATCAGAAACGGTTGCATCCCAAGGACTCAGGCTGGAGGCCCGCTGTGCGGCTGTGAAGGTCAGAGGCCGGCGGCCTGGGACGCCACAGCGCGGGGCAGGAAGGGCCGAAGGCTTTTCCCTCACCTTCTGCCCCTGGGCGTGCGACGCCCAGGGCCCCGGAGCTTCCAGCGCCGGCCGAGTGCGGCACGGCGGGCGTCGGTCCCGCAAGCCAGGCCCCGGCGGCGGCCGGACCCCAGGCCGAGGCACGTGGGCGGCGACGCGGGGCCACCGCGCTGGGTCCCCGACGCGGGGCGCGGAGCGAGGCCCCCAGCGGGCCGGCCGGAGGGCGCGCCCTCCCCAGGAGGAGCGAGTGCGCCGAGCAGCGGCCGGCCGGGGGCGGCAGGTGCCACGGACGGGCTCGCTCGACCTCGGCGAGGGCGCCGGGGCCGCGGCCGCAGCCCGAGTCCCCGCTCCCCGTCCCGGGACTTCCGGGGCCCGGCGGAGCTCAGGGGCGCTCCTCCAGGGGCGGCCTCCCAGGCGGGGAGCGCGCGGCGCGGTGGCCGGGCCGGGGGTGGCCCGGCTCCCGCAGGGGCGGCGGGCGGGGTGGGGGTGAGGCGGGCCGGCCCCCTCCCCGCCCGCCCGCCCGCCCTTCCTCCCGTCCTGCAGCCAATTAGACAACCCCCTCGGGCGGGAGGCGTGGGGCGCTCCATAAAGCGGCGCGGAGCTGTCACCCTGCGAGCAGGCTGCGCACCGCCCAGGCCGGAGAAGGCGCCGAGGACTCCGGGCGCCGCGGGCCGGGGAGCGCCGAGGAGCCATGGCCACCACCAACGGGGCTGTGGAGAACGGGCAGCCGGACAGGAAGGCGCCCGCCCTGCCGCACCCCGTCCGCAACCTGGAGGTCCAGTTCACCAAGGTGAGACGGGCCCGCGTCCCACCCGACGGCAGCCTGGCTCTGCGCTGGGCTGCCTGGCCGGGCGGGGGGGCGTGGACGAGGGGCCCACAGGCCGCGAGCCCCGCCGCTGCGCTTGGGGCGTGCGGGGACCTGGGGCGGCGGAGTCCGCCTGGCGCTTCTGGGACCCGAGCCTCTGCGCCGGGCCCGGCCCTCCCGAAGCCGCGTTCAGCGCTGGACATGCCGGCGGAAGCCCGCGCCCCATCCGCGTCCGCCGCGCACCCCGAGAGGGACCCCGAGATCAGCACCCCCAGACGGACTCTCCGGCGCCGAACCCGGGCGAGGGAGGCTCTGCAGCGGCCGCGCGGTGCCAGGCTGCGGCCGCTGCGGCCCCGACGTGCCCTTGCAGGCCCGTTTTGAAGGCCAGCGGTGGGCCGCGGGGTCCGGCGCGGTGGTCTCCCCGCAGACTCTGAGGCGAGGTCTCTGGGGCTGGAGGGGTCGGACTTCGGGGTGGTCAGAGGGTGCCTGAAAACGCTGAGAGCCGCTCTGCGAGGTCAGGCTGCCCTGGGAAGCGTCCGGAAACGTCAGCGGGAGCAAGCGGAGAGAAGGGCACCTCCCGTGCTTAGCTCAGCTTGTCCCAGCTTACCAGCGGAGCCAGGGCTAGCGGGAAGGTGCCCCGGAGCCCCGAGACCCTGGTCTTGGCAGATCAGGGTCTCGGGTCTGGGCCTAGAGACCGCGGGTTGCAGGGCTCCATCGTGCCGCGGACTCCCGCACCTCGCGGTCCTTTCTGCACCGCGGGGCCGGCAGGCTGGAGCACCGCAAAGCAGCGGGATGACCTGCTTAGGGCAGAGAGGAAGATGGCGAGGCCTGAGCTGGGCACAGCTGGCAGCCCCGCGGCCAGCGCGGAGCGCGTGCTCTCCAGTTCAGGGACACCCCGAGGCTGTTTGGAAGCTACTGGACTGGGTCTGGGGGCATTTCAGGGACGCAGGCCAAAAGTCACTGTGGGCTTCACTTTCTCAAGTTTATCTCCTTTTATTTTTGCGTCTTATCCATTGCTATCACCCCCCACCCGCCACCCCGACTTCAGCTGACAGAGCACTTAGAAAATTCCTCCATCAATTTGCTTTCAAAAGTAGCAATTATGTGTCTCAAATAGTTTTAATCAAGCAGAGAAAGTTGCAGGCCACTATGTGTGGCCTTCAGATTCTGATCTCTTGGCACGTATGATCGGCTGGACCTCTGAACACACATGACATTAAAATTAACTGTTTCCAGAGGGCTCTGTAATCAACGGAGACAGTCCGATGGAGACCATTTTTAATGTAGTTTCATAAGTAGGAGCAGCTTCAGAGTGCAAATTCTGGGAACACTGAAAATAGTAGCTAAAAGCAGCCCCTAACGCTGTTGGTTGTCACCTGTTGTAGGTGGTGGTGGCTTTTTGTTTTTCTTTTATAGCAACCAAAAATTATATATGTTGTTTTCCTATTCCTTTTTACCTTTTACAGTGCTATCAGAGCAATGTTGCCACATATGGAAAGTTGCCTCTTTGTCTGCAATTCTTTCTGGCCCTTTGCGAGCGTAGATACAGCCCTTACTTAGAGAGGTGGATCTTAGCATATTCACAGAGTGACCAGTCGGTCTTTGTTGTCTGGCTGGGTGTCCGTCTTCTTAGTGGAATAGAACTGGGTTGTGACTAAGGCTCAGGGGACGGCATGAGTTGGAGGGGGCTGGAAAGCCAGATCCTTAGCAGCTTCTGGCGATGAAGACTGGGGAAGCCCAACAGCAGGCCTCTGCGTCCTCTTTTCTGCGGGAGCCTCGCTGTCCACGCTCCAGGCCCACCTCACAGAGGCCTCCTCCTAGCACTTGTGGGGCTGGGGCACCAGGGTGGCTGTGACTGAGGGCAGGCAAGCAATGCTTGCAGAGCCTCTGGCTGCAGAGGCAGCCCCCAGTGCGAGGAAAGAAACGGAGAATCAGAGCTACAGAATCGAGGCCCTCCTGGCTGTGGAGCGTGTGAGCGGTAACGGTCTGTCGTTTTCAAACCCGACTCCTGATGCTTCTTGCTAATGGAGGACATGCAGAAAATGGTGGGTCTGGGCTCCAGCCTTGGGGGTCACGTCCCAGGGTAAGTCCAGTCTCTGTAAGGAAGAAGCGCCTTTGTTTGTTTGCATGTTTTAACACTGGGCTCTGTTCTCTGATTTGGGGGATGGGAGGGTCCCCTAGAAGGCCCACATAGGTCTCAGAGGGTAGCAGTCCCTTTCACTTCAGAAGGTCCCTGACTTTCCTTAACAATTCTTACAGTAGCAGAAAAATTTTTTAAAGATTTTCTGGCTCAATAAAACGCTGGTTTTTAATGATTGTTTTCTATGAAAAGTAAAATTCCCTCAAATCTCCTTTTCTGAAAACACTGCTTTTGAGTAGAGCTGGGGTCCAGTGGAAGTTTCTGGAAAGCGGTGACTGCAGAACTCTCTTGTGTAACCACTACCCTCACCTCTCTGGGGCACCTGACTGCAACCACAGCCGTGGTTTTCCAACTCAATCTGGATAGGATGCCTTTCCGTTCCTCCAGTAAAGTGTGAATCCCATCTGCTCTGTGTAACGTAGTTTTATTCCTCTGAAAGTTTTTTTTTCTTACCAGTTCATAAGTCAAGGAAAACAGATTTTTTTAGACCCACTTTCCTGATTTGGGGTTCAAATCAAGACAGCCAGCATAATTGATAAGCCACACTCTCTGACCCCTTCCTCATTTGTGTTTTCGTTTTCTTTTAGTGCAGAGTAAAATCAACAGTAGAAACCACTTACAAGATTGCTTAGTAATGTAGTGTAAAGCAAAAAATTTTGCTAAATTAGAAACATTGTGATGGGAAAATATGAGTAAAGTTGAGTAGCCTGAACTTTTTTTTTTTTTAAGTTGCTGGTTAGAAAGGACTATGGATCAATGTCACAAAACAACCGAGTAATTATTTTTTGGGAGGAACATGCTTGAAGCTGAAGTATAACAGACATCTGATCATTGCAATGTGTTTTTATCCCTTTATTTATATTCTCTTCTACTACCTGCTCATTTTCCCTCCCCCTTGTAATTGATATCAGGAAGGTCCTAGAATCAGCAGATTTCACTGACAGTCTCTATTATCTAACCCACGAAATTTCATCTTCCGACAAATGGGCCTCTCTTCCTGGCTGCACTTTCCTCCCTGCGCTAACTTAACCCCTCTGCTCTACTTATTAATTTCTCACTGTTACCGAGTGATTGCTTGCTGGATGGCAAAAGTGAACTCTCGGATTTGGTTTCAGCTGGAAGAATAAGCCTGTAATTGTAGCCTGGCCTTTCCCACATGCTTCCCTGGGGGCCTGGCCTCAGGCTGAAGGCACTGAGCTTCCAGAAGTGGGATGGGCACGTCCTACAGTTGAAGGCCACTGTCAGCCTGGACCCCACATGAGCAGGCAGGGACACTGCTCACCTGCCCCACCAGGGCTGGCCCTCTGTGCTTTGTCCCCACCACTCTCAGGACAGCTGAGGACAGAGAACATAGTCAGGTCACATGCTGGATAAATCGGCCACCCTCTCACCCATCCTCACCAGGGAACCAGGTATTCCAAATGAGCGAAATTCACAGTTGTGGAAATTAGCCCTGTAGTCACAGTGATGGAAATTAGCCCTGTAGTGATGCAGTTCTCCCTTTAGAATCAAAGATAAGCATATAGATACACAGAATAAATGGATATAAAAACATGCATATAAATGTATGTGTATAAACATATGAATATAGATAGGGAGGCTTCCCTGGTGGCTCAGCGGTAAAGAATCCACCTGCCAATACAGGAGACATAAGAGTCTCAGGTTCAGTCCCTGAGTCAGGGAAGATCCCCTGGAGGAGGGCATGGCAACCTACTCCAGTATTCTTGCCTGGGGAATCCCATGGACAGAGGAGCCTGGAGGGCTACAGTCCATGGGGTCACAAAGACTCGGACACGACTGAGCAACTTAGCATGTACATAGATATGGAGATGGAATCTGATGAGCTGGTTCTGTATTTAGAAATTGTTGATGACATTTTACTCTATGGAGATGCTTCAAAAGCATTTTAGCCATGTTCACTACTGGGGTCTCTCTGATGCCACAATGGGCTCTGACCACGAGGTGGTCCCTAGCGGGTACAACGGGAGATTCTGTCCTCTCACTGGGTGGCCAGGACCGCCGTTCTGTGAGAAAATGATTTGTATGGTATCTGTCACCTCAGTTCCTAGTTCTTTCTCCCAAATCCTCTTTTAATATTTTTTAAGAACTTAGGGTAAGCTAAGAGTAAATCGTACACATATTTCAGTGCATAGACCATGAAATTCTTTTTAGTTTGTTCATAATGACTTTTTTTTAATGTCTCTATTCTTGGCTGTGTTCTAGATAACTGAGCCTCAGAACTAAGTGATTTTTGTGAGTTGATTCTTTAGTTCTGGATATAAGCAGTTATTTGCAACATATGTTAATATAATCCAAACATTTCCTAACCCAGATATTTATCTTGCTATTCCAACACTGGCTTTTATTAAAGCCCAACATGAAAATAGACATTTTAAGGAGAATGGGGAGATGGCATTGATGTGCATTATTGAGGGCTAAAGGGTTATAGTGAGATCCTTTTATAAATCCAGTTCCTTGGCGGATCCAGCGGGGGGTTGCAGCAGGAAGGAGGGAGAAGGAACGCTCACTGCTGACATACTCTTCAGGGGCAGGCAGATTGCACTGTGTGTGTGTGTGGGGGGGTCCCCTGAACTTGATGAGTGTGTAAAATTTAACTCATGTCCTTTTTGTAACTAACTCTTTTATTCTTCTGTGACTCCATCTTATTGTCTAAAAATGTTTTAGAAAAAATTCTAAATTACTTCAGTTTTGACAATTTGTAGTTCTCTGGAAATGTATTAAAAGTCAGAAGACTTGGATTTTGTTGATAATTCTGAGTGTATTCCCAGTTGGGCATGTGATTGTCTCCCTCTTCCAGGTCCCACCTGTAAAACGGCAGGCAGGCAGGTTGGCAGGAGGGAAAGAAAAGACGTGACCTAAGGTCCTCAGCATGTTGGAATTATATGATTTTGATTTAAGCCTAATGCATTACAATTTCCTTTCCTGGTTAGATATTCATCAACAATGAATGGAACGAATCCAAGAGTGGAAAAAAGTTTGCCACGTATAACCCTTCAACTCTAGAGAAAATATGTGAAGTAGAAGAAGGAGATAAGGTGGGTGCCCTCCCCTGGCCCAGTAATTCAATTACAGATCACTAGAGGATAAGGAAGTGCTTCAGCTTAGCTGTAAGTCAGAGCTGGCCCACACTGAGGTCGAACCTAAGCAAGCTCCTTCGTAGACACATGGCCCAGAATGGGATCAATTAGGGACCCTGTGCTGTAGAGTCCTTATCCTTTGATAGATGTTTTTCCATCTGTGAGGATGACTTCAGCCGTCCTTATCATGTGGCTAAAGGAAAGGTTTTTATCAATGATTTGAACCTGGCAGCATTAAAGAATCTTTCCTGAAAGCATTTCCGGCTGGCTGGTGTGTTTCACTAAATGCAACATTCTGGCAGGAGACACTTTCAAAAAAAAGACTTGAAGGAGACCAAAGACTTGCTAAGTCATGCAGAAGTAATAATGTTATGCAATTGCCAGATTTTTTTTTTTCTACCAGAAACTTAAATGATTGTGTAAAGCTATAGCCTATAACCCTATTTGATAGTGCAGGGTATATTGTATAAGCTAACTCCAGTACTTCCGCCACCTCATGCAAAGAGTTGACTCATTGGAAAAGACTCTGATGCTGGGAGGGATTGGGGGCAGGAGGAAAAGGGAACGACAGAGGATGAGATGGCTGGATGGCATCACCGACTCGATGGACGTGAGTTTGAGTGAACTCTGGGAGGTGGTGATGGACAGGGAGGCCTGGCATGCTGCGATTCATGGGGTCGCAAAGAGTCGGACACGACTGAGCAACTGAACTGAACTGAACTGATATTATATATATATGTAATATATTAATTGCATTATTATATATAAAGCTAAGAGACTCCTGGATATGTCCATGATACATTTCAGACCATAAAATATCTTTTGAATATGTGTCATTAGGGAAAAGGTTGAAAGTACAGCTTTTGTAAGGAGGGAAGAGAAAGAAACGGAGCCGTCTGTCTTCTCAACCATTGGAGTACTTATCTGATGTTCATAAATATGTAGGTAGTGTGAACGACATGTGTAAAATAGGCTTGAATTTGATTCTAGTAGCAGAATTTTTGTGACGGTGTGCCATGCACCGTGTTTCTACCTGTTCAGCCCCTCCTGCGTGCAGCACCCCATGAAAAGCTCTGTGTCTATAATACTAGCACCGAGGAGCTTATGTGAAGACGTCAGGGTGAGCATGATGCTGAGCAGGTCTCCCAGGTGTGGTACACAGGGGTGAGGGAGCAGTGAGATCCCTGCCACGGACTCTGGCTCATCCCATGGTCTGAGTGACTGTTCCAAGCACTAGAAGACAGAGGCTTCCCCATCCCTGCAGCTGGAGAATTCCTGGCCTCCACCCCAGAGCCTGGGACAAGGAATTCAAAGCCCTAATATCTCCCTTGCCAAAGTTTCTACTCCCCTCCAAGCTCATTTTGGATATATAGAATCTTAGTGGAGTGTCCCTCTTGACTGGTGCTGAGTGTCCACTGCTGGCTGCATCTTCCTAAGGAAGAGAGAGGCTCAGAGGGATCTGGTGGGGGAGGGGGCGGTGAGCCCCTGACCAACCAAAGCCTCAAACCTCATTTTCTTGAGCATAAGAATGGATGTCAGGGAATTCCCTGGCAGTCCAGTGGTTAGGACTCTGAGCTTCCACTTCAGGGAATGCAGGTTCCATCCCTAGTCAGGGAACTAAGATTTGCAGGCCACATGGTGTGGCCAAGCAATATTAAAAAATAAAAATTTTGAAAGAATGGGTGAAATTACTCTAAATAGTTCTCGTTCTTTTCTAGTAAAGAAGATTTGATTGTAATTTTTCTGTCAGTGCCCAGAAGATCCAGTTCTTTGTCTATAAAATGATCACAGCTCCCAGGGTATAGCTGGTAGTGTTGTTTAGCTGCTGAATCATGTCCAGCTCTTTTGTGACCCATGCTCCTCAGTCCATGGGATTTCCAGGCACAAATACTAGAGTGGGTTACTAATTCCTTTTCCAGGGGATCTTTCTGACCCAGGGATGGAAATCGCATCTCTTGCCTGTCAGGCAGAGCCACCAGGGAAGCCCCAGGGGTAGGTGAAGTGAGGCTAAAGGCAGAAGTCCCTGACGTGGACTTTCCAATACGGTCAGTCCTGAGATCCAGAGGAGGACTCTTGCCCCCGTTCTTGGACTGAATGTGGTTATCAGCCGGAGGAAAGTGCCAAGACAGACATTTCCCACCTCATTGGTGAGCTGTGGGCGTGTGTTTGTGTCCAAACTTAGGTAGCGAGTCGATGCTCTCTTCCTACATAGGTCAGCAAGAAAAATGATTACAGTCACTGGTCTTAAATGACTCTTTTAAATACTTTGTACAATCAGAAGGAAAGTTAATCCTCGGCCCTTGTAGAAAACTTGAGACTTAAAAACAAAATCCCTTAAAAGCCCCCGACCATTGAAGTGATTAGAAACCTGGGGACTGCTCTGAGCTGCCCGCCCACCTCCGTCCTCTGTGCCGGGATGGAGGCCGGACTCTGCAGTTCCTGGACAGCCGAGCCCTCCGCGAAAGGTGACACGCTCTCTCGGTTGTTCGGCCCTGCAGCCTGACGTGGACAAGGCGGTGGAGGCCGCGCAAGCCGCCTTCCAGAGGGGCTCTCCGTGGCGCCGGCTGGACGCCCCGAGCCGCGGCCGGCTGCTGCAGCAGCTGGCGGACCTGGTGGAGCGGGACCGCGCCGTCCTGGCGGTGAGTACCCGCGACCGCGCGGGGGGGGGGCGTGGCCCGCTGGCCCTCAGGCCGCCCCTTCCCGGTGGGGAGGGACCGCGCCGTCCGCGTGGTGAGCACCAGGGACCCGCCCGGGGGAGGGGGTGTGGCCCGCTGGCCCCCGGGCCCGCCCCTTCCCGGCGCAGGAGACGGGACTCGGTGCCAGTCGGGAGGTGGTGGGGCTGCGCTGCCCTCTGAGGCACGGCTCTCCAGTCCCAGGCCAGCGTCGCACCCCTGGACTCAGACGATCGTTCTGAGGTCAGACTTTTGCCCCTGCCGCTGTCTTCTCTGCCTGAGGAAGTTCGGCTCCACTAGTGGCTGCAAGACTCGAGATGCTCACAGACAGCCGGGCTGGGCCGCACCTTAGTCCTACCTGCACAGTTACGAGCTTAACTTGTTTTCTTTTATCAACTCCTTTCCAAACTGAAATTTAACTTCATCCTCAGGGACAGTGTCTATGAAATTACAGGTGTAATGTGCTGGTGTGGTTTTTCTAATACTTACTAAAATAAATGCCACCCCTTGACACAGAAAAAGTGTCCATATATAGCTTTAAAATCACCCGTTTCACCCTTGAAATGGGCAGTGGTGGGAGTGTGTGGAGTAATGGTGAGGGGATAGCTTAGATACAGGAAACTTCAGAGTGTCAAAGACCTAGGTTCGAACTCCAGCTCTGCCGCTTTATCAGCTGTGTGACTTTGGACAACTTGCTCAACCTCCCTCAATGTATGTTTCTTCACGGAGAATGTCACTGTTATTGATAATTGAGTGTTGGGAGAATGATCCACTTAAAATCTTTTGCAGTCCTCATCATCCAGTAAGCACTAAACAGACGAAGTTATTAATAATGCCATCTGAGGACCAGGTTCTGAGCTCAGCTGTGTATTCTCCTGGCGATTTCTAGCACCGTAATTCCTCAGCTGCAAAATGTGTATCTTTATTCATCCCATTGTATGAGGCTGGGCTGCTCTCATGAGATGAGCTGTGAAGACATTTAGGAGTAGCAAGTGCAGAATTTACTGGGATCCTCAGACCTTCCTTTGGTCTTGTGGTGGGTGATTGATTGGAGGAGATCCTGGAGCCCTGGGGTCTTTTCCTTTGCCGCCTGCAAACGCAGCTCTCATAGCTCAGACTCCCGTGTAACACTTGTCCCAGAACTGGAGGCCCAGTTGGTAGGAAAGCAAAACCTCCTTTTGGCCTCTGATTTGGAAAAACAGTTCTTTCCTTTCTTGATTTGATGTTGGGAATGAGTGGTCAGGTGGACACCCATGTGGAGGTCAGCAACAGCGAGCACACTGAGATTCTCTTGGCCCTGCGTGTGTGTCATGGGTGGAGGCTGGAGAAACTCTGTTTTGGGTGCTGCTCTGGGGTGTGTTGCCCTGCGGGTGCGTCCACAAACACGAGAGACCTGCAGCTTCCTTCCTCCGCCCCAGCTGGCCGGCCTGCAGTTGTGGAGAGAGATCCCTCCAGGCTCAGTGTCTCTCTCCACAGAGCCTCTGGTTCTTCCTGCAGCAAAAGCCAGTCTCAACTCTCAAGCTGCCAAACTGGCTTCTTCAAAAACATTTCTGTTTTCCCCAGCATGAGCTCATCCGTCTGCAATGTCCGTGAGGACTCAGAGCAGGCGGGAGAGGATGTGCCCGGTACCCTCCCCCCCCTGTCCTTAAGCGTCAGTATCATCTTGGGGCGCGGTGGCTGCAAGGCCCCCCTTCACCTTCAACTGTCTTGGCTGTCCTGGAAGGCTGCTATGAGCGCACATGGAGCAGGGTGCCTCTGCCATCAAGACTCACTGCCCACGAGAAGTAAAGTCCAGCTCTTCACCACACTGTGGAAGGGACAGCGAGTGACCGGCAAATACAGTTTTTAGAACCCAGACTGCATCAAGGAAAAGCATGCCCTTGAGAGGGTTTTCCTGCTTTCTCCTGCACAAAATGCCTCTTCCGTCATGTTCCCTTGGCAGCTTGGTGGCTCTGGCGGAGCTGGGCCTGAATACTTTGTGTTCAGTGTTTGGAGACCGTGGGCAGATCCAGCGGCCCTGGCGCTTTCTCCCTGACCATGGTACCTAGACCCAGGCTCTGGTGTTCGGATGCTCATCTTGGGAGCCTCCAAAGAGGAGCTGTCGCTGTTTGCTCTTGTCTCAAGCAGAGCCCCACTTCTGAGCCCTTCATTTCAGCCTCAGCACTAGCATGGGCATGTCCCCACCGCACTTTCCCTTCATTCTTTAGTATTTAAGGGTTAGCATGTTGATTCCTCAAAAGGTATATTTTTCTCCTAAAATGTTAAAAGAAAACTTAAAAGCAGCTGTGGTTCTTTCATGGTCCAGCCACAATAATTTTTAAAAGTCCCGGAGAGTAGCTAACTCTTCATCTCTCTGCTTCATGTCTGCATAATCACCTGAAAATTGTTTTTGATTTTTTTTTTTAAAGAATTTCCTTTCTAAAGCTATCATGACCCAGTTTTGCTTGGAAAGATTCCATAACACCAACCTGGCAAATTCCTGTTATCACGAGAATAAGCAAACATGACTAAATTAATAATAAAAATAGTCACTGCTTGTTGAATGCTCACTCTGTCCCAGGCTTGTTGTAGGCACTTGATCTGTAGTATTTATCATCCTGTTTCAAAGATAAGAATGCTGTGGCCCAGAGAGGTTAGGTCATCTGTCCTAGTTTACCCAGCCAGAGGGTGAGCCAGGACTGGAGCTGGACAGTGGCTCCAGGCCCCGCATATCCCCACAAAGCTCTGCCCAGCCCTTCCCTTTTTCCCATCCCAGAAAAGTGCCAAGAACAAGCTCCAGGTTCTGCTGATAGACGACCAGATGCTGTGTGGAGCAGCTGGGCCCTGGAGAATTTTGGCATTATTTACAATTGTTGAGTTCCCCCTGGGAAAAGAAAGTTCCAACTTGGAATGTAAATCAGTAGGAGCCAAAGGTATGGTGTACTGGCTGTCACATTGCCCCGACTGGGTCCCTGAGCAGCTTCCACCAGGGCTGAGACATACCCCAGACCCAGACCAGCCCTGTCATCTCGAGCAACGCACACTCCTGTCTCCTCACTGTCCCCAGATGAGGATTGCCGACCACCTGTCCGGCCCCAAAAGGGAAAATGAGCGACAATCGTCACAGCTCTTATTACCATGATTTGAACAGCGGATGTAACTGGTGCCATGGGTTAGACACTGCTGCTAGTGCTTAATGGGACTCCTCTAACCCACACCGTACTCCTGTAAGGTAGATACCATTATTAGTGTTGTTTTACAGATGAGGGAACTGAGGCAGGATGACATTCAGGGACTTGCCATGGCCACTCAGCTAAGAAAGGGTTGCCTCCTGTTCAGAGAATGCTTGGTTCATTCCTGAAGCAAAGATAAAGTGCCCCCAGCCTTTCACCTAGCCATCCTACATGCCCTGGTGCAAGTCCAGGGCAGCGGCCTGAAGAGCATCACTGACCTGATGGAAGTCAGAAGGCCCAGATTCAGTGCTGGCCATGCCCCTGCCCTCCTGATAACATAAATGGGTCCTGGGCTCTGTTAGCCTTGGAGTCTGCACCTTGAAACGGGAGCATAGCCATCGGTTGGAGAGGAGGCGTCTGCGCCTGCTCACAGAGGGGCCTCTCTTCCTCTGTAAACCGGCATCTCGCCCCAGCGGCTCTGCGACCAGAATCCCGCCCTGGGCTCTGCGCCAGGGTGGCCGCTTCCTGCAGCCACGGATGACGATGGGCGGCTGCAGCCCTGGGCTCACCTGGGGCCGCTTGTCTGAGGGACACAGGGGTTCTCTTGAGCCTGGTTGGAAACAGAAAAGAATCCGTACCGTTGAGTGGCTGCGTGCTCGCCGGGGAGCAGTCACCCCTTACCACCCAGGGCGAGCCTTCCCAGCCCGCATCAGGCAGGCGGCCCCGTCCCGGCGAGGAGCGCGGAGTCGCGCCTCTGTGCTGCTTGTCGACTCTTCGGAGTCCGGCACACTTTCCACAGCTGTGCTGGTCTGTGAGGCCGAGAAGAGAGAACCCGGGGCCCCTTCTCCTTTGTTAGAGGACCTAGCCTCCTTCCCAGCCAACCTGAAGCCAGCACACCTTCTGTGAGCTTCCTGGAGCGCGCGGACTCGCGTCGCCAGCTGCGCTCCCGAAGGACGACAGAGGGCCGTGCCAGAGCGCATTTATTCCCTCCCAGAGAGGCGCCAGAACAGCTTCACGGGACCCGTGGCCACACTCTGGCCGATCTCCCAGGCTGAGGTGTTCTGAAAGAAAAGCAGTCCTTGACAGCCTGGGACAGGTCTTCTCTTGAACGTGCTGTCTTGCTTTCCGAGACTCGCGCGGCTGGGAGGTCCTGAGGGCAGCCCTCCAGGACCCTGCTCTCTCTCCCTGCTCTGTCTTTACCAATCTGAGGGTCAAACGGAAAACCGTGTCTTAAAAACATGTCATCTTATGATTGCAGACTCTGGAAACGATGGACACAGGGAAGCCGTTCCTTCATGCCTTTTTCATCGACCTGGAAGGCTGTATCAAAACTCTTCGATACTTTGCTGGGTGGGCAGACAAAATACAGGGCAGGACCATCCCCACAGGTGAGCCAGCTCAGAACTCTCGGCCCAGTCTTCTTTCTCCTCCAGGCAGCCTCTTCAGAGCAGCCTCTGGTTTCTCTCCAGAGTATCCTTCCCACCCCCCTGGCAAAAGAAACAGCACTGTGCCGATTCTTCTAAGGAATTTTAACTAAGGATTCTTAAGCTCGAGCCACGTGAGATCAAAAGATTCTTCATCTCTCTTCCAGATGACAACGTTGTGTGTTTCACCAGGCACGAGCCCATCGGTGTATGTGGGGCCATCACTCCTGTAAGTATGGCAGCTTCTCTCGCGAGATCTGTAGATCCCACCCCACTGCACTGCAGTCTTTGGAACCCGGTCTCTTGTGGGTTTTGCTTGGCTGCACTGGCACTAGCAGAGCATTGCTGTGTGGCATGGACCTTGATGCTTGGGGGCCAAGATGGACCCAACCCCATTCCTGTTCTCAAGAGGCCAATTCCAGGAATGCAGCAGAAGACACATGGATTCAAACCAGAGAGGTCAGGAATGGTCAGCTCCCCTTGGGCAGGAGGCTCTCAACTGGGCCTTGAAGGATAGGAAAGAGTTGTTCCACAGGACAAAGGGGTTTCTGAACATAGGAATGGCCTGCAGGAGAGTGGAGAAGTGTCTGGCTATTTGGGGGCAGCAGTGGTATAGTTGGTGAGGTGGGAGCTTAGGCAGGGACAAAGTGTAGATGAGGAGGTGGACCCAGCAGGTGGTGCAGCCCAGCATCCAGCGCCATGCTGCCCAGGGCCCAGGACTTTACTTTCTGGGTAGGGGAGTGCCTGGCACATGCCAGGGTTGCTGTGATTCTGCTGTCTGTGGGAGGAAGGCCCAGGCCACCGCGGCAGCTGCGGAGGCAGGCAGCAGTGTGGAGAGGCTTGGAGAAGTACTCTGGGGGGCAAGGAAGGGGTGATGCTTCAGTAATCAGGTTTGAGAGCCAGTCAATGGTCAGGCCAGAGGTGCTTTTGCCCATCAAGTTGGGAAAGGGTCTGCTAAAGATGGATGTAGATTGAGAAAAGAAGAGGGCTCAGAGGAGCTCCATGGGCCACTAAGGAATCCCAGGGAGAGGCCACAGCAGCCAGGGTTAGGGGCCCCCCAGGGGACGTGACACATCTTCAGAAAGAGATTGCGGTCGATGGGGTCATCTCCATCCTCCGTCTCCATCTCCAGGTCATCTCCTACCTGGAAGTTCAAAACAACAGAGACACCTACTGTTAGATGTGCTCCCCAAGAGAGGTGCCGGGGGTGTCTTCGATGTAGCTGGGGCCAGTGGAAGGGAGGCTGGGCACATGGGCTTGGGTCTTCCAGAAGCTGCAGTGAGAGAGAAGGGAGCCGGGAGGAGAGGCAGAGGCCAGGAGAAGGTGCAGCTTTGCTTGTCAGAGAGGAGAGCTGATGGCATCTGTGTGCTCAGGAGTGGGGGTCTAGAAGATGAGCAGACCCCGGGGACTAGTGGGGCTGTGTCTGCTGTCATCAGCCAGCCTCCCGGGCCCCTGGGACCTGGGGTGTTCTGTTTGGTGTACAGTGGTAGGAATTTACGACAGAGCTAGGGCGAAATCTAACTGGCCGTTCATCAGCCCTGCTGGGGGAAAGGCATCCACGGAGCCCTAAGGAGCCAAATGGGGAGAGTGGGCACAGGGATGAGGGCTGGCTAGAATCAAGCTTGGTGTGCTCTTGAGACGCTCGGTTTCACCTCGTCTCATCATAGATGACACTTAGAGCAACAGTGCGGTGAGGGAGACGAGCCTGGCTGTGAACCTGGCCTTCGTCTGACAGTTGGGACCTTGGTCCAGTGAGCTCACCCTCTGCGCCGCCTCCTCTTCTGTTGAGGGGAGTGGCAGTGTGACCGTCCTCGCACAGGTGTGTCGGGATCAGATGAGTTCAGCGTTTGGAACTGTACCAGGCTCACAGTGGACGCCCAGTGGGCGAGCATGCTTCTCAGGCCTGATGCCAGAGAGACTTTGGTGTCCCTGCCTCTGTGGTGAAAGGAGGACAAGAAAGTGTTTTCCAAGATAAATGTCACAAAACACTCATCAGGCAGGGGTCGGTCTGTGCTCTGTAGGTAGAGAGATAGGGTGGCGTCTGATTTGAGGAGAGGCAGGCCTCATTCCTCTGGGGCTTTTCCCAGGTATTGACGTGCTGCTGGCATTGTTGACCTGCAGGAGGAGAGCGGCAGCACACCTAGAGCAGAATCGTCTTTGCAGTGACCACCTATTAGCATCTCCTAGGGTGCAGTTCAGGAGACGCTGGGCAGGAATGCGGTTCTGATCGTTGCATGCTGCTGTTGCTCCTGCTTAGCTGCTTCATTCGTTTATGATCTGTGCGACCCCGTGGACTATATGAGGGCCCCGCCAGGCTCCTCTGCCCATGGCAACCTCTAGGCTGGAATATTGGAGTGGGTAGCCATTCCCTTCTCCGGGGGATCTTGCCGACCCAGGGATCAAACCCGGTGCTCTAGTACTGCAGGCAGGTTCTTTACTCCTGAGCCACCAGGGAAGCCCCTGATTGTTGCATACTCCTGCGTGACCTCCCATACCCCGCATCTAAACCATGCAAAGCAAGTGCTCCCTGCAGGCATCCCTGGGCCTTGGGGACGGCGTTGTGGGCAGCCCGGGGCCCCCAACCCCTCTGTGTTCTGCTGCAGTGGAACTTCCCTCTGCTGATGCTGGTGTGGAAGCTGGCTCCCGCTCTCTGCTGTGGGAACACCGTGGTCTTGAAGCCGGCGGAGCAGACCCCCTCACTGCCCTCTACCTGGGCTCTCTGATCAAAGAGGTGAGACGTTCCAGGGAGAAAATGCTCTGTGTTATCAGGAACATTCCCACTACTGGGAGGCGGGGCCGCCGCCAGAGATGAGCCTGCCCTGCAGAGCCGGGCCGTGCGTGTCAGCGCCCACTGGCTCCCGGCTGAGTGGGACGGGAATGCCTCCTGGTTTCACTTGGCAGCCGCTCCTCCCTGCTCCTGCTTGTGGCTGCTGAACTAGAAGAGACTCCATTCCTCCCCCTGATCCTAATGAGAATGCTTCATTCTGATGACGAGCTCAAACCTGTGGTCTCTGGCCAAAGTTTTGTCTAGAGAATTTACAAGGGGGTCACTTGAGAGGTGACTTCTCCAGACCCTGTCTGCATGGTGTCCATCCTTCTCCTGGAGCTGTGACCCCACCAGCACCTCCAGAGGGGCTGCTACGAGCCCCAGCCTCCTCCCCAGTGCTGGCTCTCAGGCGCCTGTCCTCTCCCTGGCAGCCACCACTTGGGGAAATGAGCTGCCCAAAGGGCCACCTCCTTCCGGACACACCTGGCAATGTATTTCAGTCATTCTGTCCCCAAACTGTATGTTACAAAGATTTTTTAAAAAAGAAACAGGAAAAAAGAATGGATGGGAGGGAAGGTCCATTCATTTCATCTCTTAGTCAGGCCAATACGACCAGGAAGTGAAACATTTACTGTATAGATGTAAGGCTGCAGAGCCAGCAACTGATCGGTTTTCCACTCTCCTCTGACCGGTGATGTGGGACCTGATGACATCATATAATCAGACTTACAGATTCTAAAGTCACAGTTGTTTAAAAAGTGTTTAGGAAAACTGAAGACTTGAGCACCATGTCCTAAAATCTTGCATTTCTGAATTAACGTGTTTTATAATAACAAAGAATAGCATCCCCCAGTGGAAGAGCATTCCCCCACCCTCCAGCTCATTTGCGCTGCTCTTGGTTAATAAAAGCACCTAGCAGGTGCAGAGCACCACATGAACGAAACGTTGCTCCCCACCTTCAGGGTGTACTAGCTCTCAGAGTGACTCCAGGTTCAACAGTCAGGGACTTTGAGGGAGTGAGATCATATTGCCATTTGGAACAGTAATGGGACAGATTAAAAAGAAATAAGTTGAAGCCCAGGAAGCGTATTTTGCAGATGCTTCTGAGCCTGGGGGCTGTGACAAAGGTGTCCCTGCTCCCTCAACACACAGATACAGACTCACAGAGAGAGACCCATGCCGACTCACACACACACAGACACACACAGAATGGTGCTCTGCTACAGCGGCAACTGCTGTTTTGTTCAGAAGCCCTTTGGGGGTAAGCAGGCCACCTGGAAGAAAGGTATAGGCCTCACCCCATCCCACCCACTCGCTGACTGGGTCTGGCCCTGGAGAGGTTGTCGGACCCGGGCCCAAGCTTCCAGGTGAGCCTGCCACTCCCGCTCAGGGACCTCGCCCAGCCGTGACTCTCCCAACCTCCTCCTCTGAACACCGTCTCGATTTCCTTCCAGGTGGGATTCCCTCCTGGCGTGGTGAACATTGTACCGGGATTTGGGCCCACAGTGGGAGCAGCAATTTCTTCTCACCCTCAGATCAACAAGATAGCCTTCACTGGGTCCACAGAGGTAACTCCTTACTGGCCGGGGGCCGCAGCTGTCACTGGGAATTTTTCCTTTCGAAGCTAAACTGTGATGCATCCCTGTGCTAAATCTGAACCCACTTTAGTACATAGCAATAGTAAAAAAAAAAAAAAAAAGTTACTGATCCAGTTTCCAAACTAAATAAACATCTAATTGAATTATTCAGAAGCCTCAGAAGAAAATACTGTTAAATAAGATAAAAATGTGAAATAGCCATAGGATAAACTGCATAATCAGGGTTAAAAAAATAAGCCTAGGGTGACTGGCAATATTGTAATACTGATCACACATTTGAAAGTGTCAACTTTTGATTCAGAAAGTCCATTTTGAAGTAGCTGCTTAGAAACTACTATTTTCATGAGCATTCAAGGACATACTTTGCATTATTTTGTATCTATACTATATGATGTTTTATAGCCATTACAATAAGGAAAGCTGGGCCATGATCTATTGCTAAAGCACACACACAAATAGTAAACTGCAGGAAAGTATACACCACATATACATATATACACATACATACATACACACATATATATATATATACACACACGCACACACACACACACACACACACACACACACTATATATATGTATTGGAGAAGGAAGCAGCAACCCACTCCACTATTCTTGCCTGCAGAGTTCCATGGACAGAGGAGCCTGGTAAGGCTATAGTCCATAGGGTCACAAAGAGTCAGACACGACTGAGTGACTAACACTACTATATATGCATATATATACACTATTAATAAAAAGGTGTATGTAGAGAAGTAGAAATTGCCTGGAAAGACTCCCAAGAAATTCTTACTGTGGCCTCCTCGGTAAGTCCTGGGGCATTAACAGATGAGGGGAGATAAAATCTTTCCCCTTTAATTTATATGCATCTGTATGTGGAATTATTTCTAATGAGAAAACTCTTCTGTATTTAAAAAATAGATGGATAAAACCTCCCGGGCAATACGCACTCCTATCTCTCCTAGTTTCGTCCAGCAGGGGTCCCCAGCCCCTCTTCTGTGGCTGGAGGACAGGACCGTCAAGATGGGGACAGAGCGTGGGGGGGCACAGAGAGGGGCCCCCACAGTGGCTCCCAGGCCTCCCATCTTCTCCATGACAGGGGGCGCGTCCCTGTTCCCGCTGCCCTCTCTCGGGCCCGTGGGGCCGCCCGGGTTGTCCCTGTGCACCAGCTCTGAGTGCCCAGCTTCATGCTGGCACCCTCCCCTCAGCCCTGGGAGCCCAGCTCCGCCTCCTGCTGGCTATCTGGCCCTAGGCCCCCGTGCCCCCTGGTCTCTGAGTCTGCCAGTCCTGAGCTGGTGGCCCCAGGACGAGGTGCTGCTGAGCCAGGCCCCCTCCAGTGGTGTAGGGGTGACCGGGCACACACGGGAGCTAGGGTGGCACATCTTGCAGAGTTACCACGGTTACTTCATGGGAGAAGCCGTTCTCTCCCTGCCCCCGGGGCCCTCGGTTGTGGGGTGCATTTCCAGAGGATGGGTACCTTCCTGCCCTGCAGATCAGGTCCCCCGTTTCTCTAGCCCTTGGAGGTCCGTCAGATCAGACCAAAGCGCGCAGAGCGGCTGCCCCTCGGTCCCTCGGGTAAGACTGGCTGCTGCTGGCGGTAGGCGGCAGGCGAGGTCAGCTCCGCCGCTCGCCGTGGGTGGCCGTTGGCGAGCCACGGGTCTGCGAGGCTCTGGTCCACCCCCTGTGGGGAGCCGCTCAGAGCTGGGATTCCAGCTGGGTCACGGTCGGGTCCAGGAGGACACTCTGCAAGAGCCCAGGGCCTGCTCAGATCGTCCTGCCACTTCGGCTCTGTCTGAGGCTTCTCCTGTCTGGTTTTTACCCCCAAAGGTTGGGAAGCTGGTTAAGGAGGCGGCCTCCCACAGCAACCTGAAGAGGGTGACACTGGAGCTCGGCGGGAAGAACCCCTGCATCGTGTGTGCTGATGCCGACCGTGAGTCTCCCCGCTTCCCGGAGTCGCAGCGGCTTCACTCGGCCCACAGCTTTCTCCTTGCTTCCTTGCCTGAGCCAGAACCAGTTGCAGGAAACAGGCACACGCGTCGGGGGATGTTTCTCCACCTCGGGTCGTTGCACCGTAAATAACAGCAGACGGAGACCCGGAGGCCAGCTTCCCTGGCGGTGGGAAGCCGCCCTGGAGGAGGGCAGGTTTTACTGTAGTCACAAGGGCCGCCTGTTTCTGCCCTTCGAGGCTGTTTTCCTTCCCTGTCCGTGCAGAGCTGGGGCCATGACCAGTGGGTTTGGGTCTTCTTCAGAGCCCCTGTGTGGGGCGGGGGGAGGCCAGGAGGCGGGGATGGGCACCCCCACAGGCATTCGTCACTCTGCCCTCCAGCTCAGTGCCTCCTGCGCCGCTTGCCGGCTCTCAAGGACTTGAGGTGTCCCTTTCTTCTTTGTCTCCAACCTGATGAATCAGAGGCCCATGGCAGGGGCCCTCAGGAGTGTCCTGCTGGCTTGGGTACTGTCTTTCCCTTGACTGCCTCTTCCCTGGGCAAGCCTGCCTGGCTAGCAGCTTCTGTCTCCTGATACAATGTTAAAGTAAGCACTATTCTGGGTTGCCGTGTCCAGAAGAGGGAAGAAAGGGCCACATCGGGCCGTGGCTGACCTGCTGGCAGGGTCAGCTGTCAAGGTGTGTTTTCCCAAGGATACCAAAACGCCTTTGCCTTGATGAGCACCTCCCCGCCTGCCCACTAGTCCCTGGAATGCCTTTCGAGCAGTCCAAAGCCTCCCGTTCCATGGTCAGATAAGGTTGGAATTGCACATTTCTCCGAGAAGAAGTGACCCTAGCGTCGTTCCTGGCCCAGGTGTAGATCACTGGTAGCGGTTCTCCTCCTCTCAGTGGGCTCCCCGGCAGGGGAGCGGACTGGGCGAGGGACTCAAGCGCCACCAAGGAACGGGAGCTGGGTGTGAAGACGGACTGCTCGTTTCGCCTGGTTCGCTGCTTCCTACGGGAGGTAGGACCAGTGTTGCTAATGGTCTGTGCGGCCACGTGGGGCAGTCCAGGATGCCGCCCCACTGGAGTGGAGTGGCAAGCTCCAGTCTCAGAGAGCAGAACTCCTATTGAGCCCTCCTGTGACTCCAGACCCTTCTGCCCGTCAGCATACTCTCTTCCCTAGCAACCGGAAAGCCTGCAGCAGAAACACGGAATCCTGTCTGAGTGTTGGCTTGACAAGGGTCATAAACAGCCATCTCCTATTCCTTGGCTGGGCAGTGCCTGTTCACAAAATTCAATCCTGGCATAGCTGGCATTGTAACATGCCACCGTCTCCCAACACTGCAGCTGCCCGCCTCTGGCTGCTGTCAGGAAGTAAATGAGCTGTTTTGGAGCAGGGATAGTTTGAAGCTGCCTAGGAGAAGGTGGGGTGCAGGCAGAGACAGAATCTTGTGACGCTGTCCTGCTGTCACAGTGACTGACACAGAAGCCCTTGCTGGGTAACGACGCCTCCTAAAGCCCAGAGCAGCCTTCCTCAGAGCTGCCCGGAGAGCAGAGCTGGCTGATATGGACCCTCTGTCCACATCCGGGGGGCTGGCTTTTGCTTTATGCAAAGGGAAGCTGCCCTGGAGTTGGGGGGCGGGCAGGTGGGGTGTAGAAAGCCCCTCAGCGAATGTCAGCGGCCTCTCTCCTGAGCACCCTGCTAGTTCAGTCTGAGTGCCTGGTTTTATTTTGGTGTAGCTCTCTACAGTGCAGATCCAGCCTTCATCAGGCAGAATCAACACATTTTTAAAACCCTTTTAAGTCACACATAGTGTTGTGTTCCTTTCATAAGCTCCCCCTTGTCACTCAAGGTGGAAAATTTCGGCCCCTTGAAAAATTCTCACCAACTGGTCAACATCAATACTTACAAAAGGTTATTTT
Source organism: Nanger dama (assembly GCA_917880005.1). NCBI lineage: Eukaryota > Metazoa > Chordata > Mammalia > Artiodactyla > Bovidae > Nanger > Nanger dama. Next base: position 5,301,573 of record CAKJTW010000044.1, on the reverse strand, counting down.
ATAGACCACTACTCCCCAGAAAAGGAAGGGGAGGGATCCATGGGCAAGGGAGATGGGGATATGAACAGTCTCCATGCTCATTAGTGCAGTAAAGATGCTGAGACATCCAGCAGTCAGGGACCTATTTAACCCGGAACTCCATGGACCCGAAAACCCCCTTTCCCATCCTCCGCTTTTGGGAAACGCCGAGCAAAATTAATTTCTGCACCGCAGCCATCCCGAAGCCTGTTTTCCCATGTGGGCAATTAGAGCTGCAGCTGTCGCCGTCAGGCCCTAACGACTTAATCGCTTCCTCTCCCCGCCGCCCCTCCCTGCAGTGAGCTTGGCAGTGGAGTGCGCCCATCAGGGAGTGTTCTTCAACCAAGGCCAGTGCTGCACGGCCGCCTCCAGGGTGTTCGTGGAGGAGCAGGTCTATGACGAGTTTGTCAGGCAGAGCGTGGAGTATGCCAAGAAGCGGCTGGTTGGAGACCCCTTTGACGTCAGGACCGAACAGGGGCCCCAGGTAACTGAAGCGTCACATCCCAAGTGCATGTTGGGGGTTAAGCAAACAGGCTCCGGCCCTGCACAGCTCTGCTGCCCCTGGCTTCAGGGTCCCCCTTGAAGCAAGGGCTCCCTTACCCACTTGCCTGCCCGCTGAGGGCGTTTGTTCCAATGCTGACTGACAGTTCAGTCCCGTCAGGCCTTGGTAAGGTTATGAAATCAGAGTGGACACAGACACTCAACTCTTCACGGCAGGTAATATGGAGCTCTGGGCCTTGGCAGAAGAGAGGCATTCCCGGTTCACAAGCCCCGTGTGCCTGTAGCCTCTAGCCAGAGGCACCTCTTCTCTGAGCCACAGTGTCCCCAGGAGAGAGCCGCAGGCAGAGGCTGCTTGCTTGGCTGGCCTCTCTGCAGAAGCGAGTCGGAAGCCGGGCTGAAAGGCAGCAGAGTGCAGGTGGAAGTGGCATCTAGAGTCAGAGGCTAGCGGTCTCTGAGCCTATGGGAATTACAGGGCGGGGTGACCATCAGAATCCCAGCGGAAAGGGCTCAGAGGATTGGGATACATCTCTGAACAGCAGGAACATGTCTCTGGCGGCCTGGTTTGCGAAGCTAACAACAGGATGGAAATGATCATAACCCCAAGGTTTAATAACCTCAGTAAGAGGGCACATCCTGTATCGCTTTCTAATTGTGCAGGGCAGCAGACGGATAAATATTTAAAAGAGGACAGCCTAACCATCCTATGAATTATTGAAACTGAGCTCAACAGTAACCCACTTTGCTTGCAGCCAAAGTCCTACTCCAGCCAGGAAATTTCAAATCACATGGCAGGACTCACCCATCTGCGTCTGTCCCAGGAGCTAGCTACTCACCCACTGCATTGGGCCCGTGTGCTTCCACGGGAAGCCATGAGACTGAGGACAAGTTGGGCTCTGGAATTTTGTGAAAACCACAAGCTCCTTCCAAACCTCAGTTTCCTCATCTGGAAGACAGAGCTACTGATGCATATTCAGGAAATTTCAAGGCATCTAAGAAGTTTTTGTTCTTTAAGGGAGAGGCATTAAACGGCAGGCACCCTAAGCTAGGTGGAAGCGAATATGCAGGACCTCAAGCCACATCAATTAGGTCATGCTTGACCATCCTTAGGGCGATGCCTTGGCTGGGGAGTGGGAGGACCACATGACAAAGGTGTGTGTCTGGCCACAGCGCCCACCTCTGCCTTGGCCCAGCCCACATGCTGTAGCTCTGGTGCCACGTGACCCTGGTGGAGAGAAATATCTCTACTTGCGGCCAACGCTCCGCTTCCTGTCAGGGCTCAACCCTCATCCTAGTAGTGGCCAGTGAGACAAAGTCCAGCGTCCTTGCCTGGATTCCAGGTCTGCGTACAGACATGGACACCAATCGTTACTGAATCTGCTGTGACTGTGAAGCTAACCCAGAATCCGTGGGAAATATGTGAGCTGATCCCTCCTAAGGAGTCCCTTTTACCCCATCATTATTCTTAAGTCTCTTTCCAAGGTTTCAAGCTTGACTTCTGAAGCCAGATAGAGAAATCTCTTCCAAGAGAGCGAAGTGGTGTTGATTTCATCAGTGCTTTTGATGCTGCTGTTGAAAGTCCTTTTGAAAACTCCCTTTAGCCATCTAACTTCAGCATATTATTTAGGGATGCTGTTGAGGTTTTTTTTTTTTTCATCTACGTTAATAAGATTTTACTTTGAGAGGATTTACAGCCGTCTAAATAGTCCTGTCTATCTCATACCAGTAAAACAACTAGCTGACCAGCTCAGGGTCCACTACAGGCAGCCGGCATGCTTCAAAAATACTCAGGTTTATTTGGCAACAGAGCAAAGAGATGCATGGACTCACACAGGCCAGCTGGTGCAGCGCAGGGTCCCAAGTCTTCTCCACCCCTCCTCTCAGCAGAGCTGCTCGCTGCCTTGGCTGCCCTCGGGCCCTGCTTCTCTGTCTCTGGTGTGGCGCTCTGGCACAGCCCTCACTTCGTAGCAGGTCCTTCTCCTGCACTGTGATGCAGCAGCTGATATTCATGGAGGATTCTTAGATTTAAACAACATATTCACACAGACTCACCAGGGAGAGTCAAGTCGGGATGGGTAGAATTTCCATGGAGACCCAGTGCTGGCTGCAGGATGGATGGTCTTGGAGGCAGAACGTGGTCAGTGGCCACTGCAGTTCTGTAGTTTGTTGAAGCCCCACAAATCTCTTGGTCTCCGAAGAGGAGGAGAAAGCAATCCTGGCTTTTAACCCAAGACTTGGTTCACCCAGAGAGAAATTATCAGATTACCAGGCCCATTGTAATTTGAATTCCTTTTTGAGATGGCAGTACATACACATGGGGGGCTTACCAGGTGGTGGAGTAGAAAAGAATCTCCCTGCCAATGAAAGAGACATAGGAAAGATGGATTTGATCCCTGGGTCAGGAAGATCCCCTGGAGGAAGAAAGGCAACCCACTCCAGTATTCTTGCCTGGGAAGTCCCATGGACAGAGGAGCCTGGCAGGTCACAGTCCATGGGGTCGCAAAGAGTCAGACACAACTGAGCAACTGAGCACGCATACACAAACACATGGTCAAAAGCCAAAATACATATAAAGGTCAATAGTGAGAAAGCTCCCTTCCATGCATTCATAGACATGGTTATTACTCTTCCCTGCATGGGTGTCCTGTGTACTTAGTTCTTAGGTGAAAAGTCTCCAGAATTTTTGTATATACAAGCAAAATTGAGTATGTATACAAGAATGTAATATGAATTCTGGTCTTCCAGAATTTATTTTATTTATTTATTTTACCCCAGATACCTGTACACAATACTGTTTTGCACCTTGGTTTTTATCCCCTAACAAGTAACTTGAAGAGCCTTCTGTACCACACCAAACCATGGGAACCTGCGTTGTTCTTTTCTATAAGTACATAGAATTCTGCTGTATGAGTCCAGCTGCTGCTGCTGCTGCTGCTGCTGCTGCTGCTAAGTCACTTCCAGAATTTTAGAGACACGTACTGATAAGTATGTGGGTGTGTGCAATCATGTAATGTGCCACAGAGTATGTCATTCTGCACATGTGCAAGGAAATCCACAGGACAAATTGCCCAAGTGGGACTGCCAAGTGAGAACACATTCGTAATTTTTATAAGCATCGCCAACTTACCTTCGAAAAGGATGAACCAACTCATGCTCCCACCAACCTTGTATGAGCCTGCCTGTTTCTCCAGCCTTACTAACACAATATGTATAGCCTTTTGCCCATCTGATAGTTAAAAATGATATCTCATTTGTTTCAATGTACATATATCTCTTATGGGCTTCCCAGGTAGCTCAGCTGGTAAAGAACTCTCCTGCAATGTGGGAGACCTAGGTTCGATCCCTGGGGTGGGAAGATCCCCTGGAGGAGGGCATAGCAACCCTCTCCAGTATTCTTGCCTGGAGAAAGTCCATGGACAGAGGAGCCTGGTGGGCTACAGTTTACGGTGTCTCAAAGAGTTGGACCCGACTGAGCAGCTAAGCACTGCACACAGCACAGCACACAGCATAGCATAGCTCTTAGAATGAGTAGAGAGGAACATTTTAGTATTATGCTTAAAGGTCGTTTACGTTTCCTTTTCTATCAACCATGCGTGTGCTTTGCATATTTTTCACTTGTACTGCTGATCATTTTTTGTCACTTATAAGAATTCTTTACATCCTAGAGAGATTAACTTTATCTATTATGTGACTTGTCAGTTTTTTTTCCAGTTTGTTGTTTTGCCCTTTGACTTTGCTTATTATGCTTTTGCCTTCTTTTTTACTTACTCAAAATATTAATCTTTTCTTCTTGGCTTCTGCATTTCAAGTCATAGAAAGGCCATCAGCACTCCTAATTTACCAAGGCATTCTCCCACCTGAGAGAATTTGAAAACTTTTATGACTTCACCTTTCATGATTAAGTCTTTGATCTATTTGGATTCTTTCCTAGTACAAACTGTGAGGTATGGATCATGTTGGTATTTTAACACTGAATCCGTATTTCATCAGATGACCAGAAAGGGGCTTGCATGGTTTGTGCCCACTCTTTCGAAGAAAGCCAGCCTCTGCCACAGGAACAGAGTCATCCAAATGCACCATTCAGTTCAGTTCAGTCGCTCAGTCATGTCCGACTCTTAGTGACGCCATGAATCGCAGCACACCAGACCTCCCTGTCCATCACCAACTCCCAGAGTTCACTCAGACTCACATCCATCGAGTCGGTGATGCCATCCAGCCATCTCATCCTCTGTCATCCCCTTCTCCTGCCCCCTAGTCCCTCCCAGCATCAGAGTCTTTTCTGATGAGTCACCTCTTGGCATGAGGTGGCCAAAGTACTGGAGTTTCAGCTTTAGCATCATTCCTTCCAAAAAACACCCAGGGCTGATCTACTTTAGAATGGACTGGTTGGATCTCCTTGCAGTCCAAGGACTCTCCAACACCACAGTTCAAAAGCATCAATTCTTCGGTACTCAACCTTCTTCACAGTCCAACTCTCATATCCACACATGACCACTGGAAAAACCATAGCCTTGACTAGATGGACTTTTCTTGGCAAATATGCTTTTGAATATGCTGTCTAGGTTGGTCACAACTTTCCTACCAAGGAGTAAGCGTCTTTTAATTTCATGGCTGCTATCACCACCTGCAGTGATTTTGGAGCCCCCAAAATAGTCTGACGCTGTTTCCACTGTTTCCCCATCTACTTCCCATGAAGTGGTGGCACCGGATGCCATGAATGTTTTCTGAATGTTGAGCTTTAAGCCAACTTTTCCCTCTCCCCCTTTCACTTTCATCAAGAGGCTTTTTAGTTCCTCTTCACTTTCTGCCATAAAGGGTGGTGTCACCTGCATATCTGAGGTTATTGATATTTCTCCTGGCACTCTTGATTCCAGCTTGTGCTTTATCCAGCTCGGCATTTCACATAATGTACTCAGGATAGAAGTTAAATAAGCAGGGTGACAATATACAGCCTTGATGTATTCCTGTCCCAATTTGGAAGCAACCCATTGTTCCATGTCAGGTTCTAACTGTGACTTCTTGAACTGCATACAGGTTACTCAGAAGGCAGGTAAGGTGGTCTGGTAGTCCCATCTCTTGAAGACTTTTCCACCGTTTGTTGTGATACACACAGTTAAAGGCTTTAGAGTAGTCAATGAAGCAGAAATAGATGTGTTTTTGAACTCTGTTGCTTTTTCGATGATCCAGATGTTGGCAATTTGATCTCTCGTTCCTCTGCCTTTTCTAAATCCAGCTTGAACATCTGGAAGTTCTCAGTTCACATACTGTGGAAGTCTCACTTGGAGATTTGAGTATTGCTTTTCTAGCATGTGAGATGAGTGCAATTGTGAGATAGTTTGAACATTCTTCAGGATTGGAATGAAAACTGACCTTTTCCAGTCCTGTGGCCACTGCTGAGTTTTCCCTATTTGCTGGCATATTGAGTGCAGCACTTTGACTGCATCATCTTTTAGAACTTGAAATAGCTCAACTGGAATTCCATCACCTCCACTAGCTATGTTTGTAGTGATGCTTCCTAAGGCCCACTTGGCTTCACACTCCAGGATGTCTGGCTCTAGGTGAGTGATCACACCATCGTGATTATCTTGATCATGAAGATCTTTTTTGTACAGTTCTCCTGTGTATTCTTGCTACCTCTTCTTAATATCTTCTGGTTCTATTAGGTCCATACCATTTCTGTCCTTTATTAAGCCCATCTTTGCATGAAGTGTTCCCTTGGTATTTCTAATTTTCTTGAAGAGATCTCTAGTCTTTCCCATTCTGTTATTTTCCTCTCTTTCTTTGCATTGATCACTTAGGAAGGCTTTCTTGTCTCTCCTTGCTATTCTTTAGAACTCTGCATTTAGATAGGTATATCTTTCCTTTTCTCGTTAGGTTTGCTTATTTTTTTATTCACATTTGCTTAAGTTGAGCCACTTTTTTTACTTGAAAGTCACAGCTACAGCAAACCTATCTAACAAAACTCTGTCTCTCCCAGCCAGAGAGAAAGGGATTTACAACAGAGTCATGGTAAGAACAGGGTTCCCATGGACTTGGTAAGAAGGACCATTTTGAGTGGGAAGAGCACTGCCCCACCTTGAGTCTCCCAGAGAGGTGCCCTTTGCCAGCTGGTTGAGTATAGCATCCACAAGCTGGATATTTATAAGGTACACTCCAGCCGAGGAGACCTCTTAAACAAAGGGGCAAAAAGTAGAGCTCTTCTGATGAGCTGGCTCCCCGCCAGCCAGGAGCAGCCTGTCTACCCCCTTGAGCCTCTATTTTGTGTCCACGGGTGATGAGTAAGGTTGTCAGCATTATTTCTCACTTCTCTGCCCTGTGGATGGAGAATTCCAGTAAGTGTTACACTCTGATCTGTGCTGCCCTAGGAACAGCGTGCAGTTTTGCCAGATAAAATACATGGCAACCAGTTCAAATGCTGAAGCTTAAGCTCCAATATTTGGCTACCTGATACAAAAAGCCAACTCATAGGAAAAGACCCTGATGCTGGGATAGATTGAGGGCAGGAAGACAAGCAGGCAACAGAGGGTGAGATGGTTGGATGGCATCACCGATTCAATGGACATGAGTTTGAGCAAACTCCAGGAGATGGTGAAGGACAGGGAAGCCTGGCATGCTGCAATCCATGGGGTCACAAACAGTCAGACACAACTTAGCAACTAAGCAATAACAACCCAGTTCAGATAAACAGTGGATACATTTTTAGCATAAGTATCTCCCAAATATTGTTTGGGATTTGCTTATACTTTAAAAATCGTTTCTTGTTTTTTGGTTTTTTTTTTAGGAATTCAAATTTAATTGGGTATCCTGTGGTTTTATTGGGCTTCCCTGGTGGCTCAGAGGTTAAAGCGTCTGCCTCCAGTGCTGGAGACCCGCGTTCGATCCCAGGGTCAGGAAGATTCCCCTGGAGAAGGAAATGGCATTTGCTAAATCTGACAACCCTAGAATGATTCAAGAGTTAGAACCAAGAATATGACTACTTCAGATTTTGTTTCACCCATGGATTTGCTTAGGAGCAAGGCTTCCCTGAGGGCTAAGCGGGTAGAGAATCCACCTGCAATGTAGGAGACACAGGAAGTTGGGTTTGATCCCTGGGTTGGGAAAATCCCCTGGAGGAAGGAAATGGCAACCCACTCCAGTATTCTTGCCTGGGAAGTCCCATGGACAAGGGCATCTGGCAGGTTGCAATCCAGGGGTCACAAGTCCAGCTGGACTTGACTGAGTGACTGAGCACACAGCACCCATGGAGGGTCAGATGTATGAATACACTCATACCTGGAGAGGATGAGAACAGCCCATCTCTCCACTGCCCCAGAGAATCTAGATTTGTGCATTGGAGCTACATTTGCATACAAGGCACATCTGGTCCACGAGTTTTGTCTTGGCTAGAACATAATGAGATCAGCCACCACACAGGAGGCTGTTGGACACGTATGCTGGCAGCCAGCATCCAGAAAGAAGCCAAGCTTACCTCTGTCTGTTTTACAGATTGACCAGAAGCAGTTCGACAAAATCCTCGATCTGATCGAGAGCGGAAAGAAGGAGGGAGCCAAGCTGGAATGTGGGGGCTCCGCCATGGAAGACAGGGGGCTCTTCATCAAACCCACCGTCTTCTCAGAAGTTACGGATACCATGCGGATCGCCAAAGAGGAGGTCAGAGGGCTGCGAGGAAAATCATGTCCTGTGCTGAGCTGGGGCCCTGGGGGTGGGAAAGGGGCTGGGCCTTTCAAAAGAGTCTTCTCCAGGGCCAAGGGAGCCTGAAGCCTTTGGGAAGGGAGTGTTTTCCTTGCTCTGTGGTCTTTTCCCTCTCCTCTGGAGTCCTCTGGGCGATCGTCCTGCCCCGGGACCCATCAGCTCTGTGTAGAGCTTGTCCTAACCCCCCACTTCCATGCCTTGCTCATCCTCTCTGTGCTCTGACGTGTCCTCAGGTTAGTTGGAGGTGGAAAGCCATTGCAGCCTGTGCTCTTATCAGAAACTGAGCCAGGGATTCAGAGCCCCAAGCCGCATTCACTCCCCCAGACCAAACCTAAATGGCAACTGTTCATCCCAAAGACCTGTCCTGACTAGAAGTCTCTTAGTAGTTGTCCATCATGGAAGTCCTTGGAGTGGTGGAAATTAGGGTATCTCCCCTAAGAGTGTAATTCTGTCTTTGGGGCCACTGTTAAGCTAGCTGGAAGTGGTTCCCACCTGGGTCCCAGGTGCCTGGACCTCAGGCTGTGGCATTTTGGGGGGCATGTGAAAGAGGGAATCACTGCCAGAGTCTTGCTGGTATGAGCTGTTTATACACGTTCTCCTTGGGATTTCGGGGTTACTAACTGTACCGTGATGGCGTGAGACTCAGCTGTTTAGCCTCCGTGAGAGAAACTCCTTGGCAGGCTGACACTGTCCTCCTGAGCTGTGGTGCTGACGCTGAATCCATTACAGGCTCCTTTCAAAATTACCTCTGAATGTTCAGCCTGTAACTCTTTCCTTTTACTTGCTATGTTGCAGATGGTGAGAAATACGGCCTCATTCCTTCCCCTGGGAATTATTAGGGGAACATTTCAGGGCATCTTCCTTGATAGAACACACAGCACAGAGAGGCCAGGGTCCACAGTCTGTGCTGCAAACACCCTTCACAGTAGCTTTCTAGGATGACTTTCAGAGTTGTCTGTGCGTCCCAGCACGCAGAGGCTCCTCTGAGGCTGGGACCTCTAGACACCCTGACCACAGTGAGAGGGTTTCCGCCCAACATAGTATTTTGATAGTTATTTTTACTTTTGTTTAGTTCAGTCTTTTCCTTCAGATTTCAACCGTCGAACAGCTAAAAAGAATGCTTGGGTGCTGTCCTTCACTCATCCTCTCCCATGGGTGTGAGCACTGGGTGTGTGAAAAGAGCATACGTGAAGGAGGTGCCTGCTCAGGGCACACACGCGCCACTTTGCAGCCTCTCATTGCCATCCTTCCAATCAATCATAGATTTTTGGGCCAGTGCAGCCAATACTGAAGTTCAGAAATATTGAAGAAGTGATCAGAAGAGCAAATAGCCTTGAATATGGACTCACGGCAGCTGTGTTCACAAAAAACCTCGATAAAGCACTGAAGCTGGCCTCCGCGTTAGAGTCTGGAACTGTCTGGTAAGTAGGCGTGAGTGGCCAGCCCCCGAGCTGCCACTGGCCAGTCTCCTTACCCTTCTGTGAGCAGAGAGCTTTCGTCCTGTGTTATGCACCACATGCGTCTGAGCACGTTGCCCCCCGCCGTGTGACCACCTTCATCATCTCTGTCTCACAGCTGAGGGACTCGAGACGCAGAGAGACTGTGACTTGCCCGCACACGGCAGAGCAGAGCTCAGAGCCAGCCACTCAGCTCTGATGAGGCCGGCGCTCTTGACCACCATGCTGGACTTACCCTTGTTGTTCTAAGAGCAGCGCATGTTCTTGTGCCAAGTATGGATGAAAGTCTCTCTTTCATCCGCTGATGACACTATCCTCATTTTAAAGATAATCTTAGAGGATAAATGTGAATTGGAGGCCAAGGAGCAGGAGAACTTCGCAATGAGTCCTGTCTTATTTCAGAGCTGATTCTTATCCCTTCAGCAAGTTTGCCTCTGTCTTTTTCTCCCCTTGTCATTTCCTTCCTACCCCCGTGAGAAGATTTATACTTCACAATATTCAAACTTAAGTTTCTGGTGGTGAGAGCAAGAAGGCAGAGATGGAATACACAGCTTTCCTGGTATAAAACCTGGACCGAGTCCATGGCTTCGGCAATGCTCTGCACCCAGCACCAAGTGCCCGCAGCACTCAAGGGCTGGCTGGGTCCTCTCCCGGTGACCACGAGCGTCTCTCTGTTCTCTTTCCAGGATCAACTGCTACAATGCCATCTATGCACAGGCTCCGTTTGGTGGCTTCAAAATGTCGGGGAACGGCAGAGAACTGTGAGTGTTCCTGTCACTGCACGCCTGTCCGCAGGGCGGACGGAAGACTCACGAGGTCTGCAGAATAGTGGCGGGTGCTTGGTCCAGAGCCCTGCCCTGCGATCATGTGTGCCAGCCTGGCTCAGCTGTACCCGCTGGCTGGTGGTCCTTTCCCTCTGGGCTGGGCTGGCCCCCTGTCTTCTCTCCCTCTCCTCCTGCCCCACCTGCACCCTCCTGCCCCAGGACCCGACCCCCAGGCTCAGCGACCCCCAGCACCCAGCCCATGTGGAGCTGCACAGCAGGTGCTTGAACCTCCGCATGAGGACAGAGCAGGGCTGGGAAAGCCCGCGGCAGGGAGGGTGGGCACTCTTTGTGGGTAGGGTGTGGCCCTTCTGCCCACTAGCAAGGTCTCAGGACGGACCCTGGGGTCTCGGGCGTTTCCCCAGAGGGGTTCTGCAACACGCTGAGCCTCTCAGCCTGTCACGCTGTGCGCTCCTTCACAGTTCCCTTCTGTCTTGCCCTTTGGGAGGCCATGCCCCATCGGCCTAGGCTGTGGTCTCCTGTATCAGGCCCAAGATAAAAGGCCCTGCCTCATGATTTCTTCACATTGAAGGGCCAGCAAATTTCAGGCAGACACACACGTGCAGTCCATCGCAGGTGGGTGCTGCTGCCATCCCTGTTTTTAGATGAGACAACACTCAGGGAAAGTCCTGTGCCTTCCCAGTTCACACTGCCAGTAAGTGACAAAGTTGGGACTGGACTCTTTTTTATTAATTTGTGTACTCATTCATTAGCCGTGATGGGTCTTCATTGCCGCATGGCCTTTTCTCTTCACTGTGCTGTGCGGGCTTCTGACTGCAGTGGCTTCCTTGGGCGTGGGGCTCTGGGGCACGTGCTTCAGTAATTAAGGTTCTAGAGCACAGGCTCAGTAGTGTGGCATCGGGCTCGGTTGCTCTGTGGCATGTGGAATCTTCCTGGACCGGGGATGCAACCCGCCTCCTGCCTTGACAAGTGGCTTCTTTCTATCCGTGAACCACCAGGGAAGCCCCTGAGGGTGAACTCTTAAACCCTGCACACCGCAGGGCTTTGCTCCCCCTGGGCTCCCCTCATCTGTCTCCTCTGCGCTGTGGCCCTCAGCCAGCCCCCCAAGGCCTCCTCTAGGGGCCAGCTGCAGCCTCCACCCACAGCAGAAATGTCAGTCCCCGAAGCAGGTGTCCTTGGGTGTCAGAGCTGCAGGAAGGGTGTGTGAGACCCACCTGATCCTAGGCAGCTGACTCCTACCCTCTGTCTGCTCCCTGCTTTCCTGGCCTGCATCTCCCCACTCCTCCGTGGTTCTGCCTGTCTGCTGCAGGACAGGCCTGGTGTCTGCTGCACCCAGTCCACATATCACCCTGCTGGTTAGCTGCAATGGGGACTTTTGTGGATGCCTGTTTTTTGACCCTTGGCATATATTTCTTCCCAAAGCTTTTGACAATGTACTTTAACATGATCCACAAGGAGCCCAGAAACTGGCTCAAAAACCAATCCCCACTTTCAGTTGTCTCTAATTAATGTATTCACGTTGCAGTAAGTTCCCCTTTTCCATGTGGAGCCCCATGTGGTGGATTCCATGGTTTCCCCATCCCCAGGCTCCTGGCTCGGCGGGCTGTCCGCTGGCCACCCACGGGCCTCTCACGTCTCCCCCTGTGCAGATCTGGGAACAAAGCCTGCAGTTTCTCCTCCTCCTGGCTGTTTTTCTTAGTTCTTTGTTTAGCTTTGCAATACAGTAAGGGAAAAAAAAATCCCCACTGTAGAGACACATGGAAAGTCAAGCTTCCCTCCCTTGACCCTCAACTCCATTTGTTAGAAGTAACCACTGTTCCATCATCCTTTATGTTCCTTTTGTGCACTTGTTCTTTGTTCACTGGCATATATTTACTGAGCACCTCTGATGCCCCGGGCACGTGCTGGGTGCTGAGCACACAGCAGTGGACTCTGTAATCCAGCAGTACCAGCTCCCAGTGTTCTGGTGAGGTCCGGTGGCAGAAAGACTGGGCTTATGGATGGCCTTGAGCCCCAAGGTGGTCAAAACTGGGTGAGAAGCCGTTTAGAAAATGCCACAGTGGGTCAAATAAAAGTGACAAAAACTTAGCAGGGCAGTGAGAGCAGGAATAAAAGAATTAAGTGATTCATGCACTTCGTCTTACAGGAGTGATTTCATATTGGACTTACTAGTTACGTGCTGGTTCAACATGATTTCATCACTTGGTTTGCTTTTCTTTATGAAGCTGACAAATCCACTACTTTGAATTTTTACACTGTAACACTATGCTCCATTCAGTTCAGTCACTCAGTCGTGTCCCATGAACACTAGGCCTCCCTGTCCATCACCAACTCCCAGAGTCCACCCAAACTCATGTCCATTGAGTCGGTGATGCCATCCAACCATCTCATCCTCTGTCGTACCCTTCTCCTCCTGCCTTCAATCTTTCCCAATATCGAGGTCTTTTCAAATGAGTCAGCTCTTCACATCAGGTGGCCAAAATACTGGAGTTTCAGCTTCAACATCATTCCTTCCAATGAACACCCAGGACTGATCTCCTTTAGGATGGAGTGGTTGGATCTCCTTGCAGTCCGAGGGACTCTCAAGAGTCTTCTCCAACACCACAGTTCAAAAGCATCAATTCTGCACTCAGCTTTCTTTATAGTCCAACTCTCACATCCATACATGACCACTGGAAAAACCATAGCCTTGACTAGATAGACCTTTGTTGACAAAGTAATGTCTCTGCTTTTTAATATGCTGTCTAGGTTGCTCATAACTTTCTTTCCAAAGAGTAAGCGTCTTTTAATTTCATGGCTGCAGTCACCATCTGCAGTGATTTTGGAGCCCCAAAAACTAAAGTCAGCCACTGTTTCCACATCTAGCTGCCATGAAGTGGGACCGGATGCCATGATCTTAGTTTTCTGAATGTTGAGCTTAAGCCAACTTTTTTTCACTCTCCTCTTTCACTTTCATCAAAAGGCTCTTTAGTTCTTTGCTTTCTGCGATAAGGGTGGTGTCATCTGCATATCTGAGGTTATTGATATTTCTCTCCTGGCAATTTTGATTCCAGCTTTTGCTTCCTCTAGGCCAGCATTTCTCATGATGTACTCTGCATATAAGTTAAATAAGCAGGGTGACAATATACAGCCTTGGCGTACTCCTTTTCCTATTTGGAACCAGTCTGTTGTTCCATGTCCAGTTCTAACTATTGCTTCTGGACCTGCATATATGTTTTTCAAGAGGCAGGTCAGGTGGTCTGGTATGCCCATCTCATTCAGAATTTTCCACAGTTTATTGTGATCCCCACAGTCAAAGGCTTTGGCGTAGTCAATAAAGCAGAAATAGATGTTTTTCTGGAACTCTCTTGCTTTTTTGATAATCCAGCAAATGTTGGCAATTTGATCTCTGGTTCCTCTGCCTTTCCTAAAACCAGCTTGAACATCTGGAAGTTCATGGTTCACCTATTTCTGAAGCCTGGCTTGGAGAATTTTGAGCATTACTTTACTAACGTGTGAGATAAGTACAATAGTGCGGTAGTTTGAGCATTCTTTGGCATTGCCTTTCTTTGGGATTGGAATGAAAACTGACTTTTGCAGTCCTGTGGCCACTGCTGAGTTTTCCAAATGTGCTGGCATATTGAGTGCAGCACTTTCACAGCATCATCTTTCAGGGTTTGAAATAGCTCTGCTAGAATTCCATCACCTCCACTAGCTTTGTTCATAGTGATACTTCCTAAGGCCCACTTGACTTTGGACTCCAGAATGTCTAGCTCTAGGTGAGTGATCAGACCATCATGGTTATCTGGGTCATTATGATCTTCTTGTATAGTTCTTCTGTGTATTCTTGCCACCTCTTCTTAATATCTTCTGCTCCTGTTAGGTCCATACCATTTCTGTCCTTTATTGAGCCCATTTTTGCATGAAATGTTCCCTTGGTATCTCTAATTTTCTTGAAGAGATCTCTAGTCTTTCCTATTCTATTGTTTTCCTCTATTTCTTTGCATTGATTGCTGAAGGCTTTCTTATCTCTCCTTGCTATTCTTTGGAACTCTGCATTCAAATGGATTCATCTTTCCTTTTCTCTTTTGCTTTTGACTTCTGTTCTTTTCACAGCTATTTGTAAGGCCTCCCCAGACAGCCATTTTGCTTTTTGCATTTCTTTTCCATGGGGATGGTCTTGATCCCTGTCTCCTGTACAATGTCATGAACCTCCGTTCATAGTTCATCAGGCACTCTATCAGATCTATCATATTTCAAGGTTTTGTACATTTTCTATGCATACAATGGATGTAAATGTGTATTTTTTTTTCTGTTTTCAAATGATTTGAGAGGAAAATACTTGTGCTGTTATGAATGGGCTTTGGCTGTGCTGACTTTTTCATTGGTGGGCTCCCATGACTAGCTTTGGTGCTATTTCCAAGGAGTTTTGCTGCCTCAAACCCGCTGATGTTCTTATGTGCATCACGACTGTGCATCAGTCCTTATGCACTTGTGGGAAATTATTTTCAGAGGAAATTCCCCAAATCAGGTATCCAGCATAGGAAAAATGGGCCCCTCACTCTTTTGGTTTGCATTTCTTTAATGCTAAGGGATTGAGCACCTTAATAACACCTATTGATAATCTTTATTTTGTTTTCTGCAGACTGTTCATATCTTTTGTTGATTTTTCCATTTAAAAAAAAATTGGTTTGTAAGAGTTCTTTGTGCTTTAAGGTAAACAGCGCTCTGTTTCTCACAGTGTTGTAAATGTAATTTTTTCTAGTTTATAATTTGCCTTTGGGCTTTTAATGGTGTTTTTTGCTCTGTAAAGGTTGGATTTAACATTCTGTAGATGGCTTCTATGTTTTGTTGTGTTTAGAAAAGAATTACAAAATAATTCACCCATTATCATGGGTCCTTGAATTTGGTTTTAGGACATTACCAAAGAATCTCAATGACACATTAGCAATAAAATCATAATATTACTTTCTACCATTTACTTTTACCTAGCACATAGTAGGCAACTTTGTTCTATGAAACAATTCTAACTATAAGGAGGTAATGGTATTACCATTTTACAGATGATAATATTGAGGCTCAGTGAAGGCAAAAAACTTGTGTAGACTGCATAGATCCAAGGCTGTAGTTATCCAACTTGTGCTGCATCAGAACCCAATGACTTGTTAATCCTCTGGTTGTTAAAACACAGATTTCTGGGTCCCACTCCTAGGTTCAATAGATGTTTTAATTTTCTATTGCTGCTATAATAAATAATCACAAAATTGGGGGCTTAAACAACATGAATTTATTATCTTACGGTCCTGAAGGCTGAAAATCTGACATGCTCTCCCTTAGCTAAAATCAAGATGTCTGCAGGGCTACATTCCTTTCTGGAGACTCTAGGAAAGAATCTATTTCCTTGCCTTCTCCAGCTTCTGGGGCCTCCCTCCCATATTCCTTGGCTGGCAGCCCCTTCCTTCATTTCAAAGCCAGTGGTGCTGCATTTCTCTGAGCTGTTCTGTAGTTTCACCGTCCCCTGAATCTCTTCTGCCTCTCTCTTCCTCCTTCAAGGGTCCTTGTGATTACTCTGGGTCCACCCAGATAATTCAGGATACACTCCCTATTTTAAAGTCAGCTAACTAGCAATTTTAATTCTGTCTGTAACCCTAATTCCCCTTTATCATATGATATTTTCGAAGCTTCAGTGACTTGTGATGAGGGCACCTTGAGGCGGGTATTATTCTGCCTCCCACAGAAGGTCTGGGGGCCTGAACCTCTGCATTTCTAGCAAGTTTTGAGGTGAGGCTGATCTGATGGTCAGGGAGCCACACTTTGAAAAGCGTTGGTTTAAGGGATGAGATGGGGTTCTCTCTTGCATGTTTCTAGTGGCAAAGCCTCAGTAGCCCCCTCAACACCTACCTCTTTTCCTAAACAGGTACACATTTTATTTACATAATGGCAGAGCAAGGGTTGCAGAGACTTTTAAATTGATCCAAAGCCACCTCTCACTTCTGGGAAGGGGCCCTAAGCATGATTCATGGAGCCTGAGTCAGGTCATTGGGCTCTGCAGGACTTCAGGAAGGGACACATATCAGAAATATGGACTCAGAAGCCATGGACTCCGTCGTGTCCACTCTGCTAACGTCCATGTCCCTGCCAGGCCTCATTCTTCTCACAGCTGGTCCCCAGCAGTGCTCTTCAAGACCAGCTCCAGGTCCTTCCTAGCCCTGCCTCTCACGGATGCTCTGGCCACAGCCTGGTCAATAGCTTCAGGCCTCTGTCTCTCTTGTCTCTTCTAGCAGCTCAAAATTGCCTGCAGAAGTTATAAATCTGCAGAAGTTATCCATCTACTCCTCAGCTTGCCCATCCCTCACTGCACAGGCTCTCTCTGCTCTCCCCTCCATACAGGGAATTCATCACTTTTTTTTTTTAAATTTTATTTTTTTACTTTATAATACTGTATTGGTTTTTGCCATACACTGACATGAATCCACCACAGGTGTACATGAATTCCCAACCCTGAGCCCTCCTCCCACCACCCTTCCCATATCATCTCTCTGGGTCATCCCAGTGCACCAGCCCCAAGCATCCTGTATCCTGTATCGAACCTAGACTAGCAATTCGTTTCTTACATGATAGTATACATGTTTCAATGCCATTCTCCCAAATCATCCCACCCTCTCCCTCTCCCACAGAGTCTAAAAGTCTGTTTTAAATCCCCTCTTCATCCTTTGAAGGCAAATCCTTAGTCCTGAATATTTCAAAAGCATCACACACACACACACACACACACACACACACACACAGACACACATGCACATACAAAACTTGGCATTTAACCTTTAGTTACACATCCAGATACTAAACTTACTGATGGTTTGTGGTGGCTCAGAAGGTAAAGCATCTGCCTACAATGCAGGAGACCTGGGTTTGATCCCTGAGTTGGGAAGATCTCCTGGAGAAGGAAATGGCAACCCACTCCAGTATTCTTGCCTGGAAAATTCCATGGATGAAGGAACCTGGTAGGCTACAGTCCATGGGGCCGCAAAGAGTCGGACACGACTGAGCGACTTACAGCCCTTAGACTCTATTAAATCCTCATTTTTGGCCTTTTGCTCAGACTCCAGACTGCCCAACAGAGTACTCGCCTTTGAAGCATTAGAACAAAGTTCACACAGAGTGTCTAAGTGCCATTTTATCTCTCACTCTTTTCTGTGATCACAGAGGTGAATATGCGCTGGCTGAATATACAGAAGTGAAAACTGTCACCATCAAACTTGATGACAAGGATCCCTGAAGGAGAAGCAGGTTCCTTCTTCAAACATCTGACAACTGAATGTGGCCAATCGAACTTACTGAAGAAAAATCTACATTCTGACCTTCCTGGGATACTTTCTTCTGGAGACTTTAAATCTGCTGGATTTGAACGGTTTTTGTTTTCCTCTTACATTCCTTCTTTATTGACAGAAACGTTGTGTGTGAAATTGCAGTCCTGCCTGGGGTTGGGACTAAGGGCCATCTCTGTTTCCTGCTTTCCACCAGATCCCTGGGACGGTGAGGAGGTTCAGGGCACTGTCAACAGAAGTGGTATTTGAAGTGTTGAGCCGTCACTTTAAAATGCTCTGTTGACTCTAACCCCAGTAAGGATTTGGAAAAAAATTCCCCGTATGTTCTGCAAACAGGACTCTACCTGTGGGTTCCTTACCTGCCCACAGGACAAGCCCCTCCGACTACTAAGTAGGAAGGAATAGCACTAAGTTAAAAAAAAATTTTTTTTTTAAAACAAAGTTGGGACGATCTGATGTGGGGAACTTTGGGAAAGCAAGTACCATGGAAGGGTCCTGAAGGCCCTGGTGTGAATGGTCTTCAAAGACTGCATCTTGACATTGACCATGGGACTCAGCTTAAAACCAATACGGCCTTTGGAATATGACCAAATCAACAACCGTAAGAGCTTATCTAACGCGTGTTCATGGTCTACCTTAATCAAGGCAGGAAATGTCGCGAATGTTACCATCACTGCTAAAGACCCAGTGCTCTGACAGTACAGATTCTAGGATCATTAAGTCCCCCATTTTACTAATTAAAGCCATAATTTGCTTTTCCCAGTTAGGCATTTCTACCACTTGCATTGATTTATGATAAACCTATATAGTTTTCCTTTTCTCCAGATGGGTTATCAACATTTTAGATGAGTAAGACATATACAACTGAAAAGACTGCTGTTGTAATACAGCTCTGGTTTTACAAAGTCCTGTTTTGATATTAACTAGTGATTAATTAACAAATAACATCTGAACTTCATGGAGGAACTGGGTCTGCTACTACAGCAGCTTGAGCACTGCACTGACAGGTTGAAAACTTTTCTTTTCCTCTTTGTGTATCCAAAGGATGTGCAATTCCAAGTTTCAGCTTGGAAAACTGAAAGTGTCCCACAGAGCTTTAAAAAATCAAAACCAAACTGCAATTGTGTTATTCAGATACTTTTACTATTACTAACTTGTACTTTTCTAATGGTGCTTATGTTTGAGAATTAAGTTATGTTTGAGAATTAAGTTGGGGGAGAATAATAAAATGGAGGTCTATGTCAAAACCAGTGTTATGTATAGAGAAAGTCTTATGTGAAGTGAGGTTATCATTCCTGTTGGAAATATGCAATATGCAATTCACCTTCTCTCAATCAATTAACAACACATCACTTAGACTACCAGTAACTTGTTAAATCAGGATTTGACTTCATATGCTGAATTTTCAAGATTTTATCTCAAGTAACTAAAGACATTAACCTTGATAGTAATACATTAGAGGGTTCTTATTCTTTCATTGTACAATAATGCCTTTAATATGATGCTACATTATTTATAATTGGTAGAGTTAATGTATCTTTTTATAGTTGTAAGTAAACAGAGGTGATGTTTTTAACCTTCTGTAATATACTGTATTTAGAAATGGAAATCTATATAGCATTAGACTTTAGTTCTTTTAAGGTTTACTCCTGTGGTACGGTTTAAAAATTCTATTGGCCTGGGAATTCTGACCCTAATTGCAGATTATGTCCAATGATGCAATAACTAAAATAAAATCAGATATTTGAAAAAAACTATGTTTTTTCATTTAAAGACCAGAAGACCCCTTTTTCTGTGACTGACCTTTCTTTTCCTTAGAACTTTGGTACAAAGTGACTTGCAATAAAGTGGTTTCGATTACTTAAGGATAAGATTACATTTGCTCAATCAATCGAGTCCTGTGCTTAGCTTGAGTGTGAAACTCACTTTGATGGTTTTGGGGGTGGGTGAGGCAGCAACCTGGGCCTCAGAGGCTCTGCATCTTAGTTGGTGAAGTTAAAGCTGTCATTGAGCTTAATGAGTCCCTTTTCATCACCAAGTGATGAGGATGTGAGTGTGGAGAATGTGGGGAAGGTTGCTTGGGGACTCAGGGAAACACTGCATCCTGCAACTGTGTGCACAAGCGTTCATGTTTGTCCCTTTTCTCCATGAGGATCTCTGTATTTGTGTCTAAATTACCCAGAGTTTCTAAGGCTTCAGACCAGTAAGCCTCAATCACTGAGTTGTACATTGACACTGAGATTAGATGAAGAATATTTCTGTGCCTGGTTAGGTCCACCATGTTCAACCATGCCTCTCGTTTTGAGTCCATTTCATTTTGGTCATGTAGTGGCAAAGTTCCACCCTTTCAGAGAAAACTTGAGGGAGCCTTGGATAAGATCCATCTTAATTTATGCACTTGTATATGCTTGATTGCATTTAGAAACCTTCTATTTCCCAACCAAAATGTGAGCAACAAATTCAAGGAAAACAGCATTTCTTTTGTCTTACCATGACAGGAACCATTTTGAGGACATACACTGTGGCTGTGGTGTGTGTGTGTGGCATGTGTGTGTACAGTGCCTTTTGGGGTGGGGACAGTAAGTTGGCACATTCTCTAAAAGTGGACCCTTTGAAACACCCAAGCTTCTCCCAATGGCAGGCTGAGCCCTTTTGAAGTTCTTGCTCCTATCCTGTCTTGATAATAAGGGACATTTTTAAGTGTCCCAGGAGAAATATCAGTGGAAACTGAATACCCAGCTGAAGGGAGGTGACTAGAAACTGAGGGCCTATTATACAGAGTGAAGTAACTCAGAAAGAGAAAAACAAATATCATATATTAATGCATATATATGAAATCTAGAAGGATGGTGGGAAGGATGCTGGGAAAGGTTGAAGGCAGGAGAAGAAGGGGACAACAGAGGATGAGATGGTTGGATGGCATCACCAACTCGATGGACATGAGTTTGAGCAGACTCTGGAAGATGGTGAAGGACAGGAAAGCTTGCTGTGCTGCAGTCCATGGGCTCACAAAGAATCAGACAGGACTGAGAGACTGAATGACAACAAAAAGTATGGTGCTGATGAAGCTGTTTGTAGGGCAGCAATGGAGACGCATACAGAACAGACTTGTGGACCCAGCTGGGAAAGGAGAGAATTGAGAGAGTAGCATTGAAACATATACTTTACATATGTAAAATGAATAGGCAGTGGGAATTTGCTATATGATGCAGGGAGCTCAGACCCTTTGGTCTGTGACAACCTAGAGGGGTGGGAATGGGTGGGAGGTCGGAGGGAGGTTCAAGAGGGAGGGGATGTGTGTATACAGCTGATTCATGTTGATGTGTGGCAGAAAGCAACTGAATGTTGTAAAGCAATTATCCTCCAGTTAAAGAAAAAATCCTACTACACCTTCAGAAGGCAGAAAGGGTAGCTCAGGGAGGTAGCTTCCAATTGACCCCACCGTGAAAGTGAAAGTCGCTTGGTCCTGACTGCCTCTTTGCAACCCCATGGACTATACAGTCCATGGAATTCTCCAGGCCAGAATACTGGGGTGGGTAGCTGCTCCCTTCTCCAGGGAATCTTCCCAAACCAGTAATGGAACCCAGGTCTCCCGCATTACAAGAGGATTCTTTACCGTCTGAGTCACCAGGGAAACCCCTCCCTGCCTCCATTACCTACTTAGGATAAAACTTAGTTCTAAAAGTGAAAGTGACTCAGTCGTGTCCGAGTTTTTTTTCCAGGCCAGAACACTGGAGTGGGTATTCGGTCCCTTCTCCAGGGGATCTTTCCCACCCAGGGACAGAACTCAGGAATCCTGCGCTGCAGGTGATTCTTTACCAGCATTCCAACATGAGACGTTGGTCAGCGGGGGTTAAGAAGCATAAAGAAATCTTAACTGACCTGTAACAATCGCCTCATGCAAACGTGTAAGTAACGCATGCCAAGGATAAGGTTAAATGCTAGGATACAACCAGCTCGAAACAGGCCACCCATGTGACAAGTTCTTTCTACCTTGGACACACTTCTAAGCGGATGGCAAGCTCGTTTAAAACGGGCTTGTCCTCTCCTCCGTGGGCCGCGTCTGCCCCCTGGTCCGCCGGTCACCCGGCGCGCGCTTCCTCGCGGTCCCGCTAGATGGCAGGACCGGGCGCCTAGGGGTGGGGGGTGGGCGCCGCGTCGCGATCGCCAGGCTCACTAGGCACCGTGGACGCCACGCCCTGCAAATTATTAGGGACTTTTCGGTAGCGACCATACTCCTGCCTTTTGCCTATTGGAATTAGAACCGCGATGGTGAAGGCAGGATTGCAGAACTGCACCCTCCCTTTTGGAGGGGGTGTGGCCCGGGAGAGCCGACGGGGCAGCCTCTTGGACGCAAAACTCAGCTGCCCCGTGGTCCCCTCTTCGAACAGGGACCCAAGGAACTCGTCCGTGGTGACCGCTCAGAGTGTCTGCGAGGTCGTAGAGGCGGGAACTGGCTGTTGCTGGCCAGCTTTTGTGAAACGGCAGTGAGGATGCTGGCGATTTGTCTCTGAGCCTTGGGATAAACCCTGGGAATGTTCCAGTCATAGCCGTACACGGGAGGAACCTGGGGTGCGCAGATCCTGCCAGGGTGCAGAACCAACCGCTTTTTCCGAAGTCTTCTCTTTCCCTGGTGGGCACGTGAAGCCCAGTCTAAAGCCTGCCCGCCCGCATGGACGTGCATCATCATGATCTGTCTCTGGCCTTAATTGTGGGTACATCTTTTTATTAGGTTGAAATATAAATTGCCTACACTCCAGCAGGTTTATCTACCACCGCCACCCCCAAAACAGACCCAGACAGATTAAAATGATTCACCAGTGATATCTTTGTATGTATCCATAATTTAGTAAATCCATGTGGTGGAAGGGTTGAGGTTTGCAAACTATTGAAGTTTTACATTTCATACGTCGTTTGCTGTATAAAAAATTGTACACAAACGAATATTCCTGTCTTTTGAATATTTACTGCCTCCATAGACGAGTCCGGAGTTCACCAGCGGATTTCGCTGCTGAGCGGAACAGAGAGGCGGGAAAGCTGGGCTGCGCCGAGAACCGACCAATCTCGCCGCTGAGACTGCCCTGCCGGAGGGCAGGGGACCCAGACCTGGAGGAGACCAGCGCTGGGGGCGCCTGCGGAGCCTGTGGCCTCCGGGGTCTCGGTGAGGGAAGAGGGCGGGCGAGCGCAGGGGCTTCCCGCGCGCTCTGCGGAGGCCTCTCGGAGGCCGCCCCTCGCCCCGCGCGTCCCGCCGCCGCCCGCCCCGCTCAGGATTGAGGAAGTGAGTCTGGCCCGGCCCGGCCCCCGGCGCGCGGCCGGAGCCTCCGCGGAGGAGGGCAGAGGGGCGGCCCGGCCCCGAGCGCCGCCGTCCGCCCGGCCCCGCGCAGCCCGCGCCCCAGGCGCCCGCGGCCCTGCCCGCCGCCGCCGCCCGCAGGTAAGCGCTGCCCCGCCGCTGCCGGCGCGGAGTCCCAGCCCCGCCGCCCAGGCCCCGCGCGGGAAGCGTCTCCTCCGCCCTTCCCGGCGCACGGCCCTGCGTCTCCCGCCGCGCCCTCGGGCTGGAGGGTTTGGGGGGGCGCCGGGCGGGGCACCTCGACCCCGCAGGCCGGCGCCGGGGCCGGGGGAACGGGCGAAAGCCACAAAGGAAGAGGCGCCGCGGCGTCCGCACGATTCCTCCGCCCTTAGAGAAGCCCCTGCCTTCGAGCGGGAGCGGGCGCGCGTGTGCGCGGGGTGTGTGAGTGCGGGGAGGCGCGGGGGCGCGGCCCGGGACGGCCTGGCGGCGCCGGGCGCCCGGGCGCCGTCTCCCCACCTCGAGTCCCGGATGGAACCTGCCGTCTCCTGGCGGCCTCTGCGGGCGACTTTCCGCGGGGGATGAGTGTGATCGCGGCCGGGGAAGGCCGGGGACCTCAGGGTGACGGTGGCGACCGAGGCTCTGGGATCTCGGCGGTCTGCTCACCCTGCCCGCCCACCTTGTGAGGCCGAGGAGTTTTTCTCCCATAAGCATCGGAGATGTAAGGAAATAGGAGCGTGCAGTTAGGTTTTTAGCGAGCTTTTCACCAAATGGATTGTCTTTAGAGTTTGCCACTCACTCTCATTGTATGATTCCCTGGGCGTTAAAGGGGCAGATGGCAACCCACTCCAGTATTCTTGCCTGGAGAATCCCATGGACGGAGGAGCCTGGTAGGCTACAGTCCATGGGGTCGCAAAGAGTCAGACACGACTGATCGACTTCACTTAAAAGGGCAACTAGAATACGCACGATTTTGAAAAAATGCTAACATTCAACTTCTTTTGTGGTCTGATTTAATTATCCTTGTGAATGTCCTAAAAGAATAAAAAATTAAGTTGAAAACATACAAACCTCATACCCAGTTTGTCCCTACAGGTTTGTGGGCCTGCCAAACCTCTTCCTCTGCAGGCTTCCACACCTCAGGAGCGGTCCTAGTAGACTCAGATCAAAACCTGAGACATAAAAACCTGGGAGCTGTCTTCCCTCCCGTGTCCTCATCCCTTGAGTTCAGTTATTGGCAAGGACTGTTGAGTCGGCCTCTCAAAGGTAGTGTTCAGGTCCAGCCCCTTCTCCCTAGCCAGCATCTCTTTCCTACAATTGCAGCTCTCCTCTCCCCCATTATCTATTTGGGGGCGGGAGTATAGCCAGAGTAACTTATAGTTTAAAAGGGTAAATTAGAGTGTCAGTCCTCTACTTGGAATCCTCAATAGTTTCCTCTTGTGCTTGGCAGGAAATCCCAAAGACCTCCTTCCCCTCTCATCCCCCAGTTGATCTGGCCTCTGCCATCTGAGATCCCCTGGCTCACCCCAGTCACCCTCTCCAAACCCAGCCTCATTCTCTCATCCGTCTGTATGCTTCTTTTTAGTTACCACTGTCTGTGTTCCTGCTTTATCTGTTTAATTACTCCTTTAATTCCTCCTGGAGGTCTCTTCTGCTGCTCCAGGTGTCAGAGATCCTACCTGCCTTGCTCACTGCTTCGCTTTTACTCCCACAGCTGTCCGGGAGGCACCAAATGCATACAAGTAGAAAGACTGAGTGGTGAATTGACAGCCTTAGCTTGCTTGTGGCTTAGGCTCTTGAAGGGCTGCTGTTCTCATCTGGGATTGAGAAGTACATATTTCTCCAGCTTGTAGCTCTGTAATATTTTGATGTCCACAAATACATTAAACACGTTTCATAGGCAAGCCAAAATTGGTCAAGGGATGCCAACAGTGCCAAAACGGTGTCTAAGAGATGTGCCAACCATCTCAACTAGGCTTTTGATTCAAAAAAGAGCTGGATGATAAGTATGTTTCTAACATGCTTCACTTGCAAGTGTCTTCCTGGTCTTTGGCACTGACGGCCCTCTTCAAACTTGCTAAAAGGACAAGTGAGCAGAGTCAGGACGTTCCTTCTGTGGCAGAAAGTTTGTAGCAAGTACTTAACTGTGTCTTCCTCACCAACGGTAAGTTTCATTAACTGTTGAAGCTCACTCCCTATGAAAAGGACCCAATAAAAATATTTGTAGAAGGAATATCAGGTTCCTTTTTTCTTTTTCATCTTTGATGAGATTTTTAAAATTATTAAAATAATTATTATTGCAGGACACTTCTTGAAGCCCTCTTTAGGGAATATATACTATAATGAAAAGAAAACATGTAACTTGAAACCATTATTTGTTTCATTGATCTGAACCCAAAAGAAGCAGGAAGAAGCTAAGATCCGTTAGAGGGCAAATACAGGGCAAAACTTCAGTTACTTCATTTTAAGACTACTACCCTAGAGTCTAAACCAAAAACCCAGTTACAATTGAAAAATTGCTCCAGTCGCAAAATCCTCCATTGGTAAAATGATTTTCAAAAGGAAACTGAAAATAAAAGGGGGAACAAAATGGCTAGGCGAGGATTGGCCTAAAATATTCTTAAGACGTTTTTAACTTAAAAATATTATACGGTAAGATATTTCTGATTCAGAAGAAACATCTAGCTTTTGGATTTTTGTGTCGGGTATAGCTGGTAGCTGATTTTGAGAGGTGCTTGAAGCGGGTAACAGCTGGACACTTTGGTTTCTGACATTGCTGTGTGATCTGGAGCTTCTGTTTTAGAATAGAGATTCTGTTTTGCTGCTTCTCCCTGTCACCTCTCAAGCTGATTTTCCTGATCAGGTTTTGCAATTTATAAAGCTTTGATTGTCTCCTGAATTGTGTCCCTTCTTTCCTTCTTGGACTTTTCAGGCTCCCAAACTTTAAACATAGATTTCACCAGTCATGGTTTCTCTGAACCTTTTGCTCTTTAGCTCAAGAAGATGCAGGTGCACAGAGGCCTCAGGGCAAGGCCTCTGGTTGGGGCTTTCCCAGCCCCACCTCTCCCTGCTTGTAAGAATACAGATCACCTGGGCCAGGGCCTGATTTTTCAGGCCCTAAGATGAGAGAACTCCGCTGCTTTCACAGCCTTGTTCCACAGCTTGTTCAGTGCTTACCTTCTAGAACCTGTTTAGTGGGGAAACAGTGGGTTGGCCCTCGATTTTCTGAGCTTATTTTTTAAAATTTTCGGCCACGTAGCATGTGGGGTCTAAGTTCCCCAACCAGGGGTCGAACCCATGCCCCCTGCACTGGAAGCATGGAGTCTTAACTGCTGGACTGCCAGAGAAGTCTCTTTCTGAGCTTGTGAATCAGAGGGCAGGCAGGGGACCCTGCTGGCTTCCCAGTTCCCCCATTATTATTGTTGCAAGGAAGAACCATCTCCAGTCTTGTGAAAAGCGACTTCAGAAACTTGACCTTGGTAGAAATCTCATAGCAATGCTGAAGGGTTGCCTGGGGAGGAGGGTGTATGTCTGTTTTTAACAGACGATATTGTCTTAGGCATCATATATTTTTTTTGTGTTGGGGGTTTTACCATCACCCTCCATTTCAGAGCTGTCTGTCTCAGAACAGCTGCTAATGACACCAGGCTTTTTATGTCTGTGCTATAGACTCCATGGGCATGCTGAGCGGGACACATGCGTTTCACGTGGTCATCCCTTCCCACCATGCAGCTCACCCCAGGTCCTGCAGAGCTGGGCCTGGGTCTTGCCCTCTGGGTGCTTCTGGTCATTTAATCAGCAGGCTGGGCCATCGTGTCAGGGACCCCAAGCTCAGTGGGAGCCCCGCATGTGAGAGCAGTGTCTTGCCTCATCACAGACTCCTTAGTCTTAAGAGATGTGTCTTAATCCAGCTCAGAATTTCTCTGGGTGCTTCTCAGCTGTGGGTGGCTGCCCTGTGTGTTGCAGGGTGTTCAGCAGTGCCCCCCGGGCTGCTACCTGCTAAAGGCCTGTAAGCACTCCCATCCTGCATTGTGACAACCAAACATGCCTCCGGACATTGCCAGATACCCCTAGGGGTGATGGGGACTGGTGGGATATGGGGGCTCCTTTCCGCCACCCCCAGGACTCACTCTCACTTGGCTTCATAGCCAGCGCCTTCCAGACCCTTCTCTTTGGGACTGTTGCCTGCTTGTTTACCACTTTGTCATTATGTGCCCAGCTCCAGGCTTCTGGAACGGTCTGTTCTGGGCAAAGGGAAGCCTTGGCTCTGTTTATGTGCATCTGCCCCACCCCAACTGGAGGATGAAAACCCTGAAGGCAGGAACTTCATTTCACTGTCTCGGTGTCCCCTTGCTGGTGACAGTGAGTGCGTGTTGATATAACTGATTGAGCCCTTTACAGTAGGTGTTCTGCAATTGTCTGGGATTTCTGAACTCTTCTCAGGCAGACAGAAGCCCGGCTGCCAGGTGTGGTGGGGGAGCTCTGTCTCTTCACTGCCCGCATCTGACCTGCTGTGGCTCGAGAGATGGAATGTCAAGAGATGGAATGCAAAAATGGGGGAGGGAGATGACCAGTGCACATTGCCATGGCCTTGTAAATACAAGTGTTTGTGCAAGGGTTCGGGAAGGGACTTGACAATTAAGAAAAGCCTTCTGACTTGATGTTTTTTCACCACCAGGAGAAGACAGTTTTCTGCTCAGCCATGACGGCGGGTCTGTGATATTTTCCACCCTGGACTCTAAGCCATGATCTAGTCCACCTCTTGGGCAGCGGCAGCGGCAGCTGTGGCCACGGCGGAACTGACTTGGGAGAGCAGCTACCCCGAGGGTTGATGGCTGGAATGTCTCGGCTACCGCCCAGCATGTACTGGTGTGTGGGGCCAGCAGGGTCAGCTGTGTGTCCAGGACGCGCCATGGAGACCCAGGAGAACGGTACGGGCAGGGCGGGTGGCATCTGCTTTGCATGCTGTGTGCACAAACCCGGGGTTCTCAACCAAAACACGTAAAGTGCCAGTTATTTGATGAGCTGTGCAGTTTTTCATTATAAAACATATTGTAGGAGTCTCATTTAAATTCTACACATTGAAGATGTCATGGGACAAAATTTACGTGGATTAAAATGTATGTGGATCTTAAGAATCAAGGCATCATTTCATGCTGGTTAAAAGGATTTTTGAAATGGAGATTTGGTTTTGTGTTCTCTATATAAAGCTACTACATGTTTATTACACAAAAATTGAAAAAGGAAAAAGAAGTAGAAAAATGTGTGAAATGATTGACCTAATTCTTACTCTCTTTCTGGATGTTTTGGGGCATTTGGGTTTCTTCTAGTTGCTGACTCAGACCTAAATCATTCCATGTCCACCTTTTTATACATGGTTTTGAGATTATTTCTTTGAGATTGATCTACAGAAGCAGGACAATAGGTTTGAAGATTTCTAAGCCTCTTTGCGTATTGCTGGGTTGTCCACCAGAGGTGCATCACTTTAATCCTCGATGGTATATTATTGATATTGTTAACAATAAATATTTGTTAAATCCTAAGTACATACCAGGCACTGGTTTCAGTGCCTTAGGAAATTACCTCGTTTAATCCTCACAGCAACTTATAAATGGTACTTTTATCCCCATTTTATACCTGAGGAACATGAGAGTAAGAGAGATGTAGAAACTTGGTCAATGTCAACAACTTGGAATGGGCAGAACTGCCACTGAACCTTCCTTAACCCTTAATCCTCAAAGTGTAGGCCATTCTGCGGGCTTTGAGAAGACCTGTATGTTTGCACCTCCGTCAAGTTAGGGATTCAGTGCAGTACCTGACTCCACAGACGTTATGTTCAGTTACTGGAGTAATTTTTCTCCATCGAAAATGCCCACCGTCTGACTAAGGTGATGTTTCTGCAAGGTTTTTTTACACATAAATTAGATTATGAAATGAGAAAAGAATTTGCTTCTTGACATTGTCCACCACTAAATGTTCCCAGAGTATTTGTGTGTGCGCATGTGTGTTTTTCAGATGTTTGAATTTTTTCATTTGCTTGTTAGAAAGGCCCTGCCTTACTACCGTGAGATCAAGGTCCCCTGTCTGTGCATGCTAGTCCTGATTGGGGTAGAGCTTCTCTCCAGGCTCCCTCAGCAGTCTCTCAGTGTCCCATCTTCTCCCCTCAGCAATCCTGAGGAATGGGGCTGGGGCAGGGACGTTGGGTCCCTCTGTGGCTCATTGGGTGGGCGACTGTGTCATCTGGGAAAGCCCCAGCAGGGACTCTGCCCCGTCCTCATCCTGGGCACAAGTTGGTGGTCTGAGTGAGCGCGTCTCTACCCTGGCCCCAGAAACGCTGGGCAGAGCCTGGAACTGCCTGCCCAGCCCCCTGAAGCAGCGTCCTATGGGGAGGAACAGGCTGGGGAGTTTTGAAAAGTTCTTGCCTCCCCACTGCCATGATCCTGATGTGCAGCTGGGGGTGAGAAGCACCTAGTCTGGATGATTCGGCCCAGCGCATTGGTGCAGCTTTTCTCAGGGTGTGGTGTATACTCCAGTTCCCCGAGGACCTTGGAGCTGTGGATTCTCGTCCCCTGGGTGTGGGACACCTCTGTCTCTGACAGGCATCTCTAACAGGCTCCCAGGCCATCCCAACGGTCCACCAATGGAGTGTCAAGGCTGAGACCTTGGCTTTTCCAAGGCACACAGGGATCTAATTGGCTCACAGAGGTCCTGGGGACCTGGGACAGACAGGAACCAGCCTTGCCTCAGGGCCTGAACTGGGTGATGTCCAGAAAGTGTTCGTGTGCACCAAGAGGTCAAAGGTTGATACTCCCAGCCCCTGTTTCTCTCCCTTGAGGTCTGGGTCTGAACTGTATGCTGCTCCTAGGGATGGTCCCCCCTCCCTGACTGCCATGGTCCCCATCTCTGACCTCTGTGATCCCCCTCCCAGACCACCGTGGTCCCCCTCTCCTGACCTCTGTGGTCCCCCTCCCAGACCGCCGTGGTCCCCCTCTCTGGCCTCCGTGGTCCCCCTCCCAGACCACCATGGTCCCCCTCTCCTGACCTCCGTGGTCCCCCTCCAGGACTGCTGTGATCTCTGGGCAGCACAGAGCAGGCCCAGAAAAGTCTTCTCTTCTCAGGGCCTGGTTTGCCAGTGGAATCTCAGGGCTCCACAATGCCCCAGTCTAGATGGGACTCAGGACACGTGCAAGGTTTGACCACCCTCTTGGGAATTGTGCAGCCCGTCCTGGTGCTGTTCTCGTGCCTACCATGGAGGATGCCGAGGTACCCAGGTCTTGTGAATGCTGGTGCTGAGGGATGTGTTTATGCAGCAAACAAAACATGTAAGCCATAGAGTGGAAGAAGAGAGCAAAGTGACATGAAATACACTGGAAAATTCTGCCCTGTGGCTCAGCATTGTGGAAATTATGAAGGACAAAAGCATGCCCATTCTCCAAGAGTCAAAGGTCCCATAATGGCAGGCAGGTGAGGAGCTGTGTGGAGGCCCTGCCCCAGGACCCATGGGGAAGAAATGTGCCCTGTCCTGCGGGCAACAGGCTGCTTATGTGGCTTGGCAGTCAGGCATGGGGCCCCTCCTTGCCTCCTCCTTTACCACTCGGCTGGCCTGAGGGCAGGGACTGAGGACAGGGACTGAGGACGCTGAGGGCAGGGACTGAAGGCAGGGACTGAGGGCAGTGATTGAGGACGCTGGCTGAGGGCCGTGACAGAATGCTGACTGAGGACAGGGATTGAGGGTACTGACTGAGGACGCTGACTGAGGGCAGGGACTGAGGACCCTGACTGAGGACGCTGACTGAGGGCAGGGACTGAGGACCCTGACTGAGGGTACTTACTGAGGACCCTGACTGAGGGCACTGACTAAGGACGCTGACTGAGGACCCTGACTGAGGGCAGTGATCTAGGACGCTGACTGAGGGCCGTGACTGAGGGCTGTGATTGAGGGCAGGGACTGAGGGTGCTGACTGAGGATGCTGACTGAGGGCAGGGACTGAGGGCTGTGATTGAGGGCAGGGACTGAGGGCAGGGACTGAGGATAGGGACTGAGGATGCTGACTGAGGGCAGTGACTGAGGATGCTGACTGAGGGTACTGACTGAGGGCAGGGACTGAGGACCCTGACTGAGGGCAGGGACTGAGGATGCTGACTGAGGATGGTGGAGGACGCTGTCTGCTTTCTTGCTGGGTCCAGGGGAGGACGGTGTCACCATGGGGACTTGTGTGGAAGCTGGGAATGCAGACTCCATTACCTTCGACTCTGGATAAGGAGCCACTACTAATCCCGTGCGTGCTGGAGTGATGCACACCCCTGTGCCTGTCTTGCTTAGAGCCCCACTGGTGGTTAAATCTGTGTTTCCTCTTATTGAGTGAGAAGGTGTGAGGAGGCGCTCCTGGGACTCACTCAGTGTGAGGAGGGCTCAAGAGCCTGCCTGTGGGGCTCATTAGGCCAGTTTTTAATTCTAGGTTACCTCAGCTGAGTGAACCAACGTCTCTGAACCTGGATCCAGACAGACACAGAGTCTCAGTCAGATATACCCATCAGCGTTTATTCCTGGCCCACTAGCCCATGGGAGTCCTGGGGCTCTGCTGCACCCTGTAGTCTGCAGCTCCGCTCCACATGGCTCATCTCCTCAGAGCCCAGCAGGCTGGCATGGTGCCTTCTTCCCTGCCTTTTGCAGAGGTACAAGCAGTGAAAGTAGAAGCAAGCGGTGTCTCTTAAGGCTTTGGCTCAGACTGACAGGCTGTTGCTGCCATGCTCCACCCTTGGCCAAAACGAGTCACGTAAAGAGCCCAAGTGAAAAGCTGCCTCCATGAGGAGGCTGCTGCCAGGCTGTGGATGCAGGCAGAGGGTAAAAATTGGTGTCCATCATTCCATCTACCACAATAGGGGGTGGTGGGCTCAATTCTTTAAAAAATATATCTTATTCATATATTTATATTTATCTAAGCAGCCAGCATGGAGAAGGCAATGGCACCCCACTCCAGTACTCTTGCCTGGAAAATGCCGTGGATGGAGGAGCCTGGTGGGCTGCCATCTCTGGGGTCGCACAGGGTCGGACACGACTGAAGCGACTTAGCAGCAGTAGCAGCTGCAGCAAGCAACCAGCAGGGCTTCCCTTGTGGTTCAGCTGGTAAAGAGTCCACCTGCAATGCAGGAGACCTGGGTTCTATCCCTGGGTTTGGAAGGTTCCCCTGGAGAAGGGAAAGGCTACCCACTCCAGTATTCTGGCCTGGAGCATTCCATGGTCTATAGTTCATGGGGTTGTGAAGAGTTGGACACGACTGAGTGACTTTCACAAGCAGCCAGCAGAGCCCTTTTCTCCCGTGAACCTTGACAGGAAGCCCCAGCCCCCAAAAGCTAGCAGTGGGGTTGCTTCGATGGGCAGTCGTGGAGGGGTGGGAGTGGTGAATCTCACTGAGGAAATGATCTTTGCCTTGAACCCAGAGCTCTGGGGCCCTATTTTAAAACATTGCATGTTGGATTTCATTTTTGCAAACCAGAAATATGTGCACCAAGACCACAGCCTGGGAGCAGGTGACACTCCAAGAGTAGTACGGTCCTCGGGGATTATAGCTTTTACTTATCTGTAGAGCTTATGTTTTCTACAATGAGCACGTGTTCTTTTGTTCTTGTTTTGCATTACTTTTGCAGCCGGGAGAATAATATTGCAATTTACTTAAAAATTGTTGTCTAAATACAGAAATTTTCTGATTAGGATCCAACGTGCATACCTCCTCCATCAGTGGGTGCTGACTTCCAAGGTTAAATTTGCTTTAACTGGCCTCTCATTCACTTCTTTTGGAATGAAATGGGGCAATATTTGGCTTCAGGAATCTGCAGCTGTGCCTCTCACAGGGCTTACCCTCTTAGTTCTGTCCCTGTTGGATGAGTTTTCTGCCCCACCTTCTCCCCAGGGGAGTCCTGCCTCCCCAGTCCACCAACTTCACCCCAGGAAAGGTACTTGCAGACTTAATTCTCAGCACTGCCTGAGGAAAACTGTCAGAAAGAGGAGCAGTGATACTCAAGTTATTCTCAATGTCAGAATAAAATCACCCTTTAAAAATCCTTGGAAAGTAGCATGCTTTGGAAATAGTCTTACCATTATAGGAAAAGATCCAAACTTTAATAAAAATTAGTTAAAGAAAAACAAAACTAACTTTTTCACTTTTGGGGTTTTGGTAGTGGTCTTTGTGTGTGTGTACCAGTGTGTTTGTTAGTGCTTCTACTTGTCTTGACTTGCGCAGCCCACCTTGTGCTTGTCCAGAATCGCCCATGAACATACATGTGGTACCAGGCAGGCTATAGGCGCCTATCCTGGGTTTGTGCAGCACAGTTGTGCCCCAGAAAGGCTCGTCACAACCATATTCGCATCGTCAGCATTATCCCGGCCTTGGATACAGAAGGAAGACTTGGAAAGTGTGGATGTGTCCTGAGTGCGTGAGCTGAGAGAGCAAGGGTCAGTGAGATCCCGGGCCAGGACTGCAGGGCGAGCCAGTTTGACAAACAGGTCATTAGACATTCTTCTACATCTGCCTCACACTAGTCAAAGTGGAAAAACCTGTCCTGTCAGCTGACGTTAGGGCTCCCGGGAAGCAGAGAAGTGAGGAAACTTCCAGATAATTCTGGCCAAGAATGCTTGGTAAGATTCTTCAGGGCCATGAGGCTGGGGGCACTTGAACAGACGTCACCTGAGGGGGTCTCACCCCTCTCCTCTCCGTGAGCTGCCCTGAGCTCCGCTGCCTGCTGCTGAGCACTGTCCTCCACTGGGCCCAGCATGGACGGAAGAAGGAGAAGGGAACATTCCGGAGGGCCCTCGAGTCCCAGGTTTTGACATATCTACTTCCAATGTCCTTTCCTTCTTGCTTTGAGTTTTTCAAATCTATATTGAAAATAACTTCTTAATGGAAGAGCCAAGTAGATTTGTCTGCCTTCCAGAAATAGACATAGCCTAAATAGGAAGTGCCTCTTGTGTGGCCGCATGCTTCCTCAGTGAGCCTCGGGAGGAAATCCTCCGAGGGGCAGATTCCTGGTTTGGGTGCCTTTCCGAGCGTAACTGCCCACGCACACCTTGGAGCTCTTCCTGGACTCGGTGTCCTGTTCATGCCTGCTGGGAGGACAGGGCCTTGCCAGGAAGGGATCTGGCTGCAGGAGCAGCTCTGGGCTGCCAGGGAGCGGCCAGTGTCCAGTCAAGAGTCCCTCACTGGGAGGTGAAGGGGAAGGAGGCTGAGTGGCAGCCCAGATCTCCAGAGAAGTGACGGTGGCGTCCATCTGTGAGGGAGCGGTTGACATGGCTCTGCTTCCTGCCGGTGAAGACCTGCCCTCGACAGCAGCTCTGAGTCTGATGGGGCTTTTACTATTAACCTGGATCTGAGGCTTAAATCCTCTGATTATTTGTTCAGACTATGCTTGCTTACCTCTAGCATTGGGGAGCTGACTCTCAGATATTCGTGTGGGCTGCTCTGGTGGGAAATCAGTGCTGCTGAGGCCAGTCCTGTCTCTGCTGCCTCTGGCTCCACTGCCTAGGCTGACCGGCATCCCTTAATCCCTTCCTTGAAATAACTAAGTATCTCGCCCTTGGACTCCATTTTAATCTGCACAAATCATCCCACTGCCTTCAAGAAAGGTAGCCCACAACACACTTCCCTCGGGTGTCCCCAAGTAGAACTCCTTAGTCTGTGGACTAACTATTAGGCCACGGCCGCCTGGGCCCAAGGAGAGAACGGCCTCCCACCCTCCCTGTCCCCGCTGCTGTGGGTTTCTCGCAGAAAAACCAAGCATCACACTTGGAGAGTTGGAGAACTCAGGTTTATTACGCCAGCCAGCCCAGAGGAGTTCACTCCAAGCTCTGAGCCCCGATCAAAGGGGTTACAGAATTGTTATGGACAGACTGCAGTGGACAACAATAGCTGTTAATAGGCTGGTTTAAGGGATTTTTGTGTGTGTGGGAACAGCAGTCAAGATGGGCAAGGGGGTACCTCTCCTTTACACAGACAGGCATGATTAAGCAGGTTTGCAGGGGCTGGGCAATTGCAAAGAGCAGGACAAGGGTGAGTGAGATAAACTCCAGTTCCTAGTATTGTAAGGCCCGCTTTCTGAGATTACATGACGTACGTGATCTAGACTTTACAAGGGGCAAGCTGAGTTACAGAGGCAGGAGGAGAAGGAGAAGGTTATGTAAAATTTTAACTTTTCCTCTTCAGGTTGGCTCTCTGGGGCATCCCATCCCCCCACCCCATCCTCAGCGGGCAGAGCCTGAAACTTACCCAGAGCATCTTCTCTGTCTCTCCAATTTTTGTTTGTGCTTTAACTTCTCTGTGTCTTAGTACAGCAGCCTCTGCTTGGTCTTCCACATTGCTGATTTGTCCTTTGGCTCTGTCCATTATGCTCTGTAGCAAACCTATTGTGTTTTATAGATCACCTCTTTCATTTTAATTTCCCAGCTTTTCAGCCAGTTCTTTGATATGGATGCTGCGTCCCCTTGTATCTTTCTAAGACGTCAGTCATATTTATTTTGAGGGCTTGTTCTTGCTATATAACACTGTTCCTAGGTGGAAACGGGCCCTCCAGAGTCTAGAAAGCTAGAGCCCGAGATCCTGCTTAGGAGAGCTCAGGCACTGACTCCCAGATGAGAGTAGTGGTTGCCAATAGCAAGTTTAGTCATCAGCCAGTCCAAAGTTTGCCCGCACGCCCTTATCTCGGTGACTGGGTTGTTTGTGTAGGTTTTCCCACTGAGCAGTAATATAAGGGGAAAGCAAGAGGTACAGGTTCTCAGATCTGGCGAGACCCTGCCTTGCCCAAGCATTGTCACTGTCAAGTGCTCACTTCCCCTTGGAGACGCTAAGGGCCAAGGGAGAGCTGTAGTGGAGTGTGCCTCATCCTCTCCTGCCCCGGGTGGTGGTGAGGCCGGGGGTGGCAGTCAGCATGCTCCCAGGGGCATTAGGTCCTTGGCTCAATAGCAGGGAACTTAATTTAGCTTTGCGTGTGGGGAGATGGGGATGGGGAGGGGTCTCTTCTTGCTTATCTACAGCTGCCTTGCTTGGAGGCGCAGTTTATCAGAGTTGGGTGCTTCTCCTTTATGATGTTTCTTCCTCAAATGTTTGTGGGTATGTGGTTGGATGTTGATCTTTGTGTCTGGGATTCCCCAAAACTGTCTGTGAAGGCCATTTTGGTTAATGTGGCTGCAGAGAGTTGGGCAGGAGACTGTAGCAGGTTGCCCTTGGGGTACACCTGGGTGTATGTCTTCTGGGTGGGGGACTACACCAAACCTCCCGAGTGTCAGCCACCACCTGAGGTTTCACACTTCGTCTCTAGCACACAAGGGACAGGAACCTTGGCCCTGCAATGCCTGGCGCAGACTGGAGAAGGGGGCTTACTGTGGGTTTTCCTCTGTGCAGTACCCCTGCTGGTGGCTTTGGGGGCCTTACTTCCTAGGTGCACTCCGTGCAGCCTTGCAGCACTCCTGGACCTTGCTCACCTCTTGCACAATGGTTTCTGGCCCTATTAGGTCTCCTTGTTTTCTGTGCTCACATGGCTCGTTGAGTTTGTTATGTATAGGAGTTTGTGGCTACAGTTAGGCCTCAGCCTACTGTCTGGATATTGTCTTCCAGCCTCTCCTTGGCATTTCCCAGGTGTGCAATTTGCACAACCTTAGGAGAAACTGAGTGATGGTGTTAAAATTGTGGACTTTGCAGTTGGAAGGAGCCAGGTTCAAATCCTGATCTTTCTGTACCCCTGTCCTCATCTGTAACACAGAAATGGTTAGAATCTGTTTGCTAAGTACGCATGCTTGGTAAATCCTCAGTAAATCAAATAGCCTCAGCTGGATCCTGTTTTTGTTACTGAAAATGAAGATATTATTATACTGATAAAAATGAGGAAGTCCTTAAAAATGGGGTTTTTTATTTTGGGGGGCTTGAAGCTATAAAAGGCATAGAATTTAAAACTTGACAAGTCCTCATTTTTAAAATGTGTTTATCACTGAAATGTGATGACCTCAATTTAATCATCAAAATTGCTTTAATTAAAACTGTTTAATTAAAGTTTTAGTTGAAAGTGTTTTCATTGAAGTCAAAATCTTTCCTCACCTTATCTTTAGAATGCATTTTTTTTTTTTGGCCAGATTACAAAATCTGTATGTCTCTTACTAAAGCTCGAAGTTCTAATATTCATGAATATCCTAAATGTTTAGCCAAAAGCTATCCATAAGAGTGCCTTGAACTCAGAGAAATAGTGATGGCTGAGTCAGGTTTTGATGGGCAAGGGCC
The DNA here is from genome assembly GCA_917880005.1 of Nanger dama. Classification (NCBI taxonomy): domain Eukaryota; kingdom Metazoa; phylum Chordata; class Mammalia; order Artiodactyla; family Bovidae; genus Nanger; species Nanger dama. The sequence continues at coordinate 5,264,274 of CAKJTW010000044.1, read as the reverse complement.
ACAGTAGCAGAACCCAGGCTTCGTGGCATGTTTGTGATTTCCAAGGAGTTGTGGCATTTCTTGCGTTTATAATCAGAACAGCACTCATAAAAATAAAGGGCCATATTGTTGTCTGGTGAGGGTTGTATTAACCGAAGAAGTTTGTACTACATTGGACATTTCCATGGAGGAATGTCCACTGAGTGGACATTTCCATAGAGGAAAATAGTGAATGTGACAATCACAGAGCAACTGTGTCCAACTCAGCCACAGGCTACAAACCTAGCCACAGAAGAGTGGGGCGCCCAGGAATGTAAACTCTTACTCAGACTGAAAATCTTCCCTTCATTTTTGTCTCAGGGCAGAAGGGTGAGGCTGCAGGCGTTTGCTTCTGTTAAGCATTATCTTTTAGGCAGATACATTTGTGGTGCTTGCTTTTAACTTTTCAGAGGCCACTTTGTAATCACCCGTGGGGTTCCTTTCAAATCCACGTGTTATATACATCAACTCATAACTCTGTGAGCTACAGAGAACCCCTCATCCTGGCTTTTTGCTTTTTTGTGTGTGCCTGCTTTGAGATTTAGAAGGCAGATGGCAGTCCCAGTTTTGACGCAAATCAGCTGGAGTCAATTTTTATTGTTTGAATTCGAGGGTGTGTATCTCTGCCTGAAGACATGCAAAGGAAAAGGCAGAGTGAATGACTTCATGTCTATTTTCTTGCCAAGATCCTGAAACTTTAGTTGTTTGAATACAGTCATACTACTCAACAACTATAGTGACAATTTACAGTTCTTTGGTTTTTACATCCTTCCAGATTGTCTTTGTATGTATACAAGCAAAACAAATGTAGACTCTTATTTTCCCTCTTTTACACAGTGGATAGCTGATCACACACACTGTTCTGTACCTTGCCTCTTTCTTTCCCACATTTTTCATCATTCTTTTGACAAATGCATAGCATCTGTTGTATTGTGCCTCAGTTTATGTATTTATTTATTGTATTATACTTCAGTAAGCAGTCCCCTCTAATGGACATTTGGGCTACTAATATCTAGGTATATAATGAATAATGCTGTTGATGTCTTTTCACACATATACTAGTGTATCTACACAGTAAATTCTCAAAGTAGTGGGCCAAAGAACGTGTGTGTGCGTGTGTGATCAGTTGCTTCAGTTGTGTCTGACTCTGTTCTACCCTGTGGACTGTAGCCCGCCAGGCTCCCCCATCCATGGGATTCTCCATCCATGGGATTCCCCAGGCAAGAATACTGGAGTGGGTTGCTGTGCCTTCCTCCAGGGGATCCTCCTGACCCAGGGATGGAAACTGTGTCTCTTACATCTACCTGCACCAGCTGGTGGGTTCTTTACCACTAGCACCACCGGGTAAGTCCCAACAGGCCAAAGAACATATGCTTCCAAATCACCCTCCCTGGGAGTTTTTCCTGTTTGCCTCCACAATGTATGTGCTTGCCTGTTTCCCTATAGGCCTGACTACAGTGTTATCAAATTTTTGGTTTTTCCTAATCTGCTATGTGAAAAAAAGATGTCTCAGTATAGTTTTGATATGCATTTATCTAAAGATGAGTGAGACTTAGCATGTTTTAGTGTGTGTGAGAGCTGGTTATATTTACTTTTTTTGAGCTCTCTCTTCAGATCTTTTCCTTATCAACCTCTAGGACCTTTTGTTCTTTATCTTTCCTAGTAGCTCTTTGCATTGACATTGTATGTAGTGGGTAACTAAATATCCTATCCAGACTCACTTACAAGCTCTGAAGAATTGAAATGAGAACTTTGAATGTCCAAGGGGCTATCAGTAGAAAAGTTTTGCTTTTTCTTAATTATTGAATTAATATAAATTAAATGTACACTGTCTTGGGAAAAGAATGACAAATATACAGGGCCATATAAAGGAACCTTTAAGACTTACATTAAATAAGTCTTATTTAGATTTAATGCAGAAGGAAATGGCAACCCACTCCAGTGTTCTTGCCTGGAGAATTCCATGGACAGAGGAGCCTGGTGGGCTGCTGTCCATGGGGTCACACAGAGTCAGACATGACTAAAGAGGCTTAGCATGCATGCATGCATTTAGGTTTAAGTAAATCTAATAAGGGCTAAATATCCAAAATGTATAAAGAATTCATAGAATTCAATATAAAAGAAAACCTGATTTAAAAATGGGCAGAGGATCTAAACAGACATTTTTCCAAAAAGACATACAGATGGCCAACAGACGCATGAAAATATGCTCAGCATCACTGATCATCAGGGAAATGCAAATCGAAACCACAATGAGATGTCACCTCACACCTGTCAGAATGGCTATCATCAAAATGTCTCCAAATAATAAATATTGGCTAGGATGTGGAGGAAAATGGAACCCTGATGCACTGTTGGTGAGAGTGTAAATTGGTATAAACATTATGGAAACAGTATAGAGTTTCCTAAAAAAATTGGAAATTGAACTGCCATGTGATCCAGCCATTTCACTTCTGGGTTTATATCCAAAGAAAATGAATAGATTTATTCAAAATAGATTTATATCAGAAAGAAAATTCAAATAGATATATGTACGCCAATGTTCACTGCAACATTATTTACAGTGACCAATATATGAAAACAACTTAAGTGTCCATCAACAGATGAGTGGATAAAGATGAGGTATATATATGTATACTCTTGCCTTGAGAACCCCATGAACAAAATGAAAAGGCAAAAAGAGACAACAGTGGTGGATGTGTCTGGTAGAGAAGGTAAAATCTGATACTGTAAAGAACAGTATTACATAGGAACCTGGAATGTTAGGCCCATGAATCAAGGTAAATTGAACATGGTCAAACAGGAGATGGCAAGAGTAAACATCAACATTTTAGGAATCAGTGAACTAAAATGGACAGGAATGGGTGAATTTAACTCAGATGACCATTATATGTACTACTGTGGGCAAGAATCCCTTAGAAGAAATGGAGTAGCCCTCAAAGTCAACAAAAGAGTCTGAAATGCAGTATTTGGGTGCAACTTCAAAACCGACAGAATGATCTCAGTTCGTTTCCAAGGCAAACCATTCAACATCACAGTAATCCAAGTCTGTGCCCCAACCACTAACGCTGAAGAAGCTGGAGTTGAACAGTTCTATGAAGACCTACAAGACCTTCTAGAACTAACACACAAAAAGATGTCATTTGCATCATAGGAGACTGGAATGCAAAAGTACGAAGTCAAGAGATACCTGGATTTAACAGGCAAGTTTGGCTTTGGTGTACAAAATGAAGCAGGGCAAAGGCTAACAGAGACACACTGGTCACAGCAAACACCCTCTTCCAACAACACAAGAGAAGACTCAACACATGGACATCACCAGATGGTCAACACCAAAATCAGGTTGATTATATTCTTTCAGCTAAAGATGGAGAAGCTTTATAATAGTCAGTTAAAACAAGACCAGGAGCTGACTGTGACTGAGACCATGACTTCTTCTAGCAAAATTTAGGCTCAAATTGGAAAAAGTAGGGAAGACCACTTGGTTTCCCTGGTGGCTCAGACAGTAAAGAATCTACCTGCAATTTGGGAGACCTGGGTTCAATCCTGAGGTTGGGAAAATCCCCTGAAGGAGGGTATGGCAATACACTCCAATATTCTTTTTTTTTTTAATACTACAGATTTACGTATATTTTATTTATTTATTTTTCTGTTTGGGAGATGTCTTTAGTCCATTCTGAAGGAAATCAGCCCTGGGATTTCTTTGGAGGGACTGATGCTGAAGCTGAAACTCCAATACTTTGACCACCTTATGCGAAGAGTTGACTCATTGGAAAAGACTCTGATGCTGGGAGGGATTGGGGGCAGGAGGAGAAGCGGATGACAGAGGATGAGATGGCTGGATGGCATCACTGACTCGATGGACGTGAGTCTAAGTGAACTCCGGGAGTTGGTGATGGACAGGGAGGCCTGGCGTGCTGCAATTCTTGGGGTCGCAAAGCATCGGACATGACTGAGTGACTGAACTGAACTGAATTACTTTACAATATTGTATTGGTTTTGCCATACATTGACATGAATCTACCATGGATGTACATGTGTTTCCCATCCTGAACCCCCTCCCACCTTCCTCCCCATCCCATCCCTCAGGGCCATCCCAGTACACCAGCCCTGAGCACCCTGCCTCATGCATCGAACCTGGACTGGTGATCTGTTTCACATATGATAATATACATGATTCAATGCTATTCTCTCAAATCATCCCACCCTCACCTTCTCCCACAGAGTCCAAAAGACTGTTCTTATATCTGTGTCGCTTTTGCTGTCTCGCATATAGGGTCATCATTACCATCTTTCTAAATTCCATATATAAGCGTTAATATACTGTATTGGTGTTTTTCTTTCTGACTTTCTTTCTTTCGCTCTGTATAATAAGCTCCAGTTTCATCCACCTCATTAGAACTGATTCAAATGCATTCTTTTTAATAGCTGAGTAATATTCCATTGTGTATACGTACCACAGCTTTCTTATCCACTTGTCTGCCAATGGACATGTATGTTGCTTCCATGTCCTGGCTATTGTAAACAGTGCTGCAATGAACATTTGGGTACATGTATCTCTTTCAATTCTGGTTTCCTTGGTGTGTATGCCCACCAGTGGGATTGCTGGGTCATATGACAGTTCTATTTCAGTTTCTCAAGGAATCTCCACAGTGTTCTCCACAGTGGCTGTACTAGTTTGCATTCCCACCAACAGTGTAAGAGGATTCCCTTTTCTCTGCACCCTCTCCAGCATTTACTGTTTGTAGACTTTTGGATAGCAGCCATTCCGACCTGTGTGAGATGGTACCTCATTGTGATTTTGATTTGCATTTCTCTGATAATGAGTGATGTTGAGCATCTTTTCATGTGTTTGTTAGCCATCTGTATGTCTTCTTTGGAGAAGTGCCTGTTTAGTTCTTTGGCCCATTTTTTGATTGGGTCACTTATTTTTCTGGAATTGAGCTGCAGGAGTTGCTTGTATTTTTGAGATTAATTCTTTCTCAGCTGCTTCATTTGCTATTATTTTCTCCCATTCTGAAGATCGTCTTTTCACCTTGCTTATAGTTTCCTTCATTGTGCAAAAGCTTTTAAGTTTAATTAGGTCCCATTTGTTTATTTTTGCTTTTATTTCCATTGCTCTGGGAGGTGGGTTATAGAGAATCCTGCTATGATTTATGTCAGAGAGTGTTTTGCCTATGTTCTCTTCTAGGAGTTTTATAGTTTCTGGTCTTATATTTAGATCTTTAATCCATTTTGAGTTTATTTTTGTGTATGGTGTTAGAAAGGGGTCTAGTTTCATTCTTTTACAAGTGGTTGACCAGTTTTCCCAGCACCACTTGTTAAAGAGATTGTCTTTTCTCCATCGTACATTTTTGCCTCCTTTGTCAAAGATAAGGTGTCCATAGGTGTGTGGATTTATCTCTGGGCTTTCTATTTTGTTCCACTGATGTATGTTTCTGCTTTGTGCCAGTACCATACTTAAGTCAGGCAGGTTGATTCCTCCAGTTCCATTCTTCTTTCTCAAGATTGCTTTGGCTATTCGAGGTTTTATGTATTTCCATACAAATTGTGAAATTATTTGTTCTAACTCTCTGAAAAATACTGTTGGTAGCTTGATAAAAATTGCATTGAATCTATAGATTGCTTTGGGTAGTATATTCATTTTCACCATATTGATTCTTCCGATCCATGAACATGGTATATTTCTCCATCTGTTTGTGTCTTCTTTCTTTCATCAATGTTTTATAGTTTTCCATATATAGGTCTTTTGTTTCTTTAGGTAGATTTATTCTTAAGTATTTTATTCTTTTCGTTGCAGTGGTGAATGGAATTGTTTCCTTAATTTCTCTTTCTGTTTTCTTATTGTTAGTGTATAGGAATGCAAGAGATTTCTATGTGTTAATTTTATATCCTGCAACTTTACTGTATTCATTGATTATCTCTAGTAATTATCTGTGTTGCCTTTAGGGTTTTCTATGTAGAGGATCATGTCATCTGCAAACAGTGAGAGTTTTACTTCTTTTCCTATCTGGATTCCTTTTATTTCTGTTTCTGCCCTGATTGCTGTGACCAAAACTTCCAAAATTATGTTGCATAGTAGTGGTGAGAGTGGGCACACTTGTCTTGTTCCTGACTTTAGGGGAAATGCTTTCAATTTTTCACCATTGAGGATAATGTTTACTGTGGGTTTATTATATATGGCTTTTATTATGTTGAGGTATGTTCCTTCTATGCCTGCTTTCTGGAAGTTTATATAATAAATGGATGTTGAATTTTGCCAAAGGCTATCTCTGCATCTATTGAGATAATCATATGCTTTTTATCTTTCAATTTGTTAATGTGGTGTATCACATTGATTGCTTTGTGAATATTGAAGAATCCTTGCAGCCCTGGGATAAAACCCACTTGGTTGTGATATATGATCTTTTTAATATGTTGTTGGATTCTATTTGCTAGAATTTTGTTGAGGATTTTTGCATCTATGTTCATCAGTGATATTGGCCTGTAGTTTTCTTTTTTGTGACATCTTTGTCAGGTTTTGATATTAGACTGATGGTGGCCTCATAGAATGAGTTTGAAAGTTTCCCTTCCTCTGCAATTTTCTGGAAGAGTTTGAGTAGGATAGGTGTTAGCTCTTCTCTGAATTTTTGGTAGAATTCAGCTGTGAAGCCATTTGGCCCTGGGATTTTCTTTGTTGGAAGATTTTTGATTATAGTTTTGATTTCTGTGCTTGTGATGGGTCTGTTAAGATTTTCTATTTCTTCCTGGTTCAGTTTTGTAAAGTTATACTTTTCTAAGAATTCATCTATTTCTTCCAAGTTGTCCATTTTATTAGCATATAATTGCTGATAGTAGTCTCTTATGATCCTTTGTATTTCTGTGTTGTGATTTCTCCAGTTTTATTTCTAATTTTGTTGATTCGATTCTTCTCCCTTTGTTTCTTGATGAGTCTGGCTAATGGTTTGTCTATTTTATTTATCTTCTCAAAGAACCAGCTTTTAGCTTTGTTGATTTTTGCTATGGTCTCTTTTATCTCTATTGCATTTGTTTCTGCCCTAATTTTTGTGATTTCTTTCCTTCTACTAACCCTGGGGTTCTTCATTTCTTCCTTTTTAGTTGCTTTAGGTGTAGAGTTAGGTTATTTATTTTATTTCTCTCCTGTTTCTTGAGGTAGACTTGTATTGCTATGAACCTTCCCCTTAGCACTGCTTTTACTGAATCCCATAGGTTTGGGGTTGTTGTGTTTTCATTTTCATTCGTTTCTATGCATATTTTGATTTCTTTTTTATTTCTTCTGTGATTTGTTGGTTTAGCCTCCATATGTTTGTATTTCTTCTGTGATGTGTTGTTTAGCCTCCATATGTTTGTATTTCTTCTGTGATGTGTTGTTTAGCCTCCATATGTTTGTATTTTTAACAGTTTTTTTCCTGTAGTTGACATTTAATCTTACAGCATTGTGATCAGAAAAGTTGCTTGAGATATTTTCAATTTTTGAATTTATCAAGGCTAGATTTATGGCCCAGGGTGTGATCTGTCCTGGAGAAGTTTCCATGTGCACTTGAGAAAAGGTGAAATTCATTGTTTTAGGGTGAAATGTCCTATAGGTATCAATTAGTTCTAACTGGTCCATTGTATCATTTAAAGTTTGTGTTTTCTTGCTAATTTTCTGTTTAGTTGACCTATCCATAGCACACTCCAGTATTCTTGGCTGGAGAACCCCCGTGGATGGGGGAGCCTGGCGTGCTACAGTCCACAGGGTTGCAAATAGTTGGACATGACTGAGTGACTAAGCACACAAACACAGGGAAGATCACTAGACCATTCAGGCATGACCTAAATCAAATCCTTTATGATTATACAGTGGAGGAGATGAATAAATTCAAAGGATTAGGTCTGGTAGACAGAATGCCTGAAGAACTATGGATGGAGGTTCATAATATTGTACATGAGGAAGTGATCAGTACCATCCTCAAGAGAATAAATGCAAGAAGGCAAAATGGTTGTCTGAGGAGGCCTTACAAGTAGCTGAGGAAAGGATAAAAGCAAAGGCAAATGATAAAGGGAAAGATATTCCCAACTGAATGCAGAGTTCTAGAGAATAGGAAGGAGAGATTCTTCCTAAGTAAACGATGCAAAGAAATAGAGGAAAACAATAGAATGGAAAAGACTAGAGATCACTTCAAGAAAATTAGAAATACCAAGGGGACATTTCATGCGAAGATGGGCACAATAAAATTCAGAAATGGCAAGGACCTAAAAGAAGCAAAAGATATTAAGAAAAGGTGGCAAGAATACAATGTACAAAAAGGTCTTAATGACCCAGATAACTATGATGGTGTGGTCACTCACCCAGAAGCAGACATCCTAGGGTGTGAAGTCAAGTGGGTCTTAGGAAGCATTACTATGAACAAAGCTAGTGGAGGTGATGGAATTCCAGCTGAGCTATTTAAAATCCTAAACAATAATGCTGTTAAAGTGCTTCACTCAACATGCCAGTCAATTTGGAAAACCCAGCAATGAACCACAGGACTGGAAAAGGTCAGTTTTTATTCCAATACCAAAGAATGCTCAGTTGCTCAGTCATGTCTAACTCTTTGTGACCCCATAGACTGTAGCCTGCCAGACTTTCCTGTCCATGGAATTTTCAAGGCAAGAATACTGCAGTGGATTGCCATTTCCTACTTCAGGGGATCTTCCTTACCCAGGGATCAAACCTGCTTCTCTGTGTCTCCTGCATTGCCAGGCAGATTCTTTTACCACCGAGCCATGTTGGAGCCCTAATCCCAAAGAAGTCAATGCCAAAAAATGTTCAAATTGCCACACAATTGCATTCATTTCACATTCTAGCAAGCTTATGCTCAAAATCCTTCAAACTAGGCCTTAGGAGTATGTGAGTTAAGAATTTCCAGTTGTATCAGCAGCATTTAGAAAAGGCAGAGGAACCAGAGGTCAAATTGCCTACATCTGCTGGATCATAGGTAAAGGAAGGGAATTCCAGAAAAATATCTACTTCTGCTTCACTGACTATGCTAAAGCCTTTAACTGTGTACATCACAACAAACCGTGGAAAATTCTCAAAGAGATGAGACTACCAGACCAACTTACCTGTCTCCTGAGAAACCTGTATGCAGGACAAGAAGCAATACTTAGAACTGCACATGGAAAAACAGACTGGTTCAAAACTGGGAAAGGAGTTCATCAAGGCTATATGTTGTCACCCTGCTTATTTAACTTCTATGCAGAGTACATCATGCAAAATGCCAGGACAGATGAACCACAAGCTGGAATCAAGATTGCAGGGAGAAATATCAACAACCTATCATATGCAGATGACACCACTTTGATGGTAGAAAGTGAAGAGGAACTAAAGACCCTCTTGATAAGGGTGAAAGAGGAGAGTGAAAAAGCTACCTTAAAATTCAGCATTCAAGAAACATAGATCATGGCATCTGGTCCCATCACTTCATGGCAAATAGGGAAAAAATGTAAACAGTGACAAACTTTATTTTCTTGGGCTGCAAAATCACTGTGGACAGTGACTTCAGCCATGATGCTTGCTTCTTGGAAGAAAAGCTAGGAAAAACCTAGACAAACCGTATTAAAAGCAAAGACATTACTTTTTCTGACAAAGGTCCTCAATAGTCAAAGCTATGGTTTTCCAGTATTCATGTATGAATGTGAGAGTTGGACCATAAAGAAGGCTGGGCACTGAAGAATTGATGCTTTCAAATGGCAGTGCTGGAGAAGACTCTCGAGAGTCCCTTGGACAGCAAGAAGATCAAACCAGTCAATCCTAAAGGAAATCAACCCTGAATATTCATTGAAAGGACTGATGCTGAAGCTGAAGCTCCAGTACTTTGGCCACCTATGTGAAAAGCCAGCTCACTGGAAAAGACCCTGATGCTGGGAAAGATTGAGGACAGGAGGAGAAAGAAGCAACAGAGGATGATATGGTTGGATGGTATCACTGACTCAATGGACAGGAGTTTTAGTAAACTCAGGGAGATGCTGGAGGACAGGGAACTCTGACATGCTGCAGTCCATGGGGTCACAGAGAGTCGGACATGACTTAGCAACTGAATAACAACAACATATATATACCCACATAATTTTGCTCTTTATAACCACATGGATGGACCTGAAGGATATTATGCTAAGTGAAATAAGTCTAACAGAGAAAGACAGAAACCATGTTTTCACTTATATGTAGAGTCTTAAAAAAATAAAACAAACACGTGAATATAAAAAGACAGAAAGAGACTCATAGCTATAGAGAACAAGCTAGTGGTTATCAGAGGGGAAAGAGACAGGGAAAGAGACAAGATCAAGGAAGGGAAGAAAGAAGTGCAAACTACTAGGTATAAAATAAATAAGGTACAAGGATATAATATATAGCACAGGGAATATAACATATTTTTAAATAACTTTAGAGTATAATTTATAAAAGTATCAAACCACTATATTGTACACCTGGTGCTAATGTAATACTATAAGTCAACTGTCTCTCTCTCCCTTTAGTCACTAAGTCGTGTCCTACTCTTGCGACCCCATGGACTGTATCCTGCCAGGTCCTCTGTCCATGGGATTCTCCAGGCAAGAGTACTGGAGTGGGTTGCCATTTCTTTCTCCAGGGGATCTTCCCAACCCAGGGATCGAACCCATGTCTCCTTGCACTGAAGGCAGATTCTTTACCAACTGAGCTACAAAGGAAGTCCAACTATATGAGGGACGTCAACTATACTTCAGTATTAAAAAATGATGTATCATCCTCTTATATAGAGAGACAACATTGTAAATATATTGGTTCTCTACATGTTGATTTTGTAACTCAGTGCAATTGCAATTAAAATACAAACAAGATTCTTTAAGGACATAAAGAGAGAAGTAAATTCTATGTAGAAAAATAAACATGAGAATAGCCAAGAAAATTCAAATGAGAAGGAGGTCAGTTGAGAGAAAGAGTAGAGAGTAGTTCCACCAAATGTTAGAATTATTACAAAGCCATAGTAATGAAATGTGTTGGAGACTAGAGAGGGAAAGGACAAGCAGTGGGTTAGAGCCACAACTCAACAAATAGGCCAAATGTACATTAGTTTTGCTTTACTATTTAGGATTTCAAATTTATCCAGAAAAGAAAGTTTGCTTGATAATAGGACAAAAATAACATATTACTTCCTCACTTCCACACCAGAATCAGTGTCAGATGAATCAAATGTTTAAACATAGAAATGAATACCACTAAAAGTCTAGGAAAACGATAATATAATTTGGAAGTGAGGAGGAACTTTTTCCTAAGCATGGTACAGAACCCAGATACCATAAAGGAGAAAATTAATAAAATAATTACATAACAATTAAAACTATTCTGTAGAAATAGAAGTGACAACCAACAAACAGATCAAAACTATTTTCAACATATACTGCAAAGAGCAGTGGTAAATCAGTGATAGAAAGAATAGCTCAATTTCAAATAAATCAAAGAAGAGATTTAGAGAGTTTATTAATTCATTGAAAAAGATAGAAATGATGGATCAATGTGAAAATATATTGAATGTCATTCATATGAAAAGAAATTGAAACCAAAACCAATTTTGAGATATGTTATTTTGCTTTGCACATTGTAAACAATCAAGAAGTTTGATATTATTTAAGACAGCAAATATAAAAGTTTTGCTCTGTTTTTCATGTTTTATTTTAAACTAATATTGGGTTGATAAGTAAGGACATAATTGATGCAACTTTTGGAAAAGCACATTGGTAATCTTTATAAAAATCAAGGCCTACTATATCGTCTGCTTCTTCTACTGCTAGGCATTTACCCTGGGGAGACAGTTCAGGTTATGTGTGAGAAATGCACACATAAGGATATTCAGTGCAGCAGTGGAGGGGGTTACACAAAACTAGACATGCCCTAAATGTCCGTCAGTGAAGACAAAGGGCTGCCATGGCAACAGCTGTGCTAGGTCTCCAAGTGCTGACCCCGAACTTCCAAGTGAGAGAAGCAAGTTGCAGAACATAATCGTAGTATAATTCATTCATTATAAGGGAAGAAGAGGAGAAATGAATATTTATGTGATATCCAGGGAAATCATTCATGACCTCTATATTCTAAGGAAACTCCAGCCTGGAATCTTAAAATCATAAAGCAGCTTAGATCTTTACTTAAGTTTTTTGAAAGAACATCCACAAGGAATTCCATTTAAAGCACACGGCCAAACCTCTGAACTCTTTTGCCCAGATCTTTCCCAGAAGTTCACAAAATGCAGCTTCTGTCCTCAGTCTCTAATCTTGTACTCTCAAGAGACTTCCCAGGCATTTTCCCCAGAGTCAGCTTGTTTTGTCTTGGTGAGAGTCTATCTGTCTGCCTGCCCTGCTTCTGCCCTTTCCGGTGCAGACACCGCAGCACGCTGCCCTGCCTGCCCTGCACCAGTAAGGCCATCCAGATGCTACCTAGGAGGATGAGGAGATGGAGGCAAGACATCTGCTTGCAGCTTCTCTCCCCACCATCAGTACTTCCGGACATGCTGAGACTACAGATGGGCATGAGGAGGATCCTTGGCAGTGACCCCTGGGCGGGCATAGGGGCTGGGATGAAGGGAGGGGCCTCCCCCTCTTCCGGGAACCAGTATTGCTTTCTGGCCAGACTCAAGCCAAGCCCAAGTGCTGTATTTCCTTCTGCTGCACTGTGCCGAGCTGCCTTTTGGGGGCATAATTCAGATTCCTCACTTGCCCTCTGCTGAGCTAGTCTGCCTTCCCAGCTCTAGGATAGGGTGAGCAGACCCAGCACATAGGGTCACTGGAGGCTGGCATGTCCTGTGCCCTAGCCCGGAGAGAGATAATGGGAACTACTCTGAGAATCACAGAGCAGTAGGAGATGACCCCCAGTATAGAGAACTCTTTCTCTTTCCTTCTTACTGCTTCGTAGGACTCTGTTGTGTGGATGTTCCATAGTTTCTGTAGCTAGTTCTCTATAAATGGACATCTAGATTTTTTCCCCTGCAATAACAATACAATACTAGACATGATTTTTTATTTTTGTCTCATATCTTTTGCATAAATTTCTAAAATACAGAGTGCTGGGCTAAGAGGGAAAATGCAAATGTAATTTTGCTAGGTATTGGTAATTTCCCTCCATGGAGGCTGTGCCATTTTGCATTCCCTCTAGCAAAGTATGGCAATGCCAAAGAATGTTCAGACTACCACATAATTGTATTCATTTCATATACCAGCAAGGTAATGTTCAAAATCCTTCAAGCTAGGCTTTAGCAATACACAAACCAAGAGTTTCTAGATGTACAAGCTGGCTTTAGAAAAGGCAAAGGAACCAGAGATCAAATTGCTAGTATCTGTTGGATCATAGAAAAAGCAAGGGAATTCCAGAAAAAAACATCTACTTCTGCTTCATTAACTAAGCTAAAGCCTTTAACTGTGTGGATCACAACAAACTGTAGAAAATTCTTAAAGAGATGGGAATACCAGATAACCTTACCCACCTTCTGAGAAACCTGTAGGCAGGTCAAGAAGCAGCAATTAGAAGTAGACATGAAAGAATGGACTGGTTCCAAATTGGGAAAGGAGTATGAAAAGGCTGTATGTTGTCACCCTGCTTATTTAAAGTCTATGCAAAATCCTGTGCTTAGTGACTCAGTTGTGTCCAACTATTTGTGACCCCATAGACTCCTCTGTCCATGGGGATTCTCCAGGCAAAAATACTGGAGTGGGTTGCCATGCCCTTCTCCAGGGAATCGTCCCAAACCACTCATCGAACCCAGGTATCCTACATCGCAGGTGGATTCTTTACTGTCTGAGCCACCAGGGAAACCCAAATCAATAATACTTCAATTTTTTAAATTTTTTAAAATTTTTTAATTAATTTATTTATTTATTTTAAATTACAATACTGCATTTGTTTTGCCATACATTGACACGAATCAGCCATAGGTGAACACAATCTCCCAATGCCGAAGCCCTCTCCCACCTCCCACCCCACATCCTCTACTTGAATCATCCTGTGCATCAGCCCCATGCATCCTGCATCCTACATTGAACATAGATTGGCGCTTCGTTTCTTACACGAAAATATACGTTTCATTGCCATTCTCCGAAACCATCCCACCCTTTCCCTCTCCCTCAGAGTCCAAAAGTCCACTCTATACCTCTGTGTCTCTTGGTTGTCTCACATACAGGGTCATCATTACTGTCTTCTAAATTCCATATATATGTGTCAGTATACTGTATTGGTGTTTTTCTTTCTGGCTTACTTCTCTCTGTATAATTGGTTCCAATTTCATCCATCTCATTAGAACTGAGTCAAATTTATTCTTTTTAAGGGCTGAGTAGTATTCCATAGTGTATATGTACCACAGCTTTCTTATCCATTCATCTGCTGATGGACATCTAGGTTGCTTCCATGACCTGGCTATTATAAACAGCGCTGCAGTGAACATTGGGGTACATGTGTCTCTTTCAATTCTGGTTTCCTCGGTGTGTATGCCCAGCAGTGGGATTGCTGGGTCATAAGGCAGTTCTATTTGCAATTTTTAAAGGAATCTCCACACTGTTTTCCATAATGGCTGTACTAGTTTGCATTCCCACCAGCAGTGTAAGAGGGTTCCCTTTTCTCCACATCCTCTCCAGCATTTATTGCTTGTAGACTTTTGGATCACAGCCACTCTGACTGGTGAGAAATGGTACCTCATTGTGGTCTTGATTTGCATTTCTCTGATAATGAGTGATGTTGAGCATCTTTTCATGTGTTTGTTAGCCATCCATATGTCTTCTTTGGAGAAATGCCTATTTAGTTCTTTGGCCCATTTTTTTATTGGATCATTTATTTTTCTGGAGTTGAGCTGTATAAGTTGCTTATATAACTTTGAGATTAGTTGTTTGTCAGTTGTTTCATTTGCTATTGTTTTCTCCCATTCAGAAGGCTGTCTTTTCACCTTGCTTGTAGTTTCCTTTGTTGTGCAGAAGCTTTTAATTTTAATTAGATCCCATTTGTTTATCTTTGCTTTTATTTCCAGTATACTGGGAGGAGGATCATAGAGGATCCTGCTGTGATTTATGTCGGAGAGTGTTTTGCCTATGTTCTCCTCTAGGAGTTTTATAGTTTCTGGTCTTAGATTTAGATCTTTAATCCATTTTGAGTTTATTTTTGTGTATGGTGTTAGAAAGGGGTCTAGTTTCATTCTTTTACAAGTGGTTGACCAGTTTTCCCAGCACCACCTGTTAAAGAGACTGTCTTTACTCCATTGTATATTCTTGCCTCCTTTGTCGAAGATAAGGTGTCCATAGGTGTGTGGGTTAATCTCAGGGCTTTCTATTTTGTTCCATTGATCTATATTTCTGTCTTTGTGCCAGTACCATACTGTCTTAATGACTGTGGCTTTGTAGTAGAGCCTGAAGTCAGGCAAGTTGATTCCTCCAGTTCCATTCTTCTTTCTCAAGATTGCTTTGGCTATTCGAGGCTTTTTGTATTTCCATACAAATCTTGAGATTATTTGATCTAGTTCTGTGAAAAATACTGCTGGTAGCTTGATGGGAATTGCATTGAATCTGTAGATTGCTTTAGGTAGAATACTCATTTTCACTATATTGACTCTTCCGACCCATGAGCATGGTATATTTCTCCATCTATTAGTGTCCTCTTTGATTTCTTTCATCAGTGTTTTATAGTTTTCGATATATAGATCTTTAGTTTCTTTAGGTAGGAATATTCCTAAGTATTTTATTCTTTTCGTTGCAATGGTGAATGGAATTGTTTCCTTGACTTCTTTTTCTACTTTCTCATTGTTAGTGTATAGGAATGCAAGGGATTTCTGAGTGTTGATTTTATATCCTGCAACTTTACTATATTCATTGATTAGCTCTAGTAGTTTTCTGGTCGAGTCTTTAGGATTTTCTATGTAGAGGATCATGTCATCTGCAAACAGTGAGAGTTTTACTTCTTCTTTTCCAATTTGGATTCCTTGTATTTCTTTTTCTGCTCTGATTGCTGTGGCCAAAACTTCCAGTACGATGTTGAAGAGTAGTGGTGAAAGTGGACACCCTTGTCTTGTTCCTGACTTTAGGGGAAATGGTTTCAATTTTTCGCCATTGAGGATAATGTTAGCTGTGGGTTTGTCATATATAGCTTTTATTATGTTGAGGTATGTTCCTTCTATTCCTGCTTTCTGGAGAGTTTTTATCATAAATGGATGTTGAATTTTGTCAAAGGCTTTTTCTGCATCTATTGAGATAATCATATGATTTTTATTTCTGAGTTTGTTAATGTGATGAATTACATTGATTGACTTGCGGATATTGAAGAATCCTTGCATCCCTGGGATAAAGCCCACTTGGTCATGGTATATGATCTTTTTAATGTGTTGCTGGATTCTGATTGCTAGGATTTTGTTGAGGATTTTTGCATCTATGTTCATCCCAACCAAAAGGCAAAGACTGGCTGAATGGATACAAAAACAAGATCCCTATATATGCTGCCTACAAGAGACCCACCTCAAAACAACGGACACATACAGACTAAAAGTGAAGGGCTGGAAAAGATATTCCATGCAAATAAAGACCAAAAGAAAGCAGGAGTAGCAATACTCATATCTGATAAAATAGACTTTAAAACAAAGGCTGTGAAAAGGGACAAAGAAGGCCACTACATAATGATTAAAGGATCAATCCAAGAAGAAGATATAACAATTATAAATATATATGCACCCAACATAGGAGCACCGCAATATGTAAGACAATTGCTAACAAGCATGAAAGGGGAAATTAATAATAACACAATAATAGTGGGAGACTTTAATACCCCACTCACACCTATGGACAGATCAACTAAGCAGAAAATTAACAAAGAAACGCAAACGTTAAACGATACAATTGACCGGTTAGACCTAATTGATATCTACAGGACATTTCACCCCAAAACAATGAATTTCACCTTTTACTCAAGTGCACATGGAACCTTTTCCAGGATAGATCACATTCTGGGTCATAAATCTAACCTTGATAAATTCAAAAAAATGGAAATTATCCCAAGCATCTTCTCTGACCATAATGCACTAAGGTTAGATCTCAATTATAGGAGAAAAACTATTAAAAACTCCAACATTTGGAGGCTGAACAACACCCTACTGAATAATCAACAAATCACAGAAGAAATCAAAAAGAAATCAAATTATGCATCGAAACGAATGAAAATGAAAACACAACAACACAGAACCTTTGGGACACTTTAAAAGCAGTCCTAAGAGGAAAGTTCATAGCAATACAGGCATACCTCAAGAAACAAGAAAAAAATCAAATAAATAACCTAACTCTACACCTAAAGCAACTAGAAAAGGAAGAAACAGAGAACCCCAGAGTTAGTAGAAGGAAAGAAATCCTAAAAATTAGGGCAGAAATAAATGCAAAAGAAACAAAAGAGACCATAGCAAAAATCAACAAAGCAAAAAGCTGGTTCTTTGAAAGGATAAATAAAATTGACAAACCATTAGCCAGACTCATCAAGAAACAAAGAGAAAAAAATCAAATCAACAAAATTAGAAATGAAAATGGAGAGATCACGACAGACAACTCAGAAATACAAAGAATCATAAGAGACTACTATCAGCAATTATATGCCAATAAAATGGACAACTTGGAAGAAATGGACAAATTCTTAGAAAAGTACAATTTTCCAAAACTGAACCAGGAAGAAACAGAAAATCTTAACAGACCCATCACAAGCACGGAAATTGAAACTGTAATCAGAAATCTTCCAGCAAACAAAAGCCCAGGTCCAGACGGCTTCACAGCTGAATTCTACCAAAAATTCCGAGAAGAGCTAACACCTATCTTACTGAAGCTATTCCAGAAAATTGCAGAGGAAGGTAAACTTCCAAACTCATTCTATGAGGCCACCATCACCCTAATACCAAAACCTGACAAAGACACCACAATTTTTTTTTAAGTAAAATCTGGCAAGAATACAGCTCCACACTCTAGCTTTTCCAACCTGTCTCATCAATGTGTGTCCCCAGGCTCTAGCTCAGTACATTGTAGGTATTAAGTATTTATAAAATGAGTAAGCAATAAATTAATTTTCAGAAGAGGACCTCAATGTTGGAAAAAATTAATCTTTGTAGCTCTGTATTTCTGCATCTGTTTTCAACTGCTGTTGAATTCGTTGATGAATTGGTTTCCATTTCCTCTCTGGTTTTTCATCTAATAAGACAGAATCACAATAAAGGACAGAAATGGTAAGGATCTAACAGAAGGATAAGAGATTAAGAAGAGGTGGCAAGAATACACAGAAGAACTATACAAAAAAGATTGTAATGACCCAAATTACCAAATTCAGACTTAAATGGAAGAAAGTAAGGAAAACCACTAGGCCATTCAGGTATGATCTAAATCAAATCCCTTACAATTATACGGTGGAAGTGACAAATAGATTCAAGGGATTAGATCTGATAGAAAGAGGTTTGTAATATTGTACAGGAGGCTGTGATCAAAGCTATCTCCAAGAAAAAGAAATGCAAAAAGGCAAAGTGGTTGTTTGAAGAATTACAAATAGCTGAGGAAAGAAGAAAAGCAAAAGGCAAGAGAGAAAATGAAAGATATACCCATCTGAGTACAGAGTTCCAAAGACTAGCAAGGAGAGATAAGAAAGCCTTCCTAAGTGAACAATGTGAAGAAATAAAGGAAAAAAAAATAGAATGGGAAAGACTAGAGATCTCTTCAAGAAAATTAGAGATATCAAGGGAACATTTCATGCAAAAATGGGTACAATAAGGACAGAAATGGTATGGGCCTAACAGATGCAGAAAATATAAAGAAGAGGTGGCAAGAATACACAGAAGAACTGTACAAAAAGATCATAATGACTACAATGGTGTGATCACTCACCTAGAACCAGACATCTTGGAGTGTGAAGTCAAGTGTGCCGTAGGAAGCATCACTACGAACAAAGCTAGTGGAGGTGATGGAATTCCAGCTGAGCTATTTCAAATCTGCACTCAATATGCCAGCCAATTTGTAGACTCAGCAGTGGCCACAGGACTGGAAAAGGTCAGCTATTCATTCCAATCCCAAAGAAAGGCAATGCCAAAGAATGTTCAAACTACTGCACTGTTGCACTCATCTCACATGCTAGCAAAGTAATGCTCAAAATTCTACAAATGAGGCTTCAAATGTATGTGAACTGAGATCTTCCAGATGTTCAAGCTGTATTTAGAAAGGGCAGAGGAACCAGACACTAAATTGCCAATCTCCATTGGATCATAGAAAAAGCAAGAGAGTGCCAGAAAAATATCTACTTCTGCTTTGTTGACTATGCCAAAGCCTTTGACTGTGTGGATCACAACAAACTGGGGAAGATTCTGAAAGACATAGGATTACCAGACCACCTGATCTGCCTCCTGAGAAACACATATGCATGTCAAGAAGCAGCAGTTAGAACCAGACATGAAACAATGGACTGGTTCAAAACTGGGAAAGGAGTGCATCAAGGCTATATATTGTGACCCTACTTATTTAATTTATATGCAGAGTACATCCTGCAAAATGCCAGGCTGGATGAAGCACAAACTGGAATAAGATTGCCGGGAGAAATATCAATAACCTCAGATATGCAGATAACACCACCCTTATGGCAGAAGGCAAAGAGGAACTAAAGATCTGAACTGAAAAAGGAGAGTGAAAAAGCTAGCTTAAAACTCAACATTCAAAAAAACTAAGATCATGACATCCGATCCCATCACTTCATGGCAAATAGATGAGAAAACAATGGAAACAGTGAGATTTTATTTTGTTTGGCTCCAAAACCACTGCAGATGGTGATTGCAGCCATGAAATTAAAAGACCCTTGCTCCTTGGATGAAAAGTTAGGACAAACCTAGACAGCATATTAAATAGCAGAGAAGTTACTTTTCTGACAAAGGTCCATATAGTCAGACCTACAGTTTTTCCAGTAGTCATGTGTGGATGTGAGAATTGGATCACAAGAGGCTGAGCACCAAAATTCAAACTGTGGTGTTGGAGAAGACTCTTGAGAGATCCTTGGACAGCAAGGAGATCAAACCAGTCAATCCTAAAGGAAATCAATCCTGAATATTCATTAGAAGGACTGACACTGAAGATGAAGCCCAAATACCTGGCCACCTGATATGAAGAGCTGAGTCATTAGAAAGGACCCTGATGCTGGGAAAGATTGAAAGAAGTAAAGGAAGGGGAGGACAGAGGATGAGATGGTTGGATGGCATCACTGACTTGATGGACATGAGAGTGAGCAAGCTCTGGGAGATGATGAAGGACAGGGAAGCCTGGCGTGCTTCAATTCATGGGATCAAAAGAGTCAGACTCGACTGAGTGACTGAACAACAACAATCCATGATGGTATGGTCACTCACATGGAGCCAGACATCCTGGAGTATAAAGTCAAGTGGGCCTTAGGAAGCATTACCACAAACAAAGCTAATGGAGGTGATGGAATTCTAGCTCCACTATTTAAAATCTTAAAAGATGATGTGTTAAAGACCTGTGTTCAGTATGTCAGCAAATTTGGAAAATTCAGCAGTGGCCACAGGACTAGAAAATGTGTTTTCATTCCAATCCCAAAGAAGGGCTATGTCAAAGAATGTTCAAACTACCTTACAATTGAGCTCATTTAACATGCTAGCAAAGTAATGCTCAAAATTCTTCAAGCTAGGCTTCAGCTGTACATGAGCAGAGAACTCTCAGATGTAGAAGCTGAGCTTAGAAAAGGCAGAGGAACCAGAGATCAAATTGCCAGCATTCGTTGGCTCATGAAGAAAACAAGGGAATTCCAGAACAAATATACTTCTGCTTCACTGACTACACCAAAGCCATTGACTGTGTGGATCATGACGAACTCTGGAAAATTCTTAAAGAGATGGGAATGCCAGACAACCTTACCTGTCTCCTGAGAAACCTGTATGCAGGCCAAGAAACAACACTTAGAACTGGACATGGGACAATGGACTGATTCAAAATTGAAAAAGGAGTTCATCAAGGCTATATGTTGTCACCCTGTTTATTTAACTTCTATGTGGAGTGTATCATGCAAAATACCAGGATGGATGAATCACAAGCTGGAATCAAGATAGTCAGGGGAAATATCAACAACCTCGGATATGCAGATGACACCACCCTAATGACAGAAAGCGAAGAGGAACTAAAGAGTTTCTTGATGAAGGTGAAAGAGGAGAATGAAAAAACTGGATTAAATATCAACATTCATAGAATGAAGATCAGGGCATCTGGTCCTATCACTTCATGGCAATTAGATGGGGAAAAAATGAAAACAGTGGTAGATTTTATTTTCTTTGGCTCCAAAATCACTGTGGATGGTGACTGCAGCCATGAAATTAAAAGATGCTTATTCCTTGGAAGTAAAGCTATGAAACACCTAGACAGTGTATTAAAAAGCAAGGACATCAGTTTGTCGACAGTGGTCCATCTAGTCAAAGCCATGGCTTTTCCAGTAGTCATCTATGGATGTGAGAGTTGGACTATGAAGAAGGCTGAGTGCCAAAAACTGATGCTTTCAAATTGTGGAGTTGGAGAAGAGTCTTGAAAGTCCCTGAACAACAAAGAGATCAAACCAATCAATCCTTAAGGAAATCAGTCCTGAATATTCACTGGAAGGTCTGGTGCTGAAGCTGAGGCACCAACAGTTTGGCCAGCTGATGTGAAGAGCTGACTCACTGGAAAAGACCCTGATGCTGGGAAAGACTGAGGGCAGGAGAAGGGGGCAACAGAGGATGACATGGTTGGATGGTATCACTGACTCTGTGGACATGAGTTTCAGCAAATTCAGGGAGATATACTGGAGGACAGGGAACCCTGGTGTGCTGCAGTCCATGGAGTCACAAAGAGTCTGACACAACTGAGTGACTCAAGAACAGCAACAAGACAATCATCTCACCTTTTAGTTCCCACATGTTTCCCCGGCACATTATGTTCTGAACAACTGCCCCACATTTGGTTGGGTGCACTCAGCCTGTGAAGTGAGGAGTCGGGCTTTGATGACAGGGCCTATCTGCTCTTAGAAGCTGGGTGGAGGTGCTTTATCTAGTCACTCAGAGCACTGGTCACCTGGTGAAAGTGGTGGTAAGAACCCCAGTGTTGCGTGGGTGTTCGGAGGAAGGCGGATGTATGTAGAGTATTTCTTATAGCATCTAGCAGTTCTTAATAATCGGTAACAATTACTGATCTACTAAATGTTATCACAGATCATTTTATTTTTTTCTTTTAAAGTCCATGACACCTTTGCCAATTACTGCCCCAGAAAATGTTCTTATTCTCTTTATTCCCAGGGCAACTGTATCAGGACGTGGGGGACCCAAGAGCTGCTTTAGCTTAAATAATACCATCAAAGAACTAGTTCATTAAATCTGAAAAGTTAACTTTGGGTTGCATCCATTTTATCTTTGTTATCATTTTCCTTTTCTTAATTTCAAAATCAGTACAAACTTGATGAGAAAGAGGAAAAGATTTTGGAAAACACAGACTAAATTTTTATAAACAAAAAATAATAGCCTGTGCTCATTAGAAATCTCCCTTCCCCCCCACCAAGCATTTTAATAAGACATCATCTACAAACCTGGAATAAACTCTTTCACCGTGTATGTTCAAATGATTCCAACCTGTTTTCTGTGTTATGTATTTTCCCATTTTTTCCTGTCTGCTCCATATTCTACTCTTTTAGCTTAATATCATATAAGTAATTTTTTTGTACTTAGTTTTCCATGTAATCAGGATTAATGGTTGCACAGTAATTCCTCATTTTGAAGTATCTTGAGGTCCTACTGGGCCAGCTGGCTCAAATGATAAAGAATCTGCCTGCAATGCAGGAGACCTGGGTTTGATACCTGGGTCAAGAAGATCCCCTAGAAAAGGTAATGGCAATCCACTCCAGTATTCTTGCCTGGAGAATTATATGGACAGAGGAGCCTGGCAGGCTATAGTCCATGGGACCACAAAGAGTTGGACACTAGTGAGCGGCTAACGCTTCTACTACTTTAGATGGCTCAGGCTGCTATAAAGTTGCCAAAGGCTGGGTGCCGTAAATAGCAGACATTTCTTTCTCACTCCAGGGGCCAGGAAGTCCAGGGTGAGGTGCTGGCAGGTTCTGTTCTCGGCAAGGACCCACTTCCTGGTTGTAGACGCCACCTTCTCATCTTGTCCTCATGTGGGAGAGAGGACAGAGCTCTCTGTCTCTTCTCAGTTCAGTTCAGTTCAGTCATTCAGTCAGTGTCCGACTCTTCGCGACCCATGAATCACAGCATGCCAGGCCTCCCTGTCCATCACCAGCTCCCCGGAGTTCACTCAGACTCACGTCCATTGAGTCGGTGATGCCATCCAGCCATCTCGTCCTCTGTCGTCCCCTTCTCCTCCTGCCCCCAATCCCTCCCAGCATCAGAGTCTTTTCCAATGAGTCAACTCTTCTCATGAGGTGGCCAAAGTACTGAAGTTTCAGCTTTAGCATCATTCCTTCCAAAGAAATCCCAGGGCTGATCTCCTTCAGAATGGACTGGTTGGATCTCCTTGCAGTCCAAGGGACTCTCAAGAGTCCTCCACCACCACAGTTCAAAAGCATCAGTTCTTCAGTGCTCAGCTTTCTTCACAGTCCAACTCTCACATCCATACCTGACTACTGGAAAAACCATAGCCTTGACTAGACAGACCTTTGTTGGCAAAGTAATGTCTCTGCTCTTGAATATGCTATCTAGGTTGGTCATGACTTTCCTTCCAAGGAGTAAGCATCTTTTAATTTCATGGCTGCAGTCACCATCTGCAGTGATTTTGGAGCCCTCCAAAATAAAATCTGACACTGTTTCCCCATCTATTTCCCATGAAGTGATGGGACTGGATGCCATGATCTTCGTTTTCTGAATGTTGGGCTTTAAGCCAACTTCTTCACCCTCCTCTTTTACTTTCATCAAGAGGCTTTTTAGTTCTTCTTCACTTTCTGCCATAAGAGTGGTGTCATCTGCATATCTGAGGTTATTGATATTTCTCTGGGCAATCTTGATTCCAGCTTCTGCTTCCTCCAGCCCAGCATTTCTCACGATGTACTCTGCATATAAGTTAAATAAGCAGGGTGACAATATACAGCCTTGAAGTACTCCTTTTCCTATTTGGAACCAGTCTGTTGTTCTATGTCCAGTTCTAACTGTTATTTTCTGACCTGCATATGCAGTTACTTTTAGCCTCTTTATTTTCTTTGTATTTTGTAGCTCTGAGAGACATTGGTCTAGGTGCAAGCATTGCAGAACTACAGTAAAGGGTCCCAGGTCCCAGCCTGTCTCAGTAAGGCTTCCATGACAAATGTACCAATTTCACCACACTCCAGCCAGCAGTAAATTTTAGAGCTTGTTAAATTTTTGACTATATCAGGTATACATAACATGATGTCTTATGAATAGTTGTATCTTTTATTTCTAAAGATAATCACACTGTTATATGTGTGATTTCCCTCTATCCAGCCTGCTCGTAGGTATAACTGCCCATGCCCCTTTTATTAGCAAAAATTCATTTCAGGGATTTGGTGAAAATATCCACAGAGAAGATTTCTATCAGTGCTGGGAGGCTTTGCTGGTGTGAGAAACATGCAGCCCGCGCGGCTAGAGATCTGCTCCGTGTGAGCCCTGAGCCAGGCCTCTGGCCAAGGCCACCTCTGTCTTTGCTTTTGTTTCTGATGCTGTCTAATGGCCCAGCTTGATGGAGCTGAGCCCCAGCCATCTGGAGTTGGTGAGGAATTACTGCTGAGGGTCAGCTCGGGGGTCATGTCACCCTCCACACCCCCAACCTCTGCCTCTTCCCTGAAGAAGTAAAGGGTTGGATTTCACTGTAATGTGACCCAGAGATGAAAAGTGCTGCTGAGGCTAAAACCCTAGAGGGACAGCTGACAAAGAAAGAAGCATCCTTCTCACTGAAGGCTGGTGAGCCCAGGACTGTGACGGACAGGCCCCCCGCAGTTCCAGGATGTCCGCTCCGGGGAGGGACAGCCCCTGACCCTAGGATTCGGCCACACAGGGATTCGATGGCCAGTGGCACAGGAAGGCCATTAAACAATTATGACCAGGTCAGTCCCAGCTTAGAATTTACTCTTTATTCTGCAGTGAACTCTGGGTTTTTAGTTATATTTTTACTTTTTGCTGCTCCATTGATGCAGGTGAATGTAATTTTTTTTAAAGCATGTATTCATGTAAGTGGTAGTGTCTTTTCTAGGATACACAGGGGATGCCAGAGATTTTTGAATCAAGAAAGAACATTTGTCTTCTGTAATGCATGCTTTCCTTGATGGGGATGAGAGAATTAAGCAGTAGTATAATAAATATATATATGTAAGAGACAAACTGATTTAGAATTGATAGAATTAAAGTGACTTTTATACTACCTCTCCATTGTCCTAGATTCACAGAAAAATAAAAAAGCAATAGAGAATTTTAGTCTGACTATGGGGCAGGAGGAATGATTTAACAAATACTGTTATAGAAGAAAAGGTAAGAATACCTCATTAGGATATAAAGACAGAACAGATTCAGAATCAGCAAACAAAGGAGGACTAAATGGCGAATGCCACAACGAACTGTTAGTGTAAGTAGCATGTCTTGTATCACCAGATATCATTCTGTAACATTTGTGAAATTCCGTTTCATTACTTTCCCAAAATGAAAGAGAAGAATAATTCCTGTTCATTTTCCTATAGTCAAAATAATTTATTTTTCTAAAACCTGAATTACAGAAATAACATTTAGAGGTTGAGTTATTGGCAACTAAAAACATTTATCCTATAAATGTCAGAATATGTAAAACATACAGTGTTACTGAAAGTTTTTCTTTTTTTTTTTGTAAATAGATTATTAACTTGAAAGTGACTGCCAAAGGCTAAATGATATTCTGGTTTCATATGTTTTAAAATATTTTTAACAAATACTTTTTTACATAATGAACTTTCATTTACTGCCCGTGCCCAGCATATTTAAATACTGGGCCTTATAGATATTAACATTTATCACCCACCCACTGCAGTGTTCTTGCCTGGAGAATCCCAGGGACGGGGGACCCTGATGGGCTGCCGTCTATGGGGTCGCACAGAGTTGGACACAACTGAAGCGACTTAGCAGCAGCAGAAGTATGTTCACTTGTCATCGTCACAGCTTTTTGGAAATATTTCTTGTATTCTCGAGTAAGTCTGTGTGCTAAATCCATAATGCTAGTCATCCACTACATTTATAGCTTTCCCTCACTAGTTCCCACTTCTACTTACTTCTGGTTGTCTCTTTCCCAAAAACAAACAAGCAACACTAATCAAACCTTAAAAATAAAAGAAACTATGCTAATGGCTTCCCCTTCTCCTTTAAGTTATCTTCTTTATTAAGCACATTAACTTTATCGTAAAAGCAAGTAGGATCCCTGTTGATATATATATATGGAATTTTCATTGTTATCTAGGAAAATAACTATACCCATTGTAATAGAGAACAAAAGGATTTAAAAAAATTTTGACACTGAATCATTGTAATGTTCTACTATTAATTTCCTACTAGTTTTAGTTCTCTGCTACATTAATATTGAAATAGAATATGTTTGGGGGTTGTATTTTGAGTATGAATTTCAAATATGTATGAATAAAATATTTATAACTGTGATGTTTTACTATATTAAAGAATATAATTACAGAAATGTTTGATTAATAGGCAAAAATATTCAAATAATCTCAAATAGTATAAATACATTGTCTTGCTCTAAGTTTAAATCAAAGGTCACCAATTCTCAATATAAAAGTTTAGTAGTATTTTTGTAAAAATAAAATTACTATTCAGTTCAGTAGTTGCTCAGTCATGTCTGACTCTTTGCGACCCCCTGAATCGCAGCACGCCAGGCCTCCCTGTCCATCACCATCTTCCAGAGTTCACTCAAACTCACGTCCATCGAGTTGGTGATGCCATCCAGCCATCTCATCCTCTGTCGTCCCCTTCTCCTCCTGCCCTCAATCCCTCCCAGCATCAGAGTCTTTTCCAATGAGTCAACTCTTCTCATGAGGTGGCCAAAGTACTGCAGTTTCAGCTTTAGCATCATAAAATTACTATTAAAGTACATATATTTACCTGTAACAAAAGACATTGTGGTGGGGAAGAGGGTTTCTGCCTTACATGATGTATCTCTATACTATTTAATTTTTTTTTCAATGAGAATGTATTCTTTTATTACTTATTTGATTTCTTTAAAATTTTAAATTAAATCATATGATTCCATTACAGAGACTTTAGGAAATAAAGAAAAATCTTTTCTAATCCTATCTAATTCCCCTCAGCCCATCCTTAATACTTATCATTAGCATTTTGGTCTTTTGCAATTTAAATAAATGTTAACCCTTTTCTTTACAATTTCGGGAAATTAAATGAAGTTGGCAGATTAAATTAAATGCATATGCATTAATTGATGTTTTCCCATAATGTCCTTCCAACAGTTTGTTTGGACCAGAACCCCCTGCTCTTGTGTCAGTGACAGTAGACATGTGTTGGCCGTGTAACTTAAGAAAATCAGATTCAAACTGAAAAAACCACAGCATCAAAAATAAATATATGTATATATAAATAGAACTGAGCAGAGTGTTTCTAATTACATCATTTATTCCACATCAGTTCAGTTCAGTTCAGTCTGTCAGTCGTGTCCATCTCTTTGCGACCCCATGAATTGCAGCACACCAGGCCTCCCTGTCCATCACCAACTTCCAGAGTTCACTCAGACTCACGTCCATCAAGTCCGTGATGCCATCCAGCCATCTCATCCTTAGTCGTCCCCTTCTCCTCCTGCCTGCAATCCCTCCCAGCATCAGAGTCTTTTCCAATGAGTCAACTCTTCGCATGAGATGGCCAAAGTACTGGAGTTTCAGCTTTAGCATCATTCCTTCCAAAGAAATCCCAGGGCTGATCTCCTTCAGAATGGACTGGTTGAATCTCCTTGCAGTCCAAGGGACTCTCAAGAGTCTTCTCCAACACCACAGTTCAAAAGCATCAGTTCTTCAGTGCTCAGCCTTCTTCACAGTCCAACTCTCACATCCATACATGACCACTGGAAAAACCATAGCCTTGACTAGACAGACCTTAGTTGGCAAAGTAATGTCTCTGCTTTTCAATATGCTATCTAGGTTGGTCATAACTTTCCTTCCAAGGAGTAAGAGTCTTTTAATTTCATGGCTGCAGTCACCATCTGCAGTGATTTTGGAGCCCAGAAAAGTAAAGTCTGACACTGTTTCCACTGTTTCCCCATCTATTTCCCATGAAGTGATGGGACCAGATGCCATGATCTTCATTTTTCTGAATGTTGAGCTTTAACATTGCATTATTTAAAAATCAAGTTAAAGTAAAACCACCCTTGTAATTTTATGTGCATTCCATGTCTTAGGTTCTACCTTTGCAGTGTTGCTTAACTTGGGTGTAAAAGTGAAGTTTCTATTTATGTTCCTAAGGTAAACAGAAGAGGTTACTTTATTCCTAATCTGAAGACAAGAAGTTACTTTATGCCTTTACACACACCTGTCTTTTATGGAGCTAAGGGGGATATTTGTTTAATTCTGAAAGATGAGCAGTGACGTGACTAAGTGCCTCTTCTGATGGGTGACGTTGCTGTGTATCCTGCCTTCTTGCCCTGCCACAGGCTTCTCCCCCAGTGGCTTCCCTCCTTCTCCCTGCCTGTGGGGCTCATATGTCTCAGGGTCTCTGATTATTAATAATTAATGAGGATTCTATTTGACATGGCAGTAAATTTTACGTCTTTTACATGGTAGTGTATTTATCAGTGCCACTGTCTCAAATAGATGGCTAGTGAGAAGATGCTGTGTAACACAGAGAGCCAAGCCTGGCACTCTGTGATGACCTAGGGGGTGGATGGGAGGGAGAACTAAGAGGAGGGCTATATATGTGTGTGTGTGTATATGTATATTTAGTTATTACTGATTCACATTGTTATATGGCAGAAAACAACACTATATTGTAAAGCAATTATCTTCCAATTAAAAATAAAAAGAAATGACATAAGATGGTAATTATAATTAAAAGAGATAAATGAGAGAAATAAGAAATGGCAAAAAAAGGTAACTACAAATATAAAAAAATAATAGTTAATGAGGATTATTAGTATGTGTTGAGACGTGAAGCTGCCTTGAAGTGTGTGTGTTCAGCCACGTCTGCCTCTTTGCGGTCCCGTGGACAGTAGCCCACCAGGCTCCTCTGTCCATGGGATTTTCCAAGCAAGAATACTGGAGTGGGGTGCCATTTCCTTTTCCAGGGAATCTTCCCAATATCCTGCATCTCTTGTGTCTCCAGCTCTGGCAGGCAGATTCTATATCACTAGCGCCACCTGGGAAGCTGCCTAACGTATAACCTCTTACACACCATATCCTTTTCTGATTCCTCTTTCTAAAAATACACAGCCAAAACCCCAGTAAACTCCATTTAAACACAGCAGTCTTGCATTCATGCTTCAGGAAGGGTGCAGATTGTGAGTGATGCTCCTGAAATCCACTTAACGTGGGTTTTCAGAATGGTTGTCTTGGAAATAGTCATGGCTTAGAGTGAGCTGCAAAGACTCTGAATGGTACCAAGGACCTTTACTGTAAGCAGTTTGTCTCCCTTTCTCCCCAAGCAGGATTTTTCTGCACTGGCGTGGAACTCGTTCAGTATGCCATATGGCAGGCCTTGCATTTAGGGTATGTTATTCTGATTTACTTCTCCCAAGACTTTGTTGTGAAAAGTTTTGAACATACAGTAAAACTGAAAGAATTGAACTATGTATGTCCATATACCCACCACCTAAATTTCTACCGCTAACACTTTCTGAAATTACTCTCATTTCTATCCATCTATCTGTTCTTCTGTCCGTCTGTCAATCTGTTATTATTAATGCATCTCAAATTAAGTTGGAAATATCTGTACTTTTCACCCTCAAATACTTTAGTATTCATTTTATTCACTATAGTTTAATATTGTTTATAATTTTTAGATAAAATTTATATAAAGAGAATGTACATATCTTCATTGGACTATTCGATAAGTTTTGATGGAAACCAGCACCTGTGTACTGAAAAGGTCACCAAGATGTAGAACCATGCCCAAACAAGTTCCTCGTGCCCCTTTTCTGGCAAACTTCACGCCCACCCTCAGGAACCACTGTTCTGATTTTTTTCCCACCGTAGATCAGAACAGCATATAAATGGGATCATTTTATGAAGTCATTCTTTCATCCAGCAGGGTGTTTTTAGATTCCCATCAATCATCTCATGGATCAGCAGTGTAGTCAGTTTGATTGCTGAGTAGTCACTATCCTATGGGACTTATTTATTCAACTCCTTTTGATGGACACCTTTACAGTTTGAAAATACCGTGAATGGCATTTAATATAAACATTATTGGATATTTTTTAGACATATTTTCTTGGGTAAATATCTAAGAATAGAATAAAGGAGTCATAGGATAGGTGTGTACTTAATTTCATAAGGAACCACTAGACTTGTTTCCAAAGCGGTTGTACAATTTTAGACGCAACCAATAAGCTATGAGTATTCTGATTTCTCCATATCCTCACTAAGTATTGTCAATCTTTTTAAATTTTACTGACTTTTGTGGGATTGTAGTGGTGTTTAATTTTCATTTCCCTGATGACTAATGATATTGAGCTTTTTGAATCTCTTCTGCTATTCAAATCTTTGCTTGTTTTTAACTGAATTGTTTGTCCTTTATTACCAAGTTATGGGAGTTCTTCCTGTTTTCTGAATACTATTCATTTTGGGGGTGTATGTTTTGCGAATATTTTCTTCCAGTATGTAACTTGCCTACGCATTGTCAAATGGTAAATAGTTTTTAAATGGTAGATAAACCTTCTGATGAGCATTAAGTTTTAAATTTTGTTGAAGTCTAATTAGTAATTTTTTCCTTTTATGTTTATTACTTTCTGTGGCCCATCTAAGAAAGCTTTGCCTACTCTCAAGTCATAAAAATGCCCTCCTGTGTTTTTTTTCCTAGAAGTACTACGGTTTTAACCTTTATGTTTAAATCCATGATCCATTTCAAAGTAATTTTTGTGTGTGGTGAGAAGTAGGAGTCAGAGTCCCTTTTTATTTAATGATGTCCAGTTGTCTCAGCACGATTTATTGAAAAAATTTTTGCTTTTCTCATTGTGTTGGCACCTTTATCAGAAATTAATTGGATGTAGAAGTATGAGTCTATTTCCCAACAGAAAGTTGAGAAGCTATTCTGTTTTACAGATAAATTTGTATATACTAGTAGCACACTGCTTTGATTATTATTATAGTTTTATGTAAGACTTGAAATCAAGTAGTGTAGATCCTCCAACTCTTATTTTTCAACATTGTTTGGGGTAAATCCTTTGAATTTTTGAACAAATTTGAGGGTCAGGTTGTCAGTTTTATCCCCCTCAAATCCTATTGGAATTATGGTTGGGATTATATTGAATCTATAGATAAAATTGGAGAGAATTGAGACTTAATAATATTGATTGTTTTAATCCACGAACATGAGATGTCTTTCCATTTGTATAGGTCTTATTTAACTTCTCTCAGCAATGTTTATAGTTTTCAGGGTATAGATCTTATCCATCATTTTAAAAACTTATTTCTAAACATGTAATTTTTATCCTATTGTAAATAAATTTTGAAAACAACTTTGTTACAAATGTTAGCTGCTGTAATGTGATTTGCTTTTGTGATGTGAATGTTTGGAAGGCAGCTTTCCTCATCATTTACATTTTTACAGGAAAAGAAAAGCCTGTTTTTTTCATCTCTTCAAAGAGATGGAGTGGGGTTAGCCCCAGCCTGAGAGCTGGTGAACCAAACATCAGTCACGGTTTGCCTCTTACAAGCTGTGTGAACTTGGCCAAGAATGATTTTCGAATTCTGTCCCTGCTTCTGCTGCCACTTAACACAATCAAAATGTAACTACTCATTCATTGCAGTCTTTTCTATGATAGAGACAGAACTTTAGACTGTGGTTCAGTAAACATTTGCAAATCTAGTAGGAACCTTGAATTTTCTTCCCAGAGAAATGAGCGCACACACGTGCACACACATACATGCATAATTTTCTATGCAACTTAAGGATGTGCAGGAAGTCTCTGAAGCCTTCTGGGATCTGCTGCTACTGCCGCTGCTAAGTCGCTTCAGTCGTGTCCGACTCTGTGCAACCCCATAGACGGCAGCCCACCCGGCTTTCCCCGTCCCTGGGATTCTCCGGGCAAGAACACTGGAGTGGGTTGCCATTTCCTTCTCCATCTTCTGGGATCTACAGACTGCTAATTATAAAGCCGTTCTAGAGTGGGAGCTCCAAGGGCTGACTGGTTTCACATCTGCGTTTTCAGACCCAGCAAGTATGTAGTGAGAGCTGCCATTCTAAATCCCATGCCTTTGTGGCGTTTTCCAGGCAGAGAGGGTCTAGATTTCCACACACTCAGGTTTTGACTTGCCTTTCTTCCTCCACGGGATACCATATCCCTCTGAGGGACATAGCAGTGGGGCAGTTGTTGGTGTTGTTGGTGAGGCCATACTGCCTGGCAGCTGCCCTGGGGGACCTGAACCCGCTCTTGGGGCATTGTCTCACTCCAGAATATTCCATCCTCCCTACGCCTTCACCTCTGGCTCCATGCAGGAAGTGCCTCCACAGGGGGCAGGTGCTGAAGCTGGCTGTGCTGGGTGAGAGTGGCAGTATTTCAGAGCAACCCTCTCTGGCTAAAGCACATACTGCTCTCCTGTCTGGTGGTTCCCATAAGCAGCACTGGCGGTGGAGATGATGGTATGTGTGCCTCTGTTCACCCAGGTGCTGGGGACATGGGCAGCAAACTCTCCATGCCAGGCAGTGAGCCCATAGTGCAGAGCCCCAGGACGGAGAGCATTCATGCTGCGTACAGGCGAGGAGACATCAGCAGAGCCCAGCATCTGCTCCGAGAAGCTTGTGATGAGAGCACATCCCAGCTGGAAAAGGTAAGGTCTATGCCAGCCCTTTTTGCCAGAACCGGGGACCCAGGTTGAGTGAAGGTTACCACGAAAATTATTGTCTTGTTATCATTATAATAATGGGGATATTTCCTGGGTTCTGAATACCTTGTTTCTCATGTAAACCTCCTGGTGTCAGTCCTTTCGAGTGGACTTCTCAGCTTGTCAGGTAAGCACGCTCTGCACTATCATTCCCAGGGGCAGGAAGGGGTCACAGAAAGAAAAAGAACAAAATTGACAATCGAGGGTTTAACCTAATGTAGTCTTTTATACTTTCTTCCACTATAAAATAGCACATGTGCAAACTGAAAAATTTAAAAACATATAAAATTAAAGGAAGAAAGAACCAAAATTAATCATCCAAACAATCCCACTGAGCATTTTTGGTATACTCTGTTCCAAGTTGCTGATCTGAACATTCATTTTTTGCTTTTATTGTTTCTAATATAGATACTGTCTTATTTATGTATAGTCTTATTTATGTATACTGCTTTCTCTTACCTAATATTGTCTGAACCATTTTCTGTATGACTATAGATAGGTTCCTTATGTGCATCACCTTCAGTGGATACATGACATTTCATCTGGTAGAGACACTCTCATTTATCTGGCTATTCCTTTTGGTTAGATATTTGGACTGTTTCTAATTTTCTATTACTTTAAATAATACTATACTGAATGTTTTTTGCCTAATCATTTTCTTATTGTCAGCTATTTTCTTCACTTAGGTAGATTTGCAAAAATTGAGAATGTGGGTAAGAGCCTTTTTAAAATTTTGAACCATATGCCAAACTTCTTCCAAAAGCTTGTAGAGATCAACCCCCTTGCCGGCCTACAGCTTGGGAAGATGATTGCCATGTTCTGGGCCTTGTGGGAAATTCTTATTGGCTGTAAACCAGGAGACACTTTATTGATATTTTGTGTGCAATACTTTGATTAGCACAGGTTTAAGGTCTTCATTTAATTAATAGTTGGAAATAGCTCAGTTATTAAACCTCCAGCCTGTTCTCAAAGTTGTAAGAGAATTTTTGGGGGAAATGGTCAAGTTCAATGTGCTTGATAATTATTGAGAAGAGAGCATTTTGGAAAATTCTCCAAGCAAGGCTTCAGCAGTATGTGAACCAAGAACTTCCAGATGTCCAAGCTGGATTTAGACAAGGCAGAGGAACCAGAGATCAAATTGCCAACATCTGTTGGATCATAGAGAAAGCAAGAGAATTCCAGAAAAACATCTTCTCCATTTACTATGCCAAAGCCTTTGACTGTGTGGATCACAGTACACTGGAAAATTCTTAAAAAGATGGGAATACCAGACCACCTGACCTGCCTCCTGAGAAATCAGTATGTAGATCAAGAAGTAATAGTTAGCACTGGACATGGAACAACAGACTGGTTCCAAATCAGGAAAAGGAGTATGTCAAGGCTGTATATTGTCACCCTGCTTATTTAACTTATATGCAGAGTACATCATTAGAAACACTGGGCTGGATGAAGCACGAGCAGGAATCAAGATTGCCAGGAGAAATGTCAATAACCTCAGATAGGCAGATGATACCACACTTATGGCTGAAAGTGAAGAGGAACTGAAGAGCCTTTTGAATGTGAAAGAGGAGAGTGAAAAAGTTGGCTTTAAAGTCAACATTCAAAAAACTAAAGTTATGGCATCCGGTCCCAGCACTTCATAGCAAATAGATGGGGAAACAATGGAAACAGTGACAGACTATTTTCTTGGGCTTCAAAATCACTGCAGATGATGACTGTAGCCATGAAATTAAAAGACACTTGCTCCTTGGAAGAAAAGTTATGACCAACCTAGAGAGCATATTAAGAGGTAGAGACATTACTTTGCCAACAAAGGTCCTTCTAGTCAAAGCTATGGTTTTTCCAGTAGTCATGTATGGATGTGAGAGCTGGACCATAAAGAAAGCTGAGTGCTGAAGAACTGATGCTTTTGAACTGTGTTGTTGGAGAAGACTCTTAAGAGTCCCTTGGACTACAAGGAGATCAAACCATTCAATTCAAAAGGCAGTAAGTCCTGAATCATTCATTGGAAAGACTGATATTGAAGCTGAAGCTCCAAAACTGTGGCCACCTGACACGAAGAACTGACTCGTTGGAAAAGACCTTATGCTGGGATAGACTGAAGGCAGGAGAGGAGAAGGGGACGACAGAGGATGAGATGGTTGGATGGCATGACCAACTCAATGGACATGAGTTTGAGCAAGCTCCAGGAGCTGGTGATGGACAGGGAAGTCTGACGTGCTGCAGTCCATGGGGTCTCAAAGAGTTGGATGTAACTGAGTGACTGAACTGAACTGAGCATTTTTGATTCCTCCCATTATGAATTCACAGTATATGTGGTCAAAACCTCTCTTCTTATGGGAGAACTGGAGCAGGTCAAAGTTGTTGGGCCCATCGTTCGTGGCCTGGAGATTGTAAGTGGGGACTCGAGAAGCAACAGTCCAAAGTGTTACCCACAGAGCAGTCGCATTGCCTGGGACCTTTTCCCATATGCAACTTCAGATTGCCCTCACACAGAACTTCCCACTGAACCTGCACCTCGTGATGCTCCTGCATCGGCAGGCAGCTTCTTTACCACTAGCACCGCCTGGGAAGGCATGTTTAAGTCCAGATGTCAGCAAATTCAGTTTCATGGTGTATATACTATTGCTCTCCTCTGCTGTTCTTTTTTTTTTTCCTTTTTAATGTGTATTGAAAGTAGACTAGATAATTCTCTAATAAATATTTGTATTGTTAATTTGTATACAATGAGAATATATATCAGTTCAGTTTGGTTCAGTTCAGTCGCCCAGTCGTGTCCGACTCTTTGTGACCCCCAAAATTGCAGCATGCCAAGCCTTCCTGTCCATTACCAACTCCTGGAGTTCACTCAGACTCACGTCATCGAGTCTGTGATGCCATCCAGCCATCTCGTCCTCTGTCATCCCCTTCTCCTCCTGCCCCCAATGCCTCCCAACATAACAGTCTTTTCCAATGAATCAACTCTTCGCATGAGGTGGCCAAAGTACTGGAGTTTCAGCTTTAGCATCATTCCTTCCAAAGAAATCCCAGGGCTGATCTCCTTCAGAATGGACTGGTTGGATCTCCTTGCAGTCCATGGGACTCTCAAGAGTCTTCTCCAACACCACAGTTCAAAAGCATCAATTCTTTGGCACTCAGCTTTCTTCACAGTCCAACTCTCACATCCATACATGACCACAGTAAAAACCATAGCCTTAACTAGACGGACCTTAGTCTGCAAAGTAATGTCTCTGCTTTTCAATATCCTATCTAGGTTGGTCATAACTTTTCTTCCAAGGATATATATATATATACACACACATACACACATACACACACACATGCACACACACACACACACACACACACATATATGACTATATAATATAATTTGTTAACAAATCTGAACCTGAGATGAAAGTGAAAACTTTTGGCAGAACAACGATGCTATTCCAGAGAAATAGAATATGAGACACTTAGAAGGTCAAGTTTTCTAGAAGTAGCATTAAAAAACTAAACAAAACAGGTAAACTTTTCTTAATTTTTAAATTATGATAGCATTATAACACATTTACAGAAGACTTGAAAAAGGCAGAACAAAGTTACATATAGTTCTACTGTGTATTACAATTTTTAAGTAGATAAATTAAGGTTTTTAGTTGGAATTTCAAAATAAATCAAACCCTCAAAAGTTAATAGAATAACTGGACATGAAGGTAGAAGTATATAGTAGACCTGAAAAGCACTGTGAATCAGTTCAACATTATTAAGATGTATACAGTTTTCACACAACGCAGGGTACAAGTTCTATTCAAGTTGCCATAGATCATAAAGCAGGAGACACTGGAATGTATCCAGGAACGTAAAACAAAGGGCAAAACTTTCATGGTCAAAGGTATTGAAATCATACAGAGTCTGTTCTCTTATCACTGCACACTTATGTTAGAAGTCAATATCAAAAGATATTTGAAAATAACCCACATATTTTCAAGTGTAATGTGACAGTTACCAAGAGACTTAGCCATTGAAAACCTCAAGAAGGTTAAAAGACAGAGAAAACACAGAAGATGATTGCAGAGAAGAAAGAATTTAAATGAGAAGCCAATAATGAGAAATTAGCATCAAGGATACTTTAAAAACTCCATGTATTTGGAAAATAAATGTCCACTTTTAAATGATGGGTGTACCTAAGAAACCATAACAAGGAAAATTAGAAAATATTTGTAGCAGATTAAAAATGAAAGGAGAATTTATCAGAACCTGTCACATGTAGCTGAAACTGCTCAATGCAACTATATACAATGTACAATCTTGAAAACACATAATGAACAGTGGAGAGTCTCCTGTGGAGGTGCGGGTCAGCAGTGGCTTGCCACGGGGACAGAGGCATTGGCAGCAGCAGTTCTGGGAGGTGCCCCTTGGCAAGCGAGCCCTCTTGGAAGTGGTTATTAACCCTGCCATAGAGCCCGTTGACTCCAGGGCTGAGTCACCTCAGGCCAAACAGCTAATAGGGAGGAGCCCCACCCATCAGCAGATTACAGTCTTACCCAGCATGACCCTGCCCACCAGGACGAGACCCAGTTTTTTCCCATACCAGCCCTTCCCAACAGCCTCATCCACCAGAGGACAGACAGAAGAAGCAAGAACTACAATCCTAGAGGCTCCAAAACATAAACCAAAGCCACGGAAATTTAATCAACATGAAAAGGCAGACGATTATCTCCCAGATGAAAGAACAAGATAAAACCTCAGAAAAACAACTACATGAAGTGGAGATAGGCAACATTCCAGAAAAAAGAATTCAAAATAATAATAGCACAGATGATTTCATTTCAGTCGTTCAGTTGTGTCCAACTCTTTGTGACCCCATGGACTGCAGCACGCCAGGCATCCCTGTCCATCACCAACTCCCAGAGCTTACTCAAACTCATGTCCATCGAGCTGGTGATGCCATCCAGTCATCTCTTCCACTGTCATCTCCTCCTGCCTTCAATCTTTCCCAACATCAGGGTCTTTTTTTTTTCATATTATATTTATTTTATTTTTTAATACTTTATTCTACATTACAATACTGTATTTGTTTTGCCATACATTGACATGAATCAGCCACACGTGAACACGATCTCCCAATGCCAAAGCCCCCTCCCACCTCCCACCCCACATCATCTCCCTGAATCATCCTGTGCACCAGCCCCATGCATCCTGCATCCTGCATTGAACATAGACTGGTGCTTCGTTTCTTACAAGATAGTATACATGTTTCAATGCCATTCTCCCAAACCATCCCACCCTCTCCCTCTCCCTCAGAGTCCAAAAGTCCACTCTATACCTCTGTGTCTCTTTTGTTGTCTCACATACAGGGTCATCATTACTATCTTCTAAATTCCATATATATGTGTCAGTATACTGTATTGGTGTTTTTCTTTCTGGCTTACTTCACTCTGTATAATCGGCTCCAGTTTCATCCATCTCATTAGAACTGAGTCAAATTTATTCTTTTTAAGGGTTGAGTAGTACTCCACTGTGTATATGTACCACAGCTTTCTTATCCATTCATCTGCTGATGGACATCTAGGTTGCTTCCATGACCTGGCTATTATAAACAGTGCTGCAATGAACATTGGGGTACATGTGTCTCTTTCAATTCTGGTTTCCTCGGTGTGTATGCCCAGCAGGGGATTGCTGGGTCATAAGGCAGTTCTATTTGCAATTTTTAAAGGAATCTCCACACTGTTTTCCATAGTGGCTGTACTAGTTTGCATTCCCACCAGCAGTGTAAGAGGGTTCCCTTTTCTCCACATCCTCTCCAGCATTTATTGCTTGTAGACTTTCGGATCGCAGCCATTCTGACTGGTGTGAAATGGTACCTCATTGTGGTCTTGATTTGCATTTCTCTGACAATGAGTGATGTTGAGCATCTTTTCATGTGTTTGTTAGCCATCTGTATGTCTTCTTTGGAGAAATGCCTATTTAGTTCTTTGGCCCATTTCTTTATTGGTTCGTTTATTTTTCTGGAGTTGAGCTGCATAAGTTGCTTGTATATCTTTGAGATTAGTTGTTTGTCAGTTGTTTCATTTGCTATTGTTTTCTCCCATTCAGAAGGCTGTCTTTTCACCTTGCTTATAGTTTCCTTTGTTGTGCAGAAGCTTTTAATTTTAATTAGATCCCATTTGTTTATTTTTGCTTTTATTTCCAGTATACTGGGATGTGGATCATAGAGGATCCTGCTGTGATTTATGAGTCAGCTCTTCGCATCAGGTGGCCAAACTATTGAAGTTTCAGCTTCAGCATCAGTCCTTCCAATGAATATCCAGGACTGATCTCCTTTAGAATGGACTGGTTGGATCTCCTTGCAGTCCAGGGACTCTCAATGCCTTCTCCAGCACCACAGTTCAAAGACATCAAT
Organism: Nanger dama; assembly: GCA_917880005.1. Classification (NCBI taxonomy): domain Eukaryota; kingdom Metazoa; phylum Chordata; class Mammalia; order Artiodactyla; family Bovidae; genus Nanger; species Nanger dama. Next base: position 5,224,834 of record CAKJTW010000044.1, on the reverse strand, counting down.
TCTTCGGTGCTCAGCTTTCTTTATAGTCCAGCTCTCACATCCATACATGACTCCTGGAAAAACCATAGCTTTGACTAGAAGGACCTTTTTTGGCAAAGTAATATCTCTGCTTTTGAATATGCTGTCTAGGTTGGTCATAACTTTTCTCCCAAGGAGCAAGTGTCTTTTAATTTCATGGCTGTAGTCACCATCTACAGTGATTTTAGAGCCCCCTAAAATAAAGTCTGTCACTGTTTTCATTGTTTCCCCATCTATTTGCCATGAAGTTAAGGGACCTAATGCCATGATCTTAGTTTTCTGAATGTTGAGCTTTAAGCCAACTTTTTCACTCTGCTCTTTCACTTTCATCAAGAGGCTCTTTAGTTCTCTTTTGCTTTCTGACATAAGGGTGGTGTCATCTGTGTATCAGTTTATTGATATTTCTCATGGCAATCTTGATTCCAGCTGTGCTTCATCCAGCCCAGCATTTCACATGATATACTCTACATATGAGTTAAATAAGCAGAGTGACAATATACAACCTTGCTTGACATACTGCTTTTCCTGTTTGGAACCAGTCTGTTGTTCCGTGTCCAGTGCTAACTGTTGCTTCTTGACCTGCATACAGATTTCTCAGGAGGGAGGTCAGGTCGTCTGGTATTCCCATCTTTTTAAGAATTTTCCACAGTTTGTTGTGATCTACAAGTCAAAGGCTTTGGTGTAGTCAATGAAGCAGAATAGATGTTTTTCTGGAACTCTCTTGCTTTTTCAGTGATCCAACAGATGTTGGCAATTTGATCCAGTTGACTTAGGATCTTGGAAAAAGAATGGTGAAGATGCAAGAAATGTTTAACAAAGACCTAGAAGAACTAAAGAACAAACAAATAGGGATGAACAATACCCTAGAAGGAATCAACAGCAGAATCACAATTAGAATCGATAAGTGACCTGGAAGAGAGAGTAATGGAAATTACGGCTGTAAAATAAAATATAGAAAAAGAATGAGAAAAAAATGAAGACAGCCTAAGAATGTTCTGGGAAAACATTAAGGGTACTAACATTTGCATTATAGGGGTCCCAGAAGGAGAAGAGAGAGAGAAAGGACCCAAGAAAGTATTTGAAGAGGTAAGAGCTGAAAATTTCCCTAACATGGGAAAAGAAATAGTAAACCAAGTCCAGGAAGCACAGAGTCCCAGGCAGGATAAACCCAAGGAGGAACACACTGAGACACATATTAAATAGTAATCAAACTGACAGAAATTAAAGACAAAGATAAAATAGTAAAAGCAACAAGGGAAAAAGGACAAATAACACACAGGGGAACTTCCATCTGGTTATCAGCTAATTTCTCAACAGAAACTCTGCAAGCCAGAAATGAATGACACAATATATTTAAAGTGATGAACGGGAAGAACCTACAACCAAGAATACTCTACCCAGCAACACCTCATTCAGATTTGACGTCAAAGTCAGGTTGTACAGACAAGCAAAAGTTAAGAGAATTCAGCACCACCAAACCAGCTTTACAATAAATGCTACAGGAACTTCTCTAGGCAGGAAGCACAAAAGAAGGAAAATGCCTACAAAGAATAAACCCAAAGCAATTAAGAAAGTGGTAATAGGATCATACATATCAAACTTAACTGAAATGCAAATAGATTAAATGCACCAACCAGAAGACATGGGCGGACTGGGTGGGTGAAAGCGTGTGCATATGTACTCCCATGTGCCACATCCGTCTGCTTGATGCCTCAGCCTGTAATCATTTTATACTGTCAGGTTAATCATGTTTCCATTATGGCTTGCAATTATAATTATCTTTTATTTTTTGCCTATTAATTGTGAAAACTGATGAACATCTTTTACTATTGTGATTATATAATGATTAATAATATTCTAATACAGTTCTGAAAATATAAAGAAATATCATGTAAGGAAATAGGAAATTAACCTGTGATACAATATTATTAACTAAAGCACAGATATTGGTCAAATTTCACAAAACAGGTAAACTTTAATTCTCTGTTTTATTTAAGTAGAATATATTAAAGATTATTATTTCAACATGTAATCAATATAAAAATTATTGACAAGATTGTTTTCGTTTTCAGTCAGTAATTTGTGTCTGACTCTTTGCAACCCCATGGACTACAGCACACCAGGCTTCCCTGTCCTTCACTGTCTCTCAGAGATGGCTCAAACTCAAATCTCTTGGGTTGGTGATACTAAGTTATCTAACCATCTGCTACTTCCTTTTCCTTTTGCCTTCAATCTTTCCAGCATCAGGGTCTTTTGCAATGAGTTGGCTCTTTGCATCAGGTGGCCAAAGTATTGGCGCTTCAGCTACATCATCAGTCCTTCCAGTGATTATTTGAGACTGATTTCCTTTAGGATTGACTAGTTTGATCTCTTTGCAATCCAAGGGACTCTCAAGAGTCTTCTTCAGCACCACAATTTGAAAGCATCAATTCTTCAGTGCTCAGCCTTCTTTATGGTCCAACTCTCACATCCATACATGACAACTGGAAAAGCCATAGCTTTGACTGTATGGACCTTTGTCAGCAAAATATGTCTCTGCTTTTTAATACACTGTCTAGGTTTGTCATAGCTTTCCTTCCGAGGGACAAGTATGTTTTAATTTTCTTTGTTGCAGTCAGTATCCACTGTGATTTTAGAGCCCCAGAAAATACTGACAAGATAGTTTACCGTTTTTGTAGTAAGTCTTTGAAATCACCAGGAAAAGACCCTGATGCTGGGAAAGACTGAAGGTAGGAGGAGAATGGGACAACAGAGGAAGAGATGGTTGGATGGCATGACTGACTCTATGGACGTGAGTTTGAGCAAGCTCCAGGAGTTGGTGATGGACAGGGAAGCTCAGCATGCTGCTTAGGGTGGCAAAGAGTCAGATGCGACCGAGCAACTGGACTGACTTTGACATTACATATGATTTTACATTTTCAGCACATCTCACTTTGCCTGAGCCGTGTTTCAAGCCTTAACAGCCACACGTGATTGGTCCTGCCATCCTGGGCAGGACAGTCCCAGACTTGCCCGTGGGCTTGGTGAACCTTTAGAGTCGATTCTCTTGGCAGTTCCAACAGCGCTCTTCTTGCTGACGTCTTGTCCCTGCTCTGTTTTAACCAGGGCCAGCTCCTGAGTATCTCTGCAGCCCATGGTGACCTGGAGACCGTCCGGTATCTTCTCACTGAGAGGCTGGTGGAGCTACGGACGGAGCCCACCGACGACAACCCCCGCCGTGGTGGCAGCACAGTTTGGGCACACTGATGTCGTTCAGGAGCTACTCGAGTCTTTGCCAGGTAAAGAGGCTCTGCTTCCCTGGTGGCTTAGATGGTAAAGCACCCACCTGCAGTGCGGGAGACTCGAGTTCAATCCCTGGGGTGGGAAGATCCCCTGAAGAAGGAAATGGCTACCCACTCCAGTACTCTTCCCTGGATAATCCCATGGACAGAGGAGCCTGGTGGGCTACTGTCCATGGGGTTGCAAAGAGTCAGACACAACTGAGCCACTTCACTCATTTTGCCGAGTAGGTCCCAGGGTGTGAGTTCTTCACCCCTGCTCAGGGACCCCCTTTTGAAAAAATACTCATTTCCTTCTTTGTTTGGCTTCAGTGAGTCTTGGTTGTGGCACGAAGGGTCCCCGCTGCTGCACGCAAGCTTCTATCCAGCTGTGGCGCACCGGCTCAGCTGCCCCACAGCATGTGGGCTTAGTTCCCCAAACAGGGACTGAGCCAGCATCCTCTGCACTGGAAGGCGGATTCTTAACCACTGGACCACCAGGAAGTCCTTCAGGGACCCTCTTTTCCTAGGAACCAGACAGACATTGGCAGAGGTGGGGGCTGCACCCCAAAATGTTTATGTCCTCACACTGTTTACCAATCCAGATCCAGAAATCTGGGGGTATTATTTAAAGCAGTTTTAGGTTTAAAGAAAAATTGTTGAGCAGGTACCAAGAATTCTCATATACCACCCTCCACAGTTTCCCTGTTATTGATGTTCTGTGTGAGAATGGTACAGTTGTTAAAATTGATGAACGAACCACTATCGATGCATTATGACTAATGGGAGCTCATAGTTCATACTAGGGTTGTATATTCTATGACCGTTAACAAATGTGTAATGACATGTATGGACCATCACTGTATCAGGCAGAATAATTTCACTGCCCTCCTGTTCCACCTGTTCATCGCTTTCTCAGCTCCCGGTAACCACTGATCTCTTTAGTGTCTTCATAGTTTTGCCTTTTCCAGAATGACATATAGTTGAGCCTTTTCAGACAGACTTTCACTTAGCAGTATGCATTCCAGTTTCCTCCATGTCTTTTCATGAGTTGAGAGCTCACACACACACACACACATTTTATCACGAAATAATATTACATTGTCTGGATCCTCCTTGCTATGTTGCTTTCTTAATAACAAGTGAGTTTTTCCTCTGGTCGACTCAGGCATCCTGGTCTCCTTTGATTTCCTGTAATGGCCTTGGATCCGTTACAGTTATTGCTGCAGCTATAGGCTAAGGCAGTGTCTTAGCCGTGGGCTTTGGGAGTTAGAATGTTGCAGGGGAGTCGGGCCAGCTTCATGGGTGTGTGACAGTTCAGTCACACAGGGCCCCGTACTTAGAAGGGCCCCACACTTGGTTTGTGAGCATGCCTGCTGGATCACTTCAGTTGTGTCCAACTCTTTGCAGTCCTATGACTGTAGTCTGCCAGGCTCCTCTGTCTGTGGGATTCTCCAGGCAAGAATACTGGAGTGGGTTGCCATGCCCTCCTCCAAGGGATCTTCCCAACTCAGCGATCAAACCCACATCTCTAAGGTCTCCTGCATTGGCAAACATATTCTTTACCACTAGCGCCACCTGGGAAGCCCACTACACTCTGCAATTACCCCCTTGAAATTTGTAATAATTTTTAAACAAGGGACCCTATTTTAAGTTTTACATGGGACCCCACAAATTATGAAATGGCAGCCCACTCCAGGATCCTTGCTTGGAAAATCCCACAGACAGAGGAGCCTGACAGGCTTCAGGCTATAGGGTTGCAATGGGTCAGACATGACTGAGCAACTCACACACACACACACACACACACACACACACCCCATGCAGTAGTACTGTTAAGGGCTTCCCTGATAGTTCACTTGGTGAAGAACCTGCTTGCAATGCAGGAGACCCCGGTTCGATTCCTGAGTCGGGAAGATCCTCTGGAGAAGGGATAGGCTACCCACTCCAGTATTCTTGGGCTTCCCTTATAGCTCAGCTGGTAAAGAATCTTCCTGCAATGCGGGAGACCTGGGTTCGATCCCTGGGTTGGGAAGATCCCCTGGAGAAGGGAAAGGCTACCCACTCCAGTATTCTGGCCTGGAGAATTCCGCGGGCTGTATAGTCCATGGGGTTGCAAAGAGTCAGACACGACTGAATGACTTTCCCTTTTCACTTTTTTTTTTTTTACTGTTAGGGGAGTGTCTGACTGTGTCCTTTGAGGCAGATTTGTGCTCAGATTTGGTTCCAAGCTGGCATGCCCCTCATATGCCTGGAGGAAGAATGAGTTTATGAACAGGATCGGCACTGGTGGGTCCCATAGACACAGACTGGCTCAAGCAAGGTATAGGAAGACAGAGGAGGCCCTGAGGTGCCAGTGGCTGATTCTTTCTCCTCAGGAATCCCCAAGATTAGCTCTGTTCTTGCCCCAAAGAGTCTATGCCGGCTGACTCACTCATTGGACAGCTTACATTTATTGAGCGTTTGCTAAGTACTGAACACACTGCAGAATCTGAAAGACACAGAGGCTTTTTAAAAGGTGGTCCCAGCCCTTTAGTAGCTCCTGGTCCAGCAGAGGAAACTGAGGCAGGAAAGAGTAACTGTGTGGTGTAACCATGCAGAGGATGAAATGTCTGCACAGTCGTTTGCGACCACACATCAGAGGATGGTCTTGTCTGCGTGCAGGCTGGGGTCTTCAGAAGGAGTCGGCATCTCAACTGGGCTTTGCAGACCGAGTAGGCATTTACTTGGCAGACAAGCAAGGGAAGAGCCTGGTTTGCCTGCTTTTGCAGAGTGGGGAGCTTGGCTGGACCTGAGTATGTTGGAGCTGAGCATGGTTTTCAGCAGCTCCTGGGGTGTCCTGTCTTTAATTCAACTCAGGACAGAGCTAGTGGGACTGAAAGAGTTCAGGGCACTGTGCTGAGCCCTGTGGGGGTGCAGAGATGGGCAGAACAGTGTCTGTCCTCTGGGAATTCCCAACCTGTAGGGAGGGTGGCCCTTGTCAGGAGTAAGGTAAGGTAAGAGGCAGCTGGAGAACAAGGGGCGGGTCCAAGAAGAGGAGGGACAAGAGGTCCATGGTGGGTGGGTACATCACAGTGTAATTATGAACATCACTTGAAGGACATCATTATATAATTCCTGGTCTTGTAGCTCAGCAGGGCTGATGAGAAATGGGAGGTGGAAAGATGGAAACCAAAATGGGGCTCTTTGAGCTGGATTTGGGCCTCAAAGATATACACAGGGGTTTATATGGTTAAGATAGTACCCTTTGGTTTTGGGTAAAGCAGAAATTATCATCACTTCATGGGAAATAGATGGGGAAACAGTGGAAACAGTGTCAGACTTTGTTTTTTTGGACTCCAAAATCACTGCAGATGGTGACTGCAGACATGAAATTAAAAGACACTTTACTCCTTGGAAGAAAAGTTATGACCAACCTAGACAGCATATTGAAGAGCAGAGACATTACTTTGCTGACTAAGGTCCATCTAGTCAAGGCTATGGTTTTTCCTGTGGTCATGTATGGATGTGAGAGTTGGATTGTGAAGAAGGCTGAGTGCCGAAGAATTGATGCTTTTGAACTGTGGTGTTGGGGAGGACTCTTGAGAGTCCCATGGACTGCAAGGAGATCCAACCAGTCCATTCTGAAGGAGATCAGCCCTGGGTGTTCTTTGGAAGGAATGATGCTAAAGCTGAAACTCCAGTACTTTGGCCACCTCATGCAAAGAGGTGACTCATTGGAAAAGACTCTGATTCTGGGAGGGATTGGCGGCAGGAGGAGAAGGGGATGACCGAGGATGAGGTGGCTGGATGGCATCACGGACTCGATGAACGTGAGTCTGAGTGAACTCCTGGAGTTGGTGATAGACAGGGAGGCCTGGCATGCTGTGATTCATGGGGTTGCAAAGAGTCGGACACGACTGAGCGACTGAACTGAACTGAAAGCAGAACTTAAGGCTTGACTTTGCATCTACCAGCTGTCGGACCTTCAGCAAGCTCCCAACTGTCCCTGAGCTTTGGTCTCCTCACGTTAAAATGATGACTGTGAAATACCGGGCCTGCCTCCTGAGACTGACATGCTCCATCCTCAGCAGAAGTTAGCAGCATGACAACTGCATTTCTCACAGATGGATATCTGGTCGTAACTGAGTCAGGGGTAATTTGTTTTCTCCTCATGTACCTCCTCCTTTGAAATGCTCATTTTAGTCATCAGTTGAGGGCAAAGAAGGGATATTTATTTAGCACCCGCTGCACCCCAGACATGATGCCAGGTACCTTGTGTACTGAGTTTTAATTCTTGCCTTCTCTACCTCACCCCATTTCCTGTTCAGTTTCTTATGACACAGAGAGAGGCACTCTCTCCAGGCTCCAGAGCACTTTGGTTCCTGAGAACTCTCCACCTCTGGAAATGAGTGTTATGATACAATTGGGAAGTGTCCACTTAGGGGATGAGATCATTTTTCCATGGCAGCCAGATCCAAAAGACCTTGCATTACTTTGAACTTGAAGATACTGTGACATTTCAGCCCATGCTGTCCCTGTTCCTTCAGTGTGTTATTTCATCCGGGAATTAAGTAGGCAGTTCTTTTAGGGAGCAGTTCTCTTAAGTTTTAGGCTGATCTGTTTCTTCATCAAAGTATTTTTTAACTTATGAAAGTGGTATATAATATCAGATAATTCGGGAAAGCAGAAAGTGTTATTACTCTAAGAACATAATGACATACCACAGTGAGTTATATCAGGCACTTGTCAGATGTTGTGACGGTTTATTGAGGCAAGTACTTAACATAAACAATGTCATTTAATCCCCACATTAAACTTGGAAGTCAGGGTGTTCCTCTTCCCGTTTTACTTATGGGTAAACTGAGCCACAGAGAGGCTAAGAAATTTTCCCCAGATGACACAGCTGAAATATTTTAATCCTAAGTCACCTGTCTCCAAAACCTGTGTCCCTGTGTGTGACGCTGCTCCAGGGCTGTGGTCAGGGCTAGGGATGAGGCAGAGAATAAGGTCATCTCACCATCCTACCACCTGGAGAGAATTCTGCAGCTCTGAGGGTAGGTGGTTCTTCTAGTCTTATTTCCACACAGACGTTTTTCATCACGATCTCACTGCATGTGCTGTTCTGAATGTTATTTTTCCCCAGCGGGTGTTATTTGACGGGCAGGTGGGTTTATAGTGATGTGGGGAAATGTCACATGCAGTTCAGAGGGGCTGTTCCATAGACACTGTCAACTGGACATAAGCGACTTTCAGCTGGAAACAGGGCCGCGGCTGGAGGGGATTTCAGAGCAGGAGCGACCGTCCCTTCAGCCGCCCCTCTCTGTCCTGTCATCCCTGCAGGCCCCTGCAGCCCCCAGCGGCTCTTGAACTGGATGCTGGCCTTGGCCTGCCAGCAGGGGCACCTGGCGGTGGTGAAGCTCCTGGTCCTGACCTACGGGGCCGACCCGGAGAGCTATGCAGTCCGGAAGAACGAGTTCCCGGTCATCGTGCGCCTGCCGCTGTACGCGGCCATCAAGTCAGGTGGGTCCGGGTCAGGCCGCCCGCAGGAGCCTTTGCACTGTAGAGACGCGGGGCTGCCCTTCACGCTCGCCTTCTGCTCTCCAGCGTCCTGTGTGGAGTTTTGCAGCTCTGTTCTTGGCTTCTTCTGCAAAAGATCTGCGTCCTTCTTCCTTCCCCTGATTCCCTCCTGCGAGGGGATTTCAGTGCCAGGGACCAACCGTGGCAAACGCGGCTGTCCTCGGAGGTGCTGCAGGGGGCAGAGCCGCACAGGAGTGCTCTCACTGACGGGCACCCATGGAGGCAAAGGCGGCTACAGAGGCGTTCATGCCCTTTTCATTTTCGTGTCACGTGCATGTCTGGCCTTTTGGACAACCGCGAGCACTTTGCGTCCCAAATGCCCTGAGCACTCTGCTTCCTGCCTGTAGGGAATGAAGATATCGCCATATTCCTGATTCGGCACGGAGCCTTTTTCTGCTCCTACATTCTACTGGACAGTCCTGACCCCAGCAAACATCTCCTCAGGAAGTATTTTGTTGAAGCAAGCGCCTTGCCCAGCAGTTGTCCCGGAAAAATGGTGAGTAGTCTTTGTCTGTGGATGGATGGATAAGGAAGAGGGGGTGTTTACATACAGCAGATTATTCTTCAACCATGAGAAAGAAGGGCATGGTTCCATTTGTAACAATGTGGATGGACTTTGAGGACATTAGGCCAAGTGAAAGAAGTCAGACAGAGAAAGATAAGCACTGTATGTTTTTACTTATAGGTGGAAACTAAAAATGCCAAACCATGGAAACAATAGATGGTTTGACAAGGCCTGAGGGGTGGGGCACATGGGAAGATGTTGGTCTTATAGCTGGAGTGTTGGTCACTTCAGCCATATGATAAATAAGCCCTGGAGAGCAAATGTGTAGCACTGTGATTACAGCTAATAACGCTGTATAATATACATGAAAGTTTCTAAGAGAATAAATCCTAAATGTTCTCACCACAAAAAGAAATAGTAATTAAGTGGGATGGTACAGGTGTTAGCTAAGGCTACAGTAGTAATCGTTTTATAATATATAAACGTATTAGATCAACACGTCATAACTTATACAATGTCATATGTCAATTATAGCTCAATAAAACTAGGAAAAAACACATATGGGAATTAGTTCTAGTTAGTTTACCATTTTAATAACAAAAATAGAATTGCATTATTTATATTATCTTCAATTTGGCTTTTAAATTGAGCACTCTATCACTGATTCCCCCTCGTTCAGTCAATGTAGCTGTATCTCATTCTTTTTGATATGTGCCTTAATTCTAGAGTGAATATAGCTTGGTTGACTCAGCCCTTTCCTGGTGGTGGACATTTGGATTATTTCTGGGTTTTGCCCTTGTGATATAGCCTGATTTCTAGGGTATTTCTTATGTAGATCAAAGTCCTGAAAGTGGACTTCTTTGGAATCACTTCCCCAAACGCTGTGGTGACTCAACATTCTCACCAGTGTGACGTGGGGATTTCTATCTCCACACCCTGGACAGCACTGGGTGTCCAGGGGCATTTTAATTTTCGTTACTCTGATGGGTAAAAATGGAATCTTCTTGTTTTAATGTCTGTATTTCTTATCTGAATAATGTTGAGCAGCTTTGCATATCCTCATAAATTATTTGTGTCTCCCCCTTATGTGAGTTGCCTGTTACAATTTATTATTTTTCTCACAGATTACTCACCTTTTCCTTCTAATTTTGAAGAGTCTTATTGTATATGAGAGATTTTTGTTTATCATAGATGTTTCCAGTATTTTTCCCAATCCATTATTTGTCTTTTGTCTGTTATCTTTTGAGATAACAAAGATATGCGACTGCTGCTGCTGCTGCTGCTAAGTCGCTTCAGTCGTGATCCAACTCTGTGCGACCCCATAGACGGCAGCCCACCAGGCTCCCCCGTCCCTGGGATTCTCCAGGCAAGAACACTGGAGTGGGTTGCCATTTCCTTCTCCAATGCATGAAAGTGAGAAGTGAAAGTGAAGTCGCTCATTCATGTCTGACTCTTAGCGACCTCATGGACTGCAGGCCACCAGGTTCCTCCATCCATGGGATTTTCCAGGCAAGAGTACTGGAGTGGGGTACCATTGCCTTCTCTGAAGATATGCGAATATATAATCAAATATGTCTATCTTTTCCTTTATGGCATTTAGGTTATATAAGAAAGTCATTTTCCCCTCAATTTTATGTAAATATTCTCCTCGAGTCTTTTATACTATTTTGACTCTTTTATTTTTTACATTTTAGGTCTTAGTTTTCCTGGTATTTCTTTGTGTATGTGGTTTGAGGGAGGGAATCTAACTTTCCTCTCTTCCAGGTGGATGATCAAATATTCCAGCACAATTTTTAAAGTAAACTTTGATTTTCCTCCTGGATTAAAGTGTCACCATTGCCGTTTCTTCCAGTATGTACTTGTATACATTTTGGGATTCTCTGCACTGGTCCACTAGCCTTTTAATCTATTTCTGTTCAGATGCCGTGCTGTTTTGATTACAGGCATTTTATTTAAACCTTATGACTGGTTAATGCAAGTTTTCTACTCCTTATTTGGTTTTTCAAAAACACGCTGACTGTTGTCAGACATTTGTTTTTTCCTTTTGTGCGTTTCCCACAGTAACTTGCATGTGGCTTGCGCTGCATTTAGGTCCTTTAATCGGATTTTATAGTTTTCCTGATAAAGGTTTCCTGGACCTGTTTTGTTTATTTTTTATTGTTTTTGCCATTGTTTGAATGGAATGCATATCATTCTTTCCCATTTCCAACTTAACATTGCTGATATGAAGGAAAGCTCTTCTGTTTATTTGTTTTACACAGTCCCCTTACCAGCTTCTCTTATTAATTCTAATAGTTTTCAGAGAAGTTCCTCAAAACTTTTAGGTATATATCAAGTTACCTGCAAATTCAAAGCAGGTTTGTCTTGTCTTTTCTAATATTTATTTAACTTTATTTTGTGGCTTATTGTGTATTAGCAGAAATGTCAAAAGTTGAATCATCTGAAAAGAGCAGATGTATCTCTCTTGTTCCTGATTTTAAAGGTCTTGGCATCAGCATTTTTGGTAAATAGCCTATTGCTATATTTAGGTAGTTTCCATGTATTTCTCTTTGCTTAGGTTTTTATTAAGAAAAGTTGCTGAATTTTATTGGATCTATATTAGCAGCTGTGGATATACTCACATAGTTTTTCTACTTTAACTTGCCGTTCTAATGAATGATAGTAGGTGTGGACCCAGTATTTAAATCTTGTAATAAATGTTAATTGGTGTTATTACGGATGGATTTGACCTATTGATATTTTATTTACAATGTTTGCTTCTATAGTTATAGGTAATTGATCTATACTTTTCTATTTCTATTGTCTTTGAGATTTTGGTATCAGACAATGTTAGCTTTACAGAATGACTTGGAGAACTTTCCATTTTATTACAGTTTGGAGACGTTTCATAGGAATTATTTATTGCTAATGGTTGATTAGATAAAGCAGGTCTTTGTTTTCAGACGTCTTTTGAAACCATTGGTCAGTTCAAGTTCTCTGCTTTTGCTTACATGCTGTTCAAGAGGTTATATTTTGGCAGAAAATCATCTGTTTCCTTTAGAGTTTTATCTGCCATCATGGCATGTTACATTTACCTTTTTTGGTAATTATTTTCTTCTATGTCTGCAGTTATATTTCCATTCATGGTATTGATTTATGGTGTTGAACAGGTTTACTTTTTCTCTCTTAAATTTAATCAGGCTGGTCGGGGTTTTATATATTCTAGAGGTCCTCAAGGAACCACTAGATTTTATTTATTTTTCATGATTTATTTTGTTTGTTCCTTCATTTACTTTGGCTTTTCTCTGTACTGAAACCGTCTTGACATCATCTCTGAATATTTGGCTGATGGGCTTGTGGTCAAGCACGGCTCTGGTGGGCAGCTTCCCGGCTCTGCTCTAATCTGGGCTCCAGGCCTCACTGCTCTAGGACCTCCATCTGGTTCCATACATCTCTAGGTCTCGGTTTCCTCATCTACTGATTTTTATCTAGTTCTTCAAATAGTTCTGAAAGTTTTTGGTTTGTATTCCTGGTTTATGGCTTTATAACTCATTTGGACCTATTCATTATGTCAGATATCTGCCTTAACCCCGTCAAAGCTTCTATCCTTAGAACTGGGTTTGTCTGCTCTGCACATGGCCACACTTTGCATCCACCTTGTATGCTTTCCCAGCCTTTATATTGTTTTTCCTTTGTCTTAGGTGTGCTTCTTATAAACAGCATTGTGTTTTTTTCACTTTAAATTATAATGATATTTTATTTTGCATAGTCACAGCATTTGACACTTCAAAAACAGATATAACACTGATAAATTACAATGGTAGATATACTTGTCAAAGTTACAACAGACATAATGTTTAGCTGAGAATCACTTCAGCAGCAAAAGGCTCTAAAGGTGTCAGATAAACCAATACTTGTTTGGAATAAGATATGCAACTTTCTTAATGATGGGCTTACAGAAGAGGTCCTGGTTCCATGTGGGCAAGGTTACAGTCATAAAACCTAAAGTTATAGCACAATTGTGCTTCAGACTAAATTTTAAATAGTTATGATAGTTTACACAATATGTGATGGACTGCCTTCTGCAAAAATTACACCTTGAAGACTTCTTTCAGGCATTACCAGGATCTAATATGTGTATACTCTAAATAATTCTGAAAAGAGCAAACTTCATAGGTCCTGATATTCATATCTGACATCTCAAGTTTTATGACTGGCAAGTCTTAATGCTCCTGGACTTGGGTTTACAAGGTAGCAATATTTTAAATTTGTTTAAGTAGGATGTGGGGAAAATTAGGATCAAATGGGCATACATTTCTTGACTATATAGCGCCATTAGCCCTCAATTAACTCTTTAGGGAATAGTTAAGCATCAAAAGCTAAAGCAATAGTTTTTATGTTAAAATGTAAATACTAGTTACTCCATTCTAGTAACACTTTAAAGTCCCAGAACTAAGTATTTCCCTTTAGAGATAACACACAGAAATGAACTGACAGAACAGAAGCAAATTATGAAAAATGCTAATTATCTAAATGGATCCATGTCCACCCTTTGTGTCTATTTCATACATTCTTCCCACTCACCGCACTTCAAAAAACATTCAGATTATTACATCCCAAAGTAATCTATTCCTGAATCGCTTTTCAAGAGACAAACCTCCCTACGTGTATAAGCTACTTAAGTCTACACATCCTAGGATGGTGCACTTCGATTGTCCTAGCTCTATAATTTGGAAATCTGCTCAGCTTTAGTCTCCTTTTAGAACCTTTCCAAATAAACATAATTAGAATTTGTGATCCTTAAATTCAAAGACAGTACAGATTATGTGACACTTCCTCTTTTTGGATTAAATGAAAGCCACAGGATTCTGTGTAACTAAAAACTAAATCTGAATTACTCGTGTCTGGCATTGTGTAAATATATTTTAAAGTTCATTTTGTTGGACTTCTTTAACTAGTTCAGGTTCTACAGGGCTCTTCTGAACATTTGCCACTGCAAACTCTATCCCCTGGGTTAATCCAGCTTGGGTAATGTTAGCAACCTGTTCTGTGAAACTTCAAACCTTTGCAAAGGGAGAGACCGCTCTACTGCTACCGCTCTCTGAAGGAGAAAGAGTTACATGATGCCCTGTCTCAGGTTCAAGCCTGCTGGATTTGGAGCTGATGGTCTTTTGAGTTTCAACTGACACAAACTGTGGCCTTGTTGCAGAAAAAGACACATCTAATTGAGATGGTGGAGAAGGTATCTGTTTCCATTGATTTCAACTGAATTTCTTCATGGTGTGTGAAGTCGCTCAGTCATATCTGACTCTTTGCTACCCCATGGACTGTAGCCTACCAGGCTCCTCCCTCCATGGAATTCTCCAGGCCAGAGTACTGGAGTGGGTTGCCATTTCCTTCTCCAGGGGATCTTCCCGAGCCAGGGATCGAACCTGGGTCTCCCATATTCCAGGTAGATGCTTTAACTTCTGAGCCACCAGGGAACTTGATTAGTCATTTGATTTCCTTTCTTCCTATCCTGCTGAGAAACAGATCTGGTTTCTGATAGCTTGGTCATTTTGTTTTGTGCATCTTGAACAAATCTGTGATAGCAAATACCAACAGGCTTGGCAAAGCCAGTCAACGTGTATATGATGTCAGCAGAAGGACTTTTCTTCGAAAGTCCTTTTCTTCATGGCCTTTTCAAGCCCACGTTCATGAGCGATAGTAACCTCTGAAGGAACATGAATTCTAATATCAGTGCTTCAAGTAAATTAAGATCTTCTGCCTAATTGAGGTGCTGAAGCAATAATACCAGTTAGGAAGAAATAGTCTACTGTCCCTATACTCTCTGAAGAGTTAGCTAGCTGCCTGTCTTCATCAGACTTAGAATTTGTATGGAATTCATCAGAGTGGTATGAGTCATTATCTGAAGACATTTCTCCATCTGACTCTGCCTGGGCTTTATTATCCATCACAGTTGCGTTTTCCATGGTTTCAAGACTACTATCTGATTTCCAAAGATTTACTTTTAAGTTTGGTTTTAGAAAGTTAACTTTCATTTCAGAGTTTATAGTTTCTAAACTGCCATAGATTGCCAGTATTTACAATGAATTTGGTCTGTATCACTTTTTAATTTAGAGATGAAAATTTACTCATTAAAATCGTTTCACCTGGGCCAAAGAGCCTTACTTAGTTTTGAGAACTGATGCCAATGATGTCTTTGTGAGGTTTACTGATTTTTCTCTCAAGCTTTCTTTCTATTATAGGCACATCTAATCTCACGGTTTGCTTGGTGATCTGCAGCACCTCTGCAGTGCATTGAAGGGTATCTTCTCCACCCTCTTCTGGACTGTGCATTACAGCTCTCAGTGTGTGATAACAGCCACTTGCTTCTATATATCTCCAGTGCCATCTCATGCAGGACAAATTTGGCTAACCAAAGAGTGGCTTCAGGACCTATTTCTATTTTTCCCAATTCTACCAGACTTAGCTCTTTATACTGGTTTACTTGGTCAACTTTTATCATCGTAACAGGCCACGAAGTAGACAGAGTTAGAAAGCAGTAACGTCGTATCAATGAGGATGTGTTCTTAAAACTGTCTCTTGAGCCAAGCCATAAAAATTATGTCATGACACGTAATATGAAGTAAATTCTATACCTACTAATTAATGTTACTTCATCTTAGCTTCTATTTTGACACTAATATTTACATCTGTCAAACATGATCTCAGTCAAAAGCATCAAGTCCAGAAGGAAAAGCACTTGGCATATAACAGGCAGTTGAGAAAAATGTCTGCCCTTCCCCTACCCACATTTTTACCAAAGTATAAGCTTCAGTAAATACTTAATTTTCCGTTCCACCACCCTCCACCCCACTTAAACAGAAAACAAAAACAACAACAGAAAAAAAAAAACCCAGACCTTTTTTAAAATGCAGACAAGAAAAGAAAGAAAAGCTCTTTGGGTGCTTCCCGCCCCTACGCCTGAAGGAAGGGCAGCCAGTCAGACACCCCTCCTTCCAGGACACCTCCAGCCCCTCACGCAGCCCCACCTCCTCTACGGTCATCAGGCTACAAGAACAGGAGGCTTTAGAAAAGCAGTGATTTACAGGACAAATACAGCCTTGCAGGAACTTTAACCTGCACAGAGGAGAAAGATCTGGAAAGCCACTGCCAAGTTGCCACCTCAGGCTTGGCCCTGAGGCTGGGCGGGGAGGAGCCCTGAGCCTGCTCTGTCAGCGCCTTACTGCACAGTCAGAGCAGTCTGCACCAAACCCAGTGCCTGTGGTGACTGCCTGTATTTTCAGTTTTGTCTTTGTCTTTGGTGTATTTCTTATAAACAGCGCTGAGTTTTTAATCCCAACTGCGAGTATGTCTTTTGAAAGAGGAACACACCTAATTCACATTTTTGTAGGACCTGTCATATTGGTTTATGCCTTCCATCTTTTGGATTATGCACGTGTGCTAAGTCCCTTCAATCATGTCTGACTCTTTGTAAATCTATGGACTATAGCCCGCCAGGCTCCTTTGTCCATGGAATTCTCCAGGCAAGAATACTGGAGTGAGTTGCCATGCCCTTCTCCAGGGTATCTTCTTGACTCAGGGATTGAACCCTTGTCTCTTACATCTCCTGCGTAGACAGGTGGGTTCTTTACCACTAACACCACCTGGGAAGCCCCTTTTTGATTACATACATTTCTATTTCTTTTCTATTTCGCTTAAGTCCTTGACTTGGTGGATCACAGCAAACTGTGGAAAATTCTTAAAGAGAAGGGAGTACTAGACCACCTTACCTGCCTCCTGAGAAATCTGTATGCAGGTCATAAAGCAATAGTTAGAAACGGACATGGAACAATGGACTGGTTCAAAATTGGGAAGGGAGTATGACAAGGCTGTATATTGTTGCTCTGCTTATTTAACATATGCAGAGTACATCATGTGAAATGCTGGGCTGGATGAAGCTTAAGCTAAAATCAAGACTGCCGGAGGAAATATCAATAACCTCAGATATGCAGATAATGCTGCTCTAATGGCAAAAAGTGAAGGGTTACCAAAGAACCTCTTAATGAAGGTGAAAGATAAGAGTTAAAAAGCTGGCTTGAAATCCAGCATTCAAAAATCAAAGATCATGGCATCCAGTCCCATCACTTTATGGCAAATAGAAGAGGAAAAAGTGGAAACAGTGACAGACTTTATTTTCTTGGGCTCAGAAATCACTGTGGACATTGACTGCAGCTATGAAGTTAAAAGATGCTTACTCCTTGGAAGGAAAGCTGTGGCAACTCTAGATAGTGTATTAAAAAGCAGAGTCATCAGTTCTGGTTCAAGATGGTAGAGCAGAAGGATGTGTGCTCATCTCTTCCTATAAGAGCACCAAAACTGCAACCAGCTTTTGAACAGCCATCAACAGGAGGACACTGGAACCCACCAAAAAGGATGTCCCATGTCCAAAGACAAAGAAGAAGCCACACCAAGATAGTAGAAGGGGCACAGGCATGTTAAAATCAGACCCCATACTCGCCGAATGGGTGATCCACAAACTGGAGAACAGTAGCACCGAAGTTCTCCCATTGCTGTGAAGGTTCTAAGCCCCACGTCAGGCTTCCCAGCCTGGGGATCCAGCAAAGGGACTGGGAACCCCTAGGGAATATGACTTTGAAGGCCAGTGGGACTTGACTGCAGGATTTCCATAGAACTGGGGGAAACAGAGACTCTAGTCTTGGAGGGCAAAATAAAATCTTGCATGCACCCAGACCCAGAAGAAAGGAGAAATGACCCATGTAGGAGGCTAGACCAAAACTACCTGCTGGGGTGGGGTGTCTCCTAGCTCGGGAGAGGTTCACCGCAGGTACAAGGGCACTGCAGCAGCCATCCTGGAAGGCCCCCTTGAAGTAAATGCTCTTGGAGGTCCCCATTAACTCTGCCATAGGGTTTGTAGACCCCAGGGCTGGGTCACCAGGCCAAACAACTAACAGGGATGGTGGTCAACCCCATCGTTTAGCAGATAGTTGGATTAAAGCTTTACTGTGCAAGGCCCTGCCCACTAGAGCAAAACCTAATTTTTCCCACCCTGTCCCTCCCATCAAGAAGCCTACAGAAACCTCTTTGCTTCATCCACCAGAGGGCAGACAGAAGAAACAAGGAGAACCACAGTCCCACAGCAGCTAGAACAAAACCACATTTCAGGATGAAATAGCATAGAATGATGTATCTCCCAGTTGAAGGGACAATATAAACCCCCCCAAAAAAAAAAAATCAACTAACTGAAGTGGAGATATGCAGCCTTTCAGACAAAGAATTCAGAATAATGATAGTGAAGGTTATCCATATCCCAGAAACAGAATGAAGAAGATGCAAGAAGTGTTTGCCAAAGACCTAGAAGAGCTGAGGAACATACAAACAGAGATGAGCTATAAGGAATCAATAGCAGAATAACTGAGGCAGAACAGTTAAGTGACCCGGAGGACAGAATGGTAGAAATCACTGCTGCAGAACAGAATATAGGAGAAAGAATGAAAGAGAATGAAGACAGCGTAACAGACCTCTGTGAAAGTGTGAGTGTTAGTCACCAAGTCGTGTCCGACTCTTTGCGATCACAAGGACTATTGCCCACCAATAGCTGAAGAAAACTTCCTGAACAAGGGAAAGGAAATAGTCAGCCAAGTCCAGGAAGCACAGAATCCCAGGAAGGAGAAACCCAAGGAGAAACACACTGAGAAACATAGTACTCAAGCTGACAAAAATTTAAGATGAACATAAAATATTAAAAGCAACAAAGGGAAAATGACAAATAGCATACAAGGGAACTCCCATCAGGTTATCAGTTGATTTTCCAACAGAAACTCTACAAGCCAGAAGGGAATGGCATGATATATTTAAAGTGATGAAAGGGAAGAGACTGCAACCAAGAAAGACTACACAGCAAGACTCTCCTTCAGATTTGTTGGAGAAATCTAAAGTTTTACAGACAAGCAAGATTTAAGAGAATTCAGCAACACCAAACCAACTTTCCAACAAATGCTGAAAGAACTTCCTCAGGCAGGAAGCACAGGAGAGGGAAAAGACCTACAGAAAATAAGCCCAGAACAATTAAGAAAATGTAATAGGATCATTCATATCGATAATTACCTTAAATGTAATTGGATTAAATCCACCAATCAAAAGACGTAGACTGGCTGAGAGGATGAAAATGTGCATGTATGCACTTCCACTGACCACATCACTCTTCTTGACCTAACCCCCTAAACTGTGTGTGATTATTTTATATTGTTAGGTTAGTCATGTTCCCATTATGGCTTGCAGTTATAATTATCTTTAACTTTTTGTCTGGCTATTGATTGTGAAACTGATAAACATCTTTTACTATTGTGATTATTAACTATTATTCATTAAATAACATTGTATCATGATTAGTCAACAGAAAAGTAATAGAATTCTGTATCACCAAAATTACCATTTAACAGAAAAACCTGTAACCGCTTTTTAAAACCCAGATCCATATCAGAATTTTCTTGGAATTTTTGAAAAATACAAAGGCCCAGGTATTGCTTTTTTCTCCAGAGTGCCAGATATATCTCTAATGAGGAGCCATGTTTAAAAACAACTGGACTATGATGATCTTTTATCTAGTTTGTTTCACTTTTTCTATTTCATATTCATTGCTCCCATTTCATTTAGTTTATGTTTTCCAATTTATCCATCTCTTCTTTTTTTATGTTCTTTCTCAAGCCTTTATAAAGCATTGCAGAAAAACTTTTGTATACATATATACAAATTGTATGTATAATATATATATTTTAGGAAACTTATGAATTTTTGCCTAACTAAAAATTTTATGACATTTTGATTCTATGTGTTTGCCTTAGTATGACTAAAATGCTAGATTTCTAAGTTAAAATAGATACAGAACAAGCAACAAAGGTTTACTGTATAGCACAGAGAACTACACTTAGTATCTTGTAATAACCTATAATGGAAAATAATCTCAAAAATAATATATGTGTATATGTATAAGTGAACCACCTTGCTGTGTACCTGAAACATTGTAATCAACTCTTTTGTTCTTGTTTACTCAGTCATATCCGACTGTGCAACCCCATAGATTGCAGTATGCCAGGCCTCCCTGTCCCCCACTATCTCCCAGAGTGTGCTCAAACCTATGTCCACTGAGTCAAAGATGCCATCCAACCATCTCATCCTCTGCCGTCCCCTTCTCCTCTGCCTTCAGTCTTTCCCAGCATCCGGGTCTTTTCCAGAGTCAGCTCTTCATATCAGGTGGCCAAGGTGTTGGAGCTTCAGCTTCAGGATCAGTCCTTCCAATGAATATTCAGGATTGATTTCCTTTAGGATTGATGAGTTTGATCTCCTCACTGTCCACGGGACTCTCAAGAGTCTTCTCCAGCACCACAGTTCAAAAGCATCAATTTTTCAATGCTCAGCTTTCTTTATGGTGCAACTCTCACATCTATACATGACTAGCTTTGACCATATGGACGTTTGTCAACAAAGTGATGTCTCTGCTTTTTAATATTCTAAGTTTGTCATAACTTTACTTCTAAGGAGCAAGCATCTTGTAATTTCATGGCTGCAGTCAATGTCCACAGTGATTTTGGAGCCCAAGAACATAAAGTCTGTCATTGTTTCCATTTTTTCCCTATCTATTTACCATGAAGTGATGGAACCAGATGCCGTGATCTTAGTTTTTTTAATGTTGAGTTTTAAGCCACCTCTTTCACTCTCCTCTTTGACCTTCATTAAGAGGCTCTTTAGTTCCTCTTCACTTTCTGCTGTTAGGGCTTCCCTGATAGCTTAGTTGGTAAAGAATCCCCCTGCAACGTAGGAGACCCCAGTTTGATTCCTGGGTCAGGAAGCTCTGCTGGAGAAGGGATAAGCTACCTACTCCAGGATTCTTGGGCTTCCCTGGTGGTTCAGCTGGTAAAGAATTTGCCTGTAATGCAAGAGACCTGGGTTTAATCCCTGGGTTGGGAAGATCCCCTGGAGAAGGGAAGGGCTCCACTCTAGTATTCTGGCCTAGAGAATTCCATGGACTGTATAGTCCATGGGGGTCACAAATAGACATGACTGAGTGACTTTCACTTCACTTTCATCTGCATATCTGAGGTTATTGGTATTTCATCCGGCAATCTTGATTCCAGCTTGTATATATGTATATATATGTGTGTATATCTGTGTGTGTGTGTGTGTGTGTGTGTGTGTGTGTATATATATATATATATATATATAGAGAGAGAGAGAGAGAGAGAGAGAAAGGGAAAAAAAGTACAGATATCACTTTGCTTACAAAAGTCCATATAGTCAAAGCTATGGTTTTTCCAGTAGTCATGTACAGATGTGAAAGTTGGACCATAAGGAAGGCTGAGTGCCAAATAATTGATGCTTTCAAATTGTGGTGCTGGAGAAGACTCTTGAAGAATCCCTGTGACTACAAGGAAATCAAACCAGTCAGTCCTAAAGGAAATCAACTCTGAATATTCATTGGAAAGACTGATGCTGAAGCTGAAACTCCAATACTTTGGCCACCTGATGTGAAGAGCCCCCAATGCTGGAAAAGACTGAGGGCAGGAGAAGAAGGGTGTGGCAGAGGATAAAATGGTTAGACAGCATCACTGACTCATGGGACATGAATTTTAGCAAACTGGGAGATAGTGGAGGACATAGGAGCCTGGTGTGCTGCAGAGCATGGGGTCACAGAGATTCAGACGTGACTCAGCGACTGAACAGCAACATTTCCTTTTACCTTCTTTTCTTACTTATTTATTTGGCTGCTTAAGGTCTTAGTTGTGACACTCAAGATCTTTGGTCCTTATTTGTGGCATGTGGGATCTAGTTCCCTGACCAGGAATGGAACCCAGGCCCTTGCATTGGGAACTCAGAGTCTTAGCTACTGGACCACCAGGGAGGTCCCTTTTACCTTTTTCTAATCATTTCTGGTTTGCGAGTTTCTAGAGAACACTGATATTCTGTTTTCCACACCTTCTTACCTCTCTGTGCCTTGGCTGGTCTCAGTTATAAACAGAGGTAGTTATAGTATCTACCTTGGAAGCCAGCTGTGCACTTAGCCCAAGGCCTGGCACATAATAAGTCTCAATAAACCTTAAACATCAGCCTCATGTTGCAAAAGGAAATAATGATCATCTAACCCTTACATGTGTATAGCGTTTAGTGTTTTTCCCAGCACTTTCTTATCATATTTGAACCATATAATACTTCACTAAGAACTGCAAGAAATAGAATTTGTTTACCAGATGAAAATATTGAGGTTTAGAGACATTCTGTTACTTGTCTGCGAACAGAAAATATTAAACAGTGATGCTGAGACCAGAATCTGAATCTTTGTAACTTGGGGATTTTCTCATTTCACGATCCCTGCAGTGTACCCCTCAGGTCTTTCATGTAGATCAGTGGTTCTTGCACTTTTCTGTAATTGGAGTTCCTGGTGGCTTTTAAAAATCACAATGTGAAGGCCATGTTGTACACTACCTAAATCTGAATCTGTAGGATGGGACCTGAATCAGTAGTTTTTAGAAACTTCCCAAGTGACTCTAAATGCACCTGGTGACTTTCATTTTTTTGGTTTAAGGTTAAAAGCAGAAATGGTTGAGATCTGTGTCTGTGATATTTTCAACCGGTAATTCCTGCTAATTTGCCAGGGTAGGGATGAGCGTGCACGTGATTGTTGCATTCTGCAAATGAGAACGCAAAAACAAGACACTGTTGCTTTTCTTCTCCTTGGCTATCTTGGGTAGCATCGGAAGAGAAAATGAAATTACAGTACAGCCTGAGTCATAAGGACTCTTTGGGCTTCCCCAAAGAGGGTGGTGTTTTTTTATTATTATTATTCAAGTGAATTTCACACTCGGCGCCTTGCATTAGGTGCGTTTGGCTGCTCGGATCGCTGACCTGTGACAGCACTTTCCTTCTGTGCTGCCAGCAGAAGAGAGGAGGTTAGCGTTGAGGTGGGGGGGGTGTCCAGCCTCAGAAATGATGACTTGGGAGCCAGAGGTAAGCACCCTGACCTTCCCAGATGTGCAGGGGGATTGAACTGGCATTTGGGGTTTAGGATATTGGACTAAGGCTTCGGCATCAAAAGGGTACTTGGCTGCCATGTGTACACAGCCTGAAAACTCCCTGTCTTCCTGGCCATTCATGGCAGCGACCTTGCTAAAGCCATCATCTTGTTTTCTTCTGCTTTTATTGCTGTGCCTTCCCCACCAGCCAGTTGGTATTTTTTAGCGTAATTTCTGCCCCTGTGGAAGCCATGGCTGGTTGAGGTTCCCCACGCCTCTGTGTCAGGCCCAGCCTAGTTCTCAGGCTGCCAGAATCTGTCTCTGCCGGCAACCAGGAATGGCCGAGAAGCCCATGTTGATTTTCCACTGTCAGCGGGCAGTTAGGTTTTGATGGTGTTTGGAAAGGAAAGTCTAGGAGCCTGCATCACATGGTCTGGATGCATTTTTTAAAGAGCAAAAGCGAAGCCAAGTCAGACCTGACCAAAATCGTTCCTAGCTCCCGGGTGCCCCTCTGGAAAGTCGCCCATACCCCTGCCTGGATGTTTAATGAGCTGGCCTGTGTTCCTGGTGACCATCCTGTCAGTGTTTGCTTTGTTGCCATGAGAAATAACACTTTGGTGTCAGCCTGGCCAGAAAGAAACAAATGCCAGGAGGCCAAGGCGGGGCCTGGACTTGGCGCAGTATTTGTCCCATTCACCAGTGAGAAGGCTGGGCTGGAGGGCTTGCTGGGCTGGTCTGAGTGCTGGAGTAAGTGGATTGGGGCTGAAGTTTTGAAACTACCCAATTGGGAACTTACTGATTTTCTTGAGAAGTCTCTAGTGATGTCAGATCTGATAAGTGAACCTAGAGAGGATCGTTCATTATACCTACTGCTGCTGCTGCTGCTGCTAAGTCCCTTCAGTCGTGTCCGACTCTGTGAGACCCCATAGATGGCAGCCCACCGGGCTCCCCCGTCGCTGGGATTCTCCAGGCAAGAACACTGGAGGGGGTTGCCATTTCCTTCTCCAATGCATGAAAGTGAAATGTGAAAGGGAAGTCGCTCAGTCGTGTTGGACTCTTAGCGACCCCATGGACTGCAGCCCAGCAGGCTCCTCCACCCATGGGATTTTCCAGGCAAGAGCGCTGGAGTGGGCGCCACTGCCTTCTCCGCATTACGCAGTCATTACTACTGCGGGCACTTTGGATCAGCTCTGGCCTGTGATAAACCCTGCACATTTCTGGTGGCCGGCCATCCAGAGGCTAGTGTCTGTGCCCGAGCACAAAGGGCCTGGCTGCCCTGGGGAGCTGAGGCCGCCCTTCTGAGGCATTGGAGCGGTCTGGAGGGTCCGAGGACGCACACGCGGGCGCTCGGAGGGGGCACCCCCCGCCGCAGGGGCGGCTGCTCAGCTCCGCTCGGGCCGCTGTGAGCAGCTGACTGAGGGCCGCTGGCGCTGGGGGGAGGTAAGGCTTCTGGGGCTCATCCTTGCCCCAGTTAGGCCTGGGGTTTGGTGTCAGGGTCTTCCCCGAGAACCTCTGCATCTGTGCCGCGGCCTTTTCAGCTCCTGGCAGCCCCCTCGGGCGGGGGCGGGGCGGGCGGGGTGGCTGGCCTGGCGGGTGCGCAGCAGCACAGGGGCGGCCTGAATGTGCGCGGTTCTGCCTCTTCACCACTGGCTTGTGTGAGAGGAGCCTTCACCTGCCCTGTGAGAGTTACTAAATATGAGATCAAACTCAGAAAGGTCATGGCCTCTGAAGTAAGCTCCGCTTCTCCGTGCCCTGGAATTCAGCCGATGATCCTGCACGTGTCTCTCTTCTTTAGTTTCCGAATGCCACCGCTTTCTCCACCCTCATGCCCTGTTCACAGGCCTTCTCTGTGGAATAAACTTGCCACTGTGATGCTGTCCTCACGGTGAGTGCTTCCTAGAACTGGAGGACAGACAGTGAGGGTCACAGAGGAGAACAGCTGAGCCAGGGAGCCGTGTAACCTTCCAGGCAGGTGTTCATGCTGGGCGTCCCAAATAGGACGTCCCTAATGGATCATCAGACATAATACGAAGCAGCAGTTATACAAACCACTTGGATTTAATTTACAATGGAGAAAATGATTCATAGAGATACAGAAATACTATTATTTGGAATATGTGACAAACTAGAAAACACATAAGGAAAGAATAAGAGAAGAAAAGGAAACACTATCAAATGTCATTGAAACTATTGGATATCAGCACTGAAACGATTGGATATCAGTCCCTAAGTCATGTCTGACTCTTTGCAACCCCATGGACTGCTGCCCGCCAGGCTTCCCTGTTCTTCACTATCTCCCGGAGTTTGCTCAAACTCATGTCCATTGAGTCAGTGATGCCATCCACCCATCTCACCCTGTGTTGCCCCCTTCTCCTTCTGCTCTCAGTCTTTTTCAGCATCATGGTCTTTTCCAATGAGTTGTCTCTTCACATCAGGTGACTATAGACAGGTACATACATAATTATGCAAATTAATTCCAGACAGGTAAAAATTAAGCATTGGAAACTCGTTAGAATATATTTTAAAATAGCACATTTATTCCAGTTATAAAAGAAAATGATTACATTTCAAAACTTTAAAGGTATGTCAAGATGTATAGTCACAAATAAGATAAATGATATATATTAAAATTAATTATAGTAAAAGGTAGTAATATAGTGAGATAAATTTTTACTACAGTATACTAGTATAGTAAAATATAACTTTTAAAGAAATATTAAAAAGAAAAACATTAGAAGATACTTGAGAAAAAAGAAGTGACAGAAACTGAAATCCAAAAGAAGTAATTGATACAAGTGTATGTCAATTGATAATTGAGTTTGATTCAGTCCGTGTTTACAGATCAGCTATTAGATGCTTAGTACTCTGCAGTGCCCAAGCCAGAGCCATGGTCATATTGCTTACAAATGGCCTTGGATAAGAAGTTCAGAGAAATGAATGGTCAATTTACATAAGAGAAAGCACAGACAGTAAATCATGGCATGGAAACACATACGACTTTATTGGAAACTGCAGAAATAAAAATTAAAATAACTTGAAAATGCTGTCACATACCTGTTAAACTCACAAAAATAAATATAAATGCTAAGACACTTGGCAGCGTCAAAGAGAAAGGGTCACCAAAGCCGTGCTGCTGGGGACATGAATTGGTTCCATATGTGTGGAAAGTAATTGGCATCATGTGACAAAAGCTATACAGTGCTTTTCTCCCGGAGAACAGCTCTGAATTTGGTATTTCCTTTCTGAAAGATACCTCTAGGACATAACTCAAAAGGAGAAAAAGTAATTGCCGCAACTGCACTGCTCAAAGCACAGCTATTTGTAAGAAAGGAGGAGAGGAAACCCCCACTGCCTGGCAGCAGGGGCACCGCAGCGCGCACTTTGCCGAAGGTGGCCACTGCCCAGCGGGGACAGTGCCCTGCCCGCGCTCCACACCACGCCGCCCCGCCAGCTCGCCACACCGCGCCCCAGCCCCTCGCCCAGAGGCCGGGTCACAGCCCTCTTCCTTCTTCTAGAGCTCCCTGCCCTTCTATTCATAGCACCTAAAGTTTGGTGTTGTCTGTTTGGGTGATATTCTCGTTTAATGTCAATTCCCCCATTTAACTGGAAGCTTCTCCAAGGCAAGGATTTGCTCACCCTGTACTGGCCCCTCAGTGTAGGGCCTGGAACAGGGTGAGAAGATGGTTGCTTAGATGGATGGATGGAACATAGGTGGGTGGGTGGTCGGATGGGTGGGCTCCCTGGACGGATGCATGGATGGACAGGTAAATAGATGGATGGATAAATTTTTGCACATGTAGTAACCTTCTGTTTACATAGGACTTCATGGCTAACAAAGTACTTTGCAAAACATTCTACTTTAATTATCTGTACAAATCTTTGAGGTAGAAATTGTCTTTATTTAAAAATTGAGGAAACAGAGTTCTCTCAAACAGCAACTTGAATAGGGTAGTAATTGCAAAGATATTATTTTTATTTCTTGCCTTTTTCTTTCTCTAGAATTGCTGTTGGCAAAATTCTTAACTTGGAAGGAAGGTTTTTTGGTAAATTTCCTGTTTTTAAAAGGAATGACCGAAATACTACAGGGAGAAAAGCACAATGTTGATTTAAAAGCAGACCTTGTTTACCTATTTTTAAGAATTTTAGTGAAGAAAAAGTGATAAATTTTAATATGTTTTGGCATTTAGATGATTCAAAGAAGACCACTTTTCTTTAACAAAATGTGCTTGATGGCTTTCCAGAAGTTACCACTGTGCTCTTTTCTTTGCATAGATCCTGCTTTGTTGGAGAACTGAAACTTTTGAGTTCAGTTGTTGATTTCCATCAGAGAAAATTTTGTTACAGTTTTTGCATCCATCGATGTACATGTACTTGACTTAGAATTTTAATGGCTCTTGCAGAGTAATTGGTTTTACTCATAAAATGAAGTGAGTCTTCTGTTAAGGAACCATGTATGTAACACAGAGACAAATAGTTCTTTGAAAGGCTGGATTGAAAAAGAGCTATATTGAATTAGAAGCCTTTGGAGAGTGATTCTTTAGTTATTTTCCTTGTTTGTCTCATATACATTATTTTGTTTTTTTCTTACTGTGTCACTTTGAGAACTTTTTATTTTAGAAGTAAATCTTGCATTTCAACATCACTATTTGTTTTTTTAGCTCTGGCTGAGGACATCTCCCATAACTTAAACATTATTTTCCAGTGGTTGGTAGATTGCCATTTTATTCTTAGATTATTAAGGTACTTTTAATTTAGTCATTGATTATCAACTTTATTATTTTCAAATTATTCTAAAATTGTTTTTATTTAGCAACTTCCTTGTTTTCATTTCACTTTGTTTTCTCTATTTTCCGTCTAATTGGATTTCCCCGCTTTCTTTTAGCTTTCCATTCTAAGCAGGGCAGGGCTAGTTTGTGACGCTTTACTTTTCCTTTTGGTAACTGTTACCAGAGTTTTTGTCCCCATTACTTGTGATGCTTTTGTTGGTCTAAAATATATTCCACTCTTATGAACTGGTTTTTCTCTCCTGTGATGGTGTTACTTGTTCAGTCGTGTCCAGCTCTTTGCAATCCCGTGGACTGTAGCCCACCAGGCTCCTCTGTCCATGGGATTCTCCAGGCAAGAATACTGGAATGGGTTGCCATTCCCTTCTCCAGGGGGTCTTCCCCACCCAGGAATGGAACCCAGGTCTCCTGCTTTGCAGGCAGATTCTTGACCATCTGAGCCACCAGATGCTCCTACCCAAGCATTATTTGAAAGGGCATTTTTAGTGTCCAAATAATTGGATACCTTTCAATTCTGCTTTCATCATTGATTTCTACCTTTACTTTGCCTTTGTCCAATGATAAGATATGCAGGAGGCTTGCCTTTTCCCTTTTTTTCCTTTTACTTTTGTTTCTTACTCAGAATGCTGTCAATTTATGTGCAAGTTCATACTGATTTGAGAAAAGAGTTTGGTGTCCTGGCCCCTACTCCCATTCTTATTATAATGTGGAATTTTATAATTCTCTATTCATTTTTTGCATATGAGGCCTATCATATTCTGCTAATATTTTTCTAAAATTTTCATGAGTTTGTTTTTATGAATTTGTCCTGGGTTGGAACCCAGAGATTTAGCATAATGTATTTTGGGGCTTTGTCATCATTGAGGCACCTTAATTATCTCTCCTAATGCCTTTGAAATCATGTCAGCTATTTCATAGCCTTGTGACTGAACACAGTCAGTGGGAAGAGAACATTAGGCTCCTGATGTGAACTGTGATCCTGGTTCTCTTACCTTCAAACAAATTTCCTCACTGAGGCTGTTAATGTGTTGTGCCTGAGTTTACAGGGTTACTATGAGGGTCATTTGAAAAAGTTGTGTGTATGCCTTGCAAAGAGTTACCAGGAAGGTATTATCATGCCATCGCAGCTCAACTTCCAGAAGGTTCTCCTACAAGGTTCAGGTTTGAGTGTGCCCTACTAGGCAACAGACTGTTCCGTGTTGACTGTTTAAATGCCACTGCAGGATTGTTTATAAGTTATTTTTGTGCTTATATTTTGCATTGCTCCGGCTTGCTTGGTTATGTTTCCCTTTTTTTTCCTTTGTCTGAAATTTTATTGGCAGCTAGCCACCACTAATTCTGACATTTACAATATTTTTAGCAGGAAGGCTTTTGTCAGAACTGATTTCATTTTTTTTCTCTCACTAAGTCATTTAATTTATTAACTGAGTCATGTAATTAATCTTTCTTCTGAGTTTAGAAGGAAAGCTATCCGCCCGTTTCTCTTTTCCTCTCCTTTCCCTTACCCCCTTCATTATCCTCAGGTCATTTTCAAATTTCTCCTTTTTCATCATAGAGTCCTCTAGGCTTTTCCCTAAATTAATAAGTGGTTTCACTGTCCTTTCCCTACATTTTTATTGTGTTTCTAATCTGCTTATCTCAAGAGGCATCCCTGTGGCTTTCAAGAATCTCTGCTTGTTTCATTTCCTTCCTTAATCTGTGGGCTCCTGTTGATGAAATGTTCCGGAGTCTCAGGTCTTGACTTCTCCCGTCGCCACTTAGCTTGTTACCTTCTGTATCAGCGCCACTGTAACAAAGGGACAAACACGAGTTGGCTCATGATAACAGGAATGTGTTGTGGCAAGTTCTGAAGGCTGCACATCTGACTCAGGGTGTTGGCGGGGCCTGTGCTCCTTGTCACAGCTCCAGCGGCAGACCCTTCCCTGCCCCTTCCTCACACCCAGTGGCTACTGGCAGTCCTCGGTGTTCCTTGGCCTGTGGACCCGTCACTCCAGTCTCATGCCATCCCCCAGCCCTGACTTCTCTTCTCTTCTCTGCACGTGTCTACCTCTGTGTCATAAGGACACCAGTCACACTAGGGCCCACCCTAGTGACCTCATTTTAACTTGATTACCTCCATAAAGACCCTGTTTCCAAATAAACTCAAATAAGCTTATTTTCAGGTACCTGAAAAGAAGCATATCTTTGCCAGGACACAGCTCCACCATGACACCATCCCGTGGCTATTACTCCACTGCCCTTGGCCTAGTCCGCCCCTGTGGTGGTCTCACATGCACAGGCAGATAGCCAGTCACACCAGGCTCCTGCTCTTCCTTCCACTTTCAGTGCCCCTCCCTCCCGAGAGCCTGTCCCTGCCAGGTGCGCAGACTTGAGCAGGCACTCCGGAGCCTGGCACGGAGGGTTCTCCAGGCCGTGGCTGGGGGCGCAGTCAGTCCTCACTTGCCATGACCCTCACCTGCACAGGGAGACTGGGCCAGAACTGCTGTCTCCAGCACGCTGATCCAGCTGGCTCCCCGTCACTCAGAGCCTCCTCTGACAGTCTGGGCTCCAGAAGACACTTGCAGGCTTGAAATTTACCTCTAACTTGTTGGCCTCCACGCACAGACCCCCTTCTGCAGCCACTGGCGTTACTCGGGAGGCCTAGGATTTGTCTTCAGATTCTGCAGCTGACTCTGCTGCCCTGGGCACCTTCGTTCTTAGGTTTCTTTTGGCTTGTTCTTAAGACCTTTTTGTGAGTCTGTTCCTTTCTGATTATACCCATGGGATTTGCACTCCTTCAGCTGTCTGATGCCCTGACTACTCCTTTGCAATCAGAAGGTAGTTCTTGTCTTACTGTCTATTTCAACAAAAAAAACACCACCCAGGAATGTGCTTACTCACAAAAAAGAAGTCTTAGGTTCTATGTAGTCCAAAGAAAGAAAGAAAGTGGAGTCGCTCAGTTGTGTCTGACTCTTTGGGACCGCATGGACTGTAGCCTACCAGGCTCCGTTGTCCATGGAATTTTCCAGGTAAGGGTACTGGAGTGGGTTGCCATTTCCTCCTCCAGGGGATCTTCCCGACCCAGGGATCTATCCCAGGTCTCACGCATTGCAGGTGGATTCTCTACCATCTGAGCCACTAGGGAAGCCCTATGTAGTCTACGGGTCCATGAATACATTTTAGAACACGGTATGCATTTCTCCCCTACTTTAACTCGTGTGTCTTGACTGAAAAGACTATCTGCACTGGCTGCCTTTTTTGTGTCGTGCCTTGCTGTCATTGAGCTCCCGTCTATCCCCTCAAGGGACAGTGAGATGAGAATGTGAGGAGAAGGGACGCAGATTCTGCTCTGTGGGTTCCACAGAGACCTAAGAAGGGGGCAGCACTGGAGCTTGCCCTGGTGGGGCTGTGCTCCAAGATTGCAGAGGCACGTCCTCCCAGCACTGGAGCAGAGTTCTCTGTGTTCGCTCAGGGCCCAGTTGCCAGCCCCTCAGCTCTTTAGGTTAAGGCCAGCCTAAAAGCATTATCAATTTCAGCCTTTCGTAAACCATTATATTCTTCAGCCCCAAGGGTTGTGCCAACATAAAGCATGAAAGAGGCTGTGCTCTCAGTCTTGGACACAGTCTCTGTGACATTTACCTATGGAAGCTTCCGGCAGCGGTGTATAAAGGCAGGCAATTGCCTTCCTGGACCACAGCTTCCATCACAGGACAAGACCTTCTTATGCAGAGGTCCTCCCAAACATCATTCTGTGTACTGAGCCTAGTGTCCTGGTCTTCCTTAAACTGGTCATAGTTACCATCACTGCCTTGGAAAACAAGTTTCTTAAGTCACCTTCGTTGCCTTCTGGAGATCAGTACTTCCTTTTCTTTGGTCCAGAACTGAAAGGACTCATGCTTAAGAACCAACATAGCAGTTTGTCTGTCTGCTTCTTCCAGGGTGACATGGCCTTAACCATGGTGCTGTTGAATTTTGGGATCTCTACAGCCAGCTATCTTTGACTGCAGTTCAGCGTGCATGGATTTAACGATACATTGCTAGGTTGTCTCCCTCAGAACCTGGTTTACTATGGTCCTATCTGCACTAAACACAAATGAGTAGTGGGGGTGGCCCAGCTAGGTTTCTAGGCATCCTTTTTCCTTCCTTCTTCCTCACTGCTGCTTTGGAAATACTTGCACACCCTCAATGTTTGTGCACCAAAAGGAAAGTAACTTTTGAAGGTATAAGTTCTCAGACTAACCCAAGACCAGGTGGAAACCTTACATGCTTTTCCAGCCACCATCCAGCCCAGAAGTCTTTTCACAAACATGTCTGAATTCTGAGTGCATCTGTGGTGTCATGCTTTCAGACTTCTGCTTTTTACTGCTTCTCTCAGGGCTTGAGCTTGAGTTTCACAGATTTCAGCCCTGCAGAAACTCTGGTGGGCATTAGACCTAGAAAAAGCTCAATTTCAGGAACTGGGAGGATCTGCTTCCTCCCCTTCCTCATGTCTGGTTTACTGAGTGCCACACACAGCCACTCACTTCTTATTGATGATTTACTTCTGATAAATAGTGCCCTCAAAGAAGCAGAGAGGCTTCCCCATGGGTATTCGTTCCTGGCTTTGTGGTTAATATCATATGCTCTTGGTCCATGAAAACCAAGAAACTGGTGAGTTAGGCTGCCTAGATGCGTGGTCAGTACACACAGCTCTTCCTTTGAGCCGTAAACTCCCTGGGCCTTAGTTCCATCTGCAGCATCCAGATCTTCAAGCACAGTGCCTGGCAGGCTGCCTGCACTTGGCAGTGCTCAAGTAAGTGCTGACTCTGAGGCAGGATGCGTCCTTGTTGCCTAACTGGGGGCCGTAACGCAGACCCTCGCTGAAGGACTTGTAGCTTCAAGAGGCTTTAGATGACTCAAAGGATGAGGGCTGTGAACTCCAGGAGAAAGAAAACGGACCAGGGAGCACCCTGTCCCCTTCATCGTGGTGGCAAGACCGAATGCAAAGGCAGAGGCCAGACTGCCTGCAGAATCTGGGGTCCCTGAGTAACCCTGTGAAACCCAGGATCAAAAGCGACTTCTCTCATCTGTAAACTTGTGCAAGACTCTCTTGGCTCCGGCCCACCATCCTGGTGTTTCCAACAGCTCCAGAGAACCCTGGTGGCCCTTTGGCAGGTTGATCAGTTGGTTACTGACAACAAGGCCACGATCCCTTGGCCCCACAACCTTTCTATGAATTCTAGTGTTGGGTTCACTTTCTGAGCTCTGTGGTTCATTTATGAACAGGTAGTTTCTGGTGCCAAGAATACACAGAAGAACTATAGAAAAATGACCTTCACGACCCAGATAATCATGATGGTGTGACCACTCATCTAGAGCCAGACAGCCTGGAATGTGAAGTCAAGTGGGCCTTAGGAAGCATCACTATGAACAAAGCTAGTGGAGGTGATGGAATTCCAGTTGAGCTATTTCAAATTCTAAAAGATGATGCTGTGAAAGTGCTGCACTCAATATGCCAGTAAATTTGGAAAACTCACCAGTGGCCACAGGACTGGAAAAGGTCAGTTTTCATTCCAATCCCAAAGAAAGGCAATGCCAAAGAATGCTTAAACTACCGCACAATTGTACTTATCTCACATGCTAGCAAAGTAGTGCTCAGAATTCTCAAATGAGGCTTCAATAATGTATGAACCATGAACTTCCACATATTCAAGCTGAATTTAGAAAAGGCAGAGGAACTAGAGATCAAATTGCCGACATCTGTTGGATCATCAAAAAAGCAAGAGAGTTCCGGAAAAAACACCTACTTCTATTTTATTGACTGGGCCAAAGCCTTTGACTGTGTGGATCACAACAAACTGTGAAAAATTCTTAAAGAGATGGGAATACCAGACCATCTTATCTGCCTCCTAAGAAATCTGTATGAAGGTCAACAAGCAACCGTTAGAACTGGACATGGAACAACAGACTGGTTCCAAGTCGGGAAAGGAGTGCGTCAAGGCTGGATATTGTCCCCCTGCTTATTTAACTTATATGCAGAGTACATCATGAGAAATGCTGGGCTGGGAGAAATATCAATAACCTCAGATATGCAGATGACACCACCCTTATGGCAGAAAGCAAAGCACTAAAGAGACTCTTGATGAAAGTGAAAGAGGAGAGTGAAAAGCTGGCTTAAAACTCAATATTCAAAAAACGAAGATCATGGTATCTGGTCCCATCAATTCATGGCAAATAGATGGGTAAATAATGGAAACAGTGAGAGACTTTATTTTTGGGGAGCTCCAAAATCACTGCAGATGGTGACTGCAACCATGAAATTAAAAGATGCTTACTCCTTGGAAGAAAAGCTATGACCAACCTAGATACCATAAGAAGAAGCAGACACATAACTTTGTTGACAAAGGTCTGTCTAGTCAAAGCTATGTTTTTTTCAGTAGTCGTGTATGGATGTGAGAGTTGGACTATAAAGAAAGCTGAGCGCCAAAGAATTGATGCTTTTGAACTGTGGTGTTGGAGAAGACTCTTAAGAGTCCCTTGGACTGCAAGGAAATTCAATCAGTCCATTCTAAAGGAGATCAGTCCTGAATATTTTTGGAAGGACTGATGCTAAAGCTGAAACTCCAATACTTTGGCCACTTGATGCAAAGAACTGACTCATTGGAAAATACCCTGATGCTGGGAAAGATTGAAGGCGGGAGGAGAAGGGGATGACAGAGGATGAGATGGTTGGATGGCATCATGAACTCAACCGACATGAGTTTGAGTAAGCTCCAGGAGTTGCTGATGGTCAGGGAAGCCTGGTGTGCTGCAGTCCATGGGATTGCAAAGAGTTGGATACGACTGACCAACTGAACTGAACTGAACTGAGTTTCTGGGCTTTAGTTGGAAGTTTTCCTTTAGTCTTGAATCCTCAGTTCTAGGAGTTGGCCCGTTCTCCGATTTCTTCTACCTTCTACCAAGAACAAATTATTAACCCCACAAGCCATCTGCCAAAAGGAACACAGAGGGTGGGCAGAGGTCTTGGGAGAAAGAGTGGGCCCAGAAATTTCGGGAGTGTTTGGGGCAGATTGTGGAGGTGTGGGGCTGTCCGGGGCAGGAGCTGAGGTGTTCTCTGCAGACAGACTGCAGTGGAGGAGGCTGTGGGGTCTGAGCAGACCTTGAGAGTTCAGAGTGGAGGATACGGCTAGAGGCGGTAGTAGATGGATTATTGGTAGTGGATAGATTGTTGGTAGTAGATGGATCACAGTGGCTCGACTCTTTTCAGCGCACAAGTCTTGAGTGTCTGCTGCACGCTAGGCACAGCGCTGAGCTTCAGAGGTGGTTACACGAGGCCTAGCACTGGAGATGCAGGCAGTCCAGCTTCTGGAAGGCCACTCTGCCTCCTGGGGCAGAGGAGACGGAGACGACCCTCGGGCTGACAGCGCAGCTCGGACTCCACAGGTGGTTTCCTGAAAAGGAGTTGAGCCTGACAGTGCCTGAAAAAGTGCTCACGCTCACTCAGCTTGCCCAAGGCCCCACATGGGGTGAGTCAGGCACACACAGGGCTCGAGTACGCGAGGCAGAGTCCCTGCTCCTTATGCAGTTCTAGGGTGCAGGATCAGAGAGACTGACACAGAGGAGATGCAGGAGGAAGGTTGCCATTGTCGAGACACAAAGTCTCAGCTGGTTCCCCCAGGGTGTCTGATTTGTGTCGTAATTGGTTCATCTCACCATAACAACCTGAGTTACACCTGTTGTTTTATTTATTTTTGATGGCCGTTACAGAGTTTTATTTCTAAAACTTTGAACCAGCACCTAAGGTTTCTTATTTAAAAGCAAACCCAGTCTCCTTTTCTCTTTGCGTTTGACTGCCAGCTCAGCTCAGGTGACCTGAATAGCCATACAGGTCCGTGCAGAGTGGAGAGAGTCAGACTGCGATCTGGACGCCTTGGACCAACAATGGCTGCTGACATCATGAGATGAACTGATGTAGGAACAGAAGACATTCCCTAGTCTTAGAATATCACCCTGTCAGATTGCTAATCACAGAGAGTACAATGGTGATTTTGTGGCACAGAGGTAAAGAGTCTGCCTGCCAGTGGAGGAGATGCAAGAGACTCGGGGTTGATCCCAGCCTTGGGAAGATCCCCTGGAGGAGGATCTTCAGTATTCTTGCCTTGGAAATTCAATGGACAGAGGAGCCTGGTGGGCTCCAGTCCATGGGGTACCAAAGAGTCGGAAACGACTGAGCGTGCTCACACACGCACACACACAAAATGTGGCATTACAAAGGACAGATCCCTTAACCAAGGGATCCGACTTGGCATCACCATCAGTGAAACAACATGGCATCAGGTGCCCTCTTGTGGAGTTCAGTTAGTAAGGAATGAACATTGAGATTTTTGCCAAAAATGTTTAACTTGAATCTAAACATTAAGAAACAAAATTCAGATTATGGGATATTCTACAAAACAACTAGAATGACTTGAAAACTTACAGTGCCAAAGTTTAAAAGGACAGCAAAAGGCTTGAGGATGCTTCTAGATTCAAGTGAACGTGGAGTGTGGATTTGATATGTTGTACTGATTTCATTTCTTCCAAGATAATGTTGGTGTGAGTGAAGCGCCGTGGTTACTTTCACATGACTCAGCAAAAAATGAAAAGTGTGTGTTTGTGTGGAGGGAAAAAGAAAAAGAAATGTGACAACATATTAACAGTTGGTGAATCTAGATGAAGTGTGTATGAATGGATATGCATTCAATTGGTTAAGCCTTTCTGCAGTTTTGAATTTTCCAAGATAAATAATTATGGAGGGAAATAATAATGATAATAAAAACAGGCCTACAGCTCAAGCTTGACTTGTCTAAAATAAAACTGAGACTAAAACTCCATTCTCTTTACCTGAAATCCAGTATACCTCCACCTGTCTCCATCGAGGTGAGTGGAGAAGAGACAGGCAGACAGAGACAGAGCCCCCATCTCCTTGGTTCAAAACCCAGAGCTTTGAGAAGGAACAACAGAGCCAGCCTTTCCAGCCCTGGCAAGTTAGCCAAGGAGACAACGACGAGGCGCACACGCCACCTTGTGGCCAGATAAGGGAGTCTACTGCTGCCAATGTTGAAAGCGAACTTACCTCACGTTACTGGTATCTTTCCCAGTTGCAACATTTTCCCTTTAGTGAAGCACTGATTCTTGTTTCTCCAATTTTCTGATACGGATTTCCAGCTGCTTTAGAGAAACTAGCCAAAAGAGCCGATTTCCTTTCCCCAGAAACCTCAGTGAGCCCCACATTCTTGGATGATCAAAAGAGCAAAGCCCTGCTCATGAACACTTCACCAGATCCCACTTACCACCATGTGCCAGCAAGCTGCTGGCCTTTCTGACCCAACCAAACGAGAAAAGCAAAGGAGATTTATTCAGCGCTTTCGGTAGCGAGTCAGCCACTGTCGCTCGCCTTTTGTCAGAGGAGTGGAGGAGAGGCTTTATCACGGACAAAGGCAAGCCAACGGGTATGCCCTGTCTGGTGGTGGTTGGGGGGCAAGCTGGAAGCGGTGACCTAGAAGGGGGCATCCTTCATAACTGGTTGGGGGAGCGTGTTTGACTTTCCCTAGTTAGTCACAGCAGTTGTCTTAGCCTAGCGCTAGAGAACCCTCCCCTGAAAGGAAGGATCATATAATTTATACTTTATTTCTTTAAATAGAATGAGTCAAACTCTAGGTCAAGTTCAGTCTCTTCCTTTCCAGAGCGTGTTCCTTAGACCAGCAGCTCTGGCATCACCCGGGAGCTTGCAGGAAATGCCAAATACCAGGCCGCACCCCTGACTCACTGCAATGCCTAGTAACAGTCCAGGAAGCCACAGGGTAACTTCTGTAACAGTTGGCCCCAAACGACCGGAACTCGACTGAGAAGTAACTGCTTCCCTAGCTTTGTCCCTGCTTCCAGTTTAGATTAGTGTCCTGGTAGGCAGTGGCACCCCACTCCAGTGCTCTTGCCTGGAAAATCCTATGGGCGGAGGAGCCTGGTGGGCTGCAGTCCATGGGATTGCTAAGAGTTGGGCATGACTGAGCCACTTCACTTTCCCTTTTCACTTTCATGCACTGGAGAGGGAAATGGGAACACACTCCAGTATTCTTGCCAGGAGAATCCCAGGGATGAGGGAGCCTGGTGGGCTGCCATCTCTGGGGTCGCACAGAGTCAGACACGACTGAAGCGACTTGGCAGCGGCAGCAACAGGCTGCTGCAGGTTATGGGTCAAAGTCCTCTTTTTCGCATGTGGTCTGGCCGTGGCCTGTGTGTTGTTGCTCACTCTGGAAGCGGTCCATTCACAAAGCACCCCACATGGTGTGAGCACGCGCAGGTGCTTCTTGCTCTAATCATGGGGAAGAGTGACCTGAAGGGAGAAGACCCAGGTTTGGGTCTCCGCCTTCTTCTGCAGGCTGGGGAGGGTCCTCCAAGTTGGGGTGGCCACTTCTGCACAGAGCAGGGGCCATTCCTGCTGAGTGTCCCACCTGACTGTGATCAGCCCTCTCAGAGGTGACGCAAAGACCATGTGCTCTGTCTCGAGTCTGGAGAGCACGTTGCTGTGTCTGCAGAGATTCCCTTGAGGATAAAGGTGCCCCTGAGTGACCACGTGTTTCCAGTGCTCCCGATCTCTCAGGACTCTGCTGAGACGAGCAGACTCACACTTGGATAAAGCACTGCTTTATTCCAAGTCTGCGTGAGCCCTGGGTTTACCACTGGCGTGTGCTTTGCCCATTTCTCCAACACCCAGGCTCTTCGTGTGAAATGGTCCCACCTCAAGCTGCCCTGGGTGGATCTGGACTGGCTCATCGACATCTCCTGCCAAATCACAGAGCTGGATCTTTCTGCCAACTGCCTGGCGTCCCTCCCCTCGGTCGTCCCCTGGGGCCTCATCAACCTCCGGAAGCTGAACCTCTCGGACAACCACCTGGGGGAGCTGCCCAGCGTGCAGTCATCAGATGAAATCATCTGTTCCAGGTGGGCTCCTGCCTGCGGCCCCGGTGGGGGCCTCGCCATGTGAGCCTGGCTGCCCCCCACCCTCTGCTGCAGCATCTGCTTCCTGCGGTCGTGCTGCCTGACTGTAGCTGGTGCTTTGGAAAACAGATTTTCAGCTAAAATGAGAGAAGGAAGTTGTGCGTGCCTTTAGCAAGCTCTTGGGCACAAGGTCCTGGCCTACTGTCCACGTGAACACAGAGAGTTCTGCCAGGGTAGTTTGTCTGGCCCATGTGTCCACTCCTCTTTGTGGCCATGCAGGCCTGCTGCCCCATGATACCCAGTCTTGGTCCTGCAGGCAGGCATCAGAGGAAGGGGGCTGGTGGAAGCAATGGGGCCCAGACACCCCAGCTTTTGGCCTACCTCCCAAGGAAAGTGAGCAGGGCCTCCAAGAAGCAGTTAACTGCACAGGACTCTGGCCATGGTCTGACACTATGGGCAGCTCCTGTCTCTTTTTCTGGAACGCCTTGGGAAGACACCCAAGCCCCCCCGCTGAGGCTGCACAGGGAGGGGAAGGACCTTCCCTTCCCTGATGTACTGATGATCATGCCTGTAAGCCCTCATCCCGTATGGGACGTGAGCTGATTTCAAAAGCTAAGGCTCTAAGTGAAGTGAGGAAAAGAATGTTGATAAGAGCGTAGGGTCAGCAGTAACTTGTGGGAAAGAAGCCCCGTACAAAAAATTAAACAAGTTCCATGGAGTGGGGGTCCTTAACCAGGGCAGACCCAAGAGTCCAAAAGGTTACAAGCACTGCTCTCTGGACTTCCAGTAGCTTTAGGACACCAGCTTGTTCTGTTATCACATATGTGAAAAAGGTTACATCCCTACTGGTCCATGAGACCCGGACTCACCAAAGAGAGCTCTGGTCTTTTTCTACACACGACATAGTGACAGTAACACAATTTACAAAAATCATATTGGTGTTTCAGTGCACGTTCCTTATCCTTGTGCCAGGAGAAAAAGAAACATGTTTACAGAGAAATACACAACCACGGCTTGCTTCTGATGCCTTGACGTCCTTCTTTCCCAACTACAGGCTACTTGAAATTGACATTTCCAGCAACAAGTTGTCCCACCTCCCACCAGGATTCCTGCATCTCTTAAAACTTCAAAACTGACAGCTTCAAAAAACTATTTGGAAAAATTGTTTGAAGAAGAGACTGGTATGTTTCATCATCAGTAACCTGATATACTTTATCATTTCTCCTTGATTGGGATATTTTGTACCAATTCATCCTCTCTTATTTTCTCCTAGCCACGAACTGGATTGGTTTACGGAAGCTACAGGAGCTCGATGTTTCTGACAACAAACTGACAGAACTCCCTGCACTTTTCCTCCATTCTTTCAAATCGCTCAGTTGTCTAAACGTCTCCAGAAATAACCTGAAGGCATTTCCAGATGCCTGGGCTTGCCCTTTGGTTAGTAACTTGCGAGAAACCGAGAAACCGTGAAGGGAGCGGTCAGTCCCACAGAGCTGAGGGTGCACCGTGCTCCTCCCCTCGGTGTGCAGAGTTCCCCCATGTTCTAGAGGAGCGTGTCTGTCACTTGGCATATTGCAGCTGAGGGTCTCAGGCGGGTAACTCCCCTGAGAGCCAGCCCCCAGCTTTGGGTTTGCGATTGGCACCATAGCACCTACGGGACTTTCCACAGCTACAGCTTGGAAATGGAATGGCCCGGGTCGAGTTCTGTCCAGAAACGTGAGGCCATTCCCTTAGGACAGCCATAAAATAAGAATGAAGGAGAGGAGACGCAGTCTGCATGCATAGTACTCCCCTTCAAATGGTGGTTTTGTTTCTTGGCAAGTTTGCTTGTTAAAACTGGATGGGACAGCATAAAGTATATTTGTGTTTTCTTGCTGTTATTTTTAACAGCAAATATGGAAACTCTCCATTCCTAAAGTTGACTCATTGGAAAAGACTCTGATGGGAGGGGTTGGGGGCAGGAGGAGAAGGGGACGACAGAGGATGAGATGGCTGGATGGCATCACTGACTTGATGGACTTGAGTCTGAGTGAAGTCTGGGAGTTGGTGATGGACAGGGAGGCCTGGCGTGCTGCGATTCATGAGGTCGCCAAGAGTCAGACACGACTAAGCGACTGAACTGAACTGAACTGAATATTAATAATTCTAGTTTAAATATGTATATGTTGGGGGGGTAGGCTCCTCTTTAGAACACTGTCCTGAATTGTCCCATTATTTTCAAGGACAATGGGCCAGGCGTCCTGGGGGAAGGGAAAAGACCAAGAGCCACTTTGGTCTCCCCCAGGGAGCCTCTCCCACCCATTTTTGGAGCAGGACAGAAAAGCAGGGCAGGGATAGTCTGCACACAAGTGTGCTCAGTTGCTTCAGTCGGGTCTGACTCTTTTCGACCCCATAGACTGTAGCCCACCAGGCTCTTCTGTCCATGAAGACCTCCTGGCAAGAATATTGGAGTGGGTTCTTCATCGCTGAGCCACTAGAGAAGCCCAGGGATAGTCTGTAGCCTCTTAATTAGCTGAATTGTATTTATTACAGAGGTTTTTGTAATGGTCTTATTTTTAACATTAAATTTGGAAAGTCTTTCTCATAGAAACCCCTGCCTTTAAAAAGCTGATTAATTCTCTTTATTGTCATACTTGTAGAAATGTTGCAAAGCATCCAAAAATGCCCTGGAATCTCTACCAGACAAAATGGCTGTGTTTTGGAAGAACCACCTGAAGGATGTGGACTTCTCAGAAAATGCACTGAAAGAAGTTCCCCTGGGACTTTTCCAGCTTGATGTAAGTCAAGTAATAGCACCGTATTTCTCATTTTCAGCTTTTGTAAGAAAGCTACTCCACATTGCAGTTCTATGTACTTCTTCAGAGCTTTTGAGACAAAGAGAAAATAAGTTGAAAGAAAAGTTTAACCGTCAAGATCATGCATGGTTGTGTGCAAAGATTGAGAGGAAATGCGCAAAATGACAACAGCTCTGGGAGGAAGTAGGATGATGGGTTTTTATTTTCAGAATTTTCTTTAATGTTGACAGTAAGCACAGCCCCTTGGACCTTCTGTGGCTGTGTTCCTTCCTGGCTGGCGCACGAGGCTCGGGCGGCACTGCCGTCGTGTCCTTGCTCCCTACCCGGAAGCGGAAGAACTGGGATTGCTGGGCGTGAACTCAGGAAATGCCCTGTGCCAGAGCCCTGGCTGTGTGTGTCCCAGCAGGGCTTCTCTCAGACCTGTCTGTCTTTCCTGCTCCAGTGGGAACCTCTGAAAGTGCAGCGTGGGTCCTATTCACTGGTTGGTGCCCAGTGGGAAACTCTGAAAGTGCAGCATGGGTCCTACTCACCATTTGGTGCCCAGTGGGAACCTCTGAATGCACAGCATGAGGCCTAGTCACCACTTGGTACGCCTAGCCAGGCCTGGGTGGGGAACTCTCCATCACCCGAGAGGAGTCCACGTCAAGCCGGCAGAGGCTCTGTGACCCGGGCAGTCACCCTCGGTGTTGCTGCTGCTACCCGACCCCTGTCCAGGGTGTCACCTGGGCCAGCCCAGGGAGCCATCACGCTCTGCCCACCCCTCTTGTGCTGGCACTGTGGCCTAGGGCCTCAGACTTTTCTGCTATTCCCGGGATGGGTCCACAAGTAATCGTCACTCTTAAGAAGTGTCAGTTCATTCCTTTCATTCTGGAATAATTGCCTCGCCTTGGTCTGAAGGGAAGCATCTATTAACTGTCCCATTTGCCCTTTCTGCTGTGATGTCAGGAGTCTGAAGACTCTGTGAGGCCCCTCACTGTTGGAATCCCTGTGAGAGTGAATTAGTTATAACCGTTTGGTTTCCCTTCCGTTCCCCCCACCCCTGTGGTGTCTGACATCACCTTTGCCCTCTCTCCCCTCTGCCCCAGGCCCTCGTGTTCTTGAAGCTGCAGGGAAACCAGCTGGTGGCACTCCCACCTCAAGAGAAGTGGACCTGTAGGCAGCTCAAAACCCTGGATCTCTCCAGAAATCACTTTGGCAAGTAAGCAGGGGTCTCTGTCCCTGGTGAGCTCTCAGATGTGTGTGAGCCCAGTCGCAGACCCGTGGGATGGCATCCATGCGGGCTCGCCCGAACGGCCATGGCAAAGTGCTGGCCTCAGATGCTGGGGGTTAGGACTTCAACATGTCAGTGGGAGGGACGCAATTCAGCCTGGCACAGTATCCTACAACTGCCGATCTTTAAAGACTCCTGGAGACTCTCCCTGTATCAGCCTCAGTTGTCCTTCTGTTCAAATTGCCAGTCACTAGCCAATATGTGTAGACAGAATAAAATGTACCCTCCAA
This sequence comes from Nanger dama, assembly GCA_917880005.1. Lineage (NCBI taxonomy): Eukaryota > Metazoa > Chordata > Mammalia > Artiodactyla > Bovidae > Nanger > Nanger dama. The sequence goes on along the minus strand of CAKJTW010000044.1, from coordinate 5,181,493 downwards.
GGTCTCCTTAGGAAGACCAGCTTCCTTAGTTCACTGGCTGAGGGCCACCGCTGCGGCATCTCAGTGGGACTTTCCCCCTCTAAGAGAGCTTCCCCAGTGAAGAGAAAAGCAGCAGCCCCTGGAGCGGGCCTTCCTGCCTGAGATGGAAAAGCTCAGAGGTGGAAACCACCAGTCACCTTCTCTGCTTGTTTTTTTTTTTTTTTCCCAAAAGACTTGTGAGCATAACTGGTGTAGTTAGCAGACAGTGGCTGTCCACGCTTACACATCGGCCGCAGGGGCCCCAACACCCTGCTGGGGTAGTTTCTCCCTTCTTTCTGCGTGCCATTGCATAGTCACAGCCCGAGAAGAAATGTCTTTGCCATGCTTTCCTCAAACCTGGACGTTTCTCCCCTACAGAAACGAAGACATCCTTAAAACAAAGCGCATTTCCTTTTTCACCACCAGAGGCCGCCAGCGTTCGGGGTCGGAGGCAGGTATGTGTGTGGACGCCAGGAGGTGAGACGGCTGGGTTGGGGGGGTGGTCCCTGCAGGGAGACGGCTCCGGTGGGCTCTGCCTGCAGTGCCTGGTGGAATGCCAGAGACGCCCGTGCTTGATTCGGGCTCCTGACTGTGCCCGTGGTTCGTGTCACACAGATAGCCAATCTTTGTCCCGAAGCCCCCCTTTCCTGTTTGCAGCCCAGTAAGTCTAGCAGCTCCCGTGTATGGATGGCCTGCTCTGTGAGAACTGCCTTACCTTGCCTGCGTCAGTTTTCCTGTAACCACTACAACATGATGTGGGGTGTGATTTTCCATCTTGCCATTGAGGAAATTGAGCCTCCCGGAGTGTCTTCAATTCAGGCTTCCATAGCAAAGCACCACTGACTGGGTGGCTTAACCAAAAGAAATATATTTTCTCCCAGTTTTGGAGGCTGGAAGTCCAAGGTCAGGGTGCACAGTGAGTTTCTGGTGAAGGGCCTCTTCTGGCCTACAGACAGCTGCCTTCTTGCTCTGTCCCCCTGTAGCAAAGACAGCCCACTGATGTCTCTTCTTATAAGGACAGTAACAGCATCGTGGGGCCACTCTCGTGAGCTCATCTAAACTTGGTCACCTTCCAAAGACTTCATCTCCTAATGCCATCATGCTGGGGGTCAGGGCCCCCACTCACGGATGTGAGGGGACCCGATTCAGTCTGAGCACAGGGCTAACTGATGTGGGCAGGGGCTGCTGAGCGGGGGAGCCAGGCCAGCCCCGTGGCCTGGGCCTGGGGGCAGCGCTCTCCTGCCTCCACACCATGGCTTCCTGTGAGGCGAGTGGGGAAGCACCACGGTCCTGGGTCCTGCCGTTCGTCCTGGCTGTGCTGAGACTCTAGAGGAGCTCGAGGTCTTCCTCCAGACTCGTCAGAAACAGAACCTTTTCTAGAGGGTTGAGACTGGCCACATGACAAGGCCAGTTCAGCAGAGAACATTTCTAGGAAAAAAGTTCTTTTAGTTCCTCATTTCTGTAAGGTACAGCGAGAGGTGTGGACTTGTCCCTCTCATTCAATCACCAGCCCTCTTTTTCATTTGAAAGTCAGGAGTTCTAAAGCCATCAACACTCACAGATATATCCCTGTGGATACTGTCCAATGGAACCGATATTTAGGTTATTTTAGGTGTAATATAACTTTTTTCTTCAGCTTGATTGATCTATATTGACAACTACTTTTTAAGTGTAGGTGGTGTCAGGTGGGAATAAGCAATGCCACAGAGGCCAAGACACATTTACAGGAGGTGAACTAAACAGTCGGCCTGTTGCCCTGTTTTGATGATTATATATGAATGAAAAAAGAGTGTATCATAGTGGAACAGAGAAGAGGAATTTAGTATGACACAAGCGGCATTTCAACTCAGTGGGAAAAAGCAGGTCTTATTGTTTGAATAAATCGTGCTGATATAACTGCTTGTCCAGCTGAAAGAAGGAAAACACAGCACTAGGTGCCCACCTTACATCAGTTACAAAATATCTCCATGCAGATGTCAGCTTGCAGCATAAAAGAAAAAGAAAATAACATTTAAGAGCATAAATATATAATTTGAGTGTAGGCAGATCTTTAAAAGCTAGGTGGGAAATCCAAGAGTAATTTTTAAAAAGCAAAAAAATCTTTAGCATTGTAAAAACGGGAAAACTTTGTTCAATAAAAGGCATTGTAAGCAAAGTCATAATGCAAACAGACCAAGAGAAAATATTTGCAACAAAAATTGTTGCAACATAAACTGGCTTAAGTCCCTAATATACAAAGACGGCTTACAAATTGACTTTTTAAAAGTCAACCCAATAGGCAGAAACTGGGCAATGGATATAAACAGTTCACAGGAAAGGAAGTCCAGATGGCCCAGGAAGAAACAGAAAGGCCTCGAACTTCACTACTAAGGAAATGCAATTTGGAATTTCATAACTGATCCTTTTCAAAACAAAGAGCCTTAGGACTTTGGAAATTGAGTCCAGACCTGAGGATTTCACTTGGAGGGACGGAAAAGCAAGCATTTTTGTCTCAAGGAAGCCCAAACAGGCTGACGGGCAGGAGAAGGGCTGCTGGTGGACCTCAGCTGCACTCCCACTGCGGCAGGCCAAGCCTCGGGGGTTGGAGTGGACTAGAACGGTGTCTCTAGTCCAGAAAGGCAGACCGTGCCCGGCCCCTTAGGAGGTGGGCCAGCACTCCCCCAGGGGACCAGCCGCTTTTTCATGAAACTGCCAGAGTGCAAGACTAGAGGCACACTGGCCCCAGCGGGCAGAAACACGCACCGTGCCCTGAAAAGTGGCCCCATGGGGCCCAGCAGGGCCGTGGCTGGAGCTGGGGAGGACCCACCGCTCGGGAGGCTCCCTGGCAGGGGTGGGGCCGCTGAGCTGTCTGCACGCAACAAGAGCCCTGTGATTTTGTCGATTTTATCTAGAGAGTTGAGGCCCGTGCCTGGGTGAAAGAGAGAGACGCTTTTCCCAGGAGAGCTGTTGACCTGGGGTGAGGCATCATCTCTACTTGTTTGCAGATGGATAGAACACTCCAAGTAGATTTATGTACACTCAAGTAGTCACGTTGGCGCAATGGTCTTGTCCAAAAATAATTTGGATGGCCATTTTCACAGTAAAATTCAGACCAGCGGAGTCATAAATAATGTATGAATAAGTAATTACAGTTCATAAATACCTCAAGCTGTGCTCTCTGCCCAGCCCGGTTTTCAGAGTTTCCATTCTGGGCCAAGAGGTCTGTGACAGGTGTTGTCTCTGTTTAGAGGGCAAGTCCCTTATTCCATCTGTCTGTTTCTTAAAGAGGCTTCTTAAACAGCAAGGTGAAACTAAATATGGAAACTACAGAGGCCATGTGTTCAGAACATGTTCTCTGGGAAGAAAGTGGGTCTTTCTTGATGTTTTTTTCCCATGCGAATTAGGGCAGGGTGAAGTTGATCGTTCTTTTTCATTTAAAAAAAATTTTTTTGAACATTTTTCTTATAGAACAAGGATTAGTACAAAGCTATCCTTAAGAATCTGTTGCACATTTATTTCTGTAGGGGCCACTGTGTTGAGTCCCATTCATGTGGTACTAGCTGGGCAAATTATCCAGGCGCCAATATCAGTATTCTGTTATCATCTCTCCCAGAACATTCTCTGATGCCAGGTTACCCTATTACCATTGAGACTGCATCTACACGTGTGAAGAAAAGCCAGAGTTAAGGGAGGAGCTGTGATCCAGGGCAGAGGCATCGTTTCAGCCCCACAAAAGAATTCCAGCTTCTCTCTCTTGTATGTCTGGCAGAGACCTGGCTGAGAGGGCTTTGAGGCAGTTGTTTTATCTTGAATTTGAGCTGAAAGGGACCCTCAGGGGGTGCTCACCTGCCCCCATTCTCCCTGCCTCAGGAGAGGAGAAGGCGCTTCAGAGATTCTGTTGCAATTCAACCCTCTGATTCCTATCAGTTTCCAAGCTTTCCCCACATTCTTTCTTAACTCACACACTCTGGTGCGGTAGAAACAGCAAATTTGATGTAATTTTAATAGGAACCTCAAAACCAGCATATTTACTGAAATCACTTAAGTGTACTAGAGAGTTGACTTGTTCCTAGGAAGCATAAAAACCAAGTCCACATTATTATTTTTCAGTTAACTGGCTTTTTTTCAATTGAAGAAGTAATATATGCATTAATATATGGTAAACAAAATTTCTGAACTGCACCCAACGGTGTGGAGTGAATATTCAGTCTTCCAGTGTTACCAAACCGAACTCGGGTCCGCTCACTCGTGTCCAGTGAAGACCATGTAGCGACACCGGGTCGTGGTGAAGGCAAGAGCAGCGTTTATCGCAGGTGCCTGTCTAGGCAAGCAAGCTGTCCAGGCGGCTGGTGCTCACCGGCTTGAACTCCCCAAAGGCTTCTTTCAGGGAAAGGTTTCTAAAGACAGGGTGAGGGAGGAGGATTGTGGGGGGTGGGAGCAGCTCACGGACATTCACCTGACTGGTGGTGAGGCAGTCGGGAGTCAGCGTCAACTTTCTGGTTCCGAGCGGTCTGGGGTCTGCGTGCTTGTGGACAGCACGCAGTTAACTGCTTCCACCTGACGGGGTCTCAGACTCTGCCAAACAGCTCAAAATATTCGTGGCTCAGAATATTCGCTCTAGCCCTTGGGGAGGAGCTAAAGCTCCTTGACTTGTTTAATGGATGAATTATTATTTTGGCTTGCTTGGCTGTTTTCCTTTCTTTCTGTACTTTCTCAGCTTCTCTGATGAAAAGTACTCTTTGGAGCTGGGGAAGCCTAGAAGGCCCCAGTTTTTCTACAGACAAGAGGCGAGCAGAGGACGTGGGATTGGGGAGGGCTGTTCTGGGAAAGCCCCACAGGGTCCTGCTCAGTTACACCAGTGACCTCCTTCTCCAGAGAGAACTACAGAACTTCACACGTCTGTGGTAGCAATTGCATTTGTGTCTGACGTGCACTATAACACATAACATATGTAATGTGTGTATTTGTAGTTTATATACACATGCTGATAACAACATGTAACATGTATACACATGTGCATGTGTGGTATATGTGTGCATGCATATAATATGTGTGTGCACGTAACTTCACGTAACAAAAGCAAGCATGTAGGCATGTGGTTGTGTGTACATGCACATAACATATGGCATGCATAACTATGCACACATGCATATAACATATCTAAGTGCATGGGGGCTATTTTTTCACATGTCTGCACAGGTTTTATGGTACACAAATTTAGGCTTCTAGATACCTGCTTCCACACCTTGCTTTTTGATTTACCAGTATCTCTTGTGTATCTCTTCATAGCCATACATGTAGACTCAACCTGTGCTTTGTAATTGTTACGCTCCGAGTCCAAGTCTCCGAATAGACTGAGAGAACAAGTCCACCACGGCAATGCAAAAGCAAGAAGGGAGTTTATTGCTAACTCGAGTTAGGGCACTCTGTCACATCCAGTGCAGTGGAGTGAGGCAGAGAGCCCCGAGCCCAGAATTACAGGAGTATTTATAGACTTAGAACAAAGACAGGGAGTTGGCAAGGGCGGATTGGTTGCAAGGGGTTCTTGGCATCTATTAATTGGCTAAATTTTGCCATGCGGGCTCGCTTAAGGGACGTTTCGTGTTATCCGGGCTAGTTCTAACCAGGCTACGGGGAATACGCTGACTGGCTGAGTCTCAAGGTCGGGGGATGATGATCTCAGCTCCTCTGGGCAGTGACCCAGCTTTTTCTGTGATTGTAGCTCTGGCTACTTTAGTCCTTGAAGCTTGTCATGGCTTCTGTCAGGTCTCAACAGTAATAACTGCATAGAATCCCATTATTCATTTAACCAGCTCCTTTTGGGTGGACATACAAGCTGTCTTCTACCTTTGCTACTGCAGACTGTGCCACTGAGGGTCCTTGTTCTCACATCTTTGCCACACATGCTAGGATGTCTGTACGACCGGTTCCTAGAAGGGGAATCCCTGGGTCGGTGAGATGAGCATCTCATTCTGATAGATTTGTCAAAATACCCTCTAGAGGTTGTACCAGTGTATGCACCCACCTGCGTCCATGCTGTCATGGCCCAGAATTATCTTCCAGTGTACAGTCTGCTTCGTCATTTCTTTGCAGTGTGTGTACTCGAATTTCCCGCCTTCCTAAGTGAGTCTTTGGAAGTCCTTTGTCTGAACGACAACCACCTGGATGCAGTCCCGCCCTCAGTGTGTCTGTTGAAGAGCTTATCAGAACTCTACTTGGGGAAGTAAGTACCCAGCCAGTGCTGCTGCACCGGCCCTTCAGTCCAGGAAGCAGAATGTCCTTGTGTGAACCATCCGAGGACACGGGAGCCAGGGAGACATTATCTACATACCAAGAAGCAGCAGTCGGATTTTCAGAGCCAGACTTAGTCAAAGAGGTAGGGGAGGGGGGAGGTAGGGGTAGCTATGCAAGGATGTCTACCTTGCTGTTTCACTCATTTATAATGGAAAGAGCGGCTCAATCATCCATCCTTTCATTCACTGAGTACCTGCTGCCGCATAGTGCCGAAGGATTCAGACAGTGTGCACAATAATTCAGGCTACATTGCCTTGTCTAGAAGAGGTAGTAATCATCTTTTTGAGTGTAATGAATCGAAGAGATGGGGAAGTTGGGGGAGGGGACCCTGTTCTGAGCCATGGGGATTTGCAGAAGACAGAGCTGCCACTGTGCCGCTGGCTTCCCAGGGGAAAAGGCTTTGGAAAACCATGCGTGTTCAGTTGCACAGTCTGATTCTTTGCGGTTCCATGGACTGTAGCCTGCCAGGTTCCTCTGTCCATGGAGTTTTCTAGGCGAGAATACTGGAGTGGCTTGCCTTTTCCTGCTCCAGGGGATCTTCCCAACCCAGGGACTGAACCTGCATTTCTTGCATCTCCTGCGTTGGCAGCAGATTCTTCACCACTAGGGCCACTTGGGAAGGCTTTGGAATTAGTATTTAAATGAAACACTTGAAATCAGGGCCCAAGATATTTGGTTTGGGGTACACATTGTCAGTGGCCCCTCCAGGCCCTACAGGCCGCGAGGCTGACAGGCTGCTGTGTATGTGTGTTCTCCCACGGGGTGTGTGTGTGTGTTCTCCCACGGGGTGTGTGTGTGTGTTCTCCCACGGGGTGTGTGTGTGTTTTCCCACGGTGTGTGTGTGTGTGTTCTCCCATGGTGTGTGTGTGTGTGTGTGTGTGTTCTCCCGGTGTGTGTGTGTGTGTGTGTGTTCTCCCGCGGTGTGTGTGTGTTCTCCCATGATGTGTGTGTGTGTTCTCCCGTGATGTGTGTGTGTGTTCTCCCACGGGGTGTGTGTGTGTGTTCTCCCCGCGGGGGTGTGTGTGTGTTCTCCTGTGATGTGTGTGTGTGTTCTCCCGTGGGGTGTGTGTGTGTCTGTTCTCCTGCAGGGTGTGTGTGTGTTCCCCACGGGGTGTGTGTGTGTTCTCCCGCAGGGTGTGTGTGTGTGTGTTCTCTCCCGTGGTGCGTGTGTGTGTGTTCTCCCGCAGTGTGTGTGTGTGCTCTCCTGTGGTGTGTGTATGTGTGTTCTCCCGTGATGTGTATGTGTGTGTTCTCCCACGATGTGTGTGTGTGTGTTCTCCCGTGATGTGTGTGTGTGTTCTCCCACGGGGTGTGTGTGTGTGTTCTCCCACGGGGTGTGTGTGTGTGTTCTCCTGCGGTGTGTGTGTGTTCTCCCATGATGTGTGTGTGTGTTCTCCCGTGATGTGTGTGTGTGTTCTCCCACGGTGTGTGTGTGTGTGTTCTCCCACGGGGTGTGTGTGTGTGTTCTCCCACGGGGTGTGTGTGTGTGTTCTCCCGCGGTGTGTGTGTGTTCTCCCATGATGTGTGTGTGTGTGTTTCTCCCGTGATGTGTGTGTGTGTTCTCCCACGGGGTGTGTGTGTGTGTTCTCCCGCGGGGGTGTGTGTGTGTTCTCCTGTGATGTGTGTGTGTGTTCTCCCGTGGGGTGTGTGTGTGTCTGTTCTCCTGCAGGGTGTGTGTGTGTTCCCCCACGGGGTGTGTGTGTGTGTTCTCCCGCAGGGTGTGTGTGTGTGTGTTCTCTCCCGTGGTGCGTGTGTGTGTGTTCTCCCGCAGTGTGTGTGTGTGCTCTCCTGCGGTGTGTGTATGTGTGTTCTCCCGTGATGTGTATGTGTGTGTTCTCCCACGATGTGTGTGTGTGTGTTCTCCCGTGATGTGTGTGTGTGTTCTCCCACGGGGTGTGTGTGTGTGTTCTCCCACGGGGGTGTGTGTGTGTGTTCTCCCACGCGTGTGTGTGTGTTCTCCCATGATGTGTGTGTGTGTTCTCCCCCGTGATGTGTGTGTGTGTTCTCCCACGGGGTGTGTGTGTGTGTTCTCCCGCGGTGTGTGTGTGTTCTCCCATGATGTGTGTGTGTGTTCTCCCGTGATGTGTGTGTGTGTTCTCCCACGGGGTGTGTGTGTGTGTTCTCCCACGGGGTGTGTGTGTGTGTGTTCTCCTGCGGGGGTGTGTGTGTGTGTTCTCCTGTGATGTGTGTGTGTGTTCCCCCACGGGGTGTGTGTGTGTGTTCTCCCGCAGGGTGTGTGTGTGCTCTCCTGCGGTGTGTGTATGTGTGTTCTCCCGTGATGTGTATGTGTGTGTTCTCCCACGATGTGTGTGTGTGTGTTCTCCCGTGATGTGTGTGTGTTCTCCCACGGGGTGTGTGTGTGTGTTCTCCCACGGGGTGTGTGTGTATGTTCTCCCGCAGTGTGTGTGTGTGTGTTCTCCCGTGGTGTGTGTGTGTGTGTTCTCCTGTGGTGTGTGTGTTCTCCTGCAGTGTGTGTGTGTGTGCTCTCCTGTGGGGTGTGTGTGTGTGCTCTCCCGCGGTGTGTGTGTTCTCCTGTGGTGTGTGTGTGTGTGCTCTCCTGTGGTGTGTGTGTGTATGTTCTCCCGCAGTGTGTGTGTGTGTGTGTGTGTGTGTGTGTGCTCTCCCGCGGTGTATGTGTGTTCTCCCATGGTGTCTGTATGCCCTCAGCAATCCTAGCCTCCGAGAGCTCCCTCCTGAGTTGGGGCAGCTGGGCAACCTCTGGCAGTTGGACACTGAAGAGCTGACTATCAGCAACGTGCCTGCAGAGATCAGAAAAGAAGGTAGGGCTTCTTCGGCATTGCAAGCCCCCTCCCAGGGAAAGATGCTCGAGTCTAGTTGCTAAGGGCCTGGAGTAGACACTCCTGGGGACCCATGGAGCCTCCCTCCAGCTCCCACGTTTGGGAAGATGCTGCCAAGTTCTGTGGAACTAGGATGCTGTCTTTAGAGCCCTGACTTTTAGATTTCACTTTTGGGGTGAATTGTATCACACCTTCTCTCCATAGACCCAAAAGTCTTCTCAGTTCATCCCATTAGAATACACAGAAGGTGTTCCTTCAGACAGGACTTTGTTTCTCAAGAGCTGTCAGTGTGTTCCCCTCTCTGTGTCAGCAGCAGCATCTCCTTTGCCCTTCTGTGGTTTTGCACAGGCCCCAAAGCGATGCTGTCTTACCTGCGTGCTCAGCTGCGGAAAGCAGAGAAGTGCAAGCAGTTGAAGATGATCATCGTGGGTCCGCCGCGTCAGGGCAAGTCCACCCTCCTGGAGATCTTACAGACGGGGAGGGCCCCCAGGTGGTACACAGCGAGGCCACCATCAGGACCACCAAGTGGGAGCTGCAGAGGCCGGCTGGCTCGAAAGCCAAGGTCAAGGATGATCGGCGTGCAGAGTCCCTGTGGGAGGGAGGGTGTGCCCAGGGCCCCTGCTTCCTCTTCTCCAGAGAGCCCAGGACTTTCTCTGCCCAGTGTCTGAGTCCCAGGATATTTGCAAGAGTCATCATGCACTGTTTCAAACCAGCTCCTACCAAGGACAATGAATCATTTCTTAAATGTCCTTGTATTTTTCTTTTTATAGCTGAGCTGAGGTTCCAGGCCAGTGGTTCCAGGCCTGGCTGACAGTTAGACTTTTTGATGAGCTTTTAAAGACCACAGGCCTCATCAGCTCTAACCCCAAGGACTGTGATTCAGATGGCCTATGACAGGGGCCTTCCCCATGGCGGAGAATGAACTACCACTATAGGAGTGAGACACACCAGTACCTTCCCCTAGCAGGAAGGCTGAGAAGGCAGCCCCAGAATGAAGGCCCTGTCCTCGTTGACACCCACTTTCGCCCCAAGTTCTGAAAAGTCCAGTTTCTAAGCCCTATTTTAAATGAGTTCTTCAATGAGCCTGTTAATCATCCTATTTTCCATTCAGTATGAGCCAGATGAAAGCTAAAATTGTCTTACACTTGAATCAGAGAAGGGAGCCTGTTTTCTCCCAGCCCAAGGGATGGGTACATGCCAGTGATGCCTCCCTTACCTGTTGCTGTGTTTGTGGTATACACGTGGCCACACAGGCGCAAGGAGGTTATTTGTGGAAAATTCAGCAGCCTTGAGGCCAGAGGCTGCATGATGTTCCCCATGGCCTGGAAACCAATTTTGTTGCAGAGTCTTTCATACAGAATCACTTTGCAAGTCAAGGAAATCCAATTTGAGTCATTAGGCGTTTAAGCCGAATGTCTGTTTTTTTATAACTTAAAAAAATCTCTTTCATTGGAAGATAATTGCTTTACAGTGTTTTGGTTTCTGCCATACAACATGAATCAGTCATAACTCTGTGTGTGTGTGTGTGTGTGTGTGTGTGTGTGTGTGTGTGTGTGTATATATATATATATATATATATATCCCCTCCCACTGGAGCCTCCCTCCACCACCCCTCTAGGTCACACAGAATACCAGGTTGGGCTCCTTGTGTTATGGAAAGTCCTCAAAAATCTAGCAATAAAACTACCATGAAAAGTGAAAGTGAAGGTCGCTAAGTCATGTCTGACTCTTTGCGACCCTATGGACTATACAGTCCATGGACTTTTCCAGGCCAGAATACTTTCCCTTCTCTAGGGGATCTTCCCAACCCAGGAATTGAACCCGTCTTCCACATTGCAGGCGGATTCTTCCCCATTGAAGGCTGAGCCATGAGGGAAGGCCACCCCAGCAATCCCACTACTGGGCATATACCCTGAGAAAGCCACAATTCAAAAAGATACATATACCCCAAAGTTCGCTGCAGCACTATTTACAATAGCCAGGGCATGGAAGCAGCCTAGATGTCCATCACCAGATGACTGGATGAAGAACTTGTGACACATAGACACGATGGAATATTACTCAGCCATAAAAGGAACGAATTTGAGTTGGTCGTAGTGAGGTGGGTGAATGTAGACGTGGACTCAGAAACTAGCCCTCTAGAGAGTGGAGATCTGCCCGCTAGGGCCAGGACAGTCAAATCATTCACACCAGCACTGCCCCCTTCCCCAGAAAACCCCAGAAACGAAACCTAGGTAACGCATGTCCACAGGTTTTTGAAAGTAACCGGAATCTCTGGATTCTCTCCTACTTTTTAAAGCTGTTCTCCAGCTGCTTTTCCAGCTGTTCTCCAGCGAATAGCTGTCTGAGGTTTGAGGGGGAACCCCCACCCCTTCCTTTCTGCCGTCATTCACGTTTCCGCCTGCCCTTTCCAGTGAAGGACAACCACCTGATCTTGTGAACGCTCAGCTCTGCAACTCTCTGTGTGGCCGGGCCTTCAGCCAGCTTAGAACAGCTGTCCATTTTCATCTTTTTTACCGAAAAAGCCGGTCAGCACACTGTTTGGAGGCCAAGCTGCATCATGGTGGGAATGATTCTTTGCCACCAAGAAGCGCAGCTCGGGCCAGACTCCGACCTCGTAGCACGATAGAGAAACCGCGGTTCACGCAGCCGTCCCGGAAGCCCCCCGCAGCTGACCTGTCAGCGTGCTCAGGGCCCTCTGCCGCCCGCGGGCGCCGCCCTCTGGCTGGCGCAGTCCCCCGGCCCATCGGCGCGGGCAGTTGCCCACGCTCAGACGGAGCGGCAGTCTTGCTGTGCGCGCTGCCGTCAGGCTCCTCTGACAGGCGTCCCTCACCCCCCGCGCCTGGAACGGCCGCAGACCCCCCCGCCCGAGGGAGCCACCGTCCAGCGCCCACCGCTCGGGGCTGCTGGGCCCCTCCTGTCCCTCAGACGGCTGGTCCCTGAGACGCACAGCGGAGCGGGGCGGTGCTTTCCGCAGCTGCGCCTTTCCAGACCCCCGTGTGCGAGTTCTCAGTGGCACTGGCTAACGCCCTGGTTGCTAAAGTTTCTCCCTGTCCCTGCCCTGTTGCTCAAGCAGGTTGAGTCTGTGGAGTTCACCGTCTGGGACATCGGCGGCCCCGCCAGCATGGCCACGGTCAACCAGTGCTTCTTCACGGACAAGGCCCTGTACGTGGTGGTCTGGAACCTGGCTCTGGGGAGGAGGCCGTGGCCAGCCTTCAGTTCTGGCTGCTCAACATCGAGGTGAGGGGCCCCCGCCTCCAGCCTTCAGCCCTCAGGACGTCTCAGGGGTGGGGGTGGGGGCACAGGAGACGGGTAGGGAGACCCTGGGTGCGCTTGGCTGCTGCGTCACGGAGGCCCCAGGATCGCAGATCCGCTGTGAAACGCAGCCTTCTGTCCCTCCTCTGCTACACGGTTGATGGTGCCCCTTGTCCTTTGCTGCTTCCTTGGGTGTAAGAGGACCTGCATCTTGGACCAAGGAGGGGAACAGGGCTCTCCTGCAGTGGAAAGGTGATGTGGGCCAGGAGGTGGGGTGCAGTCTGAAGGAATCAGAGGTAGAAACCCCAGGGAGGGAGTCGAGGGCCCTCACACACCCCTGGCGTGCGGCAGGCCCTCGAGGTTTACAGAGAGGAGTTCCAGGGCACCAGCTGAGGGTCGTGGGCGTCCAGGGTTGACACACCTGCCGCCCAGGGGACGTTTCCATCCTCAGCCCAGACTCTCTCTTGCAGGCCAAGGCCCCAAACGCCGTGGTGCTGGTGGTAGGAACTCACCTGGACTTAATTGAAACCAAATTCCGGGTGGAGAGGATCGCCACTCTGCGCGCCTATGTGCTGGCCCTCTGCCGCTCACCCTCTGGGTCCAGGGCCACCGGCTTCCCGGACATCACGTGTAAACACCTACAGTGAGTGTCCTACAGCATCCTGTGCACCCAGCCTCTCGGGGCTGTGGCTGCCCGCCCCTCTCTGTCCGTCTCTCCAGAGACAGCTGCTCTGCCCACAGGGGGCTCATGAGGGGGCGCTTTGCTCCTCTGGAGCCCATCTAGGGTGAAGTGTGGCAGCTGCGACCTGAGGAAGGTGTGGTGCTGCCCGAGGACCTGCAGGGCAGGGCCTGGAGACCCTGTCTGAACTGCCCATCTGGGTCTCCCCGCTGCCAGGCCCACTGTGCTTGCAGCCCCAGTGGCACCGGCAGACAGGAGCTCACACACCACCCAGCACACTGTTGGTTGCTGGGCAAGAGCAGCCCCCAGGCGTGGCCCTGGGCCGCCCACAGGGTCCGAGTGGTCTCGAGGGCTGGGATGGGTGAGGGTGCCACAGGGGGGTGACGGGGCACACTGGAAAGACTGACCGAGGTGCCACACTGTGGTCCCCCAGCACCACATCAGGCCTCAGTAAGTCTCCGTGCCTGTCTGTCATGAGCTTTCTCAACTTGCCAGTGTTTGGGATGGAACCTTTGGGAAAACAGAGACCCTGCAGTGCTGGTCAGAGAGGGGCGTGTGGTTGAGTGCACACACTTCATTTTTTACCCACAGTGAACTCTCCTGTAAGAGCCTGGAAGGTCAGGAAGGGCTGCGGCAGCTCATTTTCCAGGTCACGTGCAACATGAAGGACGTGGGCAGCACCATCGGCTGTCAGCGACTTGCAGGGAGGCTGGTGAGTACTTGTCATCCCCTGGAAGCAGGGAGGCTGGTGGGTACCCCTCATCCCCTGGAAGCGGGGAGGCTGGTGGGTATCCCTCATCCCCAGGCAGCAGGAAGCTGGTGGGTACCCCTCATTCCCAGGAAGCAGGAGGCTGGTGGGTTCCCCCTCCCCCTGGAAGCCAGAAGGGCCCGCTCTCCACCTGTCAGGGGGTCCGCACCTCCCTCTCCCCGCTGCCCTGAGGCACATTGCTATGCATGCTGTGGGTTGGGCCCTGAGGCCCCTGTGTGAGCGGTTTCTAGGGGAAGGTGGCAGAGACAGCCTGCCTTCCCGGTGCTCGGGAAGCTGGCGGGAGGCCCCGAGCCTGAGGGCCCAGGCTTGCCCTCCTTCCCCAGATCCCCAGGAGCTACTTGAGCCTCCAGGAGGCTGTGCTGGCGGAGCAGCAGCGCCGTAGCCTGAGCGACGATGTGCAGTACCTGACGGACCGGCAGCTGGAGCAGCTGGTGGACCAGATGCCCGGAAGCGACATCCGGGACTACGAGGACCTGCAGTCTGGTGGGCAGGCAGCAAGGGCAGGCTGGGTGGGCAGGCCGTGACGGCTCAGCTGAGTGCCAGCAGGCACAGCCATGGGTGGGGTCCTGGGGAGGGGCACCCAGACTTTTCACTGCTCTGTGCACAGCTGCAGATGATGACAAAGACTTAGCTATCGATTTGGGGTGGCAAATCCATTTTAACGCATAAGCAGATTTGCACAGATGGAATGCATGAATTATGGAGGTCAGTACGTTGGCCTCTTGAGAACCTGTGAGGAGGCAGCTGACTGCTGCGAAGGGCCCCATGTGTTGGGAGCTTCCTAAGAAGAATCTGTGGCCTGGCGCCCCTAGGAGGAGGTCACCCAGAGCCCCTTCTGCCCTTTGTTTGACGCTGCCCCCTCGTCCCCTCCCGGGCAGCCATCAGCTTCCTCATCGAAACGGGCTCCCTGCTGCACTTCCCGGACACCAGTCACGGCCTGAGGAACCTCTACTTCCTCGACCCCATCTGGCTGTCCGAGTGTCTGCAGAGGATCTTCAACATCAAGGGCTCTCGGTCGGTGGCCAAGAACGGGGTGATCAGGGCCGAGGACCTTCGGCTGCTGCTGGTCGGCACGGGCTTCACCAAGCAGACAGAAGAGCAGTACTTCCAGTTCCTGGCCAAATTTGAGATCGCCCTGCCCGTGGCCAACGACAGGTGAGGTGGCGGACTGGGCCGGGCCAGCTGCTCCCCGCAGGAGGGAATGAGGGCCAGGGCCTCTGGTGGCCCGACGGGGTTTCCAAGGATGGGCCCTCACAGCGGCTGCCTGCCTGGGCTGGGGCAGGGTGGCTGGGCTCAGCCGGTCCCGGCTGGCTGCTCCTCCCTGTGCCTTGGGTGTCTCTGTTCAGGGGTTCAAAGAAACCCATTTATTGCAGAGGCGTAGGAAAACATGTAAGCATGGCAATGGCCTTAAAAGTAGCTTTGGGGAGTTCATGCTTTGGGTGGTTGATTGGTTATTTGATGAATAAAAATGGAGTAGGTACAAAAGTATGCATGCTAACTCTCCAGCCCAGTTTCAAAATGCAGGGAGGGCAGGGACTCGAGGGCATGTGAGTTCAATCTAACTGCTCCCTGGCTTGGTTCTCAGGGCCTCCTTTCTCTACTTCAGTTTCAGCTGTTTCCTGGGTCTGATGCTGATGCTGGCCGTGAGGCAGTGGCCAGGATGCCAAATCCCCAGACCCTTTTGATGCCTGTCATAGAACACAGCACCACCGGCCCCTTAACCCCAGAGCTCTGGGGGGAACACCCTCTGGACTCCCACGGGCTGGCCTGGCCACTGTTTGGCCAGCCAAACAATTCCATCAGCTCAGTCTGGATCTCTTGGGAGCCAACTCTGGGCCGTCTCTTCCTGAGCTCCCACCCATATTTCCACTTGGTCTAAGGACTGTGGGAGGGGCCTCAGTCCTTCCTGCTTCAGCCCCATGGGGACCAAGAGTGAGTCCTAAAAAGAGAAACCCCAAAGAGGAATTCAGAATCCACATGAACCCTCACATCCTCACCCAGGTGTGTCCTTGACTTTGGCCCCTGGTAAAGCAGCCTGTGAGTTTACAGCATTGCTGGAATTTGACAGTTTTCTGATTATTTTATCAACAGGTTAGAGGAATGTGGAAATACTATTACTCTGTAAAAGCAACTGCCTCTTTTTTTCCTCATATGTAAAATAGAAATAATACTATCACCTACTAGTATTATAGTCAATGTGAGGATTAAATCAGAGAGTACATGTGAACTATGAAATGTATCTCCTGCACCTTTGAGCTTCAGGGACATCAAGGATTATCAGTGCTGTTATTGTTACTATCTTTGTGTTAAGTACTCATAGGCAGTGGTGTCTAGTTCCATCTAAAGTCAGGAGTGTCTGAGCATTATACCTACCTCTAAGTGTAGATATAATGGGTCCCCTGTACCCCAGAGACGAGGAGTTTCAGCTCTTTGCACCATAAGCTTTTATATGATCAACAAAAACAAAGGCATTTGCTGCTCCTTTTAGAGCGTGGCTTTCAGCCTGCAGTCCCTGGGAAAACCTTCAGGGCCTCTCTAAACCTCTCTCTGCACTTCCGAGTGTTTGCGCTTCTTCCAGGCGGGGATGCTCTGGCTCGCAGCACTCGGGGAAGGCTCCGGCCCAACTGCTGAGACAGCCTCGGGGACGTATCATGGACTGGCTCCACCGTAGTGCGAACCTCGTGCAGTGCCAGGTCTTCATGGCTTTCTATTCGGCAGGCACATGAAGAGCTCCCCTCTTAGCTCCCCGAGCCCACGCCTTTGGCAGCCCTGCCCTGTTAGTGGTCGCTCTCAAGCCAGTGCCGGTGGTTTCGCCCAGGGCTCTGCTCACGTTGAGAGGCGCTTCCTTTGCCCATCAGTTTAAACCTCTTCACTTGCCATTCTGGCTTTTAAGTCATCCGTACCTTCAAAAATATTGAACACCTGCTGTGTGTGCCGCGTGCTGGGGCACCTGGGTACAGAGTGTGCCCCCTCCCTCAGGGCACGCCGGCCACATGGAAAGCATCGGCAAGTCCCAGGGCACAGCCATGGAGGGGGTCCCATGCGCCCAAGCTGAGCATGGCATAGGCAGAAGAAGCAGGCTAGATCTCACTGGGCACTGACAAGGGCCTTCTGTTTGAGGCCAGAGAGATAAAGAAGGACTTCTCAGAACTGAAAGGCATGTGCCAGAGACTTCCTGGCTGTGGAGAGAGGCACTCCAGCTGGGGTCGTTGACAAGGTCCTTTGGGCCAAGACCTATAATGGCTGAAAAGGACCGAAATGTCACCATCTGTCCCCTTGGACCTCACCTACGCAGCCGCTGTCCGTCCTTCTCTAACCCCCGGAAGGCTGCATCCCCACTCTTCCGCCATCAAGGAAACAGAATGGCAGTGAGACTGGGCCGTGTGCTGAAGACACCCTGGGTACTCCAGCCCAGGCTGCCTTTGAGTTTTCCTTCCACAGTGTTTCCAGGGGTTCCTTTCAGAAAGTCCCTAAACTAATGGAATTTTAAAGGATTAGGAGAACTGAAGGCAAGCCTTTAAGGATGCACCACGGCTCTGCCCAAGGCCACCTTGGCTCCTCCAGGACACACAGAAGATGCTGGTTTTCAGGGAATTATTGGAAGGACCTCCCTCGTTTCAGTTCATTACAAATGATCGCAGTCATGAACAGCTCACTGACACTGCGATTCAGTGCTTTTATAAGAGTGCTCTTATAAAACATCATTCTTTTGCACAAAGAGCCTCCTTCGAAATTTCAAGGTAATTGTGTTGTCTCAACTGGTCAAGAACAATAAATAGCTTCTAAGGCCAGAGACGTTTCTCTGACCCCCGATATCTTGTCCTTGGAACTGTGCAGCTGTATTTGTTTTTCCTTCACCATCCGAAGTTAATTTTAAGTAACTCCCCAATCGAAACCCGGTTTACAGAGAACCAACTGTGATTTGTTGTGTCTGTGTTTACGACCACAGATGTTTTCACGTCTTCCCTTGCCGTGTTCTAGTCTCTGTCTAAGAGACTTTGACAAACTGATTCGCTATGCCTATCTTCGTTTTCTCTTGGAGTATTTATGCTCACCATATAAACTACCCCCTCTTTCTAAAAATGGTTCCAAAGGCCCTGGGAGGAAGGCATCGGGCAACCTGAGCTGTTTCAGCAGATCCCACCCCAGGACAGACTGTCTGCAAGGGTCAGAGGCCCACAGCAGAGCTCAGGCCTCAGTTCACCAGCCCCCTTTGGTGTTTCAGCTATCTCCTGCCACATCTCCTTCCATCCAAACCCGGCCTGGACACCCACGGCATGCGGCACCCCACAGCCAACACCATTCAGAGAGTGTTTAAGATGAGCTTCGTTCCGGTTGGTTTCTGGCAGAGGTTTATAGCACGGATGCTGATCAGCTTGGCTGAGATGGACCTCCAGGTAGTTGCCTTTCCTGCATAGGGCACTATTTGCTTGCAGGCCAAGCCCCTGCGGCTATGCCCTGGTGGGAGTGGGGGGAGGGAGATACCCTTTGCTAGAGGAGCCTGAATGAAGACCCTTTCCTGTAGCAGAACTGCTGGCTTAGGGTCTGGACGCTGGTACAGCATGTCTGCCCCCCTTTCCTGTGGGCCACAGACCCACTTGAGTCATTTTGTCAGTGCCAAATCAGCACCTGGCTGGCTTGGACAGACTATCCCATGAGGACCAGTGGTTTCAGTCTTACCAACATCCACATTTCCTGGCTCTGTGGTTGTGGACCGGGACTCAGAGTCTGCTTATCCAGACACTGACCTTGAATATGCTGCTGCTCAGGGATGATGCCCGGGAGAACCATGGTTTTGCCATTCAGGCTGTGACTGAACTCCCTGGGGAGCTCTTGATAGACACAGACCAACAAGTCAGAATCTATGGGTGTGGCACACAGGGATCATATTTTTAAAGCTCTCTGGGTGATTGATTTCACTGTCCAGTCAAGTTTGAGAACTGGCATAGAACTTTAACTTGGTTTGGGAGGAGTAACGACCTAATAGAAGGAGTTCTTTTCTGTGGGTTCACCTGGGGTTGTTGGAGGAGGGCTTGACTATCAGTCAATATTCATTTCATGCAGGACAATAATATAGAAGTGATAGTTGGCTAGAGCAGTAGTTCTCAAAGTGGGGGTCCCTGGGCCAGCAGAATCAGCCTCACTTGGGAACTTGTTATAAGTACAGATTCTCAAACTGAATCTATACTGAAAGTCACTCAGTCATGTCCAGCTCTTTGCGACTCCATGAACTATAGCCCTCCAGGCTCCTCTGTCCATGGAATTCTCCAGGCCAGAATACTGGAGTGGGTAGCCTTTCCCTTCTCCAGGGGATCTTCTCAATCCAGGGATTGAACCCAGGTCTCCCACATGGCAGGTGGATTCTTTACCAGCTGAGCCACAAGGGAAGCCCAGGAATACTGGAGTGGGTAGGCTTTCCCTTCTCCAGCGGATCTTCCCGACCCAGGAATTGAACCAGGATCTCCTGCATTGCAGGTGGATTCTTTAGCAACTGAGCTCTCAGGGTAGCCCTCAGGCCTGCTCCAAACCCCTGCATTAGAAGCACTAGTATAGAACTCATGGCTCTGTTTCTCAGCCTTCCAGAGAATTCCCA
This sequence comes from Nanger dama, assembly GCA_917880005.1. NCBI lineage: Eukaryota > Metazoa > Chordata > Mammalia > Artiodactyla > Bovidae > Nanger > Nanger dama. The sequence goes on along the minus strand of CAKJTW010000044.1, from coordinate 5,162,108 downwards.
CCTACTTCACCTTGTGAGAACCCCTGACATAAGCCAGAATTGTTGAATAATGGGCAGTAAACTCAGTATGAGTTTGCCTTTGACGTGTTCGAGTTATAAGGCCCTTATGGAATTAAACTTCCTGCCTATTAAATAGAGATATTCTTTGATCTCCCCATTTTATTGAAATGTTCAAAAGTAAGTGCAAGAGCTGGAAAGTACCCAAACCTCTCACAGCTTGTGTTAGCAGGAAGGAATCTTGTTAGCAACCCAGTTGGGTGCACTGACAGGCAGAACGAGTGGGCGCAGGGCAGGCTCTCCCAGTGTTCCCGCTCAGTCACCCTTCCTCCCTTTGAACTCTGCTTCCTGCTGTGTTCTAAGTGGGAGGTCACACACACCCCCCGCTCCCCCACCGAGGTCGGCGTCGTGTGAGGCCTGAGCTCCCAAGGGGGCTCAGTGGCTGGCTGGGTGGGCGCCCTTCACAGCAGCATCCCTCACTCAGAATTAGGAAAAGAAGCTTTGCTGGAATTCAGTTTCAGAAGTAATCAAAGGTATGCAGATTCAAGCATGGATAATATACTACTTTTCACCTATCAAACTAGCAGAGAGCTGACAGCCAGCCCTGCAGTCAGGGAAGTTCGCACATCACGGTGAGTGGGCATACAGCTTAGTCACCCTGGAAGGGATTCCTCACTAGGAATCCAGAGCCTGAAGACATTCAAGCCCTTTGACCCAGTAATCCTACCACTATAAATCTGAACTATAGCAGTCATTTGAAATCAGAGAAAGCTCTGTGCTTTTTTCATGTTCATTTGGCTTATCCAGAAGAGCAAAAGACTAGAACCAATCTAAAAGTCCAAAGAAGAGAATGACTCAACAAATTACTTAATAAAATATTGAGATTTAGAAAAATGAATTTTATGAGTTTCTAATCAGACAGGAAAAGCATAGTTTTTAAAAGTACACACAATTAGCAATTTAGAAATGCAAAGTTACAAAATATGGCCTCAGCTGTTTTATAAACATTACAGATAGGAAAAAACCTAGAATAGATACACCAAAATTTTCATGACCTGTGTGTTAGTTATTTTCTCTTATATTTCTCTGTATTTTCCATATTTTCTAAGGTAACCTTTTGCTTGTAAAATCAGGGAGGGAAAAGGCCTATTTTCGGTGTTTTAGGGAAAATGTGTTCCCAGAGTATCCTGGAGGCTCCTTCAGATGATGCAGCATTTCGTTTGGCAGCAAGATAAGGGTGCGAGGGGGCGGGGGAGGGGGTCGGGAAGACGGGCAGTGTCCTTTGTCCACATGGGGCCAGACGGGCCTCCTCACAGCTCTGCCCAGGGCCAGCACGGAGCCCAGAATACTCAAGCAGGGTCTTTTCTCTTTCAGCTGTTTGAAAACAGGAAGAATACTAAGAGCAGGCACAGGAAAGTCACCATTTATAGTTTTACAGGAAACCAGAGAAATCGTTGCAGCACATTCAGAGTGAAAAGGAACCAGACCATCTATTGGCAGGAGGGGCTCCTTGTCACTTTTGATGGGGGCTACCTCAGGTAAGTGCACGAGGGGCTCACCAGACTGGGCCTCCATGGAGCGCTGGGAACGGCCCCAGGAGGAGCCGCCACTGGACGCCTGTCCGCTTGGCGTGCAGGGCCCCATTCCCAAGGGCAGCGCATCATGGAAGCTTGCTGGAAGTAGAAAGGCCCCCTAGCAAACGTCCAAGAGGGTTCCTATCTCCTCACGCCTCCTCCTCTCTTCTGACGGGACAGGAAAGGACAGGGAGGGTATGGGGACCAAGCCTGGCGGGAGGGCAGTGGGCGGCCCCCGAGCTCAGGGTCGGAGCACCCAGCGCCCGGTCACTGAGAGGGCTCCTTAGGGCCTCGCAGCTGTCCCGCGCACCTCCGCCTTGTCCTGAGAGGGCGCCCCAGGGAAAGACACTGGTCCCCAGACCACATCTCATGATACCTAACAGTACATTTTTCCTAGTCTCTTTTTTTTCTTTCTTTTTTTTTTTTTGGTGGTGTGGATGAGAGAGAGGGAGAGAAAAAGCTGGCTCAACAGGTTAATAACTGATTTTTAATCAGGTTTAATTTGATATACACAAGATTATTTCATACTTTAAGTGAGCTTTTCAAAATATTTGTCAGCTCTGTGAGAAGAATGGGGCGAGGGGAAAGTGACTATTGTGAGGGCTTGATTTGGATCACACTTGGTGCCTGGGGCTTTCAGGTAACATTCCCACTTAAAGCACACAGTCATCACTTGGTGGACGAAAGCCCTGTGGCTCAGATGGGAAACCCTTCCCCAGGGTCACATCTAAGGCTCAGAGCTCAGCCTGAGCACCCCTTATGGCAAGGTCCTCACGTCCACCTCACCATTTGGGGGCAGCAGGGGGCAAGGCAGGGCCATGCACACAAGTACATGGACTCAGGACCTCCCCACCCCCGGGGGAGTGATCTCCTGGGAGTTGTACCCTCACCCTGGAGGCAGAGAGCTTATCCCAGGGCCCTTCACAGCCAATTGCAATGGACCTCTTTTGGTTTCTGGGTTGCAGTGTGGAATCCTCGGATGTGAACTGGAAAAAGAAAAAGTGGAGGAATAAAAATCATGTGCCAGTCAGAAATAAGGGACTTCTCGGCACTGGCTTTTATTACAGACCATGTCAATTCCTTGATCGATCAGTGGTTTCCCGGTAAGAAAGCATTCTTGAACCAGGCCTTGGCTCATGGTAGTATTTCTTTATAAATTGGGGCGGGGCCCATTTGGAGAACAGAAATCCCGCTGGGATTCAGCCCGAGGAAACCAGAGGGGTCCTAGCAGCCCTCTGGTGGAGCTCTGAGCCCTGGGGGTCCAGCTGCTGGCATAGCCGGGGGTGCCATGGGTGAGATGGGGACCTGGAGGCGGTACTTGGGCCCTGGCACCGCAGCGTGTAGGAAGAATGCCCTGGGTACCACACGTGGTCTAGGAGGACTGTCGATAGACGCCTCACATGGTCTTATTTACGTGGTGAGGACAAAGCTGCTGAAATCCAGAGGGGAGCCCGGAACTGCCCTTGTACGGGGATGGGAAGGAAGGCACCAGAAACACCTGCCAAGAGCCCCCAGTCTCCTTCCATGCCTACCCCAAACTCCCAAGTCCCAGCAGTGATCAGCCACCCACGTAGCCCTTTCCAGCCCCTTTGATCAGTTTCTTCACTGACAGTCGACCCAAAGAAAATACTTTTTGAAGCAGAGCCATTGAGGTCCTCTGTTTGTTTTGTTACTGAACTGGAGACAAACCCACTGCGGGGTATCCTGCACGGAGGGAGGCCGTTTGAGTAAAACCAGGCCATTTCTTCCCTGTGAGTGCTGGAAGGCTAGAGACCGAGAGAGCGGAGAGCAGGTCTGAGATCCGAGCACCCCCTCTGGCCTGCTGGTCCAGTCCTCGGGCCTCCTGAGCTGGCTTCCCAGGAGAGCATCAGAGCAAACAAGAGACAAGGCTGGGCATGCTCTGGACGCCAGGGTCTGGTGTCCTTTGCATGTTGACAGGAAAGGTGACCTACAAGGAGAAAAGGCGTAGAAAGGGGTCTGCTGCTGCTGCTGCTAAGTCACTTCAGTCGTGTCTGATTCTGTGTGACCCCATAGACGGCAGCCCACCAGGCTCCCCCGTTCCTGGGATTCTCCAGGCAAGAACACTGGAGTGGGTTGCCATTTCCTTCTCCAAGAAAGGGACCTAAGAGAAGGTAATTTTAAGAACAGCTCCTTACTGACTGTGGCTTGGTCCTTTGAGTGTGGCATAGCTCAGACCCCACCTGCAATGTCCTGCACAGGGATCCCCAAACTCTCAGCACCTCCTCAGCCAGCCAGCTCAGGGTCTGCACCCCTTGGTGACTGTCCAGGGCATCCCTGGCCCCTCCCTGCGAGTGTCTTTTAGGATTGAGGATAGTGCCCTCCAAAAAGGAACCAGATTGTGAGTCACATTTCAGCCTCTCCTAGGGGTTCAAGCCAGAGAAGGCAAACCCCCTCTTGTGAAAGGCCCACCCAGCCCGGGGATGCAGGTGCTTCTCAGGGGCCTGCTTGCAGCTGCCTTCATGTGAGCTGATACCCGCTCTGTCCCCGTTTAGCCCTGACAGCCACAGAAAGTGACGGGACCCCGCTAATGGAGCAGTATGTGCCCTGCCCAGTCTGCGAGGCCTCCTGGGCTCAGCACAGCAACCCCAGCGAGAGGTCAGAGGACGTGCAGTACTTCGACATGGAAGACTGCGTGCTGACAGCCATCGAGCAGGACTTCATCTCCTGCCCCAGGCACCCTGACCTCCCGGTGCCTCTCCAGGAGCTGGTCCCCGAGCTGTTCATGACCGACTTCCCAGCCAGGTAGGCCTCGATGCTGATGCACAGACCTACTGCTTCCCATCCAGCCCTGGGTGGCATCTGAGTTCCTGGCCTGGGCTGCCTAAAGGGAGCCAGGCTGTCACTCTCTGTGAGGCACACAGGCCCAGCCAGCAGGCAGACCACTTGGAGGGCAAAGTCACCTTGGGGGCCCCACCCCATCTCACCCTCACGTTAGCTGGCACTCTTTCCCGTTGAGCTGGCCCTCCTCTCTGACTCCTACTTTGCCGCCAGGTCAAGGAATAGAAGACAGAGACCCATTGGTGTCCAAGAAGGAAGTGCTCCTGGACCGACACCTCCTTTTCCTTTCTTGGCCTATGATGACTCCTTACTGCTGCTCTGGTGCTGAGCATTTAGATCCCCTGAATCTGTCCCCAAAGATGGGTCTACCTGTACTAATCTAAGATAATAACTAGGGAGATAATGCTGGAGAAAAGAGAGAAGACTTTGTGGTCCCGTCCTATAGGAAACCATCACAGAATCCAAGTAGTCATGGAAACCAGAAGCCATGATTTGGTCTCCCTGGAAACAATTTGACTTTGGTGGTTAGCAGTGTTTTTGGAATGTTTCAGAGTTGTTTTCTTATTCAAAGAATTGCTTTATCTGATTTCTTTAAAGAAAACTAAATTTGGGGATGTAAGAATATTTGTATCATCATTTTTTCCAAATTGTTTCCCTGACCCAAGAAAATGGATGTAGAATACTCTGATACTGCAGAATTGTGGCTCCAAAACATGCTTCTGGATGAGTCTATTTAACTAAGAAATCACTTCCTACATTGGAGAAATTTCCCCCATGGTTCTTTTTCATATTCCCCAGTTACCTCATTGGTGGAAATGAAAATTAAATACTACTCTACTGCGAAATAACTTCCCTTTATTCCTAGATCTTTAACATGAGGGTCATCACTTCTCAGAGACCACATACAGAGTTTTATATATGTATGAATCAAATTTCATGATGGGGTACCCAATTAAACAGACCAAAATTTTAGCATTTTTATTTATTTGCTGAACCTTTTTATGCTTTACACCCCACTGAATCTGGACTCTGGAATCTACTGTATGGAATCTGGAGAGCCAGGTTGGTTGTTCCTGTTGGTCTGGATCTAATTACAAGCTGTAGTATGGTTCTTAAACCAAAGTACTTGGCTGGGAGTGGAAAAACCCAAGAATCTGAACAGGCTTTACAATCCAGCAGAGACTCTCTGGAAACTTTGGCTGATGTCCCACCGGGACCTCAAAGCATCACACTCCCCAGCTGGGAGTTTGGACAGGTGCAGGCAAGGAGAGTCTGGCTCCACAGAGCCTCATCCTGTGTTCCTATTCAGGAGTCCTGACAGAAGGCCCTGAGGGATCTCCAGCATTCCCACTGTTCCCTGTCTAGGAGGCTCCCAAGGGCCATACTTCCTGAGCAGGGGTTTTGGGGTGGGCATTTGGAGAACAGCCCGGTTCCTCTTCAGCTGATCACCAAGGCCCACCACGGGTACAGCTCCATCTGCCTGGAGTGTGATGTGGTCGGGCTCTGCAGAGATTCAGCTGCTGCACAGTCTGTTCCTGGAAGGCATGGGCAAGACTGCGTGGTGATGGGGGACAGAAGGGGTCAGTCTGTTTGGTCAGGAGAGCTCCAGTGGAGGCACCTGGCAGAGGTAGCTGAGGAGAAAGACCTGGGGACCTCCTCAGGGCTGGGGGGCACCCTGAGATGGGAGGACATTGGGGTGCTCGGCTGCCACCCTCCTCGCCTCGCTGTCCCCATCCGCCTTCCCTCCCTCGCAGGCTCCCTTTGACCTAGGATTATAATGTACGAACAGGTGGGAAGGTCTAAATCCCTGCCTTTGGGTGAAATCCTAGCCATCAGTTGTTGGGGCACTAGCCACACTGACCAGAAGCTCTACATGGCCATTTATATAATCACTGGCTTACTAGTAAGAAATGAGACAGCTAACCTAGCAATAAATATATACAATTTCCAATAGATACTAGCTCTCAAAGCGTAGAGCCTTCTGGAGGAAAAGGTCCACAGGAATTCTTTTTCTGTGTCCACCACCTTTGGAAGCTCCATCCTATACTGGTCAACATTCATACCTCTGAGACCATTGCTGTTATGAATCCACTTTCCAGAGGAGACCAAGGCTTGCTGAGGCTAAGTGACCTACCCAGAGCTGGCATTTATCCCAGATCTGTCTGACCGCCCCCACCAGGTGGCTTTGAACCTGACTTTGCTCAATGGGAACTGATAGCCAAGCACATTCTTGCACCCGCCCAGCCCAGGACCCGCCTCTGACTTCGGCGGGCATCTCTGGGGCAACGTGGGGCAGGAGGGAGGTCTGTTCTGACCCCTCAGCACACACACGGTGTTTCTGGCAGGCTCTTCTTGGAGAACAGCGAGCTGGAGCACAGTGAGGATGAGAGTGCGGTCCTGGGCCAAGGGGGGAGCGGCACCGTCATCTACCGGGCCAGGTACCAAGGCCAGCCTGTGGCTGTGAAGCGATTCCAGATCAAGAAGTTCAAGAACTTTGCAAACGCCCCTGCAGGTAAACAGGGCCCGGGGTTATTTCTTTTCAGATATGTCTTCCCTTGGTCCAAACCTGTACCACCTTAGATGACCAAGGCCACACAGGCAGCGGAAGAGGGGGTGATGCCAGTGTGTGCCCCAGGGGTGGTCCTGCTTTCTGCCTGGTGAGACGTGGGCCAAGACTGAGGATCAGGATGAACACGGCCTAGAAATTGCTTTCAGAGGTGACTTTCTTGTCTGACATGAGCCCCCAAGAGCATGGGCCAGCCTCACAGTTTCTGTCTGTTGCATGTCCAGCACAGTGCCCACATGATGGGCACACAGTCAGACCTCAAGTGGACCCCTCACCCTGGGGACCCACCTCCCCATGCAGTTACTAAGGGAAGGATAGTGACTGAGATTCAATCCCAATCCAGATGAATGGATTGGGAAGCCGTCGTGGGTAGCTTCTCCCTCACCTCCTCCCCTCCTGCCCTTGGCCACTCATCGTGTACAGCTTAGAGGTGCTCCAGAGCCACCTGCCACCACCTAATGCCCACCAAAGGCAAGCATGTGGAGGCCTTCTCCCTTCCAGCCGCTGGGTGTTGCATTTCTCAAGGCCCCTGGCTTAGCATGGTTATCATCATGATCACAGAATGAATTTACACTTGTGGTAGAAAAATTAGAATTGTGGAACAATATGAAGAACCAGATTAGAAAGGAAGAGACAAAACTGTAGACATGGGAAGAGAATGGAAATCTAAGAGACGTATTAAGCGTCAGAGCCAGTAAGAGTTTGATAAAGTTTGCTAGATGTGAGCTCAGCATCAAATTTGGTAACAATGACCCACTAGACAATGCCTTCCGTGGCAGCCATTAAGCCACAAAGTATTGAGAAATAATTAATAGATATCATTCAATTTAGTTCTCATCTAAACTCCAACAGTGTGTGTGTGAGAGAGACAGAGAGAGAGAAATCTGACTAATTCTAAAATTCATGTGGGAACTTTCCTGGTGGTCCAGTGGTTAAGACTTTGTGTTTCCACTGTAGGGAGCAGGGGTTCGATCCTGTAGGGGACAGGGAACTAAGATCCTGTGTGCCATGCAGCAGGGCCAAATAAATAAATTAAAATGGGAAGAAAAAGAAACTGCATGTGAAATGACAAACACCCAAGAATAGCCAGGAAAACTCCACAATGGAAGACAAAGAGGAGAGGCTTGCCCAGCAAACGTCCTGACTTACCAGGCTCCAAGCATTAGGGCGGAGTACTCCTGGGCACGGTTGGGCCTGTCGGGAACAGAGAGAGCCTGCATGTATGCAAGAGGCTGGCACACGACAGAGGTAACATTGGGAGTCAAGAGAAAGGCTGGCTGTTCCTTAAACTGGGGCAGAGACTTCAGCCATAGTCAAAAATACATGATTAATGGTTTAAAGGCCCAAAGTGAAAAACAACTTTTACACTTAAAAACAAATTTGTCTGGCTCACACATCCATCTGGCACAATCAATCCATTTAAACTGCCAAGATTCTCTTTCTGCTGTTGAAACTTCCATGTCCAGTGATTCCTGATTTTAAAATCTGAACAGGGAAGGGACAGATCAGAACCCAAGAGGACAAGCGGGCTCAGTGACCTCCAGGCTGGCCACAGCCTGGTGGGTGACCGAAGGGTGGAAAAGGCCCCTCAGGGGAGCTCAGGCAAACGCCTCCCACGTGGGGTGCATTGTGAGGGCAGTGGGAGGACGTTGCAGCACAGCCCACTGCTGCCCCAGACGCTCCTTCTTCGGCCTGAGATGGCCTGTCAAGGCCCGTGACCGCCCTGCGGCTTTCCTTCTGGCCGACACGAGGGCAGTAGTCTGCTCTGCCTTCACAGCCCCGGCCTCTGGGGTAAGGTGGGCCGCAGTGACCAAGCCCCGGCATCCTTGCAGCTGAGCAGTGGGGGCTTGGTACTCACCAGGATCTGGGTGACCCTCAGGGCTGCAGGTTTGGAATAAGATGCAGCTGAGAGCCTTAGGCGCGAACAGCAGGCTGGGCGAAGGGCAGCAGAGTGGGTGACAAGGGTGGGGGTGTGCAGCCCTCCACGGAAGGGTCCAGGACACCGAGTGTAGCATCTGATAAGCATGGTGCCCGGGGAGGGGGCTTGATACTAGCCCGGATGCCTCAGGAGGGCTCCCATTTGGTGCCCGATTCTGGGTGATGGTACTGCAGCCCCCGGAAGTACAAGTCCCTGCCCCAGCCAGCCCCGGGAGTCCCCGAGGGGCGGCTCCGAGCCTGGCGGGGCCCCCACCAGGGTGGCGCTGACAGCCGAGCTCCCCCACAGATACCATGCTGAGGCGCCTGCGGGCCACCGACGCCATGAGGAGCTTCTCGGAGTTCCGGCAGGAGGCCAGCATGCTGCACGCCCTGCAGCACCCCTGCATCGTGTCCCTCATCGGCATCAGCATCCACCCACTCTGCTTCGCGCTGGAGCTCGCCCCTCTGGGCAGCCTCAACACCGTGCTGTCCGAGAACGCCAGAGGTACGCGCTGCACCTGGAGTCTTCCCCCGGGGGGCCCACGGCGGGCAACACAGGGCCCAGGGAGCCAGCTGGGGCCGGGCACAAATGCCTGCGTCTCGTGGGCCATGCCTGGTGGAAACAGGAGAGCTTCTCCACGCCTAAGTGTCGGGCAGCGGCATTGGCACCGCTAGAGGAGCTTGCCGTCTGTAGTCAGACAGAACTGTGTTCTGAGTCCAGGTTCTCTGCCATAATCTGGGAAGTTGCTTCATTTACTCATCCATCAAAGGAGGTAACAGACCCCTTGGAGGGCAGTGAGACCATCAAAGGAGGCAGCCTCGGGAGCCCTGAGCGGCAGAGCCCGGGAAGCCTGCAGCCGCTCAAGTCTCTCTCTGCCCACAGGGTTCTGTGTCCATCCACCATGGTTAAACATCCGAGGCCCTGTGGTCAGTTTTAGCCTACATTATTTTTCAACAAAACTTTAGAACATTGCAATACTGTATTTGTTTTGCCATACATTGACATGAATCAGCCACAGGTGAATAAAGTATTAAAAAATAAATAAATAAATAAGTTCTTTAAAAAAACAAAAAAAACACTTTAGAACACTTACCTAAGAAATGGGTAACTAAATCCCAAAGAGCTGACAGAGGGAAAGAGCTGTCTTTTAACTCAGAAAGAAAAATGCAATTAAAATTATTTCTCCTTCAACGGAAGAAATTTTTTTTTTAATGGAGTTCTTCTACCTGCAACTCACTCCTTGACATTATAGTAGCAATCCTGGCCTGAGGTGAACTCTAAGAATTTTGAATCCTGGCTTTTTTTTAGTAAAACCACCAACCACTGCAGGCATGTGATACTATGAATAAAGCACTCACAACAAGCATTTGTAACCTAAATAATCTTAAGAAGGTCGTCCTCTGTCTCTCTGGCACCTAGAGTTCAGAACAATGAGAATGCGTCTGTAGACTATAAAATACTGGGGAAGACAGAGGTAAGAAAATAAGAGTTGTTATGATAATAGTTTGATATTTTTTTCTTTGCCAAGATTCCTCCTTTATGCCCTTGGGACACATGCTCACCCAAAAAATCGCCTACCAGATAGCCTCTGGCCTGGCCTACCTGCACAAGAAAAACATCATCTTCTGTGACCTGAAGTCTGACAACATCCTGGTCTGGTCTCTGGACATCAAGGAGCACATCAACATCAAGCTGTCCGACTATGGCATCTCCCGGCAGTCGTTCCACGAGGGTGCCCTTGGTGTGGAGGGCACTCCCGGCTACCAGGCCCCAGAGATCCGGCCTCGCATCGTGTATGACGAGAAGGTATGGCCCACCCACGGCAGTCCCTTGGCCCAGGATGGCCTGGTCCCGGGCACCTGCAGCTCTGGGCTCTACACGCCCTCAGGCATACATCTCTCCTCTCTTGTGCTCCACCGGGAGGCCCTGGAATGAACCAGAAGGGCACAGAGGCCTGTGTCCACCTAGAAACGTCAAGGGTGACGTCTCCTTAGCTGCAGAACAGTGACCAAACCTCAGAATTCTCAAACCTCAGTTCAGAAACATAGTGGAGGCTGTGCACAGTGGACAAAAAGTCCAAGACAGAGATGATTCTTATCCACATCTGCCAGTCAGATATGCAAAAGGAGGACAGAGGACCAGCCTCGCAGTGGCTCGTGAGGGACAGACAGATAAGGCTGCTAAAGGCCCCGGGTCAGATCAAAAGGCAGTGTCACTAAAGCCAGGAGGAGAGAGTGATTCTAGACGGCCGCATGGCCAGCCTTGACTGGGATGAGGCCTTCTTTCCTGAGGACTGTTTGGTAGGTGCTGGGACTCTCTTGCAGTGCTCACCTTGCATCTAGGGCTGGCCCTGGCTAATTAGTCTGTAATTTCTCATCATTTGGTGACCTGCAGATGAGTCACTGACTGATGGCTTCACGAGTGACCCAAGCATGTTAACCCAGCACAGTGGCTATTAACCAAGACAGAAAAGGCAAATCAGAGTGACAAAAATAAGCTTCTGAGTAGCAGATGGCAAAGCACCTCGTAACTAAGTTTATAACAGAACCTTCACATTGAAAACGCTCAGGTCTATCTTAGCCATTTTCCTGCTAAAAGGTTATTTCTTGACCCTTATGGAGACCTGTGTCACTCTCTCCTTTAGGGGATTTTTCATGACATTTAAATGAATCAAGATGTGATCTGGGAGACTTTCCTCTTTTTTGTCATTTGCATGTACTCCTACTATCAAGCATGTTAAACCAAGGGTTTGCACTTTCCTGCCTTGTTTTGATAAAGGGAAAGTACCATGGCCTCCTTCAAACCCTTATGTAGTGCTTGACACCAGGTTTTCATTATGTGTTTAGTGGATGGATGGAAGGAAGGAAGTTTTGGAAGATAGGTAAATGTACAGGACAGTCAAAGGGCTGTAAATATGGATACACTGAAAGATGGACACATAAATGTGCAGAAGGGAAGGTGATCATGTGTGTGGGTAGATGGATGGATGTATAGAAAAGTGGGAGGGAGGAAGGAACGGAAAAAGGACTGGAAGATAGATGGATTAGGGGACAGAATCATGGAAGGTCAGATGGTTGGTGGAATGTTTGGACAGGAAGAGAGAAGTGGCTGGATTGGTGAACTGATGATTGCTTTCCTTTGGGCAGAACCCACGTTTTCCTTCTCTAACGTGTCTCCCCGCTCCCCTCTCTGTCAGGGCCAGCTTGCAAGATCTGCTGGGCCCAGGCAGGGTGTCTGATTTGGCTTGCCTCTCTGCCCAGGTAGACATGTTCTCCTATGGGATGGTGCTCTACGAGTTGCTGTCAGGACAGCGGCCCGCACTGGGCCAGCACCAGCTTCAGATCGCCAAGAAGCTGGCCAAGGGAATCCGCCCGGTTCTGGGTCAGCCGGAGGAAGTGCAGTTCCATCGACTGCAGGCGCTTATGATGGAGTGCTGGGATACAAAGCCCGAGAAGGTACCTGGGGCCGTCACAGCTCCTGCAGCTGGTGGAGGCTGTGGGTCTCCAGAGCACACCTGTGTGGTTGCCTGCCCACTCTTCACTGAGGGTCTAAAACAAATGGGCTCTTCTCTGCTCACCTCTTTTACAAAGATATATGTATTACTCTGACACAGCCAGTTCATTTTCTTTGTGTGGGTGTCACTCTCAGGAAAAATGAAGTTTCTTTTCCTCCCCAACTTTTATGTTACATCATCATGCACATAAAACAAACCAACCCCTTTATAGCAGTATAGCCCCCCAGGCAAGAGCAGTGCGAATGTACATATCTCTTTTTAAATGAATGGGGAGAAAGTTTGCTCATGAGAAACAGGAGTCATATTATCATTTTGAAGCTATCATTTTGTTTTTGGAAGAGATCAATGGCTTCAGGAGTAAAACTCATTTATCAAATTAGATTTGGTTATTGAGAGTAAATGAGGTCTGAGAAAAATTCTTTCTAAACTGTGTGTCCCTGGACACAAGGGTTGGAATATCAGAGCTTACACTCACCTGACCACCTGGTTTTGAGTTGCCGTGGACGACAGTGACCCAGACGCCTGGGAGGGTTTATTTCTGGTATCTGAAGTTGTTTTGGCTTCTTGTTTTGGTTGGGTCCTGAATAAGCAGATTCTACTTCTTCCTGGTTTAAGACCCTTCGTTTTGAGGACAGGGTGGGCAGTCATTTGGTTGTAAGTGACCCTCACTCATGACCCTGCGGGCCTGTCTCCCTCAGCGACCACTGGCCCTGGCGGTGGTAAGCCAGATGAAGGACCCGACCTTTGCGACCTTCATGTACCAACTGCCCTGCGGGAAGCAGACGTCCTTCTTCTCATCCCAGGGCCAGGAGTACATGGTGGTGTTCTGGGAAGGCAAGGAGGAGTCCAGGTAACATGCGAGGCTTGCCATAACCTGCTGCTGTCAGAGTGGGGGGACAGTGGTGGGTGGGGAGCAGACCATGATGAGAGATGTTTAGCGAATGGTGAGTTGAAATCCTGATGGCATCTGCTCAAGAGAGAAAGCAGTCCGCATGCACACAGACAAGCACGTGTGGGTTTGTGAATAAGAGAAGCAGAGAAAATGTGTCTTCCTGGGACATGAGGGGCAGGGGTCAAGGGAGGGTTATGTTTTAAGGTGGGAGTTACTTGCAGCTCGATGGCAGAGAAAGTAAATGATGCTGGGAGCCAGGAAGAGAGCAAGGTGCTAGTGGAGGTGCTGAGCAGAGAGGAGGGAAGGGGCCCCTGGTCCAGCAGAAAGGGTGCCCAAGCAGGGATTCATGCTGCCACCCACCCAACCTCCAGGCGCGTCTCTTCTTAGTGATGGGGCAGGAAGGACAGAGCCTGGGGGAGAGGATTACATATTCATTCAAGGAGAAGGACACTGAGGCCAGGGATTTGGAAAGATAGCATCAGAGACTTTGCAGAAAAGCACATCCTGTGTGAGATGCTTCAGTCCTGGCCTCTCGCACCTACCTAGTGTGACACTTTCAGAAGCAGGAAAGCTTTTAGTGACATGGTCTAGGGAGCCTGCTGCAGTGACGTGCAGGTGCACAAATCTGGTAAGGCTCAGATGAAGCAGAGCTTAAGATGCAACGAAGTAAGTGGGAAGGACTTGGCCATTTTACTTAGTTACTGTTGGTATGGTTTTCATCAGGGTTTATGCTGCTGTGACGGAGTGTTCTGACTTAAGGCATGCTCTGAGAAACCATGCCCTAAGGAAAAAAAAAAAAGTATATATGTAAACAGTGTATACCTAAATACCCACATCCATGTGAAAATGCATATGTGTGTGTGTATACACACAGTAATTATAATGGTGGTAGTGGTGTGTTGCTGTTCTAAGGCATTGCTTATAAACTATAGGGTAGAGTAAATGAGTAATTATATTGATGCTGTGCTTTGCAAATTGTGATATTTATCATGTAAAATATAAAAAATAGGTTAACTAAAACTTCTGTAGTTCTGAATTTAAACTGGATAGATTTGTGAGTATTTTACCTTTAAGAATAATGGACTCATATTTCCTAGCTCTGCCCATTGAAAAGGCCTAGAAACAGTGACTGACCAAATGCCAGTGAGACTCCCTAGGATGCCTCTCTAAGGGCCAAGGGAACCAAAGCTTACTGGAGAAGTGGCTGACTCCAGATCTGGGGGAGGAAGGAGGCCTGAAACACTGGACACTCTGACAACAAGGATGCCGTGTCAGAGATGGTGAGGATAGATCAAACAGACTGAGGATGCACCCTGAAGAGGTTCCCATGGGCCAAAGATAGGGTAGCAAGCCTCAGCAAGAATAAACATCTGCATTAACTGAGACACAGCAAATTGTTTAAGTTCACAAGTTTCTAATGCTACTTAATAAAAAGTAGTAATTAAAAAGATTTTTAATTTAAAAAAATCCTCATTTATCATCGTTGGAGGCTCCTAGAGAGCAAACTTAATATTTCGAAAGTGAGTCTGTCTGAAATGTGAGCTGTGCCCCAGGGTAGCTAGCAAAAGAGATGGTAGGAGGAAGTTTTTCTTTCCAGGGTAAATGAAGCTAGTAAATGAGGAAAGATACTGGAATTAGAATGGCAGTATTTTGTAATCCCTGTTGAAGTAACGGGCGTTGGCAGTGATCATTGACGATCACAGAGGGAGCGAGATCCCGACATCGTGTGCCTCCCAGGAGAAGTGCACATCCTCATGATGACGCCTTCTAGCCCAAGAAATCAGATGACATCTAATCGAGACTCAAGATGGGGAGCAGGGGAATAAGGTGGATGATGCCCCGGGCTGCAGGAATTCCACAGGGCACCGACTGTGTCTCCAGCACGGACCTGCTCGGAGAGAACGAGAAAGGGAAGGGAAGCCTATCAAAAGACTTGGAGACAGAAAAATCAGCGGAAACGCAGGCTTTCTTTCACTACCGCTGCAAGTAAGCTGTGGAAGCAATGATGAGAGAATTAGGGAAGCTGGAACACTGGACATTCGTGCCATCAAGGGATTAGCATCTCTTAGGTGTGGTCATGCCCTGTGATTAGGTTTCTATTTTTTTTTTCTAATAATTTTTAGAGATAAATACAGCTAAAAGTTAGATAAAAAGATGATTTGGGGGACTTGCTTCATAAGAATCTAGGGAGAGAAAAAAATGGATGGGGGCAGAGATAAACTGACATGGCCAGAGAGTGAGAGTTCCTGAAGCCGGGTGGTGAGTGTGTGGGCTGTGATATGCACGCTGCAAAAGAAGAAAGGAGGGAGGCCTTGAGAGGCAGGGGCTGGCGCTCTGGTTTGAATGACAGCACGTGGCAAGAGACGTAAAGACACAGGTTCGATCCCTGCGTATGGAGGATCCCATGGAGAAGGAAATGCCAACTCATTCCAGTATTCTTGCCTGGGAAATCCCATGGACAGAGGAGCCTGGCAGGCTACAGTCCATGGGGTCACAAAGAGTCAGACACGACTAAAGTGACTTAGCACATACATAGTTTTCAAACTCCTTCATAGGTACAGACAGCATCCTGATGCCACAAACGCTTTGGGGGAGTGTCACACTCTCCGAAGACCAGGAAATCCAGGTGTACTGTCTATGGTGAAAATAAAGCCCTCTTACTGTCAAAGAATATAAATGTACACATAAAACAAATTGAAATGCTCATCAGATATATAAATATAAAAATAAATCCCATTTTCCCATCAATATTTATTTTCTCAGCAGACTCTCAAAAATCTTTTAAACAAATAGAGAAAATTAGACATTACTATCTGTTATTTCAGAGACTTTTACACATCAGTGGGAAAAAAATACTAAAATCTCAGTCATAAAATAGGCAAGGAATACTTGTTAACATTAGAACTTTCTAATAATCAAAGAAATATAAATTCAATCCGCAAAATTCCTTTTTCTTCTCCTATTGGCAAGCTTTGTTTTCAAACATAATAATGTAAACTGCTGAAGGTTGGTCATACCTTACTAGTGAGTATGTAAATTTGCACATCTGTCTGAAAAATAATTTGTCGATATGTTTTAAATGGCTTTGAGATACTTCTGCCCTTTGACCCAGCATTTGCATACCTAGGAGCGGCGGAGCCTGCTGGGCTGCCTTCTCTGGGGTCACACAGTGTCAGACACGACTTGGTGACTTGGCGGCGGCAGCAGCAGAGCCTTTCCCTGGGTGCTGTGCTCGGCACTGCTCCTGGCATCAGCTCTGCCCCACCTCCCCGCCACCCCACGGCGGTGCTGTCTTTACCGTCTCAGTGTTACAGACTCACCCACAATACTGGAGACAGCACTGCCCAAAGCGGTAAAAGCTCATCTCCAGCGGGAAGGGAAAGGCCCCTGTGATGTGGAGAGGTTTTAAAAGCTCACCACCAGCCTGAAGAAGGGACACGCTCACTGAAGCCAGAGCACGAAGGGCAGTGATCCTGGAAAGTGAGAGTGGAGGGGAAAAGGAGACCATCCTGAATTAGGGAGGAGAGGGGCACCCACTCAATGGACATGAGCTTGAGCAAACGCTGGGAGGTGGTGAAGGACAGGGAGGCCTGGTGTGCTGCAGTCCACGGAGTGGCAAAGAGTCAATTAGCAATTGAATAACAACAAAGGGGTAAGAAGGAAGTGGGTACATGCAGAAAACAGGACACGCATAAAATTCTTGTTGGAGGGAATAGGGGAGTGTCATCCTGTAAGTTTCTCTTTTAATTTTTTTCCAAGTTAAATGTAGTTAGTTTTATGTTTTCAGTGCATAGAAAAAGACTGGAGAAAAGGGGGGTGGAATATAACTGAAGATAGTGTTCGTTTGCTGAGTTTTCATTCAGCTCTATCATGTACAAATACACGTTTTCAGTCAACCGTGGCGAGGGTTTCCAAAATTTGATGGCAGAAACGTTTTACATTGAGAACTGCTAGCCACTCACTTGACTTACTCCCTCGGACTACAGGACAGATCTGCAGGGTCTGGGTGAAGAACCCACCCCTGCCCCAGCTGCAGTCTCCCCTGCAGCACTGAGCACAGTGGGTGTTCGTCCAGGGTGGTGGGGAGACAGACGGCAATGCTGGGGGACATAGGGGTGGGTGGGTGAGAGAAAGGCCACCTTCGCAAACAGCAGCTTCTGAGTTCTCAGGGCACTTAGCGCTCTTTCGAGGCCCACCCCGCCCCATCTGATCCACAGCTCACTCACCGTGTCTCTAGTGGACCTGATGTACTCTGCTGGGGGAGGGGAAAGGACATGCCCAGGGAGGGGCAGGGAGTGACTGTGGTGCACGTACAGCCTCCTGGCATCCCTTCATGCAACTGTTTGAGCCGTCAATGATCACAGAGAGAGGGTCATTCTTCCTCTTTGGAATGCCTGTCTCAGCATAAATGTTCAAGCATCACCAGGCAGGTAAACCAGGCTCTGCCGCAGCCTTGAGCCCCTCAGAACGTGCAGAATTGGACCCTGGGCTGGAAGGGGTAAGCAAGGCCCACAGCTGATGCCCTCCTCCAAGGCTGCTCCAGGCCTGCCCTCGGGGAGGGGCCCCGCGCTGACTGCACCGTCTTGCCACTTGTAGGAACTACACGGTGGTGAACACGGAGAAGGGCGTCCTGGAAGTGCAGCACATGAGCTGTGCGGGAATGAAGCTGAGCTGCCAACTCAAGATCCAGAACTCTCTGTGGACAGCCACCGAGGTAGCCGCGCCCCTGTAGGGCTCTAATTGACATGGGTAACTCCTGCCCCGGGGGTCAGGTTTAGCAACAAAACAGGCAGGACACCCAGGCACGTTTTGAACTTCAGATAGAACCCCAGCCCACACTTATCACAGGGCCGGCTCACCCACCCAGCTCCTGACTGGTGGCTGGGACGGAGCTTTGATATGTCCAGTGCAGAATCCCAGCAAGAGGGATTCACCCCGATAGGCTGGTGAAGTGATTGGGCTTCTTATAACACCACCTGCCGAACGGCAAATCCACTCTGCTCTGCGGCCTCTTGCTTTCATGTAAAGAGGTCAGCAGAAGGCGCAAGGAACTGTCTTTTGAGAACTCCAGACAGGAATGCCACAAAAACAAATGATTTGAAGCTACTGGGTGGGAGAATATGAATTGGGGCCACCTTTCCAGATGGCAAGTATAGTTCAAATATGCATCAGAAATCTCAACAACATTCATGCCTTTGTAAGTCTTAGTAATTTCAATTTTAAGAATTTGCTCTAAGGAAAAACCGAGACATGCAAACACAGAAACACTCAGACAAGACAGGAGGGTAAGAATACTTATTCCAGTGTAACTCATAGTAGTGAAAATGAAGAAATAAACATCTAACAGCATACTAGCCAAATTTTGGTGCACTCAAGTGATGGATATGCCTCATTCCCTAACAGACCAGGGAGGAGAGGGCCTCTGCCCACACTCATCATCCTGGGAGAAAAGTGCAGAAACAGCATAGCAGTGTGGTCCCACTGTTGTTGGGAATGCAGACACATACCAGTACACAGAGAAAACTGGAAGCCTGGGCCCCAAATTTCAAAGGTGGCTTTCCCTGAACATTGGATTGTGGTGTGGATGGTTTTATGTTTTTCTTTAGACTGTTCTGTCGCTTTCAGAGTTTCTAAAAAGAGCAGAAGTATGAAACCAGCCAGTTAGAAGGCCTGAATAACTGTTAACTTCCCTGGAGTGGAGGGCCTCCTGGGGCCGTGTGCACCCCGCGGGCTGCAGGCCCGTTGCAGCCAGCTGTCACGCTAGCTGTCTCCTCTGCAGGACCAGAAGATCTACATCTACAGCCTCAAAGGCATGTGTCCACTGAACACACCCCAGCGGGCTTTGGACACCCGGCCATCGTCACCTGCTTCTTGGCAGTACCTATTATAAAAAGGTGAGATGAGGAGGTGGGTCCACAGGTTTCTAGCTCTCTGTTGCCTGTTCTGTTGGGCTGATAGGGAAGGGAGCAGAGCCATGCTCTTCTGGACCACCAGGCTTAGGTCACAGTCAGCCGTAGAAACAGGAGGCCTGGGCCATCCTCAGTGCCTCTGGGTTTCTGAGAAGCTAAGTGTTGGCCGCTTAGTCGTGTCCAGCTCTTTGTGACCCTATGGACTGTAGCCCACCAGGTTCCTCTGTCCTTGGGATTCTCCAGGCAAGAATACTGGAGTAGGTTGCCATTTCCTCCTCCAGGGGATTGTCCTGACCCAGGGACTGAACCCGGGCCTCCTGCATTGCAAGCAGATTCTTTACCATCTGAGCCACCAGGGAAGCTAGTGACCAGTAAAACTAAGGGCTAAGTGCAGGCAAGTTCCACAGCTCCAGCTGGAGTGAGATGCTTCTCTGGTACAGCTGGCATCCAGGAGCAGTTGCATGTGTGCCCTCTGAGAACCTGGCCTGGCACCCCCACGGCCACCAGTCCCCAGGCCCTGGCAGCCCCCACCCATGTTGGGCAGCCGTATCCCCGCCCCCTCCAGCTCTGCCTGCTTTCGGATACACACCATCCAGCCTAGACCGCAGTCCCTGTGTGTCCAGTCTGGCCCCAAAGACTCACTACCTCAGCCTCTAGCCCCTGCCTTTCTCAAGTGAATGGTGACTGGTACTCGCCCCAGCCAGGACTCTGAGCGCTGCTGCAGCTGAGATCAGACCCAGCCCACAGGCCGGCCCTGCCGTGCCGCTCCCCACCAGCTCCACGTGCCTGGCAGGCCCTTCCCTCCAGAAGCGATCTGGCGCTCACACCTCTTCTTATTCATTTCTGAAGATCAGGGCCAGGACCCCCCACTCTGAGAAGCTGAGCCCCCCTTTCCCCAGCTCCTCGGTGACATCCCCAAGGCTTCTCCAGCCTCTGGAACCCCTTTATGGGTCCTGAGGCATTTGTTTGTGCAGCTCCCCACTCAAAGGGCCATTATTGGTGTGGCTTTGTTCAAATGAGTTGACTATCATCGTCTGATTCCAGTTTTCCCATCTGCAAAGTGGACATAGAAGAGACGGTAAGGAGGATCTCTGGGCACAGCGTGCCTAAAGCCCTGGGCCAGCACACTGGGTAAATGAGAGCATTATCGCTACTTCCTGACAATCGTGAACTACATATACTCTCCTCTCTAGCCCTCTACGGTTTCATTTCTTAAAAAAAAACCCTGAAATCAATCTTAGAGTCAGTTATGACTGTGGCCCCACAGGCGCGGCTGGGCAGCTCAGGACCCAGTTGCACTGAACCACAGAGCACGACACAAAGTGTTGCTTAAGGCCACGGCTGGCCAGAGCCCCCGAGCCGGGGCCCCGCCACCCGCGCGGCCGGCAGGAACAAGGCCGGCTCTGTGCGGAGCCTCCCTGTCGGCGTGTCTGCACCCACAGAGGACGTGCTGCCCCTTGGCCGCAGAGGGCAGACCCTGAATTCTTGCACGTGCGTGTCCACACCCAGCCGGGACGTGGGACTCACCGCCTGGCTGGGGCCTAGAGCTGGGACTCAGAGAGAGACCCTGCTCCTATTTGCTTTGGCTCTTTTCTGTCCTGGAATCCTGAAGATGGATTTTGATAAGCATTCTGAGGGCTGTTGATCTCGGGGCTGGTTCACTCATCACCTTGGACAGCCTGCCTTCCCAGCTCCCAACAAGGAGGCTTTCTGCTGCTCGCCCTTGCTGGCTCAAGGCCGGGGCCGCTGCCCTTTCCCGGCTCTGGCTTTGTGCTCCTGAACCCTTCCCCGCCCCTCTCCCGGCCCACCTGGGCGTCGAGCCTGCTCAGCTGCTCTCTGCTCCCAGCTTTGCACAGACACTCCAAGGTGCCCGGGGCTGGGCCCAGCATTCAGCACCGCCTCTGCCTGGTGACCTCTAGTGGTCGTAGAAGAACACGTGCTTCATGGCAGGGCAGGGGCACCCTGAGGACCCTCTCAGTGTCGGCTGGACCACAGGCGTTTCAGAGTAGATGTGGGAAGCAGGGCATGCGGTGTGGTGGCCAGGAGGTGCCTCCGTTAGAGGACTCAGCTGGAAGAGATTTCTTCAAGACTTAGCTCAGCAGGCACCCGTTGGTACCTGAGCAGAAAACTGGGGGAGAACTCGAGGTGGCTGGGAGTCAGCCCTTCCCTGGGGACAGGCACAGACCCAGGCCTGCTCTTGTAGAGTGCTGAGCTGGAGTCCTGGCTCCGTGGGGCACCCACAGCCAGCGTGAGTTTACGCAGCAGAGTTCAGGGAAAGGAGGAGCACCACTGCCGCCTCGGGAGGAGGCCTGGGGACCGAGGGGAAGGCTGCTCCCGCCTCCTGGCCTGGCAAGAGGTCCAGGCTCACCGAGGGTGGGTCACGTGATCCTAGCAGCACACGGCCCTCGCTCCCAGGGACTTCTGCTCCCAAGAAGGAGGGCAGAGGCGGCTCTTCTGGGCCTGAGCCGCGCCTCCTTTGGGAGCACATCCAGAAGATCCTGCTGGCAGCCCTGGCCTTCATTAGAAGCCGGGAGGTGCTGGCAGAAGGCGCGTGTTCACGGGGGTGCCTGCAGGGGTGGGTTGGGCACACGCTGTCTCTCTCCTGGGATGCCCGAGCTGCAAGGGCATCAAGCACCTTGTCTTCCCCCCTCAGAACTCCCACCTGGTGCTGGCTGGCCTGGCAGACGGCCTGGTGGCAGTGTTCCCGGCGGCGTGGGGTGCCCCGGACTACGGCTGCTCCTACCTATGCTCACACACGGCCAACAGGGCCAAGTTCAGCATCCCCCGACGAGGACGCCCGGCAGAACCCCTACCCCGTGACAGCCATGGAGGTGGTCAACAGCGGGTCCGAGGTCTGGTACAGCAACGGTCCGGGCCTGCTGGTCATTGACTGCGCGGCCCTGGAGATCCGCCGGCGGCTGGAGCCCTACGTGGCTCCCTCAGTGGTCACGTCGGTGGTGTGCGGCTCGGAGTGCCGAGGCGAGGAGGTGGTGTGGTGCCTGGATGATAGGGCCAACTGCCTGGTGCTGTACCACTCAGCAACCTACCAGCTGTGCGCCCGCTACTTCTGTGGGGACCCCAGCCCCCTAGGGGATGTGTTTCCCGTGGGCCCGATGGGCCCACCGCCCCTGGACAGCCCCGCGGCCAGTCCGAGAGAGCCCGCGAGGGGCTCCATCGCCGACGTGAGCTTCATGTTCAGCGAGGAGCTGGGCACGCAGATCCTCACCCACCAGGACTCACTGACTGACTACTGCTCCCTGTCCTCCTGCTCTGCGCCCTCACCGCACCCGGCACCCATGGCCCTGTCCAGCCTGCCCTGCTCCCTAGAAAGCTCTGCCAGCTTGCCCTTCTCTGCTGACTGTGAGGACACCAGCCAGCTGCCTGAGCCTGCCATGGGCTCCAACAGGTCGGCGCATGACCTGAGCCCCGTGGACGGTGAGGCGTTCAGCCAGCACCTGCAGGCTGTGAAGATCCTCGCCGTGAAAGACGTCATCTGGGTCCCCAGGTGGGTATCCTGCAGGGGCGTCACCCTGCGCCCTCTCTGCTCTTGCTTTGGGGCCAGAGTGCAGGGAACCTTCAAGTACAATCAGATGCATCAGGGCCACCTTTCTCTCCTGGAACTGGAGGGCTCCCTTTAGCAAACCTAAGAAGGGCTGCACAGAAACCTGTTGGCCCACCAGAGCTCAGGGCACCAGAGAGGAGAGCCGTGGTCGGGTTTCCGACCGGGAAAGGGCTTCTCACCCAGCTCTGGGGCCCTCTCGGTAACCCGATCCATTTGCTGAAGCTGAGTCTGATTCCTGCCTTTCTGCACACCCGCTCCGTTTCCCCTTGGAGAGCACGGCCCTGGACAAACGGTTCCCCTGCGGGGTTTGGTTTCTTAGGCGAGGTGGAGATATCATCGTCATTGGCCTGGAGAAGGAGGCAGGAACTCAGCGGGGCCGCGTGATTGCTGTCTTGAAAGCCCGAGAGCTGACTCCGCACGGGTAAGACGGAGGGCAGCTATGTGGGGGCCAGGCTGTAGCTTAGGGAATCAAGGCCCCACTGCCACCTCCCTGCATGATGGCCACGGCCCTTCCGTCCTCTACCCAAAACCAACAGCATCCTCCCTGTCAGCAGAGGCAGAGGAGGAGCAACACAGCGTCTGCGGGAGGCAGCTCTCTGGGGGTCAGCAATGCCAGCTGAGCTGGGCATCAGTACAGTCATGGCTACCTTTTCTGGGGGGCCCCATGTACCTGTGGACCACCTGCCCTGCCTGAGGTAGCCTGCAGAGCTCCAGCTCAGCTGCAGTTGCAATGGGGATCCAAGTGGTCCCCTACTCTTCCTGTCAAGCAGGGGAGGCCTCCTGAGGAGCCTCTCTTGCCACTGGGCACCAGGTGGAGCCATGCTGCCAGGCCACACGAGTCTTCACCACGTCCATGCTCGCCATGCCCATTCCTGGCCTCAGCTGTACTTGCCCACCATCAGGAGGCAGGCTAGACGCCACCATAGGATGCCTGTCAGACCCTGCCTGCCCAGCTGTACTGATGCAAGGCTGGTCCGGCCAGTGTTCCTGAGGCTCCACACCCCTCACTGGGCTGGAGTCCCATGCGCTTCTCTCCCTTATGGAGAAATCGCATTCGGCCTGTCTTCCCTGGAGCAGAACGATGATGGAGATGTACATGGCCCCTGGGCCAGTGGCCCTTGCCCCTCTCCAACCCGTGGTTCTGGAGACCTGAGCTAGGTGTGCTCTTGATCGCTGGCTGAATGTGGGTCCCCAGGTCCCAGGTCAGGCTTCCAGGGGAACAGATGTGTCCAATACAGCCCAGGCCTGTTGGCCTCAGAGTGCCCACCATCAGTGCCCTTGACTTTTCCCCTGCCGTTGTTTTTCCCCCAAAGACAGGTTTACCAAGAGCAGGCACCCTCACTGCAGGGAGAAAGCAGGCCAGGCAGCCAGCAAAAAGAAGGCCGTAGCTTGAGCCCACGTCTCAGATGCGTCTGGCGAGCTTGGCGCATCTTGGGCCGTAGCTTGAGCCCACGTCTCAGATGCGTCTGGCGGGCTTGGCGCATCTTGGGCCGTAGCTTGAGCCCACGTCTCAGATGCGTCTGGCGGGCTTGGCGCATCTTGGACCGTAGCTTGAGCCCATGTCTCAGATGCATCTGAGACGTTTACTGCTGCCCAGTCACTCAGTTGTGCTGAGACATTTAGTCCCTTGGCAAATAGCTACCGAGTGCCCGAGACATGCAAGGCCCACGAGAGCAGATTCCTGTACACATCCCAGTTTACATGCTGGCCTTGGTGCCATCAGGCTGCACGGGCAGAGGGAGGAGAGGCTGGCAGTGTCTGCTCAGAGGGGGGGCACACACGGCCTGCAGAGGCCCGGAAGGAAATGTGTAGGGTGTGCCCGGGTCATGCCGGACTTGCTTTTAAAAATGTACGTAGTTTGGACTTGGCATAGGTTTGCTGTCTAGTATATTCCCCTGTATTTTCTAGGCATGTGGAAACATAATGAGAGAAGAATCACACCCCTACTGAGTGGCAAGGAAATTGAGTTAAAGCTTAAAATCTGTCATAGACCATTGATAAGCAAGAACTGTTAGGTAGAATTGATCCTTCCAGCCTCTCTCAGCATCTGCGGGGCACTGATTGCAGGACTCCTGCAGATACAAAAGTCCAAGGATGCTCAAGTCCTTATATATGAAATGATATAGTCAGCCCTGGGATTCCCAGGTGGCTTAGTGGGAAAGAATCTGCCTGCTAATGCAGAAGGCACAGGTTCAATCCCTGGGTCAGGAAAATCCCCTGGAGGAGAAAATGGCAAGCCACTCCAGTATTCTTGCCTGGAGAATTCCAAGGAAAGAGGGGCCTGGTGGGCTACAGTCCGTGTCGTCACAAAGAGTTCAACATGAATGAGCAACTAAGCACACACAAGGACACACAGTCAGCCCTCCATATCCAAGGATGCCAAACTCATAGACACGGAAGGCTGACCATTTCTTCTGGACGTGTTGGGGTCTGAGGTATGTTAGGGAGGATATCTGCTCCGAGGTGAAGCTGAAATGATGCCCCTTTTTAGGCTTTAGAAAGACTGCCCACATGCTAGAGCACCAGACAGGCACATCGCTGGTGCCAGACTGGGGTGCACAGAGGCCCCCTAGCCAGGCTCTGTCCTCTGAGGAGCTGCAGGGTGAGGGTTGCCACCCTGGCCAAGCAGGAACTCCTGTGGGCTTTCTCAGACCCCCTTCTCTCTGCAGGATTCTCACAGATGCTGCCGTAGTGGCAAAGGACACGGTTGTGTGCGGCTTTGAGAATGAAAATCTGGAGTGGTGCCTGGCTGTCTGGAGAGGCTGGGGCACGCAGGAGTTTGACATTTTCTACCAGTCCTACGAGGAGCTGGGCCGGCTGGAGGCCTACGTGAGGAAGAGGAGGTGATCCTGCGGGGCGAGCATTCCCTGAACGCGTCCAGCGTGGGCCCGCAGCCTGAGCCCTCTGCCTGCAGCCAGCAGCCCTCTGAGGACCCGGGCGGGCAGGCTGGGTTATCCTCCAAACCACTTGCTGCTAAGAAGTGCTGAGAAGACCCCACCACACCGGGGTTTAAGGGTTCTCCTGTTCCAGGACACAGTCCCCTGGGTACGTGCCCCTCCAATGCTGGTTTTACAGCCCAAGGGAAGGCAGTGGGCAGAACTGATTGGGCCCCTGCCCCCTCTGTCCACTCTCAGGGCTGGGCCTGGTTGGCCTCGTGGGCCTCCCCACTTTCACCCCCAGGCCTGGGGTGGAATTACACTAGGGCCCTCAGTCGGGGAGCAGCTCAGGGCAGGGAGGGAGGAGGGCTGTGACCTCTGCCCCTTCCCCTGGCAGCTCCCCGGTTCTCAGCACGTTTCTCAAGCTCCCGGTTCCCCGGGGCCTGGGGCCCCGCTTGGGCAGGCAGAGATCAGATGTCTCCCGCTTGGGAAAGCCTGTGTGTGAAAAGCCTCAGAAGGACCCCAAGAGGAGCACTGCCCAGCGTGGGGATGAATGGGCTCCTTTAAGTGACGGGCTGGGAAGCCAAGAGCCACACAGGGCAGAGCGCGCCTTAGCTGCTGCATTCTTCTGCCGACAGAAGGCAGGAGAGACTCCGTCCATCAGCAGGACTTGAGAAAGGGCCTGTGTTTACAGCTTTGTGAAATAAACTCAGACACAGCTGCAGCATAAGCCCTGTTTATTTGCACATAATAAGCTTTTCTGTTACTTTAAGTCATATCTCAATGGTTAGACCTCTTATTGTTAAATCACATTATATCAAATTATCTATTTGCTAAACAGTACAGCAGAATAAAAAAAGTGAAATTGCCAAAGGGGGATGTATGGGTAAGACAGCAAGAATTTTCATAAAGGATGCACACGCTTGTGTGTACACACGCATGCATTCACGTTCACGTCATCACCAAGAGTAACTGTTGGAGGCTGCTTAACCCAGCACAGGAGTGGGAACCTGAGATCATCCTCCAGTGCAAACTGTTGACTTTTTTCTAAAATTAAATTATAAAAATCAAACTTTAGGTTTTGCTGGGGTATGCAGGCAAATGTGATTCCTTTTATCTGAAAATAAACAGACTCTCAAGAATGAAGTCACGGCTTCTCTCTGTGGAGCGCACACAGTAACAATCCGAGCATGTCCCACCAGGCCCACTTGCTGTCCTGGCAGGAGGGGCGTGCCCTCTGGGCTCATGTGTCCCCAGCAGTTTCTTTGGGCAGAAATGGGCTCTATCAGTCTCCCCACTTGCTTTCCGTGGCCTCAGGAGGACTGGAGTCTGAGCCTCCAGCCCGCGTCCCCTGCCGTTCACCCCTAGCAGGGACTCCGAGGTTACCGCTCCCCGGTCCTGCCGTCTCCACACCGCCTGACTGCCTAGTTAACTCCTCAAATGCAAACCAGGCCCTGTGCCTCCTCTCCCAAACCTGTGCTCCACCTCACTTGTGGCCGGACTGCTCTGTGGCCCTCAGGAGCCCGGGTCCCAGCCTTCCCCTCCACCCTCGCCCAGCCCCAGGATGGCGACAAGCTGCAGTGAGCTCAGCCTGTGTTCTCGAGAGCCAGCTGGGGGTCTTCTCCACCAGTTAGAAATCGTACGGAAGTGGTTCATTATCCTGAATACCTTAAACTTAAAAACTTAAATGGAAAATTTTCTACAAACTAAAAAGAGCAGTCAATTGAGGGGAAATATTTGTAACAAAAAGGACAGACAAGTAGTTGGTTTATCCTTTAAGGAAAAAGTTTGTAGCTGTTGCTGAAAAAGGGAAAACTAGAGGAAAAAGGGTAGAGGACATAAACAAGACTCAGCCTGACCCAACAGTAAGGCAAGAGTTGTGGAGACAACGATGAAATGCTGTTTATGGGCTTGCCCAGGGACACTGTGGAGACGCCTGAGTAGGGTTTGAGAAGAATCTGTATGGGCCGACTTGGCAGGAGCCCTCCCCCACCTCCCTGGTCTTCACTGGAGCACCAGGGCAGGGCCCCCCGCACCAGGGGAGAGGGGCAGCGAGGCCCTGGGCAGTGAAGCGGGAGCTGCCCGCCACAGCAGCCCCAGCTACCTCCCTTTGGGCTCTTTGTCACATCACAGACAAGGAAAGTGCTTTGTTGTATAAGCATTGCCCTGCTCTCTGTTAATCCGGAGCCAAATGCAATTCAGGTGTATTTGCTACTGGCCAAAGCAAAGCCCTGAGACCTAACAGGTGATGCTCTGGAGCTGACCCTAACAAGCATCTGTTCAAGTTTGGGCAGAGACCTGAGCAATGGCGGACTGGAACATTCTGTGGCTGGCCATGCCGAAGCTTACTTCTGCATTGATGAGCACTGGGCACGACTGGGCCTGTAGATCTTGTCCCTGGAGAGACCACAGGTACAGAGGGAGGTCTGGGGCTTCAGCCTTCTTCCCAAAGGCCAAAACTAAGGGTGTGACATCTGTAAGTGTAAACCCTCCACCCTAGGCAAGCTACCCTAGCCCTGTGGCTCTGGTTTCTCCTCTGTGAGATGGCCATGACATGTCTTACCCCCACCAGGGTTGGTTGGAGACCAAGAGAGACAAATACGTGACAGTCTAGCCTCACCCCTGACCCAGGGCCAGGACTACCTCCTGGCCCCTGTCATGACCACCATCCCACCTGATCAGGTGGGTACCCAGGACCCTCACCCAGCACACACACGAGTCCTCTCTGAGAATTGCTCCAGGGAAACACAGCTCTGTCTCTGTGAAACAGCCCAACTTTAAACATAAATTTCCTGGGACTTCCCTGGTGGTTCAGTGGCTAAGACTGTGTGCTTCCAATGCAGAGTACCCGAGTTCAATCCCTGATCAGGGAATCAGATCCTACATGCCACAACTGAGAGTTCCACCCCAGAGCTGAAGATCCTGCAAGCTACAACTAAAGATTCCCAATGTTGCAACTAAGACTTGGCACAGCCAAGTAAATGTTTTAAATTTTTCAAATAAATCTCTTTTTTTCTGAAGTATTCAGAAGACTTTTACTAACACCTTTGCTTAAGAATTGAGTTAGGGTGTAACACCCATCACAGTAGATGAAAGCTGATGTATGGGTGTAAGAAGGCAATAGGAATCCCATTGGAAACACATGCTTTAAAAATGAAATAGAAGTAATGAAAGGCACACAAATAAAATTTTAAAATGTCTCCTTTGCCCTCCATGGGCTGTGCCATCCTCTGGGCCATCACTGTGTTCCCTGCTCTTCTGCGCCTGGCGTCTGGCTGCACATTCTAGCCCCAGCCTTCAGGAGAGCCCATGGGACTAGTTCTGACAAACAGGGTGCGGGGCGCGTGGAAGGGTTGCCCATCAAGTGGGGTGAGAGCACTGGGTTGTCCCTGTGAGACTCTCCAGGATCTGCAGCTAGGGCTGGTGCTTGCTCAATCAGCTTGAGTCGCTGAGAGGTGACCCGGAGTGTCCCAACACTCCACCACGCACACAGAGCAAGAGGAAGATGTGAGCTTTGTGGTTGTCACCCAAGTTCACCTGGCCATGCTGCTTGCTACTAGCTGCTGATGCCTCAGCCCTCCACACACACCCCCAGCACACTCACACAGGGCTCTCGTGCCCTCAGACCAGCCTCTCTGCCCTGCTCTCCCAGATTGAGAACTTCTAGAGGAAGGGGACAGGGAATTGAGATCCAAATGGGCAAAAAGCCTCATCCTGAAAGAAAAGGAAAACATGGAGATGGAGTCCCATAATTCGTGAAACAGGACCCATCCACATGGTCTCATAACCTTCAGTGTAGAAGAGCAAGAGTTCAGACCTGTAGTTGCCTTGAGAGGTGAATCAGGTGTCTAGGATGGAATTTTCATATCATGAGTGTTACTTATTTAAAAAAATCAAAACTAGTATATAAAATCATCAGAAGCATTTTGGAGCTCTGTTATTAAAAGTGGCCATTTCGTGTATGGTGTTAGACAGAGGTCTAGTTTCATTCTTTTACAAGTGGTTGACCAGTTTTCCCAGCACCACCTGTTAAAGAGACTGTCTTTACTCCATTGTATATTCTTGCCTCCTTTGTCAAAGATAAGGTGTTCATAGGCATGTGGGTTTATCTCAGGGCTTTCTATTTTGTTCCATTCATCTATATTTCTGTCTTTGTGCCAGTACCATACTGTCTTAATGACTGTGGCTTTGTAGTAGAGCCTGAAGTCAGGCAAGTTGATTCCTCCAGTTCCATTCTTCTTTCTCAAGATTGCTTTGGCTATTCGAGGCTTTTGTATTTCCATACAAATCTTGAGATTACTTGATCTAGTTCTGTGAAAAATACTGCTGGTAGCTTGATAGGAATTGCATTGAATCTGTAGATTGCTTTGGGTAATATACTCATTTTCACTATATTGACTCTTCCAACCCATGAGCATGGTATATTTCTCCATCTATTAGTGTCCTCTTTGATTTCTTTCATCAGTGTTTTATAGTTTTCGATATATAGGTCTTTAGTTTCTTTAGGTAGGTATATCCCTAAGTATTTTATTCTTTTCGTTGCAATGGTGAATGGGATTGTTTCCTTGACTTCTTTTTCTACTTTCTCAGTATTAGTGTATAGGAATGCAAGGGATTTCTGAGTGTTGATTTTATATCCTGCAACTTTACTATATTCGTTGATTAGCTCTAGTAGTTTTCTGGTCGAGTCAAATGGATTAAAGATCTAAATGTAAGACCAGAAACTATAAAACTCCTAGAGGAAAACATAGGCAAAACACTCTCCGACATAAATCACAGCAGGATCCTCTATGATCCACCTCCCAGTATACTGAAATAAAAGCAAAAATAAACAAATGAGATCTAATTAAAATTAAAAGCTTCTGCACAACAAAGGAAACTATAAGCAAGGTGAAAAGACAGCCTTCTGAATGGGAGAAAACAATAGCAAATGAAACAACTGACAAACAACTAATCTCAAAGATATACAAGCAACTTATCCAGCTCAACTCCAGGAAAATAAACGAACCAATAAAAAAATGGGCCAAAGAACTAAATAGGCATTTCTCCAAAGAAGACATATGGATGGCTAACAAACACATGAAAAGATGCTCAACATCACTCATTATCAGAGAAATGCAAATCAAGACCACAATGAGGTACCATTTCACACCAATCAGAATGGCTGCGATCCAAAAGTCTGCAAGCAATAAATGCTGGAGAGGATGTGGAGAAAAGGGAACCCTCTTACACTGCTGGTGGGAATGCAAACTAGTACAGCCACTATGGAAAACAGTGTGGAGATTCCTTTAAAAATTGCAAATAGAACTGCCTTATGATCCAGCAATCCCACTGCTGGGCATACACACCAACGAAACCAGAATTGAAAGAGACACATGTACCCCAATGTTCATTGCAGCACTGTTTATAATAGCCAGGTCATGGAAGCAACCTAGATGTCCATCAGCAGATGAATGGATAAGAAAGCTGTGGTACATATACACAATAGAGTACTACTCAGCCCTTAAAAAGAATAAATTCGACTCAGTTCTAATGAGATGGATGAAACTGGAGCTGATTATACAGAGTGAAGTAAGCCAGAAAGAAAAACACCAATACAGTATATTGACACATATATATGGAATTTAGAAAGAGAGTAATGATGACCATCTATGTGAGACAACAAAAGAGACTCAGGGGTATAGAACAGACTTTTGGCCTCTGAGGGAGAGGGAGAGGGTGGGATGATTTGGGAGAATGGAATTGAAACATGTATATATCTTGTAAGAATGAAGCACCAGTCTATGTTCAATACAGGATACAGGATGCATGGGGCTGGTGCACGGGATGAATCAGGGAGATGATGTGGGGTGGGAGGTGGGAGGGGGCTTCGGCATTGGGAGAACGTGGACACCTGTGACTGATTCATGTGAATGTATGGCAGAACAAATACAGTATTGTAATGTAGAATAAAGTATTAAAAAAAAAAACCAATACAGTATTGTAAAGCAAAATAAAGTAAAAATAAAAATTTAAATTAAAAAAAAAAAGTGGCCATTTCATACTTCACCATCCTCAGGTACGCGTCGTCATCCTCACGTACGCATCACCATTCTCACGGATATGTCACTGTTCTCACGTATCCTTCGCCATTCTCCTGTATGCCCCTGGATCTTAAATCTGGACTTACTGCATTTCTCCACTGAAGGGGAGCAGGGTCTTCTTCAGAAGGCCACTGATTCCATCTCCACACATACTCACACACGTCCACACACACATATGCAAAAATATGTGCATACAAACACACATAAGCATACACATACTACTTAGCATGGGCCTGAGGCAAGCTGAGTATCCAAGGATTTCAGGGACAGTGTTTAAAGGAAAAAGGAGCGCACCATAAAGGGGCTTGCTCTGGCTGAGTTCTAATGGTTTATTAACTAGTTAATTGAAATAGTGCAAGTGTTAGTAACCACTGACTGAACCCACCTGCATAGCCAGGCACAGTGATAATCACTTGTAAGAGCTGTCTTGCAATCAGAGATCCCAGTAAGGAACAAGGTGCTGCCACAAGAAAACAGAATTTGGAAGTGGCCAAAAGGCCACAGAACTGGAAATGGTCAGTCTTCATTCCAATCCCAAAAAAGGCAATACCAAAGAATGCTCAAACTACCACACAATTGCACTCATCTCACACGCTAGTAAAGTAATGCTCAAAATTCTCCAAGCCAGGCTTCAGCAATACGTGAACTGTGAACTTCCAGGTATTCAAGCTGGTTTTAGAAAAGGCAGAGGAACCAGAGATCAAGTTGCCAACATCCGTTGGATCATGGAAAAAGCCAGAGAGTTCCAGAAAAACATCTCTTTCTGCTTTATTGACTATGCCAAAGCCTTTGATCGTGTGGATCACAATAAACTGTGGAAAATTCTGAAAGAGATGGGAATACCAGACCACCTGACCTGCCTCTTGAGAAATCTGTATGCAGGTCAGGAAGCAACAGTTAGAACTGGACAGGGAACAACAGACTGGTTCCAAATAGGAAAAGGAGTACGTCAAGGCTGTATATTGTCACCCTGCTTATTTAACTTATATGCAGAGTACATCATGAGAAACGCTGGGCTGGAAGAAGCACAAGCCGGAATAAAGATTGCCGGGAGAAATGTCAATAACCTCAGATATGCAGATGACACCACCCTTGTGGCAGAAAGTGAAGAGGAACTAAAAAGCCTCTTGATGAAAGTGAAAGAGGAGAGTGAAAAAGTTGGCTTAAAGCTCAACATTCAGAAAACTAAGATCATGGCATCTGGTCCCACCAATTCATGGTAAATAGATGGAGAAACAGTGGAAACAGTGTCAGACTTTATTTTTGGGGCTCCAAAATCACTGCAGATGGTGACTGCAGCCATGAAATTAAAAGACGCTTACTCCTTGGAAGGAAAGTTATGACCAACCTAGACAGCATATTGAAAGGCAGAGACATTACTTTGCCAAAAAGGCCGTCTAGTCAAGGCTATGGTTTTTCCAGTGGTCATGTATGGATGTGAGTGTTGGACTGTGAAGAAAGCTGAGCACTGAAGAATTGATGTTTTTGAACTGTAGTGTTGGAGAAGACTCTTGAGAGTCCCTTGGACTGCAAGGAGATCCAACCAGTCCATCCTAAAGGTGATCAGTCCTGGGTGTTCATTGGAAAGATTGATGCTGCAGCTGAAACTCCAATACTTTGGCCACCTGATGCGACGAGTTGACTCATTGGAAAAGACCCTGATGCTGGGAGGGATTGGGGGCAGGGGGAGAAGGGGGTGACAGAGGATGAGATGGCTGTATGGCATCACCGACTCGATGGACATGAGTCTGAGTGAACTCTGGGATTGTGATGGACAGGAAGGCCTGGCATGCTGTGATTCATGGGGTTGCAAAAAGTCAGACACGACTAAGCAACTGAACTGAACTGAAAAAGGAGGGGGTTGGCATGTTCTACCAACATCCCAGAATCATTCTTGCTGGAATCTCTCTTGGTTGAGATGTGTGCAACACCAGGAAAGATCTCGAGTCAGAGTAGGAGCCAAGCAAAGTGAGTGATCAGAGACATCCTGGAAATTAACCCTTTTACCAAAGAATAAAACCCGAGAGAGACTGCAAACCACGGTGCAGAGCAGTTCTCTGGGTTTCCTCACCTCGCTGCTCTCTGCGCGGATGCTCCTTCCCAATAAAGCCTTTTGCTTTGTCAGCACATATGTCTCCTTGGACAATTCATCTCCCAGGGTTAGACAGAGTCCACCTTCAGGCCCTGGTAGAGGTTATCCTTCCTGCAACACAAGTTGTAAAAGTTGGAATGATACCAAAAAGAGAAGTTATTTAGAGCATGTAAATTGTAATTGTAATTTCAAAGATATATATAATTTCTAATAGATTCAAGGGATTAGATCTAATTAGACAGAATGCCCAAAGAACTATGGACAGAGGTTCATAACATTGTACAGGAGATGGTGATCAAAACCATCCCCAAGAAAAAGAGATGCAAAAAAAAAACAAAATGGTTGTCTGAGGAGGACTTACAAATAGCTGAAACAAGAAGGAAGGATATAGCCATCTGAACAGAGAGTTCCAAAGAATAGCAAGGAGAGATAAGAAAGCCTGCCTAAAGTGAAAAAAAGTGCAAAGAAATAGAGGAAAACAATGGAATGGCAAAGACTAGAGGTCTCTTCAAGAAAATTAGAGATACCAATGGAACATTTCATGCCAAGATGGGCACAATAAAGAGCAGATACTGTACGGGCCTAACAGGAGCAGAAGATATTAGGGAGAGGTGGCAGCAACACACAGAAGAACTGTGCAGAAAAGATCTTCGTGACCCAGATAACCATGATGCTGTGATCGTTCACCTAGAGCCAGCAGCCTGGAGTGTGAAGGCAAGTGGGCCTTAGGAAGGATCATTACAAAAAAGATAGTGGAGGTGATGGAATTCTAGCTGAGCTATTTCAATTCCTAAAAAATGATGCTGTTAAAGTGTTACACTCAACATGCTAGAAAATTTGGAAAACTCAGCAGTGGCCACAGGACTGAGAAAGGTCAGTTTTCATTCCAATCCCAAAGAAAGGCAATGCCAAGGAATGTTCAAATTGCTGCGCGACTGCGCTCATCTCACACGCTAGCAAAGTCATGCTCAAAATTCTCCAAGGGAGGCTTCAACAGTACGTGAACCGAGAACTTCCAGATGTTCAAACTGGACTTAGAAAAGGCAGAGGAACCAGAGATCAAGTTGCCAACATCCGCTGGATCATAGAAAAAGCAAGATAATTCCAGAGAAACATCTACTTCTGCTTCATTAATTAGGTTAAAGCCTTTGTGTGGATCACAACAAACTAGAAAAGTCTTCAAGAGATGAGAATACCAGACCACTTTACCTACCTCCCAAGAAATCTGCATGCAGGTCAGGAAGCCACAGTTAGAACTGAACATGGAACAGTGGACTGGCTCTAAATTGGGAAAGGAGTACATCAAGGCCATATATTGACAACTTGCTTATTTAACCTATATGCAGAGTATATCACGCAAAATGCCGGATCAGATGAAGCACAAGCTGGAATCAAGATTGCAGGGAGAAATACCAATAATCTCAGATATGCAAATGACACCACCCTTATGGCCAAATAAGAAGAGGCACTGAAGAGCCTCTTGATGAAAGCGAAAGAGAAGAGTGAACAAGTTGGCTTAAAACTCAACATTTACAAAACTAAGATCATGGCATCCAGTCCCATCACTTCATGGTAAGTAGATGAAGAAATGATGGAAACAGTGACAGACTATTTTGGGGGCTCCAAAATCACTGCAGATGGTGATTGCAGCCGTGAAATTAAAAGACACTTGCCCCATGGAAAGAAAGCTGTGCTAAACCTAGACAATGTTTAAAAACCCTCTGTGTGTAAAAAGAGCCTCTGTTTCCACATCACTTTGCCGACAAAGGTCCAAATAGTCAAAGCTATGATTTTTCCAGTAGACATGTACAGATGTGAGAGCTGGACAATAAAGAAGGCTGAGCATCAAAAAACTGATGCTTTTGAACTGTGGTGCTAAAGAAGACTCTTGGGAGTCCCCTGGACTGCAAGGAGATCAAAGCAGTCAATCCTAAAGGAAATCAACTCTGGATATTTATTGGAAGGACTGATGCCGAAACTCCAATACTTTGGCCACCTGATTCAAGAGCCAGCTCATTGGAAAAGACTCTGATGCTGGGAAAGATTGAAGACAAAAGGATAAGGGGGCAGAAGAGGATGAGATGGTTCGATAGCATCACCCACTCAATGGACACAAATCTAAGCAAACTCCAGGAGATAGTGAAGGACAGGGAGCCTGGTGTGCTGTGGTCCATGAGGTCTCAGAGTCGGACATGACTTAGTGACTAAACAAGAATAACAACAAAGGATGAAGACTGTTTTCCAGGAGAACCAATCACATAATCCATGTAATTAGAGGGTTGGAACTTTCAGTCCCACTTCCTGACCTCCAGCGAGAGCAGATGAGTTAAAGTTTGAATTGATCAGGAATGACCAATGATTTAATCATCATACCTATATAATAAAAATCTCCATAAACACCCAGAAAGACAGAGTTGAAGAGCTTCTCCCTATGGTGAACATATGTAGATTTGTGGAGCGTGAT
This sequence comes from Nanger dama, assembly GCA_917880005.1. NCBI lineage: Eukaryota > Metazoa > Chordata > Mammalia > Artiodactyla > Bovidae > Nanger > Nanger dama. The sequence continues at coordinate 5,125,862 of CAKJTW010000044.1, read as the reverse complement.
GCACCCAGAGAGGGCACTCACACTCCTTCCCCATTCCTTGCCTAGGTATTTCTTCCACCTGGCTGTTCTTGAGTTATATCCTTTTATAATAAACTCATAATCTAGTAAGCAGTATGTTTCTCTAAGGTTTGTGAGCCACCTCAGTGGGGCTCACTGGAATCTCCAGTCTATAGCCAGTCAGTTAGAAGCACAGGTGATGATCTGGACTTGGATTGGCATGTGAAATGTGTGTCAAGGGCAGGGCAATCTTGTAGAAATCTGACACTATCTCTGGGTAGATAGTGTCAGGTTTGAGTTGAATTGTAAGACCTCCAGCTGATTTCAGAGAATTACTTGGTGGTGTATGGAAATTTCCTTCTCCCATATTTGGGTTGAGTGTGAAACCCACACACTGCAATGTCAGGAAGGCTCAGAAACCACAAGAAGAACTATGACTAAGTTGAATATGAAAATGACTAAGAAGAAGGTTAGTGTGGAACAAGGAAGAAGAATGTGACTCCAAGGCAGTGGGTAGCATTTGGGGCACAGCTTTTAGTTAGTGCAGCACTTAATGTGTAGCCTTTGTAGCATTTCATGTGTTTGCCTGTTTCTTAGAATTGAAGGTAATCTAGTATTTTAGACTTTGATTTTAATTGTTTATAAGTGGGATTCAATAAAATTTTTAAATAATGTTTAATTGGAGAAAATTGTCAATACTCAGGTGTTATGTGTTAGATATATAAGAAGTGTATTAATATTTAGAGATGGGTTATTGTTTCATGTTTAAAAGATTCACAAGCCAGATAAATTGGGCATCAGCAGTGTACAGACAGTAACATGTAAGCCCAACAGCATGCCCACAGCCTGGTTCCCAGCCTTGCACCCAGGAAATGTGCATGATCCCAGATTTAACTGAAGGCAGAGGGAGACAGCTATGCAGATGCTTTGGGTTTGCCATCTTAAAATGCCAGAAGTCTCCCATTTCTCTGACCTAGGGGCCAGAGAGATCAAGAGGATGACAGCATCCGATTTCCATCTTTTCCAAGCCACTCCACTCCAGGGCAGATCCCCCCACCTCCGCCACACCCATAAAGGACCCAGGAGTGAGCTGTGGGAGGAAAGATCACCACAGGCGCCCTGCTGGGCACACCTGTGGGATTCTGCAGAGGCAAATCTTCACAAGGTGGCACATAGCAGCAATTTGGGAGGCCAGGGATGGCCCAACACCATCCCATGGGTCATGCCTTGGACTTCCCTCCCTACCCTGGAGACCGCAAAAAGGAGAACCAGATGGAAGCCCACTGTCTGAACCACGGCCCGCTGTAGAGTTTTTATATGTGACCCAAGTTCTTATCAGTTTAAGATAGGTCTTATCAGCTTAAGATCTTATAAGATGTTTTTTGTAAGCCTCATGGTAACTAAAAAAATAAACCTTTAATAGATACACAAAGGATGAAGAAAAAGAAACCCAAGCATAACACTGCAAGAAAATTATCAAATCACAGAGGATGACAGCAGGAGAAGAATAAAGGAATGAAAGAACTACCAAAAAAGCCATAAGATAATGAAAAAGATGGCAGTGGTCCTTACCTGTCAATAATTACTTTAAATATAAATAGGATATTTATAATAACTATAAATGGAGTATAAACTTTAAAATTGTGAATCACTATATGTTACACTTGTAAATATAATTTTGTACAATTATAATTTATATGTATATCTATCACCAATCAAAACATAGTAAGTGACTGAATAAATAAAAATAAGATACAACTGTATGCTCTTACAAGAGACTCACTTCAGCTTTAAAGACACACATATGCTGAAAGTGAAGGTATGGAAAAAAAAAGTATTCTAGGCAATAGAAACCAAAAAAGGGCTGGGGTATCTATACCCATTTATAGCAGGCAAAACAGACTTTAAGACAAAGATTGTAACAAGAGACAAAGAAGGTTATTATATAATGACAAAAGAGTGAATTCATTAAAAGGATATAACCATTGTAATTTAAGAGGATAAAACCATTCATTAAGAGGCTATAACCATTATATATATATATATATATATATATATATATATATATATATGAACCTAGCATTGGAGCACTAAAATATATGAAGTAAATTTTAACATATCTGAAGGGAGAAGTAGACAGCAATACAATAGCAATACAATAATAGTGGGGGACACCAATAACTCATTTGTAACAGTGAGTAGAACACTTAGAAAATCATTAAACACTGGACTTGAACTACACTTCAGTCTTCCCTAGTGACTCGGATGGTAAAGAGTCTTCCTGCAATGCAGGAGATCTGGGTTCGATTCTTGGGTGGGGAAGATCCCCTGGAGAAGGGAATGGTGACCCACTCCAGTATCCTTGCCTGGAAAATCCCATGGACAGAGGAGCCTTGTGGATCCTAATCCATGGGGTCGCAAAGAGTCAGACACGATGGAGCGACTAACACACACACACTTTAAATCTGCCTAACAGACACATACAGAACATTCTTTCCAAGGGCAGCAGAGCACACATTCTAAAGCACTTTTTGAGCATCATCCAGGATCAATCATACGTTAGGTCACAAAATAAGTCAAACCAAATTTAAAAGATAGAAATCATAGAAAGTATTTTTTCTAACAATAATAGTAAGAAACGACATCAATAATAGAAGGAAACCTGGAAAATTCACAGATATGTGTAAATTAACCCAGGCCTGAGTAACTATTGATCAAAGAAGAAATCAAAATATCTTGAAAAAAGTGAAAAATGGAAACACAGCATATCAAACCTTACAGCATGCAACAAAAACAGTTGTAAGAGGGAAGTTTATAATGCCGTGTGCCTGCATGCTCCATAGCGTCAGTCATGTCTGACTCTTTGCGACCCTCTGGACTATAGCCCACCAGGCTCCTCTGTCCATGGGATTCTCCAAGCAAGAATATTGGAGTGGGCTGCCACGCCCTCCTCCAGGGGATCTTCCCGACCCAGGGATCGAACCCACACCTCTGGCATCTCCTGCATTGCAGGCAGATTCTTTACCCACTGAGCCACCTGGAAAGCCCATTCATAGTGATAGACACCTACAGTAAGAAAAAGAGATATCTCAAATAATCTAACTTTACACCTCATGGAACTAGAATAAAAAGAATAAGTGAAGACCAAAGTTAGCATAAAGAAAGAAATAACAAAGATCAATAGAAAAAGCGTAGTAGAAAAACAATAGAGGAATAAACAAAAGTGAATTTGCCTTTTGAAAAAGTAAATAATATTGACAACCATTTAACTAGACTAAGGGAAAAAAGAGAAGACTCGAAAAATAAAAACAGAAACGAAAAAAGAGACACTACGATTGATTCCACAGAAATACAAAATATCATGAGAGACTAGAATGAACAATTATATCCCCAACAAGTTGGACAACTTAGAAAAAATGGATAAGTTCCTAGAGACATACAACCTGAAGTGAAAATGTTAGTTGTTCAGTCATGTCTGAATTTTTGTGACCCCGTGGATTGTAGACCACCAGGCTCTTCTTTCCATGGAATTTTCCAGGCAAGAATGCTGTAGTGGGTAGCCATTCCCTTCTCCAGGGGATCCTCCTGACCCAGGGTTCAAACCTGAGTCTCCTGCATTGCAGGCAGATTCTTTACCAGCTGAGCCACCAAAACAAAGGATAAATTCCGAGAGACACACAACCTACCTTGGTTGAAGGAACCTACCTCAACCATGCTGTTGAACTAGGTTTGCTGCTAATTTGTTGAGGATTTTTACATCTGTGTTCATCAGAGATATTGGCCTATAACTTTCTTTTCTTGTAATGTCCTTGTTTGCCTCTGGTAACAGGGTAATGCTTACCCTCGGTTGGCCTCGGATAGCTGGTCCCCTGCAGTCCCTGCCAGCAGACTGTCCCTTGGAGTGCGGCTCACCACGTGCCGGGACCGGGGTCTGATGCGGAGAGCCCTTCCTCCTGGGACACACGGCATGGCTGGAAAGGCGGCCGCCCCGCCCGTCATGCATGGCACGTTCGTGGGGGAACCTGGTGCTAAACCATTCCTAGACAACCTGCTTCTGGAATAATTAATATTATTAAAATGTTCAGAGAGCCCAAAGCAATCTATAGATTTAATGCAACCCCTATCAAAATTCCAATGGCATTTTCCACATAAAGAGAAAAAGAGTCCTCATTTTGTACGGAAGCACAAGATCCCAAATAGCTAAAGCAATTTCAAGTAAGAACAAAGACAGAGGCCTCACACTTGTGATCAGTTCAGTCGCTCAGTACTGTCTGACTCTTTCCACCCCATGGACTGCAGCATGCCAGGCTTACCTGTCCATCACCAACTCCTAGAGCTTGCTCAAACTCATGTCCATCGAGTCAGTCATGCCATCCAACCATTTCATCCTCTATCATCCCCTACTCCTCCTGCCTTCAGTCTTTCCCAGCATCAGGGTCTTTCCCAATAAATCAATTCTTCGCATCAGGTGGCCAAAGTATTGGAGCTTCAGCTTCAGCATCAGTCCTTGCAATGAATATTAAAGATTGATTTATTTTAGGATTGACCGGTTTGATCTTCTTGCAGTCCAAGGGCCTCTCAAGAGTCTTCTCCAGCACTACAGTTCAGAAGCATCAATTCTTTGGCGCTCAGCTTACTCTATGGTCCAGCTCTCAAATCCATACATGACTACTGGAAAAACCATAGCTTTGACTAGACAGACCTTTGTGGCAAAGTAATGTCTCTGCTTTTTAATATGCTGTCTTTCTTGGTCATAGCTTTTCTTCCAAGGAGCAAGTGTCTTTTAATTTCATGGCTGCAGTGATTCTGGAGCCCCCAAAATAAAGTCTGTCACTCTTTCCAGTGTTTCCCCATCTATTTGCCATGAAGTGATGGGACTGGATGTCATGGTCTTAGTTTTCTGAATGTTGAGTTTAAACAGCATTTTTACTCACCTCTTTCACTTTCAATAAGAGGCTTTTTAGTTCTTCTTCCCTTTTGCCATAAGGGTGGTGTCCTCTATGTATCTCAGGTTATTGATATTTCTCCCAGCAATCTTGATTTCAGCTTGTGCTTCATCCAGCCCAGCATTTCACATGATGTACTCTGCACAGAAGTTAAATAAGAAGAGTGACAATATTCAGCCTTGATATACTCCTTTCCCAGTTTGGAACCAGTCTTTTGTTCCATATACAGTTCTAACTGTTGCTTCTTGATCTGCATACAGATTTCTCAGAAGGCAGGTGAGGTGGTCTGGTATTCCCATCTCTTGAAGAATTTTTCATAGTTTGCTGTGATCCACATAGTCAAGGGCTTTGGCATAGTCAATAAAGCAGAAGTAGATGCTTTTCTAGAACTCTCTTGCTTTTTTGATGACCCAACAGTTCTGATATTGAACTATATTAAAGATATAGAAATCAAAACAGTATGATTCCAGCAAAAAAAAAAAAACAAAACAGACCAATGGGACAGTTGAGAGCCCAGAAGTAAATCCACTCATCAAAACTAATCTTTGAAACAGTCACCAAGAATATACAATGGGTAAGAACTGTCTCTTCAATAAATGATGTTTGCATAATTGAATATCTATATGCAAAAGAATAAAACTGGCCCTTGTTTTACACTGAAAACAAAAATCAACTCAAAATGGATTTAAGACTTAAATGTAAGACATAAATGTAAAACATAAAACTCCTAGAAGAAAACATAGGGGAAAGCTCTTTGACATTGGTCTCAGCAATGAATTTTAAATTCAACACCAAAAGTACAGGCAGCAAAAGCAAAAATGAACAACATAAACAACAGCTACTACAGACATACAAATGCCATCAGATATCTGAAAAGATGCTCAACATTACTGGACTTCCTGGTGGCTCAGATGGTAAAGTGGCCATTTACAGTGTGGGAGACCTGGGTTCGATCCCTGGGTCGGGAAGATTCCTGGAGAAGGAAATGGTAACCCACTCCAGTACTCTTGTCTGGAAAATCCCATGGATGGAGGAGCTTGGTGCAGGCCACTCACTGTCCATGGGGTCGCAAAGAGTTGGGCACGACTGAGTGACTTCACTTTCACTTTGCTAGTCATTAGGAAATGCAAATCAAAACCACATTGAGGTACTGCTTCATGTCTCTTAGAATGGCTATTATAAAACAGTCAAAAGTTAACAAGTGTTTGTGTGAATATGAAGAAACGAAACTTATATACTGTTGTGGGGATGTAAATTGTTACAACTGTTGTGGAAAACAGTATGGAGTTTCCTCAAGAAAGTTTTAAAGAGTACTACTATATGATCTAGCAGTCCCACTTCTGGGTAGATATATCCAAAGAAAATAAAATTGACATCTGCATCCCTATATTCATTGCAGCATTATTCTTAGTAGCCTAGATATGAAAATGACCTATGTGTTTATCAACAGATGAATGGATAAAGCAAATATGGTGTGTATATACAATGGAATATTATTCAAGTTCTAAAAAAGGAGAAAATCCTGCATTTGCAATATTAGAGGCTGCTACACTGGAGAACATGATATTAATCAAAAATAAGCCTGATGCAGAAAGACAAATACTGCGTGATCTCACTTACTTATGGCATCTTAAAAAGTCAAACTCACAGCAACAGAAAATAGGATGGTAGTTAACAGATGCTAAGGGTAAGGTGCCGGAAATGGGGATTTATTGGTCAAAGGACAAAATTTCCAATTATGAGGTGAATAAGTTCTGGAGACCAAATGGACAGCATGGTGGCTATAGTTAGTAAGAATGGATTGTGTACTAGAAATTTGCTAAGAGAGTAGATTTCACCACACCAAAAAAGTGGTAACTATATGAGAAGAAGGCTACGTTAATTGATTATGTTAATCATTTCAAAATGTACACATGTATGCAAACATCAAGTTGTATGCCTTAATGCGTACAATTTTTATTTGTCAGTCACACTTCAATAAATCTGGGAAGAAAAATAATGTGGGTATGGAGGGGCAGGGCATGTTTTGAATCTCCAGGAATTAATTCTCCAAGTGCCCCGGAGAGCCTTTTCTTGGCTCTGGCCTTCAAGCACACATGGGTCCCTTATGAGGATCGTGCAAAACTCTGCGTGGTGGCTTGGTTTCCACTGCACAGGGACATGGGGATGGGAAGCCAGCTTCTCACTTCCTCCGTGCTGAGGGGACACGGTGACCCCTTTCCCACCGGTTTAGCACAGATTCTCTTCAAGCCCAGGGAGTGGGAGCTTATGCCACAGATATAGATGCAGCAGAAGGAGGCAGAAAATACCTTCAGCGCTGAAATAGCTGGGTCAGGTCTCTGAAGCCTTAAACCAAGTGCAGCTGGAGAAGTGAGAATGAACTTCAGTCTAGACTGTGCTAATGACAGTGGCTTAGACTTGACCCAGCATGCACTAGTTGTTTGCCACCTTCAGTGGAGCCCAGGGTGCAGAGAATGGGCTCAAACTCAGCCTCCCGCTCCGTGAGGGTGACAGCCTTCCCCAGGAGGCTACTTGGGGGGGTGGGGGGACCTAGGGCCTTTGCGGTCTCGAGACCTAAGGGCTGGACCCCTTCCAGCAGCCAGTCTGTGCATTCCCCAGCCTCCTGTTTTTAAGCTCTGAACTAGCGGTGTCCTTTCCATTCACTTTCCCTTAGGGATTGGAACTGAGTGTTGTGTGCTGTGGTGAGCAGCAGCTGAGATGAGAGTCAGAAAACCAGCTGGGCCTTCTTTCCATTCACTACCATGGCAGGGTGGCCTGCAGGCCATCCTGCGACTTCCAGCCCCTCTGTCCTGCTCGTGTCTCAGGGACTGACCCATGGCACATGCTCAATAAACCACTGAGCCCCGCATGTGGAGGCCAGAGGGGGCCTTAAGACACAAAGACCACACCCTGAGCACAGGGCAGGGGTGGTCAGGACCGGGGTCTCTACATGGGCCTGGGTCAGCCTCTCTGAACTCCAAAAGCCAGAGCCCAGGGCTTTCATCCCAAACCTCCCTTCAGAATTGCTAAGGACTAAAGGAGGGGCTGGTCTCCAGTGCAGTGGCAAGGGCAGGTCTGGGGATGCAGAGAGACCCAGGTTCAAATCCCATCAATTGCCCTGAAGGCCCAGGGTCTTCTCAGCCTCTTAGGTCCTGTGTCCTCCTTCACCGAGGGCGCTGAGTTTGTTCCAGGCTCACAAGAGGGTTAAGTTAAAGAGATGGTCTCTGCGTCCCCGCAGTGTGTGCGTGCGTGCGTGTGTGTGTGTGTGTACATGCGCAGGCAGTGCCCACACAGGCCTGGAACAGCAGGTTGTAAGGATGGGCTGAGCTTCTCCGTGGGCATGAAAACCCTCAGGAGACAGAAACCCTCAAGGCTGGGGTTGGGGAGGGTGCCACAAGCCCCACCCTGATCCCAGTGCACAGGCCAGGTGCCAGAGTCTTTCCTGTTGCTGCGTCTTGGGTGATAGCCACAGAACAGAGCTGAAGACCCCTGTGTCTCTCTCTCACACACACCTATGCACTCGCACGTGAGCTTGCACAGCCTTCTACGTTGGCACCATCTAGGCTGATGCGCGAGTGGTGTCAATCCGTGGTGAAAGACCCCGTCTGTCCTCCTGCCCACTTCTGCTCTTGCCAAGGAGGAGACATGGCTGTGGGCATGCCCTTCTTCAGCTCCTGCACACAGGGGCCAGAGCTGAGGGCCCAGTTCCCCCAGGCAACAAGGCGGTGAAGAGGAATTCCATTTGCTTGAAGCGGAGCAGGCTGTGAACAAAATCACGGCAAGACCTCCGCTCTTCAACCCTTCCTAGTCCTCGGGAACAAGTTACATCAAGGTCAGCGGCTGGACCCAGAGGACATGTTACGGGGAGGCAGGTGGGGGAACCCTGAGCCAGGGGAATGTGAGGTGGGAGTCAGGCTCCTCCTGGAAAGCCACTCCTCCCCAGCCACCTTTAGGCCCCAGAGAGGCTGGCCCCCTTTGTAAGGCCCAGGGCTGGGACCCCTGCCTCTCCCACGGCGGAGAAAGAACCTGGTCAGCCGTGGTAACCAGCAGCTTGGGGCTTGCCCACAAAGACATCACTTCCCGGGGACGTAAGAACTCCTCTCCGTCCCTGAGCCCAGAAAAAGCGGCGAGTTCGGGCCTCTGCGGGCCCGGCGGTTTCCCCAGGCCGGCAGGAGCGGTTCCCCGACCTGCGGCCAGAGGGCGCCCCGCCCCGGCGGCGCAGCCCCGCCTCTCCGCCCGGCGCCGCCAGGGCCTGCGAAGCGACGGTGCCCGGGCGCCCGGGCTCGCAGCCCTCTGAGAGGAGTTTGTGGGCGTGATGAGTTTGCTTTACCAAGTATTCCCGAGTATGACCATGTGGGGAAGAAGGAGCCCTGTGGCTGTGTGTGGACACATGTAAACAAAGACCCCGGAGCTGCCACAGGAGCCCTGCTGTGCCCTGGGGAGCGGTGAAGGGCAAGCCGGAGGGCTCTCTTCGCTGCCCTCATGGACTAGAAGTCGTTTAAAATGTAACCTGGTTTCTGCATATGTCACAGGCCGGCGAGGAGTATTTTCTGTGCGTGTACTTGTGTAGGCATGTGTGTGTGATGTGGGTGTGTCTGTAAGTGTTGGGGGGTGGGGTGGGGGGTGCGTGGTATGGCTACATGTCTGGGCACCTGTGTAGTTGGGCGGGGTGGTGTGTGTGTGTGTGTGTGTGTGTGTGCGGTGTGGGTACGTGTCAGTGTGGTGTGTGGTATTTGTTGCTTGGGGGTGTGTGTGTGTGTGTGTGTGTGTGTGCACATGCTTTGCTTTTCTCTGTAGCATGTGGACCAGGTGCAAGCCCAAGCAGGGCCACATGTCCACTCGGGGGTTTTCACAGGGTGAGGGTCAGCAACATATCAGGAGCAGACAAAAGGCTGGAGGGGAAGTCTGGGAACCCAAACGCTTTTCCTGTGAGAGTCTCTCAGTGCCGGCAGCTTCTGAAACTACAGAGTTCCCACAGTCCTCACAACTGGGACCTTCTCATCCTTGCACTGTTCTCAGATGAATGCCTCAAATTTTCTCAGCCAAAGAGGGCAGCAGGGAGCACAACTGCAGTTCGTCCCCACAAAGAACAGCCTGCCCCTTACATGACAGCCATGGAGGAGTCTCAGGGCCCCTGGGCTCTGTCCTGGCTCCCCTCACTCCAGAGCTGGAGGTTTAGAGCCAAGAAACTCAAGACCCAGAGCCGTATGAACGGCTGTGGATTATGAGGGAGGTAGGAGGGGGCGGGCAGCCAACGATCCTCCACTGAACCATGAGGCCCCCTGAGCTCCACTTAACCCTGAACACACCTCTTTAGTCCAGCCAGGTGGACAGGCAGAGGTGCAGGGGCCTCCCTGGTGGGCCTGTGAGGACCTGCTCCACAGACGTGAAGCACAGAAGGCACCGGAGAGGCCTGGCCAAGGCCATCTGTGCAGCTGAACTGTGACCGGGGCAGAGTGGAAAAAATAAAAGGCAGTGAGTGCTGTGTGCTGCTGTATTTCCCAAAGCTCGACAGTATCTCTCATCTCTGAGCTTTACTGCAACTGGCTTTGACTTTTTGTCTCATCAGGGTGCTGGTGGGGACCTGCACCCTCTCCCTTGAATCTAGAGGACCGGTGACTTGCTTGTAATCAATGGAATGAAGTTGTGGGACTTCCAAGTGAAAGTGGCTCAGTCATGTCTGACTCTTTGTGACCCCATGGACTACACAGTCCATGGAATTCTCCAGGCCAGGATACTGGAGTGGGTAGCCTCTCCCTTCTCCAGGGGATCTTCCCAACCCAGGAATCGAACCCAGGTCTCTCTCATTGTAGGTGGATTCTTTACCAGCTGAGCCACGAGGGGAGCCCCAAAACACTGGAGTGGGTAGCCCTCCAAAATTCAGTCAGAAAAGAAAGGAAGCTGGGCATTCACCTCTGAGAACCTGAGCCCCAGGTAGGAGTCTGACTATATTGAAGCCACCATGTTGGGAGGAAGTTGAAGCCCCACAGAGATGCCATGTGTATGCCCTCTGACCAGCAGCCCCAGGTGAGGTCGCGGTCAGCAACCAGCACCATGTGAAGGAAACAAGATGGCGGTTGCCTTCAGATGGCTCCAGCTATCGGTTGTCACCTGAGGCTCTGAGGCCTCAGATGTTACAGGGTTGAGGCAAGCCAGTCTCCTGTGCCCTGTCCACATTCTGGACCAGAGAACTACGAAATAGGAAGTTGGATGTATGCTTCTAAGTTGGGGGTGACTTGTTATGCAACAACAGAAACGACACGAGTGGCCAAGGAAAGTGTCCTGAGAGCTGGGTTAACCACCCCTCTTCCCCTTTCATGATGCTGCCAGGAAGCGAGATGCCATTAGTCCTTTGGAGAGTCAGTCTCTCTTTAACAGATAATGACCCAGGCTCGGGGCCATGGGAGCTACCTCCTCCAGGGTAGCTTTACTGTGAGCCCTCACAGCCCAGGGAACCAAAGTCAGGAGACCCTGCCAGGCAGAAAGGGCCTGCATCTTCCCAGGCTCAAGGGAAGGCACCGGCAGCTGAGAGCTGGCCGTTCGTGCTGGCTGAGTTCCAGGGCTGGATTTGCTGGCCTGTGCTCAGCAATTCTGAGCATGATGCATGAATGGAGCTCAAGTCGTGGGTTACTGCAGCAACCGAGGCCTCAGGAGAGGTGGGAGCAAAGCGCTGCCTTTGTGGAAAGGTGAAGTGGGCTGGGGGAGCTGGCCTCCTCTTTGCCCGTCTCTCCTGGCCCAGGCTTGGTTCTCTTTTCCAGACTGCTTGGGAGGGGACTGAAGGGCAGAGGTTTCCAGGAAACTGGAGGACAGCAGGTCCCTGTGGTTCCAGAGGGGGACTGGGCCTGGGGCTGGGCAGCCTGGGCAAGTACCCCTGGGTCCAGGGACTGGGCAGTGGGCAGCAGACAGGGCCTGGCGTGGTCAACAGCCGCCGTCATTTGCCATCAGATGATCTGTTCCCAGGCAAGGGGCCCTGGGAATCCCGCAACCAGATGGCTCTATTCTTCCTGCCACAATGCCTGCCAGGGTGCTAAGGGCAGGAGAGAGGCTATGAGGTATTGGGTTTGGTTTCCCAGAAAGTGCAGCCGGAAACAAGCTTGACCTTCTGCGACCCCACTGTGTACCTGGGAAACAAAGGCCCAGAGGAGCAGTCAACCCAAAATGTGTTGTCACCAGGGGCAACCTGGCCGCTGAGCTCCCAAGCCTGAGAAAAAGTTGTTGTTCATCACAGCGGGGGTGGGGGTTTGTTTTGTTTTGATCTTTTTAAAAGCTTGAACCAAATCAGCTTTTTAAAATGCTGCTCCAGGACTCAACGCTACTTGGAAAACAGCCAGAAGGGACAGATCCAGGCAGAGTGGATGGATTCTGGCAGAAACCCTTGCAGCTGCCCAGACACCCTGCCTGAGACCCAGGTGTCCTGTGGCTATTTGTCTGCTTTGTTGAATCAGCAACTCTTGTAGAGGAATGAAGCTAAAGGATGGGTGGTTGTTGTTGTTGTTGTTGTTGCCCATCATGTGACATGGTTCTCTGAAAAGTTAGAAATCTTAACATGGAAGGGGTCATTTGTCATGCTTTCATGTTGTCTCACACATTCAATTAATTGTCACATCAGACCAAAAAGCAGCACTAATCCAGCTATGTGGGACATGACTCTAGGCTGCTTTGTGAGTAATGGAGATCATTATGGCAGAATTCCAGCCTCTCTTGTTTCAGAAGAATCAAGGCAGCAGAGGCCTGGCCAGAAGTTCCTTCCACTCATTAGTCCTGAGCATCTAGATGGGCAAACCAACGAGGGATGACCACTGTCCTCTAACTCCCGAGTGCCCACGGTGGCACCTGGCACAAGCAGCTGTCTCCTCAGGACTGTGCCCATCTTCATGGAGCTACACTGCCTTCCTCAGAAACCACTTCTCCCCCTGTTGTGCAAACAAGAAAACTGAAGCCCACAGAACTTTATATGACAAAAAACTGCAGCAACATCTTTCTGGATCTATCTCCTAGAGTAATGGAAATAAAGACAAAAATAAACAAATGAGACCTAATTAAACTTAAAAGCTTTTGCACAGCAAAGGAGGCTATAAACAAAAATGAAAACACAGTCTATGGACTTGGAATAAATATTTGCAAATGATGTTACCAACAAGGAATTAATTTCCAAAATATACAAGCAGCTCATACAGCTTAATATCAAAAACTAAAACACCCAGTCAAAAATGGGCAGAAAAACTAAGTATACATTTCTCCAAAGAACACACGCTGATGGCCAATAGACACAAAAGATGTTCAATATAGCTAATTACTAGATAAATGCAAATCAAAACTACAGTGATGTATCACCTCATGCCAGTCAGAATGCCCATTACTAAAAATACTACAAATAATAAGTGCTGGAAAAGGTGTGGAGAAAAGAGAACCCACCTACACTGTTGCTGAGAATGTAAATTGGTGCAGCCACTGTGGAGAACAGTATGAAGGCTCCTTAAAAACTAAAAATAGAGCTACCGTGTGATGCTGCAATCCTATTCCTGGGTGTGTATCCAGAGAAAACTCTAATTTGAAAAGATATATGCACCCCAATGTTCATAGCAGCACTATTTACAATAGCCAAGATGTGGAAACAGTCATAAATGTCTACATACAGTTGAATGGATACAGAAGCTGTGGTATATACATACATACATACATCAGTTCAGTTCAGTCGCTCAGTCGTGTCCGACTCTTTGCGACCCCATGAATTGCAGCACACCACGCCTCCTTGTCCATCACTAATCCCAGAGTTCACTCATATTCACATCCATCCGGTCAGTGATGCCATCCAGCCATCTCGTCCTCTGTTGTCCCCTTCTCCTCCTGCCCCCAATCCCTCCCAGCCTCAAAGTCTTTTCCAATGAGTCAACTCTTCGCATGAGGTGGCCAGAGTACTGGAGATTAAGCTTTAGCATCATTAGTTCCAAAGAAATCCCAGGGCTGATCTCCTTCAGAATGGACTGGTTGGATCTCTTTGCAGTCAAAGGGGCTCTCAAGAGTCTTCTCCAACCCCACAGTTCAAAAGCATCAATTCTTCGGTGCTCAGCCTTCTTCACAGTCCAACTCTCACATCTATATATATATATATAGATAGATAGATAAAGGAGTACATCAAGGCTGTATATTGTCACCCTGCTTATTTAACTTATATGCAGAGTACATCATGAGAAACACTGGGCTGGATGAAGCACAAGCTGGAATCAAGATTCCTGGGAAATATCAATCACCTCAGATATGCAAATGACACCACACTTAAGGCAGAAAGTGAAGAGGAACTAAAAAGCCTCTTGATGAAAGTGAAAGTGGAGAGAAGAGTGAAAAAGTTGGCTTAAAGCTCAGCATTCAGAAAATGAATATCATGGCATCTGGTCCCATCACTTCATGGGAAATAGATGGGGAAACAGTGGAAACAGTGTCAGACTTTATTTTGGGGGCTCCAAAATCACTGCAGATGGTGACTGTAGCCATGAAATTAAAAGACACTTGCTCCTTGGAAGGAAAGTTATGACCAACCTAGATATTATCCAAGTCTATGCCCTAACCAGTAATGCTTAATAAGCTGAAGTTGAACAGTTTTATGAAGACCTACAAGACCTTTTAGAACTAACACCCAGAAAAGATGTCCTTTTCATTATAGGGGACTGGAATGCTAAAGTAGGAAATCAAGAAACACCTGGAGTAACAGGTAAATTTGGCCTTGGAATGCAGAATCAAGCAGGGCAAAGACTAATAGAGTTTTGCCAAGAAAATGCACTGGTCATAGCAAACACCCTCTTCCAACAACACAAGAGAAGACTCTACACATGGACGTCACCAGATGGTCAACACCGAAATCAGATTGATTATATCCTTTGCAGCCAAAGATGGAGAAGCTCTATACAGTCAACAAAAACAAGACCAGGAGCTGACTGTGGCTCAGACCATGAACTCCTTATTGCCAAATTCAGACTCAAATGGAAGAAAGTAGGGGAAACCGCTAGACCATTCAGGTATGACCTAAATCAAATCCCTTATGATTCTACAGTGGAAGTGAGAAATAGATTTAAGGGCCTAGATCTGATAGATAGAGTGCCTGATGAACTATGGAATGAGGTTCATGACATTGTACAGGAGACAAGGATCAAGACCATCCCCATGGAAAAGAAATGCAAAATAGCAAAATGGCTGTTGGAGAGGCCTTACAAATAGCTGTGAAAAGAAGAGAGGCAAAAAGCAAAGGAGAAGAGGAAAGATATAAGCATCTGAATGCAGAGTTCCAAAGAATAGCAAGAAGAGATAAGAAAGCCTTCTTCAGTGATCAATGCAAAGAAATAGAGGAAAAGAACAGAATGGGAAAGACTAGAGATCTCTTCAAGAAAATTAGAGATGCCAAGGGAACATTTCATGCAAAGATGGGCTCGATAAAGGACAGAAATGGTCTGGACCTAACAGAAGCAGAAGATGTTAAGAAGAGGTGGCAAGAATACATGGAAGAACTGTACAAAAAGATCTTCATGACCCAGATAATCATGATGATGTGATCACTAATCTAGAGCCAGACATCTTGGAATGTGAAGTCAAGTGAGCCTTAGAAAGCATCACTATGAACAAATCTAGTGGAGGTGATGGAATTCCAGTTGAGCTGTTTCAAATCCCGAAAGATGATGCTGTGAAAGTACTGTACTCAATATGCCAGCAAATTAGGAAAACTCAGCAGTGGCCACAGGACTGGAAAAGGTCAGTTTTCTTTCCAATCCCAAAAGAAATGCAATACCAAAGAATGCTCAAACTACCACAGAATTGCACTCATCTCACACGCTAGTAAAGTAATGCTCAAAATTCTCCAAGCCAGGCTTCAGCAATACGTGAACCGTGAACTCCTGATATTCAAGATGGTTTTAGAAAAGGCAGAGGAACCAGAGATCAAATTGCCAACATCCACTGGATCATGGAAAAAGCAAGAGAGTTCCAGAAAAACATCTACTTCTGCTTTATTGACTATGCCAAATCCTTTGACTGTGTGGGTCACAATAAACTGTGGAAAATTCTGAAAGAGATGGGAATACCAGACCACCTGACCTGCCTCTTGAGAAATCTATATGCAGGTCAGGAAGCAACAGTTAGAACTGGGCATGGAACAACAGACTGATTCCAAATAGAAAAAGGAGTACATCAAGGCTGTATATTATCACCCTGCTTATTTAACTTATATGCAGAGTACATCATGAGAAACGCTGGACTGGAAGAAACACAAGCTGAAATCAAGATTGCTGGGAGAAATATCAATAACGTCAAATATGCAGATGACACCACCCTTGTGGCAGAAAGTGAAGAGGAACTAAAAAGCCTCTTGATGAAGGTGAAAGTGGAGAGTGAAAAAGTTGGCTTAAAGCTCAGCATTCAGAAAACGAAGATCATGGCATCCGGTCCCATCACTCCATGGGAAATAGATGGGGAAACAATGGAAACAGTGTCATACTTTATTTTGGGGAGCTCCAAAATCACTGCAGATGGTGATTGCAGCCATGAAATTAAAAGATGCTTATTCCTTGGAAGAAAAGTTATGGCCAACCTAGATAGTATATTCAAAAGCAGAGACATTACTTGCCGATTAAGGTCCGTCTAGTCAAGGCTATGGTTTTCCTGTGGTCATGTATGGATGTGAGAGTTGAACTGTGAAGAAAGCTGAGCGCCGAAGAATTGATACTTTTGAACTGTGGTGCTGGAGAAGACTCTTGAGAGTCCCTTGGACTGCAAGGAGATCCAACCAGTCCATTCTGAAGGAGATCAACCCTCGGATTTCTTTGGAGGGAATGATGCTAAAGCTGAAACTCCAGTACTTTGGCCACCTCATGCGAAGAGTTGACTCACTGGAAAAAACTCTGATGTTGAGAGGGATTGGGGGCAGGAGGAGAAGGGGACGACCGAGGATGAGATGGCTGGATGGCATCACTGACCTGATGGATGTGAATCTGAGTGAACTCTGGGATTGGTGATGTACAAGGAGGCCTGGCATGCTGTGATTCATGGGGTTGCAAAGAGTCAGACACAACTGAGTGACTGAACTGAACATATATATATATATATATATATATATATATATGTATATATTACTCAGCCATAAAAAAGAATGAAAGAATGCCAACTGCAAGAACATGGATGGATATACATCCATGTATCGTATTAAGTGAAGTAAGTCAAACAGAAATAGACAAATATGATATTTCTTATATGTGCAATCTAAAAAAATTCTACAAATGAGCCTATATACAAAATAGAAATATACTCACAGACATTGAAAACAAATTTGTGATTACTAAAGAGGACAGTGGCACAGGAGTGGGGAAGAGATAAATTAGGAGTTTGGATTATAGACACATTACTGTGTGAAACAGGTAAACAAGGGCCTACTGTATACTAGGAGATAACCTATAATAACTTATCAGATAAAAGAATCTGAAAAATAGTATGTGTGTGTGTGTGTGTGTGTAACTGATTTTTTATATATATATATATATATATATATATATATATATAAACTGATTCACTTTGCTGTATACTTAAAACTAACACAACATTGTAAATTAATTATACTTCAATTAAAAAATAAAAAAGAGAAAGAAAGCCAAAGCCCAGAGAGGTGGTGTGGCTTGCCTGTGATCAGACAAGGAATGGAAGACTCCAAATCCAGGCCTCTCTCCGAATCCCACAGGAAGAGAATCTGCCTGAGAACAGGAATCGTACACTCAGGGCTGAAGGCAAAGGGTCTTTCTTCCGGAATTTAGTGAAGTGCTTCCACAAGCCTGATTTGGCTGGAACTTCCAAGAAGAAAACTGGGCTTTTTCCCCAGTCATGTGGATCCCTGGCTGTGCAAAGACCATTTCTAAGAGCATGACATCAGCAACTCCAGACTCTCCTGCAGCTGGGACTTGGCAGAGTTCCCCTTACTGGGTAAGGAGGGCAGCTGGGCAAGTTCGCCACTTTGGGTCTGGACATCACCGTTTCCTCAGGCTCAGTGGTCACACTTCGCCAGAGGATGGCCGGAGTTCCCTGGACCCGCACTGGGGCTGTCTCAGCCTCTCCTCCCAGGGGAAGCTGTCTGGCATGGACCGAGGCTCCTGGCTCCTAGGGCCCACCACCAAGGCTGGCTCTGGGACTCTGTTCCACCCTGATGGCCACGGGCCTTGGTGCCCAGGGAAGCGGAGCAGATGCAGGCCAGCAGATCCCCAGTAGTGGGGCCAGAATTGGCAGCTGCCCCGAGATGAGTGTTCACACAGGATGGGAGCTCATTCATGCCAGGGTCGGGTACCGCTGGGGCACGAGGGTGGGAAGCAGGGATGGGAAGGGTTCTGGGGCCCCTCCTGCCCCTAGACTGCCCAGAACTCACCTGCTCTGAGCAGATCAGTGGATGAAGTGTCAAGAGCCCAGTCCATCTGCATGCTGCACACATTTCCTCTGAAATAGCAAGACAATAGTTTCTGCATTTCACCTGAAGCTCCCTGAACTCACCTACGGAGAGTCTAAAGTATCAGGGGCAGCTGGGATGCAAAGCAGAGTTTGGGAAAGAGCCAGTGCTGTCCTTTGAGTCCCCGTTCCACTCCCCGGGGGAAGAAGAGCAGACGGTTCCGCCTCCTCCACCTCGGATCTCACCAGCTGAGCCCTGAGAGGATCCACTGGAATCTCCTTACTGTCTCCCTGCAGTGTAGGGTGCATGGTAGGTCCCTACCCACAGGATGGGCTGGCACACAGCCCTCACAGCAGAGTGAGGGCAAGGACAGCCTGCACCCAGTCCCAAAGGTTAAGCACTGTGGGCCCAAATGCTAGAGAAAAGCTGGAGGTGCCAGCCCTCTGGTACAGGCTCACCCTGGTCAATGCATTCAGCAAAGCCTTCCCAGCAGAGGGTGCGGTGGGACCCCTGGAGAACTCAGTGCCCAGAAAAGAGAGTTCTTTAAAAATGTTGCCCATGTGAGATCACAAGGGTGAGAAGTCCAAGTAATAGCTTTGTGGCTGCCCTGCCCTTTTCCCTCACTGTTCTCTGACAGGGAAGACATTAGAACCTGAGCAAGATTGGAGAGGAGGAGAGAGAAAACCCCAGAGACACCCCTTCCCCTGCTCTGGATTCCCTGTGACCACCACTCAGGAAGAGGTGATACATCACCCAACGCAGAGAGAGGGCACGGCCGCCCAGGGCGACCCAGGGCATCTGGACAGAGGATGCAGACAGGGCTGAGGACTTGGCTTCTGTCAGGACTTGGGGTGCCCACGGAAGTGGGACTCTGCTCTAGACAGAGGTTGTCAGGAAGTGGGGATAGCTCTGCGATCGAGCGTCTGATAAAAGATAAATGCTGTGTGCAAGGGGGCAGCCTCAATGGAGGTGAAGGAGCGGCAGTCGCTGGTTTGAACCCAGAGAGAAGGCCGTGCGCTCTTCTGAGGTTTGCGCCTTGACTTGTCTGTGCTTGGACACGACTGTCAAGCGACCTCGGTCTGTTACACTTCATCACGGCCTTGGGGACATCTTGCCTGGTGTGTCCCATGAGGTGATTTGCATTTGCGGGACAACTGGACCAGGCTGGGAGCAACGGGCCAGCTCCCTCCAACACCGACGCCCCAACCCAGGGGCCGGACCAGCTCCTGCGCTTCAGGCACCCTGCTTCTCTTTCTTGGCCAAGGGCGTCACTTCCCAGTGCTCCTGCCCTGATAGCTCCGCTCTGCTCCAGCCACACCAGCAGCCCTGTGCTATGGACAGGCCTCCCCCTCCCACCTACCCACCTTCCAGAGCTCAGTTGTCACTCCTCCGAGTCCCCAGGATAAGCTCTCATAGACCACGTCTCTGTCCTACCACTGGTGTGACTGTGCGTTTATTCCTGAGGGCCTCTCACTGTATCTGCCCCCTCTTAGACGATAAACTCCACCAGAGCTGGAACTTTCTCTGTTTTGTCTTCACCACTGTATTTGCAGCACCTATGTCAATGCCTGGCACTTAATAACTCCTGAGCCATTATCTCTGAACCAAAAAGCCCAGAACATTCTCCCCAGTAGGACACACAGCACTCCAAAGTGATAATCCCAGTCCTCCCAAATTACACTTGAACACTTGAAAGATCCTCTGATAAGTTTAAATCAAGCCAAAAGAGGCTTGAAATTGAAAATCCAAGCCGATTATGCCAGAACAGGAGGTTTTGCTTGGAAGTAGCTGTCTGCTTTGAACACTAATTAGGATACTGATTTCTAGGCCAGCACTAGGGAATTGCTTAATCTCTGTTCAAAGCCCCACATGCTAATAGGAACTGAGGAGGCATGCTCAATCAATTCCAAATTAAAGGCAACTTGACTTTCAATCCCTTTTGGAGTTGCCGGCAAATATCAGAACACAGTGAGCAAGTGGCAACATGGCAACCCTCCACACGCCATAGCACATGTACTCAAGAGGATGGCTCCCGTTCAAGGTTTTAGGAAACAAATATTATAGTTAGCATAAAAGTAGAAGAGGATGTGCAGACATACCAACATTTTAAAAACACACAGTTTTTTCCCCGTTATAATCCAGAAAGCCTGGGCCATCCATCCAAGCTCTGATCCTATTTCCAGAATCTGTGTCTGCAGAAGGGTTTCCCTGGTAGTTTAGCTGATAAAGAATCTACCTGCAATGCAGGAGACCCTGGTTTGATTCCTGGGTCAGGAAGATCCTCTGGAGAAGGGATAGGCTACCCACTCCAGTATTCTTCTGCTTCCCTGGTGGCTCAGATGGTAAAGAATCCACCTGCAATGCAGGAGACCTGGGTTCAATCCCTAGGTTAGAAGATCCCCTGGAGGAGGTCATGGCAACCCACTCCAGTATTCTGGCCTGGGGAAACCTTGTGGACAGTTCAGTACTCTCTCCTTTGACACCCAGAATCAAATAGCACTCCCCTGGTAGAGGGTCACACAGCTCCCCACCAGGGCCAGTTTGAGATGAGACCAGAAGGCACGAGAGACCTAATGCAGCGCGCACTGTGAGCACGGGGCGGGGTGGGGTGGGTAGTTGTGAGGGATCCCACCTGCAGCTCGAGGTGGGCCTTGAGAAGGTTGGGACCCAATCATGCATCCTCTCTGTGGACCTGGTGGATAAATGCAGATAAGCACGCACTTTTTCCACTTCCTCCTTCCAAGTCTATATTTTTAGTGAGCCTCCTCCTTAAATAAAGCATGATTTTATATACAACAGACAAAAGCAGTGGTTTTATAGGGATAAATATATTTTATGTAGCTAGATGTATAACTGTGATGAGACAGGATGAAAATTATTTAACCCCCACAGGTTCCACAACTTTCATGCTCCCCAACTCTTACACAAGGGACAAAATCAAGAAGGTGGATTTTCAAAATAAAGGAAAAAGAAAGCTATGAAAATGGAATGGTGTGTTCCACAGAGGATCTCGCTTGTCCGGGACCTTGATGTGGCCGAAGCTCATGGTAAGGGGAGACATGGGGAGAGGTGGCATGAGGAGCTGGAAAAGCAGGAATTTTCCAGGAATCTCAGAGTGTTAGCAACTGGGGATACTTGTGGGAATCTGAGTCAAAATCACTATGGACCAAATGTTTTGGAAGGATGTAAGTAAAGTTGGAAATTACCAAATGCACTGTGTTTCTCTAAGTATGACAAAGCTTTGGGCCTGGATGCAATTAAAATTTGGAGCTTATGTTTGATGGTTTTCTAGTTCTTTTTTTTTCTGATTCACGAAGACAATTAGTTGCAAATGGTGATCAAAGTTAACAAGTTTGTCACAGAGATGGGGAAAGCTGTTCTCTAAGGTTTACACTAAAGCAAGTCAGCCTAACAGCATAGTCAGAGTGTTGGAAGACCCTGATGTGTAGACAGTTGGGTCACATTGAATAAGTGTGTATGAGTGTGTGATGGGGAGAAAGAGGTGGGAGCTTTTCAGGACAACTAGCAAAAACAAACTTCTGACAAATGAGATCCTAATCAGACGTGTGGAGAAGCTCTCCCGGAGTTTGCACCTGCAGCCCCAGTTTGCAGGCCTGCTGCTCCACCCCCAAACCCCATCCAGCGCTCCATCCTCTCCCATCCTGCCTCAGCCAATTGAAATGGCTGATTTCAAGCTGATAGACAAAGCTGCAGTTCACCCACACCCACTTCAAAGATTTTAATAATATAATTTTCAAGGGATGTATTAATTTCCTGAGGCTGCCACAATAATTGCTACACACTCTGGGAAATGGTGATGGACAGGGAGACCTGGCGTGCTGTGATTCATGGGGTCGCAAAGAGTCGGACATGACTGAGCGACTGAACTGAACTGAACTGAACTGAACTGAGTAGCTTAACGCAGCAAGAACTTATTGTCAGTTCTGGAGCCTGAAGTTCCAACTTGAGGGGTTGCAGAGCGCAGCTCACCTCTGGAGGCTCCAGGAAAGTCTGGTCCCCTGCCTCGTCCAGTTTTGGTGGCTCCATGGCCCCAGTCTCTGCCTCTATGATCATGTCACCTTTTCCTCTGTGTCTCTGGGTCTCCTTTTCTGTCCCTTATATGATACTTGTCGTTGATTTAGAGCCCATCCAGTTAATTCGGATGATTTCATCTCAAAATCCTTAGTTACATCTACAAAGACCTTTTTTTTCCTAAATAAGACAACATTCTCAGATTCGAAGGATTTGGCCCTATACTTGGAGAGCCACCATTCAACTCATTACAAAGAACAACATTTCTCCCCTTCATCACCACATGTGTGAGAAGCAATTCACATATTTCCTGGCACTCAACAAGTGCTCAACCAAAAGTGGCTGATACCGTTGTACACCCCCGACACTTTCTCTCCGCCTTCTCCCCACCCCCCAACCTTCCCAACCCCTTTCCTGTGTTGCTTCACTCTCACTCCTTCGTATCTTCAACATGGACCAAAATGGATTCAGAGAGCTGATTGTCTTCTGACTGACTGACTATACTTTAGCAAATGGCTATTTTTCAAGACCAGTCTCATCACTTAATGTCCACTGCCAGCTGACTAATTTGCTAAATACCACTAGTAGCCAATTGACATTGTCATTGTTCATTTACAGACACTCAGTCTGACATCTCAAAATCAGAATTCCTTCCTCCTTGATACACACCACACTTGTACCAGGGCCAGACTCTGGGGCCATGAGCCTATCACGGTGTCTTTTCTGACTCTGCCTGGTTTGGAAATGCTGGGCCCTTGCCAGTGCAGCATGACTGGGGAAGCAGCTTGGAGACTGGGCACCAACCCCCCTCCCCAGCCCCTCAAAGGCCTCACCTCCTCTGACACTAGTAAGGAAAATATTCATAACGTATTTGTTGAAGAAGCACACTCGTGCTCATAGAAACTTCATTCACAGTAACTGAAAAGCAGAGACAATCCAAGTGTCCATGGACAGATGGACCGCTCACAGGGATGGGTGGAACCTGGGCTACAGGGAGAGCAGGACCGCCCATGGCCAGTCAGCAGGGCTGCCTGACGACCACATTCTCCTGCAGAAGTTATAAGGTGCTAACATTCCTAATTTGAACTCAGGCATTTCATGTCATTGAAAAAAATATACTTCTAAGATAAGAGGGAAGAAAATTTTAGGACTAACATAAGTTATAATTAGTAAGTATTTTTACATGTAGCTTGTGGGTATCATTTACCCCTGGGGGCCCGAGGATATCAGGGGCCCCAGGAGAGCCAGGCCACCAGAAGGGGGAGCCAGGCCACCAGAAGGGGGGACCCAGTGTGGAGGAGCCTCTCACCGCAGAGCCAGCGCCGCCTCTGCTGTAGTGACCCGAGGATGTCACCGGCACTCTCGGTGGCTCAGGTTTACCACCTGGAGATCTTCAAGGCTATTGGGAGATCTCAGTGGGATAAAACAAATTTGAGGGTCATTTATTCAGAGTGGCCACTGAAGCCATGGAGTGAGATGGGAGAGAGAGAGAAAGGGCTGAGAGCCTGAGAGACAGGCCTACAATCGTTCCAGGAACAGGGCCACGGAGAAAGGGTGAGGGTGTCAGCTGAATCCAGACAGTGAGTTTGTGGAGGCCCGAGAAGTAGTCGGAAAACAGAAGGCAGTGATCTGCTTGAAAGTCAAATGGGTAGTAAGGAGGACCAAGGGAAAAGGAGGCTGGGCCACAGGGGTCTGGGCAGACAGGGGGCCTGGAGGGGAAAATGTGAGCAGGACGGGGCCTGGGGCCTGCCCTGGCACAGGAGGATCTCAGCGGCTCCAGGGGCTTCTGCTGAGAAGCAAGGGGGTATCATGAGGGGGTTCGATATGGCTTTACAGCAAGCTGCCCTGCACTCCTTTCCTCTCCTCTCCAGGAAGATGCCCTCCTCATCCCTGAATGCAGTCCAAGACCCTCATCTTCCTGCCTTTATCCATCCAGGAGGCATCCTTCCCATCTTCATCTACTGAGGAGGCATCCTTCCTGCCTTTATCCACTCAGGAGGCGCTGATCTGGGAGCAGGGCCCCAGACCTACCTTCCCATCCTTCATTGCATCTCTACCTCTCCAGTCCTGAAATGCTCACTCTGTGACAGATTTTGTTGCCTTCAAGAGTCTCTGCCAAGGCAAATGCAGCAGAAGTGGAGCCCCCTGAGCCTTCTGAACAGACAGATGGCAGTCTGGGCCATTGCCTGCTTAGGGCCCAATCAAGTGCCCCACTGCAGAATTCTAAATAAGATCCCTGGAAAGCCTGTGGACTGCATAATCGAATTAATTTTACAAGCAGGTGTTTCTGGCTCTTAGGATCCCTGAACAGCAACAGATTTGGGTACCACAATTGGAGCAATTCCTAACTTAGGTGAACTCCCTGAGGCATTTTTCCTGCTAAGCAATAAATCCTGCCAGAACAGCCCGGTGCTGTCTCCAACTGCTGGAGGGAGAGAGGGAGTAGGCACATCACTATAGGAGCTGGCCCCTTCCCAAGCCCATCCTCTCATGGGCGGTCATGAAACTCAGGAGCGTCCCCATGACCCATGCTCTAATTCTGAAGAAAAGAGAATCTTAACCTGTCTAGCAATAAGGGCTAGGAGTAAGTTTCCCACTTCAAACTTTCAAATATCCCGTGTAGTCCTTGCAATATTTCCAATTTTTTTCATGTCATGTTATTCTTTGTGTGGTTTTGTTGACTGAATAATCAACCATACTTAATTTTGTGCCCATATGAGACTTTTCATCAATTCAGTTCAGTAGCTCCGTCGTGTCCGATTCTTTGTGATCCCATGGACTGCAACATGCCAGGCCTCCCTGTCCATCACCAACTCCCAGAGTTCACTCAAACTCATGTCCATTGAGGTGGTGATGCCATCCAGCCATCTCGTCCTCTGGCGTCCCCTTCTCCTCCCACCTTCAATCTTTCCCAGCATCAGGTTTTTTTCAAATGAGTCAGCTCTTTGCATCAGGTGGCCAAAGTTTTGGAGCTTCGCCTTCAGCATCAGTCTTTCCAATGAATATTCGGGACTGATCTTTAGGATGGACTAGTTGGATTTCCTTGCAGTCCAAGGAACTCTCAAGAGTCTTCTCCAACACCACAGTTCAAAAGCATCAATTCTTTGGCGCTCAGCTTTCTTTATAAATCAGAAAAAATACTTTGTCAGATAAGGATGCTGTTTATTTGTTCTGAAAACTTGATCCCTTTTCTCCTTTCTCTCTCTCTCTCCATGCACACACACACACACACACACACACACACACACACAAATGAGTGTGTAAGCTATCCTGCCTACATATTAAATCCTGTCTTGGGGTTTCCCTGTTACCCACAATGCTTCTTTCCCATCTGCTCCACCAAAGAGCTTGGCGAGTGAGTACTGAGAATGGAGCCGCTCCATCAGGAGCCTGAATGAGCTGAGAAAAGAGCATCCTCCCCAGAGGAGTGAGTGGGCAGAGGGAAGGGCCTGGCAGGGGAGCAGTCTGGGCAGAGGAAGGCCCAGAGGTCCAGCTGATTTAGAGTACGCTGCACACGCACGTGAGGTGTGTATGTGTGTGTGTCAGGGTGGGCAGGGATTTCAAGCTCTGTTGTGACTGAGAGTAAAACGTCAGAAATAACCAACAGAAGGTGAGCGGCAGTTGCTAGAAGTCGGGCCGTGATGGGGCACGAACAGGTCCTCTTGCAGGGCAGCGTCACCATCAGTCTACACACTGATCATCCGGGGAGCCAGGCGAGGTGCCAGTCCCCAGGCCCAGCTCCCAGGCCCAGAGTGATGCGGGGGTGTGCCTGTCGAAAAGCTCCCAGATGACTCTGAAGTGGTGGTCTAGCTGGAGGCAGGAGGCCAGGCGCTGGAGCCTTCTAGAACAGGGTCTGAACCAAACTGCTGGCTGGAGCTGAAAAGAGGGGGTGGATTCAGAGAGGATTCTTTTAAATTACCTTTTAAAGTTATTGAGGTTAAACACACATACAATACAATGCATCTAAGGAAGCAGAAGACGTTTACAAGGTCTTGGTGAGAAATTCAGGTGCATGTGTGTTGGGGAGTTGATGGGGTGATGGAGAAGCTTTAACTTCCAGATTGGATGCCAGAACTATTGGAGTCTGAGCCGACTCTGGTGGGAGATGTTCACTCTGACTGGGGTAAATTGTGTTTGAAATGCCTGGGGATCATCAGAGTGAAGCTAGCCCACCATCCCCATACACCAAGGGGGGGTGGCACAGACTGCTTTACGGTTGGGTCACCCCAGAGCCTACTAGACTCCAGAGTACCTCCCCAGAGCATCTGCACCAGTGCTGTGTGAATCAAGCTTGGGATGTGATTCTTCAAGTTAAAAAACTGTAGGAAGAAGACAGTCCTCAGGGCTGTAGGCTGGGTAGAGGCCACTCAGAGTTGTGCTTAAGAATCCCTGAAAATGCCTCTTCAGATTTATCCAGATTTCATCATAAGGAAATAGTCCAAATTATTTTATAAGTCACATACATGGAGATGTTCACTGGAGTGTTATCTATGCCAGGCACAACTAGAAACCATGCAAATGTCTAGCAATAGGACATACTGAACTTGATCAATTTGAGATCACAAAAAGAAAAGCACAATATGGAAACACAGAAAAATGGAAGCAGTGGCGTGGGAATGCTGCTATTCTGACTGTTTTTCCTCCTTCTTGTGATGTTTACTGAACAGCTGTCATTACGACAATGACAAAAATATCTGAGTCATTCATTGTTTTCATGACACATTGTGACATTGCTTATGCAATGCTGTGGTGCTTTCATCCTGAGGAAGTCAGGAGTCAAGGCACTAGCCGCCTTAGTTCCAGAAAATAGTATTGATGGTAACGACTCAGGACCTATTGCTTCGGAAAAGAGCAAGAAGAGTTCAACCACGCGCTGAAAAAAATCGCGTTGGAAATCACCGTGATAACACACCAACACCCAAGAAGCCTTGGAGAGAGTTTTGAACTTGCTCTTCCTCCCTTCCCTCCCCTGCCTGCCTCCCCGCCTCCTTTGTCTCTCTCTTTCTGTGTCTCTCTCCCTTTCTTTCTTTCTTCTCTTTTTTTCTCCTTTCCCTCCTTCCCTCCCTTCCCCCTTTCATTTCTTCTTTCTTTCTAACCAGGACTTTGTTACAAAAATAATCATCACTACATCATTAAATGTCTTTAAAAGTTAAGCCTGATGTTCAATGGCCTCATCTATACCAAGTGGTACCTAGAGAATTCTCCCCTCTAAACTGCTCTGTGTGTGATTCCTAAAGCAGGTTTCAGCACAGACTTCGAGGTGCTGTCTCCCTCCTCAACCAGTTGTCAGGTCCCTGGAACAAAGACCAAAGATCCGTTGTCATGCGGCCCAAGCTGATCAGGTGCTATGGCCCCAGGGATGCATATTTGGTGACTGCTTGTCTTCGTCCTGGCTGAGATCTCTGAACAAACCCAGTGCCAGCAGGAACAGCTTGGGACCATCCAGAGCTGTGAGGGCAGGCTCCAGGCTCAGCAACGACTGCTCCAAGGCCCCCAGCAGAATCCCTGGGTGCTGTGGAGTGCATCCAGCCCTGGGCCCGAATCGCCCCACAGAACGCTGGCCCATTGATGAAAACCAGTCAACTGTAGGCCTCCCATAACCCTTTGGGCTGCACATCGGTCATTTCCTGGGTCTGAACGACAGAGAGATCTAATCTCTCCTGCCATCATTCACCTGTAGCTTAAAAGCCCAGCTCTCTAATGTGGCATCTGAGGCCTCTCTCAACATGTCCTGCCTTCCTGGGGATTCTTCTGGGACATGCCATCTGCCTCTGACATCTGTACTTTCAAGATCCTTTTGAGCCTGCCTGGAATGCAGCCTACTCACTTCCAAAATATACCGTCCATTTCGGCTCAACCCCATCCCCCTATGATGACCTCCCCAAGCCCATCTCTGATGTCTTTGGGGTCTTGCCCTACCTCCTTCTCACACATGGCACTTAGGTTTATCATAGGGTCACTAGATACTCCCACTCTCTGCAGATGACCCTGATTTCTAAAGTTCCCCTCATGGTGTCAACGGGCAGATGAGAGCACCTCAGGTTCTCAGACGTGCCCCGTGTGGCCACCCAGGCTGAGTCTCACCTGCCAGACCTAACTGAGCTGGTGGAGACGAGGGTCCTGTGTCCTGAGCTCACAGCAGCTCTAATGCATGGGTTCAGGGAGAATCAGTGCCTGCGGGCCAGAGACAGAGGCCCTGCCAGTCAGCCCCTGCACCTGCTGGAGGGAATGAGAAGGGAAGCAGGGGCGGTTTAGGCCCCAGTGAGCCCATCTGGCCAAGCCATGGTCATGAGAGCTGTGGTTGGCTAACTGCTGGCACCAAGTTCCCTGTCTGGGGGCTTGGGCTGCCCACCCCGAAGGAGGCGTACGTGGCCCAGCCAAGGCCGTGCTAGGAAGTCTTGGGTACCCTCCTGTGCAGATGCAGGGACACATTTTAAAGCAGACATTTGATCTTCGGGTTGGGCTCCACCAAGGGCTGTGCTCATTAGCCCCTTACCCAGTCCCTCGGGGAAACCAGCCTGGGCACTGGCCCTACTCTGGGGCAGGGCCAAGGTCTCTCAGAGGACCTGGGTTAGTTCGAGAGTCACCAGAGACCAGGGAGAGGGCTCTGGAGTGGGAGGCAGCTTGCACCCGTCTCCTGCAGGAAAGCTTGTTTTCCAGTGTTTTCCTGTTCAGCCTACGGGCTGGGAGTTTTCTAGAAATGGCTCCGTCCCTGGGGTCTTGATTTTTCAGCTTCCAGCCAGAAGGGACACTCACAGCCTGATGGGTGGGGCCCTCTCTTCTCATTCATCATTTGCTGCTCACACTTAGGTCAAGCACCACCCCACAATGTGCCAGGCTCTATGCCAGTCCCGGGGACACCGTAATGGACAAGACAGTCAAGGCTCTTCCCCCTTCCAGAGGAGACTGACATGAAGAAGCACAGAAACAAATGAGCGAGACCACGTGGGTCAGACACTCGGTAGAGGAGCACGGCCCACAGGACACAGGAGTGTCTGGAGGCCTCTGTCGACTGGGTGGTCAGGAGGCTGGAGGAAGTAGGATAAACCCAGCGTGTTTACTGGAAATTTGGGATTTCACTTGAGCAGATGCCTCAAATCCAAGGAGGCTGACTTAGCCCGGCCAGGCTCCCTTCTTTCAGGATGTCCAGGAGTGGACCTGCTCTCCTGGGACAGGGCTGCCCAGAAAGGCCTGGAAGACACAGAAACAGCTAAGGAGAGCTTTAGGGGAGACCGCAATGAAGGCAGCAGAGGCCTGCAGGAAGACAGTGGGCCTCTGGGGTCAAACAGGCCTGAGCCGTAATCCTAACCCACTCAGCACAAGCTAACTAAACCTCTCTGGCCCCCAGTTTCTTATCTGCAAAATGAATGGGTAGAGACTTGGTCCAGACTTGGCTTGAGGACTGAATGAGATAACATTAGGCACAGCGCCCAGCACAGTGCCTGCTCCCTGAGATGCAGTGTGAATCATGTATCGCTCAGTGAAGACGGCCCAGGATGGGAGCCAGTAGACCCTGCAGCCCACCTCCTAACCCCTGTCTGCACAATGGGGAGATTCCTGACCCAGCCTCTGTGGTGGATCTGAGTGCCCCCAGAGCAGGCCTGCCTCTCACGCTGCGTTGAGTCTGGGGGTGGACAGGGACCCACGATTGGGGAGAATACCGACAATCCCTCTGGTAGTCTTTCTGTTGACAGCTATGCTGTCATTGCAGAAACAGCAATTTCCTGCACAAAAGTGTGAGCACAGAGGCCACCCCAACACCTAGTTTTAGCAAAGTGCCTCTAGCCTGAGTTTCTGCAGGGTCCTGATGCCTCAGCTCCCAGAGTCAATGTTTACACAGCCAGCAGCAGTGGTGATTGTGAGGCGATCGAGGGAAGTGGTCTGGCCATGGAAGGAAGTACCAGTTCTGAAAAACCCTCAGCCCAGAGGGCCTCCATGTCAGCCTCCACTGGAACCTGGCTTCGGCTTTGCTGCAACACCCTGCAATCACTGTCCTAGAGAGACCTAGAAGTCTGGAGCTAAGTGGGGAGGACCGCCGAGAGACTCACACTCTCCTTCCAGTTTGCACAAAGCTCATGCAGGGGGTGTCTCGTCTCCAAATGCTCTCTCTACTCCAGGGCGTCTCACAGGAAGAACCTCATCTCTTTGGAGGGCCCATGGGAGAGACAGATTGTGTTTCCAAAGCTAGCCAACCCAAGCGTAGGCTTCCCAGCTGGGCAGTTAGAAACTCTGTGCCTCTGGGCACATACTTGGAGCCTCTCGGGCAGCTTTCTACATTTTCCAGAGAGACACAAGAAGCCCACAAAACCAAGCCACCCTGCTCAGAGCTGCACAGGATCCCGGGCTCTGAGCCTCCAGCGTCTCCTGGAGTTGCAGGCCTTCAAGACCATCAAGGTCAGCCTTTTGCAAACTTTCATCGATTGACCCTTTTCTTAAATGAAATCTGACCTAGACATCAATTCGATCAGTTGAACATTAGGAAGGGCAAGAGTGGGCATGATGCCCTGAGCCCTGGCTGTCCTGTTCTGAGACTCTCACCCTAGGCAGAGTCCTGGAGCTCCAAGGGAAGGGAAACCTCTGACTGAGTTTCAGTCCAGAATACCAGTGCCCAGCTCCATGAGTGAGGAAACCGAGGCTGTGGGGCAGAGCGCGTGGGGAGGCTGCTCAGAGGCAGACGTGGGCTGCCCCCGTCCGCTGCCCCCTCCTTTCCGCAGCACACACCTGCTTCTGCAGCCTGCAGACCGCACACTCCTCGGCTCCTGCCGGAACCTTGATGCATCCCATATTTCTGGTCTGACAGCCAGTAAAACTGAGCCTCCTTCTTGTAATCGCCAATTTGTTTCCTATTGGAGGAGCTGACTTTGAATGTGCAGAGAACAAAGACCCCTTTGTGAGTTGCTTTTGGAAAGGGAGATGGAGGGGGAGAATTACATTAATAATATGAGAAGCAGCAATCCCAATTATATTTTGCAACCTCTCTGGTGAATATGAAATAAAAACCACTTTATTCGGAAAGCTACAGTGGAGCCGATTTTCTCCAGCCTGGACATGGAGACCCGGGGCCCAGGGCTGGCCAGCCGGACAGTCGCTGTCCAATCAGGGCATCCAGGCCAACCGGGCCTGATCAGCCCAGGCAAGCATCATACAACATGGCAGCAATATATTTTTTTCCAGCTGCAGGAAGTCCAACTCGTGCAAGAAGAAACTCATTTCTTTACCATTTGTAGCTGGAAGGAAAATGACTTTATCCTTTCCTTTCCCCACCGCTCTCAACCATGCGTGTCTTGTAATCACCAATTTGTTTCCTATTGGAGGAGCTGACTTTGAATGTGCAGAGTTTCCCTGCAGTCTCTTCCTGCCAACACTCCAGGCAAGGGTGGAGTGAGAAGGGCTCTGGGGCGCCTGCAGAGATCAGGGCGGGGCCGCAGCTGTCTCCCTGCCACTCCCGCCCTCTTCCAGCACAAGGAAGGCTGGGCTGCCAGCTCCTCGCTTGCGGTTTCTTCACACACTCCATACTGTGTCAGCTGCTTGGCCTGTGCCCACATGCTCTCTTCTCTTGGACGAAATGCTAGCCTCCCCTCAAGTTCAAGGCACATGTCACCTCCTCTGGGAAGCCCTCTCTGAGTCAGTTCTTCCTTAATCAAACTTGCCAGGAAACTCAGCACAGTGCAGTGTGAATTTGTCTTAAGTCTGCCCCCTCATCTGACTGAGGCCCTAACCGAGGATGTAATTTATCCTGGGGCCAGCAGTGCCAGTCCCAGGGTCCACACGTCATAGCCTGTGAATGGATGGAGGAGAAGGTCCTAATCCTTCTTAATCCATACCTAGAGTGGCTAAGACGCTTTCAGTTGGAAACCACTTCTTTAAGAAAAATGAGGAGCTGGTGCGAGTGGGAAGGGAGTTTCATGGGATGTTCGGGTGGATGGTTTCGGGTGCATCTTGACCCAGCGTCTTTGTCGACATCACTCTGCCTCTGTCTTCTCACAATCAGGCCTCCCTGTTATGAGGGGAATTAGAAACAAACATCCTACCAACTTAGCAACCTCCTAGAAGAACAGACCCTCTGTCCTCATGGCTTGGCAAAATAAACGCTATATTTGCATCAGCCCAGGATATCTGAACACAGGATTTTTCCTCAGAAAATAAAATCTCTGGCAACTACTGTAAAGCAGAGGTTTAAAGGTTTAGGTTCAGGAAACCTAAAGAGAACCTAAAGAGAACCTAAAGAGAATGTACCTTGCAGTTCAGTGTGCTACCTGGGGTGATGCTGGGCATGAAAAGTTTAATAGGGTATTTTGCATCTCTTTTATTAATAATTGACACATCATCTAATTCCAAAGGTATGAAATTAAAAGACGTTTGCTCCTTGGGAGCAAAACTATGACCAACCTAGACAGCATATTAAAGAGCAGAGACATTACTTTACCAACAAAGTTCCGTCTAGTCAAAGCTATGGTTTTTCCAGTGGTCATGTATGGATGTGACAGTTGGACTATAAAGAGAGATGAGTGCTGAAGAATTGATGCCTTTGAACTGTGGTGTTGGAGAAGACTCTTGAGAGTCCCTTGGACTGCAAGGAGATCAAACCAGTCGATCCTAAAGGAAATCAATCCTTAATATTCATTGGAAGGACTGTTGCTGAAGCTGAAACTCCAATACTTTGGCCACCTGATGCAAAGAGCTGACTCATTAGAAAAGATTCTGATGCTGGGAAAGATTGAAAGCAGGAAGAGATGGAGACAACAGAGGATGAGATGGCTGGATGGCATCACCGACTCGATGGACATGAGTCTGAGCAAGCTCCAGGAGAAGAACAGGGGTATCTGGCATGCTGCAGTCCATGGGGTCACAAAGAGTCGGATATGCCTGAGCAACTGAGTAACAGCAACAACTACTTCCAAAAGAGACCTGAGGCCTCCAAAGGGCTTTCGTGTAGCCACAGCTTTCACTGGGTACCCTCTGTGAGGCCAGGAAGAGTGAAGTGACTGGTTGAGGGCCACCACTAAATGGGACCTCTTGACTGAGCCTCACCACCCCCGACCTCTTAAAGTCCAAGAGCGGCTTTGCTTCCAGTGCTTGCTGATGAAACCAGAGCAAGTGGAATGAAAGTGTGACCGTGCTCTGCCAGGCTTCTGCCCAAGACTACCTTCCCCCAGAGCCCTCCCAACTGAGGCCACAAGCTCTGGGCTTCTGGTGAGGCAAGTTCTGGTGCCCTGGACACCCGGAGAGAAGCTCATGGTTCTTACTGTTGCTGTCGTTTTCAGCTTGCTCATAAAATTATCTCTACATCCACACACACACACTGTATATGAGTCAGACACGACTGAGCACGTGTGTGTGTGTGTGCTCAGTCATACAATTTTATGAGACCCCATGGACCATAGCCTGCCAGGCTTCTCCATCCATGGGATTTTCCAGGCAAGAGTATTGGAATGCATTGCCATTTTCTCCTCCAGGGGATCCTCTTAACCCAGGGATCACACCCACATCTCCTGTGACTCCTGCATTTGCAGGCAGATTCTTTGCCACTGAGCCACCTGGGAAGCCCCATATGACAGATACACACACATACACACACACACACACACGTATATGACAGATTTTACATATATATAGGGGCTTCCCTGGTGGCTCAGAGGTTAAAGTGTCCGCCTCTAATGCAGGAGACCCGGGTTCGGTCCCTGGGTTGGGAAGATCCCCTGGAGATGGAAATGGTAACCCACTCCAGTATTCTTGCCTGGAGAATCCCATGGATGTAGAAGCCTGGTAGGCTACAGTCCATGGGGTCGCAAAGAGTTGGACACGATTGAGTGACTTCACTTTCACTTTCATATATATATATATACAAAGCCGAGTGCTGAAAAATTGATGCTTTTGAACTGTGGTGTTGGAGAAGACTCTTGAGAGTCCCTTGGACTGCAAGGAGGTCCAGTCAGTCCATCCTAAAAGAAACTAGTCCTGGGTGTTCATTGGAAGGACTGATGTTGACTCCAATATTTTGGCTACCTGATGCAAAGAGCTGATTCATTTGAAAAGACCCAGATGCTGGGAAAGATTGAAGGTGGGAGAAGAAGGGGACAACAGAGGATGAGATGGTTAGATGGCATCAGCAACTTGATAGACATGAGTTTGGATAGACTCCGAGAGTTGGTGATGGACAGGGAGGCCTGGTATGCTGCAGTTCATGGGGTCACAAAGAGTTGGACACGACTGAGTGACTGAACTGAACTGATACAGACTTTTGTTGGCATTGTAATATTTCTGCTTTTTAATACCCTGTCTAGGTCTGTCATAGCTTTTCTTTCAAGGAGCAAGTGTCTTTTAATTTTGTGGCTGCAGTCACCATCTGCTTTGATTTTGGAACTGAAGAAAATGAAATCTGACACTATTTCTACATTTTCCCCATCTATTATGTATATATACATATATACATACATACATACATATATATGACAGATCCATGAAAGTAGGCTAGAATCTAATGCAGATGGCCCATTATATTAGAAAACAGCTGCCCAGAGAGGCCAACTGACAAATCCAGGGACAATCAGCTCTGAATAGAAGTCCTGAGAGAAGGGGGTCACAGGCTTCCTGGCAGACCCTTTCAGCCTGAGAGGAGGCTGGTCATGGCAACCAAGAACAAAGACCAAGCAAGAGCTCACCCTCAGTGTGGGGTTCAGCTCTGAGTCAGCATCCTACCCTGTCAGTCCTTCTTGGGTCAGCGCTGGGGAGCCCCTCCCTGTCTGGCCGTCCTTTCTTAGAGCCTGACCTCCATTCTCAGAGGCCTGGGAGCTGGCCAGGGGCACTGAGGACTGGGCAGGACCTCTAGGGTAGAGGAGACAGTGGCATGGCTGGCCCACTCCTGGGGCCCCGGCCAGGCAGTGCCCACAGGGCACCTGCAGAACGGGTTTGACTACTGCTCTTTCCTGGGACAAGGGACAGCTGTATCATTCTGACTCCACTCACTCACATGTGGCCACAGGTTGGAGGCCGTGAGATTTTCTTGTCACCTTCAATCTGAACAAAGGATTTCCTGGCCTTTCTGCTGTTCAAAGCCCAGGACTCCCCATTCCACTCTGGGTACCCACTCCTGTCCAGTGTTGCCCCCACACCTCCCTGACCAGCACCCTATACCTTTGAGGCTCTGCTTAGCAAGATACAGACCCTGACTTTACCTCAGAGTTTCATCCTGTGGATGACTCAGGGTTGGTGAATATGTTCACGGCCTCAGTATGTGGTCAAAGCTATGGTTTTTCCAGTAGTCATGCATGGATGTGCAAGTTGTACCATAAGGAAGGCTGAGCGCTGAAGAATTGATGCTTTTGGACTGTGGTGTTGGAGAAGACTCTTGAGAGTCCCTTGGACTGCAAGGAGATCCAACCAGTCCATTCTGAAGGAGATCAGCCCTGGGATTTCTTTGGAAGGAATGATGCTAAAGCTGAAACTCCAGTCCTTTGGCCACCTCATGCGAAGAGTTGACTCACTGGAAAAGACCCTGATGCTGGGAAAGATTGAGGGCAGGAGAAAAAGGAGGTGACAGAAGATGAGATGGTTGGATGGTATCACTAACTCAGTGGACATGAGTTTGAGCAAGCTCTGGGAGACTGTGATGGACAGGGAGGCCTGGCGTGCTGCAGTCCATGGGGTCGCAAAGAGTCGGACACGACTGAGTAACTGAACAGCAGCAACGTGACACGTCCATGTGATGTGAACCAAACAGGCTTCATAGATCGAGTAAAGACAGTGGGGAGACCCCGCAGGCCCAGTGGATCTGAAGCAGTAGCTGTCTTAGGGCAAGGGGTGACTCACATCAGCAAAACCGAGTCACTCCTCACAGGGTTATTGTCTTCCGCTAGCATCTCTTGCTGCTTTGTTTGTGAATGGTCTTGGTAGTATGGTTCTGTAACAGTTATAAACATAAGGGGGTTAAGTTTGCTTTCAGGTTTTTATGTATTTAAATAACATTATAAGCAAAATAATTTAAGTCAATAGTAGGGAATCAGACCAATCTTTCCCTCTAAAATGGAGGTTTAAGAAACACTATGATAAAATAATCAATCCTCTCTGAAGTATTAATAGCCAATAAATGACTTACAGAAGAGGGTTGAAATCTCAGGGACAGTCTGGATTTGAACCCACACTCCTTTCTGATCTCAGACCTGGGGAAAGTGTCTCAGTGTCTATGAGCCAGTTGAAGCAGAAACCCAATAATGGTTAAGTGATCTGTCTCCTCCAGGCATCATCTTTCCTCCTCCGGCCCATCTTTCTGGGCCCGCTGTTCCCAGACTCCCATGGAGAAGCAGTTTCAGCCAAGAAAAGCCTTTCTCCAGTAGGAGCTCCAGGCCCCTGACGTGCAAGCTAGGAAAGCGCTTGGCTGAGGCCTGGGGGGGGGCAGTGCTGCCCAGACCCTGCAGGACCAGCTTCCCTTTCCACTGCAGGGCCAGGACCCCACCACTCAGCTTTCTCAAGTCCAAACCAAAGGGTGAACTCAGCCTTATTCACTCTCTCCAACACCTGCAGAAAGAGGAGCTGCCACCTGTCACTGCTGGGGCCAGCTTGGAACAAGGTGTGCCTCCTAAAGTAGCAAGGACTTGCTGACCTGGGCTGAGGGCAAAGGGGTCAGCGATGCCCACGTGAGATCCAAGCCTCTAGTCTCGGCCAACAGCCTACCAGCCCCTCAAGTGCCCAGTGTGAGGCAGGTGAGCTGGGCTGGGCCTCAGAAGCTGGGTTATTTGGGCTGGGGTCTTTTCAGTGAGGGCCTGCAGTAGCCCGCCAGCTTGGCTCCCTTCAGGGCCCCTAATTCACTGGCCTCGCTGTTTACCCTGGGCATTTTGGGCCCTGTGTCCATGGTCCACCCAGCAGGAGCTGGTAGGCTGGACTGACAAGGCCGGGATCTAAATTGTTTTACTTTCTAAGGTTGCTGCCACTAAAATGAAGCCCTCCGTCTAACCAGTGGCTACTAGAAATAAATATTTAAACACTACGTTTGTACAGTGGTATCAGATTACACCTCAGAGGTATGCCATCTTCCTCAGCTACCCAGGCCCAGTGATACCCTCGTGCCTCCAGTATGACCCAGTAAGCCTGGCCCAGTAGGAGGACAAACTCTGTGATGTCCATCCACACTCATATTCCCCAGTGTCTGGGAGAGCAGTAACTGGTTAGAGAAGGTTAGAAGACCAAGAAAGGGAACGTGTCTCCAGAGCATTCTCCCCACACTGGGGTGTGGATACCCCCAAGAAATGCCCTGACCTTCCACCATGTTCTGGGTTAGCCCCAGCCATGCAAAACCTGCCAAGACACCAGATGCCACCAGCCTGGCCACAGCCAAGACCAGAAACCACTCATAGCAGGGGGTCCCAGGTAGGGACTTCTGGGCCTTCCAGCTGGGAGAGAAGAAAATGCCTACCCTGCCAGAGACCGTCTGCTGTCTTCCAACCCTAAGATGTTCAAATGCAGCTTTCCTGATAGGAGGCCAGACGGTGGGGCAGGAAGGTCCCACTTCAGTATCTGGAATGAGAGACAGAACCAGGAGAGGAACAGAGAAACAGAAAAGACATGAAGAAAGATACAGAGGAGAAAGAGAGACAGAGAGAGAAAGAGAAATGAGAACTCTCTGGCTTCTTTCAGACAGGATGAAGGTAGCCAGGAAGCAGAGAAAGGTGACCTCCTCAGCCCCAGAGCTCTCCTCCTGCAGGACAGGCTCTGCATGGGAACCGAGCTGCCAAAGGCCCACTCCCTTTGGCCGGCAGTGCTCAGGAGGGCTTGCTGGTGACCTTCTCTCCAAATGTAGTTGCATCTAGATGGCAGGCTACAAAGAAGTCATTGCAAAGAAGCTGTTGTTTGCCAGGCACCTATAGCCATGAGATAAGGTTTTCAGTAGGTCTGTGTTGTAAATAGAACAAGTGGTTTCTGCTGTGTTCTTGTGGACTAAACCACTATCACTTTGTGAATACATTGAAAATACACCTCTCTACTTGCAATCGTGTTTTCATCTGTCTCTTGCTTTCTTTTACTTTTCCTTTCTTTCCTTTTTTTTCTCATATATTTAAATATAAAAGATAAAAGTGGCCAAGACTTGCCTCCCTGAGGTCACCAGGTGAGCTAGTGTGGCTCTGTAAGTGCTCAGGCTCAGGGCATGACAGGGTTCCTATGGACCCTCGCACAGGCCCCAGGACCAGAAGCAGCCTCAGGGGCAAGTCCTGCTGCATGCCTTGATGCTCAGACCCTCAAACCTCTTCCCCACCTTAAGGGTCTCTGAAACCAGGACCCTGAAAACCGGGGTGCCCTGGGAGTGCCAGCTGGCTGAGGTTATTGGGCGGCTCTAAGCCAGGTGCTCAGTCCATGTAGGAGGACTGGCCCAGTTTTCCAAGGCAGCACCAACTTTGGACAGGTGGTGTTGGTAGCGCTGAGACTTAGCTGAGATGTGGTATCCTTGAAGCTTGTTCCTGTCTCTGATTTAGCTGGGTATTACTATTGAAGGTGCTTTTTTACTGTCTTCTTCCACCAACTAGAAACAACTTGAAAGAGTCATGGTGATGGAAAGTAATATTTCACCTTATTATCATTCCATAATATGACATATTGGCATATTTTTATCCCATCTGACATTCACAAAAGCCCTACCTTCTTTCCGCTCACACTTTTCTTTGTGCCGCTTTTCAAACACACCAACACTTTTCTGCCCCAGGACCTTTGCACATGCTTTTGCCCCTGCTTTAAATACTCTTCCCCAGGCTGCATTTCCTTACTTCATTCAGGTCTCTATCAAGTCTTCCCTCTTCTAAAAGACTTACTTCACAACATCATGTAATCCATGTGTAATCCAGGAGAGTTTCCTTGTTCTTAGGAGAAACACACTGATGTGTTTAGATACTGTTGTGAATTTAAAATGGCAGCAGATTTTTAAAGATTCTTTGCAGCTTCTTCCATCAAAAGTTATAGTTATTTCCTCACTCTTCTACTCTGGGCCAGCGTGTGGCTTGCTTTGACCAGTGTGGAGCAGTCATGTTGTCTGACTGCGAGCTAGAATTCAAGAGATCTTGCAGCTTCCACTATCATTCCTTTGGAACCCAGGTGCCTGTGAGGAAACCCAAGCTAATCTGCTGAAGAGGTATATGGAGGAGAACAAATGGGCCAGACCAACAGCCCCATCAGAGGCGGTGAGTGAGACCACCTGGGGCTTGTCAGGACTGTCTAACTAAAACAAGAGTGACGAGTCAAAGTTTGCAACTTAATTTTTTGAAATAAGTTATTCTAAATTTTTGTATAAGAAAAGAAAGATAAGCTTTCAATAAGAAAGAAAAGAGAAAATCAAATAAAAGATCAGAGAGCTATATATCTGGTCAACTGATTTTCACTAAGCTTGCCAAGATAAATTGATACGGGAAAGAAGAGTCTTTTCAAGAAAATGATATTGGAACAACTGGATAGGCATCAGCAAAAGAATGAAATTTGACTCCTAATTCTCACCATATAAAAAATTAACTCAAAATGGATCAAAGACCCAAATGTGAAAGCTATAACTGAAATATTCTTAGGAGAAAACATATGCATGATTATTCCTGATCTTGTACTAAACAGTGATTTCTTAGTTGTGATACCACAAACAACAAAAGAAAAAATGAATCAATTGGCTATCATCAAAATTAAACACTTTGTGTTTCAAAGGACACCATCAAGAAAGCAAAAAGACAATACAAAGAATGGGGGAGGAGGCGGTCCTAAGAGGGCAGAGGAATAGGACGGGGAGACCACTTTCTCCCCAACAAATTCATCAAAAGAACATTTAAACGCTGAAAAAATTACACAAAACAACTTCTGAATGCCGGCAGAGGTCATCAGGCACCCAGAAAGCAGCCCATTGTCTTTGAAAGGAGGTAGGAAAAAAATAAAAGACAAAAGAGAGACAAAAGAGATAGGGACAGAGCTCCATCCTGGGAAGGGGGTCTAAAAAGAGAGAAGTTTCCAAACACCAGGAAACACTCTCACTACCAAGTCTGTGGCGAGCCTTGGAACCTCAGAGGGCAACATAACTGGGAGGAAGAATAAATAAATAATTAAAACCCACAGATTACGTGCCCAACAGTAAGTCCCCCAGCGGAGAAGCAGCCCAGACGCCTGCACCCACCACTACCAAGCTGGGGCTGGGCAGGGAGGTGCGGGCTGCATTGCTTAGAGTAAGGAACAGGCCTGAATGCCCCGAGGGCAAGCTGAGGGAACTAACTTGGGCTGGCAAACCAGACTGTGGGATAGCTACCATGGGAAATGCCCTAACATAAGACACTGTCAGGTCCTCTCACAGAACAAAGGACTGAAAAGAGATAGCCGGCTGCAGACCATCCCCCTCTGGTGACAGGCAGCCAGAGCCAGAAGAGGGCAATCACGGCCCTAGAGAGGCATCATCTGCCAAACTGCAAGCAGGCTTCATTGCTAACTAAGACTTCCTGGGGTTCTGGACGGTCAACATCCGCCAGAGAAGGCGTGCTTGTTGTACACCCAGAAAACCGAGCAGCAGGGATGGGGGAGGCGATAAGTTGAAGCAACCGCACTCTCCAAACACCTCATCACCTGAACTGCTCGAACCTGGGAAGGGCACAAAACGCAGGCCCAACCGAGTCTGTCCCTTTGAGGACTACCGGGTGCCTGAACCTGAATGGCTTAGACCTGGGAGGTGCATGCAGCCCAGGGCCAGCCTCAGATGGTTCCCAGCGGAGCAACCGAGAGCCTGTGAGGGCACACACTCCATGAGCGGGGCAGGCCCAGTGTGGCTGAGACGCTGTGAGCACACGCCAGTGTTATTTGCTTGCAGTGTCCCTCCCTCCCCACAGCGCGACTGGACAAGTGAGCCTAAAAGAGCGTCCACCACCAGCCCCTTGCATCAGGGCCAAAATTAGACACTGAAGAGACCAGCAAAACAGAGAGAAACGTCCTGGAAGTGACCAGTGCAATAGATTAAAACCCTGTAGTTAGTACCAACTACATAGGAAGGGGCCTACATATCTTGAGAAATACAAGGCAGACCAAGGACCTAGCCAAAAACGAACTGACCCAACACTGCCCACAGCAACACCAGAGAAAGTCCTAGATGTATTGCTACTATTTTCACTCATTTTTAAATTTTTTAAAAATTTAAGTTCTCTGTTACTCCTTTAATATTCATTTTTATAGCCTACTATTACTTTGGGGAAAAAAAAAGAGAACCCCTATTTTTAAAGCAAAGTTCATTTATATATATTTTATAATTTTTGTGACTTTTTTTCTTTTTTCTGTGCCTTAATATTGTATTTTTGAAAATCCAACCTCTTCTCTAGATTTTTAATCTTTGCTTTTTGGTATTGGTTATCAATTTTGTACCTTTAAGAACCCAATCTTCAATACCCATTTTACTTGAGAGCAAGATTATTGGCTTGACGTCTCTCTCTCCCTTTGGACTCTCCTTTTCTCCCCCCACGTCACCTCTATCTCCTCCCTCCCCCTTCTTTTCTCTACCCAACTCTGTGAATCTCTTTGTGTGTTCCAGACATTGGAGAACACCTAGGGAACTGATTACTGGCTGGATCTGTCTCTCTCCTTTTGATTTCCCCCCTCCCTTTTATCCTCCTGGCCACCTCTGTCTCCTTCCTCCCTCTCCTCTTCTCTGTATAACTCCGTGAACATCTCTGAGCAGTCCAGACTGTGGAGCGCACATAAGGAAGTGATTACTGGCTAGCTTGCTCTCTCCTCTTTTGATTCCACCTCATCTCATTTGGGTCACCTCTAACTCCTCCCTCCCTCTTCTCTTCTCCATGTAACTCTGTGAACATCTCTCGGTGTCCCTCACTGTGGAGAAACTTTTCATCTTTAACCTAGATGTTTTATCAATGGTGCTGTATAGATGGAGAAGTCTTGAGGATACTGTAAAAATAAGACTGAAAACCAGAAGCAGGAGGCTTAAATCCAAATCCTGAGAACACCAGAGAACTCCTGACTCCAGGGAACATTAATTGACAGGAACTCATCAAACACCTCCATACCTACACTGAAACCAAGCACCACCCAAGGGCCAACAAGTTACAGAGAAAGACATACCATGCAAATTCTCCAGCAACACAAGAACACAGCTCTGAGCTTCAATATACAAGCTGTCCAAAGTTATTCTAAACCCACTGACATCTCATAACTCATTACTGGACACTTTATTGCACTCCAGAGAGAGGAAATCCAGCTCCACCCACCAGAACACCGACACAACCTTCCCAAATCAGGAAACCTTGACAAGCCACCCATACAACCCCACCCACAGCGAGAAAACTCCAAAATAAAGCGAACTCCACAAACTGCCAGAATACAGAAAGGCCACCCCAAACACAGCAATATAAACAGTATGAAGAGACAGAGGAATACCCAGCAGGTAAAGGAACAGGAGAAATGCCCACCAAACCAAACAAAAGAGGAAGAGATAGGGAATCTACCTGATAAAGACTTCTGAATAATGATAGTGAAAATGATCCAAAATCTTGAAGTAAAAATGGAATCACAGATAGATAGCCTGGAGACAAGGATTGAGAAGATGCAAGAAAGGTTTAACAAGGGCCTAGAAGAAATAAAAAGAGTCAATATATAATGAATAATGCAATAAGTGAGATTTTTAAAAAAACCACTCTGGAGGCAACAAATAGTAGAATAATGGAGGCAGAAGATATGATTAGTGAAGTAGAAGATAGAATAGTAGAATCAAATGACTCAGAGGGAAAAAAAGAAAAACAAATTAAAAGAAATGAAGACAATCTCAGAGACTTCCAGGACCATGTTAAACGCCCCAACATTTGAATCACAGGAGTCCCAGAAGAAGAAGACAAAAAGAAAGACCATGAGAAAATACTTGAGGAGATAATAGTTGAAAACTTCCCTAAAATGGGGAAGGAAATAATCACCCAAGTCCAAGAAACCCAGAGAGTCTCAAACAGGATAAACCCAAGGCGAAACACCCCAAGACACATATTAATCAAATTAATAAAGATCAAACACAAAGAACAAATATTAAAAGCAGCAAGGGAAAAACAACAAATAACACATAAGGGGATTCCCATAAGGATAACAGCTGATCTTTCAATGGAAACTCTTTAGGCCAGGAGGTAATGGCAAGACATACTTAAAGTGATGAAAGAAAATAACCTACAGCCCAGATTACTGTACACAGCAAGTTTCTCATTCAAACATGAAGGAGAAATCAAAAGCTTTACAGATAAGCAAAAGCTGAGAGAATTCAGAACCACCAAACCAGCTCTCCAACAAATGCTAAAGG
Source organism: Nanger dama (assembly GCA_917880005.1). Taxonomy (NCBI): domain Eukaryota; kingdom Metazoa; phylum Chordata; class Mammalia; order Artiodactyla; family Bovidae; genus Nanger; species Nanger dama. Next base: position 5,082,193 of record CAKJTW010000044.1, on the reverse strand, counting down.
ATCTTTTCCAGACAGGAAACACAAAAAGGGTGTATAAACTTGAATTCAAAACAATAAAGTAAATGGCAACAGGATCATACTTATCAATAATTACCTTAAACATGAATGGGTTAAATGCCCCAACCAAAAGACAAAGACTGGCTGATTGGATACAAAAACAAGACCCCTATATATGTTGTCTACAAGAGACCCACCTGAAAACAGGGAACACATACAGACTGAAAGTGAAGGGATGGAAAAAGATATTCCATGCAAATAGAGACCAAAAGAAAGCAGGAGTAGCAATACTCATATCAGATAAAATAGATTTAAAACAAAGGCTGTGAAAAGAGACAAAGAAGGACACTACATAATGATCAAAGGATCAATCCAAGGATAAGATATAAAAACTATAAATATATATTCACCCAACATAGTTCAGTTCAGTTGCTCAGTCGTGTCCTACTCTGTGACCCCATGAATCGCAGCACGCCAGGCCTCACCATCTCTCGGAGTTCACTCAGACTCACGTCCATTGAGCTCGTGATGCCATCCAGCCATCTCATCCTCTGTCGTCCCCTTATCCTCCTGTCCCCAATCCCTCTCAACATCAGACTCTTTTCCAATGAGTCAACTCTTCTCATGAGGTAGCCAAAGTACTGGAGTTTCAGCTTTAGCATCATTCCTTCCAAAGACATCCCAGGGTTGATCTCCTTCCGAATGGATTGGTTGGATCTCCTTGCAGTCCAAGGGACTCTCAAGAGTCTTCTCCAAAACCACAGTTCAAAAGTATAAATTCTTCGGCACTCAGCCTTCTTCACAGTCCAATTCTCACATCCATACATGACCACAGGAAAAACCATAGCCTTGACTAGCCACGGACCTTAGTCGGCAAAGTAATGTCTCTGCTTTTTAACATGCTATCTAGGTTGGTCATAACTTTTCTCCCAAGGAGTAAGCGTCTTCTAATTTCATGGCTGCAGTCACCATCTACAGTGATTTTGGAGCCCCCCAAATAAAGTCTGACACTGTTTCCACTGTTTCCCCATCTATTTCCCATGAAGTGATGGGACCAGATGCCACGATCTTCGTTTTCTGAATGTTGAGCTTTAAGCCAACTTTTTCATGCTCCTCTTTCACTTTCATCAAGAGGCTTTTTAGTTCCTCTTCACTTTCTGCCATAAGGGTGGTGTCATCTGCATATCTGAGGTTATTGATATTTCTCCCAGCAATCTTGAATCCAGCTTGTGTTTCTTCTAGTCCAGCGTTCCTCATGATGTACTCTGCATATAAGTTAAATAAGCAGGGTGACAATATACAGCCTTGACGTACTCCTTTTCCTATTTGGAACCAGTCTGTTGTTCCCTGTCCAGTTCGAACTGTTACTTCCTGACCTGCATACAGATTTCTCAAGAGGCAGGTCAGGTGGTCTGGTATTCCCATCTCTTTCAGAATTTTCCACAGTTTATTGTGATCCACACAGTCAAAGGCTTTGGCATAGTCAATAAAGCAGAAAGAGATGTTTTTCTGGAACTCTCTTGCTTTTTCCATGATCCAGTGGATGTTGGCAATTTGATCTCTGGTTCCTCGGCCTTTTCTAAAACCAGCTTGAATATCAGGAGTTCACGGTTCACGTATTGCTGAAGCCTGGCTTGGAGAATTTTGAGCATTACTTTACTAGTGTGTGAGATGAGTGCAATTGTGCAGTAGTTTGAGCATTCTTTGGTATTGCCTTTCTTTGGGATTGGAATGAAAACTGACCTTTTCAGTCCTGTGGCCACTGCTGAGTTTTCCAAATTTGCTGGCATATTGACTGCAGCACTTTCACAGCATCATCTTTCAGGATTTGAAACAGCTCCACTGGAATTCCATCACCTCCACTAGCTTTGTTCGTAGTGATGCTTTCTAAGGCCCACTTGACTTCACATTCCAGGATGTCTGGCTCTACATTAGCGATCACATCATCATGATTATCTGGGTCATGAAGATCTTTTTGTACAGTTCTTCTGTGTATTCTTGCTACTTCTTCTTAATATCTTCTGCTTCTGTTAGGTCCAGACCATTTCTATCCTTTATTGAGCCCATCTTTGCATGAAATGTTCCCTTGGCATCTCTAATTTTCTTGAAGAGATCTCTAGTCTTTCCCATTCTGTTGTTTTCCTCTATTTCTTTGCATTGATCGCTGAAGAAGGCTTTCTTATCTCTTCTTGCTATTCTTTGGAACTCTGCATTCAGATGCTTATATCTTTCCTTTTCTCCTTTGCTTTTCACCTCTCTTCTTTTCACAGCTATTTGTAAGGCCTCCCCAACAGCCATTTTGCTTTTTGCATTTCTTTTCCATGGGGATGGTCTTGATCCCTGTCTCCTGTACAATGTCACGAACCTCATTCCATAGTTCATCAGGCACTCTATCTATCAGACCTAGGCCCTTAAATCTATTTCTCATTTCCACTGTATAATCATAAGGGATTTGATTTAGGTCATACCTGAATGGTCTAGTGGTTTTCCTACTTTCTTCAATTTAAGTCTGAATTTGGTAATAAGGAGTTAATGATCTGAGCCACAGTCATCTCCTGGTCTTGTTTTTGTTGGCTGTATAGAGCTTCACCCAACATAGGAGCACCACAATTTGTAAGACAAATGCTAACAAGTATGAAAGGGGAAATTAACAATAACACAATTATAGTGGGAGACTTTAACACCCCACTCACACCTATGGATAGATCAACTAAACAGAAAATTAACAAGGAAACACAATCTTTAAATGATATAATAGACCAGTTAGACCTCATTGATATCTATAGGACATTTAACCCCAAAACAATGAATTTCACCTTTTTCTCAAGCACACATGGAACCTTCTCCAGTGTAGATCACATCCTAGGCCATAAATCTAGCCTTGGTAAATTCAAAAATATTGAAATCATTCCAAGCATCTTTTCTGACCACAATGCAGTATGATTAGATCTCAGTTACAGGAGAAAAACTATTGAAAATTCCAGCATATGGAAGCTGAACAACATGCTGCTGAATAACCAACAAATCACAGAAGAAATTTTAAAAAATCAAAATATGCATAGAAATAAATGAAAATGAAAACACAACAACCCAAAACCTGTGGGACACTGTAAAATCAGTGCTAAGGGGAAGGTTCATAGCAATACAGGAATACCTCAAGAAACAAGAAAAAAGTCAAATAAATAACCCAACCCTACACCTAAAGAAACTAGAAAAGGAAGAAGTGAAGAACCCCAGGGTTAGTAGAAGAAAAGAAATCTTTAAAATTAGGGCAGAAATAAATGCAAAAGAAACAAAAGAGACCATGGCACAATTCAACAAAGCCAAAAGCTGGTTCTTTGAAAGGATAAATAAAATTGACAAACCATTAGCCAGGCTCATCAAGAAACAAGGGAGAAAAATCAAATCAATAAAATTAGCAATGAAAATGGAGAGATCACAACAGACAACACAGAAATACAAAGGATCATAAGAGACTATTACCAGCAATTATATGCCAATAAAATGGACAACTTGGAAGAAATGGACAAATTCTTAGAAAAATACAACTTTCCAAAACTGAACCAGGTAGAAATAGAGAATCTTAGCAGACCCATCCCAAGCACGGAAATTGAAACTGTAATCAGAAATCTTCCAGCAAACAAAAGCCCAGGTCCAGATGGCTTCACAGCTGAATTCTACCAAAAATTTAGAGAAGAGCTAACACCTATTCTACTCAAACTCTTCCAGAAAATTGCAGAGGAGGGTAAACTTCCAAACTCATTCTATGAGGCCACCATCACCCTAATACCAAAACCTGACAAAGATGCCACAAAAAGAAAACTACAGGCCAATGTCACTGATGAACATAGATGCAAAAATCCTTAAAAAAATTCTAGCAATCAGAATCCAACAACACATTAAAAGATCATACATCATGACCAAGTGGTCTTTATCCCAGGGATGCAAGGATTCTTCAGTATTCACAAATCAATCAATGTAATACACCACATTAACAAATTGAAAAATAAAAGCCATATATGATTATCTCAATAGATGCAGAGAAAGCCTTTGACAACATTCAACATCCATTTATGATAAAAACTCTTCAGTAAGCAGGAATAGAAGGAACATTCTTCAACATAATAAAAGCTATATATGACAAACCTACAGCAAACATTATCCTCGATGGTGAAAAATTGAAAGCATTTCCCCTAAAGTCAGGAACAAGACAAGGGTGCCCACTCTCACCACTACTATTCAACATAGTTTTGGAAGTTTTTGGCCACAGCAATCAGAGCAGAAAAAGAAATAAAAGGAATCCAAATTGGAAAAGAAGAAGTAAAACTCTCACTGTTTGCAGATGACATGATCTTCTACATAGAAAACCCTAAAGACTCCACCAGAAAATTACTAGAGCTAATCAATGAATATAGTAAAGTTTCAGGATATAAAATCAACACACAGAGATCCCTTGCATTCCTTTACACTAATAATGAGAAAATAGAAAGAGAAATTAAGGAAACAATTCCTTCACCATTGCAACGAAAAGAATAAAATACTTAGGAATATATCTACCTAAAGAAACTAAAGTCCTATATATAGAAAACTATAAAACACTGGTGAAAGAAATCAAAGAGAACACTAATGGATGGAGAAATATACCATGTTCATGGATCACAAGAATCAGTATAGTGAAAATGAGTATACTACCCAAAGCAATCTATAGATTCACTGAAATCCCTATCAAGCTACTAATGGTATTTTTCACAGAGCTAGAACAAATAATTTCAAGATTTGTATGGAAATACAAAAAAACCTAGAATAGCCAAAATAATCTTGAGAAAGAAGAAGGGAATGGGAGGAATCAACCTGCCTGACTTCAGGCTCTACTACAAAGCCACAGTCATAAAGACAATATGGCATTGGCACAAAGACAGAAATATAGATCAATGGAAAAAAATAGAAAGCCCAGAGATAATCCATGCACCTATGGACACCTTATCTTTGACAAAGGAGGCAAGAATATACAGTGGAGAAAAGACAATCTCTTTAACAAGTGGTGCTGGGAAAACTGGTCAACCACTTGTAAAAGAATGAAGCTAGAACACTTTCTAATACCATACACAAAAATAAGCTCAAAATGGATTAAAGATCTAAATGTAAGACCAGAAACTATAAAATTCCTAGAGGAGAACATAGGCAAAACACTCTCCGACATAAATCACAGCAGGATCCTCTATGATCCACCTCCCAGTATACTGGAAATAAAAGCAAAAATAAACAAATGAGATCTAATTAAAATTAAAAGCTTCTGCACAACAAAGGAAACTATAAGCAAGGTGAAAAGACAGCCTTCTGAATGAGAGAAAATAATAACAAATGAAGCAGCTGATAAAGGACTAATCTCAAAAATATACAAGCAACTCTTGCTGCTCAATTCCAGAAAAATAAATGACCCAATCAAAAAATGGGTCAAAGAACTAGACATTTCTCCAAAGAAGACATACAGATGGCTAAGAAACACATGAAAAGATGCTCAACATCACTCATTATCAGAGAAATGCAAATCAAAACCACAATGAGGTACCATTTCACACCAGTCAGAATGGCTACAGTGCAAAAGTCTACAAGCAATAAATGCCAGAGAGGGTGTGGAGAAAAGGGAACCCTCTTACACTGTTGGTGGGAATGCAAACTAGTACAGCCACTATGGAGAAGAGTGTGGAGATTCCTTAAAAAACTGGAAATAGAACTGCCTTATGACCCAGCAATCCCAGTACTGGGCATACACACCAAGGAAACCAGAACTGAAAGAGACACGTGTACCCCAATGTTCATTGTTTATAATAGCCAGGACATGGAAGCAACCTAGATGTCCATCAGCAGATGAATGGATAAGAAATCTGTGGTACATATACACAATGGAGTCTTATTCAGCCATTAAAAAGAATACATTTGAATCAGTTCTAATGAGGTGGATGAAACTGGAACCTATTATACAGAGTGAAGTAAGCCAGAAAGAAAAACACCAAAACGTATACTAATACATATATATGGAATTTAGAAAAATAATAATGATAACCCTGTATGCGAGACAGGAAAAGAGACACAGATGTATAGAACAGTCTTTTAGACTCTGTGGGAGAGGGAGAGGGTGGGTTGATTTGGGAGAATGGCATTGAAACATGTATAGTGCCATATATGAAATGAATCGCCAGTCCAAGTTCAATGCATGATACAGGATGCTTCGGGCTGGTGCACTGGGATGACCCAGAGGGATGGTATGGGGAGAGAGGTGGGAGAAGGGTTCATGATGGGGAACACATGTATACCCATGGTGGATTCATGTTGATGTATAGCAAAACCAATACAATACTGTAAAGTAACTAACCTCCAATTAAAATAAATTAAATTTTAAAAAAGTTTATAGAAAAGAATGGGAGAAATACTTGCAAATCATATGTCTGATAATAGATTCACTTCTAGAATATAAAGCAAATTATTTAAAACTTAATAATAAGGCAAATAACTTGATTTTTAAATGGGCAAAGAATTCAATAGATATTTCTCCAAAAAATATATATGAATAACCAGTGAGCATTTGTATGTAAAGATCTTTGAAAAGATGCACAAAAGATGATAAACATGATTAGTCATTAAGGAAATGAATCAAAATCATAGTGAGAGTCTATCTCATTCACAATAGAATTATTGTAATAATTTTTAAAAGGCAGACAATAGGTATTAACAAGGATGTGGAAAAACTGTAATACTTATACACTGCTGGTGGGAATGTAAAAACATGCAACCACTTTGGAAGACAGTTTGGTTGTTTCTTAGTAAGTTAAACATAAAGTTATCATATGATCCAGAAATCCCAGTCTTAGGTATATACCCAAGAAATGAAAACATATGTTCATACAAGATCTTGTACATAAATCTTTATAGTAGCATTGTTCATAATAGCCAAAAGTAGAAACAACCAGAATGTCCATCAATTAATGGGTGAATAAACAAATTATGATATATCCAGAGGTGGAAAATTATTCAGCCATAAAAACGAAAGTACTGTTAAATGCTACAACATGGATCAAACTTGGAAATATTTTGATAAGTTGAAAGAAGTCAGACATGAAAAGTCATATATTATGTGATTCTATTTATACAAAATGCCCCAAATAGGCAAATCCATAGACATATAGATTTATAGTTTTCAGGGACTTGAAAGATGAAGGAAATGAAGAGTGACTGATAATGATATACAGTTTATTTTTTCAGTAATAAAAAGTTCTAGAATTAGACAAATGATGATGGCCATACATTTTCAGTATACTAACTACCAGTGAATTGTATGCTTTAAAATGATGAATTTTATGGTATGTGAATTATATTTTCATTTAAAACCCCAAAACATCTGAAAAAGATTTTAAAAACTAGGCAACTACTAAAATTTCTATAATTAACTTACTTGATTTGTTCTTTGTTTTATTTGTTCTTTCCCGATCTATATACATTCTATTCCCTTTCCTTATCTTATTGCATTAGCTAGCACTTCCAATATGATATTGAGAAAAAGGAGGCAAGAATATACAATAAGAAAGAGACGGTTTCTTCAGCAAGTGGTGTTGGGAAAGTTGGACAGCCACATGTAAATCAATAAAGTTATAACACACCCTTACACTATACACAAAAATAAACTTAAAATGACTTAAAGACTTAAATATGATACATGGCACCATAAAACTAGAAGAGAACACAGTCAAAACATTCTCTGACATAAACTGTACTAATGTTTTCTTAGATCAGTCTCCCAAGCCAAAGGAAATAAAAGCAAAAGTAAACAAATGAAACATAATCAAGTTATGAGCTTTTGCAACAGCAAAGGAAATCATAAACAAAACTAAGAGACAACTGACAGACTGGGAGAAAATATTTGCAAATGATGTAACTGACAAGGGCATAACTTCCAAAATATACAAACAGCTCTTGCAACTCAACAACAAAAAGACAAGCGTCACAATTGAAAAGTGAGCAGAAGAGCTAAATAGAAATTTATCCAAAGAAGATATACAGATGGCCATCAAGCACATGAAAAGATGCTTAACATCGCTATTTATTAGAGAAACACAAATCAAAACTACAAAGAGGTACCACCTCACACCAATCAGAATGGCCATCATTAAGAAGGAGAGGATGAGAAGAAAGGAAACCCTCCTACACTACTGGTAGGAATGTAAGTTGGTACAGCCACTGTGAAAAAAGTATAGCGATTCCTCAAAAACTAAAAATAGAATTGCCATATGATCTAACAATCCCATTCCTGGACATGTATCTGGGAAAAAATAAAAAGATAAATGCACCCCATTGCTTATAGCTTATAGCAGCATTATTCACAAGAACTAAGACATGGAAGCAACCTAAATGTCCAACCTAAATGGATACAGAATATGTGGTACATATATACAACGGGATACTATTCAGTTATAAAAAGAACAAAAGAACACCATTTGCAAAAGCACTGATGAACCTAGAGATTATCATACTAAGAGAAAGAAGAACATCAGAAGGTATACCTTATATGTAGACTCTCAAGTATGGCACAAATGAACTTTTATGAAACAGAAACAGACTCACAGACATAGAGCACTGTGGCTGCCAAGTGAGACAGGGAGAGGGAGAGGGATGGAGTGGAATCTGTGGTTAGCAGATGGAAAGTATTGTATATAGAATGGAAAATCAACAAGGTCAGAATACGCCTGCCAATTCAGAAGACACAAGTTCGGCCCTTGGTCTGAGAAGATCCCCTGGAGAAGGAAATGGCAACCCACTCCAGTATTCTTGCCAGAAGAACCCCACAGACAGAAGAGCCAGGTGGGCTACAGTCCATGGTGTCACAAAGAGTTGGACATGACTTAGTGACTACACACCACAACTGTATAGCATATTCACTATTCTGTGATAAACCATAATCATAATGGAAAAGAATATTTTAAAATAATGAGAAATATATGTATACATGTATCTGAATCACTGCTGTACAGAAGAAGTTAACACATTATAAATCAGCTATATTTCAATAAAATTTTTAAAATGACAAAGGAAAAGTGTGGTGAGAGGTGACTTCTTTGCCTCTTTCCTGATCTTAGTGGGAAAGCTCCTAGCTTCTCACCCTTAAGTATGATGTTACTGTGGGGTTTTTATAGATTTTTTAAATTAAGTTGAGGAAGTTCCCTTCTATTCATAAGTTTACTAAGAATTTTTATCATGAATCATCAAATGCTTTTCTGCATTTACTAAGAAGTTCAAGTAATTTTCCTTTTTAGCCTTTAGCCTGTTGGCATGATTACATAATTGATTTTTAAAGCTGAATCAGCTTTGCATATCTGGGATAAGTCCCACTTGATCATGCTGTATATAATTCCTTTTCTACATTGTCAGGTTTAATTTGATAATATTTTGTTGAAAACACTGGCATCTCTGTTCATGAGACATATTTCTTTTCTTGTCTTTGATGGCTTTGGTTTTAGAGTAATGATGACCTCACAGAATAACTAGAAAGTATTCTCTCTGCTTCCATCCTCTGAAAGAGGTTGTAGAGAATTAATGTAATTTCTCCCTTGAATATTTGGTTGAATTCACTAGTGAACTCAGGACTATTGCTTTCTGTTTTAGATTATTAATTGTTGATTCATTTTCTCTAACAGATAAAGACCTATTCAGATTATCTATTTCTTTTTGTGTGATTTTTGGCAAACAATATCTTTCAAGAAACTGATCCCTTTCATCTAAGTTATCAAATCTGTGGGTATAAGGTTGTTCAAATTATTCCCTTATTATCCTTCTTATGTCCATAGGATCTGTAGTGATGTCCATCCTTTCATTTATTAATAATTCTCTCTTTTTTCCTTAATTAACCTGACTATGAAGTGAAGTGAAAGTCATGTCTGACTCTTTGCAACCCCATGGACTGTAGACCACCAGAGTCCTTTGTCTGTGGGGTTTTCCAGGCATATTGGAGTGGGCTGCCATTTCCTTCTCCAGGGGATCTTCCCAACACAGGGTCTCCTGCATTGCAGGCAGACTCTTTACCATCTGAGCCACCAGGGAAGCCTAGACACATCAATTTTGTTGATCTTTTCAAAAAAGCAGCTTTTGAGTCCATCGTTTCCTCTATTAATTTCCTGTTTTCAATTTAATTGATTTCATTTTTGCTTGTTTGTTTTGTTTTTCCTGTATAAAAGACGATCCCAATATCAAGGTATAGGAAGGGGAGAACAAAGGACATACCCCCTTGGTGTAAGGACACATGGGGCAGAAGAAGGATAAGCCTCAAAAGGAGGGATGGGAGAGAACGTCATTATAGTAGCAAAATATTCTCTGTAAATAGTTGGAGGAGTCTTCACAGCCTCAGAGATGGAGGGGAAGGTCACTTTCTCGGTGAGGGCTCTCCACTCAAGTGTTCAAAGGAAGAAAATGTCTGCGTCTCTTCTCTTGGTTCTTGTGTTGCTGATTCTGTTCCTGACACCAACTGTCTTGCTGTATCTCACTCTTCTCACTGTTTGCTGGACCCAGGGTAGGCAAGGTGTGAGCTAAGAGGCTGGAAGAAGACTCAAGGACCCGTGGGAACTGCAGACATGTTTATTCTCTCCCGGTGACACAGCAGCGGTAGCGGTAGACATACTTTATTCCCTCTCCTTGTGGCTGACCACAGACGCAACCTTGATGCAGCAGTAAGGCCGCCACTCTTTGGATGGAGTTGCTGAGTCGAACACGACTGAGCGACTTCACTTTCACTTTTCACTTTCATGCACTGGAGAAGGAAATGGCAACCCACTTCAGTGTTCTTGTCTGGAGAACCCCAGGGATGGGGGATCCTGGTGGGCTGTTGTCTATGGGGTTGCTACCTATTCCAGTACTCTGGCCTGGAGGATTCCGTTGACTGTATACTCCATGGTGTCGCAAAGAGTCGGACACGAATGAGCAACTTTTACTTGGAAAGTGTCCATTCTGTTGCCCACTCTGGGTTACCTTCAGCCTTGTGTAAATAAGAGTACTGTAGGGCTCAGAATCAAGAAGGAAATGGCATCCCACTCCAGTATTCTTGCCTGGAGAATCCCATGGACAGAGGAGTCTGGCAGATTACAGTCCATGGGGTCGCAAGAGTCGGACACAACTTAGCAACTAAAGCAGCAGGAAGCAGGGCTCAGAAAGCAGAGATTCACGTGTATGGATTAAAAGTCAGCAACTCCAGCTGCAGAGCAGTGCTCCAACTTCTGCATCTCAGGTACCATCAACTGCACTAGCAGGGCCCTCTAGGGGAAAAAGCAGCCTTGGAATAGAGACACGTCTTGGAGCCAGTCATCCTCTGGCTACAGTTTGATCAGGTCAAAGATTTTGCCTAACTGGTCAGCTTCAGAGTTTTTACAGAAGAGAAGTTTTGATGAAACATGTCTGCAAAGGTACAGCCAACCTCCCACATGTCCACAGGTGTTGCATACGTAGACTGCAAAGGAACTTCTGGAGCAGAGTGTAACAACCAGCTCTAAATTCTGGCTAGGCCAAAGTCAACCAGCTTGACAGTCCCATCACTTGTCACCAGAATGTTCTCTGGCTTCTGGTCTCAGTGAACAATGCAATTAGCATGAAGGAAATCTAAGACGTGAAGTTGCTCAGTCATGTGCAACTCTTTGCGACCCCATGGACTGTAGGTTACCAGGTTCCTCTGTCCATGGAATTTTCCAGGCAAAAATACTGGAGGTCTCCACTGGCAAGCCTGATGAGAGTGCCTTGTCTAGATATGTCCTAGGTCTTGATCCACATGCTCAAACTCAAGGGTCACTTTGATCTCCCGATTAGTTTTGGGCTGTAGCACAGACATCAATCAGCCCAACAAGGATGGGAAGCTCAAAAGCCTCCAGTCACTGCAGTAAGGCCACCTCAGAAACTATGCTGATGGCCAGGCACACTCCAGTATCTCCTCCACAGGGGATTCTTATGTTCCTGAGGGTTGCAAAGTGGCCAGTGTGGGGACCACTGTCCCATAGACAGCAATACCAATCTCAGCCACTGGCTCATATCAAGGGGTAGCCATTCTCAGACCGGAGGTGACTCTCACCCTGTGCTGGGAGCTGTGGAGGTGGCCTGTCCTGGGGCCCCAGAGCCAGTTCCTGGAGCCGTACACTCGATCTGAGGAGCAGCTTGTGCACTCCAGGCCCAGTCACGACACCGGACACAGACTAGAGCGGTCCTCTTCACCTCCCCCTCACCATGTGGCCAGCTGCCAAAGAGGCGCGGGAAACTGGTGGGGGGGCGCTCAATTTCATTGATTTCTGCTCAAGTTTTTACTGTTTCTTTTCTTCTGATTATTTAGATTTAACTTACTCTTTCTAGTTTCTTAAGATGGAAACTTAGACTACTGATTTTAGATATTTCTTTTCTTATATAAACATTCAATGCTATAAATTTCCCTCTCCTCACTGCTTTGCTCTATCCCACAAATTTTGATAAGTTGTTTTCTTTTTCATTATTTTTAAATAATTTTTTAATTTCTCTTGCAATTTCTTCTCTGACCCATGTGATATTTAAGAGTATTTCATTTAATCTCTGTGTAGTTTAGGAGTTTCCAATAACTTTTCTGTTATTGATTTCTAATTTAATTTTACTATAACCTAAGAACAGACATTGTATGATTTCTATTCATTTAAGTATTTTAAGAATGTGGTCCATTTTATTGCCCAGAATGTGGTCTGTCTTGGTAAATGTTCCATGTGAACTTGAGCAGAAGGTGTATTCTGTTGTTGTCAAATAAAGTGAGCCTACAGTGATAATATTCTGTTGCTTGATGGAGTTGCTGAATTCAGTTACGTCCTTCCTGATTTTCTGCCTGCTAGGCTTGTCCATGTCTGATCGAGGGATGTTGAAGTCTGCAGCTATGCTAGTGGAATCATCTGTTTCTCCTTGCAGTTCTATTAGTTTTTGTCTCACATAGTTTGATGCTCTGTTATTAGGAGCATACACATTAAGGATTGTTAAGTTTTCCTGGAGAATTGACCCCTTTCTTATTATGTAATGCACTTCCTTATTCCTAATAATTTTCCTTGATTTGAAGTTTTCTCTGCCTCTAATTAATATAGTTACTCTTTTGATTAGTGCTATCATGGTGTATTTTTTCCATTCATGTACTTTTCCTCTGCATGAGCTTTTACATTTGAAGTGGGCTTCTTTAGACAACATGAAGCTGGGTCTTGTTTTCTGACACACTCTGACAATCTCTGCCTTCTAATTTAGACCACTGATATTCAAGGTGATTATTGATATCGTTGTATTAATATCTACCATATTTGTTGCCATTTTCTGTTTGTTGTTCTTATTCTTTGTTTGTATTTTTGTCTGCTTTTTGTGGTTTCAAATCTTACTTCTTACTTACATGGTTTCTGAGAAGTCGGATGTAATTCTTATCTTTATTCTTCTATTAAGTATGGTGAGGATTTTTCCCCCTCTGATTTCTTCTAAAATTTTATTCTTTATCTTTGATTTTTTTAGTTTGAAAATTATATACACTAGGTGTAGTTTATTTGTGTTTTTAGTTGGTTAGTTGGTTGAGAGTTTTTTTTCCATTTGTCCTGCTTGGTGTTCTCTTAACTTCCTGGATCTGTGGTTTAATATCTGATACTCATTTGGGGAAATTTCAGTCATTAGCATTTCACATCATTTCATCTATTATCATATCGTATCATATCATATGATTATCATTTCAAATATTTATTATTTCTGCTGTTCTTGTTACATGTATGTTACGTGTTGTAGCTATCCCTTGTTGCAGCCATCCCATAGTGCTTGGATATTCTGTTTCCATCGTTTAAAGTCTTTGCTCTCTTTGCTGTTCAGTTTTAAGGTTTTCTATTGATATTTTCAAGATCAGAGATATCATCTTCAATCATGCAGTCTGCTAGTAAGCCTATCAGGGGCAGTCTGTTACAGTGTTATTGATCTCTAGCATTTCCCTTTGGTCTTTCTCTAGTATTTGCATCCCTCTGCTTAACACTCCCATTTGTGTTGGGTACTGTCTATTTTGGAGAAGGAAATGGGAAGCCACTCTAATATTCCTGCCTGGGAAACCCCATGGTCAGAGGAGCCTGGTGGGCTACAGTCCATGGGGTTGCAAAGAGTCAGACACAACTTGGCAACTAAACAACAACAAAATAGCTGTCTACTTTATACATCAGAGCTCTTAGCATATTAATCATAGCTGGTTAAACTCCCTGTCTGATTATTCCAACACACCTGTCATGTCTGGTTATGATGTTTGCTCTGTCTCTTCAAATTGTATATTTTGCCTTTTAGTATGCCTTGTAATTTTTCTTGATAGTTGGACATCGTGTACTGGGTAAAAGGAACTGTTGGAAGCAGGCCTTAGTAATGTGGCAGTGAGGTGTGGGAGGAGGGGAAGTGTTCTGAGTTCTGTGATTGGTCTCACCCTTTTAGTGAGTCTGCATGCTGGTGCTGTGAATTTCACGAGTGCTTCTCAGTTTTCTTTCCTTTCCACCTCTGGTGGGACAGGATGGCTAGAGTGATCTGGAGCTGGGTATTTCCCTTCCCTCAGGTCATTTGGGCTCTGGCTCACTAGTTTACCCCGAGGGCAGATTTTGTTAAGAAGAGCAGAGTGCTCTGGGCATATTTCATAATGTTTCCCTTTCCCCTCCATTGCCAAAAGTTCAAGGGGATTTTTTTTTTTTCCTCTGATACTATGAGGACCTGGTCAACTCCTGGAGGTTAGTCTTAGTACAGTGGGGACTGGTCTGCTGAGGTTTTTAATTCTCAGACTTGTCTACACTGGGCTGCAACAGTTCGTTAGTTATAGCTCAAATTTCCTACCCTGGCACTGGACAGGATAGTTTCCAGCCGTGAGCCTCTGCCCTGGGAAGCTGGGGTTCCATGTCTTCACCTGTCTCTCCAGTCTTGGGGGCAGTGACTGGCCTTATGTCTTTTTACAAATCCAAGAAGAGTTGTTGACTTTGCATTTTGTTTAGCTTTCTAGTTGTTAGGACAGAGTGGCAACTTCCAAATTTCTGACATGGGGATCCCTATTATTAATAGTTCCATTTAGTAATTTTAAAAAGTATATCATCCAATTTTAAAGATATTACTCATATGTAGTGAAATATTTTGTATATGAACTGAAATTTGTGCTCATCTTGCAGTTAGTGCTGTTATACTGGTTTAAATTTTAAAAACAAAATCTTTCTGGTCTTACGTTTAGATCTTTAATCCATTTTGAATTTATTTTTGTGTGTGGCATTAGAAATTGATCTAGTTTCATTCTTTTACAAGTGGTTGACCAGTTTTCCCAGCACCACTTGTTACAGAGATTGTCTTTAATCCACTGTATATTCTTGCCTCCTTTGTTGAAGATAAGGTGTCCATAGGTGTGTGGATTTCTCTCTGGGCTTTCTATTTTGTTCCATTGATCTATATTTCTGTCTTTGTGCCAGTACCATACTGTCTTGAACACTGTGGCTTTGTAGTAGAGCCTGAAGTCAGGCAAGTTGATTCCTCCAGTTCCATTCTTCTTTCTCAAGATTGCTTTGGCTATTCTGGGTTTTTGTATTTCCATACAAATCTTGAAATTATTTGTTCTAGCTCTGTGAAAAATACCACTCGTAGCTTGATAGGGATTGCATTGAATCTATAGATTGCTTTGGGTAGTATACTCATTTTCACTATATTGATTCTTCTGATCCATGAACACGGTATATTTCTCCATCTATTAGTGTCCTCTTTGATTTCTTTCATCAATGTTTTATAGTTTTTGACATATAGGCCTTTAGTTTCTTTAGGTAGGTAGATTCCTAAGTATTTTATTCTTTTCGTTGCAATGGTGAACAGAATTGTTTCCTTAATTTCTTTTTCTACTATCTCATTATTAGTGTATAGGAATGCAAGGGATTTCTGAGTGTTGATTTTATATCCTGCAACTTTACTATATTCATTGATTAGCTCTAGTAGTTTTCTGGTGGAGTCTTTAGGATTTTCTATGTAGATGGTCATGTCATCTGCAAACAGTGAGAGTTTTACTTCTTCTTTTCCAATAAAATTCCTAGAGGAGAACATAGGCAAAACACTCTCTGACATAAATCACAGCAGGATCCTCTATGATCCACCTCCCAGAATACTGGAAATAAAAGCAAAAATAAACAAATGGGATCTAATTAAAATTAAAAGCATCTGCACAACAAAGGAAACTATAAGCAAGGTGAAAAGACAGCCTTCTGAATGGGAGAAAACAATAGCAAATGAAGCAACTGACAAACAACTAATCTCAAAAATATACAAGCAACTTATGCAGCTCAACTCCAGAAAAATAAATGATCCAATCAAAAAATGGGCCAAAGAACTAAATAGGCATTTCTCCAAAGAAGACATACGGATGGCTAACAAACACATGAAAAGATGCTCAACATCACTCATTATCAGAGAAATTCAAATCAAAACCACAATGAGGTACCATTTCTCACCAGTCAGAGTGGCTGTGATCCAAAAGTCTACACGCAATAAATGCTGGAGAGGATGTGGAGAAAAGGGAACTCTCTTACACTGTTGGTGGGAATGCAAACTAGTACAACCACTATGGAAAACTGTGGAGATTCCTTTAAAATTTGCAAATAGAACTGCCTTATAACCCAGCAATCCTACTGCTGGGCATACACACCGAGGAAACCAGAATTGAAAGAGACACATGTACCCCAATATTCATCACAGCACTGTTTATAATAGCCAGGACATGGAAGCAACCTAGATGCCCATCAGCAGATGAACAGATGAGAAAGCTGTGGTACATATACACAATGGGGTATTCCTCAGCCATCAAAAAGAATAAATTTGACTCAGTTCTAATGAGGTGGATGAAACTGGAGCCGATTATACAGAGTGAAGTAAGCCAGAAAGAAAAACACCAATACAGTATCCTGACACATATATATGGAATTTAGAAAGATAGTAATGATGACCCTGTATGTGAGACAACAAAAGAGACACAGATGTATAGAACGGACTTTTGGCCTCTGAGGGAGAGGGTGGGATGATTTGGGAGAATGGCATTGAAACATGTTTACTATCATGTAAGAAACGAAGTACCAGTCTATGTTCGATACAGGATACAGGATGCTTGCGGCTGGTGCACGGGGATGATCCAGAGAGATGATATGGGGTGGGAGGTGGGAGGGGATTCAGCATTGGGAGCTCATATACACCTGTGGCTGATTCATGTCAATGTATGGCAAAACCAATAGAGTATTGTAAAGTAGAATAAAGTAAAAATAAAATTAAAAAAATAAAAATAAAAACAAAATCTTCAGGGTCATATAGGATGGCAAAATTGAAGTAGCTCAAATTCTGGATCTTAATCTTTCCAGTCACTGTACTATTGTCATTTGTCAAATTTGCAGTTTAAATGAAGGAATTTACAGTACCCCAGGGTTAGAGACAAGAGTTATGTCCCACATGGCTTCCAATCTCGGACAACTTATTTTGGACAGCACGTTTCTGGGCTGACCGTATACCTGTGATTTGTTCTTAGTTGCTCAGTCATGTCCAACTCTGCAGCCCCATGGACTGTATCCCACCAGGTTCCTCTGCCCATGAATTTTCCAGGCAAGAATACTGGAGTGGGGTGCCATTTCTACTCCGTGGGAATCTTGCCAACCCAGGGATCAACCCCACATCTCTTGAATCTCCTGCATTGGCAGGCAGATTCTTTACCACTAGCACCACCTGGGAATACTTGGGAATCCTCCAAATTAACTTTCATGTAGACTGCTGCTAAGTCATTTCAGTCATGTCCGACTCTGTGCAACCCTGTAGACAGCAGCCCACCAGGCTCCGCCATCCCTGGGATTCTCCAGGCAAGAACACTGGAGTGGGTTGCCATTTCCTTCTCCAGACTACAGTTTATTAAAGGATATGAAATAAAATCATACTAATCTGTAGCACATAATATATACTCATAGTAACTCTAGAAACTGTTTAGAATTTAGACCAACAAAGCAGCTTATCATGTTGTTGTTGTTCAGTTGCTAAATCATGTCTGACTCTTTGCAGCCCCATGGACTGCAGCACGCCAGGCCTTGCTGTCCCTCACTATCTCCTGGAGTTTGCCCAAGTTCATGTCCATTGAGTCAGTGATGCCATCCAGTTATCTCATCTTCTGCCATTCTCTTCTTTTGCTTTCAGTCTTTCACAGCATCAAGGTCTTTTCCAAGGAGTCGGCTGTTCCCATCAGGTGGCCAAAGTATTTTATCACACCCAGTGATTTAAAAACAATCTGCACTCTGACTGGGCAGACTTTACTATTCTTCCTTTCTCTACAGAAGTCTCCCCTTTACTGCCCAAACCTAGGAAAGCGGCTCCCAACAGCCTGCCCTTGGTTCACTTCCTATACTTCCTGTTCCCTTCATGCTTTGTAGTTTTTATTTTAGTCAGTCCTCAGGAGAACCCACTCCAGTGTTCTTGCCTGGAGAATCCCAGGGATGGGAGAGCCTGGTGGGCTGCTGTCTATGGGGTCGCAGAGTCGGAAACGACTGAAGTGACTTAGCAGCAGGAGAATTATGAGGTTAGAGATCATAATCCTTATTTCACAGATGAGGAAAGAGAGGCACAGAGAGGTGAGTGACTTGTCCAAGGGCTAAATGGGGGAGACAGAGCCTAAAAGCAGGTCTGCTAGACCCCAGTTCTCAGCCACTTTGGTTTTGGGCCCAGCTCCCCACCCATGGGACTCCATCCAGATGGGTCTTTCTCAAAAGCTCCATGGGTCGACCCCCAAACCACCTTTCTACTGACATGTTTACCCCAGCCATGCTCCCAGGAAACTGTCCTCAGCCCAGGGTCACTGTCAACCTAGAAAAAAAAACTGGTAATTCAGGCACACTGAGGTACTCAAAGGCTATCCAGTTTCCTTCCCCAGGAAGTATTTGCCTTGAACAAAGAGGGTATTTCTTAAATAGTCAAAAGAATGCCTCTACAGGGTATCAGGCCCCCTCATTAGGCTGCTGGAATCGTCTGTACATACATCCCTCTTTCTTTATATCACCTCAGGAGTAGTTTGCTCCCCAAAGATGAGTCCTGCCTAAGAGTAAATCAAGAGAGAGAGATCCCAAACTCAGGTCAGCCTCAAAGTGCATTTAGAGTAACAATTAAATGATTCTCTCTCTTGACTTGTGTCTGGTTATATAAAGCTAAGAAAATCTAGCCTCTCCCCAAATGGCACTGCATCCAACAGCCTAGCCTCTGCCCCAGGAATGCAGCCAGACTCAGCGAGGCTTGCAGAAGGTGCTGTAAGAGGCAAATGCTCACAAACTCAAGAAGGGGGTCCTGTTCTTCTCAGTGTACTCAGATACTTCCCTCCAGAATTACTAGATTTACCAAGCTTCGTAAGGGTCAGCATTCTCATTTTTGTCCTCCAGGACTGCATAACTCATTAAAGTTCTTCAGCACAGACAGATTAGGGAACAGGCCTGAGAAAAATGTATATATGCTTTAAGAAAAAAAAAAAATGGTTTCAGATTCTAATTTATATCAGCCAGGATTTAGTTACAGGAAACAGAAACCACTCTAACAATTTTAAGCAAAAAGGAGTTTAGACAGGAAATTAGCAGCTTTCAGTTTTATTGAGAGGGCTGGAGGAATAGACACAGGCCAGGCCTGTTGGAGTGATGCCCAGGAAAATGCCTGGGGACTGGCTGCCTCAGCCCCATGAGGCAGGTGGCGGTCAGGGGGTCACTGCTGCTGCCTCTACACATGCCTTGCAGCCACACAAAGGAACTGAATGAACACTGGAATACCCCCTACAGAAGAAACAACCACCACAACTTTTCTTGCTGGAATATCCCAATGCATCAGGAGGATGCACTAGAACTCAAATCACAGTGACATGCAACTAACTGGCAGAGCTGGGCATGCACTAGAGCCAGCTCACCCCAGCCCCACATTCAGTGACATCATATAACTAGCTTGATGGAAACTGACCACAGTGGGAGTTCTTACACCAGAGAAATCAGCAGTCATTACAAACTAGGGTTTACTTAAAAAATTTTTTGGAGAGCTGGTTCTTAAATATTTACCAGCACACCACTGGGCAAAACCCAGTTCACATCTAGAACTCTAGCTGCAAGGGAGGCATGAAATTTGTTTACTTTCCAGTCTTTGAAGGAACAATAAAAGGAAGGCAGAAAGGATGCTAGCTGTCAGACCACCATCCATTGCACACGTATCTGATAATGTACTCTACAGTAAATGTGCACATGTGTGAAATGATGTGTGACTGATGATGCTGCACGATTTTTAGTAACTGTGCTGAAGCAAAATTTCTTAACACAAATTGTTCTTGAGCTAATGTTGAAGTTTATTAACCCTGCAGCAAGGCCACTGGCAAGCTGACAAGATAGCGTAATGGTTCAAAGAGGGTTTGGAAAATGTTGATATGCAACTACAGGGGGAAAATGCTTGCATAAGCAGCTCATTAAAAAAAAAGAGGGCAGCTAATAAGGTAAAGATTATGGTTTCTTTTGCCATGATCATTAAAATGCCATTTCCATTTCTGCTGCAACAAATAGATTTGAGGCACAAAATCTTGGAGCAATTTCTGGAGAAACCAACTGTTCATCAGAAATAACAAGAAACACATCCAAGACATGCGACATCTGTAGCTGTTAAGCAGACATACAAAGTTGTACTGTTTCATACCCCAACAGATCTGGACAAGGGCCAGTCAGCCCCAATGCAGCAAGTGTGTCAAGTGGAGGTCAGGCCAGAGAGCCAAGCAATCAAGTCTTGTTTTGCCTCTATGGCCAGCATGAGCTGGTTCAAACGTGCTAAATCCATGGTCAACTAATCCTTGTTTTTTGTTTGTTTGTTTGTTTTTTAATTTAACTAGAGCCAAAGATGGAAACAAGTGTTATGTACTAAATTGTGTTCCCCTCAAAATTCGTATGTTACAGTCCTACACCCAGTTGTGGCTGTATAAGGAAATGGGGGCTTTAAGGAAGTGGTTCAGGTTACAAGAGGCCATGGGGTAAAGCCCTCATCATAGACCCTTAACATTCCTTTTAGGAAGAGAAAGAGACACAGAACTTGTTTCCTCTCTCTGCCATGTGAAGAAGCCCCAGCAAGAAGGCAGCTGTTGTTAAGCCAGAAAGAGAGCTCTCATAAGAAACCAACTCTGGGGGCGCCTTTCAGTTCAGTTCAGTTCAGTTCAGTTCAGTTCAGTCCAGTCGCTCAGTCGTGTCCGACTCTTTGCGACCCCATGAATCGCAGCACGCCAGGCCTCCGTGTCCATCACCAACTCCCGGAGTTCACTCAGACTCACGTCCATTGAGTCAGTGATGCCATCCAGCCATCATCTTGGGCTTTTAGCATCCAGACCTATGAGAAAATAGGGTGTTGTTTAAGCTACCTAGTCTGTAGCATTTTTATGGCAGCCCAAGCTGACTACAGAACTCAAATGTCCATTAACAGGGTTAACTGGTTAAATAAATTTAGTATAACTATTCAGGATTTTCGCATCAACGACCACATGAGGAGAGGTACCCCTGGAGTTAAGCAAACAACAGTGCTGACTCCTACAACGAAATGCAATGCAACCATTAAAATGAAGGAGGAAGCTCAAATAAGCACGATGAATAACCTCCATAGTATGCTAAATGAATAAAAGGAAGGCACAAACCTCTGTGTACAGTATGCTGCTATCCCTATTAAAAGTGGTCAAAGGAATCTTTATAGATGCCTTTGCTAACCAAGTAAAACTATCTCTAGAAAGATATTCAAGAAAACGGCTATCTCCAGAGAAGAGTATCTGGAAGCTGGGGTGGAGAAGGTTTACCCCCATATGCCTTTTTTGCTCACTCTGAATTTTCTGCCAGTGTGCTGTTGGTGTCAGTTCAAAATGCTGCTGGTGGTGGTTTTGTTGCTAAGTCATGTCTGACTCTTGCAAACCCATGGACTATCTTACTAGCCTGCTAGCTCCTCTGTCCATGGGGTTTCCCAGGCAAGAATACTGGAATGGGTTACCATTTCCTTCTCCAGTCAATTTAAAAATATTTAATTTTAAAAAAATAAAATGTTTTCAGGGATAATACAACACTGGTCATGGGAATGGGCTGCTTGGCCCTGGAAGAGCAGAAATTGAGGTGGAGGGATGAGAATACCACCTTAAGTGCCTACTTTCCTGCGGGAACTAACCTGGACCTCAGGGCACACAGGCCTTGGGACCCTGGTCTGACCTCAGGTGAGCCACCACCCCCCGTGGCCTCAGTGTTTTCATAAACAACCCCTTCCTGGGAGAGAGACAGCACTTATGCCTGTCTACACGAACCAGGTGTGAGCAGAGCTCTTTTCCTGTGTGAGGTGGGGGTTCACCCAGGGACTCATTGATTGCCCCATAGCCCAGATCATATCCCAAACCAGACACATGAACCAAACCCTGACTCTGGGCATCCCCAAAAGGACAAGTTCCATGCTCCACGTGGAGGAGGACAATCAGGCCGGCCATAGCAGTGGTCAGTAAGAGTGTGCAAAGGTGGGCTCTGAAGGCCCTGCCTGGCCTACATCCTGGCCCCTCCCTCCTCACCCTGCCGTGTCTGACCTCGATGTGAGACAGAGCCGGTCCTCTGTGATGGAAACTGGAGGGGACAAGGTCTGCGCAGTGAGTGGCTTGAGTTGCGCCAAGAGGCTTGTAAACGCCGACCGGGGCTATTGCCTCAGGCCCTGCTCTGACAAGGAGAGGCCATCACAGCTGCTCCCCGTAATGAAACCATACAAACCCAGAGGCTTGTTCAAAGGAGTAGATGGCTTAGCAATGAGAGGTAGGCACTTTCTCTTTGAGGTGCGTATGGAGATGCCCTTGGCTTCCCAGGCATGGAAGTGGGCTAGGCCAGCCCACACCAGCCTGTCCCTCCCCAGCACCAGGGAAATCCTGGTTGGCCAGTAACAATTTTTCATTTAGTCATGAAATAGTCTTCTTTGCCCTTGAAAACTCTCTGTGTTCACTGACATTTTCCTCGCAGCCGCACCCCCTGCCGACCTCCCACCCTCCTCCTCTCCAGCCTCAACGTCCTGCATCTGGTTCCAGAGCCTGGCAGGACACCAGCGTCCCAGGGCCCAGGTCTGACCAGGACACAACTGCCAGGCACCTCTGACACCTCCTGTTTCTGTCAGAGCCCTTCAGCTGTGTGTTTCTAATTCCCTGTCATTCAGGCTGTGAGGTGGTAGGGGGCAGCCATGCTGGGAGGATCCTGGGGAGGGCAGTCTTGGTGGGGATGAGGAGGGGCTGCCCACTCAGGCCTGACTTGTCCTGAGCCCTCTTGCCAAGGTGCCAGAGACCCCCAGAGAGCAGGGAGTGCCTAAGGAGGCCAGGCTGAAAGGGGACTTTCTAGACTGGATGTTTCCTGAATCTGGCCTTGAAAGATCCCAACAGAATTTGTCCTCTGAGATGGACCTGTTCGTGGTTTTATCAAGATGACAAGGTCATTTCCCAGGAGCCCGGGAGATACAGCCAGGCCCACCAGTTCAGCACTGAACTTGGGCTCCTTTGTGAGCGTAACTCTTTCCTTCCCAGCTCTCACCTGTGGCCTCCTTGAGCCACAGAATCTGTACAAAAATGCTATTGACCAGCATGGCCGGATAGGTGATCTACTGGTGAGGTGTGCCTTTCAGCTTGACTTATGTCTTAATTGAATTATTGAGGCAAAGACACCCACTCCCCTCTCCCAGGAAGAGCTCACTGTCCCTCTCATTCCTCTAAACCCCCTCAGGCCAGCATCTCCTGAGTGCTGACTGTGGGCAGTGACTGTGGGGGGCAGAGACTGAGGCCTGGGTATCTGGGGAGTAGGGAGCAGCTGTCTCAGTAGGCCACAGGCAGAGTGAATCAACACATCCTCAGGGGAGAGAAGATGGGCAGCCGGGAGGGCTGCACTGCACTTGGAGGACCTGAGTCCACTCTGGGCCAGTGGTGAGCCATGGAAGGTCAAGAGCGAGAAGCGATGTGCTCAGGAAGCTGGCCGAAGTCCCAGAGGCTGGGCGAAGGCTCTGGAGTGTGGAATGAGTGTGGCCTCAGGAGAAGACACTCCCAGCCATTATACCATAAACAAGTCCCCAAAACTCTCTGCACCTTGTTCTACTCCTCTGTGAGATGGGTGATGATATCAAGGCTGAAGTGGAGGAGAGTTGGAGGTTAAGTGGTCCAGGGGTATGACATGCTATGTAAATCAAGTCATCACATTTGCACCATGGGTATGGAAGCGGACACAGCAGCATTGAGGCAGCTGCGTGGCTCCCTGAGAGGGGACATGATGGGACCTGATCAGACATCTGACATTCCTAGCATCCTCATCCTTGTCTCCCCATCTTCTACACCAGATCACCAGACCTGCCCTTTTATGCTTTTAATTCAACAGGTAACACAGGCACTCAGACCAAGCAGGAGCACAAGCACACACACCCCCCCAACCATCACCACCCCCTCCCCCCGTTCCTTCCCCACTGGCAGTAGCTGAGTAACCTGGGTCCTTTCTGCTGTTCTACACTCAGCACACAAATCCTGAGGCCCCAGAGTGGGAGGGAGTGGGGGCAGGGGCAGTGTGCATGTATGGTTGTGTATGCGTGTGTGAATGGTTTCTTTCACATGTGCTTATCCAATTTGCTTTTGTCAGCACCAGGCCTTGAGGGAATCTCACTCTCACTGGCCATCAGAAAGTCTTCCATGGGTGGTGTTGAAGGCCACAGAGCCCCCAGTTGCTAAGTAGTGTTTGGTTTATCTCGGACCTCACTGAAGACAAAGAAATGCTGGGGAACAACAGAAACAGATTTCTAAACTATGTTTATTTCTAAGCTGTCCCGAGTTTGCTGCTGTTGCTGCTGCTGCTAAGTCACTTCAGTCGTGTCCAACTCTGTGCGACCCCATAGATAGCAGTCCACCAGGCTCCCTCATCCCTGGGATTCTCAAGGCAAGAACACTGCAGTGAGTTGCCATTGCCTTCTCCAATGCATGAAAGTGAAAAGTGAAAGTGAAGTTGCTCAGTTGTGTCTGACTCTTTGCGACCCCATGTGCAGCCTACCAGGCTCCCTCATCCATGGGATTTTCTAGGCAAGAGTATTGGGTGGGGTGCCATGTCCAGAGTTTACAGGGATGTTATTCCAAATGAGGAGACTGAGTGGCTCAGAGACTGCTCCAAGGTCATCCGCCCCACTCCCCAAGGACAGAAGCAGACTCTCCTAGGGACCAGCCCAGAGCCCTGAAGAGAAGTATCTTTGTGCAGAGGAAGGCATCTCTCAGGGATCCAGTCCCAGTGACATGGCTTGTCCCCCAACCCTGCCCCCAGCCACATGGATGACCATACTCACTGGCTGCCACCTCTAAGACCAAGAGAGAGGGGCCTGGAAGGCTGGGGCAGAAAGAATGCTAGATCTCTCCCCAAAGGACTGTATTTGCCAAGTTATCCTAAAGGCGATGCTTTCTGCCCTGTGAATAGGTCTGCAGGGGCTGCTTCCTGCTCCGTGAATATCCCAGTCTCCAGGAACCTGGGCTTTTAGCCTCTGTAGGGTCCTGGCCTGAATCAGTCCCTCACTGAGGGAGATACATGGCCTGAGTCCCTCCTTCTTTTCATATGGACCTTCTTCTGTGAAGAAGAGCTTGCCTCATCCCCTGAGACCAACAAGTACTTCTAAAAAGGTGTCATGCTCACCTACAATGGTGAGAGATGGGCTTCTCTTTCTCCTTCTATTTCTGTCTTCCTTTCTTTCCTTTGCTTGAATTCTTTGTCTTTTTCTTTTCTTTTTTTGGGGATCACAATGAGTCATGGACGTATTTTCTTTGTGCTCAATTTGATACCCCTCGTCCAAGGTAAGGAGCAGTGGCTGTGTTTTGCTGGAGCAACCATAAAGAGATACCCCACGCCCAAGGTAAGAGAAACCCAAGTAAGATGGTAGGTGTGGCAAGAGGGCATAAGAGGGCAGACACACTGAAACCATACTCACAGAAAACTAGTCAATCTAATCACACTAGGACCACAGCCTTGTCTAAATCAATTGAACCAAGCCATGCCTGTGGGGCAACCCAAAACAGGCAGGTCATGGTGGAGAGGTCTGACAGAATGTGGTCCACTGGAGAAGGGAATGGCAAGTCACTTCAGTATTCTTGCCTTGAGGACTCCATGAACAGTATGAAAAGGCAAAATGATAGGATACCAAAAGAGGAACTCGCCAGGTCATTAGGTGCCCAATATGCTACTGGAGGTCAGTGGAGAAATAACTCCAGAAAGAATAAGGGATAGAGCCAAAGCAAAAACAATACCCAGCTGTGGATGGGACTGGTGATACAAGCAAGATCTGATGCTGTAAAGAGCAATATTGCATAGGAACCTGGAATGTCAGGTCCATGAATCAAGGCAAATTGGAAGTGGTCAAAAAGAGATGGCAAGGTGAACATTGACATTCAGGAAACAGCGAACTAAAATGGAATGGAATGGGTGAATTTAACTCAGATGACCATTATATCTACTACTGCAGGCAGGAATCCCTCAGAAGAAATGAAGTAGTTATCATGGTCAACAAAAGAGTCCGAAATGCAGTACCTGGATGCAATCTCAAAAACAACAGAATGATCTCTGTTCGTCTCCAAGGCAAACCATTCAATATCACAGTTATCCAAGTCTATGCCCCAACCAGTACTGCTGAAGAAGCTGAAGTTGAACAGTTTTATGAAGACCTACAAGACCTTTTAGAACTAACACTCAAAAAGATTTCCTTTTCATTATAGGGGACTGGAATGCTAAAGTAGGAAGTCAAGAAACACCTGGACTAACAGGCAAATTTGGCCCTGGAATGCAGAATCAAGCAGGGCAAAGACTAATAGAGTTTTGCCAAGAAAATGCACTGGTCATAGCAAACACCCTCTTTCAACAACACAAGAGAAGACTCTATACATGGACGTCACCAGATGGTCAACCTCAATATCAGATTGATTATATTCTTTATAGCCAAAGATGGAGAAGCTCTATACAGTCAACAAAAACAAGACCAGGAGCTGACTGTGGCTCAGATCATGAACTCTTATTACCAAATTCAGACTTAAATTGAAGAAAGTAGGGAAAACCGCTAGACAATTCAGGTATGACCTAAATCAAATCCCTTATGAGTCTACAGTGGAAGTGAGAAATAGATTTAAGGGCCTAGATCTGATAGATAGAGTGCCTGATGAACTATGGAATGAGGTTCATGACATTGTACAGGAGACAGGGATCAAGACCATCTCCATGGAAAAGAAATGGAAAAAAGCAAAATGGCTGGCTGGGAAGGCCTTCCAAGTAGCAGTGAAAAGAAGAGAGGTGAAAAGCAAAGGAGAAAAGGAAAGATATAAGCATCTGAATGCAGAGTTCCAAAGAATAGCAAGAAGAGATAAGAAAGCCTTCTTCAGTGATCAATGCAAAGAAATAGAGGAAAAGAACAGAATGGGAAAGACTAGAGATCTCTTCAAGAAATTTAGAGATACCAAGGGAACATTTCATGCAAAGATGGGCTCGATAAAGGACAGAAATGGTCTGGACCTAACAGAAGCAGAAGATATTAAGAAGAGGTAGCAAGAATACACAGAAGAACTGTACAAAAAGATCTTCATGACCCAGATAATCATGATGATGTGATCACTAATCTAGAGCCAGACGTCTTGGAATGTGAAGTCAAGTGGGACTTAGAAAGCATCACTACGAACAAAGCTAGTGGAGGTGATGGAATTCCAGTGGAGCTGTTTCAAATCCTGAAAGATGATGCTGTGAAAGTGCTGCACTCAATATGCCAGCAAATTTGGAAAACTCAGCAGTGGCCACAGGACTGGAAAAGGCCAGTTTTCATTCCAATCCCAAAGAAAGGCAATGCTTTGGCTCAAACTACTGCACAATTGTACTCATCTCACGTGCTAGTAAAGTAATGCTCAAAATTCTCCAAGCCAGGCTTCAGCAATATGTGAACCATGAACTTCCAGATGTTCAAAATTGGTTTTAGAAAAGGCAGAGGAACCAGAGATCAAATTGTCAACATCCACTGGATCATGGAAAAAGTAAGAGTTCCAGAAAAACATCTATTTCTGCTTTATTGACTATGCCAAAGCCTTTGACTGTGTGGGTCACAATAAACTGTGGAAAATTCTGAAAGAGATGGGAATACCAGACCACCTAACCTGCCTCTTGAGAAATCTGTGTGAGGTCAGGAAGCAACAGTTAGAACTGGACATGGAACAACAGACTAGTTCCAAATAGGAAAAGGAGTACGTCAAGGCTGTATATTGTCACCTTACTTATTTAACTTATATGCAGAGTACATCATGAGAAACGCTGGACTGGAAGAAACATAAGCTGGAATCAAGATTGCTGGGAGAAATATCAATAACCTCAGATACGCAGATGACACCACCTTTATGGCAGAAAGTGAAGAGGAACTAAAAAGCCTCTTGAGGAAAGTGAAAGAGGAAAGTGAAAAAGTTGGCTTAAAGCTCAACATTCAGAAAACAAAGATCATGGCATTTGGTCCCATCACTTCATGGGAAATAGATGGGGAAACAGTGGAAACAGTGTCAGACTTTATTTTGGGGGCTCCAAAATCACTGCAGATGGAGACTGCGGCCATGAAATTAAAAGACGCTTACTCCTTGGAAGAAAAGTTATGACCAACCTAGATAGTATATTCAAAAGCAGAGACATTACTTTGCTGACTAAGGTCCGTCTAGTCAAGACTATTGTTTTACCAGTGGTCATGTATGGATGTGAGAGTTGGACTGTGAAAAAGGCTGAGCACCGAAGAATTGATGCTTTTGAACTGTGGTGTTGGAGAAGACTCTTGAGAGTCCGTTGGACTGCAAGGAGATCCAACCAGTCCATTCTGAAGGAGATCAGCCCTGGGATTTCTTTGGAATGAATGATGCTAAAGCTGAAACGCCAGTACTTTGGCACCCTCATGTGAAGAGTTGACTCATTGGAAAAGACTCTGATGCTGGGAGGTATTGGGGGCAGGAGGAGAGGGGAGACAGAGGATGAGATGGCTGGATGGCATCACAGACTCGATGGACATCAGTCTGCATGAACTCCGGGAGTTGGTGACGGACAGGGAGGCCTGGCGTGCTGCAATTCATCAGGTCACAAAGCGTCGGACACGACTGAGCGACTTAACTGAACTGATAACCATTATGCTCCTTTATGCTCCATTTTCCACAAAAATCTTTGAGCATTTCTTTCTTTCTGGCACCAAATAGCCCCAGCCCACCTTATGCTGTCCCTACCCCAGACTTAATATCAGTCTCCCAAAGAGCCATGTGTCCTCAGCATGGGAACAGGATTTAGAACCCAGGATCTGAATTGCCCCAAGATGGCTAGGGAGCAGGTGGACATGGAATACATCTCTCTCCACGGATACATCAGGAGTGCTCTTTCAGACAGAAGCCCATGCAGAACACCAGCTGAGAGCAGACAGGAGGACCTGATCAGCAGAAAAGAGTATATAGAACCGCACAAAACTCGGTAGGATGAAGGAACTGGGGGAAAAAACAGGAGTGTTAGTAGGACTGGACCAGCAGGTGGGGGAACTGAAGCAGGGGTCTGATCCCCACATTGGGGCAATTGTCTGAGTCAGAGGAGAAACATTTAAGGCCCAGAGTGAAACAGCTGATCTGTGGCAGCCTAAATGGAATGAGGATCAGATAGCCCTTGCAGCAGCCATACATACCCTGGCCAGGAACGCAGGTCCCCTGGAAGAGGAAGCGGCTGGGAGCTGGAGTTTGGGGATTGTGGAGCAATCCTAGGGAGAGGGCTGCTGTTGACTGTGGAGAGATGGATAGAGAGGATGTGAGGAAGGAGATTGTGGAGAGAAATGCCTGTGGAGGAAAGCCAGGCAGCCACGGAAGCAAGACGATACTGCTGAGTCATGCATTAGCGAGTGGAGCCATCACCATAGCCTCTACCCCACCTCCCCACACACACACACACACACACACACACACACACACACACACACCAGCATCAGCAGCTGAACAATAGAAAGGCTGGTCCATGAAACACCTGACTCACTGAACTACAGAGTAGGACCCCACCCAGGGTGCCCCTTTAAGTGCCTGATGCGCAGATCTGCAGAGTAGGACAGCAGCCAGGGGGCCCCCTTTATGCGCCTGACATGCTGAACAACGGAGAAGGACCCCAGGCAAGGGAGCCCTCTAAGTACCTGAATGGGCGGAGCTACGGAGGAAGACTGGCCAAAGAGGCCTTCTGATCACCAGCTATAAGAGGCTCAAAAAAGGCTCTGATCGGCCATAGCTCTTGTGGTGGAGGCAGTCCATGTCCCCGCACACTTGGTGCTGCCAGGGTCCCTGCAAGTCAAACAGCTGCACCACCTTCACACTCAACTCTCACTGGGGCAGAGTTGCCACAGGCAAAAAAAGTCTTGTGTCTATGTGAGCAGGGTCGCTTCAGTCCGACTCTTTGCGACCCTGTAGACTGTGGCCTGCCAGGCTTCTCTGAGAGGATTCTCCAGGCAAGAATACTGAAGCATACTGGCCAACACTGGTGGCCATACCCTTCTAGAGCACTGTATTTCCTGCTGCTCTTGCCGCCAACCCCCTGAGTACCTGGTGCTGCCAGAACCCCTGCGACCCAAGCAGCTGCACCTCCTCCACACCTGGCCCTCCCAGGGGCAAACTCAAGTCCTCCCGGGCCACCTCAGGAGCAAACCCCAGTGGACAATCCACATGCAGAGGTGGAAATAAAACCACAGTTGAAACCCAGGGGCAGTGTGGCTAAGGAAGAAGACCCAAAACCTTCCCACCAACTGTATAAGCTGCAGATTAAATCCACACAATCAACGAGGCAGACTCTGTGTCTATGGAATATATAAAAGGTCATTGAGAGCTCACACAAAAGAAAACACACTAGTTCTGGTAACTGTGGACCTTGGAGGCAAGAACACACAGGAGTAGGACCAGATTAGAATCTGAGCTGCTCCACAACAAGTCCAGAGATCAGCACAGTGTTGGAGGGCATCCTGGGGAGGTGAGGTGGACTGTGACTGCCAACGCGGGAAAGGACCCTGACAGCAGTGACTCAAGAGAAATATTTATTGTTCTTGTGTTTTGACTTGTGCTGAATCTTCTTTTGGATTTTTTTTCTTTTTCCCCTTTTCCCTCCCTCTGTTGTAGTTGTCGATTTTATTGATGATATGAAATCTAACTAAGTTTTTGAGCTTTTACTTTTCTGTTTTTTTCTCAGTCACATTTTTATTATTGTTATAAACCTCTGCCTCTATGTTCTTTTGCAGTTCTGCGGAGCTTTTTCTTTGTTTTCCTCTTTTTTAATTTTAATTTTTAAAACGTATTATTTTTTCTGCATTTATTCCTTTGTTTGCTTCTCCTACTGTTCTTTTCCCCTTGCAGTTAATCTTTAATGTATATAAATCTTCTTTATCTACCTCTACTTAACTTTGCATATCTATTCTTTCTTTTCTTTCTCTCCTTTCCTCTCAACATATTTGTTAATTTTGTTTTCATTGCTTTATTCCCCAATTGAAACCTTGCTTTCATTTTATTTTCCAGTTTGTGCTCTAGTTAGTTTTGTTCTGGCAGATATAATTTTTGATTTCCTTAGTTCACTGGAGTCAATCTGTTGTACTTTATTTTTGTTGGATTATTTTGATTTTGCTTATGGGTATATATGTAAACATGTATATTCAGTCACAGTTTTTATGTTGTTATAAACCTCTGCCTCTACATTGGGTTTTTGCAGTTCTGAGGAGTTTTCCTTTTTTTTTTTTAACACTTTTTTCTTTCTTCTTCTTCTGTTTTTTTTCTCTCTTTTTATAATTTAATTTTTAAAACTTATTATAGATTTTTTCTACATTTATCCCTTTGTTTGCCTTTCCTACTGTTCTTTTCCCCTTGTAGTTAATCTTTAATGTATATAAATCTTCTTCATCTACCCTATTTAAATTTGCATAGCTATTCTTTTTTTTTCTTTCTTTCCTTGAGTCTCAACATATGTTAGTTTTGTTTTCATTGCTTTATTTCCCAATTGGCACCTTGCTTTACTTTTGTTTTCCAGTTTGTGCTTTAGTTGGTTTTGTCCTGGTAGATATAATTTTTGGTTTCCTTTGTTCACTGGGTCAATCTATTGTACTTTATTTTTGTTGGTCTGTTTTGACTTTGCTCATGGATGTATATGCATATGTGTATATTCCATTATTTTGATTATTATTTGTCTGATTTTGTAACTGTGATTTGGGGATTCATCTTTGGTTTCTCATTTTTGAATATTTGTTTTAATCTCACTTAATGCCATAACAAACCACTTGTGGAATCTTCATTCCTGACCAGAGATCAAGCCCCGAGCCTTTGGAGTGGGAGCACTAACTCCAAGACCCTAGACTAACAGAGAAAAACCCTAGGGGGTATCAAGTAGTGAGAACTCACATAAAGGAAACCACTGGAATACAAGACCCAGCATCACCCAACCACCAGTAGCATCCTGTGCAAGACGCCTCATCTAAACAACAATTAAAACAAAAATACAAACCTAGTCATCAGCAGGCATGATTACCACCTCACTTAGTCTTGCCCATCAGAGGAAAAGCAAAAAAAAAACAAACAAGCAAGCAAAAACTCAGCACAAATCTCACCCTATAAGAAGCTTACACAAACCACTGGACCAACCTTAGGAGGGCAGAAACCAAAGGGAAGAAAGAATTCAACCTTGAAGCCTGGGAAAAGGAGACCTCAAATGCAGTAAGTTTAAAAAAAAAAAAAAAGAAAGAAAAGGCAGAGAAATACTACACAAATGAAGGAACAAGCCAGAAAACCAGAAGTCCAAATAAATGAAGAGGAAAGAGGCAGACTACTTGAAAAAGAATACAGAATAATAATAGTAAAGATGGTCAGAAACCTTGAAAGCAAAATTGAGAAAATGCAAGAATCAATTAACAAAAACCTAGAAGAATTAAAGAATAAACATGCAGAGACAAACAGCACAATTACTGAAATTAAAAATACTCTAGAAGGAATCAATAGCAGAATATCTGAAGCAGAAGAAATGAATCAGTGAGCTGGAAGATGAAATGGTGGAAACAACTTCTGAAAAGCAGAATAAGGTAAAAAGAAGGAAAAGAACTGAAGATAGTCTCAGAGACTTCTGGGACAATATCAAACACCAACATTCGAATTATAGGGGTCCCAGAAGAAAGGGTATGAGAAAATTTTTGAAGAGATTATAGTTGAAAATTTCCCCAACATGGAAAAGGAAATAGTCAATCAAGTCCATGAGGCATGAAGAGTCCCATACAGGATAAACCCAAGGAGAAACACACCAAGACACATACTAATCAAACTAACAAAGACTAAACATGAAGAAAGAATATTAAAAGTAGCAAGGGAGAAGCAACAAGTAACATACAAGGGAAATCCCATATGTTTAACAACTGATCTTCAGCAAGAACTCTGCAGGCCAGAAAGGAATGGCAGGATATATTTAAAGTACTGAAAGGGAAAAATCTACAACCAAGATTACTGTACCCAGCAAGGATCTCATTCAAAATTGATGGAGAAATCAACAGCTCTTCAGACAAGCAAAAGTTAAGAGAATTCAGAACCTCCAAGCCAACTTTACAATAAATGTTAAGGGACTTACATAGTCAAGTCGTGTCCGACTCTTTGCGACCCCGTGGACTGTAGCCTACCAGGCTTCTCTGTCCATGGGATTCTCTAGGCAAGAATACTGGAGTGGGTTACCATTTCCTTCTCCAGGGGATCTTCCCGACCCAGGGATCAAACCCAGGTCTCCTGCATCGGAGGCAGATGCTTTAATCTCTGAGCCACCAGGGAAGCCCACAAGAAATACAAGAGAAGAAAAAAGATGTACAAAATGAACCCCAAATAATTAAGAAAATGGCAATAGCAACATATATATTAATAATTACTTTAAATGTAAACGTATTAAATGCTCCAACCAAAAAAGACTGGCTGAATGGATACAAATACAAGACCTATATATATGCTCTACCAAGAAACACACTTCAGACTTAACGATACATATAGACTGAAGGTAAGAGGATGGAAAAATATATTCCATGCAAATGGGAAGCAAAAGAAAGCTGGAGTAGCAATTCTCATATCAGACAAAGGAGACCTTAAAATAAAGAAGACAAGAGATTAGGAAGAACACTACATAATGATCAAGGGGTCAATCCAAGAGGAAGATGTAATAATTGTAAATATCTATGCACCCAACGTAGGAGCACCTCAATACATAAGACAAACACTAACAGACAGAAAAGGAGAAAATTGACAGTAACACAATAATAATTGGAGACTTTAACACCCCACTCACCAATGGAGAGATCATCAAAACAGGAAATTAATAAGGAAACACGTCTTAAATGATACATTAGATGAGACAGATTTCACTGATATCTTCAGGACATTCCACTGAAATGCAGAAGAATACACCTTCTTCTCAACTGCTCATGGAATATTCAGCAGGAGAGACCACATCTTGGGTCACAAATCAAATCTCAGTAAATTTAAGAAAATTGAAATCATGTCAAGCATCTTCTCCAACCACAACACCATGAGACCAGATATAAATTACAAGAAAAAAACCAGTAAGAAACACAAACACATGGAGATTAAACAACACGTTTCTAAATAACCAACAGTTTACTGAAGAAATAAAAAGGGAAATTTAAAAATTTCTAGAAACAAATGACAATGAAAACACAACTCAAAACCTGTGGGATGCAGCAAAAGCAGTCCTAAGAGGGAAGTTTATAGCAATACAATCTTACCTCAAGAAAAACACTGAAGAGACAACTTAACTTTATACCTTACATGAACTCCTTATTGCCAAATTCAGAGTTAAATTGCAGAAAGTGGGGGAAACCACTAGACCATTCAGGTATGACCTAAATCAAATCCCTTATGATTATACAGTGGATGTGAGAAATAGATTTAAGGGACTAGATCTGATAGATAGAGTGCCTGATGAATTATACATTGTACAGGAGACAGGGATCAAGACCATCCCCGTGGAAAAGAAATGCAAAAAGCAAAATGGCTGTCTGAGGAGGCCTTACAAATAGCTGTGAAAAGAAGACAAGTGAAAAGCAAGGAGAAAAGGAAAGATATAAGCATTTGAATGCAGAGTTCCAAAGAATACCAAGGAGAGATAAGAAAGCCTTCCTCAGCGATCAATGCAATGAAACACAGGAAAACAACAGAATGGGAAAGACTAGAGATCTCTTCAAGAAAATTAGAGATACCAAGGGAACATTTCATGCAAAGATAGGCTCGATAAAGGACAGAAATGGTATGGACCTAAAAGAAGCAGAAAATATTAAGAAGAGATAGCAAGAATACACAGAAGAACTGTACAAAAAAGATCTTCATGGCCAAGATAATCACGGTGGTGTGATCACTCACCTACAGCCAAACATCCTGGAATGTGAAGTCAAGTGGGCCTTAGAAAGCATCGCTATGAACAAAGCTAGTGGAGGTGATGGAATTCCAGTGGAGCTGTTTCAAATCCTGAAAGATGATGCTGTGAAAGTGCTGCACTCAATATGCCAGCAAATTTGGAAAACTCAGCAGTGGCTACAGGACTGGAAAAGGTCAGTTTTCATTCCAATCCCAAAGAAAGGCAATGACAAAGAATGCTCAAACTACTGCACAATTGCACTCAACTCACATGCTAGTAAAGTAATGCTCAAAATTCTCCAAACCAGATTTCAACAATATGTGAACCATGAACTTCCAGATGTTCAAGCTGGTTTTAGAAAAGGTAGAAGAACAGAGATCAAATTGCCAACATCTGCTGGATCATGGAAAAAGCAAGAAAGTTCCAGAAAAACATCTATTTCTGCTTTATTGACTATGCCAAAGCCTTTGACTGTGTGGGTCACAATAAACTGTGGGAAATTCTGAAAGAGATGGGAATTCCAGACCACCTAACCTGCCTCCTCAGAAACATATATACAGGTCAGGAAGCAACAGTTAGAACTGGACATGGAACAACAGACAGGTTCCAAATAGGAAAAAGAGCACATCAAGGCTGTATATTGTCACCCTGCTTATTTAATTTATATACAGAGTACATCATGAGAAACCCTGCGCTGGAAGAAGCACAAGCTGGAATCAAAATTCCTGGGAGAAATATCAATAACGTCAGATATGCAGATGACACCATCCTATGGCAGAAAGTGAAGAGGAACTAAAAAGCCTCCTGATGAAACTGAAAGAGGAGAGTGAAAAAGTTGGCTTAAAGCTCAACATTCAGAAAATGAAGATCATGGCATCTGGTCCCATCACTTCATGGGAAATAGATGGGGAAACAGTGGAAACAGTGTCAGACTTTATTTGGGGGCTCCAAAGTCACTGCAGATGGTGATTGCAGCCATGAAATTAAAAGACGCTTACTCCTTGGAGGGAAAGTTATGACCAACCTAGATAGCATATTCAAAAGCAAACATTACTTTGCCAACAAAGGTTCGTCTAGTCAAGGTTTTTCATGTGATCATGTACGGATGTGAGAGTTGGACTGTGAAGAAAGCTGAGCACCGAAGAATTGATGCTTTTGAAATGTAGTGTTGGAGAAGACTCTTGAGAGTCCCTTGGACTGCAAGGAGATCCAAGCAGTCCATCCTCAAGGAGATCAGTCCTGGGTATTCCCATTGGAAAGACTGATGCTGAGACTGAAACTGTAGTACTTTGGCCACTTCATGTGAAGAGATGACTCATTGGAAAAGACTCTGATGCTGGGAAGGATTGGGAGCAGGAGGAGAAGGGGACGACAGAGGATAAGATGGCTGGATGGCATCATCGACTCGATGGACATCAATTTGAGTGAACTCTGGGAGTTGGTGATGTATAGGGAGGCCTGGCATGCTGTGATTCATGGGGTCGCAAAGAGTCGGACACAACTGAGTGGCTGAACTGAACTGAACTTTACACCTAAAACAACTGGAAAAAGAAGAACAAAAAACCCTCCTGAAATTAGTAGAAGGAAATAAATGATATTTGAGTAGAAATAAATGTAAAGGAAATGAAAGAAACAATAGTTAAGATTAATAAAACTAAAAACTAGTTCTTTGAGAAGATAAACAAAATTGACAAAGCTTTAGCCAGACTCATCAAGGAAAAAATGACAGAAGAATCAAATCAACAAAATTAGAAATTAAAAAGGAGAGGTTACCCCCAGACAATGCAGAAATTATAAAGGACTGTAAGAGACTATTATGAACTATATGAACTATAAGGCAATAAAATAGATAACCCGGAAGAAATGGACAGCTTCTTAGAAAAGTTCAATCTTCCAAGACCTAACCAGAAGAAATAGAAATTATGAACAACCCAATTACAAGCACTGAAATTGAAGCTGTGATCAAAAATCTCCCAAAAACAAAAGCCCAGGACCAGATGGCTTCAAAGAATTCTATCAGACATTTAGAGAAGGGCGAATGCCTATCCTTCTAAAACTCTTTCAAAAATTGCAGAGGTGAACACAATCTCCCAATGCCGCTATGCTGATTCGTGTCAATGTATGGCAAAACAAATACAGTATTGTAATTAAAAACAAATAAATTTAATTTAAAAAAAACAAAAATAAAATTAAAAGAGAGAAAAAGAGAAAAAACAAACAAACAAACAAACAAAATTGCAGAGGAAGGAATACTTCCAAGCTCATTCTACAAGGCCACCACCACCCTGATACCAAAACCAGACAAAGACAACACACACAAAAAGAAAACTACAGGCCAATATCACTGATGAACATAGATGCAAAAATTCTCAACAAAATTTTAGCAAACAGAATTCAGCAACGCATCAAAAAGCTCACACACCACCATCAAGTTGGGTTTGCTCCAAGAATGCAAGGATTATTCAATATATCCAAATCAATCAATGTGACACATTCTATATTAACAAATTGAAAGATAAAAAACAGTATGATAATCTCAACAGATGCAGAAAATGCCTTGACAATATTCCACACCCATTTCTGATTAAAACTCTTAAAAAATGGGCATAGAAGGAAACTACCTCAACACAGTAAAGACCATATATGATGAGCCTACAGCAAACATTATTCTCAATGGTGAAAAACTGAAAGCATTCCGCCTAAGATCAGGAACAAGACAAGGGTGTCCACTTTTGCCACTATTATTCAACATAGTTCTGGAAGTCCTAGTTATGGCAATTGGAGAAGAAAAAAGAAATAAAAGGAATCCAGATCAGAAAAGAAGTAAAGCTCTTACTGTTTGCAGATGACATGATACTGTACATAGAAAATCCTAAAGATAGTATCAGAAAATTACTAGAGCTAATCAGTGAACTTAGCAAAGTTGCAGGATACAAAATCAACACACAGAAATCACTTGGTTTCTATACACTAACAATGAAAAATTATAAAGAGAAATTAAGGAATTAATCCCATTCACCATTGCAACAAAAGAATTAAATATCTAGCAATAAACTTACCTAAGGAGACCAGGCTTCCCTCGTGGCTCAGACGGTAAAGCATCTGCCTACAATGCAGGAGACCTGGGTTTGATTCCTGGGTCGGGAAGATCCCCTGGAGAAGGAAATGGCAAACCACTCCAGTACTCTTGCCTGGAAAATCCCATGGACAGAAGAGCCTGATAGGCTGCAGTCCATGGGGTCGCAAAGAGTCGGACACAACTGAGCGACTTCATTCATTCATTCATTCAAGGAGACAAAAGAACTATACACAAAAAATTATAAGACACTGATGAAAGAAATCAGAGATGACATAAATAGATGGAGAGATAGTCCATGTTCCTGGGTAGGAAGAATCAATATTGTGAAAATGACTATACTACCAAAGGCAATCTACAGAGTCAATGCAATCCCTATCAAATTACCAATGGCATTTTTCACAGACCTAGAACAAAAAATTTCACAATTCATATGGAAACACAAAGACACAAAGCAGTCTTAAGAAGAATGGAGCTGGAGGAATCAACCTTCTGACTTCACATTATACTACAAAGCTACAGTCATCAAGACATTATGGTACTGGCACAAAAATGGAAATATAGACCAACTGAAAAAGATAGAAAGCTTAGAAATAAACCCATGCACCTATGGGTACAAGGTGACAATAATATACAGTGGGGCAAAGACAGCCTCTTCAAAAAATAGTGCTGGGAAAACTGGACAGGTACATGTAAAAGAATGCAATTAGAACACTTCTTAACACCATACACAAAGATAAACTCAGAATGGATTAAAGACATAAATGTAAGACCAGAAACTATAAAATTCTTAGAGGAAAACATAGCAGAACACTCGATGACATAAATCAAAGCCAGATCCTCTCTGACCCGCCTCCTAGAGGAAGGGAATTACAAACAAAAGCAAACAAGTGGGACCTGGTTAAACTTAAAAGCTTTTGCACAGCAAAGGAAACTATAGGCAAGGTGAAAAGACAACCCTCAGAATGGGAGAAAATAATAGCAAATGAAACAACTGACAAAGGATTCATCTCCAAAATATACAAGCAGCTCATACAACTCAATACCAGAAAAACAAACAACCCAATCAAAAAGTGGGCAAAAGACCTAAACAGACATTTCTCCAAAGACATACAAGTGGCTAACAAACACATGAAAAGATGCTCAACATCACTCATTATTAGAGAAATGCAAATCAAAACTACAATGAGATATCACCTCACACCAGTCAGAATGACCACCATCAAAAAGTCTACAAACAATAAATGCTGGAGAGGGTGTGGAGAAAAGGGAACACTCTTGCACTGTTGGTGGGAATGTAAATTGATACAGCCACTATGGAAGAGATATGGAGCATGGTATGGAGATTCCTTAAAAATTAGGAATAAAACCATCATATGACCCAACAATCCCACTCTGAGGCATATACCCTGAGGAAACCAGGGTTGAAAAAGACACATGTATCCCATTGTTCGTTGCAGCCCTATTTACAATAGCTAGAACATGCAAGCAACCTAGATGTCCATCAGAAAGAGAAAGACAAACATCATATTCTAATGCACATATACAGACTCTAGAAAAATGGTACTGAAGAATTTACTTACAGGGCAGCAGTGGAGAAACAGACATAGAGAATAGACTTATGGACATGGGGAGAAGGGAGGAGAGGGTGAGATGCATGGAGAGAGTAACATGGAAACTTACATTACCATATGTAAAATAGAGAACCAATGGGAATTTGCTGTATGGCTCAGGAATCTCAAACAGGGGCTCTGTACCAAGCTAGAGGGTTGGGATGGGGAGAGAGATGGGAGGGAGGTTCAAAAGGGCGGGGATATATGTATACCTATGGCTGATTGATGTTGAGGTTTGACAGAAAACAATAAAATTCTGTAAAGCAATTATTCTTCAATAAAAATATAAATTAAAAAAGAAAAAAAAACCCAGGATCTGGCTATCAGGGTGTTCAGTGCCACAGAGGTGATCCCCACGCTGTGTAGAAGAAAGATGCTCTGACACCAGAGAGGGGCTGAGGATCAGCCAGGTCCTCTGGGCTCCTGAGGCAGAATGAAGGCTGAATTCCAAGACTCTCAGCTCTCTGCTCAGGCTGTTTGCAGTGAGAGGGGTTTCCAGGTAGGTCAGTTCTATGTGTATGTCCTGACTAAGAGAGGCCTTGTCAGCATCTTTTTAGTATTCTTGATCTCACCCCTGTGGTCATGGCCTTAAGCCCAGATGATGAATAATTAACTTCAAGGGCACTGAAAGAGCCCAGACACAGAAATAGAGGTGCCCACCCAGTAGTGATGCCTAAAATCCCACCATTCATTCCTAAATGTCAAGATTTAGACCTCTAATTTAAGAACAAGCTCCCTGAAGAATTCACTTTAAGGGTTCAGGTGTTTTCAAGACAGACAGAGCCCTGGGGTGCCTGGACCCTGAGGTTGGAGGGTGGGGCCCCACTGAATGGAGGACTTACACAGACTCCGGGGACTGTCTAGGTCTGGGCACTACCTCACCAGTGTGTGTCACAGTCTGGCAGCTCCAGTGCCTTGCACACCCACTACTCTCGGGAAAAAAAATCCATCACTGCCTGCATGCACCAAGGCCTCTGGGGAGGCTCCTGCACCTAGATGGAGAACCCCTGCTTTTATAACCACGATACACTGAACTCAGTGAAGAAATCCACAAGTAACCCTCATAGCTTCCAGGGCCCAAAAAGACAAATGGAAATGTTATTCTTTGGCAGGGGTGACAGGCAAGGAATGAAGGCAAGCCAGCCCAGAGTGGCCGCGGGTAGAGAGTGCATAGCAATGGGATGGGGCCTGGCTCAAGCTGACATCTGATTTGAGGAGCAGGCCCTGAAAGACCTCAGAGGTACTCCCACCTCTGAGCCTGGCTCACTCCATGGCTCCCTCTGCCTTTCCCTCCTGTCCCCCATGGGATCCAAATGTCTTTCAGCCAAGAAGTTTCTTGCCATATTAACGGAATATGGGCAGCAGTTGTTTTCAATTCAGGGGGAGCTATTTCTGATGTGGCAGGATAGTACTTCAGTATATTGAAGTATTTCTCTTTGGTTCTTTTTAAAATGTTTTGCTACCACATCACTTAGTCCATTCAGGCAGGGTGTTATTTTAGATGGGTGGTCCTTAGGGTGGGGCCACCCATTGGGGAACAGAGCCCAAACATTCAGGCTTTCAACTTCCAAAGCAGGTTGCCAAGACTCGGGGAAGAAAAGTATGGTAGGAGCCAGGGCTTCACATTGCATGAGCCAGTCTCTTCAAAAGAGAAAGCTGTGGTTTTGATTTGGTCCTCAAAGGCCTGGAGGACAAGGGTTAGAGCATAGACAGCAGGCTAAGGAAGGATGCTTGCAGAGCCAGGGCTCCAATGGAGGAGATGAGTGAGTAGAGCAGGCGGAGAGTGCCCTGAGCCCTGGCCAAGACTGCTCAAGCGCCAATCACCTGAAACGGGAGAGGACAGAGAGGTAGACCTCTCCCGCAGATTGTGATCACAGCAGGTGAGACGGTTATGCTTAAATATGGTGTCCAGGCCACCTCCAGCTTTCCCCTCCACTGGGTCTGGGGTGTTGCTGGCTCTCAGGACTAGAGATGAAGACTTAGCTTTATTATCCCTGCTTTAAGCAGCAGGATGGAGGAAGGGAAAAGGAGCACAAAGCCTGTCCCACAGCCCTTCTTCAAGCTATTTCCCATTCACTGCCTCATAGCACCTCTGCCTATTGATCAGAACAAACAAGAGCTGGCCCAGTCCACCAGAGCCATGTGCTCCAGAAAGTCAGCAACTATTCATCTCTGGCTGTTGAAAGATAAATTTAATTTAATTAAAATTAAGTACTATTTAGTGCTTAACATCACTAATCATCAAGGAAATCAAATCAAAACCCCAATAAGATATCATCTCACACTCAGTAGAATAACTATCATCAAAAATGAGATAACAAGTAATGTTAAGGGTGGAGAAAAGGGACTCCTGTACAACTGTAAGTGGACGTGTGAACTGATGCAGCCTCTGTGGAAAACAGTTCAGAGATTCTTCAAAAAATTAAAAATAGAACTACCAAGTGTTCCGACAACCCCACTCGCGAGAAATCTGTATGTATGTGTGTGTGTGTATTAATTGAAAAGTTATCTGCACCCACTGTTCACTTCAGCATTGTAATGTCCATTGATGAAAGAGTGCATTTTTAGAAATGTGGTGTATATGTATTCTGTGAATATTATTCAGAAAAAAGGAAGGAAATCTTGTCATTTGCAACATGGATGGAACTTAAGGGCATTATACTAAGTAAAACGTCAGACAAAGATAAATATCATATGAACTTACTTATATGTGGAATCTAAAAAAGAAAATATTAGGCTCATAAATAGTGGACAGATTGGTGCTTGCAAGAGGGGATGGGATTGGGTGTGTGCCCAAAGGGTGAAGATGGTCAAAAATTATAAATGCTCAGTTATAAAATAAGTCCTGGGGATGTAATGTACAGCATGGTGACTATAGTTCATAATACTGTGCTGTATATTTGAAAGTCACTAAGAGAAGAGATTTTAGAAGTTGTCACAAGAAAACAAAATTTGTAGCTGTCTGTGGTAAAGGATGTTAACTACACTTATTGTGATCATTTCACAACATATACAACTATCAAATCATTACCTTGTACACCCAAAATTAACAGTGTTATATGTCAATTAATAAATAAAAACAAAAAAATTTAAAGTCAACTTTTCTGCTACACTAGCATTTTAACATTTTAAGTGTTTGATAAAGAAGGCTGAGTGCTGAATAATTTATATTTTTGAACTGTGGTGTTGGATAAAATCCTTGAGAGTCCCTGGGACAGCAAGGAGATCAAACCTGTCAATCCTAATGGAAATCAACCCTGCATATTCATTGGAAGGACTGATGCTGAAGCCAAAGCTCCAATATTTTGTGAAGTATACTTTCCACCTAATGTGAAGAACTGACTCATTGGAAAAGACCCTGATGATGGGAAAGAGTGAGGGCAACAGGAGAAGGGGTAGACAGAGGATGAGATGGTTGGATGGCATCACTTACTCAATGGACATGAGTCTGAGCGAACTCTGGGAGATGGTGAAGGATAGGGAAGCCTGGCATGCTGCAGCCCATGGGGTCACAAAGAGTTGGACACGACTTAGCAACTGAACAATATCAACTATT
The DNA here is from genome assembly GCA_917880005.1 of Nanger dama. Lineage (NCBI taxonomy): Eukaryota > Metazoa > Chordata > Mammalia > Artiodactyla > Bovidae > Nanger > Nanger dama. Next base: position 5,038,489 of record CAKJTW010000044.1, on the reverse strand, counting down.
TGACAGTCATATGGAGCTAGGTCCTACCATAATGGACAGCACAGACATAGAAAATTCCATAATGAAAGAAAGTTCTGCTGGCTGCACTGCTCAGGGAGGTGAAGGATTAGAGTCCATAAGCTTCCACTCATGGGCCCCCTTTTGTGCTCCTGCTTTTTTCCTCATCACAATCCCCACTTCTGGTGACCACATACTGGCCCCATCACACCAACCAATGGGGTGGGCACTCTGCCTGATGCCAGAGCCCAAAGCCAGCCAAGTCAAGTGCTGTCAGTATGGGAAGAGAGACCAACAGGGATAAGGAGGAAGACAAGGAGGTTAGGGCAAGGTGGACTGGGGTGCTGTCAGCCCACGTGGTAGATGACTGGGTAAGTGGAGGTGAAACTCCTCCCTCAACTTTCTCACCCATCCTCCCATCCCCTACCCATCCACCCACTCACCCACTCATCCATCCAACCATCCATCCCACACTCCTGCTTTCCAGGTGTTGTGGATACAAAACAAAGGAGCCACAATCTCCCACTTCAGTATGAAAACTAGTATAGCAATAATAATAATCTCAACAACAGCAGCAACACTAATACCAGGCAGCACAGTGCGGAGAGACATGAGGGGAGGGCCTGCTGGAGACAGAGCTAGTGGTAAATACTGACTAAATGCCGAGGAGCTGTCTAAGCTTCCTCCTCCCTTAAGGAGTCCGTGCTTCCCAAGGTAGGTTAAGGCTGTCAGCCCACTTGCTGAGACCTGCCCAAACACCTTGAGGGAGGCTCGTGGGGACTGAGACTTGTTCTGGCTAGGCCACTCAGCCAAGATGAGGTCCAGGTCACCCCGACCTGTCCACCCTGTGGCTGGACATTCCTAGACTGCCAAGTCTCTGCTCCTACAAAAGGAAAAGACCCAGGCACTCCCAAGGTTAACCTCACCTGCAGAGGATCTTGGTCCAAGCTGCCTTTGCAACTCTGGCTTCTCTTCAGAGGAGTTGGAAAAGGTGCTCTCAGGGCCTGGCCATGGTCCCAGCTCTTCCATTCTGGAGCTGTGGGGCTGCTCAGAGCTTTGGAAGCCCTGTGTATGACACATAGGCCCATTCATCTTGCAGAGTCATGTGAGGATTGAAAGCAATATGAACAAAGGCCTAGCTGGGGGCTGGCACACAGCTAGTGCCTAATCACTACAGATGATTACAAGGAATGGAGGGCTCCCTTTCCACTCTCACAAACTCTAATGCTATAAACTAGAGATTTCAGGCATACAGGATTACTTCTGTAACTTCACAAGCCTGAACAAAACCATCCTGTGCATGAGCGCAGGCTTGTACTCAGTGGAAAAGGGCAACAGGCCATAAATCAAAACACCTTGACCTGCCTGGGGAATCTGCTCCCCCACACACTTTACCTGGGTCCTTGGAGAATTTTCTTTTCTTTTTCTTTTTTTCTGGAGCATAAAGTTTATTAAGACTGAAGCAAGAGAAGACCAAGGAGTTGGCAATAACTATCCCCCTCCCCCGCCCACAGGGAAGAGAGGAGTGTGGGGGTGGGGGTCCTGCCCCAGGGCACAGTCCAGTCTCTGAGGTTTCACCCAGCAGGGGGCAGGGGCAGCCAGGCCAGGGTGGTGCCTCTTCTGGCCGCCCAGACCCCTCCAGAGCATCCTCGGAGCTGGCCAGGGCTTTGGAGACGGGCTTTCCTGAAGGCGGTGGAGGTACTGCATTTGAATCCCGTCATCCATGTGATAACGTGACCAGGTCCCAGGGAGTTTGCTACTGTGGTTTCCCTTTCTTAGCCCTCTTGCAGGGCAGCCCACAGCAGAGATACTTGCCCAGAAATTTCTGTATCCTCCCAGCCAGCCCCTTCTTTTTCTGGGTGAGGCCAGAGGGAGTGACTGGGGGCGTGTTCTCGGGCTGCCCAGCACGGGTGGCGCTTCCCGTGCCAAGCGCCCCCGGGACGCGGGGGGCTCCTGCAGGGGCTCTGCCCCCGGTGCTGCAGGCGTCATGGGGGCCGGGGGGTGCCAGCTGGGCCGCGGGCGCCCCTGGCGTCACGGGGGAGGGTGGCAGGACTATCACGGGGGCGTGGCCCCCACCGGGGTCCCAGGTGCTGCAGGCATCCCGGGTGAGGCTGGGGTCCCGGGTGAGGCTGGGGTCACGGGGGAGGCTAGTTCCTCTGGAGCCACAGCTGTCGCCGGTGCTGGTGGTGTTGCGGGTGCTGGTGGTGTCCCCGGCGTCTCTGGGGTCCCGGGTGAGGCTGGCATCACGGGGGTGGCTGCAGTGACTTCTGCCGCAGGTGAGCCTGGTCCCACACGTGGCGTGGTGGTCACTGGCGGTGTGATCGGCGGCTCGGGCGCTGCTGGCATAGCAGGTGTTGCAGGTGGAGGGGGCTGGGCTGGGGGTGACGGTCCTCGCCCCGGGCAGGGTGGGGGAGTGGCAGGCTCTCTGCTCTTCTCCCTTGACTCCTGGTTCTCCTGCTGCTCAGTGCTCTCCCATAGCCAGTCGGGAATAAGCATGGAGTCCTCACGGCTGGTGGAAGGCATATGTTGTTGGCTGCTGAGGTCGGAAGAGACAGCTGGCCTCACCTTGATGGTGCGGCCCCTCACCTTGGGTCCATTCATGTCACTGACACTGCTTATGTCTGGGCCCTGGATCAGGTCCCTGCACACGCCCAGTAACATCTCCACTGTCACCCTAGGGTACCCTTCACAGGCTGGCGGGAGGGGCTCCTCCCTGGCCCATGCTCAGCCATGCATGCTGCCAGACGTCATCTAAGGTGCCTCTGTGGGTAGCATTGAACGTTAGCATAATGTCTATTAAATCTTTAATCTCAGTGGATAGGTAAGTGGGCACATGGTACTTCCCACTAAGCACAGACTGCCGCAACTCCCAGAAATCTTGTCCCCTGAAGGGGGTGGGATCCAGTTACCATGGTGTACAGGATGATGCCGAGGCTCCACAAGTCCACCTCTGGGCCTGTGTAAGGCATCCTCAGGAAGAGTTCTGGGGCCATGTACGCGGGGCTGCCGCAGATAGTGTATAGCTTCTTTCCTGGGTGCCACTGGTTGCTAAAGCCGAAGTCTGAAATTTTGATGTTCTTGTTGGCGTCAAGGAGGAGGTTGCCCAGCTTCAAACTGCGGTGCACCACGCCCCGCTGGTGGCAGTGCTGCAGAGCCGAGACCAGCTGGCGGAACAGGCCTCGGGCTTCCCCCTCTGTCACGCGGCCTTGGGCCTCGAAGTAGGTGAAAAAGTCTCCCCCGCTGACATTCTCCATTATGATGAAGAGTCTCTCCTCAGTGTCAATCACGTCTAGTAGCTTCACGACGTTGGGGTGGTTTACAGCTCTCAGGTTGTTAACCTCTGCGAGCAGCTCCTTGAGGCTGCAGAAGCTCCAATATGTTTTTGGATGACCTTGATGGCTACCCATTCCTTGGTCACAGCATGCCAGGCCAACTTCACTTTTGCACACTGGCCTTCACCAATTGTGCCTATGATTTTATAATTCTCAAGATTGTTAGTGGAGATGGCCATGAGGTCCTGTATCCTTAACTACACTAACTACCACTAAGCTATACTAATTACCTAACTGTACTAACTATACCACTAACTATACTCACTACCGCTAAGCCCTAAGAATGCTAAGTGTTCTATCAATACTGGGCATGCTAACAGTGCTATGAACTATTCTAATGCTAATAACTATACTAACAATGCTAACACTAACAACGCCAGGAAACTATTAACTATCCCAACTTACGCTGAGTATGCCAAGGAGAGTAACAGTGCTAACACTAGCTATACTATCTATGCTAAGAAACTACTAGCTATACCAGCTATGCTAACTATAGCAATGATACTCTCTAATACTGGCAACACTAACTAAAAAAAAATTAAATAAGATAAAATGAGAAAAAGAACTAAGGGGAAAAAATGGTAAAAAAAAAAAAAGAAAGAAAAAGGAGGAGGACAAACTAAAAATGAAAGAAAAAAATGATAAGACAAATTTAAAAAAATGAGAAAAAGACAAAGGAAAAAGAGAAAAATATAAAGGACCAAAAGGAAAAAAAATCAACAAAATGGCTAAAACACAGAAAAAAGCTCGCTAAGTCTAGGTCCAGCCGTCAGGTCACCAAAATCAGCTTCCTGGGCTCTGTGGACAAAAACCTGTACCTGGCTGGGGTCTTATAAAGGGTGTGTTGTGAGTTTCATCACAGTGATGCCCTGTGAGGTCAGAGTAAGAAACGGACCAATCGTGGCTGGGGATAAACCCAGTGGTTTTCTCCCTTTTCAGCTTCAAGGCCCCTTTACACTTAGGAAAAAGGTCCCAAAGAGATTTTTTTTTAATGTATTAGAGACTGGTATGCACTTTGTTAGAAATTAAAATCTGTAGGAGGCTTTAGCAACTTTTTAATTTCTAGTTTGAAAATTAGTAATAATTTAAAGACCTCATAATGTCTACACTTGAAATATTCAGTTCTTTTACTTAAACTCTGATCGCAAAGTGATGATTTAACTGACTTGATGAAACTGTAGGAATATGTTCTATTGTGTGGGACACTGGTAAAGCACACTATTAATGTTTAAGAAGCTGAGAGAATATTTGCCAGGAGGATCAAGAGCAGATTTCTCATCGGGAGCCTCAGAAGTCAGATGACATGGGTCAGTGTCTTTGAAATGTTCAAGGCAAGAAGCTGTTAACCCAGAATCCTATGTTTAGCAAAACTGTCCTTTGAAAATGAAAGCGTGATTGAGGCATTCCCAGTTCATGAGAGCTGCGAGAATTCTCCACCACCCGACCTTCCTGAGCAGGGAGTCCTTCAGGTTGGAATGAAAGATCCTCAGCAGTAACCCTAAGCCTTATGAAGAGATGAGGATCTCTGATAAAAGGAGATAAACGGATGATTAGAAAAGCTAGTGCTACACTTCTGTAATTAAAATGGATTACCAGCAAGGCCCTACTGTATACACAGGGAAGTCTGCTCAATGATATCTGGCAGCCTAGATGGGAGGGTGGTTTGGGGGAGAATGGATACACGTTTATGTACGGCTGACTTCCTTTGGTGTCTACATGAAATTAACACATTGTTCATTAGCTATGTTGTTGTTCAGTCACCTCGGTGTATTTGACTTTGTGACCCATGGATGGCAGCATGCCAGGCCTCCCTGACCCCCACCATCTCCTGAAGTTTGCCCAAGTTCATATCCGTTGTGCCAGTGACGTCATCCAGCTATCTCATCCTCTGATACCCTCTTCTCCTTCTGCCTTCAATCTTTCCCAGCTTCAGGAACTTTTCCAATGAGTTAGCTATTTGCATCAGGTGACCAAAATACTGGAGCTTCAGTATCAGTCCTTCCAATAAGTATTCAGGGTAGATTTCCCTTAAGATTGACTGGTTTGATCTCTTGGCTGTCCACAGGACTCCCAGGAGTCTTCTCCAGCACCACAGTTTGAGGGCATCGGTGCTTTGGCACGCTGCCTTCTTTACAGTCTAGCTCTCACAACCATACGTGACCACTGGGAAGGCTCTGCAGACCTTTGTCGATGGAGTAACATCTCTGCTTTTCAACACACTGTCTAAACAAAAAGCTATGACCTTCTTCATCCTCATCCTCCTCAGCAGCGGCGGCGGCGAGCACCATCACCAGCCCATTCACCACCCGGCCCGGGCCGCAGCACCTCCGCCGCCTCAGCCCGGGGATCCCTCCGCCCAGGCCCAGACACACTCCTGTCCGCGCGGGGAGTGCGCCGCGCGCCCCGCCTGCCCGCCGCCGCCGCGCGCCCCCTCCGCTCCTGCCAGCCGGGAGAGAGGGACTGAGGCTGAGGAAAGCGGGGACGAGGGCGGAGCGAGAATTTTCATCACACATGTCAACGTGCCAGCCAGCCAGCCAGGAGGTCTGCATCATCCAGGTAACTGGGAATTGCCTTTGTAAGCATACAAACAGCCACAGAGCCTGGATTCATGGCAGGTGGTCAACAGGGCTTTGCACACCTGAAAGAGGGCTGGTTGGCTGCTTCTCACTGCTGGTTATGAAAAAGTTCAAGATCAGATCAATTAGTTGTAAATGCAGCTTGAGAGCTGAGTAGGCCATGGGTTTACAAAACTATTTCTCCCCTACAGGAACATAGTCTATAGGCAACATTTGCCCAAGTGCTCAAGTGAGATGAAGCAATAAAGATTTCTAAAGCACCATGTGTTGGGGGTATGTTTGAGGGAAAAACAGATAAATCATTCAAACAACACTTATTTATTTAATGATTGCTCTTCAGGTACTCTGCTAGTTAGTGAAAGAGACAAGGGTAGTCCCTAACTTTATGGACTTGCTATTCAAGTTCAGGAGCAGATAAGGATAATCAAACAAAATCATTACAAGTGTTCAAGTGTTGTAAAGAAAATAAACAAAGGACTGAGGTAATAATAATACCAGGTGATAAGAGGCCTGTTGTTTTAAACTGAGATCAGAAGGATGGAGAATGAGCTAGTCACAGGGAAAATGCAAGGGAAAACATTACAGACAGGGAGTAGTATGTGCAAATGTCCTGGGGCAGGAAAAATGTTCCCGTGCTCAATCTCCTGAAAGACTTGAGCACAGTCAGGAAGGCAGGAACAGAATGATGTGGCCCACATAAGCCATCATAGAGAGCATGAATTTTATCCTTACTTAAATGAAAAGCTACTAGAAATTGCCTCAGAGGAGTCATTCCTCACATTTATGCTTGAGAAATACTCTTCTGTTGCTGCATGGAGAACAGACTAGAAGTCTATAGACAATAAATACTGAGGAGGGCGTAGAGAAAAGGGAACCTCTTACCCTATTGGTGGGAATGCAAACTGGTACAGCTGCTATGGAGAACAAAATGGAGATTCCTTTAAAAACTGGAAATAGACCTGCCACACAACCCAGCAATCCCACTGTTGGGCCTACACACTGAGGAAACCAGAATTGAAAGAGACACGTGTACCCCAGTGTTCATCACAGCACTATCTACAACAGCTAGGACATGGAAGCAACCTAGAGGTCCATTGGCAGACGAATGGATGAGGAGGTCATGGTACATATACACAATGGAGTATTACTCAGCCATAAAGTGGGATGCATTTGAGTCAGTTCTAATGAGGTGGATGAAGCTGGAGCCTATTATACAGAGAGAAATAAGTCAGAACGAGAAAGACAAATACTGTATATTAATGCATATATATGGAATTTAGAAAGATGGGTAACCATGATCCTACATGCAGGGCAGCAAAGGAGACACAGATGTAAAGATGTTAAGAACAGACTTTTGGACTCAATGGGAGAAGATGAGGGTGGGATGATTTGAGCGAATAGCACTGAAACGTGTATATCACCATATGTGAAATAGATGACCAGTGTGAGTTCAGTGCATGAAGCAGGGCACCCAAAGTCAGTGGTCTGGAACAACCCAGAGGGATGGGATGGGGAGGGAGGTGGGAGGGGGCTCAGGATAGGGGATACATGTATACCTATGGCTGCGGCTCCTGCTAAGTTGCTTCAGTCATGTCCAACTCTGTGCGATCCCATAGACAGCAGCCCACCAGGCTCCTCTGTCTCTGGGATTCTCCAGGCAGCAGTACTGGAGTGGGTTGCCATTTCTTTCTCCAATGCATGCATGCATGGTAAGTCACCTCAGTCATGTCCACCTCTGTGCGACCCCATAGATGGCAGCCCACCAGACTCCCCATCTCTGGGATTCTCCAGGCCAGAGGCTAATTCATGTTATATGACAAAAACCATCACAATATTGTAAAATAATTATCCTCCAATTAAAATAAACTGATATTTTAAAAAGAAATTTAAAGTGCTTTAAAAGAAATTTAAAAAGCAATCCAAGTAAAAACTGATGACTACTTGAATGAGAGAAAACTGGAGAGAATTCAAAATATCTAGAACCTGATGTCACTTGCTGCTAGGTTGGATTTGAGATTGGAAGGAAAAAAGGAGCCTCATGAACTCCTGGGTTTAAAACGTTAGTACCAGATGCTGGGATGAGGACACTGGCTGAGGTTCAGTTCAGTTCAGTCGCTCAGTCATGGCCGACTCTTTGCGACCCCATGAATTGCAGCGCGCCAGGCCTCCCTGTCCTTCACCAACTCCTGGAGTTCACTCAAACTCATGTGCATCGAGTCGGTGATGCCATCCAGCCATCTCATCCTCTGTTGTCCCCTTCCCCTCCTATTCCCAATCCCTCCCAGCATCAGGGTCTTTTCCAATGAGTCAACTCTTCGCATGAGGTGGCCAAAGTATTGGAGTTTCAGCTTTAGCATCAGTCCTTCCAATGAACACCCAGGACTGATCTCCTTTAGGATGGACTGGTTGGATCTCCTTGCAGTCCATGGGACTTGTAAGAGTCTTCTCCAGCACCACAGTTGAAAAGCATCAATTCTTCGGCACTCAGCTTTCTTCACAGTCCAGCTCTCACATCCATACATGACCACTGGAAAAGCCATAGCCTTGACTAGATGGACCTTTGTTGGCAAAGTAATATCTCTGCTTTTTAACATGCTCTCTAGGTTGGTTCAGGTTAGATATATCAATATGGGAAATCAGGAGTTCTGTGTTGGACTTACGAAGTTTGAGATGCTGTGGAACAACCAAATACAAGTGATTTAAGGGCTTCAGGAACTCAGAGGAGAGATCCTACCTAGAGACTGGAGTGTGAGGCCATTAATACATAGCTGAAATCGCCCAAGTGGTGCAGAGAACCTCAGACTTAGAAGCAGAGGTAGAAGAGCAAGCCGAGAAGACAGAGAAGTGGCAGAGGAGGAAGAGAGAATCTCGGGGAAAGCTGGGCTGTGGAGAGCAAGAGAAGTGTTTCATGAAGAAGGAGCTCAACATATCGTCTGCCGAAAAGTTAGGTGAGCACCAAGACCTGCCCAGGGACGTCTGGGAGGCCACCGAGACTGACCAGAGCAGGTCCATTGCGGCTGAAGGACGGGAGGCCATGGTGCGGCGTGCAGAGTGAAGCCGAGATGAGAAAGGATCCAGTAGGTGGAGTTATACCTGTTAAGTTCGCGGGCTGCCCCACACCTTGAGAACACTCTGGCTCTGTTTGGGGGCCCTTTGCACCTGTGCCCGGAGTAGAATAGAAAAACTCTCCACCCTGTCTCCTTTGCACCCAGGACGCCCAGGGCTCAGGCACGTGACCTAGGGTTCTCCAATCAGATTCAACCTCACGAGACATCAAACTCCCCTTCCCAGCCTCCTTTGCAGGGAGGGCTGACGCATGTGAGCTGACCCCTCCCCCGCCCCCAGTCCTGTTCAGCCGCATAAGGCATCAGTCCAGAAAGAGGCTTCAGAGCATAGGAGTGGTCAGGCTCCAAGTGCTGGAGCGACACTGCTGGTGGCAGCCGGGTATGGCAGTGAAGTCAGGCTCCAGGTAACAGGCCCCCTGTAACATCTGGTGCTCCCTGGGCCAATGGCAGTGGTTTCCTCTCTAGCTGTTACTTCAGCCTTCCCCCAAATTCCTTTTAATAAATTCCTCTTTTGCTTAACCATCTTGACACAGCTTCTGTTGCACAAATAAACAACTACTTCTGATTTAGTAGGATAGAAAAATACAAAAAGAGCAGAACAGGAAGCAAGGAAGAGCCTGAGTGCCCTGATACCCCTGGATGATGGACCAGCCCTGGACTGCCTCAAACTTCCTGTTGTAGGAGACCAATACATCCCTCCCCACTATTCAGGTTTTCTTGCAACCAAGTGCCCTCCTAACTAATCCAAAATCTGGCAGATGGCAGTGGAGCATTGCAGGAATGGGCTGAGGGAGGAGGAAGAGGCAGATAATGAGTACCCCAACTTTCCAGGACAGAATCTTGGTGATCCTTGTCATTCCATAGCAAAACATTTGGCCAAATAGTGAGGCACAGACTATATACAGAGTGAGGCTGTTGACTTGGGGAGATGTTAGGAAAAATCCAGAACGGGGCTGTTGTTTTGGCTACTTTAGGCAATGTTCTACAATAGGGGAATGGACTGAGATCAGAAAGAGCCAGGTGTCAGGTAGGGATGGGAGGGAATGTGACAATCTAAAGAGAAGCTCCCTCTCTCAGTGGCCTTCAAGCTTGATGCAGTGAAAGTTCCGGAAGAGTCTTACAGGATTTTACACACACACACACACACAGAGTTTCTTTACACTAGACTGAAATTGTTGCCTGCAAATGGAAGCCATAGCAGGAGACAAAACTGATATAACGTCTTTCTCCAGAAACTTCTCGTAAGAATTTCATCTAACAGAGAGACCCGCAGAAAATAGCATATGAAGGGGCATCTCCCATGAGGCTACTGTTTGGATGTAGTAACAGTCAAGTTAGGGTGAGAGCAATACACCGATGCCAAGTAGGTAAGTCACTGGAATTACTGTGTAAGACTTAGACAAGGGTAGATCTTTGACTATGGTCCCTTTCGAATGGAATGACCTCCCCTTACGCTCAACAAAATACCAAAGGCCAGCCAGGTTGTTGAGTAAAATTATTACCTGAAATAATTCAGTGGGTAACAGCAATCTCTTCTGAAGGGATAAGAAAGCCTTCCTCAATGATCAATGCAAAGAAATAGCAGAAAACAATGGAATAGGAAAGGCCAGATATCTCTTCAAGAAAATGAGAGATACCAAGGGAACTTTTCATGAAAAGATGGGCACAATAAAGGACAGAAATGGTATGGACCTAACAGAAGCAGAAGATATTAAGAAGCGGTGGCAAGAATACACAGAAAAACTATCCAAAAATGATCTTCAAGACCCAGATAACCACGATGGTGTGATCACCCACCTAGAGCCAGACAGCTTGGAGTGTGAAGTCAAGTGGGCCTTAGGAAGCATCACTATGAACAAAGCTAGTGGAGGTGATGGAATTCCAGTTGAGCTTTTCAAATCCTAAAAGATGATGCTGTGAAAGTTCTGCATTCAATATGCCAGCAAATTTGGAAAATTCAGCAGTGGCCACAGGACTGGAAAATGTCAGTTTTCATTCCAATGACAAAGAAAGGCAATGGCAAAGAATGCTCAAACTACCACACATTTGCACTCATCTCACACGCTAGCAAAATTCTCCAAACCAGATTTCAACAGTACATGAACCATGAACTTCCAGATGTTCAAGCTGGATTTATAAAAAGCAGAGGAAGCAGAGATCAAATTGCCAACATCTGTTGGATCATCAAAAAAAAAGAGAGTTCCGGAAAAACATCTATTTCTGCTTTATTGACTATGTCAAAGCCTTTGACTGTGTGGATCACAACAAACTGTGGAAAATTCTGAAAGAGATGGGAATACCAGACCACCTGACCTGTCTTCTGAGAAATCAGTATGCAGGTCAAGAAGCAACAGTTAGAACTGGACACAGAACAACAGACTGGTTCCAAATTGAGAAAGGAGTACATCAAGGCTGTATGTCATCACCCTGCTTATTTAAGTTCTATGCAGAGTACATCATGAGAAACGCTGGGCTGGATGAAGCACAAGCTGTAATCAAGATTTCTGGGAGAAATATCAATAACCTCAGATATGCAGATGACACCACCCTTCTGGCTGAAAGCAAAGGACTAAAGAGCCTTTTGATGAAGGTGAAAGAGAAGAGTGAAAAACTTGGTTTAAAACTCAACATTCAGAAAACTAAGATCATGGCATCCAGTCCCATCACTTCATGGCAAATCGATGGGGAAACAATGGAAACAGTGAGGTGTGGCCCCAGTGATGGCATGCCTCTGCCAACCTGCCTCATGGGTGGCCATGAGAGTAATGGGCAGGGATGACCCCTATGGAGGGCAGAACCAAATCCACAGTGGGCAATGACTACAGCAGATACTCCCAGGAGCAGAGCAGGGTGCCAGGTGCTCCAGGAACAGAGTGTCCTCACAGGGCAAGACGTTTGCTGCCTGTACCCGTGACAGCTGCCGATGCTGGAGCAGAGAACTTGTCTTGTAGTTTGAAGGCAGTGGGACTTTTCCAATGAGTCTAATGGAGAAGCTGGCCTGGTGTAGAGATATGAAACGTTGGCTCTCTGCCATGGGAGACAGTGACATTTCCTGTAGGGGGTTGGGGAAGGGTGGAATGAGTGCTGGACGGCAAAGAGGCAGACTGTGCGCAGTTCCTGCTCGCTGCCTGCTCAGTGTCCACCCCTCCTTTCTTCTTTACTGGCTTGGAAGTGAGAATCCAAGTGCCTTTCTAAAATACTCATTTTCTCAGTTACTAATGGCAGAATCCAGGCCATCAGTGATATTCATTCTTTCTCCCAATCTATTTTAATGGAGTCAAAAAATAAAACTGAAATCTAAATCAGCATTACATTTTTATGGTATTAATAAATATCTCAGTCTTTAGAGTCAGACACGACTGAGTGACTGAGCGTGCACACGCACACACACTTGCTTTGGCTAGTTGGCTGACTTTCCCGTAGAACAGGGAGGTCAAGAAGATGAGTAAGTTCTCACATGGGCCTTTGGAGGATTCAGAGGTGAAACTGGAAAGAGAATCTAATAACTAAAGGGGGCCTGTGCCCCGGGCTCACTGAATTAGCTAGTTCCCAAGGGCCACTCAATAGAAGGACGTAACTGAGGGCAGGACACTAGGCAGTTAAATCACAGAGCCTTCCAGCAAAGTGTTGAGAAAGTGTGATTTTCTCCCACAGTTTCACAGCTTCTTGGAGGCCATCGGCAGAGTGTGGCCTTGTGAGGTGGAGTCTTACGCTGTATACGTTTGCCTCTTAGAGCTTTGTGTGGCAGTATGCACAGACTCATCACTGCTTTGTAACTGCTCCTCCGCCTCTGCCAGTGCACCCAGGACAGTTAGGGGGCCTTTGGAGAACTTATTAAGAGGAAGAGAACTTGGCCCAGGAGCCCACATTTCCTAGGTGTCTACCAAGGTGCTGCACACATTCAGAGATGTGATCTCATTTAATCCTCACAGCCCTTCTTCCCCTGGTGCAGTGAAGTGGGGGATTATACCCCCATTTTACGGATAAAGTGATTGGATAAGACAAATTGGGTAATCAGCTGAGGTTGCCCAGCTGGAAAGCCAGGTGCTGGCTGAAGCCCTTTTCAGTGCTCGGAGCCACAGCTCTGCCCCCAGGTGCCACTGCTGGCAGTTTCTGTGCAACTGTAGATGTGAGAGCATCTGTTATCTTGTAAGACACAAAAGCTGGTCAGGAAAGTGAGGAAACTCACTGGCTCCAGAGCCAGGCAGCCTCAGTATGACTCCAATTCCCCTGCTTACTGGCTGTATGACCTGGAGCAAGTTTCTTACCCTCTCTGGGGCTTTAGGGTCCTCATCTGTAAAATGGGGAAAATGACAGCAATACCTCCCACGTAGTGAGACCACACAAAACCCTTAGAGCAGTAGTGGGCGCGTGAGCAGTCCTGAGTGAGTAACAGTCAGCGCTATTCTTATTACTTCTACCGTTGTGGTTGATGTTGACACTGGCGTATTGAAGGAGCTTGTGAAACTGCATGGCCGAGGCTGTCATCGGGGAAAGAGTCCCAAACTCCCCTAGCTCCGGAAGCCCCAGAAGTCCACCTCAGCAGCTGCAGGGGTGGGGCATGGCGAGCTGGGCTCTGCCTGCACACAGGAAGGGGTTTGCTTGTCTGTTTGTGCTGCGTGTTCAGACTCAGGCCTCCTTGGGTTCCTGCCCTGACAGAGCCTCTGACCCTGCTCTCCAAGCAAACATGCCCACGCTCATGTCCTGGGCAGATCCCTTCTGAGGCCCTAGCCTCTCTTGGGGGTAGCCTGCAGAGTGGGCCTGGGTTCCCAGGTCCTGTGCAAAATGCCTCTGCTGGAGCATGCATGTGGGTCTGTGGCCAGCCAGTATGGGGACACTTGCCCCTCGCCCTTGAGCCATGGGTCCCTCTGTCCCTGGGAAGGCCCACCAGCCAGAGGGAAAGGCTTCGGCAGGAGGGCAGGGACATCCCTGCACCCACTCACTGCTCCCTGGGCTTTGATGCTGCCTGGATCCTCCAACTGGCTCCCAGGGAGGGAACCTGAGCTGGGCCCAGAACAGCTCTGACCCTCAGGGCTCAGCCTCCCTACCTGGGCTGTTGGCCTGAGCACTCACACCCTCTTGGGGTACAGTTGAGCCTGGCCACAATCACCCACACCTTTACTTTCTTGAGAGAACAAAGCAAGACCGCCCCACCCAGGTGGCAGTGCCCTCAGATGTGTCACTCCACACCCGAAGCGCGAGCTTTGGGAGGGCGGAAGAGGGGTCTCTACAAAGAGAGCCTGTCACTCTCACCAGGCTCCCGGACTACAGCCCTACACAGTAGTCATTTAAACTGGCCACAAACAGTCCCCAAATGCCCTTATCAGTCCTGATAGCCACACAGCCTCCTGTCTACCACAATCTGATCTCACAAAAATAGAGCTGCTGATTAGAACCTTCCTGAAACTCTGTAAGGAAAGAGCCCTCCAAGGCACTGGAGGGATATTCTGGGGAACTTTTCTTGCCACACTATTACCTTTGAAAAATTGCAAGAAAATTTTTTTGAGTTTTACAAATTAGCACAGCATCTTTGAAAAGAGATCTACCACTATCTTTTAAAAGCAACAAAAATATCCATCCCCTTTTACCCAGAAATCCCATTTCTGAGAATGTAGCTTAAGGAAATAGTTAAAAGGTAGGGAAAAAATAATGATTTAAACTAACCACTACTGGTTTGACTAAATCATCTAGGCTGACTCTGAAAATAGCCTCGTGTCTGTCCAATACTGGAAGTATGGCCGCATTCGGGCACGTCTATCCACTCCATGGTTCCCTGGATGGCTGTTAAAAATTAAGTATGTTTCACAAGGACAAACACGGAAGTGACAAAAGAACACAAAATAGTAGTAAGTGCACCAACCGGCACGGGCCTGCATGTGACCCGGAAGGAGGTGCATGTGGGGATGACGGGACACGGGGGACCTCCTTTCCTTTTCCTTCCTGTCTTCTTTCCTTTCACCCTCTCTTTCTTCCTTTAACTGAGGTCATGCGGTTTACTCTTCAAGACACAGGGCAGAGCCCTCAGGAGAGAGGAGGCCGTGCCCGCCCAGCTTTCCTTGTGGAATCCAAGTCTTTGTTCTTCCTCTCAGCCTCTGTGGAACACAAATAGCAGCAAGACAGCATCATCAGCACCATTGCCATCATCATCAAAGGGACAGCGACATTAAACAGCCTCCCTAATGAATCCCCATTCTCCCTGAAGGCCCTTCCCTGAGACCCACGCCAGAAAGATCTTCCTCGGGAGGCTCCAGGGGGCCCTCCCTTCATAGACGCACCCTGGAGCCCCAGTGCCCTATGGACACATCACACACAAGCATTCCAGCCAGTCCTGCTATGGGGATGAACACTAGGGGGAAAAATAAAATTCTTGGCCTGAAGAAGGAGCTGGTGACAGTGCCTGAGGGTGGGTAGTCGACTGGACCTGGGGGTCCCAGGCAGCATCAGAGCCCAGGTGTCTCTGGACTCACGGAGGCCTTGGGAGATGACCTGTGTGGGTAAATCTCCGGGAGGAGCAAACTGGGTTGGAACCTGGGTATGAGATTACCCAACATCTGAACCACTGTCTGTTCCCATGTAAAGTAGGGATTGAGACCTAGGCTAGGAAGACTTCTCAAGCAGGAAACAAAACAAAACAAAAAATTCCACCATATGGGAAAAATTGATTCATTAGATCATGTTGTATTAAGAACCGTTATCAGAAGACATCATGAGAGCAAGGACAAGTCACACACAGTATTCGTAGCAGCTGTAACCAACAGAGTTAGTATTCAAAGTATGAAAGAACTCCAACCTGACATGGAAAATACAAGCAGCTCAATGGAAAAATGAACAAAAGGCACAGAGAGGTGTTTGTAAACAAGGAATCTCAGATTACAAAGAAAGGAAATGTTGCTTAATCTCAAATGCACGTGAAAGCCAAGATAAGAATGTGGAGCCATGGGTATCTTCCGAGTGTGGGAGTCTGATTTGGCACAACCACTCTGGGACAGTCCAGCGAGGGATCTAACAGCATTTAATGAAGGGATGTGTACCTGCCCTATGACAGGGCAGATCTACAGCTAGGGGTAAGTCGTAGAAGAAACTTGTGCATGGGCGTCTAGGAGCCGGGGAGTAGTCACACCTCATCCTGCAAAACGTAGAACACTGGCAACAATGCAAATAACCCTCAAAAGCAGACTGCTTACCTTCAAAATGTGGGCTACTCACTTACTAATCACATAAATCTTAAAAATGCCATTTTGAGCAAAAATTGGGAAAGAATCACAGAGTTTTGAAAGAATATGTTTGACTCTAATTCTATAAAGTACAAAAATAAAGAAAGCTATCAAATACATTAACTTGAGATGCCCTCATGCCAGGATGCTTTTTGCCTGCATGCAATAAAGACAGTGGTCATGTATGGATGTGAGAGTTGGACTGTGAAGAAGGCTGAGCACCAAAGAATTGATGCTTTTGAACTGTGGTGTTGGAGAAGACTCCTGAGAGTCCCTTGGACTGCAAGGAGATCCAACCAGTCCATTCTAAAGGAGATCAACCCTGGGATGTCTTTGGAAGGAATGATGCTAAAGCTGAAACGCCAGTCCTTTGGCCACCTCATACGAAGAGTTGACTCAGTGGAAAAGACTCTGATGCTGGGAGGGATTAGGGGTGGGAGGAGAAGGGGATGACTGAGGATGAGATGGCTGGATGGCATCACGGACTTGATGGATGTGAGTTTGAGTGAACTCCGGAAGTTGGTGATGGACAGGGAGGCCTGGCGTGCTGTGATTCATGGGATCGCAAAGAGTCAGACATGACTGAGTGACTGAACTGAATAAAGACAATTTACTGACACTGGGCTGTGGTGAAGGAAAGTGCAGAGTTTATTGCAGGCACCAAGCAAGCTGTCCAGGCAGCTGGTGCTCAAAAGGTCAAACTCCCCAGAGGCTTTCAGGGAAAAGTTTCTAGTGACAGGGTGAGGGAGGAGGGTTGTGGGGGGGTATGATCAGTTCATGGAAGTTCTTCGGACTGGTTGGTGTTGAGGTAATCGGGAGTCAACATCATTAACCATCATTAACCAAGCTGTCTGGGGTCTACATGCTTATGGGCAGCATACAGTTAAATTCTTCACCCTGGAAGGGGGTTCAGAATCTACAAAACAGCTCAAAGGACATGGCTCAGAATATTCTCTGTAGCCCTTGAGGAGGAACTAAAGGTTTATTCCAAACTAAAGACTTTGCTTGAGGGCTAAACTGATTATTTTCACTTGCTTGACTGTTTTCATTTCTTCTTCATTTTCTCACTTCTTGGACTAAATTTATGCTTTCAATAAAGTTTTTCTACAGATGAAAGACAGGGGGGGACATTGTGGTGGGGTGTTTTGTTCTGGGGAGGCCCCTTAGTGTCCTGTTTAGTTACCCTAACAGCCTAAGACTTCATTTTACTACTGCTATCTATTTAAGATGTACCTAAAATGATTGACTCATTGTACTGTTGTTTGTAATGCAAACAATGGAAACAGCTCACATCCATCAGTAGGGACTGGTTCAACAGACTGTTTCACAAAGTGTCACTGTGTGAAAGAAAGAAAGAAAGTGATGTCACTCAGTCGTGTCCGACTCTTTGTGGTCCCTTGGACTGTAGCCCAACAGGCTCCTCTGTCCATGGAAGACAGTGACACTTTGTGAAACAATCTGTTGAACCAGTCCCTACTGATGGATGTGAGCTGTTTCCATTGTTTGCATTACAAACAACAGTACAATGAGTCAATCATTTTAGGTACATCTTAAATAGATAGCAGTAGTAAAATGAAGTCTTAGGCTGTTAGGGTAACTAAACAGGACACTAAGGGGCCTCCCCAGAACAAAACACCCCACCACAATGTCCCCCACCTGACTTCCATCTGTAGAAAAACACCTAAAGCAGGGTCTCTTATGACCAGATCACTGAGATTTACTGCTAAGTGGGAGAAATAAAGCCAAGGTGTAGAACAGGCTGTGGGCATGCCTTGCTTTTATTTTAAACAAAGAAAATGGTACTGTTTGCTTGTCTTTGCCTACTCTTACTCACAAAAACCAGTTGACTGTTCCCATTCAAATTTATACCTGCTGTCCTGGGATGATTTAATCACTCCTTTCCCTGTTGATAAGGCTCTGGTTTGAAAAAGAAGTTACATGAGCCACCCTAACCCAAATTCACTAATTCTTTGTCCTGAGAACAAATCTGGACTGCATTTCTCAGTCTCTCCTGAGCTTAGGTTTGGCCTGGAGGGTGAGTTCTAGGCAGAGGGATTTAAACGGAAGTTAAGTCATGACGTTCAGGCTTGGCCTGTAAAACTGATATGTGAGGTCCTTTCCTTTCCAGCTAGCTAGCTGGTGTCAGTGTGAAAGGCAACCTCAGATACCCCGAGCTAAACCTAGAGCAGCCCTTGGCAACCTGGATCCCTGAGTGACCGTGTGGAGAGCAGCTATCCACGCTCCTCTCCCTGCCTCCCTGCCCGGCTCTGATGAATAAGAAGCGTCCTTGTATTTCAGTCATGAGGAATTTGAGGGTCTATTTATTACAGCAGTCACCCTAAGGCAATTAATTTCTTATTAAAAATAAGTGTACAAATACAATTATAAGCTTCTTTATTTGCAGGATGTATTTTACAGGGAAAAATATTTAAAATAGAGATTCTCAACCCACAGGGTTACCATGAAGATTCAAAAATAATGTATGTAAAGCCTTCCTCAGTGACTGAAACAGAGTTGGTGCTCTAAGATGTGTAGCATCTATTATTTATCTATTTGCACGTGTGTGCTAAGTTGCCTCAGTCTTGTCTGACTGTGTGTGACCCTGTGGACTGTAGCCTGCTGGGCTCCTCTGTCCATCACATTCTCTAGACAAGAATACTGGAGTGGATTTCTGTGCCCTTCTCCAGGGGATCCAGAAGTAAATTTGTCAATTTACTAATTGTTAAATTAAGACCATTGTTAGGGCTGAACGCTGACTGTCCCATCACCACAGGTATTGCCTCACCATTTTCTGGATGAAAAGGCCCCACTCTCCTGGTGGCACCTCCAACAAGAACCCAGGCTTACTTAGCTCTACAGAAAATCTTGGCAAACCTCTCAGGGGCAGGATAAAGGGTGCGAGCACAGCTCTGACCCGGTCCCTAAGAACACAGCTGCTCCTCACCTCCATCCACCTGGACGGCACCCGAGCCCTGGGAGGACTCTGGGCAATTAACTCCCTGTTGCTGTTTAGTCACTAAGTCATGTCCAACGCGTTTGCAGCCTACCAGGCTCCTCTGTACATGGTATTTCCTAGGCAAGAACACTGGAGGGGATTGCCATTTCCTCCTCCAGGGCATCTTCCTGACCACCAGGGAAACCCATTCAACTCCTTATGCCCTCAATTTTTATTTTCTTTTAAATTCTTAAATTGTCCTTCTCTTGCCTTCCAATCCTTAAAATAGTAAGTGTTCTTTATAAGGCATTGGGAAAACATATTAAGACTCAAGGAAGAACATTATGTCCCAGTCACATTCACCAGAAATCCCCTCAGAGCTTCCTGGTGAGGTGAAGCACTGAGGGGCAAGGCCCAGCTCAAGGTGTGTGCATGTGTCTGTGTGTGTGTGTGAAGCTATACATACACAAAATTTACCATCTAACCTTCCCAGGTGGCCCTAGTGGTAGAGAATCCGCCTGTCAATGCAGATTAGACATAAGAGACACCAGTTCAGTCTCTGGTTTGGGAAGATCCCCTGGAGATGGGAATGGCAATCCACTCCAGTATTCTTGCCTGGAGAATTCCATGGACAGAGGAGCCTGGTGGGCTGCCGTCTGTGGGGTCACACAGAGTTGGACACAGCTGAAGCAATTTAGCACGCACACACACCCACACAACCATTTTCAAGTACACAATTCAGTGGAATGAGTACAATCATGGTCAAAGGCTTTAGCATAGCCAATGATGTTCAAGCTGGATTTAGAAAAGGCAGAGGAACCCGAGATCACATTGCAAATATCTGCTGGATCATACAAAAAGCAAAGGAATTCCAGAAAAGCAATCTACTTCTGCTTCACTGACTATGCTAAAGCCTCTGAGTGTGTAGATCACAACAAACTGTGGAAAATTCTGAAAGAGATGGGAATACCAGACCACCTTACCTGTCTCTTGAGAAACCTGTAAGCAGGTCAATAAGCAACAGTTAGACCCAGACATGAAACAACAGACTGGTTCAAAATTGAGAAAGAGTACATCAAGACTGTATATTGTCACCCTGCTTATTTAACTTATATGCAAAGTATATCATGCAAAATGCCAGGCTATATGAATCACAAGCTGGAATCAAGATTGTCGGGAGAAATATCAACAACCTCAGATGTGCAGATGATACCACTTTAACGGCAGAAAGCAAAGAGGAATTAAAGAACCACTCACTGCTTGATGATGGTGAAAAAGGAAAGTGAAAAAACTGCTTTAAAACTCCGCATTCAAAAAGCTAAGAACATGGCATCTGGTCCCATCACTTCGTGGCAAATGATGGGAAAAAGTGGAAACACTGACAGACTTCATTTTCTTTGGCTCCAAAATCACTGTGAATGGTGACTGCAGCCAGGAAATTAAAATCTGCCTGTTTCTTGGAAGAAAGTTATGACAAACCTAGACATTCCATATATAAAGCTTTATATATGGAATATATATATCACTTTACTCACAAAGTTCCATATAGTGAAAGCTATGGTTTTTCCAGTAGTCATGTATGGATGTGAGAGTTGGACCATAAAGAAAGCTGAGCACCAAAAAATTGATGCTTTTGAACTGTGATGTTGGAGAAAACTCTTGAGAGTCCCTTGAACAGCAAGGAGATCCAACCAGTCCATCCTGAAGGAGATCAGTCCTGGGTGTTCATCGAAAGGACTGATGCTGAAGCTGAAACTCCAATACTTTGGCCACCTGATGCGAAGAGCTGACTCACTGGAAAAGACCCTGATGCTGGGAAAGATTGAAGGTAGGAGGAGAAGGGGACAACAGAGGATGAGATGGTTGGATGGCATCACCAATACAGTGGACATGAGTTTGAGAAAAGCCTGGGAGATGTTGAAGGACAGGGAAGCCTGGCGTGCTACAGTCCATGGGGGTCACAAAGAGTCAGACACGACTGAGTGACTGAACAACAACTGTCTGACATACCAAGCCCTCAGTAACTGTTAACTATTATTATCACGATCATCAGCTTCACACCTTTTGAGCATTTCTCACTGACTGTGAGCAGAAGCTGGACTCTAACAGTACAACTGGGGGAAATGGACGTGGTGTGAACATAAAACAAGCCTTCCAAACAGCACTAGCAAAAACAGTGCAAGGCACATGTGATCCATGGACATAGTAGTGTGTAGCACAGAACTTCTTCCACAGAAACTGGGGTCAAAAACCACTTCTTTATTTTTCAAATAAAAATCTCAAAGCAAACAAAAATGCTGTCTTTGAGCAAGTCATCCCAGAACATGTTCCCAAAGTGTAAGCCCAGCACCAGGCACAGCCTCCACGCACAGCCTTCAAGACCCTGCTCTGCCGCACCCCTACCACCCACCCCGCCTCCCAGGACTGAACCACAAAGACCAGAGGCTCCGGGAGGCGCAGCCCTTTGCAACACCCGGGGGCAGCTTCCCCTTCCTGGGCTGGGGGCGGGAAACTCTCTAAGGAGCTGCAAAAGGAAAAAGCCATACACTCAAAACCCACAACGAGGAGACACAAGGTCATGTTTTCAGCGATTACTCACCTTTCACACCCTCCCTCTCTAAGTCCCTGCAGACCCTGTGTTCCTCTGGGCTGAGCCTCCGCCCAAGGCTGGCCTGTGGAGTGGGAGGGCGAGGTGGCCATGCTGGATGTTTCCCTCACAAGCCCACACCAGCCACCACAAGAATTACTTTTCTCGTAAAGACTCACCCTGTTGCACAAGACACAGACAGTGAATGTATACCCAGAAGGTCTTACGGGACAGGCAAGCGGGGGGGCTGGAAATCAAAACACTTGGAGAGCTGTGTTCCCACTCCCTGATTACCAGAGACCCCTAAAGGGAACAGCCCTGCGGGACACAGGCATAAAAGGCAGAAGAGTGGGCGGGTGAACGCATGGAGGTCAGACAGAGGAGCTGGGAAGGAAGCCTTGGGCACTGCCAGAACCTTCTGTTACTGGGGACAGAAACTGAATGCAGGCCAGCTTAGGCAAAAGGAATCTATTGGCTTATATACCTGAAGTATCCAGAGAGGGGGCACTACTATCAGGCATGGATCCAGGGACTCTTCTAATGTTATTTTCTCTTCACTTTCCTCACCTTGACTCATCTTACATGTGTGTTGACCTCTTCTTTCTGCCTGCAGATGGACCATTCTATCAAGGAAGAAGCCAGTAGCCCAAGCTTATATCATCTTAGCTGGGCAAGCCAGCCATAAGAGACACTTCTCTAACTGCCACATGGATTGGCTTGGAGCCCATGTCCACCCTTGAGCCAATCCCTGGTACCATGGTGATGGGAGCATTAGGGTGGGCCAAGCCCGGGTTGCGTGCTAGCAATGTCAGGATGGGGAGGAACACTAGGACCCACAGTCCTACCAGAACTATTTTGATAGGAGATGGTAGAGGGTGGTTCTTGTGTAGACAAGAAAATTTCTGCTACGGTTTTCCAAGTTTTTGGACGGGTAAAAACAAAAGCTAGAAGATGGGACCATATAGCTAGAACAAAATAGTCTTTCTCGGAAAAACAGAAAATGACATGGAAGGTGGATCACAGTCCCCTCACAGAGGGCCCTTGACATCCATGCAGGACTCATCTCAATCCACTTTCAATCCACCTTCTATCAAAACAACCTGCAGATACAAAACAAAACAAAAAAAACCCACACAATTTGAAAACAAGCAAAGAATCTGAATAGACATTCACAGAAGATATATGAATGGCCAATTAACACATAAAAAGATGCTCAGCATCATTCATTCAGTTCAGTTCAGTTCAGTCACTCAGTCAAGTCTGACTCTTTGCAACCCCATGAATTGCAGCACGCCAGGCCTCCCTGCCCATCACCAACTCCCGGAGTTCACTCAGACTCACGTCCATCGAGTCAGTGATGCCATCCAGCCATCTCATCCTCTGTCGTCCCCTTCTTCTCCTGCCCCCAATCCCTCCCAGCATCAGAGTCTTTTCCACTGAGTCAACTCTTCGCATGAGGTGGCCAAAGTACTGGAGTTTCAGCTTTAGTATCATTCCTTCCAAAGAACACCCAGGGCTGATCTCCTTTAGAATGGACTGGTTGGATCTCCTTGCAGTCCAAGGGACTCTCAGGAGTCTTCTCCAACACCGCAGTTCAAAAGCATCAATGCTTCAGTGCTCAGCCTTCTTCACAGTCCAACTCTCACATCCATACATGACTACTGGAAAAACTACAGCCTTGACTAGATGGACCTTAGTTGGCAAAGTAATGTCTCTGCTTTTCAATACACTATCTAGGTTGGTCATGACTTTCCTTCCAAGAAGTAAGCATCTTTTAATTTCATGGCTGCAACCATTCATTAGAGAAATGCAAATCAAAACTACAATGCTTTAATTCCCTAACACCCATTAGGATTGTTGTTGTTCAGTTGCTAAGCTGTGTCCAACTCTTTGCAAATGCACGGGCTGCAGCATGCAACTATCTCCCGGAATTTGTTCAAGTGTATGTTCATTGAATCAGTGATACTATCTAACTATCTCATCCTCTGCTGCCCTCTTCTCCTTTTGCCTTCAATCTTTCCCAACATCAGGGTCTTTTCCAATGAGTCAGCTTTTCACATCAGGTGACCCAAGTGTTGGGGCTTCAGCATCAGTCTTTCCAATGAATATTCAGGACTGATTTCCTCTAGGATGGACTGGTTTGGTTTCCTTGCTGTCCAGGGTTCCCTCAAGAGTCGTCTCCAGTACCACAATGTATTCCCATCAATTCTTCGGCACTCAGCCTTCTTTATGGTCCAACTCTCACACCTGTACATGAGTCCTGGCAAAGCCATAGCTTTGACTAGATGGTCTTTTGTTGGCAAAGTGATATCTCCGCTTTTAATACACTGTGTAGGTTTGTCATTGCTTTCCTTCCAAGAAGAAAGCATCTTTAAATTTCATGGCTGCAGTCGCCCTCTGGCTACTATTTTTTTAAAAAAGAAAGTAACAATTGTTGGTGAGGATGTGGAGGAAGTGGAACTCTTGTGCTCTGTTGGAAGGAATGTGTAATGGCACAACCACTGTGGAAAACACTATGGCAGTTCCTAAAAATTAAAAATAGAATGACCAAATGATCCAGCAATTCCCTTTCTGAGTATAAACCCAAATGAACTGCAGGCAAGGGCTAGAAGAAATATCTGTACATCCAAGTTCACAGTAGCATGATTCACAAGAACAAAAATATAGAAGCAATCCAAGTGTCCTTTGAAAGACGAATGGATAAACAAAAGGTGGCCTAAACATATACAATGGAATATTATTCAGCCTTAAAAAAGAAGAACATTCTGACACATGCTACAATAAGGATAAAACTCAAGGACATGTTGACTGAAATAAGCCAGAAACGAAAGGACAGATATGTTTGCTCTTATATGACACACTTGTGTGTGTCCTTAGTTACTCAGTCATGTCTGACTCTTTGCGACCCCTTAGACTGAAGCTTGCCAGGCTCCTCTGTCCGTGGAATTCTCGAGGCAAGAATATTGAAGTGGTATGCCATTCCCTTCTCCAGGGGATCTTCCCAACCCAGGGATCAAACTTGCGTCTCTGGGTCGCCTGCAGTGGCAGGTAGATTCTTTACCACTTAGATACCTGGGAAGCCCATGCGACATTCCTAGAGTAGTTAAATTCACAGAGACAGAAAGTAGAATGGCATTTTCCAGGCAGAGGGGGCTGGGGAGTTAGTGTTTGATGGGTGCAGAGTTTGAGTTCGAGAAGGAGAAGAGCTCCGTGGATGAATGGCGGTGATGACCGCACGACAGTGCAAGTGTGCCTCTCTTCGTTGGCTCAGACTCCTAAAATAGAATACCACACACTCGGTGGCTTAAACAACAGGCATTTGTTTTCTCACAGTTCTGGAGGCTAGAAGCTCAAGCTCGTGGTGTCAGACTGGGAAGATCCTAATGAGGACCCTGTTCCTTGCTGTGCACTTATATATCCTTTTCTTAGAGGATGTGCATGGAGAGACAGAGGGATCTCTCTTCCTCTTGTTAAAGGGCACAGATTCCATCACTAGATCCCTGCCCTCATGATCTCATCTAAACTTGATCACCTGCCTAAGATCCCACCACTGTATACCATCAAAATAGAGACTGCAGCTTTGACATATGAGCTTACGTGGGGGAACACATTTAGTCCATAATAGTACTTAGTGCCATTGAATTGTATATTTAAAAATTGTTAAAATTATAAATTTTATGATATATATATTTTACAATAATATATTTTTAATTATACAAGTAAAAAAAAATCACCTGTGTGGTGAGTTAAAGACTCTGGTCCTTGGGCACCAGCATGGGTGATCTGATTGCTGGGGCTATGATGGGACTCAGGAGGCACTGACCTTTCAAGAGCTACAGGCATATCTGAGGCCCACATCACAGTTTGAGAAGCACCACTCCAGGCAGTAGGGAGCCATGAAAGTTTTCGGAGCAGGGTTGTGCAGGATGCAAGTGGAAGGTTAGGTGGTGGTCTACAGGGAGAAGTTACAAAGCCAACCTGTCCTTATGCCTAACGGGGGAACAGGAGAGAAGAGGGAGGAGCAAAGCCATGAGGAAACAAAATGAATAACCTCCAGAACATGGTGAATTATCTCCAAAGTACTGAACAGAAACCGCTGACCACAGGGCTATTTCCAGCCTGTCCAGCAGCTCTTCTCAAAGGAAGGGGAGGCTTCCACTCCCTGCAGCTCCCTCTGCCAGAGCTCCTGACCAAGGTGGCTCACAATGAGACCATCTGCAGACCCCAAAGAGCATCTTCTTCCACTGGAGGAAACCGGCTGGCATCTGGCCTCTCTAGGGCTTCTCCAGGGACAGATTCCAAGCTTGGGAGTGACCAGCAGGGACACAGGCCTCTGTGCTGTCCCAGCCAACACCCACTGGAGAGAAATGAGAAAGCCTCGCTGGGAGTCCCAAGGCTCAGCTCCAACTCGAAGCTCAGGCCACAGATGCACATTCATCATTCGAAGGGACGATCCCAGCAGGGAGGCGATCCTGAGGCCAGCGTCACACTGGCTCTTTCCGCAGCCACTGGAGCTGAGAGGCCCTCTGGTTTGGAGATCCTGCAGCGGCTGGGGAGGGTGGTTGTGTTCGGCTCTGTGACAGGATCTCGGCCAGGCGAGATCACTTCTCATGGGGCCTCTCTCTGTCCTCCCAGCAGCTTCCAAGGCTCACACCCAGCTCTACTCAGAATAATACAGAGGTGTTTGAGCCTGGATTCCCCGGCATTTGCTCCTTCCTTTGCCTCCAAGGGGACAGTCCAGCCAGGTAGCAGTGGGATTTCACCATAAAACAGCTAAATGGGAGGGAGACAAGGTAGGGGTCTCCTCTGCTCCACAAAAGAAGAGCTTTTGGTGGGGCAAGGGACAAACGGGTCTTACGTTAGTTCTTGGATCCTGCTGCTAACAAAGTGATCACTTGGAAGAATATTTTCAGAAGGCCGCCGTCCCTGCCCTTGGTTCTGACCCTTGACCTCAGACATGTTCCAGAGTCACAGCCTCCACAAGGCCTTTCCCACCACGGCACATCGTCCAAGGTTCTACGATTTATCTGCAGAGAAACTCGGATTTCCTTCCACGTTATGCCCCCTTCCCCAGTTACACATGTTTTTTGGTGTGTGAAAACTTGAACGATGCTGTATGAGTTGAACAGTGATAAGTCGCTCAGTTGTCTCCGACTCTTTGTGACCCCATGGACTGTAACCCATCAGGCTCCTCTGTCCATAGAATTCTCCAGGCAAGAATACTGGAGTGGGGTGCCATTTCCTCCTCCAGGATTGAGTAGTATCCCCTCTCCAAATTCATCTGATGGAGTCCTAACCCCCAGTACTTCAGACAGTGACTGTATTTGGAAATGAGCCATTGCCAGTATAAGTTAGGATGAGCTCATACTGGAGTGGAGAGGCTGCTAATCCAGTAGGACTAATGTTTTTATAAAAGGGGGAATTTGGACACACACACACAAAAAAGGAAGACCGCATGAAGACAAAGGGGAAAGCCACCTCCATACCAAGGAGAGAGGCCTGGAACCAATCCTTCCCACCCAGCCCTCAGAAGGAACCAGCCCTTCTGATGCCTTGATCTTGCCTCCAGAGTTGTGAAACTATATATTTCCATCGTTTAAACCACCCAGCTTATAGCATTTTGGTACGGCAACCCTAGCATTAAATACAGAAGGGTATCAAGTGTGAAGGGAAAGCTGACTCCCTCAGGTGCCTTCCTTCTGATCCTCCTCCAGGGTGGTATGCTGAGGCCACAGAACTCCGAACTCCGTTCACCAGACTTGTGTACACGTGGCTTCTGCACATGAGTTAGTTTCACCAAAAGGGGCATTCTCCTGTGATTTGGAAGGTGGGACTGAGGAGAGGCCAGCCCCTGTCTGCTCCCCGCACTGGCACGTGAACATCTGGCAGCATCTCGAGATGTTTCATGGGTGCAGGGGGTGTGTGCGGCAGCGAGGGCAGCAGCCACCTCTGGGGTAAGGCCACTGGGCCCTCCCGCAAGTCACCCCTGGCTCCCCAGCCTCCCAAGAGCACGGCAGGCACCTAGTCCTCTCTGTTAAATGCCTTTCCTGGAGATGCCTTGAGAGCCTCCCATTTCCCACAGTGGATCCTGGCAGAAATAACTGCATAGATCTTACTTCAGACGTTTCTGCCAAGAATTTTATAACGGTATTGATTTCCTAATTAATGCTAGAAAATTAACATCTCTTCATTAAAACTTTGGAATTATTTGTATACAAGAGAAAAGAGAAAAGAATATACAAGAGAAAAGAATCCTTTTTAACACTTTTGAAGTTTTTCCACACTTTTCTCTGTGAATGTGTTCCCCTCTAAGCTGGGTTCATAACGTGTATATGGTTTTATAACCGGCTTTTCTATTCTTAGTAATATGTAAATAATTCCCCATGTTTTACAGTTGTCATCAGAAAGATGAGGTTTTAATCATCTTTAGATATAGATGACATTTTTATGTTTTAACTCACTTATAGGGACTTTTTTTTTTTGGTTTAACTCACTTCTCTTGTGAGATAACTACTAAATATAAAAGAGGTCATTAACATTTAAAGTTTAAATAATAATTATAAAATGACCACACAGATAAGGAAACAGAACACTTACTCTACCCTAAAGATGGGCTTGATAAAGGACAGAAATGGTATGGACCTAAAAGAAGCAGAAGATACTAAGAAGAGGTGGTGAGAACACATAGAAGAACTGTACAAAAAAGAGCTTCATGACCCAGAAAATCACGATGGTGTGATCACTCATCTAGAGCCAGACATCCTGGAATGTGAAGTCAAGTGGGCCTTAGAAAGCATCACTATGAACAAAGCTAGTGGAGGTGATGGAATTCCAGTGGAGCTGTTTCAAATCCTGAAAGGTGATGCTGTGAAAGTGCTGAAGCAACATGCCAGCAAATTTGGAAAACTCGGCAGTGGCCACAGGACTGGAAAAGGTCAGTTTTCATTCCAATCCCAGAGAAAGGCAATGCCAAAGAGTGCTCAAACTACCGCACAATTGCACTCATCTCACATGCTAGTAAAGTAATGCTCAAAATTCTCCAAGCCAGGCTTCAGCAATACATGAACCGTGAACTTCCTGAAGTTAAGCTGGTTTCAGAAAAGGCAGAAGAACCAGAGATCAAATTGCCCACATCTGCTGGATCATGGAAAAAGCAAGAGAGTTCCAGAAAAACATCTATTTCTGCTTTACTGACTATGCCAAAGCCTTTGACTGTATGGGTCACAATAAACTGTGGGAAATTCTGAAAGAGACGGGAATACCAGACCACCTGACCTGCCTCTTGAGAAATCTGTATGCAGGTCAGGAAGCAACAGTTCAAACTGGACATGGAACAACAGACTGGTTTCAAATAGGAAAAGGAGTACATCAAGGCTGTATATTGTCACCCTGATTATTTAACTTATATGCAGTGTACATCATGAGAAACACTGGGCTGGGAGAAACACTGGGCTGGAAAAACACAAGCTGGAATCAAGATTGCCAGGAGAAATATCAATCATCTCAGATATGCAGATGACACCACCCTTATGGCAGAAAGTGAAGAGGAACTAAAAGCCTCCTGATGAAAGTGAAAGAGGAGAGTGAAAAAGTTGGCTTAAAGCTCAACATTCAGAAAACGAAGATCATGGCATTTGGTCCTATCACTTCATGGGAAATAGATGGGGAAACAGTGTCAGACTTTATATTTTTGGCTCCAAAATCACTGCAGACGGTGACTGCAGCCATGAAATTAAAAGACGCTTACTCCTTGGAAGAAAAGTTATGACCAACCTAGATAGCATATTCAAAAGCCAGAGACATTACTTTGCCAACAAAGGTCCATCTAGTCAAGGTTATGGTTTTACCAGTGGTCATGTATGGATGTGAGAGTTGGACTGTGAAGAAGGCTGAGCACTGAAGCATTGATGCTTTTGAACTGTGGTGTTGGAGAAGACTCTTGAGAGTCCGTTGGACTGCAAGGAGGTCCAACCAGTCCATTCTGAAGGAGATCAGCCCTGGGATTTCTTTGGAAGGAATTATGCTAAAGCTGAAACTCCAGTACTTTGGCCACCTCATGTGAAGAGTTGACTCATTGGAAAAGACTCTGATGCTGGGAAGGATTGGGGTCAGGAGGCGAAGGGGACAACCGAGGATGAGATAGCTGGATGGCATCGTGGACTCAATGGACGTGAGTTTGAGTGAACTCCAGGAGTTGGTGATGGACAGGGAGGCCTTGTGTGCTGAGATTCATGGGGTGACAAAGAGTCAGACACGACTAATTGACTGAACTGAATTGAACTGAGAAATCCCCTACCGCTATCCTGACTTTGTGAGAATACTTTCCATGATTTCTTAGTGGTAGGTTTACTATATTTCAAGCGGGCTTCCCACACGGTACAGTGGTAAAGAATCCTCCTGCTAACCCAGGAGATGTAGTTCAATACCTGGATCAGGAAGATCCTCTGGAGAAGGAAATGGCAGCCCACTCTAATGGGCCTGGAAAATTCCATGGACTGAGAAACTTGACAGGCTACAGTCCATGGGATTGCCAAGAGTCGGACACGAATGACCATGCAGCACTAAAAATCTAGACAACGTTGTTTAGTTTGGCTGGTTTTTAAATTTTGTGTCAGTGAAAACTTACAATGTCTTTCTGCTGGCTTCTCTTTTTAGTTTGTATATTCGTCTATTGTTGCATTTAACAATACTTTGTTATTTTTCATTGCTATATAGTATTTCTTATATTAATATATGCTTACTTCTATTTATATATCGATTTATATTGTTTGCAGATCTTTGGGCTGTCCTCAATGTTTTACCATGAACAAAGCTATTATGAACACATTTTTAGATGACTCCTAGTGCACACCTGATGCATTTTTGCTAGGTAAACACTTATATGCAGAGCACATCATGAGAAATGCTGGGCTGGAGGAAGCACAAGCTGGAATCAAGATTTCCAGGAGAAATATCAATAACCTCAGATATGCAGATGACACCACCCTTATGGCAGAAGGTGAAGAAGAACTAAAGAGCCTCTTGATGAAAGTGAAAAAGGAGAGTGAAAAAAGTTGGCTTAAAACTCAACATTCAGAAAACTAAGATCATGGCATCTGGTCCTATCACTTCATGGGAAATAGATAGGGAAACAGTGGAAGTAGTGTCAAACTTTATTTTTCTTGGCTCAAAAATCACTGCAGATGGTGATTGCAGCCATGAAATTAAAAGACGGTTACTCCCTGGAAGGAAAGTTATGACCAACCTAGATAGCATATTCAAAAGCCAGAGACATTACTTTGTCAACAAAGGTCCGTCTAGTCAAGGCTATTGTTTTTTTCAGTAGTCATGTATGGATGTGAGAGTTGGACTATAAAGAAAGCTGAGTGCAGAAGGATTGATGTTTTTGAACTGTGGTGTTGGAGAAGACTCTTGAGAGTCCCTTGGACTGCAAGGAGATCCAATCAGTCTATCCTAAAGGAGATCAGTCCTGGGTGTTCATTGGAAGGACTGATGTTGAAGCTGAAACTCCAATACTTTGGCTACCTGATGTGAAGACCTGACTCATTTGAAAAGACTCTGATGCTGGGAGGGATTGGGGGCAGGAGAAGAAGGGGATGACAGAGGATGAGATGGTTGGATGGCATCACTGACTCAATGGACATGGGTTTGGGTAGACTCTGGGAGTTGGTGATGGACAGGGAGGCTTGGCATGCTGAGATTCATGGGATTGCAAAGAGTCAGACATGACTGAGCTACTGAACTGAACTGAAACACTTATGAGTGGAGTCGCTTCTAAGACAAAGTCTACATCATCAGCTTGATTAGATAATGCCAAACTTGTTTTCAGTGTGTCTATATCAGTGCACACTCCTGTCGACAGTGGATGAGTTCTCATTGTCCCACATCCTCACCAACACTGGGCTTCCCAGGTGGAGTAGTGGTAAAGAACACACCTGCCAACTCAAGAGGCAAGAGATGCGGGTTTGATCTCTGGATTGGGAACATCCCCTGGAGGAGGAAATGGCAACTCACTCAGGAATTCTTACCTGGAAAATTCCACAGACAGAGGAGCCTAGCAGGCTAGTCCATGGGGTCACAAAGGTTTGGACACAGCTGAGCATCCCTGCATCACCAACACTAGGGGCCATCAGATTTTAACATTTTTACTAGTCAAGTGATAATGTGAGAGTATTTCATTGTGTTCGTAGTTTTCATGCTCCTGATGACTAATAAAATTGAGTATCCTTTCACGTTGACTGGCCATTTGGATTTCCTTCATTGTGGAATTCTTGTTGAGATTCTTTGCCTTTTGCCAAGACAGATGAGCCTTTCCTGTGGGATGTCTGTCTTGTTCTTATTATCTTATAGGAATGCTTCATATATTTTAAATACAAGTGCTTTGTCAGCTGTGTCTGTTGCAAATATTTTCTTCTGATCTATGGCTTGTCTTTTGGTTTCCTTTATATATTTTGATGTGCATGTATATATTACTCTTTGCCTTTTAAGTTAGTACATTTGGGGTTCTTCTTTAAGAAACTCTTCTTTTTTCTCATTAAACTTTTTTAATGGGTCTCAAATTCTGTGTCAGATTTTTGGTCAAGTTGTTTTCATTAAAAAGTACTGATTTTAAAACCTAATAACTTAAACTGCCACACACAAGACCTATGGTTCACAAAAACATTCTCCTTTCCTTCTGAAGGTTTTACGATGCATTGTTATCATTAACCAGTCTTTTACTATTAAACTTAAATGGCCAATTGAGACAAACAGTCCTGAGACCGTTCTTCCACCACTGATTAAGACTGGGGTGGCAGGTATTGGGGATAATATTCATTTAGCCTTCTGAGCTTTCTGGGCAGACTTGGTGACCTTGCCAGCTCCAGCTGCCTTCTTGTCCACTGCTTTGATGACACCCACAGCGACTGTCTGTGTCATGTCACGCACAGCAAAACGGCCCAGGGGAGGATAGTCAGAGGAGCTCTTGACAGACATGGGCTTGCCAGGAACCACATCAACGATGGCAGCGTCACCAGATTTCAAGAATTTAGGGCCATCTTCCAGCTTTTTCCCAGAACGACAATCAATCTTCTCCTTCAGCTCAGCAAACTTGCAAGCAATGTGAGCTGTGTGACAGTCCAGCACAGGTGTGTGTCCTGCACTGATCTGGCCTGGATGGTTCAAAATGACCCCTTGAGCCGTGAAGCCAGCAGCTTCCATGGGCGGGTCATGTTTGCTGCCACCAGCCACATTGCCACGACGGACATCTTTGACAGACACGTTCTTGACATTGGAGCCCACGCTGTCCTCAGGAAGGGCTTCGCTCAGTGCTTCAAGGTGCATTTCTACAGACTTCACTTGTTACACTGACCGGAGCAAAGGTGACCACCACGCCAGGTGTGAGAACACCAGTCTCCACATGACCCAGAGGGACAGTACCAATCCCACCAATTTTATAGACATCCTGGAGGGGCAAACGCAAGGGTTTGTCAGTTGGGAGAGTTGCTGGCAGGATGCAATCCAGAGCTTCAAGCAAGGTGGTTCCACTGGCATTGCTGTCCTTACGGGTAACTTTCCATCCTTTGAGCCATGGCATATTAGCACTTGGCTCCAGCGTGTTGTCACCATTCCAGCCAGAAATTGGCACAAATGCTACTGTGTCGGGGTTGTAGCCAATTTTCTTAATGTAGGTGCTGACCTCCTTAACAATTTCCTCGTATCTCTTCTGGCTGTAGGGTGGCTCAGAGGAATCCATTTTGTTAACGCCAATTAGTTGTTTCACACCCAGGGTGTAAGCCAGAAGGGCATGCTCACGGGTCTGCCCGTTCTTGGAGATACCAGCTTCAAATTCACCAGCACCAGCAGCAACAATCAGGACAGCACAGTCAGCCTGGGATGTGCCTGTAATCATGATTTTGATGAAGTCTCTGTGTCCTGCGGCATCAATGATGGTAACATAGTACTTGCTGGCCTCAAATTTCCACAGGGAGATATCAGTGGTGATACCACACTCACATTCAGCTTTCAGTTTGTCCAAGACCCAGGCATATTTGAAGGAGCCCTTTCCCATCTCGGCAGCCTCCTTCTCAAACTTTTCAATTGTTCTCTTGTCAATCCCGCCACGTTTGTAGATCAGATGGCCAGTCGTGGTAGACTTCCCTGAATCTACGTGCCCAATGACAACGATGTTGATGTGGGTCTTCTCCTTTCCCATTTTGGCTTAGGTTTAACGGTGGTTTCCATGACACCTGTGTCCTGGCAGCAAACCCGTTGTGAAAAAAAGTAAGAAACTCTTAATCCCAAGATCAAAAAGATATTCTACCATGTTCCTTTCTAAAAGTTGTATTGCCTTGTCTTTCATATTCAGGTCTTTAAGCTATCTGTTACTTGTTTGTTTTTTGGTTTATTTATTTATTAGGAAAAGGTAGTGGCCTAATTCTCCACAATTGTCCCAGTGCCATTGTTTATTCTTTTAATTGGAGTATAACTGTTTCACAACATTGTCTTGGTTTCTGCTGTAAAATAATGTGAATCAGCTGTGTGCACATATATACCCTCCTTTTTGAGCCTCCTTCCCAGCACCCCCAACCCATCCCTCTAGGTTATCACAGAGCACCCACCTGAGCTCCCTGCCAGTACCATCATTGAAAACCCAATCCATTCTCTCCCACAGATCTATAACATTTGGTATCCACATATGTACAGACCTGTTTTTGAGCTCTCTACTCTGTCCTGTGGGTCTGTTTCTCTGCCTGCTCCAGGCTTTATCGGAGTCCCTTAATACAGAACCGTGTGGCTGAATCACCTTCTGAGAACACATATTTCCACCACCCTACAACTTCCATATTATTCCCTCATTCACCCACCTGGGTCAAGTTCTTGACTCTTGGATTTCAGAAAGATACAGATAAGTCAGAGCCAGTATTTCACACCCATAAGATAAGATAAAGATCACTTAGATGAGGAGAAGGAGGTGCAAGGAACAGAGAGAGCTTGAAGCAGGCTTCCTGTCTCTGGATCATCTCTCTCAATGCTTCTTTCTCTCTCTATGCTTCTCTCTCTCTCTCTCTCTCTCTCTCTCTCTCTCTCTCTCTCTTCAGTTTACTAAGTCATGTCCAACTTTTGCGACCCCATGCTGGTAGCCTGCCAGGCTCCTCTGTCCATGGGATTCTCCAGGCAAGCATACTGGAGTGGGGTGCTGTTCCCTTCCTTGATGCCTCAGGTTATTGGAAATATAAGAGCAGAAGAAACAGGTGCCCCTGACCTGAGTAGGATTGGGGATATTAGCAAAACCCCAGATTTACCTTTGTGCCTGGCAGTGTTGGAGACGGGGAAGCAGAAGAGGCCCAGAATGTTTCCTGAATATCCGGGGGCACAACTGCGACTGAGAGAGTGTCCCTGTAAAGAGGCTCTGCAATGGAGCAGGAGGGTGTGAGCACGGCCCGCACGGCCGGCCTGTGGAGAGTCCAAGAGCTAGGGCACTTGGGCTGACACTCCCCTCTGCATGCCGAGCTCCAGCACAGGGCTGAATAGAGCAGTGAAGCCTGTCTCTAGGGATGGGGTAAAGTGCCCCATACTTCTCATTAGCCGTAATGTCAGCACTCCAGTTATTTTGTAAACAGTCTTTCTCAGCTTGAAGAAGCTCCCTCTATTCCTAGTTTGCTGAGTTGATACCATGGATGAGTGTTGAATTTTAGCAAGTACTTTTTCTGCATACATTAGTTGATTATATGATTTTTGACTCTGTTCTCTAATTCTAGTGAGTGATCTTTGAATTCTCTACTGGTTCTACATTCCCTGTACAACTACCGCATGTTGCTAGACTTGGTTTGCTAATAAACATTTTCTAAAGAATCTTTGTGTCTATGTTGGTAAGATATATCAGTCTTTTCCTGTGATATCTTTGTCAGATTTTGTATTGGGGTTTTATGTTGGTCTTAAAAATGAAATTGAGAGGTGCCCCCTCCTCCTCTATTTCATAACAGAATTTCTATGAAATTGGTATCATTTCTTAAATATTGATACAATTAACCAGTGAAGCCATTTGGTCTTGGAGATTTTTCCCTCTGGCCAGGTTTTTCTTTACAAATTTAAATTTTTATTTTATATAAGGTTATTCAGATTGTATATTTCAACTTGTGTCAATTTTATTAAGTCATATTTTTTAATGTGCCCATTCATCTTTGTTACTGAATTAATTGACATAAAGTTATCTCTTATTACTCTTTAAATAGCTTCAAGATCTGTAGTGATAACCTCTTTTTCAATTATGTATTGGTAATTTGCATTTAGTCTTTTTCCCCCTCTTGATCAGTCGTTGTAGAGCTTTGCTAATTTTTAAAAATTTTCAATATGCCATCAAGTTTATCTAATGCATGCTTCATTTCAGATATTGCATTTTCCCGAATAGCCAATGAAGTCCATTTTTCTAGTTTTTATTTCTCATTAAGATTCCCCATATAGTCACCTCTTGACTGTTTTTTTATTAATTGATTTATTTACTTTGGTTCCACTGGGTCTTCATCGCTACATGCAGACTCTCTCTGGTGGCGGCGAGCAGGGGCTGCCCTCTGGCTGGGTGCACATGCTTCTCATTGTGGTGGTTTCTCGTGTTGCAGAGTGTGGGCTCTAGGTGTCTGGGCTTCAGCAGCTGCGGCACATGGGCTCCAGAGTGTGCAGGCTTCAGCAGTTGTGTGCACGGGCTTAGTTACTCTGTGGCATGTGGAATCTTCCCAGGCCAGGGCTTGAACTCATGTCCTCTGCACTGGCAGGTGGATTCTTATCCTCTGTACCACCAAAGAGGTCCTATTAAAATTTATTTTTAAATTATATTATTTATGTATTCCATTATGTTGGGTCTTCATTGCTGCACGTGGGTGTGGTGAGTAGGGGTACTCTTCCTTGCAGCTCATTGCTGCCGATTCTGCTGTTGCAGAGCACAGGCCTGCAGGGGCTGCAGTGGTTTCGGCATGTGGGCTCTACAGAGAGGACGGGCTCAGTAGCTGTGATGCACGGGCTTAGTGACTTTGCAGCAAGTGGAGTCCTCCTGGCCAGGGATCAAACCTGTGTGCCCTGCACTGGCAGACAGACTCCTACCCACTGCGCCACCAAGGAAGTCCCTGGCTATTTTATGATAGCTATCTCAGAGACCTTGTCTGAAATTATATTTCTCTTGCTTGGATCTTCTCTTGATTATAGGCCCCATTTCCCCATATACATGCCCCTAATCAAAAGTTATTAATCACTATGGCAGCCACACAACCACAGATCTTGACAAGAAGACCGTATGTAAGCAGAATTTAGCAGGGCACAGTGCAAAATGGGCCCAGAATCAGAGTGTGGAGCCCTGAGTAAAACTCTGCCCAAGGTACTAAGAAAGGCTTGATTGAGGAGGAAATTCTGGATATCTTCCTTTGAAGAGCAGCTAAGTTATGGAGCAACAAAGCCTGTGTGCACAACTACTAAAGCCTGCACACTCAGGGGCCTGCCTGCCACAACTACAGGGCTTTCCTGGTGGCTCGGGTGGTGCAGAATCCACCCGCAACGCTGGAGACCTGGGTTCAACCCCTGGGTTGGAAAGATCCCCGGGAGAAGGAAACGCCTACCCACTCCAGTGCTCTGGCCCGGAGAATTCCATGGACAGAGGAGCCTGGCGGGCTACAGTCCATGGGGTCCCGAAGCGTAGGATATGACTGAACTACTTTCACTTCACTTTCTTTGCAGAATGTTAATTTTTGTGAAGTTCCTATCTGATAATTTCTTGCCGAACATCTCAGTTTTGTGGAGATTTGTTTCTCACACTTGTTAGGGAAATTCTGTTTGGGTTTTGCCATTGGCTTTAGAATAAATCTGAGATATAGTCTTGTCTCCTGATATACAGCCCAATGGAGTTTCAGTGGACACTTCAAGGTATTTGGGAAGCTCCTCTAACCTAGTGGAATTCTGAACTCTGACTTTCCTGCAGTGGGAAGCAGCTGATTTTTTTTTTTTTTTACTAGCTTTTTCAGTTAATTCTTTCCACTGTGTTCTGTCCAGTTGCTGCCATGCAACAATTCCAGGAGTAACTGACATAGTGAGGGAGCTGACAGGCAGATTTTGAAGTCCTCTCCACGTCTCCCTGCTTCCGTTGCTTTATCTTTTTCCCTTTTGGATGAACTGTCAGTTCAAACCCCACCCTCCGATGCCTCAAGCCAATAATAATGGAGCTGTCTCAGTTCTAATCCCCCAGTGCTCTGTGGCCTGGAGAGTGTCCTCCAGGAAAAAGCTGGATAAATAATATGCATGATTATAACAATATGTAGTTCTCTTCTTTCAAGAGTTGCCTGATTTTGGTCACTCTCCAGTGCTTCAAATAAGTTTTTTCTACTTTCCTTTTTTGTGTTTTTATTTATTGATTGATTGCTACTTTGTCCATAGTTTATTTTGCTATCTATGGGAGGGTTAATCTGATACACAATACACAGTTATTCCTATTGTTTAGTCACTCAGTTCTGTCTGACTCTTTTGTGACCCCCTGGACTGTAGCCCACCAGGCTTCTCTGTGCATGGGATTTCCCAGGCAAGAATACTGGAGTGGATTGCTATTCCCTACTTCCTGTTACTAAAACAAAAACTCTTCTCAGTACTGTGTATTTTTAAAAAGTATTATTGCATTTGTATTGAATTGGATGTTTTAGAATCTTAAAAAGTATTTAGCTTTTTAAAAGCACAAAAATGATAACGTACTTAGAAAAATGATAATGATACTTTAAATGATAAAGTATATATGAGTTCTGTCATTCTCCTATGGTACTGAAAAGATACTATTCAGTGGGTTTCCATTTCCTGATAATTTGTGAGCACTTTAAATTGAGTGCTGAAATCTCCCTGACAAGTAGACACACTGCTTCATGTCCACTCCACACCCCACCCCAGCCCCAACATGAATTTTGGAAAAAGGCCGATCTAGTGTGAGTTTTGGATCTGCCATTTATTACGTGAGCTCTCTGAACTTCCTTTCCTCCTCTGTAAACTGAAGTCAAGAATACTGATCTCACAGAAGTTAGGTAAATGGAGTAACTTATATAAAGTGCCCAGGACTTAGTAACTCTTCTATAAATGTTAGTTTCATGATTCACAAGAGAAATATTCCATTTCTCTGAAGTAAGACTCATTATCATACCGAAAACTCTCTGATTGTTTTAAGCAAAAATATTTTATCTTAGTTGTTATTTCCCCTTGGCAATTAACCCCTGGATTCTGTTATCTTCTCCTGAAGAGTGTTGATTTTTGTGAAATTTCTGTTAAATTCCTGTCTGAACACCTCAATTTGGTAGAGATTTGTCTTTTACATTTATTAACGGAAGTCTGTTTGGATTTTGCCATTGATTTTAGGATAAATCTGAGACACAGTCATTTGATGGCAAATGTTATTTGGTGGCAAATAACCCCACAAAGAGCCTAGAAATAAAGAGAAACTAGTACTGGCTGCCCATCGACCTAGCAGGCCATCGTGGGTGATGAAGGTGAGTGAGCCTTGGTTAGGGGCAGTCTGGTGTAGCAGCCAGGGACCCACAGGTGAAGACAAGAAACCCCAGTAAGGAGCTGAAATCTATCAGGATTAGTGGAAAGGGGCCTGGATGGGGTGAAGAGGCGTGACAGAACTCCGTCAAAGTGCCCAGGAAGGCTGGACTGATCTTGCCACAGAATCTTCATATTTCCTCAGGAGAGAGGAGGTAGGCATTCCAGCCCTAGGATGCTATGTGGACCAAAGCTCAGAGCTTTAAAAGAGGCGTCTTGTCCCTTAGTGGGGAGGTTTGGTGATGGGGGCAGGGGTTAAAACTCAGAGTCCGGAAAGGTGGGAGGAGGCAGGGTCAATCAGGGCCTTAGGGCGGTCAGGCCATCACTTCTGGGTTCGAACCGATGTCCTGTCTAAGCAGAAGAGTCCAAATAAAGTTTGCTTGCTTAGGAGGAAGAGTGCGTAGACCCAGAGGAGGCTGGCCTGAAGGTGCAGGAAATGGTCAGGAGGTGCTCTGTACACCAGCTTTCGGGGAGGCACTGGGGTGGGAAGAGGAGCCATCCAGTGACTGCATCCAGGAGGGGCTAGAGGACTTTGATGACTCACTGGAAGTGCGTCTGGAAGTTGATGACTCACCGGAAGTGTGTCTGGAAGAAGTCTTGAGCAACTGAGATTTCTAGGTGGGGGCAGTGATGTAGGGGTGATATGTTAACTGAAGCAGTGACAGGAGGTGCCCAGGTCCTGTGAATTCTCTCAGTCTCGTAGGTAATCATAATTGTGACCCCTTCAGAGGAGGAAGCCAGTCTCTGCCGCGTGCAACTCACCTGAGATCACAAAGCAGTAGGTGGCCTGGCGCAGGGCCTGGTCCATTGTCTATGGAGTTGATCCGAACCAGCAAACCAGAGCTTATTCTGGAAATTCCAATTCAAATAAAAAGCCAGACTTGAAGCATTTGCCATTTCCTGAGTTGTAAATAGTCCTCCAACCTAGGCCAATTTCACACCATCAGCAAGATGTCACTGAACATGGAGTTGGGAAGGGCTGTGTGCAAGTCACTGTCATGAGTGGGTGAGTGGGTACTCGCCAGCTCATCCCTGACACTGACCCAGGTTTGCCTGGTACCGGGCCCCTTCTTCCTTCACAGCGACAAACCAAACACCTCCCAATTTCCCCAGTTTCTTGTATTTTCAGTCACTGGCCTTCACCCCAACCTCCCCAGGATTTATCTTTCCACAGATTGGTACAGCAAGTGGGTTACAGTGAAATACGAATTAGTGAGAAAAGTCACACTTCCCCATTCTGCGCCCAGGCCCCCTTTCCTGAGATTGCAGGGTAGTGAAGTCCTTGGAGCTGTATTTCAGGGACTTTCTGCTGAGTCTGCAGAAGAAGCACTCCAGCCAGCACACATTGTGTGTCTGGAGGACTCAGAGGAACCACACTTGGCAGCTCTCCTGGATCAGAAGGACTGGATATCTGCTCATCATTCAGAACCCAATACAGAGGTTTCCTGTCCCAGTAGGGATGGTGTTACTAGTGCCACAGTCTGGAAGTGGATTCAATACTCACAGCAGCTGTCTTCAGAGTTGTCCAAGCTACAACCTACAGACAATTCACATTCAGACAATCTGCAGTATTTTAGCACTGACCCTACGAACATCCATGTGTCACAGGTCCTCCCCCATCTCGTTTTTGGGAGTATTTTCCTTCTAACTTGGAACTGACTGCTGGAGAGGCCAAAGAAAGGCAAATACATCAAACAAGGAATCAGGGCAAGAGGAACCCCACGGACCGTGCCTTTCTGTGGGTGACGAGGGGATGAGGATTTAGGTGAAACTAAGCAACTCTGTGACGAACTCATCTCCAAAGCAACTTGGGGGCAGCATACTGCTGCGGAAGCCACTCCGAGGGAAGGGCAGTGTTAGGCCCTCAGCTGGGGGACATGATGGTGGCTGGCACTCCAGGGACCCACCAAACAGGAGGTCACCAGGGGGTGAGATAGAAGTCGTGCATTCTCCCAGCTGGGGGATACCTAGCAGCCAAGCCGGGCCGCGGGCAGGCACGGAGGCCAGGCTGCCCCGTGACTTCCTGAACCTCAGGCCCCTGGCTGGGGCTGGAATGGGGCTTCCTGCCTTGCTGAGCTGCACAGCATATGCCCCACATCCTTCCGGGGACATGGCTCATGGCGGGCTGTGCTCACAATCTGCCTCAGAGAAACTGGCCCTGGTGAGCTTCTGCTGGCAGGCACACCCTTTGGGAGAAGGAAAGGCTTGTCCCCAAATCTAATTTTAAAGAAGGACTGTGAATCATAACCCAAACTGCTCATTACCCAGGGACTGCCTGGTGACTGACTCGGACCTTCAGCTCCAGCCAAGGAGAAGTTGGGAAGGCACGTGTTAACTGTGGTTTCCCCTGATCCCAAGAGCCTCTCAGAGACCTCCAGCTCACCCAGGCCCAACAGGGGTCTCAAGGTGCCTTTGTCTATCATGAGGTGCCCTTCCCTTCCCTTCCTCGCTGCTCCTACTAACAAAGGATTGCTCATGGAAGCCCCTGGCCTCAGTCTTGAAATTCAGTCATAGGCTTTAGCTTCCAGGGAGCACAGAAGCCAGGTAACAATAAATTGCGTTGTTTTATTGAGAAATGAAATGAACTATTTCCTGCCATATCAGTAAACAAAGATGTCACAGTCATTGGTGATTCCAGCCCTCCAGTGTGAGCTGAAGGGCCCTAAGGGCACTTAGGAAGGAGAATACTGGTATTCAGACTGCAGCCACTCTCGATGGTGAGCCCCAAGGGAGCTCAGGACATGAAGAAACACCAGATACCAGCCCAGGAGAGCTGAGATGCTTATTAAAGGAATGATTTCAGTGAACCCAGATTCTAGCCTCTTACAATACATAGAAAAGCACAAAACTCCTTAACTTGGGATATCTGGTTTTAATTAGCAATGATCTCTTGCTGTTCAGACTACCTGCCCTTTGCTGCAAAACTTCTGTATAAACTGGCTCCTCCCCTCACCTCCTCAGAGCCATTCTCTCAGGGTCACTTGAGATCCTGTCTCCCAGGCTTGAAGTCCTAATAATTCCCATGGATTAAAACATAACTCTGTTTTTAGGTTGTGGATTTTTTAAGTCAACATATATTTTATACATTGTTTAGTCACTCAGTTGTGTCCAACTCTTCTGCGACCCCATGGACTATAGACCTGGCTCCTCTGACCATTAGATTCTCCAGTCAAGAATACTGGAGTGTGTTGCCATTTCTTTCTCCAGGGGATCTCCCAGCCAGGGATTGAACCCACATATCCTGTGTCTCCTGTATTGGCAGGCAAATTCTTTACCATTCAACCAACTGGGAAGCCCATATTTTATATATTACCTAAAATATATAATTTTATTTGTATAGACCCTCGAAACCTCCCTACAACATAGGTAAGGGGTCAGTGGTAGGACTGAAATTAATTCCCATTTGTGTTCAAACGTACACTTTTCTCTCTGGAAAAATGCCCTTGCTTCTGGTCACATGGATCCTAGTGTCTCTGGGCATGTCTACGCCCACCCTCCTCAAAGTCTTGGAGGAGCCCTATACCTTGAGCTGCCATTTTTGTATCTTGCTTTGTGCTTTGATCTCATGGGACAAATATCTGTGACCTGGGATTGGAGATATATACCTTGTTCCCAAACAGCCCATCTTCCTGCACCTTGCTTCTCCTCACCCCCGAGTCATCAGTAAATCTCCCTGCCTTTTTCTCACTTTGCAATGACTCAAGTTTTGCAGCAACAAAATTAGGTTTGTTGAATTTCTGTTTTCACGGGATGATGTAACCAAGACACAGGGTGCAATATTCCCACAGTATTTCTTGAAGGCCTTTAGTTGTTCAGGTTTATTTTTAAAAGGTTTTATTAAATGACTAGTAGGCACAAAATGTCAGTGTTGACCAAGTGAAATACCAGATGACTTAATGTCAGAAGTGGCCAAATACTAAGGTCCCTAGAAGTGGATGACCTACTACTGGAAAGCAATCTGATGATCTAAAGTATGAAAAGGGCTTTGTGCAAAAGGCTTCAACTATAGTGTTATCCAAGATGGAACAGGATGCTCGAGGTGGCCAATAGTAGGGAAATACTCAGCTCTAATAAGAGACATGAGGGCCTTTAAAGACAACTGTAGAGACAGTGTTTTAAGTGGGAGAAGGAGAGCAAGATGCCAAACAGTATGTATGCATACATTAAACTATAAAGAAAAACCCTAGAGAAATTTACCAAAATGGAATGGGATGGTGAAAAAGAAAGTACTAAAGACCATTCCTTTTC
Organism: Nanger dama; assembly: GCA_917880005.1. NCBI lineage: Eukaryota > Metazoa > Chordata > Mammalia > Artiodactyla > Bovidae > Nanger > Nanger dama. The sequence goes on along the minus strand of CAKJTW010000044.1, from coordinate 4,994,997 downwards.
CTTCTCTACTTCCTAGTAAATCTACATTTGCATTGTGAAGACACTGTCATTTACCGTTGAGGAGACAGTCTTCATCTAAAACTCCAAATTGCTTTCTTCACAGCATGATCATTTGAATGTGCAGTTTTACATTTCTAGTTTGCAGAAGGCATTCTGAGCACATGAATGAGATTTCCCCTTTAGTTATGAAACAGGAAGTGTTTTCCTAAAGAGAAGACCTGAACTTAATTTGGAATTAATAAATTTGAAGGTCATTTTGAGGTCTGGCTAGAAATGCTCTCTTTTCTGCAAATGGGAGTATGTCTGTAGCACTGAGCTAGGTGTGTGTGGGGCTGGAGCTTGACACAGGGCAATGGGTTGGGGCAAATCAGCAAAAGGAAAGAGGCAGTGGCAGCCCAGAGGTGTCACCGACTGAACTGTGATGGGTTACTTAACAGAGAGAAATTCATTATGGATGCATCAGCTTTGTCTAAGCAGATTCCAGATCTGGCCTAATCTGCACCATTAAATGATTTAATCAATTTATTAAGTTTTTTCACTAGAAATCAATGGATAGCTGTTACCATTTTAAAGTAAATGTAGCTAGGATATTCTTAAAGAAAAAAAAACTTTGTTTTTGTTTACAGTAGTAAGAAAAGACAACCCTCATAACTGGAATATAATGAATGGTAAATTGAATATATTAAAAAAAATCTGACAACAGGCACTTAAAGTGGCTTAACTGCACTGATAAGCCAACCTCAAATCTGGTTGGTCCTGTGGTTTTCAGTGAACATTTTACTCCCATCTCCTCCTCCACGTGGTTGTCATTGTTCAGTTGCTCAGTTGTGTTAGACTCTTTGTAACCCCATGGACTGTAGCACGCCAGGCTCCCCCTATCCTTCACTGTCTCCCAGAGCTTGCTCAGACTCAGGTCCATAGAGTCAGTGATGCCATCCAATCATTTCATCCTCTGTTGCCCCTTCTCCTCCTGCCTTCAGTCTTTCCCAGCACCAGGGTCTTTTCCAGTGGGTCAGCTCTTCGCATCAGGTGGTCAAAATACTGGAGCTTCAACTTCAGCATCAGTCCTTCCAGTGAATATTCAGGGTTGATTTCCTTGAGGATTGACTGGTTTGATCTCTTTGCTTTCCAAGGGACTCTCCAAGAGGCACCACGTTTCAAAAGCATCAGTTCTTCACTGCTCAGCCTTCTTTATGGTCCAACTCTCACATCCATACATGACTACTGGAAAAACCATAGCTTTGACTATATGTTCCTTTGTCAGCAAAGTAATGTCTCTGCTTTTTAATATGCTGTCTAGGTTGGTTATAGCTTTTCTTCCAGGGAGCAAGCATCTTTTAATTTCATGGTTGCAGTCACCATTCGTAGTGATTTTGGAGCCCAAGAAAATAGTCTGTCACTCTTTCCCCATCTATTTACCATGAAGTGATGGGATTGGATGAAAGTGAAAGTGAAAGTCACTCAGTCTTTGTCTTCTCCAGGGGATCTTCCTAACCCAGGGATCAAACCCAGGTCTCCCACATTGCAGGATTCTTTACAAGCTGAGCCACAAGGGAGGCCCAGGACTGGATGCCATGATCTGTTTTTTTAATGTTGAGTTTAAAACTGGCTTTTTCACTCTCCTCTTTCACCTTTATCAAGAGGCTTTTTAGTCCCTCTTCACTTTCTGCCATTAGGATGGTGTGTCATCTGCATTTCTGAGGTTATTGATATTTCTCCCAGCAATCTTGATTCCAGCTTGAGCTTCATCCAGTCCAGCTTTTCACATGATGTACTCTGTATGTAAGTTAAATAAGCATCTGCCTGCCAATGCAGGAGATACAGGTTCAATCCTTGGGTCGGAAAGATCCCAAGGAGAAGGAAATGACAATACACTCCATATTCTTGCCTGGGAAATTCCATGGACAGAGGAGCCTGGTGGGCTAGTCTACTGGGTCACGAAGGAGTTGGATATGACTTACCAACTAAACACCAACCTCCTCCACATACACCTCTGTAAAACAAAACAAAACAAAACAAAACAAAACCCTGAAACACAGCAACACTTCTACATAAAGTCACACAAAATGAGTTGCTTTTATTTGATCCTCTGCATCGTAACATTTACAGTTTCACTGTATTTATAACAAAACTAAGCATATTTGGTGCGAACTGGCCTTTTCCTTCAGGTGGAACGGGGACATTCTTTGAGGACTGGGAAAGAAGAGTGGGACCCCTTGAGGCAGCTGTGTGGAGCCACTTCACAAGACAGACCCCTTGCTGGCCTCCAGTCGCTGTGGCAATAAGCGCCTTTGCAGCTGAGATTACAGCAGCTCACACGTAGCAACGCAGTTGAAACCCCTCAGGGAGGGCTGGCACCTGCTTCCTCCGGTGACAAGGAAGCGTAAGGAGATTTTGGAGGTTTGGGACCAGGTGGAGCCCCTCAGCCACCGGCAAGCCATCCAGTGGGTAGGCAGCCCCCAAAGTGTCATCTTCCTGGAGGAAGGACTTGCAAGGTGAGAAAAGCTTCTGTAAACCCACTGTTCTCTTAGCCTGACCACTATCCTTGGGAGGTGGTATGGAGACATCTCACTGGTGCCCCATGGAAACACTGAGTAACACATGAAGGTGGCTGCAGACAACACCAGAGCCTCTGGGTGACCTTTCAAGTGCTGAGAACTGAGGTGAAGCATGACTTGTCACTTAGCTTGGTCACACATCGTGACAAAGGCTGGTAGGAGGTATTAGCCAAGGCCCCCAGTCTGCTGTCTGCGCTGCATGTTTGGCTCTGTTCTAGTTGCGTCAGCATGCGGTTGGCCTTGTGAAACAGGATGAGGTCAGAGCGCTGGGCAGAAAGGAGGGGAGGGCAGGCTTGCCTGTGGCTATCAGGAACTTGACCACTGGACTGATGGTGTCTGAGGCAGTGGGACACAGACCAGCTCCCGAGGGTCGTGGCTCCTTCTGGGTCTGGGCTCAGAAAGGGCCCTGGAGGGGAGTACCACCCAGCCCTTCTGCTCTGAGACTCTGAGAGTGATGGCACCTCCCTTGTGCCAAGAGAGCTGCCATATGGCCTTCATTATGTGACATGCAGCCTGTCTCCAGCCGAAGTCCTGCATGCTAAGATCTGTCGTGCACGTTCTCACACTGGCTCAGAGGAACAGTGCTGGGAAAGCAATGTGGCCCTCCAAAAGTAACGAGCTGCACTGTCTGACCCGAGACAGCCTCTCCAGCCTCCACTCTGGCAGACCTCCCACATGACCAGCCACACCTGGGCAGCCCACCCAGCCTGATATCCTCCTAAACACAAGCACATGAGTCTGCTCGTGGCAAGAGGCTGGCACAGATCCAAGCAAGCCTGTGCCCTCCCTTATCCGTTTCAGTGAAATGTAAAATGCTACCAAGTCAGCCTATTACACAATTCATCCTGCTTTCCGTACCAGAACCCCACACACCTGGTGGTTCTCGGTGGGAAGGGCCTGAAGGCTGGCTGGAGGAAGGAGGGGGCCCATGCACGTCTGTGCGTTGCAATCGACCCCCTTCACCACTTTCACATATTATCCTTAACTTTTAACAGGAGTTATCTGGTTTGGGGTTTATGGGCCATTTCAGTTGAATTCTTCCCTGTATTTAAAATAAAGTTACAGAAGCTTTTAATTTTAATTAGATCTCATTTATTTATTTTTGCTTTTATTTCCAGTATTCTGGGAGGTGGATCATAGAGGATCCTGCTATGATTTGTCGGAGAGTGTCTTGCCTATGTTCTCCTCTAGGAGTTTTATAGTTTCTGGTCTTACGTTTAGATCTTTAAATTTTTGTGTATGGTGTTAGAAAGTGATCTAGTTTCATTCTTTTACAAGTGGTTGACCAGTTTTCCCAGCACCACTTGTTAAAGAGATTGGGAGGTGGGAGCAGGGTTCAGGATTGGGAACTCATGTATATCTGTGGCGGATTCATGTCAATGTATGGCAAAACCAATGCAGTGTTGTAAAGCAAAATCAAGTAAAAAAAAGTTACACAAGCTAAGAGAAAGTTTAAAGTTACAAGTGAAACAGAGTTCTAACCAGAAAGCGTTCCAAGTTTAAGGGAAGAAGGACTCATTTGTAGATCATGAGTGTGGGAGGCCGTGCAGTGGGCAGGCGGGACGGGGCATCATCTGCGGGGAGGCATGCAGGATGAGGACGGGAGCATGGATGGAGGGCCGGGCACAGTGGGGCACCGCAGGCTTTTGCAGACATAGGCCCAGTGCACGCGGTGCCTAGGGAGAGACCCAGGACCGCGGTCCAGGGAGACTCTCCACCTGTGTCACATCCACGCTGGGAGGGCCTGAAATGACACCAGGGTGGACGTGGGGGAGTTTCGGGGTCTCCTGGAAGATGAGTCAGCAGTGAGGCAGGAGAGAATGCTCCAGGCAAAGGGAAAGCACAGGCGGATAGAGACTCGACGTCCTCATGAATGAAGAGACTGTTCGGCTGGAGGTGGCAGCCTGTGGGTCCTACAGAGTCTTCTTTCTGGACGGCAGGGGGAACCAGAGCTACTGATTTGGAGGGGTGCTTTAGGAAGAGGGACTGTCCAACTGGAGCATGAGCCCACAGGCCAAGGGTACCGGCATGGCAATGCCAGCGGAGTGAAGGGCTCCAATGGCATCTCTAGAGCCAGTCTTGACGAAGAGAGGGCAGCACTTCCATCATCAACACTGATGTCGGCAAGAGGAGCAGACATGGGCAAGAATGAGATTAGAGAAGGAAGGGGCCAGTGTTAAAGGATCACTGGGACACCTGATGGCCACTGAGGCTCAAGAAAGCAATTGCTCACTCTGTCCTACGGCTCCCTATTATGATAAACAGGAGAGAACTTCACTGACTTTGTCATCAGGATGTATACTACGCTCTTCCTTACTGAAGAATAAAAAGTCTGTGCTTTTTCCAAGGAAAAACTAACTACTCCCACAAAGTAAATGGCAATTAGGCTGAAGGACAGCAACTCCTACTGTGAGCACGATGTCATTATCCCGGATCTCCACTGTCATTACATGGTAAATACCTGTCCTGGGAGTGTAATTCACATCCACAAAGCTTGCTGCTTTGGCGTCAAAGATCTTACTTTGTTTGATTCTTAGATTATATGGCAACTGTGGGCAATTTATTCTGTAGCTAGATCCACCCTAAAATCCTGAGCACATTTAGGCACACAGTACCAGCAAGTGGACACTTGTTAAAATGCAGATTCTAAGGGGCCTAGCAGGTTCACTAAGGGGCCCTGAGAGATACACTTGTATCAAGAAGCCAGAGGGGGCTTGGATCTGGTTTGAAGATCTTTGTTCTATAAAACACAGATTCAGCAAGTTCTTTAAGAACAAACATAAGATGACACATTCATTCTAGAAAAAAAAAAAAAAAAAGGAAAGAGGCACTTGAAAGTTTCATTTCCAACTGCAGTGCACATAAATATTCCCCTCAAATAACTTGAAAAACCTTATGAATCAGTGTTTAAGATCTTTACTCTCCAAATGTAATAAAATTCTTCAACTAAAATAGGAGTAATGAGACAAATGGTTTTGAAAAGTACAATAGAAAAATATTGTCCACTGGTTTATTTTTCCAAATGAGCAATAGGCTATTTACAAATAAGCAGATCTCCAGTGATGTATATTAAAATGACAAAACTATTACTGTTTGAAATCTAAATGAAAAAAAAAATTTATTAAGGCACATTTGTTCTGTGAGTCTAAAACAAACTTTCTGGTGTAATGACAGATTCATTTCACTTTTGTCCCCAAAACACATGAGCACCAGGATTATCAAAGAACACTCAATACTTAGTAAAACAGTAAGGAATGTAAAAATTGAGGAGAGGGAAGAGTTTTCAAAAAGAAATCTTTGGAGATCAGTTTACTGCAAATAAAATATACTAAACACTCCTTATACACATAAATACTAATAACTAACAGGAACTTGGGAAATGGTAGAGCTCTAAACAATGGATATTAAATAAATTAAAGGTATTTCAGATACAAAGGATAGAACAAAACAGTAATTAAAAATGAGACACCCATCTCCATCAACATAACACAGATAGGATGAAGTGAACAAAATTGGATACATTTTCCCCCAATGCTTTCATTAGGGTTAGGTTTTGTTTATTTTGTTTAACCTTGCATACATTACATTTATGGCAATAATTCTTCTTTTCCATTCTAAATATTAATATTTTATCTTTTAAAAAGAAGGGTCTGGAGAGGAGAAAGTGTCAGACTCTTCTTGAAATCTAATGCCAGGTCCATCAGGCCACACTAATTGGAATAAGAACAGCCATCTATCTTACTATGCTTTCCTGCTCCCCTTGTTTTGAAAAAATGAGACAAGTTTTGGGGAAACACTTTTGGAAAGCTCTTGAGGATGATGACATAGCTACTATCACATTTCCTTATTTGACAACTGGAACATGAAATGGCTTAAAAAAACTGCTGTAAAAAAGACAAAAGGTAGAATCTGTGCAAAGTTAACAGTCAAAACAAAACATTTATCAGAGTTACAGTGTTTTGTTACAATAATACTTTGCAGTAACGTTCATGTTTTCTGCCATAGGACTATAGCAAAGAGGTCTGAAAAAGAAATGTTAAAAAAAGTTTTGCTCCTCAGGTACATTTCAAGTCACAATTAAGCACGTCTGCTACATAATGTTTAGCAAGAAAATGTGTTCAAAAGGCAAACATGATCACATTTTTGTTCAAAAGCTCAATCTTCAAGGAGTCCTTTGTAAGAAAACCATGTGTAAAATATATCCCCTTGTATGGACTTCAAAAACTGATCGTACAAAAAAATTTTTGAAAAATAAATTAGATTAATTAAAAATGTCCTTTCCAGCAAAGCTGGACATTAGGCTGTCCTCACTGAGCCATTATTATTGCTGCTTTTACTATAATTTGGGTCATTTTTCTCTAGCCACATTTCAGCCAACTGCTGTGTGGACCCATATGTTGACGCTTTGGACCCCAAGCACATTTTGTACTGTTTGGGATCAAGGTTGGGATCGCAAAAGACCGGATGGTGGACATGGACTACTCCTACTTCTTGGCTCCTAAATGTCTTCAAACCTGCCTGGACAACCTTGTTGAAAAGGTCAACATCCTCAAGCCCCCAGCCTTGGATAGAAACATCAAAGCCGCCTACTCGGACGAGATCTCCCTTATAAATACAAGTGATGCCAAACCCATAGTTTCTCCAGAAGCCAGTTTTTTGAGTAAAGGCAAAATGGTTGTCACTGGGAACCTTTCCATTATAAACAATCTTTGGATCATACTGGCTAAAGATGATTGGAAAATATATTTGTTGGCCCAGAACTGTATTTGCTCTACATCGCTGGAGAAATTCTGCAGTAAATACAAGGTCAACGTCACAAAAGAAGAGCAAAGATTCATTATTAAACTGGGACGATCCCACTTCTAGGGCCAGAGCTCTTGAAAATTCTCCAGACACGGGCAAAATCTGCATGTCGGCTTTAGGGTACTTAATGCGGTAGTCTCTCATGAGTTCAACTTGCTTGGCCTTGTCAGGGTTGGAGTCAGAATTGAAAAGCAGAACAACGAGCTTGACGTTCTGATTTGGAATGAGGCACGTCTTCTCAAAGTTCCCCATAAATCTCACAAACATGTCAAACCGTCCAGACAAAGGAATCAATATATTGATCTTTTTCTCTTTGGGTTCTTTGTGCTCATTCTTGGACCCAGGAAGCTGAAAGGGAACAAGCTTCTTCAGGGAATTTGAGAGAAAGGACAAGGATCCGGATTCTTGATTGATTTTGTTGGCCAATTCCTTTGCGTCCAGCTCCTCGTGCTCCACAAACTGGATCTTGCTGAAGGTCTGCTGTAAATACGCGTGCCTCCGCACAGGGACCGTCATCTTCTTCCCTTTGTGCTTTTTGTACAGAAGCAGCAAGTCCAGAATGTACTCAGCCCCATACATGGGGTTCACTCGGCGATAGCCGTACTGTATCTCCTTAAAATCAATTATGCGCCCTCTGGTCTTGGCGTTGGCATTGATCATCTCCATGACCTGCATGACAATGTCATCCAAGGCCTCGCGCTGCGCGGAGTCCATCCCTCTTCGAGGGGGCTGGCTGTCAGCGGCTGAATACAAGTATTTCCCAGTCAGAAATTCCCATTCCAGAATCTCCTCTCGTTGGCGGGGCTGGAACCTCATGAAGGAAGGAGGGATTCCCAGCTGGAGGTCTTCTTTATGAATCTCGGTGTTGCTGTATTTGCTCATCAGGACAATCTCGCGGTGCAGCTGGATGGTGCGGTGGCGAAGCTCCGCGATCTTGCGGCTGAGCATGTAGCTGTGAAGCCGGTACTGGTAGGGCGGGTTTTGTTCGGGTGCAGAGTGATGGCGCGGTGAATTTTACTGTTATGGAGATCCCTAATGTACCCCTTCTTGTTCTGTTCATAGTTCTCATAAAAAAGCTGCTGCATCTGTGAAGAAATAAATAAGATTTCTATTATTAATATGTGGCTGAGTGTCCCCCCTCTTGTACTTCCTTATATCTGCATCAGTTCAGTTCAGTTCAGTCGCTCAGTCGTGTCCGACTCTTTGTGACCCCATGAATCGCAGCACGCCAGGCCTCCCTGTTCATCACCATCTCCTGGAGTTCACTCTGCATACTCTATTATAAATCTTTCTAGATGAGTCAGAACATACCTAAGATTCTAGGTAAAGCTCAAAAAAACAGCAGTCCAGTGATAGTAGAATAACTGTCAACTGCTTATAGAAACAAGACTTCATCAGTAACCAAGTTGGCCAATACAATTCTGTAGGCAAACAGAACTATGAAAAAAAGTTTTCCCATAAAGTAAAAGTATAATCTTGAGCTCACAGTGCACAAATTCAGCATACCTCAAAGAGACTGCCACCTTTAGCCCCCAACAAACCTGGGAAGGGGACTGGAGAGCCAAGGTCCCCTCCCTGAAGACTGGCACCCACAAGGAGCTGCCATCTAAACAAGAATAAACCGTTATCAGTGGGGTGAAAAGGAGAACTCCAGGAGAATGAGCCGAGCACAGACAAATGCTGCTTCCAGGGAGCTGAGCAGAAAGAAAACCATCCAGCCACATGCAGAAAGAGGCCTGCCACTTGGCAGGGCATGATGTAGGTAAAATCAAGGGTCAGCAAGGTTGCCAGGACCACACTCTGAGAGTCCCTCAACCATCTGTGTGTTCCTAGGCAGGCAGGAGAGGGCCTGCTTGCTAGCCACCAGCTCTCAAGGACCAGTGCAGAGCTGAAGGGCAGGCAAAGCAAGCGGGCTCATTACCCCATCCACTCTCCCTCTGTCTTAGGACAATGGTTTGGGAAACAAAAGTTTGAGGTCCTTCAGCCAAAAACAGGGTCTGTTGCCTCAAGCTAGATAGAGAATATACTTAATTATCTAGTACATTCACGCAACAAAATGATGACCTCTACAAAGCCTTTTAGAATGAAGAATTTAAAAATCTGCAAAAAATGTTTTAGTAAAAATGACGTTTGCAGCTGGTATCTGATAACCTAGTCTTTGTTTCATTTGTGGCTCAACTTTGTCTTTCTGAACATGTTACTAAAAACTAACTCTTGATAACGGTACATGCATTTGGATCAAGGAGTTTATGTGCCTCTGGACAGTCATATTTTTGACTTTTTTTTTTCCTTGAGCCACTAAAGTTGTAATAATAAAAAATACAGATTAATATTTTTACATGGCATTTTCTTTTTCTATACAATTACCATAGGCTACCAATAAATGAAGCCAGTAAGAATAAAAAGAAGAGAAATGCTTCCAAAGAATGGCTTAAGTGGGAAAATAAAAGGCACACATGTAATGCTACCGGTGCTGAGCAGGGGCTATGCACACACCCACTGGCTCAGTTCCCTGGAGCTGCGAGTCTGCTGAATGCTGAGCACCTATGTCCTGTCCTTGGAAGAGCAAGCCAGCCTGGAACTCATCATTTCTGACTTTGCTCGCCAAATCATCTACAATCAACATACAAGGTACGTATGCACATGGAATTATCCACTGAAATAATTTCCAAACATTACAGTTAAGTGGAACAGACAGGCAAAAAAAAAAGAAAAAAAGAAAGGAAGCAGAGAGAGTGTCTCTAACGCTGGAGAGAGCACACACTTCTCTCCTGAGCAGCAGGTGCGTGGGGTGCTCACCCACGTGTGCAAGCGCCCACTCACTGTTCCTCTTAGCACAAATAGCACTTAGTCACTGAAAACACCCGACTTGGTAAATGACCTGATTTGCTGAGAGGGCTTTCAGTAACTGATGCTTGAACTCCTCCAGCCCCGGACAGACAGGCCACACAATGATAAACAGGAAAAGTGACAAGGCTTGGATGATGATCATAAGGACCATAAGAATTTACCTTTCTTTTAATTTCACTCTTTAGACAGGTCACAACAAAAGAACTTTAATGAAATTCGTATCGAAAGTATTTTTACCATTCATTTTCTAGCTGGGCTGGTTTCAAGAAGTACCTGGCTCCAAGGTGACAAGTGAGTGTCCTCTGAGGATTCAAAACCATGAAGAAACACTGGGGAAAACCCTTTGCAGATGCTAAAGATATGAAACAAATACCTTCAATACCGTCATTTCCTTTTCTGACCCTAACCTCTATATGCCCCAACAACTTGAGGTCATTCTTCCAGTTTTAATAAAGTCAGTCAGCCTTTACCAACATCCATCAAATTAGCTAGGTGAGCCACCTGACCCCGCTTCCTCCTCCTGAGGACTCCACCGTGTGAGAAGAGTCACTCAAAGGTCAGCAACATCCTCATCACAGCAAAGAACTCGGCAAAAACCAATGCTCTGAGGTCAGGGAAAATTACACTCACCACTGTAAGCTGTATGATGGAAGGTTTCCTAATGATTTTGGCAGAGAGTTTAAATATTTGTTATAATTACAAATTATTTCCATTTTGTCTGCTTATAACTTTCAAAGTTTTGAAAACGAGCATGAAGAACCACGACTGTTCTGGAAAGGTCCCTTTTACATCTTCAAGAATATAGACACAGTGAGCCATCAGCCTGGCCGTAACTGCTTTCCAACTCTGAGGATGCTCTGAAGCAGGCGGCCCCCTTCCTTTGCCCTGCCACGGCCAACCTCATCTGCACAGGCATTTCAGCTCTGCTCTGTTCCCGCCCTGCTGGCTGATATCTCGGTCTCCCAATGGGTCTCCTCGCAGAATTCTGTTCTCTCCTCAATCCTGCAGTTTCAAAACCAGTCTTCTTAAAATATAAATCAGAGGCTTAAGGCTAAAATATGAGTGGTAGAACCCACATGAGTCTCCTTCCCAAATGCTCTTAAAAGAGAATAAAGAAATGCAAAAGGAATAAACTTGTAAGGACCAAGAGAATGGGGTCACACACACACACAGTAGACAGGAAATGTCCCCAAATTCTGAGAAAATGGAGCATGAAGGAAGCTGAAAGCAAACAGACTGCTCTGAAGAGTAAGCTAATTTATTTAATCCCGAGAACCCTGGGAAAAGATACTGGTGTTGCAAAAGCTAGGGGGTGGGGGAGCTCCAGGGGCTTAACACAGGGAAAGTGGAGGAGCTGGGAATAAGGAGCAGGGCGAGCCCCACCGCTCCTCCCACTGAACATCTCAGGAGCGGAGGGAGGCCATTGGTAGGAGGCGGCCAACATCTTTAGAAACACGCTCCCAGTCACTCTGTCATTTAGATGATAGGTCTTTTGCCAGAATTCATGTAGGGTTGCCTATTGATTGTTGCAACTAAACTAGCACTGTGAGTAGCAAATACTGGCGGTTTCTTCATGCATAAATCATTTACAGTAGTTATTCCTGAATGTCTCTGTCTATAGGTTACCTTTCTTTATTCCTCTGGGGTTACTTCACTGATAAGCACATCAGCCTTAAGTTCAATCTCTCCAAAAATGAAATGTGAACACCCAGGTAGAAATGAGTTCAAAGCTGACAACAGGGGGAAGTGAAGTGAAAGTCGGCTCAGTCGTGTCCAACTCTTTGGGACTCCACGGACTGTAGCCTGCCAGGGTCCTCTGTCCATGGAATTCTCTAGGCAAGAATACTGGAGTGGGTATCTTTCCTTCTCCAGGGGATCTTTCCAACCCAGGGATTGAACACAGGTCTCCCACATTGCAGGCAGATTCTTTACCGTCTGAACCACCAGGGAGACAGCAAAGATATCAGTTTTAAAAAATCTTGCCTACAGAGATTCCACTTAGTTTTTCAATGCTTCAGTCTCAAGTGACAATCAACAGCAAAGACCATCAGACAATTGAAAGAGGGTTCTAATGAGACAGATGGAGACAAAACAAAGAAACAAAAAGCTTGGTGAAAATGTAAACAGTGAAATGAGGAAAAGAAAAACTCTACAACCAAAACAAAAACTATGAGGTATTCAAAGAGAAGCTACTGTCTCTGTGCAACAAAAATAGAATACTATAAAAAAGAACAATCAGAAAACAAATAAGCTCTTGAAATTAAAATAAAATAGCAAAACAAAAGAATAGAGTTCAAAGATAAAACTGAAGAATACCCCAGAAAATAGAAAAACAAAAACAGAACACAGGAGAGAAACATATTCATTCTAGAAAGAGAAAGCACATGGGAAAGAAAATACCAAAAAGGGTCTAAAATGAAAGTGTTCAGATGCCTGGATTGAATCCTACGTGCCCAGAACAGAGTACAGATTGGGAACGCTACAGGTAAAAAACTATTAGAGGAGAAAAAAGGCTGCATATAAATAATTCAGAAACTGGAGTGGCACTAAGCACACACAAAACTAAAGAATAATGCCTTCAAAAGTGGAAAGAGTGGAAATTATTTCTTCATATAGAATTGTCTTCCCAACCAAACTATCCATCAAGGAAGAGGGAAGAAAGAGTTTCAGGTATTCAACGACCCACATTTCACCTTGCATCCATTCTTTCGCAGGAAGCTGTTAGAGAACTGCCCACCCAGAACGAGGGCTAAGATGACACAGGAGCCAGGAAACAAGGGGAAAACACAGAAGGAAGAAAAGAGAGCCCCGAAGGACAGTGCCTGTGGACTACAGGTTTGTGTGCCCCCAGACTCGTGTGTCAGGAGGGAGGGCCTCTGGAAGGTGCCTGAGCTTAGACAGGCTGTGAGAGTAGGGCCCACCGTAAGACAGCGGACCTCACTCACAAGGGGATGGAGTACCAGGAGAGGACGCAGCAGGAAGGCGGCTGTGTGCAAACCCCCTAGACAGTCCTCCCGAACCCACAAGGCTGACACTCGGATCCTGGACTTCCAGCCTCCAGAACTGTGAGAAACTGCTGCTGTTTAAGCCACTCAGTCTACAGTATTTTTGTTCTAGCAGCTGGAACAGACTAGACAAAGGGCTCTGCAGCAGGCTGAGGGTACCAGTGCACACGGAAAACGGCACAGATGGTTCACAGCTTGCATCTCCAGAGTCCAGCTCGGTGCTTGACACACTGCAAGATACTCAACTTGAATTAATGATTAACAGTGGTCCTGAAGCATAGCAAGCCTCAAGAAACTGAATGAACACAGCTCATGTGGATAGACACAGTACAATATAGCTGTGTTCCAGTGACCAGGATACACTCTAGAATGTAAAAATCAGCAGCGTGTTTTGAAAGAGAATGCATACCCCGAAGGATATAGCTGTCATTTGTTTTTCACTACCCAGACACCAGGATACAACTGTGTGTTCTACTCTTGGCTATCAAAACCCTGCATGAGGAGAGTGAGGTCCATCAGGAGTCCTCTGTGAAAGCAGGTCTCCACGCGGGACTGACAATTCTTACAGACTCAATATGACATCACGTTTCCAAACACTTTCAAGGAAACATTTCTCAGCATGTTTTAGAAGCGGTCCATGGCCTTCACTTTCATAGTGACTGAAGTAGAGACCAGCTTTACCTGAGTTTACAGAGTTTCAGCGTGCTGAAGGAATAAATACAGAGAAGAGAAAATGACTGACTAGCAGGCCTCTGATCCCCTGGAACTGTTGCAGACTGACAATTTTAAGCTATAGTAAAGCTGCTGTTAGTACCTTCTGGCTAAAGTTTGGCTGAAAGAAATGTTATATTATATTCTTTTCTTTTACTGAGAAGATATTTGTTGCAAGACAGAAGTGTGTATGCACATTTGTGCATGTGTGTGTGTTTAGTGTGGGAAGCACTTATTTTATTCCAAAGAAGGTCAAGTCTATACCCAGACTAGCTAGTGCCTCCCCTCAATTCACTCCAAGCGACTGACTTAGTCCACTAACACTGCTACAAGATAAAACGTTTCAGACAAAGAGGCCACTCACTTGGCACACAGGATGAAGTAACGTACCTGCTAGGATCTTAAGAAAAGTGTAAATAAATGCTAGTGAAATAGCTCCTTCTCTAAAAGGGCAAATGCAGGTGCAAGTACTTTACAGAGAAGTAGACACAATGTAACAGGTGAGCACGGGCACCTCCGCATAAGGGTATTAACGGCAATATTCAGTTCAGTTCAGTCGCTCAGTCATGTCTGACTCTTTGCAACCCCATGAATCGCAGCACGCCAGGCCTCCCTGTCCATCACCAACTCCCGGAGTTCACTCAAACTCACGTCCATTGAGTCGGTGATGCCATCCAGCCATCTCATCCTCTGTCGTCCCCTTCTTCTCCTGCCCCCAATCCCTCCCAGCATCAGAGTCTTTTCCAATGAGTCAACTCTTCGCATGTAGTGGCCAAAGTACTGGAGTTTCAGCTTTAGTATCATTCCCTCCAAAGAAATCCCAGGGCTGATCTCCTTTAGAATGGACTGGTTGGATCTCCTTGCAGTCCAAGGGACTCTCGAGAGTCTTCTCCAACACCACAGTTCAAAAGCATCAATGCTTCAGTGCTCAGCCTTCTTCACAGTCCAACTCTCACATCCATACATGACCACAGGAAAAACCATAGCCTTGACTAGACAGACCTTTGTTGGCCAAGTAATGTCTCTGCTTTTTAATATGCTATCTAGGTTGGTCATAACTTTTCTTCCAAGGAGTAAGCGTCTTTTAATTTCATGGCTGCAGTCTCCATCTGCAGTGATTTTGGAGTCCCCCAAAATAAAGTCTGCCACTGTTTCCACTGTTTCCCTATCTATTTCCCATGAAGTTATGGGACCATGATCTTCGTTTTCTGAATGTTGAGCTTTAAGCCAACTTTTCCACTCTCCACTTTCACTTTCATCAAGAGGCTTTTCAGTTCCTCTTCACTTTCTGCCACAAAGGGTGGTATCATCTCCATATCTGAGGTGATTTATTATTAACAAGTATTTCAATGATCTATTACTTGGCACATTCTTTGGAAAAATATTATAAAACACAAAGCTGAAAAGCACTGGAGAAGAAAACACAAATCAATGTATATAGGTTATCTAATAATCACAAGGAATACCTTGTTGAAAACACTCTAAAGGCTTTTTAAGATGGAGTACCACTGAAGGTTTGAAGTTAATTTCCAGTGTCCATAAAACAGCCCTTAATCTTTGATCTAAAAAGTAGCCCCATAATCTTGGATTCCAGAAAATCTATCTCTTTTCTGGGAGATGTTTCAAGACTCTGAGTCATTATATTGTAAATCTGAAAGGGGTTAATAAATAGCAAGGTCACTCTATTCCCAGAACTTCTAGCCAGCTGGGAATAACTATCTACTGCCCACGTCTAATCTTAGTCAACAAATACTTCAATGGTCTTCATTAGCAAACGTCCTTCTTGTCCTCGGTAATGAACATCAACATTCTCATTAAGTCAAGACTCTTCCCATTAACTGTTTACATAAATGTCATCGTTAAGTACATATTTCAGCCATATCAACAGATCATCACCAGTCCAGATGGACAGCTATTTCGGACTGTGATTTATGCAGTGTTTGAATTCACGGCACAGAATTTTTCTTACCCTTTCATCCTGAGAACTGATTTAAAGAAAATACGGATTGTGTAAATGTCAGGAGACCATAACTAGTGGTAGTTTCAAAATACTATATTCACAAGTCTTAAATACTTAAATTAACAATGTCATAAACCTGCAGGTAGGGTTTCCAGAAAATTTATTGCCTGAAGCAGGATCTTCTGAGATGAAAGAGGAAATCTGTTGATAATCAGGTCAAGATCACTGGTATAAAGTGGGCCTGTTTCCAGCTCTCAACACATATGGTTACTCTACATGTCCCTATTAGGTCTCTTCTAATTAGTTTTGTGTAGGCTTTGCCAATTTTCATCCAATTAAGTTCAAGGATTAGGTGCTTAGTGTTTTAAAGACGCTATTCAAGAAAGTAAGTTTTCCATGGGAATTAAGCTGGGTCTTTAATGTTAAAAAAAAAGAACTATATGCGTGTCTTGAATGGTTAGTGTTAAATTTTGAAATCTAAAAACAAGCTTTTAAAAAAGCCTGACACATTTCAAAATAATTGAGAATTAATCTTGGCAAAGTAAATGAAAACTGTTGGTAGTAATTTAGGACTTCTACATCAGACAATAAATGTATATGCAGAACTATCTTTAAATGACCAAAGTCTTATGCAAATAGAGCACCAAATACTTGACTAAACAGTAACATTAAAGCCATTGTACCACGCAGGGAAAATTCACAAGCCCACATATAAAGAAAGGATACGAAAGCATATGTACACACACACCCCTCTCTCTCTCTCTCATATGCAACAGAGCCCAGCACTGAATAGCCTGACACAGCACACCAGTGAGGGGCTCCCTCTGAAACTCGACTCAGCAGGTACTTGGGTCCAGCGCTCACTGGCGTCTGCTGATCCATCACTCACAGAACCGGCAACCAGCTCCAGTCAACAAGCGACACACTAGCTCTCACACTTGACCAAAAGTCTTTGTGACAAACTGAGTTAAGCTGGGGTCTAGATCACCAAAAAACAAAGCAGAACAAAAATAAAACTAAACAAGAGGGAGTCAGGAGAGCAGGATATATAGGAATATAGCCTTGTGAGGCCAGATTTTTAAAGAGAAGCTAGAAATCTGGCTGTTTTATGTAGAATCTTCTACCTTTTAAATTTCAGCAACCATTTCAAACTAGAAAAGAAACACAGGCCAAAATAAGTCTGTGGGTCAAATATAGCCTATAAGTTCATCTCCTAGGATTTTTAAAATGTCTATTCCTGATTTGTTATGGAATCTCATTCTGTCTAAAGATATTTTGTACCACAAATATTTTAGTTTAAAGCTGAATTTGTTACAGTATCACTTTTGGACACAAGACACCTGGGGTCTTAGCTCTCTGAAGAGGGATGGAACTTGAACCTGCCGTGTTGGAAGGCAAAGTCTTATTAACCACTGGACTGCCAGGTAAGTCTGTATACCATTTAACTTTCCACGTTTATCAAGTAGTATCTCACCAAAGCCCACCCCTAAAGATTCAAGTGGCCTTTAAATTATGAAGGACTAATGAATGAAGAGAGCTGCAGTCACGAGATAAGGCCATCAGGTGAAGGCAGCAAGCAAACTGGGGGAGGGGGTGGTAGGAAAACACAGCTCAATTTCCCCTCATTTATGAGACTCTGCACGTCTCATAAAGCACAGCCACCACTTTAGAACCAACGGTGTGTATTACAGATTTGTTTCACACATTAAAGTCAGTATTTTAGCCAAGTACACAGTGCTGAGGAATATGCAGTTTAATTAGTGGATCAAGAGTGGGCTTGGGATGCTCAGGTTTAATGAACTCTGTGGGGTTAAAACAACCTGTGTTAAGTCTGAGAGGGGATTCTCAATATACAACTATCACACAAACCCTTGATTTCTTAAAGCTTTCTTTCACAAAAGATTATAAGAAAAACTTTGTTGGAAGACATTTTGGCAATTTCTTATAAAACTAAATGTATTCTTACTGTATGATCTAACAATTGCACTTCTTGGTATTTACCAAACTGAACTGAAAACTTGTATCCACAGAAAAACCTGCACATGGATGATCATAATTGCCAAATCCTGCAATCAGCCAAGATGTCCTTCAGAGTGTGTTAGCTGCTCAGTCGTGTCCGACTCTTTGTGACCCCATGGGCTGTAGCCCTCCAGGCTCCTCTGATCACAGAATTCTCCAGGCAAGAATACTGGAAAGTGAAAGGGAAAGTCGCTCAGTCGTGTCTGACTCTTTGTGACCCCATGGACTATGCAGCCCATGCAATTCTCCAGGCCAGAATACTGGAGTGGGTAGTCTTTCCTTTCTCCAGGGGATCTTCCCAACCCAGGTCGCCCACATGGCAAGTGGATTCTTTTCCCACCTGGGCCACAAGGGAAAAACCCAAGAATACTGGAGTGGGTTGCTATTCTCTTCTCCAATGTCCTTCAGTAGGTGAATGGATAAACTGTGATGCATCCAGAAAATGGAATACTATTCAGAACTAAAAAGAAATGGTTATAAAGCCATGGAAAAACATGAAGAACTGTAAGTGTATATTATTAAGTGAAAGAAGCCAACCTGAAAAGGCTACATCCTATTGTAATATCAACTGTATCACATTCTGGAAAAGGCAAAACTAGGAGCAATAAAAGATCAGTGTTGTTAGCTGGCAGGAGGGGAGGGATGACCAGGTGAGGCACAGGAGATTTTTAGGGCAGGGAAACAAATCTGCATGATACTACAATGAGGGCCACGTGGCATCATGCACTTGTCAGAACCCAGGGAGTGTTCAACACCAAGACGGAACCTAAGGTGAACTATGGACTCTGGATAATTACGATGCAGGTTCATAGATTATAATAAATGAACCACTTTGTGAGGGATGTTGATAACGGGGGTGGCTTTGTGCGGTGGGGTGGGAGGGCTGAGGTATATGGGAACTTGGTACATTTTGCTTTGAAACTAAAACTACAAAAAATGGAGCTTATTACTTAAGACAAACAAAAAATACAGGCCACCTACTAGGGAAAAAAGTCTTCAAAATGTTTATGTTAATTAAGACAGATTCTAGGGGAAAACAGTAAATCTTTTTTCTCTGGATTGTTATTTATGATCAGTTCTTTCATCCTTTCCTTTGTTCATCCATCCACTCACTACTCTAGACAAAACAAACCATTTAGATAAATATATAAAACACTTTAAATTTCAGATCCTTTGTGGAAAGAGGTAAGTGAAAATAAAAATGCAAGTGATTAACTATCACAATGGGTACAATCTTTTGTCCTTTAAGACAGTAATCCAAACTAAAAAGCCTTACAGAAAGAGAAGAAATAGTTTGGGCGTCTGACCATCTACTACGAGACATCATGTTTTTCTCCCTTGATTCTCTCCACAAATGCACACATTCTTCACAACTTTAAACCCCTTGAGGGAAAACCTAGTTTTATTCATAAGCCATTGCTCCATTAGTACTTGCTAAATAAATGAACACCATTTCTCACATCACACAAATGAGGACAGAAAGATTAATCACTTATCAGTAAGTGGCTCCAGACGATATTTAACCATAACAAGGAAAAAGCAGCAGCAGCTTAGAAATCATTGGAAGGACTGATGCTGAAGCTGAAGCTCCAATACTCTGGCCACCTGATGTGAAAAACTGACTCACTGGAAAAGACCCTGATGCTGGGAAAGATTGAAGGTGGGAGGAGAAGGGGATGGCTGAGGATGAGATGGTTCGATGGCATCACTGACTCGATGGACATGAGTTTGAGCGAGCTTCGGGAGTTGTTGATGGACGGGGAAGCCTGGCATGCTGAGTCCATGGGGTCGCAAAGAATCGGACACGACTGAGCAACTGAAGTGAACAGCTCATACCAGTTAGATAAATGCTGGAGATGATGCAGAGAAAAGGGAATCGTCCTGTAACTATTAGTGGGAATGTAAACTGGGGCAGCCACTATGGAGAGTAACATGGGGGTTCCTCAAAAAGCTAAAAGTAGAATCAGCAAGTGAATCAGCAAACCCACTCCTTGCCACATACCCAAAGCAAACTCTAATTGATACATATGCCTCAAGTTCATGACAGCACTGTTTACAATAGCCAAGACATGTAAGCAACCCAGATGTCTATCAACAGATGAGTGGATAGAGAAGATGTCACACGCGCACACACACACACACACACACACACACACACACACACACACAGTGGAATATGATTCAACTGCCCAAACCAGAGATTATCATACTAAGTAAAGTCAGAGAAAGACACATACCATATGACATCACTTACACGTGAGATCCAAAGCATGATACAAACGAACCCATTCACAGAACAGAGACAGCCTCACAGAAAACAAGCTTACGGTCATAAAGGGTAAAGTGCGGCAGGCGGGGGGTGGGGACGGGTATCAATCAGGAGTTTGAGACTGGCAGATACAAAGTATTATATATAAACTAAACAACAAACGACCTACTGTATAGTGCAGGAAACTTTATTCAGTATCATGTAATAACCTGTAATGTAAAAGATGAAAAATATACACACACACATGCACACACACATACTATGTATATACACACATGCACACACATACTATGTATATACACACATGCACACACACATACTATGTACACACACATACTATGTATATATACACACACATACTATGTATACACACACACATACTATGTATATACACACACATGCACACACATACTATGTATATACACACACATGCACACACACTATGTATACACACACATGCACACACACATACTGTGTATATACACACACACATACTATGTATACACACACATACTATGTATATACACACACGCACACACAATGTATACACACACAATGTATAACACACACAACTGAGTCACTCCACTCTATACCAAAAACTAAGACTACACTGTGAAAGCAACTATATTTTAATAAATTCCAAGACAACCTCCCTCCCTCATACAACCATTCAACGGGACTCTGTTATTGGAAGTTACACGTGAGAAGGCAGGTATTTTCCTCCAAAGGGTTCTTCAGGGGCACCGGACTTTGTAACAAAGGCTTCTCCCTCCGGCCCATAAAGGCAGGCAGGCATTCGGCGGCGGCGCCCGTGGGAGGGTCTGTGCAGCGCTGGGCGCAGGCTCACGTGCGCCGCAGAGGGCCCGCTGCCCCGCCATCTCACACGCGGGCGCGGGCGCGGGGCGCGGGCGCGGGGCGCGGGCGCGGGCGCGGGCGCGGGCGCGGGCGCGGGGCGCGGGCGCGGGGCGCGGGCGCGGAGCAGACCCTCGGCAGCTAGCCAGGGGCCCCGGGCGGGCGCGCCCTGCTCTCGGGAGGCTCACCCTCCAGGGCCCGCGAGGCAGTGCACGAAGCCCAGCCGACACAGCAGGCTGAGGGCCAGAGGGTGGGAGACTGGACAGAGGGGCGCTCTGCAGACTCAGGAGGGGAAGGCGTGTAGGCAGGGGGTACCGGAGCCAAGCCCGGTCGGAAGGGCTGGGAAGGGAAGCGCCGCAGAGGACGCAGCAGGTCAGACAGGAGAAGACACGCGCTCCCGAGGGCTGGCGCCGTCCACGCCACGCTCACCCACCCTGCCAGCAGCAGACCCTGGCTGGCCGCCCTGAGCTCCGCGGCCCAAGGGGCCTTCTTCTTCCAGCCCACAGGTGATACTACGGTCCCTCCAGGCCGGCTCACGGCAAGGCATGTACATGTGGCTAATGACGTTAGTTACATAACAGAGCGTGTGTGTGTGTGTGTGTGTGTGTGTGTGTGTGTGTGTGTGTGTGTGTGTGTGTGTGTGTGTGTGTGTGTGTGTGTGTGTGTGTGTGTGTGTGGTCGTGCGCGCCTGCGGACGCACTTCTCTTCTGTCTGTGTGTGTGCGCGTGCGTGCGTACGCACTTCTGTGAAGAGAAGGGGGGTGGGGAGGGAGAGGGACAGAATTTTAACAGCACAATCTTATCAAAGGTTTAAAAGCAGGAAATGGCTACCCCAAACTTTCTGAATAAGTGTGTGTCTGTACACAAACAGGGCTTGCCGGGTGGCACTAGTGGTAAAGAGTCTATCTGTCTGCAGTGCAGGAGACCTGGGTTCAATCCCTGGGTGGGGAAGATCCCCTGGAGAAGGGAAAGGCTGCCACTCCAGTATTCTGGCCTGGAGAATTCCATGGACTGGATAGTCCAAGGGGTCACAAAGAGTCTAACAGGACTGAGCGACCTTCACTCTCACCCTACCCACAAGCATGAAGACCCCAGACTGATGGGAACCAGAAGGCTGGCGATGCTGATTCCCACTATACCTCACCACCAACCAATCAGAAGAACATCTATGACCTGACTACACCCTCTTTAACCCATTACTATAAAACTTCTCATTACTCTCTCCAACAGGGGACACACAGTTCTGGGGGCACAAACCCGCTGTAGCTTGGCCTAGCAAAGCAACAATGCTCTTCTTTTCTACTTCACTCAAAGCTTTCTCCCAGATTTAATTTGGAGTTGGGTACAGAGGCCAGATTAGGCTTCAGCAACAAAACCAAATTATACTTGGTAAATTAGGTAGTGTGTATATACTTATTTTATAAACACACTACAACCAAGTAATTCTACTTTGACCATCTTATTTTCTTGAAACAATGTTGCTGTTTCTTGAAACAACAGTAACTGCTAAATAAAATCAAGCTATCAGGACTTTATGCAAAGAAAAAGAGTCACTAAAATTATAAGCCATGAGGAAAGCAAAAGTTTCATAGAAGTAAGAAAGCTGAAAGGTTAAAAGTAAAGGAATAAGTCATACATCAACCAAAGGCTAGAAGTACAAACTTCTTTCATTAAAAAAAACTTTGGTGGGGGAAGAGTATCAACTGAAGAGAATTTCATAAAGATTTAGAATCAAATTCAAGTTACATATTATGTTGACCCAAGTTCAGTTCAGTCGCTCTATTGTGTCTGTTTGTGACCCCATGGACTGTAGCACACGAGGCCTCCCTGTCCATTAGCAACTCCCGGAGCTTGCTCAAACTCATGTCCATTGAGTTGGTGATGTGATCCAATCATCTCATCCTCTGGCATCCCCTTCTCTTTCTGTCTTCAGTCTTCCCCAGCATCAGGATGTTTTCTAATGAGTCAGTTCTTCGTATCAGGTGGCCAGAGTATTGGAGCTTCAGCTTCATCCCCCATCCAGTGATTTCTAAGCTGCTGCTGCTTTTCCCTTGTTATGTTTAAATATTGTCTGGAGCCACTTACTGTTAAGTGTTTAATCTTTCTGTCTTCATTTGTGTGATGTGAGAAATGATGTTCATTTATTCAGCAAATACTGATGGGGCAATGGCTTATGAATAAAACTAGGTTTCCCCTCAAGGGGTTTAAAGTTGTGAAGTAATTCACCATGAACTACAGACACATTCCTAGACTACAAAGGAGCAATATATATTTAGTTTTAATTATTTTAGTCTTTGTTGTACGTTACTTTCAAGTACAATCAATGTAAGAGTTTTCACGTGGCACCAGTGGTGAAGAGTCTGCCTGCCAATGCAGGAGATTTAAGAGATGCAGGTTCAATGCCTGGTTCAGGAAGATCCCCTGGAGGAGGGCACAGCAATCCACTCCGTATTCTTGCCTGGAGAACCCCATGGACAGAGTGGCCTGGCGGGCTACAGTCCATAGGGGCACCAAGAGTCAAACAGGACTAAAGCAACTTAGCATGCGTGCAAGCAAGCACAATGCAGATACTTAAGAATCAGATTTTGCTTTATTTCTTCCCAAAGAAGGTGGTGCTGTGTGCTCAGTCATGTCCGACTCTTTGCGATCCCATGGACGGCAGCCCACTAGGCTCCTCTGTTCAAGGGATTCTCCAGGCAAGAATACTGGAGTGGGTTGCCATTTCCTCCTCCAGAAAAAAAGGTGGTATTAATCTATTTTCCCTCACATTATTGGTAAATTTGACTGCAAACCTGACAATCACAAATTGGCCCCTGCCATCTACAACAATTAAATCATGCTGCTGCAGCTGCTGATCCTCGATCCCTGCTGAAAGGAATTCAGGGTGGAGGGCAGACATGAGGTGCTTCGTGCTGGGGGCGGGGCGCTGGAAAGCAGATCCTCAGACAGTCAGATAGTTTCAGGAGCTGATTTTATGAGGCCAAGTCTGGTATCTCCTTATAACTAGAAAAGCACTAAAATCCTTCATAGTGACGACTGTTCCTCACAACTAGCAAAGCTCCACAGACTAGTAGAAACCTTCCAGAAAGATATGTGCTTGACCGTATGTATTCCCTCTTCACAAGAATCAAATATACACTGACTGTTCCCCCTTGCCTCTTCAGAATAGTCTCAGAGCTATCTGAGGTGCTGACTCCTGAGCTGCAGTCCTCATTTTGACCCAAATAAAACTTAACTGACAACCCTCACATTGTGAATATTTTTTCAGTCGACAAACTCATCAATTATATTTTCTTTAAGCTCTGATAATAGTAATAAAGCATTTCCATGCTCCCCAAATGGAAGTTTAATCACAAATGCATTCCCAGTCTCAGTGTTACAGTTAGGGGTAAAGTTAAAAGACACATAAAATAAATTTAAAAGGAGATACCCCAAGGGAAATTCCCAGCTGGACTGATTTGCTGGTTTCACACTATAACTTGAGAATATTCCTAAGTCCTTACATTATATTCTACTATTACAGCCACCATGTTTTTCCATGAGAGGAAAACTCAGGGCACCCTGAATTATGGCACTTATATAAAGTTAATTAAACCATACTACATATAATAAAACCAAAACTACGAATGAAAGGGAGCCCCCCATAGAACTGAGTTTCCCTGCAAGCTTATCATCAACCTTTCTATCTGAACCAGTATTTCCTTTCAAGTCCCTTTTCTGTTCCCCTCAGGACTGAGGCTATCAAAGCAAACAGGATAATACTGAAACCCAGCGGGACCCTGCCAAGCCCGCCCTGGTACAAAAGCCCCCTCCACGTCCCCTGTTTCTTGTCTGTAGGAAAAAGTCTTTAGTCTCCAAAGGGCTTCCCTGAGTTAACAGAAAGCAGACTCAATTAGTAACTAATTAGGAAAGTGAGAGACTGCAGAAACAAAGGAACAGCAGTCAAGCAAGAAAAGTCATGATAGCTCAACAATCTCGTGCAAATCTTCGAGCTGTTCTACAGAAACTAAGACCTCCACCCACCCACCCAGGTGGAGGATGGTGAGGACACGTGCAGACCCCAGACGGCTCGGAACCAGGAGGCTCGTGATTCAGATTCCCAAAGCACGACGCTGCCAACCTGTCAGAAGAAATCCTGGCCCTGCGGCCCTCACCCCAAACGTTGCCTCTAAAAGCCCCTCCTTGAAAGCCATCAGGAAGTGCGGGTCTATTGAGTATGAGCTGCTGGTTCTCCATGCTTTGTGCTTGTTTGTGTTTAGGGGCTCAGTCGTGTCCAACTCTTTACGACCCCATGGACAGCAGCCCGCCAGGCTCCTCTGTCCATGGGCATTCTCCTCCAGGGGATCTTCCCAACCCAGGGATTGAACCCAGGTCTCCTGCACTGCCGGTGGATTCTTCACCACCTGAGCCACCAGGGGAGCCCTGCAAATGGCACCGTGAAAACAAATGCTGCATTTTTCTTCACCACAACCTGGTGTCAGCAGACCGACTGGCTTTGCTGCTCATGAACTCGAGTTTGTTCCAGTAGTTCAGTTCAGTCCCTCAGTTGCGTCTGACTCTTTGCGACCCCATGGACCGCAGCACACCAGGCCTCCCTGTCCATCACCAACTCCCGGAGCTCACTAAAACCCATGTCCATCGAGTCAGGGATGCCATCCAACCATCTCATCCTCTGTCGTCCCCTTCTCCTCCCGCCTTCAATCTTTCCCAGCATCAGGATCTTTTCCAATGAGTCAGTTCTTCTCATCAGGTAGCCAAAATATTGGAGTTTCAGTTTCAGCATTAGTCCTTCCAATGAATATTCAGAGTTGATTTCCTTTAGGATGGACTGGTTTGATCTTGTAACAGAACTACAATATATTGATGACCAGTTCCTAACAGTCAAGGATTCTTGCCAATGGAAATGCTTGATAGAAACCTATTTCCCACTCAGATCTCATATTAGCTTTTTAACCTAAAAGTCAGTTAAATGGCACCGTGCAACTGTAATTCTTTAACATCTGACCCTGGTACACTGCCATGATTTCCAAATGCGCCCCTGCCGGCTGGTATCTTTTCAAGCCTGACTGTCTCCCCAGGCCCTGGTCTCCTCCTGTGCATGCACCCAGAGCACCATAACCGTGCAGCTGAGATCGAGCCACCAGATAACGCGGAGAAACGAAACTACATACAGACCCGTTCAGGTCCCTAAATGACTGTGAGGAGCAGAGTCCCTTCTGTCCTGGAATACACGCCTACCCAGAAAGAAATGAACGTCCACCTCCACTGCATTTCTCAGGTGGCTGTGACCGTGTTCTGCCCCCTTCTAAGTCATATGTAACTCTACAGGATGACATCCCTCAAAAATTATGTAGCAACTATTTTCCGAGAAGGATTTTACATAGTTCATGTGATCTCATGCCAGTCCTGGGGATCATTCCCATTTAACAGAAGAAGACAAAGAGCGCCAGGAAACCAGCTGAGCCGACAAGGAGACCAGCGAGAAATGGCAGAGCTGGCGTCTGAATGCCAGTGTCGTAACTGGAACAGAGGCCAGCACGTTCGTGGCAAGTCCTGCTTCTCATGCTCGTTTGTCTAACTACTGTCTATGGCTGCTTTTGTTGGGACAGAGACATTACAGCCCACAAAACCTGGAGGATTTACTGTCTGGCCTTTGAGAGGAAAAGTCCACTGACCCCTGATCCAGAGCCACACGCTGTCCCTGTGCCTCTGCTCACCAGGGCCAAGACAGGCATGCAGAGACTGTGCCCGGTGCAGTGCCCCTCCACTCCTCCCAGGGCTCACCCCCCTGTCCGCAGCCCTCAGCTTCCTGCCCCCAAACCCACCACTCTTGACCAGGACCGGACTGCGTCTCCCTCACACAAGGCACTCCATTACAACCATGGAAGTCACATCTCGGGCTTCCGACCTTCTCGACGCTATATATACAACTTAAAAAAAAAAAAAAGCAATTTCAAAATTAAAAACTTTATGTAAGTTGCTTAAAATCAATACTTGATTCAAGGGTAATTAAAAACCTGAAAACAGTAACACCAGAAGCAGAAAACACAATGCATCAAATTCTGCATACTTTATATTTTGTGGTATATATTCATTTTGCTTTGGTTTTGTCTGTAAAGGCCGTTTCAAGACACAAAACTATGACATAACACTCCCTGAAATAGAACCCTCAAAGACCACGAACAGCAGACTTCTGTTCATTTTATCCCTGTTTCTAACCAGCACTGGAGCTGCATGAGCAACTGGATATGAATTGAGTCACAAAAGCTCCCAGAAGCATCAGTCTGAATAAGGTATGAGAAAAAGTGACTTCATCTACACCATTTATTTCACTAACAAATGGAAATATTTGTTTTTCACAACAAATATTTTTTGAACACCTACTATGTATCAGGCAGAGGTGTACAGTCACCCAATACTCTAAAGCATGAGCCAAGTATTTTTCAAGTACTTATCATTTGTGAGACAAAATAGATTAAGACAAAACACAGTCACCATCTGCAGTCATTTAATAAGCCAATTACTTCTAAATTTTTAAATTTTCATTCTTATGTGTTTCAAGGTTAAAAAAAGGAGTGGGGGAGTTTTGACTCCTCCCGCCACAAACTGCCAGCTGTGAAGGAGCTTATGAAGGTCGGATCTATGTGACTGGGACATGTGCTGTGAAGAGGAGGCTGAGATCCCAGAGCCTGTTTAGCTCCTCACAGGCTATGTGTTCTCCAACAAGTCTCAGCTTAATTGTGAAATAAAGCAATTGGGAAATAATGAAAGTCCCTTCCAGGGTTTTAATTCAGGGTAAATTAATAGTATGGACAAGATAAGGGCGCCCATTCAAACACTGCTCTCCAAGACAAAACAAACAGGCACTGACAAGGATGCCTGGTTAACCCCTGCCTCCGACCTGCACCCCTGAAATCGGTCCGTCGCCAAGCTGGCAGTGCAGCCCGGGTGCTACAGACACGCCCCTCCTCTGCAGCCTGCTCGTGAGGGTCCTGGTTATCACTGACCCTCATCATGTCTCACCTGGCTGCTGCGGAAACCTCTTCTGTCTTCCCTGCCCCCAAGCCTCACCTTCCTCTAAACCTGTTGGGGTGACCTTTCAAATACATCATGCTTCTTGCTTGCTGGGAGTAATCAGATCCACCCAAAAGAGCTGCTCTATGTAACCCCGAGGTCTCCTCGCATTCTAGCCACCTCCACCAGGCTCAATTCTGAGGCCCCTCTGGGGCTGGCACCCACCCCATACTGTGCGTACCAATCGACCTGTCCCCCTGGGACTCAGTCTTTTCCTGAGCCAAAATCTGTGGGTCCAGGAACCTGGGCACTTTCTACCACAAGATCTCCTTCTGCCTGATTCTGAGCCCTGCCTCCCAGGATGTCCTGGGGTGTGCTCACAGGTGTGTGGGTGACTGGGGCGGGGGGTGGGTAGGGTAGTTTGAGCCCAGACAGAAGATAAACTCTTACAGAGCAGTGATTCTCCACGAGGAGAACAGGGCAGAATCAACTGAGATTCCGATGCATACCCTGTGCAGACATAGAGAATCTGATGAGGCTGGAGTCAGAGAAAGGGGACCTCAAGAACCGGTGCCTATTATCCACATGTGCCCTGCCCATGAGCATCAACATGAAGGCACTCTGGCAGGAAGGATCACCTCTCAAATTCTGTGGCACAAAGGTGCAGGACAAATGGATAAGCCAGAAAAGACTTCATAAGAAAGATGCCCCCAAAGGGGTAGGAGGTTGGTTAGCAATCCCCAGCTCACTCCATGCCTTCATGGGGCTAATCTGCTGCATTTAATGGGTAGAGTAGTGGCTCTTCGTCCAGCAGGACGCTGGGCAAGCAAACAGAAGGGACCGAGTCACAGGGAAGTGCGGCTGTGAGCCACTGGGTGGAGAGAGGACAAGCGGGCGGAGGAGCAGTGGCAGGGAAGAAGCACAGACAGGCTCCCTGGCAGCTCTGGGGCCCTGCGACAGAAGAGCCACTCACGTCCTTCTGAGGTCTCCCTTTCTAAGGGAAAACAGGCTAGCCAAAGGGAACGGAAGGAGAGGAAGATTGTCGCCTTCCACCATTCCTGAACTGAGACCAAGCGAGCACTGGACGCTGCCTTCATGCTGAGAAGTGACCGGAGGGGTGAGAAGTGATCTGAGGTCAGTAGCACTTGAGTCAAGGCCATCGCCAGATAGAGACAACCCTCAACTCTCCGACTGCACCAGAGCTTTCAATCTGAGCTAGCGTGATGGGTCAGACTGCATGTCCTGAGCGCTGTTTAGCAGCTTCAGAGAATGCTGAGACAAGCTCTAATCCTAGCCAGCCTGCCAGGGAGGCAGGGGAGGGGCAGGCCTGAAAGAGGACCTGGGCTCCGGAAAGAAGGGCAGTGGGGGACCAAGGCGTGGGGGACTGCTGGCAGCACTCACTGCTGGGACGAGGCAACCCCAACTTAGGGTGGTGGGCTTTTTCTTCCTTTTTTAGCTTCAAAAAGGCTGACTTATAAATAGTAGTTTGTATGTTTAGAAATTTTGGAAAGGTAGTTAAGACTGAAGGATAAAAATCATAAAATGAGAACCAACAATTAAGAGAGATTTATTTAATGGAAAACATACAAAGAAAAAAAACCCCAAATATTGGTGAGATAAATTGTGTGTTTTAGAAGGCTTTTTCCCTACCAGCCTGAACCAGCTATAACTTGAGGGGAAACTTCAGTATCTTTGGGCTTATACACAGACCAAGATTTCTTTTTTCTTCCCAAATCCATTTTGACCTGCTATAAAAAGGTCACTTGTTTCTAG
The DNA here is from genome assembly GCA_917880005.1 of Nanger dama. NCBI lineage: Eukaryota > Metazoa > Chordata > Mammalia > Artiodactyla > Bovidae > Nanger > Nanger dama. The sequence goes on along the minus strand of CAKJTW010000044.1, from coordinate 4,965,184 downwards.
AAGAAAACATTAATACCACCAGTTAACATATAATTTTTTAAAAACTGTGATAACAAGAATCAGTAACAGCTATCTCCAAGTAAATGAAACAGTGTTAGTCACTCAATCCGCCTCTGTGACGCCATGGACTGTAGCCCACCAGGCTCCTCTGTCCATGGGATTCTCCAGGCAAGAAAACTGGAGTGGGTTGCCATTTCCTTCTCCAAAATGAAACAAGACCACCAGATATCAATTTTTATTAAGAACTATTTAGATCTAAAACCAAACTTTAAGATGGGATATGCTGCGTTCCAGAAGCAACAAGCCTCTGAAAGAGGAATGAAGACTGTAAGACAGCCCAGGCCCCCAGAGAGCATTCAGTAGGTCCTGTCCAAAACTCCCACAGACCACACACCTTCTGCCCTTGGGCCGCTCACTGCACCGGTCCAGGCTCACACCCAGGAGTACAAGGTGACAAAGGACAGGGGAGGCACCGCTCAATTTCAACATAGACACTTAGCGTATTTAGTCAAACAAACTATTTCTAGGAAAGTAAACAATTACCAAAAAGCTCCATTATAAAGTTGCCAGACATATAAACTAGCATCTGGTAAAGAACATCACCATTTGACCAACATCAGAGTAATTAATTCAGGTAAGAATCATGAATGGATGCTAAAATTAGTAGATGGCAGTAGAGGAGGAATAGGATAGCTCATGGTCTCAAAATGTCTCCCTATAAAATAAGTATCTATTAATTACAAAGGGGGAAAAAGTAGTTTCACGGTGGAGGCTTAGCAAGCAGTCACAGTTACTCCTGCCCGTTGGGGGTCACACTGGCATCACGCGTTCCTATCATGGCCTTATTCTTAGAAGATACATGTGGGAGAAGAAAGCGTATAATGTTCGCAACTTATTCTCAGATGGGTCAGAAAAAACATATACACACAGAGAGAAAAATGATAGGGCAAATGTGGCAAACATTAACAACCGGGAAATCTGGAGGAAGGGGTATAGGAGTTCTTTGCACTATTCTCGAAATTATCCTGTCTGAAGTTATTTCAAAATGAAAAAAAAAAGGAGAGAGGTTAAAAATGACCACGGTCTTTTTCTATAGTAGTCCATTCACCAACAAAGAACTCATGAATGACAGTAAGTATTTCTAAAAGGTCCTTCAGCTGTTCAAAGATGTTTTCAGAAGTATAAAGCAAGATGCTTTTGATCCGTAACTGTTTTTATTAAACCTAAAGATTCAGTATTTCATCTTTTGGATCTGTTTTCCACTTTTTTTAAAAATCAACATGGCAATACCTCATTATATTCTTTGAGGTTTCCTGGACAAAAACTTGTTACTATTTTGGTCTCTAATTCATCCTTTTTGCCTGCTGTGCTGTGGGCATGACATCAATTTATTATACCCAATAATTTACAGTGCCTCCTAGTTACTAAATTACCACCATGCACACTGATGATTCACGGCGGGGTAGGCGGTGGGGGGAACTTAATATGTACTACTAGAACCAGAATACTCATCAGTTGGAAAAAGCTTAAGTCTTTGTAGTCCCCTTAACGTAAAAAAGTAGTCATTAATCTGTATATGTTCTATAAAACTTTCTGATAATCAAAGAAAACATACAGCTCTACCAGATCTTGATAGCCACTTGCTGAAAGACACATAACGCAAAACCTAAATGGCATTATAAAACCCTTATGAATTTGACATTTCAACTGATGACTATCTGTACTAGCCATTCTGACACTGGGACACACAAATCCACACACATTTAAACTGCTCAAAGTGGAAAACGTTAATTTTGAAGATGGTTTGACAATTTGCTCTATCTCCCATACTCTCGGTATGGTACTGATTTCTATCAGGTTGGTGCAAAAGTAATTGCGGTTTTGGATTTTTGAAATTTGCCATTTGATACTGGAACACATTGTTAAATAAATGTGGTTATGTTACACATCATTTTGATGCACATTTCTTTGATTTGCGTTTTTTGTTAATGACTTATTATTTATTATTTATTTTAGACTAGGGAAATGATGTCAGACAAAACCCAAATTCAATCAATTTTCTTATTCAAGTTCAAAATGGGTTGTAAAGCAGTTGGAGGTTCAAGAAGTCTTGCAAAGCAGACGAGAGCCCTGAAGATGATGAACGTAGTGGCCAGTCATCAGAAGCTGACAACGACTGAGGGCAGTCATTGACGCTGTTCCTCTTACAGCTACACGAGAAGCTGCCAAAGAACTCAGCGTTAACAATTCTACAGTCGTTCAGCATTAGCAGCAAACAGGAAAGGTGAAGTCAGCTGGGTAAATGGGTGCCTTGTGAACTGACTGAATATTTTAAAACTGGTCATTTTGAAGTGTTGTCTTCTCTTATTCTATGAACCAATGAACCGTTTCTCAGTTGGACTGTGACATGTGATGAAAAGTAGATTTTATATGACAACCAGTGATGTCTGGAACAAGAAGCTCAAAGCACTTTTCAAAGCCACGCTAGCACCAATAAAAGGTCACGGTCACTGTCTGGTGGTCTGCTTTCTGGTTGAAGCCACTACATCTGAGAAGTATGCTCAGCAAGCTGAGGAGATGCACCGAGAACTGCAATGCCTGCAGCAGGTATTGGTCAACAGAAGGGCTAAACTGTTCTCCACAACAACATCCAAATGTATGTCGCATAATCCATGCTTCAAACATTGAACGAATTGGGTTACAAAGTTTTGCCTCATCCACCATATGCATCTGACTTCTCACCAACTGACTACCACTTCCTTCAAGCATCTCAGCAACTTTTTGCAGGGAAAACACTTCCAAGACCAGAAGGAAGCAGAAAGTGCTTTCCAGGAGTTTGCAGAATCCCAATGCACGGATTTTTACACTACCGAACAAACGTACTTACTGTTGGCGTACTGTGTGTTGATTGCAATGGTTTCTATGCAGATTAATAAAGATGTGTTTGAGCCTAGCTATAATGACTGAAAATTCACAGTCCCAAACTGCAGTTATGTTTGCACCAACCTAATATTTCAAGTGCATATAGGTAGGGAAACGTTCCACCCTTAAGCTAACTAAGGGTCTTTGATTTTTGATGAATATTACACGGTGTATGACCAAATGTGAAGTTTAATTTCAAAACCAAACACAAGCCTGCATTCCTTTCTCTCCCACCTGGGGCAGTCTGAGCAAACAGGTAGGGTCTAGGAAATGGACTGAGGCCATATGGGCAGGTCAGGCTCTTGTGCCAGGTGTGAGGTCAGACAAAGCAGCAGAAGAACCAATTCCCAAGTGTTTGTTTTTAAAGAGTCATAATGATCCACTGAGAAAGGCGGACAGATAGCAAAGGGCAGAGGAGCGTGCAGTCCATGGGGTCGCAAAGAGTTGGACACAACGTAGTGACTGAACAACCATTAGAGAAGCAACTAAGCCTCTGAGACAGGGTGGGGACGGGGGAGCAGCTGCTTGACGGGTCACGGGGCTCTGAAGACCGCGGAATGCTAAGTGCTATGGTTACAACTGAGACGTGTTTCCTGTGGAAGTGGCTCAGAGCCCATTTACATACATTCATTTCATACAAGTACCACTTTAGAAAATAAACAGATGACAAATTATTATTCACTGAAAGAATATGGTGTTACATAAGTAAACTAGGGAAGTCAGAAAGGAGAGGAGCATTATACAACATCAATAAATCTGTTACAGAAAAGAACAGGGTAAAAGAGACGATCTAGCCTGTGAGTAAACAAATGCATTAAAAAAAAAGTCTTTTTTTTTTTTTTTTTGCTGTTCTGGGTCTCAGTTGCCGCGCTGGCATAAATGCATTCCTTTTTCTTTTTTGCACACATAAGTACCTTAATGGCAGAGAAGAACAGATGAGTACTCCTGCAATTTGGAGAGCACAGTCTAAAGCATTCCTCCAAAAATATTAAATTTCTTTTCCAACTTTCAATCTTAAACCCCTTCCTGACCCAGGGACAAACCTACATCTCTGGCACTGGCAGGCAGACTCTTCAGCACTGAGCCACCAGGCGAGCCCAAGCTTCCATGGTTATCCTCCGGCTACTCATTTTCCCCCACTTTAGCAGCACACACTTGGGAACCCTTTTGGAGAAGCCTGGTTCTAAAACTAGAATTTTATTTAAGAGAAATAAGACCAGACGGAAGAAAACAAGACCAACAGCAAAGAAATAAAACTTAATGGGGGAAATTTTAGTGGGATGTCTGAAACACATCTTGTCCAGTCAGGAAAAAAGCCCACTCACGATAAATATTTTCTATATTAACATAGCACAGTCAGCCAAAAAAGAAAACTCACTACCTAAAATGAGAAAGGCTTCCTTCTACACCTCATTTCTTGAAACTAACAAACAAACAAAAAGTTTGGCTAAAAGAGGAGGAAAGACTTACACCCATATAAAACTTCAGAATGGGAAGAATTAGTATCACCAAGTACTTCTCGATTTTGCCAATAGTGGTATTTTAGAAATTATTCATTCTGGTTTTTACATCACAATTCACTTTGCTGGCTGGCTAATAGCTATATAGTCTAATAATTTATATAATATTCTATTTCAATTTTAACAGATAAAAAAATATCAAGGTAACTTTATATTACCTATAAATGCTAATTTATCAAACACATAAAGTGCCTAATATGTTAGGCCTCTAAGAGGAATACAGAAATGGTTAAGACCCAATTTACCAGGAAAGAAACAAAATGGAAAATTTGATTCAAAGTCACACCGAGAGAAAGCAGATAGATCTTCAAGAGAACATACCATCAAAACAAATACTGTTTTGGTAAATTTATCAACAGGATCATAACAGGAGGGCTATGTTGCTATGCGACACAGTCAGGTATTACCTAGACTCGGGTAACTGAAACTACAGAAGCCTGTATGAAGATGGATTTAAGGGTTCTGGTTGAAGACGACGGAGCAGAAGGACACGTGCTCATCTGTGAGAGCACCGAAACCACAAGAAGCTGTTGAACAGCCACTGACAGGAGGACGCAGGAACACCCCCAGAAAAAGACGCCCGCGCCCCAAGACCAAGAAGCAGCCACAGCGAGACGGCAGCAGAGGCACAGCCACGAACCAAGCACATCCCGCACCTGCCGGAGACCCACCGCCGGAGGGGCAGGAACGCCGACGCAGCCCTCCCACTCTCCCGGAGGCTCTGGGCCCCACGTGAGGCTTCCCAGCCTGGGGGTCCGATAAAGGCACTGGGAATCCCCAGGGAACCTGACCTTGATGGCCTTCGGGATTTGACCACAGGACTGGGGAAACAGACTCCAGTCCTAGAAGCACAAAGAGCACATACCACGCCCCAGAGGAGAGGAGCAGTGATCCCACCGGAGGCTGAAGCAGACCCACCTGCTGGTGCTGGAGGGTCTCCTGCGGAGGCGAGGGTCAGCAGGGCTCCCCCACAGGGACAGGGCCCTGGCGGCAGCAATCCTGGAAGGCCCCCACAGCGTAAGCCCTCTCTGAGGTCGCCATTAACCTGCCATCAACCCCTCAGATCCCAGGGCTGGGCTGCCTCAAGCCAACCCCACCCATCAACAGATAGTTGGATAAAAGCTTTGCAGACAGAGCAAGACTCAGTTTTTCCCACTGCCAGTCCCTCCCATCAGGAAGCTTACACAAGCCTCACAGCCTCCTCCATCAGAGGACAGACAGAAGAAGCAAGAAGAACCACAATCCCACAGCTAGAATAAAAGCACATTAGAGAAAGTTAATCAGGATGAAAAAGCAGAAAGTCGTGTCCCAGATGAAGTTACCTTGTCCCAGACGACAAGATAAGACACCAGAAAAACAACTAAATGAAGTAGAGACCGTCAACCTTCTAGAAAATGAATTTAGAATAATGCAGCTGCTGCTGCTGCTGCTAAGTCGCTTCAGTCGTGTCCGACTCTGTGAGACCCCATAGACGGCAGCCCATCAGGCTCCCCTGTCCCTGGGATTCTCCAGGCAAGAACACTGCAGTGGGTTGCCATTTCCTTCTCCAATGCATGAAAGTGAAAAGTGAAAGTGAAGTCGCTCAGTCGTGTCCGACTCTTCGCTATCCCATGGACTGCAGCCCACCAGGCTCCTCCGTCCACAGGATTTTCCAGGCTAGAGTACTGGAGTAGGGTGCCATTAGTGAAGATAATCCAGGATCTCAGGAAAAAATGGGAAAGATGCAAAAAACGAACAAAGACCTGTAAGAACTAAAGGACAAACAGAGATGGAATCAACAGCAGGATAACTGAGGCAGAAGAACAGATAAGAGACCTGGAAGACAGAATGGTGGAAATCACTGCCACAGAACAGAATACTGGAAAAACAAAGAAAGAAAAAAAAAAATGAAGACAGCCTAAGAGGCCTAGATACACCAATATTCACATTATAGGGGTCCAAGAAGGAGAAAGGAGAGAGAGGGGACCTGAGAAAATATTTGAAGAGATAATAGATGAAAACGTCCCAAACATGGGAAAGGAAATCGTCGACCAAGTCCAGGAAGCACAGAGAGCCTCAGGCAGGATAAACCCAAGGAGGAATACAGCAAGACACGTAGTGATAAAACTGACAAAAATTAAAGACAGATAAAATATTAAAAGCAACAAGGGAAAAATGACAAATAACATACAAGGGAACTCCCATCAGGCTATCGGCTCACCTCTCAACACAAAACTCTACAAGCCAGAAGGGAACGGCATGATGTATTTAAAATGATGTAAGAGAAGAACTTAAAACCAATAGTATTCTACCCAGCAAGCCTCTCCTTCAGATTTGACGGAGAAATCAAAGCTTTCCAGACAAGCAAAAGATAGAAGAACTCAGCATCATCAAACCGACTTTTACAACAAATGCTAAAGGAACTTCTCCAGGCAGGAAGCACAACAGAAGGAAAAGATCTACAGAAAACAAACCCGAAACAACTGAGAAACAGGCAACAGGAGCATACCTATCGATCATTACCTTAAATGTTAATGGCTTAAACGCATCCAACAAGAAACACAGGCCAGCCGGGCAGATGGAAACATGCGCAGCATGTATGCACTTCCACTCACCACACCACTCTGGCCCTCCCAAACTGTTCACAGTCATTCTACATCATTAACCATGTTTCCATTAAGGCTTATAATCCTACTTTTCTTTTACTTTTTGTCTGGCTATTGACTGTGAAAACTGATAAACACCTTTTCTATTGTGATTATGTAACTATTATTCAATTATCATTGTATCATGATTGGTCAAAAGAAAAATAATAGAATTCTCTATCACCAAAATTAGCATTTAACAGAAAAATCTCTAGTCACTTTTAAAAAATTCAGATGCATATCAGAATTACCTTGGAATTTTGAAAAATACAAATGCCGTTATTGCTTTTGTCCTCCAGAAATCCAGATATGTTTCTAATGAGCAGCCATATTTAAAAACTGGAGTATATGAAGATGCTTTTCTTTCATCCAGTTTGTTTCACTTTTTCTATTTTGTGCTCCCATTTCATTTTTTAGTTTATGTTTCCCAATTTCTCCATCTCTTTTTTTTTGATGTTTTTCTCAAGCCTCTATCAAGCATAGTAGAAAAGCTTTGTATACATATATGTAAATAGTATGCATAATATATATCTTAGAAAATTTATTAATTTTTGCCTAAATAGCTCTACTTGTTTGACTTAGTATGACTAGAATGCTATATTTCTAACTAAAAAAAAATGCAACAAGTAACACAGATTTACTGTCTATAGCATAGGGAACTATAGTCAATATCTTATAATAACCTATAATGGAAAAAAATCTCAAAACTAAATGTATGCGTCTACGTCTAACTGAATCACCTTGGCGTGCAGCTGAAATACTATAAGTCAGCTGTACTTTCACAAAATACAGATGTTATGAAAAGGAAAAAAGATGGATTTAGGCTTCTTGCTCGTTCTGCACCTTTCCTGAAGTGAAGCCACCGATGACACCAGGCAAGGCAAGGCCCCTAACCGGAGGCAGGCAGCACCAAGCGTGGACTATCAGAGCCTGGACAGTGCAAGAGCCTGAATAAGCTGTGCATGGCTGTCCCGGGAACCACGCACAGTGGAATCTACCCAGCGAGCGCACATTTCTGAGGGCAGTGGGGGCTAGATTCTTCAACTTTCAAAGAAAGACACAAATATGGAAAAGGAGAAAATTACAATGAATCCTTTAGTGTTGAAATGGGATTCTGGGTACCAGTGTAAACTCATGGGTACAGATACAGACACATACACACACACTTTGTGGTTCAGTTCACTGAATGGCCTGAGAGTGGCAATATCCCAATGTAAACTCATGGATGGACACACACACACACACACACACACACACACACACACACACACACACACACACACACCACACACACATTTACTGAATGGCCTGAGAGTGGCAATATCCCAATGTAAACTCATGGATGGACACGGACACACACACACACACACACACACACACACACACACACTTTACTTTGTGGTTCAGTTCACTGAACAGGCCTGAGAGTGGCAATACCCCAGAAGCAACACACACACACACACACACACACACACACACACACACACACACACATTTACTTTGTGGTTCAGTTCACTGAACAGGCCTGAGAGTGGCAATACCCCAGAAGCAATGGGCACATTTAGAGCCTAGGTCCCTTTCTGGTGACTCAGCTGGTAAAGAATCTGCCTACAATGCAGGAGACCCAGGTTCGACCTCTGGGTCGGCAAGATCCCCCGGAGATGGGAATGGCTATCCACTCTAATATTCTTGCCTAGAGAATTCCATGGACAGAGGAGCCTAGCAGGCTACTGTCTATGGGGTTGCAAAGAGTCAGACACAACTGAGCGACCAACACTTTCACTTTTCCACTTTCTTGGCTTCTAAATATTTCCCATTAAAATAATCCAGGGTCTGAGATACAGCAGACTGCAGAGAAATAGCAGGGAAAAAAATTAGAGCTTAGAAGATCTTCTTGTCCAGAAAGCAAGAAACTACTCAAAATAAAGACAGATATAAGTCAAAAAGACCCAGAAGCCAACAATAAAAACAGCCACTGGACAAATCGGGGAATATTTAAACACAGAAAAATATAATAGTAAAAGATTATCACCCACTAGAAGGTCCTTCCTCATACACAGATGCATAAATAGATGGAAGTGCAAGCTCTATCTGGTTTCAACTAATAAAAGTAGAAACAATGACTGTAACTAGAAAAGCATCATTTGGCAATCATTTGTAATAATTTATTCAATGGCAACTTACTCCAGTACTTTTGCCTGGCAAATCCCGTGGACAGAGGAGCCTGGTGGGCTGCAGTCCATGGGGTCACTAGGAGTCAGACACGACTGAGCGACTTCACTTTCACTCTTCACTTTCATGCACTGGAGAAGGCAATGGCAACCCACTCCAATGTTCTTGCCTGGAGAATCCCAGGGACGGGGGGGCCTGGTGGGCTGCCGTCTATGGAGTCACAAAGAGTTGGACAGAACTGAAGCGACTTAGCAGCATTCAGCTAAAATTGTTAATGGCTATTAAAACTAGTGGGTATGAGTTTGATGAGGAATTTACGGAGCCTGAAAGTTCCTCTCCATAATGACTCTAATTACAAAAAAAAGTCAAGCACCCCAGTTTTCATAGTGGCACTATCTACAGTAACCAAGACATGGAAGCAAGCTACGCGTCCACTGACAGACAAACGGATGAAGATGCATATATAAACAAACACACAAACACACACACACACAGAATATTACTCAGCTTTAATAAGTTAGATGGTGACACTTGTAGAAACATTGATGGAGCCAGAGATTTTGATACTCAGTGAAGCAAGTCAGACATGAAAAGATAAATACCATATGATATCACTTATATGTGAAATCTAAAAAGCAATACAAACAAACTTATTTACAAAACAGAAACACATTCATAGACATAGAAAAAAAACTTACGGTTACTAAAGGGGAAAGGGGTGAGGATAGATAAATTATGAGTTTGGAAGTAATAGATACATGCTGCTGCTGCTGCTGAGTCACTTCAGTCGTGTCCGACTCTGTGCGACCCCAAAGACCGCAGCCCGCCAGGCTCCCCCGTCCCTGGGATGCTCCAGGCAAGAACACTGGAGTGGGTTGCCATTTCCTTCTCCAATGCATGAAAGTGAAAACTGAAAGTGAAGACGCTCAGTTGTGTCCGACTCTTAGCAATGCCATGGACTGCAGGCCACCAGGCTCCTCCATCCATGGGATCTTCCCGGCAAGAGTACTGGACTTGAGTGCCATTGCCTTCTCTGAGATACATACTACTATATACAAAATAAACAAGGATTTACTGTAAAGCACAGGTAACTATATTCAATGCCTTATAATAACTTATAATGAAAAAGAATATGAAAAAAATCTCTATATAACTGAATCATTTTGCTGTGCACCTGAAACTAACACAATATTGTAAAGTAATTATGTTTCAATAACATTTTTTAATTTAAAAAAGAGCAAGTAACTTTATAGTGGACAACAACACTTGATCACGTGATCAGTGTTAATACCACCACTAACAGAACAAATCAGAACCATGCGCTTAGAAATATAAGAACACAGCATTATTTCTGCCATATTCCTGCCCCAAAGGCATGACTTTAACCTAACTGGGAGAAACCAATAAGCAAGTCCAAACTGATAAACACTTCACCAGTCTATGCTCTCCAAAAGCATCGAGGTCTAAAAGACACAACACCCAGAGCACTTAAAATGCTACCTATTCTAATGAAATTTCGATTTACACAGATTTATAGAAGAATGACAAAGAAAAGCACACCTGTATGCCATGAACTTTTTCTGTTTTAAGGGAAAGGGGCTAAGTAAAAACTTTGATCACTGATACTTGAGAGACTGGAAACTGTTATACAAACTCAAAGCTCCGTATTTAAAAAAAGCTGCTAAATAAAAATTACAAAGTCAGTTGCTATGCAGCAATAATGAGATATGTTCGCACGAGTCAACAAAGGAGTAAACAACAAAAGGCAGCAAAAATGAACCTTTCTCCACTTTCTATATAACTTCCAGGGCAGAAAATGCACCCACAGAGGCACGTGCCTACACTCGTGTCAGTTTACTGGGAGGGAATGGCTATAACCATACGTTAAAGTCTACCGGTACGGGGCTGACCTACAGTAAAAGGTAATTTAAATAGCAAGTTCAATACAGAACGTGTAAAAAGTGCCTCCAACTTTGTACTTTAGCCCTTTTCAGATCACTCTGGAGCCAGCGCTGTTAAAATACTGATCAAGTTTCTCAAAGCCCCTGTCTCCGACCTTCAGTCCAGTATCTATCTTACCACCTACTCACTCACCCTGGTAAAACTTTTAAGTAAAAAGTATGGAAAGGTAAGCTCAAAAGATCTCTTATTAACCTTGATACAAGATTTGATAGTAATTACCCATTACATAGTTTGAGATTATACATTACCTTAAAATCGATCTGATTTTTCACACACTTGGCCACAGGAAGTTAAGGTTAAGAGGTAGAGTCTATGGTCTTCCTGTCTTAGAGCAGAAGTGGCTCAGTAAACATCCTCAGTACGACTACAACACAGTTACACCAAAGCACATTTTATTCCGCCTTGATTTGTCCCATGTAGTTTTGTAATCAGGATCTGGGGAAACTTTAGAGTCCTTCCCTTGTCACAATGTGGGATAACTGTGATTCGCATAAGTTCCCTTGGAGGAATCAGGCAAAGTAAGTTGGGTATATTCAAGTCTCTCTGAACAAACTGTGGAAATCTTTAATCTCTTCATTGTAATTACTTTATCAGTTACACAAAGTTCAGCTTTTCTATACAAAGGTCTGTTAGTTTACTTGTTTGTTACCTAATCAGGAAAAAGACTTTCCTTGAAACATCAAGGCAGTATGCAAAGAATAGGGTGCTTGTGGGATACCCTTATCCCCTAAAATAAAATCTAACCACTTTGGTTCATCCATCTTTCCAGTCTAATTTCCTACCAACCCATTATACTAAGACACATGTAGTTTTCACAGCAGATCAGTTTAGTTCAGTTGCTCAGTCGTGTCCGACTCTTTGCAACCCCATGGACTGTAGCACGCCAGGCTTCCCTGTCCATCACCAACTCCTGGAGCTTGCTCAAACTCACATCCATACAGTTGGTCATGCCATCCAACCATCTCATCATCTGTCGTCCCCTTCTCCTCCTGCCTTCAATCTTTCCCAGCATCAGGGTCTTTTCCAATGAGTCAGTTCTTCCCATCAGGTGGCCAAAATATGGGAGTTTCAGCTTCAAATCAGTCCTTCCAATGAATATTCAGGACTGATTTCCTTTAGGATGGACTGGTTTGATCTCCTTGCAGTGCAAGGGACTCTCAACAGTCTTCTCCAACACCAGAGTTCAAAAGCATCAATTCTTCAGTGCTCAGCTTTTTTCACAGCAGATCAGACTATCCCATATTCATGGGACTTACTGCTACCTCACCCCTGTGAGGTTGGGACCATCCAGCAAGGCTCTGGGTCCCTGTTCTCCCACACGGGCTCCTCCCTCCCACCCGTCTGTCTGGTTTCCCAGAACACTCTGTTCCTGGCTCTGCCAGCACTTCCTACTGAGATGTGAGTTTACATGCTCTCTGCCCTGCAGAACCACAGGCTCCTTGACAGTTGGGTCCCGTCTTACTCATCTTTGATCCTCCGCCTGCTTAAAAGCAGGACAACGCTTCTATCAGTCTCTACTGCTTCTATCAGATGGTAAAAATGTCATCTAAAAAAAATCCAGTGTCTGCAAGATGTGCCTTCAGTTCTATCACTGGCATTTTATTTGCCTTTGAGGGGGAAAGGATGGGATATAAGGCATAAAATTCATCTCTGCTGTGGGAAAACATCAAAAGAGAGTTGATGACTGTACATTCCTAGACTATCACGTGACTACCCTCAACCTGCCACCTTGCTTGCCCCTCCCTACCTGAACCTAGCCCAAATTACAAACAAAAATATAGAACCCGAAAAAGGCACACCAGCTGGGACTGACCATAAACAGGGTACTAAAAGTCTCTGAAAACAACAGTAAGACATTAGGAGACAGCTATTAGAACAGCTAAAATCCAAATCACTGACAAATCCAACTGCTGGAGAGATGAGAGCTACAAAAACCTTCTCACTGCCGGTGGGGATGCAAACTGGGCCAGCCACTGTGGAAGACAGCGTGGCAGCTTCTTGCAGAGCTAAACACAGGCTTATATCATCCAGCAATCACACTTCCAGAATTTACCCTACTGATTTAAGAACATATATCTATACAAAGGCACGCAGACAAACGTTTTACAGCCACTTTGTTCATAATCACCCAAACTAAAAACAATCAAATTGTCCTTCAACAGATGAACAGATTAACTATGGTACAAACAGACCATCCATTTATCTATCCGTAATACAGAGAAATAAACTACCAAGCCACAAAAGACATGGATGACTCTTAAATCAATCATTTCTTCCTAAGTGAAGAAGCCAGTCAGAAAAAGCTACACAGTGCATGATTCCAACTCTATGACATTCTGGAAAAAGTAAAACTATATAGCTGGTAAAAGAGGAGTGATTGCTGAGGGCTCAGGGGGTAAAGGGAGGGGGACGAGCAGTGGACGGGTGAAGCACAGGGATCTTTTAGGTCAGTCAGTCCAGTTGCTCAGTCTTTTCCACCTCTCTGCGACCCCATGGACTGCAACCAGGCTTCCTTACCCATCATCAACTCCCAGAGTTTGCTCAAACTCATGCCCATCCACTCGGATTTTTGAAGATAGTGAAACTATTCTATGTAATATGAAACTGTAATATGGACGTAAAACACTATGTACGTATTTGTCAAACCCCATGGAACTTCACAGCATTTAAAGTCATTTAAAGTCACTGAAGGGACCGGTGGTCCAGTGGTTAAGACTCTGCACGTCCACTGCAGGGGTACAGGTTTGATCCGCAGCCAGGGAACGCAGATTCCCACATGCCATGCAGTGCAGCCCACCCAAACAATTAAAAATAAACATGAAGTCACTTGAGAGGAAAGGCAAAGGACCTGAGCAGTTAGGCCAAGGGACGGCGGATGCTGAGAGCCCGGTTTTCACTGCTGTAGTGGAAAGGTTATAGTTAAGCAAAAAGAGAAGGCTAGAGTGGTTCACGTGGTATGGATTCCAGTTGGGAGACATCATTACTAGGTAATATTTAGTTTCATACAGATGTAGTTTGACATACAGGTGATTACATATAGAAATATTTATGGACATGTTTATGTACACAGGTCAGTATACACACACAGATGTCAGTATGAAGGGGGCACCTAGGAGCAAATGATACCCCAACAGCACAGAAAGCACCCAGACCTTGGTTTCTAACACTCTCCTCCAAGAGAAGGAACCTGGCTGGCCTTCCTGAAGAAACGGCTGACTCTAAGACCGGGGCAGAAAATGCATAAGACGAGCCTGCAGCTTATTCTAGTGCCAGGGAGTATTCGGAAGATGGGCAGGGAATCCAACTGAAAGAAGCCCCAGTGGCCAAACCTGGAAAAATCCTAGCAACCAATTTAGTGTATAACCCCAAATATAAATATCCATGAGTCCATAAAGTGGTATTAAAAAAAAACCTGAGCAATGAAATGGGAGAGAAGAGACAAATCCATGCAGAATTCTAAGTAATATATGCAGATTGCTGCTGCTGCTGTTTCGTCGCTAAGCCGTGTCTGTCTCCTTTGTGACATATGCAGATACTCCAAGCTTAAGACTAGGGGAGCATAAGCCCTCACTCCTTAAGGGTGGGGCTGTGCATAGGGATTTCCTTCCAAATAGCACAGTGTGGAAATGAGAGAGGAGAATTTTTACAGTGGAGAAGCCTGACAGTCACTCAGCCAGGTAATCAAGGTCAGCAGCCTCAACGGTGATAAGTTGTGTGGCGACATGTGCCAAGAATGACACTTTAGCTTTGTGGTCCTCCTTTAAACAACCCCAGCTCTGGCCAAAACATGAGATAAACGACAGATAAATCTTAGTAGAGGGCCACTTCCAAAATGCCTGACCCAGGCTGTCAACGTCATCAGAAACAAAGAAGGTTTAAGAGCAGAGGAGCATAAGGGGAGGTGACGACGGAAAAAAGACGCTGGTAAAAACTATGGACGTCTGGGAAAAAAAAACAAAAAACTATGGACGTCTGGAAAGTATGGCATTTTCTTTGTAATTTTTCTGTAAATCCAAAACTGTTCTAAAGTCAAAAATTCATTTTAAAACACAATGAAACAAACCAAAATCTCCTTCTATGCACAATCAAACCTTGCACCAATGGTTGTCAAAGTGCAGTCCCTGGACCAGCATCAGAATCCCCTGGAAACTTGTGAGAAAAGTGAATTTTCAGGCCCCACACTAGGTCTGCTGATTCCAGTCAGGGGGTGGGGCGCAGCAATTGTGTTTTCAAAAAAGCCCCTCAGGTGACTATGATACATGCTCAAGTCTGCCTGGGGGCTCTGATTTGATACCAGAAGTGAGCAGGACCTGAGAACCAGATGATGCTCAGGCTGCGGGTCTGGAAGCATACTTCTGAAAATCTCTGATTTACAAAAACCAAGCAATAAGAGTGGCCATTACTGGGTGCTTGCAGGTACTTACTGCAACACACCTGTGAGAAAGGTTTCACCACACCCACCGCAGAGCGAGACAGTGCTTCTCCTTGGCCGAATAATCACGCAAGGGGACTGCGGAACCTCTGTCCTGCCCTCTCCTGGGGCAGCGTTTCTGGGCAACACACTGTATTCATCTCCTGGCCAGCTATAACAAATGACCACAGACTGGGTGGCTTACCACAACAGGAGCAGCTCTGGAGGCCAGAAGTTTGAAACCTAGCAGAGGAGATCTAGCACCCCAAGGAGAAGGCG
The DNA here is from genome assembly GCA_917880005.1 of Nanger dama. Taxonomy (NCBI): domain Eukaryota; kingdom Metazoa; phylum Chordata; class Mammalia; order Artiodactyla; family Bovidae; genus Nanger; species Nanger dama. The sequence continues at coordinate 4,949,294 of CAKJTW010000044.1, read as the reverse complement.
CCGCCCTGCCTCCTCCCAGCTTCTCTTGGCTGTGAGCACTCCAGGCTCCTGGCCACATGGTTCCAATCTCTGCCTGTCTCCTCTGGGTGTCCATGTTAATTCCCTCTGTTTCTCTCCTACAAAAACACTTAGGATGGCACTTAGGACCCAACTGGAATCTCCTTAGCTTAAATACATCTGCAAAGACCCATTTTCCAAATAAGGTGACATTTACCAATTTGAGGGATGGGGACTTGATGCCTTTGGGTGGCAATTATTCAACCTACTACACATATTGTTAAGTCAGGAAGCTAATCTAATGGATTTCTCCTACAAAATTATAGCAGAGAATGAAGATTTCTAATCAAGGCTCTGTCAGCTTTTTTCTTTCTATAGGCATGACCACACAATTCCATACAAAATCAACTACAAATGTGAAATACTGCCGACTTTTAAACTATCAAAAATTCAACTTACAGTTAATAAACACCTTCTACAAGGCTGGAGAATTCAAAGAACTTGTTTAAGAAGATCCTAATCTTTAAAGACTGTTGGGAAATTTTTAGGACTAGCTTAAGAATTTCTCAAGAAACTGATCTAGGAATGTTTGCTCTGCTGCTTTTACAATGAAAATTTCCTAAGAATAAATTTAAGGATTGAAAATCAAACTCCCCTTTGTTTGTTCTTAGGTTGAGGTCCACCACTTTAAACCCATTACATCACTGCTTTAAACAAGTCATTTACACTGGCTTGGCAGGAGTCTCAAAGAAAACCGACAGAGTACTATTACGTCTAACTGCTATCCATTAAATGTTATCTTAGTATTACATGAGCATACTAAAAATATTCTACCAAATAAAGAAATGTAAGGACCACAAAAATCTTCCCCTCTTTTCAGATTCCTGACAACTGAACTTTATTGGTTCTTTTCAAATGAATACTGGCAATATTTACAGTAAAAGGCAGAGTGCAATGCATTATAAAGAAAAAGAAAATGTCATTTCATCCGAGTTAGAACTGCAGGATCTTCAGTTAGACTGTCTGGATTCAAATTTGGAATCAAGCACTTAACCTTTTGTACAACTCTGGATGAGTTAAGTAACCCTGTATTCACAGAAGAGGAAACAGACTTGGAGACCAGAGGTTAAAGCATAAAATGTCCTTTAAACCTCACCCCTCTCCAAAAACAAACTGTTACAATGGCTTAACTGAATAATGCTCAATTAAAGCTCTCTCCTGAAAGTAATAGTGATTTCTGCCTTCTAAGTTAAATGCCCACTGGGAAACACTATGGATCTACCATAACTATTACAAAACAACTTAGATCACTGGGTGATAAACAGGCTTTCCATTGATTAGTAGGAGTTTTATAAGCCAAAAATTATAACAGAAAGGCTGAGCCCCTACTACATTTCTCTATCAATTAGTAAAGGCTGTGCAGTGATTTCATGATCAATGCAGGCAATACTATGAGTGGCTTATCTTTTTAAAATAAGCAAACCCCTGTCATTCAAAAATCACTACAAGTGTTAAACTTCATGATAAGTAAAACCTCTGTAACACAGGTGCATAAGCCTCAGCGCTTACTACTCCAAGCAACAGTGTTCTGGCTTCTGTTCGGGTGCTGACCACCAGCCATCCACTGGTCTTCAGGCTGCCCTGAGGTTTATTAGTTTCCAGTAGTTCTCACAGACTTCCCTGGGAGCTCAGCAGCAAAGCATCCACCTGTCAATGCAGGAGACATAAGCTCAATCCCTGGGTTGGAAAGATCCCCTGCAGAAGGAAATGGCAACCCCCTCCAGTATTCTTGCCTGGGAAATCTTACGGACAGCGAAGCTGGTGGGCTACAGTCCACAGGGGTGCAAAAGAGTAGAACAAACTCAGCAACTGAACAATGAGTATTCCCATACACTAGTCATTAGCTGATTAAAAAGCTCCTCAACATTACGCCAGCACACCTCCCACCCCGCCTACCAATAGCAGGAAATTCAGTTTAAAGAAGAAAATGATCACTTTTGATAAAAAAAAAAAAAAAAAAACCTCCCACATTATTATCTTTTAAATCAATTATAACAAGTACCTCAATGGTGTGTTCAAACACTGCAAGTTCAAACTAAGCAAACATCAGTCAAAGGTAAAATCTTCCTCTTATTTCACCGGCCTCCCCTGCCCAGTCTCCCTTGCTGGATCCTTTCCATCTCTAACTTCTAACCCCTGGCAACCCCAGGACCCAGCCTTACAGCCCTTTTTCTACCCCACTAACTCCCTGAGAGATGTTATTCATCCTCTGGCTTTAAAAAATGTCTAGATGCAGATGACTCACAGAATTTCTCCAGTCTCTCCCACCACCTTAGCCCTCTCTACCTGCTCAAGCAACTTTCCTCTCCCCACGTCTCATCCCTCAACAAATCCTACTAGCGACACCTCTGAAATCCACCCACAGTCTAACCACTTCTCCCCATTCTTACTGCTCCCTCCCTGGGCCCCGCTACCCTTCTCTCTTCTGGGGTTGCCTGTCTGGCTCACCAATCTCCCTGCTCCACTCTTGCTCCCCTGCAGTTTCTTCTCCACAAACCAGAGGAATCCTTTTGAAATAATGACAAGCTGCACTCCTCTCCCCACAACACAGAGGGCCCTCCCAGACCACTCAGCATGGAACCCAGAGCCCTAACCGTGGGCAGGCCTTACAGCACCTGGCCTCTCACGCACGCGCTCCAGCCACGAGACCTAACCATGCAACATCCTTTGCCCCAGGGCTTGGCACACCCCATTCCCTCTGCTGGAGATGCTGCTAAGCCGCTTCAGTCGTTTCCGACTCTGTGCGACCCCACAGATGGCAGCCCACCAGGCTCCCCCGTCCCTGGGATTCTCCAGGCAAGAACACTGGGGTGAGTTGCCAATTCCTTCTCCAAGGCATGAGAGTGAAAAGTGAAAGTGAAGTCGCTCAGCCGTGTGCGACTCTTAGTGACCCCATGGACTGCAGCCCACCAGGCTTCTCCATCCATGTGATTTTCCAGGCAAGAGTGCTGGAGTGGGGAGCCACTGCCTTCTCCCTGCTGGAGATGACCCGAAGGCGTGCTTCCTACTCCTTCAGCGGGACTAGCAGTCACCCACCGCTCCAGCACTCTATGCCCTTCTCATGCCTGTACTTTTTCAGAGGGCTCAGCGCCACCTGACGCTATGCATTTGTCTCCTTATTCTCTGATGTCCCCACAGAGGGGTAAATGTGTCACGAGTGCTCTGCTGCACTCTCTGCTGCAACCCCAGCGTCTAGAACAGGGCCTGCCACACAACGGGTATGCAGGTAGTTTTCTAATGAATTAACCACTGAGAAAAATTTAAGTATGCTTGCATCATCTGGGCTCTCATACCCACCTGATCCTAATAAAACCACCAGAATTCTAAATGATTAGAGAAACAGCTTATAGAAACCTAAAAAGCAAACAGAAGTGTTCTTTGGGTGGTAAGAAAGAATTAAGAATGGACTCATCTTTCTGCCTGAAATAAACCACATGGTTGTAAATAAAAATAAGCCTCATGTCTTTAAATGAGTGTTCCTGTTGAAGAGAAATGCATAGATGTTAACATATATGAAATGAAAAGTAGTACCTACAGTATTTATCAAAAGAAAACACTGTTTTGAAAGAATTAAAAAAAAAAACCTTTGAAAATAATGACAACAGACATCAAAGACAATGATTTTGTACTGATTTAATCCCTGCGAAGGTCCACTAACAGAAACACAGAAGCAGCACATTACAGGGTTAGCCATGGTGGCACCAGCAGGGGCGCTGGCATTAAATTGCTGAGTGAATGCTCAAAGATTCCTGTAAGCCAGGGAGAAGTTCTGCTGTAACGGTACCATTACAAATTTCTTACAGTAATAACACAGTGCATTATAAGCTTGCTCCAATGATAAGCTCTTTACGAGGGTTAAAAGTCTGCGGTCCTCTCAAACAAAGGTCTTTCTGTCTTGGATTTCCTAGAAGTCAGTAAGCTGAAAATCACATCCTGCCTGATACGTAAGACTCACAGAAGGCCTTCTGTGACTTTACCCGGCTCCCCGAGGCACGGGGCCGCCAGTGCGACACAGCGGCAGAGACGGCAACCTCGCTTCTGTGTCCAAAGAACTCATCAATGGGCTCTTGCTGCTTTTTATTTTGAAATAATTCCAGAATTACAGCACAGTTATAAAGGCCGTGGAGAGGGTTCCCATCTCTTCACCCTGCTTCCTCTAGTGTTAGCATCTTATGTAACTATTCAACATGTATCAGAACTAAGAAAGTAACATTAATACACTATTATCTGAACTACAGGCGTTATTCAGATTTCACTAGCTTTCCCACCAATGTCCCTTTTCTCTTCCCACACTGCACTCAGCTGCTGTGTCTCCTTTGCCCCTTCCATTCTGGGACAGTGCCTCAGTCTTTCCTTACTTTTCATGACCGTGGCCAAGTATTTTACAATATTCCTCAGCTCAGTCTGTCTGATGTTTTCTCGTAACTGACGGAGGACTAAGGCAGATGTGAAGAGCTTTCTCATCACATCCCAGCCCCTGGTGTGCCACGGGTTTCTACTATAAAGTTGCTATTTTTTCTATTCCCTACTCCATTCATTTAAACATGAGTCACCAAGTTCAGTCCACACGCAAGGGGAGGGAAAGTAAGTTCCACCTCCAGGAGGGAAGGTTATCAAATAATCTGTGACTGTTAAAACCACTGTGCATGTGTGCTAAGTCGCTTCAGTCGTGTCCAACTCTTGGCAACCCTATAGATTACAGCCCATCAGACTCTTCTGGTCATTGGATTCTCCAGGCAAGAATACTGGAGTGGGCTGCCATGCCCTCCTCCAGGGGATCTTTCCGACACAGATGTCGAACCCGAGTCTCCTGTATGAGCATGAGGGTTCCTTACCACTAGCACTGCCTGGGAAGCCCGAAACCACCATAGTGATGAATAAATACTTTGTAACTACTTTTTAAAACTGAAATTTGTTTGATAAACAAATCTCAAGTTATGGTTCACAGCAACTAACAAAGGCTGAGGCTTAAAATAGGAAAAAAAAGAAGAAAGCTTGAGCCTTGAGAAAGATTTATAACCAGAACACATAGATATTTGTGAAATCAAAAATTGCAGAGACTAATAACAGTATTTTAAAATATCACTGACTTTTAGCTTTAAAGTGTTTGTCCATTTAATCTCTGCCCCAAAGTTCTTTATTTTCATCACTGCATCTAACAGAGATGCATTTACTCAGGATTTACTGTTGACCAGTTCTCATCATCACTGACTTTTTATCTGCCAGATTGCAATTAACATGGCTTAGAAAAGGGAAGAAAGGAAAAAAAAATATATATATATATATATATAAAGCATTAGCCTGCCAAACATAATGAGAGGATACTGTGTGCCAAGTTTGGCTTCCCTACCAACTGGACTGTGAGTTCCTTCCTGGGAAGGCAAAGTCTTAAACTCCTTTTCCGTGCTCTCCACTACCTAGGGCAAAGCCCTCCCACAGGAGTTAAAGGAGATGATGTCAATTAACCAAAACATCTATGGTCTCTACTCTATTTCAAAACATACTGGATCAGGAGAAATGTTTTAAGGGTAAATAAATGGCATCGATAGTTCTTAAACATGAAAAAGGAGAACAATTAACAGAACATGGTGGAAGACTAGGAGGATGCAGACTTCCCATCTCTGCACGACTCAGGCGCCTCCCAGGCACTGGCTGTGAACCACAGACACCTAATGGGATGGGGGCAACCCCAGAGCCACCAGGTAGGACGTGGGTGGGGAGGAAGAGGGGAGGAAAGGTACAGGCCAGGGAGGGGACCTGTGACCTTGAGGGGCAGCTGGGGGAGGGGTGTCCATCCCCAGAGGGGCCCACCAGTATGGAGGGTATCAGTGGTGAGGGGAAGACCCTTGGGAGGGCAGACGATAGCAGGGGAACTTGGTCAGTGTCTCCTCTTCCCACATGGGTCCCGGGGAGCCTGCTGAGGTCTCGAACCTAATCTTCCCCCTTTGAGGCCCTCTCTGGCCCCGTGGGTCCTGAGTCTAGGCCCCAAACACACCCTAAACCCTGCCTGTACCTAAGTCCCGAGTTGCCTAACCTCCACCCTCTACACTCAGTTCAGTCTCTCAGTCGTGTCTGACTCTTTGCGACTCCATGGACTGCAGAACGCGAGGCCTCCCTGTCCATCACCAACTCCCAGAGCTTACTCAGACTCATGTCTATTGAGTCGGTAATGCCATCCAACCATCTCATCCTCTGTTGTCCCCTTCTCCTCCTGCCTTCAATCTTTCCCAGCATCAGGGTCTTTCCAATGAGTCAGCTCTTCGTATCAGGTGACCAAAGTACTGGAGCTTCAGCATCAGTCCTTCGAATGAATATTTAGGGTTGATTTCCTTGAAGAGTGACTGGTTTGAGCTCCCTGCTGTCCAAGGGACCAAGAAGAATCTAGCACCACAGCTTGAAAGCATCAATTTTTTGGTGGTCAGCCTTCTTTATGGCCCACCTCTCACATCCATACATGACTAATGGAAAAACCATAGCTTTGACTATATGAACCTTTGTTGGCAAAGTGATGTCTTGGCTTTAAAATATGCTGTCTAGGTTCTTCATAGCTTTCTTCCAAGGAGCAAGTTGTCTTTTAATTTCATGGCTGCAGTCACCATCTGCAGTGATTTTGCAGTCCAAGAAAATAAATCCTGTCACTGTTTCCCCATCTATTTGCCATGAAGTGATGGGACCAGATACCATGATCTTCATTTTTTGAATGTTGAGTCTTAAGCTGGCTTTTAAAGGCTCTTTAGTTCCTCTTTGCTTTCTGCCATTAGGGTGGTGGCATCTACATATCTGAGGTGATTGATATTTCTCCCGGCAATCTTGATTCCAGCTTGTGCTTCATCCAGCCTGGCATGTCACATGATGTATTCTTCATGTAAGTTAAATAAGCAGGGTGACAATATACACCCTTGATGTACCCCTTTCTCAATTTTGAACCAGTCCAGTGAATTGTTCCATGTTCCGTTCTAACTGTTGCTTCTTGACCTGCATATAGGTTTCTTCGCATTATGAATTTTCCAGTTTGTTGTAATCCACACCATCAAAGGATTTAGCATAGTCAATGAAGCAGAAGTAGATTGTTTTTCTGGAATTCTCTTGCTTTTTCTGAACCAATGGATGCTGGCAGTTTGATCTCTGGTTCCTCTGCCTTTTCTAAACCCAGCTTGAGCCTCTGGAGGTTCATGATCCACATATTACTGAAGCCTAGCTTGGAGGATTTTGAATATTACCTTGCTAGCATCTGAAATGAACACAGTTGTGTGGTATTTTGAATACTCTTTGCAATTGTCCTTCTTTCGGATTGGAATGAAAACTTGAGTTTTTCCAGTCCTGTGGCCACTGCTGAGTTTTCTAAATTTGCTGGCATATTGAGTCCAACACTTTAACAGCATCATTTTTTAAGGATCTGAAATAGCTCAACTGGAATTCCATCACCTCCACTAGCTTTGTTCTTAGTAATGATTCCTAAGGCCCACTTGAGTTCACACTCCAGGATGTCTGGCTCTAGGAGAGTGACCACACCATCATGGTTATCCAGGTCATTAAGACCTTTTTTGTATAGTTCTTCTGTGTATTCTTGCCATCTCATCTTAGTATCTTCTGCTTCTGGTAGGTCTGTACCATTTCTGTCTTTTATTGTACTCATCTTTGCATGAAATGTTCCCTTGGTACCTCTAATTTTCTTGAAGAGATCTTTAGTCTTTCCCATTCTATTGCTTTCCTCTATTTCTTTGCACTTTTCACTTAAGAAGGCTTTCTTATCTCTCCTTGCTACTCTTTGGAACTCTGCATTCAGATGAGTATACATTTCCTTTTCTCCTTTGCCTTCATTTCTCTTCTTTTCTCAGCTATTTGGAAGACCCTCTACAGCAAAGGTCTTTTCTGGCCTTTCTTTTTGGGTTGTGGGTTCTGTTTTACCTTGTTGTTTCACTTATATTTTTATTTCTAATATTTTTTTTTTTACTTTTACTTTTCACACTTTCTTATTGCTATGTTACTTTTGGCTTGTTTTCCCCTGCCCCCTTTTTCTTTTTCTGCTGTTCCTCCGTTTTACCTTGCTATAGTTGCTTCACTTACATTTTTACTTTTCCTAATATAATTTTTACAACTTTATTTTGTTTTCTATTCTTTTGTTATTGTACCATCCTTTCTTTTCTTTTGCCACATCATGCAGCTTGTAGGAACTTGGCCCCCAGGTCAGGCCTGAGCTCCTGTGGTGAGGGTGACAAGTCCAAACCACTGAACTAACAGAGAATCTCAAACCCCCTGGAATATTAATCAGAATGAGGTCCCACCTAGGAACCAAGTCCTGGCTGTACCAAACTGGCTGCAAACTCCAGTGTCAGAAACGTCATGACAAACAGCCCTACCCATCAAAAAAGAGAGACAACCAAAAGTATGCTACAGACGAAAGAGCAAGGTAAAAACCAACAAGACCAAATAAATGAAGAGGAAACAGGCAATCTAACCTCAAATAGAGTTCAGAGTAATGACAGTAAAAATGATACAAAATCTTGGAACAGAAATGAGAAAATACAAGAAATACTGAACAAAGACCTCGAAGAACTAAAGAACAAAGAGAGATGAACCACATAATACCTGAAATAAAAAACACACTAGAAGGAATCAACAGTAGAATAACTGATGCAGAAGAGCAAATAAGTGAGCTGGAAGACAGAATGGTGGAAATAACTACCAAGGGGTAGAATAAAGAGACAGAAAGAACTGAGGACACGCTCAGAGATCTCTGGGACAACATTAAATGTATCAGTATTCAAATTATAGGGGTCCTACAAGAATAAAACAAAAAGCAACAGTAACAAAAAACGGCTCTAAGGAAAGGTTTTAAGAGATTACAGTTGAACATTTCCCCAACGTCAGGAAGGAAATAGCTGCTCAGTTTCAGGAAGTGCAGAGAGCCTCATACAGGACAGACTCTGGGAGAGCACATCTAACAAAAACTGAATTCAAAGAAAAATATTACAAGCAGCAAGAGAAAAGCAACAAATAATATATAAAGGAATCCCAGTAAGGCTATCAGCTGACTTTTCAGTAGAAACTCGGCAGGCCAGAAAGGAGCGGCAGGATACATTGAAAGTGATGAAAGGGAAAAACCTACCACAGGGATTCGTTGATCCTACTAATATCTGAAAGAGAAATCACAAAGTTTACAGACAAGCAATGTAATTACCGTTAACCCCTGCAACAAAATGAGTAAAATACCTAGGACTAAATCTACCTAATGAGGCAAAAGACCTGTACTCAGAAAACTATAAAACGCTGAAAGAAATCAAAGAGGCCACAAACAGATGGAGAGATATGCCATGCTCCTGGATTGGAAGAACCAACATTTTGAAAATTACCATATTATCCAAAGCAATCTACAGATTCAGTGCAATTCCTATTAATTCAACACCACCAGTTTTCACAGAATTAGAACAAAATAATCTTAAAATTTGTATGGAAACACAAAAGACACTGAATAACCAAAGCAATCTTGAGAAAGAAAAACAAAGCTGGAGGAACCAGGCTCCCGGCTTCAGATTACACCACAAAGCTACAGAAATCAACAGTTTGGTACTGGCACAAAATCAGAAATACAGATGACAGCACAGGTTAGAAAGCCAGAGATAAGCCCACACACCAACAGTCATTTAATCTATGACAAAGGAGGCAAGGATATATAACGAAGAAAAAGACAACCTCTTCAATACAGGGAGATGAGAAAACTGGACAACTACATGTAATAGAACTAAACTAGAGCACTACCTGACTCCATGCACAAAAACAAGCTCAAGATAGATTAAAGACCTAAAGGGAAGACTGGACACTATGAAACTTTTAGAGGAACACATAGGAAAAACACTCTTTGACATAAATCACAGCAAGGTCTTTTATGACCCATCTCCTAGATTAATGAAAATAAAAACAAAAATAAGCAATGGAATCTAATTAAAAGTTTTTGCATAGCAGGGGAAACTATAACCATATGAGGAAATAATAACCCACAGAATGGGAGAAAATATTGTCAAACAAAGCAGTGGACAAAGGATTACTTTCCAAAATATACAAACAGTTTTTTTAAACCGATATTAACTAATTTTTTAAACTGATAAACTCATGCAGTTTAATATTAAAAAAAAAAAAAAACAAAAAAAACAGAACAGCCCAATCAAAAAGTGAGCAGAAGACCTAAGCATATGCTTCACTGAAGAAGACACGTGAAAAAGATGCTCAACATCGGTCACTATTGGAGAAACGCACATCAAAACCACCATGAAGTTAACACCTCACACCCACCAGAATGGCCATCATCAAAAAACCCCACAACGAATGCTGGAGAGGGGTGTGGAGAATAAAGAACCCTCTTGGACTGTTGGGGGAATGTAAATTGATACAGCCACTGTGGAAAACAGTATGAACGTTTCTTAAAAAACTAAAAATAGAACCACCATGTGCTCCAGCAATCCTACTAATGGGAATATACGCTGAGAGAACCTAATTCAAAAAGACACATGCAACCCATGTTCACTGGGATATTACTCAACCGGAAAAATAAATGAAATTGGGTCATCTGTGGAGATTTGATGGACCTAGAACCTATCATACAGAGCGAAGTAAGTCGGAATAAAACCCCAAATATCATATATTATCACATATATGTGGGCCTCTTTGTGACCCCGTGAACTACAGCTCGCCAGGCTCCTCTGTCCATCCGGATTCTCCAGGCAAGAATCCTGAAGTGGGTAGCCATTCCCTTGTCCAGGGGATCTTCCTGATGCAGGAAAGAACCCAGGTCCCCTGCATTGCAGGCGGATTCTTTACTGTCGGAGCCACCAGGGAAGCCCCCAGAGTGGTGCAGAGGAACCTACTAGTGTGGCAGGAACAGAAACACAGATGCAGAGAACACACACGAGAAAGTGGCGGGAGCAGGGGCAACAGGGGTGGGTGACGGGGGATTCCCGGAATTAACCGCTTTAGAAACCTTTGCTGGTGCCATCTGGAGACCTCCCCGGACGTGACAAGACAGCTTCCTACCTGCTCCCAACAGTCCGGAGACCCAGCCATCTTCAGAGAACGTGGTGGCCCAGACAGGGCAAGCCCCTCCACACTGTCCCCCAAGTCATCTTGCCTCATCCTAACTGTTCCACAGGCCCACCACGCTTTCCTGTGTGGTTTACACTGTTTGCCCTGGTTTACTGTTGGCTTATTATTATTAGCATTAGGTAATGAGGCATTTTTTGCATAGATTAGTCCATTTTCACATAGTACATTTCAGAGCTCATTTTACAATGGCTTGTAAAGCACTTTGAATACTGAGATATAATTTAGAAGACAGACTGTCAGTTTATTACAAGAATTGGGGTGATGACCTTTATGATCTCAATCTTCTCAACTATACAGGAAATGCTCTTCTGCTATACTGTAAGATAAAGAAAAGGACACATGGAGCCCATCTCCTGATAATGTTGCTAGGAGCCCTTTCCTGTCAATTGAACATTAAGTTAAATATGCCTTGTTACGAGTTTCCAGTAAGAAAGGTGGTTAATATATAAAGCCTAGAATACCTTTAACACACTCCTACCAAACGTGAACAGCATAAAGATGTATCTATTTGCCTTAGACACACACCTTACAACCACAAGACTCTGCTATATTAAACACTGAAACCATTTCAGAGGTGTTTAAGTACCTATAGGAGGTTTCATCTTGCCACAAAGATAATTACAGGTCCAAAGCAACGGACTTCTTCATTTCAGGTGAACTGTGATTTGTTCCATCAGAACACTATTCTCAAAAATTGTACAAGAAAACAGAGATTCCAAGAAAACACTGTTATTACAAAGTATTAGTCGTTTAGTCGTGTCCGACTCTGACCCCCATCAACTGTAGCCCACCAGACTCCTCTCCATGGGATTTTCCTGGCAAGGATACTGGAGTGGGTTGCCGTTTTCCCTTCCAGAGGGGCTTCCTGATCGGGGGACCTCCTGAACCCACATCCCCTGCATCTGCAGGCAGAGGCTTTACCACTGAGCCTCCTGGGTGCGTGCGTGCCACGCCGCTTCAGTCGTTGTCGACTCTGCTACGCCGTGGACCACAGCACACCAGGCTCTCCGTCCATGGCGCTTCCCCGGCAAGAATACCGGAGTGCGCTGCCATGCCTCCTCCAGGGCATCCTGCGGACTCAAGGATTGAACCTGCATATCATGACTCCTGCACTGGCAGGCAGGTTCTTCACCACTCGTGCCACCAGGGAAGCCCCCACAGAAACAAAGACATATGCCCCCACAGTGTTTCAGACACTCTCTTCAGGACTCTGAATATTAGCCAAAGGGCTGCAGTAATTCAGGAAGCATTTCTATAAGAATAACTGAAATTCTGGTAACAACAGTGGGTCTTGTGACATTACAACTTGCCCTATTTCCCCTCCCAGATTCCTAGCAATGTGTTAAATTTGAAAATCACTAGCTCACCATCATGGTGAAAACCAGCAGCCTGGCAGCCACAGGAGGAGGCAGGATGGGGCTGCGCGTCCTTCACAGCCCCGTTCCCAGAGAACCGTCGTCATCCGACCTGTCCAGCGGTGCCCGAGGAGACCGCACTTGTAGGAACGTCTTTTTACTCTTTGGTTGTGCTGCATGCGGGCTCTCTCCAGCTGCACGGAGCGGGGCTACTCTTCACTGCGGTGCAGGGGCCTCCCACTCCAGCGGCGCCCGCACCAAGCCCTCACCCTCCCCACCCCGAGGAATACTGAAGTCTTTCAAACGGAAATGAAGAGACACTGGGCAGTAATGCAAATACAAACGAATAAGAAGTCCATTAAGAGTAACTACACAGGTAAATACAAAAGATACTACAAATGCATTTTTAAAAATTCTAAGTTTTCTATCTTGATTTAAAAGACAATTGCATAAAGCAATAATTATAAATGTACCTCAACGGGCATACATAATTATACAGAGATAATAATTTCCCTATAATAACAGCATGAAAGACTGAGGGGAGAATTAGGTATACAGAAGCAAAGGGTTTGTATATTACTATTAAGCTGGAATTAATTTGATCAAGGTTTTTATCAGTTAATATGTTAATTGTAACACTCAGAGTGACTTCTAAGAAAATAACAAAAAATAAAAAAAGAAATGACAAGAGTGAAAATGTATAGAAAATATGCATTTAACACGAAAAGTGGCATGGAGGAACAAAAAAGACATGACATGTAAAACACAGAGCAAAAATGAGAGACATAAATCCTCAGTTCAGTTGCTCAGTCGTGTCTGACTCTTTGCAACCCCATGGACTGCAACACGCCAGGCCTCCCTGTCCATCTCCAACTCCCGGAGTTTACTCAAACTCACGTCCATCGAGTTGCTGATGCCATCCAACCATCTCATCCTCTGTTGTCCTTGTCTCCTGCCTTCAATCTTTCCCAGCATCAAGGTCTTTTCAAATGAGTCAGGTCCTCGCATCAGGTGGCCAAAGTATTGGAGTTTCAGCTTCAGCATCAGTCCTTCCAATGAATATTTAGGACTGATTTCCTTTAGGATGGACTGGTTGGATCGCTGCAGTTCAAGGGACTCTGAAGAGTGTTCTCCAACATCACAGTTCAAAAGCATCAGTTCTTCAGGGCTCAGCTTTCTTTATAGTCCAATTGTCACATCCATACATGATTACTGGAAAAACCATAGCCTTGACTAGATGGACCTTTGTTTGCAAAGCAATGTCTGCTTTTAATATGCTGTCTCGGTTGGTAATAACTTTTCTTCCAAGGAGCAAGTGTCTTTTAATTTCATGGCTGCAGTCACCATCTGCAGTGATTCTGGAATAAAGTTGCACTGTTTCTGTTGTTTCCCCATCTATTTGCCATGAAGTGATGGGACTGGATGCCATGATCTTAGTTTTCTGAACGTTGAGCTTTAAGCCAACTTTTTCACTCTCTTCTTTCATTTTCATCAAAAAGTTCTTTATTCTTTTTCACTGTCATCTGTATCTCTAAGGTTACTGATATTTCTCCTGGCAATCTTGATTCCAGCTTGTACTTCATCCAGCCCAGCATTTCACATGATGTACTCTGCATAGAAGTTAAAGCAGAGTGACCATTTATAGCCTTGACGTACTCCTTTCCCGATTTTGAACCAGTCTGTTGTCCCATGTCCAGTTTTAACTGTTGCTTCTTGACCTGCATACAGATTTCTCAGGAGGCAGGTCAGATGGTCTGGTATTCCCATCTCTTTAAGAATTTTCCACAGTTTATTGTGTTTCACATAGTCAAAAGCTTTGGTGTAGTCAATAAAGCAGATGTTTTTCTGAACTCTCTTCTTTTTCAATGATCCAATGGATGTTGACAATCTGATTTCTGGTTCCTCTGCCTTTTCTAAATCCGGTTTGAACATCTGGAAGTTCACAGTTCATGTACTGCTGAAGCCTGGCTTGGAGAATTTTGAGCATTACTTTGATAGTGTGTGAGATGAGTGCAACTGTGCAGTAGTTCACTGTATCAGTAATATTAAATATAAATAGGTTAAACACTTCAATCAAAAAGAAGAATGGCAAAATGGGTTAAAAAATGATCCAACTATATGGTTTCTACTAGATACACTCTGTTTTTTAAAACTTTTATTTTGTATTGGGGTCTAGCCAATTAACACTGGTGTGATAGCTCCAGGTGTACAGCAAAAGGACTCAGCCATACATACATAAGTATCCTTCCTTCTGGAAAACTCCCCTTCCATCCAGGCTGCCACGTAACACTGAGCAGAGTTCTGTGTGCTGTCCAGTAGTCCCTGTCGGTTATCCATTTTAAATACAGCAGTCTGTCTGCTTCAATCCCAAACTCCCTAACCACCCCTTCCCCCTATCCTTCCACTGGCCAACCATAAAGGAGATATACTTTAGAGTCAAAGACTCAAACAGGATGAAAGAGCAAGGATGGAACAAAAGGTACCATGCAAAAGAGATAGAGTGGTTATACTAATATCACATAAAAGAGATAATGGAGTCGAAGGACCTGCGCTCATCTTCTCCTGTGAGAACTCCAAAATTACAACTCGCTGCTTAACAACCTTTAACAGGAGAATGCTGGATCCCAACAAAAAAGACACCCCACATCCAAGGGCAATGGAGAAGCTCCTGCAAGGGGGCTTCCTGCAAGGGGCAGGAAGGGCAAAATCACATTTAGAATCAAACCCCATACCCACCAGAGATGCTCGGAGGACTCAAACAAAACCTTGTGCACACCAGGACCCAGAGACCCCACAGAGACTGAGCCAGACCTGCCTTTGAGTGTTGGGGTGTCTCCTGCAGAGGTACAGGTCAGCAGTGGCCTGCGGCAGGAGCAGGGGCTCTGGGTGCAGGAGACCTGGGTCACAGCATGTGGCATAAGCCCTTTTGGAGGTCACCACTAACACGACCACAGAGCTACCGAGCAGACGACCCACAAACTGTAGAACAACTATACCAAATAAATTCTAGGACGCACAACAGATTCCCCAACCTGGGGATTTGGCAAAAGACTGAGAACCCCCAGGGAATTTGACTTGGAGGCCAATGGGTTTTGATTACAGAACTTCCCAGGACTGGGGAAGCAGACCCTTGGAGAGCACAAACAAAACCTTGTGCACATCAGGACCCAGGAGAAAGGAGCAGTGAGCCCATAAGAGACGTGCGCGTGCGTGTCCAGGAGTCTCTGGCGGAGGCGTGGCTCAGCGGGGGCCTGCTGCAGGCTGGGGGCACTGAGTGCAGCAGCGCCTCCATGGGACCTCTGGAAGGAGGCTGCCCTTATCCTCATCACCTCCGCCATACTTCGTCTCAGGTCAAACAACAGGGAGGGAACACAGCCCATCGACAGAAAACTGGATTAAAGACCTACTGAGCACGGCCCCGCCCACCAGAACAAGCCCAGACTCCCCCTCAGTCAGTCTTTCCATCAGGAACCTCTGCCATAAGCCTCTAATCCTTCTCCATCAGAGGGTAGACAGAGTGAAAATCACAAACAGAAAACTAATCAAACCGATCACATGGACCACAGCACTGTCTAACTCAGTGAAACTACAAGCCAGGCCTTGTAGGGCCACCCAAGGCTAATGGGTCACAGTGGACAGTTCTGACAAAATGTAGTCCACAGGAGAAGGGAACAGTAAACCACTTCAGTATTCTTGCCTTGAAAACCCCATGAACAGTATGTAAAGGCAAAAGATATGACTCTGAAGAATGAACTCCCCAGGTTAGTAGGTGCCAAATATGCTACTGGAGAAGAGTGGAGAAATAACTCCGGGAAGAATGAAGAGGCAGAGCCAAAGCAAAAACAATGCCCAGCTGTGGATGTGACTGCTGATGGAAGTAGAGTCTGATGCTGTAAAGAGCAATATGGCTTAGGAACCTGGAATGTTAGGTTCACGAATCAAGGTAAATTCAAGTGGTCAAACAAGAGATGGCAAAGTGAACACTGACATTTTAGGAATCAGTGAAGTAAAATGGACTGGAATGGGTGAATTTAATTCAGATGACCATTATATCTACTATTGTGGGCAAGAAATCCTTGGAATAAATGGAGTAGCCCTCAAAGTCAACAAAGAGTCCAAAATGCAGTACTTGGATGCAACTTCAAACACAACAAAATGATCTCTGTTCGTTTTCAAGGCAAACCATGCAATATCACAGTAATCCAAGTCTATGCCCCAACCAGCAATGCTGATGAAGCTGAAATTTAAGTTATATGAAGAACTATAACTAACACCCAAAAAGATGTCCTTCTCATCATAAGAGACTAGTCCAAAAGTAGGAAATCAAAAGATACCTGGAGTAACAAATTTGACCTTAGAGTACAAAATGAAGCAGGGCAAAGGCTAACAGTTTTGCCAAGAGAACACAGTGATCATGGCAAACACCCTCTTCCAACAACACAAGAGAAGACTCTACACATGGACATCACCAGATGGTCAACACCGAAATCAGACTGATATGTTTTTTGCAGCCAAAGATGAAGAAGCTCTATAAAGTCAGCAAAAACAAGACCAGAAGCTGACTGTGGTTCAGATCACAAACTCCCCATTGTCAAATTCAGACTTAAGTTGAAGAAAGTAGGGAAAACCAATAGACTATAAAGGTATGACCTAAATCAAATCCTTTTTGATTATACAGCGGAAATGAGAAATAGATTCAAGGGATTAGATCTGATAGAGTGCCTGAAGAACTATGGACGGAGGTTTGTGACACTGTACATGAGGTAGTGATCAAGACCATCCCCAAGAGAAAGAAATGCCAAAACGCAGAATGGTTGTCTGAGGAGGTTGTACAGATAGCTGAGAAAAGAAGAAAAGTGAAAGGCAAAAGAGAAAAGCAAAAATACACCCATTTGAATGCAGAGTTCCAAAGAATAGCAAGGAGAGATAATAAGCCTTCCTCAGTGATCAATGCAAAGAAATAGAGGAAAACAATAGAATGGGAAAGACTAGAGATCTCTTCAAGAAAACTAGAGATACCAAGGGAACATTTCATGCAAAGATGGGCTCAATAAAGGACAGAAATGATATGGACCTAACAGAAGCAGAAGATAGTAAGAAGAGGTGGCAACAATACACAGAAGAACTGTACAAAAAGTCATCATGACCTGGATAACCACAATGGTGTGATCACTCACCTGGAGCCAGACATCCTGGAATGCGAAGTCAAGTGGGCCTTAGGAAGCATCACTACAAACAAAGCTAGTGGCAGTGATAGAATTCCAGTTGAGCTATCTCAAATGATAAAAATGATGCTGTTAAAGTGCTGCACTCAATATGCCAGCAAATTTGGAAAACTCAGCAGTAGCCACGGGACTGGAAAGGGTCAGTTTTCATTCCAGTCCCAAAGAAAGACAGTGCCAAAGAATGCTCAAACTACTGCACAATTGCACTCATTTTACATGCTAGCAAAGTAATGCTCAAAATTCTCCAACCCAGGCTTCAACAGTACGTGAATCATGAACTTCCAAATGTTTAAGCTGGACTTAGAAAAGGCAGAAGAATGAGAGATCAAATTGCCAAAATCCACTGGATCACTGAAAAAGCAAGAGAGTTCCAGAAAAACATCTACTTCTTTATTGTGGATAATAACAAGCTGTTTAAAATTCTTCAAAAGATGGGAATACTAGACCACCTTACTTGCCTCCTGAGAAATCTGCATGCAGGTCAAGAAACAACAGTTAGAACCAGACATGGAACATGACTCGTCCCAAATTGGGAAAGGAGTACATCGAGGCTGTATATGGTCACCCCGCTTATTTAACTTATATGCAGAGTTCATCATACAAAATGCCAGGATGGATGAAGCACAAGCTGGAATCGGGACTGCTGGGAGAAATATCAGTAACGTCTGACACACAGATGATACCATCCTTACGGTAGAAAAGTGAAGAAGAACTAAGGAGCCTCTTGATGAAACTGAAAGAGAAGAGTGAAAAAGTTGGCTAAAACTCAACATTCAGAAAACTAAGATCATGGCATCTGGTCCCATCACTCCATGGGAAATAGATGGAGAAACAATGGAAACAGTGACAGACTTTATTTTTTTTTGGCTCCAAAATCACTGCAGATGGTGACTGCAGCCATGAAATTAAAAGACACTTACTCCTTGGAAGGAAAGTTATGACCAACCTAGATAGCATGTTAAAAAGCAGAGGCATTACTTTGCCAACAGAGGTCCATCTAGTCAAACCAAAAAGCTATGGTTTTTCCATTGGTCATGTATGGATGTGAGAGCTAAACTATAAAGAAAGCTGAGCACCAAAGAATTGATGCTTTTGAACTGTGGTACTACACTGGAAGATCAAACCAGTCATTCCTAAAGGAAATCAGTCCTGAATATTCATTGGAAGGACTGATGGTGAAGCTCCAAAACTTTGGCCACGTGATATGAAGACCTGACTCATTTGAAAAGACCCTGATGCTGGGAAAGATTGAAGGTAGGAGGAGAAAGGAACAACAGATGATGAGATTGTTCGATGACACGACTGACCTGATGAACCTGAGTTTGAGCAAACTCCGGGAGCTGCTGATGGACAGGGAAGCCTCATCTGCTGCAGCCCATGGGGTCAAAAAGAGCTGGAACCAACTGAGTGAGAACTAAGACAAAAATTGTTACTAAAGATAAAAGAAGAAATTTTATAATGATAAATGGAGTCATTCATCATGAACATATGAGTTATAAATATAAATGCACATAACAAGAGAGGCCCAAAATGTATTAGGCAAAAACTGACATAGTAAATGGAGAAATACAGACAATTCAACAATATTGAGATTTCAATATCTGACTTTCAGTTATGGACAGAAAAACTAGCCAAAGACAGAAACAGACTTGATCAACATAAAAACCAACTAGATTTAACAGACAACAGCCCACACAACAAGAGCAGAATACACATTTTTCTCCAGTGCATGTGGAACATTCTCCAGGGTATACCACATGTGATACCATAAAAAGACTTAGCGATTTTTTAAAACTGGAAATACAAAGTATGTTTTCCAACCCTATTGAATGAAACTAGAAAGAAATCAGTAACATAATATTTGGTCTCAAGACTACTGTGCAGGTCACAGCTGCATGTTTTCTTATTTTTCACTTCCTTTCATGCCCTTCCCACTCACAACTGACAGTCCTTATACAGTAGCCCTCTTCTGGGGGTGCTGACAGATTAGAAGGTAATCTATGAGGGCTTGTGAACTGAACCACCAAACTGCCAGAACAAAAGACGGCGACTCAGTATAAGACCACAGGGGCTCTGCCTGGAAGAAGCAGGCAGCGCTGGTGCCCAGGACTTGAGCATCTAGCCATGTGGAAGCCCGCCTGGTTCTTGGGCAGGAAAGGCTAAGGGGCAGCCTAAAGGAGCGACGAAGGCATCCCGACAGAACACAAACCAGCCCTATGACAATCAGCATTAAGAAATACTATTTCTTCTGTGATGAAAGGAAAAAAACGCAGGCTTCTGCTGTAAGGATGTTCAATATTCCTTTACAAACCAGTCAGACTAACACAGAAAAACTTCTCTTTTCACATATTTTGCTCTAAACGCCAATCTCCCTTGGTCTAAAAAAAGAATGTCATAGATCTTACTGTCAAGGCTATGGTTTTTCCAGCAGTCATGTATGGATGATGTGAGAGTTACACCATAAAGAAAGCTGAGCACAGAAGAATTGATGCTTCTAACTGTGGTGTTGGAGAAGACTCCAACCAGTCCATCCTAAAGGAGATCAGTCCTGAATGTTCATCGAAAGGACTGATGTTGAAGCTGAAGCTCCAATACTTTGGCCACCTGATGTGAAGAGCTGACTTATTTGAAAAGACCCTGATGCTGGGAAAGACTGAGGGCAGGAGAAGGGGATGACAGAGGATGAGATGGTTGGATGGCATCACTGACTCGATGGACATGGGTTTGGGTGGACTCTGGGAGGTGGTGATGGACAAGGAGGCCTGGCATGCTGTGGTTCATGGGGTCGCAAAGAGTCAGACACGACTGAGCGACTGAACCGAATAGATCTTACCTTTCCCTGTTTTATATTTTTAAAATTACAAAGTTTTACAGTTCTAAGTTTTTTTTTTAACTATTTCATGAACATATATATTTTTCTCTCCTTAACTAAAGTCTCTGAGAGAGAAAAAGGCCATTTTTCTTTCATCCTTCTTTGGCAATTTCCCTTAACAAACACTCAGCAGTTAACTGAGCCCTCACAACTGACGGTCTTGGTATACTGATGTATCCCCAGACAGTTCAGGATGTGCCAAAGAACAACCCCTTTGGGTCTGGAGGGGCGGGTGGAGCGTTAGGGGTCGGGGTAGCAGGAGCCCTCTGGAGGCAGTTTCCTCAGTACGTGTGCCATGATGTAAAAAAGACTGGGAAACATTAGGATACATCACTGGTTAGAAACACTGCTGGAAAAAACTAGAAACAGCCTGAATGCCATGAAAAAGGCAACACTCTTTCTGTACCAAATTGAAAATCTTTCAAGATATGCAGTGTAGAGTAGCAAGCTGTGCCTAGTATGTAAAGCATGCTACCATTTGTATAAAAAGGGGGAAGATAACAAATGTAACTGCTTATACACAGGACAGAGGAGCCTGGCATGCTGCAGTCAATGGGGTCGCGGAGTGGGGGTCGCGGAGTCAGAAATGCCTTAGGGCCTGAATAACAAGAAACCATGCACAGCGTGTAACTTTAAAGGCGCACTGCAGGGACTGACTTTGGGGGACCCAGTGGTTGAAGATAAAAGGTGGGAGGACTTATCTTTGTAAGCCCTTTGCATGTATGAATTTTGAACCACATGATGGCATTAACTATTAAAAAGATCTTTAAGTTGCTAAAAATGGGCTTCCCTTGTGGCTCAGCTGGTAAAGAATCTGCCTGCAATGCAGGAGACCTGGGTTTGATCCTTGGGTCGGGAAGATCCCCTGGCGAAGGGAAAGGCTACCCACTCCAGTATTCTGGCCTGAAGAATTCCATGGACTGTATAGTCCATGGGGTCGCAAAGAGTCGGACACGACTGAGCGACTTTCACTTTAAGTTGCTATATCTATCTATTCCTGTTACTGACTTTCACTGGTAATGATCATTTTCTACCCCAAACACATTCAATACTAGTCCAACACTGAGTTAAAATCATACAAGAAAGATGTGGATGCTGGTTACCCAGCTGTGTCCAGTTTGCCAAAACCCACTGAGGTCTGCACTTAGTTATGATCTGTGCACTTTTCCAGAAGCATAACATACACTTCAATAAGAAATGAAGATGAATGGGTTTTTGGCTCAACTTTCGTTTTGTCCCTCCTATTAAAAGAGTAGTGTGTGGTATAATATATCATATATTTGCCTAAATAAATTACTGTTTTAAACTGTTCAATAATGTTTCTTAAGAAAAGAATGTGAGGTAGTGATGCTGACAAAGGAGAACCTCTGTGACAAGGGAGAACCAGGCTGGCGAGCTCCTCCTGACTTTCCGACCAGCATGAACAGCCTCAAGGCCCACACTGTGCTGCAAGGTAACAAATCTCGAAGAGCATTACCAAAAACCACCTAATGGTTTACTATATTTAAGTCACATTTTTTCAATATGAAAATCATGTTTTGAAAATGCCAACATCATGAAAAACAAAGAAAGAGGCTGTGCAAACATCCCAGATTAAAGAGACATGACAACCAAATGTAATGCCTGACCCCAGGATGGGGGCTGTAATCGAGAAGGACGAGATGTTGCTGGGACTTTACTGAGTCTACAGACACTATGTTTAATTTACTTAAGTTGTACTGTGGTGGTATAAGAGAATTTCTATATCTGTAGTCAAAATACACTGACACTGGTTAAAGTAAAGGGCCACAAAGCAAGCTGAGTATGTCTAGGTCTCTGTACTGGAAGGAACGGGGGCAAGTGGGAACACAAGCAAATGATGGCACAAACGGATAAAACATTAACAGGCTACTCTGAGTGTAGGCTTGCATTTTTTTTTAATTCCTGTAATGTTCCTATAAAATTAAAATGATCGCCAAATAACGTTTTTAAAGTCATGTAGTAAGAATCAGCCACTATTAATAGACAAAACAGGGACTTCTCTAGTGGTACAGTGGTTAAGACTTCACGCTTCAAATGCAGGGGGTCACAAGTTTCATCTATGGTCAGGGAACTAAGATCCCCATGTGCTGTGCGGCACGGCAAAAAAAAAAAAAAAAAAAAATCAAAACAAGTGTAGAAATGAATCTGAATTTTGATTATGACAGTTGCTCCTGAGAAGCCACTTTAATTATGTAAGTGTAATCACAAGGTATTATTTGGGACTTGCAAAAAGGAAAAAAAACACACCAAAATTACACCTTCTGGCTACGTTTATAACAGTACCTTCCAAGATCCAAAGCTTAACATAACTGTCTTTAACGTAAGACTCCACCTCAATAATTTCTCATAATGTGAGCCTTAACAGAGAATCTAGATTTTATAGAAAGTTTAATAAAAGTTCCTCATCCACATGAGGGGATTGTGGTGAACACGATAAATTCTAATGACTTTTCAAGTCAGACCTGCTTAAAGCCCTACATAAAGGGAAAGAGAAAAGAAATCAAAAGTCTAACAAAGTGGTAAATGCCTCAACAGAATTCTTAAAAATGATAGTGATAAACTCTACCTGAAAATTAAATTTACAGAAAAATATGTGACGCAAGGAAGGGAAGAATTTCTTAAGACATAAAAAGCATAAACCAAACAGGGAAAGAATGATGAATTAGACTACACTTAAATTCATAACTTGCATATATTAAAAATACCATATTTAAAGTGAAAAGACAAGCTACACTCCGGTAAAAGACTGCTGCTGTTGTTCAGTTGCTCAGTCAGGTCCGACTCTTTGGACCCCATGGACTGTAGCCCGCCAGGCTCCTCTGTCCGTGGGATTTTCCAGGCAAGGATACTGGAGCGGGTTGCCGTTTCCTCCTCCAGGGGATCTTTCCAACCCAGGGATCTAACTCGAGTCTCCTGCAATGGCAGGTAGATTCCCCTACCTCTGAGCCAGCGGGAAAGTCCAGGTAAAAGACATTCTCCCACAGAAGGAGAGTCATCTGGAATAAGCCTTGTGGAGGCCAAGCCAGCAGTATCTAGAAAACACTGTCATCAGGCTTTAGAGAAATGCAGAGGAGTGGGGCCTGCATCCAAGGGGACTCAGGAGCTCCTGGGCAGGGACAAGCAGTGATGGTCACGCAAGCAATGAAGGGGCTTCCTGCCCCACCAGGCCCTTTTTTAATAAGGTCATTTACCAGACCCATCAAATCTAACCAGCAGTTCCAAGTATACAGATGGCATGATTCCAGCACCCTCACTTCAGGCCTTACAAAACTTTGGCGATCACATGGTAAAAGAGAAATAGCCCCTCAAACTGGCTCCCAACCCCTACAACCTCAGGATAATACTTTCTCCCTCTATCTCGGCATTAATGTTAGGTCTAAGTTCTTGATAACTCAGTGCACTGAGTGTTGGGGCCTACCAGCAGCATATAAGGTCTAACAGTGTGACACCACTGAGACAGATGAGCTTAACAGGTGGTGTCAGTGGTAAAGAACCCGCCCACCAATGCAGGAGACAGAAGAGACATGGGTTCGATGCCTGCGTTGGGAAGACCCCCTGAAGGAGGGCACGGCAACCCACTCCAGTAATCTTGCCTGGAGAACTTTATGCAGAGAGGAGCCTGGTGCGCTACAGTCCGTAGGGTCGCAGAGAGTTAGACAGGACGGAAGCGACTTGGCACGCACATGGCACACCTCAAAGGCAGGCCTAGCCTCTACATTTCTGGCAAGAAGGCTAGCTCCTCAGAGTTCAGGGGCAATATAAACCACTCCACAATACAGACGGCATTACACATTTTAAACATAATGAAACATGTTAAAGTTAAAACTACTTAATTAAGGATGAGGAAAATGCAAGAATACCATCAGCTGTATTTTGTTTAAAACTCCACGAAATTCCCAAATAGCTTTGCTAGCAGCAGAAGTCTGTGAAAACAGATTCCCCCCTCGAATCTGTTGCTCCAGGGAGCAATAGCTGGTGGATGGGGAGGCAGGAGAAGGGACAGAGATGACAGGGTTCACTCAGATGGCATTCTGACTTAAAAAGGCATCTTTTATAATTGGAAACTGTAGGAAGACTATCTCCTGTATACTTGAAAGTGTCCACTTCCCTAAAAGTTCAAACAAACAAAAAAAACCAGTATGATTAGGAGACATTTCAAAAGGAGTCCAGGGAAAAGACAAGTACAGGCAAGAACGCCATTTCTTCACATAAGCACTTCAGAAAATTAACTCTGAAGACAGGCTAACAGTTTATATCTGAAGCTGCATTTCTTTTTCTTCGGCAAAGGTCTAGCAATTCCCTCTGTGCCTCGCAACTATCAGTAGTTTATCCATCTAAACACAACACAACCTAAATAATTTTTCCATTCTGACTAATATCACATCCTGCAACTGCAGGCAAGAGGTGAACATCTGCCAATAAACACAAAAAAGTCAAAAGCTAACTCATATTCTCCAGAACTATTAAAAGAAAACATCTTCAAGTAGATTTCCTTTAAAAAGATCGCACTTATGTATCATAATATACCCCATAAACTGCCTATTCTGAAAGGAAAACTATACTGCAAACTTCCAGATATTAGTAACTGTAAAAAGTCAAGGTTTAAAATAAATGCAAACCCAAATACTGTTGGTTGTTTTACATTATTAGTCATTTTATGAATTCAAAACATGTAAGTCTCTAAACTATGCGGTCAGCAGGACCAGATGAGAGGCGTCAGGCCTTTGGAAGAAAAAGGACACTTTCACAAATCACGTGCGCAGAATCAGCGGTCAGAATAAATGAATCTTCGGGAAAATCATGAAAGTATTCCATGACCTGGATTAATCCTTTTCTTTGGGTCCCCAAATGCCATCATTAACTAAAATTTCAGGACCGAAAGTACAGAAGGTAGATTTAAAAGCTAAGAGAAAAGGTAATAAGAGAGAACTCAAAAGAACTAAGGTAAAAATATATAACTTAGTACCAACTGTTAAGTATTAAGGAGGACATTATCATAGTTTCCTATGACTGGTCCAGAACTAATGACAAAAATCAACAGATTTTCTTCTTGTTCTTACCTCGTAAGACCAGACGCACTGCACCCCCGCAAACCTTCGGACGCACCTTCCCACCTCAACGTCCTCGTGGGTCGTATACATTTCCCGGAGGCACTTGCCGATGTGCGGGACCATTCTCCGGAGAACTTCCCGGCTCATGATCACACCAGGCCCCCCATACAGAAGTTCTCGCCAGGTTCCAGAGCAAGCTTCCCCATTTCTTCCGTGGTGCCCAGTCCCGTCTGCCCAAGAAAGAGGGGTTCACTACTATTCAAACTCCTCAGAAAACTCTCCAGACGGTCTCCCTTGATGTAAACATCATCATCTGCTCTCATAAACCATTCGTATTTGTCCAAGTAGTGGTCATGCATGTACTTGAGCATCATAAAAGACTTCTTCTGGGGTGGGTAGGAGTCATCCACGCCCCGTAGTGGCACTACTGGAATTGAGATCGATGTGTCTGAACCCTCACTGGAGAAGAATTCAACTTTCCCAGGAATTGTCTTGGACCACGTCCTGGAATTAAAATAAACATCAGTGAGAGAACAGTTCATTCCAAGCTTCCCATTTCTATAAATTCCCATATCGACTCACGTTGAATCACTGTACATTCAAAATGATGATAAAAAGCTACTTGATATGCTTGCTTCTCCTTAACAGAAGCCCACACTACCGGCTATTGCAAAGTTCTAACTTGTTTTCAAAGGAATCCCAACAAAAAGAATGACTAATATTAAAATATTTCCCAAATAACTATGTTTTGGCTAAGGCTAGAAAGTCGAAGTCTACATATTCAGGTTAATTTTCTGATACTACCAACTCCCTACCTGCAAAACCCTCTGCTCTATAAAACAAAAGATTGAAAAATAAAATTGTTCATTCAACACATTTTCTTGGAACGCTCATCAAGTGCCAAGTATGTGCTAGGCCACAGGGATGCAGTGGTGAGCAAAACACAGATCCTCCAGCTGAAGTGCAGTCAACAGGAGGGCAGATACACATATCTCTCCAAGTGAAAGGCGGGCACAGAAGGGATGCGAACCAGAGCGGAGGAGGGACTGCTTCCCTGCGGCGGGGGAACCTCAAGGGTGCAGCAGACCCAGAGTGCAGGGGCAGTCTTGGGGGAGAGCAGGGGAAAACAGCAGGGCCTGACAGCGCCCCAACGATGGGGTCTTTCTGCTTTAAAACAGCAGGAAGCCGCTGGCGTCAAGGTGAAGGACCCTGAGCTCTGGAACATATGCCTTTCATAGGAAACTGCTCATCTCACTGCCAGAGGAAACATTAGGGGTCAATTAAGAGAAAACAGTGACGAATTCTGCTGCCAAACAACAGATTTAAGGCCAGATTACATTTTTCCTTATGCTTTCTTTATGCTACATATTAAGAGTTGAAATAGTCTAGCTACAAAAATACATTTATATACAAATGACTTCTAGAAAAAAACGTATCACAGAGAATAAATGAAACCATCCATTTAGCCTTAATACAGTCAAAAAGCAGTTTCCAAATGATGTTCTTTTCAATATAGTCTTATTGTAGGTAACTGTTACAATCATTTATTATAGTGAAAAACAACTGAAAGATCAATGAAAAACATGTATGTTCTCTGTAGGCTCACATGATGGTTAGCATTTTTAGCAATAAAATACTTTTAAATTAGCATGTGCATATTGGTTTTTAAGCATAATGATATTGCACACTTAGAAGACCACAGTATAGCATAACTATAACTTTTATATGCGGTGGGAAGTCAAAAAAATTGTGTGACTTGCATTCTTGTGATACTTGTTTTTCTGCAGCAGCTACAAATTTCCAGTGTAACTATGAGATATGCCTACACTGACAGTTGTAATCACATAATGCCAGCAACTGTAAAATGCACCTGCACTTCAGAGATGCTAAAATGTGAAAGCAATGCCCATCTCGGACTGTATATAGTACAGTAGTTGAATTGTAGCGAGTGCTAAGTTGCGTCAGCTGTGTCCAGCTCTTTGCAACCCTATGGACTGTAGCCCACCAGGCTCCTGTCCATGGGATTCTCCGGGAAAGAATACTGGAGTGGGTTGCCATGCCCTCTTCCAGAGGATCTTTCCAACCCAGGGATGGAACCTGCACCTCTTCTGTTTCCTGCACTGGCCTGTTCTCTACAACTAGCGCCGCCTGATAATGTTTTTCCCGTAACGCCTATGGATTTAAAATGGACCTATAGGTCTTATGCCAGTTATAGAACCCTTAACAAAGAACCTGGCATAAATGAAACCTGACTGGACTACAGAGAATATACCAGGTTACTACATTTTCACAAATGATATGCTCCTGAAAAGAAGTATGCAAAGATAGCAGGAATGAGGCAATTAATGTAAAGAGAAATCAACCCCTCCCATAAAGAGAAAGTCCATTTTAAAATGGGAATGAGCCCCAACCTACACAAAATATAACTCATGTATCAGTCCCTGGCATGTAATAGTGTTCAGCAAACACTGATCACCCGTGTGAAGTGACTGACTGGAAGATACCTTTGTACATGTGTGGGCATGCTAAAGGGAAGAAACCATTTGTTTCTTATCTTTGAAAACTTTCCAAAAGAGCCACATTAATATTCCTATGTGCACAAAGAAACCAATTTTATCAAAACACAACCAGAATGCAATTATTAAGAGGTAAAATCCACAGGCATACTTGAGTTGAAATATACTACCATTCATGCTACTTTTGAAATGCAACTTAAAGCTAAATAGTCTGTAGTATCTCACAACTGATTTTAAAAGGGTAATGAATAAAATCAATTTAGCTTTAGCTTCCATCCAACTGCTTCTGTGATTAACAACACAGACCAAGTTCAAAACAGTACTAAAGTAGTCAGTCCCAGAAGCCATTAAAATCCTAAAGCATCGTGGGATTATCTGGAATACAGGGGCTGTAAGACAACGTCTACCTCCACAGGAAAACCCTGCTCTCAAGACACAATATGGTGTGTGACAGCTAAAAGCATGGACTCAGGAATCAGGCTGTTGGGGTGAGAATCCTGCCTTTACTTTGGGCAAAATGTTCTGTGCCTCACTATCCTTATCTGTGAACAGAGGATAATAAAAAATATCTGCTTTGTAGGGTTGGGGTGAGGGTTAAGTGGATTATTATATCTAAAAACGCCAGCCTGAGGTGAGATAAGCAAGTCTACAGGTGTGACTCATTAGGGAAGACAAGAGTTTGCAAATAAAATAAGGTACTGAAATAAAAATGAGAGAGAGAGGAAACTGTGGGCTCAACTTAGGGCTCAAGATTACACCCCAAAGTGAAAGCACGGAGATAAGTGCTGCTTCTCTTACTTCTGGCTAAAAACCTGACACTTAAGCTATATGACAAGTTCTGTGAACCTCCAGACAACATCAGGGTGCAAGTCTAAAGCATCAGGGTGTAAGAAAACACCGCGGGAAGAAAAAGCCACCTCTAGGACCCGTTAGTAAAAAGGCCTTTATTGGGCGGTTGCTCTCGGGCAGAACTCCCAAGGACAGGCAAGCGAGGGAAGCGAGGGAGTCTGCGAGGTGGGGAGGGGTGCGGGAAGGTTTTATAGTGAGGGCTGGCAGACAGGCCAAGTTTTTCCCATGTAAGGCAACAGGTGCAGACCACAGCAGGGGTTGGTTGCCCATGGTCTTTCTGGCATTTCCCGATTGGATCGGGGCTCCAAGGCCGGCCCCGGGGGTCGGGTCCGTTCCCTGGTTCCGGTTTGGTCATTAGCCGCCCCTGGTGCTGACCGGATGCCCCCCTTTCTGGCCACGTTTCAGGCAGCTCGCCCTTTCATCCCGGCCTTTTTGATATAGGATAAGGGGCGCCGAATCTCTCTGGCTACTTCCTGCTGAACGGGGGCGATGTGGGGAAAGGGTGGTCGGGATGTTTTGGGCTGGCTCTTAGATTTGGTGGAGATCTCTCGGAGTGGACCCTGAGTACTGTTGTCGCAGCACCATCAGCTGAACCGCGTTGGGCCTTCGTCCCAGCTGGCACATGTTTAGGGTCACGTTTGACAAGTAGCTGAGGATATAAGGCTCAAAAAGAAGGGTTAGCACTACAAGGACAAAATATGAAAATGGGCTTCCACCAACTGAACTTGAACCAGGAAGTAATCTCATCTAGAAGAGAGGGGGAGCTGTCACCCAACCGGGAGATACTGTCTCTTACCTCAGTCAAAGTGTTAGAGACATTTTGGGAGAGATCTGGGATATATACACAATATACACAGCACCCTGTCTTGATAATAGCGCAGGTCTCTCCCTGGGCAGCTGTGAGAATGTCGAGGGCCATTCTGTTTTGTAGTCGACCTGGGTCATGACATCTAGATTTTTCACAGAGGATACAAACACAGCTGCTAGATAATCATACCAGTGGAATAGTGATCTGGCCCATCTGGCTTTGACCAGAGGTAAATTTGCCGGTGTAGGCATCTTTTCGTGTGTATCTGTCCAGGGGCAAAAACGAATCCCAAAGTGCATCTGTCCACCCATCCGACCGGAAGCCAGGGCCAGACGTTGTTGCCATACACCAATTTGGTTTGCATGTATCACCACTAACAAGGAAATACAGTCCCTCTTGCTCTGGCTGCTTGTTGCCCAGGGCCCCATGGACGCTGGGGCCTCAGGGTGGGCTGGGGACTGGCCAGCTCTGGGTGAGTCGAGGGGCACTCATGGGCCACTATGAGGGCGTGACTGCCTGCACACGCCCAGCCCTTGGCCTGCTCTTACTTCTGTCCCTGTCAACACATCGTCGAACCCCCGCATCCAATCTATGCACCCTCATCCCTGCCTCTTGGGGCCCCATGGACCCCCTTCTGTCACCTGTTCCTTTCATTACCTCCCTGTCACACCAGCGCTGGCTGCCTTCTACCACGCCCGCGTTTACTGTCCCTGAAGGCCACCCTCTGTGGCCACGGCCCCTTGGGCTTCTTCTGTACCCCCTGAGGTCTTCCACTCACCCCTGCAAGCTTGGCCAGTCTCCAACCCTGAGGGAGGACCATCCAGGTGAGCTGAGTGGTCAATTGGGTGTCAGGATCTGTTCAGGTGAAAGCGAAGAGAAACTGGCAATCGGAATGAAGTGGAATAGTAAAGAAGGCATCTTTGAGATCAATGACAGTGAAATGAGAAGTTTGAGGAGGAATTGAGGAAAGAAGAGTGTAAGGGTTAGGGACCAGCGGGTGTGCAGGATGAATCTAACTGACAAGACAGAGGTTGTGTCTGGAGAGGACATGAAGGTCGGCCGTCAATTCCCATAACCAAAATCTGAGAAGGATGCAAAATGCCCCCAAAGGAAGGAAGAACCGAGGTAGCCCCCCGTATCAACCAGGAAGTTGGTAAACTTACCCGCTACCTGGAGCGTTACCCTGGGCTCGGCTTGGGTGATCGGGGTCCCCGAGTCTGGGCGGCATCAGTCTTCGTCGAAGCTCAGCAGCTCCAAAGCCGGAGTAGGGCAGGAAGTCTCCCTAGGACGCTCTGGTCCCCGGCCCCTAGAGGTCGGGGCCCGAGAGGCCTGGGGACAGTCGCTGGCCCAATGTCCTCGTTGTTTGCACAGTGGACATGGCTTGGATGGAGGGCGCGGGTTAGGGCAGGCCTTAGCCCAGTGTCCTTCTTGGCCGCACTTGAAACAAGCCCCCCGGAGGGGGCTTCGGGACCCCGAACCCGCAGCCGGCCGCAGGGCCGCCACCAAGGCTTGGGTTTGTTGGTTAAAGAGACTTGCTTGCTGGTTGAGGAGGCTAGCCTGAAATTCGGCCTTTTGTTTAAGCCTTGCCTTTTGGCTGGCCTCGGCTGCTTCCTCCCGGGCATTGTAAACTTTGAATGTCATTTTTATCAGATCTCGGATAGGGGTCTGAGGGCCATCTTCAGCCTTGGCCAGCTTTTTTTTTTGGATATCGGGAACAGACTGAGAGATAAAACGACTGGCCAAGGTTGTTGCCCCTACAGGGGACTCAGGGGACAGCCTGGTGTATTGAATGAGGGCCTCAGTAAGCCGATTGAGGAACATAGCTGGATTTTTATCAGGCCCCGAGTCACCTCATCTAATTTAAGGAAATTTACAACTTTGTGAGAGGACACCTCTATTTCATCAAGAAGGCACTCTATCATATATCGTACTCGCAGCTGGCCACCACCCCCCTCCTGATAATTCCAGTCAGGGTCAACGTCAGGGACCGCCTGAGCCCCCGGGGGTGCTCGGGAGAGGGACTGGCAATGTGCCTCTGATCAGCCTGAGCTTTGGCTGCCATCCAGATGGCCTGCCTCTCTTCTGGGGGTGGTGGAGGATCTCAGAATAACAGAAATGTCTTGCCAGGTCAGAGCATAGGCGCGAGTTAAGCCCGTGAACTGTTTAATGTATTGAGTAGGATTGGAAGAAAAAGAGCCCAGTTTGGCTTTAATCTGTGTCAGGTCCTGGAGAGAAAAGGGAACATGGACCTGGGCTAGGCCCTCAGCGCCAGCTACTTGTCGAAGAGGGAGTAGGGGGCTGGGGGAAGGGGGTGGGGGGCTCCCAGAGGGTTGTCATGGGAGGCGAGTGTGGGAGCTAACCGGAGAGGGGGGAGGGCGTAACAGAGGGAAGAGGAGGATACAAGATAGGGTTTAGGGCTAGAGGATCCAGGGCCGGCGGCAGAGTCTCGGGGGCAGAACAGAGATAGGAGGGGGAGGGTGAGGGTAGAGAACCAGGGTCTGAGGAGGGGAAAGAATAGGGTTAACTGCCAGCTGGTTGGGGGTCGAGGGCGAGGCTGGGGCCGAGGTGGAAGGGGAGGGAGCCGTGGGAGAGGTATAGGGAGGAGGAGCCACCAAGTCCTCTGGAGGAACAGAGAAAGCAGAGGACTCAGAGACGGGAGGAGTTGGCTTGGAGCCATGTGGTGCTGGGGGAGGCGAGAGCACAACGCCCAAAAAGCCTGAACATAAGGGACCTCAGACCATTTTCCCGTTCTCCGGCAGTAATTATCTAAGTCACGGAGGACATCAAAGTCCAATGTCCCTGTGGCTGGCCAGTGAGCCATTATCTAGAGAATATTGAGGCCAGGCCTGTGAGCAAAAAAAAAAGTAAGCTGTTTGGCGCGGACATGTCTCTTTAGTCTTAAGGTCTGCAAATTAGCCAATAAGCATTCTAAAGGGGTTAAATCTTGGAGTTTGGGTTCGGGTTTGGAGACTGTCGATCCCATAGCGACCACCAACAGCGTAGGCAGACCCCGGTATCCAAACGTCTTTGGACACGCTGGGGAAGCCGGAATGGGTCCAGGCAGCCGATCAGGACGTCTCCTTCACGGTCTGCGGGACCGGAATGGGCCGAAGCCGGAATGGGCCGAAGCCGGAATGGGTCCAGGCAGCCGGTCAGGACGTCTCCTTTACGGTCTGCGGGACCGGAATGGGCCGAAGCCGGAATGGGCCGAAGCCGGAATAGGTCGATCAGCTGATCAGGACGTCTCCTTCACGAACTGATGACCGGAAGGGCCCAGTAAGTGCGCACCCGTTACAGGGCCCTAGGAAGTGGTCGCCAGGGAGTACAGACCTCAAAGCCGAAGGGACTTACCCCCGTTTCCTGCCGTCCGGGAGGTTGGTCAGTCGCCTGGGTCCGGGGCTACCGCGGCGGTGGAGCTCGAGGGGGACCTCAACGGCAAGTGCCGGAGGCCTCACCTCGAGCCCCACGTTGGGCGCCAGATGTAAGAAAACGCCGCGGGAAGAAAAAGCCACCTCTAGGACCCGTTAGTAAAAGGCCTTTATTGGGCGGTTGCTCTCGGGCAGAACTCCCAAGGACAGGCAAGCGAGGGAAGCGAGGGAGTCTGCGAGGTGGGGAGGGGTGCGGGAAGGTTTTATAGTGAGGGCTGGCAGACAGGCCAAGTTTTTCCCATGTAAGGCAACAGGTGCAGACCACAGCAGGGGTTGGTTGCCCATGGTCTTTCTGGCATTTCCCGATTGGATCGGGGCTCCAAGGCCGGCCCGGGGTCGGGTCCGTTCCCCTGGTTCCGGTTTGGTCATTAGCCGCCCCTGGTGCTGACCGGATGCCCCCCTTTCTGGCCACGTTTCAGGCAGCTCGCCCTTTCACAGGGTGCAAGTCTAAAGAGACTTTAAACTTTTAAAGCGCGCTCACTCAAAACGCCCCCATCCTTCATACTAAATGGAGGATAAGCCCACTTGGTCTGGCTCTGCTTCCCATGGCTGCCCCACAGAGAATACAATGATGGGAAGCCCTAGTGGCACAACCATCAGTGAAGTGATTAATACTTGAACTGTAACCTGAAACGGCGTTACTGTGTCCAAGAAGAGCAAGCAGTTAATTTCAAAAACAGATAATCTAACTTCAAACCATCTTTGGTTTTATTTTTATTTATTTATTATTTTTTTAATACTTTATTCTACTTTACAATACTGTATTGGTTTTGCCATACATTGACATGAATCAGCCACTTGTGTACACAATCTCCCAATGCTGAAGCCCCTTCCCACCTCCCACCCCACACCATCTCCCCCAGATCATCCCATACACCAGCCCCAAGCATCCTGTATCCTGCATTGAACATAGACTGGCGCTTCGTTTCTTACATGATAGTATACATGTTTCAGTGCCATTCCTCCAAATCATCCCCCCCTCTCCCTCTCCCTCAGAGTCCAAAAGTCCGTTCTATACCTCTAGGTCTCTTTTGCTGTCTCACATACAGGGTCATCGTTACTATCTTTCTAAATTCCATATATATGTGTCAGTATACTGTATTGTTGTTTTTCTTTCTGGCTTACTTCACTCTGTATAATCGGCTCCAGATTCATCCATCTCATTAGAACTGAGTCGAATTTATTCTTTTTAAGGGCTGAGTAATACTCCATTGTGTATATGTACCACAGCTTTCTTATCTGTTCATCTGCTGATGGACATCTAGGTTGCTTCCATGTCCTGGCAATTATGAACAATGCTGCAATGAACATTGGGGTACATGTGTCTCTTTCAATTCTGGTTTCCTTGGTGTGTATGCCCAGCAGTGGGATTGCTGGGTCATAAGGCAGTTCTACTTGCAACTTTTAAAGGAATCTCCACACTGTTTTCCATAATGATTGTACTAGTTTGCATTCCCACCAACAGTGTAAGAGTGTTCCCTTTTCTCCACATCCTCTCCAGCATTTGAATCTTTGAAAGCTTCTCTGCAGTTTTAAGGTAACACCAACCATTATTATCTTTTCCTCAGGTAACCCATGGAAAAATCTCATGCTGCCCTTTTGCTTCAGTGACTGGTAATTTGAGGGAACTCTCTCAATATGAAGTTGTTGTAAATCCTTTAATCTCGATAAATTACTGTCTTTTAACTTAGGATACCTTTAGCTTAACTAGCTCCGTAAAGTTGAAGAGTTCTGGAACACAAATCATGATTCATCACCCTAGGGGAAGCAAGGTGAGGGCATCGATAATTCCAAAGAAATGAAGAAAACACTCCAGAAGAAGCAAACTGCCCTCCCCTTGCTGAGACAGAAACAGGTTAGCACCTGTAATTTCCATAAGCAAACATCAACTCTGCCATCAACACATCTGTAACTGGGGGAGAGCTCCTACTTAATTGACACCACAGAACATTTGAATGGGTCCCTGCCAGAAAGCTCACTTTTCAATGAGCTGATAACCAACTCTTGCTAAAGCGGACAAGATAACTGAAATCTGCGAATGCCAAGCCAATAATCTTCCTTTCCTCCAGGCTTCTAAATCCTGCCCTTATACCGAGTTAAGTCACAGTGAAGTCACACAGCTGGACAACATTAGCTTCGCTGAGGAATGCCTTTGCTGAATTGGGATTTAATAATAGTCTCCATCTCTATTTATGTCGCTTTAAGAAAAACTACACAAAATACATTTCTGTACAAAACCACATCTACGGTATG
Source organism: Nanger dama (assembly GCA_917880005.1). Taxonomy (NCBI): domain Eukaryota; kingdom Metazoa; phylum Chordata; class Mammalia; order Artiodactyla; family Bovidae; genus Nanger; species Nanger dama. Next base: position 4,913,762 of record CAKJTW010000044.1, on the reverse strand, counting down.
AGTACTGTCCTGGGTATACGTTCATGTAGCTAAATTTTGAAAGCAAGTGATAGAATGCTTGTGATGTGGATCAACAGAAGAACAAAAGTGCACACACGAAGTGAAATAAGGAACAGCTCTGCCCCAAAGTGTTTACTGTAGTTATTTTCGGATAGAGGATCAGAAGGGATTTACTTTTCTTCATGTTTTCTACAACAAATACAGTTACAGGAAAAAAAAAAAAGTCCAAGGGAAAGCGTCAAACTAAAAAGCATCCAAAGAAATAGAATTTGTCAAGAGATAATTTTACTTGTGTAATACTTTTTACTCTATTCAATGGGGAAAAACTAAGAAAAATGGAGTAAGACTGAGTACTTTTCTTTCACATTTTCTAAGCTTTAGAAGCTTATATTAAGTTTTATAAATAAGGGGAGATTTTCTGTGAGTTGCCCAAATCACTATTACATATGTAGTCTGATGGTTACAGTGTAAGTTTGAAAGGACTCACGATCAAATCACTTTGCAATTTCTAGTCAAGGAAGGAAGGGAGAATATAGTTTTCCTCTACGAATTGATAGGTTTGTTTGTTTGTTCAGTCCCTCAGTCACGTCCGATTCTTTGCAACCCCATGGATTGCAGCATGCCAGGTTTCCCTGTCTTTCCCTATTTTCCTGAGTTTGCTCAAACTCATGTTCACTGAGTCAGTAACGCCATCCAACCATCTCACCCTCTGTAGTCCCCTTCTCCTGCTGCCCTCAATCTTTCCTAGCATCACAGTGTTCTCCAATGAGCTGGCTTTTTGCATTAGGTGGCCAAAGTATTGGAGCTTCAGCATCAGTCCTTCCAATGAATATTCAGGACTGATTTCCTTTAGGATGGACTGGTTGGATCTCTTTGCAGTTCAAGGGACTCTCAAGAGTCTTCTCCAACACCATAGTTCAAAAGCATCAGTTCTTCAGCACTCAGCCTTTTTAATGGTCCAATTCTCAACATCCATACATGACTACTGGAAAATCCATAGCTCTGACTAGGGGGACCTTTGTTGGCAAAGTGATGCCTCTGCTTTTTAATGCTGTCTGTCTACGATGGTCATGGCTTGTCTTCCAAGGAGCAAGTGTCTTTTAATTTCATGGCTGCAGTCACCATCCACAGTGACTTTGGAGTCCAAGAAAAAAATTCTGTCACTGTTTCCATCATTTCCCCATCTATTTGGCATGAAGTGATGGGACCAGATGCTATGATTTTAGTTTTTTGAATGTTGAGTTTTAAGCCAGCTTTTTCACTCTCCTCTTTGACTTTCATCAAGAGGCTCTTTAGTTCTTCTCTTTCTGCCATAAGGGTGGTGTCATCTGCATATCTGAGGTTATTGATATTTCTCCCAGCAATCTTGATTCCAGCTTGTGATTCATCTAGCTTGGCATTTCACATGATGCACTCTGCATAGAAATTAAATAAGCAGGGTGACAATATACAGCCTTGATGTACTCCTTTCACGATTTTGAAGCAGCTTGTTATTCCATGCCTGGTTCTAACTGTTGCTTCTTGATCTGCATACAGGTTTTGCAGGAGGCAGGTAAGGTATTTTAATTGAGGAAACAGTAGCAGATGTTTTTCTGGAATTCCCTTGCTTTTTCCGTGGTCCAACAGATGTTGGCAATTTGATCTCTGGTTCCTCTGCCTTTTCTAAATCCAGCTTGTACAACTGGAAGTTCTCAGTTCATATACTGCTAAAGCCTAGCTTAAAGGATTTTTGAGCATTACCTTGCTAGCACGTGAAATAAGTACAACTGTGAAGTAGTTTGAACATTCTCTGGCATTGCCCTTTTTGGAACTAGAATGAAAACTGACCTTTTCCAGTCCTATGGCCCCTGCTGAGTTTCCCAAATTTGCTGGCATACTGAGTACAGAACTTTAACCATATCATTTTTCAGGATTTGAAATAGTTCAGCTGAAATTTCATCACCTCCACTAGTTTTCTGTTTGTAGTAATGCTTCCTAAGGCCCACCTGATTTCACACTCCAGGATGTTTGGCTCCTGTAATTATGCTTGTGTAACTAAATGTACACATTTATATTCTTCCCTATTACAGAAAGGATTTAAGACAACCAAAATGCATACAAGATGAAAAGAATAATCAAAAAATTAGGCAAAAGAAAAACAAAAGTCAGAAAGTTGGAGCAAGGCATGAAGGTGGTACCTGCAGCCAGGAGAGGACAAAATCAGGGTAGGGGGCTGCCTGCCCACCTCAGTACCCATGACCGTGATTACCCAGTGAGCTCAAGGGGCGAGACCGCATCAGTTGTCACACGTCCTCTACATCCGCTAACACGGCACCAAATCTAGTTGTAAGCCTTTCAGCAAGCAACCAAGAGGAGTAACAAGACTGAGCACCACTGTTCAGGGTCAAGTGGGATAATGATTCTAGATACTAAGACCTCAAGGAAGTTTCTCCCCTGCGTCTACGACAAAGAAACAGAGCAAAGGTACAGAGCACCCTTACAGGAGGCAGAACGCGACGGAGCAGCAGTTGTAGCTCAACCTTGCAAAAAGTCCATGAAGGACAGTTCTAGACTGCCAGCCAGAGCAGCCACGGGCCTGGAGAATAAGCCTTCCCAGGCAGGCTACCCAGTGAGGGCTCACAGCCTCTCCCAGAACTGAAGGAATGTCCCCGGCAGGGGCCGCAGCCTCATCCAGCCCATTGCCTCCAGGAGCACTGCAGTCAGAGGACTAAGCTGCAGCTTCCCTCTTCTACGCATGTGGTTTCCGGGTATGTGGCTTCCTCTTTTCAAATGTTTAACTGCCTCGCTGCTATGACACGAGCAATCTCAAAGTCTTTTGGAAGTGGGTGGGGAAGTATATAACAGGGATCACGAATGTTGGGGAAAATTTTTAAAGGAAAAAATCATATTAGACCACTTACCATTAATCCTGAAAACTAGACTTAAGCTAAAATCAAACATTAATGAGCTCCCCCACCCAATAAAGCTGTTGGAGGGTGGATGACAGCTTCCCACCTCAACAACGGCCTGGGCGCAAGCCCGGAGGCAGCACCAAGGCATTAAGAGCAATCTGCCCTTTGAGCCTAGATTCACAGCAAACAGCAGGAACACTTATCAACAGAGACCACAGATACGCCATCCATGAAACACAAGAATTAAAATTTGGAGCGTTAACAGCAGAAGATAAACTCTGATCCTGTGGTCTATTTCCAAGCTTCAAGTCTTAGCTACTTTTAGAAAGCTGTAAGTTTATATTTTGCTGCTTACGCTTAAAAGTGTAAACACACAACTAATTCTTAACCATGCATAAACAAAATTAAGTTTTCAAATGTAAGTTTAAGAAAAAAAAATCAGTGTTGTTTGAAAAAACCCTGAACCCACAGCCAACTCCTGTGAAGCCAGTCTCCTTCTTCTGATGGAGTGCTTCCTGGCATCAAGCCTGCTTCACAATCATCAACAACACAACAGTTACGGCGTAAGGGGCAATGCATGCTGAGGGCATCAGACACGCAAACTTACAACGCCACGAGATGTGAGAGGTACCGAGACCCACAGTTTACAGAGGAGGAGACTGAGGCTCAGAGCCAGTAAGTAACTTGCCCTAGATCACACAGCTAAAAACGTGGAAGCCAGGCCAGCAGTGAGGTCTGCCTCTAACGCCGACTGGCTTGCGCATGCCACACTGCTCTCCCAGGTTATTAGCCACACTCCTACAGTCCCTCCTCCGCTGCTCTGGGTCTGTGCCTAGTCCCGCAGGCGTGCCTCTTTGCGACCCCAGGCACTCAGTCCACCAGGCTCCTCTGTCCATGGGGATTCTCCAGGCAAGAATACTAGAGTGGGTTGCCATGTCCTTCTCCAGGGGAGCTTCCCAACCCAGGGAGTGAACCCAGGTCTCCAGCACTGCAGGTGGATGGATTCTTTACCATCTGAGCCACCAGGGAAACCCCAGCTGAGAAAACAGGCATCACAGATAAGGAGACAGCCTTAGACTCGTTTCAGTCACTGCCTCCCATGTTATCTGTCTGCCTGGCTAAGACCTGCCCATCGAAGAATGCCTTCATAGTTTGGGCTGATTTCAAAGGCCAGAGACTTCATTCAAAACTAGCTTCCTTAAACTTTCATTCTGTCTTTGGGTCCCTCTGTCACTCCAAATCCTGCCCAATTATTTTCTGGTATTAGGTTGCATCTAGTTCAATTTACAAAGCAATCATTTTAATGGCATTAACAGCTACATTTTCAATTATCCTCAGGCTTTGCAAGCCCAGAGTTGACATCAAATCAGAGCAGACCACCTCATTTTTAACCATGCACAGAAAAATGTACTTAAGTATAGAACAAATATAGTAGCCATGAACACTTCGGTTCATGACACAATTCAGGTGAGATGAACAGTTTCACTCCCTTGTTCTAAAAAGATTTATTTATTTTATCTTTTGGCCGTGGAGGGTCTTTGTTGCTACACACAGGCTTTCTCCAGCTGTGGCGAGCAGGGGCGGCTCTCTGTCGCGGGGCACGGGCTTCTCATCGCTGTGGCTTCCACTGCGGAGTGTGGGCTCCAGGCTCAGCCGCTGTGCCAAACGGGCTCAGATGCTCCACGGGATGGAGGGTATTCCCAGAACAGGGATCAAACAGGTGTCCCCTGCATTGTAAGGTGGATTCTTTACCACCGGACCACCAGCAGCCCCAGTTTCGCTTCTTTTACATTGTAACCAAGTTTCTCATTCCTCCAATTTCATCCAGAACCAGAAGCCAAAAAGACACTGACAGAAGATGGAGGCAGAGAATACTATGAACACACAAAAGGCCTCACATTAAAAAAAAACGCTGTCACTCGACTCTCCTCAGTATCATCTGGAAGTGTACAGATACAGTAACTGATGAAATACAGTTAGAGTAACACCACATCAATGTGTTATCCCTACATTTTGGGGCAGGAATAATTGTCATTTACTGAAACAAGAATGGCCCAGACTTCAAACCCCAGGAACCCAGGGCCAACATGGCCCCTGTGCCCAGCAGTCCTGCAGGTACCTGTAATTAACACACTCAGAACTGCATTCACACTTCCTCCCAAGAGCTGTCACCTTTCCGTTTTTAAAAAAACTATAGTTATGTAGCTTTAAAATAAAAAAAGTTCTCACTGCAGAAAAACTCAAAAATACAAAAAGTGCCAAGAATATGAAAAACCATTCAGCATCATGGTATGTATAGCTGTTATACTTTCTTTTCTATATCACAGAAAAAGAAACATTTCATTTGGTTTTAAAAATGGTCTCATACTTGGCATATAGTTTTAAAACCCACTCTCATTTAGATATATTATGAACTTTTCTTCATTCCAATAAACATATTTCAGCCACACTATTTTTTAAGATTAGAGAAGCAGATCACAAAATGGACAAACTAGAGAAATCAATCATGGTCCATAGTTCCTAATGCAGGACATCAAAGCTTCTTGTAATTCCCACTTCACAGAATACATATTTGAGCACATTTTTAAATTCCTTTGGAAACATTTATAGTGGAATTGCTAGGTCTCAGGTCCCAGTCCCAATGAACTGTTCTTTCTCATCATCCCTTCACTAACTCCTGCTATTTCACATTTCCAGAAACCTGTTGTGTCTGCCCCAGAAACTCCAGCTCATCCTTCAAGACTATGCAAGGGAAGAGGGGTAAGACTGTGCGAGAGACCTTCTTCAATCCCCTTCGTAAGTCAGTGCAGACCTCTCTCTTCTGCATCCACACAGTAACAAGTCCAGGCACCTTGCGAGCCCTTTCATTCAACAGTATCATTTACTTCCTTCCCTAGACAATTAATTCCACAAGAATGGAATTATTGATCTACTTTCAAAACCTGCAGTTTAACTAATGGGAAAAAATGAAACTGCCAATGCAACAAAAACACAATTGTGTTTATCTTCTATTGACAACCAAACTATTCTTGGAATATTCTGTTTGAAGACATCCAGATCTGGAGCCATGATATTTAACATTAAACTCATTTTCAAGACCGTAATTTTCATCAGTTTTCTTATACAGGTAATTTGTAATGTGAAATGGGTTGTGCCCCAAAGTTCACTTACATGTTAATTATTTTGAAGGCTTTCAGTAATTTTTGCCAAATTGAATTCTAAGAAAGCAAGCACTGCTCTAAACTGTTTCAAGATAAACATGGTTTACAGCATTCAAAAAGAAGTAATTCTGAGATTTGCTCATGGAGACTGGTAAAAGGAACAGTTTGCCTTCACTTAAAACATTAGGAAGAGGCCATTAATTGATAAAAACATCTTGCAATAAGATTCCTGTATCTAAAGCTAGTGTTTCTCGAACTTTCTTCCCATAATTCCCTATAAACGGATGCTAATATTTAAGAGCTCCCTTTATCACTCCTGGGGCAAAGAAGGGAAACCATCCACCTCTCTATTCTGAGAAAAAGAACAAATCAGTTCCCTATCTTCAGCCCAGGGGAAGCAAGGGTCAAGATAAATAGATAGCGCTGTATTAGTTCAGTGTTCAGGGCATAAAAATGGACTGAAATCTAAATACAATTTTTAAAAATCAAACCATTACTTAAAAAAGAAATCCAAATAGCACCAAAACTCTCTCAGCAAGAATAGGTAAGTGTAGCCAAGTAATGTTTGAAACAGAACAGTAACAAAGGGGACTTGTCTACCGGATATTAAAATATTTTTCAATCTTCAATAATTTCAGTGGGTGGTACTGGAACAAGAACAGACAGAAAGATCAATGAGTCAAAACAGGAAGTCCAAAAACATACCCAAGAATCTTGAGTATGATGAAGATGGCATTTCAAATTGGTAGGGAAATGGGAGCTTATTTAACAGGTGGTGCTAAGACAATGTATCATTTGGGGTGAAAATGATGAGATGATCTGTACCCCTTCTAAAATGAGAATAATGTTCCTTAAAAAAAAATTTGGGACTTCACTGGTTGTCCACCAGTTAAGACTGCACGCTTCCAATGCAGGGGGAGTAGCTGCGATCTCTGGTTGGGGAACTAAGATCCCACAAGCTCAGAAGCACAGTCAAAAAAAAAAAAAAAAAATCTCTCCAGGGCAATAAACTTTCTGCGCTTCCTGAAAGGAAGAGACTGAATTACATGAACGTCTAACTTCTGTATATCAAATCATGTAACTAAGAAAAACATGAAAAAAAAAAATTGCAGCTGGTAACAGTAAGACAAGGAACTCAGCCGGAGACTCCAATGAACTATCACTAACCAGCACACTAAATTACTTTAGAAGAATCACAGAACCATTTTAAAGTGAAATTACCTAGAATACAAATATTTTACAGGTGGGTGGAAAAAAAAACTTACATATTGACTCGTAGAACACCACCCTATCCAGAACCCTAAGGGAATTTTAGTTTAAGATAGCTTCAGAATTCCAACACTCTAATCACTTCAGATATAAATCTGTTCTCAATTCCTATTAAAATTCATTATATTTATAAAACTAAGGACACATCCACCCGCTCCTGTACAAAACCAGATTTCTGCTGACTTAACTCCTTCCCCCTAAATTCATTCCTCCCTCTAGTTTTCCTCATCTCAATAAATGACACCGCCACCCACCCTTTCTTTGAAGGCAAAATCCTACAAATTATCCTGAATTCCTCGCTGCTTCACGGCCTCTGAAGCATTTTGTCAACATGTCCCCAACTCTGGCTCCTGCATGTATCGTGGGGAAATGATCCTCTCTCCATCCCAACCATCTTCACCTAGACCACCTCCTAACAGCTCCTCGCTCCCCCACAACCTATTCACACAATAGCATGAATTAACTTCTCAGAATATAATGCAAGCCCCTCCCTTTCCCATCTAAACCGCCCAAATGGAAGTTGCTCAGTTGTGTCCTACTCTTTGGAACCCCATGGACCATAGAGTCCGTGGAATTCTCTAGGCCAGAATACTGGAGTGGGTAGCCTTTCCCTCCTCCCAAGGATCTTCTCAACCCAGGAACTGAACCCACGTCTCTCGCATTGCAGGTGGATTCTTGTCCAGCTGAGCCGCAAGGGATGCCCAAGAACACTGGAGTGGGTAGCCTATCCCTTCTCCAGCAGATCTTCCTGACCCCGGAATCGAACCAGGGTCTCCTGCACTGCAGGCAGATTCCCTACCAACGGGGCTATCAGGGAAGCCCAAAACCTCCAAAGGCTTTCTAATTCACTTAGAGTAAAATGCCATGACACGAGACACGCATCTTCTTTCTTTTATTGATCTTCTTCAAGTTTCAAACTGATTGATTCCTGTCTTATAATTTACGAGCTCTTCCCTCTGCCAAGCACACTCATCAGTGACATTCCCAGATCTCAGCCCAAACACCACATTCTCGGAGGTGTTCCCCAAACATCTAACAGAGAGGACATCCCCTCTCCCTGCTCTATTTGTTCCACAGCACCATCACTAGCCGAAACCCTCTTTTTAAGTATCTGTCCCTCTCACTAGAGCAGAAGCTCCATGAGGACAAGCATCTTCACTTTTGTGTTCCCAAACATTCAGAGTCCAGGCTCAAGGCACCATGCACATATCTGTTGAACGAAAGGACGAATCCTAAGTGTATGGGATCATTTGATGAGCCAGGATCACTCCCGTGAACGTAAGAGCCACGGCATCTCCTCGGTGCCCGTGAAGTAGCGCTACTGCTGGCCTGTCTGAAGGTTACACTCTGTTTTTCTTGGCCTGCTTTCAGCTGTCGCTGCACTGCTAACATCTATTGGTGCTCCCTCTCCTCACTGGAAGCATATGGCAGAACTGAAAAGTCGGTAATGATGGTGCTCTCCCATCACTTAAGTGTACCAACTTCAGTGCAGACAAGTGTATCGCCTTGAATTTTTCCGAGGCTTTTATAGCTCCTTTCTGAATCTCAGACAGTTAGTAGTCCCTAAATCTGAATTCTGACACTGTCAACGTCCTAGCATAAAAGTACATCATGGTGTCATCTTTCTAAAAACATTGCCATCTCCTTCAACCTATAAGCCGAACAAAAATTTTACTTTAATAAAAATAAAAACATTTACTTTTCTCCTAAGGTAAAGAACATATTCACCTTTCAGCGGAAATGTAGAACTCAGTGCTAAACTAGAGTTCTACCCTGTGCTAGAAGATTCAAGCCAATTTTTATACTGCGTGAAATTTCTAGTTTAAAAGCTGAGTGTGGACTTTTGGCCCAGGCTGCAAAGCACAGCAAAGCCATAATTAGAAGTTACATCCTATAACCTCCATCCCAATTTTGGCTTTCCCCAGAAGTTCCTTAAGGCTAAAATCGTCTTGTGTCCTCTCCTGCAGCCAGTCTAATCACAATGTGGACAGGCTGAGAAGGAGAGGACCTTAACCAGAAAGGCAGGTCCACCCCTAGGCTCCAACTAATGTGACTACTTAAGATCAGAGAGATACAAGAAGAAGTACGCAGGAAAGCTGACAAAACTAGAGAAGAGAATATACCATTTCCCGGTAAGGGTTTTATCAAAAGGCAGAGCTTCCACAAAGAAGGGCCAGAGGACAAATTATGTTTCTACTTTTCCCTAGCTGCCTTAAAGAAAATAAACAATGAGATAAAATCCTACATCCAAAAAAGATGAGGTAGGAGATTTGGAAAGGAGGCCAAGCATAGAGCCTCAAGCTTGGGTTTGGGGAAAGATCATTTCCAAGTGTTAAATAGTATCCAGTTCGCAAATCATTTTCTGAGTATTGCTGGTGTTACCAGGACCCCCTTCTAGTTTGTGATTTTGTATCTACGAAAAAGTATTTGCTTGGGTGGCAGGCAGTTACATGTCCATATTTGAACAAACCACTTTGGTAACTGTCCCAAACTTGATTTCAAAGAACTTGTCACCAAACTGGAGTCATATAGATTTACTTTAAAAACCATGTTGTAAACAATGTATATAGCTCATCCTCAATTTCTGATTATATATCTTTTTCAAAAATCAAATGCTTTTTGATGTACACCTAAAACACTGTGAATCAACTATACTTCAAAGGGGGAAAAAAAACCCCCACAAAACAACAAAAAAGCACAACTCCACCTAATTCAATAGATCTGGGAGAAAACCATGATCTGCATGTTTGCTTCCAAGTCGTGATCTTAGTCAAATTCATGCTACCTTTTCTAACCTTTTCAGGCTCTCAGTCCCCTTCTGGCAGAACCTAGGTCATGGACTTAAACAAGATCCAGTGGAAACACAGGAATGGGGGAATCAATGCACTGAAAAGGCAGACATTCTCTACTGCTCTCTGCCTTCCTTTTCAACCCTTTACCTCCTCCTTTAGAGGAACGCAGACCCAAATATGCTTTTCTCCTCACAACATCTAATGCCTGAAAATTTAGACCAGGACTACAGTTAAAAGCTGAAGTTATAAAGGTGATGGTTATAAATTAAGAACAACAACCAGCTTGGCCTCGCTCAGTAATGACTGCTCTAAGAGTCCATTCCCAGCAGACCTCTCAGGTTGGTTTGCTCTGTGGTTGGCTGAATACCAAATGTTATCTGTAAAGCAAGCATTTCTGTACTTCACACATATAAGGTTTCCATTAAATCTCTTTACTGCATCTATTAATACATCCTTCTTCTACCTCAAATTCATTCCAATATCATCTCTCTTTCACTCTTCTAAAGATTACTTTGGCTAATCCCTTTGTTAATCCTGAACATGATTCCAGCCACTTTTCTGACTCATATGGCCAACTAGAACCCAGATACCGGATAACACACACGTCACTAAACTGGGCTAGTTAACAACAAATCTACCATGAGCCAAGAACTGCTTTCCCAAAGGTTCTCTTTCCAATTACAAAACGGTCTGTTGGGGTTGAGTGTGCAGCGTGTAGCCCTTCCATTTACCAGAATGGTTCCAACAGTGAAAACTAAAAGTGGAAGGCCTCTAACCGAACTAACTTACACAGGCTCTAGTTCTGCAAGGCTAAAAGTGCAGGTTTCAGAGCCTCGAATAATAACCCCCGCTGCCACCACAATCACCAGTATTGTGCCAAGTTTTCCAAACACTCTTAACGGGTGTTTGGAAATGTTCGGTTGTGCTCATTCAACAAAGGAAAGGACTAGGACAAGAAAAGATGAAGCGCGGAGCAGAAAGTCCGCGTGAAGACTACAGCCAGAGGGGCCAAGCTGGTCCGCTGGACCCCAAAGGCCCTGCTTTTGAGCGTTGCGCTCGCTATACCGCCTCTGAGCCCGCTGCCAACGCCCGGCACGCCCCACGGGGCACAGCGGCCCCACGGAAACCCAGCGAGCACCGGGTCTGGGAAGCAGGCAAAGGCGCGCGCCGCAGGCGGGCCGCGGGGCAGCGCGCTCGGATGCTGGACGCCGCCCGGGAGGGCGACTCACCTGAAGGCCGCCACCGCGCGGGTCTGCAGGTACTTCTGGGCGGTCATGACTCCCACGAAGAGAAAGTTCCTGTCGCGCGGGACGCCATCCTGGGCCTCGCTGTGGGGCCAGAGCCGCTGCCCGCGCGCATCCCCGCGCGCCCCCGCCGGCCAGGGGCACCGCGGCCGCCTGCCCGGGCCGGCAAGCCTCCGGGGCTGGCGCGGCGCCGCGGGCCCGCCCGCTTCAACTCGGAGGCGCGGGGCAGCACGAGCCGCGAGGCCAGCACGAAACCCAGCACGAGCCCGAGCAGCACGCTGAGCCAGGCGCGCCGGCCGCGCACGGCCATGCCCGCGCCGCTCCGCCCGCCGGGCCGCCGCCGCCGCCGCCGCCGCCGCCGCTCCGCGCGCCCTCAGCCCGCCCGCCGAGGCCAGCCCGCCCTACGCGGCCCCGCCCGGGCAGCGCCGCGGCTGCGGCGGGCCCGCCGTGCCCATCGCGGAGCGCGGGCCGCCCGCAGGCCCCGCGCCGGCGCTCGGTCCCGCTCGCGCGCCCCCGCCTTCAGGGGCGCAGCATGCCCAGCGCGCGCCGGCCGCGGCCCCCCGCCCGCGCCCCGCGCCCCGCGCCCCCGGCCGGCTCGACTCCCCGCGCGGCGCCCCCGGGCGCTCGGCTCCGCTGGCGCTGCGCGCGGCACGCTGATGTCCGTGGCCGGCGCCGGCGCGGCCGCTGCTCATCGTCCGGCTCCGCGCGCCATCGCCGCGGGGGCGCCGCACGTCACGCACGGCGCGCAGGGGGCGGTGCGCTGTGGCCCCGCTCGGGATCCGTCCGCGCCGCGCGATTGGCGCAGCAGTGAATGGGGGCGGTTCACGTGGCGAAAGTTTGCCCGAAAAGAAAGCCCAGCTCGGGGCCCGGCCCGCGCGGTCTGCGGCCGCCCAGGGCGGAGGGGGCGTGGGTCGGGCGCGGCGCCGCCTGGGGCCGGGAGCGAGGCGCCCGGCCTCCCGTTACCCGCCCCGCCTGGGCATCCCTGCCGCGGCGCGCGGCGCTGGCCCGAGGCCGTCCCGCCCGGCCTCCGGCTGCCCGAGACGCTGCGCCAGCGTGGATCTTATCAGGGATTTCTAAGAAAGGGCTTCTTGGTCCTCGAACACTGCACTCGTGGAGGACGAGCCGCGCATTCCTCCTGCACACACTGTCCTCAGACACACCCGCCTCCCCACGCCCAGCCCTCCAGCCGGGCGGGACCTCTCCGTCCACCTTCCTGCGTCCTTCCGATTCACATTGTATCTTTGTTCCCGCAGCTCTGTGGGTACGAGAGAGCATGTGTAGCGTAAACAGCTCAGGAACCGTTTGAAACGTGCATGACTGCAGAATGAACCGTGAATTCAGCTACCTTGTTCTCTGCTACTAGTTTCTAAGCTAAAAACAGAAAGAAAAAGAAAGATATACTCAGTGTCCAACCTTCTAACACTAGCAGCATTTATAGGATGTTGAAGAAATGGTAGATGGTGTTAATACGCTTTTTCTTTACATTCTATGTAGAAACTCATCAGTTAGTATCTCTAATCTGAGTCTTTGTGTTTTAACATCATCCATCCATAGAAGTGCCGTGGATTTCTAAAGACAGTTTTTGAGAACCGTCTTCTCTATGACGGATTTTGAATTTTATGCACTTCTTCTTAAAACAGCTAAGGTAACAAAAAGCTGATGAAATGACCACACAACAAATATTTGTGTAAATTATTATTATTTAGTCACCAGTGTGTTGGAGTTTTGTTTTGTTTTTTTTTTTAATGAAACTCCCAGACAGCACAGTAGTTCCCTCAGACTGACAGGTTCCCATCATTTAAACAAATGAACCCAAGAATTAGGGACAGAAAATAAGCATGCTTGGGTAAACCTTGGATCTTTCTTCATTGCTAAGATGACCAAATGATGAAATATACACAATTTAAAGTGCCATCTTACAGGAGAAATATCATTTCTGCAGTTAAATAGTGGTCACTCTTGGTATTCTTTGGATATCAGCACTTTCTTCAGCACTTGTGAATTGTGCCAGATATAGTTCATTACCCACCTTCCCACAGGCTCCCTAGGTAGGTGATCCACATCTAAAAATAAAATACTCATTATACAGTGAACACAGGATTCCAACAGTGGTCTTGAGAAAAATGCAGAACCATGAATTAGAGACTCAAAAATCAGCCAAAGGGGTTTCCAGTAAGACCATAAGCCACAAATGCCAAGTTCCCCAAATTCAGCAACAGCCTCATAATTCACAATGATGTCCATAAAGCACAAATCTAGCTAGGTACAGATGTTCAACTTTTGACATAATGATTTCAATATTTTCTAACTTGCTTTACAGTTCTCTGTTTCCTCATCTAGACTAAAATCTGATTTAAAAAGCACATAAATGGTGTGTTGTTGTTCAGTTACTCAGTCATGTTCAACTCTCTGCGACCCCGTGGACTGCAGCATGCCAGGCTTCCTTGTCCTTCACTAGCTCCTGGAGCTTGCCCAAACTCATCCATTGAGTCAATGATGCCATCCAACGGTCTCATCCTCTGCCATTCCCTTCTCCTCCTACCTTCAGACTTTCCCAGCATCAGGGTCTTTTCCAATGAGTCGGGTCTTCACATACACAAAAGTGCCACGGATTTCTTAAGATAGGTTTTGAGAACCAGCTTCTCAAGTGTCTTCTTCCCCAGCACCACAATTCAAAAGCATCAATTCTTAAACGCTCAGCTTTCTTTATGGTCCAATTCTAACACCCATACGTGACTATCGGAAAAACCGTAGCTTTGACTGAACGGACATTTGTTGGCAGAGTGATGTCTCTGCTTTTTAATACGCTGTCAAAGTTCGTCATAGTTTTTCTTCCAAGGAGCAAGCATCTTTTAATCTCATGGCTACAGTCACTATCCACAGTGATTTTGGAGCCCAAGAAAATAAAGTCTTGTCACTGTTTCCATTTTTTCCCCATCTGTTTGCCATGAAGTGATGGGACTGGATGCCATTATCTTCGTTTTTTGAATTTTGTTTTGTCCCCCTCCATTTCCTGGCTCCTAGGTCCCCGTCAGTTCCTAGGTCAGCAGCCTTAGCTGCATACCTGTAGACTCAATGGGAGTATGTGTTTCTTAATGTAGAGAAAATAACCTATTTTTGAGAAAGATTGGGCCTGAAGGTTTAGGAGCACCTGGGTCAAGGGAAATACTACACAGGTCAAGTCCTCTGGACAAGTGTGGGGTGCTGCTAGGCTAGGAGCAGGCAGGAGACTAGGGAGGGTGGGGTCATGTAGGTGCCGGCCAGGGTCTCCAAGAGCCTGCACGTTGCGGGTGGGGAAGCTTCCCGAGTGCAGCCTGGGAAGCGGAGCGGAAGCAACTACACAGCTGGACGGTCTGGCCAAGGCAGTTCTGGGGAGGCACCCAGAAGTGAGGACTCAAGGGCCTCCTCAGAGGTCTGCATCAGGAGGCAGAACTCTCCTGTGTGGTAGGATTTCACAGCTGGAGGCAAGTGCCCAGAACCAAAGACTCCAGGAACAGCCAGAGGCCCCAAGGGCCAGACAAATAAGCCCAGCACGAGGTCCACCCAGAGACTGGCCCACCGCAGACACAGCCGACACCAGCAGGGATCTGCGGCAGGGCACGCTCTGAGACCCCTGCCCCGCACACACAGGCCCCCTCCCGGAACTCCCTCAAGGTCAGGGTGGGTCCTCACTCCCCGTGTCTTCTTTTCCTTTATTTATTTGCAAAGGTGAGGAAGACGGTTCATCAGATTTCCTAGGCGTTTCACCTCAGGAAACTGAGGGAAAAAACTTTCCTCCAAGGAGCTGTGCTAGGAGCCTTCTCTGTTAAGCTGAAGTCAGTAACTGTCTTTCTCATTTAAAAAAGGAATGGTGTTAACCATAATCAGATAGAGGCTTTCAGTGAGGAAGACTCCTAAAGGCACACCCCCACTCCAAGAGGCAGCCTGGGCTGAATGAGGGCCTCAGTCGAGTGTGGGGGTCTCCGTTTCCTTCTGCATGGAGGGTATCCCCCAGACAAGCATCTGCAGACCCCTCAGTGTCTTAGTTTCCTTGTGAGCCTTTCTACTAGTTCGTTAGCAGTTTCTCCTCAGTGATTCTAGACAGATGATGAAAAATTTGCCCAGAAGTGCCACACCATCCACTCCCTTTCTGTGTTCATTAGTGTGACTCCTCTCTGCCCACACTACTGAACACTTTCTCACAAATTGCAGCGCTGTTCCCACACATGTTACATTTTTTTTCCTGTTCCTAATACATTGAATGCCTGTTACAGGTATAATATTTCATATAATTTGCAGCAATTTCTTGGAAACCCTTGGTAAATACCTCAATTGTTTGTTGGCAGCAAGCCTTGAACAACTGACAGCGTTCCCTGTAAGGGCTTCTTTAAAGACACAGCTACTAGACTCCTGCCTCAAACAGGGGGCAATCCAAAAAGTGGTCATAATTTTTAAAATCTTTAGAAATGCCTCTTTTAAGAAACAGCAAATGCAGAGGAGGGAGTTATAATCTGTGCTTTCAGAAGGCTCTGTTTATTCCCTGCAAAGAAGAAAATCTATAATGACCATTTTACTAATATTACCACTTAACCTCGATTAGCCCAATAAAACTTTGCTTTATTCTTAATGCTGCTATTAAACTGACATTTAAGGTCCTCATTAGCTAACGAATTTTGCTCCCTGTTTCCCTTGTATTTGCAGCATTTCCAGGCAGATGCAGGAAAGGGCAACCCATATGCCTTATGTTCTGGCTTCCACACGCTAATGGGTGCGACGCTGGTTGTGCTGGAATGTACTTTATGCTTCCTTGTTCTGCTTATCAGCTCTGTCCATTCTTCTGTCAGACACTGAGTCAGTGTGTGTGTGTTTCTCACACAAGTGCAAGTGTTTGTGTGTATAGGAGAGAGACAAGGAACTGAGCGCCACTCTGTGTTCTCTCCGGACGGGATGTAATCTTACTAACTAGAAAATGCTGGCGGCCGCCAGCACCAGGAAACTGCCGGAATGTTCTCCGGGAGATAACCTCACTGCAGAGGCTGGCAACAGTTTGCTCCTAGTCTAGGACTTAATCCTCGTGTAGCAGAGCAGTTTGCCTTTCCCATTCATCGCCAAGTAATGCCATTAATCTTTAAAGCCGTGCTGGAGTTTCCACAGCTGGAGAGTTTGCACAAAGACAAAGCTTCCATTTCTCAAGAGGGAAAGAGTACCTCTCCACCCCCAGACACTGGTCAGCTGGCCTGCCGCCTCGCCACCTGAGGGCCGCACACAGTGGTGGTCAGGCCTGGGAGTCTCATGGAAATGTTCCCGAAGTGCAGCTCAAACTCTCTTTGCTTTACTCGAGGCCTAATGAAGCATAAAATTGCCTGGGGTGGTGGAGTGGAATTCAAGCTGCAGAAGAAGGTTTAAGCTTCAAACTGGGGCAGCAGAAATTCAGATCCACAAACACACAAAGGGCAAGGCAAGGATAAGAAAACTTTAACACCATAAAACTCGATAAATGACCTCACTGCATTGATCATTTATTTGTACACCTTGTTGTCATGCTATCATGCTTCGCTCAGGCTAGGGCCATAAAGACTTCTATCACCCAGTGATGGGTGATAACATTGTTATCAACCATGGTAGTAAGGCCTCTACCAGAGTTTAAAATAAACACAGTGGGATGAGACATTCTGCTGGGGAGTCTGGAGAAAGAGGCTCTGAAACCGGCTGGGAGAGCCAAGTCCTGCAACCCGTTTGGACAGCAATTTCATCACAGTTGCAAATTACTAATGAATTTACTTTTGACTCAGCACCCTCACTTCTGAGAATTTTTCTTCCAGTCATACCAGTACAGAATGACACTTGTACTGGATTATTCTCTGTCACCTGTGTGTGATAGTAAACGATTAGACCTGTGCCCACTTAGAGGGGAGTGAGGAAGTAAACAACTCTGTATCCATCGGAGAATGAGATATTCTGCAGATGTAAAACACGGCGAGGAAACTCTTCCTTCTTAGATTGAGAAACTGCCATTCCGTCCAGGACAAAAGCAGAAGAGAATAAGAATTTTGCTCAGGTCTTTACAATAAAACTCTAGAAGAATACACACGAAATGAAATGAAACCTGGGGTGGGTGGTGGGGCTGGTTGAAGGGAGAGACCTAAGCCAGGAGTTCCCAATGGGTACTTTTAAATACCCTTCTGATTTTTAGTGTGTGACTCTATTATCTACCCACCTCTCCTAAAAAAGTACCCATTTCCTACAGGTTGAAGCCCTAAAATGCTATTATCAGAGCATTGACATTAAGACCATAGATTCTCCCTGACAATTTATTTGCTTCCACTGCTCTTGTTTAATAAAAGTGGAAACTGGCGCCAGTTAGCCGCGTGGTGAGAGCTGCCACCAAACCAGGCAGTATGCCTTCTGGGCCGGAATGCTGCAGACTGTAAGCAAGAATCCCCCAAATATCTTCTTTCAAGCTTTGTCTCTTGCCCCTTAGGAACTGGTTAAAATGAGATCTAATTTCTGAGGTCTAATTACTTTTACTTTCCAGTTTCCTTAGCATATCATTTTAAGTGTTCTTCCAGCTGTGGAAATATTAAGAGCCTTCTCAAACCATCAAAATGGACATGCCTGTACTCATTTCATGGAGAAGGAAATGGCAACCCACTCCAGTATTCTTGCTTGGAGAATCCCAAGGATGGGGGAGCCTGGTGGGCTGCCGTCTATGGTGTCACACAGAAGCGACTTAGCAGCAGCAGCACTCATTTCAAAATCTCTTTCTCCATTTGTTTTGTACTGGCTCCTCCTTGGACTTAATTTTTGGATCTCCCATAATTTTAGGAGCTCTGGCCACATCTTTTCCTCACACTTAAAAGAAAAATCCATCTTTCAGAACTCGGACTCTTGGAGCACTACCCACAGGAAAGCCTGGAGCGGTGCTAGAACTTTGGGACGATGGCGCCCTCTTATGGTGTGTAGTTATTTCTGTCACCAGAAGGCCTGTACTCGGACTCAAAGAGAATAATGTTGGGTATTTTATTTTATGGTTCCACTTTATCAGCATTTGCCAAAGTGATATCCTGGTCTTGGATTTGTGACTAACTAGCTGATGATACTGTAAAAATGAAAGGACTTGAGCTAAACAGTCAGCTAGAACCTGCCCCTCCCTTATATTTTGAAGCTGAGTGAGACCCTCTGGGTGAGGTTAGCACTCACTTCCTCTCATGACTCTGACACCTAAATAGTTTTGAGAGCCATGGATATCTGCTTTCTTGTGGAAAATTGGCTGATTTCCTCAATATATGAAAAGTGTCAGCCAGTGTAAATTGATTGTATATGGGAGCAGATTCCTCCTGCAACTGCTCAGATTCACAGCTGCAAAGGGGTTCACTCACACTGGAGAGGCTGTCTGCAGGCCTCAGAGCTCCAAATGTCTTCTTTCCGATTTTTCTCAAAAAGCCACCGTTAATCCTTCTCATTAAACTGTTGGTGGTGTGGTCAACTGCACACAGCATTTGCTTTGGTTTTGCTCCCTGCAAGGAGGGCACCAGTTTGGACCCACACCTAAATTCAGAGGGTGCCCTGCACATGTGCCCTCCTGCCTAGCAGACACAAGAAAATCTCATCACTAACATGCTTTACAAACTAAAATGCTATCACATCACTAACATGCTATCACAAACTAAAAGTGGCCCTCAACACAGTTGGCCCTGATGCCGAACATTTCAGTGATGTTGAAGGAAATTAACTAAACTAGTATAATTGGTTTCTGCTCTATATATTCTGGGTTTTAAGACATTTTCCAATCATTGTTTTATTTGGTTTAGTAAGAAATGAGCATTTATGTCACTGCAAAACATTCTTTATTTCTAAATATTTCATAGTAATGAAGCCAGTTTACAAGTGAGTGAACATCAGAAGGATGAGAAGCTGCGTTACTTTGGCTCAGACATGGGGACTGTGCATGGCACTGTGCATGCCAGGCCCAAACCACCTCTGCTTTACTCCTTGGTCAGATTTTGTGCTGTCAAGAGAGCAAAACTGGCAGAGACTCACAGATCCCACAGAGAGCTCTGATCCCCCATCACTACCACCTGTGCCATCAGAGTCTAGGTAGAGGATAGAAACCTTGCCAGTCATTTGAACAGAAAGAGTTTAAGTTTTATTGAGATCTAATTGATTTACAATAAACTGCACTATTTCAAATGTACAATTTGTTAATTTTTATACAAGTATGCATCTGTGAAAACACCGCCACTGCTATAAGCTGAATGTTTGTGCCCCCCTCCCAGTTCTTATGCTGAAATCCTACCCTCTGAGATGAAGGCATCAGGAAGTAGGGCCCTTGGGATGGAGACCCCTCATGAATGAGGCTAGCGTCTTTATAAAAGGACCCATACAGTTCTCTAGCCCTTCCCACCATATGAGGACGCAAGAAGTCTGAAACCTGGAAAGGGACCCTCATCCAACTGTGCTGACACCCTCATCTCAGGCTGCCAGATTTCAGAACTGTGAGAAATACATTTCTGTTGTTTATAAGTCACCTAGTCTGTTATATTTTGTTACATCAGCTTGAACAGACTGAGACAACCATGATCAATAAAGTGAACTCACCTGTCATTCCCAAAAGTTACTCCTTCCCTGCCCCAACCTCCATCTCAGGGACACTGATCACTATAGACTAGTGTGCATTTTCTATAGTTTTGCATAAATGGAATTATAGAGTATCTACTTTTAAAAATCTGGCTTCTTTCATGTACATTATTTTGGAGTCCATTCATGTTGTTGTATGTATCAAGAATTCATTCCACTTTACTGCTGAGTAGCTCTGAATTCTATGAACATACCAGCATTCACCTATTGATGGACATTTGTATTGATTTTGATTTAGGCTGTTACATGCAAAGCTTCTATGAACATTCATGTGGAAGTCTTCATAGGAACACATGCTTTCATTCTCATTAGGCAAATACTTAGAAGAGGAATGACTGGATTGTAGAGTAGTGTGATTTAACTTTTGAAAGTGAAAATTGCTCAGTCGTGTTTGACTCTTTGTGACCCCATGGACTGTCGTCTGACAGGCTCCTCTGTCTATGGAATTCTCCAGGCAAGAATACTGGAGTGGGAGCCATTCCCTTGTCCAGGTCTCATGCATTACAGGCAGATTCTTTACCATCTGAGCAGGGAAGCCCTCAACTTAGGAGCTGCCAAATGTTTTCTCAATTTTTTTTCTTCTAGCAGTGAATTTCAGCTCTTTCACATCTTCATCAACACTTGGAACAGTGAGTCATTTTAAATAACCTTTTTAATAAGTATGTAGTAGAACCTCATGGTGGTTTTAACTGCTTTTTCCTAATGACTAATGATGCTGAGGACCTTCTCATGAATACCTATCTGTATGTCATTTTGGTGACTGTCTGTTCAATGCTTTTGTTCACTTTTTAAAATATAGAAGAGAATATATATATATGTGTGTGTGTGTGTATATATATATATATATAGGTTACTTTGCAGTATAGCAGAAACTGCTACAGAATTGTAAATCAACTATACTTCAATTTTTCAAAAAAGGTAGGAAATCCTGTCACACATGGATCATCCTGCTGCAACACGCATGAATCTTGGGGGAATTATGCGAAGTGAAATGAGTCGATCACAAAAGGACAAAAACTGTGTGATTCCACTTATATGAGGTTAAAGCAGTCAAATTCAAAGAGACTGAAAGTAGAATGCTAGGTGCCAGAGAGGAAGAGGGAATAGTTGTTTAATCTGTAAGGTTTCTATTTTGAAAGGTGAACCTAGAGAGCTGCTGTATAAAAATGTCAATATTCTTAACGCTGCTGAACTGCACACTTAAAAACAGTTCAGTCACTCAGTTGTGTCCAGCTCTTTGCAACCCCATGGACTGCAGCACGCCAGGCCTCCATGTCCATCACCAACTCGCGGAGTTTACTCAAACTCATATCCATTGAGTCACTGATGCCATCCAACCATCTCATCCTCTGTCATTCCCTTCTCCTCCTGCCTTTAATCTTTCCCAGTATCAGGGTCTTTCCCAATGAGAAAGTTCTTCACATCATGTGGTCAAAGCATTGGAGCTTCAGCTTCAGCATCAGTCCTTCCAACGAGCAACCCAGGGCTGATCTCCTTTAGGATGGACTGGTTGGATCTCCTTGCAGTCCAAGGGACTCTCAAGAGTCTTGTCTCCTGGATCTTAAATTCTAATGAGTCTGGGTATATGACTAGGGCATAAATAAATTTCACTTGGTTGTCTATGCACGTTGATTAAAGGTGAGCCTAGGGAACTATGTTAAAAAGGACTATGATAATATGTAAGTACTTGATAATATATGTAAGAAAGACTGCCAAAAAAAAAAAAAAGTCTTCTCCAACACCACAGTTCAAAAGCATCAATTCTTTGGTGCTCAGCTTTCTTTGGTGCTCACATCCATGCATGACTACTGGAAAAACCATAGCTTTGACTAGATGGACCTTTGTTGGCAAAGTAATGTCTCTGCTTTTTAATAGGTCTGTCTAGGTTGGTCATAGTTTTTCTTCCAAAGAGTAAGTGTCTTTTAATTTCATGACTGCAGTCACCATCCACAGTAATTTTGGAGCCCAGAAAATAAAGTCTTTCACTGTTCTATTGTTTCCCTATCTATTTGCCATGAAGTGATAGGACTGGATGCCATGATCTTTTCAGTTTTCTGAATGATGAGTTTAAGTCAACTTTTTCACTCTCCTCTTTCACTTTCATCAAGAGGCTCTTTAGTTCTTCGCTTTCTGCCATAAGGGTGGTGGCATCTGCATATCTGAGGTTATTAATATTTCTCCTGGTAATCTTGATTCCAGCTTGTGCTTCATCCAGCCTAGTATTTTGCATGATGTACTTTGCATAGAAGTTAAATAAGTAGGGTGACCATATACAGCCTTGACATATGCTTTTCTCAATTTGGAACCAGTCTGTTGTTCCATGTCCAATTCTAACTATTGCTTCTTGACCTGCATGGGGATTTCTCAGGAGGCAGGGCAGGTGGTCTGGTATTCCCATCTCTTTAAGAATTTTCCAGTTTGTTGTGATCCACACAATCAAAAGTTTTGGCATAGTCAATAAAGCAGAAGTAGATGTTTTTCTGGCACTCTCTTGCCTTTTCAATGATCCAGTAGATGCTGGCAATTTGATCTGTGGTTCCTCTGCCTTTGTTAAATCCAGCTTGAATATCTGGAAGTTTGTAGTTCATGTACTGTTCAAGCCTGGTTTGGAGAATTTTGAGCATTACTTTGCTAATGTGTAAAATGAGTGCAACTGTGTGGTACTTTGAGCATTCTTTGGCATTGCCTTTCTTTGGGATTGGAATGAAAACTGGACCTTTTCCAGTCCTGTGGCCACTGCCGAGTTTTCCCAATTTGCTGGCATTTTGAGTGCAGCACTTTCTCAGCATCATCTTTCAGGATTTGAAATAGCTCAACTGGAATTCTATCACCACCACTATCTTTGTTCCTAGTGATCCTTCCTAAGGCCCATTTGACTTCATATTCCAGGATGTCTGGCTCTAGGTGAATGATCACACCATCGCGGTTATCTGAGTCATGAAGATCTTTTTGTATAGTTCTTCCATGTATTCTTGCCACTTCTTCTTAATATCTTCTGCTTCTGTTAGGTTCATACCATTTGTCCTTTATTGAGCCCATCTTTGCATGAAATGTTCCCTTGGTATCTCTCATTTCCTTGAGGAGAACTCTAGCCTTTCCCATTTTATTGTTTTCTTCTATTTCTTTGCATTGATCACTGAGGAAGGCTTTGTTATCTCTCCTTGCTATTCTTTAGAGCTCTGCATTCAAATGGGTATATCTTTCCTTTTCTCCTTTGCCTTTTGCTTCTCTTCTTTTCTCAGCTATTTGTAAGTCCTCCTCAGACAACCATGTTGCCTTTTGGCATCTTTTTCTTGGGGATGGTCTTGATCACTGCCTCCTATACAATGTCTTGGTTACTGTAGCTTTGCAAGTCTTGAAATCAAGTGACATGAGACCTCCAACTTACTTCTTTTCTGATGTTGACTATTCTGATATTCTGAATACTTTACATCCTTTGTGAATTTTAGAATTGCCTTGTCAATTTCTATGAAAATGCCTGCTGAAATTCTGATTGATACTGCATAGAATCTTAAGATCAATTTGGGGAAAAATGTTGTCTTAACAATATGAAATCTTGCAACTCATAAATAAATAGGTATATTGTTTATATATCTTTTTAAATACAATCTATTTATTTATGTTTTTTTAAATTTCCCTCAGCAAAGATTTATAGTTTTCAATACACAGATCTTTTACATATTTTTCAGATTTAAATATTTCTTGTTTTTGGTAATAATATCATTTTAAGGTTTCAGTTTCCTGTTGTTTATATTCAGAGAAGGCAATGGCACCCCACTCCAGTACTCTTGCCTGGAAAATCCCATGGATGGAGGGCCTGGTGGGCTGCAGTCCACGGGGTCACTAAGAGTCAGACACAACTGAGCAACTTCACTTTCACTTTTATGCATTGGAGAAGGAAATGGCAACCCACTCCAGTGTTCTTGTCTGGAGAATTCCAGGGACAGGGGAGCCTGGTGGGCTGCCATCTATGGGGTCACACAGAGTCAGACAGGACTGAAGCGACTTAGCAGCAGCATTCAGAAATGCAATTGAAATCTGCATACTGACCAATCACACAACCTTGCTAAATTCAAAGGTTCAGATAATATTTTGTAAATTCTATCAGATTTTTTACATAAATGGTCAGATCATCTGCACATAATGACAGTTTTACTTTCTTTTCCGGTATGTATACAACTGGCTGTTTTTGGTAGATGCCCTTTATCAAGTTGAGGATGTTCCTTTCTAGTCCTAGTTTACCGAGTTTTACTAGGAATTGGTGTTAAGTTTTGTTAAATGTTTTTTCTGTGCCTATTGAGATCATATGGTGTTTCTTAGTTTTTTAATACATTGAATTATACTGGCTGGTTTTCAATGTTAAAACAACCCACTCTTCATCATTATGTCATGACCTCTTTGTTCTTTTTATAAATTATAGGACTTTATTAATTTTGATTTAGAATTTATGCATTTATGTTCATGGGAGATGTCTTGGGAAATTAAATTATAGTCCCTTTTTTTGATAAGGTGTTTGCATGATTTTCATATTGAGGTAATGGTATCCTTATAGAATGAGCTGGAAAGTTCTCTCCTCTTTGATTTTCTGCAAGAGTTTGTGTAGAATTTGTATTATATCTTTCTTACATGTTTGGTACAATGTACCAGGGGAGCCATCTGAGCCTAGAGTTTTCCTTGTGGAAAACTTTTAAACTATAGATTCAATTTCATTAATAGATATAGGACTATTTAGATTATCTGTGTGTGCATACATGCTAAATCATATCCAACTCTTTGCAATACTATGGACTGTAGCTCACCAGGCTCCTCTGTGCATGGGATTTCCCAGGCAAGAACACTGGAGTGGGTTGCCATTTCCTTTCCAGAGGATCTTTCCAACCCAGGGATTGAACCCATGTCTCTTGCATCTCCTGCACTGGCAGGCAGATTCTTTACCACTGCACTACTTGAGTTTTCTATTTTTCTTAAGTAATCTTCAGTAGTTTGTGTCTTCCAAGAAATTTATCCTTTTCCTCTAAATTATCAAATTTATTGGCATAAAGTTTGTAGTATTTCCCCTTTATCCTTTTAATATCTACAGATTCTATAGTGATATTATCTTCCTCAATTCTAATATTGGTAATTCGTATCTTCCCCCCACCAGATTAGTTTGGTTACAGACTTTTCAATTTTATTTATTTTTTTAACCAAAGAACCAGCTTTTGGTTTTATTGATTTTCTCTGTTGTTTCCTTTTCAATGATTCCTGCTCTGCTCATTCTTGTTTCCCTTGTTCTAGTTACTTTGGGATTAATCTGCTCTTATTTTTCTTGTTTTTGAAATAGGAGAGATGGTAACTGATTTGAAACCTTTTTCTTTTGTGATATAGGTGTTTAATACTATAAATGTTCCCCCAAGTACTATGTTACCAGCATCCCACAAATTTTGAGTGTTGTAGTTTTATATTTAGTTAAAAATGCTAAGTTTCCCTTTATTTTTTGACTCATGGATTAGTTAGATGTTTCCAAACATTTAAGAAATGGACTTTTCCAGATATCTTTCTGTTATTGATTTCTAATTTAATTCCATGGCAGCCAGAAAAATAAGAAACAAAAACATGTTGTATGACTGGAATCTTTAAATACTTTTCAACATTTATTTTATGGCTAGAATAGTATCTACCTTTGGAAATGTTCTATGAACACTTGAAAAAAGAATGTATGTTCTGCTGAGTTGGGGAGGAGTGTTCTGTAAATGTCAGTTGGATCAAGTTGATCTAAAACATCTTTGCTGAGTCTACGTTTTCCATCAGTTACTGAAGGAAGGCTGTGAAGGTTCCAGGCCCCACAGCCTGGCAATCTGGCAAGAGGAAATGGAATCCTCAGGGAAACTGATCTTGAAGGCCATAGGGATTTGATTACAGAACTTCCACAGGGCTGGGGGAAACAGAGATTCTTGGAGGGCACAAACTTTGTGTGCACCAGGAACCAGGGGAGAGGAGCAGTAGCGCCACAGAGACTGAGCCAGGCCTGCCTGTGAGTGTCTGAGGGTCTCCTGCAGAAGCGTGGGTCAGCGGTGGTCGGCCTCTGGGACAGGGGCACTGGCAGCAGCAGCCCTGGAAGGTGTGTGCTGGTGTAAGTCCTCTGGAGGGTTCACTAGAGGCCTACCATAGAGCCTGTGGACTCCAGGGATGGAAGGCCTCAGGCCAAACAACTAACAGGGAGGGAGCAGAGCCCCATCAATCAGCAGACAATTGGATCAGAGATTTACTGAGCATGGCCTTACCCACCAGTGAAAGTGAAAGTGAAGTCGCTCAGTGTCTGACTCTTTGTGACCCCATAGACTGTAGTCTACTAGGCTCCCCGTCCACAGGATTTTCCAGGCAGTAGTACTGGAGTGGGTCGCCATTTCCTTCTCCAGGGGATCTTCCCAATCCAGGGCTTGAACCCAGGTCTCCCACATTGTAGACAGATGCTTTACTGTCTGAGCCACCAGGGAAGTCCACTAGACTTCCCACCAGATTTAACACCCAATTTTCCCCACAGCCAGTCCTTCTCATTGGGAAGTCTGCACAGGCCTCTTACTCTCAGCCATCAGAGGGCAGACAGAAGAAGTAAGAACTACAATCCCACAGTCTCTAGAATGAAAACCACAATCACAGAAAGCTAGCCAAATGATCACATGGATCACAGCCTTCTCTAACTCAATGAAGCTGTGAGCCATGGCTGTGCAAGGCCACCCAAGATGGACAGGTCATGGTGGACAGCTCTGACAAAATGTGGTCCACTGGAGAAGGGAATGGCAAACCACTCCAGTATTCTTACTTCTAGAACTCTATGAAACAATATGAAAGAGCAAAAGATCTGACACTAGAAGATGAGCCCCCAGGTTGGTAGGTGTCCAATATGCTACTGGGGCAGAGCAGAGAAATAGTTTCAGAAAGAATGAAGAGGGTGGGCCACGGCAGGAATGACACTCAATTGCGAAAGTGTCTGGTGGTGAAAGTAAAGTCTGATGCAGTGAAGAACATTTCATAGAGATCTAACGTTAGGTCCATGAATCAAGGTAAGTTGAATTGGTCAAGCAGGAGAGGGCAAGCATGAACATTAACATTTTAGCATTCAGTTAACTAAAATGGACAAAAATGGGTGAATTTAACTCAGATGACCATTAAATCTACTATTGTGGGCAAGAAAGGCTCAGAAGAAATGGAGTAGCCGTCATAGTCAAGAGTCTGAAATGCAGTACTTGGGCACAGCCTCAAAAACAAGAGAATGATCTCAGTTCATTTTCAAGGCAAACCATTCAACATCACAGTGATCCAAGTCTATGCCCCAACCACTGATGCTAAAGAAGCAGAAGTTGAATGGTTCTATGAAGATCCATAACACCTTCTAGAACCAACACCTTTTCACCACAGGGGAGTGGAATGCAAAAGTAGCAGTCAAGAGATAGTTGGAGTAACAGACAAGTTTGGTTTGGGGAGTACAAAGTGAAGCAGGGCAAAGGCTCACAGAGTTTTGCCAGGAGAACACACTGGTCCAGCAAACATGCTCTTCCAACAACACGAGACGACTTTACACATGGACCTCACCAGATGGTCAATACTGAAATCAGATTGATTATACTCATTGCAGACAAAGATGGAGAAGCTCTATAGAGTCAGAAAATACAAGACCTGGAGCTGACTGTGGCTCTGACCATCAGCTCCTTATTGCAAAATTTAGGTTTAAATTAGAGATAAGCACTAGGCCATTCAGGTATGACTTAAATAAAATCCCTTATGATTATACAGTGGAGGTGATGAATAGAGTCAAGGGATTAGATCTTGCTAGACAGAGTGCCTGAAGGACTCTGGACGGAGGTTCATAACACTGTACAGGAGGCGGTAATCAAAACCATCCCAAAGAAGAAATGCAAAAAGGCAAAGTGGTTGCCTGAGGAGACCTTACTCATAGCTGAGAAAAAAAGAGGAGCAAAAGGCAAAGGAGAAAGGAAAAGATATATCCAACTGAATGCAGAGTTCTTGAGAATATTAAGGAGAGTAAGAAAGACTTCTTAAGTGAACAGTGCAAAGAAATAGAGGAAAACAACAGAATGGGAAAGACTGGAGATCTCTTCAAGAAAATTGGAGAGATCAAGGAAACATTTCATGCAAAGATGGGCACAATAAAGGACATAAATGGTATGGACCTAACAGAAACAGAAGATACTAAGAAGAGGTGGCAAGAATACACAGAAAAAGCTAGGCTCACACTTACTTACACTCAGTAAGATGGCAGGTAGAAGGACGTGTGCTCATCTTCTGTGAGAACACAAAAATCCCAACTAGCTGCTGAATACCATTGACAAGATAATGTTGGAATCCACACACACACAAAAAAAAGATATTCACATTCAAGGGCAAAGGAGAAGCCACAAGAAGATGGTAGGAGGGGTGCAATCACATTTAAAATCAAACCTCAGACCCACCAGAGATGCTCAGAGGGTGCAAATAAACCTTGTGCACAGCAGGACCCAGGGAAAGGAGCAGTGACCCCCACAAGAGACTGAGCCAGACCTGCCTGTGACTGGAGTGTCTCCTGTGGAGGCACAGGTCAGCAGTGGCCTGCCATGGGGACAGGGGCCCTACCAGCACCAGTCCTGGAAGGTCCAGCTTGTGACATAAGTCCTTTGGAAGAGGTCACCATTACCGCCACTACCCCTACCATAACAAACTACAGGGAACACAGCCCAACCCATCAGCAGAAAATTGGATTAAAGACTTACTGAGCCTGATCTTGCCCATCAGAGCAAGAACCAGATTTCCCCAATCCCTCCCCCAATCAGGAAGCGTCCACAAGCCTCTTATCCTTATCTATCAGAAAGCAGACAGAATAAAAACCACAATCACAGAAGACTAACCAAATTGATCACATGGGTCACAGCCTTGTCTAACTCAATGAAACTATGAGCCATGCCATGTAGGGCACTCAAGATGGATGAGTCATGGTTGAGAGTTCTGACAAAACATGATCCACTGGAGAAGGGAATGGCAAACTACTTCAACATTTTTGCCTTGAGAAACCCATAATAGCATGAAAAGGCAAAAAGATATGACACTGAAAGATGAACTCCCCATGTAGGTAGGTGTCAAATATCCTATTAGAGAAGAGTGGAGAAATAGCTCCAGAAGGAAGGAAGAGGCTGAGCCAGGCCTCAGAAACAACACCCAGTTGTGGATGTATCTGGTGGTGAAAGTAAAGTCTGATGCTATAAAGAACAATATTGCATTTGGTTCAAGATGGTAGAGTAGAAGGGTGTGTACTCATCTCCTCCTGCAAGAGCACCCAAATTGCAAACTAGGTTTTGCACAACCATCAGCAGGAGAATGCTGGAACCCACCACAAAAAGCTACCCCACGTCAAAAGACAAAGCAGCAGCAGCAGTGAGACAACAGGAGGGGTTCAATCACGATAGAATCAAATCCTATACCCGCCAGGTGGGTGACACAGACTGTAGAATAATACCAAAGAAGTTCTCGCACTGTTGTGAAGATTCTGAACCCCATGTCAGGCTTCCCAGTCTGGGGATCTGACAAAAGGACTAGGAACCCCTATGGAATTTGAATATGAAGTTCAACTGGATTTTATCTCAGAACTTCCACAGGACTGGAGAAATAGAGACTCCTGGAGGATACAAACAAAACCTGTGTGCACCAGGACCCAGGAGAAAGGAGTCCCACAGAAGACTGGGGGAAACAGGCTCCAGTCTTGGAGGGCACAAACAAAATTCTGCATGCATAAGATCCAGAGGAGAGGAGCACTGACCCTACAGAACACTGAACCAAAACTACCTGCTAGTGTTGCAGAGCCTCCTGTGGAAGCATGGGTTGGCAGAGGCTCACCACAGGGACAGGGGCACTGGAAGGTCCCTCTTGGTGGAAACCCTCCTGGAGTTTGCCACTAACCCTACCATAAAGCCCATAGACCCCAGGGCTGGGTCGCTTCAGGCCCAACAACTACTGGAGGGAGTGCAAACTCACCCATAAGCATATAATTGGATTAAAGCTTTAATCAGCAAGGCCATGCCCACGAGAGCAAGACCCATATTTCCTGTTGCCAGTCCCTCCCATCAAGCTCACAGAAGCCTCAGCCTCAGCCATCAGAAAGGAGACAGAAGAAGCAAGAGGGTAGCACAATCCCACAGTGGCTAAAACAAAAACATATCACAGAAAGTTAATCACAATGAAAAAGCAGAAAGTTATGTCCCAGATGAAGGGACAAGATAAAAATCCCAGAAAAAACAACTAAATGAAGTAGAGATAGGCAACTTTTCAGAAGAAGAATTTACAAAAGTGATAGTGAAGATGATCCAGGGTCTCAGGAAAGGAATGGAGGCAAAAATTGAGAAGATGCAAGGAATGTTTACCAAAGATCTACAAGAACTAAGAAACAAACAAACAGAGATGAATAATATACTAGAAGGAATCAGTAGGAGAATAACAGAGGCAGAAGCACAGATAAATGACCTGGAGAACAGAATGGTGGAAATCACTGCCACAGAAGAGAATATAGAAAAAGAACTGAAAACAGCCTAAGAGACCTCTGGGATATTAAACGTACCAACATTTGCATTATAGGGTTCCCAGAAGGAGAAGAGACAGAGAAAAGACCTGAGAAAATATCTGAAGAGATAATAGCTGAAAACTTCCCAAACATGGGAAAGGATATAGGCAACCAAGTCCAGGAAGCACAGAGAGTTCGAGGAAGGATAAACCCACAGAGGAACACACTGAGACACACAGTAATCAAACTGACAAAAACTGAAGATAAAGACAAAATATTAAAAGCAGCAAGGGAAAAATGACAAATAACATACAAGGGAACTCCCATCAGGCTATCAGCTCATTTCTCAACAGAAAACTCTACAAGCCAGAAGGGAATGGCATGATAGAATACTCTATCAAGCAAGACTCACATTCAGATTTGATAAAGAAATCAAAAGCTTTCCAGACAAGCAAAAGTTAAGAGAATTCAGCACCACCAAACCAGCTTTACTACAAGCGCTAAAGGAACTTCTCTAAGCAGGAAACAGAGGAGAAGAAAAAGACCTATAGAAAATAAACACAAAAAAATTAAGAATACACTAATAGGATCACACATACCAATCATTACCTTGAATGTAAACGGGTTAAAAGCATCAACCAAAAGACACAGACTGGCGGGATGGATGAAAACGTGCACATCTGCACTTCCACTTACCACATCACTCTGCTTGACTCTCCCAAGTTGTATATAGTTATTTTATATTGTTAAGTTAATCATGTTCCCATTATGGCTTACCATTGTAATTACCTTTTATTTTTTGTCTAGTTATTGATTGTGAAACTGATAAACATCTTTTACTATTGTGGGAAAAAAAAAGAAAGAAAAATATTGCATAGGAAACTGGAATGTTAGGCCCATGAATCAAGGTAAATTGGAAGTGGTCAAACAGGAGATAGCAAGAGTGAACACTGGCATTTTAGGCATCAGTTCAGTTTAGTCGCTCAGTCATGTCCAACCCTTCGTGACCCCATAAGCCACAGCACCCCAGGCCTCCCTGTCCATCACCAACTCCCAGAGTCCACCCAAACCCATATCCATCGAGTCGGTGATGCCATCCAACCATCTCATCCTCTGTCATCCCCTTCTCTTCCTGCCCTCAGTCTTTCCCAGCATCAGGGTCTTTTCAAGTGAGTCAGCTCTTCGTATCAGGTGGCCAAAGTATTGGAGTTTCAGCTTCAACATCAGTCCTTTCAATGAAGCTGATCTCCTTTAGGATGGACTGGTTGGATCTCCTTAAAGTCCAAGGGACTCTCAAGAGTCTTCTCCAACTTTTAGGCATCAGTAAACTAAAATAGACCAGAATGGGTGAATTTAATTCAGATGACCATTTTATCTACTACTGTGGATCCTTTAGAAGAAATAGAGTAGCCCTCATAGTTAACAAAAGAGTTCAAAATGGAATACTTGGGTGCACTCTTAAAAACAACAGAATGATTTCAGTTCATTTCCAAGGCAAATCCACTAAACATCATAGTAATTCAAGTCTATGCCTCAACCACTAAGGCCAAAGAAGCTGAAGTTGAATGGTTCTATGAAGATATACAAGACTTTCTAGAACTATAAAAAAAAAAAAAACATGTCATAGGGGACGGGAATGTACAAGTAGGTAGTCAAGAGATACCTGGAGTAACAGGCAAGTTTGGCTTTGGAGTACAAAATGAAGCAGGGCATGGTCATAACACATACCTTCCAACACAAGAGAAGACTCTACACATGGACATCATCAGATGATCAATGCTGAAATCAGACTGATAATATTCTTTGAGCCAAAGATGGAGAAATCAACAAAAACAAGACTGGGAGCTGACTGTGGCTCAGATCATCAGCTCCTTACTGAAAAATTCAGTCTTAAATTGAAGAAAACCACTAGTCCATTCAGTCATGACCTAAATCAAATCCCTTAGGATTATACAGTGGAAGTGAGAAATAGATTCAAGGGATTAGGTCTGATAGAGTGCCTGAAGAACTATGGACTGAGGTTCATGACACGGTACAAAAGGCAGTGATTAAAATCATCTCCAAGGAAAAGAAATGCCAACAGGCAAAATGGAGGCCTTACAAATAGCTGAGAAGAGAAGAGAAGCGAAAGGCAAAGGAGAAAGAGATAGATATACCCATCTGAATGCAGAGTTCCAATGAATAACAAGGAGAGATAAGAAAGTCTTCCTTTTAAATGACAATGCAAAGAAAAAGAGGAAAACAATAGGATGGATAAGACTAGAGATTTCTTCAAGAAAATTAGAGACACCAAAGGAACATTTTCATGCAAATACAGGCATAATAAAGGACAGAAACAGTATGGCTCTAAGAGAAGCAGAAGATACTAAGAAGAGGTGGCAAGAATACACAGAAGAACTATACCCAAAAGATCTTCAGTTCAGTTCAGTCACTCAGTCGTGTCCCACTCTTTGCGACCCCATGAATCGCAGCACGCCAGGCCTCCCTGTTCATCACCATCTCTCAGAGTTCACTCAGACTCATGTCCATCGAGTCCGTGAAGCCATCCAGCCATCTCATCCTCAGTTGTCCCCTTCTCCTCCTGCCCCCAATCCCTCCCAGCATCAGAGTCTTTTCCAATGAGTCAACTCTTCGCACAAGGTGGCCAAAGTACTGAAGTTTCAGCTTCAGCATCATTCCTTCCAAAGAAATCCCAGGGCTGATCTCCTTCAGAATAGACTGGTTGGATCTCCTTGCAGTCCAAGGGACTCTCAGGAGTCTTCTCCAACACCACAGCTCAAAAGCATCAATTCTTTGGCGCTCAGCCTTCTTCACAGTCCAACTCTCACATGCATACATGACCACTGGAAACACCATAGCCTTGACTACACAGACCTTAGTTGGCAAAGTAATGTCTCTGCTTTTGAATATACTATCTAGGTTGGTCGTAACTTTTCTTCCAAGGAATAAGCGTCTTCTAATTTCATGGCTGCAATCACCATCTGCAGTGATTCTGGAGCCCCTCAAAATAAAGTCTGACACTATTTCCACTGTTTCCCCATCTATTTCCCATGAAGTGATGGGACCAAATGCCATGATCTTCGTTTTCTGAATGTTGAGCTTTACGCCAACTTTTTCACTCTCCTCTTTCATCTTCATCAAGAGGCTTTTTAGTTACTCTTCACTTTCTGCCATAAGGGTGGTGTCATCTGCATATCTGAGGTTATTGATATTTCTCCCAGCAATCTTGATTCCAGCTTGTGTTTCTTCCAGTCCAGCGTTTCTCATGATGTACTCTGCATATAAGTTAAACAAGCAGGGTGACAATATACAGCCTTGACGTACTCCTTTTCCTATTTGGAACCAGTCTGTTGTTCATGTCCAGTTCTAACTGTTGCTTCCTGACCTGCATACAGATTTCTCAAGAGGCAGGTTAGGTGGTCTGGTATTCCCATCTCTTGAAGAATTCTCCACAGTTTATTGTGATCCACAAAGTCAAAGGCTTTGGCATAGTCAATAAAGCAGAAAGACCTGGATAACCACGATGGTGTGATCTTTCACCTGGAGTTAGACATCTTGGAGTGAGGTCAAGTGGGCCTTAGGAAGCATCACTACAAACAAAGCTACTGGAGATGATGGAATTCCAGCTGAGCTATTTCAAAATCCTAAAAGATGGTGCTGTTAAAGTGCTGTACTCACTATGCCAGCAAACTTGGAAGACTCAGAAGTGGCCACAAGACTGAAAAAGGTCAGTTTTCATTTCCATCCCAAAGAAGGGCAATGCCAAAGAATGTTCAAACTTCCACCAATTGCACTCATTTCAGATGCTAGCAAAGAAATGCTCAAAATTCTCCAAATGAGGCTTTACCAGTATGTGAACCATGAACTTCCAGATGTTCAAGCTGGATTTAGAAAAGGGAGAGGAATGAGAGATCAAATATCCAACATCCATTGGATCATCAAAAAAGCAAGAGAATTCCAGGAAAAAAAATCTGCTTCATTGACTATGCTAAATCCTTTGTGTATATTACAAGAAACTGGAAAATTCTTAAGAGATAGGAGTATCAGACCACTTTACATACCTCCTGAGAAACCTGTATGCAGGTCAAGAAGCAACAGTTAGAACTGGACACAGAACAACAGACTGGTTCCAAATTGGGAAAGGAGGACAACAAGGCTCTATAATATTACCCTGCTTATTTAACTTATATGCAAAGTACATCATGCAAGATGCCAGGCTGGATGAGGATCAAGCTGGAATCAAGATTTCCAGGAGAAATATCAATAACCGGATACGCAGATGATATCACCCTAACTGCAGAAAGGGAAGAGGAACTAAAGAGCCTCTTAATGAAGGTGATAGAGGAGGGAAAAAGCTGGCTTAAAACTCAGCATTGAAAAACAAAGATCATGGTATCTGGTCCCATCATTTCATGGCAAAAGATGGGGAAACAATGGAAACAGTGATAGACTTTATTTACTTGGGCTCCAAAATCACTGTGGATGGTGACTGCAGCCGTGAAATTAAAAGATACTTGGCTCCTTGGAATAAAAGCTATGATAAACAGAGACAGCATATTAAAAACAGAGACCTTACTTTGCTGACAAAGGTCTGTCAAAGCTATGCTTTTTCAGTAGTCATGTACAGATGTTGACAGTTGGACCATAAAGAAGGTTAAGCACTAAAGAATTGAGGCTTTCAAACTGTGGTGCTGGAGAAGACTCTATTGAGTCCCTTGGACAGCAAGGAGATCAAAGTGGTCAATCCTAAGGGAAATCAACCCTGAATATTCATTGGAAGGACTGATGCTGAAGCTGAAGCTCCAATACTTTGGCCACCTGATGTGAAGAGCAGACTCATGAGAAAAGAGCCTGATGCTGGGAAAGATATATAGCAGTGGGAAAAGGAGACAACAGAGGATGAGATGGTTGGATGGCATCATCAGTTCAATGGACATGAGTTTGAGATAGTGAAAAACAGGGAAGCCAAAGACTCGGACACACTGAGTTACAACAACAAATGTTTGTTAGAATGCACCTCTGAATCAGCCATCTAGTCTTGAACTTTTATTGGGAGTTTTTAATCACAGTTTCAATTTCAGTATTTGTGGTCTGTATATATTTTCTATTTCTTCAGTCTTGAGAGATTGTACCTAAGAATTTTCCCCGTATCTTCAAGGTTGTCCTTTTATTGGCATATTTGCCTGTAGTGATCTCTTATAACCCTTTTCATTTCTATGGTGTCAATTGTAACTTAACTTCCAATTATGTTGATTTGAGCCCTCTCCCTTTATTTTCTTGATGAGTCTTCCTAAATGTTTATCAATTTTATCTTTTCAAATAACTCGGTTTTACTTTCATTGATCTTTTCTATTTTATCTTTTTGTCATTTCTATTTATTTCTGCTCTGATCTTAATGCTTTCTTCTGCTAGAGTTTTGTTTATTCATCTTTTTAGTTGCTTGAAGTGTAAGATTAGGTTGTTTGTGATTTTTCTTGTTTCCAGAGTTAAGATTATATTGCTATAAACTTTCCTCTTAGAACTGTTTTTGCCACGTCCCATAAGCTTGGATCATTATACTTTTACTTTCATTTGTTTCTAGGTATTTATTATTTCCTTTCTTTGACTCATTGGTTGTTTAATCATATTGTTTAGCCTTCACGTTTGTATTTTTTTTCCTTGTAGTCTAATCTTGTGTTGTGGTTGGAAAAGTTGCTTGATGAAATTTCAATTTTGTTAAATTTACTAACTCTAGCTTTGTGCTCAGCATGTGGTCAATTCTGGAGAATGTTCTATGTGCACATCAGAAGTATGCGCATTCTGTTGCTTTTAGATGGAATGCTTTATAAATATCAATTAGTTTATCTAGTCTAATCTTGATAAAATTTCTTAGGCAGGTGGATTAGGAGTCCACGGGCCCAGTCATGTAGTCATACATGTCCTAGAATTTATGGCTATCTGGAATTTATGGCTATTCACCCACATCAGAAACAGGAGCTAGGGAGCTGGTTAATTTGTAACATTGGAGCCATAGGAAAAGGTTCCTTGATGTTGTCAGGTGACCGGGTTTTGTCACAAGATCTAAGGGAGACAAACTGACCTAATGAATCTTATGCCAAAACTATTTTTAGTATAACAGGTCAAAAGGTATATCAGTTCAGTTCACTGGCTCAGTCGTGTCTGACTGCGACCCCATGAACTGCAGCATGCCAGGCCTCCCTGTCCATCACCAGCTCCTGGAATTCACTCAAACTCACATCCATCGAGTCAGTGATGCCATCCAGCCATCTCATCCTCTGTCGTCCCCTTTTCCTTTGGCCCCCAATCCCTCCCAGCATCAGTCTTTTCCAATGAGTCAACTCTTCACATGAGGTGGCCAAAGGACTGGAGTTTCAGCTTTAGCTTCATTCCTTAGAAACAAATCCCAGGGCTGATCTCCTTCAGAATGGAATGATTGGATCTCCTTGCAGTCCAAGGGAGTCAAGAGTTTTCTCCAACACCACAGTTCAAATGCATCAATTCTTCAGTGCTCAGCTTTCTTCACAGTTCAACTCTCACATCCATACATGACCACTGGAAAAACCATAGCCTTAACTAGATGGACCTTTGCTGGCAAAGTAATGTCTCTGCTTTTCAACATGCTATCTAGGCTGGTCATAACTTTTCTTCCAAGGAGTAAGCGTCTTAATTTCATGGCTGCAATCACCATCTGCAGTGATTTTGGAGGCCCCCAAAATCAAGTCTGACACTATTTCCACTGTTTCCCCATCTATTTCCCATGAAGTGATGGGACCAGATACCATGATCTTCATTTTTTGAATGTTAAGCTTTAAGCCAAACTTTTCACTTTCCACTTTCACTTTCATCAAGAGGCTTAGTTCCTCTTCACTTTCTGCCATAAAGGTGGTGTCATCTGCATATCTGAGGTTATTGATATTTCTCCTGGCAATCTTGATTCCAGCTTGTGCTTCTTCCAGCCCAGCGTTTTTCATGATGTTCTCTGCATGTAAGTTAAATAAGCAGGGTGACAATACATAGCCTTGACGTACTCCTTTTCCTATTTGGAACCAGTCTGTTGTTCCATATCCAGCTCTAACTGTTGCTTCCTGACTTGCATATAGGTTTCTGAAGAGACAGGTCAGGTGGTCTGGTATTCCCATCTCTTTCAGAATTTTCCACAGTTTATTGTGATCCACATAGTCAAAGGCTTTGGTAGAGTCAATAAAGCAGATATTTTTCCGGAACTCTCTTGCTTTTTCCATGATCCAGTGGATGTTGGCAACTTGATCTGTGGTTCCTCTGCCTTTTCTAAAACCAGCTTGCACATCTGGAAGCTCATAGTTCACGTATTGCTGAAGCCTGGCTTGGAGAATTTTGAGCATTACTTTACTAGCATGTGAGATGAGTGCAACTGTGTTGTAGTTTGAGCATTCTTTGGCATTGGAATGAAAACTGACCTTTTCCAGTCCTGTGGCCAATGCTGAGTTTTCCAACTTTGCTGGCATACTGAGTGCAGCACTTTCACAGCATCATCTTTCAGGATCTGAAATAGCTCCACTGGAATTCCATCACCTCCACTAGCTTTGTTTGTAGGGATGCTTCCTAAGGCCCACTTGACTTCACATTCCAGGATGTCTGGCTCTGGGTGAGTGATCACACCATTGTGATTATCTTGGTCATGAAGATCTTTTTTGTACAGTTCTTCTGTGTTCTTGCCACCTCTTCTTAATATCTTCTGCTTCTATTAGGTCCATACCATTTCTGTCCTTTATCGAGCTCATCTTTGCATGAAATGTTCCCTTGGCATCTCTAATTTTCTTGAAGAGATCTCTAGTCTTTCCCATTCTGTTGTTTGCCTCTATTTCTTTGCATTGATCGCTGAGGAAGGCTTTCTTATCTTTTTTGCTATTCCTTGGAAGTCTGCATTCAGATGCTTATGTCTTTCCTTTTCTCCTCATCTTAAAAGCTGTATGTGGGTCTCTTCCTACCTCTTCCGGTGTCTGGGCTAGAAGCTGTCCCCATACTTCCTTTTACTAAAGCTTTACACTCCTGCAAAGACCTGAACAACTGTTCCTTTGGTTCCAGAGTGAATTCTTTCCTTGGGAGACTACAGACCCATACCCAACACAGAACGTGGTAGAACAATGTGCCATTGAAGGCTTGCACCTCCTTATTGATTTTCTGTCTAGATGATCTGTCCATTGACGAAAGTAGGATGTTAAAGTTCCCACTATTATTGTTTTACTGTTGACTTCTCCTTTTATGGCTATTTGCCTTATATTTTGGGTTGCTTTTATATTGGATGCATATATTGATATATCTTCTTGGATTGATTTCTTGATCATTATATAGTGTCTTTATCTCTTGTAACAT
This sequence comes from Nanger dama, assembly GCA_917880005.1. Classification (NCBI taxonomy): domain Eukaryota; kingdom Metazoa; phylum Chordata; class Mammalia; order Artiodactyla; family Bovidae; genus Nanger; species Nanger dama. Next base: position 4,874,912 of record CAKJTW010000044.1, on the reverse strand, counting down.
CTTTATTCCAGTCTATTTTATCTGAGTATTGCTATTCCAGCTTTCTTGAGATTTCCACTTACATGGAAAGCCTTTTCCCTTCCCTCACTTTTAGTGTTATCTGTCCCTAGATCTAAAGTGGGTCTCTTGTAGATAGCATATATGTGGATCTTGTTTTTGTATCCATGCAGCCAGTCTATGTCTTTTGGTTGGAGCCTTTAATTCACTTACATTTAAGGTAATTTCCAATGTGTGTTCCTACTGTCATTTTCTTAAATTATGTTGGATTTGTTTTTGTAGGTCTTTCTTTTTCCCTTCCTCTTTTACTCTGTTCTCTTGTGATTTGATGATTTAGTGTTGTGTTTGAATTCATTTTTCTGTATGTAACTATTAAACTTTTGATTTGCAGTGACCATGAGGATTTGGTATAGCAGGCCATATGTAAATAAGATTGTTTTAAGTTGCTGGTTGTTTAATTTCCAATGTTTTCCAGTATCCTGTATTTGTGCTCTCCCCACACTGCTAGTTTAGCTATCTGTATGAGATTATTTCCTACCTCTGTTTGCCCTCACCAGTGATCACACCATCATGGTTATGTGGTGTGATCACTGGTGAAGGCAAACATGAAGGAACTCATCTCATACAAGTATCAAAACTAGCAGTGTGAGGGGGAGAAGGCGATGGCACCCCACTCTAGTACTTTTGCCTGCAAAGTCCCAAGGACAGAGGAACCTGGTAGGCTGCATTCCATGGGGTCAATAAGTCAGACACGACTGAGTGACTTCACTTTCACTGTTATGCACTGGAGAAGGAAATGGTGACCCACTCTTGTTTTTGCCTGGAGAATCCCAGGGATAGAGGAGCCTGGTGGGCGCCATCTATGGGGTTGCACAGAGTCAGACACGGCTGATGTGACTTAGCAGCAGCAGCAGCAATGTGATAGGAACCATGACAGTGTGATCACTCACCTAGAGCCAGACATCCTGGAATGTGAAGTCAAATGGGCCTTAGGAAGCATCACCACAAATAAAGCTAGTGGAGGTGATAGAATTCCAGCTGAGCTATTTCAAATCCTAAAAGATGATGCTGTGAAAGTGCTGCATTCAGTATGCCAGTAAATTTGGAAAACTCAGTAGTGGCCACAGGACTGGAAAAGGTCAGTTTTCATTCCAATGTCAAAGAAAGGCAGCGCCAAAGAATGTTCAAATTACCACACAATTGTACTCGTCTCACACACTAGCAAAGTAATGCTCAAAGTTCTCCAAGCAAGGTTTTAACAGTACATGAACCAGGAACTTCCAGATGGTCAGCTGGATTTAGAAAAGGCAGAGGAACCAGAGATCAAATTGCCAACATCTGTTTGATCATAGAAAAAGCAGGAGAGTTCCAGAAAAACAACTTCTCTTTTATTGACTACACTAAAGCCTTTGACTGTGTGGATCACAATGAACTGTGGAAAATTCTTAAAGAGATGGGAACACCAGACCACCTTAACTGCTTCCTGAGAAACCTGAATGCAGGTCAAGAGGCAACAGTTAGAACTGAACATGGAACTGGTCCAAATTGGGAAAGGAATATGTCAAGACTGTATATGGTCACCCTGCTGATTTAACTTATATGCAGAGTACATTATGCGAAATGCCAGGATGGATGAAGCACAAGCTGGAATCAATTAAGGGGATAAATATTAATAACCTCAGATATGCAGATGATACCACCCTTATGGCAGAAAGCAAAAAGGGACTAAAGAGCCTCTTGATGAAAGTCAAAGAGGAGAGTGAAAAAGCTGGCTTAAAACTCAACATTCAAAAAACAAAGATCAAGGCATGCAATTTCATCACTTCATGGCAAATAGATGGGGAAACAGTGACAGACTTTCTTTTCTTGGGCTCCAAAATCACTGGAGATGGTGACTGTAGCCCTGAAATTAAGACACCTATTCCTTGGAAGAAAAGCCATGACCAACCTAGACAGCACATTAAAAAGCAAGGGATATTACTTGCCAACTAAAGTCCGTCTAGACAAGGCTATCGTTTTTCCAGTGGTCATGTACAAATGTGAAAAGTTGAACTATAAAGAAAGCTGAGCGCTGAAGAATTGATGCTTTTGAACTGTGGTGTTGGAAACTGTTTTGAACTGTTGAAGACTCTTGAGAGTCCCTTGGACTGCAAGGAGATCAAACCAGTCAATCCTAAAGGAAATCAGTCCTGAATATTCATTGGAAGGACTGATGCTGAAGCTGAATCTCCAATACTTCGGCCATGTGATGTGAAAAGCTAACTCACTGGAAAATATCCTGATACTGGGAAAGACTGAAGACAGGAGAAGGGGACGACAGAGGATGAAATGGTTGGATGCCATCACTGACTCAATGGACATGAGTTTGATCAAGCGCTGGGAGTTGGCGATGGATAGTTGGCGTGCTTCAGTCCATGGGGTCACAAGGAATCAGACATGACTGAACTGAGCAGTGTCTACTTGTTTCTTGTTCCTAGCTGTTCTCTGTCTGCTCCAGACCCTCTAAAACTAGCAAATATGAGATCTTGGCCCAGTATCTTATGCAGTCACTCCTTTTCCCCTAAGTTCTGGTACACATTAGACCTAGTGGCCCTCCAAGATTAGAATTTCTGTTTCTCTCAGTCCTGTGGAATTCCTGAGACACAGCATGCTGACCTTCAAAGTCAGATTCTCTGGAGGCTCCTCCTTCCATTGCCAGACCCCCAGGCTGAGAATCCTGATGTGAGATTCAGGCCTTTCACTCTAGTAGGAGAACTACTGTGGTACAGCCGTTTTCCAGTTGTGGGTTACCCACCCTTTGGGTATGGGATTTATTGCAACTGCACCCCTCATATCATCTTGTGGATTGTCTTTGCATGTAGGTTATCTTTTTCTGTAGGTTCCAGCATTTTTGTTGTTCATGGCTGTTCAGCAGTTAGTTGCTAGTTTGGTTTTTTTCTAAGAAGGGATGAACTCTTGTCCTTCCACCCCACCCTCCTTTGCTGTCTTCAGTCATTTATTTTTGTATTAACAACCGTGTGATGTTCACCTCCCTCCAACAGATAGAGTGGCCCATGAGGGCAGGGGCATATTTCTGTGCTGTTTATCATATCTTCTTCAGTGGCAGACTGGTATGACTCTGAGACTTTAGTTTTCCAGACAGAGCACATCATTTTCCAAGTTCTTTTGATATACAGTATTTGAACTGGGGTACGCTATGCTGACATTTTGTTTCAAGCTACAAACACCAATTTGCCTAATCATTCCATCGGACATTTGTGGTTTCTGCAATGACCACTCACAATGATTATCTTCTGCCTTCTGTAACTTCAATATCAGCATTTAGAGCTCAGAGAGTTGAAGAAAAGCAGCAGAAGATTGACAAAAAGATAGGAAAAAACCAGACAAGTGCAGAGCCCCAGAATTTGAGAACAGTTTTTCAAGGAGTGTAGAATTACTGCAAATGATGAAAGCCAAGAATGATCCATCAGATACATGTCACCTTAAGGAGAGCTTTAGTGAACCAAATATAACAGCAAATGGAGGAAGAGAAATTGGAAAGAGTATAGGAACTTATTCAATAAGACTAGAAGTGCTGGGCAGGGTTGGCACAGGAGAGAAGTGTGAGCTGTCTTGGGAGTAACAACCCACAGTGTGGTGTTTCAGAAGGTAAGAGAAGGGAAAACTACAAGAAGGGCCAATTGCTGTCAGGTTAAATAAGATGAAACCAAAAACTCCACTGGAGTGTGAAACGGGACGATCCAGGAAGAGCATTCGCAGCATTAAGCAGAGGGTGGGCAGAAACAGATGAATGGAGACAACTCAAAGCTCGATCTGTAGCAAAGAGCACCAGTGGGAATCAGGGTTTTGTGAATGTGATGCGGCTTTGTGCTTATAATAAAGGCTTAACATATTTGAGGAGCAGCTAACAGAAACGACACAGGGGAGAACAGGAAGATAGGTTAAGAGAGGTCCTCGAGAAGGAGAGTGTAGTCCCTCTTTCCAACAGAAGCAGTTGCAATTGGCGAAGGCCACAACTCTAGGCACCAGAAGTTTCAGCTGCAGGTCTGTGTGTCTTTTGCCCACTTGCTGTTACTCCACGATCAGGATGGACTGGGTTACGCATCATTTAAATGCACGACTCCTGCTATCAGTTCCAAGTTGCAGCCCCCTCCCCCGCAGCATGAGGCAGCATTCTGCCTGGTTCAGCTATGTTCTGACCCATCCCTTCTTCCCCCATGGGCCTCAGATTCTGGCACCACTTCTTTCAACAGTAGCACAGGACCCGCCTCCTCTGGCAACTTCAGTTCACCCTTCTGAACTATTTACTGCTCTTGACTTGTAGCACATAATACTTCATAAGTATTCACTATTCCACATGGGAGCTGTTTCATTAGATACATCAAGCTTGGTTTTCTATGACCCTTGGCTGTACGGTCTTTGGCTATCAAGAACACAAGAACAAAACAGACTACAGTGATCAGGGTCTTGCACCAGTTGACCTTCTAAGCTACAGTTTCTAAAAACCAAAGTTAATTAGAAGTACCTATCTCACAGGACTGAGGATTAACTATAAATGTATGTGCTTGGCACACAGCAAGTACTCTTCAAACGCTATTACACAAATTAGTTTCCTCCCTCTCTCTATTATCTCCCTATCAGTTACTCACATGGCACCACCCCTCCACCACCAGTCATACTGCCAGAGGCAAGGTGGGTACACACAATTCAGCATTTCTTCCTATGTGTTTACACCTGATAATTCCTTAATTTATGGGGGGAAAAGGAGGTTTGAGGGAAAAGTCACAGCTAATAGTATAGTGAAACATGCCTTCTATTTCTAAAATGAATAGTAGCTGCTTAACTATGTATTTTCAACTATAGAAAATATTTTAAAGGAAGAACTCTTAAAAGTTCATTTATATCCTACAGAGAATCAATCTCTCTGGACGTAAATAACAGACCTAGCTAGATGAAATATTTTAACCCAAGTCTAAAACTTTCCATTATTCCTTCTCATGATCTTGACATGAAGCAGGGATCAGCAAACTACAGGCAGCAGGACAAATCTAGCCCGTAAGCTATATATTTTTAAATGTATTTAACAATTCTTTAAAAATTTTAAAAATTTAGACTGTGCTGCCTGCCAAGCCTAAAATCTTTACTACCTGGCCCTTTATAAATAACATACTTCACAGAGACTATGGATAAGGACATAAGAAATGAGTGCGAGATCACAGGACTCACAGGGCTTCCAAAAACCCCAATGACCCCTGAGGTACTTACAGGCAAGATGTTTCTTTGCCCTATTAATGCAGAAACTCAACTCCAAGTGCCCGGTTTTGTGGATAAACCCCCAAGAACCCTCCAGCTCTGAAAACCACTGCAGCTGTCCCACTTTTCATGCTCACTGAGGTGAGCAATAATGAGAAGAGAAAGTAAATCTTACTAACAGGAGGTTATGAATGATAAAAAGCTGTATTACGTTAGATAGACAAATTCAAGAGCATAAAGAAATTTCCTTAAATTTAATAAAGATACTGAAAATGTTCTCTGCATTTTTTTTAATATTTACAGTCTCTTTTTTAAAACAGTTCTGTACATATAAATTTACAGAACAACCCCGTCAACTGTCTGTATCAGTAATCCTTGCTGGTGGGCTCACCATTTACAAGGAAGACATCATTCAACGCAAGCTGTCACAGAAACTGTCCTACCAGCCAGAACCTTGTAACTTGAAGGATCATTGCCAGGTCTCTTTTATCAAGATCACCAATCACCTGGAAGCCCTTAGCTACCACCTAACAAAGACCTGTAAAATCAATGAAGAGTCACTGGCTTCAGTGCAGTGCGACTAACAGTAATTACTGCCTAGTGGCCATGTCCACACCCTACGCTGCCTTCAATCCTTGAAGTCATCAGTGTAGTTAAGAACAGAAAGAAAGCTCCTCCCCCTGGCTAATGACTGTGAAAAGCGTACGTAAGACAGTTGAGTTGAGGGTTAAAGATTCATCTTGCTAATGTCAAAAGTGACATTAACAAGAGTCTTAGCCTCATCCACCAGATGAGGGTCCTCTACGTCCAGGTCTCCAGGAGCAGGTTCCACCACCTTCACCAGACAAAGGATTGTAACCTGTGACGAGAGAAAGGAAGCAAAACAGTGCTAGAAACATTTTGCATCAAACAGAGGACTGTAAGCCTGATATGCAAAGTACTGCAGATACGATTCTACTCTCATAAACATTTTCAGAAAACTTTAAGCTACCACGTGACAAAAAAAAACTTTATAATGTGACTGCATTATACTGCATTGTATACACTGATCTGACTCTCTATAATGTGATCGCAGTCTGAACTGACTTGAATAAAACAAGCCATTCAGCTTCTGTTTTAACTACCAAAACATGAAAATCTCCCCCAAATACACATAAAATTTGCCCCCAAAGCCTCTCAAGATGGCTAAGTTTAAGTATATAAAGGTTTCTAACTGTAGTCCTTAATAAAATGAATACATTCAAGTAAGAACTGCTCAAGCTACAGAAAATAAATTATAAAAATCAAAACAGAATGGAACTTGCTGTTGCTTTCACCAGTCAGAACTGGGAAATCCACATGCCCCAGTCCCCACACTCATCCTTGCCCACGCATTAACTTCCTAAAGTTAACAGACATTTGGCAACCATTCTGTTCAGGCTCTAGAGTCAGCAAGACCTTAAATGAGGTGGTTTGTTCCTTACTGTAGAATCTTTGGTCACCAACTCCCTTTGCCTCAGCTTCTTTAAGGCCTATAAAGACAGACCATTAGAAGGCCCCAGCTCTGGCTTGCTGGCAATGCTAGAGGCATGCACACAGTACACCATACATTCCATTTTCTACAATTGTCTCCTGAATACTACCACTCTTTGCTCTGCAAAATGGTCTCAGAAGATTATTTCTTGCTGGAGCAAGAAAAAAACTTAAAAAGCGTTTTCTTTTCAGACATACCATGCCCCTATACAAGCCAGCTCTGAGTTCCTAACACAAAGGAAGGGGTTAGAACCCAGCCTTTAAAGGCAGCCCACCTTGTGTCCCAGCTTCACAGAGCTCACAGGCTTCACAGACTCCTCAGTCCTCTAAGAGGTCGGCCAGGCTGCCACACCTCTGCCTCTGTGGCACCTAGCCAGAGAAAACCCCTCTTCCCAGATAGAAAAAAGTATCTTCAGCCGAGAACTGGTTCCTTCCCAAAGCAGTGTAATGCTTTTGCCCTCCCCTCTCTCCAGCTGGAGGAGGAACTCCTAGCAGATCACAAAGGATTACTTATTTTCAATTGTGTGGGAGTCCCATCTTCCCAAAAGTACATGAAAGCCCTCAAGGATGGGATGGTACACACTGCTATGGTACCACCTAGAGTGCTTGAGGGTACTGTACATGAAAGGTCTCTTAATGAATATCTATCTGTTCATGCCTCCTTGAGGGAGTTATTTGTAAGAAACAAGGCAGCTCTGGCTGGAAAGGCCAAAACCCGTGTTCTAGGCCCCTTGACCCACTTATATGCAAAACAGGCAACTACTCCTTGCCTCACTTAACTTACCCCTTACAGGACTGTGGGATGAAGTGAAAAACACTAAAACCATCCTAATTATTTCCTGAGAGCCTCGAGTGACCTCCTTTGTCATTGCTTATCAAATGCTAACTTTTGTGAGGATAAGGAGGTCAGCAGCCTCCTGGAAACAGGACATGCACCCACGTCCTTGCTGGAGGCCCTGGGGCAACAACAGGGTTCAGTAGGTTGGTCATTTCTAGCCGCTGAAGGCCGTTTTGTATCTGTTTCTTTTATTGAATCTTCATAACCTATACTTAGGAATTAGTCTCAGTTTACAGACAATGAATCAAGAAAAGAGAATCCTGTTTCAGGTAAATTTAGCCAGTCATTGTTCAGAATGCTTTAATGTTTGATACTTACCTCCTCCTCGCAAAGGCTTTCTGTCAGATTTTCGTTTCGGGATGACTGATGAAGTAGAAGGCCCAGGACTGTCTTCTTCCTGCTTGAACATATACAGGCTTAAGAATCTAGTTAAGACAATCTACTCCAGGAATCTTCACCTACTTGAAAAAAATCCACTAGGTTGAAGGCTACATCACCTGAGGCTTTCTTGTATTTCCTTTATAACTTTTTCCTTCTTGCATGCTATCCCACATTTCAATCTTCTGTCTCCTTTTTTCTTCTTCAAGCTGAGGAAGAATCACACATGATACAAAATGAATTCATAAGCTATCATCTTTCTCAAAGAAAATGCACTTTTGATAATCTGTATTTTAAATGTTCTTCAAACTTTCACCTGCCCTTTCTTCATTTAATAAAGTAGCTGTTACCTAGTGGTGTGTGAGTTTAATTCAGATACAGAATCCTTTGCTTTTCCATACTATTAAAGAAAGCAAAAGTGTCACAGAAGAAAGAATACCGATTCTTCTTTTAAATTACACATTTCTGGTCATGTTGAAGAACCCTGACTTGAAAAGGGCCAGTGTGGCTGGCAGGCGTGCTTTGCTGCTATTTGGTTGTGTCACCTGAGGAAAATCACTTAACCCTTCAACTTGGAAGGCTGTGAGGAGCCAATGAGAGCAAATTTGAGAATTCTCTGAAAGTAAGGTACTATGGGAGCCTAAGAGACAACTAATCTCAGTAGAAAACTATGTCCAACAATGAGCACCTGGGAAAGCCTTGAGCAGTGAACAGGAGGGAAATATAACACCCGAGGTCTTCATCTCTGCTTCCCACTCCTTGAACAACAACTGGGTACTGCAACTCACGTGCGCACAAAGGTCACTAACTCTCTCAGTTCCTAATGCAATCCAAACCCAAGCTTCAATTCATTCTGGTTCCAATTAAACTGCGACACCACAAAGATATGCAAGAGGATGCCTTAGAAAGCACATATCCAGAAATTTCTCAATGGTTCAGGGTCCATCACTGCTAAACCCAAATGCCTGTCCCTTCATGTCCTCACTGTCTCCAAGTACAGGAGGTTAAGGAAGAAACTGTTTCTTGATCTGAAAGCTGTTTTATGCTTATAGCCAACATGGAAAACACCAGAATGGTACATCAGTGACAAATTCTGAGACTACAAACGAGAGAGCTGACTCAACTGTGAGACAGGAAGACTGCTACTCTTCTTAAGTATACAGAACCACATTGACTACACTAAAGTTTCTGACTGTGCAGATCACAAACTGTGGAAAATTCTTAGAGACTGGAATACCAGACCACCTTACCTGCCTCCTGCAAAACCTATACGTAGGTCAAGAAGAAACAGATAGAATCAGACATAAACAATGGTCTGGTCCAAAACTGGGAAAGGAGTACATCAACGCTATACATCACCCTGCTTATTTAACTTTTATGCAAAGTACATCATGGGAAATGCTAGGCTGAATAAGCACAAGCTGCAATCAAGATTGCCAGGAGAAATATCAATAACCTCAGATATGCAGATACCACCACCCTAATTGCAGAAAGCATCAAGAGCCTCTTGATCAAGGTGAAAGAGGACAGTGAAAAAGCTGGCTTAAAATTTAACATTGAAAAACAAAGACCATGGCATCCAGTCCCATCACTTCATGGCAAACAGATGGGAAAACAATGGAAACAGTAACAGACTGTATTTTCGTGGGCTCCAAAATCACTGTGGATGGTCACTGGCCATGAAATGAAAAGATGCTTGCTCCCTGGAAGAAAAGCTTTGACCAACCTAGCCAGTGTATTTCAAAGCAGAGACATTCCTTTGCCAACAACGGTCCATAATCAAAGCTATGCTTTTTCCAGCAGTCATATATGGATGTGAGAGTTGGACAATAAAAATGGCTGAGCAGAAAAGAATAGATGCTTTCAAACTGCAGTGCTGGAGAAGACTCTTCTGAGTCCCGTGGACAGCAAGGAGAACAAACCAGTCACTCCTAAAGGTAATCAGTCCTGAATATTCATTGGAAGGACTGATGCTGAAGCTGAAGCTCCAACACTTTGGCCACCTGATGTGAAGAACTGACTCACTGGAAAAGACCCTGATGCTGGGAAAGATTGACGGTAGGAGGAAACAGGGGCGACAGAGGATGAGATGGTTGGATGGCATCACCAACTCAATGGACGTGAGTTTGAGCAAACTCCCAGAGATGGTGAAGGACAGGGAAGCCTGGCGTGCTGCAGTCCATGGCGCCACAAAGAGCCAGACACACGACTGAGAGATTGAACAAACATTATAGAACAAGTAGAACAACTTATAGTTGTTTAAAACTCAACACAGGCTTCTATTCTTTCTCCAATTTTAGGAAGCTCACATTACAGTTTTTAAAAACAATTTTTTAAAAGCTTTTCCCCCAGCGACATCAGCAAACTGGGTAAATGACCAGGCTGTTTTACTAACCGCAAAAACTCAGACCCTCAAGTCATTAATTTTGACACACAGAAGGAACTTAACTTACTCTTGGGCTCTAGAAACAAAACAATTAAATATTTATCAAAAACTTTAAAACAGTTTCTAAAGTGTTTTTTTAAAAAGAAACAAAAAATAAAACTGCTTAAAAGTAGCATCTATGTGTATTATGCTACTATTTCTATGGAAAAATGATATAAGCATACATTTATATATGGATAAAATATTTCTGGAAAAATACCTAAAAAACTTTGCTCTGTCCTTTCACTCTGGGCTCCAGCCACGATGTGGACACCAGCCACGATGTGGACACCAGCCACGTACTAAGTGACCATGCAGAAAACAAAAGCCACCAGCGGTGGCAGCAAGGCATTCCCTTCTGGAAATACCAGAGACACATGTAAGACCAGCAGGAAGACCAACTTCTCAGGTTTCCTTCTAAGGGATAAAGAGGGGCCCACAAACATCTGTAATAAAACCAGAAAGTGGGGCTTACACCTAGTTGCTTCAGTACACAGACTGGGGCCAACACAGCAAGCATGACTTCACGCCTCTGAAGAGCAGCACCACCCACCTGGCTGCTCAGGTCACTTCAACAGTAGCCCCTGGTTCTTCCTCCCCATCACCTCCAAAACCGCCCATCACTCCCACAACCAAACCATGTGTCTAACAAAAGTCTTTCAGAACTCTATCTCCTGCTCTCCATCTCGACCCTAGGTGGAGTCCATTGCCACCCTCCCCTGGCTCTTTAATTCACTGAAGAGTGGCCCCACCAAGTCAGGTCCTATAAGATGCAAAGCTTGAAATCAACCATGAAGCAAGATGCTAAATGTGTGTTCTGTGTCTGGTGGTATGGCTCCTGCACACAGCACAGTTTTATGTGCAAAATACTGCTATAAGGGAACCACTTAAAAGTAAAAACATAAATACCACAGTACTTAAGAGTATTTAATTACTGAAGAGATTTGAACCCTAAACATTAAGAAATTACACAAGTAAAACATGCTGAGCAATACTTAGCTAAGTGGAAATGATTCAGTCGAAAACTGCTCCCTGTACCCACTGTAATGTAAGTGTATGCACACACATACACACTTTTACCAACTAAAAATATCATGTACTCAAACTAAAACTAGTACATACCTGTCTTAATTTCTCTTTATGTTTTTCAACTTGTGCATTTAATTCCTCTTGCATTTTCAAACGAGCAGCTGCTAAAGCCTCCTGTCGTTTAACAACAATATCAGGTTCTGAAAAGGCAGAAAAAATTGGAATAAAGCACCTTGTAAAATATAAAATGGAAACTCTTGAGGTCTATACTATTAGAAGTGTACAGAAACCAAACAATACAAAAATCTTTTTTAACATAAGTCTGTCCTTCTGCATATATTTAATTACTGCCTAAAGGGGAAGGAGACTATCACATAGCCTCAGTTCAGAGTCCTTGTTAAATATTTAAACAGCATCAGAAATCTCTGTTCACAACAGATTTCTGGGCTCCCTGAGCAATCCCAATTCAGAGAATCTGTCATGGGCCCTACGACTAAAATATAAGTGGTAAGGCAGCCACAGCGAAATTTTATTTCACATCCTGGATACCTCCTAACACCCAGCCTCTAGGCTAACCAGAATTCTAAAGAGATAACCATGGGGAAGAAAGTTTTCTGATCATCAGCTATCACCTAGTTAGTTTACAGTTCTACTTTATAGAAATGTGAATTGTAATGTGAATTATAGCAACATTTGAAATTGCTATTTTATTCTTAGAAAAAAAGAAATTATGTGTGGATTTTTTAAACCTAATTTTTCTAACAAAATTGTACAACACAAAGTACACCTTTCACTGCACATTTACTTTGTGCAACACTTCCTTAAACTCCTCTTCTGAGATGCCCATCCCATTATATTATAAATCCACTCCTCAGCTGTCAGCAGGTCAGTGCCAGCAATGGCTCTATCAGGTGACTGAAGCTGTTCTCTAACCTCATCCACGTCACATTATCCTGCAACTTAAGCAAGACTTACAACTGTGTTTTGGGAGATATACAGCCAAAACCCAAAAGTACTGAGATAATGGCAGAACCACAGGGTTTCATGAGAGAGTGAAGAAATTTTTTACGTCCTTCTGCTAATGACTACTTTTACATTATGATGTTTGTTTCTTCCCCAGCTTTATAACTGTGGTGACTCAGATCACTGACGTTTAGCATTTATTTAATTATACTACTATTATCAAAATACTGAACATTTCTTTTGAATATGTTCTCAGAAACCGTAACTTCTAACAAGTTAAAAGGTGACTGTTTTAGAGGGAATGAGTTTTTGAAACAGCCATGTGTAAATATGCCATCAAGTCTGATGAGGAAGTTATGAAAAGCAAAATGCAGTGGATGTGAGGAACTAAGGCTGAGCTTCCGGTCACTCACAAGGGTTCTAGAGATAACTGAGAGTCAGTAGGCACACCCATAAGTATGCAGAAGCTGTGATGCTTTCATTTTAATCTCTCCTGTAAATGAAGAATGATGCAAGCAGAGGGTGTTCTACACATCATTAAGCAGGTTTTTCACCCCATCAAAAACTCTGAAATTTAAAAAACACACTATTGCAATTCACCAAAATCAACTTCAGAAGGGTAAAACAGTTTTCCTCCCACACAGATTAGACTGATACCTCTTACTCGTAACAATAGACTAACTTATAAATACTACAGTAAGTACGGGTAAAGCCACGTCTTTAGTCCTCTTCCCTGGAAAATTCCACGGACAGAGGAGCATGGGTCCCAAAGACTCGGACCCGACTGAGCGTACACGCGCGTACACACATACACACACATACTAACCCAGAGCAGCGGCAGCTTGATCTAAGTGCCTCTGCCTCAAGGCCCTCAACCGGGTGGAAAGCTTCTGAAACACCACGTAGAGAAGGATGCAGCTGAAGACGATGTACCAGCCGTAAGTGGCCAGCAGGGAGCCCACTGAAAAGAATAAAACACTCACAGTTTTCAACAAACTAAAAATGACACTACCACCGGACTTCCTAAGAAGGCAGTTAAAACAGCGAGTACAATCCAGGGATCCCTGAGGGTGCTTCTCAGCCGTCTGGGGAATCGGAGGGGGCAAGCCCGGGGCAGGCGAGGCACGTCAGCCGGGTTTTGGATGATGGGGTGTGTCCGAATCAGGAAGAGAAGGGCTTTAAGGATCCAGGCAACATGCGGAAAGGGGTAGTCGCGGGGGGCTGGCACAAGGCAGAGTTTGGGGGCGTGTGCGAGGGCGCGGTGGTGGGGGGAAGGCGGCTTGGCTGCAAACGCCAAGGACCCAGTGAACCCAGTAACCGCGACCCGGAAGGGCTTGTACCGCCCGTGTCGCGCGAGATAAAGGACTCGGGCAAACAAGGGCCGACAGCAAAGCCCAGGGAAGCCGGGCTCCGGGCGAGCCTCCGCGCGCGCCTTCGGCCCACCGCCCAGGCCTGTGGGTACCTGGCGCGTCCGGCCTCTGGCCCACAGCGCCGTGGAGGACTACTCACTGAACATGGCGGCGACTCGGCGGTGCTGGGGCGGCCCCGCGGCCACTTACCTGTGACGTGAAGGAAACGCAGCCCCTCGGTCTCCAGGGCGGGCCGCGCGGACAGCTGATCCCCGTCCCGCTCCATGGCGACGCAGCCCCGGCCAGCCCCGCGCCGCACACGCCCGCCGAGTCAGCGCCAGCCTTGGCCTTCCGGCGGGCCCCCAGTACACGTGGCGCCCGGGGCCGGGTTTCCGGCCTCCCAGCCAATCGGGTGGCAAACCGGCCCCTGACGCCCGGCGTCGCCGCGAGGGCGTGGCCGAGGCGAGCTGAGCTCTCTGGGGCGGCACCGGGAACCTGAGGGGCACCTACACCCTGCGCCGCGTCGGATATTTACTCTCGTCCTGATTGGACGCCGAGGTCTCAAGACGTTGCCTTGGGCAAACAGGATTTGCGTCCACGCCCGATCTCCCTGGCACCTTAAGCAACTGGGATTTCGCAGATTGGCAACTCCCTGCTGTTGTGGGTTCCAGCGTTCCCCTTCCGCTGCGTCTGTTACCTTTCAGAGCTGGAAAGTCCCCGCTGCCCCCCACCCCCGCCATTGTCTCCTCCAGAATCAAAACCTCTTGGGAAAGAATTAGCGTTAACAATGGCTCCAGCACGCCTTGAATCAGTCATTACTAAGTATTATAAGACATTACAATTATGTATAATAATGTTTTGACTTTTCTCTGCCTGCCATGCCGTCCTCCACATCCACTCCTCTCTTGGACCTCTGCCTGCCATGCCGTCCTCCACACCCACTCCTCTCTTGGACCCCTACCTTAACCACCCTCTGGAATTTGACCTTGAGCGTATTTTGGAGGAAGATTTAAAGTGAAAATACTCCTCTGTGTCTGAAAAGAAGGGTTGAGGATTAGGAAGAGAAAATAATGAGCAGACAACGACTGATGCAGAGTGCTCTGCCACCTTGGCGAGCACAGACGTGCCTGGGGTATCCTTGGGGGATTCCACCGATGGTTTCCCTAGCAGTTTCTCAAAGGACTTGAACCTAGACTCACAGAATGACATTTTCAGGCGTGTGTCAGAAAACAGGAGAAGAGGAGAAATGGGCTTCTGGAGAAAACTGGGAAACGAGGACTGTGGATTTTATCAGTTAAGACTGAGACGACCCATTGATTTGCCTTTAGAAGTGTTAGGGTAAGCACAGTGACTGAAACTGCCAACCCTGGCCAGGCACCATAGCAACCATTTTCTTGAGTTGTTTTATGACCGGAGATCCTGGTAAAGAACATGGAACTAAGAAGTCACCACCAACCGAAAGAGTTCAGGAAACGTCAAAAGGAGACACCGTGTGTACGACTACCTCCCAGAATCCTTGTCGCTGCCATCCATCTTGGCTGAGCAATGCAAGTGCCACCAGGCAGGACTCTGAATCAGCACGCCAGGCCTCCCTATCTATCACCAATTCGTGGAGTTTACTCAGACTCATGTCCATAGAGTAGGTGATGCCATACAACCATCTCATCCTCTGTTGTCTCCTGCTCCCACCTTCAATCTTTCCCAGCATCAGGGTCTTTTCAAACAACTAAGTTCTTCATATCAGGTGGCCAAAGTATTGGAGTGTCAGCTTCAGCATCAGTCCTTCCAATGACTATTCAGGACTGATTTGCTTTAGGATGGGCTAGTTGGATCTCCTTGCTGTCCAAGGGACTCTCAAGAGTCTTCTTCAACACTGCAGTTCAAATGCCTCAATTCTTTGGCACTCAGCTTTATTTATAGTCCAACCCTCACAGCCATACATGACTACTGGAAAAACCATAGCTTTGAGTAGACAGACCTTTGTTGGCCAAGTAATGTCTCTGCTTTTTAATACGCTGTCTAGGTTGGTCATAACTTTTATTCCAAGGAGCAAACGTCTTTTAATTTCATGGCTGCAGTCACCATCTGTAGTGATTTTGGAGCCCCTCAAAGGAAAGTGGAAACAGTGACGACTTTATTTTAAGTCTGTCACTGTTTCCACTTTTCCCCACCTATTTGCTGTGAAGCGATGGGACTAGATGCCATGATCTTAGTTTTCTGAATGTTGAGTTTTAAGCCAACTTGTTCACTCTCTTATTTTCATCAAGAGGCTGTTTAGTTCTTTGTTGCTTTCTCACTTAAGTGTGGTGTCATCTGCATATCTGAGGTTGTTGATATTTCTCCTGGAGATCTTGATTCCAGCTTGTGCTTCATCCAGCCCGACATTTCGCATGATATACCCTACAGATAAGTTCAATAAGCAGGGTGACAACATACAGCCTTGACATAGTCCTTTCCTGATTTGGAACCAGTCTGTTGTTCCATGTCCATTTCTAACTGTTGCTTCTTAATCTACATACTGATTTCTTAGGAGCCAGGTCAGGCAGTCTGGTATTCCCATCTCTTGAAGAATTTTCCATAGTTTGTTGTGATCCACAAAATCAAAGGCTTTGGCATAGTCAATAAAGCAGAAGTAGATGTTTTTCTGGAACTCTCTTGCTTTTTTGATGATCCAAAGGATGTCTGCAATTTGATCTCTGGTTCTTCTGCCTTTTCCAATCCAGCTTGAATATTTGGAAGTTCATGGTTCATGTACTATTGAAGCCTGTTTTGGAGGATTTTGAGCATTACTTTGCTAGCGTGTGAGATGAATGCAATTGTGCAATAGTTTGAGCATTCTTTGGCATTGCCTTTCTTTGTGATTGGAATGAAAACTGATTTTTTCCAGTCTTGTGGCCACTGCTGAGTTTTCCAAATTTGCTGGCATATTGAGTACAACAGTTTCACAACATCATTTTTAGGATTTGAAATAGCTCACCTGGAATTCCATCACCTCCACTAGCTTTGTTCATAGTGATGCTTCCTTCCAAAGGTCCACTTGACTTTGCATTCCAGGATGTCTGGCTCTAGGTGAGTGATCACACCATCGTGATTATCTGGGTCTTGAAGGTTTTTTTTTTTTTTTTTTTGGTATAGTTCTTCTTATATAATTCTTGCCACGTCTTCTTAGTATCTTCTGCTTCTGTTAGATCCATACTATCTCTGTCCTTTATTGTGCCTGTCTTTGCATCATGTGTTCCCTCGGTATCTCTAATTTTCTTGAAGAGATCTCTAGTCTTTCCCATTCTATTGTTTTTCTCTATTTCTTTGCACTGATCACTGAGGAAGGCTTTCATATTTCTCCCTGCTGTTCTTTGGAACTCTGCATTCCAATGGGTATATGTTTGCCTTTCTCCTTTGCCTTTCACTTCTCTTCTTTTCTCAACTATTTATAAGGCCTCCTCAGATCACCATTTTGCCTTTTTTTTAATTTCTTTTTCTTGGGGATGGTCTTGATCACTGCCTCCTCTACAGTGCCACTAACCTCCATCCATAGTTCTTCTGGCACTCTATCAGATCAAATCCCTTGACTCCATTTGTCATTTCCTCTGTATTATCGTAAGGGGTATGATTTAGGTCATAGGTTCTCTTATTTGCTAATCTTTAGTGACACATTGACAGGATGGATTGAAGCATTCCCTGCCGGGACAGGGAGAGTCTGTAAAGCTACAGAAGTCTGTAAAGCTCTGCTAAAGGAGATAGTGCCTACCTTTGGGGTACCTTGATCACTTCAGAGGGACAATGGGCCCTCATTTACAGCCACGATATCCCAGAACCTGGCCATATGTTTAGGAATCAAATATCACCTCCACACATCATGGCAGCCTCAAGCCTCAGGGAAAGTATGCTGTGCTTAGTCACTCAGTCATGTCCAACTCTTTGCTATTCATGGAGTGTAGTCCATCAGGCTCCTCTGTCCATAAGGATTCTCCAGGCAAGAACACTGGAGTGAGTTGCCATGCCCTCCACTCTGGGAAGGTGAAGAGAGCCAACCAGACTCTTAAAAGGGCTATGGCTGCAATATGCCAGGAAACACATAATAAATGGATCCATATGCTACCCATAGCCCTCATGAGAGTACAGGCAGCCCCCAAATAGCTACTATTAAGCCCTTATGAAATGATGTATAGACGTCCCTTCTTAACTTCTGATTTTTTTTTTAAAGAGGACACCAATAAACTCCTAAAACATACAATTGACCTGGGAAGGTTTCAACAAGAACTGCGATATGGAGAAATGTCTTTCTAGACCACAGGAGGACTTAAAAACCCAAGTAGAGCTGAGGGACCAAGTATTAGTAAAGACCTGGCAAGAGAAAGGGAATCTAAGCCAGATGTCTGAGAATTGGACAGGGCCATATCAAGTTGTCCTAGTAACCTCAACTGCTGTAAAAGTGAAGGGTCTATCTGCCTGGGTCCACAATTCTAGAATAAAACCCTATGGCCTTACAGGATGGGGAGATGGGGACTGGGCCTCCAAAAGCAGAGGACGACTATTCCTGTGAACCTGTTGAAGACTAATGTTCAGGTGGAACACCATCAAATCTCCCTCAGGTAAGTCAATGCATCTTATGATGTTTCTCCTCTTCCTTATCATGCCTTCCTGCACAGATATTAACTTCTCCCTTAATGATGGATATATGCTTGAAAATCACACTGCTTGTTGACTCAGTGTAACTTCCCCTTGCTGAATCTGCATTAGCAGTAGAAGTTGGGGATATGTCCAGCCTATCCCAGGGTATCAGTGGTTCCCCCTTCCAGCCCAGCTACATGCTGTCACCCAGTGTGCCCCATCTGGTCATGGCATGGCCTTTTGGGTAAAAGGGGAGAAAAACTTCATGCCTTGGTGTCAGCAACAGCTGTCTTTATTTACCCCTATAATAACATCTGCAATCCCACTCAGGCCCTTATTTTCTCTCTTGACTAACATTCCCCAAGTGACCTTCCCTATCTGTCTCAAAAGTGACTCCCCAAAAGGAGTATCTGTAGGAAATCTGGACAACTCACAATGTGGGGTAACCTTCAGTGTCAGAACTGATGGAGAAAACTGGGATCTAGGAATTGCTCTAGGTTATTATGATTTGATGGGAATACCAGACCACCTGACCTGCCTCTTGAGAAATCTGTATGCAGGTCAGGAAGCAACAGATAGAACTGGACATGGGACAACAGACTGATTACAAATAGGAAAAAGAGTACATCAAGGCTGTATATTATCACCCTGCTTATTTAACTTATCTGCAGAGTACATCATGAGAAACGCTGGACTGGAAGAAACACAAGCTGGAATCAAGATTGCCGGGATAAATATCAATAACCTCAGATATGCAGATGACACCACCCTGGCAGAAAGTGAAGAGGAACTAAAAGCCTCTTGATGAAAGTGAAAGAGGAGAGTGAAAAAGTTGGCTTAAAGCTCAACATTCAGAAAACGAAGATCATGGCATCCGGTCCCATCACTTCATGGAAAGTAGATGGGGAAACAGTGTCAGACTTTATTTTTGGGGGCTCCAAAATCACTGCAGATGGTGACTGCAGCCATGAAATTAAAAGGTGCTTACTCCTTGGAAGAAAAGTTATGACCAACCTAGATAGCATATTCAAAAGCAGAGACATTACTTTGCCAATTAAGGTCCGTCTAGTCAAAGCTATGGTTTTTCCAGTAGTCATGTATGGATGTGAGAGTTGGACTGTTAAGAAAGCTGAGTGCTGAAGAATTGATGCTTTTGAACTGTGGTGTTGGAGAAGACTCTTGAGAGTCCCTTGGACTGCAAGGGGATCCAACCAGTCCATTCTGAAGGAGATCAGCCCTGGGATTTCTTTGGAAGGAATGATGCTGAAGCTGAAACTCCAGTACTTTGGCCACCTCCTGCGAAGAGTTGACTCACTGGAAAAGACTCTGATGCCGGGAGGGATTGGGGGCAGGCAGAGAAGGGGATGACAGAGGATGAGATAGCTGGATGGCATCTCTGACTCGATGGACATGAATCTGAGTGAACTCTGGGAGTTGGTGATGGACAGGGAGGCCTCGTGTGCTGTGACTCATAGGGTCTCAAAGAGTTGGATATGAGTGAGCCACTGAACTGACTGAACTGATTATGATTTAGCCCAAAGCCTGGGGATTAGAAGTTCTGGCAGAACTGACATGCTATACCTATCCCTGAGCATGAGGCTCTCCTCAGTTGCCATTAACCAGTCTCAAAAATCCATGTTTTTTTCTGGACAACCAAAAACCACGCCTGATCATCCTAATTTCTAAATCAGACAGGCAACTCTGACCCCTGTTGTTCCCTTGTAGGGGTCCCCACCACTGAAAACATAGCCCCATGGTGGAAACCTAAATGAAATACTCTCTACCTCGAGGACAGATACCAGGATGCCTCACAACACTTGAATCCCTTCCTAAATGCCCTCACTGCTGTGGTTTGGCAGCAAGTGGGGTTATGGTCTCCTCCCAGCTGCTAAAGGACTGCCCTGTTCCAGTTTTAGGGCAGATGGGAATCCCGCACCCCTTTGGTAAGCTTGTTTTGTTGCCCAGCTTGAAGTCAGTCATAGTGTGTACTTCATATGTGGGGATAAAGCTTGTTTATCCCTGCCACCTTTTTGGACAGGAGCTTGCTCTCTAGGGTGTGTCATGCTGTACATGGATCTGGCCTGGATAATACCTCCTTGCCTCCACCAGTATTACCCACTAGAGGTTGTGTCATGCAGTGGTACTTAGCCCCTTTTTCTGGCATTAGGGCTGACATCTGGTTTGACAGGAGCTGCCACTGAGGGAACTTCTTTATATAAATTCTAGCAGCTTTCTACCAACACTTCTGTGTCCATAGAAAAAGCTGCAAGGACCCTCCAACATCTCCAATCCTGGTTAGAGTCCCTAGCCACAGTGGTCCTACAAAATCGTTGGACTTTAGATTTACTGACTGTAGAGCAGAGCAGCACTTGTCTCTATCTAAGGGAAGAATGCTATTTTTATTATAACCAGTCTGGGCAGGTCCAAGAAGATATCAAGGGGCTTTTGGAACAGGCCACAGAGGTCTTGGATATGAGTTCAACAGGTGTATGGAATTCTCCTTTCCCTTCTTGGCACCTGCCATTTCTGGGTCCAGCGATAACTATCATATTAGGACTCCTATTGGGCTCCTATATACTCCAACTCCTTACAACGTTTATCTACAGCAGGTTCCAACAGTTCCAAACCAAACTGATGTTACTACAAGGGCTTCAGATACAGAACACCTCAACTTAGATCAGGTAGAGAAAGACTTCTGCTCTTCTAAGCAGGTCTACACCCATGCACAGCAGGAAAAAGTTACAGGAGAAAGAGACCTCTGCCCCAATTCCCAAGAAGTATCTTGAGTTTGAAGTCTCTCAGGGGGCAGTTGTTAGGGAAAGCACACTGACTGAAACCGCCCACCCTGGCCAGGCACCATAGTAACCACTTGCATGGATTGTTTTTTGACAGGAGCTCCTGGTAAGGAACATGGAACTAATAAGCCACCAAAAACTGGAGGAGTTGGGGAAAAGTCAAAAGGAGACACCACATGTCTGACCACTTTCCAGAATCTTTGTTGCTGGTATCCATCTTGGCCGAGCAATGTGCGTGCCACCAGGAAGGACTCTTGAGTCAGGATGATTGGCCAAAGACAACCTGGAGATGCATCCCATCACCATAAACCCAAAACTGCAAGCCGTGTGGCAGAGCAGTTCTCCTGGGTTCCCTTACCTTGCTGCTTTCCACCTGAGTGCCAATTCCAATAAAGTCTCTTCCTTCTATCAGCACATGTCTCCTCAGACAATTCTTTTCTGGTGAGACAAGGGCCCACTTTTGGGGCCCTGAAGGGAGTCTCCCTTAATACAATGGAAGGAGGAATTTTATTCCCCCTGCCCTGCTGTTTCTCCTCTTATTGAAGCAGGAGATAGACGGTCTTCAGGCTTGACATTTTCAACTGGCCCCCTGTTCATACTTTCACCTTACCCAGAAGAATAACCATCATGGGAGGGTGGTGGGTCTGGATACTAAGTTCCTTTATAGAACAGAGAAGGGGAGGAGTTGAGGAAGTAAAGACCTTATCTTGCAAATATCTCCTGAAATGGCCAACCTTAGGGAGGGAAAGTTTTAATCTCTAACAGGCAGAGAAAGCCACAATGAACAAAAACTAACCAAGTTGATCACATGGGTCACAACCTTGTGTAACTCAATGAAACTGTGAGCTGGGCCATGTAGGACAGCCATGTAGACAGATGGGTCATGGTAGAGAGTTCTGACATAACATGGTCCACTGGAGAAGGGAATGGCAAACCACTTCAGCATTCTTGCTTTGAGAACCCCATGAACAGTATGAAATGACAAAAAGGTATAACACTGCAAGATGAACTCCCCAGGTCAGTAGGTGCCCAATATGCTACTGGAGAAGAGTGGAGAAACAGCTCCAGAAGAAATGAAGAGACTGAGCCAAAGTGGAAAAATGCCCAGATGTGAAGGTGTCTGGTAGTGAAAGTAAAGTCCAGTGCTGTAAAGAAAAATATTGCATAGGATCCTGGAATGTTAGGTCCATGAATCAAGGTAAATTGGAAGTGGTCAAACAAAAGAGATGGCAAAAATGAACATTGACATTTTAGGAATCAGTGAACTAAAATGGATCAGAATTCAGTTCAGTTCAGTCCAGTCACTCATTCGTGTCTGACTCTTTGCAACCCCATGAATCGCAGCATGCCAGGCCTCCCTGTCCATCACCAACTCCCGGAGTTCACTCATACTGACATCCATCGAGTCAGTATAGGTGAATTTAATTGAGATAACCATTATATCTATTACTGTGAGCAAGAATACCTTATACGAAATGGAGTAGCCCTCATTGTCAACAAAAGAGTCTGAGGTGCAGTTACTTGGGTGCAGTTTCAAAAACAACAGAATGATCTCATTTCATTTCCAAGGCAAATCAGTTAATATCAAAATAATCCAAGTCTATGCCTCAGTCATGAATGCCAAAGAAGCTCTGAAGTTGAATGGTTCTATGAAGACCTACAAGACTTTCTAGAACTAACATCAAAAAAAAAAAAAGTTCTTTTCATCATGGAGTACTGGAATGCAAAAGTAGGAAGTTAAGAGATAACTGGTGTAACAGGAAAGTTTGGCCTTGGAGTACAAAATGAAGCAGGGCAAAGGCTAACAGAGCTTTGGCAAAAGAACACACTGGTCATAGCAAACACAACAAGAAATGACAGCAACACAAGAAATGACTCAACACAGAGACACCACCAGATGGTCATTATCTAAATCAGGTTGATGATATTCTTTACAGCCCAAGATGGAGAAACTCTATACAGTCAGCAAAAACAAGACCAGGAACTAACTGTGGCACAGATCATGAACTCCTTAATGCAAAATTCAGACTTAAATTGAAGAAAGTAGGGAAAACCACTAGACCATTCAGGTATGACCTAAATCAAATCCTTTATGATTATACAGTGGAAGTGAGAAATAGATTCAAGGGATTAGATCTGATAGAGTGCCTGAAGAACTATGGACAGAGGTGAGTGACATTGCGTAGGAGGCGGTGATCTAAACCATCCTCACGAAAAAGAAATGCCAAAAGGCAAAATGGTTGTCTGAAGAGGCCTAACAGATAGCTGAGAAAAGAGAAGAAGCCAAAGGCAAAGGGAAAAGGAAAGATTTACCCATTGGAATGCAGAGTTCCAAAGAATAGCAAGGAGAGATTTAAAAAAAAAAAAAAGGCTTCCTAAGTGAACAATGCAAGGAAACAGAGGAAAATAATAAAATGGGAGACCAGAGATCTCTTCAAGAAAATCAGAGATACCAAGGGAACATTTCATGCAAAAACAGGCACAATAAAGGACAAAAACAAGTATGGATCTAAGAGAAGCAGAAGATACTAAGAAGAGGTGGCAAGAATACACAGAAGAACTATACCCACAAAGATCTTAATGACCTGGATAACCATGATGGTGTGATCTGTCACCTGGAGTTAGACATCTTGGAGTGAGGTCAAGTGGGCCTTAGGAACATCACTATGAACAAAGCTAGTGGAGGTGATGGAATGCAGTGGAGCTATTTCAAACCCTTAAAGATAATGCTGTGAAAATGCTGCACTCAATATGACAGTAAATTTGGAAGACTCAGCAGTGGCAACAGGATTGGAAAAGGTCAGTTTTCATTCCAGTCCCAAAGAAAGGCAATGCCAAAGAATGATCAAACTACCACACAACTGCAAAAGGCCTATCTGGGGAATCCAGAACTGGACGTCCTCCTTTTGGGGACATTTAGTGGAACCCCAAGGCCACGCCAGGCCGATCAGCTGGCACACCCCACAGGCAAGGGCCTCCCCACTCCCAGGGCCGCTGCCCCGGCTGCCCGCTCCCACCCAGCAGTGCCTGGCGGAGGAGGGAGGTGTAGGGGGTGGGGAGGGGTATTCATCTGCCCAGGTGCCCCTCAGAAGGCCGGGGGGCATCTGCAACTGCACTCATTTCACATGCCAGCAAGGTAATAACTCAAAATACTTCAAGCTAGGCTTTAACAGTGTGTGAACTGAGAACTTCCAGATGTTCAAGCTGGGTTTAGAAAAGGCAGAGGAACCAGAAATCAAATTGCCAACATCCATTGGGTCATAGAAAAAGCTAGAGAATTACAAAAAAACTTCTGCATCATTGACTATGATAAAACATTTGACTGTGTAGAGCATAACAAACTGTGGAAAACTCTTGAATAAATGGGAATACCAGACCACCTTACCTGCCTCCTAAGAAACCTGTATGCTGGTCAAGAAGAAACAGAACTGGTCATGGAACAATGGACTGGTTCCAAACTGGGAAAAGAGACATCAAGGCTGTATATTATCACCCTGTTTATTTAATTTATATGAAGAGCACCTCGTGTGAAATGCCAGGCTGGATGAAGCACAAGTTGGAATCAAGATTTCTGGAAGAAATATCAATAACCTGTTATGCAGGTGTCACCACCCTTATGGCAGAAAGCAAAAAGGGACTAAAGAGCCTCTTGATGAAAGTGAAAAAGTTGAGTGAAAAAAAAAAAACACCTCAAAACTCAACATTCAAAAAGCTAAGATCATGTCATCCAGTCCCATCACTTCATGGCTGACAGATATGGAAACAGTGACAGACTTTATTTTCTTGGGTTCTAAAATCACTGTGAATGGTAACTGCAGCCATGAAATTAAAAGATGCTTGCTCCTCGGAGTAAAAGCTATGACAAATGTAGACAGTGTATTAAAAAGCAGAGACATCACTTTGCTGAAAAAAGTGCATATAGGCAAAGCCATGGTTTTTCCAGTAGTCTTGTACAGATGTGAGTCTTAAACCATAAAGAAGACTGGGTGCTTAAGAATGGATTCTTTCTAACTGTGGGGCTGGATAGACTCTTGAGAGTCCCTTGGACTGCAAGGACATCAAACCAGTCAATCCTAAAGGAAATTAACCTTGAATATTCATTGGAAGGGCTGATACTTTGGAAGGTCCAATACTTTGACCACATGATGAAAATAGCCGACTCACTGGAAAAAAACCCTGATGCTGGGAAAGACTGAATATAGGAGGAGACGGGGATGACACTGGATTAGATGGTTGGATGTTCACTGACTCAATGGACATGAGTTTGATCAAGCCTCAGGAGGTTGAGAAGGACAGGGAAACTTGGCATGCTGCAGTCCATGGGTTCACAAAGAGTCATAAGTGACTGAGCAACTGAACAAAAACAGGCAGAGGGGCAGGGATCCCTGAGGCAGGCTGTTAGGGATGGGTTGTTGATAACTTACTGTGAATGGTGTAGGTATCCATGGTCTCTGAAGGAGAAAATTTATTTTTATTTTTATTTTTGAAGGAGAAAATTTTACTCTGGGATCAAAAGACAAGATCTCAGTCGATCAGAGCTTTGTGTAACAAAGTTTTATTTAAAGTGACAGGACAGAGAAATCTTCTGACCTAGATATCAGAAGAGGGTAAAAGAGTACCCACCTCACTGTTTCATGCAGAGCATTATATACTTTTCAATGGCTGCTGAGGATAGATAAGAAGGATACCTCCAGGTTGTAAGAGTTCCACTGGACCCTTTCCCAAGGCATATATCCATCTCAGTACAAAATTAACCAGAAGGAAACCAGAAGGAAGTGTTTCAGACAATGCTTTTCTGCATAAGATACATTGTTTTAAGAAACAGATTCACAGACAAGATTTGTTACAATTATAATCATTAACATAGAGGCTAAGAAAAGCATTTCCACGAGTAGGCTTTGTTCTGTGTATTCATTTACTCCTAAAGAAAGGCTAGTTCTGAACTATTCAACATGGAGGCGGAGGTTGGTAAGCTGGAACTTATGTTCCAGAAAGCTGACTCTGATCTGGACTACATTCCGTACAGGCTGGAATATGAAATCAAGACTAATTATCCTGATTCAGCAGGCAAGAAAAATCCAGCTACACTTTTAAAGGAATTGTCAGCAATAAAGTCTCGATATCAAGCTTTGCATGTTTGCTTTAAACCAATTGCTGTGGAGCAGAAAGAGACTAAGAGCCACATTTGTGCTACTTTCAATAAGACTATGACCTTGATACAAGAACTGCAGAAGGAAACAGACCTGGAGCTGTTACCACTGATTGAAGAAAAGAAAACTGTGGCAGACCAATTAAGAGCTCACATATCAGACTTATGAGAAAGAAACAGACTTGCAAAAAGGAACTCTAATGGGGAAGAAATCAATCCCAGAAATTTAGGAAGATGTCTTGTTAACATTGATGACTGTTGGTCGGGAGATGACAAAGGAGATTTGGCTTGAGTGACTGGACAGTGATGCCTTCCACAGGAGAGGGGGATACGAGAGAAGGGTAGATATTGTATTAATAAAATTCAGCCAAAGGGGCAGAATGGAAAGAAGGAGATTTTAAAAATATATGCACACATGCTTAGTAATTTCAGGCAAGAAAGTCTCAACACCATTTTGTATCTGTTTTTGTATAACTCGGATAACACAGATGTCCTGACTGACTTATTGCAAAAGAATATTGTGTACTATCAGTCAGTCAGATGTGAATGAACATGCTTGGGAAATTAAAGGTTAGAAAAATATTTGTACAATATTATACATATGTATGGAGAAGGCAATGGCACCCCACTCCAGTACTCTTGCCTGGAAAATCCCATGGGTGGAGGAGCCTGGTGGGCTGCAGTCCATGGGGTCGCAAAGAGTCGGACATGACTGAGCGACTTCACTTTCACTTTTCACTTTCATGCATTGGAGAAGGAAATGGCAACCCACTCCAGTGTTCCTGCCTGGAGAATCCCAGGGATGGGGGGAGCCTGGTGGGCTTCCATCTGTGGGGTCGCACAGAGTCGGAGACGACTGAATGACTTAGCAGCAGATACATATGTAAATAATTTTATTGTTGAAAATTCTGATCGCAGATGTGGTCACATTATTGATGAGACTGCTAGTATGTGACTTAACAGTCTCCCACAATACCTAACTTAGTAGAAAGCTGGCTTTTCTGTGACAGCTTCACTTTTATTTTTGTCCTGTTCCTTCTGCCTGCCAATGTTGAGCATGAACTCTGCTTTCTAATGCTGTTTCAGATTGTCCCTGTCATATTTCAGGGACCTGAAATACACCTTTATTCTCCTCTAGTCTGTATTACTGTACTTGTTCAGTTCATTCTACTGTAAATCTCTATACATGAACCTTCAAGTTGTGAAAGTTCGAAGTGTTTTCCCCTCCACTCACATAAGTTAGCTCTGTCTGAGGAGGCACTTTTAGGTTTTGAGGCACAGGACTCAAATATAGGATGGTCCCTGAAGGTTGCAACAGCCATTCAGAATGTAATCCAGTGCTACCATGGCATCTATGATGAGAAAAAAAGAGCTACCACTCAGACATTACTGAATTGTTCTTTTAGGAAGGTAGACAGGATTGAATCCAGCAAGGAACCAGAACCTGTGCCGTCAGTTGCAGGTATGAATCACAGCTTGCCCTCTTTCTCTTGTTGCTGATGACCCTTCAGCTCTACCATCTCCCACCCACCCTCCCTCTCCAGTCAGTAACTCTTCTTGCCTCTTCACTTGATGCCAATACCTGTTTCCTATCAGTTCAGTCACTCAGTCGTTTCTGACTCTTCGTGACCCCATGAATTGCAGCACATCAGGCCTCCCTGTCCATCACCATCTCCCGGAGTTCATTCAGACTCATGTTCATCAAGTCAGTGATGCCATCCAGCCATCTCATCCTCTGTCGTTCCCTTCTCCTGCCCCCAGTCCTTCCCAGCATCAGTCTTTTCCAGTGAGTCAACTCTTCCCATGAGGTGGCCAAAGTACTGGAGTTTCAGCTTTAGCATCATTCCTTCCAAAGAAATCCCAGGACTGATCTCCTTTAGAATGGACTGGTTGGATCTCCTTGCAGTTCAAGGGACTCTCAAGAGTCTTCTCCAACACCACAGTTCAAAAGCATCAATTCTTCGGTGCTCAGCCTTCTTCACAGTCCAACTCTCACATCCATACATGACCACAGGAAAAACCATAGCCTTGACTAGACGGACCTTAGTCGGCAAAGTAATGTCTCTGCTTTTACTACTGTGCTTTTCAAGATACTGTACTTTCAGATTAAAAATGTTTTATTTATTTGGGGAAAAAAAAAAAGAAAGGCCAGTTCTTGGGCAAGATATATTGTTGCACAAGGCTTAAGGAAAGCATGAGCGAGAATGTTCGCCTCGTCCTCAAAGGACCTTGTACTGCCTGCCTAAGTGTTAATGTCTTCAGGTAGAGGGGCAGAGTTCCCTGAGGCAGGTCATTATGTATGATTATAATAACAAAAGTGGACTTCCCCTCAGCTCAGATGGTAGAGAATCCGCCTGCAATACAGGAGATGGAGAAGGAAATAGCAACCCACTTCAGTATTCTTGCCTATAGAATCCTGTGGACAGGAGCCTGGGGGCTGCCGTCCATAGGGTCGCACAGAGTCGGACATGACTGAAGCAACTTAGCAAGCATGCACGCATGGAGTTTGATCACTGGGTCAGGAAGATCCCCTGGAGAAGGGAATAGCAACCCACTCCTGTATTTTTGCCTGGAGAATTTCATGGACAGAGGAGGCTGGTGGGCTACAGTCCATGGGGTAGCAAAGAGTTGGACACAAATGAGCGACTAACACACTCACATAATAACAAAAGCAATAAAGCAAAGGGTATAGTCATATAGATTCATAATGGAGTCAAAATTGGCCCTTCCCTGCAACAACTACAGAGGCAGGGGATGCCAGACCATAATAAATCTTGCTATCCCCCACACATAAAATCTACGTCGACTAAGGGGTGCATCCCCACCCAGGGGATGGCCCTAAGATAAATTAACCAGTAGGGGTCAAAGTAAGATGACCAGCCAAGAAGAAGACAAAGACCCAAAAGACTGTGCTCTTACAAAGAATTTAAAATTCCTGAACATACGACTCTAGCAACTGCTTGCCCATGCGTCTTTCCACACATACTCTGCTTTTCTAATACTTTCTTTGCTCTATAGCTTCTGACTCCTTGTCTGATTTTTTTCTTACAAGGAAACAAAAGTCCCTAGTCAAAGACTAGGGACTTAGATTCTACACATTGACCCCTGTCTTCTAGTGGTTAGGATTCCTGGTTTCCACATAGGCAACCAGTCAGGGAACTAAGTTTGATTCCCAGTCAGGGGACTAAGTTCTCACTTTCAGCTGCTGCTTACTACAAGCTACTGCTGTGTGAATCCAGTGTTATCATCTGTAAAAGATGATGAACTCTTTGCTTTGGGGTGAATTCTCACTTGCTCTGACAGCTTGCAGGAACTCAATATGTTAAAATTGAATGACTTCTTAGGATTACAGATGCAATACTTGGCTTAACATGTACTCATATGTAAATGCCCATGAACCACTCAGGATGACGAGGGCTAGCTGAAGTTTCTGGTTATACTCTGGACACTAGGTACACTGTATTGGGGTGGGGTGGGGTCACTGTTCATGGAAGCAGCTGATTATGATTTCTCTTTCAGGGAATTAGTGTTCTGAAAATTGATCTGGCACAACAGCTTTGGTCAATATTTGGGAGTGCCCACTAAAAATTTATTCATAACCTGAAAGTTGAGAATGATGTTTTGGGAATTTTTAGAACGTCAGGCCCATGAGGCAGCATCTCAAGTGTCCCTGAGAAAACTGCTCTGAGGAGATGAAGAGGAAGCTAGGATGCATAGGATATAGGAGTTTGTGACAAAGGGCAGGACAACAAACAATTCTGGTTAATTAAACAAAACCAGATATCCCAAGTTAAGGAATTTAGTGTCTTTCTATATATGGGAAGATGGAAGAGCCTGGGCTCGCTGGAAACCTTCCTTTGATAGGCTCCTCAACTGTGTGGGGCCAATATTGTGTTTTCACATCCTGAGGAAACTCAGGGTTGACCTTAGGGAGTGGCTGCAGTCTGACGGCTGCCAGAAGGCAGGTATTCTTTGCTTCCTTCCTGAGTTCCCAGATGATTCACCAGCTCACTAGCACACCTTTGGTGGTGGCTGCGTGGCTGCAACCACTACTGACTGTGACACTGTTTACTGATATGGCAGGCAATATTACATTTATCAAGAGCAGTTTATTTTTTATATATTAACTTAATGGTTAAGATTACTGGTGGCTTGCGTTAGCTAAGCAGTTTTGGGCTTTGCTGGTTGCTCAGTGGTGAGGAATCCACCCACCAGTGCAGGAGACAAGGGTTTGCTCCCTCATCCAGGAGGATCTTACAAGCTTCAGAGCAGCTAAACCCATGCACCACAACTGTTAAGCCTGTGCTCTGGGATCAGGGAGCTGCCCCTGCAGAGCCTGCTAGCCTGATAGCCTGTGCTCTAACTAGAGAGCAGACCCGGCTTGCCACAACTAGAGAAAAGCCCATGCACCAGGAAAAACCCAACACAGCCGAAAGTTAATAAATTAAATTAAGGGTAAAACAGTCTGTATCAGACTGGTCCCTGCCTTAGTAAGGGGTGTCAGATAAAGATGTGAAAGCTTCAGGAATGTTTCAGTGAATATCATTTCTGAGTTCATGGTGTAGTTCAAGAATTAAGATACTTGGAGTAGGTATGGAGAAAGACCCCACATTGCAAAGATTTGCTGTTGCTGGCTTTCATAATAAGTCAATGAGTCGTCGATGAATTAAGACATCTTGCATATCGTAAAAGTGTCAAAATGTTGAATCTGGTTAAATAGAAGAAAAGAGACTGCTTTATTAGCCTTGTTTATCCACTTTGCCCTGTAATGTTTGTAATCATAGATGGAATGCATTTGTGACATTTAGTTTCTATTATATAAACAAAAATAATGAACAATTCTTGTCACTCAAGACTTTGTGACATAGAATAGAAATGAGCACAAGAGTCATGAAAATAATGTACAATTAAACATTTACAAGAACAAAATGTCTTGTAAATGTTTCTGAACTGTTGTGAACTTCCATATACTTCTGTATACTATTGTGAACCTCAGTGCATTTGTATGTACACTTACATATGTTTACATGTATAATGATAAAGACTATATTCAACAGAAATTTAAGAAACTGATTTCAGAGCATGGATGACTTGTTTTCAGTGCCTAATATGTTGCTATTCTTATGATCTCACTGATAGAAGTTACTCATTCTTCTTGGCTAGGCATATATGTTACCTTTGTCCTGTTAATCAGTGTACCATCTCACCGAGCTTGTCCAGAACCATAAAGTTATTTCAGCAAACATTTTGCTCAATATAACTGCTCAGGTGTTATTAACAAAAACAGAACAAAGGTAACATCTAGGATTCCCAACCAGTCACAGACAATGGTAGACTAAAGGATTGGCCCTAATCCATCACTCCTTGCAACAATACCCTTGCCATAGTCTCAAGGTGGGAGGAATGTATTTCCTCACCCTTTGACTTTGAACTTGGTCAGACTGCTTGTTTTGATCAATGGCAAATAGGCAAAAGTAATACCATGTCAGTTTTGAGTGTAAGTCTTAAGAAGCCTCTACTCTTTCCTTTTTGTGCCTTTGCCTGGTTGTCCAGGCAAAAGAGAAAAATATGTAAAGCTGAACCACAAGAGTTAATCCACAGGTGAGAAGTGAAAAACAGAGCCAGCTGTAAGAGAAAATGGTGACTGTTGTTTAAAATAAGTTTTGGGGTGGTTTGTTATGCAGCATTAAAAAAGTTATTAGAGTATAATTGATTTATAATAATGTGTTAATTTCTACTGTACATTGAAATCACTTTATATATAGATTTATAATATATATAGGCATATATATAGGCTTTTCTGGTAGCTTAACTGGTAAAGAATCTGCCTGTAATGTGGGAGATCCCAGTTTGATTCCTGGATTGGGAAGATCCCTTGGAGAAAGGATAGGCTACCCACTCCAGTATTCTTGGGCTTCCCTGGTGGCTCAGATGGTAAAGAATCCACCTGCAATGTGGGAGACCTGGGTTCAATCCCTGGGTTGGGAAGATGCCCTGGAGGAGTGCATGGCAACCCACTCCAGTACTCTTGCCTGGAGAATCCCCATGGACAGAGGGAGACCAGAGGACTACAGTCCATGGGGTCACAAAGATTCAGACATGACTGAGCGACTAAAACAACACAGCATGTAATATATATATATATATACATACACACACACACACACACACACACCCCCTGCCATGGCATATATCACTTCATGGCAAATAGATAGGGAAACAATGGAAATAGTTACAGACTTTATTTTCATGTTTTTGGCCTCAAAATCACTGCAGATGGTGACTGCAGCCATGAAATTAAAAGATGCTTGCTCCTTGGAAGAAAAGTTGTGACCAATTTAGACAGAATATTAAGAAGCAGAGAGATTACTTTGCCAACAAAGGTCCGCCTAGTCAAAGCTATGGTTTTTCCAGTAGTCATGTATGGGTGTTAGATTGGACTATAAAGAAAGCTAAGCACCAAATAATTGATGTTTTTGAACTGTGGTGTTGAAAAAGACTCTTGAGAGTCCCTTGGGCTGCAAGGAAATCCAATCAGTCCATCCTAAAGGAAATCGGTCCTGAATATTCGTTGGAAGGACTGATGCTGAAGCTGATACTCCAATACTTTGGCCACCTGATGCGAAGAACTGACTCATTTGAAAAGACCCTGATGCTGGGAAAGACTGAAGGCGGAAGAAGGGGATGATAGAGGATAGGATGGTTGGATGGCATCACCAACTCAATGGACATGAGTTTGAGTAAACTCCAGGAGTTGGGGATGGACTAGCATGCAGGGAAGCCTGGCATGCTGCAGTCCATGAGGTCACAAAGAGTTCGACATGACTGAGTGACTAAACTGAGCACTGATTGACATATATGTGTGTGTGTATATATATATATATATATATATATATTTCTTTTCCATATGATTTATTATAAGATATACAATATAGTTTCCTGTTTAGGGCCTTGTTGTTTATCCATTCTCTGTATAATAGTTTGCACCTGCTAATTTCAAACTCCCAGTACAACCCCTCTTCAACCCCTACCCCTTTGTTTGACCACAATTTTGTTCTCTATATCTGTCAGTCTGTTTGTGTTTCATAGACAAGTTCATTTGTATCATATTTTAGATTGCACATCTAAGTGACACCATATGGTTTTTGTATTTCTCTTCATGACTTACTTCAATTAACATGATAATCTCTAGATCCATCCATGTTGCTGTAAATCGCATTACTTCATTCTCCTTTACGGCTGAGTAGTGTTCCATTGTATATACATACCCCATATCCATTCATCTGTGGATGGGCTTTAGGTTGTTTTCATGTCTTGGCTATTGTAAATAGTGCTACTATGAAGATTATTGTGGCAGTAGCTAACTGATAAATTGTGAAATCTCAGCTTTTCACAAAAGTGTATGCAGCAAAACAGGACTAAGGAGTTGGCAGCTAAGGAGATTGCAGAGATGGCAATCAAACAATAGTGTTTCTCAGACTGAATAATGCAAAGACCTCTATTGGAATCACATTCTTGTAGATCCCCAGGTGTGGCATTTAAAATATGTTAAACGTACACATAGGTAAAACTGGATATGACTGCAATTGTCTGGTGGTTAGCACATTCTTTAGTTACATCCTTCTTGGGAAGTGGGATGAGAATTGACCTTTTCCAGTCCTGTGGCCACTGCTGGGTCTTCAAGATTTGCTGATGTATCAAAAACAATACCTTGATGGCATCATCCTTTAGAGTTTTGAATAGCTCTATTGGGATTCCATTGCATCCACAAGCTTTATTAATAGCAGTGTGACTGACTTTAGTAATCCAGTTCATTACGATATGTTTTGTGTAGTTCTTCAGTGTATTCTTTCTTTCCACCTCTTCTTGATCTCTTCAGCATCTACTAAGTCTCTACCATTTCTGCTCTTTATTGTGCCCATCTTTGGGTGAAATTTCCTTGATATTTCCAATTTTCCCGAAGAGAAGGTATTTCCTGAAGAAGAAGAAAAAGAAGCCGTGACAAACATAGACAGTGTTTGGAAAGGCAGAGACATTACTCTGCTGACAAAGGTCCATGCAGTCAAGGCTGTGGTCTTCCCGGTGGTCACATACGGTTGTGAGAGCTAGACTGTAAAGAAGGCAGAATGCCAAAGAATTGATGTGTTTGAACTGTGATGCTGAAGAAGATTCCTGAAAGTCCCTTGGACAGCAAGGAGATCAAACCAGTCAATCTTAAGGGAAATTAACAATGAATACTTATTTGAAGGACTGATGGTGAAGATGAAACTCCAGTAATTTGGTCATCTACTGCAAACAGCCGACTCATCAGAAAAGTCCCTGATGCTGGGAAAGATTTAGGGCAGAAGGAGAAGATTGAGGTTGTCAAATGATAAGATGGTTGGATGGCATCACTGATGTAAGGAACTTGAACTTGGGCAAACTTCAAGAGATGGTGAGGGACAGGGAGGCCTGGAGTGCTGCTTTCTATGGGGTCGCAAAGAGTCGGACATGACTGGGTGACTGAACAACAACACAAATAGACATATATCTCTTAAATTCTTACTCTTTCACCCTCAGAACCAGGACATTTACTGATTACATACAAATATATACATATTCAAATCAACATTTTAATATAGTTCCACAGAAGCAAAGTTCTTTCAAGTGTTGCATGACTGTGTCACTGGTATAAAATTTTCTTTACCTTTAAACATAAATAGTTTAAATGCTCCAACCAGAAGAAAAAGTATGCCTGAGTAGGTACAAAAAGATCCCTGTATATGCTGTCTATAAGACACTCACTTCAGACCTAGGAGCATATACAAACTGAAAATAATACACCTTTTCCCCAAGCACACATGAAACAGTCTCCAGGATAGATCACACTGTGGGTCACAAATCAAGTCTTGGTAAATTTTAAAAAATTGAAATTGTATCAAGCTTTTTTCTGACTACAAAGCTATAACATTCGATATCAATTATAGGAAAAATATCTGTAAAAAACAGAAACACATGTAGGCTAACCAATACACTTCTAAATAGCAAACAGGACACTGAATGAGTCAAAGAGGAAATTTAAAACATATCTAGAAACACATGACAATGAAAATATGACAACTCAAAACCTATGGGATGCAGTTAGAAGCAGTTCTAAGAGGAAAGTTTATAACAATACAAGCTTACCTCAAGTAATGAGAAAAACACCAAATTAAAAATCAGCCAACATTAAACCAATCAACATTACAAACCTAACCAACATTACACTTAAAGCAACTAGAAAAAAACACAAGAAAACCTAAACATTAGTAGAAGGAAAGAAATCATATAGATTGAGACAGAAATAAATTAAAAAGAAATAATGGAAACAATAGCAAATATCAATAAAACTAAAAGTTGGTTCTTTGAGAAAATAAAATTGACGTACAATTAGCCAGACTCATCAAAAGAAGAAGAGACAAATCAATAAAATTAGAAACAAAAAAAGGACAATGCAGAAATGCAAATTATCATAAGAGACTACTATGAGCAATTATATGACAATAAAATAGACAACCTGGAAAAAAAAGGATAAATTCTCTGTAAAGTACAACCTTCTAAGACTGAAAGAAGAAGTAGAAAATATGAACAAACTGTGAGAGTTGGACTATAAAGAAAGCTGAGCACCGAAGAATTGATGCTTTTGAACTGTGGTGTTGGAGAAGACCCTTGAGAATTCCTTGGACTGCAAGGAGACCCAGCCAGTCCATCCTAAAGGAGATCAGTCCTGGGTGTTTGCTGGAAGGACTAATGTTGAAGGTGAAACTCCAATACTTTGGCTACCTTAGGCAAAGAGCTGCTAATTTGAAAAGACCCTGACTCTGGGAAAGATTGAGGGCAGGAGATGGGGAT
This sequence comes from Nanger dama, assembly GCA_917880005.1. Classification (NCBI taxonomy): domain Eukaryota; kingdom Metazoa; phylum Chordata; class Mammalia; order Artiodactyla; family Bovidae; genus Nanger; species Nanger dama. Next base: position 4,838,743 of record CAKJTW010000044.1, on the reverse strand, counting down.
GACAGAAGATGAGACGGTTGGATGGCATCAGCAACTCAATGGACATGACTTTGGGTAAACTCTGGCAGTTGGTGATGGACAGGGAGGCCTAGTGTGCTGCAGTTCATCGGGTCACAAAAAGTCAGATATGACTGAGTGACTGAACTAAACTAAACTGAATCACAAATGCTGAAATGGACACTGTGATAAAAATCCAACAAACAAAAGCCCAGGACCAGATGTCTTCACAAGAGATTATCAAAAGTTCAGAGAAGAGTTAGCACTATCCTGCTCAAACTGTTCTTAAAATTTAGAGAGGGAGGAAAACACTCAAACTCTTTCTCTGATGCCGCCATCACCCTGATACCAAAACTAGACAAAGATTTTAGGTTAATATCACTGATGAGTGTAGAGGCAAAAATCCTCAATAAAGTTCTAGCAAACAGAATCCAATAACACATTAAAAGAATTATATACATCATCAGGTGGGGTTTATCCCACTGATTTAAGGATTCTTCAATATACTCAAATCAATATGATATACCATGTTAGCAAATTGAAAAAATGATCATCTCAATAGATGTAGAAGAAACTTTTGACAGAATTCAAACCTCATTTATGATAAAATTTTCCAGAAGATCGGCATAGACAGAACCTACCTCAACATAATAAAGGCCATATGTGACAAACTGACAGCAAACATTATTCTCAGTGGTGAAAAGCTGAAGGTATTTCCTGTAAGATCAGAAACAAGACAATAGTTCCCACTCTCATAACTATTATTCAACACAGTTCTGGAAGTCCTAGCTATGGGATTCAAAGAAGAAAAGGTAATAAAAAGAATTCAGATAGGAGAATAAATTAAATATTCGTTGTTTGCAGATAACATGATACTATAAAGTTCAGTTCAGTTCAGTTGCTCAGTCATCTCTGACTGTGACCTCATGGACTGCAGCACGTCAGTCTCCCCTGTTCATCATCAGCTACTGGAGATTGCTCAAGCTCATGTCCATCGAGTCAGTGATGCCATCCAACCATCTCATCCTCTGTCCCCCCCTTCTCCTACTGTCTTCAGTCTTTCCCAGCTTCAGGGTCTTTTTCAGTGAGTCAGTGCTTTGCATCAGGTGGCCAAAGTATTGGAGCTTTAGCTTCGGCATCAATCCTTCCAATGAATATTCAGGACTGATTACATTTAGGATTGACTGACTTGATCTCCTTGCAGTCCAAGAGACTCTCAAGAGTCTTCTGCAACACCACAGTTCAAAAGGATCAGTTCTTCAATGCTCAGTCTTATTTACGGTCCAACTCTCACATCCATACATGACTACTGGAAAAACCATAGCCTTGACTAGATGGACCTTTGTCAGCAAAGTAATGTCTCTGCTTTTTAATATGCTGTCTAGGTTGGTCCTAGCTTTTCTTCCAAGGAGTAAGCATCTTGTACTTTCTTGGCTGCAGTCACCATCTGCAGTGATTTTGGAGCCCTCCAAAATAAAATCTTTCACTGTTTCCATTGTTTCCTCATCTATTTGCCATGAAGTGATGGGACTGAATGCCAGGATGTTAGTTTTCTGAATGTTGAATATGAAGCCAGCTTTTTCACTCTCCTCTTTCACTTTCATCAAGAGGCTCCCTAGTTCCTCTTCACTTTCTGCCATAAAGGTGGCATCATCTGCATATATGAGGTTATCAATATTTCTCCCAGATATCTTGCTTCCAGCTGTGCTTCATCCAGCCTGGCATTTGGCAGGATGTACTCTGCATATGATGATGCTTTGAAAGTGCTATACTCAATATGCCAGAAAATTTGGAAAACTCACCAGTGGCCACAGGACTGGAAAAGGTCAGTTTTCATTCCAATCCAAAAGAAAGGCAATGCCAAAGAATGCTCAACTACCACACAATTGCATTCATCTCATCTGCTAGTAAAGTAATGTTCAAAATTCTCCAAGCCAGGCTTCAGCAATACGTGACCCATGAACTTCCAGATGTGCAAGCTGGTTTTAGGAAAGGCAGAGGAACCAGAGATCAAATTACCAACATCCACTAGATCATGAAAAAAGCAAGAGAGTTCCAGAAAAACATCTATTTCTGCTTTATTGACTAAGCCTTTGACTGTGTGGATTACAATAAACTGTGGAAAATTCTGAAAGAGATAGGAATACCAGACCACCTGATCTGCCTCTTGAGAAATCTGTATGCAGGTAAGGAAGCAACAGTTAGAACAGGACATGGAACAGCAGACTGATTCCAAATAGGAAAAGGAGTACGTCAAGGCTGTATACTGTCACCCTGCTTATTTAATGTCTATGCAAAGTACATCATGAGAAACGCTGGACTGGAAGAAGCACAAGCTGGAATCAAGATTGCTGGGAGAAATATCAATCACCTGAGGTATGCAGATGACACCACTCTTATGGCAGAAAGTGAAGAGGAACTAAAAAGCCTCTTGATGAAAGTGAAAGAGGAGAGTGAAAAAGTTGGCTTTAAGCTCACCATTCAGAAAACGAAGATCATGGCATCTGGTCCAATCACTTCATGGGAAATAGATGGGGAAACAGTGGAAACAGTGTCAGACTTTATTTTTTTGGGCTCCAAAATCGCTGCAGATGGTGACTGAAGCCATAAAATTAAAAGACGCTTACTCCTTGGAAGGAAAGTTATGACCAACCTAGATAGCATATTCAAAAGCAGAGACATTACTTTGCCAACAAAGATCCATCTAGTCAAGGTTATGGTTTTTCCAGTAGTCATGTATGGATGTGAGAGTTGAACTGTGAAGATAGCTGAGTGCTGAAGAATTGATGCTTTTGAACTGTGGTGTTGGAGAAGACTCTTGAGAGTCCCTTGGACTGCAAGGAGATCCAACTAGTCCATTCTAAAGGAGATCAGCCTTGGGTATTCTTTGGAAGGAATGCTGAAGCTGAAACTCCAGTACTTTGGCCACTTCATGCGAAGAGTTGACTCACTGGAAAAGACTCTGATGCTGGGGGGATTAGGGGCAGGCAGAGAAGGGGATGACAGAGGGTGAGATGGCTGGATGACATCACCGACTCGATGGATGTGAGTCTGAGTGAACTCTGGGAGTTGGTGATGGACAGGGAGGCCTGGCGTGCTGCAGTTCATGGAGTCGCAAAGAGTCAGACATGACTGAGTGACTGAACTGAACTGAAGTGAACTCTGCATGTAAGTTAAATAGGCAGAGTGACAATATACAGCTTTGAGTTATGCCTTTCCCAATTTGGAATCAGTTCATTGTTCCAAGGCCAGTTCTAACTGTTGCTTCTTTACCTGCATACAGATTCCCCAGGAGGAAGTTAGGTAGGCAGTCTGGTATTCTCATCTCTTTAAGAATTTTCCACAGTTTGCTGTGATCCACACAGGTGAAGGATTTGGCATAGTCAATAAAGCAGAAGTAGATGTTCCTTTGGACCTCTCTTCCTTTTTCTGTGATCCATCGGATGTTGACAATTTAATCTCTAGTTCCTCTTTCTTTTCTAAATCCAGCTTGAACATCTGGAAGTTCTTGGTTCACATACTGTTGAAGCCTCACTTGGAGAATTTTGAGCATTACTTTGCTAGCGTGTGAGGTGAGTGCAATTGTGTAGTAGTTTGAGCATTCCTTGCCATTGCCTTTCTTTGGGATTGGAATGAAAACTGAGCTTTTCCAGTCTTGTGGCCACTGCTGAGTTTTCCAAATTTGCTGGCATATTGAGTATAGCACTTTCAAAGCATCGTCTTCCAGGATTTGAAATAGCTCCACTGGAATTCTATCACCTCCACTAGCTTTGTTTGTAGTTATGCTTTCTAAGGCCCACTTGACTTCACATTCCAGGATGTCTGGCTCTGGGTGAGTGATCACGCCATCATGGTTATCTGGGTCATGAAGATCTTTTTGAATAGGTTTTTGTGTATTCTTGCCACCTCTTCTTAATGTCTTCTGCTTCCGTTAGGTCCATAGTGTTTCTGTCCTTTATTGTGCACCTCTTTGCATGAAATGTTCCCTTGGTATCTCTAATTTTCTTGAAGAGTTCTCTAGTCTTTTCCATTCTATTGTTTTCTCCTATTTGTTTGCATTGATCACTGAGGAAGTCTTTCTTAACTCTCCTTGCTCTTCTTTGGAACTCTGCATTCAGATAGGTATATCTTTCCTTTTCTTCTTTGTCTTTAGCTTTAGAAAACCCTACAACACCACCAAAGGCCATAAGAGCTAATCAATGAAAGTAGTAAAGTTATAGGATATAAAATAAACACACACCAGAGACACACTGAATCATTGTGTGAAGAAACTTGTGTAGGCAGTATTCTTTGTGTAGTGAATATACATAATTAGTACCTGGTTAAGTTAAGACTGAGAATTCTCCTAGAAAGGTATTAGCAAAGAGTCGCTGGCAATATGTTTCCTTCTCACTTGTCATAGAGTGATATTGCTGCAGTGAATAGAAAACAGGCAAACAGGGTTTTTCAAGCAGCTTTGGAACTTCACATACCTAGCTTTCACAGGAAGAAAATACTGCTTTTGCCACCAGGCCCCAGTTTCTAAGGTGACAAACAGCTCATGCTCTGCAGCTTCCAACCAGCTAAACACTTGCCTTATCCACACTGATCTTTAAGGAAGAATCTTGTATGTGCCAAGTGTTCTGCGTCTGGTGAATGCATATGTGTTATTACCTGTTAGGCTTAGCTGTTCTTTCAGAGAGCTTCTTCACACAGAGTTGCAAGAACTCAGTTTCTTTCTAAACTAAAAAGTACTTGTCCAAAAACATAGCTGAAGAGAATAGAACACAGTAAACCAGAGTGTTTTTCAGACAGCTTTGAAGCCCCAGCTGTATAACTTCAGAAAGGGGAAAAGCAGTTTCTGAGAAGCAAGAACACACACCTGAGACACACTGATTCATTCCATGAATAAACTTATGTGTGCACGGTTTTCTGCATGTGGTGGATGCATACCAGGGTTCATACCCAGTAGGCCAAGGTGTTCTCTCACAGAGCTAATTGCAAGGAATTGTAAGAACTTTGTTTATTTCTAAAAACTCACTTGTCCAACGAGAGACCATGCCGCTGAATAGAACACAAGCATCCCAAGTGTTCTGCAGCTTTGAGCCTGCAACTACCTAGCTTTCTCTAGGGTAAAGTACCGCTATGCCAGTAGGCCCCAGTTTCCCAGGTGACAAACAGCATCTTTCCTGCAGTTTCTGACTAGCAAAAACACATATGTGAGACACATCGAACACTTTCATAAAGAAACTGGTATGCACAGAGTGTTTTGCATGTGGTGAATGCATACAGACTTAGTACCTTCTGTGCCTAGGTTTTCTCTTAGAGAACTACCAGCAAGGAATTGCAAACACCCTTCTAAAGACTCATTTGTTTAATGAAACACTGTTGTAGTGACTATAACACAGGCAACCAGAGTTGCTTTGATGCTGCAACTACGTAGATTTCACAGAAGGAAATACTCCTTGTACCAGCAGGCTCCAGTTTAAAAGGTAAAAAAACAGAATCTTTCCTTGCAGTTTCAAACCAGTGAAAACAATTACCCAAGACACACTGAAACATTCCATTAAAAATCTTGAGAGTGCAGAATGCTCTGTGTATGATGAATACATAGATTATTACCTTGGTAGGCTTAGTTGTTCTATGTGAGGGCTCCAAGCAAGGAACTACAAACACCATGAAAGTGAAAGTGAAGTTGCTCAGTTGTGTCCGACTCTTTGCGACTCCATGGATTATAGCTTACCAGGGTCCTCTGTCCATGGAAATTTCCAGGCAAGAATACTGGAGTGGGTTGCCATTTCCTTCTCCAGGGGATCTTCCCAACCCAGGTCTCCCGCATTGTAGGCAGATGCTTTAACCTCTGAGCCACCAGAGAAGCCCATATCTCCTTCTAAAAACTCACTTGCTGAAACAGAGACATTGCTGCAATGAATGAACACAAGCAACCAAAGTGTTTTTCAGGCAACTTAGAGGCCACAAATTTCTAGCTTTCACAATGGAAAAATACTGCTTTGACAGCAGGTTTCAATTATGAAGTATTTAAAAGGATATACAATATCCTTTCTGTGACTGCATACCTGGAAGCATTACTTGAATGCATACCTGACGCACCTAGTAAGGTCTAGGTGTTCTCTTAGAGATCTGCATGCAAAGAATCGCAAGCATCCAGTTTTTTTTTCTCCCATAAAAACTCACTTATTCAATGAGAGACATTACTGCAGTGAATAAGACACAAACAGCCAGGGAGTATTTCAGACAGCGCAGGGGCCACAGTTACCTATCTTTCACAGGGCAGCATCTTTCCCTGCCGTTTCCAACAAGTAAAAACAAACACGTGACACACAGTGAATCCTTCCTTGAGAAACCTTGTGTTCACTAAGGGTTTTGCATATGGCAAATGCATACTAAGCTAGTGCCTAATTAGGCATAGGCGTTTCTCTTAGAGAGTTACTAGCAAGGCATTGCAAATACACTGTTTATTATGAAAACTCACTTGTCCGCAGACAGAAATTGCTGTAGTGAATAGAACGAAGGCAACCAATGTGTTTCTCAGGCAACTTAGAGGCCACAACTGTTTACCAGAGGGGAAGATTCTGCTTTTACCAATTGGCCCCAATTGCCAAGGAGACAAACAGCATCTTTCCTTGCAAATTCCAACAAGTAAAAACACAAACCTAAGACACACTGAACCCTTCCATGAAGAAAACTGTACACACAGAATATTCTGCATGAGATGTGTGCGTATCTGATATAATACTGAGTTCTCTCAGAGGGCTACTAGCAAGGAGTTTCTATTTAAAAATTCACTTGTCCATCACAAGTTATTGATGCAGTGAATTGAACACAAGCAACCAAAGTGTTTTTCAGACAGCTTAGAGAGTACAGCTAGTCTAGCTTTTTTAGAGGAAAAATATTTCTCAAAGTCCAATTTCCAAAGTGACAAAGAGGATCTCTCTGGTTCTTTATACCAGGAAAAACACACACCTGGGAAACACAGAACATGTCCATGAAGAAAACGTGTAGAAAATATTCCACATGCAGTGAATACATAACTGAGACAGTAGTTAGTGTTGGGCCTAAATGTTCTCTAGGAGAGCCTATAGCCAAGAGCTGTGAGCACCCTGAGATGGTTCTAAAAACTCACTTGACCTACAATAGATACACTGCAGTAAATATAACAAAGCAATCAGTGTTTTTCAGGCATCTTAGAGGTTGCAACTAATTAACATTCATATGGGAAAAATATTGCTTTTGCCATAAGGATCATATTTTCAAACAAATCCTCTAGTGAAAGGTTGCAGTGTGTTTCTAAGTGTGTGTTATATAACCGCCTCAAAGGGCAGGGAAACCTGCTAGGTGTGAGCCTGGAAAGCTGGTTCTTATCATGAATTGCAGTGTGTTATCATTTGGAATGCTGATGGAGTGCAACCCAAAATCTGCCTGGAAAAAGCATTGAATTTCTTTTCTGCTAGTCATTGTTGCAACATCTGTGGTCAAACCACCTAGTTTTCTGAAAGATACCGGCTGGTGGAACCTGCTGCCTAGGAGCTCAGCTCACAGCACAGTTCCACCTATTCAGGAAAAACCAATGATCATGCATCAGTACCACCAACGCACTCCCATGAAATAAGTTTTCTGGTACATCTTCAGTGTGCTCTTGGGGTGTTCTTCAAACACTTGGAAAAGGCAGGGAAACTTCTAGGTGTGAACCTGGAAAGTTTTTTTTTTTCCTACTTGAACTGTGTGTGCACTCAGAATGTGAAGGGATGGCAGCACAACGCTGCCTGAAACACCATTATATTTCTTTATGCTTTTTCTGCAACATATTTGGTCAAACAACTGCATTTCCTGAGAGAGACTGGCTGGTGGTATCTACTTGCGCAGGAGCTCAGCATGCAGTACATATTCACCTGGTCAGGGCAATCTAATCACAGGGTACTCAGTACTCCCAGAGCACTCTCCCCAACTAGTTTTCCCATGGAAAGATGCAGTGCGCTCTGTGTGTGTTCTTCAACTTCTTGGAAAAGGCAGATAAAACAGCTTGAAATGAAGCTGGAAACTTGATCCTTTTGGCAAATTGCAGTTTTTGCCATGAATGCAAAAAGCACGACAGCCAGAAAGTTGCCTGGAAAAACAATTGGATCCCTTTCCTGCTAGCCATAGCCACAACCTCCTGGTCAAACAGCTGCATTTTTTTTTTTTTCTGAGAAAATAATGGCTATATACAAGAAATCGACAGCTCACATTATTCTCAATGGTGAAAATCTGAAAGCATTTCCTCTAAGAAAAGGAACAAGACAAGGGTACCCACTCTTGCTTCTATTATTCAACACAGTCTTGGAAGTTTTAGCTACAGAAATCAGAAAAGACAAAGATATAAAAGGAATCCAGATTGGAAAGGAAGAAGTAAAGCTTTCACTATTTGCAGATAACATGATACTGTATATGCAAAACCCTAATGATACTATCAGAAAATTACTAGATTTAAGCAGTGAATTTCATATTTTTGCAGGATACAGAAATAAATGCACAGAAATCACTTATATTTCTATACACTAACAAGGAAACATCAAAAGAGAAATTTAAGAATCAATCCCACTTACCATTGAAACAAAAAGAATAAAATACCTAGGAATAAACCTACGGACACAAAAGAGCTGTATACAGAAAACTACAAGACAGTGATGAAATAAACAAAAGATGACATAAACATCTGGAGAGATATTCCACGCTCCTGGGTTTGAAGAATCAATATTGTGAAAATGACTATACTACCAAATGCAATCTATAGACTCAATGTAATTGCTATCAAATGATCAATGGCATTTTTTCACAGAACTAGAGAAATACATTTCACAATTTGTATGGAAACACAAAAGACTCCAAATAGCCAAAACAATCTAGAGAAAGAAGAATGGAGCTAGAGTAGGAATCAACCTTCTTATGTTCAGACTATACTACAGAAGTGGCACAAAATCAGAAATATAAACCAATGGAACAAGTTAGAAAGCCCAGAGATAAATCCACATATCTACAGGCAACTTATCTTTGACAAAGGAGGCAAGAATATACAATAGGGCAAAGACAGTATCTTCAGTAATGGTGTTGGGAGAACTACAACTATGTGTAAAAGAATGAAATTAGGACAGTTCCTAACACTATACACAAAGATAAACTCAAAATGGATTACAGACTGAAATATAAGACCAGAAACTATAAAACTCTTAGAGGAAAACATAGACAGAACACTTTATGACATAAATCAAAGCAAGATCCTCTATGACCCATCTCCTTGAATAATGGAAATAAATACAAAAATAAACAAGTGGGACCTAATTAAACTTAAAAGCTTTGCACAGAAAAAGAGACTATAACCAAGGTGAAAAGAAAGCTCTCAGAATGGGAAGAAACAATAGAAAATGAAACAACTGCAAAGGATTAATGTCCAAATCAAACAACTCAAAAAATTAGCAATAGACCTAAACAGATATTTCTCCAAAGAAGACATACAGATATTTAATGAACACGTGAGAAGATGCTCAACATTGCTCGGTATGAGAGAAATGCAACTCAAAACTACAATGAGATATCATCTCACATTGGTCAGAATGGCCATGATCAAAAAAATCCACAAACAGCAAGTGCTGGGGAAAGGGTGGAGAGTAGGGAAATCCTGTGCACTGCTCATGGGAATGGAGATTGATGCAGCCACTATGGGAAACACAATGGAAATGCCTTTAAAAAACTAGGAATAAAACCATCAGTTCAGTCCATGTCCTTTGCGACCCCATGGACAGCAGCATGCCAGGCTTCCCTGTCCATCATCAACTCCTGGAGTCCACCCAAACCCATGTCCATTGAGTCAGTGATGCCATCCAACCATCTTATCCTCTGTTTTCCCCTTCTCCTCCCACCTCCAATCTTTCCCAGCATCAGAGTCTTTTCCAATGAGTCAGTTCTTCACATCAGAAGGCCAAAGTATTGGAGTTTCAACTTCAACATCAGTCCTTCCAATGAACACCCAAGACTGATCTCCTTTAGGATGGACTGGTTGGATCTCCTTGCAGTCCAAGAGACTCTCAAGAGTCTTCTCCAACACCACAGTTCAAAAGCATCAATTCTTCGGCGCTCAGCTTTCTTCACCGACCATCTCTCACATCCATACATGACTACTGGAAAAATCATAGCCCTGACTATTTGTTTGCAAAGCAATGTCTCTGCTTTTTAATATGCTGTCTAGGTCATAACTTTCCTTGCAAGGAGTAAGCATCTTTTAATTTCATGGCCACAGTCACTATCTGCAGTGATTTTGGAACACACACAAAAATCAAGTCTGACATCATTTCCACTGTTTCCCCATCTATTTCCCATGAAGTTATGGGACCAGACGCCATGATCTTAGTTTTCTGAATGGTGAGCTTTAAGCCAACTTCTTCACCCTCCTCTTTCACTTTCATCAAGAGGCTTTTTAGTTCCTCTTCACTTTCTGCCATAAGAGTGGTGTCATCTGCATATCTGAGGTGATTGATATTTCTCCTGGCAATCTTGATTCCAGCTTGTGCTTCTTCCAGCCCAGCGTTTCTCATGATGTTCTCTGCATAGAAGTTAAATAAACAGCCTTGCCATACTCCTTTTCCTATTTGGAACCAGTCTGGAACCAGTCTGTTGTTCCATGTTCAGTTCTAACTGTTGCTTCCTGACCTGCATACAGATTTCCCAAGAGGCAGGTCGGGTGGTTTGGTATTCCCATCTCTTTCAGAATTTTCCACAGTTTATTGTGATCCACACAGTCAAAGGCTTTGGTATAGTCAATACAGCAGAAATACCACCATATGGCCCAACAATGCTACTTCTAGTCATACACCCTTAGGAAACCAAAACTGAAAAAAAGACACGTGTACCATGTTGTTCATTGAAGCACTATTTACAACAGCTAGGACATGGAAGCAACCTAGATCCATCGACAGATGAATGGATAAAGAAGGTGCGGTACCTATATAAATCTAATACTGCTGCTGCTGCTAAGTGGCTTCAGTCGTGTCTGACTCTGTGCGACCCCATAGACGGCAGCCCACCAGCCTCTCCCATCCCTGGGATTCTCCAGGCAAGAACACTGGAGTGGGTTGCCATTTCCTTCTCCAATGCATGAAAGTGAAAAGTGAAAGTGAAGTCGCTCAGTCATGCCCGACTCTTAGCGACCCTATGGACTACAGCCTACCAGGCTCCTCCACCCATGGGATTTTCCAGACAAGAGTACTGGAGCGGGGTGCCATTGCCCTCAGTCATAAAAAGGAATGCACTTGAGTCAGTTTTAATGAGGTGGATGAACCTAGAGCCTATTATACAGAGTGAACTAAGTCAGAAAGAAAAAAAGTTATATATTAATTACTGAACATATGAATAATGTAGAAAAACTGGTACTGATGAACCTATTTGAGGGCAACAATGGAGACACAGACACAGAGAACAGAATTTTGGATATGGGCAGGGGGCAAGGAGAGAGACAAATGCAGAGAGTTGTATGGAAGCATATACATTACCATATGTAAAATAGTTAGCTAATGGATATTTGCTGTAAGATTCAGGAACTCAAATTGTGGCTCTGTAAAACCTAGAAGGATGAGAAAAGGGAGTTGGGACTGAGGTTCAAGAGAGAAGGGACAGATTCATAACTAGGGTTAATTCATGTTGATGTATGGCAGAAATGAAATCAATATTTTAAAGCAATTATCCTTCAATTAAAAATAAATAAACTTATTTTAAAAATCCTCTTAGGCAGGATGTATTAATATTATGACAGAAAGCACAGAGTTTACCAAGTTTAGGGATGAACCAAAATGTTTTATTGACCCTTCCTTACAGGTGAAATCCAATCATTTTTCTGGGCTCCTAGAAGATGAATAAGGTAAACAAGACGGCTTATTCCCTGACTTCCATATCCCCTTCTGATTTTAGACCCTAACGTCATTTTATGTCCCAGGGAATTTTTAAAATTCTAGCCAGAACTGAGTAACTCTAGAAATTCTGATTATTTTCCTTTTCTTTGGACACAGTCAGTCTGGTGAATAGCTCCTTTTCTCTGGGAAAGACTTGGAGGAAGAATCGTAGTATAGACCGGTAGCCATAATGCAGGGTTCCTTTCAGTGAGGTCTGATTAACAAAGGTACGCTGATCGAGTTTAAAAGAGTCCTTTATGCTTACATGTGCTACTACTCCCTAGTCCTCCCCAAATTATATATACAAGCATAGCCTTCACAGATTTTGTATCTGTGTCACTGCTATAGACCTCAGGATCAATTGTTCATTGTCTCAGATGCTGTGCATCAAATTGCTTTGATTTATCTACCATTACTAGGGCTTAGAGCTGGTAAAACCAGCTGTTCAATCTGGTTTTAGAAAAGGCAGAGGAACTAGATATGAAACTGCCAACATCTGCTGGACCATAGAAAAAGCAAGAGCATTCCAGAAAAACTATTTCTTCTTTATTGACTATGCCAAAGCCTTTGACTGTGTGGATCACAATAAACTGTGGAAAAGTCTGAGAGATGGGAATACCAGACCACCTGACCTGTCTCTTCAGAAATCGGTATGCAGGTCAGGAAGCAACAGTTAGAACTAGACATGGAGCAACAGACTAGTTCCAAACAGAAAAAAAAGAGTACGTCAAGGCTGCATATTGTCACCCTGCTTATTTAACTTCTATGCAGAGAACATCATGAGAAACGCTGGGCTGGAAGAAGCACAAGCTGGAATCAAGATTGCCAGGAGAAATATTTATAACCTCAGATATGCAGATGACACCACCCTTATGGCAGAAAGTGAAGAGGAACTAAAAACCTTCTTGATGAAAGTGAAAGAGGAGGGTGAAGAAGTTGGCTTAAAGCTCACCATTCAGAAAACAAAGATCATGGCATCTGGTTCCATCACTTCATGGGAAATAGATGGGGAAACATTGGAAATGGTGTCAGACTTTATTTTTGTGTGTGTTCCAAAATCACTGCAGATGGTGACTGTGGCCATGAAATTAAAAGATGCTTACTCCTTGAAATGAAAGTTATGACCAACCAAGATAGCATATTTAAAAGCAGAGACATCTAGTCAAGGCTATGGTTTTTCCAGTAGTCATGTATGGATGTGAGAGATGGATGGTGAAGAAAGCTGAGCACCAAAGAATTGATGCTTTTGAACTGTGGTGTTGGAGAAGACTCTTGGACTGCAAGGAGACCCAATCAGTCCATCCTAAAGATCAGTCTTGGGTGTTCGTTGGAAGGACTGATGCTGAAGCTAAAACTCCAATACTTTGGAAACCTCATGCAAAGAGTTCACTCATTGCAAGGGACCCTGATGCTGGGAAGGATTGGAGGCAGGAGGACAAGTGGACAACAGAAAATGAGATGGGTGGATGGCATCACTGACTTGATGGACATGGATTTGGATAGATTCTGGGAGTTGGTGATAGACAGAGAGGCCTGGCATGCTGTGCTTCATGGGGTCACAAGGAGTCAGACACAACTGAGCAACTGAACTGATACTGAACTGACTAGGGCTTATCATGGTCATTGAATCCACTGTCTCTGGAGGTTAAGTCATGTCATCTGATCCTGCTATTCCAAGAGTTCATGGTGGCATCTTCCACCATCATTTACTGTGAATTCCATGGATGCTGGAAGTGTTTCCTGGTGCCTTTCTAAGTATCTAGGTCAGGGAGTTATCCCTGAGTATTCCTCCTTATGGCTGGATTATGAGTGGATTAATTGCACATGATGAATCTACTCCAACATGTCTACCTCTTAAAAACTTGGGCTTTTTCCTTTATAGTGTATTAAGGAAGTGCCAGCATTTCAAAGTCTTTGGCTGAAGGCCACTGTGAATCCAGATTTCAAGTCGTTTTACTGAAATAGTTTCACTGTTAAGCTTTAAAATTAATTGTTGGTACTGTTTAATCCCCTCATTTATAAACGCAGTCAGTCCAGTGTTATAACTGGTCCTTCCTGGTTCTAATATCCTTAACATAACTCACAGGCAACTTCACAGACTCCTGCCAACTACAAATATTCAAGATGCTGTGGTCACTCAAGTGTGTCTGCAACCTGCCTGGGTAATAGAACTTGAGGTTCTCCTTCTGGGCTGTGCTTGGATGTCACTTTGTTTTGGGCCTGAGACAATGCGAAGACCATCCCTTGAGACTCAACTGACCCAGGAGGAGCCATTGAACAGCTTCTAGAAAACAAAAGCTAATCTGGTGTGGGGAAAGGTATTCAAACATGCCACTCCAAATCTCAGGGTCCCCAGTAATGACACTGTGAAGGATTTCCTTTTGATACCTTACAGTTAATAGTGTCAGATTCATGATCTCCAAGGGAGAAGATTTTGCTTCAGAACCAAAGATGCAGCTTTAGTCACTCAGAGCTTTGTGAGACCTAAGTTTTATTAAAGTGAGAAGGGACAGAGAAAGCTTCTGACAGACATCAGAAGGGGGGCAGAAAGAGTGCCTCTTTAACTCGTCTTATATACTTTTCAAATTGATTACTAACAATAGATCAAAAGAATGTCTCAAGGTGTAAAAGTCTTTCCAGACAGACTCCCTCAACATATATCATAAGATAACAAGGTTAGTGGGAAGGAATGTGTTCCTGTAAGGAGAGACATGTCCTCAAGCAAGATCCATTATTGTTATATAATCATTAGCACAGAGCTTAATGAGAAACATAACCTTGAACAAGATGCATTGTTTTGTTGTGAAACCATTAGCTCTAGGCTTCAAGACAGTTCAGTCAGTTCAGTCGCTCAGTCGTGTCTGACTCTTTGTGACCCCATGAATCACAGCACGCCAGGCCTCCCTGTCCATCACCAACTCCCAGAGTTCACTCAAACTAATCTCCATTGAGTCAGTGATGCCATCCAGCCATCTCATCCTCTGTTGTCCCTTTTTCTGCCTGCCCCCAATCCCTCCCAGCATCAGAGTCTTTTCCAATGAGTCAACTCTCCTCATGAGGTGGCCAAAGTACTGGAGTTTCAGCTTCAGCATCATTCCCTCCAAAGAAATCCCAGGGCTGATCTCCTTTAGAATGGACTGGTTGGATCTCCTTGCAGTTCAAGGGACTCTCAGGAGTCTTCTTCAACATCACAGTTCGAACGCATCATCAATTCTTTGGTGCTCAGCTTTCTTCATAGTCCAACTCTGACATCCATACATGACCACTGGAGAAACCATAGCCTTGACTAGACAGACCTTTGTTGGCAAAATAATGTCTCTGCTTTTGAATATGCTGTCTACGTTGGTCATAACTTTCCTTCCAGGGAGTAAGCATTGTTTAATTTCATGGCTGCAATCACCATCTGCAATGATTTTGGAGCCCCCAAAATCAAGTCTCAGAGAAGGTAATGGCACCCCACTCCAGTACTCTTGCCTGGAAAATCCATGGACAGAGGAGCCTGGTAGGCTGTAGTCCATGGGGTCACTGAGAGTCGGACACAACTGAGTGACTTCACTTTCACTTTTCTCTTTCATGCATTGGAGAAGGAAATGGGAACCCACTCCAGTATTCTTGCCTGGAGAATCCCAGGAATGGCGGAGCCTGTTGGGCTGCCGCCTATGGGGTCGCACAGAGTCAGACATGACTGAAGCGACTTAGAAGCAGCAGCAGCAGAATCAAGTCTGACTTTGTTTCCACTGATTCTACATCTATTTCCCATGAAGTGATGGGACCAGATGCCATCATCTTAGTTTTCTGAATGGTTAGCTTTAAGCCAACTTCTTCACCCTCCTCTTTCACTTTCATCAAGAGGCTTTTTAGTTCCTCTTCACTTTCTGCCATAAGGGTGGTGTCATCTGCATATCTGAGGTGATTGATATTTCTCCTGGCAATCTTGATTCCAGCTTGTGCTTCTTCCAGCCCAGCGTTTCTCATGATGTTCTCTGCATAGAAGTTAAATAAGCAGGGTGACAATATGCAGCCTTGACGTAGTACTCCTTTTCCTAGTTGGAACCAGTCTGTTGTTCCATGTCCAGTTCTAACTGTTGCTTCCTGACCTACATATAAGTTTCTCAAGAGGCAAGTCACGTGCTCTGGTATCTCCATCTCTTTCAGAATTTCCCACAGTTTATTGTGATCCACACAGTCAAAGGCTTTGGCATAATCAATAAAGCAGAAATAGATGTTTTTCTGGAACTCTCTTGCTTTTTCTATGATCCAGCGGATGTTGGCAATTTGATCTGTGGTTCCTCTGCTTTTTCTAAAACCAGCTTATACATCTGGAAGTTCATGGTTCACGTATTGCTGAAGCCTGGCTTGGAGAATTTTGAGCATTACTTTACTAGCATGTGAGATGAGTGCAGTTATGCAGCAGTTCTTTGGCATTGCCTTTTTTGTGATTGGAATGAAAACTGAGCTTTTCTAGTCCTGTGGCCACTGCTGAGTTTCCCAAATTTGCTGATCTATTCAGTGCAGCACTTTCACAGCATCATCTTCCAGGATTTGAAATAGCTCCACTGGAATTCCATCACCTCCACTAGCTTTGTTCATAGTGATGCTTCCTAAGGCTCATTTGATTTCACATTCCAGGATGTCTGGCTCTAGGTGAGTGATCATACCATCATGATTATCTTAGTCATGAAGATCTTTTTGTACAGTTCTTCTGTGTTCTTGCCACCTCTTCTTAGTATCTTCTGCTTCTGTTAGGTCCATACCATTTCTGTCCTTTATTGAGCCCATCTTTGCATGAAATGTTCCCTTGGCATCTCTAATTTTCTTGAAGAGATCTCTAGTCTTTCCCATTCTGTTGTTTGCCTCTATTTCTTTGCATTGATCGCTGAGGAAGGCTTTCTTATCTCTTTGCTATTCTTTGGAATTTTCCATTCAGATGCTTATATCTTTACTTTTCTCCTTTGCTTTTCACCTCTCTTCTTTTCACAGCTATTTAAGGCCTCCCCAGACAGCCATTTTGCTTTTTGTATTTCTTTTCCATGGGGATGGTCTTGATCCCTGTTTTCGGTAAAATGTCACGAACCTCATTCCATAGTTCATCAGGCACTCTATCTATCAGGTCTAGTCCCTTAAATTTATTTCCCATTCCACTGTATAATCATAAGGGATTTGATTTAGGTCATACCTGAATGGTCTAGTGGTTTTCCCTACTTTCTTCAAGTTAAGTCCGAATTTGGCAATAAGGAGTTCATGATTGGAGTCACAGTCAGCTCCTGGTCTTGTTTTTCCTAACTGTATAGAGCTTCTCCATCTTTGGCTGCAAAGAATATAATCAGTCTGATTTCAGTGTTGACCATCTGGTGATGTCTGTGTGTAGAGTCTTCTCTTGTGTTGTTGGAAGAGGGTGTTTGCTATGCCCTGTGTGTTCTCTTGGCAAAACTCTATATTACACTTTGCCTTGCTTCATTCTGCATTCCAAGGCCAAATTTGCCTGTTACTCCAGGTGTTTCTTGACTTCCTACTTTTGCATTCCAGTCCCCTATAATGAAAAAGACATCTTTTGGGGTGTTAGTTCTAAAAGGTCTTCATAGAACCGTTCACCTTCAGCTTCTTCAGCATTACTGGTTGGGGCACAGACTTGGATTACTGTGATATTGAATGGTTTGCCTTGGAAATGAACAGAGATCATTCTGTCATTTCTGAGATTGCATCCAAGTACTGCATTTCAGACTCTTTGTTGACCATGATGGCTACTCTATTTCTTCTAAGGAATTCCTGCCCACAGTAGTAGATATAATGGTCATCTCAGTTAAATTCACCCATTCCAGTTAGTCTTAGGCAAAATAGATTGTTGCCATGGCAACTCAGAGCTTAAGAAAAACGTCTTATATGACTAAAGCAAAGCCATGTAGAAAAAAATGTTTGTCCCTTCCTCCTCCTCCTCCTTGAGGGTTCTGGACTCCTTATCAACCTACCTAAGAATTGACTCTCTCACTTTCCTTATAATTCCCACTCTGCAACCAGTACAGAGTCTGGTAATAAAATCTGTTCTTACTTTACAAGTCAAGTAATCAAGTGAGAGGACATTGTGTATATTACCTTTCAGCTGAGAACAACTGTGATTGATTTCTGTGGATCCCTACTAAATACTGCTGACCTCATTGTACCATTTCAGCACATTCTTTAGATGCCCTTTTATTTTTCTTAAATTTTATTTAAAATTATTAGTATTTTTACATATATATGAATCTATTATCTTTCAAATTCTTTTCCCATTTAAGTTATTACAGAATATTGTGCAGAGTTCCTTGTGCTATGCAGCAGGTTCTTGTTGGCTATCAATTTTAAATATAGTAGTGTGTACATGTCAATTCCAAATTCCCACTCTTTCCCTTCAGTCCACCCTTCTCCCTGCTAATCATAAGTTCATTCTCCATGAGTCTTTGCTTTATAAATAAGTTCACTTATTTTTTTAGATTCCACATATAAGTGATAACACATGATTATTTGTCTTTGTCTGGCTTACTTAATTAGTTGGCTTACTACTCTTTGTTGATGTTGTTTAGTCACTAAATTATGTCCAACTCTTTCATGATCCCCTTGGATTGTAGCCTGCTCGGCTCCTCTGTCCATGGGATTTTTCAGGCAAGTGTACTGGAGTAGGTTGCTGTTTCCATCTCCACAGGCTCTTCCCAACTCAGGAACTGAATCCACTATCTTCTGCATTGTAGGCAAATTCCTTACCACTGAGCCATCAGGAAAGCCCATGGTAATCTCTAGGTCCATCCATATTGCTGCAAATGGCATTATTTTTTTCTTTTTAATGGTTGACTAATATTCTGTTGCATATATGTACCACATCTTTATCCATTCACCTGTTGACGAACATTTAGGTTGCTGCCATCTCTTGGTTATTGAAAACAGTGCTGCAATGAACATCAGGGTGCATGTATCTTTTTTTTTTTTTTGGTATCCTTTTGATCCATGTCTTGATATTTGCCCAGGAGTGCAATTGCTGGATCATGTGAAACTATTTTATTCTCTTAAGGAACCTACGTACTGTTCTCCATAGTGATTGTACCAATTTACATTCCCTGTGCCGTTTTGAAAAAAATATTCCTTTCCAAACAAAAACAAGGTTAAATTAATCAAAAAGTAAATTTTGGCCTTAGTAAACAAAAGTTCTCAGACACTCCACAATGTCCAAGTTTTCAAGACACTAGATGCAGAGTGTAACATTCAAGCACAGAAGTTCTGAAGTACTTAAAGTCCTGTTTCCAGCACTTGAACTCTTTCTCTGCATTTTCCTAGGTCTTTAACCTCGGGAAAGCCTCAGCTTTCTTGTCAGTACAAAGGTGATAACAACAGTACCTCCTTCACAGAGTACTAGGAGGACTGAATGATTCATCGTGTGAAAAGTTCTTAGCACATAGTCCTGCATAATAGACAGCTGTGACTGTAATCTATCTATGAAGAGGCCTGTAGAAATGGTCACAGACCAGGGACAACTTGACAATTCTGGTAAGAGGGAGGGATTAATGAAAATGAAATGTTCACCATCATTCAAACATAGATTGAAGTAATCCAGAAGTAATTGCTGGAAATACCAAACTAGCTACCTCTGACCCATCCAGCTGACATCTGAAAACCTAATGTCAGTTTCAGAAGTCTGTGCTAAGTCTTGGGGAAGAAGTGGAAGCTGGCGGAGGCAGAAGAAAGTGTCCCATAGCTGCCCTCGCTCCACTCCTCCAGTGGAGTTCCCGTCTTACTGAAGTCAGGTGAGCTAGAAGACCTGATGCTTGTTTTCAGTGAAATGTGCTCAGTTCAAATTGACCAAAGTGGAGTGTAAAGCCTGTCTGTCCTCAGTGGTGGCCATTGGTTTGTGATTATGTTTGCTAAGCTAGCTTTGGGGCTGCAGCACTTTCTCACAGAGAGGCTATTCAGACTTTAAGAGTAATCAGTTCTCCCTTTCACGTTCATGGATAGTGGAGGGGCAGAAACCCAGAACCCTACTCATACTATTTAAACACACCTGAATTGTAGGTGAGGCCGTGGAGACTGGCACTTGCCTCCTTGCCTGGTTAGAGTGGGATTTCATGCTCTCCATGGGCAGGAGTGGGTGTGTTGTTTGGGCTTGCGGGGAGTCTCTGTTTCTGGGCTTCATCAAGAGTGGAGAAGGGCACATACTTTGAACATAGGTCATAGGTCATTGTAACCTCCCCCCTCTTTCTTAACATTTGCAGAATCTGCCTCTGGGTAGGGTTAGCAGAAGGGTGAGCCTCCAAGGGGGGCAGTTGATGTTACACTCCCGCTGGAGGGAAGGCCTCCCGCCCATGTGGACCTGAAAGCCCATGCCTTTTCCCAGCCTCCTGTTTGGCCATTCAAAACAAGAACGATACCTACTCTTGGCTCAAATATTTCTGACAACATGTGCATTTATTTGTATTAGAAGTACAAACATAAGAATCCAAATACAAATACAGAGGGCAGCCTAGCCCATGCCGAGCAGGGCACAGTGGGGCCAGACTGGCGGAGCAAGGTGTGGTGCCTCCCATGCCTCAGTGCTGCCCGCGTTGCCAAGGCACGTTGGACACGTGTGTGCCCACTTTTCTCTAGGAACTCACGAGCTGCACAACTAGCAGGGAGTCATGTCCTTGACAGAGAGGAGGAGGATGGCAGGACCTCGGACCCAGAGCCAGAGCCTTCAGGCCCTCATGGGGTGACAGTAAAGCAGGGGCTGTTGGTGCCACTTGATGAAGGCAGGGACCCTGGTTTGGCCCTCAGCCCACTTGCCTGGAAAGGGACCGGAGCACACATTTGGCCAGGGCAGGTCACCTCTCAGGACCAGGTCTCCACACTGAGCCTCTACACTGAGTGCTCAATGCAGATTCCAAGAAAGCCTCAGATTCTGAAATCCTTCTCCTCTCTCCCACTTGGAGGAGATGAATTCACAGGCAGGAAGGATTCCATCCAGGCAGAGAGCAGATATGCAAATCTTCTCTGCCTTTCTGCCTGGAGCATCTCCTAGGGCACCTGACGGTTTTCCTGTACACACATGTTTCAAAAGAGACGACTACACATTATGGTTAACTCTTACATGTCGCACAGTTCACACTAAACCTGGTACTTTCTCACAATATACATAAAATCTGTGTCCTAAACAAGTGTTACAGAGGCTATTTGCCACCTATATCTTGAAGAACTACTTTTGGCTTATCAGTTAAAATAGACCACTATGCACAAATGACTAAGAAATAACTTCAGCGTGCCCTAGTGAAAATGTGATGGTCTGCTCTCAGTGGAAGGCAGCCTCATTTGGACTTCAAAACAATTTCTGATCAGTTATTTAAGCTTGATTTTTCCTTTTAAAGAAAAAAATGTGGCCCCACATTTTCAGGAATTAAAAAGATAGTTCTTCTATCTGTTTCTTTCTTTTTTCCATAAAAAGAAAAACCTTGAGAAGCTAATATGCTTTCATTAGGAATCTGTGCTCCTTTCGATTTGTTTCAACTATGTTTAGGGTGGTAGGTAGAGTAATACACACGCTAATAAGTTGTTCCAGTTTTACCACTGTACATAATGATATAAATATGCACATCACTGCATGTAAACACAAGATGGCCCCTTACTCCTCACAAAACAATCCAGGCCTAATCCCTGAAAATTGTTGCTCTTTATGAACCTTCCACAGAGAATTCATTCATGAGGAATGAGTCTCTCACTTAGTTCAGGAGCTGCTTATAAGGAAAAACATGTCGTGTAGTTGCACAAGCATATGCTCGTAAACATTGTTCACTGGCACAAAATTAGTCATTTTGAAGGTCAAGA
The DNA here is from genome assembly GCA_917880005.1 of Nanger dama. Lineage (NCBI taxonomy): Eukaryota > Metazoa > Chordata > Mammalia > Artiodactyla > Bovidae > Nanger > Nanger dama. Next base: position 4,817,012 of record CAKJTW010000044.1, on the reverse strand, counting down.
ATGATCAAAAGTTTCCTTTTAAATGTTTTCATAGAATTAGTCTAAACAGCTAATATAATAATAAATACTGTAAATTTCATTAATATGTTTTACTTGTGTCTATTTCTATCCAAAAGTAAAAATCTCAAGATATATTAGAAAGAGTCAAAAGTTAGACCCAAATTATATAATAAGAAGCATATTGATTGTCCACTGGGGCTAACAAAAATCTGAAGTGTATACAGAAGCATTCATTTTAGGGAAAAATGATAGATAGTTCGTAGCCAATTTAAATGTTAACTTTCTTGAAAAGGAATAAAAAACATCAAGCACCATAAAAACAACAAAACCAAACCAAGACAATATAAGAAACAAAAACACAAACCCACAAGCCACCAAAAACAATTAGGTGGAATATTCTCCTAAGGAATAATTTCAAATTCTGATTGAGGTGGGGTAGACAAACAGGACCTCTGTGGCAAAATACAGTTCTGGAAATGTTTTTAGGAAAGCAAATATTTGAACTGTGTATTTAAAATTTAAACTGAAATAAAACTTTTTTATTTTCTCTTTTTAAGTTCTAATTTTGTTTTAGTTTGGAAAAGACATTAAACTTTCATGTTGCATGAATAGTTAAGCACTAGGATGCATGCATGTATGCTCAGCAGTGTCTGACTCTTTGTGACCCATGGACTATAGCCCACCAGGCTCCTCTGTCCATGGAATTCTCCAGGCAAGAATACTGGAGTGGGTTGACATTTCCTATTCCAAGGGGATCTTCCTGATCCAGAGATCAAATCTGTGTCTCTTGTGTTTCCTGCATTGACAGGCAGATTCTTTACAACTGTGAAACCCAGGAAGCCCCAGAGCACTAGTAATTGTGTGTGTGTGTGTGTGTGTGTGTGTGGGTGTGGGTGTGTTTGTGTTCAGTCATGTCCAACTCTTTGTGACTCATGAACTGTAGCCCACCAGGTTCCTCTGTCCATGGAAATTTCCAGGCAAGAATACTGGAGTGGGTTGCCATTTCCTTCTTCAGAGGATTTTCCTGACCCCAGGGTCAAACTCATATCTCTTGTATCTCCTGCATTGACTGGCAGGTTCCTTACCACAAGCACCACCTCAGAAGCCCAGCACTAGCGTGGAACCTGGAAAAGGATACATAGATGATGATGATAATGATGATGATGGTGGTGGTGGTGGTGATGATGGTTATAATAGGATGATGATGGTTATGATAGGATGATGATGATAATGCAGCATAATTTACTTCTAAAATCCTATCATATTCAGCTGCCAACTTAAAAATTTGGTCAGCCAGTTAAATGAGCTTTCTGTCGTTATATATCATTTAATTACATTGAAAGTCACTTCAGAATGAAGTTTTTCTTTTCCTTTAAATTCTCTGTAGCTTCCAGGGTCACCCTGCCCAACCAGTGCGTGAAATCGGTGAATGGGGCAGGTTAGCTGATTGGTGGATGCACTGACTGGAACTGCCACAGCTGGTTAGGGGTGATGAGGTGTGCTAGTCTCAGCAAAGTGACTGAAGTACTGCTTTGTGTACTGAGTGGCTTTCACCTGTCAGTTGACAAAGCTGTCACCCCAAATCCTTCCTTTTGTAAACAGCCAATTAAAACAAAATCTGCTGTAATAAACAAGAACCAAATTAAAGTGCTCATCATTTGCTCCTGAAAATCAGTCTGGCATTGAGTTCTTCTGCTTTTAATGTAAAATAGGAGCTTTAATATTTTTTGTGGAAAAGTGGTTATTGGAAAAAATAAAGAATCTCAAAGAACTAGAAAAGCAGAAAATACAGCAGCCACCTTCTCAGTCTGGGGGATTTCATTATTGGCAATCAATCTTCACTGTACTTTCCAACCTGCACAGTTTAAACTGTTCAGCAGTTAGAGAAGACCATCCTTCCCTGCAGAAACCACTATTATCCTCACATTGTAGAACAGTCCACTGGGCTGAGAAAATGTTGTGTTGTGTTTATAAATGCAAAAAAATAAAATAAAATAAAATAAAATAAACACCAAAAAAACCCAAGGTGGTAGAGGTAGGTGATGATCTGAATAATTCAAGCAAAACAACCTTCCATTTCCCTCTCATTACCTGAATGGCACATTCAAATATGCTGCTCCATGTGTGAGTGTACCTGTGCATTGCATGCATGCTCCTGTGTTTTACCTACCCAATTATTTTCTAGCTCATGTTCCCGTATGATGCAAAAAACTGGCTTAGTTCCCTCAAAACATTGAAGACTTGTTAGTAAATGTACTACTTTCTTAGGACTGATATAAACCAGTCTAAACTTTGGTTTTTCTGTGAGCAGAGTAATGAGATTTAAGATGTTTCATTGACAACATTAAAACCAAAGCATCATTTAACTAGACATTTTGGAAAGAAAGTAGGAAACATCCTCTTTTGATCTAAATATAACTAGACTAGGTTTATATCCTGGAGTTGCTAAGTTTTAATCAGAAAAAATTGTAAAAGAAAGAATGGGCATGTTGAATGGCTGCTCTTCAAAGATTACTAGATATTTTATTTTAAAAGCCAGAGTTTTATTTTCCATAGATATGACTGGCTAAGTTGTTTACCTATTATCTCAACTCTTATCTCTGTCTCTTATGGTGTTTTATCCCCATAATGATAGAAATATGTTTTTACAGTAAAAGGTAAGTTAACAAAGAATTTGAGAAGGGGTCATTTAGCCTGAAATTTTATTTTTGGTTCTTTGGATATGATTATACACTGTGGCAGTACTGTTAAGTTGCGTGAATCTGAAGGTTTTCTACAGGCAAATTTGAAGGGGAAAATGTACAGATTACACACTATCTCAGTTTTGGGAAATTTGAAGGGGACTTCAACAGAAAATTTTGAGTTTTGTATTACAGTGTGTTTACCATCTGATTCTTTCTTATTTACAGACATCTTTCTGAATATTTTTAAATGTGATGGTGTTCTGAAGTCTAATAGTAAATATTTCAGTGTTCATTTGCATCAGATTATCCTTATCTCATCATTCACATTTTGTCTTTTTACAGAAATTGAAGATGAAATTTCAGATATATATAAATTTCAGAACACTTCAGACAGTAGCAAGATCATGGAGAGAATTAAAAATGTTTGTATTTTGAGAGCACTGATTTGATATAGCAAGTATAATGGCATGGAGACTAGTTAGAGTCCTTCAAGTCTTCAAAGGAAATCACAGGAAGATTTTAGTTATTGGCAGCCAAGATAAAAGTGATAAAAATGAGGTTTGTATTTGTTTTGAGTCATAGCCCTTTTAGTAAAGAATGCCCTGTTGTGGCAAGTATCCACCAATGCAAAATAGGGTTATCAATTACCACTCTTGCTTCCAGAGTGTGATATTTTGTGGAGGAACAAAAAAATCTGTCTACACATTTTTACCACAGCAAGATGTGACCAGGTAGAAAGACTTGGTGTGAAGGTTCTAAGTGAACACTCACATCCTATCAAAAACACTAATGTCACTGACTTTTAGATTGGCCCTGATTTCTCATATGTAGCTTGAAAATGCTTTGTCATAAAGGAAAGGCATTTATTCAATTAAAGAGTCCACAAAAATTGAGTTTTTAACTGATTTGATAATACAATTAAGGATAAAACTGTTGGTCACATGAAGAAATCTTATCTTCACTATTCATAAATGATAAGTAAAATCTGACAGGAAATGAAAAATCTAAATGATATATGTAATTTAAGATTTACGTGTTACTTTAAGGCATATGCTGGGTAAATTAGGGACAGTATTGACTGGGTCCAGAGTAAGTTATAGTTATATTGTCCTTCTCAGTCATGTATATGACAGTCTCTGTTCTGGCCTGTGGTATTCAGACTTTGCAGAAACTGAAACTTTCTAAGATCTGAAGATGTATTTTGCTCTAATTCCATTGGTGTGAAATTTCTTTTTCTCTGGCCAGCCTAGATGCAGCTTATTAGAGACAGTCACAGTTGTCAGTATGAGCTATGGTGGTCAGAAATTAGAAATTTTTGTCAAAATGTGGAACAGTCATCTCCTTAATTAGTGTTTCTAAAAGTGAGGAACACAGTAGCACTTTTGAAATGCAGGTCACTCAGCTTCCTTACAGCTGCCATCTAGCCACCAAATATCACTCTCTATTCTTCATGCAAAGCAATCTGAGTGGAGCTGTAAGGATGTAGTATCTGTGAACAGTCTTGTACAATGCTCACCATACATACGCTACTAACCAAGCATACTGTGAAAGGGAGTCCTTCAGTTAAAGAGTGATACATCCCCCTCACACTATCCCAGTGCCCATCCTCTTCCTTCTTCCATAAAGTAAACTCATACCTATTTAAAAGCATGCCCCTGAGCTCTGCACCTGTATGAGTGAGGTACATGCCAATTTCCCTTATTGCATACTGGAATGGTTTATCTGGGGAGTTGGGATCAATACAGAGAACTTGAATGGGCAAGCTGCAGAGAAGCAGGCATTGGTGTATTCTCAGGGAATGCTTTCGTTCTTCTTAGTAAGATCCCGTAGTGGAGAGATGTGCAGAAATCCAGTTTAGGCTCTGTGATTTGTTGCACTCTCTTGAGATGAATGTTCTGTTTAAAGGAAAACGAACCGTAAACTAGTGCATTTAGATCAGAGAATGACTGATACTGGGAGGGAGAGACTGGTTAGATTCAGAAAACACAGATGATCCTATGCTTATAATTTCATAAGAGTTGCCAATGATGCTCAATTATTGAATGGCCTTGAAACAAGAGGACTCAGTAAAAAATTTTAAAGGTAAAGTTGGACTTAATATATGTGATAAAATGCTTTTAGGCTGTTTTCCTCCCAAGAATTTCACTGAAAAATTCAGCTCCTTCCAGAACTTAAAAAAAAAAAGAAATAATGAATTGAAATTTTCATATTGCTATAAAGTTGAGAATTGTGTTTGAAGAAGAACCTTGGGATTCTCTCCCTGGGTGTTTAGTTCCTCTGGTGGGATGTGGTCAGGGCACCTCCAGAACCCCTCCCTGTTGTTGAGTGAGTGGGAGGTTGATGCCTGAGAGATAGGATGAGACTGCTAGTAGGCACAAGTCTCCAATAGCACAGAAATTTCTGTTGAGCTAGTAGATTCAACCTGTTTCTCCACAAATACTGTTTTTTGTGTTTTAAATTGGACTTCCAAAATAAAAACCAATTGGTTTGTGGCCTATGTAGTAAGTATCAAATCAAAAGGCATGGAGGGAGTTGACAGGAAGTAACTCAGTGTCTCACATTATATAGACTTTTCCTTGAAAATTGGGTGATAAAGATCAATATACTTGCATTCACTTGATGTTCATAAAAATCGTCTCATCTAATTTCAACTCTTCTGGTCTTTTCCACTCCCATGTCTTTTGTGTCTGGTCTGCATTCATTAAATTATATGAAAAAGCACTTTTATATACTTTTCCTGCGTAATGTTTTACCTTTTTTTCCTGAATAATAATAGTATGCACAATACATAATTAAAATAAAATTATATGGTTTCCAATAAAACAAGTTCAATTTTCTATGTGATAAAGATGAGAAGCAGAGTTAGTACCAAAATTTTAACAATGGCAAAGCATCTGTTAAACTAATGGTAGGACTTTTCCCCCTATCTATGGTGGAAAGCTTCTGAAGAGTCTTGTGAAGTACATACTAGCATCCAGTTATAACAAAGAACTAACATCAACAAGCAAGTTTGCTTTGTGTTATAAAAATATCAAAAGAGTAATAATTTCAAGGTTTCTTTTCCTTTAGAATCTTGCTACCTACCCTTATTCCAAAATATAAAATAAGTTTTTCATCAAAATATATCATTGATGATAGCCATGACCCATTGTTTTGCATCTAAAATTGATTTGACTGGAAAGTTAATATTCACTAAGAAAAATTTGTACAAATTCTACCTATATTTCTTTCACACTCTGGAAAACAATTTCAAAACCAAAGCTTGTGAATGCTATATACCTTTCTTTGCAAGGTAAAGAGAATCATTGAACTTTAATAATAGAGTATACTCTGGGTTGCCTCTTGGTCTAGTAAAACACAATTCTTAGGATAAAATGTTGAACTTATGATGTTCAGAGATAGTAACCATCTTTGAATTCAGCAACATGAGAATTTTGAAAATCAGACTGTTGCAACTGACAACTTGTGGATGAAACAGATATAACCTTTCCAAACTTAAGGTGAGGTTATTAGATAAAAGTACACCAACCAGTGAAGGTGGTGACAGAGCAAAGAGGCCACAGAGAGAGGAAACTGGGTGGTAACTCACTGCAGTTCACACTTGAACTCAGACTACCAGTGGCTGAGGTTAGCATGAGTGTCAGTCAGCCGCGACCCTGAGCAACTGGGTGCCAGTGCGGCCGAGGGCCCAAGTGAAAATACAGAAAGGGTGGAGTCTGAGAGAGCTTCTCAGATATTTGCTTGTATGTTTCACAGATTTCTTCACAAAAGAAAATTGGAAACTGCTTCCAATATCCAAAACACATTTATAAATATCACCAAGCTACAGATTCAGCAAAGGATTAGCAAGAAGATCACTTTAACACTCAGTTAACTTGTGTGTGCACACGCATGTATCTGTGGGTTTAAAATGCGTAATAGAAATATTTGCCACATATTCCTACACTGCTCAGAAGTCATGTATTTCAGATAAACTGAGCAGTGTCTTTCCTCGCTACTCCAGTTAGTCACTACTGGTCTGGGGACCGTGAAAGTTTAGAGGGGAATCTAATGCTCTTCACTTATCACCTGGAAGAACAGTTAGAGATAGAGGTATCCCACCCAATAAACCAAGTTGAAGAGCAGGAATGATGTAGGGAAAAAGACCCGTGAATATGAGTCCAGTTCCAAGATGTCTATGTGAATATGTCCTCTTCTCCAAGATCCTGTTTTGCATTCTTCATAGCAGCAGAAGAAACTCTGACAGTCTTTGCCATCCAAACACTCATAGACACAGGTATCTTCTAATTCCTGCCAGTACATGGAATTGTTTAGAGTAACTGTTACAGGTGGTGGTGGCCTCATGTCAAGGAGAGAATAGTTCTGCAGACAACAAGAACAACACAAAAATCATCATGAAATGCATCAAAGACAGCTCGAGATGAATCGAGCAATAAGCATAGGTTATGCCTGTCCACAAATAATGGGGACAGTGCTATGCCCCATGCCTGCTCCCCCATCCCTGCTATGGGGAGTTCAATCTTTGCAAATCTAAGGGAAAAACAAAACACTAGAGTTCAGTTTTCCAAACTTGTGTTTCTCAGATTACTGATAAGGGAGATTCCGGATTTTTTTCAGATGTGTACTAGACATTTCAAGGCCCTGTTCTGCCTACTTCTCTGCTGATTTGGAGTATATATGCACACACATTATATACAATTCTTCAAATGTTAAACAATACTTATCAACTTGTGGAGAAATAAATTTCCTTTCTTTCTAATTAGCAGGCAGTAAAAAGCAATGGTGTGTAGGAGCGATAAGAGAGAAGCTTCTTGCTACATATAATTCAGGTTAGAAAATGAGCTTTCAGTGTGTGAACACCAGATATTGCTTGTCATCTCTTGACAGTCAAAAATTGTATACAATTGGGATGTTTTGCTTTCTACCTCACAAGCTCTCTTCCTGATGTGGAGAAGTCAATATTTGGGCAGATAAGGTGAGGGGACAACTTATAGTCACTCATAAATGAGAGGAATCATTCTTAACCTTGAGTAATGGCTTCAAATAGACTTGTCAATTCTTCAGGCAATTGAAGAACTCTCCAATTCAACTACAACTGTGTACTGAATTGAAGTTTTTAGAGATGATCAGTTCAGCTCAGTTCAGTTCAGTCACTCAGTCACTCAGTCACATCCGACTCTTGCAACCCCATGGACCGCAGCACACCAGGCTTCCCTGTCCATTTAGAGAGGACAGATTTCTAAGTTTGACTGACTAATGTATGAAAACTAAAAACTATAGTTGCCTTTCTGTTCTAATTTTATTTATGCTGCAGGAACTGAGGATCTGAGGTGTCAAAGGAAGCAGTACGTGTCACTGGAGGCTGAAATCAAGGGAGAGGGAGGCACACAAGCCCTTCGTGTAATGGTGGGAGAGAGGCCTTTCAGAATTCATCATGAATACTATATATATATATATATATATATATATAATATATTATATATTATTATTACATATATTTTATTAATACATATATAATCAACATAAAATAACATCATATATATTGTATATATATGCATACACAATATTGCATATTATAAAGATGATATATAATAGTGTAATATATTAATTACAATTGTTAATATAATATACAATATATTATATTGTATACTATACTGTCTATAGGTATATTATATAATATATGACAATTAATTAGAATTAATTTATTAATTACAATATTGTAATATTGTGATATTATTGCAATATTGTAATATTATTGGTATATTGTAATATATTATTGTATATTATTGTGTAATATATTATTGTATATATACAATATTATATATGTACATAATAATATGATCATCAGAAATAAAAATATATCATACAATATAATAATAAATATATCATATTTATTATGATATATTATAATACTGTATATATTATTGTATATTATATACATTATATCATTATGATATATATTATAATATAATATATACTATATGCATATAATTATATATATTATATATTATATAATATTACATGAGTCTGAGTGAACTCTGGGAGATGGTGATGGACAGGGAGGCCTGGTGTGCTGTGATTCATGGGGTTGCAAAGAGTCAGAGATGACTGAGTGACTGAACTGCCTAACTGAACTGATATATATATCTTATATATATATATCATATAAATATAGTATATCAAATATATATTATCATTATATATTTTATATAATAGAATATAATATATATAATATACAATATATATAATATATAATATACAATTATATATACAATATATAATATACAATATAACATACATACAATATTATATATATAATATATCTAATATTAAATATATTACTATATAATTATATTATATAATAATATATTTATTGTATATATATATATATATATACAAGTATATATATGGTATATATATACTTGTATATATGTATAATAATATACAATACTGTATAGATGTATAATAATATACAATATTGTGTATATATATAATATACAATACTGTATATATTATAATATATATGATATAATGTGATCAGATAATATATAATATATTATTATATAAAAATATAATATGTACAATTATATAATATATATTATATAATATATTAATTATATTACATTATGTATTATTATATATTTTATTAATATATTTATTGACATTAATTATTATATATTATATATTTATATATATTTATATAAAACCAAAACCCATAAATACAAGGAAACATGGCACATTTTTCCCTCTACTTCTGGATATTACATTGATTGGATATTTTTCTAGCTCTGTGGTAGAGCATTCGGTGTCACTACTGGTAGCCTTTGGGGCATCCTTTTAATTGGGAAATGTCTGTGTGAGGACTAAACTAAGTCAAGATGCTCTGGGCCAATAGCCAGTCAGGGGGCCATGGTGCAGCTGCCTACTTTCTTGTACAATTCTAGGCAATCGGAAGAAATAAATACCTAGGTGTCCCTCTGGTTCTAGTGTAGGTATATGTTCTCCAGGTTAATTGTTCTTAAACCTGAGTGGGTGTAAATTTCACCTGGAAGTTTGCTGAGAAAAGCAAATTTCTGACTTGACTCCGGTGCATCTGAGGAATTTTTTTTTTATAATCTCCAATTAGAACAATCTGCTTTTATTAAATAATAATTGTACCTGTGTTTTGACAGTGTTCAGCCAGATTTTAATCCTTTTATTTCTTCAACATTTTTCACCTGTGTAGTGTCACACAAAGATGTCCAGCCATTACAAGCAGGCAGGACCAACATGAAGAGCTGACTCAAAATGGGCATCAGAAGTCTACAGGGATGGAGACAGCTCACTAGAGATTAAAAGGATGCCCAATGAGGTAGCAGGCTGAAAAGCATACGATTTCTTGGACAAGAGAGAACTATATACCTCGCTTCTTCATTTAGAGAACTAAAATCCATGATTACTGAAACAAATAATGAGATCTCTAGTTATATCTTTATAGCTCATGTTATAAAATGACATATTACAATATCGAAATAAACTTATAATACTAAGAACTGTAAATAGCCATATGTTAAATTGTTTAAGTACTTCTTTAAATTCAGTCCCCCATTTGTTAAGATAATGTCAACTATGCCCCAAATAGAGATTTTGATTAATGGATCTCCAGGTTGTCTTCAGAGCGGCTAGTGCCTGCCTGACTCACTCCTGTTTTTCTTCTTTGTGTAATGCCGTCCGTCCTTGGCTTCCTCAGGACCGCTGCGCTTCCCAGGCAGCAAGTACTGCTGCATACTCAGAGCGGACTAGCCTTGCATTTTGTGGGTTAGGTAACTGAGGCACAGAACAGTTTGGACAACTTGCCCCAAAGCAACATATGACCCTCAGGGGGCCAGCTCCTGCCCCTGGCTACTGAGAGGCTATTCATCTCTGCTTTTCCTTTTTGAGGACAGTGGCCCCTTAACTAACCTAACACTAGATATTTCAGAATAGAACTGAAGACGTTACCAGCCAGCAGTTGAAAAACCCCAGTGTTGGTTTTTTTTTTGGTTTTTTTGTTTTGGTCTCCTGAACTCCTGTTGAAGACTCTCTGATTATGTCTTGCTAGCTGGCCTGGAGCCCTTTCTGTGAATTGTTTTTGTATGTACTTTCTTTAGGGTCATTACATTTTCCAGCTTAAAATTTTCTTCTAGTTTTGTGGCTATTTTTTTTTCTTTATGTTAAAACATTCTTTATTACTTTTGACTGTATCATTTCTATACTAAAGATGTCAATATTTCTTCCTCCACTCTTAGTTCCCTGGTTGTGTGTGATAAGGTATTTTCTGGGCCTCAGACTATTTATTCTCACTTGTCTCTTATTTAGCATCCCCTGCTTCCACCCCTTCCCATTACCTTTCAGTCTGTTTCTATTTGGCAGCATTAGCTGGCAATATCTATGTCCACTGTGGCTTCCCACAGCTAGGAAAATGGCTTCACTTGTCAGAACTACAATGATACATATTTACAGAGTATAGATAATTATACAGTCTCGTGATGAAATTGACTGAAATGAACTGAACATAAGATGCTGATTAGGAGCTAGAAAACCATCTATCATGTACGGGTGGGCATAAAACATTCTGTGCAACTTGTGACTTCTTATGTACAAAGGAATACAAATAATTAAAGTAAACGTTGTCATATGGTAAAAGTGGTAGCTTACAATCAGTGATTTATCAGAGTCTTACGTTAAGCTATATACTAAAAATTCAAGTAACACTAATAATTAAATATAACAATTTTTTAAATTGTGAAGTTTCAGTCAACACTTATAGGACTTTACTTTTCCACATCTCAGTGTCCTTGTCAGTAGAGTGGGTTTTTGTGAAGATAGAATGAGCTGATAAATGAAACTACTTAGAATATGTTGCCAAACAGAGTTAGCACTCAAAAGAAAATCAGGGAGAGCTATATCATTCTGAAGATAGGAAAGGACTTCCAAGCAGGACACAAGAGGCAGATACCACAAAAGGAAATGCTGATAGATTTGACAACAGGAGACTGAAGACACTGCAGGTGGAAAAAAACCCGAGAAATTGCAGTGAAAGCATTACTAATGAAATCTGGAATAAAAACTACATGCAAAACCAGATTAATATCCCTAATATATTCTACATGTGATTATATGAATTTTACATTGTATAAATCCAATAAATATAACTGGCAGACAGCATGCTACTTTAAAAACTTAAAGGATAAAAATGTTATCAAAATTGTACAAAAAATTTTATAAAAATTAACGGACAGAAAAAGCAACTTACAGGAATATGTGAAAATCAAAAACAAGTAAAAATATATTAAGCTTTACCAATAATCAAAGCAATGACAATAGGAATAGTTTGTAGGAGCTGTTTGTATATTTACCTATCCAACTAAATTCAGGGAGAGTGACCCACATTGAGCAGTGAGTGACTCACATTGCTAACAAAACTGGTGATTTGGGAAACAAACAAACAAACATGCAATTCTTTGGCCCAGGCATTCTGCTTCTAGGAATTAATACTAAGAAAATAGTCACAAGTATGTACAAAATGGTAGTGATAAAAATATGTTTAAAAGTGAAAAGTTGTGGATTAGCCCAGTGTCCAGCCAAGATCATCTGTGCCTGCATCAATCATGAACATACGATACAATCTTCAAAATGATCCTACAAATTAATATTTTGACCAAGAAGTGTATTCAGAACATAATTCTGAATTACAGAAATATGTATGCTATACACTAATCCCTGAGTAGAAGTGATTTTTTTCCCTTTATTTTCCAAATTTTCTAAGTTGAACATTTCTTTGTAAATACATTTTTAGGGAATACATGCATTACTCTTTGGTCTTCAATAGATGCATCTGTGAACAACAATATTTTTCAACTGTAGTTTACACAGAGTTCTCAGAAATATTTACACTTGCAATGTTATACGTACAGAGGGGGTTTGTAGGCTTATCCTTTCATGAATCCATCTTGAGGAATCTGCATGTAGTAACTACAAGAAAAGCAGAAAAAGCGATTGAAAACTGCCATGGAATCTGTATTACAGAACACTCTGATAAGGAATAAGCTTTAAGCTGTGATTACATCAGTCCATCCCACTGGTAGGTGAAGCTGAAGACTGCTTGACAGTCATAGTCATATCTTCTGCATACCTATCTTGCTTTTTAAAAGTCTTATTAAATTCACTATGTATATCATGTTGTATAACATCCTTATGAACAAGAACCATTTACCTCAAAATATTCTTCTACTACTTTCTGAGAAAATCTTTGCTACCGGAACTCACCGATGTTTTTTTCTTAGTGGTAGGTGGTTTTCTACAACTTGAATAGTAGTTGAGGGTGGCATACTCCATCAGAGCAGCAAAGACAAATAAGAAGCACACAGTCACGAAAAGGTCCATGGCAGTCACATAGGAAACGCGGGGCAAGGACTTCCTGGCTATGGTGCTGAGCGTGGTCATGGTCAGCACTGTGGTGATGCCTGCACAGGGACACAGACCAAGTCGTCAAAGAAGCCGAACAGAATCCCTCCATTCCACACGGTGCTTTATGTTTATACGAATCCTCCTTCTTGACATTGCGTAAATGTAATACTACTTTTAATTGTAATGTGTTATGATATCATAAGCAACATTTCCATAATGTTAAATATATGAATTAAGTTGATATCATACCATGTATTCAGTACTTTTTGTATTGTTTGACATTTTGTCTTTTAAATATATTTTTAATGAAAGTGAGATTTGCAGTCCTCTATACTTTGTCTGTTCTTCGTCTCACACTTTTCTTCTGCCCACGTAAACTATTTCCTGTCTTACTTCTCCTTCTGTATGCAATTTGTAAACTCATTTTTTTTGAAGACTCAGCAGAAACAACACTTTTTCTGAGGCAAATCACTTTATAGTACTCCAGGCAGAGCTGATAATACACACATCTTCACTATTACTATACATTCTATGTGCCTCATTTTTGCATGATCATAGAGAATTGCTTATGTCTTTGTGGTCTGTCTCCCTGCATAGAATGCACAATCTTTAAAAGCAAAACTGTTTCTTGCTCATCCTTTCTTACCCATTACATAGCACATGTCTAGCATTCTAACTATTTCAATAAATGCTTTTATGAGTGCATTGATTCATTGGTTAATCAGGTAACTAATCACAGTATTAATCTGAACTTATTTCATATATGTTGGCCAACACTAAAGATTTAATCAAAGACTGTGGAGCAAATTTAAGAGATGCACATGTGATAGAAAGATTAGGTAGACGTGACAGATGAATGCACATTAGTTCCCATCTTTGCAATAACATCACAGCTCCTGTTTAGTGCCTCCCTGGTCTGTCAATCAGCAAGGAATTGTAGAATAAGTCAAATAGAACAGCATGAACAGCATGGTCAGGTGCACAGGATATTGAACTAGAAGTCAAAGCCTTCAGTCTTGCTCTGGGCCTTCCCAATATTTGGTCAGATAAAGCCACTTACTCTCTTTGAATCAGTTTCTTTAATCAATACAGTGAAAGCAGAATGTCAGGCTCTCCTTATTGAAGGTGGGAAAGTTGTGATACATTTTGTAAAAATGCATTGTAAATTTGAAAAGTGTACACTGATGGTGGGTAAATTTTTATGAAAAATATAGATTTTGTAATAAATGTTCAATTTAACATTTTCAAAAATGTGGTGACCATTTTGTGTCTAAAGAATTTGTAGGGAGGGCTTCCCTGGTGGCTCAGATGGTCAAGTGTCTGCCCGCAATGTGGGAGACCCGGCTCGATCCCTGGGTTGGGAAGATCTCCTGGAAAAGGAAACGGCAGCCCACTCCAGTATTCTTGCCTGGAAAATCCCGCCAACAGAGGACACTGGTAGCCTACAGTCCACGGGGTCGCAACAGTCGGACAAAACTGAACAACTTTCCTTTCACTTTCATTTTCAATAAAATTGTGTATTTTTACTAAATTTCTTCAAAAAATGTTAAAGTTGATTTTTTTTCTCTTTTCATTTTGGAGTACCAGTTGAAGTTGTGTTATACATCTCTATATTATCCCACAGATCACTGAGGCTCTGTTCAGTTTAGTTCACTTTAGTTCAGTCTCAGCCGTGTCCAACTCTGCGACCCCATGAACGCCAGGCCTCTCTGTCCATCACCAGCTCCTGTAGTTCACTCAAACCCATGTCCATCGAGTAGGTGATGCCATCCAACCATCTCATTCTTTGTCGTTTCTTCTCCTCCTGCCGTCAATCTTTCCCAACGTTAAGGTCTTTTCAAATGAGTCAGCTCTTCACATCAGGTGGCCAAAGTATTGGAGTTTCAGCCTCAGCATCAGTCCTTTCAATAAATACCCAGGAATGATCTTTTAGGATGAACTTGTTGGATGTCCTTGCAGTCCAAGGGACTCTCAAGAGTCTTCTTCAACACCACAGTTCAAAAACATCAGTTCTTCAGTGCTCAGCTTTCTTTGTAGTCCAACTCTCACATCCGTACATGACCACTGGAAAAACCATAGCTTTGACTAGATGGACCTTTGTTGACAAAGTAATGTCTCTGCTTTTTAATATACTGTCTTGGTTGGTCATAACTCTCCTTCCAAGGAGTAAACGTTTTTTAATTTTATGGCTGCAATCACCATCTGCAGTGATTTTGGAGCCCAGAAAAATAAAGTCAGCTACTGTTACCACTGTTTCCCCATCTATTTGCCATGAAGTGATGGGACTGGATGCCATCATCTTAGTTTTCTGCATGTTGATTCTTTTAAATCATTTTTTAATTCATATCTTCTTCTAATTAGATAAATTTTATGTAATTGTACATGATCTCTCCCTCCCTGGCATCTTCAATCTGCTCTTAAACTCATTTAGTGATTATTTTCAATTTGACTATTATACATTTTATACTTGAACTTCATTTTTAAGAAATGCATTTGTTATTATCCATTTTGTCATTCACTAACATTGTATTTTCTTTTTAATCCTTGAACACTCTTATAATAGCTGTTTTAAAGCCCATATCTGCTGATTCAATATCAGAGTTGCATTTTATTGTTGACTTTTTTTTTCTTGATCATGGATCACAATTATCTGCATCTTAGAAAGTCTAGTAATTTTTTTCTACTGTATATACAATGTTGTAGATGATACATGATGGACTATGTAATTTTTAAAAAAGAATGTTGAATTCTTCCTTATAATAAATAGTTGATTTACTGGTGCTTTTGCTTGATTTGTCATGGTATGATCTGTTTCATTTAAAGGAAGTCTAGAGTATTCCTTTATTAAGTAGAGCCCTTCAGATGTCTCAGTTAAATTTGCCAGTGTTGAGATTTCTCCACTCTTCTGGTAAGCAAATCTATTATCTGAAAGAGTGGTATATTTCTAGTATCTCTGTCCTCTTAACACCACGATGGCTATTCTTTGATAGGACTTGCATAGTTTCAAGTTGTGCAGAAATATTACTCTGCTTTGAAGCTGATCTTTAAAGTTATATTCATTATGACCTCTGAATTTGTCATTGTGAGGTCATAACCTCAAGAATAGTTGCTAAATTTATATTATGCCTTTGTCAGCTGATTTATCATGTATTTTCTATAAGAATGCAAAACCAATATTGGGAAGAGGGTCAGTTCAGTTCAGTTCACTCAGTAGTGCCCAACTCTTTACAGCCCCATGGACTGCAGCACGCCAGGCCTCCCTGTCCATCACCAATTTCCAGATCTTTCTCAAACTCATGCCCATTGAGTTGGTGATGCCATCCATCCATCTCATCCTCTGTTACTCCCCTCTCCTCCTGCCTTCAATCTTTCCTAATATCAGGGTATTTTCCAATGAGTCACTTCTTCACATCAGGTGGCCAAAGTAGGAGCTTCAGCTTCAGCATCAGTCCTTTCAATGAATATTCAGGACTGACTTCCTTTAGGATTGACTGGTTTGGTCTCCTTGCATTCCAAGGGACTCTCAAGAGTCTTCTCCAACACCACAGTTCAAAAGCATAAATTTCTTGGAGCTCAACTTTATTTTTGGTCCAACTCTCACGTCCATACATGACTTCTTGAAAACCATAGCTTTTCACTAGACGGACCTTTGTTGGCTAAGTAATGTCTCTGCTTTTTAATATGCTGTCTCAGTTGGTCATATCTTTCTTCCAAGGATCAAGTGTCTTTTAATTTCATGGCTGCAGTTACCATCTGTAGTGATTTTGGAGCTCAAGAAAAGAAAGTCTGTCACCATTTCCATTGTTTACCCATCTATTTGCAATGAAGTGATGGGACCCAATGCCACGATCTTCTTTTTTTGAATGCTGCATTTTAAGCCAGCTTTTTCACTCTCTTTCACTTTCATCAAAAAGTTCTTTAGTTCCTCTTTGCTTTCTGCTATAAGGGTGGTGTTATCTGCATATCTGAGGCTATTGACGTTTCTCCTCTTAATCTTGATCCCAGCTTGTGCTTCACCCAGCCTGGCATTTCTCATGATGTACTCTGCATAGAAGTTAAATAAGCAAGGTGACAATATACAGCCTTGACATACTCTTTTCCCAATTTGCAATCAGTCTTTTGTTCATGTCCGGTTCTAACTGTTTCTTCTTGACCTGCATACAGATTCCTCAGGAGGCAGGTAAGGTGGTCTGGTAGTCTCACCTCTTTAAGAATTTTCCACAGGACAGAGGATATTAAAGACTAATTTACCTTGTTCAAAATGTACTGTGCTATTAAACAAACAAGAATTAAAAAACCAACAGAAGTGGTGCAATGTAATATACAATATTTTGCAGGTTTTTTTTT
Organism: Nanger dama; assembly: GCA_917880005.1. Taxonomy (NCBI): domain Eukaryota; kingdom Metazoa; phylum Chordata; class Mammalia; order Artiodactyla; family Bovidae; genus Nanger; species Nanger dama. Next base: position 4,799,553 of record CAKJTW010000044.1, on the reverse strand, counting down.
TTTTTATATTGAGGTAGCTTGATTTCCAAAAGAAATTGTGAGAGTGCTGTTGGAAAGAACTATATATCATACCTTCTTAAGAAATAAAAATATAGAAAGGCAAAATTCCTACCATAAAGAAAAACTGATATAAAACATGCACTACAATTCTAAAACCACTGAAATTTAATGTTTTATTAAGAGAACTTTGGGTACCAGGGAAAAATTTATGAAAAGACTTTGAGCTTTAATGTGTAAACTATAGCTGAAAAGAAAATCATTTTCTTGTTTGCTGGTAAATTTTCTCTAGACAAGCAGCACTTCTTTTATTGAAAGATTATTTTACTGATTTGGTCATTAATCCTCAAAGGTTCTATTTCCATACACTGTTCTATTTTCATTCACTGACATAATGAGACTTTTGAATGTGGCAGTTTTCAGAACATGACTACATTTCTAATGACATCATCTGTAGAGCACAGTACAGAATGATGCCACTGATTTATTTTGAGTACCTAACCTTAACTTAAGTGATACACAGGGAATTCTATTGTCAGGAAGAAAAATCTAACTCATCTACCTTAAAAATAAGTAAAATTATCAAGTAGCCCTCAAATTAAATCAGTTACATTTGAACTGAGTCTTTTTCATTGAAAGTATTTTTATGAATATAGTTATATTTTAAAAATTACACAAAATGGTAGGAGACTTTTTTGAAACTCACCTAATGCTGTTCTTGCTGGTGTAGCATCTTTTTGATCCAGAATGATACCCAGGATAAAACCACAGTCAGTATACAAGGAATATATGTTTGAATAGTGAAGTATCCCATTCTTCTACTCAATTCAAAATATATAGTCATGACAACATAGTCACCTGTAATGAAGTATTGCCAAAATTAACACAACTTTCTTGTGTTAAAATAATTCAAAGAAATAATTTATAACTTATTTTGTTAAATGAATGACTTGATAAAAGTATTCAAGTACAGCATTTATCAAATTGGGGAAAGAGTCAGAATTCTGGTGCTCTGAAACTTAATTTTTATTATATCCATGGCTGTGTGAAGTATTTTACTGTAAAAGACACAAAAAGATACATATTACTTGATATGTGTGATAGACATGCACACTTATTCTATGCCATTATTCCACAGCATTTATTCAGGCCATTACTCAGTGAGCTATTACCACTTCTGTCTAGCTGTATGTTACATGTTTAAAACCAAGGATAAGAAAAAATTCATCCGTCAAGTAACTCCATTCTCAGTTTGCTTTTTCAATAGTAATAGACCTATACATTGGAGAAGGCAATGGCACCCCACTCCAGTACTTTTGCCTGGAAAATCCCATGGATGGAGGAGCCTGGTGGGCTGCAGTCCATGGGGTCGCTAGAGTCGGACACGACTGAGCCGACTTCCCTTTCACTTTTCACTTTCATGCATTGGAGAAGGAAATGGCAACCCACTCCAGTGTTCTTGCCTGGAGAATCCCAGGGATGGGGGAGCCTGGTGGGCTTCCATCTATGGGGTCGCACAGAGTCGGAGACGACTGAAGCGACTTAGCAGCAGCAGCAGTAGCAGACCTATATATAAACTTTTATATCTAAACTTCAGTAACAAATTTATATTTCCATTTTTGTAGTATGAATTTAAACTTATCAGTCACTTATTATAATGTTTTACATAATATTTTAATATTTATCTTATCCTTTCATAATTACTCAGAAAATAAACAGAAGAAATCATTTTATGCACACTACTTCCTCTTTACTAATGCAAAGCCACACATAGAAGAGTTGGGATTAATAGAGATGTTACTGGAAATCTCGTAAGATTCCATGAGGTACTGGGAGGGTGTGCATGCCTAATACATTGTTTATTTTGTTCCAAAATCACCTCTACCCTTGTCTTTTCTAGGTGATCTTCTGCAGAACTGTGTCTCTCTCCTTCCTCCCATTGACCTCCATCCTTCAACATGCTGAATTCAACCTGCTGGATTCAACCTTCTGGCACTTGAAATTCACGATGACCAGAAATGAGCTGTTATCTCTATCACATCAATACCTTCTCTTAGTTTAGGTCCTCCTTTCATTTATCCAAGGTGGGAACCTAGACAACCATTTCTGATTCATTTTCCTTTCTTCAACTTCTATATTTCCCCCATTCCTCTTCCTACCTGGCTCATGTACTATTTACCAAAGCCCCTGGATTGTCTCATAACACCCTTCAGTACTCTGGATCATTCTGTGTCCTGTCACCAAAAGGATCTTTCCAGAACACAGCATCTTATTTCTCCTGTACAACTGTCAAAACTTTATAATGGAGAGAATAAGATGGTGGAGGAGTAGGTGGACATGGAGTGCATCTCTCTCCATGGATACATTAGGAATACACCTTCAGACGCAGAAATGCTTGCAGAACACCGGCTGAGAGTGGGCAGGAGCTCCTGACCAGTGGAAAATAATATATAGAACCACATAAAGCTCAGTAGAATGAAGGAAGTAGGGAGAAAAGAGAAGCATTAGTAGCACTGGACCTGCCCCTGGCAGGTGAGGGAACTGGAGCAGCGGTTTGACCTCCACACTGGGGCAATTGTTTGGGACAGAGGAGAGACAGTTGAGGCTGAGAGTGAAGCAGCTGATCTGTGACAGTCTAAATGGAATGAGAATCACACAGACAATCCTTGCCACAGCCATATATACCCGAGTCAAGGACGTGGGTCCCTTAGAAGGCACAGCAGCTGGGAGGTGGAGTGCAGGGATTGTGGAGGAATCCAGGGTGAGGTGTGCTGTTGATGGTGGGGGGATGGCCCGAGGGGACATGTGGGAGGAGACTGTGGCAGGAAATGCCTGTGGAGGAAGCCAGGCAGCCTTGGAGGCAAAGCTGAGTCTGTTGGGGTGGGGCCATCACTTTAGCCTCTCTCTCCCACAGGCCAGCACCGGCAGCTGAACAACAGAGAGGCTGGCCCTTCAAGCACCTGACGGTGCTGAGCAACAGAGAAGGACCCAGGTCAGGGGAGCCCTCTAAAGGCCTGGATGGGTGGGGCAATGGAGGAGGACTAGCTGAAGATCAGCTACCAGAGGCTAGAAAAAGACTCTGATAGGGCCATAGCTCCCGCAGTTGAAGCCGTCTGTGTCCCCGCACACTTGGCGCTGCTGTGCCACCTTCATGCTCAGTCCTCACTGGCGCAGAGCTGCCACAGACTAGAAAAAGCCCTAATAGCACCATGTCTCCTGTGACAATAGACATCAGTGCTCCTGCATAGCCAGCATTGCCAGGGTCCCTGTGATCCAAGCAACTGCGCCGCCTCCATGCATGATCTCTACTGGGAAAGAACTGCCAGTAGCTAGAAAGAACCCTGCATCTATGCAAACGGGGTCACTTTGGTCGCGTCCAACTCTTTAAGACCCTGTGGACTGTGGTCTGCAGGCTTTTCTGCCCAGGAGATTCTCCTGGCAGAAATACTGGGGTGGGTTGCCATACCCTTCTAGAGCACGATGTTTCCTGCTGCCAGGCCCCTTGAGTACCTGGTGCTGCCAGGGCCCCTTTGAACTAAGCAGCTGTGCCACCTCCACAGCTGGCCCTCACTGGCGCAGAACCAAGTCCTCCAGGGCAGCCTCAGGAGCAAACTCTTCTTGATGACCCACATCCAGAGGTAGAGGTAAAGCTACAGTTGAAACCCAGGGGCAGTGTGGCTCAGAAGACCCAAAACCTTTCCATCTACCGTACAAACTAGATTAAATCCACACAATCAACTAGGAAGACTGTGTTTATGGAATATGTAAAAGGACAATGAGAGTTCTCACAAAAGAAAATGCACTCGTTCTGACACCTGTGGACACTGAAGGCAAGAGCACCCAGGAACAGCACCAGATTAGAGTCTGAGCAGATCCCACGGCAGGTCCAGACACCAGCCCAGTATTGAAGGGCATCCGAGGGAGGTGAGGTGGACTGTGACTCCCGGTGAGGGAATGGATGCTGACAGCAGAGACTCAAGAAACACATTTCTTATATTTTGACTTGTTCTGTAGTTTCTTCTGGATGTTCCCTCACCCCCTTTTCACTCTGTTGTTGTAGTTGATAGTTTTTACTAGTACTATTAAATCTATTTAAACTTTAGAGAATTTTTTAAAATCACACTTTTAATTTCTGTTCTATATACTGCCTCTGCATTGGCCTTTGGCAGTTCTGTGGGGTTTTCCTTTTTTTTTTTTAACTTTTGTTCTCTCTTTTAAAAACTTTGAAATTTATTGTTAGTTTTTTTCTACATTTATTCCTTTGTTTGCTTTTCCTCCTGTTCTTTTCCCATTGTAGTTAATCTTTACTATATATAAATCTTCTTTATCTACTTCTGCTTAACTTTGCATTTATATTCTTTGTTTCTTTTTCTCACCATATTTGTCAGTTTATTTTGTTTTTATTGTTTTATCCCCCAGTTGGCACCTTGCTTTAGTTCTGTTTTCCAGTTTGCACTTCAGTTAGTTTTATTCTTAATTGGTGGATATCATTTTTGATTTCCTTTGTTTGCAAGGTCAATCTATTATATTTTATTTATCTGTTTTGGACTTTTGGCTTTGCTTATGGGTGTGCATATATGTGTGTATATTCCATTATTTCAGTTATTATTTACCTGATTTTGTAATTGCCATTTATCTGGGATGCATCTTTTGTTTCTCACTTTTGTGTGTTTGTTTTAATACCATTTAATGTCATAACAAACCACCTGTGGAATCTCTGTTCCTGGCCAGAGCCCAGGCCCTGAGTGCTGACTCCAAGTTCCTAGATTACCAGAGAACTCTTAACCCTAGGGAATATCAAATAGTGAGAACACCCACAAAGGCAACCATTTGTGTGCAAGACCTGGCACCACCAAACTGCCAGTAGCACACTGTGCAGGATGCCTCATTCAAACAACAAACAAGACAAAAATACAAGCCCCATCATCAGCACACAGGATTACCACCTCACTCCAGCCATGCCCATCAGAGGGGAAAAACTCAGCGCCTCCAACAGGAACACAAGCACAAGTCACAGCCTACCTGAAATTTACACAAACCACTGGACGAACCTGATGAGGGCAGAAACCAAAAGGAAGAAAGAATTCAACACCAAAGCCTGGGAAAAGAAGGCCTCAAACACAGTAAGTTAAACATAAATAAATAAATAATGAAAAAGTAGAGAAATAATGTGCAAATGAAGGAACAATCTAGAAACATGTAAGTCCAAATAAATAAAGAGGAAATAGGCAGACTACTTGAAAAATAATTCAGAATAATCATAGTAAAGATGATTCTAAACCTCAAAAAATAAAATGGAGAAAATGCAAGTATCAATTAACAAAGACCTATTAAAATAAAAGAATAAACATACAGAGACAAACAGCATAATTATTGTAATTGAAAATACTCTTGAAGGAATCACTAGCAGAATACCTGAGGCAGAAGAATAGAAAAGTGAGCTGGATGATAGAATGGTGAAAATAACTACTGAAGTGCAGAATAAAGTAAAAAGAATGAAAAGAACTGAGGATATTCTCAGAGACCTCTGGGACAATATTAAATGCACCAACAATCAAATTATAGGGATCCTAGTGGAAGAAAAGAAAGAGTATGAGAAAAATTTGAAGATATTATAGTTGAAAATTTCCCCAGATTGGGAAAGGAAATAGTCAATCAGGTCCAAGGAGCATAAAGTAGTCCATACAGGATAAATCCAAGGAGAAACACACCAAGGCACATACTAATCAAACTAACAAAGATTAAACACAAAGAAAGAATACTAAAAGTAGCAAGAGAAAAACAACAAGTAACATACGTAGGAAACCCAATACATTTAAGAGCTGATCTGTTGGCAGAAACTCTTCAGGCCAAAAGGGAATGTCAGGATATATTTAAAGTACTGAATGGGGAAAAAATCTGTAACCAAGATTATTCTACCTGGTAAGAATCTCATTCAAAACTGATGGAGAAATCAAAAGCTTTACAGACAAGCAAAACTTAAGAGAATTTAGTAGCACAAAATCAGCTTTCAACAAATGTTAAAGGGACTTATATAGTCAGGAAATACAAGCGAAGAAAAAGATCTGCAAACATAAATCCCAAACAATTAAGAAAATGGCAATAGGAACATATATATCAATAATTACTCTAAATGTAAATGGATTAAAGATCCAAAAGATACAGACTGGTTGAATGGATACAAAAACAAAACCCACATGTATACTGTCTATAAGAAACCCACTTCAGACCTAAAGACACATACAGATTGCAAATGAGAGGATGGAAAAATATATTCCACTCAAATGGAAATCAAAAGAATGCAGGAGTAGCAATCCTCATATCATAAAAAATAAATCTTAATAAAATACATTACAAGAGATAAGGAAGGATACTATGTAATGATCAAGGGATCAGTCCAAGAGGAAGACATAGCAATAGATGTTGTAAATATCTATGCACCCAACATGCTGCTGCTGCTGCTGCTAAGTCACTTCAGTCGTGTCCAACTCTGTGTGACCCCATAGACGGCAGCTCATCAGGCTCCCCTGTCCCTGGGATTCTCCAAGCAAGAACACTGGAGTGGGTTGCCATTTCCTTCTCCAATGCATGAAAGTGAAAAGTGAACGTGAAGTCACTCAGTTGATGCACCCAACATAGGAGCACCTCAATACATAAGACAGACATTAACAGACAAAAAAGGAGAAATTGACAGTAACACAATAATAGTTGGAGACTTTAACATCCCCCCTTACACCAATGGTCAGATTATCAAAAAGAAAATTAAAAGGGAAACACAATCTTAAATGACACATTAGGCCAGATGGAGCTCATTGATGTCTTCAGGGCATTCCATTCAAATGCAGAAGAATGCACTTTCTTTTCAAGTGCACATGGAACATTCTCCAGGATAGACCACATCTTGGGTCACAAATCAAACCTCAGTAAATTTAAGAAAATTGAAATCATATTAAGCATCTTTTCTGACCAGAACACTAGATATGAAACTAGATATCAATTACATGAAAATAACTATAAAAAACATAGACACATAGAGATAAACAATATGTTTCTATATAATGAGCAATATGTTTCTATATAATCTATATAATGATTACTGAAAAAATCAAAAGGGAAATATAAAAAATTCCTAGAAACAAATGACAATGAAAATGCAACAATTCAAAACCTACGAGATGTAGCAAAAGCTGTTCTAAAGAGGGCAGTTTATAACAATGCAATCTTACCTAAAGAAACAAGAAAATCATTGAATAGAAAGCCGAACTTTAAATGAAAACAACTGGAAAAAGAAGAAGAACAAAACCCCTGAAGTCAGTAGAAGGAAAGATATCATAAGGATCAGAACAGAAATAAATGAAAATGAAATGAAGGAAAAATAGTAAAGATTAATAAAACTAAAAGCTGGTTCTTTGAGAAGATAAACAAAATTGACAAATCTTTAGTCAGACTCATCAAGAAAAAAAAAGAGAGAAGAACCAAATCAACAAAATTAGAAATGAAAAAGGAGAGGTTACCGCAGACAGTGCAGAAATATAAAGGATTATAAAAGACTATTATAAGCAACTATATGGAAATAAAATGGACAACCTGAAAGAAATGGACAGATTCCTAGAAAAGTTCAATTCTCTAAGACTGAACCAAGAAGAAAAAGAAATTATGGACAATCCAATTACAAGCACTGAAATTGAAACTGTGATCAAAATTCTCCCCCAAAACAAAAGCCCAGGGCCAGATGGCTTCACAGGTGAATTCTCTCAAATACTTAGAGAAAACCTAATGCCTATCCCTCTAAAACTCTTTCAAAAAATTACAGAGGAATAAACACTTCCAAACTCATTCTAAGAGGCCACAATCACCCTGATATCAAAACCAGGAGAAGACAACACAATAAATGAAAATTTCAGGCTAATATCACTGATGAACATAGGTGCAAAAATCCTCAACAAAATTCTAGCAAACAGAATTCAACAAACACTGAAAAGCTCATATGCCATGATCAAATTGGGTTTATTCCATGGATGCAAAGATTCTTCAATATATGCAAATCAATCAGTGTGACAAACCATATTAACAAATTGAAAGATGAAAACCATATTGCAATCTCAATAGATGCAGAAAAAGCCTTTGACAAAATTCAGCACATATTTAGGATTAATTTTTTTTTAAAGGGCCTAGAAAGAACCTACCTCAAAATAGTAAAGGCCATACATGATAAACTCACAGTAAACATTATTCTCAATGGTGAAAAACTGAAATCATCCCCCAGCAGGAACAAGACAAGGGAGTCCACTCTCACCACTATTATTCAACGTAGTTTTGGAAGTCCTAGCTACAGCAATCAGAGAAGAAAAAGAAATAAAGGAATCCAGATTAGAAAAGAAGTAAAGTAGTCACTGTTTGCAGATGACATGATACTATACATAGAAAACCCAAAGATACTATCAGAAAATTACTAGAGCCAGTCAGTGAATTTAGCAGTCACAGAATACAAAACCAATACACAGAAATCATTTGCATTCCCATAATATAACAGTGAAAAATCAGGAAGAGAAATTAAAAAATCAATCCCATTCATCATTGCAACAAAAAGAATAAAATACCTAGGGATAAACCTACATAAGGAGACAAAAGAACGGTATGTAGAAGATTATAAGACACTGATGAAAGAAATAAAAGATGACATAAACAGCTGGAGAGATATTTCATGTTCCTATGTAGGAAGGATCAATATGTGAAAATGACTATAAAATGTGGAAATGACTATGCTATCAAATGCAATCTGCAGATTCAATGCAATGCCTATCAAATTACTAATGGTATTTTTCATAGAACTAGAACAAAAAATTTCTCAATTCATATAGAAACACAAAAGACTCTGAATAACCAAAGCAGTCTTGGGAAAGAAGAATGGAGCTGGAGGAATCAAGCTTCCTGACTTCAGATTATACTACAAAGCTACAGTCATCAAGACAGAATGGTACTGGCACAAAAACAGAAATATAGACCAATAGAGCAAGATTAAAATCCCAAAAATAAACCCATGCACCTATGGGTACCTTATTTTTCACAAAGGAATCAAAATATACAATGAGGCAAAGGCAGCCTCTTCAATATGTGGTGCTGGTAAAACTGGACAGCTACATGCAAAGGAATTAAATTAGAACAGTTCCTAACATCATATGCAAAGATAAACTCAGAATAGATTACAGACCTAAATATAAGACCAAGAACTATAAAACTTTGGAGGAAAACATAGGTGGAACATTCTCTGACATAAATCACTGCCAGGTCCTCTATGACCCACCTCCCAGAGAAATGGAAATAAAAATGAAAATAAACAAATAGAACCTAATTAAACTTAAAAGCTTTTGCTTTTAAGGAAGGAAACTATAAGCAAGGTAAAAGGCAGCCTTCAGAATGGGAGGAAATAATAGCAAATGAAACTGACAAAGAATCTCCAAAATATAGAAGCAGCTCATGTCGCTCAATATTGGTAAAACAAACAACTCAATCAATAAGTGGATCAAAGAACTAAACAGACACTTCTCCAAAGAAGTCATATAGATGGCTAACAAACACATGAAAAGACGCTCAACATAGTTCATTATTAGAAAAATACAAATCAAAACTATAGTGAGATATCACCCCACACCAAACAGAATGGCCAACACTAAAAAGTCTACAAACAGTGAATGCTGGAGAGGGTGTGGGAAAAGCAAACCCTCTTGGAGTGTTGGTTAGAATGTAAATTGATGCAGACACTATGGAAGACAGTATGGAGATTCCTTAAAAACTAGGAATAAAACCACCATATGATCCAACAATCCTACTACTAGGCATGTACCTGAGAAAATATAAATTGAAAAAGATATGTGACCCCCAATGTTCACTGCAGCACAATTTACAATAGTTAGAACATGGAAGCCACCTAGATGTCCATCAGCAGGCGAATGGATAAAAAAGCTGTGGTACATATATACAATGAAATATTACTCAGCCGTAAAAGGGCTGCATTTGAGTCTACATTCTAATGAGGTGGATGCATGGATAGCCTATTATACAGAGTGAAGTAAGTCAGAAAGAGAAAGATAAATATCATGTATTAACACATATATTTGGAAACTGGAAAGATTGTACCAATGCATTTATTTGCAGGGCAGCAATGGAGAAACAGATGTAGAGAACAGACTTATGGACATGGGGCATGGGGAGGAAGGAGAGGGTAGATATATGGAGAGAGTAGCATAGAAACTTACGTTACCATAAGTAAAATAGATAGCCAATAGATAGCCAACCCAGAGTGGTTGTTACAGAGCAGGTAACAACCCTCCCTAGATGGGAGGGAGTTGGGAGGGAGGTTTAAGAAGGAGGGGACATATGTATACCTATGACTGACTTATGTTGATATTTGGTAGAAAACAACAAAATTCTGTTAAGCAATTATCCTTTGATTCAAAAAGATAAATAAAGAAAAAATTTAAAAAGGGAAAAATACTTTATTATGGTCTTTCTGGGGCCCAGGTAAGCTACCTCAAAATATGCCTCAATGGCATAGTGATTTTTTTGAATTAAAGTTACTTAAGAAATGACCAAGGCAAGAAATATATACTCTGACTCTCCTACTTGTCTCCAGAAGTAGGAAAACAATCTCTTATGTGAAAGGTGTACTCCCCATGTCTAGAGGTAAGACATCCTTATTGCCAGGCAGCCTGTATAAACAAACCTTTTCCCTTGTTTAATTGATTTCTCACTAATTAGGCACTCACAACCCAAGTTCTTTATCTATTAATTCCTCACAGATGTAGCGTTCTTTTGGTCTAAAAGTATAAAAGCTACATTTTTGGAGCACTTCTTAGGTCCCATTTCTATGAGACCTCCTTGTGTATGAATCAAATTTTGTTTCTATTTCTCTTGTTAATCTGTATCACATCAATTTTATCATTAATATTAGTCCAGCCATAAGAACTAAAGAGGGGTGGAGGGTGGGTGGAATTTCCCCTCTCCAATAGTCTGCATCATTCTGAGTGAAATGCCCCCTTGTCCCTGTATTCTTTGCACTCCCCAGGTCCTCAGATGTGCCAAGATCCTTCCCCAATGGTTGCTGCATACCTTCTTTTCTGTGTAGGATGCACTTCCTTTCACCTGCATCCAAATAGTTTACACTCAACTTTGAAGCTCAGCTTAGAAATCATTTAGTCCACCAGGAAGCACTCTCTAATTGTTTCTAACAAATGTGATTAATTTATTTCTATAATTCTAATAAAACATTAGACTCAAAACCAATAAACTAGTTGGGTTTTAGAATATATGCCTTGTTTATCAATGTTACTTGATAAGCAATCAGCTGGTACTTGTTTAAAAAAAAAAGATTTCAATGGTTGCAAAGAGTTGGACATGACTGAGCGATTGAACACCACACGTGCAATTTCTCAGATAAGGCCAAATCCATTCCTATTTTATTTGTAATTAGTTCTAGGACTGGTGACTGAAAAAGAATGTTTCTTCTATGAAAAAGTCCCAAAGTCCCATTTTTACTTAAAATATTCACAAGCAGACTATATGAAGCACATATAAAATTATGCCTTTCAACAAATTAGAATATTTTTGGAAAATATGGTGTTCGGTTGTAGCAATATTCAGGATGGCCAATAGAAACATCAACTTGGAGATTATTTCCCAAGAAATATTAAAATTTTTAGCAAATTATTATTTCAGTACAAAGAAAGCAGAATGATTAACCTGAAGCAATAAAAAACACAAACATATTCTTCTAAGTAATAAAAAGGTCAAGTTATATCATTTCCTGGGGAAATATCATTATTTATGTGTGATATTTAAAGGTCTATTAATATTTACATAAAATTTCAATAAAAACTGAGCAGAAAATAGGAAAGCAAAACATAATAAAACGCCCTAACAGTTATGAACACAATCTCAATGGAATATTCCACAAGCTGAATAATTTCTTCAACCCCCATTGTAATTTCCTCAGTGAGAAAAACAGAGGGACAACTCCAGAGCAGATTCATTTTAACAAATTCATCTGCTTTGCACCAACTTGAGGTGAACAGGTTCTGCATATCCTGTGTTCAGAATACCCTTTTGCCTAACTCATGGGTCTGCCTGAATGTCCCACTGTCAGATGTGAAAGTGAGAAGGGGTTGTCAGGGCCACATTCTGGGGCTTGGTTCTATAACTCAGTTGGCTCTTGGTGAGGTTCTGGGACACAATATAAAAAGTGGTTCCAGAGAACCACTGGTTCTTTGTTTCCAGTTTCCATGGGGAACAAATATCTGGAGAAGCAGTAGCAGGAGGAATTGTGGGTTCCAGCTTCACTGTCTCAGACAGGAAGACCAATACAAAGCCAATCATCCCAAACTGGAAGGAAGAGGGCATAGGGCTCTTATTTATAGAAGTATCACGTTTCTGTACATAATTTATTTGTCTAGGCTTAAGTTAAAACATATCTTCATAGAAGGCAAAACCATTTCCATATTTCTGAAAATGTGTGCCTATAAAGTTTATCAGGGATTCCCAGGTAGCTCAGTGGTAATGAATTCACCTGCCAATGCAAGAGACACAGGAGACATGGGTTCAGTCCCTAGGTTGGGAAGATCCCCTGGAGGAGAAAATGGCAACCCATTCCAGTATTCTCACCTGGAGAATCCCATGGGCAGAGGAGCATAGTGGGCTAAGTCCATAGGGTTGCAAAAAGTCAGACCTGACTGAGTGATTAAACACTACACGTGCAGTTTCTCAGATAAGGTCAGCTGCATTCCTAGTTATATTTGTCATTAGTTCTAGGACTGGTGACTGAAAAAGAAATGTTTCTTCTATGTGCTTCCCCTCTGCAAGTGTACACATACCTGCACGCATGCATGTTATGAAGACACAGACACATACTCAGGGACCTGGCAAGCTCCAACTGGAGTATGAGGTCTCTCCAAGTACATGCTTTTAGAGGCCTTAATTCCTTCTCTGAGGTGTTTTAGCTGTTTACTCTGATAAATGTGCAACCTTCCTAATGCAATTCGTGAACTAAATTGAAGAGATTTTGTTTTATTGTGATCCGACACTTGAGCTTCCAATTAACTCTTATGACCGATAACAGGGTTCAGTGATTATAGAATCCTTAGAGGTCACCAGAGTCTGCCATGAAATGTGTCTGATGCCCATTTCCCAGGGGAAAATGGAGTGGAAAAAGTTGGAGAGGGAATGAGAAGTTTCTCTGATTTATCAAGATAGACAAGTCATCTTGGGTCAGTGGAATTGTAAGAAGAATTTACCTTTTGCTAATTGCTCATTTTTGTGATTTTTTTTTTTTTTCTGAGCCAAGGTAAGGAAAAGCTATAGTGAAGACTTTTTGGGAGAGCAGGTGAATTATTACTTTTTAGGACAACAGCATAGAACAGCTTGTTGATACTACTTATGAAATAAAAATTTGTTAAGCTAGTACTGTGTTCCATGAAATATAAAGATTAACAACATACAGAATGTTTCCTGACGGTTAAACACTAGCTATATCTTCCATAATTTTCACTGTTCCAGAGAATACTATTATAAATCATTATTTACTCAGTGTTGTGGATATCCTCATTTCTTTATCTCTCCTCAGACATCAAAGACATACCTGGCAGACATATCCTAAAATGACTTCCGATTAGTCACACATTTGTATAACTCTCTCCTCTTGAGAACCTGGGCAGAACATGTGATTTGGTTTTAGCATGGACTTTGTAGATCTATTAATTTCAAGTTTGATCCAAAGAAAGATTATTGTGGGTGGGCCTGAGTTAATCAGAAGAAAATCCTTAAAAGAACTGAGTCTTTCATGATGAAAAACTCTCCTGGTCTTGAAGAAGTGAGCTGCCATTAGCTCTACAGTTACAAACAATGAATTCTGCCAACAGTCTAATGAGTTTAGAAGTAAATTTTTCCCCAGTCAAGACTGCTAATGAAAATTAAGCTCAGGCTCAATCACAGCCTTATGAGAGCCTAGACAAAGGACTCAGATAAGCCACACCCATACTCTTTACCGAAATGTTGAATTATGTTTATTTTGTCTTAAGCCACAAAATTGCTGGTAATTTGTTACAAAGAAATGGAAAAATAATGGAGAATGACATCAGCACAGTGGCCTAAGCAAAGGTCCCTTAAACAAATTGCTCCCTTCAGTTCAGTTCAGTTCAGTTCAGTCACTTAGTCATGGCTGACTCTTTGCAACTCCATGGACCGCAGCACGCCAGGCCTCCCTGTCCATCACCAACTTCCAGAGTTTACCCAAACTCATGTCCATTAAGTTGGTGATGCCACCCAACCAACTCATCCTCTGTGATCCCTTCTCCTCTTGCCCTCAATCTTTCCCAGCATCAGAGCCTTTTCAAATGAATCAGTTCTTTGCATCAGGTGGCCAAAGTATTGGAGTTTCAGCCTCAACATCAGTCCTTCCAGTGAACAACCAGGACTGATCTCCCTTAGGATGGACTGGTAGGATCTCCTTGCAGTCCAAGGGACTCTCAAGAGTCTTCTCCAACACCACAGTTCAAAAGCATCAATTCTTCAGCACTCAGCTTTCTTTACAGTCCAACTTTCACATCCATACATGGCTATTGGAAAAACCATAGCCTTGACTAGATGGACCTTTGTTGACAAAGTAATGTCTCTGCTTTTTAATATACTGTCTAGGTTGGTCATAACTTTCCTTCAAAGGAGTAAGTGTCTTTTAATTTCATGGCTGCAATCACCATCTGCAGTGATTTTGGAGCCCCCAAAATAAAGTCAGCCACTGTTTCCATTGTTTCCCCATCTATTTCCCATGAAATGATGGGACCAAATGCCATGACCTTTGTTTTCTGAATGGTGAGCTTTAAGCCAACTTTTTCACTCTTTCATTTTCATCAAGAGGCTTTCTAGTTCCTCTTCATTTTCTGCCCTAAGGGTGGTGTCATATGCATATCTGAGGTTATTGATGTTTCTCCCAGCAGTCTTGATTCCAGCATGTGCTTCATTCAGCCCAGCGTTTCTCATGATGTACCCTGCATATAGGTTAAATAAGCAAGGTGACAATATACAGCCTTGATGTACTTCTTTTCCTATTTGGAACCAGTCTGTTCCATGTACAGTTGTAATTGTTGCTTCCTGACCTGCATACAGATTTCTCAAGAGGAAGTCAGGTGGTCTGGTATTCCCATCTTTTCATTTATCCATGGATAAAAGTGCCTTTGTGGGAGATGTGGGATTCAGCTAGGAGACTGTGAAAAAATGATGCTGTCGAAGAATAGAGACCCAATGAGAAAACAGATTTATACCCAGATGACTGACTCATTGACTGCGGTCACAGCTACAGACCTAGAAACAACTCTAACTGTATTAGAATTCAGCTAGAGTCCTGTTTGACTTTGGTTCTGTCAGCAACACCATATGCCTAGGGACCCACGAGGAGTCACACCCACTGTATGTTGGCCAGTAGGTATACAGAACTTGGTCCCAGCTGTGGCCATGAAGTGGCCCATGAATCAGCTCCTGCCCCTCTTAGCTGTGGTCAGGGAGCTCCTGAAAACACTGATTTAAACAATCACCTACAGATGAGAGAGACTTTGCTGGAATCCAGGAGTCTAGTGGAAAAGTTACACTACTAGAGTAAATAAATCAAGATTAGACTTTACCCACATCATCTCTTCCCCCAAGGCAGTACAGCTCTGAGTCAAGAGATTTTCTTCACCTGTGATTTCTCCCATAGAAGAAACTGAAAGCACCTAAGTGAATGCCTGCTCTTCCTGGTGTGAGATGCTGCTGGTGACACCCACTTTTCTCTTCCCTTACCCAGAGCGCTGAATCCTGAGTGGCAGCCTGAGGGGTGGCGAGCGCTTAGAGCTTGTAATGGACCTGAACAAAGGACGGAGATTCTACTAAGTGCTTCAGGGATTCAGTCAGGTGTGCCCACAAGTCACTGAGGGCGCCTCACCTGTGGATTTCCCCAAATGGCCTATAGGCACTGCTAGGACTCTACATGCGGTATCCCCCGGGAACCTGCAGCCAGCTCCCTGTGGATGCTCCCAACAGTGGCAAGAGCAAGCTCTAGTAGATGGCTAGTGGGCACATTGCAGAAGGCTGGCTCAAATCCAGGGCCTGAGAGAAACCATAAACATTCTTTTTTCAAACTCATTTTTCCAAACAATTTTTAAAAATATATAAATTTATTTATTTTGATTGGAGGCTAATTACTTTACAATATTGTATTGGTTTTGCCATACATCAGCATGAATCCGCCATGGGTGTACACATGTTCCCCATTCTGGACTCCCTCCCACTTCCCTCCCTGTACCATCCCTCAGTATTTTCTGCCCTTCCCCTGTTTCTTTTTAAATTGAAGTATGTTTTATGCACAGTATTATATGTTTCAGGTAACAATTTAATGGTTCACAATTTTTAAAGATTTTTTAAAGGTTATAAATAAGATAATGGCTAAATACTCTGTATTGTACAATATATCCCTATTGCTAATAGTTTGTAACTCTTACCTCCTACTTTTAATTGCTCCTAGCAGCTTCCCTCTCCCTATTGGTAACCAGCAATTTGTTTTCTGTATCTAGGAGTCTGCTTCTTTTCTGTTATATTCACTAGGTTATGTAGCTTTTAGATTCCACATATAAGTGATACAATATTTTTCCACATATACGTGATACAGTATTTTTATTTCTCTCTCTGATTCATTTCACTTAGCATTATGCCCTCCAAGTCCATCCATGTTGCAGCTAGTGGCAAATTTTCATCCTTTTTAATTGCTAAGTAGCATGCCATTCTGTGCATGTGTCTCTGTGTGTGTGTATGTGTGTATATATAAGGTGAGATATGTATACTTCTTTATCAGTACATCTTTTATGGACACCTAGGTTGCATACATATCTTGGCAACTGTAAATAATGCTGCTATGAACACTGGGATACATGTATATTTCAAATTAGTGTGTTCAGGGTCTTTGGGGTATATACCCAGGAGTGGAATTAACTGGGTCATATGGTAGTTCCAGTTTTAAATTTTTTGTGAAAACTCCATACCACTTCCCACACTGGTTGTACCATGTTCCATTTTCTTTACATCCTTGCCAACATCTGTTCCTTTTATTTTTTAGCTTTTATTATATTTATTTATTTTTATTTTACTTTACAGTATTGGTTTTTGTCATACATCAACATGAATCTGCCATGGGTGTACATGAGTTCCCAATCCTGAACCCTCCTCCCACCTCCCTCCCCATACCATCTCTCTGGGTCATCCCAGTGCACCAGCCCCAAGTATCCTGTATCCTGTATTGAACCTAGACTGGTGATTTGTTTCTTACATGATAGTATACATGTTTCAATGCCATTCTCTCAAATCATCCCACCCTGTCCCTCTCCCACAGGGTCCAAAAGATTGCTCTATACATCTGTGTCTCTTTTGCTGTCTCGCATACAGGGTTATTGTTACCCTCATTCTAAATTCCATATATATGTGTTAGTATACTGTATTGGTGTTTTTCTTTCTGGCTTACTTCGCTCTGTATAATCGGCTCCAGTTTCATCCACCTCATTAGAACTGATTCAAATGTATTCTTTTTAATGGCTGAGTAATACTCCATTGTGTATATGTACCATTGCTTTCTTATCCATTCATCTGCTGATGGACATCTAGGTTGCTTCCATATCCTGGCTATTATAAACAGTGCTGCGATGAACATCAGGGTACATGTGTCTCTTTCAATTCTGGTTCCCTCAGTGTGTATGCCCAGCAGTGGGATTGCTGGGTCATAAGGCAGTTCTATTTCCAGTTTTTTAAGGAATCTCCACACTCTTCTCCATAGTGGCTGTACTATTTTGCATTCCCACCAACAGTGTAAGAGGGTTCGCTTTTCTCCACACCCTCTCCAGCATTTATTGCTTGAGACTTTTGGATAGCAGCCATTCTGACTGGCATGAAATGGTACCTCATTGTGGTCTTGATTTGCATTTCTCTGATAATGAATGATGTTGAGCATCTTTTCATGTGTTTGTTAGCCATCTGTATGTCTTTGGAGAAATGTCTGTTTAGTTATTTGGCCCATTTTTTTGATTGGGTCACTTATTTTCCTGGAATTGAGCTGCAGGAGTTGCTTGTATATTTTTGATATTAGCTGTTTGTCAGTTGCTTCATTTGCTATTATTTTCTCCCATTCCAAAGGCTGTCTTTTCACCTTGCTTATAGTTTCCTTTGTTGTGCAGAAGCTTTTAATTAGATCCCATTTGTTTATTTTTGCTTTTATTTCCAGTATTCTGGGAGGTGGGTCATAGAGGATCCTGCTGTGATTTATGTCAGAGAGTGTTTTGCATATGTTCTCCTCTAGGAGTTTTATAGTTTCTGGTCTTACATTTAGATCTTTAATCCATTTTGAGTTTATTTTTGTGTATGGTGTTAGAAAGTGTTCTAGTTTCATTCTTTTATGAGTGGTTGACCAGTTTTCCCAGCACCACTTGTTAGAGATTGTCTTTAATCCATTGTATATTCTTGCTTCCTTTGTCGAAGATAAGGTGTCCAGAGGTGTGTGGATTTCTCTCTGGGCTTTCTATTTTGTTCCATTGATCTATATTTCTGTCTTTGTGCCAGTACCATGCTGTCTTGATGAATGTGGCTTTGTAGTAGAGCCTGAAGTCAGGCAGGTTGATTCCTCCAATTCCATTCTTCTTTCTCAAGATTGCTTTGGCTATTCGAGGTTTTTTGTATTTCCATACAAAATGTGAAATTATTTGTTCTAGCTCTGTGAAAAATACTGCTGGTAGCTTGATAGGGATTGCATTGAATCTGTAGATTGCTTTGAGTAGTATACTCATTTTCACTATACTGATTTTTCTGATCATGAACATGGTATATTTCTCCATCTATTAGTGTCCTCTTTGATTTCTTTCACCAGTGTTTTATAGTTTTCTATATATAGGTCTTTAGTTTCTTTAAGTAGATATATTCCTAAGTATTTTATTCTTTTCATTGCAATGGTGAATGGAATTGTTTCCTTAATTTCTTTTTCTACTTTCTCATTATTAGTGTATAGGAATGCAAGGGATTTCTGTGTGCTGTCCTTAAACTTAACTATATTCATTGATTGGCTCTAGTAATTTTCTGGTGGAGTCTATAGGGTTTTCTATGTAGAGGATCATGTCATCTGCAAACAGTGAGAGTTTTACTTCTTTTCAAGTTTGGATTCCTTGTATTTCTTTTTCTGCTCTGATTGCTGTGGCCAAAACTTCAAAAACTATGTTGAATAGTAGCAGTGAAAGTGGCTATCCTTATCTTGTTCCTGACTTTAGGGGAAATGCTTTCAGTTTTTCACCATTGGGGATAATGTTTGCTGTGGGTTTGTCTTTGTGTTTTTTGATAATGGCCTTTCTGACAAGTGTAAGGTGATATCTCACACTGTGGTTTTGATTTACATTTCCCTGATGACTAGGGATGTTGAGCATGTTTTTCAGTTCAGTTCAGTCAATCAGTCATGTCTGACTTTGTGTGACCCCATGGACTGCAGCCCGCCAGGCCTCCCTCTTCATCACCAACTCCAAGAGTTTACTCAAACTCATGTCCACTGAGTCACTGATGCCGTCCAGTCACCTCGTTCTATGTCATCCCCTTCTCCTCCTGCCTTCAATCTTTCCAAGCATCAGGGTCTTTTCCAATGAGTCATTTTTTGCATCAGGTGGCCAAAGTATTGGAGTTTCAGCTTCAAGATCAGTCCTCCCAATGAATATTCAGGACTGATTTCCTTTAGGATAGACTGGTTGGATCTCCTTGCAGTCTAAGGGACTCTTAAGAGTCTTTTTCAACACCACAGTTCAAAAGCATCAATGGGGGAGAGGAAAAAAGATGGTGGAGGAATAGGATGGGGAGAACAATTTCTCCCTCTCTACCTCATCAAAAGAACATTTCAGTGCTGAGCAAATTCCACAAAATAACTTCTGACTGCTGGCAGAGGACATCAGGCATCCAGCAAAGCAGATCATTGGCTTCAAAGCCAGGTAGGAAATATTTTATTTTATTTTAAAGAATGAAGTTATAGACAAAGGAGGTAGGGAGGGGAATCCCGGCACGGGAAGGGAATCCCGTCCCAGGAAGAGACTCTTAAAGAGAGAGGTTCCCTAAAATTGGGGAACTTTCTCACAGCTGTGCATGGGGAGAGCCCTGGAAGCACAGAGGGCAACATAACAGGAAGGAAGAATAAATAAATAATTAAAACCAACAGATTACAAATTCAACAGTATAACCCCCAGCGGATAAGCAGCGCAAACGCCTGCGTCCGACAGCAGTGGGGGTTGGGCAGGGGAGGAGCGCGCCCGCGACCGTGCTTCCTAAGAATTGGGCAGCGGGAGACGTAGACTGCAGGGCTTTTCTCGAGAATCGGGGCGTAACCGGGCCAAAATCGGGTCCGTGCGTGGATAGAATGATTTATCCCGGACTAACAAACCAGACTGGGGGTAACTAACACGCGAAACGCTCGAACATAAGACACTGACAGGCCCGCGCACAGAACAAAGGACGGATCGGAAATAGACGGCTGCAGACCATCCCCCACTGGCGACAGGCAGCCAGAGCCTTAAGCGCTGGAAGAGGGCAGTCGCAGCTTAAGAGAGACATTACCTACCAAATTGCAAGCAAGCTTCTTTATCGAGACTTCTGCAACAATAGTCCGCGCCAAACTCCCTAGCCACTTGGACTTGGAACCAAACCCGGCACCCGGAGGGGACTTCCTGAGCGCCAATCCTGAGCGGCTTAAACCGGGGAATTGCATGAAACATAGGGCAGGCCCCACATGGTTATCCCGCGGATTGGGAAGGGGCAAGCCCAGTGCAGAGCTCATCACCACCCTCCCTGTGGCAAGACAGAAATCAGACACGGAAGAGACCAGCAAACAGAGGAAGTCAAACAGAGGGAACTGCCTTGGTAGTGACCCCACACAGTCCTCAACGACAGAGAAAGCGCCAGATATGCCGTTTCTACTTTTATGATAAAAAAAAAATTTTTTTTTTGGGGGGATGATGTGGAAGCGTGATTTTTTTCTTTTTAAGAATTTTGTTTTCTTTCTTTAAAAATTATTTTTTTCCCTTTTTAAATTTGTTTATCCTTTTCTTTTTCATCCTTTTTTCCCCTAAACTTCCTTAAATTTTTAAGTCTTCTATATTTCTAGTTATTATTTTTAGAACCTAATATTACTTAAAAAAAAAAAAAACCCTATCGTTTAAGCAAACGCTGTATATAGTCTTATTGGTGAAGGAAGTTGTCTTTTAATAATTCTGGAGTCTTTTATTATATTTTACTTTTTTTTTCCTTTTTTTTTTTTCTCTATTTTTCTTTAAAATTTCTCTCTACTTCTTCATCTTCTCTTCAATAATCTATCTTTGAAAAGCCAATCTATACTCCAGATTTTTAATCTTGGCATTTTGGTATTTGTTGCCAATTTTGTACTTTTAAAAACCTAATCCTCAGTACCCAGTTTTACATGAGTGCAAGACTACTGGCTTGACCACTCTCTCCACCTCTGGAATCTCCCTTTCGCCACCAGGTGGCTTTTGTCTCCTCCCCTCCCCCTCCCCCTCTCTACTCAACTCTATAAACCTCTGTGCGTTCCAGAAGGAGGAGAACTCTAAGGGAACTGGTCACTGACTGGATCTGTATCCCTCCTTCCCATCTCCCTCTTTTATCCTCCTGTCCACCTCTATCTACTTCCTTCCTCTCCTCTTCCATGTATAACTCTGTGACCACCTCTGAGCGGTCCAGACTTCGGAGCGCACACAAGAAAGTGGTTAGGGGCTAACTTGCTTTTCCCTCTTATGATTCCACCTCATCCCATTCCACTCACCTCTAACTACTCCCTCCCTCTTCTCTCCTCCACGTAACTCACCGATCCTCTAGGGACGACCCTCAAGGTGGAGAAACCTATCATCATTAACCTAGATGTTTTAACATTAGTGCTGAATAGATGGAGAAATCATGAGGCTATTCTAAAAATAAATCTGAAAACCAGAATCAGGAGGCGTAATTCCAAATCCTGAGATCATCAAAGAATTCCTGAATACAGGGAACATTATCCAATTAGAGGTCATCAAACGCCTTCATACCTATACTAAAATTGGGCACTGCCCAAGGGCCAACAAGCTCCAGAGCAAGACATACCACGCAAATTCTTCAGCAACACAAGAACAAGCCCCTGAGCTTCAATACACAGGCAACTCAAAATACTCCAAAACCACTGACGTCGCATAACCCATTACTTCACACGTCACAGCACTCCAGAGAGAGGAAATCCAGATCCACCCACCAGAACTCCAACACAAGCCTCCCTGATCAAGAAACTTTGACAAGCCACTGATATAACCCCAAACACAGAGAGGAAACTCTATAATAAAGAGAACTCCACAAATTCCCGGAATATAGAAAAGCCACCCCAAACGCAGCAATATAACCAGGATGAAGAGACAGAGGAATTCCCAGCAGGTAAAGGAACAGGAGACATGCCCACCAAACCAAACAAAAGAGGAAGAGATAGGGAATCTACCTGAGAAAGAATTCCGAATACTGATAGTGAAAATGATCCAAAATCTTGAAATCAAAGTGGAATCACAGATAAATAGCCTGGGGTCAAGGATTGAGAAGATGCAAGAAAGGTTTAACAAGGACCTAGAAGAAATAAAAAAGAGTCAACATATAATGAATAATGCAATAAATGAGATCAGAAACACTCTGGAGGCTACAAATAGTAGAATATCAGAGGCAGAAGATAGGATTAGTGAAATAGAAGATAGAATGGTAGAAATAAATGAATCAGTGAGGGAAAAAGAAAGGCAAATTAAAAGAAATGAGGACAACCTCAGAGACCTCCAGGACAATATTAAACACCCCAACATTCAAAACATAGGAGTCCCAGAAGAAGAAGACAAAAGAAAGACCATGAGAAAATACTTGAGGAGATAATAGTCGAAAACTTCCCTAAAATGGGGAAGGAAATAATCACCCAAGTCCAAGAAACCCAGAGAGTGCCAAACAGGATAAACCCAAGGCGAAACACCCCAAGACATATTTTAATCAAACTAACAAAGACCAAACACAAAGAACAATTACTAAAAGCAGCAAGGGAAAAACAACAAATAACACACAAGGGGATCCCCATAAGAATAACTGCAGATCTTTCAATAGAAACTCTTCAGGCCAGGAGGGAATGGCAAGACATACTTAAAGTGATGAAAGATAATAACCTTCAGCCAAGACTACTGTACCCAGCAAGGATCTCATTCAAATATGAAGGAGAAATCAAAAGCTTTACAGACAAGCAAAAGCTGAGAGAATTCAGCACCACCAAACCAGCTCTCCAACAAATACTAAAGGGTAGACTTTAGAAAGGAAACACAAAAAGGACGTGTAAACCCGAACCCAAAACAATAAAGTAAATGGCAACAGGAGCATACTTATCAATAATTACCTTAAATGTAAATGGGTTGAATGCCCCAAACAAAAGGCAAAGACTGGCTGAATGGATACAAAAACAAGATCCCTATATATGCTGCCTACAAGAGACCCACCTCAAGACAACGGACACATACAGACTAAAAGTGAAGGGCTGGAAAAAGATATTCCATGCAAATAAAGACCAAAAGAAAGCAGGAGTAGCAATACTCCTATCTGATAAAATAGACTTTAAAACAAAGGCTGTGAAAAGGGACAAAGAAGGCCACTCCATAATGATGAAAGGATCAATCCAAGAAGAAGATATAACAATTATAAATATATATGCACCCAACATAGGAGCACCGCAATATGTAAGACAATTGCTAACAAGCATGAAAGGGGAAATTAATAATAACACAATAATAGTGGGAGACTTTAATACCCCACTCACACCTATGGACAGATCAACTAAGCAGAAAATTAACAAAGAAACGCAAACGTTAAACGATACAATTGACCGGTTAGACCTAATTGATATCTATAGGACATTTCACCCCAAAACAATGAATTTCACCTTTTACTCAAGTGCACACGGAACCTTTTCCAGGATAGATCACATTCTGGGTCATAAATCTAACCTTGATAAATTCAAAAAAATCAGAAATTATTCCAAGCATCTTCTCTGACCATAATGCACTAAGGTTAGATCTCAATTATAGGAGAAAAACTATTAAAAATACCAACATTTGGAGGCTGAACAACACCCTACTGAATAATCAACAAATCACAGAAGAAATCAAAAAAGAAATCAAAATATGCATCGAAACGAATGAAAATGAAAAGACAACAACACAGAACCTTTGGGACACTTTAAAAGCAGTCCTAAGAGGAAAGTTCATAGCAATACAGGCATACCTCAAGAAACAAGAAAAAAATCAAATGAATAACCTAACTCTACACCTAAAGCAACTAGAAAAGGAAGAAATAGAGAACCCCAGAGTTAGTAGAAGGAAAGAAATCCTAAAAATTAGGGCAGAAATAAGTGCAAAAGAAACAAAAGAGACCATAGCAAAAATCAACAAAGCAAAAAGCTGGTTCTTTGAAAGGATAAATAAAATTGACAAACCATTAGCCAGACTCATCAAGAAACAAAGAGAAAAAAATCAAATCAACAAAATTAGAAATGAAAATGGAGAGATCACAACAGACAACACAGAAATACAAAGAATCATAAGAGACTACTATCAGCAATTATATGCCAATAAAATGGACAACTTGGAAGAAATGGACAAATTCTTAGAAAAGGACAATTTTCCAAAACTGAACCAGGAAGAAATAGAAAATCTTAACAGACCCATCACAAGCACGGAAATTGAAACTGTAATCAGAAATCTTCCAGCAAACAAAAGCCCAGGTCCAGACGGCTTCACAGCTGAATTCTACCAAAAATTCCGAGAAGAGCTAACACCTATCTTGCTGAAGCTATTCCAGAAAATTGCAGAGGAAGGTAAACTTCCAAACTCATTCTATGAGGCCACCATCACCCTAATACCAAAACCTGACAAAGACACCACAAAAAAGAAAGCTACAGGCCAATTTCACTGATGAACATAGATGCAAAAATCCTCAACAAAATCCTAGCAATCAGAATCCAGCAACACATTAAAAAGATCATACTCCATGACCAAGTGGGCTTTATCCCAGGGATGCAAGGATTCTTCAATATCCGCAAGTCAATCAATGTAATTCATCACATTAACAAACTGAGGAAAAAAATCATATGATTATCTCAATAGATGCAGAAAAAGCCTTTGACAAAATTCAGCATCCATTTATGATAAAAACTCTCCAGAAAGCAGGAATAGAAGGAACATACCTCAACATAATAAAAGCTATATATGACAAACCCACAGCTAACATTATCCTCAATGGCGAAAAATTGAAACCATTTCCCCTAAAGTCAGGAACAAGACAAGGGTGTCCACTTTCACCACTACTCTTCAACATCATACTGGAAGTTTTGGCCACAGCAATCAGAGCAGAAAAAGAAATACAAGGAATCCAAATTGGAAAAGAAGAAGTAAAACTCTCACTGTTTGCAGATGACATGATCCTCTACATAGAAAATCCTAAAGACTCGACCAGAAAACTACTAGAGCTAATCAATGAATATAGTAAAGTTGCAGGATATAAAATCAACACTCAGAAATCCCTTGCATTCCTATACACTAACAATGAGAAAGTAGAAAAAGAAGTTAAGGAAACAATTCCATTCACCATTGCAACGAAAAGAATAAAATACTTAGGAATATTCCTACCTAAAGAAACTAAAGACCTATATATCGAAAACTATAAAACACTGATGAAAGAAATCAAAGAGGACACTAATAGATGGAGAAAATATACCATGCTCATGGGCTGGAAGAATCAATATAGTGAAAATGAGTATACTACCCAAAGCAATCTACAGATTCAATGCAATTCCCATCAAGCTACCAGCAGTATTTTTCTCAGAACTAGATCAAATAATCTCAAGATTTGTATGGAAATACAAAAAGCCTCGAATAGCCAAAGCAATCTTGAGAAAGAAGAATGGAACTGGAGGAATCAACTTGCCTGACTTCAGGCTCTACTACAAAGCCACGGTCATTAAGACAGTATGGTACTGGCACAAAGACAGAAATATAGATCAATGGAACAAAATAGAAAGCCCTGAGATTAACCCACACACCTATGGACACCTTATCTTTGACAAAGGAGGCAAGAATATACAATGGAGTAAAGACAGTCTCTTTAACAGGTGGTGCTGGGAAAACTGGTCAACCACTTGTAAAAGAATGAAACTAGACCCCTTTCTAACACCATTCACAAAAATAAACTCAAAATGGATTAAAGATCTAAATGTAAGACCAGAAACTATAAAACTCCTAGAGGAGAACATAGGCAAAACACACTCCGACATAAGTCACAGCAGGATCCTCTATGATCCAACTCCCAGTATACTGGAAATAAAAGCAAAGATAAACAAATGGGATCTAATTAAAATTAAAAGCTTCTGCACAACAAAGGAAACTAAAAGCAAGGTGAAAAGACAGCCTTCTGAATGGGAGAAAACAATAGCAAATGAAACAGCTGACAAACAACTAATCTCAAAGATATATAAGCAACTTATGCAGCTCAACTCCAGAAAAATAAATGATCCAATCAAAAAATGGGCCAAAGAACTAAATAGGCATTTCTCCAAAGAAGACATACGGATGGCTAACAAACACATGAAAAGATGCTCAACATCACTCATTATCAGAGAAATGCAAATCAAGACCACAATGAGGTACCATTTCACACCAGTCAGAATAGCTGCGATCCAAAAGTCTACAAGCAATAAATGCTGGAGAGGATGTGGAGAAAAGGGAACCCTCTTACACTGCTGGTGGGAATGCAAACTAGTACAGCCATTATGGAAAACAGTGTGGAGATTCCTTAAAAATTGCAAATAGAACTGCCTTATGACCCAGCAATCCCACTGCTGGGCATACACACCGAGGAAACCAGAATTGAAAGAGACACATGTACCCCAATGTTCATTGCAGCACTGTTTATAATAGCCAGGACATGGAAGCAACCTAGATGTCCATCAGCAGATGAATGGATAAGAAAGCTGTGGTACATATACACTATGGAATAGTACTCAGCCCTTAAAAAGAATAAATTTGACTCAGTTCTAATGAGATGGATGAAATTGGAACCGATTATACAGAGTGAAGTAAGCCAGAAAGAAAAACACCAATACAGTATACTGACACATATATATGGAATTTAGAAGACAGTGGTGATGACCCTATATGTGAGACAACAAAGAGACACAGAGGTATAGAACGGACTTTTGGACTCTGAGGGAGAGGGAAAGGGTGGGATGGTTTGGGAGAATGGCAATGAAACATGTATATTTTCCTGTAAGAAATGAAGTGCCAATCTATGTTCAATGTAGGATGCAGGATGCATGGGGCTGATGCACAGGATGATTCAAGTAGAGGATGTGGGGTGGGAGGTGGGAGGGGGCTTCGGCTTGGGAGATTGTGTTCACCTATGGCTGATTCGTGTCAATGTATGGCAAAACAAATACAGTATTGTAATATAAAAACAAAACAAAACAAAACAAAAACAAAGTAGATCCTGTACATCAGATAACCTCATCCATAAGTATTTCAGGATACAGACTCATTTTTTAAACAAAATTACAGTACCATTATCACACACAACATTAAATAAAATATCCTCTCTTCTTAAGAACACTCTTAACACAAGTTCAACAGAAGACCACCCTGGAGCCTAAAGTGAAACACAATAAGAAGCCTGCATATGAGTACATGTGAGTCTCCTTGGGAACCCCTGGATCTAGACTTGATGGGGCCAGAGACTTGGGGTAGAGCACTAGGTAGATGGAGGCAGCAGCCAGAGACATTTAAATTACCTCTGTTAATACAACCCACTAGTGCTCATGCACTTGAGAGTCCAGCAGAAATTGGAGCTATAGCATGATATAAAATGGGGTTACTTCAAACCACCAGCTAATAATTTGAAAAAAATAGTTTAATGTTTTCCTTTCACAGTAAAGAGTCAAGCTTGTTCTGTATCATTTTAAACTGTCCACCTTCACAAAGTGCAAACTACTTTTTTGACATAGAAACTGGGTTATGAAATTATTGAGAAAGGACGAAAATTGAAATCACAATATGGGATTCTACACTTGACCTTTGTCACTTGTTACCTGTGACATTAAACAAGTATCTTAGCCCACTGGATTTTATTTTTCCTCATTTATAAATGAACCTGATAAAAGTAACACACAAACTTGTTTCAAGGATGAAATGAAAAAATAAATAATTCTTAGAATGCCATAAAATGAAAGATGTTATATTATTATATGTAATTTTCAATAAAATTTGATTAAACAAGTTTGAAAATGGGGTTACTTGGGAATGGCATTGAAACATGTATACTTTCTTGTAAGAAACAAAGCGCCAATCTATGTTCAATGCAGGATGCAGGATGCATGGGGCTGGTGCACAGGATGATTCAGGTAGAGGATGTGGGGTGGGAGGTGGGAGGGGGCTTTGGCATTGGGACATTGTGTTCACCTGTGGCTGATTCATGTCAATGTATGGCAAAACAAATACAGTATTGTAATTTAAAAATAAATAAATAAATTAAAAAAAAAGCATCAATGGAATATTACTCAGCCATAAAAAGTAAGGTATTTGAGTCAGTTCTGATGAGGTGGATGAACCTAAAACCTATTATACAGAGTGAACTGAGTCAGAAAGAGAAAAATAAATACCGTATTCTGACACATAGATATGGACTCTAGAAGAATGATACTGAAGAACTTATTTACCGGGCAGCAATGGAGAAACAGACATAGAGAATAGACTCATGGACATAGGGTGTGGGAAGGATTGGGTGAGATGGATGGAAAGAGTAACATGGAAACTTACATTACCATGTGTAAAACAAATAGCCAATGGGAATTTGCTGTATGGCTCAGGAAACTCCAACAGGGTCTCTGTATCAACCTAGAGGGGTGGGATGGGGAGGGAGATGGGAGGGAGGTTCAAAAGAATGGGGATATATGTATACCTATGGCTGACTCAAGTGAGGTTTGACAGAAAACAACAAAAGTCTATAAAGCAATTATCCTTCAATAAAAAAATAAGTAATTAAAAAAAAAAAAAGTGCAAAAAATTGTATGGAAACACAAAAGACCTTGAATAGCCAAAACAATCTTGAGAAAGAACAGACCTAATGGAATACATTTTCCTGATTTTGGGCTATTATATGCATCTACAGTAATGAAAACTGCATGATACTGTCACAAAAATAGACATATAGATCAAATATTAAATTTTAAAATGAAAATTAAGGGATTTCTGTCTGTGTTTATACAGATGTGTGTATATCTAGGTATGTATGTGATAAACCTCATATATTTCTATCTTTAAATGGCATGAAGAAATTAATTTATAAATATGTTCTATTTAATTGGCCTAAAGAAATTAAGAACTTATATAAATTCTCTGAAATATAAAAAACTAACCCAAACAAGTTCATGAGATCTAGGAAAAATGCATTATTAAATTATTATTTGGGAGATTGGTTCAAGATGGAGGGGTAGAAGTATTTGTGTTCATCTCCTACTGTGAGAACAGAAAAATAGCAACTACCTGTTGAACAATCATCAACAGGAAGACACTAGAACTACCAAAACAGATACCCCATATCCAAAGGAGAAGCCACAACTGGATGGTAGGAGGGGTGCAATAATTATAAAATCCAATCCCATACTCTCTGAGTAGGTGACCACAAAACTGGAGAATACTAATACCAAATAATTTCTCCCCTTGTTGTGAAGGTTCTGAGCTCCATGTCAGTTTTCTCAGCTTGGAAATCCAGCTTGGGACTGGGAATCCCCAGGGAATCTGACTTTGCAGGCCAGAGGGATTTGATTGCAAGACTTCAAAAGGACTGGGAGAAACAGAGACTCCACTCTTGGATGACACACAAAAAATCTTGCTTGCACCAAGAACCAGAGGAAGGAGCAGCGACCCCAGAGGAGACTGAACCAGACCAAACTGCTAGTGTTGGGTGGTCTCCTGAGGAGGCATGGGTCATCAGTGCTTGTCTCAGGGAAGGGGGCTTTGGCAGCAGCAGTCTTGAGAAGTACTTCTTGGCACAAGATCTCTTGAAGGTCACCACTAGCCCTACCATAAAGCCTGTAGACTCCAGGGCTGGGTCACCTCAGGGCAAACAGCTAATAGAGAGGGAGCTCAGCCCCACCCATTAGCAGTCAATTGGATCAAGATTTTACTGAGCATGAATATGCCTACCAGACTATGACCCAAGATTTCCCACCACCAGTTACTCCCATCTTAGAGGGGCAGATAGAAAAAGCAAGAACTACATTGCCATAGCTTCTAGAATGGAAGCCACATCACAGAAGATTAATCAATAGGAAACAGCAGAGGGTTATGTCCAAGAGAAAGGGACAATATAAACCTCTGAAAGATAACTAAATGAAGTGGAGATAGTCAACCTTCCAGAAAAATAATATAGAATAATGATAGTGAAGATGATTCAGGATCTCAGAAAAAGAATAGAGAAGATGCAAGGGAGGTTTATCAAAGACCTAGAAGAACTAAAGAGCAAACAGAAAGAGATGAGCAATATATTAGAAAGAAAGAATAGTAGAAAAACTGAGGCAGAAGAATGAATAAGGGACCTGAAAGACAGAATGGTAGAAATCACTGCTGCAAGAGAGAATATGGAAAAAAGAATGGAAAAAATGAGTAAGACAACATTAAATGCATCAACATTCTCATTATAGGAGTCTCATAAGGAGAAGAGAGAGTGAAAGTACCTGAGCAAACATTTGAAAGGATAGTAGGCTGAAAACTTCCCTAAAATGGGAAATATTCAACCACATCCAGGAAGTGCAGAGAGTCCCAGGCAGGATAAACCCAAGGAAGAACATAGTGAGACACATAGTAATCAAACTGACAAAAACTGAAGAAAGAGATAAAATATTAAAAGCAACAAGGGAAAAAAAAGCAACAACATGCAAGGGAACTCCCATAAGGTTATCAGCTGATTTCTCAAAGAAACTCAACAAGCCAGAAGGGAATGGCACGGTATATTTAAAGTGATTAAAGGGAAGAACCTACAACCCAGTACGACTCTTGTTCAGATTTATGATGAAATCAAAAGCTTTACAGACAAGCAAAAGTTAAGAGAATTCAGCATCACCAAACCAGTTCTATAACATATGCTAAAGGAACTTCTCTAGACAGAAAAAGACAAGAAAAGGAAAAGACCTACACAAAACAACCCAAAACAATTAAGAAAACAGTAATAGGATTATACATTTAAGGTATTGATAATTACCTTAAATGCAAATGGATTAAGTGCACCAACCAAAAGACATAGACTGGCTGGGCAGATGAAAATGTGTGTGCATGCATATCTGCTTACCCCATCACTCTACTTAACCCCTCAAACTGTATGTAATTATTTTATATTGTTAGGTTAATTGTATTTCCATTATGGCTTGCTCTTATAATTATCTTTTGATTTTTGTCTGGCTATTGATTGTGAAAACTGATAAGTATCTTTTACTATTGTGATTATGTAACTATTAACCTCTTACAAATGTGAGAGTTTGACCATAAAGAATGCTGAGCACTGAAGAGTTGATGCTTTCCAACTGTGGTGCTGGAGAAGACTCTTGCGATTCCCTTGGACAGGAAAGAGATCAAACCAGTCAATTCTGAAGGAAATCAGCCCAGAATATTCATCAGAAGGACTGATGTTCAAGCTGAAACTCCAATATTTTAAAGTGAAAGTGACAGTTGCTCACTCATGTCTGACTCTGTGACTCCATGGATTACATAGTCCATGGAATTCTCCAGGCCAGAATACTGGAGTGGGTAGCCTTTCCTTTCTCCAGTTGATCTCCCCAACCCAGGGATGGAACCAGAGTCTCCTGCATTGCAGGTGGATTCTTTACCAACTGAGCTATCAGGAAAGCCCTCCAATATTTTGTGGACCTGATAAGCCAGCTCATTGGAAAAGACCCTGATTCTGGGAAAGATTGTAGGCAAGAGTGGAGGGGGACAACAGAGGATGAGATAGTTGGATGTCACCAGTAATTCAATGAACATGAATTTGAGCAAACTCTGGGACTTAGTGAAGGATAGGGAAGCCTGGCATGCTGCTGTTCATGGGGTTGCAAAAGACAGAAACGACCTAGTTCCTGAAGTAAACTGATCATGATTGGGGTGGTCTGGTACTCCCCATTTCCTTAAGAGTTTTCCACAATTTATTTTGATCCCCACAGTCAAAGGCTTTAGCATACTCAATGAAGCCAAAGTAGGTGTTTTTCTGGAACTCCTTTGCTTTCTCCATAATACAATGAATGTTGACAATTTGATCTCTGATTTCTCTACCTTTTATAAACCCAACTTGTACATCTGGAAGTTCTTTGTTCATGTACTGCTGAAGACTAGTTTGAAGGATTTTAAGCAAAATCTTGCTAGCAGTAGTCTGTGATAATTTCTATATATATACTATAAAACATAAAAAGAACTGCTAAAACAAATCAAAACATTTTCTCTAAAACCTTAGCAGTGAAGATAAAATGGAATCACAAAATATATTCAAGGAGCAGATAAAATAAGAAAAAAACAATGAACAAAAACATATTTGACAAACACACAATAGAGTAGGACAATAAATTTAAAACAAAACATGTCAACAATCACACGAATTTGTCAGCTTGGATAAATAAGCAAGACCCAACTATAGGCTGCCTATAAGAAAAAGACTAAATATAAAGAAAAATAGGTTAAAAGTAACAGAAAAATGTATACTATGCTGGTACTGAGCAAAGAAAGATCAAGTTACTATATAATATCAGACAAAGTAGATTTTAAAACAAAAACATATTACTAGAAATGAATAGGCTTATTTCATAAGAAATAACATGTCAGTTCAAAAAGAAGCAGTCATATTAAATGTGTATGGGCCTAATAAAAGAGCTTTGAAATATAGAAAGTGTAAACAAATAGATTTTTGCTAGGAGAACCGGCCAAATCTATAATTATGATCGGGGATTTCAATACTCCTCTGTCAATAAATGCTTGAACACGCAGTCAGAAAATAAGTAGGTATAAAAGATCTGAACAGTACTACCAACCAGTGTGACCTAATTCACATTTATATAGCACTCTTCTCTATGTCAATAGAATATACATACTTTCCAAATATACATAAGCCATTTGCCAAAATGGATTATATTATGAACACTGAGGTGAGTTTGAGGGTTTCCCTGTTAGCCCCGCTGGTAAAGAATCCACCTGCAATGTAGGAGACTCCAGTTTTACTCCTGGGTCAAGAAGATCCACTGGTGAAGGGATAGGCTATCCACTCCAGTATTCTTGGGCTTCCTGGTGGCTTAGACGGTAAAGAATCCATCTGAAATATGGGAGATATTGGTTCAGTCCCTGGGCTGGGAAGATCCCCTGGAGAAGGGAACGGCTGCCCACTCCACAAGGCCTGGAGAATTCCATGGACTGTATAGTTCATGGGGTTGCAAAGAGTTGGACACAACAATTTTCACACACATACATATGGTGAGTTTTAATAAATTTCAATGAGTTCAAGTCTGAAAAGGTATGTTCTATTTTCAAATGAAATTAAATTAAAAGTCAATAACAGAGATTTCGGCCAAGATGGCAGAGTAGAGAGACAACGAATTCATCTTTCACAGACACAACGAATTTACAACTATTTACAGAGCATTAGTGAGAAAGACCAGAACCTACCAGGAAAATCTCCTCACAACTAAAAACCTAAAGAAGGAACCACAGTGAGACAGAGAGGAAGGGTGGATATAGGTGTATAGTTAAGGTTTACATGCCATATGAATGATCCTTGAATAGGAGATGATTATAATTGCAGAGGTTCTTCCCAAGAAATCAGGAGTTTGGACACATTAGGTTCCCAAGTCCAAGGTTTCCTCATTGAGGAAAAAAGAGGCCTTGGAATGATTGGAGTTGATAGCCAACAGGTCTTATTTTGAGGAGACAAAGATAGTAGTGAGAAATAGAGTCTCCACTCTTAAAGGGCACACACAAAACCTCCCAAAGACCCAGGACAGAGGTAGTTATTTGAAAGGTGTCTGGGTCAGGCCCACTTGCTCATCTTGGAAAACCTCCTGGTAATGTGAGAGAACTCAGCTGGAGCCCATTCTGGGGACATAGACACTGATGACAGCCATTCTGGAGCTTATTCTGCCATACAGACACTGACGCTGGATCTTCCCTCTAGGTCATTAGCCTCAGTACCCAGCCTCACTCCTGCCCACCAGCCTGCCGGCGGTACTACTGGGATGCCTCAGGCTAATGAATAGCTTGACAAGGACACAGGCCCACCCACAAGTAGGCCGGTGGCCTTAAGACCCCTGAGCCCACATAGCCTAGGAACTTTCCCAACAAAACTGTTTTGGCACTAGAAATAGAAATTCCAGGGCCCTGCAGATAGACATTCTGCACCTACCATCATTTCCACCTACCATCAGCTTTTTCCATCCATGGGGCACCCTTGGGTCCTGGCCCCACCAATAAGCAGTACCAGGTCTGAGACTCCTTGGGCTCATAGGCTAGCCACTCCATTATATGGCCCCATGCACTGGCAGGCCAGAACCAGCTTTGGGAACCCATAGCCAGCCATGTCAAGGACTGGCCACATTCACAGGCAGGTGGGCACTAGATCTGGGAATCCCAAACCACACACTCTATAATCTGCCTTTGACTATGAGTGAGCCAGCACTAACTCCAAGACTTTCCAGTTTTTGAAGCCAGCAGCCTCATGACATGGCCCTGACAAACAATGGACAGCTGTCTCTGAACAAGACAGGGCCTGGTAATCAAACCAAACAGGGGTCAGCTAGGCCTACTAATCTACCCACATTAGTCAGCACAATAAAACAAAAGGATGCACATAGCCAACATACATAATAACACTTAGATCACCTACTTCAGGTGACCAGAGGGGGCCTCTCCCATAAAAAACCACTACTCAAAGGTTAGAAAATATGACTGACCTACCACATATAAGGAAATAAAAACAGCAAATTAAGAAAAAGTAAGTGACAAATATAAATGTTCCAAATGAAGAAATAAGATAAAAAACTAGAAGAATTAAGTGAAGTGGAGATGGGCAATCTACCCAGTAAAGAGAAAGAGTTGAAGATAATAATCATAAACATTCTCAAATAAATCAAGAGAATATTAAATGAACAGAGTAAGAAGTTAGATATTTTTAGAGTTAGAAAATATAAAGAATAACCAGAGATGAATATAATAATAAATGAAATGAAACACCCTAGAAAGAATTAACAATAGGTTAGATGATGCTGAGGAACAAGTCAGGGAGATGGAAGACAGAGTAGTATAAATAATGTAAGATGAACAGAAAAAAAAAAAATGAAAAGAAATGAGGATAGTTTAAGAGACCTCTGAGATGACATTGAGTACTAACATTCACATCATAGGGGTCCCAGAAGGAGAAGAGAGAGAGATCATATTTGAAGACATAATAGCTGAAAATTTCCATAACCCGGGACAGGAAACAGCCATCTAGGACCAGCAGCATAGTGAGTCCCAAATAGGATCAACTCAAAGAGGACCATGCCAAGACACATTGTAATTAAAATGGCAAAAGTGAACGATGGAGAAAATGAAAAGGAATAGATGAAAAGCAACAAGTTATGTAAAGGGAACTCCCATAAGGCTATTAGCTGACTTTTAAGCACAATTGTTCACCAAAAAGGAGAAGCATGTTATATTTTAAGTGATGAAAGGAGAAAACTACAAAGCTACAAAAGAATTATGCTCCATTGAGTAAGGCTTTCATTCAAATTTGATGGAGAGATTGTAAGTATTACAGAGAATAAAAAGCTAAGAATTCAGTATCACCAAAGCAGATTTGTAAGAAATGTTACAGGGCATTCTATAAGCAAAAAACAAAGAGTGAGAAATATGAAAGCAAATGTAAAATAGTTAAATCACCCATATATAAAGCTATTAGGAAGGTTAAGAGACAAGCATAGTAAAATCCTTTATACTCACAATTAATATGTAAAATATTATGATAAAAAAGTAATGGGGGGTAGAATAAAAATTCAACATTGTTGCAATTCATTCTAACGTCTTTAAGATATGAACATCTTAAAATAATCATGCTTATATACAGATTGCTGCATATAAGTCTCATAGTAATCATGAATCAGAAATCTATAACAGATTCACAGAGAAAAGAGAGAAAAATTCAAATATAATGCTAAAGACACTAAAGGTACCAGAGCAAAAGAAGAATAAAAGAGTGAAAAAATTACCCCCAAATCCCCAAACAATTGAAAAAATGGCAATAAATATACACTTATCAATAATTACTTAAAGTGTAAACATTAAATACTCCAATCAAAAGACACAGAATAACTGAACAAATACAAATGCAAAACCTTTATATGTGCTGCCTACAAGAAAATCACCGCAGATCTATCTATTAATAAAGAAACAAAGTGAAGGGATGGAAAAAACACTCCATGTAAATGCAAATTAAAGAAAGTTGGTGTAGCAATACTTTTATCACACAAAGTATACATTAGAACAAAGACTGTCACAAGAGACAAAGAAGAGCTTTGAGGTCAACACAAGGGATCAATCCAAGAAGAAGACGTAACAATTTTAAGTATTTATTCACCTAACATGTGCTTAATCACTCAGTCATATCCAACTTTTTGCGACTGATTGGACTGTGGCCTGTCAGGCTCCTGTGTCCATGGGATGTTTCAGGTAAGAATACTGGAGTGGGTTGCCATTTCCTCCTCATAGGCCAACCTAAATACATGATGCAAATTTTAACAGACATAAAGGAAGACGTTAACAGTAACACATAAAAGTAGCAGAATAAACGAAAAAATAAAAGCAAAAAATTGAGGATAGTCTCAGAGACCTCTGGGACAATACTAAATGCACCAACTTTTGGATTTTATGGGTCCCAGAAGGAGAAGAATAAAAGTTCATATAAATGTATTTTTATAATTTTTGTGACTTTTTTTTCCTTTAATATTGTATTTTGGAAAATCCAACCTCTACTCTAGATTTTTAATTGTTGCTTTTGGGTATTTGTTACCAATTTTTACCTTTAAGAACCCAATCTTCAGTACCCACTTTTACTTGGGAGCGAGATTACTGGCTTGACTGCTCTCTCCCGCTTTGGACTCTCCTTTTTCTCCACCAGGTCGCCTCTGTCTCCTCCCTCCCCCTTCTCTTCTCTACCCAATTCTGTGAATCTCTTTGTGTGTTCCGGACGGTGGAGAACACTTAGGGAACTGATTACTGGTTGGATATGTCTCTCTCCTTTTGACTCCCCCTTTATTCTCCTGGCCACCTCTGTATTCTTCCTTCATCTTCTCTTCTCTGTGTAACTCTGTGAACATCTCGGAGTGGTCCAGACTGTGGAGCGCACATAAGCAAGTGATTACTGGCTAACTTGCTCCCTTCTCTTTGGATTCCACCTCATCTCATCCAGGTCATGTCTATCTCCCCCCCTCTCTTCTCTTGTCTGTGTAACTGTGAACCTTTCTGGGTGTCCCTCACTGTGGAGAAACTTTTCATTAACTTAGATGTTTTATCAACAGTCTGTATAGATGGAGAAGTCTTGAGGCTAATCCTGAGAACACCAGAGAAGTCCTGACTACAGGGAACATTAATCGACAGGAGCTCATCAAACACCTCCATACCTACACTGAAACCAAGCACCACTCAAGGGTCAACAAGTTCCAGAGCAAGACATACCATGCAAATTCTCCAGCAACACAGGAACACCGCTCTGAGCTTCAATATACAGGCTGCCCAAGGTCACTCCAAACCCACTGACATCTCATAACTCATTACTGGACACTTCAGTGCACTCCAGAGAGAAGAAATCCAGCTCCACCCACTAGAACACTGACACAAGCTTCCCTAACCAGGATATCTTGACAAGCCATCCGTACAACCCCACCCACAGCGAGGAAACTCTACAATAAAGTGAACTCCACAAACTGCCAGAATACAGAAAGGTCACCCCAAATTCAGCAATATAAACAAGATGAAGAGACAGAGAAATACCCAGCAAGTAAAGGAACAGGAGAAATGCCCACCAAATCAAACAAAAGAGGAAGGGATAGGGTATCTACCTGATAAAGAATTTCAAATAATGATAATGAAAATGATCCAAAATCTTGAAATAAAAATGGAATCACAGATAAACAGCCTAGAGACAAGGATTGAGAAGATGCAAGAAAGGTTTAACAAGGACCTAGAAGAAATAAAAAGTCAATATAAAATGAATAATGTGATAAATGAGATCAGAAACACTCTGGAGGCAACAAATAGTAGAATAATGGACGCAGAAGATAGGATTAGTGAAATAAAAGATAGAATGGTAGAAATAAATGAATCAGAGAGGAAAAAAGAAAAACGAATAAAATGAAATGAGGACATTCTCAGAGACCTCCAGGACAATAGGAAATGTTCCAATATTCGAATTATAGGAGTCCCAGAAGAAGACAGAAAGACCATGAGAAAATACTTGAGGAGATAATAGTTGAAAACTTCCCTAAAATAATCACCCAAGTCCAAGAAACCCAGAGAGTCTCAAACAGGATAAACCCAAGGCGGAACACCCCAAGACACATATTAATCAAATTAATAAAGATCAAACACAAAGAACAAATATTAAAAGCAGCAAGGGAAAAACAACAAATAACAACAAATAACACATAAGGGGATTCTCTTCAGGATAACAGCTAATCTTTCAATGGAAACTCTTTAGACCAGGAGGGAATGGCAAGAAATACTTAAAGTGATAAAAGAAAATAACCTACAGCCTAGATTACTGTACCCAGCAAGGATCTCATTCAAATATGAAGGAGAAATCCAAAGCTTTACAGACAAGCAAAAGCTGACAGAATTCAGCACCATCAAACCAGCTCTCCAACAAATGCTAAAAGATATTCTCTAGAGAGGAAACATAAAAGGGCATATAAACCCAAACCCAAAACAGTAAAGTAAATGGCAACAGGATCATACTTATCAATAATCACCTTACACATAAATGGGTTGAATGCCCCAACCAAAAGACAAAGACTGGCTGAATGGATACAAAAACTAGACCCCTATATATGTTGTCTACAAGAGACTCACCTCAAAACAAGGGACACATACAGACTAAACGTGAAGGTCTGGAAAAAGATATTCCATGCAAATAGAGACCAAAAGAAAGCAGGAGTAGAAATACTCATATCAGATAAAATAAGACTTTAAAACAAAGGCTGTGAAAAGAGACAAAGAAGGACACTACATAATGTTCAAAGGATCAATCCAAGAAGAAGATATAAGAATTATAAATATACATGCACCCAACATAGGAGCACCGCAATATGTAGGGCAAATGCTTACAAATATGAAAGGGGAAATTAACAATAACACAATAATAGTGGGAGACTTTAATACCCCACTCACATCTATGGACAGATCAACTAAACAGAAAATTCACAAAGAAATGCAAACTTTAAATGATACAATAGACCAGTTAGACCTAATTGATATCTATAGGACATTTCACTCCAAAACAATGAATTTCATCTTTTTCTCAAGTACTCACGGAACCTTCTCCAGGATAGATCACATCCTGGGCCATAAACCTAGCCTTGATAAATTAAAAAAAAGTGAAATCGTTCCAAGCATCTTTTCTGACCATAGTGCAGTAAGATTAGATCTCAATTACAGGAGAAAAACTATTAAAAATTCCAACATAT
The DNA here is from genome assembly GCA_917880005.1 of Nanger dama. Lineage (NCBI taxonomy): Eukaryota > Metazoa > Chordata > Mammalia > Artiodactyla > Bovidae > Nanger > Nanger dama. The sequence continues at coordinate 4,759,694 of CAKJTW010000044.1, read as the reverse complement.
GAAGGCTGAACCACACGCTTCTGTATAACCAATAAATCACAGAAGAAATCAAAAAAGAATTCAAAATATGCATAGAAATCAATGAAAATTAAAACACAACAACCCAAAACCTGTGGGACACTATAAAAGCAGTGCTAAGGGAAACTTCATAGCAATATAGGCATACCTCAAGAAATAAGAAAAAAGTCAAAAAAATAACCTGACTCTACACCTAAAGCAACTAGAAAAGGAAAAAATGGATAACCCCAGGGTAGGCAGAAGGAAAGAAATCTTAAAAATTAGGGCAGAAATAAATGCAAAAGAAACAAAAGAGACCATAGCAAAAATCAACAAGGCCAAAAGCTGGTTCTTTGAAAGGATAAATAAAATTGACAAACCATTAGCCAGACTCATCAAGAAACAAAGGGAGAAAAATCAATCAATAAAATTAGAAATGAAAATGGAGAGATCACAACAGACAACACAGAAATACAAAGGATCATAAGAGACTACTATCAGCAATTATATGCCAATAAAATGAACAACGTGGAAGCAATGGACAAATTCTTAGAAAAGTACAACTTTCCAAATGTGAACCAGGAAAAAATAGAAAATCTTAACAAATCCATCACAAGCACAGAAATTGACACTATAATCAGAAATCTTCCAGCAAACAAAAGCCCAGGTCCAGATGGCTTCACAGCTGAATTTTACCAAAAATTTAGAGAACAGCTAACACTGATCCTACTGAAACTCTTCCAGAAAATTGCAGAGGAAGGTAAACTTCCAAACTCATTCTATGAGGCCACCATCACCCTAATACCAAAACCTGACAAAGATGCCACAGAAAAAGAAAACCACAGGCCAATATCACTGATGAACATAGATGCAAAAATCCTTAACAAAATTCTAGCAATCAGAATCCAACCACACATTAAAAAGTTCATACTCCATGACCAAGTGGACTTTATCCCAAGGATGCAAGGATTCTTCAATATCTGCAAATCAGTCAATGTAATTCACCACATTAACAAATTGAAAAATAAAAGCCATATGATTATCTCAATAGATGCAGAGAAAGCCTTTGACAAATTCAACATCCATTTATGATAAAAACTCTCCAGAAAGCAGGAATAGAAAGAACATATCTCAACACCATAAAAGCTATATATGACAAACCCACAGCAAACATTATCCTCATGGTGAAAAATTGAAAGCATTTCCCCTAAAGTCAGGAACAAGACAAGGGTGCTCACTTTCACCGCTACTATTCAACATAGTTCTGGAAGTTTTGGCCACAGCAATCAGAGCAGAAAAAGAAATAAAAGGAATCCAAATTGGAAAAGGAGAAGTAAAACTCTCACTATTTGCAGATGCCATGATCCTCTACATAGAAAACCCTGAAGACTCCACCAGAAAATTACTAGAGCTTATTCAGAAAATAAATATAGTAAAGTTTCAAGATATAAAATCAACACACAGAAATCCCTTGCATTCCTATACACTAATAATGAGAAAGTAGAAAAAAAAATTAAGGAAACAATTCCATTCACCATTGCAATGAAAAGAATAAAATACTTAGGAATATATCTACCTAAAGAAGCTAAAGACCTATATATAAAACTATAAAACCCTGGTGAAAGAAATCAAAGAGAACACTAATACATGGAGAAATATACCATATTCGTGTGTCAGAAGAATCAATATAATGAAAATGAGTATACTACCCAAAGCAATCTACAGATTCAATGCAATCCCTATCAAGCTACCAGCGGTATTTTTCACAGAGCTAGAGCAAATAATTTCACAGTTTGTATGGAAATACAAAAAAACCTCAAATAGCCAAAGCAATCTTGAGAAAGAAGAATGGAACTGGAGGAATCAACCTGCTTGACTTCACGCTCTACTACAAAGCCACAGTCATCGAGACAGTATGGTACTGGCACAAAGACAGAAATATAGATCAATGGAACAAAATAGAAAGCCCAGAGGTAAATCCACACACCTATGGACACCTTATCTTTGACAAAGGAGGCAAGAATATACAATGGATTAAAGACAATCTCTTACAATTGGTGCTGGAAAAACTGGCCAACCACTTGTAAAAGAATAAAACTAGAACACTTTCTAACACCATACACAAAAATAAACTCAAAAAGGATTAGGGATCTAAATGTAAGACCAGAAACTATAAAACTCCTAGAGGAGAACATAGGCAAAACACTCTCTGACATAAATCACAGCAGGATCCTCTATGACCCACCTCTCAGAATATTGGCAATAAAAGCAAAAATAAGCAAATGGAATCTAATTAAAATTAAAAGCTTCTGCACAACAAAGGAAATTATAAAAGACAGCCTTCATAATGGGAGAAAATAATAGCAAATGAAGCAACTGACAAACAACTAATATCAAAAATATACAAGCGAATCTTGCAGCTCAACTCCAGAAAAATAAATGACCCAATCAAAAAATGGGCCAAAAACTAAATAGACATTTCTCCAAAGAAGACATACAGATGGCTAACAAACCAAACAATGAGGTACCATTTCACTTCAGTCAGAATGGCTACTATCCAAATGTCTATAAGCAATAAATGCTGGAGAAGGTGTGGAGAAAGGGAACCCTCTTATACTGTTGGTGGGAATGCAAACTAGTATAGCCACTAATGATAACAGTGTGGAGATTCCTTAAAAAACTGCAAATAGAACAGCCTTATTACCCAGCAACCCCACTGCTGGGCATACATACTGAGGAAACCAGAATTGAAAGAGACATGTGTACCCCAATGTTCATCACAGCACTGTTTATAATAGCCAAGACATACAAGCAACCTAAATGTCCATCAGCAGATGAATGGATAAGAAAGCAGTGGTGCATATACACAATGGAATATTACTCAGCCATTAAAAAGAATACATTTGAATCAGTTCTAATGAGGTGGATGAAACTGGAGCCGATTATACATAGTGAAGTAAGCCCAAAAGAAAAACACCAATACAGTATACTAACAAATAGCTGTGAAAAGAAGAGAGGTGAAAAGCAAAGGAGAAAAGGAAAGATATAAACATCTGAATGCATAGTTCCAAAGAATAGCAAGAAGAGATAAGAAAGCCTTCTTCAGCAAGCAATGCAAAGAAATAGAGGAAAACAACAGAATGGGAAAGACTAGAGATCTCTTCAAGAAAATCAGAGACACTAAGGGAACACTTCATGCAAAGATGGGCTCGATAAAGGACAGAAATGTTTTGGACCTAACAGAAGCAGATGATATTAAGAAGAGGGGGCAAAAATACATGGAAGAACTATACAAAAAGATCTTTATGACCCAGATAATCATGATGATGTGATCACTCATCTAGAGCCAAACATCTTGGAATGTGAAGTCAAGTGGGCCTTAGAAAGCATCACTACGAACAAAGCTAGTGGAGGAGATGGAATTTCAGTTGAGCTGTTTCAATTCCTGAAAGATGATGCTGTGAAAGTGCTGCACTCAATATGCCAGCAAATTTGGAAAACTCAGCAGTGGCCACAGGACTGGAAAAGGTCGGTTTTCATTCCAATCCCAAAGAAAGGCAATGCCAAAGAATGCTCAAACTTCTGCACAATTGCACTCATCTCACAGGCTAGTAAAGTAATGCTCAAAATTCTGCAAGCCAGGCTTCAGCAATACATGAACCGTGAACTCCCTGATGTTCAAGCTGGTTTTAGAAAAGGCAGAGGAACCAGAGATCAAATTGCCAACATCTGCTGGATCATGGAAAAAGCAAGAGAGTTCCATAAAAACATCTCTTTCTGCTTTATTGACTATGCCAAAGCCTTTGACTGTGTGGATCACAATAAACTGTGGAAAATTCTGAGAGAGATGGGAATACCAGAATCTGTATGTAGGTCAAGAAACAACAGTTAGAACTGGACATGGAACAACAGACTGGTTCCAAATTGGAAAAGGAGTACATCAAGGCTGTATATTGTCACCCTGCTTATTTAACTTATATGCACAGTACATCATGAGAAACGCTGGACTGGAAGAAACACAAACTGGAATCAAGATTTCTGGGAGAAATATCAGTAACCTCAGATATGCAGATGACACCACCCTCATGGCAGAAAGTGAAGAGGAACTAAGAAGCCTCTTGATGAAAGTGAAAGTGGAGAGTGAAAAAGTTGGCTTTAAGCTCACCATTCAGAAAACAAAGATCATGGCATCCGGTTCCATCACTTCATGAGAAATAGATGGGGAAACAGTGGAAACAGTGTCAGACTTTTTGGGGGCTCCAAAATTACTGCGGATGGTGACTGCAGCCATGAAATTAGAAGACACTCCTTGGAAGAAAAGTTATGACCAACGTAGATAGTATATTCAAAAGCAGAGAGATTACTTTGCCGACTAAGGTCCGTCTAGTCAAGGTTATGGTTTTTCCTGTGGTCATGTATGGATGTGAGAGTTGAACTATGAAGAAGGCTGAGTGCCGAAGAATTGGTGCTTTTGAACTGTGGTGTTGGAGAAGACTCTTGAGAGTCCCTTGGACTGCAAGGAAATCCAACCAGTCCATTCTGAAGGAGATCAACCCTGAGATTTCTTTGGAAGGAATGATGCTGAAGCTGAAACTCCAATACTTTGGCCACCTCATGTGAAGAGTTGACTCACTGGAAAAGACTCTGATGCTAGGAGGGATTGGGGGCAGGAGGAGAAGGGGATGACCGAGGATGAGATGGCTGGATGGCATCACGGACTCGATGGATGTGAGTCTGAGTGAACTCCGAGAGATGGTGATGAACAGGAGGCCTGGCATGCTGCGATTCATGGGGTGGCAGAGTAGGACACGACTGAGCCACTGAACTGAACTGGACACATATATATGGAATTTAGAAAGATGTTAATGATAACCCTGTATGCGGACAGTGAAAGAGATGTAAAGAAGTCTTTTGGAGTCTGTGGGAGAGGGAGACTGTGGGATGATTTGGGAGAATGGAATTGAAACCTATATAATATCATGTAAGAAACCAATTGCCAGTCTAGGTTTGATGCAGAATACAGGATTCTCGGGGCTGGTGCACTGGGATGACCCAGAGAGATGGTATGGGGAGGGAGGTGGCAGGGGGTTCAGGATTGGGAACTCATGTACACCTGTGGCAGATTCATGTTGATGTATGGCAAAACCAATATGGTATTGTAAAGTAAGATAAAAAATTTAAAAAAATAAAAATAAAATAGACAACCATCAAGAACCTACTGTATAGCACAGGGAGTTCTGCACAATTTTCTGTAATAACCTAAACTGGAAAGGAATTTGAAAAAGGATAGATATATGCATATGTATAACTGAATCACTTTATTGTACACTTGCAAGTAACACAACGTTGTTAAACAACTGTACTCTAATATAAACTAAATTTTTTTTTTAAACAGAGGAGTAGCCTGTCTGTTGCTAAATCTCTGCAAGGAAAATTTTGGAAGGCTTCTGAGACATGGTTTGACAGAATCTCTGCTCCCAGCACAATATTGTGATTAATATCTGTTCTCTAGGAACAAACCTACTAATCTGCTTCTACCACCCATGTCAAATTTAGAAATGGAATAAGTTCTTTTTGATCAGATAGTCTCCAGGCTAAATCTAAAGTCATATTTCACATTTTCATTCTCCTTTATTCTCCCAGTCATTGTCTCATTCATTATCCCTTATTATAAGATTCATATATTAATTTTTTACTAAAATTTTCTGGTAATAACAGAGGATGTGTGAAAATTATGAAAAATAATGGATATTTGGTGATATTTTTAAGAAAGATTATCATATCACATGTGGTACCACAGATTTTGCAGTCCACTTCCCTAACTTGCCTTTTCATACTGTTCATGGAGTTCTCAAGGCAAGAAGACTGAAGTGGTTTGCCAATCTCTTCTCCAGTGAAAAGGCAAAAAGATATAACACTGAAAAATAAACTCTGCAGGTCAGTAGGTGTCCAATATATTACTGGGGAAGTGCACAGAAATAGCTACAGAAAGAATGAAGCAGCTCACCCAAAGTAGAAATGATGCCCAGTTGTGGGTGTGTCTTGTGGTGAAGTCCAATGTTGTAAAGAACAATACTGCATGGGAACCTGGAACATGAAGTCCATGAATAAAGATAAATTGCATGTGATCAAACAGGAGATGGCAAGAGTGAACATCGAAATTTTAGCAATCAGTGAACTAAAAGGGACAGAAATGGGTGAATTTAATTTAGATTATTTGGCAAGAATCCTTTAGAAGGAATGGAGCTCTCATTGTCAACAAAAGAATCCAAAATGCAGTACTTAGTTGCAATCTCAAAATGACAGAATGATCTCAGTTCATTTCCAAGGCAAATCATTCCACATCACATTAATCAAAGTCTATGCCCCAATGACTAATGCTGAAGAAAATGAAGTTGAATGATTCTGTGAAGACCTACAAGACCTCCTAGAACCAACTCAAAACAAAGCAAAACAAAACAAAGAAACTTTTTCATCATAGGGGCCTGGAATGCAAAAGTAGGAAGTCAAGAGATACTTGGAGAAAAAGCCAAGTTTGACCTTGAAGTACAAAATGAAGCAGGGCAAAGTCTAACAGAGCTTTTCCAAGAGAAAAAATTGGTCATAGAAAACATCCTCTTCCAACACAAGAGATGATTCTACACATGGGCATTACTAGATGGCTAATACTTAAATCTTATTATAGTCTTTGCAGCTGAAGGTGGAGAAGCTCTATACAGTCAGCAAAAACAAGACCTGGAGCTGACTGTGGTTCAATTCATCAGTTCTTTATTGCAAAATTCAGGCTCATACTGAGGAAATTAGGGGAAATTGGGCTACTGCTGGGCTTTCCTGGTGGTCCCATGGTAAAGAATCCACCTGCAATGCAAGAGACCTGGGTTTGATCCTTGGGTTGGGAAGATTCCCTGGAGGAGGGCATGGCAAGCCACTCTAGTATTCTTGCCTAGAGAATCCCCCATGGACAGAGCAGTCTGGTGGCCTACAGTACTTGGGGTCACAAAGAGTCGGATATGGCTGAACGACTAAGCACAGTACAGTACAGGGGAAATCACTAGGTCATTTAGGTATGACTCAAATCAAATTCCTTATGATTATACAGTGAAAGTGACAAATAGATTCAAAGAACTAGATCTGGTAGACAGAGTGTTTGAAGAACATGGATGGAGGTTTGTGACATTGTACAGGAGGTCATGATCAAAACCATCTCCAAGGAAAAGAAATGCAGGAAGTTGGAGTGGTTGTCTGAGGAGACCTTACAAATAGCTGACAAAGAAGAGAAGCAAAAGGCAAAGGAGAAAGGGAAAAATATACCCTACTGAGTGCAGAGCTTCAGAGAAGAGCAAAGAGAGATAAGAAAGCCTTAAATGTACAATGCAATGAAACAGAGGAAAACAATAGAATGAAAAAGACTAGAGATCTCTTTAAGAAAACTGGAGATACCAATGGAACATTTCATGAAAGATGGACACAATAAAGGACAAAAATGGCAAGTACCTAATGAAAGCAGAAGAGATTAAGAGGTGGCAAGAATACGCAGAGGAACTGTACAAAAGGTCTTAGTGACCCAGATAATCATGATGGTGTGGTCACTCACCTAGAGCCAGACATCCTGGAGTGTGAAGTCAACTGGGCCTTAGAAAGCATTGCTATGAACAACACTAGTGGAGGTGATGGAATTCCAGCTGAGCTATTTCACATTCAAAAGATAATGCTGTGAAAGTACTGTACTCAATATGCTAGTAAATTTGGAAAACTCAGCAGTGGCCACAGGACTGGAAATGGTTAGTTTTCATTCCAATCCCAAAGAAATGCAATAGCAAAGAACGTTCAAACTACCATTCAGTGGCAATCATTTCATATGCTAGCAAGATTATGCTCAGAATCCTTCAAGCTTGACTTCAGTAGTACACAAACTGAGAAATTCCTGATGCACAAACTCAATTTAGAAAAGGCAGAGGAACCAGAGATCAAATTACCAACATCTGCTGGATCATAGAAAAAGCAAGAGAATTCCAAGAAAACATCTTCTGCTTCATTGGCTATGCTAAATCTTTCGACTGTGTGTATCACAACAAACTGTGGAATATTCTTAAAGAAGTGGAAATACCAGACCACCTTACTTGCCTCATGAGAAACCTGTATGCAGGACAAGTTAAGCAATAGTTAGAACTGGACATGGAACAACGGACTGGTTCAAATTGGGAAAGGAGTACATCAAGACTGTATATTGTCACCCTGCTCATTTAAATTATATGCAGAGTATATCACATGAAATGCTGGACTGGATGACTCATAAGCTGGAATTAAGACTGCCAGGAGAAATATCAACAACCTCAGATATGCATATTATACCACTCTAATGGCAGAAAGTGAAGAGGAACTAAAGAGCCTCTTGATGAGTGTGAAAGAGAAGAGTGAAAAAGTGAATGTTGAAACTGAACATTTAAGAAACGAAGATCATGGCTTCCATTCCCATCACTTCATGGCAAATAGATGGGGGAAAGTGGAAACAGTGTCAGATCTTGGCCTCCAAAATCGCTGCGGACAGTGACTGCAATCACAGAATAAAAAAAATGCTTGCTCTTTGGAAGAAAAGCTGTGGAAAACCTAGACGTTGTATTAAAAAGCAGAGACATCACTTTGTTGACAAAATCTCTATAGTCAAAGCTATGGGCTTTCCAGCAGTCATGTATGGATGTGAGAGTTGGACCACAAAGAAGGCTGAGGGCTGAATTAATGTTTTTGATATCTGCTGCTGTAGAAGCCGTTTGAGAGTCCCTTGGACGGCAAGGAGATCAAACCAGTCAATCTTAATGGAAATCAGCCTTGAATATTCTTTGGATGGACTGATGCTTAAGATGAAGCTCCAATGCTTTGTCCACCTGATGAGAAGAACTGACTTATTGGAAAAGCACTGATGCTGGGGAAGACTGAGGACAAGAAGGAGAAGGGGATGACAGAAGATGAGATGACTGGATGGCATCACTGAATCAATAGCATGTGTTTGAGCAAACTCAGGGAGATAGTGAAGGACATGGAACCCTGGCATGCTGCAGTTCATGTGGTCACAAAGAGTCAAACATCACTTAGTGACTGAACAACAATAAAACCCTAATTTGATATGAGAGTGAATATATATGAAATAAAAATAAGTGAGATCGTGGAGTTAGGTAGGTAGATTCTTAAGATTTCAAGTTGAAAGATGAGACTTAACAGAGAAGACATGTCCAGAAAAGGCAGATTTTAGGGAGCAGAAATTTTAAGAGTTCCTTTATTCAGCACACACTATGTTATGTCTGTGCTGGCCCTGAATTTCTGTCCATAGCTCTATCCCTGTCCTTTCCCTGCCTTGCTCTGTGCCTCATGGATGCTAACAGCTGTGGCTATGTCACCAGCTCCTCGATGAGTGGATAAACTGTTGTTAATGGGAAAGGTATCTAGCAGAGCAGAGAATGGAAGAAACTAAGGTATTTCCCCCTCTTCTTGTCTATTTTGGTCTGTTTCCCAGGGGCATAGAACCCTCTAGCTTCTATGAGGCTGCTCTGAATTGGGCTTTCAAGAAACTACTCACAAACTCCCTTCTTAGTCCCGTTAACCTAGGAGTATAGTGTCTTCCTCCTTACCCTTCTCTGGGTTGTTTATCCCAAATTTATCTTCTTTGTCCTTCAGTCGTCTCACCAATTCCGTGAATTTACCCCCATCTTTTGTTTTCATATTTACTATTTGACAAGTTCAAGTCAGCTGATATTTAAGGCATATTTCTCATACAGAGAGAAGTATGCTTGCTTCTCTAAGTTTATATCTTCTGTGAGGATTTGCACTGTGTTTTTAGACACTGGACCCTCTTTCAGTGGTAGAGACACACTGTGTTCCATTCAACAGCCTGGCAGTTTAGAGTCACCTTCTCCTCATCAAATGAAGCCCTTTGCCTGTTGAGTACCACATTGTCCTTCAGTTCTCAGTTTCAAGTTTGCCTTCCTGACCACTGGGTCTGGGTCATACTCTCCTGTTCCTGTCTGCTTACGGAGAATTGTGACCATTTGATCTCTATTCATCACAGTTGTGATTTCATACTTCTCTGTGACACTGCTGATTAATATCTGTCTTTTCTACAAGACTATAAACTCCATGAGAGCTGGACTTGTGCTTCTGTCACTCACTATTTAATTCCCAATACTTAGCAAAAGACATTAGTCATAGTAGATTATTACTAGATACACCAGCCAATAAAAGAATAAAAATCCAGTTGCTGCTTTAAACTAAAGCCAAACGGACTAGTATGTTAAGCAAAATACTGCAAAGGAAGAGATTTCAATGAGCTCTCTCTTTGGGTCATATTTTAAGCACCTGCCAAATTTCTGATGAGTTTTATAGGTTCAAATACAATAGTTTTATTCCCTGTGCTTATCAGAATGACTGATAAGCATATTTTCTCATCCATCATTATAATTCCTATTTTGTACAGAAAGAGTATAGTGCAGTATTTAAAAGCACAGCTATAGAAACTCTATTGTCTGGACTTCAGCCTGGCTGGCTCATTTTTGGTGCTCATCTTCCTCATCTGTGAGATTGCCAACAATAATGGCAATAGGATTAACTAAGTTAATAAATGTAAAGCCCTCAGAACAAGGGCTAGCAGAAGAAGGCTGTCAGCACATGTCAGCTGTGTTTTAAAGTATGTGGTTCAAGATGGCAGAGTAGAAAAATGTGTTCTCATCTCCTCCCATCAGAGTACCAAAATTGCAACTAGCTATTGAACAACCATTGATAGGAGGGCATTGGAACCCACCAGAAAAAGATAACCCACATCCAAATACAAGGAAAAAGCCATGTGAGATGGTAGGAAGTACAGTAACAATAAAATCAAATCCTATTTCTGCTGGGTGGGTGACCCACAACCCATACAATAATACCAAAGAAGTTCTACTATTGTGAAAGTTCTGAGTCCCATGTCTGGCTTCCCAGCCTAGGGATCTGGCATAGGGATAGGGAATTCTCTGGAAATCTGATTTTGAAGGCCAATGGGATTTGATTACAAGAATTCTGCAAGACTTCGGGAAACAGAGACCCCACTCTTGGAGGGCACAAACAAAATCTTGTGTGCACCAAGACCCAGGGGAAATAATCACTGACCCCACAGGAGACTGAATCAGATCTGCCTGCTAGTGTTGGAGGCTCTCCTGTGGAGACATGTGTCTGCAGAGGTTCACCATGAGGGTAGGGGCACTAGTAGAGAATTCTGCAATTGCCTTGGCATAAGCATGGGCAGCTGTGACCGGTGCACTAAGCGCCGGTGAGAGGAGCTACCCCATGTCCAAGGTCAGGGGCAGAAGCCGGGAGGACCCCATGCCCAAAGGACGGCAGCCAAGAGGAGTTACCCCATGTCCGAGGTCAGGGGCAGTGGCCAAGAGTGCCAGGCTGCGACCATGCAAGAATGGCTGAAAGGAGCTACCCCACGTCCGGGGTCAGGGGTGGCAGCCGGGAGGAGTTACCCCGTGTCTGAGACCAGGGGTGGCGGCTGAGAGGAGCTACTTGCATCCGAGATCAGAGGTGGTTGGGGGAGCCACCCCATGGGCCGGGAGGAAGCACCCTGTGCCCGAGGCCACAGGCGGCATCAGGGAGGAGCAAGCCCATGTCCAAGGAGCCATGGCTGCACAGATGCAAGAGGGCCTAGAGGAGCTATCCCATGCTGAAGGTCAGGAAGGGTGGCAGTGAGGAGATACCCTTCATCCAAGGTAAGGAGCAGCGACTGTGCTTTGCTGAGCAGCCGTGAAGAGATACCCCATGCCTAAGGTAAGAGAAACCCAAGATGGTAGCTGTTGCAAGAGGGCATCAGAAGGCAGACACACTGAAACCATACTCACAGAAAACTAGTCAATCTAATCACACTAGGACCACAGCCTTGTCTAACTCAATGAAACTAAGCCATGCCCGCAGGGCAACCCCAAATGGGCAGTTCATGGTGGAGAGGGCTGACAGAATATGGGCCACTGGAGAAGGGAATGGCAAACCACTTCAGTGTTCTGGCCCTGAGAACACCATGAACAGTATGAAAAGGCAAAATGATAGGATACTGAAAGAGGAACTCCCCAGGTCAGTAGGTGCCCAACACGCTACTGGAGATGAGTGGAGAAATAACTCCAGAAAGAAATAAGGGATGGAGCCAAAGCTAAAACAATATCCAGCTGTGGATGTGACTGGTGATAGAAGCAAGGTCCGATGCTGTAAAGAGCAGTATTGCATAGGAACCTGGAATGTCAGGTCCATGAATCAAGGCAAATTGGAAGTAGTCAAACAAGAAACGGCAAGAGTGAACATCTACATTCTAAGAATCAGCGAACTAAAATGGACTGGAATGGGTGAATTTAACTCAGATGACCATTATATCTACTACTGCGGGCAGGAATCCCTCAGAAGAAATGGAGTAGCCATCATGGTCAACAAAAGAGTCTGAAATGCAGTACTTGGATGCAATCTCAGAAATGACAGAATGATCTCTGTTCCAAGGCAAACCATTCAATATCACGGTAATCCAAGTCTATGCCCCAACCAGTAATGCTGAAGAAGCTGAAGTTGAACAGTTTTATGAAGTCCTACAAGACCTTTTAGAACTAACACCCCAAAAGATGTCCTTATCATTATAGGGGACTGGAATGCTAAACTAGGAAGTGAAGAAACACCTGGAGTAACAAGCAAATTTGGCCTTGGAATGTGGAATGAAGCAGGGCAAAGGTTAAGAGAGTTTTGCCAAGAAAATGCACTGGTCATAGCGAACACCCTCTTCCAACAACACAAGAGAAGACTCTACACATAGACATCACTAGATGGTCACATCAAAATCAGATTGATTCTATTCTATGCAGCCAAAGATGGAGAAGCTCTATACAGTCAGCAAAAACAAGACCAGGAGCTGACTGTGGCTCAGATCATGAACTCCTTATTACCAAATTCAGACTTAAATTGAAGAAAGTAGGGAAACCTCCATACCATTCAGGTATGACCTAAATCAAATCCCTCATGATTATACAGTGGAAGTGAGAAATAGATTTAAGGGCCTAGATCTGATAGACAGAGTGCCTGATGAACTATGGAATGAGGTTTGTGACATTGTACAGGAGACAGGTATCAAGACCATCCCCATGGAAAATAAATGTAAAAAAGCAAATGGCTCTCTGGGGAGGCCTCACAAGTAGCTGTGAAAAGAAGAGAGGTGAAAAGCAAAGGAAAAAAGGAAAGATATAAGCATCTGAATGCAGAGTTCCAAAGAATAGCAAGAAGAGATAAGAAAGCCTTCTTCAGCGAGCAATGCAAAGAAATAGAGGAAAACAACAGAATGGGAAAGATTAGAGATCTCTTCAAGAAAATTAGAGGTACCAAGGCAACACTTCATGCAAACATGGGCTCGATAAAGGACAGAAATGGTCTGGACCTAACAGAAGCAGAAGATATTAAGAAGAGGTGGCAAGAATACACGGAGAACTGTACAAAAAGATCTTCACAACCCAGATAATCACGATGGTGTGATCAGTCATCTAGAGCCAGATATCCTGGAATGTGAAGTCAAGTGGGCCGTAGGAAGCACCGCTACAAATAAAGCTAGTGGAGGTGATGGAATTCCAGTTGAGCTATTTCAAGTCCTGAAAGATGATGCTGTGAAAGTGCTGCACTCAATATGCCAGCAAATTAGGAAACCTCAACAGTGGCCACAGGACTGGAAAAGGTCAGTTTTCATTCCAATTCCAAAGAACGGCAATGCAAAGAATGCTCAAACTACCACATAATTGCACTCATCTCACATGCTAGTAAAGTAATGCTCAAAATTCTCCAAGCCAGGCTTCAGCAATACGTGAACCATAAACTCCCTGATGTTCAAGCTGGTTTTAGAAAAGGCAGAGGAACCAGAGATCAAATTGCCAACATCTGCTGGATCATAGAAAAAGCAAGAGAGTTCCAGAAAAACATCTCTTTCTGCTTTATTAACTATGCCAAAGCCTTTGACTGTGTGGATCACAATAAACTGTGGGAAATTCTGAAAGAGATGGGAATACCAGACCACCTAACCTGCCTCTTGAGAAACCTTTATGCAGGTCAGGAAGCAACAGTTAGAACTGGACATGGAACAACAGACTGGTTCCAAACAGGAAAAGGAGTACGTCAAGGCTGTATATTGTCACCCTGCTTATTTAACATATATGCAGTGTACACCATGAAAAATGCTGGACTGGAAGAAACACAAGCTGGAGTCAAGATTGCCAGGAGAAATATCAATAACCTCAGATATACAGAAGGCTTCCCTGGTGGCTCAGAGGTTAAAGCATCTGCCTGCAACGCGGAGACCTGGGTTCGATCCCTGAGTCGGGAAGATCCCCTGGAGAAGGAAATGGCAACCCCTTATGGCATAAAGTGAAGAGGAACTAAAAGCCTCTTAATGAAAGTGAAAGTGGAGAGTGAAACTGTTGGCTTAAAGCTCAACATTCAGAAAACAAAGATCATGGCATCCGGTCCCATCACTTCATGGGAAATAGATGGGAAAACAGTGGAAACAGTGTCAGACTTTATTTTTGGGGGCTCCAAAATCACTGCAGATGGTGACTGCAGCCATGAAATTAAAAGACTGCTTACTCCTTGGAAGAAAATTTAGACCAACCTAGATAGCATATTGAAAAGCAGAGATAGTACTTTGCCGACTAAGATCCGTCTAGTCAAGGGTATGGTTTCCCTGTGGTCATGTATGGATGTAAGAGTTGGACTGTGAAGAAGGCTGAGCGCCAAAGAATTGATGCTTCTGAACTGTGGTGTTGGAGAAGACTCTTGAGAGTCCCTTGCACTGCAAGGAGTTCCAACCAATCCACTCTGAAAGAGATCAGCCCTGGGATTTCTTTGGAAGGAATGATGCTAAACCTAAAACTTCAGTACTTTGGCCACCTCATGCAAGGAGTTGATTTATTGGAAAAGACTCTGATTCTGGGAGGGATTGGGGGTAGGAGGAGAAGGGGACGACAGAGGATGAGATGGCTGGATGGCATCACTGACTCAATGAATGTGAGTCTGAGTGAACTCTGCGAATTGATGATGGACAGGGAGGCCTGGCTTGCTGTGTTCATGGGTTTTCAAAGAGTCGGATACGACTGAGCAACTGAACTGAACTGAAGCCCTCTTGAAAGTCACCATTAACCCTACCATAGAGCCCAGTAGACCCCCAGGGCTAAGTTGCTTCAGGCTAAGGTTAAAGCACCTGCCTTCGATGCAGGAGACTCGGGTTCCATCCCTGGGTCAGGAAGATCCCTGGTGAAGGAAATGACAATCCACGCCAGTATTCTTGCCTGGAGAATCCCATGGACAGAGAAGCCTACCTAGTAGGTTACAGTCCACGGGGTCACAAAGAGTCGGACACACTGAGCGACTTCACCTCAAACAACTAAGAGGGAGGGAGTGTAACCCCGCCCATCAGCAGACAATTGGATTAAAGTTTTACTGACCACAGCCCTGCTCACTAGAGCAAGACCTAGTTTTCCCCACTATCAGTCCCTCTCATCAGGAAAGTTATACAAGCCTCTTAGCCTTCTTCATCAAAGGGACTAACAGAAGAAGCAAGAAGATCCTGCAGTGACTAAACTGAAAACCATATCACAGAAAGTTAATCAGAAGGATAAAGCAGAGAGTTGTGTCACAGAAGAAGGGATAAGATAAACATCAGAAAATCAACTAATTGAAGTGGAAATAGTCAACCTTCCATAAAAAGAATTCAGAATAATGATAGTGAAGATGGTTCAGGATCAGGATCTTGGAAGAAGAATGGAGAAGATGCAAGAAATATTTACCAAAGACCTAGAAGAACTAAAGAACAGACAAACAAAGATGAATAAAATAGTAGAAGGAATCAATAGCAGAATAACTGAGGCAGAAAGATGAATAAGTGGTCTGGAAGACAGAATGGTGGAAATTACTGCTGCAAAACAGAATATAGAAAAAAAGAATGAAAAAAATTGAAGACAGCCTAGCAGACTTCTGAGACAACATCAAACACACTAACATTTTCATTATATGGGCCTCAGAAGGAGAAGAGAGAGAGAAAGGACCTGAGAAAATATTTGAAGAGATAATAGATGAAACTTCCCTAAAGGGAAAAGGAAATACTCAACCATGTCCAGAAAGCACTGAGAGTCCCAGGCAGGAAAATCCCAAGGAGACACACAGTAATCAAACCACAGAAAATTGAAGACAAAGATAAGATACTAAAATTAACAAGGAGAAAAGGACAAATAACATGCATGGTAACTACCATAAGGTTATCAGCTGATTTCTCAGCAGAAGCTATACAAGCCAGAAGGAATGGCGTGATATATTTAAAGTGATGAAAAGGGAAGAACCTGAAACCAAGAATACTATACCCAACAAGAATCTCATTCAGATTTGATGGTAAATTGAAAGCTTTCAAGACAGGCAAAAGTTACGAGTATTCAACACCACCAAACCAGCTTTATAATAAATGCTAAAGGAACTTCCCTAGGAAGGAAACAAAAGAGAAGGAAAAGACCTAAACAAAATAAACACAGAACAATTAAGAAAATGGTCCAGGATCACACATATTATTAATTACCTTAAATGTAAATGGATTAAATGGAAGACACAGACTTGATGGACAGATGAAAACATGTGCATGTATGTAGTTCTACTTACCACATCACTCTACTTAACCCTCCAAACTCTATGTAAATATTTCATATTATTAGCTTAATCATATTTCCACTATGGCTTGCAGTTGTGTTTATCATTTCTTTTTGTCTGGCTATTGTATGTAAAAACTGATAAACATCTTTTACTATTGTGAATATGTAACTATTATTCACTTAATACCATTGTATCATGATTGGTCAACAGAAAATAATGAAATTCTATATTACTAAAACTAACAATTAATAGAAAAATCTGTAAAAAAAAATCCAGATGAATTTTGGAATTACCTTTAAATTTTTTTGAAAAATATAAATGCCCAGGTTTTGGTGTTTTTCTTCAAATCTCCAGATGTGTTTCTAATGAGAAGCAATGTTTAAAATCAGCATGTATTCAGAATACATGAAGAATATTTATACTACAACAATACAATATAAATAGCATTTTAAAAATTGGGTAAAGAACTGATAGACAATTTTTCAAAGATGATATCAACTGACCAATAAGTAGGTGAGAAGATGTTCAACATCACCAGGCATCAGCCAAATGCAAATTAAAACTATAATGAATAATACTTCTCACTTACAAGCATGGCTGTAATCAAAACAAACAAAAACCAAAATGTGTTAGCAAGGATATGGAGACCCCTCACTTTCACACATAGCTACTGGGAATGTAAAACGGTACTGCCACTTTAGAAAAATAGGATGAAAGTTAGGCATAGTGTTATCATGTGACCCTGCAATTCCACACCCAGCCATATGCTCAAGGGAATTAAAAGATGTCCATGAAAAGCTTGTACATGAATGTTCATAGTAGCATTTTTTATCATAGCTCCAAATTGGAAACAATCCAAATACCTCTCAACTGATGAATAAAGAAAATACTGTATATTCATACTGTGGAATATAAATCAATAACATAACCATAAAAATGAATGAAATATTGTGAACCATACCACAACATGGATGAACCTTGAAAACTTTGTGCTAAGAGAAAGAAGTCAGACACAAAAGACCACATATTGTATGAATCCATTTATGTGTGATGTCTAGAATAAGCAACTCATAGAGACAAAGGTAGGTTATGGGTTACAGAGAGTGAATGGAGGGGGAATGTATGTAGCTACTAATGGTTACAGAACTTCTTTTGGGGGTGATGGAAATATTCTAGAATTTTACATGATAATGGTTACACAACTTTATGAATATACAAAAACATAAAACAACCCACTGAATTGTATACTCTAAAGGGTGAATTTTAAAGAGTATGTATACTTATAACAGAATCACCTTACTGTACAACAGGAACTGATGATATTGTTAATCAGCTATAGTTCAACACAATTTTTTAAAAAATAAAAGGGAGAATTTTGTGGTAAAAACACTAGACTATATGATGAAATTTATTTTTTATCGAGTTCTCTTAATCAAAAAATGGTGTTTATAATATTAACCAGTAGGCAAGTCATGTGAAAATGGAAAATGAAAATTGTAAAGCTTTCTTCTTTCAGATATGACGTATGCTTCCAAGGCGAAAGCATTATATTGGCCTTAGATTTCTCTAAAACAGCAGTCAATGCTGGAAGACAATAGAACTATGTCTACAAATTTCTGAAGGAAAGAAACTGTGACTCAGGCAAGATACAATTAAAGAATAAAGGCATTAGTAGACATTCTGAAACATGAAAAAAATCCAGAGAATACAACACTCATCGATCTTTCATGAAAGAAATAACCTTAAAATAAAATCCACCCAATTAAGTATTGGCTCAAATTAAGAGCTCAAGGAGTAAGAGAATATTACCTGGAAGCCTGGAAACCATTGAAACCGCTTCAACATAGAACAAATGCAAAACAACTTTGGAAAATTCCATACAAGTATCTACACTAAAATTTACAGAATCTAACAGTGTAAAAAAATCACAATGTATGTAATAAGTAGCCATGTATGATATCAATGAGAGAACATATTCAAGTAATACTGTCTCTGAGAGAGAGAGAGAGAGAGTCTCTCACATCTGGGACCTGACCTAGCACTACTGGCCAAAGCTCGCTCTTTCCTGCTGGGTATTGGCCTGACACTGACAGACAGGCATGTGGCAGCAACCAAAATCAGAGCCATGCTCTACTCCCGAGTTCTGTTCCTTGACCTCCCTGTGCTAAGATGCTCCTTGGTTCTCAGAGTGTGTGTTCTCCCTCACTGCGGCAAGCAATAATCCCAACTTGTTCAGCTATTGGTGCATCTCTGACTATCTCCAGCTGGAGGATATGGCCACCAATTCATCTATAGTGTCAAGACTTTTGATTCTATCTAAAATTGGACCATATAGCAAATAATTATTCTAACTGTGAAATCTATAAAGGTTTTTTTTAACTTCAGGGGAGCCTTTAGGAAGTAACATATTTGTTAAGGGAAAAACATCTTTTGAAGTTGTAATTTCTCTGTTTTCTCTTTAATTTCCTTTATTCTATTAGAATCTAGGAACATAAATACACTTATTAACTTTGAAAATAGCATTGACAATATAAAATTGTTATAAAACACATGTGCATTTCTACGTTTTCTCTACATCCTCACCAACACCTATTATTTATTGTCTTCTTGTTAATAGTCATTCTGATGGACGTGAGATTTGACTTTCATTTCTCTGATGATTAGTGATGATGAGGCATATTTTCACATACCTGTTGGGTATCTATAAGTCTTTTTGGAAAAAATGTCTATTCAGACCCTCTGCTCTTTTTATTTTTAATTTATTTTATTTTATTTTTAGTGTCACATATATTTAATTTTATTTTTTTAATTTTATTTTTACTTTATTCTACTTTACAATACTGTATTGGTTTTGCCATACATTGACATGAATCAGCCACAGGTGTACACGAGCTCCCAATCCTGAATCCCTCTCCCACCTCCCACCCCATATCATCTCTCTGAATCATCCCCGTGCACCAACCCCAAGCATCCTGTATCCTGTATCAAACAGACTGGCGCTTCATTTCTTACATGATAGTATACATGTTTCAATGCCATTCTCTCAAATCATCCCACCCTCTCCCTCTCCCTCAGAGGCCAAAAGTCCATTCTATACATCTGTGTCTCTTTTGTTGTCTCACATAGAGGGTCATCATTACTATCTTTCTAAATTCCATATATATGTGTCAGTATACTGTATTAGTGTTTTTCTTTCTGGCTTACTTCACTCTGTATAATCGGCTCCAGTTTCATCCATCTCATTAGAACTGAGTCAAATTTATTCTTTTTAAGGGCTGAGTAATACTCCATTGTGTATATGTACCACTGCTTTCTTATCCATTCATCTGCTGATGGACATCTAGGTTGTTTCCATGTCCTGGCTATTATAAACAGTGCTGCAATGAACATTGGGGTACATGTGTCTCTTTCAATTCTGGTTTCCTCGGTGTGTATGCCCAGCAGTGGGATTGCTGGGTCATAAGGCAGTTCTATTTGCAATTTTTAAAGGAATCTCCACACTGTTTTCCATAGTGGCTGTACTAGTTTGCATTCCCAGCAACAGTGTAAGAGGGTTCCCTTTTCTCTACACCCTCTCCAGCATTTATTGCTTGTAGACTTTTTGGATTGCAGCCATTCTGACTGGTGTGAAATGGTACCTCATTGTTGTCTTAATTTGCATTTCTCTGATAATGAGTGGTGTTGAGAATCTTTTCATGTGTTTGTTAGCCATCTGTATGTCTTCTTTGGAGAAATGCCTATTTAGTTCTTTGGCCCCTTTTTTGATTGGATCGTTTATTTTTCTGGAGTTGAGCTGCATAAGTTGCTTGTATATTTTTGAGATTAGTTGTTTGTCAGTTGCTTCATTTGCTATTGTTTTCTCCCATTCAGAAGGCTGTCTTTTCACCTTGCTTATAGTTTCCTTTGTTGTGCAGAAGCTTTTAATTTTAATTAGATCCCATTTGTGTATTTTTGCTTTTATTTCTAGTATTCTGGGAGGTGGATCATAGAGGATCCTACTGTGATTTATGTCGGAGAGTGTTTTGCCTATGTTCCCCTCTAGGAGTTTTATAGTTTCTGGTCTTACGTTTAGATCTTTAATCCATTTTGAGTTTATTTTTGTGTGTGGTGTTAGAAAGTGATCTAGTTTCATTCTTTTACAAGTGGTTGACCAGTTTTCCCAGAAGACTCCAACAACACATTAAAAAGATCATACACCATGACCAAGTGGGCTTCATCCCAGGGATGCAAGGATTCTTCAATATCCGCAAATCAATCAATGTAATTCACCACATTAACAAATTGAAAAATAAAAGCCTCTGCTCTTTTTAAAAAATATAAATTTATTTATTTTAGTTGGAGGCTACTTTACTATATTGTATTGGTTTTGCCATACATCAACATGAATCCACCACAGGTGTACAGATGTTCCCATTCCTGAACCCCTCTCCCACCTCCCTCCCCATACCATCCCTCTGGGTCTTCCCAGTGTTTTTGACAAAGTATTCCAGCTTTATTGAAATATGATTGACATAGGACATTGTAAGTTGAAGGCATACACGTGTGGATTGATATATGTATACATTATAAAATGATTATCACTTTAGCTTGAGCCAAAAGTATCATCATGTAACATAATTGCTATTTCTTTTTTCTTTTTAAGATCTACTATTTCAGGTTTATAATATAGTGTTAACTATAATCACCACACTGTACATTAGATCCCCAGCACTATTCATCTTACAAACATAAATCTTTACCCTTTGACCCAGACAAATTTTAAGTAATTGAAATTAACTTTTTTAAAATTGGAGGATAATGGCTTTATAATGCTGTGTTAATTTCTGCTGTACAGCATGAATCATCTATAAGTATATATATAACCTCTCTCTCTTAAGCCTCCCCCACTCCCCTGTCCCACCCTTCTAGGTCATTACAGAGCACCTGAGCTCCCTGTTTTACACAGTAGCTTCACATGGTAGTGTATACATGTCAATACTCTCTCAGTTCATCCAAATCTCTTCTCCTGCTGTGTCCACAAGTCTGTTCTCTATGTCTGTGCCTCTATTCTTGCCCTGCAAATAGGTTCATCAGTACCATTTCTCTAGATTCCATATATATGTGTTAATTATATGGTATTTGTTTTACTCTTTCTGACTTACTTTGCTCTGTATTACACATTCTAGGTTCATCCACCTCACTAGAACTTACTCAATTTCATTCTTTTCTATGACTAATATTCCATTTCACAACTTCTGTATCTATTCCCCTGAAGATGAGCATCTAGCTTGCTTCAAGCAGCTTATGCAGCTCATTATAAGAAAAACAAACTACCCAATCATAAAATGGGCAGAAGACCTTAACAGACCCTTCTCCAATGAAGACATACAGATGGCTAAGAAGCACAAGAAAAGATGCTAAACACCACTCATTATTCATTCAGTCAGTCAGTTCAGTCGCTCAGTCATGTCCAACTCTTTGCAACTCCATGAATCGTAGCATGCCAGGCCTCTCTGTCCATCACCAACTCCCGGAGTTCACTCAGACTCACGTCCATCGAGTCAGTGATGCCATCCAGCCATTTCATCCTCTGTCGTCTCCTTCTCCTCCTGCCTCCAATCCCTCCCAGCATCAGAGTCTTTTCCAATGAGTCAGCTCTTCACATGAAGCGACCAAAGTACTGGAGTTTCAGCTTTAGCATAATTCCCTCCAAAGAAATCCCAGGGCTGATCTCCTTCAGAATGGACTGGTTGGATCTCCTTGCAGTCCAAGGGACTCTCAAGAGTCTTCTCCAACACCACAGTTTAAAAGCATCAATTCTTTGATGCTCAGATTTCTTCACAGTCCAACTCTCGCTCGTTACTAGAGAAGTGCAAATTAAAACTACAATGAAGTATCACCTGACTCTGGTCAGGATGGCAATTATTAAAAAATCTGCAAACAATAAATGCTGGAGAAGGAGTGGAGAAAAAGGAACCCTGTTGCACTGTGGGTGGGGTTCTATATTTATGTTTATAGTTTTATATTTTACTATTTAAACCATTATGAGTTTATTTTTGTGAATAGTGTCAGAGAGTGGTCCAGTTAGAATCTTTTGTGTACAGTTGTCCAGTTTTCCTAACATCATTTGTTGAAGGTACTGTCTTTTCCCTAATGTATATTCTTATATCCTTTATCATGGATTAATTGTCATATAAATGGCAGTTAATTTCTGGGCTCTCTTATCTGTTTTACTGATCTATGTGACTGCTTCTGTGCTAGAACCATACTGTTTTGATGATGGTTGCTTTGTAGAATACTTTGAAATTGGGAGTTCAATACATCCAGCTTTGTTCTTCTTCCTCAGGACTGTTTTTAGCTCTTTAGGGTCATTTTATTTCCATATAAACGTTAGAAGCGTTTGTTCGAGTATGGGTGCTTTGATAGGGATTTCACTGAATCTGTAGATCACCTTGGGTAATACGGTGTTTCTAACAACATTAAATCTTTCACTCCATGAACACATTCTATTTTTCTATCTGTTACATCTTCAATTTCTTTCATCAGTATTGTTACAGAGCAGGCCCCTATGAAACCTTCCAAGAATAAACTCTCAGCCATATCCTCCACTTGCCTTTTGTCTGTAGAAAAAAACACAAAACTTTGAATAAAGAATAAACTTTATCAGAAGAGTGAAAAAATGCAGAAAGAAAGGAAAACAGTCAAACAAAACAAAATAATACTACTTTATCCATTAAACAAAGTCAAGGACTTTAATTCTTCCTTGAGGACTAGAGATAATATTCTGAGCCATGTCCTTTGAGATGGTTTATAGATATGGAACCTACCACCAGGTGGAATAAATTAACTGTTTGCTGCCCAAAGTGCATAGATTCTAGACTGTTTGGAACCAAAAGTT
This sequence comes from Nanger dama, assembly GCA_917880005.1. Lineage (NCBI taxonomy): Eukaryota > Metazoa > Chordata > Mammalia > Artiodactyla > Bovidae > Nanger > Nanger dama. The sequence goes on along the minus strand of CAKJTW010000044.1, from coordinate 4,736,149 downwards.
GATGATTCTGACTCCCCATTACCTCACCACAATCCAAACAGAAGTATATCCACAAGCTAATCATGCCTACACTTTGAACCATTACTATAAAATTCCTCACTATATCCTCCAGGTTGGGAGGCACACTTTTGAGAGCATTGGCCTGCTAAGGACTCCTTTGCCTGACAAAGCAATAAAGTTATTTGTTACCACCTCACCCAAAATTCTGTTTCCAAGATTTAATCCAGTACCAGTGTATGAAGGCCAGGTTTCAGCATCAGTATCTTACATTTCTGAGTACAGTTCTCTTAAACTGTCTGATCTCATTTTTTTTTTTTTTTTTCTATTTGGCTTAAGTGATTTCCACTGTGGGCTTCCCTTGTGGCTCAGCTGGTAAAGAACTGCCTGCAATGCGGGAAACCTGGGTTCAGTCCCTGGGTCGGGAAGATCCCCTGGAGAAGGGAAAGGCTGCCCACTCCAGTATTCTGGCCTGGAGAATTCCACGGACTGCATAGTTCATGGGAGAGCACGACTGAGCCACTACTATTCTGGCTTTCAGCTCCCTGACCTGTTTCTCTGCACCCATATAATCTACTGTTGATTCCTTGTGTGTTTTTTAAGTTTTCAGTTTCAGTGTTCTTCATCTCTGTTTGATTCTTTATAGTGTATCTTTGTTAAAAACTTCAAAATTCTTACTTTTTAAATCGAATGTTCTCTTGATTACTTTGAGGATCTTTAGTTATTACTTTGAACTCTTTATTGGGTAGATTGCCTAGCCCTAATTTACTTAATTCTACTTCTGGTATTTTATCTTGGCCTGGTAGGTATGGTTGGCCTCCTGTCTGCTTGGTTGCTCGGGCCTGCCTTGTGCAGGGCCTGCCAGTCTCTGGTGAGTGGGGCTGGGCCACAAGGCCACTAGCTGTGCAGCCCTGTGGGGTCCCAGGGCTAGCAGTGGCCCACTGATGAGTAGAGCCATATACTGTGTGTGTAGTGTGATCCCAGAGGCCCCAAATTAAATGTCAGTCTGCTGCTGGGCAGGACTAGTTCACGAAACAGCTGGCTGTGGGTTCCAGCCTACACCAGAACTTGTTTCTGCCTTGTGGTGGGTGGGGATGACTCATGGGGCAGCTGACTGAGGAATCCAATGTGTCTCAGAGCTGTCGTTAGCCTTCTGGTGGTCCTAGACTCTGTGAGTCTGGATCTTCAGAGCCTGGGGCTAGTGTTGGCCCACTAGTGGGCACAGCTAGATCCTGAAAACTCTGGTTACAAAGCACTTATGTTCCTAAAGCTGGTGTTGGCACACTGGGCTGTGGGGCCAGTTTCTGACACAGCTGGCTGAGGGGCTCACGGTGTCACACTGCTGGTGCTGGCCTGCTGGTAATTGGACTGGATTCTCATGTGGCTGACTGTGGTGGTCCTTTGTACTTTTGTCTACTTTTGAGGGTGTTTTCAATATAACAGCAGATCTATTGCATGAAAAAGAACATGTCTTATGTTAAAAAACTTTAAAAACACATTTAGCATGATATTAACATTTGATGGAGGAAGATTTATTCTTCTATATGTTTTTCTTGCTATTTTAAAGTTTTCAAAAATAGCAATATTTAAAATATATGGAATATGCACAAATAATTTAGAATGAAAACAAAAACTTTTGAGATGAAAGCAAAACCATCATTATGATTTTGTTAAATTTGATTCCACTTCACAATTACATCCCAATAAGCACATCAAAGGTTGTGCCAGATTTATACAATTATTTTCTCAAACATTCTATTCTAAGCATTTTCCTTGTTAAAAATAACTAATTCTTTTGCAGTCTTCCTATTCACTACAAATCACTCCTCTTCTTTAAACCATTGAAAGGTTTGTGAATTGAAGGCAGAGTGATAATGGCACTTCAAATAGCAGATGCAATGCCAAAGGCCACCCTTTATATGGAAAAGTAAATGCACAGATGTATTTTTGCCAGTGATTCTTTCATTTATACAAAGAATGATATAAACATCAGTCTTAAATAAATAGCTGTTCTTCTTCAGTCAGACAAATGTGTTTATAAAACAAATGATATCAGTCCGTTGAATCCAGGTATTACTTTGAAGATTCATTCCCTAGAAAACATCCTGGCTTTCAGTACAATAAAAATGGAAAGAAGAAAAAGAAACTCTGTACCAGGAAGGGAGTGGGAGGGGCATCAGTACAGCAGTTCTGTCTCCTCCAGTCTCACCTTCCCTCATCAAAAAGCCCCAAACAGTCAGTCAGTGCAGAGATCCAACTTGCACCATAAGACTAACCACCCAAGGATATTCTAAGAATCAGCAGCACTAAATTCACACCATCCTCAGAGTCTTTTGAAGGGAGATTTAAAACAAAACCAAAGCATGGTTTTTACTCTTTTATCTGTAGTTTTATTACAGAAGAAATAAAAGCTCTTGAAATGCATGCTATCATTTTACTTTAGACAGTAAGAATGGGGAGCTATGGTGACTTCTTAGCCAAGTTTGTCTATTTGATTCCCCAAACTGAGGGCTTGCTAGTTTTGGGGCACAAGGGGGACCTCCCCCAAATGTGCCTCAATTGATTACTTTGAATTAAAATAAGAAATGGACACTCTGACCCTCCTTTCTGTCTCTCTGAAAGCAGCAAACCAAACTCTGACATGAAAGTTGCCTGCCCTGCATTGGGAACAGAAAGACACCTTTACCACCAAAAATAGGAAATTCTAGCTTGAAAGGCCTAAATAAATTAACCTTGTTATTTCTTTCATTTGCCCAAGCCCCAAACTCTATTTAGATATCTTACCAATTAAGCACTCAAAACCTGTTTCTTTGTCTGATTAATTACTCAAAAATTTACAATTTCTTTGTCTAAAAAAATATATATAAACTGTCTACTTCAGTTACTTTTTAAGTTCCATTTCTATGAGACCTCCATGAGCATGAATTAAAAAAAAATTTTTTTTGGGGGGGTCAATTTTATTATTAGTTCAGCCACAAGAACTCATGGGAGGTGGAAGGTGAAATTTCCCCCTCCCTGATGCTAGTTTTTTTTTTTTTTTTTAATTTCAGCATAATCAGTCTTGACAAATGAGAAAGTCATGACATTACAATTCTAAAATCCAAACCTCTAAAGCTATTTATTGATAAAACAAAGGCTTTTGTTACAAAGAATCAGTAAATTATTCCAACATTGTTTGATAACGAAGCTTGATGAACACAATTGTAATAGGGAGGAACAAGTCTTATTCTATACTACGTTTCCGTGTTTCCATACTTAATGTTTGTATTCTACTGTCTTGGCCACAAATTAATTACTAAAGGGATGCTGCCCATAAGCTTAAAGTATGCATAATGGCCCATCACTGGGAACCCTGCCTGCCTTGCCTGAATGTTAAGATAAAATACCTTTGTTGAGCTCACAGGGAACATCCTGATCTAGCCCACCTACTAATGACTGAGAGAAAGAAGGAATTAACACATTCTCTCCGGGATCTGGCTGAAAACAGGAAATATTTGCAACAATTTATGACCTCTTTATTTTACTTCTTCACCTTCCCCCTCTTTCTTTTATAAAAGAAACTAGAACACAGACCCCCAGCAAGATGGTCCTTTAATATCAGTCTGCCATCTGCTTGGTTTTCTGGCCTTCTAGCTAAAGTCACTCTTCCTTGCCCCAGTACCTCATTACCTGATTTATTGGTCTATCCTATAGTGCTCAGTACAAGCTTGGACTCAGTAACAAAATTGCACAAGTCGTAAGAGATATTGCTTAAAAAAATCATAAAGAAGGAAATATGATAGCATTGGTATCTAGGGGTAATGGAGAAGAAAAATGTAAAGCATGCAAATTTCCAATACTGACATGCGTCTGAAGTAGAAAGTGTTAGTTGCTCAGGTGTGCCTGACTCTGTGACTCAGTGGACCACAGCCCGCCAGACTCCTCTGTCCATGGAATTCTCCAGGCATAAATACTGGAGTGGGTAGCCAGTCCCATCTGCAGGGGATCTTCCAGACCCAGGGATAGAACCTGGGTCTCCAGCATTGTAGCTGGATTCTTTACCATCTGTCCCACCAGAGAAGCCAAGCTTTTGAAATAAGAAGACAGGAAATAAAACAGGACTTTCTGTTAGTTGCTCAGCTGTGTCTGACTCTTTGCAATCCCATGGACTGTAGCCCACCAGACTCATCTGCCCACATGGGATTCTCCAGGCAAGAATACTGGAGTGGGTTGCCATTGCCTTCTCCAGGGGATCTTCCAAACCCAGGGGTCAGTCCTGCATCTTTTACATCTCCTGCATTGGCAGGTGGTTTCTTTACTATCTGAGCCACCAGGGAACCCCACAACTTCTGGGTGTCATTATCATTATTACCTCAGGGTAAGCTCTTCCTCTGGAGAAGGCGATGGCACCCCACTCCACTACTCTTGCCTGGAAAATCCCATGGACAGAGGAGCCTGGTGGGCTGCAGTCTGTGGGGTTGCTAAGAGTCAGACACAACTGATTGGCTTCCCTTTCACTTTTCACTTTCATGCATTGGAGAAGGAAATGGCAACCCACTCTAGTGTTCTTGCCTGGAGTATTCCAGGGACGGGGGAGCCTGGTGGGCTGCTATCTATGGGGTTGCACAGAGTAGGATACGACTGAAGTGACTTAGCAACAGCAGCAAGCTTTTCCTCAGACTGTTTGTCTTATTAAATTATGTTTCCCTCCTTAGGAAGAGTAATCAGGTTGACCAAGTAATAATTTGTATGCATTTTAAGAAGATTGGTGCCAGGTCAACAAGGAGTCAGTCACACGGGCTACACTGAGAAGCTCATGTCATTCAGAGCAGAGTCATCCTGAGGTCACATGGATTTTCCAAGTAGATCATTTGGGCAAAGGAGTACAGCAAAGGGGGCGCTGTCAAGAGCACTCCTGCTGTAGTAACTGCATAATGTTTTGATTAAGTTGAATAAGTCTCCTCTTGTTTAAAAGAAATCAAGAGAGAAGAGGAAGAACTAAACTTAAAGAGGCCGGACTCTGACCTCAGACCTCTGCAATGGCGACTAAGACAAGTAAAAGGATGAGGCAAGGGCCCTATGAAGAGACGACAGGGACGGGGGATAGGTGAAGAGCTGGGAGTGGCACTGCAGCGAGCACTCTCATTCTCCTCTCTCAGTGAATTGTGGAGAGGACGGTGGAAGTGGGAGAAACAACCAAGAACAAGGTTACTGTCTAGAGAACACTGGTATCTATAAGAAACTTCTTGCACTGAAGTGTCTTCTGTGAAAACCAGGAGAAATAAACCAATCCACATCACTGGACGAACGGAAATGTTGCCCAGGTTGTCTAACTGATGACTTACTGGGCTAATAACATCTCACCACATTATAAAAGAAGATTGGCAGTGACAGGCAACAATTTAGTTATTTAGATAAATAGGCCTGAATTTCCCAGATTCTATCTTAAGCCAGAAAATGGAAGTTAAACCAAAATCTTCAAGTGAGTTGGATGCTTTATCTTCTGAATGGACTCTTTGTGACACCATGGACTATAGCCTGCCAGGCTTTTCTGTTCATGAAATTCTCCAGGCAAGAATACTGGAGTGAGTTGCCCCACGCCCTTCTCCAGGGGACCTTCCCAGTCTGCATTGCAGGTGGATTCTTTACCATCTGAGCCACCAGGAAAGCCCAAGAATACTGGAGTGGGTAGCCTATCTCTTCTCCAGGGGATCTTCCCAACCCAGGAATTGAACTGGGGTGTCCTGCATTGCAGGCAAATTCTTTACCAGCTGAGGTACCAGGGAAGTCCCCTTTATTACTATATCATCTTAATATTCTCTTGCTAGTATTTCTAACATAACAACTAAATGTTAACAAAGTAAAATATTAATGTTTTTGACTTGTTTGCTAATCAAATTAATGGTTATTTTCTTTTCCAAATATTGGTATAACTATCAAATGCTTTCTTTGAACCCATTAATTTGCTAGATCCCTGGGAAACAAATAGGTCAATCTATAGGGAGTACACATAATATTAATGCTAGGTAATAATTACTGGCTTCTTTTAAGATTATTTAATCCTCAGAAGATTCTTATCTGTGAAGTAGGTATTCATATTGTCCTCCCATTTTATAGACGAGAACACTGAGTCTCAGAAAAGTGAGAACACTGAGTCTCAGAAAATAAGATCACTGTCAAGATAAAAACACAATTTGTAAGTTTAGGCTTGTAATTTAAACCTGGACAGAATGGCTGCAAAGTTCTGTTCTCAATTGTGGGTCATATTTCTTCTTTGATTATAATCAGCATACAAGGCAATGTGATAAATGCTACCCTGGGGCAAGGTCAGGGCATGATGGAAGTAGACAGCTGCCTTACTTAACCTAGTCTTTGAGAGAGTGAAATATGGCTCCTGGCTAAAAGATGTCAGTGCTTAAGAACTATGAAAGTTAACCAGGTTGGTGTGGAGAGAACAGGGAGGAGTGTGGTATGAAGTAATTTTTAGGTTGCAGACAGAAACCAGTTTTCCAGGTGGCTTTGGCATAAGACTGGAAGAGTTGTTTGCCTTTTATCCCCTGCAGGACTCTCCTAGCACTTTCTATAGAGATGCACGCAATAGGAGTTTGAGGCTATCCCAGGATGTCTTGCCACTGATTTTTGTAAATAAGGATATTTTTAAGACTCAGCTTTGCCATCTGTATAATGGGAATAAGAGCATAACTATTATATTCTGTTAATTAATTAATTAATTTTGATTGGAGGCTAATTACTTAACAGTATTGTGCTGTTTTTTGCCGTACATTGGCATGAATTGGCTGCAGCTGTACCTGTGTCCCCCTGTCCCCAAGCCCCTCTCACCTCCTTCTGGGTTGTCCCAGTGTATCATCTTTGAGTGCTGTTTCATGCATCAAACTTGGACTGGTCATCTATTTCACATATGGTAATATACATGCTTCAGTGCTGTTCTCTCAAATCATCCCACCCTTGCCTTCTCCCACAGAGTCCAAAAGTCTGTTTTTATATCTGTATCTTTTTTGCTGTCTTGTATATAAGGTCATTGTTACCATTTTTCTAAATTCCATATATACATATTAATATACTGTATTGGTGTTTTTCTTTCTGACTTCACTCTGTATAATGGGAGAAGGCAATGGCACCCCCACTCCAGTGCTCTTGCCTGGAAAATCCCATGGATGGAGGAGCCTGATGGGCTGCAGTCCATGGGGTCGCTGAGAGTTGGACACGACTGGGCGACTTCACTTTGGCTCCAGTTTCATCTACCTCATTAGAATTGACTCAGATGCATTCTTTTCCATTGTGTATATGTACCACAAATTTCTTATCCATTTGTCTGCTGATGGACATCTAGGTTGCTTCCATGTCCTAGCTATTGTAAACAGTGCTGTGATGAACATTGGGGTACACATATCTCTTTCAATTCTGGTTTCCTTGGTGTGTATTAGTAGCAGTGGGATTGCTGGGTCATATGACAGTTCTATTTGAAGTTTTTGAAGGAATCTCCACACTGTCCTCCATAGTGGCTGTACTAGTTTGCATACCCACCAACAGTGTAAGAGGGTTCCCTTTTGTCCACACCCTCTCCAGCCTTTATTATTTGTAGACGGTTTGAAAGCAGCCATCTGACTGGCATGAAATGGTACTTCACTGTGGTTTTGACTTGCATTTCTCTGATAATGAGTGATGTTGAGCATCTTTTCATGTGTTTGCTAGCCATCTGTATGTCTTCTTTGGAGAAATGTCTGTTTAGTTCTTTGGCCCATTTTTTGATTGGGTCGTTTGTTTTTCTGGTATTGAGCTGCATGAGCTGCTTGTATATTTTTGAAATTAATTAATTAATTAAAACAAAGAATTAATCTGCTATTAGTTGCTTCATTTGCTATTATTTTCTCCCATTCTGAAGGGTGTCTTTTCATGTTACTTATAGTTTCCTTCATTGTGCAAAAGCTTTTAAGTTCAATTAGGCCCCATTTGTTTATTTTTGCTTTTATTTCCATTACTCTGGGAGATGGGTCATAGAGGACATTGCTGTGATTTATGTCAGAGAGTGTTCTGCATATGTTTTCCTCTAGGAGTTTTATAGTTTCTGGTCTTACGTTTAGATCTTTAATCCGTTTTAAGTTTATTTTTGTGTGTGGTGTTAGAAAATGTTCTAGTGTCATTCTTTTACACATGGTTGACCACTTTCCCCAGCACCACTTGTTGAGGAGACTGTCTTTTCTCCATTGTATATTTTTGCCTCCTTTGTCAAAGATAAGGCATCCATAGGAATGTGAATTTTATATCTGAACTTTCTATTTGTTCCATTGATCTGTATTTCTGTCTATGTGCCAGTACTGTCCTGTCCTGATAGTTTTGTAGTATAGTCCACAGTCAGGCAGGTTGATTCCTCCAGTTCCATTCTTCTCTCTCAAGATTTCTTTGGCTATTTGAGTTTTTTTGTGCTTCCATACAAATTGTGAAATTATTTTAGTTCTGTGAAAAATACCATTGGTAGCTTGATAGGGATTGCACTGAATCTATAGATTGCTTTGGGTAGTATACTCATTTTCACTGTATTGAATCTTCCAGTCCATGAACATGGTATATTTCTCCATCTGTTTGTGTCATCTTTGATTTCTTTCATCAGTATTTCATAGTTTTCTATATATAGGTCATTTGTTTCTTTAGGTAAATTTATTCCTAAGTACTTTATTCTTTTTGTTGCAGTGGTGAATGGGATTGTTTCCTTAATTTTTCTTTCTGTTTTCTCATTGTTAGTGTATAGGAATGCAAGAGATTTCTGTGTATTAATTTTATATCCTGCAACTTTACTATATTCATTGATAAACTGTAGTGATTTTCTGGTGTTGTCTTTAGGGTTTTCTATGTAGAGGATCATGTCATCTGCAAGCAGTGAGAGTTTTACTTCTTCTTTTCCAATCTGGATTCCTTTTCTTTCTTTTCCTTCTCTGATTGCTGTGGCTAAAACGTCCAAAACTATGTTGAATAGTGGTGAGCATGGGTACCCTTGTCTTATTCCTGACTTTAGAGGAAAATGCTTTCAATTTTTGCCATTGAGGATAATGTTTGCTGTGGGTTTATCATATATCGCTTTTATTATGCTGAGGTATGTTCTTTCCAAACCTGCTCTCTAGAGAGTTTTTATCATAAATGGATGTTGAATTTTGTCAAAGGCTTTCTCTGCATCTATTTACATAATCATATGGTTTTTATCTTTCAATTTGTTAATGTGGTATATCACATTGACTGATTTGTGAATACTGAAGAATCCTTGCATCCCTGGAGTAAAGCCCACTTGATCATGATGTACAATCTTTTTACTATGTTGTTGGATTGTTTGCTAGAATTTTGTTGAGGATTTTTGCATCTATGTTCATATTGTGATATTGGTCTGTAGTTTTGTTTTTATATGTGTGAGGCATGTTTGATTTTTATGAGTTCTTTCCTTCTACTAACTTTGGGGTTCTTCACTTCTTCTTTTTCTAGTTGCTTTAGGTGTACAGTTAGGTTATTTATTTGGTGGTTCTCTTGTTTCTTGAGGTAGGCTTGTATTGCTATGAACCTTCCCCTTAGCACTGCTTTTACTGAGTCCAGTAGGTTTGGGGTTGTTGTGTTTTCATTTTCATTTGTTTCTATGCATATTTTGCTTTCCTTTTGATTTTTTCCATGATCTGTTGGTTATTCAGAAGTATATTATTTAGCTCCCATATGTTTGTATTTTTAATAGTTTTTTTTCCCCTGTAGTTGACAGCTAATCTTACCACATTGTAATCAGAAAAGATGCTTGAAATGATTTCAGTTTTTGAATCTACCAAGGCTAGATTTATGGCCCAGGATGTGATCTATATTGAAGAAGGTTCGATGTGCACTTGAGAAAAAACTGAAATTCATTGTTTTGGGGTGAAATGTCCTATAGGTATCAATTAGGTCTAACTGGTCTATTGTATAATTTAAAGCTTGAGTTTCCTTGCTGATTATCTGTTTGGTTTATATACATAGGTGTGAGTGGGGTATTAAAGTCTCCCACTATTGTCGTGTTACTGTTAATTTCCCCTTTCATGCTTGTTAGCATTTGCCTTATGTATTGAGGTGCTCCTATGTTGGGTGCATATATGTTATTAATTGTTTTATCTTCTTCTTGGATTGATCTTTTGATCATATATAGTGTCTTTCTTTGTCTCTTTTCATGGTCTTTATTTCAAAGTCTATTTTATCTGATGTGAGTATTTCTACTCCTGCTTTCTTTTGGTTTCCATTTCCATGAAATATCTTTTTCCAGTCCTTCACTTTAAGCCTGTATGTGTCCCTTGGTTTGAGGTGGGTCTGTTGTAGACAGCATATATAAAGGTCTTGCTTTTGTATCCATTCAGCCTTTCTTTGTCATTTGGATGGGGCATTTAACCCATTTACATTTAAGGTAATTATTGATAAATGTGACCCCATTGCCATTTACTTTGTTGTTTGGGATTTGATTTTTAAACAATAATTTATTTATTTTAATTGGAGGCTAAATTACTTTACAATATTGTGGTGGTTTTTGCCATACATTGACATGAATCAGCCATGGGTGTACGTGTGTCCCCCATCCTGAACCCCCCTCCCACCTCTCTCCCCATCCCATCCCTCTGGGTTGTCTCAGTGCACTGGCTTTGAGTACCCTCTTTTCATGCATTGAACTTGGACTGGTGATCTATTTCACATATGGTAATATACATGTTTCAATGCTATAAACCTTTTTATGTTTCCTATCTAGAGTGGATACTTTTGCATTTGTTGAAGAGTTGGTTTGGTGGTACTGAATTCTCTCAGCTTTTGCTTGTCTACAAAGCTTTTGATTTCCCCTTCATATCTGAATGAGATCCTTGCTGGGTACAGTAATCTTGATTGTGGATTTTTCTCTTTCATCACTTTAAGTATGTCTTACCATTCTCTTCTGGCCTGAAGAGTTTCTATTGAAAGATCAGCTGTTATCCTTATGGGGTTCACCTTGTGTGTTATTTATTGCTTTTCCCTAGATGCTTTTAATATTTGCTCTTTGTGTTTGATCTTTGATAGTTTGATTAATATGTGCCTTGGGGTGTTTGGCCTTGGGTTTATCTTGTTTGGGACTCTCTAGATTTCTTGGGCTTGGGTGGCTATTTCCTTCCCCATTTGAGGGAAGTTTTCAACTATTATCTCCTCAAGTATTTTCTCATGCCCTTTCTTTTTGTCTTCTCCTGGGACACCTATGATTTGAATGTTGGTGCATTTAACATTGTCCCAGAGATCTCTGAGGTTGTCCTCGTTTAATTTTTTTAAATTTTTTCCTCTTTGCTTCATTTATTTCCACCATTCTTTCTTCTACCTCACTTATCCTCTCTTCTGCCTCTTATTCTACTCTTGGTTCCCTCTGGAGTGTTTTTGATCTCAGTTATTGCATTAAATTCACTATTGATTGATTCTTTTTTATTTCTTCTAGGTCCTTGTTAGACAGTTCTTGCATCTTCTCAATCCTTCTCTCTAGTCTATTTATCTGCAAACCCATTTTATTTTCAATCTTTGGATCATCATTGCTATATCATTATTCTGAATTCTTTTTCAGGAAGACTCCCTATCTCCGCCTCTTTTGTTTGGTTTGGTGGATATTTATCATATTCCTTTACCTGCTGAATATTTCCCTGCCTTTTCATTTTGTTTATATTGCTGTGTTTGAGGTGCCCTTTCTGTAGGCTGGAAGTTTGTGTTTTCTCTTTATTGTGGAGCCTGCTCCCTGTGGGTGGGATTGGACTAGTGGCTTTTCAAGGTTCTCTGGTTGGGGGTGATTGTGCCTGTGTTCTTATGGCTGGAGTTGGATCTTTCTCTCTGGTGTGTCCAGTAGTGAGTTTTGGGGTGTCTATGGGCTTGCCATGGCTTTCGGCATAGTGCTCAGAGTTGTGTTTCTGCTTTTCTGGAGAATTAGTGTGGAATGTCTTGCACTGGCATTTGTTGGCTCTTGGGTGGAGCGTGGTTTCAGTGTACATATGAAGACTTTGGGGTGAGCTCTTGTCTATTAATGCTCCCTGGAGTCAGGAGTTCTCTGATGTCCTCAAGTTTTAGAGTTAAGTCTCCGGCCTCTAACTTTCAGTCCTTCTTTTACAGTATCCTCAAGACTTCTCCATCCATACAGCACAGATGATAAAACATCTAGGTTAATGGTGAAACAATTCTCCACAGCGAGGGACACCCAGAGAGAGTCACAGAGTTACATAGAAAAGAGAAGAGGGAGGAGGGAGATAGAGGTGACCAGAAGGAGAAGAGGAGGAGTCAAAAGGGGAGAGAGTAGTCTAACCAGTAATCAGTTCCCTAAGTGCTAAAGCTATGGAGACATAGCCTGGAACACCCAGAGAGAAGAGGAGAAGAGGGGGTCAAAAGGGGAGAGAGCAACCAAGCAGTAATCGCATCCCTAAGTGAAAAAGATACTGAAGATTAGATTCTTAAAGGAACAGAATTGATAACAAATACCAAAAGCAGAGATTAAAAATCTAGAATAGAGGTTAGACTATAAAAAATCCAAAACAAAATCAATCACAAAAATTAAAAAATATATATATGAAATTTGCTTTAAAAATAGGGTCTTTTTTGCAAGGTAATAGTAGAGTATAAAAATGAACATTAAAGGAATAATATTAAAAAATTAAAAAGTGATAACAGTAAAAATATATATATGTATGAATTTCTCTGGAGCTGTTTTGGGCAGTGTGGGGTCAGTTCAGTTTCAGATAGTTCCTTATTCCAGCTTGTACTTGTTCTCAAGGTCTATAGGCCCCCTCCAATGCTTAGTCAATATTAACTGCTGGGTTTTAATCTGTTGCACCTGTCACTTTCAGAGCAGTTCCCTCTTCTTTATTTTGGCTTCCTCTTTTTGCAAGTCTAATTTCCTCCCTGATATGGGGGACAAAGGTGGTCACTAATTTAGGCTCGCTTGTTCAGTTGTGCTGTGTAGAGGGAGGGACACTGCAAACAAATAAAAGTTAACTAGCATTGGAAACATGGAAATATACTATAGCATTCCTTGCCAGAGCGCTGAATTTCAATAATAACATAATTATTTTTATAGAATATCACACTGCAAACAAATATCACTTTGGCACTGGGAAGTGCTCAAAGTGTATGGACCACCCTGGGTTTCCCACAGCCCAAGGTGGCATGTGCTTCCTGGGTCCACACTGTTCAGGATCCAGGGTGCTCTGCAGGGGCACTATCCCAAGTGGGCCCTGGGTTTCATGCACTTCCCAGGTCTAGGCTGCTCAGGTTTTCCAGTGCTCCACACAGGCACAGACCCAGCTGGGCATGTGTTTTGTGCCCTTACCAGGCCCGAGCAGCTCAGGCGACCAGGTGCTTGGCGAGTGCACTGTCCCAGGTGGGCTGTGCATCTTATTCACCTCCCTGGTTCTGGCTGCTCAGTTTCCCATGTGTTCAACAAGTGCACTGTCTTAGGTGTGCCATGTGTCTCCTCTGGGGAGCTGATCTCAGGCTGCGACCCTACTGGCAGTGTCAACTGTCCAGGATCCCAGGAAGATGTCATTAGCAACTCGGAGCCTGTCCACAGTTTGGTGGAAGATGCCATCTCTGGGGCTGAGATTGCAGCAGCCTCACTTCATGGGAAATAGATGGAGAAACAGTAGAAACAGTGTCAGACTTGATTTTTGGGGCTACAAAATCACTGCAGATGGTGACTGCAGCCAGGAAATTAAAAGACACTTACTCCTTGGAAGAAAAGTTATGACCAACCTAGATAGCATATTCAAAAGCAGAGACATTACTTTGCTGACTAAGGTCCGTCTAGTCAAGGCTATGGTTTCTCCTGTGGTCATGTATGGATGTGAGAGTTGGACTGTGAAGAAGGCTGAGCACCGAAGAATTGGTGCTTTTGAACTGTGGTGTTGGAGAAGACTCTTGAGAGTCCCTTGGACTGCAAGGAGATCCGACCAGTCCATTCTGAAGGAGATCAGCCCTGGGATTTCTTTAGAAGGAATGATGCTAAAGCTGAAACTCCAGTAGTTTGGCCACCTCATGCGAAGAGTTGACTCATTGGAAAAGACTCTGATGCTAGGAGGGATTGGGGACAGGAGGAAAAGGGGATGACTGAGGATGAGATGGCTGGATGGCATCACAGACTCGATGGACGTAAGTCTGTGTGAACTCCGGAAGTTGGTGATGGACAGGGAGGCCTGGTGTGCTGTGATTCATGGAGTCGCAAAGAGTCAGACACAATTGAGTGACTGAACTGACTGACTGACTGACTGACTTTCCTTCCAGCTCTGGCTGTCGCATGCCTGCCTGTCTGCCTCCAGCAGGGAGGGGTCTATATGCAGCCGGCTCTCCTTTGGTATTCCTTCATCCTTTGTTCTGTGAGTGCACCAGGCTACATGTTAGAGCCTTTCATGGGAAAGTTCTTTTTTTTTTTAATTTTTAATTTTGTTCCTCTCTCTTTGGAGATCCTGAGGTTTAAGTTACTGTCTCACGTTAGCCTCCTTAGATTGTTCTCAGGGCATTCAAGCCTGGTCCTTACCCTAAGGTCTGATGGTGCAGCCTGTGCCTCCCTGCCCAGGATCAACGTGCTGGTAGCGGTCATGAGCTTCTGGACTAATTCTCCACTGGGAGTTGTGGTTAGGCACATATTCTGTGTGTGTGTGTGTTTTTAATCCCAGTTATATTGCCCTTTGAGATTCCAAAACTCCCCACAGATCTACCTGTGAGAAGAGTTCCTATTGTGTGGAAACTTCTCCTCCTTCACGACTCCCTCCCCAGTACAGGTCTCCATCCCTAAATCTTTTGTCTCTCTCTTTGTCTTTTGGATTTGGTTCTACCTCCTTTGGAAGAGAAAGGGTCGCCTTTCTGGGTACCTGGTGTCCTTTGCCAGCATTCAGAAGTTGTTTCGTGGAAGTTGTTCAACATTCAAATGATATTTGAGGAATTCATTGGGGAGAAAGTGGCCTCCCCACCCCATTCCTCTGCCATCTTGGAACTGCACTCGATCATAACTATTTTAAAAGGTAGATGATAAAGTAGTATCAAAGAAGCATACAGAACAATAAAAGTTAACTAGCATTTGAAACATGGAAATATACTATAGCATTCCTTGCCAGAGCTCTAAATTTCAATAGTAACATAATTATTTTTATAGAAAATAATATAGTTTAAATGATCATATGCTCTTATGCCAGTGTACAAATTTAAGGTTTTTCTTCTGATCAAGTGATTAAAAGAAATAATGTAATTCCATAGTGGAAAAAAAAGATATATAATATCATCCAGGCAAGGGACTATACCAAAAAAAATGAAACCTAACCTAACACTGGATTAGATAAAGTAAAATGTTCTGAAAACTGAAAGTTAGCCACAAAAGTAAATGGAAGAGCCACTGGTCTCGCAGTGGGAGGGTCTAACGTCAGCTGCAGTCCATATTTTGTATGTTGCTGTGGTTCTTTTGATTGTGTCCATTGTTGGATAATAGACGTAGTGGCACACACCCTACCTTCCTTAAAGTGCAAGATGAGCAAATGAAAAACTACACTTAACATAGGGTATGTAAAAGTACCACTGTCACCTTGTACTAAATACTAGAATTTGTTCAGGTCTCATGAAAGACAGCAAAACTGTCTTTGAAAGAGTTGTTAATTAAATCTGATATATAATAAAAGAAAGTCAGATGTGATTTGTATCATATGATTTCAATTTTCTTAGCAGATGAGCAGGTCATTCAACCAAGCAGTGGCTTTTCCACATTTCCTCTCTGAATTAGGAGGAGGATGACTCATAATCAGTTTGAAAGACTTTTCATTCAATCTTGTGGACAATGACATTGTCTCTATTTTTAAAGTTCTGATTCTGAAAGTCAGATGGATTTGTTACTCACATTTCACTTGGACAAATATGACAAAAAGTCAAGAAGAATTCACTTTAAGAGTTTCCTCTATGGAGGCTATTTTAAATATATACATTTTTACATTCAAGATATGAATCTCAGAAATTTTGCTCTGTAGAAGCACATCTCATTGAATAAAATTCTAACAGACAACTTAATGGATCATTTATTAAATAAAAGCCAATGTGTAAATTTCACAGTTCTCCCTCACAAGGAGCATATAAAGGCAATAATAATAGATATTGTACACACACACACACACACACACACACACACACACACACTCATATACATATTTCATTGGCAATGATGTGCTTTACGTGTTCATTCACTTAAATTCACAACAGCCATATAAAGGAGAAGGTAATGTCCTTCATGGGTGGATTACAGAAGTTGACCAAGGACAGATAGCAGGTGAGTGATGCCAAAGCAGTGAGACCTAGATGGTGTGACTCTAGTGCTCTTAATCTCTACTCACTCTTCACCATGAGCACTACCAAGAAAACACTTTCAGGAATCAGTTGGAACATGAACAACTTACTGAACACAGATCATGTAGAAATCTTCATATACAGAATACTTTGCTTGTTGTTTAGAGAATTACTTACAGAACTTGCTAACCTTAAAGCTTAAATAAACTTTAAAAGTGTTAGATATTCACCTCAAGCTGTGTGGCTTTTGCCATAGTCATGGAAAAACAGCTCTTTTCCATGATCACTTTGACTATAACAAATTTATTCTCTGAGGGGTTGTTTGGGGCTTTGTAATAAAATAGGTACTGGCTCAAAATATGGTGGGTCTAAAGTGGGATATGCTGTGTCATTAACACACCTGCTTTCAAAGACTTAGTATAGTATGAATAAAAAATGTAAAATCTCTTATTAATAATTTTTATGGTCATCAGATGTTGAAATACTACTTTTCGTATATCAATGAATTCAGTATCTCATTAAAATTATTTTTACCTCTTTAAAAAATACAAATAAAATAAAAGAGGCACCAAAGAAAAGCTTCTAGTTAGGTTAATTATGGATCTACGCTACCAAAGATCTCTTCAAGTCAGGAGACTTTTGCTAGAACTGCCTATACTACAGAACCACTTCTAAGTATGCTCCAGGCATGCCCTAAGCTTGTCCTAAGTATGTCCATTTCAGAGCTTATTTCATGTACTTAGCTCAGTTTCACAAAGCTTGCAATAGATGTCTTCATTCTTAGGACAAAAAAATTTTGTGTGTCTTACCCAAGTAATTTTAGACAATTGGACCAAGGTTCAAATGGGCCACATGGGTAGCCTTGGTATGGCAAAGAAATAGACTAGCATGCAAATTTCTTAGAGATTTTATACAAGAGACAGAAGAAACTTGTTATAGTGATCAGAAAATCATCTCTCTTTCTCTCTTCTCAATTTCCTCCACTGTATTTTGGTTTCTATGATTTCTGGTAGGAGTCAGATGTCTGTGTTAATTTTGTATCCATGAAAGTAATGTGTCTTTTTTTTCTCAAAATGTTAAAAGACATACTTTCTTCCTTCAGTCTTTAGAAGTTCAAAGGTTTTCTTTGGAGTTCACAAGTATTCTTAAGTGTGTGATTTCATGTTTTCAGTTATCTAGTGTAATTTTAAGACATTATTTATTCAGATATTGCATCTAATCAATTCTCTATGGTCTACCTTTTGGGGATTCCAATTTCAATTTTTTCTTTATCAATTACATTTATATTAGAAATATATTAGGGACTTCCCTGGTGGCTCAGAAGGTAAAGCATCTGCCTGCAATGTGGGGAGACCTGGGTTCAATTCCTGGGTTGGGAAGATCTCCTGGAGAAGGAAATGGCAATCCACTCCAGCACTATAGAGTCCATGGAATTTTCCAGGTCAGAATACTGGAGTGGGTAGCCTTTCCCTTCTCCAGGGGATCTTCCCAACCCAAGGATCGAACGCAGGTCTCCCTTATTGCAGGCATATTCTTTACAAACTGAGTCACAAGGGAAGATGGCTTTACATTTGGGTCTTTAATCTGTTTTGACTATTTTTGTGTATGGTGTTAGAAAGTGTTCTAATTCCATTCTTTTATATGCAGCAGTCTACTTATTGAGGAGAATGTCTTTTCATCATATAATTTTCTGTTTGAGTGATCTGTCTGTTGATTAAGTGAAATGTTGGGGCCCCCACTCTTGTTGTGCTGCTGTCAATTTCACCTTTTGTGGCTGTTAGCATTTGTTTTATATACTGAGGTGCTCCTTTGTTGCTTGCATAATATTTACAATTGTTATGTCTTTTTCTTGGATTGATCTCTTGA
Organism: Nanger dama; assembly: GCA_917880005.1. Classification (NCBI taxonomy): domain Eukaryota; kingdom Metazoa; phylum Chordata; class Mammalia; order Artiodactyla; family Bovidae; genus Nanger; species Nanger dama. The sequence continues at coordinate 4,717,987 of CAKJTW010000044.1, read as the reverse complement.
TCATTATATGGTGTCCATCCTTATCTCTCTTAATATTCTTTATTTTAAATTCTATTTGATCTAATGAGAGTATTGCTACCTCAGTTTTCTTTTGATTTCAATTTGCATGGGATAAGGTCTTCTATCCCTTCACTTTCAGTTTCTATGTCTCCCTACAACAGACTGGTTCCAAATAGGAAAAGGAGTAAGTTAAGGCTGTATATTGTCACTCTCCTTATTTAACTTATATGCAGAGTGCATCATGAGAAATGCTTGGCTGGAAGCACAAGCTGGAATCAAGATTGCCGGGAGAAATGTCAATAACCTCAGGTATGCAGATGACACCACCCTTATGGCAGAAAGTGAAGAGGAACTAAAAGCCTCTTGATGAAAGTGAAAGAGGAGAGTGAACAAGTTGGCTTAAAGCTCAACATTCAGAAAACAAAGATCATGGCATCCGGTCCCATCACTTCATGGGAAATAGATGGGGAAACAGTGGAAACAGTGTCAGACTTGATTGTGGGGAGCTCCAAAATCACTGCAGATGGTGACTGCAGCCATGAAATTAAAAGACGCTTACTCCTTGGAAGAAAAGTTATGACCAACCTAGATGGCATATTCAAAAGCAGAGACATTACTTTGCCAACAAAGATTCGTCTAGTCAAGGCTATGGTTTTTCCAGTGGTCATGTATGGATGTGAGGGTTGGACTGTGAAGAAAGCTGAGTGCCGAAGAATTGATGCTTTTGAACTATGGTGTTGGAAAAGACTCTTGAGAGTCCCTTGGACTGCAAGGAGATCCAACCAGTCCATTCTGAAGGAGATATGCCCTGGGATTTCTTTGGAAGGAATGATGCTAAAGCTGAAGCTCCAGTACTTTGGCCACTCCTTGGAAAAGACTCTGATGCTGGGAGGGATTGGGGACAGGAGGAGAAGGGGATGTCCGAGGATGAGATGGCTGGATGGCATCACCGACTTGATGGACGTGAGTCTGAGTGAACTCCAGGAGTTGGTGATGGACAGGGAGGCCTGGCGTGCTGCAATTCATAGGGTTGCAAAGAGTTGGACATGACTGAGTGACTGAACTGAACTGATATCTGAAGTGGGTCTATTACAGACCATATTTAGCCAGTCTTGGTCTTTTGGTTGGAGCATAATATCCATTTACATTTAAGATGATTATAAATATGTATGTTTCTATTATCATTTTCTTAATTGTTTTTTATTTGTTTTGTAAGTCTTTTTATTCTCTTGTTTTACCTGCCTAGATAATTTCCTTTAGGATTTGGTTTGGTGGTGCTGAATTCCCCAAAATTCTCTTGAGACATCTTTAAAGTTCTTGATTTCTCTGTTGAATCTGAAAGGGATCCTTTCTTGGTAATCTTAGTTGTAGGTTTTTTCCTCTTTCATTACTTTGAATATTTACCATCTTTTCTGACATGCAGAGTTTCTGCTAAAAGATCAGCTGTCAGCATTATACAGATCCTCTTGTATGTTATCTGTTGCTTTTCCCTTTCTGCTTTTAATATTTTTTTTCTTTGTGTTTAATATTTCTCTTGGGTTTCTCCTGTATGAGATTCTGTTTTTCCTGAATTTGGTTATTTTCTTTCCCATGTTAGGAAACCTTTCAACTATAATCTCTTAGAATATTTTCCTCAGACTCTTCTCAGTTTCTTCTTCTGGAATCCTTGTAATTCAAATGTTGATGCATTTGATATTGCCCCAGAGGTCTCTGAGACTGGTCCCAATTCTTTTCATTCATTTTTCTTTATTCTGCTCCTTAGCAGTTATTTCCCACCATTCTGTCTTCTAGCTCACTTAACTGTTCTTCTGCTCCAGTGTATTCTTCTACTGATTCTTCCTAGAGTAGTTTCAATTTCAGTTATTGTGTGAATCATCATTGTTTGCTTATTCTATAATTCTTCTAGACAATTATTAAATGTTTCTTGCATCTTCCCATTCTATTTTCAAGATTATGGATCATTTTTATTATCATTACTGTGAATTCATTTTCAGATATATTGCCTATTTACCCTTTATTTATTTAGTCTTGTGGGTTTTTGTCTTGCTTCTTCCTCATAATGGGGGCTTCCTTGGTGGCTCAGATGGTAAAGAATCTGCCTGCAATGCTGGAGACACTTTTTCAGTCCCTGGGTTGGAAGTTTCCATGCAGAAGGGAAAGGCAACCCACTCCAGTATTCTTGCCTGAAGAATTCCATGGACACAGGAGCCTGGAAGGCTATAGTCCATGGGATTGCAAAGAGTTGCATGTAAATGAGCAACTGACACTTTGTGTCATCCTAATGATATTTCTTTTTATTTTTGTCTAGCTTACTGTGTTTGAGGTCTCTCTTTTTCTCAGGCTGCAGAGTTGTTTATCTTGTTTCTGGTCTCTGCCCTCAGTGAGTGAAGTTGGCCTAGTTTCTTGTGAAAGTTTCATAGGGGGAGGGATTGTTCTTGTGTTCTGGTGGGTGGACCTGAATTTTTTTCCCTACTAATGGGCAGGGACATGTCAGAGGTGTACTTTGGAGTATCTATTGGCTTAGTATGACTTTATTCAGCCTGTTTGCTAATGGTAGAGTTTGTGTACCTGTCTTGCTTGTGGTTTGGCATAGGAGTCTGGCACTGTGTGCTCCAGGCAGCTGGGTAGAGTCAAGACATTGATTTTGATGGTGTAATGGGAGCTGTCACCAATTAATATTCCCAGGGGCCAAGACTTATCTGACAGTCCACTGTCCTGGACTTGTTCTCACCTTAGAGTCTCAGGCCTGACCTTTGGTCTGGGAACCAAGACACTACAAATCATTCATCACAGCAATAAAAGGGAATTGTTTTTAAAAAGGAAAACAAAACAACAACAAAAGAAAAAAAGACTTAAAAAGACAAATGATAAAAGTAAAATCAAACAAAGAGAAACAAGAACAAAGGAATACACACACATAAGAAGTCAAAATAGAAGCAAAGAAAGCAAAGTACAAGATAGCAACCAAACAAACAAAAGAAATACAAAAATAAATCCACAAATTAAAAACAAAAAAGAAGAATTAAACAGGAAAAAAAAAAACTGAAGCAGAGTGCCAGCTGAAAAATAAAGCAAAGAAAATGAAAACATGAAAATGGTAAGAAAAAAAAGAACAACAGAGAATCAAAGTTAAAACTATATTTAAAAGATCTATATACATTTTAGTCATAGTCAACAGAAGAATCCAAAATGCAGTTCTTGGATGCAGTCTCAAAAATGACAGAATGATTTGTTTGTTTCCAAGGCAAGCCATTCAGTATCACAGTAATCCAAGTCTATGCCCAAATCAGTAGCTGAAGAAGCTGAAGTTGAATGGTTCTATGAAGACCTACAAGACCTTCTAGAACTAACACCCCCAAAAGATGTCCTTTTCATCATAGGGGACTGGAATGCAAAAGTAGGAAGTCAAAAGATACCTGCAATAACAGGCAAAACTGGCCTTTGAGTATAAAATGAAGCAGGGCAAAGGCTAACAGAGTTTTGCCAAGAGAATGCACTGGTGATAGCAAACACCCTATTCCAATGACACAAGAGAAGACTCTACAACTGGACATTACCAGATGTTCAATAACAAAATCAGATTGATCACAATCTTTGCAGTCAAAGATAGAGAAGCTCTGACACTCAGTTCAGTTCAGCTCAGTTCAGTCACTCAGTCATGTCCAACTTTTGTGACCCCATGGACTGCAGCAAGACAGGCCTCCCTGTTCATCACCAGCTCCCAGAGTTTACCCAAACTCCTGTCCATCGAGTCGGTGATGTCATCCAACCATCTCATACTCTTTGGTTCCCTTCTCCTCCTGCCTTTAATCTTTCCCAGCATCAGGGTCTTTTCCAATGAGTCAGTTCTTTGTATCACGTGGCCAAAGTACTGAAGTTTCAGCTTCAACATCAGTTCTTCCAATGAACACTCCTTTAGATGGACTGGTTGCATCTCCTTGCAGTCAAAGGGACTCTCAAAAGCCTGACAGTGGGCAAAAACAAGAACAGAAGCTGACTGTGGCTCAGATCATGAACTCCTCATGAACTCCTTGTTGCCAAACTCAGACTTAAATTGAAGAAAGTAGGAAAAACCACCAGAACATTCAGGTATGACCTAAATCAAATCCCTTATGATTATACAGTGGAAGTGACAAGTAGATTCAAGGGATTCAATGTGATAGACAGAGTGCCTGAAGAACTATGGACAGAGGTGAGTGACATTGTATAGGAGGCAGTGGTCAAGATCATCCCCAAGAAAAAGAAATGCACAAGTGCAAAATGGTTGCCTGAGGAGGCCTTACAAACAGCTGAGAAAAGAAGTGAAAGGCAAAGGAGAAAAGGAAAGATATACTCATTTGAATGCAGAGTTTCAAAGAATACCAAGGAGAGATAAGGAAGCCTTCCTCAGCAATGAATGCAAAGAAATAGAGGAAAACAATAGAATGGAAAAACTAGAGATCTCATAAAGAAAATTAGACACACCAAGGGAACATTTCATGCAAAGATGGGCACAACAAAGGACAGAAATGGTATGGGACTACCAGAAGCAGAAGATATTTAGAAGAGGTGGCAAGTCAAGAGTGCCAGGCTGTGATGGTGCAGGAGAGGTGGAAAGGAGCTACCCCATGTCCAAGGTCAGAGGAGGCGGCCGGGAGGAGCAACTCCATGTCCAAAGGGCGGTGGCTGTGCTAGCACAGGAGGGCTGAGAGGTGCTACTCCACGTTCAAGATCAGGAGGGGCAGCGGTGAGGAGATACCCCTTGTCCAAGGTAAGGAGCAGTGGCTGCGCTTTGCTGGAGCAGCCATGAAGAGATACCCCACATCCAAGGTAAGAAAAACCCAAGTAAGATGGTAGGTGTTGCAAGAGGGTATCAGAGGGCAGACACACTGAAAGCATAATCACAGAAAACTAGTCAGTCTAATCACACTGACCACAGCCTTGTCTAACTCAATTAAACTAAGCCATACCATGTGGGGTCACCCAAGATGGACAGGTCATGGTGGAGAGGTCTGACAGAATGTGGTCCACTGGAGAAGGGAATGGCAAACCACTTCAGTATTCTTGCCTTGAGAACCCCATGAACAGTATGAAAAGGCAAAATGATAGTATAATGAAAGAGGAACTCCCCAGGTCATTAGGTGCCCAATATGCTACTGGAGATCAGTGGAGAAATAACTCCAGAAAGAATGAGACGGAGCCAAAGCAAAAACAATACCCAGTTGTGGATGTGACTGGTGATAGAAGCAAGGTCCAATGCTGTAAAGAGCAATATTGCATAGGGACCTGGAATGTCAGGTCCATGAATCAAGGCAAATTGGAAGTGGTCAAATAGGAGATGGCAAAAGTGAACATTAACATTTTAGGAATCAGTGGACTAAAATGGATTGGAATGGGTGAATTTAACTCAGATGACCATTATATCTACTACTGTGGGCAGGAATCCCTTAGAAGAAATGGAGTAGCCATCATGGTCAACAAAAGAGTCTGAAATGCAGTACTTGGATGCAGTCTCAAAAGTGACAGAATGATCTCTGTTCGTTTCCAAGTCAAACCATTCAATATCACAGTAATCCAAGTCTATGTCCCAACCAGTAACACTGAAGAAGCTGAAGTTGAACGATTCTATGAAGACTTACAAGACCTTTTAGAACTAACACCTCAAAATACACAGAATAACTATATTAAAATTAAAAAAAAAAAAAAAGGTTTTCATGACCCAGATAACCACTCTGGTGTGATCACTCACCTAGAGCCAGACATCTTGGAATGTGAAATCAAGTGGGCCTTAGGAAGCATTATGACAAATACAGCTAGTGGTGGTGATGGAATTCCAGTGGAGCTATTTCAAATCCTAAACAATGATTCTATTAAAGTGTTGCACTCGCTATGCTGGCAAATTCGGAAAACTCAGTGTCCACAGGACTGTAAAAGGTGTACAGTCCACAGGAATGTAAAAAGAAAAGCAGTGTCCACAGAACTGTAAAAAGCCCAAAGAAAGGCAATGGTAAGGAATGTTCAAACTACTGCACAATTGCACTTATCTCACATGCTAGCAAAGTAATGCTCAAAATTCTCCAAGCCAGGGTTCAACAGTATGTGCTCTGTGAATATCCAGATGTCCAAGCTGGGTTTGTAAAAGATAGAGGAACCAAAGGTCAAATTGCCAACATCTGTTGATCATCTAAAAAAGCAAGAGAGTTCCAGAAAAACACCTATTTCTGTTTTATTGACTATGCCAAAGCCTTTGAGTATATGGGTCACAACAAACTGTGGAAAATTCTTCAAGAGATGAGAACACCAGACCACTTTCCCTGCCTCCTCAGAAGTTTGTATACAAGTCAAGAAGCAACAGTTAGAACTGGACTTGGAAGAACAGACTGGTTCCAAATCAGGAAAGGAGTACGTCAAGGTTGTGTATTGTCACTCTGCTTATTTAATCTATATGCAGAGTACATCCTGTGAAATTCCTGGCTAGATGAAGTGCAAGCTGGAGTCAAGATTGCCAGAAGAAATACCAATAACCTCAGATATGCAGATGATGCCACCCTTATAGCAGAAAGTGGTGAAGAATTAAAGAGCCTCTTACTGAAAGTGAAAGAAGAGAGTGAAAAAGCTGGGTTAAAACTCAACACTCAGAAAAGTAAGACCATGGCATCCGGTCCCATCATTTCATGGAAAATAGATGGGGGAACAATGGAAATAGTGGCAGACTTTATTTTGGGGGCTCCAAAATCACTGCAGATGGTGACTTCAGCCATGAAATTAAAAGACCCTTCCTCCTTGAAAGAAAAGTTATGACCAACCCAGAGAGCATATTATAAAGCCAAGACATTACTTTGCCAACAATTGTCCTTGTATTCAAAGATATAGTTTTTCCAGAAGTCAATTATGGATGTGAGAGTTGAATTATAAAGAAAGTTGGGCACCAAAGAATTGATGCTTTTGAACTGTAGTGCTGCTGGAGAAGACTTCTGAGAGTTTCTTGGACTGCAAGGAGATAAAACCAGTCAATCCTAAAGGAAATCCGTCCTGAATATTCATTGGAAGGACTGATGCTGAAGATGAAACTGCAATACTTTGGCCATCTGATGCAAAGAACTGACTCATTGGAAAAGACTCTGATGCTGGGAAAGACTGAAGGCAGGAGGAGAAGGGGATGACAGAGAATGAGATGTTTGGATGGCATCACCGACTCTATGAACATGAGGTTGAGGAAGCTCCAGAAGCTGGTGATTAATAGGGATGCCTGATGTGCTGCAGTCCATGGGGTCACAAAGAATCAGACACTACTGTGAGATTGAACTGGACTGATATGTATTTTAAAAGCAAAGAAAAAAGTGAAAAAGGAATGAAAGAAAACAAAAAAGCCCAGAACAATATATGAAAAATAGGACCTGTGACTAAAAGTATCCCAAAAGATTAAAGAATAATAACAAAGCAACAACCATAAAAACAGAGAAGAAAGAAATAAAACCAAAAAGAAAACAGAACCAAAAGCATAATGTATCAAAGCATAAAAATAATAATAAATGTTTTCCCAGGGTCTCAGCTCTCAGTGTCCTTGTTCCCACCATGAGCCACAGTCTACCTATGCCTGCTTGGAGGCCCTTCAATGCTGGGTGGGGGCTGGGTTCTGGACCTGCTCTAGGCTCTGTGAGGGCATCTGGTCCTCCTTCCTCATTTGCTTACCCTTAATGTCCATAGGTATCAGAAGTAGAGAGTTTTCTTTTGTGGGGACACTCATTGTATTTTTGTGTGAGTTTTGGAACTTTGGGCAGTTTTTCTTTTCTGTCAGTGTATCTAGGTTACGAAGCACTGACAACAGGTAAAGTCAGTACAGAATCATATCCAGGCTGCACCTGGTTAAAGTGTGCATTTGTGTCTCTAACAATGTGTGCACATTAAAATTATAAAAAGCCAGTTACTTACATTTATAGTTATTATCTGTTTCACATGACAACCAGTTCACCTCTGCATGTGGGCTACTCACAGGAGTCTGCTTCTGAGGCTTCCCTGCCTGGAGGACTTGAGTCTGCTTCAGTGGGGACAGGGTGTGGAGGTGGCATAACTGCCCCAGGGAACACTTGTGGGGCCAGGTGAGCAGGGAAGTCAATGGCCATGAGTGCAAGAGATATTGCCCTACTGGGAGCCTTTTCTTGTTTCCAGTAACAGGCACTCAATGTGCAGTGCTGAACAGTCCTTCCGATGGTAGCTCATGGCATATCAGGAGAGAGAGGCTACAGGGAGTTTCCACTCCCTGCATGTGACTCAACAGTAGTGCCCTGGTTCCATGGCAATCTAGTTTTCCTCCAAAGGCATTCCATCTTGCGTATTTCCTCCCTCCTCTTCCCTCAGGCTGTCTTCCCACAGCTGGTAGCAGTGCTCATTTTGGGATTGCTTTCCAATTCATAGGCTCTATCTCCCAGGCCCATGCACAACAATGAGCATGCATCCAGTCCAGGGTACACTGGGCATGTACATGGATTGTGTGGTTCTCACTTTATCCAGACTCACAGATCAGCTGCTTCATTCTCTTTTGACAGCCTCAAATGCTTCCTTTCCTCACCCCAGGGTGCAAATCAGGTGCTGCTTTCTCTCTTCCTTCCTACTCAGTTACATGTGGATCTATATGGTCCTTTCTGGTGATCAGGTCTCCTGGTAGTGTTCAGCAGTGTTCTGTGAGTATTGTTGCACGTAGAGATGTATTTCTCATGCAGCCATGGAGCCACATACACCTACTCCTCAACCTTCTTGGAACTCCCCTATCTTTTGTATTTGTAACTTAAATTCCTGAAGACGGTATGGTGGTGGTGGTGGCATAGTTGCTAAGTTGTGTCCGACTCTTGCGACCCCATGGCCCGGCTTCTCTGTCCTTGGGATTCTCCAGGCAAGAATACTGGAGTGGGTTGCCATTACCTTCTCCAGGGGATCTTCCCAATCCAGGAGTTGAACCTGGGTCTTCTGAGTTGCAGACAGATTCTTTACCGACTGAGCTACAAGGGAAGGCAGTATGAAGACTTAAGTACGAGGGAAGTTATGAGGGAAGACGGTATGGAGATTCCTTAAAAAATTAGAAATAAAACCAACATATGACTCAGCAATCCCACTCCTAGTCATATACCCTGAGGAAACCAATATTTTAAAAGACACATGTATCCCATTGTTCATTGCAGCACTATTTACAATAGCTAGAACGTGGAAGCAACCTAGATGTCCATCGACAGAGGAATGGAAAAAGAAATTGTGGTACATATACACAGTAGAATATTACTCAGCCATAAAAATGAATACATTTGAGTCAGTGCTGGTCAGATGGATGAACCTAGAACCTATTATACAGAATGAAGTGAGTCAGAAAGAGAAAGATAAATATCAAATTCTAACACGTATATATGGAATCTAGAAGAATGGTACTAAAGAACTTATTTACAGGGCAGCAATGGAGAAACAGACATAGAGAATAGACTTATGGACAAGGGGAAAGGAGGGGAGAGGGTGAGCTGTATGGAAAGAGTAACATGGAAATTGTGTTCAGTTCAGTTCAGTTCAGTCACTCAGTCGTGTCCATCTCTTTGCGACCCTATGAATCACAGCACGCCAGGCCTCCCTGCCCATCACCAACTCCCAGAGTTCACTCAGACTCATGTCCATCAAGTCAGTGATGCCATCCAGCCACCTCATCCTCGGTCGTCCCCTTCTCCTCTTGCCCCCAATCCCTCCCAGCATCAGAGTTTTTTCCAATGAATCAACTCTTCGCATGAGGTGGCCAAAGAACTGGAGCTTCAGCTTTAGCATCATTCCTTCCAAAGAAATCCCAGGGCTGATCTCCTTCAGAATGGACTGCTTGGATCTCCTTGAAGTCCAAGGGACTCTCAAGAGTCTTCTCCAACACCACAGTTCAAAAGCATCAGTTCTTCGGTGCTCAGCCTTCTTCACAGTCCAACTCTCACATCCATAATTGACTACTGGAAAAACCATAGCCTTGACTTAACGGATCTTAGTCGGCAAAGTAATATCTCCGCTTTTGAATATGCTATCTAGGTTGGTCATAACTTTTCTTCCAAGGAGTAAGCGTCTTTTAATTTCATGGCCACAGTCACCATCTGCAGTGATTCTGGAGCCCCCAAAATAAAGTCTGACCCTGTTTCCACTGTTTCCCCATCGATTTCCCATGAAGTGATGGGACTGGGTGCCATGATCTTAGTTTTCTGAATGTTGAGCGTTAAGCCAACTTTTTCACTCTCCACTTTCACTTTCATCAAGAGGCTTCTTAGTTCCTCTTCACTTTCTGCCATAAGGGTGGTGTCATCTGCATATCTGAGGTTATTGATATTTCTCCCAGCAATCTTGATTCCAGCTTGTGTTTCTTCCAGTCCAGCATTTCTCATGATGTACTCTGCATATATGTTAAATAAGCAGGGTGACAATATACAGCCTTGACGTACTCCTTTTCCTATTTGGAACCAGTCTGTTGTTCCATGTCCAGTTCTAACTGTTGCTTCCTGACCTGCATACAGATTTCTCAAGAGGCAGGTCAGGTGGTCTGGTATTCTCATCTCTCTAAGAATTTTCCATAGTTTATTGTCATCCACACAGTCAAAGACTTTGGTGTAGCATTACCATATGTAAAGTAGATAGCCAACAGGAATTTTATATATGGCTCAGGAAACTCAAACAGGGTCTCTGTATCAACCTAAAAGGTGGGATGGAGAGAGAGATGGGAAATAATTTCAAAAAGGAGGGGATATATGTAGACCTATGGCTGATTCATGTTGAGGTTTGACAGAAAAGAGCAAAATTCTGTAAAGCAATTATCCTTCAATAAAAAATAAATGAAAAACAAAGATAATAAATGTGAGGTGTTTCAAGCAAAAAATTTTTGATATTAAAAAAATCCTTTGGAATGTTTTTTTAAGTTGTTTTCTGGTAACATTATCTATATTTTCATTTATTATTTTTTCTCTTCTTTTAAAAATATTAGTTATTTCTATACTAAAGTCTTTGATGGTTAACTCCAGTGACTTAATGACCTGTGGAACTGTGTCTATACTCTATTATTTTTCCTATGGGTTTTGCTTATTTGACAATGGTGCACACTTTGTAATGAAAATAGTATGCTTTTCAAAAATCATATTTCAAAGATAATTCATTCTTTTTTTTTTTGATCAACAAGTTTGGGGCTAATCACTTCAATATGATCATGGATTAGGGTAACTCAAGGCTGAGTTGTAATTTGACAAGCTTGTTTCTTGGCTATTTTACATTTGTTCTAGAGATAACCCTTTAGGAATTCTGAGACCTTGGGGTGTTTGCTATTCCCTTCTTCTGGTACCTCTCAATGATTTTTTTTTTCTCCCCAAACTGAAGGATGTTAAGGCTCTATTCTGATCCTCAGAGACTTTTTTTCTTGCTTTCTTAAACCCCTTTTCAGTATCAAGATTTAAAAATTTAATGTAGTGTAGAGCTGATTTCCCTTTACTTCCTCTGACCATCAGTTCAGTTCAGTTGCTCAGTTGTGTCTGACTCTTTGTGATCCAAAAGACTGGAGCACACCAGTATTCCCTGGCTACCACAAAATCCTGGAGCTTGTTCAAACTCATGTCCATAGAGTTAGTGAGGCCATCAAACCATCTCATCCTCTGTCGTCCCCTTCTCCCCCTGCTTTCAATCTATCCCAGCATCAGGGTCGTTTCTAATGGGTCAGTTCTTCACATCATGTGGCCCAAGTATTGGAACTTCAGCTTCAGAATCAGTACTTCCAGTGAATATTCAGGACTGATTTCGTTTAGGATTGACTGGTTTGATCTCCTTGCAGTCCAAGGAACTCTCAAAACTTCTCCAGCACCACCATAGTTGAAAAGCATCAATTCTTTGGTGCTCAGTTTTCTTTATAGTCCGACTCTCACATCCACAGCTGACTACTGGAAAAACCATAGCTTTGACTAGATGGACCTTTGTTGGCTAAGTAATGTCTTGGCTTCTTGATATGCTGTCTATGTTAGTCATAGCTTTTCTTCCAAGTAGCAAGAGTCTTTAAATTTCATGGCTGCAGTCACCATCTGCAGTGATTTTGGAGCCCCCAAAATAAAGTCTGTCACTTCTTCCCCATCTATTTGTATGAAGTAATGGGGCCAGATGCCATGAGCTTTGTTTTCTAAATGTTGAGTTTTAATCTAACTTTTTCACTCTCTTCCTTCACTTTCATCAAGCGATTCTTTAGTTCTTCACTTTCAGCCATAAGGTTGGTGTCACCTTCATATCTGAGGTTATTGATATTTCTTCCAGAAATCTTGATTCCAGCTAGTGCTTCATCCAGCCTGGCATTTTGCAGTACTCTGCATATAAATTAAATAAGCAAGGTAAGAATATACAGCCTTGCTGTACTCCTTTCCCAATTTGCAACCAGTCTGTTTTTCCATATCCTGTTCTAACTGTTGCTTCTTGACCTGCATACAGATTTCCCAGAATGCAGGTAAGGTGGTCTGGTATTCCCATCTCTTTCAGAATTTTCCATAGTTTGTTGTGATCCATACAGTGAAAGGCTTTGGCATAGTCAATAAAGCATAAGTAGATGTTTTCTGGAACTCTTTTGCTTTTTCGATGATTCAACGGATGTTGGCAATTTGATGCCTGGTTCCTCTGCCTTTTCTAAACCCAGCTTAAACATCTGGAAGTTCTCAGGTCATGTACTATTGAAACCTGACTTGGAGAATTTTGAGCACTACTTTCCTAACATATGAGATGAGTGCAGTTGTAAGGTAGTTTGAACATTCTTTGCCATTGCCTTTCTTTTGGGTTGGAATGAAAACTGACCTTTTCCAGTCCTGTGGCCACAGATGAGTTTTCTGAATTTGTTGGCATAGTGAGTGCACCACTTTCATAGCATCATATTTTAGAATTTGAAATCGCTCAACTGGAATTCCATCACCTCCACTAATTTTTTTCATAGTGATGCTTCCTAAGGCCCACTTGACTTCACATTCCAGGATGTCTGGCTCTAGGTTGGTGATCACACCATTGTGGTTATCTGGGTCATGAAGATCTCTTTTGTATAGTTCTTCTGTGTATTCTTGCTGCCTCTTCTTAATATCTTCTGCTTCTGTATGTCCATATCATTTCTGTCCTTTATTTTGCCCATCTTTGCATGAAATGTTCCCTTGGTATCTCTGATTTCCTTTATGAGATCTCTAATCTTTCCCATTCTATTGTTTTCCTCTATTTCTTTGCATTCACCGCTGAGGAGGGCTTCCTTATCTCTCCTTGATATTCTTTGAAACTCGGCATCCCAGATGGGTATATTTTTCCTTTTCTCCTTTGCTTTTCACTTCTCTTCTTTTCTTGGCTATTTGTAAGTCCTCCTCAGACAACCATTTTGCCCTTTTGCATTTCTTTTTCTTGAAAAAGAAATGGGATGATCTTGATCACTGCCTCCTGTATAATGTCACTCACCTCTGTCCATAGTTCTTCAGGCACTCTGTCTATCACATCTAATCCCTTGAATCTATTTGTCACTTTCACTGTATAATCATAAGGGATTTGATTTAGGTCATACCTGAATGGTCTAGTGGTTTTCTCTACTTTCTTCAATTTAAGTCTGAATTTGGCAATAAGGTGTTTATGATCTGAGCCATAGTTAGGTCCTGGTCTTGTTTTCTTTGACTGTATAGAGCTTCTCCATCTTTGGTTGCAAATGATATAATCAATCTGATTTTGATATTGACCATCTGGTGATGTCTATGTGTAGAGTCTTCTCTTGTGTTGTTGGAAGAGAGTGTTTACTATGACCAGCGCATTCTCTTGGAAAAACTCTGTTAGCCTTTGCCTTGCTTCATTTTGTACTCCAAGACCAAATTTGCCTGTTACTCCAGGTATCTCTTGACTTCCTACTTTTGCATTCCAGTCTCCTATAATGAAAAGGTCATCTTTTGGGGGTGTTAGTTGTAGAAGGTATTATAGGTCTTCATGGAACCATTCAACTTCAGCTTCTTCACTTTTACTAATTGGGCCATAGACTTGGATTATTGTGTTACTGAATGGTTTGCCTAAGAAATGAACAGAGATCATTTGCTCCCAAGTACTGCATTTCAGCCTCTTTTGTTGACTATGATGGCTACTCCATTTCTTCTAAGGAATTCTTGCTGACAGTAGTAGATATAAAGGTCTTCTGAATTAAATTCATGCATCCCAGTCCTCTTTAGTTCAGTGATTGCTAAAATGTTTATATTCACTCTTGCCATCTCCTGTTTGATCTCTTCGAGATATTACTTTGCCAACAAAGGTTCGTCTAGTCAAGGCTATGGTTTTTCCAGTGATCATGTATGAATGTGAGAGTTGGACAGTGAAGAAAGCTGAACGCCGAAGAATGCGAAGAGTTGACTCACTGGAAAAGACTCTGACGCTGGGAGGGATTGGGATCAGGAGAAAAAGGGATGACCAAGGATGAGATGGCTGGATGGCATCACTGACTCGATGGGCGTGAATTTGAGTGAACTCCAGGAGATGGTGATGGACAGGGAGGCCTGGCATGCTGTGATTCATAGGGTCACAAAGAGTCAGACATGACTGAGCAACTGTACACTTTTACTCACAGACTTAACATTCCATGTTCCTATGCAGTATTGTTCTTTACAGCATCAGACTTTACTTCCATCGTGTCACATCCAGAACTGGGCATTGTTTTCACTTTGATTCCATCTCTTCTTTCTTTCTGCCATTATTTCTCCATTGTTCTCCAGTAGCATATTTGGCATCTACCAACCTGGGGAGTTCATCTGTCAGTGTCATATCTTTTTGTCTTTTCATACTATTCATGTGGTTTTCAAGGCAATAATGCTGAAGTGGCTTGCCTTTCCCTTCTCCAGTGGACCACGTTTTGTCAGCCTTACATATTTCAAAAATTTCTTTTTAAAAACAGTCTTACTCTTTTGAAAGAATATGAAAATAAATTGTAATTTATATTTTTAATTTCCCTGTAATTAGCAAAATAACTGAGGTGTCACTTCCCAAAGTTACTTTGCCACTTCTGTGGAATATTGAATGTCAAAGATTAGAAACCACTGCATTAGTTTACCACTTTCCTTGGCACCAGCTACTGCTGATGGACGAGAAAAGTGAGGTTTAAAGACGTTCATCAACTTGTGCAAGGTCACAAAAATACCAAGTGCACAGACGGGAATCAAACCTAAGTCTGTTTCAAACCCATGCTCTCTCCCTCATATATGTACAAATACATTATAATATAATTACAATAGTGAATTCAAACCCTGGCTCCCAACTGAAATTTAGTTTCCCTGCTGTAGGCTCTCCCATCCCCTTTCACTCACAGCACTTGTCATAATACATCATTTCATATTTTTGAGGGTGATAATCTGTTTAATGTCTAACATCCCTCCTCTTCCCACACTAGACCAAAAGGACCATGCCCACTATAGGCAGGGATTCTATCTGTTTTTCTACCTCTGTACATTCAACACCCAGCACAGTTAACATAACACAATAGAGACTATGGGTTCTGACAGCAGACAGAAACAAGTGTGTTCCTGGTTCTTCTTCTTTTTTTTTTTTTTTTTTGCAGTGAGGTGGCCAGACACCAACACAACTTGAAACTTTTTATTGTATAGGACAAAGGTTACAGATCACAGAGATCCAGGAAGACCCACTGGTTGGACCCAACAAAAGACACGATTTCAGAGTTCTCTGGGCTGTGAGGGGACAGGCTTTTTCTGGTAGAAGGTCCATGGCAGTAATCAGTACAAGAAGAGCCACATATGAACCTAGTTTTTGGCGGGTGAGTGGTTAAGGTGGGCCAGCCTCATTTCAATTACTTGAGTGCGACCCTGAAGACACGGATGTGGATTACTGAGTTTGCAGATCTGGGTCAGTGGCTCTCCTGTATCCGTCTCTGGTTCCCGCTCACCCACAAGCTCCATGGTGGAGGTACTGGCTGCCATGTACAAGGACCTGAAGCTGCCAGCCTGCAGCTGTAGGGCAATGTGGATGGCACAGTTGATAGGCAGGCTCAAGTGGTGGATGCAGGTCTCAGTGCAGGCATTCTGACCCTTTGCCCCTCCGCCCAGCAGTTTCTGGCAGCAGGCCAGCTGGACCATAAACCAGTCTTCTTGTAGATATAAATGTCTCTGGGCCTCCAGGTCTGCCACAGGGAAGCCACTTCTGCAGGGTGTATTCCACTGGGTCAGGCTCAGCCTCGACCACACCAGCTGACTCAGTTTTCAGCCACGCTGTGTGCTTCTCTCCAGCCTACAGGGCCCTCCACGTGCTCCTGGCCCCTCCCCTGCCAGGCCACTCAAGCGACCAGCTATAATACAAGACACTGCCCACAACCCCCAGGCTGTAAGAAAGGAAGACAAGGAACAGGGTTCACTGCAGGAATGACAGAATGCTAGCAATCCTAGCTTTTAAGAACAAGTTATTTATTTTTCTCAGGTTCAATTTCCTTATCTAAAAGTTAGTATTACCTAACCCACTGGACTAAATTTGGGAAAAATGATTTAATACAAATAAATTCCACAGCATGATGCCTTACAGTTAGCCAAAAGTTAAACATGACTTATGAATAAAAATGCTAGCTCATTATTATTCTCATAATTGTAACATTGAATAAATAGTTGTTGAAAGGATGAATCTAAGCTCATTCAAGTCAAAGTGTGTGTGTGTGTGTGCTCAGTCACTCAGTCATGTCCAACTCTTTGCAACCCTATAGGCTGTAGCCCAGCAGGCTCCTCTGTCCATGGAATTTTCCAGGCAAGAATACTGGCGTGTGTTGCTATTTTCTCCTCCAGGGGATCTTCCCGACTCAGGGATTGAAACCACATCTCTGTGGTCTCCTGCTCTGGCAGGTGGAGTCTTTACCACTTGAACATTGTCAGGTTCTTCCTTGATTTCATCCAGAAGGGCTTGCTGTGGTGCCACTGCTTTGTCACGTCACCATCCAAAGGTTCTTTCATCTTCATTTTTATGTAAAGGGATTTCTCAGTCTAACTGTCTGACCACAGGGCCTCTAATTATTGAATCTTATTGATATTCTAACACACGGAGCTAGTTGTCCATAGCACTTCCCCCGCCTCCCCCAGGCTCTACCTATATTGTTGGACTCATATTCTATTTCTAGATGCTCAGAAAATGTTCCAAAAGATAAAACAATAATAGAATGTGGGTTCACCTCTCTGTGTGATGTCCACTTCTCCAGGACTTTGTCCCCTCGGGTTATGGTTTTTCGACACCTGTCTTAAAACAGATTTAAATATTACCCTATCCATTTTTTTTCATTTTAACTCAGGGAGAGATTTGGTGTGCTGCAAGCCAGTCAATAACCATTGGAAGCAGAACTTCACTTTTAAAATTTGTGTCAATGTATGGCAAAACAAATATAGTATTGTAATTAAAAAGTAAATAAATTTAATAATAAAAAAATAAAATAAAATTTACCATTAAAAAAATAAACTTTCAATTTAGAACAGTATTAGATTTATAGAAAAACTGTGAAGATGTTTCATAAGTTCCTATATTACCTACATCTAGTATCCATTATTAACATATTACATCAGTATGGTCCATTTGTTACAAAATACTGAAATAAAGACCATATTTTATTTACATTTCCTCAGTTTTTTCAAAATATTCTTTTCTGTTTCAGTATTCCAATCAGGATACTACATTGAGATGGCTGGATGGCATCACCGACTCGATGCACATGAGTCTGGGTGAACTCCGGGAGTTGGTGATGGACAGGGAGGCCTCAGTTCAGTTCAGTTCAGTCGCTCAGTCATGTCCGATTCTTTCTGACCCATGAATCACAGCATGCCAGTCCTCCCTGTCCATCATCAACTCCGGGAGTTCGCTCAGACTCACGTCCATTAAGTCAGTGATGCCATCCAGCCATCTATTCCCCTGTCGTCCCCTTTTCCTCCTGCCCCCAATCCCTCCCAGCATCAAAGTCTTTTCCAATGAGTCACTATTCGCATGAGGTGGCCAAAGTACTGGAGTTTCAGCCTTAGCATCATTCCTTCCAAAGAAATCCCAGGGCTGATCTCCTTCAGAATGGACTGCTTGTATCTCCTTGCAGTCCAAGGGACTCTCAAGAGTCTTCTCCAACACCACAGTTCAAAAGCATCAATTCTTCAGTGCTCAGCCTTCTTCACAGTCCAACTCTCACATCCATACATGACTACTGGAAAAACCATAGCCTTGACTAGACGGACCTTAGTCGGCAAAGTAATGTCTCTGCTTTTGAATATGCTATCTAGGTTGGTCATAACTTTTCTTCCAAGGAGTAAGTGTCTTTTGGACCATTCAGGTATGCGCTAAATCAAATCCCTTATGATTATACAGTGGAAGTGAGAAATAGATTTAAGGGACTAGATCTGATAGAATGACTGATGAACTATGGATAGAGTTTCGTGACATTGTACAAGAGAGAGGGATCAAGACCATCCCCATGGAAAAGAAATTCAAAAAGCAAAATGGCTGTCTGAGAAGGCCTTACAAATAGCTGTGAAAAGAAGAGAAGTGAAAAAGAGGGAGGCCTGGCACGCTGCAGTTCATGGGGTTGCAACGAGTCGGACATGACTGATCGACTGAACTGAACTGAACTGACAGTTTCAATAAGTACTGGTAAGTTATGTAGACTATCCCTTGCTTGTGAATGCCTGATGTTTTCTTATGCATTAGTCTGAGGATATTTGATTTGGGGAGGGAGACATCACGGGTGCAATGTCATTTTTATCACATTATATCAAGAATACGTATCACCAACATTATAGGACTGTTAATATTTATCTCCATCTCCTGGTTGAAGATGTATTTGTCAGATGTCTGTTCTGTAAAATTACCCTCTGCCTTCCTTTTTACTCTGTATTCATTGGAAAGAAGTCATTAAAAGTAGTCCACACTTGAGGAGTAGAAGATAAACGCCTGGGCATTAATATCTGCATAAATTACTTGGAATTCTTATGCACAGAAAATTTGTCCTTTCTCCTATTTATTTATTTAATCACATTTGTATAGTGGAGATGCATGCATATGTATTTTATGTGGGTTATAACAACATACTTTATTTTATTGCTCAAATTTTCAACTTTGATAATTGCAATGTCTTTCAGTTGGCTCATATGCCCCCTTGACATACCACCATCGTTTTGTTTGTACGTGTGTGTTAGCATTTTCTTTCTCCTTGCACTACAAGATGCTACAGGCTCATCTATATTTCTTGCCTCAGTCCTAAAAATAGCTATTTATTCAATGATTTTTGGTTCTTTTTATTGGACAATGGTATTGAAAAGCAATATTTGAGTCATTGATGCTGGGGTATCTGCTTTTAGGAATTCTCAGCTGATTGAGCAAGGAAATAGATGTATATATACTAACTTGTACATATACACATATCTATAAATATTTGTGTTTTTTTAAATAAATAAAACTTATCAAAAACGCAGATCAGATGCTTTGCCACCGATATATTTTGAATAATTCCAAAATATACTTTTCTTGAGTTCCCTGCAGGTTTATACTCAATGAAGATTTTGACATACACATTTAAAATGGTCAGAATAATAATCTAGTAGAGGTTATACTTTGTGGATTTGATAGGTAGGTAGATAGATAGATGATAGAAAGATGGAAGATTTAAAATTTCCAATTTTCAATATGCAACATGGCTTTTGGCTATTACAAAGGAAAGGCCTTCTGTAATCGTCTTTGGGGCAATATTTCAGGAAGGCAGGAAGACTATACAAAGACTGTTCAAGAGCATCAGTAACCTAAACAATGCATAACATTATTGAGACAGTCAGAAGTCAACAGAAGATTATTCTTCATTGGCGGTGATCATACAGGAAGGTGATTTTTATTCCATACACTAGTTACAGTCTGGTCTGCCTCACCCAGCATGCCAAAATTTGGTATCATCAGAATCACCTGAAGAGGTGGTGAAATCCAGAATCCTTGGTGCCTCCCTGAGAGATTCTGATCCAAAAGGTTTGAGACGAGGTCCAGGAGTCTCAGTTTCTTACTAGCTCCCAAGTGATACCAAAACTGCCAGTCAGCAGGCCACCCACAAGCAATGGCCTGTGCCCTTTATTGTTCACAGTAAATGCAAGAGGTCCTCTTGGGAGAGGACTTTGATCTTAAATGCCACTAGAGAATCCAGGTATGAAGAGTGTATCCAGGATAAAGAGAAAGTCTTACTTCAAAATGCAACTGAAACACTAACCCTCACAGTGTGTGATGTTTTCTAGGTTACTGTTATGGGTTGAAATGCATGGGGTCGAGGAGGCTCTTTTGGGTCCCAGATGAGACTAGTATCTTCTCAGAGCTTTTGTTTGTCCCAGGCCCCAAACTTTGAGCCTGGAGTTAGCACTGACAGCCATATTCATGATCCTCTTGAATCTATCTATCTGTTAAGGATGTATAAGGCCAATCAGATCAAGATCTCAGCCTCAGCATCTGGTCCCACGGATTAATGTGAAGCAGTGTCTTCAGCACATATTCCGCCTGTGCCAGGTGCGTTTTTGCCGGTATGAAAGATCACTTCCATCCACCAGGGCCTGAGGCTCCTCCGATATTCGAAATGAAACAAGTAGGGCGGCTTGATGAGGCCGTGGAGCACCTGGAAGGGTGTCCTTCTTGCTGCCCCAGCTGAACAAGCATGGGAAACTGCTAGACTACCTTTGGTCTCCCAGGTGTCAAGGTTCAGTTGCAATCATTAGGCCACTCTTGGTTTTTTGAAGTTTTATTTTATTTTTAAAAATACTGGAGTTTTAACACCCAGCACTGCAGAGTGTCACCTTAATTGGAAATGCAGTCATTGCAGATGTAATTAGTGAAGTCAGACTAGGGTAGGGTGAGCCCTAATCCAATACGACTGGAGTCTTTATACCAAAGATGAAATTTGGACACCGACACGGACACAGAAAGAATGCCATCTATAAGCCACGAAGAGAGAGGTCTGGGTCAGACATTTGCTTCAAGGTGCTCAACCTGGTGGCACTTGAATTTCAGTTCCCAGTCTTCAAAACTGAGAATAAACTTCTATTGTTTAGCCATCTGGTTTGTGGCACTGTTCAGGCAGCCCCAGGAAACTCAAGCAGCCACTCATGCTCTTGAACAGTATTTATGAATTTTAAATATATAAACATTTATTATATTATGTAAAAGTCTGAGAGTGATATAAATAATACTTTTACATATTTCCCAACAGAGAAAAGTAGGACCAATTAAATAAAAGCAGTTTCCCAGGGTCACATCTAAAGGAGGTAAGGGTTAGAGTGATGAAAATTCTTACACAGACTGTGTGATGAGGTTGTGAGGCAGAAATGAAGACAGTCCATCTCAAAGTACCTGGTGTTGGCAACCTACCTAGAGACTAGACATCTGGCCTCATGCTTCTGAAGTTTTTCAATGCTCTTCCATTTCACAAATAAGTTCCATAGTAGATTATATTTGTTTAAAAACACGAAATAATAATATTTACTCTCTTTAAATAATAATATCTACCCCTCCTTTAAAAACTTGAGTAATAATATCTCACAATGACTGTGAGAGCCAGCAAGAAAGATAATACATCAATTGCTTTAATATCCTTGTGAAAAGAGGAGTACATATTATTGACATCATTAGATTGAGTTTCGGAGAAGGCAATGGCACCCCACTCCAGTACTCTTGCCTGGATCCCATGGATGGAGAAGCCTGGTAGGCTGCAGTCCATGGGGTCGTGAAGTGTTGGATACGACTGAGCAACTTCACTTTCACTCTTTACTTTCATGCATTGGAGAAGGAAATGGCAACCCACTCCAGTATTCTCACCTGGAGAATACGGGGGATGATGAAGCCTGGTAGGCTGCAGTCTATGGGGTCACACAGAGTCAGATAGACTGCAGCGATTTAGCAGCAGCAGCAGATTGAGTTAAGAAATTGAAAACAAGGAATAACACTTGTTTATAAAAAGAAAGTTATTTAACAAGGATCCTCTTAAATGCCATCAGAGCACTGTGGGTGATCTTTCACATTGTGAAATGCCATAAAGCACAGTTGTGTTTTATGAATACTTTTCAAGTAGTCTTAAATGTTGACACCTAATTCGTGCTGCTGCTGCTGTTGCTGCTGAGTCTCTCCAGTCGTGTGCGACTCTGTGCGACCCCATAGACGGCAGCCCACCAGGCTTCGCCGTCGCTGGGATTCTCTAGACAAGAACACTGGAGTGGGTTGCCATTGCCTTCTCCAAATTCATGCTGGATATGACAAACAAACAAACAAAACAAAACAAAAAACAAACAACCCCCAAAAACACATATAAAATAACATATAGACATGTGTGTAGGCATGTCATGACTTTGAGCTCTTTGTGGGTTCCAGTCTCACTCTACCATTTCACTCTATCTTGAGTCCACAGCAATGGGCTAAATTTCTGTATATTAGAAATAATCTCATTTATTCCTGATGCACCTTCCTGAAAGCCTTAATTGTCACTAGAGGCTAAGTTTTCTCTGCAAAATTGGTTTTGGCTAAATGAATAGCTATAGTAAAAGTGCTTTGCTTACTTAAAAAGAATTTTGAAGAAGTTCATCAACAAGGAAAAGTTGAACATTTGCCATGATGTCACTTTAGTATTTTAAGGGGATTATAGAACCTCTTTTTCAGATCCTTTAGTTCTGGACATGAATCCTATTAACTTTGAGTTTCTACCGAAAGAAGAATATGATAACTTGGAATTCCCTAAGCGGGCTATCAGATCAGATCTCCCAAAACGAAAATGAAATTTGTGAGGCCACTCTAAAGATTTTACATAGATAGAGGCTAAGAATTATGTGAGGAAACATATTCAACGATGTGTAACCCATCTGAATTATGTTGATCTTAAAGAGTATAAAAGCCAAATATTTTTTATCAGTAGACGAACTCATGTAAGAATAGGGACTTGTTTTCATACGTGGAGATATTAAAACATAAAAAGTGATCATCAAATAAAGAAATCTCAAAAAGAGTTTATTTTTATGCTATTTATTTTGTAGAAACACATTCTACTAATAAAACCATTCATTGATTAATATAATCCATATTATGTCAATAATCAACAACCACCTGCTTGTGAGAATTGTGTTGTAGTTAATGCCCATCAGTGGCTGACAGTGAATATAATGACTACTAATTTGTAAGCATATAAACTGGACTTTTTAATCATCCAAAAGGATATTTTCTTTACAAATGTAGTAATACAAAGATTGACTATGGTTGTAAAGCTTTTAAAAATCATTGCTGTTGTTGTTCAGTCACTAAGTCATGTCCAACTCTTCAGGACCCTATAGACTGCAGCATTCCAGGCTTCCCTGTCCTTCACTATATCCTGGGTGGGTGAGGGTGAAGTCACCCAGTCGTGTCCAACTCTTTGTGACCCGTGGACTGTAACCTACTAGGCTTCTCTGTCCATGGGACTCTCCAGGCAAGAATACTGGAGTGGATTGCCATTTCCTTCTCCAGGGGATCTTCCCGACCCAGGGATTGAACCCAGGTCTCCCGCATTGGAGGCAGACTCTTTAACCTCTGAGCCACCAAGGAAGCCCACTATATCCTGGAGTTTGCTCAAATTTATGTCCATTGTGTCTGTGATGCCATCCCACCATCTTTTCCTCTGTCACCGCCTTCTCTTCCTGCCCTCAGTCCTTCCCAGCATCAGGGTCTTTTCCAATGAGTCAGATCTTCAAATCAGGTGGCCAAAGAACTGGAGCTACAGCTTCAGCATCAGTCCTTCTAATGAATATTCAGGGTGATTTTCTTCAGGATTGATTGGTTTGCTCTCTTTGCATCCCAAGGGATTCTCAAGACTCTTCCAGCACCAGAGTTCAAAAGCATCAATTCTTTGGTGCTTGGCCTTCTTTATGGTCCAACTCTCACATCCATACATGACTACTGGAAAAAACATAGCTTTGATTATATGGACCTTGTTGGCAAAGTGATTTCTCTGCCTTTTAATATGTTGTTTAGGTTTGTCATGGCTTTTTTTCCAAGTAACAAGAGTCTTTTAATTTTTTATTTTTTATGGGCCATAATATTGGTAAAAATAAATCAATTCATTTGAAAAATATTTTGCATAATAAAATGTATTATGAGAAATAAATTTGAAAAATTCTCTGTGGCAGGATGGAATTCTTTTCCTCTATAAGGATACATGTGGGATTTATGTGTAAATATTTTACTTAAATCAAACATAGACTTAATTATTGACTAGTATGCTAATTTTGTGAGGCTATTTTTTTTGCATTTTATCCTCAGCTATGACTGAAATACTCAATATGTCTTCTAAATCCATAAAATAGCATTATTATTCATAAATGAAATGCTCAGAGTGATGTTTTATAGACTAATAATGCCATTATTGATATTCCATGAAATAAGGTAAAAGGAATTTGAGGAGTGCTGCTTTAAACACAGATTTATTCAACACAATTCTTCCTTGTGCTTAGGGACATTGGACATCTTCAGGAATGTGCAATATGCATTTTCCCTATTGATTGCTGTGATTAGGAGACAGTTCTGCTAACACCAACTTTGGTACCTCATTAGGATACTGTGACCTGCAGAAGTAGAGAGATGCTAAGTATCCTGATCATTGTGATTTCTTCCATAGGGTGCCAGAACTGAGCCCTCCTCTTTTCTGTGCTTCTGCAGCAATCGTTGGGACACATTTATATTGACATTTCTCTCAGTAAATTCTAATTCCTTGTCTTCTGTGTTGTAGTCTGGAAGCCCTCCAGGGTCAAGAAGTGTCAAACATATTCTAACTTTTCCATGAAACATTTTTTGCAACTAAATGAATTAATAAATAATTGAATCAGTTCAGTTCAGTTGCTCATTCGTGTCTGACTCTTTGCGACCCCATGGACTGCAGCACGCCAGGCCTCCCTGTCCATCACCAACTAACTCCCAGAGTTTACTCAAAATCATGTCCTGAAAGATTCCAGAAATCTCTCTGGAAATGCAGGTGCAGTCTATTGCCTGTATTTCCTTAAGGCAAAAAAATATTCACAGACTTGGAACAATGAAGGGAGGGATCCAGTTTTGGGCAGACATTACTCTAAAACCTGCTTTATCTAGGTCTGTTCTGACAGGTCTCACTCTGGGTGTGCGTGGCTTTACGGACCCTGTTAGCATGATTCTACCACAGACTAATGATGTCAACTTGTTCATCCCCATTTAGGAGATGGTTGATGAACCTACCAACTGTTGTTGTTCAGTCATTCAGTCATGTCTAGCTTTTTGCAACCTCATGGACTGCGGCATGCCAGGTTTCCCTGTCCTTCACCATCGCCTAGAGCTTGTTCAAACTCATGTCCATCAAGTCAGTGATGCCATCCAACACTCTCATCTTCTGTCATCCCCTTCTCCTCCTGCCTTCAATCTTTCCCAGCATCAGGGTCTTCTATAATGAGTCAGCTCTTTGCATCAGGTGGCTAAAGTATTAGAGCTTCAGCTTCAGCATCAGTCTTTCCAATGATTATTCAGGATTAATTTCCTTTAGGATTGACTGGTTTGATCTCTTTGCAGCCAAGGAACTCTCAATAGTCTTCTCCAATACCACAGTTCAAAAACATCAGTTCTTTGGTGCTTAGTCTTCTTTTGGACAACTCTCACATTCATACATGACTAATGGAAAAACCACAGCTTTGACTATATGGACCTTTGTTGACAAAGTAATGTCTCTGGTTTTAACATGCCATCTAGGTTTGCCATAGTTTTTTCCCAAAGGAGCAAGCATCTTTTAATTTCATGACTGCAGTCATCATCTACAATAATTTTGGAGGCCAAGAGAATAAAATCTGTCACTATTTCCATTATTTCCCCATCTATTGGCCATGAAGGGATGGGACTGGATGCCATGATCTTAGTTTTTTAATGTTAAATTTTAAGCCACCTTTAAACTTTCCTCTTTCACCTTCATCATGAGGCTCTTTAATTTCTCTTCACTTTCTGCCATAAGGGTGGTGTGGTGTCATCTGCACATCTGAGGTTGTTGATATTTGCCCTAGCAATCTTTATTTCAGCTTGTGCTTCATCCAGCCCAGCATTTCACATGATGTATTCTGCATATAAGTTAAAAGAGCAGGACAAGAACCTACTAGACTCATAGTCATATTTACCATTTTGCAACCTTTCCATGAGTCAGAGTCTTGTTGTGATGAATGGGTTGCATAACTAAATGAAACCATGAGCCATGACATGCAAGATCACCTAAGAAGAATGGGTCATAGTAAAGATTCCTGACAAAGTATGGTCCACTGGAGGAGGAAATGGCAACGAACTCCAGTCTTCTTGTTTGGAGAACCCTATGTACAGTATGAAAAGGCAAAAATATATGACTTTGGAAGATGAGCTTCCCAGGTTGGAAAGTGTCCAATATGCTACTGGGAAAGAGTAAGGGCTGCTGCTGCTAAGTTGCTTCAGTCGTATCTGACTCTGCGACCCCATAGGTGGCAGCCCACCAGGTTCCACCATCCCTGGGATTCTCCAGGCAAGAACACTGGAGTGGGTTGTCATTTCCTTCTCCAGTGCATGAAAGTGAAAGTGAAGTTATTCAGTCGGGTCTGACTCTTCATGACCTAATGGACTGTAGCCTACCAGGCTCCTCCATCCATGGGATTTTCCAGTCAAGAGTACTGGAGTGGGGTGCCATTGCCTTCTCCCGAGTAGAGGGCAATTACTATTAATAATAGCACCAAAAAGAATGAAGTATCTGGGCCAACGTGAAAATGACACTTGATTTGGATATATCTGGTGGTGAAATTAATATCCAGTGATGAAAGAATCATATTGTATAAGAACCTGAAATGTTAGTTCCATGAATCAAAGTAAATTCGATGTGGTCAAGCAGAACATGACAAGACTGAACATCGACATCTTAGGAATCAGTGAACTTAAACTGATGGGCCTGGGTGAATTTAACTCAGATGACTGTTATACCTATTACAGCAGGCAAGAAACCTTTAGAAGAAATGGAGTAGCCCTGATAATCAACAAAAGAGTCTAAAATGCAGTACTTGGGGGCAACCTCAAAAATGATAGTATGATCTTAATCATTTCCAAGGCAAACCATTCCATATCACAGTAATCCAAGCCTAGGCCCAAAACACTGATGCAGAAGAAGCTGAGGTTGATCAGTTCTATGTAGACCTACAACACCTTATATAAGTAACACCAAAAAAGATGTCCTTTTCATCATAGAGGATTGGAATGTGAAAGTAGGAAGTCAAAAGATACCTGGAATAACAGGCAAGTTTGTCTTTGGAGTACAAAATGAAGCAGGGCAAAATTGAATAGTTTCGTCAAGACAACACACTGGTCATAGCAAACATCCTTTTCCAACAACCCACTAGATGAATCTACACATGGGTATCTCCAGATGCTCAATATATCAAAATCAGGCTGATTATGTTCTTTGCAGCCAAAGATGGAGAAGCTCTATACAGTCAGTAACATCAAGATGTGGAGCTGATGGTGGCTTAGATCACTAGCTCCTTATTGTAAAATTCAGGCTTAAGTTGAATAAACTATGGAAAACCACTAGGCCATACAGGTATGACCTAAATCAAAACCCTCATAATTATACAGTGGAAATGATGAACAGACTTAAGATTAGATCTGATAGACAGCATGCCTAAAGAACTATAAACTGAGGCTCATAACAATATAGAGGAGCCAATGGTCCAAAACCATTGCAAAGAAGAAGAAATGCAAGAAGGCAAAGTGGTCGTCTGATGAGGCTTTACAAATAGCTGAGGAAAGAAAAGAAGTGAAAGGCAAGGGAGAAAGGGAAAGATATATTCAACTGAATGCAGACTTCCAGAGAATAGTAAGGAGAAATAAGAAGGCCTTCTTAAATAAACAATGCAAAGAAATAGAGGAAAACAATTGAATGGGAGGACTAGAGTCCTTTTCAAAGAAACTGGGGATATCAAGGGAACATTTTACACAAGCTTGGGCATGATAAAGGGCAGAAACAGTAGGGAACTAACTGAAGCAGAAGAGATTAAGAAGAGGTGGCAAGAATACACAGATCTATGCAAGAAAGATCTTGATGACCCAGATAACCATGACTGTGTAATCACTCACCTAGAGCTGGATATTCTGGAGTGCGAAGTCACATAGGCCTTAGGAAGCATTACAATGAACAAAACTAGTTGAGGTGATGGAATTCCAGCTAAGTTATTTAAAATCCTAAAAGAAGATGTTGTTAAGTAGGGCACTCATTTTGTTAGCCAATTTCGAAAACTCAGCAGTGGCCACAGGATTGGCAAATGTGTTTTCATTCCAATTTCAAAGAAGTGCAATGCCAAAGAATACTCAAACTACTGTTCAGTTGTGCTCATTAACATGCTAGCAAGATCGTGCTCAAAATCCTTCAAGCTAGACTTCACTAGTACATAAACCAATAACTTTCCGAAGTACAAACTGGGTTTGGAAGAGACAGAAAAAACAGAGATCAAATTGCCAAAATTCATTGGATCATGGAGAAAGCAAGGGAGTCACCCCAAAAACATCTACTTTGGCTTCATTGACTATGCTAAAGAGTAGGATTATTTTGATCCCAACAAACTAGAAAATTCTTAAAAAGATGTGAATAGCAGACCACCTTACCTGTCTCCTGAGAAATCTATATGTGGGCTAAGAACCAGAAGTTAGAACCTGACATGAAACAATTGACTGATGCAAAATTGGGAAAGGAGTACAACAAGGCTGTATATTGTCACTCTGCTTATCTACCTTATATGCAGAGTATGTCATGTGAAATGGCAGGCTGGATGAATCACAAGCTGGAATCAAGATTGCAAAGGAGAAATATCAAAAGCCTCAGATGTGCCACTTTAATGGCCAAAACTGAAGAGGAACTAAAGAGCCTCTTAATGATGGTAAAAGAAGTGAGTAGAAAAATTGGCCTAAAACTCAGCATTCAAAAACTAAGATCATGGTATCCAGTCCTCTCACTCCATGGCAAATAGACGGGGAAAAAGTGTAAGCAGTGACATATTCTTTTCTTGGGCTCCAAAATAACTGGGAATAGTACTGCAGCCATGAAATTAAAAGATGCTTGCTCCTTGTAAGGAAAGTTATGACCAACCTAGACACCATATTAAAAAGCAGAGACATCCCTTTGTAGACAAAGGCCCATATAGTCAAAGCTATGGTTTTTCCCACAGGGTTCCCTGGTGGCTCCAATTGTAAAGATTCTGCCTGCAATGCAGGAGACCTGGGTTTGATTCCTGGCTCAGGAAGATCCCCTGGAGAAGGGAATGGCAACCCACTCCAGTATTCTTGCCTGGATAACTCCATGGACAAAAAAGGCTGGCAGGCTACGGTCCATAGGGTCCCAAAGAGTTGGACATGACTGAGCAACTAACAGACACATGATTTTTTTCAGTAGTTATGTATGGATGTGATAGTTGGACCATGAAGAAGGCTGAGTGCCAAACAATTGATGCTTTCAAATTGTGGTGCTAGAGAAGACTCTTGAGGCTTCCTTGGACTGCAAGGAGATCAGATAAGTCAATCCTAAAGGAAATCAACCCTGAATATTCATTAGAAGGGCTGTTTATGAAGCTGAAGTTCCACTACTTTGGCCACTTGATGAGAAGAACCAACTCATTGGAAAAGACCCTTACACTGGGAAAGACTGAAAGGAAAGTGGCAGAGGAAGAGATGGATAGATAGCATCACCTACTCAATGGATATTAATTTTAGCAAAGTCTGGGAGATAGTGGTGGACAGAGGAGCCTGGTGAGCTGCAGTCCATGGGGTTGCAAAGAGTCAGACATGACTTAGAGACTGAACAACAACCTAGATAAGAATTTTCCTCCAGAATCTGGAACAAATCCTATGATTCTCTCCAACTTGTGCCCAACATTATTTTACTTATCTGCTCACATATTGTTCCAAAGACCTTAGTTCTTTCTCTTTTGCTTTTGGAATCTGTTTAACCCATATACCATACCACTTATAAGACTTGTTCATTTGACTGACAGAAAGCGTTTTAAATATATTACTTTCTTTCTCTTCCCATTGCCTCTTTCTGACTCAAGTCTCATGATTTCTTGTATCATCCCTCCTAAATGATCTCCTTGACTCAGATACTTTTGTCTCCAGTTCATTTCAGAGTATATTAGTAGGGAGGCAAGCCCCATATATGTACTTCATATAAATCAGTTAATGACATGGACAATGTCCTTTACATGGAATAAGACCAAAACATAAATACAGTAAATACATACAGTTATATGGTAGATAAGATCAGCTCGTGAATGTTGAGAGTGCTAATAAGGTAGTCAGTATAGGATGCAATGAGACGATATTTCCTGAGACTAGATTTTTAAAAACCTTGATGCAGTTTGTCAGGTCAGAAACCCCAAGGAAGGGTGTCTATTGCATAGATAGAAAATAGCTTGTCCAAATCCATATGGTGAGACCATGACTGGTAAGGTTGAAGCAGAGTCAGAGATAAGGTGGTGGGTGACATGTGGGGAACCATCATGTAGAGCTGTGTAGTGCATGTAAAGACTCTGGCATCTGCTCTAAGCAGAAGGGGGGCGGGGGGTGGGTCATGGAAGGTTCTGAGCAGAGAAATGTCAACTTCAGTAATGAAGAATCATCTTTTGATGGACTGTAGGTGGTCAAAGCTAGACTCAAAGGGACAAATTAGGAGATTAATGTTATAATTGAGGTAAGAGATTATGGTGACTCAGAGTAAAACTGGCAGAAAATCATCAGATATAAAATACAGTCAACAGCATTTTTTGATACATTAGTTATGAAATGTAAGAAAAAGAGAAGAGTTGATGATGAAGGTTTTGGATTAACCACATCAGTGATGGGGGAGTCACCTTCTGACAGGGGAAGACTACGTTGTACTTATTGGCATTGGTTTGGGACATGTAAAGAACAAGCAATTGGATCCACAAGGCTGGAATTCCTGAGCTATTTGACTGGGGCTGCATATGTAATTTTGTAAGTTAACACCGTGAAAGTATGGATGAGACTCAGGGGAAAGTGAGTATAGACAGAAAACAGAGACCTGGGGCACTTTTAAAGGACTATAATGTGGAGAAAGCAAAGGTACAACATAAAAATGCAGAGAGACAGCAGCGGGAGAATATTCAAGAGAGGAGTCCTAGGAGACAAGAGAAGAGTAAAAAGAGAGAAAGATGAATAACGGTGAGAGGAGCATTGTATAAGTCTCTGGCAGGTGCTGAGAACAGTGCTGGTTAAGAAGTTTAGAATGAAAGCCCACTGAGGTAGAAGCCCTGGAGTCAGTGAGACTACACAATTCTTTAGAAGGATTTGCTTCAAAGGGCACAAATAGGACAGTGGCGTGTAGAGGAAGCACAATGGGAGTAACATTGCGTTGGGCATCTATTGCCCCTTCAGATCTTCCTTGTACTATGTCTACCAGCTTTATGCCTAGCTTGCTGGGCTGCCTGGACCACACTCGATGTTTTTCAAGCTTCAGCTTCTGGTTGAGTTTGACAACTGCAGGGAAGGAACAGATATTGTGAGGAGAGGTTGTGGCATTTATTCTTAGCTTACCTGCCTCAAGGCTGCAGGTTGGATGGATATTCTGCCAAAGCAACAAATGCTGAAATCCTTTCATGGAAAATTCCAGTAACCACTCTCTTTTCTTGTTTCTTCAGCCACGAAGTGGTAACTGCTCCTCAGTATCACTAATTCAAGATTACAGCAATATGCCTGTATATTCCTATTGCTGTTGTAACAAATAACCACTTAGTGGTTTAAAGCAGCAAAAATTATTGCACTTATCGTTCTTTAGAAGTCTGGCATGTAGTTTGCTTGGCTAAAGTCAGTAGGGTTGTGTTCCTTTCCAGAAGCTCTAGAATTCATTTTCTTGCTCTTTACATCTTCTAAAGCCACCTTACTTGGCTGGTTACCCGGTTACACCAACTTCAAAGCCAGCAGCTTTGTAAATCTCTGTGCTTTTCTTTGGGAGTTGTACCTCTGTCTGACTCTCTTCTGCCAACCTCGTCACACTGGGCCCTAATCCAGGATGCATCTCCATCTGAAAGTCAGCTGGAAAGCAACCTTAATTCCATCTGCAACCTTAATGCCATTTACCATGTAACACGATATACTCCCAGATTTGTGGGATTAAACATAGACCTCTTTGGAAGCCATTAGTCTGCCTGCCATTATGTCTTATTGAAATATATGCTAAGATCTGCCAGCAGCAAATAGCTCCTTCCTTTTATTAAATTCTTCCTAGTTACCCATTTTGTGTGTGTCCTTTGTTGCCTACTGGAGACCTAACCAGAATAAACTTATTTTTTTCCTTTCACTTTTTGTGAAACAACAGCTTGTTTTTAAAGTTTTAGAGATAATGACACTGTAGAGAGTAAAATGTGGCAGAAGAGAGAGGGAGATATATTGGAGGAATCCCTTGTATAGGGTAGAAGGAGCAGGACCTAGTGCACATATGGATAAGCAATGGGTGTTCATCTGCAATACTCTGCATGAACAGGTAAGCAAATATGTTGGATGTTCTCTGATTGCTTTAGCATTTTAGGGAGAATTAGTGGCAAGATCACCAGTGGCAAATCAGGAAGAAGGTAGAGATGTCAGAGGTTGAAACCAAGAGCAAAATAGGAACTAGCCACCTAGGAGTGCAGGAGAATAATTAGACTAGAGTTTGCATTTTAATTGAAGTGATATTACCCCTAAGGGAGGAAAATTTTGCTTTTGGTGAGAGATGAAAAATCTTGGACATTACCATACGTAGGAGAAGGCAATGGCAACCCACTCCAGTACTCTTGCCTGGAAAATCCCATGGACGGAAGAGCCTGGTGGGCTGCAGTCCGTGGGGTTGCAAAGAGTCAGACACGACTGAGCGACTTCACTTTCACTTTGCACTTTCATGCATTGGAGAAGGAAATGGCAACCCACTCCAGTGTTCTTGCCTGGAGAATCCCAGGGACGGGGGAGCCTGATGGGCTGCCGTCTATGGGATCGCACAGAGTTGGACACGACTGAAGCAACTTAGCAGCAGCAGCAGCAGCCCTCCAAAAGGCTATGGAACATGAAAAGCTATGTCAGAATATCTGTAGTATTAATATTCCAAGGGACATAATAATGAAAAAATATTTAAAAATATACAATGAATAAAGTATAATGAGTAAAGTTTGAAAAACTTTGGACTAGCAAAATACAATATGATTACCTTAAGGCTCACTTGAAATTCATGGCCAGGGACTTAAATTGAGATAGGTCATGGAAGTGGTGTGTTTCTATGCGTTTATTTTTTGCCCCATAATGCTGTTTGGGCAGAGGGCTGGATTTAACTAGGGTTGTGTTTCATGCAAGAGAAAGGGGAAATAGAACTGAAGTACTGTGCAAAAGAAGGACTGTAAATGACTGATCAAGGACCTTCCAGCAGGAAATAAGACTTAGGACATTCTGAGCTATTGCAGACAGGCATGGGAGAAGTGGTGCCTCTCTGGAGCCCACTCACTCTTATCTTCAAACAGCTTCTGAATTGTTGAAGAAAAGTGAGTTTGATTTTTAAATGTAAATTTACTTATTCATAATACACTTTTTGCTAATTTTCTTTTTTTTTTGAATTTATTTATTTTAATTGGAGGGTTTACTTTACAATATTGTATTGGTATTGCCATACATTAACATGAATCCACCAAGGGTGTACGTATGCTTTCCATCCTGAACCCCGCTCCTTCTTCCCTCCCCATACCATCCCTCTGGGTCATCCCAGTGCACCAGTCCTGAGCACCCTGTATCATGCATTGAACCTGGACTGGTGATTCGATTCACATATGATAATGTAAGATTTCAATACCATTCTCCCAAACCATTCCACCCTTGCCCTCTCCCACAGAGTCCAAAATACTGTTCTATACATCAGTCTCTTTTTCTATCTCACATACAGAGTTATTGTTACCATCTTTCTAAATTCCATATATATGCTTTAGTATACTGTATTGGTGTTTTTCTTTCTGGGTTACTTCACTCTGTACGTGAAGCTTACGTACAGATAGCTAAGGAGAACAGATGGAGAACATTCTTCTCTCGTGCCAATACATTCAATGACTTTATGGAAAACTCTGTTTGTCATGAGTGAGTAAAATAATTTGGGGGAGATACTAATTTTCTATTCATAAAAAGTACTAATTTCTTCTGTCTTCCAAGCAATTGAGTTCAATATAATGTCTATTTGTAATGTTGATAGATAAATTCCTAATTTATTCATTAACCTGTCATGTCTAGCATGTTTTTCTAGTAAAACTGAAAGCTCCTATCTGTCATGAATGTTTTTCATACTTTTTTTTCCCCCACAGTTCAGTTCAGTTCAGTCGCTCAGTCGTGTCAGACTCTTTGCTACCCCACGAATCGCAGCATGCCAGGCCTCCCTGTCGAAAATCAACTCCCGGAATTCACTCAAACTCACGTCTATCGAGTCAGTGATGCCATCCAGCCATCTCATCCTCTGTTGTCCTCTTCTCCTCCTGCACCCAATCCCTCCCAGCATCAGAGTCTTTTCCAATTAGTCAACTCTTCACATGAGGTGACCAAAGTACTGGAGTTTCAGCTTTAGCATCATTCCTTCCAAAGAACACGCAGGGCTGATATCTTTTAGAATGGACTGATTGGATCTATTTGCAGTCCAAAGGACTCTCAAGAGTCTTCTCCAACACCACAGTTCAAAATCAGCATCAATTCTTTGGTGCTCAGCTTTCTTCACAGTCCAACTCTCACATCCATACATGACCACTGGAAAAACCATCACCTTGACTAGATGGACCTTTGTTGGCAAAATAATGTCTCTGCTTTTGAATATGCCATCTAGGTTGGTCATAACTTCCCTTCCAAGGAGTAAGCCTCTTTTAATTTCATGGCTGCAATTACCATCTGCAGTGATTTTGGAGCCCAAAAAAATCAAGTCTGACCCTGTTTCCACTGTTTCCCCATCTATTTCCCATGAAATGATGGGACCAGATGCCATGATTTTAGTTATCTAAATGGTGAGCTTTAAGCCAACTTCTTCACCCTCCTCTTTCATTTTCATCAAGAGGCTTTTTAGTTCTTCTTCACTTTCTGCCATAAGGGTGGTGTCATCTGCATATCTGAGGTTATTGATATTTCTCCTGGCAATCTTGATTCCAGCTTGTGTTCCTTTCAGTCCAGCATTTCTCATGATGTACTCTGCATATAAGTTAAATAAGCAGGGTGACAATATACAGCCTTGACGTACTCCTTTTCCTTTTTGGAACCAGTCTGTTGTTCCATGTCCAGTTCTAACTGTTGCTTCCTGACCCACAATAGCACACAAAAAATATAGACTACTACCTCAACTCTATGACTCTTCCATTTGCACCTTCCTTTTTATCAGTGTTATGTGGCAGACTACAGGAGAGGAGTTTGGGGAAGAATGCATTCATGTATATGTTTGAATGAGTCCCTTTGCTGCTCACCTGAAACTATTAGAACATTGTTAATTAGCTATACCCTGATACAAAATAAAAAGTTAAAAAAAATTCAGACTGTTCTTTAAAGATATTTACTCAGTTCAGTTCAGTTGCTCAGTCGTGTCTGACTCTTTGCAACCCCATGAATCGCAGCATGTCAGGCCTCCCTGTCCATCACCAGCTACTGGAGTTTACTCATACTCATGTCCATCGAGTCAGTGATGCCATCTAGCCATCTCATCCTCTGTTGTCCCCTTCTTCTCCTGCTTCCAATCCCTCCCAGCATCAGGGTCTTTCCCAATGAGTCAGCTCTTCGCATGAGGTGGCCAAAGTATTGGAGTTTCAGCTTTAGCATCAGTCCTTCCAATGAACATCCAGGACTGATCTCCTTTAGAATGGACTAGCTGGATCTCCTTGCAGCCAAGAGACTCTCAAGAGTCTTCTCCAACACTACAGTTCAAAGGCATCAATTCTTCAGCACTCAGCTTTTTCACAGTCCAACTCTCACATCCATAAGTGTTGGGAGAGGGCATTAGAGGGCCATAATCACAGAAAACTAGCCAATCTGATCACACTGACCACAGCCTTGTCTAACTCAATTAAACTAAGCCATGCCATGTGGGGCCGCCCAAGATGGGTGGGTCATGGTGGAGAGGACTGACAGAATGTGGTCCACGGGAGACGGGAATGGCAAACCACTTCAGTATTCTTGCCTTGAGAACCCCATGAGCAGTAGGAACAGGAAAAATGTTAGGATACTGAAAGAGGAGCTCCCCAGGTTGGTAGGTGCCCAATATGCTACTGGAGATCAGTGGAGAAATAACTGCAGAAAGAATGAAGAGATGGAGCCAAAGCAAAAACAATTTCCAGTTGTGGATGTGACTGGAGATAGAAGCAAGGTCTGATGATATAAAGAGCAATACTGCATAGGAACCTGGAATGTTAGGTCCGTTGTAAGTGGTCAAACAGGAGATGGCAAGAGTGAACATCAACATTCTAGGAATCAGCGAACTAAAATGGACTGGAATGGGTGAATTTAACTCAGATGACATATCTACTACTGCGGGCAGGAATCCCTTAGAAGAAATGGAGTAGCCATCATGGTCAACAAAAGAGTCCAAAATGCAGTACTTGGATGCAATGTCAAAAACGACAGAATGATCTCTGTTCGTTTCCAAGGCAAACCATTCATTATCATGGTAATCCAAGCCTATGCCCCAACCAGTAACGCTGAAGGAGCTGAAGTTGAATGGTTCTATGAAGACCTACAAGACCTTTTAGAACTAACACCCAAAAAGTTGTCCTTTTCATTATAGGGGACTGGAATGCAAAAGTAGGAAGTCAAGAGATACCTGGAGTAACAGGCAAATTTGGCCTTGGAATGCAGAATGAAGTGGGGCAAAGGCTAATAGAGTTTTGCCAAGAGAACACACTGGTCATAGCAAACACCCTCTGCCAACAACACAAGAGAAGACTCTACAAATGGACATCACCAGATGGTCAACACTGAAATCAGATTGATTATATTCTTGGCAGCCAAAGATGGAGAAGCTCTATACAGTCAGCAAAAACAAGACCAGGAGCTGACTGTGGCTCAGATCATGAACTCCTTATTGCTAAATTCAGACTTAAATTGAAGAAAGTAGGAAAACCACTAGACCATTCAGGTATGACCTAAATCAAATCCCTTATGATTATACAGTGGAAGCGAAAAATAGATTTAAAGGACTAGATCTGATAGAGTGCCTGATAAACTAGAGATATTTACTACTAATTATTAAAATTCACATATTAATCTAGTTATATGAAACAAATTATTGTGGAGTTTTAAAAGCCAATAAATTATTTATATTAGCCAATAGCTAGATCAGAAGAAAAACTGACTTGAAACCAATCTACTCCTCAAATCCTGTTAGAAAAAATGAATTGCAAAATAGTGAACCATAGATTCTTATTTGGGAATTACCACAAAACAAACAAAAATATACATAAAATAAAAAGATGTATTTAAAGACATTAATAGGTGAAGCATCTCTTTCATCTAAATACATGTGTTATAACATGCATATAATGTTCACTTAAAGTCAAATTGGTGGATAATTATTGGGCTCAATATATTGAAAAAGAGACAAAGTTCAAAGGAAAGGAAGAAGCTGGAAACTGAAACTCAAAAGATATTTCACATCAGCTTTTTATTTTGTGTATTACCTATAATATCTCATGTTCACCATGTATGTGGAAAGTAGTAGAACTCTTACCATTAGTGACATTGGCTTATATAAATCTTGTCAGTGATGAGAGGATTTATAGACATAATGCCAACATGGTCTCAATTTAAAAGTGTAAGGCAATTCTAATCACCCTTTCCCCATCACAATTAATACATTGAACATTTTTGACTTTAGATCAGCTGTTTTGCCTCAAATATTACCTAGGAGTCATAGCTGCCTGAGTATAATTAGCTAAAACACACACAGGAAGGAACTCTACATGAAAGATATGCCTTAGGCATCAAGGAAAAAGTCACAGGTGTTTTTTTTTTTTTAGAATTACACTTCTTTAAGTAATCTCTTACCTGCTGATGTTTGCACAATTTCCGTGGTGTTTCTGAGGCCCATGAAGTCAAACTGATAAAGCCGCCAGGATTTCTGATCAGCTGCCTCAACCGAGTTTTTTCTCCATCTATAAATCATTTCTTCTTTGGGGTAGCCATCTAAAAATGAAAAACAAATATTAACGCTTGAAGACATAGGATCGTAACACATTAAAGTCAAAATTATAATTCTGATCACTTAATAGGAATTGACATTTTAGTCCATATTTAATCATTAACTTTTCCCCATATGCATAGAAACTCCAAAAATGAATGGGAAATGGCTACTTAACCCAGATTTTTCCTGCAGATCTTCACGATCAACAAAAGGTGAACAGCCACGAGTCATGACTGTGTGAACATAGAATATATCTCTCAATGTGGAGGGCTTGGCTGTAGTTGACATTCAAATTATAGACCTGATCTAACTGCCTGGCTCACTCTCACCAGACCTTCTAAACTTTTCCAGAGCTGAGTCTGTCCAGATCTCAGGAAAGACAAATTTACTTTTTTATTATAAACTTTATTATATATATATATATATAATATATATAATATATATATATATATATATATATATATTATATATATATTATAATATATATATATAAGCTTTTATTACATATTATATTTATTATTATTGAAGAGCAGCTGATGTATAATATTATGTAATTTGTTGTTGTTGTTCAGTGGCCAGGTTGTGTCCAACTGTTTGCAACCCCATGGACTGCAGCATGCCAAGTTTCCCTGTCCATCACCACCTCCCAGAGCTTGCTCAAACTCATGTCCATCAAGTCAGTGATGCCATTCAACTATCTCAACCCCTGTCAAACCTTTCTCCTCCTGCTTTCAATCTTTCCCGCATCAGGGTCTTTTCCAAGGAGTCAGTTCTTTACATCAGGTGGACAAATTACTGGAGTTTCAGCTTCAGTATCAGTCCTTCCAATGAATATTCAGGACTGATTTCCTTTAGGATGGACTGGTTGGGTCTCCTTGCAGTCCAAGGGACTCTTAAGAGTCTTCTTCAACACCACAGTTCAAAAGCATCAATTCTTTGGCACTTAGCTATCTTTAGAGTCCAACTCTCACATCGATACATGACTACTGGAAAAACTATAGCTTTGACTAGATAGACCTTTGTTGGCTAAGTAATGTCTCTGCTTTTTAATATGCTGTCTCGGTTGGTCATAGCTTTTCTTCCAAGGAGCAAGCGTCTTTTAATTTTGTGGCTGCAGTGACCTTGCTTTTGCTCTTCTTCCACCAAATGCATTAATTTTCTCACTCTTGAGAATAATGTTTGCCATGGATTTGTTGTATACGGCCTTTATTATGCTGAGGTATGTTCCTTCTATGCCTATTTTCTGGAGAGTCTTTATCATTAACCAGTGTTGAATTTTGTTAAAAGCTTTCTCTGCATCTGTTGAGAAGATCATACTTTTTTTTTTTTGTCTTTCAACTTGTTAATATGGTCTATCACATTGGTTGATTTACATATACTGAAGAGTCCTTGCATCACTGGGATAACACCCACTTGATCTTGATGTATGATCCTTTTTATGTGTTGTTGGATTCTGTTTGGTAGAAATTTGTTGAGGATGTTTGCATCTATGTTTATGAGTGATATTGGCCTGTAATTTTCTTTATTGTGATATCTTTATCTGGTTTTGGTATCAGGGTAATGGTGGCCTCATAGAATGGGATTGAGAGTTTCCCATCTTCTGCAATTTTCTGGAAGAGTTTGAGCAGGATAGGTGTTAACTCATCTCTGACTTTTAGAAGAATTCACCTGTGATGTTAGCTAGCATTGGGCTTTTGTTTGTTGGAAGATTTTTTTATTACAGTGCTGATTTCTGTGCTTGTGATTAACTTGCTGAGCTCAGTTGCTCAGTCATGTCTGACTCTTTACAACCCCATGGACTGCAAGATGCCAGGCTTCCCTGTCCATCACCAACTCCTGAAGCATACTCAAACTCATGTCCATCGAGTGGGTGATGCCATCTAAGCATCTCATCCTCTGTCATCCCCTTCTCTTCCTTCCTTCAATCTTCCCAAGCATCAGGGTCTTTTCCAATGAGTCAGTTATTTATATGAGGTCGCAAAAGTATTGGAACTCCAGCTTCAGCACCAGTCCTTCCAATGAATATTCAGAACTGATTTCCTTTAGGATTGACAAGTTTGATCTCCTTGCAGTCCAAGGAACATTGAAGAGTCTTCTTCAACACCACCACAGTTCAAAAGCATCAATTCTTCAGTGCTCAGCTTTCTTTATGGTCCAACTCTCACATCCATACATGACTACTGGAAAGACCATAGCTTTGACTAGTTAGACATTTGTCACAAAGTACTGTCTCTGCTTTTTATTATCCTGTCTAGACTGGTCATAGCTTTTATTCCAAGGAGCATGCATCTTTTAATTTAGTGGCTACAGTTCCCATCTGCCATGATTTTGGATCCCAAGAGAATAGTCTGTCACTGTTTCCATTGGTTCCCCATCTGTTTGCCATGAAGTGATGGGAATGGATGCCATGATCTGAGTTTTTTTAATGTTGAGTTTTAAGCCACCTTTTTCACTCCTCTTTCACTTTAATCAGGAGGCTCTTTAGTTTCTGTTCACTTTCTGCCATAAGGATGGGGTTGCCTGCATATCTGAGGTTATTCATATTTCTCCTAGCAATCTTGATTCCAGCTTGTGCTTCAGCCAGCCTGGCATTTTGCATAATGTACTCTGCATATAAGTTAAATAAACAGGATAATAATATACACCCTTCAGTCACTCAGTTATGTCTGACTCTTTGCAACCCCAAGGACTGAAAAAAAAATTTTTGGGGGTACAATTCTGTTTTTCTTGCCACCTCTCCTCTTCTTAATATCTTCTGCTTCTGTTAGGTCCATACCAGTTCTGTCCTTTTTGTGGCTATCTTAGCATGAAACATTCCCTTGGTATCTCTAATTTTCTTGAAGAGATCTATAGTCTTTCCCATTCTATTGTTTTCCTCTATTTCTTTGTGTTGATCACCGACGGAGGCTTTCTTATCTCTCCTTGCTATTCTTTAGAATCCTGCATTCAAACAAGTATATCTTTCCTTTTCTCTTTTGCTTTCCACTCCTCTTCTTATCTCAGCTATTTGTAAGGCCTCCTCAGGCAACCATTTTTCCCTTTTTTCCCATTATCCCCCTATCCCTTGAGGATAGTCTTAATCACTGCCTTCTGTATGATGTCACACATCTCTGTCCATAGCTCTTCAGGCACTATATTAGATCTAATCCCTGGAATCTATTTGTCACTTCCACTGTAGAATCATAAGGGATTTGACTTAGCTCATACCTGCTAAGTCATTCCCTACTTTCTTCAATGTAAGTCTGAATTTGGCAATAAGGAGTTCGTGATCTGAGCCACAGTCAGTTCCTGTTCTCCTTTTTGCTGACTGTATAGAACTTCTCCATCTTCAGCTGCAAATAATCTAATCAATCTGATTTCGGTATTGACCATCTAGTGATGCCTCGTGTAGAGTCAATTTTTGTGTTGTTGGAAGAGAGAGTTTGCTATGACCAGAGTGTTTTGGCAAAACACTGTTGGCCTTTGCCCTGCTTCATTTTGTATCCAAGACTAAATTTGCCTGTTACTCCAGGTATCTCTTGACTTCCTACTTTTGCATTCCAGTCCCCTATGATGAAAAGGACATCTTTTCTGGGTGTTAGTTCTAGAAGGTCTTGTAGGTCTTGATAGAACCATTCAACTTCAGTGTCTTTGGCATTATTGTTTGATACATAGACTTGGATAACACTGATATTGAATGGTTTGTCTTGGAAATGAACAGAGATCATTCTGTCACTTTGGTCAATGCACCCAAGTACTGCATTTTGGACTCTTGTTGACCGTGAGGGTTATTCCATTTCTTCTAAGGGATTCTTGTCTACAGTAGTAGATATAATGGTCATCTGAATTAAATTTGCCTGTTCCAGTCCTTTTTAGTTCACTGATTCCTAAATAGTCAGTGTTCACTCTTGTCATCTCCTGTTTTATCACTTCCAATTTACCTTGATTCATGGACCTAACATTTCTGGTTTCTATGCAATATTGTTCTTTACCGCATCGGACTTTACTTCCATCACCAGTCACATCCGCAGCTGGGCATTATTTTGGCTTTGACTCCATCTCTTCATTCTTTTTGGTTATTTCTCCACTCTTCTCCAGTAACATATTGGGCACCTACCAACCTAGTGAGTTCATCTTTCAGTTTCATACTTTTTCTCTTTTCACACTGTTCATGGTGCTCTGACAGCAAGAATGCTGAAGTGGTTTGCCATTCCCTTTTCCAGTGGACCATGTTTTGTCAAAACTCTCCACTTTGACCCATCCATCTTGGGTGGCCCTATGTGGCATGGTTCATAGTTTCTTTGAGTTAGACAAGGCTGTGGTCCATGTGATCAGTTTGATTAGTTTTCTGTGATTGTGGTTTTCATTCTGTCTGTCCTCTGATGGATAAGGATAAGAGGCTTATGAAAGCTTCCTGATGGGAGAGACTAACTTTGGGGAAAACTGGGTCTTATTTTGATGGATGTGGCCATGATCAGTAAATCTTTAATCCAATTTTGTGTTCCTTCCCTTTTTGTGGCCTGGAGCCAAACTACAGTAGGGATACTGAAGCTAATGGTGACCTCCTTCATAAGGACTTGTTCAGTTCAGTTCAGTTCAGTTGCTCAGTTGTGTCTGACTCTTTGTGATCCCATGAATTGCAGCACTCCAGGCCTCCCTGTTCATTACCATCTCTCGGAGTTCACTCAGACTCACGTTCATCAAGTCTGTGATGCCATCCAGCCATCTCACCCTCGGTCTCCTCTTCCCCTCCTGCCCCCAATCCCTCCCAGCATCAGAGTCTTTTCCAATGAGTCAGCTCTTCGCATGAGGTGGCCAAAGTACTGGAGTTTCAGCTTAAGCATCATTTCTTCCAAAGAAATCCCAGGGTTGATCTTCAGAATGGACTGGTTGGATCTTCTTGGAGTCCAAGGGACTCTCAAGAGTCTTCTCCAACACCACAGTTCAAAAGCATCAATTCTTCAGTGCGCAGCCTTCTTCACAGTCCAACTCTCACATCCATACATGACCACAGGAAAAACCATAGCTTTGACTAGACGGACCTTAGTTGGCAAAGTCAGGCATC
Source organism: Nanger dama (assembly GCA_917880005.1). Lineage (NCBI taxonomy): Eukaryota > Metazoa > Chordata > Mammalia > Artiodactyla > Bovidae > Nanger > Nanger dama. The sequence continues at coordinate 4,674,767 of CAKJTW010000044.1, read as the reverse complement.
CTTGTATTCAGTGCCTCTGACCCTGCAGCCGGCCACTGTCTATCCATGCCTCCACTGGAGACTCCTGGACATTCATCAGCAAGTCTGGCTCAGTCTCTGTGGAGACACTTTTCCTTTCTTCTGGCTCCCGTGAACACAAGGTTTTGTTTGTGCTCTCCAAGAGTCTGTTTCACCAGTCCTGTGGAAGTTCTGTAATCAGATCCTCCTGGCCTCCAAGATCAAAGGGGTTTTCAGCCCCTTTTAAGAACCATCTACAAAATTTAAGCTTTACATGCTCATGTAAAATATGAAAGTAATCTGTATCTTATGTTAGAGCTGTAAAAAGAAATTTGGAAAATACGACAGTTGTTACTATGCTAAATTGCTTCATTTTCAACAGTTCAGAGAACAACGTGTGAACAAATGTACTCATTTTAAAAACTAATCACCCTAATGTGGGCCTGGAGAACAGAAAGAGACATGAATGAACTCACTGACATGGGGAAAATATAGATTCTCTATCTTTTTTGTTGTTGATTATTACATGTATGTTACAAATGTGAAAATGTTTGTATTTTGTAACACCTAAATTATGATCTCAAAAGAAATTCAATTCTGTCCTTTTAGGTCATGGACAGGGAAACATGGCCCACTAACTTTCATCTTACCAGATATTTCTCAATATAGCTCTCATTTTATCTTTTATCATCTAGAATCAATGTCTTATACTAAACTGATGTTGACCAAAACACACACACACAAAAACTCCAATTTAAACTACATTTAATAATTAAAAGGCTAGCTTTGCTAAGTTATTTATAAAAGTTATAGTTTAATATGAAATGAAATTTCTGTTTAAGAGTTTTACAGATCTTTCAGAAGAATATTTTATTGTTTCTTTCAGAATTTCAAATCCATCATATATAAACAGTCAGTTTGGAAAACAAGATTAATCTAAAAGACAATTCCAAGATACAGGCTTGGTTTGTGGAAATGTTCTTTGTTACCTTACTCTACACTCTTTAGCATTGTGTGACTTTGACGACATATAGCTACTATCTTCATCATGCCAGATTTCAAAATATTCAGTGAACTTATATAAACTTTAGGAAAGAATTTTATAACATGAGCTTGTGAAATGTCAAACTAATTATAAAAAGAGCATATTCCCCAAATCCGAATAGGTATGTCTAGAACTTTACACTCTATATGCCTGCCACTATTGATACCTCTGAAATATTCATTTCTCTCTACTCTAAAAGTTTGGTAGAGTAATTTTGTATTTGAGCCTTACTATTCCAGAAATGTTCATGACCATATACATACATATATGCATGTATTTAAAGCTTTCTTAATATTTTCCAAAATCAGGGTTGAATATTGAATCAATTCTGTAAAATACTGCTGAAAATCCTCTTATGAAAATGCATACCAAGGAGTACAACAGGCTGTTTTTTGTCACGGTGTTTATTTAACATATAAACAGAGGGCATCTTGAGAAATGTTAGATGAATGAGTTACAAACTGGAATCAAGTTTGCCTGGGGAAATATCAACAACCTCAGATATGCAGATGATACAATGGCATAATATGAAGAGGAACTACAGGACCTTATGATGAGGGTAAAGGAGAAGAGTAAATCAGTTTAGTTCAGATCAGTTCAGTCGCTCAGTCTTGTCCGACAATTGTGACCCCATGAAACGCAGCACGCCCGGCCTTCCTGTTCATCACCATCTCCCAGAGTTCACTCAGACTCACGTCCATCGAGTCCGTGATGCCATCCAGCCATCTCATCCTCGGTCACCCCCTTCTCCTCCTGTCCCCAATCCCTCCCAGCATCAGAGTCTTTCCCAATGAGTCAACTCTTCGCATGAGGTGGCCAAAGTACTGGAGTTTCAGCTTTAGCATCATTCCTTCCAAAGAAATCTCAGGGTTGATCTCCTTCAGAATGGACTGGTTGGATCTCCTTGCAGTCCAAGGGACTCTCAAGAGTCTTCTCCAACACCACAGTTTAAAAGCATCAGTTCTTCAGCGCTCAGCCTTCTTCACAGTCCGACTCTTACATCCATTCATGACCACAGGAAAAACCATAGCCTTGATTAGACCTTTGTTGGCAAAATAATGTCTCTGCTTTTAAATATGCTATCTAGGTTGGTCATAACTTTTCTTCCAAGGAGTAAGCATCTTCTAATTTCATGGCTGCAGTCACCATCTGCAGTGATTCTGGAGCCCCCCAAAATTTAAGTCTGACCCTGTTTCCACTGTTTCCCCATCCATTTCCTATGAATTGATGGGACCAGATGCCATGATCTTCGTTTTCTGAATGGTGAGCTTTAGGCCAACTTTTTCGCTCTCCTCTTTCACTTTCATCAAGAGGCTTATTAGCTCCTTTTCACTTTCTGCCATAAGGGTGGTGTCATCTGCATATCTGAGGTGATTGATATTTCTCCCAGCAATCTTGATTCCAGCTTGTGTTTCTTCCAGTCCAGCATTCCTCATGATGTACTCTGCATATAAGTTACATAAGCAGAGTGACAATATATAGCCTTGACGTACTCCTTTTCCTATTTGGAACCAGTCTGCTGTTCCATGTCCAGTTCTAACTGTTGCTTCCTGACCTGCATACAGATTTCTCAAGAGGCAGGTCAGGTGGTCTGGTATTCCCATCTCTTTCAGTATTTCCCACAGTTTATTGTGATCCACACAGTCAAAGGCTTTAGCATAGTCAAGAAAGCAGAAATTGATGTTTTTCTGGAACTCTCTTGCTTTTTCATGATCCAGCGGATGTTGGCAATTTGATCTCTTGTTCCTCTGCCTTTTCTAAAACCACCTTGAACAACAAGGAGTTCACGGTTCACGTATTGCTGAAGCCTGGCTTGGAGAATTTTGAACATTACTTTACTAGCATGTGAGATGAATGCAATTGTGCGGTAGTTGGAGCCTTCTTTGGCATTGCCTTTCTTTGGGATTGGAATGAAAACTTTTCCAGTCCTGAGGCCACTGATGAGTTTTTCCAATTTGCTGGCATATTGAGTGCAGCACTTTCACAGCATCATCTTTCAGGATTTGAAACAGCTCAACTGCAATTCCTTCACCTCCACTAGCTTTGTTCGTAGTGATGCTTTCTAAGGCCCACTTGACTTCACATTCCAAGATGTCTGGTTCTAGATGAGTGATCACATCATCATGACTGTCTGGGTTGTGAAGATCTTTTTGTACAGTTCCTCCGTGTATTCTTGCCACCTCTTCTTAATATCTTCTGCTTCTGTTAGGTCCAGACCATTTCTGCCCCTTATCGAGCCTATCTTTGCATGAAATATCTTGGTATCTCACTTTCACTGTATAATCATAAGCGATTGATTTAGGTCATATCTGAATGGTCTAGTGGTTTTCTCTACTTTCTTCAATTTAAATCTGAATTTGGTAATAAGGAGTTCATGATCTGAGCCACAGTCAGCTCCTGGTCTTGTTTTTGCTGACTGTATAGAGCTTCTCCATCTTTGGCTGCCAAGAATATAATCAATCTGACTTCGGTGTTGACCATCTGGTGATATCCACGTGTAGAGTCTTCTCTTGTGTTGTTGGCAGAGGGTGTTTGCTATGACCAGTGCATTTTCTTGGCAAAACTCTATTAGTCTTTGCCCTGCTTCATTCTGCATTCCAAGGCTAAATTTGCCTGTTACTCCAGGTGTTTCTTGACTTCCTACTTTAGCATTCCAGTCCCCTATAATGAAAAGGACATCTTTTTGGGGTGTTAGTTCTAAAAGGTCTTGTAGGTCTTCACAAAACCACTCAACCTCAGCTTCTTCAGCATTACTGGTTGGGGCATAGACTTGGATAACTGTGATATTGAATGGTTAGCCTTGGAGATGAACAGAGATCATTCTGTCATTTTGGAGATTACAAAGCCAGCTTAAAACTTGATATTAAAAAAACTAAGATTATGGCATCCAGTCCCATCACTTCAGCAAGTACATGGGGAAAATGTGGAAACATTGACTGCTTTCCTCTTCTTGGGTTCTAAAATCAATGTGGATGGTGACTGCAGCCTTGAAATTAGATGACTGCTTCTTGGCCGGAAAGCTATGACAAACACAGACAGTGTGTTAAAAAGCAAAGACATCACTTTGCCAGCAAAGTTGCATATTGTCAAGGTTATGGTCTTTCCAGTAGTCATGTACAAATGTGAGAGCTGGACCATAAAGAAGGCAGAGTAGCAAAGAACTGATGCCTTCAAACTCTGGTGCTGAAGAAGACTCTTGAGATTCCCTTGGATAGCAAGATCAAACTTGACACTCTTAAAGGAAATCAACCTTGAATATTCATTGGAAGTACTGATGTCAAAGCTGAAACTCCAATAATTTGGCTACCTGATGCAAACACCCAACTCATTGAAAAATACTTTTATGCTGGGAAAGATTGAAGGCAGAAGAAAAAAATGGAAGAAGAGGATGAGATGATTGGATGGCATCACTTATTCAATGGGCATTAATTTGGGCAAACTCTGGGAGATGGTGTGGGACAGGGAAGCCTGACATGTCCAGGGGGTCACAAAAAGTCAGACACAAGTTGGTGACTGAACAACAACAAATATTTTCTATAAACATATTTAATTATTTATATTTAAATTAACCATACTCTTCTGAAGAGTAATTTGAAAGAACAAAAGTAGTTGAAGTTTCAGAGGGCATGTGAATTTGGGAGGAAATTTTCAGTAATTTTCTTAGCCATTGAGTCCTCTTCCTATGCCTCTTCTTCCTGTTAATTACAGCTTCCATTACTTTCACTATCTTCTTCTTATTTACCATAGTAATTATCACCATCACTATCCCCACCACCACCACCATCGTCATCATATTGCTATCTGTAATGAGGCACCAGGCAATATTTCAAGACTTTCAATGTGCTAAGTCTCACAACAATCCTAGTGGCATAGGTACTGCTGTCTCCATCTTACAGATGAGAAAGTTGAAGCACAGAGATTCTGAGTCATGTACCAATGACAGAGCCAGAATAAAAACTTAGATTTTCTGACTTTAGGATCTCTATCTGCTCACGTATTGCACTACACTGTAGCTGGTATTATGGAGCCCTATACATAGAGGTTTTTCTAAAATCCTTGGAGGGGCACCGTAACTGTTTTTGAGTAATACTGAATGACTAGAGAAAGCCTCCCATTCCCAATTGTTTCCTCTCTGTTGGCATTTTTCTTATATATTTGACATACTGAAATTGAAAATTTTATATTATTAATCCCATTAGTCACTTCCATATTTATTTTGTATTTATGTTTAATCATTCCTTAAAGCATACCCAGATAAATACTTTCCAATTCTAAATATAATTATTTTATAGTCTTATTATATATTTCAATTAAGTCATTTTGAAATTATTTTGGTCAAGGGTTTTCTACTTGATTGTCATGTTTCTATGCAATCAGTGTGTGTGTGTGTGTGTGTGTGTGTATGTGTGCATGAGTGTGTGATGTTAAAGTATACTACATGATGTCAACCTTTTTCCCCCTTTTCCTTTTCTTTTTATTGATTTTTTGTTGAGCTAGAATTAATGTAAAATAACTTATTTTCTTTCCACAGCTGTTTCATCTTTTCCTCACCCTTTCAAATTTTAAAATACGTGTTTCACATAATTTTCAGGAGTTTTGTATTTAATAGGAGAAATAAGGTAAAGATATCAACTATATCTTCCCAGAAACAAAAGCCTCCAAGTCATAAGTGCTTTTAGAAGTGTATTATTTCATTTGAAAATATTTGAAAACTTTCCAGAGATATTTATATTACTAAATTTTCCCTTCACTTATTTTTTATTGAGTTATTGTTGACTTACAATATTGTGTTAATTTCAGGTGTATAACATTGTGACTCAAAATTTTTATAGATTATATTTAAAGTTATTGTATAATAATGGGTATGTTCTCTGTGCAGTACAATATAGCCTAGAACTTTATTTATTATATATATAATAGTCTGTTTCTCTTAATTCCATAATTCCATATACCTATCTTGTCCCTCCTTCCCCCTCCATTGGTAACTACTACTTAGTTCTCAATATCTATGAGTCTATTTTTTTGTTTTATAAGTTCATTTGCTTTATTTTTTAGATTCTACATGTATCTTATAATATACCATGTTTGTCATTCTCCAACATATTTCACTAAGCATAATAAATATTGTTGCAACTTGCAAAATTTTATTCTTTTGTATGACTAAAATTCCATTGTGAGTGTGTATGTATACATATATGTGTCTCTGTGTGTTTATATATATATATATATATATATATATATATATATATATATATAATTCTCCTTTTCCATTCATTTGTTCATGAAAACTTAGGTTACTTTCATATTTTGGCTATTTTGAATAAAGCTGTCACAAACATTAGGGTTCATGTGTATTTTTGAAATAGAGTTTTCATTATCTTTGAATATAGGCCAAGGAGTGGAAGTGCTGGATCATAGGAAACAATTTTTTAGCTTTTGAGTAAACGCCATAATCTTCTTTAAGTGGGTATGCCAATTAATATTCTCACAGTGTACAAGGGATCCCCTTTCTCCCCACACTAGCCAACATTTGATATGTGCCTTCTATTTAATGATAGTCATCCTGGTGTGTATGAGGTTTCTTACTGCAGTTTTGATTTGCATGTCTCTGATGATAACTATCTTGACCATCTTCTCATGAGATTGTTGCCACCTCTATATAGCTTCTTTAGCATCTCTATATAGCGTCTGTATAGCTTCTTTGGAAAAATGCCTATTTATGTCTATTGCCCTTTTAAAAAATCATACTGTATGTTTTTTGACATTGTATGAGCTATTTATATTTTTGGATATTAATCCCTTATCTCCCAAGTCATATCACTTAAAATTAAGTTTTCCCATTCAGTAGACTCTTTTCATTTTGTTAATAGTTTCCTTTGCTGTAAAAATCTTTATAGTTTTATTAGTTCCATCCAACTTGTTTATTTTTTGCTTATGCTTTATTTGCCTTAGGGGATAGATTTTAAAAATATTGCTGCAATTTTTGTCAAAAAGTATCCTGCCTGAGTTTTCTCCTAGGAGTTTTATGATTTACCATCTTGCATTTGCATCTTTTTCCAGTTTCAGTTTATTTTTGTATGCGGTATGAGAAAATATTCTAACTTCATTTTTTTCCATGTAGCTTTCCTGGTCTCCCAGCACTATTTATTGAAGAGACTGTCTTTTCCAAAATATACTATTGCTTCTTTTGTTATTGATTAATTGATCATAAGTGCATGTGTGTATTTCTGGGCTCTCTATTATGTTCTGTTAATCTCCGTGTCAGTTTTTGTGCCAATACCATGCTGGTTTGATTACTGCAGCTTAATAATATAGTCTGAAGTCAGGGTCCATGATACTTCCAGCTCAATTCTAATTTCTCAAGAATGCTTAGGCTCTCCAAGATCTTTTGCATTTCCATACAATTTTCAAAATGATTTGTTCCAGTTCTGTGAAAAATGCCATTGGTACTTTGATAGGGATTGCATTTTATCTGTAGATTACCTTGGATAGTATGGTCATATCAAATATTAATTCTTTTATTCATCAACAGAGTTCATCTTCCATCTTTTTGTGTTATTTATTTTTTTACTAATGTCTCATAATTGTTGGAGTGTGTGTGTGTGTGTGTGTGTGTGTGTGTGTGTGTGTGCTCAGTCACTTCAGTCATGTCCAGCTTTTTAACCCTCTGGACTGTAGCCTGCCAGGCTTCTCTGCCCATGGGATTCTCCAGGTAAGACTACTGGCGTGGGTTGCCATTCCCTACTCCAGAGGATCTTCCCTATTCAGAGATCAAACCCATGTCTCCTGCACCGCAGACAGATTCTTTATCCACTGAGCCACCTGGGAAGCCAAATTTTTAGAGTGAGGATCATTTACTTCTTTAGTTAGGTCAATTCCTAGGTATTTTAATCTTTCGGATGCAACTGTCAATGGGATTTCTTTTCAACCTTCTCTTTCTGAGAGTTCATTGTTAATGTATAGAAATACAACAGATTTCCGCATATTAATTTTTTATCCTGCCACTTTACCAAATTCAGTGATAGTAGTAGTGCTTTGGTGCTGTATTTAGTGTTTATATGTATAGTATCATGTTATCTGCAAACAGTGATAGTTTCTGCAAACAGTGATAGTTTTACTTCTTTCTTTTGCATTTTTGTGCCTTTTATTTCTTTTGCTTGTCTGATTGCTATGGCTAGAACTTCCAACAGCATATTGCATAAAAGTGGTGAGAGTAAGACTCTTTATCTTCTTCCTGATCTTAGAGAAAATGCTTTCAGCTTTTCATTGTTGAATATCATGTTTTAGCTGTGGGGCTATCATATATGGTTTTTATATGTTGAGGTACATTTCCTCCATGCCTTTAATATCATAAACTAATGTTGAATTTTGTCAAAAGTTTTCCTGCATTTATTGAGATGATCACTTGTTAATGTGGTGTATCACATTAGTTGACTTGTTGATAATGAATCATCATTGCATCCCTGGCATAAATCTCATTTGATCACAGCGTAGGGTCCTTTAAATGCATTGCTGGATTTAGTTTGTTACTACTTTATTGAGGATTTTCACATCTATGTTCATCAGTGATAATGACCTACAATCTTTTATTTTATTTTATTTTATTTGTATCATTGTCTGCTTTGGATTTCAGGGTGATGCTGGCTTCATATGTTAAGTTTGTGAGCTGTCCTTCCTCTGCAAATTTTTGTAAGTTTCAGAAGGATATGCGTTAATTCTTCTCTAAATATTTGATAATATTGACCTGGAAATCCATGTGGTCCCGGATTTTTGTTTGTTGGGAGTTTTAAATTACTGATTCAATCTCATTGACTGGTCTGTTCACACTTTCTATTTCTTGTTGGTTCTTTCTTCAGAGATTGTAGATTGCTAAGAATTCGTTAATTTATTCTAGGTTAGAGCATAGTTGTTTGGAATAGTCTCTTATGATCTTTGGTACTTCTGTGATGTTGGTTGTAACTTCTTTTTCATTTACGATTTTATTGATCTTGGCCCTTTTTTCTCTTGATGAGTCTGGCTAAATGGTTTTTTTTCCTCAGTCTCTTCAAAGAGCCAACACATAGTTTCATTAATCTTTTCTGTTTTTGTAGTTTCTATTTTTTAATTTTTATGATCTCATACTTACTTTCACTGATTTGGGTTTTGCTTGTTCTTCTTTTTCTAGTTCCTTTACATGTTAGCTTAGGTTGTTTACTTGAGATTTTTCTCTTTTATTCCCCCTCAGGTAAGCTTGTATCACTATAAAATCCCCTCTTAGAATTGCTTTTGCTACATCCCGTGAGTTTTTGGTAGCTGTGGGGTTTTTTGTTTGCTTTGGTGTTTTTAAAATATATTCCATGATCCACTGGTTGCTTGGTACAATATTGTTCAGACTCCACATCATTGTACATCTTTGTGTTTGTTTCAGGTTTTGTTTCTTATAGTTGATTTCTAGTCTCATAGTAGCTTGAAAATATATGTATACATACATATATGTATATATAAACTTATTATAACAGGTTTCACAACATTCAGAGTGACAAAAGTGGTGAAAAAGACACTTTAACACTATCAATTCACATCAAATTATGGCGTAAAATGTGGCGCTATTTGTTGAAAAAAATAGATGTTCATAAATTCTGACTTGTGAATTTATTTGATAGAAATATAGTACAAGCAAAAAGTAATAATGATACTAACAGAATAAAACAAAATGGACACACACATTTATTTTCATGCTATTTTTAAACAACTTGAATGGTGGAAGCTATTATGCTCCATTCAAATTCTTGATTACTTCAGAGTCATTAAAAAGAAGTAGCATAAAATGTATTGCATTGAAAGGATGCCTGCAGCACTTTATAAAAATGCAAGATCCAGGATGGTATGTTGAGTATGAATTTGTCTGAGCAAAAAAACACAACCTGTGCATGTGCATATGTATGTATTTATGTTTTCCTGAGCAAACATAAATGTGTGGGGCAAGTACAATCTGTACTCCCCACAGCTCAGCGTTAAACAAGGTTCTGGATGGCATGAGGACTGTTGTAATGTTTTTCTTTACCTGAGACAGTTTAAAAATTATTGAAGCATGCAACTTATCACCAAAAAGTCACCCCAAAATACTGTTTTTGTTTGTGTTTGCCTAATATGGAAAAGTGGAAACTAAAAATAAGTCAAATGAAACAGGGCATTTGAGGAAATTGTGGGCAAATTATTATCAATAGTAATATTTTTTTAATTTTTAAAGTTATGATAATATTATAATACCCAAATGTATCCAATAGTATTAATAGTATTCAAATACTCACATTTATTCAATACTATTATAATATATAAATTTGCCCAAATGTTAGTTCAGTTAGTAAGTTCAAATATTCTTGGATATAGCTGCAACTCCAGAGGTATGGCCACTGGGTAATCATAATAATAGTAGCCCATGGTCTAATTCCACAGAATGGACCTACATTCAGTGATGTTTGACTTCCTGTGATTCAGCCAGTCATAATTACTTTTCTCTAACTCCCCATAAATTAGAAACAGCCAATTAGAAAAACTCTGGGGGAAAAACTCAAAAATAACCATGAAATTGCAAAGGACTTTCCAGAGAGCAATATTCAAATTATCACCATGACTTTTCAAACTTTACTATGCTAACTGTAATTTGTTTTCTAGTTTCTTTTTGGAGGATGACATCTTTCATTTGACAATACTTTTTGAAGGAGTTTTACTTTCCTTTTGGAAAGCTCCACATTGTCACCTGTATCACATGACATAATCTGTCCTTGTCTCACAGCTCACATGTGCTCATACTGATGTTCCAGGGACTCACAGCAGATACGAAGATGTGAGACTGGGTCAAAGAAGAGCAGCCACTACTGTATGGTGGCTGGCTCTGAAAGCATCTTTGTCTCACTGGGAGAATGGCATTTTCTGAAAGAAATAGTCCCCTTTCATATTTTTATATTGATACATTTCCAGTGGTCATCCCATATTACACCTAAAAATTCTTGGGACACAGAGTAAGGAACAAGAGCTTTTGAGATTCATGGGTGTGTGCTGGGTGGAAGGGTATGATTGACCAGAAGGAAAAAAGTCTTAGAAGACATGATGGAGACAGTATGAGGAGGATGTTGTGGGCATTGGGACCAGAAGGGAGGGGCAGAAATATTGTAGAGACAGGAGAGTCAAAGAGAACTGAGGTCCTGGGGAGGCAACACTTGCTGCTCCCTCCTTTTAATTTACTCTCTGATGCCTGAGAGCTACATGAATCAAGAGATCCTCTAAAAGAATGTGTGCAGTCTAAATGCTCATCAATGCATCCTCTGCTGTAGTTTTCATGTAACAATTTGCATCAATTTAGCTCATATAGAAATAATCTCTGAAAAAAACAAGTACCTTATGGTCACTCTTACATGCTGAATCTGAAAAACAATACAAAACAAAGCAAGGCCATAGATACAAAGAAAAGATTGGTGGCTGCCAGAGGCAGAGGGCAAAGGGTGAGAGAAATGGGTGAAGGGAGTCAAAAGGCAAATAATAATAACTTCCAATAGATAATAATAATAACTTCCAATAGATAATAACTTCCAATAGATAAGCTTGGATTATTTTTCTTTTGGTGATTTGTTGGGGGAGGGGGCGGGTAAGAGGCATAAGAAGAGAGTGAGTCCTGTTCATTTTATGCTGACTCCCACGAGAGGCACATTGCATTACCACAGGATCTCTGATGTTGATTACTTCTCAGCAAGACAATGAAATGGAGTTTGCATTTTCTCGAATCATGAGACAACTGTGGAACATTGCTCAAGAGAATAAGCAAGTGAATGAGGATACAATCTCAGGGGAAAAGGATTGCATTCCCAACAACCAACGCTGTACTAAATTAAACTATTTCCATTTCAATCACGGAGAGAATTGGTTAGAAAAATGCACATGACTGTCAAAAATACTATTATTAAATGGTCCTGTGGTGCTTTCCTACAAATTGTAGTAAAGACAAACAGCATGAATGTCAATGTGATTCAGAAACATGAGGCATGATCAAATTATGAGCCATTTAGTTGCAGCTGAAGAATAAGAGAGATGTTTCTCCTAAAAGTTGCCTTCCAGTGGATGGGTCACAATCTGCATTTGTTTGCCCTGAGAATGACAGCTGGGTTGGGCAGACACTTTGAATGCCTCAGGCCAGTGTCCAACATGTATCAGCAAAGAACTGTGATAAAATACTCATGCTCTTGGAATTCATTCGTCTTCCAATGTTCCATTGGCTTGATGGATGGTGAAAATGACTTTTTGAAAACGCAGGTGCAGTGCCAGGTAGATGGCAATACTTTTCAGGATAAATCAAGGTTCTCCAGAAGGTTGCACATAGTTTGAATCATCGTCCAGTAGATAGTGGTATTTCTCTGATGGTAAGAGTTTACAGCTTCAGAAATCAAGAGATGGAGATGGGAATGGTACTATCATTATTATCCTTAGTGACCCACTAGTGAAATTTTTGCTTCTAGTTCTCATGACTTATATTCTGCAGGTCTAGAGATCTTATCTTCCACAGGAGAGACCTATGATTCCATTGAATTGGAGGTTTAGATGGCCATCCAGCCACTTTGGGTTTCCATACTTCTGAATCATCAGGCAAGGAAGGAAATTACTGGCTGGAGTAATTGATTCTGAGTGCTGAGGGGAAAGTGGATGACATCACTCCACAGTGGAGTTAAGGAAGTGTATGACTGGAAGACAAGAGTATGCTGGATCCCCTAGGACATCTCAGTATTACCATGCTCTTTGGTTGAGGTCGATGAAAAACAACCCAACTCTAGCAGGGCTACTAATGGCTCAGTACTTTGTGAGAGAAGTCAAAAAGTTGGTCACTCCACCAACTAAAGAATGATAACTATCTTAGATATTTGCTAAACTCAAAGGGACTATGTAATAGAAGAAGGTTGTCATAAATAACAGCAATGAATACTATTACAGTAAAGAGGGATGTGATTGTTTGAGTATTCTTCCTTATTTTGTTATGAGTATGTCTCTGTAGCAGATATTTTTCCTTCTCTTATTCTCTAAAAGATAGCATGAGATATACTGACTTTATATCACAGTAGTAATGTATTAGTAACTTTACAGTATTTCAGTTGTTGTTCAGTGGCTCAGTCATGTACTACTCTTTGAGAGTGCATGGACTATGTCTTCCCAGGCTTCCCTGTCCTTCAGTATCTCCCAGAGTTTGCTCAAACTCGTGTCCACTGATTGATGATGCCATCCAACCATCTTATCCTCCTATCCTCCTTTGTCCTCCTGCTCACAACCTAAGTTGTTCTTGCTCAGTTGTATCCAACCCTTTGAGACTGCATGGACTGAAGCACAGCAGGCTTCACTGTCATTCACTATCTCCTGGAGTTTGCTCAAACTCATGTCCATTGAGTCAATGATACCATCCAACCATCTCATTCTCTGTTGCCCCCTTCTCCTCCTGCCCTCAATCTTTCCCAGTATCAAGGGCTTTACCAATGAGTCAGCTCTTTGTATCAGGTGGCCAAAGTATTGAAGCTTCAGCTTCAGCTGAATATTCAGGGTTGATTTCCTTTAGGATTGATTAATTTGATCTCCTGGCAGCCCAAGGGACTCCCAGAGCCTTCTCTAGCACCACAATCTGAAAGCATCAATTCTTCAGTACTCAGTCTTCTTTAAGTTACAATTCCTGCATCCATACATGATTACTGGAAAAATGATAGCTTTGACTATATGGACATTTGTTGGCAAACTGATGACTCTGCTTTAAAACATGGTCTATTTGTCAGACCTTTCCTTAGCTGCAGTGATGGTCTGCAGTGATTTTTTTGAGCCCAAGAAAATAAAATCCCTCACTTCTTCCACTTTTTCCCCATCTATTTGCCATGAAGTGACGGGGCCTGTTGCCATGATCTTAGTTTCTTGAATGTTGAGTATTATGTCAGCTTTCTCTCTTTCATCTTCATCAAGAGGCTCTTTAGTTCCTCTTCTCTTTCTGCCATTAGAATGGTATAATCTGCATGTCTCACATTGTTGGTATTTCTCCTGGAAATCTTGATTCCAGCTTGTGATTCATCCAACCTGACATTTCACTTCATGTACCCTGCATATACAATGTAAATGTATATATATTGATGTACTTTGACAACCTGATGTGAGGAACTGACTCATTGGAAAGACTCTGATTCTGGGAAAGATTGAAGGCAGGGGAGGAGAAGGGGATGACAGAGGATGAGATGGTTGGATGTTATCACTGACTCAATGCACATGAGTTTGAGCAAACTCCAGGAGTTAGTCCATTCAGCTAAGTTGCTCAGTCATGTCTGAGTCTTTGTGACCCCATGAATTGCAGCACGCCAGGCCTCCTTGTCCATCACCAACTACTGTAGTTCACTCAAACTCATGTCCATTGAGTCAGTGATGCCATCTAGCCATCTCATCCTCTGTCGTCCCCTTCTCCTCCTGCCCCCAATCCCTCCCAGCATCAGAGTCTTTTCCAATGAGTCAACTCTTCACATAGGGTGGCCAAAGTACTGGAGTTTCAGCTTTAGCATCATTCCTTCCAAAGAATACCCAGGGCTGATCTCCTTTAGAATGGACTGATTGGATCTCTTTGCAGTCCAAAGGACTCTCAAGAGTCTTCTCCAACACCACAGTTCAAAATCAGCATCAATTCTTTGGTGCTCAGCTTTCTTCACAGTCCAACTCTCATATCCATATGTGAACATTGGAAAAACCAAAGCCTTGACTAGACAGACTTTTGTTGGCAAAGTAATGTCTCTGCTTTTAAATATGTTATCTAGGCTGGTCATAACTTTCTTACAAGGAGTAAGCGTCTTTTAATTTCATGGCTGCAGTCATGATCTGCAGTTATTTTGGAGCCCAGAAAAATAAAGTCAGCCACTGTTTCCACTGTTTCCCCATCTATTTCCTATGAAGTGATGGGACCAGAGGCCATGATCTTAGTTTTCTGAATGTTGACCTTTAAGCCAACATTTTCACTCTTGTCAAGAGGCTTTTTAGTTCCTCTTCACTTTCTGCCATAAGGGTGGTGTCGTCTGCATATCTGAGGTTATTGATATTTCTCCTGGCAATCTTGATTCCAGCTTGTGCTTCTTCCAGCCCAGCTTTTCTCATGATGTATATAATTTAAATAAGCAAGGTGACAATATACAGCCTTGACGTACTCTTTTCCTATTTGGAACCAGTCTGTTGTTCCATGTCCAGTTCTAACTGTTGTTTCCTGACCTGTACATAGGTTTCTCAAGAGGCAGGTCAGGTGGTCTGGTATTCTCATCTCTTTCAGAATTTTCCAGTTTATTGTGATCCACACAGTCAAAGGCTTTAGCATAGTCAATAAAGCAGAAATAGATGTTTTTCTGGAACTTTCTTGCTTTTTCTATGATCCATCAGATGTTGGCAATTTGATCTCTGGTTCCTCTGCCTTTTCTAAAAGCAGCTTGAACATCTGGAAGTTCATAGTTCACATATTGCTGAAGCCTGGCTTGGAGAATTTTGAGCATTACTTTACTATCATGTGAGATGAGTGCAATTGTGTAGTAGTTTGAGCATTCTTTGGCATTGCCTTTCTTTGGGATTGGAATTAAAACTGACTTTTTCAGTCCTGTGTCCACTGCTGAGTTTTCCAAATTTGCTGGCATATTGAGTGTAACACTTTCACAGCATCATCTTTCAGGATTTTAGTAGTTATGGGCAAAGAAGCCTGGTGTCTTGCAGTCCATGGGATCACAATGAGTTAGACATGACTGAGTGACTGAAGTGTACTGAACTGAACTCTGCATATAAGTTAAATAAGCACGTTTACTATATACAACCTTTTGAACCAGTCCATTGTTTCATGTCTGATTCTAACTGTTGCTTCTTCACTCACAGAGAGGTTTCTTAGGAAGCAAGTAAGGTGATCTGGTATTCATGTCTTTTAAAGAATTTTCCACAGTTTGTTATGATCCAATTGTCAACAGCTTTAGCATAGTCAAAGAAGCACAGGTAGATGTTTTTCTGAAATTCCCTTGCTTTTCTTAGATCCAACGGCAATTTGAAATCTGATTCCTCTGTTTTTCTGTAAATCCAGCTTTTACATCTGGAAGTTTGAGTTCAATAGTGCTGAAGCCTAGCTTGAAGGATTTTGAGCATAAACTTGGGAGCATGTGAAATGAGTGCAACTGTGTGGTAGTCTGAACATTCTTTGGCAATCCCTTTCTTTGGGATTGGAATGAAAACTGACCCTTTCCATTGCCGTGGCCACTGCTGTGTTTTTCAAATTTGTTGACTATTGAGTGCAGCACCTTAACAGCATTATCTTTTAGGATTTGAAATAGCTTAACTGGAATTTCATCACCTCCACTAACTTTGTTTGTAGTAAGGAGATCAACCCTGGGATTTCTTTGGAAAGAATGATGCTAAAGCTGAAACTCCAGTCCTTTGGCCACCTCATGAGAAGAGTTGACTAATTGGAAAAGACTCTGATGCTGGGAGGGATTGGGGGCAGGAGGAGAAGGGGACGACCAAGGATGAGATGGCTGGGTGGCATCACAAACTCGATGGACGTGAGACTGAGTGAACTCCAGGAGATGGTGATGGACAGGGAGGCCTGGAATGCTGTGATTCATGGGATCGCAAAGAGTCGGACATGACTGAGTGACTGAACTGAATTGAACTGAATGCTTCCCAAGGCCCACTTGATTTCACACTCCAGGATGTCTGACTCTAAGTGAGTGACCACACCATCTTGGTGAAAGAAAGAAAGACAGACAGAAAGAAAATGAAGTTGTTCAATCGTGTCTGACTCTGTGACCCCATGGACTGTAGCTTACAAGGGTTCTCCATCCATGGGATTTTATAGGCAAGAGTACTGGAGTGGATTCCATTTTCTTCTCCAGGGGGATCTTCCCAACCCAGGGACTGAACCTAGGTCTCGTGCATTGTAGGCAGATGCTTTACCATCTGAGGCACCAGGGAAATCTCTTCTTGGTTATCTGGGTCATTAAGACCTGTTTTTTTCCCAATTCTTCTGTGTATTCTTGCCACCTCTTCTTAATTTCATCTGCTTCTGTTAGTTCCTTGCTGTTTCTGTTCTTTATTGTACCTATCTTTGCCTGAAATATTGCCTTGGTATTTACAGTTTTCTTGAACAGATCTCTAGTTTTTCCCATTCTATTGTTTTCCTCTGTTTTTTCTGCATTGTCCACTTATCTCTTTGTTTTTCTCTAGAACTCTGCATTCAGCTGAGTATATCATTCTCTTTCTTCTTTGCCTTTTGCTGGTTTTCTGAGGATCCTTACAAATAGCTGAGAAAAGAAGATAAGTGAACCCACTACCAGACATATACTCCAAAAAGATATACATGTGTTCATAGCACCACTATTATCAATAGATACGACATGGAAGCAACCTGTTCATAGATGCCCATCGACAGATGAATGGATAAAGAAGCTGTGGTACATATAAC
This sequence comes from Nanger dama, assembly GCA_917880005.1. Classification (NCBI taxonomy): domain Eukaryota; kingdom Metazoa; phylum Chordata; class Mammalia; order Artiodactyla; family Bovidae; genus Nanger; species Nanger dama. The sequence continues at coordinate 4,657,263 of CAKJTW010000044.1, read as the reverse complement.
CAATGGAATATTACTCAGTCACGAAAAGGAATGCTTTGAATCAGTTCTAATGAGGTGGGTGATCCTAGAGCTTGTTATGCAGAGTGAAGTAAGTTAAATGAAAAAGAGATAAACAAATATAGTATATTTATATAGTGTATAGTATATATAATATATATATCCATATAGTATATACATATATGGATATATGTGTGTGTGTGTATATATACACACACATACACACACACACACACACACATATATGGCTTCTCTGGTCACTCAGATGGTAAAGGATCTACCTGAAATGTGGGAGACCCAGGCTTTATTCCTGGGTCAGGAAGAGTACATCATACAAAATGCCAGGCTGGCTGAATCTCAAGCTGGAATCAAGACTGCCAAGATAAATATTGTTAACCTCTGATATGCAGATGACACTACCCTAATGGCAGAAAGTGAAGAGGAACTAAAGAGTCTGTTGATGAAAGTGAAAGGGGCGTGAAAAAGGTGGCTTAAAACTCAACATTCAAAAAACTAAGATCATGGCATCCAGTCCCATCACTTCATGGCAAATAGATGGGGAAACAATGGAAACAGTGACAAATTTTATTTTCTTGGGCTCCTAAATCACTCCAGACAGTGACAGCAGCCATGAAATAAAATACACTTGCTCCTTGGAAGGAAAGAGTGGGATGAACCAAGATAGTAGCTGGGACATATATACACTACCAAGTGTAAAATAGCCAGTGGGAAGTTGCTGTACACAGGGAGCCCAGCCTGGTACTCTGAGATGAAGTAGATGGGTGGGATGGGAGGAGGGGAGGAATGCTCAAGAGAGTGGTGATATATGTATAACTATGTCTGATTTGTGTTTTGTATGGCAGAAACAAACATAACGTTGTAAAGCAATTTTCCTCTAGTTAAAAAATAAATTTAAAACAAAACTAAAGAAGTGTCATGTATATATACAGTAGAATATTACTCAGCCATAAAACAGAATGAATATGAATCAGTTGAACTGAGGTGGGTGAATGTAGAGTCTGTTATACAGACTGAGGTAAGTCAGAAATGCAAAACAAATATTGTATATTAACACACACACACACACACACACACACACACACACACACATATATAGAATCTAGAAATATGGTACTGATGAACCTATTTGTATGTATCAATAGAGGCATAGGTGTAGAAAATGGACTTGTAAACACAGTGTCGTAAGGAGAGGATTGGACAAATTGAGAGAGTGTCTACAGTCCATAGGGCCACAACAAGTCAGACATGGCTGAACGACTCACACATGTACACTGGCATGTGTAAAACAGATGGCTAGTGGGATTTTGCTGTAAAACACAGGGAACTCAGCCCTGTGCTCTTTGATGACCTAGAGGATGAGATGGGGAGGGCAGGCTCAGGAGGGAGTGCATATAGGTATAATTACAGATGAACCATGTTGTTATTGCAAAAGCTAGCACAACACTGTAAAGCAAATATCCTCCAATTAAAATTAAATTTAAGGAAGAAAGTGATATGGGAGAGGAAGTCAAAAAACTTAGATACATGAAAATGAAACTATGGTGATCCAAACCTATGGGATGCAGCAAACGCAGCTGTAAGATGGAAGTTTATAGCAATCAATCTTACCTCAGTAAACAAGAAAAATCCCAAATAAAAAACCTAAACATATCTAAAGCAACTAGAGAAAGAAGAATAAATGAAACCCAAAGTTAGCAGAAATAAGGAATTCATAATGATCAAAGCAGAAATAAATGAAATAGAGACAAAGCAAACAAGAGAAGGTCGTAAAACACATTGATTTTGCTTCGTATGAGGTTTCAGCCATCACCATGAATGGAATTTGGAAGAACTTTCTCCCATTCATGATTTTCATGGATCTGAGAAAGTAGAAGAGGAGTCCCAAAGAGGTCATCAGCAACTTAGTGACTCAGCGAGAGGTTGGATCTGTCCATTGGGTTATCCAGGCAAGAATACTGGAGTAGGTTGCCATTTCTTCCTCCAGGGTATTTTCCAGATCCAGGAATCCAACCCAAGTCTCCTGCATCTCCTGCACTGGTAGGCAGATTCTTTGCCACTGAGCCACCAGGGAAGCCTCCTACTAATACCATTACTTTTATGAATTAGGATTTCAACATATGAGTTTAGTGGGACACAAATATCCAGACCATAGCATAGCTTTAGCAAGTATAACGTGAATTTTATAATAATACAATAGGATTGCAAATCATTGATCCATATTAATTGCAATGGAAAACACTCTGGCAGTTCCTCAACAGGTTTAACAGACAGACTATATGACTCAACAATTTCAATCTTGGCTATATACAAAAGTGAAGTGAAAACATGTCTATGCAAAATTTTGTATATAAATTCTTATAGCAGCCTTATTTAGATAGGATAAAAACTGTGTGGGAAATGTACATCAGCTGATAAACAGATTTTTAAAATGTGTTATTTCTGTACAATGAAACATCTTTTAGTAATGGAATGAAATGCAGAAATGAAATACATATGGACAAATCCTGAAAACACACTAAGTAAAAGAAGCCAATCACAGCAATACCATATATCAAGTAAATTCATTCCTGTGAAATGTCCAGAAGAGGAAAATTTATAGAGACATGAATAGTACTTGTTTTGTATTAATATTTGTTTCAAGAGTTGAGGGGCTGGGGGTATTGGAGAGTAACTGCTAATAAACTGGGGTTTGGGGGTGATTAAATTTTTCTGAAACTGACTGAGGTGATGGTTGCATAGTTTTGTGATGATAATAAGCATTATTGAATTACTCATGTTAAAGGAGTGAGTCATATGGCACACAAATTATATTTAAATAAAATTACTATAAATAAATTATAAGATACATGTGGGAAAATGTAATTGAAACTAAAAGATAAAACAGAAAACAGGAAAAGATCAATCCTCAATAATGAAACTATCAGCCACAAATTAAAGCTTATCTTATCTTTAATACATTTAAGAGGACAGATAATAAGAGTAACAGTTTTGGTAAAGTACTGGAAATTTTATATACACACAAAAAATGACAGAACTAAGAAACCTAAATTTAAAATTAACAACTCAGTGGATAGGTTCAATGGACGATTGAATATGGTTGAATAGCGCAATACTGAACTAGACCATAGCTCAGAAAAAGTTTGCAGAATTAACCACTGAGGACCAAAGGGTGAAAGGACTAAGCAAGTAATGGGAGCAATGCTGAATCTAACGTGCATGTGTTTGGGATTCAGGAAAGAAACACAAGTATGGGGAAGAAGCAACACTTGAAATATGAAGGGTACGCATTTTCTAACACTATAGAAAAGTTCAAAATCATATATTAAAGAAGTCATAAAAGTAATATTGATAGATAAATATGAAAGTCACATACAGATATATCATAACACAGCTGTTGAAAACAAATGACAAAGAGAAAGTCCCAAAATCAGTTAGAAAAAGGATTCTTTCAAAGCAGCAGAAACTAGATTGGCAGTTGACTTCTTAACAGAAAAATGAAAGCAAAATACAGTTGTATAAAATCTTCAAGGAGATGAAAGAAATTATCTTTAAACTTAGAACTCTATGGCAAGCAAAGTTTCTTACAAAAATGAAGTAGAAATACTTTCAGGCAAACAAAAACCACGAGAATTTATCATCAGTGTGTCTGAACCAAAATATTGCTGGCTAGACTGAAATTATCTTAGAGGGACGCATTAAAATGCAGTGAGAAATGAAATCAGGAAAAAGGGTAAATATGTTGGTAACACTGACATAATAACAGTGCACTATGGTAATTGAAATGTACACAGAATTAAAGTGTGCAAACACAATACCATGTAAAGTGAAGAAGAATAAATGAGGTTCAAGTGTTCTGAAGTCATTTCTGTTATCTGGAAATTATGAAAGCACACCAACTATTATCAATTGTGTTTTCCCTCTTTGTGGTAAGAACCCTTAGGATTACACTTAACAAATTATATATATATATATATATATATATATATATATATATATAGTATGTATGTATGTATGTATGTATGTGTGTATGTTAAGAGTGTAATAAGAGAGTATGGGGACTTCCCTCATAGCTCAGTCAGAGACCTGGGTTCAATTCCTGGGTCAGGAAGATCCCCTGGTGAAGGAAATGGCAACCCACTCCAGTATTCTTGCCTGCAGAATCCCATGGACAGAGGAGCCTAGCAGGCTACAGTCCAATAAGTTGCAAGAATTGGACATGACTTAGCAACTAAACCACCACCATATACATATATCACAGCAAAGTTAACAATAATTATGTTGTATATTATATACTTAGTACTTATAACTGGAAGTTTGTACATTTTGACTACCCTCCTTTAATCTTCCATGCTCACTTTAGGTAACCACAAGTCTGACATTTTTTTCTATGAGTTGGTTTTTTGTTTGGTTTTAGATTCCACATATGAGTGAGATCACACAGCAGTTTTCTGTTTTCTTTCACTTAGTATAATGCCATCAGAGTCCATCCATGCTGTCACAAATGGTAGGACCACCTCTTTTATTATGGCTGAGTAACATTAAAAAGCAGAGATATTACTTTGCCAACAAAGCTGAGTGCCAAAGAATTGGTGCTTTTGAACTGTGGTGTTGGAGAAGACACTTGAGAGTCCCTTAGACTGCAAGGAGAGTCAAACACAAGTGAATGACTGAACTGAACTGAACATTCCATTGTGTATATATACTACAAATTCTTTATCCATTCATCCACTGATGGGCACTTGAATTGTTTCCATGACTTGGCTGTTGTAAATACTCCTATGAACATAAGGGTGTAGATATCTTTTTGAGTTAGTGTTTTCATTTCCTTTGTAAATATTTTCAAAAGTAGAGTTGCTGAATCATACTGCAGCTCTATTTTTGATTCTTTGAGAAGCCTCCATACTCCATAGAAGCTCTGCATGTGTGCATGCATGCTAAGTTGCTTCAGTCATGTCTGACTCTTTGCAGCCCTATGGCCTGTAGCCGCCAGTTTCCTCTCTCCATGGGATTCTCCAAACAAGAACTCTGGACGGGGTTGCCATGCCCTCCTCCAGACAATCTTCCCAACCCACGATTTTACCCACATGTCTCACATCTCCTGCATTGGCAGGCGGGTTCTTTATCACTAGTGCCTCGTGGGATGCCCCCTTAGTGGCTGTTCAGTTCAGTTCAGTCGCTCAGTCATGTCCGACTCTTTGCGACCCCATGGATAGCAGCACACCAGGCCTCCCTGTCCATCATCAACTCCCGGAGTTCACTCAGACTCACGTCCATCAAGTCAGTGATGCCATCCAGCCATCTCATCTTCGGTCATCCCCTTCTTCTCCTGCCCCCAATCCCTCCCAGCATAAGAGTCTTTTCCAACGAGTCAACTCTTTGCATAACATAACTCTTTGCATACTGGAGTTTCAGCTTTAGCATCATTCCTTCCAAAGAAATCCCAGGGCTTATCTCCCTCAGAATGGACTGGTTGGATCTCCTTGCAGTCCAAGAGACTCTCAAGAGTCTTCTCCAACACCACAGTTCAAAAGTATCAATTCTTCGGTGCTCAGCCTTCTTCACAGCCCAATTCTCACATCCATACATGACCACAGGAAAACCATAGCCTTGACTAGACGGACCTTAGTTGGCAAAGTAATGTCTCTGCTTTTCAATATGCTATCTAGGTTGGTCATAACTTTTCTTCCAAGGAGTAAGCGTCTTTTAAGTTCATAGTTGCATCACCATCTGCAGTGATTTTGGAGCCCCCAAAATAAAGTCTGACGCTGTTTCCCCATTGATTTCCCATGAAGTGATGGGACCAGAGGCCATGATCTTCGTTTTCTGAATGTCGAGCTTTAAGCCAACTTTTTCACTCTCCACTTTCACCAAGAGGCTTTTTAGCTCCTCTTCACTTTCTGCCATAAGGCTGGTGTCATCTGCATATCTGAGGTTATTGATGTTTCTCCAGGCAATCTTGATTCCAGCTTGTGTTCCTTTCAGTCCAGCGTTTCTCATGATGTACTCTGCACAGAAGTTAAATAAGCAGAGTGGTAATATACAGCCTTGACACACTCCTTTCCCTATTTGGAACCAGTCTGTTGTTTCATGTCTAGTTCAACTGTTGCTTCCTGACCTGCACACAGATTTCTCAAGAGGCAGGTCAGGTGGTCTGGTATTCCCATCTCTTTCAGAATTTTCCACAGTTTATTGTGATCCACACAGTCAAAGGCTTTGATAAAGTCAATAAAACAGAAATAGATGTTTTTCTGGAACTCTCTTGCTTTTTCCATGATCCATCAGGTGTTGGCAATTTCATCTTTGGTTCCTCTGCCTTTTCTAAAATCAGCTTGAACATCAGGAAGTTCATGGTTCACATATTGTTGAAGCCTGGCTTGCAGAATTTTGAGCATTACTTTACTAGCATGTGAGATAAGGGCAATTGGGCGGGTGTTTGAGCATTCTTTGGCATTGCCTTTCTTTGGAATTGGAATGAAAACTGACCTTTTCCAGTCCTGTGGCTACTGCTGAGTTTTCCAAATTTGCTGGCATATTGAGTGCAGCACTTTCACAACATCATCTTTCAGGATTTGAAATAGCTCCACTGGAATTCCATCACCTCCACTAGCTTTGTTCGTAGTGATGCTTCTAAGGCCCACTTGACTTCACATTCCAGGATGTCTGGCTCGAGGCGAGTGATCACACCATTATAATTATCTGGGTCTATGGGGTCGCAAAGAGTCAGACACGACTGAGCGAATGAACTGAACTGAACTGAACTGAAGATCTTTTTGTACAGTTCTTCTGTGTATTCCTGCTACCTCTTCTTAATATCTTCTGCTTCTGTTAGGTCCAGACCATTTCTGTCCTTTATCAAGCCCATCTTTGCATGAAATGTTCCCTTGGTACATTAGTGGCTGTACCAATACACAATTCCACTGGCAGAGCACAGGGGTTCTCTTTTCTCCACATATTTTCCAACATTAGTTATATCTTGGTTTTTTTTGATGATGGACATTCTAACAGGCATGTGGTTCCATCTCTTTGGGGGTTTGATTTGCATTTTCCTGATGTTAATGATGTTGCACATCTTTTCAAGTACCTGTTGGCCATTCGTATGTGTTCTCTGAGCAAAAAAGTATACTTAGGTCTTCTGTCAACTTTAATGGAATTATTTTTATTTTTTTCTATGTTATAGGAGTTTATGGGTTATATGAGCTTTTGACCTATATGAGTTTCTAAATATATTTGGATATTAAACTCCTATCATATTATATATATTATATATATATGACTTGAAAATACTTTCCCATTCCATAGATTGTCTTTTCACTTTGCTGGCTACTTCTGCTGCTGCAAAGAAACTTTTAGTTGGATGTAGTTGCACTTTAAAGAAAAATTTTGGCACTTGTCCTTTAGGTATCATAGTCAGTTCTTATAAGCTAATGAGACTTGTATTTCATAAGTATCTTCTAAAATAAAAAATAATGTATACTACCAAGACAAAGAAGGAGGAAGTAGAATAATAAAATATAATCTATAATAAAAAGGTAAGAAGGAAAGAATAAATAGCAAAGCAAGCTAATTAAAAACTAAATAGTAAGGAATATTTAAACCCAAGCATATATCACTAATTATATAATAAAACAGCTAATAGCTACAATTAAAAGACAGTACATATCAGGTTGTACTTTACATAAAACAACTATATATTATCTTCAAGAAACATATCTAAAACAAAGAGACAGAAAATTGGAAGTGAAGTGATTAAAAAAAAATTAAGGAAAGTAAAGCATATAGTCATTAGAATGTGTAGATTTTAAAATAAAATAAGGAATACTTAATCATGGTAAACATTTCCATAAGAATTCTAAATTTGCATAAATATAATAATGAAGTCTTTGTTGTTGTTCAGTCACTCAGTTGAGTCCGACTCTTTGCCACCCCATGGACTGCAGCATGCCAGGCCTCCCTATCCTTCACCATCTTCTTGAGCTTTTTCAAACTCATGCCCATTGAGTCAGTGATGCCACCCAATGATCTCATCCTCTGTTGTCCCCTTCTCCTCCTGCCTTCAATCTTTCCAAGCATCAGAGCTTTTGCTAATGAGTTGGCTCTTTGCATCAGATGGACAAAGTATTGGAGCTTCAGCTTCACCATCAGACCTTCCAGTGAATATTCAGGATTGATTGCCTTTAGGACTGACTGGTTTGATCTCCTTGTACTCCAACAGACTCTCAAGAGTCTTCTGCAGCACCAAAGTTCAAAAGCATGAATTCTTAAGTGCTCAGCTTTCTTTATGGTCCAACTCTTGCATCCATACATTACTACTGGAAAAACAGCTTTGAGTAGATGAATCTTTGTCAGCAAAATAATGTGTATACTTTTTAATATGCTGTCTACTTTTTAATATGTGTCATAGTGTTTTTTTCCAAAGAGCAAGCATCTTTTAATTTCGTGACTACAGTCACTATCTGCAGTGATTTTGGAGCCCAAGGAAATAAAGTCTCTTACTGTTTCTATTGTTTTCCCATCTATTTTCCATGAAGTAATGGGACTAGATGCTATGATATTCTTTTTTGAATGCTGAGTTTTAAGCCAGCTTCACCTTCATCAAGAGGATCTTTAGTTCCTCTTCACCTTCTGCCATAAGGGCGGTTTCATCTGCATATTTTAGGTTATTGATATTTCTCCTGGTGCTTCAACCACTCTGGCATTTCCCATGATGTACTTCCATAGAAGTTAGAAAAGCATAGTGACAATATACAGCCTTGACATACTCCTTTCCAAACTTTGAACCAGTCCATTGTTCCATGTCTGGTTCTAATTGTTGTCTCTTGATCTGCATAAAGGTTTCTCAGTCTTATAATGTTCAAAGACTCAGTGGACACAACCAGATATAGAAAAAGAAAAACTCGCAATCCTTTTGGAATATTTTAATGTACTTTTTGATGTTTTATGTTTTTCCTCTGAAAAATCATGACTAATAAGTGAATAAGTAAGCAAAAAAATTGACTGAGTAGGGAAGAAGATTTGAAGAACTTGATTGACAAAGTTCATCTAACCCCCTAAGAATTTAGACAAAGAATAGTAAATTGTTTCATAATGTCAATATAAAAAAATCAGTTGTTCTCAACTCCTTTTATGAATCCTTACTTGTTTTGAAAAACTGACACCAAAAAAAATATTTCAAGGAAAGTATTTGACATGAACTCTTCAACAAATATTTATTTGAATCTAGCAATATATAGAAAGGATAAAATGTCATGACCAAGTGGAATTTATTCCACAATACAAAGTTGTTTTAACATTTGAAAATTAATTAAACCACATTAACAAACTGAAAAATAAAAGCCATATGATTATCTCAATAGATACAGAGAAAGCCTTTGACAAAATTCAATATCACTTATGATAAAAACTCTCCAGAAAGCAGGAATAGAAGGAACATACTTCAACATAATAAAAGCTATATATGACAAACCCACAGCAAACATTATCCTCAATGGTGAAAAATTGAAAGCAATTCCCCTAAAGTCAGGAACAAGACAAGGGTGCCCACTTTCACCACTACTATTCAACATAGTTCTGGAAGTTTTGGCCACAGCAATCAGAGAAGAAAAAGAAATAAAAGGAATCCAAATTGGAAAAGGAGAAGTAAAACTCTCACTATTTGCAGATGCCATGATCCTCTACATAGAAAACCCTATAGACTCCACCAGAAAATTACTAGAGCCAATCAATGAATATAGTAAAGTTTCAGGCTATAAAATCAACACACAGAAATCCCTTGCATTCTTATATACTAATAATGAGAAAGTAGAAAAGAAATTAAGGAAACAATTCCATTCACCATTGCAATAAAAATAATAAAATACTTAGGGATATATCTTCCTAAAGAAACTAAATACCTATATATAGAAAACTATAAAACACTGGTGAAAGAAATCAAAGAGAACACCAGTATATGGAGAAATATACCATGTTCATGGATCAAAAGAATCAATATAGTGAAAATGAGTATACTACCCAAAGCAATCTATAAATTCAATGAAATCCCTATCAAGCTACCAGTGGTATTTTTCACAGAGCTAGAACAAATAATTTCACAATTTGTATGGAAATACAAAAAACCTCGAATAGCCAAAGCAATCTTGAGAAAGAAGAATGGAACTGGAGGAATCAACCTGCCTGACTTCACGCTCTACTACAAAGCCACAGTCATCGAGACAGTATGGTACTGGCACAAAGATAGAAATATAGATCAATGGAACAAAATAGAAAGCCCTGAGATAAATCCACACACCTATGGACACCTTATCTTTGACAAAGGAGGCAAGAATATAAAATGGGTTAAAGACAATCTCTTTAACAAGTGGTGCTGGGAAAACAGGTCAACCACTTGTAAAAGAATGAAACTAGAACACTTTCTAACACCATACACAAAAGTAAACTCAAAATAGTTTAAAGATCTAAATGTAAGACCAGAAACTATAAAACTCCTAGAGGAGAACATAGGCAAGACACTCTCCGACATAAATCACAGCAGGATCCTCTATGACCCACCTCCCAGAATACGAGAAATAAAAGCAAAAATAAACAAATGGGATCTAATTAAAATTAAAAGCTTCTGCACAACAAAGGAAAGTATAAGTAAGGTGAAAAGACAACCTTCAGAATGGCAGAAAATAATAGCAAATGAAGCAACTGACAAATAACTAATCTCAAAAATATACAAGCAACTCATGTAGCTCAACTCCAGAAAAATAAACGATCCAATCAAAAAAGGGGCCAAAGAACTAAATAGACATTTTTCCAAAGAAGACATACAGATGGCTAACAAACACATGAAAAGATGCTCAACATCACTCATTATCAGAGAAATGCAAATCAAAACAACAATGAGGTACCATTTCACACCAGTCAGAATGGCTGTGATCCAAAAGTCTACAAGCAATAAATGCTGGAGAGGGTGTGGAGAAAAGGGAACCCTCTTACACTGTTGGTGGGAATGCAAACTAGTATAGCCACTATGGAGAATAGTGTGGAGATTCCTTAAAAAACTGGAAATAGAACTGCCTTATGACCCAGCAATCCCACTGCTGGGCATACACACTGAGGAAACCAGAATTGAAAGAGACACATGTACCCAATGTTCATCGCAGCACTGTTTATAATAGCCAGGACATGGAAGCAACCTAGATGTCCATCAGCAGATGAATGGATAAGAAAGGTGTGGTACATATACACAATGGAGTATTATTAAGCCATCAAAAAGAATACATTTGAATCAGTTCTAATGAGGTGGATGAAACTGGAGCTGATTATACAGAGTGAAGTAAGCCAGAAAGAAAAACACCAATACAGTATACTATGAACTCCGGGAGATGGTAATAGACAGGGAGGCCTGGCGTGCTGCGATTCATGGGGTTGCAAGGAGTCAGACACGACTGAACTGAACTGAACTGAACACATATTTATGGAATTTAGAAAGATGGTAATGATAACCCTGTATACAAGACAGCAAAAGAGACGCAGATGTACAGAAGAGACTTTTTGCCTCTGTAGGAGAAGGAAAGGCTGGGATGATTTGGGAAAATGGCATTGAAACATGTATAATATCATATGAGAAATCAATTGCCAGTCTAGGTTTGATGCAGGATACAGGATGCTTGGGGCTGGTGCAGTGGGATAACCCAGAGGGATGATATGGGGAGGGACGTGGGAGAGGGGTTCAGGAGTGGGAACTTATGTACACCCATGGCGGATTCATGTTGATGTTTGGCAAAACCAATACAGTATCATATAGTAAGTAAATAAATAAATAAATAAAATTAGAAAAATTTAAAAAAAGAAAACTAATGCAATTTGCAATTATCAGCATAAAAGACAAAATAATATGATTATTTCAATAGATGAAGTAGACATTTAGCAAATTCAATGTAATTCATAATGAATGAATATATATATCATAAATGAATTAATGAAAAACCTTCCAGGAATTTTGAATAGATGGAATTTCTTTCACTTGATTATGAGAAATCCACAAACATCTACAGTTAATATCATACTTATTGGTGAAAATCTAACAATTTTCCCTTTATTTCTGGAACAAGGGAAGAGCATCTCTTGCCACTTCTATTCAGTGTTGTACTGGACATTTTAGCAGGGGAAATCAAACAGAAGAAATAAAATGTATGCAATTTGGAAAAGAAGAAAGAGAGCATGATGTTTTCCTACATGTGTGTAGGAAACCATAATGAATCTACAAAAATTAGTTAAGCTTTATGTCAATTTGGCAAACTCGTGTGTACAAGGTCAATAACACAAATATATTACACTTCTGTATTAGTAATAAACAATTAAATGAAATTTAAAGCATAGTACCACATAACTGCATTAAAATGAAATCCTTAGAAATAATTTTAACAAAACATGTGGTACAAGTATTGCTAAGAGAAATTAAAGAAAACATAACTAAATGAAGAGATATAGCAACTTAATGGATTGAGGACTCATTGATTCAAACAATTCTTTGCAAACTGATCTATATGTTTAAAGCCATTGTAATAAAAATTCCAACAGCCATGTTAGTAGAAATTGACAGGCCAATTCCAAAATCATACGTAAATTTACTGGACCTAGAATAGCCAAGATAATTTTTTAAAAAGATCAACTCTGAAATTCAAAATTTACCATAAATCAATCAATACCATTAATCAAGACAGTGTGGTACTGGAATAACGATACAAAAATTGATTAGTGGTACAGAATAGAGTCTAAAAACAGACCCATACATATTTACTCAGTTGATTTTTACCAAAAATGGAGGAGATAATCAATAGCTAAAATTGTGATTTCAACAAAAGTGAAATTCAATCTTTAATACAACATACACAAATTAACTAGAAATTATTTAATGTAATTTAATAGATGTTTGAATGTAAAAGGTAGTGTCATAAATATCCAAGAAAATCTAAGGGAAAATTTTTATCTCCTTTAGTTAGACAAGTTACTTATCACACAAGACAAAAATAACCACTCTCAATTTTTTTTTTTTTTACAAATTAGTCTTCCCTAAGTTACTAACTTCTGTTCTCTGAAAGACACCAGTAAAAACTGAGAAAAGGAAGGTGGTCCCAGGATGGTGGAGGAATAGGATGGGAAGACCATGTTCTCCTTCACACATTCATTAAAGATCATTGAATGTTGAGCAACTTCCACAAAAAACTTCTGAACGCTGGCAGAGGACACCTGGCACGAGAAAGGCAGCCTGATCTCTTTGAAAGGAGGTAGGACAAAAAATAAAAGACAAAAACAGAGACAAAAGATTTAGGGACAGATCTTTTCTGGGGAGGGAGATGCGAAGGAGAAGTCTCCACCCAGCAGGAAACCCCCTTACAGGCTGGTCTGTGGGGAGTTTTAGAATCTCAGAGAGCAACATAACCAGGAGAAAAACCAACCAACCAAACAAACAAACCCACAGAATACATGCCTAACCACAACTACAAGCAGAGATGGAGAAGTGGCACTGATGCGTGCACCCACCACCAGCAACTGGGGGCTGGGCAGGGAGGCGTGGGCTGCATCATCGGTCCTTGGGGTAACGACTGGGCCTGAATGCGCTAAGAACAATCCGAGGGAGCTAATGTGAGACAGCAACCCAAACTGTAGGATCACCAGAGAGACAAAAACAATAAAAGATCTTTCCCGTGAAAGGCTCTAAGGCCACATGGCACGGTGACCCTTGGTGTGATCACAGAACAAAGGATTAAGCGAACAGCAAAGGAGAGCAAACTGGCTCCCATATAGGGCCATCCCTCCTTGGAGGCAGAGAGACAAGCATCTGACATTAGAGCCAGAAGGCAAGGGGCTGCTGCAATTTCAGCCCAGAGACTGCATCTTCCGCCAGACTGTAAGCAGGTTCCCAGTTCCTAATCACATCTTCCTGGGATCCTGGATGGTTCACATCTGCCAGGAAGGTCCCAGCCTGAGATCAGTTCCCCAGAGGAGACACATGGAACATCTGGGATTGAGCTCTTGCTGCACACCTGGGAAACTGAGTGGCTGGGACCGGGGAGGTGAATAAGATGTACAGCCCACCTGTGAGAGTGTGCTCGCCAAGCACCTGGTCACCTGAGCTGCTAGTATCTGGGAAGGGTACAAAATGCACAGCCCCTCTGGGTCTGTGCCCCTGCAGAGCACCCGAGAACCTAGCAGCTTAGACCTGGGAAATGCACGAAATGCAGGGCCCACTTGGGACAGTGCCCTTGCAGAGTGCCCTGGAGCCTGAGCAGTGTGGACCCAGGAAGCACATGCCGCCTTGGGCTGTGGGAAACCCTGTGCGGTCCATTCCCTGTGAGAACTACCTACACTGCCAACCATATTTGTTTGGTTGGCAGTGTAGGTAAAACGCTGCATTTAATACTGAGACCGTGTATCTGAGGGGCACCTATAGACCTTGAGAACAAGTACAAGCCTGGACAAGGGACGATCTGACCCTGAAAAGAGAACAGTTACAATACATTAAATATTTATCCAACTATATAAATAATCAATATAACAATGAGTGATTTAAATGCATCAAAACAGAGATTGTCAGAGTAGGATAAGAAACTCGATTTGAATTTAGAAACTCAGGTTAAAAGCAAAGGGATGGAGAAATATGTAACATGTTAAGAATAACCAAAGGGGGCAGTCCCAAGATGGCAGAGGAATAGGACAGAGAGATCACTTTCTCCCCCACAAATACATCAAAAATCATCAGCATATGGAGCAACTTCCAGAAAACAACTTCTTAACACTGGCAGAGGACCTCAGATACCCAGAAAAGCAAATCCGTCTCTTTGGAATGATGTAGGACAAAGGATTAAGATGAAAAGGAGACAAAAAACTTTGGGACAGAGAAACATCCTGGGGAGGGAGTCATGAAGGAGAAGTTTCAACACAATAGGAAACCTTCTCACAGGTGGGTCAGTGGGGAGCTTTGGAACCTCAGAAGGCAGCATAACCAAAAGCAATCACTTCAGAAATCATGCCAGACAGCAATTACCAGGAGAGGAGTGGCTCACACACTTGCATCCGCCCACAGAGAGTGGGATTGGATGTGGAGGCGCAGGCTGCCTCATTGGTCCTGAGAGAACCTACCGGGGCTGAATGCCAAGAAGACACTCTGAGGGGACTAACGCGACATAGCACAGACAGAACAGGGTAAACCCAAACCATGGGAACACCAGAGAAACAAAGAAAAACAAAGGCCCTTTCCCCATGGGAAGGCTCTAACACTGAACTGTCACCCCTGGTGTGCTTACAGAGCAAAAGAGCATGCCCTAGCAAATACCAAAGAAGAGTCAGCTGGTTTCCATTTAGGGCCCTCCCCAGGCACGACTGAAGTGGCTGAGCATGCATGCACTGAAGTCAGAGGCAGGTGCACAACAGCCAGGGGCTGAAAGCAAGGGGTAGCTGCAATCTCAGCCACAGAGACTGCATCTCCTGCCAAGCTGTGAGCAGGCTGCCCACGTCTACCTGGGATCCTGTATGGCTCATTTCTGCCAGGCGTGTCACAGGTCCTGAGACCAGCTCCCCTGAGGAGACGCGTGACCCACCTAGGGCTGTGCCCTCGCAGTGGACCTGGGAAGTGCTTGCTGCCTTGGGCTATGACAATCCCTGTGTGGTCCATTCCACTGGGACTTCTCCCCACATCCACCAGTGTCACTCATTTGCAGTGTTCCTCCCTCTTCATGACACAACTGAGCAAGTGAGACTGAATAAGTGGCCGTTTTCTCCCTCGTGTCAGGGTAGACATCAGACACTGAAGAGAGACTTTCAGACAGAGGAGGCCAACCAAAGTAAAGAAAAGAAGGGGGAACTGCCCCAGAATTGGAAGTCTAACAGATTAAAATCCTGCAGTTAAGCTGAGACTATGCATTTGAGGGAAATCTATAGACTTTGAGAACAAGTACAAACTGGAACAAGGGAATATCTGACACTGAACTGACTCCATACTGTCCACAACAGCTCTGGGGGTATTCCTAGATATATTTCTCTTTATTATTATTTCTTAATTTTTTAAAAATTATTTTTTAACTTATTTTAAATTTTTACTCTTATTTTCTTTTTTCTCTTTTTCATCCTTTCTTTCTTTTCTCTTTTTCTTTATTCCCTCATAGTGTCCTAATATGGTTCTTTATTACTCCTTTAACTTTAATTTTTTATAGCCTCTGTTTTTTAAAAAATATTTTATAAATAAATTCAGTAGTTTAAAATTTTGTGTTCAATTTTGTTTTGCTATATTGTACTTTTGATTGTCTAATTTTTATTCTAGGTTTTTAGTTTTTGCTTTTTGATCTTTTGTTACTAATTTTTAAGAGTCGAGTTTTAGAATCCATTTTCATTTAGGGATTGATTACTGGCTTAATAGCTCTCTTCCCTTTTGACTCTCCCTTTTCTACTTCTAGTCACCTCTATCTCCTTCCCTCCCTCATCTCTCCTCTATAAACTCTGCTAATCTCTTTTGATGTTCTTGGGTGTAAAGAGTTGTTCACCATTAACCTGTCTGTGCTGCGCTATGTAGACAGAGCTCTGTCTGCGCTGTACAGAGAAGTCTTGATGTTTTTAAAAGGACAGGACTGAAATCCAGGGGCAGGAAGCTCAACTTCAGAATTTTGGATCATCATAAAACTCCTGACCCCAGGGAACACTGATAGACAAGACCCCACCCCCCACCCCCCAACTGCCCAAGAGCCTCCATACGTACACTGAGACCAAGCTCCACCTAACAGCCAGCAAGTTCCAGGGCAAGACACCCCAGGCCTCTCCTCCAGCAAATCAGGAACACAACCCTGAACTGCCTAATGCCATACCAAACCAACAGACACCCCAAAACTCACATATGCAGATGACACCACCCTGATGGCAGAAAGTGAAGAACTAAAGAGCCTCTTGATGAAAGTGAAAGAGGAGAGTGAAAAGTTTGGCTTAAAGCTCAACATTCAGGAAACTAAGATCATGGCATCTGGTCCCATCACTTCATGGGAAATAGATGGGGAAACTGTGGAAACAGTGTCAGAATTTATATTTTTGGCCTCCAAAATCACTGCAGATGGTGACTGCAGCCATGAAATTAAAAGACGCTTACTCCTTGGAAGAAAAAGTTATGACCAACCTCAACAGCATATTAAAAATCAGCGACATTACTTTGCTGACAAAGGCCCATCTATTCAAAGCTGTGGTTTTTCCAGGAGTCATGTATGGATGCGAAAGTTGGACCATAAAGAAAGCTGAGAGCCGAAGAATTGATGCTTTTGAACTGCGGTGGTGGGGTCTACTCTTTAAGAGTCCCTTGGCCTGCAAGGAGATCAAACCAGTCAATCCTAAAGGATATCAGTCCTGAATATTCATTGGAAGAACTGATGCTGAAGCTGAAGCTCCAATACTTTGGCCACCTCATGCAAAGAACTGACTGACTGGAGTAGACCCAGATGCTGGTAAAGACTGAAAGTAGGAGGATAAGGGGAAGACAGAGAATGACATGGTTGTATGACATCATTTAATCAATGGACCTGAGTTTGAGCAAACTCCAGGAGACAGTGATGGAGAGAGAAATTTTACCTGCTGCAGTGCGTGGGGTCACAAACATTTGGACATGACTTCATGACTGACAATAACAACGTAAGTACTATACTATACTTTAGTTAATAAACTAGAAACTCTAGTTGTTTCCATGCGAGTATGGGTTTTCAACCCTGAAAGCACTATGCACATGCACTGGGATTGAATATTTAAGCAGATGAATTGTGGATTAATTAAGCAAATGGAAGCTGGCATTCTAACTACTACTCTTCTTTTGGCTTAGCTAGAGTGGACCTCTAGTCACTCTGGGACACCAGCAAGAGTGAGCAGGAAAGGACAGACACAAGTGTCCCTGGATCACGAGGGCTCACTGAGGCCAGCACAAAGACAATGAGGAGGAGGCTCCTTCCCTTAGCAGGTCCATGAAATTTATTTGTATTTTGGATCTCGTGCATTTATTGGACACCCTAGTGTGTAACATGTGAATGCTAACCTAGTAAATTTCATCGAAACAAGTAAAATCATGTCAACAGTTTGCAGTTTAGTCTTTCAAAGGAAAAAAACTATCCAACTTCAATTTTTGATTTATTCATTCTTAACTTGTATATTAAAAAGTACAAGCTATTCACAGTTTATAGTCTATATCTGTTGAAGTCCAAACTAATTTCTACAGAGCAAGTAATGTTGACAATACTCACAGTGGTTGATTTTCCCAATTTCAGTGGGGTAACTTATCAAAGAAGCAAAAACAATTTAACCATTAAAGCAAAAACCATTAACCATTAAATAATTCATTGCTCAATTTTTTTTCTATCTGGTTTTACAACAAATGACACCATCCTTATGGCAGAAAGTGAAGAGGAACTAAAAAGTCTCTTGATGAAAGTGAAAGTGGAGAGTGAAAAAGTTGGCTTAAAGCTCAACAATTCAAAAAACGAAGATCATGGCATCTGGTCCCATCACTTCATGGGAAATAGATGGAGAAACAGTGGAAACAGTGTCGGACTTTATTTTGGGGGGGCTCTAAAATCACTGCAGATAGTGACTGCAGCAATGAAATTAAAAGATGCTTACTCCTTGGAAGAAAAGTTATGACCAACCTAGACAGTATATTCAAAAGCAGAGACATTACTTTGCCGACTAAGGTCCGTCTAGTCAAGGCTATGGTTTTTCCTCTGGTCACATATGGATGTGAGAGTTGGACTGTGAAGAAGGCTGAGCGCCGAAGAATTGATGCTTTTGAACTGTGGTGTTGGAGAAGATTCTTGAGAGTCCCTTGGACTGCAAGGAGATCCAAGCAGTCCATTCTGAAGGAGATCAGCCCTGAGATTTCTTTGGAAGGAATGATGCTGAAGCTGAAACTCTAGTACTTTGGCCACCTCATACGAAGAGCTGAAAAGACTCTGATGCTGGGAGGGATTGGGGGCAGGAGGAGAAGGGGACGACAGAGGATGAGATGGCTGGATGGCATCACTGACTCGATGGAAGTGAGTCTGAGTGAACTCTGGGAGCTGGTGATGGACAGGGAGGCCTGGCATGCTGGGATTCATGGGGTCCCAAAGAGTTGGACACGACCGAGCGACTGAACTGAACTGATATTTGATTTTTAAAAGCTAAGGCACTGAGATGACCCAGAGGGATGGTACGGGGAGGGAGGTGGGAGAGGGGTTCAGGATGGGGAACACGTGTATACCTGTGGCGGATTCATGTTGATGTATGGCAAAACCAATACAATATTGTAAAGTAATTAACCTCCAATTAAAATAAATAAATTTATATTTAAAAAGAGCTAAGGCAGTAAAAAATAGCAAGTCCTACAGTTGTAACATCATCTGATCTTTATACTTTTAACACTGACATTTACTTTTTTATACATTCTTTAGTAGATTTCCAACAATCACTTAGTATAAGAGGTACCATACGTTACATTATTTGTTTGTGAATACTTGTCTATTTCCTTAACTTTGTGACCATTTTTACACCCTAGCAGGAAGATATACAACATGTTTTTGAACTTTTTCAAATGTTTGCTAAAGGAAAAAGTAAATTAAATATTTATTTGCTAAGTATTTTACCAAAATAAATTTTATTTTTTAGTTTCAGAGGTCATTTGAATAACTTGCTTTGAGTAGGAGTGACTGGCAATTTTTCTGTAGGGTGCCCTTATATATGTGTATTTTACCAATCAGAGTTAGATGGTGGGCTGGACTACAGCACAAAGGTATTATTTTAAAAGATCAGAAATATGTGTTAAGTGATGAAATATGGGCAGCAGAAAATATTGTCCTGAGACATACACATAAGCCAATATTGCATATTGTCTATCAAAATAACCCATGTTACTTGAATCCATTTGACCTCTGATAACAGTGTTTTCACCGCACAATATTTAGCTGAATGAGCTTTTAACATACATGAGCATCTGTTCTGTTCTCTGTGGTACAGGGAGTATTCTCTCACCTAGAAGTGAGATTGCAGGCTTTAATAAAATTTGCACTGAATACCAAATTACTCTTAAGATGATAGTATCAATTTATGTTATTATTTTTTAATGCATCATTGTACACTTTCAAGTTTAATTTTTGCTAATCTCTAAGTTTGGCAATTCACTGTTTTTATTAATATTTTCTGTTTGAGTAAAATGGCACTCATTTTTGTGTTAAATTTCTATTTGCAATTTTGTTTGCATGAATTTCTTTTCTGCATTACATGCAAATCTTCCTGTTGTATTGTAGATTTTATTTATGTTTTTGGTATTGATTTGTGGAATTGCTCTGTTTAGGGGATACTATATGTCAGTATTCTTTCAGTTGAAAATCACAAAATCAAATGCAATTAACTTAACCAATAAAATTAATTTATTGGACTAATTGATAAAATCAGAGGCAGGCCTGACTTACAAAAAAGAATGATCCAGGTCAAAAATGCATAAGCATCAAGAATCAATCAATTTCATGGCACTATTCTCACCGTTACCCCACCCTTCACTGCTGTGGTCTGCTTGAGAAGGAGCCCAATTTCTAGTTCCCTCACTTGGACCAGAAAAAGCAGAGTGGAAATTGCTTGAAATGTTTTGAACTGACTATGGGTTACTCAGGTTATTCTCGCCTGACTTTGAGATCAGACAGAAATAGTAGCATAATTCGTATTTCAGGCTGAAAGTCACAAAAGGCAGTTGCAGACATAGACATAAGTGTAGGGGGGATGGAAACTGTGTATCTACATATGCCTGTAGGCAAGAGATTATAGAGACAGGAATGCCTAAAATCCCCAGAAGAAACTGGGATATTGGGGGTATAATTTATGACACTTAAAAGTGGTCAGTGAAAATTGGGGATAAACACACATGCAAAGCCCCAGAGGGAACACAAAGCTATAAAACATTTGAGATGAATTTAAGCCTTCACCTTAGACCAATCTCAAGGGTCAGGAGCCTATTAATTGGCAAAGATCTTTCACAACAACCTGCAAAGATGGAGAATGTGGCTCTGTTTTATAAATGCCAAATTTTCAACAAAAGATCATGACATACACAGAACCAGAGAAACACAGCACATTTAAAGGAACAAAACAAATATTCAGAAGCAGTCACTGAAGGAAGTACACACATTTTTCTTACTGAATAAAGACTTGGAAATGTGTTTTGAGTATTCTCAAAGAATTTAAAAATGAACAAAGAACTAAAAACTCACGGAAGTTGTATATGAACAAAATGAGAATCTAGAGATAGAAACTGTAAAATAGAACCAAAGGAAATCTGGAGTTAAAAACTATAGTAACTATTTGAAATATTCACTAGAGCCAATTCTATCAGGCAAAAATATCAGTAAGTATGAAGACACGTCATTTGAAATTATGGAGTCTGAGGAGCAGGAAAAAGTAAAGTAAAGTGGGCAGAGTATATAAGGAACCTATGGAAAACTATGAAACCAACCAATACGAGCATTTAGAGAATCTCAGAAGGATAAGGGAATAAAAGAAAAGATTACAGTAGTTATTTGAAGAAACAATGGATGGAAACTTCTCAAATTTGAGCAAAGACATGGGTATACAAGCAGCAGACAAGCAATGAAGTAGGATAAATCATGGATACCCACATGGAGACACATAATCAAACTGTTGAAATCCAAATACAGAGGAGAATCTTGAAAGTATCAAGGTTTACATAAATAAGGAACATTCTTTTATCCACTTATTTTCTTGTGAAATGTGAAAGAATTTATTTCATTCTTGGATTCTATAAATGTTATGACTGTAAATTATTGTAGAGGTGGGGTTTGCAGAAGGGCCCAAATAGATAGCCCTAAAGGAACACTGAAGACATTTAGAGAGATCATCTACTCAAAGAAAATTTCTTCTAATTGTTTATTTAAAATTTTATTTCCCTACAAACTCTACAGTCTCTTCCCTTTCCATTAGTCTCCTCTTCTCTCTGTATCTATCACTCTCTCTGTGATTTCAGTTTTTATTTTCTGATGCTAATTCTCTCTTTCATCAGTATTGCTTTTTTCTCCATATTCTGTAAGTTTTTAAATTTCATTTATCAGATCACAGTGTTGCCTAATTACTAGTCTATTTGTTGTCTAATTACTAGCCTTTCCCTTCTCCAGGGGATCTTTCCAACACAGGGACTGAACCAAGGTCTCCTGCATTGCAGGTGGATTCTTTACCAGCTGAGTCACAAGGGAAGTCCAAGAATACTGGAGTGGGTAGCCTATCCCTTCTCCAGCAGATCTTCTCAACCCAAGAACTATACTGGAGTCTCCTGTACTGCAGGTGGATTCTTTACCAGCTGAGCTATAAGGGAAGCCCTAGTCTATCCATTTAATGAATCTTAATTCTTGAAAGCTTAGCATTCAAATATTTAACTCTGCAGAGTTACTATATATAATATCTTCTATTTCTTTAGGGACGTATCAGGTATTTGAGTCTCTCTGAGATTAATGATCTAATTGTTAATTTTCTAAGGTTTTTCTATTTTGTGCCCCAACTCTGTTCTCATGGAGTGCATGATATCCAGTTGGTGTGCTTTCCAGATTTTGCTAGGACTCCACTGTTTTTCAGAACACTTCACTGCAGATCCTTATTTTCATAGTGTTCAACTGTGGTACCATGCTACTAGAAAACTACTAGAGCTCATTCATTTGGTTTTTCATTGTGGTAAATTTGGTTTTTCATGTGGTATTATTCATGCAACACTATGCATGAATAATAAGGGATCTTCCTTGCAACAAAAATGAATTTGGCAAAGTTGCAGGATACAAAATCAATACATTGAAAGCTTGCACTTCTATA
The DNA here is from genome assembly GCA_917880005.1 of Nanger dama. Taxonomy (NCBI): domain Eukaryota; kingdom Metazoa; phylum Chordata; class Mammalia; order Artiodactyla; family Bovidae; genus Nanger; species Nanger dama. The sequence continues at coordinate 4,634,400 of CAKJTW010000044.1, read as the reverse complement.
TGCTAACAATGAAAGATCAGAAAGAGAAATTTAAAGAAAAATGCCATTTACATAGCGTCAAAAAGAATAAATACCTAGGGATAAACCTATCTAAAGAGACAAAAGCCATGCACTCTGAAAAATTTAAGACACTGATAAAATAAAATTAAGATGACACAAGCAGATGAAAAGTTACACCATGTTCTTGAGTTGGTAGAATGAATATTGTCAAAATGACTACTCAAGGTAATCTACAAATTCAGTGTAATCCCAGTGATACATGTATGTTTTTAACAGAATCACCTTGGTGTATACCTGAAAATCACCAACACTGATAGTCAGCTATACTCCAGTATAAAATAAAAAAAAATTTAAAAAGAAACATTTCCTGGATTTTCTGTGATATTATGAACTTATTCTTGTATGTTTTTGTAATTCTGGTGGGATTATGGAATAGAAGAGAAGTAAATGCTATCCCCCGTCAGTCATTTTGTATTGAAAGTATCATTATTTTATTCAAACTATTGCTATTTTCTCTAACCTCGGTCTGAATCTCCAAAAATGCAAGGAAAATCCCTTATTATTCATCATCCCTTGACTGTTCTGACTCAAGTTAAAAATATTTATTTCTTATGATCAATTTATCTAAGAGAAATGAAATATAAGCTTGACAGATTACACAAGAATGTTTATTTTTTAAAAAAGTGAAAGTTGCTCAGTTGTGTCCAATTCTTCATGACCTCATGGACTATACAGTCCATGGAATTCTCCAGGACAGTATATTGGAGTGGGTAGCCTTTCCATTCTCCAGGGGATCTACTTTCTCTAACCTAGGTCTGAATCTCCAAAAATGCAAGGAAGATCCCTTATTATTCAGCATTCTTTGACTGTTCTGATTCAAGTTAAAAACATATATTCATTATGATCAATTTATCTAAGAGAAATGAAGTACAGGCTTGAAAGATTACACAAAAATGTTTATAATAACCTATTAATAACAATAAAAATAAAATGAGAAACAACCCAAATGCACATTTATGAGAAAAGAAAATAAAATTTGGTTTTTCATTGTGGTATTATTTATGCAACACTATAATACTCATGAAAAAAATCAGATAAGATGGAATAAGTATATTCCACCATAATCCAATTGCTAATCATAACAAAAACCCTAGAAATAAGTATAAACCAACTCTCAAAAGACTAACAGCTGGAGAAAGAGGTTAGAATGGCTAAGAACTTTAATACTTCAAGAGATGACTAGGTAGTGAGTTTCACGTATTTTGAATATATATTTCTTATAAGTGCTGGCCTGGAAAATTGAGCAGCCTGAAACTTGAAAATGCCAGTGACAAAGACACACACATGTGCACACATGTGTCCATGTTCACGTGTGCATGGGGACACACACACACACACACAACATATGGTCTCTACTTGAAATAAAGAAGAAGATGGCCCCTTTGGGCTACACCATCTCTACTCCAGATGAACAGCATAAAAGAAACTGTGCTCCTCATCTTCCCCACTAGGTGCTGTAGGGATTGTGGGATAAATCACTGTAAAATTCATCAACTCTTCGCCATCATGAGCACAAGCAGTGTTCTTTCCACTCCTCACTTGAGTCTGCGGAGACTGAGAGATTAAAGACCTGTCATTCATTCCCACCATGCATGAAGTAAATAACACATAATGTTGGCTTTCCAACTCTTCCACCTAAAGAGAAGATAAAGTAAAAAAACATTACATCTCTGTATTAAGTCCCAGGCACACAACCAAAATGGTGCATAATGAAAGCAACCAGAATTAACAGAGAAAGTTTCAAGAGTAAACTAGAATATGGAAAATGTAATTATAAATGTCCTTGGGTAATACAAAGTAGGACAAGCTAGAATAGTGCTGAATACAATTTGAAAATAAAATGAACATTCAAATTACATCCCACAAATGTGAGCCAGAATGGGCATCTGGAAATGAACTGATTTATTTGTTTTTGCTGAAACAATAGATTTAAATAAGTACAGAAATCTCATAATTTTATACTCAAACTGTCTAGAATACAATCTGAAAATACTAATTATATCAAAACAGCAAAATCACAATTCAAATGAGAAAAGACAATCAAAAGATATAAATACCAAGAAAACATATGTGGTGAACTTCTTTAACAAAGATTTTTAAGCAGGGATTTAAAATGCTTTTTAAACATATGGGAAAATAAGAAGTCTTGGTAAATAGACAATAAAAAGGAACTAAATGAAAATTTTAGAAATAAAAGCTGCAGTAATTAGAATAAAACATTTAATCAACGGGCTCAAGAATGAAATATAGATGACAGAAGAAAAAAATAAGTGGATTTGAAGACAGAAGAATAGGAAATTTCAAATTTGAAAAAAAGAATAAAATCAGTTGTAAAAATAAGAACAGATCCTCAGAGACCTGTAAGATATAAAAAGAGAGCTAATATTTATGTTATAGAAGTTTCAGAATGGGAGAAATAAAGTGTGGTGTGGCAAAAGTTTTGAAAACATAATGGATGAAAAATTCCCAATATTGGTGAAAATGTAAACTTCCAGACTTAAGAAACTAAGAAATCCTCCCCAAAGTATACACCCTCCCTCAAATCCACATGTCTTTCCCTGGTAGCTTAGACAGTAAAGAATCTGCCTGTGATGCAGGAGGCGCTGGTTTGATCCCCAGTTCAGGAAGATTCCCTGGAGAAGGGAATGGCTACCCATTCCGTATTCTCACCTGGAGAATTCCATGGAAAGAGGAGGCTGGCAGCTACAGGCTATGTGGTCGCAAAGAATCAGACATGACTGAGCGACTAACGAAATCCATATGCAAACACATCATGATCAAATTTCAGAGATTTTAAAAAATAGAACAAAGACATTAAAAAAACCTCAAGAGCAGTCAAAAAGACATGGAGCACTGCTATAAAGGAAAAACTGTTCAGATGGCAACAGATTTTTCATCAGAAATCACGGAGGTTATGGCATAAAATTTGCCACATGATGAAAGAAGACTGTCAACCCAGAATTCTATACTTACAAAATATATTGCTCAGGAATCAAAACAAGAAAGACATTCTTGGATGAAGGAAAACTAGGAAGACTTGTTGCTCTCAGATACACTCTAAAAGAAGAGCTTATGGTTGCCCAGGATGGGAGGGGAGGGATATTTAGGGACTTTGGGATGAACACGTACACATTGCTATATTTAAAATGGATAACCAACAAGGATATATTATACAGCACACGGGCCTCTGCTCAGTGTTACGTGGCAGCCTGGATGGGAAGGGAGTTTGGAGGAGAATCAGTCTATGAAGTCACTCAGTCGTGTCTGACTGTTTGAGACACCATGGACTGCAGCACACCAGGCCTCCCTGTCCATCACCAACTTTCACAGCTTGCTCAAACTCATGTCCATCAAGTTGGTGATGCCATCCAACCACCTCATCCTATGTATGCCCTCCTGCCCTCAATCTTTCCCAGCATCAGGGTCTTTTCTAATGAGTCAGTTCTTCACATCAGGTGGCCAAAGTATTGGAGCTTCAGCTTCAGCATCAGTCCTTCCAATGAATATTCAAGACTGATATCCTTTAGGATTGACTGGTCTGATTTTCTTGCAGTTCAAGAGATTATCAAGAGTCTTCTCCAACACCACAGTTCAAAAGCATCAACTCTTCAGTGCTCAGCTCCTTATGGTCCAACTCTCACATCCATACATGACCACTGGAGGAGAATGGATATATGCATATGTATGGCTGAGTCCCTTTGCTGTTCACCTGAAACTCTCACATACTGCTAATTGGCTATACCCAAATACAAAATGAAAAAGGTTTTAACAAATAAATAAAATAAAAATTGGAAATTTCTTTTATTTATTATTTTTCAAGGTAAAGAAACATAATGTATTTTTATTTATGTATAAATCAATGAAAAAAGTATTTACGCAGGGTGCAAACACTTTTAGCTTGAAGAGCTAAAAATACAAAATCAACAATACAAAACCTTACTGTATTGGAACATAAATATCTTCCTGAATTTGAAAATGTTTTAAAGTGAAATTCATTCTTTTTATTTTTATTTTATTATTATTTTAATTGGAGGCTAATTACTTTACAACATTGTATTGGTTTTGCCATACATCAACATGAATCCGCCATGGGTATACACCTGTTCCCCATCGTGAAACCCCCTCCCACCTCCCTCCCCATACCATCCCTCTGGGTCATCCCAATGCACCAGCCCAAGCATCCTGTATCATGCATCGAACCTGGACTGGTGATTTGTTTCATATATGATATTATACATGTTTCAATGCCATTCTCCCAAATCATCCCACCCTCTCCCTCTCCCACAGTTCAAAAGACTATTCTATACATCTGTGTCTCTTATGCTGTCTCACATACAGGGTCATCGTTACCATCTTTCTAAGTTCCATATATATGCGTTAGTATACTGTATTGGTATTTTACTTTCTGGCTTACTTCACTCTGTATAATAGGCTCCAGTTTCACCAACCTCATTAGAACTGATTCAAATGTTTTCTTTTTAATAGCTGAGTAATACTCCACTGTGTATATGTACCACAGCTTTCTTATCCATTCATCTACTGATGGACATCTAGGTTGCTTCCATGTCCTGGCTATTATAAACAGTGCTGCGATGAACATTGGGGTACACGTGTCTCTTTCAATTCTGGTTTCCTCGGTGTGTATGCCCAGCAGTGGGATTGTTGGGTCGTATGGCATTCTATTTCCAGTTTTTTAAGGAATCTCCATACTGTTCTCCATAGTGACTGTACTAGTTTGCATTCCCACCAACAGTGTAAGAGGGTTCCCTTTCTCCACACCCTCTCCAGTATTTATTGCTTGTAGACACTCGGACAGCAGCCATTCTGACTGGCGTGAAATGGTATCTCATTGTGGTTTTGACTTGCATTTCTCTGATAATGAGTGATGCTGAGCATCTTTTCATGTGTTTGTTAACCATCAAATGTCTGTTTAGTTTTTTCGCCCATTTTTTGATTGGGTCGTTTATTTTTCTGGAATTAAGCTGCAGGAGTTGCTTGTATATTTTTGAGAAATTTCTTTTAAAAAAGAATTGCTAAAGGAACTTATTTAAACAGAAGGAAATGACAACAGAAGGAAACAAGGAACACCATGATTTATTATAACATACTATTTTTCTCTGAAGTTTAAAAAAATTTTTGATGGTTGAATAAAAAATAACTCTTCTGATGTAGATCTCAATGCTTAGAGTAGATATAAATGATGTAAAATGATTATATCATAAAAAGAAGAGGCGTAAATAAAGGCATTAAGAACTTGAACTTGTAAGGGTTCTACAATTCACATAGTAAAATGTTGACATTGGTGAGCTATAAGCTAAATATGTAGACTATAATTCCCTGAACATTCACTAACACTATACAATTCTGATCAGGATTCCAAGAATGTTTTTTCTTTAGATAAAAAGAGATATTTAAAAATCTTACACATACAGGGAATGAACTACATTAGAGAACACAATTTTGAAAAAGAATAATAAAGTTAGAGGAATCCATACTACCTAATTTAAAGATATAATGAATATTTATGGATATAATGATAAGTATAGTGTGGAATTAACATAAAGATAAACACAGATCAGTTAAACAAAATAAAAAGGGCAGAAACAGATTCAGACAAGTTTAGCCAACTAATTTTTGGCAAACATGCAAAAATAATTCAAAAGAGAATTGACAGTTATTTCAGCTCACCATGTTAAAACAGGCCAAAGTGAACCTTACACCATATAGAATGCAAATAGAAAATCAAATGAATCATAGATGAAAATGCAAAACACAAATATAATAATTTTATAAAATAGCATCTGAAAAACTTAACTGATCGAGGACTTATGGGAGAGATCTAACATTTGACAAAAAATCAAGATCCATTAAAGAAAAAGTTGGTAAATTGAATTCATAAAACTAAAATGTTCAGCTCAACGAAAAACACTTAACAGAAGAACAAAGTAAGCCACATACTAGGAGAAAATATTTACAAATGACATATTTAAGAAATTAAACATCTATAAAAATATGCAAAGACCTTTCAAAATTCAATAGTAAAAAAAAAAAAAAAACAGAAAAATTAGAAAATGAGAAAACAGTTCACCAAAGAAACTACACAGGTGGTGAAAAGCAGTGAAAATATCTTCAACATTATTAGTCAATAGGCAAATTCAAGTTAAAGCAGAATGACTAAATATTTTTAAATGCTGGTGCCCATTATGCTACTGGAGAACAGTGGAGAAATAAGAATGAAGAGATGGAGCCAAAGTGAAAACAATGCCCAGTTGTGGATGTGACTGGTGTGGAAGCAAAGTCCAATGCTATAAAGAACAATATTGCATAGGAACTTGGAATTTAAGTCCATGAATCAAGGTAAATCGGAAATTGTCAAACAGGAGATGGTGAGAGTGAACATCGATATTTTAAAAATGAGTGGAGTAAAATGGACTGAAATGGGTAAATTTAATTCAGATGACCATTACATCTACTACTGCAGGCAAGAATCCTTAGAAAAATGAAGAAGCCCTCATAGTCAAAAAAAGAGTACAAAATGAGTGTAGTGAAGTAGCTCAGTCGTGTCCGACTCTTTGCAACCCCATGGACTGTAGCCTGTGAGGCTCCTCTGTCCATGGGATTTTCCAGGCAATAGTCCTGGAGTGGCTTGCCATTTCCTTCTCCAGGGGATCTTCCCAATCCAGGGATCGAACCCAGGTCTCCCACATTACAGACAGACGCTTTACCATCTGAGCCACCAGGGAAGTTGGGTGCAATCTCAAAAATGATAGAATGATCTCTGTTCATTTCCAAGGCAAACTATTCAGTATCACAGCGGTCCAAGTCTATGCCCCCCACCACTAAGGTCTAAGAAGCTGAAGTTGAACGATTCTATGATGACCTAAAAGACTTTCTAGAAATAACACAAAAAAGTGCCCTTTTCATCATAGGGGCCATAGGAGACTGTTATGCAAGTAGAGGAAATTAAGAGATACCTAGAATAACAGGCAAGTCTGGCCTTGGAGTACAAAATGAAGCAGGGCAAAGGCTAACTGAGTTTTGCCAAGAGAAGGTATTGGTCATAGCAAACAACCTCTTCCAACACACAAGAGAAAACTTTACACATGGACATCATCAGATGGTCAATACCGAAATCAGAGTGATTGTATTCTTTGCAGCCAAAGATGGAGAAGCTCTATACAGTCAGCAAAAACAAGACTGGGAGCTGACTGTGGCTCAGATCATGAACTCCGTATTGACAAATTCAGCCTTAAATTGAAGAAAGTAGGGAAAACTACTAGGCCATTCAGGTATGACCTAAATCAAACCCCTTACAATTATACAGTGGAAGTGACAAATAGATTCCAGGGATTAGATCAGATAGAGTCGCTGGAGATCTGTGGACAGAGGTTTCATGATATTGTAAAGGTCAAGATCAAGATGATTCCCACAAACACAAATGCAAAAAGGCAAAATGATTGTCTGAGGAGGACTTACAAATAACTGAAAAAGAAGACAAGTTAAAGGCAATGGAGAAAAGGATAGATACACCCATCTGAATGCAGAGTTTCAAAGAACAGCAAGGAGAGATAAGAAAAGCTTCCTCAGTGATCAATGCAAAGAAATAGAGGAAAACAATAGAAGGGGAAAAACTAGAGGTATTTTCAAGAAAATTATAGATACCAAGGTAAATTTTCATGCAAAGATGCCCCCCAAAAAAAGACAGAAATGGTATGGACCGAACAGAAGCAGAAGATACAAAAAGAGGTGGTAAAAATACACAGAAGAACTGTACAAAAATGTCTGAATGACCCAGATAACCATGAGGGTGTGATCACTCACCTAGAGCCAGATCTTGGAGGGCGAAGTCAAGTGGACCTTAGAAAGCATCACTACAAACAAAGCTAGTAGAGGTGATGGGATTCCAGCTAAGCTATGTCAAGTCCTAAAAGGTGATGCTGTGAAAGTGCTGTACTCGATATGCCAGCAAATTTGGAAAACTCAGCAGTGGCCAAAGGACTGGAAAAGTCAGCTTTCATTCCAATCCCAAAGAAAGGCAATGAAAGAATGTTCAAAATACCACACAATTGCACTCATCTCACATGCTATTAAAGTAATGTTCAAAATTCTCCAAGCCAGGCTTCAACAGTACATGAACTGTGAATTATCAGATGTCTTCGCTGCAGTTAGAAAAGGCAGAGGAACCAGAAATCAAATTGCCAACATCCTTTGGATCATCAAAAAAGCAAGAGAGTTTCAGAAAAACATCTACGTATGCTTTATTGACTATGCCAAAGCCCTTGACTGTGTGGAGCACAACAAAGTGTGGAAAATTTTTAAAGAGATGGAAGACCAGGACACCTTACCTGCCTCCTGGGAAATCTGTATGCATGTCAAGAATCAACAGTTAGAACTGGACATGGAACAACTGACTGGTTCCAAATTGGGAAAACGAGTATATCAAGGGTGGATATTGACATCCTGCTTATTTAACTTAAATGCAGTGTACATTATGTGAAATGCCAGGCTGGATGAAATACAAGTTGGAATCAAGATTGATGGGAGAAATATCGATAACCTCGGATATGCAGATGACACCACCCTTATGGCAGAAAGCAAAGAAGAACTAAAGAGACTTTTGATGAAAGTAAAAGAGGAGAGTGAACAAGTTGGCTAAAAACTCAACATTAGGGAAACTAAGATCATGGCATCCAGTTCCCGCACTTCACGGCAAATAGATAATGGAAACAGCGAGAGACTACATTTTTGTGCTCCAAAATCACTGCAGATGATGACTGCAGCCATGAAACTGAAAGATGCTTACTCATTTGAGGAAAATCTATGACAAACCTAAGCAGAATATTAAAAAGCAGAGACATTACTTTGCCATCAAAGGTCCTTATAGTCAAAACTATGGTTTTTCCAGTAGTCAATTATGGATGTGATAGTTGGACCAGAAAAAAAAAGCTAAGCACCAAAGAATTGATGATTTTGAAATGTGGTATTGGAGAAGACTCTTGCAAGTCCCTTAGACTGCAAGGAGATCAAACCAGTCAATCCTCAATGAAATCTGTCCTGAATATTCTTTGGAAGGACTGATGCTGAATGAAGAACTGACTTATTGGAAAAGAGCCTAATGTTGAGAAAGGTTGATGGCAGGAGGAGAAGAGTACAGCAGAGGATGAGGTAGCATCACTGACTCGATGGACATGAGTTCGAGTAAACTCTGGGTGTTGGTGATGGACAGGGTAGCCTGGTGTGCTGCAGTTCATGAGGTCACAAAGAGTCGGACACGACTGAGTGACTGAACTTCAATGAACTGAAGAAAGAGAAAAACGGGAACAGTGACAGAATTTATCTTCTTGGGCTCCAAAATCACTGTGGATGGTGACTGCAGCCATGATATTAGGATACTTTCTCCTTGAAAGAAAAACCATACAAACCTTGACAGTGTATTAAAAAGCACAGTTATTACTTTTCTGACAAAAGTTCATATAGTCAAAGTTATGGTTGTTCCAATAGCCATGTACAGATATGAGAGTTGGGCCAAAGAGAACACTGAGTGTCAATGAACTGATGTTTTAAACTGTGGTGTTGGAAAAGACTCTTAGACTCTCTTGGACTTCAAGGAGAACAAACTAGTCAATCCTAAAGGAAATCAACACTGAATATTCATTGGAAGGACTGATGCTGAAGCTCCAATACTTTGGCCACCTGATGTGAAGAGTCACCTCATTGGAAAAGACCCTGATGCTGGGAAAGATTGAATGTAGGAGAAGAAAGGAACGACAGAGGATGAGATGGTTGGATGGCATCACTGACCCAATGGATGACATTGGTTTGAATGAAAAAGACAGTTCAACAAGTTTACATCTTCCATGGTTCTATCTACATAACATTTTTGAATTAGAAAATCAACTATGGAGAACACATTAGTGGCTGTGATTCATTAGATCTGAGTAGTATTCAGTTGCTGAACAACAAGTTGTGTTTGACTGTTTGTGATTCCATGGACTGCAGTATGCCAGGCTTCCCTGTACTTCACTGTCTTCCAGACTTTGCTTAAACTCATGTCCATTGAGCTTGTGATGCCATCCGACCAACTCATCCTCTGTCATCCCCTCTTCTCCTGCTTTCAGTCTTTCCCAGTATCAGGGTCTTTTCCAAGAAGTCAGTCCTTTACATCAGGTAGCCAAAATATTGGAGCTTCAGCATTAGTCTTTCCAATGAATACTGAGAGTTGATTTCCTTTAGGATCGACTGCTTTGATCTTCTTGCTGTCTAATGGATTCTCAAGTGTCTTCTCCAGAACCACAGTTTGAAAGTATCCATTCTTCAGTGCTCAGCCTCCTTTATGTTCCATCCCTCACATCCATACATGACTACTGGTAAAACCATAACTTTGACTATATGGACTTCTGCTTTATAACATGCTGTCTAGGTTTGCCATAGTTTTCCTTTCAAGGAGCAAGCATCTTATAATTTCATGGCTGCAGTTATTGTCCACAGTGGGTTTTGGAGCCTAAGAAAATAAAGTCTGTCACTGTTTCCATTTCTCCTCCATGTATTTTCCATGAAGTGATGGGACCGATTTTCTGATTTCTGAGTGATGATTTTTGTTTTTGAATAGTGAGTTTCAAACCAGCTTTTTCTCTCTCCTCTTTAACCTTCATCAATAGGTCCTTTAGTTTCTCTTCCTTTCTGTTATAAAAGGTTGCTGATATTTCTTGCAACAATTTTGATTCCAGCTTGTGACTCATCCAGTCTGGTATTTCACATAGTGTGTTCTGCATATAAGTTAAATAAGCAGGGTGACAATATACAGCCTTTATGTTCTCCTTTCCCAGTTTTTAACCAGTCAGTTCTTCCATGTCTGGTTCTAACTTTTGCTTCTTGTCCTGCACACATGTTTCTCAGAAGGCAGGTAAGGTGGTCTGGTATTCCCACATCTTTAAAAATTTTCCACAGTTGTCATTCACACAGTCAAAGGCTTTAGTGTAGTCAATAAAGCAGAGGTAGATGTGTTTCTAGAATTCTTTTTCTTTTCTGTGATCCAGGGAATTTGGCAATTTGATCTCTGGTTCCTCTGGCTTTCCTAAATCCAGCTTGTATATATGGAAGTTCTCACTTCATGTACTGTTGAAGCCTAACTTGAAGGATTTTGATAATTACCTTGCTATCATGTGAAATGAACATACTTATATGGCAATTCAAACATGCTTGGCCTTGCCCTTCATAACAAAAATATATATATAACTTCTGCATCATGATTAGTAAAGTTTACATAAACTTAGCAACATGATAAATTTTCATGGATACATGCAGTACATATAAAACTGGTAATATCCAAATAAAGCTTGAAGCTTAATCAATATTTTATATTTATGTTAATTTCCTTGCTCTGGTGATATTATATTAGGAGATATTGGGTAAAGCATATACAATGTTTTTCTATACTATATCTGAAGTTTCCCGAAGGCAAAATTATTTAGAAAGCAGAAAGAACTTTAACTAGAAAAACTACTTATACAAGCAATAACATGGAAGAAATTTTAGCCATTAAAAGTCACCAGATAGAAACACACACATGCGCACACACTTACATGTACATACAACTGCATATTCTATGATTCCATTTTTCTGAAATCCAAGGAAAAAACAACATAAATCTGTGGTAGCAGAGTGTCTTTGTGAGGAGCTTTGTTAATTCTTCCCCATAAAAGTAATGATGAAAGTGAGAATGTTTTCAAAAATTGTGATTTTAAGTAACTAAATGTTGGCTGAAAGACACAAAACAATGAGAATAATTTATTTAATAAAAGCTACTGGGCTAGATATAAATGATGTCAATCTGTGTCATTTTAGCCAGTTAATGTTTCAGCATCGCACCCCCCCACCCAGATCCATGCATTGGATCCATGCTTGGAAAGGGTAGGGTGTTTCATGTATACTGGCAGTTCCATTGCACAACCATACAGGGCTATTTTATTTGGTGCATAGCATGGAAGAATCCCATTAAGATCCCAAAATCCCATGGAAAACATTGAGGGGCATTGGCAAAACAACAGAGATTTTAGTAGCAAAAAAAAGGCTAACAATGATATTAGTTGTTAATATTGATTAGTGATATTAGTTGAGGAAAGTTACCAACTAACCAGAAATCAAACACATAGATCCATCCAAAGAAGACCTTGCTAAGATTTCCCATATCCTGCATGCATTCAGAAGAGATTGTTGAGGCCCTTTGGCTCAGATGGTAAAAAAATCTGCCTTCAATGCAAGAGACCCAGGTTCGATCCCTGGGTTATGAGGATACCCTCGAGAAGAGAATGGCTACCCACTCCAGTATTCATGCACAGAGAATTCCATAAACAGAGAAGCCTGGTGGGCTACACTCCATGGGGTCCCAAAGAATCAGACACGACTGAGCCACTAACACTTTCTGGACCCAAAAGTATCCAAGTGAACATAGGTCAAACTTGTTAGGTTTCTCAGTTTTAAAAATTTTACAGCAAAGTGTGGAAACATAACTCACTCAAGCGTTTTAAACACAACTCTGGGTAATCAATTGTCTCCACTTAGTTACTGATCCATTGAAGACATTTTGGAGTCAGACATAATTTTTTTTTTTAAAGAAGAACATCAGACACCTTTTCTGTGAGGCTAACAGATGCAACAGAATTAGTCCAGGTAAATCAATAAACAAAAATCTGCAACAATGAGTATTGTTGTATGAGAATACAGATTTGCTATAATATGTAAATGTCCAGTTTCAACAAAAATTATGAGACATTAGAGGAAACAGGAAAATATGATGCATAAGAAGGAAAGATCATCAATAGAAATTCTCATTGAGGGGGTACAGATGTTTAACCAGCAGACAAAGGCTACAAAGATGATATTATAAACCTGTTCAAAGAACTAATAGTAAATTGTTTAAAGAATCAAAGTATAGTAATAAGTAACCAATGAATACATAATGAGCTTTTAATATTTGAAATGACAATAAATGGAAAAAATTCTCTAGAGGGACTTTGTAGCAGATTTGAATTGACAGAGGAGAGAACTAGTGAACTTAAAGAAAGATCAATAAACACTATTTACTCTAGAAACACTAGAAAAAAATAATGAAAAATAAGATCATAACAGACTTGTGGGACATCATTTAGCACTCCAACATACATGTACTCACAGTGCCAGGAGAGAGGATAGATAAAGGAATAGGAAATCTATTTGGAAAAATAATTGTGAAAACTTCCAATTTTGATGCATACAATCTGCATGTCCAATAAGCTCAACAAACTCCAAGTAGAGTAAACACAAAGAGATCCATACCCACAAACATGATAGTAAAATTCTTAAAACTCAAAGACAACAGTAATTTTTTGTGGCAGAAATCATAAGGCTATTGCTTTAGTGTTGTGAGGAATTTGAATGTAAAATTGTTTTAAAATCTGGGAGAATGGCATTGAAACATGTATACTATCATGTAAGAAACGAAGCGCCAGTCTATGTTCGATACAGGATACAGGATGTTTGGGGCTGGTGCACGGGGATGATCCAGAGAGATGATATGGGGTGGGAGTTGGGAGGGCGTTCAGGATTGGGAGCTTGTATACGCCCGTGGCGGATTCATGTCAATGTATGGCAAAACCAATACAGTATTGTAAAGTAAAATAAAGTAAAAATAAAATTTAAAAAAAAAAAAAAAATGCAAGCTTTATTATTCACATTGATGATACTAACAGAAGAGGAATCAACTGACCTTGAAAAGACAGTTCCCAAGAAGAGGGGTTATTCCATACCACAGGGGGCCACACAGAAGCACCAGAGTTAATCAGAAAGCAGGAGAAAAGCAGGGAATCTGTGAGCAAGAGTCTTTATTGTGTCTTTCATAGAAAGGAATGGAGGAAACAGAGTAAGCAGTTTAACTTTAGCTCAGTTCAGTTAGTCGCTCAGTCCAGTTAGTCGCTCAGTCATGTGCGACTTTTTGTGACCCTATGGACTGCAGCAGGCCAGTCCTCCCCGTCCATCACCAACTCACAAAGCTAGCCCAAACTCATGTCTGTTGAGTTGGTGATGCCATTCAACTGTCTCATTCTCTGTTATCCTCTTCTCCTGACTTTCACCTATCCATCAGGGTCTTTTCCAATCAGTCAGTTCTTCATTCAGCATCAGTCTTTCCAATAAAAATTCAGGACTGATTCCCTTTAGGATTGACTGGTTGGATCCCCCTGCAGTCCAAGGGACTCTCAAGACTCTTCTCCAACACCACAGTTCTAAAGCATCAATTCTTCAGTGCTCAGCTTTCTTTATATTCCAATTCTCACATCCACAATTGATTACTGAAAAACCATAGCTTTGACTAGATGGACCTTTGTTGGCAAAATAATGTCTCTGCTTTTTAATACATTGTCTAGGTTGGTCATAGCCTTTCTTTCAAGGAGCAAGCGTCTTTTGATTTCATGGCTGTCCAAAAAAAAAAAAAAAAAAGTCTCTCACTGTTTCCAATGTTTCCCCATCTATTTGCCATGAAATGATGGGACTGGATTCCATGATCTTAGTTTTTGAATGTTGAGTTTTAAACCAACTTTTAAACTCTCCTCTTTCACTTGCATCAATAGGCTCTTTAGTTCTTCTTTGCTTTCTGCAATAAGGGTGGTGTATTATGCTTATCTGAGTTTATTGATATTTCTCCCACCAATCTTGATTCCAGCTGGTGCTTCATCCAGCCTGGCATATTGCATGATGTACCCTGCATTTAAGTTAAATAAATAGGGTGACAAAATACACAGCCTTGATGTACTCCTTTCCCAATTTGGAACCTATTTTTTCTTCCATGTCCAGTTCTAACTGTTGTTTCTTGACCTGCATACAGATTTCTCAGGAGGCAGGTAAGGTGTTCTGGTATTCCCATCTCGAAAATTTTTCCAGTTTGTTGTGATCCATATAGTCAAAGGCTTTGGCATAGTCAATAAAGCAAAAGTAGATGTTTTTCTGGAACTCTCTTGCTTTTTCTATTATCCATCAGATGTTGGCAATTTGATCTCTTCTTCCTCTGCCTTCTGTAAATCCAACCTGAACATCTGGAAGCTCTCAGTTCACGTACAATTGAAGCATGGCTTGGAGAATTTTGAGCATTACTTTGCTAGAGTGTGAGATGAGTGCAGTTGTGCAGTACTCTGAACATTCTTTGGCATTGTCATTCTTTGGGGTTAGAATGAAGGCTGCCTTTTCCAGTCCTGTGGCCATTGCTGAGTTTTCCCAGTTTGCTGGCATAGTGAGTGCATCACTTTAACAGCATAATCTTTTAGGATTTGAAACAGCTCAACTGGAATTCCATCACTTCCACTAGCTTTTTCTCCTAGTGATGCATCCTATGGCCCATTTGATTTAGTTCTTCAGATTCTATACATTTTAGAACTGGATGAGTGGGACTATTTATAAACATAAGGAACACACACATGCACATAAACATATTCATACATGCATAGGGACACAAAGCAGAATACTTCTCCTAATACAAACACAATGGTTTGCTCTTTCTGCAGAAGGCATTAAGAGAAGGCCTACTCCATCCGATTCCTTTCTTTTCAGCCCATAATCCACTCTCCAACTTGTTCACAATTAATTTAGCTTTCTTTACACACCAACTCCAGAAAATAAAGGATCTGATTATATTTTTTCCAATGAGATAAACTCTTTTTCTAAAATAAGTTGAATTGCTGCCATAACTTAAATGTTAGTTCTCTGATCATTTATAATGATTTAAATATTTCAATAGTCAAGTCATCAGACAAGCAAATTACAGGCTCAGAACATGGGTCAGAAATAACTACACTTGAGATTTAAACCGAGAAGGGAATGGCAACCCACTCTAGTACTTTTTTTTTTAACTTTATTTTTACTTTATTCTACGGTACAATACTGTATTGGTTTTGCCCTACATTGACATGAATCAGCCACAGGTGTACACGAGCTCCCAATCCCGAAGCCCCTTCCCACCTCCCATCCCATATCATCTCTCTGGATCATCCCCATGCACCAGCACAAGCATCTGTATCCTGTATCGAACATAGACTGGCACTCCAGTACTCTTGCCTGGAAAACTCGTTGGATGGAGGAGCCTGGTAGGCTGCAGTCCATGGGGTCGCAAAGAGTCAGACACGACTAAGAGATTTCACTTTCATTTTTCATTTTCATGCATTGGAGAAGGCAATGGCAACCCACTCCAGTGTTCTTGCCTGGAAAATCCCATGGACGGAGGAGCCTGGTGGGTTGTCGTGTATGGGGTTGCACAGAGTCAGACACGACTGAAGTGACTTAGCAGCAGCAGGAAAGTTTTAAACATGTACTACATTTTAGGTAGTTTGAGCATTCTTTGGCATTGCCTTTCTTTGGAACTGGAATGAAAACTGACCTTTTCCAGTCCTGTGGCCACTGCTGAGTTTTCCCAGTTTGCTGGCATATTGAGTGCAGCACTTTCACAGCATCGTCTTTCAGGATTTGAAATAGCTCAACTGGAATGCCATCACCTCCACTAGCTTTGTTCTTAGTGATGCTTTCCAAGGCCCACTTGACTTCACATTCCAGGATGTCTGGCTCTATATGAGTAATCATACCACCATGATTATCTGGGTCGTGAAGATCTTTTTGGTACAGTTCTTCTGTGTATTCTTGCCACCTCTTCTTAATATCTTCTGCTTCTGTTAGGTCCAGACGATTTCTGTCCTTTATTGAGCCCATCTTTGCATGAAATATTCCCTTGGTATTTCTAATTTTCTTGAAGAGATCTCTAGTGTTTCCCATTCTGTTGTTTTCCTCTATTTCTTTGCATTGATCACTGAAGAACGTTTTCTTATCTCTTCTTGCTATTCTCCGAACTCTGCATTCAAATGCTTATATCTTTCCTTTTCTCCTTTGCTTTTCACCTCTTTTCTTTTCACAGCTATTTTAAAGGCCTCCCCAGACAGCCATTTTGCTTTTTTGCATTTCTTTTCCATGGGGATGGTCTTGATCCCTGTTGCCTGTACAATGTCATGAACCTTATTCCATAGTTCATCAGGCACTCTATCTGTCAGATCTAGGCCCTTAAATCTATTTCTCACTTCCACTGTATAATCGTAAGGGATTTGGTTTAGGTCATACCTGAATGGTCTAGCGGTTTTCCCTACTTTCTTCAATTTGAGTCTGAATTTGGTAATAAGGAGTTCACGATCTGAGCCACAGTCAGCTCCTGGTCTTGTTTTTGTTGACTGCACAGAGCTTCTCCACCTTGGGCTGCAAAAGTATAATCAGTCTGATTTCGGTGTTGACCATCTGGTGACGTCCATGTGTAGACTCGTCTCTCGTGTTGTTGGAAGAGGGTGTTTTCTTTGACCAGTGCATTTTCTTGGCAAAACTCTGTTAGTCTTTGCCCTGCTTCATTCCGCATTCCAAGGCCAAATTTGCCTGTTACTCCAGCTATTTCTTGACTTCCTACTTTTGCATTCCAATCCCCTATAATTAAAGGGGCATCTTTTTAGGTTTTAGTTCTAAAAGGTCTTGTAGGTCTTCATAAAACCGTTCAACTTCAGCTTCTTCAGCGTTACTGGTTGGGCCATAGACTTGGATAACTGTGATATTGAATGGTTTGCCTTGGAGATGAACAGAGATCATTCTGTCATTTTTGAGATTGCATCCAAGTACTGCATTTCGGACTCTTGTTGACCATGATGGCTACTCCATTTCTTCTGAGGGATTCCTGCCCACAGTAGTAGATATAATGGTCATCTTAGTTAAATTCATCCATTCCAGTCCATTTTAGTTCGCTGATTCCTAGAATGTCGAGGTTCACTCTTGCCATCTCTTGTTTGACCACTTCCAGTTTGCCTTGATTCATGGACCTGACATTCCAGGTTCCTATGCAATATTGCTCTTTACAGCATCGGATCTTGCTTCTATCACCAGTCACATGCACAACTGGGTATTTTTTTGCTTTAGCTTCATCCCTTCATTCTTTCTGGAGTTATTCCTCCACTGATCTCCAGTAGCATAGTGGGCACCTACTGACCTGGGGAGTACCTCTTTCAGTATCCTATCATTTTGCCTTTTCATACTGTTCATGGGGTTCTCAAGGCAAGAATATTGAAGTGGTTTGCCATTCCCTTCTCCCATGGACCAGATTCTGTCAGACCTCTTCACCATGACCCTCCCGACTTGGGTTACCCTGTGGGCATGGCTTGGTTTCATTGAGTTAAACAAAGCTGTGGTCCTAGTGTGATTAGATTGACTAGTTTTCTGTGCATATGGTTTCAGTGTGTCTGCCCTTCTCTGCCCTCTTGCAACACCTACCATCTTACCTAGGTTTCTCTTACCTTGGGCGTGGGGTATCTCTTTACAGCTGCTCAAGCAAAGCATAGCCACTGCTCCTTACCTTGCTCAAAATTCTCCAAGCCAGGCTTCAGCAATACGTGAACTGTGAACTTCCTGATGTTCAAGCTGGTTTTAGGAAAGGCAGAGGAACCAGAGATCAAATTGCCAACATCCAATGGATCATGGAAAAAGCAAGAGAGTTCCAGAAAAACATCTATTTCTGCTTTATTGACTATGCCAAAGCCTTTGACTGTGTGGATCACAATAAACTGGAAAATTCTTCAAGAGATGGGAATACCAGACCACCTGACCTGCCTCTTGAGAAATCTGTTTGCAGGTCAGGAAGCAGCAGTTCAAACTGGACATGGAACAACAGACTGCTTCCAAATAGGAAAAGGAGTACATCAAGGCTGTATATTGTCACCCTGCTCATTTAACTTCTGTGTAGAGTACATCATGAAAAACGCTGGACTGGAAGAAACAAGCTGGAATCAAGATTGCCAGGAGAAATATCAGTCATGTCAGATATGTAGATGATACCATCCTTATGGGGGAAAGTGAAGAGGAACTAAAAGCCTCTTGATGAAAGTGAAACTGGAGAGTGAAAAAGTTGGCCTAAAGCTCAACATTCAGAAAATGAAAATCATGGCATCCGGTCCCATCACTTCATGGGAAATAGATGGGGAAACAGTGGAAACATTGTCAGACTTTATTTTGGGGGCTCCAAAATCACAGCAGATGGTGATTGCAGCCATGAAATTAAAAGACGCTTACCCCCTTGGAAGAAAAGTTATGACCAACCTAGATAGTATATTCAAAAGCAGAGACATTACTTTGCTGATCAAGGTCCGTCTAGTCAAGGCTATGGTTTTTCCAGTAGTCATGTATGGATGTGAGAGTTGGACTGTGAAGAAGGCTGAGCATCAAAGAATTGATGCTTTTGAACTGTGGTGTTGGAGAAGACTCTTGAGAGTCCCTTGGACTACAAGGAGATCCAACCAATCCATTCTGAAAGAGATCAGCCCTGGGATTTCTTTGGAAGAAATGATGCTAAAGCTGAAACTCCAGTACTTTGGCCACTTCACGTGAAGAGTTGACTCATTGGAAAAGACTCTGATGCTGGGAGGGATTGAAGGCGGAGGAGAAGGGGACGACAGAGGATGAGATAGCTGGATGTCATCACTGACTTGATGGACATGAGTCTGAGTGAACTCTGGGAGTTGGTGATGGACAGGGAGGCCTGGCGTGCTGCAATTCATGGGGTCGCAGAGTTGGATATGACTGAGTGACTGAACTGAGTTGACATATTAGGTAACTTACCTAACTGCAAAACTATGAATTTTCAAGATCCACACCTGACTCATACACTTGTAATAAAAATGTTCTCATTTATCCAAAGTAAGGTTTACTTCACTAGCAAGAAGTTATCTCACTGGGTCACTTTGTTATTGCTGAAGACCCAGCTATAAATTAATTACCATTGGTCACTTCTAAAAGATGTTAAAGTCCTCATTGTCTAACAGAGGATCTCAGAAAAGTAGTCAAACCCAGCCACACTATATTTGGATGTCCTGTAGCCCAGAGGAGGAAATAAGGAGAATATCGGATGCTTTGGGGAAGGCTGGGAATAATAGATCATCATTTGTGTGAAATGAAGAAGAATACCAGCTAATGTTCCTACTGCATAACTTTTTTCTGAGGCTTATGCTAATATCATAGATATAACAGTCTTTTTTTTAAAGGAATGATATCATGTATGTCATAAGAGTTTACCACTTAGCAACTATTTGGGGATAATTTACTCAATCATCTGTAAAGTTAAAGGGTACACTAAATGGTTTTCAAAGCCCTTTTCCTAATTACTTACATCTGTCAAGAATATTTAAATTAATTGATGTTGAAATTCTCCACATCTTGTTCTAGTACAAACATCTCCGAAAGGTATTTTGAAATGAATACAGGCCAACTAAAATTTGTCTAAATGAGACATACAAAACCAGTACTAGATATTATTTCAAAAATTCCATTGGTTACGAAGAGCCATGTGCACCTGAGGGACATGGATGGTGTTGGTCATTTGGCACTCACAGCTCCAGTCTGCATCCCACAGCACCTCCTACAAGCTTTCCTCCAACTGCAAGTGACAGGATCTTAGCCAGTGATGGATGGAGATGAAGGATAAACTCCTAGCTTCCTTATTCCCAGTCAAGACAACCTGAGGTGTGTTACACCCTAGGCACCACAGTGGCTCTACACACAACTTTGATGGCTGCCTGACTTCTGTACCATTGCCAATATTTCATGACGTCTCTCTCCAAATCCTCTAATGTACCATTTGTTATAGGCTTTGCTGCTTAGCAAACCCATCTGAAAGAGGAGAGTGAAAAAGCTAGGTTGAAACTTAACATTTAAAAAATAACTAATATCATAAAAAATAGCTAATATCATGGCATCCAGTACCATCACTTCATTGCAAATAGAAGTGGGAAAAATTGAAGCAGTGATACATTTTATTTTCTTAAGCTCTTAAATCACTATGGACTGCTGCCTTGAAATAAAAAGACAATTGCTCCTTGGAAGGAAAGCTATGACAAACGTAGGCAGCATATTTTAAAAGCAGAGATATCAGTTTGTGGACAAAAGTCCATATAGTCAAAACTATGGTTTTTCCAGTAGTCATGTACAGATGGGAGTGAAGTGAAAAAGTGAAAATGTTAGTTGCTCAGTTGTGTCTGACCCTTTGCAACACCATGATCTGTAGCCTATCTGGCTCCTCTGTCCATAAGTTGAAGATGAAGTCGCTCAGTCGTGTCCGACTCTTTGCGACCCCGTGGACTATAACCTACTAGGTTTCTCTGTCCATGGGATTCTCCAGGCAAGAATACTGGAGTGGATTGCCATTTCCTTCTCCAGGGGATCTTCCCGACCCAGGGATCGAACTCGAGTCTCCCACATTGGAGGCACATGCTTTAACATTTGAGCCACCAGGGGAACTGGCTAATTCTCCAAACAAGGGTACTGAAGTAGGTATCCATTATCTTTATCACGGGATCTTCCTGACCCAGGTATCGAACCTGGGTCTTCTGTACTGTAGGCAGATTCCTTACTGTTTGAACCATGAGCTCTGCAGAATTGATGCTATTGAATTGTGTTGCTGGAGGAGACTTTTGAGAGTCCCTTGGGCAGCAAGGAGATCAAACTAGTGAATACAAAAGGAAATTAACCCTGAATATTTATTGGAAGGACTGATGCTGAAGTTGAAGCTCTAATACTTTGGCCACCTGATGCAAAGATCCAACTCACTGGAAAATACCCTGATGCAGGGAAAGATTGAAGGCAAAAATAGAAGGGGCGGGAGAGGATGAGATGGTTAGAAAGTGTCACCAACTCAATGGACATGAGTTTGAGAAAATTCCAGGAGATAATGAAGGATAGGGGAGCCTGTCACGCTGCAGCCCATGGAATCACAAAGAGTTGGATACAACTTAGCAACTGAGCAACAACAACAACAAATCTTGAGACAATGGAAGTCCACAGACATACAACCAAGTTGTATGGGTAAAATATTTGTTTATGAATAAAAGAAGCAAACTTGAAAATAAGCAAAATATGAGATGCATACTTAAAATTCAAAAGGAAATATATTAATATAAAATTCTGGGAAACATCAGGTTGAACTCTTTTGACAAAAATAATTTAAATGTTATTTATGAAATCCAAAGAATACAAGAAGCCTTGGTCATCCCATCTGAAATGAAAAAATAAATAACAAAGAAACATGAAGAATATATTTTATAGTGAGTGACACAGTAATTTGCATTTGCAGCTTGCCTCCAGCACCTAATCATTGAAAATCATTTAACTTTAACTGTAAACGGTATTCTTGTGTTGTGATTTGGATTATTAAGTAGGTATCACCAACATCATTGCCACAAATATATGGTCTGATGAGAATATCTTTTCTCACAAAATATTCTCTATTAGCAGTTTTAGAAAGTGGAACTTGGTGCTCTGGCCATAACAGCCAGTTAATATGGGGCAATCACGGACTATGCAGACAAATGAAAGCACGTGCATCACTTCAAAGCTCAACAGCAGAAACAACTGTGCTGGTTTGTTTTTCTTTTTATTATTACCTCGACTTCCTGATTGAGAAAGAACTTCAGGAGAGCAATGAGTGTCACAGCTGTGTTGTGCAGAACCACTGGCAAATTGTCAGTGTTGATAAGATTCATGGATTTGCACCCATTTTCTGGCTGCTAGAATAGCAACTAATATTTTCCAGTAGCCACTGGTAACGCTTCCACACAAGAGAAACCAATGTTTGCTATATGAAATACAGCAGGAAAGTAATGTGCCAGTGGTTGCTTCATTTTGCCATTCTTATTTACCTCCCACACAATTAAAATTCAATGTGGCTTTGTGTCACTGAAGTGCAACTGATGAGGTAAAGATCATTCAACTGCTTTAAACAAGCAGCTAATAAAGCAGGAGATGCCTGGTCCTCCTCTGAGGTGGCCTTCTGAGATTTCAAGGGCAAAAAACCGGTCCATGTCATAATGCCTGAAGTCTGCTGGACCAAGCAACATGGGTGGTCCCAGACTTGGCGACTAAGATCTCAAGTGAAGTGGCAGAAGCACTTTGCAAAGCAATCTGGAGATTATCCAAACATGTAGGATACTGGCCACTATAGATTGTCTGATGTTGACTGCAAAAAGAAAGCAAGAAAAAGGTGCAAACTGCTTTCTCCAGGCTATTGTTTGCGCAGCATAAGTGGCTAGCTGGCCATCTGGTTAGCAAATTTTTCCTGGAGACGTATACATTGCATTGTTCTCTTTACATTTCTCTATATTCAGCTAAGTGCCCAATGTAGTTCTTATGGCTCTCAAAGCGGAAAGATGATGCAAGATCACCCAGGCAGATACTTTAGCTAACAGGTGAGAAAACTGAGGACCTTGAATGATAAGTGACTATTTCACTGTTTAGTTCCACTTAAGTAATAAGTGGCCATTGACGTCCATTAAAGGTTTCTTTTAAAAGAATGGCTTTGTTTTTAATAACTGAAGTTTTAGTTGGTTGGGATGCACTGAAATAGTATCCAATCAGCATATAAAGGATATTATTAGGTTTCCATGATGGGCCTCACATGCATATCTTAGGAGTAAGAAGGCAGAAGGAACACCCCCACCACTGGCCTCCATGTGACTCAAGAACAGGACTGGGGAGACTTTGTCAATACCCACAGCTGAAAGGTTTTCTTTTATACCATTACTTCATAGCTGCTGCTGCTGCTAAGTCGCTTCAGTTGTGTCCGACTCTGTGTGACCCCATAGACAGCAGCCCACTTGGCTCCCCTATCCCTGGGACTCTCCAGGCAAGAATACTGGAGTGGGTTGCCATTTCCTTCTCCAATGCAAGAAAGTGAAAAGTGAAAGTGAAGTCGCTCAGTCGTGTCCGACTCTTAGCAACCCCATGGACTGCAGCCCACCAGGTTCCTCCGTCCATTGGATTTTCCAGGCAAGAGTACTGGAGTGGGGCGCCATTGCCTTCCCTGCACTTCATAGCAGGAGGATCTTTGTTCGAGTACTGAGATATTCCTAGAATCTCATGCAATTGAATAGCTGAATCATTTTGTGTTGAGGCAGCTGTATACTAACAGTGTCTACATATTTGTTCCACCATCATTCCCAACAGAGCTTAGAGGTCAGGGAATTTTCCCAGTTATGCTTCTAATGTCCATTAACTAGAAGGCCCTATAAATTACACCTCGCCTGGGGTATCTCTTTTTGTATTCTTTTCATAGGGACAGAGAAGAGGGACAAAGTAGGTGGTTAAATAGGTAATCCCACTAGGGGATCATAGTTAAAGGGAAAAGTATGGGAAACTCCTGTAAGTTAGTGATCACTCAAGAAAGCAGTTTTGCTTACCCATGAAACCAAGCAGGCTAGCGTAGCAACAAAACCATGCAAATGGACAAAATACAGTTGTGAGCCTATGACAATGCTATTGTAATAGGGTGTGGATCCAATATATGTTAGGAGCAGAAGAGCAATGGCCCCTGAATGGCTCATTCAACTATTATGCAGTCTCACACTTAGGTGTTTGCAACAGAGCAGGGAAAAAGAGATGAGATTCCATATGTAGAAGCATTTATGCTATTGTATCAAGAGTAAAAGGAGTCAGAGGACTACCACCTTTTGGTGCAGGGTCTGACAGAAAACCCAACTGGCTACCTAGACAAAAGAGCTTAAACAAAATTCAGGAGATAAAACAAAAACCAACTGAGTATCCATCAGAGTTTATAGAGAGGATTTATAAAGCTTATAGGTACAACACAGATTCAGAGTTTGAGGTCCGGAGAATGTAGGGATGATAAATATGACCTCCATCAGGCAAAGTGCCCCAGAGATTAAACAATTATAGAAATCAAATGGTGTATTTGAAATGAATCCTTCTCTATTAGTAGATGTTGTTTTTAAAGTATTCAACAGCAGGGAACAATGACGGAAGCAAGGAAATGGGAACGGGAAAGCAGCTCTTCTGGTAGCAGCATTGAAAGCAAGTAACCAAAGGAGGGCTTCCCAGGTGGCTCAGTGGTAAAGAACCTGCCTGCCGTGCAGGAGATGCAAGAGATGGGGGTGTGGTCCCTGGGTGGGGAAGATCCCCTGGAGAAGGAAATGGCAGCCCAGTCCACTATTCTTGCCTGGGAAATCCCATGGACAGAGGAGCCTGGTGGGTTACACAGTCCATAGGTTTGCAAAGAGTCGGACATGACTGAACAACTGACTGTGCATGCAGTAAAAGTATAAGACAAGCCCCCAAACAAAAAAACAATGTGGAATGCGACCCACAGCCTGCCCAGTGAGTTCAACAAGTTGATGATACCTAGGACATGCTTCTGTATGCATGTCAAAAGTCAAGTCTTAGAAAATGTAAATAAATTATTATTTGACCCTTGCATACATATTCAAGATGATTTCAAGATGCCAGGCTCCTTCAACTTTGAATTTCATCAGTAGAGACCTTAGGTCACCAAATACTATGTTTTCCCTTCATGATGGCTTTGTCAGTGTCCCTCCTTCCTTCTCTTCCCTTACTGCCTTTCCTCTGTTGCCTGGGGAAAATGCACAACCTAAAAGTTTAGAATAATGTTTTATTCAGTAGACAAACTGAGGACTTAAACCTGGGAGGCAGCTTCTCAGATAGCACTGAGGGACTGCTCCAAAGAGGTAAAGGAAGAGTCAAGATTATAGAGGAGTTTTGCAAAAACAAAACAAAAAACAAACAAACAAACAAAACCCCCAAAACAAGCAGTCAGAACAACCAAAGATTAATGTTAATTAAAGAAAAATTGGACACTCAAGTTAATGAGTTTAGCATTCTTCTATGCATGGGAAGATGCAACAGTGTGGACTTACTGAAATAATTGCTTTGATATGTAACTGTGGACTTAAAAGTATTCACAACCTAAACGTTGAGAGTTCTGTTTCATTCAGTGAGAATTTTTAGGGTTTCAAGCCTGGGAGACAGCATCTCAAGCAACCCTGAGAGGTGTGCTCTGAGGAGGTGGAGGTGAGGAGAGGAGCCAGGTTAGATAGAGATTTTGCAACAAAGGGCAGGTAGTCTGACCCTCAAAAAGTTATTTGTTCATTAAAGAAAACCAGATAACCCAAATTGAGGAATTTAGTGCTTTTCTAAGTGTGGGAAGATGCAAGAGTCTGGGCTCACTGAAATGGCTCCTTCGATATGCACCTCGGCTGTCGGGTCCAGTACCCCGCTTCCACATTCAGAGTTTCCTTTTCTCAGGGCTCACCTTAGGGAGTGGCTGGAGTCTAAGGGCTGCTCGCTGGTGCGTAGTCTTTCTTCCTGAGCTCTCTCAAGGCTCACCAGCCGACACTGTGGTGACTGCAGTTGCTGATGACTGTGGCATCCTCGTTTGCTGATATGGCAAGGAATATTGCCTTTCGCACATATTTTCCATTTCTCACATTTCTCCTGTCTTGTTTCTCTTCATCCTGAATCCCCTTAGGGTCGCTGGAGCTACTGGCTTGATGGCTGCAACACCCTGTTTACTGAAGTGAAAGGTGGCACTTTTCGTCCACATCTCCCATACCCTTCACGTCTCCATTTACTCCGTGCTTACCGCTCAGCCTCCCAGACCCCTAAGCAGACGTGCACGTTCCTTCTCCCGTGTTTCTGTTCCTCATTTTAAGCAACTGAGGGGGAAAGCGCCAGCTTTAGAGCATGCCTGAGTTTGACCCCCTGATGCGGGGTGAGTAATTCCAGGCTCCCGTGCTTTGGGGAACTATAAAACTGGAGGCGGTGGCAGCAGAACGGGTCCATATGTGCTGTGAGTGGTGGATGAGACAATGGCACGGCATGAGGGCAGTGCCAGTCACTCGGTGCCCGAGATTACTGCTATTGTTATCGACATGTAACTGCTTTCTGAGAGAGACAGTAGGTCCTATGAGGTCACTCTCACGCTCTTTTCTTATTCTTCACATGGCAACATTTTTGACCAGCTGCCCTAGAATGTCGTGTGTGTGTGTGTGTGTGTGTGTGTGTGTGTGTGTGTTCCAGGCACTTTGGCCCTCATACTGCCATCAGGCTTTCTAGTAGCAAGCCTCAGGAGTGAGTTTGCAACCTACACCAAAGTGTTTGCCCTGGTCTCCATTCCTTGAAAATCATGAGATAGTCATCAAGTCATTGACTTTTGATCTATTCACAGGAAGAGTTAAATGAAGAAAAGAAAGTACTTCTTTCCAAGACCAAAGGTGAATGAACCATTCCATCTCTGGCCAGGGCCTCACGAGGTGGTAATGGTCCCCATCTAGAAGTACCTGCATGCAAGGTAGGGAGGGGAGAAAGCACAGCGTGCTCAGAAAATGGATACACAGAGACATCTAAGAGACGTTTTCCTGATCTCTTTCCATTTCTTCTATGAAAACTTTCCTTACTACAATGGATCTGATTCTCCTTTCCCACATCTGGAATCTGTTTTCCACAGAAGACAAGGGCAACCCATGAAGGTTAGCCAGTGAGGACAGCACGGCATGCAGTAGGCGCTGCAACTAATGCATGATTAGCTGACGAACACTTAAATGATAAAGTCACATACAGTTTAGAAAGGCTGTCACATATGCTGTGTATGAAATGATTTTGCTGTAACAGTTACAAACACTCACCCCATATTTGAAGCATTTTAATTGGAAAAGACTCTGATGCTGGGAGGGATTGGGGGCAGGAGGAAAAGGGGATGACAGAGGATGAGACGGCTGGATGGCATCATCGACTCAATGGACGTGAGTCTGAGTGAACTCCGGGAGATGGTGATGGACAGGGAGGCCTGGCAGGAGGTACTGCAATTCATGGGGTCTTAAAGAGTCAGACACTACTGAGCAACTGAACCGAACCGAACTGAACTGAAAGGTTTTTTTGAAAGTACAGCTTCTTCCCAATTCTCCCTTTCTCTCTGTTTCTCTTTCTGCCTGTCTCTCCCTCCTTCCCTTCATTCTGTACACTCTCTCCTGACCAGCTTGTTTCTCTCTCTCTTTCTCTCTCTCTCTGAATCCTCTTCATGCATGAGTGGCGGCTGCAGGTATAGATTTGCAGAGATGGGTGATGCATAGACACAGCAAGGGTCAACTTAGTAAGGACATGGGTACAAGGTTCTCTTCTGGCAGATTACAGGTTTTAGCAGCCATGCAGGTAATAAACAGATGCAGGAGAAGTCTCATGATAAGGTGAAGAAAAGGTTATTGCTGCAGAGATGAGCAAAGAACTCGTGCCCTAGGAGCTGTGTGAAGATCAGGATATGCACAGACACACCTTCACCTTGAGAAAGACCTGGAAAGACTGAGCCTTTTTCCCAAGGCAGACAGTTAAAGCAGAATAAGATGGCTCTATAACACAGGTGGCATAAATTTACAAGACCTGTCTCCAGTACATGAAACTCAATGAGACTGATGCCATATGAAGAATTTACTCCTACAAAACACCCTGGAATTTTAGGGGATACATTTTTATCTTGCTCTCCAGGATTTTTCTACATATGATGCAGGAAAATGGTATGGGGCTGGAAATCCGAAATCATAGACTCCTGGTGTAGCTACAGCTCAGCTGACTACATGAACCTATCATATAGCCCTGTATCCACAGCCATTGCCTCTTCTACAGCCAATGGCTCTTCCTCCTCTGTTATCCCCCAATTTTAAAGGATTGCATACCCTTTATTTTAGCTGTAAAAATAATTTATATCACATTGTAATGTTTCTACATTACAGAAATGGTATGGACCTAACAGAAGCAGAAGATATTAAGAAGAGGTGGCAAGAATACACAGAAGAACTATAGAAAAAAGATCTTCATGACCCAAATAATCATGATGGTGTGATCACTGACACTCACCTAAAGCTGGACATCCTGGAATGTGAAGTCAAGTGGGTCTTAGGAAGCATCACTAAGAACAAAGCTAGTGGAGGTGATGGAATTCCAATTGAGCTATTTCAGATCCTAAAAGATGATGCTGTGAAAGTGCTGCACTCAATATGCCAGCAAATTTGGAAAACTCAGCAGTGGCCACAGGACTGGAAAAGGTCAGTTTTCATTCCAGTTCCAAAGAAAGGCAATGCCAAAGAATGCTCAAACTACTGCACAATTGCACTCATCTCACATGCTAGTAAGGTAATGTTCAGAATTCTCCAAGCCAGGCTTCAGCAATACAGCAATACATGAACCATGAACTTCCTGGTGTTCAAGCTGGTTTTAGAAAAGGCAGAGGAACCAGAGATCAAATTGCCAACATTCGCTGGATCATGGAAAAAGCGAGAGTTCCAGAAAAACATCTATTTCTGCTTTATTGACTATGCCAAAGCCTTTGACTGTGTGGATCACAATAAACTATGGGAAATTCTGAAAGAGATGGGAATACCAGACCACCTGACCTGCCTCTTGAGAAACCTGCATGCAGGTCAGGAAGCAACAGTTAGAACTGGACATGGAACAACAGACTGGTTCTAAATAGGAAAAGGAGTACGTCAAGGCTGTATATTGTCACCCTGCTTATTTAACTTATATGCAGAGGTACATTATGAGAAATGGTGGGCTGGAGGAAGCACACGTTAGAATCAAGATTTCTGGGAGAAACATCAATAACCTCAGATATGCAGATGACACCACCCTTATGGCAGAAAGCAAAGAAGAACTAAAGAGCCTCTTGATGAAAGTGAAAGAGAAGAGTGAAAAAGTTAGCTTAAAGCTCAACATTCAGAAAACGAAGATCATGGCATCTGGTCCCATCACTTCATGGCAAATAAATGGGGAAACAGTGGCTGACTTTATATTTTTGGGTTACAAAATCACTGTAGATGGTGATTGTAGCCATGAAATTAAAAGAAGCTTACTCCTTTGGAAGGAAAGTTATGACCAACCTAGACAGCATATTAAAAACAGAGATATTACTTTGCTAACAAAGGTCTGTCTAGTCAAGGCTATGGTTTTTCCAGTGGTCATGTATGGATGTGAGAGTTGGACTATAAAGAAAGCTGAGCACTGAAGAATTGATGCTTTCGAATTTTAGTGTTGGAGAAGACTCCTGAGAGTCCCTTGGACTGCAAGGAGATCCAACCAGTCCATCCTGGAGGAGTTCAGTCCTGGGTGTTCACTGGAAGGATTGACGTTGAAGCTAAAACTCCAACACTGTGGCCACCTGATGCGAAGAGGTGATTCATTTGAAAAGACCATGATGCTGGGTAAGATTGAGGGCAGGAGGAGAAGGGGGATGACAGAGGATGAGACGGCTGGATGGCATCACCGACTCAGTGGACATGAGTTTGGGTACACTGCGGGAGTTGGAGTCGCAAAGAGTCGGACACAAACTGAGCGACTGAACTGAACTGAAATGTGTCTATGGTTGTCATTGGGCCCTGATACCTAAACCTGAAAGGAGCTTTAAGTCCTGCTTTCCCAGGACTGGCAGAGGGAAAGGAGGTCATTACATGCTCCTGTTTCCCTTTTTTCTTCCTATTCTACCAAAACTGCTTTCAAGAGGAGACTTCTTCCATCTAGGCCTACAAAACTCAAGTCTGGTTATTAGCAAATCAGTATACAAATGGAATATTTTCCTTTATTTTTATGCTTTCTTTCATAGCAGAGTATACTTTGGCATGTGACCTGGCTCTGCACCCCCAACGGAATATGTGACTTGCACAAGTTAGGCAGTTTCTGAGCCTCTGGGTTCTTATTTTTAATGAGAGTAAGAATTCCATTCTTACAAGATGTTTTGCAGACAGCCTTCATAGGAATAACAAATTACAGAGAGAAAAATAGCTATATAGTAAAGAAATCTGGTGACTTGTCTTAACAAGTAATCAAAGTGAACCTCATTACCGAGTGACAGGGGTACCATGCGCCCCCATATGAGGCACAGCTGACTGCAGTGCTCCTGCCCAAAGGCATGACACAACTCACCACAAATACACAGCACACAGATCCCGTGGAGGGAGGCTCTGTAAAGCTGCTGCTCCACCCCGTTACAGCAATGCCCCTCTCTTAAGAAGTCTGAAGAACCAGCCCAGATTACAGGAGACTGAAATGACAGGAAAGGAAAGCATGGCTTGCTGTTTTAGACTGGGTCTTGGACTAGGAGGAGGCAGGGTCAGCATGCTTATGCATGGGTGTTCTTTAGCTGTAAATGTCATTCTGGACAATTGATGAAATTTAAGTAAGGCTTTTACATTAGATAGTAGTAACGTATCAATGCAATGCCCTTATGGTTATAAACTTACTCTGATTATATAAAAGTATATCTCGGTTTTTAGGAAATACATGTTAATTTATTTAGGAGTAAAAGGCAATATATTTGTAACTAGATCTCAAGTGGATCAGCAAAACAAAACAAAACTGTGTGGTTTTAGAAAGAGATAATAATTAAGTAAATGTGGTAAAACTTCAAAATTTGGGGAATGTGAGTGAAGGGTTTATAAAAATTATTTTTCCTATCCTGGAAACTTTCCTGTAATCCTGAAATTATTTAAAAATAAAAAGACAAAAATTATCATATTGCATATGAAAGCATATAAAAATTTCAATTTGACAGTGTAGCTATACCACATACCAGATGTCATGCTACTTACGTTACTATGTTGTGCTTACCTTCTAGTAGGTTGGTAAACAGTCTGGAAATGGGCTACATGATCGTGGTCTAGCCAAGTTATAACGTTATAAAGAAGGTCTTTTTCTCTACAATCCATTCTAAGCAAATCATACTTCAAGGAGTCTGGCAAAAATTAGTTCTGAGAACGGCTACACTCTCCTCCCCTCCATTGCTGTCTGCTGCTGCTGCTGCTGCTAAGTCGCTTCAGTCATGTCCAACTCTGTGTGACCCCAGAGATGGCAGCCCACCAGGCTCCCCCATCTCTGGTATCCTCCAGGCAAGGACACTGGAGTGGGTTGCCATTTCCTTCTCCAATGCATGAAAGTGAAAAGTGAAAGTGAAGTTGCACAGTCATGTCTGACTCCTAGCAACCCCATGGACTGCAGCCCCCAGGCTCCTCCGTCCACGGGATTTTCCAGGCAAGAGTACTGGAGAGGGTTGCCATTGCCATTGCTGTCTGGGAACTTCTAAAGAGACCATTCTTAGGGTCAGTATAGAACTGTGTACTCATCTACTCACAACAAGGATGCGTGTGTACCTTTCTCTTAGCTAAGCTTCTCCAGGCCTCTTCAGTGGTACTTGGACAGGATCTCCGTGGACAACCACATCACGAGATGCCACACCTGTCAGTTCCTCCAAGCAAACTTTTCCCTCATGACTGTAGCACTTTGTAGTGCAAAAGTTGCCACCCTAAGATGTCTGTGCCATTTGGATTATTTTAAACTGAATGCAATCAAGTCTTGAAACATTCAAGAAGAATCTAGGAGCTTCCCCCCTCTGCTCTCTTAGAGATTAGAGTCCGCTCTGTATCCCATTGTCTCTGCTGACACAGCAAACATTTATTTACCAAATATTTGCTTTTTCATCTGTATCTGAATTGCCTCCTTTCCTTTCAAAGTCATGAACCTCTACCCAACATCCTTCTTTGTCTTTAGCTGAATTAAGGTGAAGATTTTAGCCACTTTGGGAGTTCCTCAGTTTTCCTACATCTCATCCATGGATACATGTTATTAAACTTTGTTAAATTTTCTCCTGATAATCTGTCATTTGAATTCTTAGATGAACCAGAAGAAGCTGGAAGGACACAGGAACATTTCTTCCTCCCAATCAACCTCTTGTCCAGGCAACATCAATATGTAAACTTTGGCATCCTCAGGACATACAGAAGTACCCTAACCCTAACCCTAACCCTAGGAGATCATATAAATACCCAAAGGGGCATATCCATACAGTACCTGCATGTAATCAAGCTGTCTGCCATACAAGTTGAATTAACTAGAGATAACCACACATGCCTTTTATTGGAGGCAGTCTATTTCATTTTTCTCTTGGAATGTATAATACCACAAAAGGCTTTTAATAATGAAAACTTAATGTAATAACAGAAACCTAGGTTTTTCAGTGTTTTCCCGAGGCTCCCCTGAGCATGGTTTGCATGCACAATATATGGCCACACCAAGGTGCCTGTGCTTAGGTGGTGACCGTTCTGTCACTACCCTTCTCTTTTTGGTACGGACGTTAGTTACTTGCTCTTTTAAAGGAAGGTTGCTTTGGTCATTTAAATCCAATACATGTAACTCATCAGATCCCACAGCTGCATGCCCAAACAGAAAGGCTCCAGAGGACGGGCTGAACGTTAGGCTGGCTCATGGGGCCAGGCTTCCTGAGAGCTGCTCTGTCATCATGGCAGCCTTACCGGCCCCCCCTCCATTGTCTTTCATGTGAAACCTCACAGGTTGCTCAGCTCCTTCCATCTAAGCCCAGGTCAGAGCTTTAATAGCTTACATGCCTTAAAAGAACTAATGAGAGCTCACATATTGTAACTGGTTTGGTTGTTGGCTAGGTCTATAAACGGCAAAGAGGGGTAGAGTAAATGTCCCTTCAATATGGGAAATCTGTGGAGAAAGGGAAAATATAATGCTTCACTGATCAATTGTGGGGTTATGTCATAGAGGGAGGTTGCCACTGACCATGTGCTTGTCCTCAAAAGATACAGTCCTTTCTGTGTGGCCAGGCTCTAACTGATGTGTCTAGCAAAAGAGGCATTCTGCTGCCGCAGAGAGAGGCAGGTGTATGCAGTCCTCACCATGGCACAGAGGAGGCGGCTGCCCTCTAATGGATGACAGACACTGACTGGGACCTCTGCCAGCACTGACTCAAGTCTTCAGACTGTTTAGAATCAAAGCCAAATCCTGGAGGGTGAGAAAATGGTGTAAAAATGACCTTGCTTTTGATGTGCAGAGCGCTGCCCCTCTCTAGGCTTTCATGAAATGTCATTTGACTCCCTTACCAAAGGCTTCCCTTTGGTCTCAATCCTCACTCCATCCTGTGCTCACAGCACTGTTACAGGAGCACTCATTGACTAAAAAAGTGCACATTAGCACCACCCCCAAGTTTCCAGCCCTTCTTCCTTATTCTAATGACCTACTTCAGGTTTGCAAACACAGCTTGCTTTTTTGTCCCTTTGTTTCTAAAGTCCCATAACCTACTTCTCTCCTAGCTTGGGTATCTCTGCTTTTATTATACAGCTTCTTCAAAATACCATTCTCATCTGTATCTTAAGTATCTGCAATCATTCTCAAAGACAGTCATTAGAGGCTTCCAAAACATCTAGAAGGAGACTGCTTCTGTGGGGGCCTTCTGTAAATAAAATCACAATCCGGGCTGCCTGTGGCCATCTTTGTCTGACCCAGTTTCCTCCCCTGACTGGCACATCTGCTCCTTCAGAGCCAGTGTCCACAATGAAAATGGTCCTTCCCAGGCCCCATGCCAGGCACTGGTTTTTGGATCAGCTGATATAGACAAATAGTCATAGACCTTAAGAGCAAAGGATGAATAAGATCTGTGAGTGGCCATCCCTACCTCACAGACCTGCCTAAAATAAAGAAAACTATGCAATGATCCACAGAATAAGAATCTAGGTCCAGAAAAGCTCTGGAAGATGGAGGAGAAATAGGATGGGGAGACCACTTTCTCCCCCACAAATTCATCAAAAGAACATTTGAGAAAATTCCACAAAACAACTTCTGAATGCTGGCAGAGGACATCAGGCACCCAGAAAAGCAGCCCATTGTCTTCTAAAGGAGGTAGGAAAAAATATAAAAGACAGAAAGACAAAAGAGGTAGGGATGGAGCTCCACCCCGGGAAGGGAGTCTTAAAAAGAAAGAAGTTTCCACACACCAGGAAACACTCTCACTGCTGACTCTGTGTGTGAACCTTGTAACCACAGAGGGCAACATAACTGGGAGGAAAAATAAATAAATAATTAAAACCCACAGATTACACGCCCAACGGTAACTCCCCCATAGGAGAAGCAGCACAGACGCCTGCATTCAACACTAGCAAGCGGGGGCTGAGCAGGGAAGCGTGGGCTGCATTGCTTAGAGTAAGGACTGGGCCTGATGCCCTGAGGGCAAGCTGAGGGAACTAGCTTGGGATAGCAAACCAGACTGTTGGATAGCTACCATGTGAAAAGCCCTAACCTAAGACACTGCCAGGCCTGCTCACAGAACAAAGGACTGAGCAGAGCTGGCCAGCTGCAGGCCGGCCCATCCCCCTCTGGAGATAGGCAAGCAAGGGCAGCCAGAGCTGGAAGGGGGCAATCACGGCCCCAGAGAGGCATCATCTACCAAACTGCAAGCAGGCTTCATTGCTAACCAAGACTTCTTGGGGTTCTGGATGGTCAACATCCACCTGAGAAGGTATGCTGGTTGTACAGCCAGAAAACCGAGCGGCAGGAATGGGGGAGGCGATAAGTCACAGCCACTGTGCTCAGCAAACACGTGGTCACCTGAGCTGCTCGGATCTGAGAAGGGCACAAAATGCAGGCCCAGCCGAGTCTGCACCTCTGAGGACTACCCGAATACCTGAACCTGAGCGGCTTAGACCTGGGAAGTGCATACAACCCAGGGCAGGTCTCAGACAGTTCCCCACAGAGCAACCTAGAGCCTAGGCAGTGTAGACAGGGAGAGCACGCACGCCATGAGCGGGAGCAAACCCAGTGTGGCCGAGACGCTGCGAGCACACACCTGTTATTTGTTTGCAGTGTCCCTCCCTCCCCACAGCACGACCCAACAAGTGACCCTAAAAAGTGTCCACCACCGCCCCCTTGTGCCAGGGAGGAAATTAGACACTGAAGAGACCAGCAAACAGAAGTTAAAACAGAGGGACCCTCCTTGGAAGTGATAGGTGCAATAGATTAAAACCCTGTAGATAGTACCGACTACACAGGAAGGAGACTATAGATCTTGAGAAATATAAGACAGATCAAGGAACTATGCCAAAATGAACTGACCCCACACTCCCCACAACAACACCAGAGAAAGTCCTAGATATATTTTTACTAATTTTACTATCACTCTTTAATTTTTTTAAGTCCTCTATTACTCCTTTAATTCTCATTTTTATAACCTACTACTACTTTGCAAAAAGAAAAAGAGAGAGACTCTATTTTTTAAAGCAAGCTTATATATATATATATACATATAACAATTTTTTGACTTTTTTTTCTTTAATATTGTATTTTTGAAAATCCAACCTCTACTATAGATTTTTAATCTTTGCTTTTTGGTATTTAGTATCAATTTTGTACCATTAAGAACCCAGTCTTCAGTATCCAATTTTACTTGGGAGGGAGATTACTGGCTTGACTGCTCTCTCTCCCTTTGGACTCTCCTTCTTCTCCACCAGGTCACCTCTATCTCCTCCCTTCCCCCTTCTCTTCTCTACTCAACTCTGTGAATCTCTTTATGTGTTCCAGACAGTGGAGAACACTTAGAGAATTGATTACTGGCTGGATCTGTCTCTCTCCTTTTCATTCCTCCCTTTATCCTCCTGGCCACCTCTGTATCCCTCCTCCCTCCTTCTTCTCTGTGTAACTCCATGAACATCTCTGAGGGATCCAGACTGTGGAGAGCACATGGGGAAGTGATTACTGGCTAGCTTGCTCTCTCCTCTTTGATTCCCCCCTCATCTGATCCTGGTGGCCTCTATCTCCCTCTTCCCTCTTTTCTTTTCTATGTAACTCAGTGAACCTCTCTGGGTGTCCCTCACTGTGGAGAAACTTTTCATCTTTAATCTAGATGTTTTATCAATGGTGCTGTATAGATGGAGAAGTCTTGAGGCTACTGTAAAAATAAGACTGAAAATCAGAAGCAAGAGTCTTAAGTCCAGTCCTGAGAACACCAGAGAACGCATGACTTCAGGGAACATTAATTGACAGGAGCTAATCAAACACCACCATATCTACACTGAACCAAGCACGACCCAAAGCCAACAAGTTCCAGAGCAAGACATATCATGCAAATTCTCAAGCAACACAGGAACATAGCCCTGAGCTTCAATATACAGGCTGTCCAAAGTCACTCCAAACCCACTGACATCTCATAACTCATTACTGGACACTTCATTGCACTCCAGAGAGAAGTCTAGCCCCACCCACCAGAACACTGACACAAGCTTCTTTAAATAGGAAACCCTGATAAGCCACCCATGCAACCCCACCCAGAGCGAGGAAACTCCACAATAAAGAGAACTCCACAAACTGCCCAAATACAGAAAGGCCACCCCAAATATAGCAATATAAACAAGATGAAGAGACAGACGAATACCCAGCAGGTAAAGGAACAGGATAAATTCCCACCAAACCAAACAAAAGAGGAAGAGATAGAAAATCTACCTGACAAAGAATTCAAAATAATGATAGTGAAAATGATCCAAAATCTTGAAAACAAAATGGAATGACAGATAAATAGCCTGGAGACAAGGACTGAGAAGATGCAAGAAAGGTTTAACAAGGACCTAGAAGAAATAAAAAGAGTCAATATATAATAAATAATGCAATCAGTTCAGATCAGTAACTCAGTCGTGTCCAACTCTTTGCCACCCCATGAATCACAGCACGCCAGGCCTCCCTGTCCATCACCAACTCCCAGAGTTCACTCAAACTCATATCCACCGAGCTGGTGATGTCATCCAGCCATCTCATCCTCTGTCCTCCCCTTTTCCTCCTGTCCCCAATCCCTCCCAGCATCAGAGTCTTTTCCGATGAGTCAACTCTTCGCATGAGGTGGCCAAAGTACTGGAGTTTCAGCTTCAGTATCATTCCTTCCAAAGAAATCCCAGGGCTGATCTCCTTTAGAATGGGCTGGTTGGATCTCCTTGCAATCCAAGGGACTCTCAAGAGTCTTCTCCAACACCACAGTTCAAAAGCATCAATTCTTTGATGCTCAGCTTTCTTCACAGTCCAGCTCTCACATCCATACATGACCACAGGAAAAACCATAGCCTTGACTAGACGAACCTTTGTTGGCAAAGTAATGTCTCTGCTTTTCAATATGCTGTCTAGGTTGGTCATAATTTTTCTTCCAAGGAGTAAGTGTCTTTTAATTTCATGGCTGCAATCAACATCTGCAGAGATTTTGGAGCCCAGAAAAATAAAGTCTGACACTGTTTCCAATGTTTCCTCATTTATTTGCCATGAAGTGATGGGACTAAATGCCATGGTTTTAGTTTTCTGAATGTTGAGCTTTAAGCCAACTTTTTCACTCTCCTCTTTCATTTTCATCAAGAGATTTTTTTAGCTCCTATTCACTTTCTGCTGTAAAGGGGGTATCATAATGCAATAAATGAGATCAAAAACACTCTGGAGGGAACAAATAGTAGAATAATGGAGGCAGAAGACAAGATTAGTGTGGTAGAAGATAGAATGGTAGAAATAAATGAATCAGATATGAAAAAAAGAAAAATAAATGAAAGAAATGAAGACAATCTCAGAGATCTCTAGGGCAATGTTAAATGTCCCAGCATTCGAATTGTAGGAGTCTCAGAAGAAAAAGAAGACAGAAAGATCATGAGAAAATACTTGAGGAGATAATAGTTGAAAACTCCGTAAAATGGGGAAGGAAATTATCACCCAAGTCCAGGAAACCCAGAGAGTCCCAAACAGGATAAACCCAAGGCAAAACACCCCAAGACACATATTAATTAAATTAACAAAGATCAAACACAAAGAACAAATATGGAAAAACAACAAATAATACACAAGGGGTTCCCCCTAAGAATAACAGCTGATCTTTCAATAGAAACTCTTCAGGCGGGGAGGGAATGGTAGGACATACTTAAAGTGAAAAAAGAAAATAACCTACAGCCCAGATTACTGTACCTAGCAAGGATCTCATTCAAATATGAAGGAGATATCAAAAGCTTTACAGGCAAGCAAAAGCTGAGGGAATTCAGAACCACCAAACCAGCTCTCTAACAAATGCTAAAGGATCTTCTCTAGAGAGGAAACACAAAAAGGGTGTATAAACTCGAACCCAAAACAATACAATAAATGGCAATGGGATCATACTTATCAATCATTACCTTAAATGTAAATGGGTTGAATGCTCCAACCAAAAGACAAAGACTGGCTGAATGGATACAAAAACAAGACCTCAATATATGTTGCTACAGAGACCCACCTCAAACGAAGGGACACATACAGACTGAAAATAAAGGGCTGGGAAAAGATATTCCATGCAAAGAGAGACCAAAAGAAAGCAGGAGTATCAATACTCATATCAGATAAAATAGACTTTAAAACAAAGGCTGTGGAAAGAGACAAAAAAAGACACTACATATTGATAAAAGGATCAATTCAAGAAGAAGATATAACTATTATAAATATATATGTGCCCAACATAGGAGCACCACAATTTGTAAGACAAATGCTAACAAGTATGAAAGGGGAAATTAACAATAGCACAATAATAGTGTGAGACATTAATACCCCACTCACACCTATGGATAGATCAGCTAAACAGAAAATTAACAAGGAGCTTTAACTTTAAATGATACAATAGACCAATTAGACCTAAATGATATCTATAGGACATTTCACCCCCAAAACAATGAATTTCACCTTTTTCTCAAGTGCACACAGAACATTCTCAAGGATAGAACACATCCTGGGCCATAAATCTAGCCTTGGTAAATTTAAAAAAAATTGAAATCATTCCAAGCATCTTTTCTGACCACAATGCAGTAAGATTAGATCTCAATTACAGGATAAAAACTATTAAAAATTCCAACATATGGAGGCTGAACAATACGCTGTTGAATAGCCAATAAATCACAGAAGGAATCAAAAAAGAAGCAAAAATATTCACAGAAACAAATGAAAATGAAAACACAACAACCCAAAACCTGTGGGACACTGTAAAAGCAGTGCTAAGGGGAAGGTTCATAGCAATATAGGCTTCCCTCAAGAAATAAGAAAAAGTCAAATACATAACCTAACTCTACACCTAAAGCCACTAGAAAAGGAAGAAATGAAGAACCCCAGGGTTAGTAGAAGGAAAAAAATCTTAAAACTTAGGGCAGAAATAAACACAAAAGAAAAAAAAAGAGACCATAGCAAAAAACAACAAAGCCAAAAGCTGGTTCTTAGAGAGGATAAATAAAATTGACAAACCATTAGCTAGACTCATCAAGAAACAAAGGGAGAAAAATCAAATCAATAAAATAAAAAATGAAAATGGAGAGATCACAACAGA
Organism: Nanger dama; assembly: GCA_917880005.1. Classification (NCBI taxonomy): domain Eukaryota; kingdom Metazoa; phylum Chordata; class Mammalia; order Artiodactyla; family Bovidae; genus Nanger; species Nanger dama. The sequence continues at coordinate 4,594,316 of CAKJTW010000044.1, read as the reverse complement.
CAACACAGAAATACAAAGGCTCATAAGAGATTACTACCAGCAATTATATGTCAATAAAATGGACAATTTGGAAGAAATCGACAAATTGTTAGAAAAGGACAACTTTCCAAAACTGAACCAGGAAAAAATAGAAAATCTTAAAAGATCCATCACAAGCATGGAAATTGAAACTGTAATCAGAAATCTTCCAGCAAACAAAAATGCAGGTCCAGACGGCTTCACAGCTGAATTCTACCAAAAGTTTAGAGAAGAGCTAACACCTATCTTACTCAAACTCTTCCAGAAAATTGCAGAGAAAGGTAAACTTCCAAACTCATTCTATGAGGCCACCATCACCCTAATACCAAATCTGACAAAGATGCCACACAAAAAAGAAAACTATAGGCCAATATCACTGATGAACATAGATGCAAAAATTCTTAACAAAATTCCAGTGATCAGAATCCAACAACACATTAAAAAGATCATACATCATGACCAAGTGGGCTTTATCCCAGGGATACAAGGATTCTTCAATATCCGCAAGTCAATCAATGTAATACACCACATTAACACTGAAAAATAAAAACCATATGGTTATCTCAGTAGATACAGAGAAAGCCTTTGACAAAATTCAACATCCATTTATGATAAAAACTCTCCAGAAAGCAGGAATAGAAGAAACATACCTCAACATAATAAAAGCTATATATGACAAACCCACAGCAAACATTATCCCCAATGGTGAAAAATTGAAAGCATTTCCCCTAAAGTCAAGAACAAGACAAGGGTGCCCACTTTCACCACTACTATTCAACATAGTTTTGGAAGTTTTGCCTACAGCAATCACAGCAGAAAAAGAAATAAAAGGAATCCAAATTGGAAAAGAAGAAGTAAAACTCTCATTGTTTGCAGATGACATGATCCTCTACATAGAAAACCCTAAAGACTCTATCAGAAAATTACTAGAGCTAATCAATGAATATAGTTAAGTTGCAGGATATAAAGTCAACACACAGAAATCCCTTGCATTCCTATACACTAATAATGAGAAAATAGAAAGAGAAATTAAGGAAACAATTCCATTCATCATCGCAACAAAAGAATATAATACTTAGGAATATATCTACCTAAAGAAAGAAAAGACCTATATATAGAAAAGTATAAAACACTAGTGAAAGAAATCAAAGAGGACACCAGTAGATGGAGAAATATACCATGTTCATGGATCAGAGGAATCAATATAGTGAAAATGAGTATACTACCCAAAGCAACCTATAGATTCAATGCAATCCCTATCAAGCTACCAACTGTATTTTTCACAGAGCTAGAACAAATAATTTCACAATTTGTACAGAAATACAAAAAACCTCGAATAGCCAAAGCAATCTTGAGAAAGAAGAATGGAACTGGAGGAATCAACCTGCCTGACTTCAGGCTATACTACAATGCCAGAGTCATCAAGACAGTATGGTATTGGCACAAAGACAGAAATATAGATCAATGGAACAAAATAGAAAGCCCAGAGAGAAATCCACGTACCTATGGACACCTTATCTTTGACAAAGGAAGCAAGAATATACAATGGACAAAAGACAATCTCTTTAACAAGTGGTGCTGGGAAAACAGGTCAACCACTTGTAAAAGAATGAAACTAGAACACTTTCTAACACCATACACAAAAATAAACTCAAAAGGATTAAAGATCTAAATGTAAGACTCAAAACTATAAAACTCCTAGAGGAGAACATAGGCAAAACACTTCAACATAAATCACAGCAGGATCCTCTATGACCCACCTCCCAGAATACTGGAAATAAAAGCAAAAATAAACAAATGGGATCTAATTAAAATTAAAAGCTTCTGCATAAGAAAGGAAACTATAAGCATGGTGAAAAGACAGCCTTCAGAATGGGAGAAAGTAACAGCAAAAGAAGCAATGGACAAAGAATCAATCTCAAAAATATACAAACAACTCCTATATCTCAATTCCACAACAATAAACGAGTTAATAAAAAAAAAATGGGCCAAATAACTAAACAGACATTTCTCCAAAGAAGACATACAGATGGCTAACAAACACATGAAAAGATGCTCAACATCACTCATTATCAGAGAAATGCAAATCAAGACCACAATGAGGTACCATTTCATGCCAGTCAGAATGGCTGCTATCCAAAAGTCTCAAGCAATAAATGCTGGAGAGGGTGTGGAGAAAAGGGAACCCTCTTACACTGTTGGTGGGAATGCAAACTAGTTCAGCCACTATGGAGAACAGTGTGGAGATTCCTTAAAAAACTGGAAACAGAACTGCCATAAGACCCAGCAATCCCACTGCTGGGCATACACACCAAGGAAATGAGAACTGAAGGAGACACATGTACCCCAATGTTCACCGCAGCACTATTTATAGCCAGGACATGGAAGCAACCTAGATGTCCATCAGCAGATGAATGGATGAGAAAGCAGTGGTACATATACATAATGGAGTATTACTCAGCCATTAAAAAGAATACATTTGAATCAGTTCTAATGAGGTGGATGAAACTGGAGCCTATTATACAGAGTGAAGTAAGCCAGAAAGAAAAACACCACTACAGTATACTAATGTGTATATATGGAATTTAGAAAGATGGTAACAATGACTCTGTATGCGAGACAGCAAAAGAGACACAAATGTATAGAACAGTCTTATGGACTCTGGGAGAGGGAGAGGGTGGGATGATTTGAGAGAATGGCATTGAAATATGTATAATATCATATGTTAAATGAATTGCCAGTCTAGGTTCAATGCATGATACAAGATGCTTGGGGCTGGTGCACTGGGATGACCCAGAGGGATAGTATGGGGAGGGAGGTGGGTTTAGAATGGGAAACATGTGTATACCCATGGTAAATTTATGTTGATGTATGGCAAAACCAATACATTATGGTAAAGTAATTAGTCTCTGATTAAAAGAAATAAATTTATATTAAAAATAAATAAAATAAAAAATAATATGAGAAAAAAAAGAATCTAGGTCCATTAGTTTAGAGAACGTTATCCCAATTTAACTCTACTGGTAATGGTTTTTCCAGTGGTCATGTATGGATGTGAGAGTTGGATTGTGAAGAAAGCTGAGCATCGAAGAATTGATGCTTTTGAACTGTGGTGTTGGATAAGACTCTTGAGAGTCCCTTGGATTGCAAGGAGATCCAACCAGTCCATTCTGAAGGAGATCAGCCCTGGGATTTCTTTGGAGGGAATGATGCTGAAGCTGAAACTCCAGTACTTTGGCCACCTCATGCAAAGAGTTGACTCATTGGAAAAGACTGTGATGCTGGAAGGAATTGGGGGCAGGAGGAGAAGGGGACAACTGAGGATGAGATGGCTGGATGGCATCACGGACTCGATAGGCGTGAATCTGAGTGAACTCCGGGAGTTGGTGATGGACAGGGAGGCCTGGCATGCTGCGATTCATGGGGTCGCAAAGAGTTGGACATGACTGAGTGATTGAACTGAACTGAACTGGAGAGTGAGGAGTGAGGAAAGAGCAGGGGGGAGGAGGGAAGTCTCACATCCATACATGACTACTGGAAAAACCATAGCCTTGACTAGATGGACCTTAGTCAGCAAAGTAATGCCTTTTTCAAATTCTCACGGAAATCAAAAGTGAAATATATCTTTTATTATGTAATTGTCAAATTCATTATGGTTGATACTGTTTATAAATCACTGGACTTCTTAAAAAAAAAGCTGTATCAAACTATAATTCACATGCCATAAAAATCACCCTTTAAGAGCAAACAAGTCAGTGGTGGTTTTTAATATATTCAAAAATTGATTACCAATGCAGTGGTTATCAATATCTAATTCCAGAACATTTTTTCACTCCAAGAAACCCTCTCTATGCATTTTATAGCTATCACGACTCATTCTTTCCTATTCCCAGCCTGTGTCATCCACTAATATATTTTTGTCACTATGAGTTTGTCATATAAGTGAAATCATACAAATATTTGGCCTTTCGTTTCTAGTTTCTTTCAATTAGTAAAGTGCTTCCAAGTTTTATCCATATTGTAGTGTACCTCCATAGTCCATATATTTTTATTGCTAAATAATATTCCACTGTGTAGATATATCACATCTGTTCTATATATATTCATCAGTTTGTGGACTTGGGGGGTTTCCCATTTTTTGTATATAATGGGCTATGTTGCTATGAGTATTCATGTGAAAGTTTTTGCATGAATGTATATTTTCATTTCTCTTGGGTATGGAAATGATGAATCAATAATGACTGAATGTTCAGCTATTTGAGGGACTGCCAAATTGTTTTGCAAAGTAGATGCATCATTTTACCTTTCCACCAGCAATGTACAAGAGTTCTAAATCCTCCATATCATAGCCAACAATTGTTATGATGGGGTGTGTGTGTGTGTGTGTGTGTGAGTGATGTATCCATTCTGGTGGGAGCAAGATAGCATCTCATCGTGGCTTTGATCTGCAGTTTCCTAATGATATTAAGTATGCTTTCTTGTACTGACTGTGTATTTGTATATCTTCTCTGGAGTAATGTCTATTATGATCCTTTGACCATCTTTAATTGACCATTTTGTCTTTTTATTGTTCAGTTGTACATATACAGGCTCCTATTCTCATGATCTCTTTCCTTTACACACAGGAGAACAGATTATAGATTGAAGTTCACTAAGTAACTCCCAGCTGGTATCAGACTTTGAGACACAAGAGACTCCTATTTGTAGGAGACAAATATATTACAACTCACAATGAACACTAATGGAGAGAGACCTTTCTCTATTGAATATGAAACCCTGAACACTCTGTATTTTCCTGGCACAGTACAATTTAGTTCTGTTTTTCTCTCATAATTATCAATAGTGCTCTTTCTCTCTCAAAACTTTTGCATTAGAACAGATCACATAACATGCAAGAGCTACTAATTATCAAAAGCTCATTTAAAAAATTCAGTAATGAGAAATCAACCTTCCTGACTCTAAACTATACTATGAAGCTACAGTAATTAAGTTAGAATGGTACTGGCATAAAAACAGAAATATACATCAAGGGAACAAGACAGAAAGCCCAGAGGTAAATCCACATACCTATGGACACCTCATCTTTGATAAAGGAGGACTGAATATACTATGGAGAAAAGATAACCTCTTCAATAATTGGTGCTGGGATAACAGAAGAGCTACTTACAAAAGAATGAAATTAGAAGAATTTCTAACAGGATACACAAAAATAAGCTCAAAAAGATTCAAGACTTAAATGTAAGGTCAGAAACTATAAAACTCCTATAGGAAAACATAGGCAGAACTTTGACATACATTGCAGCAAGATCCTCTTTGACTCATCTCCTACAGTAATGGAAATAGAAGTAAGCAATTGGGACCTAATTAAACTTAAAATCTTTTACACAGTAAAGGTAACTATAAACAGGATGGAAAGAGAACCCTTTTAGAATGGGAGAAAATAATCCCAAGTGAAAGTGAAAAGTGATATTCACTAAGTTGTGTCTGATGTTTTTCGATGCTATGGACTATAGCCTGCTAAGCTCCTCTGTCCATGGAATTCTCCAGGCAAGAATACTGGAGTGGGTAGACATTCTCTTCTCCAGGGGATCTTCCCAATCTGGGGACTGAACCCACATCTCCTACACTGCAGGCAGACTCTTTACTGTCTGAGCCATCAGGGAAGCCCAATTGCAACTGAAATGTTATTCACTCAGTCATGTCCTACTCTATGTGACCCCATGGACTGTAGCCCACCAGGCTCCTCCACCCATGGGGTTTTTCCAGGCAAGAATATTGGAGGGGATTGCCATTTCCTTCTCCAATTGCAAGTGAAGTTGCTGACAAAGGATTAATCTCCACAAAGTATACAAGCCGCTCATATAATTCAATATAAGAAAAACAAACAATCCAAGAATGGGCAGAAGACCTAAATAGACATTTCTTCAAAGAAGACCTAGAGATGGCCAATAAACACAAGAAAAGATGCTCAACATCACATTGTTAGAGAGATGCAAATCAAAACTACAATGAGGTATCACCATACAGTGGTAAAATTGGCCAGCATCAAAAAACCTGCAAAGAATGTATACTGGAGAGGATATGGAGAAAAGTGAGTCCTCTTACACTGCTGGGTTAGGGAGAATGTAAACTGATACAGCCACTATGGAGAACAGTATAGAGAGTCCTTAAAATCTAGGAATAAAACTACCATATGACCCAGAAATCCCAATACCGGGCATATACCCTGAGAAAACCATAACTGAAAAAGACACATGTACTTTAATGTTCACCAAAGCACTATTTACAATAGCCAGGGCATGGAAACAATCTAGATGTGCACCAACAGATAAATGGACATATATACAATGGAATATTACTCAGCCATAAAAAAGGAATAAACGTGAGTCAGTTGAACTGAGGTGGATGAACCTAGAGCCTATTATACAGAGTGAAGTAAGTCAGAAAGAGGAAAACAAATGCATATATTAATGCCTGTATGTGGAATCTAGAAAAACTGTACTGATGAACTTATTTGCAAAGCAGGAATAGAGGCACAGATGTAGAAAGCAGATGTGGACACAGTGTGGGAAGGAGAGGGTGGGATGAATTGAGAGAGTAGCATTGAAACATATACATTACCATATGTAAAATAGATAGCTAGTGGAAAGTTGCTGTATAAAATGGAACTCAATCAGGTGCTCTGTGACAAGCTACAGGATTAGGATGAGTGGGGAGGGAGGTTCAAGAGGGAGGGGGTAAATGTATACTATGGCTGATTACATTGTTGTATAGCAGAAATCAACACAATATTGCAAAGAAATGATCATCCAATTAAAAATAAATTTAAAAATAAGCATATGAAAAGATATTCATATGTCATCACGGAAGCAGAAATTAAGACTATGAAACACACATCTACTAAAATGGCCAAAATCTGGAACACTGGCAACACCAAATGCTGGGTAAGGATGTGAAACAACAGGAACACTCATTCATTGTTGTTTAGAATGCAGAAGAGTACAGCCACTTTCAAAGACAGTGTGACAATTTATTGCAAAATTAAATTTTTCTTACCATATGATCTAGCAACCATGATCCTTGGTATTACTCAAAAGAGTTGAATACTTGGGTTCACCTAAATGCCCGTACACAGTTATTTATGAAAACTTTATTTAACCACCAGAATTTGGAAGCAACCAAGATGTTCTTCATTAGGGTTCTGAATAAAGAAGCTATGGTATAGTTAGAAAACGGACTGCTATTCAGCTCTAAAGAGCAATAAGCTATTGAGAGTCTTAATAGCCTTGGTAGGGAGGTCAGAGGTCCCCAAGTGGCAGGAGGAAATAAACTGCAAGTGGCAGACTTTTTTTCTTTTTCTCTTCTAACCCTGTGTTGTCATGGTGACACTTTGTTCCTCCTGAACTTAACTATCTCAAACCTTGAGCAAATTAATGTGTTTTTCTTATGGAAATGCTTTTATAAGCTATATTAATGAACTATGTATTTGATGGGAAATCTTTCTTCCAGATTCATGTCAATTGTTTGACAAGATGACACCTTGTGCCAATGCTCTCTCTAAATGCATGTTGTGAGTGGGGGGCCTGGTGCAACTCTCTCAGTTTTGAGGTGTTTCCTTTCTCTAATTAGCAGCTTACTAATAGGTATATAACTCTGTCACTTTCTGTCCCCTTCTGATATCTATGTGAGAAGCTTTCACTATCTCTTTTATACTTATTTTGCTACACAAAAGCTCTGTGTGATTAAGCCTTGTCACTGCCTTGGATTAAATTCTTCTCTTTTGGAGGCCACAAATCCTGGCATCATTCACGACTTGTAGCAGCAACCTTTCATTTTAGGGGCTTGCCCAGGAGTCTTCAGGACAAGGTAAGGACACTCGGAGCTCTAGTTCTTTGTTTTCTTATTAAACATGTTTTCTGTTTTACTTTACTAACTCTACAGTGTGCCTGTGTGTGTGACTGATTAAAACTGTGAGACACGTAACAGTGAGAAACAATAGCTGCGTTCTAATCTGTGGTTCCATGATGACCTCATATTATCGCAGAAACCATTTCAGGAGATTATGCTGGCCTGCTAAAGTCAAGAGGCACCAGATGTTTCCTCTGGGGGAGCAGCCAGAAATGGATGAAGCATGTGGACTGAACTCTCCTTTCCCAGTCAAAACTTTTCCTGGTCTCCTTGACCATTTTGTAACTGCTTGGTAGTTGAAACCACTAACCTAACCTGTTGGATCATAGGTTTTCAAGGGATTTGCGATCCATGCTATTACTATGTACTTTTACTTATATCCCAAGTTTGGAAGAGCCGAGCCTTCTAGGTGGAGAAGGCAATGGCAACCCACTCTGGTACTCTTGCCTAGAAAATCCCATGGATGGAGGAGCCTGGTAGGCTGCAGTCCATGGGGTCATGAAGAGTCAGACGAGACTGAGCGACTTTACTTTCACTTTTCACTTTCATGCATTGGAGAAGGAAATGGCAACCCACTCTAGTGTTCTTGACTGGAGAATCCCAGGGACGGTGGAGCCCGGTGGGCTGCCATCTCTGGGGTCGCACAGAGTCAGACACAACTGAAGCAACTTGGCAACAGCAGCAGCAGCAGCAGCAGCCTTGCTAGGAGCAGAAAGTTTCAAGAGCACTTTCAGGACCGAGGTCGGGTTCTAGTTCCAGGAATGTGTCTCAGGCTAGAGGTCGCTGCCTGCCTCTTGGCAGCCTGCCTCTGAGGGCAGCAACCTGAAAGTACATCTTTGTCATGGCTGTGCCTCTGATCTATGTGGGCAGAAGCCCTGCTGGTGGCCATGAGGTTTGTAAGGATACAGATCAGGAATCCAGCATCTGGTCAGGCTGCAAGTGCAATGGGCTTCTTCCTCTGGTAATGCTTAGCTCTTAGTGGACCAGAGGAGCTCTCCAGTGGCTTCTGTCTCAACTCCTTAGACGTTCTTTTGTGAAATCTGTGGGAATGAACTGGAAGGATTGCCCCTAGTAACTCAAGGACAAAAATCACTTTTCCCTTGCTGGTCAGCCCTTCATCACCTTTTTACTATCACGTATACTGGTGCAGTGACACTCAGAAGGAACATCTCGGGTTTTATGTTCACCCCTCTATGACTCATCACTCCTACTGTTGTCAGGACTGTACTCGGGAATGTGCATAGGAACATGGAAGATGGATGGTCCTTCCTCTAGTGGTCTTTCCCCAGAGACTTCCATGCTGGCTCAGACGGTATAGCATCTGTCTACAATGCGGGAGACCTGGGTTCGATCCCTGGGTTGGGAAGATCCCCTGGAGAAGGAAATGGCAATCCATTCCAGTACTATTGCCTGCAAAATCCCATAGACAGAGGAGCTTGGTAGGCAACAGTCCATGGGGTCGCAAAGAGTCAGACACGACTGAGTGACTTCACTTTCACTTTTCCCCTGGTGGTCTTCTTAGCTTGGGAGGCATCCCAGAAGGCTACTTTGTTGCACTCTGGGTGGCATCAGAGGAGGAGCACAAATCAGACACTGGTTTTAATGGTAAGGAGCTGAACATTAATCTGGGATGCCATCAGGTCTACCCCTGGTGCATCTCCACCCTGCCTTGGTGGTAGAACCTAGAGTGATGAGTTAGCTGCCTGCATCAGTAAGGGACAGACTAATTCTGAACAGGAAGGGAAATCTTTGGTGGAAAGTCTGTCTCCACCCCCATCCACTCCCTACTGGAGGCAGGGAAGGACGCCTCTAGTAGAAAAGAGCACTGGTCACTGCTTTTTCTCTTACAGATGGGGGCTGGCAGTTCCAGAACCACCTCTTTAAAATGTATTTTGAGAAATTGGGATAAATTCAATCCCCAGAGCTTAACTTTACTTAGAGATATAATATATCCTGGAACATATGCTAACTCCTGACTCAAAACTTGAGTTTGGGGAAAAGCTGTTGCCTATGGAGATAAAATGGCTTGGTGATGAATTAGCAAAAAGTGGGAAGGTGAGATAGCCTCCTTCCTTACTGGGAATCAGACAGTTCCCACAACAGAGTCAGACTTGGACTCTCATGGCTTAAGGAAGATAGGATTAGAGTCACTTTGTCAGGACTCAAGCAGGGGCACACTAAGACTTTTACTATGCCAAACTGGCAAACATAAAACAGGAATAGAAGGAAGTTCCTGGTAAATTCCTAGACAGACTACAGGAGGCCTTTCACAGATTCACTGAGCTTGATCCCAAAAGTGTGGAGTGAGGAATGATCTTAAACGATAGATTTCTCACTCAATCAGCTCCAAATATCCACCATAAGATACTAAAACAGGAATATGGACCAAATTAGTCTTAGATCACCTGTTGCAACTGGCTCAGACAGTTTATTATGGCAGGGAGGAAGAAGAGAAGAGGCAGAAAAAGACCAGGAAAGAACGAAGTCCCAGTGATGGTTCTCAGACCTGCTCTGAAACAGTCCAGGGAAAAAAGTGCCCAGAGGGACCCAGGTGAAAAGGGACAGACTTGCTGTTACTGTGGAAAGGGGGGACACCTCAAGCAGAATTGCTGTCAGACATCTAAGCCATCCCCAGCTCCGTGTCTGGTCTGAAAAGGACCACACTTGAGAAGAGACTGTCCTCAGAGGTGTAGGCCCCAGGAAAACCAACTCTCAAGATAATCAGGACTGAAGGTGCCCAGAAGTCCCTACACAAGCTCCCATCCTAATTACACCTGAGGAATCCTGAGTATTGATAACTGTGGGGACTAATCAGTTGATTTCCTTTTAGACACTGGGTCAACTTACTCTGTGCTTACTGAAGCCCCTGGCTGACTTTCTCCTCTATCCACTTCCATAATGGGACTGTCTGGATGAGCCAAATGTTATTATTTCAGTTGTCTTCTAAGCTGAAACTGAGACTCTGTGCTGTTTTCACAAGAGTTTCTAATCGCCCAGAGTCCCCTCACCCTTTTGGGAAGGGATATACTCAGTAAGGTCTGTGTCTCTGTTTTGATGAATATGGAGCCCTCCCTTTCTCTCCCATTAATTGAACAAAATGTAAATCCTACAGTGTGGCCTGACGGAAAACCTGGGCTGAGCACAGAATGCTGTTTCTGTCATTGTCACACTCAAAGATCCTCACATATTTTCACATCAAAAGCAGTATCCACTGAAACCCAAAGTTAAGAAAGGGTTAAAATCCACCATTGGGAATTTAAAGGAGCAGGGGCTATTAATTCCCTGTGACAGTCCATGCAACACTTCTATTTTGGGTGTAAAACATGTTAAATGATGAATGGAGACTAGTTCAAAATTTATGAATAACAAATGAGACTGTGGTTCTTTACATCCCATGGTGCCTAATCTTTATACTCTATTGTCTGAAATTTCTAAACAACTCAAGCATTTTTTAGTCATTGCTTTTCTTTTCTTTAAGGGATGAGGGCCATAGGCCCTGAGAGAATTATGCTTATACTAAACCATCCCCTACCTACGACTTTAAGACAATTGAGAGGATTTTTGAGCATCCAAGCCTATTGCCACATTTGGATTCCAGGTTATGGGGAAGTTGCTCAGCCTTCATATAAACTTATAACTGAAACTCAACAAGCCCAAAACGACAAGCTGGTTTGGGTTTCAGAGACTTAAGAGGCTTTTAAGGCTCTTCAAACTGCTCTCCTGCAGGCTTCCACTTTGAGCTTGCCCACAGGATCAGAGTTTAGTTTGTTTGTAACAGAAAAAAAAAAAAAAATCCTATGGCTATATTTCTTAAGGGTAATTGCTGCTATTGTTTTGCTAATGACTAAAGCTCTTATGTTCACTAATGGACAAAATATTACTGTACTGACTTCTCATAATGTAAGTGAAATCTTAAACTCTAAAGTTAATATTTGGATGACAGATTGTCAGTTTCTTAAATATCAGTCATTGTTGTTAGAAGGACCAATAGTTAAAGTTTGTGGGGATGTAAATATTGCCATTTTCCTTCCTGAGAAGAAAAGTGAAACACCCCATCATGGTTGTTCCCAATTTCTAACCTTAACGTTAAATTATACAGCTCATAAAGATTTAATGGATACTCCATTAGACAATTCTGACATGGAAATATTTATGTATGACAGTTCTTTTGTTTGGGATGGGAAATGGAAAACGGGTTACCGAGTGGTGATGGCTGAACAGGTTTTAAAAGTAAAGTCACTCTCCCCAGGAATGAGTGTTCAGCGAGCGGAACTTGTTGTTCTGATCCAGGCTTCAGAGTTAAGCAAAGGGGAGCGACTAAATATCTACACTGATTCTAAACAGACTTACTTGAGATTACATGCTCATGCTGCAATATGAAAAGAAAGACAATTTAAAACAGCAACAGGAGAAACTATTAAGCACTTCAAAGAGAATGAAAGACTTTGATGGCTGTGTAGTGCCCTAAAAAAGTAGCTGTTGTACATTACAAAGGGCACAGAAGGAAGACTGCCAACAGAGAAAAGGGGCACCTTAGGAACCATTTTCACTACAGACGCCAATGGCCTGGACAGGTTCTTTTGAACAGGAAAAACCACAATATACTGAGGAAGAATTTAAAAGATATAGAAAAGAGGAGCAAATATTACTGATAAAGAATGGTTACAGTCTAAGGACAGACAATTAATAATTCCTGAAAATTCTCAGTGAAAAATTCTTAAAGGCTTGCACCAGATTTTCCTAAAGCCTTGGTATTAGCTAACTATGTAACTCAATTTTCAGCTTTCCAGCAGGAACTCCAGGAGGTGACTGCTGACCCAGCCTTTGAGTCAAGCAAGTTGCTGTTTGACCCAGGAACTGAGGTCCTGATAAAGACAGTGGGACCTTGAGGGTAACCTCTCGAGCCCCCTCTGGGGAGGCCCTTACCAGATTATTCTTCCTTCTCCCACAGCTGTCAAGCCATGACCAATTGATTCATGGGTGCACCTTGGCCCAAACCAAGTGATGTCATTTTATGCCTTTATTCTCTGTGCTTTTACTTTTTAACTTTTGAGATAGACCGGATAATCTATCTTCTGCTGACTCCAAAATTCCTGAGTCTGCTGTTTGACTCTCAAGACAACATCTTCCTGTCCTTGGCTCATTCCTATGCCACATTCCACAATCAGTCTAATTAATGAGTCTGTGGAGGACTCCCATCCTCATCAGTGGGCGGCTTCCTATGGTGGGTGTCTCCACTTCAAGGAAAGGACTTCTCTAAGTCTCCAACTACCATCACAAACAAAAATCACTTGCGATGCCTCTTCGTACGTTAACATGGACACAATGTGACTTTTAACTTTGCTGATTGTTCTGGTTTTGTTGTTGGCTCCCTACATGTGTAACTGTTTAGCTGGTTTTGTTTCTAGCCTCATGAAGCCTGAACAAATGGTTGTTCAGGCTCCTACAAGTGCCACAGCCTCCTCCAAGTATTACTTGGGACATCTGGATCAGAGAACCTCAATATGAGAGTCAGGAAAATATGTTGAATTAACAATTTAGGGACCACACCGCTTACCAATACAGAAGCAGTTATAGAATGAGAAACCCACCCTTTTCTCTTGGCAACATAATTCTCCTGAATGAAAAGGGAGGTGAGAGTGTTAACAGCCTTGGTAGGGAGGTCAGAGGTCACCAGATGGCAGGAGAAAATAAACTGCAAGTGGCAGACTTTCTTTTAAAGTTTCTCTTCTAATTCTGTGCTGTCATGGTGACACCTGGTTATCACTGAACTTTACTGTATCTCAAACCTTGAACTAACCAATGAGTTTTTCTTATGGAAATGTTTTCTTTCAGTTCAGTTGAGTCACTGAGTCGTGTCTGACTCTTCCATATCTGACTGCAAACACAAGGCTTCCCAGTCCATCATCATCTGTCAGAGCTTGCTCAAACTCATGTCCATTGAGTCAGTGATGCATCTAACCATCTCATCCTCCATCATGCCCTTCTCCTCCTGCCTTCAATCTTTCCCAGCATCAGGATATTTTCTAATGAGTCAGGTCTTTGCATCAGGTGGACAAAGTATTGGAGTTTCAGATTCAGCATCAGTCCTTCCAATGAATATTCAGGGCTGATTTCCTTGAAGATTGACTAGTTTGGTCTCCTTGTAGTCCAAGGAACTCTCAAGAGTCTTCTCCAACACCATAGTTCAAAAGTATCAGTTCTTTGGGGCTTACCTTTCTTCATGGTGAAACTCACATCTATATGCAACTACTGGAAAAACCGTAACTGATTAGATGGACCTTTGTCAGAAAAGTAATTATCTGCTTTTTAATATGCTGTCTAGATTGGTCATGGCTTTTCTTCCAAGGAGCAAGCATCATTTCATTTCATGGCTGCAGTCACCATCTGCAGTGACTTTGGAGTCCAAGAAAATACAGTCTTTCACTGTTTCCATTTTCCCCCATCTATTTGCCATGAAAAGATGGAACCAGATGCCATGATCTTAGTTTTCTGAATGTTGAGGCTTAAGCCAATTTTTTTCACTCTCCTCTTTCAATTTCATCAAGAGGCTCTTTAGTTCTTCTTTGCTTTCTGCCATAAGGGTGGTATCATCGGCATGATATGAGGTTATTGATATCTCTTCTGGCAATCTTGATTCCAGCTTTGCTTCATCCATCCTGGCATTTTGCATGATGTAGTCTGCATAGAGGTTAAACAAACAGAATTACATATATAGCCTTGACATACTCCTTTCCCAATTTGGAACCAGTCTGTTGTTCCATGTCCAGTTGTAACTGTTGCTTCTTGACCCACATACAGATTTCTCAGGAGGCAGGCAAGGTGGTTTTGTGTGCCCATCTCTTTAAGAATTTTCCACAGTTTATTGTGATCCACACAATCAAACGCTTTGGCATAGTCAGTAAAGCAGAAGTAGATGTTTTACTGGAACTCTCTCACTTTTTTGATGATCCAACAGATGAGCGCAATTTGATCTCTGGTTCCTCTGCCCTTTCTTGAACATCTAGAAGTTCTTGCACAGCTTGAACATCTGGAAGTTCATGGATCATGTACTGCTGAAGCCTCGCTTGGAGAATTTTGAGCATTACTTTGCTAGTGTGTAAGATGAGTGCAATTATGCAGTATTTTGAACATTCTTTGTCATTGCCTTTCTTTGGGATTGGAATGAAAACTGATATTCCATTTATTAATGTATAAAATTATATATTAATTTTTCAGTCCTGTGACCACTGGTGAGGTGGTATATTGAGCGAAGCACTTTCACAGCATCATCTTTTAGGATTTAAAATAGCTCAGCTGGAATCCCATCACCTTCATTAGCTTTGTTCTTAGTGATGCTTCCTAAGGCCCACTTGACTTCGTATTCCAGGATGTCTGGCTCTAGGTGAGTGACCACACCATTGTGGTTATCTGGGTCATTAAGATCTTTTTGTACAGTTCTTCTGTGTATTCTTGCCATCTCTTCTTAATATCTTCTGTTTTTGTTAGGCCCATACCGTTTCTGTCATTTATTGTGCCCATCTTTGCATGAAATTTTCCCTTGGTATCTCTAATTCTTTTGAAGAGATCTTAAGCTGTGTTAATGAACTACGTATTTGATGGGAAATCTGTATTTCATCAAGATTCACATCAATTGTTTTATGACCAGGGATGAATCACCTTGTGCCAACACTATCTCAAAATGCATGTTGTGGATGAGAGGCCTGGTGCTACTCTCCCAGTTTGAGGTGTTTCCTTTCTCTAATTAGTAGCTTGCTAATATCCATATAAGGAGCCTGGTAGGCTGCAGTCCATGGGGTCGTAAAGAGTCGGACACGACTGAGCGACTTCACTTTCACTTTTCACTTTCATGCATTGGAGACGGAAATGGCAACCCACTCCAGTGTTCTTGCCTGGAGAATCCCAGGGACAGGAGGGGCCTGGTGGGCTGCTGTCTATGGGGTCACACAGAGTCAGACAGGACTGAAGCAACTTAGCAATATCCATATAACCCCTTGCTAAAAACTAGCAAAGGGGCACTATCTTCCCTCTTCTGATGTCTATGCAAGAAGCTTTCATTATCTCTTTTATACATTAATAAAACTTTGCTACACAAAAAGCTCTGAGTGATCAAGCCAAGTCACTAGCCCTGGACTGAATTCCTCTCTTCCTGAGGCCATGAATCTCAGCATCATTCATGGCTTGTAGCAGCAACCTTTCCTTATTAAGCCATGAAAATACATAGAGGAAACATAATTTAAATTCCAGTTGAGTTATTTCAAATCCTAAAAGATGATGCTATTAAACTGCTGCACTCAATATGACAGCAAATTTGGAAAACTTAACAGTGGCCACAAAACTGGAAAAGGTCAGTTTTCATCCCAATCCCAAAGAAGGGAACTGCCAAAAATATTCAAACTACCAGAAAATTGTACTCATTTCACATGCAAGCAAGGTAACACTCAAAATCCTGCAAGCTAGGCTTCAAGAGCATGTGAGTTGAGAAAGTTCAGATGTACAAAGTGGATTTAGAAAAGGCAGAGGAACCAGATATCAAATTGCCAACATCCATTGGATCAAAGAAAAAGGAAAGGAGTTCCAGAAAAACTTCTACTTCTGTTTCATTGACTATGCCAAAGTCTTTGACTGTGTGGATCACAACAAACTGTGGAAAATTCTTGAAGAGATGGGGCATACTAAACTCTCCTGCTTACCTCCTGAGAAACCTGTATAAAGGTTAAGAAGTAACAGTTAGAACTGGACACTGAAAAATGGACTGGTTCAAAATTGGAAAAGGAGTATGTCAAGGCTGTATATTGTCACCCTGGTTATTTAACTTATATGCAGAGAACATATGCAGAATGCTGGGCTGGATGAAGCAAAGCTGGAATCAAGATGGCCAGAAGAAATATCAATAACCTCAGATATGCAGATGAGACCACCCTTATGGCAGAAAGGGAAGAGGAACTAATGAGCCTCTTGATGAAGGTGAAAGAGGAGAGTGCAAAAACTAGCTTGAAGTTCAACATTCAAAAAACGAAGATCATGGCATCCGATCCCATAACACCACGGCAAATACATGGGGATAAAATGGAAAAATTGACAGAGTTTATTTTCTTGGGCTTCAATACCACTGCAGACAGTGACTGCAGCCATGAGATTAAAAGACACCTGCTCCTTGGAAGAAAAAGCAGAGACATCACTTTGCTGACAAACGTCCACACAGTTGAAGCTATGTTTTTTCCAGCAGTCATGTATAGATGTAAGAACTGGACCATGAAGAAGGCTGAGTGCCAAGGAATTGATGCTTTCGAAATGTGCTGCTAGAGAAGACTATTGATGGTCCCTTGGACAGCAAGGAGATCAAACCTGTCAAGTCTGAAGGAAATCAACCCTGAATGTTCATTGGAAGGACCAGTGTTGCAGCTGAACCTCCAATACTTGGTCCACCTGATGAGAAGAGCTGACTCACTGGAAAAGACCCTGATGCTGGGAAAGATTGAGGGCAAGAGGAGAAGGGGGTGACAGAGGATGAGATGGTTGCATGGCATCACTGATTCAGTCAACGTGATTTTGAGCAAGCAGTGAGGGACTGGGAATCCTGGTGTGCTGCAGTCCATGGGGTCGTAAATAACCAGACACAACTGAACTACTGAACAACTTAATTGCATATTATTAAGTGAAGGAAATCAATCATAAAGACTAAATTCTATGTGATATCAGCTCCATTACATTCTGGAAAAGGTAAAACTATAGACAGGAAAGAGATTAGTGGTTGCCAAGGGTGAGGAGGAAGGAACAGGTGGTGGAGGGTGGTGAAAATGCTACGTATGCCATAATGATGACTATATATTACACATTTGTTCAAACCGCCCCCCATCCCCCAAAAAAACACAATACCAAGAATGTAAACTCTGGACTTTGGGCCGTTAGTAGTAGCAGTGCTAGTCCCTTAGTCATGCCTGACTCTTTGTGACCCCATGGACTGTAGCGTACCAGGGTCCTCTGTCCATGTTATTCTTGAGGCAAGAACACTAGTTTGCCATTCCCTTCTCCAGAGGATCTTCCCAACCCAGGGATCGAACCCAGGTCTCCTGTGTTGCAGGCAGATTCTTTACCGTCTGAGCAATGGGGAAGTCATGGACTTTGGGCCATTATGATGCATCAGTGCAGGTTTATCAAATATCTCACTCTTGTGGCAGTTGTTGATAATGGGAGAAGAGATGCATGCCAGGAGGTTAATATGGAAAAATCTTTCATTTCGCTATGAACCTTAAACTGCTCTAAAAGTAGTCTTAAATTTTGAAATCATAAAAAAAGTCTTAAAAATTCAGTAATAGGGTTGTGCCTCACTCAAGCTGCACGCAAGACACGTAGTACTGAAAACAGCAGGTGCAGTCACTGACCTCTGGGAGTTTTTACCTTGTCAGTGAAAGTCTTCCATAAACCCATGTTAGATATTGAAATCTGGGGAATGGAATCATGCTTAATACTTAGGTAATTCAGTATTTTATAGACTGTACTCCATTTAAAGTTGTTACAAAATGGTAGTTATATTTCCTTGTGCAACACCATGGAGAACAATCTTGCTGATTACCTATTTCACGCACAGTAGTTTGTCCTTCTTACTCTCTTTCCCCAATATCGCCCCACCCCACTTCCCTCTCCCTACTGGTAACCACTAGTTTGTTCTCTGTAGGTGTGAGTCTGCTTCTGTTGTGTTCATCCTTTGATTATTATTATTTTTTTAGATTCCACATATAAATAACATAGAGTGTGTGTCTTTCTTTGACTTACTTCACTAAGCATAATACTCTCTAGATCCACACACATTGTTGCAAACAGAATTATTTCATTCTTTTCAGTAGCTGAGTAATAATAGAATTGGGCTACCCAGGTGGCTTAGCCCAACAGGGAATTGGGCTTCCCTGTTGCTCAGCCTGGGGTACCCAGACTCAAAGAATCTACACAGTAGACTTGAGTTTGATACCTGGGTCAGGAAGAATTCCTTGGAGGAGGAAATGGCAACCCACTACGGTATTCCTGCTGGGAAAATCCCATATGCAGAGGAGCCTGGTAGGCTACAGTCCACAGCATTGCAAAGAGCTGGACATGACTGAGCAACTGAGTGTGCATGCAAAATAACGGGATCATGCTTTAACTGCATGTGTCACCTAGGTAATGAAATTCTGCAGTGAACCTTAACTAAATGAGAAAATTTTAAAGTAGATCCTATGGTGAGGCATGGTGGTGGTGGTTTAGTTGCAAAGTTGTGTCTGACTCTTGCAACCCCATTGACTGTAGCCTGCCAGGCTCTTCTGTCCATGAGATTATCTAGCCAAGAATACTGGAGTGGGTTGCCATGCCCTTCTCCAGGGGATCTTCCTGACCCAGGGCTCGAATCCAGGTCTCCTGCATTACAGGCAGGTTTTTTTTTTTTTTTAACAAACTGAGCTATGTGGGAAGTCCCTGGTGAGGCATACTGCTACCATAATTCACATAATTCTCTCTGAATCACTTTCTTAATCTTATCTATCCTATCTGCAACTACACTGCAAACTGCCCAAGACAGGATCATGCTTTATAAATGTTTATATCAATCTATGTCTAGCATTGCTATTTTAATTTACTGATCACTAGTCAATTTTCAAAAAAAAAAAACAGCTGAAGGTTATTGAATTGATTTTGGACTCTACCTCCTATAATTCCTCCCATCTTTGAGTAGTGAGACCATTAGACCAAAAGTCAGAAGACATGGTTTCTCATCTTGCCTGTAAAAGTGAAAGTGAAGTTGCTTAGTCATGTCCAGCTCTTTGCAACCCCATGGACTGTAGCCTACACCAGGTTCCTCCGTCCGTGGGATTTTCCAGGCAAGAGTACCGGAGTGGGTTGCCATTTTCTTTTCTGGGTATCTTCCCGACTCAGGGATTGAACCCAGGTCTCCTGCCTTGCAGGCACATGCTCTACCCTCTGAGCCACCAGGGAAACTTGGATTATGTATCATCTTGAATGTATGTACATCTTGCATGTATCATAGGCCAACTGCATGCTTGACAGAAGCACAGGTAATCTCTCTGGGCCCTGGCTCTTCATGAGTGGAATGAAAGTCACACATGAGATTATCTGTAAGACATCTGCAAGCTGGAAACTTTTAAATGTCGCTGATGTATATGGAGAGAAATCCTGAAGGCTAATCACTGGAAAGAGATTTGGAAAAAGAAAAAGCCTGTGACAAGAATGGTTTCTCCGAATAGTATATTGCGTGTACAAAGGAAAAAATTATAACCCTCTGGTTTTGCTTAAGTTGTCAAAAATAAGTATTGAAGGGAAATGATTTTTATTACTGTCACTAAAGGAAAAAAAAAATAGGGCAGTGAAGTATGGAGTCAGATATGCTCAGAAGAATAAACATGGTCTGCAAGTCTATAGGTGAAGGTGAAGTTGCTCAGTCGTGTCCGACTCTTTGCGACCCCATGGACTGTAGCCTACCAGGCTCCTCTGTCCAGGGATTCTCCAGGCAAGAATACTGGAGTGGGTTGCCATTTCCTTCTCCAGGGGATCTTCCCGACCCAGGGATCGAACCCTACTCTCCCACATTGGAGGCAGACGCTTTAACCTCTGAGCCACCAGGGAAGCCATAGGAGCCCCAAAGCTTTATTTCTAGGAGAAAGAATGAGGCTCATCCTTCCCATTAAAAACTTGTTATTCTAAAGCACAAAGTTTTAAGGTATCTCTGTTCTCTCCTCTAATAACCTGATAAACTGTGGAAAACTCTTCACAAAGGTCAGAAAGCAGGCAAGGTTTTGTTATTCCAATCAGATGGTTAAGAAACACCCTTAGAAGGGCTGCAAAGAGAGAAAAACAAACCCAGTGTTTGGTTGACATATTCCAAAGCTGGAAGATTTCAAAGGTTAACCCTGACAAGTCTGTAAGGTGTTAGTGGAAGTGGAAGCTAAGGACATCAGCCTTTGTCATTCCTACTGTTCCCTTTGAGGTAAATACATTCTCTTTATAGGTGAAACTTAGTAGAAGTGTGTCTCCTCTGAAGAAATGACAGCTGTTTTCTGAGGAAGTTACTGCAGACACGACTCCCCTTTGTTCTTCTGCCACTGGAAAAGTCACTCTGCAAGTTACGTTTAAGCCCAGCCAATGAAAACAGCCCAGGGAGCTAGGGCCTTCGAGGAGTGCTCCATTAATGGCTCCAGTCTCATTTAAAAGGCTACATACACACGTCTGTATAGTCTAGTCACTAGATTATGTCCAATTCTTTTGTGACCCCATGGACTGTAGCCTGCCAGTCTCCTCTGTCCATGGGATTTTCCGGGAAAGAATACTGGAGTGGGTTGCCATTTCCTTCTTCAGGGGCTCTTCCAAACCCAGGGATTGAACTGATGTCTCCTGCCTTATCACAGAGCTACCTGGTAACCCCCTGTGTGTACATATATGTGTATATATATAATCTGGCTTTTAGCAACCTAAGGCATCAAGGTCCAGGCACACAAATGTTAAGTGCTGGAGTCATTTCTGATTCCTCCCTCTCCCTGCCTGCATACCTGAGCCTCAGGCATCATCATCAATCCTGGCACATTCTGCTTGCCCACCTCACAACTCTGTATATCATCTCTCTCTGCAACTCTCCCTACATTCTGCTACATCAATCTTTCTGAGACATACTGGTGACCCTGTCATTTGTTTAATTCAAAAGTTCTAAACATTCAGAAAGCAGTTCAGCTCTCCCAGTCTGATGTTCCCTTCTAAGCATCTGTCTCATTTTTCAAGGCACATTGTTTATGAGTTCCTGGGCCTTCCCACCCTTTTCTCTGTTCCCCAACTGCTCCTAACACAACTGCTTGTTAAACCCTAACTTTAATAACTAAAATGACAATCTTCCCTGATTTCCCATGACAGGAATAACCTCCTCACCCCCACAATCATGAAATGTCAGAAGAAATTTTACTTCCCTTCCCTGAATTATTATGAATTAGCATCAATGTATTATCTGCATATAATAGTTAGAGAGAGGCAAAGCACAGTGGATAAGAGCATGAGGTCTGGCACTTGTTTCAGAATTTTGAGTCATGTGACCTTGAGCAAGTTACTTAAACAGCTTGATCATCAGTAAATGAAGAGAACAATGTATGTATCACACTATGTTTTAAGGGTTTAATTAATTAATTAATATATGAATATAGCAGTCAAAGCAGCATTTCCTACAGAGTAGGTGCTCAGTAAATGCTATAGCTCCTGGTTATTTATATCATTATACCTATAAATATACCTTTTATTTGTAATAAATAAATATTTGTTTAATAAATTTAAAAATTAGTAAAAAAAAACAGGTTTATATACCTCTAAATATATAATATTTGTGCTTCCTAGATGGTGCTAGTGATAAAGAGCCTGCCTGTCAATGCGGGAGATGTAAGAGACATGGGTTTGATCCCTGGGTCGGGATGATCCCCTGGAAGAAGAAATGGTAACCCACTCCAGTATTCTTGCCTGGAGAATCGCATGGACAGAGAAGCCTGTCCTATGCCTACAGTCCATGGGGTCACAAAGAGCTGGACATGACTGAAGCAACTTAGCACATGTGCACATACAAGCACTTATACCTCTTGGCTAGATGCATGACTGTTCAGCCTCCTGGAAGACAAAGATCAAGCACAGCAAGTGCCTCACGGCAGCAGCACTGAGGTGCTCATTCGTTCCAACAATAACGGCGGCATATGGCATTTATTTAGCTCTGCAATCTTTCATTTCAAATTTCAAGAGTATCTACCTCTGAAAATTCCTCTTAGCTATTGGCTGGAACTGAAATGCCATATGAATGGATTTCCAGGTCCAGCTCCAACATGAACAGAGCTTGAAAGTCATCACAGCCATTTTTACCATGAGAAAAGGCTGGACTAACTGAAAGACTAGTGACTAAGTGACTAGTCTTGAACCCATCAGAGAACTGAGGTCTTCAGAGCAATCAGCACCCAGAAATCTGCAGAAACAAGGAAACATGGAGAGTCAATTCGGAGTCTATTTATGTGGAGAAGTCACTGAAGGCCCAAACTGGCAGAAACACTTAGGTAATAAATTTGGTGTTTGCTGGAGGCTGTGTGAGCTAATACGAGACCAAAAACTCAGGGGGCAACAACCTCAGGGGGCCCTGAGAATTTTCATGGGTTTTACCTCCATGAGTCTTATAAGGTTCTTAATGTGAAGGTCCAAGAAAAATCCCTTTTCTTCCTCTGACAGGGGAGACTTAACATTGTAAAATACACCCTAGCATTTGCCATAATGAAGACCTACTCTAGAAGGGAAAAGACTTTCCCAGGGCCTTACCCCATACGAGAAAAGGCATCCTTGCACTCTGCCCCTCTCCAGTCTTCTTGTCCCACATTGGGGGGTAGAACAAAGTAAAAGAACTACAGATTCAAGGAAATAGATTGGGAATGCAGAAGCTGGGCAAGGTAGTAAGAGTTAGAGGGAAACCTATTCCACTGGAGAAATACTTGTGAAGGTCACAGCCCAGAAACACAGACCCACAAAAGACTGGAGTATAATCATAAGACTACAGAAAGCTCCCCATCTCCAACATTTCACTCCAGATTAACAGGACTCCAGTATAACAGTGGATTACAGCCAAAAGAGCTACCAGACCTAGACCCTCTCCAAAGAGGCACGCTCAGGAAGCGCAGATCAAAAAGAGAAACAGACACTAGGGCACTGGAGGAATTTTTAGCCTCTAGAACCTATGCTGCTGCTGCTAAGTCGCTTCAGTGGTGTCCGACTCTGTGCGACCCCAGAGATGGAAGCCTACCAGGCTCTTCTGTCCCTGGGATTCTCCAGGCAAGAACACCGGGTGGGTTGCCATTTCCTTCCCCAAGGCATGAGAGTGAAAAGTGAAAGTGAAGTTGCTCAGTCGTGTCCGACTTCTGAGCCCATGGACTGCAGCCCACCAGGTTCTTCCATCCATGGGAACTAGAACCTATAGTTGCAGCAAACACGATGCACAGCCCAACTCCAAGCCAGATTAATATAAAGTTTAGCTCTAAAGCTGTATTTACAAGAACATATTAACCAATGTGGGCCTCCCTGAGCGTTCAGTTGGTAAAGAATCATCCTGCAATGCAGGAGGCCTGGGTTGAATTCCTAGGGTGGGAAGACCCACTAGAGAAGGGATAGGCTACCCACTCCAATATTCTTGGGCTTCCCTTGTGGCTCAGCTGGTAAGTAATCCGCTTGCCAAGCAGGAGACGTGGGTTTGATCCCTGGGTTGGGAAGATCCCCTGGAGAAGGGAATGACAACACATTCCAGTATTCTTGCCTGTGGAATCCAACGGGCAGGAGAGCCTGGTGGGCTACAGCCTATAGGGTTGCACGGAGTCGGACATGGCTTAGGGCACATGTGACATTACTACTACATTAACCAAGATAACGACTCTGGATCTCAGCAACAAAAAGGGTAAGGCATGCCAACAGACAACAGACAGACAGACACAAACCACCCAGAGAGGCAAAGGCACCACAAAAACCACACTCACAGCTGCCACAGGTACTGGAATTAGCAGACAAGCACTGTTAAACCATTAATATGCTCTTGGTTGTAATGGAAAAAATGCCACTGATTAACATCTGCATTCTTGGACCAGCTTTGTCTGAAATTCATTAGTTATTCTTTCCTTTGGTTAGTGTTAGTATATCTTTCTTCACGCCTTTGATAGTAACTTATATAAGTCTTTACATTTAAAGTGGGTTTCTCGTAGATGACATAGGGGTCTTTTTTAAAATCCATGCTGACATGTAGAGGTGGTAATTTCCCAAGAAGATAAAGAAATCTTAGATGTGTATGTACCTAATAAGTCAACATCAAAATATATGAGGAAAGACTAAGATAGCTGAAAAATAAATCCACTATTATGGTTAGGGAAAAGGTGAAAGTAGTGACAGATTTCTTCTTTGGCTCTAAAATCACTGCAGATGGTGCTGCAGCCATGAAATCAGAAGATGATTACTTCTTGGCAGAAAGGCCATGAGAAATCTAGACAGTGTGCTGAAAAGCAGAGACATTACTCTGCTGACAAAGGTCCATAGAGTCAACCTACGATCTTTCCAGTGGTCACGAATGGTTGTGAGATCTGGACTGTAAAGAAGGCAGAGTGCCAAAGAATAGATGCTGTCAAACTGTGGTGTTGGAGAAGACTCCTGAGAGTCCCTTGGACAGCAAGGAGATCCAAGCAGTCAATCTTAAGGGAAATCAACACTGAATAGTAGTTAGAAGGACTGATGCTGAAGGTCCAGTATTTTGGTCATCTGATGCAAACAGCTGACTCATTTGACAAGTCCTTGATGCTGGGAAAGACTGAGGGCAGAAAGCTAAGAGGGCATCAGAGGAGGAGAAGGCTGGATGGCATCACCAATGCAATGAATGTGAACTTGGGAGAACTTCAGGTGAGGGACAGGAGACCTGCCATGCTGCAGTCCATGGGGTCACAGAGTCCAACACGACTGGGTGCCTGAACAACAACACTGCAGTTAGAGATCTCAGCACCCATCTCTCAGTGCGTGTGCTCAGTTGCTCAGTCATGTCGGACTCTGTGTCCCCATGGACTGTCGCCTGCCAGATTCCTCTCTCTAAGGGATTTTCCTGGCAAGACTACTGGAGTGGGTTGCCATTTCCTTTAACAGGTTATCTTCTGGACCTAGGGATCAAACCTGCATCTCCTGAGTCTCCTGCAGGCTGATTGTTAACACAGAGCCACCTGGGAAGCACCCCCCACCATCTCAGTAAATACAGAAATTACTTAGCTACTAAATGGCAAAGATAAGATTCAAAATCTAAAAATAACCCAATGTTTTATCAATTGGTTGGTAATTTCCCAATTAATCAATAAATCTATGATCAAAGAAAGCACCAAAGGCTTGAATTTTCTGAATAAATGTTCATAAAATTTGAGATAATGCTCAAAGTAATTCTATCATAAAATGACAGTCTTTCAAAGGTTAACAGCATTTAGTTCAGCTAAATTGAGAAATTGTTTCAAATACTCAGTTCTGTCCAATATTAACTTTTCATTACAGGGCTCCTTTTATGAAATTTCTTCAGAAAAACTAGAAATGGAATGGGAGCTTTAAGAGACATACTAAATAGCAAAGCACATCTGTACTGATGTTTGAGGTCTGCATCAGACCTATAAGAATAAAAACAAATAATCACCTCCCATTGCTAAGGTATTAAGAATACTAAGGAAACCCCTCATCTAAACCAGGCCTGGAGTCCCTAAATTCCCTAAGCCCCTAAACTCCCCTGGAGTCCCACAAGGGTGTGCATTACATCAGAACAACCTAGCAGAGTGACGCTCCTCACTCCCAATGCCCTCAGAACAGATCATGTGTTCACAGGTGACAACCTAAGACCCCAGCACACTAAGTGCAGAGGAAATATGCCACTTGATGTAAGCTCTACTTCAAATAAAGAATCCTGACAAGAGGTAGCTCCCATTCACCACAACTATTTTCCTAATTCACTTTCAAAGGATATGCATCATCCTCAAAGCCATCACCTCCGCATGACTGGCATGGCTCCAATAAAATGAATGAAAATACACAGTTATCTATTTTCTCCAGCTCTTAGTCATCCAAAGAGAGGAAATGTGTCTAAAAGTGAGAAATCCAAGTCCCTTGCAACATTTAAACATTACCAAGTCTGCCTTCATGATCCCACAATAACCGGATTGTTCCAGCTCTACTCCCAGATAATGGAAACCAATTAAGAATGTGCCACAATTTTCCTTCTTCCCTTTCCTCCCTCTTTCCCTTTCTTTCTTTTTTTTTTCCTTCTGGATAAAAGTTTGGAATTTATTTGTGAATGAACAAAATAAATGAGCAAGCTTTGAAGACTTTTAAGAAGAGTGATTCAGAATGCCTATTTAGGTAGGTCATTTAGTTGAGTCAGTGGAGAGTAGATTTTAAATCTGGGTAGTGATGAAAGTTTAAAGAATGACAATGAGATAAGAAAAGGAATTAATATGCAAATCCAACATACGCTTAAAATAATATGCATTTGGCAGTTATATACATTATGAATATATTGCCTCTCAGGTTCCATTTCATTCTTTTTCACCTGCTCTCCGATAACAGAGCTGAACACTTTCAGCACTTCACTTTTCAACCAGCACAAAATTAAGCATGGTCATAGGAAAGAAACAGAAAGGCTAAGACTTCTTCCTGGTTGGGTGTGCTCTTCTTCCACCTTCCTCTTGTTTCCCAACAGAGTGGGGAACAATGCCAAGCTTCCTAAGAGCCCAGACCACAGCCCGGAAACAAGGGAATCAGGAGAGTTGTTCTGTGTCCAGGGCTCACCTGGCTCAGGCAGAAGCCTCGGAATCAGGATCCAGGAAGCAGGCTCCCCTCTCCTGCTTGGTTCATTTAGTGGAAAAGGCAAAAGGGGAGATGCTCCAAAATTCCTAGTATACTTTATTAAGCTGGCTATGAACAGGTCTGCAATGCTTTGATGAAGAATATGCCAGTTTCTTCCCTGAAAGATCCATGCCTTCCTGAGGAATCCTATGAGAATGTTCACTGTCATCTTCATTTGGGAGGAAAGAAGCAGTAGCTCCATCATGTCTTGCATGCAGGCCCATGTTTTCTGATCACTGAATGAGGAGGCAATGGTCAGAGTACAGATGGAAGTGATAGAAAAAGCAGATTTCTAGAAGGCCATACACAGGTTCTTTTTCCTTGACACTGGGTCTCTTTAGCTAAAAACAAAAACAATAAAGACTGGGATGGAGAGAAGAACCTGGATTTGAGGAAGCAAGAGCCAAAGTCACACTATTGCTGGACCATGCACCAGTTGTATGATCCCACACAGCATTCTTTCTCTATGACTCAGTTTTGTCATCTGTGAAGGGGGATGGCGGTGGGAATGGAGGGCTGAATGTGCTGCCTGCACTCGGCAGGACACATACACATAGATGAGAGATCATCACTATTCTCTGGCCACACCTGGTGCCAGCCAGAGAGAAAACCAGGCATGCGCTTGGGACTACTGTAACCATGCAGTGGCGGCACCCACATCTGCTGACATAGAGATTTGCGACCTGGCATTTACTCCACTTCCAAATTAATTATTTTGGGAAACAGTAGCATTGCCTTTTAAAACTCAGCCAACTTTCTCAGACATCGTCAGTATCACCATAACAGCAATGACATTTCCTTGATAATTTCTCAACATAGAGTACAGTTCCAGCTGGCACAGGTGTCAAAGATAAAGTGCACAAAAGTGCTTGCTGTGCTGGTTTTTCCACGGTGAATGGTTTAGAGGGGAGAAGCACTGCCGCAACAAAATACATCTCATACATTTCACACCTTGAGGCCTGAGTGTCTAATTCTGCTCCACCTGTCCTCTTGTAATAAGAACAAAAATAACAGTTACAATAATAATCGAGAGTGCAGACTCAACAGCCATTCCGTTTTGTTTAAACCCAGTTGCCCTCGCTCTCCAGGGTGATGCAAGCAGAGGACCTCCCCACCTTGGCTGTTGAGGGCACAGAGGGAAACAGGGCTCCCCAGGGTCACTGTGTGGACACAATGGCCTGCAAGTGGCTTTCCAAGAAGGCAAGGGGCCAGTCCAGAGCCTTCTTGATGCTCAATAGGGTTCACACTTTGTCACATTTCAAAAAGTTTTCGAAACTTTATTTCAGTGAATACATACATTATATAAAACAATAGAAACACACAAAGAAGCTAGAGA
The DNA here is from genome assembly GCA_917880005.1 of Nanger dama. Taxonomy (NCBI): domain Eukaryota; kingdom Metazoa; phylum Chordata; class Mammalia; order Artiodactyla; family Bovidae; genus Nanger; species Nanger dama. The sequence goes on along the minus strand of CAKJTW010000044.1, from coordinate 4,565,665 downwards.
TTTCACTATTTCTACTCCCTAAATAATGTTTACTATCAAGTCTTTGAATGGGGAAACATTTTAAAGGCAAAGAAGATTTTTTTTTCATAAAATAGTGAAAGTAACTGTTAAATGTCTCCCCTGATCCCCACTCTATTACAGCAATTAAATTTCCTCTGGAAAGCCACACATTAAAAAAAAAAAAAAGAAAGAAAGAAAGAAAGACCCTAATCTGAACAGCAAATGCTTGATAGAATTGTTAACCTAGGTAACCACTCAGCTGCTTAGGTAATTGTTTAGACATTGTGAAGCCTTTCTCTCCCTTTCTCAATATTGTGCTAAGTCATCCTGCCCTTCTTTCCCTCCAAAACACATCCCAGAGCAGAAATGCTTATATCTCTGTCTCTATTCCTGTGAACTAATTTTCAGAACAGAAATAATGCACAAAGATATGTAAGATGATATGTAACATCTACTCTGAAAGATGTAGAGAAGGAGTCTTTTCTTCATAGTCAAGTAGACTTTTCTTTGAAATATTTATTTTGTACACTCTTCAGGGTTTGCTCCTCTGCCCCATAAACAGGACAGCACTTGCAGGATTGTGTTGGATGAATGGTGGAAAAGGTCTCTTACCGTAAACCAAGGAGGCAATGACCTTGTGATTAGATTCCCAGCTGTTGCTGATGAAATTTTGGTTTCATCTTCAGTGACTTCAATTTTTATAAAATGTGAGAAACATGAAAGTTTTCCGATCTTGTTATTTTCACAAAATTTGCCTTTACTGCATCAAGCATCCATTAGTTTCCCAGTCAAATCTATTTGTGTTATGGCTTTGAACCTCAGCAGGATCAGCTGCACACTGTTGATCTGGTGCTCAGATGTGACAGCCAGTGATGGAGTCAATGTCTTGGTCGGCAGCACAATCAGCAGGTTGATGTTTTCGCCAAGAAGGACAGATCCGCTGCTGCCGCCGCTAAGTCGCATCACTCGTGTCCAACTCTGTGCGACCACATAGACAGCCCACCAGGCTCCTCTGTCCATCGGATTTTCCAGGCAAGAGTACTGGAGTGGGGTGCCATTGCCTTCTCCAGGACAGTTCAGTGAGGTCCTATCTTAATCCTCATAAGTGCCTGCTGCTCCCCCTGGAACACAGAGAGCTGAACTAGCACTGGATGGATAGAATTTCCCACCAGTTGCCAAAAATGCACTCTTCTCTGTGTTCTCAGGTGGAAACTCTGATTTCTCTAAACCCTTAAAAATCACTGCACTGACAAAAACTGATGTTGTGAGCATGCCATTTATAAGGTCTAGGGAAAGGAGAGTGGCCAGCTTACTTTGGCTTTATTTTAACACATTTGCAGAGCCCACTGTCTGCAGGCTACCTTTATACAGAAGTGTGTCCATAGTTGGGCAGATTCTTTCAAACTGATGAAATTAAGCCTAGCATGGCTAATGACTAATGAGGGTTTGAATATTTTCTCTCCGCCAGAAGCTTTCCACGTGCAGAGTACGTCCAGCACAGCTGTGCATCCTTGGGGAACCTAACAGCGAGAGACAAAATGTGCACACATCCCTCACGCCTACTCCTGTCACCTAGCTTCCCTCAAGTCCCACATCTTTGGCTAAATAAACTGGGAATCTATAAAGGGTATGCCTCGAATCCTTTCTGTCGTTTTCCAGCTTGCTGCCATTGCCACTTTACAGACGGGGGGAGGGAAGACCCAGTGGGATTTACAGAGGTGAGACAGTTCCCCAGTGTTCCGTGGTGAAGCAAGCAGGCACCTGGGATTCCGGCCCAGGAAGCCCAGCTTCACAGCCTTGGTCCTTCCCTCTCAGGCTTCCCCCCCCCCCAGCAACACTCTCTGCAGTCACAAGGGTATCCACGGCGATGACAATCAGACGACTCCCTTCTGATCCAAGAGGGAGCCCTGAGCAGGAGTTTCCCCTCACATGCACATTCCATTATTTAACTGAATCATCACAGGGACAGATGAGGTGCATATTAAGAGAAAGCTAAGTCTCAGAGAATTTAAACAGTCTGCAAATACTTAGGCAGTGAGATGTGCAGACATAGGGATGAGCTCTCACTCTTGCTTGACTCCATTCCCCAGCACTTCCTTTGTGCTGGTTCTTAGGCACTTGGTGTTCGGGAGGCATGAATGTCATCTGTGCACCCTCCAGTGCACACTCTTCTCCGGGTGAGCCGGCACCCACAAAAGCATCGTCTGCCAAGAGAAGAGGTGGTGGCCCCATGTGAGAAGATCTGAGACACTGACAGGTCACCTTCTCCAGCACCTCCACAACGTTCCTGCCACTGCACCATCCTACCTCCTTCCATCTACTGCTAAGAAAGGGGCACAAACCCTCCAGCGATTCACCCAGGTCATCTGGCTACAGAGGGATGCCATCAAACAAAAAGCTTCTGCACAAAAAAGGAAAGAACAAAATATGAGAGTTGGACACAACTGAGTGACTAAACCACCACCACAACCACAAAGCAATGTACAGAATGAGAGAAAATTTGCAACAGAATTTGCAAATATTTGACAAGGGACTAATATCCAAAATATATAAAGAAACCATACAACTCAATAGAAAACAACAAATAACCCGATTAAAATATGGTAAAGGACCTGAACAGGCACTTTTCTGAAAAAGACATACAGACTGCCAACAAGTACCTGAAAAGGTGCTCAATCATCAGGAAAATGCAAGTCAGGAACACAATGAAATATCACCCCTCTTTATCACAATGGCTTCATCAAAATGACAAGAGATCACATTGTTGGTGAGACTGTGGAGAAAAGGGAACCCAACTACACTGTTGGTGGGGATGTAAATTGGTATACCTGTTATGGAAAACAGTGTAGAGACAAAAGTAAAAGCAGAACTGCCATGTGATCCAGCATTTCACATCTGGATACGAATCCAAAGGAAACAAAATCTCCATCTGCGTCCAATGCTTACATCGGCATTATTCACAACAGCCAAGACAAGGAAATAAACTAAGTATCCATCCACAGATGATTGGATGGCGGTGATGTTATATGTGTGTGTAAAGTCACTATATGTAATAGTAGGGTAATCGCTCAGTTGTGACCAATTGTGATCCCATGTACTGTAGCCTGCCAGGCTCCTCTGTCTATGGGATTCTTCAGGCAAGAATACTGGAATGGTTTGCCAGCCCCTTCTCCAGGGGATCTTCTCGACCCAGGGATCCAACTCTGGCCCCCTGCATTGCAGGAAGATTCTTTAAATCTGAGCCACCAGGGACGCCCTGGTGTCTTATGGATACGAACAAAACAGTTGCTTAAATCAGAGTGCTCTAGATTTAATAATTTGTAAGTTTCTCTGATTTTAAAAGGAGCTATCATTTGGCTGCCCATTAGAACACAAAAAGACCTCTCATAGGTCTAATATAAATAAACAAACATATAATACAAAAACGTAGTAAGATCAGATAGCATATTTACATCTCAAAGACACAAACAAATCTGAGCGTCCCCTAGGAGGCCTTGCTTAAGATTTACCAAGCCAGCTCTTAATTTTTAAGTGCATATGCATTTATGAGCTCCTTCAAAATTTAGGGTGAGATTTAATTTGCCCAGTGAACTAGGTACTTGCAAGTATGAGCTCCATTCCTTACGTCTTTCTATAACAGAGCCACCTCAGTGTCTTCAAACTGAGCCCCGGGTATTTCTCGGTAAAAACTGAGTCTGCCACCACCTGTGCCTTTCATGGGTAGGTATTTTCTCAGCATGTTTCAGCTGAGCCCTGGATGTACTTAATCAGCTCCCTCCACTTCCCAGTGTCTTTCAACCAGGTGAGAATTCTCTCACTATCTTCCAACCCAGCCACACCCAATACCTAGACCCTGGTGTCTTCCCCCATCTGTCCCCAGTACCTTACCAAGAGGCGACAGGCCCCGGCTATACCCCACCAAATATACTATATGTGTATATACATATATATGCACAGTGTTTGTTAGTTGCTCAGCTGTGTCAGACTCTTTGCAGCCCCACACACTGTATCTGCCAAGCTCCTCTGTCCATGGGATTCTCCAGGCAAGAACACTGGAGTGGGTTGCCATTTCCTTCTCCAAATGTATGTGCACATACATTACATTATATATATACATATATATACACACATATATACATATGTGTGTGTATATATATATACACATATATATACATACATATAAATATACATATATATACATATATATATATACATATATATACATACATATATACATACATATATATATACATACATATATATACATATATATACATATATATACATACTATATATACATACATATATATGTATATACATATATATATACATATATATGTATATATATATATATATACATGTATACATATATATGTATATACGTATATATATATGTATATATATGTATATATATATATATATGTATATATATATATATACATATATATATATGTATGTATATACATATATATATATATATGTATGTATATATACATATATACATATATACATATATACATACATATATACATATATATATACATATATATATATATATACATATACATATGTATATACATGTACATGTATATACATATACATATATATATGTATATATATGTATATATGTATATATGTATATACATATATATGTATGTATATATACATATATACATACACATATATACATATATACATACCGCATATACATATATACATATATACATATACATATATATATATGTATATACATATATACATATATATGTATATATATGTATATATATGTATATATATGTATATATACATATACGTATATGTATATACATATATACGTATATATATGATATATACGTATAGTATATATACATATATACGTATATATATATATATACGTATATACATACATATATATATACATATATATATATATATATATACATATATATATAACATACATATATATATATACATACATATATATATATCATGGGCTTCCCTGGTGGCTCAGATGGTAAAGTGTCTGCCTGCAATGTGGGAGACCCAGGTTCGATTCCTGGGTCGGGAAGATCTCCTGGAGAAGGAAATGGCAACCACTCCAGCACTCTTGCCTGGAAAATGCTATGGACGGAGGAGCTTGATAGGCACAGTCCATGGGGTCACAAAGAGCTGGACATGACTGAGCGACTTCACTTTCACTTTCTCTCTCTCTCACACACACACACACACACACACACACACATAAACACACATATACATGTTTCTATTCTTTGGAACTCTATATTCAAATGGCTATTTCTTTCCTTTTCTCCTTTGCCTTTGCTTCTTTTCTTAGCTATCTGTAAGACATCCTCAGACAGCAGTTTTACCTTTTGCATTTCTCTTCCTTGGGGGTGGTCTTGCTCCATCCCTCCAGCACAGTGTCACGCCCCAGAGTTCACTTAGCATATTGCTTTCAAGATCCATTCTTATTGTTGCAAATGGTAGCATTTTCTTTTTGAGGCTGAGTAATATTTCACTCCAGTGTTCCTGCCTGGAGAATCTCATGGAACCTGGTGGGCTATAGTCCATAAGTTCTTCATGATGAAAGAGTCAGACATGACTGAAGAAACTGAGCACACAAGTAGTGAAATATTGAAGGCACTATGCTAAGTGAACACTGGGGCGTGACACCATGCAGGAGGAAGGGAGCAAGACCACCCCCAAGGAAGAGAAGACAAAAACTGCCATCTGAGGACGCCTTACAGATAGCTGAGAAAAGAAAAGAAGCAAAAGGCAAAGGAGCAAAGGAAAGATGTACCACATGAATGCAGAGTTGCAAGGAATAGCAAGGAGAGATAAGAAACCTTCCTCAGTGATCAGTGCAAAGAAATAGAGGAAAACAACAGAGAGGGAAAGACTAGAGCTCTCACAAAGAAAATGAGAGATACCAAGGGAACATTTCAGGCAAAGTTGGGCTCAATAAAGGACAGAAATGGTATGGAACTAACAGAGCAGAAAATATTAAGAGATAGCAAGAATACATAGAATAACTGTACAAAAAGGTCTGAATGACCCAGATAATCATGATGGTGTGATCACTCACCTAGCGCCAGACACCTTGGAGTATGAAGTCAAGTGGGCCTTAAGAAGCATCACTACGAACAAAGCTAGTAGAGGCAATGGGATTCCAGCTGAGCCATTTCAAATCCTAAAAGAAGATGCTGTGAAAGTGCTGCACTCAGTATGCCAGCAAATTTGGAAAACTCAGCAGTAGTCACAGGACTGGAAAAGGCCATTTTTATTCCATCCCAAAAAGGCTATGAAAGAATGTTCAAAATACGATACAACTGCGTTCATCTCACACACTGTCAAAGTAATGATCAAGATTCTCCAAGCCAGGCTTCAGTAGTACATGGACCAAGAACTTCCAGATGTTCAATTTGGATTTAGAAGAGGTAGAGGAACCACAGATCAATTGCCAACATCCGTTGGATCATAGAAAAAGCAGGAGAAGCCGATTATACAGAGTGAAGTAAGCCAGAAAGAAAAACACTAATACAGTATACTGACACATATATATGGAATTTAGAAGATAGTAATGATGACCCTATATGTGAGACAACAAAGAGACACAGAGGTATAGAACGGACTTTTGGACTCTGAGGGAGAGGGAGAGGGTGGGATGATTTGGGAGAACGGCATTGAAACATGTATACCATCTTGTAAGAATGAAGCACCAGTCTATGTTCAATACAGGATGCAGGATGCATGGGGCGGGTGCACGGGATGATTCAGGGAGAGGATGTGGGGTGGGAGGTGGGAGGGGGCTTTGGCATTGGGAGATCGTGGACACCTGTGGCTGATTCATGTCAATGTATGGCAAAACAAATACAGTATTGTAATGTAGAATAAAGTATTAAAAAGAAAAAGAAAGAAAAAGCAGGAGAGTTCCAGAAATACATCTACTTCTGCTTTATTGACTGTGCCAAAGCCTTTGCCTGTGAGGATCACAACAAACTGTGGAAAATTCTTAAGGAGATGGGAATAACAGACTACCTCATCTGCCTCTTGAAAAATCTGTATGCAGGTCAAGAAGCAATAGTTAGAATAGGTCATGAAAGACTAGACTGCTTCCGAATTGAGAAAAGAGTACATCAAGGCTATACTGTCACCCTGTTTATTTAACTTATATGCAGAGTACATCATACAAAATGCTGGGCTTGTTTCCTGGAAAGCTGGAATCAAGATTGCCGGGAGAAATATCAATAACCTCAGATATGCAGATGACACCACTCTTATGGCAGAAGGTGAAGAGAAACTAAGGAATTTCTTGATGAACATGAGAGAGAAGAGTGAAAAACCTGGCTTAAAATTTGCCATTCAAACAGCAAAGATCCAGTCCCATCACTTCATGGCAAATAAATGGGGGAAAATGGAAACAGTGAGAGATATTATTTTCTTGGGCTCCAAAATCACTGCAGATAGTGACTTCAGCCATGAAATTAAAAGATGCTTCCTCCTTGGAAGAAAAGCTATGACCAAACTAGACAGCATATTAAAAGCAGAGACATAACTTTGCCAACAATGTCTGTCTAGTCAAAGCTATGGTTTTTCCAGTAGTCACATATGGATGTGAGAGTTGGACTGTAAAGAAAGCTGAGCAACGAAGACTTGATGTTTTTGAAATGCATTGCTGGAGAAGAGTCTTGAGAGTCCCTTGGACTGCAAGGAGAAAGACTTTTGTTTTTATGATTTCAAAATTTGAGACTACTTTTAGAGCAGTTTGGGTTCACAGCAAAATGGAAAGATTTTTACATATCATCCCCCTGGCACTCATAGCCTCCCCCATTACCAAGAGTGGATATTTGATAAATCTGCATTGATGCATCACAATGGCCCAAAGTCCATGACTTCCCGTTGCTCAGACAGCAAAGAATTTGTCTGCAAGAGCAGGACACCTGGGTTCGATCCTTAGGTTGCAAAGATCCTCTAGAGAAGGGAGTGGCAAACTACTCTAGTATTCTTGACAAGAATAACAGGGACAGAGGACCCTGTTGGCTACAGTCAAGCATTCTTCCTCTGCCATGACTTGGCCCCTATCCTCTTTCAACAACTTATTTCACTCAGCACCAGAAGAAAAGCAACCTGCCTTCAAGACTGGACAGCAGAGCCAGTGCAATCATAAGTAGCAGTGGTTTCTACCGAAACAGTTCATGGGAGGAGACCTCAAAGCTCCGTCCCTTCTGCTACAGGCATCACTCTCCTCATCGACAGCACCCTCCCACCCCTCCAAGGTGTGAGTGTCCTCATCAGTGAGGTGGCTTGGTCAGGGAAGAGCTGGGGAGGCCAGCCATCCAGAAACATATAGGAAGATGACTTGGCCAGCATGTGGGAAGATGACCTAGCCAGCCAGTGAAAGGTGAGCATCTCAAGGAGTATGGGTCAGGCAAAGAGGCAAGCTGGCAAAATGCCCTCACCCTCCACACTGGTCTGCCTGGTGTGGTCCCTTGATGGGAAACCTGCTTCCCAGGGCAATGCCTTGATTCTCACTCTCAGCTACAGGACTCCCCGCCTCTCTCAGACATACCAAAAAACACCCTTTGGCAACATCCAAAGCAGGTGAGCTTAAGTGAACACAAGAACATTTTGGGGACCTTGGGAGTCCACATATTTTATAGGATGGAAAGGTGAGAGCTTCCCTTCCTGTATCAGTAAGTGTTCTCCAGAGAATGGAACCAATAAGGTAAGTATAGATGCAGAAATAGATAGAGATAAAGATATAAGAAATCATTACAGGAATTGGTTCATACAATATGGAAGCTGAGAAGCTCTACAGTCTGTCCTCTAAAAACTGAAGACTCAGGAAAGCTGGTGTTGTACTTCTGTCTGAGTTGAAAGGTCTGAGAATTAGGAGACTGAGATTTTAAGTCCTGATCCAAGTCTGAGGCCTGGGGACCAGGAGCCACCTGATATCTGAGAACTGAAAATGCATGTTCCAGCTCAAGCAAAGAGCAAATGCCACTGTCATGCACCTGTTTCTTCTACAGACAGACCTTGGAGATATTGCGCATTCAGTTCCAGATCATCACAGTAAAGAAACATGGCAACAAAGCAAGTCACACAGAATTTCTCAGAGCATATAAATTTGTTTACGTTATGCAATTGTCTATTAAGTATGCACAGTTGTTGTTGCTGTTGTTCAGTCACCAAGTTGTGTGTGACTCTTTGCAACCCCATGGACTGGAGCACGCCAAGGCCTCCCTGAAAGACAAACCACTGCAGTATTCTTGCTGTGAGAACAACATGAGCTGTATTAAAAAAGTATTCAATAGCATTACATATTAAACAAAGAAAAGGTTAATACCTTAATGAAAAAACAAGGCTGTTTAAGAAGGGATGCCATAAATTTCAATTTGTAAAATGAAATGCACTATCTGTGAAGCACAATAAAGTGAGAGGCAGTAAGAGGAAGCATGCCTGCATTTGGTCCTCAGAGGACTGGATAGCTCCCATGCATCCCGTCCACACTGGTGAGGGCTATCTTCTCTCCAGTCTACTGACTCAAACTCTGACTACTACTCTCATGACTCCGGTAGGCACTCACAGACACACTCAGAAACACTGTTTTACCAACTATCTGGGCATCTCTGAGACCAGCCAAGTGAGCAATTGCTCTCTTCTTGGAAGACAGGCTTCCTTTTAGAAATTCTGTACCTGAGCATTTGCTCCACAGTACACAGGGCCACTGCTGCCATTTCACAGCATCTGCTATTTCTCTCTCATCCAAGAGATAAAGGACTTTCAAGGAGCTGTGTGGTTCTTTTCCCGCCAAGCAAAAGTCCTGTTTGCCTGGACATTCCACCTTGAAGAGGGCCCAACTCAGTCACTGCACTGGGACAGCAGGCAGGGAATGGACAACTCTGTCTCTGTTTAAGACATACACCAGTTATGAAGACGGACCTTTGTCAACAAAGTGACGTCTCTGCTTTTTAATATGCTGTCTAGGTGTGTCATAGCCTTTCTTCCAAGCAGCAAGTCTCTTTTAATATCATAGCTACAATCACTGTCTGCAGTGATTTTGGAGCCCAAGAAAATAAAATCAGTCACCATTTCCACTTTTTTTTCCCCATCCATTTGCCATGAAGTAATGGGACTGCATGTCATGATCTTCATTTATTAAAAGCTGAGTTTTAAGCCAGTGTTTTCACTCTCCTCTTTCAGTTTATCAAGAGGCTGTTTAGTTCCTCTTCACTTTCTACCATTTAAGTTGTATCATCTTCATATCTGAGGTTGCTGTTATTTCTTCTGGCAATCTTGATTTCAGGTTGAGCTTCATCAGCACAGCATTTAGCATTATGTACTCTGCAAAGAAGTTAAATAAGCAGGGTGACAATATACAGCCTTGGCATACTCCTTTCCCAATTTGGAAACAGTTTGTTGTTCCATGTCCAGTTCTAACTGTTGCTTCTTGACCAGCATACAGGTTTCTCAGGAGGCAGGTAAGGTGGTCTGGTATTCCCATCTCTTTCAGAATTTTCCAGTTTGTTGTGATCCTAACAGTCAGCTTTAGCATCATCAATAAAGCACAAGTAGATGTTTGGGTTTTTTATTTTTATTTTTTTTTATTCCCTTGCTTTTTCTATGAGCCAGCAAATGTTGGCAATTTGATTTTTGGATCTTCTGCCTTTTTAAAATCCAGCTTGTACATCTGAAAATTCTCATTTCACATACTGTGGTAGCCTAGCTTGGAGTATTTTGTGCATTACCTTGCTAGCAGGTAAATTGAGTGCAATTATATGGTACTTTGAACATTCTTTGACATTACATTTCTTTTGGATTAGAATGAAAACTGACCTTTTTCAGTCCTGTGGCCACTGCTGAGGTTTCCAAATTTGCTGACATATTGAGTACAACACTTTCACATAATCATCTTTTAGCATTTAAAATAGCTCAGCTGGAATTCCATCACCTCCATTAGCTTTGTTAAGAAGCTTTGAAGAAGGCTTTCTTATCTCTCCTTGCTGGATCAAATGGTAGTCCTATTTTACATTTTTGAGGAATATCCATACCATTTTCCACAACGGCTGCATCATTTTAATTCACACCATCAGTGCAGAAGGCTTTCCTTTTCTCCAGATCCTTGCCAGTATTTGTTGTGCTTTTGATGATAGCCATTTTGATAGGTGTGAAATGATATCTCATTGTGGTTTTGATTTGCATTTCCCTGATTATTAGTGATGCTGAACATCTTTCCATATACCTATTGGCCATCTGTATGTCTTCTTCAGAAAAAAATGTTTGCTTAACTTTTCTGCCCATTTTTAATAAAAATTTTCTTTGCTATTTAGGTGAATAAGTTCTTTACATATTTTGGATATTACTTCTTATAATTTACAAATATTTTATCCATGAAGTAGGCAGCATTCCCATTCTGTTGATGGTTTTCTTTGTTGTACAGAAGATATTCAGTATGATATGTAGTTCCATTTGTTTTTTTAATTAACATAAATATATTTATTTTAATTGGAGGTTAATTATTTACAATATTGTATTGGTTTTGCCATACATCAATAATGCATGATACTGGATGCTTGGGGCTGGTTTTGTTTCTGCTTTTGATGTCAGATTAAACAAATCATCACCAAAACCTATAATAAGGAGCTTATTTTTCTTGTAGGAGTTTTATGGCTTCAAGTCTTATGTTCAATTTTTAATATAATTTGAGTTAATTATTGTGTATAGTGTAAGAAAGTGGTTGAGTTGAATTCTCTTGCATGTAGCTGACCTGTTTTTCCAACACCATTTATTGAAGGGATTGTCCTTTCTTCATTGTATATATTCTTCTCTCCTTTGTCATAATGGCCACATATGTGTGAGTTTATTTCTGGGCTCTCTGTTCTATTACACTGAGCTATATGTCTGTTTTTATGCTAGTGTCACACGTTTTGGTAACTATAGCTTTGTAGTATAGTTTGAAGTCAGTGACTGGCATTTTCAGCTTTGTTCTTTCTCAAGATGGCTTTGGCCTCCTTGGTTACATCTATCCCTAGGTAAAATTTTGCTTTCTATCTTGTCTTTTTCTGAATCTAAGATGAATTGTACAATGAGTTTATCCATTATTTCACTTTGTCTTTTCATTAAAATGTCTAGTGAAGAAAGCCACAAAACCTTCTGCCTGAGAATTCATCACATTTGCATGTCATATCCCATATGCAATTTTAAAGATAGTCAATAAACGTAGCTGAATTCTTATGAGTCATCAATATGTTTTAAATGAGCCATCATAAATTCTGAAAGTATATTTCCATATTGGCCTTTACTCTGAAACTTCATAATCAAATAAATTTGATATTTCCTTTTACTTGTATTGCTGTACTTAGCATTAGACACAGTCTTTAAGAATTAGTAAATGAGTACTTGTTAGCTCTAGCATCAATCCTATGTAAAAACTGGACTAAATAAAATACTATGAAAAATTACATCCATCTATAGCATAACGAGACAAATACAAATATATTTAAGCAAAAACTCTTTTTATTTTGAAGAGAAACCACCTGACTGAAGATAATATTAAACCTAAAATTATTGCAAAGGAATTCTGTATACATTCAAACAGTACACACAGTTTATTAGCAGAAGGGTCTTTGGTAAGTCAACAGTTCATCAATTTCTGAGTTCTTTACTATTAGGACAAATGGTTTAAGTTGTTCAAGGATCTATCAAAGCTACATATTTTGTAACACGGGTTGTATGTAACAAAGTCTAGAGTGAATATCCTCAGATGGTCCAGACCAAAACTGTTATCTGTTTTCTCTGGTAGTACAGTGATGCTATAATCAGTCATATGACTGTTGACTAGAAATCAGCATAGGCTAGACAGTCGTTTCCACAGCAGTCATACCCCAAGCCAGTACTCACAGCTGGAGAATATCAGCGGGCAGGAGTGCTCATCCATGGGGAAGTTGTGCAGCTGCAGCTGGCATTCTGCATTTATGGTGAGCCTGTGGGGGAGCCAAGTGTCACTCGAGGTCAGCCAGGAGCAAACCAGCAAAGGCCTTAAGCAAGGTCAGGGGTGGTCACATTACCACAACACAGTGGGCAGGGGGCTGGGGTGCCACATGGAATTCAGTCTTGGCAAGGGCACTATCCATTCAGTATACCATTTGGTTTTTGTGTGTCCTGTCACTTTGTTTTACCTTTAACTATCAGAATCAAAGGAAATGTCCATTAGTAATCTCCTTGTGTCTAGAAATACGCGCCAGTTAAGAGAGGAAACAATTTGAAACCATGTCTCCTTGCTGTCACATATCTTTGTTTTTAATTTGCTTGACTGAATTGAATCCTTCCTCCATTTTGAAACTGATTTATTTGCCTAGTTAGGTATAATGCCAAGTTCATCGACTTGCAGGGAAGATTTCCTGTTTGGCCAGCCTCCCCACTTGAACAGGCAGGTGGTGCCTGCTCTAAATGCATGCATGGCATCTTTTCAAAGCAGACATTCCTGGGGTGTGAGTTTTTGTCAAGGATCCCAGGACTGGCCATGTCTCTATTATGATTTGCTTAAGCTCACATTCATTTCAGAGTCTCATTTATATCCTTTTAAGAATTGATGAGGAAACAGCTATTAAAAAGTCCTGTTTTCCAAATGTAACTCATCAGCAGAATTTCCTGTGGCATTGTTTTTGTTGCTGTTCCCAGTCTGCCAACCTTATAATTTCCCTGAAACTTTAAAATTCTTTACTCTTCTGCTTATTTTGATGCCAATATGTTCCTTTATCTATGTGGCAAATACTTATTTCCTATATGAGTTACAGATTTTTCCTTATGACCACAAATCACTTGCAATTAAAAGCTCCTCATACTGGATGTAGGGGGAGGAAGGTGTGTTCAGGGCTTGGCAGTGGTATTCACCAAGCGGGAGGGCAGAGGGACATGGCCAGAGGCATTAGAGCTACCAGCTTCCCCGGCAGCATGCTGAATCAAATGCCTTTGGGATTTCATGAGGAAATATCACATGGGCAGGTAGCTCCAAGAATCTGGTGCCCAGAAGGGACATTAGGGATTGGAAATAACACGTGGGATGAATCCTCAGCGTGGATATGGAAGCCTTAGGAATGGATGAGCTAAGTCAGTAGGAAAGTGGAAATTGGGTAGAGTCCTAAGGCAGGAGCAGCAGAATGAGGAGGTGCCATATCAGGAGCAGGACAGGAGGTGCAGAAAGCAGCCGCGGAGCAGCAAAGCCAGTGAGAAATCACCCATCCGCACAAGGTGGTCAGGCCAGTGCTCTAGAGAGGTCTCAGAGACGGGGAGGGCAGCCTCCTTAACCCCAGGGCTGGATGAGCAGGAAAGACTGGCATAGCTGCCCATCAAACATTCTGTGGTATGTTGCAGTCATGCGTGCAGTTAGACTCAGGTCACTCTACAGGAGAGACTCTTGAGAGATACAGACCCAAGTTCAAACCCAGGTAATGTTAGTTCCCAATGAAGATTTTGGGCAGACAAGTGAGCTCACGTTCTTTCTGTGAGGACAGCCCGGCCCCCAGGAGGACTCGTTACAAGGTAGCTGTCAATTAAGGATGCATTAGAGAATGCCCTCTGTGCTCTTTTGTTCCTTGTGGTCTCAAATTTGGCTATAATTACATTTATCAATTTGTACACCAAGACATCTTTATTTCTTAATTGAATGGACCTGTGGGTTAAATATATTAAAAGTAATTTCCACAGCCCACTTCTAGCGGAAATGGATACTAATGAAGGAATGAGTATATATTTATTAAAGATTATTTGTATGACATTAGTTTTGCACATGTGGGATTAGGAAAAACTTCTTCAAGACTCAGTAGCATGCTGAACATGAGAAGTGATAGAACCTAGCCATGAAAATAGGGTCCCATTCCTACAGTGATCTAAAGTCCCCAGTGTCAGACCACTAGTGGGATTGAATATTCACTAGCATCTCACCTTAAAGTATAAAGGATTTTCCCATCATTCCAAATTCTGAGGAGTTGATTGGGGGTGGTGATCCAGTGAGCCTCTGCAGTTTTGGAATTTCGGAAGATCGTATCTGGAATCCATATTAACCCCACCATGTTGCTGTTCAAAGTAAGTATTTTCATTGTGCTGTTGAACCTAAGGCGACTGTCAGTCCAGGTCTGAGCAAAAAATATGTCAATTTGATATTCCTGAAAGAGAGCAAAAGGAGGGGAAAGAAATTTCTATTAGTGGATTTTCTGCAGGTTTTGCTTTCTTTCTCAGGAGTTTGGTTCTGCTCATGGTTTCATCCTCACCTGTTAGCATTTAACATCTGCCTGGATCAACATGACAGACACTTAACAAAGGTAACCAATATCATTAGTCAACTGGGAGATAACACGTGAAAACACTCTGTAAATAGTAAACTGTAATAAATACATAAAGGGTAATGAGAGGCCAAGAGGCAGTAGAAAGTGATTCAGAACATAGATGCAGACCTTCCTATACTCCTAAGTCCAAGTTCTGGCAGGTAGCAAAATCTAGCATTCTCTCAGTTCATTCGCTCAGCAGTACCCAACTATAGTGTATAAAATGAATAGAACAGTAGTGTCTATCTACTTCTTAAAGGAGTTATATGGAAGGAAATGATTAAATAAAAAGCTCTAATGCCTGGCACAACACAAATTATCCAGAGAGTATTAGCTTATATACTAATAAAAATGATCATTTTCATCCAAAAGCCTTCTCAAATCACAAATCAACCCAAATCAAACAGAAAAGCAAAAAACAAGCAGCAGCAACAACAACAAAAAAATGGGGCTGACAGCCGCCCAAGTCAAATGCCGATTCCAACAGAGGACTGAGGGGGCAAATGTTTTCTGTAACTGGAAGCAACCCCAGTATGCACAGTACATTAGATACAGGATGGGACTGATGTTACCATGAGACCCAGAGAAATGTCTCAAGTCTGGACCACCTCTGGGGCTCTTCCCCCAGTCACAGTTTAAAGGATTATCTTCAGGTCCACAATAAAGAGTATCCAGATGATTAGTGAGCTTAATATCTTTCATAGTTTTCTTCCATATTACATATTATAAATGAATTATTTTTACAGAGTTCAGTAATTCTCAATAAATCTCATATTTGTACTTTTCATTGAGTTTCTTCTGGTTAAAGAACCTTTCCGAGAGGTAATTCAACAGACCTGTCCAACCTTTCATTAACTGATTCCCTCATTCATTGTCTTTGTTGCACTGTGTCAGGCCCTGCAAACCACTGAGGGCCAGAACTGGGCCAACAGGAAAAGTCTCTGCCTCCATGGGGCTTATATTCCAATCAGGGAAGACAGGCTTTAGACAATTAAGGTGAAAAAAGCATGACATGACCGCTATTGACTATGCTTGGTAAGTTAACACTAGAAATGAATTACCTCAGAGGATAAATGGCCAGTTTGAAAGCAGTTATGAAAGTATGAACAGGGACTGCAGCCCACCATTCCAGTAAACAGAAAGCTTTGCCCAAATTTCCAGTTCTACAAGGAACAAGCCATCAGCCACTGCAGCGGCCCCCTCCACACACCCCCAGCGGTACTCCGCGAGGGGAATTCAGGATGGGGGGATTAAAGAGGGAAGCATTCTGTGGTTTGGAAACTGGCCCTAGATATTTAAGATAAATACCTAAGGGACAATTTCAATGAACCTTGATTCTTACATCTTCTCATACATAGAAAAGCACCAAAATCATTAACTTGAGATACCTCTTCTTTGTAATTATCAGTGATCTTTTGACGTTTGACTACATTTTTTTTTCCCAGCAAAAACTCTATGTCCTGGCTTCCTCCTTAACTCTTCAGAGCCGCTCCTTACAGCCAAGAGGCTGCATCCTAGGCCTAAGTTCTCAGCTGTCGTTGCTGTTGTCTAGCCTCTAAATCATGTCTGACTCTTCTGTGACCCCATGGACTATAGCCCACCAGGCTTCCCTTCTCCAGGGAATCTTCTCAACCCAGGGGTCAAACTCGACTACCTGCATTGTCAGGCAGATTCTTTACCACTGAGCCTAAGTCCTCAGTAAGATCCCCCAATAATACTAAGTTGCAACTTTTAGGTTGTGTGTTTTTCTTCAGTTGACAAAAGAGAAAGGAAAGATAAAGCAAATACTGATTCTTGTTGGAATGGAAGAAAAAAATGCTTTTCATCCCTATCAGTGAATCATAGGATCAAGAAATGCTTAGAGTGTTAAAGCCTATTGAAACAGCTTTGCAGAAATAATTCAGACCCATTGCCAAAAATCTCTAAATAGGTGTCACTGTGCAAATTTTTAACTGTGCAAATATGTCTCCAAGGACAAGATACTAACACATGACTTTTCCATTGAAGGCTGATAGGGCCAAAGTATCTGTGCGTAATTAAAGAGAAAGAGTAAAGTGAAAGTGAAAGCGAAAGCAAAGGGTTGGGTAGAGGCAGTGGCATTTGAAACAAAGGCATAGCACTGATCTTGGAACTGTGTTGACACAAGATCTATGGACACGTAAAATTGGTCTATGAAGTAAGAGACTGGCTAGGTTTTGTTTTTTTTTAATTGAGGGATAACTGCCTTACATTATTTTGTCATTTTTCAGTCATACATCAACAAGAATCAGCCATGGATACGCCCATGTCCCCTCCCTCCCATCCAACTCTCCATCCCACCCTTCTAGATTGTTACAGAGCCCCTGTTTGAGTTCCCTGAGTCATATAGCAAATCCTCATTGGCTATCTATTTTACACATGGAATATTAAGTTTCCATGTTACTTTCTCCATGCAGCTCATCCTCCCCCTGCTCCCATCCCCCATGTCCACAGGTCTCTTCTGTATGTCTGTTTCCCCATTTCTGCCCAGAAAATAAATTCATCAGTACCACCTTTTAGATTCAGAACCTCAAGTCAGGAAAAAAGTCTGACTATTCGAGACTTAGATTTACTGTTGCTTCTCTTTCTGTAATGATAAATTGTTGCCTGGAAAATTTGGATCAAAAAGGAAGCTTATTCTTCAATACCAATATTCCCACAGCTGGAACAGTTAATGGAAAAACGAAATTCCCAGGCAATGGAGTCAAAATCCAAAGAGAAGAGTCTCTGGGAGCCCAACTCTGGGAGTAGAGTTAATCCAGACTTAACTCTAGAATATCAAAGACATTCTCCTCACAGGGAGTAAGACTCCACTCAGGATCTGCCCATTGGAGTCTCAGAATTGCTATAAATCAGTGCTGATTGTGATCATCCTGGCTCTTCTCCATCTTTGTAGCTATACTCTACACATGGCAGTGGGTTAGATAGCTTTCTCTTCAGTTTAGAGGTCAGTGGATCAAGGAAAGCCATGTACATCTTGATATGGTATATCCAGGCAGCCCCAAAGTTGGGGATGGGACTGGGTGGATCTTTTGGGTTGCCTGAATTGAAGAAAGGAAGAGTGTGTCTGTCCTAATGAGGGAGAGACAGACAAAACATCTGGCAGCTAGAGACAGATCATGGTGGGCACTGGTGCAATTCACCGAGTATCCCTGCACTCCTACTTGCAGGCATGTGGTAGAGTCACACACTTCCCTTTCAGGCCCTGAGATACTGTGAAGCAGAATCCACCTGATTCACACCAGATACATATTGTAGGTGCAAAAGGTAGAAGGGAGAGTGGGAGGCAGGGGGTGGGGGCTGCAGTCCTCATTGAGAAGGTGACTTAGAACCAAGACCTCAGTGAGATGCAGAGTGAGCTTGGCAGAGAGATGGCTCCCTTGCAGGGGCCCTGAACACAGAAAGCAGGAAGGTCAAAGACATTCCTGAGAAGCGGGAACAATGTAGTGTACAGAATCAGCCCAGTGGAGTCAGGAAGCAGACCCCTTGCTTCCTTGATGGCAGAATTGTAGCCTAACGATGATTGCTGACTATGAAATAGCCTACATTTGCACAGACAACATGCGAACACACTCAAAACTTTAAATAAAATTCAGGGTGTGAGAATGGCCAGTATGGCACATATAGGTACCCATATTAATTAATTCCTTCTTCCCTTTAACACCAGTTTATTGGGTAAAGAAATGAGGAGAGGATGAAGATGCTCTCCCTAAAGATACAAAGTTCACGTGGACAGTTCAGTTCAGTTCAGCCACTCAGTCATGTCCCACTCTTTGTGACCCCATGGACTGCAGCATGCCAGGCTTCCCTGTTCATCACCAACTCTCTGAGCTTGCTTAAACTCATGTCCATCGAGTCAATGATGCTATCCAACCATCTCATCCTCTGTGTTCCCCTTCTCCTCCTACCGTCAATCTTTCCCAGAGTCAGGGTCTTTTCTAATGAGTCAGTTCTTCGCACTAGGAGGCCAAAGTATTGGAGCTTCAGCTTCAACATCAGTCCTTCCACTGAATATTCAGGACTGATTTTCTGTAGCAGATAAAGGCCCTGAGTATATTTTGGAAAGAATCTAAAACTATTCAGATACTTTTAATTCCAATATTAATCAGGGATATTGAAACAAAGAAAACTTTAAGAATTTTACCAAAGTTGCCAAGGATTCCAAGTGAAAATTTCCAAGTGGGTTTTCATACTGTATACAAATGCAATTATCCTTTAATAAAAAGTAATTTGATTAAAAAAATGGAAAAACAAAACGTCTCCTGCTAACCATTAGTCCTCCTCTTGAAGTCTTTTCTCTCCTTATCATCTCTGCTTTCCATTTATGTCCCTTCACAATACATTTTAAAATGTAGATCTGAGATGAGTAAATAGCAAGCTAGGCAGCATCACCTAATGTCACTCCCATGAGGCACTCCCATGCTTCTGTACCCTCCAGTCACTGATTACTGGAATAGAGACAATAACGATTTTCTCCTAGAGGGTAAACAAAGGCCTGAGAGGTTAAGGAACTTTCATCAAGTCAAAGTCTGCTTCCCAGAATAAAAGGTAACCCTCCTACAACTGTCGATGGGAATGTAAATTGGTACAGCCATTAAAAGATGCTTGCTTCTTGGAAAAAAACTATGAAGAACCTAGAAAGAATATTAAAGAGCAATGAAATCACTTTGCTCACAAAGGTACATATAGTCAAATGTATGGTTTTTCCAGTAGTCATGTACAGATGTGAGAGTTGGACCATAAAGAAGGCCAAGAACCAAATAATTGATGCTTTCAAACTGTGGCACTGAAGAAAATTCTTGAGAGTCCTGTGGACAATAAGGAGATCAAACCAGTCAATCCTAAAGGAAATCAACACTGAATAGTCTTTGGAAGGATTGTTGCTGAAGCTGAAGTTCCAATACTTTGGCCACCTGATGAAAACAGCTGACTCAACTGGAAAAGACCCTGATGCTGGGAAAGATTGAGGCCAGGAGAAGGGGGGTGACAGAAGCTGAGATGGCTGGATAGCATGACTGACTCAATGGCCATGAGTTTGAGCACATTCTGATGAAGAACAGAGATGCCTGGTGTTCTGCAGTCCACAGGGTCACTAATAGTTGACACAGCTGAGTGACTGAACAACAGCCACTATGGAGAATAGTATGGGGATTCCTTTAAACACTAAAAATAAAGCTACATATGACCAGCAAGCCTCCTCCTGGGCCTATGTCTGAAGAAAAACCATAATTTAAGAAGACACATTTATCTCAGTGTTCATTGCAGCACTATTTACAACAGTCAGGACATAGAAGCAGCCTAAATGTCCATCAATGAATGGATAAAGAAGGTATGGGACATATATGCAATAGAATATTAAGTGTGTTAGCTGCTCAGTCATGTCCAACTCTGTGTAACCCCATGGACTGTACCCCACCAGGCTCCTCTGTCCATGGAATTATCCAGATAATCATACTGGAGTGAGTTGCCATTCCCTTCTTCAGGGGATCTTCCCGACTCAGGGATCGAACCTGAGCCTCCCACATTGTAGGCAGATTCTTTACCATCTGAGGCCACCAGGAAAACCCCTCCCAAGTTCAATCCCTGGGTCAGAAAAATTCTCTGGAGAAGGGAATGGCTACCCACTCCAGTATTCTTGCCTAAAGAATTCCACAAACTGAGCAACAATAGAATATTACTCAACCATGAAAAAGAACGAAGCAATGCCCTTTGCAGCAACATGGATGGACCTAGGATTGCCCTACTGAGTGAAGGAAGTCAGACAGGGAAGGAGAAATATGCCTTAAATGTGAAATCTAAAAATAAATGATACAAATGAAATTACTTACAAAATAGAAACAGACTCACTTAAAGTGTTGCTGGAAGTTTTAACTTTTGCTTCAGGTTCAAAGTGAAAGTCACTCAGTCATGTTCGACTCTTTGAGACCCCATGGATTATATAGTCCATGGAATTCTCCATGCCTTCCCAACCCAGGGATCAAACCGAAATGTCCCACATTTCAGGCAGATTCTTTATCAGCTGAGCCACAAGGGAAGCCCAAGAATACTGGAGTGTGTAGTCCATCCCTTCAACAGCAGATCTTCCAGACCCAGGAACTGAACCAGGGTCTCCTGCATTGAGGGCAGATTCTTTACTAACTGAGCTATCAGGGAAACCCCATCAGATTCAAAGGATTTATTAACAAAAGAAACCACTCATTATATAGAAATATGCAGATTCAATATTTAATAGAGACTTATTGAACTTTCAATATATAATCGTTAAAAGAAAAGAGAAATATAAACAGTAGAGGAGAGAAACAGCACATATGTCACTCAATTGGACCAACTAACACCCAGACTCAGTACTGGGAAGGCCTGTGTAACAGCCGTCTGGAGTCCCAGTTGAGAAAGGATCCCAGGCAGTGCATCCACTCCACTGGTGAGACTTTGAATTGCAGTTTTGGGGGTTCCTGTTTATGATGCTAGGCTGCAAGCTGATATCATCATTGGTTTGCAAGCAAACTGCAGCTCTGGTTTCACGTTAATCTTTCTACAATGCTGTTTGTTTTATCTTGTGAGTGATGAGTTTCTCCAGACCCCTTGGGATTGGCTGGATCCAAAGGGCTCAGGAAAATTCCAAGGTTCACTCTGTATCTCACCTATGGTGCTGCTCAGCTTACTGATGACAACAGGTGCACTCGCCAGCAGCCATGAAGTCAGGGCAGTGTCCAGACAGATCTGAAGTGAGGTCGGAGGCCTGCTCTACTTTCTTGCCTCTGAAGCCCGAACAAAATTATTTCCATTTAATTTCCTTTAGCATTCACAGACTAAGAGAACAGACTTCTGGTTGCCAGGGCAAAGGATGGGGGGAAGAGATAGTGAGGGAGTTTAGGATGGACCTGTACATAATGCTATATTTAAAATGGATAACAAACAAAAGATCTTCTGTATAAGAAATGGAACTCTGTTCAATGTTATGTGGCAACCTGGATGGGAGAGGAGTTTGGAGGAGAATAGAAACGTGTAAATGGATGACTGAGTCCCTTAGCTGTTCATCTAAAACTATCACAACATTATTAATTAGTTATACCCCAATACAAAATTAAAAGTTTCTTTAAAAAAGACAAAAGGATACATGCACCCCAGTGTTCGCTGCAGTATTATTTACAAAAGCCAGTACATAGAAAAACATCCATTGACAGATTAATGGATAAAAAGACAAATTGGGAAAACTCAGTAGTGGCCGCAAGACTGGAAAAGGTCAGTTTTCATTCAAATCCCAAAGAAAGGCAATGCCAAAGAATGCTCAAAGTACTACACAATTGCACTCATCTCACACACTAGTAAAGTAATGCTCAAAATTCTCCAAGCAAGACTTCAGTGATAGGTGAACCATGAACTTCCAGATGTTCAAGCTGATTTTAGAAAAGGCAGAGGAACCAGAGATATAATTGCCAACATCCCCTGGATCATGGAAAAAGCAAGAGAGTTCCAGAAAAACATCTATTTCTGCTTTATTGACCATGCCAAAGTCTTTGACTGTGTGGATCGCAATAAACTGTGGAAAATTCTGAAAGAGATGGGAATACCAGACCACCTGACCTGCCTCTTGAGAAACCTATATGTAGGTCAGGAGGCAACAGTTAGAAATGGACTAACAGACTGGTTCCAAATAGGAAAAGGAGGACGTCAAGGCTGTATGTTGTCACCCTGCTTATTTAACTTCTATGCATCATGAGAAACACTGGGCTGGAAGAAGCACTAGCTGGAATCAAGATTGCCAGGAGAAATATCAATAACCTCAGATATGCAGATGACACCACTCTTATGGCAGAAAGTGAAGAGGAACTAAAAAGCCTCTTGGTGAAAGTGAAAGAGGAAGGTGAAAAAGTTTGCTTAAAGCTCAACATTCAGAAAACGAAGATCATGGCATCTGATCCCATCACTTCAATGGAAACAGATGGGGAAACAGTGGGAACAGTGTCAGACTTGATATTTGGGGCTCCAAAATCACTGCAGATGGTGACTGCAGCCATGAAATTAAAAGACGCTTACTACTTGGAAGAAAAGTTATGACCAACCTAGATAGTATATTCAAAAGCAGAGACTAAGGTCCATCTAGTCAAGGTTATGGTTTTTCCAGTAGTCACATATGGATGTGAGAGTTGGATTGTGAAGAAAGTTGAGAGCCGAAGAATTGATGCTTTTGAACTGTGGTATTGGAGAAGACTCGAGAGTCCCTTGGACTGCAAAGAGATCCAACCAGTCCATTCTGAAGGAGATCAGCCCTGGGATTTCTTTGGAGGGAATGATGCTGAAGCTGAAACTCCAGTCCTTTGGCTACCTCATGCGAAGAGTTGACTCACTGGAAAAGACTCTGATGCTGGGAGTGATTTGAGGGCAGGAGGAGAAGGGGACGACAGAGGATGAAATGGTTGGATGGCATCCTGGACTCGATGGATGTGAGTCTCAGTGAACTCTGGGAGTTGGTGATGGACAGGGAGGCCTGGTCTGCTGCGATTCATGGGGTTGCAAAGAGTTGGACACGACTGAGCAACTGAACTGAACTGAATAGTTGAGAATTATGTTTTATGGGAATTTTTAGGATTTTAAGCCTGGGAGACAGCATCTTAAGTAACCTTGAGAAAACTGTTCTAAGGAGGTGAGGGGAGGAATCAGGTTACATAGAAGTTTTGCAACAAAGGGCAGGTAGCCTGAACATCAAAAGATTATTGTTAATTAAAGAAAATAAGATAATCCAAGTTAAAGACTTATCAAGTTTCTATGTATGGGAAGAAACAAGAGTCAGGGCTTACTGAAATCATTCCTCTCATATGCATCCTAGCTATCTGGGGCCAGTATCCTGTGTTTTCACATGCTGAGGGCTCACCATAGGGAGTGGCTGCAATCAGATGGCTGCTAGATGGCAGGTATTCTTTCCTTCCTGAGTTCCCTCACCATCCGTGATGGCGGCAATCGCTGGTGACTTTGACATCTTTGTTTACTGATAAATATTGGCAGGAAACATTCCATTTCTCAGAAGTTACTGGTAGTTTTCTTTATAATACAAAGAAATCACAGGTGCATGCAGATTAGAGGTTGTTTAAATGCTTCATCTAAAAATGTATAATATGTAGTGACAATTAGAATGAAATCATTTTTATTTCTTCCTTATCAGGTATGGGAGCATAACATATATTTTTAGTATTGCTTACTCAAACTTTCCTAGGAAATGAGGGTTTGCAGCTTGCCTCCATCTGCCCCAGCCCTGCCTCCAGCTGTGCAGGCTCCAGGGGCCACACCTGCCTTGAGCCCCCTGAACATTCTCTCCACCTACCCAAAGCTCCTCCAGTCTTTGGAACCCACTGACAGACTCTACCATGTGAGCCCTACTCTGTGCTGAGCATGAGGCTAGTTTATATAAAGACAGATTCAGCCTCCAGGAAGCCAATGAGGCCCACCTGGGCAGTACAGGGAGCTCTTCATGGCCCATGCCTCCCATCTCATCCTAGAACTACTGGACAGGAAGTAGACAGCTGATGGGTGTATCAGTCAGGGAGGGCGGTAACAGAGCCGAGAGGAGTGAGACTGCTTCGGGTACGGTGGGTTGTGAGAAGTATTTGCTACAAGGGTGCCCCGTAGGAACATTCAAAAACCAGGTGACCTCAAGAAGCAATGGGGAGTATGTGGCCTTTCTAAGCAGGTCCAGGACTTGTAACCTGACAATAAGGCCCCCTTTAAGGAAAGGATATAAAAATATAAATAAAATATTAAATAAAAAATATACTTTCAACTACAAATTAGCACTTGCTTGTCAACTACAAATTGGTACTTGCCAAGAGTATTTACCAGTGACTGAACAAAGCTGGTCATAGCTTTTCTTTCAAGGAGCAAGCACCTTTTAATTTCTGTGTGGTCTTTAGATAGACAGATATTTTCAGAAACTGATTTCATGATCCCAATCCTTGTATCTCTTCATATCTAGGAAATCACTAAATCCCTTCATGATTTTATCAGCTCCTTGCACTTTTGTAAACCAGAAGACCTTTTGTAAAGTAAGCACTTGATTGCATTGAACTCTCCCTTCACCAAAATCTTATACATTGACCTTCCCCCACTGCCTCTTTGGGGCAATCTCTCAGAGCTGTCTGAGGTGCTGTCTCCTGGGCTCCAGTCTTCATTTTGCCCCCAAATAAAACTTAATTTACAACTCTCACATTGTGCATCTTCTTTTAGTCAACAGTACACTTAATGAATACAAGATTTTGCATTCATTATGTCAGCAGTCTGGAAGACAGAGCAGTGGCCACAGGACTGGAAAGAGTCAATCCTCATCTCAATTCTCAAGAAGGGTAGTGCCAAAGAACGTGCTAACTACCCAACAACTGCACTCATTTCCTGTGCTGGTAAGGACACATTTAAAGTCTTGCATGCAAGGCTTCAACATTATGTGAACCAAGAACTTCCAGATATCCAAGGCGGGTTTAGAAAAGGAGGAGGAACTAGAGATCATTCACTGGATTATACAGAAAGCAAGGGAATTTCAGAAACAAACAAACAAACATCTATCTCTGTTTCATCAACTGTGGTAAAGCCTTTGACTGTATGGATCATAACAAACTGTGGAAAGTTCTTAGAGAGATGGGAATACCAGACCATCTTACTTGTCTCCCAAGAAACCTGTATGTGGGTCAAGAAGCTACAGTTCAAATCCGGTATGGAACAACTGATTCAAGATCAACTGGTTCAAGATTGAGAAAGGAGTATGTCAGGCTGACAGAAAGGTGGCAACAGGCTCTCTGTTGTCACTCTGGTTGTTTAATCTATACTCAGAGCACATCATGAGAAATGCCAGGCTGGATGATCTACAAACCAGAATCAAAACAGGCACAAGAAACATCAATAACCTCAGATATGAGGATGTCGCCACCCTAATGGCAGAAGCGAAGAGGAACAAAAGAGTCTCTTGATGAGGGTTAAGGAGAAGAGTGAAAGAGCTGGCTTAAGACTAAATATTAGAAAACTAAGATCATGGCAACCGGCCCCATTACTTCATGGCAAATAGAAAGGGGAAAGATGGAAGTAGGGACAGATTTCCTCTTCTTGGGCTACAAAATCATTGCAGATGGTTACTGCAGCCATGAAATCAGATGATGATTGCTTCTTCTCAGGAAAGCGATGACAAACATACACAGTATGTTGAAAAGCAGAGACATTCAGCTAACAAATGTCCGAATAGTTAAGGCTATGGTCTTCCCGGGGTAATGTACGGTTGTGACAGCTGGACTGTAAAGAAAGCAGAGCACTGAAGAATTGATGCCTTCAAACTATGGTGTTGAAGAATCCTGAAAGTCCCTTGGAAAGCAAGGAGATCCAACCAGGCAATCTTAAGGGCGATCAACCCTGACTATTCACTGGAGGACTGATGCTGAAGATGAAGGTCCAGTATTTTGGTCATCTGATATGAACAGAGAGCTCATTGGAAAAGTCTGTGATGCTGGGAAAGATCGAGGGCAGAAGGAAAAGAGGATGAGATAGCTGAATGGCATGAACTTGAACATGAACAGTTCAATGAACATGAACTTGGGCAAACTCCAGGAGATGGTGAGGGACAGGGAGGCCTAGCATGCTGCAGTCCATGGGGTCGCAAAGAGTCAGACACAACTGGGACACTGCACAACAACAACACTTACTTTGAATGAGAAAAACATAAATACTTAAAAGTTTCAAATGCCACAAAATTCAAGAAAAGCAGATTTTGCTTTCATTTGCTAACTGGCTTACCTTCACCGTATTCACACATCCTCTATGTTTTGCCTGCTTGTTCTTTGGTCACTATGGCAATGTCTTATGATGCTAGTTATTTAGAGGGAGAGTATAAAAATGATTATTTCCTCTGGTATAGTGAAACAAAATATTTTATTATTAATAATTTTTTAAAAGAAAAATTTACTTAACTAACTTTGTTATTGGAAATATGTGCATGTTTGGGATACTACTATATTGGGGAAAACCTCAAGCTTCTTTTATATAAAGTTTGGGACTTCTGCATGTGAACTTTGGGTTCTAAGATTTTCCTCCAAGCCACTTACACTTCAGGGCAACTGGACCTTGAGACACAACCACACTGGGATAGGGCCGGGAGTGGCTCATGCCATGAAGATCATCATATACCGAGGCTGCAGGGAACCCCATCCCATTAACCACAGCCTGAAAGCTTCCCCAGCCCCATCTCCTCTTAAAGTCTACACGTATGTGCTCCCAACAAGAGGAACTTGTAATGGAGGAATCAGAGAAGAAAAAATAGCAGTATTATTTTAAATGCCTTGCAGCTGGAAATTTCACACGCTGCTAGGACTTTCCCAGGGGCTGGGAGGAGTTTCTGCAAGAAGGGAGCTCTGAGGCTTAAACTTTGCAAGCATCATGTACATTGGGAAGAGCGAAGGATCATGTGGTGTTCATGTATCTGGACCAGGATTTGCTTGTGGATTTCAAGTAGACCCAATTCAGGATAAGCAAGGGTCTGGAGGAAACACAGCTGTTGCTGGGGATGATGCTAGTAGTCAAAAGAACAGGAGGGAAATCTCCCTTCCTACTGTCCGTATCTCCCAAGTGCCTCAGACTGGTGGAATCCAGCAGGAGGCCAGATGACCAGGCCTGGAAAGGCAGGCTGTGGGGTCAGCCCGTATGATGGGGAGCAGTGCAGGGGAGGATGGGAAATGGATAGAGAATCAGCGGGGTCACAGGAGGGTGGGAAGAGCCTCAATCCAGTTCTGACTGGTGTCTTTTGAGAAGAGAGACATATACAAAAGCAAGATACACATGGATAAAGTGGCCATCTGCCAGCCAAGAAGAGAGGCCTCAGGAGAAATCAACTCTGGCAATACCTGGATCTTGGATTTCTAGCCCCCAGACAAGGAGAAAATATATTTCTGTTCTTTAAGCCACAGGGTCTGTCTGTGGTACTTTCTTGTGACAGCCCTAGCAAGCTAATATAGAGGTCAAATTAAGACTAAATAAAATCATTATGGGCTTCCCTCATAGCTCAGTTGGTAAAGAATCTGCCTGCAATGCAGGAGACCCCAGTTTGGTTCCTGGGTCAGGAAGAGCTGCTGGAGAAGGGATAGGCTACCCACTCCAGCATTCTTGGGCTTCCCTGGTGGCTCAGCTGGTAAAGACTCTGCCTGCAATGTGGAAGACCTGGATTCAGTCCCTGGATTGGGAAGATCCCCTGGAGAAGGCAAAGGCTACCCACTCCAGTATTCTGGCCTGGAGAATTCCATGGACAGTATAGACATAAATGCCTTAGAGGAGTTGAAAGTGTCAAAAGGAAAATACAAAGTTACCCAAAGATGTTCATAACATTTGTTCTTAAACACAGTTGCTGCCACTTTCAAGTTTTTCACTTATAAATACACCTTATCCTTTGCATTCAAACTTTATCTGTCTGAATACTCACTTTAATAGTTTACAAACATTTTTATCCAAGTTTACTTCAAATGGAAAATCTTCTACAGTAAGTTCCCTACATATAAATGAGTTCCATACTGAGAGCATTCATATGTCCATTTTTTTTAAGTCCAACAAAATTAGCCTAAGTACCCAACTAACAATATTGGCTACACAGTACTGCACTGTAATAGAGTCATAATACTTTACATAAAAATAATGCATAAAAACCAAACACAAATTGTGTGTTGTGCAGCAGTCCCACTGCTGGGCATACACACTGAGGAAACCAGAATTGAAAGAGACATGTGTACCCCAATGTTCATCACAGCACTGTTTATAATAGCCAGGACATGGAAACAACCTAGATGTCCATCAGCAGATGAATGGATAAAAAACCTGTGGTACATATACACAATGGAGTATTACTCAGCCATTAAAAAGAATACACTTGAATCAGTTCTAATGAGGTGGATAAAACTGGAGCCTATTATACAGGGTGAAGTAAGCCAGAAAGAAAAACAGTAATACAGTATACTAACACATATATATGGAATTTAGAATGATGGCAACGATAACCCTGTATGCGAGACAGCAAAAGAGACACAGATGTATAGAACAGGCTTTTGGACTCTGTGGGAGAGGGAGAGGGTGGAATGATTTGCAAGAATGGCATTGAAACATGTATAATATCATATATGAAACGAATCGCCAGTCCAGTTCAATGCATGATCCAGGATGCTTGGGGCTGGTGCACTGGGATGACCCAGAGGGATGGTATGGAGAGGGAGGAGGGAGGGGGGTTCAGGATGGGGAACACGTGTATACCTGTGGCAGATTCATGTTGATGTGTGGCAAAACCAATACAATATTGTAAATTAATTAACCTCCAGTTAAAATAAATAAATTTATAATTAAAAAAAAACAAACACAAAAGATAAAACATTTTTAATCTTACACTTCAGTATCTTGAAAAGTACAGTAGTACAGCACAACAGCTGGCATTCAGGGGCTGGCATCGAGTGAACAGACAAGAAGAGTTACTGACTGCAGGAGGGAGAGGAAGTGGGAGATGGTAGAGCTGAAGGATCATCAGCAACAGGAGACAAAGGGCACGCTGCAATCACATTCATGCCTGACGCTGATGGCACTGGTTCTGGTTCCTTGCTGGATTCAATACTACCTACCCCATTGAAAAAATGATCCAGCGATGGCTGGGTAGTATCTTTTGTCTTCATCATAGATGACAAGGCAGTACTGGGTTGCATCCTGAATGGCTGCCACAGCTTCCGTGTGCTATCCTACATTCAGATCCTGTACCTCAAAACTAACAGTGCCGCCTCAAATAAGAAAATCCCTTTGCCATTCCCTGTGTTGTGATGCTCGTCTTAGTACCAGCTATATTACTACCGCTTTTATGCTTGCTTCCAGACCTCTGGGCCTGAAAGAAAGAGACTGTACTACTGTACTTTATATAGTAGAGTTTGGGGTACAGTAAAGTACCCCAAAACAACCACTTATAAAGGATGCATACACATGATAATGTATGTCAGACACACAAACTAACTTACATATATGGACATGCAAATGCACATTTGCACCTCTGAAGTTGGGAACTTGAAGGTTCATATGTAGGAGACTTACTGTATCTTCAGTCTGTATGTGTGTGCATGCACGCTAAGTCGCCTCAGTCATGTCCAACTTTTGGCAAGCCTATGGACTGTAGCCCACCAGGCTCCTCTGTCCCTGGGATTCTCCAGGCAGGAATACTGGAGTAGGTTTCCATGCTCTCCTCCAGGGGGTCTTCCTGGCCCAGGAATGGTACCTGCATCTCTGTGAGTCCTTCACTGGCAGGTGAATTCTTTACGAGTAGTGCCACCTGGGAAGCCTTGAATCTCTACGTGCCCATCAGAAAAATTTTTAAGTGTAGGTGATTCTGGGTGAAAGTAGGTGGTTATGGTGAGTTACCTGCAAAAACAGCATAAGGACTCCTTTCATTTTGTCCATGGCCATGGCCAGCTCCCCCCGCACTGCTTCTGGACATGACCATATGTTTTATAGCAGATCTGAAGGAAGCATAGACTTGGAAAAAGCTTGCATGCAGAAGCTAGCCTGTTTTGCTGCTTTTTGAGAACCCTCAATCACCACCAAATGGATAAGACCAGGCCAGCCTGCTGGAAATTAAATGCCAGGCTTGCAGCCCCAGATCACTTCATGGCAACACCCACACAGATAAGGGACAATATCCTCACCTCACCAGCACCAGCCCACCAGCCTGAGGACTACAGATAGACCTGCTTTCATAGCCCTTTGCTTGATTGTGCTTTTATAAACTGAACATCTGTGGCATCCCTGCACTGTCAGATAATGATTTTAAGCAATAAAGTGCTTTTAATCAAGTTTTGCTCATTGATTTTTTTAAAGATATAATGCTGTTGTAAGCTTACTAGATTGCAATATAGTATAAACATGCACTAGAAAACAAAAAAAAATTCATGTGGCGGACTTTATTGCAATTAAACCAATAGTATCTCTCACGTACACCTCTATGAAAAAAGCACTAGATTTGAGATGGTTTGTTACACAGAAAGCTGACTGGTAGGTTCTTATGTTAGATGTTATATTAGTGTGGCGTGATTATCATCTTCACCTCCTTTTCCTAGAGGGTTTAACCCCTCAGGGTTGTGAATTTTATTTCTCCAAACCTACTATTGCAAACCTCTATTGCAAACTTGGGTCTAATTTTAGATGGTATCTGTAATTTAATTTATTGCAAACTTGGGTCCAGTTTTAGATGGCATTTTTAATTCTTTAAACATAATCAGTATAGGAATGGTATAACCAGTAAAGTAAATAATAATATGTAACCATGATAGTACTCAGATACCTTTGTTGGATTGTTATATAGGTGTTTAAGAGTATTTTCTTGGTATTTGGGGAACTTGTTTGGAATTTTTGTCTGGACTGGAAAACGATTAACAATTATTCCCATTTGAAAATGGGATATAGGATTCCATTATCCAAAAATTGCTATTCACTTTATCCAGGAAGACATTATTATATTTAGATGATGAAAATGCCATTGTAGTAGAATCCATGGTGGAGAAGTTGGTGATACGGTGAAAATAGGGCTAAGAGAACCCCAGTCACAAGAAAAAATCATAAACGTATCTTCACTAACATAAAACACAGACATCCCATAAAATGAATATCAGAGGCTTGCATATCTTAAATAAAAGTTAATGTTACAGACATAGTTTCCATTTACCATTTTTATAACTAGAACCTATCAAAAACTCTGATCTCTGAGGCATTAAAAATGCTTTATAAATTTTATTTATGTATTTTATAGATAATACAAGAAACGTGCACTAATAACTGTCATAGTTTTGTGACTCTAGTCCTCAAAAGGAGTATTGAATGCCTTCTCAATGCGAGCACTGGGCATTCTTCCAAGGTCTTTCTGAACCTGGAGACATGGCACAATTTGAAAGTGGAGGTGTCTTTCAAAACTGCTTTCCTGTCCCTATCCAAGTTTCTCAAAGTTTTGGGGCATCCCAAGCAACTTTGCCAACAGAAGTCCATCTAGTCAAGGCTATGGTTTTTCCAGTGGTCATGTATGGATGTGAGAGTTGGACTGTGAAGAAAGTTGAGCACCAAAGAATTGATGCTTTTGAACTGTGGTGCTGGAGAAGACTCTTGAGAGTCCCTTGGACTGCAAGGAGATCCAACCAATCCGTACTAAAGGAGATCAGTCCTGGATGTTCATTGGAAGGACTGATGCTGAAGCTGAAACTCCAATTCTTTGGCCACCTCATGCGAAGAGTAGACTCATTGGAAAAGACCCTGATTCTGGGAGTGATTGAGGGCAGGAGGAGAAGGGGATGAAAGAGGATGAGATGGCTGGATGGCATCACTGACTTGATGGACATGAGTTTGGGTAAACTCCGGGAGTTGGTGATGGACAGGGAGGCCTGGTGTGCTGCTATTCATGGGGTCGCAAAGAGTTGGACACAACTGAGCAATGGAACTGAACTGAACTGAAGCAACTTCATGATGAGGAATGCCGGGAACCAGGAGATATCCTGGCCCAGGTCTCATCTTCCATATGAGACTTGCTCCTAAAGTTAGAGTTGCAAAGAAAGGTCACTGCACTTGTTTTTCCTTCCACTTCTAATCCCAGTATGTCCTGAGAGATGCATAGCCTGGAGCCAGAAACTTGTGCAAGTTTTAATACAAAAGAAAATAATTATTCATATATCACTGTTAATTGAATTGTGAAATGTATATATCAAGAATATGGGGCCTTT
Source organism: Nanger dama (assembly GCA_917880005.1). Lineage (NCBI taxonomy): Eukaryota > Metazoa > Chordata > Mammalia > Artiodactyla > Bovidae > Nanger > Nanger dama. The sequence continues at coordinate 4,532,583 of CAKJTW010000044.1, read as the reverse complement.
GCCGGGAACCAGAGTGAGGAATCCCACTGGTGACAAGGTCATGCGGCAGAGGCCTGATGGGCAAGGTGAGTCAGACCTCAGGGTTTCCTCCTGGTATTTCCTGAGCATGTATACCCCCCTCCCAAAATAAGAATCTGCCTGCCCTATTATTGTGCTTTTCCACTCTTCTGACACACTGTGGAAAAAGTCAACTCAGGGCTTTAGTCTTCTGCATTTGAAAGGGATGTTTCAGCTCATACCCCCTCTGATAACTCTGTAGCTTGCCTAACAGGTTCCCCTGGACTTTTACATCTTGTGAATTGCTTACAGCCCCCAACCCCGAGAGGCACAAAGCTTAAAAACATCTTAAAGATACAGAGCCTTTTCTAAAGAGCAAAAAATCGTATTGGTGACGGATTTCACTGTTGACTCATTGATTGCTGCCAGGCCTCCATATTCTTTATCTTTTAGACACCTGGGAGGATATTAATCAATGTAATCAGGATATGGAAAAAAGTATATAGTAGTTTTGATGTTAGCAACACCAGACTTTTGAGTTAATTACTTTTCTTTTGTTATAAATCACTGTACTCCTTTTATTTATTATAAATTGCTGTATCTTTGCTATGTAAGAATGTAACTTTATTTAGTGCTTTCTGAGAGTAGCACCAGACTTTGAGAAAAACAACACAAATAAGTCTTCTGGTTGACAAACCCTTATCAGAAAAAAGAATGTTAATTGGCCCTTTTGGCTGGAAGATGATGTAAATCACCTAAGACTTGTGTATACAATTAGGTATGCAGAGAGAAAGCTTGGTTTTGATAAGAGTCTGGGCTGCTAACGCTGCATAATTTTGTATTACCCATTGATCTCTATGTACAATCAAAAAGGTATAAAAGGCCTTTCTAGACAATTGAGGCTGGGCCAGTCATTGGAAGGACTGGCTTCCCCCGTGTCTCGTCTTTAATTTCAGGCTGAATTCCCACCTGGGGGCGTGGAGGCTTGCCATGTCTACTTACTTGCCCCGCCTTCTAAGATCCGTAAGAGAGAGAGCCCAAGGTGAGGCACTCTCCTATATTCAAACGGGCGTCGGTGGCCCAACATAGATGGTGCAAGTTCCTTGTCTGGAACTTTATTGGTTTTCCACATAAACCAAGTTATTCAGCCTCTTTTCTCCACTTAATTTTCCTACTATACTATTTCTTCCGAATCTAATCTTATATTTCTGATTAAATAAATAAATAAGTTTTTCCTCGCCTACGCCATTCACCCTTCGAATCACGCTGGATCCACCGGGGCTGGACCCCGGCAGCCATTTATACTTAAGAAAGGCTTCCCTTGTAGCTCATATGATAAAGAATATGCCTGCAGTGCAGATGACCCAAGTTCAGTTCCTGGGTTGGGAAGATGTAACCCACTCCACTATTCTGCATGGAGGATTCCACGGACAGAGGAGCCTGGCAAGCTACAGTCCATGGGGTTGTAGACAGTCAGACAGAACTGATTGACCAATCATTTCCACTTTTCATCCTTAATAAATTATTTATTAAATTAATTTTTATTAATTTATTAAATTAAATTAAATTTATTAAATTAATAAATTATTATCTTCAAATAGTCGTAATTGAAAAAACTTGAGGAATTATTATATGGGTATGTATACTGTGAAAAGGAGTATTTCCTGCCATATTAATAAACAAGGATGTCACAGCCATCAAAGATTCCAGCCAACCAAATATGAATTTCTGAGTCCAGAAAGAATAGGCCTGCTTTACGGCAGCCATCAACCACTCCCACTTCCCATGGCTAGTGTTGAGGAGGGGAGGTGGGAAAGGCAAATGTGAAAAGCACAGGCAGCAGCCACTAGAAGCTCCCCCCTGCCATGAGCACTGACCTCACTAAGCGCTACACCCCCATGAGCACTGGCCCCACTAGGTGCTCCCCCAATGAGCACTGACCCCACTAGGTGCTCCTCCAACGAGCACTGAATCCACTAGGTGCTCCCCCAATGAGCACTGACCCCACTGGGTGCTCCCCAATGAGCACTGACCCTACTGGGCACTCCACCCATGAGCACTGAACCCACTAGGTGCTCCCCTCCATGAGCACTAACCCCACTAGGTGCTCCCCCAATGAGCACTGACACCACCAGGCGCTCCACCCATGAGAACTAACCTCACTAGGTACTCCCTCCATGAGCACTAACCCCACTACATGCTCCACCCATGAGCACTAACCCCACTCGGTACTCCCTCCATGAGCACTGACCCCACTAGGTGCTCCCCCAATGAGCACTGATCCCACTGGGTGCTCCCCCAATGAGCACTAACCCCACTAGGTGCTCCCTCCATGAGCACTGACCCCACTAAGTGCTACACCCCCATGAGCACTGGCCCCACTATGTGCTCCGCCCATAAGCACTGACCCCACTAGGCGCCCCCCTCCATGAGCACTAACCCCACTAGGCGCCCCCCTCCATGAGCTCTAACCCCACTAGGCGCACCCCTCCATGAGCACTAACCCCACTAGGCAGCCCCCTCCATGAGCACTAACCCCACTAGGTGCTCCCCCAATGAGCACTGACGCCACCAGGTGCCCCCCAATGAGCACTGACCCCACTAGGCGCCCCCCTCCATGAGCACTGGCCCCACTAGGCGCCCCCTCCATGAGCACTGACCCCACTAGGTGCTCCCCTCCATGAGCACTGGCCCCACTAGGCACCCCCCCTCCATGAGCACTGACCCCACTAGGCGCCCCCCTCCATGAGCACTGACCCCACTAGGCGCTCCCCCTCCATGAGCACTGGCCCCACTAGGCACCCCCCTCCATGAGCACTGACCCCACTAGGCGCCCCCCTCCATGAGCACTGACCCCACTAGGTGCTCCCCCTCCATGAGCACTGGCCCCACTAGGCACCCCCCTCCATGAGCACTGACCCCACTAGGCGCCCCCCTCCATGAGCACTGACCCCACTAGGTGCTCCCCCTCCATGAGCACTGACCCCACTAGGCGCTCCCCCTATGGCACTGACCCCACTAGGCGCCCCCCTCCATGAGCACTGACCCCACTAGGCACTCCCCCACTGGCACTGACCCCACTAGGGGCTCCCCTGATGGCACGACCACACTGGTGCTCCCTCTCCATGGCACTGACCCCACTAGGTGCTCCCCCTCCATGAGCACTGACCCCACTAGGCACCCCCTCCATGACCACTGACCCCACTCAGGCACTCCCCACTGGCACTCCTGGCACCCCCACTAGGTGCTCCCCTGATGAGCACTGACCCCACTAGGTGTTCCCCCAAGAGCACTGACCCCACTAGGAGGTCCCCTGATAAGCACTGACCCCAGACAGCTGAGATGCATATGAAAGGGATGGTTTCAGTAAGCCCCGACTCTTGCATCTTCCCATGCATAGAAAAGCTCTAATTTCATTAACTTGAGATACCCGGTTTTCCTTAATTAACAATATCTTTTGATGTTCAGACTACCTGCCCCTACTTACAAGCTTTTATATAATCTGACTCCTCCCACTGCCTCCTCAGAACAGTTTTCTCAGGGTCACTTGAGATGCTGTCTCCAGGGCCTGAGTCCTAAAATTTCTACCCAATAAAACATAACTCTCAATTTCTATTTTGTGACTATTTTCTAAGTCAACAATACATGCATACATATTTATGTATATATATGTATTAAGCTAATGCATATTAAATATATGTAACTATTAAACATAGTATAGAATTATATCTATATACTAACTTATGAAAAAGCATGACTGGCCATGGCTAGAGTGAGAACATGAAGTAATATCACCTTTTACAAATACCATGTTAACATGGCTCTCACTTTCACACACACATATCACTGAACATGAGCAAAGATTCATAAAAACTCTTGCAAATACAGAGAATATTGAGGGGGAAATAGTCACAATTCTGAGAGCTAGTTTCTAATTCATTAATGCTGCTCAATTTAGCAAGGCAAGTTTTACTGTCCATTTTGAAAAGTAATTCAAATGATGTCCTTTCTTGTCATAAGTGAAAGTGAAAGTGAAATTGAAGTCGTGTCCGACTCTTTGAGACACCAGGGACTGTAGCCTACCAGGCTCCTCCCTCCATGGGATTCTCCAGGCAAGAGTATAAGGTACTGTCAACTACAAATTGACACTTGCCATTGGCACTTGCCATCTGCCTCTATGAAGATTAAATCATGTTTTGCTACAGCTGCTGATTTTCAACACCCCCTGAAAGGAGTTCAAGGCGGAGCGAAGAAAAGAGTACTCTGCACTTGGTAGGGGGAAGGGGATTGGAAGAACAGCTTTTCAGATGGTCAGGTATTTTTAGGGGCTAATTTTATGAGTCCAATTCTTGTATTTCCTCATATCTAGAAAAGCACTAAAATCTTTCATGCTGATGACTGCTCCTCATGACTAGCAGAAACCTTCTGCCAAAGGAAAAAAATAATCTGCTTGATTACAAGTACTCCCCCCTTCACCAAAATCACGTATATACTGACCTCACATCCTGCCTCTTTGGAGCAGTTTTCTGTGGTGCTATATCCTGGGCTATAGTTTTTAATTTGCTCCAAATAAAACCTAACTTGCAACTCTCAGGCTGTGTATTTTTTTTTTTAATTCAACAGTACCCTTTGCAGAGAGAAGTGTAAAGAATACCAGGGTGAATGCAGGTGCCTGGATATGGGCCTGGGTTCTGGGGTGGCCTGAAGAGCCCCTACATTAGATGTCCGCAAATATCTAATCTGCGTTCTCCACCCTTCAATGTTAGTGCCTGTAAGACCAGAGGGAGCACCTTTCAGGAATGAACTCACAGTCTCTTGGATCTGCCTCAACTTTCAGGAGAGGCAGAGAAGGCCAACAATGGCTTTGCTTATTGTTTAAATATCAAAGTTTGGCAAGATTCACACCTTCAATGTATTGTTTTCATACCAGTAAGAAGGCTTTTCATACAACTTTCTTTTATTTAACTTAAGATGACTTTGTTCAGTATTCTGTCACTAGAAAAGTCCCTGGTGTTGGGAATAATTGAAGGCAGGAGGAGAAGGGATGACAGAGGGTGAGATGATTGGATGGCACCCCCAGTTCAACGGACCTGAGTTTGAGCAAGCTCTTGAAGACAGTGAACGACAGGGAAACCTGGTGTGCTTCAGTCCATGAGGTCACAAAGAGCTGGACACAACTGTGCAACTGAACAACAACAACTACCTATATGGGGGAAAAAAACCACGAAAAAAGAATGAATATATGTATATGGATGATTGAATAACTTTGCTGTATACCTGAAACTAACCCAATATTGTAGACCAACTATGCTCCAATTAAAAAAAAATTAAATGACTTTGTTAACATGAATTTCTTCTAGAACATCTGTCCATCACTTGCCTAGTATATTTTCTTTCCAGATAAAACCTGTTTTCTGTGTTATTATATGTAATAAAATACAAGTTTTAGGAAGTTTCACAAAGTTAAACGTCAGTAGCAAATGATATTTCCCTTTTCTTCTCTCTAGTTTGAATACTGGACAACACTTATTCCCCAAAGAGTCAGAAACATTCCCCTGGAAGGGTTTCTTCCAAACGCTGTCTCATCTACACAGGGATAACTTCCCAGTGCAGAAAGTTGATTCAGTATTCACTGATGCCAGGACAGGGATGTATGTATTCACTGATGTATGCAAGGGATCTGGAGGATAATGCCCAGCAAGCCCAGGACATGGGCAGGACACCATATCCTTCAGAAATAATCCATTCCCTAAGTTAAATTTTTAAATAGTTAGCGAGCTTCCACCGAGAGGCTTGCCATAGTACAGCATCTTGAACAGGAGATAAGAAGAGAGGCCTGAGCTCTGGGTATGGCTCTGAGCACCTCAGCCCATGTGTGCCCAGTGTCTTTGCCAATAAATAAGGTGACCTCCAAGGTCTCTGCCGCAGTGAATGCCTATTTCTAAAGAAAGTGAAAGACACTGGTTACAAACTGCTACGTCTCTGTCCATGATCTAAATGATCATGATCAACATGCCCTCACTTTGTTGAAAGTTCACAACATATCAATATCCCATTTTACAGACAGGAACTAAAGGATCGAGGAGTCATCCACCCAATCAGTGACAGACCTTTGCTGAAGCTCATGTTGTTTTTAAATGTCTTTTTCACAACTGTGCTCAGCAATAGTGAGGGCCCCCCTCAGCTCCCCAGAACCTCAGTCAAGAGGCTGAAAGTGGGACACACACTTCGGGTGCCAGCCCCCATCCCAGTAAGTTGTCTTCCAACAGGTAAAGCTAAATTTATGAGGAGAAGGACACATTCCACAGATCTGAGGTTCCTTCGGGCAAAGTAACACTGTGCTCTGCTGTGCTTAGTCACTCAGTCATGTCCAGCACTTCGCAGCACCATGGACTGTAGCCCACCAGCCTCCTCTGTCCATGGGATTCTCCAGGCAAGAGATACTGGAGTGGGTTGCCAGGCCCTCCTCCAAGGGATCTTCCCAACCCAGGGATCGAACAAAGATGTCCCACATCTCAGGCTGATTCTTACCGTCTCAGCCACCAGGGAAGTCCAGAGTAACATTAACTGAACTGAATCACAAATTGACAAGGCATTCAGCAGCATTCCTCAGGCACCATCATGGTAAGGGACTAATGGGGATTTCTGACTTGAATGAGAAGCCTTTTTAGCTCCTGGGACCTCATCAGGGATTTAGAGAATTCACATAATGTTCCAGATAGCTGCCTAAGAAGGAAGTGGGACTTCATAGCATTTTCCCTCCCCTTTCCAGCAGAGTACATCTGTTACCCTAGGGGACCTTCAGCATTAAAAATGAATTAAAGGAAGTAAATCTCTCCTTTGGGACATTTATTTACAACAAGCCCTATAAAGCTAACAGTGGAGGCTGAAAAATGTAACTTCCCTGTGCCTGAAGAAAACTCTTGTAATTCTGTACTGAGTTACATTTAAAATTAAATATTTTAAAAGATGGGTGTCCAAGATATCTGCTTTGAGTTTTCTCTCAGAATAATAAATTACTTTCCCTTTAGGCACTGTTCTGAAGTACTTGTCACCAACCAAAAGGGAATCATGAGAATGTCAATGTAAAGTGAGTTAGTAATACTTTGTAGTAGAAGATGTATCAGGTGCTTATGTAAGCATGTTTTATTTTGTGTTACTTGATTTTTACCCTTGAAGAACTGGCTTGGGCTCTTTAACCTATCAGAAACTTCAAAACCAGCATTCTAAATTTGATAGTGCTTTTGTTTTTAACATGGTGGGTGTTAGCAGTGGATATCATTACATGGGTATTACATGGTGGGTATTACAAGATATGTTAACAGTGATCACCCACATTGTTTGAGGAAAAGGCGTGGTGAGGCTCACTTTCCCTTCAGATTGATTGAAATACAACTGACATATAACATTGTGTAATTCCAGGGTGTACGATGTGTTGATTTGTTATATCTAAATATTGTAAATGATTACCACCATTGCATCAGCTGAGGTCCTCATTTCTTCACATAATAACCATTTTATTTTGTAGTAAAAATATTTAATTCCTGTCTTGCTTCAGTCTCTAAATCAGGTAAAAGATGCCCTATCCACTATTTAATGAGTCTTTTCAATGAGGTTTTGTTTTGTTTGGAGCTCAAAAATGTTTGATCATTCCATGAGAAAATGGTTTAAGTTTTGCCATATGATCAATGGTTAGTGACCATTCCTGACGCAAGTTCATAGTCAAATCACATTTAATCCTCAGAATGAAGAATTCCTTTTTAAATATTTTGCCAAAGGAATGCACTGATCAGAGTAAACACACCCTTTCAACACAAGAGACGACTCTACAAATGCACCTCACCAGAAGGTAAAAACCAAAATCAGATTGATTATATTCTCTGCAGCCAAAGATAGAGAAGCTCTATACAGTCAGCAAAAACAAGATCGGGAGCTGACTGTGGCTCATATCATGAATTCCTTATTGCAAAATTCAGATGTAAATTGAAGAAAGTAGGGAAAACCACTAGACCATTCAGGTATGACCTATATATGTGTGTACAATGGAAGTGACAAATAGATTAAAAGGATTAGATCTGATAGAGTGCCTGAAGAACTATGGATGGAGGTTCATGACATTGTACAGGAGGTGGTGACCAAAACCATCTCTAAGAAAAAGAAATGCAAAAAGGCCAAATAGTTGTCTGAGGAGACTTACAAATGGCTAAGAAAAAGAAGAGAAGCAAAAGGCAAAGGAGAAAAGGAAAGATATACCCATCTGAATGCAGGGTTCCAAAGAATAGCAAGAAGAGTTAAGAAAGCCTTCCTAAGTGATCAGTGCAAAGAAATAGAGGAAAACAATAGAATGGGAAAGACTAGAGATCTCTTCAACAAAATTAGAGATATCAAGAGGACATTTCATGCAAAGATGAGCTCAATAAAGGACAGAAGTGGTAGGGACCTAACAGGAACAGAAGGTATTAAGAAGAGATGGCAAGAAGACAGAAAAACTGTGCAAAAAAGATCAACTCCTATAAAGAAACCTCTAGGCGACAGCAGCAGACCCCAGACCTCCAGGGGGACAGGGCAATCTCCCTGAAATGAGGTAGGAGAGAGGATGGAGACGTAAAAAGTGAAAAGATGGAGAACTCCTTGGGCAGGACTTGTGTGCTGAGGAAGGGAGTGGGTCCTGAAACAGGAAGTGTTCCCAGGCACAGGGATGCTACCCCACAGATGCACGCAAGGGGGAGCTGCAGAGTCTTGGAGAAATGGGCAAAGCAGGGATTTAAGAGGGCAGTAAACCAAGTTGCACTTCTCAGCCTGTTAACAGCTCCCCGACTGTGGCTGCAACCAGACAGTGGCTGGGGACTGAGAGTATGCCTCGGGGAGGCATACAAACCTAGCCAGCGCTCACAGCCCCTTCAACACAGAGGGCGGGCACAGGTAGCTGAGTGAGGTGCAGCGCACAACCCTTGTGGTACAAAGTGCAGGCCCGGGGTGCCAAGACAAGGGAGGCGCACAGACTTGGGCAGCACGCACAACCCTCGCAGCACAGCTGAAGGAAGGGTGGAACACATAAGCTCCACAAGAAAGAGGGCAGGCGGTGAGAGGAAACAAGTGCACCAAAACCTCACGACGCAGACGCAGAGGGCGGGCAGAGGGAGCCCAAACAAGTGCACCCTAGAAGCAGGACGCAGAGGCCAGGCCTGGGAAGCCGGAACAAGTGCACACTAGCCCCGAGACGCAGAGGGCGGGCCCCAGAAGCCGAGACGAGGGCCACAAGCCCCGTGACACAGAGAGGAGCTCAGGGGTGGAGAGGAGCCCACACAAGCCTCCGCCACGCAGAGGGCAGGAAGAGGGCCACACACGCCCCACTCTGCAAGCTTCAGCCAGCGGCGCAGGGCGGAGAAGCGCGGCCGGGATCCCAGGCACAGCGGGGCTGGCGGCAGGGAAGGTAGCAGGAGAGGGCCACTTCGGGAGGCGGCTGCGGAGACAGACGTGTTTAACACTGCCAAAGCCAGAAGGCATTCTGAACCCACGGACACTCCAAAACTTACCACTGGACACTGCACTGCCCTTCAGAGAGACGAGATCCAGCTCCATCGACCAGAACACAGGCACGAGCTCCCCAACCAGGATATATCACAGGACATTAACCCAAACCAGGCACAGGGGCAGACCCCACAATCAAGAAGAAATGTGACCTTGAGAAGCATTTTTTTCTTCTTTTTTTTCTTATAATTCATAATTTTTTTCCTCCTACATATTTCCACCTTCACATTAGCCCTTTTCAGTGCTGTGGAGTTTTCCTCTTGGACTTAACTGACTAAAAAAAAAAATTCATTTAAAGATTTTTCTCTTTTTTTCTTATAAATCACACTGTTTATTGCCCCTACATATTTCTACATTCACATTAGTCTTTTGTGGTGCTGTGGAGTTTTCCTTTTTGTGTATCTTGTCATTAAAAAAATCATTTTAAGATATCTATTTTCTTTTTTCACCTTTTTTTAAGATGAGTTTTTGATTTTGTTTTTGATATATTCAACTGCTTTTCCTACAGTTCTTTACCAGCTGTAGCGATTCCTGAATACATAGAAATCTTTGCCACATATGTCTTTCATCTTTGCTTTTCTACTTTTTCTGTTCTCTCTTTTAACCTCTTTTCCACCCCCTCCTTTTCTCTTTCCCTTCCTTCTCTTCTTTTTTTAATCTCTTTTTCTCCCTTATTAGATTCACTCTCTTTTTCCCCAAGCAACTTGAACTGCTGAGCTCTCTTTTCTATATTCTCCAGCTGGCCCTCTGCTCATGCAGTTTTCCAGACTGAGCATGAGCTCGTTCTGCTTTTAATTGGTTGATATCACCTTCCATTTGCCTTGTTCACCAAGTCAATTTCCGGTACTCTTTTCTTTATAACATTTTGGTTATAACTGTGTGTGTGGAAGTTTGTGTATCTGTCTCTGCAATTACCTGCCTGATCTGCTTGATCTCCTCCCACTAGAACACAGGTACAAGTCATCCCTAACAAGAAATCAACACAAACCACCCAACCAATATTTCCCTCTGAAGGCAAAAACCAAAGGAAGATGGAATACAACCCTAAAGCCTGAGAAAAGGAGACCTCAAGTGGAGCAAGTTAGAGGAAAAGAATGATGAAAAGACAGAAATAGAGCACAGATGAAAGAGCAAGGTAGAAACTCACAAGACCAGATAAATGAAGAGGAAATAAACAGATTCCCTGAAAGAGAATTCAGACTAATGATAGTAAAGGTGCTTCAAAGTCTTGAAAATAGAATGGAAAAATGCAAGAGACATTGAACACAGCTAATACAATCATCAAGGACATAGAAGAAATAAAGAATAAGCAAACAGAGATGAATAACACAATTACTGAAATTAAAAATACTCTATAAGGAACCAGTAGCAGAATAACTGAGGCAGAGGAATGGATAAGAGAGTTGGAGGCTATGATGGTGGAAATAACTGTTGAAGAGCAGAAAAAAGGGAAAGGAATGAAAAGAATTGAGGATATCCTCAGAGACCTTTGGGACAATATTAAATGCACCAAAATTCAAGTTATAAGGGTCCCAGAAGAAAAAGAAAAAAGGCACCGAGAAAAATTTTGAAGAGATTATAGTTGAAAACTCCTCCAAATGGGAAAAGAAATAGTCAAGCAAGAAGCACAGAGAGTCCCTTACAGGATAAACACAAGGAGAAACACATCAAGACACATATTAATCAAGTCAACAGAGATTAAGCACAAAGAAAGAATGTTAAAATCAGCAAGGGAAAAGCAGTAAGTAACATACAAGGGAAAGCCCATATGATTAACAGTGGATCTTTCAACAGAAACTCTGAAGGCCAGAAGGGATATATTTAAAGTACAGAAAGTGAAAAATCTGCAATCTAGAGCTCATTACTAGATTACTAGATCTCAACAAAGAACTCATTCAAAATTGGTGGAGAAATCATATCTTCACAGTCAAGCAGAAGTTGAGAGTTTAGCACCACCAAACCAGCCTTGTAACAAATAATAAAGGGACTTACATAGCCAGTAAACACAAGAGAAAGGAAAGACCTACAAAAACAAACCCAAAGCAATCAAGAAAATGCCAGTAGGAACATATGCATCAATAATTACCTTAAATGTGAACGGATTAAATGCACCAACCAAAAGATACAGAATGAGTGAATGGATACAAAAACAAGACCCATATATATGCTGCCTACAGGAGACCCACCTCAGACCTAGAGACACATGCAGACTAAAGGTAAAAGGATGGAAAAAGATATTCCATGTGAATGGAAAACAAAAGAAAACTGGAGTGGCAATCCTTATTTCAGACAAAATAGGCTTTAAAAAGAAAGGATATTATAAGAAACAAAGAAGGACACTATATAATGATCAAGGGATCAATCTAAGAAGAATACATAACAATTGTAAACATTTACGCATCCAACATAGAAGCATCTCAATACATAAGCCAAATACAAATAGGCATAAGAGAGGAAATAGACAGCACGATCATCAAAAAAGAGAATCAATAAGGAAACACAAACCTTAAATGAAACATTAGACCAAATGGACCTAATTGATATCTTCAGGACTTTCCACCCAAATTCAGAAAAATACACTTTCTTCTCAAGTGCACATGGAACATTCTCTAAGATAGACCACATCTTTCAAGCCTCAGGAAATTTAAGAAAATTAAATTCTATCAAGTATCTTCTCTCACCACAATGCTATGAGACTAAATATCAACTATGGGGGGGGACTGCAAAAAACTGTTAACTCGTGGAGATTAATTAATATATTACTAAATAAGAAAGAGGTTATTGAAGAAATAAGAAAGGAAATAAAAAGATTCCTGGAAACAAATGACAATGAAAACACGATGACCCAAAGCCTAAGGGATTCAGCAAAGGAAGTTCTAAGAGGGAAGTCTATAGCTATACAATCATACCTCAAGAAACAAGAAAAGAATTGAATAAACAATGTAAGTCTACATCTAAAACAGAATGATAAAGAAGGGGAAAAAAACCCAAAGTCAACAGAAGAAAAGAAATCATAAAAATCAAAGCAGAAATAATTGAAAAGAAATAAAGGAAACAATAGCAAAGATTAATAAAACTAAAAGCTGGTTCCTTGAGAGAAAAATAAAGTTGATAAATACTAACTGGACTCATCAAGAAAAAAGAGAGAAAAATCAAATCAACAAAATTAGAAATGAACAAGGAGAGGTTACAAAAGACAACAAAGAAACACAAAGGTTCATAAGAGAATATTATTAATAGCTATATGCTAATAAAATGGACAATCTAGAGGAAATGGACAGATGGTTAGAAAAGTTCAACCACCCAAGACTGAACCAGGAAGAAATAGAAATTATGAACAACACAACTGCAAACACTGAAATCTAAAGAGTGATCTAAAATCTCCCAAAAACAAAAGCCCAGAGTCAGATGGCTTCACAAGGGAATTCTTTGAAACATTTAGAGAAAAGCTAATGTCTACTTTTCTGAAACTCTTCCAAAAATTGCAAAGGAAGGAACACTTCCAAACTCATTCTTAGAAGCTACAATCACCCTACCAAAACTAGGCAAAGACAACACAAGAAAAGAAAACTACAGGTCCATATCACTGATAAACATAGATGAAAAAAATTCTCAACAAAATTCTAGCAAACAGAATTCAACAACATTAAAAAGCTCATATACCATGATCAAGTCAGGTTTATTCCAGGGATGCAAGGATTCTTCAAAATATGCAAATCAATCAGCGCGATACACCACATTAACACACTGAAAGATAAAAACCATACGATCATCTCAATGGATGCAGAAAAAACCTTTGACGAAATTCAGCATCCATTTATGATAAAAATGCTTCAGAAAATTGGCATAGAAGGAACCTGCCACAACATAGTAAAGGCCATGTATGAAAAGCCCACAGTGAACATTATTCTCAATGGTGAAATATTAAAAGCATTCCCTCTAAGATCAGGAACAAGACAAGGGTGTCCACTCTCACCACTATTATTCAACATAGTTTTGGAAGTCCTAGCTATGGCAATTAGAAAAGAAAAAGTAATAAAAGGAATCCAGATAGGGAAAGAAGAAGCAAAACTCTCACTGTTTGCAGATGACATGATACTATACATAGAAAATCCAAAAGAAACTATCAAAAAAATTACTAGAGCTAATCAGTGAATTCAGCAAAGCCACAGGATATAAGGTCAATACACAGAAATCACTTGCATTCTGATATACAAAAATTATGCAAAATCAGAAAGAGAAATTAAGGAATCAATCCCATTCACCATTGCAACAAAAAAGAATAAAACAACTGGGAATAAACCTAAGTCAAGGCTATGGTTTTTCCAGTGGTCATGTATGGATGTGAGAGTTGGACAGTGAAGAAAGCTGAGCGCTGAAGAATTGATGCTTTTGAATTGTGGTGTTGGAGAAGACTCTTGAGAGTTCCTTGGACTGCAAGGAGATCCAACCAGTCCATTCTGAAGGCGATCAGCCCTGGGATTTCTTTGGAGGGAATGATGCTAAAGCTGAAAACTCCAGTACTTTGGCCACCTCATGCGAAGAGTTGACTCATTGAAAATGATGCTGGGAGGGATTGGGGGCAGAAGGAGAAGGGCATGACCGAGGATGAGATGGCTGGATGGCATCATGGACTCGATGGACATGAGTCTGAGTGAACTCCGGGAGTTGGTGATGGACAGGGAGGCCTGGTGTGCTGCGATTCATGGGGTCGCAAAGAGTCGGACATGACTGAGTGACTGAACTGAACTGAACTAAACTGAAGGAGACAAAAGATCTGTATACAGAAAATTATAAGATGCTGATGAAAGAAACCAAGATGACATAAACAGATGGGGAAATATTCCATGTTTCTGGGTAGGAAGAATCAACATTGTGAAAATGACTATACTACCAAATGCAATCTACAGATTCAATGTGATCCATACCAAATTAGCAATGGCATTTTTCACAGAACTAGAACAAAAAAACTTTACAGTTTATATGGAAACACAGAAGACCTTGAATAGCTAAAGCAGTCTTGAGAAAGCAGAATGGAGCTGAAGGAATCAATCTTCCTGATGTCAGACTATACTGTAAAGCTACACTCATTAAGACAGAATGGTACTGGCACAAAAACAGAAATATAGACCAATGGAACAAGACAGAGAACCAAGAGATAAACCCATGCACCTATGGGTACCTTATTTTTGGCAAAGTGAATTCGCTCAGTTGTATTGAACTCTTTGCGACTCCATGGACTGTAGCCTGCCAGGCTCCTCTGTCCATGGGATTTTCCAGGCAAGAATAATGGAGTGGGGTGCCATTTCCTTCTCCAGGGGAACTTCTTGACCTAGGGATCAAAGCTGAGTCTCCTGCACTGCAGGCAGAATCTTTACCATCTGAGCCTCCAGGGAAGACCTTTTTCTTTTAAGAAGGCAAGACTATATAATGGGGCAAAGATAGCCTCTTCAATAAATGGTTCTAGGAAAACTGGACATATGCTTGCAAAAGAATGAAATTTTAACACTACAGAAAGATAAAAAGGATTAAAGACCTAAATGTAAGACCATAAACTATAAAACTAAACTTAGAGGAAAGCATAGGTAGAATACTCAATGAGATAAAGATATTCTATGACCCACAACTTAGAGTAATGGAAATAAAAACAGAAATAAACAAGTGTAATCTAATTAAACTTACAAGCTTTTGCACAGTGAAAGATACTACAAACAAGGTGGAAAAAAAAACACATTCAAAATGGGAGAAAATTATAGCAAAGGAAACAATTGACAAATAATTAATTTCCAAAATATACAAGCAGGTCATACAACTCAATACCAGAAAAGCAAACAACCCAATCAAAAATTCTGAAAGGGGCCTGAAGAAACATTTCTCCAAAGAAGACATACAGATGGCTAACAAGGACATGAAAAGATGCTCAAAATCACTTATGCAAATCAGAGAAATGCAAATCAAAACTACAGTGAGATTACTACAGTGAGATTACTACCTCACACTAGTCAGAATGACCATCAAATCAAAAAATCAACAAACAATAAATGCTGGAAAGGGTATAGGGAAATGGGAACACTCTTGCATTGCTGGTGGGAATGTAAACTGATACAGCCACTATGGAAGATGATATGGAGATTCCTTAAAAGGTAGGGATAAAACCACCTTATGACTCAGCAATCCCACTCCTAGGCATATACCCTAAGGAAATCAAAATTAAAAAAACACATGTACCCCAATGTTCACTGCAGCACTATTTACAATAGCTAGAACATGGAAGCAACCCAGATGTCCATCAACAGATTAATGGATAAAGAAGTTGTGGTACATATACACAGTGGAATACTACTCAGCTATATAAAGGAACACATCTGAGTCAGTTCTAATGAGGCAGACAAACCTAGAGACTAGTATACAGAGTGAAGTAAGTCAGAAAGAGAAACATAAATATCATATAGAGACACACATATATGGAATCTGAAAAGATGGCACTGATGAATTTATTTTCAGGGCAGCAATGGAGAAACAGACATAGAGAACAGACCTATGCACATGAGGAGAAGGGAGAGGGATAAGGGGGATGTATGGAGAGAGTAACATGGAAATTTACAATATCATATTTAAAATAGATATCCAATGGGAATTTGCTCTATGACACAGGGAACTCAAACAGGCACTCTGTGACCCGCTGAGGGTGGGATGGGGAGGGAGATGGGAGGGAGGTTTGGGAAGAGGAGGGGACATGGATGTACATCTGGCCAATTCATATTTATGTATAAGAGAAAACTGAAAAACTCTGTAAAGCAATTATCTTTCAATTAAAAATTTAAAAAGAAAGAGGAGAGAGAAAGAGCTGGCTTAAAACTCAACATTCAGAAAAATTTCATGGCATCCAGTCCCATTACTTCATGCAAATAGAAGTGGAAACATGGAAATAGTGAGAAACTTTCAAAATCACTGCAGATGGTGACAGCAGCCGTGAAATTAAAAGGCACTTGCTCCTTGGAAGAAAAGTTATGACTAACCTAGACAGCATATTAAAAAGCAGAGACATTACTTTGCTGACAAAGGTCCACTAGTCAAAGCTATGGTTTTTCCAGTAGTCATATACGGATGTGAGAGTTGGACTATAAAGAAAGCTGAGTGCCGAAGAATTGATGCTTTTTAACTGTGATGTTGGAGAAGACTCTTGAGTTCCTTGGACTGCGAGGAGATGAAACCAGTCAATCCTAAAGGAAATCAGTCCTGAATATTCATTGGAAGCACTGATCTTGAAGCTGAAGCTCCAATACTTTGGCCATCTGATGCAAAGAACTGACTCATGGAAAAGACCCTGATGCTTGGAAAGCTTGAAGGCAGGGGAACTGGGTGACAGAGGATGAGATCTTTGGATGGCATGAATTTGAGCAAGCTCCAGGAGTTGGTGATGGAAAGGGAAGTCTGGTGTGCTGCAGTTCATGGCGTCGCAAAGAGTTGGACATGACTGAGCGACTGAACTGAACAACTGATAAAAGACTAGTACTCACTGTTTGTAAAAAAAAAATCTTCAAAATCAAGATTAAGAAAAAATATCTTAATGGGTAAGATATATGAACTGACACTTCACCAAAGAGGATATAAAGAGAGTAAACAGATGCATTAAAAGATGTTCAATAGCCTTAAGTTGATAAGATAATATCATAAACCTATTTAAACTATTCTAAGTATAGAATGGTAAATTTTTTAAAAGACTGACAATAGCAAGGAGTGTGGAGCAATTCCACATTCCTTGTCATCTGGGTGATCTGTAAATACTCTCTACCATACTGTAGGTTGTTGTTACTGGTGGTGTTTTTTCATTTATTCTTCTATGTTCCATATTTTGGGAACCATGTTGAACAACTCACCCCAAACTCTAGACTTTGTAGGTTTTCTCCTGCAGTTTCTTTAAAAGTTTTGTAGTTTTTGTTTCACATGACGATCTATGACCCACTTAGAGTTATTTTATGTTTAAGGTATTTATGTCAAGGTTCATTTTTTTCCTTATGAATATGTCTTTGTTCCAGTATCACTCTCCTTCCTCCATCAAATTTCTTTGGCAGATTTGAAAAAAATCTTTTGGCCACATTTGTATAGTCTCTGTGCTATTCTTTTGAACCCTTTAGTTAGCCCTTTGCCACTGCCACACTGCATTGATTACTCTAGTATTATAGTAAGCTTTAAAATGGCTCTTTGTTTGCCATGGGATTTTTTGATCATAGTCTTCATATTTTAAATTTTACTTTGTGAGACTCCAAGCCTTAAATTTCATAGAAAAAGTTGATACTTTGATCAGACAATTGACCTGGTTTAGGCTGCCAATTACAAGCTGTTTTCTTGTGTTCTGTGGCTCCACTATCAGTTGCATGTGAAAGTTCTAAGTGTATCTATATATCTTAGAACTCTCAGATATATACTACTATATGTCTGTAGTTCTCTTCAGATATATTCCAAATGTGTTTAGAACCTAGGTAATGGACTAGCAATTAGTCCACTCCTAAAAATCTTTGATATGCTAGTTATGATTAGATCCATGCCTACAATCCATCCATCCATGTCCAGGATAAGTCCTGGAACATACAGATGATATTTTGAGATCATTTTCTTGACCACTTCCCTATCTGCAACCTATCCTGTACTTTTTCCTTCTTTCTTTCCTTTTTTTAAACCATAGAGTTTACTTTTATTACGTTTAACATTTCTCACTAAAGTTTGAACAGGCTTTTGCACATGAAATCCCTGGTTTGCTTTTAATTTAGTCTTATGTTTAGCAAAATCATAACCACATGATGTTAGACAATTCTGTACTTTTTCTGTAGATAGGACAGGGAGAGGGAAAAAGTGGGGTATAGCTCTAGGAATGCAGGCCCATCAAATAAAGAGGAAGTCTCCCTCTCTTTCTCAGAGTTTTGAAACTTCTGGGTTCCAAAAGTTGCCATAATTATCACCTAAATGATATTTCTACCTAAGAATCAGGAGTTTTTTCCCAACACATCAAGCGAGATAAGAGGGTTTATTCTAGAACCTCACTTTCTGAAAAACAGGGCTGACTTCCAGATTTCAAGCAGTGTTAAATTCAAGCCAAGAGACTCTGGAGGAAAAACAAGGGGAAATTCCTCAACCATTTGGTGGTACTTCAAATTCCGGTGTTCTTTCCCAACCCATTTACTACTATTTAATTTTCTGTGTCTTCAAATATTTGTTCCAGCCATTCTGATCATGTTTTATGCTTTTATGAGTTGGTAAAGAGTGAATCATCTTGGATCTTATTGCACACAGGAACTTACAAGTTGTATCTTTATGAAATTTTAATTTTCTGGTTTTTTTGCTGGTATATAAAAATAATTGATTTTGAAATATTGACCTCATGGCGAAGAGCCATGAAAAACTGATACAATTTTGGTTTCTGATTTAATTCTGTTGTGGACAATATGCATTGCATGATTTCAATCCTGTTAAATTTATTACATCTTCTTTAATGACTAAGTATGTTGTCTTTCCTGGAGAATGTTCCATGTGCACATGAGAAAAATGTGCATTTTGCTCTTGTTAGATGAGTGCTGTAGACAGGATTGTTAGGTTTAGCTGGTTTATAATGTTGTTCAAGACTTCTATTTCCTGAAGGTTTCTATGTATTCTATCATGATTGAAAGTGGAACTGAAGTCTCCAGATATGACTGTTGAATTGTATTCTTCTCCTATCAGTTCTCTCAGCATTTGCTTAATATATTTGGGTTCTCTGTTGTTAGGTTCATATATGTTTATACCATTCTGATAGGTTGACTCATTCCTCATTATGTAATACCCTTGTTTTCTCTAGCAACATTAGTTTTTCTTAAAGTCATTTTTACATTTGATATTAGTATAGTCACTACAAAGAAAAAGAAATGCAAAAAGGCAAAATGGTTGTCTGAGGCGGCCTTACAAATAGCTAAGAAAAGAAGAGAAGCAAAAGGCAAAGGAGAAAGGAAAAGATATATCTAACTGAATGCAGAGTTCTTGAGAATATTAAGGAGAGATAAGAAAGACTTCTTAAGTGAACAGTGCAAAGAAATAGAGGAAAACAACAGAATGGGAAAGACTGGAGATCTCTTCAAGAAAATTGGAGAGATAAGGAAACATTTCATGCAAAGATGGGCACAAAAATGACAGAAATGGTATGGACCTAACAGAAGCAGAAGATATTAAGAAGAGGTGGCAAGAATACACAGAAAAACTATACAAAAAGATCTTAATGACTCAGATAGCCATGATGGTGTGATCACTCACTTGGAGCCGGACATTCTGGAGTGCAAGGTCAGGTGGGCCTTTGGAAGCATGTCAATGAACAAAGCTAGTGAAGGTAATGGGATTCCAGCTGAGCTATGTCAAATGCTAAAAGATGATGCTGATAAAGTGTTGCATTCAATCTGACAGCAAATTTGGAAAATTCAGCAGTGACCACTGGACTGGAAAACGTCGTTTTTCATTCCAGTCCCAAATAAAGGCAATGCTACCACACAATTGCACTCATCTCACATGCTAGCAAAGTAATGCTCAAAATTCTCCAACTGAGGCTTCAACAGTACATGAACTGAGAACTTCCAGAAGCTCAAGCTGGATTTGGAAAAGGCAGAGGAAGCAAAGATAAAACTGCCAATATTCGTTGGATTATAGAAAAAGCAAGAGAATTCCACAAAAAAATCTACTTCTGTTTCATTGACTATGCTAAAGCCTTTGGCTGTGTGGATCACAACAAACTGTGGAAAATTCTTAAAGATGTGGGAATAGCAAACCACCTTACCTGCCTGAGAAATCCGTATGCAGGTCAAGAAGCAACAGTAAGAACTGGACATGGAACGACAAACTAGTTCCAAATTGGGAAAGGAGCACTTCATGGCTGTATACTGTCACCCTGCTTATTTAACTTCTATGCAGACTACATCATATGAAACACTGGGCTGGATGAAGCACAAGCTGGAATCAAAATTGCTGGGAAAAATATCAATAACCTCAGATATGCAGATGACACCACCCTTATGGCAGAAAGGGAAGAGGAACTAAAGAGCCTCTTGATGAGAGTGAAAAAGCTGGCTTTAAACTCAAAATTCAAAAAACAAAGGCCATGGCGTCTGGTCCTATTACTTCATGGCAAATAGATGGGGAAACAATTGAAAAAGTGACAGACTTTGTTTCCTTGGGCTCCAAAATTACTGTGGACGATGATTCCAGCCATGAAATTAAAAGATACTTGCTCCTTGGAAGAAAAGCTTTGACAAACTTAGACAGCATATTAAGAGCACAGACTTTATTTTGCAGACAAAGGTCTGTATAGTCAAATTCATAGTTTTTCCAATAGTCATGTATGGATGTAGATTTGGACCATAAAGCTGAGTGCCAAAGAACTGATGATTTTGAACTGTGGTGTTGGAGAAGACTCTTGAGAGTCCTTTGGACTGCAAGATCCAACTATTCAGTCCTAAAGGAAATCAGTCTTGTATATTCTCTGGAAAGACTGATGCTGAAGCTGAAGATCCAATATTTTGGTCACCTGATTCAAAGATCTGACTCACTGGAAACGACCCTGATGCTGGGAAAGGCTAAGGCAGGAGGAGAAGGGGATGACAGAGGATGAGATGGTCGAATGGTATCACTGACTCAATGGACATGAGTTTGAACATGCTCTGGGAGATGGTTGACAGAGAATTCTGGCTTGCTGCAGTCCATGGGGTTGCAAAGAGTCAGACTTTTGAGTGACTGAACTGAACTGATAGTCTTTACAGCTATCTAGTGTCAGATATTTGCATGATATATCTTTTTAAATATAAATTTATTTATTTTAATTGGAGGCTAATTATTTTGCAATATTGTACTGGTTTTGCCATACATCAACATGAATCTGCCACGGGTGTACACATATTCCCCATCCTGAAGCCCCCTCCCCCATTTCCCTCCCCATACCATCCCTCTGGGTCATCCCAGTGCACCAGCCCCGAGCATCCTGTATCATGCATCGAACCTGGACTGGCAATTTGTTTCACATATGATATTATACATGTTTCAATGCCATTCTCCCAAATCTTTTTTCATCCTTTTGGTTTCAAATCAATAAAGAATCTCATAAAGTCTTCTGTAGACAACATATATTTTTCTTTTTATCCAGTCTGACAATTTCTGCTTTTATTGTTTAATCCATTCATGTTTAATATTATTGGTATGTTTGGATTTACATCTATGATTTACTTTTCGTTTTTGTTTTGTTTATGTCTTTTTATTCTTTTCCTCTTTGTTTACTTTTTTTGTATTGAGCACACATTTTCTAACATAACATTTCAGTTCCAGTCATTATGGCTGCTTGGGCTTCCCAGAGAGGGGCTGGTGGCAAAGAACCTGCCTGCAAATGCAAGAGACTTAAGAGAGATGGGTTTGATCCCTGGGTCAGGAAGATCCTCTGGAGCAGGGCATAGCAACCCATTGCAGTATTCTTGTCTGGAGAATCCCATGGACAAAGGAGCCTGGTGGGCTACAGCCCATATGGTAGCAAAGAGTTGGACATGACTGAAACGACTTAGCAAACACAAGCTTCCCTGGTAGCTCAGCTGGTTAAGAATCTGCCCACATGTAGGAGATCTGGGTTTTATCACTGGGTTGGGAAAATCCCTGGAGGAGGCCATGCAGCCCACTCTTGTATTCTTGCCTGGGCATCCCCATGGACAGAGGTGCCCATTGGGCTACAGTTCATGGGGTCACAAAGAGTCGGACACGACTTAGAAACTAAGCACAGCACTGCACACATGACTCCTTCCCCTGGGATTCAGTTATTTTTTCTAGAATAGCTCACAGAACTCAGAGACACACTTACATCTGCTAATTTATAAAAGGACATGGATGAACAGCCAGATGAAGACACACTTTAGGGGAGAACTGGGAAGGTCCTTCCCAGCAGGAAGACCCTTTTTCTTGTTACTTTAGCAGAGCTATATTGTCGCTAAACTTGAACAAGTCATGCCTGTGCTCTAGTCATATCCAGCCCAACCACACCTTTCAAATCTTTTGATCACACAATAGCTTCCCCTAATTTGTTGGTTCTTTCCATCAATGAAAGAAGTAGAAATGAAGAATAAGTGATTAACAGATGACCAGATCTCTTACCTAGCTTCCCCTTTAGTGTGAAAATCTGTCGGTTGTGTCCAACTCTTTACAACCCCATGGACTATACAGTTCATGGAATTCTCTAAGCCAGAATACTGGAGTGGGTAGTCTTTCCCTTCTCCAGGGGATCTTACCAGCACAGGGATCAAACCCACATCTCTGACATTGCAGGCAGATTCTTTGCCAGCTGAGCCACAAGAGAATCCCAAGAATACAGACAGATAGCCTATCCCTTCTCCAGGGGACCTTCCTTACCCATGAATTGAACCAGGGTCTCCTGCATTGCAGGCAGATTCTTTAGCAACAGAGCTATCAGGGAAGCCCCTACAGCACTCTCATGAACAAACTATGTGGACAAGATAGCATCTAAAGAATTATTAGGCGAAGTTGGCAGGCCTCCAGTGGGGCATGGCGGTGACTCTGATCCCCATCTCAATGATTAACTAAGATTATTTCCCTTTTTCCCTTTAAAATGATTCACGGCTGAGCAGAATCTTTGGAGATAGTTTTGGGACACTGAGTCCACATCTCCGTAGATTTCCAGCATTCTGACTAAAAGCAATTTTCTGTTGTACCAAGACTGGCCTCTTTTGGGGGTACTGATTTTCAAGTGGCAAGTAACCAGATGTGGCTTAAATAACAACGGGATCTAGGGAGAAAGGGAGCCCCTATTTTGTTGCTGTACCTGTCTAGAATACAGGGCCTGCGTAAAAGCTTCCATAAAATGAAGCTAGAATTGGGGGTGGCATGGGAGCAAAAGCCATAGACTCCCGCTGTAATTGAACAGGACCCTAAGGGGTCTCCTGAGGACAGATCCAGCCTCCCGTGTCCTCTGACTCTCTCTTATTTGCAGAAAATCTCCCAGGTCTCCCTCTAAGTCACAAAATCTTAGCTCAGAATCAACAATTAAAAAAAGAGTGAACAAAGGCAACAGTTTAGGGCAGGAGATCTGGTAAGAATATAAACTATAAATCGCCATATAGCAGTCACAGAATCTTTAGTTCCTTCTTTAAGGACATAGATAACAGTGTCTGATGCATTTGTGGTTCAGTCACTAGTGTTCAACTCTGCAAACACATGGGCTGAAGCACAACAGGGTTTCCTGTCCTTCACTCTCTCCCAGTTGTTGTTCAGTCATTAAGTCATGTCCACCTCTTTGTGACCCCATGAACTGCAGCACATCAGGCTTCCCTATCCTTCACTACCTCCTGGAGTTTGCTCAGACTCCATTGAGTCGGTGATGCCATCCAACCATCGTCCTCTCTCTCCTTCTTCTCCTCTTGCCCTCAATCTTTCCCAGCATCAGGGTCATTTACAATGAGTTGGTTCTTCACATCAGGTGGCCAACGTATTGGAGCTTCAGCTACAGCACCAGTATACTTCCAATGAATATTTAGGTTTGATTTTATTCAGGATTGAATGGTTTGACTTCTTGCTGCCCAAGGGACTCTCAAGAGTCTTCTCCAGCATAAGAGTCTGAAAGCATCAATTTTTGGCACTCAGCTTTCTTGATGGTCCACCTCTTACATCCATACATTACTACTGTAAAAACTGTAGCTTTAACTATAGCTTCTAACTATATGGACCTTTGTTTTGCAAAGTGATGTCTCTGCTTTTAATATGCTGTTTAGGTTTGTCTTTTAATGTAATGCCTGCAGTCATCATCCACAGTCATTCTGGAGCCCAAGAAAATAAAAGCTGTCCCTGTTTCCAATTTTCTCCAATCAATTTGCCATGAAATGATGGGACCAGATGCCATGATCTTCATTTTTTTTTGAATATTGAGTTTTAAGCCAGCTTTTTCACTCTCCTCTTTCATCTTCATCAAGAGGCTCTTTAGTTCTTCTTCACTTTCTTCCATTAGAGTGTTATCATCTGTATATCTGAGGTTGTTGATATTTCTCCCAGCAATTTTGATTCCAGCTTGTAACTCATCCAGCCTCACAATTCACATGATGTACTCTGCATATAAATTAAACAAGCAGGGTGACAATGTACAACCTTGTGATACTCCATTCCCAATTTTGAACCAGTCTGTTATTTCACGTCCAGTTCTAACTGCTACTTCTTGACCAGCATACAGGTTTCTCAGGAGATGGGTAGGGTGCTCCTGTACTCTTCAAGAATTTTTCACAGTTTGTTGTGATCCACAGAGTCAATGGCTTTAGCATAATCAGTGAAGCAGTGTTTGTTTTTGTTTTTTTGAATTCCCCTGCTTTCTCTATGATCCAACAAATGTTGACAGTTTGTCCTCTGGTTCATTTTACATCTGGAAGTTCTCAATTCAGTCCTGGGTTATTTTATAGATGCCAAAACCCTCACCAAATGGAAGATGTGAACTACTTGATGAAAATGAGTGTGTAGCCCTCAGGCCTATTGGAGCCTGACAAGAGATAATATTAACTCTGTGACATTACCCTGTGACCTCACCATCAACCAATCAGAGAATGATGCACAAGCTGATTACATACCCCTATACTTCCCTCCTTCACCTTGCCTTTAAAAATGTTTCCCTGAAATCCACTGGGGAGTTTGGGTTTTTGAGCATTACCTGCCCCAGAGTCCTTGTTGCACTTGCAATAAATGCTGCAATTTCTTTCAAAACAACCAAGTATCAGTAAATTGGCTTTACTGTGTGCCAGTGAGCAGAGCCAAGTCTGGTTGAGCAACATTGTTGTTCTTAACTGAGATTTAGTAGATTTCTTGAATGCACGCACTCAGGATGAGCTATAGAGACTATAATGATTATGTGAAGTGTGTTTGTGTGTTTATAATTTTCTGCAGTTGTTTTGTCAGGAGAAGAGCTGCTGAGCTTGTCATTTCATAGGACAGGTCTGCATCTCTGCTGCTGCTGCTAAGTCACTTCAGTCGTGTCTGACTCTGTGCGACCCCACAGACGGCAGCCCACCAGGCTCCCCCGTCCCTGAGATTCTTCAGGCAAAAACACTGGAGTGGGTTGCCATTTCCTTCTCCAATGCATGAAAGTAAAAGTGAAAGTGAAGTCGCTCAGTCATGTCTGACTCTTAGCGACCCCATGGACTGCAGCCTACCAGGCTCCTCCATTCATGGGATTTTCCAGGCAAGAATACTGGAGTGGGGTGCCATTGCCTTCTCTGGTCTGCATCTCTAATTATCTGCAAATAAAGACAGTCGCATTTGCTCCTTACATTTTCCCCATTAAAGGAGTTGGATTCAGAGTGGGTCTATTTTTTTTCCCACTTTTACTCTTTATTTGTGGGATTTGTAATGTTGGGATTTGTAACCCAAAGTTTCCCCGTTACACCAGACCTTCTCTTGGAGGGCACAAGACTCCAATTTTTGTCCCCAAGCCAGCAAGGCTGACTAGAATTTCTGCTCAGTCTCTGTCAACAGCCTGTCCCAAAATGCAGATGTTCCTTAAAGTAACATAGTCATAACTGTCTGACTGCTCATTGCCAATTTCCTTTATCACTTGAATCTTTGCTCCAAAAGGTTTTCCAGCCATGATGCTATATTTCTGACACTTTCAAACAGAATTTTCATATTTTGATCAGCTCTTATGGTAATTTTTAGTGGGTGAGTTGTTCTGATCACCCTTATCCATCATTATTAGAAGCAGAAGTCCAGCCCTTGCTTTTGAAATGGTTACAGAAAATAGACTTGAGGTCCAACACAGTTCAAAACCTAATGGCTACTAATAAGCTGAAGTGAGAGAAGTAGAAGGATATAAGGCGTTCTTGTACCTATACACCTCAGCTTGGAGTATAATTAGCAAGGAAGATAATAAAATTAAATGTAGAACGCATGCTGTCCCACATTTTGGTGAAAATTGACCCCAAAAGACTTTTCTGATAGATCTCTCTCTTCAGGGCCACATTGCTTTCAGACTGGTTCTAGAAAATCTTCAAGTTTCTCCATTAGATTCTTTCACCCATAATTTCCTTAAAATTGGGTGAGCTGGTACCTTCTGACTAACTATCCTTGTGTTCATCCTTTTGAGGACAGCACCTAGCTAGGCCTTCATCTCTGGGCACCCACTCTGTCCTCACTGGCTACACTGTAAGTATCTCTTCTCCATTCTGAAACAAACGCTGTCGAATTATTTCCTTCTTAAAAAAATACTAGGATGTTGGGGGACTAGAATAGTGGTTGACAAATTGGGATTTATTAATGAAGATTTTACGGAACCCAGAGTCAGAAGTGAAGATGGGCACCGAAGAAAAGGTGAAGGTATTTAGAGAAGCAGCTGTCAGAATTAGCTGGAGGCATGTTAGGAGCACAAAGCCCCACAGCCAGAGTGTTCGATTCAGTAAGCCTTTGAGTGGGACCTGAAAATTTTGCATTTCTAACCGTTTCCAGTTGATGCTGAAGCTGCTGGTCCAGAGGACAACCCCTTGAGAGCCTCTTCATTAGAACAATTGAACAGAAAATTATATTGTTGAGAATTGTTTAAAGTTGAGGTATAGAAAAGACAGTACGATACCGAGGACAGAGCCCCGGATTCTGATCCTCATCTGCCATTATCTGGGTGTGTGATAGTGCCTAGACAGTGCTCATCTTTCTTACTAGGATGCTCTTATCTAAGATACATCGATCCCAAAAAAGCTACACCTGAAAGTAAAGAGTGTTTTATTCAGTGTGAAATTTTTAGAACTTGAAGCTCAGGAGGCAGCATCTCAGGTAGCTCTGAGAACCTGTTCCAAGGAGGCAGGGAAAGGAGTCAGGTTACACTCAAGTTTGTCACAAGGGGAGTAGGCAGTCTGAAAAGCAAAGATTATTGTTAGTTAAGGAAAATCAGATATCTCAAAGAATTTAGTACTCTTCTATGTACAGGAAGCTGCAAGTGTGTGGGCTCAGTGAAATCATTTCCTTCACATGCATCTCAGCTATCTGGAACCAGCATCCTGCTTCTTGATTTCTCACATCACCCTGCTCCCAGTTTCTCAGTGCTCGCTGTGGGGAAGCAAGGGGCACCTGACAGTTGCTGCATCGCAGGCATCGTTCTCCCTTCAGTGGTAGGGGGGACCTCCAGGCTCAGAAATCCACATTTGGAGGCCTGAAATCGCTGATGACTGTGACATTCTTCTTTACTGACATGGCAGGAGTTACTCCATTGCACAGATATTAGCTTGGCTAACTCTCACATATTGCCTTTTCAATGAGGCCAATCTTGACTCTTATCTTAAACTGCAACTTGACCTCCACACCTGCATCCTGCTCATGTTTCTTTATTTTATAGCACTTGTCACACACACACACACACACACTACAATTTTCTTATTTATCATCTTTATATTGTCTGTTTTCCATTGAGAATGTAGTTCCACAGAAACAGGGATTCTTGTCTGTTTAAACCACTGGTGTACTTATGCAAAAATAGCATCTGACATAGTAAACACTCAATAAATAAACACAGGAATGAATGCCTTTTAACATTTTATTTGCGCCATGTATAACCCTAAAGCAACTTCCAGCACTCCAGTCTTTCTCCTTTCCCTCCAGCATTTACTTACAGTGTGCACATTTTGGTTCTGCATCAATTATATTTTTCTCTTTTTTATTTTGCTATGTAATTTTGCAAATCTTTTCAGATTCCCTTCATACATTCTAAATTTAATTCCATTTACATCACTTCTCTAATGTCTACTTATTCTATATCTTACACCCATCCCACACACAGTCTTTAGTACAAATAGATTAAAGGAATTTTCTCTGAATTTTGTAACAAAAATGGCAACATTAGTAGCAGTCAGTAATCCCTTTGCTTCACAAAGTGTCAGTCATCCAATTCACAGCATCATTCCTAGACTTTAGCGATGTTTTCAGTGAAAGTCGTTTTGATGTCTTGTGCTTTAAATCCTTAGTTCAGGATCAGAGTTTTCTATATTTCTACTCCCATAAAATTATTTATGACCAAAATCAATATTATCAGGTAGAGAAAGTTATAATCTATCCACATCAGTAAATCTCTGTTGCTATGGAAATAGCTCCAATTTCTTTTTCCTTTCTCCATTCTCTGAAAGCACTTCTGTTTCCTGCTGTTATAGAAATCCTGGTAACTATAGTAACAGTTGCAGAAAGTTGATTTTCACATTGTTGCTTTTCTCCAATCTCTGCACACCAGGACACAGTCCTTAATTCAGCTAATTGACATGGATTATTATCCAGGAAATAATTAGAGTCAGATAACCTGTTCTAATATCAGTGTACAAATACTCCTCAAAGACTTCTGAGATGCCAGGTACCACAGGAAAGCACCACTGCACCCATCTTTTTCTCACTCACACACACAAACAAGGACAATGAAAAAGGAAGAATCTGGATTCTTCTAATGGAAGGCTGCCCCTCAGTGCATGGGTTCATTTGTACATAGCAGAATGAATTGAGATCACAATTTCAACTCCAGGCATACAATTCACCTGGAAGGAATTCAATGATTTTGACAAAATTCAGGATATTCCAAAAGGACACAATAATCATTTTCTCTAGAATGTTTTCATTAACTAAAAATCTTTAGTTAACTAAAATTCAAATGTTTGATCTTGTAGTTAAATAAAAACTAAAATGCCATGTTGATTGATTTCACTAGGATTTGATTACATGGTAGAAATTAGAAGGTGAGGAATAGACTATTTCCTGCCATATGAGTAAACAAGGATGTCACAGTCATCATCCATTGTAGCCCTCCAATGTGAGCCCGTGAACCCTAGTGAATTCAGGAAGGGGCAAATGTCTGCCATCGAGCAGCCATTAGACTACAGCCACTCCCTATGGTGGGCCATTAGGAACTCAGGATGTGAAAATAGGATACTGGCCCTATAAAGCTGCTGCTAAGTCACTTCAGTCATGTCCAACTCTGTGCGACCCCATAGATGGCAGCCCACCAGGCTCCCCCGTCCCTGGGATTCTCCAGGCAAGAACACTGGAGGGGGTTGCCATTTCCTTCTCCAGTGCATGAAAGTGAAAAGTGAACGGGAAGTTGCTCAGTTGTGTCCGACCCTTAGCATGGACTGCAGCCTATCAGGCTCCTCCATCCATGGGATTTTCCAGGCAAGAGTACTGGAGTGGGGTGCCATTGCCTTCTCTGCCAGAAAGCTGAGGTATGTATCAAAGGACCCCTTCCTGGATCACTGCTTTGTTTGGCAAAGGGGCTTGTGTAACTCAATGAAACTATGAGCCATGCTGTGTAGGGCCACCCAAGATGGATGTGTCATGGTGGAGAGTTCTGACAAAACATGATCCACTGGAGGAGGGAATGGCAAACCACTCGAGTATACTAGCTTTGAGAACCTCATGAACTGTATTCAAAGGCAAAAAGATATGACATTGAAAGATGAGCCCTCCAGATCGCAAGGTATCCAATATGCTACAGGGAAGGGCAGAGAACAACTACTAATAGCTCCAGTAAGAAAGCAGCTGGGCCAAAGTGGAAATGACACTCAGTTGTGGATGTGTCTGGTGATGAAAGTAAAATCCAGTGCTATGAAGAACAGTATTAATAGGAAGCTGGAATGTTAGGTCCATGAATCAAGATAAATGGATGTGGTCCAGCAGGAGATGGCAGGAGTAAACATCAACATTTTAGGAATCAGTAAACTAAAATGAAAGGGAATAGGTGAATTTAATTCAGATACCATTATTTCTACTACTGTGGGCAAGATTCCCTTAGAAGAAATGGAGACGCCCTCACAATCAACAAGAGTCTGAAATGCAGTGCAACCTTAAAAACAACAGAATGATCTTGGTTCCTTTCCAAGGAAAACCACCAGTGCTGAAGAAGCTGACATTGATCAATTCTATGAAGACCTAGAAGACCTCCTAGAACTAACACCAAAAGAAAAGATGTTCTATTAATCTAAAGGACTGGAATGCAAAAGTAGGAAGTCAAGAGATACCTGGAGTAACAGACAAGTTAGGTTTAGGAGCACAAAACAAAGCAGGGCAAAGGCTAACAGAATTCTGCCTACAGAATACACTGGCAATAGCAAACACCTTTTTCAACAACACAAGAAATGACTTACACATGGTCATCACAAAATGGTCAGTATGGAAACCAGATTGATTACATTCTTTGTTGCTGAAGATGGAAAAGCTGCAAAAGACATGGAGCTGACTGTGGCTCAGATCATCAGCTACTCATAGCAAAATTCAGGCTTAAACTAGACAGCAGGGAGAATCACTAGGCCAGTCATTATGACTTAAATCAAATCCCCTATGAATATACAGTGGGGGTGACAAATAGATGCAAGGGATTAGGTCTAGTGAACAGAGTGCCTGAAGAACTATGGACAGAGGTCCACAATGTACAGGAGACAATGAAGAAATCCATCCCCAAGGAAGAAAGATACAAGAAGGCAAAGTGGTTGTCTGAGAAGGCATTACAAATAGCTGAGTAAGGAAGAGCAGTGAAAAGCAAGGGAGAAAGGGAAAGGTACACCCAACTAAATGCAGAGTTCCAGAGAAAAGTCAGGAGAGATAAGCTAAGACCTTCTTCCATGAGCAATGGAAAGAAACAGAGGAAAACAACAGAAAGGGTAAGACTAGAATTCTCTTCAAGAAAATTGGAAATATCAAAGGAACATTTCATCCAAAGATGGGCACAATAAAAGACAGAAATGGTAAAGACCTACTAGAAGCAGAAGAGATCAAGAAGAGATGGAAAGACTACACAGAATAACTGTACAAAGAAGATGTTAATGACCTGAACAATCACAATGGTGTAGTCTCTCACTCAGAGCCAGATATTCTAGAGTGTGAAGTCAAAGGGGCCTTAGGAAGCATGGCTGCCAGTAAAGATAGTGGAGGTGATGGAATTCCAAGAGGACTATTTAAAATCCAAAAAGAAAATGCTATTATAAAGTGCGGTTCTTAATGAGTCAGCAAATTTGGAAAACACAGTAGCAGCTTCAGTACTGAAAAAGGTCAATCCTCGTCCCAATTCCCAAGAAGGGCGTACTAAAGAATGTTCAAACCACTGGACAATTGCACTCATCTCCCATGTTAGTAAGGTTATGCTCAAAATCCTCCAAGCTAGGCTACAGTATTATGAGAACTGTGAACTTTCAGATGTTGAAGCTGGGTTTGGAAAAGGCAGAGGAACCAAATTGCCAACATTCACTGGATCATAAAGAAAGGAGGGGAATTCCAGAAGAAATGTACCTCCAATTCACTGACTATGCTAAAGCCTTTGGCTATGTGTGTTAGGGAACCACACTGACTGAAACTGCCCACCCTGGGCAGGAACCTTAGGAACATTTGCATCAGTTGTTTCATGATAGGAGGCCCTGGTAAGGAACATGGAACTAATAAGCCATCACCAACTGGAAGAGTTCAGGAAAGGTCAAAAGAAGACACCACGTGTTCAGCCACCTCCCAGAAGCCTTCTTGCTAGCATCCATCTTGGCTGAGCAATGCATGCATCACAAGGAAGGACTCTGAGTCAGGATGACTAGCCAAAGGCAACCCAGCTACTAATCCCATCACCATAGAACCTGAGACGGTGAGCCTCATGGCAGAGTAGTTCTCCTGGGTTCCCTTGCCCTCCTGCTCTCCACCTGGGTGCCTCTTCCCAATAAAATCTCTTGCTTTGTCAGCACATATGTCTCTTCAGACAGTTCATTTCTGAGTGCTAGAAAAGAGTCCACACTCCAGTGCTGAAACAGATCCCCCTTCCTACAACATGTGGATCATAACAAACTGCGGAAAACTCTTAAAGAGATGGGAATACCAGACCATCTTACCTCTCCCCTGAGAAAGCTGCATGCAGGTCAAGAAGCAACAGTTAGAACCCTGTATGGAACAACTGACTGGTTCAGGATTGAGAAAGGAGAACAACAAGGCTGTTTATTGTCATTCTGTTTATTTAACTTGTACTACAGGCATATCAACATGATTTTGGTATTGACCATCTGGTGATATCCATGTGTAGAGTCTTCTCTTGTGTTGTTGGAAGAGGGTGTTTGCTATAACCAGTGCATTCTCTTAGCAAAACTCTGCTAGCCTTTGCTCTGCTTCATTTTGTACTCCAAGGCCAAACTTGCCAGTTACTCCAGGTATCCCTTTACTTCCCACTTTTGCATTCCAGTCCCCTATGATGAAAAGGACATCTTTTGTAGGTATTAGTTCTAGGTCTTATAGGTCTTCATGGAACCATTCAACTTAAGCTTCAGCATTAGTGGTTGGGGCATAGACTTGGATTATGATGATATTGAATGGTTTGCCTTGGAAATGAACAGAGATCATTCTATCATTTTTGAAATTGCATCCAAGTACTGCATTTCAGATTCTTTTGTTGACTATGATGGCTACTCCTTTTCTTCTAAGGGATTCTTGCCCACAGTAGTAGATATAATGGTCATCTGAATTACATTCACCCATTCCAGTCTATTTTAGTTCACTGACTCCTAAAATGTTGATATTCACTCTTGCCACCTATTTTTTGACCACTTCCAGTTTACCTTGATTCATGGACCTAACATTCCAGGTTTCCATGCAATATGCAATATTGTTCTTTACAATATTGGACTCTACTTCCATTGCCAGTCACATTCACAACAGGGCATTGTTTTCACTTTGGCTCTGTCTCTTCATTGTTTCTGGAGTTATTTCTCCAGTCTTCTTCAGTAGCATATTGGGCACCTACCGACCTGGGGAATTCATCTTTCAGTGTCATATCTTTTACTTTGCTGACAAAAGTCTGTCTAGTCAAAGCTATGGTTTTTCCAGTAGTCATGTATGGATGTGAGAGTTGGACTATAAAGAAAACTGAGCACCGAAGAATTGATGCTTTTGAACTGTAGTGTTGGATAAGACTTTTGAGAGTCCCTTGGACTGCAAGGAGATCTAACTAGTCAATTCTAATGGAAATCAGTCCTGAATATTCATTGGAAGGACTGATGTTGAAGATGAAACTCCAATATTTTGGCCACCTGATGCATAGAACTGACTCATTGGAAAAGACCCCATTGCTGGGAAAGATTGAAGGCAGGAGGAGAAACGGAAAACAGAAGATGAGATGTTCGGATGGCATAAATTTGAGCAAGCTCTGGGAGTTGGTGATGGACAGGGAGTCTGGCATGCTGCAGTTCATGGGGTTGCAAAGAGTCAAACATGACTAACTGAACTGAACAGAGCATATCATGGAAAGTGCCAGGCTATACGAGTTACAAGCTAGAATCAAGATTGCTGGGAGAAATATCAAGAACTTGAGATACACAGATGTGAAATGAAACTATCTCCTGCCATATTAATCAACAAGAAATGCCACAGCCATCACCGATTTCTTGTCTCCAAGAATGAATGAGGGCTCCCAAAACTATAATCCAGAGGGTGCTGCCACCCCCATGGTGACTGCTGAGGAGCTGGGGAAATGCAAAAAGCAAGGTAAGGAAACAGGATTGGCCAAAGATAGCTGAAGTGCATATGAAAGGAATGAGTTCAGTAAGCCCAGAGGCTTGCAACTTCCCATACATAGAAGGCTGAATTCCTTAACTTGATACCTGATCTTTGATGTTCAGACTGCCTCTTCCCTTTGTTGCAAACTTATATAGCCTGACTTCCACCCTGCCTCCTTGGAAATGCTTTCTCAGAGCTACTGAGACGTTGTCTCCTGGGCTCAAAATCCTAAACATTCCCACCAAATAAAATAACTCTCTACTTTCAGGTTCTGACTATATTTTTTGTCGAAAGTTTTGGTGACCAACAAACATGAAGGGACACGGAGCAGATGTCTCTCCTCTGCTTGAACTCTATGAGAAACCAGAGCCATGGAACCAACACAGGCCCCTTGTGCCATCTGCTTCCTCAGGAGTTCCAGACAGATTTGAGTAAGTCTCTCCTGGTCCTCAGATCTCCTATACTGATTGAGATCCAATTTTTATTTCATGGGGCATATCAGGTACCTGTTCCCTCTCAGTAAGGTCCTGGGTGGAGGTGCAGTGAAAAGACATCAGGAAATACCTACCCAGGCTCTAGATATTGGGTAGGGCTTGGTTGGAAGATACCTAGAGAATTCCCACCCAGTTGAAAGACACTGGGAGAGGGAGGGAGTCGATTAAGGACACCAGGGCTCAGTTTAAACATTCTGAGAAAATACCTGTGGAAAGGCACAGCAGGTCAGGGCAGGCTCCATTTTTAGACAGAAATATTCAGGGTTCCATTGAAAGACACCAAAGTGGCTCCGTTGTACAAAGGCATAAGGAAGCAGCTCATACTTGCAAGTATGTAGTTAACTAGAGAAATTAAATCTCATCCTAAATATTGAGGGGGCTCTTTAATGCAGTTAAAAATTAAGAACTGGTTTGGTAAAATCTTAAGCAAGCCTTCTAGGTGAAAGCTCAGCTTTCTCTGTGTCTTTGAGAGGTAAATGTCCTATCTGATCTTCTATTGTTCTATTGTGTGTGTGTGTGTGTGTGTTTTAATGTATGTGTATTTTTGTTCTATTTTGTGTTTATAGTTGTTCCATTGTGTGTTTGTTTATATTAGGTCTATAAGAGGTCTTTTTGCTTTCTTAATTGATGGCCAAATGATAGATCCTTTTAAAATTTAAGAAACTAACAAATTATTAAATCTAGAGTGCTCTCATTGTGAACAATTGTTTTGTTGGTTCCTGTAAAACAAAGTCAAATTAACCTGACAACTTTTTTGAAGGAGAAAAAACAGTTTAGGAAGCTTCACTGAGGCCTTCTCAATGGGCGTTATAGATGCTAATAAGAGAAATTAAGAATATTAACAAAAACTTGGAAAAAGAAAAACCACAAATGAATTTAAAAAATTCTTTGGATGATTGCTTAGAATGGGATAAACAAAATAGACATTGATGTGATTAAAACAAGCTTTGATATTACTACACTACCTAAAGTTGGCTTTCCTGGTGGCTCAGATTATAAGGAATCTGCCTCCCAGTGCAGGAGACTCAGGTTTGATCCTTGGGTTCTGAAACATTCGCAAAGAAGGAAATAGCAATGGATGTCAGATTTCTTGCTGGAGAATTCCAAGGCAAGAGCCTGGAATTAAGCCTGGCAGGCTACAGTCTATGGAGTCACAAAGAGTCAGACACGACTGAGTGACAAACACTTCCACTTTCAGCTATTAATGAGACAAGAGGGACCCTCTACTGGCCCCCCAAATTAAAAAGCTAAACAAGTCTATTCTATTTACCCAAGTTTTAAGCTATATATTTTCAGTTCAGTTCAGTTCATTTGCTCAATTATGTCTGACTCTTTGTGACCCCATGGACTGCAGCACACCAGGCTTCCCTGTCCACCAACAATTCCCAGGGCTTGCTCAAACTCATGTCCATCAAGTCAGTGATGCCATCCAACCATCTTATCCTGTGTCCTCCCCCTTCTCCTCTTGCCTTCAATCTTTCTTAGCATCAGGGTCTTTTCTAATCTTTCTTCCCATCAGGTGGCCAAAGCACTCTTCCAGTGAATATTCAGAACTGATTTCCTTTAGACTGACAGTTTAATCTCCTTGCAGTCCAAGGGACTTTCAAGAGTCTTCTCCAACGCCACGGTTCCAAAGCATCAGTTCTTTGGTGCTCAGCTTTCCTTATGGTCCAACTCTCACATCCATACATGATTCTGGAAAAACCATAGTGTTGACTCTACAAACCTTTGTCAGCAAAGTGATGTCTCTGCTTTAGTATGTTGTCTACGATTGCCATGATTTTTCTTCCAAGGAGCAAGTATCTTTTAATTTCATGGCTGCAGTCACCATCCACAGTAATTTTGGAGCCCCAGAAAATAAAACCTGCCACCATTTCCACATCTTCCACATCAATTTGCCATGAAGTGATGGAAACAGATGCCATGATCTTAGTTTTTGAAGAGTTGAGTTTTAAGCCAGCTTCTTCACTCTCCTCTTTCACCATCATCAAGAGGCCCTTTAGTTCCTCTTCACTTTCTGCCATTAGAGTGGCATCATCTGAATATCTGAGGTTGTTGATATGTCTCCCAGCAATCTTGATTCCAGCTTGTGATTCATCCAGCCTGGCATTTTGTATGATGTACTCTGTATATAATTTAAATAAGCAGGATGAAAATAAATAGCTTTGATGTACTCCTTTCTAAATTTTGAACCAGTGTCGTTCCATGTCTGGTTCTAATTGCTGCCTCTTGACCTGCATAAAGGTTTTTTCTTGAGGCAGGTAAGGTGGTCTAGTATTCTCATCTCTTTGAGTATTTCCCACAGTTTGTTGTGATCCACACAGTCAAAGGCTTTAGCATAGTCAATGAAGCAGAAGTAGATGTTTTTTCTGGAATTTTCTTGCTTTTTCTATGTTCCAACAGTTGTTGGCAATTTGATCTCTAGTTCCTCTGTCTTTTCTAAATCCAGCTTGTGCATCCAAAGTTCTCAGTTCACTTACTGTTGAAGCCTTCTTTGAAGGATTTTGAGCATTATTTTGCTAGTGTGTGAAATGAGTGCAATTGTGTGGTAGTCTGAACATTCTTTGACACTGTTCTTCTTTGGGATTGCATGAAAAGTGACCTTTACCAGTCCAGTGGCCACCGCTAAGTTTTCCAAATTTGTTGCCATATCGATTGATTGCTGCATTTTAACACCATCATCTTTTAAGATTTAAAATAGCTCAGCTGAAATTCCATCACTTTCACTAGCTTTGTTTATAGTGATGCTTCCTTAGGACCACTTGAATTCACATTCAAGGATGTCTGGGCTCTAGGTGAGTGATCACATTATCATGGTTATCTGGGTCATTAAGAGTCATTTTTGTATAGTTCTGTGTATTGCAGAGGTAGAATTAAAATATTTCCTGTTGCTTGCAGAAAGAAGTTACTTGAATTCTCAAATTCAAGAGATCTACTCAGTAAATAGTATAGACTGACTTATAGGAACTGTCTCTGTGTTCAGTTACTTGAACAAAAAGCTGTTTATTGATAGATAGTGTGCAATCTAATCTATTAACCTTCATAAAAAATTTTAGCTTCATGATTAAAAGTCAAGCTAATTACCACAAAGTTCTTATCAATGCTATTTTAAAGGTCATTTTGCACATTCATTTTCCCCTCCTCTATTTGTCTTCTTTGGTGGTAGTATTTTTAAGAGTTTTGCATAGGGAAGAAATAAAACTTGTTTTTATCCTTTTAATAACTTTTCCCAATATACCCTTTTAGAATTTAGTTCATTCTATTCTTTTGTATCAAATTATCTATCAAAGTTTTTTAGTCTATAGAATGGTAAAATTCATCACTTTATTAAAATATTACTTTAAAGCAAAGCAAAAATTAAAGGAAATTAAGATTCTCCTTGTATTTTTCCTAGGAGGAATTTTTCAGGGTTAAGATGCCCTGCCTCATCTGTCCCTTCTAAGTCAGTTCCCCTCCTTGGGCACAGGCTCCACTTCTATAAAACTAAGGGCTGAACAAGTAAACTTCAAAGATTAATTCCAGACCTACCATTTTCATTCTCCAATTGATTATCCCAACATAATTATTTATGATGTGAGGCTTGAGAGGTCGGGCATGTCGAGACATGCCCTGGAAAAGTGCCAGTCCCGGTGGTTGGCCAATGCCCAAACAGGAACTGGGAGCGGACCAAACTTCCGGGGACCAACCCCCGTGGCCTGGCCCAATCAGGTGCCGACACGAAGCCCTTGGACACCAACCGCCACTGCAGCCCGCACTTTCTACCTTATATGGGAGAACCTGGTTCGAGCGCCAGCCTTAGCTATAAAACCCCCCTCCTCACCCCCTCATACCTCGCAGACTCCCTTCCCTTGCTCGCTCCTCCCTGGGAGTTCTGCCCAAGAGAGACTGCCCAATAAAGGCTTCCATCGACGGTCCCTAGAGGTGGCTCTTTGTTCCTGCGGTGTTTCTTACAAGGCTAACTCACTTTATTACTTTCAATAGTAATCATATACAATACAGAATACAGCTGATGATGAATTTATCTTGATTTCTTGAAGGCAGTGCAAATTCATTAATTTTTACTCCATTACATACTGAATGATTTTCTTCTTGAAAGCATTGATGCAAAAACAAAAAATGCAATTACTAAATTGAAGAAAATATGCAATTTATTAAATTAAGCTTTCATATCTTAAAGTGAAGCTTGAACTCCTGATTTATAAGAGATCTGTTTGTTTACTTACTGGTCAAATTGATGCAACATTTTTTCCATAGTTTTACATCAAAGCTTTTAGATTTTTTAAAAAATATAACTACCAGAGACATCAAAGAGTCTCCAAGGAGAATGACTGTGTGTAAACAAAAGAAAGAAAAAGCAATCTATGAATTACTTCATTTCCTCACTCAGTCCATATTTCCTCGGGCCACACTAAGAAAAAATCTCTCTTATGTTTCTGTCTCATTTGTCCAACTCCTGCAAGATTTCCAGCTCTCTGCAAGATGCCCTCCCTCTACCATCTCTTTCTTGGGTAAAGGAATCTTACAGGTAAGAACAGCAGGTACTGTCAGTCATTCTGTGACACTAGCTTTCTCTTCTTCCTCTCTCTTCCCTTGGTCAACACACTAATACAGAGGCTTCCCTGAGTGCAGGACAGAGCCACTGCACTTTTCTGAAGGATGCAGTAATAGAGCTGCTTTATTCCAGCAAACCAGAGAGATTTATAGAGAATTATTCTTTAATAATGGATAAAATGAAACATAAGAGAAAAAATAATTATCAGAAACAACGAAAGATTTTATGCAATGATTTAAAAATGATCAAGCCACCAAAAGACAGTGATTCTTACATGCAACAAACAAGAGAACTGCAAAATATACACAATTAAAAGAGTTAGAAAAATAAGTAGAGAAAGTTGGGGACTTCACCATCCCACTCTCAAAAATTCAAAGATCTACAAGGCAGAAAAATGATGAAGATATAGAATAACTGAACAATAACATCAGTGAACAAGATGTAACTGGCTTTTATAGGACACTCCTCCCAACAACTTCAGAATACAGTGTAGTTGAGTCCTGTTTCATGGAGCCATTGCTCATTTAGTTGCATATACATGCTTAGTTTGAGAATGGTCATGAGGAATGATCCAATGGGAGGTAGCGCAACAGCTCTCAGGCCAGTAGCTACTTATCTACGGGAAAGATGAGAGGTGGACATTGGAGTGAGGATCA
This sequence comes from Nanger dama, assembly GCA_917880005.1. Classification (NCBI taxonomy): domain Eukaryota; kingdom Metazoa; phylum Chordata; class Mammalia; order Artiodactyla; family Bovidae; genus Nanger; species Nanger dama. The sequence goes on along the minus strand of CAKJTW010000044.1, from coordinate 4,492,837 downwards.
GCCTCCAAAGGAAGGACTCTCTTACATAAATAAATACTTGATCCACATATTAAAACACACCATTTTTGTTCTTTACCAAGGAAATTCTGTATTTCTTTACTTGATGTGGGGTTCCATATTTGAGTGGTCACTTAGGAAGATATTTCCTAAAAGCACTTGAGCTCTCTGGACTCCTTGAATTATTAAAGTTTGCTTTTTTATTTTTTCAAACACTGAAAATACAGACCGCACCATTTCCATCTGAAGTCATTTCTACCAGATTAAAAACAGTTACCGTCTCTTCTATCACTGTTTTCACCTCATACTTAGTAGACTTACCATTGTCTCCATCCCTACCTCAAGGCATATCCTCAAGGAGCATGTCCCCATAACAACCCTTGTCAGAAGACAATGAAACTGTTTGGAGTTTTACAAATGAAAAGTAGTGAGACAAACTAGCCACCAGCAGAGAAAGAAAATGGTCCAAACATCAGGAGCTTCAACAAGGCTGAAACATCACCAGTTTCATGCTTGAGAGGAATGACTATTTCATTTGCTTTTCTATAATTTAGAGAAAGAATAATAGTACCCAACCCAACATATAAGAGATAGATATTGCATGCATATCAGGTTGATTCAATGGAAGATTTTAGGGAAATACTTGACAAGTAAATGAACTTTAATGCAAAGGTCATTGCACTTTCCTTGACTTGACTTAGAACTTCTAATTTTGGATAAGATGGAACAGACTTAGAGATCTGATATCTTTCTGTGTCTTTCCATGATGTATGTGTGTGTGTGTGTGTGTGTGTGTGTGTGTGTGTGTGTGTGTGTGTGTGTGTAGAGTCTGTGGCTCAGAGAAGAAGTCACAAGAGAAATCAAAAATACATTCAACTGATTGCATATATATGTGTGTGTGTGTGTGTGTGTGTGTGTGTGTGTGTGTGTGTACTCAGTCTTCTCGGGGTACTTTGTGACCCCATGAACTACAGCCCATCAGGTTACTCTATATATGGAATTTTCCAGGCAAGAATTCTGGAGTAGGATGTCATTTCCTACTACAAGGCATTTTCCCCACCCCAGGAGCAAACCCATGTCTCTTGCATTGGTAGGTGGATTCCTTACCACTGCACCACCTGGGAAGTCATATATATATATATATAGAAAGCTCCATAAATATATACATTTATATATATGTAGATTTGTAGGATGTGGCTTAAGCACCGTTGAGAAGGAAATATATAGCACAAGGTGTGTAAAATAAAAAGAGGAAAGGTCTTCGTATGATTACCTCAATAGATGAAGAAAAAAAGCCTTTCAAATAATTCAGCACCCATTTATGATAATCACGCTTCAAAAAATGGGCATAGAAGGAACCTACCTCAGCATAGTAAAGGCCATATATGATAAACTCATAGCAAACATTATTCTCAATGGTGAAAAACTGAAAGCATTCTTTCTAAGATCAGAAAAAGATAAGGGTGCCCACTCTCAACACTATCATTCAACATCGTTTTGGAAGTTCTAGCTATGGCAATCAGAGAAGAAAAAAATAAAAAGAATTCAGATCATAAAAAAGAAGTAAAGCTCTCACTGTCTGCAGATGACATGGTACTATACATAGAAAACCCTAAGGATACTATCAGAAAATTACTAGAGCTAATCAGTGAATTTAGCAATGTTTCAGGATACCAAGTCAATACACAGAGATCACTCGCATTCTTACAAACTAATAATGAAAAATCAGAAAGAGAAAGTAAGGAATCAATCCCATTCACCATTGCAACAAAAAGAATAAAATATCTAGGAAGAAACCTACCAATATAGACAAAAGAACTGTATACAGAAAGTATAAGACACTGATGAAAGAAATCAAAGATGACATAAACAGATGGAGAGATATTCCATGCTTCTGGGTTGGAAGAGTCAATATTGTGAACATGACTATGCTACCAAATGCAATCTACAGATTAAATGCAATCCCTATCAAATTACCAATGACATTTTTCACATAACTAGAATAAATAATCCGCAATTCATATGGAAACATAAAAGACACAATTAGCCAAAGCAATCTTGAGAAAGAAGAATGGAGCTAGAAGAATCAGTCCTCTTGACTTCAGACTATATTACAAAGCTACAGTCATCAAGACAGTAAGGTATTGGCATAAAACCAGAAATATAGACCAATGGAACAAGATAGAAAGCCCAGAAATAAAACCCTGCACCTATCAGTACCTTATTTTTGACAAGGAGACAAGAACATACAATGTGGCAGAGATAGCCTCTTCAATAAGTGGTGTTGGGAAAACTGGATAGCTACAGGTGAAAAACGAAATTAGAACACTTCCTAATACGATACACAAAGATAAACTCAAAATGGGTTAAAGGCATATATGTAAGACCAGAAACTATAAATCTATTAGATGGAAACATAGGCAGAACAACATTCTATGACATTAATTACAGCAAAATCCTCCATGACCCACCTCCTAGATTAATGGAAATAAAAACAAACAAGTGGGACCTAATTAAACTTACAAACTTTTGCACAGCAAAGGAAACTATAAACAAGATGAAAAGACAACCCTTGGAATGGGAGAAAATAATAGCAAATGAAACAACTGACAAAAGATTAATTTCCAAAATATACAAGCAGCTCATACAACTCAATACCAGAAAAACAAATAACCCAATCAAAAAATAGACAAAAGACCTAAACAGAAATTTCTCCAAAGAAAGACATACAGATGGCTAACAAACATATGAAATGATGCTCAACATCACTTATTATTGGAGAAATGCAAATCAAAACTACAGTGAGATACCACCTCACACCAGTCAGAATGGCCATCATCAATACAAACAATAAATCCTGCAGAGGGTGTGGAGAAAAGGGAATCCTCTTGTATTGTTGGTAGGAATGAAATTTGTACAGCCACTATGGAAGACAGTGTGGAGATTCCTTCAAAAATCTAGAAATAAAACCACTATATGATTCAGCCAACCCACTACTAGGAATATACCCTGAGGAAGCCAAAATTGAGAAAGACATGTGTACCCCAATGTTCATTGCAGTATTATTTACAATAGCTAGAACATGGAAACAATCTAGATGACCATTCACAAATGAATGGATAAAGAATATGTGGTATGTACACAATGAAATATTACTCAGCCATAAAAGGAACACATTTAAGTCAAGTCTAATAAGGTGGATGAACCTAGAGCCTATTATACAGAGTGAAGTAAGTCAGAAAGAGAAAAATAAATATTGCATACTAATACATATATATGGAATCTAGAAAAATGGTACTGATGAAATTATTTACAGGGTAGCAATGGAAACACAGACATAGAGAACAGACTTAGAATGCTACACACAACAACAACTTAAATAAAATGGACCATTTCCTCAAAAAAGCACAAAATACAAAAAATCAACTAACATTAAATAGATGACATATATAGCCTTACAACTATTAAGGGAATTAAATTTATGGTTTAAAGATTTGTAAGGGAAAATATCTGTAAGTCTATGTGGCTGCAGTAGGAAATTTTAAAAATATTCAAAGAATTAAGATTAATTCTACCCAATCTCTTCCGGATGACAGAAGAGTTAGAATGCCTATTACCTAATACCAAAACCAGACAGTGCAAAAAAGGAAAAAAATACCAATATCCTTCATGATCATAAATATAATAATCCTCAACAAAATACTAGCAAATCAAATTCAGCAATATATAAAAATAATTACACTCTACAACCAAGAAAATTTTATTTCAGAAATGCAGTGTAAACTAAAAGGACATTGCAATTTATAATCACTAAAAATGAAGTACCTAGGTACAAATCTATTAAAATCAACACAGCGCTTATACATTTAAAACTGCAATACACTGATTAAAGAAATCAAAGCTCCAAATAAAAGGAAGCCACACTGCATTCATGAATTAAAGTTTCAGTGTTTTCAGATGCCAATTCTCTTCACATTGATTTATAAGTTTAATATAATATTTACCAAAATCCTACAGGTATAGAAAAGTTTATTCTAAATGTATATGCCTGCATGCTAAGTAGCTTCAGTCATGTCTGACCCTGTGCAATCCTGTGGACTGCAGCCTGCAAGGCTTTTCTGGCCATGGGATTTTCTAGGAAAGAGTACTGGAGTGAGTTGCCATGCTTTCTTCTAGGGGATCTTCCCAACCTAGGTATCAAACCTCTTACATCTACCTGCATTGGCAGGCAGGTTCAAAAACACCACCTGGGAAGCCCCTTCTAAATTTGTATGGAAAGGCAAATAAATAAGAACAGTTAAAGCATTTTTAAAGTTAAAGAATAATTGAAGAAATTACTTTACCTGATTTAAAGACTTACTATACACCTACAGTACTCAAGACAAAGTGGTACTGGCAGAAGAACAGAAATACAGATCAGGGGAAAAGAATAGAGAAGCTACACATAAACCCCCAAATGTACAACCAATTGACTTTGTACAAAAATGCAAAGACAATTCATTTGAGAAAAGGTAACTTTTCAGTTCATGGTGCTGGAGCAAAAGATATCCATGGGGGAAAAAGTGAGACTAAAGCAAAATCTCAGACTTTATACAAAAATTAATTAGAAACTGATCATGAATTTAAAAGAAAATATAAAGCTACAAAACAGAAGAAAAACTAATAATCTTCAAAACCTAAAGCAAGATAAGGAGTCTTATAGATGACACCAAAAGCACAATCAATAAAATTTTAAAAATAAATTGCACATTACCAAAATTTAAAACATTTTAGGAAACTAGAACAATGATTTATAGACTCAGAGAAAGAGAAAATATTTGTAAGCTATATATCTCACAGAAGATTCCTATCTGAATATATGAAGTATCAAAACAAGAATACAGAAAAATCTAACTAGAAAATGGGCAAAAGATACTAACAAACATTTTATTACAGAGGAGATATAGATGGCAAATAAGCACATGAAAAGATGTTCAACATCATTAACCACTAGGGAAAGGCAAATTATGGCCATGATGAGATATCAATACCTTAATGAATTAGCTAAATTTTTTTTTTTTTTTTTAGTAACAACACGAAGGCTGCAGTGGAAGCAGAGAAACTAGATTTCTTTTACACTGATGATGGGAATGTAAATGGTACAACTACTCTGGGAAATAGTTTGGTGGCTTTGTTTAAAAGCTTTTTAAACTAAATATACCCTTACTTGGAGAAGGCAATGGCAACCCACTCGAGTACTCTTGCCTGGAAAATCCCATGGATGGAGGAGCCTGGTGGGCTGCAGTCCAGGGAGTTGCTAGAAGTCGGACAGACTGAGCGACTTCACTTTCGCTTTTCACTTTTGTGCATTGGAGAGGGAAATGGCAACCCACTCCAGTGTTCTTGCCTGGAGAATCCCAGGGACAGGGGAGCCTGGTGGGCTGCTGTCTCTGGGGTCGCACAGAGTCGGACACGACTGAAGCGACTTAGCAGCAGCAGCAGCATACTCTTACTATGTTATGTGCTAATAGCAACCCTGGCCTTTACTCTGAGAGGAATGAAAATTTAGGCTCACATTAAAATCTGCAAAAAAATGATCACAGCACCTTTCTTATGTTAAAAAACTGGGAATAATTCAAATATCCTTCAATGAGTGACTGACTTAACTGTGATACATTCATACCATGACATATGGGTCAGGAATAAAAATAAACAAATTATTGATGAAGTTGGATCAGCCTCAAGAGAATTATGCTGAGTGAAAAAGGAAAAGCAGCAAAGGTTGCATGTTTACATTTTGTAGGCTTCAATGCATAAAACTTTCTTGGAGAGCAGATTAGTGGTTTCCAGAAGTTATAGATGGGTAGGGGATATGTGTGCCTACCAAGAAAGAATGCAGGACATGTCCTCCTGAGATCTTTCCCAGATGGGAACAGTCCTCTGTCTCCCCAGTGCTGGCGATTACAGGCATCTACACAGGGAACAAAAGTGTATGGAGCCATAAAAAGGCACACAAATGAGTGAGTGTCAAAGTAGTGAAATCTGAATAAGGTCTGTGGAATGCACCAGTGTTAGTGTTTTTTCTGTTGTCATATAGTTCTGTAAGATGTAAACTCTTGGGAAAACAGGGTAAAGGGTACTTAGTTCTTTCTGTATGATTTTTGTGATTTCTTCTTAATGTATCACAATCTCAAAATAAAAAATTAAAACAATGGCTCCAGTGATTCTAAATTTCTTTTTACTGTTAAACAGCAGTAAATTTAGATTTCAATTATACTGATTTATACTAGTTAAGATGGAAGTTTTTGATAATCTTTATTACTAGTGTTATAAAGCAAAAATGAGGGGAAAAAGCAGAGAAAAGGGCTAAATGCAATAGAGAAACTATACCAAGTTACCAATATATGATTATATGACTTCCTATGTACTTAAACAATGAAAGTCAAGGAATATTTTTGTACTGATCCCTCTAATTATGCTATCAATCTCCTCTAGTTAGGCACCTGGACTGATTCTCAGAAACCTTCAAGGAATTTATGGTGACTAATTTTAATCTCTGTCTCAATAATTATATAGTATGAACTAGTACATACTCAGATATCCATACTCTGTAATATTGTATGGAGAATAGAAAAAAAATTAAAATAATGCATAATGTGGGTAAGTATAAGAAGCTTTTAAAATAATGGGTAGCCAGCCATTCATCATACTTTCCATAAACAACTCACAGTATCCTCTTCTGTAATCATTTCCTTTACTATGTTGCTTGGAAAACTGCCTTTATGGACTTCACCACACCAAAAAAAAAAAAAAAAAAAAGGCAGTGCATTTCTGCTTTCTTGCTGGTGTGAACCTAGACCCTCTATCTTTCCCAACAAGAGGAGTCACCTCCTTCCCTGGGACAGATGGTGACCTAAGTCCTTGGCCTCAAGAGTTTTGCCTCACCTTGGCTTTCCTTTCTTGAGCATCTTACTGCTGCTGCTGCTGCTGCTAAGTCACTTCAGTCATGTCCGACTCCGTGTGACCCTATAGATGGCAGCCCACCAGGCTCCCCCATCCCTGGGATTCTCCAGGCAAGAACACGAGTGGGTTGCCATTTCCTTCTCCAATTCATGAAAGTAAAAAGTGAAAGTGAAATCGCTCAGCTGTGTCCAACTCTTAGCGACCCCATGGACTGCGGCCCACCAGGCCCCTCCGTCCATGGGATTCTCCAGGCAAGAGCGCTGGGAGGGTGCCATTGCCTTGAGCATCTTACTAGTTGCCAAAACCTGACTTTCCCCTCCCTTCTCTTTTATATAAACAAAGTGCAAACTTTTCCGAGATAGCTAGTCAATCAAACAAACTTCTGTTTCTATTTTAGCTAGGAGGGAAATGGTATAGGAAACTTAAGTACAATCCCAGTAAAACATGTAATTCTAATAACATGGAATGACAGCTGCAGGGTGATGTATAAAATATGTGTTTCCTGATCTGAATTCAGAGCCTGCTTCATCTTTGCTTTGTCAAAGGTTTTTTTTTGTTTTTTTTTTTAATACTTTAACGCATTTTGTGGAACAGGCAATTCCTGTTCTGAGACGTTATAATCAAGATGGCAATGCAGGCCTACATCAAGTCATTCTTATACCCTTTACTCAACTCTGCATCATACTGCATAACAATATTCCTAAAACAAAACTCATCATTTCCATACTCAGATCTCCTGGTAATTAAGCCCAGGCTTATTTCTTAATAGTTTAAAATTATAATGTAGTTCATTGAAATTTGACCACGCATGAAGTCCTGTGCCAGGTACTTAGCAACATCTCATTTAATTCATGCCATACCCACTCTGAAAGGCTGAATATACAGATGTACAAGGACTAGACCACATACAACAATGAAATTTTTTATCACAACCTCTGAAGCCAATAACCCAGGGATCTAAACCATAATCTCTGCAACCATCAGCTAAGAATGGATTTGATGGTCAGGACTTGATGGATGATTGACAGCCTCCCTAAATTTCACTCTCACTTCAAACTCAGGGCTGATCAGAGAAGGTCAAATAGGCACTCTTAACCAACATATAAGATGCTCCAACCTTCATGTGTAAACAACCTACTATCATAGTACACCTGGAGCCATCCATTTCTTCTACTATAAAGCTTTCACATTCTTCTGCCTGCTTTTGAGTCTCTGCCGAATATAAGTAATGCTGGCTGACTCCCTTGATATAGTAAGCTCTGAATGAATAGCCTCTGAGTGGTCCCATTTGTTTTCACAAGTCCTAAAATGCAGCAAGATCATCTGCATGATTTGCAAATGTAGAGAGTGTGACCTAGGGTGAACACACATGTGATTATTAGTATGCCAGTTTGATGTCGCTATCACTCAGCCTCAGACCTCTTATTTCCTCTGTCATCTCCGTGCTCATATTTATCATTAAAGAGTACCTTGAGCTTCTTTATCAGCCTGCAATCACAGAAATTAGTGACTAAAAAGTGCACTTCTATTGGCAACCTAATTTAAAATTTCAGGGTTTTTCCACTTGTCATAAGAAAAGTGATACCACTACTTGGACATACAATGAGGACAACTGATGTTTTGCCTGGTAGAGCCAGTTAGAAGGTACACTTTCTTCTATGTTTCAAGAGGCAGGGGAGGAGTAGTAAGCATTGAGAATTGTCAGATAACACTATCACAGTGGAAGCAGACTTGGCTGTTCCAGCTGGTGCAGCATGAGGCAGGTATCCCAATAGGAGGAATGGGCTTTCTGGATTATTGATCATAAAACACAGTTTCCTCAGTGCAATTCAGAAAGGTCCTCTGATTTAATAGGACCAATGATAAAGCTTCATCTCAACACATTGCTTAAGATATTAAAAATATTTAAAATCTTATTATTTTAGGATCCTTAAAATAATACAAAGGTCCTTATAGTCAAAGCTATGATTTTCCCAGTATTCATGTACGCATGTGAGAGTTGGACCATAAATAAGGCTGAGGGCCAAAGAACTGACACTTTTGAACTGTGGTGTTGAGAGTCCCTTGGATAGCAAGGAGCTCAAACCAATCAATCCTAAAGGAAACCAACCCGGAATATTTATTGGAAGGACTGATGCTGAAGCTCTAGTTCTTTGGCCAACTTATGAGAAGAGTCAACTCATTGGAAAAGACCCTGATGCTGGGAAAGACTGAGGGCAAGAGGAGAAGGGGATGACAGAGGATGAGATGGTTGGATGGTATCACTAACTCAGTGCACATGAGTTTGAGCAAACTCCAGAAGACAGTGAAGGACAGAGAAGCCTGGTGTGCTGCAGTCCATGAGATCACAAAGAGTTGGACACAACTATGCGACTGAACAACAACTTGATCCTCTTTCTCTTCTTAAACTTCAGTTCATAACACTAGGCATTTCTATGATTTTTGGACTTCACACCCACCATAACTATTAAATAATTCAAGGACTTGTGGGGAAATATAAGATTTTGATAAAAGGATGAGACCTTGAAGACTAATTTATTCTTTAATGAAAATGCCTCCTGATAAATAGCTGTGTTGTTTTAAGTAGGATGGCTTGCAAACAAAGTATTATGCATATCTAAGATTCATGTTTTAGAAAGAAAAATGGTAAGAAAGAAGAAGAAAAATGAAGGTAGAAGGAAAAATGGTAAATAAGATGAGGATGGAAATGGTCCACTGGAAGAGTAGGTGAGTATTTAAGAGTTGGCACTACATTTTTTGTGTAACTAACCAGAATGACAAGTAGATGTACCATGTAAAGCAAATGAATTCTCACTTCAGAGGATTATTGTGTCCTTAATCTTATATACAGGGGGCTCTGGCCTCCCAAAGAGCTTTGGTGTCTTTCAGCAAGCAGTGTTTCTCTGAAGCATTCACTGAAATAATTTCTATTAAATGTTAACAGAGGTTCCATGAAAATGGTGTGATAATAACTTTATGCTGCAATCCTGCTGAGATTCATAAGGAACTTTATCAAAGGCTCTGAGAATTCCTAAGATTACAAAGCAAAAAAAAAGTTTAACTTTGTTTATTTTAGTGTTTGACAAATATTTCCACATGCAAACTTCTCATCAGCCACAAGTTTAATTCATATCTTCTATACTTGCTGCCAATCTGTGATGTGTGGAGCTATATGACACAGGACTAGAAGCAGTAAGTAGGTCCCTATTGAGTTTTTTTTTTTAATATAAATTTATTTATTTTAATTAGAGGCTAATTACTTTACAATATTGCATTGATTTTGCCAGACATCAACATGAATCTGCCACGGGTGTACATGTGTTCCCCATCCTGAACCTCCCTCGCACCTCCCCCCCTATGCCATCCCACAGATGTATAGAACATTCTTTTGGACTCTGTGGGAGAGGTAGAGGGCGGGATGATTTGGGAGAATGGCACTGAAACATGTATAATATCATGTGTGAAATGAATCACCAGTCCAGGATGCTTGGGGCTGGTGCACTAGGATGACCCACTGAGTCTTGATTTTGTTTATTTACAGCCTTTTGTAGTCCCTTTCTGTATTCTATCAGAACTGGCCTGTGTGACCAACTGAATATGGCAGAAGTGCTGTATTTACTATGAACGGCTGTGGCTCCCATCTTGGACTGCTCTTTCTAGGGACTCTTGCCCTGGGGCTAGCTGGCTGCCATATTGGGAAGAAGGTCTGGGAGCCTGTGAAGTGTCCATTCTGTGAGGAGCTGAGGCCTCATTCCAATGAGTGACTTAGAAGATGATCCTTCTTCAGTGGGGCCTTCAGAAGACTGCTTGGCTGCAACCTCTGGAGAGAATAACCTTGAGCCAGAATAACCAAGCTCAGCCCCTCATACTCTTGATCCTCAGAAGTGGTGAGATATTATATGTTGGGTTTTTTAAAGTTGCTAAGTTTGGAGGCAATTGGTTATGTAGCAATAGGTAATTTGATAATTATGAAACCCTGGGAATATAACATTTTGGGTTTTACCCTAGGGACACCCTCATTCATTCAATCAAACATATGAATTATACCAATATTACTTTGCCAACAAAGGTCCATTAGTCAAAGCTGTGGTTTTTCTAGTAGTCATGTATGGATTTGAGAGCTGGACCTGAACACTGAAGAATTGATTCTGTTGGACTGCACTATCAGAGAAGTCTCTTGAGAGTCCCTTGGACTACAAGGAGATCCAACCAGTCAATCCCAAAGGAAAGCAGTCTTGAATATTCATTAGAAGGACTGATGCTGAAGCTAAAGCTCCAATACTTTGGCCACCTGATGTGAAGAACTGACTTACTGGAAAAGACCCTGATCCTGGGAAAGACTGAAGGCAGGAGAAGGTGATGACAGAGAATGAGATGGTTGGATGGCATCACCGGCTCAATGGACATGAGTTTGAGCAAACTCTGGGAGTTGGTGATGGAGACGGAAGCCTGGCATGCTGCAGTCTATGGGGTCACAAAGAGTCAGACATGACTGCACAACTGAACTGAACCTGTGAAACACAGTGTGGAAGTGGTATTGACTTCTCACCAATGGACTGTAAGCAGCTCATGCAACTTCTGTTTCTAGGACCATTAGCTCACTCCTCTATAATCCCTTTTTTCTTGCTACCACTTGAAATGTAAATAGATAGTGGCCTATCACTAACCATGTAAAACAATATCACCCATGGCTATGATGAATCAAAATATGGAAGGAACCTGGGTCCCTGAGTGATTACATAGGGCAGGGTCACCCCATTGACCTGATGGTTCAAAACAGGCATTACATGAAGGGGGAATAAAAATAAGCTTCCTTTTTAAACTCTTGACTTTTATTTTTCTTTGTTATGGTAATATAGACTGGATCTTATTCATGCAATTTATAATAACAAAGAATAGGGTATTAATTACATAGTTGACCTAAAATATTCATGTGTGTGCTAAGTGGCTTCAGTTGTGTTCAACTGTTTGCAATCCTATGGACTATAGCCTGCCAGGCTCCTCTAACCATAGTTACTCCAAAAAAAGAAAGGAAGTATTGATTAAGTATCAAGCAACAACAGAAATAATTCTATTTTGGGGTTTAGGAGAAACATTTCTCTTCCTGTTACTGAGAGGGTAACAGGTAGGAAGGCCAGAGGTCCCCCAGCAACAGGGGGAAATAAACTGCAGCTGGTAACTTTTTTTTCCCCCTTCTCTCAGTTCAGTTCAGTTCAGTCGCTCAGTGGTGTCCTACTCTTTGTGATCCCATGAACTGCAGCATGCCAGGCCAACCTGTCCATTACCAACTCCCGGAGGTTACTCAAACTCATGTCCTTTGACTCACTGATGTCATCCAACCATCTCATTCTCTGTCGTCCCCTTCTCTACCTACCTGCAATCTTTCCCAGCATCAGGGTCTTTTCAAATGAGTCAGTTATTCGCATCAGGTGGCCAAAGTATTGGACTTTCAGCTTTAATATCAGTCCTTCTAATGAACACTCAGGACTGATTTCCTTTAGGATAGACTGGTTGGATCTCCTTGGAGTCCAAGAGTCTCTCAAGAGTCTTCTCCAACACCATAGTTCAAAAGTATCAGTTCTTCAGTGCTCAGCTTTTTTACAGTCCAACAGTTATAGCCATACATGACTACTGGAAAAACCATAGCCCTGACTAGACAGACCTTTGCTGGCAAAGTAATGTCTCTACTTTTTAATATGTTGTCTAGATTGGTCATAGCTTTTCTTCCAAGGATTAAGCGTCTTTTAATTTCATGGCTGCAGTTACCACCTGCAATGATGTTGGAGCGCCGCCCGCCCCCAAAAAGTCTGTCACTGTTTCCACTGTTTCCCCATCTATTTCCCATGAAGTAATGGGACCAGATGCCATGATCTTAGTTTCCTGAATGTTGAGCTTTAAGCCAACTTTTCACTCTCCTCTTTCAATTTCATCAAGTGGCTCTTTAGTTCTTCTTCGCTTTCTGCCATAAGGGTGGTGTCATCTGTATATCTGAGGTTATTGATAGTTCTTCCAGCAACCTTGATTCCAACTTGTCCTTCATCCAGCCCAGCATTTACCATGATGTACACTGCATATAAGTTAAATAAGCAGGGTGACAATATATAGCCTTGACATACTCCTTTCCCTATTTGGAACAAGTCTGTTGTTCAATGTCCAGTTCTAACTGTTGATTCTTGACCTGCATACAGATTTCTCAGGAGGCAGGTAAGGTGTCCTGGTACTCCCATCTCTTCAAGAATTTTCCACACTTTGTTGTGATCCACATAGTCAAAGCCTTTGGCATAGTCAATAAAGCAGGAGTAGATGCTTTTCTAGAACTTTCTTGCTTTTTTGATAATCCAGTGAATGCTGGAAATTTGATCCTTGGTTCCTCTGCCTTTTCTAAAACCAGCTTGAACATGAAGTTCATGGTTCATGTGCTGTTGAAACCTGTCTTGGAGAATTTTGAGCATTACTTTACTAGCGTGTGAGATGAGTGCAACTGTGCAGTAGTTTGAGCATTCTTTGGCATTGCCTTTCTTTGGGACTGGAATGAAAACTGACCTTTTCCAGTCCTGTGGCCACTGCTGAGTTTTCCCAATTTGCTGACATATTGAGTGCAGCACTTTCACAGCATCATCTTTCAGGATTTGAAATAGCTCAATTGGAATTCCATCGCCTCCACTAGCTTTGTTCTTCGTGCCTACTGGACTTTGCATTCCAGGATGTCTGGCTCTAGGTGACTGATCATACCATCATGATTATCCTTCTCTACACAAAATTTAAAAAGACTTCTTTTAATTCTGTGTTGACAACACCTGGTTCTGCCTTGAGCTGCTGCTGCTGCTGCTACTAAGTCGCTTCAGTCATGTCCGACTCTGTGCGACCCCATAGACGGCAGCCCACCAGACTCCTCTGTCCCTGGGATTCTCCAGGCAAGAACACTGGAGTGGGTTGCCATTTCCTTCTCCAATGCATAAAAGGAAAAGTGAAAGTGAAGTCGCTCAGTTGTTTCCGACTCTTAGCGGCCCCATGGACTGCAGCCCATCAGGCTCCTCCGTCCATGGGATTTTCCAGGTGAGAGTACTGGAGTGGGTTGCCATTGCCTTCTCCACTTTGAGCTAACCAATGTGTGTATCTTATGGAAATGTTTTTCTTAAGCTATGTTAATGAAACTATGTATTTGCTTTGGAATCTGCCTATGTTCAAAATGGTTCTACCTAAGACTATCTTTTCTTCTTTTCTCACACCTTGGGCTGATAAAGGCTCAACAAACCAATTTTTATCACCAGTGATGACACATCACATGCCATTCTACCTCAAAAATGCATATTGTGGGAGACGGGCCTGGTGTAACTCCTTCAGCCTTGAGGTGTGCCTCTTATCTGATTAATAGCTTGCTAACAGACATAAATCACCTTGCTAAAAACTAGCAAGGGGGCATTCTTTCTGCCCCCTTCTGATGTCTATGTCAGAAGCTTTCTCTATCTCTCTTATAATTTAATGAAATTCTGTTACACAAAAAGCTCCAGTGGTCGAGCCTGGTCTCTGGTCCCAGATCAAAATATTCTCCTGTGGAGGTCATAAATCCTGGAGTAGCACACAGCTTGTAGCAGCAACTTTTCATTACTCTCCTCTGCTTGCTTTTTTTCTATTTTTTATCATTGTAGACCAAGTCTTAAGACTTGGTCAGCAAACACCACCTGATTCTATAAATAAAGCATTATTGGGGCACAACCACACTCATCTATTTACAAGCAGTCTGTGGCTGCTTTTGAAATAGCAGCTTCAGAAGTGAATGGTTGAAACAGATCATCTGACTCACTGGCCCAAAATATTTACTATCTGGTGCTGTACACAAAAAGCTTCTCAACTCTTGCTCTAGAGCAGCAGTCCTCAAGCCCTGAGCCATATACTAGCACAGTACAGCTTGTTAGGAACCAAGCTTCATAGCAGGAGGTAAGCAGCAGGTGAGCAAAGCTTCATCTGTATTATAGCTTCTCCCCATGCCCATGGCTAACATCACCACCTGAACGCCACAGGAGCGCAAACCCTACTGAGAACTGTGCATGTAAGGGATCTAGGTTGTGAGCTCCTGACGAGAATCTAATGCCTGATGATCTGAGGTGGAGCTGAGGTGGAGCTGAGGTGGTGATGCTACAATGAGGAGTGGCTGTAAACACAAATTATTAGCAGAGAGGTTTGGCTGCACAGAGACCATAATAAATGCTTGGAAACTCATATCAAAACCCCATCAGTGAATGCCCAATGATAATTAAACTGGTGGCAGGCAATACAGTGGCAAGTGAGTTGATGAACTTCAATAGTATAGCTGCATCTGGCAGGCTTTAAGTCAGAATCCAACACTTATTTTAGTCTATCCCTGGCCTTCCCATTATTCTATTTACCACTTCCATCCATGCCTCTTTCCCTCACTGGATACTTGCATTAGTCACAGTTTTTGAATGCTCACAAGCTAACCCAAGCCAAAATGAGTAAAAACTAAAGGTAACTGGAGAGCATCTTTGAAAAGGGGTAAAGACTCAATGATGAGATAACAGAAGACTGACAACAAAAAGACTGTATTTAAAATAAGATATTAAGAATCCTACTTAAATTATTGGTTTATTGCAACAGGTGATTCACATTCTCTAAGCCTGTTGTGTCTAATATGTGATGACTGGCTATCTAGCTAAGCATGAAACCTTCAAAACTGCTTTGCCAGACCAAGCACCCTGCATTAAACAATAAGCCTTTGGAGTTTTTTGTTTGTTTGTTTTAATGTGAACACAAAGAACAGAAGCAATTACTGAAGGCTACCACTTCATCAAATGTGTCCGCACTGAGGGCGACGTATTGACTGGCTAACTGCATTGCTAAAGCTAAGAAGACCTTTACTCTTGATGAACAGTTGATCCTTCCTGCTGCTGAAGACATCTGTTGTGAACTTTTAGGAAAGGCTGCAGTTTGAAAATTGGCACACATTCCTCTTTCATCTAGCACCATAACTAAACGAATTAATGAGAAAGCAGAAGACACTGAGTCACAGTTGTTAAAATTAATGAGTCGTCATGTTATACAAACCAGACTGATGAATTTACTGATGTTGACAACAAAGCAGTAATGCTTGTTCTTGTGCCATAAATGTTCAGGATGGTGTGCATGAGAATATGTCATGTTGAATTTGTTGCCAACCAATACCACGGCAGCAGAACTACTCAGGTGTTTGAATGATTACATACAAGGAAAACTGGATGGGTTATTTGTGGACAGTATATGCATAGAGTAGCTGCCATGACTGGATGGATTTCTGGTTTTACTGCTCGAGTCAAAGAGGTTGCTTCTGAATGTGAATCTATACACTGTGTCATCCATAAAGAAATCTTGGCTAACAGAAAAATGTCACCTAAACTTAACAGCATTTTCAGGATGTGATTAAAATCATCAACAACATAAAACTACATATCCTTAACTCATGTCTATTAGCACAGCTCTCTGAGGAAATGGACACGGTACACACATTTTCTGAGATGTGAGATACAAAGAAGTGAGATTATTGGTCAGAGTTTTGGAGTTATGAGAGCTGCTCCAGAGATTTCTTTTAGAAAAAAGTCACCACTGGCAGCATACTTCAGTGACACCTAATGGGCTGCACAACTTGCTTACTTATGTGACATATTCAACCTGTTCAACAAGCTCAATCTATCACTTTGAGGCAGAAAAACAATTGTGTTCGAGTCAGCAGAAAAAGTGGCTGCATTCAAATCCAAACTGGAAGTAGAGAAGTGATAGATGAACATTGGGATTTTTGACATGTTTTAAACATTAGCAGAGATTTTGAAAGAGACTGAGCTAGCAGCCTCTTTCTTCCTTCAGGTTCATGATCAACTAACTCAGCTTTCAAGAGTTTGACCATTCAGTTCAGTTCAGTTGCTCAGTCGTGTCTGACTCTTTGTGACCCCATGGACTGCAGCACACCAGGTCTTCTTGTCCATCACCAACTCCCAGGGTTACTCAAACTCATGTTCATTGAGTTAGTGATGCCATCCAACCATCTCATCCGCTGTCATCCCCTTCTCCTCCCACCTTCAATCTTTCCCAGCATCAGGGTCTTTTCAAATGAGTCAGTTCTTCATATCAGGTGGCCAAAGTATTGGAGTTTCAGCTTCAGCATATCGGTCCTTCCAATGAATATTCAGGACTGATTTCCTTTAGAATGGATTAGTTGGATCTCCTTGCAGTCTAGAGTTTTCTCCGAAACCAGAGTTCAAAAGCATCAATTCTTCGGCACTCAGCTTTCTTTACAGTCCAAATCTCACATTGAGCATACATTCCAACAACAAAATTCACCTGAACTAGAAGTAATGGATCTGCAATCCACTTGTGAATAAGTCAGGTGAATCAACTTTGCCCATGATATAGGAAAATCAACTGCTTGAGGTAGCAAATGATGGTGGACTTAAAAGTATGCTTGATCAGTTCAGTTCAGTCACTCAGTCGTGTCTGACTCTTTGCGACCCCATGAATAGCAGCACGCCAGACCTCCCTGTTGATTACCATCTCTCAGAGTTCACTCAGACTCACGTCCATTGAGTCCGTGATGCCATTCAGCCATCTCATCCTCTGTCCTCCCGTTCTCCTCCTGCCCCCAATCCCTCCCAGCATCAGAGTCTTTTCCAATGAGTCAACTCTTCACATGAGGTGGCCAAAGTTTTGGAGTTTCAGCTTTACCATCATTCCTTCCAAAGAAATTCCAGGGCTGATCTTCTTCAGAAGGGACAGGTTGGATCTCCTTGCAGTCCAAGGGACTCTCAAGAGTTTTCTCCAACACCACAGTTCAAAAGCATCAATTCTTCAGCGCTCAGCCTTCTTCACAGTCCGACTCTCACATCCATACATGACCACAGGAAAAACCATAGTCTTGACTAGATGGGCCTTAGTCGGCAAAATAATGTCTCTGCTTTTGAATATACTATCTAGGTTGTTCATAACTTTTCTTCCAAGGAGTAAGCATCTTCTAATTTCATGGCTGCAGTCACCATCTGTAGTTATTTTGGAGCCCAGAAAAATAAAATCTGACACTGTTTCCACTGTTTCCCCATCTATTTCCCATTAAGTGATGGGACCAGATGCCATGATCTTCGTTTTCTGAATGGTGAACTTTAAGTCAACTTTTTCACTCTCCTCTTTCACGTTCATCAAGAGGCTTTTTAGTTCCTCTTCACTTTCTGCCATAAGGGTGGTGTCATATGCATATCTGAGGTTACTGGTATTTCTCCTGGCAATCTTGATTCCAGCTTGTGTTTCTTCTAGTCCAGCGTTTCTCATGATGTACTCTGCATATAAGTTAAATAAACAGGGTGGCAATATACAGCCTTGATGTACTCCTTTTCCTATATGGAACCAGTCTGTTGTTCCATGTCCAGTTCTAACTGTTGCTTCCTGACTTGCATACAGATTTCTCAAGAGGCAGGTTAGGTGGTCTGGTATTCCCATCTCTGTCAGAATTTTCCACAGTTTATTGTGATCCACACAGTCAAAGGTTTTGGCATAGTCAATAAAGCAGAAATAGATGTTTTTCTGGAACTCTCTTGCTTTTTCCATGATCCAGCAGATGCTGGCAATTTTATCTCTGGTTCCTCTGTCTTTTCTAAAACCAGCTTGAACATCAGCGAGTTCATGGTTCACATATTGCTGAAGCCTGGCTTAGAGAATTTTGAGCATTACTTTACTAGCATGTGAAATGAGTGCAATGTGCGATAGTTTGAACATTCTTTGGCATTGCCTTTCTTTGGAATTGGAATGAAAACTGACCTTTTCCAGTCCTTTGGCCACTGCTGAGATAGCCCAATCAAATAATGGGCAGAAGATCTAAGCAGACATTTCTCAAAAAAAAAAAAAAAACAGATGTGCAGGGGTCCAGCCTCAGTGGATCCAGCGTATTTGAAGCAGGGATGGTGTTGGCAAGGGAAGACTTATTTATTTATTAATGTAAGATTAGATCAGAAAGAAATAGTATAGTAGGAAATTTAGGCCGAGAAAAGAGGCTGAATAACTTGGTTACGTGGAAAGCCAATAAAGGAACTTGCATCATCTATGTTGGGCCACTGGCGCCCATTTGAATATTGAGAGTGCCGTGCCTTGGGCTCTCTTTCTTATGGATCTTAGAAGCCGGGACAAGTAAGTAGACATGGTGAGCCTCGACATTCCAAGGGAATTTAGCCAAAAAAGGGGAGAAAAGAATGACATGGGGAAGCCCAGCATCGGTGCAAGACTCCAAAAACTATTTTTAAAAATCAGCTTATATACCCCAAGTTGTACATAATGGAATATGCAGAGTTATGCTGGGGCAGCAGTCCTGACCCTCATTGAGACAAGGTTTTCTTTTTGCATACCCTCCCATATACAAAAGGTCTCAGGTGGTTTACATTATCTTCTGGCCAAGAGGCCTGTTAACATTTTTATGGCTCTCTTCCTGGATAATTGTCTATCAACCAGAAAACTCCTTTTCCCTAGAAGTGTTTTTCCTTTACTCTGCATCACCCTCAAAGTACTAAATAAAGTTACATCCCTGTAGAACAAAGGTGCAGTGAGTTATAACAAAGAAAGCACTCAACTCAAAGATCTAATGTTGCTAATACCAGGTCCACTACTTGTTTTTCTATATACCAACTATATCTAAAAATAAAGGATATGAAAATTTGGCAGCAACTACTGGCTCAACAAATGAAACCTGTAATCAGTCCTATTCAATGATTTTGACTCCTCAGGAAGCCCCTACATTCCTAGGATGGTTTAAGCTTCCTGTACCTCCAGCAGTCAGTCGGGAGGCCTCAAACAATCACATGAGCAGCTGTAAGAGTCCTGCAGGCAGGCTAGAAAGCCATCAGAGGGGTTTTTGGATTGAAACACTCTTTCAAATGTAGAAGACTAAAGCCTTGAGATGACTTTTTCCAGAGTGTGTTAGGAGAGTGGAAAAGTACAATACAATAAGTCAGGCATATTCTTATTTTTTGGGGTACATGCTCAGGAAATACCAGGGGAAAACCTGAGATCTGACTCGACCTTGTACATCAGATCTCTGCCGCATGACCTTGTCATGGGTGGGATTCCTCACGCTGGCTCCCAGCACAGATGGCTAATAAACACATGGAAAGATGCTCAACATTGCTCATTACTAGAGAAATGCAAATCAAAACTACAGTGAGGTACCACCTCACATCAGTCAGAGTGGCCATCATCAAAAAATCCACAATCAATAAATGCTGCAGAACTTGTGGAGAAAAGGAAGCCCTCTTGTAATGTTGGTGTGAATGTAAATTGATATAGCCACTATGGAGGTTCCTTGAAACACTAAAAATAGAACTATCATGTGACCCAACAATCCCACAACTGGGCATATATCCTACAAAAACCATAATTGAAAGAGATGCATGTACCCCAATGTTTGTTGCAGCACTATTTACAATGCCTTGGACATGGAAGCTACCTAGATGTCCATCAACAGATAAATGGATAAAGAAGTTGTGGTACATATACACAGTGGAATATTACTCAGCCATAAAAATAACATATTTGAGTCAGTCCTAGTGAGGTGGCTGAATCTAGAGCCTGTTATACAGAATGAAGTAAGTCAGAAAGAGAAAAACAAATATCAGATATTAATGCATTTATATGGAGCCTAGAAAGATGGTACTGATGAACGTATCTGCAGGGAAGCAATGGAGATGCAGACATAGAGAACAGTAGTATGGACACAGTGGAGGAAGGAGAGGGTAGGACGAATTGAGAGAGTAACATGCAAACATACATTGCCATATGTAAAATAAATAGCCAGTGGAAATTTGTTGTATGATGCAGGGAGCTCAAATCTGGTGCTCTGTGACAACCTAGAGGGTGATATGGAGTGGGAAATGGTTTGGAGGTTCAAGAGGGAGGGGATATATGTATACCTATGTCATATATCATGTTGATATGTGAGCGAAAACAACACAATATTGTAAAGCAATTATCCTGCAATCAAAAATAAATAAATTTAGAAGAATAAGATGACGGAGGAGTAGGTGGACATGGAGTACATTCTCTCCATGGATACATTAGGAACATACCTTCAGACAAAGAAGATCTTGCAAAACACCAACTGAGAGTGTGCAGTGGTACCTGACTACTGGAAAATAATATATAGAATCAAGCAATACTCAGTAGTGTGAAGGAAGGGTGGAGAGAAAGAGGAGAGTGAGAAGGATTAGACCTGCACCTGGAGGGTGGGGGGAACTGAAGCAGGAGTGAGATCTCCACATCAGGGCAATTGTTTAGGACAAATGAGAAGCATTTGAGGCTGTTGGAGAGGGAAGCAGCTGATCTGTGACAGTCTGAATAGAATGAGAATCACACAGACCATCCTTGGGTAGCTGTACATACCCTGGACAGGGACACAAGTCCTCTAGAAAGCACAGCAACTGGGAACAATCCCAGGGTGAGCTCTTCTGTTAATTTTGGGGAGATGGCCCAAGAGAACGTGAGGGAGGAGACTGTGGTGAGAAATGCCTATGGAGGAAAACCAGGCAGCCAAGGAGGCAAGACAATGTTGCTGAGTCACACACAGAGGGTGGAGCCATCACTGTAGCCTCTGCCCACATGCCATCACTGGCAGCTGAAAAACAGAGAAAGACCCCAGAAAGGCTGGTCTCTATTGTTTGGAGCAGTAAAGAAGGACCCTCCCAGGGTGGCCATTTAAGCACCTGACATGCCGAGCAATAGAGAAGGTCCCCAGTCAGGACAGCTCTTTGAGTGCCTGAATGGTCCAAGCAACAGAGAGGCACCAGCCAAAGAGCCCTTCTGATTTCCAGTTTCCAGAGGTTAGGAAATACTAGAATAGGGTCATAGCTCGTGTGGCTGAGGCAGTCAGTATCCCTGCACACTTGGCTTCACTAGGGCCCCCGAGATCCAAGCAGCTGCATCACCTCCATGCTCAATTCTCATTGAGGCAGAGCTGCCAGAGGCTAGAAAAATTCCTAATATCACCATATCTCCTGTGATAGTAGCTGCTGTTACCCCAGTGTACCTGGCATTTCCAGGGTCCCCATGATCCAAGCAAGCAACCATGCCACCTCCACACTTGATCCCCACTGGGACAGAGCTACCAGAGGCTAGAGAAAGCCCCCAAAGCACATTGTTTCATGCTTTCCTAGCCAACAGCACCCCTAAGTACCTGGTGCTGATAGGTTCTCTGCGATCTAAGCAGTTGCACCACCCTCATACCTAGTCCTCACTGGGGCAGACCCAAGTCCTTCAGAGCAGCCTCATGACCAAACCTGTGTGGACGACTCACATGCAGAAGTGGAGATAAAAACTACAACTGAAACTCAGGGGCCATGTGGCTAAAGAGGACCCAAAACCTTCCCACCAGCTGTACCAACTACAGATTAAATTCATATGACCAACTAGGCAGACTCTGTGCTTATGGAATATATAAAAGGTCAATGAGAATTCTCATAAAAGGAAGTGCACTAGCTCTGGCAGCTGTAGACATTGGAGGAAAGAAAATGCAGGAGTAGGACCAGATTAGAGTCTGAGCTGTACCCACAGCAGGTCCAGAGATCAGCTCAGTATTGGAGGGCAGCCTACAGAGGTGAAATAGACTGCGACCCACCCACAGCAAGGGAAAGGAAACTGACAGCTGAGAAGCAAGAAAAATCTTTATAATTATTCTCTTTTGAGTTGTTCTGTAGTTACTTATTGACTTTTACTTCTCTTTTTTCCCCTTCTGTTGCTGTATTTGTTGATTTATTAGAACTATTAAATCTATATAGGTTTTGAGAAATGTTTTATATCACAATTTTGATTTTTTAATTTCCTTGTGCTTCCCTGGTAGCTCAGCTGGTAAAGAATCCACCTGCAATGCAGAAGACCCTGGTTCAATTCCTGGGTTGGGAAGATCTGCTGGAGAAAGGATAGGTTACCCATTCCAGTATTCTTGGGTTTTCCTGGTGGCTCAGCTGGTAAAGAATCTGCCTGCAATGTGGGAGACCTGGGTTTGATCCTTGGGTTGGGAAGATCCCCTGGAGAAGGGAATGGCTACCCACTCCAGCATTCTGGCCTGGAGAATCTCATGGACTGTATAGACCAAGGGGTAGCAAAGAGTCAGACACGACTTTCACTTTCACTTTTCTTTAATTTCCTTTATATACTCTGCCTCAACATTGGCCTTATGTGGTTCTGTGGGGGGTTTGCTTATTTTTTATTTTTAAATTCATTATTTTCTTAATATTTATTCTTTTTTTTTGCTTTTCTTATAGTTATTTTTAATATACATAAACCTTTTTATCTGTTTCTATTTAACTTTGCTTTTCTGTTCTTTCTTTCCTTCCTTTTCTTTTTCTCACCATGTTTGTTAGCTGGATTCATTTTTGTTGCTTTATTCCCCAGCTGGCACTGTGCTTTGGCTTTGTTTTTCAGTTTGCACTTTAGTTAGTTTATTTTGCTGTTGTTTTTGAACTGGTTGATATCATTTTTGGTGGTCTATCTCTTGTACTTTCTTTTTTGGAGTCTTTTGGTTTTGTTTATGTGTGTATATATTTGTGTGTATTTCATTATTTTTGTTATTATTTGCCTGATTTTGTATTTGCCATTTGTCTGGGGTTTGTCTTTTGTTTCTTGTTTTGTTTTTTTGGTGTTGTGTGTTTGTTCTAATCCCCTTTAATGCCATAACAAACCACCTGTGGAATCTCAGTTCCCCAGCCATAGATCAGCCCCTTAGCCTTTGGAGTGGGAGTGCTGACTTCAAGACCCAAGACTGTCAGAAAACACCTAACCACAGAGAGTATTAATTACTGAGAACTCTCACAGAGGCCTCCACCTGTATACAAGACTTGGCATCACCCAGCTGTTGGCAGTACTCAGTGTAGGACACCTCACCCAAACAACAAACAAAACAGAAGCACAAATCAAGCAACAGAAGCAGGATTACCACCTCACACAGCTCTGCCCACCAGAGGGAGAAAAACGGGCCACCTCTTCCCACCAGAATGCAAGCACAAGTCACATCCAACACAACGCCTATACAAACCACTGGACCAACCTCACCCACCAAAGGCAGAAACCAAAGGGAAGAAGACATCTGACCTTGAAGGCTGGGAAAAGGATACCTCAAACTCAATAAGTTAAAAAGAAAAAAAGGAAAGGCAGAGAAATATCATACAAGTGAAGGAACAAGCCAAAAGCACATAAAACCAAATAAACAAAAAAGAAACAGGCAAACTACCTAAAAAGATTCAGAGTAATGATAGCAAAGATGATCCAAAATCTTGGAAATAGAATGGATAAACTGCAAGAATCAGTTAACACAGTTAACAAGGACCTAGAAGAAATAAAGAATAAACAGAGACAAATAACACAATTACTGAAATCAAAATTATTTTAGAAGGAATCAACAGCAGAATATCTGAGACAAAAGAACTGATAAGTGAGCTGGAAGACAGAATGGTGCAAATTAACTGTCAAAAGAGCAGAATAAAGGAAAAGGAATGAAAAGAACTGAGGATAGTCTCAGAGACCTCTGGAACAAAATTAAATGGAATACTACTCAGCCCTTAAAAAGAATAAATTCGACTCAGTTCTAATGAGATGGATGAAATTGGAACCGATTATACAGAGTGAAGTAAGCCAGAAAGAAAAACACCAATACAGTATACTGACACATATATATGGAATTTAGAAGACAGTAATGATGACCCTATATGTGAGACAACAAGAGACACAGAGGTATAGAGTGGACTTTTGGACTCTGAGGGAGAGGGAAAGGGTGGGATGGTTTGGGAGAATGGCAATGAAACATGTATATTTTCTTGTAAGAAACGAAGCACCAATCTATGTTCAATGTAGGATGCAGGATGCATGGGGCTGATGCACAGGATGATTCAAGTAGAGGATGTGGGGTGGGAGGTGGGAGGGGGCTTCGGCATTGGGAGATTGTGTTCACCTATGGCTGATTCGTGTCAATGTATGGCAAAACAAATTCAGTATTGTAATTAAAAAAATAAATTATTAAAAAAATAAATGCACCAATATTTGAATTATAGAGGTCCCAGAAGAAGAAGAGAAAAAGAAACAGTGTGAAAAATGTTTTGAAGTGATTACAGTCAACGAGATCCCCAACATAGGAAATTCCGGTATAGTATAAATCCAAAGAGGATCATGTTGAGATATATACTAATCAACTAACAAAGATTAAATACAAAGACTATTAAAAGCAGCAAAGGAAAAGTAGTAAGTAACACAAGGAAATCCCATTGATTAATAGCTGATCTTTCAGCAGAAATTCCGCAATCCAAAAGGGAATGGCAGGATATATTTACAGTACTGAAAGGGGGGAAATTTACAACTAGAGCACTCTACCCAGCAAAACTGATGGAGAAATAGTAAGCTTTACAGAGAAGCAAAGTTTAAGAGCATTTAGTACCACCAAAGCAGCTTTACAACACATGTTAAAGGTACTTAAATAGATAAAGAACACAAGAGAAGGAAAAGACCTCCAAAAACGAACTCCAAACTATTAAGAAAATTGCAATAGGAACGTATATATAACAATTATTTTTAAAGGAAATGAATTAAATTCTCTACCCAACAGACACAGAATAGCTGAAGGGATATAAAACAAGAGCCGTATATATTCAGTCTACAAGAGATCCACTTTGGACCTAGAGATGCATACACACTGAAAGTGGCAGGATGGAAAAAGAGACTCCACACAAATGGAAACAAAAAGAAAGCCATTTTCCTATCAAACAAAATAGACTTTAAAATAAAGAATATTACAAGAGATAAGGAAGGATACTACATAATGATCAAGGGATCAATCCCAGAGGAAGACATAACAATTGCAAATATTTATGTACTCAACATAGAAGCACCTCACTACATTAGACAGACACTAACAGATATAAATGAGAAATTGACAGTAACACTATAATAGTAGGGTAACTTAAAACCCACTTATACCCATGGATAGTGTATCATCAAAACAGAAAATTAATAAGGAAACACAAGCCTTCAATGATATATTAGACCAGATGGAACTAATTGATATCTTTAGAACATCCCATCCAAATGCAGAAGAATACACTTTCTTCTCAAGTGCACATGGAATATTTTCCAGGATAGATCACACCTTGGGTCACAAATCTAACCTCAGTAATTTTAAGAAAACTGAAATTGTGATCAAGCATCTTTTCTAACCATAATGCTATCAGACTAGATATCAGTTGCAGGGGGAGAAATATGTTTAAAAAAACACACATGGAGAATAACAATACATTTCTAAATAATGAACAGGTTACTGAAGAAATCAAAAGGAAAAAAATTTCCTAGAAACAAATGACAATGAAAACACAGCAACTCAAAATCTACGGGATGCAACAAAAGCATTTCTAACGGAAGTTATAGCAATACAACCCTATGTTAAGACACAAGAAAAATATCAAATAGGCAACCTAAATTTACACCTAAAACAACTGAAAAAAGAAGAACAAGAAAACCCTAAAGTTAGTAGGCAAGAAATCATAAAAATCAGATCAGAAATAAATGAAAAAGAAATGAAGGAAACAGTAGTAAAAACTTAAAGCTAAAAGCTGGTTCTCTGAGAAGACAGACAAAATTGACAAATCATTAGCTAGATTCACCAAGAAAAAATTGAGAAAATCAAATCAACAAAATTAGAAATTAAAAAAGTAGAGGACACAAGAGAAAAGCAATATATGCCAATAAATTGGGTAACCTAAAATAAATGGACTGATTTCTTTACAAGTTCAACCTTCCAAGACTGAACCAGGGTGAAATAGAAGTTATGAACAAGCCGGATATAAGCACTGAAATCACTGACATAGAAACTATGATCAAAACGCTTCCAACAACAAAACCCCAAACTCCTTCAAAAAATTGTAGAGCAAGGAACACTTCCAAACTCATTCTACGAGCCACCATCACGCTGATACCAAAACCAGACAAAGACAGCACACAGGAAAAGAAAATACAGGCCGATATCATTGATGAACATAGGTGTGAAATCATTAACAAACTCCTAGCAAACAGAATTCAACAGTACATTAAAAAAATCACACAGTGTTATCAGTTCAGTTCAGTTCAGTTCAGTCACTCAGTGGTGTCCAGCTCTTTGTGACTCCATGGACAGCAGCACGCCAGGCCTCGCTGTCCATCACCAACTCCCAGAGTTTACTCAAATTCATGTCCATTGACTCGGTGATGCCATCCAACCATCTCATCCTCTGTCATCCCCTTCTCCTCCCACTTTAAATCTTTTCCAGCATCAGGGTCTTTTCCAATGAGTCAGCTCTTTGCATCAGGTGGCCAAGGTACTGGAGTTTCAGCTTCAACATCAGTCATTCCAATGAATGCTTAGGACTGATCTCCTTTAAGATGGACTGGTTGGATCTCCTTGCAGTCCAAGGGACTTTCAAGAGTCTTTTCCAACACCACAGTTCAAAAGCATTAATTCTTTGGCTCTCAGCTTTCTTTACAGTCCAACTCTCACATCCATACATGACTACTGGAAAAACCACCAGCCTTGAGTAGATGAACATTTGTTGGCAAAGTAATGTCTTTTAATATGCTGCCTAGGTCGGTCATAACATTTCTTCCAAGGGTTTATCATAGTGATGCAAGGATTCTTCAATATACTAAAATCAATTAATGTGCTACACAATATTAATAATTCGAAGCTAAAAGCATATGATAATTTCAATAGATAGTGGGAAAACCTTTGACAAAATTCAGCACTCATTAATAATAATAACTCTTCAAAAATCGGTCATAGAGGGAACCTACCTCAATACAAACAAGGCCACATATAAAAAGTCACAGTGAATGTTATTCTCAATGCTCAAAAACTGAAAGCATTTCCCCTAAGATCAAGAACAAGACAAGGGTGCCAACTCTCATAACTATTGCCCTACATAGTTCTGGAAGTCCTAGCTATGGCAATCAGAGAAGAAAAAGAAATAAAATGAATCCAGATTGGAAAAAAAAGTAAAACTCTCACTGTTTGCATATGATGCGGCACTATATAGAAAACTCTAAAGATACTATCAGAAAATTACTAGAGAAGATCATTGAATTTAGCAAAGTCACAGGATACAAAATCAACACACAGAAATCACTTGCATTCTTATACACTAACAGGGAAAAATCAGAAAGACAAATTAAGGAATCAACCTATTTACCATAGCAACAAAAAGAAAAAGATACATACGACTAAACCTACCTAAGAATTCTTTGTATTGCTACGAACAAGCTAGTGGAGGTGATGGAATTCCATCTGAGCTATTTCAAATCCTAAAAGATGCTGCTATTAAAGCACTGCTGCCAATATGCCAGTAAATCTGGAAAACTAAGTAGTGACCACAGGACTAGAAAACATCAGTTTTCACTCCAATCTCAAAGAAAGGCTATGCCAAAGAATGTTCAAATATTCACACAATTACAATTATTTCACATGCTGGCAAGGTAATGGTCAAAATCCTTCAAACTAGGCTTCAGCAGTACATGAAATGAGGACTACCAGATGTACAATCTGGATTTAGAAAAAGGTAGCGGAACCAGAGATCAAATTGTCATAATTTGCTGAAACAAAGAAAAAGCAAAGTAACTCCAAAACATCTAGTTTTGCTTCATTGACTATGCTAAAGCTGTTGACTCCATGGATCACAACAAACTGTGGAATATCCTTGAAGAGATGAGAAAACCAGACCACCTTACCTGCCTCCTGAGAAACCTGTGTACAGGTCAAGAAGCAACAGTTAGAACTGGACATGGAACAATGGACTGGCTCAAAATTGGGAAAGGAGTATGTCAAGGCTTCATATTGTCACTCTGGCTTATTGAAGTTTTATTCAGAGTACATCATACGAAATGCTGGGCTGGATGACTCACAAGTTGGAATCAAGATTACCAGGAAAAATATCAACAATCTCAGATATGCAGATGATATCATTTTAGTGGCAGAAAGTGAAGAGGGACTAAAGAGTCTCTTGATGAAGGTAAAACAGAGAAATGTAAAATGTGACTTAAAACTCAATGTTCAAAAAACAAAGATCATGGCAACTGGTCGCAAAACTTCATAACAAATAGATGGGATAAAAGTAAAAACTGTGTCAGACTTCATTTTCTCGAGCTCCAAAATCAATGTGGACGGTGACTATAGTCATGAAATTAAGACACATGCTCCTTGGAAGAAAAGCTATGATAAAACTAGACAGTGTATTACAGAGTAGAAACATTAGTTTACTGACAAAGGTCTATAGTCAGTTCAGTTCAGTCGCTCAGTCATGTCCGACTCTTAGGCAGCATGTCAGGCCTCCCTGTCCATCACTAACTCCCAGAGCTTACCCAAACTCTACCCAACCATCTCATATTCTGAAGTCCTCTTCTCCTCCTGCCTTCAATCTTTCCCAGCATCAGGGTCTTTGCAAATGAGTAAGTTATTCACATGAGGTGGCCAAAGTATTGGAATTTCAGCTTCAACATCAGTCCTTCCAATGAACACTCAAAAATGATCTCCTTTAACATGGACTGGTTGGATCTCCTTGCAGTCCAAGGGACTCTCAAGAATCTTCTCCAACACCACAGTTCAAAAGCATCAATTCTTTGGTGCTCAACTTTCTTTATAATCCAACTCTCATATCCATACATGACTACTGAAAAACCATAGCCTTGACTAGATGGACCTTTGTTGGCAAAGTAATGTCTCTGCTTTTGAATATGCTATCTAGGTTAGTCATAACTTTCCTTCCAAGGAGAAGGTGTCTTTTAATTTCATGGCTGCAATCACCATTTGCAGTGATTTTGAAGCCCCCCAAAATAAAGTCTGGCACTGTTTCTACTGTTTCCCCATCTATTTCCCATGAAGTGATGGGACCAGATGCCATGATCTTAATTTTCTGAATGTTGAGCTTTAAGCCAACTTTTTCACTGTCCTCTTTCAATTTCATCAAGTGGCTCTTTAGTTCTTCTTCACTTTCTGCCATAAGGGTGGTGTCATCTGCATATCTGAGGTTATTGATATTTCTCCTGGCAATCTTGATTCCAGCTTGTGCTTTATCTAGCCCAGCGTTTCTCACGATGTACTCTGCATATAAGTTAAATAAGCAGGGTGACAAGATATAGCCTTGAGGTACTCCTTTTCCTTTTTGGAACCAGTCTGTTGTTTCATGTCCAGTTCTAACTGTTACTTCCTGACCTGCATACAGATTTCTCAGTAGTCAAAGCAATGTAAAGTCAAAGATATGTAAAGTCAAAGCTATGGTTTATCCAGTAGTCAAGTAGGGATGTGAGAGTTGGCGTATAAAGAAGGTTGAGGGCTGAAGAATTGCTACTTTTCAAATGTGGTGCTGGAGAAGACTCTTGAAAGTCTCTAGGAAATCAAATCAGTCAATCCTAAAGGAAATCAACAATGAACATTCATTGGAAGGACTGATGCTCTAGCAGAAGCTCCAATACTTTGGCTACCTGATGTGAAGAGCCAACTCACTGGGAAAGACCCTGAATCTGGGAAAGATTGAGGACAGGAAAAGGGAGCAACAGAGTTTGAGATGGATGGATAGCATCATTGAGTCAATGGACATGAGTTTGAGCAACTCAGGGAGATAGTGAAGGACAGAGAAACCTGATGTATTTAAGTTCATGGGGTTGCAAAGAGTTGAACACATGTTAGTGACTAAACAACAACAAGGAGACAAAAGAGCTGTATCCAGAAAACTATAAGACACTGATGAAAGAAATCAAGGATGACATATAGAAATGGAGAGATATTCCACATTCCTGGGTTGGAAGACTCAATATTGCCAAAATGGTTATACAAAATGGAATTTATAGATTCAGTGCTATCCTTATCTAATCACCAGTGGCACTCTTCACACAGAAATATGACCAAAATGTCACAATTCATATGGAAGCACAAAAGACCTGAATAACCAAAGCAATCTTGAGAAAAACCTACTCACCAAGAGGTAACTTGTTTTTACAAAGGAATAAAATATTATGGGGCAATGATATCCTCTTCAATAAATGCTACTTGGAAACTGGACAACTACATGTAAAAAATGAAATTGGAATACTTCCTAACACAATACACAAAATTAAACATAAAATGGGTTAAAGACTTAAACTAGTTCTGGTAAGACCAGAAACTATAAAACTCTCAGAGGAAAACATAGGCATAACACTCTAGGACATAAATCACAGCAAGATCCTCCATGATCCACCTCCAATGGAAATAAAAACAAAAACAAACAAGTGGGACCTAATTAAACTGACAGCTTTTGCACAGCAAAGGAAAGTATAAACATGGTGAAAAGACAGCTCTCAGAATGGGAAAAATAATAGCACATGAAACAGCTGACAAAGGATTAATTTCCAACACATACCAGCAGTTCATACAACTCATTTCCCATAAAACAAACAGCCCAATCAAAAAAATAGACAAAAGACCTAAACAGACATTTATCCAAAGACATACAGATGGCTAATAAACACATGAAAAGATGCTCAACATTGCTCATTACCAGAGAAATTAAAATCAAAACCACAAGAGGTATCATCTTATACCAGTCCGAATGGCTATCACCAAGAAATCTACAAATAAATACTTCACAGGATGTGGTGAAAAGGGAACCCTCTTCCACTGTTGGATGGAATGTAAATTGATACAGCAGTATTTACAATAGATAGGACTGAGCTTCTCTTGTAGCTCAGTTGGTAAAAAGAATCTGCCTGCAATGCAGGAGACCTGGGTTCAATTCCTGGATTGAGAAGATCCCCTGAGAAGGAAATGACAGTTTTCTTGCCTGGAGAATCCCATGGACAGAAGAGTTGGCAGACTACAGTCCTTGGGGTCACAAAGAGCCGGACACGACTTAGTGACTAAACCACCACCAGGACATGGAAGCATCCTAGATGTCCATCATCAGATGAATGGGTAAAGAAGTTGTGGTACATATATGAAATGGAACATTACTCAGCCATAATAGGAGCCCATAATAGCCAAAAAGGAGTGCATTTGAGTCAATTCTAGTGAGGTGGATGAACCTAGAGCCTATTTTGCAGAGTGAAGGAAGTCAGAAAAAGAAAAACAAATATTGTATATTATTACATATGCACAGAATCTATAATGATCATATTGATGAATCTATTTGCAGGGCAGCATGTGCTTCCTACATGGAACTACTGATAAAGAACCTGCCTACCAATGCGGGAGACGTAAAGACGTGGGTTTGATCCCTGGGTCAGGGAAGATCAAGAGATGCCAGTTCAAGCCCTGGGTTGGGAAGATCCTCTGCAGGAGGGCATGGTAACCCCCTCTAGTAATCTTGCCTGGATAATCCCACGGACAGAGGAGCTTGGTAGGCTACATTCATAGGGTTACAAAGAGCCAGACACAACTGAAGTGACTTACCACACAATAGAAACATAGACATCAAGAATAGATATGGACAGGGGAGGGGAGGAAGGACAGGGTGGGATATATGGAGAGAGTAACAAGGAATCATATACATTACCATATGTAAAATTGATAGTTGATGGGAATTTCCTCTGTAACAACTTAGAGGAGTGAGACTGGGAGGGAGATAGGAGGGAGGTTTAAAGGGAGGGTACATAAGTATACTTATGGCTGCTTCATGTTGATGTTTGGCAGAAACCAATACAATATTGCAAAGCAATTATCTTTCAATTAAAAATAATTTTAACTATATGAAAATAAAATAAATGTACAACTAGGAAAAATACTTGCAATCAAATGTGACAGACAAATCATTAAATTTCCTTTTGAATAAAGATCTCATTCAGCTTATATTAAAATGTAAAAACATAATTCACAGAAGAAAAAATTAATTTTTAAAACGTTTGAGACAACTTCAAATCTCCATATGTTCTTAATTATAGTCAAGGAGAAATATCCTGATGTTGCCACAAAAGCACTCAAACGCCTGTTTCCATTATCAGGATTCTATCTTTTTGAAGCAGATTTGTTTGCAGTAATAGCAACCAAAACAAGATATTGGAGGAGACTTGGACATAAGCTACATGTTTCAGGTGTCACTGTCTCCCATCACGCTCAGATGGGATTGCCTAGTTGTAGGAAAACAAGCTCAGGGTTCCCAATAATTCTGCATTACGTCATGTTGTATAATCATTTCACTATACATCACAATGTAATAATAGAAATGAAGTGAACAATAAATGTAATGTACTTGAATCTTCCCCAAACCAATATCCCAGCCCTCTTCTGTGGAAAAATTGTCTTCCATGAAACTGGTCCCTGGTTCCAAAAAGGTTGGGAACTGTTGCTATAGAGGATGTGTTTCAGTTGAATACTCTGTCAAACACTCTTTATTACTGCCTCATTATTAAAAACCATAGTTTCTAAAAATTTGCTTGCCCTGATTCTAATTCAGATCCCCAAGAATTGAGTTTCTGCTGTTATTTTACAGAAGAAAAAGGGAAACAGAGGGAAAAAGAAAATATACAGCCCCCTTATTTTTTTGAGTACAACTGATTTACAATGTTATGTTATTTTCAGGTGTACCCTAAAGTGAAAGTGAAAGTATATATGTGTATGCATATATCCACCCCTTTTAGATTCTTCTCCATATATGTTATTATGAATATTGAGTAGAGTTCCTTGTGCTACACAGTAGGTCCTAATTAGTTATCTATTATCTATCTATCTATCTATCTATCTATATACAGAGAGAGAGAGAGATAGTAGTGTGTGTGTGTATGTTAATCTCAATCTCTTAATTTATCCTTCCCCCTCCCCTTTTGTCTTTGGTGACCATCAGTTTGTCTTCTATGTCTGGGAGTCTATTTCTGTTTATAAATAAGTTCATTTGTACTTTTTTTTTTTTTTAGATTTGAATATAAGCAATATCTTGGGCTTTCCAGGCAGCTCAGTGGTAAAGAATCTGCCTGCCAATGAGGGAGATGCAGGCTTGATCCCTGCATCAGAAAGATCCCTTGGAGAAGGAAATGGCAACACACTCCAGTATTCTTGCCTGGGAAATCCCATGGACAAAGAGGCCTGGCAAACCATAGGGTAGCAAAAGAGTCAGACACAACTTAGTGACTAAACAACAACATAAGAAATATCATATGATGTTTTTCTTTCAATATCTGACTTAATTCACTCAGTATAAAACTTCTACGTCCATCCATGTTGCTGAAAACAGCATTATTTAGTTCTTTTTAATGGCTGAGTAATACCATTAATTTGTCAATGGGCATTTAGATTGCTTCCATTCTGGTTATTGTATATAGTACTGGGGTATATATGTCCTTTTGATTTATGGTTTTCTCTAGATATATGCCCAGAAGTGGGATTGCTGGATTATATGATAATTCTATTTTTAGGTTTTTAAGGAACCTCCATACTGTCTCCACAGTGGCTGTACCAATTTATACTCCTACTAACAGTGTAGGTGAATGATGACCATTCTGCCTGGTGTGAAGTGATATTACATTATTTTTTCCATTTCTCTAAAAATTAGTGATGTTGAGCATCTTTTCATGTCTATTTTGGCTATCCATATGCCTTCTTTGGAGAGATATTTATTTATATTTTCAGCCTATTTTATGATTTTTTTTTTTCCTGATTGGGTTGCATTAGCTGTTTGCATATTTTGGGCCCTTTGTCAGTTGCTCTGTTTGCAAATATTTTCTCCCATTCTATGAGCTTTCTTTTCATTTTGTTTATGGTTTCCTTTGCTGTACAAAAGCATTTAAATTTAATTATGTCTTATTAGTTTATTTTTGTTTTTGTTCAATGTAAGGTGCAGAGATGAACCAGAAAACCTGTACTAAGAAAACTATAAAATACCACCACCTGGGAAGCCCTTATATTGCTCTATATCATTTCTATTATGGATCCTACTTGGAATATTCATCATTCTTTTCCGTTTAAAGCTTCCATTCAGGTAATTTCTTTTGAGTTTCTATGAATTTTCTTAGTAAGAATTTCCTACTACAAGAGTGTATTAGATGCTTCAAAACAATTTCCCACTGCATTTAGGATTATAGCTAACAGAAGCTGAAGATATTAAGAAGAGGTGGCAAGCATACACAGGAGAACTATACAAAAAGAGCTTCACGATCCAGATAATCATGATGGTGTGATTACTCACCTGGACATCCTGGAATGTGAAGTCAAGTGGGCCTTAGAAAGCATCACTCCAAAAAGTTAGTGCAGGTGATGGAATTCCAGTTGAGCTCTTTCAAATCCTGAAAGATGTTGCTGTGAAAGTGCTGCACTCAATATGTCAGCAAATTGGGAAAACTCAGCAATGGCCACAGGACTGGAAAAGGTCACTTTTCATTCCAATCTCAAAGAAAGGCAATGCAAAAGAATGCTCAAACTGCCGCACAGTTGCACTCATCTCACACACTAGTAAAGTAATGCTCAAAATTCTCCAAGCCAGGCTTCAGCAATACATGAACCGTGACCTCCCTGATATTCAAGCTGGTTTTTGAAAAGGCAGAGGGACCAGAGAGCAAATTGCCAACATCCGCTGGATCATGGAAAAAGCAAGAGCGTTCCAGAAAAACATCTACTTCTGCTTTACTGACTATGCCAAAGCCTTTGACTGTGTGGATCACAATAAACTGTGGAAAATATTGAAAGAGATGGGAATACCAGACCACCTGACCTGCCTCTTGAGAAACCTATATGCAGGTCAGGAAGCAACAGTTAGAACTGGACATGGAACAACAGACTGGTTTCAAATAGGAAAAGGAGTACATCCAGGCTGTATATTGTCACCCTGCTTATTTAACTTATATGCAGAATATACCATGAGAAACGCTGGGCTAGATAAAGCACAAGCTGGAATCAAGATTGCCAGGAGAAATATCAATAACCTCAGATACGCAGATGACACCACCCATTTGATTTCTTTAGTAACCTGTTCATTATTTATAAATGTATTGTTTAATCCCTATGTGTTTGTGATTTTTCACAGTGTTTTTCCTGTAATTGATATCTAGCCTCATAGCATTGTTGTCAGAAATGTTGCTTGATATGATTTCAATTTTATTAAATTTACTGAGGTTTGATTTGTGACCCAAGATGTGGTCTCTCCTGGAGAATGTTCCATGTGCACTTGAGAAGTTGTATTCTTCTGCATTTGAATGGAATGTCCTGAAGATATCAATGAGGTCCATCTTATTTAATGTATAATTTAAGACGTGTTTCCTTATTAATTTTCTGTTTTGATTGTCTGTCCATTGCTGTAAGTGGGTTGTTAAATCTACTACTGCTATTGTTCACTGTCAATTTCTCCTTTTACGTCTAATAGTGTTTGTTTTATGTATTGAGATGCTCCTGTGTTGCAGAGAAGGCAATGGCAAACCACTCCAGTACTCGCCTGGAAAATCCCATGGGAAGAGCTTGGTGGGCTGCAGTCCATGGGGTCAGTAAGAGTCTGACATGACTGAGCTTCACTTTCACTTTTTACTTTCATGCATTGGAGAAGGAAATGGCAACCCACTCCAGTGTTCTTGCCTAGAAAATCCCAGGGACGGGGGGCACCTGGAGGGCTGCCGTTTGTGGGGTCACACAGAGTCGGACACGACTGAAGTGACCTAGCAGCAGCAGCAGCAGAGTAGAGTACATCATGAGAAACGCTGGACTGGAAGAAACACAAGCTGGAATCAAGATTGCCGGGAGAAATATCAATAACCTCAGATATGCAGATGACACCACCCTTATGGCAGAAAGTGAAGAGGAGCTAAAAAGCCTCTTGATGAAAGTAAAAGAGGAGAGTGAAAAAGGCTTAAAGCTCAACATTCAGAAAACAAAGATCATGGCATTTGGTCCCATTACTTCATGGCAAACAGATGGGGAAACACTGGCTGACTTTATTTTTCTGGGCTCCAAAATCACTGCAGATGGTGATTGCAGCCATGAAATTAAAAGATGCTTGCTCCTTGGAAGGAAAATTATGACCAACCTAGATAGCATATTCAAAAGCAGAGATATTACTTTGCCAACAAAGATCCATCTAGTCGAGGCTATGGTTTTTCCAGTGGTCATGTATGAATGTGAGTGTTGGACTATAAAGAAAGGTGAGTGCCGAAGAAGTGATGCTTTTGAATTGCGGTGTTGGAGAAGACTCTTAAGAGTCCCTTGGACTGCAAGGAGATCCAACCAGTCCATCCTAGAGGAGATCAGTCCTGGGTATTCATTGGAGACCTGATGTTGAAGCTGAAACTCCAATACTTTGGCTACCTGATGCGAAGAGCTGACTCATTGGAAAAGACCCTGATGCTAGGAAAGATTGAGGGCAGGAGAAGGGGATGGCAGAGGATGAGCCAGTTGGATGCATCACTGACACAATGGACATGGGTTTGGGTAAGCTCTGGGAGTTCGTGATGGAGAGGGAGGCTTGGTGTGCTGCAGTTCATGGGGTTGCAGAGTCTGACATGCCTGAGCTACTGAACTGAACAGAATATCCAACTGTATATATATATATATATATATATATATATATATATACACACACACACTATATATATATATACACACACTATATACATATATTTATATATATATACACACACACACACTACAACTTGATACATTCATCTGTCAGTGGACATCTAGGTTGCTTCCATGTTCTAACTATTGTAAATAGTGTTGCAGTGACATTGGGGTACATATGACTTTTTCAATTTTGGTTTTCTCAGGGTATATGCCTAGGAGTTGGATTGCTGGGTCATATGGTGGTTTTATTCCTGTTTTTTAAGGATTCCCCATATCATCTTCCATAGTACCTGTATCAATTTATATTCCCACCAATAGTGCAAGAATATTCCCTTTTCTCCACACCCTCTCCAGCATTTATTGTTTGTAGACTTTTTGATGATGGCCACTCTAACTGGTGTGAGATGATATCTCACTGTAGTTTTGATTTGCATTTCTCTAATAATGAGTGATATGAGCATCTTTTCATGTGTGAGTTAGCCTTCTTTATGTCTTCTTTGGAGAAATGACTGTTTAGGTCTTTTTCCCACTTTTTATTGGGTCGTTTGTTTTCTCTGGTATTGAGTTGTATATCGAAACTGACTGTATATTTTGGAAATTAATCCTTTGTCAGTTGTTTCATATGCTATTATTTTCTCCCATTCCAAGGGTTGTCTTTCCACTTTATTTGTATATAGTTTCCTTTGCTGTGCAAAATCTTTTACATTTCATCAGGTCCCATTTTTTTAATGGAATAAATAATATTTTTATTTATTTTTTTACTTTATTCTACTTTACCATACTGTATTGGTTTTTCCATAAATTGACATGAATCAGCCAGAGGTGTACACGAGCTCCCATTCCTGAAACTGCCTCCCACCTCCCACCCCATATCATCTCTCTGGATCATCCCCGTGCACCAGCCCCAAGCATCCTATATCCTGTATCGAACATAGACTGGTGCTTCGTTTCTTACATGATAGTATACATGTTTCAATGCCATTCTCCCAAATCATCCCACCGTCTCCCTCTCCCTCAGAGGCCAAAAGTCCATTCTATACATCTGTGTCTCTTTTGATGTCTCACATACAGGGTCATCATTACTATCTTTCTAAATTCCATATATATGTGTCAGTATACTGTCCCACTTGTTAAATTTTGTTTTTATTTCTATTACTCTAGGAGGTGGTTCATAGAGGATCTTGCTTTGATTTATATCAACAATTGTTCTATGTTTTCCTCTAAGAGATTTATAGTTTATGATCTTACATTTATGTCTTTAAATCATTTTGAGTTTATCACTGTGTATAGTGTTAGGAAGTGTTCTAATTTCATTTTTTACATGTAGATGTCCAGTTTCCCCAGCATCACTTATTGAAGAGGTTGTCTTTACTCCATTGTATATTCTTGCCTCCTTTGTAAAAAAAAATAAGGTACCCACAGACACATGGGTTTATTTCTGGGCTTTCTATCTTGTTGCATTGGTCTATAGTTCTGTTTTCATGCCAGGACCATATTATCTTGATGACTGTAGCTTTTTATTATAATCTGAAGTCAGGAAGGTTAATTCTTCCAGCTCCATTCTTCTTTCTCAAGACTGCTTTGGCTATTCAGGGTTTTTGTGTTTCCACATGAACTGTGAAATTCTCTGTTCTTGTTCTGTCTCCATCTGATTATGTTGCTTTGATTTCTTATATCAGTGTCTGTATACAGTTCTTTAGTCTCCTTCAGTTCAGTTTAGTCACTCAGTTGTGTCCAACTCTTTGTGACCCCATGAATCACAGCATGCCAGGCCTCCCTGTCCATCACCAACTCCTGGAGTTCACTCAGATTCACGTCCATCGAGTCAGTGATGCCATCCAGCCATCTCATCCTCAGTCGTCCCCTTCTCCTCCTGCCCCCAATCCCTCCCAGCATCAGAGTCTTTTCCAATGAGTCAACTCTTCGTATGAGGTGGCCAAAGTACTGGAGTTTCAGCTTTAGCATCATTCCTTCCCAAAAATCCCAGGGCTGATCTCCTTCAGAATGGACTGATTGGATCTCCTTGCAGTCCAAGGGACTCTCAAGACTCTTCTCCAACACCACAGTTCAAAAGCATCAATTCTTTGGAGCTCAGCCTTCTTCACAGTCCAACTCTCACATCCATACATGACCATTGGGAAAACCATAGCCTTGACCAGATGGACCTTAGTCGGCAAAGTGATGTCTCTGCTTTTGAATATGCTATCTAGGTTGGTCATAACTTTTCTTCCAAGGAGTAAGCGTCTGTTAATTTCAAGGCTGCAGCCACCATATGCAGTGATTTTTGAGCCCCCCAAAATAAAGTCTGACACTGTTTCCACTGTTTCCCCATCTATTTCCCACGAAGTGATGGGACCAGATGCCATGATCTTCGTTTTCTGAATGGTGAGCTTTAAACCAGCTTTTTCACTCTCCTCTTTCACTTTCATCAAGAGGCTTTTAGTTCCTCTTCACTTTCTGCCATAAGGGTGGTGTCATCTGCATATCTGAGGTGATTGATATTTCTCCCGGCAATCTTGATTCCAGCTTGTGTTTCTTCCAGTCCAGCGTTTCTCATGATGTACTCTGCATATAAGTTAAATAAGCAGGGTGACAATATACAGCCTTGACGTACTCCTTTTCCTATTTGGAACCAGTCTGTTGTTCCATGTCCAGTTCTAACTGTTGCTTCCTGATCTGCATACAGATTTCTCAAGAGGCTTAAGTAGCATTATTCCTAGATATATTATACTTTTGTTGCAGTGGTATATGGTATCGATTCCTTAATTTCCCTTTCTGATTTTCATTGTTAGTATAAAGGAATGCAAGTGATTTCTGTGTATTGATTTTTGCATCATGTGACTTTGCTAAATTCACTGATTAGCTCTAGTAATTTTTATAATATCTTTAGGGCTTTTATGTATATTATCATGTCAACTGCAAACAGTGAGAGCATTACTTCTTCTTTTCCTATCTTGATTCCTTTTATTTCTTTTTTTCTCTGATTGCTGGAGCTAGGACTTCCAAAACTATGTTGAATAATAGAGGTAACAATAGACACCCTTGTCTTGTTCCTGATCTTAGAGGGAATGTTTTTCAGTTTTTCACCACTGAGAATAATGTTTGCTGCGTGCTTATCATATATGGTTTTTAATATGTTGAGATAGTTTCCTTCTATGCCAATATTTTGAAGAGTTATTATCATAAATGGGTGCCGAATTTTGTCAGGTTTTTTCTGCATCTACTGAGATTATCATACATTTTTATCTTTCAATTTGTTAATATGGTGCTTTGCATTGATTGATTTGTGTATATTGAACTGCTGGAAAAGATCTTGATGTTGGGAAAGACTGAAGGTAGTAGGAGAAGGGGGTGACAAAGGATGAGATGGTTGGATGGCATCACTGACTCAGTGGACATGAATTTGAGTAACCTCTGGGAGTTGGTGATGGGAAGGGAAGCCTGGTGTGCTGTAGTCCATGGGGTCACAAAGAGCTGGACATGACAGAATGATTGAACTGAACTGAAGAATCCTTTCATTTCTGGAATAACCCCAACTTGATCATGGTGTATGAGCTGTTTAATGTGTTGTTGAATTCTGTTAGCTTAAAGTGTGTTGAGTGTTTTTGCATCTATGTTCATCAGTGGTATTGGCCTGTACTTTTCTATTTTTGTGTTGTCTTTGCCTAGTTTTGGTATCAGAGTGACAGTGGTCTTGTAGAATGAGTTTAGAAGTGTTTCTTCCTCTGAAATTTTTGAAATAGTTTTAGAAGGATAGGCATTAGATCCTCTCTAAATGTTGGACAGAATTCACCTGTGAAGCTTTCTGGCCCTGGGCTTTTGGTTTTTGGGAGATTTTTGATCAAAGTTTCGATTTCAGTGCTTATAACTGGGTTGCTCATAATTTATATTTCATCCAGGTTCAGTCTTGGAAGATTGAACTGTTATAAGAATCTGTCCTTTTATTCCAGGTTATCCATTTTATTGCCTTGTTTTTCATAGAAGTCTCATAATACTTTGTTTTTCTGCTTTGCCTCTTGCAACCTCTTCTTTTTCACTTCTAATTTTGTTGATTTGGTTCTTCTCTCTTTTTTCCCTGATGAGTCTGGAGAAGGTATGTCAATTTTATTCTCTTCTCAAAGAACCAGCTTTTAGTTTTATTACTCTTTGCTGTTGTTTCTTTCATTTCTTTTTCACTTATTTCTGCTCTCATCTTCATGATTTCTTTCCTTATGCTGACTTTGGGGTTTTTTTGTTCTTCTTTTCCCAGTTGTTTTAGGTGTAAAGTTATGTTGTCTATTTGATGTTTTTCTTGTTTGTTGAGGTAGGGTTTTATTGCTATAAACTTCCCTCTTAGAATTGCTTTTGCTGCATCCCATAGGTATTCAGTTGTCATGTTTTCATTATCATTTGTTTCTAGGATTTTTTGATTTCCCTTTTGATTTCTTTAGTAACCTGTTCATTATTTAGAAATGTATTGTTTAATCCCTATGTGTTTGTAATTTT
Organism: Nanger dama; assembly: GCA_917880005.1. Lineage (NCBI taxonomy): Eukaryota > Metazoa > Chordata > Mammalia > Artiodactyla > Bovidae > Nanger > Nanger dama. Next base: position 4,450,887 of record CAKJTW010000044.1, on the reverse strand, counting down.
TCACAGTGTTTTTCTTGTAATTGATATCTAGCCTCATAGCATTGTTGTCAGAAATGTTGCTTGTTACAATTCCAATTTTCTTAAATTTACTGAGGCTTGATTTGTGACCCAAGATGTGGTCTCTCCTGGAGAATGTTCCATGTGCACTTGAGAAGTTGTATTCTTCTGCATTTGGATGGAATGTCCCGAAGATATCAGTGAGGTTCATCTCATCTAATGTGTCATTTAAGACATGTTTCCTTATTAATTTTCTGTTTTGATTACTTGTCCATTGCTGTAAGTGGGGTGTTAAATAGACTCCTGTTTTTGTTCACTGTCAGTTTCTCCTTTTATGTCTGTTAGTGTTTGCCTTATGTATTGAACTGTTCCTGTGTTGTGGAGAAGGCAATGGCAACCCACTCCCGTACTCTTACCTGGAAAATCCCATGGGTGGAGGAGCCTGGTGGGCTGCAGTCCATGGGGTTGCTAAGAGTCAGACACGACTGAGTGACTTCACTTTCACTTTTCACTTTCACGTATTGGAGAAGGAAATGGCAACCCACTCCAGTGTTCTTGCCTGGAGAATCCCAGGGATGGGGGAGCCTGGTGGGCTGCAGTCTCTGGGGTCGCACAGAGTCGGACACAACTGAAGTGACTTAGCAGCAGCAGTTCCTATGTTGGGTGCATATTTACAATGTTATGTCTTCCTCTTGGATTGATCCCTTGATCATCATTTAGTGTCCTTCCTTATCTCTTATAATCTTCTTTATTTTAAGGTCTATTTTGTCTGATATGAGTATTGCTACTCTAGCTTTCTTTTGCTACCGATTGGCATGAAATATATTTTTCTACCCTCTCACTTTCAATATTTAGGTCTGAAGTGGGTTTCTTGTAGACAGCATACATGTGGGTATTGTTTTAGTATCCATTCAGCCAGTCTACGTCTTTTGGTTGGAGCATTTCATCGAAAAGGCAAGAGAGTTCCAGAAAAACATCTATTTCTGCTTTATTGACTATGCCAAAGGCTTTGACTGTGTGGATCACAATAAACTGCGGGAAATTTTGAGATAGGAATAACAGACCACCTGACCTGCCTCTTGAGAAACCTATATGCAGGTCAGGAAGCAACAGTTACAACTGGACATGGAACAACAGACTGGTTCCAAATAGGAAAAGGAAGACGTCAAGGCTGTATATTGTCACCCTGCTTATTTAACTTATATGCAGAGTACATATGAGAAACATTGGGCTAGAACAAGCACAAGCTGGAATCAAGATTGCCGGGAGAAATATCAATCATCTCAGATATGCAGATGACACCATCCTTATGGCAGAAAGTGAAGAGGAACTAAAAGGCCTTTGATGAAAGTGAAAGAGGAGAGTAAAAAAGTTGGCTTAAAGCTCACCATTCAGAAAACGAAGATCATGGCATCTGGTCCCATCACTTCGTGGGAAATAGATGGGGAAACAGTGGAAACAGTGGCAGACTTGATTTTGGGGGCTCAAAAATCACTGCAGATGGTGACTTCAGCCTTGAAATTAAAAGACGCTTACTCCTTGGAAGAAAAGTTATGACCAACCTAGACAGCATATTCAAAAGCAGAGACATTACTTTGCCAACTAAGGTCCATCTAGTCAAGGCTATGTTTTTTCCTGTGGTCATGTATGGATGTGAGAGTTGGACTGTGAAGAAAGCTGAGCACTGAAAAATTGAAGCTTTTGAGCTGTGGTATTGGAGAAGACTCTTGAGAGTCCCTTGGACTGCAAGGAGATCCAACCAGTCCATTCTAAAGGAGATCAGCCCTGGGTTTTCTTTGGAAGGAATGATGCTAAAGCTGAAACTCCAATACTTTGGCCTCCTCATGCAAAAAGTTGACTTATTGGAAAAGACTCTGATGCTGGGAGGGATTGGGGGCAGGAGGAAAAGAGGATGACAGAGGATGAGATGGCTGAATGGCATCACCGACTCAATGGACGTGAGTTTGAGTGAACTCCGGGAGTTGGTGATGGACAGGGAGGCCTGGCGTGCTGTCATTCATGGGGTAGCAAAGAGTCAGACATGACTGAGCGACTGAACTGAACTGACTGAAAGTAATTATTGTTACATATGTTCCTATTGCCATTTTCTTAATTTTGGGGGTTTGTTTTTGTAGATCTTTTTCTTCTCTTGTATTTCCTGCCTATGTAAGTCCCTTTAACATTTAGTGTAAGGCTCGTTTGCTGGTAACAAATTCTCTTAACGTTTCCTGGCCTGAAAAGCTTTTTATTTCTCAATCAATTTTGAATGAGATCCTTGCCAGATCTAGTGTAGTCTTGGTTATAGATTTTTCCCTTTCAGTACTTTAAATATATCCTGCCATTCCCTTCTTGCTTGCAGAGTTTCTTCTGCAAGATTAACTCTTAGACATATGGGGCTTGCCTTGTATATTATTTCTTGCTTTTCCCTTGCTGATTGTAATAGTCTCTATGTTTAATCTTTGTCTGATTAGTATGTGTCTTGGTGAGTTTCTCCTTGAGTTTATTCTCATGGACTCTTTGTGCCTTTTGGACTGGAATGACTATTTCCCTTGCCATGTTGGAGAACTTATCAACTATAATTTCTTCAAAAATTTTCTCATACCTTTCTTTTTCTCTTCTTCTTCTGGGACCCCTATAATTCAAATATTGGTGAGTTTAACATTGTCCCAGAGGTCTCTTAGACTATCCTCAGTCCTTTTCATTCTTTTACTTTATTCTGCTCTTCAGCAGTTATTTCCACGATTTTATCTTCCAGCTCACTGATCCATTACAAATATGGAATGCTTCACAAATTTGCATGTCATCCCTGCCCAGGGGCCATGCTAATCTTCTCGGTATCATTCCAATTTTGGTATATGTGCTGCTGAAGTGAACCCTATTTATGTATTGTCAATAAAACAACAGGCTTCCCTGGTGGCACAGTGGTAAAGAATCTGCCTGCCAAATCAGGAGACAGAGGTTTGATACCTGGGTTGGCAATGTCCCCTGGATATGGAAATGGCAACCCACTCCAGTATTGTTGCCTGGGAAATCCTATGGACAGAGGAGCCTGGCAGGCTACAGTTAATGGGGTTGCAAAAGAGTCAGACGTGACTTAGTGACTAGACAATAACACCAATATAAATATAGTTGGATTTTATTTTAGTAATTGACAAACTATTTCTAAAATATGGGACTGCAAAGCACCCATAGTAGCCAGTAAAATTTTGAAAGAGAAGACCAAAGGTGCAGAACTACAGATCCAATTTCAAGGTTTAGTTTAGAGATGCAGTAAATCCAGACAGTGTGATAAAGACAAATAAGTGGATCAATGGTTAGGATCGAGTCCAGATATGGATGGACACACATAGGGATAACTGATTTTTGAAAATGTACTAAGGCAACACAGAATGATCCTTTCAACAAATGGTGTGTAAAGATTATCTATCCACATGAAAAAAATTTTTGATCCATATTTTACACTCCATACAATTACTACCTCAAAATGGGTTGTTGATCTAAATATAAAACTTAAACCTTAAAAACCTTTAGAAGACAACATAGAAAATCTTAGATTTGCTGATAAATTTTACCTAAAACTACAAAAGCATGATCCATGGAAAAAAACTGATAAACTGGATTTCATCAAAATTGAAAATATCTGTTCTTCAAAAGACACAGTGAAGAAAATGAATGGCAAGTGTAGACTAGGAAAAAGCACTTGCAATGCACATATTTGATAAAGGGCAAGTACCTGAAACAAAAGTATTCACTTTTGCTCTCTGAAACCTTTTCTCCTAATATTGGCCAGAATGGCTCTTTAAAATGCACGTCCATTCACATTACACTCCTTCCTAGAGCCTCCAACACTACCCCAGACTCCTGAAGGCCTTGGTCATCCCTAGCAAGTTTCTCCTGCTGTTTCTCAGGCATGAGAGCTTTAAGTTTGCTGGTCTTCCTCAGTTCCTCCAGAGGCAACCATGTCTGTTTCTCTATACCACTAGGTCCTCCCTCTGATATTACCTCCAAATAGGATACTTCCTCATTTCTGTGCCCCTCCCTTGCTCACCTCTCAAGTGTCAGCTCAAACATCATGCCCGTCAAGATTTCCTTCTTAACCCTCCAGGAGATGTGGGCATGGATTCTCCCAGAATTCTGTGCTTCTCTTTCCTAGTATATGTTACCACTGTGGCTTTAAAAGTAGTGGTCAGTTTAATGTCCGTCTACTCAACATGAGACAATGCCCATTGTCTCAGTAAGAGGCACTGCCCAACAAATAAAAGTATTTACAAATATTTGTTTGAACAATCACAACTGAACAGAGTTGACTTGGCAGAATAAATTCTAGGCACAGAATTTTTGGTTGATAAGTTTAAAACAAAAATGATTCCCACAGATAGATGAAAAGAAAATGAATGTTTTAAATATTTTGGTTTCCATCTGTGCATCAAATAGTCCCATCTGCTCCTAAGAGCAGCTATTAATAGGATTCATTTGCTTGTTTAAAAAGTGACAAGTTTAAATCTCTTAATTTGGGGAAATATCCAAATATCAGTCACACCATCATTTCTGTTACAGAATGAATGATTACAGAAATCAGGACCTGGTGACTTAAGCAAAACAGCATCACACATTTCAGGTGAATTTTCCTGGGACTCAGTACAGTTTATAGATGACTCACCACTGGGGTTGAGATTGACATATCACTAAACTCTTAAAAAGAAATTGTGGCTATGATACTGCATTTCACTGTTAAATTTAAGTTATTTCTAATCTCTCCACTATAAATCCTAGTAGTAAGTAGATACTCTTTCAGGGAAGTTTATGTTCTCTATCATCCGGATGCAATCCTGGCATTCTGTGCTATCTGTGATGGCCCCTGGGTTTGATGCAAGCAGGCTCTGATGACTTCATTTCTAAAGAAGAATTCATTTAACAGTTATCTTTGGCTGTGATGGAAATGAGAGCTCAGGTGATTCAAAACTAATGGCTCTCATTTGTGCCAAACTGATACAATAATCAGTGGAGGAAACGTGTGTTTCTTCTGGGTAGAAAATAGCATTAGGCATAGTGAGGGGAGAAAAACCCTATAGTTCAGTGGACTCTGTTTTCTCAAAATTATTTGCTAATTAAAGAAAAGCTTAAATGACTTCTTGACAAGTCATTTAACTGTCTTTTGGTTCTACATATGCATCCCTAGAAAGTTCTCAAATTGTTGAAGGCAGCACTTAATCAGGTAAGGGTATTTGTCTCACCACAAATAATTAAGAATGAAAAATATGTTAGTAAAACTTGAAAACATAAAAAAGAAAAACAAAAACCTTACAAACATCCTCAAAATTCCAGTGGTTATTCAGTGTAGAAGACAGGGCAAAGGGAGAAAGAGATCAAGATGTCACCTCTTTGGTAAAGTAAAACTGGATCCCAAAAGAAATCATCCATTTAATAGGAGATATGGAGATCTAGAAAATAACCACTAAGACTCATTACAGATGAACATATCTCTTTGCATCCCTACTTTGAAAATAGTATTCTTACAAGAAAGCATTATGGAGATAACTCTGATTCAAGGTACCCAGCATGACTGGAAAGTGAAGTCCACCAACTACCTCCAGCTTTGATCACAAAAGGAAAAACAGGTGATAACTAATGAAAGGAAATACAAAAGTGTCCCTCTCAACTCCGAGATGCTCTGTTCTCTCACAAGGCATACAGTGTATTTTCCCTCCCTCAAAAGACACTCAGGTCTCTTGCTCCTGCCCAAATAAGATGTACAAATATGGATCATTGTCTTCTATTCTAATATAATATGTTCAGAAAGAAAAGAATTTGAGAGAGAATGGGAAGTCTTGAAAATGAGCTCTGATTTTGTCCTATAGTCAGAATAGAAAGGCAAGTTGGACTCTGCTCAGAGATCTGTTGGAAAGAAAAGAGAAAGTGACAATACAGAGCAAATACATTTTATAAAGAGCTGTTGGGTAGTAGAGGTGGGATCTAGTGGTTTACAAGGAAAAATAAGGAAATAAATAATATTATTGGCCTCAATTCTTTTTTTTAATTTTATTTTTACTTTATTCTACTTTACAATACTGTATTGGTTGTTCCATACATTGACATGAATCAGTCACAGCTGTACACGCGGTCCCAATCCTGAAACCCCCTCCCACCGCCCACCCCATATCATCTCTCTGGATCATCCCCATGCCCCAGCCCCAAGCATCCTGTATCCTGTATCGAACATAGACTGGCGCTTCATTTCTTACATGATAGTATACATGTTTTAATGCCATTCTCCCAAATCACCCCACCCTCTTCCTCTCCCTCAGAGTCCAAAAGTCCATTCTATACCTCTGTGTCTCTTTAGTTGTCTCACATAGAGGGTCATCATTACTGTCTTTCTAAATTCCATATATATGTGTCAGTATACTGTACTGGTGTTTTTCTTTCTGGCTTACTTCACTCTGTATAATCGGCTCCAGTTTCATCCATCTCATTAGAACTGACTCAAATTTATTCTTTTTAAGGGCTGAGTAATACTCCATTGTGTATATGTACCACACCTTTCTTATCCATTCATCTGCTGATGGACATCTAGGTTGTCTCCATGTCCTGGCTATTACAAACAGTGCTGCAATGAACATTGGGGTACATGTGTCTCTTTCAATTCTGGTTTCCTCGGTGTGTATGCCCAGCAGTGGGATTGCTGGGTCATAAGGCAGTTCTATTTGCAATTTTTAATGAATCTCCACACTGTTTTCCATAGTGGCTGTACTAGCTTGCCTTCCCACCAACAGTGTAAGAGGGTTCCTTTTTCTCCACATCCTCTCCAGCATTTATTGCTTGTAGACTTTTGGATTGCAGCCATTCTGACTGGTGTGAAATGGTACCTCATTGTGGTCTTGATTTGTATTTCTCTGATAATGAGTGATGTTGAGCATCTTTTCATGTGTTTGTCAGCCATCCGTATGTCTTCTTTGGAGAAATGCCTATTTAGTTCTTTGGCGCATTTTTGATTGGATCATTTATTTTTCTGGAGTTGAGCTGCATAAGTTGCTTGTATATTTTTGAGATTAGTTGTTTGTCAGTTGCTTCATTTGCTATTGTTTTCTCCCATTCAGAAGGCTATCTTTTCACCTTACTTATAGTTTCCTTTGTTGTGCAGAAGCTTTTAATTTTAATTAGATCCCATTTGTTTATTTTTGCTTTTATTTCCAGAATACTGGGATGTAGATCATAGAGGATCCTGCTGTGATTTATGTCGGAGAGTCTTTTGCCTATGTTCTCCTCTAGGAGTTTTAAACTCCTAGAGGCATCAATTCTTAATATATAAATTTGAAGAATGAAAAAAGTGAACTCACAGAACGGAGGCTTTTTAAAAGATAGAAATGTGGAAATTCAATAGCATGACTTGAAGTGAAATAAGTTTTCAATAATTTTGCAAGTTAGAAAGTTACTCCCTGAAGATAGAAATATGCACTAGTGAAAGTTTATATAAAGGGGAAAGGAAGAAGAGGTAGTTTCTACTTATAATTATCTCTCAACTAAAATGTCAGTGTGATAAACACCACATTATATATAATTACATGTATTTGTCATACTTATGTAATTAAATACATATATGAGAAAAGATAAACTAGTATTATGAGGGTATGTGATGCAGAGTGACATCTCCTCGCCCATCTTACCCACCCATATCCCTCTATCCTGAGCAGAGGCAAGTGGTGGGGGAAGTCAGTTCTTTCCACTGATTCTCACTCTAATGTCATTCAGCTCTCTAGATAATGCTTTGCCACTGGAACACGTATTAATTTTCCAATTTTAAACTCCAGTGGCTGAAACTCCAGTACTTTGGCCACCTCATGCAGAGTTGACTCATTGGAAAAGACTCTGATGCTGGGAGGGATTGGGGGCAGGAGAAGGGGACAACAGAGGATGAGATGGCTGGATGGCATAACTGACTTGATGGACGTGAGTCTGAGTGAACTCTGGGAGTTGGTGATGGACAGGGAGGCCTGGCGTGCTGCGATTCATGGGGTCGCAAAGAGTCGGACACGACTGAGCGATTGAACTGAACTGATATGAAAATCAACTCTCTCAATATGGCTCTAAGACTGGTTCCCATATTGGTTACCTTTGTAACTTTAAATTGTCAGCTTCCAACTGCTTCCTTCTTCTGGAGATAAATCTTGATTCACATTGTCACACAATAAGCTGACTTTATGTTCCATTTCTCCATTTCTAATTTCTTCTACAAAGAATTAAAGTCTCCATGTCTAAAGTTTCTAGAAGTTGAAAATTTTGAAGCATCATTGTTAGCACAGAGACAGGGAGAGTAGCCGTGTGCCGTTTTTTTATGCACATCTTGCTTTTGTCCTCATGACTGCCTTTCTCTTGGGCTTCTCAAGTGGCTCAGTGGTCAAGAATCTGCCTGATAATTCAGGAGATATAGGAGCTGTGGGTTTGATCCCTGGGTCAGGAAGATCTCCTGGAGGAAGAAATGGTAACCCACTCCAGTATTCTTGCCTGACGAATCTCATGGACACAGGAGCTGCCTACAGTCCACAGGGTTGCAAAGAGTCAGGCATGACTAAGCAACTGAGCATGCAGGCATCTTTCTTTTATCCGTGTGTTATTGGGCCATGTTACATCGTCCAGTGCATACTTGCTTTGTCCCAGTGCTCTTTCTCCTGACCCTCGACCAATTCAGTCCATTTCAGCTGGTGTAACCTATAGAGCATTGCCCTGGAACTCTCTTCATCTGTCTCCCTACACTGGGTTCCCTGTCTCTTGGATCTAGTATCTTTCTTCACATTTGGTTTATATACCTTTTTTTTCTTGAAGGAGGCAAACTGTCTTAGCCCTTGACATATATTAATGTCTTTATTTTAGTATCACACATGTTATGGACTAATATTTCTCCAAAATTCCTCCAATGTGACTCGTTGGAGACAGGGCCTTTAAAGAGGTATAATTAAAGTTAAATGAGGTCAGATTGGGATCCTGATTCAGTAAGACTCTGGCCTTGTAAGAAGAGGGGGAGATGTCAGGGAGGTATGCTCAGAGAAAAGTCTGCGTAGGACACAGTGAGAACACAGTCGTTTGCACATCAAGGAGAGAGGCTTTATGAGGAACCAACCATGCCAACATTTTGAGCTCAGACTCCCAGCCTCCAGAACTGTGAGAAGATAAATTTCTGTGGCTTGAGCCACTCAATCTGTGCTATTGGGTTATGGAAGCCCTAGCTTTCTAATATAGCATATCACATAAATTTGAGTGCTGGGTATGGGAATTAAGAACAAAATTATTTCCCCAAGAAGTTTGAACACTTCCTCTTAAAGCTCCTTTGTGTTTCAGCATCCAGTGTCATTGATGAGATTCTGAAACCATCATAATTTTCTATTCACAGCTGACCTCTTTTCCTGGTATTCCAAAATTTTACAGATAGGCATTGAAGAGAAAAAGCTCTTATTTTTCTAGTCACAGTACTTGGCATTTGATTTCCTTTCCAAAATAAATACTTATTTTCCACTAAGGAATTTTTAAGATATTTATTTCATAGTTTCCTTAACTCCACTCACTCTGTGATCTCTTCCTAAAGCTTCTATTAGGCTGGATTCTGGATTTTTGTTTTAAAGAAATACTCTTTTTTTTTCTTTACACTCATATTTACTATCCTTTCATGTTCTACATTTTTAATTTTTAATTGGAGGATAATTGCTTTACAGTTTTGTGTTGGTTTTTTGCTGACAGCACTGTGAATCAGCTGTAAGTATACATATATCTCCTCCCTCTTGAGCCTCCCTGCCCCTCCCCCATCTCACCCCTCTTGGTCATCACAGAGCACTAGGCTAAGCTTCCTTTGTTTTATGCAACTTCCCACTAGTTACCTGTTTTACACATGTTAATGCACATATTTCAATGCTACTCTCTCAGTTCATCCAGCCTCCTCTTCTCCCGCTGTGCTCACAAGTCTGTTCTCTTCATCTGTGTCTCTATGCCTGCCCTACAAATAGCTTCACCAGCGCCATTTTCCTAGATTCCATATATATGTCTTAATATGCAATCGCAGCTCAATATCAGAAAAACAAATAACAGTCAAAAAATGGGCAGAAGACCTAAACAAACATTTCTCCAAAGAAGACATAGATGGACCATGAACACTTGAAAAGTTGCCCAACATTGCTCTCTATTATAGAAATGCAAATCAAAACCACAACGAGACATCACTTCATACCAGTCAGAATGGCCATCATCAAAAAAATCTACAAACTTTTAATGCTGGAGAGGATATGGAGAAAAGGGAACCTTCTTGCTCACTGTTGATGAAAACGTAAATTGACACAGCCACTATGTAGAACAATATGGAGATTCCTTAAAAAACTAGGAATAAAGCTACAATATGACCCACCAACCTCACTACTGGGCATATATCCTAAGAAAACCACAATTTAAAAAGACACATGTAGCCCAGTGTTCGCTGCAGCACTATTTACGATAGCCAGGACGTGGAAGAAACTTAGATGTTCATCAACAGATGAATGGATAAAGAAGCTAGATATACACAATGAAATATTACTCAACCATATAAAGAAACAAATTTCAGTCAGTTTAACTGAGGTGGATGAACCTAGAGCCTGTTATACAGAATGAAGTAAGTCATAAAGGGAAAAATAAAGAAGTTTTATTTTAAAAAGAAATTTCCTGTACTTTATCTCTCATTTTTAACCAAATTTTATATTTTCTTAATATAAGAACCCTTATAAAGAACCTTTATTATTAGAGGTTCTTAATAAAGAAGCTTTATTATTATTCCCCAGTTCTTAACCCATCATAAGATCTTATTTTGTTGTATTTAACAGTTGCCATGCTTAAAATTTCACTCTAGGTATGCTTATCAGAATGTTTTGTTTAAGGTTATCTGTTTCCTAAATTTTTTCCTCTGGACTATTAGCTAACCTTTTTTTTTTTTTAAATCAAGATGTTTCCTATTTATATTTCAGGTTTCCTTTTACTTTGTGATTATCATGATTGTCCATTTATATTAGGTCTTAGATATAGAAAAGCTGCTGCTTAAGTAGGTGCAAGGCTACAGACAGGGAGGATGAACTCAAGAGTATCTCAGGGACCCCGTCCCCCCAACTACCTGCCTGTTTGACTCTCCTGGAGAACAACTTTCGGGTATTTTCTGGGGGTACACATGACTTGCAGTATGATTCTCCAGGACAGGGAAAGTCATCCTCTATCAGTGAGGCTATTGTTTCCCAGCCCACATCTCCAGACTTGGGCCTCTTCTTGTGCTGAAAGACCCAGTGATCTCTGAGTGGCCTCCCCAACTCCAGTTCCCCACTCTCCATGAGACATCCCTCATTACTCACAATGATGAACTGCCTTCTCTGGTCCTCACGGTAGTTACTGAGTGCTGTTCACTTTCTCACTACCATGGAAATGGGGGCAGGGAATGAATGTGCACTTCCCAACCTGTCCCAGGGAAAGAGACTGCTGATGAGTTGCTCCAGAAGGCAAAGGGGAGTGTCTGAATTTGTGCCTTTCAGGAGCTGGAGGCTTGGGGAGAGTGTACTACACTGTCTCAGATAGAACTCAGGAGAGTAAAGAGGAGGAGTCTTCGTGGTGTCGGTTCAGTTCAGTCACTTAGTCGTGTCTGACTCTTTGCGACCCATGAACCTCAGCACGCCAGGCCCCCTGTCCATCATCAACTCCCGGAGTTCACCCAAACCCACGTCCATTGTGTCGGTGATGCCATCCAGCCATCTCACCCTCTGTCACCCTCTTCTCCTCCTGCCCTCAATCTTTCCCAGCATCCGGGTCTTTTCAAATGAGTCAGCTCTTCACGTCAGGTGGTGAAAGTATTGGAGTTTCAGCTTCAACATCAGTCCCTCCAATGAACATCCAGGACTAATCTTGAGGATGGACTGGTTGGATCTCCTTGCAGTCCAAGGGACTCTCAAGAATCTTCTCCAACACCACAGTTCAAAAGCATCAGTTCTTCAGTGCTCAGCTTTCTTTATAGTCCAAATCTCACATCCATACATGACCACTGGAAAAAACAGAGCCTTAACTAGATGGACCTTTGTTGGCAAAGTAATGTCTCTGATTTTTAATATGTTGCCTAGGTAGGTCATAACTTTCCTTCCAAGGGAGTAAGTGTCTTTTAATTTCATGGCTGCCATCACCATCTGCTGTGATTTTGGAGCCCAGAAAAACAAAGTCAGCCACGGTTTCCACTGTTTTCCCATCTATTTACCATGAAGTGATGGGACCAGATGCCATTATCTTGTTTTTCTGAATCTTGAGCTTTAAGCCAACTTTTTCACTCTCTTCTTTCACTTTCATCAAGAGGCTCTTTAGTTTTTCTTCGCTTTCTGCCATAAGGGTGGTGTCATCTGCATATCTGAGGTTACTGATATTTCTCCTGGCAATCTTGATTCCAGTTTGTGCTTCCTCCAGCCCAGCATTTCTCATGATGTTCTCTGCATATAAGTTAAATAAGCAGGGTGACAATATACAGCCTTGATGTACTCCTTTTCCTATTTGGAGCCAGTCTGTTGTTCCATGTCCAGTAGGTAGGTGTATTCCTAAGGCTTTGGGACATTAGGAGACGCTAGAAAGGTAACTACCAACTACATATGCTCAGTCACTTTAGTCATGTCCAACCCTTTGTGACCCCATGGATCATAGCCCACTAGGAACCTCTGTCTATGAGATTTTCCCAGCAAGAATACAGGAGTAGGTTGCCATGCCCTCCTCCAGGGGATCTTCCTGACCCAGGGATCAAACCCACACCTCCTACATTTCAGGTGAGTTCTTTACCTGCTGAGCCATCAGGAAAGCCCACTACCAACTATAATAAATATAACAAACAAGGCTTTGCAGAAAGCTGTCTGCTTCATTCAGGATATCCAAGGATATCTTGGAATAGAAAAAAGAAGTGTTGGGGGTAGGGGGAAGTGGGGAGAAAGAGAGAGAAGGAAGAAACAGCAAAGATGCTCCAGGAACTTGGTAGCAGAGTGGGAGGTGGGAAGTGTGAGGAAGGCAAAACCTCCTAGAGGACTGAGATGCTCAGAAAATTTAAAAAGAAAGGGGTATCCTTCTGACTAGGTGCCAGCCAACCTGTGTGCTGGAACATGGCAACCCTCCCTATAGATAGCCAGCAGGAGATTTCCAGCCTCTCCCAGTGTTTGGGGTCTCCAGAACACTGTCTAGTGTGCAGAGTGGTCACTCACAGTTTGGAACAGCTCTCAGCCTGTGGACATAGTGATCTAGGAGACTGGAGAGACAGTGTTTTAAATGTCATAATTTGATGGACATTTAAGTGGTTTCCACACCCTGACTATGGTTAACACTGCTTTAATAAATGTGGGAGTGCAGATACCGCTTTGGTAACCTGTTTTCATTTCCTTTGGCCCAAGGGATGAGTGGATAAAGAGAATGTCAGTTCATCCATGAAGAAGGAAGAAATCTGGCCACTTGAAGCAGTGCAGGTGGACCCTGAGCCTGATTTGCTAAGTAAGTCAAAGAAAGACAAATACTGAATAATATCACAAAATCTAAAAAAGCCAACTCATAGTAAAAGAGAGTAGAATGGTGGTTACCAGGTGATGGGGAGTGAGGAATTCAGGAGATGGTGGTTAAAAGGTACAAAGCTAAAACTAGAAAATGAGGAGACTCTGGGGACCTAATGCACAGCAGAGTGATTACAGTCAACAGTACCGGGCTATAAACTTCAGAGTCGGCTAGATCTTAATTGTTTTCACCACACAAAAGAAATAATTATTACGTGAAGTGGTAGAGGTGTTGGCTAATGCCACAGTGGTAATGTACTGCAATATATATGTGTATGAAATGAGCATGCTGCACACCCTAAACTTACACAGTGTTATATGTCAATTGTATCTCAATAAAAAGACCATGTGTTCATTTTTAAATTTTGCGTTGGGCATTACAAGTGTTATGATACTGAGATAAGGCATATATTTTATGTCTAATCCTATTTACAAGTGGTCAAGAAGGAGACAAAAATGAACATCAACATCTTAGGAATCTGTAAACTAAAATGGGTGGGACTGGGAAAATTTAATTCAGATGACTATTATATCTACTACTGTAGGCAAAATCCCCTTAGAAGAAATGGAGTAGCCCTCATAGTTAACAAGAGTCTAAAATGCAGCACTTGGGTGCAATCTCAAAAATGACAGAATGATCTCAGTTCGTTACCAAGGCAAACCACTCAACATCACAGTAATCCAAGTCTGTGCCCCAACTACTGATACTGAAGAAGCTGAAGTTAACTCATTCTATGAAGACTTAGAAGACCTTCTAGAAATAGCACCAAAAAGATGCCCTTTTCATCACAGGGGATTGGAATGAAAAGTAGAAAGTCAAGAGATACCTGGGGTAACAGGCAGGTTTGGGCTCAGGTAAAAATGAAGCAGGGCAAATGCTAACAGTTTTATAAAGAGAACACACTGGTCATAGCAAATAGTGTTTCCCAACAATGCAAGAGACGATTCTACACATGCACATCACCAAATGGTCAATACCAAAATCAGATTGATTTTATTCTTTGCAGATGAAGATGTAGAAGCTGTCTATAGTCAGCAAAAAAGACCTGAAGCTGACTGTGGCTTAGATCATGAGCTCCTTATTGTAAAACTCAGGCTTAAATGGAAGAAAATGGGGAAAACCAATAGGCCACTCAAGTATGACCTAAATAAAATCTCTTATGATTATACGATGTAGGTAATGAATAGATTCAAGGGATTAGGACTGGTAGACAAAATGCCTGAAGAACTATGGACAGAGGTTTATAATACTGTATAGGAGATGGTGACTAAAACCGTCTCAAAGCAAAAGAAGCAAGAATCAAAATAGTTATCTGAGGAGGCTTTACTAATAGCTGAGGAAAGAAGACAAGTGAAAGGCATGGGAGAAAGGGAAAGGTATACCCAACTGAATGCAGAGTTCTAGAGAATAGCAAGGAGAGTAAAGAAGGCCTTCTTCAATGAACAATGCAAAGAAATAAAGGAAAGCAACATAAAGGGAAAGACTGGAGATCTCTTTGAGAAAACTGGAGATTTCAAGGAACATTTCATCCAAGGATGGGTATGATGAAGGACAGAGAGTATGGACCTAACAGAAACAGAAGATATTAAGAAGAGGTGGCAAGAATACACAGAAGTACAGAGTTAAGGTCATAATGATCTGGATAACCACGTGATGTGATCACTCACCTAGAGTCAGACATAGTGGATTGTGATGTCAAGTGGCACTTACAAAGCATTGCTATGAACAAAGGTGGTTGGTAGTGGTGATGGAATTCCAGCTGAGTTGTTTCAAAAGAGAAAGCTAATTCTTAGGTAAATTGATAAAGAGTCCAGTTCCTCAAGGAGGAAGGGGTTCAGGGCCCTTGAGGAGGAGAAAGGAGTCTGGGGTTCTCAAGGAGGAGAAAAGGACAAACATTTTTTTTTCTACATTGCTTTGTCTTCCTCACATAAGAGGATTTTTCTTAAACTCTGAATTTTTATGACAAAGGTTTTTAAGACTAACTTTCTTTAATCCCAGAGCTAATGATTACACAACAAGACAACTCATCTTGCTCAAGGGTATGTTTTTCCTTAAACTGTACTAATGATTATATAACAACTATCTTACCCAAAGACATGTTTCTCCTTCTTAACAAGAACCTTCTAACTAATCCTCTTATATTGAGACAAATGTTGTGGGAGTGGGTCTGGTGAAAGTATATAAGGCCTTGATGAGACGAGTGAGTGGGGCACTCCGTGCCCCTTCTGATGTCTGTGTCAGAAGATTTCTCTGTCCTTTTTCACTGTAATAAAACTTCTGCCACACAAAAGCTCTGAGTGATCAAACCTGGTCCCTGATCCCAAAGCTAAATCTTTTTCTTTGGAGATCATAAACCCAACATTGTTCACCACAGGCTATCAAAAAACAATGATGCTATTAAAATGATGCTATCAATATATCAGCAAATTTGGAAAACTCAGCAGTGGCCATAAGACGGGAAAAGGTCAGTTTTCATTCCAATCCAAGGAATGTTCAGACTATTGTACAATTATGTTCATTTCACTTGCTAGTAGGATTCTGATCAAATCCTTCAATTAGGCTTCAGTAGTACGTGAACTGAGAACTGCTAGATGTAGAAGGTAGGTTTAGAAAAGGCAGTAGAACTAGAGATCAAATTGCCAATATTTGTTGGATCATAGAAAAAACAAGGGATTTCCAGAAAAAAACATCTACTTGTGCTTCATTGACTATACTAAAGCCTTTGGTGTATGGATCACAACAAGCTGTGGAAAATTGTTAAAGAGATGGGGGTACCATATCACCTTACCTGTCTTCTAAGAAACCTATATGTAGGTCAAGAAGCAACAGGTAGAACTGAACATGGAACGACAGGCTGCTTCAGAATTGGGAAGGGGAGTTTGACAAGGGTGTATATTGTCATCAGCTCATTTAAATTATATGCAGAGTTCAGCATGTGAAATGTCAGGCTGGATGAATCACAAGCTGTAATCAAGACTGCAGGACAACTATCAACAACCTCAGATAAGCAGATGATACCACTTTAATGGTAGAAAGTGAAAAGGAACTAAAGTGTTCTTGATGATGGTGAATGACGGAAGTGAGAAAGCTGGTTTAAAACTCAACGTTTAAAAAACGAAGATCATGGCATCTGGTCCTATAACTTCCTGGCTAACAGAAGGGGAAAAAGTGGAAGCAGTGACAGATTTTATTTTCTTGGTCTCCAAAATAACTTTGGATGATAACTGCAGCCATGAAATTAAAAGACATTTGCTCCTTGGAAGGAAAGTTATGACAAACCTTAGACAGTATACTGAAAAAGCAAAGACATCACTTTGCCGACAAAAGTCTGTATAGTCAAAGCTATGGTTTTTCCAGTAGTTATGTATGGATGTGAGAGTTGGACCATAAGGAAGGCTGAGTGCTGAAAAATTGATGTTTTTGAATTATGATGCTAGAGAAGACTTTTGAGATTCTCTTGGACTGAAAGGAGAGCAAGCCAATCAATCTTAACAGAAATCAACCATGATTATTCATTGGAAGGACTGACGCTGTAGCTCCAACTCTTTGGCCACGTGATATGAGGAGCTGATTCTTTGGAAAAGACCCTGATGCTGGGAAAGACTGAAGGCAAAAGGAGAATGGGGGAGGCAGAGGATGAGATGGTTAGATAGTATTACCGACTCAATGAACATGAATTTGAACAAACTCTGGGAGACTGTAGAGAGGAGCCTGACCCAGTCCACAGGGTCACAAAGAGAAGATAAAATTAGTGACTGAACAACAACATTTACTTAAAGCCCAATATGCACCTCTTAAGTCACCCCAGCACTTGGAAAACTCTAAGAAATTCAACTTTTTCCTTGTGTTCCTTCACAGACAATCTCTGTCCTGAGAAACTGGCTGCCCTAGGACCATGCTTCCACTGAGCCAAGGACAAAGGGCATTTGAAAACCTGTTATGGAGCACACAGTTGGACTCCTGTTATTTAAACAGTTAACAATAACTTGTTTCAAAATATCATTAGCATTTTCCTTTTCGAACTGTAAGATCTTTTTACTTTATTTACTGAATTTAAAAGCCCTCAGTGTTTTGGGTCAAATTGCCTATAGATAAAGAGAAAGATGGATGGATACCCTAGTGTTTCACATACTATTCTAATGTTCATCAGCAGTAAAACAAACAAACAAACAAACAAAAAAAACCTTGAAAACAACACAATCTGGCCAATTGAAATGTAATTTTGTATAAAAAGCCAATCCAAAAAAAAAAAAAAAAACTGGCTCATTGTATTCATTTTTTATTGCTGCTTTGACAGATTATGCCAAATTTGGCTGAAAACAACACAAATTTTTAACTGAAGGTCAGAGGTTTCAAATGGGTCTGCAGATCTTCCTTCCTTCTGGAGAATCCAGCAGAGAACCTGTTCCCAGCATTTCCAGGCTTCCTAAAAGGAAACTTCATTCCTTGGCCTATGGACTGCATCTCTCCCACCTGTTTCCACCCTCACATCTTATTCAACCTTCCTGCCTCCATCTTATATGAAGAAGCCTTGTGATTATCTGGGGTCCTGGATAATCTCATATACCTTGCACCTCAAGGTCCCTCATGTATTGCAGCTGCATAGTCCTTTCTGCCATGTAACATAATATATTCATCGATTATAGGCATTAGGATATGGACATCTTTTGTGGAAGGAGGGAGCCCCTTATTCTGCCTTCCACATTCACTAACAACACTTGTTATTTTATGGGGAATTTTGGCATCTTCAGAGCCAGTTTAAAAGAAAGGATGCTAGGTAGACCTGAACTTCTTCAATTTGAAAACTCCAGACCTGGATCTCAGCCTGGCTCTGCCCCTTAGGAGGGAGCCCCTTCGGTGACTGCTGGCTCAGGCACTGTCCCACTCTTGAGGTCTCTTGATAAGCCATCCTACAACTTCACGCCTCTGAGCTTCATACCAGCTTTGGAGTTGAAACCTCCCAGTTCACAAACTGTTTTTACATTTTTATGCTAACTCTTATTAACTACTGTTTTATTATCTGGTCATGTTGCTATTTCTGGATTTTGACAATCAGAAACAAGTTGGATGATTCTGAACTGATCATTACCCATGGTCTGACTTCCTCAAAGCATCACACTGCAAAGACAGGCTATTGTCTCTCTACTGGAGGAAGTAAGCTGAGAGGTGTCAACTACAAACTGGCACTTGCCATTGGCACTTGCCATCTACCTCTAGAAGATTTAAATCATGTGCTGCTGTATATGCTGACTCTCAACACTTCCTGAAAGAAGTTCAGGGTGGAGAGCAGAAATGAGGCACCCTGTGCTCTGGGAAAAACTGGCAGAACAGTCTTAAGATAGTTGGATATTTTCAGGAACCAATTTTATGAGCTCAGTTCTTGTAGCTCCTCATATCTAGAAAAGCCCTGAAATCTTTCATGGTGACATTTGCTCCTTGTGACTAGCAGAAACTTTCTGCAAAGAAAATATATGCTTGATTGTTTTGTACTCCCTCTTCATCAAAGTCACGTATATGCTGACCTTCCCTGTTATTTCTTTGGAGCAGTTTCTCAGAGCTATCTGCCATACTGTTTCCTAGGCTATCATCCTCATTTTGCCCCAGAAAAAAACTCTCATGTTGTACATATATTTTTAAGTTAAGAGGGGCAAGAGAGATGTGTTCCCATGCAGACTGCCAGCCGAAGGTGGTGTCTGGAGCTCTTGGCTCTTGGTTTCACAGAACATTTCCAAGGAGGAATCCCAGTCCCTAAGGTATGAGGTATAAGCCTTTGCTCCTGCCTGTGCAGAGGATCATTCATGGGGCAAGATACACCTGTGCAGATCAGCATCATTCAAAAAGCCAAGCAGGACATGGGAACTATGGATTTTTGCTGCTGGGAGACATTGCAGCCTGCCCAGAGCTGGTCCCTGTTCAGGCTGGGCCTGGGCAAGCAGTCAAAGATGAGAAGCAGGCTGTGGGAGGGGTGGTGGTCTGGAGGCCTGGAGTGGCTCTTGGTGGTGTTTGGCCAGGTGGGACCAGGGCAGGGCTGACTCTGGGGATAGGGATGTGGCCACAGAAAAGATCTTCAAATTTAACCCAGACAGTGAAATTTCCTCGATTAAAATAACACAGAAACCTAGAATAACATTCAAGAACCCTCTTATGTGATTGCTTCATCTTAGAGGGTGCCTCCACTGTGCTCTGATGCCCTGCCTCTTTGAGGGTCCCTCATGCCCTGAACTCCTTCCTGCTCTGGGTCCCTGGCCCTTCTCTGCCCTCCAGCTCTGTGTGCAACCCCTCTCACATGTAGTCAATGCCTGAAGGCAGCCTCTCAGAGAGACCCTTCCCAATGTAACCGCATCTCACTCACTCACAGCTCCTCACCCTGGTCTTCCCTTTCCCAGTCCTTATCCCCACCTGAGTCACAATTTCCATCGATTCTGGTTAGTGTGCTGAGCAACCAGGGAATTGCATGGTCCCCTGTGAGCTCTGGGGGCAGGGTCTCTGCAGTTATTGGACGAACTGGAAAACTGCAGAAAAACAAATTCTCCAGAGAAACCTGAAGATTCTTCAAAGCAAGGTGATTATGGTCATGAATCTGGAAAATTAATTTCAAGCGTTAGGTTAAATCAGTTCTCTCATTAGAGAGGGGAAAATAAGGTACATTAGAGAATGACATAACCTTTATGAACAACCCTGTTTAAAGCAGGAGATTTAAAATTTCACTAGTCAGTCACTTACTCCTCTCCCCAAAGAAAAACTGAGTTACTTAGAGAAGCTAAAAATAAAAGAACCAAAACTCAGCTCAAGGTAGAATGGGAATTATCCTTCCCATTCGATTATATTGCAAAAGAAAACCCCAATAGCACAGGGCAGATTAAGTACTGAGTGCAGCAAGATCAGTGAGTTGCTGCCTTTCTTGCCGGAGATAAGCTTGTGGACTTACTGTCCTGCTGTGTCCCCTGAGGCTCTGAGCATGGACACCAGGGCCCTTCATGGTCTTTCTAGAAGAAACCTACACCAGAGAGAACTTCCTATCTTTAAATTTTCATTTTTCTAACAGTAAAAGTAATCAGTGCACACAGAGGCAGGAAACCCTTGGGAAAACACATGACTAGGTTAATACAGAGCAAGTGTCAGAGACAAAAAATTTCATATTAAAAATTTAAACTGCTAGACAGAATGTTGTGCTATTATTTATAACAAAACCCTCTGAACATGGACACTTCAGATTCTGAGATTTTTATTTGCATGGTAATATGGCTGGATCACTTTGGAAAAATCTTCTGGATGTAATATTGTCTGCCTTGCCTGGTGTCAGGTTTGCAGGGATCGGTGGGGAGGTGTCCTCTCTCATGGAGTCAAATTCTCCCAAAGATCCTGCCCCACACTTTCCTGCCAGTGTCTTTAATTTCCACTGCTGTTACTGAGTCCAAGCTCACTCTGCTTGCTGCAAGACTGGTCAATGAACCCGAGACAAGGTGTTGGGATCAGGAAGGGACCTTATTTGGGAGCCAGCTGACCATGAAGATGGAAGGCTAGAGCTTCAAAATAACCATCTTGTCAGGGCCTGGCTGCCAGGTTCTTTTATGGGTCAGAGATTGGGTGGGGAGGAAACAAAATAAAAAGACTATTCAGTCCTTGCAAATGTCCCCTAGAATGGCAGGTCTCAGGCAGGGGAAGGTGTTAGTGTAATTTCCTTACAGTCCTTCACAGGTGGGCAGCGCAGGTTATTTCCCTGAGGCAGGCCATTATATATGTTTATAATAACAAAAAAGGGTTAGTCACAGTGGCAGATCCAGTGTAAATTTAAAACTAACCCTTCCCAGCTACACTACTGCACAGTCTCAGGTTGAAGAAGGTCTAATAGGCTTGCCTACCAGTTTCCCCTGGCAAAGGAACGGATGGAGGCAGCTTAGTTCTGGCTGACTAGGGGCAATCACATCTTGTTGAGCATTCAGCGCCTATAGACAAGTCTCCTCCCCTGGGGCACACAGGATAGGATGACTCCATCGGAAGCCAGGAAAGTAGTCTTGTATTGACACAGAGTACCTGCCCAGCCCAAGATCTGGGGCTGGTGAGGACCCAGGGGAGCCAGGCCTGGGCTGAGGAATTCAGTTCTGAGAGATCCAGGAGCCACCTGCTCAGAACAATGCAAAACGCAAGGGAAGGAGGAGAGACAGGCAGAGGAGAGTGAGGAGGAGGTCTGTCCCCACAGCCACTCTCTGACTTCTCACCAGCCCTCTCCCACCCACTGGCTGAGCAAACAGCCACATCATCCACATCAGATGATTAGTGATGGAGGCACTAGGGAAGTGGGGGTGGCCTGGGGTAAGGGCGGAGGGGCGGGAGGTGTGGAGGGAGATGGCAAGGATTACTTTGGCAATCACATTTCCTCAGTACACATCTTTTTCAAGGAGGCTCATCCATACTGAGTTTGCAGGAGTCATTTCAACTTGCAGAGCCCTGGTGGCAGGGGCCCTAAGTTCTCAGGGCCTACACTAACTAGCCTTTCATGGGAAGCCACAACTGCTGGCCACAGAGACCCAGACTTCAGGCTGGTAGGATATCGATGGCAAGGGTAGGGGGTAGTGGGACATGGCAAAGAGAAGCCTGCAACCAATTTTGCCCCCACCAGCTTTGCTTTTTAGCTGGACTCCTTGCTGGAGAATCACTTCTATTTGTGAACTAGAGAAAGGGAATCTTCAGTTACCTTCTAAGAATCAATCAGAACTTCACACAAATGCTCAAATTATGAAAAAAAAACACTATTTAATAATCTTAAAAATATTTGATTTTGAAATATTGATATTAAATTCTTCATATTTCATACTTCATATTTCATACTAGATTTCTTTAAAAAACTAATTTGTGGCTAGGTTTTAAATCAAAGTGTTCCTACCTTTTGTCATTTGGATACTTTGATAAATACTGTATTATTAAAATACTTTTTATTTTTAAATACTATTCAGTGAAAAATAAATACGCTTTCTCATCCACCAGAGAAGGTTGGAACTCCTTCTCCTAGGGAACCTTGCCACTTCCCTAAAATGCACTTCTGCTTATACTACAAAACTTCCTCAGTGCTTCCCACCCCACTTATATCCTTATTATCCCCATTCTCCCCAGTGATGAGGCTCCCCAAATGGGGGGTACAGCATGGACAAAGTAGCAGAGTAGAACCCCACTGAAAAGTCAAGTATGGATGGACCAAGGAAGACCTGTGCCCACAGGCAGAGAGAGGGTGTTGAGAGAGAGTAGGAGGGATGGAAGTTAAGGGCTGAGTTGGAAATTAAGAGATACCAAGGGAATATTTCATGCAAAGATGGGCACAATAAAGGACAGAAATTATATGGACCTAACAGAAGCAGAAGATACTAAGAAGAGGTGGCAAAAATATGCAGGAGAACTATACAAAAAGATCTTCATGACCCAGAGAACCACAATGGTGTGATCACTGACCTAAAGCCAGACATCCTGGAGTGTGAAGTCAAGTGGGCCTTAGGAAGCATCACTACGAACAAAGCTAGTGAAGGTGATGGAATTCCAGTGGAGCTATTTCAAATCCTAAGATAAACTCAAAAATCTACACTCAAAAAAGAAAGTGCTGCACTCAAAATGCCAACAAATTTGGAAATCTCAGCAGTGGCCACAGGACTGGAAAAGGTCAGTATTCATTCCAATCCCAAAGAAAGGCACTGTAAAAAAATTTTCAAACTACTACAGAATTGCTCTCATTTTCACACATTAGCAAAGTAATGCTCAAAATTTTCCAAGCTAAGCTTCAACAGTATGTGAACCGAGAACTGCCAGATGTTCAAGCTGGATTCAGAAAAGGCAGAGGAACCAGAGATCAAATTGCCGACATCTGCTGGATCATAGAAAAAGCAACAGAGATCCACAAAAACATTTACTTATAGTTTATTGACTACACTAAAGCGTTTGACTGTGTAGATCACAACAAACTGTGGAAAATTATTAAAGATGAGAATACCAGAACACCTTACCTGCCTCCTGAGAAATCTGCACGCAGGTCAAGAAGCAACAATTAGAACCAGACATGGAACAATGGACTGGTTAGAAATTGGGAAAGGAGTATGAAAAGGCTTATGTTATCACTTTCCTTATTTAACTTATATACAGAGTACATCATGAGAAACGTTGGGCTGGATGAAGCACAAGCTGGAATCAAGATTGCCAGGATAAATATCAACCTCAGATATGCAGATGACACCACTCTTATGTCAGAAAGTGAACAGGAACTAATGAAACTGAATGAGGAGTCTGAAAAAACTGGCTTAAAACTCCACATTCAGAAAACAAAGATCATGACATCTAGTCCCATCAGTTCATGGGAAATAGATGGGGAAAATGTGGAAACAGTGACAGACTTTATTTTTTTGGACTCCAAAACCACTGCAGATGGTTATTGCAGCCATGAAATTAAAAGACACTTGCTCCTTGGAAGAAAAGTTATGATCAACCTAGACAGCATAGTAAAAAATAGAAACATTACTTTGCCAACAAAAGTCATTTATTCAAGGCTATGATTTTTCCAGTAGTCATGTATGGATGACTGGACCATAAGAAAGCTGAGTGCCAAAGAACTGATGCTTTCATTTTATTTTTCAGTTCATTTTTATTTTTATTTATTTTTTTGGAGGCTAATTATGTTACAATATTGTATTGGTCCTGCCACACATCAACATGAATCCACCACGGGCATACTCGTGTTCCCATTCTGAACCCCCTCCTAGCTCCCTCCCCTACTATCCTTCTGGGTCATCCCAGTGCACCAGCCCCAAGGAGATTCCTTAAAAACTGGAAATAGAACTGATGCTTTTAAATTGTGGTATTAAAGAAGACTCTTGAGAGTCACCTGGACTCCAAGGAGATCAAACCAGTCAATCTTAAAGAAAATCAGTCTTGAATATTCATTGGCAGGACAGATACTGAAGTAGAAGCTCTAATACTCTGGCTACGTGATGCGAAGAACTGACTCTTTGGAAAAGACCCTGATGCTGGAAAAGTCTGAGGACAGAAGGAGAAGGAGATGACAGAGGGTGAGATAGTTGGAGGGCACCACCGACTCAATGGACATGAGTCTGAGTAAATTCTGGGAGATGGTGATGGACAGGCAGGTCTGGTGTGCTGCAGTCCATGGGGTCACAAAGAGTCAGACATGACTGAGCAACTGAACTGAACTCAACTGGAATTTTAGAACTCCAAGAAGAGCTTGGTGACACCCTTCTAATCCCAGGAAGGAGGAAGTGACTTAGATGCATTCATGCTTAATAATTCAACCTCAGACCATCTTCTGAGGTAGGAGATAGATGGTCTTCAGGTTGGACATTTACAATCGGCCAGTTTTCTCTTTGCATTTCTGAGAAATGCAAAGGTGGGCTCCAGTTGAGGAATTGACAGTGAGATCCCCCTTTGCTCTCATAAATAGAATAGAAACAGAGTAAATAGCCAGTCTTTGTCTCTTGTTAACACCTCAAGGGAATAATTGAGAGAGGCAAACACAAGTCCCTTCTAAGTAAAGGACAAGGGAGACATGCCACATGCACAGAAAGGCTCCTTGGTGTGAAAAGTCGGGACAACTCCAGCCCATAGTGGTCTGGCTCCTCCCAAAAGCCTTCACTTCGAGATCCATCTTGGCGGAGGGATACGTATGCACCCCACGGGAAAGTCCCAGGGTCGTTCAGGTATGGAAAAAGAAACTAGATAACTAGCCTGAAGGAAGACAAAGACCTGGGAGAACTGCCTTATACATTTCTCAACCGCCTCTTTCCTGGGCTCCTCCTCACTAGCGAGGATGAGCATACCCTTTCTCTCCAGGTATGCTTCTCTGCCTTGCTTCTGTCTCAACTAAACAAAGTGTTTCTCTCCATGCTCTCCCCTTGTTCTTTTGCTGTATCTCTAATAATTAACTTTGTACCTGCATTTATAGTTTCTACCTCTGTGACAAGTGCATTTTTCACTGGAGGCAAAGATCCAGGGAAAATTAGCTTCTTGCCTCTAGCCCTTTCTCATTTGGTGACTAAATTTCTGGTTTTCATCTGGGCTACCCAGGTTCAAGTCTTGGGCAAGGAATTAAGATCTCTTCATGACACTGCTGTTACCTTGCTGAGATCACTACAAGAATAATAGGGCAGGAAAAAGTGTTACAACTTATATTTATTCAGAATAGCATTTTTTCAAAATAAGCGGCCAATAAAAGAAGACAAAAATACAAGCAGATTCACAAATTTTTTTACTTTCCAAATATTCCAACTTGTCCAAGTTTCCCTTATTCTCTTGGCTTGTAGTGGGGTAGAGGATGGGGGTGGCACTGTCTTTGAAGGAACACCTCCCTCCTTTTATTTGTCCTGGGGAACCCGCACTGCTTCTCACCTCAGCGATTAGAAATACAAACTGCTCAGAGCATAATTTTTGTAATGCAAAGCATTACGGAAACACGTGAGGAATCAGCACTTGAAAACAGCTACAGGATAGAGTTTATTTTTCTAATAACTAGCCTACTAGTGAAAGAATATGTGAGGGAAAAACAGAAAAGGCTTGTTGACCACGTCAGAACTCTTCCCCTGCAGGAGTGAACTACACTGTGAGGCTGTGGTCTCTGGTTTGTGAATTGTGCCTGAAGACTCATTTCTCCTCAGGCATTCTGAAGGCAAGACAAGAAAATCAGAAATAATGGCCAGCGAAGGGAATTCCCAGGCCCTGGCTATGGGGACTGCTGAGAGGAACTCTGAGCAGCCTGACATATGTACTCTTCCCACTTACAAACTTACTATTGGACTAGAAAATGTGATGAAACACATAGCTCTTGTCATGGACACTGTCTAAAGTACAACTTTCTGCAATGCTAGAAGCATTCCTATATAAAAGTGTGATAATTCAGCACTTAAAATGTGGCTAGTGCCACTGAAGGAGCAAAGTTTAACTTTATTTATTTTTCACTAATCTATATGTCAACAGCTTCCTGGGACCACTGACATTAGTACGGGGCAGCAGGGGTCTACAGGTAGTCAGAGCTTCTGCTGCAAGGCAGGGAGGAGACTTCAACTGATATACAACCCAGACTGTAGACTATCTGTCCATCTTCAAAGTTGCGATGGTTCACTGTTTCAGTGACATGATCCTTGAGGGCAGAAGCATAGATCTCTGAGCAGACGTCCTTCCAGGAGTTAAACAGACAGAGGCTCCTCCATGAGATAAGGTGGGAGAATGTGGCTGGATGCCTGATAGATGCTCTGTGGCCAGTGACACAGACATCCCTCTTCTTAAGCTCAGACTAGCCAATCAGGTCAGCCCAGCAGAGGTGATGCAGATGTGGCAGGGTTAGAAGGGAAGGTTGGACAGTATAGAAGGAGCAGAGGAGGATGCAGAGAAGGACATAAAGGGAGGAAACTAAATATCTACTTCGGCTGCCGTCCACTCCCACCTGGCAATGAGCATCATCACTGCCTTGGAGTCAAGAGCAGATCTGAGGCTCCCAGCCCGCCTTGTCCTTCAACACTCAATCGGCTCAGCTTCTACAGATTATGAAAAATGCCATAATGTAATGCATCAAATAGAATTATGAAGAAACTTCTTTCTGAATGGCTTACTAAGTGAAGCATCATTTTCCTTTTCACCACTCCTCCCTCATAGTGTCTGGTAAAAAAGTTTTGCAGCTTTGTTTGAAAGAGTTGGAATGAATAATCATGTAATATCCTTTAAGGTCACATTATTTAATCAATGCATGCTTCTCTGATAGCTCAGTCAGTAAAGAATTCTCCTGCAATGTGGGAAATTCCAGTTTGATTCCTGGGTCAGAAAGATCTGCTAGAAAAGAGATAGGCTACCCACTCTAGTATTCTTGGGCTTCCCTTGTGTCTCAGTTGGTAAAGAATCCACCTGCAATGTGAGAGACCTGAGTTCGATCCCTGGGTTGGGAGGATCCCTTGGAGAAGGGAAATGCTACTCACTCCAGTATTCTGGCCCAGCAAATTCCATGAACTGTATTGTCCATGGGGTTGCAAAGAGTCAGACACGAATGAGTGACTTGCACCTCACCAATCATCTAACCTTGTGGCTGAACTCACACTGCCACATGGGTGAAGACCTTGGGGCCACAACAGTCTCTGCTTAATTCTACTAGGGACACAGACAGCAAGGAAGGTTGTAGGGTGACCTGCAGCAAATCAAGCTGGACAATGCCTCAGAGGGGTAAATAGGGAAGGCCTCTCTGATGAGGGGAAACTTCAGCAGAGCCACAGAAAGGAAAGAGGGATTCAGAGACGGTCAACAGGCCCTGAGGCTGAAGTGGGGCAGGTCAGGCACCTGCTTCATATGTGCAATGTGAAGGACATTAACAAAGTGCCCTTCAGAGGCTGTGAGCACCTATCAGCAGACACCTGGCAGAAAGCTTGCCAACCTGCAGGCACCCAAGTGTGTGCTGCTCCCAGAGAGCCTGACGCCCTGAGATGTGAGGCTGAGTTCAACCCTAGATGGAAGTCAAAGCAAGTCTTCCCTGTGCTCTGTGTGTTTGGTACTGAAACTGGACTTACCTTAAGATTTCACAAAAGTGTCAAGCATCTTTTAAGAAATTTTAAGCGTCTCACCTGAGCTTCTCCCCAAATGTGTCTACCTGGAGATGTTGGTGGTCAGAGTTTCACAACCCATCTCACATCCATCACATGTCCCAAGTATTCTTCCTTCTGTGTTCTTTCTAGTCATTTCAACTCTCTAATTCCATCTTATGTTGTCACTCCTTGAAGGCAAGCCTCACATGTCCCTCAACTGATATACCACCCAGGCTGTAGACTATCTGTCCATGTTCAAAGTTGCGATGGTTCATTGTTTCAGTGACATGATCTTTGATGGTAGAAACACAGGGCCCCTGAGGTTCCAACAGTCCTTCTTTTTACTAGAACTACAGAAGCCACTCTCCCTTGTATCTTCCTTCACTCTTAAAACTCTTTCAATTTTATGTGTCATAATATTCTGTTACTCAGTCATGTTTGCCTCTTTGTAGCCGCACAGAATGTAGCCTGCTAGACTCCTCTGTCCATGGTATTTTCCAGACAAGAATACTGGAGTGATTTGCCATTTCCTTTTCCATGTGTCATGATTGGGATCATCAAAACACTTTACTGATCACTAATCTGAATACAGATGACCTTGAACCTGTTCTCAGTGCCAACATTGCCAATGGACCCACCTGCCACACTTGTATGTGGCAGTACAGCTCAGACACAGACACTGAGGTAGGATTAATTGTGTACTAATGTGGAAAATTCTAACAGAGATGGGAATACCAGACCACCTAACCTGCCTTTTGAGAAATTTGTATGCAGGTCAGGAAGCAACAGTTAGAACTGGACATGGAACAACAGACTGGTTCCAAATAGGAAAAGGAGTACGTCAAGGCTGTATATTGTCACCCTGCTTATTTAACTTATATGCAGAGTACATCATGAGAAACGCTGGGCTGGAAGAAACACAAGCTGGAATCAAGATTGCCGGGAGAAATATCAATCACCTCAGATATGCAGATGACACCACCCTTATGGCAGAAAGTGAAAAAGAACTAAAGAGCCTCTTGATGAAAGTGAAAGAGGAAAGCAAAAATGTTGGTTTAAACATCAACATTCAGAAAACAAAGATCATGGCATCAGGTCCCATCACTTCATGGGAAATAGATGGAGAAATAGTGGAAACAGTGGCAGACTTGATTTTGGGGGCTCCAAAATCACTGCAGATGGTGACTGCAGCCATGAAATTAAAAGACACTTACTCCTTGGAAGAAAAGTTATGACCAACCTAGATAGTATATTCAAAAGCAGAGACATTACTTTGCCGACTAAGGTCCGTCTAGTCAAAGCTATGGTTTTTCCTGTGGTCATGTATGGATGTGAGAGTTGGACTGTGAAGAAGGCTGAGCGCCGAAGAATTGATGCTTTTGAACTGTGGTGTTGGAGAAGACTCTTGAGAGTCCCTTGGACTGCAAGGAGATCCAACCAGTCCATTCTAAAGGAGATCAGCCCTGGGATTTCTTTGGAAGGAATGATGCTAAAGCTGAAACTCCGGTACTTTGGCCAACTGATGTGAAGAGTTGACTCATTGGAAAAGACTCTGATGCTGGGAAGGACTGGGGGCAGAAGGAAAAGGGGATGACAGAGGATGAGATGGCTAGATGGCATCACTGACTTGATGAACGTGAGTCTGGGTGACCTCCAGGAGATGGTGCTGGACAGGGAGGCCTGGCATGCTGCAATTCATGGGGTCATGAAGAGTCGGACACGAATGAGCGACTGAACTGAACTCAACTGAATGTCAGATGCTGAGTAATACTCCTGTTTTCTTTGTTGGATTGTATGCTCTTTTCTGGAATTATAGTTCAGTTCTTTGCCTTGCCCTTTGATATCAGTTGTTGTTTAGTAACTCTCTGCAATACTAGCAACTGCAGCATGCTAGGCTTCCCTGGTCCTTCACTTTTTCCCAGAGTTTGTTCAGACTCCTGTCCATTGAGTTAGTGATGCCATCCAACCATCTCATCCTCTGTCGTCCCCTTCTCCTCCAGCCCTCAATCTTTCCCAGCATCAGGATCTTTTCCAATGAGTCAGCTCTTCACATCAGGTGGCCCAAGTATTGGAGCTTCAGCTTCAGCATTAGTCCTTTCAATGAATATTCATTTAGGGTTGATTTCCTTTAGGATTGACCGGTCTGATCTCCTTGCTGGCCAAGGAACTCTCAAGAGTCTCTTCACATCACAGTTCAAAAGCATCAGTTCTTCAGCACTCAGCCTTATTTTTGGTCCAGTTCTCACATCTGTACATGACTACTGGAAAAACCATAGCTTTGACTATACAGACCTTTGTAGGCAAATTGATATCTCTGTTTTTTAATATACTCTCTAGGTTTGTCATAGCTTTTCTTCCAAGGAGCAAGCATCTTTTAATTCTGTGGCTATGGTCACTGTCTGCATTGATTTTGGAGCCTAATAAGATGAGTCTGACACTGTTGCCACATTTTCCCCATTTATTTGCCATGAGGATATGGGAATGGATTCCATGATCTTCTGTATCAGTAGGATGAGTAATAACCCATTCACTGCACAGTGTGGACTTACCTCTGACTCTGTAGTAAGATAATACTAGGTAGGAAGAGCAGGCTGCTGGCCCATTTCCCCAGCGATCACAGCAGACCAGCTGGTGATTCAACAGAGAAGGACAGCAGGAGCCCACCAAGGCAGCCATGGGTCCCATTCCTGGGTGGACAGAATGTTTTAAAAGCAGTGAGACTAAAAGAGAGTTTGGAGCAGGGGCTTTGCCTGCTGCTTGATGTGGCAAGACTGGATGGACAGGACACCTGTCTGAAGGCCTTCAAAAATGATGACCAACGGTCAGAGAATAGGGAGGCAGAAACAGGTTCTCCACATACATGAAGTTAATGGGAGGAAAAATAAACACAAAAGCATACAAAGGACACTGGAATAACTCTTGTCTACGTTCTGTGTGTGTTTCAGGCTTTGTTTTGTAATTATCAGCTTCCATGTAACCACATAATAGTTTGCAGTGCGGGGTATATTCTTTTCTCTTAATTTTTTTCTTTCATGTCAGCAATGGGTCACTATGTTTAAACTTCAGCACATTAATCAAAGTCAGAGGTTTTTAGTATCAGAAGGCATCAGTATCAGATCAGAAGGCATGCTTACAGAGGATGGTAAGGATCTGATGATAAGTCCACATCAGGTGAAAATCATCTTCATGGAGGTTCTGAGTGACAAATGCAATCAATATTAGTAGCCTGCATGTTCACAGAAGTAAGTCTGCAGAGGGAATGTGTTGGCTGAAGGAAGTGATAGGAACAGTAGGACTGAGAATTCAAGGAGGAAAGGGCTCATGGGGAGATTAGTAAACATGAGATCATTTAAAAGACAGGATTATGTATGTGTATACATTTATTTGCATAGAAGCATACACACAAAAAATATAATCAAACAAAGGAAACATCTGTAAATCGCAATGCTGCTTAACATCATCTTATATTTAGGTCACACTGTTTCTGAGAGATACAAAAATATCTCTCAATCAGGTCACACTGTGTTTGAGAAATACAAAAGTATCTGTATCTCTCAAAAGTATCTCTCAAAATATCTCTTAATCTTTTACTAATATTGGTGAAGAGAATGACAGGAGGAGGAGGGGACAACGAGGATGAAATGGTTGGATGGCATCCCTGACACAATGGATATGAGTATGAGCAAGTTCTGGGAGTTGGTGATGGACAGGGAGGCCTGGTGTGCTGCAGTCCATGGGGCTGCAAAGAGTCAGACATGACTGAGTGGCTGAACTGACTGAATATTGAATAAAATACAAAAACATTTTATTCAATATTGATAAAACCAAAAGAAATGTTCTTTCATGGCAGGTCTTTGCAAATTGCTGCTAAAATATCAGACCATGAAAACCACATTTATCTAATTAGGTCTGTCATTATTTTAATTCAAGGCAACTAAAGATGCTAGATTCAGCATCCTACTGCTTTGAGACTTGAGCCTTAATTAGAGAATTTGTCCAAATTTAATATTACTAGAGTCAATTTAAAAATAAAAATTCAGAGGGGAGGTCCTAAGATGGCAAAGGAATACGAAGGGGAGAGTACTTTTTCCCCAAAAATTCATCAAAAGATCATTTGAATGCAGACCAACTTCCACAAGACAACTTCTGAATGCTGGTGGAGAACACCTGGCACCCAGCAAGGCAGGCTGTTCTCTTTGAAAGGAGCTAGGACAAAATATAAAAGACAAAAAGAGAGACAAAAGAGTTAGGGATGGAGACTCACTCCAGGGAGGGAGTTATGAAGGAGGAAAAATTTTCAAACAGCAGGAAACCCTCTCACTGGCAGGCCTGAGGGGAGTTTTGGAATCTCAGAGGGCAACATAACCGGGAGGGGGTGGTGGTGCTGGGAAACACCATAGAATACGTGCCTAACTGCAACTCCCAGTGGAGAAGCAGCCCAGATGTTCACGTGTGCCACCAGCAAGCTGGGGCTGAACAGAGAGGCACAGTTGCATGCCTAGGGTAAGGACCGGGCCTGAATGCCCTAAGGACAATCTGAGGGAGCTAATGTGAGATAGCAACCCAAACTGTGGGATAGACAGAGGGAGAGAGAAAAAAAGAGAGAGAACTTTGCAGTAAAAAAGCGTTAACCTAAGGCACTGCTGGGCCTGCTCACAGAACAAAGGATTGAGCAAATACCAGAGGAGAGTTAGCCTGTTGCAGACCGACCCATCCCCCACCAGAGGCAGAGAGGCAGGCAGGCGGCAGCCAGAGCCAGATGGCAAGGGCAAGCGTGGACCCAGAGACGGCATCCCCTACCAAACTTCAAGTAGGCTCTCAGTTGTTAACCAAGTCTTCCTGGGATCCTGGACAGTTGACATCTGCCAGGAGGGTCACAGCCAGAGATCAGCTCCCCAGAGGAGACACACAGCACACCCAAGAAGGCGCTCCTGCTGTGCACCCAAGAAACCGAGCAGCTGGGACCGGGAGGAGATAAGACGGACCCCCTGACCCCCACCTAGGGAGAGTGCACTCACCAAGCACCTGGTTGCCTGAGCTGCTTGACCTGGAAGTGCACAAAATGCAGGCCCAACTGAGTCTGTACCTTTGTGTAGTATCCGAAAAACCTGAACCCGAGTGGCTTAGACCTCTGCAACCCAGAGCCCACATTAGACAGTTCCCCAGCACAGCAACCTGAACAGTGTAGACCACATGCCATGAGCTGTGGGAAACCCAGTATGGTCCACACCCCTGCGAGCACTCCCCACACATGCCAGTAATATTTGCAGTGTTCCTCCCTCCCCACAGCACAACTGAACAAGTGAGCCTAAATAAGTGACCACTTTCGTCCCCTTGCATCAAGGCATAAATTAGACACAGAAGAGACTTGGAAACAGAGGAAGTCAGAATAAAGAAGAGGGAACCACTTCGCAAGTGACAGGTGCAACAGTTTAAAACTCTGTAGTTAACATTGACTAAGCATTGGAAGGGGCCTATAACACCTTGGAGAAGAATACGCTGGAACAAGGAACTATTTGAAATTGAACTTATCCCATGCTGCCCTCAACAGCTCCAGAGAAATTCCTAGATATATTTTACTGCTATCACTTCTAAATTTTTAAGGTCTTTATTACTCCTTTAATTTTCATTTTTATAACCTACTATTACCTTGCCAAAAAACCCTATTTTTAAAGCAAATTTCATATATATATATATATTTAATAATTTTTGTGATTTTGTTTTGTTTCTTTAATATTGTATTTTTGAGAGTCTAACTTCTACTCTAGATTTTTTATCTTTGAGTTTTGGTATTTGTTATCAAGTTTGTACCTTTAAAAATCTAATCATCAGTACCCATTTTTACTTATGGGTGTAATTACTGGCTTGATTGCTCTCTCCCCTTTTGACTCTCCTTTTTCTCCCCCAGGTCACCTCTATCTCCTCCCTCCCCCTTCTCTTCTCTACCCAACTCTGTGAATCTCTGTGGGTGTTCCAGGCTGTGTAGAACACGTAGGGAACTGACCACTGGCTAGATTGGTTTCTCCACTTTTGACTCCTCCTTTTCTTCTCCTGGTCATCTCTACCTCCCTTCTCCCTCTTCTCTTCACTATATAACTCCGTGAACCTCTCTAAGTGTTCCAGACTGTGGACAGCACATAGGGAATTGATTACTGGCTAGATTGCTCTCTCCCCTTAGATTCCCCCTCTTCTCCTGGTCACCTCTACCACCCTCCTCCCTCTTCTCTTCTCCTTGTAACTCTCTTCTCTTCTCCTTGTAACTCGGTGAACCCCTGGGCATCCCTCACTCTGCAGAATTTTTTTACCATTAACCTAAATGTTTTGTCATTGGTGCTGTATGGATGAACAAGTCTGGAGGCTACTATAAGAATAAGACTGAAAGCCAGAGGCAGGAGGCTTAAATCCAATACTTGAGGACACCAAAAACTCCTGACTCCAGGGAACATCAATCAACAAAAGCTTATCCAAAAGTCTCCATACCTACACTGAAACCAAGCTCCGCCCAAGAGCCAACAAGTTTCAGAGCAAGACATACCAAGCTAATTCTCCAACAACGCAGGAACATAACCCTGAGCATTAAAATACAGGCGGCCAAAAGTCACAGCAAACCCACATACACCTCAAAACACCACTGGACACTTTATTGCACTCCAGAGAGAAGAGTTCCAGCTCCACCAACCAGAACACAGATGCACTCTTCCCTAATCAGGAAATCCTGACAAGCCACTTGTCCAGCCACATCCACAAGGAGGAACCTCCAAAATAAAGAGAAAACATGAACTTCCAGCATACAGAAAGGCCCTCCCCAAACAGCAATCTAAACAAAATGAAAAGGCAGAGACATATTCAGCAGGTAAAGGATCATGATAAATGCCCCCAAACCAAAAACAAGAGGAGGAGATAGGAGTCTACCTTAAAAAGAATTCACGACAACGACAGTAAAGATGATTCAAATTTTTAAAAACAAAATGGAGTCACAGATAAATATCCTGGAGACAAGGATTGAAAAGATGCCAGAAATGTTTAACAAGGGCTTATAAGAAATAAAAAAGAGTCAATCAATAATGAATAATGCAATAACTGAGATCAAAAGCACTCTAGAGGGAACCAACAGTAGAATAATTGAGGTAGAAGATAGGATAAGTGAGGTGGAAGATAGAATGGTGGAAATAAATGAAGCAGAGAGGAAAAGAGAAAAAGAATGAAAAGAAATGCGGATAACCTCAGAAACCTCTGGGAAATGTTAAATGCCCCAATATTCAAATCATAGGTCTCCCAGAAGAAAAGAAAAGAAATGCCATGAGAAACTACTAGAAGAGATAATAGTTGAAAGCTTCCCTAAAATGGGGAAAGAAATAGCCACCCAAGTCCAAGAAATCCGGAGAGTCTCATACAGGATAAATCCAAGGTGAAACACTTCAAGACACTCAGATTAATGAAGATAAAATACAAAAAGCAAATATTAAAAGCAGCAAGGGAAAAGTAACAAATAACACACAAGGGGATTCCCATCACGGTAACAGCTGATCTTTCAAAAGAAACTTCAGGCCAGAAGGGAATGTCAGGACATACTTCAAGTGATGAAAAAGAAAAATCTACAACTGAGATTACTATACCCAGAAAGAATCTCATTCAAATATGAAGGAGAAATCAAAAGCTTTACAGACAAGCAAAAGCTCAGAGAATTCATCACCACCAAACCAGCTCTTTATCAAATGTGAAGGATCTTCTCTAGACAGGAAACACAGAAATGGTTTATAAACTCAAACCCAAAACAACAAAGTAAATGGCAATGGGATCATACTTATCAATAATTACTTTAAATGAAAATGGGATGAATGCCCCAACCAAAAGACAAAGACTGGCAGAATGGATACAAAAATAAGACCCCTATATATGCTGTCTAAAAAGACCCACCTCAAAAATAAGTAACACATACAGACTGAAAGTGAAGGGCTGGAAAAAGATATTTCACACAAATGGAGACCAAAAGAAAGCAGGAGTAGCAATATGCATATCAGATAAAATAGACTTAGAAAAAAAGGCCATGAAAAGAGACACAGAAGGACACTAAATAATGAACAAATGATCAATCCAAGAAGATGTAACAATTATAAATATATATGCACCCAACATAAGAGCACTGCGATATGTAAAGAAAATGCTAACAAGTATGTAAGGAGAAATTAACAGTAACACAGAAATGGGAGATTTGAATACCTCACTCACAACAATGGATAGATCATATAAACAGAAAATTAGCAAGGAAACACAACCCTAATTGATACAATGGGCCAGTTAGGCTTAATTGATATCTGTAGGACATTTCACTACAAAACAATGACTTTCAGCTTTTTCTAAAAAGCACACAGAACCTTCTCCAGGACAGATCACATCTTGGGTCATAAATCTAGCCTTCATAAATTCAAAAAATTAGAAATCATATTCAAGTGTCTTTTCTGATCACAATGCAGTAAGACAAGATGTCAACTACGGGGGGAAACTGTTAAAAATACAAACATGGACCCTAAACAACATGGTTCTGCATAACCAACAAATCACAGAAAAATCCAAAAAGGAATAAAAATATGCATAGAAATGAATGAAAATGAAAACACAACAACCTAAAACCAGGATTCAGTAAAAGCAGTGCTAATGCTGTGAAACTGCTGCACTCAATATGCCAGCAAATTTGGAAAACTCAGCAGAGGCCACAGGACTGGAAAAGGTCAGTTTTCATTCCAATCCAAAAGAAAGGCAATGCCAAAGAATGCTCAAACTACTGCACAATTGCACTCATCTCACACGCTAGTAAAGTAATACTCAAAATTCTCCAAGCGAGGCTTTAGCAATACATGAACCGTGAACATCCAGATGTTCAAGCTGATTTTAGAAAAGGCAGAGGAACCAGAGATCAAATTGCCAACATCTGCTGGATCATGGAAAAAGCCAGAGAGTTCCAGAAAAACATCTATTTCTGCTTTATTGACTATGCCAAAGCCTTTGACTGTGTGGATCACAATAAACTCTGGAAAATTCTGAAAGAGATGGGAATACCAGACCACCTAACCTGCCTCTTGAGAAACATATATACAGGTCAGGAAGCAACAGTTAGAACTGGACATGGAACAACAGACTGGTTCCAAATAGGAGAAGGAGTACGTCAAGGCTGTATCTTGTCACCCTGCTTATTTAACTTACATGCAGAGTACATCATGAGAAACACTGGACTGGAGGAAGCACAGGCTGGAACTGAGATTTCCAGGAGAAATATCAATAACCTCAGGTATGCAGATGACACCACCCTTATGGCAGAAAGTGAAGAGGAACTTAAAAGTCTCTTGATGAAAGTGAAAGATGAGAGGGGAAAAGTTGGCTTAAAGCTCAACATTCAGCAAACTAAGATCATGGCATCTGGTCCCATCACTTCATGGGAAATAGATGGGGAAACAGTGTCAGACTTTATTTTTGGGGGCTCCAAAATCACTGCAGATGGTGACTGCAGCCTTGAAATTAAAAGACGCTTACTCCTTGGAAGAAAAGTTATGACCAACCTAGATAGCATATTCAAAAGCAGAGACATTACTTTGCCGACTAAGGTCCATCTAGTCAAGGCAGTGGTTTTTCCAGTAGTCATGTATGGATGTGAGAGTTGGACTGTGAAGAAGGCTGAGCGCCAAAGAATTGATGCTTTTGAACTGTGGTGTTGGAGAAGAGTCTTGAGAGTCCCTTGGACTGCAAGGAGATCCAACCAGTCCATTCTGAAAGAGATCAGCCCTGGGATTTCTTTGAAAGGAATGGTGCTAAAGCTGAAACTCCAGTACTTTGGCCACCTCATGTGAAGAGTTGACTCTTTAGAAAAGACTCTGATGCTGGGAGGGATTGGGGGCAGGAAGAGAAGGGGATGACAGAGGATGAGATGGCTGGATGGCATCACTGGCTTGATGGACGTGAGTCTGAGTGAACTCTGGGAGTTGGTGATGGACAGGGAGGTCTGGTGTGCTGCAACCCATGGGGTCGCAAAGAGTCAGACACGACTGAGCGACTGATCTGAACTGAAGGTGAAGGTTCATAGCAATACAAGCTTATCTCAAGTAATAAGAGAAAAACCAAATACATAAACTTATTCTATACCTAAAGTATCTAGAAAAAGAAGAAATGAAGAGTCTCAGAGTTAGCAGAAGGAAGGAAATCATAAAAATTAGGACAGAAATAAATGCAAAAGAAACAAAGGAGACTATAGCAAAAATCAACGAAACTAAAAGATGGTTCTTTGAGAAGATAAATAAAATACACAAACCATTAGCCAGACTCATCAAGAAACAAAGGCAGAAGAATCAAATCAACAAAATTAGAAATGAAAATGGTGAAATCACAATAGACAACACAGAAATGCAAAGAATCATAAAAGACTACTACTATCAGCAACTACATGCCAATAAAATTGACAACTTGGAAGAAATGGACAAATTCTTAGAAAAATATAACTTTCCAAAACTGAACCAGGAAGAAACAGAAAATCTTAACAGCTCCATCACAAGCATGAAAATCAAAACTATAATAAAAACTCTTCCAACAAACAAGAGCCCAGAACCAGATGGCTTCACAGGTGAGTTATACCAAAAATTTAGAGAAGAGCTAACACCTATCCTACTCAAACTCTTCCAGAAAATTGCAGAGGAAGGTAAACTTCCAAACTCATTCTATGAGTCCACCATCACCCTAATACCAAAACCAGACAAAGATGCCACACACACACACACACACACACACACACAAGAAAACAACAACAACAACTAAACAACTACAGGCCAATATCACTGATGAACATAAATGCAAAAATCCTTAACAAAATTCTAGCAAATGGAATCCAACAATATATTTAAAAGATCATATACCATGACCAAGTGGGCTTTATGCCAGTGATGCAAGGATTCTTCAGTATTCACAAATCAATCAATGTGATATACCACATTAACAAATTAAAAGATAAAAACCATATGGTTATCTCAATAGATGCAGAGAAAGCCTGTGACAGAATTCAACATCCATTTATGATTAAAAAAAAAACCCTCCAGAAAACAGGAATAGAAGGAACATACCTCAACACAATAAAAGCCATATATGATAAAACCACAGCAAACATTATCCTCAGTGGTGAAAATTTGAAAACATTTCCTCTAAAGTAAGGAACAAGACAAGGGTACCCACTCTCACCACTACTATTCAACATAGTTTTTGAAGTTTTACCAATAGCAGTCAGGGAAGAAAAAGAAATAAAAGGAATCTAGATTGGAAAAGAAGAAGTAAAACTCTCACTGTTTGCAGATGACATGATCCTCTACATAGAAAACCCTAAAGACCAAAAAATTACTAGAGCTAATCAATGAATATAGTAAAGTTGGAGTATATAAAACTAACACACAGAAATCCCTTACATTCCTATACACTAACAATGAGTAAATAGAAAGAGAAATTAAGGAAACAATTCCATTCACCATTGCAACGAAAAGAAAAAAATACTTAGGAATAAATCTACCTAAAGAAACAAATGACCTATATATAGAAAACTATAAAACAGTGATGAAAGAAATCAAAGATGACACAAATAGATGGAGAAATATACCATGTTCATGGATCGGAAGAATCAATATAGTGAAAATAAGTATACAACCCAAAGCAATCTATACATTCAATGCAATCAAGTTATCAACATTATTTTTCAAAGAACTAGAATAAATAATTTCACAGTTTGTATGGAAATACAAAAAACCTCGAATAGACAAAGCAATCTTGAGAAAAAAGAATGGAACTGGAGGAATCAACTTGCCTGATTTCAGGCTATAGTGCAAAGCTACAGTCATCAAGACAGTATGGTATTGGCACAAAGACAGAAATATAAATCAATGGAACAAAATATAAAGTCCAGAGATAAATCCAGGCACCTATGGACACCTTATATTGACAAAGGAGTCAAGAATATACAATGGAGAAAAGCCTCCAATGCGGGAGACCCAGGTTCGATTCCTGGGTCAGGAAGATCCCCTGGAGAAGGAAATGGCAATCCACTCCAGTATTCTTGCCTGGAGAATCCCATGGACGAAGAAGCCTGGTAGGTTACAGTCCACGGGGTCACAAAGAGTCAGAAATGACTGAGTGACTTCACCTTCACCTTCACCTTTAACAAGTGGTACTGGAAAAACTGGTCAACCACTTGTAAAAGAATGAAACTAGAACACTTTCTAATACCATACACAAAAATAAATTCAAAATGGATTAAAGATCTAAATGTAAGACCAGAAACTATAAAACTCCTAGAAGAAAACATAGGCAAAACACTCTCTGATATAAATCACAGCAAGATCCTCTATGACCCACCTCCCAGAGTAATGGAAATAAAAGCAAAAATAAACAAATGGGACCTAATTAAAATTAAAAGCTTTTACACAACGAAGGAAACTATAAGCAAGGTGAAAAGACAGCATTCTGAATGGGAGAAAATAATAGCAAATGAAGCAACTGATAAAGAATTAATTTCAAAAAAATACAAGCAGCTCATGAAGCTTAATTCAAGAAAAATAAATGACCCAATCAAAAAACGGGCCAAAGAAATAACATACATTTCTCCAACGAAGACATACAGATCACTAATAAACACATGAAAAGATGCTCAACATCACTCATTATCAGAGAAATGCAAATCAAAATCCCAATGAGGTACTGTCTCATACCAGTCAGAATGACTGCTATCAAAAATCTACAAACAATAAATGCTGGAGAGGGTACAGAGAAAAGGGAACCCTCTTACACTGTTGGTAGGAATGCAAACTAGTTCAGCCACTATGGAGAACAGTGTGGCGATTCCTTAAAAATGTGGAAATAGAACTGCCATATGACCCAGAAATCCCACTGCTGGGCATACACACCAAGGAAACCAGAATTGAAAGAGACATATGTACCCCCAATGTTCATTGCATCACCATTTACTATAGCTAGGATATGGAAACAACTTAGATGTCCATAAGCAGATGAATGAATAAGAAAGCTGTGGTACATGTACACAATGGAATATTACTCAGCTATTAAAAAGAATGAATTTGAATCAGTTCTAATGAGATGGATGAAACCAGGGCCTTTTATACAGAGTGAAGTAAGTCAGAAAGAAAAACACCAGTACAGTATATTAATGCATATATATGGAATTTAGAAAGGTGATAATGATGACCCTATATGGGAGACAGTAAAAAGACATAAAGAACAGACTTTTGAACTCTGTGGAAGAAGGCAAGGGTGTGATGATTTGAGAGAACAGCATTGAAACATGTATATTATCATATGTGTAATAGATTGCGAGTCCAGGTTCAATGCATGAGACAGGGTGCTTAGGGCCAGTTCACTGGGATGACCCCGATGAATGGATGGGAAGGGAGGTGGCAGGGGGTTCAGGATGGGGGACACATGTACACCCATGGCTGATTCATGTCAATGTATGGCAAAAACCACTACAATATTGTAAAGTAATTAGCCTCCAATTAGAATAAATTAATTTTTAAAAATACATAAAAATAAAAAGTTCAGAAAGTCTTATTGGTTTCCTTAAAAGAAAACGTTTATAAATAATATTTCATTATGTTAATGTCTTCTTGGCTTCCCTGATGGCTCAATGATAAGGAAGCTACCTATCAATGAAGGAGACATGGGGGAAGAGCCCACATGTTGCAGAGAAACTGAGCCCCTGCAGTGCAACTACTGAGCCTGTGCTTTAGAGCCCAGGAACCGGCACTGCAACTACTGAGTTCATATGTCACAACTACTGAAGCCTGTGTGCCCGCGTGCCCATGCTCTGCTCAACAGAAATCACTGCAGTGAGAGGCCTGCAGAGCACAACTAGAGAACAGCCCCCATTCGCTGCAACTAGAAAAAATCCTGCACAGCAATGAAGATGCAACACAACCCAAAATAAAAATACATATATAGACTTCAGGTTCAAGATGGCAGAGTAAAAGGACGTGTGCTCATCTCCTCTTGCAAAGGAACCAAAAGCACATCCAGAAATTGCACAACCATCACAAGAGAATGCTGGAACCCACCAAAAAGATACCCCACATCCAAATATATAGAGGAAGCTGCAGCGAGATGGTAGGAGAGGCTCAATCATGAAAAAAATCAAATCCTATACACTCTAGGTCCATAACCCACAAACTGGAGAACAATACCAAAGAATTTCCCCAACTTCTGTGAAGGTCCTGACCCCACATCAGGCTTCCCAGCCTGGGGATCCAATAAAGGGACTAGGAATCCCCAGGAAATCTGAGCTTGAAGACCAGCAGGATTTTACTGTAGGATTTCCACAAGCCTGGGGGAAACAGAAACTCCAGTCTTGCAGAGCACAAACACCAAGACCCAGAGGAAAGAAG
Source organism: Nanger dama (assembly GCA_917880005.1). Taxonomy (NCBI): domain Eukaryota; kingdom Metazoa; phylum Chordata; class Mammalia; order Artiodactyla; family Bovidae; genus Nanger; species Nanger dama. The sequence continues at coordinate 4,408,361 of CAKJTW010000044.1, read as the reverse complement.
TAGTGACCTCACAGGAGACTGAACCAAAACCACCTGCTAGTGTTGGATAGACTGCTTTGGAGGTGTGAATTGTCAGGGCTCACCACAGGGACAGGGGGACTAGCAGCAGTAGGCCAGGAATGTTGCTCTTAGTGAAAGCCCTCTCAGAGTTCTCCATTAACCCTACCATAGAACCCACAGACCCCAGAGATGGGTCGCCTCAGAGCAAACAATTACCAGGGAGGGACCACAACCACTCCCATCAGCAGATAATTGAATTAAAACTTTACTGAGCAACATCCTGACCATCAGAGTAAGACCCAGTTTTTCCACTGCCAGCCCCTCCCATCAGGAAGATTACACAAGCCTCAGCCTCCTCCTTCAGAAGGCAGACAGAAGAAGCAAGAATCACAGTCTTGCAGTGGCTAGAACCAAAACCACATCACAGAAAGTTAATCAGGATGAAAAAGAAGAAAGTTATGTCCCAGATGGAGGGATGTGATAAAATTCCAGGAAAACAACTAAATGAAGTGGAAACAGGTTAACCCTTCAGAAAAAGAATTCAGAATAATGGTGGTGAAGATGATCCTGGATCTTAGGAAAACAATGGAGAAGATGCAAGAAATGTTTACCAAAGACCTAGAAGAACTAAACAACAAACAAACAGAGATGAAAAGACACTAAAAGGAATCAATAGCATAATAATAGATAAATGACAGAAAATAGATAAATGACCTGGAGGACAGAATGGTGGAAATCACTCCCACAGAACATAGAAAAAGAATGAGAAAAAAAAAATGAAGACAGAATAAGAGACCTCTGGGACAACATTAAATGCATCAACATTCACATTACTGTGGTCCCAGAGGAGAACAAAGCAAATAAGGACCCGAGAAAATATTTGAAGAGATAAGAGCTGAAAACTTCCTCAGCATGGGAAAGGAAATAGTCAACCAAGTCCAGGAAGCACAGAGGGTTCCAGGCAGGATAAATCCAAGGAGAAACACATCAAGACACATAGTAATCAAATTGACAAAAATTAAATACAAAGATAAAACATGAGAAGCAGCAAGGGAAAAATGACAGATAACATGAAAGGGAACTACCATCAGGTTATCAGCTGACTTCTCAAAGAAACTCTAGAAGCTGGACAGGAATGGCATGATATATTTAAAGTGATGAAAGGGAAGAACCTACAACCAAGAGCACTCTATCTAGCAAGACTCATTCAGATTTGATGGAGAAACCAAAAGCTTTCCTGACAGGCAAAAGTTGAGAGAATTTAGCACCACCAAACCATCTTTACAACAAATGCTAAAGAAACTTCCCTAGGCAGGAAACACAAAAGAAGGCAAAGACCTACAGAAAATAAACCCTGAACAATTAAGAAAATGGTAATAGGATCAGGCATATTGATAATTCAGTTCAGTTCAGTAGCTCAGTCATGTCTGACTCTTTGCAACCCCATGAATTGCAGCATGCCAGGCCTCCCTGTCCATCACCAACTCCACGCAGTTCACTCAAACTTATGTCCATCCAGTGATGCCATCCAGCCATTTCATCCTCTGTTGTCCCCTTCTGCTCCTGCCCCCAATCCCTCCCAGCATCAGAGTCTTTTCCAATGAGTCAACTCTTCGCGTGAGGTGGCCAAAGTACTGGAGTTTCAGCTTTAGCAATAATTACCTTAATGTAAATGGGTTAAATGTGCCAACCAAAAGAAATAGACTGGCTGGGCAGATGAAAGCTTCTGCAAGTATGCAACTCCACTTATCACATCACCCTGCTTATGCAACTATTTTATATTGTTAGATTGATCTTGGCTTACAATGGTAATTATCTTTTAGTTTTTGTGTGGTTATTGATTGTAAAAACTGATAAATATCTTTTACTATTGTGATTATGTAACTATCACTCACTTAGTACCATTGTATCATGATTGGCCAAAAGAAAAATAATAAAATTCTCTTATCACCGAAATTATAATTTAATAGAAAATTCTGTAATCAATTTCTAAAATCCAGATGCATATCAGAATTATCTTGAAAAATACAAATGCCAAGGTGTTGCTTTTTTCTCTCTAAAGCTCCAGATATGTTTCCAATGAGCTACCATGTTTAAAAACATCTGGGCTACATGATGATTTTACTTTTACCTAGTTTGCTTTACTTTCTCTATTTCATATTCAGTGCTCTCATTTCAGTTTGTTGGTTTTCCAATTTCTCCATCTCTTCTTTTCCCTTCCTTCTTTTTAATGTTCTTTCTTAAGCCTTTATCAAGTATAGTAGAAAAGCTTTTATATATATAATATATAATATATATATTTTAGAAAACTTATGAATTTTTGCCTAACTAAAACATTTATGGCATTTTTATTCCACTTGCTTGATCTAGTATGGATAGAATGCTAGACTTCTAATTTTAAAAAAATAGGTATACAACAAGCAACAAAAGTTTACAGCATAGCAGAGAATATCTTATAATAATCTATAATGGAAAATAATTTTGAAAATAATATATGTGTATATATATAACTGAAACACCTTGCTATGTGCCTGAAACATTTTAAGTCAACTATAGTTCAATAAAATATATATATTTAGAAAAAATATTTTGTGCTAATAGAGCATCCTGTCTACAACTTTCTTTCAATAATACAAAATATATTTTGATTGGGATTACACTGAACCTACAAATGAATATGAAGTTTAAAAAAAAAGAAACTCCTGGCATTCCTACACACTACAAGTGGAAAATCAGGAGAAATTAAGGAAACAATCCCATTCATCACTGCAACAAAAGAATAAGATACCTAGGACTAAACCTGCAATGGAGACTAGTGTCTCCAGACACTAGTGTCTTATACACAGATAAGCATAAGACACTGAAGAATGAAATCAAAGATGACACAAACAGCTCTTACAATGTTCCTAGATGGAAGAATTAATATTGTGAAAATGACTATACCATCAAAAGCAATCTACAGATTCAATGCAATCCCCATCAAATTACCATTGCATTTCTCATATAACTAGAACAAACAATTTTTAATTTGTGTGGAATTACAAAAGACTCCGTATAGCCAAAACAATCCTGAGTCAGGAAAAATGGAGCTGAAGGAATCAAGCTCCCTGACTTCAGACTATATTACAATACTACAGTTATCAAGACAGTATGATACTGGCATAAAAACTGAAATATAGATCAATGGGACAAGACAGAAAGCCCGGAAATGAAGCCACACACCTATGGGCACCTTATCTTTAACAAAGGGAGCAGGAATATACAATGCAGAAGAGACAGCCTCTTCCATAGGTGGTGCTGGGAAAACTGGACAGTCACATGCTAAAGAATGGAGTTAAAATACTTACTAACAATGCACACAAAAATAAACTCAAAATGTATTAAAAACCAAGTATAAAATTATCAGAAGAAAACATTGGCAGAATACTATTTGACATAAATAGCATCAAGATCCTTTTAGATCCACCTGCTAGAGTAATGAAAATAAAAACAAAAATTAACAAATGGGACCTAATTAAACTTAGAAGTTTTGCACAATAAAGCAAAACATGAAAAATGCAATCCTCAGCATCGAAGGAAATATTTGCAAAGGAAGGAACTGACAAAGGGTTAATCTCGAAACATACAAGCAGCTCATGCAGCTCAATATCAAAAAAACAGCACTCAAAACATGAGGGGAAAACCTAAACAGCTAATTCTCCAAGGAAGACATACAGATGGCCAACAAACACATGAAAAAAATGCTCGTAATGTCCATTATAAAAAATACAATTGAAAACCACAGTGAGGTATCAATCACATCACACTGGTCAGAATAGCCATCATCAAAAAAAAATCTACAAACAATAAGTTCTGGAGGGGATGTGGAGAAAAGAGAACTCTTTGGCACTCTTAGTGGGAATGTAAATTGATACAGCCACTCTGAAGAACAGCATGAAGACTTCTTAAGTAAGCGAGTGAGTGCTCAGTCATGTTCAACTCTTTGTGATCCCACAGACTGTAGCCTGTCAGTCTTCTCTGTCCATGGAATTTTCCAAGCAAGAATCTGGAGTGGGTTGCTACCTCCTCCTTCAGGGGATCTTCCTAATCCAGGGATTGAAGCCACGTCACCTGCATTGCAGGCAGGTTCTTACCGCTGAGCTACCAATTAACTAGAAATAAAAGCACCATATGACCTAGCAATCCCACTACTAGGCATATACCCTGATAAAACCATAATTCAAAATGACACATGGACCACCCCCATATTCACTGCAGCACTATTTACATGAAAGAACCTAATTATCTAAGCATCCACTTGCTACTATCTTATAATGTTAAGAAATCTTAATAGTAGCTATGAATGCTTGGGGCAATGAAAATTCTTACATGAGAACAGGTTATGAATGACTAGAAACTACCATATAGTTTTGAAGATATTTGAGAAAACTGTTTTAAACAACTTATAGGAAACAATCAATATATTTATCAGCTGGGGAGATTGTTCAACCTAGGCAAATTTTTCATTGATAAGACACATGATTTCTGAACAATCTTATAAACTTTCAATATATATTTATTGATTACACAAGTGTTTCAAGTTTTAAATAAACATTTTAAATTAGCATATAAAATTCAAGCACATACTGTTATTTAAAACTATATAAATGTTTAGATATACAAGTCTAGAAAATGAGAAAGCAATCATAAACTTTAATTTTATTTCTAACAGCTTTTGCTGCTTTTGAAATAATCAATATTTAACGAATATTATAAAATTCTGAAGTTTCATTTTTGTTGACTACTGGGATTCTAACAATCGTGACAGATTTGGACGCATTTGAAGTGATTCTAATCTTTCTGTGAAAGTCACTTAGTTGTGTCTAACCCTGTGACCCTATGAACTGTAGCCTGCCAGGCTCCTCTGTCCATGGGATGCTCCAGGCAAGAATACTGGAATGGGTAGCCTTCTCCAAGGGATCTTCCCAACCCAGGGATCAAACCCAGTTTTCCTACATTGCAGGCAGGATACCCTCTAAGTTAGTATTAATAGTACAAAAGTGATGCTGCCTGTTCTTTCAATCTTCAAGTGAATTAAATCCATATTTGTTGATCACCTCTTAATGCTAGAGGATTTTACTTGTCCTTATGGGAAGCAAAATAATTAAAACAAATTCTCATCCAGATCTCCATAATGTCACGATGCCTTTCGTGTCTTCCCATGTTGGCACCCAGTGTACATGAGGTTGATGAAATCTGCTCCTGCACAAACCCTCAGGCAGCACTGAGGGGGAAGACGGGGTGGGGGATGGCATAAAGGCAGAGGCTTCACTCTCCCTGCCAGTGGGTATCCTGAAAACCAACGCCAGAGAACACTGTCTCTCTCAAATTTCACTAATTCAAACACATTAAAGAAATGTAAGTTTGGCTACTGCTTCTTCATGAAGCATTCATTCTGAGATTCCCACAGTCTCATTAATCACAAAACCAATAAGGAACCAAAAAAGAAAAAAAAGAAGTGGTAAACCCACCATAACTGGGCTGTGGAGTCCCAGGATGATTCTGCTATATTATGTTCAGTGCACGAACAAGTGTAGAATTGATACAGTCTGGGTTAACACTTCTCCCCCTCCTTCTCCCTCCAGATGTAATTACAAGGACCCAGTGTTCACAGTCTATACACAAGTGGAAATAAAATTAAACACACAGAGACTCACATAATTCACCTAGACCTCACAGAGACGCTTTAAATTTGCTGCAATATCTTTATAGATGAAGAATCTACGTAGTTGGTTGAAAATTTAGTTGAATGGGCCACGGCATCTTTCCATTCAGGCTGCTATAACAAAATATCAGAGGCTGGGTGGCTTGCAAACAACTGACATTTATTTTTCCAGTTCTGGAGGCTGGAGGTCTGAGGTCAGATGCCAGGCTGGTCAGATTCTGGTGAGAACCCTCTTTCTGGCTTGTAGACTCTCCTTTCTCATTCACCAGGATCTTCATAAAGCACGCTACAATGCCACTCTTCAGGTGATCAAATCATCAGGATTCAGCACAGGGAAAGGGTGGTATTCATCTGAAAGCTGCCTCTTGACACTCAGCTCTGTGATTAGAAAGTTGCCAGCATTGGTCCTGCTATTGCAGAATCCAGTAATCGAGAAACCAAGCATCACACTTGGAGAGTTGGAGAACTCAGGTTCATTATGCTGGTGGACCCAGTGGAGTTACCACTCCAATTCAGATCCCCGAACAAAGGGGTTATAGAGCTTTTATAGACAGATTATAGTGGACAACACTAGCCACTAATATGTTTGTTTAAACTATGGGGTTTCATGAGCACAGAAACAGCAGTCGGGACAGGGAGGGGGTGCCTGACCTTTAGACAGACAGGCATGATTAAGCAGTTTTGCAGGGGCTGGGTAATTGCAAAGAGCAGGACAAGAGTGAATGAGATAAGCTCCAGTTCCTAGAAAGTGGGAAAGTCCTCACTTTCCGAGACTACGTGACCTATGTGATCCAGACTTTCCAAGGAGCAAGCTGAGTTACAGAGGCAGAATGAGCAGGAGGTTATGTAAAATTATAATTTTTCCTCTTCACTGCCACTATATACTTCCCATTCAGTTCAGTTCAGTTGCTCAGTCATGTCTGACTCCTCGCAACCCCATAAATTGCAGCACACCAGGCCTCCCTGTCTGTCACCAACTCCCACAGTTCACTCAAACTTATGTCCATCAAGTCGGTGATACCATCCAGCCATCTCATCCTCTGTCTTCCTCTTCTCCTCCTGCCCCCAATCTCTCCCAGCATCAGAGTCTTTTCCAATGAGTCAGCTCTTCACATGAGGTGGCCAAAGTATTGGAGTTTCAGCTTTAGCATGTCCTTCCAATAAACACCCAGGACTGATCTTTAGGATGGACTGGTTGGATCTCCTTGCAGTCCAAGGGACTCTCAAGAGTCTTCTCCAGCACCACAGTTCAAAAGCAGCAATTCTTTGGCACTCAGCTTTCTTCACAGTCCAACTCTCACATCCATACATGACTACTGGAAAAACCAAAGCCTTGACTGGATGGACTTTGTTGGCAAAATAATGACTCTGCTTTTGAATATACTATCTAGATTGGTCATAACTTTTTTCCAAGGAGTAAGTGTCTTTTAATTTCATGGCTGCAGTCACCATCTTCAGTAATTTTGGCACCCCCAAAATAAAGTCTGACACTGTTTCCACTGTTTCTCCATCTATTTCCCATGAAGTGATGGGACCAGATGCCATGATCTTCGTTTTCTGAATGTTGAGATTTAAGCTAACTTTTTCACTCTCCTCTTTCACTTTCATCAAAAGGCTTTTTAGTTCCTCTTTACTTTCTGCCATAAAGGTGGTGTCACCTGTACATCTGAGGTTATTGATATTTCTCCCAGCAATCTTGATTCCAGTTTGTGCTTCTTCCAGCCCAGCGTTTCTCATGATGTACTTTGCATAGAAGTTAAATAACCAGGGTGACAATATATAGCCTTAATGTATTCCTTTTCCTATTTGGAACCAGTCTGTTCCATGTCCAGTTCTAACTGTTGCTTCCTGACCTGCACACAAGTTTCTCAAGAGGCAGGTCAGGTGGTCTGGTATTCTCATCTCTTTCAGAACATACTTCCCATTAGTTCCATAGATTCAATTTCATCAGAGTGTATCATTAACTTTCATGGATTATGTTAGTTTCTAACTTTTCTCAATAGCCTAGAAAAATCATTTAATTCAGCAATCATCTTAATATGCATTTTTCAAGTACCTTTTGTATGCTTAGAAGCTAGTTGTGCTAAAATCTGTTAGATAAACAACACAAATATTTGATCAAATGTCAGCTCCCACTGGGTTTATAATCTTAATAGAAAGACATGATAGGAAAAATCAGTAAGCATGAAACAGCAAAACTCTGAGGGAGCCCTCTCAGGTACAAATCCTTTCCTTGCCCCTTGTTCCTTGTTTGTAAGAAATAGGCTTCTTCAGCCTCCCTGATCTTCCCAGAGTTCCAAAGAGAAGGTTCAAATAGTTGCTAATGAGGGAAGGGAGAAGATGCAAAGATAAGGGAGGAGCAGTCTAGAAACAGTAATTCAGCCATGGGGCAGGGTCCTGGTTCTTCCTTAAGAGAACTTTTGAGTTCTTTTGTAAGAACTAAAGCCCCCATCCAGGTGAAGGATGGTAACTTTAGGCTGAGCAAGATTCCCGGAGTACCACTCCGTCACCTCACTACCAACCAACTGGAAGAAAGTCATTCACCCTACAGCTTTCACCTCAAATTATGCCTATAAACATTTTTTTTCCCCAAAAAGCCATGAGAGAGTTTAGGATCCTTGAACTAAGCCACCCACTCTGCTTGCTTGGCCCTACAATAAATCTTTCTCCACTCAAAACATCACCATTTCAGTTTGTTTGGCCTCTCTGTGTGCTGGGCATATGAACTGGCATTCGGTAACAAAAACAGGTACTCTTTGCAAAGAGGATCTTCTTTCATTCTCCTTTGGTAACAATGACTGTAAGAGAAGAGGGGTAGGATAGATCAGTGCACAGTGCACCCCTGATTGGGACAAAACAGGGTGGGGATTAAGCAACAGTCTCTGAGGGTCCCAGCAGACTCCAGAAGCAGTGAGTTACAGAATCAGTGACATTTTTTTTTTTTTTTAGGAAATTCTGAAATAATTATTTGATTTAAAACTATCTTGTTTTATAAATATTATGATTACATAATGAAGTTGGGGGAGAATATTCTATACATTTCCTTATGGATATCAGAATTAGAACCCTTCAAAGGCCTGGCTGATTTTCTCCAACAGAAATATATGGGTACAGTCACTGGGACTCAATGATTGTATAAAAACTTTTAGTTTAATATGGTGTGACTCTTGATCACTTCACAGGGAGACCATTCCAAACGCAGAGCATGTAGAAATAACAGAACAGTGATAAACACTGGAAGGTTGACTGGACACTAAAGTAGAATGGTACCTGGTTGTAAAAGAATTCAGTTTTTTGAATTGTTTTAGTGAAAAATACAAAGTAACATAAAATTTCAAGCTCTAAATTCCAACAATCCAAAACATTAAATCTTAGCATTTTTTGTTTTAAGATTGAACTGTAGTCAAGGAAAGAAGCTGGTGTCAGGTGGATTTCAGACCCGTTATAATACAAACATTCAGCCCCTGAACGCAGCCTCCTCTTAAGTATCTTCTCTTCACAATGGCCTTTCACATCCTCTGCCTCTTATCAACCATTTGCTTGTAATAGGACTAATTTGCTAAAAGCCAGAGCTCTAATTCCTGACCTTTGAGTTCTCCTTCGAAAAGAAGGTACAGCCCCAGGCACTCTGAAAGAGCCCAGGTAGAGAGGGCACAGTAACTGATTTTTAAATAAATCTAGTCTTTTTCTAAACAGTTGAAGAGGTACCTGCACTCTTAGCAAGCCTGAGAATGTCCCTATGGAAAACCTTGTATTCAGGAGAATGGAGAGGACATGTCCAGAATGTGAGTGTGTTACCAAATGCAAGTTCATGTGCCCAAGGCACAGTGAGGCCAAGCAACCCTCAGTGTTGGAGTTTGGAGCAGAGAAAGGTAAGGACCAGCAGGGAGGATGAATAGCCTCTGCTCAATGACCCCAAACTCTCCGATGGCTTTGAGGGAAAAGATTTTACAGGAAAATCTGGGATGAGGGCTGCAGGGGATGCACTTTTTGGTTAGTGGTAAGGTAACAGGGCAGTGCTCCAGCAAACTTATGCTCAGCCTGAAGTTACCACCTTCACCTGGGTGAGGCCCTTAGTCCCTTCAGAAGAACTCAGAGATACAGTTATGTGTGTTTCTAAAGGGGAACCCTATCTAGGCTGCACTGTTTCTTGACTGCTGCTGCTGCTGCTGCTAAGTCACTTCAGTCGTGTCCGACTCTGCGACCCCATAGATGGCAGCCCACCATCCCTGGGATTCTCCAGGCAAGAACACTGCAGTGGGTTGCCATTTCCTTCTCTAATGCGTGAAAGTGAAAAGTGAAAGTGAAGTCGCTCAGTCATGTCTGACTCTTCCCAACCCCATGGACTGCAGCCCACCAGGCTCCTCCGTCCATGGGATTTTCCAGGCAAGAGCACTGGAGTGGGTTGCCATTGCCTTCTCCTGTTCCTCCTTTATTTCCAGATCCCTTCCTTTCCCTGATGAGAAGCTGTTTGAATCTGCACTTTGGAACTGAGGGAAGTTCAAGGAAGATGAATGAAGCCTATTTCCTACAACAAGAAATAGGGGACATGGAAAAGACTCATACCTGGAGGGTCCCACAGAGTCCTGCTCAGTTTCCAGTGTTCCCTACTAGTCTTAATAAACATCCTGAAATACACATAAAGTGGGATTACCTTTCAAATGTCCTTCACCTTGGGGAGCATTTGGTCAACTGCAGCAATTTTGAAAGTCACATACACAGTATTGGGAAAGTGAAAGTGAAAGTGAAGTCGCTCAGTCCTGTTTGACTCTTTGCAACGCCATGGACTGTAGCCTACCAGGTTCCTCCGTCCATGGGATTTTCCAGGCAAGAATACTGGAGTGGGTTGCCATTTCCTTCTCCAGGAGATCTTCTCGACCCAGGGATTGAACCCAGGTCTCCCGCATTGTAGGCATATGCTTTACCATCTGAGCCACCAGTAACTGGGAAGAAAGAAACAAATGTAAGAGGTGTTGGGGGAGACAAAGAGGGCTGGGAACGAGATTAACCCTCCCTTACATGAAAAGTTTACTTTAAGCATTAGTTGCTCAGCAATGGATAGCAGAATTTTTTTTTCCAGCAAAAATCTTAAACAGCATTCATCAAGTCTCTGTCTGAATACCTCCACCCTTTTTTAAAAAACAGAAGTGCAATAGAATTTTAAAACAAAATAGAGCTAAAAATAAATAAATCACTAACAAGCATCATCTTCTTCCCTTGCATTCAGTCCCTTACCACTCTGCAGTGTGGTACAGGAATCACCAGCCCACACATGTTTGTGTGCGTGTATGTACAGTTGCTCAATCATGTCCAGACTCTTTGTGACCCCATGGACTGTAGCCCCCTTGGCTCCTCTATCCAAGGGATTCTCCAGAGAAGAATACTGGAGTGGGTTGCCATGCCCTTCTGCAGGGCTTCTTCCTGACCCAAGGATCAAACATGCTTTTCTTATGTCTCCTGCATTGGAAGGAGAGTTCTTTACCACTAGTTCTTTACCAACAGTGCCACCTGAGAAGCCCTAGGGAAACTTGAGGTACAATCCTTCAAAATGTTTATAGAGTCTTTGGTGGAAACATCACAAACCTATGACATCTCAGGTTAGTACAAGTGACAGAGTCCCTCCTCAACCAACTTTAGCCAGGCTCTTCTTATAACCGAGTAGAATTAATTTTGATCCCATATCGGATCTGTTTCTATGACTGTTAAATCCTGCTTTTTGCTTCTTTTCTTATTATAGCATACATAATGGTCTGCCTCAGGGAACCCTGCTCCCTTCTGCCTGATCCTTAAACTAAAGTGCCTTTGTTCAGCTCACAAGGAGATAACTTGACCCTGCACAGCTGTGAAGGACTGTAGCATTCTCGAGCTCCTTGTGCGGGAAATGGTATTGTCTGCCGCTTGCCAGCATGGCTCAGAAATTCACATTTGGGGACACGGGAATCAAGATATTCCATTTCACACCAACTGTGAAATGACTGTGACGAAGTGAAACTAGCACATCTGTCTGTCTGAGGCTTGCCATTCTAGGAGATATTTGCAAGAATTAAATGGTCTTTTTGTTTCCTCAACTCCCCCAATCTCTGATCACTAAAAGAACCTGACATCCGGTTCCAACAAGATGGTTATTTTGAGATGTTAGTCTGCCATCTTTTTGGTCAGTCAGCTCTCCATAAGGTCATATTCCTTTCCTCAGCACCTCATCTACTGGATTTATCAGCCTGTCATTCAGTGAGCAGAGTGAGCTTGTACTCTTGGTAACACTCTGAATCCCAGGCTCCACTAGCAAGAATTCTACATCAGTTATTCAATAATCAACCCCATTTCTACACCCTACCTATCTTAATATCTGTTCAAGATCCTCATCCCCATATCTGACGTAGACTTCCTGACTTGCCATCAGCAAGGATCCCTCCACCCTTGATATCTAACCAATTTCTCTTAGTAAGTTTCCAAACACTGACCTTGTTACTCTCCCCACTATCTATAAATTCACGTTGTACTGGAATTTAAGTCCAGTCTCTCTCCCCTATTTGCAACAGGGTTTGGTGCTGAAAACTTGGCCTCTATGCACTGCTGTTGAATCAAATTTCAGAGAAAGAGTTTTGGAAGAAAAATAAAAGAATAGCTCTGTTGCTTTGCCAGACAAAGGGAGATACAACAGGTCTGTCAAAAGTATGTGTCCCAGGACTTGCTGAGAAGCTTTCAAGGGTGGAGTTGATGATCAGGATCATGGCATATGCAAAGCCTGCACTTCTTTCATCTAGTCTCAGGTAATCTGACGAGTTTCTGTGGTTCCTTTAATATGGGCTCAGATAGTTTCTTAAGTTTCTCTGGTTCCTGTAATCTGAAATAAAAAATGCTAACGTCCTCCATTCGTTTGGGACTTTAGTTCTGTAAAGAGCTTAAAGAGATTGCTGTGTGTATTCCTTGAGGGATAAATCTCAACATTTGAAAAACTAGGATCACAGCACCTGGTCCCATCACTTCATGGTGAATAGATGAAGAAACTGTGTAAACAGTGACAGACTTTATTTCAGGGGGCTCCAAAATCACTCCAGATGGTGACTGCAGCCATGAAATTAAAAGACACTTGCTCCTTGGAAGAAAAGCTATGACAACCCTAGAGGGCGTATTGAAAAGCAGAGACACTACTTTGCCAACAAAAGTACATCTAGTCAAAGCTATGGTTTTTCTAGTAGTCAGGTAGGGATGTGAGAGTTGGACCATGAAGAAGGCTGAGCACTGAAGAACTGATGCTTTTGAACTGTAGCATTGGAGAAGAGTCTTGAGAATCCCTTGGACTGAAAGGAGATCAAACCAGTCCATCCTAAAGGAAATCAGTCCTGAATATGTGTTGGAAGGACTGATGCTGAAGCTCCAATACTTTGGCCACCTGATGCAAAGAGTTGATTCATTACTTTAGAAAAGATCCTGATGCTGGGAAAGACTGAGGACAAAAGGAGAAGGGGACAACAGAGGATGAGATGGTTGGATGGCATCACTGACTCAATGGACATGAGTTTGAGCAAGCTCCAGGAGACAGTGAAGGGCAGAGAAGCCTAGCATGCTGCAGTCCGTGGGGCTGCAGTCAGACAGGACTGAACTACGCTCCCTTGAGGCAGAATCAGGACCCTGCCCCAAGACTGCACTATTATTTCTTGGCTGATCCTCACTTGTCTCTGCATGTCCTCCTATCTCTCAGCAGCAACTGTTTGAATCTGCCCTTTAGAACTCAGGGAAGGTCATGAAAATTGGAGTCTATTTCCTATGACAGAAATGGGGGTCATGGAAAGGCTTTCATGTCCAGCAACCCCACAGGGTCCTGCTCGGTTTCATCTTGAATAAAATATGAATAAAGTTTTGTTGTTATTACTGAAAAGACTTGAATAAGTGCCTGATTGCTAACCAAACTCTGATTTAGCTGTTCACGATTTAAAAGCTAATACTCCAGAGACAAGTGCTAATAGAAATGGGGTAGTTGCTTTATTCAGAAGGCTGGCAACCTGAGGAGATGATTAACTCATGTCCAAAAACCAGCTCCAAAAGTCTGTTCAACCATGAATCTAAAATCCTACCTTTGATGTATTTCTAAGATCATATATGCAAGTATCTATACATAGGTCTGTTTCTGTTCCTTTGATTTCCCTGTGTATTTCCACACCAATTTTATATACAATAATTACTAAACCTTGATAACAAGTCTTGATAAATATCAGGCCAAGGGCACACAGTGATTTTTATTTTCTTCACCAGAGTTCTGACTATTTTTGGTCTTTAGCAGAATAATTCCACAAAATTGTTACACTAAATCCACGTAAGATTTGGAGTCAGTGTCTACTTAACATGGGTACAAATGATGTTAAGGCAAAACTAATTTATTTCTATATGCATGGAATAAATGGCAAAGGAAATTATATATATGAGATATCATTTAAAAGTGTATTAAAAGCATATTAGCTACCTTTGAGCAAATCTAAAGAAGACACGACAGACACTAACATAGAGAATTATACAATGCAGTCCTGCTGCACTTTCAAATGGTATCTTGTATATAATTCCTTTGCCATTTCTTACACGCATAGAAATAAATTCGTTTCTTATTAATATCATTTGTACTCATGAAGCCTGAGCTTTATGCTTCCATCTATATCATATTAGAAAATTAGAAGAAAGTAATCATAAGATGATAGCAATTGATAGGAAAATTTCATAACAAAAGTTCTTTACAAAGAATATGAGGAATCTTTTTAAACACAAGTAATTGGGAAAAAAAAACCTAGCAGAAATCATAATGAATGATGAAATAATGAAAGCTTTCTTTTTGAAGAAAGAAAATATAGCAATGTCTACTAACAATAATCCTAAGAATTGTACCAGATGCCTTGGCTAGAGCAAGAAAGAAAACTATGAAGTATTAGTATTGGAATGGAAAACACGAATCATTTTTAGATAATGAAATTTTGCATATTAAAAAGTAAATATAACCCACTTATATAAAAGTGCAACCAATCTATGAACTTTCATTATGGTTGTAAAGTTTATGTTAAATATAATTCAGAGTTTATAAAAATAGCTTCATTAGAGTTACAGTAATAACTGTAGAGAAAAACTTCATTAGTTGAATTAAGAACTGATATAAAACGTTTTCTAACTGTTAAGCATAAATATTGTCTCTGTTGAATGGACAGTGGAATATGCTTTCCAAAAGTGTGTCAAACATCTACTGTGTACTAAAACACCTCGAAATTTAGGCTTACAGAAACAACTGGGTGCTAGTTTTATTGATTCCATGGGTTGAAAGAGAATAGGTCCTGTTGCTCTTTTGTGAGCTCACTTTCATGAGCTGGGCTGCAGGCCGAGGGAGCTGGACAATTTCCTCTGTGCAGTCTTAAGTCTCAAGAAGTTTAGATAAGATTATTAGCATGGTGGCAGTGCTCCACACACAGCAGATGGCAAGGATCTGCCCGTGTCAGATTTGCATAGGAGCCAGTGACCAAAGTTGAAACCCATCAGAATCTTCCTGATACCAAAGCCCTTCCATAACCCCCGTTTCTTTTTGTAGGAGAAAGGTTTCAGCTTCCTAGACCTTCCCGGAGTTCCAAAGGGTAGATTCAAACAGTCACTAATTAGAAGACTGAGGGAATGCAGAGAGGAAGGAAAGAAAGTCAGGAAACAACAGTTCATCATCTGGCAGTGTCCCGGTTACCCCTCAAGGGGAATACATATCAAGCTGGAACAAATCTTTCAATTACTCTGCAGGAACTAGGGACCCCACCAGGTGGAAGATGGTAACTTCAGGCTGAGCCAAGCACATAGACTCCTGACTCCTTGGAACCAGAAGGCTGATATTACTGTTACCTCCTCCACAACCAGCCAGAGTAGTCACATACTGTGCGCACAGATGTGCTAAGTTGCTTCAGTTTTGTCTGACTCTTTCTGGCCATAGGATTCTCCAGGCAAGAATACTGGAATGGGTTCCTATGCCCTTCTCCAGGGGGTCTTCCCTACCCAGGGATCAAAACCAAGTCTCGTATATCTCCTGCATTGGCAGGAGGGTTCTTTACCACTAGTGCCACCTGAAAAAGCATACCCCACACACCTCTCCACAAATTCTGACAATAAAATTGTTCTCAGAAAACAACTGGACAGAGTTCAGGGTTTTTCAGCATTAGCTGCCCTGGATTCCTTGTCTGGTCTTTCATTAAAATGTTAAACTTTCTTCACCATGATTCGGTGTCAGTAGATGGCTAAACTGTGCATGTGAGGGGACTCAAGTTTGGTTCCATACAAAGTAACCACACAATCAAGTCCAGCATCAATGCAGAAGGGGTTGTACAACTATGGACTCTTAAGAGCTATTGATGAAACAACTTCAGCAAGTGCATACAGAGAGTGCTCTGAGGACACTCTGAGGACAGAGTGGATATTTCAAACTGTCTCCTAGTAGAAACCGACACCAGAGTTCAGGCAACCCCCGTAAGGAAATCAGAGGCTCTTCCACTGGTAAAAGACATTCTGGATTCATAACAGATCAGCATAGACTCATTGAGTGATTCAGAGCTTTTCTTTCACCACTGTTTGACTTGCAACCTATAGTGTCAACTCTGTAGTGGGTTGAAACTTTAAAGGTGATATGAGAAGTGCTAGGTCAACATAAAGCATAGCTGATAGAAAAGCAAAGCTAAAAAATATACAGTAATTACAAATAGTTACAAGGCTTGTATATATAGGGTTTTCACAGACAAGAATGGGCCACTAGCGGCACCTGCAGCTTAAATATGACTGTCTTGGTTTCAGCTCCTCACTACCAGGCAAGAGACATGTGACCACACTGGGGATTAGAGAATGGGCCAGCAGTGATTGTGGAATGAGCCCTTCTGAAGTCTAAGCAGTGGGCATTGACCTGTGTGGCATGAGCAACAATCTCTCATTCCCACTGGGCATCTCCTGCAGCCTGAAGAATCACACCAATGTGTCTGCATGGTATGTATTTCATAAAATCTTAGAGTGGAATCCGTCCTAAAGTGGAAGCAACTTTAATAAATTGCATGCTTGACACAACCTGGATCTCACCCTGGATCAAGGAAATGTCTTTATAGTTCAGAGGAGGTTGAAAGTGATTCACAACAAATCTAAACCCAGAGTGAGAGACGCAAGGAAAAATGTCACATAAATATGCAAAGAAGCACCATGGTAGTATGTGACTGGCACTGTACTTTTCACATAATTCCAGAAGGAGCTCTTACCTCATTAGAGATACAACACCATTAGATTATGTAAGAAGAGGGAATTGCCTGTAGAAATTATGTTTCAAGGGATCATGTATACAAACATCAAGTACTAGCCCTATGTAAGAAACAAAGGGCTTGTTTTGACTTTTGTCTTAATCTGAATTAACATAGAAATGATAAATGTCTCCATTCTGTCTGATGCTTTTGCCATACATAATTCATTTACTACACCCGCATAAGAAAGACAAAATTGTTTTTATATTTTTTTCTAAGTCTTCCAGTCTAGGAAGAAAAAAGTCCCACCCACACTTCAGCTTTACACATGCCAATTTTATGAAATGTTTAAATTGAATTTATGACTTTACGGATAAATACCCAATCTCAGAAATATTCCAACTTATGTGGAGTAAATTCTAGAGTTACTGAGAGATAACCTGAGAATCAGCCCCAAGCATCTAAGGGGACTTACAGAACTGATGGGCAGTGAGGTGTGGGCTTTCTCTCAAAGACACACCCCATCAACTATGCTGGGACTGGTACACATAACTAGACCTGTTTCTGAAATCTCAATCTTGCAAAGATTTGGGGGACATTTATTTCTTTCAACAAATGTAGAAGCAGTTTAAGTTAGATTTTAAAATTTTGATTAATTTCTAAGAGAAAACAAAAGTCTTGGCACTACCTGATTGGATTATGCCCAAAGGCTGGATTTATGGCTTGTCTCAAAAGGGGGTTGAGATTCCAGTGGCTGGAGCTCAGGTCACCTCCGTCAGGGTCCTGGAAGCAGGCATTCTTTGGAATGTGTCATTTACCTAGTGGTTACATTACTCACAAGGGGGCTCCACTGTATACATGGGTCTGAATTTTTATTCATCAATGACATAAGCTGAAAAGTCTCAAGTAAAGACTTCACATTGACCAAGTGGAAAATTCTCTGAAAGTGACACACCAACTTAGTAACTAGAAGCTGATTACTCCACAGCATATCCTCCCAGCATCACTGACTCAGAGAGTAATGGCTCTAGACCCAAGGGCACAACCTCACCTTCCTCGGGTTAATATTCCAGGAAGAGAAGGATACAGGCACAACAACGAGGCGTGCATGTTACTGAGCAAGTAGAAGCTAGCTTTAAAGGCACTAATACATCTACTCCTCCTAGCAGCCTTGGGTAGAAGGCATTTCCATTTGATGAATAAGAAAACTGAGCCCCAGAGAAGCTAAGACATCTGCAGAGGTCACACGGTAAGGCTCTGGCAGGTCTCAGACAGTGGCCCTGGGCCACATCTTTGCTGTGCTACAGCCTGAGGCTGGGCTCAGAGAGAAAGTGGCATGGGTTTCTGTGAGGCCTAGGAAGGCTGTTTTTGTTTGTTATATAATTATACGCTTTCTCAGTACAGTACTGCATTAACCAAATATCACAGGACTAGACACAATAGAATAGAATAGAATTAGGAGTAGCTGATTCTAAAAATTTTTAGTTTCTTTTTTGGCATACTTATAAATTTTTATTCCTTATTTTTCATCTTGTCAAACTAGTGGGGAAAAAAGGGAAGATATTAGGATATTCCTCTGTAAAGTTCTGTGGTCTGGAGGGGTTTCTCTGAATTACAAGTGCTTGGCTCATAATATATAAAGAAGGGGGAAAATGATATTGTAAATTTTAAAAAAATATTGAAGTACAATTGATGCACAATATTATATGTCATTATAATTTTTAAAGATTATATTCCACTTATAGTTATTATAAAATATTGGCTATAATCCTCATGTTGTACAATATAGATATTGTGAATTGAAAAATTTTTACTCATTTAACTGGGTATACAAAATGACACTTTATATAGAATGCATATTTTCACATTTTGTCTAACAGCTTCATGACTTTATGAAACATGAAAGTCTGAATGGGGGCAATGTTTAAGCCCACCGTCTTTCAGCATCCTGAGTCAGGCTCTGTAGTGACTGTAAATGTGTCTGGTGAATTCTGCAGAAACATGTTCATGGCGTGGGTGCACTGATGGATGTGTACCTCTGTGCACTAAATGATCATTCTTCCCAAAGTCATATGTTGAAACTCTAATTCCCAATACGATGGTATTTGAAGGTGGGGCTTTTGAGATATTACATGAGGTCATGAGGGTGATGTCTCCAAGATAAGAGTAGTGCCGTTATATAAAGAGAAAGAGACATGAGATGTCTCTCCACTATGTGAGCACAGTGAGAAGGCAGCGACCTAACCAGGAAAAGGCCCTTCCTAGAACCTGACTATGCTGGCACCCTGATTTCATGCATCGTACTTCCAGCCTACACAACTGCGAGAACTAAATGTTGGTTGTGAAAGCCCATGATATCCTGTTACAGCAACCCAAGCTGACTGAAATACACACCCTATTCCACTTCTGCATGCTTGCTCTCGAGGTTCAGCTAAATAAAACAACAAGGATTTTTTTAATGGAAGCCTATCTCACCCTTAGCCAGAAGTCCCCAGTCTTTACCACGCTTCTGGGCAAGCCAGCACACCTCACTGCTCCTCAGCTCAGGCTCCACTGCCCCCACTCCAGGGGCGAGAGGAGCTGCTGCAGGGTTAGGCATCACTCACGTTAATGGATGCCCACAGAGGGCTGTCTGCTTCCTGCTGTGTTTTCTCTGCAGTCCTGCTGACCGACACAACACTCCTCCACGGCCAGTGCCTCAGAAGGGAGAACACAGACTTCTCATCAACTCACTACTTCGAGGGCATAGGGAGAGAGAGTGAGCTTAACCACCATGGACCTAACTAGTCCAGCTTTTTCAGGAAGGAATAATTAACACATTGCATCATTTTTCCACTGAAAATTTTTCTTTATAAAGAATAATTTAGACTCATAATATGTGTCAAAATACATTCATTGAATGAAAGAGAATGGCCTTCCCCTTTCATCTATACTTCCTTGCCTCCTGCCTCCAAGTCAAGGTTGAATGGTCATAAGCAGAATTTTCAGATATTCTCTGTAGTCTCAGCACTTAGAACATGATCTTACAAGACAGCTGCCACAATTCATACCAAAGGCAGAGCCACCACTGGTGTACTCTGGGTCTCATCCTTGGCCTACTGCATTGCCCAGTTGTCCTTTTACCCCCAACCACAGTCCAGAAGGATGGCAATCCTGTCAGGTAAGTGGCCATGTGTACAAGAATATTTCAGCTTTTGAATAAGGCAGAAAGGAGCCTCCAGGTAGATCCAGATGAAATGACAGCTGTTTGGACCACACTCCACTGCATTTCAGGCCAAAGGCATGAAATGAATGGATTATTCAAGTCCATTGAATTTTTAGCATAAGTCAGATTTATTCTCTATTATTTTAGAGAATCATTTTAATTCTGAAGAAGCTGCCTCAATTCATATTTCATGTCGCTGAACACCATTTCCAAGCTCAGTTAGACTGAATTATGACATACGTGGTTTCCTGCAACAAAATTGGATTTTAACTTCATTTAACACGACAACAATTATTATCATAAACCATGCTTCCATTTTCCCTGAGACAAATAAAAAATTGTTTCACTTTTTATAGTTCATTTTCACTTTAAATTTATTTTTACCTCAGTCGTAAGAGATCCACTACAATTTATTGTGTAGTCAGCTTTATTATTTATTAGCATAAAAATTAAATTTTTGTAGAGAGAAATTATTATGAACCTCAGGTAAACAAGAGTGGTATTAGAGTTTTCCCATCTAATATTTAGATCAGTTAATGAAACAGAAAGAATCTTTGCAAAGATTAAAACATTTTAATATGTTTTGCACAGTTTAGATAATTGGATTATTATTTCCTTCATATAACTGTGGAAGAGTCAATACAATTTAGATATTCTCTGCCTATCAAGGAAAACATGAAAGTGTTATCATACCAAGCAAATGAATTATTTTAAAAGAAAATGACAGTAAGTTTGAAACTCTTATTTTCATGTCTGCATCCAGGATATTAAGGAGGTTTCTATTCTAGGATGGCAACCTTGACCAGCCACCGCCTTTTTCGGCCAAAAGATTTAAATCACCACAATTGAGTTTTCAAGCTCACATTCATGAAATATAGCAATGGCAATTAGAAATTCACATTTGATTTCATTAAAGTCGAACATCTCCTTGGAATAGGTCCATGCCCACCTCTTCTGCCTCTAAAGTCCTTTTCCCCTTCCCATTTCATAATACCTTTAGCAGGTGAACTTCATAAAGTGTTCTTAAAGGAAAATATAGTCAGCCCTCCAGATCCACAGGTTTCCACATACAGATTCAACCATCCAACAGACAGCAAATATTAGGAAAAATATCCAGAAAGCTTTAAAGAGCAAAACTCAAATTTGCCCCATGCTGGTGATGATTCACATAATATGTACATTGCATTTATAACTATTTACAGGGAATTACATTATATTGCATTAAGCATGCTAAATAATCCAGAGACTATTTAAAGTAAATGGCAGGATATGTGTAGGTTAGGTGCAAATTATACATGTGCAATTCTATATGAGTAGGTTAGGTGCAAATTTTATAAAAATCATTTTATATAAAGACTTGTGTATCCTCAGATGTGAGGATCCACAAGAGGAGGAGGGTCCTGGAACTCATCTCCCATGGACTGAGGGACAACTGTATACTGCTCAAGTAGTCTCCAAAGTTATCAAGAAAGGGTATGGCCTCATGGCTCCATGTGATTTTAAGTCCTTTTTTGGAGTCTAGTTATTTTATTGTTGTTACTATTATTATTACTTTAACTATAATTATACTGTTCTCTTGAGTTTATAGTATTGAACATGATTTTTTTTTCACACAGGACTTTAAAAAATTTAGATGCTTGGAAATACTTAAAATATAAAGGTGCTTTAAAGTTCTCGGTTTATTTATGCAAATACATGTAGTGCTGTTGTGCACATAATGTGGAAACACTGCTATGAGACTTGGATACTTGATAGTTCATGCAGAATATTTAGGTACATTAAAGGCTTCTGTATTTTCTTGAATTTTGTTTAATATTAAGAAGAAAGCAGCCTTCTGAATGGGAGAAAACAATAGCAAATGAAGCAACTGACAAACAACTAATCTCAAAAATATACAAGCAACTTATGCAGCTCAACTCCACAAAAAATTAATGACCCAATCAAAAAAATGGGCCAAAGAACTAAATAGACATTTCTCCAAAGAAGACATATGGATGGCTAACAAATACATGAAAAGATGCTCAACATCACTCATTATCAGAGAAATGCAAATCAAGACCACAATGAGGTACCATTTCACACCAGTCAGAATGGCTGCGATTCAAAAGTCTACAAGCAATAAATGCTGGAAAGGGTGTGGAAAAAGGGAACCCTCTTACACTGTTGGTGGGAATGCAAACTAGTACAGCCACTATGGAAAACAGTGTGGAGATTCCTTAAAAATTGCAAATAGAACTGCCTTATGACCCAACAATCCCACTGCTGGGCATACACACTGAGGAAACCAGAACTGAAAGAGACACATGTACCCCAATGTTCATTGCAGCACTGTTTATAATAGCCAGGACATGGAAACAACCTAGAGGTCCATCAGCAGATGAATGGATAAGAAAGCTGTGGTACATATACAAAATGGAGTATTACTCAGCCATTAAAAAGAATACGTTTCAATCAGTTCTAATGAGATGGATGAAACTGGAGCCAATTATACAGAGTGAAGTAAGCCAGAAAGAAAAACACCAATACAGTATACTGACACATATATATGGAATTTAGAAAGATGGTAATGATGACCCTGTATTCGAGACAGCAGAAGAGACACAGATGTATAGAACAGACTTTTGGACTCTGAAGGAGAAGGCAAGGATGAGATGATTTGGGAGAATGGCATTGAAACATGTATACTATCATGTAAGAAATGAAGTGCCAGTCTATGTTCGATACAGGATACAGGATGCTTAGGGCTGGTGCATGGGGATGATCCAGAGAGATGATATGGGGTGGGAGGTGGAAGGGGGGTTCAGGATTGGGAGCTCGTATACGCCCATGGCTGATTCACGTCAATGTATGGCAAAATCAATACAGTATTGTACAGTAAAATAAAATTAAAAAATAATAATAAAAATAAAAAGAAGAAAGCACACAAATACACACTCACACTGATATTTTAACATTTTAAGTTTGGTCCAATCACTGAAAATACAATTTTAAAACTACATTCACTATGCAAAGGACTAAAACAATGACCTAGAATTGAGCTCTAATGCTTTCTTTACAGCACTTTGCCATTGTTAAAGACAAATACAACAGCATGGTGGGTTCAGGTCTGCAATTTGTAAAATTCATTTTTATGATACACACAAAATACATTACTAAGTCATTTACTAGCTTAATACCAAAAGTAAAATTAAATAAGACCAGAACACAAGTCTTATTTTCAAGTGGCAATTTCCAGAGAGGGCTGGGATGATTATTTTCTTCACTATTAAAGAATGAAAGGGGACTTCCAAGATGCCAGAGGAGCAAGATGTGGAGATCATTCTCCCCACAAATGCACCCAAATTACATCTGAATGTGGAACAACTCGTACAGAACACATACTAGCAGGAAACCTCAGACTTCCAAAAGGCAAGATAATTGCCATGTAACAGAGTAAGGCAAATGAAATAAGAAAAAAAGAGACAAAGGAATTGGGATGGGACCTGCACCTCTGGAAGAGAGCTGAGAAGGAGGAAAACTTTTTGCACACTCAGAAATCATCTCATGGACAGGACAGGGGGAAGTTATGGAAACCCAGAGAGAGCAAAGCAGCAGGTGCATGGAGGCAAAGCCCCGAGAGAATTCACAACAGAGACCAGTGATGACCAGCACTTCACAGCCCGAGACGCTTGTTTGCACGCTTGCCACCGCACTGGGGGCTGAGTGCTGAGGCTCAGGCTTCAGAGGTCAGACCCAGAGAGAACGTGGGTTGACTGCCATGAAGATAGTCTGAGAGGTCTAGTACTGCACAGCTGAGGGAGTCCAGGGAAGAGCCTGGACTTGCCAGAGAAGCAAGAGATGGTTTTGCGGGACCTGCTAACTCTGTGAGACCAGAGAGCAGGATGCCACCTTCATGAGCACCGTCATAGGTGGGAAGAGCTGCAGCTGCAGTCAACAACCCCAGAGGTGCTCGTGCTGGCTACGCCTCTGCTTGTCTGAGTGCCAGAGGTGGGGCAGGTTGTGGCTGCAGTCTCTGAACCCAGAAATGGGCGCAATGGCTGTTAGAGCCCCTGGCCAACCTGTGAGCAGGAGCAAGTCACTGCCCACACCTTCCTGCAAGCCTGTGAACCTGGCACTGCCAAGTGATACAACCTGGGGCCAGTTCCCCCAGGAGAGCACAGACCGTTTCAGGCGGCATCAATTTCCCAGAGGCCTATGCCTCTGCAGGAACTCCCTGCACACAGGAATTGTGTCTGCCACATCCTTTCCTCTCCCTAACCTGACTGAGCAAGTGAGCTCTACTCAGGCTCTGCTATAGACCCCTCTTGTCTGGGTGAAGAACAGACTCAGGAGGGCAGCCTACAAACAGACGTGGGGCCAAAACCAAAACTGAGCACCAAAACCTGTGCCACCAAAGAAGAGAAAGAAGGTTTGAATAGTGGATTAAATCCCTGCAGTTGGCAAGAGGCTGTGGGCTTTGGGGGTCACTTTAGACTTTGGAAGCAAGTAAAAGCTGGGGTAAGGCCAAATCTGAGTCTGACCAGACCCCACAGTGTCCACAGCAGATCCAGAGACCTTCCCAGAAATATGGAGGACTTCCTGAGTAGGCAGATTGGCTGGAGCTCACTGCATAGTGAGCACACTGACAACTAAGGTCATAGAAAAACGTTCTTCTTGTTACCATTCTCTCTCTCTCTCTATCTATATATTTTGTTTTCCTTTATTTTTGTTCTTTTAAAATTACTCCTTTAATTTTTTTTTAACTTATTTTGGCTCAGAGGTTAAAGCATCTGCCTCTAATGCGGGAGACCTGGGTTCGATCCCTGGGTCAGGAAGATACCCTGGAGAAGGAAATGGCAACCCACTCCAGTATTCTTGCCTGGAGAATCCCATGGATGGAGGAGACTGGTGGGCTACAGTCCACGGGGGTTGCAAAGAGTCAGACATGACTGAGTGGGAAAAAAAAAAAAAAATATATATATATATATATATTTTATTTTAAAATAAATATATCCTATTTTATTGTTTTCCTATTTCTACAGTACACTTTTTTTTTAAACCATGATTTCAGTTTGTATATTTGCTTGTCTAGTTTTTAGTTGTTTTCATTTATGGATTTATTTATTGGTATCATTGCTCCCTTTTTTGGACTCCTCTTTTTATTCTTTCTTTTCTTTCCTTTTTGTGAGTGTGAGTATGTGAGTTTCTTTGTGTGTTCCTATCTGCTTAATGTTGCTTTTACCATTTGTCTTGGGTACGAGACATTTTATCTATTTACATTTTGTCTATCCCTTCTATTTTTGCTTGTATGTTGTTTAATTTTTTTTCTATCATTTTCTTTCTTTTTTTTTTTTTTGTCTCTCCTGTGCTGTGTGGCTTGTGGAGTCTTGGTGCTAGAGTAAGGGGTTGGGACTGAACTCCTAAGACCGGAGACCTGAATTAAGGACATTGGATCACCAGACAACTCCCAATACTGAATATTAATCTGAAGATCTCTGCCTAAGGCCTCCATTTCAACCTTAAGACCTAGTCACAGCCAAAGGCCAGCAAATTACACTGCCAGACGCTCCACTCCAAACAGCTAGCAAAAGAGGAAAACAGATCTACCCATTAGCAGACTGCTTGAAGCCACAGCAAGCTCACAGACACCCCAAAACACACCCCTGGGTGAGATACTGTCCTTCAGAGAGATAAGATTCAGCAACACCCACTATAACACCTGCACCAGTCCCTCCCACCAGGAAACCTTCACAAGGAACTGGTCCAAACTTACACAAGCACAGACTCCACAAGAAAGAGGAAAAGAAACATTGCAGCCTGTAGAAAGGAGACTGCAAAGATAGTAAATTACACAAAATGATAAGAGAAACACGGAGCAGATGAAGGAGCATGGTAAAAACTCACAAGACCAAACAAGTCAAGAAAATATAGGCACTCTACTTGAAAGAGAATTCAGAGGAATGATAGCAAAGATGATCTAAAATCTTGGAAATAAAATAAGAGCGACAGATAAATAGAATGGAGGCACAGGTTGAGAACATTAAAGAAAAAAAGTTTAACAGAGACCAAAAGGAAACAACCTCTTCATGAATCAGCCTTGCCATGGTGAAGGGGCCTGTGTAACTCAATGAAGCTTTGAGCCATGCCATACAGGGCCACCCAAAACAGATGGGTCATAGTAGAGAGTTTTGACTAAACGTGGTCCACTGGAGGAGAGAATGGCAAACGACTCCAGTATTCTTGCTGGGAGAATCCCATGAACAGTATGCAAAGGCGAAAATTTATGACACTGGAATAAGAGCTCTGCAGATTGGAAGGTGTCCAATAAGGAAAGAGCAGAGAGCAATTAATTACTAATAGCACCAGAAAGAATGAAGCAACAGGGCCAAAGTGAAAATAACACTCAGTTGTGGATGTGTCTGGCAATGAAAGAAAATTCTAATGATGTAAAGAACAATGTTGCATAGGAACTTGGAATGTTATGTCCATAAATCAAGGTAAATTGGACATGGTCAAGTGGGAGATGGCAAAATTGAACATCAACATCTGAGAAATCAGTGAATATTTTAGTTTTCATGAACATTCCATTTTAGGACAGGAATTCAGATAACCATTATATCTACAATTGTAGGCAAGGATCCCTAAGAAAAACAGAGTAGCCCTCATAATCAACAAAAGAGTTTGAAATGCAAACTCAAAATGACAGGATGATCTCAGTTCATTTCCAAGGCAAGCTATTCAACTCAGAGTAATTCAAGTCTATGCACCAAGCACTTATGATGAAGAAGGTGAGGTTGACCAGTTCTGTGAAGACCTACAAGACTTTCAAGAACTAACACCACAAAAAGATACCTTAAAAATCACTGAACTGAAATGAACAGGAGTGGGTGATTTTCATCAAAGGGGACTGAAATGCAAATGTAGGAAGTTAGGAGATACCTGGAGTAATAGGCAAGTTTGGCCTTGCAGTACAAAATGAAGCAAGGCAAAGGCTAACAGTTTTGCCAAGAGAATGCATTGGTCATAGCAAACACCCACTTTCAAGAACACAAGAGACAAGTGTACTCATGGATGTCACTAGATGCTCAATACCAAAATCGGACTGATTATATTCTTTGCAGCTGAAAATGGAGAATCTGAATATAGCAAAAATAAGACCTGGCACTAACTGTGGCTCAGATCATCAGCTACATATTGTAAAATTCAGGTATACATTGAAGAGTAGGGAAAACCACTAGGACATTCAGGTATGACTTAAATCAAATCCCATGTGATTATACAATGGAGGTGATAAATAGATTCAAGGGATCAGATTTGGTAGACAGAGTGCCTGAAGAACTTTGGATGGAGGTTCAGAATTGTTCAGTAGTCAGTGACAAAAACCATATCAAAGAAAAAGAAATGCTAGAAGTCAAAATGATTGTCTGAGGAGGCTTTACAAACAGCTGAGAGAAGACAAGGAGGAAAGGCAAGGAAGAAAGGAAAGATATGCCCAACTGAATGAAGAGTTAGAGAACAGGAAGGTGAGATAAGTAGGCCTTCTTAATATGAACAATGCAAAGAAATAAAGGAAAACAACAGAATGGGAAAACTAGAAATCTCTTCAAGAAAACTGGAGATATCAAAGGACAGAAATGAACATAATAGAAAAAAAAGAGATTAAGAAGAGGTGGCAAGAACACACAAAAGAACTATACCAAAAAAAATCTTAATTACCTGGATAACCACAATGATGTGATCACTCACTGAGAGCCAGACATCCTTGAGTGTGAAGTCAAGGGGGCCTTCAGAAGCATTACTATGAACAAAGCTAGTGGAGGTGAGGGAATTCCAGCTGAGCTATTTCAAATCCTAAAAGATGATGCTGTAAAGGTGCTGCACTTAATATACCAGCAAATTTGGAAACCACAGCAGTGGCCTCAGGATTGGAAAATATCAGTTTTCAATCCAAATCCAAAGAAGGACAATGCCAAGGATGTTCAGACTACAGTGCCATTGTTCTCATTTCACATGCACAAGATTTTGCTCCAAGTCCTTCAAGCTAGGCTTCAGCAGTATGTGAGCTGAGATTTTCCAATGTATAAGCTAGGTTTAGAAAAGACAGAAGAACCAGAGATCAAATTGGCAACATTCGTTGGATCATAGAGAAAGGAAAAGAATTTAAAAAAAATCCATTTCTGCTTCATTGCCTATGCTAAAGCCTTCGACTGTGTAGATCAAAACAAACTGTGGAATGTGATTAAAGAGATGGGAATACCAGACCACCTTACCTCTCTCCTGAGAAACCTGTATGCAGGTCAGAGGCAACAATTAGAACTAATCATGGTCAGACACGACTGAAGTGACTTAGCAGCAGCAGCAGCATGGAACAATGGACTGGTTCAAAATAGGGAAAAGAGTATGACAAGGCTGTATATTGTCACCCTACTTATTTAACTCATATGCAGAGTCCATCATGTATTATACAGAGCTGGATGAATCACAAGTTGGAATCAAGATTGCCAGGAGAAATATCAAAAACCTTAGATATGCAGATGATACAACGCTAATGGTAGGAGGTAAAGAGGAACTAAAGAGCCTCATGAGGAGGGTGAAAGAGAGTGAAAACTCTCTGGCTTAAAACTCAGCATTCAAATACTAAGATCATGGCATCAAGCACCATCCTTTCATGGCAAATAGATGGGGGAAAATTGGAAACAGTGACAGATTTCAGTTTCTTTGGCTCCAAACCCACTGTAGATGGTTACTGAAGCCTGAGAGTAAAAGACACTTGCTCCTTGGAAGGAAAGCTATGAAAGACTTAAACAGCATACTCAAAAGCAGAGATAAATTTGCTAACAAAGGTCCACATAGCCAAAGTTATGGTTTTACCAGTAGTCATGTACAAATGCAAGAGTTGGGCCATAAAGAATGCTAAGCACCAAAGAATTGGTGCTTGAGAGTCCGTTGGAGTCTTGAGAGTCTGTTGGATTGCAAAGAGATCAAAAAAACCAATCTTATGAAATCAACTCTGAATAGTCATGTGAAGAACTTTTTCTGAAGCTGAAGCTCCAATACTCTGGCCATCTGATGTAAAGAGCTGACTCACTGGAAAAGACCCTGATGCTTGGAAAGCCTGAAGGCAAAAG
This sequence comes from Nanger dama, assembly GCA_917880005.1. Taxonomy (NCBI): domain Eukaryota; kingdom Metazoa; phylum Chordata; class Mammalia; order Artiodactyla; family Bovidae; genus Nanger; species Nanger dama. The sequence goes on along the minus strand of CAKJTW010000044.1, from coordinate 4,379,120 downwards.
AAGAAGAGGGTGGCAGAAGAGGTGATTAGATAGCATCACTGACTCAGTGGACATGAATTTGAGCAAACTCTGGGAGATACTGAAAGACAGAGAAGCCTGGAGTGCTTCAGTCAATGGGGTTACAAAGAGTCAGATGTGACTCAGTGACTTAACAGAAGCAACAAAGGACAGATGATTAGTAATGAACAACACAATAAGTGAAATAAAAAACACACTAGAGAACCAATAGCAGAATAACTGGGGCAGAAGAATGGTAAATGATCTGGAAGATAGAATGGTGGACATAATAAAGCAGAGCAGAATAAAGAAAAAAGAATGAAAAGGAAAAACTGACAGGCTCAGAGACTTGTGGAACACCAATTACCATTCTAATATCTGACTTATAGGCTTCCCAGAAGAAGAAGAGGAAAGGAAAGTGTTGAGAAAATATTGGAGGAGAATCATTGAAAACTTCCCTAATATCAGAAAGGAAATAGTCATCCAAATCCAGGAAGCCCAGAGAGTTCCACATATGATAAACTCAAAGAGAAACATGCCAAGACACATTAACCAAACTAATAAAAATTAAACACAAAGAAAAAATATTAAAAGCAGTAAGAGAAGAGTAACAAATAACATAAGTAAATTCCTTTAAGGTTAACACATGATGTTTCAGCAGAAACTCTGCAGGCCAGAAAGGAGTGACAGGATATACGTACATCAATAAAAGGATAAAAAAGAGGAAAAAAAAACCTATAATCAAAACTTCTCTACATAGCAAGGAGATTGTTCATATTAGACAGAGAAATAAAAAACTCCATAGATAAGCAAAAGTTAAGCGAGTTCAGAATCACCAAAATAGGTTTACAACACATTCTAAAGGGAATTTTCTATATAAGAAAAACAAGTGAAAGAAAAGGGGTACCAAAAAAAAAAATCCCAAAGCAATAAAGTAAATAGTAATAGGACCATAGAAAGTGAAAGTGAAAGTGAAGTCACTCAGTCATGTCCAACTCTTTGCGACCCCGTGGACGGTAGCCCACCAGGCTCCTCCGTCCATGGGATTCACCAGGCAAGAATACTGGAGTGGGTTGCCATTTCTTTCTCCAGGGGATCTTCCCGACATATCAATAATTACCTTCAATGTAAATGGATTCAATGCTCCAACCAAAAGATACAGACTGGCTGAATGGGTACAAGCACAAGACCCTTACATATGCTTTCTACAAGAGAACCACTTCAGGCCTAGAGACACATACAGACTGAAAGTAAGATGATAGAAAAGATATTCCATGCAAATGGAGTCAAAAGAAAGTGGGAGTAGCAACACTCACATGAGATAAAATAGACTTTAAAGATCATTACAAGAAACAAGAAAAGATACCATATAATGATCAAGGGATCTATCCAAGAAAAAGATGTAATGATTATATATTTACCAAAAAAAAAGAAGCACTTCAATACATAAGGCAAATGCTAACAACTATAAAAGGGGAAATCCTATATAACACAATAACATTCAGGGACTTTAACACCCCACTGACACCAGTGGACAGATCATCCAGACAGAAGATTAATACAGAAACATATGCATCCATAAATGACACATGTAAGCAGATGAACTTAATTGATATTCACAGGACATTCATTCAAAAACATTAGAAAACATTTTTTTCATGTGCACATGAGCAATTTCAAGATAGACCATATTTCACATGACAAATCAAACCTTGGTAAATTTAAGAAATTGAAATATTATCAAGCATGTTTTCTGACCATAATACTGTAGATTGAAAATCACTTACAGGAAAAGAACTGTAAAAAATATAAACACATGGAGGCTAAATAATACATCTCTAAATAACCAAGAGGTCACTGAAGAAATCAGAGAAAATAAAAAGTAACTAGAAACAAATGAGAATGAAAATATGAGAACTCAAAGCCTATGGGATGCAGCAAAGGCACTGCTAAGAGGGACGTTTACAGCAATGCAGTCTACCTCAGTGAGAAAACCAGGACGTAAAGTCATCATATGCATACAGCAACCAGCAAAAGAAGAAGAAGAAAAATCCAAAGTTAGTAGAAGCAAAGAAATCACAAAAATCAGAGCAGAAAGAAATGAAAAAGAAATGAAGGAGACAATAGCAAAGATCAACAAAACTACAAGTTGGTTCTTTGAGAAGGCAAATTGACAAACCATTAGCTACACTCATCAAGGAAAAAAAGGCAGAAGACTCAATAAATATAACTGGAAATGGAAAAGAAATTATAACATACGACACAGAATACAAAGGATCATGAGACACTATAACAAGCAGTGTTTGCCATTCAGTCATGTTTGACTCTTTGTGACTGTAGTCCAGCAGGCATCTCTGTCCATAGAATTCTCCAGGCAAGAATACTAGAGAGGAGCCATTCTCTTCTCTAAGGGATCATCCTGAGGCAGGGATTGATCCTGGGTCTCCTGCATTACAGGCAGATTTGTTAGCATCTGGGCCACAGAAGAATTCTAGTACAAGCAAGTATATGTGCCCCCAAAACAAACTGGCAGAAAAGGACAAATTCTTAGAAAAGTAAAACCTTCCAATACTGAATCAGGAATAAACAGAAAATATGAACAGACCAATTACAAGCACTGAAATTGAAGGTATGATAAAAAAAAATTTTCCCAATAACAAAAAGCCCATGGCCAGATTGCTTCAAAGGCACATTATATAAAATATTTGGAGAAAAGTTAACACTTATTCTGCTCAAATTCTTCCAGAAACTATTCTGCTCAAATTCTTCCAGAAACTACAGAGGGATGAAACCTCTCAAACTTGTTCTATGAGGCCACCATCACCCTGATACCAAAACCAGACAAAGATATCAGACAGAAAAGTTATAGGCAGTATCTTTGAGGAATATAGATGCAAAAATCCTCAACAAAATTCTAGAAAACAAAATCCAGCAACACATTCAAAGAATTATACACCATGATCAAGTGGGGTTTATCCCAGGAATCCAAGGATTCTTCAATATACACAAATCAATCAATGTGATACACTACATTAACAAACTGAAAGATGAAAGCCATACAATCATCTCAACAGATGCAGAGAATGCTTCCAACAAAATTCAACACCCATTATGATAAAAATTCTCCAGTTAATCAGCACTGAAATAATCTATCTCACTATAATAAAGGCCATATAAAGAAACCCATAGCAAACATTATTCTCAATTGTGAGAAAGTGAAAGCATTTCCTCTAATATCAAGAACCAGACAAGTGTGTCCACTCTTATCACTAATATTCAATAGAGCTTTAGAAGTCCCAGCCATGTCAATCTGGGAAGAAAAAGAAATAAAAGGAATTCAGATTGGAAAAGAAGTAAAACTCTCCCTGTTTGCAGATGACATGATAAAAAATAGAAAATCCTAAAAATTTCATCAGAAAATAATTAGAACTAATCAATAAATTTAATAAAGTAGCAAGATACAAAATCAACACAAAGAAATACCTTGCATTCCTATACACTAACAATGAAAAATCAGGAAGAGAAATAAAAGAAACAATCCCATTCACAACAGAAAGAGTAAAATAGCTAGGAATAAAAACCTGCCTAAAGAGACAAAAGGTTGTACTCAGAAAACTGTAAAAGAAAGAAAGAAAGAAATCAATGATAAAAGAAACCAAAAATGACACAAACAGATAGAGAGAAACACCATGTTCTTGGATTAGAAAAATCAATATTGTGAAAATGACTAATCTACTCAAAGCAGTCTACAGATACAATGCAATCCTTATCAAATTATCAATGACATTTTTCACAGAACTAGAACAAAGAATTTTATAATTTGTACGGAAAAACAAAAGACATCAAATAGCCAAAGCAAATTTGAGAAAGAAAAATGGAGCTGGAGAAATCAATCTTCCTGACTTCAGTTCAGGTCAGTTAAGTTCAGTCACTGAGTCCTGTTTGACTCTTTGTGATCCCATGGACTGGAGCATAACGGGCTTCTCTGTCCATCACCAACTCCAGAAGTTTGCTCAAACTCATGTCTATGGAGTTGGTGATACCGTCCAACCATCTCATGCTCTGTTGTACTCTTCTCCTCCTGCCTTCAATCTTTCCCAGCATCAGGGAAGTTTCCAAATCACTTCTTTGCATCAAGTGGCCAAAGTATTGTAGCTTCAGCATTAGTACTTCCAATTAATATTCAGCACTGATTTCTTCTAGGATTCACTGGTTGGATCTCCTTGCAGTCCAAGGGACTCTCAAGAGTTTTCTACAACACAACAGTTCAAAAGCATCCATTTTTCAGTGCTAAGCTTTCTTTATAGTTCAACTCTCACATCTATACATGAATACTGGAAAAACCATAGTTTTGACTAGATAGACTTTGGTGGCAAAGTGACGTCCCTGCTTTTTAATATGCTGTCTAGCTTTGTCATAGCTTTTCTTCCAAGGAACAAGCGTCCTTTAATTTCATGGCTGCAGTCACTATCTGCAGTGATTTTGGAGCCTGTAAAATAAAGTCTCTCACTGTTTTCATTGTTTCCCCATCTATTTGCCATGATCTTAGTTTTCTGAATGTTGAGTTTAAACCAACTTTTTCACTCTCTTTCACTTTCATCAGGAGGTTCCTTAGCTCTTCTTTGCTTTCTGCCAAAGTATTGTAGCTTCAGCATTAGTACTTCAGCATTAGTGGTGTCATCTGCCTATCTGAGGTTATTGATATTTGTCCTGGTAATCTTGATTCCAGCTTGTGCTTCATTCAGCCCTACAGTTTGCATGATATAATCTGCATATAAGTTAAATAAGCAAGGTAACAATATACAACCTTCACATATTCCTTTCCCGATTTGGACCAGTCTGTTGTTCCATGTCCAGTTCTAACTGTTGCTCTTTGACCTGCATACAGATTTCTCAGGAGGCAGGTCAGGTGGTCTGGTATTCCCATCTCTCTAAGAATTTTCCACAGTTTGTGGTGAACCACACAATCAAAGGCTTTGGCATAGTCAATAAAGGAGAAATAGGTGTTTTTCTGGAACTCTCTTGCTTTTTCAGTGATCCAGTGGATGTTGGCAATTTGACCTCTGGTTCCTCTGCCTTTTCTAAATCCAGCTTGAACACCTGGAAGTTCACAGTTCATGTCCTGTTGAAGGTTGGCTTGGGGAATTTTGTGCGTTAATTTACTAGGGTGTGAGATGAATGCAATTGTGTGGTAATTTGAACATTTTTGGCATTGCCTTTCTTTGGGATTGGAATGAAAACTGACCTTTTCCAGTCCTGTGGCCACTGCTGAGTTTTCCAAATTTGCTGGCATATTGAGTGCAGCACTTTCACAACATCAGCTTTTAGGATTTGAAATAGCTCATCTAGAATTCCATCACCTCCACTAGCTTTGTTTGTAGTGATGCTTCTTAAGGCCCACTTGACTTCACATCCCAGGATGTCGGGCTGTAGGTGAGTGATCACACCATCATGGTTACCTGGGTCATAAAGGTCTTTTTGAACAGTTCTTCTGTGTATTCTTGCCACCTCTTCTTAATATTTTTTGCTTTTGTTAGGTCCATACCATTTCTGTCCTTTATTGTGCCCATCTTTGCATGAAATGTTCACTAATTGTTTGAAGAAGATCTCTAGTCTTTCCCATTCTACTGTTTTCCTCTATTTCTTTGCACTAATCACTAAGGAAGGCTTTTTTATTTGGTCTGTGCTATTCTTTGGAAATCTGCATTCAAATGGGTTTATCTTTCCTTTTCTCCTTTGCCTTTCATGTCACTTCATTTCTCAGCTATTTGAAAGGCCTCAGACAACCAGACTTCAGAATATACTGCAAAGCATCAATCATCAATAGAGTCTGGTACTTGCATAAAAATTGAAATATAGATCAATGGAATAAGACAGAAAGCCAAGAGATAAACTCACATGCTTATGGACTCCTGATATGCAATGGAGAAAAGGCAAGAATACACAACAGAGAAAAGACTGCCTCTTCAATAAGTGGTGCCAGGGAAATTGGAGAGTTACATTTAAAGGAATGAATTTAGAACACTTTCTAACACCATACACAAAATAAACTCAAAATTGACTAAAGAATTAAATGTGACTTGAGAAATTATAAAGCTGTTAGAGAAAAATATAGGCAATACACTCTTCAAAATAAATTGCAGCAAGATTCTTAACCTCTTACAGAAGTAAAAATGATAATAAATATATGGTTCCTAATTAAACTTAAAAACTTTTGTAGAGCAATGAAAAGATAGATGAAGAGATATCCCTCAGAATGGGAGAAAATAACTGCAAATGAAGCAACTGACAAAGGCTTAATCTCCAAAATATATAAGCAGCTCATACAGCTCAGAAAATAAACAACCCATTCAAAAATGGGCAGCAAGCCTAAACAGACACTTCCCCAAAGAAGACTCCCAGATGGCCAACACACACATGAAAAGATGCTCAACATTGTTCATTATTAGAGAAAAGCAAATCAAAATTATGATACAATGAGGTATTACCTCACGACAATAAGAATGGTCATCATCAAAAAATCTACAAACAATGAATGCTGGAGAGGATGTGGAGAAATGGGAACCCTCCTGCAGTGTTGATGGGAATGTAAACTGATGCAGCCATAGTGGAAAACAGTATGGAGATTCCTTAAAAAACTAGGAATAAAACTACCAAATTACTCAGCAATTCCACTACTGGACATTACCCTGGGAAAACCACAATTCAAAAAGACACATGTGCCCCAGTGTTCACTGCATCAATATTTATAACAGCCAGGACTTAGAAGTAACCTAGATGTCCACTGACAGATGAATGGCTAAATAAGAACTGGTACACATATACAACGGAATATTACTCAGTCAAAAGGAAGACTTTGCTTTAGTTGTAGTGAGGTGGATGAACCTAGAGCATGCTATATATAGTGTAGTAAGTCAGAAAGTGAAAAACGAGTATCATATCAGTTCAGTTCAGTCGCTCAGTCGTGTCCGACTCTTTGCGACCCCATGGAGCGCAGCAAACCAGGCCTCCCTGTCCATCAGCAACTCTCAGAGTTAGCTCAGACTCACGTTCGAGTCAGTGATGCCATCCAGCCATCTCATTCTTGGTCGTCCCCTTCTCCTCCTGCCCCCAATCCCTCCCAGCATCAGAGTCTTTTCCAGTGAGTCAACTCTTCACAAGAGGTGGCCAAAGTACCGGAGTTTCAGCTTTAGCATCATTCCCTCCAAAGAAATCCCAGGGTTAATCTCCTTCAGAATGGACTGGTTGGATCTCCTTGCAGTCCAAGGGACTCTCAAGAGTCTTCTCCAACACCACAGTTCAAAAGCATCAATTCTTCGGCACTCAGCCTTCTTCGCAGTCCAACTCTCACATCCATACATGACCACTGGAAAAACCATAGCCTTGACTAGATGGACCTTAGTCGGCAAAGTAATGTCTCTGCTCTTGAACATACTATCTAGGTTGGGCATAACTTTTCTTCCAAGGAGTAAGCGTCTGTTAATTTCATGGCTGCAGTCACCATCTGCAGTGATTTATGAGCCCCCCCAAATCAAGTCTGACACCGTTTCCACTGTTTCCCCGTCTATTTCCCATGAAGTGATGGGACCAGATGCCATGATCTTCCTTTTCTGAATGTTGAGCTTTAAGCCAACTTTTTCGCTTTCCTCTTTCACTTTCATCAAGAGGCTTTTTAGTTCCTCTTCACTTTCTGCCATAAGAGTGGTGTCATCTGCATATCTGAGGTTATTGAGATTTCTCCCAGAAATCTTGATTCCAGCTTGTGTTTCTTCCAGTCCAGCATTTCTCATGATGTACTCTGCATATAAGTTAATTAAGCAGGGTGACAATATACAGCCTTGATGTACTCCTTTTCCTATTTGGGACCAGTCTGTTGTTCCATGTCCAGTTCTTTTTTTTTCAGTGCTCAGCTTTCTTTATTTTCTTTTACTTTATTCTACATTACAATACTGTATCGGTTTTGCCATACATTGACATGAATCAGCCACAGGTGTACATGAGCTCCCAATCCCAAAGCCCCCTCCCACCTTCCACCCCATATCATCTCTCTGGATCAGCCCCGTGAATCAGCCCCAACCATCCTCTATCAAACATAGACTGGTGCTTCGTTTCTTACATGATAGTATACATGTTTCAATGCCATTCTCCCAAATCATTCCACCCTCTCCCTCTCCCTCAGAGGCCAAAAGTCCATTCTATACCTCTGTGTCTCTTTTGATGTCTCACATACCGGGTCATCATTAATATCTTTCTAAATTCCGTATGTATGTGTCAGTATACTGTATTGGTGTTTTTCTTTCTGGCTTACTTCACTCTGAATAATCGGCTCCAGTTTCATCCATCTCATTAGAACTGATTCAAATTTATTCTTTTTAAGGGCTGAGTAATACTCCGTTGTGTATATGTACCATGGCTTTCTTATCCATTCATCTGCTGATGGACATCTAGGTTGTTTCCTTGTCCTGGCTATTATAAACAGTGCTGCAATGAACATTGGGGTACACGTGTCTCTTTCAATTCTGGTTTCCTCGGTGTGTATGCCCAGCAGTGGGATTGCTGGGTCATAAGGCAGTTCTATTTGCAATTTTTAAAGGAATCTCCACACTGTTTTCCATAGTGGCTGTACCAGTTTGCATTCCCACCAACAATGTAAGAGTGTTCCCTTATTTCCACATCCTCTCCAGCATTTATTGCTTGCAGACTTTTGGATCACAGCCATTCTGACTGGTGTGAAATGGTACCTCATTGTGGTCTTGATTTGTATTTCTCTGATAATGAGTGATGTTGAGCATCTTTTCATGTGTTTGTTAGCCATCCGTATGTCTTCTTTGGAGAAATGCCTATTTAGTTCTTTGGCCCAGTTTTTGATTGGATCATTTATTTTTCTGGAGTTGAGCTGCATAAGTTGCTTGTATATTTTTGAGATTAGTTGTTTGTCAGTTGCTTCAATTGCTATTGTTTTCTCCCATTCAGAAAGCTGTCTTTTCACCTTACTTATAGTTTCCTTTGTTGTGCAGAAGCTTTTAATTTTAATTAGATCCCATTTGTTTATTTTTGCTTTTATTTCCAGTATACTGGGAGTTGGATCATAGAGGATCCTTCTGTGATTTATGTCGGAGAGTGTCTTGCCTATGTTCTTCTTCTTTTTTTTTTTTTTAAATTAAATTTATTTATTTTTTTAATTACAATACTGTATTTGTTTTGCCATACATTGACACGAATCAGCCATAGGTGAACACAATCGCCCAATGCCGAAGCCCCTCCCACCTCCCACCCCATCTCTAGGAGTTTTATAGTTTCTGGTCTTGCGTTTAGATCTTTAATCCATTTTGAGTTTATTTTTGTGTGTGTTATTAGAAAGTGATCTAGTTTCATTCTTTTATAAGTGGTTGACCAGTTTTCCCAGCACCACCTGTTAAAGAGACTGTCTTTACTCCATTGTATATTCTTGCCTCCTTTGTCGAAGATAAAAGCCATATGATTATCTTAATAGATGCAGAGAAGGCCTTTGACAAAATTCAATATCCATTTATGATAAAAACTCTCCAGAAAGCAGGAATAAAGGGAACATACCTCAACATAATAAAAGCTATATTTGACAAACCCACAGCAAACATTATCCTCAATGGTGAAAAATTGAAAGCATTTCCCCTAAAGTCAGGAACAAGACAAGGATGTCCACTTTCACCACTACTATTCAGTATAGTTCTGGAAGTTTTGGCCACAGCAATCAGAGCAGAAAAAGAAATACAAGGAATCCAAATTGGAAAAGAAGAAGTAAAATTCTCACTGTTTGCAGATGACATGATCCTCTACATAGAGTTAATCAATGAATATAGTAAAGTTGCAGGATATAAAATCAACACTCAGAAATCCCTTACATTCCTATACACTAATAATGAGAAAATAGAAAAAGATGTTAAGGAAACAATTCCATTCACCATTGCAATGAAAAGAATAAAATACTTATAAATATACCTATCTAAAGAAACTAAAGACCTATATATCAAAAACTATAAAATACTGATGAAAGAAATCAAAGAGTACACTAATAGATGGATCCATGTTCATGGATCAGAAGAGTCAATATAGTGAAAATGAGTATACTACCCAAAGCAATCTACAGATTCAATGCAATCCCTATCAAGCTACCAGCAGTATTTTTCACTGAACTAGAACAAACAATTTCAAGATTTGTATGGAAATACAAAAACCTCGAATAGGAAAAGCAATCTTGAGAAAGAAGAATGGAACTGGAGGAATCAACTTGCCTGACTTCAGGCTCTACTACAAAGTCACAGTCATTAAGACAGCATGGTACTGGCACAAAGACAGAAATATAGATCAATGGAACAAAATAGAAAGCCCAGAGATAAATCTATGTCCAGTTCTAACTGTTGCTTCCTGACCTGTATACAGATTTCTCAAGAGGCAGGCCAGGTGGTCTGGTATTCCCCTCTCTTTCAGAGTTTTTCACAGTTTATTGTGATCCACACAGTCAAAGGCTTTGGCATAGTCAATAAAGCAGAAATAGATGTTTTTCTGGAACTCTCTTGCTTTTTCCATGATCCAGCACATGTTGGCAATTTGATCTCTGGTTCCTCTGCCTTTTTGAAAACCAGCTGGAACATTAAGGGGGTTCATGTTTTATGTATTGCTGAAGCCTGGCCTGGAGAATTTTAAGCATTACTTTACTAGCGTGTGAGATGAGTGCAATTGTGTGGTAGTTTGAGCATTCTTTGGCATTGCCTTTCTTTGGAATTAGAATGAAAACTGACCTTTTCCAGTCCTGTGGCCACTGCTGAGTTTTCCAAATGTGCTAGCATATTGAGTGCAGCACTTTCACAGCATCATCTTCAGGATTTTATACAGCTCAACTGGAATTCCATCACTTACACCCACTTTGTTCATAGTGATGCTTTCTACGGGCCACTTGACTTCACATTCCAGGATGTCTGGCTCTAGATTAATGATCACATCATCATGATTATTTGGGTAGTGAAGATCTTTTTTTACAGTTCTTCCATGTATTCTTGCTACCTCTTCTTAATATCTTCTGCTTCTGTTAGGTCCAGACCATTTCTGTCCTTTATTGAGCCCATCTTTGCATGAAATGTTCCCTTGGTTTCTCTAATTTTCTTGAAGAGATCTCTAGTATTTCCCATTCTGTTGTTTTCCTCTATTTCTTTGCATTGATCGCTGAAGAAGACTTTCTTATCTCTTCTTGCTATTCTTTGGAACTCTGCATTCAGATGCTTATGTCTTTCTTTCTCTCCTTTGCTTTTCACCTCTCTTGTTTTCACAGCTATTTGTAAGGCCTCCCCAGGCAGCCATTTTGCTTTTTTACATTTCTTTTCCACGGGGATGGTCTTGATCCCTGTCTCCTATACAATGTCATGAACCTCACTCCACAGTTCATTAGGCACTCTATCTATCAGATCTAGGCCCTTAAATCTATTTCTCACTTCCACTGTATAATCATAAGGGATTTTATTTAGGTCATACCTGTATGGTCTAGTGGTTTTCCCTACTTTATTCAATTTCAGTCTGAATTTGGTAATAATGAGATCATGATCTGAGCCACAGTCAGCTCCTGGTCTTGTTTTTGTTGACTGTACAGAGCTTCTCCATCTCTGGCTTCAAAGAATGTAATCAATCTGATTTTAGTGTTGACCATCTGGTGATATCCATGTGTAGAGTCTTCTCTTGTGTTGTTGGAAGAGGGTTTTTGCTACGACCAGTGCATTTTCTTGGCAAAACTCTATTAGTCTTTGCCCTGCTTCATTCCACATTCCAAGGCCAAATTTGCCTGTTACTCCAGTGTTTCTTGACTTCCTACTTTTGCATTCCAGTCCCCTATAATGAAAAGGACATCTTTTTTGGGTGTTAGTTCTAAATGGTCTTGTAGGTCTTCATAAAACCTTTCAACCTCAGCTTCTTCAGCGTTACTGGTTGGGGCATAGACTTGGATTACTGTGATAATGAATGGTTTGCCTTGGAGACGAATAGAGATCATTCTGTCATTTTTGAGATTTCATCTAAGTTCTGCATTTTGGACTTTTTGTTGACCATGCGGGCTACTCCATTTCTTCTGAGGGATTCCTGCCTGCAGTAGTAGATATGGTCATCTGAGTTAAATTCATCCATTCCAGTCCATTTTAGTTCGCTGATTCCTAGTATGTCAATGTTCACTCCTGCCATCTTCTGTTTGACCACTTCCAATTTGCCTTGATTCATGGACCTAACATTCCAGGTTCCTATGAAATATTGCTCTTTACAGCATGGGACCTTGCTTCTATCACCAGTCACATCCATAGCTGGGTATTGTTTTTGCTTTGGCTCCATCCCTTCATTCTTTCTGGAGTTTTTTCTCCACTGACCTCCAGTAGCATATTGGGCACCTAATGACCTGGGGAGTTCCTCTTTTGGCATCCTATCATTTTGGCTTTTCATACTGTTCATGGGGTTCTCAAGGCAAGAATACTGAAGTGGCTTGCCATTCCCTTCTCCAGTGGACATATATTAATACATATATATGGAATCTATAAAAATAATACTGGTGAACCTATTTACAGGGAAGGAATGGAGACACAGACATAGAGAACGGACTTATAGACACAGCAGGGGAAGGAGAGGGTGGGAAGAACTGAGAAAGTAGCATTGATATATGTACACCACCATGTGTAAAATAGCTAGCTAGTGGGAAGCTGGTATATAACAGCAGGAGCTCAGCTTTGTGCTCTGTGATGAACTAGAGGGTGGGGTGTGGGGGAGGGAAGAAGGCTTAAGAGGGAGGAGAAATATACGTGTGTGTGTGTGTGTGTGTGTGTGTGTGTACGTGTGTAATTATGACTGATTTGTGCTGTTGTATGGCAGAAACCAACACAGCATTGAAAATCAATTTTCCTCTATATAAATAAATGATTAGAAGAAACTCTGTATGTACTAAGAGTAATAAGACAAATATCAAATTAAAGGAGAGACAAAGCTCGTCAATAGAGAGAGAGAGAACTAATGCTAGGTTTGCATTCCTAGACCCATTCAAGGTATTAAAGCTGTCCAGATCAAATTAGTTAATAAATACATGTAAGTAAAAATGTAAAAAAATAAATCAAATTAGGAAGAGGAAATCTATTCACACACACCCATACACACACACACAAAAATGTTAGTAGCAATAGTCAAACAAAAACAAAAAAAGAAAGACAATAGTAAATTGCTTCAAGAAAACATAGGCAAACTATATAAACACCAGAAATTATAAGAGCTTATGCTCATTTTTCATGTGGAACAAGTATTTCTAGGGGAAAAAAATCTACAATTAAAAACAGTTCATAATGAGAGAGTAACATCTAGAACAAAGTGAGGATAATGACTATGGATAACCATCCATTTCATGCTTGTGCACATACATTCTTTTCAGATGTAGAATGACATTCTAACAGGTAGAGGACAATAAATATATATGGAAATAACTATACAGTATAAAAACTAGTTCATCTGAGATGTACTTCTTGTTCAATTATTATCATCATAATGCATCTCAGATTTATTCTATAGAATTGATGTATAGTAAGTTCAGAATTCTGTATTACAATGTATTTTAATTGGTGCTAAAATGTTTTATTTATTTGTAAAAATATAGTAAATATTGCAGTTAGTTAATCTATTTGAGCATTTAAAACTATAAAAGTATCTATTAATTAAATACTTTTATAGAATAAAATAAAATAAATTAAATAATTACTTAAATACAGAATTAAAAGTATTTATTCTTAATCATACTTTTATACAGAAAAGTTACATATGGCATATCAAGATCACAAAGAAAAATATATCTGGTAGACTGGAATTATAAAACAATTGCCTCAACATCTAGATTACTTTTCAAGCACAGATATGCTAAAAGTCTTCTTTAATAAATACTTGATAAAATTTCCTTACTTCATTGTTGAAAGTAGTAGTTGATTTTTCTCCTTTTGTAAAAGACATTTCCATGGTTGCTTTAATCTCTTTAATAACTGTGAGGTTACCATATTTTCTTACTTTTGTTAATAAATGATACCTTATTGTTAATTCAATACGCTTTTAATTCAGTTAATACTTAGGGACCCTTAGAATCTTTGCCTCATGGGTCTTTGGATATGTTTGCAACTTAATGGAACATTCTTTTATTTTATCTTTTCCTTCCTTCCCTTTGCTTTCTTTTATTGTACTTGATTTTTTGTAATTGATATCTTTTATATAAGGATAAGAATTTCCTTGGGGAAGCACAGGCCTTGATTTTCCTTTCTGACAATGAGGGGCTGTGTACCCACCCTTTGACCTCCCTTGGGACCCTGCTTTCCCAGGTGATAAAGCAAGAGTGTGAGGGAAGATGCTGACTATGAATAAATGGCCAAGGTGCCCAGGACAAATCGGGTGAGCATGCTTCTGTCCTCATTTCCCCAACAGTAGAGGGAACATGATTGTAGGTCAAAAGAGAAATTGCAGACTTGGTGCTCCTTGCACTTGAAAGGTTTCCTGGTAGAGTACATTAGCTAAAAATGGAAGCAAACTCCCCTGTACAACACCCCTATGCAGGGAAATTCACCACCTGGAGCTCTGAGTGCCCAGATGGCAGCCTGTTAGCCTGCCATGCAGGGTGGCACATGCTGGGACAAGAGCTGGACACTCACCAAGCCTCTCCTTGTGCACAACTCCTGCCAGCGCTCTCGCGTCAGCATGGGTGGCACTGCCAGTCAGGCCGGCCATGAACTTGGGGAGCTCCCACCTCCTGCCCCAAGCAGCAAGGTCTGGTGGTGGCTGCAACCAAGTACAAGGCTCATGTTATCCTCCTCTGGCGTGCTTAGTCCCTGAGAGCACATCCACCTTGGCCCATGGCATCCCCAAACCTGTTCCTCAAATCCCTGAGGGTCAGAGTGGGCAGCTCACACACACAGCTCACTCCCTGACACACACCTCCAGCTACGTCCTGAGGACCCATGTCTCCAAGTCCTGGGGCAGAGACCTCTTTTCTGGTCCCCGTCTCCCCCTCCACCCATCAACTCAGGCCATGGCAGCTGTCTCTTTCAGCCCCCCTCTGCTAGAGTTTTCACCCCTGCTGGTGGGTTTTCCAGGACTCACACCCATCAGCACATTCCCAGGACTGAAAGCATCCACACTGCCATCTCTGTGCCTGTGCCTGTCTGCTGGCCTCTTCTAAAGAAAATAAACGCTTATAAGTGCTCATAAGTACCAAATGGAGCAGTAAATCAGCTAACAGCCTTAGGCATAGGCTCTGCCTCTGCCCTTTCCTCGGGGCTCTGCTCTGTCTCCTAGAAGCTCCAGCGCTCTTGCTGCAGACCCCTTCTGCACTCATAGCACTCCACAGGTATCCTGTGACTCAAGAAACCTCTCGCAGCCACATGCTGATGGAGGGCTTCTTTTACACCCAGAGCAGTAAAGCAAGCCAGTTAAAGTACAACGGCAATTCCAGGTACATTTTACCAGACAGGCCATATAATCCATCATGCTGTTTCTGAGGTGTTATTCTTGGAACTTGGCAGACCTCCAAGAAGTGGTATTAGTCAGAAGCTTGAAGGTCACTGTATTTTAATCTTCATCCCTCCGAACAGGACACAAATGGTTGCAAAAATGAGAGAATCTTCCCAACTCACAAGTCCAGCTCTGGCTTTAGATTATTCTTCGTCAGGCAGGAATGAAAAACAAATTTTACAGTGTCTCTAAGTAAAGCCTTAGAATGAAGCATTGGGTGGTGGGTAAAGGCGGGACTCCTACAGGGCCAAATTCTCCTGGTGGGAACTGTGATTCTACAACCTATGGGGCAGTGCCCCAGAAACCAGGGCCCCCATGCTCTAAGAAACAGACACTATCATAGGAAAGACAGGAGGGGATTTCAGATATATCTATTATTTCTAATTCAAAATATTTTTATACTAGCCTGTAAGCTAAGACATGATTAAAACAGTGGAATTAAGATGAAAGAAATGAGTAAAACATTTGATTCTGAGTATGTGCTGGTGAGCATACCCTGGAGGATGAAAGAAAAAGCATTATTGATCTTTCTTTCAATAAAGGAGTGGGGTGAGGGCTCCCAGGGGTGGGAGAATGGCTGCCCTGGTCCCCACAGAGGGAGTTAATGCTGTGGCTGGATGGCCATTTCCAATTCTGAAAGACACTGCCCTGCAGGTTATAGAATCACAGAGCCCACAGGAGAATGTCTTTTCCTTTATAAAAGAAATGCATCATCATATTGAATAATGCTTCCTCTAGAGATGGCTATGAAAAGCTGTACTTTCTGAATGGAAAAGGAGCTGCATTAAGCTCCTGAATAGCACTGCTAAAGTAATATATGGAATCTACTAAAATTACTCCTAAATCTACAGCATGAGTAAATGTTATACTTGTAGTGATTTAGGAATAATCTCATCTGTTACTTCTTAGCCTTTTCTTTCTCCCATCTTAAATACCTTGGAAATGGAGCACATTCTGATCATAACAGAGAGTAAAGTAGTTGTTGTCAGGGCCTGGGGGTTGGCAGAAATGGAAGATGGTCAACAGGTACATGATGAATAAGTTCTAGGTATCTAACATAGGGCATGGTGACTATACTTAGGAATATTGTATTATATAGTTGAATATTGCTACAAGAACAGATTTAATTGTTCTCACCACAAAAAAAGAAATGGTAAATATGTGATGAGATGAAGGTGTTGGCTAATACTTTAATAGTGATCATTTTGTAACATAGATCAAATCAACACATTGTACACTTTAAATTACACAGTTATATCATTTTTATCTATAGAAAGTGAAGTCGCTCAGTCGTGTCCGACTCTTTGCGACCCCATGGACTGTAGCCCACCAGGCCCCTCCACCCATGGGATTCTCCAGGCAAGAATACTGGAGTGGGTTGCCATTTCCTTCTCCAGGGGATCTTCCCAACCCAGGGATCGAATCCAGGTCTCCTGCATTGCAGGCAGACGCTTTAACCTCTGAGCCACCAGGGAAGCCCTTTTTATCTATAAAGCTGTGAAAAAATACATTCTCATCATAAACATCTTTGTGGAGATTCTTTGTGAGGTTGCAGAAAGGCATTCCAGTAACTACTGATGTCTAGTCAACTCCCATTCAGGTGAGGAAACTGAGGCACACAGGGAGGTAGGTCCTTGCTGGGTTACCCAAGGCTTTAACAGAAATTACTTGGACCCCACATCCAAGGAGCAGCAGCTGTGGGGTACAGGAGGGCTGAGAGGAGCTACTCCACATTCAAGGTCAGGAGGGGTGACCTTGTCCAAGGTAAGGAGCAGCGGCTGCACTTTGCCAGAACAGCCGTGAAGAGATACCCTACCTTCAAGGTAAGAGTAACCCAAGTAAGATGGTACATGTTGTGAGAGGGCATCAGATAGCAGACACACTGAAACCATAATCAGAGAAAACTAGCCAATCTGATCACATGGACCACAGCCTTGTCTAACTCAATGAAACTAAGCCATGCTGTGTGGGGCCACCCAAGACAGATGGGTCATGGTGGAGAGGTCTGACAGAATGTGGTCCACTGGACAAGAGAATGGCAAACCACTTCAATATTCTTGCCTTGAGAACCCCATGAACAGTATGAAAAAGCAAAATGATAGGATACCAAAAGAGGAACTCCCCAGGTCGGTAGGTGCCCAATATGCTACTGGAGATCAGTGGAGAAATAACTCCAGAAAGAATGAAGGGAAGGAGCCAAAGCAAGAACAATACCCAGCTGTGGATGTGACTGGTGATAGAAGCAAGGTCCGATGCTGTAAAGAACAAAATTGCATAGGAACCTGGAATGTTAGGTCCGTGAATCAAGGCAAATTGGAAGTGGTCAAACAGAAGATGGCAAGAGTGAACGTTGACATCATAGGAATCAGCAAACTAAAATGGACTGACATGATATTGTACATATTTCAATGCCATTCTCCCAAATCATCCCACCCTCTCTCTCTCCCCACAGAGTCCAAAAGATTGTTTCATACATCTGTGTCTCTTTTGCTGTCTCACATACAGGGTTATCGTTACCATCTTTCTAAATTCCATATATATGCATTAGTATACTGTATTGGAGGAGAAGGCAATGGCACCCTGCTCCGGCACTCTTGCTTGGAAAACCCCATGGACGGAGGAGCCTGGTGGGCCGCAGTCCATGGAGTCACTAAGAGTCGGACATGACTGAGCGACTTCACTTTCACGTTTCACTTTCATGTATTGGAGAAGGAAATGGCAACACGCTCCAGTGTTCTTGCCTGGAGAATCCCAGGGACGGGGGGAGCCTCATGGGTTGCCAGCTAGGGGGGTCGCACAGAGTCGGACACGACTGAAGCAACTTAGCAGCAGCAGCATACTGTACTGGTGCTTTTCTTTCTGGCTTACTTCACTCTGTATTGCAGGATGCTTGGGGCTGGTGCACTGGGATGACCCGGTGTGGTGGGGGAGGTGGGAGGGGGGTTGGGACTGAGAACACGTGTACACCCGTGGCGGACTCATGTTGATGTGTGGCAAAACCAATACAATACTGTAAAGTAAAAATAATAATAATAATAATAAATAATAATAAATCATACTTTGAGGGGAAAGCCCCCAAAAATAAACATTAAAAAAATGGACTGAAATTGGTGAATTTAACTCAGATGACCATTATATCTACTACTGTGGGCAAGAATCCCTTAGAAGAAATGGAATAGCCATCATGGTCAACAAAAGAGTCTGAAATGCAGTACGTGGATGCAATCTCAAAAATGACAGAATGATCTCTGTTCATTTCCAAGGCAAACCATTCAATATCACAGTAATCCAAGCCTATGCCCCAACCAGTAAAGGTGAAGAAGCTGAAGGTGAACGGTTTTATGAAGACCTACAAGACCGTTTAGAACTAACATCCAAAAAAGATGTCCTTTTCATTATAGGGGACTGGAATGCAAAAGTAGGAAGTCAAGAAATACCTGGAGTAATAGGCAAATTTGGCCTTGGAATGTGGAATGAAGCAGGCAAAGACTAATAGAGTTTTGCCAAGAAAATGCACTGGTCATAGCAAACACCTTTTTCCAACAACACAAGAGAAGACTTTACACATGGACATCACCAGATGGTCAACACTAAAATCAGATTGATTATATTCTTTGCAGCCAAAGATGGAGAAGCTCTAGACAGTCAACAAAAACAAGACCAGGAGCTGACTGTGGCGAAGATCATGAACTCTTTATTGACAAATTCAGACTGAAATTGAATAAAGTAGGGAAAACCACTAGACCATTCAGGTATGACCTAAATCAAATCCCTTATGATTACACAGTGGAAGTAAGAAATAGATTTAAGGGACAGAGTGCCTGATGAACTATGGACAGAGGTCTGTGACATGATACAGGAGACAGGTAACAAGACCATCCCCATGAAAAGAAATGCTAAAAAGCAAAATGGCTGTCTGAGGCAGCCTTACAAATAGCTGTGAAAAGAAGAGAAGTGAAAAGCAAAGGAGAAAAGGAAAAATATTCCCATTTGAGTGCAGAGATCCAAAAAACAGCAAGGAGAGATAAGAACACCTTCCTCTGCGATCACTGCAAAGAAATAGAGAAAAACAACAGAAGGGGACACACTAGAGATCTTTTCAAGAAAATTAGAGAGACCAAGGGAACATTTCATGCAAAGATGGGCTCGATAAAGGACAGAAAGGGTATGGACTTAACAGAAGCAGAAGATATTAAGAAGAGATGGCAAGAATACACAGAAGAACTGTATAAAAAGATCTTCACGACCCAGATAACCATGATAGTGTGATCACTCACCTAGAGCCAGACATCCTGGAATGTGAAGTCAAGTGGGCCTTAGAAAGCATCTCTACGAACAAAGCTAGTGGAGGTGATGGAATCCCAGTGGAGCTATTTCAAATCCTGAAAGATGATGCTTTGAAAATGCTGCATTCAATATGCCAGCAAATTGGGAAAACTCAGTAGTGGCCACAGGACTGGAAAAGGTCAGTTTTCATTCCAATCCCAAAGAAAGGCAATGCCAGAGAATGTTCAAACTACCGCAAATTGCATTTAACTCACACACTAGTAACGTAATGCTCAAAATTCCCTAAGCCAGGCTTCAGCAATATGTGAAATGGGAACTTTCAGGTGTTCAAGCTGGTTTTAGGAAAGGCAGAGGCAATAGAGATGAAATTGCCAACATCTGCTGGAATATCAAAAAAGCAAGAGAGTTCCAGAAAAACATCTATTTCTGCTTTATTGACTATGCCAAAGCCTTTGACTGTGTGGATTACAATAAACTGTGGAAAATTCTGAAAGAGATGGGAATACCAGACCACCTGACCTGCCTCTTGAGAAAACTATATGCAGGTCAGGAAGCAACAGTTAGAATTGGACATGGAACAATAGACTGGTTCCGAATAGGAAAAGGAGTACATCAAAGCTGTATATTGTCACCCTGCTTATTTACCTTATATGCAGAGCACATCATGAGAAATACTGGGCTGGAAGAAGCACAAGCTGGAATCAAGACTGCTGGGAGAAATCTCAATAACCTCAGATATGCAGATGACACCACCTTTATGGCAGAAAGTGAAGGGGAGCTAAAGACTGTCTTGATGACAGTGAAAGTGGAGAGTGAAAAAGTTGGCTTGAGAAGAGCTAACACCTATCTTACTGAAGCTATTCCAGAAAATTGCAGAAGAAGGTAAACTTCCAAACTCATTCTATGAGGCCACCATCACCCTAATACCAAAACCTGACAAAGACACCACAAAAAAGAAAGCTACAGGCCAATATCACTGATGAACATAGACGCAAAAATCCTCAACAAAATCCTAGCAATCAGAATCCAGCAACACATTAAAAAGATCATACACCATGACCAAGTGGGCTTTATCCCAGGGATGCAAGGATTCTTCAATATCCGCAAGTCAATCAATGTAATTCATCACATTAACAAAGAAATAAAAATCATATGATTATCTCAATAGATGCAGAAAAAGGCTTTGACAAAATTCAGCATCCATTTATGATAAAAACTCTCCAGAAAACAGGAATAGAAGGAACATACCTCAACATAATAAAAGCTATATATGACAAACCCACAGCTAACATTATCCTCAATGGTGAAAAATTGAAACCATTTCCCCTAAAGTCAGGAACAAGACAAGGGTGTCCACTTTCACCACTACTCTTCAACATCGTACTGGAAGTTTTGGCCGCAGCAATCAGAGCAGAAAAAGAAATACAAGGAATCCAAATTGGAAAAGAAGAAGTAAAACTCTCACTGTTTGCAGATGACATGATCCTCTACATAGAAAATCCTAAAGACTCGACCAGAAAACTACTAGAGCTAATCAATGAATATAGTAAAGTTGCAGGATATAAAATCAACACTCAGAAATCCCTTGCATTCCTATACACTAACAATGAGAAAGTAGAAAAAGAAGTTAAGGAAACAATTCCATTCACCATTGCAACGAAAAGAATAAAATACTTAGGAATATTCCTACCTAAAGAAACTAAAGACCTATATATCGAAAACTATAAAACACTGATGAAAGAAATCAAAGAGGACACTAATAGATGGAGAAATATACCATGCTCATGGGTTGGAAGAATCAATATAGTGAAAATGAGTATACTACCCAAAGCAATCTACTACCCAAAGCAGTATTTTTCACAGAACTAGATCAAGTAATCTCAAGATTTGTACGGAAATACAAAAAGCCTCGAATAGCCAAAGCAATCTTGAGAAAGAAGAATGGAACTGGAGGAATCAACTTGCCTGACTTCAGGCTCTACTACAAAGCCACAGTCATTAAGACAGTATGGTACTGGCACAAAGACAGAAATATAGATCAATGGAACAAAATAGAAAGCCCTGAGATTAACCCACACACCTATGGACACCTTATCTTCGACAAAGGAGGCAAGAATATAAAATGGAGTAAAGACAGTCTCTTTAACAGGTGGTGCTGGGAAAACTGGACGACCACTTGTAAAAGAATGAAACTAGACCCCTTTCTAACACCATACACAAAAATAAACTCAAAATGGATTAAAGATCTAAATGTAAGACCAGAAACTATAAAACTCTTAGACGAGAACATAGGCAAAACACTCTCCGACATAAATCACAGCAGGATCCTCTATGATCCAACTCCCAGTATACTGGAAATAAAAGCAAAGATAAACAAATGGGATCTAATTAAAATTAAAAGCTTCTGCACAACAAAGGAAACTACAAGCAAGGTGAAAAGACAGCCTTCTGAATGGGAGAAAACAATAGCAAATGAAACAACTGACAAACAACTAATCTCAAAGATATATAAGCAACTTATGTAGCTCAACTCCAGAAAAATAAATGATCCAATCAAAAACTGGGCCAAAGAACTAAATAGACATTTCTCCAAAGAAGACATACGGATGGCTAACAAACACATGAAAAGATGTTCAACATCACTCATTATCAGAGAAATGCAAATCAAGACCACAGTGAGGTACCATTTCACACCAGTCAGAATGGCTGCGATCCAAAAGTCTACAAGCAATAAATGCTGGAGAGGATGTGGAGAAAAGGGAACCCTCTTACACTGCTGGTGGGAATGCAAACTAGTACAGCCATTATGGAAAACAGTGTGGAGATTCCTTAAAAAATTGCAAATAGAACTGCTTTATGACCCAGCAATCCCACTACTGGGCATACACACTGAGGAAACCAGAATTGAAAGAGACACATGTACCCCAGTGTTCATTGCAGCGCTGTTTATAATAGCCAGGACATGGAAGCAACCTAGATGTCCATCAGCAGATGAATGGATAAGAAAGCTGTGGTACATATACACTATGGAATACTACTCAGCCCTTAAAAAAGAATAAATTCGAGTCAGTTCTAATGAGATGGATGAAATTGGAACCGATTATACAGAGTGAAGTAAGCCAGAAAGAAAAACACCAATACAGTGTACTGACACATATATATGGAATTTAGAAGACAGTGGTGATGACCCTATATGTGAGACAACAAAGAGACACAGAGTTATAGAGTGGACTTTTGTACTCTGAGGGAGAGGGAAAGGGTGGGACGGTTTGGGAGAATGGCAATGAAACATGTATATTTTCCTGTAAGAAACGAAGCGCCAATCTATGTTCAATGTAGGATGCAGGATGCATGGGGCTGATGCACGGGATGATTCAAGTAGAGGATGTGGGGTGGGAGGTGGGAGGGGGCTTCGGCATTGGGAGATTGTGTTCACCTATGGCTGATTCGTGTCAATGTATGGCAAAACAAATACAGTATTGTAATTTTTAAATAAATAAATAAATAAATTTAAATTAAAAAAAAAAAAAAAAGAAAAGGAAGATCATGGCATCTGGTTCCATCACTTCATGGGAAATAGGTGGGGAAACAGTGTAAACAGTGTCAGACTTGATTTTTGGGGCTCCAAAATCACTGCAGATGGCGACTGCAGCCATGAAATTAAAAGACACTTATTCCTTGGGAGGAAAGTTATGACCAACCTAGAAAGCATATTCAAAAGCAGAGACATTACTTTGCCAACAAATGTCCGTCTAGTCAATGCTATGGTTTTTCCAGTGGTCATGTATGGATCTGAGAGTTGGACTGTGAAGAAAGCTGTTTGCTGAAGAATTGATGCTTTTGAACTGTGGTGTTGGAGAAGACTCTTGAGAGTCCCTTGGACTGCAAGGAGATCCAACCAGTCCATCCTAAAGGAGACCAGTCCTGGGTGTTCATTGGAAGGACTTATGCTAAAGCTAAAACTCCAATACTTTGGCCACTTCATGCGAAGAGTTGACTCATTGGAAAAGACACTGATGCTGGGAGGGATTGGGGTCAGGAAGAGAAGGGGACGACAGAGGATGAGATGGCTGGATGGCATCACCAACTTGATGCACATGAGTTTGAGTGAACTATGGGAGTTGGTGATGGACAGGAAGGCCTGGCTTGTTGGGATTCATGGGTTTGCAAAGAGTCGAACACGACTGAGCGACTGAACTGAACTGAACTGAACTGAACTGGAGGCTGCCTCATGGGCCAGCACTGTCAGTATGGGCCTGAAAAATGTCAGGTCCCAATGATTACTCACTTCCCATGGAGGGTGAAGTTGGGAAAACTATGCCTTATTGAGGTTCTCTAAAAACTATTTCTGGGACTTCCGTGGCATCAGTGGTTAAGACCTTACCTTCCAGTGCAGGGGGTGTGAGTCTGTGATTAGGATTCTGTCTTCCAATGCAGGTGGTATGGGTTTGATCCCTGGTCGGGGAGCTAAGCTCCCACCTGGCTTGCAGCCAAAAAAAACAAAATATAAAACAGCAATAATATTGTGACAAATTCAATAAAGACTTTAAAAATGGTTCTCATCAAAAAGAAAGCAAACTACTTCCTAAGCAGTTGGTTAAGTGGGTTAACACAGCTCAAAATTTCAAGGTTTCTAAGAAAATGAATCTGTACATAGAGACACTAAAATCCAGGTTTGAATTTAACAGCTTTGCTGAAACTTTATTTTTTTCTGTTTTATTTGGGGATGCACACACAGGACACTACTGAGTCCCTTTCCTCCATAAGATGCACCTAACTATTCACCATGCTTCTCTGGTGGCTCAGACAGTAAAGAATCTGCCTGCAATGCAGGAGACCTGGGTTTGATCCTTGGGTCGGGAAGATCCCCTGGAGAAGAGTACTGGTGACCCACTCCAGCATCTTGCCTGGAGAATTCCAAGGACAGGGGAGTGTGGAGGGCTACAGTCCATGGGGTTGCAGAGTCAGACACGACTGAGCAGCTAACACTAACACTACGGGAGACAGGGGATCGGCAGTGGGAGCACAGGGAATATTCTGAGCTCTGTGAACTCCAGGCTTGATTCCCAACTCCAGCAGAGAATAAGGTAATAAAGATGACGCATGTTAAAGTTTTAAGAAATATTCAATCTTAAACCCTGGTAGATTCTAGAAATTTATCTAAAGGAAATGGTTCTAAACACAGAAGAGATTGTATATAGGAGCGTACTGTCACAGGAAAAGGAGGGCAACCAGTGTGTCCTGCAGTGAAGAAGTAGGCAGCAGACATGGGCGCAGTCACTACCTGGACGTAACTGAGCATCATCCAGTGGAGCAGGACTCCTGATGGCAGCATCTGGTGGTGGACAAACGTGCGAAATCCTTTACATCTATCTCAGTTCAGTCACTCAGCTGTGTCTGACTCTTTGCGACCCAATGGATTGCAGTATGCCAGGCTTCCTGTCCATCTACCTAGTTACCTCTTAATATGGTAGTATTAAGTACTATAATGGTAGTAATATGGTAACATGTTATCCATATATATATATATATATAGAAATATATATATATATATATAGAAATGGATGTTGTATCTTTATATGTGTATGTGACCATATATGTGTATGGTCACATACACATATAAAGATACAACATCCATTTCTATCTATCTAGTATTTTGAACATTAAAAAAAAAAAACTACCCAAATGCTAAAGTGGATATTTAAAATTTTTTTCTTCCTATTTCAATGTTTTGAAATGCATTTCTATTACTTTAGTAAGAAAAAAAAACATTTAATTATAAGTTGCTGTCAAATTTCAGCACAATAAAAATACACATGTTTTCAGTTCAGTTCAGTTCAGTCACTCAGTCATGTCTGACTCTTTGTGACCCCATGAATTGCAGCACGCCAGGCCTCCCTGTCCATCACCAACTCCTCGGAGTTCACTCAGACTCATGTCCATTGAGTCAGTGATACCATCCAGTCATCTCATCCTCTGTCATCCCCTTCTCCTCCTGCCCCCAATCCCTCCCAGCACCAGAATCTTTTCCAATGAGTCAAGTCTTTGCATGAGGTGGCCAAAGTACTGGAGTTTCAGCTTCAGCATCATTCCCTCCAAAGAAATACCAGGACTGATCTTAAGGATGGACTGGTTGGATCTCCTTGCAGTCCAAGGGACTCTCAAGAGTCTTCTCCAACACCACAGTTCAAAAGCATCAACTATTCGGTGCTCAGCTTTCTTCACAGTCCAACTCTCACATCCATACATGACCACTGGAAAAAACCATAGCCTTGACTAGATGGACCTTTGTTGGCAAACTAATGTCTCATATGTCTTAGTTGTTTATAAAATAATTCCTTCAGGGCACCTCATATCAATGTTGGATTGAACAGAAATTCTATAAAGATACAAATAGATATTACATCTTCAAATTATTTCTACTCCCCTTTTTGTGTTTTTATAAAGAATAAGTCACAAATTTTAATTGTTTCAAATCTACCCCTCAAGGAAGTAAGAAAGAACTAACCAGAAGAGGTAAACAAATGGAGGAAGGTGCAACAATCTCTTCGGGTTGGCAGGACTGCTTGTAACTCTGCTCCAGGCTCTGGGAGCCCAAGGGCAGCAGGGAGTCTAAAGCGAGACTGAAAGAGAGGCCCCTGCTCTGTGCGCTTGGTTGTAATATTCCAGGACAGCCTAGCCACTGTCAAGAGTCTGACGGGATCGTGGAGTGCCTCTAACTGAATACCAGAATTCACTGCAAACAGCTCTTATGGGCCTTAAGGCCTTAAACACTTTCGGGACTGGGGAGCTCCTGACTTGTTCAGTAGGGGTTCTGTCATCTGACACCTTTAATTCTTAGACCTCTGGTTACACTGAGTAACTCTTGTGTTCCTGCCAGGTGCACTTACATTGTATTCAAGGACTTCAGGATCCCAAAATTCACACCCTCCACCAAATCACCTTAGGAAATTGGGACGTTGCTTTTCAGATCTTAGGCTTGGATGTTGCAGCAAGAAACTCAAGGGAAGAAGTAGGTAGGACAGGAAGCAGATCAGTAACAACCACAGTGGAGACTTCTTTGGTGTGAATTTTCTCTCAGGCGCTCTCCCATGCATTTTTCAGGAGATTCCCTAATATTCCTGAAGTAGAATCACAATAAACTGTGGACAATTCTGAAAGAGATGGGAATACCAGGCCACCTGACCTGCCTCTTGAGAAACCTATATGCAGGTCAGGAAGTAACAGTTAGAACTGGACATGGAACAACAGACTGGCTCCAAATAGGAAAGGAGTAGGTCAAGGTTGTATATTGTCACCCTGCTTATTTAACTTATATGCAGAGTACATCATGAGAAACGCTGGGCTGGAAGAAGCACAAGCTGGAATCAAGATTGCTGGGAGAAATATCAATAACCTCAGATATGCAGATGACACCACCTTTATGGCAGAAAGTGAGGAGGGACTAAAAAGCCTCTTGATGAAAGTGAAAGAGGAGAGTTAAAAAGTTGGCTTAAAGCTCAACATTCAGAAAAGGAAGATCATGGTATTTGGTCCCATCACTTCATGGGAAATAGATGGGGAAACAGTAGAAACAGTGGCAGACTTGATTTTTGGGCTTCAAAATCACTGCAGATGGTGACTACAGCCATGAAATTAAAAGACGCTTACTCCTTGGAAGAAAAGTTATGACCAACCTAGATAGCATATTGAAAAGTAGAGACATTACTTTGCCAACAAAGGTCTGTCTAGTCAATGCTATGGTTTTTCCAGTGGTCATGTATGGATGTGAGAGTTGGACTGTGAAGAAAGCTGTGCACTGAAGAATTGATGCTTTTGAACTGTGGTGTTGGAGAAGACTCTTGAGAGTCCCTTGGACTGCAAGGAGATCCAACCAGTCCATTCTGAAGGAGATCAGCCCTGGTATTTCTTTGGAGGAAACGATGCTGAAGCTGAAACTCCAGTACTTTGGCCACCTCATGCAGACTTGACTCATTGGAAAAGATTCTGATGCTGAGAGGGATTGGAGGCAGGAGGAGAAGGGGACGACAGACGATGAGATGGCTGGATGGTATCACTGACTCAATGGACATGAGTCTGAGTGAACTTTGGGAGTTGGTGATGGACAGGGAGGCCTGGCGTGCTGCAATTCATGGGGTCACAAAGAGTCGGACACAACTGAGCAACTGAACTGAACTGAGGCTCTTCTATGGCCCTCATTTCACATGTGGAGGCACCCTGCCTTGAAGGGACATCGCCAGAAAACTAGGGAGCCCGTACCCAGACCTTCCATCCCTAGTTGGCCCTCTCCTGCTGTACCTCTCAGTATTGAAGGAATCTGATTCCAACTGGAGGGCAGTACTCACAAAGCACGCTGCCTTCTGCTGAAGAATGTGCTGGAGCCCTAAGATTCACTGAGGTTCCCCAGGAAGAGAATGAGAAGGGGGAAAGAGTTGAGGCCAAAACTATAGGGAAATCTTTATTTGGAATGCAGAAAGATTACATTAGAAAGAGTTTTTAAAAATGATTATGAGCCAGCTCAAGAAAACCAAAGTACCTGCTGTCCTGAAGCTAAGTGTATTTCAATCATGTAACCTAACTAGGCAATCATAAAAGTACCTAGTGCTTTTCTTTAAAAAATAAATAAATAAATAAGAGATAAAACAGCATCTACATCATCTTTATTTGCCATTCAGACAAGGAAGGTCAGTTTGCTGACCCCAATTTTGATTAGCTGAGAAACAGAAGGAAGCAACAATTTATGAAGCTAGAACAAATTACATTTACCCAGACGACACACACAGAAGAAATTAAGGGCCATTTAGACATTCTTGGAAACATCTTCTTGGTTGTAATAAGGCAAAAAATTATAGAATCATCTGGAAATGTAATTTAAGTCAAAGTTGTGATGTTATCCTGCAGGGTCCCATGCAACCTGTGTACACACAAGAGATTCTCTAGGTTCCACAGGGCCTTCTAAAATGGCACCCCCAAAACAATGTCACTTACATAAGATTTTTTTTTAATACTTTATTCTACTTTACAATACTGTATTGGTTTTGCCATACACTGACATGAATCAGCCACATGTGTCCACGATCTCCCAATGCCGAAGCCCCCTCCCACCTCCCACCCCACACAGTCTCCCCAGATCATTATGAGTACTTAAAAATTAGCATCCACTCAGTCACTCTGCCTTAATCTTGGTTTTGTTTGTTTCTGCTTGTTTTGATTTTATAATGCCTCAACTTTTGTAGTCATTGATTTTTAATTTAAGGATGTAAAGTACTATAACATAAACTAATATTATGTCAGGATTTAAACCAATGGCCTTCAGACTCTTCTTATAGCAAATAGGAAGAGAAGGAGGCTTCTTACAGCTTGCACTGGAAACAGAACAAATATCCAAAAACACAGGTCAGTGAAAGAAGGAGAAAAATCACATAGCTGTATCTATCAGCAGACAAAACTCCCTTAAATGTCTTACACAATTTTAATCTTCTCTTTAATAAAGGTTTCATCTATGTATTGTTGTTGCTCAGTCACTCACTCACGTCCGACTCTTTGCGATCCCATGGCGTGCAGCACGCTAGGCCTCCCTGTCCTTCACCATCTCCCTGAGCTTGCTCAAACTCATGTCCATTGAGTCAGTGATGCCATCCAAACATCTCATCCTGTTATGTCCTTCTCCTGCCCTCAATCTTTTCCAGCATCAGGGTCTTTTCCAGTGAGTCAGCTCTTCACATCAAGTGGCTAAAGTATTGGATTTTTCGCTTCAGCATCAGTCCTTCCAATGAATATTCAGGACTGATTTCCTTTAGGACAGACTGGTTCGATTTCCTTGCAGTTCAAGGGACTCTCAAGGGTCTTCCCCAACACCACAGTTCAAAAGCATCAATTCTTTAGCGTTCAGGCCTTTTATGGTGCAACTGTGACATCCATACATGACCATTGGAAAACCATAGCTTTGACTAGGTGGATCTTTGTTGGTAAAATAATATATCTGTTTGGTTTTTTTGTTTTTCCTCATTCTCCCCGCTGCCCCCACCAGCCCACCTAAGCTGAAGCACACCGGCTTCTGCACTCCCAAGGTCTCTTTCAAAGCCCACCCTTGCCAGTCTGGAGCAGTACTGTTGGGAAGTTTGTCCTAACTCTTCCACCCTCTAGTTGGGATAACTGCAAGCTGGTTATGTTCCTTTCCTTTTATTTTATTATTATTATTATTTTTTACTTTACAATATTGTATTGGTTTTGCCATACATCAACATGAATCTGCCACAGATGTACACGTGTTCCCAATCCTGAACCCCCTCCCACCTCCCTTCTTATACCATCCCTAGTCTAGTTTGTCATAGCTTTTCTTCCAAGGAGCAAGCTTCTTTTAACTTCATGGCTGCAGTCACCATCTGCAGTGACTTTGGAGCCCAAGAAAATAAAGTCTGTCACTGTTTCCATTGTTTCCCATCTATTTACTATTAAGTGATTAGAATAGATGCCATGATCTTCATTTTTTGAATGTTGAGTTTAAGCTAGCTTTTTCACTCTCCTCTTTCACCTTCAACAAGGGGCTCTTTAGTTCCTCTTCACTTTCTGCCATTAAAATGGTATCATCTGCATATCTGAGGTGATTGATATTTCTCCTGGCAATCTTGATTCCAGCTTGTGCTTCATCCAGCCCAGCGTTTCACATGATGTGCTCTGCATGCAAGTTAAATAAGCAGGGTGACAATATAGAATCTTGACGTACTCCTTTCCCAATTTTAAAAGTCCGTTGTTCCATGCCTGGTTCCTAACTGTTGCTTCTTGACCTGCATAGAGATTTCTCAGGAGGTGGTCATCTGCTTATCATGCACTGCTGCTGCTGCTGCTGCTGCTAAGTCACTTCAGTCGTGTCCGACTCTGTGCAACCCAATGGATGGCAGCCCACCAGGTTCCACTGTCCCTGGGATTCTCCAGGCAAGAACACTGGAGTGGGTTGCCATTTCCTTCTCCAATTCATGAAAGTGAAAAGTGAAAGTAAAGTCGCTCAGTCGTGTCCGACTCTTCTCGACCCCATGGACTGCAGCCTTCCAGGCTCCTCTGTCCATGGGATTTTTCAGGCAAGAGTACTGGAGTGGGGTGCCACTGCCTTCTCCATGTCATGCACTAATTCCCTTTAATTATTCCATGTCACCCAGAGCAGTGCTCTTTACTGAATGTAACTTAGGACATGTACCTCACTGTTTGTTGAGTGAAAGGGAAAAGAAAGAAAAAATAAACAGGTCCACATTCAACCAACTGAAAGGTTAAATAATACTTTGTGTATAAATTATTGTCAACTTTAAAGACTGAAATTAATTCCTGATCTATGATTGATCATAGATTAACGAAAAGAAGAAAGTAGTAAAACTACCACTTACTGTTAATGCTAGTGAGCATGTAATTGGGAAATTTGTTGGGAAAACTTGTATCAGTTATGGTAAAAACAGACTTTGATCCAATGTTTATAATTCTGAAAATCTGTTTCAAGTAAATTGTATTAATTAAAGAGCAGGTTTTATTTTAAAGAAAAGAGGAAGCAGGGATCAAGTTTCACTGAGGCTGTGCCCTTTGGCTTTCTAGCTCTGGAGCCAAGCACAGCAGTGTGTGGTCAGCATGACCCTGAGGGATGCAATCTGCAGGTGGGTGCTTTTGGCTGTTGGCACACAGCTGCAGGACAGAGGCCAAGAGGATGGAGAGTGGAGTGGCAGGCGTCCACATTCAAGCCCTCAGGCAACGAAACCCATAGACAAGAGCACATCCACCACCTGGCTTTATCTTGTGGTCTCCTATCACCTGCTGTGGGTGGGGGCAGAACCATGGAAGTTGCTGTCAGCTTTACAATTCAGGACAGAACTTCTCTCAGATCCTATGTGCCTAATACTGGGGAAAAGTTTCACCCAAATTGGACTCTTTCCTACAACTTGGGGCAATACTATAGGACCTGGAGGAGAACCAGCCATTGTCCCAAACTGAAACCCATGCTCACTACAAGGCCAGGAGTGATGCACAGACAAAACTGGTGTCTGTGCCCATATATAGAGCAATATGACCTACAGGAAACATGGAACAACATGGCACATGGTACCCTCGGGCTCTTACAGTCCCTGTGCTTAGTTGCTCAGTCGTTTCCGACTCTTCATGACCCTGAAGCCTCCCGAGCTCCTCTGTCCAGGGGGATTCTCCAGGCAAGAATACAGTAGTGGGTTGTAATGCCCTCCTCCAGGAGATCTTCCCAACACAGGGATCAAACCCAGGTCTCCTGCATGGCAGGCATATTCTTTACCATCTGAGCCACCAGAGCAGCTTAAAATTTAGGAAAGAAAAAGTGATTAAAAATCAATGAAGGGGAAGCTACAGTAAGGATTCCAGAATCTCAAGGGAGGGAGTTAGCACTTGATCTGTAGTCAAAAGAAGCTCCAGATCAGAGCAGGGCATGGGTAAACTGAAAGAATGGTCAAGTCCTCTGTAGGGTTTGTATTCATTACTCATCACTCCAAGAATCAGAATAACCATAGCTGCCTTTCTCTGTGTGAAGTGGATGCACACGGAAACTTTATCTTACTCTGCAGGTAGAGAAATAGAGACTCACCTGAAGGTGACCTGGCCATGGTCACCTTTCTGTTAGCATCAATCCCAGTGGTTCAGAATGTCTGACTTCTGAGTCCTGTTTTAAACCCTGCTTTCTTCTGTGGAACACATAGGCTATAAGATTGATTATTTTGAAATGTTACATTGGAGAAGACTTGAGAGTCCTTTGGACTGAAAGGTGATTTGGCCGGTCCATCCTAAAGGAAATCAGTTCTGAATATTCATTGGACGGACTGACACTGAAGGTGAAGCTCCAGTACTTTGGCCACTTAATGCGAAGAACAGACTCATTGGAAAATACCCTGATGCTGGGTAAGACTGAAGGTAGGAGGAGAGAAGGGGACAACAGAGGATGAGATGGTTGGATGGCATCACCAACATGATGGACATGAGTTTGAGTAAACTCTGGGAGTTGCTGATGACAAGGAAGCCTGGTGTGCTGCAGTCCATGGGGTCTCAAAGAGTTGGATATGACTGAGTGACTGAACTGAACTGATAAGATTTGCACTGAAGGTAAGATTGACACATGAAAATCATCCTCAGCACTTGGTCTTAGAGTTGAAAGAGGAGACTTTCAAGCAGGGCTGCCATGCTTGACCAAGTCAGACAGGCAGGGGCTGGGTGGGAATGTGGAGGAGTCTGAAACGCAGGGAGTGGAGCCCTGAATGAAGCATTCGTCACTGCTGAGTGACGGAAGCAGGCATGCCAATCCAGAGTACGCCACTTTGGCCATGGAGTATTTTGAATTAACAGATGAAGAAATAGACTTTGTCAGAGCTTCTCCCATCTGACGAAGAGCAGAAACTTTAGAAGAATGAGCACTGTAAATCCCCTCTCCAGAAAGAAGAGGGAATGCCAGCACCAAAATGGGTACAAACATCATGAAATAACCCTTGTATTCCATTAGTGTCCCATACATTTACCTGCTCAAAATTTATTACCCCTAGAAGATCAAAACCCTTCTTCTTTGTCTTGTTATTTCGCCACTAATTACTGTCTCCAGCTCTGACAGCTCTTTGGGGTTTTCACTTTGTTTCAGTGAGGCTGGCCATCTCGTATAAAATACTTTTCTCTTGTTAAGGTCTCTATCAGTTCAATTTGCAAGGCTCCAGTAACACTGAACCTAAGAAGAGCTGCTTCTTCAGGAAGAGGAAGTTGGGCTACAACTCTGTACCCTGATGCCAGGAAGACAGAGAACCCCTCCGCCTACCCCCGCCCCACCCTGATCGCAAGAGAAGCTGTGAGCAATGGCAAGGCTACCTCAGAACCCCAGGAGACCTGCCCTGACTCCTGTACTCCTTCCACCCAGTCCTGGGGCTGGGTGTCCGTGAGTCCACACTCCCTCTCAGCACCCACTTTAGGGAGAGGCTCTGCCTACTGCAAGACATGTCTGACCTCACAGGGGATCCCCTAGACTGCCCTGGAAGGAGAGACTGGCCAAGCCCTCTTTCTGATATTATGTGTCTATCTCGAGAGCAGAATGCTTGGCCTACCTCTATGTCCCTCTGAGGAGCATGACACACTGAATGGCAAATGAAAGTGAGATGTGATCGCTAAGATGCCTCACAGTTTATAAAACACTCCCTGTGCACAAGCTCCAGGTGCTGGTAGGGGTATGATGCAGACTTTTAACAGCCAGTGTGGGTCCTGGAGAGTCCTGATAGTAGGGGCAGAGTCTTTCATTCCTGGAGCCTGGGGTAGAACCAGGAAGGCCATTCCAAAGGTCCCAGGATGGGGCTGGGAGGTCTTCAGGGCAGTGGCATTGCTCAGCTCTGTGGTCATCTTTCAGACCGACACCCGTGAATGATGAGAAGCTCAGAGACCTGGAGCTCTGTTCATGGCATAGAGCTGTGACAGCTGGGTACTCACTTGCAGTCAACTTACAGCATTACTATAGCCACAGCAGATACTCAAACATCTCTCAATTAAAAAGAATTGATCAAACATAATGGCCAGTTTAAATCTGGGGCGATCACCCCTGTAGAAACAGTCACAGCATGAGCCCCACTCGAGGTCCTGCTGAGCACTGGTGCCTAACAATTTAACCCCAGGAGCAGGTTTGGACAATTATGTGGTGGAGTCTCCTTGGAAACACGATGGAGGTCAGAGTAGGTGATCTGGAGTCAGGAAGAAGCTTCTGCCCCCAAGATGGTACTGAGTGCAGCTGCCATGTGGCTCTGACTGCTCCAAGGAGCCACCCTGTGACCCCAGGTGGCAGGACTGAGCTGGTGGCCTCTCTCTAATTTTCACTATCTCCAAAGGTTTCTGCTTGTTGCAGACCCTTCTGTCTTCCCTTTCAAGTCTAGGTAAACTTAATCTTTGTAAATCTAATTGTCACCAATCCCAGAGCTCATCTGTCCTCCCACCCCCTGTCTGCTGCTGTGCAGGGTCTGAGTCCAAGAATGGTCTGCAGTGCCCTGGAGGCAGCCTCTGCCTATCCTAGTTCTTGCAGCCACCAAACAGCCAGGCTCTGCCTGTCTTATTCCTAACATGCTGTGAATGAGCGAACACCATGTGCGGACATCTGTAAAGCAGAGATCTGCAGGTAATTTCCTCAGTGCAGTGCAGGCTTATCCTTACCGCGTCCTCAGGGCATCAGGCTGTATGTAACATGACCAAGGACATGTTTCCATCTCTTCTGAGGTCAGGAAGGTCAGTGCAGGAAAACACACTTAAAAATCATTTTGAATTTGCATCCATAACCAAGTGCAGTGCCCAGAAGAAAAACTAGAGAAGTGAGACTGTGACCCAGCAGAAACATCCCCAGGACCAGAAAAGCTATATGACACATGGCTTCACAGAAGGTCACCACCTGCAATCATCCGTCATGGACCAATCATTATACATCCAGACACCTGACCCAAGTGACTCAGAACATGAGCGTCTTTGCCTATGATTCACGCCTGAAATTTGATACCAATTCTCCCACAAAAGTTTTGCATTTGTGTTTAATAACAGAGGATCACATAAGAATAGGCAAACTGAGCTTTTACCAGTTAATAAAAATAAGGGTTCTAAGATCTTTGCCAAGTATGGGATGATAGTAGAAGAATCTATTAAGATTGGACTTAGGACCTCAATGGGGTCAAAGCTTGCAGAATGCTGAACTGCAGGGAAGCTCAGGAAATGTTAGATGGGAAGAATGAGGTGCAGCCAGGAGGGACACATGCCTCCTTCTAATCATGGCCCTTAGGATGCAAGGTGCATGACAATGACTTAGCTTTCGAAGGCCAGGCAGGAGGGGAAGAAAGAGTAAGGAAGGCAGACAGAGGCACATCCGTGACCCTTCTGCCCAGGCTGTGTACAGCCCTCCCCACAGTGCTTTCTGGAATCCAACACTGGGCGGGGGCACATCTCACATTCCCAACATGCTGAGTTGCATTAGGCCTTGTCTAGGGTGACTATTCATGAACAGCGAAGTCAGAGAGAGGACTCAGAAAGGAGAAAGAGAGGCTGGGGAGCTCAGAGGCCTCCTTGAGCCTACAGGGTCCCAAGCCAGCTGCCAAGCAGCTATGCTGACCCCTCTTCCTCCTTCTAGATTCCCAAACTCTCCCTGCAAGGAGTTGCCTTAAAATACTGGCTACTTCTTTTAAAGGAATATTGGTATCAACTACATATAACATAGCCTAAGTGTTCACAAAGAGAAGTCTGGCAGAATATCTAGGACAGAAAAATGAAACAAGTGAGAAGAAATACAAAACCTAAATCTGAAATCTGCCTCCCACCAATGTGCATGTATTTGCAGACGTTAATGACATAATGAATATAGCTACAGCAAGAAGAGAAAAGAAAGCCTTCTTCAGCGATCAATGCAAAGAAATAGAGGAAAACAACAGAATGGGAAAGACTAGAGACCTCTTCAAGAAAATTAGAGATACCAAGGGAACATTTATCGAGATGGCCTCGATAAAGGTCAGAAATGGTCTGGACCTAACAGAAGCAGAAGATATTAAGAAGAAGTGGTAAGAATATACGAAAGAACTGTACAAAAAGATCTTCATGACCCAGATAATCATGATCATGTGATCACTAATTTAGAGCCAGACGTCCTGGAATGTGAAGTCAAGTGGGCCATAGAAAGCATCACTATGAACAGAGCTAGTGGAGGTGATGGAATTCCAGTTGAGCTGTTTCAAATCCTGAAAGATGATGCTGTGAAAGTGCTGCACTCAATATGCCAGCACATTTGGAAAACTCAGCAGTGGCCACAGGACTGGAAAAGGTCAGTTTTCATTCCAATTCCAAAGAAAGGCAATGCCAAAGAATGTTCAAACTACAGCACTATTGCACTCATCTCACATGCTAGTAAAGTAATGCTCTAATTTCTTCAAGCCAGGCTTCAGCAATACATGAACCGTGAACTCCCTGATGTTCAAGCTGGTTTTAGAAAAGGCAGAGGAACCAGAGATCAAATTGCCAACATCTGCTGGATCATGGAAAAAGCAAGAGAATTCCAGAAAAAACATCTATTTCTGCTTTATTGAGTATGCCAAAGCTTTTGACTGTGTGGATCACAATAAACTGTGGAAAATTATTAATGAGATGGGAATACCAGACCACCTGACCTGCCTCTTGAGAAATCTGTATGCAGGTCAGGAAGCAACAGTTAGAACTGGACATGGAACAACAGACTGGTTCCAAATAGGAAAAGGAGGATGTCAAGGCTGTATATTGTCACCCTGCTTATTTAACTTATATGTAGAGTGCATCGTGAGAAACACTGGACTGGAAGAAACACAAACTGGAATCAAGATTGCTAGGAGAAATATCAATAACCTCAGATATGCAGATGACACCACCCTTATGGCAGAAAGTGAAGAGGAACTAAAAAGCCTCTTGATGAAGGTGAAAGAGGAGAGTGAAAAAGTTGGCTTAAACCTCAACATTCAGAAAATTAAGATCATGGCATCTGGTCCCATGACTTCATGGGAAATAGATGGGGAAACAGTGGAAACAGTGGCAGACTTGATTTTTGAAGCTCTAAAATCATTGCAGATGGTGACTGCAGCCATGAAATTAAAAGACACTTACTCCTTGGAAGAAAAGTTATGACCAACCTAGATAGTATATTCAAAAGCAGAGACATTACTTTGGCGACTAAGGTCCGTCTAGTCAATGCTATGGTTTTTTCTGTGGTCACGTATGGATGTGAGAGTTGGACTGTGAAGAAGGCTGAGGTCCGAAGAATTGATGCTTTTAAACTGTGATGTTGGAGAAGACTCTTGAGAGTTCCTTGGACTACAAGGAGATCCAACCAATCCATTCTGAAGGAGATCAGCCCTGGCATTTCTTTGGAGGGAATGATGCTAAAGCTGAAACTCCAGTACTTTGGCCACCTTATGCAAAGAGTTGACTCATTGGAAAAGACTCTGATGCTGGGAGGGATTGGGGGCAGGAGGAGAAGGGGACGACCGAGGATGAGATGGCTGGATGGCATCACTGACTCAAGGGACGTGAGTCTGAGTGAACTCCGGGAGATGATGATGGACAGGGAGGCCTGGTGTGCTGCGATTCATGGGATCGTGAAAAGTCGGACAAGACTGAGCAACTTAACTGAACTGAACTGACAGTTAAATACAATTCATTCTACTATCTGAACACAGCATTTGGACATTTGCTTTGTTTTCATACAAGGTAGCAGGCAGAAAGGGTACTTCGTTCCCCCTGAAGCTCTCTAACTCCTGCTTCCTCAGAAGGAAGGTGGGGGCATGCACACCAGTGACCAGGGTTTTCAAAAGCCATTTGATGAAATAAGGCAAGTGGTTTCTGGGTGGGAATGTTTCAGTTGGAGTCAATGTTAAATCTCTTTGGGAAATTTTGGAATAAATGAAGCTCATTTAAAGGCAGAAGAGCCCGAGTTTCATCTTCTAATTAATTTACCTAGAAAGTAGGCAATATTCCTGTTTTTAATTAACATTTTTTGAGCAGTTTAAGGTTCACAGAAAAACTGCCAGGAAGGCACAGAGGTTCCCACACACCCCTTACCCCATGTATGCACAGGTTCCCACACATCACTTGCCCCACATATGCACTGCCTCCCCCACTACCAGCTATGTTTTTTGTTAGGTGGCTAAGTCCTACCCAGCGACCCTGAGGACTGTGCATGCCAGGTTCCCTTGTCCTCCACTCTCTGCTGGAATTTTCTCAAATTCATGTCCACTGTGAATATCTGTGTAGCGCTCAGTGTCATCTCATCCTCTGCTGCCCCCTTTTCCTCCAGCCCTCAGTTCTTTCCGAGCATCAGGGTCTTCCCAATGAGTTGGCTTTTCAAGTCAAGTAGTCAAAGTACTGTAGCTTCAGCTTCAGCATCAGTCCTTCCAACGAATATTCAGGACTGATTTCCTTTAGGATTGGTTGGTTTGATCTCTGTGCAGACCAATGGATGCTCAAGAGTCTTCTCCAGCACAACAATTCAAAAACATCAATTCTTCGGCGCTCAGCCTTCCCTGTGGTCCAACTCTCGTATCTGTACATGACTTGAAAAACCCATACCTTTGACTATACAGACCTTTGTAGGCAAAGTGATGTCTCTAGTTTTTAATACTCTATCTAGGTTTGACATAGGTTTCCTTCCAAGGAGCAAACGTCTTTTAATTTCACTATCAATACCTCGTACCAAAGTCGTGTACGGCTTTCTGGTGGCTCAAATGATAAAGAATCTGCATCCAATTCAGGAGATCCAGGTTCAATTCCTGGGTTGGAAGATCCCCTGGAGAAGGAAATGGCAATCCCCTCTAATATTATTGCCTGGGAAATCCCATGGACAGAGGAGCTTGGCAGGCTACAGTCCATGGGGTCCCTAAAAGTCAGACATGACTGAGCAGACGGCACACAAAAGGGTGCACATGTTACAGCTGATGAACCTGCAGAGGTTGATGAACCTCAGTGGGCATCACTATCATCGTCCAAAGTCTGTAGTTCACACGATTATCTACTCTTGGTATTGTATGGTTTATGTTGTTGTTGCTGTTCAGTCCCTATCCTGTCCTCTCTCAACCTGTTGCCCACTGGTCTTCTGTTGTGCCCTGGCTGCTACAGCAGTGTGAGGTTCTACTTCTCAGAGCAGATCTGGCCTAATAAGAGGCACCTTTCATTCCACTGTGGTCAGTGACAACCATCTCTAGTTATGTCTGCTGTGTCACTTAAGAAGGTCCTTTCTTTTTATTGCACCATGCCATTTTAAAGCTCCTAATACACTTTATGTTGTGTGTGTGTGTGTGTGTGTGTGTGTGTGTGTGTGTGTGTGGCTCAGCCCTGTATGACTCTTTGCAATCCCATGGACTATAGCCCACCAGCCTCCACAGTCCATGGGATTTTCCGGGCAAGAATACTGGGGTGGGTTGCCGTTTCCCTGGCAGGTGGATTCTTTACCAAAGAGCCACCAGGAAGCCCTGTATAGTCTATAGATTTGAACAAATATATGATATGCATTCACCATATATATTACACAGAATAGTTTCAGTATTCTAAAAATCCTCTGCCTGTTCATTTCTCCCTGCACACATACTGTGTCGCTTTAGTGTCCAACTCTTTGTGACCCTATATACTATAGCCTGTCAAGCCCCTCTGTTCCTCAGATTCTCCAGGAAAAAACACTGGAGTGGATTATCACTTGCTTCTCCAGGGGATCTTCCTGACCTTAGGACTCAACCCACGTCTCCTACACCTCCTGTGATGGCAGGCAGGTTCTTTATCACTAGTACCACATGGGAAGCCCGTATCCCTCCATGCTCCCCTAAACCCTGGCAACTACTGATCCTTCTTCTGTCTCCATAGTTTTGCCTTTCCCAGAATATTTAGTTGGAATCAGAAGCAGATAGCCTTTTCTGATTGGCTCATTTCACTTGGTAATATGCATTTTTATGGTTTGTGTTTTCTTTTAGTGC
The DNA here is from genome assembly GCA_917880005.1 of Nanger dama. Taxonomy (NCBI): domain Eukaryota; kingdom Metazoa; phylum Chordata; class Mammalia; order Artiodactyla; family Bovidae; genus Nanger; species Nanger dama. The sequence continues at coordinate 4,338,825 of CAKJTW010000044.1, read as the reverse complement.
TAAGTTGTATTTCATTGTCTAGATAATCCACAGTTTATTTATCCACTGACCTACTAAAGAACATCTTGATTGCTTATAAGTTTTGGCAATTGTGAATATAAGTGCTATGAATATCTGTGTACAGGTTATTATGTAGACGTAAGCATTTAGATCCTTTGGATAAATGCCAAGGAGCACAGCTGCTGAACCATATGGTAAGAGTATGTTTTGTTTGGTAAGAAACTGCCCAGGTTTCTTGCCAAGTGGCTCTACCATTTTGCATTCTCACAACAGTGAATAAGTGTTCCCATTTCTCCACATCATCAACAGCATTTGGTATTGTGAGTGCTCTGAATTTTGGATGTTTTAATAAGTGTGTAATAAGTAGCCCCTCCTTGTTTTAGTTTGCATTTCCCTGACCTCACACGATGTGGAGCATCTATACATGCTTACTCACCATCTTCACTTGTGAGGTATTTTAAAAGGTCTTTGACCCATTTTTAGTCAAGCTGTTTTCCTTACTGACGAATTTTAAGAGTTTTTCATATATTATATTTTGGAAAAAGTCCTTTATCATATGTGTGTCTTTTACAAATATTTTCTTCCAGTTTGTTTCTAATCTTCTCATTCTCTTGAAATCTTTCCTAGAGCACAAGTTTTTAATTTTAATGAAGCTTTTATTTTTCTGTTGTGCTCAGACATGTCTGATTCTTTGCCACAGCATGTACTGTAGACCAAAATTCCCAAGGTTCAGTGGTAAAGAATCCACCTGCAATGCAGGAGACGAACGAAAACTGAGTTCAATCCCTGGATCTGGAAGATTCCCTGGAGGAGGGCATGGCAACCCACTCCAGTATTCTTGCCTGGAGAATCCCATGGACAGTGGAGCATGACAGACCACAGTCCATACGTCACAAAGAGTTGGGCACAATGGAAGGAAATGAGCACGCATGCACACAAATACTGAACAGAATGAAAAGGCAAAAATATATGAAACTAAAACATGAACTACCCAGGTCAGTAGATGCCCAGTATGCTACCTGGGGAATAGTGTAGAATTAACTCCAGAAAAAATGAAAAGACAGAGCCAAATCAAAAACAACACCCAGTTGTGGATGTGACTGGTGATGGAAGTAAAGAAAGTCCCATGCTGTGAGGAAAAATATTTCATAGGAATCTGGAATGTTAGGTTCATGAATCAAGGTAAACTGGAAATGGCCCAAAAAAGACGGAAAGAGTAAACATCAACATTTGAGCAATCAGTGAACTAAAATGGTCATGATGGGTGAATTTAATTCAGATGGCCATTATATTTACTACTGTGGACAAGAATTACTTAGAAGAAATGGAGTAGCCCTCATACTTAACAAAAGAGTCCAAAATACAGTACTTGGGTGCAGTCTCAAAAATGACAGGATGATTTCTGTTCGTTTCCAAGGCAAACCATTCAGTTTCATAGTAATCCAAGTCTACGCCCCAACCACTAATGCTGAAAAGGCTGAAGTTGAATGTTTCTATGATACCTAAAAGACCTTCTTGAACTAACAGCAAAAAGATGCCCTTTTCATCAGAGGTGACTGGAATGCAAAAGTAGGAAGTCAAGAGATACCTGCAGTAACAGGAAAGTTTGGCCTTGGAAAACAAAATGAAGCAGGGCAAAGGCTAACAGAATTTTGCCAAGAAAACGTACTGGTCATAGATCACACCCTCTTCCAACAACACAAGTGACGACTCTACACATTGACCATCCCCAGATGGTCAATACAGAAATCAGACTGATTATATTCTTTGCAGTCAAAGGTGGAGAAGCTCTGTACAGTTAGCAAAAACAAGATCAGGGGCTCACTGTGGCTCAGGTCATGAACTCTTTATTGCAAAGTGAAAGCGAAGGTCGCTCAGTCGTGTCTGACTCTTTGTGACCCCATGAACCATACAGTCCATGGAATTCTCCAGACCAGAATCCTGGAGTGGGTAGCCTTTTCCTTCTCCAGAGGAATCTTCCTGACCCAGGGATCGAACCCAGGTCTCCCGCATTGCAGGTGGATTCTTTATCAGCTGAGCCACAAGAGAAGCCCCCTTATTGCAAAAATCAGACTTAAATTGAAGAAAGTAGGGAATATCACTAGACCATTAGGGTAAGACCTAAATCAAATCCCTTACAATTATACAGTAGAAGTGACAAATAGACTCAAGGGATTACTTCTGATAGAGTGCCTGAAGAACTATGGCTGTAGGTTCATGACATTGTACAGGAGGCAGTGATCAAAATCATCCCCAAGAAAAAGAAATGCAAAAAGGTACAATGGTTGTCTGAGGAGGCCTTATAAATAGCTAAGAAAAGAAGAGAAGCAAAAGGCAAAGGGGAAAAGGAAAGATATACCCATTTGAATGCAGAGTTCCAAAGAATAGCAAGGAAAGATAAGAAAGCCTTCCTCAGTGATCAATACAAAGAAATAGAGAAAAGTAATAGAATGGGGAAGACTAGCACTCTCTTCAAGAAAATTTGAGATACCAAGGGAACATTTCATGCAAAGATGGGCACAATAAAGGACAGAAGTGGTATGGACCTATCAGAAGCAGAAGAGATTAAGAAGAGATGGCAATAATACACAGAAGAACTATACAAAAATATCTTAATACCCCCAGATAACCATGATGGTGTGATTACTCACCTACAGCCAGACATCCTGGAGTGCAAAGTCAACTGGGTCTTAGGAAGCATCACTATGAACAAAATTAGTGGAGATGATGGAATTCCAGCTGAGTTATTCCAAATCCTAAAAGATGATGCTGTCAAAGTGCTATACTCCCTATGCCAGAAAATTGGGAAAACTCAGCAATGGCCACAGGACTGGAAAAACTCAAGTCAGGTTTCATTCCAATCTCAAAGAAAGGCAATGCCAGAGAACGTTCAAACTCCTGCACAATCGCACTCATCTCTCATGCTAGCACAGTAATGCTCAAAATTCTCCAAGCTAGGCTTCATTAGTATGTAAATGGAGAATTTCCACATTTACAAGGTGGATTCAGAAAAGGCAGAGATATCAGAGATCAAATTGTTGATAATGTTGGATCATAGAAAAAGGCAGAGAGTTCCAGAAAAGTATCTACTTCTCCTTTATTGACTGTGCTAAAGCCTTTGACTGTGTGGATCACAACAAACTGCAGAAAATTCTTAGAGAGATGGGAATGCCAGGCCACCTTATTTGCCTCTTGAGAAATCTGTATGCAGGTCAAGAAGCAACAGTTAGAACCGGACATGGAAGGATGAAATGGTTCCAAACTGGGAAAAGAAGTATGTCAAGGCTGCATATTGTCACCCTGTTTATTTAACTTATATGCAGAATACACCATGCAAAATGCTGGGCAGGATAAATCACAAGCTGAAATCAAGACTGATGGGAGAAATATCAATTACCTCAGATATGAAGATGACACCACCCTTATAGCAGAAAGTGAAGAGGAATTAAAGAGCCTTTTGATGAAAGTGATAAAGGAGTGTGAAAAAAATGGCTTAAAACTCAACATTCAAAAAACTAGGATCATGGCATCTGGTCCCATCACTTCATGGCAAATAGATGGGGAAACAATGGAAACAGAGACTTTATTTTCTTGGGCTGCAAAATCACTGCAGATGGTGACTGCAGCCATGAAATTAAAGATGTTTGTTCTTGGAAGAAAAGCTATGACAAAGCTAGACAGCATATTAAAAAGCAGAGACATTATTTGCCAACAAAGATCCATCTAGACAAACCTATGGTTTTTCCAGTAGTCATGTATGGATGTGAGAGTTGCAACATGAAGGAAGCTGAGTGCAAAAGAACAGATGCTTTTGAACTGTGATATTGGATAAGACTCTTGAGAGTCCCTTGGACTGCAAGGAGATCCAATCAGTCCATCCTAAAGGAGATCAGTCCTAAATATTCATTTGAAGGACTGATGCTGGAGCTGAAGCTCGGATACTTTGGCCACCTGATGCCAAGAACTGACTCTTTAGAAAAGACCCTCATGCTGGGAAATATGAAAGGCACGAGGACAAGGGATAATAGAGAATGAGATGGTTGGATGGCATCACTGACTCGATGGCCATGAGTTTGAGCAAGCTCTGGGAGTTGGTGATGGACAGGGAAGCCTGATGTTCTGCAGTCCATGGGGTCCCAAAGAGTCAGACACAAATGAGCAACTGAACACTTCTGAACTTTCAGACTTAACTGAACATGACTACACTATAAAATAATACATTTAAAAAACTGGATTCTAGTTTCAGAGAATATAAACTCTATGGAGTGTGTTTGTTTGTTTTTAAGACAGGACATCTCCATGTTTCACATATTGTTTGTTTTCTTTGCAACATTTCTCTCTTACATCAAAAGTCTTGTTTATCACACAGTAAATAACTTTCCAGTTATGGCTGAAGTGACTCGTTTTTACATTAATTTTTCATAGGTTCTTTAAAAAATGTCATATTACTGCTCCCATGATCTAGTGATCAAGTGGCAAGGAACAGGGATGTAGATGCAGACTCACTCCTGGCAAGCCTTGGGTCTCTCAGGCACACTGAGTCTCAATCTTCTCCTTTGCAAGAACAGTCTCCTAATAGCTCCTCCCCTGAAGGATCTGCGAGGGTCTCACATGAAGTCCATGTGGACCTCGACTAACATAGCTCTCATCATTATATCTAGCATAGACAAAAGGTCCACCCATGAAAATGTCCAAGGAGCTGGGTGTAAGCTGAAACTTCAGTGAACCTAAATTTCCTCAAGTTCTGATTTACTTTAAGATTTGCTTTCTGAGTTTCAAGCTGCTGGAAGCTAAGAGACACCAATAAGAAATGGATAGAATTGCAACAGACATTCTTCTGACAGCATCCAAATGTTATGAGAGTGTCAGAACAGGGGAGAGACAAGACGTAATGAAAGGAAACAGTCACAAGCTGTCAGAGAGCGCTGGCCTCTGGAACCAGAGCTCATGACCAGTGCCACAGTCACTGGAGGGCTTTCTGGGCACCGAGGGTCAACACTGAGTCCCAGAAGCCCTCGAGTTAAGGGCCACAGAGCAGTGTTTATAGTCAATTATCTGTCTTTGAGATGGCAGAATTGAAAAATACGTTTTAGAAATAGTGCTACCAAAAGGTGATTAACCTGTCAATGTGGCTTGGGGATAATGTGTATTTACATGTGCTGACTGGTTCCTTGTGACTCTGGACACAGGGAGTGTTCGCTGGCTTCCTATGCAAGGCTCCTGGTCACAAAGAGAAGAAGGCAGGCAGGCAAGATGCTGCTGTCCCCAGAAGCCCTGCCTGCAGGGTGCAGCCGGTCAGCAAGAGAGGCACCAGGACACCACAGCTGGGCCTGCTCAGCTCACATGCAGGCCTGTGTGACTGAAAGCCTGTGTCCTGGTATTCCCTCACGGGCTCACACCCTTCAGCGTCTTTTCCCTCTGGCTTGGAAAGTAATAAAAATGTATTCCCTGGGATTCAAAGATGGCCTGTGGTATTTCTGTAACCTTTCTTTTATTTCTACTTTCTGATAAGAAGATGATTGTTAAGGAGACATCTTGATCAAGGGTCTCCTAGGGATCTGGAGGGACTAGTATGAGACAGTGAGGAGCATGTTCCCACGAACATACCCTCTGCCTGCTCAGATGAAGACCCTCCTCCAGCAAGGCTCTCAGGCCAGAGCTGTCCCCACTTTGCTCCCCTCTGTGCCCCTAGGGGCATCTGTAGGATCTGCTGGGTTCTGGAGACAGGAGTGCTTCTCCTCCTACTCTGCTAGTAATCAACTCCTAAAATGGCAATATTTGAATGTTCAAACCACAGTTTGCTGCCACCATATTCCCTAGTGTTCTCAAGCACTAAGTGTTTGGAATATTCTCCATCACACTTAGACATCACCAGGGGAAACATAAGAGTGTCGGCTCATAGCTGGTAGTTCTCTCCCGCAGGTTAGAGGTTGAGTGGAGGGTGTGCACGCATGTTCCCATGTTTGTGTGTGCATAGATGGGGCAGAGGAAGGATGTAGACGTGTCAAGAAGACCACAGCTGGGAGGCCCTGGCTGGGAAGGGTAGGAGAGAGGCAGAGGGACACACCACTGTATGTTGGGACCCAGAAAGTTGAACATCTCCCCACAGGGGGAAAAGTGAACATGGATACTCTTCTGCTTACAGTCACTTTTTAATAGTTTTCATGAGTGAGAGACCATATATGTGATCTGCAATGGGGAGAGGCAAATTCAGGGAGAATTACAGGTGTTTTTGGAGGTTGAGGAGGGAGGAAGGGATCCTGCCCTCAACTCTGCCCCCCTTCCTGGGCTCATAGTCTGGCTCCAGTGGTCTTCAGCAAGGGGCCTTCTGTGCAGAGCTGGCCTGTCCTCAGCCACACAGGCATGATGCTTGAGCCAGAGAGGAACCTAGCTTCTGACGGAGCCCATGAACACATGCTAGGCCTTCTTCTCATCCTACACCTGGTGGTAAAGAATTGATCTGGCAACACAGATGTGGAATCGATCTGGCAATGCAGGAGATGTGGGTTCAGTCTCCCGGGTTGGGAAGATCCTCTGGAGGAGGAAATGGTAACCCACTCCAGTATTCTTGCTTGGCAACCCACTCTAGTATTCTCTTCTCCAGTATTCTCTCCCATGGACAGAGGAGCTTGGCAGGGTACAGTCCATGGGGTCACAAAGAGTTGGATTTGACTTAGTGACTACATACAAATGTTATCTCTGACACATGACTCCAGGCCCTAAGGATTCTAGGCTAGTCTTATGGACCAAAACTGGAGACCACAACAGATTTGTGGACCAAATCTGTTCCCAGTATTTATAAACACTGACCCAACAGGGTGTTTGGAAGCACCCTAGGGCATGTGGTCACTTGCTTATTGCTCAGAACAGTTATTTTCCTTGGCCTAGATTCCTCTCTCCCTTCTTCCTTCTCCCTGGTATCTTTCTCTTTCTCCTCCCTATTCCCTTCTCCCTCTCTCCCCACGCTCCTTCCACACACAAACACACATGCTCCAGGGTGCCGGGAGCCAGTGTGAGGAATCCCACCCATGACAAGGTCATGAGGAAGGAAGCCTTACAAATTACAAGGACGTGATCAGGCTTCAGGGGTTTCCCCTGGAATTTCCTGAGCATCCATTCCCCAAAGCCAGAGTCTGCCTGCTTTACTGTGTTATGCTTTCTACCTACTCTTCTGACATTAACAGGGGGCTGTCCCCCATCACATTTTTCTGGGAAAAAAATTAATTTAGAGCTTTTAGATAATAAATCTCCTGGGCATAATATGAGTGTTTCGATCCAAAAACCCCTCTGATGGCTTTCTAGCCTGCCTGCAGGACTCACACAGCTGCACATGTGATTGTTTGAGGCCTCCCGACCACGGGAGGCACAGGAAGCTTAAAACATCCTAGGAATGTAGAGGCTTCCGAGCAGTCAAAATCACTAGAATAGGACTGATTAAAGGTTTCATTTGTTGAGCCAACACTTGCTGCCAAATTTTCATATCCTTTATTTTTAGATATAGTTGGTATATAGAAAAATAAGTAGTGGACCTGGTATTAGCAACATTAGATCTTTGAGTTGAGTGCTTTCTTTGTTATAACTCACTGCACCTTTGTTCTACAGGGATGTAACTTTATTTAGTACTTTGAGGGTGATGCAGAGTAAAGGAAAAACACTTCTAGGGAAAAGGAGTTTTCTGGTTGATAGACAATTATCCAGGAAGAGAGCCATAAAAATGTTAACAGGCCTCTTGGCCAGAAGATAATGTAAACCACCTGAGACCTTTTGTATATGGGAGGGTATGCAAAAAGAAAGCCTTGTCTCAGTGAGGGTCAGGACTGCTGCCCCTGCATAACTCTGCATATTCCATTATTTCTTTATGTACAACTTGAGGTATATAAGCTGATTTTTAAAAATAGTTTTTGGAGTCTTGCACCGATGCTGGGCTTCCCATGTCATTCTTTTCTCCCTTTTTGGCTGAATTCCCATCTGGTGTGTGGAGGCTCACCACGTCTACTTACTTGTCCTGGCTTCTCAGATCCGTAAGAGAGAGAGCCCAAGGCGGGCACTCTCCGTATTCAAACGGGCGCCAGTGGCCCAATGTAGATGGTGCAAGCTCCTTATCTGGAACGTTACTGGTTTTCCACATAAGCCAAGTTATTCAGCCTCCTTTTCCCCGCCTAACTATTTCTTCTCAACCTAATCTTATATCTCTAAATAAATAAGTTTTTCCTCACCAATGCCGTCCCCGCTTCAAATTCCTTGGATCCACCGGGACTGGACCCTAGCACTGGGGTGGGTTAGATGCTGCTCTGGTCCTGAAGTGATACTCTGTCTGAGCTCTGTGGGCTGACCTCATGGTGAGCCACTCTGTGGAGTATCTGCCGTCTGACCCTCCTCCTGACCTGTCCACAGTTAAGGGATAGAAGCCACACCTTACAGCTGAGTATCCAAAGGACACGATACATCATTAGGTACTCAACTGAAACCAATTTCTTTTTAATCCCTTCTCTAGAATTCAAGTCAGATGCAGTTAGCCAAGCAGTACACAGGGGCTAAAGACATATACTCTGCTTTTTTTCTCCTGTCCACTTTACATTTGCTTGGATTCATGTGAATTATTACAGGAGAAGTGTGTAGAGATGGCTGGTTATCTACAGAATCTGAGAGATGTTGTTTTGGTGTTTCTTTAAGTATGGATGAGCTAGAAAGCTGGAGTTAGATAAAGAGTTGAAACTGTAGTCAACATCAGTTAAAAAAACTTTAAATGAAGTAAATCTCAAGGGCCTACATTAAAGATTTATAGTAGGGAGTGATAAATACAGTCCAAGAGTGACATTAGGTCTCTTGGGTCAAATACGCTCTGAGAGTTGTTTCTGTACATAAAGTTTCACTGGGACATATCCATGTCCACCATTCACATATGGCCCACAGCTGCATTAAGTACAAGGACACAGGAAGAAAGGCCCAAGTTTTACAAAGCCTGATGCATTTACTATGTGGCCCTTTACAGGAATACTTTTCTGATCTCCTCCTGTAAGGAGTAAAAAGGGTCACTTCTTTACTTTCTCATGCCAGAATGTAAGCTCTTTGAAGGAGGGTCTGCATCTGCTGTGTTCAGCAATCCATTTTGAGCCAGGGAAGTGATACCACTATGTCAGCACCTGACATAGGCAGGAACACCCTAAACACTGATTAACATGTTGCTCTCTGGAAACATATATGTGACCTTCTCATTTTATCTCATGCAAAATTGCCAGAAGTGAGCATGTATTTTAAGAGTAAGCAGTATTTCAAGTATGGCTCATAGAATTCAACTTCTTTGTTGTATGGTCACAGACTAGGTGGTAAACATTCATTCTACCTTGCCCGTGGTGTTGTTCTTTGTTCTAAAGAGGTGGAAGCAATATCTTAGAAAAAGAAAGAAAGAAAAGGAAGAGAGAAAGAGAAAAAGGGAGGGAGAGAGAGAAAAAAGGAATGAAGGATAGAAGGAAGGAAAAGGATAGAAATAGAAGAGGAAAAATAAGGACAGTTCAGTTGGGAAGCTGAAGCTGTGGGTACTTCACTTGGAGCACAGACCCCACCATCCTAATGGGGGACACTCTCGCACTAGTGGTAGCAAATGGAAATCAAGTTAATCTTGGCATTAAGATAAATTCTTTAAATTTTTCCTTTGTTGCAATGAGAAACAGATTCACTTTAAAACAACTGTATCACTTTTAGGGTCAGACTAAAATATCAGCTATTATTCTAGCCACACAATCGAAAACCAAAGCAGTCTGTCAACTTGTGGTTCTTCAATTCCAGTAAGCTTTGGCTCCATCAATCCTTAATCCTTTCTTCTGAGACAGCTTCCATGGCATGCATACTTGATTGTTACTCCGGTATACTCCCCTGGATACAAGCCCCAAGTGCAACTGTGAACTCCATGAACTTGGCTGCTCTGTTTCCTGATGGCATCACCTCTGATGGTTACTCTCCAGGACACAAGCAGCTGTCCCCTCCTGTCACCTTGAAGATCAGGTAAATATTCAGTTAAAAATGTAACAAGTGAAGAAAATAGGAACATGCCTATTTTGCTACTCAGGGTGGCAACGGTATTCTCTGCCTATAAAGATCAACTTCTGTCTCACACAATGGAGCAAAGTGCAAGTTTCATTGTGACAGCTGATCAGAATGGAAGGATATGATTTTCCAGTTTTGTAAAGTTTCATAAAAGTAGACACCTGGTAGAAAACCACAAGGATGATTCCACCTGCCCCTCCTCTCTCTGCTTTTAGGGTTGGAAGGACACCCTCCTCTCCTGCTGAGGAACTGCGCCCTTGGTGCCTCACGGGACCTCACTTTGCAGAATGGCAGTCACACTGTACCCGGCAACAGCGAGCCTGTGGCACTTACTGAGCACTCAGCATACTCAGCCTCGGGTGCAGGGAGCACTCAGGCATTTCCTTCTTTAGCTGCTCAGCAACCCAGACAGCACTGCCCACATTCACGCATGAAAAGCTATGACCCGAATGGCCAACGACCTTCGATAGTAGGCCTAAGCTGGAATTTGCACCCAGGGCTTCCTCCTCAGGATTAAGGGAGACTTCATCTCCGTGTGCTGCTTGCCTCATTGGAATATTATGAGGACTAAATGAGATAATGCATTTTAGGACAAAACAGAGCCTGGAACAGTGTGGCCATTAGGTATTTTCCTTTGTTGTAGTTTTTAAAAAAGTCAGCAAAAATCCAAACAAAACTTATGGTAAATTCAGTAAAGACAATTAAAAACTTTTATTGGAGAATAGTTGATTTACAAAGTTGTGTTAGTTTCAGCTGTACGATAAAGTGAAAAGTGAAAGAAAGTGAAAGTCACTCAGTTGTGTCCAGCTCTTTGTCACCCCATGGACTGTAGTTCATGAATTTCAGGTCAGAATACTGGAGTGGATTAGCCTTTCCCTTCTCCCAACTCAGGAATTGAACCCAGTTCCCTCACATTGCAGGCAGATTCTTTACCAGCTGAGCCACAAGGAAAGCCCAAGAATACTGGAGTGGGTAGCCTATCCCTTCTCCAGGGGGTCTTCCCGACCCAGGAATTAAACTAGGGTCTCCTGTCTTGAATGTGGATTCTTTTACTAACTGAGCTATCAGGGAAGCCCAACAATAAAGTGTGTCATATATATATATATATAAAATACATTATATATATATAATATATACATATATATTTTGTATGTAATATATTATGTATATAAATATTACATTTATATATTATATAAAAGAATATATTATATATATAAATATATATACTAATATTATATCAGCTAAGCTAAGCTAAGGTAAGCTAAGTCACTTTAGTCGTGTCTGACTCTGTGCGACCCCATAGACGGCAGCCCATCAGGCTTCCCCATCCCTGAGATTCTCCAGGCAAGTACACTGGAGTGGGTTGCCATTTCCTTCTCCAACGCATGAAAGTGAGAAGTGAAAGTGAAGTCGCTCATAGTGACTCCATGGACTGTAGCCCACCAGGCTCCTCCATCCATGAGATTTTCCAGGCAAGAGTACTGGAGTGGGGTGCCATTGCCTTCTCCAATATTACATCAATATAATATATTTAATATTATATATAATATCAATAATATAACAATTATTATATGATATATAAAGTATATGATATATAAAATATACATTAATAGAATATATTAATAGAACATATCTATTATATATATATAAATATAGCTAATATATATATTCTTTTTGTATTATTTTTCCATATAGGTCATTGCAGAGTATTGAGTAGAGTTCCCTGTGCTACAAAGTAGGCCCTTATTAGTTATCTATTTTGTATATAGGAGTGTGTATATGTCAACCCCAGTCTCCTATTTTATCCCTCCACCCTACTTTTCCCCTGCAAATAAAACTTTAAAATTAACTGAAGAGTCTCAACAGCAGAAAGAACACACCAGAAGATAAAGTCTTATATGAGTGGTAACAGATGAGAAAAATTCACTTGATTTAAATAACAGAGAAAATAGACTGTAAAGTGCAATAAATAAATAAACAAAACAAAAGAGTCTTAGGGAACTATATGTGAATTACAAACCAGTTACTATTCATATCATCAAAGTCTCAAAAGAAAAAGGAGTAGACTGATAAAGTCTCAGAAGAAACAGTGGCTGAAAGCTTCTACAAGACATGAGCTTCCAGGTTCAACAGACTGAGCAAACCCCAACTGAAGCAAACCCAAATAATCCATGTTTAAATACATCAATATAATATTCATGAAAATAAGATCAAGAGAAAATCTGGAAAGGTGCTAGAGAGAAATAACATACTATATATGGGCAGATGTCAATGCAAACACCAATACAATTTTCATCTGAAACCACAGATGCCAGAACACGACACACCACACTTCAATTGCTAAAAGAAAATAACTATCACTGTGATTGTTCTACTCAGCCAGTGAAAATACCTCCCCCCTCCATATGCCCTGGCTCAGATGGTAAAGCAACTGCCTACAGTGTGGGAGACCCAGGTTCAATCCCTGGGTTGGGAAGATCTCCTGGAGAAGGAAATGGCAACCCACTCCAGTATTCTTGTCTGGAAAATCACATGGGTGGAGAAGCCTGGTAGGCTACAGTCCATGGGGTTGCAGAGTCAGACATGACTGAGCAACTTCACTTTCACTTTCCATATGATGAGAACAGAAAACACATTCTCAAAGAAGAATTCAGCAAATCTGTCACTAGTAAATCTCCCTTAAAGAATGACTAAAGGAAATTCTCTAAATTGAAAGAAAATGACAATGAAGAAATCTTGGAACTTCAGAATGGAAAAAAGAGCTTGAAGATGAGTAAGAGCAGGGATAATACAAAATAGACAATTCTTCTGATAAATTTAAATAATAATTGATGTCTAAATTTAACACTGATATGGTGTTCAATGTATGTGTAAAAACCTCTAAGACAATTATATCTAAAAAGTAAAGTGGGCCTAGGAAACTACACCTCACTCAATGTCATAAAACAATGAAACTATTATAAATCAAAAATGTATGTTATGATTCTAAGAGTGCGCATGAAGAAAAACATATAAAGCAATATCTTCAAGAACATTATAGCTAAATCAGAGTGGAATAGTAAAAATGTTCAAGTAACCCAAATAAGGATAACTAAAGAGAAACAGAGAAATGATTTAAAAAATTAAACAAAGGGAAAACAAATATGACAATGGCAGATTTAAATGTTAATATTTATATCAATAGTTATCTTAAATATAAATCAATTGGACACAACAATTAAAATATAGAAGTTGACAGTTGATTAAAAAACATGTTCCAACTATATGCTGTCTATAAGAAATTCACTTGAAACTCAACAACATAGGTAGAATGGAAGTAAGAATATGGAAAAAGGTAGCATGTGAAAGAATGAAATTAGAACACTTCCTAACATTATACACAAAGATAAACTCAAAATTGTTTAAAGACCAGAAACTATAAAACTATAAAACATAGGCAGAACACTGTATGACATAAATCACAACAAGATCCTCAATGACTCACCTCCTAGAGTAATGGAAATAAAAATAAACAAGTGGGACCAAATTAAACTTAAAAGATTTTGCACAGCAAAGGAAAATACAAGCCAACACTCAGAATGGGAGAAAACAATACCAAATGGAATAAATGACAGTGGATTAATTTTCAAAATATATAAGCAGCTTAAATCCCACGGATGGAGGAGCCTGGAAGGCTGTAGTCCATGGGGTCGCTAGAAGTCGGACATGACTGAGCAACTTCACTTTCACTTTTCAGTTTCATGCATTGGAGAAGTAAATGGCAACCTACTCCAGTATTCTTGCCTAGAGAATCCCAGGGACAGGGGAGCCTGGTGCGCTGCTGTCTATGGGGTCACACAGAGTCAGACACAACTGAAGCGACTTAGCATCAGCAGCATACAACTCAATACCAGAAAAACAAACAACCCAATAAAAAAGTGGCTAAAATACCTAAACATACATTTCTCCAAAGAAGACATACTGATGGCTAACAAGCACATGAAAAGATGCTCAACATCATTCATTATCAGAGAAATGCAAATCAAAACCACAATGAGATACCACCTCACACCAGTCAGAATGGCAGTCATCAAAAAAATCCACAAACAATAAACGCTGGAAAGAGTGTGGAAAAAAGGGGACCCTCTTGCACTATTAGTTGGAATGTAATTTGACACAGCCACTATGGAAGACAGCATGGAGATTCCTTAAAAACTAGGAATAAAACTACCAGCAATTCCACTACTAGGCATGTATCATGATGAAACCATAATTTAAAAAGACACATGTACCCCAGTGTTCATTGCAACACTGTTTACAATAGATAGGACAGGGAAGCAAGCCAGATGTCCATTGACAGATACATGGATAAAGAAGCTGTGGTACAAATATACAATGGAATATTACTCCGCCATAAAAGGAAACACATTTGAGTCAGTTCTAATGACTGACTAGGATGAACCTAGAGCCTACCACAGTGTGAATTATGTCAGAAAGAGAAAAAAACAACTATTGTATAGTAATACATACATATGGAATTTAGAAAGATGGTAGTGATGAGCATATTTGCAAAGCAGCAGTGGAGATGCAGATACAGAGAACAGAGTTATGGACATGGGCAGTGGGAAGGAAGGACAGGGCGAGACAAATGGAGAGAGTAGCATGGACGCGTATACACCACTGTATGTAAAACAGATAGTCAGCGGGAATTTGCTTTATGATTCAGGAAACCCAAACTAGGACTTGGTAACAATCTAGAGGGGTGAGAATGGGTGAAAGATTGGAGAGAGCTTCCAGAGGAAAGGGACACATGCATGCCTATGGTTGAATCATGTTGATGTATGGCTGAAACCAACACAATATTGTAAAGCAGGGGCAGTCCTAAGATGGCAGAGGAATAGGACGGGGAGACCTGTAAGAAATGCCGCGGGAAGAAAGAGCCACATCTAAGGACCGTTGATGAAGGCCTTTATTGGGCGGTCGCTCTCGGGCAGAACTCCAGGGGCGGGTGAGCAAAGAGACAAAGGGAGTCTGCGACTTATGCAAGGTGGGGCGAGGTTTTTATAGCCAGGGCTGGCGTTCAAGCCAGGTCTCCCCATATAGGGGAAAAAAGTGCGGGCTACAGCGGTGGTTGGTGTTCAAGGGCTCGGTGTCGGCACCTGGTTGGGCCAAGATACAGGGGGTTGGCCCCCGGAAGTCTGGTCTGCTCTCGGTTCTTGTTTGGGCGTTGGCCAACTGCCGGTGTTGGCCTGATGTCTTTTGTGGTCATGTGTCTATGTCGGCTGGCCCGACCTTTCAAGACCACTTTCTCCCCCACAAATTCATCAAAAGAACATTTAAATGCTGAGTAAATTCCACAAAACAACTTTGGAATGCTGGCAGAGGACATCAGGCACCCAGAAAAGTAGCCAGTGTTTTTGAAAGGAGATGGAGAAGTCTTGAGAATACTGTAAGAATAAGACTGAAAACCAGAAGCAGGTGGCTTAAGTCCAAATCCTGAAAACACCAGAAACTCCTGATTCCAGGGAACATTAATCGACAGGAGCTCTTCAAACGCCTCCAGATCTACACTGAAACCAAGCATCACCCAAGGGCCAGCAAGTTCCAGAGCAAGACATACCACGCAAATTCTCCAGCAACACAGGAACACACCCCTGAGCTTCAATATACAGGCTGCCCAAAGTTACTACAAACCCACTGACATCTCATAACTCATTACTGGACACTTTATTGCACTCCAGAGAGAAGAAATCCAGCTCCACCCACCCACCAGAACACAGACACAACTTCGTTAGCCAGGAAACCTTGACAAACCACCCATACAACCCCACCCACAGTGAGGAAACTCCACAATAAAGAGAAATCCACAAACTGCCAGAATACCAAAAGGCCACCCCAACCACAGCAGTATAAACAAGATGAAGAGACAGAGGAATACCTAGTAGGTAAAGGAACAGGATAAATGCCCACCAAACAAAACAAAAGAGGAAGAGATAGGGAATCTACCTGATAAAGAATTCCGAATAATGATACTGAAAATGATCCAAAATCTTGAAAGCAAAATGGAATCACAGATAAACAGCCTGGAGACAAGGACTGAGAAGATGCAAGAAAGATTTAACAAGGGCCTAGAAGAAATAAGAGTCAATATATAATGAATAATGCAATAAATGAGATCAAAAACACTCTGGAGGCAACAAATAGTAGAATAACAGAGGCAGAAGATATGATTAGTGAAATAGAAGATAGAATGATAGAAATAAATGAAGTAGAGATGAAAAAAGAAAAACGAATTAAAAGAAATGAGGACGATCTCACAGACCTCCAGGACAATATTAAACACCCCAACAATCGAATCACAGGAGTCCCAGAAGAAGAAAACAAAAAGAAAGACCATGAGAAAATACTTGAGGAGATAATAGTTGAAAACTTCCCTAAAATGGGGAATAAAATTATCACCCAAGTCAAAGAAACCCAGAGAGTCCCAAACAGGATAAACCCAAGGCGAAACATACCAAGACACATATTAATCAAATTAACAAAGGTCAAACACAAAGAACAAATATTAAAAGCAGCAAGTGAAAAACAACAAATAACACACAAGGGATTCCCATCAGAATAACAGCTGATCTTTCAATAGAAACTCTTCAGGCCAGGAGGGAATGGCAGGACATACTTAAAGTGATAAAAGAAAATAACCTACAGCCCAGATTACTGTACCCAGCAAGGATCTCATTCAAATATGAAGGAGAAATCAAAAGCTTTACACACAAGCAAAAGCTGAGAGAATTCAACACCACCAAACCAGCTCTCCAACAGATGCTAAAGGATCTTCTCTAGACAGGAAACACAAAAAGAGTGTATAAACTTGAACCCAAAACAATAAAGTAAATGGCAACGGGATCATACTTATCAATAATTACCTTAAATGTAAATGGGTTGAATGCCCCAAACAAAAGGCAAAGACTGGCTGAATGGATACAAAAATAAGACCCCTATATATGTTGTCTACAAGAGACCCACCTCAAAACAAGGGACACATACAGACTGAAAGTGAAGGGCTGGAAAAAGATAGTCTATGAAAATAGAGACCAAAAGAAAGCAGGAGTAGCAATACTCATATCAGATAAAATAAGACTTTAAAACAAAGGCTGTGAAAAGAGACTAAGAAGGACACTACATAATGATCAAAGGATCAATGCAAAAGAAGATATAACAATTATAAATATATATGCACCCAACATAGGAGCACTGCAATATGTAAGACAAATGCTAACAAGTATGAGAGGGGAAATTAACAATAACACAATAATATTGGGAGACTTTAATACCCCACTCACACCTATGGATAGATCAGCTAAACAGAAAATTAACAAGGAAACACAAACTTTAAATGATACAAAAGACCAGTTAAACCTAATTGACATCTATAGGACATTTCACCACAAAACAATGAATTTAACCTTTTTCTCAAGTGCACACGGAATATTCTCAAGGATAGATCACACCCTGGGCCATGAATTTAGCCTTGGTAAATTTTTTTCAAAAATGAAACCATTCCAAGCATCTTTTCTGACCACAGTGCAGTAAGATTAGATCTCAATTACAGGAGAAAAACTATTAGAAATTCCAACATATGGAGGCTGAACAACACGCTGCCGAATAAACAACAAATCACAGAAGAAATCAAAATATGCATAGAAACGAATGAAAATGAAAACACAACAACCCAAAACCTGTGGGACACTGTAAAAGCAGTGCTAAGGGGAAAGTTCATAGCAATACAGGCATACCTCAAGAAATAAGAAAAAGTCAAACACATAACCTAACTCTACACCTCAAGCAACTAGAAAAGGAAGAAATGATGAACCCCAGGGTTAGTAGAAGGAAAGAAATCTTAAAACTTAGGGCAGAAACAAATGCAAAATAAACAAAAGAGACTATAGCAAAAATCAACAAAGCAAAAAGCTGGTTCTTTGAAAGGATAAATAAAATTGACAAATCATTAGCCAGACTCAACAAGAAACAAAGGGTGAAAAATCAAATCAATAAAATTGGAAATGAAAATGATGAGATCACAACAGACAACACAGAAATACAAAGGAGCATAAGAGACTACTACCAGCAATTATATGCCAATAAAATGGACAACGTGGAAGAAATGGACAGATTCTTAGAAAAATCCAACTTTCCAAAATTGAACCAGGAAAAAATAGAAAATCTTAACAGACCCATCACAAGCACAGAAATTGAAACTGTAATCAGAAATCTTCCAGCAAACAAAAGCCCAGATCCAGATGGCTTCACAGCTGAATTCTACCAAAAATTTAGAGAAGAGCTAACACCTATCCTACTCAAACTTCCAGAAAATTGCAGAGGAAGGTAAACTTCAAAACTCAATCTATGAGGCCACCATGACCCTATTACTAAAACCAAAGATGCTACAAAGAAAGAAAACTACAGGCCAATATGATTAATGAACATAGATACAAAAATCCTTAACAAAATTCTAGTGATCAGAATCCAACAACACATTATAAAGATCATACACCATGACCAAGTGGGCTTTATCTCAGGGATGTAAAGAGTCTTCAATATCTGCTAACCAATCAGTGTAATACATACACCACATTAACAAACCGAAAAATAAAAGCTATATGATTATCTCAATAGACGCAGAGAAAGCCTTTGACAAAATTCAACATCCATTTATGATAAAAACTCTCCAGAAAGCAGGAATAGAAGGAACATACCTCAACATAATAGAAGCTATATATGACAAACCCACAGCAAACATTATCCTCGATGGTGAAAATTTGAAAGCATTTCCCCTAAAGTCAGAAAGAAGAAAAGGGTGCCCACTTTCACCACTACTATTCAACATAGTTTTTGAAGTTTTGGCCACAGCAATCAGAGCAGAAAAAAAAATAAAAGGAATCCAAATTGGAAAAGAAGATGTAAAACTCTCACTGTTTGCAGATGACATGATCCTCTACATAGAAAACCCTAAAGACACCACCAGAAAATTACTAGAGCTAATCAATGAATATGATAAAGTTGCAGGATATAAAACCAACACATAGAAATCCCTTTCATTCCTATACACTAATAATGAGAAAATAAATAAACTAAGGAAATAATTCCATTCACCATTGCAATGAAAAGAATAAAATACTTAGGAATATATCTACCTAAAGAAACTAAAGACCTATATATAGAAAACTATAAAACACTAATGAAAGAAATCAAAGAGGACAATAATAGATGGAGAAATATACCCTGTTCATGGATAAAAAAATCAATATAGTGAAAATGAGTACCCAAAGCAATCTATAGATTCAGTGCAATCCCTAGCAAGCTACCAACTGTATTTTTCACAGAGCTAGAACAAATAGTTTCACAATTTGTATGAAAATACAAAAAACCTCGAATAGCCAAAGCAATCTTGAGAAAGAAGAATGGAACTGGAGGAATCAACCTGCCTGACTTCAGGCTATACTACAAAGCCATAGTCATCAAGACAGTATGGTCCTGGCACAAAGACAGAAATATAGATCAATGGAACAAGATAGAAAGTTGAGAGATAAATCCACACACCTATGGATGTCTTATTTTGACAAAGGAGGCAAGAATATACAATGGAGAAAAGACAATCTCTTTAACAAGTGATGCTGGTAAAACTGGTCAACCACTTATAAAAGAATAAAACTAGAACACTTTCTAACACCATACACAAAAATAAACTCAAAATGGATTAAAGATCTAAATGTAAGACCAGAAACTATAAAACTCCTAGAGGAGAACATAGGCAAAACACTCTCCGACGTAAACCACAGCAGGATCCTCTATGACCCACCTCCCAGTATACTGGAAATAAAAGCAAAGATAAACAAATGGGATCTAATTAAAATTAAAAGCTTCTGCACAACAAAGGAAACTATAAGTAAGGCGAAAAGACAGCCTTCTGAATGGGAGAAAACAATAGCAAATGAGGCAACTGACAACTAATGTCAAAAATATACAAGCAACATATGCAACTCAATTCCAGAAAAATAAACAACCCAATTAAAAAATGGGCCAAAGAACTAACAGACATTTCTCCAAAGAAGACATACTGATGGCTAACAAACACATGAAAAGATGCTCAACATCACTCATTATCAGAGAAATGCAAGTCAAAACCACAATGAGGTACCATTTCACACCAGTCAGAATGGCTGCTATCCAAAAGTCTCAAGCAATAAATGCTGGAGAGGGTGTGGAGAAAAGGAACCCTCTTACACTGTTGGTGGGAATGCAAACTAGTACAGCCACTACGAATAACAGTGTGGAGATTTTTTGAAAAACTGGAAGTAGAACTGTTTTATGACCCAGCAATCCCACTGCTGGGCATACACACTGAGGAAACCAGAACTGAAAGAGACACGTGTACCCCAATGTTCATCGCAGCACTGTTTATAATAGCCAGGACATGGAAGCAACCTAGATGACAATCAGCAGACGAATGGATAAGAAAGCTGGGGTACATATACACAATGGAGTATTATTCAGCCATCAAAAAGAATACATTTGAATCAGTTCTAATGAGGTAGATGAAACTGGAGCATATATACAGAGTGAAGTAAGCCAGAAAGAAAAACACCAATACAGTATACTAATGCATGTATATGGAATTTAGAAAGATGGTAATAATAACCCTGTATGCGAGATAGCAAAAGAGACACAGATGTATAGAACAGTCTTTGAACTCTGTGGGAGAGGGAGAGGGTGGAATGATTTGGGCGAATGGCATGGAAACCCATATAATATCATAAGAAATGCATTGCCAGTTCAGGTTCAATACAGGATCCTTGGGGCTAGTGCTCTGGGATGACCTGGAGGGATAGTACAGGGAGGGACATGATGGGGGGTTCAGGATGGGGAACAGGTGTACGCCCGTGGCGGATTCATGTTGATGTGTGGCAGAACCAATACAATATTATTAAGTATTTAGCCTCCAATTAAAATAAACAAATTTAAATAAATATTGTAAAGCAATTATCCTCCAATTAAAAATATTTTTAATGGAGAAATACATACCATAAAATATTAATTTTAAGCAAATGGAGGAATAGGTCTATTAATATATCATGAAGCAGACTTCAGATAAAGATAATTACTAATGACACAAAGACACTACATAATGATAGAAAGATCATTTCTTCAAGACAATATAACAGCAATATGCTATGAAGATCAAAGTGCATAAAGCAAAAATTGATAGAGCTATAGACACAAAAAATTCACAACTATGATTGTAGATTTAAAACCCCACTCAGACTATTGACAGAACTATTAGGCAGATCATCGAGGACACAGAAGAACTGAACAAATCAGTTTATAAACAGAACCTGTAAAATAATTCACACATGTAGAAAAACTCCAGCCTAAAACAGAAGAGTACACATTTTTAATCCAATATCTTTGAAGCATTTACCAAGATAGTCCGTATCTTAGGCCATACAATAAACTTCAAGAAATTTAAAGTAATTGGAAACATCCAGAATTTGTTCTCTTATAAAAAGAAAATAAAAATAGAAATAAAAAGGAGAGGACAATAAGAAAATCACAACATACTTTACATAATTTATAGGTGTAGTTTATATATCAAAGAAAAATTTTTTAATGCATGAAACTGAATGAAAGTGAAAGTGCAACATATCAAAATATGTGGAATGACGCTAAAGCAATGCTTCATGGGAAATTTATAGCACTGAATGTGCTTTACATTAGAAAAAAGATCAAAATTCAGAAATCTAAATTATTAACCAAAAAAAAAGCAAAATAAACCCAAAGCCAGAGAAAGAAATGAAATAACAACCATAAGAGCAGAAATTAAAGGCATTGAAAACAGGAAAACAATAGATAAAAAACAATGGCACAGAAAATCTGATTTTTCAAGTCAGTAAAAGTGAAAAACCTCTAACAAGAAGGAAAAGTAGAACAAAGCCACAAATCACCAATATCAGGAGTGAGACAGAGGATATTCCTACAGATCTTCCAGCCATTCAGAAGAAATGGTGGATACTATCAACAACATCCCACTCAAATGTGATAATTAGGAAAAGATGGAACAATTTCTCAAAAATCTAAACCTGCCAAAATTCAACTTAGATCAAACAGAAAACCTGAATTGTCTTTTACTTTTAATAAATATAATAATAATTTAAAAGCTCCCCTCAAATAAATCTTCAGACCCAGATGGTTTCATTGGAGAATTTTACTCACATTCCAAATATAATTAACCCCAATTTTGTATGATTCCTTCCATTATTTGTGTTTGGAGTATAAGCTTCCTGAAAGCAATGATCGGATTTATATTTTTCAGTCAGTCAGTTCAGTCACTCAGTCATGTCTGACTCTTTGCAACCCCATGAACTGCAGAATGCCAGGCCTCCCTGTCCATCACCAACTCCTGGAGTTCACCCAAATCCACATCTATTGAGTTGGTCGTGCCCTCCAACCATTCCATCCTCTGTCATCCCCTTCACCTCCCACTTTCAATCTTTCCCATCATCACAGTCTTTTCAAATGAGTCAGTTTTTCACATCAGGTGGCCAAAGTATTGGAGTTTCAGCTTCAACATCAGTCCTTCCAATGAACACCCAGGACTGACCTCCTTTACAAGGGACTGGATGGATCTTCTTGCAGTCCAAGGGACTCTCAAGAGTCTTCTCCAACACCACAGTTCAGGCACTCAGCTTTCTTTACATCCAACTCTCACATCCATACATGACCACAGGAAAAACCATAGCCTTGACTAGACAGACCTTTGTTGGCAAAGTAATGTCTCTGCTTTTGAATATGCTGTCTAGGTTGGTCATAACTTTCCTTCCAAGGAGTAAGCATCTTTTAATTTCATGGCTGCAATCACCATCTGTAGTGATTTTGGAGCCCTCCAAAAATAAAGTCTGCCATTGTTCCCACTGTTTTCCCATCTATTTGCCATAAAGTCATGGGACCGGATGCCATGATCTTTATTTTCTGAATGTTGAGCTTTAAGCCAATTTTTTCACTCTCCACTTTCATTTTCATCAAGAGGCTTTTTAGTTCCTCTTCACTTTCTGCCATAAGGGTGGTATCATCTGCATATCTGAGGTGACTGATATTTCTCCTGGCAATCTTGATTCCAGCTTGTGCTTCATTCAGCCCAGAGTTTCTCATGATGTACTCTGCATATAAGTTAAATAAGCAGGGTGACAATATACAGCCTTGACATACTCCTTTTCCTATTTGGAACCAATCTGTTGTTCCATATCCAGTTCTAACTGCTGCTTCCTGACCTGCATACAGATTTCTCAAGAGGCAGGTCAAGCGGTGTAGTATACCCATCTCTCTCAGAATTTTCCACAGTTTATTGTGATCCACACAGTCAAAGGATTTGGCATAGTCAATAAAGTACAAATAGATGCTTTTCTAGAACTCTCTTGCTTTTTCAATGATCCAGCGGATGTTGGCAATTTGATCTCTGGTTCTTCTGCTTTTTCTAAATCCAGCTTGGACATCTGGAAATTCACGGTTCGTGTATTGCTGAAGCCTAGCTTGGAGAATTTTGAGCATTACTTTATTAGCGTGTGAGATGAGTGCAGTTGTGCAATAGTTTGAGCATTCTTTGGCATTGCCTTTCTTTGGGATTGGAATGAAAACTGACCTTTTCCAGTCCTGTGGCCACTGCTGAGTATTCTAAATTTGCTGGCATATTGAGTGCACCACTTTCATAGCATCATCTTTTAGGATTTGAAACAGCTCAACTGGAATTCCATCACCTCTACTGGCTTTGTTCATAGTGATGCTTCCTAAGGCCCACTTGACTTCACATCCAGGATGTCTGGCTCTAGGTGAGTGATCACACCATTATGATTATCTAGGTCATGAAGATTTATATTTTTAATAACAAGCAAAGCACCTGGGATGGAGTAAGTGATTAGCAAATAGCAAGGTGAATGAATAACCATGCAGAGGAAATTCCCTCAGAGAATACTGCAGAGTAATAGGTGTTATTGTTGTTTTGTCACTAAGTCATGTCTGACTCTTTGTGACCCCATGGATTGTAGCCTGCGAGGCTCCTCTGTCCATGGAATTTCTCAGGGAAGAAGACTGAAGTGGGTTGACAACTCCTTCTCCAGAGATAAAACACAGATCTTCTTCATTAACAGGTAGATTCTTTACTACTGAGCCACCTGGGAAGCCCAAAGGGTGTACATGGGTTCATATAAAATACATATATTAAAGTCACCTGATTGATATAAATTCAAATTATTGATTGTGTTTGCCCCTAGGGACAGGAGCAGGATTATGTGGCAAATGGTTGGATAACTCCTTTTACACAGTATACTTCTCTAATCTATACAATTATTTTTCATTCAGAGCACATGTTCATACATTGCTCTTGGAAAGCAAACATTTTTTTAAGTAGACCAAGGAAGAAAATAATGCATGTTTTAGTGTTTAAATAAAATATACTTAAGCAGTTTTTTAAGAAGAAACTTTTAAGAAGAAACAGTGCAACACTTTTTGCACTGTTGGTGGGAAGGTACATTGACACAGTCACTGTAGAAAATAGTATGTTGACTCCTTAAAAAATTAAAAATATTATCCAACAGCCTCATTCCTGGCTATATATCTCAAAGAAATAAAATCACTGTCTAAAAGAGTTATCTGCAGGCCAATATCCATTATATCATTAGCATTATTCACAATAGTCAAGACATGGAGTTAACCTGTGTCCACTGATGAATGAATGGATAAAGAAAATGTGGTGTATACAGACAATGGAATATTGTTAAGCCATAAAAAGTCCTGCCATTTGTGACAACATATATGAACTCTAAGGGCTCTATGCCAAGTGAGATTAAATCAGACAGAGAGACGTACTGTATGATCGCACTTATATGCAGACTCTAAAATCATAAATTCAGAGAATACCTTGGGGTTGCCAAAGATGGGGGCTGTGGAAGTGGGAAAATGGGTAAAGGTGGCCAAAAGGGAAAATTTTCCAGCTATAAAATCAATAAGATCTTAGTGTATAAT
Source organism: Nanger dama (assembly GCA_917880005.1). Taxonomy (NCBI): domain Eukaryota; kingdom Metazoa; phylum Chordata; class Mammalia; order Artiodactyla; family Bovidae; genus Nanger; species Nanger dama. Next base: position 4,313,733 of record CAKJTW010000044.1, on the reverse strand, counting down.
ATATAGCATGATTTTACGTTAACAATTAACAATATGGATCATAAGAAAGTAGGTCTTAAAAGTTGTCATAAGGAAAATCATTGCAACTGAGAGGTTAACAGGCAGGAAGGCCAGGGGTCTCCAAACGGAGGAAATAGCCTGCAAGTGTCAGACATTTTATCTCTCTTAAGCGCCAGGAGGAAACAAAACTAGCGATACTTTTTCCTTCTCTATACAAATTTAAAAGGAGGTTTCTCTTAAAATTCTGTGTTGCTATAATGACACCTAGTTTCACTTAAAGTTAACCATTGCCTTTTTCTTATGGAAATGTTTATCTTAAGCTATGTTAATGTACTATGTATTTGCCCCAAGCTCTGTCTTCAAGTCAGTTCCGCCTTTTGGGCTCAGACCTACCTGATAACCCAATATGTTATACTCCGATATTGTTCCTCTAGTCTATGTAAATGAAACTATTTGTATGGTGATCTGCCCTTCTTCAAGATTCAAGTTAATCAGTTCATGGCCCAAGATAAACCATTTAGAGCCAAAGTTATCCCAAAATACATCTTATGGGTGAGGGGCCTGGTGCCATTCTAAGTTTTGAGACATTCCTTTCTTTCATTAACAAACTGCTGATGACTATATAACATCCAGCTGAAGACTAGCAGGGGGTACTCTTTCTACCCCCTTCTGATGCCTATGTCAGAAGCTTTCTCTATCTCCTTTATACTTTAATAAAACTTTGTTACACAAAAGCTCTGAGCGATCCAGCCTCGTCTCTGGCCCCGGATTGAATTCTTCTCCTCTGGGGGCCAAGAATCCCGGCGTCGTGATTCAACAACAACCTTTCACAACCATATGAAGTGATAGACTTTAACTAATCTTACTGCAGTAATTATTTTGAAAAAAATATATATTTGTATCAAATCACCATGCTGTACACCTAAAACTAATACAATTTATATGTCAACTATATCTAGATTAAGCTGGGGCAAAAGCCATACTTTGACAGTTTTTCAAGGGCCAGAGCCATTTCAATCACTTCTTCGCCTCCTTCAAAACAGCACTTCTGGTAATTAAATGTGCACTGTGCGGGATAACATCAAGGAGTTGGGATCCAAAGCACTGGCTTTGTACCCAGCTCTCCTCTCGCCTTCGTGGTGCAGCCTGGGCACCTGCTTCATCACTGGGTTCTCATCATCTCCATCTCACAGCAGGAGCTAAAAGAGTGGTACAAAGTCAATGTTTTTTTTCCTTTCTAGTCTTTCTATTATCCCAGGGGAGACTAAGATAGGTTATTTACACTTTATCATTCAGACCTATGGCCACATGATCAGATACATGTTTGCCATACACTTAAAACCCCAGCTGATCATTTCATGGTCCATCTTTAAAGAAAAAAAAAAACTGAAAGAAAAGAGACAAACATTTGTCATCTGTAAAATAATATTTCCCAAAGTGGGAAATCAAGGATTTTAAAAATCCACCACTTAAGGCTCTTAGATGAACTGATCATTCCTCATTGAAAACTAAAAATAAATCATAAAAGCACAAGTTTTATTTTTTTGCTGTTTTTCCTCTATTTAGCTTAACATCACCCTAAGACAGAATCCTTGCTTATGAGGGCATGTCTTATTAGGATTTCTGTAAGCATCAGCTGCCCATCAGCTGCCTGAACCAGCAGTGGCTCATTTTTGTCAAGTGGGCATCCTGTTAATTAGGCTGGTAAGCATGCACACTGCTGTGTCTCTCAGCAGGGCTCCTCTGATTCCCAGCAGCTGCAGATTCACACGAACAGCTGGATATTCAATATGACCACTAGACTTTAGCACAAATGTGTCTGGCTGGTAGCTGTGTGGGAAGCTCTTTATTCTAACCTCGCAGCTAAATGCCCTCCTCAAGTCATCTCTTTCAACTCTCAGTGAGTAGAAACTGTTACCTCCATTGTGGAGTGGAAGCCCGTTCCAGGCACCAGGTCCTTCGATTCTTATGTGAATCCAGACACAGAACAGTCTTTCTGAATCCTGAGTCTAACACAGTATCTAGTATAGTATATAACTAAGTATCTAGTATAGTCTGGTAGAAAAAAAGGTCAAGTAATATCGTAACTAGGACCTTGGAATCTGAATATGACCAGAGAGTGCCACTTTTGAGTGCTGCAGTCTTTGGTTTCCTGCTGCTTACCTATGGTTTCCTGGTGGCTCAGACGAAAGGATTGGCCTGCAAAGCAGGAGATGCAGGGTTCGATCCCCGGGTCGGGAAGATCCCCTGGAGAAGGGAACAGCAACCCACTCCAGTATTCTTGCCTGGAGAATCTCAAGGACAGAAGAGCCTGGCGAGCTACAGTCCATGGGATTACAAGAGTCAGACATGACTCAGCAACTAACACTTTACCTGTCACTTAACACTTCGAGGAGTGTTTACAGAAGTATGATGCTCAGTATGTATGTGTAAGTGAATGAATAATCATTTACTATTGGTGTATCATGTAACAGAAAAAGGGAAATGGCCTCCACAAAGATGTGGTGGGGATGCACATGTGTGGTCAGATGGCATACACATGATAGACGTCAGCATAGAAGAGACAGAACTAGAAATTCATTCAGACAGAAATCATGGAATCTGCTTCTGGCCCTAACCTCAGCCTGATCCTTTCAGTGGATGCTCGGGAGTGGTCACACATCTGTAACAGTGTGCCTCATTTGTTGCATCCCCGGGTACTTGCTTGTCACACAAATCTGGCCTAAGATGAGAGTCCAGATAAGGCTTGTAGTATTAACCAAGGGCATGAGTGGTAGAGGCCTGTCTTCTGTTTTTCCCTTCCTGATGGATAAAACCTAAAATGAAGAACTCGGGGGTAGTGAGAGAGTTTTCTTGGGTAGGTTGAAAAGGAGTCCCAGGCTCTTGCGGAGCAGAAAGATCTAAACCTTTTTTTCTACACGCCTTCATCTTAGTCACATAAGACATTTTTTTCTTAAACTCTGAGTTCTTATGACAACAATCTAAGAGTAACTTTCTTTAAGACTTAAATTTCAATAATTTAAGACTTAAATTTCTTTAATCCCAGAGTGAAAAACTGCACAACAAAACAACTTATCTTGCTCAAGGGATGTGTTTCCCTAAACTCTGTACTAATGACTATACAACAACAGTGTATCCTGCTCAAGGACATACTTCTCATTCTTAACGAGAGCCTTCTGACTAATCCTTTTCTGGTAAGACCTTTCTACTGTTCTAATCCTTTTATCTTAAGATGCATGTTATGGGAGTGGGTCTGGTAAGACCTTTCTATTGTTAGTAACCAACTGAAAACGTATATAAGGCCTTGATAACTAGCAAGTGGGGGCACCCTCTGTCCCCTTCTGATGTCTGTGTCAGATGCTTTCTCTGTCCCTTTTACACTGTGATGAAAACTCTTCTGCACAAAAGCTCTGAGCGATCAAGCCTCGTCTCTGGTCCCGAAGCTAAATTCTCTTCTTTGGAGATCAGGAATCTGGCACCATTCACCATAAGCTATCAGTAGGACAGGTGCCGACTTGAGATTCCCTAATGATAACACCCTCTAAATGCCCATGTGGTATGGGCAGCTCTTAGTGGCTCTTCCCCCAAGACACTGAACAGAGGCTGCTCTTAATAAAAATCCTCCTGCCAGGCACCTACTCACAATTCTCCACCCTGAAATGTTGAGAGATAGGTAGATTTGATAGTGGTGAGATATTTATTTAATTTTAGCCCTTCAGTTCCTTAGATCCTTACTGAAATGCTCCGTGTCGTGAAGGTTGAAACTGGGGCTCTTGTAAGCAGAGACAGTACAGTCTATAATAGCAGCCGATGTGAGAGAGGAATTTCCAACACTGCTATGGACTGAACTAGGTCCCTCCAAATTCGTATGTTGAGGCCGTAACTCCCAATGTGATTACATTCAGAGATTAGGCCTCTACAGAAGTAATTAAGGCTAAATGAAGTCATAGATGACCCTGGTAAAATTAGAGTCTTTATATGATTAGTGTTCACTGTGTACACAGAGGAGGTCCCACCTGCAAGCCAGGAAGCAGATTCTTACCTGTCACCAGATCAATCTCAGACTTGTGGTGTCCAAAACTGAGAAATAAATTTCTGTTTTTTAAGTCAACCAGTCTACATATTCTGTTAGAACAGACTAAAACAAACCCTAAAATACTAAGCCAAAACAATTTTGCATATTAGGTTGGTTAGTCCAAATCTTGAGTCCTAAGTAGTTATAAGCTAGACAATTTCCAGTGGCCATGATGAGTGCATATACTAACAGTGACAACATGTGAATGGTGAAGAGCACTTACCAGTTGATTTGGGCCCAGAAAAGACCAAGGAGAAAATAATAATAAAAGAAAATAGTGCTGGTGGCTATGGTGTGTTTCAGTTATCCCTGGAACTGACCCTGGCTACACACACACACACACACACACACACACACACACACACACACACACACACTGTATAGATTTTAGAAAAGGGATCCAGGTCAGAGTACTGTTAACCGTGTAAGTGATTCATGTCTGCAGCCCTGCAGGAAGCAGAGAGTAAAAGAGGAGTGGAACCTGGCTCAGGGCAGTGGGGTGACGGTGAACCATGGAAGGTAAATGCAGGCTATGCAAACAAGGAGTGTCTACCGAACTATCAGGGAGGCACTGAGCCATTTGTGGATGGAAACACACCATCAAAATTAACTGAAAATAAATGATCTGGAAGAATTTTATAGATGCTGTTTTGTTGAGGGTCATTTTTTTTTCCTTTCACTCAAGCCATTTGCCCATCTATTCAGAGTTGCTGCTGAAAGATATGTGTGTGGTGTGTGTTAGTAGCTAAGTTGTGTCCAACTCTTTGTGACCTCAAGGACTCATCAGGCTTCTCTGTCCATGGAGTTCTCCAGGCAAGAATACTGGAGTGCATTGCCATTCCCTTCTCCAGGGGATCTTCCCAACCCAGGGATTGAACCTGGGTATTCTGAGTTGCAGGCAGATTATTTACTATCTGAGCCAGCAGAGAATCTATTCAATATTCTCAACCAATGGTTCTCAAGCCTTTACATACTTAGACAGTGCTAATAAGGTTCTTCAGAAACAGCATTTGTTCATGGAAGACATGCCCAATTTTTTCTCTCCTGCTCCAAGTGCTAACCAACACCTCTGTGAGCACTGCAATGAGAAAACAAGTGCCTGACCCCAGCATTTCCTGGGAAAGCTGAAGACCCTGACTGTTCATCAGGAAGTCTGCAATCCACGCAGATGAGTAGCACACAAGATCCACCATGAGACAGCACTGCTCAGACTCCTCGGAGCTGAATCTAAGAGGGAATGAGCTTACTGTGAACCAGTACAGTTTGGCAACAGGAAGGAAAGAGGCACAGTCTGAAGGCATACAAGGCTGAGGAGATGATTCTCCCCTTTCTCACAGTGATTCTCCCCTTTCTCACCTCAGATAACTGTTTTCTTTTCCAAACACTCAGTGCTTCTTCTGGCCTCCATTTACTGTAGGTTTTGAAATTAATACCATGAAAAAATAAATAACAGGTGACAAGAAATCAGGAATCAAACTAAAGTTCTGAAAATTCAAGGTCCCTGACAGGCAATAGAATCCTAGGATGTTCTTTTTCTTTGTATTCTAGGAATGTACGAATTCTAAATACTATGAAACTGGAAACTGCTCACTTAGGTAGCTCCTGCTTCAAGTTTTCATAGTATAGCACAGGGAAACATGATAAATAGCATAGAGTCAGACTGAGCATAAAGCTATCAGATTTTTATCCACCTAAATCAAAGGAAATTGTTATACAAAGAAGTTATAGACTGAAAACAAGCAATTACAAAACTAGAGCCACCATTATCAACAAAAGTAGAAAATGCACAGAGGATCTTATTTTGGATGTACCAAATGCACTATTATCTTGGAGATAAAATGAATACAAAGTGACATTGTGTACTGCATTGTATGGGACAGGGGACAGTGCATGGAGCTTTGCTTTGCAACACATCCTTGGAAGGCTGACAATACTGTATCACTAGACTGCTAAACTGGACATGTTTTAAAATGGTAAATCATGGTACTTCAATGATGCTTATTTTCATTTTAAAATAAGTCATATTTCTGATTCTGACATTGATCTGAATTCCTGAAAAGGAATTTTCACCATTTCTGACTTTCAGGCTTGTGTGAGTTTTGTTTTGTTTTTAACTACAAGCAAGTATTGAATGAATCAGTAATACTTATCAATACTTGAAGCATCTATGAAAAGCTGGTTTGTTTAAGGTAGTACCCTGGGCATCCCTGCAATGTTTTTAAGAAATTGAAATGCATGTTGGAGCAGTTCAGGGCATTCCCCTGCTATTAACCACAGACATGAGACATCCAGGTAGGTGTGACACACACAAGCCAAACCACTCTTTCCCCATTAATCAGAGAGTCATAACTTGGGCTCTGTCACTGATGCTCTTCACTACCTTCTTTATAATCAGGCGTTGAGTTCAGCATCGCATCTCTGGCATTTTCCAAGCTCTCCTTCCAGTAGAAAAGGACACAGGGGGAATTTTACACAACCAGTCTGAAAACTTCCAACTCTTTCAGCACTCCACCATGCAAGTTCTTGGATTTGAACCCTCTTCTGGGAAGCGTGCCTGACTTTTAAGAGCAGAGTCAACCTCTAGTGTTAAAATAACTAGTTAAGGAGGCTATTAGTCCAAAGTTGCTCTAAAACCCTGGTAACTGCCTGCATAAGCAAACCTAAACCTAAACCGAAGTCAATTCCTGTAAACGCAATGGTATCCCAGAAAATGAAGTTTAAGAACAACCCATCATAAATAACCACCAAGGCTTTCCTGAGTAAGAAAACTGCTTAATCTGTAATCAGTCAAATAAATATCTTACTTTGCTTCCCCATCTGCTCAAAAAAGGGCTTTCCCAGTGGCTCAGTGGTAAAGAATCCACCTGCAGTGCAGGAGACATAAGAGACGTGGGTTCAGTCCCTAGGTTGGAAAGATCCCCTGAAGGAGGGCATGGTAACCCACTTCAGTATTCTTACCTGGAGAATCCCATGGGCAGAGGAGCCTGGTGGGCTACAGTCCATAGGGTTGCAAAGAGTTGGACACGACTGAAGTGACTTGGCACTCACACTGTTCAAAAAGGGCTTCCTCAGTGACTCAGTGGTGAAAAAAAAAAAAAAAAAAGTCCACCCACAATGCAGGAGATGCAGGAGACACAGGTTCGATCCCCAGGTCCAAAAGATCTCTTGAAAGAGATCATGGCAACTCACTCCAGTATTTTTTGCCAGGAAAACCCCATGAACAGAGGAGCCTTGAGGGCTATGGTCCATGGGGTCCCAAAGAGTCAGATACAACTGAAGCAAATAGGCACACGTGCACACACTCTGCTCTATAAAAGCCATACCCCCAGCTCCTGTTGGTAGAGTGCTCCTAACCATTTTTGGCTTGGTACTACCCAACTCTAATTGATGTTGCTCAAATAAATGCTTAAAAATTTTAACGTTTTAGTTTATCTTTTAACACTAGAAATGCTTAAAGTAACAATTGAACTAGTCTTAGTACAGAGATTACTTGCTCCTCTACTTAACAGCTCCTCAAACTCCACAACTGCTGAACTAGACACATCTTGTTAGAATGACTTATTAACTCTCTTTCCTCCTTGACAGCAGGAAGGTAAGTGTAGGTCCTTTGACATAACTAGCATAACCAAGAGTAACACCAAGCTATTCTATAAATGTTGGTTCATAAACAAGTGATTAAAGAATGAGTATCATTACCTTTTCTAAGCCCACGGTAGTTTTTTGGTGCTAGTAAGCATTTTAGCCCCTGTAATGTGTTCAATAGCTGTGTTCCTGGGAACGCAGATTTAGAAAGAGATAGAATTTAACTGTTAGATTATAGGAATAAAAGGCTGGACAGTCATATATACTTGGGAAATGCTTACTGTTAGCTCTCTCTCTGAGAAATGTATGCACATCAGCATGCTGAAGGCTGTGTTGATCTCTTAAATTTAAAAAGGAAAACGTTTAATTTTACTTAGCAGTTAAATTGGAGCTACAGAAAGTATTTTTACTTGTTTGTTACTTTTTTGGCATACCTTTTATGTAAACCAGAAGAAATTTCCCAATACTAGCTTTTGTTCCATGCCCTTTAATATAAGATTGCTAGGAGCTGAGTCTCTTAAGCCTTTTATGCTGCAAGACTTCCCCCAGGCCACTCTGCTGAGGGGACCCTGCAGGTGTGCTCAGGGGAAGGGACAATGGCTCCTTTTCTTTCTTTGTAACCAGCAGTTAGAGGTGAAATGGTTGAAGCACCAACTGAATTATTCTTAGCACAAAGGTCAGGATGCATTGTGAGGAAAAGAGAATAAAGGCTTCCTCTCTTTAGGATGATCCGGAAGGAAGTCTGACCCACCAAGGGCCATCTGTCATGTTTTCTAGCATTTATACTCTTCACTGGGAACATGTCTATAATGTCTCTGTAAGAGGTATTTGTCTATGTCTTATCTAATCATAAATTGATTTTTAATTTAAAACATTATTAGGCAGTGGAATCAGGATGGCTGCAGAGTTTCTAAATTTCCCCAAATTCCCCAATGCAAGTCAGACAGATCATTGAAGATGAGGATAACATGAAAAATCCATAACTTTAAAACAAACAAGGGTCAGGGAATAACTTTGAAACCCAAAATACTGGTAGGTGGTTACACTGGTGGGTGGTTACTCTCATAGGTAGGGTTAGCATCAGGGCGCTGGAGTGGCAGATGATGTAAGGAAGACGGCACTTGAAGCCTCTTGGCTGATCCCCCAAAAGAGGATCTGGCCCCAGGAAGAAGCAACCAGGGCAATGGGTCAGCAGACTATGCAAAACTGAGAAGCCCTTGTAGGCCCTAAGCAGCAGGTTTGTGCAGCAGAGGGATTGACAGTCACAGGGCACCAGGGAGCCCATGCTGGTCACAAACACTGAGGAAGCTGCAGGAGCAGACCTTGCCCCATGCAGAGCAGGAACCCTGGGCAGGATAGATAGAAAGGCTCCTGGGTTGGGGGGTTGCAGCAAACCAGATTACAGAGAGACAGAGAGACAAAAGCCCACCGTCCCCAGAGGAAGGCCCACTGGAAGGCCAGTGAACATGCGGCTGGTCCTTGGTCCTGATGGTTTCTTTAAATACTATGTACTTCCTAGCTCTGAATGATGGACATTTCTAGGAACTGTGACAAACCGATAGCAATGTCCATCCCTAAGTGCTAGATGGTGGTGGTGGTGGTTTAGTCACTAAGTTGTGTCCAACTCTTGCAATCCCATGGACTGTAGCCTGCCAGGCTCCTCTGTCCATGGGACTCTCCAGGCAAGAATACTGGAGTGAGTTGCCATTTCCTTCTCCATGGGATCTTCCTGACCCAGGAATAGAACCTGGGTCTCCTGCATTGCAGGCAGATTCTTTACCAAATGAGTTATGAGGGAAGCCAGATAGCATTTTTGAAATACCATTCTCCACTGAGTGGGGACAGGGCCCCATAGAAATTAATCTGATAACCTGGGAAAGAAGCACACAAAGAGATTCTGGGACATCACGTGACCCCGAGGAGGGTCATGTCAAAGGTCACAGAAGCCAATCTGAAGGGGTTTCCATTCACCAGTTCAGTTCAGTTCAGTCGCTCAGTTGTGTCCGACTCTTTGCGACTCCATGAATCACAGCACACCAGGCCTCCCTGCCCATCACCAGCTCCCGGAGTTCACTCAGACTTGCGTCTATCGAGTCAGTGATGCCATCCAGCCATCTCATCCTCTGTCATCCCCCTTCTCCTCCTTCCCCTAATCCCTCCCAGCATCAAAGTCTTTTCCAGTGAGTCAGCTCTTCGCATGAGGTGGCCGAAGGACTGGAGTTTCAGCTTCAGCATCAGTCCTTCCACAGAAATCCCAGGGTTGATCTCCTTCAGAATGGACTGGTTGGATCTCCTTGCAGTCCAAGGGACTCTCAAGAGTCTTCTCCAACACCACAGTTCAAAAGCATCAATTCTTCGGCGCTCGGCCTTCTTCACAGTCCAACTCTCACATCCATACCTGACCACTGGAAAAACCATAGCCTTGAGTATTACATCCTTTCACCAAAGACAGGAAAATGTGAGAATCAGAAAAGTAACTACTATAAAAGGTACATGCACCCCAGTGTTCACAGCAGCACTATTTACAATTCCAGGACATGGAAGCAACCTAAATGTCCATCAACAGATAAGAGGATAAAGACTATGTGGTACACATATACAATGGAATACTACTCAGACATAAAAGAGAATGAAATAATGCTATTTGCAGCAACCAAAGATGGACCTAGAGATTATCATACTAAATGAAGTCAGACGGAGAAAGACAGATATAGGATATTACTCATATGTAGAACCTAAAAAATGATACAAATGAACCTTTTAACAAAAATAAATAGACTCATAGACATAGAAAACAAGCATGATTACCAAAGGGCATATGGAAGGGATAAATTTTGAGTTTGGGATTAACCACAAACACTACATAAAACAGGCAAGCAATAAGAACCTACTGTATAGTATAGGAACTATTCTTGATATCTTACAATAACCTATAAAGTAAAAGAATCTGAAAAATCACTTTACGGTATACCTGAAACTTTACTGTATAACTTTACTGTATAACTGAAATACTGTATACCTGAAAATATAGTAAACCAACTATATTTAAAATAAAAATATATTGAATATATAAGGATGTATGGGCTTATAACAACATTTAATAAAGCATGTGAGTGAGGGAGGGAGGGAAAGGGAAGAAATGGGAGGGGAAGGAGGAGGAAGGGGGAGAAGAGGAGAGATAACAGTCACTGGTCAGCACTGGGATGCCTAAGCACCGTTCACTCTGTCAACTAGCAATTAAAGGGACAGATTGCAGCATGAATCCTCCCTCTCCTGTGTGTAATGTACCTGGGTAACCAAACAGCTCTTAATTGATGAGGGACAGTGGTTTTGTACTGAAGGATTCTATTAAAGTGGAAGAAACAGTGCCTAATGTGATAAAACATATGAAATGCACGAACTGTGGGTAGAAGAAAGAAAGCAGCCAATCTCTTCAACACATCAATGAATAGAAAAGTATGCACATGGATGTTCTGCTGGAGAAGAACGAACACCATCAGACACGTGGACAGGCCAAATGTAGGTGTGGATAGCCTGAAGCTGCACAAGGTAGCCACACAAATACGACTGGGTGTGGTTTGCGCATTATAGGATGCCAGGGAAGCACTGGGGATTTTGTTGGTAGTATAAGAGTACTGTTGTTCGGTTTTAAAAGTCCATGTCTTTTAGCAAAGAATTCTCAAGTATGTAATGGGAAATGATGAGAGGTCTGAGTTTGAATTTAAATATTTCACCATCAAACATAACAAAAATTTGGGGAAATCTTGATAATTATTGAATCAGATGATGAGCATACAGGGTAAACTATTCTCTCGTTTGGTATGTGTTTAAACATATCACACAAAAATTTCCTACAAATATTGCGAGGGTAAAGGCACCTAAATATACATATTTATAATTAACTACTAGTAAAAGACAGAGTACCTGAAGCAGGAAATTCTATTGAGAATCTCCCTGTAGGTTCCTCCCCATCTCTCCCCATCCCTCTTAGCCCAGCTCCTCCCCCATTCCCTCTCCTTCTCGTTCATAAAACGACACCAACCTGTGTCCAGATGGCTTGGAACTGCCAACTGAAGGAACAGACTAACAGGCATGTGTGAGGGTTATCTTCCCAGCACTGCCAGAACAGCCAGCTCCCTGCTGAACTGCTAATGGGACCTTAACTGCAAACTGCATTTCCCTATATCAATAAAGAGGCCCACATCCAGAACATTTCCAAATGAAGTAGGCAGTTAAAATGCAACGAGAAGAAAGCCCTGACATTTCAACTTTAGAGCCAGAAAATGATTATAGGCTTTCAGAATGAAGCACTGTACGCTTCTGTCACAAGAGATGAGGCCAACCGTTCGATGGGGTGTTGCTCTGCTAGTCTCAGTGTGGCTTGAAGGCAGAAGCAATTCCTAGGTGCATTCACAGATGAGTGGGATTCAGGTCACTTTAATGACAATGGACTACAAATTGCTGCTAGCATCCTAACGGAACCATTTATCTGCATGGTACATGCAGGGCACATCTGGATGCTTTGCTTAGCTCTCAGACTCACTAGCTAATCCTGAGGCCACAGTTTTTCCAGGTGCAGAGACTTGGACTATTAAGACTGTATGGGCAATGGAAACCCTTCTCTGAGGTCAGAATACCATGGGAATCCAAGGATCCCTCAAGGGGGAGGAAGGTTCCAGCCCAGTAATGATTTGGATTGATTTAAAATGGGTGATGGGACTTGCAGTCATACTTAACTTGGCAAAAAGATTCAAAGAACACTTCTGGCTCATGAAAGTCTGAGGCCGCAGTTGCACATGCGCTGCACGCATTCGCTAGATGAGGCGATCCTGCAAGAGGTCACTACTCAGGTGTGACTTTCCTTCTGAACCTCGGGGATCGAGAAAGACAGAAGCAATGCTGGGTAAGTGATAAGGAGAGTGTCAGACAGGAGTTCAGCATACCGAAGCGCAGGATAGTAACTTGGGAATAAATAATCTAAGTCTTAGAAACCCACGATGCCAAGCTACAGAATTCAAAGGAGAAAAGCAGAGTGAGGGTGAGGCTCAGTGGAGAGCCCAGCCCTAATGATACCCGGGAAAGCTCTACAGTCTAGGGAGCCACCATGCTGAGGACTAAAGAGTCTCCCATGGCTTTCCAGGCGTGACTCCATGGATCCCAGGGAAGCCTCACTTCTCAGAGACAACAATTGCTCCCACACACCTGGCCATGCTGCTCTATCCCTGTCTCACTATAATTTTTGTTCTGCTCACACAGTTCTCCTTTGGGCACCTTGGAAGCTAAGACCACCCTTATTTGCATCTCTTCACTGCACCTAACAATGTTCGATGCAAGCATGAGTTTTGCTTGACCTAGCACCTCTGTAACACGCCACAGAATGTGCACAAACACTAGACAGAAACAGACAAAACTTTTCTAGGTTGCTAGGGAGAGAATAATTTTATTCCTATTTATTATGATTTTCCTAATTGTCGGTATAATACTTCTCTCTCTCTTCATATACGAAACACACACACACACATGCAATTTGGGATGAAGAGCAAAAGGCATGGCTAGAACCTTTGGGCACTCCCACTAGGGGTAATGCTTTGAGGACAATATCTCTGTGCACCAATATTCCTTTATTTCTAGCTTTTATGTTGGTAGCCCAAGGGAAAGAATAATAATTTTATTTAATATTAAAAGACATAGTTAAGTGAAGGGGTTTCATGATTTAAGATTTGTTGTAGATTCTCAAAGCTCTAATTTACTTCTTAATTTTTGAGCACAGATTCTAACAGATTGTGTTCTGTATTTTTAGGAGAAATGTTTGATGATTTGGCTCTAACATCAAACTCATCTAGCCAGGTGCAAGCGACATAACCCATGATCCGCACTCCGAGATCTTGGCCCTCTGTCCGCCGGCTTCCTCCTCACCTAGCACCAGATCAGCTCCAGCGTTTTTGCCGCTGCCTAATGAACAGTCTGAGTCATCTACAGAGTGAGAGCTAAAAGCACAATCTAAAAGGGACAGCTTTGAAAGTAGTAATTATATATTTTCAATTTAAAATTGCTTGAGTTGAGAGATTCAAAATCTATTTGGGGAATGAATAATGATACAGTCATAACTGGCACATCAACCTTCCTCTTTTAAACACTCATTTGGGAAAACTAGCAACAAAATGCCAATGAAATAAAAAATGAAATCTTATTTCTTGCACACATCTTATTTGCTGCATTCTTCACATGATTCCACTGTCATGATTTCAAAATTATTAAGAACACTAATAAAGTGATTGAAAAAATGATATATTGGGCTATTAATGGAATATTTAGTACATTTATATATATAAGGCGATTTTATTGATATGTTTTTGTTTGCTTTCTATCTTGCATTTTTTTATTTGTCACAATATTCTTTGTTTTTGTATTTTTCTTTTCTGTATTCTTTTTGATAAACTAAAATGTGTTTTAGTATTCTACTGTAGTTCCTTTATTTAAGTGATACTTTGTGTTATTTTTAATGGTGGCTCTATAGTTTATAATATGTGTATTTTAATTTATCAATGTCTACTATAATATTTTATTATTTACCTATAAGATACTTACAGCTGTCTACATTCAACTCCTCTCTCCTCTCCTTTGTGCTAGTATTGTCTAATGTTCTTTCCACATATAAACATGCCCATATATTGGATTATTTTTGCTTTCAATGGTTAATTGTCTTTTGAAGAAATTAAGAAATGAGAAAGTCTTTTAAATTTGCTTATATATTTCCACTTATCTGAGCTCTTCAATCCTTCAATAGACCCAAACTTCCATTTGGTGTAATTGTCCTTCAGCCTGAAGAAACATTTTTAATGTATCAGGTAGCACTCTTCTGCTGGTGATGGATTTTCTCTCTATCATTAACCATTTTTTTCAATACATATTTTAAAGGATACTTCCCTTGGAAATATAAATTTTTACTGAATCTTTCTCTCTCTCTCCCTCTCCTTTGAAGATGTTAATCCACTGTTATTTTTTTTAAGTTATTAATGGAAGGATAATTGCTTTATAGTATTGCACTGGCTTCTACCAAACATCAACATGAATCAGCCATAGGTTTACCCCAGTCTCTTCCTACCTGAACATCCCTACCACCTCCCTCCGCATCCCACCCCTCTGCATTGTTAGTGAGTCATGGTTTGAGTTCCCTGAGTAAAACAGCAAATTCCCATTGACTATCTATTTTACAGATGGTAATGTAAGTTTCCATGTTACTCTCTCCATACATCTCACCTTCTCCTTCCTCCCCCTGCCCTCATGGTGACAGTCCTGTTCTCTATGCCTGTGTCTCCATTGCTGCTCTGCAAATAGGCTCATCAGTACCATCTGTCTAGATTCCATACACACACACACACACACACACACACACACACACACACATGCCTTAGTATACGATAATTGCTTTTCTCTTTTGACTTACTTCACTCTGTATAAAGACTCTAGGTTCATCCACCATATTACAACAGACTGAAATGTGTTCCTTTGTATGGCTGAGTAATATTCCATTGTATATATAGATACCATGGCTTCTTTATCCATTCATCTGTTGATGAACATCTAGGTTGCTTCCATGTCCTAGCTATTGTAAATACAGCTGCAGTAAACAGTGGGTTACATGTGTTTTTTGCAATTTTGGTTTCCTCAGGGTATATGCCTAGTAGTGGGATTTCTGGGTCATACGGCAGTTTATTACTAGTTTTTAAAGGAATCTCAATACTGTTCTCCATAGTGGCTGTGTCAATATGTATTCCCAGCCATAGTGTAAGAGGGTTCCATTTTCCCTACACTTTCTCTCCAGCATTTATTGGTTGCAGATTTTTTTGATGATGGCCATTCTGACCAGTGTGTGGTGATATCTCATTGTAGTTTTGATTTGTGTTTCTCTAATAATGAGTGATGTTGAGCATCTTTTCGTGTGTTTATTATTAAACATCTGTATGTTTTCCTTGGAGAAATGTCTGTTTAGGTCTTTTTTCCATTTTTTCATTGGGTTGCATGTTTTTCTGGTATTGACTTCTATGCTGCTGCTAAGTCACTTCAGTCGTGTCTGACTCTGTGCAACCCCATAGATGGCAGCCCACCAGGCTCCTCTGTCCCTGGGATTCTCTAGGCAAGAATACTGGAGTGGGTTGCCATTTCCTTCTCTAGTGCATGCATACATGCTAAGTTGCTTCAGTTGTGTCCAACTCTGCGTGACTCTGTGGACAACAGTCCACCAGGCTCCTCTGTCCACAGAATTCTCCGGGCAAGAATGGGTTTCCATTTCCTCTCCAATTGACTTCTATGAACTGCTGGTATATTTTGAAATTAATCTTTTGTCATTTGCTTCAGTAGCTATTATCTTTTCCCATTATGAGGGCTATCTTTTCACCTTGTTATAGATTCCTTTGCCATGCTTTTAAGTTTGAAAAGGGTATTCCCTGGTAGCTCAAATGGTAAAGAATCTCCCCTGTAATGTGGGCAACTCAGGTTTGATCCTTGAGTTGAGAAGATCCCCTGGAAAAGGGAAAGGCAACACACTCCAGTACTCTTACCTGGAAACTTAAGTTTAATTAAGTCCTACTTGTTCATTTTTGTTTTTATTTTTATTACTGTAGGAGACGGGTCACAGACAGTCTTGCTGTGATTTATGACATAGAGTGTTCTGCCTATGTTTTCCTCTAAGAGTTTTATAGTTTCTTATCTTTAATCCATTTTGAGTTTATTTTTGTGTATGGTGTTAGGAAATGTTATAATTTCACTCTTTTCACCATAGCTGTACAGTTTTCACATCACTTATTGAAGAGGCTTTACTTGTCCCCACTGTATATTCTTGCGACTCTGTCAAACATAAGCTATCCATAGGTGTCTAGGGTTATCTCTGGGCTTTCTATCTTGTTGCATTGGTTTGTATTTCTGTTATTTTGTGCTAGTACCATACTGTTTTGATGACTATAGCATTGCACTATGGAAACAGTGTCAGACTTTATTTTTGGGGCTCCAAAATCACTGCAGATGGTGACTGCAGCCATGAAATTAAAAGACGCTTACTCCTTGGAAGGAAAGTTATGACGAACCTAGACAGCATATTCAAAAGCAGAGACAATACTTTGCCAACTAAGGTCCGTCTAGTCAAGGCTATGGTTTTTCCTGTGGTCATGTATGGATGTGAGAGTTGGACTGTGAAGAAGGCTGAGTACTGAAGAATTGATGCTTTTGAACTGTGGGGTTGGAGAAGACTCCTGAGAGTCCCTTGGACTGCAAGGAGATCCAACCAGTCCATTCTGAAGGAGATCAGCCTTGGGATTTCTCTGGAAGGAATGATGCTAAAGCTGAAACTCCAGTCCTTTGGCCACCTCATGTGAAGAGTTGACTCACTGGAAAAGACTTTGATGCTGAGAGGGATTGGGGGCAGGAGGAGAAGGGGACAACAGAGGATGAGATGAGATGGCTGGATGGCATCACTGACTCGATCGGCATGAGTCTGAGTGAACTCTGGGAGTTGGTGATGGACAGGGAGGCCTGGCGTGCTGCGATTCATGGGGTCGCAAAGAGTTGGACACGACTGAGCGACTGAACTGAACTGAAACTTTTGGTACAATTCATGTGTGAATTCATCTGCTCCCAGGCTTTTGTTTCTTGGAAAATTTTTCATTACAGTTCTAATTTCTGTGCTTGTGATTTGTCTGTTCATATTTTCTTTTCTTTTCTTTTTTGTTTCAGGGATATACTTTTTGTTTGTTTTTTTTTAATTTTTTTTTAATACTTTATTCTACATTACAATACTGTATTTGTTTTGCCATACATTGACATGAATCAGCCACAGGTTTTATTTTCTATTTCTTCCTGGTTCAGTTTTGGAAGGTTATACTTTTCTAAGAATTTGTCCATTTCTTCCAAGTTGTCCATTTTATTGGCATATAGTTGCTCATAGTAATCTCTTCGAATCTTTGTGTTTCTCTGTTGTCTACTGTGATTACTCCATTCTCATTTTAAACAGTTTTTCTATATTGTTTATCTTCTCAAAGAACCAGCTTTTAGTGTTGTTGATTTTTGCTAGTATCCTTTGTTTCTTTTTCATTTATTTCTGCTCTGATTTTTATCATTTATTTCCTTCTACTCTGGGTTTTTCTTTTCTTCTTTTTCTGTTTGCTTTAGGTGTAAAGTGACATTGTTTATTCAATGTTTCTCTAGTTTCTTGAGGTAGGATTGTATTTCCATCTTAGCACTGCTTTTACTGAATCCCATGGGTTTTGGGTTGCCATGTTTCCTTATCATATGTTTCTATGCATTTTTTGATTTCTTCCATGATTTGCTGGGTGTTCAGAAGCATGCTGTTTAGCCTCCATATGTTTGTTATTTTTATAGTTTTTTTCCTGTAGTTGATATCTAATCTTGCCATATTCTGATCAGAAAAGATGCTTGAAATTATTTCAACTTTTTTGAATTTACCAAGGCTAGATTAGTGGCCCATGATGTGATCTATCCTGGAGAATATTCCATGTGCAGTTGAAGAAAAGGTGAAATGCTTTGGGGTGAAATGCCGTGTACATATCTATTTCATACTTTGTATCATTTAAAACTTGTGTTTCCTTGTTAATTTTCTGTTTGGGTAATCTATCCATTGGCATGAGTAGGGTATTAAAGTTCTCCACTATTTATTGTGTTAGTTAATTTTCCCTCTCATAATTGTTAGCATTTAGCTTATACATTGAGTTGCTTCTACGTTGGGTGCATATATACTAACAATTGTTATATCTTCTTGGATTGATCTCTTGATCATTATGTAGTGTCCTTCTTTGTCTCTTATCATTGTCTTTATTTCAAAATCTATTTTATCTGATATGAGTATTGCTACTTCCACATTCTTTTGGTCTCCATTTGCATGGAATGATTTTTAGCCCCTCTCTTTCAGTCTGTATGTGTCCCTAGGCTTGAAGTGTGTCTCTTGCAGACAGCATATATATAGGTTTTGCTTTAGTATCCATTTGGCCAGTCTTTGCCATTTCCTTCTGGTCTGAAGAGTTTCTACTGAAAGATCAGCTGTAATCCTATGGGGATCCCCTTGTGTGCTATTTGTTGCTTTTCCCTTGCTATTTTTAATAATATTTTTTCTATGTTTAATTTTTGTTAGATTGATTAATATGTCTCTTGTGTGTTTCACCTTGAGTTTATCCTGTTTGGGACTCTTTGGGCTTCTTGCACTTGGATGGCTATTTTCTTCTCCATTTGAGGGAAGTTTTCTATTATGTCCTCAAATATTTTCTCATGCCCTATCTTTTCTGTCTTATTTTGGGACAGAAGGTTTGAATGGTGGGGCATTTAAGGTTGTCCCATAGGTCTCTGAGGTTATCCTCATTTCTTCTGCCTTTTTCCTCTCTGCTTCATTTATTCCACCATTCTATCTTCCACTTCATTTATCCTTTCTTCTGCCTCAGTTATTCTACTGTTTGTTCCTTTCAGAGTGTTTTTACTCTCGGTTATTACATTATTCATTATTGATTAACTTTTTTATTTCTTCTAGGTCCTTGTTAAACATTTCCTCTGTCTTCTCAATCCGTGTCTCTAGTCTGTTTATCTGTATCTCCATTTTGTTATCAAGATATTGAATCATCTTTACTATTATTATTCTCAATACTTTTTCAGGTAGACAACCTGTTTACTCCTCTTTGTTTGGTTTGGTGGTTTCTGCTTTTTTTTTTTTTTAAATCATGTTCCTTAACCTGCTGGATATTTCTGTGCCTTTTTGTTTTGTTGAGTTGCTGTGTTTGGGGTCCCATTTCTTCAGGATGGAAGGTCGTGGTTCCTCACAATTCTGGAGTCTTCTCCTGTGGGTGGGACTGGACCAGTGGCTTGGTTGGGGGAACTTGTGCCTGTGTTCTGGTGGGTGGAGCTGGATCTCTTCTCTCTGGAGTGGAATTAGTGTACAGTAGTGAGTTTTGGGGTGTCTGTGGATTTAGTATGGCTTTAGGCATCCCACATTTTAATGTTCAGGGTTGTGTTCCTGCTTTGCTGGAGAAGTGTTTGCTGTTTAGCGTGGTGTGTCTTGCTCCAGAACTTGTTGGTTCTTTGGTGGACCCTGGCTTCAGTGTAGGTATGGACCGTTGGGTGGGAACTTGTCTGTTAGTGTTTACCTGAGCTCAGGAGTTTTCTGATGTTATAAAGTACTAGAGTTGAGCCTCCTGCCTCTTGGTTTCAGTCCCCCTCTTACAGTAGCCTCAAGACTTCCCCATCCATATAGCACAGAAGATAAAACCCCTAGGTTAATGGTGAAACAACTCTCCACAGCCAGGAACACCCAGAGAAATTCACAGAGTTATATAGAGAAGAGAAGAGGGAGGAGGAGAGAGAGGTGACCAGGAGGAGAAAAGGGAGAGTCAAAAGGGGAGAGAGCAATCAAGTGAAAGTGAAAGTCACTCAGTCGTGTCTGACTCTTTGTTACCCCATGGACTATAGAGTTCATGGAATTCTCTAGGCCAGAATTCTGGTGTGTGTTGCCTCTCCCTTCTCCAGAGGATCTTCTCAACCCAGAGATCAAACCCAGGTCTCCTGCATTGCAAGCGGATTCTTTACTAGCTGAGCCACAAGGGAAGCCCAAGAATACTGGAGTAGATAGCCTATCCCTTCTTCAGTGGATCTTTCTGACCCAGGAATTGAACTGGGGTCTCCTGCATGGTAGGTGGATTTCTTACCACCTGAGCTAACAGAGAATCAAGAGCAATTAAGCTAGTAGTCAAACCCCTAAGTGAAAATGGATACTGAAAAGTAGATTCTAAAGGTAAAAAATTGATAACAAACATCAAAAAGCAAAGATTAGAAACCTAGAATAGTTTTCTCAAAAATACAATCTAAAAAGTACAAAACAAAATCGATTACAAAAAT
Organism: Nanger dama; assembly: GCA_917880005.1. Taxonomy (NCBI): domain Eukaryota; kingdom Metazoa; phylum Chordata; class Mammalia; order Artiodactyla; family Bovidae; genus Nanger; species Nanger dama. The sequence goes on along the minus strand of CAKJTW010000044.1, from coordinate 4,293,188 downwards.
TAAATATATATAGAGAGAATTTGTTTTAGAAAAATAGTTTTTAAGAAAAGTAAAAGTAGGCTATAAAAATAAAAGTTAAAGGAGTAATAAAGAAGGAATTTTTTTAAATTAAAAAGTAATAATAGTAAGAATATATATTGGAATTTCTCTAGAGCTGTTGTGGGCAGTGTGGGGTCAGTTCACTGTCAGATCATCCCTTATTCTGGCTTCTACTTGTTTTCAAGGTCTATGTTGTCTCTCCAATGCATTCTCAGCATTAACTGCAGCTGTCCAATCTGTTGCACGTTTCACTTCTGGGGTGGTTCCCCTTTTTTGTTTATTTTGGATCCCTCTGTTTGCAAGTCTCTTCAGGGTCTAAATTCTAACCTGAGATGACGGTGAAGGTGGGCGCTTATTCATGCTCACTTGTTCAGCTGTGCTGTGGAGAGGGAGAGACACTGCAAAGAAATACCACTGGCAGGGGAGTGCTCGCAGTAAAGGGACCAAACTGGGTTTGCCACAGCCTAAGGCAGCGTGTACTCCCTGGTCCACACTGCTCAGGCTCCAGGGTGCTCTGCAAGGGCACAGTCTCAAGTGGGCCCTGCATTTCGTGCACTTCCCTGGTCTAAGCTGCTCAGGCTCTCGGGTGCTCTGCAAGGGCCCAGGCCCAGACTGGTTGTGCGGTTTTGCACTTCCTATGTCCAAGCTACTCAGGCAACTGGGTGCTTGACTAGTGCACTGTCCCAGGTGGACCATGAGTCTCATGCACCTCCCTGGTCCTGGGTGCTCGATTTCCCCAGTGCGCTGCAGGGGCACAGTCCAGGTATGTCTCCTCTGGGGAACTGATCTGAGGCTGTGATGCTCCTGGCTGATGGGAACCATCCAGGATCCCAGGATGATGTGATCGGCAACCTGCAGCCTGCTCACAGTTTAGTGGGTGATGCGGTCTCTAGGGTGAGATTGCAGTGGCCTCTGGCCTTCTGCCTTTAGGTGTTGCACATCTGCCTCTCTGCCTCTGGGGAGAAAAGACACTAAATGGCAGCTGTATTGCTCTCCTTTTGTATTTGCTAGGGCACACTCCTTTGTGCTGTGAGCCATGCCAGGGTCACCATGCAATGTTAGAGCCTTCTGGCAGGAAAGGTCCTATTATTCTCCCTCCCTCTCTCTCTCTCTCTCTCTCTCTTTTTATTTTTTTGGTCTCTCTGGTGATCCCATGGTTTGGATTGCTATTGCTAGGTCACATTAGCCCCTTCAGATTGTCCTCAGGACATTCAAGCCTGGTCCTTCCCCTAAGAACCTACATAAGATACAGCCTGCAATTCCCTCCCTAGCCCCCACTCACTGCTGCTGGAAGTGAGTGTCTGAGCCATTTCTCTGCTGGTAATTGCTGTTTGGCGCATATTGTTTTTTTTTCTTCTTTCTTTCTTTCTTTTTTTTTTTTTTTCTGGTTATGTTCCCCTCTGAGATTCCAAAGTTCCCCATTGACCCACCTATGATAGGGTTTCCTAGTAGGTGGAAACTTCTTCTCCTTCATGACTCTTTCCCGAGGACATGTCTCCATTCCTAAATCCTTTGTCTCTGTTTTTGTCTTTTATATTTTGTCCTACCTCCTTTTGAAGGGACTGGGTTATCTTCTGGGTATCTGGTGTCCTTTGCCAGCATTCAGAAGTCATTTCGTGGAAGTTGCTCCACATTCAAATGATCTTTTCATGAATTTGTAGGGGAGAAAGTGGTCTCCCTGTCATATTCCTCAGCCATCTTAGGGATGGCTTTTTAGGGATTTCTATGTCTAATATCATGTCATCTGCAAACAGTGAGTTTTACTTCTTGTTTTACAATCTAGATTCCTTTCGCTTCTTTTTTCTTCCCTGATTGCTACAGCTAGCACTTCCAAAATTATGTTGAATAATAGTGGTTAGAGTGGGCAACCTCGTCTTGTTCCTGATCTTAGAGGGAATGCTTTCAGTTTTTCATCAAGAATAATGTTATTTGTGTGTTTATCATATACGGCCTTTATTATATTGAGCTAGATTCCTTCTATGCCCATTTTCTGAAGAGGTTTATATATATGTATGTATATATATATATGTGTATGTGTGTGTATATGTATGTATATATATATGTGTGTGTGTGTGTGTATATATATATATATATATAATGGGTGTTATATTTTGTTGAAAGCTTTTTCTGCATCTATTGAGGTTATCAAATGGTTTTTATCTTTCAATTTGTTAATATGGTGTATCAAATTGATTGATTTGCATATTCTGAAGAATCCTTGCATCCCTGGGATAAACTCAACTTGATCATGGCGAATGATCTTTTTAATGTGCTGTTGAATTCTGTTTGCTAAAATTTTGTTGAGGATTTTTGCATCTATGTTCATCAGTGATACTGACCTGTAATTTTCTTTTTGTGTGTGTTGTCTTAGTCTGGTTTTGATATCAGGGTGATGGTGGCCTCATAAGAGTTGTAAGTGTTTTTCCTCAGCAATTTTTTGGAAGAGTTTTAGAAAGGTAAGGATTAGTTCATCTCTAAATGTTTGATATAATTCTACTGTGAAGTTGTCTGGCCCTGGGCTTTTGTTTTTGGGAGGTTTTTTTTTTTTTTCTTTTTCACAGCTTCAATTTCAGTGCTTGTAATTGGATTGTTCATAATTTCTATTTCATCTTGATTCAGTCTTGGTAGATTGAAGTTTTCCAAGAATCTGTTCATTTCTTCCAGGTTTTCCATTTTATTGGCATATAGTTGTTTGTAATACACTTATGATCCTCTACATTTTTGCATTGTCTGTTATAATCTCTCCTTCATTTCTAATTTTGTTGATTTGATTCTTCTTTCTTCCACTGTTATTTTTAGTTTGCGTTACTTCATATGCAATGTTAGCATATTTTAATCAACCATCTGTGTAATGTGCTGCTTCTCCCTCTGGTTGCTTAATTTTTTCTTTTCTTTTTTGTTGCAGCAATTTAATTATAATTTTCCTGGGTATGAATTTTCTGCCTGGGATTGGTTAAGTTTCTTTTTCCTAAAGACTTTCATTTCTCAGGTGAACTTGGGAAACACTGAGCCATTATTTCTCTATCTTCTCCCAATTTCTCTCTCCTTCTGGGGCTGCTATTATACACACTTGTGACGACTTGACAACTTAACATTTTCTCAGAGATCACTCAGGATCTGATCATTCTTTCAGCAATTTTCCTTCAGTATTTCAGCTTAAATGTTTTCTATAGAAGATATAGTCTTCAAGTTCACTGATCTTTTCTTCTGCAATATATCCAATATTAAATTTCCTGTTAAAGCCACATATTATTTTTTTAAATTTTATACAGTATTTTTAGGTCTAGAATTTTCATTTAATTTTATTTATAGTTCTCATGCTCTACCTAGATTTCTCTGCCTTCTTTCATTATCTTCCCATTTCCCTTCAAATCTTTAGCAATATTTGTAATAGCTCTCTAATGTCTTTGTCTATTATTTCCACCATTAGTATCACTTCTGAGTCTTTCTGTGAAGAATAAATTTTCTCTTAACTATTGCCATATTTTCTTATTTCATATGCATATCTAATAATTTTTAACTGTATTATGACACTGGAAGCAAGCTATTAGTGTCTAGATTTTGTTGTCTTCTTTCAAGTACATTGAGTTTTGTTCCAGTAATTAGTTAGTTCAGCTTGTTCCTTTTGAAGCTTCTTTTTAAAATTTTTAAGTAGGTCTAGAATTTCTTACTTTTGGGTCAGCACCACAGGACTGGAAAAGGTCAGTTTTCATTCCAATCCCAAAGAAAGGCAATGCCAAAGAATGCTTAAACTACCGCACAGTTGCACTCATCTCACATGCTAGTAAAGTAATGCTTAAATCTCTCCAAGCCAGGCTTCAGCAATATGTGAACTGTGAACTTCCTGATGTTCAAGCTTGTTTTAGAAAAGGCAGAGGAACCAGAGATCAAATTGCCAACATCTGCTGGATCATCAAAAAGCAAGAGAGTTCCAGAAAAACATCTCTTTCTGCTTTATTGACTATGCCAAAGCCTTTGACTATGTGGATCATAATAAACTGTGGAAAATTCTGAAAGAGATGGGGATACCAGACCACCTGGCCTGCCTCTTGAGAAACCTGTATGCAGGTCAGGATGCAACAGTTAGAACTGGACATGGAACAACAGACTGGTTCCAAATAGGAAAAGGAGTACGTCAAGGCTGTATCTTGTCACCCTGCTTATTTAACTTATATGCAGAATACATCATGAGAAACACTGGACTGGAAGAAACACAAGCTGGAATCAAGATTGCTGGGAGAAATATCAATAACCTCAGATATGCAGATGACAACACCCTTATGGTAGAAAGTGAACAGGAACTAAAAGCCTCTTGATGAAAGTAAAAGAGGAGAGTGAAAAAGTTGGCTTAAAGCTCAACATTCAGAAAATGAAGATCTTGGTATCCAGTACCATCACTCCATGGGAAATAGATGGAGAAACAGTGGAAACATTGTCAGACTTTATTTTGGGGGGCTCCAAAATCACTGCAGATAGTGACTCTAGCCATGAAATTAGAAGACGCTTTACTCCTTGGAAGAAAAATTATGACCAACCTAGATAGCATATTCAAAAGCCAAGACATTACTTTGCTGACTAAGGTCCATCTAGTCAAGGCTATGGTTTTTCCAGTAGTCATGTATGGATGTGAGAGTTGGACTGTGAAGAAGGCTGAGTGTCAAAGAATTGATGCTTTTGAACTGTGGTGTTGGAGAAGACTCTTGAGAGTCCCTTGGACTGCAAGGAGATCCAACCAGTCCATTCTGAAGGAGATCAACCCTGGGATTTCTTTGGAAGGAATGATGCTAAAGCTGAAACTCCAGTACTTTGGACACCTCATGCAAAGAGTTGACTCACTGGAAAAGACTCTGATGCTGGGAGGGATTGGGGGCAGGAGGAGAAGGGAATGACCGAGGATGAGATGGCTGGATGGCATCACTGACTCGATAGGCATGAGTCTGAGTGAACTCCAGGAGTTGGTGATGGACAGGGAGGCCTGGCGTGCTGCGATTCATGGGGTCGCAAAGAGTCGGACATGACTGAGCGACCGAACTGAACTAAACATTCTCCTGCTGATGGTTGTTCAGCAATGAGTTGCAAGTTTGGAGTTCTTGCAGGAGAAGATGAGTGCACACTCTTCTACTATGCCATCTTAAATACCATATAGTATTGACCAAGCCCCATTCAGAAATGGAATTTGAACTGGTGTCAGAGAGAACACCAGTTGTTCTCCATATTGTTCTCCAACATATGGTAGGGTGAATGGTTACGTTCTCCCCACCACACACATGTACAAACACCTCACACGTTTCTCAGACTGAATTTGTGGCAACCTTGCCAAATCCACCTGCATCACTATAAACTTGACACTGACGATGATACTGGCTGCAGCCAGAACATTGCCAGAATCCTCAGCCGGGACTCTACATCCTGGAACAGCAAATACTGTGTCAGGGTCCAAAGACAAGCTCGACTTCAAACGACAGCTGTGGGACATCTCCAAGGATCTGAGCTCTGTGTGGTGCACATTCTTTCCCTGCACTAAGATTTCACTGGTCATTGCCAGCCTGCATATAGTCCATACAGAAGAAAGCATCCCTGAAAATACTGTAGGTGCATCATAAGGTAAGATTTATATCTCCAGAACATTTTTAGATGTTTTTACCTGCTATTAATTGAGATGATATACTCAACTAGTAAGTCCTTTTGTACATTAAAAGTAATTCTTTTTCTTAATTTAAAAGGAGTATTACCTAACAGGCTAAAAAAAAAAAAAAATCAGATGGCAGATTCTATAAAAACATATAGAATAAATTAATTTAAAACTTTATACTGGCCTGATAAGCACTAAAAATTATGAACTATATTAGTAATATTTGATATAAACATTAAAATAAGATGTTAATCAGGATGACTAACTGAATAGATATAGCTGAGGATCAACTTAAAATTCAAAGACTAGATTGAGTAAATGCCAGTGGATAAGAAAACACAAAGTCATATGAAAGATAAATGGAAAGCTAAGACAGATTCAAGACACAGGCTGAAGTGCCATGATCCAGATAACAGAAGTCCTAGAAAGAGTCAAACATTAAAGTAGGTTGTGAGAAATAGGTAAAGAAAGAGGGAAGTTAAAGAATTTTAAAAATTCAAAAAAACCTTTGACTGAAATGACCTACGGAGAATCAAAGATATTTCAGGTGTTTGCCCCCAGTTCCCAAAATAAGGCTTCTGAATCTCTTGTAAATAGAGGTGGGTAAGAAAAACTTTTGTAATAATACTTAGTCTTTGACCCCAGTTCTCAGCATAAATCTTGTGAAACCCTTGAAAATCCCTAAGTAATAAAAGCACTAGGAATCTTTCCTACTAATATTGGTCTTTGACCCTGGTTCCTGATGCAGAGCTCCTAAATCCCTTAGAACTCCCTGGGTTATAGGAGAGTCTGCTCTAATGAGTTGACTGGATGGTCACCTGGAGGGTGACTGGTCACCAAGATCAAGCCATTATCAAAGCTTAGAACTTTCAGTCCGATCTCTCATTCTCTAGAAAAGGGAGAAGGTCTGGCAACAGAGTTACTAACCACCCTTATATGATGAGGACTCTATAAAAATCTCAATTGTATGGGATTCAGGAAGTTTCCAGGTTGGTGAACATATCCACATAGCAGCGTATGATATACCCCAACTCCACAGGAACAGAAGCTCCTGTACATGGGACCTTCCCAGATTTCTGATAAAGTGTCTCTTCATTTGGCTGTTTATCCATATCCTTTTATAAACTAGAAGAGGTAACTGTGTCTCTGAGTTCTGTGAGCTATTCTAGCAAAAGTGGCTGAATCCCAAGGGGATGAATTCCTGTATGCTATGCTGTGCTTAGTTGCTCAGTCATGTCTGACTCGTTGTGACCCCTTGGACTGTAGCATGCTAGGCCCCTTTTTCCATGGGGATTCTCCAGGCAAGAATACGGGAGTGGGTTGCATGCCCTCCTCCAGGGGATCTTCCCAACCCAGTGATAAAACCCAGGAATCCCGCATTGCAGGCAGATTCGTTACTGAGCCACGAAGGAAACCCAAGTATACTGGAGTGGGTAGCCTATCCCCTTCTCAAGGGGATCTTCCTGACTCAGGAACTGAACGAGGGTCTTCAGTATTGCAGGTGGATTCTTTACCAGCTGAGCTGCCAAGGAAGCAAAAATAACCGAATCCCAAGGGGAAGGAGTCATGGGAACCTCTAATTGTAGCCAAATCAAACAGAAATTCTGGTAACCTAGGGACCTGCATATGTGTGGTCTAAGTTGCTTCAGTCGTGTCCGACTGTTTGCGACCCCATGGACTGTAGCCCAACAGACTCCTCTGTTCATGGGATTCTCCAGGCAAGAATACTGGAATGGGTTTCAGTGCCCTCTTCCAGGGGATGTTCCTGAACCTGGGATTGAACTCACATCTCTTAGACTTTCTGCATTGGCAGGAGGGTTCTTTACCACTAGTGCCCACTAGTGGGAAACCCAACCTGGGCACCTACTACTTGCAATCGGCACTGAAGTTGGAGGTGGGCAGTCTTGTGGGACTGAGCCCTTAACCTGTGGGATCTGACACTATCTCCAGGTAACACCATCAGCACTGAGTTAGACTGTAAGACACCCAGCTGGTGATAAGGGATTGTTTGACATGTAAATAACCTCCCAACAACTTATTGTGAGAGTAAAGGAGAAACACAAAGGAACACTGAATTTTCTGAAACAGAAAAATGCCAGAGCACATACAAAGGAAATGAATCCAAATGACATTACATTGGCTACAAAAAGATATTTGGGTAGTATTTTCAGTATTTTTAATTTTTTTAAATTGGAGATTACACTACAATATTGTAGTGGTTTTTGCCATACGTTGACGTGAATCAGCCATGGGTATACACGTGTTCTCCATTTGGAAGCCCCCTCCCACCTGCCTCCCCATCCCATCCCTCAAAGTAACCGTGTTTGGGCTTCCCTGGTGGCTCTGTGATAAAGAATCTGCCTGCCAATGCAGGAGACGTGGGTTCAGTCTCTAGGTCAGGAAGATTCCTTGGAGAAGGAAATGGTAACCCACTCCAGTCTTCTTCCTGGGAAGATGTGCCATAGGAAGATCCACACTGATAACTGGGTTTAGGTAAAGTACCTACTTAGATAAGTACTTAGAAAAGGTGGAAAGACAATCAAGGAGTTTCCATGTAAGATGCATGACCAAAAAAAGCCTCAATAGTTTGTTGTGTTAAAAAGAGAAATATATCTATAATACACCATAAGTAAAACATGGGTAATATCTACATGATAGGAATGGGAGACCAAAGGATGCAAAAACTTGAAAAATTTTGCCTTAATTTACTCTTTAAAGTCCATTTAATTAGTGAAATTGACACTGAGTCTCTAGCTTTCTTTAGCTGGGACTTGTCCTGCTATATTTTTTTCATCCTTTTGTTTTCAGTTTTCTGCATTCCCTCCCTAACACTTTTTTCATGTGTCAGTGGTAAACAGCAAATATTTGTATCTGGTTTTTCCAAACTGTTTTCTTCTACTTGGAGAATTTTATATATTTCTATTTTAAACATTTTTATGCTTGGAACTATTTCTCCCATCTTATTCTATGATGATGTCCTTCATCATCTGTACTTTTTTAGTCATCTCTTATCTTCCTTTTTATAATTGATGGATCTATCAGTTCTGTAGAAAACAAGGATTTAGAATATTCTCACAGTTGTCAGTGAACCCCTCATCTATGAATGAGGCCTTGTTCTAGGTAACAGAGATAGAAGTGTAAAATAAACAGAGCATCTGTTCTCAAGATAGTGCAGGGGAGAAAATCAGTTTCCACATTTCTAGGACAAAAGATGCCTCTAGCTAACTGGTAATTATATGTCTCTTTAAAACATACAATTTTTTGAAACAAACAAACAAAAATAATTGATACACTAACGGAAGGAAGAAACAAAAGATGCCAGATAGTATAAAAATATATAACAGCAATTATTGAACTCAGTTTTTAAGCAGTATTTCACAAAAGTATATGAAGCAACATAGCATAGTTTTTAAAATGCCCATTAAAAATTCCTATGTTGATCGATGCGAGTTCCTTCTGAATTACTCCTGCTGCCACTGTAATAGCCTCCCCAGCCAGAGAGGAGCCAGCAGCGGGCTGAGTCTATGGCACCCACACCTCAGACAGAGATCCCAGTAAAGGGTGCATCAACCACCTTCTCTGCATGGCTGTTAGTGGTCTCACTTAGCCAGAGAGGAGCCTTCCCCTCCCTCTGTTTTATATAAAAGGAGCCAAAACTTGGACTGAGATAACATGTTTTTGGTTTTGTTTTGTTTTGTTTTGTTTTGTTTTTTGAGATCCTAGTTTACCATCTTTTCAGTCAGGTAGCTTTTCAATGAAAATTGTTATTCTTTGTTCCAACAACTCATCTCCCAATTTACTGACCTGTCATGCATCAGGTAGAATGAGCTTAGGCTTGGTAACATATCATGTCTGTAACCGAGGATGAAGACTGACTTCCCAAGTAGCAAGGGAACCACTGAAGAGCTTCTGGTCCATTTCTCTTCCAAAGATAATGACTCACAGCTTACTCATAAACAGGAAGAAATAAGATAACATGTTGGTGTTCCCCCATAAGTCTCAGAAAAGCTTGTGAATCTGGGTTCCTGTATTGACTTTCAACTTCTGGTTCCCATCAAATCACTTCATTGCCTCTTTTTCAGTTTCAGGATCATATGTGAGGAACCCCAGAATAACATCTGTGAAACTACCCTGAAAAACATACATTTGTATACCCCTTTAATTTATGGAGAGAAAGACATTCTGAGAATGGAAACAAAGTCCTTTATCCCTCTACCCAGCACTATGTCTATTCCTGTCATCAAGGAAGGCTGGCCCCCTTCTGAAGGGATGATATAAAGAGAAATGCTTGAATGTTTTCACTATTTCAAAAAGCAAAACAGGCATTTCTAAGATCCAGGATCACATTTAAAGCATTCCTGTTAGAAAGTTGGTTTTAAAAATGAGATTTTTCCACAGAAGCTATTTGTATGGCAAATAAACATGTAAAAAGATGTTCAGCATCACAGATCACTGAAAGTCACTCAGTCGTGTCCAACTCTCTGCAACCCTGTGGACTATACAGTCCATGGAATCTTCCAGGCCAGAATACTGGAGAGGTAGTATTTCCCTTCTCCAGGCGATCTTCCCAACCCAGGGATTGAACCCAGGTCTCCTGCATTGCAGGCAGATTTTCTACCAGCTGAGCAATCATTGGTTAAAAAAAAAAAAGAGAGAGATTTTCCACAGAAGTTATTTGGATAGCAAATGAGTGTGTAAAAAGATGTTCAGCATCACAGATCATTAGGGAAATGCAAATTTAGACCAAAATTACACACCAATCAGAATGGCTAAAGTAAAAATAGTGATAAATTCTATGAGCTTGTGGAGAAACTGCATCTGTCATAGATTGCTGTGAGAGTCTACAAAGATACAGCCACTCTGGAAAGCAGTTTTGGCACTTTCTCATAAAACTAAACATGCATTCACATACAACTCTGTAATTAAACTCCTAGAAATGCAAATTTATGACCACAAAAATTCAGTACACTAATTGCTATGAACTCAATCCATATGTTGAACTCCTAATCCCCAATGTTACCATATTTAGAGATAAGTCTTTCAAAAGTGTAATTAAGGTTATATGAGGTCACTAGGATGGGGCCTTAATCCTGTAGGACTGGTGTTACCATAAGGAGAGGAAGAGATACAGGAACATGCTTGCTTCTCTTTCTCTCTTTCCCTACACCTGTCCCCAAGTGCACAATCTTGAAAAGCCATGTGAGGTCATAGCGAGAAGACACAAAGGTGCTATCTGCAAGTCAGAAAGAGGTCTCACTGGAAACCAACCCCAGAGCATCTTGAGCTAGAACTCCCCAACTCCTAAACCATGAGAAAATAAATACCACCCAATCTGTGACCTTTTGTTATGGAAACCTTAGTAGGCTAATACTCTAATATTCATAGTTGCTTAATTTGTAATAGCCCCAAATTGGACACAAGTAAAACTTCTCTCAGTAAATGAGTGGTTAAGCAAGCTACACAGAGTATTACTCAGAAGAAAAAAAAAGCAATGAACTATTGATTTACACCACAAATTGATGGCTCTTAAGGACAATAAGTGAATAAAACTCATAGTATATGACCCCATTCTTATAACGTTTTTGCAAAGAATAAAAGTATAAAGACTGAAAACTGATTTATAGTTGCTAGGGGTTAGGGATGTTGGGAGCGACTATAAAAGAACAGCAGGAGAGGGATCTCTGTGGTGATGGGATAATTCTGTATCTTAATTGGAGGGTGGTTATAGAAATGTACACATGAGATAAGATGGCCTTGAAGAAAACTACGCAAACTTTTATATACTGTCCAAAAGTCTGGCTTCCGGTTTGATACCTAAGGGGAACGACTGGGGGAAATGGGAAGGGGTCCATGGGACTTCTCTATACCACATTTGTATATTCCTATCTTCATTTCAAAATAAATCTGTTTATTTTTTCAAATAATTATTCATTAGAATATATTTTTATAGTTTTTCAAAATTAAGTTTTAAAGATTCATAAGAAACCCCAAAAGTGTTGCCGCCCTGATGGCTTTTAAGTCATCACAGTCTTAAAAATAGTGAAAAATCAGCAGTCTGTCCTACAACATACTACGATCCTTTTATTTATTTTTTTATTATTAAATTTATTTATTTTTTAATTACAATACTGTATTTGTTTTGCCATACATTGACACGAATCAGCCATAGGTGAACACAATCTCCCAATGCCAAAGCCCCCCTCCCACCTCCCACCCCACATCCTCTACTTGAATCATCCTGTGCATCAGCCCCATGTATCCTGCATCCTACATTGAACATAGATTGGCGCTTCGTTTCTTACAAGAAAATATACATGTTTCATTGCCATTCTCCCAAACCATCCCACCCTTTCCCTCTCCCTCAGAGTCCAAAAGTCCACTCTATACCTCTGTGTCTCTTTGTTTTCTCACATATAGGGTCATCATTGCTGTCTTCTAAATTCTGTATATATGTGTCAGTATACTGTATTGGTGTTTTTCTTTCTGGCTTACTTCACTCTGTATAATCGGTTCCAATTTCATCCATCTCATTAGAACTGAGTCAAATTTATTCTTTTTAAGGGCTGAGTAGTATTCCATTGTGTATATGTACCATAGCTTTCTTATCCAATCATCTGCTGATCCTTTTAATATAAACTGATGCATTACAGGAGCCAGGGAGCCCTGGTCCAGCCTCAAGGTCTTCTGCTCTCTTGGCCACACTTTAGTATTCCCTGGCTGGAGGAGATTTAGTCTCAGCCATCACTGGGTTGAAGCTGTGCTCTGCTGACTATCAGTCTGGTACTTTCTGAGTAATAAGCTCTCTAATCCTCAGTTTCTTCATCTAAAAAACAAGTGTTTTTCACACATTTCTTCTTGTGTTTGAAGGGTTAATGTCAGAATTAAAGACAATAAATGCAGCATTTATGATAATCTCTAACTTCTAGTGGGACTCACAAGAAGTAGCTATGTTTACATAGTAGGTATTCAGCAGGTATCAATGTATGTAGTTACTTAAAATCTTATATAACATCACATAAAGACACCTGTTTAACCAGAAACATTGTTTTCAGGGTAAAAATCATTATATATTCTCTCAAAAATGAAAATTACTAATCAAATGGAAAAAAAAAATTCAAGTGTCATGGAGAGGTAAAGAAAAAGGATTGTGAATTCACTTGTTTTTTTTTTAATGTATGAAAATCTTCCTCAACATATAAAACATATAAAATAATATTCAAATATATGTATTAATATTAAAAGCAAGAGGAGAGGTAAAAAATAAGTAGATAAAAAGAGTTAAAGATGTTCTCAGAGATAAAAAGAGTTTCTGAGAGAAAAATATGAATGGGAGTGAAAATACCAGTTGAAGAAAGGAAGAGGGATAGGAAAGGTTATGTATAAAGATTTAGTTTAATAATAAGGATAAAGAAGAATTATTCAGCTCTTAAGAAAATTCTAAGAACTTGAAAAAATATCCTTGTCACACTGCTGCCTCCCTCAGGTCAATGGTGTTAGAAATTTGCAACTCATCTTATTGCTCTCTGAAATGCCCCATGAGCTCTCTAACCATTTCTCATGACTCTTCACCTGTGTTTTAAATGGTGGCAAAAGATCCACCTTGTAGGAGAGTCATCACAGGGAAAATGTGCTCTACTGTCTAATAGGAAACGTTAAGATCATGGCATCTGGTCCCATCACTTCATAGCAAATAGATGGGGAGACAATAGAAACGGTGACAGACTTTATCTTCTTGGCTCCAAAATCACTGGAGATGGTGACTGTAGCCATGAAATCAAAAGATGCTTGCTCCTTGGAAGAAAAGCTATGACAAACCTAGAGAGCATACTAAAGAGCAGGGACATTACTTTGCCAACAAAGGTTCATCTAGTAAAAGCTATGTTTTTTCCAGTAGTCACGTATGGGTGTAAGAGTTGGACCACAAGGAAAGCTAAGCACCAAAGAATTGATGCTTTTGAACTGCAGTGTTGGAGAAGATTCTTGAGAATTCCTTGGACTGCAAGGAGATCAAACCAGTCAATCCTAAAGGAAATAAGTCCTGAATATTCACTGGAAGGACTGATGCTGAAGCTGAAGCTCCAATACTTTGGCCATGTGATGTTAAGAACTGACTCACTGGGAAAGACCCTGATGCTGGGAAAGATTGAAGGCAGGAAGAAAAGGGAATGGCAGAGGATGAAATGGTTGGATGCCATCACCAACCTGATGGATGTGAGTTTGAGCAAGGTCCAGGATTTGGTGATGGACAGGGAAGCCTGGCATGCTGCAGTCCATGGGGTCACAAAGACTCAGACATGACTGAGCAACTGAACTGAACTGAACTCTAATCATGCAGTAATCGGATCCTAATGATCATATTTCTGAAATTGAAAAGAAGCATATATTATTAGCAAAATCATTTTTATTTTTTTATAGTGCAATATACCTAACCAAAAGTTCAAGGAATTTTACCAATAATAAATGCTTGTCTTTGCTTGTGTTCCACTCCGGAAACATGACTCTTTTTCTGTTGAAGTAGGGAGTAAGGAAGTGAGACTCTGTCATACATAGCTTCTGTAGTTGGAAAAAAATGTCATTCATTACATGTACATTATACACTTGAGTAAGAGGTAGATAGAAAATGGTGGGATGAAATTACTTGTAAAGTGTGGACTTCCTTAATGCACAAACTACTTAAACCTATAATAGAAAAGAAAACACTCCATGCCATTTAATTTTGTCTGTAGCCCACAGTTCTAAATGTACATAGCCCTATCCTTCAACAAAAATATGTTTCTGGTTACTTACAATGAAAACAGGGAAGCAAACCCGTTTTCTACCAAAACCCAAATTTGTCTTGATGTGAAAAGAGTGAACTGAGGGGAAAAAATGCATTTCAAAAACTTCCACTGATGGGAAGATGCAAGAGACATACTTATCTATATTTCTTTAAAAATTCCTGCATATTATCTATAAAACATACTTAAGAAGACTGTGAAAAGTGGGAGAGAAGAAGGCACACCACCAGGACATAAGGACCCAAGGAATAACTCAGTGTTGAATTCACTAGGGTGATGTAGCCAGACACAGAAATGAAGAAGCCAGCAACTCAAAAACTTTATATATACCACAAAACTCTATTCTTTTTAGCTAAAGGACCAATAAATGGGAAGCTAGCAGATTTTTTTTTTAACAATAATTGCTCTATTTTAGTCAAACACAAGAGATAAACTGTGGACTTAGCCTGACCCATGTCAACAAAGATGATATGGGTCAGGCTTAACATCCAACTTTGCCAGGCTATCATAATATGACCCAACCCTCAACACCTTGATTAAGGTGATGTCAGGGAAGGCTGAGGAGAGAGACAGGACTTTCATTTCCATCACATAGTAATGAACTTCCCCTCCCGATGGAATGATTGGAGATGACACAGCAAGTAGGCACTTCTATGCCTCAGCCAGGTATCAGTAGTGGTCAACTGGAGATTCAGAACGTCCCATCAGTAATTAGAAAGCTCAGCCTTCAGGGATGAAGGAACGTGAAATAAAAAACCAAGACTTCTACCACTTCAAAGTGAGATGACATCTCAACCCTTCCTCTGCTGGAGTGGTATCACAGAAAGCCAGCTAAAATGAAAAGTTTAATTACACAGTTTCATAATACAGTACCTAAAAATCCAGGTTTCAGTTAAAAAATACTCACCATACCAAAACCACAAAGATCTCAAACTGAAAAAGAAAAGATCTCAAAAAGAAAAAAGACAACCAATAGATGCCAAAAATGAGAAGACAGATGCTAGAATTATCTGACAAAGATTTTGTCAGGTGAAAGCAGTCATCATAAAAATGCTTCATTGTGCAATTATCTGTATACCTGTGACAAATGCAAATAAATAAATAAAGAAATAAATGGAGAGACTCAGTAGAAGATATATAGAAGACAAAAGAATGGCTTAGAACCTAAGTGAAAGTGGAAGCTACTCAGTCATGTCTGACTCACTGTGACCCTATGGAGTATACAGTCCATGGAATTTTCCAGGCCAGAATATCGGAGTGGGTAGCCATTCCCTTCTCCAGGGGATCTTTCCAACCCAGGGATCAAATTCAGGTCTCCTACCTTGCAGGCAAATTCTTTACCAGCTGAGTCACCAGGTAAGCCTGAATATCTAAAATTGAAAAGAAAACTCTTTGATGGGTTCAACAACAGAAAGGGAGAGGACAGAGGGAAGAATCATGAAAGAGAATGTAGATCAATGGATATCACACAATCTGAAAAGACAGAGAGGAGACAGACTGGAAAAATGATCAGATTTTCATTGATCTCTGAGACTATAATAAAAAGCTCCTGTTCGTGTCATTGGAGTCTGAGAAGCAGAGTGGTGGTGAAAAATTACTTTAAAATGTTAGCTGATAACCTCTTAAGTTGCCAAAAGACATAAACCTACAGAATAAGCTAAGCAAACCAAAAGCAGAACAAGTGAAAAACATGTAAACTACAGCCAAAACAGGGGAAAATATATATATATATGATGCATCATAGTAGAATTTCTGACAAAATATATTTTACACTTTAAAAACAGTGAAAAAGAAATGAAAACCTTATCAATGGGAAAAAAGAATTTGAGTGAGTGAATTTCTCATCATAAATCAAGGTGGTTACATGCAAGTGGTACAAATTTTTCAAATACTGAATAAAAGGAATTGTATAATCCTGCATTCAGCAAAAGTAATCTTTAGGAATAAAGAGGTAATAAAGACTTAAAATGAAGAAAACATTTGTCACTGGCAGACCTATCCTAAAGGAACATCTCCAAACAGAAAGAAAACTACTGAAAAGGAAATCTTAGAACATCAGAAAGAAAACAGACATGTGGTAAAAATATGAAAAATATAATTGATTCTCCATTTCCTCTTCAGCTTTCTATGTTTGATAGTGGATGCAGAAATTATGTTTCTGTTTTATGTGGTCCCAAATGATGCTCTTGGAATATTAAAACAATTTTATTATAACTAGGGATGCAAATAAGGTATAGTATCAATATTCCACTTAAACTGGTAAAATTATGACACAAGTAAACTGTGATAACTTATGCATATATAGTATAAGATAGGGAGAAGGCAATGGCCACCCACTCCGGTGCTCTTGCCTGGAAAATCCCATGGATGGAGGAGCCTGGTGGGCTGCAGTCCATGGGGTCGCACAGAGTCGGACACGACTGAGTGACTTCACTGTCACTTTTCCTTTCATGCACTGGAGAAGGAAATGACAACCCACTCCAGTGTTCTTGCCTGGAGAATCCCAGGGACGGGGGGAGCCTGGTGAGCTGCCATCTATGGGGTCGCACAGAGTCAGACACAACTGGTGACTCAGCAGCAGCAGCAGCAATGTAAGATTTATAGCAACCACTTAATACATACAAAAATCAATACACATGAACCCTATAGGTAAACAAGAATGGAATTCTACAAAAGATCAAGTAACCTGAAAAAATGCAGAAAATGGAAAACAAAAATCAAATAGAAAACAAAACACAAACTGCAGACTTTCTGAAGCTTATCATGTTGAAAATGACATGAAAAGCAAATGATCTAATAACATCATTCAAAGATAAATACTGGCAGAGTGGATTAAAAAACATGAATTGTGTTTCACTTTAAATATTTCAAAAACATAGGTACATTTAAAAAGGACAGAAAAGGGGTGCGTGTGTGTGTATGTATCTAGTGCAGAGAAAATAAAAAGTAGAAATGGCTACAATTAACATCAGAGAGAGCAGACTTCAGTGTAAATTATGACATAATGGTGAAAGTTTAAATCCATCAAGAAGACATAATAATTGAAAATATGAATGTACCAAACAACAGAGCTATAAAATACGTGAAGTAAAACTGATAGAACTGAAAACAAAAACAAATTCACTGTTACATTTAATGACTTCAACACCACCCCTCTCTAAACAACCGATGAAACCACTAGGCAGAACAGCAGCAAGAATACAGACTAACTCACCAGTGTTATCAGCCAACGTGATCTAATCAGCATTATGGAATAAACTACTCAACATTCTTTCAAGGACTCACAGAATATATACCAAGAGAGACCATATGCTTTTGATAAAACAAAACTTGTTTTTTTGGGGGAAAAAAAACACTAGAAATCATACAGATTATTTTCTATAATCACAATAGAATTCAGCTAGAAATTAATAACAGAAAGCACTTCAAACATTTAGAAACTAAATAATTCACAGCTAAATAGTCCAGGGGACAAAATAGTTTGAGTGAAATTTTTAAAAAGGACATATATATACAAACAAAAATAAAACATCAAAATCTGTGAGATAAAGTTAAAATAGGTCTGAGAGGAAATTTATAAGGTTAAATGCATAGAGAAGAGCAATAAGATCAACTTTCTACAATACCAAATTAAAAATCTAGAAAGAGAAAAAAAAATAAGCACAAAGTAAGTAAAAGGAAGAAAACAAGAGCAGAGATAAATTAAATTTAAAAACTCAATTTAAATTAAAAACTCTGAAAAGATAAGGAAAGTGACAAAAGTGAAAGTGAAGTTGCTCAGTCATGTCCGACTCTTAGCGACCTCATGGACTGCAGCCTGCCAGGCTCCTCTGTCTGTGGAATTCTCCAGGCAAGAATACTGGAGTTGGCAGCCATTCCTTTGTCCAGGGGATCTTCCCCACCCAGGGACTGATGAGTCTCCCACATTGCAGGCAGGTGTTTTACGGTCTGAGGGAAAGTGACAACTTTGATTTTAAAAAATACAAATTACAAAAATGGGGATTTTCCTTATAGATCCTGCATACACAAAAACATAACAAGACAATACTATGAACAACTCTTCATGTAAGTATTTGACAAATTACATAAGTGTTTGAAAAGTACTTCACAAATGTTAGATAACTACTTGATAAATTAAACTGTTCTTGATAAATTAGATAACTTGTTCAGAAACAAAATACACTCTACTACAACTAATACAAAATGAAACAGATCAACTGAACATCTCTGTAATTATTGAGAACATTGGATTCTTAAATTCAAATTTTCCCAAAAAGAAAACTGCAGAGTCAGGTAGTTTCACAGGAAATTCTGCCAAATATTCTAAATTAATCAATATAATTTATATAGAAGCACTTCAAGGAAATAGAAAATAAAGGAATACTTCTAAATGCATTTTATGAAGAGTAAGCATTACTTTGATAACCAAGGCCATATAGAAAATTGAAAAAGAAAACTATAAACCAATAGTCCATATGGATATCTGTGCATAGAACTTTAAAATATGTGTGAGCAAATAGACATAAGCAATATGCAAAACGAATTATAGACTAAGACCAAATCCCAAGGATGCAAGGCTAGTTTAACATTTGAAAATCAAGTAAACATAATTAGCATATTAATAAGTTAAGAAAGAAAAATCACATGAACAGGTCACATCAATCATCATAGAAGAGATATTTGACAAAACACAATACTCTTTATTGGTAAAATCTTTCAGCCTAAGTTTTGTTCTAGAAGTTTCATGGTTTGTAGGCTTAAATTCAGGTCTTTAAACCATTTTGAAAGAAACGCAAAAAAGCAAAGTGGCTGTCTGAGGAGGCCTTACAAATAGCTGTGAAAAGAAGAGAAGCAAAAAGCCAAGGAGAAAGGGAAAGATATAAGCATCTGAATGCAGAGTCCCAAAGAATAGCAAGAAGAGGTAAGAAAGCCTTCTTCAGCGATCAATGCAAAGAAATAGAGGAAAACAACAGAATGGGAAAGACTAGAGATCTCTTCAAGAAAATTAGAGATACCAAGGGAACATGTCATGCAAAGATGGGCTTGATAAAGGTCAGAAATGGTATGGGCTTAACAGAAGCAGAAGATATTAAGAAGAGGTGGCAAAAATACACAGAAGAACTGTACAAAAAGGATCTTCACGACCCAGATAATCACGATGGTGTGATCACTCATCTAGAGCCAGACATCTTGGAATGTGAAGTCAAGTGGGCCTTAGAAAGCATCACTACGAACAAAGCTAGTGGAGGTGACGGAATCCCAGTGGAGCTACTTCAAATTCTAAAAGGTGATGCTGAGAGAGTGCTGCACTCAAAATGTCAGAAAATTTGGAAAACTCAGCAGTGGCCACAGGACTGGAAAAGGTCAGTTTTCATTCCAATCCCAAAGAAAGGCAATGCCAAAGAATGCTCAAACTACCTGCACAATTGCACTCATCTCACACGCTAGTAAAGTAATGCTCAAAATTCTCCAAGCCAGGCTTCAGCAATACGTGAACCGTGAACTTCCTGATGTTCAAGCTGGTTTTAGAAAAGGCAGAGGAACCAGAGATCAAATTGCCAACATCTGCTGGATCATGGAAAAAACAAGAGAGTTCCAGAAAAACATCTATTTCTGCTTTATTGACTATGCCAAAGCCTTTGACTGTGTGGATCACAATCAACTGTGGAAAATTCTGAAAGAGATGGGAATACCAAACCACCTGACCTGCCTCCTGAGAAATCTGTATGCAGGTCAGGAAGCAACAGTTAGAACTGGACATGGAACAACAGACTGGTTCCAAATAGGAAAAGGAATACGTCAAGGCTGTATATTGTCATCTTGCTTATTTAACTTATAAGCAGAGTATATCATGAGAAACGCTGGACTGGAAGAAACACAAGCTGGAATCAAGATTGCCAGGAGAAATATCAATCACCTCAGATATGCAGATGACACCACCCTTATGGCAGAAAGTGAAGAGCAACTAAAAAGCCTCTTGATGAAAGTAAAAGAGGAGAATGAAAAAAGTTGGCTTAAAGCTCACCATTCAGAAAATGAAGATCATGGCATCTGGTCCCATCACTCCATGGGAAATAGATGGAGAAACAGTGGAAACAGTGTCAGACTTTATTGTTTTGGACTCCAGAATCACTGCAGATGGTGATTGCTGCCATGAAATTAAAAGACACTTACTCCTTGGAAAAGTTATGACCAACCTAGATAGCATATTGAAAAGCAGAGACATGAATTTGCTGACTAAGGTCTGTCTGGTCAAGGCTATGGTTTTTCCAGTAGTCATGTATGGATGTGAGAGTTGGACTGTGAAGAAGGCTGAGCGCCGAAGAATTGATGCTTTTGAACTGTGGTGTTGGAGAAGACTCTCGAGAATCCCTTGGACTGCAAGGAGATCCAACCAGTCCATTCTGAAGGAGATCAGCCCTGGGATTTCTTTGGAAGGAATGATGCTAAAGCTGAAACTCCAGTACTTTGGCCACCTCATATGAAGAGTTGAATCATTGGAAAAGACTCTGATGCTGGGAGGGATTGGGGGCAGGAGGAGAAGAGGACGACCGAGGATGAGATGGCTGGATGGCATCACTCGCTCGATGGGCATGAGTCTGAGTGAACTCTGGGGGTTGGTGATGGACAGGGAGGCCTGGCGTGCTGCGATTTATGGGGTCGCAAAGATTTGGACAATATGAGCGACTGAAGTAAACTGAATCTATTTTGAGTTAATTTTTGTATATGTCACAAATTCCCTACAAGCTCATTTGGTAATAAAATCCGCCTGCAATGCAGGAGACCCAGATTCGATTCCTGGGTGGGGAAGATCCACTAGAGAAGGGATAGGCTACCCACTCCAGTATTCTTGGGCTTCCCTTGTGACTCAGCTGATAAAGAATCGCCTACAGTATGGGAGACTTGGGTTTGAGCCTGGGTTGGGAAGATCCCCTGGAGAAGGGAAAGGCTACCCACTCTAGTATTCTGGCCTGGAGAACTCCATGGACTGTGTAGTCCATGGGGTCACAAAGAGTCAGACACAATTGAGTGGCTTTCAATTCACAGTTCTGAAAAACCATTATTACCACCACACTTCGTGGCTCAGACAGTAGAGAATCTGCCTGCAATGTGGGAGACCTGAGTTTGATTCCCTGGGTGGGGAAGATCCCCTGGAGCAGGAAATGGCAACCCATTTTCTTCTTGCCTGGAGAATTCCATGGACAGAGGAGCCTGCTGGGCTACAGTCCATGGGGTTGCAAAGAGTTGGACATGACTGAGTAACTAACACACTTTGTATATGATGTGAGAAAATGTTTCAGTCTAATTCTTTGCATGCAGCTGTCCAGGTTTCCCAGTATCACTTATGGAGGAGACTGTCTTTTCTCTATTGAATATCTTGAGAATGCTTCCACTTGCCATTGTGCAGGTCCCCAAACTCCATAAAGATGGAAGCTCCTTTGTTTGGGACCTCATCATATATCTCTTCATCTAGCTGTTAGAAAACTTCTGTTATGCAAGGAGTACCCTCCATTCTGCCTTACTGCAACTAGCCAAAAATCTTCATACTTACTACCTGGAAGATCTGAAAAGAAGTTATATGGGGAAGTAAAATAGGAGAACTGGCCTCAGATTTTTTTAAGTCATGGTTTCTGAGAGAGCTATAAAAACAGAAAACCTTGCATGCAAAAATCATATTTAGGAAAGGGCTTGGTGACAGAGACAAGATAGCAGACAGAAGGAAGGTTGTGAGCTCATCTCTTCTTAGGAAAACACCCAAATCACAACTAACTGCGGAACAACCATCAATAAAAAAAGCACCAAAATCTACCTCTCAAAATCCTGCATTTAAAGACAAAGAAAAAACACTACAAGATGGTAGGAGGAGTAGAAATTGGAATAAAATCAAATCCCTTAGCTGCTGGTTGGGCAACTCAAAAACTGATAAATAATTATACCACTGAAGCTCTTCCACAGGAGTGACAGCTATGTATCCAAAGTCAGGCTCCCCATCTGTTGATCTGGGAATTGGAGCAAGAGTCTCAGAGAATCTGGCTTTGAAAGCCAACAGGGTTTGATCACAGAAATTCCACAGAAATGGGTGATACAGAGACTACACTCCTGGAGGATGCACAAAAGGTCTGCTGTACACCAGGACCAAGGGGCAAAAAGCAGTGACCTCATAAAAGCATGGTTCAGACTTTCTTCTTGTTGTCCAGTCTATAAGTTATGTCCAACTTTTTGCAGCTCCAAGGACTGTAGCATCCCAGGTTTCCCTGTCCTTCACTATCTGCTGGAGCTTGCTCAAACTCATGTCCATTGAGTCAGTAAGGTCATCTACCCATTTCATCCTCTGTCACCCACTTCTACTATTGCCCTCAATCTTTCCCAGCATCAGAGTCTTTTCTAATGAGTTGGCTCTTCCCATCAGTTGCCCAGAGTATTCGACCTTCAGATACAGCACCAGTTCTTCCATTGAATATTCAGGGTAGATTTCCTTTAGGATTGATTGGTTTGATCTCCTTGATGTCCAAGGTACTCTCAAGAGTTTTCCAGCACCACAATTTGAAAGCATCAATTCTTCAGTGATTAGTCTTCTTTATGGTTCAACTCTCACATCTGTACATGACTACTGGAAAAACCATAGCTTTGACTATATGGACAAATGTCAGCAAAGTGGTATCTCTACTTTCTAATACACTGCCTGGGTTTGTCATAGCTTTTCTTCTAAGGAGCAAGTAATTGTTAATTTCATGGCTGCAATCACTGCATTGATATTGGAGCCCAACAAAATAAAATCTGCCACTGTTTCCATTTTTCCCCATCTATTTGCCATGAAGTGATGGGACAAGATATCACATGATACTAGTTTGTTAAATGTTGAGCTTCAAGCCAGCTTTTTCACTCATTTCTTTCACCTTCATCAAGAGGTTCTTTAGTTCCTCTTCACTTTCTTCCATTAAAGCGGTTTCATCTGTATATCTGAGGTTGTTTATATTTCCCCCAGCAATCTTGATTCCAGCTTGTGACCCATCCTGTCTGGCATTTCACATAATATACTCTGCAAATAAGTTAAGCAGGGTGACAATACACAGCCTTGGTGTATTCCTTTCCCAATTTTGAACCAGTATGTTGTTCCATATCCAGTTCTAACTGCTATTTCATGACCTGCATACAGGTTTCTTAGGAGGCAGGTAAGATGGTCTGGTATTCCTATCTCTTTAAGAATTTTCCAAAAGTTGTCATGATCCACACAGTCAAAGGCTTTAGCATAGTCAAGAAGAACAAGTAGATGTTTTGCCGTAATCCTCTTGCTTTTTCTATGATTCAACAGATGTTGGCAATTTGAGCTCTGGTTCTTCTGCCTTTTCTAAAATCAGATTGGACATCTGAAAGTTCTCAGTTCACATACTGTTGAAGCCTAGCCTGAAGGATTTTGAGCATTACTTTGTTGGCACATGAAATGAGAGCAACTGTCCAGTAGTTGGAGCATTCTTTGGTTTTGCCCTTCTTCGGGATTGGAGTGAAAACTGAACATTTCGTTTTGTGGACACTGCTCAATTTTGCAAATTTGCTGGCTTACTAAGTACAGCACTTTAACAGTATCATCTTTTAGGATTTGATAAAGATCAGCTGGAGTTCAATCATCTCCACTAGTTTTGTTTGTAGTAATGCTTCCTAAGGCACACTTGACTTCACACTCCAGGACATCTGCCTCCAGGTGAGAGACCACACCACTGTGACTATCAGGGTCACTAATATCTTTTTTATTATACAGCTCTACTGTGTATTCTTTCCACATCTTCTCAATCTCTTCTGCTTCTGTTAAGTCCTTTCCATTTCTGTCCTTTATTTTGCTCACCTCTGCATGGAATGTTCCCTTTGTAGTAATTCAGTCATTAAGTCATATCTAACTGTTTGCAACTCCATGAACTGAATCTTGCCTCACTTCCTGTTCTTCACTATCTCCATAAGTTTGCTCACCTTGATGTCCATTGAGTCAGTGATGCCATCCAACCATCTCATCCTCTGTCACCCCTTTCTCCTCTTGCCCTCAACCTGTCCCAGCATCAGGGTCCTTTTTAATGAGTCAGTTGTGCACATCAGGTGGCCAAAGTATTGGAGTTTCAACTTCAGTCCTTCCAATGAATATTCAGAGTTAATTTCCTCTGGTTTGACCTCCTTGCTGTCCAACAGACTCTCAGAGTCTTTTCCAGCACCACAGTTTGAAATAATTAATTCTTTGGCCCTCAGCTTTTTTATAATCCAATACTCACATCCATACATGACTACTGGAAAAACCATAGCTTTGACCATACAGATTCTTTGTTGGGAAAGTAATGACGCTGACTTTTAATATGCTGTCTAAGTTTGTCATAGCTTTTTTTCTGAGGAGTGAGATCTTTTAATTTCATGGCTGCAGTCACCATTTGCAGTGATTTTGGAGCCCAAGAAAATGAAATCTGAAACTGTTTCCACTTTTTCCCCATCTATTTGCCATGAAGTGGTGAGACCAGATGCCATGATATTAGTTTTTGAATGTTGAGCTTAAAGCCAGCTCTTTCACTGTTCTCTTTCACCTCCCTCAAGAGGTTCTTTAGTTCCTCTTTGCCTTCTGCCATTAAAGTTACATCATCTGCATATCTGAGGTTATTGATATTTCTCCCAGCAATCTTGATTCCAGTTTGTCACCCACTGAGCCTGGCATTTCACATGATGATGTACTCTGCAAATAAGTTAAATAAACTGGGTGACAATACACACCCTTGATGCATTCCTTTCCAAATTTTGAACCAGTCCATTGTTCCATGTCCATTCTAACTGTTGCTTCTTGACCTGCATACAGGTTTCTCAGGAGGCAAGTAAGATGGTCTGGTATTCCCAACTCTTTAAGAATTTTCCATAGTTTGATGTGATTCACAGATGAATGGTATCCCTTGGTATCCCTAATTTTCTTGAATAGATCTCTATTTTTCCCAAACTATGGTTTTCCTCTATTTCTTTGATTTATTCACTTAGGAAAGCTTTTTTTACCTCTCCTCTTTGAACCTCTACATTCAGTGGGGCAAATCTTTCCCTGTCTCCTTTGCCTTTTGCTTTTCTTCTTTTCTCAGCTGTTTGTAAGGGCTCCTCAGACAACCATTTTGCCTTGCTACATTTCTTTTTCTTGGGGATAGTTTTTGGTCACTGTCTCCTGTACAATATCAACTTCTATTCACAGTTCCTCTCACACTCTATCAGATCTAATTTCTTGAATTTATTTGTCATTTCCACTTTATAATCTTAATGGATTTTATTAGGTCATTCGAGAATGACCTAGTGGTTTTCCCTACTTTCTTCAACTTAAATCTGAATTTGGCAATAAGGACTTCATGATCTGAGCCACAGTCAGCTCCCAGTCTTGTTACTGCTGACACTATAGAGCTTCTCCATCTGCAACTGCAAAGAATATAATCAATCTGATTTCAGCATTGACCATCCGGTGATGTCCGTGTGTAGAGTCATCTCTTGTATTGTTGGAAGAGGGTGTTTGCTATGACCAATGTGATCTCTTGGCAAAACGTTGTTAGCCTTTGTCCTTCTTCATTTTGTACTCCAAGGCCAAACTTGCCTATTACTCCAGGTATCTCTTTACTTCCTAATCTTGCATTCCAGATCCCTATGATGAAAAGGAGATCTTGTTTTTTTGTTTTTGTTTTTTGGTGTTCCTTCTATAGTCTTGCAGGTCTTCATAGAACTATTCAACTTCAGCTTGTTTGGCATTACTGGTTGTAGAATAGATTTGGATTATTGTGATATTGAATTTTTTTTTTTTTACTTTTTATCATTCATATTTTATTTTTTTAATACTTTATTCTACTTTACAATACTGTATTTGTTTTGCCATACATTGACATGAAATCAGCCACATGTGTCCACGATCTCCCAATGCCGAAGCCCCCTCCCACCTCCCACCCCACACAGTCTCCCCAGATCATCCCATACACCAGCCCCAAGCATCCTGTATCCTGTATTGAACATAGACTGGCGCTTTGTTTCTTATATGATGGTATACATGTTTCAGTGCCATTCTCCCAAATCATCCCACCCTCTCCCTCTCCCTCAGAGGCCAAAAGTCCATTCTATGCCTCTGTGTCTCTTTTGTTGTCTCACATACAGGGTCATCGTTACTATCTTTCTAAATTCCATATATATGTGTCAGTATACTGTATTGGTGTTTTTCTTTCTGGCTTACTTCACTCTGTATAATCAGCTTTTCCCTGAAATGAACCTAGATTATTCTTTTGTTTTTGAGAGTGCATTGAAGTACTGCATTCACCTGCTAGTTATGGGAGGTCTCCTGAAGAGACAGGGTCATGGCTGTAGCTTATTATATAGACAAAGACACGGTCAGCTGTAGTTCTTTGAAGTACTCATTAGCATGAGCCTTCCAGGATGTCACCATTTTGTCACCAAGGCCTGGCCCCACCCAACGGTCTGTAGGCTCAAGCACTGAGACATTACAAGGCAAATAACCAACAGGTTGGGGTCACAGGCCCACCCATCAGCAGAAGTGTTATTCTCTCAGTTGTGTCTGAGTCTTCGTGACCCCAAGCGCTGTAGCCTGCCAGGCTCCTCTGTCCATGGGATTCTCCAGGCATGAATACTAATGAATGTTGCCTTTCCCTTCTCCAGGTTATCTTTCTGACCCAGGGATCAAACCTGGGCCTCCTGCATTCACACAGATTCTTCACCATCTGCACCATGGAAGTGAATGAAGGCTTCTGAGCACATGGTTGCTGGCTAAACACACCCCCTGAGACTGCCTGGCCCACCAGTGGGACAAGACTCATCTCTACCTACCAGGATCCAGTGAGCAGGATCTAGTCCATCTTACCAGGAAGCTTATGCAAGCTTCTTGGAGTTTCACCTGCTGGGAGTAGGCAGCAAAAGCAAGAACTACAACTCTGCACCTGAGAACAGAAGCTATAATCACAGAAAGCTAGACAAAATGAGATGTCAGAGGAATATGTCCCAAATGAAGGAATGAGGTAAAATCTCAAAAGAAAAACTTAATAAAGTAGAGATAAGCAATCTACATGAATAGCAATTCAGAAGAATGTTAGTAAAGATGATCTAAGAGCTCAGAAAAAGAATGGAAGCATAGATCAAGAAAATAAAAGAAATGTTTAATAAAGACCTAGAAGAACTAAAGCAGAAAAGGCAATGGCACCCCACTCCAGTACTCTTGTCTGGCAAATCTCATGGACGGAGGAGCCTGGTGGGCTGCAGTCCATGGGGTCACTAAAAGTTGGACATGACTGAGTGACTTCACTTTCACTTGCATGCATTGGAGAAGGAAATGGCAACCCACCCCAGTATTCTTGCCTGGAGAATCCCAAGGATGGTGGAGCCTGGGAGGGGCTGCCGTCTATGGGGTTGCACAAAGTTGGACATGACTGAAGCGACTTAGCAGCAGCAGCAGAAGAAGAAGAAGAACTAAAGAACAAGTCAATACAAATAAATAATACAATAACTGAAATTAAAATTACACTAGAAGAATAAATATAATAGCAGAATAACTGAAGCATGTTTTCTCTTCTGTTCCACAATAGTGACTTTCACCATTCTTGTCTTTCACCTCACTTAGTATGGAACAGAATAAAAGAAAAGAAGGAAAATAAATCAGAAAAGCATAATCCATCACTGGGACATTAAATGCACCAACATTCATATTATATGGGTGCCAGAGGAGAAGAGGAAAAAATCTGAGAAAATACTGGAGTAGGTAATAGTTGAAAACTCCCTAACATGGGAAAGGAAATAGTCACTGAAGTCCAGGAAGCACAGATAGTCCCAGGCAGTATAATAGCAAGGAGGAATAAGCTGAGATACACAGTTATCAAACTGACAAAAATGAAAGACAAAGAAAAATATATGAAAAGCAACATTTAACATCCGAAGGCATTCCCTTACTGTTATCAGCTGATTTCTCAGCAGAAACTCTGAGGAGCTAGACGGGTGGCATGTTACAAACACAAGACCATATTTATGCTGTCTACAGAGACTCACTTCTGATCTAAGGACACATATAGACTGAAAGTGAGGGGATGGGAAAAGGTATTCCATGCAAATGAAAGCCAAAAGAAAGCTGGAGGAGCAAGACTTATATCAGAAAAAATAGACTTTAAAATATTGTTTCAAGAGACAAAGAAGTATACAACATAATGATCAAGGGATCAATAGGCAGAGTAACCATTTTTCCAAAGAAGATATACAGATGGCCAACAGGCACATGAAAAGATGCTCAACACTGCTAATCATTAAGAAATAACAAATAACAAATAAATACCTCACCTCTGTCAGAATTGCTATAAAACAAAAAGCAAAAGTTGGTGAGAATGTGGATAAAGTGGGACCCTAGTAAGTTGGTATCATCACTATGGAAAATACTATGAAGGTTCCTCCTAAAATTAAAAATGTATCTACCATATATTATGGAGCAATTCCACTTCTGGGTTTATTTCCATAGAAAATAAAAATACTAATTTGAAAAGTAAATGCACTCAATATTCAAATCAGTATTGTTAATAATAGTCAATATATGAAAGCAACCTAAAATATGAAATGAACAGATAAATGGATAAAAAAGATGTTTATGTATATATAATACACATATGTAATAGATATTACTTAGGAACAAAAATAGAATTAAATCTGCCATCTGCAACAGTTTGGATGTGCTTGGAGGGATTATGTTTAGTACAGTAAGTTAGACAAATACAAATAATACATGCTATCATTTACATGTGGAATCTACAAAATAAAACAGATGAATGAATATAACAGAACAGAAACACACCTACAGAACATATAGAACAAACTTGATGTTAACTAGTGAGGGGAGAGAGGAGGAGAGCAATACAGGGAAGTGAATTAAGAGCTACAAACTACTGTGTTAAACTAGTATAACTTCACAAATACATACAGGGAAATATGTCATTATTTTATAATAACTTTAAATGCAGTAATGAGTCATTTATTTTTCTGGAATTGAGCTGCATGAGTTGCTTGTGTATTTTTGAGATTAGTTGTTTGTCAGTTGCTTCATTTGCTATTATTTTCTCCCATTCCGAAGGCTGTCTTTTCACCTTGCTTAGAGTTTCCTTTGTTGTGCAAAAGCTTTTAATTTTAATTAGATCCCATTTGTTTATTTTTGCTTTTATTTCCAGTATTCTGGGAGGTGGGTCATAGAGGATCCTGCTGTGATTTATGTCAGAGAGTGTTTTGCCTATGTTCTCCTCTAGGAGTTTGATAGTTTCTGGTCTTACGTTTAGATCTTTAATCCATTTTGAGTTTATTTTTGTGTGTGGTGTTAGAAAGTGTTCTAGTTTAGTTCTTTTACACATGGTTGACCAGTTTCCCAGCACCACTTGTTAAAGAGGTTGTCTTTAATCCATTGTATATTCTTGCCTTCTTTTGTTAAAGATAAGGTGTCCATAGGTGTGTGTAGGATGACCCACAGAGATGGTATGGGAGGGAGGTGGGAGGGGGGTTCAGGATTGCAAACTCATGTACACCGTGGAGGATTCATATTGATGCATGGCAAAACCATTACAGTATTGTAAAGTAAAATAATAAATGCAGTAATGGTTGCAAAGAGTCAGACATGACCAAGTAAGTGAACAACAAAATAAAAATATTGAATCACCATGTGTTACTCCTGACTCTCCTATAATTTTGTAGTTAAGTGACAGTGAAAGTGACTTAGTCGTGTCCAACTCTTGGCGATCCCATGGACTGTACCTGCTAGACCTCTCTTTCCATGGAATTCTCCAGAAAAGAATACTGGAGTGGGTAGCTGTTCCCTTCTCCAGGGGATCTTCCTAACCCATGGACTGAACCTAGGGTTCCTGCCATTGCAGGCGGATTGCTTACTGTCTGAGTCACAAGGGAAGCCACAATTTTGTAAACTGGCCATATTTCAACAATGTACCTCTCAGAAAACTACAACTTGCTCAATTTAAAAATAACATCTACAAAATATTTATGGCTACTATTACTCAATAGTGAATGACTAAATCCTTTTCCCATAAGATCAGCAGCAAAGCATGTCCACTCTAACCACACATATTCCAACATAGTGCTTAAAGTTCTAGTCAATGCAATAAAATAAGCAAAGGAAGTGAAGGTGTACACACTGGAAAGTAATAAAACTTTCTTGATTTGCAGGTGATATCATGGTCTACATATGATGGAAATCACAAAGAATGGACAAAATACTCCTTATAAAATAATGAGGGAGTTTAGCAAGCTCTGAGGATACCAAATGTCCACACACAAAAATTTAAAAACAACATGTGGAAACCAAAATTAAAAATATTTATAATCCTTCTTTTATAAGACAAAGTACTTTGAATTCCAATTTTAGTTCTAACATATAAAAAGCTTGGAAATCCACACTGGTCTTTGCACTAAGAATAAGGCACAGCAACTTGACTCAATGATTTCTCATGGAATCACTGAATAACTGAGGTTTTAAGACACCAAAAGTGAGGTTACAGCTACTCTAAAGTCTGTAAAGACAGGTAAACACAGAGAATTAAAGCTGATGAATAACTAACCTAGAGTAGAAACACCTGAGTCAGAAGCTAGTAAGAATGCTTAAATGGTAATTTCAACAATTGTTGGAAGCTATGTAATTTCAACAATTTACATAGACTACTATGTAAGTGAGACACTCTGGAGAGCTGCAGTCTTAAGAGAACCATCATACTCACATGAATGTTAGAAAAATTCAGGAACATCCCAAGGAATTTATGGTGATGTATTAAAAAAAAAAATCCCTTTATCTCTGGCATTGGTAAGGGAAAAGAAATCATTGTGAAACATGACCAGACTGTTCTCCAAAGCCAAGGCTTACTTTCCAGGAGAAAGTACTTTACCAGATGCTAACCTCCCCCATGCACAGTATGAAAAGGCAAAAGATAGGACACTGAAGGATGAACTCCCCAGGTTAGTAGGCGCACAAATGGCTACTGGAGATCAGTGGAGAAATAACTCCAGAAAGAATGAAGAGGCGGAGTCAAAGCAAAAACACCACGCAGTGGTGAATGTGACTGGTGATGGAAACAAAGTCCAATGCTGTAAAGAGCAATATTACATAGGAACCTAGAATGTTAGGTCCAAGAATCAAAGCAAATTTTAAGTGGTCAAATAGGAGACAGCAAGAGTGAACATCAACATTTTAGGAATCAGAAAATCAAATGGACTGGAATGGGTGAATTTAACTCAGATGACCATTATATCTACTACTGTGGGCAAGAATCCCTAAGAAGAAATGGAGTAGCCATCATGGTCAACAGAAGAGTCCAAAATGCAGTACTTGGATGCAATCTCAAAAATGACAGAATGATCTCTGTTCATTTCCAAGGCAAACCATTCAATATCATGGTAAATCAAGTCTATGCCCTAACCACTAATGCTGAAGAAGCTGAAGTTGAACCGTTCTGTGAAGACCTACATGACCTTCTAGAACTCACACCCAAAAGTTGTCCTTTTCATTACAGAGGACTGGAATACAAAAGTAGAAAGTCAAGAAATACTCGAGCAACAGGCAAATCTGGCCTTGGAGTACAGAATGAAGCAGAGCAAAGGCTAATAGAGCTTTACCAAGAAAACATACTGGTCATAGCAAACACTCTCTTCCAACAATACAAGAGACAACTCTACACATGGACATCACTAGATGGTGCATACTAAAATCAGATTGATTATATTCTTTGCAGCCAAAGATGGAGAAGCTCTATACAGTCAGCAAAAACAAGACCAGGAGCTGACTGTGGCTCAGATCAAGAACTCCTTATTGCAAAATTCAGTCTTAAATTGAAGAAAGTAGGAAAACCACTAGACCATTCAGACAAAATGACCTAAGTCAA
The DNA here is from genome assembly GCA_917880005.1 of Nanger dama. Taxonomy (NCBI): domain Eukaryota; kingdom Metazoa; phylum Chordata; class Mammalia; order Artiodactyla; family Bovidae; genus Nanger; species Nanger dama. Next base: position 4,260,843 of record CAKJTW010000044.1, on the reverse strand, counting down.
ATTCCGTATGATTATAGAATGGAAGTGAGATTAGAGTCAAGGGATTAGATCTAATAGACAGAGTGCCTGAAGAACTATGGACAGAGGTTCATGACATTGTACAGGAGGCAGGGATCAAGACCATCCTCAAGAAAAAGAAATGCAAAAAGCTAAAATGGTTGTCTGAGGAGGGCTTACATAGCTGTGAAAAGAAGGGAAGTGAAAAGCAAAGGAGAAAAGGAAAGATATACTCATTTGAATGCAGAGTTGGAAACAGCAAGGAGAGATAAGGAAGCCTTCCTCCATGATCAGTGCAAAAATAGAGGAAAACAATAGAATGGGATAGACTAGAGATTGCCTCAAGAAAATAAGAGATACTAAGGGAAAATTTCATGCAAATATGGGCTCAATAAAGGACAGAAATGGTAGGGACCTAACAGAAGCAGAAGATATTAAGAAGAGGTGGCAAGAATACACAGAAGAACTATACAAAAAAGATCTTCATGAACCAAATAATCATGATGGTGTGACCACTCACCTAGAGCCAGACATCCTGGAATGCAAAGTCAAGTGGGCCTTAGGAAGCATCACTACGAACAAAGCTAGTGGAGGTGATGGAATTTCAGTTGAGCTCTTTCAAATTCTAAAAGATTTAGCTGTTCAAGTGCTGCACTCCATATCCCAGCAAATTTGGAAAACTCAGCAGTGGCCACAGGAATGCAAAAGGTCAGTTTTCATTCCAATCCCAAAAGAAAAGCAATGCGAAAGAATGTTCAAACTACCACCTAATCGCACTCATCTCACACACTAGCAAATTAATGCTCATAATTCTCTAAGCCAGGCTTCAACAGTATGTGAACCATGAACGTCCAGATGTTCAAGGTGGATTTAGAAAAAGCAGAGGAAACAGAGATCAAATTGCCAACATGCACTGGATCATTGAAAAAGTAAGAGAGTTCCAGGAAAACATCTATTTCTGCTTTATTGACTATGCCAAAGCCTTTGACTGGGTGGATCACAAGAAAATTTGGAAAAATTTTGAAAGAGATGGGAATACCAGACCATCTGACCTGCCTCTTGAGAAACCTACATGCAAGTCAGGAAGCAACAGTTAGAACTGGACATGCAACAACAGACTAGATCCAAATAGGAAACAGAGTACGTCATGGCTGTATATTGTCACCCTACTTATGTAACTTATTATAGAGTACATCAAGAGAAATGCTGGGCTGGATGAAGCACAAGCTGGAATCAAGATTGCTGGGAGAAATATAAATCACCTCAGATATGCAGATGACACCCCCTTATGTCAGTAAGGGAGGAAGAACTAAAGAGTGTCTTGATGAAAGTGAAAGAGGAGAGTGAAAAAGTTGGCTTAAAATTCAACATTCAGAAAACTAAGATTATGGCATCTGGTCCCATCACTTCATGGCAAATAGATGGGGAGACTGACAGAGTTTGTCTGTTGGGGCTCCCAAATCACTGCAGATGGTGACTGCAGCCATGACATCAAAGATGCTTGCTCCTTGACGAAAAAAGCTATGACCAACCTACACATCATATTAAAAAGCAGAGACATTACTTTGCCAACAAAGATCTGTCTAGGCAAGGCTATTGTTTTTCCAGTAGTCATGTATGGCTGTGAGAATCAGACTATAAAGAAAGCTGAGCGCCAACAAATTGATGTTTTTGAATTGTGGTGTTGAAGAAGACTCTTAAGAGTCCCTTGGACTGCAAGGAGATCCAACCAGCCCATCCTAAAGGAAATCAGTCCTGAATATTCATTGGAAGGACTGATGCTGAAGCTGAAACTCCAATACTTCGGCCACCTGATAAGAAGAACTGACTCATTTGAAAAGACCCTGATGCTGGGAAAGATGGAAGGTGGGAGAAGGGGACGACAGAGAATGAGATGGTTGGATGGCATTTCTGTCTCAATGGACATGAGTTTGAGTAAACTCTGGGAGTTGGTGATGGACAGGGAGGCCTGGCATCCTGCAGTCCATGGGGTCGCAAAGAGTTGGACACCACTGAGCGATTTGACAGAGAAGGCAATGGCACCCCACTCAGGTGCTCTTGCCTGGAAAAATCCCATGGACCGAGGAGCCTGGTGGGCCACAGTCCATGGGGTCGCTGGGAGTCGGACACGACTGAGGGACTTCCCTTTCACTTTTCACTTTCATGCACTGGAGAAGGAAATGGCAACCCACTCCAGCGTTCTCGCCTGGAGAATCCCAGGAACGGGGGGAGCCTGGTGGGCTGCCGTCTCTGGGTCACACAGAGTCAGACACGACTGAAGCGACTTAGCAGCAGCAGCAGCAGAGCGATTTGAACAACAATAGCATTCCCAAAAACATATGATTAAATGGAACCTGCTCAGGCTACTTCTTGTTAACTGTTGTCTATGGGATACAATTTGGGAAGTGCTAAAGCAGATAAAATGAAGGGATGTAAATATTCTACCATGCACGTTATTTTTTTTTAATTTAAAGTAATATTTGGTGGTTGCATACAGAAGCGCAAAAATGTTCAAAATAAAAACACTCATTTCTCATTCCCAAACTACAAAGGACAATGTAGATTTTTTTGCAAAGTTTGTCATAAATGTGCTCATTGTTTCCCTGTATTTAAAATTATTTCACTTTTACAATCCAGAAAATAACACTATAAAATGGAAAGACAAACATCAGTATTACCACATTAGAAATCCAAATGATAGTTGTATCACATCTGGACTCCCAAAGAAGGAAGAAGAAGTAGTTATTGATTTTTCAGATCACTCTTCTACGAAAGATATGCACTTTACACATAACAAATCTCGAAGTCAAGATTAACTGATCTGCCCAACACCACACAGCAGTAGTAAGAGAACACTTTGTATATGTTAAATTCTGAGCCAAGGGCTGAAATACTTCTCCTTGGAATACTTACGACTGACCTATAAGGTTACTCTTATTACCTTTGTTTCAAAAGAACTGAAGCCCAGAGTGAAATCAAACCATTTTTCCCCTATTGAGTTGCCTTGTAACCCCTGTCAAAAATCAGCTGACCATAAATATGTTTATTTCCGGATGCACATATTTCACTTATATGCATGTCTATCCTTATGTCAGCACCATACACTCTTGATTACTGTAGTTTACTGTAAATTCAGAAATCAGCAAGCATCAACCTTCAGCATTGTTCTTTTTCGCAGCTATTTTTGCTCTTCTGTGTTGCTTGCAATTTGTATGTCAATTTTTGGAAAAAGGAGGCTGCGATTTTGATTGAGATTGTTTTAATCTGTAGATCAATTTGGGATGTTGTTATCTTCAGAATGTTGTTATCCAATCTACCAACATGCATTATCTTTCCATTTATTTAATTTTTTTCAACAATGATTTATAGTTCAGAGTATCCTAATCATACATTTATTTTATTAAATTTATTCCTAAATATATTCTTTTTGATGCTATTGTCAATGTAATAGTCTTTAATTTTCAGATTTTTCACTGCAAATATGTAAGATTCAACTGCTTCTGTATATTGATCTTGTACCCTGTGACTCTGCTGAACTTCTTAGTTCTAAAAGCTTTATTGTTTAGAACATATCATCTCCTAATAAAGATAGTTTTACTTCTTTCTTTTCAGTAAGATATCTTTTATTAATTTTATTACTTATTTGCATAATTTCTTTGAGTGTAACCTCCTGTTAAATAGAAATGATGAGAATGGGTATCCTTGTCTTATACTTCTTCTTGGGGTGAAAACTCTCAGTCTTTTATTAAGTATGATGATAGCATGGGCTTCGGCTCAGTGGTGAAGAATCCACCTGCCATTGCAGAAGATGTAGGTTCAGTCCTTGTGTCAGGAAGATCCCCTGGAGAAGGAAATGGCAATCCACCCCAGTATTCTTGCTGGGAAAATCCCATGGACAGGGAAGCCTGGCAAGCTGCAGTCCATGGGGTCGCCAAGGATCAGACACAACTTAGTGACTGAGCACACAATGCATCATGTTAGCTGTGCTTTTCATTGATTCCCTCTATCAATGTGAAGGAAGATAATGTCTATTCCTAGTTTTTGGGTATTTTGTCATAAAAGAATATTTCATTTTTAAATTGAATTCTCTGCATCTATTGAGGTGATCATTTGACTTTTTTGATCTTTTTGACAGATTTTCTATCTATTCAATAGATTTCTATCTACTCAATTGAAATTTCTACTGAATTTCAAACACTGAATTCTATTCAAATTACAATTGAAATTCTATTGAAATTTCTATTTCAATAGATCTATGTTAACCTGAAATGTGAAATATTCTATGAATATGGAACATTACATTGAATGATTTTTGTATATTGAACTATTCCTATATTCCTAGGATAAACCCTACTGGGTCATTCATTGGTATGTAATCACATTTATATGTAACTAGTTTCAATTAGATATTATTCTGAGGATATTTGAATAGATATTCATAAGGGATATAGATCTCTAGCTTTCATTATCTTGTGATGCCTTCCTCTGGTTTGGTATCAAGATAATATTGTCCTTACAGAATGAGTTTGGAAGTGTTCCCTTATCTTCAATCTTCTGAGGAACTTATGAAAGAATGATGTTGACTCTTCCTTAATTAGATCAGGTAGAATATGCAGTGAAACCATTCAGATCTACACTTTCTCAATGGGAAAACTTTTGATTACTAATCAAATCTCTACATGTGATAGGTCTATTCATATTTCAATTCTTTTTGAAAAACCTTTTGAGATAAACAATATAAAAAGTTTCATAATTTTTACTATGTACATTTTGTTAAGGTTGAACATATGCATATATCTGTGATATAACCATCACAAACAAGGTAATAAATGCATTCATCACATCCAAAATATTTCTTGTGCCTCTTTGCCTGTTTTTGGTGGTGTAAGAACACTTAATGAGATTCATCCTCAAGTTTTTAAGTGCACAACATAGTATCATTAATTATAGGTTCCATGTTATACAGCAGATCTCTAAATTTATTCATCTTATATAATTATAACTTTATACTTAGTGAAAAACATTTTCCTATTTCCTCTCCCATACCCTAAAATTCTGAAGATACTAAATTTAAAAAAAAAATCCATTTCAGAATCCAATCTACAAACATGCATTGTCTCCATCTGTTTAGATTTTTAATATCTTTCAACAATGATTTACAGTACAGAGTATACTAGTCATTTATTTTGCTAAGTTTATTCCTAATATTATGTTTTTGATACTACTTCAAATGGAATATTCTTTAATTTTCAGATTATTCATTGCAAATACCTAAGATTCAGTTGTTTCTCTATATTTATCTTAATAGATGGTAAAATTTCAGAGCACCGGGAATAAAAGGAATTTCCCAAAGCATCCAGAAAGAAGAAAAACAGTACAAAGAATAATTAATCAGAATGATATTAAAAAGTTTTAATAAGCAAAATTGAAGAACAATGGAATAATTCCTTCATAATCCTGAGGAAAATGATTTTCAACCCCACAGTAGTTTAATCAATGATGAAGAAGGTCTGGGATCTTGGGTAAAGGGAGTCTAATGCCAGAGGGAAGTGGAGCCCTTCAAGGAAAATCCTTATATGACAGATGTCCATCAGGATTACAGCTCTCCTAGGTCTACATAAAATGCTGTAATCCAGATGGACATTTGTCCTATAAATCATCAAACAGAACTGTTGAGAGTACAGGAACTTTTAGTGATACACTCTAAAAATTAAACTGAGCCTGCAGCAGAAAAAAGTCAATTTTTGACTTCAAGGAAAAACAAAGAGTTAGATGAGAAATGACATTAGCCTAACAATGAAGAGAATTTACATGGTTAAAAGAATGAAAACTCTCACATATGTGTTTACCCAATTGAGACGCATTTACATAGGCAGGGTGAAGGTTCTGGACAGGGGCTGTGAGGTACCCACAATACTCAGCAACGACTATAAAAAGTCAATCATTTGTGTCTAAAATTAAATCAAAGAAGTAGAATAACCAGATTACTGATAAAGAGAGCTAAGTATCAGAAAATTACAGCTTAAAAAGGTGAAAGTTGTTACCTCTGGTCTGGAAATAGGATTGAGAAGACAGACATAATTTTTGTTATGTTTAAATGATTCACAAATAATATAAGGATAGGAAAAACAAGTTAAATGAACACAAAATGAAATTTAGGAAAGTACACACATTTTCAAAGTGCTGTTGCACTGTTTCCATTTATGGAGGCATAAGCTACTATGTCTAAGGCCAAACTTGTCTGTTACTCCAGGTATCTCTTAACTTCTTACTTTCACATTCCAGTCCTCTATGATAAAAAGAACATCTTTTTTTGGTGTTATTTCTAAAATGTCTTGTAGGTCCTCATAGATCCATTCAACTTCATCTTCTTCAGCATTAGTGGTTGGGGCATAGACTTGGATGATATGTCTTAGACTTGTGGAAGTGTCTGGTGGAATAAGTAAAGTTCAGTGCCATAAAAACAATATTGAATAGGAATGTTGAGTGTTAGGTCAATGAATCTAGGTAAATTGGAAGTGGTCAAACAGGAGATGGCAAGAGTGAACACGGACATTTTAGGAATCAGTGAACTAATGGACCAGAATGGGTGAATTTAAATCAGACGACCATTATATCTTCTATTGTGGGCAAGAATCTCTTAGAAGAAATGGAGTAGCCCTTACAGTCAACCAAAGAGTCCAAAATGCTGTACTTGGGTAGAATCTCAAAAATGACAGAATGATCTCTATTCATTTCCATCACAAACCATTCAATATCACAGTAATCCAAGTCTATCTCCCAACCAATTAATGGTGAAGAAGATAAAGTTGAACGGATCTATGAGGACATACAAGATCTCTTAGAAAACAACAAAAAAGATGTTCTTTTCATCACAGAGAATTAGAAAGCAAAACTAAGAAGTAAAAGACAAGGTTGGCCTTGGAATACAAAATGAAGCAGGGCAAAGGTTAACAGAGTTTTGTCAGGAGAATGCACTGGCCATAGCAAATACCCTCTTTCAACAATACAAGAGATGATTCTACACATGGACATCACAAAATGCTGAATACCAAAATCAGATTGATTATATTTTTTGCCTCTTGATGAAAGTGAAAGAGGAGTATGAAAAAGTTGGCTTAAAACTCAACAGTCAGAAAACTAAGATCATGGCATCTGGTCCCATCATTTCATGGCAAAAGAATGGGGAAACAGTGGAAACAGTGACAGACTTTATTTTGGGGGACTCCAAAATCACTGCAGATAGTGACTGCAGCCATGAAATTAAAAGACGCTTACTCCTTGGAAGGAAAGTTACAACCAACATAGCCAGCATATTAAAAAGCAGAGATATTACTTTGTCAACAAAGATCCATCTAGTCAAGGCTATGGTTTTTGCAGTAGTCATATATGGATGTGAGTTGGACTATAAGAAAAGCTGAGTGTAGAAGAACTGATGCTGAAGATGGTGGAGGAATAGGACAGGGAGACCACTTTCTCCCTCACAAATTCATCAAAAGAACATTTGAACACAGTAAATTCCACAAAACAACTTCTGGCAGAGGACATCAGGCACCCGGAAAATCAGCCCATTGTTTTCAAAAGGAGGTAGGAAAAAATATAAAAGACAAAAAGAGAGGCAAAGAGACAGGGACAGAGCTCCGTCCTAGGAAGGGAGTCTTAACAAAACAGAGAAGTTTCCAAACACCAGGAAACACTCTCACTGCCGAGTCTGTGGTAACCCTCGGAACCACAGAGAGCAACATAACTGGGAGGAAAAAGAAATAAATAATTTAAACCCACAGATTACATGCCCAACAGTAACTCCCCCAGAGGAGAAGCACCTGAGACGCCTGCATCCACCACTAGCAAGTGGGGGCTGAGCAGGAGGTGCAGGCTGCATTGCTTAGAGTAAGGACCGGGTCTGAATGACCTGAGGGCAATCTGAGGGAACTAACCTGGGCTAGCAAACCAGACTGTGGGATAGCTACCACGTGCAAAGCTCCAACCCAAGACACTGCCAGGCCTGCTCACAGAACAAAGGGCTGATTGCTGCTGCTGCTGCTAAGTCGCTTCAGTCGTGTCTGACTCTGTGCTGCCCCATAGATGGCAGCCCACCAGGCTTCCCCATCCCTGGGATTCTCCACGCAAGAACACTGAAGTGGGTTGCCATTTCCTTCTCCAATGCATGAAAGTAAAAAGTGAAAGTGAAGTCACTCGTGTCTGACTCTAAGCAACCCCATGGATTGCAGCCTACCAGGCTCCTCTGTCCATGGATTTTCCAGGCAAGAGTACTGGAGTGGGGTGCCACTGCCTTCTCCAAAAGGACTGACTAGAGCTATGCAAAAGCCCTAACCCAAGACACCCGCTCACAGAACAAAGGACTGAGTAAAGCTAGCTGGCTGAGACCATCCCCCTCCCGGAGACAGGGAACCAGAGCCAGAAGGGGGCAACTGCAGACCCAGAGAGGCATCATCTACCGAACTGCAAGCAGGCTTCTTTGCGATCTAAGACTTCTTGGGGTTCTGGATGGTCAACATCCGCCTGAGAGGGTGCGCCAGTTGTACACCCAGAAAAGCTAGCGGCAGGGACGAGGGTGGTGATAAGTTGCAGTGACCACGCTCACCAAACACCTGGTCATCTGATCTGCTCAGACCTGGGAAAGGCACAAAACACAGGCCCAGCTGAGTCTGTGCCTCTGAGGACTACCCAAGTGCCTGAACCTGAGCTGCTTGGACCTGAAAGGTACATGCAGCCCAGGGCCCGGCCTCGGATGGCTCCCAGCAGAGCAACCTGGAGCCTGAGCAGTGTGAGCAGGAGGGCACACATGCTGTGAGCAGGGGCAGGCCCGGTGTGGCTGAGACGCTGCGAGCACACACCAGTGTTATTTGTTTGCAGTGTCCCTCCCTCCCTACAGCACGACTGAACAACTAAGCCTAAAAACCTGTCCACCACTGCCTCCTTGCATCAGGGCAGAAATCAGACACTGAAGACACCAGCAAACAGAAGAAGCTAAAACAGAGGGAACTGCCCTGGAAGTGACAGATGCAATAGATTAAAACCCTGTTGTTAGTACTGACTACACAGGAAGGGGCCTATAGATCTTGAGAAATATAAGCCGGATCAAGGAACTATCCGAAAATCAACTGACCCCACAGTGCTAACAACAACACCAGAGAAAGTCCTACATATATTTTTACTATCATTCTTTATTTTTTTTTAATTTTTAAGTCCTCTATTGCTCCTTTAATTTTCATTTTCTTTTATTTACTTTTATTTTTTGTTTAAAATATTGTATCAGTTTTTAACCTACTATTACTTTGAAAAAAAAAAGATCCTATTTTTAAAGCAAACTTAATATATATATTTATAAATTTGCGACTTTTTTTCTTTAATATTGTATTTTTGAAAATCCAACTTCTACTCTAGATTTTTAATCTTTGCTTTTTGTATTTGTAAAAGTACAGCTTTGAAAAGTATTTGAAAAGTACAACTTTCCAAAACTGAACCAGGAAGAAATAGAAAATCTTAACAGACCCATCACAAGCATGGAAATTGAAACTGTAATCAGAAATCTATGTTCAATACAGGATGCAGGACGCATGGGGCGGGTGCACGGGATGATTCAGGGATAGGATGTGGGGTGGGAGGTGGGAGGGGGCTTTGGCATTGGGAGATCGTGGACACCTGTGGCTGATTCATGTCAATGTATGGCAAGACAAATACAGTATTGTGGGGTGGGAGGTGGGAGGGGGCTTTGGCCTTGGGAGATCGTGGACACCTGTGGCTGATTCGTGTCAATGTATGGCAAGACAAATACAGTATTGTAATTAAAAAAATAAATAAATTTAATTTAAAAAAAAAAGAAATCTTCCAACAAACAAAAGCCCAGGTCCAGACGGCTTCACAGCTGAATTCTACCAAAAGTTTAAAGAAGAGCTAATACCTATCCTACTCAAACTCTTCCAGAGAATTCCAGAGGAACATAAACTTCCAAACTCATTCTATGAGGCCACTATCACCCTAATACTAAAACCTGACAAAGATGCCACAAAAAAGAAAACTACAGGCTAATGTCACTGATGAACATAGATGCAAAAATCCTTAACAAAATTCCAGCAATCAGAATCCAACAACACATTAAAAGAGCATACACCATGACCAAGTGGGCTTTATTCCAAGGAAGCAAGGATTATTCAATATCCACAAATCAATCAATGTAATACACCACATTAACAAATTAAAAATAAAAGCCACATGATTATCTCAATAGATGCAGAGAAGGCCTTAGACAAAATTCAACATCCATTTATGATTAAAACTCTCCAGAAAGCAGGAATAGAAGAAACATACCTCAACATAATAAAAGCTACATATGACAAACCCACAGCAAACATTATCCTCAATGGTGAAAAATTGAAAGCATTCCCCCTAAAGTCAGGAACAAGACAAGGGTGTCCACTTTCACCACTACTATTCAACATAGTTTTGGAAGTTTTGGTCACAGCAATCAGAGCAGAAAAAGAAATAAAAGGAATCCAGATTGGAAAAGAAGAAGAAAACTCTCATTGTTTGCAGATGACATGATCCTCTACATAGAAAACCCTAAAGACTCCACCAGAAAATTACTAGAGCTAATCAATGAATACAGTAAAGTTGCAGGATATAAAATCAACACTCAGAAATTCCTTGCATTCCTATACACTAATAATGAGAAAATAGAAAGAGAAATTAAGGAAACAATTCTATTCACTATTGCAATGAAAAGAATAAAATACCTAGGAATATATCTACCTAAAGAAAATAAAGACCTATATATAGAAAACTATAAAACACTGGTGAAAGAAATCAAAGAGGACACTAATAGATGGATAAATATACCATGTTCATGGATCAGAAGAATCAATATAGTGAAAATGAGTCACTACCCAAAGCAATCTACAGATTCAATGCAATCCCTATCAAGCTACAACTGTATTTTTCACAGAGCTAGAACAAATAATTTCACAATTGTATGGAAATACAAAAATCCTCAATAGCCAATTCAATCTTGAGAAAAAAGAATGGAACTGGAGGAATCAATCTTCCTGACTTCAAGCTCTACTACAAAGCCACAGTCATCAAGACAGTATGGTACTGGCACAAAGACAGAAATATAGCTCAATGGAACAAAATAGAAAGCCCAGAGATAAATCAATGCACCTATGGACACCTTATCTTGACAAAGGAGGCAAGAATATACAATGGATTAAAGACAATCTCTTTAACAAGTGGTGCTGGGAAAACTGCCAACCACTTGTAAAACAATGAAACTAGAACACTTTCTAAAACCATACACAAAAATAAACTGAAAATGGATTAAGGATCTAGATATAAGCCCAGAAACTATAAAACTCCTAGAGGAGAACATAGGAAAAACACTCTGCGACATAAATCACAACAGGATCCTCTATGATCCACCTCCCAGAATACTGGAAATAAAAGCAAAAATAAACAAATGGGATCTAATTAAAATTAAAAGCTTCTTCACAACAAAGGAAACTCCAAGCAAGGTGAAAAGACAGCCTTCAGAATGGTTGAAAATAATAGCAAATGAAGCAACTGACTAGGAATTAATCTCAAAAATATACAAGCAAGTCCTACAGTTCAATTCCAGAAAAATAAATGACCCAATAAAAAAATGGGCCAAAGAACTAAACAGACATTTCTCCAAAGAAGACATACTGATGGCTAAGAAACACATGAAAAGATGCTCAACATCACTCATTATCAGAGAAATGCAAATCAAAACCACAATGAGGTACCATTTCACGCCAGTCAGAATGGCTGCGATGTGAAAGTCTACAAGCAATAAATTCTGGAGAGAGTGTGGAGAAAAGGTAACCCTTTTATGCTATTGGTGGGAATGCAAACTAGTACAGCCACTATGGAGAACAGTGTGGAGATTCCTTAAAAAACTGGAAATAGAACTGCCATATGACCCAGCAATCCCACTGCTGGGCATACACACGGAGGAAACCAGAATTGAAAGAGACACGTGTACCCCAGTGTTCATTGCAGCACTGTTTATAATAGCCAGGACATGGAAGCAACCTAGCTGTCCATCAGCAGATGAATGGATAAGAAAGCTGTGGTACATATACACAATGGAGTATTACTCAGCCATTAAAAAGAATACATTTGAATCAGTTCTAATGAGGTGGATGAAACTAGACCTTATTATACAGAGTGAAGTAAGCCAGAAAGAAAAACACTAATATAGTATACTAACGCATATATATGGAATTTAGAAAAATGGTAATGATAACCCTGTATGTGAGACAGCAAAAGAGACACAGATGTATAGAACAGTCTTTTGGACTCTGTGGGAGAGGGAGAGGGTGGGATGATTTGGGAGAATGGCATTGAAACATGTATAATATAATATTTGAAATGAATCACCAGACCAGGTTCAGTGCATGATACAGGATGCTTGGGGCTGGTGCACTGGGATGACCCAGAGGGATGGTATGGGGAGGGAGGCGGGAGGGAGGCTCAGGATGGGGAACATGTGTATACCCATGGTGGATTCATGCTGATGTATGGCAAAACCAATACAATATTCTAAAGTAATTAGCCTCCAATTAAAATAAATTTACGTTAAAATTTTTTAAAAGAAGAATTTATGCTTTTGAACTGTGATGTTGGTGAAGACTCTTGAGAATCCCTTGGACTGTAAGAAGATTCAACCAGTTCATTCTAAAGGAGATCAGTCCTGAGTGTTCATTGGAAGGACTGATGTTGAAGCTGAAATTCCAATAATTTGGCCACCTGATGAGAAGCGCTGACTCATTTGAAAAGACCCTGATTCTGGGAAAGATTGAGGGCAGGAGGAGAAGGAGATGACAGAGGATGAGATGGTTGGATGGCATCACTGACTCAATGGACATGAGTCTGGGTAAACTCTGGGAGTTGGTGATGGACAGGGAGGCCTGGCGTGCTGCGGTTCTTGGGGTCACAAAGAGTTGGACACAGCTGAGCAACTGAATTGATATTCTTTGCAGCCAAAGATGGAGAAGCTCTATACAGTAAGCAAAAAAAAAAAAAAAAGACAAGGAGTTAACTGTGGCTCAGATCATGAACTCCTTATTGTAAACTTCAGACTTAAATTGAAGAAAGTAGGAAAAACTATTAGACCATTCACGTATGACTTAAAACCAACCCCTTACTGTTATGCAGTGGAAGGGACAAATAGATTCAAGGGATTAGATATGATAGAGTGCCTGAAGAACTGTGGACAGAGGTTCGTGATATTGTACAGGAGGCCATCCCGAAGAAAAAGAAATGCAAAAAGGCAAAATGGTTGTCTGAGGAAACCTTACATACAGCTGGAAAAAAGAGAGAGAGAGAGAGAGAGAGAGAGAGAGAGAGAGGCTAAAGGCAAAGGAGAAAAGATATATTCATCTGAATGCAAAGTTCCAAAGAATAGCAAGGAGAGACAGAAAGCTCTCCTAAGAGAACAATGCAAAGAAATAGAGGAAAATAATATAATGGGAAAGACTAGAGATGTCTACAAGAAAATTAGAGATGCTAAAGGAACATTTCATACAAAGATGGGCTCAATAAAGGACAGAAATGGTATGAACCTAACAGAAGCAGACAATATTAAGAAGAGGTGGCAACAATACACAGAACTGTACAAAAAGATCTTCATGACCCAGATAACCACGATGGTGTGATCCCTCACCTAGAGCCAGATATCCTGGAATGTGAAGTCAAGTGGTCCTCAGGAAGTACCACTGCAAACAAAGTTAGTGGAGGTGACGGAATTCCAGCTGAGCTATTTCAAATCCTAAATGATGGTGCTCATAAAGTGCTTCACTCAATAGGCCAGCAAATTTGGAAAACTCAGCAGCGGCCACAGGACTGGAAAAGGTCAGTTTTTATTTCAACCACAAAGAAAGGCAGTGCCAAAGAATGTTCAAATTACCAAACCATTCCACTCATTTCACATGCTTGCAATATAATGCCCCAAATTCTCCAATCTAGGCTTCAACAGTACATGAACCAAGTACTTCCAGATGTTCAAGCTAGATTTAGAAAAGGCCAAGGAAACAGAGAGCAAATGGCCAACATTTGTTGGACCATGAAAGAAGCAAGAGAATTCCAGAAAATTATATACTTCTGCTTCCTTGACCCTGCTAAAGCCTTTGACTATGTAGATCTAAAGAAACTCTAGAAAATTCTTAAAGAGATGGGAATACCAGACCTCCTCACCTGCCCCCTGAGAAGCCTGTATGCAGGTCAAGAAGCAACAGTTAGAACTGGACATGGAACAACATACTGGTTTAAATTGGGAAAGGACTATATCTGGCCATATATTGTTAACTTTCTTATTTAACTTACATACAGATCATGTCATGAGAATTGCCAGGCTGGATGAAGCATAAGCTGGAATCAAGTTCATTGGGAGAAATATCAATAACCTCAGATATTTAGGTGACACCCCATTATGGCAGAAACCAAAGAGGAAATAAAGAAGATCTTGATGAAGGTGAAAGAGGAAAGTGAAAAAATGGCCTAAAACTCAACATTCAAAAAATGACGATCATGGCTTAGGGTTCCATCACTTCACTGGAAATTGATGGGGGAAATGGAAACATCAACAACAAACTTTATTTTCTTGGACTCCAAAATCACTGTAGATGGTGACTGCAGTCATGAAGTTAAGATGATAGCTCTTGGAAGTAAAGCTATGACCAACCTAGACTGCATATTAAAAAGCAGAGACTACCTTGCCAATAAAGGTCTGTCTAGTCAAACCTATAGTTTTCCTGTAGTCACGCGTTGATATGAGAGTTGGACCATAAAGAAAGCTGAATGCCAAAGAATTGATGCTTTTGCATCATAGTTTTGGAGAAGACTCTTGAAAGTTACTTCGATGCAAGAAGATCAAACCAATCAGCCTAAAGGAAATAAGTCCCAAATATTCACTGGAAGGACTGATGCTGAAGCTGAAACTACAATACTTTGGCCACCTCATGAGAAGAGACAACCCATTGAAAAAGACCCTGATGCTGTGTAAGATTTGCAGGCAGGAGGAGAATGGGATGACAGAGAATGAGATGGTTGGATGACATCACCAACTCGATGGACATGAATTTGAGCAAGTCCTGGGAGATGGTGAAAGACAGGGAGGCCTGGCATGCTACAGTCAATGGGATTGCAAAGAGTCAGACACGAATGAATGACTGAACAACAACAAGCTACTATGTTAAATCCTGATAAAGAATTTTGTCATATACTCCAGAGCTGTAGACCTAGAAAAAGAAAGCAAAAATTTTATTTATTGTTAACAAAGGCAAAAGTAACCCTCTCCATCCCTACCTCATCCCCCAAAAAGACAAGATGAAAAAGTAACTGAATATAGGTTCATTGTTTTCAGAGAATGCCTATGGTTTCGTGAAAGAGAAAGAAAATATTCCCCAGAAGTAGACACAAAGTCCTTCAAATAGAGATGATAAACTCCTATAAACTCTGAAGAAAAGAGAAAAATTGGGAGTTTATATTACAAAATAGTCACAGATGTCTCATCTGTGCTGGCCCCAGTATACTGTACACTAGGCCTGGTTGTCCAGAAAAGATGTGCAGAGAGTGTTTAGAACACCTAATATTAAATGCACATTGCTATTGTTACTACATCAAAAGGAAAAAAACACATAATCTGCTCTTATATTAGTAAAGGTTTCAACAGTTATGACAGTGTAATATGTTTTTTGCAGACATGTAATATGTTTTGTATCCGCAGATGGGTGGACATGACTGAGTGACTGAATTGAATTGAATATATTTCTTCAGCCTGATTTCTTTCTTAGGACTAGGGAATCACAAGCAAGAGCAATAGAGTATAATGTTACTAAATTATGGTTTTGACTTTAACCTTCAATCTTATATTCATCTCCCTTTAAACCATCCATAATTTGATTTGGAGTTAGTTGAATAAACTGAGCTTTAACATTCCAAACTATGCTTGCTCCCTGGTATACTTTAGCTCAGGAAGGGGAATCTTTCCAGGCCAGGGCCCTTGGCATTCTCCTCATCTACACTGCAGTGACTTGCCTGCTCCTCTTCCCTAGCCACTTCACTCCAAATGCTTCTTCCTAATTTGAAAATTTTGGTCTTGGTCTTTACTTGGGGACTTTTATATCAATTGCTTTGCTTCCTCACATTTCTCTCACAAACTTCCTCAAGCTCTCTGTGAAAGGATTATTCACTTATCCATGAACCTTTACTTAGCACACACTGTGTTAAGCCACAAGCCATTGGCTATAAGAATGAATCTGTAGAGTCATGGTCTACTGCAGGATGGGGCAAAGATGGCCATTAGAAGACAGATTAATATATGATACGAAAGGATTAACCTCCAGGGTGTGGGGCCAGAGCTCGATAAGGTCTTCTTGGAGTGTCAGCTGAATCTGGGAAGCCAAAGGCAGGAAGACCAAACAGATGGAATCCCAAAGTGTTAAGACAGAGACCCTTTACAGCAGACTCAACTGCTGCCATGAGTAATGATGAGAGGAAAGTGGGGGAACTGAGGCTGGATTCAGACAATACAGCATCTTGCACGTCCCATGAGGCATCAGGCCTTTCTCACAGAGTGGAAACCATGGGAAATCAAGTGGGGGTCGCAATAGTTCTTTAATCAGAGGAGTGGCCTGGAGGAACAGAAGTCTGGAGGCAGCCCCATCAGCGGTCATTCAAAAGAGAAGGCTAAAGAGAGGGGATATGGAGATTCAAGTGGTGTAATTGTCACTATTAACTAAGTTATATGGTGTGGGGAACCTAAGATTATTTCATATTTTCTAGACTGGAGAATACATTTTAAAATATTGTATATCAATACAGAGTATTCTACAATATTTAGAATACTGTATCTAAGAAAATGAAAATGCCATTTAAAAGTTTTAAAGAACTTATATCCATTTCCACATACTAAGAACATGAGGCAGCTAAACCATTATCATATTACAAGAGATCATTTAACTGAGAAATTATGTCTATTATACGTGACTATTATGTCTATTATACATGACAATTTAACTTTATCACCTCCTGGTAAAACACAAGGAAAGGCATGGAATTGTACAGTCACATTCTAACCCCTAAAATTAAAATCTACACTTTAACTGAAATCATTTTCAATTATTTCAGATATAATTTAGAACCATTAGAACATACAGTCAAATTATTTTTTCCTGAAAATCACTCTCTCAAAGCTTTTATATGTCAATTTCACATTTTGTATCAGCCATTATAAAATTCAATCCAAATTTTTACTCTTTGAAGATCGTTTCAAGTGATTCCCTAATGCAGAAGTCATTTTGTCAAACATTCCTTTCAGTTCAGTTCAGTCACTCAGTCATGTCTGACTCTTTGCGACCCCATGAACTGCAGCATGTCAAGCCTCCCTGTCCATCACCAACTCCCAAAATTTACCCAAATTGATGTCCATTGAGTCGGTGATGCCATCCAACCATCTCATTCTCTGTCGTCCCCTTCTCCTGCCCTCAGTCTTTCCCAGCATCAGGGTCTTTTCAAATGAGTCAGCTCTTCACATCAAGTGGCCAAAGTATTGGACTTTCAGCTTCAACATCAGTCCTTCCAATGAAAACCCAGGACTGATCTCCTTTAGGATGGACTGATTGGATCTCCTTACAGTCCAAGGGACTCTCGAGAGTCTTCTCCAACACCACAGTTCAAAAGCATCAATTCCTCAGAGCTCAGCTTTCTTTATAGTCCAACTCTCACATCCATACATGACTACTGGAAAAACCACAGCCTTGACTAGATTGACTTTTGTTGACAAAGTAATGTCTCTGCTTTTGGGGAGACATAAAAAGGATAAAATGCTTAATTCATCTTTAACGAACACAACATGTTCTTGACATATGTATCATGGCTCGAGCTTAAAATATGGGCCTGCCATTTCTTTGTTTCAGGATAGTGTGTGGCTGTGGATGCTACAATATCCACTCTGTATGGTGCAGTCAGCTCTTCACAACTCCCACTTAGCAGGAAGCAAGGAACAGGCTTACTGAGCATCAGCTCAGGGTACAATATTGCACTTTTCCTCCTGTCTCTCCTTTAGATGCACAAGAGACATAATGTCAATGCTGAAGACCTACAACTTGCCCTGGGCCACACAGCATACTCCAGACACGGTTTGCTTGGTCAGTCAGAAAGAAAGATCCTTCTTAAATGTCTCAGCAAAGTACTAGAGTGCTGGAAACACTTGGAAGTAGCTTCTGAAACAATTAGGATGGTGTACAGAGTTTCTCTTGTTGCTTACAAGAACAGACTCTCTTCAAGTACTTAAGAACAGTCACTTAGGAAAATAGCCTTTATCCATTCATTCAAAGAAGCTCTACCTGGCCACACATTTTTACTTTCAAAGTTATTTGATGTTTTCCCTAAGTAAGATAGGTTGTTAGTTTCTTGTTTATTTATATAGGAACACACACACAAATCTCAATTACATTTATATAAGCTATTAGAATTTATTAGGATAAAAAAGAAGCATTCTACGTACATGGCAACTGATTATTTGTCATCAGTTGAATATAAACACTTATTAATCAGTATAATTAGATTTTTTAATACAAATTTTGGGGAGAAATTAATGATCTTGCTTTGTGTGATGTATGAAAGTCCTATTTTATCACTCATGGTGTTAACTGTTCTCATCATAGTTTGAAAAATCAACTCTAATTTGGGGAACAACATTAGTGAATCCCTGGAAATTTGTATCCTTTCTTCACTGAGGACCAGACCTATGAGGTTTTGAAGTAAAACACAGACACTTAAGAAATGATCTCTGTCTTCAAGAAAGTCTTGAGTTTCTTATAGAGAAAACTGTTTTTCCACTGGCATCTACTTTGGAGAAAGTGTTGAACAATGCTGACTATGAGTGCAGCAGGATCCCTGTGGAGAATGAAACCGACACGAGCAGAGGCCCAGGAACGCTTCCTGGAACAGGGGGTTTGAAAGAGGGCTCTGGAACTAGGATTATCTGTAGCTGTGGTTATTCTGAAGAAGACAATTCACAGGTGGAAAGGGGAGAGGTTGAAGGGACAAGGCAGGAGTGGGAAAACCAGAGACTAGTGTGGTAAGCACAGGAGCTTCAGAATATGGAGTGGACAGTGAACAGATTGATCACTGTTCTCGTGGTCTTCTGAAAAAGGGTAGCACCAACTAAGACTGGTGCTTAGTCTTTAGGGACTCCCATCACAGAAAGTGGCAGAGGGGATCCCTTTAAATACAGTGAAGGGAGGGTATGGCAGCAAACTGACATACCTCAATGACAAGAACTAAGGCATCTCTTGGATAAATGTATATTTAGCATGTTACACCCACTCTAATTTACATGTACATTTAAGTTGATGATCTATATTTAAAAATCTGGTCTCAGGCCAGTCATTATGGTCACAGTCAAGGCCATTTCCTACATTAGCATTTCCCCAGGAATGAGATAAATATGTAAGACAATTTTGTTGATGCCTGTGGATAAGCTCAGATATGTGCTACTGGTTTTCCTTAAATGATGGGAGGTAAAAAATAAAGCATTTAATTTTAGAGAGGACCTAAGAGTCAGAGCAAATAGTGTCAGAATTCCATTGGTTCATGAGTAAAGGAATATTGATTTTCTGTAATTAAATGCTTAAAATGCAGTAGTTCAAAGAAATCCCTTCCAGGGCGCCCCTCTGCCCTCCAGGACTCTGTCCTTCCTGTAGGGCCCCCTCCACCCACCATACTGAGCACTCCACCATCTATGGGGCCCCCAGTGGACCCTCCAAGGTCCACTCTGCTTTCCAGTTTCCTCCCCTCCCCAGGGCCTCTGTCTTGTCCTCTGGACTGGGCCCTCAGCCCTCCAGGACCTCCCCTCCATCCTTCTATCTCTCCTCCTTTCAGGAACCCCCTCAATCCTCCAGGGGCACCCTTCTTTCTCTGGGACCCCCTCCACCCTCCAGGCTGAGATGTCTGCCTTCAGGTGATATACTTGTGCACTCCAGGGCCCCATCTGTTCTCCAGGGCTCCCTCCAAGGACACTCACTGACCATGTAGGTCCTGTGGGTGCTGGATGGAGGGGATACAGAGCAGCCTCGATGGGGAGTATCCCTCTAGCTGTGGAGTACTGGAGGACCCAGCTGGTGCTTCCAAACCCACTTGGCCCTGGAGATCCTCCTGAGGACCCAGGCCTGACCCCCTGCACTTGGAAGCCAGAGGCACTACAGGGGCCCCCATGGCTGGGAGTAGCCCAGGTTACCCTCCATACCCATTCAAGGCCTTTTGTGGAGGCATCAGTCCTGAATCAGGAGCCCCGCCCAGCCTAAATCTCACCTCTACTTAAAAACCACTACCACCTAAGCCCTTCTCCACCTAAGCCCTGTTCTTAACAGCAAAGGTATCTTTTTTGTTTGTTTATTTTTGTTTAGTTGTTCTGCTTTTGGTTTCTTGGGGCTTGGTTTTATTTTTGTGCTATTTGCCAGTGGAGTTCAGTTATACCCTCCAGTGGTTGTTTCATATACATACTTATTTTTCTACTATTTCTCTCAGTTTTCTAAACTTGTTTTATTTTTTTACTCTTCATTATTATTCTGCTCCTTCATTTTTATTATACACACACATACACACATATTTTTCCTTCTCTTTCTTTGCTACTGGAGTCCAGGTTTATTCTCCAGTGGGTTGTTATTTTTTAATCTTTGTTATTGTTATGCTCTTTTTCCTTTTTTTTCCCCACAACCCATGACTTGTGGGATCCAGGTTCATGGGACACAGATCAGGCCTGCTAACCTGAGGCAGGAGTGCTGAGTCTGAACTGATGGAATAACAGAGACGGTTAGACCTCAGAGAATATTAATCAGAGTGAGATATCCCTGAGGTCCAACATCTCAACTCCAAATCTGACTCTACCCAACTGCCTGCAAACTCCACTGCTGGAAACTTCAGGCCAAACAACTACCAAAAAGGAACACAGCTGCACTTATTAAAAAGAAAAAAAAAGGAACAACAACAAAATATGTTACAGGTGAAGGAGCAAGGTAAAAAGCTGAAAGAGCAAACAAATGAAGAAGAAATAGGCAACCTATCTGAGCAGGAACTGAGAGCAATAATAGCAATGAAGTTTCAAAATATTAAAAATAGAATGGAGAAAATACAAGAAATATTTAACACATTTAACAAACACCTAGAAGAAATAAAAAATAAACAGGGATTGAAATTACAAAATAATCTATGAGTAACCAATAGCAGAACTGAGGCAGAAGAATGGGTAAGTTGGAAGACAGAATTAGATAAATAACTGCTGAAGATCAGGTTTAAAAAAAATAATGAAAATAACTGGGGAATGTCTCAGAGACCTCTGGGGCAATATTGATCACATATTAATCAAGCTAATACATATTAGTCAAAAGACACATATTAATCAAACTAACAAAAATTGAACACAAAGATAAAATATGAAAAACAGCAAAGGAAGAGCAAAAAATAATATAAAGACACTCCCATTGGACTAACAGCTAATTTTTCAACAGAAATGCTGCAGGCCAGAAGAGAGTGGCAAGATATATTTAAAGTAATGAAACAGGAAAGCCTACAACCTAAATTATTCTACCCAGCAAGAATCTCATTCAGAGTTTGATGGTGAAAATCTGTTACAAGAGATAAGGAAGGACACTATATAATGATCAAAAGAACAATCCAAAAGGATTTAACAATTATAAATATTTATATGCCCAACACAGGAGCATCTCAGTACGTAAGGCAAATGGCTGCTGCTGCTAAGTTGCTAAGTCACTTCAGTTGTAGTCGACTCCGTGTGATCCCATAAACAGCAGCCCACCAGGCTCTCCCACCCCTGGGATTCTCCAGGCAAGAACACTGGAATGGGTTGCCATTTCCTTCTCCAATGCATGAAAGTGAAAAGCGAAAGTGAAGTTGCTCAGTGGTGTCTAACTCTTCGCGACCCCATGGACTGCAGCCTACCAGGCTCCTCTGTCCATGGGATTTTCTAGGCTTTCATCCCTAAAAAGGAAATCCACAGTAACAAAATAATATTAGGGGACTTTAACACCCCACTTACACTGATGGATAGACCATCCACAGAGAAAATTAATAAGGAAACACAAGTTTAAAAAATACATTAGACCAGATGGACCTAACTAATATCTTCAGTACATTCCATCCCGTAACAGTAGAATACACATTTTTCTCAATTATATATGAACATTCTCCAAGATAGATAACATCTTAGGTCAGATACCACGTCTTGATAAAATTAACAAAACTGAAATCATGTCAAGAATCTTTTCTGACCGTGATATGAGAGTAGGTAACAGTCACATGAGAAAAAAAAAACTGTTAAGAAAACACGAACAAACAGAGGCTAAAAAATGCTTCTAAATAACCAACAGGTCACTGAAGACATCAAAATGGAAATCAAAAATACCTAGAAACAACTGACAATGAAAATATGATAAGCAAAAACCTATGGGATGCAGCAAAAGCAATTCTACAATGGAAAGTTACAGTAATATGAGCCTACCTAAAGAAAGGAGAAAACCATCAAATAAAAAGCCTAACCTTTTACAGCTAGAGCAACAAGAAAAAGAAGGACAAAAATAAAAACAAAACGTTAGAAACAGGAAAGAAATCATAAAAATAAGAGCAGAAATAAGTGAAAAAGAAATGAAGGAGACAACAGCAAAGATCAATAAAACTAAAAGCTACTTTGAGAAAATTAACAAACCAAACTGACAAACCATTAGCCAGACTCATCAGAAAAAAAAAGAGAGAAGACTCAAATCCATAAAATTAGAAATGACAAGGAGTAGTTACAACAGAAAGTGCATAAATACAAAAGATCATAACAGATTACCATGACCATCTATGCCAATAAAATGGACAACCTAGAAGAAATGGACAAGTTCATAAAAATATACAACCTTCCAAAACTGAACCAGAAAGAGAAAGAAATCCTGTCAGACCCGTCACAAGTACCAAAAATCAAAACTTTGATAAAAAATTTTTCCATCAAGCAAAATTCCAGTGCCACTTGGCTTTGTAGGTGAATTCTATCCAAAGTTTAGAGAAGAACTAACAACTGTTCTCCTCAAACTCTTCCAAAAAAATTACAGAGGGAGGAACACTCCCAAACTCGTTCTCTGAGGCTACCATCATGCTAACACCAAAACCAAACAAAGATGTGTACATACATACACACACACATATAAAAGGAAAATATCACTGCTGAACATAAATGCACAAACCCAGAATAAAACATTAGCAAACAAAATCCAACAACAAATTAGAAGGATCATACACCATGATGAAGTGAGGTTTAGCTCAGGGATGCAAGGATTCTTCAATATAGAGAAATCAATCAATATGATACAGCATGAAAACAAATTGAAACATAAAACCCATAAGACCATTTCAGTAGATGCAGAAAAAGATCTTGACAAAATTCAACACCCATTTATGATAAAAATTCTCCTGAAAATGGGTACAGGAGGAACCTAACTCAATATAATAAAGGCCATATTCAACAAACCCATAATAAACATTATTCTCAATGCTGAAAAAGTGAAAGTATTTCCTCTCACATCAGGAACAAGACAAGGATACCCACTCTCATCACTATTATTCAACATAGTTTTGGATGCCATGGCCACAACTATTAGAGAAGAAAAAGGAATTATAGGAATTCAGATCAGAGAAAAAGTAAAACTCTAACGTTTAAAGCCAACATGATACTATATATGGCAAAACTTAAAATGCCAACAGAAAACTTCAAAGCTTAACAATGAATTTAGTATAGCTGCAGGATACAAAATTAACACACAGAAATCCCTGGCTTTCCTATATACCAGTAAAGAAAAATCAGAAAGATAAATTGGGGAACAACTGCATTCAACATTGAAACAAAAAGAAAAAAAAAAATCTAGACTCAAACCTATCAGGTTGGTACGAAAGTAACTGCAGTTTCGCATACTTGAATATTGCTGTTTGATATTGGGATACATTCTTAAATAAATGTAGTTATGTTTTACATAACTTTAATGCACATTTCTTGCTTTATGCTTTTTTGCTAATGACATTACTTGCTGTTGATTTTATGGTTGCTTACATGGACATCACCAGATGGTCAACACCGAGATCAAACTGATTATATTCTTTGCAGCCAAAAATGGAGAAGCCCTATACAGTCAAAAAAAAAAAAAAAAAACCAAGACCAGGAGCTGACTGTGGCTCAGATCATGAACTCTTTATTGCCAAATTCAGACTTAAATTGAAGAAAGTAGGGAAAACTGCTATACTATTCAGGTATGACCTAAATCAAATCCCTTATGATTATACAGTGGAAATGATAAATAGATTTAAGGGCCTAGATCTGATAGATAAGAGTGTCAGATGAACTATGGCATGAGGTTCGTGACATTGTACAGGAGACAGGGATCAAGACCATCCTCATGGAAAAGAAATGCAAAAAGGCAAAATGGCTGTCTGGGGGGCCTTACAAATAGCTGTGAAAAGAAGAGAGGTGAAAAGCAAAGGAGAAAAGGAAAGATATAAGCATCTGAATGCAGAGTTCCAAAGAATAGCAAGAAGAGGTAAGAAAGCCTTCTTCAGCGATTAATGAAAAAATAGAGGAAAAGAACAGAATGGGAAAGACTAGAGATCTCTTCAAGAAAATTAGAGATACCAAGGGAACATTTCATGCAAAGATGGGCTCGATAAAGGACAGAAATGGTATGGACCTAACAGAAGCAAAAGATACTGAGAAGATGTGGCAAGAAAACACAGAACGGTACAAAAATAATCTTCACAACCCAGATAATCACGATGGTGTGATCACTCATCTAGTGCCAGATATCCTGGAATGTGAAGTCAAGTAGGCCTTAGGAAGCATCACTATGAACAAAGCTGGTGGAGGTTATGGAATTCCAGTGGAGCTATTTCAAATCCTGAAAGATGATTCTGTGAAAGTGCTGCACTCAATATGCCAGCACATTTGGAAAACTCAGCAGTGGCCACAGGACTGGAAAAGGTCAGTTTTCATTCCAATCCCAAGAAAGGCAATGCCAAAGAATGCTCAAAC
Organism: Nanger dama; assembly: GCA_917880005.1. Classification (NCBI taxonomy): domain Eukaryota; kingdom Metazoa; phylum Chordata; class Mammalia; order Artiodactyla; family Bovidae; genus Nanger; species Nanger dama. Next base: position 4,235,729 of record CAKJTW010000044.1, on the reverse strand, counting down.
TACTGCACAATTGCACTCATCTCACATGCTAGTAAAGTAATGCTCAACATTTTCCAAGCCAGGCTTCAGCAATACATGAACAGTCCAGATGTTCAAGCTGGTTTTAGAAAAGGCAGAGGAACCAGAGATCAAATTGCCAACATCTGCTGGATCATGGAAAAAGCAAGAGAGTCCCAGAAAAACATCTATTTCTGCTTTCTTGACTATGTCAAAGCCTTTGACTGTGTGAATCACAATAAACTGTGGAAAATTCTGAGAGATGGGAATAACAGACCACCTGACCTGCCTCTTGAGAAACCTATATGCAGGTCAGGAAGCAACAGTTAGAACTGGACATGGAACAGACTGGTTCCAAATAGGAAAAGGAGTACACAAGTCTGTATATTGTCACCCTGCTTATTTAACTTATATGCAGAGTAAATCATGAGAAATGCTGGACTGGAAGAAACACAAGCTGGAATCAAGATTGCTGGGAGAAATCTCAGTAACCTCAGATATGCAGATGACACCACCCTTATGGCAGAAAGTGAAGAGCAACTAAAAAGCCTCTTGATGAAAGTGAAAGTGAAAGTGGAGAGTGAAAAAGTTGGCCTAAAGCTCACCATTCAGAAAACGAAGATCATGGCATCTGGTCCCATCACTTCATGGGAAATAGACGGGGAAACAGTGGAAACAGTGTCAGACTTTATTTTTGGGGCTCCAAAATCACTGCAGATGGTGATTGCAGCCATGAAATTAAAAGACACTTACTCCTTGGAAGAAAAGTTATGACCAACCTAGATAGCATATTCAAAAGCAGAGACATTACTTTGCTGACTAAGGTCCATCTAGTCAAGGCTATGGTTTTTCCTGTGGTGATGTATGGATGTGAGAGTTGGACTGTGAAGAAGGCTGAGCACCGAAGAGCTGATGCTTTTGAACTGTGGTGTTGGACTCTTGAGAGTCCCTTGGACTGCAAGGAGATCCAACCAGTACATTCTGATGGAGATCAGCCTTGGGATTTCTTTGGAAGGAGTGATGCTAAACCTGAAACTCCAGTACTTTGGCCACCTCATGCAAAGAGTTGACTCATTGGAAAAGACTCTGATGCTGAGAGGGTTTGGGCGCAGAAGGAGAAGGGGATGACAGAGGATGAGATGGCTGGATGGCATCACTGACTTGATGGACGTGAGTCTGAGTGAACTGCAAGAGTTGGTGATGGACAGGGAGGCCTGGTGTGCTGCGATTTATGGGGTCACAAAGAGTTGGACACGATTGAGTGACTGAACTGAACTGAACTGAGGGAAATAATGTTAGACAAAAAAAGTAAATATGAGTGATTTTCGTATTTGAGTCCAAATGGGTCATAAAGCAATAGAGACAACTCACAACATCAACAATGCATTTGGCCCAGGAAGTGCTAACAAACATAGAGTGTTGTGGTGGTTCAAGAATTTTTGCAAAGTGGATGAAAGCCTTGAAGATGAGTAGCACAGTGGCTGGCCATTGGAAGTGACAATGACCCAATGAGATGATCATCAAAGCTGACCGTCTTAGCACTACATGAGAAGCTGGCAAGGAACTCAACATTGACCATTCGACAGCATTGAAGCAATCTGGAAAGATGAAAAATCTTGATTAGCATGTGCTTCATGAACTGACCAAAATTTTTTTTTAATGATTGTTTTAAAGTGTTGTATTCTCTTATTTGACACAACAATGAACCATTTCTTGATCGAATTGTGAAATGCAATAAAAAGTGGATTTTATATGCAACCAATGATGACCAGATCAGTAGTTTGACAGAGAAGAAATTCCAAAGCACTTCCCAATGCCTAACTTGCACCAAAAAAGGTCATGGTCACTGTTTGGTGATCTGCTGCCAGTCTGCTCCACTACAGGTTTCTGAATCCCAGTGAACCAATTATATCTGATAAGTATGCTTAGAGATGTACTGAAATCTGCAATACCTTCAGCTGACATTGGTCAACAGAAAGCAACCAGGTCTTCATGACAGTGCCCAACTGCATGTTGTACAACCAACACTTCAAAAGTTGAATGAATTGGGCTGAGAAATTTTGCCTCATCTTTCATATTCACCTGACCTCTTAACAACACACTGCCACTTCTTCAGGCATACTTTTTGCAGGGAAAATGCTTCCACAACTAGGAGTAGGCAGAAAATGCTTTCCAAGAGTTCACTGAATCCCCATGCATCATTTTTATGAACAAGCTTATTTCTCATTGGCAAAAATGTGTTGACTGCAATGGTTCCTATTTTGATCAAGAAAATATGTGCTTGAGCCTAATTATAATGATTTAAAATTCAGGGTCCAAAACTGCAATAATGTTTGTACTAACCTAATACCCATGGAAACAAAAGACCTGCATACACAAAACTATAAGACACTGATGAAAGAAATTAAAGATGACAAACAGATGGAGAGATACATCATGTTCTTGGATGGAAGAATCAATACTGTGAAAATGACTATACTTCCCAAAGCAACCTACAGATTCAATGCACTCTCTATCAAATTACCAATGGAATTTTTCACAGAGGTAGAACAAAACATTTCAAAAATTGTTCAGTTCAGTTACTCAGTCATGTCCAACTCTTTGCGACCCCATGAACTGCAGCATGCCAGGCCTCCCTGTCCATCACCAACTCCCAGAGTTCACTCAGACTCAGGCCCATTGAGTAGGTGATGCCATCCAGCCATCTCATCCTCGGTCGTCCCCTTCTCCTCCTGCCCCCAATCCCTCCCAGCATCAGAGTCTTTTCCAATGAGTCAACTCTTCGCATGAGGTGGCCACAGTACTGGAGTTTCAGCTTTAGCATCATTCCTTCCAAAGAACATCCAGGACTGATCTCCTTCAGAATGGACTGATTGGATCTCCTTGCAGTCCAGTAGAAACTCAAAAGATGCCAAATAGTCAAAAAGTCTTGAGAAACAAAAATGGAGCTGGAGGAATCACACTTCCTGGTTTCAGACTATACTACAAAGCTACAGTCATCAAAATAGTACAGAACTGGAACAACAACAAAAAAGAAATATAGATCAATAGAAAAAGGAAGTCCTGAGATAAACTCACACATGTATGGCCATTTTAACAAAGAAGGCAAGGCTACACAAAGGAGAAAAGACAGCATCTTCAGTAAATGCTGGGGAAACTGAACAGCTACACATGAAAGAATGAAATTAGAATACTTCCTAAAACCACACACACACCAAACAAACCAGATTAAAGAGCACAATGTAGTGCCTGAAGCTATAAAACTCAGAGGAAAGCACAGGCAAACCACTCTTTGACATAAATCACAGCAAAATCCTCTTTGACCCACCTCCTAGAATAATGGAAATGAAAACAAAAATTAATACATGGGACACAGACAAATTTTCCTTTGTTTCATGTAAATAAGATGAAAAGACAACCCTCAGAATGGAAAAAAATAATTGCAACTGAAACAAAGGATTAGTCCAACAAAGGATTAATCTCGAAAATATACAAGTAGTTCATGCAACTCAGTAGCAGAAAAACAAACAACCCAGTCAAAAAGTGGTCAGAAGACCTAAAAGACATTTCTCCAAAGAAGACATGCAGATGACCAACAAACAGATAAAAAGATGTACAACATCTTGAACATGTACCTTTGAAAAATTTTTTCAAATCTGTCTCCTAGTCACTATACCAGTAGGACCTTATCTTCCTTCTAAGTTGCTACCTATCAAAATCAAATGCTATATTACTGCCTAACACAGATCAAGGTGCTCTCAGTCCCAGACACAGCTTCCCTGCTACCCACTGAGCCCCCAAATCAGTGCTGCATATTTTAGGCTTTTGGTTATTATGCCATCCATTCCTGGTACTAATTTCTGATTCCATCATGATGGGCTATACTACACTATCATAAAAAACAACCCCACAATTTCGGTGGCCCAGAGCAACAAATGTCTACTCTCTTGCTTTGCAGTGTCCACAGCAGGTTGGTGGGCATAGCGCTGTGTCATCTTCATGCTGGATTTGCTTCACTAAGGGTCTAACTCACACATAGGGGAGGGGCGAGAGAGCTCAGAAGGGTCTTGTACTCGCCTTTCAATGCTCAGGTCTGAGAGTGACACCCATTGCTTCTGCCAAAAAGTCATGACCTTACCCACTACCAAGTCCCTTAGACTCCCCAGTCTTCTCATCTGTAAACTGTAACAATATCTACCTCTAGGATATCTATGAGGCTTCAATAGGATAATGTGTGTAAAGAGTGGGTAAAACGAAAACCCTGCCCTACCCTGTCCTTTCTCAACCTGTTGCCCACTGGTCTTCTGTTCTGCCCCTGGCTGCTATAGCACTGTGAAGTTTTACTTCTCCCAGCAGATTTGGCCTAAGAGGCACCTTTCTCTTCACTGTCATCAGTGACAACCATCTAAATCACATCTGCTGTGTCACTTAGGATGGTCTTTTTTTTTTTTTTTTTTTTACTGTACCATGCATTTTAAAGTGCCTAATACACCTTATTCAGAGAAGGCAATGGCACCCCACTCCAGTACTCTTGCCTGGAAAATCCTATGGATGGAGGAGCCTGGTAGGCTGCAGTCCATGGGTTTGTGAAGAGTTGAACACAACTGAGCGATTTCACTTTCATGCATTGGCGAAGGAAATGGCAACCCACTCCACTGTTCTTGCCTGGAGAATCCCAGGGGTGGGGGAGCCTGGTGGGCTGCCATCTACGGGGTCGCACAGAGTCGGACACAACTGAAGCGACTTAGCAGCAGCAGCAATACACCTTATTAATGTGTGGGGTGTGTGTGTGTGTGTGTGTGTGTGTGTGTGTGTGGCTCAGTCATGTCTGACTGTTGCAGCCCATGAGCTAGCCCACAAGGTGCCTCTGTCCATGGGATTTCCCAGGCAAGAACACTGGAGTGAGTTGCCATTTCCTACTCCAGAGGATCTTCCTGATCCAGGGATAAAACCCACATCTCTTGCATTGGCATGTGGGTTCTTTACCACTGAGCCACCTGGAAAGCCCCTGCATCTTATTTTTATTTGCCCTGAATTCCATGAAAGGGCATTCAACACAACACTAGATCTGATGTTGCTTTTACTGTTGATGACAGTCTGAAGTAGGCTCTGGGATACTGTCACACAATTCACAAAACCCAACCCCGTGGGGAATGCAGGTTGGTTGCTTGGCACCATGTTTTATTTTGACAGCCCATCTCCCTCTCTGGAACACAGCACTCCAGCTAGCAAAGCTATTTCTTTACATATTTTTGAATTATCTTTTATTGCACAACAGCGGTTGCTGAATCTATCCATCAGTGGAAGATTTCAGCTTTCTTTTTCCCCTCAAAAGAAAATAAAAAGTCCTTAGGCATACAGTCACACTGAAACTCTTTGGATTGAAAAAGGTAGTATAATTAAATGACGATGTTTTGGAAATGCAACTAACTGTTGTCACTAAAAGCCAATATCTGATGAACATTTGAGGAACAACAAGTCCACAATGACTAATAAGCAAGCACTTAGAATCATATTGGAAGGGATTGAGTTTTCTAGAAAGCAGTTAGCTATAATTAAAGCAAAAATGTAATTATGAGGCATCAAAGACCTATTTTGAAAGAGAAGGAATTTTATCAACATTTCTGAAACAGAAAAAGCAAAAGCAGGGTAAGTTTTCAATGTGTACCTTTTTCCCCAACAGAACCAGAACAGCTCTTCCAGGATTCTGCAAGTGTGGAGAGAAGCTGGAGCTTCTTCAAGGCAAGGCACTGGCATGTGTGCTGGGCAGAGTTTACTCAGAGACTCACAGCTGCTCCCACCAGAGAGTTAACTGTATCTCTTTCTATTCTCCTCCCCTTTGAGAGCTGTTATCCAAAATGAGGTGTTTATTCACATACTGAAGTATGGAAATGTGATACTCACACGGCCACATTTCTAGGAATGATTTCCCTTTAATGAGAGACAAAACCAGCAAAGCCCATGGACATTAATCAAGGATGACAGGACTTCAGTGATAACCACAGTCGAGGCTATGGCGTGCGCATTTCTCCATCTACTCCCCCACCACACCATAGAGCAAGACCATCTGTCTGGTTTGAAAGGAAACATGATGGAGACAGTACAGCTTGGGCTGTGTTCAGCCCAGGCCACTGGGCTTTTCGTTTGGTTCAGTCCAATCTACCCTCAAAGCTCCATTTCCTTACCTGGTAAGTGTCTAAAAACTCACAGGGCTGCCATGAGAACAGGATAAAGTGCCACTAAACTAGACACAAATGGGATAATTATGTGTCTACCTACCTTTTTTTTTTTTTAACCACAGTTGTTTCAACAATCCCATTCTACTAGTTGTGTTTAGTGGGTAAACCTTAGTTTTACAACATACAAAACTGTATATAACTATCTCAGTAGAAATTATAATAGACTTGGCAAATTATTCCCAAATCCTAAAAAGATATGAACACAGGCCATTTCACCATGATTTTATGAGAGTCAAACAGCTCCAAAGGTTGGCCTCCTCTCTCGTGACCTCTAAATAACTCACACAATACAAATTTTAATTAAATCTGGATTTTAATTCACCCACTAAAATGTAAGCTTCCCAGGCAGGTCTATGTCAGCAGAAAAGAATCTAAAGAAGTGGGTGTTTGGCAAATGTATGTGGATAGATGGATAAGCAGGTTAAACAAATGGATGAATGGATGGATCATACCCCTTCAATGATCACAGTCACTTCAAGTGACTTCTGCGTACATTCAGTCTTTAGGGGGTCCTGTTCAAACTGTAAGTTATCTATTTTGTAGATATATTTCTCCCCAACAAGACAGCAAGTTGTTTGAGAACAGAGGTTGGGTATAAGTTATCTCTATTTCTCCTATTGCACATGGATGGTGCTTAATAAATATCTGTTGCCTCACTGTAGACAATGGCAAAGAAAATGTGCCAAAATGTTCAATCAGACAAAAGATATTTGACATCTAGAAGGATGAAAACTACCTTTTTATGAACACATTAGTATACCTACTTTATTCATTAGCATATTACAACTCTCAACAAACGTTTTACTCACATATAAAAAAAAAGATTCCGTAGATGCCCTATTAGGCAAAATCAACATGTGGGGTTAACATGGTTTTTAAAAGTTTGGAAAGTAGAGAGAAAGGAACTCCAAGTCATTGCTGTGAGCCAGGCCCATTTGTGCCCAACATCTTATTAGAAGTGGGCTAGACTGACATTTGGGACCATACTGATGTTACTGAAACAATTCCCCAGCTTTCCTGAAATGGTAAACATAGTCTTCCAAATTCCAAAATGAGTGGCGGGGAGAGGGTATGAATTAAACTACTTGGGTGCAGAAGGTATACTGCTTTACCGAGCTTCAAGCATAATCATCAGCTTATTATCTAGTTTGTTTAACGGCTTCCCTGGTGGCTCAGAGGTTAAAGCATCTGCCTGGAATGCGGGAGACCTGCATTCGATCCCTGGGTTCGATCCCTGGGTTGGGAAGATTCCCTGGAGAAGGAAATGGCAACCCACTCCAGTATTCTTGCCTGGAAAATCCCACGGAGGGAGGAGCCTGGTAGGCTACAGTCCATGGGGTCGCAAAGAGTCGGACACGACTGAGTGACTTTACTTTACTTTTAATGGTGGATAGCCGCTAAACAGTCACCTCCTAGCACCCAGCCCTAATGGACTGATGTAGAATTGGGGAATCAGGCCAGCAGTAAGTGCAGTGGTACCTTCTGTAACTGCAGATGGTAGCAAATTACTCTGAAATGATGCTGCGTTGGCTTTCTCTTCAATTTGTTGTCCCTTATGGTGTTTTACCTGGTGGCTCAGGTGGAAAAGCACCTGTCTACAATGCGGGAGACCCGGGTTCGATCCCTCGGTTGGGAAGATCCCCTGGAGAAGGAAATGGCAATCCTCTCCAGTACTATTGCCTGGAAAATCCCATGGACAGAGGAGCCTGGTAGGCTACAGTCCACGAGGTGGCAAAGAGTTGGACACGACTGAGCAAATTCACTTTCATGCTGTTTTACCAGAGCAGAGCCACACACAAAGTAAATTCCTCTACATGCTGAATAATAATTCCTTAACAATGCAGATATTGGGTTTGAATCCACTTCTAGCTATGGGAATTTGAACAATTTACATCACCTTTCTGTGCCTCGGTTTCTTTATACAAGAAAGAAGAAAACGACAATATATTTCACAATGTTGTTCTAAAACTCAAATGGAGTTATGTATATAAAACACTTAGTACAGTGTCTGGCTCATAAATGTTTGTATCTATATCATCCCTCATAACTCAGTTGGTAAAGAATTCGCCTGCAATGCAGGAGACCCTGGTTTGATTCCTGGGTCAGGAAGATCTGCTGGAGAAGGGATAGGCTACCCACCCCAGTATTCTTGGGTTTAACTTGTGGCCCAGCTGGTAAAGAATACATTTGCAATGTATGGGATCTTCCCAACCCAGGGATCAAACCCAGGTCTCCTGCATTGCAGGCGGATTCTTTACCAGTTGAGCCACAAGGGAAGCCCTTGTGTCTTTTTTCACAAAACTAGAACAAATAATCTCAAAATTTGTATGGAGACACAAAAGACCCCAAATAGCCAGAGAAGTCTTGAGAAAGAAAAGGAAAGTTGGAAGAATCAGGCTTCCAGACTTCAGACTATACCACAAAAGTTATAGTCATCAAAAAGCATGGTACTGGCACAAACATAGAAATATAGATCAATGGAACAGCATAGAAAACACTGAAATAACACCATGCACTTATGATCAATTAATGTATGACAAAGGAGCCAAGACAATACAGTGTCTGACAGACAGTCTCTTCAGCAAAAGGTGCTGGGAAAACTGGACAGCTACAAGTAGAAAAATGAAATTAGCTCATACTTTTACAGCATACACAAAAATAAGCCCAAAATGAATTAAAGACCAAAATGTGAGCCTGGACACTATAAAACTCCTAGAGGAAAACATAAGCAAGACACTCTTTGACATAAATCACAGCAACATCTTTTTGATGCATTTCCCAGAATACTGGAAATAAAAGCAAAAATAAACAAATGAGACTGACTGAAACACAGAAGATTTTGCACAGAAAAGGAACAATAAACAAAACAATAAGACAACCCACAGACTGGGAAAAATATTTGCAAATAATGTGACTGATAGGGATTAGTTCCAAAAATATACAAATAACTCACAATGCTTAACAGCATCAAAACAAACTACCCACTCAAAAAAAAAAAAAAAATGAGCAAAAGACCTAAATAGACATCTCTCCAAAGAAGACATACAGATGGCCAATAGGCACATGAAAAGATGTTCAGCATCACCAATTATTAGAGACATGCTAACCAAAACTACAAGGAGATACCACCTCACACCAGCCAGAATGGCCATTATCAGAAAGTCCACAAACAGTAAATGCTGGAGAGGGTTTAGAAAGAAGAGAATCCTCCTACATTTCTGGTGGAAATGTAAATTAGTACAGCCACTATGTAGAACAGTATGAAGGTTCCTTAAAAAACTAAAAAGAGCTACATATGACTGTGCAATCCCATTCCTGGGCATATTTCTGGAGAAAAACATGATCTGAAAGTATCCAAGCACCCCAACATTCAGTGAAGCACTGTTTACAATAGCCAAGAGAGAGAAGCAGCATAAACCTTCACTGACAGAGGAATGGATAAAGAAGATGCGATGCGTATATACAGTGGAATATCACTCAGCTATTAAAAAGAATGAAATAACGCCATCTGCAGTAATGTGAGTGGACTTATAGTGTCATACTGAGTGAAGTTAGCCAGGGAAGGAGAAATGCCGTATGAAATGCCTTATATGTGGAATCTCAAAATAAATGACATAAACGAACTTACAAAACAGAAAGAGACTCACAGACTAAACTCACTCATGGTTGCTAGGGGAGGGCACCGTTAGGAAGTCTGGGATGTTCATGTGCACGCTGCTGTATATAAAATGGATAACAAACCAGGACTACCGTATAGTTCATGAAACTGTGCTCGGTGTCATGTGGCAGCCTTGACTGGAGACGGGTTTGTGGGAGAATGGAGACATGTATATGTATGGCTGAGTCTCCCTTTGCTGTTCACCTGAAACTATCACGACTGTGTCAATTGGCTACATCCCAATACAAAATAAAAAGCTCAAAATAAAAATGCCAGTGGAGGTCAGCTAGGTTCAGTTCAGTTCAGTTCAGTTCAGTTCAGTCGCTCAGACGTGTCCGACTCTTTTGATGTAAGAAAAAAAACTATATGTGCATGACGATGAAGGATAACATGCAATAAAGCGAAGTGGGGACAGGGATAAGGGAAGGAACAATTGACCTATTGAAAGGGAGCAGCTACTCCTCAGTTCATAGCAAACTTGCCATGTAAAAACAGTGTATTAGGCTTTTTGAAATCTGGAAATACCTGTTTTTTAACATATAATTTCCTAACATTTAAACAGTAGCAATGGATTTAACTGTTTAAACATCATGTGTCACAAACAGACTCGAAGGTGGTCCTTCATGATTCCCAACCCCTGGTGTTCATATTTTTGTTTAATCTCCATTTCTTCAGCATGAGCAGAAACTACATCTTGCTTATATTGAAGAAAACACAGAGAGGTAACAGGACATCATTCCAGTGCTTCTGTGACATTGTATAAGGGTCTAGAGACCCTTGTTGTGGACAGATGAAGTAAGCAGACAAGCAGGGAGAGCCCATATGCCAGGGATCTGAGGCTTTCCCAACAGTGGACTCCAGAGCTTAGGGTAGTCTCTATAAACAACCTGAGTAGTCGTGGAAGCAGATTCTTACCCAGCTGAGCCTCCAGATGACAGCACCTTCAAAGGACACTTAGATTGCAGACTTCTTAGACCCCTAAGCCCAGTTAAGCCACATCTAGACTCATGACCCACAAAGATTCAGAAATAATAAATGTGTGCATTTTAAGTCACTAGTCTGTACTCATTTGTTATATAACAGTATGTAACTAATAAATTCACAATGCAAAAGGAACAAATCACATCTAAAGGACATAATTCCCCATGAACAGCTAGTAGCATCTGCTGTATTCCATTAAACCTGGCATCAATATTTGCCAGAATTCTAAGACTATCTAGGCTGAGAGTTCAAAGCCCTAAGTGTCAACATACTAAATGCAAGCTGAGTTTTTCTACTTGATTTTCCTCAACAGTCAATCAAGAAGATGACTGAAACATAACCCTGAATTTTGCTATCACACAGACTTTTGATCATTTTTACTAATCCACTGTGGCCTAAGTAATAACATAATTAGCTTCAGAGTTAGATTCTAAACTAGAACTAAACAGACATTTCTCCCAAGAAGACATACAAATGGCTAACAAACATATGAAAAGATGCTCAACATCTCTCATTACTAGAGAAATGCAAATAAAAACCACAATGAGGTATCATCTCATGCCAGTCAGAATGGCTGCTGTCAGAAAGTCTACAAACAGTAAATGCTGGAGAGGGTGTGGAGAAAAGGCAACCTTCTTACACTGTTGGTGGGAATGCAAACTAGTACAGCCACTATGGAGAACAGTGTGGAGATTTCTTTAAAAGTGGAAATAGAACTGCCATATGACCCAGCAATCCCACTGCTGAGCATATACACCAAGGAAATCAGAACTGAAAGAGAGAAATGTGTGTCCCAATGTTCATTGCAGCTGTGTTTACAATAGCTAGGACATAGAAGTAACCTAGATGTCCATCAGCAAATGAATGGATAAGAAAGTTGTGATACATATAAACAATGGAATATTACTCAGCTATTAAAAAGAATGTATCTGAGTCAGTTCTAATGAGGTGGATGAAACTGGACCATATTATAACAGAGTGAAGTAAGTCAGAAAGAAAAATAACAATACATTATATTAAAACATATATATGGAATTTAGAAAGATGGTAATGATGACCCTTATCTGACACAGTAGAAGAGACACAGATATAAAGAACAGACCTTCAGACTGTGCAAGAAGGTGAGGGTGGGATGATTTGAGAGAATAGCACTGAAGCATATATATTACCATGTTTGAAACAGATGACCAGTCCAAGTTCAATGCATGCGGGGCACTCAAAGCCAGTGCACTGGGATAACCCAGAGGGATGGTATGGGAAGGGAGGTGGGAGGGGAGTTCAGGACAGGGGAACACATGTACATCCATGTCTAATTCATGTCAATGTATGGCAAAGATAACCATGCATTATTATAAAGCAATTAGCCTCCAGTTAAATAAATTAATTTTAAAAAAGAACCCTCTTACACTGCTGGTGGGAATGCCAACTAGTACAGCCACTATGGAAAACAGTGTGGACATTCCTTAAAAATTGCAAATAGAACTGCCTTATGACCCAGCAATCCCCCTACTGGGCATACACACTGAGGAAACCAGAATTGAAAGAGACACATGTACCCCAATGTTCACTGCAGCACTGTTTATAATAGCCAGGACATGGAAACAATCTAGATGTCCATCAACAGATGAATGGATAAGAAAGCAGTGGTACATATACACAATGGAGTATTACTCAGCCCTTAAAAAGAATAACTTTGATTCAGTTCTAATGAGATGGATGAAACTGGAACCGATTATACAGAGTGAAGTAAGCCAGCAAGAAAAACACCAATACAGTATACTGACACATATATATGGAATTTAGAAAGATAGTAATGATGACCCTCTATGTGAGACAACAAAAGAGACACAGATGTATAGAACGGACTTTTGGCCTCTGAGGGAGAGGGAGAGGGTGGGATGATTTGGGAGAATGGCATTGAAACATGTATACTATCATGTAAGAAATGAAGCGCCAGTCTATGTTCAATACAGGATACAGGATGCTTGGGGCTGGTGTACGGGATGATCCAGGGAGATGATATGGGGTGGGAGGTGGGAGGGGGCTTTGGCATTGGGAGATCGTGTACACCTGTGGCTGATTCATGTCAATTTATGGCAAAACAAATACAGTACTGTAATGTAGAATAAAGTATAAAAAAAAAAAAAAGATTTACTGGGTATGATTCACTCATCAGAACAAGATCACGTTTCCCCCATAGTCAGTCTCTCCCATCAGGAAGCTTCCATAAGCAGCTTAACCATATTCATCAGATAGCACACAGAATGAAAACCACAATCACAGAAAACTAACCAAACTGATTACATGGATCACAGCCTTGTCTAACTCCATGAAACTACGAGCCATGCCACGTAGGGCCGCCCAAGATGGATGGGTCATGGTGGAGAGTACTGACAAAATGTGATCCACTGGAGAAAGGAATGGCAAACCACTTCAGCATTCTTGCCTTGAGAGCCCCATGAACAGTATGAAAAGGCACAAAGATAGGACACTGAAAGATGAACTCCCCAGGATGGTAGGTACCCAATACTCTACTGGAGAAGAGTGGAGAAATAACTCTAGAAAGAATGGAGAGATGGAGCCAAAACAAAAACAATGCCCAGTTGTGGATGGGACTGGTGATAGAAGTAAAGTCTGATGTTGTAAAGAGCAATATTGCATAGGAACCTGGAATGTTAGGTCCATGCATCAAGGTAAATTGGAGTGGTCAAACAGGAGATGATAAGAGTGAACATCAACATTTTAGGAATCAGTGAATTAAAATGGACAGGAATGGGCAAATTTAATTCTGATGACCATTATATCCACTACTGTGCGCAAGAATCCCATAGAAGAAATGGAGTAGCCCTTGTAATAAACAAAACAGTCCAAAATGCAGCACTTCGGTGCAATCTTTAAAAAAAAAACAAAACAGAACAATCTCTATTCATTTCTAAGGCAAATCATTAAATATCACAGTAATACAAGTCTATGATTCAATCACTAATGCCAAAGAAAATGAACTTGAATGGATCTATGAGGACCTACAAGAACTTCTAGAACTAACACCAAAAAGAGATGTTCTTTTCATCACAGAGGACTGGAATGTAAAAGAAGAAAGTCAAAAGAGGAGTAACAGCAAGTTTGGTCTTGGAGTAAAAAATGAAGCAGTGCAAAGGCTAACAGTTTTGCCAAGAGAACACACTGGACATAGCATACACCCTCTTTCAACAACACAAGAGCTGACTATACACATGGACATCACCAGATGATCAATACCAAAATCAGATTGATTATATTCTTTGTAGTCAAAGATGAAAAAGCTCTATACAGTCAATAAAATCAAGACTGATAGCTGACTGGGTCTCAGATCATGAACTCTTTACTGCAAAATTCAGACATAAATTTACAAAAGTAGGGAAAACCATTAGACCACTCAGTTCTGACCTACATCAAATCCCTTACAATAAAAGTGGGAGTGCAAAAAGATTTAAAGGATTAGATCTGAGAGACAGGAAGCAGTGAACAAGACCAACCTCAAGAAAAAGAAATGCAAAAATGCAAAATGGTTCTCTAAGGAGGCCTTACCAATAGCTGAGAAAAGAAGAGAAGGGAAAGGCAAAGGAGAAAAGGAAAGATATACTCATCTGAATATAGTTTTCCAAAGAATAGTAAGGAGAGATAAGAAAGCCTTCCTAGTGATCACTGCAAGAAATAGAGAAAAAGGATAGAATGGAAAAGACTAGAGATCTCTTCAAGAAAACTAGAGATACAAGGGAACATTGCATGCAAAAGAAAGAAAAAGAAAAGTGAAGTCGCTCAGTCATGTCCGACTCTTTGTGACCCGATGGACTGTATCCTACTAGGCTCCTCCATTCACGGAATTTTCCTGGCAGGAGTATTGGAGTGGGGTGCCACTTCATGCAAAGATGGGCAAAATAAAGGACAGAAACATTAAGGATCTAAAGAAGGAGAAGATATTAAAAAGAGGGTAGCAAGAAAACACAGAAGAATTATACAAAAAAGATTTTCATGACCCAGATAACCATGATGGTGTGATCACTCACCTAGAGCCAGACATCCTGAAATGTGAAGTAAAGTGGGCCTTAGGAACCATTACTACGAACAAAGCTTATAGAGCTGCTGGAATTCCAGCTAAATTATTTCAAGTTATAAAAGATGTTGCTGTGAAAGTGCTGCACTCAATATGCCAGCAAATTTGGAAAACTCAGCAGTGGCCACAGGACTGGAAAAGGTCAGTTTTCATCCCAATCCCAAAGAAAGGCAATGCCAAAGAATGCGCAAACTACCAAACAGCTGCAGTCATCTCACAATTCTCCAAGAGAGGCTTCAACAGTATGTGAACTGAGAACTCCAGATATTCAAGCTGGATTTAGAAAAGGCAGAGGAACCAGAGATCAAGTTGCCAACATCCATTGGATTATATAAAAAGCTAGAGAGTTCCAGAAAAACAGCTAATTCTGCTTTATTAATTATCCCAAAGCCTTTGACTGTGTGGATCACAACACTGTGGAAAATTGTTCAAGAGAGGGGAATACCAGACAATCTCACCTGCCTCCTTAGAAATCTGTATGCAGGTCAAGAAGCAACAATTAGAACCAGACATAGAACAGTAGACTGTTCCAAATAGGGAAAGGAGTACGTCAAGGCTGTATATTGTGACCCTGCTTATTTAACTTTCATGCAAGGTATATCACATAAATGCCAGGCTGGATGAAGCACAAAGTGGACTCAAGATTGCTGGGAGAAATATCAATAACCTCAGATATGTAGATGAAACCCCCTTATTGCAGAAAGGGAACTAAAGAGTCTCTTGAGGAAAGTAAGAGAAGAGTGAAAAAGTTGCCTTAAAACTCAGCATTCAAAAAACAAAAATCATGGCATCCAGTCCCATCACCTAATGGCAAACAAATGGGAAACAATGGAAACCATGACAATTTATTTTGGAGGCATCAAAATCACTGCAGATGGTCACTGCACCCAAGAAATTAAAAGACTCTTGCTCCCTGGAAGAAAAGCTATGAGCAACCTCAGTTTAGTTCAGTCGTTCAGTCATATATGACTCTGCGACCCCATGAATCACAGCATGTCAGGCCTCCCTGTCCATCACTAACACCCAGAGTTTACCCAAACTCATGTTCATCGAGTTGGTGATGCCATCCAGCCATCTCATCCTGTCATCCCCTTCTCCTCCTGCCCTCAATCCCTCCCAGCATCAGGGTCTTTTACAGTAAGTCAACTCTTTGCATGAGGTGGCCAAAGTTTTGGAAGTTCAGCTTCAGCATCAGTCCTTCCATGAACACCCAGACCTGATCTCCTTTACGACGGACTGGTTGGATATCCTTGCAGTCCAAGGGACTCTCAAGAGTCCTCCACCACCACAGTTCAAAAGCATCAGTTCTTCAGTGCTCAGCTTTCTTCACAGTCCAACTCTCATATCCATACATGACTACTGGAAAAACCATAGCCTTGACTAGATGGACCTTTGTTGGCAAAGTAATGTCTCTGCTTTTGAATATGCTATCTAGGTTGGTCATAACTTTCCTTCCAAGGAGTAAGCATCTTTTAATTTCATGGCTTCAGTCACCATCTGCAGTGATTTTAGAGCCCCCAAAAATCAAGTCTGACACTGTTTCCACTGTTTCCCCATCTATTTCCCATGAAGTGAAGTGATGGGACCAGATGTCATGATCTTCCTTTTCTGAATGTTGAGCTTTAGGCCAACTTTTCACTCTCCTCTTTCACTTTCATCAAGAGGTTTTTTAGTGTCTCTTCACTTTCTGCCATAAGGGTGGTGTCATCTGCATATCTGAGGTTATTGAGATTTCTCCCAGCAATCTTGATTCCATCTTGTGTTTCTTCCAGCCCAGCATTTCTCATAATGTGCTCTATATAAGTTAAATAAGCAGGGTGACAATACACAGCCTTGACGTACTCCTTTTCCTATTCGGAACCAGTCTGTTGTTCCATGTCCAGTTCTAACTGTTGCATCCTGACCTGCATACAGGTTTCTCAAGAGGCAGGCCAGGTGGTCTGGTATCCCCATCTCTTTCAGAATTTTCTAGTTTATTATGATCCACACAGTCAAAGGCTTTGGCATAGTCAGTAAAGCAGAAATAGGTGTTTTTCTGGAACTCTCTTGCTTTTTCCATGATCCAGCGGATGTTGGCAATTTGATCTCTGGTTCCTCTGCCTTTTCTAAAATCAGCTTGAACATCTGGAAGTTCATGGTTCATGTATTGCTGAAGCCTGGCTTGGAGAATTTTGAGCATTACTTTACTAGGGAACATATTACAAAGCAGAGACATTACTTTGCTGACAAAGATTCATCTAGTCAAAGCTATGGTTTTTTCTAGTACTCATGTATGGATGTGAGAGTTGTACCATGAAGAAAGCTGAGCACTAAAGAATTGATGCTTTTGAACTGTGGTGTTGGAAAAGACTCTTGATGAAGATCAAACCAGTAAATCCTAATGGAAATCAGTCCTGAATATTCATTGGAAGGACTGATGCTGAAGCTGAAACTCCAATACTTTGGCCACCTGATGAGAAGTGCTGACTCATTTGAAAAGACCCTGATGCTGGGAAAGATTGAAGGCAGGAGAAGAAGGGGAGGACAGAGGATGAAATGGTTGGATGACATCACAGACTTGATGGACATGATTTTCAGCAAGCTCCTTGAGTGGTGATGGACAGGGATGCCTGGCCTGCTTCAGTCCATGGGTCACAATGAGTCAGACTCACTGAGTGACTGAACTGAGCTGAACTGATTGTTAAATTCAAAGGCATGCTGTGAGGATTGCTTCCCACAGGGGCTGTTGCACCGAGACAAGAACCTTACTTGTAGTCAATTGACACGCTGTCCAGGCATGAAACATAGTAACTGACAATGCTGATATAAGCACAAATTTGAGGAGCTTGGGGGATGCTGAAAGTGACAGTCACACAGTCATGTCTGACTCTGTGCATCTCCTCTGTTCCTGGAATTCTCCAAGAAAGAATACTGGGGTAAGTAGCCTATCCTTCTCCAAGGGATCTTCTAAACCAGGGACTGAACCCGAGTCTCCTGCATTGAAGGCAGGTTGTTTACTGTCTGAGCCACCAGGGAAGCCCAAGAATACTGAAGTGGGTAACCTATCCCTTCTCCAGATGATCTTCCTGATCCAGGGACAGAACTGGGGCCTCCTGCATTGCAGGCAGATTCTTTACCAGTTCAGTACCAGGGAATCCACCAACTTTTCATCATTGTTTATTAATATCAGTGAGACTGAGGAATCACATATAATAAAGGTAACAACCTTCAAGATAACTGTAGTGGGAATGGTGGTGCACCCAATCAGCAGAAAATAACATATCCTGAATTGAAAAGAAAGTGCTAGTTGCTCAGGCATGCCCAACTCTCTGCAGTCTCATGGGCTATAGCTCATCAGGCTCCTCTGTCCATGGAATTTTCGAGGCAAAAATACTGCAGTGTGTTGCCATTCTCTTCTCAAGGGATTTTCCCCAAGAAGGGATTGTACCTGGATCTCCTGCATTGCAGGGGGATTCTTTACCATCTGAGCCAAACAGGGAATCCCAGAATATCCTGATCAAGACTCAGTTTGAGATGTTTCAACCCATGATATTTGGTGCATGTATCACTGACTCCTGGTCAAAAGAATGAGTGTTTCCATATGGTGCCTAGTCTCTCCAGACCTGTGAGGGAGCCTCTGATTGGCATGTCTCCTTTCTTCAACATTTCTCCTATACTGAATCCTTTTCCTGCAAAAAATAAACAAACTCTAGCTTTATAGTCTTCCTTGGTAGCTCAGCTGGTAAAGAATCCACCTGCAATGCAGGTGACCCCAGTTCGATTCCTGAGTCGGAAAGAAGCACTGGAGGAGGGAAAGGCTACTGACTCCAGTATTCTTTGGCTTCCCTGGTATCTCAGCTTGTAAAGAATCCACCTGCAACGCAGGAGACCCCAGTTCAATTCCTGGGTTGGGATGATCCCCTGGAGAAGGGAACAGCTACCCACTCTAGTATTCTGGCCTGGAGAATTCCTTGGATTCTGTAGTCCATGCAGTCACCAAGAGTCGGACATGACTGAGCGATTTTCACTTTCACTTTATAGGCATCACCCTTGTGGGTCCTGTGGGGTTTCTTAGCAGTTAAACTCTGTCTATTAATAAATGCCACCAATAGTAAATTAGCATAACCAACTTAAATTGTGTTCAGGTAAATCACTATTTATATTTTTTTCATTTCTTAGGTTTGTGATAATAGGAAATAAAACTAAGGATACATTTTAACTTAAGAAAGATATCAATATTTATCTAAAATGTATATTTCCAGAATTCAAAGGATTAATAACATCTGCTTCTAACTCCATCTAATATCATTGCATCTAACAAAGATAATAAATCTTTATCTAATAAAGATAGTACATTTCTTTGCAATAAAGCCTGAAAATGTTAATTACACCTGTGATTAGCAGTGTGATAGTGTATTTCCACAGGTAAATAGAATAACCCTTTTGGGTAAAGATTCCCTTATTCCTTCAATAAATCTGTACTTTATATGATCTAATAAATATTTAGTTGTGGTATGCAAGATTTTTAGCCATGGAATCTGAACTCTGACATTTAGCATGTGGGATCTAGTTCCCTGACCAGAGATCTAATTTGGGACCCCTGCATTGGTAGTGTAAAGTCCCAGACACTGGACCACCAGGGAAGTCCCTAAAATGTATATCTTTTAGAATGTTTCTGAATTTTAACAACTCAACTTAGAATATGTAGACATATTTTAGATCAATATATAAGAACCCTGTGATAACCGCAAATAAAAATGGTACAATAGGTACACAAAAATTTGAGAGAAAGGAGTACAAGCATACTATTAATACCAAATAAAATCATCAAACCTCAAGGGAAGAAACTAAAAGAAGAAAAGAACTACCCCCCAAATAAACAAAACAAAACACAGACAACAAGTAAAATGGCAATAAGTATATATCTATCAATAACCACTTTCAATGTCAACAGCGTAAAAGCAACAATCAAAAAACATAGGGTGGGGGCTTGAGGTCAAGATGGCAGAACAGGTAGACCTAGGATCCATGTGTATCCACAGGTATATCACAAATACACCCACAAATGGGACAGCTTACACAGAGCACCTGCAGAACACCAGCAGCGGACCTTAGAAACCTAAAAGGACAAGAAAGATTCCTGTGTAATTAGGAAAGAGAAAGGAGAGAAAGGGAAGAAAAAGGAAAAAAAAACGGATGGAGCCCACACTCCTGGGGGTATTTGAAGGGGAGAAGAGGTTATCACACCGAGGGAAGACACGTCACCGTTGGTGAAATACACTGAAACACACTTTGGGCTTCAGAGGAAGAAAGTGCAGTGTCTGGTCTGTGGTGGGCAGGACAGAGACCTGCACCAGCAGCATGCACCACAGCCTTGTGCGTTGAACCCTGAGTTATGTGTGCACCAGTGGTGCAGGGGACTGCGTGCTGAAGCATGGGGTTAGGAGGGCATGCCGGGGACTAGGACCGCTGATGCTGCACCTGAGGGGGACGCACACACAGAGCCGGGGCCAAAACCAAGTCTGAGCCCAGGAGACTGTGCAACTAAGGAAAAGGAACTAAAATCCCTCCATGCAGACGCACAAGATGAGGATAAACTCCCATGATCAGATGGGTAAGCTTCCTGTCTGTAAGACATCTGAATGGACAAGTGCTCACAACTCATATTGGTTCAGCTTTATCAACTATGGGTACTGAGGGCATGGACATGCAGGACTTGGCCCAGGTAAGAATCTGAGCTGCCCTCACAGTGGGTTTGGAGACCTACCTAGAGTTCCCAGAAGGCCACCTGGGAAGAGAATTGGCCATGGCTAAATAAGGGGGCAAGACCACTGACAGCTGAAGCCCTAGGAAATTTTGTTGTTGCTGCTGCTTTTCTTGTGTTTTTGTTGTTCTTTAATTTTTAATTATTAAGTATATTTTTCTATTTTTTCTATTGGTTTTCTAATCTGTTTATTTGGGGTTTGTGGGGGCCAGCACTAGTCCTGCTGACCTTTGTGCCCCTGGCTGGCCCACCGGCTCCTCTGTCTATTAAATTTCCCAGGCAGAATACTGGCATGGGTTGCCATTTCCTGCTCCAGTGGATCTTCCTGACCTAGGGCTCAAACTCGAGTCTCATTCTCTTCTGCATTAGTAGGTAGTTTCTTTACCACTGTGCTACCCGAGAAGACTGATGCTAACATTACTAATTGATAAATGAGAGAATTTGGTTAAACAATTAGCCCTATAAGAAATGAATAATAATGGTAAAGCCATTAATGGAGTTTTTCACTTTTTGCTCATTAAACTCTGATGTCTAATAGATTTGAAAAACAAACATACTCTTCCAAATTCCTAACATTTATTAGATTTCTCATCAGTAATACATGTCAAATTCTGGCCCTTAATTAAAGGCCTCACATCCACAACATGAAGCTGTTATCTGATATTAAGTTGTTATCCTTGAATGCTTTCATATATTCCTGACAATTATAGGGCTTTTGCTTGTGTTTTTCTAGTACAAATTTCCAGATGTCAACATTTACGGCTTTGCACGTGTCTTCTCCTCTGTCCCATATGAATTATTTTATGTTGACTAAGGTATAAGCCACAAATAAAGGCCTTTCCACATCTCTTACATTCATAGGGCTTCTCACTAGTATGAAATTCCTGGTGTCTACTAAGTTCTGAACCAAAGACCTTCCCATATCCCTTAACTCATAGGGTTTTTCACTATTATGACTTCTCTCATGATGAGTAAGTTCTGACCTTTGAATAAAAAGCTTTCTCACATTCCTTACATTTATGGGATCTCCCATCAGTGTGCCAACAAAGGTCTATATAGTTGAATCTATGGTTTTTCCAATAGTCACATACAGATGTGAGAGTTGAATCATACAGAAGGCAGAGCACCAAAGAATTGTCACTTTCAAACTGTGGTGCTGTAGAAGACTCTTGAGGACCCCTTAGACAACCAAGGAGACCAAACCAGTCCATCCTAAAGGAAATCAACCCTGAAGACTCATTGGAAGGACTGATGCTGTAGCTGGAGCTCCTATATTCTGTCCACCTGACATGAAGAACTGACTCAATGGAAAAGACCCTGATGCTGGGAAAGACTGAAGGTAGAAGGAAAAAAAGGCAAAAGAGGATGAGATGGTTAGATGGCATCACCGATTCATGAACATGAACCTGGGTAAATTCCGGGAGATGGTGAGTGACAGAGAGGCCTGGTGCATTGTAGTCTGTGGGACTGCAAAATGTCAGACACAACTTAGTGCCTGAACAACAAGTTCTGTGCTACAAGTAAAGGCCATTTCACATTCCCTACATTCACATGGTTTCTCACCCATGTGAGCTCCCCCAATGTCTGTAAGTTGTCAGCCACTGTAAAAGGACTTCCCACATTGCATACATTTATATGGTTTCTCACCATTATGAATGCTCTGATGTCAGACAAGATGGAATCAGCGATAAAACCTTTGCCATGTTCCTTACATTTCTGAGGTTTCTCCTAGTATGATTCTTTGATGTAGGTTCAGCTGTGAGGCACTATATACCTTCCTACATTCTTTCCATTCACAGAGTCTTTCACCAGTATGAATTATCTGATGAAGACTAAGTTGTGTGTCATACTGAAAAGTTTTCCCACATCCCTTACAGTTATGGGGTTTCTTACCAGTATGGATTCTCTGATGTCAAAGGTGTGAGGGACAAGTAAAGACTTTCCCATGCTCCCTACATTTGTAGTGTTTCTCATCAGCATGAATTCTCTGAGGTAAATTAAGTTGTGAGGTAGATGGAAAGCCCTTTCCACATTCCATACATTTAAAGGGTTTCTCTTCTACAGTAATCTTTTGATATTTAATAAATTCTGAGGTAGAATGAAAGGCTTTCCCAGATTCCTTATACTTATCAAGTTTCTCAGCAGTATTAATGCCCTCGATTCAGTCATTTGAGAGTCACAAATAAAGGCACCTTTCTTATGTCCATGATTTTTCTTTTTTTTTTTTTGCTTACATGAATTCTCTGCTACTTTATCAAGTCTGACCTACTATTAAAGGCTTTCCCACATCCTCCACGTTTACAGTCTTTTTCCTTATAATGTCTTTCATGTTGACTCTGGTGTGATTGGTAACTGGAAGTCTTACATTCCTTGTAATCACAGGACTTTGGTCCAGTAGTAATTGTCTGAGGTGCTCCAGGATCTGTGAGCTGAATGAAAGAGGATCTTTCTTCAGAGGTTATTATGGCTTGCCTGAAATGTTCTTCCAGTAGCCTCTCAAAGTGGCATCTGATTTCTCTGGTATTTCTGACCCTAGGGCACTCAAGGTTACAGCTTGAGTCTCTTGGTCATCTCTGGTTGCAATTACTGAATTCATAACTGTCTTCCTTTAGAGATAAAGTCTTGGTTCTTCTTCTTGAGTTCCAGTATGGGCACCATTCTTTAGTCTCCTTGCTCTTTGCCACCCAAGGCTCCTTTCTCTCCTCCAATTAAGAGATCACATCTGGCTTAACACTGGAAAATGGAGTGAGATCAGGTTGTTATAACTCTCCAACACCACATCTTGGTACAAATCCTTTTGAGCAAGCATTACCACTTTTTCTGAGAGAAGTAAATGACCATATCTTTGAACTTGAAGCCCTCCTCCACTATGACTTATGATGCACAACAGCTCTTTCCTCCTCCTTTTAGGCATTTGTCCACTTCTCTGAGGTCCTCCCACTCTAGTCTGATGGAATCCTTCCCATACCAGTGAGTAAGGCAACCTGGAATACACTGGTTCTTTCCATCCAGACTCTGACCAACTCACACAAACCAGCTATCTTCTGTCAGAAGCTGCATACACCATGGAGACCTCAGGGAAATGAAGTCCAGAGGAGGAAAACTTCAAGTAGAGCCTGGGCCAGCACTACAGTTTTCACCCCAAGTCATATCATTTTCCAAGTTTTAATGAAACCCAGTCCTGACCATCAGGCCACACTGGAGCCACACTTGAGGATCTTCTAACAATCTGGGCAAACCAATTTCTCTCTCTCTCTTTTTTTTTCATTATTTTTGTTTTTCTCTTTTTTCCTGTTGTTTATGTGTGTTTTGTTTCCTTACTTTTTCTTGTTTGTTTGTGTTAGACTCGTTTGCCTTGGTTTTTTGTCTGGCTGAGGTTTTTATTTTGTTTTTGTCTTTTTCATGTTTTCTTTTTCATTTTTATGTGCTTTGTTGTTTTCTTTGCATTTTATTGTTTTTTTATTTCTTTCTTAGTTTCACTTTTATTGTTGAGTTTCTTGTTAAATTGCTTTCTCTTTTCTTTGCTTCTTTTTGCTTCAGTTCAGTTCAGTTCAGTTCAGTCACTCACTCAGTCATGTCCAACTCTTTGCGACCCCATGAATCGCAGCATGCCAGGCCTCCCTGTCCATCACCATCTCCCGGAGTTCACTCAGACTCATATCCACTGAGTCAGTGATGCCATCCAGCCATCTCATCCTCAGTCATCCCCTTCTCCTCCTGCCCCAAATCCCTCCCAGTATCAGAGTCTTCTCCAGTGAGTCAACTCTTCACACCAGGTGGCCAAAGTACTGCAGTTTCAGCTTTAGCATCATTCCCTCCAAAGAAATTCCAGGACTGATCGCCTTCAGAATGGACTGGTTGGATCTCCTGCAGTCCAAGGGACTCTCAAGAGTCTTCTCCAACACCACAGCTCAAAAGCATCAGTTGTTCGGTGCTCAGCCTTCTTCACAGTACAACTCTCACATCCATACACGACCACAGGAAAAACCATAGCCTTGACTAGACGGACCTTAGTTGGCAAAGTCATGTCTCTGCTTTTGAATATACTGTCTAGGTTGGTCATAACTTTTCTTCCAAGGAGTAAGCGTCTTTTAATGTCATGGCTGCAGTCACCATCTGCAGTAATTTTGGAGCCCCCCAAAATAAAGTCTGACACTGTTTCCACTGTTTCCCCATCTATTTGCCATGAAGTGCTGGGACCGGATTCCATGTTCTTCGTTTTCTGAATGTTGAGCTTTAAGCCAACTTTTTCACTCTCCACTTTCACTTTCACTTTCATCAAGAGGCTTTTTAGTTGCTCTTCACTTTCTGCCATAAGGGTGGTGTCATCTGCATATCTGAAGTTATTGATATTTCTCCCGGCAATCTTGATTCCAGCTTATGTTTCTTCCAGTCCAGCGTTTCTCATGATGTACTCTGCATAGAAGTTAAGTAAGCAGGGTGACAGTATATAGGAGTCTTGACGTACTCCTTTTCCTATCTGGAACCAGCCTGTTGTTCCATGTCCAGTTCTAACTGTTGCTTCCTGACCTGCATACAGGTTTCTCAAGAGGCAGGTTAGGTGGTCTGGTATTCCCATCTCTTGAAGAATTTTCCAGTTTATTGTGATCCACCCAGTCAAAGGCTTTGGCATACTCAATAAAGCAGAAATAGTTGTTTTTCTGTAACTCTCTTGCTTTGTCCATGATCCAGCGGATGTTGGCAATTAGATCTCTGGTTCCTCTACCTTTTCTAAAACCAGCTTAAACATCAAGAATTTCACGGATCATGTATTGCTGAAGCCTGGCTGGGAGAATTTTGAGCATTACTTTACTAGCATGTGAGGTGAGTGCAATTGTGTGGTAGTTTGAGCATTCTTTTGCACTGCCTTTCTTTGGAACTGGAATGAAAATTGACCTTTTCCAGTCCTGTGGCCACTGCTGAGTTTTCCAAATTTGCTGGCATATTGAGTGCAACACTTTCACAGCATCATCTTTCAGGATTTGAAATAGCTCCACTGGAATTCCATCACCTCCACTAGCTTTGTTCATAGTGATGCTTTCCAAGGCCCACTTGACTTCCCATTCCAGGATATCTGCTCTAGATGATTGATCACACCATCATGATTATCTTGGTTATGAAGATCTTTTTGTACAGTTCTTCTGTGTATTCTTGCCACCTCTTCTTAATATCTTCTGCTTCTGTTAGGTCCAGACCATTTCTGTCCTTTATCGAGCCCATCTTTGTCTGAAATGTTCCCTTGGTATCTCTAATTTTCTTGAAGTGATCTCTAGTCTTTCTCATTCTGTTCTTTTCCTTTATTTCTTTGCATTGATTGCTGAAGAATGCTTTCTTATCTCTTCTTGCTATTCTCTGGAATTCTGCATTCACATGCTTATATCTTTCTTTTTCTCCTTTGCTTTTTGCCTCTCTTCTTTTCACAGCTATTTGGAAGGCCTCCCCAGACAGCCATTTTGCTTTTTTGCATTTCTTTTCCATGAGGATGGTCTTGATCCCTGTCTCCTGTACAATGTCACAAACTTCATTCCATAGTTCATCAGGCACTCTATCTATCAGATCTTGGCCCTTAAATCTATTTTTCACTTCCACTGTATAATCATAAGGGATTTGATTTAGGTCATACCTGAATGGTCTAGCGGTTTTCCCTACTTTCTTCAATTTAAGTCTGAATTTGGTAATAAGGAGTTCATGATCTTAGCCACAGTCAGTTCTGACTTATTTTCTTGATGTTTGTTACCGTAATTTTTTTTTTTATTTGCTTGTTTTTGCAGAGTCCCCCAGCCAGGGGTCAAACCTGAGTCCCCAGAATGGGAGTGCCAAGTCCTGGATACTGGACCACCAGAGATTTCCCTTGCCTCTAGGAACATTAATTGATGTGAGTGACCTCTGTGAAGGTTTCTTCCTTGAGACCAAGATCCAGCTCCACCCAGCAGCCTGCAAGCTCCAGTGCTCGAGGCCCAAGTCCAAAGAACCAGACAGTTGGAACTACAGCCCAACCAATCATCAGAGAGGATGACTGATGTGGTACAGAGACCCCAAAAACACGACCTCTGGCAGAGCCTTGTCCACCAGGGAAATAACATCAAGATCCACCTACCAGAACATGGGCAAAAGGAAGCCTAAACAAGGCACTGGACCAACCTCATCCACCAGGAGCAAGAGGAAATATGACCCTTCTGCCTGTGGAAAGAAGACCCCAAGCACAGTAAATGAGACCAAGTGAGATGACAGAGAAATATGGAGCAGAGCATATTTAGAAGCACATTAAAAATGAACAACATGAAAAAATGAAGAGGAAATAAGCAATCAATCTGAAAAAGGATTCAGAATAATGACAGTAAATATGACCCAAGATCATGGAAAAAATGGAGGCACAGACTGAGAAGATATAAGAAATGCTTAACAAAGAAAGACACAAAACTAAACAACAAAGAAACAGTGATGAGCAACACAATAACTGAAATGAGAATACAAAAGAATGGATCAACAGCAGAATAAGTAAGGCAGAAGAACAAATGAGTGATCTGGAATATAGAATTGTGGAAATAACTGCCATGGAATGAAAACAAAGAAAGAAACAAAAGGACAGAAAGAAAGCAAGGACAGTCTCAGAGACCTCTAGGACAACATTCAGTACACCAGCATTTGAATTAGAGGGGTCCCAGAATAAAAGAAAGAGAAAGGGTCTGAAAAAGTATTCAGAGATTACAGTCAAAAACTTTCCTAAAATGGGAAAGAAATAGTCAACAAAGTCCAGGAAGTGCAGAGACTCCCATGTAGGATAAGCAAAGGAGAAATGCTGAGACACATACACATCAAACTAAACCAAAAACATAACAATTCAATACAAACAGAAGAATATAAAAGGCAGTAACAGAAAAACATCAAGTAATGTACAAAAGAATCTAATTAAGGTTATCTGCTGAATTTTCAGCAGAAACTCTGCAGGCCAGAAGGCAGTGGCAAATATATTTAAAGCAATGAAAAGGGAAACTCTATAACCCAGAATAATATGCACAAAAAGGCTCTTGTTGAGATTTGATAGAGAAAACTAAAGCTTTACAGACAAACGAAAGCAAAAGGGGTTCAACACCACAAAACCAACCTTCCAACCAAAACCAAAGAAACTTCTCCAGGCAGGAAACACACCGGAAAAAATAAATAAATAAATAACAAGACCTAAAAAACAAATTCAAAACAATTAAGAAAACGGCAACAGAAACATACAAATCAACAATTACCTTAAATGTAAATGGATTTAATGGTCCAACAAAAAGACACAAACTAGGCAAATGGACACAAAAATAAGACTCAAACATATGCTGTCTTCAAGTGGCTCTACTCAGACCTAGGCACACTCACAGACTCAAAGTGAGAGGATGAGAAAAGACATTCCAAGCAAATAAAAATCAAAAAGCTAGAGTAGAAATACTCATATCACACAAAATAGACTTTAAAATAAACTCTTACAACACACAAGGAAAGACACTATATAAAATCCAAAACAAAGAAATAACAATTGTAAATATACATGCACACAAAATAGGAGCACCTCAGTATATAAGGGAAATGTTACAGATGTAACAGGGCAAACTGACAGAATGTAATAACAGTGGGGGACTTTAACAGGCCACCTCCACCGGTGGAGAGATGATCCAGACAGAAGATCAACAATGAAATTCAACTCTTAAGGGACACATTACCCTAGACAGACATAATTGATATTTATGGGACATTCCACTTGACAGTAGCAGAGTACACTATATTGTGAATTGTACATGGAACATTCTCCACAATAGATCACATCTTGGGTCATAAATCAACTTGTGATGATTTAAGAAAACGGAAATCGTATCAAACATCTTTTCCAATCACACTATAAGATTAGATATCAATTACAGAAAAAATACTGTAAAAACACAAACTCATAAAGGCTAAACAATAGGTTACTAAACAGTCAATGAATCACTTAAAAAATCAAAGAGAAGATAAAAAAACCTAGAGTTAACTGACAATGAAAATACAAGACTCAAAAACCTGTGCGACACCGCAAAAGCTACTTGTAAGAAACTTAAAGAAATTGATATATGCAACACAATCTCACTTCAGAAAATAAAAACATCTCAAATAAACAATCTAATCTTCAGTTCAGTTCAGTCACTCAGTCGTGTCCAACTCTTTGCAACCCCATGAATCGCAGCACGCCAGGCCTCCCTGTCCATCACCAACTCCCGGAGTTCACTCAGACTCACGTCCATCGAGTTGGTGATGCCATCCAGCCATCTCATCCTCTGTCATCCCCTTCTGCTCCTGCCCCCAATCCCTCCCAGCATCAGAGTCTTTTCCAATGAGTCGACTCTTCACATGAGGTGGCCAAAGTACTGGAGTTTCAGCTTCAGCATCAGTCCTTCCAAAGAACACCCAGGACTGATCTCTTTTAGAATGGACTGCTTGGATCTCCTTGCAGTCCAAGGGACTCTCAAGAGTCTTCTCCAACACCACAGTTCAAAAGCAGCAATTCTTCAGTGCTCAGCTCTCTTCACAGTCCAACTCTCGCATCCATACATGACCACTGGAAAAACCATAGCCTTGACTAGACAGACCTAATCTTACACCTAAGCAACTAAAGAAAGAACCAAAATCCCAAATTAGTAGAAGGCAAGGAATCATAAAGGGAAGAGCAGAAATAAATGAAACAGAGACACACACACAAAAGCAAAGATCAATGAAAGCAAAGAAACAGCAAAGATCAATGATATATTAAAAGGCGAATCTTTGAGGCAATTAAGAAATGATAAACTTAGACTCATCAAAAATATAGAGGTTATCCAAATTAATAAAATTAGAAATGAAAAAAGTTACAACTGACTCTACAGAAATACAAAAGATCACAAACAACTAAATGCTAATAAAATAGACAACCTAGAACAAATGGACACATTCTTAGAAAGATACTACCATACAAGATTGAACCAGAAAGAACTAGAAAATATAAACAGACCAATCAGAAATACTTAAATTGAAACTGAGATTACAAACCTTCCAAGAAACAGAAGTCTAGGACAAGATGGATTCATCATGCATTTCTATCAAACACTTAAGAAATAACACTTACCTTTCTGAAACTGTTCTAGAAAACTGCAGAGTAAGGAACACTCCAAAGTTCATTCCACAAATCTACTATAACACTGATACCAAAATCAGAAGAAAAAAAAAATCACAAAAAATAAAACTGCTGGCCAATATCACTGATGAATATAGATGTAAAAATCCTTGGTAAAATATTAGAAAATTGAATCAAATAACATATTAAAATCATCACCTCACATCATGATCATCACACATCATATCAAGGGGAGTAATCCCAGGGATACAAGGATTTTTCAATATGGCAGAGAAGAAATAAATGGAATTCAAATTTTAAAAAAGAGGAAGTAAATGTGTCCTTGTTTACAGATGACATGATACTGTACATAGTAAAGATTCTACTAGGAAGCTAATAGAGCTTCTCAGTGAACTTTATTAATTTGCAGAGTACAATATTAAATCACAGAAAGCTCTTGCATTGCTATATACAAACAATGAAAGATAAGAAAAAAGTTTAAGGAAACCACCCTGTGTATCATTACAATGAAAAGAATAAAATATCTAGGAATAAACTGACCAAAGGAGGCAAGACTTGTACTCAGAAAACTGTAAGAAACTGATGAAGGATATATTATAAAAGATGACACAAACAGATGTAGAGATATACCATGTTCTTTAGACTGGAAGGTGAAAATATTGTGAAAATGTCTATACTGCCCAAAGCAATATACAGATTCAGTACAATCTGTATCAAATCACTGATGACAGCTTTCACAGAATTAGAACTGACTTGAGATTAAACTCCAAACCATACAAACTATTAATGAAGGTCAATATCAACAAACAAACAGCTCAATCAAAAAATGGGCAGAAGCTCTAAATATACAATTATTCAAAGAAAATGGTTAAAATCAGATACAAATGAGCTTAGCATTACTCATTACTAGAGAAATACAAATAAAAACTATAATAAAGTATCACTTCACAAGGGTCAGAATGGTCATCACCAAAAAAATCTACAAGTGATAAATGCTGGAGAGGATATGGATAAAAGGGAACACTATTACCCTGTTCGTGGGAATGGAAACTAATACAGCCACTGTGGAGAACGGTATGGAGGTTTTGTTAAAAAACTGAAAATAGACCTAGCAGATGATCCAGCAGCCCTACTCTTGGGCATATGTCCAAAGAAAACCATAATTTGAAAAAATATATGCATCCCAGTGTTTACTGCAGGACTATTTACAATTGCTAAAACATGGAAGCAACCTAAAATCCCATCAGCAGTGGAATGTTTAAGGAACACGTAGTACAAATATACAATGGAATATTACTAAGCCATATAAACAATGCAGTTGGGTCATTTGTACTGATGTGGATGGATCTAGTGTCTGTCATACAGAATGAAGTAATTCAGAAAGAGAAAAACAAATAACCTATTTAATGCATATATATGGGATGTAGAAAAATGTTACTGATGAACCTATTTGCAGAGCAGCAATAGAGATGAAGACATAGAGAATGGATTTGTGGACACAGCAGGGGGAAGAGGGAGGATGAATTGATAAAGCAGCACTGATGTATGTAAAGCACCATGTGTAAAATAGATAGCTAGCAGGAAGCTTCTGTATAACACAGGGAGGTCAGGTTGGTGTTGGTGATGACCTAGAGGGTGGAACATTGAGGGATGGAAGGAAGGCTCAACATGTAGAGGGTATATGTACATTTACAGCTGATTCATGTTTTGTAAAGAAACTAACTCAACATTATAAAGCAATTATCCTCCAAAAAAAAAAAACACAGAACAAAACCAAGAAACAGTCTGTTTCTTCCCAGAGTTTTAAAATCTTTTGCATAATACTTATACATATTCTAACCTTGTTTATGGTTGAAATTAAAAAGCATCATCATAAAAAAGATGTGGTGTGTGTGTGTGTGTGTGTGTGTGTGTGTGTGTGTATATACATATATATATACATATATATATATTCAATGGAATATTATTCAGCCATTAAAAATAAAAAAACAATGCCATTTGCAGCAAATGGGTGGACCAAGACATCCTCAAACTGAGTGAATTAAATTAGACAAATAAAGACAAATATCACATGACATCACTTATATGTGAAATCCTAAGAAAAAGTTTATAAATGAACTTATTTCCAAAATAGAAAGAGTTACAGATATAGAAAATAAATTTATGATTACCAGGGAGTAAGGGTAAGTAAGGGATAAATTGGAACACTGGAACTGATACATGCATACAACCATATATAAAACAGACAATTAATAAGATCTAATCAACAGCACAGGGAAATCTACTTACTACTCCTTAATGGCCTATATGGGAAAAGAATCTAAACTCTGGAAAAGAATATGTGAATGTATATATACTATTCAGTTCAGTCACTCAGTCATGTCTGACTCTTTGCAACCCCATGAATCGCAGCACGCCAGGCCTCCCTGTCCATCACAAACTCCCAGAGTTCACTCAGACTCCATTGAGTCAGTGATGCCATCCAGCCATCTCATCCTCGGTCGTCCCCTTCTCCTCCTGCCCCCAATCCCTCCCAGCATCAGAGTCTTTTCCAATGAGTCAGCTTTTCACATGAGGTGTGTGTGTGTGTGTGTGTGTATATAAAGTGTGTGTGTGTGTGTGTGTGTAACAGTATACTTGAAGCTAACACAACACTTTAAATCAAGTATACCACAATTAAAATTTGAAAAAAAATGTAGGGTAGCTTTTGAGGTTAAAAATAGAATCCATCCATGTATTGCTTACAAGCAACACACTTCAGAACTAAAGACACAAAGAGTGAGAGGACAGAAAAAGAGATCTTATGCAAGTGAAAACAGAAAGAAATCTGGGGTAGTAATACTCATATCAAACAAAGCAGACTTTAATATGAAAGCTACTACAAGAGAAAGAAAGGCATTATCAATATATTAATAAATGGATGAATACAGAAAGGATATAACATTCATTTACATATATACCTAATAAAGGAATATCTAAATATTATAAAACAAACATTAATAGACATATAAGGAAAAACACAAAATACAATAGTAAGGGACTTTAACATCCAGTTAAATTAATGGATAGAACATCCAGACAGAAAATAAGGCAACAATGGTCTTAAATGACACATTAGACAAGACAGACTTAACAGATAATAGAGGATATTCAATCTAAAATCAGCAGAATATACAGTCCTTTCAAATTCACATTAAATGTTCTATAGGTGGATCACATTTTACAGGACACAAAGTAAGTCCTAACATTTTTAAGAGGATAGAAATTATATCAAGCATTTACTTCTGACCACAATGGTATAAAACTAGGAATTGACTACCGGAAGAAAACAGCAAAAAGCACAAACATGTGGAGACAAAAAAATAAGCTACTAAAAGGAAAAATAAAACAGTTCTTTCAAGAAAGAAATCAGAGAATATGTCAAGTCACAGAAAGATGGAAACACAACTTTCCAGAATGAATAGCACTGAGCATAAGCAGTTCTAGAGGGAAAGTTACACTATCATACTTCAAAGACAAAAGAACAATCTCAAATAAATAGCTAGCCTATCATTTAAAGGAACTACAAAAAGAAAGAGCAACAAAGCCCAAAGAAAATAGAAGGAAAGAAATACTAAAACTCAAAGAAGAAATAAATAAAATAAAGACCAAAAAATAAAATAGATTAGTGAAACCAATAGCTGAATTTTCAAAAATGAAAACAAAACTTACAAACCTTTAGCCAGGCTTACCAAAAAATTAAAAAAAGAGAAAACCAAAACAAATAAAATTTGAAATGACAGAGAAAAAATTACAATCAATATCACAGATAAATGAAAAATTATAACAGTATACCAAGAGCGGTTATATGTCAACAATTTGAACAACCTAGAAGCTCTGGAAAAATTTTAGAAACACAAACTCTTACAAAACTGAATCAGGAAGAAATAAACGATCAAAACAGAACAATCGTTTCCACTGAAATTGAATAAGTAATAAAAAAAACTGCCACCAAAAAGCGGTCCAGGACTAGATGACTTTATGAGAGAATTCTACAAAACAAAGAAGAGATAATACCAATCCTTGTCAAACTATTCCATAAATTTGAGGAGGATGGAGCTTTCCAAATTCATTCTACCAGCGTACCATCACCCTTCAAACAAAGACACTATAAAAAAATTAATTGAATCACTGTTCAATAAGGTGCAAAAATCCAAGAAAATATTAACACCAGCAAACCAAATTCAATAATACATAAAAAGATCAAATGCCGTGATCAAGTGGGGGTTATTTTAGGCATGCAAAGATGGTTCAATATCCACAAATCACATAATGTAACACAGCACATTTTAAAAGGAAGGATCAAAACCATGATCATATCCACAGATGCAGAAAAAGTACGACAAAATTCAGCATCCATTTGTGGCAAAAATATTCATTAAAGTTGGTATGGGGAGACGTACATCAACATAGTAAGGCCATATATGCCAGAACCACAGCTAACATCACAGTCAATGGTGACAAACTAATAGATTTCCCTCTTAAATCAGGAACAAAGAAAAAAAGAACATTGACTATTTCCACATTTATTCGAAATTGCACTGGAGGTCTGAGACACTGCAATCAAACAAGGGGAAAAAATAAACATCATCCAAACTAAATAAACATCATCCAAACTAGAAGGGAAAAAGTAAGACTATCACTATTTGCAGATGACATACTACATATAGAAAACCCTAAAGTCACCATCAAAACACTTTAGAACTATTAAATAAATAACTTAAGTTGTACCATACAAGATTCGTATATATACACACACATAGAAATCTATTGCATTTCTATATGCTAATAATGATCAGGAAAAGAATGCAAGAAAAAAGTCCCAATCAAAACTGCACCAAAAAGAACAAAATACCTAGTAAAAAATTAACCTTTGAGATGAAAATATAAAAAAATTGTAAGACATTGATGAAGAAAATTAAAGTTGATACAACAAATGGAAAAAATACCATGTCCATGCATTGTAAGAATTAATATTGTTCTTACACACTAACCAAAACAATCTACAGATTGAATGCAGTTCCTATCAAAATACCTACATTTTTCACAGAATTAAAGAAAATAGTTCTAAGATTTATAGTGAAGCAGAAATGGCCCCAAATAGGCAAAGCAACATTAAGAGAAAAGAACAAAGTTGCAGGTGTCACCCTCTGAAACATTAGACTGCACTACAAAGTTGCAGTGTCAAAAGTATGGTATTGGTCAAAAAAAAAAAAAAAAGACACATAGATCAATAAATCAGAAAAATGAAATAGAGATCTCAGAAACAAATGCATGACTATGGTCAATTACTCCACAACAAAGGAGGCAAGAATATACAAAGGTAAAAGACATTCTCTTCAATAAGTGTTGCTAGAAAATCAGAACAACTACTTATAAAAAAATGAAACATTGTAGCAGGATCTGAGACACTGTAATCAAACAAGAAAAGAAACAAATATCATCCAAACTAGAACCCGAAAAATAAGACTGTCACTATTTGTAGATAACATGATTGTTGTTGTTCAGTAGCTCTGTCTTGTCCTACTTTTTGCAACCCCATGAACTGCAGCATATGAGACTTCCCTATCCTTCACAATCCCCCAGAACCTGCTCAAACGCATGTCCCTTGAAACGGTGATGTCGTTCAACCATCTCAAGCTCTGATATCTCCTTCTCCTCCTGCCCTCAGTCATTCCCACCATCAGGGTCACCAATGAGTCACCTCTTTGCATCAGGTTGACAAAAGATTGGAGCTTCAGATCAAGCACCAGTCCTTCCAATGAATATTCAGGATTGATTTCTTTCACTTCATCATCAGGAGGCTCTTTAGTTCTTCTTTGCTTTCTGCTATAAGGGTGGTGTAATCTGCATATCTAAGGTAATTGATATTTCTCCCGACAATCTTGATTCCAGCTTATGCTTCATTCAGTCCAGCATTTTTCACGATATAATCTGTGTATAAGTGAAATAAGATGGGTGACAATATACAGCCTTGAGGTACTCCTTTTCCTATCTGGAACCAGTCTGTTGTTCCACGTCCAGTTCTAACTGTTGCTTCTTGACCTGCATACAGATTTCTCAATAGGCAGGTTAGGTGGTGTGGTATTCCCATCTCTTTCAGAATTTTCCACGGCTTGTTGTGGTCCACACAGTCAAAGGCTTTGGTATAGTCAATAAAGCAGAAATAGATGTTTTTTCTGGAACACTCTTCCTTTTTCCATGATCCAGCAGATGTTGGCAATTTGATCTCTGGTTCCTCTGCCTTTTCTAAAACCAGCTTGAATATCTGGAAGTTCACAGTTCACGCATTGCTAAAGCCTGGCTTGGAGAATTTTAAGCATTACTTTACGAGCATGTGAGATGAGTGCAATTGTGTGGTATTTTGAGCATTCTTTGGCATTGCCTTTCTTTGAAATTGGAATGAAAATTGACTTTTTCCAGTCCTGTGGCCACTGCTGAGTTTTCCAAATGTGCTGGCATACTGAGTGCATCATTTTCACAGCATCATCTTTTAGGATTTGAAAGATATCAACTGGAATTCCATTACCTCCACTAGCTTTGTTCATAGTGATACTTCCTAAGGCCCAGTTGACTTTGCATTCAAGGATGTCTGGCTCTAGGTGAGTAATCACACCATCATGATTATCTGGGTCATGAAGGCATTTTTTGCACAGTTCTTCTGTGTATTCTTGATACTTCTTAATATCTCCTGCTTCTGTTAGGTCCATACCATTTCTGTCCTTTATTGAGTCCACCTTTGCATGCAATGTTCCCTTGGTATCTTTAAGTTTCCTGAAGAGATCTCTAGTCTTTGGTGTAACCACAATGAAAAACTGTATAGAGTTTCCTCAAAAACTAAAAATAGATGTACCATATGATCTAGCATTTCTACTCCTAGAGTATATTGGAAGAAAATGAAACACTTAACTGGAAAAAATACGTATTCTTGAAGGTTTATAGTAGCATTATTTACATTGTCATATATGAAAGTAACTTAAGTGCCCATGAATAGATTAATAAGTAAAAATGTCTGCAAATGAATCAGTGTGATATGCCATATTAACAAATTAAAGAATAAAAGTCATGCAATCATCTCAATAAATGGAAAAAAAGCTTTGATGAAATTCAAAATCCATTTATAATAAAAAAATTCTTCAGAAAGTGGGCACAGAGATATAATGTACCTCAGAAGAGTAAAAGTCATATATGATGAACACATAGCTAACATCACATTCAAAGGTGGAATGCTTGAAGCATTTCTTCTAAGATCAGGAACAAGACAGGGATGCTAACTGTCACCACCTTTACACAGAAATTAGAGAATAAAAATAAATAAAAGAAATCCAAATTGCAATGGAAGAAGGAAAAGTGTCACTGTTTATAAATGACCTGATACCACACATAGAAAATCCTCCAAACACTACTGAAAACTACTAGAGTGCACCAATGAATTCAGCAAATTCCTGGATACAAAATTAATACAGAAACTTGTTTTCTCTCTCTACACTAACAACAAAACACCAGAAATAGAAATTAAAGGAACAATCTCATTTACCTGGCATCAAAAAGAATAAAATACGTAGGAATAAACCTATGAGAGGAGGCAAAAATAATCTGTACCATGAAAATTTTAAGATGCTAATACAAGATACTGAAGATGACACAGATAGATGGAAATATATATTATGCTATTAGAAGAGAAGAATCAATACATTGTTAAAGAGATCATACTACCCCTCAAGGCAGTCCCTATTAAATTACCAATGTCATTTTTCAGAAATGAGATAAAAATTATTTTAATTAGTATAGAAATATAAAAGACTCTGAATAGCCAAAAAATAATCTTGAGAAAAAATTATAGAGCTGGCAGAATCATGCTCTCTGACTTCAGACTATACTACAAAGCTACAGTCTCAAGAATGTGATACTGGCACAAAACCAGACACAAATCTATGGAATAGGACAGAGAGCCCAGAAAAAACCCATGCACTCAAGATAAGTTATCTACAAAAAAGGAGACAAAAATAAACAAGGGAGAAAAGACAATCTCTTCAGTAAACTACATGTAAAAAGAAAGAAAGCAGAATGTATCCCCACATTTACAGAAATAAACTCAAAATGGATTAAATATGTAAATTTAAGACTAGATACCATAAAATTCCTAGAGGAAAACATAGGCAGAACAGACTGACAAAAATCACAGCAATATATTTTTGGATCTGTCTCCTAGAGAAATAAAACTAAAATAAATAGAACCTAAGTAAGCTCAAAACCTTTTGCACAGCAAAACAACAGACAAAACAACCTAAGAAATTGGAGAAAATATTTGCCAATGATGCAACTGACAAGGATGTAATTTCCAAAATAGACAAACAGCTCATACAGCTTAATATTTAAAAAAAAAAAAGTTAACAACCCAATCCTGCAGTCCCACTCTTGCACATATATCTTGAGTAAACTCGAATTCTAAAAGATTCATGTACCACAATATTCACAGCAGCACTACTTACAACAGCCAAGACATGAAAACAAAGTATGTGTTCACTGAGACATAAAGATGCGGTATATATGTGTATACAAAACAGAATATTCCTCAGCCATTAAAGAATGAAATAATGCAATGTGCAGCAACATGGATGGAGCTACAGAGGATTACACCAAACCAAGTAAGTCAAAGACAAATACCATATGATATCACTTATTCATGAAATCTAAAGAAATGATACAAATGAACTTATTTACGAAAGAGAAGCCAATGCACAGACATAGAAAATAAACTTGACAGTTATCAAAGGGAAAATAGGGTCATAAATAAATTAGAAATGTGTGTTTAACAAACACACATCACTGTACATAAAACAGATAAACAACAGGGACTTACTGAAAAGCACAGGCAACTATATTCAATGTTTTGCAATAACCTATAAATGCAAAAGACTCTGAAAAGGAAATATATATATATATATATATATATATATATAACAATCATTTTGTTATATACAGGCAACTAACACAATACTGTAAATTAACTAGACTTCAATCAAAAAGAAGATGTGGTGCATGTATATATATATGCATATGTAAGAAGAGGGGGCAAGAATACACAGAACTGTACTAAAAAGATCTTCAAGACCCAGATAATCATGATGATGTGATCACTCATCTAGAGCCAGACATCTCAGAATGTGAAGTCAAGTGGGCCTTAGAAAACATCACTACGAACAAAGCTAGTGGAGGTGATGGAATTCCAATTGAGCTGTTTCAAATCCTGAAAGATGATGCTGTGAAAGTGCTGCACTCAATACGCCAGCACATTTGGAAAATCCGACAGTGGCCACAGGACTGAAAAAAGTCAGTTTTCATTCCAATTCCAAAGAAAGGCAATGCCAAAGAATGCTCAAACTACCACACAATTGCACTCATCTCACATGCTAGTAAAGTAATGTTCAAAATTCTCCAAGCCAGGTTTCTGCAATACATGAACAGTGAACTCCCTGATGTTCAAGTTGGCTTTAGAAAAGGCAGAGGAACCAGAGATCTAATTGCTGACATCCACTGGATCATGGAAAAAGCAAGAGAGTTCCAGAAAAACATCTATTTCTGCTTTATTGACTATACCAAAGCCTTTGACTGTGTGGATCACAATAAACTGTGGAAAATTCTGAAAGAGATGAGAATACCAGACCACCTAACCTGCCTCTTGAGAAATCTATATGCAGATCAGGAAGCAACAGTTAGAACTGGACATGGAACAACAGACTGGTTCCAAATAGAAAAAGGAGTACGTCAAGGCTGTATATTGTCACCCTGCTTATTTAACTTATATGCAGAGTACATCATGAGAAATGCTGGAAAGGAACACAAATTGGAATCAAGATTGCCGGGAGAAATATCAATCACCTCAGATATGCAGATGACACCACCCTTATGGCAGAAAGTGAAGAGGAGCTAAAAGCCTCTTGATGAAAGTGAAAGAGGAGAGTGAAAAAGTTGGCTTAAAGCTCAGCATTCAGAAAACGAAGATCATGGCATCCAGTCCCATCACTTCAAGGGAAATAGATGGGGAAACAGTGGAAACAGTGTCAGACTTGATTTGGGGGGGCAGGGGGGCTCCAAAATCACTGCAGATGGTGACTGCAGCCATGAAATTAGAAGACGCTTACTCCTTGGAAGAAAAGTTATGACCAACTTAGTATATTCTAAAGCACAGACATTACTTTGCCGACTAAGGTCTGTCTAGTCAAGGCTATGGTTTTTCCAGTGGTCATGTATGGATGTGAGAGTTGGACTGTGAAGAAGGCTGAGTGCCGAAGAATTATGCTTTTGAACTGTGGTGTTGGAGAAGACTCTTGAGAGTCCCTTGGACTGCAAGGAGATCCGACCAGTCCATTCTGAAGAAGATCAACCCTGGGATTTCTTTGGAAGGAATGATGCTAAAGCTGAAACTCCAGTCCTTTGGCCACCTCATGCGAAGAGTTGACTCACTGGAGAAGACTCTGATGCTGGGAGGGATTGGGGGCAGGAGGAGAAGGGGACAACAGAGGATGAGATGGCTGGATGGCATCACGGACTCGATGAAAGTGAGTCTGAGTGAACTCCGGGAGTTGGTGATGAACAGGGAGGCCTGGCGAGCTGTGATTCATGCGGCCACAAAGCGTCAGACACAACTGAGCGACTTAACTGAATATGTATATATACATATGTATATATATAATCCAAACTATATATAATTTTATGTATATATAATGAAAAAGTATATGTGTGTATAAAATTTACATGTGTACATGTAGTTTACATATGCGTATATTTACATATACATATGTGTTTATATATACATGTGCATATGTAATTTACATATGTGTTTATATATATATATATATATATATAAAATAAAAATTACTCAGCCATACAAAACAATGAAATTTTGCCACAACATGGATGGGCTTTCAGGGTATTACATTTAGCAAAAAGACAGAGAAAGACAAATACTGTATGGTATCACTCATATGTGAAATATAAGATATAAGAAAAAAATGAATATATAACAACAAAATCAGAGTCACAGATACAAAGAACAAACTAGTTATTACTAGTGGGGAGACAGAAGGGAGGAATGGTAAAACAGGTAGGGGATAAAGAGATACAAACTACCATGTAGGAAATAAATAAGCTAAGAGGATACATTGAAGAGAGAGGATTTAGCCATTACTTAATAACAACTTTAAATGAAGTACAATCTTGCTGAAACTGTCAAGAAAGGCAGTTTAACCTCCTGAGATAGTAGGTGGTGGAGCCCATGGAGACTTGGTCCTGTCGGGGGGCCACGTTTGGTCCAGGAAGAGAGTGCCTGCCCGAGAAAGAAGCTCCGACAGAAGAGAGCATAATCTGAACACTGACACTTAGTCATACCTGAAGCAAGGAATATCCTTGGACTTATCATTTACTTAAGCCAAAAAGTTCCTCTAGGCTAGCTTGAGTATCTAGAAAAGAATACAAAGGTTAGCTCTGGGTGGTGATATTTTAGGAGCTTCATACTTTTCTGCTTTCATACTTTTCTGTCTTGTTTGGAGTTTTTACAATAAATATGTATCATTCTTTTCTAAAGTAGAAATGATACTATAACACAACAAAACAGCAGTATTGGGGATATCACCCTATAAAAGAATTAATTCTGCAATCTCTGGATCTCTTAAAGTCAAAATTAAAGAAAAAATTATAAAGTCATCTTGGTTATATTAATATTCCAGACAAGAGAACCTGATCCACGTGGAAAGCTCATAAGAAGGGAAGTCTCTCCCCTTGACCACTGAAAATTTCCAAAACTTGTCATTTACCATTCGGAAGGTCTTCCTTAGCTTTTAAGTCTGAGTGCTCTTGGCTGACATCTTATTCTCCTCTTGGTCCAGAGGCACAGGTGCTCATCTGGCCACATATCCACCGGGACCCATTCCCTTCTTGTATTTGGCCCTTAAAAAAACAAGCTATCATGTGAGACATCCAAAAGAAGGGGTCAGGCCTTTATACTGAGTGTAGAAGGAAGCAAGAAGAAGCTAAGCTGCTTTTAGACTTTAAAATAACAACTTCCCTGCTTGAGCCTTCCTGAATGGGGAAGTCTTTTCCTGTCAGCTGGAGCTGCCGGAGGGAATTTATTCCCATCCAAGTGGTGTCATGGTTCCAGGGTATAAACAAGACTATTCTTGCCACTGATCCTAGACCAGTGTCTGATTTCTGGACACTCCCACCTTCTGTGACTGTGCTGGTGGGGCCCTATGATTCCCGATGTCTGTCTAAATATTTCTAAGGTACCTAAGACTGTCATCTCAAAGCACACAAAAACCAAGTACATTTCCACATGCAGAGTGGCTCTACTTTTTGAATCATCAAAAAGATTAAGTGTTTAGTATAGTTTTTCTATTTAATATTGAATCGGCAGCTATCTTCACATTTCTATGAATCACATCTTTAGATATTTTTGAAACCTCTGCAAGAAGCATCCGCAGCAATTTGTAGATGGTGCAAATGTATGGGGGAAAGAGGATAAGGAGGTAATCAATCTAGACAAGAAAAACTATGTCTTTGAAGTGAGGACAAAGGTCAATGGTTATAGGCACTTTCACTGAAAAATAAAATGAATATTAAAGCAAACCTGA
This sequence comes from Nanger dama, assembly GCA_917880005.1. Taxonomy (NCBI): domain Eukaryota; kingdom Metazoa; phylum Chordata; class Mammalia; order Artiodactyla; family Bovidae; genus Nanger; species Nanger dama. The sequence continues at coordinate 4,193,223 of CAKJTW010000044.1, read as the reverse complement.
GACAAGTAAAAACCATTAACTATGGATTCAAGAAGCAACCACTTAAAAAAAAAAAAAACATGGCTTATGCAAGGGAGCATTCCATAATGCCTTAATACAGACAAGTAATGTTGTATTGTGGAAAGAGATGAAGCTAGGAAACAAAGCACTTGGGTTTGATCATAAACTGCAGCACACTAGGGTCCACTGTCCTTCACTACTTCCCTGAGTTTGCTCAAATTCATGTCCATTGAGTCGGTAATGCCATCCAACGATCTCATCCTCTGTTATCCCCTTCCCCTTCTGCCTTCAATCTTTCCCACCATCAGAATCTTTTCCAAAGAGCTGGCTCTTCACGTCAGGTCATCAAAGTATTGGAGCTTCGGCTTCAAGAGCAATCCTTCCAATGAATAGTCAGGGTTGATTTCCCTGGTTAACTAGGATTAACTGGTTTGATCTCCTTGCTCTCCAAAAGGCTCTCAAATATCTTCTCCAGTACAATTCAAAAGCATTAGTTCTTCAGTGCTGAACCTTCTTTATGGTCCAACTCTCACATCTGTACTTGACTACTGGAAAAAACATAGCTTTGACTATATGGACCTTTGCTGGCAGTGATGTCTCTGCTTTTTAATATGCTGCCTAGGATTATTATAGTTTCCCCCAAGGAGCAAGCATCTTTTAATTTTCTGGCTAAAGTCAACATCTGCAGAGATTTTGGAGCCCCAAAAATAAAATTTTTCACTGTTTCCACTTTTTCCTCATCTGTTTGCCATGAGGAAATGGGACCAGATGCCATGATCTTCACTTTTTGAATGTTGAGTTTTAAGCCAGATTTTTCATTCTCCTCTCTCATCCTCATCAAGAGGTCTTGGGACATTCAATTTTAAGGGATCCAGTATGTTGCATTTTTTTCCTTTATGTGCCATTTCTCAAGGACTCTTCCTTATCATTTCTTGGAATACAGGAACAAGTAGAGCTGCACGCAGTTCTCAGGACTGAGATCATGGGAGAAGCACCTGCTTGGATTCCCTTCAGTGACTCTCTTCAACAACCTTGTACCTAACAGACAGACTATCCATTTTGTTAAAGCTGTTATTCTGCCATTTCAAGGTAATTCTAGCCCCCCTCCCCCCCGATATTTGACAGCAGGCGGAACACTTGTTACATGAATATGACTTAGATGATGAAACTTTACAAAAGGCTCAATTAGAACAACATAAAATATTTCAAAATTTTCCCACCAGCCCTGCCCCAAGTGCTTCTCCTCCTCCTCTGCAACAGGCACAAAACTGAAAATCCCCTCAATCCAAGAACAAGATGACCCTGAAGATGATTCTTCTGAGGCTCTTTTGACACTAAGACTGACAATACTTTTCTGGATGACAATGATAAGCCTTTGGCACACACTCATATTTATGAGAAAATATTATCCACCCCTTTCCCTGGCAACCATATTCTCCTAAAAGCAGGAGAAAATGAAAGAGTTAAAGCTTAGGCAGACAATCCAGAAAGCAAATATTCTCACTCATGCTTTCCTTAAGCCTTGTGCAACAATGTATCTTGCCAGAAAATTGACCTTTCTTTAGGTCCAGAACTAATGATTATACAGCACAATGTCTTACTCATGAAAATGCTTTTCTTAGGCTCTATGTTAATGATCATAATTATAACAAATCTTGCTTAGGAACCTGTATCTCAAGACTTGTACCCCTGATTACACAGCAAGAGTATATCTTGCTCAGAGACGTTGTCTGGAACTTGTTCTCCCTGGCTAATCTTGTGCCAAAAGTTATCTCAGGATGTATGTCTTGGGAAAGGCTTTAATGGAACTCTTACAACCTTGAGGTATTCTTTTTATCTGTTCTCAGCAGCTAGTTGAGAAATACATACATAAGATCCCACATAAACTAGTGAGGCAGATACTCTTTCTACCTGCTTCTGATGTCTATATCAGACGCTTTCTCTGTTCTGTCACTTTAAATAAAATTTTGCACACAGAGCTCTGAATGACTAAGACCTATCTTTGGTCCCGGAGTTAACTCTCCTTCAGAGACCACTAATCTGGCAGAATCATTCACCATAAGCTATCATCTTGGGGGCTCATGGAGCAATTGAAAGAAGTTGCCCTTGAAGCTTAGGATTGAATTACTCTTCAAGGGGAGCCTAAAGGCAGCTATACAAAGATATCCCAAGGGCCTAATGAAGTCTATGCTGATTTTTAGCTAGACTGGAAGTTGCTATTTCCCATAGTGTTATCGGAGAAGAGGCCATAATGCAACTAGGAAAACTACTTGTTTATGAAAATGCAAATCAGGACTATCAAAGAACTGTTGCTCCAATTCATGAGACTGGGACTGTTATTGATTATTTGAAGGCTTATCATAATTTAGGATCAGAAACTCAGAAAATGCAAATATTAGCTAAAACAATATCTGCTGCTTTTAAAAGGGAAATAAAGGATATTTTACATGTGGGACAAGACGCATTTACAAAGGGATTTCCCTAAAAGGCACATAGAAAAAAATAAAATTATTTTAAAAACCTCCAGGAATCTGCCTTCATTGCTATAAAGGGAATACGTTGGGCCAGGGAATGTTGATCTAAATATGATGTTGAAGGGAAGCCTATTTCAGGAAACTCCAAGCTGGGGAACTCCCTGGGTCCCCATCAATAAAACCCAGGGACAAACTCTATCTTTTCCCTCAAACCCTCAACATCCAGCAGTGCTGCCGTCGCTCTACCAGCCCTAAACGGTTTTCTTCCTTTCCCTCAAGCAGTCCCTTCTAGACCTACTGGACTTTTGGACCCCTACCTCCACAAACCTTCAGCCTTTCACTTGGCCAATCCAACTTGACTTCTAAGGGAATTACTGTTCACTTTGGAATAATTGACTCAGATTATAAGGGAGAAATTCAAATTATGAGGTCATCTCAGATACTATGGCAATTCCAAAAGGGGATAAAATTGCCCAATTACTTCTTTTACCTTACATTTCTATTAACTCCTCCAATGATGGATTTAGCAATACAGATCAAAAACAATCCTTATGGACATCCATAATATCTGAATATGCACAAACAAATATATATGTCAAAATTAATGGCAAAAGATTTTCTGGTCTCCTCGATACTGAATCTGATATTACTATTATTTCTAAACATTTATGGCCCAAATCTTGGACTATACAGAGAATTTCTTGCCAAATTACAGGAATTTCTCAAACCAAAATATAGGAAATCTATTGAAATATTCAAATTTATCCATATGAGGGACCAGAAGGCCAGCCTACAATATTACACCCTTATGTGATAGATGTACCCCTTAATCTAATAGGAAGAGATTTACTTATGCAATGGCAAACTGAAATATATAGTCCACATTTTTCCTAGGGGCCACTGCTCATTTGACAAACAATGCAATTATTAAAATAACTTGAAAGAACGATGAGCCTGTTTGGAAAAGTAATAGCCCCTACAAAAGAGAAAATGGAGGGTACTAAGAAACTCATAACAACACAATTGGAATTAAAACATACTGAGGAATCTTATTCCCCGTGGAACTCTTCCATTTTTGTTATAAGAAAGAAATCTAACAAACGGCATCTCTTAACAGACCTTTAAAAACGTAATGCATCTATGAAACCTATAAATTCATTGCAACTAGGAATTCCATCACCTACCACTATTCCTCAAAATGGACATATTATTATTATAGATTTACAAGACTGCTTTTTTACTATACCTTTACACTCTCTAAACCAAGAGATTTGCTTTCCCTCTTTCTTATCTAATCACACCAGGCCTCATAAATGGTACCAATGGACTGTACTACCTCAAAGAATGATGGATTCTCCCACCATGTGCCAATGCTATGTAACCAAAGCCCTTAAACCTGTAAGAATACAATTTCCTAACTTTCTTGTTATTCATTATATGGACAATATTTTGTTTTTCTGCTCTGAGTTTCTGTTTTAGAAACTCAACAAACATTTGATATAGCTCAACAATACTTAAAAGACTCTGGATTAATCATTGCACCTAAAAAGATTCAAACCTCTACACCTTACCATTACTTAGGATTTGTTGTTAATAGACAATGTATTACTCTCCAACTAACACAGATTCGTTACCAATAAATTATCACCTTGAATGATTTTCAAAAACTTTTAGGTGATATAAACTGGATTAGACCCTCTTTAGGCATTGCAAATTATCAACTGACTAATCTATTTAAGAGTTTAAAAAGAGATCCTGATTTAAATAGCCCTCATTCACTTTCACAAGAGGTATGAGAGAAACTCTGTTTAATACAAAATTAATTGCAAAAACAGTTTCTTACTTGTATTATACTTGATTTACCTCTAGAGTTATTTATACTCCCCTCTCTCCATTTCCCCACAGGACTTCTTGCCCAACAAGAACATCCAATAGAATGGATCTATACTCATTTTAGAAGGACAAGGTCACTTATGCCCTATCTTGATTTGATTGCTCTAATAATTATCAGTGGGAGAAATAAAACTGAGACTGTAATTGGCTCCAATCCTCATAAAATTGTAATACTTACTAATAAATGTCAATTCCAGAATGCACTACAAACTTCTACCGATTTCCAAATAGCCTTTCTGGAATATTTTAGAGAAATTTCATTTCATTATCCTTCCAACAAATTCTGGAATCTCTTTAAAAATACTGAATTTATTATCAGTTCACAACCTATATCTCAAGCTGATATTTTCTACATAGATGGAACTAAACTCCAAAGCCTCATTCTGATCTCTCAAAGAATATAAAATCTTTTATACTAAATTTCATTCTACTCAACAAAACGAAAATCATATACTCTTATTCAAATTATTCACCTACATCCTTACCCATTAATATAATTTCTGACTCCTTATATTCAGTTTTTATATTAAGAAATATAGAAACCTCCACTATAAAATCCAATCAACCTATAATTCAACAACTTTTCCTCAAACTACAATCTCTTATTAGGAACTGCACCTTCCCCATTTAACACATCACACACTGAAACTTCAAATTAAAAAAAAAAATTTTTAAAGGGGGATACACAGGAACACTTCTATCTTCCTTATCCAGAGCAGACTTTACTAGATTGAAATGCAATATATTCTTTAATCCTCTAACTATTGTTACTACAGCTTTATTTGTTTTAAATTTTTTAAACTTACTGCAAGGAGATATTTTGACAAAAGCAGAAAAACATTTCAAGGCATTGAAGGACACCTCCCTTCCTCTGTCCATTTGGTATCAAGATGGGTTGACTAAACAATGGAAATCTGGAAAATTAATATTACAGAGAAAGAGATGTGCTTGTATTCCTCCAGATGGATCCAACGAAATCAGTTGGCTCCCTCTTCAGAAGATCCAACCCAGGGGAGCCACCAGCATTCAAGATAGAAAAGAAACAGCAAAATGCCCAGGAGGAGGAGATTCCAGTACAAGCCATGGCAGCTTTAAAAGTTCCAAGAATGCTGGAAGCCAGCGTGAGGAATCCCACCCGTGACAAGGTCATGAGGAAGGAAGCCTGACAAAACACAAGGACGTGATCAGGCTTCAGGGGTTCCCCCTGGAATTCCCTGAGCATGTACCCCCAAAACCAAAAATCTGCCAGCCTTTGTACTCTGCTTTTCCACTCTTCTGACACACTCTGGAAAAAGTCAACTCAGGGCTTTAGTCTTCTGCATTTGAAAGGGATGCTTCAGTTAAACCCCCTCTGATAGCTCTCTAGCTTGCCTAACAGGTTCCCCCAGACCTCTTACAGCTTGTGAATTGCTTACAGCCCCCCAACCACGAGAGGCACAAAGCTTAAAAGCATCTTAAAGATACAGAGCCTTTTCTAAAGATTTAAAAATCATATTGGTGACGGGTTTTCACTGTTGACTCAATGATTGCTACCAGACCTCCATATTCTTTATCTTTTAGGCACCTGGGAGGATGTTAATCAATGTAATCGGGATATAGAAAAAGATATATAGTAGTTTTGATGTTAGCAACACTAGACTTTTGAGTTAATCACTTTTATTTTGTTATAAATCACTGTACTCCTTTTACTTGTTATAAATTGCTGTATCTTTGCTATGTAAGAATGTAACTTTATTTAGTGTTTTTCTGAGAGTGGCACCAGACTTTGGGAAGATCAACACAAATAAGCCTTCTGGTTAACAAACCTTTATCAGAAAAAGTCTGTAAAATGTTAATTGGCCCTTCTGGCCAGAAGATGATGTAAATCACCTAATAAGACTTGTGTATACAACTAGGTATGCAGAGAGAGAAGTCTGGTTTTGATGAGAGTCTCGGCTGCTAACACGGCATAATTTTGTATTACCCATTGATCTCTATGTACAATCAAAAAGGTGTAAGAGGCCTTTCTAGACAATAGAGGCTGGGGCCAGTTGCTGGACTGGTTTCCCCTATGTCTCCCTCTTTACTCTAATTTCAGGCTGAATTCCCATCTGGGGCATGGAGGCTCACCATGTCCACTTACTTGCCCCAGCTTCTAAGAGCCATAAGAGAGAAAGCCCAAGGCGGGGCACTCTCCGATATTCAAACGGACGCCAGTGGCCTAATGTAATGGTGCAAGTTCCTTGTCTAGAACTTTATTGGTTTTCCATGTAAACCAAGTTACTCAGCATCTTTTCTCCACTTAATTTTCCTACACACTATTTCTCCCTAATCTAATCTTATATTTTTATATTAATAAATAAATAATTTTTTCTCACCTACACCATCCACGCTTCGAATTTCCCTGGATCCACTGGGGCTGGACCCCAGCAAGAAAGCTGCACTTGATGTCACCAAACAGATAAAAACCTTTACTAATAAAGCTGAAAATCTGGTTTTTCAACAGGGAATGGCTCAGAATCCTGAAAATATTTTTGTCACTATGCTTGCTTTGCTTGCTTTTTGCTTCCCCCCACTCAGGCTGACTTGATTAATCACACTTATTGGGCTTATATACCTAACCCCCTTTACTGCAGGTTGTAAAATGTACAGATATAGGACCGATCATATCCACTAATAACTCAGTACATATGCCTCCTCCTTGGAACTTAGAGGGGCCCTTTCATCCTGGAGGAAGAAGGGAGACTAATTAATATTTCTCTAGGGTATGAAGTCCTTCCTCTATGCATGGATCCAACAGAATTATGCATTAACGTTAGCCGACAAATATGGGTTTTCGTTCTACCTCCAAAGAAGAACTTTTGGACATTGCTCATACTGTTTAGTGCCCTTTCTTTCTATGAGAACCATGTCAACACTAATGAAACTCTAGGAAAAGGACAAAAATCATTATGCAAAGGGTTCACATATAAGAACTACTCCTGTTCATTGGGACATATGTCAAGCTAAATCAGGGGAATTAATGTTTGTGGCCAATTACACCATTGTTGATTGGGGACCCCATGGTATGTGGTTATCTAACTACTCAGATGATAGTAACAGCACTGTATGTGATTATGCAACTCAAGTAGCAATAGAAGGTTACTAATACTATGATGGAACATTACCATGACAAAGGATTTTTTGGCTGGCTTGAGGTGGAATGGCACGCCCTTGCCCTCGAATTGTCCTCGATAAGCGGATTGGGCCTGAACAATGGGACATCTGGAAACTTGCTGCAAGCACCGAAGAACTTGGAACTTGAACTGGATATTTTATGGGGACCAGTCATTGTCATAGTAACTATTCCTTTCATTATAATCATTCATATTTCATACAAGCTTGTGTTCCCCTTCCTTTTGTTATAGCTATAGGGAACTTGTAGTTTGATAAATATTTACATTCTGTGACTTGGATAGATTGTGAATGGTATACTTGTCTTAATTCCTCTGTTTCTTTGGAAAATGAATCCCTTTGATTCTTCAATCTCAATAATCTGTGGTTGCCAGTAGATCTCCAACGACCCTGGGAGGAGGGTCCCAGGGCAGGACTTGCCTCCTGGCTACTTACTGAATTACTTCGGCAATCTAAATGAATCACTGGATGGCTAATTCTTGGCATTTGGGATTAATAGCCATTTGCACTACTGTCGCTGTCACAGACATTGCTTTACAAACCTCAACTCTAACACACAACTTTACTCAAAACTGGACCAAAGAGGCTTATACTATGTGGACCACTCAGGCTCAGATAAATGAAGAAGTTCAAGGTGAAATACAGGAAATAAAAATAGCCATCCAATGGGCTGGAGATAAATTAATAGATTTACAAAAACAAGTCATACTAAAATGTGACTGGAATTCTACTCAGTTGTGTACTACCCCTGTTTGGTTTAACAGGGCCTACAACTAGGTTCAGTTCAATAGGGCCTACAACTAGGAACAAATCAAATTTCATTTGCAAGACTTACATGATAATGCTTCCTTAAATGTACAATTATTACAAAAGAAAATCTTTGAAACCTTCTCTAAGAGTCTACCCTCTCCCAATCATCTGGAAACCTTAGCTGAACAGCTAGCTGATCAATTATCTGGGCTAGACCCTCAAGGATGGTTTTAAAGTACTACATGTGGTATTTGATCTGGAACTATAATACTGATAATTATCCTGATGATTATATTTATAGTATACTGATGCTTTTTAACTAAAATTGTTCATTTGGTCAGGGCCTTTTTCACAAAAGTATCTACATTCACCCCCCAATAATGAAAAATAAAAAGGGGGAATTGTCAGAGGACATTCAACTTTAAGGGATCCAATATGTTGCATTTTCTTCCTTTGTATGCTGTTTCTGAAGGACTCTCTGTTCCTTATCAGTTCCTGGAATACAGGAACCAGTAGAGCTGCACACAGGTCTCAGGACTGAGATCATGGGAAAGAGCACCTGCTTGGATTCCCTTCAGTGACTCTCTTCAGCGACCTTGTACTTAATAGACTATCCATTTTGTTACAACTGGTGGAATGTCATTCTTTTTAATGGCTGAGTAATCATTTTACTGAACATATATAAGCATGTATTTCTGCTAATAAAATACCCTTGTTCAACTAGAGACTTGGGTCCCCCATATCGTTCTTTTGTCTCCAGCAAGTTCTTTGGAGCGTGGAGGCTTACCGAGCTCACTTTCTCGGCCCAGGCTTTCAAGACCTCCTTGAGAGGATGCCCTGTGCCTTCGTGAGCGTACAAGTCCTGTGTATGGGCTTTATTGGCTTTCCACGTAACCCGAGGGATATTGCTCTTTCTCTCTCTTTTCTCTCTTTCTTTCATCAACTCCAGTCCCCAGGTCCCAGTCTGTAAAAGACCGCAACAGAGGCTCTTTAGGTCCTCTTCATTTTCTGCCATTAGAGTGGTATCATCTGCATATCTGAGGTTGTTGATATTTCTCCTGACAATCTTGATTCCAGCTTGTGAGTCATCCAGTCGAGCATTTTGCATGATGTACTCTGTATATAAGTTAAATAAACAGGGTAGTAACATACAGCCTTGACAGACTCCTTTCCCAATTTGGAAACAGTCCGTTGTTCCATGTCTGGTTCTAACAGTTGTTTCTTGACCTGCGTACAGGTTTCTCAGAAGACAGTTACAGCAGTGTGATATTCCCATGTCTTTAAGAATTTTCCATAGTTTGTTGTGATCCACACAGTCAAAGGCTTTAGCATAGTCAATGAAGCAGAAGTAGACGGTAGGTGTTTTTCTGGAACTCTCTAGCTTTTTTATGATCCAAAAGATGTTGGCAATTTGATCTCTGATCCCTCTGTCATGGGTTTCCCTAGTGACTCAGATGGTAAATAATCCATCTGCAGCGCAGGAGAACTGGGATGATCCCTGGGAAGAATCACATGCTGATTCACTGGAGCCTGAGTGAAGACTAGCATGACAGCAAGAAAGCCCCATGGGCCTGCCATAAGTGATACCCCAAGCTTCCTTGGATTTTCTCTCAGGAACCCCCTCCCAGATTCTATGATATTGTGATTTATAATAAGAAAGCATATTTTATTTCATCCCCTTTTCTGGTGCAGATCTCCTAAAACTGTGGAAACATCTGTTGGAGAGCAACTAAGTAGTCTTTGTTATGTGAATGAGCTGACTTTTGGACCACATGGAAGCATGGGGCCTGGCTGCAAGGAGAAACACCCATGTGACTAGAAGTTTCGGACATTCAGTGCCATATTCCCTGACCTCAGATTTCCTGAGAAATTAGAAGAGCTGGAGGGTGAATTAATGGCTAATGGCCAGTAATCTAATCAATCATGACTAAGTAAAGTAACTTCCAGAGATACCCCAAAGGCTGTTTGGAGAGCTTCCAGGTGGAGATGCCAGACAAATGGCATGCCTGGAGAAGACAGTCTAATGAATGGAAAAATATTTGCAGATGATATGACCAAGAAGGAGTTAACTTCCAAAATACACAAACAGCTCACAAAATTCAATAACAGAAAAAAAAACCCCAATCAATAAATGGGCAGAAGCCCTAATTAGACATTTCTGAAAGGAAGACATATAGATGGCCAACAAAGACATGAAAAGATGCTCAACATTGCTAACTGTTAAAGAAATGCAAATCAAAATCACACACCAGTCAGAATAGCCATAATTTAAAAGTCTACAAATTAAAAAAATGCTGGAATGATGTGGAGAAAGGGAACCCTCCTACTCTACTCTGTTGTCAGGAATGCAAATTGGTGCAGCCATTATGGAAAACAGTATGAAGGTTACTCAAAAATCTAAAAATAGCACTGCCATATGATCTAGCAATCCCACTCCTGGGAATTTATGTGGACAAAACTCTAATTCAAAAAGATACATGCATCCCAATATTCATAGCAGCACTATTTACAATAGCCAAAACATGGCAGAAACCTAAATGTCCATCAACAGTTGAATGAGTAAAGAAGATGTGGTACATATATACAGTGGAATATTTATTGTTGTTATTGTTGTTCAGTTGCCAACCCCATGGACTATGTCACATCAGGGTCCCCTGTCCTCCATTGTCTCCCATAGTTTGCTCAGATTCATGTCCATTGAGTCAGTGATGCTATCTGATCATCTCACCCTGTGCTGCCCCACGCTCCTTTTAGCCTTCAGTCTTTCCTAGCATCAGGCGCTTTTCTAGTGAGTCAGCTCTTTGCATCAGATGGCCAAAATATTGGAGCTTCAGCTTCTACAGCAATTCTTCCCGTGAGTATTCAGGGTTGATTTCCTGTAGAACTGACTGACTTGATTTCTTTGCAGTCTAGGGGACTCTCAAAAGCCTCAGTTACTTGGCACTCAGCCTTTTTATGGTCCAACTCTCACAATTCTATGACTATATGAACCTTTGTCAGCAAAGGGATGTCTCTGCTTTTTAATACACTGTCTAGGTTTTTCGTAGCTTTCCTTCCAAGGAGCAAGTATCTTTTCATGGCTGCAGTCACCATCCACAGTGACTTTCAAGCTAAAGAAAATAATATCTACCACTGCTTCCATATTTTCCCCTTCTATTTGCTATGAAGTGATGGGACCAGTTGCCATGATCTTAGCTTTCTGAATGTTGAGTTTTAAGCCAGCTTTTCATTTTCCTTTCTCACCTCATGAAGAGGCTCTTTAGTTCTTCTCTCCCCACTTTCTGCCATTAGAGTGGTATCATCTGCATGAAATGTTATTTGCGGCTACATGGATGAACCTACAGATTATCATACTAAGCAAAGTAAATCAGAAAGAAAAAGACAAATACCATCTGGCTCTTCCTGAGTTACATCTTTAATAATAAACTAGCAATCTAGTAAAATATCTCCCTGAGTTCTTGTGAGCCTCTCAAGCTAATCAATCAAATCCAAAAGAGGGTCATTGGAATCCATGATCTATAGCCAGTTGGTCAGAAGCACAGGTTATAAACAGGACTTTCAGCTGATGTCTATAGTGGGGAGTGAGGCATAGCTGTGGGAATGAACCCTTATCCTGAGGCATCTGATGCTATCTCCAGGTAGACAGTGTCAGAATCGAGTTGAATTACAGGCCACATAGTGTAATAAAATTGCTTCTTGGATGTAACCACACATACACACACACACACACAGGAACTGATACTCAGAATCCTTATATTCTCATGATGAAAATCCTAAATATATGCCCTCATGGCCCTGGTGGGAGAAGGAGGGAAACCATATCGTGTAATGTTCACAAAGCCTTCTCAATGACAAAGGACTACTGTCCAGGGGAAACGACTTTGCAAGAGCAAAATTCTGAAACTTGTTTCTATCTGAGGAAGAAACTTTACCATCTGGGAAAGAATCTCTAACTATGGGAATATGGACAGCAACATTTATGAAACCCAGAGCCCTGAAACACGGGTCCACTAAAAGACTGAGACTATATTATAAAAGTACTGAATAGCCCTGCCACTTCACATACACCCACCATACCAAAACAGCTGCTGTGTAACAGAGGGTAATAGCTTAAGTGGCTACAAGACAGAGACTTTGAGTGACAACTGATTCTAGGACTAGGCAAGGATGATCAGGAAGATGATCAGGGAGATTCTTACAGTTCAGAAAGTAAGAAATTACAAAAGTAAACAAAGAAGCAAAGAGAAAATTACCAAAAAAATCCACAATGGACATAAGACAACTAAATTTTATGTGATATCCTAAATGGGATCCTGGAACAGAAAAAAGACATAGAACTCACTGTTTTATATATTCTCTAGGGTAATGTAAAGTATGGATATCAGCTATTAGTATGTATCAATACTTGCTCATCACTTGTAACAAATGCACCACATTGATGTAAGATGTTAACAAAAGTGGAAACTAGGTGTGGGATATATGGGAACTCACTGTACTATCTTCATGACTTCTATACATCTGAAACTATTCTAAAATTAAGAATTTATTTCTTTTAAATGGCATAATTATTAGAGATAATATGACCCTATTACTATTTTATAGTAGATATTATATAAAGTTGAAGATACTGTATGAAGTTGTCCAAAGAAACCATCTGTGCAAGATTTCTTTTTGGAGAAATTTATAATTAGAAATTCAATTTCTACAGTAGCTCTAGGGATATTCAGATTCCCAGTTTAATCCTGGTTGAGCTTTGATAGTTTGCAGTTTTCGAGGAATTGGTCCATTTCTTAGAGTTGTTGAAATTATGAGGCTGAAGTTGTTCTTAATATTTCCTTGCATGCTAAGTCGCTTCAGTCCTGTCCAACTCTTTGCAACTCTATGGACTATAGCCCACCAGACTCCTCTGTCTGGAATTCTGCAGGCAATAGTACTGGACTAGGTTGCCATGCCCTCCTCCAGGGGATCTTCCTGATCCAGGGATTGAACCCTCATCTCTTATGTCTCCTGCACTGGCAGGCAGGTTCTTTACCACTAGTGCCACTTGGAAAGCCCATAATATTTCCTTATTACCTGTTTAATAGCTGTAACATTTTTGGTGCTATCTCTATTTAATTCCTTAAAGTGATTTGCATCATCTCTTTTTATCAGTTTTGCTTATCAATTTTATTAATATTTTTGAAGAAAACTTTTGTTTTACTGATTTATTCCATTGTTTTCCAAGTTCACCTTGAAATGATCTCTGGTCTCATCATTGTCTTCATTTTCTTGTCTTCCTCCTGTTTTCTTTGGGTTTATTTTGCGTTTACTTTTCTTATTTCTTGTGGTAGGAGTTTAAATTACTTATTTGAGATAAACAACAAGGTCCTACTGTGTCACACAAAGAACAATATTCAATATTCTGTGATAAACCATACCAGAAAAACACATGTAAAATATGTATGTACGTATAACCAAGTCACTTTGCTGTACAGCAGAAATTAAACACAAGTGTAAATCAACTATACTTCCATAAAATACTTATTTTAATTATTTACTTGAAATCCTCCCTCATTTCTAATGTATTTCCTTTTATGAATTTCCCTTTCAACACTGCTTTAACTTTATCCCCACATATTTTAGAGTTTCCCATATCTCAGCTGGTAAAGAATCCACCTGCAATGCAAGAGACACCAGTTCTATCTCTGGGTCAGGAAGATCCCCTGCAGAAGGAATAGGTTACCCACTCTAGTATTCTTGGGCTTCCCTGTTGGCTCAGACAGTAAAGAATCTGTTTGCAATGCAAGAGATCTGGGTTCAATCCCTGGGAAAATCCCCTGGAGAAGGGAATGGCTAACCTCTCCAGCATTCTGGCCTGAAGAATTCCATGGACAGAGAAGCTTGGCAGTCTACAGTCCATGGGGCTGGAAAGAGTCAGACACGACTGAATGACTTCCACTTTCTTACACATATTTTGATATATTTTCATTTTTACTCAGTTTGTATATTATTTATTTGAAAGTTCTCAAATATTTTGGTGTATGGATTATTTAGAAATGTGTTCATTTCCATTTGCTTAAAGATTTTCTTGTATTTTCTGCTACTGATTTCTAGTTTGCCTTATGATCACACCACAAACTCTGTATGACTTAAATTCTCTTAAATTTGTTGAGGTTTGCTTTGTGATAGAGTAAATCATCCCTCTTGGTAAATGTTCTATGAACACTTAAATAAAATGTGTATTCTGCTGTTGGTAGAGTGTTCAATGCATGTAAACCAGATCCTGTTGCTTGATTTTGCTGATCAAACTTACTATATACTTCCCAAGTATAATTTTGAATTCATATATTTCAGCTTTGTATATTTTTGTTTCACGTATTTTGAGGTTCTATTGGTTTATGCACACATTTAAGATCATTATATCTTTCTGGTGGATTGACCTTTTAACATTATGTAAAGGCCCTCTTTAGTTTTGATAGTTTTCTTTGCACTAAATTCTATTTCATCAGATATTAACATATTCCTGCTTTTTAAATTTTAATTTACTATTTTTATAGCATAGAGTTTCCATTCTTCTACTTTCAACTACCTATATTGTTGAATTTGAAATGAACTTCTTTTAAACAGCATATAGTTGAGCTTTCCAGTTCAGGATGGTGGAATATAAGGACATACATTCATCTCCTCCTGGGAAAGCATGAAAATCACAAGTAGCTGTTGAACAACCATAGACAGGAGGTCACTGGAACCCACCAAAAAAGATACTCCCTGTCCAAAAACAAAGAAGAAGCTGCAACAAGACTGTAGAAGGGGCACAGACATGATAAAATCAAATTCCATACCCACAAGGTAGGTGACCCACAAACTGGAGAAAAATAATACCAAAGAAATTCTTACTCAGTTGTGAAGGTTCTGAGTCTCATGTCAGACTCCCCAGCCTGGCAATCTGAGAAAGGGACTGGGAATTCCTAGGGAATCTGGCTTTGTGGGCCAGTGGGAGTTTATTACAGGACTTCCACAGGACTGGGGGAAACAGAGACTCCACT
Organism: Nanger dama; assembly: GCA_917880005.1. Lineage (NCBI taxonomy): Eukaryota > Metazoa > Chordata > Mammalia > Artiodactyla > Bovidae > Nanger > Nanger dama. The sequence goes on along the minus strand of CAKJTW010000044.1, from coordinate 4,177,928 downwards.
CTTGGAGGGTGGGGGCAGGACACAAACTCTGGCTTGCACCAAGACCCCAGGAAAAGAGCAGTGACTCCACAGGAGACTGGATCAGACCTACCTGCTAGTGTTGGAGGGTCTCCTGCAGAGGTGTGGGTAGGTAGTGGCTCATCACAGGGACAGCAACACTGGCTGGAGCAGTTCTGGAAGGTGTCCCCCAGAAAAGTTCCTCTTGGAGGTTACAATTAACCCTACCATAGGACTCACTGGAGAAGGAAATGGCAACCCACTCCAGTGTTCTTGCCTGGAGAATCCCAGGGGCGGAGGAGCCTGGTGAACTGCCATCTATGGGGTCGCACAGAGTCGGACACGACTGAAGTGACTTAGCAGCAGCAGCAGCAGCATAGGGCCCACAGACTTCAGGGCTGGGTCCCCTCAGATGAAAGGACAAACAGGGAGGGAGCACAACCCTTCCCATCAGGAGACAACTGGATTAAAGTTTTACTGAGCACAGCCCAGCCCACCAGGCAAGACCCTGCTTTTCCTGCTACAAGGCTCTCAATCAGGAGGCTTACACAAGCCTCTTAGCCTCATTTACCAGTCAGCCAGAAGCAGCAAGAGAGCTGCAATCACCACAGCAGCCAAAATGAAAATCACATTACAGAATGATCATCAGAATGAAAAAGCAGGGGGTCATGTCCAGATGAAGGGATAAGACAAAATCCCAGAAAAACAACTAAATGAAGTAGAGATAGGCAACCTTCCAGGAAAAGAATTCAGAATAATGACAGTGAGCATGATTCAGGATCTGGGAAAGAAATATTTACCAAAGACCTAGAAGAAGTAAAGAACAAATAGCTGAACAACACACTAGAAGGAATCAATAGCATAATAACTGAAGCAGAAGAATGGACAAGTCACCTGGAAGACAGAGTGGTGGAAATCACTACTGCAAAACAGAATATACAAAAACAATGAACGAAAAAATGAAGACCACCTAAGAGACCTCTGGGACAACATTGAACACACTAACATTTATAGTATTAGTATCCCAGAAGGGGAAGAAAAACAGAAAGAATCTGAGAAAATATCGGAAGAGATAATACCTGAAAACTTCCCCAACATGGAAAAGAAAACAGTCAACAAAGTCCAAGAAGTACAGAGAGTTCCAGGCCAGATAAACCCAAGGAGGAACACACCAGGACACACAGTAAACAAAATGACGAAAATTAAAGACAAAGATAAAATATTAAAAGCATCAAGGGAAAAACTGCAAACAGCTTGGGAATTCCCATCAGGTTACCAGCTGATTTCTCAACAGAAATTCTACAAGCCAGAAGGGAACGCACAATATATTTAAAGTGATGAAAGGGAAGAATCTACAGTTGAGAATACTCTACCCAGCAAGATTCTCACTCAGAGTTGATGGAGAAATCAAAAGTTTTCCAGACAAGTGAAGTTAAGAGAATTCAGCACCACCAAACCATCTTCACAACAAACGTTAAAGGCATTTCTCTAGGCTGGAAACACAAGAGAAGGAAAAGACCTACACAAAACAAACCCAAAACAATTAAGAAAATGGTAATAGGACCACACGCGCGTGTGTGCTCAATCCCTTCAGTCATGTCTAACTCTGTGTGACCCTATGGATTGTATCCCACCAGGGTCCTCTATCCATTGGCTTCTCCAGGCGAGAAAACTGGAGTGTGTTGACAAGCCCTCCTCCAAGGGATCTTCCCAATGCAGGAATCGAACTCATGTCTGCTGCATCAGATCACTCTACTTAACCCCCTAAGTTGTATCCAATTATTCTATATTATTAGGTTAATCATGTTTCTATCTTTTATTTTTTGTCTGGCTACGGATTGTGAATACTGAGAAACATCTTTTCCTATTGTGGCTATGTAACTATTATTAGTTTAATACTACTGCATAATCAACAGAAAATAACAGAATTCGATATCACTAAAACTACCATTTAAGAGAAAAACATCATCAATTTTTAAAATCCATATGTGTATCAGAATTATCTTTGAATTTTTGAAAACTACAAATGCCCAAGTATTGGTCGTTCCTCCAAAACTCTAGATGTGCTTCTAATGAGCAGCCATGTTGAAAAACAACTGATTATATGATGATATTTGACCTTTTTCTAGCTTGTTTTACTTTTCCTGTTTCACATCAGTGCTGCCATTTCATGTAGTTTATCTGTTCTAATTTCTCCAACTCCTACTTTGTTATTGTTGCTCTTCTTTCCCAAGACTTTATCAAGCATAGTAGAAAAGCTTTGGTACACACATATATAAGTAGTGCATACAATATATATATATATGTATATGAAAATCTATGAATGTTCGCCTAGATAAAAATTCATTTATGACATTTTGATTCCACTTGTTTGAATTACTATAAATAGAATGCTATATTTCTAATTTATATTCACTTAAAACTTTGATATAGTTCTATGTATTTTGGAATCCAGTATTACTGCTAAAAATCTAGAAAATTTATTATTTACATGATTTTTAAAAAATTGAATGAGGCTTGAAACTTCTAACTCTGAGAATATAAAGAAACGGTATGCTGTTAAAAAAAAAAGGAAATTAACATGTGATACAGTATTATTAACAAAACTACAGATTTTGTTCAAATTTCACAAAATTATATGCTACTATCCATTATTTGTTTCATATCTTATTCAAGAATCCACATTGTATTTAGTTGGATGGAGCAGCTTCAGCCTCAAGAAACAAATTCTGATAAATTCTCTTTTGATTTTTATTGTTACAAATATTTTCTAATTTTCCTTCCTATGTCTACTTCAGTTCAGCTCAGTTGCTCAATCATGTCTGACTCATTGCAATCTCATGGACTGCAGCATGCCAGGCTTCCCTATCCATCACCAACTCCCAGAATTTGCTCAGACTCCTGTCCATAGAGTTGGTGATGCCATCCAACCATCTCATCCTCTGTCGTCCCCTTCTCCTCCTGCCCCCAATCCCTCCCAGCATCAGAGTCTTTTCAAATGAGTCAGCTCTTCACATCAGGCGGCAAAACTACTGGAGCTTCAGCTTCAGCACTAGTCCTTCCAATGAATATTCAGGACTAATTTCCTTTAGGATTGACTGGTATGAGCTCCTTACAGTCCAAGGGATTCTCAAGACCATTATCCAACACAATAGTTCAAAAGCATCAATTCTTCACCACTCAGGTTTGTTTATGGTCCAACACTCATATCCATACACAACTACTGGGGAAACCATAGATTTGACTAGATGGACCTTTATCGGCAAAGTAATGTCTCTGCTTCTTAATATACCAAGGGAACATTTCAGACAAAGATGGGCTCGATAAAGGGCAGAAATGGTCTGGACCTAATAGAAGCAGAAGGTATTAAGAAGAGGTGGCAAGAATACACAGAACAACTATACAAAAAGATCTTCATGACCCAGACAATCATGATAATGTGATCACTAATCTAGAGCCAGGTATCTTGAAATGTGAAGTCAAGTGGGCCTTGGGAAGCATCGCTACAAACAAAGCTACTGGAGGTGATGGAATTCCAGTGGAGCTATTTCAAATCCTGAAAGATGATGCAGTTAAAGTGCTGCACTCAATATGCCAGCACATTTGGAAAACCTGGCAGTGGCCACAGGACTGGAAAAGGTCAGTTTTCATTCCAATCTCAAAGAAAGGCAATGCCAAAGAATGCTCAAACTACTGCACAATTGCACTCACCTCACATGCTAGTAAAGTAATGCTCAAAATTCTCCAAGCCAGGCTTCAGCAATATGTGAACCATGAACTTCCTGATGTTCAAGCTGGATTTAGAAAAGGCAGAGGAAGCAGAGATCAAATTGCCAACATCCGCTGGATCATGGAAAAAGCAAGAGAGTTCCAGAAAAACATCTCTTTCTGCTTTATTGACTATGTTAAAGCCCTTGACTGTGTGGATCACAATAAAGTGTGGAAAATTCTGAAAGAAATGGGAATACCAAACCATCTGACCTGCCTCTTGAGAAATCTGTATGCAGGTCAGGAAGCAGCAGTTAGAACTGGACATGGAACCACAGACTGGTTCCAAATAGGAAAAGGGGTATGTCAAAGCTGTATATTGTCACCCTGCTTATTTAACTTCTATGCAGAGAACATCATGAAAAATGCTGGGCTGGAAGAAACACAAGCTGGAATCAAGACTGCTGGGAGAAATATCAATAACCTCAGATATGCAGATGACACCACCCTTATGGCAGAAAGTGAAGAGGAACTAAAAAGCCTCTTGATGAAAGTGAAAGAGGAGAGTGAAAAAGTTGGCTTAAAGCTCAACATTCAGAAAACGAAGATCATGGCATCCAGTCCCATCACTCCATGGGAAATAGATGGGGAAACAGTGGAAACAGTGTCAGAGTTTATTTTTTTGGGCTCCAAAATCACTGCAGATGGTGACTGTAGCCATGAAATTAGACGACTTGGAAGTAAAGTTATGACCAACCTAGATAGTATATTCAAAAGAAGAGACATTACTTTGCCAACTAAGGTCCGTCTAGTCAAGGCTATGGTTTTTCCAGTGGTCATGTATGGATGTGAGCTTTGGACTGTGAAGAAGGCTCAGTGCTGAAGAATTGATGCTTTTGAACTGTGGTGTTGGGGAAGACTCTTGAGAGTCCCCTGGACTTCAAGGAGATCCAACCAGTGCATTCTAAAGGAGATCAGCCCTGGGATTTCTTGGAAGGAATGATGCTAAAGCTGAAACTCCAGTACTTTGGCCATCTCATGCAAAGAATTGACTCATTGGAAAGGACTGATTCTGGGAGGGATTGGGGGCAGGAGGAGAAGGGGATGACAGACTATGAGATGGCTGGATGGCATCACTGACTCGATGGACGTGAGTCTGAGTGAACTCCGGGAGATGGTGATGGACAGGGAGGCCTGTCATGCTGCGATTCATGGGGTCGCAAAGATTTGGACATGACTGAGCGACTGAACTGAACTGAACTAGATTGGTCATAGCCTTTCTTCCAAGAAGCAAGCATCTTTTAATTTCTTGCTTGCAGTCACCATCTTCAGTGATTTTGGAGCACCCCAAAATAACGTCTCTCATTGTTTCCATTGTTTTCCCATCTATTTTCCATGAAGTGACAGGACTGTTGCCAAGATCTTAGTTTTCTGAATGTTGAGTTTTAAGCCAGCTTTTTCATTCTTCTATGCCACTTTCATCAAGAGGCTCTTTGGTTCTTATTCACTTTCTGCCATAAGGGTGGTGTCATCTGTGTATCTGAGGTTATTCATATTTATCCCAGCAATCTTGTTACCAGTCCAGCATTTCTCATGATGTATTCTGCATAGAAGTTAATTAAGCAGGGTGACAATATACAACCTTGACATACTCCTTTCCCAATTTGGAACCAGTTTGTTTTTCCATGTCTGATTTTAACTGTTCCTTCTTGATCTCCACACAGATTTCTTAGGAGACACATAAGATGATCTGGTATTACATCTCTTTCAGAATTTTCCACAGTTTATTGTGATCCACACAGTCAAGGGCTTTGGCATAATCAATAAAGCAGAAATAGATCTTTTTCTGGAACTCTCTTGCTTTTTCCATGATCCAGCGGATGTTGGCAATTTGATCTCTGGTCCTTCTGCCTTTTCTAAATCCAGCTTGAACATCTGAAAGTTCACAGTTCACATATTGTTTAAGCCTGGCTTGGAGAATTTTGAGCATTACTTTGTTAGTGTGTGAGATGAGTGCAATTGTGCGGTAGTTTGAGCATTCTTTGGCATTGCCTTTCTTTGGGATTGGAATGAAAACTGACCTTTTCCAGTCCTGTGGCCACTGCTGAGTTTTCCAAATGTGCTGGCATACTGAGTGCAGCACTTTCACAGCATCATCTTTCAGGATTTGAAATAGCTCAACTGGAATTCCATCCCCTCCAATAGCTTGGTTCATAGCAATGCTTGCTAAGGCCCACTTGACTTTTCATTCCAGGATGTCTGGCTCTAGGTAAGTGATCACACCATCATGATTATGTGGGTCATGAAGATCTCTTTTGTATAGTTCTTCTGTGTATTTTTGCCACTTCTTAATATCTTCTGCTTCTGTTAGTTCCATATCATTTCTGTCCTTTATTGTGTCCATCTTTACATGAAATGTTCCTTTGGTATCTCTGATTTTCTTGACAAAATCTCTAGTTTTTGCCATTCTATTGTTTTCCTCTAATTCTTTGGATTGATCACTGGCGAAGTCTTTGTTATCTCTCCTTGATATTCTTTGGAACTCTGCATTCAGATCAGCATATCTTTCCTTTTCTTAAGTCACTCAGTCATGTCCAATTCTTTGTGACCCCTTAGACTATACAGTCCATGGAATCCTCCAGGCTAGAATATTGGAGTGTGTAGCCTTTCCCTTCTCCAGGAGATCTTCCCAACCCAGGGATGGAACCCAGGTCTCCTGCATTGCTGGTGGATTCTTTACCAGCTGAATCACAATGGAAGCCCCTTCTTAGGAATACCCATTATTTAAAAGTAGACATTTAATTTGCAAATACATCAGGTTTTTAAAGTATCTTTAATACTAACTTCCCATTTTTATATTAATTTCCCACTTAAACGCTTTCACCTATGCAATCACTCTGTTTTTCCAGAGAAACAGTGTTCTACCCACATACTGGAGTAGGTAGCCATTCCTTCTCCAGGGCATCTTCCCAATCCATGTCTCCTTCCACTGCAGGTGGGTTCTTTAATATCTAAGCCACCAGGGAAGTCCAAGAATACTGGAGTGGGTTGCCTACCCCTTCTCCAGCGGATCTTCCTTACCCAGGGATTGAAGCAGTGTGTACTGCATCCAGGCAGATTCTTTACCAGATGAGCTACCGAGGAAGCCCATTTTTATATTAATTACCCATTTAAATGCTTTCTTCTCTACAATCACTCTCTGTGTTTTTTCAGTCTTCTAATTCTATTGAGGCATTCACTGGCTAAGTCAAACATCTCTGTTGGTAAATGTTACATTGCACTTGAAAATATGTGGGTTATTTTCAAATATCTTTTGATACTGATTTTTAACATAATTCCACAATGATAAGAGAATAGATTCTGTATGATTTCAATACCTTTAAACCATGAAATTTTTGCATGTTTTTTATGTCCCTGGACATAAAAATATATTCCAGTGTCTCCCAGTTTATAGTCTATGGGAACTTGAATAGAATCTGTATCCTACTGTTGTGTGAAAATTGTATAAAGCTTAATCATGTTGAATTGGTTCATAGTGCTTTTCAAGTCTACTACAGCCTTCTATTTTGTATATTCATTCAATTAATTTTTGAGAGTTGGATATTGAAACTCCAACTGAAAATCTTAATTTATCTACTTAAAAAATAATTGTACTACATAGTAAAACTATACGTAACCGGTTCTGTATTTTCCAAGTCTCCAAAAAGAGAGAAAAAAAAACCAGCATATATAGTTGAATTATTTACATTTATTTTTAAATTCTTAATCTACTCTGCATATCTCTATCTTTTAAAAATATTTATTTATTTGGGTGTTCTTGGTCTTACTAAGTTGCAACATGTGGAATCTTTCTAGCTGCATCACGGGAACTCCTAGTTGCAGCATGTGGGAAATAGTTCTCTGATCAGGATCAAACCGAGGCCCTCTGCATTGTGAGCATAGAGTCTTGGCCACTGGACCAACAGGAAGTCCTTATCTTTTAACTGGTGTATTTTGGCCATTTATATTTTAATATCATTATTGATGTGTGCTGGAGAAGACTCTTGAGAGTCCCTTGGACAGCAAGGAGATCAAACCAGTCAATCCTAAAGGAAATCCATGCTGATTACTCATTGGAAGGACTGATGCTGAAGCTGAGCTCCAATACTTTGTCCACCTAATGTGAAGAGCCAACTCATTGGAAAAGACCCTGCTGCTGGGAAAGACTGAAGGCAGGAGTACAAGGGGTCAACAGAGGATGAGATGGTTGGATGGCATCACTGACTCAATGGACATGAGTTTGAGCAACCCTGGGAGATGGTGAAGGGCAGGGAAGCCTGTTTTGCTATAGTCCATGGGGTCACAAAGAGCTGGACATGACTTAGGAACTGAACAACAACAATCGATATATTAGAGCATAAGTCTGTCATTTAATATTAAATATCACTATTTGTCTTCTCTGGCTCCCTAATTATACTTTTCAATTCTAAAAAACTTATAGCTACACATAGATAGCACTGGCAAGAAATAATGCAATTTGTTATAATGACTTTCTCTTTGTGATTCCATTTACTTGTATTTCAGTGTATTGCATTTTTCATATACTGTTCAAACAAGGAGATAGAGGGCAACTAGGCTTTTGTTCCTACCCAGACAGAGTAACCCAGTTATGAGAAAAAAGCTATGTTGAAATGCCCATTTAATGCAGTTTAACATCTCACAGGAAACATAGGTAATGCCTGTATAACAAACCCATAAAACAGCACGAGTCGTTTTTAAAACAGCACCACCTTGACCTTTATGTCAAAGGTCTAAGCAGCCTTCAATGTTTCCTCAGTGGGTAAATAAGTGACAGAAAAGATTTAATGCAATCTATAAACAAAACTACAAACCAGATGGCAAACATTAAAGTACACTCAAAATTCACAGCTCCCTGAATGAGCAGTACCCACATTCATACTCAAAAGCCAGGGACATCTTGGCTTTTAGCGGGCCACGTCTGTGACCCTACAAAAGCCTCTGGAAAGCAGGAGTGCTCTGTCAGGATGAATTAGTCTATCCTTGCTTACACATATGATGCAGTCAAGTGCCATGGGCAAAAAGTTAGAAAAGACATCATAGAAAATTACTGAAATCTTTGTTTTGAAATAGAAAATATAGCTGAACCTTCTACAAATAAGAGCTAAAAATGGTTATTTTTCATGTGACTTCACATTTCACTGAAGTAGGTTTTTTCCTTACCCAAACACAATAAAGCAAGGGAAATTCATTTTCTGTGACTACTGTATGCAGGTATACTGCAGTGAAACTGTTTCAACGTGGTAATTTACACATACTGAGCTCCACAGTTCCACAAGGTTCTGGCTGAGGTTGCCTTTTGTTCGTTAAAACCAGTGCTTAATTTTTTCCTCACTAATCATTAAAGAAAGTTCTCACCATGAAAAGCAGCTATGTCAAAGGATCATTTAAAAGGCATGTATTCTGTATCTGAGCACTTTTAAAAGAGCTGGGAGAAACCTGCGGGCATATGTATCCTAAGCTATTGATGTTTTGTCACCTCAAGCAGGTGGGAAGAAAACAGAGAACAGAAAGGGGAGTTAAGTGCTTTTAATACAGTATTGTGTTGTATGCTTATTATAATAGATAAGTAAAATTTTTGTAACTTGTAATAGCTAATGAATAAAGACTTAAAGGGAAACCAATTCCTTTATACCCTTCTCTCAGGAGCTGCCTGACCATCCTTTGGTGGAAACACTGGTCCTGTTGCTTCTGGATTCCCTCCCCCACAGGGCATCCCTGTCTCATCCCAACAGGCCCTGCTCTGAGGCCCCAGGGGGCAGCAGCTCCCACATATGCCTGAGTGGGGACCTTTGACACCAGAGGAATTAACTTTAAGCATTAAACAAGAGCTAACATGGCTTCACTAACACTTGAAGCAAAGGGGGTCCATTCCAAGGAAGAGACAAGGACTCCAGGAAGCCTGTAACCTCCAGAGGCTAGTTGTGAGCTGTCACTGAGGGTATTACTGTGTGATGAAGACAGGGCACAAACAACTATTAAATTTTCCACATTCATTTAAGGTGAGAAAGATTATGAATATGACTATAAAATTATATATATATATATAGGTTTCTGTCCCTGGTTCCTGGAACAGAGCTTCTAAAACCTTGAAATTTCCTAAGTGATAAGAACATTAACATCTTTTGTTCTAATATTTGACCTTTGACCCAACTTCAGACACAGAGCTCCTAAATCCCTTGGAATTTCCTAGGTGATAAAAAAAAAGTTTTTTGTAATATTAAGACAACTCTTGGTAGGCACCTGAGGGATTCAGGAAGGGGCTGGCCCCCAGAAAGGTGAGGTCAAGATTAGAATATTACAATTTTCAGGCACAGCTCCCACCCCACACTCCAGCAAGGGGAGAAGGGTAGGACTGAAGTTAATCATTGATTAGGCTTATATGATGAAGCCTTCATAAAATCCCACTAGCTTCCAGGTTAGGAAACATATCCCTGTGCCAAAAGGGTGATGCACCCCAACTCCATCGGGACAGAAGTTCCTATGGTTGGGACCCTCCCAAACCTTATGCTGTGTCTCTCTTCATCTGGCTGTTCATCTGTATCCTCTTTGATGGCCTTTATTATATTGATACAATGAGCTAGTAAACATAAGTATATCCCTGAGTTCTGTGAATCAGGCTAGCAAATCATCCAGCCCAAGGAAGGGTACCTTGATTTATAGCTGATTGGCCAGAAGTATACGTGACAACCTCTAACTTGTGATTAGCACCTGAGGCAGAGATTTTCATACAGGACTGAGTCCTTCAGTGTGGAATCTGAAGCTCTCTCCAGGTAGACAGACTCAGAAATGAGTTAAACTGCAGGACACTGAGCTGCTGTCATCGAATTGTTTAGTGTGGGAAAAGTCCCACATCCGCTGTCAGAAATGGTGTGAGCATGGGAGAGTAAAAGAGAAACAGAGGAGGTTTTTCTTGTACAATGACTATTACTTATTTCATAATTCACCAATCTGAATGCTTGGCACAATCAGTGTTTTTAACTTTTTAAAGAAAAACACTGTAAAGATATTAGCTAGAAATCATGCTGCCTTATTTCTATCAATGGCAGCTTTGTTTATCCCAGGATTTTCAACATTTGACACATGGTTGGTTTTTAATAAGGGTAGTACCCTTGGGCTGTGGAAGAAGAATACAAACACGCCCACATCACAAAACACACCCAGATCGCATATTTACATTGAGAAATTGGATACTAGCAAACACATATACTAAATTTAAATACTAAAATTATTCCCTGTTGAAGCTTTTACTGGGAGAATTGAGCTCATCAATTAGTGTGGGGGCAATTCTGTGATTTAATTCATAGCATCATATCCTCTGTCCATGGGATTTCCCAGGCAAGAATACTTGAGTGGGTTGCCATTTCCTTCTCCAGACGATTTTCCTAACCCAGGGATCAAACCCCCGAGTCTGCTGCATTGCAGGCAGACTCCTTACTCTCTGAGCCACCAGGGAAGCCCAAATAGTCTCTAAATTGATGCAAATACTTTTTAATAATAAAGTCTCCCACCATGTGAAATCCCCATCCTCTCCTAGAAAACCTATTATTATTATTATTAAGCCAGGCCATTTATCTGATAGCCCACCAAGGAAAGAAATATGCCTTCAAATCATTTTTAGAGCCAAACTTATGTTTCTAACTCCTCTGGATTAGTTATTCCAAAATCCTCAAATAATCAGACCACTAGGAATAAAGAAGCAAGGCATAACAAAAAAACAAAAACTTTCATTTCCAAAACTGTATGGACAATGGCAGTTTTCAGGATCTTACATTTTTAAGATGAAAATGACTTAAGTGGCTTCAAAAGCATCTAATATTGATAGCAGCCAACGTATTTAACTGCAAACGTGGCCCTTGCTAAGCCAAGTCCAAGAGGTAGACCTAGTTTTGAAGAGCTCTGACAGAAGGAGACCTTGTTCACACTTGAGTGGCCTGCTAGCAGCAAGATTGTGTAGGTTCTCGAAATACAAATTACACACTCAGTGGCGCCTGCTGTGAAGAGCCTCCCTCAGACCAGAAGTCTTCATTGAATACAATAATGTCCAAATCTTTCTTAACACATCCAGATACGTGCAAACACATGCATTTTAACTTTCTTCTTGAGATCATTAAGGTTCACATTCAGTTTTAAGAAATGATGCAAACACTGCCCATGCCCTTCACCTAATTTTCCCCAATGACAACATCTTGCAAAACTATATGACAAATTAACAAACAGGATCCATCAACTTTATTCAGATTGCACCAGTTTGCCTGTGCAGTCCGAATAAAGTTGATGAATAGTGTATTGTGTTTGTGGATAATGTATACGTGTGTGAACTTAGTTCTATGCTATTTTATCACGTGTAGACTCGTATCACCTGCATCACAGTAAAGACAGAGCTGCTCCATTACAAGGATCTCGCATGCAACTCTTCCTTATCCATAATTATCTTTCTGTTGCCTCCTCACTTATCCCCCAACATCTGGCAGCCATTAAATCAGTCTTTGTTGCTATAATTTCATCATCTCAATATTACATAAAGGCAATCATACAGTATATAATCTTCTGAGTAGGTTTTCTTTATTCAGCTTGATTCTCTTGAGAACCATTCAAATTGTTCTGTATGTCAGTAGCTAATTCCTTTTCAAAGCTGAGGAGTATTCCATGATAGAATGTATCACAGGTTGTTTAATCATTCTTGTCAACTGAAAAAGATTTGGCTCATTCCAGATTTGGAATTATACATAAACCTATTATGAACAGGTTTGTACATGCTCTTATGTAGATATGTTTTCATTTCTTACTGACAAATGCCCAAGGATGAAATGGGCTAGATAATAAACACATGCAAAGCTTTGTAAGAAAATGCCAAACTACTTTCCATGGTAACTGTTCTATTTTACATTCTTACCAGACATATGTAAGTATTCTGAATTCTCAACATTCTAGCTCCAAATGTCAGCATTTGGCATTCTCACTATTTTTTTGTTTCAGTCATTCTGATAGGTCTGCACTCATATCTTTCTGTGGTTTTAATTTTTATTTTTCTAATGGCCTTAGATAGCATATTCAAAAGCAGAGACATTGCTTTGCCGACTAAGGTCCGTCTAGTCAAGGCTATGGTTTTTCCTGTGGTCATGTATGGATGTGAGAGTGGGACTGTGAAGAAGGCTGAGCACCAAAGAATTGATGCTTTTGAACTGTGGTGTTGGAGAAGACTCTTGAGAGTCCCTTGGACTACAAGGAGATCCAACCAGTCCATTCTGAAGGAGATCAGCCCTGGGATTTCTTTGGAGGGAATGATGCTGAAGCTGAAACTCCAGTACTTTGGCCATCTCATGCGAAGAGTTGACTCATTGGAAAAGACTCTGATGCTGGGAGGGATTGGGGGCAGGAGGAGAAGGGGTTGACAGAGTATGACATGGCTGGATGGCATCATGGACTCGATGGACATGAGTCTGAGTGAACTCCGGAAGCTGGTGATGGACAGGGAGGCCTGGCGTGTTGCGATTCATGAGGTCACAAAGAGTCGGACACAACTGAGCAACTGAACTGAACTGAACTGAATGGCTAACAATGTTAAACAACTTTTATTCTCATTTGTTTATCTTCTTTTGGTGAAATGTCACTTCATGCTTTCTGCCCATATTGTAACTGGATGGTTTGGTGGTCCAGTTTTTTACACTGAGGTTGGAGATTCAAGTTCTAGAACTTAGTGTATTGTTGGGTATGTGGTTTGGAAATATTTTCACTCAATTTGTAAACTGTAATTTCATCCTCTTTAAAAGGCCTTTGGCAGGGTCTTAATTGTAATGAGATCAGCTAACCGTTTTGTAGTTGTTGATCTTTATGAACCTTGGTCAAGTCTAAAATTTATTTTTACTAGACTTAGATCCTGAGAACTTCTCCATTTTAAAAATAAAGAGCTTATAGTTTTACATTTTGAGTCAGTTTTTCACATAAAATGTGAAGTGAATGTTGAAATTTTTGTGAGTTTTTTGCTTGTTTGTTTGCCTGTGTCAAAAATCAACTGAGCATAACTGTGTGGGTCTATTTCTGGATTCTCCATTCTGTTCCATGGAATTATCTGTTTATTCCTTGGCCAGATTACACTTTATTATTAGTGTTGCTATATAAAAAGCCCTAAAATCAGGAATGCTAATTCCCCCAACTTTATTCTCCTTTTTCAAAATTGTTCCAGCTATTTTAGGTCTTATGAAACTCCATATAAATTTTAAATAAGTTTGTCTTATATCCAACAAAACCTTGTGCTATTTTGATAGGAATTAATGCATATATATGGAATTTAGAAAGATGGTAACAATAACCCTGTATGCGAGACAGCAAAAGAGACACAGATATATAGAAAAGTCTTTTGGAATCTGTGGGAGAGGGAGAGGGTGGGATGATTTGGGAGAAAAGCATTGAACATGTATAATATCATATAAGAAACTAATCGCCAGGCCAGGTTCAATGCAGGATACAGGATGCTTGGGGCTGGTGCACTGAGATGACCCAGAGGGATGGTACGGGGAGGGAAGTGGGAGGGGGTTCAGGATGGGGAACACGTGTACACCTGTGGCAGATTCATGCTGATGTATGGCAAAACCAATACAATATTGTAAAGTAAAAAAAAATTTAATAAAAATTACCTTGATAACAAAAAATAAATAAATAAATATACTATATGGGAGAAAACGGACATCTTTATTTTGTTGAGTCTTCCAATGCAGGAACAAAATATTTCTGTATTTATTTAGGGTTTCTCTACTTTCTTTCACCAGCATCGTATAGTTTTTATCATAGAGAATTCATATATATTTTGTTAGATATATACCTAAGAATTTCATTTTTTGAGCAATCACTAATGCTATCTTTTAATTCAATGTTCTTTATTATTATATGCAAATATAACTAAATTTGTGTGATGATCTTTTATCCTGAGACCTTGCTAAATTCATTAATTCTAAGAGTCTTTTACAGATTCCTTGTGATTTTTACAAGACAATCAGGTTTCCTGTAAATTGACAGGCTTTTATTTTATTCTTTCCAATACATATGCCTTTTTTAATTTTGGCTATATTGCAGCGGCTTGAACCACCATGTTGAACAAGAGCTGTGAAAGCATATACCCTCGCCTTGTTTCTGATTCTCAGTCTTTCACCAGTAAGTCTAACGTTAGCTGCAGGTTTTATTTGTTTGAATATTTTAAATGCTTCCTATATCAATTTAAAGAAGCTTCTCCTTATTCCTAGTTTGCTGAGAGCTTTTAACCATAAATAGGTATTGGTTTTATCAAATACATATCATACATCAAAGAATATGATCACATGATTTTTTTCTTCACTGCTTTAGTGGGTTGCATTGGTTGATTTTGAAATCAAGTTGAACCAGCCTTACATATCAGGTATAAATCTGACTTGGCCATACTGTATAGTTCCTTTTCTTTTCCGGATTCTATTTGCTAATATTTGTTGAAGTTCTTTGCATTTAAGTTCATGAAAGAATCTAAACTACAGTTTAGTACACTTCCTTTATCAGGTTTTGCTATCAGATAACATTAGCTTCATAAAAACACCAGAAGGGTGTTCCCTGTTTTTCTATTTTCTGGAAGAGACTGTGTGAAATTTCTATTAATACCGTAAGTCCTCTACACAGAATCTTTCAAGTTGCAAACTTTCAAAGATGTGAACATTTGTTCCCTTGTCAAATCACGTGACTTAGTTCCCGTGACTGGCTTAGAGTGCTCCATGTGTGAATCCTCCATAAGCGGTTGTGCTTTTATGTCTGTTAGTGTACAATACAGTATGCTGCTGCTGCTGCTCAGTCACATCAGTCATGTCCGACTCTGTGCGACCCCATACACAGCAGCCCACCAGGCTCCCCCCGTCCCTGGGATTCTCCTGGCAAGAACACTGGAGTGGCTTGCCATTTCCTTCTCCAATGCATGAAAGTGAAAAGTGAAAGTGAGGTCAGTCGTGTCCGACTCTTAGCGACCCCACGGTCTACAGTCTACTAGGCTCCTCCGTCCATAGGATTCTCCAGGCAAGAGTACTGGAGTGGGTTAGAGCAGAGTTCAGTCACTCAGTTGTGTCTGACTCTTCATGACCACCTGGACTGCAGCAAAATAGGCTTCTCTGTCCTTCACTATCTCCCAGAGCCTGGTCAAACTCATGTCCATTGAGTCAGTGACGCCATCAGATATCTCATCCTCTGTTGCCCTATTCTACTCCTGCCTTCAGTCTTTCCCAGCATCGGAGTCTTTTCCAATGAATTGACTCTTTGTATCAGGAAGCTAAAGTATTGGAGCTGGAGCTTCAGCTTTAGCATCAGTCTTTTTCAATGAATATTCAGAGTACTTGATCTCCTTGCTGTCCAAGGGAATCTCAAGAATCCTCTCCAGCAAAACAATTCAAAACCATCAATTCTTCAGCAAAAAGCGTTATTTATGGTCCAAATCTCACATCCGGACATGACTACTGGAAAAATCATAGCTTTGAACATGGACCTCTATCAGCAAAGTGATATTTTTTTATATGCTATCTAAATTTTCATAGCTTCTCTCCCAAAGAGCAAGAATCTTTTAATTTCATGGCTGCAGCCACCATCTACTATGATTTGGAGTTCAAGAAAATAGTCTGTTGGTTTCCATTTTTCCCCATCTATTTGCCATGAAGTGATGGGATCGGGAGCCATGATTTTTTTTTTTTTTGAATATTGAGTTTTAAGCCAGGTTCTTCACTCTCTTTCACCTTCATCAAGAGGCTCTTTAGTTCCTGTTTGCTTTCTGCCAAATGGTTGGTGTAATCTGCATATCTGAGGTTATTGATATTTCTCCCAGCAATCTTGATTCCAGCTTGTGTTTCTTCCAGTCCAGCATTTCTCATGATGTATTCTGAATATAACTTAAATAAGCAGGATGACAATATCCAGCCTTAACAGGCTCCTTTCCCATTTGGAACCAGTCCATTTTTGCATGTCTGGTTCTAACTGCTGCTTTTTGAACTGCATACAGGTTTCTCAGGAAACAGGTTAGATGGTCTGGTATTCCCATCCCTTTAAGAATTTTTACAGTTTGGTTTGATCCACATAGTCAAGGCTTTAGCATAGTCAATTAAGCAAAAGTAGATTTTTTTAAATTCACCTGCCGTGTTCTATGAGCCAACAAATGTTGGCAATTTGATGTCTGGTTCCTCTGCCTTTTCTAAATCCAGCTTGAACATCTGGAATTTCTCGGTTCAGGTACTGTTAAAGCCTAGCTTGGAGGATTTTGAGCATTACCTTGCTAGACTTTGAAATGAGTGCAATTGTGTAGTAATATCAACATTCCTTGGCATTGCCCTTCTGTGGGGTTGGGATGAAAACTGACCTTTTCCAGTCCTGTGGCCACTGCTGAGGTTTCCTAATTTGTTGGCATATCGAGTGCAGCACTTTCACAGCATCATCTTTTAGGACTTGAAACAGCTCAGCTGGAATTCCATCACTTCCATTAGTTTTGTTTGTAGTAATCTTCCTAAGGCCCACTTGACTTCATGCTCCAGGATGTCTGGCTCTAGATGAGTGATCACACAATCGTGGTTGTCTGGGTCATTAAGATCTTTTTGTATAGTTCTTCTGTGTATTATTGTCACCTCTTCTTAACCTCTTCTGCTTCTCTTAGATCCATACTGTTTCTGTCCTTTACTGTGCCCATGTTTGCCTGAAATAGCCCTTGGTAGCTCTAATTTTCTTGAGATCTAGTCTTTCCCATTCGACTTTTTTCTCTATTTATACTATAACATGCATAGGCAACTGTAACGTGCTAAATTTTGTCCCACCTAAAATTCATATATTGAAGTCGTAACCTCAGAATATGGTTAGAGATACGGTCTTTAAAGATGTAATTAAGTAATAAAAGGAGGTCATCTGAGTTTGCCCTAATCCATGACTAGTGTCTAAAAGAAGGTGGGTGGGACACACACACGCACAGAAGGCAGGCCACATGAAGACAGAGAAAAGAAAGCCATCCACAAGCCATGGAGAGAGACCTCAGGTGAAATCAAGCCTGCACATACCTCGATCTTGGTCTTCTAGCCTCCAGAACTGAAAGAAAAGAAAGCTCTTGTTTAAGCCTCCCAACCTGTGGAGCTCTGTCACGGCAGTCCTAGCACACTGGTGCAGTGCTACGCCACAGTCTGCTGGTACTGACATGGCATCACTTTGTCAGAGGCAAAAAGAACTCTTCTATTTAGGTCCTTTTACCTTCCCCACCTTTTTAAACCAACAGTTTCTATTATTTGTTTACGGCTATGCTAGGTCTCCATTGCTGCAGACTTTTCTCTGGATGTGGTGAGCTGGGGACACTCTCTGGTTGCAGCACACAGACTTCTCACTACGGTGGCCTCTCTTGTTGCAGAGCATAGGCTGCAGGGCACGTGTGCTTCTGAGGCTGAAGCAGATGGCCTCAGCAGTTGCAGCTCCTGAACTCTAGAGCACAGACTTTACAGCTGTGGCAGATGGGCTTAGCTGCTCTGTGGCATGTAGGACCTTCCCAGATCAGGGATCGAACCCAGGTCTCTTGCAGATTCTTCACCACTGAGCCACCAGGAAAGCCCTACTTTCTCTACTTTTAATATATGATTGTCTTAAGTATCCCCTCTCTGTACGACATTCTTATGTATCTTGATGTTGGCATCAGTTTATTTTCTCATTCCTGTTTGATTTTACTGTTTCATTGTATGAGGAATGCATTTTGGTTGTATCTGTGGCAGGTAGGAAATCATCTTATGGCATTGGGGCTAACTCACTGCTGTGTTATCCCTTGTTCTAAAGGCCCTAGGCAGTTTGCCTTCTTCTTACCATCTTCCAGTATTCCTATGCTGGACTGCTGTGTTATGTCCACTGACTTAGTCCTCAAAGGAAGGATGCGAGAACAATGATGTTGCTCCCCCTTGATGGGAACTTCATCACTTTTAAACATTCTGTCTGATGCAATGAGTGTTTCTATCTTTTTGATCATTTCTTTTTATCATTTTCCATATGGAAATTTTCCCTATCTGAATTTTATAAGATTTTCTGATTTACTTTAGTGAGTAGAGTCTCTGCTTGGCTATTGGACTTGGGAGATTTCTAGCTCTAAATCTTGGAAACAGACATGGGAAATACTTACATTATTTAAAGAATAATCTTAATGAAAACTATATCAGATTTCTTATTTAAAAACTAACAAAGTACTTTCTTTCCCTAATGTACAAGTCATGCTGCTTTAAAAAAATAAAATAAAAGGGGAGTATTTTCTAAGTTAGGCCCCATGACATTAACATTCATTAATTCTAAGGGCTTAAATCTTCTCTTCATGTATTCTCAGAGCATATTTACAAAAATTCAACATACTAAAATTGTGACAATTCCAAATAATTGAGTCCTGACACTATCTCTGTGTTATCCATGGATTCAATGTTATTGTTACGTTTAATCCCACTACATCTACTTGTAACATCTCTGATAGAAACAAAAAATAGAGTTAAGATGAAAAGAAATATTAGCTAATAATGATAATAGGTTTGGAGTATAATAATGATGTCTTTATCCTAGATATTCTGATTCTCTAAGGCAGAGTTTTGGCAAATAGATGGAGAAACAGTAGAAACAGTGTCAGACTTTATTTTGGGGGCTCCAAAATCACTGCAGATGGTGACTGCAGCCATGAAATTAAAAGATGCTTACTCCTTGGAAGGAAAGTTATGACCAACCTAGATAGCATATTGAAAAGCAGAGATGTTACTTTGCCAACAAAGGTTCGTCTAGTCAAGGCTATGGTTTTTCCAGTAGTCACGTATGGATGTGAGAATTGGACTGTGAAGAAAGCTGAATGTCAAAGAATTGATGCTTTTGAACTGTAGTGTTGGAGAAGACTCTTGAGAATACCATGGACTGCAAGGATATCCAACCAGTCCATCCTAAAGATCAGTCCTGGGTGTTCTTTGGAAGAAATGATGCTAAAGCTGAAACTCCAGTACTTTGTCCATCTCATGCAAAGAGTTGACGCATTAGAAGAGACTCTGATGCTGGGAGGGATTGAGGGCAGGAGGAGAAGGGGATGACAGAGGATGAGATGGATGGATAGCATCACCAACTTGATAGATGTGGGTTTGGGTGAATTCCGGGAGTTGGTGATGGACAAGGAGGCCTGGTGTGCTGCAATTCATGGGGTCGCAAAGAGTCGGACACGACTGAGCGACTGAACTGAACTGAACTGAGGGCAGAGTTTCTCAAATTTTTTACACTACTGACTTTTGGGCGAGATAATTCTTTATTAAGGTGAGGGACATTCCTGCTCACTGTAGGATATTTAAGGTCTGCCTGGCCTCTACTCACCAAATGCAAAAAGCACAGCTCTTACAGTCTGCACCAACAAAACCATCTTCAAACTTTGACACTGTTGCTGGTGTGTATATGTTGGGGTAGGGGTTGAAAAATTATCCTGGTTGATTATAACTGTTTTAGGGTGAACAGATAATTTAGAACAGTATGAAAACTCAAAAAGATAAGACACTGAAAGATGAATTACTCAGGTTGGTAAGCTGCCCAATATGCTACTGGAGATCAGTGGAGAAATAACTCCAGAGACAATGAAGAGACAAAGTCAAAGAAAAAAATAAAACCCAGTTGTAGATGTGACTGGTGATGGTAGCTGTGACTGGTGATGGAAGTAAAGTCCAATGCTGTAAAGAACAACGCTGCATAGGAATCTGGAATGTTAGGTCCATGAATCAAGACAAATTGGAAGTGGTCAAATAGGAGATTGTGAGAGTGAACATGGACATTTTAGGAATCAGTGAACGAAAATGGACTGTAATGGGTGGATTTAATTCAGATGATCATTATATAACTCAGATACTTATAGGCAAGAATCCCTTAAAAGAAATGGAGTAGCCATCATAGTCAACAAAACAGTCCAAAATACAGTACTTAGATGCAATATAAAAAATGACAGAATGATCTCTGTTCATTTACAAGGCAAATATTCAATGCCACAGTAATCCAAGTCTATGCTTGGACCAGTAATGCTGAAGAAGTTGAATGGTTCTATGAAGACCTAAAAGACCTTCTAGAACTATCCCCCAAAAGATGTGCTTTTCATTATAGGGGACTGGAATGCAAAAGTAGGAAGTCAAGAAATACTTGGAGTAACAGGCATTTGGCCTTGGAGTACAGAATGAAGCAGGGCAAAGGGTAACAGAGTTCTGTCAAGAGAAGGCACTGGTCATAGCAAACACCCTCTTCCAACAACACAAGAGAAGACATCACCAGATGGTCAATACCAAAATCAGATTGATTATATTCTTTGCAGTCAAAGATGGAGAAGCTCTATACAGTCAGCAAAAACAAGACTGGGAGATGATTGTGGCACAGATCATGAACTCCTTATTGCCAAATTCAGACTTAAATCCAAGAAAGTAGGGAAAACCACTAGACCATTCAAGTATGACCTAAATCAAACCTCTTACGATTATACAGTAGAAGTGACAAATAGATTAAAGACAACAGATCTGATAGATAGAGTGCCTGATGAACTATGGATGGAGGTTCATGACATTGTACAGGAGGCAGTGATCAAGACCATCCTCAAGAAAAAGAAATTCAAAAGGGCAAAATGGTTGTCTGAGGAGGCCTTACAAATAGCTGAGAAAAGAGAAGTGAAAGGCAAATGGAAAAGGAAAGATATACCCATCTGAATACAGAGTTCCAAAGAATAGCAAGGAGAGATAAGAAAGCCTTCCTCAGTGATCAATGCAAAGAAATAGAGGCAAACATTAGATTGGGAAAGACTAGAGATCTCTTCAAAACTAGAGATACCAAGGGAACATTTCATGCAAAGATGGTCACAATAAAGGACAGAAATGGTATGGACCTAACAGAAGCAGAAGATAGTAAGAAGAGATGGCAAGAATACACAGAAGAATTGTACAAAAAAGATCTTCATGAGCATTGGCTACAGGACTGAAAGAGATGAGTTTTTATTACAGTCCCAAAGAAAGGCAATGCCAGAGGATGCTCAAACTACTGAACAATTGCACTCATCTCATAGGCTAGCAAAGTAATGCTCAAAATTCTCCAAGCCAAGCTTCAACAGTATGTGACCTGTGAACCTCCAGATGTTTCTGCTGGATTTAGAAAAGGCAGAGGAAACAGAAATCAAATTGCCAACATCCACTGGATCATGGAAAAAGCAAGAGAGTTCCAGAAAAACATCTATTTGTGCTTTATTGACTATGCCAAAGCCTTTGACTGTGTGGATCACAACAAACTGTGGAAAATTCTAAAAGACATGGGAATACCAGACCACTTGTTCTGACTCTTGGGAAATCTTTATTCAGGTCAAGAAGTAACAGTTAGAACTGGACATGGAACAACAGATTGGTTCCAAATTGCAAAAGGAGTACGTCAAGGCTGTATGTTGTCACCCTGCTTATTTAACTTATATGCAGAGTATGTAATGAGAAATGCTGGAATGGGTGAAGCACAAGCTGGAATTAAGTTTACCAGTAGAAATATCAATAATCTCATACACGGAGATGATACCACCCTAATGGCAGAAAGTGAAGAACTGAAGAGGCTCTTGATGAAAGTGAAAGAGGAGAGTCAGTAAGTTGGCTTAAAACAAGATCATGGCATCTGGTCCCATCACTTCATGGCAAATAGACTAGGAAACAATGGAAACAGTAAGAGACTTTTTTGTTTGGGGGCTCCAAAATCACTGTAGATGGTGACTGCATCCATGAAATTAAAAGACACTTGCTCCTTGGAAGAAAAGTTATGACCAACCTAGACAGCATATTCAAAAGCAGAGACATTACTTTGCCAACAAAGATCTGTCTAGTTAAAGCTTTGGTTTTTCCAGTAGTCATGTATGGGTGTGAGAGTTGGACCACTAAAGAAAGCTGAGCACTAAAGAATTGATGTTTTTTAACTGTGGTGTTGGAGAATACCCTTGAGAGTCCCTTGGACTGCAAGGAGATCCAACCCATCCATCCTAAAGGAGATCAGTCCTGGGTGTTCATTGGAAGGACTGATCATGAAGCTGAAACTCCAATACTTTGGCCACCCGAGGTGAAGAACTGACTTATTGGAAAAGACCCTGATGCTGGGAAAGATTGAAGGCAGGTAGAGAAGGAGATGACAGAGGATGAAATGGTTGGATGGCATCAACGTCTCAATGGACATTAGTTTGAGTAAGCTCCAGGAGTTGGTGATGGACAGGGAAGCCTGGCATGCTGTGGTTCATGGGGTCACAAAGAGTTGGACAAGACTGAGAGACTAACCTGAACTGATAGCTTGAAGAATATCATAATTAAAGCTGAAGCACTAAAAGAAGAAAAATTTAAGACGAGGAGATGGAAAGAGGAGAGGAGGGAGGGAATGAGGAGGAAAGGACAGGAAGAAAAGATAAAAATAACTATAAAAAAAAATCTCCATGCCTTCGGAAAAATGGTTAATGAGGCAAGCTGTATCTACAGGAGAGATGCTCTTTCTTCCTAACTGTTTCCACTTATGTCCTTATGCCCCAGGTACATATGTCCTAAAGCCTCATATATCCAAGATTCACACTAGCACATACCCCTTGCTTCAGATCACTGTGTGTCATCATTCCAGGCTCTCCCAGTGAAACTTCCCCAATTATTCACGTTCCATACATGTACATTTTAGTCAATCATCACACTAGATACTCCCTAAGGGCAAGACTTTCTCTGACCAACCTGTTTCCTCAACAGCGCCAAGTCCAGGGCCTCTATACAGTCGTTCTCAGTAAGTATTTGTTAAACTGAATGACAAACCTGATGAAAAACACAAGTAAACTAGAACCCTGCTTTGCGTGATAGCATCTATTGTGAATCCATGGAAGAACAACTTTTCAAGATTTAGTACAAGCTGACAATATTTTGCTGAGACCAATACCTAGTGAATTGGAGCATTTCTGAATGTAATAATCTGCAGCCTTCCAGGCTGACCATATGGTGTTTGTTTATCAAATATGATAATCCAGGTCAAGTGCAACTACTGGAAACTTAAGAGCTGTTAAGAGCACATAAAAGGGGGAAGGCAGGCCCCCTGGGAAATTCTGTCCGTCAGGAGGAATTCAGACTCAGAGTCAGGAAGACACTGATAGAGCGCCTCTGTCCAAAGACTAGAGTTGTGTGAAGAGGGAAGCCAGAGGGCAGAGAGAGCCAGGGGGCTGAATGCTCCTCTCGCTTCAGAGGGTGGAAAGACACAAGGGTTTAGGCTCTGTCATCATGGTAGGCTCTAGAGGCTTCTCTTCAAAGAGGCTAAACTGCCAAACACTTGTTCCACAGAGCAAAGCATCCCAAGGGAATCATAAATTTAATGAAAGATGGGGGCAGGTGACATTTGTCTCCCCTCTCCAGCTTTGGCATCATTCTCTGCTGGCAAGAGATTAGTATAAACTTGTTTGTGAGAAGTCTGGGGAAGTTTTGTGAACTGTAATGGGAAGCACCTACATGTGATATTGGAAGGAAGGGATTCCACTGTCAGATGTCACCACACTCCAGCACATCACCATTTCCAGTGAGAAAGCTTATATCCCTCACATCTGTGGTAGGAAAGTGACAGGAGAGAAGCTGAGACAGAGCCTGCAGATGTAGTTATGGGCTGAGTCTTCACACCAAGAACTCTCTGTTGCCATTATAGAAGGTGCATGCATGGTGTCTGCATATCTGTCCTACGAAATTCAATAAAACCCATGCCCATCAGTCAAGACAACTGTATTGATGCCTTCGTTCAATAGAGTTGTGACAGCCAGCTACAAAGACATATGAGCCAGATACTCTTGAAAAGATGACGAAAAGACAGGCTAAGTCTGGTCAAGTGGTGAATTTGTTAACTGACATTTCTTTTTTATTTTATTTTTTAATTTATAATGGGAGACATCAATGTGACTTTTATTACTTGTGTGCAGAGATCTCTGCCTCTCAGTTGAGACTGGGTTACGTTCCTATATAGAGATAAAAATGTGACTTAGGACCATAAGAAACCATGATGTGGGGCTTCCCTGGTAGCCTAGTGGTTGAAACATCTGTCTCGCAATGCAAGGGACACCGGTTCAATCCCTGGTCCAGGAGGACCCCCATGGGCTATGGGGCAAATAGGCCTGGGTGCCACAACTACTGAGCCAGTGCGCGGAGGCCCACGAGCCACAACTACGGAGCCCACGTGCAGCAGCTGTGAAAGCCTGCATGCCTAGAGCCTATGCTCCACACGAGGAGCCACATCAATGAAAGCCACAACTACTGAGCCAGTGCGCTGAGGCCCATGAGCCACAACTATGGAGCCCACGTGCAGCAGCTGCGAAAGCCTGCATGCCTAGAGCCCATGCTCCACACAAGGAGCCACTGCAGTGAAAGCCACAACCACGGTGCCAGTGGCTGAGGCCCACGAGCCACAACTACAGAGCCCACGTGCAGCAGCTGCAAAAGCCTGCATGCCTAGAGCCCATGCTCCACACAAGGAGCCACTGCAGTGAAAGCCACAACCACAGAGCCAGTGCGCTGAGGCCCACAAGCCACAACTACGGACCCACGTGCAGCAGCTGCGAAAGCCTGCATGCCTAGAGCCCATGCTCCACACGAGGAGCCACATCAATGAAAGCCACAACCACGGAGCCAGTGTGCTGAGGCCCACAAGCCACAACTATGGACCCACATGCCGCAGCTGCGAAAGCCTGCATTCCTAGAGCCCATGCTCCACAAGAGGAGCCGCCGCAGTGAAAAGCCACAACCACGGAGCCAGTGCGCTGGAGGCTCACGAGCTACAACTACAGACCCACGTGCAGCAGCTGCAAAGCCTGCATGTCTAGAGCCCATGCTCCGCAAGAGGAGCCACCGCAGTGAAAGCCTGCATACCGCAACTATAGAGCAGGCCTGGCTCTTTGCAACTAGAGAAAGTCTGCACACGGAAACAAAGACCCAGCACAGTCCTAAATAAATAGATAAAATAGTTTTTAAAAGGTATCATGCTCTGGACAAAGCTTTGAAGTAGCAATATGACCTAACTAAACTTTTTTAAAAAAAGAAACCATGGTGTAGATGTTAATGACTCAGGTATTTATGATGTGTTCATGTAAAAAGCAGTTTGTAAAATGCTATTTTCATCATAAACTGTCCACATATATGTTGTCACCATGTACATATTTGAAAATTATATTCTAAAATATAAATGGTGATATTTAGAATTTTTCTTTCTCTGTGCTTTTCTATATTTTTGAATCTCAACAGTAAATATCGAATACTTTTGTGATCAGAGAAAAATCTTCTAGGTAGGTTTTTTCCAGTTATCTTTGGAGTGTACAACAATCACAGGGAATAGAAATGTTCTTAGGCCCTACTGCATCAGGATAAGACACCTGCCATTCCCTGCAAATTGCAGAACTATTGTCATCTACCTACATGCTCTGGGTACCTAAAATCTGGGCACTCTCCTCCCATGGCCAAAGACTCTTCTTAGAACCCAGAAAGGGCAATCACGTATGACTGCAATCTAATCTCTGTTTTCTTTGGTTCAGATTGGGAGACACTGCTTTCTGGACTAGGCAAGCTACAAACATCAGGGCAGACTACTTTTCAATAAGGCAATGTGGTGATATGAAAAGCTCTGGAGTCTGACAGCTCTTATTTGGAATCCTCAGTCCTCCTACATGCTTTGAGCAATGTTCTCAGTTTCTCTGAGACCTGGTTTCCAAAACAATAGCAAGTAAATAGCAGGAAACCATGCAGTCCCTGAATAATTAATGATTCAGTTGAAATGGGAAAGGCCAGTGCCTAATGCTTGGCTCAACAAAGAACAAAGGCCTGAGGACTGTACTCGGTAAATGCCTGCTGCCATCACCAATGCCGTGTATGTCTGCTATGTGCCAGGTACTTTGTCTGTGATTTGCATGCATGAAATCCGCTGTACCTATCAGCATATTTTGGGAGGGTAATGTATTATTATGTTCACTTTGTAAATGAGGCACTTTTTAAATGAGCAAGACCACTTGCTCACGACTCCATGGAGTTAGCCTTGAAATCAGGTAATATGACCCAATTTGAGCCACTATGTTCTGTCATAGAGATTAACAAACTCATTAACATGCTGAGGGGCCCTCCACATTCAAAAGGTACAGTAGTGTCAATATCAGTTTTAGTTCCTTGTTAGGGCTCTTCCTATTCTGACATTTTCTCTATTATATGGAAAACTGGGTTTT
Source organism: Nanger dama (assembly GCA_917880005.1). Lineage (NCBI taxonomy): Eukaryota > Metazoa > Chordata > Mammalia > Artiodactyla > Bovidae > Nanger > Nanger dama. Next base: position 4,150,942 of record CAKJTW010000044.1, on the reverse strand, counting down.
GAGATTGAGTGCTCAGGCACTGTTGCCAAAATTCTCCAACACAGTATCTTTTTTAATTTAAAAATTGAAAATTGTAAAGAAATTTCTTCTCACAAAAATATCCTGGGTATCAGCATACGTATTCTTTCTGTACATGCAATAGAAGAGTCCACAGCTGAGATAAAGAGAAGGCGCCAGGGTGGAACATGTGCACACTGAAAAGCAGACTCCCTAAACTCACCAGGGAGCTGCATCGCCCAACGCATGCCACACACGGCAGTTATGAAGATCCCAGTCCACACTCAAGCTACTTAAAGTACCATCCGAGGTGCTTTATACTTTTTCTCACCAACACTGTCTATCACTTGCTATTCCCATTGTACTGATGGGGAAACGGAGTTGCAACATATTTGGGTGTTCTGCCCAAAGACACACAACAGTAACGGCAAAGCCAGAGTGTAACCCAATCTGCTTGGCCAGCCCTCCCACGCGATTGCTGCTCTCCCACCTCTGGCTCAGCAGCCCGGCTACACTTAACTTGGGTTTGTCCTTTGCTTGCACAGTCCCTTCCTCTCCTGCCTCAGCCTCAGCACCAGAGTTCTGTCCTCAGGTGCTGACGCACTGTATCACCCATCCCTCCTGAGGACGCGCCCTCATTCACACTAACCACTACAGGCCTAGAGGAACGGATAGCAGCAGCATTTCCAGGACTAGGAAAAGATACAAGGAAACATACTAGGAAAGGAGGTACTTTCTCAGTTGCCTTTAAATTGTACTACACAGGAATCTGAAATTCCAGTTACCAGAGAGGCCTCATGGAGAAGAACTTCTAGATACCGACACAAGCAATTGCGTGGTACAGCATGGGGTACATTCGGGAGAGGAGGGTTCTGTTATATGACAGACTTTTGTGAATTCTTTCCCTAATCTGTAAAATGAGGATACTGAATAGATCGTATCAAAGGTCCCTTTCTGTTCTGAAAATTCTGTAATTCAACTTGCAGGCAAGGGACACAAATATTAAGTAAGCACATCTCTCTTTGACGGCAAGCCTTTCTGTTGATTTTGCCAGCATTAAATCTTCAGAGGCTGAGTATACTCAGCCCACGTGGGCTGGGGTTCACTTTTCTGAGCCTCTAGAATACTGGTTTCTGGTGAGACAAGAAAAACCATTGAGAGTGTCATGGTTAGTAGCAGCCGACAGAAGCAGGCGTGTTGAGGCAGAATGACATCTCAGAAAATGGAAGGGAAAAGCAGAAAACTGGACCTGCAGGCTCCAGGATCTTGTGAAAATAAGGTGACAGAGAAATCAAGTAAGAAGCATCTCTGTGCCACACCTACACATATACTGAAAACTTCCACACATGAAACATTCTTAATAAGCTTTAAATATGAACAGAGTTCCCTAAAGTAAAGGGTCCCCATTTCTGTCATAAAAGAAGGGAAAAGCTGGTAAACCAAGTCGTGAAGCTTACAATGACTGGTTTAGTAGCTGGTATAATATGACCCAGACAGAAGCCATGGATTAATGAATGTAATAGAGGGTTTTATCTAGGGCTTACTTGGTGGTTCAGAGGGTAAAGCATCTGCCTGCAATGCAGAAGACCCAGGTTCGATCCCTGGGTTGGGAAGATCCCCTGGAGAAGGAAATGGAAACCCACTCCAGTACTCTTGACTGAAAAATCCCATGAACAGACAAGCCTAGTAGGCTACAGTCGATGGGATAGCAAAGAGTCTGGGTGACTTAACTTTCACTTTTTTTACTTTCTTCATATAAGACACAAAAATGATGAGAACACTTAAAATTTCAGATTAAACGTGATTATGTATTAAAATGCATTTGATAGTATTAGCATCATAAAAAATAGCAGAGTACAGACCATTGAAGCATCCTTTGCTAGAAAAACTTGGCAAAAATTACCAGAAACAACCTGATCGAAATTCTCAAAGTTAGTGAAAGGTTTGCGGGAACCAAGTGAGCCAAGAGAAAGTCCACAGAAACAGGCCTGGAGAGTTCTGTGGCATTTTAACTTATCTAGGCCAATCCTCCCACCCAGGGCAGCATCAGTCTTGAAGATACCAGCCAATGTTCCCCTGTGAGCACCTGGGTGCTAGGGACAGCAGAGCAGACCTTATTCCCAGCAAACTGTGTTTATTGGTTTTGACCTGTCAGGGGCTAATACAAGGGATCTATTCACAAAGAAAGTAGAAAATCTGAATAAACTCATAACAACTAAAGAGACTGAACCAACAGTCAAAACCTTTCAGCAAAGAAAAGCCCAGGAGAGATGGTTTCACTGATGAGTTCCACCAAATATTTAAAGAATTAAAATCACTCTTTCTCAAACTTTTCCAAAAATAAAAGAGGAGGGAATATTTCCTAACTCCTACAAGGTCATCATTACAAAGTCAGCTAAAGACACCACAGGAAAAGAAAACTATAGCACAATATCCCATTTATAAGCAAAAGTCCTTAACAAAATACTAGTAGACTGATTGCAGCAGCATATTAAAGGGATTATATCTCATGACCAAGTGGGATTTATCTCAGGAATGTAAAGAAAGTTTAATATATAAAACTTAAGGTAAAACACCAGATTAAGGAAATAAAATAATCTACATGAGTAACTCAACTGATCCAGCAAAAGCCAACTGCCAAAATGCAGTAGCTTTTAATAATAAAACCACTCAATAAACTAGAAACAGAAGAAGCTATCCTCAAAATTATAAAAGGCACGTATGAAAACTCCACATTTAACATCAAGTGGAAGTGAAAGTCTCTCAGTCGTTGCTGACTCTTTCCAAGCCCATGGACTATATAGTCCATGGAGTTCTCCAGGCCAGAATACTGGAGTGGGTAGCCTTTCTCTTCTCCAGGTGATCCTCCCAACCCAGGGACTAAATCCAGGTCTCCCCACATTGCAGGCAGATTCTTTACCAGCTGAGGCACCAGGGAAGCCCATCCAACATCAAACTGAATGACAAAACACTGAAAGCTTTCTCCCTAAAATCGTGAACCCATTAAGATAAAGGAAGCCCAGTTTTGGCACTTCAATCAACATTGTACTAGAAGTTATAGCTAGAGCAAGAAAGCAACAAAATAACTAAAATACATCCAAATTAGAAAGAAATAAGTAAAACTATCTCTATTTACAGATGACCTGATTTTGCATGTAGAAAATTCTAAAGAATACACACACACACAATGTTAGAGTGAATAAACAATTTCAAAATCAGTGCTGCAGGATATAAGACCAACTTATGAAAAATTAGTGTATTTCTCTACACTAGTAATAAATAACCTGAACAGGGAATTTAAAAGAAAATTCCACTTGATAGTATGAAATAAAATACTCAGGAATAAATTTCACCACATAGATGGAAGTCTTTTGTACTGAAAACTATAAAACGTTGCTGAAATAAAGACAGGAATTGAAAAGGCATCTATATGCATGTATAGGGTGTGTACATACAGGATGTACAGGGTGTATCCTATATGCATGTATAACACTTAATATTGATAAGATGGCAATATTATCCAAAACAATCTCCAGGTTCAATGCAGTGTTTACCAAAATCCCAAGAGCTTTTTTTGAAAAAATACAAAATGCGGCCTGGAAAGACATATGGAATTTCAAGGCACCCCAAACAGCCAAAACAATCTTGTAAAAGAAGAACAAATTTGGAGGTCTCAAACTGCCTGATTTGAAAACTTACTAAAAAGTACAGTAATTGAAAGAGTGTTAGCACTGGCGAATCTCAGGGACGGTGGCTGCCGACTATGGGGTCGCTCAGAGCCGGACACGAGTGAAGTGACTTAGCAGCAGCAGCAGCAGCACTGGCATAAGGACAGACATACGGATCAACAGACTAGAACTGGGAGTCCAGAAATAAACCCACATGGTGTGCGGGCTCAGTCATGCCCAACCCTTTGCAACCCCATGGAACACAACCCACCAGACTCTTCTGTCCATGGAATTTTCCAGGCAAGAATACTGGAGTGGGTTGCCACTGCCCTCCTCGAAAACGCATATATCTATGGTCAATTGGTTTTAAACAAGTGTTCCAAGACCATTCAATGGGGAAAGAATAGTCTTCAACAAATCATGCTGGGACAACTGAATACACACGTGAAAGAAATAAATTTTACCCTTATCTTACACCACATGCAAAATGTAATTCAAAATGAACCAGATCTTAACTTTAAGGTCCATAACTATCAAACTTTAGAAGAAAATATAGAGGTATATTTTCACAACCTCTGATTCACCAATAGTTTCTTAAATAATATTGAAAGCACAAGCAACAAACGAAAAATATGTAAACCAGGCTTTATCAAAATGAAAAACTTATGCATCAAAGAACATTTAACAAGAGAGATAAAAGATAAGACAAAGGTAAGAGAAAATATTTTCAAATCATGATTTTGATAAAGTTCCAGTACCCAGAATATATATATTAAAAAGCTCTTTACAATGCAACATTAAAAAGACAACCTAATTTTAAAAATTATCACAGGATTTGAATAGATATTTCTCCAAAGAAAATATATAAATAGCCAGAAAGCACATGAAAAGATACTCAATATCATTAATCATTAAGAAAATACAAATACATCCTAGAAGAACTGGAGGAAGAAACAGAAGGTATATATGAAGAAATAATGGTTCAAAATTTCCAAATCTTGGGAAAATCATGAGTCTACATTTCCGAGAAACTCAATGAATAAGTAAGATGAACTCAAAGAGACCCACACTGAGAAACATTATAAACAAACTTTCAAGACACCAGAAAAGAGAAAATATTGAAAGCAGCAAGATTTGCATTTCTTTAATAATTAGTAATGTTGAATACCTTTTCATGTGTTTGCTGGCCATGTGTATGACTGAACATCTTCATAAAATCTACAAACAGTAAATGCTGGAGAGAGTGCGGAGAAAAGGGAATGTAAATTGATACAGACACTATGGAGAACAGTATGGAGGTTCCTTAAAAAACTAAACATAGAACTACCATGTGACCCAGCAATCCCACTACTGAGGAAATACCTAGAGAAAATCATAATTCAAAAAGACACATGTATTCCAGTGTTCACTGCAGCAATATTTACAATAGCCAGGACATGGAAACAATCCTAAATATCCATCAAGAGAGGAATGGAAAAATAAGATGTGGTACATATACAAAATGGAATATTCTGTTGCTGGCGTTCAGTTACTAAGTCATGTCCGACCCTGGAACTCCATGGACTGCACCATGACAGGCTTCCCCGTCCTTCAAGGTCTAATGGAGCTTTCTCAAATCCATGTCCATTGAGTTGGCGATGTCATCTAACCGTCTCATCCTCAGCTGCCTCCTTCTCCTTTTGCCTTCAGTCTTTCATAGAGCAGGGTCTCTTCCAGTGAGTCGGCTCTTCATGTCAGGTCGCCAAAGTACTGGAGCTTCAGCTTCAGCAAAAGACTTTTCACTGAATATTCAGGGTTGATTTACTTTAAAACTGACTGATTTTATCTCTTTGCAGTCCAAGAGACTCTCAAGAGTCTTTTCCAACACCACAATTCTAAAGAATCAATTCTTCACCATTCAGCTTTCTTTAGGGTCCAACTCTCATATCCATACATGACTATTGTAAAAACTGTAGCTTTGAGTATACGGACCTTTGTCAGCAAAGTGATGTCTCTGCTTTTTAATATGCTGTTTAGGTTTGTCACAGATTTCCTTCCAAAGAGCTGGCATCTTTTAATTTCATGGCTGCAGTCACCATCCACAGATTTTGGAGCCTAAGAAAATACAGTCTATAACTGCTTCCACATTTTTCCCTTCTATTTGTGATGAAGTGATGGGACCAGATGCCATGATTTTCATTTTTTTAATGTTGAGCCCTCATCAAGAGGCTCTTTAGTTCCTCTTCACTTTTGCCATTAGAGTGGTAGCATCTACATATCTGAGGCTGCTGATATTTCTCCCAGTAATCTTGATTTCAGCTTGCAATTCATCCAGCCCAAAATTTTGCATGATGTATTCTGCATGTATGTTAAATAAGCAGGGTGACAATATACATTCTTGACACACTCCTTTCCCAATTTTGAACCAGTCAGCTGTTTCATGTCCAGTTTTAACTGTTGCTTGTTAATGAGCATACAGGTTTCTGAGGAGACAGGTAAGGTGGTCTGATACTTCCACCTCTTTAAGAGTTTTTCACAGTTTTTTGTGATCCACACAGTCAAAGGCTTTACTGGAGACAGAGAAGCAGAAGTAGATGTTGTTTCTGTAACTCCTTTGCTTTTTCCATGATCCAAGGAATGTTGGCAATTTGATCTCTGGTTCCTCTGCCTTTTCTAAATCCAGCTTGTACATTTGGGAGTTCTTGGTTCATGTATTAGTGGGTCTATAATGAAGGATTTTGAGCATAACTTGGCTAGCATTTCAAATGAGTGCAATTATATGGTATTTTGATCATTCTTTGGGATTGGAATGAAAGCTGACTTTTTCCAGTCCTGTGGCCACTGTTGAGATTACCAAATTTGCTGACATATTGACTGCAACACTGTAACAGCGTCATCTTTTAGAATTTTAAATAGCTCAGCTGGAATTCCATCACTTCAACTAGCTTTGTTTGTAGTAATGCTTTGTCAGGTCCACTTGACTTCACACTCCAGGGTGTCTGGCTCTGCGTAAGTGATCACAATATCATGGTTATCTGGCTCATTAAGACCTTTTTTGTAGAGTTATACTGTGTATTCTTGCCACCTCTTTTTAATTTTTTCTGCTTACGTTAGGCCCTTACCTTTTTGTCCTTTATTGTGCCTATCCTTTCATGAAATGTTCCCTTGTTTTCTTCAACTTTCTTGAAGGGACATCTAGTGTTTCCCATTCTATTGTTCTCCTCTATTTCTCTGCACTGTTCACTTAAGATGGCTTTCTTATCTTTCCCTGTTGATCTCTGGGCTCTGCCTTCAGCTGAGTATGTCTTTTCCTTTCTTCCTTGCCTTTCCTTATCTTCTTTCCTCAGTTACATGTAAAGCCTCCTCGGACAACTACTTTGCCTTCTTGAATTTCTTTTTCTTTGGGATGGTTTGGTCACTGCCTCCCATACAATGTTACCAACCTCCATCCATAGTTCTTCAGGCACTCTGCCTAACAGATCTAATATCCTGAATCTGTTCATCACCTCCACTGTGTAATCATAAGCTGTTTGATTAATGTCATATCTCATGGCCTAATGGTTTTCCTTACTTTGTTCATTTAAGACTGAATTTTATAATAAGGAGCTCATGATCTGAACCACAATCAGTTCCAGGTTTTTGTTTTGCTGACTGTATAGAACTTCTCCATCTTTGGCTACAAAGAACATAGTCAATCTGATTTTAACATGGGATATTAGTCATAAAAGGAACAAAGTTGGATCATTTGTAGAGACATAGATGGACCTATAAACTGTCATAGAGAGTGAAGCAAGTTAGAAAGAAAAACAAATATGGTATATTGATACATATGTGGAATCTGAAAAAAAAATGGTGGAGATGATCTTACCTACAGAGCAGAAATAGAGACACAGACATAGAGAACAAATGTATGGAAACCAAGGGGGATAGAGGGAGTGGTGGGATGAATTCGGAGACTGGGGTAAACATACATAAACTATTGATACTATGTATAAAAAAGATAACTAATAAGAATCTACTGTATAGCACAGGGAATTCTACTCAGTGCTCCGTGGTGACCTAAATGGGAAGGAACTACAGAACAGAGTGGAGAAATGCATGCACGGCTGATTCATGTAGCTGTTAAGTAGAAATTAACACAACACTGTGAAACAACTATCCACTAGTAAAAAGTGATTAAAAAGAAAAAGCAAGGCAAACATGATATCATCACACACAGAGTGTCCTCAATGAGATTATCACATTTCTTACCAGAAACTCTTGGAGGCCAGAAGCAGTGTGCTAATACAGTCAAAGTGCTAGAAGAAAATGGCTGTTAAGAAAGAATTATATATCTGGTAAACCTGTCTCTCAAAAGTGATCAAGAATGCACGTAAAACTAATACAGTAGTAGTATGTCAATTATATATCAATAAACTGAGGAAAAGACATGAGGGGAAAATTAAAACTTTCCCAAATAAACATAAGTTGAGGGAGTTTGCTACCGAAAGGTAAAATGGAAAGACAGTACACAGTAACTTGAAGTCGTATAAATACAAATCTCAACAAAGGCAAATAAGTGGGCAATTGTTATACCCAGAATAAAAAGGCTGGGAATAAAGTGTAAAGGAGTAAATTTTTGTATTCTACTGACAATAAGCAGATATAAATTCAAATTAGAGTATTATAACTTTAGGATGTTACCTGTAATCATCAAGATAACTAAAAACAAAATAGCTATAGAATATACACAAAAAGAGATGAGAAAGTAATTTAAACATTTCAGTAGAAAAAAAATAAACTAAAAACACAAAGAAAAACAGTAATGAAGAAAATGAGGGTCAAAAGAGCTCATGGAAACAAGCAGCAAAGTGACAGAAGTAAATTCCTCCTTATCAAGTTACTTTAAATGCAAATCAGTGGTTACTTTAAACTTGAGACAGAGACTGACAAAACGAGTAGACAGCTGACTCAGCTATATGCTATCTATAAGAGATGCACTTGTACAAAGACACAAGTAGATTGAAAGTGAAAAGATGGAAAAAGTATTATATACAAAACATAAACCGAAGAGTAGGGGTGGCCATACTAACATCAGACCAAACATTAAGTCAAAACAGATCATAAGAGGCAAGGAAGGGCATTATACATTAATAAACATTTTAATAAAGAAAGGTGATATAACCATTTATGCTCCTATAACAGACCATGAAAATACATGAAACAAAAACTAATAGAGCTAAAGAGAGAAGTAGAGTTTTAGAATAATAGTTGGGGACTTCAAATGCACTCACAATAATGGATAGAATAATTAGAGGGAAGGTAAGAAAGAAAGCAGAATAGAGGACTTAAAAAACACGTTACCCACCGACATCTAACAGACATGCACAGAACACTCTGCGTGATGACAGCAGCAATGCACACATTCTTCTCAAGGGCACACACGACATTTGCAAGGACAAACTTGCATTAGATCATAAACCAAGGATCAGCAGATTTTAAAAAGATAACTATCATACATAATAGCATCTCCAAGCACAGTGGAATGAAATTTCAAATCAGTAACAGAAAAAAAGATGAAAAAATTCACAAAACTGTAAAAATTAACACACTTTAAAACAACCAGTAGAGAAGGGGACAGTCTCCAGATGGCAGAGGAACAGGATGGGGAGACCACTTTCTCCCTCCCAAATATACATCAAAATATCATCTGCATGTAGAGCAAATCCCACAGAACAAATTCTGAATGCTGGCGGAGGACCCCAGATGTCCAGAAAGGCAAACCAATCTCCTAGGAATGACATAGGGCAAAGAATAGAGACAGAAAGGGAGACATAGGATTTAGGGATGGGGACCTGTCCTGTGAAGGGAGTCGAGAAGGATAAGTTTCTACACAATAGGAGCTCCTCTCACAAGCAGGGTCAGTGAGAGGCTTAGGAAGCTCAGAGGGAAGCACAGCTGAGAAAATCCACCACAGAGATCGTGCCGAATGGCAGTTACTAGCGGGAAGCGGCTCACACGCTGGGGTCTGCCCGCAGTGAGTGGGAGCTGGCTCAGGCTGCATCATGGGTCCTCAGGGAAAGGACCAGGGTTGAATGCCAGAACATTCTGAGATGGCTATGCAACACAGCACAGACGGAATGGGGAAAACCATGGAATCGCCAGAGAAACAACGGAACATTCCTGCAGGAAGATTCTAACACCGCACTCTGAGCCCAGGCACGCTCACAAAACAAAGAATCACAACCTAGCAAATATCAAAGAGGGTCAAGCTGGCTGCCACCTATGGTCCCAGAGGCAGAGAAGCAGGCATGCAGCAGCCAAAGACGGAAGGCAAGGGGCCACTGCAGCCCCAGCCGCATCTGCAATCTGAGTGCACGGCCCACAGCCTCACCCACGTCTTCCCGGGATCATGGACAGCCCAGCTCTGCCAGGAGAGTCACAGTCTGAATCCAGCTACCCTGGGGAGAGGCATGCCCACCTGGGACTCTGCCTCCACAGCTCACCACGAGGCCGAGCAGCCTGGCCCTGGGGGATGCACACCCGCCTTGGGCTGCGGCAACCATGTGTGGCCCAGCCACTGAGGGCACCCCACGCACGCTGGTGGCACTTGCAGAGTCCCTCTCTCCACAACACAGGTGAGCAAGCGAGCCCAAATGAGAGGCCACGCTCACTCCTCTCATGCCAGGGCAGAGCTCAGACACGGAAGAGAGACTTGGAAGCAGAGGCGGGCCAGGTGAGCAGAGCAACGAAGGGGAGCTTCTCTGGAAGTGGCAGGTGCAACAGAACAGAATCCTTCCGTTAAACTGAGATTGTGCACTTTAGGAGCGACATGACTGCTGCGACTTAGCAGCAGCAGCAGCAGCAAGCCAGAGCAAGGGAATATCTGTAACTGAACTGACTCCACACTGCACACAACAGGTCCAGACACCATCCTAGATATATTGGAGGACCTTCTGAGCAGGCAACTCGACTGAAGCAGGAAAACGGAGAAATCACATGAACATTCATCACACTACGACCATATATATATACTTCCTGCCTCCTATAAAAGTTTTATTATTTTTTAAACTTTATTTTATTATTACTTGTTAATTTAAATTTTTTACTATTTTTCTTTTTTTCCTATCTTCCCTTCTTTTCTTTATTCCTTCATATTGTACTAGCACAGTTCTTTATTACTCCTTTAATTTTTCATCTTGCTGCCTACTCTTACCTTTCTAAAAAACCTTTTTTAAAAATAAATTTCATATTTTTGTTTCTTTTTTATATATATTGTACTTTTGAGAGTCTAATTTTTATTCCAGATTTTTGCTTTTTGATCTTTTGTTGTTAATTTTGTATCTTTGAAACTGATTTTTAGTATCTATTTTACTTAGGGATGTGATTATTGAATTGATTGCTCTCTTCTCTCTTGATTCTCCTTTTCCCCCTCCTGTCATCTCTTTCTCCTTCTTCCTTCTTCTCTTCTCTATATAACTCTGTGAATCTTTTTGGGTGTTTCTGGCTGTGGAGAGTTGTTTCACAATTAACCTAGGGGCTTTGCCTTCTGTACTGTGTGAGCAGAGAAGTCTTGATGCTACTGTGAGAGGTCAGGACTGAAATCTAGAGGCAGGTGGCTCAAATCCATATTTGGACCATCAGAAAATTCTTGACCCCAGGGAACATTAATAGATGAGAGCCCTCCCCAAAGCCTCCATACCTACACTGAGACCAAGCTCCACCCCAGAGCCAGCAAGCAATGCGAGACTCTCCACATCAATTCTTTAGCAAAACAGGCAACCTGCACATTAGTCAAGCAGCTGCCCGAAGCCATACAAAACCCACAGACACTCCAAAACTCATTAATGGACACTGCTCTGCCCTCCAGAGAGATAACAGTGGAAATAAATGACTCAGAACTGGAATAAAGAAAAAAAGGAATAAAAAGAAATGATGACAGCCTAAGAGACAGAGAACTCTGGGCAATATTAAGTGGCCAACATTCGAATCAGAGGCATCCCAGAGGAAGACAAGAGGAAATAACATGAGAAAATATCTGAAGAGATACTAGCTAAAAATGTCCCTAAGATGGGAAGTAAATAGCCACCCAAGTCCAAGAACCCCAGAGAGTCCCATACAGGATAAACCAAGGAGAAACACACAAAGACACATATTAATCAAACTAATAAAAATTAAACACAAAGAACAAATACAAAAAGCAGCAAGGGAAAAGCAACAAATAACATACAAGAGGATTCACTACAAGGATAACAGCTGATCTTTCAACACTAACTCTGAAGGCCAGAGGGAATGGCAGGGTATAAAGTGATAGAAGGGAAAAGCCTATAACCAAGATTACTCTAATCAGCCAACACCTATCCTGCTCAAACTCTCAAAAAAAAACTGCAGATGAAGGCAAATTCCCAAACTCATTACAAGGCCACCATCAACTTGGTACCAAAAACAATGATGCCACAAAAAAGAAAACTACAGGCCAATGTCACTGATGAACATGGATGAAAAATCCTCAACAAGATTCTAGCAAACAGAATCCAACAACATATTAAAAAGATCACACATTATTACCAAGTGGGCTTTCACACCGGGATACAAGAATTCCTCAGTGTATGTAAATCAGTCAATGAGATACACCATATTAACAAACTGAAAGATAAAAACCATATGATTATTTCAACAAATGCAGAGAAAGTCTTTGACAAAATTTAACACCCATTTATGATTAAAAACTCTCCAGAAACTAGGCATAGACGGAACATACCTCAACAAAATAAAAGTCATATATGACAGACCCAGAGTAAACATCATCAATGGCAAAAAAAAAAAAAAGAATGCATTTCCTCTAATATCAAAAATAGGATAAGGGTGCTCACTCTGCTGCTGCTGCTAAGTCACTCAGTTGTGTCTGATTCTGTGTGACCCCACAGACAGAAGCCCACCAGGCTCCCTCATCTCTGGGATTCCCCAGGAAAGAACACTGGAGTGGGTTGCCATTTCCTTCTCCAATGCACAAAAGGTGCTCATTCTAACTGCTACTATTCAAAATAGTTTTGGAAGTCCTAGCCATAGTAATCAGAGAATAAAAGGAAGCCAGATTAGAAAAGAAGAAATAAAACTCACATTGTTTGCAGATGACATGAATCTCTACATAGAAAACCCTAAAGATGTCACCAGAAAATTACTACAGCTAATAAATGAATACAGTAAAGTTGTGATATAAAAATTAATACACAGAAATTCCTTGCATTCCTATACACTAACAATGAAAAAACAGAAAGAAATAAAGGAAATAATTGCATTCTCCATTACAACAACAAAAAAATAAAACATTTAGGAATAAATTTAGCTAAAGCAATAAAAGATCTGTACACAGAAAACTATAAAACATTAATGAAAGAAATCAAACAGATATGACACAGATAGATGGAGTGATCTACCATATTTTTGGATTGGAAGAATCAATATTGTGAAAGTACCTATACTACCCTAAGCAATCTATATATTCAACACAATCCCTATCAAACTACCAAAGGTATTTTTCAAAGAACTAGAACAACTAATTTCACAATTTGTATAGAAACACAAAAGACCCCAAACAGCCAAAGTAATCTTGAGAAAGAAGAATGGAACTGGAGGAATTAATCTTCCAGACTTCAGACTATACTATAAAGCTATAGTCATCAAGACAGTATGGTACTGGCACAAAAACAGAAACAGAAATATAGATCAATGGAACAAAACAGAAAGGCCAGAGATAAATCCATGCACTACTGGATACATTTTCTTTGACAAAGAAGGCAAGAAATATACAATGGAGAAAAAAACAAGTTTTGTTGGGGAAACATCAACTATGCATAAAAGAATGAAACCAGCAGTGTAAGAGGGTTCCCTTTTCTCCACATCCTCTCCAGCATTTATTGCTTGTAGACTTTTGGATCACAGCTATTCTGACTGGTGTGAAATGGTACCTCATTGTGGTCTTGATTTGCATTTCTCTGATAATGAGTGATGTTGAACATCTTTTCATGTGTTTGTTAGCCATCCGTATATCTTCTTTGGAGAAATGCCTATTTAGTTCTTTGGCCCATTTTTTTGATTGGTTCGTTTATTTTTCTGGAGTTGAGCTGCATAAGTTGCTTATATATCTTTGAGATTAGTTGTTTGTCAGTTGTTTCATTTGCTATTGTTTTCTCCCATTCAGAAGGATGCATGGGGCTGATGCACAGGATGATTCAAGTAGAGGATGTGGGGTGGGAGGTGGGAGGGGGCTTCGGCATTGGGAGATTGTGTTCACCTATGGCTGATTCGTGTCAATGTATGGCAAAACAAATAGAGTATTGTAATTTTTAAAAAAATAAATACATTTAAAAAAACAAAAAAAAAAAATAAAAAGCTGTATTAATATAGATTTATAATTAATAATTCCCCCATCCTACTTATTAATAATAAAAATATTAAACAATGCATTATAAAAAAAAAAGAATGAAACCAGAACACTTTCTAATACCATATCCAAAAATAAACTTAAAATGGATTAAAAAGCTAAATGTAAGAGCAGGAAATATAAAACATGAGGCTTATAGCACTTTCCCCCACCAAAAAAAAAGGAGCAGAACAATAACAGAACAAAAGTTTTTTAAAAATCAGAACATTAACAGATACATTAGAAAAAATAAAGATGTACATGAAACAACTGAGAGGTAAAACAGAAACACAATGGTGATTTTAAAAAGCCAGAGAAGACTGGAGGGTGTGGCTTAGGTGGAGGGGGTTTAGGTCTATGCTCAGAACACAGGCATCCAGAAAAGGCCCTGGAGGGTTGGGGGCCTGGGGCTTGGAGTCAGCGTGGGCTCAGGGGCCCCAGAGTTTCTCTGGCCTCCTTGGAGAATGTAGGATTAGGTCCAGGCCTCAGTGAGCTCCCTGGGCCTGAGTGGGTGAAGGACACGCTAGGTGAGCTCCTCCCCCCCTATCCTCTGATCCCCCACAGTTCCCTTACCATTGGCCTCTACTTTTTCTCTCAGAAAAAAACTATCAGGTTGGTGCAAATGTAATTGTGGTTTTGGACCCTGAATTTTAAATCATTATAACTAGGCTGTAATACTGTACTAATTAAAATAGGAACCATTACAATCAATACATTTTTGCCAATGAAAGAGACGTTTGTTTATTCCTATAGTGTATTAAATCCATGCTTGGGGATTTGATGAACTCTTGGAAAGCATTTTCTGCCTCCTGCTGGTTGTGGAAATGTTTTCCCTGCAAAAAAATGTTGAGATGCTTGAAGGAAGTGGTAGTCCACTGGCGAGAGGCTGGGTGAATATGGCAGATGAGATAAAACTGTGGAGCCCAATTCATTCAACTTTTGAAGTATTGGTTGTGTGATGTGTGGTTGGGCACTGTCATGGAGAAAAACTGGGCCCATTCCATTGACCAATGCTGGCTGCAGGCGTTGCACTTTCTAGTGCATCTCATCGATTTGCTGAGCACACTTCTTATAGAATGGTCTCGCTGGGATTCAGAAACCTGTAGTGGATCAGACTGGCAGCAGACCACCACACAGTGACCATGGCTTTTTCCTGGTGCAAGTCTGGCTTTGGGAAGTGCCTCGGAGCGTCTTCTCAGTCCAACAACTGATCTAGTCACTGCTGGTTGTCATATAAAATCCACTTTTTGGTCAGATTTCACAGTTTGATTGAGAAATGGTTTGGTGTTGTGCAGACTAAGAGAAGATAGCACTTCAAAACAGCGATTTTTAAAGGTTTTATTGAGCTTTTGCATCTTTACAATTTGCTTCAAATCCAAATGACTGTAGAGCAGTTGACAATGAGTTCTTTGGCAGCATCTTGTGTAGTTCTAAGAGGATCAGCTTTGATGATGGCTCTCAGCTGTTGTTGTCAACTTCTAATGGCCGGCCACTATGCTCCTCATCTTCACGGCTCTCTTCTCCCTTTGCGAAACTTCTTGAACCACCCTGAACTGTACATTTGTTAGTAGTTCCTGGGGCAAATATGTTACTGACATTGCGAGCTGTCTCCCTATTTACAACCAAGTTTGAACTTGAATTAAAAAAATAGCTTGTATTTGCTCTTTGTCTAACATCATTTCTATAACCTAGAATAAATAAAAACAGCAAGTAATAATCCATTAGGAAAAAAACATAAAGTGAGAAATTTCATTAAAATGAAGCATAACATAACCACATTTTACAATGTAAAAAGACAAATAGATACAAGGGATTAGATCTGATAGACACAGGGCCTGAAGAACTATGGACGGATGTTCATAACACTGTACAGACGGTGGTGATCAAAACTATTCCCAAGAAAAGGAAATGCAAAAGGCAAAATGGTTGTTTGAGGAGGTCTTACAAATAGCTGAGAAAAGAAGGGAAGCAAAAGGCAAAGGGGAAAAGGAAAGATATACCCATCTGAAGGCAATGTCCCAAAGTACAGCAAGGAGAGATAAAAAAGCCTTCTTAGCTAAACAATGGAAGAGAAACAGAGGAAAACAATAGAATAGGAAATACTAGCGCTCTCTTCAAGAAAAATAGAGATACCAAGGGAACATTTCATGCAAAGATGAGCTCAATAAAGGACAGAAATAGTGTACATCTAACAGAAGCAGAAGATATTAAGAAAAGTTGCTAAGAGTACACAGAGCTAAACAACAACAAAAAAAGGTCTTAGTGATCCGGGCAACCACATTGGTGTGGTCACTCACCTAGAGCCAGAAAACCTGGGGTGTGAAGTCAAGCGGACCTTAGGAAGCATCACTATGAACAAAGCTAGCGGAGGTGATGGAATTCCAGCTGAGCTATTTCAAATACTAAAAGACAATGCTGTGAAAGTGCTGCACTCAATATGCCAGTGAATTAGGAAATCTCAGCAGTGACCACAGGACTGGAAAAGGTTGATTTTCATTCCAATCCCAAAGAAGAGCAATGAGAAAGAATGTTCAAAACTACCACACAATTGCATTCATTTTACATGCTAGCGAGGTAATGCTCAAAATCATCCTAGCTAGGCTTCAACAGTACATGAACCAACAATTTCCAGATATACAAGCTGAACTGAGAAAAGCCAGAGGAACCAGAGATCAGATTGCCAACATCTGGTGGATCACAGAAAAAGCAAGAGAATTCCAGAAAATCACCGACTTCTGCTCCATTGACTACACTAAATCCTTTGATTGTGTGGATCACAACAAACTGAAAATTTCCTAAAGAGATGAGAATACCAGACCACCTTACCTGCCTCCTAAGAAACCTGTATGCAGATTAAGAAGAAACTATTAGAACTGGACATGGAACAATGGACTGGTTCAAATTTGGGAAAGGAGTACATCAAGGCTGTATATTGTCACCCTGCTTATTTAACTTATATGCAAAGTACATCATGAGAAATGCTGGGCTGGATGAAGCACAAGCTGGAATCAAGATCTTGTAAGAATGAAGCACCAGTATATGTTCAATACAGGATGCAGGATGCATGGGGTTGGTGCACGGGATGATTCAGGGAGAGGATGTGGGGTGGGAGGTGGGAGGGGGCTTCGGCATTGGGAGATCGTGGACACCTGTGGCTGATTCATGTCAATGTATGGCAAAACAAATACAGTATTGTAATGTAAAAAAATAAAAATAAAAATAAACTTACACACACACACACACACACACAAAAAGACTGCCAGGAGAAATATCAATAAAACCCTTATGGCAGAAAGCAAAGAGGAACTAAAGAGACTCTTGATGAAGGTGAAAGTGGAATGAAAAAGTCAGCTTAAAATTTAGCATTCAAAAACGAAGATCATGGCATCTGGTCCCATCACTTCATGGCAAATAGATGGGGAAACAGTGGAAACAGTGACAGACTTTATTTTCTTGGGCTCCAAAATCATGTGGACAGTGACGGCAGCCATGAAATTAGTAGACGCTTGCTCCTTGGATGAAAAGCTATGGCAAAACTAGACAGTGTATTAAAAAGCAGAGATATCACTTTGTTGACAAAGCTCCATCTACTCAAAGCTTTTGTTTTTCCAGTAGTCATGTATGGACATGAGAGTTGGACCATGAAGAAAGGTGAGCACTGAAGAACTGATGTTTTCGAACCATGGTGTTGGGGAAGACTCTTGAGAGTCCCATGAACAGTAAGGAAATCAAACAGTCAATCTTAAAGGAAAGCAACCTTGAATATTCATTGAAAGGATTGATACTGATACTGAAGCTGGAGCTCCAATACTGTGGCCACCTGATGTGAAGAGTTGACTTATTGGAAAAGACCCTGATGCTGAGAACGACTGAGGGCACAAGAGGAAGGGGGCAATAGAGGATGAGATGGTTGGATGGCATCATCGACTCAATGGACATGAGTTAGAGCAAATTCAGGGAGACAGCAAAGGACAGGGAAGCCTGGTGTGCTGCAGTCACACAGAGTCACATAGAGTTGGACATGACTAAGCAATTGAACAACAACAAATATACTGGCAAATTATTTTTGACACAGGCTTTAAGGTAAGTGGAGAAAGGACCTGCGTCCTTCCCAATGCCCCCACACCCCCGCCCTGCCCCCGCAACCTCACAAGCCCTCCAGTCTGTTCATCAGCTTTCACTGCCTCAGACCCGACTTGGACATCATTTTCCCCCCTCTGGAGTGGAATTCAGGGCCTCTCTCCACTGAGTCCTCTTTAGCCACATGCCCCACTCTCTCTCTCCATGCTGTATTGCAGGATACAAGTGTCTGCTCCTCTCCTGTCCTGCACACAGCACCCGGCATGGCCAGGGGAAAATCCCTTCCCTCAGCAGAGCCCACCACCCGCCTGCCCATGGAACATATTTCCTGCTGGATGGGGCACACTGTCTCTTCTCTCAGGTCTCTGTCCAGGCCCTGGAGGCCCTGGGATGGGGGTGGATCCTCTAACCATGTCTGTCCTGCTCCCTTTCCCTTTCCCCCACTTGCATGGGCCTCCTTGCTGTTATAGAACTTTGCAGAGTTCTTCTGCCCCTGAAAACTGTTCCCCACTGGAATGCCATTTTTTTCAGAGTCACACAGCTGCCCCTCAGCCACTACAGGTCTCTCCACTCACACACACACACACCCCTCATAGACACAGACACACACATAACGCTCATAAGCACACACACAAGCACACTTACACAAACACAATCACATACAGAGACACAGCAGGCCCTCCTTATTCCCCTTCCCTGCTTTACTTTTCTGCATAGAATTTATCACCATTTGTCAGACTATATGTTTGTTTCACTTTCTAACTGCCTCATCCCACACCTTGGAATGTAAGATCCCAGAGCACAACGAGATTGTTTACTCACTGCTACGTTCCGAGCACCCCTGGGAGGTGTTTAGTACAACTAGGTCTCCAGTAAATATATACTGAGTAAATAAACATCATAGAGCTCAGAATAAAAGAATTCTGACCCAGGTCAGGAAGTGCTGAGGCTGAGATGTGACCAGGGATCCTTGACCTCAGTCTGCAGAGTCCAGCTCTCACCATAGCAAGGTCTCATGCCTGATGTCCATTTGCCCACTGAACTGCAGCTTCACCCGGGGTCAAGTGTAAATGTGTTTGGCTCCAGCTGTGTCACTCGGGGTGAGAGGTGTCTGAGGTCACCTAAGCTGTGTCCGCCACAAATAGGCTGGAGATGCCCTAGGAGCCACTGGAGGGCTGGTGCTCCTGTTGGGCTGCACACCCACGGCAATGTCCCAGTCACCTGCTAGCCTCCTTGGGCCTGTGGACTCTCTAGGAATGGAGGCTCTGGCTTCCTGAAGGGCTGGAAGGTTCCGAGGGCCTCCATCTGTCCTGGATACCTGGGTCTGGACAGAAATCTGCAGGGATGCTGTGGAAACAAGTATGTCAGCCAGACAGCCCTGAGAACCCAGCACAGACCTGAGGCCTCCAGAGTCCCAACACAGCAACAAGAAGCCTGTGCAAAGGTTGCATGCTAAATATGTCAAAAATAAGTCAGCAAATCCAGATAAACCTCCGTATTTTTTTCATGCTTTACTAAGGAAGTAGAGATTTAAATAAAATGTCCATTGAGAGGGTATTTATCTGCCCACAAACTTGAATGTATATATGAAAAAGCTGTTAATATAACAGTGTAATGTTTGTTAAATCACTTTTCAAGTTAAAATGTACTACATTTTCAATACCTTTCCATTGTATAGGACTTTCCAATATGAAACATGCTTTTATACACATTATTCTTGATTTCAGTAAAGCCGGGTGAGACTGACAGGGTCATCATTACTACCCACGTTCTCAGAGAAAGAAGCAGGGCCTTGAGCTCAGTTCGTTCATGACGCCTGTCCAGGCCTCAGCCTGTGCCGACTTCTGACCAGCCCTGCAGAGCGCTGCCCTGCCCCACCTCCAACAGGAGCCCACTGCACTTTGGAGGGGGGTCCTCCCACCACAGGGGACATGCTCTCTCCACTCCCCCAACAGGAAGCATTTCATACAGTGTGGCCTAGAGTGGTGACCAGCAGGTCCACAAACATTCATTTATCTGACTCCCCACTCCCATGATCTTTATGGGAAAAGGGAACTGTCAAAATTCCCAAACTTTCAGGAACTGCACTGCATCCTTAACATTTTGTTAAGAAGGTGTACTCATGTCAAGTGTTCTGATCACAGTAAAAGGAAATTTTAAAAGAATTAGAGGATGAAGAAACTGAGAGAACAATCAGCTGTTAGTTTGAATGATGCTATTTTGGACAGCAAGGAGATCAAACCAGTCAATCCTAAAGGAAATTGACCCTGAATATTCATTGGAAGGTCTGATGCTAAAGCTGAAGCTCCAGTACTCTGGCCACCTGATGTGAAGAGTCAACACATTGGGAAAGACCCTGATGCTGGGAAAGATTGAGGGCAGGAGGAAAAGGGGTGGCAGATGATGAGATGGTTAGATAGCATTACTGACTCAATGAATATGAATTTGAGCAAACTCCAGGGGACAGGGGAGGACAGAGGAGTCTGGCAAGCTACAGTCCATGGGATCACAAAGAATTGAGCACAGTTTAGTGACTGAACAACAACAACAACAATAACCATTTAGAGTTAGTTTTAAGCTCTTCCATAAAATATTTATTGTTGGTGACTCTACAGTGCATGAGTCACTATCTTCCATCTCAAAAGCATCATATATTCAAAGAGTATAATTATTAACTTTAGATTTATAAGGGGAGAGTAAGTTGTAAAGTTTACACATGATAGGAAGTCCTTTCACTGTTAAAATAATATGCCAGGCACAAAAAATAAACCAAAGAATTTCTAATATATATTCAATTTTAAAATTAACTGAGGCTTGCTGCCACTCCCACTAATATATACACATAAATGCTCCCTTACTCCATCTCTCCCTATCATACATAATTTTTAAAAACTGTCACTAATCATTACATTAGCAGATTTTAAGTTAAATGGATAGTATCCAGTGCTTGCAAGTGGGGAAAAAAAGCAACCTTGTATTGATGGTAGTAATTTGGGACAAGATTTTAAGCTTCTTTTCAAGTGAACTTTGTCAATGACTATGCAAATTAAGGGCTTCCCAGATTTCTAAGGGCTCTGACCCTTCTAAGGGTTCCCTAGCAGTAAACAATCCACGTGCCAACGCAGGAAGTACAGGTTCAATCCCTGAGTTGACTGAAGAGCCCCTGGAGGAGGGCATGGTGACCCACTCCAGTATTCTTGCCTAGAGAATCCCATGGACAGAGGAGCCTGGTGGGCTACAGTCCACAGAATCACAAAGAGTCGGACATGACTAAAGCGACTTAGCACGCACGCACGTGTGCGTGCACACACACACACACACAAATTAAAGTGCATAGACCTAGAGAAAAGCAACTTCTTTTCAACTAATTTGTTTAGGGAAAAACTAGAGACACCATCAAGAGCATACTGGTTAAAAAATAGGCCATGGAGCCACAATAAGGAATATTTTTCACCAATTAAATAGAGTACAGCACATCTATTAACTTTATGTAAAGGTGATCTATTATGATTACAACCGAATGAGGTTTAAAAATCATTTGGTGCAAAAAAATTACAGAAAACAAAATTACCACTGAGAGATGCGGCATCCCACTCACCTCTAACTTCTCCTTCAGGATTCTCAGAATCATGTGATACTGACCATCAAATCAGCCTGGAAATATAGTATTTCCTTGCCTTCTCATGCAGCATGTCCAGCTCTCATTCAATCCTGCACCTATGAAGTGCGCAATAACTTTGAAGTAGTTCTCAGCATGCAGCACATCTGTGAATTGCTCAGAGAGCCCCTCTGCTGTGAAAGAGACCCAAGTGCTGCGTAGTCAGACAGACAATTAGAAAACACCAACATCAAACAAGAAGCAGATTCTATGGGAACCCTGTTTGCTCAGGAAGCAAAGGAACGAGCTCCTCAGAGTAAGGCCCTCCCCTTGAAATGGCTCAGGCTTTGTGACTTCACCAGTGATGGACAGAGCTGCTTATTTAGTTCAGCTGTAACTAGTGTCTGTTCCATAAAACCAAAGCTTTTTGCCCATGTGTATACAATTTGTTAACTAATTATTGATTTCCATGATCTAAAACAGACACAATGAACTGACTGACTGACAAGCAATTATCGGTATACCTTAAACTTCTCAGAAGTTTCCTGACTCTGGCAGCCCCAGGCCCAGGCTAATCTAAAGGGCTTTCACGTTTACTGTTGTACTACGACCCTGTCTTCTAAGTGTCTCCTGACTTTTCTCACTACAAAAACTCCTTGGGTTAAAGATGGAGATAGT
Organism: Nanger dama; assembly: GCA_917880005.1. Lineage (NCBI taxonomy): Eukaryota > Metazoa > Chordata > Mammalia > Artiodactyla > Bovidae > Nanger > Nanger dama. Next base: position 4,128,540 of record CAKJTW010000044.1, on the reverse strand, counting down.
CTCTATTATACTCCAATGTCCTATGGCAGTGCCAGGGCAGAACAGACATGGATTCCCATTCTGAAAGGATGTAGAAGGCATCTGACAATGCATTGGAGACATAGACATTCAGGGTTATTCCTTGTATTTTGTGTTACCTACAGACAGCGAGTGAGAAACATATATGGGAAACCAAAAAAAAAAAAGAAGTTGCAAGAAAAGGTCAAAGAGAGACACAAAAGACTGCAAGAATCCATTACATTGAGGGTAATGCAGACAGGCTTAAAGACAAGGCAGCATTTGGATTTATTTGCACAAAAGAATGGGCATTTTCAGGGAGACTGGCGTACTTGGATGGGTTTTGAGGGGAACATCAACAGAGTGGCTGAGGCAAGACAGTGTGGGCTAGATAAAACATGGTCCTGCTGGGATCCGGGGTCCTCATGCAGTTAGGGGACAGAAGCTTAATTAATCTCTCCACTGCCCCCTAGCTCAGAAACCAAGTCAGCCTTGACTCAGAAATCCCACATCCTCTTTGCCTGCGGACAGTGTAATGTACAAATCATTAAGTAGGTTCGCGCTGGTGTAGACAGAAAAAGGTTAGCAGTTCATTTTCACACCATGTTTTTAAAAGCAAGGCTTGGTGTATAAATACAATGTAGAAACTCTAAAAAAAACAAACATTTTCAGAGCTTTAAAACACCCTTGTTCCACATACACAGTGGGATGACACTGCACGTGGAGCCTGAAATCTGTGATGCCATTTGGAAAGCATGCATAGCTAGACCCTGATATCTGTTCTGGGGAGACTCACCCCTGCTGAAGCCATGCTTGTTTGCTTTTGCACTTTACTGAAAGCATTTGGAAGTGTCAAAACTTTCTTTTAAAAATAATCAATAGGTCTTTTTTCAGTAATCAAATTTTGCCATCAGTCAGTTCAGATGACTAAAATTTTTATGTAGCTTCCATTGTGAATAAAAGTAAAAAAATAAAATGATCTTGGCCTTTGTTGATGGGGGTTAGCTTGCTTTCCTACAAGTGCTATTTTAGTAATGAAAACTGTCTTTTATTTTTCCCTGCCTCATTTATGTTATGCTAAGCCAGCTTGTAAGTTCCCATTATAAAGACCACTCAGCCATAAAAAGGAACATCTTTGAGTCAGTTCTAATGAGGTGGATGAACCTAAAACCTATTATATAGAGTGAAGTGAGTCAGAAAGCGAAAGATAAATACCATATTCTAACACTTATATACGGAATCTAGAAAAATGGTACTGAAGAATTTATTTACAGGGCAACAGTGGAGAAACAGAGACAACAGACTTATGGACATGGGGAGAGGGGGAGGAGAGGGTGAGATGCATGGAGAGAGTAACATGGAAACTTACATTACCATACCTAAAATAGACAGCCAACAGGAATTTGCTGTATGGCTCAGGAAACTCAAACAGGGGCTCTGTACCAACCTAGAGGGGTGGGATGGGGAGAGAGATGGGAGGGAGGTTCAAAGGGAGGGGATAGATGTATACCCATGGCTGATTCATGTTGAGGTTTGACGGAAAACAACAAAATTCTGCAAAGCAATTATTCTTCAATAAAAAAATTAATTTTAAAAGCCATGAAAGATATACCTTATATAATTTAAATTCATTTGACCACTTCCTTATGAAATATCATGACAAAAACTAAATTACACTGTACTGCTGCTGCTAAGTCGCTTCAGTCGTGTCCGACTCTGTGCAACTCCATAGACGGCAGCCCACCAGGCTCCCCCGTTCCTGGGATCCTCCAGGCAAGAACACTGGAGTGGGTTGCCATTTCCTTCTCCAATGCATGAAAGAGAAAAGTGAAAGTGAAGTCGTGTCTGACTCAGCAACCCCATGGATTGCAGCCCACTGCCTGGAGAAGGCAACAGTACCCCACTCCAGTACTCTTGCCTGGAAAATCCCATGGACGGAGGAGCCTGGAAGGCTGCAGTCCATGGGGTCGCTGAGGGTCAGGCACGACTAAGCGACTTCACTTTCACGCACTAGAGAAGGAAATGGCAACCCACTCCAGTGTTTTTGCCTGGAGGATCCCAGGGACGGGGGAGCCTGGTGAGCTGCCGTCTATGGGTCGCACAGAGTCGGACACGACTGAAGTGACTTAGCAGCAGCTACTGCCTTCTCTGAAATTACACTATAGATACACACAAAGGCTTTCTTAAACACAGAAAAGGGTTTCTGGGGAAAACCTGCAGCGCTGAGAACCCTGCGGGATGCGCAGAGGTCAGGGCCCTGGCTGGGACTCCGGCTGACGAGGCAGGGCGTGCTGCGAGCCGGTGCTGCTGGGGCCAGCTCTGCCTAGCTCACCATAGTTCCTAAGGGTCTTCATTCACCAAGCCAGGGGTCTACAGCAGCCTTACTGCAAAGAACTTTAAAAGGCATCTCACAGTTTCTGAGAGTCATCTCTCATCCTTCTGTTAGCAAGCTAAATAAGCTTTCTTGATCCTTTCCACACAAGTCACATGTTCTGCCAACCATCTGATGAAGCCATGGGTTTCCTGCAGTCTTAAATTCTCTGACATCCTTCCTCAGTTACAGGAATGAGAAGCAGGCCTAGCCCTTGCGTCAGTGGTTCTGAACCAGGTTACACCAAATGCAATGCACCTAATCATCTGGATTCCTCCAAAAACATTTCTGATCTGAAACCCTACTGACAGTTTTCTGTTCTAATATTTTGAAAATTCAATTAAGAATCTGATGAGTGTCATATAAGCTCATGTGTTTCACCAAATAAATAAAAGATTATACATTGAAGGTGTCTGAGTTCATTCTTCCCTATGCCTGCGTCTTTATTTCCTTTGTCTAAACCAGAATAGTGGCTTAGACCTCCTCAGAGAACTGTGCAGGCTGTCAGATCAGAAGCCAAATGTCCCGTAACTTACTTTTCAGAAGTCTTCTCATGCCTGATACTGCCCACCATAGAAAGGGAGTAGATAGCTTCTGTCATTCTGGCCAAGAACACGGCAGCAGGTATAAGGATCCAATCTAGATTCAGCCATACAGAGAATCTTCATAATGAGAGGGGAAAAAACGCTTCTCATGATGACAGCTAGGTATTTTATCTGTAATTTGGTATGACTATTTGCCTTGCCTCAAAACTAAAAATTCATCAGAATGTGTTCAGATAAAAGCTATAACTTATGCAAATTCTGGGTTCCAGAGAGAACTCTCACTGAGGATTAAAACTCAATTCAAGCAGAAGTGCCCAGTAAATAGCCACTGGAGGGATCTGCCATACCAGCAAATACAGCTCCCAAAGCCTTTCTTTTTAATATTAAAAAGTCAAGCCATGAACATTCAAAAGTACATCTCCCCCAGTGAGTGGGGTCAGCCATAAGCAGATGGGCTCACTTGCAGGCTATTAGACACTGACTGTGAGAAGATGAGCTACTCGTAGCTTAACAGGATGGGAGGGCCTCAGTTCTGCCCAGCCACTCAGCGTTCAAAGCCTGTTCCTTCCCCCCTGCTCACGGAGCCAAGGGACACTGCACACAGTGTATTCCAACCCCTGTCTAGGCACTAGCCCCCTCTGGTCCACACACACAGGCATGATTATGGAGGGGAAGAATGCAAGTATGTACATTTCTTGATTACTGATTATACTTTTATCTTTAATTTAGAATCAGTAAATGAGTGAATATTTAATTAATTTTATGTGAATTTTTTTTTTAGAAAAGGGCAATAGTTAAAAAAAAAAAAAAAACTGCACCCGAATGTTTGTTACAATTCAGATCAAGTCCAAAATTCCCAACCCAAACAGCCTGATGAACTAGGAAAAGCCCTCAGCCTAACATCAGAATAAGCAAACCCTGGTTCTGTCACTGTGAATCCATCACTCTTCAGGACCTCAGTTTTCTAATTTGCAAACTAAATGTTTGTCAAGTTTAGTGCCTATAAGTGTTAGCTTTCACCATAGCCGACACTTAGTGGCTTAAAACAACAATCGTTAATTATTTCTCATGAGTCTGTATGTCAACTAGGTGGTCCTGGTTAGCTGGGTCAAGCTTGGCTCATTTAGGCTGAGCTCACTGGTGGGTGCCATGAGGAGATGTCTCACCTGGGACAGCATCAGCTGGAATGGCCCACCCCTACTCCATGCAACCTGGCATCCCTGGCCAACACACCTGGTTTCCCTGGTGGATGGGAAGGGTCTCAAGCAAATAAGTGAGAACAACAGGGCCTCTTGCCTCCCAGGCTTGGAAATGAGAGGTAACTTCTACCTCTTTCTATTGTTCAAAGTGAGTCTAAGCCTGATACAAAGGATAGAGAAAGAGACTTCTCTGAATGGCACAGATTAAAATGTCACACTGCAGATGCAGAGGGATGTGGACACAGAGAGGGGCGTAACTAGAACCACTGCTTGTAGGCAAGCACTCAAGATGTCCACTGAGCTTTAAAACAGTATCATGTATCACTTGTTCCCCAGTGGGTTTCCGAGAGATTATCCTCACTAAAAGCCAGCCCCTAAAATATCAACTTCTGCATGCAAAACGTGAACTGGGAATTATCTGGGGAGGACACGATTCTGCCAGGAATACAACCAAAAGAAAAGTAAGTCTGAGAAAGTGAGAGTCATTTTTATTTAATTCTCCACCAACCTATCCTTTGCCATTAAAGGTCCAGATGATGCCACGTCTGGGGCTGGCATGACCAGTTCTCAGAGCTGTTCAGGGATTGTGTTGGAGGCTATATGTTCAATTTACCTTACTTTCAAGCAAGGTTATGGAAGTGTTTGTTATTTTTAAAATAATGTTTATGCCTGGGATGGGCCCCACAGGCTAAGAAAACAAGTTTGCTGACAAACTCCCACAAGGCCTCTTTCATGAGACTGCTGTACTACCACTTTGTCCCCTTTTATTCCAGCCACTCCATAGACTGTTAGCCGTTGCCAAGATTTAAATTCAGCTTCCAGTGAAATTTTACCCATTCACAATATAGGTACCCTATTTTCTGAATTTATTTCTGGCTTTTGTACTTAAATCATCATGAAGACCTGTTTCTCTAAACACCTCCCCTGCTCCCATTCAACTTTAAATAGAACTTAATTTTTTAAAGTATCATTGTAATTCTAATAGTTCTTCATCCTATAAAAGAACAGGGTTTTCTATGTGCCTATTTTAGTACTCTCCTGTTGCCTCTCTACCCTTTGCCTTTGCATTTTCTTTCAGCAATTGCCAGTTCTTTGGAAATATTAACGACTGTCTTCACTGTTCACCACACCATTCTCAAAGGTGCTATGTTATATTCATGCCTGATCTTGCCAATGGCCCAAGATCAAGGTTCTGGTTAGCCCATGCTCTTTCTGAGAACCCTAGAGGGGAATCTATCCATGACTTTCACAGCTTCTGGTGTTGCCAACAACCTTTGGTGCTCCTTATCTTATACACTCATCACTCCAACCTCTGCCTCCATCACCGCTGGGCCCTCTGCCTCCATGCCTCTATGCGTCCGTCTCTCCTCTTGTATGGCAGTCATACTGAAGTAGGAGCCACTCTGCTACACTATCAGTTCAGTTCAGTTGCTCAGCCGTGTCTGACTCTTTGTAATCCCACCTATTACAGCACGTTAGGCTTCCCTGTCCATCACCAACTCCCAGAGCTTGCTCAAACTCATGTCCATCCAGTCAGTGATGCCATCCAGCCATCTCATCCTCTGTTGTCCCCTTCTCTTCCTGCCTTCAATTTTTCCCAGCATCAGAGTCTTTTCAAATGAGTCAGCTCTTCACATCAGGCGGCCAAAGATTGGAGCTTCAGCTTCAGCATCAGTCCTTCCAAAGAATATTCAGGAATGATTTCCTTTATGGTTGACAGGTTGGATCTCCTTGCTGTCCAAGGGACTCTCAAGAGTCTTCTCCAACACCACAGTTCAACAGCATCAATTCTTTCGTGCTCAGGTTTCTTTGTGGTCCAACTCTCACATCCATACATGATTACTGGAAAAACCATAACTTTGACTTGATCCACCTTTGCTGGCAAAGTAATGTCTCTGGTTTTTAATATGCTGTCTAGGGTCGTCATAACTTCTCTTCCAAGGAGCAAGTGTCCTTAATTTCATAGCTGTAGTCACTGCCTTCAATGATTCTGGAGCCAAGAAAATACAGTCCGTCGTGGTTTCCATTGTTTCCCCATCTATTTGCCATGAAGTGATGGGACTATATGCCATGATCTTAGCTTTTTGAATGTTGAGTTTTAAGCCAGATTTTCACTCTCCTCTTTCACTTTCATCAAGAGGCTTTTTAGTTCCTCTTTGCTTTCTGCCATAAGGATGGTGTCATCAGCATATCAACTACACTATGACCATATCGTAACTAGCTACAACAATCCTATTTCAAAATAAGGTCACATTCTGAGGTTCTAGGAAGGAGACATTTTGGGGAGACACTATCCAACAATAAAGGCCTGTTTATTAGATCAGCTGTTATTTATTGAACTTATAATAAGGTCATCATGCAAAAGACATTTCATCCTGACAAAAGCAGTCTCAGGGAGAGACTATGACTACCCCTGGACTATCTCTGTATTAAGAAGGAGTCCTGTAGCTTTTGAGGGCCTGGGATGACTCAAAGAAGACATGTGTTTCCTAGAGAGAGATTACTTTCTTCCAAACATACGTGAGTCCTTTGAAATGTGACATACTGCCTCACATTTCACCTGATCTAGAGATTATTCCTAGCTCCAAATGAGGAGAACCTGGACAATGACCCATGATGTTGGTGCTAAGTTATGTCCTCTAGAAGGAGTATTCTTCCTTTTGTCACTTCAGTATTCCATACATGGCATGTGTTCCAGTTTCACTATGGTAGTTTTATTTTACTTCTACAGATTTCATAATGTGTTATAATCAGAGCTTATTTTTCCTTTTCTAAATATGGGGGTTTTTTCCCATGCCACAGACAAGAGCTAAGAACTTGGTTTTCCAAACTTAGAAATACTGTGAGAAGAACTGAGTAAATGGTCAAAATATCAAGTGATAAGATGAAACAAGGTATATTAGTTGCAGTTCTTCAAAGAAAGAAAACCAATAGGACATATATAGAGAGATTTGTTAAAATGAATTGGCTCATAGAATAATGAGCAAGTCGCAAGATCTGGAAAATGAATGGGCAAGGTGCAGACCCAGGAGGGCTGGCGGGCAGCTCCAGTCCACGTCTCAGGGCCCAAGGGTAAAGAGAATCAATGAATGGGCAAGGAGGAGAACCCGGAGGGCCGGCGGGCAGTTCCAGTCCACGTCTCAGAGGCTACAGTAAAGAGACTCAATGATGGCATTCTTATTTGAAGGCTGCAGGCTCAAGGCATCAAGATTTTGTGTTTCAGTTTGAATAAAAAGAAAAAACTCGATGTTCCAATTTGAAGGTGACCAGGTATGACAAAGTCTCTCTGACTCAGAGAAGGTCAGCCTTTTTGCTTGACTCAGGCCTTCAAGAGATTGGATGAAGGTCACTCACATTAGGAAGGACAGTCTACTTGTACTTTGTCCACTCATTTAAATGTTAATCTCATCCAAAAAACACCCTCACAGACACATCTAGAATAAAGTTTTACCAAATGTCTGTGCACCCTCTGGCACACTCAAGTTGATATATAAAATTAACCATCACTCAAGCTCAGTCAGTAAAGGATCTGCCTATATTGCAGGAGACCCAGGTTCAATCCCTGGGTTGGAAAGATCCCCTGGAGAATAAAATGGCGACCCACTCCAGTATTCTTGGCTGGAAAATCGTATGGACAGAGGAGCCTGGAGGGCTACAGTCCATGAGGTTGCAAAAGTAGGACATGACTTAGCAACTAAACCACCACCAAGGGAAACCCACCTTCCATGTGCTCAGCATCTCTGAGAGCCTGGGTAAATAGTAACATGGACTATGTTTAAGCCCTTGATGTGACCCAACCGGAAATCCCTGCTTTGTGAGCCAGGGTACAACACAAGTGTGTGCTGGGCTCTGGTGATGATCAAAGTTGCACTACAGAGAAGATACAACCTTAGAACGTGCCCTCCCTCTGACCCACGGGCCTCAGTCCTAAACACTGTGTAGGACTAGAGAGAAACAAACATAGAAAACCTTTGGTTTTCAGAGCTACCTTCAGCTGAGTAAAAGAAAAGATTAGCTGATCACAACAGAGCCTGAAAAATCACCGGCCGTCTCAGGGAGCCATTTCTTTCATCTTTACCCAGTATCCTAAAAACACTCAGGAAGCTGATAGGGCAGCAGGGAGGAGGGCTCACAGAGATGGCAAGGACGATGCTCACGGTCCTCCGGGTGCCCCTGCCCATGAAGGTTAGCCCAGGAGACAACCCATTAAGTCAAGAGGGGCGTATGCAAATGAGTCCCTATTTGTCTTGGTGTTTCTAAAATTAGTGCACCCCAGAATAGAACAGAATAGAGGAGAAATGAGAGAATGAGTGAGCAGCTGCCCTGGAAAACGCAGCGGGGCTTGAAGCAGCCTAATGAGCTGGCATGCGGCTATATGAGCCCTTGGGGACATGTGGGTCTTTTCGTCCTAATTCCTGTTAGAAAGAGCGCAATGCTCACACGACTGGAACCGTATGGCTGATAAAACGTACACCGCAAACACAGCAGCAACACAGCGACTGCCCAGGGAGGCAGGGAGTGCAGAGCACGCTTCAGAAACCACATCCGTCCGGTGAGGCTGCTTTGCCAACATTGAGCCACCATCTGGCCAAGACTGCCCAGTGCCCAGCCTCGGGATGGTCTGTTCTGGAAAGTGGCAGGGGAAGACAAGTACCGCAAGTATAGAACCGGGTGGAATTTCAGCATCCAAACTCAAAGGCCTACATAAGAGCTACCCAGAGGGAGGCCTGTGGAGGGCAGACCATGTAAACACTCCCAAATCAATCCTGTCATTTATCAATGGAAGCTTCCTGGGCTGACTTAACAGAGTATCACAAATTTGGTGGCTTAAATCGACAGAAGTTTTTCCTCTCACAGTTCTAGAGATCAGAAGTCTGAAATTTGGACTTTGGCAGAGACTCACTCTCCCCAGAGGCTCTAGGAAAGACCTTCTTTGCTTCTTCCAGCTTGGGTAGCTGTCTCATTCCATGGCTTGTGGCACTATACTCTAGTCTCTGCTTTCTTCTTCCCTCTGTCTGTCTCAAACCTCCCTGCTTCCCTCTCATAAGGGCATTTCTCACTGGATTTAGAAGATCTCCAGATAATCCAGGATGATGTCATCTCAGGATTGATAAATTAATCCCATAGTCATAAGTCCTTTTACAAATAGGGCATCTTTCACAAAAGCCAGGGATTGAACGTGCATATCTCTTATTGACTGTTCTTCATTCTTCTGCAGAAGTGCAAGGTGAGATCATTTATAAGACATATCCAATGCTCACACTTTGAACCAGTAAATACAAGTCCTGTGGTCCCAGCATCCTTGTGAAACCAAGACAGAAAGAAACGAGTGCAGGGCCTGCAAGAAGGGCATCTGAGGTCTAAGACTAGCAAGATGAGGACTGGGAAGAAGCACTTGAAAATGAAACGCCCACAGAATTCAATGCTGAAACTCCGAGCTTCATTGCATTCTTGGAGGGACTGGTAGAAGGTAGACAATACAGGCATGTATTTGGCTCTCAATTGCCTGCATCCGGACCTTCATATTATGGTTTCTCTAGACTGGAATCTCTTACAACTCTCAATGTCTGACAGACAAGGGACTTTTTTCAGCACAAACATCACCTCCACTGGGAAGCCAACCCGTCTTTCTCACAGAAAATTAAGCTCAACAAAATGATTTGTAAATTCCTGGGACAGCAAAGATCACATTTTCCTGTCATGTGACTTCTAAAAATTATTCTAACTATGTAACTTTGAACATTGCTTGCAGTTCATCTTGCATGTTTTAAATGGTTTGACTTTCATCTTCAGTGAATTATTCAGAGGGCAGAGGGATTTCTTGTACAAACACCATAGTAAAAACTCTCCACTGGCTGCCTAAAAGTGTCCTCTTCCGGGCGCTGCCTTCACTTAGTCACCTGGTTGAGAATGAATCATATAACTCCCTTTTTCTGAAGACCCGCACTGAGCCCCACCCTGGAGCTGGCACGATGCTGCCAGAGCAAGTACGATTCGGTTTCTTTCCTCAGGCACCCACGATGCAGCTCAGTCAAGGCAGAACCCATTGACTTCAAAGTTGAATACGCCTTAAAAGTAACAAATTTATCCCACCAAATACTTCTAAGATATTTTGCTCAGTAAAAGAAGGCAGTCTTTCTGGTAAATAATTTTTCACATAACCTCAAGTGCTATTGGTAGCAAGTGTATTACTCTAAACAAATGAGAAGAAATGATAGTCAAAATAGCCCATCTAAGTTTTAAAAATTATTTCATTAATAAAAATTATGCTTGATTTAACTTGAAGTTGATCATTTAAGATTCACACACTGATACAGCAAAGACATCTTTTCCAAATGTCAACATTGAGCATAATCTGTTAGGTATTACTAAGATGATTACTGAAAACTACTTCAAGGGTGTAAACAGTGTCTCAGCCTTTTGAACCCAGCGGTTACTCCTGGAACTTCAGGATGAAGCCTCAGTGTGACATTCATTTCCTTTACAAACTATCCCCAGCCTGTCTTTTAAGCTCCACCTTCTAGTCTCTCCCACTTTCTACCTGTTCCTTGCATTTACCTGCCCAGCCACCCCCCTCTTCCCCCACACACACATACACTGTGCTACACTAAATACTAAATTTGATCTCTTGCTGTACCATGTAGTATCAGGCTACTAACTGATCTAAACCTCAACAGATGCACTGAACTTTGTTGTACACAGTAAGTGCCACATTCACATACAGAAGATCCTCAATAAAGGCTCTACGACAGCCCGACTTTTTCTCACCTCATAGGCCCCAAGCCCTTGTATAATCCATTTCCCCAGAGCGTAGGCATGAGCAGTGACTTGCTTCTAACAAAGAACATACAGAAAAGTGACCAGATGCCACTCCTGTAATGTCTTCATCTTGCTAGGACTCTTCCCTTGGCTGGCTCTGACGGAGCAAACAGCTACACAGCGTGGGTCCTTCCTTACAGCAAGGGTGACGGCAGTCTCTGGCCACAATAACAAACTGAGGCCCTCAGTTTAACTGCGTATGAACAATAACCACAAAATCTTCGGAGCTGAGCCTTCCTCAGTCAAGCCACAAGATGGGAACACAATGCTGGCCGACACCTTGATCTCAGCCCTGCAGATAGCCCAGCTAAGTCATGCTTTGAAGACCAGAGGGACCTAATTTCAGAAGAGCCAGAGGACTGTGGGAAATAAAGACTCGCTCTTAAAGGGTGCACACAAAGTCCCACTTGCTCTAGGACCTCGGGTAGAGCAGTGATTTGAAAGGAGCCTGGGTCAGACCCACCTGCTCATCCTGGAGAACCTCCTAGAGAGGGAGGCGGAAACTGGAGCTTATCCTGGGGGCACAGACACTGGTGGCAGCTATTTGGGAGCTCTTTCTACCACGTCAACACTGGTGTTTGCAAGTTTGGAACCTTCCCCCTAGTTTATTAGTCTCAGTAGCCAGCACCACCTGCCAGCCTGTGAGCACAAGTGCTGGGATGCCTCAACCAAGAAATCAGCGGGGCAGAGACGGCCCTCCCCTGCTGCCCTAAGACCCCCTGAGCCCACGAGCGCCCTCAGGACCTGGCCCTGCACACCAGGGCTTCAGCACAAGCCCCAGGACTAGTCTTACACAACAGGAAGCCAGCATCAGCCCTGGGACCTCCTGGGTCCTGGGCCCTGGCCCCACTCAACAGCAGACCAACACGAGCTCCACGACTCCATGGGCCTCTCAGTCACCACACTGGGATTCAGTAGCACCCAGCAGCAGACTAGGGATGTTCTCTAAATAAAGAAAAGAAAAGGAAAAAAGGCAGAAAAACCAAGTGAAGTGGAGATCTATCCTATAAAGAGTTCAATGTAATGGCTATAAGGGGAAAGGGTGGGATGGTTTGGGAGAATGGCAGTGAAGATGTGATTTTCCATAAGAAACGGCGCTAATCTATGTTTGGGGGAACAGGATGCTGGGGCTGAGCACGGGCAGGTAGGGATGGGGGTGGGGGTGGGAGGGGCTCGGCATGGGCGATTGTGTCACCTAGGCTGATCGGTCAATGTTGGCAAACAATACAGTATTGTAATTAAAAAAAAATAAATTTAATTAAAAAAATAAAAAAAAAAAAAAAAAAAACATGATCTAAGTACTTGGGAGAAGAAAGGATGAACAGGGTGAAGAGTCATAAATTTTTAACAAACAGTTGGAAAATATAAAGCAGAACTAAACAGAGGTGAAAAATACAATAACTAAAATGAGAAATATACTAGAATAAATCAATAATAGACTAAATAATACAGAGGAATGGATCAGTGAGCTGGAAGATAAGAGAAGTGAAAATCACTCAAGCAGAACATAGAGGAAAAGGGAATACAAACAAAGGAGGACGCTATATGAAGCCCTCAGGACAACATCAAGTGTGCTCTCATTCACAGCATAGGGGTCCCAGAGAGGAGGAGACGGCCGCAAAGGGGCATAAAATGTTCGAAGGTATAACTGCTGAAATCTTTCCTCCACTGGTAAAGGAAATAGCCATGTAGGTTTTCTGAAATGTCACAAAAACTGAGAGTCACAAACAGGATCAACCCAAAGAGGACCACATCAAGACATACAGTGAAATAAAAGACAGGAATTAAAGATAAAGAGAGAATATTAAAGGCAACAAGGGAAATTACATACAAGGGAACTCCCATAAGGGTATAAACTGATTGATTTTTCAGCAGAAATGTTGACCAGAAGGGGGTGGCATGCTATATTTAAAGTGATGAAAGGGAAATACCTACACCCAAGAATACTCTACCTGGCAAGGCTTTCATTCAGATTTGATGGAGAAATCAAGAGTTTTACAGACAAAAGCTTAAAGAGTTCCGCACCACCTAACCAGCTTTACGAGAAAAGATTTCTCTATGTAAAAAAGAAAAGGCCATAACAAGAAATATGAAAACTACAAAAGTAAGAATCTCATTGCTAAAAGCAAATAAACAGTAAAGGTAGTGAATCTGCAATATAAAAAGCTAGTAGGAAGGTCAAAAGAGAAAAGCAGCAACATCATCCATGTCCACAATAAGCAGTTAAGGGAAACACAAAGGATACTAAATATGGTAGCAAAACAGTAAACACAGGGAGGGAGTGAAAATGTACATTTGTTAAAATGCATTGGAATCTACCAATCAGCAACTTAAAATAATCACATATGCATAGTATATGTATGTATACTATACTATACTATGTATAGTGCGGGGAGTATAGTCAACAACTATGTAATATCTTTGTACGGTGATACAGAGCTAGACATCATGATGAGCATTATTAAATGCACAGAAATAGCAAATGACTATGCTGTGTAACGGAAACTAACATAATACTGCAGGTCAATTATATGCCAAAGAAACAGAGAAGCAAACAAACAAACTCATGGGAAAAAATCAGATTAGCAGTTACCAGATGCAGGGTGTGGAGTGGGGAACTGGATGAAGGTGCTCAAAAGATACAAACTTCCAGTTATGAGATAAATTAAGTGCTGCTGCTGCTAAGTCGCTTCAGTCATGTCCGACTCTGTGCAACCCCAGAGACAGCAGCCCACCAGGCTCCGCTGTCCCTGGGATTCTCCAGGCAAGAACACTGGAGTGGGTTGCCATTTCCTTCTCCAATGTATGAAAGTGAAAAGTGAAAGTGAAGTCGCTCAGTTGTGTCTGACTCTTCACAACCCCATGGACTGCAGCCCACCAGGCTCCTCCGTCCATGGGATTTTCCAGGCAAGAGCACTGGGGTGGGGTGCCATTACCTTCTCCGAAATTAAGTGCTAGTGGTGTAATAAGCAACATAACAAATAAAAGTAGCCCTGCTCTATGTTTATAAACGAAATTTTCTAAGAGAGTTCTCAACACAAGGAAAAAGTTTTTCTGCTTATTTTGGATCTCAATGAGATGATGGATGCTCGCTAACCCTACTGTGATAATCATTCATGACATATGTAAGTCAAATCATTATGTTGTACACTTTAAACTTAACAAGTACCGTATTTCAATTTGCTGTTGTTATTGTTTAGTTGCTGCATCATGTCAAATCTTTTGAGACCCCATAGACTGTAGTTCACCAGGACCCTCTGTCCATGGGATTTTCCAAGTAAGAACACTGGAGTGAGTTTCCATTTCCTTCTCCAGGGGATCTTCCCAATCCAGGGATCAAACCCTCGTCTTCCATATCACCTGCACTGCAGGCAGATTCTTTGCTGCTGAGCCACCAGGAAAGTATGTCAATTACATCTCAATAAAATTAGAAGAAAAAAATTCAATGAATAAATAAAATCTCTTCACTTCTTTTCCCTTTTAAAAAAATAATAATAATTCTCAAACATGGGGACTCGGGACTTCATAGACGATCAGGTGATACTGTTGTCTTTAAAACAAGCTTAACAACCAAGGTTTGTTCCACATGGTCAGTGTGGCCACCATGTAGCAGGAGCACATGCTGCGCTCAAGGAAGGCACCCTGCTGGCACCCACCTGGCATGAGGCTTGGAGGACCACGAGAAGGCGGAACCTCCAGAAGGCAGAGCAGATGCCACAGCTCCCTCCTCTGTCAGGGCAGAGATGCCGCCTCTGGCACGTGGGACCTCTTGAGGCTCAGTTCTATGGGTTGTGTGCACCCTTTCTTCTCTTCTCCTGAAGCAGGTTTCTATGCGATGGTTCTGGCTCTGCTTCTCCACCACGTATGACCGTCTTTGTGCACAGACACTGCAGGGCTCATAAATCTCTGGATCCAAGGAGTCGCCTCAGACTGGACAAACTGGCTGAACACTTTGCATGTTAAGCTAGAAGCAGTGTTTGACAGGGATATAGTTGCTTGCTTAGGACAGCAGTGACGTGCTTGTTCTACATTTCAAAAATTATCTGGTGACGAGAGGTGTGGACTGTTGCAGAAATAGTTAACCATCCACCAGAAGTCCACATTTTCCACTCCACAGAGTAAAAATGTCCCTGGGATTGATAAGCACTCTATTTTGCCGCCTGGAAGAATCTTAAAATAAGATGAATCTCTGGCTGGCTATGAATGAGTTTTCTAGAATAAGAAGGGTGCTTTAAGATAAGGCAGTAAGATGCTGAGACAAACTTAATCTATTTCACAGTATTAGAAAATGGATTGGGGACAGGAATTCCATTTATAAAATTTAAAGTAAATAATTTCTTTTCTTACAGATAAGATTCTTCAGGTCATAAGAAGGCTTTCAAGGAAAGTATCTAGCCTTCAGGGACATAGACAAGAAGAGACTGACATCACAAACAGCAGCACTGGGGATGAGGTGCTGTCACAGGAGGCTCTCATTTCTAAGGGCAGGATGAAAAAAGCAAGGTAGCATTAACTGAGATCCAGCTTTGCACATGGCTTAGCTATTGTCCTGATTTATTAGCTGTGACCCTGATTTCTTGTCTGTGCCCTGAGGCTGGCCAACAGGCAGAGAAAACTCTGTGACTTTTTATTTACATGAATTGGTACAGCCTGAGAGGAAGTGTCAAGATCATTTTTCCATATTCCCACAATTGTGAAGGAGAAAAGTAATTGCTATTCATCAGAAAACTTATTCTAGAGCTCCTGAAAAGACTGCTCAAGGGCTAAGATAGACATGAAGCCAGTTACACCTTAAAACCAAAATTCAGAGTAACTATCCATATCCGACTGTAGCCATAATTTTGGCATTTCCAGGAAACAGGTCTTCAGCATATTTAGAGCGGGTGCTTCCTGCCTGCTGAGGAAGAACCCATTCCTGCCACACTATCCCCAGAAGGGAGAGACTCCAGTGCCATGTAATATGTTTGTCTGGGCATTCCCACAGTTTGCACGTTGCCCAGTAAATGGAGAGAGACTGTTTTTCTGGACATGGGGTTAAAAATCAGAGATTTATCAAGCTCCAGCACCAAATCATGACGGATAAACAGGCTTTCCCTAAGAACACTCAGGTTTGCCGAGTCATCAGCGCATGCAGCAGTAAGGCCAGAAAGCAGCGACCAGGCTGTGTGTTAGTAACTGTGTGATCAGCACTGTCCCTCCTTGTTCCTTGCTTCTGCACAAATCCACCTGAGCAGACGGGACTAAGAGAAAAGAGGGCAGGGAAGCTGCAGGCAGTGAAAGCACAGATGTGGTCCTGCCTTGGCCTCTACGCGCGATGCAGCGCCACCAAACGCCACTGGCTAGCGGCAGCTCTGATCCAAAGGGTCAAAACAACAATACCAAAGTCACTGCTACTAGTCTGGAGGAGGGATTATGACAGGAACACACAAGCAGCCTCCCACTTCGGGTCACCTGTGCTGTAAATGCTTGCCTAGGATGCTAGGGAGCCCGGAGTTTGAAAAACAAAAGATCAGACATCTTTCAAATTAGTCAGGTGGAGAAAAATTAGAATGCAGTATCCAAGGGGATTCTCCAGTACTTCAGGACTTCCTGAGGTGGGAGAGGGCCTTGCATAATTCATTTGCATTTGCAAAGTAAAGCGGTTTCAGCCAGACAGTGGGAGACTGAGCAACTACCTGAACACAAACAAACATTAACTGGGTAGTTCTCTTTTTCTAAACTCAGCATAAAATATAACCACTTATCTCTGAGACATTTACTTCACTTTCTTAATTCAAAATTTTCTATTTATTAATACTAAATAAATATATGCTACCAGTTCACTCCATTCCTGGCTTCCCAGGGTGACTTCAGGGCCAGATGGCTTAGGGCCAACCGGGAACAGGCTTCACCTTCTTCCTTTATACCAATTATCATGAGCCTTAAGACTTCATCAAATCTTAATCTCCAAGACAAGAAAAAACAAGGATGTGAACTGACCACAAATTTTTCAGACTGTTGGTACGCACAATTCCATTCCCAAAGATACAGGACATTTTGTGGATGTGAAACTTACATTTTCAAGACTTTTATTTTAAACTCTATTTTACTCACTAAGAAGGATGCAGTCTAAAGGAACAGAAAAAGAAATGATGGCATAGTAACAGGTGTTATGGGGCCACAGTCACTCTCGATAATGAAAAATAGATACTGACTACTCGACAGATGGCCGTAACTACTCGATACTGTCCTGGAATACCCTGTGCCACATCAAAGGCACTGATGAATTACCAACGGGAAGCAATACCCCAAATTGATTTTTTGCCTCTTTTTATATTGGCACTAAGGACACAAAGCAAGGTTTAAACTGCACTCAGGCTGTTGGAAACTTTTGTTTTGCAGAGAAGGTGGCATAAGTGTAAACAGGATGTCCTCTCCTCACATGAGGATGATTTCCGCCCAGGGGTCTGCATTTCCAACCTCTGCCTCCTGGCCTTCTTGCTTCCCCAACACACTTGGAAAACTCTTCCTCTTCTAAACTGCTCTTTTTCTGGAAATGGCAGCTTGAATCATCTTTGAGTAATAGAATAATCACAATGCTCAGAGACCATTGAGGATGTCTGAAAACAGGCTTCTGTCCAGCAGTCAGAAGAGCACTGCAAGAAAGCACAGACCCACAGACTGCAAGCTCTGTGTTCTCATTTCTTCAGTGAGTGTGCACTGTAGAGGCACTCCATTTTTGCACGTGTGTAACACTGGTATATGTAATTTACAATGTGATGAGGTGAGTATTTCTTCTAATAAGATTTATTTCTTCCAATTATAAGTGTTATGCATTCCGATTGTGCAACATTTTGAATGAAGCCTTAGTAAAGCATGCTGAAAAAATGTAAATCACCCATAATCCTGGGATAACTACAGTGAACCTTTTAGTCTATACTGTGTCAGTCTTTCCGTCACTATTTACGTATAATACACTCAGACACACATATATGCACAGAGAGAAGTGAAAGGGAAGGCATAGATGTGTATACAGTCTGTGTATTCTCTGAATACACATCTTTGATACACAGAAGAACTATAGACTACATGGTATTAAGAACTTTTTAAGGTAACTCATTCATTTGATGGATGCAACAATTGAGATAGGTGCTTGGGAGAGGATTTTCACAATGACCCAGCTACCCCTGGAGGGAAGCAGTCTGACTCTGACCGCAATAATCTCTCCACTGGGCCCTGAAAGATAAGGAGAAGTGTCTCCTTGCAACTTGACACTAGATCTTGGGAATATCACAAGCAAAAATCCACCAGTATGACACACTGCTAAAAAGCCTGGAGCTGCTTAGGGGTGCTATGAGCAGACCCAAGGCTCGGAGGAACACTGTATTCATCCAGCTGTTTCTGTGACAGCAAAGATACAGGACTGCAAGCTTGCTGAGTAATTTGATCCAGGCCTTCTCTCAGACACCACTTTCCCTTGGGATTGGGAATCCCCTTTGCCAGGGGGAAAACAATCTATTTTTAAAAGTGAGGCGTTTCTGCAAGATGCCTGGATTTTGTCCTTGCTTTAAGAGTAGGATATTGTAATAGGGAAAAACCTTTTGTAATCCATTACACTTCAGTTCAGTTCAGTTCAGTCACTCAGTCGTGTCTGACTCTTTGCAACCCCATGAATTGCAGCACGCCAGGCCTCCCTGTCCATCACCAACTCCCAGAGTTCACTCAGACTTACGTCCATGGAGTCTGTGATGCCATCCACCATCTCATCCTCTGTCGACCCCTTCTCCTCCTGACCCCAATCCCTCCCAGCATCAGAGTCTTTTCCAGTGAGTCAACTCTTCACATGAGGTGGCCAAAGTACTAGAGTTTCAGCTTCAGCATCATTCCTTCCAAAGAAATCCCAGGGCTGATCTCCTTCAGAAAGGACTGGCTGGATCTCCTTGCAGTCTAAAGGACTCTCAAGAGGCTTCTCCAGCATCACAGTTCAAAAGCATCAATTCTTCGGCACTCAGCCTTCTTCACAGTCCAACTCTCACATCCATACATGACCACAGGAAAAACCATAGCCTTGACTAGACGGACCTTAGTCGGCAAAGTGATGTCTCTGCTTTTGAATATACTATCTAGGTTGGTCAGACCTTTTCTTCCAAGGAGTAAGCATCTTCTAATTTCATGGCTGCAATTACCATCTGCTGTGATTTTGGAGCCCCTCAAAATAAAGTCTGACACTGTTTCCACTGTTTCCCCATCTATTTCCCATGAAGTGATGGGACCGGATGCTATGATCTTCGTTTTCTGAATGGTGAGCTTTAAGCCAACTTTTTCACTTTCCTCTTTCACTTTCATCAAGAGGCTTTTTAGTTCCTCTTCACTTTCTGCCATAAGGGTGGTGTCATCTGCATATCCGAGGTGACTGATATTTCTCCTGGCAGTCTTGATTCCAGCTTGTGTTTCTTCCAGTCCAGCATTTCTCATGATGTACTCTGCATAGAAGTTAAATAAACAGGGTGACAATATATGCCTTGATGTACTCCTTTTCCTATTTGGAACCAGTCTGCTGTTCTGTGTCCAGTTCTAACTGTTGCTTATTGACCTGCATGCTGATTTCTCAAGAGGCAGGTTAGGTGGTCTGGTATTCCCATCTCTTTCAGAATTTTCCACAGTTTATTGTGATCCACACGGTCAAAGGCTTTTGCATAGTCAATAAAGCAGAAATAGATGTTTTTTTTCTGGAACTCTCTAGGTTTTTCAATGATCCAGTGGATGCTGGCAATTTGATCTCTGATTCCTCCGCCTTTTCTAAAACCAGCTTGAACATCAGGGAGTTCATGGTTCACGTATTGCTGAAGCCTGGCTTGGAGAATTTTGAGCATTACTTTACTAGCATGTGAGATGAGTGCAATTGTGTGGTAGTTTGAGCATGTTTTGGCATTGCCTTTCTTTGGGATTGGAATGAAAACTGACCTTTTCCAGTCCTGTGGCCACTGCTGAGATTTCCAAATGTGCTGAACTATTGAGTGCAGCACTTTCACAGCATCATCTTTCAGAATTTGAAACAGCTCAATAGGAATTCCATCACCTCCACTAGCTTTGTTCGTAGTGATGCTTTTTAGGGCCCACTTGACTTCACATTCCAGGATGTCTGGCTCTAGATGAGTGATCACACCATCGAGATTATCTGGGTCATCAAGATCTTTTTTGTACAGTTCTTCTGTGTATTCTTGCCACCTCTTCTTAATATCTTCTGCTTCTGTTAGGTCTATAGCATTTCTGTCCTTTATCGAGCCCATCTTTGCATGAAATGTTCCCTTGGTATCTCTAATTTTCTTGAAAAGATCTCTAGTTTTTCCCATTCTGTTCTTTTCCTCTCTTTGCATTTATCATTGAAGAAGGCTTTCTTATCTCTTCTTGCTATTCTCTGGAACTCTGCATTCAGATACTTATATCTTTCCTTTTCTCCTTTGCTTTTCACCTCTCTTCTTTTCACAGCTATTTGTAAAGCCTCCCCAGACAGCCATTTTGCTTTTTTGCATTTCTTTTCCATGGGGATGGTCTTGTTCCCTGTCTCCTGTACAATGTCACGAACCTCATTCCATAGTTCATCAGGCACTCTATCAGATCTAGGCCCTTAAATCTCTCACTTCCACTGTATAATCATAAGGGATTTGACAAGTTAATCACTAAAGGGACGTTTCCCATAAGCTTAAATTATACATAATGGCCCATCTCTGGGAACCCTCCCTTCTAGTTAAAGAGCATTAAGCAAAAAAAAAAAAAGAAAGAAAGAAATACCTTTGTTCAGCTCAAGGGAAACATCTTGACAGACCCACCTGTGAGTGACTGCAGAGAGGAAGAAATTAACACCTGCCCTCCTGAGGCTGAAGGGAACCAGGAAGTGTTTGACTTTACTCCCTCCCCTTTAACTCAGGCAATTTAGTTCTTTGGGGTATAAGCCTACCATCTTCTCAGGTGGCTGACTTTCTGAATAAAGTCATTATTCCTTGCCCCAACAACTCGTCTCTTGGTTATTGCCCTGTCTTGCAGCAAGCCGTATGAATTTAGACTCAGTAACAAATTTGGGGGAACTAGCCAGGAGCCTTGCTGCTTGTGGTCAGCCTGCCCTAGTTGGGGAATTTTCAGGTAACGTCCTAGCAGCTACCAGGACCACTTTTCCTGAGGATCTGCCCTCCAAAATTCCCTGACACAGCACTGGCTGTGCCAGCGCTGGGCAGCTAGAACAAGGAATCATCATTTGGGAGCCAATGGGCTCCTTACAGTAGGGTAAGTCACTCTGGAGTGTACAGCCAGGAACTCTATTTCCTCTTCAGTTATTGCTTTTTCTATGGAAAAAAGCCAATTTGTTTTGTTTTTGAGTGGGGTAGCCCGTTGGAGAGAGGAAAGAGTTGCCGGACTTCTACCCATTCTGTTGACCTGTTTGCTTCTTTGGAAGCTAGCATGTGTTTGTGCTTTGTCTTGAAAAGGGCGGAATGCTTCAACTATCACCTAAAGAAAGTCCTCTGAGGCACATTTTGGATAAGGGACCTGATTATAGCTCTGAACTCACAGGTGAGAGGAAGAGGATACCTTACCATAACAATATGTGGCCACAATGCCTGTTAAGATCCTCACAGGGGTTCAGGAAGGGTTATCTTGGGACCCTGTGCACCAGGAGCTGCTGTTCCTGCTGTGTTAATTACACCATTCAAGGTTTCCTGTGCTGTTTGCATATTTAAATCCCCAAGACCAAACCTGAGGGTTTATTTAGAATTTCTATTTGTTCTTTGGCTTTTTTTTTTCATGTGGTATTATTTCTCCATTCACAGCCAACAGTTCTGTGATACTTCAAACTTTTACTGACATCTGATGGAGGAAAGTAATAGGAAAAACAAAAAACAAAAACAGTCTGTTCTTGCCCAGAAGTGGGACAGTCCAAGGAACAAGAGAAAGGTTCCACTTCATTCCTAAAATCACCAAAACATACAAGTAGAAATGGAAGTGTCTTTTCCATAAATACAGGTATAAGGATTTAGTTATGCAGGCAGATGACCTTGAATCATCCCATTACCCAAAGCCCAATTTGAATCTAACGTCTTTTATTACTGATGGGCTTTACATTGTTGTGCCTAATTCACAGTTAACTTTTGGAATGGCAACTGTGAGTTCCCTGTGTTTGTATATGTGTTACAGATGTGTGGCACTGCCAAAATTAATGTGTAAAAGAGCTTAAAGAAAATTGCTTTTATCAATACACAAATATAAAGGAAACTGGCCAGAATGAGTTTCAGGTCCACATGATCTAGGAAATACTCAATATTGAATTAATATCTGTTGCTAAAGATAGCTTAGGCTTGTCAGTTTGATATCGATGTCTTGAGAATCAACATTAAGTGTAATACTTCCACTGTATCTAGGTTTACAAGAAACCAAATAATACCTTATTCCTGATACAAAGTTTGTCCACAGGAAAATAACAATGTGAGAAAGTTTTTAAGTAAGTAAAATAAAGATGAATGAAGCAAAGAGTTTTGGGGTAAACTCTATGGGGATAATACTTTGGGAATCATTATCTAGAACAGCCTCTCCAGATTTTCAAAACTTGAAGCTAAACTAAGTTCTAAAATAAGACTGAAATTAATTAAGAAAATAAATTTTAAAGATATAGTGATATAAAACCTGAATTTGGTTCTCTAAAAGGACAAAGTTTTCTTAAAATATTGAACTGCTTTTGGTAATAGATTATGAGTTTGTTTAAGTGATCTGTAGTGACCACTGAGATCTTATATTATCTCTGGTTAAATTTTTTTATATTTTTGACAAACTTATCTAGTTCTAAATGGGGTTGATTTGACCTCGGGCTAACTTTGAGGTTTTCCAGAATGCCCCTACAATACCTGAAATCATTTGTTTTCTTTCCATCTCAGGAATATTAAACTAATTGAGCTTGTTTGGTGTGTTGAATTGCATGAGAGGTATCATCAAATGAGTGATAAAACTTTTTAGACTGTATTATATGGGTAAATATTATTAATATATGTATTATATATTATTAATATATATATTCTAGAAATTGTACGGGGTTCCTAAAATTCTGGTATATTCTGGTAAATGATCAGTCATAGTTTCGAGTAAAGTGAAAGTCACTCAGTCGTGTCAGACTCTTTGCAACTCCACGGATAGTCCGTGGAATTCGAATATCAGAGTGGGTAGCCTTTCCCTCCTCCAGGGGATCTATCGAACCCAGGTCTCCCACATTGTAGGCAGTTTCTTTACCAGCTGAGCCACAAGGGAAGCCCAAGAATACTGGAGTGGGTAGCCTATCCCTTCTCCAGCAGATCTTCCTGACCCAGGAATCGAGTCGGGGTCTCCTGCATTGCAGGTGGATTCTTTACCAGGTGAGCCGCAAGGGAAGCCCATTGTCACAGCAGTAGTCAAATTTCTGTTGACAGGCACTGCAAGTCCACTTGGTTGATGCCATAACAAAAAGACATTCTTTTAGTATTTGGGCTTCCGCGGTGGCAAGGCTTGAAAAGGAAAACCAAGCAAAAGTGGTTGAACAAAATTCAAGAAAATCAGCAAAACAAATAAAGACCTCTCTGAATTTTTGGAAAGGATTTTATGAGACCTACAGACATCAGGTCCTCAGGCCCCTAAAAATATTAGAATGGTAGATTTGATCTTTGTGGGCAAAATGCATCAGACATCAGGAGAAAGTTGCAAAAATTAGATGGTACATTTGGAATGAACCCTTCTCAACTGGTAGATGTTGCTGTTAAAGTATTCAACAGAGGTTAGCAATAGAAGAAAGAAGATGCGAGACCAAACATCACTTTTTTTTTTTTTGGCAGTGGAATTGGATTCCCAAATGGCAAGTAACCTGAAGTAAGGCTGTACTGGGGACGGAGCAATGTGCCTATTATAAGGAGGAGGGACACTGGGAAACAGATTCCCTAGACTAAAGCAGAACAATGAGAGAAACTCATGTATGGCAGAGAGAGGAGCACTCTGAATGAAGAGGCCAGGGGGCTCCCTTGGATTTGAGGGGCCTAATTCCCCACAGAAGCCTCAGGTAAAACTGACATTGGGGAATGGGCTGATTATTTTTCTGATAGACCTCACCCTGAAGTTATTCACTAGAAAACTTTGAATCAGAGTCCACCAAAGGACTGAAATATAGACTTTACTGAAATGCCCAAACTGCAAAATTGCAGTTAACATGCTAGTGTTTGTGAGGACACACTTTCAGGATGGACGGCAGCATGAGCCACACGGACATAAAATCTCTGAAGTGGTGCCACTTAGAGAAATTATCCAGCTTTGGACTGAAGTGTTGACACAACATTCATCCTACAGACCACAATCAACAGGAAGATGAACCATATATTAAAAGCCAAGAAAATGAATCATATATTTAAGAGAAATGTCACTAAAATGTCAAGAATCATTTAGCTTGGGATAAGACCTTGCCAACTGCCCACTACAGATCAGAAGCAGGCTTAAATTAAGCCTCTTTATAATACTGTATTCTGGATATCTGCCCAGGTACTTGTTCTTGTTTAGTTGCTCTATTGTGTTCAAGTTTTTGTGACCCATGGACTGTAGCACACTTGGTTTCCCTGCCCCTCACTTTCTCCTGGACTTTGTTCAAATTCATGTCCATTGAATTGATGATGCCATCCAACCATCTCATCCTCTGTCGTCCCCTTCTCCTCCTGCCTTCAATCTTTCCCAGCATCAGGGTCTTTTCCAATAAGTCGGCTCTTTGCATCAAGTGGCTAAACTATTGGGGCTTCAGCATCAGTCCTTCCAATGAATATTCAGGGTTAATTTCCTTTAGGACTGACTGGTGTAATCTTCTGTAGTCCAAGGGACTCTCAAGAGTCGTCTTGAGCACCACAGTTCAATTCTTTGGTGCTCAGCCTACTTTATAGTCCAACTCACACATCCATACATGACTACTGGAAAGACCATAGCTTTGACTACGTGGACCTTTGTTGGCAAAATAATGTCTCTATTTTTAATATGCTGTCTAGGTTTGTCATAGCTTTTCTTCCAAGGAGCAAGTGTCCTTTAATTTCACAGCTGCAGTCACCACCTGCAGTGATTTTGGAGCCCAAGAAAATAAAGGCTGTCACTGTTTCTATTTTTTACCCATATAGAAGAATCAATGCTAAAATACCTAGAGGTTGCCAGTTATATTAAAACTTTTGGGCACTATACTATTCATGACTTTACCTCCAACAGGTTTGTCATCCAACTGAAGTAGATAATTCCATTATAGCTGGAGAAGTGGTAACCAATTTGTTTCAGTTCAGTTCAGTCACTCAGTCATGTCCGACTATTTGAGACTCCATGGACGGCAGCACGCCAGGCTCCCCAGTCCATCATCAACTCCAAGAGCTTACTCAAACTCATGTCCATTGAGTCAGTGATGCCATCCAAGCATCTCATCCTCTGTCATCCCCTTCTCCTCTTGCCTTAAATCTTTCCCAGCATCAGAGTCTTTTCAAATGAATTAGTTCTTTGCATCAGATGGCCAAAGATTGGAGCTTCAGCTTCAACATCAGTCCTTCCAATGAATATTAAGGACTGATCTCCTTGAGGATCAACTGGTTGGATCTCCTTGCAGTCCAAGGGACTCTCAAGAGTCTTCTCTAAAATCCGTTCAAAAGCATCAATACTTCAGCACTCAGCTTTCTTTATGGTCCAACTCTCACATCCATACATGACTACTGGAAAAACCATAGCTTTGACTAGATGGAACGTGGTTGGCTAAGTAATGTCTAGGTTGGTCATAGCTTTTCTTCCAAGGAGCAAGCATCCTTTAATTTCATGGCTGCAGTCACCATCTGCAGTGATTTTGGAGCCAAAAAAATAAAGTCTCTCATTGTTTCCATTATTTCCCCATCTATTTGCCATAAAGTGATGGGACCAGATGTCATGATCTTTGTTTTCTGAATGTTGAGTTTAAGCCAACTTTTTGACTCTCCTCTTTCACTTTCATCAAGAGGCTTTTAGTTCTTCTTCGCTTTCTGCCATAAGGGTGGTGTCATCTGCATATCTGAGGTTATTGATATTTTTCCCAGCAATCTTGATTCCAGCTTGTGTTTCTTCCAGTCCAGTGTTTCTCATGATGTACTCTGCTTATAAGTTAAATAAGCAGGGTGACAATATACAGCCTTGACGTACTCCTTTTCCTATTTGGAACCAGTCTGTTGTTCCAAGTCCAGATTTAACCGTTGCTTATTGACCTGCATACAGATTTCTTAAGAGGCAGGTCAGGTGGTCTGGTATTCCCACCTCTTGAAGAACTTTCCACAGTTTATTGTAATCCATACAGTCAAAGGCTTTTGCATATTCAATAAAGCAGAGATAGATGTTTTTCTGGAACTGTCTTGCTTTTTCTATGATCCAACAGATGTTGGCAATTTGATCTCTGGTTTCTCTGCCTTTTCTAAATCCAGCTTGAACATCAGGAAATTCACAGTTCACACACTGTTGATGCCTGGCTTTGAGGATTTTGAGCATTAGTTTGCTAGCGTGTGAGATGTGTTCAATTGTGAGATAGTTTGAACATTCTTTGGTATTGCCTTTCTTTGGGATTGGAATGAAAACTGACCTTTTTCAGTCCTGTGGCCACTGCCGAGTTTTCCAAGCTTGCCGGCATATTGAGTATAGCACTTTCACAGCATCATCTTTTAGGATTTGAAATAGCTCAACTGGAATTCCCGTCTCTTCTACTAGCTTTGTTTGTAGTGGTGCTTCCTAAGGCCCACCTGACTTTACATTCCAGGATGTCTGGCTCTAGGTGAGTGATCACACCATTCTGGTTACCTGGGTCATGAAGAGCTTTTTTGTATAGTTCTTCTGTGTATTCTTGCCACCTCTTGTTAATATCTTCTGCTTCTGTTAGGTCCATATCATTTCTGCCCTTTATTGAGACCACATTTGCATGAAACATTCCCTTGATATTTCTAATTTTCTTGAAGAGATCTCTAGTCTTTCCCATTCTATTTTTTTCCTCTGTTTCTTTGCATTGATCACCGAGGAAGGCTTTCTTATCTCTACTTGCTATTCTTTGGAACTCTGCATTCAAATGAGTATACCTTACCTTTTCTCCTTTACCTTTAGCTTCTCTTTTTTTCCGCTATTCATAAGGCCTCCTCAGACAAACATTATTTGCCTTTTTGTATTTCTTTTTCTTTGGGATGGCCTTGATCACTGCCTCTGGTACAATGTCACAAACCTCCATCCATAGTTCTTTAATTTTGTCCAAATAAATAGCTCAGGAGGAAAAGGAGTACGTCAAGGCTGTATATCGTCACCCTGCTTATTTAAATTATATGCAGAGTACATCATGAGAAACGCTGGACTGGAAGAAACACAAGCTGGAATCAAGATTGCCAGGAGAAATATCAATAACCTCAGATATGCAAATGACACCACCCTTATGGCAGAAAGTGAAGAGGAACTAAAAAGCCTCTTGATGAAAGTGAAAGAGGAAAGTGAAAAAGTTGGCTTAAAGCTCAACATTCAGAAAACAAAGATCATGGCATCCGGTCCCATCACTTCATTGGAAATAGATGAGGAAACAGTGGAAACAGTGTCAGACTTGATTTTTGGGGCTCCAAAATCACTGCAGATGGTGACTGCAGCCATGAAATTAAAAGATGCTTACTCCTTGGAAGAAAAGTTATGACCAACCTAGATAGCATATTCAAAAGCAGAGACATTACTTTGCTGACTAAGGTCTGTCTAGTCAAGGCTATGGCTTTCCCTGTGGTCATGTATGGACGTGAGAGTTGGACTGTGAAGAAGGCTGAGTGCCGAAGAATTGATGCTTTTGAACTGTGGTGTTGGAGAAGATTCTTGAGAGTCCCTTGGACTGCAAGGAGATCCAACCAGTCCTTTCTGAAGGAGATCAGCCCTGGGATTTCTTTGGAAGGAATGATGCTAAAGCTGAAACTCCAGTACTTTGGTCACCTCATGCGAAGAGCTGACTCATTGGAAAAGACTCTGATGCTGGGAGGGATTGGGGGCAGGAGGTGAAGGGGACAAATGAGGATGAGTTGGCTGGATGGCATCACTGACTCGATGGACGTGAGTCTGTGTGAACTCCGAGAGATGGTAATGAACAGGGAGGCCTGGCATGCTGTGATTCATGGGCTCGCAAAGAGTTGGACATGACTGAGTGACTGAACTGAACTTGGGGAACTGGAACCAAAACTCTAAGTTTAATTTAACTGAATAAATAAAATGCTAAGCAATCCCATGGGATTCAAACAGTCATGAAATACAAAGGATTGACTAAAGGTCCTAAGGAATATTCATGACCTCCATTCAACAGAATGGTCTTCCTTTCTTTTCCCACAAGATGGTGGAATGGATGTTGATAGTGGGGAGTTGTAGGGAAGAACATTTTGTAATCTATTATAAGCTAATTACTTAAAGGATATTGCCTATAGGCTTAAATATCACAAAATGGCCCATCTCTGGGAACTCTGTTTCGTAGGTAATAAGCCTTAAGCTAAAACACATTCGGCTCACAGAAGACGTCGTGGCCAGGCCCACCTGTGGAATGGCTACTGCTGCTGCTGCTAAGTCACTTCAGTCGTGTCCAACTCTGTGCAACCCCACAGACAGCAGCCCATTGGGCTCCGCCATCCCTGGGATTCTCCAGGCAAGAACACTGGAGTGGGTTGCCATTTCCTTCTCCAATGCATGAAAGTGAACAGTGAAAGTGAAGTCACTCAGTCGTGTCTGACTCAGCGACCCCATGGACTACAGCCTACCAGGCTCCTCCGTCCATGGGAGTTTCCCAGGCAAGAGTACTGGAGTGGAAGAAATTATCACCTCCCCCCAGAGGCTGATGGGAACCAGAAAGTGTCTCCCTTTATTCCCTCCCCTTTTAGTGTAAGAGGAGCCTGAATTCTAACTCTGATAAGATGGTCCTATGGGGCACGAGCCCACCATCTTCTCAGTTTGCTCGTCTTCCAAATAAAGTTATTCCTTGCCTCAACAACTTGTCTCTTGATTACTGGCCTGTCATACTGTGAGCAATACAAGGTTGGACTCAGTAACAACATGGCAGGCAAACCCCCAAGTGCTGGACACTTCAGAAGATTCAGAAAGTCTGGAAGAGTGAGAGATTAGGGGCCCTGATTAGATCTGAACTGTGGTGTTGGAGAAGCCTCTAGAGAGTCCCTTGGACTGCAAGGAGATCCAACTAGTCCATCCTAAAGGAGAGTCCTGGGTGTTCATTGGAAGGACTGATCTTGAAGCTGAAACTCCAATACTTTGGCCACCTGATAATAAAGAACTGACTCATTTGAAAAGACCCTGATGCTGGGAAAGATTGAGGGCAGGAGGAGAAGGGGATGACAGAGGATGAGTTGGTTGGATGGCATCACCAACTCAATGGACATGGGTTTGGGTTGACTCTGGAAGTTGGTGATGAACAGGGAGGCCTGGCATGCTGCAGTTCATGGGGTTGCAGAATTGGACACGACTGAGCGACTGAACTGAACTGATTAGATTGAAGTCTTCACTACAGCTCTGAGGAAATGTTTTTCACTTTCCTTTTTGAAAGGGTTAAAATCAGCCTGTTCAGAGCCCTGCCATTTTGCAGTTCCACTGCATATTTATCGTAAGTGCATATCACATATCACATATGCCCTATCCTATCTGTGACCAGTAAAGCTTCTGCTAATGCATCAGATGCAGAAATACCGCACTGTGCCACTTATCCACATACTGCCTCTCAGCTCTGAATCTCTCCATTGCCTAATCCATGAAAGTGGATCTGGGCCCTACAAATGATTCCTTGGCCAACTGGCAGTAAGTTTTGTCATCGGGGATGCTGGAGAGACACTGTGGAGGTTCTGCTTCTGGGCTCCGGAGTGCTCCTTGAGCTGGCTGCTAGAGCACGGCCACATCTCCAGGGCCCAGCTGCTTCGGTGCATGGGCTCTTCGAGCTCCAGGCTCCAGAGGAACAGCCCCGCCCTGTGCCCAGCTCCTGCAGCACATACCTCCACAGTATAGAGTATTCAGTGGCAGCCAGTGGCCAGCAGCTTCACAGCACCCTTCCTGGGTGGTTTTGTACTAGAATGACTCCTTGGGTAAATGGGTTTCCCCAGCAAATTGGAAGGTGGGTTTCTGGCAAGTTCCACTACGGGACCACAGTGACTCCTCTGTTGTCCAGCGAGCCATGGGCACAGACCCTTTGACAATGTCTGCATCTCAGCCCAGGGTCCCCTCCTGGGGTAGCTATCCTCCTTCTACATGCTATGACTTTATTTATGAGTGTTCTCTGTGCTTCTCCCTAGCCCATCCCCTTTACATCAACTCCATTATAGTTAGAGCAATTCTTTATACTAAGAAAACTACATGGAAGTCATCCTGTTCAGGCTTCAGAGACAAGAAAGCAGAGCAGGCCTCTGACCTCGCTTCTGACCTGTCTGACCAGGCACACCTGAAAATGTGTCTGCTTTGAGTGCAAAACAAGCAGCCCTGCGGATGAGAGAGGGCATGGGCTGGGATTGTTGAGCCCCTACAAGGGATCTGGCCAGCGGCCCGGGGGCTTAACAACTTTTCAAGATTTGCAAGACAAAACAAATAACATTGTTCAAAAAGAAAAAAAAATAACATAAAACCAGAGCTGCAATGTGTTTGCAGCCTGGGATTATAAGCAGGAATCCTCAAAGTGCAATTCTGAAGTCTGAACAGTGGAGCCGAGGCACTGCCTGGGACCTTTTCCCAAATGGGACTCCAGATTGCTGCTTGCTGTCTGAGTCTGGGATGCCGCCTGGATGTCAGTCAAAACCCAATCTGATGATACATGCACTGTTATTACCCTTTACTATTCTATTTCTCTTTCCTTTAATGATTGCTTATTGCCAGTATGATAGATCATTCCCTATTAAATATTAAAATTATTTATTTGTGTATAATGAATGGCTTCTTTTGTTAAGAAATCCTTTGAATCTGAAATGAAAGTTAAAGCTTCCAGCACATACACCTTCCCCCTGAAACTACCCTGTAGCTTCTTTCTCCTGAGCTGACCTGACAGACACAGGCATCAAGCTGTCAAAGTTCTGAGGCTGCAGCCAGTACATACTGACTCAACTGAGAACAGTAGAGGATTCAGTGCAGGATGTGCAGCAGTTCACAGAACGAAGGGAAGGCGTGGAGGCCAGGCTTGCGAACGAGATAGACCTTGGCAGATGGAGGGTTCTAGGAGCCAAAGCTGATGGGAAGGGCCTGACAGGGTCAGCCTCCCTAAAGCTGAACCTGGAAGATGCTGCGCAAGCCACATATGTAGGGCGTGCCCAGGAGTGGCAGAGGCAGGGAAGCAAGGGAGGGCAGGAGGGAGAGCCAAGCAGGGTCTTAGCTGGAGGCAGACTGACCTCGTGGGGGCACTCTGGAGCACAAACACAACGACAGAATTATTCCACTAAGCAAAAGTGCCAGGCTCTTGCACTAGCTGCCACTGGCAAGCCCTCCTCCAGGCAGGGTGGCTCCATTCAGCCAAGGGATGTTCTCTGGAAAGTGGCTAAGTTGGCAACACAACAGCAGCATCTTCCAAGACATCATAAGAGAAGTAAGGAGAGAAATGGCAGCCTCAAACAGACACAGGGAATGACCCTCTGAATGGGGACAGACTTCACCACAATCTTGCCAGCAGCAGCTTTAAGATGAAACACAGGAGTGAGACGGCAGCGAAATGCAAACAGCTGAAGCGCTTCCAAGCCTTGTTCGCTGTTTTCATCTGAATGAATCCTCCCAGTTCCATGTGATTCCAAAACATGTCCAGTCTCACTAAGCTGCAGACCCCCTGGCTTGGGAGGACTGGAGCAGAGCAAACCATATGCCTCCTTGATTAAGTGCAGAAGAGAGGAAGGCCGTGGAGCTTGTAAGATGTTCGAGGTGTTTGGGAAATTTTTAAATCTAGCAATATTCAAGTATATATCAATTGTTTCATTTTGCTTGGAAGATGCTAGTAGTCAAATAGTTCCTATCTTCCCCAAAGTATACTCACATGGAAGAGATCTGTGTGTTTCTTCATTGTTTGTTTCTGATTCCATTTGTCTCACTTGCCCTTGACATGCTGCTTTGCAACATTTCAACATGTACTCTGAGTTTAGCTATGCAGTATTTTAAATAAATGTTAGCAGTCTCTTCACTTGAAGAGCAGAATTAACAGGATAAAATCAGAGTAGAATTAACAAGATAAAATCAGAAAAGGATTATTTTCAAAGCACACGCATGAAAATGGTGCTGTTTCCCAAGATGAAGGGGAATGGGAGTCCAGAAAAAGTGACCTAGGTGTAGCCTCCTGAGCCATGAGCTGGCCCTCCTTCTCCCTGCCCCTGCAGCTGCGCCTCCATCTCTGACACCTTCTATACCTGCTCCGAGGTTAAAGAGTCTTTTTTTCCCAACAAAGATTTGTTTCACTGTGTTTTCCACACAGATAGAAATAAGACTTTTTTGATGGGGAAAAAAAGTCTTTACAAAAACAATCTATAATTAAATCAGTAACAAAATTTAAATAAGTACTCTGCATTTGAAATTCAATTTTACAGACATTCAAGATTAGTGAATTCTGGTAGGAAAAAGAGACTAGCAGGAAGGGAAAAGATATCCTTTCAACTAACGAAAAATCATAAACTCTTTTCTTTAGATTGTTTTGGGGAAACACATGGCATAGTTATTTAAGAAAGGTTATTTAAGGGAGACTTAAAGAGTTTCAAGTTGAGTGATCTTCAGACTGAAAACTATTTTAAGATTTTCCAAGAAATTAAAGCTTTCCTTGCAAGGGTGGACAGCACTAGTCCTTCCTGAAAGTCCTGCAATGGCCTGATTCCAGTTTTAAAGGCGTCCATTCTGGTGGCACCTCTCCTTTTTCTGCCAGGAATATTTGAACCATAGCTGAAAACACACACAGCATTTCATTCAAAGCAGTCCCAATTGTTCCTAAAGGTTAGTGAGATGCTTTTTCTTGCCTAAAGTTTGAGCCCATGATCTTCCAGAGCACTTAGCAGCAAGGTTTAAGCACCACATGGCAACCCACTCCAGTACTCTTGCCTGGCAAATCCCATGGATGGAGGAGCCTGGTGGGCTGCAGTCCATGGGGTCGCTAAGGATCAGACATGACTGAGCAACTTCACTTTCACTGTTCACTTTCCACTAGAGAAGGAAATGGCAACCCACTCCAGTGTTCTTGGCTGGAGAATCCCAGGGACAGCAGAGCCTGGTGGGCTGCTGTCTCTGGGGTTGCATAGAGTCAGACATGACCGAAGCAACTTAGCAGTATGTCCAAAAACCAGAGACAGAATTAAAGGGCACCATGATTTCAGGAATATTTAGAAAAGGATGGAATAAATGAAACAGATTATATATTTGATGTTCAAAAGATACATAGTTAGTATTAAGCAAGATTCCTGTGAACACATGTATATTACAGTAAAAACTGCTAGCTCTATCAGCTGTTAGGGAAATCTAAAATATAACTGACCAAAGGATTTTTCCAGAAAACTAATCTTTAGTTATTGCAAACAGCCATATCACTTTAGTTCATTTATTTCAGCTATTATGGAGAAACATCATAGAAATGTGATCATGCAAAATTAGTTATTTTCTTGGAAAGTATTAATATGTAGCAAGGAAAAGCCACCTTCCCAAAGAGAATGCTTTCCCCTTTAGAAGTCTAAATCCAAGCTGACTTGCCTAAATTGACCAGGATTTCATTTGTGTGAAAGGAGAAGTCCAAACGATACTGTAGCTGTCTAGTTAAATTCCCCACAGAGGATTCCAGTGGAGATAAAAGCTTCAAATACAGTCAGGTTCCTTTTCTACTGTTTCTCAAAAAAACCACATAAACTGCTGAGATCTATCATGCTGTATTTTAGCCCCAGCAACTGCCTGATCATTACTCAGCAGACAGCTAAGTTCTGTTTTGTCCTCTTCTCTTCTCTCATTACTTCCCTGGAAAAGATCGTCTGCTACACATTAAAGCAACAAAGAGCACCAAAAGGTGATGTGATTCTCAAATCCACATTAACCTGCTGATCCAAACCCATGGGACATCACAAATAAGAGGAACAGAGATCCACCTGTTCCAGAGTGTCTCTCAGGGGATCTACAGGAAGCAGGGAAGTTGGCCCCGTGTTTTTACCACTAATAAACACCACTGACCTACCAGAGGAAACTTGTATATTCCTGACACTCTGCTTCCATTATCTTCCTACTGCAGTGAAACTCCTTGATTTCATTTCAAACTCTTTAGAAGTACAGATACATGTCTAAAAGCAAGTTTTCAATGAGTTCAATTCCCAGCATATTAACATCCTGTCATTGCTGCGATAGAAACATCAACAACATCTAAATATGAAACTTGTTCTAAGTTCTCATTTTGCCATGGTTCCAACTTTGCCTTTGCCTTGCAACAGTTTAGCCAGGTGTGGGCAAGTCATAATTAGAGCACAGTATAGACTACACCCCTTGAGTTTGTCCCACATGAGGGAGAAAAGTACCACCCCACCTGCTGTTTACATTATGCAGTGCAAAACACAACTCCTCATGAGACCAAACTGTGATATATCAGTTCCTTTTATAGGTAAGTCATCAGCAATATTAGAGTTTAAGAGATTGTAGCCATACTTCAGGAGAATCCACTTGAATGTACAAATAAGAGAGTAATTGTTAAATTTCTCTTTTAGTGTTTATTATTTCTTTAAAAGGTCCTTTTTGAGTTCAGTAAACATTAATTAAACATTAGTAACTATTAACAACATATTTGGTCCTTATGGGGCCTACCAATAAGTATAAAATACCTAATTAAACTATTTATCCAAATCCAGTCAAAAATATGTATTCCTAGTCTCAAGCTAAAGACTGAAATATTCCCAGTATTTTAAAAACAGCCAGGTTCAATGACATGCACCACCCCCGCACCCCTGTGAAAACAAATGCACAGACATTCAGAGACAGTAGGTGTGTGCTCGGGGGCAGGGAAACCCCAGCACTTGGGGGCGGGGGGCAGGGCAGATGAGCACAGCGACTGACTTAAATGTCCGAAAAGCAGCCGTGGGTGATGGGTCAGACTTGTTCTGTGAGACTCCAGAAAGCAAATACAGAGTTAGAGGACAGACGTGAAAGAGGCAT
Organism: Nanger dama; assembly: GCA_917880005.1. NCBI lineage: Eukaryota > Metazoa > Chordata > Mammalia > Artiodactyla > Bovidae > Nanger > Nanger dama. The sequence goes on along the minus strand of CAKJTW010000044.1, from coordinate 4,093,471 downwards.
GTCATAGCTGCATGAGAGGAACTTTTCCATAATTAGGATTGTTCAAGAATCTAAGTGTCTTCCAGTGAAAATGCAAAGGCAGGCAGTCGGTGGACCCTCTGACATTCTGTGCCCGGGGAGAATTGACTCCCGGCTCTCACCAAGTGCCAGTTACCTTCTTAAGATGGGCTTGCTGTTGCGAACCAAGTTACTTGAGGTTATCAGCTTAGCTAAGGTCACAGCTGGAGTTTTAGTTTGAAGGAGAAACAGCTATCTTTTCCTTTTTTTTTTTTTTTCATTTTTTGGTGTGAGGTGAAGGCAGACAAATAGAAGATGGGGCGTCTGGCTCCATAAATCAATCCTAATATTTTCTTTGGAACTGACATTAAATCTTTAGCTGCATATGACTGTCACATAGGACATAACTAATAAGCACATCATTTAAACTTGGGAGAGATGAGATTAGATCTAAAGAGTTGCCGTTGTTAAAATTAAATATCAGATTTTATCATTTAACTGGAAAACATCGCATAAAAACCTTCAGCTGCATAATGACTCTTCAGAATCCACCCAGCACAGTGTAGAGTATGAGACCAAAGTGTGTGATGTTGCCACAGAGGGGCTTCCTTGGGGGAGCAATGAAATTAGGGAGTTTACTGCACCAGAAATATAAGAACATACGTTTGGTGAAAGCTCCCATCATCATTAAAAGTACAAAATAACATCTCCATAATGTAGCCTTTCATTTCCTGCCAGCATGGACACACTTGTCTGTAAGTTATTTACCTTTAATGGAAAGAAAAAAAAAACTAAACCCACCAGAACAACAGCAAGTTACCTCATTGCTAATAATATTCCTACTTTGCATCATGACCTTCCCCTCTATTAAACTCAAAATGTTTTATCTGTGGCTTCAGTCATTTGAACTGTATCGAGGCACTGCTGCTGAGTATAAACTACAGAATATTTAACAGCATTTAGCACCTTCCATGGGCTTCCCAAGTGGCTCAGTGGTTAAGAATCATCTGCCTACCAATGCAGGAGATGCAGGTTCGATTCCTGCATCAGGAAGATCCCCTGGAGAAGAAAATAGCAACGTACTCCAATATTCTTGTCTGGGAAATCCCATGAGCACTGAAGCCTGGCAGGCTAGAGTCCGTGAGGTCACAAAGAGTTGGACATGACTGAGCAACTGAACAGCAGCAGCAGCACCTTTCTTTAGAAACGGAAGTCCTACCAGGACTACACAGATGAAGCACATGGAACTAGAGTCAGAACTTCAAAGAGAGAAACAGAAGGATCAGACCTAAGATCACAATCCTTTCACAGAGAGGAGGGAACTCTGGGGCTCCAAATGCACAAAGTAACCAACGAGCTTGGCAGAGCGGAGCTTGCAAAGGGCCATGTGAACAGAGTAAGACGTACCGTCCAGGCTTTGCAGTCACACGCTGGAAACGGCAGAGCGCTCACTGTCAGCCTGCCTCCCTGAAGGTCCCAGGGGCAGAGGAGCCTACCAACACGAAATGTTCATTTCAGAATCCCTGGTAAGAAATGTCTATACTCTCCAAATCATTGAATTACTTGAGTTTCTTCTTACAGCAGTTTGGTGTTCCCTAACCAGCAAATGGAGGTCTGAAATTATTTTAAGTGTCTATGGGATCCCAAATTCATTTATGTGTAGACTTCACGGGTGCTTTTATTGGTGACAATGACTGCATTTAGCCTAAGAGCTTTAAAAAAAAAATTAAATGGTATCTATGTGATGTAATGGAAGTGGTAGCAAATATGGTGAAAATCATTTTGCAATTTATAAATATATCAGACCAACCCACCAAATACCTTAAATTGAACACTGTTTTGTCAATTATATCTCAATAAAGCTGGAAAAACAAAGAAAATACATACTTTCTTGCAATACAACAGCAGTTAACAGCAACCATATTTTATGGCATAGTTTCAGACTTAGTACTTATCAATTCTGAACAATTCAAGGAATTTACTGAAATCTAATGGGCTAAATAAATTAGTCTTCAGCACCACAAGGATACAAGGATGCATTCAGACAGTCATCTGTACAATTACTCTGATTATTTATGAAATGGTAGCTCTTAGTTTCCATCATGGCAATTTGATTTTTAAGTACTTAGACAAATAGCAACAGATCAAAAACAATAACCTAGAAACTAGATGTGTAGCCACAAAGTTTAAGATACATGTGTTAATTTCCAAATTCAAGGCTACTGTGACTTTTGGGTAAGCATCACATAAAATTTGCTGTTTAGTAAGTTTCTCAAAACTTACTCAAATTGAGAAGTCAAATGATTCAGACCTTGCTGACAGTTAACACTGATAAACCTTTAGCAAAACTCATCAAGAAAAAAAAAGGAGAGACCTCAAATCAATAAAATTAGAAATGAAAAAGGAAATGTTACAATCAACTCCACAGAAATACAAAGGATCATAAGAGACTACTATGAACAACTGGATGCCAATAAAACAGATGACTGGGAATAAATGGACAAATTTTTAGAAAGTTATAGTCCCCCAAGGTTGAACCAGGAAGAAATAGAAAATATGAACAAACCAATCACAAGCACTGAAATTGAAATTATAATTTAAAAACTCCCAACAAACAAAAGTCCAGGACCTGATGGCTTCACAGATTAATTCTATCAAACATTTAGAAAATAGTTAACATGTATCCTTCTGAAACTCTTCCCAAAAATTGAAGAGAAAGGAAAACTTTCAAACTCATTCTGTGAGGCCACAAGCACCCCGATACCAAAACCAGACAATGATACTAGAAAAAAAGAAAATTACAGGCCAATATCATCAATGAACATAGATGCAAAAATCCTCAACAAAATCCATATTAAAAAGATCATATACCATGATCAAGTGGGATTTATCCCAGTGACGCGAGGATTCTCCAGTATCCACAAATCAATAAACGTGATACATCAGATCAACAAATTGAATAAAACCACATTATCATCCAATAGATTCCAAAATAGTTTTTGAAAATTCAGCATCCATTTATGATAAAAGCTCCCTAGAAAGTGGGCAGAGAGGGAACTTACCTCAACAAAATAAACACTATATAGGACATACCTACAACTAATATCATACACCATTGTGAAAAGCTGAAAGCACTTCTTCTAAGATCAGAAACAAGAGAAGGATGTCCACACTCACCACTTTTACTCAACATAGTTCTGGAAGTCACAGTAATCAGTGAAGCAAAAGAAGTAAAGGAAATTCAAATTGGAAATGAAGAAGTTAAACTGTCACTGTTTTCGGATGACATCATACTATGCATAGAAAATCCCAGATGCTACCAGAAAGCTATTAGAACTCATCAATAAATTTGATAAAGTTGTAGGTTACAAAATTAACACATAGAAATCTGTTGCATTTCTATAAGGTAACAACAAAAGATTAGAAAGAGAAATTCAAGAAATAATTCCATTTACCATCACATCAAAAAGAATTAAGTGCCTAATGATAACCCTACCTAAAGAGACAAAAACCAGAACCCCCAAACTATAAGAGGCTGATGAAAGAAACTGAAGAAGACACAAACAGATGGAAAGGATATGCCATGTTCATGGACTGGAAGAATCAACGTTGTTGAAATGACTATACTGCCCAAGGCAATCTATAGATTCAGTGCAATCTGTATCAAATTACCCATGGCATTTTTCACAGAACTGGAAGAAAAAAAGTCCCAGAATTTGTATGGAGACAAAGATTCCAAATAGCTAAAGTAATCCTGAGAAAGAAAAACAGAGCTGAAGGAATCAGGCTTCTTGACTTTGGGCTATACTACAAACTACAGTCATCAAAACAGTATGGTACTGGCACAAAAACAGAAATATAGATCAATGCAACAAGATAGAAAATCCAGAAATAAGTCCATGCACCTATGGTCAATTAATCTATGACAAAGGAGCCAAGACTACACAATGCTGGAAAGACAGTCTGTTCACCAAATGGTACTGGGAAAACTGGATAACTACATGTAAAAAAGTGAAATTTGCTCATTCTTTAACACCATACACAAAAACAAGTTCAAAATGGATTAAAGACCTAAATATGAGACTAGACACTATAATACTTCCAGAGGAAAACATAGGCAGAACACTCTGACATAAATCATGGCAACATTTTTTCAATCTGTCTCCCAGAATAATGGAAACAAAAATAAACAAATGGGACCTCTTTAAACGCAAAAGCTTTTGCACAGCAAAGGAAACAATAAATAAAATGGAAAGGCAACCCACAAACTGAGAGAAAATATTTGCAAATTATGTGACTGACAAGGGATTAGTCTCCACAATTTACAAACAGCTCATGATGCTTAACAGCATCAAAACAAGCAACCCACTCAACAAATGGGAGAAGACCTAGACATTTCTCCAAAGAAGACATTCAGATGGCAAAGAGGCACATGAAAAGATGTTCAGCACCACTAATTATTAGAGAAATGCAAATCAAAACTACAATGAGATACAACCTCACACCAGCCAGAATGGCTATCACCAAAACATCCACAAACAATGCCAGCAAGGGTGTGGAAAGAAGAGAAGTCTCCTACAGTGTTGGTAGGAATATAAATTGGTACAGCCACTATGGAGAACAGTATGGAAGTTCCTTAGAAAAGTAAAAATAGAGCTGCCATATGACTGTGCAATCCCACTCTTGAGCATATACCTGATGAAAAACATGATCTGAAAGAATGTATGCACTCTAGTGTTCACTGCAGCACTGTTTACAATAGCCATCACGTAGAAGCAACCTAAATGTCCATGGACAGAGGAGTGGATAAAGAAAATCTTGCACATACATACAGTGGAATATTACTCAACCATTAAAAGAATGAAATAACACTATTTGTGGCACCATGGATGAGCCTAAAGATTGTGATCCTGAGTGAAGTCAGTCAGACAGAGAAGAATAAATATCATATGACACCCTTATTTGCAGAATCTAAAAAACCCGATACAGATGAACTTACAAACAGAAAGAGGCTCAGAGAGTTAGAGTTGGTCGGCAGTGGTGGGTTGCCACTGCATGGTTGCCAGTGGTAGGGGGAACAATAAGGGAGTTTGGGATGGCTATGCATACACTGCTATATTTCAAATGGATGACCAGAAAGGTCTACTGTATAGCCCCGGGAACTCTGCTCAATGTTATGGGAGACGAGTCCAGGGGAAAATGGATACACGGATATGTATGGCTGAGCCAATCTGCTGTTCACCTGAAACTATTATGACATTGTTAACTGGCTAGACCCAAATAAAAAAGTTTTTAAAAATCTTAAAATGAAAAGTATAAAAAATTGTTACCCTTATCTGCTACTTATTAATTACACCAAACTGAAGACAATTATCTTGAGGGAGCTAGATAAACTCTTATCACCATCTGCTCCATTCTCAGATGCATAGTAAACCTGAACCCCTGGGCTTCTGAGGGAAATCAACAGTTCTCTCATTTTATTCTGGCATATTTAAGACCTATGTGCTCTGATGTCTTATCATTTGAGTGACCATCGGAATTCAATAAGGTAGGACTTTATATTCAAAGGCTGTCTTTGCAGATAGAGCAGATTAGCATACTTCAGTAAAAGTCCATTGCCTCTCCATGCAACTGTTTGTAAAATTCTGCATGTGAATCTTCCAAAGGTTCCCCATGGCATGAGTGAACAAGCATCTTCCTAGTTGAACCCACACACTTTCATGTCATCCAACAAGTCTGGTGGCACAGCGCAGGGCAAAGGCCCTCCTGGTACTGCAACGGAAGCAGGAGGTAATAATCTTCTGACTGGATATAGGTAGAAACTCTCCGGATGGACACAGTCACTTCTTTTTATTTACTTGTCCCCCAGACTTCATTTAGGCAAGTTAAGTTCGGTCTGTTTTTAGACTAAATGGCAAACATTTTAAACTATGTTGTTTTACACCTTACCAATCAGGATGGTAATTTTCCAAAGAATAAATACATGGGATAATCCCTTTAAAACAACACCACATTTTACACATGGCACTCACACAGGGCATGCAGTGGGAGCCCTAAGTGATTAAGACTTTCCCCGTGACCAGAGCCCTCTACCGCCTAATCTGTCCAGGCAGCATAGAGGCATCCTCCAGGACTGTGCAGTGGCACGGATGGGTAAGGCACAGACAAAACTCAATAGCCCAACAAGACACATCCTCTGGAATCCTTCGGTTTTGATAAATCTCGACACTCTAGTTATTTGTCACTTGCCATTTTCTCCTAAAAATCAAAAGTATAAATGATCATAGATGTTAAATCCAAGTTGCTTAATTAGATTCAAAAACATTCTTTCCTGGAACTACAAAAGCAAAAATGGTCTAATCCCATATAAAACTATGCGTCTGATGACTTGTCCTGATCCAGCTTGTGCAAAGAATCCAATTAGATAAAGTCTTTATTGAAGTTCTCAGCTACTTTGGGGAATGGAAAGCTGAAGGGTATGGCGCAGAACAGCTCACATCCATGTGCTCTCACAAAAGGAGGAGGAAGTGCCCCTGGGATTATCAGGAGCTCAAAATCTGGAGGCCAGAAAACTGGGGTTCAGTATTTAATGTTTCAAAGCAGGGCCAGGGTTATGGTCTCCTGGCCACCATCTGGACAATGGATACAGAAGAACTGTGTGCTCCAGACTCTGTCTTTGGATCCTCAATCCTTTGAAATAAGAAAGAGTACAGAGTCTAGTAAAAGGGAGAAATAAACAGTGATTTTATGATGTGCTTCTTCGATGAAGGTTCCAGCATTTGTATACCGGCTAATTTGCAGCTTTTTCCTGATCGAAGTCTTGAGTCGTGAGAAGAATCAGTGCAGGAATGGAGAAGACTGTGCTAGAATCCCTGAAAATTGATTTTCATTTATTATAGAATAAATATGACAAATATAATTAAAAACACCCCATTCGCCATCTGGCACGTGTACTGGTTTTGTGCAGTGGATGCCACAGTGGTGGGGACCCAGGGTTCCCATCCAATTGTGTGAGATGGACTTAGTAAACTTGACATGACAGGCTTCTAGACAGGCCTTCTCAAAACTGCTCTCTACCAACCCCAGGTTTATTCTCTCACCAACACTGGACGATGCTCTGACCTCTTCCCACAGCCTTTCCAGCGCTGTCAGAAGGTCTCTGCCAATTCCCAGAGTGAATTTTTGGTGTTAAATTTTATTTCAGGACCTAAAACAATGCCAAACCCAGAGAAGAAGTTCATGGATATTTATTAAATGAGTGACTTTCTTTGATTACTGATTCAAAAATGGTTTTGTATCATAATTTTCTTTTTAAATAATTTTTTCTTCTTTTTTTTTTTTGGCCATGGCACACAGCATATGGGAATTTAGTTCTCTGCCTAGGGAACAAATCCATGACTCCTGCAGTGGAAGCATGGAGTCTTAACCACTGGACCACCAGGTAAGTCCCTGTATCATTATTTTGTATTTGTTATTCTTCATTTTAAATGAAGAATTTTTTTAATTTTTGTGTTGTACATTTTACAAAAATATTTTTTCCAATACTTCTGGGATAATGATGGAATTTTTTCTTATTCATTTTTTGAGAACAGTTTTATTTTTAGTCTCAAACCTTTAGGAATCTCTATCATGTTCTAATGTTTCATCTCTTTTCAGTCTTCTAAATATATAATCATATCATTAGCAAACAATTTTAGAACTAATAGCTCCAAGTTATGCCACATCGTGTCCATGGGACTCTTAGTACTGGCTGATCTTAACATTCAAAAAACTGTTAGACAGCTATATTGTTTTACTGCACTTTGCTTTCCTGTGCTTTGCACACTGAAGGTTTGTGGAAATCCTGCATTGAGAAAGTCTATTGGTATCATTTTTCCAACAGAATTTGCTCTCTTTGCATCTCTCTTTGGCAACTTTCATGGTACTTCATACTTTTTCATCATTCTTACATTTGTTAAAGTGATCAGTGATCTTTTATGTTGTCACTGCAACTCACTGAAGTCTCAATGACGATGAGCATTTTATAGCAATAAATTATTTAAGTAAGGTAAACATACTATTTTTCCAGACACAGTGCAAGTGCACACATCATAGACTGCAATATAATGTAAAAACTATCCACACACAGAAACAAAAATGTGACTTATTTTATTGTGATATCTGTTTTATTTTGGTGGTCTGAAATCGAACATTCAGTACCTCTGTGGTGTGCCTGTAAAGACAAAAAGCTACGGTGTTGGCAAACTTTTTTCTATAGAGAGCTGGGGAGAAAATATTTCAGGCTTTATGGAAGAGACTCACATACTGTTTTGTTTCTTGAGATTTGCTGTTGCTGCTCTTTCTTTTACAATCTTTTTAAAATGTCTTAGCTAACTAGCAATTTTAAAAATTAGTCTTGGCCCCATCTGGCCCATGGGCTGTAAATTACTGAACTTTGATTAGTTTCATGCCCAGGTGTTGGTCTGAAAACCAGCGGAACTAACAGGAAGGCTATAAAAACCTAAACTCCATTCCTGGGGAGTGTACAGATGATTTCTTGCTCTCAAAACAAGGCAGAGGAAGTAGACTGAAACTGTCTGGGACTCTCTCCAGTTTCCTGTGACCACCCCCAATACACCCTGGCCCGGGCTGCACACCCGGCTCCACACTAGGATGGAGGCTGCCACTGCCAGGGAAGGTGAACGGCTGGAGGGAAGGACTGGGATGGGGCCCAGCACTGCATCTGAATGGGGTGAGGGCAGGTATCACTGGCATTTATAGAGACCTAAAGAAAGCTGAGCGCCAAAAAATTGATGCTTTTGAACTGTGGTGCTGAAGACTCCCAGAGAGTCCCTTGCACGGAAAGGAGACCCAGCCAGTCCATCCTAAAGGAAATCAGTCCTGAATGTTCACTGGAAGGACTGATGCTGAAGCTGAAACTCCACTTCTTTGGTCACCTGATGCGAAGAACCGACTCATTGGAAAAGACTCTGATGCTGAGAAAATTGAAGGTGGGAGGAGAAGGGGATGACGGAGTTTGAGATGGTTGGATGGCATCACCGACTCGATGGACATAAGTTTGAGTAAACTCCGGGAGCTGGCAATGGAGAGGGAGGCCTGGCGTGCTGCAGTTCATGGGGTCGCGGAGTCGGACACGACTGAGCAACTGAATTGAGTTTTGATGGTGCCAGGACCATGCAGTGTGCACTCTGGCCCATACCTGGTACACAGCCCAAACGCTCTTATTCCCAGTGCTATTCCACTCTGGGTATATGTACCATTGCTGGGAGAGGATGGAGCACGCACAAGGAATGGAGTAAGCTCAGGCCCAACACTCAGTGCTTCTGCTCCAGCATCGTGGGACGTGAACGACCCCCTCAGGGGGCAGTGACAGCCACTCAGCAAATGAAAAGCTAAGCTCACACATGGCCCTGGCCCCTCCACCTCCAGCCTCACTTCTCACCAAGATGATAGCTGCTAGCATACTCAGAGAAGGTATCACCCCATGCTCCTGTGAGACCCAGCTCTCCCACAGAAGCCACTGGACACATGCAAACTGCACAGGGCTATTCCCACACAAGAACACTCCCTCAAGACCAAAGTGGGTGACCATTTCACCTAATCAAAATAAGACAGAGGAATTAGTTACAAATGAAAAAAACAAGGAGGAAAGAAACCTGAAAAAGAAAACAACAAATGAAACAGAGATAATTTATGACATAAGGAGTTCAGTCAGTCAGTCAGTTCAGTCACTCAGTCGTGTCTGACTTTTTGTGATCCCATGGTCTGCAGCACGCCAGGCCTCCCTGTCCATCACCAACTCCCAGGGTTTACTCAAACTCATGTCCATCGGGTCAGTGATGCCATCTAACCATCTCATCTTCTGTCATCCCCTTCTCCTCCTGTCCTCAATCTTTCCCAGTATCAGGGTTTTTTCTAATGAGCCAGCTCTTTACATCAGGTGGCCAAAGTATTGGAATTTCAGCTTCAACATCAGTACTTCCAATGAACACTCAGGATTGATTTCCTTCAGGATGGACTGGTTGGATCTCCTTGCAGTCCAAGGGACTCTCAAGAGTCTTCTCCAACACCACAGGTCAAATTTTTTGGTGTTCAGCTTTCTTCACAGTCCAACTCTCACATCCATAATGACTACTAGAAAAACCATCGCTTTGACTAGATGGACCTTTGTCAGCAAAGTAACGTCCCTGCTTTTTAATATGCTGTCTATGTTTGTCATAGCTTTTCTTCCAAGGAGCAAGCAGCGTTCTTCCATGAGAACCCCATGAACAGTATGAAAACACAAAAAGGAGTACATGGCATTAGCAATAAGAACACTAACTGAACTTGAGAATGGAATGGATGAACACAGTGAGAAGTTTAACAAGGGACTAAAAATATAAGAAGTCTAGTCAGAGTAAAAAATATATATAATAACTGAGATGAACAACACACTGGAAGGAATAATAGCAGTCAAATAGAAGAACACATAAGTGATCTGGAAGATAGAATAATGGAAATCACACAATGAGAAAAACAAAAAGGAAAACAAAATTTTAACAGTGAGAACAGTTTAAGGGATTTTGGACAATGCAAAGTGTACTAACATTTGCATTATAGAGGTTCCAGAAGGAGAAGACAAAGAGAAAACAGCTGAAAATGTATTTGATAAACTTATGGCTGAAAACTTCCCAAACCTAAAGAACGAAACAGATATTCAGACCATGATACACACAGGATTCCAAACAAAAATGAACTAAATAAGACACACGCCAAGCTATACTATAATTAAAACAGCAAAAATTAAAGAAACAGAGATAACTATAAAAGCAAAGAGAGAAAAGCAAAGAGTCACATACAAGGAAACTCTCCCATAAGTCTATCAGCTGATATTTTGCAGAAACTTTGCAGATCTGAAGAAAGTGGCATGGCTTATGTAAAGCTGTGAAAGGGGAAAACCTACAACCGAGAATACACAGCAAGACTGTCGTTTAGAATTGAAGAACAGATAAAGAACTTCTCAGGTAAGCAAACTAAAAGAGTTCATCAATACTAAATGGACACGAAAAGAAATGATAAACAGTCCTCTTTAGGTGGAAAAGAAAGAGTTACCATAAGAAAATAGAAAGTACAGGAAAGCAAAAATCTGGTAGTAAAGGCAAATACAGAGTAAAGGCTGAGGATCAATCACTCAAATAAGCTATTACAAAAATTAAAAGATAACAACTGTAAAATCAATTTTAGCTATGACAAATGATGAAGGGATAAACATAAGGATATAAAATATGACCCCAAAAACACAAAATGTGAGGGAGGAGAATAAAAATGTACATCTTTCAGAATGTGACGGAACTATATATACAAGTATTGGTAGATATGAAGTGAGAACCTGACAATATGACCACCACAGGGGACTGTGACACCTGAACTTAAATCAATAGACAGATTATCCAGACGGAAAGTCAGTCAGAAAACAGTGATCTTAAATGATACAACCGGACAGCTGGACTTACAGAACTACAGGACACCATACCCAAATAAAATAGCATCCTACTCAAGTGCACGTGGAATGCCCTCCATGTAGATCACGTTAAGCCACAAAAAGTCTCAAAATTTAGGAGGATAAAAATTATATTCCATTTCCTCCCCCAAAATGATATGAAACTAGAAATCAATCACAAAAGAGAAATTTTAAAAAAAAAGGATACAAAATCAATACACAGAAATCACTTGCATCCCTATACACTAACAATGAAAATTCAGAAAAAGAAATTAAGGAATCAGTCCCTTTCACCATTGCAACAAAAAAATAAAATATCTAGGAATAAATCTACCAAAGGAGACAAAAGAACTGTATACAGAAAATTATAAGAAACCAAAGATGACATAAACAGATAGATATTCCATGTTCCTGGGTTGGAAGAATCAATACTATGAAAATGACCATACTATCAAATGGAATCTACAGATTCAATGCAATCCCTATAAAATACCAATGGCACTTTTACAGAACTAGAACCAAAAATTTCACATTTCATATGGAAACACAAAAGACTCTGAATAATCAAAGCAACCATGAGAAAGAAGAATGGAGCAGGAGGAATTAACCTTTGTGACTTCAGACTATACTATAAAGTTACAGTCATCAAGACAGTGTGGTACTGGCACAAAAATCAAAATATAGAGCAATGGAACACTGTAGAAAGCCCAGAGATATATCCACACACTTATGGGGACCTTATTTTTGACAAAGAAGGCAAGAATATAAAATGGGGCATAGATAGCCTCTTCAGTAAATGGTGCTGGGAAAAATGGACAGCTATGTGTAAAAGAACAAAATCAGAATACTTCCTAACACCATACACAAAGATTAAACTCAAAATGGATAAAGGCCTAAATGTAAAAACTATTAAACTCTTAGAGGAAAACATAGGCAGAACACTGAATGACGTAAATCAAAGCAAGATCCTCTATGACCCCTCCACTAGAGTAATGGAGATAAAAACAAAAATAAACGAGTGGGACCTAATTAATCTTAAAACTTTTGTACAGCAAAAGAAACTATAAACAAGGTAAAAACACAACTCTCAGATGGGAGAAAATAATAGAAAGTGAAACAATAGACAAAGGATTAACTTCCAAAATATACAAGCAGCTCATACAACTCAATACCAGAAAAACAAACATCTCTATCAAAAAGTGGCTGCTGCTGCTGCTAAGTCGCTTCAGTCACGTCCAACTCTGTGCAACCCCATAGTTGGCAGCCCACCAGGCTCCTCTGTCCATGGGATTTTCCAGGTGAGAGTACTGGAGCGGAATGCCATTGCCTTCTCCAATCAAAAAGTGGGGAAAAGACGTAAACAGACATTTCACCAAAGAAGACATACACATGACTAACAAACACATGAAAAGATGCTCAACATCACTCATTATTCAGATCAGTTCAGTTCAGTTGCTCAGTCTGACTCTTCACAACCCCATGGACTGCAGCATGCTAGGCCTCCCTATCCATCATCAAATCCCGGAGTTTGCCCAAACTCATGTCCATTGAGTCAGTGATGCCATCCAACCATCTCATCTTCTGTCATCCCCTTCTCCTCCTGTCCTCAATCTTTCCCAGCATCAGGGTCTTTTCTAATGAGCCAGCTCTTTGCATCAGATGGCCAAAGTATTGGAGTTTCAGCTTCAACATCAGTCCTTCCAATGAACACCCAGGACTGATGTCCTTTAGGATGGACTGGTTGGATCTCCTTGCAGTCCAAGGGACTCTCAAAGTCTTCAACACCACAGTTCAAGAACATCAATTCTTTGGCACTCAGCTTTCTTTACAGTCGAACTCTCACATTCATACATGACTACTGAAAAACCATAGCCTTGACTAGATGGAACATTGTTGGCAAAATAATGTTTCTGCTTTTTAATATGCTGTCTAGGTTGGTCATAACTTTCCTTCCAAGAGAAACGCAACTCAAAACTGCAATGAGATATCACTGCATACCAGTCAGAATGGCCATAATCAAAAAATCTACAAACAATAAATGCTGGAGAGGGTGTGGAGAAAAGGGAACCCTCTTGCACTGTTGGTGCAAATGTAAATTGATACAGCCACTATGGAGAAGTGTGGTGATACCTTAAAAACTAGGAATAAAGCCCAACAATCCCACTACTAGGCATATACCCTGAGGAAATCAAAACTGAAAAAGACACATGTACCCCAGTGTTCACTGCAGCATTATTTACAGTACCTCAGACATGGAGAAGGCAATGGCACCCCACTCAGTACTCTTGCCTGGAAAATCCTATGGACAGAGAAGCCTGGTAGGCTGCAGTCCATGGGATCGTGAAGAGTCAGACACAACTCAGCGACTTCACTTTCACTTTTCACTTTCATGCAGTGGAGAAGGAAATGACAACCCACTCCAGTGTTCCTGCCTGGAGAATCCCGGGGATGGGGGAGCCTGGTGGGCTGCCGTCTATGGGATCGCACAGAGTTGGAAACGACTGAAGCAACTTAGCAGCAACAGCAGCAGAATGGAAATAACCTAAATGTCCATCAACGAATGAATAGATAAAGAAGCTGTGGCATATATATAGAATGGACTATTACTCAGCCATAAAAAGGAATACATTTGTCAGTTCAAATGAAGTGGATGAACCTAGAGCCTATTATACAGAGTGAAGTAAGTCAGAAAGAGAAGGACAAATATCATATACTAATCACTACATGGGAAATAGATGGGGAAACAGTGGAAACAGTGTCATACTTTATTTTTTGGGCTCAAAAATCACTGCTGATGGTGACTGCAGCCATGAAATTAAAAGATGCTTACTCCTTGGAAGGAAAGTTATGACCAACCTAGATAGCATGTTAAGAAGAAGAAACATTACTTTGCCAACAAAGGTCCATCTAGTCAAGGCTATGGTTTTTCCAGTAGTCATGTATGGATGTGAGAGTTAGACTGTGAAGAAAGCTGAGTGCTGAAGAATTGATGCTTTTGAACTGTGGTGTTGGAGAAGACTCTTGAGAGTCCTCTGGACTGCAAGGAGATCCAACCAGTCCATACTAAAGATGAGTCCTGGGTGTTCACTGGAAGGACTGATGCTAAAGCTGAAACTCCAGTACTTTGGCCACCTCATGCGAGGAGTGGGGGCAGGAGGAGAAGGGGACGACAGAGGATGAGATGGCTGGATGGCATCATGGACTCGATGGATGTGTGTCTGAGTGAACTCCGGGAGTTGGTGATGGACAGGGAGACCTGGCATGCTGCGATTCATGGGGTCGCAAAGAGTCGGACACGACTGAGTGACTGAACTGACTGAATGCATATATATGGAATCCTGAAAGATAGTACTGATGAAATGATTTGCAGGGAAGCAGTGGAGACACAGACATAGAGCACAGACTCACAGCCACGGGGTTGGGGGAAGAATGCGATGGTGAGATATATGGAGAGAGTAGCATGGAAACTTATATTATTACCATATGTAAAATAGATAGCCAATGGTAATTTGCTATATCACTCAGCAAACATTAACTGGGGCTCTGTAACAACCTAGAAGGGTAAATGTGGAGGAAGATGGGATGGAAGTTCAAGAGGGAGAGGACACATGTATATCTATGGCTGACTGATGTTGACGTTTGGCAGAAACCAACAAAATTCTGTAAAGCAATTATCCTTCAATTAAAAATTAACAAATTAAAAAAACAAAACACATGGAAACTAAACAACACAGTACTAAAAAAAAAAAAATGTGTCATTGAAGACATCAGATAAGAATTCAGAAAATACCTCCAAGACAAATGAAAATAAAAACACAACTTTCTAAATCCCTTGAATGCAGCAGAAGCAGTTCTAAGAGGAAAGATTATATTGATACATGACTAGTTTAAGAAACAAACAAACAAACAAAAATCTCAAATAACCTATCCAACCTATCATTTAAGCAAAATATAAAAGGAAAAACAAAGCTTAAAGTCAGTAGGAGAAAATCATAAATATCATAGAAAAAAATAAAATTGACCCCGGGGGAAAAAAAAAGATCAATGAAGCTAAGAGCTGGCTTTTGGAAAAATAAACAAACAAAATTGATATGCTTGTAACCAAGCTTACCAACAAGAAAAGGGAGAGGACTCAAATAAACAAAATAAGAAATGAAAGAGGAGCAATAGCAATTGATACAACAGAAATACAAAAAATTGTAAGACAATGATCAACAAACTGGACAACTTAAATGGATAAATTTCCAGAAATATATAATCCATTTTCCAGGACTGGATTAGGAAGAAATAAACAATCTGAATAGACTAATCAGTATCACAGAAATTGAATTAGTAACCCCCCACAAAAATCCTAGTAAATCAAAGTCCATGAACAGTCAACTTCATAGAGGTATTCTAACAAACACATAAATAAGAGCTAATACCTATCCTTCTCAAACTATTCCAAAACACTGAAGAAGAGGAAACATTCACAGATTCATTTCACTACCACTATTAGCCTGATAGCAAAACTAGATAAAGACATCATTAATTACAGGCAAATAACTATGATGAATATATATTCAAAAACTGGCACCAAAATATTAGCAAAACGAATCCAAAAATATATTAAAAAGATTATACATCAAGTGGGACTTATACAAGGGATGCAAATCAATCAGTGGTATATATGACAGTAACAAAAGGAACTATAGAAACCATATCTTCAGCTCAATATATGCAGAAAAAGCATTTGTCAAAATTGAACAATGATTATGATAAAAAAAAAAAAAAAGTCTCACCAAAACTGGTGCTAAATTGCTTTAGTTTGTCCAACTATTTGTGAACCTATGGACTACAGTCAGGCTCTTCTGTGCATGTGATTCTCCAGGCAAAAATACTAAAGTAGGTTGTCATTTCCTCCTCCAGTGGATCTTCCAGACCCAGGGATTGAAACTGCATCTCAGAATTCTGTCTCCTGCATTGACAGACAGGGTCTTAACCACTAGTGCCACCTGGGAAGCCCCAAAATTGGTAAGCCCATCAAAACTGGTAAGAAGGAACAAATCCTTACTGATAAAGGCCATTTAAGAAAACTGACAGCTAACATATTCAGTGCATAAAAGTAGAAAACATGTTCTCTAAAATCATGAAAAAGAGTTACTCACTCTGTACACGTGTATTTAATACAGTACTAGAAGTCCTATTCACAACAATATGACAAGAAAAAGAAATATAGGTCATTCATATTGTAAAGGAACTCACTATTGGCAAATAACATAACATTATATAGAGAGATGGAGAAGGCAATGGCACCCCACTCCAGCACTCTTGCCTGGAAAATTCCATGGATGGAGGAGCCAGGTAGGCTACAGTCCATGAGGTCTCGAAGAGTCGGACACGACTGAGCGACTTCACTTTCACTTTTCACTTTCATGCATTGGAGAAGGAAATGGTAACCCAGTCCAGTGTTCTTGCCTGGAGAATCCCAGGGATGGGGGAATCTGGTGGGCTGCCGTCTATGGGGTCGCACAGACTCAGACACGACTGAAGCGACTTAGTAGCAGCAGCAGCAGCATATAAAGAGAACAGTAAAGTTTCCACCAAAATAAAAGCAGAACTAATAAACGAATTTAGTAAAGTTGTAAGATATAAGATTTAATATACAGAAATTGGTGGCATTTCTACATATGAACAATGAACTATCAAAAAGAGAAAGCAAGTAAAACAATCCCATTTGAAATTATATTCAAAGGAATAACGTATCAGAAATAAACAGCCAAGGTGGTGAAAGACCTATGTTCTAAAAATGATAAAACACTGATGAAGGAAATTGAAGATGACACAAAGAAATAGAAAGATATCCCACATTCATGGATCAGAAGAATGAATATTGTTAATACTGCCCAAAGCAGTTTAGACTTAATGTGATCCCTATCAAAATGCCAATGACATTTTTCACAAAACTAGAATAAAAAACCTAAAATTTATATCAAACCAAATGAACTTAAATAGACAAAGCAACCTTGAGAAAAGAGAACAGAGCTAAAGGTATCATATTCTCAGACCTCAAACTACACTGCAAAGCTACAGAAATCAAAACAATATGCTATTGTCACAAAAACAGACACCGAGATCAATGGTCTCTCCCCAGAAATAAGCCCAGGCACTTATAGTCAATTAACTTACAACAAAGAGACAAGAATATACAATGGAGAAAAAACAGTCTCTTCAATAAGTGGCACTTGGAAACCTGGACAGCTAGATGTAAAATAATAAAACATCTCACAATATCTACAAAATAAACTTTAAGTGTATTAATGACCTACATGTAAGAATAGAAACCATAAAGCTTCAAGAAGAAAACACAAAACACTCTTTGACATAAATCTTGGAAATATCTTTCTGGATCTATTTTCTAAGGGAAAAGAAATAAAAGCAAAAATTTAAAAATAGGGTCTAGGACTTCCCTGGTGGTCCAGTGGCTAAGACTCCAGGCTCCCAATTCAGGGGCCCCAAGTTCAATCCCTGGTCAGGGAACTAGATCCCACATGCTGCAACTTAGACCTGGTGCAGTCAAATGAAGAAATAAATAAATATTAAATAAATAAATAAATAAAATAAAAATAGGGTCTAATTAAACAAAAGTTTTGCACAGCAAAGGGAACCCATCACAAAATGAAAAGACAGTTCTATTACTATGGAGTTGGAGAAAATATTTGTAAATGATATGACATATAAGGAGTTATAAATAGTTCATATACTTCAATATCAAAAAATATTGAACTCAATCAAAAATGGGCAGAAGACCTAAAAATACATTTTTTCCAAAGAGCACATGCAGATGGTAAACAGACACATGAAAAGATGCTCAACATGGCTAATTATCAAAACTACAATGAGATACTTGTCAGAAAGACTATCATCAAAAAGAGTATAAAAGACAAATACTGGTGAAGATTTGGAGAAAGGGACACTCAGGCACTTTTGATGGAAATTTAACCTTGTGCAGCCACTACTGAAAACAATATAGAGGCTCTTCAAAAAGCTAAAGGGAGAAGTATCATATGATCTAGCAATTCCACTCCTGGATATATATATATATATATATTCATATGATATATATATATATCATCTGAAGCAAGCAAAGCATTGATTTCAGAGGATACATGCACCCCATGCTCACGGCAGCAGTGTTTACAATAGCCAAAATAGTGAAGCAACATAAATGTCCATCAACAGCTGAATGGGTAAAGAACATGTGGTGTGTATACATACACAGTGGAATACGACTCAGCCACAAAACAGAATGAAATACTGCCATCTGCAACAATACAGATGAACTTAGAGGATATTCTACTCTGTGAAATGAGTCAGACAAAGAAAGATACTGTATGTTTCCACTTGTATGTGGAATATAAAAAATTAAACAAATAAACATATATAACAAAACAGAAACAGACTCCCAGATACAGAGAACAAATCAGTGGCTATCAGCAGGGAGATGGAGGGGTAGGAGATGAAGGTGTACAAGCTGCCAGGTATAGTAACATAAGATACAAAAGAATCCAGCTGGATGACTCTTCACACCATGCCGCTTGCTGCTCAGTTACTTCAGTCCTGTCCACTCTGTGCATTCCTTTGGACTGCAACGCGCCAAGCCCCTCTGTCCATGGGATTCTCTAGGCAAGAGTACTAGAGTGGGTTTCCATGCCCTCCTTCAGGGGATATTCTGGACCCAGGGATGAAACTCGGGTGTCCTGCATTGCAGGCAGCTTCTTTAACCACTGAGCCACCAGGGAAGCCCCTTCACACCATGTAAGAAACTAAAAACAGGTTAGAGACTTAAATTTAGCATCAGAAGCCATAAAACTCCTAGAAGAAAACATAGGCAGGACAAACTTTACACTGGTCTCAGCAATATTTTTGGGTTATGTTTCCCCAGGAAAGGGAAACAACAGCAAAAATAAACAGAATGGGACTAAATCAAGTTAAAAATCGTCTGTATGGTGAAAAAAATTATCAACAAAACAGGTCACTTACTGAATGAGAAAGGACACTTACAAACAATGTCTCTGAGGGGTTGATACCCAAAATATATGAAGGATGCACACAATGCTACATAAAAACATACTATCTGATTAAAAACACAGGCAGAGATCCTGAATAAATGTTTCAAAAGACAGACAGACGGCCAACAGACACATGAAAAGACGCTCAACATTATTAATCATGCTGCTGCTACTGCTGCTAAGTCGCTTCAGTCGTGTCCGACTCTGTGCGACCCCATAGATGGCAGCCCACCAGGCTCCCCTGTCCCTGGGATTCTCCAGGCAAGAACACTGGAGTGGGTTGCCATTTTTTTCTCCAGTGCATGAAAGTGAAAAGTGAATCATGAGGGAAATGTAAATCAAAGCCACTATGAAAATGTCTTGAAATGTGTTATAGTTTGTA
Organism: Nanger dama; assembly: GCA_917880005.1. Classification (NCBI taxonomy): domain Eukaryota; kingdom Metazoa; phylum Chordata; class Mammalia; order Artiodactyla; family Bovidae; genus Nanger; species Nanger dama. The sequence goes on along the minus strand of CAKJTW010000044.1, from coordinate 4,073,562 downwards.
TGAGAGACACTCTAATTTGTGGGATTATGGCCTGCATAAACACACCAAGTGAAAACAATCCACAGTTGTAAGGTTCAGAGTCACCAGAAGCCAGGCTGCCTGTGTAATTTGTTGGGTCCTGCATAAGAATAGAATACAGGACGCCTGACCAAAAAAATTAAGAATGTCCACAAAAATACAATGGATCATGAAGACATTACCATAAACTATTATGCACCAATAAGATGGAAGAAGAAACCTAGAAGAAACATATGGACTAGAAATGTAAAACCTCCCAAGACTGAATCAGGAAGAAATAGAAGACAGGAGCAGACTAATTGTGAGCTGTCAGGAGCTGCATTAGGCATTACTGAGAAAATGGAGGCACGGCCCCAACCTCCTCTCCTTGTCCTGCAGGCATGGTCCTGGGATGAAGAAGTTAGGTCTTGTGATTCTAACTTGTTTTTTTTCCTTTCTTCAGTTGAGTTGGCTGGAAAGAATGTTAAGGTGCTTATTGTTCTTGAGAGGAGCCTGAAAAGGAAGAAAGCCTTCTGCAGTTGTGCCCAGAGAATAATCCATAAAGTTAACCATCGACATTTATTCAAGGATCTTTACAAAGAATGTTCCAGGATGAGCACATAGACCACAGCTTGAGGCCATGGGAAGGATTGTTATCTGAGACCTGTTTGTGAGGGAAATGTTTATGGCAAAGGAAGTTTGTTGAATTTAGGGTTTAGGAATAATTAAAAATAGAAGCTAAAACTTTAAGGAATGTTGTAGTGTTACCATATTTTCCTATAGCTTATAGAGATGAGGAATTTTAGAGATATTAATAGCCAGAAGCCTTTTTAGGAGATAGTGAGCTTAAGATACTAGGGGAAAACAGGATTTAGAAAGATAGGAAATAAACTGAGGAATGTGGTATGCAGCCCAGAGGTAAGCATGAGTTACAATGTAATCACAAGTTAAGTATAGGACACATCAGAGGAAGTAGAGAATAGACAGTAAACCCAATTCTGAGAGGATCGCTGAAGCAGGAACTCTGTTTGAAAGGCAACAATGATTTCTGGAGACAATAAATCTGGGTGAGGGGGAACTAAAAAGTCAAACCTCTGACCTAACGCTTTTGTCAAGGTATAAAAGAAAACATGAAGCCTGAAATAAACAGGCAGCCCCACACCTTGAGTCAGAGGCTGCATCATTCTCCGCTGACACCACTCATCTCTTCAGGCTGATTCCCTGGCTACTGGAGCTGGACTCTGGCAGTCAGTAATGAAACTGACCCAGTTGCAGTTGAATATGGAGAAGCTCTATACACTGAGCAAAAATGAGACCGGGAGCTGACTGTGGCTCAGATCATGAACTTTATTGCAAAATTCAGACTTAAATTGAAGAAAGTAGAGAAAATCACTAGACAATTCAGATAAGGCCTAAACCAAATTCCTTACAGTGGAAATTCCATACAGTGGAAATGACAAATAGATTCAAGGGATTAGATCTGATAAACAGAGGGCCAAAGAACTATGGACAGAGGTTTGTAACACTGTACAGGAGGGCGTGATCAAATCCATCCTCAAGAAAAGGAAGTGGAAAAAGGCAAAACAATTGTCTGAGGAGGACTTACATATAGCTGAGAAAAGAAGAGAAATAAAAGGCAAAGAAGAAGAGGTAAGATATACCCATCTGAATAAAGAGTTTCAAAGATGAGCAAGGAAACATAAGAAAGCTTTCTAAGTGAACAATGCAAAAAATAGAGGAAAACAATAAAATAGGAAAGACTAGAGATCTCCAAGAAAAGTAGAGATAGCAAAGAAACATTTCATGCAAAGATTGGCACAATAAAGGACACAAATGGGACCTAATAGAACCAGGAGGTATTTTTAAAAGGTGGGAGGAATAAAGAGAGCTATACAAAAAGGTCTTAATAACCTAGACAACTGCGATTGTGTGATCACTCACCTAGAGCCAGATATCCTGGAGTGTGAAGTCAAGCGGGCCTTAGGAAGCATTTTCAAACAAAGCTACTGGAGGTGATGGAATTCTAGCTGAGCTATTTCAAAACTTGAAATATTGTGATGTTAAAGTCCTGCACTCAATATGCCAGCAAATTTGGAAAACTCAGCAGTGGCCACAGGACTGGAAAAGGTCAGTTTTCATTCCAATCCCTAAGAAGGAAATGCCAAAGAATGTTCAAACTACAGCACAATAACACTCATTTCACATGCTAGCAAGGTCATGCTTAAAATCCTTCAAGCAATGCTTCAACAGTATATGAACTGAGAACTTCCAAATGTACAAGCCAGATTTAGAAAAGGCAGAGGAACCAGGGATCAAATTGCCAACATCTGTCAGATTACAGAAAAAGCAAGAGAATGCCAGAAAAACATCTTCTTCTCCTTCATTGACTATGCTAAAGCCTTTGACTGTGTGGATCACAACAAGCTGTGGAAAATTCTTAAAGACCACCTTACCTGCCTCCTGAGAAACCTGTAGGCAGGTCAAGAAGCAACAGTTAGAACTGGACACAGTATAACGAACTGGTTCAAAATTAGGAAAGGAGTATATCTTGGCTGTATATTGTGCAGAGTACATTTTGTGAAATGCTGGGCTGGATGAAGCACAAACGGGAAACAAAATTGCCAGGAGAAATATCAATAGTCTCAGATATGCATATGACATCATCCTAATGGCAGAAAGTGAAGAGGAACTAAAAAGTCTTTTGCTGAAGGTGAAAGAGGATGTTAAAAAGATGGTTTAAAACTCAACACTCCAAACACTAAGATCATGGCATCCGATCCCATCACTCCATGGCAAATAAATGGGGAAACAATGGAAACAGTGACAGACTTTATTTTCTTGGGCTTCAAAATCACTGTGGATGGTGACTGCAGCCATGGAGGTAAGACACTTGCTTGTTCCTTGGAAGAAAAGCTATGAAAAACCTGAACAATGTATTAAATAGCAGAGACATCACTTTGCGGACAAAGGTCTATATAGTCATAGCTATGGTTTTTACAGTACTCATGTATAGATGTGAGAGTTGGACCATAAAGAAGGCTGAGCATTGAAGAATTGATACTTTTGAACTGTGGTGTTGGAGAACACTCTTGGAGAGTCCCCTGGACAGCAAGATCAAGCCAGTCAAGCCTAAATGAAATCAACCCTGAATCATCATTGGGAGGACTGATACTAAAACTGAACCTCCAATACTTTAGCCACCTGATGTGAAGATTCAACTCACTGGAAAAAACCTCGATGCTGGGAAAGAATGAAGGCAGGAGGAGAAGGGGATGACAGAGGATGAGATGGTTAAATGACATCATCGATTCAATGGACGTGAGTTGGAATAAACTGTAGAAGATACTGAAGGACAAGGAAGCCTGGCATGCTGCAGTCCATGGGGTTGCAAAGATTTGGACACGACCGAGCAACTGAACAACAATGAACAACACCATGATCCAGTAGAATTTATCCCAGTATTGCAAGGAAGCAACAATTAGACCTGGACATGGAACAACAGATTGATTCCAAACAGGAAAAGGAGTACGTTAAGGCTGTATACTGTCACCCTGCTTATTTAACTTATATGCAGAATACATCATGAGAAATGCTGGGCTGGAAGAAGCAAGAGCTGGAATCAAGATTACCGGGAGAAATATCAATAACCTCAGATATGCAGAAGACACCACCCTTATGGCAGAAAGTGAGGAAGAGCTAAAAAGCCTCTTGATGAATGTCAAAGAGATGCTCAGGGCTGGTGCACTGGATGACCCAGAGGGATAGTATGAGGAAGGAGGTGGGAGGGGGTTTCAGGATGGGGAACACATGTACACCCATGGCAGATTCATGTTGATGTATGGCAAAACCAATACAATATTGTAAAATAATTAGCCTCTAATTAAAATAAATACATTTATATTTTTTTAAAAAGTTGGCTTAGAGCTCAACATTCAGAAAATAAAGATCATGGCATCTGGTCCCATCACTTCATGGGAAATAGATGGGAAAACAGTGGAAACAGTGTCACACTTTATTTTGGGGGCTCCAAAATCACTACAGATGGTGATTTCAGCCATGAAATTAAAAGATGCTTACTCCTTGGAAGGAAAGTTATGACCAACCTAGATAGTATATTGAAAATCAGAAATATTACTTTGCCAACAAAAGTCCATCTAGTCAAGGCTATGGTTTTTCCAATAGTCATGTATGGATATGAGAGTTGGACTGTGAAGAAAGCTGAGCACCGAAGAATTGATGCTTTTGAACTGTGGTGTTGGAGAAGACTCTTGAGAGTCCCTTGGACTGCAAGGAGATCCAACCAGTCCATTCTAAAGGAGATCAGTCCTGGGTGTTCATTGGAAGGATTGATGTTGAAGCTGAAACTCCAATACTTTGGCCACCTCATGTGAAGAGTTGACTCACTGGAAAAGACCTTGATGCTGGGAGGGATTGGGGGCAGGAGGAGAAGGGGACGACTGAGGACGAGATGGCTGGATGGCATCACTGACTCGATGGACATGAGTATGAGTGAATTCCAGGAGTTGGTGATGAACAGAGTGGCCTGGCATGCTATGGTTCACAGGGTCGCAAAGAGTCAGACATGACTGAGTGACTGAACTGAACTGAACTGATTACAAGGATGATTCAATATCTGCAAATCAATCAATGTGATAAACTACATTAAAAACTGAAGAATAAAAATCATATAGTTATCTCAATAAATGAAGGAAAAGTATTTGACAAAATTCAACATCCATTCATGATAAAAACCTCTCATCAAAGTTGGTTGGGAGGGAATACATATCTCAATTTAATAAAGGTTATATATGACAATCCCACAGCTCACATCATACTCAACAGTGAAAGTGTTTCCTCTAAGATCAGGAACAAAACAAGGATGTTCACTCTTAACACTTTTACTCCACACAGCACTGAAAGTCCTAGCCACAGCAATTAGACAAGGAAAAAAGGAATCCCAATAGGAAAGAAAGAATTAAAACTGTCCCTATTTATGGATGACACTATGTATAGAAAATTCCTAAACACATTACCAAAATACTACTAGAACTCATCAATGAATTCAATAAAGTTGTAATATGCAAGTTAATATACAAAAATCTGCCAATTTTCTGTACACAAAGCTACAGTCATCAAAAGAGTATAGTACTAACACACAGACAGATGCACAGATCACAGGAACAGAAGAAATGCCCAGAAATAGTGAGCACTTATATACATTTATAGTCACTGCAGCACTATTTACAACAGGCAACATCTGGAAGCAACAAAAGTGTTCATCAACAGATGAATGCATAAAGAAGATATGTATGCAGTTACATAGGCATGACTCAGGCATTCATTCTTGCCATTTGTGACAAGGATGTACATGGAGGGCATATGGCCAAGTGAGATAAGTTAAACAAGAGAAAGACAAATACCATGTAATTTCACTCACATATGGAATCTAAAAATAAATGAACAAATGTAACAAAATGGAAACAGACTCATGGATACAGAGAATAAATAAGTGGTTGTCAGAGGGTCAGGGAACAGGGAAATTAGTGTGATAGGTAAGAGAGATTGAGAGGTACAGACTTCCAGCTACAAAGTAAGCGAGTCACGGGGGATGAAACCGCAGCATGTGGAATACAGTTGTTTACACTGCAGCGTCTTTGTAAGGTGACAGATGCTAATGAGACACATCACGTTGAGCACTTTGGAACGTGCAGAAATATCAAATCTCCATGTTGTGCACTTGGAACCAATGTAGTGTTGTAGGTTGATAATCCTTCAATTAAAAACAAAATATTGGATGGACCAAAAAGTTCATTCAGTTAGTGAATACATTGTTCAATAAAGTTCTTGGTGAAAACGAAAACTGTGTTTTTGCTATTAAAATTGAACAAACTTTTGGCTCCCATATGGAGACACTAGAAGGAAATGCAAAAAAAAAAAAAAAAAATCAAGCCACAGACCCCAATATAAATGAGAAAAGGTAGTTAAAAGGTGCAACTTCTAGATATAAGATAAATGTCCTGGGGATGTAATGCATAGATTGATGGTTATAGTTAGTAATAATGTATTGCAAATTTGAAAGTTGCTAAGAGAGTAGGTCTTGAAAGCTTTAATCATAAAAATTTTAACTGTGTATGAAGATGAATGTTAACTAGATGTAACTGGGGTGAGCATTTCAAAATATATAGAAACATCAACTCATGTTGTTTGTCTGAAACTGATATTATGTCAATTGTATGTCAATAAAAATATCACATCTTAACATCCTTTGAAGAACACAGTAAAAGCAAACTGTTTAAAATACACATTCTTAAACATTTACAAATATTTCTTCATCATGTTCTTCTGGAGTGTAGAATCATAAAATGTGATTTTTGAGCTCATTAATTACCAATTTAACACACTGGTCACAGCAAACACCCTCTTTCAACAACACAAGAGATGACTCTACACATGGACATCACCAGATGGTCAATATGGAAATCAGACTGAGTATATTCTTTGTGGTCAAAGATGGAGAAACTCTATACAGTAAGCAAAAACAAAACCTGGAGCTCAGATCATCAGTTCCTTATTGCAATATCCAGGTCTAAGTTGAACAAAGCACGGAAAACCACTAGGTCATTCAGATACAACCTAAACTAAATTGCTTATGAATACACCGTGGTGGTTACGAATGAATTCTAGGGATTGGATTTGGTTCACAGGGTGCCTGAAGAACTACGGATGGAGGTTTGTAAGTGTACAGGAGGTGGTGACCAAAACCATCCCTAAAAGAAATTCAGGCAGGCAAAGGGCAAAGTGATTGTCTGAGGAGACCTTACAAACAGCTGAGAAAGGCAAAGGAGAAAAGGAAAGATATAAGCAACTGAATGCAGAGTTCCAGAGAACAGCAAAGAGAGATAAGAAAGTCTTCTTAAGTGAACAATGCAAAGAAATAGAAGAAAACAGTAGAATGGGAAAGACTAGAGATCTCTTCAAGAAAACTGAAGATATCAAGGAAATCAACCCTGAATCTTCACTGGGAGGACTGATGCTGAAGCTGAAGCTCCAATACTTTGGCCACCTGATGTGAAGAGCAACTCACTGGAAAAGACTCTGATTCTGGGAGGGATTGAGGGTAGGAGGAGAAGGGGGCAACAGATAATGAGATGGTTGGATGTCATCGTTGACTCAATGGACATGAGTTTGACCAAACTCCAAGAGATAGTTAAGGACAGGAATGCCTGGCATGCTGCAGTACATGGGGCTGCAGAGAGTCGGACATGACTTTGCGACTAAACAACAATAACAAAGACTCCCTAGATTGACCAAAGCCTGTCTACATGCTGCTAGATTTTCTGAAACAAGTTAAGAAGGAAAAAACAAAATACCACCACCAGAGCTTTAACCCCATGGGGGTGGGGGGTCTTGGGGTTGTAGAGCCCCACATGGCTGCCTGAACACCTGCCTTTGCGGCCACCCTGCTGAAGCTGGCTGGGAATTTCCTCATCCGCCTCTGACCTCAGAGCTGCTCCCTTTCTCTGGTGTCTGCGTGTAGACTTCCTCCGCCAGGTCATGTGTCCTGAGGAGCCCAGGCAGTTACAGAGGGTACAGGCAGCCCAGCACTCCTGTAGGAGGGTCAGGGACTGACTGCACCCTAAACATCTCAAGTGTCTTAGAGTACAACAGAGAGAGAGATGATGGGCAGGGAAGTCCCCAGTAAGGGGCCATTTCAGCAAACATCTTCAGAAGGCTATGACAGAAGCATTGTGCAATTCAGGCAAAGGACGGGAGCCAGTCTTGAGGTGCCTGGCTGTGGCAGAGCAGAGGTGCTGGTGGGAGGATGTTACACTCAGTAAAGACAGGCACTGGGGGGCAGAAGCAGCATTCTGGGCTGATCCTAAGCCTGGCTGATCAACCTGAGCTGATCCTAAGCCTGGCTGATCAACCTGGCCTGATCCTAAGCCTGGCTGATCAACCTGGGCTGACCCTAAGCCTGGCTATCAACCTGGCCTGATCCTAAGCCTGGCTGATCAACCTGGCCTGATCCTAAGCCTGGCTGATCAACCTGGCCTGATCCTAAGCCTGGCTGATCAACCTGGCCTGATCCTAAGCCTGGCTGATCGACCTGGGCTGATCCTAAGCCTGGCTATCAACCTGGGCTGATCCTAAGCCTGGCTGATCAACCTGGGCTGACCCAAGCCTGGCTATCAACCTGGGCTGTTCCTAAGCCTGGCTGATCAACCTGGGCTGATCCTAAGCCTGGCTGATCAACCTGGGCTGATCCTAAGCCTGGCTATCAACCTGGCCTGATCCTAAGCCTGGCTGATCAACCTGGGCTGATCCTAAGCCTGGCTCCCTGGCTGGAGGACTCTGAGCCCAGAGGAACCACAAGTGGCTGAGCATATAAGTCATATATCATGGTGACAGTATTCAGCCCCTCACACATCTCCAGGGAAAGCTTTCCAAAGGTGACTTTCAAGCAGTTGTTTAAGAGGAAGGCATCTTTGTTTTTAAAGGAGAATTATGATGCCAGTTCTCAGGGAACTGACTGAGGCTATGATTTTACATTGATAGCATAAATGGCAGTCCCAGGACACTGAAATCTGCACGTTTTTCTCAACCATCTAAAATCCAGGTGTTACTCCCACTGTGATAGGGCACAGGGGCAGACAGAAGCAGGGCCCTGGGCACCCTGCCCGCTACGCCCTGCAGAGGGACTACACTCTTCACTCTCTTGTGCACATTCACAGGGCCCAGATGCTAAGGGCCAGATCAACTCCCTGTGGCTTTTCTAAGCACCCCTCTGTCTAGTGACTGCTTACAATATCACCTATAAGCGTGGTACCTGAAATTTATATGGGTTTCCCTGGAGATTTTGACACTTAACTGGTCTATGTCCAAAAGCTCTGGTTCAGAGAGTGGGCTGGCCCAGAAACAGTGCTGATGGCCTTCCATAGGAACAGAGAGGAAACTGAGCCACCAAGCCTTCAGCAGAGCGATGAGCACATGAGAAGGGGGAGTGGGCCCTTCTGTCCCATGACCCACATGCCCCTTGCCAGAGCCTCCTCCCAAGCTGGAGAAAGACCCTTGTGCCCAGATGTAGCCCTCTGTCCAACCCCCTCCCCAAGGCACAGAGGCCCTTCCAAGGTGTCAACTTGCCCCCTTTCAGTTCATAAATAAGCTATTCTCAATTCCTTTGTTTAAACCTCTGTTTATCTGATTCTCCTTTTTCTGTAATTCAGTTGTTTCACAAATTAAATTCTTCTTTGTGTTCAAAACATTTAGCAAAATGACCTTGATTAAAACCTAGTGAAAAGTGTGTCAGTAACTCAGTCATGTCTGACTCTTTGCGACCCCATGGACTGTAGCCCACCACTCTCCTCTGTCCCTGGAATTCTCTAGACAAGAATACTGGAGTGTGTTGCCATTCCCTTCTCCAAGGGATCTTCCCAACTCAGGGAACTAACCCAGGTCTCCTGCATTGCAGGCAGATTCTTTACTGTCTGAGCCAGCAGGGAAGCCTAAAGAAAGATAAAAACCTAAAACCTAGGAGACCTAAATAAAGATAAAGTATACAAACATCCTCTCCTAGATTAAGTTCATCCATCTTGCCTCCATTTTTAGCCCCCAAACAAATTCACACTGCTTCTCCTGAACCACCAAAGTTGCTAGCAGCTTGATAGCATATATAATATTATTTCCAATTTGTTTCTTTTAAAACAGAGTCTGACTGCTGGGGTCCAGCCCCGGTGGATCCAGGGTGATTCAAAGGGGAGACAGAGTCGGTGTCCTAGGAAAACAACTTATTTAATTTCAGATATAGAGAGAGATTAGAAACGGATAGTGTAGTAGGAAATATTAGGTGGAGAAAAGATGCTGAATAACTTGGTTTACAGGGAAAACCAATAAAACCTCAAGACAAAGATTTGCACCATCTACATTGGGCCACGGGCACCCACTTGAATATCGAAGGTTGCCCCACTTTATCTACATTGGGCCACCAGCGCCCACTTGAATATCGAAGGGTGCCCCACCTTAGGCTCCCTTTTGTGTGGATCTGAGAAGCCAGGGCAAGTAAGTAGACGTGGTGAGCCTCCCCATTCCAGATGGGAATTCAGCCAGAAAAGGGGAGAAAAGAACGACATAGGGGAGCCCAGCATCAGTGCAAGACTCTCAACTTTATTTTCAAAATCAGCTTATATACCCCAACTTGTACATAAAGAAATAATGGAATATGCAGAGTTATGCAGGGGCAGCAGTCCTGACCCTCATTGAGACAAGGCTTTCTTTTTGCATACCTTCTCATATACAAAAGTTCTCAGGTGGTTTACATTATCTTCTGGCCAAGAGATCTGTTAACATTTTTATGGCTCTCTTCCTAGATAAATGTCTATCAACCAGAAAACTCTTTTTCCCTAGAAGTATTTTTTTCTTTACTCTGCATCACCCTCATAGTACTAAATAAAGTTACATTCCTATAGAACAAAGGTGTAGTGGGTTGTAACAAAGAAAGTACTTAACTCAAAGATCTAATGTTGCTAATACCAGGTCTACTACCTGTTTTTTCTATATACCAACTATATCTACAAATAAAAGATATGAAAATTTGGCAGCAAGTATTGGCTCAACAAATGAAACCTTTAATCAGTCCTGTTCTAATGATTTTGACTCCTCAGAAGCCCCTACATTCCTAGGATGTTTTAAGCTTCCTGTGCCTCCGGTGGTCAGGAGGCCGCAAACAATCACATGTGCAGCTATAAGAGTCTGGCAGGCAGGCTAGAAAGCCATCAGAGGGGTTTTGGATTGAAACACTCTTATTATGCCCAGGAGATTTATTATCTAAAAGCTCCAAATTAACTTCTTCCAGAAAAAGGTGGTGGGGGACAGCCCCCTGTTAATGTCAGAAGAGTAGGTGGAAAGCATAACACAGTAAAGCAGGCAGACTCTGGTTTTGGGGGGTGGATGCTCAGGAAATTCCAGGGGGAACCCCTGAAGCCTGATCATGCCCTTGCATTTTGTCAGGCTTCCTTCCTCATGACCTTTGCCACGGGCGGGATTCCTCACGCTGGCTCCCAGCATCTGACCATGATTCTCAGAAGCTAAGAATAAGGATGCCTGCAAAATAAAAAATTTTAAGAGTCCACTGCCAAATATTGAGCTTCTTTGGTGGTTCAGATGGTAAAGAATCTGCCTGCAATGCAGTAGACCCAGGTTTGACCCCTGGGTCGGGAAGATCCACTGGAGAAGGGAATGGCTACCCACTCCAGTATTCTTGCCAGGAAAAGTCCACAGACAGAGGAGCCTGGAGGGCTACAGTCCACAGGGTCACAAGAGTCGGACACAACTCAGTTACCAACACTTTCACTGCCAAATGCATTTCAAGTACTGAAAATTCCCTTTTCCTTATTCAGTAAGTGGAACATCTATACAAATGGAACTAACCTTGTCTTTTAGCTGAACTTTTTCATATGCAACAGGTATATGAGAACTGAGAATCATGAACACATTTTGAAATGCATACCAGCCCCTGTGAAGACTGGTTCAAGAGTTAATGATACGGAAATAGCTGTTGGACTGGAATCTGGTAATAATTCAGATCACACCTAGCAGAATTACTCCACTCCCAGTTCCTGAAAGATACAGATAAAGGCCTAATACACATTCCTAAATTGTTTTTCACAGGAAGAAGACCCCCACCAGATGAAAACTGCTGACTGCAAGCACAGAGATCCCAGACTGGTAGAAACCATAAGGGTGATGATTAAAACTTCACCATGATGCCAGCCATTCAACAACTGAGCACAAGCTGATCACACACTCCACAACTCCCCTCATTCACAATGCCTTTAAAACCCCTTCTCTGCAAGCCACGGGGGCGTTTGGGTCTTGGGAGCCCTACCCTAAAAGCTGTGCTTCGCTTCACCACAGACCTGGTCTCAGTAGACTGGCTTGACTGTACACAGGTGAGAAGACTCAAATATGGCTCAGTAACAACATCTGGTTTGTATAGTTAATCACAATAGTCTTTTTAGGGCTCCCTCTAGGCCAGGCAATGGGTGTGCCTAAGTCTTACAGAGTCAGGGGTACCGGGTCCCACAGTTCTCCAGTGAGTCTCTTATAAAACTAAGGACCCATGAGAGGTATGGACCCCTTACCCAACTCAGGATAAAGTGCACTCCTGGGCTTTTTACTCCTCAGTAATGCCAGTGATGTGAGAACCACAAGACTGGAAGGTACCACTGCAGACGAGACAACTTGACAGAGTGTTCCTTCATAACACAACCACCTAACCATGCCCAACTTGTTGGATTTTAAAGAAACATATGGTGGTTTATCTCTGGAAAGGAAGCAAGCATGAAGAACTGTGCAACAACTAGCTGAGTAAGCAACTGACACCATATGTCCCACTGTAGACATAGCTTATGTCATCTCTCACCATCACAGAGTATCAAAGGGAAGAGATACTAACAGGACATTTAAAATAAATAACAATATATGTAAAACAAGAAAGACAAGACCTACTGAGGTAGCCACAATAGCAGTTGCATTTGGCTACAGTTTTGCCCCAAGACGTCAAATTATTCTAAGTGTCTGTGAGTTGCAGATGTGCCAGATTATATTCTAAATCCAAAATGACAAAAGCTGTAAGGCAAAACTGTATTGAGTGTTCTCTTCCACTCTTTAATATTTTAAAAGCATGTGCCTGTTTTGAGACTTCCAAAACACATGCCTCCCATATGCAAGAGCAATAAAACACGAACATGAGGTAACTTTGAAACTGGAGTTCAAAGAACTTCCTATTATGATTTTAAAGAGCAAAAGAAGTATAAAGGACCAGTTCCTCCTGTAACACAGAGCTGCAAATCAAAGACCAAAAGGGAACCAGGGCATGCATAAGGTTGTAGGAGCACAGTCTGCGGCAATCCAAAACACAGTGATTTTCATGCTGCTGGAGAACTCAGGAATGAACCAGAGAACTACGGAGGAAGAAGGAATGATTTCAAGATGTGTGTAAGAGCCTGGATGCTCCTTCTCATTACTCTGATCTTGGAACTCTCTGCAGTTCTCAAGTCAAGTTGACATCTGCCACCTGCTCTGCCACAGCACACATAATTAGCACCACCATTTGCAGATGGAGAGACTAAAACTCTGCTCCAAAGTCAGCCAGGATTTCTCTGTGCAACTGGAATTAATTGGCCAGTTGGTAGGAATTTGGTTTTGCTACAAAGAGAAGAGGATCCCGCCTGTAGAGCACAAGGTGCTTCAGGACACGTCTAATTGCACTTAGTTCTCTGTAAACACACCGAGAATACTGACTTCATACTGTTCTGTAAGGACTATATGAGATAATGTGCATAAATTCTTTGGTTAAGTCCTGGGAACTCAGCAGAAGTTAATTTCTCTTTCTTTCTCCTTCACTGAATGCACATATCCTTTTGATAGAGCAAAGCAGTACAGTTGCTAATGTTCCTTGATACCCAGCAATTCTGATAGATTTGTGGTTTTATGCTATAGCTAAAATCTGCTTAAATTGATTGCTGTCAAACCATGTATCATTTCATTCATTCTAAACAGTTTATCCTGCAGGAGACACTAGGTACATCCAGAAAGAAGAAACAGAAGAGCCCGTGTGCTAATCAAACAGGATGGAGAATAAGTTTATTTTCTGGCTGGAGCTGGTGGGATATTTGCCCTCTTCTGCATATATTGGACATGCTACATAGTAGCACTCAGCACAAGGTCTTTCCACCTATTTTTCCCTCCTATTCAGGATGCCCCAATGCCACCCGTCAGTCTTCTGCCACCTGCTGCTGGGTTAGACTCAATTCATCCCCTTAGTTTCACAAGTCCTCCAAGAAATCCTCCTATGATCTCTGATCCAGGCCAAGCTCCGTCATGACATCACTCCAAAGCTGCTCATTCCATTTCTTCAAATAATGTATCTCAACTTGTGTAGTAATATATTTTAGTGGTTAGGTGAATTAATGACAATTTGATCTTCCAAGCTAATCACTTTGATCTCAGAAACTACATCTAGTTTGACATTAAAAAGCATGTGGTTGTCAGCATCTAAAATGGTTCCCAAATATCTCCCCTACCCGACATACTAGCCCTTGAGATGCTTTCTGTGGGTTGGAACCAGCGATGTGCTCCTGATGAGGAGAACACGGAAGTGACAGGCCACTCCTTCTGGATTAGACTATAAAAACTTGCCCATGAGGCCTCCCTTCCTCTCCCTTTTCTTCCCTCTCCCTCTGGCTGGCTGGCTGTCTCTAGTCTCTCTCTAATACAACCAGCTGCCCTCTGCAGAGGCCTGTGTAGCAGGATCTAGAAAGTGCCAGACAAAGGCCAGCGAGGAACTGAGATACCCAGCCCAACGGCCAGCGAGGAACTGAGTCCTGCGGATGCCACCTGAGGGTCCTGGAAGCGGACTCTCCCCAGTGAAGCTGTGAGATGACCGCAGCCCCAGCCTCATCTGCAGCCTGCAAGAGGCACTGGAGCAGGGGTGCCAGGTCAGTCACACCCACATAACCAGGTGAACTGTGAATAAGAAATGTGTTACTGTGTACTTGTAAGCAGAATCTAAAAAATGATAAAAACGAATGTATTTACAAAACAGAAATAGACTCACAGACACAGAAAGCAATCTTATGCTTACTAAATGGGAAATGAGTAGGAGGAATGGTTAATTAGGAGTTTGGGATTAACAGAGACACACTACTGTGTATAAAATAAATAAACAGCAAGGACTTACTGGATAGTACAGGGAACTATTCAATATTCTGTAATCATCTATAATGAAAAAGAATCTGGAAAAGACTATGCATAAATATATAAACAAATATATATATATATATATATATGTATACTGCTAAGCTGCTAAGTCACTTCAGTCGTGTCCGACTCTGTGCGGCCCCATAGACAGCAGCCCACCAGGCTCCCCCGCCCCTGGGATTCTCTAGGCAAGAACACTGGAGTGGGTTGCCATTTCCTTCTCCAATGCAAGAAAGTGAAAAGTGAAAGTTAAGTCGCTCAGTTGTATCCGACCCTTAGCAACCCCATGGACTGCAGCCTACCAGGCTCCTCCATCCATGGGATTTTCCAGGCCAGAGAAATGGAGTGGGGTGCAATTGCCTTCTCCAAATATATGTATAGGTGTAACTGAATCACGGTGCTGTATACCTGAAACTAACACTACACTGTAAATTGACTATACATCAATTTTTAATGGTTAAAAATAAAGTGAAATTTGTTTAAAAAGAAGCAACCCTTTTTGTTTAAAACAATCCTTTTTGTTTAAAAGGACCAACCCTGTTGGTCTACATATTTTTAAAAATCTGTCACTTTAAGCTCTTGAGTGCTTGGATAACAAATAACTTCACTGCATAGTCTGAACCAAAGGGAGAAACACATATTTACATCCAAGCAACAGGAAAAAAAGATGGGGTGGGTTTTGTGGGGGGTTTTTGAGTTGCAGAAAAAGAAATTCACCAAATTCAGTTCAGTCAACAATTCTTCCTGAGTTTGTTACAGAAAGATTTACTGAAGAGCTAGTAGATGTGAGGGTTGGGCTGGAAAGACAGAAAATCCACCCTCAGGGGTGGGCTCACATGCAGAAGCTGGTCAGATACGGATGGAGCATGAGACAGTTACTGAGCATAGGCTACGGCTCAGGCGCAAATCAGGACCCCACCCGGGAGACTGTGAGCGAGACCCACATGCAGATGCAGAGAGAGAAAATCAGCAGTGGCGTCTGATAAATGTCTAACACAGCAGGAAACGGCCTCTGCCAAGTCTGGAGTGAGGGCAGGAAACGTCCCGGGGGTGGGATCTGGGATTAACAGACACACACTACTATGTAGAAAATAGTGGAAACGGTAAAAGTTACATGGGCAAAAGGAGCTGAGCATTCCCTTCAGAGTCAATGGCATGACCCAAGGGACTAAGTCCCATAAAAAGGCCATATATAATAAACTCACAGCTAACACCATACTCAGTGTTGAAAAGCTGAAAGCATTCCCTTTAAGGTCAGGAACAATACAAGGATGCCCAATCTCACCACTCTTATTCAGCATAGTTTTGAAGTTATAGCCACAGAAAGCAAAGAAGAAAAACAAAAGGAATCCAAGTTGGGATGGAAGAAGTAAAACCATCACTGTTTGCAAATGACATGATACTAAGAAAATCCGAAAGATACCATCAGAAAACTACTAGAGCTCATCAATGAATTTGGGAAGGTCTTAGGATCAAAATTCACACACAGAAATCTGTTGCATTTCCATACACTAACAATGAAATTTCAGAAAGAGAAATTAATCAAACAGTCCTATTTACCATCACATAACAGAATAAAATACCTAGTAATAAACCTACCTAAGGAGGCAAAAGACCTATACTCCAAAAGCTGTAAAATGCTGATAAAAGAAATAGAAGACAACAGAAACAGATGGAAAGATATATCATGTTCTTGGATTGGAAGAATTAATATTAGTAAAGTGACCATACTACCCAAGGTAACCTACAGATTCAATGCAGTTTCTATCAAATTACCAAGGCATTTTTCATAGAACTGAAACAAAAATAATTAATTTGTATGGAAATATAAAAGATCCTGAATCTTGAGAAAAGGAATGGAGCTGGAGAAATCACACTCCCTGACTTTAGACAATACTATAGAGCTACAGTAATCAAAACAGTATGGTACTGGGACAAAGACAGTCTTACAGATCAATGGGACAGGATACAAAGCCCAGCACCTGTGGTTAATTAATCTACAACAAAAACAGCAAAAATATAAAATTGAAGAAAAACAAAAAACAGTCTCTTGAGAAACTGGGCATGTAAAAGATGTAAATATGTAAAACAATGAAGTTAGAACATTCTCTAAAACCATATATAAATATAAACTCAAAGTGGATTAAAAACCTAAATGTAAGACCATATATTATAAAACTCTTAGAGGAATATACAGACAGGATACTCTCACATAAATTGCAAAAATAATTTTGGGATCATTTCCTAGAGTAACAGAAACAAAAGCAAAAATAAGCAAATGAGACCTAAGTAAGCTTTAAAGGTTTTACACACACACACACAAAGAAACCATAAAGAAAAATACAACCCATGAACTGGGAGAAAATATTTACAAACAATGTAATTAATCTCCAAAATATACAAGCAGCTCACATATCTTCCCATCAAGAAATGGGCAGAAGACCTAGGAAATATTTCTCCAAAGAAGGTGTGTGTGTGTGTGTGTGTGTGTGTGTGTGTGCGCACGCGCGCAACTCTTTGCAACCCCACTCATGGCCTATAGCCCATCAAGCTCCTCTGTCCATGGGATTTCCCAGGCAAGAATACTGGAGTAGATCACAGTTTCCTTCTCCAGGGTATCTTCCCAACCCAAGGATCAAATCCAAGGCTTCCACATCTCCTGCATTGGCAGGTGGATTCTTGACCACTGTGCTACCTTATAGATGGCCAAAAGCAAGTGAAAAGATGTTCAACATCACTAATCATTAGAGAAATGCAAATCAAACCTACAATGAGGTATTACTTGCACCTAAAGGAACTAGAAAAAGAAAAAGAAACCCCAAAGCTAGTAAAAGGAAAAAAAATCACAAAGATCAAAGTAGAAATAGGAGAAATTAGAGATTTAAAAACAATAGTAAAGATCAATGAAATTAAGAGCTGATTTTTAAAAGATAAACAAAACTGATAAGCCTTTAGCTAGACTCATAAAGAAAAAAATGAGGATCCAAATCAATAAAATCAGGAATAAAGAAGGAGAAGTTACAGTGTACACCATAGAAATACAAAGGATCACAAAAATTACTACAATCACATGCCAACAAAATGGTCAACTTAGTAAAAAACGGGTAAATTTCCAGGAATGTACAATTTCCCAAGACTGAATCAGGAAAACAAAGAAAATATGAACATCACTAATTATCAGAGAAATGCAAACCAAAACTACAATGAGGTATCACCTCACATGACTCAGAATGCCAACTGTCAAAAAGTCTACAAATAATAAATGCTGAAGAGGCTGTGGAGGAAAGGGAACCCTCCTACACTGCTGGTGGGAATGTAAACTGGTACAGTCACTATTGAAAACAGTATGGAGGAATCTTAAAAACTAAAAATACAGCTACCATATGATCCAGCAATCCCACTCCTGGGCATATATCTGAAAAGGAGAAAAACTAATTTTGAAAAGATAAATGTACCTCAGTATTCACACCAGTACTATTTACAATAGCCAAGCATGGAATAAACTTCAACAGAGGAATGGATAAGATATATATATCTTCTTTCAGTCATAAAAAGAATGAAGCAATGTCATTCGCAGCAGCATGCCTGGACCTATAGACTATCACACTAAGTTAAGTCAGACAGAGAAAGAAAATATTATATGACATCACTTATGTGTGTAATCTAAAAAAACACACAAATGGATTTATTTTCAAAATATCAATAAACTCAGATGGAAACATTTTTTTCCAGCAGAAGATAGGCTGACTCACTTTATCCAGGTGAGAAAATCAGTGAAGGATGAGCCCTTCCACCAACAGATGAGAGTGTGGCTACAGAGGGGACCCAGAAGAGCCATTTTTGCATCAAGTGAGGCCACCAGGATGTTGTGTCCCCATAAACAGATCTGGTCTTTGGGACCCACACTCACTGAGGTCACCGATGCTGCTCTACCTCAGTTTCCTCTAAAGAAATCAAACACCACCAATTTAGACCCACAGCGGGAGACCTGCCTCGTGGGCCATCCTTCTTGCATGGATATGAAGGCCTACGGGAGGTGAGGTGAAGTTGCTCAGTCGTGTCTGACTCTTTGCGACCCTGTGGACTGTAACCTACCAGGCTTCTCCATCCATGGGATTCTCCAGGCAAGAATACTGGAGTGGATTGCCATTTCCTTCTCCAGGGGATCTTCCCGACCCAGGGATCAAACCCAGGTCTCCTGCATTGTACGCAGATGCTTCAACCTCTGAGCCACCAGGGAAGACCTGCTTGTGGGCCATCCTTCCTGCATGGATATGAAGGCCTACGGGAAGAGCTCCTGTACCAGGTCAGAATTCAGGACAGTCTACCCGGGGGAATGTGCAGGGCAAGTCCTGAGACAAGCAGCATTGCGCCTGCTGCCATGTCCTTCTGCACATGCAGAGTTCAAACTCCACTACCACACTACGCTAGAGTCACTGGGCCAGCGCACCTCGGCACAAGACAGACTGAGAAAGCAAAAGACACAGATCTAAGATGATTCCGACTATCTGCAGGGTTGTTTTGACTGGATGACTCATCAGTGAATATAATTTACGGCAACCAAGAAGTGGAAGTTGGAGGGCCAAGATAGAATGTTCAGTTAGGAATTAGTTGACTGAGGAATAGAAACTGGATAGCCTACACAAGATCTAGAAAGACATCAGAAATCATGTCTGCAGCTTAGGTAAAAAGAAAAAAACAGAAGAGACTCCAAGTATAAAATTTTCAAAAGGAACATGATGTTTCGTGCTTATAAACATCTAAAGTTCTCTCTTCAGTGGTGTTTAGCCTGTCCAACCCTGCTGAGAGCAAGGGAGAGAGATTTTTCAGTAAAAGTCTACAAATACTGCTATAATGCTACATACTGGAAGAGCTTTCACACACCAGGGCGCCTTACAGAAAGGCCAGCTCCTCAGAGAGAAGGGGTCTTGACTGGTCAATTTCAACAGAACAGAGTGCCTCAAAGAAGGCTGAACAATTTGAGAAGAAAAGAGAACTGAATTCACAGCATCACATTTTTTTATCTCATGTAAATTCCTTTCAGACGCCTAAACCTTAATTGCTTCTTTTTTAATTTAAATGTCTTTCTCGAAATATCTAACATAACTCTGAAGCCAACAAAATAAAGGAAAACAGTATTTTACGGCTTTCTTCCATAACTCCAGCTCATTTTTATTTCTTTGCATAGCTCAAGGACAAGTGTATTTTTAGACTTCAGTATTATGGAAGAGAAGGATGGGCAGATTAGAGAGTCTAGAAACAAAAGGGAGTGATTGCAAATCTTACAAATCATTGGCAAAAGTAATTTTTCATTGGAAATTAAATTTTCAAGTTTCTTCAGTTTTGTAAAATCAAATTTCCCTGCTGTGTCCTAAAATCATAGGACATTTGGTCTGAAAGAGACCAGAGAGGCCCCAGTGTACAGGTTTCTTCTGCCCTAGAACATCCATGTGCTCAGCAGCTCGGTGTCCATGGGGCAGCTCTGTAACCTGGGAGCCGGTGGCTTTGTACTACGGGAAAGGTAAAACTTGCCTGCCTACAAGGCCCGGCCGTTTGTTTTTATTCCAGTTCTGTCCCCTTACAGAACTTCACACGTTCTTCAGGGGACAGGGCAGCAGGCAGCGTGCTTTGTGCAGACTCGAGCGTGTCTCAGGATCCTCCTAGCCTGGATGCGGAGCAGCCTGAGGAGTGCGCTCAGCAGACCGCGGCAGAGCAGCGGGACTCTAAACCCACCAGGACACACACCCACCCCTGCTCAGCTGTCGTGAACAATGCGACAGCACAGGCACAGGGACGTGAATGGGGCAGCTGACCATCAAGGCCAGGGCGAGGGTGGGACGCCAGCAAAGGAGAACCAAGCTGAACAAAGTGAGGATGCAGAAAAGCAGGGAGGGAAATGTCCAGTGAGGACGGATGTCCCGGGGGTGTAAGACAAGAAGCAGAATCTCGTGGGTACGTGGCTGAGTAAGAAGTGGAAGGGAACCTCAAGAGAGGACTTCAGGGCTGGCCTGAGCCCTGGCAGCAGCATCACTGGACCACCACACTTCATCAGCAGTGGCCCGAGAGATGTGTGAAGGTCAGCACTCCTTCATGCCCAAGAGGTGTGATAATTACTTTAAAACAGG
This sequence comes from Nanger dama, assembly GCA_917880005.1. Taxonomy (NCBI): domain Eukaryota; kingdom Metazoa; phylum Chordata; class Mammalia; order Artiodactyla; family Bovidae; genus Nanger; species Nanger dama. The sequence goes on along the minus strand of CAKJTW010000044.1, from coordinate 4,052,683 downwards.
TGTCAGGAACATGATTTCACTTTTGAATTGCTGTGAAATTGAAAGTGTAACTTGCTCAGTCATGTCCAACAGTTTGTGGGCCAATGGACTATATAGTCCATGGAATTCTCCAGGCCAGAACACTGGGTAGCCTTTTCCTTCTCCAGGGGATCTTCCCAACCCAGGGATCAAATCCAGGTCTCCTGCATTGCAGGTGGATTCTTTATCAGCTAAGCCACAAAAGAAGCCCAAGAATACTGGAGTGGGTAGCCTATCCGTTCTCCAGGGGATCTTTCCAACCCCGGAGACCCCAAACTGGATCTTCCCAACCCAGGAGACCGCAAACTGGGGTCTCCTACATTGCAGGTGGATTCTTTACCAGCTGAGCTACCTGGGAAGCCCAACTGCTGTATCTTTTCCAAAAACCCAAACCACTCCAGCAGTATGTACTGACTAAACAGCATCTGGACAGAACTACAGATTAATACATTTCTTTTCATCCTCTTCCATATTATGCATGCTGTTGATTCACCCCTTCTAACTTGTTCAGTGAGGCAAGGCACAGGCATATCTCCCTGGTTAAAAGAGCTAGCACAGACTGGAGTAGTCTGCATAGAGGAGTCGGGGGACCCTGGGCTCACGTCCCTCCCACGGGCACATCAAACTACAACTATTTACAGAACAACTGTCTGTGAGAATGACCTTAAGCCCAGCAGAAAAGATTTTCCAGAAGTAAAGATATAAAGAAGAAACCACAGTAAGACAGCTAGGAGAGGCAGAGACATGGTACAGTCAAGACCCACACCCCTGGGTGGGCAACCACACACAGGGAAATAATTACATGGCAGAGTTTTCTGCAGTGAGCCAGGGGCCCAAGACCCACATTAAGCTCCCCAGCCCAAGGATCCTGTACCAGGAAGACGAACCTCTAGAATGTTTGGCTTTGAAAACCCATGGGGCTTAATTTCGGAAGGGCTGTGGGAAATAAAGACTCACTCTTACAGCACACACGCAAAGTCTCACATGCTCCAGGACCCAGGGCAGAAGCAGTGATTTCCAAGGAGCCTGGGTCAGACCCACCTGCTGCTCTTGGAGAATCTCCTGGAGTGGCAGGAGGCAGCTGGAGCTCACCCTGAGCACAGACGCGGGCACAGCCACTTGGGGGCGCTCTTTCTACCATGAGGACACTGGTGCTGGCAAATACCACTGTGGAGTCCTCTCTCTTACTAGCACTGGGGGGCTCACCCTCCCAACAGCAGGTTGGCACCCAAGTCAAGCAGTCAGCTGTACAGGGAGCAAGGGCCACCCACCAGGGGACTGATGGGATCTGAACCCATCCAGCAGCAGATCCTCAGGGCCCAGCCCCAACCCCCAGCAGGCCAATACCCACCCCCGGGGCCCAAGGTCCCACAGCCAGCAATGCCGACACCCAGCCCCATCAGTGGCTGTTAGACTCCACAGAGGGCAGGCCTAGCAGCCAACCAGGTCAGCAGCCACGGCACAGCCACAGCCACAGCGGTCGGCCCTGCCACAGAGGAGGGTCCACACAGCCCCAGAGGGTATCCCTAGGTAACACGGCTCTGGAGACCAGAGGAGAGTGTGCTGCCGGGCCCCACAGGACATCTCCTACATGAGGCCACTAGTACCAGACTGCTAAGTGTAACCAACATAGAGACTTAGGCAAAATGAGGCAACAAAGGAGTATGTTCAAAACAAAGGAATAAGATAAAACCCCAGAACTAATTGAAGTAGAGATAAGCAATCCACCTGACAAAGACTTCAAGGTAATAACCATAAAGAGCATCAATGAATTCAGCAGAAGAATGGGTAAACGGAGTGAGACATTTTAACAAAGAGTTAGAAAAAGGAACAAACAGAGTGGAAGAATACAGTAACTGAAATAAAAATACACCAGAAGGAATCAAGAATACCTTGGATGATACAGAGGAACAGATCGGCTAGCTAGAAGACAGAGGAGCAGAAATCACTAGTGCTGAACAAAGGAAAACAAATTCATAAACTGAGGACAATTTAAGAAACCTCTGGGACAACATCAACTGCGCTAACATTACATTACAGGAGAAGAGAGAGAAAAGAGGAAGAGAACATATCTGAAGACAAAATACCTGAAAGCTTCCTAATCTGGGAAAGGAGAGTCACTCAAGTCCAGAGAGTGCAGAGAGTCCCACACAGGATTAACCCAGAGAGGGAACACACCAAGACACAGCAGTTAAAGTGGCAAAAATTAAGGAGGAAAAATGAAAAGCAGCAAGGGAGAAGCAACAGAGAACTCCCAAAAGACTATAGCTGACTTTTCAGCAGAAATTCTACAGGCCAGAAGATAGTGCCACAGTATGTGTAAAGTGATGAAAGGGAAAAAAACCTACAACCAAAAATACTCTATCTGATAAAACTATCATTCATATCTGAAGGAGAGGTAAAGAATTTTACAGACAAGCAACAGTTAACAGAGTGCAGCACCACCAAACCAACTTTATAAGGAAAGTTAAAGGGAATTCTCTAAGTGGAAAAAAACAGGAAACACCAGAAATATTAAACTTATGAAGGAAAAATTTATTGGTAGAGACAAATACACAGTAAAGGTAGTAAATCAACCATTTACATAGCTACTAGGAAGGATAAGAAATAATTGTAGTAAAATCATCTATATCTACAATAAGTAGGTAGCGTTACACAAAACAAAAAGATGTAAAAATATGATGTAAAAAACACGAAACGTGTGAGGCGCAGTAAAAATGCAGGCCTGTTAGAATGCATTTGAATGTAAAAGATCATCAGATTGAAATGAGAATGTATATATATAACTGTCATATATGAACTTTATGCTAACCACAAACCAAAAATTTATAATAGATACTTACACATACAAAAGAAAAGGGAACCTAAATATAACACTAAAGATAGCCATCAAATCACAGGGAAACGATCAAAAGAAATGAACAAAAAAGAAATACAAAGCAACTTGAAAGAATTTCACAAAATGGCAATAAGCAAATATCTATTAAAAATCAGTTGAAATGTTAGTGGACTAACTGTTCCAAATAAAATCATAGACAGGCTGAATTGATGAAAAATACAAGACCCATATATATGCTGCCAATAAGAGACTCACCTCAGATGTAAAGACTCACATAGGCTGACAGTGAAAAGATAGAAAAAAGTATTCCATGCAAACAGAAATGAAAATAAAGCTGGGCTGGCTATATCAGACCACACAGACTTTAAACCAGACATATCAGACCCAATAGACCTTAAAATAGAGACCATCACAAAAGACAAGGAAAGTCATTACATAATGAAAAAAGAGTTGATCCAATAAGAAGATATAAAAACTGTGTAATCATACGTGTGTGTGTGTAGACACACACACACACACACACCCAAAATAGGGACACCCTAAATACAAAAGGCAAATCTTAACAGACACAAAGGAAGAAATTCACAGTAACACAGTAGCAGGGGACTTTAACATTCCACTAATCAGCCCTGGGTGTTCTTTGGAAGGAATGATGCTAAAGCTGGAACTCCAGTACTTTGGCCACTTCATGCGAAGAGTTGACTCATTGGAAAAGACTCTGATGCTGGGAGGGATTGGGGGCAGGAGGAGAAGGGGACGACAGAGGATGAGATGGCTGGATGGCATCACGGACTCGATGGACATGAGTCTGAGTGAACTCCGGGAGTTGGTGATGGACAGGGAGGCCTGGCGTGCTGCGATTCATGGGGTTGCAAAGAGTCGGACATGACTGAGCGACTGAACTGAACTGAAGTAAACAGAACATTAATAGGCAGATCACCCAGACCAAAAAAAAAAAAACATAAGGAAACATTGGCCTTAAACTATACAGATAGATTTAATAGGTATAAATAGAGCATTTCATCCAAAATAGAAAAATTATTCCATGCAAATGGAAATGAAAATAAAGCTGGGCTGGCTATATCAGATCACACAGACTTTAAACCAGACATATCAGACCAAATAGACCTTAAAATAGAGATATTTGGAAAAATACACATTCTTTTCAAGCACACATGGAACATTCTATAGGATAGATCACATATCAGCCCACAAAACATGGACCTATATATTATGCTAAATGCAATAAGTCAAAGAGAGAAAGACAAGTATGATTTCACTTATATGTGGAGCTCAAAAAGCGGAAGAAACGAACAAACATAACGAAACAAAAAAGAGTTATAAACAGAAATCCAAAAGGTTGTTACCGGAGAGCAGGGGGCTTGGGGACGAGGGAAATAGGTGAGGGAGATTAAGAGGCACAAATTTCCGATTATAAGATAAGTGAACCACAGGGGATAAAACGTAGAGAGTAGGGAATAAACCCAGTACCGATTTAATATTTACATATGATGACAGTAACTAGACTACTCGTGGTGATTATTTGGTAATGTACAGAAATGTCAACTCACTGGGTTGCATAGTAGAAACCAACATAGTATTGTAGGTCAAATACACTTCAGAAATAAACTCAGAAAAGAGATCACATCTCTGGTTACCAGAGATGAGGTGGTTGGGGAAGAGGAACTGGATCAAAACTGCAAACCTCCGGTTATAAGCTAAGTAAATAGTTGGGATGTAATGTACAACACGATTAATATAACTAACTGCTGTAAGTCATATATGACAGTTGTTGAGACTAGATGCTAAGAGTTCTCATCACAGGAAGCTTTTTTTCCTTTAATTTTATATGTATGAGAACATGGATGTGTATGAAACATACTGTGATAATCATTCCATGTTGTAATTAAGTCAAATCATTATGTTCTACACCTTACACTTATATACATGGCTGTTATGTCAATTATGTCTCAACTGAAAGGAGAAAGAGGCACAGAGGTGAGAAAGTATCCTATGATGCTGGGCCTTTCAAACATGAATCAAATAATAAAGGTGCGCACGTCCAGGCAACACAGGCATGCACTGCCCTGTGCCCAGCACTGTCCTGACACCAGAGTGTGCTGGAGACCAAGGTGTTAAAGGTCCTGCCCCAAGACCTCCACCTACACTGCTTCCCATCAGTCCTGTTAAGCTGCTTCTCAGATTGCCCCATTCCCTCCCCTTTTATTTCAGCACCCCAGGCCTTGACTGGAAGCCTGCTCTGGGTCATACATCTGTGCTAGTTCAGGTGATGAGAGAACACTGATCTGTGCCCTCAGACTTATAATTCTCAGAGATACAGAGCTGGAAACAAGTGGTTATCATTCATGAGAAGGTGCCCAGCCACAGCGGTTATGGGGGTGCCATAATATGTGACACTCATCTTTTTAAGAATTTGTTTCATTGAGGTACATTTGATTTACAGTATTTTGTTAATTTCTGCTACACAGCAAAGTGATTCATATACACATGTCTATAATCTTTTTCATATTCTTTCTCCATTATGGCTTATTAAGGATATTGAATACAGTTTCCTGTGCTATGCACTAGAACCATGTTGTTCCATTCTGTATACAATAGCTCGCAACTGCTAACCCCAAACTCCCAATCTAACATCCCCTTTCCCATTAACAACCTCAAGTCTTTTCTTTATGAGTCTGTTTCTGTAGATAAGTCCATCTGAGTCATATTCTAGATTTCCACATGTTAAGTGGTATCATATGGTATTTTGGTCTTTCTGACTTACCTTCATTTAGTATGATAATCCTTAGGTCCATCCATGTTGTTGCAAATGGCTTGTTTCATTTTTTATGACTGAGTAATATTACATTGCATATATACGTATCTTCTTTATTCACCTCTTGATGAACATTTACTCTTATGTCTTGACTACTGCAAATACTGCTGCTAGGAACACAGGGGTGCATGTATCTTTTCAAATTAGAGTTCTGTCTGGATATATACCCAAGAGTGAGAATGCTGGATCATATGGTAACTCCAGTTTTAGTTTTTAAGTAACTTCCATACTGCTCTCCACAGTGACTATACCAATTTACACTCCTACCAACAGTGAAGGAGGGTTTCCTTTTCTCCACACCCTCTCTAGCATTTGTTATTTTTAGACTTTTAAATGATGGCCATTCTGAGTGGTGTAAGGTCATTGCAGTTTTGATTTAAATGTCTCTAGTAATAAGTGATGATTAGCATCTTTTCGCACCCCACTCCAGTACTCTTGCCTGGAAAATCCCATGGACGGAGGAGCCTGGCAGGTTGCAGTCCATGGGGCCACGAAGAGTCAGACATGACTGAGTGACTTCACTTTGACTTTTCACTTTCATGCATTGGAGAAGGAAATGGCAACTCACTCCAGTTTTCTTGCCTAGAGAATCCCAGGGATGGGGGAGCCTGGTGGGCTGCTGTCTATAGGATCACACAGAGTCGAACATGACTGAAGCAACTTAGCAGTAGCAGCAGCATCTTTTCACGCATGTAGGGCTCATCTTGACTTTGGGATTCACAATCCCTAGTCATGACATGGGGTACAGTGGCTAGAAGGACCTGACCCAGCGGGTATCTCCCTGGAAGGGAGCACTCCTTTCTCTTCTGTCTTAGGTCTTCCCAGCCCTGGGTCCTGTTCACTGTTCCTTCTCAACAGCCCTCACAACCACTGAGGAAGCCTCACTGACTAGGAACTGAAAACAGCTGTCAGCCTGGTTATGGACCCAGTGTGGCCCTTCCAGAACAAGTCAACAGTGCAGGAAATTCAAGGAGTGGTGTTCATGGCCCTGGATCAGCCTTGGATTCAAGCTCTGCTTCCACTCATTCTCTTTGTGTGGGTGGGTTTCACGTTCTTGCTTCCAAGCGGAACAGGAATCCCTCAGTTGCCAGGCTGTTCTGAGACCAGGGGGACAGTATGAAACAGAACCTAATCAGCAGAGCAGCTGGACAAAGAGAGAGTGTCCCCCTAACCTACATGCAGAGCCTGCTCAGCCACTGAGTCCCAGGAAAAGGCGAGGGCCCTGAGTGAGTTACATCTAGCATCAGGTCAGCGCCATGTGAAAAGTGACCCCAAAAATGGCTTGAACTGCAAAATAAGGGGACAAGCCCTGTGTTTGGTTGCTAGGGCTATCACAATAAAGCACCTAAAACTCAGTGGTTCGAACAACAGAAATTATCTCAGAACCTGGAGGCTGACGTCCAACATCAAGATGTCAGCAGAGTTGGCTCAATCTGAGCCATAAGGGAGAATCTAGCCCTGGCCTCTCTCCCAGCTGCTGCTGGTCTGTTGCCCATCTGTGGTACTCCTTGGCTCGTAGAACTCTTGATTCATCTCCACACGGTGTTCTCATGCACGTGTCTGTCTCCAAACTTCCCCTTTTCATAAAGACACCAGTCATATCAGTTTAGGGCCACCCTCTCTAGTATGACCTCATCTTAATTAATTTAGCTTAATTAATTAAATTGACTCTATTTCCAAATAAGCTCACATTCTAATGTACTGGGGAAAGACTTCAACATATGACTCTGAGTTGGCAGGGCTGAGGAGCCTGCCTTTCAGAAAAGAGTTTTTCATTAACCTTAAAGATGGTGCTCTTTTCAGTGGTCCATGATATAGCCTATACTATGGGGATGAGGAATATCAACTGAGAAATAACCAGCAGAATGAAAAAAGTTCAAGAAGAAAAGAAAGGTAAGGTACCCATACATCTGACGGAGTTGGTGTGCAAGATCACAACTGACAAAGAACAGAAATTTTGAAGTTACTAGAGCTGTTTCAGTGTGCTTGAATTGCTGAAAAGTTCACATTCATTCACAAAGGGGCATGACTGCTCCATGCAACAAGGCATTTTAAGACATTTTGCATAAAGTAGTGAAAAGATCCAAGACATGGGAGGATAAACAAAAGAGGAAAAACACTCTGTTTAAAATGCACGGTTTTACACTGACAAGCCCATTAGCATGTGCTTCCCAGGTGGCCCGTGGTCAAGAATCCACCTGCTAATGCAGGAGATACAAGACATGCAAGTTTGATCCCTGTGTCAGGAAGATCCCCTGGATTAGGAAACGACAACCCACTTCAGTATTCTTGCCTGGAAAACTTCCTGGACAGAGGAGCCTGGTGGGCTTCAGCCCACGGGGTTCCAAAGACTGGTACATGGCTGAGCACACACACACACTCTCACGTGCACATGCCCATTAGCACAGCTCCCACTGATCTCCTTTAAAGTATGGGTGTCTGTTCTGTCATCTTTCCAGATGCCCAGTCTTTGAGACAGGACCTAAGAGTCCTATACCTTAAGGTCTATTAGCCATAAACTTGGCTGATGGTATCAACAGCCTCCACAGGTTTACTGTCAGGAATAAACTCTTGCAGCAGTGGAAGCACTGAAAAACTGTTAACTCATATGATTAGAGCAAGGCAAGTGTTGACTAATACAATTAGAGCAAGACCTATTCATGAATGAAAATGTAACCTAAGACATGGGAAGCGTACGGGTATGCAGGACGTGCACACTAACACTCAAGGATGCACAGTGGGTGCATATGTAGACAGGCAGAAGGGAAGATGACTTTTATTCATTCATTCATTTGACAGACACTCATCAGAGCCTTTCAACTGAGTCCCAGGGGGCCAAAAAGAGCTGTAGGTGTTGGCCTTCAAGGGCTCACAGTAAAATGGGAACCTGCTACAGCCTGGGGTTCACAAGATCCCTGGTTTAAAAAGCCTTTACTAGTTTTTAAAGCCTTTAAATACCATCTTCCTTCTCATTCTTGAAAACTTTTTTAAGTTTCAGAAATCTTTTCCACTTATACTGTGTGGCTCTCTCAACATATTCTATTGGTTTATTTAATAATGTGTATATTTTAGATGCACATTATTATTTCTACTGCTGTTGCACTGGAAAAGGGCTTTACATCTAGTGATGAACCAAATCTCAAAATCACACACGTTATAAATATATATAAATTTGGGTTAGCCAAAAAGTTTGCTTGGTTTTCCCATAAGGCAGCTCTATAGTGCTTAGTTGTGTTTAACTTCATTTGAGACAATTTTGTTAGACTATTGTGACAACTGTCATATCAGCATGCACTTAAAAAACTTATCAAAATTAGTGAATTTTTATGTAGCCATTTTAATACTGAACAGGGAAGAAAAAAGAAACATTTTGGTATATTATGCTTTATCATTTCAAGAAAGGGAAAAATGCAACTGAGATGCAAAAATAGATTTGTACAGTGTACAGAAAAGGTACTGTTGACTGACTGACAGAAGTGGTTTGCAAAGTTTCATGCTGGAGATTTCTTGTTGGACAAGAAATCTACCACAGCCTGGTAGACCCACTGAAGTTGGCAGCGATCAAATCCAGATATTAACTGAGAACAATTAACATTATTCCATGCAGCAGAGAGCTGACACACTCAGAATATCCAAATCAACTGCTGAAATTCATTTGCACCCGCTTGAGTCTATAATTGCTTTGATGTTTGTGTTCCACATATGTTAAGTGAAAAAATCTTGATTGTATTTCTGCATGCAACTCTCTACTTAAGTGTAAGAAAAATTTGTTTTAAAACGAATTGTGACAGGCAATGAAAAGAGGATACTATACAATAATGTGGAATGGAAGAGACTGTGGGGCAAGCGAAACAAACTACCACCAACTACACCAAAGGCCAGTCATCATCCAAAGAAGGTAGATGGTAAGACTGGAAGAGAGTCCTCTGTTATGAGTTCCTTCTGGAAAATCAAATGGTTCATTCCAACAAGTACTGCACGCAAGTAGACCAACTCTAAGCAGCACTTGATGAAAAATGTCCAGAATTAGTCAACAGAAAACACAGACATTCGTAGGAATAATGCACGACTGCATGTTTCTCTGATGACCAGGCAACAACTGTTTCAGCTTGGCTGGGAAGTTCTGATTCACCCACCACATTCACCAGACGTCACATCTTCAGATTTCCATTCATTTCAGTCTTTACAAATTATCTTAATGAAAAATTTCAATCCCCTGGAAGACTGTAAAACGTACGTGGAACAGTTCTTTACTCAAGTCTTGGGAATATGGACTCATGAAGCTGCCTGAAAATGGCAGAAGACAGTGGAACAAAATGATGAATATGTTGTTCAATGAAGTTCTTGATGAAAATGAAAATTTTCTTAGGGCTTAACTCATGGCTCCAAATTATTTCCTTTCCAACTACTAGAAATCAAACCTTATTCCACCTAAAGAAAAATTTTTTTTAATTTTATTTTTACTTTATTCTACTTTACAATACTGTATTGAAAGAAAATTTTAAATCAAAGGTGTGTGGCTATGATGGGAAAGCTTGTTCTAGACCAATACTCTCACAAAGCAAAAACAGAAAAGCTGGATAAAATACACATTTATAAACTGATTTGAAGAATTCCAACACCAAGACGGCAGGGGCAGCAGGGCCAGCACTTAGCCCCTCTCGCTAGAACTTGCCTCTTATCGGCAGCAGGAGCCGGTGGAGTGGCAGTAAGGAGTGCGGGACCTGGCAGAGCTGGGGCAGAAGCTGAGTCTCGGGCAGCCAAGCAGCCCAACCAGGAGGGGCAAGCCTTCAGAGAGGGGGGATGGCAAAGAAATGGGCCCAACGGCCTGGGATTTCCCTCAACATGCTCACAGACTAAGCTGCACGGTAAGAGATGATAAAGCAGTTTTAAAATGGCTTAAAAGAAGAGCAGAATTTCCAGCCATTTTATGCTGTCAGAAATATAAAAATCAGAATTTTGGAGCACTTTGAAGCTGCTTTGGGAGGCAACCCAAGCCATCACTTGGGACTCCTGCAGAGCTATCCGCAAGACTGGGGGCAGGGTAGACTGGAATCAGAGCCCAGCTGAGCCTCAGCTGGACAGCAAAATAGCCCCCACAAGTGTAGTGAGCTCCAGACAGAGGGAACGCTGACTGAAGTCTCTACAACTTTTGTACATAATCAAGGAGAAACAAAAACATGGGGCCAAGCAACCAAAGAGACAACAGAAATGGCACCACAGATGGCCAGATACTGCAGCCATCAGCTGTGAATTTAATGATTAGCCTGTCCCCAAAAAAAGACTCTAAGATGGAGAAATTCACCAGAGACCGCACACCTACAAGAAACTGTCAAACTAAAATTTTAGAAACGGAAAATACTTTGGTGGTCAATTTTATGTGTCAGCCTGACTGTGTCACCCAGATATTTAACTAAACATTATTCTTAGGTGAATCTGTGAAAGTGTTTTCAGATGAAATATTAACATTTGAGTTGGTGGACTCAGTAAAACATGTTGCCTTTCCCTTGAGGGATTATAATATGATGTGATATGATTATATATTTGTGCATATATATATATATATATATATATATATGGCAGCATGTATATATCCTATTGATTTTATTTCTCTGGAGAACCCTAATATAATTACATAACTACTCAGTATCTCAGTAATAATATAAAAATACTGCTAAAGGCATTAACAGAGGATGAATCTTAAATCCACTATGCTGAGTGAGAGGAACCAGTTTCAAAGGAACCAATATCACTAGTTATGTGATTCCATTTACATAGAATTCTCAAAAACAAAACTAAAGTGTTAGAAAACCAATCACTGGTTGCCAAGTATTTGGGTGAGGGTCAGTTGTGACTGTTAACAGAAAGTGTAAGGGAGCTTTTGGGATAGTTGAAATGTTCTATATCTTGACTATTGTAGCTACATAAATTTATACATAGTTTAAAAGTCATAAAACTATATATTGAAAAAACTAAGTCACTCTATAGTAATTTATAAAACAAAATTTTAAGACATAAAAAACTCAATAGATGGCTTGAACAGATAAGGGACACATGAGGAGTGACTTACGAAGCTGCAAGGTAGACTGACCTCTTCTCGTTCTTCTGGTTCCTTTTGATCTCTGGTCAAATCATCCATTGGATCATCTAAAAAGCAAGTGAGTTCCAGAAAAACATCTACTTCTGCTTTGTTGACTACACCAAAGCCTTTGACTGTGTGGATCACGATAAACTGTGGAAAATTCTGAAAGAGATGGGAATACCAGACCACCTGACCTGCCTCCTGAGAAATCTGTATGCAGGTCAGGAAGCAACACTTAGAACTGGACATGGAACAACAGACTGGTTCCAAATTGGGAAAGCAGTATGACAAGTCTGTATATTGTCACCCTGCTTATTTAACTTACATGCAGGGTACATCATGAGAAACGCTGGGCTGGAAGAAGCACAAGCTGGAATCAAGATAGCTGGGAGAAATATCAATAACGTCAGATATGCAGACGTTATGCAGACAACACCTTTATGGCAAGAGGCAAAGAAGAACTAAACAGCCTCTTGATGAAAGTGAAAGAGGAGAGTGAAAAAGTTGGCTTAAATCAACATTCAAAAACTAAGATCATGGCATCTGGTCCCATCACTCCATGGCAAATAGATGGGGAAATAATGGAAACAGAGACTTTATTTTGGGGGGCTCCAAAATCACTGCAGATAGTGACTGCAGCCATGAAATTAAGACCCTTGCTCCTTGTAAGAAGAGCTATGACCAACCTAGACAGCATATTAAAAAGCAGGAGGCATTACTTTGTCAACAAAGGTCCATCACGTCAAAGCTATGGTTTTTCCAGTATTCGTGTTTGGATGTGAGATTTGGACTACAAAGAAAGCCGAGCACCAAAGAACTGATGCTTTTGAACTATGGTGTTGGAAAAGACTCTTGAGAGTCCCTTGGACAGCGAGGAGATCCAACCAGTCCATCCTAAAGGAGATGAGTCCTGCGTATTCATTGGAAGGACTGATGTTAAAGCTGAAACTCCAATACTTTGGCCACCCGATGTGAAGAACTGACTCATTTGAAAAGACCCTGATTCTGGGAAAGACTGAAGTCAGCAGGAGGAGAAAGGGACAACAGAGGATGAGATGGTTGGATGGCATCACCAACTCAATTAACATGAGTTTGAGTAAGCTGATGGACAGGGAAGGCTGGCATGCTGCAGTTCATGGCGTTACAAAGAGTTGGACATGACTGAGAGAATGAAGTGGACTGAAGGTAGATTGAAAGGTGTCCACTGATTGAAACATGGAGATCAAAGGGATGGAAATAAAACCATAATAAGCATAGGGACAAATGGGACCTGGGAGAAATCTTTAATGGTCATAGGACTGGAGCCCTAGAACATGAAAAGAGAGAAACAGAAGGTTACTTAAGCAATATTTAAAGAAATGGAGGGTAGTGATGAACAGAGGATTTTCAGGGCAGTGAAAATACTCTACACTATTGTATTCAGTTATGGTGAGGACATTATACACATCATGATACATTTGTGAAAATCCATAGAAGGACCACCACCAAAAGTGAACCCTCATGTAAACTATGAGCTTTACCTAATAATGTGTCAGTATCCATTCATCACTCAAAACAAAATGCACCACAGTGATGGCAAGATGCTAATAATATGAGGAACATGTGTTTGTGTGTGCATGCAGAAGTATACGAGAACTCTCTGTGATTCCCACTCGGTTTTTGTAAATTCAGTTACAAAATTTTTTGTAAATTCAGCTATCCTCCATTTCTTTAAATATTGCTTAAGTAACCTTCTGTTTCTCTCTTTTCATGTTCTAGGGCTCCAGTCCTATGACCATTAAAGATTTCTCCCAGGTCCCATTTGTCTCTATGCTTATGGTTTTATTTCCATCCCTTTGATCTCCATGTTTAATGAATTTTTAAAAATTCAGTTCAGTTCAGTTCAGTAGCTCAGCCGTGTCTGACTCTTTGTGACCCCATGAACCGCAGCACGCCAGGCCTCCCTGTCCATCACCAATTCCTGGAGTCCACCCAAACCTATGTTCATCAAGTCGGTGACGCCATCCAACCATCTCACTTAAAATTATACTAGATGAAATAAGTCAGAGTAAGACAAATACTCTATGATCATACTTATATGTAGAATCTTATAAACCATAAATCATAAGAACAGAGCAGATCCATTGTTTCCAGGGATGGCAGAAGGTACTTGTGGGTAAATGTTGGTCAAAATGTACAAATTTCCAGTATTAAGATAAGTAAGCCCCAGGGATAGAATATATAGCACAGTGACTACAGTTAACGATATGGTTATCATGTACTTGATAGTTTCTAAATGAGTAGATCTTAAAATTTTTATCACCCACACCAAAAAAAAAAAAAAAGATCATGTGTGGCAATAAAAGTATGAACTAATGTTACTGTTTCAATTATTCTGCAATACATAAACACACACATATATATATATATGCAATCACCTTAAACTTATGTAATGTTATACATCAACTATATCTCAATGAGCTGGGAAAATTTTTAAACTGCTCTAAAAACAATTAGCATTTTTAATAACAGGAACATTATCCCAATGTCAGACTCGCCCTCGAGCCCTTTCCATCTCAAGCTTCAAGCCCGAGCTGTAGCCCTATAGGTGTTGCTGCTGCATGTTCTGATGACCACACACACGGCGGGCTGGAGTCAGAAACACTGCTCCAGGGTCTCCATCAATCAGCTCCATGCGGCTCCTCCTCACAACTAAGCGTGAAAGGCAGGGTCTTCTCTACCGTGAACTCACAGAAGATCATACAAGACAGGCTGATAGCACGGAGGAGGCATCAAAACATCAGTTTACTTTGTTCCATTCCAGTAAGGTCTCTTATGGTAAATATTCTCAAAAATAAACTCTCAAGCTCCCTTATATGCAGCTTCCATACAAGGCTTGAAACAAATCACGGGTAATTTTATGAGGAACAGTGCACATTTAGATACGTTAAAATTTCCACAATGACAAAGACAGAGGATGTAATTGAAGCTTACAGAAAAATAGAAAAAGGTTCTCTTCAACCCACCTGAATCGTTTCTCATCTCTCTGTAACTAGAAAAGCATAAACACTAGAAAAAGACAATGGAAAACAGTCTGTTAAGGAAGTGACTGAATCAACTTCATTTTATTTAGCAGGGAGGAGACTGAAACTTCAGTATGAATAATATCAATAAAAGAAGCAGAAAAGCAGGAAGGAAAAGAGGAAGAAGGGGAAGACATTGTTTTCTCTCTTTCCTTGTTAAATTAATAGTTAGAGGAAGTCATAAATTTATCAGGCTTTAGCTACAGTCAAAACTGCAATAAAAATTTACATCATTAAATCCTGTACACATCCCTAAATTGTGCCCTTCTCCCACAATGTGCTTTTTAATTTGTTTTGGTCCCTCTCATATTCTCTTTTATATTATTATTGCTGACTCTCCAATTCCCACTTCAACAGTCAGTTCTCTACTTTTAAATTGCTTTTCTTTCTCATGAGGTCCACATTAAAGCACTTTACAATACTTTTTGAAAGTGTATCATTTGCTTTCATAGATACGGTGGGTAAATGTGATGTACCTGGCAATGTGAGAAGACGCCCTCTATCATTCTGACTTCTAAGCAAACAGCTAGGAACACAAAGGCTGGAAGTACTCATCCTTCAGGAAGCAGATGCAGAGAGAATGTTTAGGGCAGTGGAACTACTCTGCATGATACTGTGATGACTGAAACATGTCGTTACAGATTGGTCCAAACTCACAGATGTACAACATCAGGAGGGACTCCTAATGTAAACCGTGGGCTCTGGGTGATGACAACGTGTCAGCAGGGGTTTACTGATTGTAACAAATGCTTTCACAGTTGGGGAGGCTGTGCATGAGTGGAGGCAGGGAGGAATATAGGGCATCTCTGTACCTTCTTCTCAACTTTGATGTGAACCTAAAAATGTTTTTTCACAACTAAAAATTTAAATTAAAAAAAAAGGAAGCCCTTGCCTCCCGAGGCCTCTGAAGCCTCCCTTAGGGGTTTTGCACATTCCCTCCTTCAGGAAAGTGAATCTGTCTTTGCTCTGACCCCCTGGGCATCAGGATGGCTTGTTCACGAATCTGGATTTGAGCTAATCTCTCGTGAAGTCAGACCTGTGCTTACTCAGACGGGAGTGTCCACACGTTCCCCAGCACAGGATCTGTCCAAGGCAGAGCTGAGGGAAAGCCAGACTCAGCACGTGCGGCCTCCAAGTCTCAGTCCCCATAGTTCCCCAGCCCACGCACCCCACGGCTGCACACATCAAGTCAGTTGGTCCCCAGTCGCATCACGCATCTGCCGTCCTGCTTTTTCCTGCTGACTTCCCACTTGTCCCACCTGTCCGAGCCCTGCCTAGCAGCCTCACCTCAGGCTGAAAAGACCTCATCAGAGAAATCTATCCTAACTACAATGGGCCTTCCAAGGGGGTGCTGGCCGTTAGCAGAGCCCTTATCACCCTCTGGGGACTCTGACTTATTTTTAGCCTCCTCTGCAGCCTATGATTTTCACACAGAAAAGTCTGTCAATCCCAGTAGCAAAGACTGATTCTGGGCACAAAGTAGATCTCAAGGTCACAGGAGTTCATGAAAATCCCTAGATATGCAAATACAAGCAAGTGTTCCTAAAACAGTTTTATGACTGACTATGTCTCTTTGGAGGCACTTCTGTTTTCGTGTTACACATAAAGCAGTGTCTGAATAAAGCATTACGGAACTAATACAAGTAAATAAAATTCCAGAACAGGAAACACTGAGAAACTGACCACTGAATCAGGGAAAGGCACAGTTTACAGTCATAGTTTGCCTTTCACGATCTGCAGCCAATAGTCTGTGCAGGGCAAATCTTCTTTTATTCATGTCTCATCTTTGCTAGTGGTCCATCTCCACTGTGTGGATGACATAGGGGATTTTTTTAAAGTGAGTGACCCATAAATAGAATTTCAGCCCCACATGGAAACTTTCTATCATCAGAGAAAAGATGAGCACTTTTAATACCGGGCAATGAAAAGAAACAATTTTGCTATTACTTTTGGAAGGATTATTTCCATCCACAGAACTCTGCAATGAAAGGAAGACTTCTTAAGCTGGCATTGTGCAATTCCCCTTCAGCCTCATGCATCCCCTGAATCCAGGGGCCACTGTGCAGCAGGGAAGCACAAGGATGAGCCCAGTGTTAGGTCACTGGCCTGCAGGCAAGGGCCTGCTCCTAGAATCTGCACTCTGGTCAGGGAGGCCCACTCTGGCCTGCAGTGCCTATGAGGGGACCCTGACCCTAGTGGATTCCAACATTCCAGCCCCTTCCTAAGAGCCAAGCACTCTGCACAGGAAAGGACGTCTACACTGGAAACAGTTACTTCTGGAGACTTTTTGCTTATAAGTATGTGAAAATATACTAAAATTTTATTCAGGGAAATCACACACGTACTTGACCCTATATTTTCTTTTTCCTGTTTAAAAAACAGGCAGTAGTATATTTACCCCCCAGGAAAACAGAAGTATAAGCTGAGTATTCTCAGATTCTTTCCTGAGAAACACTGAAAGGCAGGTCTTTGGACCTTGAAAAAATGAACTAAAATTTTAAAAAATGTCATTTATATTCATCTCTAGTTTTAATGAAGTCAGACACAGCCAATGACTACACAACTGCACATAACATCACCTGGGAATCTACATACAGTAAACAACGCATGGACAAGATGGGGATGGACAGCATGGTTCTAGTACAAAAATGGAAACACGTATCAATGGAATAGGATAGAAAACCCTAAAATAACACCATGCACTAATGGCCAATTAACCTATGACAAAGGAGGCAAGACGACACAATGGTGAAAAGACAGTCTCTTCAACAAATGGTGCTGGGAAAACTGGACAGCCATATGTAAAAAAAATGAAAATAGATCATTCTTTAACTCCATACACAAAAATAAGCTCCAATGGATTAAAGACCTAAGTGCGAGACTGGACTCCATACACCTGTTAGAGGAAAACATAGGCAGAACACTCTGTGACATAAATCACAGCAACATATTTTTTTGATCCATCTCCCAGAATAATGGAAAGACAAACAAAAATTTTAAATGGGATCTACTTAAACTCAAAAGATTTGCACAGCAAAGGAAACAATAAACAAAACCAAAAGACAACCCACAAATTGGGAGAAAATATTTGCAAATGATGTTACTAATAAGGGATCAGTTTCCAAAATTTACAAACAGCTCATGACACTTAACAGCATCAAAACACTCAAAAAAATGGGCAGAGGCTCTAAACAGACATCTCCCCAGAGAAGACATGCAGATGGCCAGCAGGCACATGAAAAGATGCTCAACATCACTAATTATCAGAGAAATGCAAATCAGAACCCACAGTGAGGTATGACCTCATACCAGCCAGAATGGCCATCATCAAAACATCCACAAGCAGTAAAGGCTGGAGAGGGTGTGGAGAGAAGAGACTCTTCCTCCACTGTTGATGAGAATGTAAACTGGTACAGCCACTATGGAGAACAGTATCAAGGTTCCTTAAAAAACTAAACAGAGAGCTATCAGAAGACCCTGAAGTTCCATTCCTGGGCATAGATCCAGAGAAAACCATGGGATGAGATACTTTTTAATCACCATCTCTATTCCTTGAGTTTTACCAGTTTCAGTGTTTAAACTTTCAATAAATGCTACATATTTAAGAAGCCAATTGTGAGCTTAAACTTGCATGATAAATCTTGAACAGAAATCCACAATAAGAACATAAGCAAAAACTGATACAAAGACCATTAGATCAGAAAAGAAGCTTCTTACCATGTTTATTGACGACACAGGACCAATGCTGTTAACATAGATGTCAACATCAATTACAGTGGGTTTTACTGTGGAGAAAACACACGTATGTTAGTTAATACAATGTGCCAGAAAGCGCTCCTCAGCTTCCTCTGAGTCACACACTGACAGCTCAACAGCATACGGAACAGTGGTGGATTTTCTTTGGGACATGCATGGCAGTTACAATTCTTAAATGATGAAGGATTCTTACAGTTAGTAAATTTAATTGTAAAAAAACAGGATATTTATACACTGCAAGTTGCCAGTGATACTCTAAAAGTTTTTGTTTAGCTGATTATATGACAGATAAAACATAAAAGGTTAAATATAAGACATCACATAAGAAATATCAAACTTATGCTATGAAATCAAACCTAAGTAGTGAGTAATATTGGAGGAGGAAATGGGAACTGACTCCAATATTCTTGCCTGGATAATTCCATGGACAGAGAAGTCTGGCGGGCTATAGCCCATGGAGTCACAAAGAGTCAGACACGACTGAGCGACTAACACACACCCACACAATGAGTAATATCAGGGATAATTCGAGTTATTTATCCATTACTTTGGTGCAACTCAAAGCAAAGATCTGGAGAATACATATACCAAAGGAGATTAAGACATATTCATTGTTATCATTATTACGTAAAGACACAGACACATATCACAGATTTCAAATTCTGCAACTCAGAAAAGGATAACACTTCAATCAGTTAAGGACTGACTTCCAACTATGAGGAATAAAATTCATACAACAAAAAACTGTAATATCTAACTGTGCATCATAGGTAAAATTAGCTCATTTAGCCTTAAAGAAAATCAGTTCCCCTCTCCTTGGCAGAAATGGAACTTGAAAGACCAATAATGAGATTCCCAAAACAAACTCCAAGTCAGGGATCTGTGCCACTGGAAAGGAGGTGGCTTCCTTTCCCCAGCACTCCAGCAACTGATTGGTACAGGGGAGAAGAACACCAATTTCAGAGTATTTCTGCCCTGTTGCTACTGCTGCTACTAAGTCGCTTCAGTTGAGTCTGACTCTGTGCGACCCCAGAGATGGCAGCCCACCAGGCTCCACCATCACTGGGATTCTCCAGGCAAGAACACTGGAGTTGCCATTTCCTTCTCCAATGCACAAAAGTGAAAAGTGAAAGTGAAGTCACTCAGTCATGTCTGACTCTTCACAACCCCATGGACTGCAGCCTACCATGGGGTTTTCCAGGCAAGAGTACTGGAGTGGGTTGCCATTGCCTTCTCCATTTCTGGCCTGGAAGAACATAAATAAGACTCCTGAACCTCTGCATAAAAATAAGGTATTTCTATGGAAACGAGAGTGTTTGTATCAGCAATTATTACAACAAGCTTCCTCCAGTTTTGCTAAGTAGTAATCATTGATGAGTGGCACCTGTAAGCGCAAGTCTGTTGTTCAATTACATACTCAGCAGTCTGCAGCCATGTTGTTCAGATCTTCACGAAAATAAAAATGATGATAATGAGCTGGAGTCAACTATTCTATCTGTCAGCACAACCGAGTCATGTTAGCTTCAGAGCTGCTGGCATTTTGGAAAACACCCCAATATGATTCTATGAACTATGTACATAGTGTTTAAATTTTATTAAAGGACTATTCAGCATTTTAAACTGAGCTTTGCTAACTACTTTGAACATCAAGTAGCATCTTTCTTCAGCTTAATTGGATTCAGCAAATATTCTGTCTCCAAATGCTGCATAATCTTATTAATGTTATACAAAGGCTATGTTAAGTCAGTCAGTTGGGGACCTACTTTTTGAAAGAGATTTTTTTCTGGTTGTTTCCTGGTATTTACCAGACTTTAGGTACCCAGAGCTTTTAATCTCATTAAATAAAAAGGATCTACAGATGTAAAGCCTTAACAACTTGAAGTGGGAAGTATCGAATAAGCATTAAGCGCAACAGTATAATAAAGGTTTTAAGAGAAGAGTTTGGAAAACACACACGCACACAACCTGGGAGAGAAGCTGTTTTAAGCAACTTCTCCTTTAAGCAGCGTCATGCTAAAGTAAAAGAATCTTTGGGAAAGTGGCCCTGACAGTGGTACTCAGGAAACCAGGTGGCCACAGGAGGCTCAAGATTTACAACTCAAAGACTAGAGATTAAGCCATAACAAATTATTTCCAACAACATGTCAAGACCATTCAGTGGTGAAAAAGTATTTACAACAAATGGAGTTATATAAACTGGATACCCACAAGCAAAAAAATGAAGTTGAACCTTTACACAATATAGAAAAATTAACTCAAAATGTATCAGAAACCAAAAGGATGGTTTGAAACTACAAAACTCTTTGAAAAAAACACAGGAGAAAAGCTTAATGACATTGAATTTGGTAATGATTTCTTATATATGACACCAAAGCACAGGCAATAAAAGAAAAAAATAAACTGGACTACATCAAGATTAAAAAGTCCAGTTTATATTTTTTGGCATCAAAGGATACAATTAACATAGTGGACTGTTGTTGTTGTTGTTGTTTGGTTGCTAAGTCATGTCTGACTCTTTTGTGATCCATGGATTATAGTCTGCCAAGCTCCCTTATTCATGAGATTTCCCAGACAAGAATACTAGAGTAGTTTGCCATTTCCCTCTCCAGGAGACCTTCCCGACCCAGGGATCATACCCCATTTCCTGCACTGGCAGGCAGATTCTTTACCACTGAGCCACCTAGGAAGCCCAACACGGTGGACAGGCAACCCGTATAATGGGAGAAAACATCTGCCAATCATGTATGTTGTAAGTTTGATATCCAAAAAAGAAAAAGAACTCCCACAATAAAAGCAAAAATAAACAAATGGGATCTAATTAAAATTAAAAGCTTCTGCACAACAAAGGAAACTATAAGCAAGGTGAAAAGACAGCCTTCTGAATGGGAGAAAACAATAGCAAATGAAGCAACTGACAAACAACTCATCTCAAAAATATACAAGCAACTTATGCAGCTCAACTCCAGAAAAATAAATGATCCAATCAAAAAATGTGCCAAAGAACTACATAGGCATTTCTCCAAAGAAGACATATGGATGGCTAACAAACACATGAAAAGATGCTCAACATCACTCATCATCAGAGAAATGCAAATCAAGACCACAATGAGGTACCATTTCACACCAGTCAGAATGGCTGTGATCCAAAAGCCTACAAGCAATAAATGCAGGAGAGGATGTGGAGAAAAGGGAACCCTCTTACACTGCTGGTGGGAATGCAAACTAGTACAGCCACCATGGAAAACAGTGTGGAGATTCCTTAAAAAATGCAAATAGAACTGCTTTATGACCCAGCAATCCCACTGCTGGGTATACACACTGAGGAAACCAGAACTGAAAGAGACACATGCACCCCAATGTTCATTGCAGCACTGTTTATAATAGCCAGGACATGGAAACAACCTGGATGTCCATCAGCAGATGAATGGATAAGAAAGCTGTGGTACATATAGAAAACAGAGTATTACTCAGCCCTTAAAAAGAATAAATTTGAATCCATTCTAATGAGATGGATGAAACTGGAGCCAATTACACAGAGTGAAGTAAGCCAGAAAGAAAAACACCAGTACAGTATACTGACACATATATATGCAAATTAGAAAGACAGTAATGATGTCCCTGTATGTGAGACAACAAAAGAGACACAGATGTATAGAACGGACTTTTGGCCTCTGAGAGAGAGGGAGAGGGTGGGATGATTTGGGAGAATGGCATCGAAACATGTATACTGTCATGTAAGAAATGAAGCACCAGTCTATGTTCGATATAGGATACAGGATGCTTGGGGCTGGTGCACGGGGATGATCCAGAGAGATGATATGCGGTGGGAGGTGGGAGGGGGTTTCAGGAGTGGGAGCTCGTGTACACCTATGGCTGATTCATGTCAATGTATGGCAAAACCAATACAGTATTGTAAAGTAGAATAAAGTAAAAATAAAATTAAAAAAAAAAAGAAAAGAATCACTGATAGAAAAAAAAAGAACTCCCACAACTCAACAACAAATAAGCAAAAGAACCTGATTTAAAAATGGGTAAAGGACTTAAGGCAAAAGAGACAAACAATGACCAATAGGCACGTGAAAAGATACTTAACACTATTAGTAACCAGGGAAATGCAAATCAAAACAGCTTCATAGCCATTATGATGACTGCTATTTAAATTTTTAAAAAAATAAGCAAATGCTGGCAACAACATGGAGAAAACAAAAGCCTTGTGCACGGTTCTTCCCAGCGTGAACATCAGGGGCTGAGCAGGAGGCCGATTCTCCAGGAGCGCGAGGCTTCGCTTTGGAGGGGTGCACGCGTTCGTGCTCTAAAGCTGATGCGACTTGGTGCGAGATCGTCGATAGTAGGCTGGCCTGCAGTGACCTGCCGTCTCTCCGGCCCCTCTCTCGTTTCCAGAGCCGTGGTCAGCATCCCGGAGCCTCCTGATCTTATGACTCATAGTCATGGGAGTGGATATGTAGTCAACAAGGCGACCACTGGGTGGGGAATGGGGGAGTGTCTGACCGGAAAACTTTGATCTATGGTTGCCCGCTTCCCTCCCAGTCTCACTCCCGCCGTATTTACGTCGGCCTTCGAAGCACTCGTATAGTTGCCTGAAACACATCAGGGGACAGAAGGGAGATAAAAATGTCCCTCTTCCCGGGTTGTGGTTTGCTTTCCTTAAGGTACAACACCGTGGCTGGGGGTGTGGGCGGGAGAGAACTTGAGCTCCGAGGAAAGTCAAGGTGGAGCCTAAAGCCCTCTAGAAGAAGTGGGGTGCTGAGGCTCGGGCAGCATGACGACGGAGACCTTCGTGAAGGATATCAAGCCAGGGCTCAAGAATCTGAACCTCATCTTTATTGTGCTGGAGACAGGCCGAGTGACCAAGACAAAGGACGGGCACGAGGTTCGGACCTGCAAAGTGGCCGACAAAACTGGAGCATCAATATCCTGTCTGGGATGATGTGGGCAACCTGATCCAGCCTGGGGATATTATCCGGCTCACCAAAGGGTATGCGTCAGTGTTCAAAGGTTGTCTGACATTGTACACTGGCCGTGGGGGTGATCTTCAGAAGATTGGAGACTGCAGAACGACAGTGGCCCTGCAGCTCCCCAGCCTACCACTGGACCCCCTGCTACTTCTCCAGCCTCTGAGAGCCAGAATGGGAATGGACTGAGCGCCCCACCAGGTCCTGGTGGTGGCCCACACCCGCCTCACACTCCCTCCCACCGCCCCAGCACCCGAATTGCCCGGAAGCCAGCCCAACCACACACCTGCCGGCACCCCCCCGCTCCTCCAGCAACCCCGTCAGTAACGGCAAAGAAACCCGGAGGAGCAGCAAGAGATAGCGATACTTTCCCTCCTTCCCACCACCAGCCATAAGCCAGGCGTCTGCTAGAGAACACAGCTTTCTCCTGGGCTGCCGTCTCTGGGGGCCAGGGGGTAGATGTGTTTTAGCCACTAAACTTCACTGGAGGGTGGATAAGCAGTGGCCTTTCTCCACCCTCAGCCCATTCTCCCCTCCTTGTCCAGCTGAAGCTGCCTGTCTCCTGGGGTTCGGGGCCCTCTGCCTCCCCTCCTTCCTGCTAGAAATGATGGTTAGTCTGTTTCTTAATTGTGTGATGTGGAAGTCAAATTGAATCTCTCCTTCCTAATAAATGTTACCACTCTGAAAAAAAAAAAAAAGCCTTGTGCACGGCTGGTGGGGATACAAAATGATGCAGGCAGTATGGAAAACAGTATGGTGGCTCCTCAGAAATACTAAACATAGAACTACCCTGTGAGCCAGCAATTCCACTTCTGGTTATATACCCAAAGGAATTAAAACCAGAGACTCAGACATAGTTGCACATCTACATTCACAGCAGCCAGAAGATGGGATCAAGTCATATGTCCACAGAGGGATAAATGGGTAAACCAAAGGCAGCATATGCACGTGGACTATCACTTAGCCTTTCTGTGCTTATTCACATGATGGTCAGTCAGGTACAGCTCAGGACAGGCTCAGGAAAACAAAATTAATTCACTCCCAGGTCCTAGAGACAGGTGGTACGTTTTGCAGGACTATATGGGAAAGACATAAGGGTGGTCGGGAGGCAGAAGACAGGGCAAAGGAGGGGATGCTGAGGTCATGATCTGAACAGAGGTCTCTGGGGGAAAAGGCAGGATAAACAACTCAGATAAGCTAGTTTGGCTAGCCTGAATAACTCCTGTGGGCTTGCAGCTATACACGTGGTCTCCAGAGGTCTGGTACCAGGTCTTAGGACAATTAGAACACCAGATATTGTCTCCTGTGATGTAAAAGCCATCACGTAGAGGACATATGACTCTGGATCGGATAGACTGTATGCCCAAAGACCTGCTCCAAGCTGGCCCCTTGCCATCACAAAGAACTGGCTAACCCTGGAAGGGACAGTAGCTGCCCGATCAGGAAGCATTTTTAAGATATCAAAACATCATCACACACAGAAAGATTTAAATATATATGTATACGTATGCATATACAATACGCTAACATACGTTACAACGTGGACGAAGCTTGGGCACATTGCACTGAGCGAAATTAGACAATCACAAACAGACACACTGTGCTCCCACTTATATGAAGCACCTAGAGGAGTCAACTCACAGAGATAGAAGGCAGAACGGTGACTGCCAAGAGGCAGAAGGCGGAGACAATGCAAAGTTATGCGTAAAGGCTACAGGTTCACTTACACAAAATGCAGAGCTCTAGAGAGGGATGGTGGTCATGGCTGGACATAATCTCAGTGTTCTAAATACCACTGAGCTGCCCACTTGAAAGTGGTTAAAACAGCAAATTTTATGTTATGTGCATTTTACCAGAAATCTTATAAAGGATTAAGCTCTGGTTAGTTAGGAGAAGGAAGAAGGGTTACACAGATTGAAGAAAGTCAGGAATGTGGGGAGAAGGGATGGCAATTTCCTGAGTGAGAAAGAACAGATTTTATTGAAGAAGAGCATAAAATAGGACTGGTGGAACTGAGTCCTCTGCGTTTAGTTCAAAAATGAATTCACTTTCAAGTTTTCATTTCATTTCTATCTTGGAAATCTATTTGGAAATTCTATCAAGCAATTATATTTGGAAATTCTATCAAGCAATTATATTTGGAAATTCTATCAAGCAATTCTATTTGGAAATCACCATTTCCTAAAGATTCAGAATTTGTATATTTGAGAAGAATCATATTCATAAACTGTGCAATATAAATGAACACTGCAAAGCTGCCTACGGTAAGTTTTACTAAGAGTCAACCACATTTGTTTCCTCAAAAGACCGATGGCACCCAAAGAGGAATTACATGGACTATACTTTCTACTTGCCTCTGCCTCAATACAATGCAAATTTTTGTTTGGTTGCTGTTCTTTGCCCCATCGTGAACCTTCTCATCCTAGAATCATCAATCATGAGCTGAGAAAATGACCCAGACACCAAGACAGGAAGTGGCCTCTGTCACTGTGCCCCTTGTCACAGTGGCAAGACTGTCTGCTGAGGAGTCCAGAGACACAAGACTGACCTCTTTCTCCAGACTGCCGCTTAGAGCCTGGAGGTGAACAGACTCTTTGTCTTACTTATTGTGGACACACACACACACAAACTCATCATGCTAAAAAGTAAATAAATTATATTTTAATGAAAAACATTGTTGACATTATATTTTAGTGAAAAAAATTTCTTGATGTCAATGTCTTTGGAGCTAGACAATCAAAACCACGTATAACATAGTGTTGTTCAATTGATAAGTTGTTTCCGATTCTTTGTGATACCACAGACTGCAGCATGCCAGGATCCCCAGTCCTTGCCTATCTTCTGGAGTTTGCTCAAATTCATGTCCATTGTGTTGGTGATAATATTTAATCATCTCGTCCCTCTGCCACTCCCTTCTTCTTTTGCCTTCAATCTTTCCCAGCATCAGGTTCTTGTCACTGAGTCAGCTCTTTGCATCAGGTGGCCAAAGTACTGGAGCTTCAACTTCAGCATCAGTCTTTCCAGTAAATATTCAGGGCTATCTTTAGGATTGACTGGTTGGATCTCCTTGCTGTCCTAGGGACTCTCAAGAGTCTTCTAGAGCACCACATTCAAAAGCATCAATTCTTCAGTGTTCAGCCTTCATCATGGTCCAACTATCACATCAGTACATGACTAAAAGAAAAACCATAGCTAAGAGAAAAAGAACTTTCGTCTGCAAAGTGATGCCTCTGCTGTCTAGGTTTGTTATAACTTTCCTTCCAAGGAGCAAGCGTCTTAATTTCATGGCTGCAGTCACCACCTGCAGTGACTTTGGAGCCCAAGAAAACAAAATCTGTTGCTACTTCTAATTTTTCCATTTCTATTTGCCATGAAGCAATGGGACCAGATGCTATGATATTTGTTTACTGAATGTTTAGTTTTAAGCCACCTTTTCACTCTTCTCTTTCACCTTCATCAAGAAGCTCTTAGTTCCTTTTCACTTTCTGCCATTAGAGTGGTATCATCTGCATATCTGAGATTACTGATATTTCCCCAGGAATCTTGATTTCAGCTTGTGCTTCATCCAGCCCAGCATTTTACATGATGTATGCTACTGCTGCTGCTGCTAAATCACTTCAGTTGTGTCTGACTCTGTGCAAC
Source organism: Nanger dama (assembly GCA_917880005.1). Taxonomy (NCBI): domain Eukaryota; kingdom Metazoa; phylum Chordata; class Mammalia; order Artiodactyla; family Bovidae; genus Nanger; species Nanger dama. The sequence continues at coordinate 4,025,475 of CAKJTW010000044.1, read as the reverse complement.
CCCATAGATGCAGCCCATCAGGCTCTGCCATCCCTGGGATTCTCCAGGCAAGAACACTGGAGTGGGTTGCCATTTCCTTCTCTAATGCATGAAAATGAAAAGTGAAAGTGAAGTCGCTCAGTCGTGTCTGACTTTTCGCAGCCCCATGGACTGCAGACTGCATATAAGTTAAATAAACAGGTTGACAATATACAGGCTTGCTGTACTCCTTTCTCAATCTGGAACCAGTCAGTTGTTCTATGTAAGGTTCTAACTGTTGCTTCTTAACCTTCATATAAGTTTCTCAGGAGACAAGTAAGGTCATCTAGTATTCCTGTCTCTTTAAAAGTTTTCCACAGTTTGTTGTGATCCACATAGTCAAAGGCTTTTGCCTAGTCAATGAACCAGAAGCAGATGCTTTTGTGGAAGTCCCTTGTTTTCAGTATGATTCAGAGAAAGTTGACAATTTGATCTCTGGTTCCTCTGCCTTTTCTAAATTCAGTTTCTATACCTGAAGTTCTGGGTTCATGTGCTGTTGAAGCGTACCTTGAAGGATTTTGAGCATAATCTTACAAGCATGTAAAATGAGCACCACTGTCTGGTATTTTGAACATTCTTTGACCCTGCCTTTCTTTGAGATTGGAATGAAAACTGACCAATTCCAGTCCTGTGGCCACTGTAGACTTTTCCAAATTTCCTGACATATTGACATGATATGAGTCAGTGAACTAAAATGGACAGGAATGGATGAATTTAACTCAGATGACAATTATATCTACTACTGTGGGCAAGAATCCCTTAAAAGAAATGCAGTAGCCCTCATAGTCAGCAAGAGTTCAAAATGCAGTACTTAGATGCAGTCTCAAAAACAACAGAATGATCTGTTTGTTTTCAAGGCAAACCATTCAACATCACAGTAATCCAAGTATATTCCCAAAGCACTGATGCCAAAGAAGATGAAGTTGAATGGTTCTATAAAAACTTTCTAGACGAACACTAAAAAGATGTCCTTTTCATCACAGGGGACTGGAATGCAAAAGTAGGAAGTCAGGGGATACCTGGAGTAACAGGCAAGTTTGGCCTCAGAGTACAAACTGAAACAGGGAAAAGGCTAACAGAATTTTTCCAAGAAAACACACTGGTCATAGCAAACACCCTTCTCCAGCAACACAAGAGACAACTCTACACATGGACATTAATAGATGATCAATATCAAAATCAGACTGAGTATATTCTTCACAGGCAAAAATGGAATAGCTCTATACAGTCAGCAAAAAAAAACAAAACTGGAGTTGACTGCGGCTCAGATCATCAGCTTAAGCTCAGATTATCATACAAAGTCTTCTATCCCAAGATAATGAAATATCTTTCCATTTCCTTGACTCAGATTTCTTTTATTAATGTTCTGTAGCTTACCAACCCCTTCATGGACCACTGCCTCATCATGGAAAACGTGCTTGCATAACTCAATGAAGCTATAAGCCATGCCATCCATGGCTGTCTAAGATGAATGGGTCATAGTAGAGACTTCTACAAAACATGGTCCACAGGAGGGAGAGTGGCAAACCACCCCCATATGCTTGCCATGTGAAACTGGCTTTAGAAAAGGCAGAGGAGCCGGAGATCAAATTTTCAACATTCGTTGGATCATAGAGAAAGCAAGAAAATTCCAGAAAAACACCTACCTCTGCTTCATTGACTACATTAACGCCTTTGACTGTGTTCAGTTCAATTGCAGTTTAGTCACTCAGTCATGTCCGACTCTTTGTGACCCTGTGGACTACAGCAGACCAGGCTTCCCTGTCCATCACCAACTCCTGGGGCTTACTCAAACTCAAGTTCATCAAGTCAGTGATGTCATCCAGCCATCTTATCCTCTGTCATCCCCTTCTACTTCTGCCTTCAATCTTTCCCAGCAACAGGGTCTTTTCCAATGAGTCAGTTCTTCACATCATCAGGTGGCCAAAGTATTGCAGTTTCAGCTTCAGTCCTTCCAATGAATATTCAGGACTGATCTGCTTTAGGATTGAATGGCTGGATCTCCTTGCAGTCTAAGAGATTTTCAAGAGTCTTCTCCAACACCACAATTCAAAAGCATCAATTCTTCAGCACTCACCTTTCTTTATACTCCAGCTCTCACAACCATACATGACTACTGGAAAAACCACACCTTTGACTAGATGGACTGTTGTCAGTAATGTCTCTGCTTTTTAATATACTGTCTATGTGTGTCATACTTTTCTTCCAAGGAGCAAGTGTCTGTTAATTTCATGGCTGCAGCCACCATCTTCAGTGATTTTGAAGCCCAAAGAAATAAAGTCTCTCACTGTTTCCATTGTTTCCCCATCTATTTGTCATGCAGTGATGGAACCAGATGCCATGATCTTAGATTTCTGAATGCTGAGTTTTAAGTCACCTTTTTCACTCTCCTTTTTCATTTTTATCAAGAGGCTCTTCAGTTCCTCTCCACTTTATGCCATAAAGGTGTTGTCATCTGCATATCTGAGGTTACTGATATTTCTCCTGGCAAGCATGATTCCAGCTTGTGCTTCATCCAGCCTGGCATTCCCCATGATGTACACTGCATATAGGTTAAATAAGCAGAGTGATAATATACAGCCTTGATGTACACTTTTCCCATTTGGAACCAGTCTATTGTTCCATGTCCAGTTCTAACTGTTGCTTCCTGACCTGCATATAGGTTTCTCAGGAGTCAGGTAAGGTGGTCTGGTATTCCTATGTCTTCAAGAATTTTCAACAGTTTATTGTGATCCACACAGTCAAAGGCTTTGGTATACTCAGTAAAGCAGAAGCAGATGTTTTCTGGAACTCTCTCGCTTTTTTGATGATTCAGTGGAAGTTGGCAACTTGATCTGTGCTTCCTCCGTCTTTTCTAAGTCCAACTTGACACCTGGAATTTCATGGTTTATATACTGCTGAAGCCTGGTTTAGAGGATTTTGAGCATTACTTTGCTAGCATGTGAGATGAGTGCAATTGTCTGGCAGTTTGAACATTCTTTGGCATTACCTTTGGGTTTGGAATGAAAACTGACCTTTTCCAGTCCTGTGGTTACCGCTGACTTTTCCAAATTTGCTGGCATATTGAGTGCAGCACTTTCACATCATCATTTTTAGGACTTGAAATAGCTCAACTGGAATTCCATCACCTCCACTAGCTTTGTTCGTAGTGATGCTTCCTAAGGCCCACTTGACTTTGCATTCCAGGATGTCTGGCTCTAGGTGAGTGATCACACTATTATGGTTATCTAGGTCATGAAGATCTTTTTGTATAGTTCTTCTGTGTATTCTTGCCACCTCTTCTTAATATCTTCTGCTTCTGTTAGGTCTATAGCATTTCTGTCCTTCATTGTGCCCATCTTTGCATTAAATGTTCCCTTGGTATCTCTAATTTTCTTGAAGAGATCTCTAGTCTTTCCCATTCTATTTTTTCCCTCTATTTTTTTGCATTGATCACTGAGGAAGGCTTTCTTACCTCTGCTTGCTATTCTTTGGAACTCTGCATTCAGATGAGTACGTCTTTCCTTTTCTCCCTTGTCTTTAGCTTCTCTTCTTTTCTCAGATATTTGTAAGGCCTCCTCAGACAACCATTTAGCCTTTTTGTATTTCTTTTCTTGAAGACAGTCTTGATCACTGCCTCCTGCACAATGTCATGAACCTTCATCCACAGTTCTTCAGGCACTCTGTCTATCATATCTAATCCCTTGTATCTATTTGTCCCTTCCACTGTGTAATTGTAAAGGATTTGATTGGGTCATAGCTGAATGGTCTAGTGGTTTTCCCGACTTTCTTCTATTTAAGTCTGAACTTGGCCATAAGGAGTTCATGATCTGAGCCACAGTCAGCTCCTGGTCTTGTTTTTGCTGACTGTATAGAGCTTCTCCATCTTTGGCTGCAAAAATATTATCAATCTGGTTTCAGAATTTCAGTGTCAATCATAACAAACTGTGGAAAACTCTTAAAGAGATGGGAATACCAGATCCTCTACCTGTCTCCTGGAGAAACCTATATGTGGGTCAAGAAGCAACAATTAGAATCTTACATGGAACAACTCACAGGATCAGGATTGGGAAAGGAGTACAACAAGGCTGTTTGTTGTCACCCTGTTTATTTTACTTATATACTGAGCACATCATGAGAAATGCCGGGCTGGATGAGTTACAAACTGGAATCTAGATTGGTGGGAGAAACATCAACAACCTCAGACATGTGGATGATATGATTCTAATGGCAGAAACCAAAGAGGAACTAAAGAGCCTCTTGATGAGGGTGAAGGAGGACAGTGAAAAAGCTAGCTCATAACTAAATATTTAAAAAAACTAAGATGATGGCATCCAGCCCCATCACTTCATGACAAAGTAGAAGGGAAAAAGGTGGGAGCAGTGACAATTTTCCTCTCCTCTCCTCAGGCTCTAAAATCATGTTGATGTTGACTGTAGGCATGAAATCAGAAGGCGATTGCTTCTTGGCAGGAAAGCTATGACAAACCTGGACAGAGTGTTAAAAATCAAAGACATCACTTTGTGGACAAAGGTCCATATAGTCAAGGCTATGGTCTTTCCAGAGGTCACATGGGGTTGTGAGAGCTGGACCATAAAGAAGGCAAACAACCAAAGAATCAAAGCCTTCCAACTGTGGTGCTAGAGAAGACTCTTGAGAATTTCTTGGACAGTAGAGAAATCGAACCAGTCAATCTTAGAGGAAATCAACCCTGAATACTCATTGGAATGACTAATACTGAAGCTGAAGCTCCAATATTTTGGTCATCTGATGCGAACAGCCAACTCATTGGAAAAGACCCTGATGCTGGGAGACTGAGGGTAAAAGGAGAAGATGGTATCAGAGGATGAGATGGCTGGATGTTATCATTGATACAATGGACATGAACTTGGGCAAATGCCAGGAGATGGTGAGGGACAGGGAGGCCTGGCATGCTGCAGTCCATGGAGTTGACTGGGCAACTGAACAATGACAATTCATCGTGTAAGTCTTTCATCTCCTTGGTTAGGTTTATACATAGGGGTATTTTATCTTTTTGATGTCATTTTATTTTTTTATTTTTAATTGGAGGATAATTGCTTTACAGTACTGTGCCAGTTTCTGCTGTACATCAACATGAATCAATCATGGGTATATATATGTCCTCTCCCTCCCACCTCCCACCACATCTCATTCCTCTAGGCCATAACAGGCACCAGGTTTGAGCTCCCTGTATCATACCGCAAGTTCCCACTGGCTGTTTATTTTCCATATGGTAATACGTATCTTTCAATGTTACTCTTTCAATACGTCCTTCCCTCTCCTGCCACCACTGGGTCCACAAGTCTGTTCTCTATGTCTGCATCTACAATGTTATCCTGCAAATACATTCATCAGTATCATCTTTCTAGATTCCCATACATATGTTAATATACAATATTTGTTTTCCATTTCTGACTTATTCCACACTGTATAACAGGCTCTAGGTTCATCTACTTCATTAGAACTGATTCAAATGTATTCCTTTTTATAGCTGAGCAATATTCTCTTGTATATATGTAACACATTTTTTTTTAATCCATTCATCTGTTGGTGGACATCTAAGTTGCTTCTGTGTCCTAGCTACTGTAAGTCATGCTGCAATGAACACTGGGGTACATGTGTCTCTTTCAAGATGTGATCTATCCTGGAGAATGTTCCAGATGCACTTAAGAAAAAAGTCAAACCCACTATTTTTGGATGAAATATCCTGTAGATATTAATTAGGTCCAATTGGTCCAAGAAATCATTTAAAGCTTGTATTTCCTTACTAATTTTCTGTTTGGATGATCTGTCTATTATTCTGAGTGAGAAGTTAAAGTCTCCCGCTAATACTGTGTTACCATCGATTTCCCCTTTGATACTTGTATTTGTCTTATGTATTGAGATGTTCCTATGTTGGGTGCATTATATTTATAACTCTTTATCTTCTTCTTGGATTGATCCCTTGATCATTATGTAGTGCCCTTCCTTGTCTACTGTAATGGTCCTTCTTTTTAAAGTCTATTTTAAGGGCTGAGTAGTACTCCATTGTGTATATGTACCACAGCTTTCTTATCCATTCATCTGCTGATGGACATCTAGGTTGTTTCCATGTCCTGGCTATTATAAACAGCGCTGCAATGAACATGGGGTACATGTGTCTCTTTCAACTCTGGTTTCCTCGGTGTGTATGCCCAGCAGTGGGATTGCTGGGTCATAAGGCAGTTCTATTTGCAATTTTTTAAGGAATCTCCACACTGTTTTCCATAATGGCTGTACGAGTTTGCATTCCCACCAGCAGTGTAAGAGGGTTCCCTTTTCTCCACATCCTCTCCTGCATTTATTGCTTGTAGACTTTTGGATCGCAGCCATTCTGACTGGTGTGAAATGGTACCTCACTGTGGTCTTGATTTGCATTTCTCTGATAATGAGTGATGTTGAACATCTTTTCATGTGTTTGTTAGCCATCCGTATGTCTTCTTTGGAGAAATGCCTATTTAGTTCTTTGGCCCATTTTTTTATTGGATCGTTTATTTTTCTGGAGTTGAGCTGCATAAGTTGCTTATATATCTTTGAGATTAGTTGTTTGTCAGTTGTTTCATTTGCTATTGTTTTCTCCCATTCAGAAGGCTGTCTTTTCACCTTGCTGATAGTTTCCTTTGTTGTGCAGAAGATTTTAATTTTAATTAGATCCCATTTGTTTATCTTTGCTTTTATTTCCAGTATACTGGGAGTTGGATCATAGAGGATCCTGCTGTGATTTATGTCAGAGAGTGTTTTGCCTATGTTCTCCTCTAGGAGTTTTATAGTTTCTGGTCTTACGTTTAGATCTTTAATCCATTTTGAGTTTATTTTTGTGTACGGTGTTAGAAAGAGGTCTAGTTTCATTCTTTTACAAGTGGTTGACCAGTTTTCCCAGCACCACCTGTTAAAGAGACTGTCTTTACTCCACTGTATATTCTTGCCTCCTTTGTCGAAGATAAGGTGTCCATAGGTGTGTGGGTTTATCTCAGGGCTTTCTATTTTGTTCCACTGATCTATATTTCTGTCTTTGTGCCAGTACCATACTGTCTTAATGACTGTGGCTTTGCAGTAGAGCCTGAAGTCAGGCAAGTTGATTCCTCCAGTTCCATTCTTCTTTCTCAAGATTGCTTTGGCTATTCTACTCAGCCCTTAAAAGAATAAATTTGACTCAGTTCTAATGAGATGGATGAAATTGGAACCAATTATACAGAGTGAAGTAAGCCAGAAAGAAAAACACCAATACAGTATACTGACACATATATATGGAATTTAGAAGATAGTAATGATGACCCTATATGTGAGACAACAAAAGAGACACAGAGGTATAGAACGGACTTTTGGACTCTGAGGGAGAGGGAAAGGGTGGGATGGTTTGGGAGAACGGCATTGAAACATGTATACTTTCTTGTAAGAAACAAAGTGCCAGTCTATGTTCAATGCAGGATACAGGATGCATGGGGCTGGTGCACAGGATGATTCAGGTAGATGATGTGGGGTGGGAGGTGGGAGGGGGCTTCGGCATTGGGAGATTGTGTTCACCTGTGGCTGATTCATGTCAATGTATAGCAAAACAAATACAGTATTGTAATTAAAAAATAAATAAATAAATAAAAATTTTAAAAAAAATAAAGTCTATTTTATCTGACATGAGAATAGTTACTCCTGCTTTCTCTTGATTTCAGCTTGCATAGAATATCTTTTTCCAGCCTCTCATTTTCAGTCTGTGTGTGGCTTTGGGTCTGAGGTGGGTCTCATGTAGACAGCATATATAAGGAGTACATCAGTCAAAATGTGTCTTTTGGCTGGAGCATTTAGTCCATCTACATTTAAGGTAACTATTGATATGTATGATCCTATTACCATTAACTTTATTGTTCTGGGTTTGTCTTCATAGACCTTTTCTCTCTATTTTGTTTCCCATCTACAGAAGTTCCTTTAGCATTTGTTTTAAAGCTGGTTTGGTCGTACTGAAGTCTCTTAACTTTTGCTTGTCAGTAAAGCTTTTGATTTATCGTTTGAATCTGAATGAGATCCTTTCTGGATAGAATAATTTTGGTTGTAGGGTTTTTGTTTTTGTTTTTCCTTTCATAACTTCAGGTATATCCTGCCACTCCCTTTTGGCCTAAAGAATTTCTGTTGAAGTCTAAGCTATTAGACTTATGAGATCCCCCTTGTATCAAACTTGCTGCTTTTCCCTTGCTTTTAAAATCTGTTCTTTGCACAGGATGATTCAAGTAGAGGATGTGGGGTGGGAGGTGGGAGGGGGCTTCGGCATTGGGAGATTGTGTTCACCTGTGGCTGATTCGTGTCAATGTATGGCAAAACAAATACAGTATTGTAATTAAAAAAATAAATAAATAAATAAATAAATAAATTTAAAAAAAAATCTGTTCTTTGTATTTAGTTGTTGTTAGTTTGATTAATATGTGTCTTGGCATGTTTCTCCTTAGGTTTTATCCTGTATGAGACTTTCTTGGCTTTCAAGAATTGGGTGGCCAATTCCTCTCCCATTTTAGGAAGTTTTTGACTATAATCTCTTCAAATATCTTCTCATACCCTTTGCTTTTGTCTTCTTCTCAGATCGCTATGATTCAAATGCTGTGTTTAATGTTGTCCCAGAGGTCTCTGAGACTGTTTTTTCTTTTTCTTTTTTTTTTTCCTGCTCTGCTTCATTTATTTCCACCATTCTGTATTTCAGCTCACTTGTCTGCTCTTCTGCCTCAGTTATTCTGCTAGTGGTACCCTCTAGTGTATTTTTGACCTCAATTATTGTGTTGCTCACTGCAGATTGCCTATTCTTTAGTTCTTCTAGGTCCTTGTTAAAGATTTCTTATATATCTTGATCCATGCCTCCAGTCTATTTAATCTGCACCTCCAGTCTATTTATCTGTGCCTCCATTTTATTTTCAAGATTTTGGATCACCTTTACTATCATTACTCTGAATCATTTTTCAGGTAGACTGTCTCTTTCCTCTTCCTTTGTTAATCTTGTGGGTTTTTACCAGGTTCCTTCATCTGCTGCATATTTCTCTGTCTTTTCCTTTGTTTAATTCACTGTGTTTGGAGTCTCCTTCCTGCAGGCTAGAGGTCGTAGTTCCTCCCTAACTGTGGAGTCTGCCCGCCATGGGTAGGCTGGACCAGTGCCGTGTGAAGGTTTCCTGGAGGTGGGGGGGCGGGGGGGTGGGAGGGGGGGACTGTGCCTGTGTTCTGGTGGATAGAACTGGATTTTGTGTCTCTGAGGGGCAGTGCTATATCCCCTAGTGTGTTTGGGGGTGTTTATGGGTTTGGCACGTCCTTAGGCAGCCTATCTTCTAATGTTCAGAGTTGTGCTCCTATTTTGCCGAAAGATGGGTGTGTGGAACCCATCACTGGAACTTGCTGGCCTTTCAGTGGAGTTTGGTCTTAGTGTCAAGATGGAGGCCTTCAGGAGAGCTCCTATCAACTAATCATCCACGGGGTTGGGATTTCTCTGGTGGTTCAATGTCCTGGATCAGGTTTTCCAACTCATGGATTCAGGCCTGATCCCTTACTGTAGCACCAAAACTTCACAGGTCACACAGCACAGAAGACAAAACCCTAAGATGATTGGTGAAAACAATGCTTAATATCCCAGAACACTCAAAGAAACTCACACCAGAGTCCTCCGATATTCCTGGAAAGTCCTCTAAGCCTGTTGTGGGCAGTTTGGGGTCAGCTCAATCTCAGATCTGGCCTTACTCCATCCAGTACTTGGAGTATTAGGGGGCACTCCCAAAGTCCACAGCTGTCCCCAAAGTCCACAGTCTCAGGCTAACTGTGCAGGTTAAATCTGCTGCAGCTGCAGCTTCAGGAGCTAATTCTCTTCCTCTTCGTCAGTCACACAGCTCCTTTGGTTTAGAGCCTGCCTCTTCCTATAGGCCACCCTTGGATTTCTGTTACCTTCCCAGACATGAGGGGCAAACACCAAGGCTTATTAGAGCTCATGTGCGCACTCAGGTGGGGAGACAGAGGGGCATGGCATCCATGGGTGGGGTGCACCAGGGCGCGCTCATGGCAGCAGAGGCTTCACAGATGTCGTTACAGACTGCGGCAGGTCATGCGCTCTTCCAGAGGAAATGGCGCCAGGTCGTGTGTCTCTAGGAGGACCAAGCTGGTTAGGCTTCCACCAAGCCGTGGGCGGTAACCTGTACCTGTTCACAGCCTGGTGGTCACTGCCACCTCTGGGGTCAGAACCACAGTGGCGGCATTTTGTCTGCCACCGCAGGCACTCTCCTCGGCTTCAGCAGTGGCTAGTGGCTTATGCTTCCCTCTCTGGGTAGTAAACTACAGTCAAGTCTAATTCCACCACTGGTGCTCCTATCAGTTTTGCAGGTTGTGGCAGTTTCTGGGGCACACAGCCACCGTCTTTGAGAGAGTAGGCTTTGGTGAGAGTAGGCACTCTTGTCTTGTTCCTGATCGCAGAGGGAATGATTTCAGGTTCTCACCACTGAGAATAATGCTTGCTGTTGGTCTGCTGTATACGGCCTCTGTTATATTAAGGTAGGTTCCTTCTATGCCCATTGTGTGCAGAGTCTTGTCAAAAGCTTTTTCTGCATCTATTGAAATTATCATGTTTTTTATCTTTAAGTTTAATATGATGTAGCACACTGGTTGATTTGGATATATTAAAAAATACTTGCATCTCTGGGATAAAACCATCTTGATCATGGCATAAATGGAGCCAAAGCAAAAATATTACCCAGCTGTGCATGTGACTGGTGATAGAAGCAAGATCCGATGCTGTAAAGAGCAATATTGCATAGGAACCTGGAATGTCAGGTCCATGAATCAAGGCAAATTGGACGTGGTCAAACAAGAGATGGCAAGGGTGAACGTCGACATTCTAGGAATCAGCAAACTAAAATGGACTGGAATGGGTGAATTTAACTCAGATGACCATTATATCTACTACTGCAGGCAGGAATCCCTCAGAAGAAATGGAGTAGTTATCATGGTCAACAAAGAGTCTGAAAATGCAGTACTTGGATGCAATCTCAAAAATGACAGAATGATCTCTGTTCGTTTCCAAGGCAAACCATTCAATATCACAGTTATCCAAGTCTATGCCCCAACCAGTAATGCTGAAGAAGCTGAAGTTGAACAGTTTTATGAAGACCTACAAGACCTTTTAGAATTAATACCCAAAAAAGATGTCCTTTTCATTATAGGGGACTGGAATGATAAAGTAGGAAGTCAAGAAACACCTGGAGTAACAGGCAAATTTGGCCTTGGAATGCAGAATGAAGCAGGGCAAAGACTAATCGAGTTTTGCCAAGAAAATGCACTGGTCATAGCAAACACCCTCTTCCAACAACACAAGAGAAGACTCTACACAGGGATATCACCAGATGGTCAACAGCGCAATCAGATTGGTTATATTCTGTGCAGCCAAAGATGAAGAAGCTCTATAGAGTCAACAAAAACAAGACCAGAAACTGACTGTGGCTCAGATCATGAACTCCTTATTACCAAATTTAGACTTAAATTGAAGAAAGTAGGGAAAACATCTAGACCATTCAGGTATAACCTAAATCAAATCCCTTATGATTATACAGTGGAAGTGAAAAATAGATTTAAGGGCCTGGATCTGATAGATAGACTGCTTGATAAACTATGGAATGAGGTTCATGACACCGTATGGGAGACAGGGATCAAGACCATCCCCATGGAAAAGAAATGCAAGAAAACAAAATGGCTGTCTGGGGAGGCCTTACAAATAGCTGTGAAAAGAAGAGAGGCGAAAAGCAAAGCAGAAAAGGAAAGATATAAGCATCCGAATGCAGACTTCCAAAGAATAGCAAGAAGAGATATGAAAGCCTTCTTCAGACATCAGTGCAAAGAAATAGAGGAAAAGAACAGAATGGGAAAGACTAGAGATCTCTTCAAGAAAATTAGAGAAACCAAGGGAACATTTCATGCAAAGATGGGCTCAATAAAGGACAGAAATGGTCTGGACCTAACAGAAGCAGAAGATATTAAGAAGAGGTGGCAAGAATACACAGAAGAATTGTATAAAAAAGATCTTCACGACCCAGATAATCATAATGATGTGATCACTAATCTAGAGCCAGACATCTTGGAATATGAAGTCAAGTGGGCCTTAGAAAGCATCACTACGAACAAAGCTAGTGGAGGTGATGGAATTCCACCTGCGCTGTTTCACATCTTGAAAGATGATGCTGTGAAAGTACTTTACTCAATATGCCAGCAAATTTGGAAAACTCAGCAGTGGCCACAGGACTGGAAAAGGTCAGTTTTCATTCCAATTCCAAAGAAAGGCAATGCCAAAGAATGGTCAAACTACTGCACAATTGCACTCATCTCACATGCTAGTAAAGTAATGGTCAAAATTCTCCAAGCCAGGCTTCAGCAATACGTGAACCGTGAACTCCCTGATGTTCAAGCTGGTTTTAGAAAAAGCAGAGGAACCAGAGATCAAATTTCCAACATCTGCTGGATCATGGAAAAAGTAAAGAGTTCCAGAAAAACATCTATTTCTGCTTTATTGACTATGCCAAAGCCTTTGACCGTGTGGATCACAATAAACTGTGGAAAATTCTGAAAGAGATTAGAATACCAGACTACCTGACCTGCCTCTTGAGAAATCTGTATGCAGGTCAGGAAGCAACAGTTAGAACTGGACATGGAACAATAGACTGGTTCCAAATAGGAAAGGAGTGTGTCAAGGCTGGATATTGTCACCCTGCTTATTTAACTTCTATGCAGAGAACATCATGAGAAACGCTGGGCTGGAAGAAAAACAAGCTGGAATCAAGATTGCCAGGAGAAATATCAATAACCTCAGATATGCAGATGACACCACCCTTACGGCAGAAAGTGAAGAGGAACTAAAAACCCTCTTGATGAAAGTGAAAGAGGAGAATGAAAAAGTTGGCTTAAAGCTCAACATTCAGTAAACGAAGATCATGGCATCTGGTTCCATCACTTCATGGGAAATAGATGAAGAAACAGTGGAAACAGTGTCAGATTTGATTTTGGGAGGCTCCAAAATCACTGCAAATGGTGACTGCAGCCATGAAATCAGAAGACACTTAATCCTTGGAAGAAAAGTTATGACCAACCTTGATAGCATATTCAAAAACAGAAACATTACTTTGCCGACTAAGGTCCGTCTAGTCAAGGCTATGGTTTTCCTGTGGTCATGTATGGATGGGAGAGTTGGACTGTGAAGAAGGCTGAGTGCCGAAGAATTGATGCTTTTGAACTGTGGTGTTGGAGAAGACTCTTGAGAGTCCCAAGGGACTGCAAGGAGATCCAACCAGTCCATTCTGAAGGAGACCAACCCTGGGATTTCTTTGGAAGGAATGATGCTAAAGCTGAAAATCCAGTACTTTGGCTACCTTATGAGAAGAGTTGACTCATTAGAAAAGACTCTGATGCTGGGAGGGATTGGGGGCAGGAGGAGAAGGGGACAACAGAGGATGAGATGGCTGGATGGCATCACGGACTCGATGGACATGAGTCTGAGTGAACTCCAAGAGATGATGATGAACAGGGAGGCCTGGAGTGCTGCGATTCATTGGGTGAACTCCAAGAGATGATGATGAACAGGGAGGCCTGGAGTGCTGCGATTCATCGGGTCGCAAGAGTCGGACACGACTGAGTGACAACTGAACTGAAAATTTTGTTGAGGAATTTTGGATCTTTGCTCATCAGTGATATTGACCTATAATTTTCTTTTTGTGTGATGCCTTTGGTTTTAGTATCAGGCTGATGGTGGCCTCACAGAATGAATTTGGAAGTGTTCCTTTCTCTGCAATTTTTTGGAAGAGTTTCAGTCTTCGAAGGTTGAACTTTTCTAACAATCTGTCCATTTCCAATGCCATTCTTCAGACAACTAACACAAGCAATTTTGCTATTCATATGGAAACCTAAAAGACCAAAAATAACCAAAGCAATTATGAGAAAGAAGAATGGAGTTGGAGGAATCAACTACCTGCTTTAAGACTATATTACAGAACTACATACAGTCATCAAGCATGTTTGGGACTTGCATAAAACAGTAATAAAGAAAAATGGAACAAGAAAGAAAGCCCAGAGATAAACCCATGTACTTATAATGACTTTATTTTTGACAAAGGAATGGAACAAGAAAGAAAGCCCAGAGATAAACCCATGTACCTATAATGACTTTATTTTTGACAAAGGAGGCAAGACTATACAATGGGAAAAACATAGTCTCTTCAATAATTACTGCTGGAAAATCTGGACAACTACATGTAAAAGAATGAAATTAGAACACTTCCTAAAACCATACACAAAAATAAACTCAAAATTGACAAAAGATCTAAAACTAAGACCCGAAACTATAAAACTCTTAGAAGAAAACATAGGCAGAACACTGTATGACATAAATTATAGTGAGATCCTCTATGACCCACCTCCTAGAATAATGGAAATAAAAATAAAATAAATAAGTGGGACCTAATTAAGCATAATATTTTTCCACAGCAAAGGAAACTATAAACAAGGTGAAAAGACAACTCTCAGAATGGAAAAAATAATAGCAAAATAAACAACTGACAAAGGAGTATCTCCAAAACATACAAGCTGCTCATATAATTCAACACCAGAAAAACAAACAACCCAATCAAAAAGTGGCAAAAGACCTAAACAGACATATCTCATGACTCACAAGATGTGAAGTTGCTCAGTCATGTGTGACTGCTTGTGATCCCATGGATTGTAAGTCTACCAGGCTTCTCTGTCCATGGAATCTTCCAGGCAAGAGTACTGGAGTGGGTTGCTATTTCCTTCTCAAGGGGATCTTCCCAACCTGGGGATGAAACCCAGGTCTCCCAAGTGCGGGCAGACGCTTTACCCTCTGAGCCACCAGGAAAGCCCAAAGAAGACACAGAAATGGCTAAGAAACACATGAAAAGATGTTAAACATCACTCATTATTAGAGAAATGCAAATCAAAACCACAATGAGACATCATACCAGTCAGAATGGCCATCATCAAAAAAATCCACAAACTACAAGTGCTGGAGAGGATGGGAAGAAAAGAAAGAGAACCCTCTTGCACTTCTGGTGGAATGCAAATTGATACAACACTATGGAAGACAGTATATACAGACTCCTTAAAAACTAGAAATAAAACCACCATACGACCGACCCAGCAATATCATTTCTAAGCATATGCCCTGAGGAAACCAGAACTGGAAAAGATACAGGTACTTCAGTGTTCATGGCAACACCATGTACAATAGCTAGAACATGGAAGCAACCTAGATGTCTATCAACAGATGAATGGATAAAGAAGCTGTGGTACATATATACAACGGCATACTACTCAGCCATAGAGAGGAACATATCTGAGTCAGTTCTAATGAGCAGATGAACCTAGAGCCTATTATACAGAGTGAAGTCAGAAAAACCGTATCACATATTAACACATATATATGTAATCTGGAAAGATGGTACTGATGAACCTATTTGCAAGGCAGCAATGGAGATGGAGACATAGATAACAGACTTATGGACAGGGCAGGGGGCAGGAGGAAGGAGAGGGTGAGATGAATGGAGAGAGTACCATGGAAGCATATTCACTACCATATGTAAAATAGATAGGCAACAAAAATTTGCTGTATGATTGAGAGAACTCAAACTTGGGCTTTGCAACAACCTGCAGGGGGTGGGTAAGGGTGGGAGAGAGGTTCAAAAGGGAGGGGACATATGTATACCTATGGCTAATTCATGTTGATGTATAGTGGAAATCAAACATAAAGCAACCATCCTTCAATTAAATATATATATATATTTTAATACATGTGTGTATATGTATATATAATACATGTGTGTGTGTGTATATATATATACATTAAGCCTAGGGAGATTCGAGTAAGACAGGGAGATTGCCAGCCTCCCCACATATACATTAAAAACTTATCAAGATATGGAACAACTCCTACAGAGCAACCTCTGGGCTACAGCAGCACTCCCCAGGCCTCCAGGGGGACAGGCTAAGCTCCATGAAATGAGGTAGGAGAGAGGATGAAGACATAAAAGGGAAAAGAGAACTTCTGGGCAGGAGTTTGTGCCCCAAGGGAGGCAGGGGTGGTCCTGAAACAGGAGTTCCCAAGCACAGGAAAGCTCCCTCCCAGGCAGGGCCAAGGGGGAGCTGCAGAATCTCGGAAAACCAGGCAAAGCAGAGACTTGGCAGAAAACAGAGAAGCTACACTCCTCAGCCTGTTAAGAGCTCACGGACTGTGGGCCCAACCAGACTGCAGGCTGGGGAACAGAGTGAGGAGGCGCAGGAACCTAGCCAGCGCATACAACCCTCGTAGCACAGCTGAAGGAAGGGTGGAACACATACGCTCCACAAGAAAGAGGGGCAGGCGGTGAGAGGAAACAAGTGCACAAAAACCTCACGACGCAGACGCAGAGGGCGGGCAGAGGGAGCCCAAACAAGTGCACCCTAGAAGCAGGACGCAGAGGCCAGGCCTGGGAAGCCGGAACAAGTGCACACTAGCCCCGAGACGCAGAGGGCGGGCCCCAGAAGCCGAGAGACGAGGGCCACAAGCCCCCGTGACACAGAGAGGAGCTCAGGGGTGGAGAGGAGCCCACACAAGCCTCCGCCACGCAGAGGGCAGGAAGAGGGCCACACACGCCCCACTCTGCAAGCTTCAGCCAGCGGCGCAGGGCGGAGAAGCGCGGCCGGGATCCCAGGCACAGCGGGGCTGGCGGCAGGGAAGGTAGCAGGAGACGGCCACTTCGAGGCGGCTGCGGAGACAGACGTGTTTAACACTGCCAAAGCCAGAAGGCATTCTGAACCCACGGACACTCCAAAACTTACCACTGGACACTGCACTGACCTTCAGAGAGACAAGATCCAGCTCCATCGACCAGAACACAGGCACGAGCTCCCCCAACCAGGATACATCACAGGACACTAACCCAAGCCAGGCACAGGGGCAGACCCCACAATCAAGAAAAAATGTGACCTTGAGAACCTTTTTTTTTTTTTCTTCTCTTTTGCACCCTTTTTTAAAATGAGTTTTATTTTGTTTTTGATATATTCCACTGGTTTTCCTATAGTTCTTTACCAGCTGTGGCTATTCCTGAATATATGTAAATCTTTTCCATATATATCTATTCATCTTTGCTTTTCAGGTTTTACTGTTCTCTTTTTTTTTAACCTTCTTTTCCACCCCTCCTTTTCCCTTTTCCCACCTTCTCCTCTTTTCCTGTCTCTTTTTCCTTCTCCCTTTCCCCTTCACTCTTTCTTTTATTCCCTAAGCAAGCTGAACTGCTGAGCTCTCTTTACTATGCTCCCCAGTTGGCCCTCTGCTGTTTTCCAGATTGAGCTTTAGTTAGCTCTTGGTTGATGATCACTTTTGGTTTACCATCTTCACCAAGTCAATCTCCTATACTCTTCTCTTTGTAACACTTTGGTTATAATTTTATGTGCGGAAGTGTGTGTGTGTGTCCCATTATCTCTGCAATTACCTGCCTGATCTGCTTGATCTCCTCCCATTAAAACACAGGCACTAGTCACCCTCCAACAAGAAATAAACACAAACCATCCAACCAACAATTCCCTGCAAAGTAAAAAACCAAAAGGAAGAAGGAACACAATCCTAAAGCCCAGGAAAATGAGACCTCAAGTGGAGAAAGTTAGAAAAATAAATGATGAAAACTCACAAGACAAAATAAACAAAGAGGAAATAAACAATCTTCCTGCAAAATAATTCAGAATAATGATAGTAAAGTTGCTCCAAAGACTTGAAATCAGAATGGAGAAAATCCAAGAAACATTTAACACAGTTAATACAATTACCAAGGATAAAACCAAGGATATAGAAGAAATAAAGAATAAGCAAAGAGATAAATAACATAATTACTGAAATTAGAAATACTCTAGAAGGAACCAAAACCAGAATAACTGAGGAGAGGAACATATAAGTCAACTGGAGGATAGAATGGTGGAAATAACTGCTGAGAGCAAAATAAGGGGCAAGGAATGAAAAGAATTGAGGATATGCTCAGAGACCTTTGGGAAAATATTGAACGCACCAACATGCAAGTGATAGGGGTCCCAGGTGAAAAAAAGAAAAATAAGAAAGGCACTGAGAAAATTTTTGAAGCAATTATAGTTGCAAACTTCCTCAACATGGGGAAGGAAGGAGTCAATCAAGTCCAAGAAGCACAGAGAGTCCCTTACAGGATAAACCCAAGGAGAAACACATAGGGACATATATTAATTAAGCTAACAGATTAACTACAAATGAAGAATATTAAAAGCAGCAAGGGAAAAGCAAAAGTAACATACAAGGAAAACCCATAAGATTACCAGCAGATCTTCCAACAGAAACTCTGCAGGCCAGAAGGGAATGGCAGGATATCTTTAAAGTACTCAAAGACAAAACCTACAAGCAAGATTACTATATCTGCCAAAGATCTCATTCAATTTATGGAAAATCAAATGCTTTACAGACAAGCAGAATATGAGAGAATTTGGCACCACCAAACCAGCCTTGCAACAAATACTGAAGGGACTTACAGAGCCAGTAAACACAAGAGAAAGGAAAGACCCATAAAAGCAAACCCAAAACAATCAAGAGAATGCCAATAGGAACGTATGTATCAATAATTACCTTAAATGTAAACAGATTAAATGCACCAGCCAAAAGATACAGACTGATTGAATGGATACAAAACCAAGACCCATATATATGCTGCCTACAGGAGACCCACTTCGGACCTAGAGACACATGCAGACTGAAAGCAAAAGGATGGAAAAGATATTCCATGTGAATGGAAACTAAAAAATAAAGCCAGAGTGGCAATCCTTATTTCAGACAAAATAGACTTTAAAATAAAGAATATTCTAAGAGACAAGAATACTACATAATGACCAACAGATTAATTGAAGAAGAAGACATAAAAATTGTAAATAGTTATGGAACCAACATATTAGCACCTCAATACATAAAGCAAATACTAACAGGCATAAGTAGGGAAAACCACTAGACCATTCAGGTATAACCTAAATCAAATCCCTTATGAGTATACAGTGGAAGTGAGAAATAGATTTAAGGGACTAGATCTGATAGACAGAGTACCTGATGAACTATGGATGGAGGTTCCTGACATTGTACAGAAGACAGGGATCAAGACCATCCCCATGGAAAAGAAATGCAAAAAAGCAAAATGGCTGTCTGAGGAGGCCTTACAAATAGCTGTGAAAAGAAGAGAGGCGAAAAGCAAAGGAGAAAAGAAAGATATAAGCATACAGAATGCAGAGTTCCAAAGAATAGCAAGAAGAGATAAGAAAGCCTTCTTCAGCCATCAATGCAAAGAAATAGAGGAAAAGAACAGAGTGGGAAAGACTAGAGATCTCTTCAAGAAAATTAGAGAAACCAAGGGAACATTTCATGCAAAGATGGGCTCGATAAAGGACAGAAATGGTCTGGACCTAACAGAAGCAGAAGATATTAAGAAGAGGTGGCAAGAATACACAGAACTGTACAAAAACGATCTTCACGACCCAGATAATCATGATGATGTGATCACTAATCTAGAGCCAGACATCTTGGAATGTGAAGTCAAGTGGGCCTTAGGAAGCATCACTACAAACAAAGCTAGTGGAGGTGATGAAATTCCAGTTGAGCTGTTTCAAATCCTGAAAGATGATGCTGTGAAAGTGCTGCACTCAATAGATTGGGGGCAGGAGCAGAAGGGGACAACCGAGGATGAGATGGCTGGATGGCATCACGGACTCGACGGACGTGAGTCTGAGTGAACTCCGGGAGATGGTGATAAACAGGGAGGCCTGGCGTGCTGTGATTCATGGGGTTGCAAAGAGTCAGACACGACTGAGCAACTGAACTGAACTGAATTGAACAGGCATAAGAGGAGAAACAGAAACACAGAACTAGCAGAGGACTTTAACACCCCACTTACACCAATGGACAGGTCATCAAAGAGAATCAATAAGGAAACACAAACCTTAAATGAAACATTAGACCAAATGAACCTAATTGATATCTTCAGGACTTTCCATCCAAATGCAGAATACATTTTCCTCCCAAGTGTACATGGACCATTCTCCAGGATAGAACACATTTTGGGCCACAAATAGAGCCTTAGTAAATTTAAGAAAATTGAACTTGCATAAATGTATCAAGTATCTTCTCTGACCACAATGCTATGAGACTAGATATCAAAAAGGGGAAAAAACTGCAAATAAAGCAAACTCATGGAGATTAAACAGTACAGTACTAAATAATGAAAAGTTACTAAATAAATAAGAAAGGAAATCAAAAGATTCCTAGAAACAAATGACAATGAAAACACAATGACCCAAAACCTATAAGATTCAGCAAAAGCAGCTCTAAGGGGGAAGACTATAGCAATACAATCATATCTCAAGAAATAAGAAAAGCATCAAATAGACAACCTAACTCTACATCTAAATCAGCTGGAAAAAGAACCAAAAGCCCCCAAAGTCAGCAGAAGGAAAGAAATTATAAAGATTAGAGCAGAAATAAATGAAAAAGAAATGGAGACACTGTGAAAGTGAAGGTCACTCAGTTGTGTCCTACTTCTTGTGACCCCATGGACTATACAGTCCAAGGAATTCTCCAGGCCAGAATGCTGGAGTGAGCAACCTTTTCCTTCTCCAGGGGATCTTCCCAACCCAGGGATCAAACCTAGGGCTCCCGCATTGCAGGTGGATTCTTTACCAGCTGAGCCACAAGGGAAGCCTGAACGAAACAATAGCAAAAATTAATAAAATGGAAAGCTAGTACTTTGAGAAGATAAACAAAACTGACAAACCACTAGCCAGACTCATCAACAAATAGGGAGAAAAAATGAAATCAACAAAATTAGAACTGAAAAGGAGAGTCTACAACAGACAAAACAGAAATACAAAGGATTATAAGAGAATATTGTGAGCAACTATATGCTAAAAACAAAATGGACAGCCTAGAGGAAATGAACAGATTCTTAGGAATAGTCCACCTCCCAAGACGGAACCAGGAAGAAATGGAAATTATGAACAACCCAATTACAAACACTGAAATCAGTGATCAAAAATCCCCCAAAAATGAAAATGCAGGTCCAGATGGCTTCCCAGGGGAATTCTATCAAACATTTATGGAAGAGCTAATGCCTATTTTTCTGAAAATCTTCCTAAAAATTGCAGAGGAAGGGATACTTCCAACTCATTTTACAAGGCCACAATCACCCTGATAACAAAGCCAAGCAAAGACAACATGAAAAAGAAAATTGCAGGCCAATATCACTGATAAACATAGATGCAAAAATCCTCAACAAAATTGTAGCAAACAGAATTCAACATCACATGAAAAAGCTCATATGCCATGAACAAGTTGGGTTTACCCGGGACATGCAAGCATTCTTCAATATATGCAAATCAATCAATGTGATACACCATACTAACAAATTGAAAGATAAAAAACATGTGATCATTGCAATAGATGCAGACAAAGCTTTTGACTAAATTCAGCTTCCATTTATGATTAAAAAAAAAAAAAACCCTTCAAAAAGTGGCATGGAAGGAACCTACCTCAACATAGTTAAGGCCATACATGCAAAGCCGACACCAAACATTATTCTCAATGGTCAAAAACTAAAAGCATTCCCTCTAAAATCAGGACAAGAGTGTATACACTCACCCTATCATTCAACAAAGTTTTGGAAGTCCTAGCTACAGCAATCAGAGATGAAAAATAAAAGTAATCCAGATTGGCAAGAAAGAAGCAAAACTCTCACTGTTTGCAGATGACATAATACTATACATAGGAAACCCAAAAGAAACTGTCAGAAAATTTCTAGAACTAAACAGTAAATTCAGTAAAACCATGGGATACAAGGTCAGTACACAGAAATTGCTTGCATACCTATATAAAAACAATGAAAAATCAGAAAGAGAAATTAAGGAATTGATCCTATATACCACTGCAACAAAAGAATAAAATATCTAGGAATAATCCTACCTAAGGAGACAAAAAAACTTGTACATGGAAAAGTATAAAACACTGATAAAAGAAATAAAAGACAACATAAACAGATGGGGAGATATTCCATGTTTGTGAGTAGGAAAAATCAACATTGTGAAAATGACTATACTACCAAATGCAATCTACAGATTCAATGCAATCCCTATCAAATTACCAATGGCATTTTTCACAGGACTAAAAAAATTTCACAATTCACATGGAAACACAAATGACCCCGAATAGCCAAAGCAGTCTTGAGAAAGAAGAACTGAGCTGGAGAAATCAACCTTCCTGACTTATGACTATACTACAAACCTACAGTCATCAAGACAGTATGGTACTGGCACAAAAACAGAAATATAGACCAATGGGAAAAGATAAAGAATCAGAGATAAACCCACACACCTACGGATAACTTATTTTTGGCAAAGGAGGTAAGAATATACAATGGGGCAAAGACAGCCTCTTCAGTTAGTAGTGCTGGGAAAACTGGAAAGCTAAATGCAAAAGAATGAAATTAGAACACTACCTAATACCACACACAAAGATAAACTCAAAATGGATTAAAGACTTACATGTAAGACCAGAAACTATAAAACTCTTAGAGGAAATCATAGGTAGAACACTCAAAGACATAAATCAAAGCAAGATCTTCTACAACCCATCTCCTACAGTAATGGAAATAAAAACAAAAATAAATCAGTGGGACCTAATTAACCTTAAAAGCTTTTGTATAGCAAAGGAAACTACAAACAATGTGAAAAGACAACAAACCCTCAGAATGGGAGAATATAATAGCAAAGGAAACAACTGGGAAAGAATTAATTTCCAACATATACAAGCAGCTCATACAACTCAATACCAGCAAAGCAAACAACCCAATCAGAAAGTGGGAAAGGGACCTGAGGAGAGATATTTCTCCAAAGAATATATACAGATGGCCAACAAGCACATGAAAAGATGCTCAACACCATCCATTATTCAGTTCAGTTCAGTCGCTCAGTTGTGTCGACTATTTGTGATCCATCCCATAAGCTGCACAACACCAACTCCTGGAGCTTACCCAAACTCATGTCCATTGAGTTGGTGAAGCCATCCAACCATCTCATGCTCTGTCATCCCCTTCTCCTCCTGCCCTCAATCTTTCCCAGTATCAGGGTCTTTTCAAATGAATCAGCTCTTTGCATCAGGTGGCCACAGTATTGGAGTTTCAGCTTCAACATAAATCCTTCCAAAGAACACCCAGGACTGATCTCCTTTAGGATGGATTGGTTGGATCTCCTTGAAGTCCAAGGGACTCTCAAGAGTCTTCTCCAACACCACAGTTCAAAAGTATCAATTCTTTGGTGCTCAGCTTTCTTTATAGTCCAACTCTCACATCCATACATGACTACTGGAAAAACCACAGCCTTGACTAGATGGACCTTAGTCGGTAAACTAATGTCTCTGCTTTTGAATATGCTATCAGTTTGGTCATAATTTTCCTTCCAAGGAGTAAGCATCTTTTAATTTCATGGCTGCGGTCACCATCTGCTGTGATTTTGGAGCCCAGAAAAATAAAGTCTGACACTGTTTCCCCATCTATGTCCCATGAAGTGATGGGACCAGATGCCATGATCTTTTCTGAATGATCTTTTCTGAATGTTGAGCTTTAAGCCTACTTTTTACTCTCCTCTTTCATTTTCATCAAGAGGCCCTTTAGTTCTTCTTCGCTTTTTGCCAAAAGGGTGGTGTCATCTGCATATGTGAGGTTACTGATATTTCTCCCAGCAATCTTGATTCCAGCTTGTGCTTCTTCTAGCCCAACATTTCTCATGATGTACTCTGCATAGAAGTTAAATAAGCAGGGTGACAATATATAGCCTTGACATACTCCTTTCCTTATTTGGAACCAGTCTATTGTTCCATGTCCAGTTCTAACTGTTGCTTCCTGACCTGCATATAGGTTTCTCAAGAGTCAGGTCAGGTGGTCTGGTATTCCCATCTCTTGAAGAATTTTCCACAGTTTACTGTGATCCACACAGTCAAAGGCTTTGGCATAGTCAATAAAGCAGAAATATATGTTTTTCTGGAACTCTCTTGCTTTTTTGATGATCCAGCAGATATTAGCAATTTGATCTCTGGTTCCTCTGCCTTTTCTAAAACCAGCTTGAATATCTGGAAGTTCATGGTTCACGTATTGCTGAAGCCTGGCTTGGAGAATTTTGAGCATTACTTTACTAGTGTCTGAGATGAGTGCAACTGTGTGGTAGTTTGAGCATTCTTTGGCATTGCCTTTCTTTGAGATTGGAATGAAACTGACCATTTCCAGTTCTGTGGCCACTTCTGAGTTTTCCAACTTTGCTGACATGTAGAGTGCAGCACTTTCACAGCATCACCTTTAGGATTTGAGATAGCTCCACTGGAATTCCATCACCTCCACTAGCTTTGTTTATAGTGATGCTTCCTAAGGCCCACTTGACTTCACTTTCCAGGATGTCTGGCTGTAGATGAATGATCACACCATCGTGATTAACTGGGTCATGAAGATCTTTTTGTACAGTCCTTTTGTGTATTCTTGCCACCTCTTCTTAATATCTTCTGCTTCTTTAGGTCCATATCATTTCTGTCCTTTATTGAGCCCATCTTTGCATGAAATGTTCCCTTGGTATCTCTAATTTTCTTGAAGACATCTCTAATCTTTCCCATTCTATTGTTTTTCTCCATCCATTATTATTGAAATGCAAATCAAAACTACAGTGAGATACTACCTCAGTCCAGTCCGAATGGCCATCATCAAAAAGTCTACAAACAGTAAATGCTGGAGAGGGTGTGGAGTAAAGGGAACCCTCTTGCATTGCTGGTGGGAATGTAAAGTGATATAGCCACTATGGAAAAGTTATGGAGAATCCTTAAAAAGCTAGGAATAAAACTACCATATGACCCCCCCAGGCATGTATTGTGAGGACACCAAAATTGAAAAAGACACATGTATCCCAAAGTTCATTGCAGCGTTATTTACAATAGCTAGTACATGGAAGCATCCTAGATGTCCACTGACAGATGAATGAATAAAGAAGCTGTGGTACATACACACAATAGAACATTACTCAGCCATTAAAAAGAATGAAATAATGCCATTTACAGCTACATAGATGTATCAAGAGACTTTCAAACTGAGTGAACTACGACAAACAGAGGGAGAATGCATGAATGTATGTGGCTGAATCCCTTCACCACGCACCTGAAAATATCACAACGTTGTTAATCGACTGTACTTCAATTAAAAAAAAAGTTGGTTCTTTTAAAATTTCAACAAAATTGGTAAACCCTCCTAGTTGTACTTGGAGAAAAATATATAAGACTCAAAAATATTGTAAATGAAACAGGGACATTAAAACTGATATCAAAAACAACAAAATTCTATAAAGCAATTATCCTTCAATTAAAAAGTAAATAAATTTTAAAAAATTTCTAAGCTCGTTCTATAAGGTGACCATCATGATTCTCATACTAACACTAGACAAAAACATGACAAGCAAAGTACAGACCCAATATCTCTGATGAATTCTCATGAAAAATCCTCAACAAAATGGGAGTAAACAGAATTCAACAGCAAATTAAAAGTATTATACATCATGACCAAATAGGATTTACTCTTGAAAAAGCAAGATGGTTCTATATATAATACAATAATAGTTAAGAAAAAGCCATGATTATCTCGATTCAAAAAAGAAACATGATAGAATTTCAATTTCACAAGGAAAAACACTCAACAAACCAGCAACAGAGGGAAACTACCTCATTATATTAAAGTCCATAAAATAAGAGCTCACAGCTAACCTGAAAAGAAATAAAAGCATCTCTATTGTAAATTATCAGTTTACAGGAAAATGCATTATTTACAGAAACATTATCTTATAAACTGAAAATTCTAAAGATTCTACACACACACAGTGTTATATTACTAGTTTTAAAATTTGTCAGACTTTTGGGATATGTGCTAAGTCACTTCAGTCATGTCCGACTCTGTGAGACCCCCATAGACGGGAGCCCACCATGCTCCCCGTCCCTGGGATTCTCCAGGCAAGAACACTGGAGTGGGTTGCCATTTCCTTCTCCAATGCATGAAAGTGAAAAGTGAAACAGAAGTCGCTCAGTCGTGTCCGACTCTTAACGACCCCACGGACTGCAGCCCACCAGGCTCCTCCGTCCATGGAATTTTCCAGGCAAGAGTACTGGAGTGGGGGTGTAGAATCAATAAAAATTTGCTGTGTCTCCATATATTACCAATGAACAATCTGTTAAAGAAATTAAATAAAAAGTTCTATTTTTGAGAACAGAGAAAAATAAGATACTTATTGAATTATTCAGTGAAGGGGGCAAAGGACTTGCAGGCTGAAAATACTACAAACTATTGCTGACTGAAATTAAAGAAGACACCAACAAATGAAAAGACATCTTGGGTTGATGGAGGGAAAGACCTAATATTTTAAAGAAGTCATTATTACCCAAAGTGTTCTAAGATTCAATGTAATCTCTATCAAAATACCAATGACATTTTTGGCAGAAACAGAAAAACCCTCCTGAAGTTTATATGGCAACTTAAGAAACTCTGAGGAGTAATGATATTTTCTGAAAAAAAAAAAGAAGAAGAAGAAGAAGTAGCTGTCTCACATTTCTCAACTTGAAACAACTAAAAAGCAACAATAACCAAGACAGCATGGTACCAGCATAAAGATAGATATTAAAACAATGGAACCGAATAAAGAACTCAGAAATAAGTGCTGGTGTACATGGCTAGATAATTTTTGACAACAGGGTCAAGACTACCATCAACATCATTCCAATGGGAAAGGACAGTCTCTTCAACAAATAATTTGAGGAAAAATAGATATCTACAGGCAATTAATGAAGGTAGACTGTTACCTAACCTCATTTAGAGAAATTAACTCAAAATACATCAAAGATCTTTTTTTAATATAAATTTATATTTTTAATTGGAGGTTAATTACTTTACAATATTGTATTGGTTTTGCCATACATCAACACGAATCCGCCACAGGTATACACGTGTTTCCCATCCTGAACCGCCCTCCCTCTTCCCCTCCCCGTACCATCCCTCTGGGTCGTCTCAATGTAAGACAAAACTTTAAGATGCCTAGATTTAAAACCATGTGGGAAAAGATTCATGACACTGGATTTGGAAATAATTTCTTGGATGGATAGCAACAAAGACAGATAAATGGGATTATATTAAACCTAAAAAAACACAATAATCAAGTTACCTAAACGTCCATCAACTTACTGACATTAGATATGCATTAGATCTTTTATTTATGCACCAAGACTGAATAAAGCAAGTGTGGTATAAACAAGCAATGGAGTATTTCTCAGTGTTAGAAAAGAAGGAAATTTTGTCATATGCTATAGCATGGATGAACCTTGATGATATTATGTTGAATGAAATGAGCCAGTCACACAACTCACAACCTATGGGATGCCGTAAAGCAGTGCTAAGAGGGAAGTTTACGGCAATGCAAGCCTACCTCTTGCAGAAACCAGAGAAACATCAAATAACCTAATATCACACCCAAGCAGAAAAAGAAGAACAAAAAAATCCCAGGTTAGGAGGAAGAAAGAAATCACAAAGCTCAGAGCAAAGAAAGGTAAAAGGAAATGAAGGAAATAATAGCAAAGACCACTAAAACTAAAAGCTGGTTCTTTGACATGATATACAGAATTGACAAGCCATTAGCCAGACTTATGAAGAAAAAAAAGAATATTCAAATCAATAAAATTAGAAATAAAAAGAAGTTACAACAGACAACGCAAATATACAAAGGATTGTAAGAGACTACTATGAGCAACTGTATGCCAAAAAAAGGGACAACCTGGAAGAAACGGACAAATTCTTAGAAAGGTACAATCTTCTATCACTGAACCAGGAAGTAGAAAATAAGAAGAGAACAACGACAAGCACTAAAAATTGAAACTGTGATTAAAAAAAAATCTTCTAACAAATAAAGTCCATGGTCAGATGGCTTCATGTGCAAATTCTATCAAAAGTTCAGAGAAGAGCTAATAGCTGTCCTGCTGAAACTGTTAAAAAACTGCAGAGGAAGGAGTACTCCCAAACTCATTTTCAGAGGCCATCATCACCCTGATACCAAAAAGAGACAAGGATACCACAAACAAAAAGAAAATTACAATATCACTGATGAACATGGATGCAAAAATCTTCAACAAAGTTCTATCAAAAAGAATCCAACACATTAAAAGAATCATACCATGATCAAGTAAGCTATATCCTGGGATGCAAAAAATTGTTCAATATATGCAAACCAATCAATGTGCTACAATATATTAACAAATTGAATGACAAAAACCATATGATCGTCTCAATAAATGCAGAGAAGGCTTTCAACAAAATTCAATGCCCATTTATGATAAAACCTCTCCAGAAAATCGGCACAGAAGCAACCAACCTCAGCATAATAAGAGCCATATACAACAAGCCCATCGCAAACATTATTCTCAGTGGTGAAGAACTGAAAGCATTTCCTCTAAGATCAGGAACAAGACAAGGGTGCCTTGTTCCTTTACCGCAAACAGTAAAACTCTCACTGTTTGCAGATGACATGATACTACACATAAAAACCCTAAAAGAAGCTACCAACAACCACTAGAGCTAATTAATGAATGTAGTAAAGATGTAGGATATAAAATTAATGCACAGAAATCTCTTGTATTCCTATACACTGACAATGAAAAAAATCAGGAAGAAACTCAGTCGTGTCCAACTTTCTGTGACCCCATGGACAGTAGTCCACCAAGCTCCTCTGTCCATGGGATTCTCCAGGCCAGAATATTGGAGTGGGTAGCCCTTGCCTTCTCTAGGGATTTTCCCAACCCAAGGATCGAACCCAGGTCTCCCACATTGCAGGCGGATTCTTTACCAACTGAGCCACCACGGAAGCCCACATGTAAAAAACCCTAAAAGAAGCTACCAACAACTACTAGAGCTAATGAATGAATGTAGTAAAGTTGTAGGAGAAGGCAATGGCACCCCCACCCCAGTACTCTTGCCTGGAAAATCCCATGGATGGAGAAGCCTGGTAGGCTGCAGTCCATGGGGTTGCTAAGAGTTGGACACGACTGAGCAACTTCACTCTCACTTTTCACTTTCATGCATTGGAGAAGGAAATGGCAACCCACTCCAGTGTTCTTGCCTGGAGAATCCCAGGGACAGGGGAGCCTGTTGGGCTGCCATCTATGGGGTCACACAGAGTCAGACACGACTGAAGCGACTTAGCAGTAAAGTTGTAGGATATAAAATTAATGCACAGAAATCTCTTGTATTCCTATACACTGATAATGAAAAAAATCAGCCAGAAATGAAAGAAACAACCCCATTCACCACTGCAACAAAAAGAACAAAATATCTAGGAATAAGCCTACCTAAGAAGACAAAAGATCTATGTGCAGAAAACTATAAGACACTGATGAGAGAAATCACAGATGGCACAGATGTGGAGATATACCCTGTCCTTGGATTGGAAAAATCAGTATTGTTGAAATGACTATACTATCCAAAACAATCTAAAGATTCAATGCAATCCTTATCAAATTACCAAGGGCATTTTTCACAGATCTAGAACAAAAAATTTCAGTTTGTATGAAACACAAAAGACCCTGAATAGCCAAAGCATTACTGAGAAAGAAAAAAAAAAGGAGCTGGGGGAATCAACCTGTCTAACTTCAAATTCTACCATGAAGCCACAGTTATCAAGAAAGTATGGGACTGGCACAAAAACAGAAATGTAGACTAATAGAAACAGATGGGAAATCCAGAGGTGAACCCCCACACCTATGAGCACCTTATCTTTGAGAAAGGAGGCAAGAATATACAACGGAGAAAAGACCATCAGCCTCTCCAATAAATGGTGCTGGGAGAACTGGCCAGCTACATGTACATGAACGAAACTGGAACACTTCCTAACACCATACACCGAAATAAACTTAAAATGGATTAAAGCCTTCTATGTAAGGCCAGAAACTATAAAACTCTTAGAGGAAAACAGAGAAGTACATTCTTTGACATAAATTGCAGGCAAGATAATCTCTGACCCACCTCTTAAATTAATGGAAATGAAAACAAAAAAAATAAACGAGACCTAATGTGGATCACAATAAACTTTGGAAAATTCTGAAAGAGATGGGAATACCAGACCACCTGACCTGCCTCGTGAGAAAGCTGTATGCAGGTCAGGAAGCAACAGTTAGAACTGGACATGGAACAACAGACTGGTTCCAAATAGGAAAAGTACATCAAGGCTATATATTGTCACCCTGCTTATTTAACTTCTATGCAGAGTACATCATGAGAAACGCTGGGCTGGAAGAAACACAAGCTGGAATCAAGATTGCCGGGAGAAATATCAAGAACCTCAGATATGCAGATGACACCACCCTTATGGCAGAAAGTGAAGAGGAGCTAAAGGGCCTCTTGATGAAGGTGAAAGAGGAGAGTGAGAAAGTTGGCTTAAAGCTCAACATTCAGAAAATGAAGATCATGGCATCCGGTCCCCATCACTTCATGGGAAATAGATGGGGAAACAGTGGAAACAGTGTCAGACTTTATTTTGGGGGCTCCAAAATCACTACAGATGGTGACTGCAGCCATGAAATTAAAAGACGCTTACTCCTTGGAAGAAAAGTTATAACCAACCAAGATAGCATATTCAAAAGCAGAGACATTACTTTGCCAACTAAGGTCCGTCTAGTCAAAGGCTATGGTTTTTCCTGTGCTCATGTATGGATGGGAGAGTTGGACTGTGAAGAATGCTGAGCGCCGAAGAATTGATGCTTTTGAACTGTGGTGTTGGAGAAGACTCTTGAGAGTCCCTTGGACTGCAAGGAGATCCAACCAGTCCCTTCTGAAGGAGATCAACCCTGGGATTTCTTTGGAAAGAATGATGCTAAAGCTGAAACTTCAGTACTTTGGCCACCTCATGCCAAGAGTTGACTCATTGGAAAAGACTCTGATGCTGGGAGGGATTGGGGGCAGGAGGAGAAGGGGACGACAGAGGATGAGATGGCTGGATGGCATCACGGACTCGATGGACATGAGTCTGAGTGAACTCCGGGAGATGGTGATGAACAGGGAGGCCTGGCGTGCTGCGATTCATGGGGTTGCAAAGAGTTGGACACGACTGAGCGACTGAACTGAACTGAATAAAACTGAAAAGCTTTTGTACAGCAAAGGAAACTATAAACAAAATGAAATGATAAGCCTCAGAACAGGAGAAAATAACTGCAAATGAAGCAACTGACAAAGGGTTAATCTTCAAAATATATAAGCAGCTCATGCAGCTAAATATCAGAAAAACTGATATAAGAACTCACTTATAAAAATGGACAGAAAACTTAAACAGACATTCTCCACAGATGACTAATAAACACATTAAAACTAATAAACACATTAAAAGATGCTCAGCATTGCTCATTATTAGAGAAATGCAAATCACAACTACAGTGACATGTCTCCTCACACCAGTCAGAATGGCCATTGTTAAAATCTACAAACAATAAATGCTGGAGAAGATGTGGTAAAATGGAACCCTCCTGCACTGTTGGTGGGAATAAAAACTGACAGAGCCATTTTGGAAGACAGTATGGAGATTCCTTAAAAAATTAGGACTTAATCTACCATATGACCCAGTAATCTGACTATTGGGCATAAACCCTGAGAAAACCAAACTCTAAAAAGATACATATACCCCAGTGTTAATTGTAGCAATATTTACAACAGGAACAGCTAGCACAGTAAAGAACCTGCCTGCCAATGCAGGGGACGCAAGAGACAAGGGTTCGATCCCTGGGTTGGGAAGATCCCCTAGAATAGGAAATGGCAGCCCACTCCAGTATTTTTACCTGGAAAATTCCATGGACAGAGGAGCAAAGAGTCAGACACGACTGAGCATGTGCACCCAAACACACACACACAGGACATGGAAGTGTGTAGATGTCCATCTACAGATGAATGGATAAAGAAGCTGTGGTACACTCATACAAACAAATGTTAACTCAGCCATAAAAGGAACTAATTTCAGTCAGCTGTAGTGAGGTAGATAAACCTAGAGCCTCTTATAGAAAGTGAAATGAGTCAGAAGGAGAAAAACAAGTATCATATATTAACGCATATATATGGAATTTAGAAAAATGGTACTGATAAACCTAGTAGAGAACAGACTTGTGAGCACAGCAGTTGAAGGTAAGGGGGGGTGAATTGAGAAAGCAGTATTGCCATATACACACTATCCTGTGTAAAACAGTGGGGGCCCTGTCTGATGCTCTGCAATAAACTAGAGCGGTAGGATGGGGGAAGGAGAGGGAGGCTCAGGAGGGAAGGGAGGTACATACACATATGTACATACATACATACATATATATATATATATATGTAACTGATTCATGTTGTTGTATGGCAGAAAGCAGCACAAATTGTAAAGCAAGTAAAAAAAATTTTTTAATGCTTTTCCTGGAAAGCCACTGGTAGCTCAGGTCTTTTGAGTATGAGCTGCCCATTCTCCTTGCCTGACTCCATGTTGAGTACCTGCAATAAACACTGTACTTTCAGTCACCATAAACTATTAATAAATAAAATAACCCAGTCACAGAAAGACAAATACTGTATGATTCCGCTTTAATATTAAGTGTCTAAAGTTGTCAAAAGCCAGTTGTGAAATTTTATGATTCTATTACAGTTGGCTAAGCCTAAATAGAAACATTTTTCACTGAATTATTTTGAATTTATTTCACTTTCCTCTTAAAAATAAATCTACTTTACAATTTAATTTTCCAGTACTACAATTAAAGGGTTTTTTAAATACTTACCTATTACCTATTCCTGCCTTCCTACTTATCACTCTTTAATCATTCAAAAAGTAATCAAAAGAAGATTATCAAGGTGTATAGGATTCTAGAAGTTGAGGAGTCCATAATCAACACATAAAGCTCCTCCCATCATAGAGCTTAAATCTCCATGGATTAAACAGATAAGAAATAAGTAAACTGATGCATAAACCAGATGTTTTGATAACGATATGTACTATGAACAGAATAAAGTAGGCACTGAGAAAGAGTGACTGTGATATAGGGATAAGCCCACCTTAGTCACAGTGGCTCACTCCCCCAGATTCACTACACCCTACACAGGGCCACGCAGCCTCGGCTGGAATTGGTTTTGGATGAGCATACAGCCCAATTACATCCAATGAGTTATAATCATTTAGAGTTCCAGAAAGAGAGACTGGGAAGATATTTTAGTCACGAAATTTCCAAAACTGATGAAAGACTTCATAGCATAGATTTAAGTAATTCATCAAAACCCAGGAATCTTAAATATAAAGAAAACTATTACCTAAGCACATCATTAGCAAACTGCTGAGTAGCCATTAAAGAAAAAAAAAAAAAAACCTTAAGAGCAGCCAATGAAAGGTAACTTATATACAGAAGGAAAAGTATAGCTGCTACATCTTAAGAAATAATGGAGGATAGAAAACAATGGTATACGATTTTTAAAGCATTAAAAGAAAAAAAATGTTAACCTATAATTCTATACACAAAAAATGTTCTTCTAAAATAAAAGGGAACTAAAGTATCAGATGTGTATATGTATATACTTATTTACTGGCACCTAACAGTCCTTTCATCTAACTGTATTACTCAATAAAACTCAAATATGGTGGTAGGATTAGCACCTTCTAATTTTCACAACTAGCTTGGTATTTCACAGGACAAAACTGAGAAGAAAAGTAACTAGGTTCCAAAGACCAACCCACTCAATTTCAACACTGATGGATTGTTCCTTATGAACTGCTATCAATACCCAAGCTGTATAACTGGGATTCTTTACGTGCCTAGAAGAGGCCACATCAACCCAGTGTGTGTCTGAGGAGCTTCTGTAGATGCCCAAAGCAGCTGCAGCAGAAGCTGAGGACAAAGCCAGGGTCAGAGTCCAACAGACTTTTGCTCAGAGGATGTTTCAAATTGCCAACATCCATTGGATCATAGAAAAAGCAATAGAAACATCTACTTCTATATATTGACTATGCCAAAGCCTTTGACTGTGTGGATCTCAATAAACTGTGGAAACTTCTTAAAGAGATGAGAATACAACAGCACCTTACCGGCCTCCTGAGAAATCTGTATGCAGGTCAAGAAGCAAGAGCTAGAATCGGACATAGAACAACGGACTGGTTCCAAACTGGGACAGGATTACATCAAGACTGTATATTGTCACCCTGCTTATTAAACTTATATGCAGATTATATCATGCAAACGCCAGGCTGGAAGAACCACAAGCTGGAATCAAGAATTCCAGGAGAAATAGCAATAACCTCAGAAATGCAGAGACTCCACTCTTATGGTAGTAAGTGAAGAGGAACTGAAGAGCCTCTTGATGAAAGTGAAAGAGGAGAGTTGAAAACCTGGCTTAAAACTCAGCATTCAAAAAACAAAGATCATGGCATCTGGTCCCAATCACTTCATGGCAAATAGATGGTGAAACAATGGAAACAGTGACAGACATTTATTTTCTTGGACTCCAAAATCACTGCAGGTGGTGACTGCAGCCATGAAATTAATAGACACTTGCTCCTTAGAAGAAAAGCTATGACAAACCCAGACAGTATATTAAAAAGCAGAGACAGTACTTTACTAACAATGGTGCATCTAGTCAAAGGTATGGTTTTTCCAGTAGTCATGTATGGATGTGAGAGTTGGGCCATAAAGAAAGTTGAGTGCCAAAGAATTGGTGCTTTTGAACTATGGTGCTGGAGAAGACTCTTGAGAGTCCCTTGGACTGCAAGATCAAACCAACAATCCTAAAGGAAATCAGTCCTGAATATTCATTGGAAGATAAATGCTGAAGCTGAAGCTCCAATACTTTGGCCACCTGATGTGAAGAACTGACTTATCAGAAAAGAGGCCCGACATTGGGAAAGACTGAAGTCAGGAAGAGAAGGGGATGACAGAGCATGAGATGGTTGGATGGCATCACTGATTCGATGGACATGACTGTGAATATGGACAGAGAAGGCTGGCATGTTGCAGTCCATGGGGTCGCAAAGAGTCGCACACAACTGAGTAACTGAACCAAACTGAACTGAAATATATCTTCATCCAGACAAAACCTGGGATAATTTAATCACTGGAGATCTGTACTATAAAAAAATTAGAAGAAATTCTTCATAAAATAAATTTTAACATCAGAAAGAAGGAATGAGGAACACCAGAACAAAACTGGTAAAGTCATTACCAGACGGTTTAGTTCAATCCAAACCTACTCTGATGCTGGCATGGATTAGGGGCAGGAGGAGAAGGGGACGACAGAGGATGAGATGGCTGGATGGCATCACTGACTCGATGGACGTGAGTTTGAGTGAACTCTGGGAGTTGGTGATGGACAGGGAGGCCTGGCGTGCTGTGATTCATGGGGTCGCAAAGAGTCAGCCATGACTGAGCAACTCAACTGAACTGAACTGAAACCTACTATGGTCTGACTATGACAAAATGTTATATCAGGGAGAGCATAAGGACAAGTTAGATAAATTGCCTTTGAAACTCTTACAATGAAGTAAAGAAAATAAGATATATAGGTTTGAGCAGAGAACAAAGTTGAAAGTAACATATTCTATTAACATTACATTTGTATTGTAGAGTTTATACTGTGGTCTGCAGAGAAAGCTCAATGTACAGCATGATCTTTTGAAGTGAGGCTACACTAACAGAAACAAGTATCCTAGGCAGTCAAAGAGCAGGAACAGCAGTAAGAAATCACTAAATACGTAGTGGGGCCATTGGCATGGTCCTTATCCTTAACTGGTAGACTATTACACACATGAAAGAAAGAAGGGCAAATATGTTGGAAGAAAGGTTTACTATAAAAATTATTATAAATGTTTCTCTTAATAGGAAGTTTAACTTTCACGTTTAAGAATTTTTAACAAAGGAAACAAGGAAAGGCTTGTTTTAACAAGGAAAGGCTCTGTATCACTATGGATTTTATCCAGATGGTTCTGGCTATAATGGAAATGCTATAAGGGTCAGATATGTAATTAGCAGGCCAGTTGGAACTGATTTTAAAAGCTGTCCATGTGAACTTAGAGTCTGACAGCAGAGCCATGCACCTTAAATACCCAGAAGTAAACTGCAAAGATATATCTAAGTAGTGGTCTGGGTCAAAGTAATAGGTTTTGGAAAAGGATTGTTAATACATAGGGATGACGGCTGAAGCCACAAATATCAATGTTACTATCAAATTAAAGATAATTTAAAAGAGAAAGAGGAGAAAATAAAAGAAGTTACAGAGAATTCAACATATACTCGAGGAATTCAAGTCTCTTCATTCAACAAGAGTACTACACAGAAGATCTATAGGGAAACAGAAGACTTAAATAACACATAAAATCACAAGATGTAGCAGACTTCTATAGAACAGCAGCAGAATACATATTTTTAAGTGCATAAAGAACGTTCCAAATGATAATGTATGAGCTAGACCATAAAACAAACCTTGACAAATGTAGAGAATTGAAGTTATTCCAAGTATGCTCTCTCCAATCATAATGGCAATATATCAGAAATAAGAAAAAAAATCTTGATACATATACACCACTAAATAAACAATGGCAATTCCAATCCTGTGTGTACATTTGTGAGAAATCAAAATATCTGTCCACACAAAATACACAAATATTCATATCAACATTATTCAGACTAGCCAAAAGTGAAAATAATCAAAATTCTTTACTAAACTTTATTATTATAAATTAATGAAGGGATGAACAAAATATAGCATAGCCATACAATAGAATATTACTCAGCAATACAAAATGAAATACTGATATATTCTATCATAAATAGATTTTAGCATTAATTTTTTATCATGCTAAGTAAGAGAAGTCAGAAATAAAAGTCCACGTATTTTGTGAGTTTCATGCAAGTTCCAGAAAGGACAAGTCCAAACAGATATAATCCATACAGATATACAGGCTGATAGCTGCCCAGGCTCAAGGAGGGGAGGTGGGAACAATGGGGAGTGACTGCTAATAGGTACTTGTTACGTTTTAGGGGTGATTACAGTGTTCTAAAAAATCATGGCTACATATCTCTGTGAACATCTAAAAACCAGTGAATTATATATACACTTTAATTGGATAGATTTTGTGTTGTAAGGATTATATACCAGTAAGAACAAAGACGAAAAAACATTTTCGTACAAACAAATACTGAAAGAAATCATTACCAACACATTCATATTGACAGAATAGCTAAAGAAAGTCCTTTAAGTAGAAGGAAAATTATAAAGACAAAAATATGTATTTACACACAAAAAGGAAAAGCATGAAAAATAAGAATGATATGAGTGTGTAATTAATATATAATTGAATCTATTTATTGGAGAGGAAATGGCAACCTATGCCAGGATTCTTGCTTGGAGAATTCCACGCACAGAGGAGCCTGGCAAGCTACAGTTCGTGGGGTCTCAGAGTCAGACACAACTGAGCAACTATCACTCACTTAATCTATTTAAGAGATAAATGTCTTTATGTAAAAATAACAACAATATATTATAGCATTTATAACATATGTTTAAGTGAAATAATGACCACAACTCCATAAAGTCTATTAGGAAAGAGACAGAAATATATAACTGTAATATTTTTATACTATGTGTGAAATAGTTTAATATTACTTGAAGGTAGACTATGATTAAGTTAAAGATGTATACTACAAATCTTTAACACAAGCACTAAAAACGTAAAATAAATGTTTATAGCTAATAATAAAGCAAATAAGATGGAAACATAAAAAGAGGGGAAAAGCAACAAGGGACAGGATCCACAGCAAATCAATAAGAATATGACAGACAAATCTAACCACATCAATAATCACATTAAATGCAAAGGGACTAAAGACTCCAATTAAAATGCAAATATTGGAATAGACTGGTTCAAGATGGCAAAATAGAAGGACATGCATTCACCTTCTCTTGTGAAGAGTGCTGAAATCACAGCTAATTGCTGAACAACAGGAAGACTCTGTAATGCACCAAAAATTAATCCCTACATCCAGAGAATAAGGAGAATCCGCAATGAGACAGTAAAAGGGACACAATCATAATAAAATCAAATCCTGTAACTGCCAGGTGGACAAACCACAAAACTGGAGAACAACTATACCACAGAAGTTCTCCCACTGGAGCAAAGTTTCTGAGACCCACGTCAGGCTTCCCATCCTGAGGATCCAGCAAGGGGAGCAGGAATCCCCAAAGAACCGGACTCTGAAGGCCAGCGGATTTGATCACAGGACTTTCACAGAACTGGGGAAAACAAAGACTCCACTCTTGGAGGGCACACACAAAGTCTTGTGCTCACCAGCAATAGTGATGCCACAAGAGCCTGAACCACACCTGTCTGCCAGATCACTGTAGGGTGTCCTGCAGGGGACAGGGGGCTGCTGTGGTTCACCCAGAGGACATGGGTTAAGGGAGAAACAGTTTTGGGAAACATTAATTGGTGTGAGCTTTCTCAGAGGCCTCTATTAGCCCCACCATATAGCCTGTATACTCCAGTGCTGGCTCACCTCAGGCAAAACAATGAACAAGGAGGGAACACAGCCCTAATGATCAGCAGAAAAGTGGATTAAACTTTTACTAAACACAGCCCTAGTTACCAGAGTGAGGTCCAGTTCCACCCACCACAAGTCCCTCCCATTAGAAAGCTTGCACAAGCCTCTTAGCCTCATGCACCAGAGGCAGAGAGCAAAATCAAGAAGAACTACAATCTTGTAGTCTGCAGAATGAAAAGCATAATCACAGAAAGTTAGACAAAATGAACAGGCAGAGGATTATGTTCCAGAGAAAGGAACAAGATAAAATCCGAGTACGACAACTAAATGAAGTGGATACTGGTAACCTTCCAGAAAAATAATTCCAAATAATAATAGAGAAGATAATCCAGGATTTTGAGTGGGGGAAAAATGGAGGTAAAGACTGAGAAGATGAAAGAAATATTTAACAAAGACCTTCAAAAGATGAAGATCATGCATGGCATCTGGTCCCATCATTTCATGGCAAATAGATGGGGAAAAAAAGGAAACAATGAGACTTTATTTTCTTGAGCTTCAAAATCATTGCAGATGGTGATTGCAGCCATGAAATTAATATACACTTGCTCCTCAAAAGAAAAGCTATGACCAACTTAGACAGCATATTAAAAACCAGAGACATTAGTGACAAAGGTCCATCTAGTCAAAGTTCTGGTTTTTCCAGTAGTCACATATGGATGTGAGAGTTGGACCATAAAGAAAGCTGAGCACTGAAGAACTGATTCTTTTGAACTGTGGTGTGGGAGAAGACTCTCGAGAGTCCCTTGGACTGCAAAGAGATCCAACCAGTCAATCCTAAAGGAAATCAGCTCTGAATATTCATTGGAAGGATTGATGCTGAAGTTGAAACTCCACTATTGTGGCCACCTGATAAAAAGACCCTGATGCTGTGAAAAACTGAAGGCACGAGGAGAAGGGGACAAGAGAGGATGAGATGGTTGGATGGCATCACCAACTCTATGGACATGAGTTTGAGTAAACTTTGGGAGTTGGCAATGGACAGGGACCCCTGGCGTGCTGCAATTCATGGGGTTGCAAAGAGTCAGACATGACTGAGTGACTGACCTGAACTGAGAAGAACTAAAGAACAAGCAAACAGAAATGAACAATAAAATAACTGAAATGAAAAATACAAAAGAAGAAATCAATGGATGAATAACTAAGCCAGAAAAACAAATAAGTGACCTAGAAGGCAGAATGGTGGAAATCACTATCACGGAACAGAATAAAGAAAAAAAGAGAAATGTAAACAGCCTAAGAGTCCTCTGGGACAACACTAAATGCATCAACATTCACAACATCATGGAGCCAGAAAAAGAAGAGAGAACCTGAGAAAATAATTTAAGAAATAATAACTGAAAACTTCCCTAACACAGGAAACAGTCAACCAAATTCAGGAAGCAGAGTGTTTCAGGCAGGGTAAACCCAAGGAGGAACATACCTAGACACAGAGTTATCAACTAGACAAAAATTTAAAAACATTAAAAGCAACAAGGAGAAAAATGACAAATAACATACAAGAGAACTGCCATAAGGTTATGAGCAAATCTCTCAGCAGAAAATTCACAAAGAAAGTGAAAGTGAAAGTCGCTCAGTCATGTCAAATTCTTTGCCACCCCATGGACTGTCAGTGTAGTTCAGTTGCCAAGTCATGTCCAACTCTTTGTGACCCCATGGACTGCAGCATGCCAGGCTTCCCTGTCCCTCACCAACTCCCAGGGTTTACTCAGCTCATGTCCATTGAGTTGGTGATGCCATCCAACCATTTCATCCTCTGACATCCCCTTCTCCTCCCACCTTTAATCTTTCCCAGCATCAGAGTCCTTTCTAGTGAGTCAGTTATTTGCATCAGATGGCCAAAATATTGGAGTTTCAGCTTCAACATCAGTCCTTCCAATGAACATTCAAGACTTATTTCCTTTGGGATGGACTGGTTGAATCTCCTTGCAGAGAGCCATGGAATTCTGTAGTCCATGGAATTTTCCAGACCAGGATATTGGAGTGGGTAGATTTTCCCTTCTCCAGGGGATCTTCCCAACCCCAGGATCAAACCCAGGTCTCCCGCATTGCAGGGGATTACCAGCTGAGCCACATTCACAAAGGAGTGGCACAATATATTTAAAGTGATGAAAGGTTCAGTTCAGTTCAGTTGCTCAGTCGTAAGGACATACAACCAAAAATATCCTACCCAGCAAGACTCTCATTCAGATTTTACAGAGAAAACCTTATAGGCAAGCAAAGACTAAGAGAATTCAGCAGCACCAGACCAGCTTTGCAACAAATGCTAAAAAACTCCTCTAGGCTGGAAAGAGATTAGTAACTTTAAAAATATCTTTAACATATATAGACTACTATATCAAAATCTCATGGAAATAGCAAACCTCAAAACTACAATACAAACACACACAAAAGAAAAGGGAAACCAAAGACACACTAAAGACGGTCATCAAAACACGAGAGAGGAGAATAAGAGTAACGGGAATAAAAGACATACGAAAACAAACCCAATCAATCTTTAAATAGCAAAGGGACACACATATAGGGATATACTGACAAATGCCTTAAGTGTGAATGGATTGAACAGGCCAGCCAAAAGACAAGACTGGTTGAGTGGATACAAAAAGAAAATGCATGCACATGCTGTCTACAAGAAACCCATTTCCAATGTAATGGACACAAACAGACTTAAAAGGATGGAAGAAGGTATTCCACACAAATGGAAATAAAAGAAAAGCCGAATTAGAAATACTAATATCAGGGAAAAAATAGACTTTAAAACAGACTTTTATTTGACAGTGTGGATCACAATAAACTATGGAAAATTCTGAAAGAGATTGGAATACCAGACCACCTACCCTGCCCCTTAAGAAATCTGTATGCAATTCACAAAGCAACAGTTAAAACTGGACATAGAACAACAGACTGGTTCCAAATAGGAAAAGGAGTACGTCAAGGCTGTATATTGTCACCCTGCTTATTTAACTTCTATACAGAGTACATAATGAGAAACGCTGGACTGGAAGAAACACAAGCTGGAATCAACATTGCCGGGAGAAATATCAATAACTTCAGATATGCAGATGACACCACCCTTATGGCAGAAAGTGAAGAGGACCTAAAAGCCTCTTGATGAAAGTGAAAAGGAGAGTGAAAAAGTTGGCTTGAAGCTCACCATTCAGAAAATGAAGATCATGGCATCCAGTCCCATCACTTCATGGGAAATAGATGTGGAAACAGTGTCAGACTTTATTTTGGGGGGGCTCCAAAATCACTGCAGATGGTGACTGCAGCCATGAAATTAAAAGATGCTTACTCCTTGGAAGAAAAGTTATGACCAACCTAGACAGTATATTCAAAAGCAGAGACATTACCTTGCCGACTAAGGTCTGTCTAGTCAAGGCTATGGTTTTTCCAGTGGTCATGTATGGATGTGAGATTTGGACTGTGAAGAAGGCTGAGTGCCGAAGAATTGATGCTTTTGAACTGTGGTGTTGGAGAAGACTCTTGAGAGTCCCTTGGACTGCAAGGAGATCCAACCAGTCCATTCTGAAGGAGATCAACCCTGGGATTTCTTTGGAAGGAATGATGCTAAAGCTGAAACTCCAGTACTTTGGCCACCTCATGAGAAGAGGTGACTCATTGGAAAAGACTCTGATGCTGGGAGGGATTGGGGGCAGGAGGAGAAGGGGACAACCGAGGATGAGATGGCTGGATGGCATCACGGACTCGATGGACGTTGAGTCTGAGTGAATTCCGAGAGATGGTGATGGACAGGGAGGCCTGGCATGCTGCGATTCATGGGGTCACAAAGAGTCGGAGACAACTGAGCAACTGAACTGAACTGATGACAGACAAAGAAGAACACTACATAATGATCAAGGGATCACTCCAAGAAGATATAACAACTGTAATTACATATGCAACTAACACAGAAGCACCTCAATATATAAACAAATATTAAAAGCCATAAAGGAAGAAAGCAAGGAGGAATCAGCTTGTGTTACTACACAATAACAGTGAGGGACTTTAATGCCCCGATTTATCAATGGACAGATCATCCAGAGAGAAAAATATCAATAAGGAAACAGGCTTTAAATGACCCATTAGACCAGATGGACTTGACATTATAGAACATTCCATCCAAAAGCAGCAACATCCATCTAAAGTGCACACAGAACATTCTTCAGAATTGTCAACACGCTGGGCATCAGAATGAGCCCTGGTAAATTTAAGAAAGCTGAAATCATATCAAGCCCATTTTCTAATCACAATGCTATAAGATTAGGAATAAACTACAAGTAAAAAAACCTATATGAAAACACAAACCCATGCAGGCTAAATAATAAACTATAATTCATTTCAATCCGTATCAAATTACCAATGGCATTTTTCACAGAACTAGAGCGAAAACACTTAAAATTTTTATGGAGATACCAAAGACCTCAATAGCCAGCGTAATCTTGAGAAAGAAAGGAGGAAAGCTGGAGGAATGCAGTTCTGTGAATCCAGACTATACTACAAAGCTACAATCATCAAAATAAGATGGCCCAGGCACAAACACAGAAATACGGATCAGTGGAACAGGTTAGAAAGCACAGAAACAAGTCCACATACCTATGGTCAATTAGGGGCTTCCCTGGTGGCTCAGTGGTAAAGACCCCTCCTGCCAGTGCAGGAGCTATGAGTTCAATCCCTCTTGTTGGGAAGATCCCCCAGAGAAGGAAAGGACAACACACTCCAGTGTTCTTCCCTAGGGAATCTCATGGACAGAGGGGTCTTGCAGGCTAGAGTCCATGGGGTTGCAAATGAGTCAGACATGACTTACTGACGAAACAACAACAAAATGGTCAATTTATAACAAAGGGGTTATGACTACACAATGGTGGAAAGACTCTCTTCAACAAACGGTGCTGGGAAAACTGGACAGCTACATGTTAAAAATAATAAAATTCAGTTCAGTTCAATCACTCAGTTGCGTCCAAGTCTTTGCAACCCCGTGAATCACAGCATGCCAGGCCTCCCTGTCCATCACCAACTACAGGAGTTCATTCAGACTCATGTCCATTGAGTCAGTGATGCCATCCAGCCATCTCATCCTTGGCCGTCCCCTTCTCCTCCTGCCCCCAATCCCTCCAAACATCAGAGTCTTTTCCAATGAGTCAACTCTTCACATGAGATGGCCAAAGGACTGGAGTTTCAGCTTTAGCATCATTCCTTCCAAAGAAATCCCAGGGTTGATCTCCTTCAGAAGGGACTGGTTGGATCTCCTTGCAGTCCAAGGGACTCTCAAGAGTCTTCTCCAACACCACAGTTCAAAAGCATCAATTCTTCGGCACTCAGCCTTCTTCACAGTCCAAATCTCACATCCATACATGACCACAGGAAAAACCATAGCCTTGACTAGACAGACCTTAGTC
Organism: Nanger dama; assembly: GCA_917880005.1. Classification (NCBI taxonomy): domain Eukaryota; kingdom Metazoa; phylum Chordata; class Mammalia; order Artiodactyla; family Bovidae; genus Nanger; species Nanger dama. Next base: position 3,981,372 of record CAKJTW010000044.1, on the reverse strand, counting down.
GGCAAGGTAATGTCTCTGCTTTTGAATATACTGTCTAGGTTGGTCATAACTTTTCTTCCAAGGAGTAAGCATCTTTTAATTTCATGGCTGCAGTCACCATCTGCAGTGATTTTGGAGCCCCCAAAATAAAGTCTGACACTGTTTCCACTGTTTCCCCATCTATTTCCCATGAAGTGATGGGGCCGGATGCCATGATCTTCGTTTTCTGAATGTTGAGCTTTAAGCCAACTTTTTCACTCTGCACTTTCACTTTCTTCAAGAGGCTTTTTAGTTCCTCTTCACCTTCTGCCATAAGGGTGGTGTCATCTGCATATCTGAGGTTACTGATATCTCTCCCGATCATTCTTTAACATCATACAAAAATAAGCTCAAAATGAATTAAAGAACTACATGGGAGACTGGACAGTATAAACCTCCTAGAGGAAAACATAGGCAAAACACTCTGACATAAATTGTAGCTATATCTTTTTCAATTCATATACTAGAATAATGAAAATAGAAACAAAAATACAAAAATTGTACTTAATAAAACTCAAAAGTTTTTGTACAGTAAAGGAAAACAAACGAAAATCCAACACACACACTGGGAGAAAATATTTGCAAATGCTGTGACCAACAAGGAACTGGCATCCAAAATTTACAAACATAGAAAAATTTAAAAAAAAATTTACAAACAGTTCATGAAGTTAAATATCACTAAAACAAACAACACAATTTTAAAAAGATGGGCAGAAGACCTAGACATTTCTTCACAGAAGACATATATGTGGCCAAAAGGCACATGAAAATATGTTTAACATAACTAATTATTAGAAAAATGCAAACCAAAACTACAGTGAGATATAACCAGCCAAAATGACTATCATTTAAAAAAAAATCCAAAAACAATAAATGCTAGAGAGACTGTGGAGAGAAGGAAATCCTCATACACTGTTGGTGGGAATTTAAATTGGTACAGCCATGGTGGATAACAGTATGGAAGTTTTCTTTTTAATTTATTTACTCTAATTGGAGGTTAAATTGGTTTTGCCATACATCTACATGAATCCGCCTCAGGTATACACGTGTTCCCCATCCTGAACCCCCTCCTTCATCCCTTCCCATACCATCCCTCTGGGTCATCTCAGTGCACCAGCCCCAAGCATCCAGTATCATGCATCAAACCTGGACTGGCGATTCATTTTATATATGATATTATACATGTTTCAACTGCATTCTCCCAAATCATCCCACCCTCTCCCTCTCCCACACAGTCCAAAAGACTGTTCTATACACCTGTTTCTCTTTTGCTATCTCACATATAGGATTATCATTACTATCTTTCTAAATTCCATATATATGCGTTAGTACACTGTTTTTCTTTCTGGCTTACTTCACTCTGTATAATTGGCTCCAGTTTCATCCACTTCATTAGAACTGATCAAATGTATTTTTTTAATGGCTGAGTAATACTCCATTGTGTATATGTACTACTGCTTTCTTATCCATTCATCTGCTGATGGACATCTAGGTTGCGTCCATGTCTTGGCTATTATAAACAGTGTTGTGATGAACATTGGGGTACACGTGTCTCTTTCAATTCTGGTTTCCTCAGTGTGTATGCCCAGCAGTGGGACTGCTGGGTCATAAGGCAGTTCTCTTTCCAGTTTCTGAAGGAATCTCCACTCTGTTCTCCATAGTGGCTGTACTAGTTTGCATTCCCACCAGCAGTGTAAGAGGGTTCCCTTTTCTCCACACCCTCTCCAGCATTTATTGCTTGTAGACTTTTGGATCACAGCCATTCTGACTGGCGTGAAATGGTACCTCATTGTGGTTTTGATTTGCATTTCTCTGATAATGAGTGATGCTGAACATCTTTACATGTGTTTGTTAGCCATCTGTTTGTCTTCTTTGGAGAAATGTCTGTTTAGTTCTTTGGCCCATTTTTTGACTGGGTCGTTTATTTTTCTGTAATTGAACTGCAGGAGTTGCTTGTATATTTTTGAGATTAGTTGTTTGTCAGCTGCTTCATTTGCTATTATTTTCTCCCATTCAGAAGGCTGTCTTTTCACCTTGCTTATAGTTTCTTTTGTTGTGCAGAAGCTTTTAAGTTTAATTAGGTCCCATTTGTTTATTTTTGCTTTTATTTCCAATATTCTGGAAGTTCTTTAAAAAATTAAAAGAGAGTTACCATTTGATCCTGCAATCCCACTCCTGGGCATGTATACAGAGAAAAACATGGTGGTCTGAAAGAATACATGCACCCCAGTATTCACTGTAACAGTGTTTACAATAGCCAAAACATGCAAGTAAGGTAAATTGCTCATTGACAGAGGAATGGATAAAGAAGATATGGTACATATATGTAATGGAATATTACTCAGCCACAAAAGAATGAAATAATGCCATTTGCAGCAACATGGATGGACCTAGAGATTGTCATACTGACTGAATTCAGAGAAAGAAAAATATTATATGATATTCCTTATATGGGGAATCTAAAAAGAAATAGCACTTCCCTCAAAGCTCAGTTGGTAAAGAATCCACCAGCAATGCAGGAGACCTCAGTTCAATTCCTATCCACTCCAGTATTCTTGGGCTTCCCTGGTGGCTCAGCTGGTAAATAATCTGCCTGCAGTATGGGAAACCTGGGTTCAATCCCTGAGTTGGGAGGAGCCCCTGGAGAAGGGAAAGGCTACCCAGTATCCTGGCCTGGAGAATTCTATAGACTATAAAGTCCATGGAGTCGCAAAGAGTTGGACACAACTGAGCGACTTTCATTTTCACTTTCAAAAGGAAATAATACAAATGAACTTATTTACAAAGCAGAAACAAACTTAGAGAATGAACTTATGGTTACCACGGGGGAAGAGATAGATACAGAGTTTGCAATTGACATGTATACATTACTATATTTAAAGCAGATTATCAACAAGGGCCTACTGTATAGCACAGGCAACTGTGCTTATTGTTATGTGACACTGGATATCAGGGAGTTTGGTGGAGAATGGATACATTTAAATATTGGCTGAGTTGCTCTGAAACTATCACAGCATTGTTCAGATCAGTTCAGTTCAGTTGCTCAGTCGTGTCCGACTCTTGGCAACCCCGTGAATCACAGCATGTCAGGCCTCCCTGTTCATCACCATCTCTCGGAGTTCACTCAGACTCACGTCCATCGAGTCAGTGATGCCATCCAGCCATCTCATCCTCGGTCGTCCCCTTCTCCTCCTGCCCCCAATCCCTCCCAGCATCAGAGTCTTTTCCAATGAGTCTACTCTTTGCATGAGGTGGCCAAAGGACTGGAGTTTCAGCTTTAGCATCATTCCTTCCAAAGAAATCCCAGGGCTGATCTCCTTCAGAATGGACTGGTTGGCTCTCCTTGCAGTCCAAGGGACTCTCAAGAGTCTTCTCCAACACCACAGTTCAAAAGCATCAATTCCAGCCCTTATCAGCTATCAGTTCAGTTCAGTTCAGTCGCTCAGTCGTGTCCGACTTTTTGAGATCACATGAATCACAGCACGCCAGGCCTCCCTGTCCATCACCAACTCCCAGAGTCTGCTCAAACCCATGTTCATAGAGTCGGTGATGCCATCCAGCCATCTCATCCTCTCCCTTCTCCTCCTGCCCCCAATCCCTCTGAGAATTAGGGTCTTTTCCAATGAGTCAATTCTTCGCATGAGGTGGCCAAAGTACTGGAGTTTCAGCTTTAGCATCATTCCTTCCAAAGAAACCCCAGGGCTGAGCTCCTTCAGAATGGACTGCTTGGATCTCCTTGCAGTCCAAGGGACTCTCAAGAGTCTTCTCCAACACCACAGTTCAAAAGCATCAATTCTTCAGCACTCAGCCTTCTTCACAGTCCAGCTCTCACATCCATACATGACCACAGGAAAAACCATAGCCTTGACTAGACGGACCTTTGTTGGCAAAGTAATGTCTCTGCTTTTCAATATGCCATCTAGGTTGGTCATAACTTTCCTTCCAAGGAGTAAGCGTCTTTTTAATTTCATGGCTGCAGTCATCATCTGCAGTGATTTTGGAGCCCAAAAAATAAATTCTGACACTGTTTCCCCATCTATTTCCCATGAAGTGATAGGACAAGATTCCACAATCTTCGTTTTCTGAATGTTGAGCTTTAAGCCAACCTTTTCATTCTCTTCTTTCACTTTCACCAAGAGGCTTTTAGTTCCTCTACACTTTCTGCTATATCCCAATGTCAAATTAGAAGTTTAATAAAAAGGAAATATTATTAGATTGGATTAAAAAGCAAGACCCACCTACATGGTGCCTACAAGAAGCACACTTTTAACCGAATGACAAATACAGGTTAAAAGTAAAATGACAGAAAGACATATGCCATGCTAACACTACTCAAAAGAAAGCAGAATGTCTAATATCAAAGTAGATTTCACAGCAAACAATAGTGCCAAGTATAAAGATATTCATCTTCTAAATTGTACAGTAATTAGACCTCAATTTAAATAAATAAATTTTTAAAATTTTTAAAAAGATAAATTGTTAAGTTTATCAAGAAGACATAAATATCCTAAATTCTCTTACCCCTAATACCAGTATTTCAAAATGAATGACTCAGACACTTCCAGAACTGAAAAACAAAATCAACAGATCCATAGTTACTGCCAGAGACTTTGATCATCTACTCTCAGTATTGATAAAAATAGTTTTAAAAAAACAGCAAGCAGGATTTTACAAAAGTCTCAACCAACTTCATTCACTTAACTGAATTAAAGAACACTCCATCTGAGAATAGCAGACTATACATTCTTTCCAAGTGTACATCAATATAAATCATACTATGAGCTATAAGTCTCAAATATAAATGAATTCAAGTTATACAAATTATGTTCAGTGACCTAGTGATAATAAATTATAAATTAGTACCTTAAAAGTATCTGGAATAATCTAAAGTGTTTGAAAAATGAATACTACACATCTAAATGAACACCCCATATGGATCAAAGGAAAAACATTGTTGTTCTTGTTCAGTCACTCAGCCATATCCAGCTCTTTGCAACTCCATGGACTGCAGCATGCCAAGCTTCCCTTTCCTTCAGCATTTTCCACAGGAAAAATCAAAATGGGAATTAATAGGTATATTTTTTTTACTGAATGTAAATGAAATAAAAATATTGAAATCCCTGAGATGCTGCTATAGTAGTAATTAGGAGGAAATTTATAGCACTAAACACTAAAATTGGAAAGAGGATATTAAAGCAATGATGCCAACTTCTATTTTAAGAAACTAAAGATAGAGCAAATTGGGAGTTACATCAGCATCATGGTATATGTAATGAGATGTCCTCTTTGTCTGTCTTCTTCAATTTACAACCAATAAGACAGTCACAATTCAATAAAGGTACCTCTGCAAACACACCAGGCCACACCAGAGCAATGGGGGCGCCCATAAACCTGACAACACCAGACATGGCAGAGGCAAGTTAGACCCAGCTCCTCCCATCCCCCATCTCCCACCCCAACAAGCCTGTGACGTAGGAGACCCCTTATACAGCAGGTTCAAAGTAAAGGCATGTAAAATGATACTCTAAGTAAATTGCAGCCAAAAGCAAGCAGGGTAGCCATACTCAAATCAGACAAAACAGACTTTAAGCCAAAAAAGCTAACAAGAGACAAAGATGTACAGTATATAATTATAAAGAGGACAATTCATCAAGAATACTTAATAGCTATTAATATAAATGCAACTAACATAAGAGCACCAAAATATATAAAGCACTTACTAACAGACACAAAGGGAAAGTTGACTGCAACACAACTTTAACACCCCACCAACAGGCAGATCATCCAGACAGAAAATCAACAAGGAAGCAGTGACCTGACACGAAACATTAGGCCAGATTAATTTGACAGATTTATACAAAACATTCCATCCAAAAGCAAAAGAATACACATTCTTCTCAAGTTCACATGGAACTTCCTCAAAAATAGATATGTTAAGACATCAAACAAGTCTCAATAAGTTTAAGGAGAATAAAATCATTTCAAATATCTTTCTAATCACAATGGTATAAAACTAGAAATCAACTATAAGAAGAAAGCTGGAAAAGTCACAAATATGCCGAGAATGAACAACATACTACTGAACAACTGCTGGATCAATGAAGAAATCAGAGGAGAAATTTAAAATACTTGAAGACAAGTGAAAATGGGAAACATAACATATTTACAGGATGCAACCAGAGAGTATTAAGAGTCAGGTTTATAGCAGTACAGACCTATCTGAACTAACAAGAAAAACCTCAAATAAACAATTTACCCTTTTCACCTAAAGGAGCTAGAAAAATAAGAATGAATGGAAGCCCAGAGTGAGCAGAAGGAAGAAAATAATAAAGATCAGAGCTGAAATAAATGAAACACAATCTAAAAAGACAACAGACAAGATCTATGAAACTAAGAGCTAGCTGATTCTTTGAAATGGTAAACAAAACTGACAAACCTTTAGCTAGACTCAGTAACAAAAAAGGAGGCAAGGCTCTAATAAAACCAGAAATGAAAGAAAAGAAACAATAGATATCACAGAAATACAGAAAAATATAAAAGAATATTATGAAGAGCTACATGCCAAAAAAATTAAACAACCTAGGAGAAATGGACAAATTCTTAGAGTGACACAACCTTCTAAGACTGAATCATGAAGAAATAGAAAATCTGAATAGTCTGATCACTAGCAAAGACTCTGAAACAGTTATCAAAACCTCCTCCAAAAACAAAAGTCCAGGACCATAAGATCCACAGGTAAATTCTAAAAAACATTCAAGGAAGATTAGATACCTATTGTTCCCCCAAATTGAAGAACAGGGAATACATGCTAACTCATTTTACAAAGCCAATATTACCCTGATACCAAAACCAGACACAGACAACTAAAAAGGAAATTACAAGCCAGTATCTCTGATGAACACAGATGCAAAAATCCTCAACAGAATATTAACAGATGGAATACAGCAATGCAGTAAAATGATCATACACTATGATGAGGTGAAATCTACTTCAGGAACGCAAAGATGGTTCAGCATCCATATACCAGTGTGATACACCACACGAGAAAAAAGAAGGCCAAAAACGTGATGATCATCTCAGTAAATACGGGAAAAGTGCCTGGCAAAATTCAACCTCCATTTATGATAAAAATCCTCAATAAAACGGGTATAAAATGAATGAGCTTCAACATAGTCAAAGCCATACAATGGCAAACCACAGCTAACACCACACTCAATGGTGAAAAACTGAGGGCTATCCTTAAAATCAGAAAAAGGACAAGGATGTCCACTCTTGCCACTCTTACGCAACGAAATGTAGTCAGTCAGTCAGAGAAATTAGGCAACAAAAAGAAAAAAAAGCATCCAAATTCTAAAGGAATAGTAAAACTCACTATTCGTAGATGACATGATTTTATATATAGGAAATCTCAAAGACTCCACCAAAAAACTGAGATAATAAATACAGTAAAGTTGCAGGGCACAAGATCAACATATAAAAATCTGTCTTATTTCTATATGCTAACAATGAGAAGGAGAAATTAAGAAAGCAATACCATTTACAATCATGACACAATAAAATACAAAGTAATTTAACAAAGAAAGTGAAAGACCTACACACTGAAAACTAAGACACTGTTTAATGAAACTGAAACATCACAAATAAATGGAGAGATATTTCATGCCCATGGATTTGAAGAATTAACATAACTAAAATGTCTATATACCTAAAGTAATCTGCAGACCTAACGCAAGTCCTATCAAAATATCAATAGCATTTTTCACAAAGTTAGAATAAATAATTCTAAAACAGTATAGAAATACAAGAAATTCTGAATAACCAAAGAAATTCTGAGAAAAAGAATATAGCTGGAGCTATCACACTCCCTGTTTTCCAACTATATTACAAAGTTATCATAATCTAAACAGCATGGTATTGGCAGGAAAACAGATAAACAATCTATAGAACAGAACTGAGAGCCAAGAAATAACCCAGGCATATATGGATAACTAATTTATAACAAAGTAGCAAGCAACATACAATGGAAAAAGATAACCTCTTCAATAAATAGTGTTGGGAAAACTAGAGAGCTACATGCAAAAATAAATAAATAAAATGGACTGAGACCACTATCTCACACCATACGCAGAGATCAACTAAAAATGAATTAAAGAACTGAAAGGAAGACCTGAAATAATAAAACTAGAAGAAAGCATAGGCAATATGCTCTTTGACATCATTCTCAGCAATATCTTTCAAGATATGCCTCCTCAGGCAAGGGAAACAAAAGCAAAAATAAACAAGTGGAACTACATAAAAGTAAAAAAGCACAGCATAGGGAATAATCAACAAAACAAAAAGACAAGTGAATAGGAAGATATTTCCAAATCATATATCTAATCAGGTGTTAATATCTAAAATATATAAAGAACTCATACAATTCAAACACAAACTTGATTAAAATATGAGCAGAGGAACTGAATAAACATTTTTTCCAAAGAAGACATACAGGTGGCCAACATGATTTTCAACATCACGAATTAATAGGGAAATACAAATCAAAACCACAAGAAGATGTCACCTCATGCAGGTTAGATGGTAAGACTGACCATTATCATTCGGCAAGAAATAGCAAATGTTTGCAAGGATATGGAGAACAGTGCTGGTGGGGATGTAAACTGGTGTAGCCACTATGGAAAACAGTATGGAAATGCCTCAAAAAGCTAAGAATAGAACTACCGTATGATCAAGACAGCCCATTCTTAAGTATATATCCAAAGAATACAAAAAGACTCATTCAAAATGTGTGCAGTACGTTCACTGCAGCATCGTTTACACTAGCCAAGACATGGAAACAAGTGCTCATCAACAGATGGGTGGATAAAGAAGATACAGCATGTGCATACAGGTGGATACACACACACACACACACACACACACACACACACACACACACACACAATGGAATACTACTCAGCCTTAAAAACGATGAAATCTGGGAATTCTCTGGCAGCCCAGTGGTTAGGACAATGTGCTCTCACTGCTGCAGACCCAAGTTCAATCCCTGGTCAGAGAACTAAAATCCCACAAGCTGCAGGGCATAGCCAAAATAACAGATGAAATCTTTCCATGTGTGACACCATGGATGGGCCTTGAGGGTATTCTGCATAGTGAAATAAGTCAGACAGAAAGACAAATGCTGTATGATTTCACTCATAATTGTAATTTTTAAAACAAATGCCAGAAATAAATTCAGACCTACAGTCAATCTTCAACAAAGAAGGCAAGAATATACAATGGAGAAAAGACAGTCTCTTCAGTAAGTGGTGTCGGGAAAGCTTGAAAACCACATATAAATCAGTGAAGTTAGAACACTTCATACATATGCAAAAATAAACTCAAAATGGCTTAAAAGTTTATATAAATATAAGATTTGACATCATTAAACTTCTAGAAGAGAACACACACAGAACATTCTCTGATATAAGTCACAGCAATGCTTTCTTAGATCAGCTTCTCAAGGCAGTAAAATAAAAGCAAAAGTAAAGAAATGAGACCTGACAAAACTTTTAATCCTTTGCACAGCAAAGGAAACGATAAAAAAATGATAAGGTAACCAGAATGGGGAAAAAAGATTTGCAAACACTGTGACCAACAAAGGATTAATTTCTAAAATACACAAACAGTTCACACAATCAATAACATTTAAAAAAATGAAAAAATGGGCACAACACCTAAACAGATATTTCTCCAAACAAGATACAAAGATGACCAACAGGCTCATGAAAGATGCTCAACACAGCTAATTATTAGAGAGATGCAAATCAAAATTACAATGCGGTATACCCTTACATCTATCAGAATGGCCATCAACATAAAGTCTACAAATAATAAATCCTGGAGAGTGTGGAGAAAAGGGACTCTTCTTACACCATTGGTTAGAATGTAAATTGGTGCAGCCACAATGAAAAACAATATGGAGATACCTTAAAAGACTAGAGTTGCCATAAAATCCAGCAGTCCTAACTCTGGGCATATATCTGAAGACAACTCCAATTCAAAAAGATACATGCAGCCTAGTGCTCACAGCAGCACTATTTACAAACTGCCAAATGCCCACTGCCAGATGAATGGACAAGTAAGTGGCACAGATATACAAAAGAATATTACTCAACCACAAAAATCAAGCGATGACGCCATCTGCAACAACACAGATGGAGCTGGAGGTTATCACACCAAGTGAAGCAAGACAGACAGAAAGACAAGCATCACAGGATACCACATACATGTGCAATCTAAAATACGATACAAACGAACTACTGCAAAAGGTAAACAGACTCACAGACACAGAAAACAAACTTACTGTCACCAAAGGCAAAAGGAGGTGGAAGAGGAGCAAATCTGGAGTTTGAGATTAGCGGATAAATAGTACTGTACATAAAATAAACAACAAGCTCCTACTGTATACAATAGGGAACTACATTCAATATCCAGTAATAAACCATAATAAAAAAGAAAAAATAAATTCTCAGACAAAACAACACAAACACACACACACAGATACAGAGAACAGAGCAGTGGTTGCCAGAGTGAAAGGGGCAGGGCAAGCAGAGAGTGAGATGGGAAAGGGGCTCAACCTGAAAACTGTGACCACTACATCTGCATCTGCCCTCCAGTGTGAATTAGGAGGTTAGTGACCTCATCGGCATTGCTCAATAATACTTTATAAGAGTGTCTGTGAGATCTTCTGGATCGGGATATTAGTTACAGAATGAGGCTATGCTGATACTCAACAGAAGCCTCAGTCTAAGACAGACTGTCACGACAGTGGAGCTCGCAAACCAAGCTGAAACTTTGGGGACACAAGGCACCGGTTACTTTCTGTTCACTCTACCGGCCAGGACTTACAGGCTACAACTCTTACAAGAGGACTCAGGTGTCATTTTAATTATTCCATTTAGAGACGGAAAGCTCTATCAGTGAGGTCAGGGAATCTGCTGGTAACTGGTAGAAGAACCCATTGAATTCAGATTTTTTTCTCACTCAAATACTCTTGAATCTACATGAAGCTAATCTGCTCAACTCCTGCGGTAGTAATGAATAAACATAAGAAATAAATAATTTGTTAGTCTATAAGCTGAACTGCATATTCAAATCAAGTGCAATCACTAGATTATTCCTAGGGACACGTGACCTGAGTTATTTACCAAATTACACATGAGAAAAAAATGAAATACTTATACATTGAAACCTCATTATATGTTCTCTATAAGAAAAAAACAGCCTAGTAAAAAGTATTTTTAGCAAACTGCATGCATACAGTCTTGTCTTACACAGAATGAAGCCTTAGGTAAGCGTGCCACGGGGGTGAGGTATGTGTGTGAAGGGGGGAACACACAGGGAAGGGCCGCCTACCAGAATGCATTGGGCTGGGGTAACGGCCCTTCGCTCAGCATCCTCCTGATGCCTAAACAGTCTCTCAAGGAGATGACAGGTATAATTTCTCCAGAAACTTGTTCTCCACCTCCTTTATGCATTTGAATTAACTCTGTGAGTGAGAGTTGGCTGAGGCTACAGTAATAGCTCTTGCTTCAAGCACAGCAATTAAGAGTGCCTGCTTCCTCTCCTCCCACATCTGTGCTGAGAGGGGAGTGAATACACTCGAATTATTTTCTGGATATACAGTAATTGCTCGGAAATGACAACTCACCAGTCTGTAGAGTATGCTGTGCTTTTTAGGTGAGGAATACCCAGGCTAACCTAAACGTTCGGTTGAGACAGTCATCTGCTGTGCCACAAGAAGGGAAAAGACAGTTTGGCCAAGTTAGTCAGAGCAGTCATCCAAAAATCAGTGCCCTGGTGAGGCAGTTAGACAGTGAGCTACTAGTGTGCCATGCTTTAGGGACCTCAAAGTATTCCCCACCCCACATCCAACTCCCTCTGCCTCTACAAGCACCTGCCCATCAACCTTTGTACCTCATTCCTCTGAATTTCTTAAAATATAAAACCTATCAGGATGAGGGACAATTCTATAGGACTAATATATATCATAACTCCTAAATATTTAATTTTTGTATGGCCCTTCACACATTTGACTATGTCAAAGCCTTTGACTGTGTGGATCACAATGAACTGTGGAAAATTCTGAAAGAGATGGGAATACCAGACCACTAGACCTGCCTCTTGAGAAATCTGTATGCAGGTGAGGAAGCAATAGTTAGACCTGGGCATGGAACAACAGACTGGTTCCAAATAGGAAAAGGAGTATATGAAGGCTGTATATTGTCACCTTACTTATTTAACTTACATGCAGAATACATCATGAGAAATGCTGGGCTGGAGGAAGCACAAGCTGGAATCAAGATTGCCGGGAGAAATATCAATAACCTCAGATATGCAGATGACACCACCCTTATGGCAGAAAGTGAAGAACTAAAGAGCTTCTTGATGAAAGTGAAAGAGGAGGGTGAAGAAGTTGGCTTAAAGCCTAACATTCAGAAAACTAAGATCATGGCATCTGGTCTCATTCAGTTCAGTTCAGTTTAATCGCTCAGTCGTGTCCAACTCTTTGCGACCCCAAGAATCGCAACTCCTGGAGTTCACTCAGACTCACATCCATCGAGTAAGTGATGCCATCCAGCCATCTCATCCTCTGTCGTCCCCTTCTCCTCCTGCCCCCAATCCCTCCCAGCATTAGAGTCTTTTCCAATGAGTCAACTCTTCGTATGAGGTGGCCAAAGTACTGGAATGGTCCCACGAAGTGATGGGACCATTAGCTTAATGGCAAATAGATGGGGAAACAGTAGAAACAGTGGCTGACTTTATCACTTCATGGGAAACAGATGAGGAAGCAGTGGAAACCGTGTCAGACTTTATTTTGGGGGCTCAAAAATCACTGCAGATGGTGATTGCAGCCATAAAATTAAAAGACGCTTACTCCTTAGAAGGAAAGTTATGACCAATCTAGACAGCATATTAAAAAGCAAGAGACATTATTTTGCTGACAAAGGTCTGTCTAGTCAAGGCTATGGTTTTTCCAGTGGTCATGTATGGATGTGAGAGTTGGACTATAAAGAAAGCTGAGCACAGAAGAATTGATGCTTTTGAACTGTGGTGGTGCTGGAGAAGACTCTTGAGGGTCCCTTGGACTGCAAGGAGATCCAACCAGTCCATCCTAAAGGAAATCAGTCCTGAATATTCATTGGAAGGACTGATGCTGAAGCTGAAATTCCAATACTTTGGCCACCTGATGTGAAGAGCTGACTCATTGGAAAAGACCCTAATACTGGGAAAGATTGAGGACAGGAGGAGAAGGGGATGACAGAGGGTGAGATGGCTGGATGGCATCACTGACACAGTGGACATGGGTTTGGGCAGACTCTGGGAGTTGGTGATGGACAGAGAAGGCTGGCGTGCTGCAGTCCATGGGGTCGCAAAGAGTCGGACAAGACTAAGCGACTGAACCGAACTCAGACATTTCAAAATTCTCTGAAATTCAGTGATCAATCTCAAAGCCTTGGCAGGGCTTGGCAGGAGTTGTCGCATTTACACAACCCAGGAACCAGGGGAGGAAGAGATGGGAACTTCCTCCGGCTTTCCATGGGCTGAGCCAGGAGGGCTCACATGGGTGAGCTCAAATGGGTGTGTGACGAATGGTCTACAGTAACACATTTATGCTCATAATTTTTCACTGAAAGATTATTAAAGAACACCATGATAAGGTTTGCTTTAAAAATTATACTTTAAAGTCCACTTATGATTTATTTTTGTTTTTTAACACAGATATTCTGCAACAGAACCAACTGCTGTCCCATGGGGGATCATATCCCCATCATTTAGTAATTTCCCTTCTTCTTACATTATTGAGAACATGACCCCAGCAAGGGCAGCAGCTCCTCATAGAGGGCTCCACAGTCTGCCTGGGTCACGGCAGTGCCTGAGTCGGTGCCAGGCTGCACAGCCACTCCACAAGCCCGAAGGAAAGAAAGGCCAGTGGCGTCTGCTCTCTGGCTCTGACTCCACGGGGGGCCCACGGGCACCCCCCGACCAGGAGCAGCTGGGGGCCTGCCTTCCCCCACGGAGGTACATCCTCACCCACATCATCAGCTTCCTCTCACACTAGATGCTCCTCGATCCACATTTAGAAGAAGTTCTCATTAAACTCAAAAAATAAGCTTTAGAAAAGCCTGGAAAAGAAATCCAGATGTGCAAACACCTGAATAAGAGGGACAAAAATAAATCCCTCTGGCTATGGACACAGCCAAGAGGAGAATTTTCAAAAGTTCTGCCTGAATGAAGTGAGCCTGTGGGTCATCTCTATGCATTGGGCATGTCTTCACTGTGTTCATTCACCTTTCAAAGGCAATTCTATTTTTCCCAACACTGACTGCATTTTGCATAGACTGACAGATTATGGAAGGGAGGGAATTTGTATTCTATATGTGGAGAAATTGTCTGACAACACCGCCTCAGTCAGGCTCTCCTGCCCCACTCTCTTACGACCTCATACCTTACATCCTGTAAACAATGGCACTGCTGACCTTGGAAGCACTGTGTGCCCATTTGGCCATGGGCCACTTCTGTCCACCCTAGTATTTAAGTAGTCTTTGGAGACTCGTGGCTGCTGCTGCCCAGAGAGAATGAACATGTCTGCAGTCCCCACAGCTCCTTGAGTCTTCTTCCAGCTTCCTCGGTCGCACCGTATCCACCCTGGGCTCAGTGACCAGTGTGAGCAGCAAGACACTAGAATAATCTATTTTCAGGAGAGTGCCTCAAATTTCTTGAAATCTTGAAGGGGCAAAATTTTACTCAGGTCATTAAACCTTCTTTTTCACAACTGTCTTATTAAAAGGTTTATCCTCCTCCAGCCTTATTGAGCCCACATGACAAGATTTGTTGCCGAGATAAATGACACCCTGCATAGCCCTGAACTAGCAAAGGATACAGCTCAAGTATTACTTAGAGTGATGGATAGTTAAAGATGTGGAACTAAAACAGATACATCCATAATTTAGAGAAGTGAGGAAAGACAATAGTTGGGAAAACAGTATTTTTAAAACACAAGGACCACAATTTGTATTATGAAAACTATTATATTTGTATTGTGAAAACTAATTACAGTAACATGGACATGTTACTTCTATGTAACATAAACGAGCCTCTGTGATTCTATTTACTGTTGAGCCATTTTTTTTCCTGATGTTGTATCTTTGTTGATGCAGTTGGACTATGTATGCTGGGAAATGGCAAGATAAACCATCGCATCTAAAGTTAGGAATTAGGAACTGTGTCCTAGGGAACAGTTCTCAGCTGCAGACTTGTGAAAAGCACACAAAAATGTTACAGAAAGTGTTTCACAGTTATACCACATTACGCCATCCTCAGGACAGTCCTTCAAAATTTAATAATCCCGTGGAAAAGATGAAAAATTGATGCTAGAAGAAATCAAAGGAGAAACACTTGGTCCAGCCTGGCAGGGAGGTGAGGGGGTGTAGGCCATGGATGAAAACAGGAAGGCTGGAAGGGAGGCGGGAATGTGCCCCACACTGGAAACAGGAGAGGCGGGGTAAAGGGATCCCAGGCTGGAGTGAGAACGCAGATGAAGAAGACGGGAGGCTAGGTGCCCATGGGAGGTGTGACACATCAAAGCGGAGGCAAGGGCCAGAGAGAGGCTTACCTCTCTCTGTCATCTGCAGGTGCTTAGACTTTATTCTACAAACAAGTGGCGTTTTCAAGGAGCTTAAGCTAGGAGAGCCTTAACAGGCCTGCTTTACTCCAAAGTGGGAACAACGTTACCAATCCTAGATGCTACCTGAGAACAGCTTCTTCTCCCCCTCCCACTCAGAAGAACCTGACTGAAGGCAGTGTCAGGGCAGTTCCCCACCTGTCCATAGGCCAGGGCTGCGTGCAGAGTGGATGCTCAGAAAATGTGGGCTGGCTGGCTGAGGGCAGCAGGACTGATAAGGAAGGGGAGCAAATAAACTGATAATTACAACCAACACCTGATAAATCCATGCACAACACTGCACGGATTAAACTGACTACACCTTGATTAGGAAACACAATGGCTACAACAAATAAAATATTCTACATGTGAATAAGTCGTATGAAGAGAAAAGAAATTCATATATTTGCAGTAAATTATCCCTTAAAGCCCTCTAAACCATGAATTAAAATGGTGTCTAATTTGGTATCTTTTAGATACCGAAGAGTTACAGGGGAATTGTGTCCCTGGGCAGTTAACTGAATATCAGCAAGTTGCTGGATTCTGCCATTCAGACGTTATTTAGCATTTACGTGAGACAGGAAGAGGAGTCCTAAGGAACCCAGAGATCTTCAGGTCACTCTGCTGCCCCAGGGACACGACAGTGTGCATGGTGAACTTTCAAGTCATGAAACCAAAGAAGAGCATCTGCTATATAGTTTTATATTTAGTTGTTTTTTAAACCTTTTTCATGCAAAAACCACAGAGCTCTTCCCATATTTGAAGATGACTTCCAAGGACCAAGTGACATGAGGCTTTAGAAGAGCTGCCTTCTAAACAGGAAACATCCGTTCTTTTCATTATGCTGTTTCATTTGGAAAATTCATGGTTCCTTATGTAACAAAGGAAAAATGAAATCTTTTAATTGAGATTTCTGCTTGCTTGCTGCACATGACAGTCTTAGTATATTCCCTTCAAAGTGTTGTCATATGAGTGTGTAATGGGGAATCCAATTTTGAATGGGCTTGCCTTGCATTTTCTATAAATACAGCAGTGATCTAACTACAGTCAGAGAGATCTGGGTTGGATGCCAAACTCACCCACTTTCTATCCGTGTCCAACTTTCCCTCTCAGATGATGAATGTGGTAATGAATAGCACCGTGTATGGAAGGCCCTTTGCTGAGTTCTAGCACAAGATAAGCAAAGGACCAATTGGCCTAAACTAGCCAGAAGGGCAAAGGGTGAGACTTATTTATCTCTGTGCTATGGTCAAGCAGTTTGAAAATTAATGAGAAAATTAGTAACATTTTCTCAGTCTTCCCTTTCCATATAAATGCATAATTGCTGCACACTTTCCATACTGAGCAGGCCTTTTTGTAATTATGACAGGAAAATTGTGGTCACAATTGAATTTATGAACCCGTGCAATAGTAATCTGATGTACTGCTCACTAAATAAATACCTTAAAACAAGAAGGAAGTTTAAGAGTATTTTGTTCCCCTGCTTCATCATATGGAAAAGGCAACTGAGACACAGGAAGGTAGTAAGACAGCTCCCGGACTGCACAGAACATGCATCTCCAAGACCCCTGCACGTTACAACATAAGGATTTCGAAATTCTATGCTTACTGGGTGAGACTGGTGTAATTCTATGTCCTGATACAGGTAAACTGGAGAGTAAGCCTCAAATCTGGAAAAACACAGGGACGCTAGCTATGGTGGTATGAAGGCTGGCAAGCTGCAGGGCTCTAAGTAACACTGAGCTTCAAGGAGAAGAGGGAAACAGGCCATAGTCCAGATGCACTCTGAAAAATGTGTTCCCAGCAACCTCAGCATTCTGACCATCACCATCAACAGGCATGCATCTCTCTCCTGGCCAAGAACACTATTCTTGTCATGGTCTTTTTAATCTATCAATTGTTAAATCAAAAAAAATATATGATAGAAAAACTAGACAGAAAATTGGCAAAGATATAAAACTCAACAAAACCATTAAACAACAAGATTCAGTGCCTCCAGTAACAGAAGAATACAAATTCTTTTCAAGCACCCATGGAACAGTCACAAAAAACATATCCCAGGTCATAAATTAAATAGCAACAAACTGTAAAAATTTTTGAACTTATAAAGAGCATGTTCTGTAACCACAATGGAATTAAGCTAAAAATCAGTAATAGATAACATAAAAACTTCTAGACATTTGGAAATAAAAAAATATACTTCTAAATAGTACATGAACTAAAGGGGAAAAATCTCAGGGGTAGTCAAAAATACATGGAACTGAATGAAAATGAAAACACAAACATCAAAATCTGTGAGATACAGCTAAAATAGTACAGAGCAGGCAACTTAGAGCACTAAATGCTTACATTAGAAGTCTCAAGTTGGGACTCTAAATGCTACTCAAAGAAGAGCAAAATAAATCCGAGAAAGAAGAAGAAAGTAAATAATAAAGATTAAAAGCAAAATGTAATAAAACTGAAAATAGAAAAATAATGAAACAAAAGTTGGTTTTTCAAAAGGTCAGTGGAACCAACCTCCAGCAAGATGACAAAGAAAAAAATGACAACACACATGACCAGCACCAGGAATGAAGCAAGGAGCATTATTGTTGGTCCCACTGATACTATAAGGGTTATACAGGATTCGCAAATAGAATACAGAACATATAAAAAGAGTTTTTAAAAAATATTTATTCTTAAATATGATAACTAGGTGGGGTTTATCCTAGGGATGCAAGGCTGGTTCAATATCTGAAAACCAACCAATGTAATTCACCATTCAGCAGGACCCCTACATATAAACCTTCAAATTGCAAACTTTCAAAAATGCAAGTGTGTGTTCCATCAACATTAGGCATATGTGAAGCTGCAGCTTGCCCTCCATCTTCTGTTGCTAACGATCTTTCAGTTCTACGGTCTCCCCGCTTCTCACACTCCTCCAGTCAGTAATGTTTTCTTGCCTGTTCACTCAATGTCACACCCTGTATGCCACCTGTTGTACTGAACTATTGTGCTTTTCAAGGTACTGTACTCTAAGATTAAAATTGTTTTATTTGTGTGTTTGTTTTTATGTATTATTTGTGTGAAAAGTATTACAAATCTATTGCAGTACAGTACTATATAGCCAACTGTGTCAGTTGGGAACCTAGGCTAACTCTGCTGTACTTATGAACAAACTGGGCTTATGAACACACTCTCACAATGAAACTTATTCATAGGTAGAAAACTTGCTGTATTAGCTGCCTTAAAAAAAAAAAGCACATTGAATATCAATTAATGCAGAAAATGTATTTGGCAAAGTTCCACACCCATTCCTGATTTTAAAAAAGTTATTTCAGAAAATTAGAAATAGAGGGAACTATCTCAACTTAGTGAAGAATATACATAAAATATATCTAGCTAACATCACAATAGTGAAGACTGAATGCTTTTCCTCTAATATCTGGAACAAAGCAAGATGTCCACTCACACCACCACTATTCCTGTAGCATTGGAAGTGCTAGCCAGTGAAATAAGGCAAGAAGAACAGCAATAAGAGGCACACAGATTGGAAAGCAAGAAATAGGTCTCATTTGCAGATGATATGATGATGTACACAGAAATTCTCAAGGAAGCTATCAAAAAAATTAGTAAGTGAGTTTGGCAAATCAGAGGACACAACATTGATTTATATAAGGTAACTATACTTCTGTATACTAGCAATGAACACAGGGAAAAATAAATTTTAAAATATAGTACTATTTACAAGCACTCCAACACTGTGAAATACCTCAGTGAAAATCTAACAAGATATTTTTAGAACTTGTATACTAAAAACTGCAAAACATTGAATGTAAGAAAATAAACAAGATCTAAATAAATGGAAAGATATACCATGTCTATGGATTAAAATACTCAACACAATAAAGATGTCAATTCTTCCCAAACTGATATAAAGGCTTAACACACGATCTCTTTTTTTGCACTTATAGATAAGATAGCTCAAGGAGATCCAACTAGTCCATTCTAAAGGAGATCAGCCCTGGGATTTCTTTGGAAAGAGTGATGCTAAAGCTGAAACTCGAGTACTTTGGCCACCTCATGAGAAGAGATGACTTACTGGAAAAGACTCTGATGCTGGGAGAGATTGGGGGCAGGAGGAGAAGGGAACGACAGAGGATGAGATGGCTGGATGGCATCACTGACTCGATAGACGTGAGTCTGAGTGAACTCCGGGAGTTGGTGATGGACAGGGAGGCCTGGAGTGCTACGATTCATGGGGTCGCAAAGAGTTGAACACGACTGAGCGACTGAACTGAACTGAACTGAAAATTAATACAGAAAATATGTACTAAAATAATTTTTAAAATAAAGTGATTAAATTAATTCCACCCAATTCCAAGACATCATACATAGCTCCAATAATCAAGACTGCAGGTTGACACAATGATAGACACACAGATAAACGGAAGAAATTAGAGAAACCAGAAACAGCCCACAGAAGTTGAGCCAACTGACTTCTGATAAATGTGCAAACATAAGTCAAAGAGGAAGGATAGGATATTATCACTTTTTCAACAAGTGATAATAAAGTAACTAGAGATTCATAAGCAAAAGGAAAAGAAACAAACTTAGCTATAAACCTCACACACTGATTTTCTATAACAATTAATTCAAAGCTGAAAATGAATTAAATGCAAAACATATATTAAAACTTTTAGAAGAAAATAGGAAAAAATCTTTAGGAGCTAGGGATTTATGAAGAGCTCTTAGACATTACTCTAAAAGTATACATTCCCATTGTTGGCAGGAATGTAAACTGATGTACCTACTATGGAGAACAGTATGGAAATTCCTTTAAAAACTAGGATTAAAACTACCATATGACCCAAAAATCCCACTATGTGGCATGTACCCTGAGGAAACCATAACTGAAAAAGACATATATATCCCCATGTTCACTGCAGCACTATTTGTGACAGCCTAGAGTGCGGGATGGGGTGGGAGGTGGGAGGGGGCTTCAAGGGGGGAGAGCACGTATGTTCACCTATGGCTGATTCATGCTGATGTACGGCAGAGACCAACACAATATTGTAAAGCAATTACCCTCCAATTAAAAGTAAACCAAAAAATGCTTGCCACACACACAAAAGTATATTCCATAAGAAGTAAAAAGAAAATAAATAAATTGGACTTCCTCAATATTAAAAACTTTTCTTTTTTGAAAGATCCTATTAAAAGGATGTGGGGAAAAAAGGCATACAAAGAGGGAAAAAAATCTGAACACTTCATCTAGCAAAGGAATCATATCTAGACTATAGGAAGAATACTTCACAAGGCAGGAGAAAAAAATAAATAAAGCAAAATACTCCAACTTTTAATGTAGCAACCAATGTGAGGAAAAAATAAAGTATAGTATAGTATATCTTCTTCATTTGGATGAAGAAGATATCCTATTGGTAAATAAGTGCATAAAGAGAATTCAGTACCACTAACAATCAGGAAAATGTAAATCAAGACAACAAGGCAATATCAAACTATTGGACATATACACAGTAGAGTAGCTAAAACAAAAACCTGTGACAGTACCAACTGCTGGTGAAGATACAGAGAAACTAGATCTCTCGCTCCTTGACAGTGGGATAGAAAATGGTATATAAACTCTGGAAAAGAGTTTGACAGCTTCTTAAAAAAAAATAAACCAATATTTATCACAGGACCTGGCAATCACATTCCTGGGCATTTATCCCAGGGAATAAAACCTTACATCCACACAGATACCAAGAATAGAAGCAACATACCTCAACATAATAAAAGCTATATATGACAAACCCACAGCAAACATTATCCTTAAAGGTAAAAAACTGAAAGCATTTCCCCTAAAGTCAGGGACAAGACAAGGGTGCCCACTCTCACCACTACTATTCAACATAGTTTTGCAAGTTTTGGCAACAGCAATCAGAGCAGAAAAAGAAGTAAAAGGAGTCCATATTGGAAAAGAAGAAATAAAACTCTGTTTGCAGATTACTAGATCCTCTACATAGAAAATCCTAAACACTCCACCAGAAAATTACTAGAGCTAATCAATGAATATAGTAAAGTTGCAGCATATAAACTTAACACACAGAAATCCCTTGCATTCCTATACACTAACAATGAGAAAACAAAAAGAGAAATTAAAGAAACAATTCCATTCACCATTGCAATGAAAAGAATAAACTACTTAGGAATACATCTACCTAAAGAAACAAAAGACCTATATATAGTAAACTATAAAACACTGGTGAAAGAAATCAAAGAGGATACAAATAGATGGAGATATATATCAATATAGTGAAAAAAATCAATATAGTGAAAATGAATATACTACCCAAAGCAATCTATAGATTCAGTGCAATCCCTATCAACCTAACAACGGTATTTTCACAGAGCTAGAACAAATAATTTCACAATTTGTATGGAAATACAAAAAGCCTCAAATAGCCAAAGCAATCTTGAGAAAGAAGAATGAAACTGGAGGAATCAACCTGCCTGACTTCAGGCTCTACTACAAAGCTACAGTCATCAAGACAGTATGGTACTGGCACAAAGACAGATATATAAATCAATGGAACAAAATAGAAAGCCCAGAGATAATTCCACACACCTATGGACACCTTGTCTTTGACAAAGGAGGCAAGAATACACAATGGAGAAAAGTCAATTTCTTTAACAAGTGGTAATGGGAAAATTGGTCAGCCACTTGTAAAAGAATGAAACGAGAACACTTTCTAACACCATCAGTTCAGTTCAGTTCAGTTCAGTCGCTTAGTCATGTCCAACTCTTTACGACCCCATTAATTGTAGCACAGCAGGCCTCCCTGTCCATCACCAACTCCCGGAGTCTACCCAAACCCATGTCCATTGTGTCAGTGATGCCATCAACCATCTCATCCTCTGTTGTCCCCTTCTCCTCCTGCCCTCAATCTTTCCCAACATCAAGGTCTTTTCAAATGAGTCAGCTCTTCACATCAGGTGGCCACAGTATTGGAGTTTCAGTTTCAACATCAGTCCTACCAATGAACACCCAGGACTCATCTCCTTTAGGATGGACTGGTTGGATCTCCTTGCAGTCCAAGGGACCCTCAAGAGTCTTCTCCAGCACCACAGTTCAAAAGCATCAATTCTTCGGCACTTAGCTTTCTTTATAATCTAACTCTTACATCCATACATGACCACTGGAAAAACCATAGCCTTGAATAGACGGACCTTTGTTGGCAAAGTAATGTCTCTTCTTTTCAATATGCTATCTAGGTTGGTCATAACTTTCCTTCCAAGGAGTAAGCGTCTTTTAATTTCATGACTGCAGTCACCATCTGCAGTGATTTTGGAGCCCCCAAAAATAAAATTTGACACTGTTTCCACTGTTTCCCCATCTATTCGCCATGAAGTTATGGGGCTGGATGCCATGATCTTCGTTTTCTGAATGTTGGGCTTTAAGCCAAATTTTTCACTCTCCTCTTTCACTTTCATCAAGAAGCTCTTTAGTTCTTCTTCACTTTCTGCCATAAGAGTGGTGTCATCTGCATATCTGAGGTTATTGATATTTCTCCCGGCAATCTTGATTCCAGTTTGTGCTTCCTCCAGCCCAGCATTTCTCATGATGTCCTCTGCATATAAGTTAAATAAGTAGGGTGACAATATACAGCCTTGACGTATTCCTTTTCCTATTTGGAACCAGTCTGTTGTTCCATGTCCAGTTCTAAGTGTTGCTTCCTGATCTACATACAGATTTCTCAAGAGGCAGGTTAGGTGGTATGGTATTCCCATCTCTTAAAGAATTTTCCACAGTTCATTGTGATCCACACAGTCAAAGGCTTTGGCATAGTCAATAAAGCAGAAATAGAAACTCAAAATGAACTAAAGAGCTAAATGTAGGACCAGAAACTATAAAACTCCTAGAGGAAAACATAGGCAAATCATTCTCCAACATAAATCACAGCAGGATGTGTGACCCACCTCCCAGAGTAATGGAAATAAAAGCAAACATAAACAAATGGTATGTAATTAAACTGAAAAGCTTTTGTACAACAAAGGAAACTATAAGCCAGGTGAAAAGATTGCCTTCAGAATGGGAGAAAATAATAGCAAATGAGGCAATTGACAAAGAATTAATCTCAAAATATACAAGCAACTCCTGCATCTCAATTCCAGAAAAGTAAACAACCCAATCAAAAAAAATGGGCCCAAGAACTAAACAGACATTTCTCCAAAGAAGACATACAGGTGGCTAGCAAACACATGTAAAGATGCTCAACATCATTCATTATCAGAGAAATGCAAATCAAAATCCCAATGAGGTACCATTTCACACCAGTCAGAATGGCTACGATCCAAAAGTCTACAAGCAATAAATGCTGGAGAGGGTGTGGAGAAAAGGAACCCTCTTACACTGTTGGTGGGAATGCAAACTTGTACAGCCACTATGGAGAACAATGTGGAGATTCCTTAAAAAACTGGAAATAAAACTGCCATATGACCCAGAAATCCCACTGCTGGGCATACACACCAAGGAAACCAGAATTGAAAGAGACACATGTACCCCAAGGTTCATTGCAGCACTGTTTATAATAGCCAGGACATAGAAGCAACCTAGATGTCCATCAGCAGGAGAGTGGATAAGAAAACTGTGGTACATATACACAACGGAATATTACTCAGCTATTAAAAAGAATGCGTTTGAATCAGTTCTAATGAGGCGGATGAAATTGGAGACTATTATACAGAGTGAAGTAAGCCAGAAAGAAAAATACCAATACAGTATATTAAAGCATATATATGGAATTTAGAAAGATGGTAATGATAACCGTATATGCAAGACAGCAAAAGAGACACAGATGTATAGAATAGTCTTTTGGACTCTGTGGGAGAAGGTGAAGGTGGGATGCTTTGAGAGAATAGCACTGAAACATGCATATTATCATATGTGAAATAGATCACCAGTCCAGGTTCAATGCATGAGACAAGGTGCTCAGGGCTGGTGCACTGGGATGACCCTGAGGGATGGGATGGGGAGGGAGGTGGGAGGGGGATTCAGGATGGGCAACACATGTACACTCATGGCTGATTAGTGTAATGTATGGTAAAACCACTACAATATTGTAAAGTAATTAGCCTCCAAATAAAATAAAAAATAAATAAACAATAAAGCTTCCAAAGCATAAGAAAATATTTTCATGTTATTTCAGTGCAGATAATATTTTAAAGAAATGATCATTATGTACATCTATATTAAAATTAATAGAGTTTATATTTCAAAATATACACTGGAAGTAAATAGTAATACACAGACTGGGGAAAAAAAACTGGGTGCTTACTAATGCACACAGTCATTTTATTTGTAATAGACAAAAACTGGGAATAACCAATATGTTCCTCAATAAACATTAAACAAACTATGGTCCATCCATAGCATGGAAGATTACTTAGCAATAAGTAAAACAAATTATTGATACATGCAACAACTTGAATGGATCCCAAAATCACTTTGCTGAGGAAAGAAAAGCCAACCTCAAAAAGTCATGTACTAAAGGACTGCACATACGCTCCATTCTCAAAATGACAAAACCATAGAAATAAAGACTAAATTAGTGGTCGACAGGTTAGAAATTTTGGAGGAGCGAAACAGATGAGACTCTAAAGCAATAGCAGGAAGGGAAACGTCATGGTGATGAAACCGTTCTGCATCTCAATTATAGTATCATTACACAGATCCACATGTTACAAGACAATGTGCAGCCATGTACACACCCTCTGCCAATGTCAGCTCTTAGTTCAACACCCATGAATTGCGTGACTGCACTACTTTTGAAACTCCTGCAGATTCATAATTATTTAAAATTAAAATTTTAAAAATATATTACACTATGTTTCCTACTAAAATAGCAAACATCACTCACTTCCAATATCTGGCCTCAGCTTCTTATCATATTCTCTTAGCAACTTGTTGAGAATAAGAGTCACATCTGTGTCTTGGGATTTCGGAGCCAAGACCCACTTTTGGTTTGATGATGAATCCTCATATTCATCTTCTTCCACCTTCCTGGTCCTGTAATTTCAGCACAAAGTGTGACATGTAAGTTGTAGCAATGATTCCAGGAAATGTCTTAAGCTGTGGCCCACCCACGCACCACTGAAATAGGTAGAAAATCCCCAGTACACTCAGTCCATTCAAAAAATTACCTCTAAAATCTTAAAAGTAAAACAAAACACACAAAAAAGAATCCAATAAGAAGAATGCCAGTGCTATTAACATAACATGATCCTTTCATTAAATGTCATTAAAAATTCCAAGTCCATGTTAAATCATAGACGTCGTAATAAGTAATCCAATACATGAAGGCCAACAAGCAGAGAGTCAGCCTTCCTTATTATCAACCTTGAGATCTTCTGAAGGTCAAGGCAAAAACAACTTGCAGCTTCCACTTCTCATTGCCAAGACCTCATTTTAGTTTAAGGTGAACAGCTTCTACAGAATGCATTCACTGAAAATAGTTGAGTCTGACTCTGTGCTTCACATGGAGCACCTTTGGTCTAGGCAGACATAGGATATAAGGAGGTGATATCCTTGGCCAGCACCCATATGGGGTGCCAAAGAAGAGATATTGGTTGGTAAATACTCTCTGGTGATTTCACATACCTCCTACCACACAAACTGATTCACCTCATACAGAGTAGACTTGTTGTTATTGTTCAGTCACTCAGTTGTGTCCAACTCTTTGCGACCCCGTGGACTGCAGCCCACCAGGCTTCCCTGTCCTTCACCATCTCCCAAAGCTTACTCAAACTCATGTCTGTTGAGTCAGTGATGCCATCCAACCTTCTCATCCTCTGTCACTCACTTCTCCTCCTGCCTTCAATCTTTCCCAGCATCAAGGTCTTTTCTAATGAGTCAGCTCTTCACATCAGGTGGCCAAAGTATTGGAGCTTCAACTTCAGCATCATATTCAGGATTTATTTCCTTTAGGATGGACTGGTTGGATCTCCTTGCAGTCCAAGGGAATCTCAAGAGTCTTCTCCAACACCACAGTTCAAAAGCATCAATTCATTGGCACTCAGCCTTCTTCATGGTCCAACTCTCACACCGATACATGACCACTGGGAAAACCATAGCTTTGACTATATGGACCTTTGCTGGCAATGTCTCTGCTTTTTAATATGCTGTCTAGGTTTGTCACAGCTTTTCTTCCAAGAAGCAAGTCTCTTTCAATTTCATGGCTGTAGTCATCACCTACGGTGACTTTGGAGCCCGGGAAAATAAAGTGTCTCACTGTTTCCATTGCCTCCTCATCTATTTGCCATGGAGTGATGCCAAGATCTTCATCTTTTTGAATGTTGAGTTCTAAGCCAGCTTTTTCACTCTCCTCTTTAGCCTTCATCAAGAGGCTCTTTAGTTCCTCTTCTCTTTCTGCCATAAGAGTGGTGTCATCTGCATATCTGAGGCTATTAATATTTCTCCTGGCAATCTTGATTCCAGTTATGCTTCATCCAGCCCAGGATTTGTCATGATGTACTCTGCATATAAGTCAGATAAGTAGGTTGACAATATACAGCCTTGACGTATTCCTTTCTCAAATTTCAACCAGTCCAGGGTTCCATGTCCTTTTCTTACTGTTGCTTCTTGACCTACATACAGGTATCTCAGGAGGCAAGTAAGGTGGTCTGGTATTACGAAAATTAAAATCTTTCTAACATGTCTTTAGCATTTGGCCCTTTAATAGATGAATCCAAATGAATGCTGAGCATCAGAATCTGTTCCAAGAAGGGCTGAGCCTTACAGCCACCTCTCCTGGGTGTACTTGAATGGAAAGGCCCCAAAATGACAAGGTAGTTTCTTTAGTGAGTGAGGCCATCTCAGCAGCACAGCAATTTGGGCCTGAAAAGAGGGAGAGTCTCCTCTTCAAAGCAGCACTTCCAGAAGGCCTGCCATTTACCAATGCAAAAAAGCCTGTCACACACACAAAAAAAAACAAGCAAACTTCTTCCCTCATGGCTTGTCAGTGTGTGCACCATAATGACCTATCTTCCTTCACAAAAGATAACAAAATAGAAAACAGAAAATTGGGATGATCCAGAGAAATGACATGGGGTGGGAGGTGGGAGGGGCGTTCAGGACTGGGAACTCATGTACACTCGTGGTGGATTCATGTCAATGTATGGCAAAATCAATACAGCATTGTAAAGTAAAATAAAGTAAAAATAAAAGTTAAAAAGAAAAGAAAACAGAAAATCGCATTGAGGTTTATTTGTCCTGATTATTATAAGCTCATTTCTGTTTAGCTTTCCAGATGGGACCCTAAAGGCAACGACTTCACAAGGCAGTTGGCTTCTGGGACATATATTTTTATGTTAATTTTCGTCATTGTTCACTCGCTCAGTCGTGTCCAAGTATCTGTGACCCCATGGACTGCACCGTACCAGGCTTCCCTGTCCTTCACTGTCTCCTGGAGTTTGTTCAAACTCATGTCCATTGAGTTGATGATTCCATCCAGCTACCTCATCCACTGTTGTCCCCTTCTCCTCCTGCCCACAATCTTTCCTAATATCAGGGTCTTTTCCAAAGAACTGGCTCTTCTCATCAGATGGCCAAAGTCTCCAATGAACATTCGGGGTTGATTTCCTTTAGGATTGACTGGTTTGAGCTCCTTGCTGTCCATGGGACTTTCAAGAGTCTTACCCACCACAAAAGCATCAGTTCTTCAGCTCTCAGCCTTCTTTAGAGTTCAGCTCTCCAATCCATACATGACTACTGGAGAAACCATATTTTTGACTATACAAACCTTTGTCAGCAAAATGACATCTCTGCTTTTTAATATGCTGTCTAGGTTGTTCATACCTTTTATTCCAAGAAGCAAGCATCTTTTAATTCCATGGCTGCAGTCACTGTCTGCAGTGATTTTGGAGCTCAAGAAAGTAAAATTTGTCACTGTTTCCTTTTCTCCCCATCTATTTGCCATGAAGTGATGAGACTGGATTCCATGATCTTTGTTTTCTGCACATTGATATTTAAGCCAGCTTTTACTTTCTCTGCTTTTACCTTCATCAAAAGGCTTTTTAGTTCCTTTTCACTTTCTGCCATTTGGGTCGTATCATCTACATATCTGAATTTACTGATATTTCTCCCAGCAATCTTGATACCAGCTTGAGATTCATCCAGCTTGCATTTCACATGATGAACTCTGCATATTGGAGAAGGAAATGGCAACCCACTCCAGTATTCTTGCCTGGAGAATTCTATGGACAGAGGAGCCTGATGGGCTGCAGTCCAAGGGGTCACAAAGAGTCAGACACGACTGAGCAACTAAGACACACACACACGTACTCTCCGCATATAAGTTAAATAAGCAGGGTGACAATGTACAGCCTAGAATGTACTTTCCCAGTTTTGACCAGTCCGTTTTTCCATATCCGGTTCTGACTATTGCTTCTTGACCTGCATACAGGTTTCTCAGGGGACAAGTAAGGTGGTATGGTATTCCCAACACTTTAAGAATTTCCCATAGTTTGTTGTGATCCACAGTCAGAAGGCTTTAGCACAGTCAATGAAGCAGATGTTTTTCTGGAATTCTCTTGCTTTTTTATGATCCAACAGATGTTCACAATTTGATCTCTGCTTCCTTTGCCTTTTCTAAATTCAGCTTGTGGATCTGTTCTCTGTTCTTGTACTTATTGAAGGCTAGCTTGAAGGATTTTGAACATTACCTTGCTAGCATGTGAAATGAGTACAATTGTGCAGTAGTTTGAACACTATTTGGTATTGCCCTTCTTTAGGATTGGAATGAAAACTGACCTTTTCCAGTTCTGTGGCCACTGTTAGGTTTTCCAAATTTGTTGGCATATTGAGCAGCACTTTAACAGCATCACCTTTTAGGATTTGAAATAGTTTAGCTGGAATTCCATCACCTTCACTAGCTTTGTTCGTAGTAATGTTTCCTAAGGCCCTCTTGAGTTTACGTTCCAGGATGTCTGGATGTAAACTTTTAGTACAGTCTAAATTATCTGTAGGTTTCCCTGGTAGCTTAATGGTAAAGAACCTTCCTTCTAATGCAGAAGACACGGGTTGGATCCCTAGGTTGAGAAGATCCCCTGGAGATGGAAATGGCAACTCATTCTAGTATTCTTGCCTGGGGAATCCCATGCACAGAAGAGCCTGGCGAGCTACAGTCTATGGGTTTGCAAAAGAGTTGGACACAACTTAGTAACTAAACAACAATAATATGATATAAAATTATAATATAACTATAATATATAACATCTCTAAAATCTTATGTATATGTCATATGGTATGTACATGAGTTTTTTAATGAGTGGTAACTAGCTTTAACATGGATCAGAGCAGTATCAGCCTAGTTCTGTGTGAATATATACACGTACATGAAGTTTTGATAATAGTATATGGCATATATCTTGAAGATAGAGTTCATTTAACTTTTCCCTTGGCTAAGACCCCCTGGAGAAGGAAATGACAACCCACGCCAGTACTCTTGCCTGGAAAAATCCCACAGAGGAGCCTGGTAGGTTAAAGTTCATGTGGTCACAAAGAGCTGGACACAACTCAGTGATTAAATAATAACAATATTAAACTATAATTCTATTTCTTGACAGAAAGCTTAGAATATATATATATTCCACAGGAACTATAAATTGCCATGGATTTTTGCACTGAATATTCACCATCAATAGGAACTTTTAAAACTTGGGACTGATATTCAAGGAGTGATATGCTTCATTTAATTACTGGTAAGACTTTTTACATTTATAAATAACATTATCAAATCTAAAATGTTACAGAAGAATATTTTATTTGTCAAGAATATTAATTTTATCATCTGTAAAAGAAGTGGGTTAAAGAAGGACATGGATTGCTGGGAGCCAACCACTACCCACAGGCCTAGCAGCTCAGTCCACAGCAACGGCGCTGGGGACACTGTGGGCAGAGGGACGGCTCACCTGGGCAGGATCACATGTAGCACCCTCGGGACTCATTCCAACTCGCCCAGTGCAGCCCTCTGCTCCTCTGGGGTCTCTGTCTTTCCCCTCCTGCCCTCTCCCAGAGACAGCTTACTAGTACAGACCAGACCACGCTTTCCACGCTCTGCATCTTCTCTTGCCCCAACACTCATATGTACACAGAAGCACATTAACTCTTCATCAGTTCTCTGTATGCACAGCATTAGTTTCTGAAAAATACTCTGAGCTACTTCAATAACAGGTATTATAATGTGACTAATTCTCCCTCTAGCGGTGAAGTGGTGATGGGTGTTTTCCTGAAATTGCGTAAGATTCCTGGTTCAGGGTAGGTGAAGGGAGAGACAAAGAAAAGGGTAAGAGCAACATCTTCTTCAGTACCTTCCCCTTCAGAAGGTGAAACGGGGCACCTGCAGTTCTGTGGCTGGGTTGTGGGGAGAGCAGGCAGACCCAGGCTGAGATGCTCTGGGCCAACACTGGGCTCCTCCCAGCCCTGAAGCCTCATCAGTTTGTGGAGGACTTCCAGAAAAGGAAATCAAAGCTTCTCAGCACTAGGGCCAGACCACCAGCCCTACAGAAAAGCTTCCCTTTGTAGAGAACTCAGTCTCATCTCAAGGACTCATCAGAATATGAATAAGTGTTCTGTTTTTCTAAATTCCAAGTCAGTTATATATAATATTCACGAATGTTCTGTTATCAGCATTGTTGCATCCTAAATGCCATCATTAGCTTTTTCTTAAAAACAAACCAGTGATATTTTCATGTCTTACACCTTCTCTTCAACTGCAAGGGCAGAGACAAAGCTGGATGTATCCGTAAACATAAAAAGGAGCTCCTCAACTTCAGACAGCACTTAGGCATTCACTTAAGGTGCCACTAAGCCCCAGGTGTGACTTAGTGTTTTTAATGTAGAATAAGCTCTCCCAAGGGTGTCAGAATGGGTTGCAGTGCTCTCCACAGAGCTGCCAACCTATCACCACTCAGCACAACTGTCAGAACTTTCTCTGGGGCTTTTAAACACCAGGAAGGCAGGCCAGAGCACAAATGAGAGCTCTCGCAGAATTAATAACAGTTTTGAACAGTGAGGGCTTCCTGGTGCCTCAGATGGTAAAGAATCTGCCTGCAATGCGGGAGACACAGGTTCGATCCGTGGGTCAGAGAGATCCCCTGGAGAAGAGAATGACAACCCACTCCAGTATTCTTGCCTAGAGAATTCCATAGAGAAGAGGAGCCTGGTGGGATTCAGTCCAAGGGGGTCACAAAGAGTCAGACACGACTGAGTGACTAACACTTGAAATGTGATGCTGGTCACTGGATTACTTCACATGTCTGTAACCCATTCAAAGAGCAAAGATACTTTCAAAGAAGAGGCATATAGCAATAACATTAGTTTAAAACTTGGATTATTTTCAACTGCTATGCAGCTTCTATTATCAAGGCCATGGAATCAACCCAGACAAAGAATATATTAAAGTTGTTACATCTGCTTTGGCAAAATGGAAGAATGAAGAATACCCAGAGACTGTATGTGTCTTTAGGAAACCCTAGACATCTGAGTGCTTCAGGTCATACACCCAGGTATCTTCTTACTAAGCACATCAAGTAATGAGAACAATAAGCAGATTTCCTTCTAACATGTTAAGTTAGATCTAAACAGTTGATTTTCTAACCCTCAACTGCAGGTCACTTCATCCAGTCAGCAGCAGTAGGAAATTCAATTAGACATAACCTCAGACTGAGATATGACCTGGGACATCTGCATTACGCCTGGTGTTGTTTGTTTCTAAATAGAGATACATCCAAGCAGGGTCAACTTGGAGAGCACACTTCCGTTTCCTTCCCAGCTCGTTCCTTAGACAGGAAGCAACTTCTTTTGAAGAACCAAGGAGTGTGCTGCCTGGCTGAGAGAGTTTCCAGTGAGTCGGCCTTCCCCAGCACATACCATCCACCTTTCTTACTCTCAACTCTTTGCAAAGACCAGGGGTTGGTGGCAAGGAGGAACAGGACTCTCTTCCTCACAGTCTGTCAAAGGGAGGAAGGGAAAACTATGACCTTTCCAAATTCACATCTTGTAGGATTTGTTAATGTG
Organism: Nanger dama; assembly: GCA_917880005.1. Lineage (NCBI taxonomy): Eukaryota > Metazoa > Chordata > Mammalia > Artiodactyla > Bovidae > Nanger > Nanger dama. Next base: position 3,948,595 of record CAKJTW010000044.1, on the reverse strand, counting down.
CCTTCCTAGTTCCTCAGGGGGCTTCCCTCAGTGGCCCAGTGGTGACAAACCCGCCTGCCAGTGAAAGAGATGCAGGTTCAGTCCTTGGTTCTGGGAGATCCCGTGCAGAAGAAAATGGCAACGCACGTTAATATATCTGCCTAGGAAACCCCACGGAGAGACAGAGCCTAGTGGGCTACAGTCCAGAGTCACAAAAGTCACTACTGAACAAGTTCCGCGGTGCTCCACGAATTTGAATGAACAGGCAAGACCTCCCAGCACTGCACGCTGACACCTGCAAGCTTCTGACCCACAGGAAGGCCCTCAAGCTCCTGACCTAGGAAACAAAGAGGGTATCAAAAGTGCTTGGGGAGTCAAGGTGCTTGGAGATTCTTGGGGTCCTGAGGGGAGCAGAAGGAAGGGAGCTGCTCTAATTTTTAAAGCACAGGGCAGTCTCTGGGCTCTTGACCAGAGATCAAATCCAAGACAGAATTAAAGGAACCAAACCCCAAATCTCCATTTATATTTACAGCAACAGGGTTTAACCCTTCTGGTCCCACTGTCCTTACATCCTCATGAGCCATCTTCATCTCCTCCTGAATTACTTGTACGCTCCCATCAGCTGGTTGGTGTGCTGGGAGGAAGGGTAAGGGTGTCTGTGGTAAGGTAATTTCCCACAGGTATTAGGTAGAAACCTCATTATCAACTTCAGGATGCTTGCTCCATACGGGGAGGTTTGTGCATGCTGATGCATGTGAAAATGGCTCATACGGAAGGGGTGCTCATGTGTAGCGTGCATATGTTCACAGAACCTGGGAGGGGAATCCTTTCCGAGAAGCAGAGCTCCTGGCTGCCCAGCATGCCCCCATCCTCCTCCGTCTGTCTCCAGCCCTGCTACTCCTCATAAACACCGGGTTTAAACCGGGCCGCTCGGAAACCTGACTCCAGGGTCCCGGGAGATTTCAAGGAGGGAAACGATACAGAACGTTGATGTGTGTGTGTGACATACAGAATGTTGGTGTGTATCTGTGTGTGTGTAAATTCGCGCGCCCGGGGGCGCGCGGGAACCCTGAAACACTTGGGGGAGGGGGAGGAGCGAGATAAAGAGGTAGACACCGGCTTCCCCAGTGATGCTGGGCTTTGAAATCCCTTAAACCCACCAGACCTTACGAGGTTCAGAAGAAGAGCCCGTTAGTCTCGGAGTCCCCGCGCTTCAGGCTGCAGAGAAGGCTGCGGTCGCGCAGCCCGGAGAGGCAGACGGCCGTGGCCGAGGGAGACGGGACAGGTGAAGCGCCTGCGACTCCCCGTCTCCTGCCCCCTCGGCCCCGGCGGGAGACGCCGCAGCCCAGACGACGATGGCCGGGCGCGCCGGGCACTGGGGACCGACGGAGAGCGCGCCGCCGCCCGCCCGCCAGGCTCCGCACCCCGGGCGCCACTCACCGCGCGTGCAAACCGGAGAGCAGGCAGAGGAGCAGCAGCAGCTTCGGGGCCATGCCGCCGCGGCAGGGGGCGCGGGGTCGGCGGCCCCAGGCCGAGCGAGGCTCCCTGCGGGGCGCGGGCCTCCGCTCCGCGGCTTCTCCTGGCCCTCGCTGCCTCCGACGGCGCCGGGCCTCTGCGGCGGGACAAGTGCGGACTCGGGCAGCGGCCGCGCCCCGACGGCCGGCGGGTCTGCGCGCGCCTCCGCGGGGCCCACGCGGGACGCCGGCCCCGCCCGCGCCCCGGCGCCGGGTCTGCGCAGCGGGCTGGCGGGCGCGGGCGGTTCGCGGCCCGGATACCCGCGGCCCCGCGCCGCCCACCGCGCCAGAAGCGAGCGCCGCGCAGCGCGCAGATGCCGGGCGGTGGGCTCTACGCCGGCCGCGCGGCCGCCGCGCCCGGGGGTGGGGCGGGGGGGCGGCCGCTCCTCGGGCGGGCAGCGCCTCCGAGGCGGCCTGGGAGGGGAGGAGTTCCCCCAATGACACGGTCGACAATGCGCGAGGCCAAGAGAGGTTTCAGTGGACCCGGAGCGTGAGGCCGGGAAAGGGGCGGGGAGGCTCTGGGTTCCCGCCGGGAGCCTAAGAGAGGGTCCTAGAACTGGCACCCCTTGGTCTAGAAAGACCCCTGCGTCTAGAAAGACCCCTTGGTTTAGAAGTCCCGAAAGGATGCGCTCTTCCAGGCATTTGAGCACCGCATTGTGGTTCTCTGCAACCCCAGACCTCCGAGAACGTCCCCACCTAGGCGCCCTGGCGAAGGCGCGAGATTGTCTGGCTGAGCAGCCGGTCCTTCGCACACGTCGTGCTAAATCGACTGAACCTCTTCAGTGCACTGCTGAGACTGTGCATGGAAAAGTGGCTTGCTGGGCAGTACTTTGAAAAAGCAACCCCAGAGTGTGCGTTTCACACAGAGAGAGACTAATACATACCAATGAGCAGCAGTAGTGAAAGAGAATGTTGAAGGTTGGAGACCGAAACCTCTACCTAGGTAAAAGCAAAAGACATGTGGTTGAAGTATGACACGCAGCTCATTGAACATATTTTCTGACTCAGACTGGAAATTACATTTGTTTTCATTAGTAATAACCATTCAGAATGTTATTCTTTCACCTTATAATTATTACAAATCAGCATACCTTAGACTACATTCAGTAAGAAGTTGGCTTTTATATTGGGGAAAAAAATAGGTTTTAGTATTTTTTTAATTCTGAACTACTGTTCATAGAATTATAAGGATATGATGTTTCTTTAATATATTGTCAAACAGCTGTGTTCTTAGGATATATGCAAGGTAAGTAGAGAACTGCCTGTTTTTTTCCTCTTTATTTCTGGGTTCACCAGCATGAACGTGGTTACAGAGTAAAGTTGTTGATGATAAGGATATACAGATATATAATAAAGAGATAGGGGCTTCCTGGTGATAGTAATAAAGAACCCACTACCAGTGCAGGAAACCTAAGAGGTGTGGGTTCAATTCCTGGGTCGGGAAGATCCCCTGGAAGAGGGCATGGCAACCCACTCCAGTCTTCTTGCCTGGAGAATCTGGACAGAGGAGCCTAGTGGGCTACAGTCCATGGGGTCGCAAAGAGCTGGACATGACTGAAGCAACTTACCGCACACACACAGATAGATAGACAGATAGATGTATGTATATGTAGGGGGTTTCTCGAGTGGAACTAGAACCCCAGGGACGGGGGACCCTGGTGGCCTACCGTCTATGGGGTCACACAGAGTTGGACACGGCTGAAGTGACTTAGCAGCAGTGATAAAGAACCCACCTGCCAATGAAGGAGCTGCAGGAGACCGTTCACTCCCTGGGCGGAGAAGGTCCCCTGGAGGAGGGCATGACAACCCACCCCAGTATTCTTGCCTGGAGAAGCCTATGGACAGAAAGAATCCCAGGGAGCCTGGCGGGCTATGGTCCACAGGGTCTCAGAGAGTCAGACATGACTGAAGCAACTTAGATAAAGTGTGTATACAGATACACTTTAACAGTCAAGCCCTTGGCCGTCTTTGCATTGTCATCTTCCTATCTCTGTCTCTGTCTCTGTGCCTTGAGCTTGCTCCAGCTCATCCTTTCCTGGGGTCCTTATGACATTCCCCACTGCCTTCCACGTCTTTCTCACTCAGGTCATGACGCTAAGAAGACTCCCAGTCTGCCTACATTCTGCCGCTTTCAACAGCGTCAACACTTCTTCCAGCTTCAAGGGAATATGAACATTTATCATACTGTACTCTAATATTTATAGAGAAGGCAATGGCAGCCCACTCCAGTACTCTTGCCTGGAAAACCCCATGGAGGGAGGAGCCTGGTGGGCTGCAGTCCATGGGGTCGCTAGGAGTCTGACACGACTGAGCGACTTCACTTTCACTTTTCACTTTTATGCATTGGAGAAGGAAGTGGCAACACACTCCAGTGTTCTTGCCTGGAGAATCCCAGGGACGGGGGGACCCTGGTGGGCTGCCCCCTATGGGGTCACACAGAGTCAGATATGACTGAAGTGACTTAGCAGCAGCAGCTGCTGCTCTAATATTTCATTTTCTGTATCCAACAATGAAGTTGAGCATTTCAGAAATCAGTTAGATGATCATCTATTTGTTAATTGCTTTTGAAATATGTTGTCTCCAAATACTTATGTGTGCTATGAGAAAACTGCATGCAAAAAGAAACTGTTCATCTATGCCTCAGTTTTAAACACAGTAATAGGAACTTGAGTAAAATAACTATCAGACATTGATAAATGAAGTAATTTTAACTCTCACAACACTATACCCATTTCAAAGAAGGATGAAACACACAGAGAAATTGTCATTCCACAGCTAGGAAGTTGAGGACTGGGAGTTAACACCCCGGCAGCAGGTGCCAACATCTCTTAATCACTATGCTATACTGCTTCTCAGATGAATAGAAGCTCAGTAAACATTTGTTGCTTGGTTTTTCGACCAATGTTTCAGACTCCTTGTTGTATTCTTTATAATTTGAACATGACTACAGATGCTTTCAAGTTGTTTGTAATAGAAACAGACGGATACTTGAATGTATTTGCAAAATTTCAGTATAATGGCAAGTGTCCAGGGAAGTTTTTACAATACAAACAGTGGAAAAGAAAACGTGATGCCTTTTTACAACTCTTTATTGTTTATTCTTTTCCTTTCTTGCATATTTTCAATCTGTTATCATGATCTCTTCCGGCTCTTGACTCCATTTATTACACTTAGCCGGTCAGCTTGACAGGCTTGAATATTTTACCATAGAAAGCACTCCCTTCCATGGTCTGAAAAAGATTTTTTTTAAGCTAAATGAGTTGAAGAAAGGCAAATTCAAAGCAAGCTTCCTGGGCAGAAGTGTGAAAGCAAAATTCAAGGTCAAGAATCTGCACCCTTCAAAGGAAAATCTTTCTGGCTTTGATTTTCCTGCTTTGCCCAGCTTAACCAGCGTGGAGACGGGGGACGGTGTGGCAGGGCAGGCGCGGAAGAAAGTGGCAGATCGTGAGAGGAGGAAGGTGTGGGGGGCGGGGGCCAGGGGAGGGGGCGAAAAGATGCTTTATGGAGCATGCGCAGTGCTCACTCTCTGTTTTTTTGTGGATTTTATTGCCTCAGCCCTCTCCGTCCTCAGCTCTAAAGAAGCTGACAATTCGGTTCCACTTGGGCGAGCGGCATTTGCATTCCATTCCCCTAGTTAGCAGGAAAGAGGAAATGAAAAGTAACCTGAGAGGTGAGGATTGGAGCACATGCACTTCTGAGCGTATGCAACACTCTCCAGTGATGAGTGCAGTGTGTTTCAAGTGTGGGCATCTGATCCAGATTCAAGGCTTCCGCGGAAGACCTGGGCAGGCCCCTGCGTCTGTCTGGAGCCTGGAAAGAAGAGCCCTCGATGGCGGCGAAACTGGATTACCTGTACTTGAGACCCTCTTGTAGCTTCTCCAACAAATACTTCAGAATCCCTTGCCTAGCCTGACTTCACCTCCTACAGGTGCGAAGAAGGTGGCCAGCTATGGTGCGGAATATGATTGAACTGCTGCATCAGCTGGTCTTATTCTTTACTGCTTCTGGGTTTTCTCTTTGAATAAAATCTCTCACACTCTCAAAAGTGTACTTCTGAATTTTATTACGATGTTTCATGTTTTTAAAAAAAAAAACTTTCTTGGTCAACTTTTAAATAATTTTGTTAATTTATTTTTAATTGAAGGATAATTGCTTTGCAGTATTGTGTTGGTTTCTGCCAAACATCAGCCCGAATCAGCCATCGGAATACCTATGTCCTCTACTTCCCACCTCCCTCCCCACCCCCAGCCCTCTAGGTTGTTTTTATTGAAGAGGGCAACCAGGATGAGACAGCTGGGTAGCATCACTGACTCATGAATTTGAGCAAATTCTGGGAGATAGTGAAGGACAGGGAAGACTGGCATGCTGCAGTCCAGGAGGTCTCAAGGAGTCGGACATGACTGAGTGAATGAAAAATAGCAACGATACACATACAACAAAATGCACTCACCTTAAACATATGGGTCAACGTATTTTTACACACTTCCCTGGTGGCTTAGAGGTTAGAGCATCTGCCTGGAATGTGGAGACCCAGGTTCGATCCCTGGGTCGGGAAGATCCCCTGTGAAGGAAATGGCAACCCACTCCAGTACTCTTGCCTGGAGAATCCCATGGAGGGAGGGGGCCTGGTAGGCTACAGTCTTTTGGACACGACTGAGCAACTTCACACACACACATACCATATGTATAAGAATAGCATGTGTTTATCGCCCAGATTAAGATAAAAACATTTTCCCAAAGCCCTCTCCTGGGTGCTGAGCTAGCTTTGCTACCAACACCAACTCTGGTAATCACTAGTCCATGTTTCATTGCAATGGACTGGTTTTGCCTGCTCTTGAATCTCACATGGAATTGTGCACTGTGTCCTAAATTACCTCTGGCTCTCTCGTCCAACATAATGTGTTCTGGATGTATCCACAATGCCACAGGTAGCAAGCATCCATTACTTCTTATTCTGCATGTGTTATTTCACTGTGGTATTCAGTATGGCACACAATATTTAGCTAACATGAACATACTCGTGCATGTCTTTTGGTTTGGCATATGTGCTGATTTCTCTTGGCTATCTGACTAAAATGGACTTTTTAGATCACAGGGAGGGTGTTTTTGTTTAGTGATAAGAAACATTACTAGAGATTTCCAAAGTAGCGGTATCCATTACCACCCATTGTCTGTCTATGAGCTCCATCCAATCAGATCAGTTTAGTCGCTCAGTCAATCCAATTCTTTGCGACCCCATGAACTGCAGCACCCCAGGCCTCCCTGTCCATCACCAACTCCCAGAGTTTACTTAAACTCATGTCCATTGAGTCAGTGATGCCATTCAACCATCTCATCGTCTGTCATCCCCTTCTCCTCCAGCCTTCAATCCTTCCTATCATCAAGGTCTTTTCAAATTAGTCAGCTCTTTGCATCAGGGGCCAAAGTATTGGAGTTTCAGCTTCAGCATCAGTCCTTCCAATGAACACTCAGTACTGATCTCCTTTAGGGTGGACTGGTTGGATCTCCTTGCAGTCCAAGGGACTCTCAAGAGTCTTCTCAACACCATGGTTCAAAAGCATCAATTGAAACATCAATTCAAACACCACAGTTGAAAAGCATCAATGAGCTTTGTATGTAGCTATAAAATGTGACCTCATTCTGAGGTAAGAGATAAATGTGGGACTGAGCTGGGCACCTGGTGTTTTTTCAAGTAGAGTAAAACCGAGCCTTTGTTCTCACCCAGGCACTTCAAGGACAAAGCTAGTGGCAAAAGCTGGGCTCTGCTAAAGTAAAGAGATAAAGTGCCCACTCCTGAGGCCCGGGAAGACTTCCCCCTCTGCAGAGGCGCAGGAAGGCTTCTTGGGGGTCAAAAGGGAGAGGGCCCACCCTATAATAAGTGTGTACATGGACCCACAGGTCTCTACATTGAAATCCATCTTAGAAAAACGTTGTGCAAGCATCTTGGGGAGGGTCCTAGGACTAGTGAGATGTGAAGAAAAGAACAAGATAATTGGCCAAAGGTAAACAAGACCCAGAAGGACTGTCCAACATAAGTGATTTAAATCAACTTTTTAGTGCCTTCCTCATTGAGGACACCCACACTCCTCTCTGGTTGTCTTCCTCCCCATTCAGGATGCCTGCATTCCTCAGTGGGTGTGTATTTCTGCCTTGCTTGTGTCTTAAATAGTTTCTCTGTGTACTCTCCCATGCATTGTACTGTGCCTCTAATCCTAAACATTGTACCTGTTTTCACAGTTTTTACCTCCTTGAGACATTCTTGCTTTCAAGTGGAGAAAAGAGCCAGGAAAATTTGCTTCCACCCTCTAACCCCTGGTGGTCTCGTGGCTAGAATATCTGGTTTTCATCCAGGTTACCCAGGTTCAATTCCTGGGCAGGAAACTAAGGCCTCCCTTCAGGAATGCTCACTGCTGTCTCTCTGAGATCAGTTTTGTTTGGTTATAGCCATTCTGATATTTCATTCTGGTTTTAATTTCATTGAGCTCCTTTCAAAGTAGTGAAAGTGAAAGTTGCTCAGTCGTGTCTGACTCTTTGCGACCCCATGGACTATCCAGCCCATGGAATTCTCCAGGCCAGGATACTGGAGTGGATAGCCTTTCCCTTCTCCAGGGGATCTTCCCAACCTAGGGATCAAACCCAGGTCTCCCGCATTGCAGGTGGATTCTTTACCAGCTGAGCCATGAGGGAAGCCCAAGAACACTGGAGTGTGTAGCCTATACCTTCTGCAATGGATCTTCCTGACCCAGGAATCAAACCAGGGTCTCCTGAATTGCAGGTGGATTCTTTCATATCTTCTTTTAGAAAGTATCATTCAGGTCTCTTTCCCATTTTTAAGCTAGGCTGTTTGTCTTCTTTTTTGTTTGTAGAAGATTCTGGCATTTTTGATAAGAGTCTTTTAATGTGTGCGATAAATATCTTCTCTCAGTTGATGGTTTGCCTTTACTCTCTGCAAATAGAGTCTTTTAATAACCTTATTGCTTTGCATGCTAGTTAGCAAATAGTTGCCCGTCCAGAGGTTATAAAGATAGTCTGCTATGTTTTCTTCTAGAAGCTTTAGAAGAAAGTTCCTTTTAGGTCTAGGCTTCATTTCGAATCAATTTTAATATATGGTTTAATTTATAAGTCAATATTTTATTTACTTCCATACTGATAACCAATTGATTTAACATGACTTATTTAAAATGCTATCTTTTTACCACTCAGTTTGTATAAATCATGTGACCATATATGAATTCCTTTTTTGAGCTGTTCTCTTGATCTATTTGTCTATACTTGCATCATTGCCACTTTTTTTATTAGTACAACTTTAAAAATTGTTCTTAATATCTACTTTTAGTACTCAAATTTATCCTTTTGGCTCCTCTTGGTTCTGCATTTCTGAATGTCAGCTTGTAAAGTTTCCCAAAATCTTAAAAGACTACTTAATATGAAATATTCACAAGTTTAAAAAGAAATGTGTAAGAATCATATGAAAATTTCCATATATTATAATCTATAGTCCACAGTCTAATTTTGTTAATTGTTCCAGTTATATCTTCAATATCATTTTCCCCAACTGGTCCAAAATTCTATACAGGATAACACGATTACTGTCAGTTACCATGCCTTTTAGTCTGCTTTAATCTAGGGCAATTGCTTGGCCTTTTGTAGCATCATGACAGTTTCCATAGAGACAAGTGATTTTATAGAATGCATCTCAGTTTGAGTCTGTCTGCTGTTTCCTCATGATCAGATTCAGGTTATGTATTTTGGGCAGAGATACGATATAAGTAATGTTGCTTTTCTCAGAGCACCACAACACGGGCAAGCAATGCTGGTTTGTCCTACTGCGGGTCATGTTAATCCCTTGGTTAAATTAGTACCTGCCAGCCTTCTCCCCCATGAAGTTGCTTTTTCCTTCTTACATTGTTAAATATTGTCTGAGGGGATTCTTTAAAAATATTTAAGCACTTTAGTTTTAGCTTTCATTGATGATTCTTGTCTGCTAGCTGTAAAATGGAGAACTGCTAACTCAATTGTTTCTCCTGCATTTATGAATTGGTAGTTTATGGTGAGGAAGCACTTCCCTGCTTCCTCTATTACTATTTTTGATACGAACTCATGACTTGTATTACTCAATGCATTTATTTATTGTTATTCTCAAGGTATCCAGGGCTGAAAGAGCAGGGGCCTCTTTAACCTGACACCTGGCTCCTTTTAGCATGTCTCCAACATATTTGTTTTAATTTATTTATTTTTTAGTTGAAGATAATCGCTTTCCAGAATTTTGTTGGTTTCTGCCAAACATCAGCATGAATCAGTCATAGGTATACATATGTCCCCTCCCCCTTGAAACTCCCTGCCATCTCCCTTCCCATCTCACCATTCTAGGTTGTTACAGACCTAGAGTTTGAGTTCCCTGAGTCATATAGAAAATTCCTATTGGCTATCTATTTTACACATGGTAATGTAAGTTTCCATGTTACTCTCTCCATACAGCTCACCAACTTCTTTCTCCACCCACCCCCGGCCCTGCCATGTCCGTAAGTCTGCTCTCTATGTCTGTGACTGCATTGCTGCCCTGCAGAAAACTTCATCAGTACTACCCTTCTAGATTACATACACATACATTAGTATTGATACTTATCTTTCTCTTTCTGACTTACCTCACTCTAGGCTCATCCACCTCGTTGGAACTGACTCAAATGTGTTCCTTTGCACGGCTGAGTAATATTCCATTGTATATATGCAACACAGCTTCTTTATCCATTCATCTGTCAATGGACTCTACGCTGGTTGCTTTCAAGTTCTAACTATTGTAAATAGTGCTCCAATGGGATACATGTGTCTTTTGAATTTTGGTTTCCTTGGGGGATATGCCTACTAGAGGGTCATATGGTGGTTTTATTCCTAATTTGTTAAAGGACTCTCCATACTGTTCTCCATGAGGCTGTATCAATTTACATTCCCACCAATAGTGCAAGAGGGTTCCCTTTTATCCACAGCCTCTCCAGCATTTATCATTTGTAGACTTTTTGAAGATGGTCATTCTGACTGGTGTGAGGTGATGCTTCATCATAGTTTTGATTGGCATTTCTTTAATAATGAGTGACATTGAGCACCTTTTCATGTGCTTATCAGTCACCTGTATGTCTTCTTTGAAGAAATGTCTGTTTAGGACTTTTTCCCAGTTTTTGATTGTGTTGTTTTTCTGGTATTGAGTTGTATCAGCTGCTTGTATGTTTTGGAAATTAATCTGTTATCAGTTGTTTTATTTGTTTTTATTTTCTCTCATTGTGAGGGTTGTCTTTTCACCTTGTTTATAGTATCTTTTCTGTGCAAAAGCTTTTAAGTTTAATGAGGTCTCATTTGTTATCTTTGTTTTCATTTCCATTGTTCTAGAACATGGGAAACAGAGGATCTCGCTTTGATTTGTGTCATCGAGTGTTCTGCCTGTTTTCCTCTAAGAGTTCTATAGTTTCTGACCTTACGTTTAGGTCTTTAATCCATTTTTGAGTTTATCATTGTGCATGGTATTATCAGTTCAGTCGCTCAGTCATGTCTGGCTCTTTGTGACCCATGGACTGCAACACACCAGCCTTCCAGGTCCATCATCAACTCCCAGAGCCTACTCAAACTCATATCCACTGCATCGGTGATGCCATCCAAACAGCTCATCCGCTGTCGTCCCCTTCTCCTCCTGCCTTCAATCTTTCCCAGCATCAGTGTTTTTTCCAGTGAGTCAGTTCTTTCACACTAGGTGGCCAAAGTTTTGGAGTTTCAGCTTCAGCATCAGTCCTTCCAATGAATATTCAGGACTGATTTCCTTTAGGGTGGACTGGTTGGGTATTCTTGCAGTCCAAGGGACACTCAAGAGTCTTCTCCAACACCACAGCTAAAAAGCATCAATTCTTCATGGCTCAGCTTTCTTTATAGTCCAACTCTCACATCCATACATGACTACTGGAAAAACCATAGCTTTAACTAGATGGACCTTTGTCTAGGGTAAAGTAATGTCTCTTTTAAAATGCTTTCTAGGTTGGTCATAGCCTTTCTTCCAAGGAGCCAGAGTCTTTCTAAAAATTTCATAAAAACTGACCTTTTCCAGTCCTGTGGCCACTGCTGGGTTTTCCAAATTTGCTGGCATGTTGAGTGCAGCACTTTGACAGCATCATTTTTAGTATTTGAAACAGCTCAACTGGAATTCCCATCACTTCCACTAGCTTTGTTTGTAGTGATGCTTCCTAAGGTCCACTTGACTTTGCATTCCAGGATGTCTGGCTTTGGGTGAGTGATCACACCATCGTGATTATCTGGGTCACGAAGATCTTTTTCATGCAGTTCCTCTGTGTATTATGGCCATCTCTTCTTAATATCTTGTGCTTCTGTTAGGTCCATACCATTTCTGTCCTTTATTGTGCTCATCTTTGCATGAAATGTTCCCTTGGTATCTCTGATTTTCTTGAAGAGATCTATAGTCTTTCCCATTCTATGGTTTTCCTCCATTTCTTTCATTGTTCACTGAAGAAGGCTTTCATATTTCTCCTTGCTATTCTTTAGAACTCTGCATTCAAATGGGTACATCTTTTCTTTTCTCTTTGCCTTTAGCTTCTCTTCTTTCTCAGCTATTTGTAAGGCCTTGTCAGGCAGCCATTTTGTCTTTTGCATTTCTTTATCTTGAGGATGGTGTATAGTGTTAGGAAGTGTTTTAATTTCATTCTTTCATATGTGACTCTTCAGTTTCCCAGCACCTCTTATTGATGAGTCTGTCTTTTCTCCATTGTATGTTCTTGCCTTGTTTGTCAGAGATAAGTTCCTCATAAGTGTGTGGGTTTATCTCTGAGCTTTCTCACTTATTCCATTGGCCTATGTTTCAGTTTCTTGTGCCAGTACCATACTGTCTTGATGACTGCTACTTTGTAGTATAGTCTGAAGTCAAGATGGTTGATTCCTCTAGCTCCATTCCTCCTTCTCAAGATTGCTTTGGCTATTTAGGACCTTTCGTGTTTCCATATGAATTTTGAAAATTTTTGATCTAGTTCTGTGAAAAATGCCATTGGTAATTTGATAGGGATCACATTGAATCTGTAGATTGCATTTGATAGAATAATCATTTTCTTAATATGATTTTTCCTACTCAGGAACATGAAATATCTCTCCATCTGTTTACGTTGTCTTTGATTTCTTTCATCAGTGTTTTATAATTTTCTGTATATGGTTCTTTTGTCTCCTTCAGTTCAAATCAGTCGCTCAGTAATGTCCGATTATTTTCGATGCCATGGACTGCAGTACGCCAGACCTCCCTGTCCATCAGCAACTCCCAGAGCTTGCGCAAACTATGTCCACAGAGTCGGTGTTGCCATCCAACCATCCCATCCTCTGTCACCTTCTTCTCCTCCTGCCTTCAGTCTTCCCAGCATCAAGGTCTTTTCCAATGAGTCAATTCTTCACATTAGGTGGCCAGACAGACTATTGGAGCTTCAGCTTCAGCATCAGTCCTTCCAAAAATATTCAGGACTGATTTCCTTTAGGATGGACTGGTTGGATCTCCTTGCTGTCCAAGGGACTCTCAAGAGTCTTCTCCAACACAACAGTTTAAAAGCATCAATTCTTCAGCCCTTAGCTTCCTTTATAGTCCAACTCTCACTTCTGTACATGACTACTGGAAAAATCACAGCTTTGACTAGAGGACCTTTGTCGGTAAAGTAATGTCTCTGCTTTTAAATATGCTGTCTAGGTTGGTCATAGCTTTTCTTCCAGGCAGCAAGCATCTTTTAATTTCATGGCTGCAATCACCATCTGCAGTGATTTTGGAGCCAAAGAAAACAAAGTCTGTCACTGTTTCTATTGTTTCCCCATCTATTTGTATTGAACTGATGGGACCAGATGCCATGATGTTAGTTTTTTGAATGTTGAGTTTTAAGCCAGCTTTTTCACTCTCCTCTTTTGCCTTCATCAAGAGGCTTTTAGTTCCTCTTCTCTTTCTGCCATAAGGGTGGTGTCATTTGCACATCTGAGGTTATTGATATTTCTCCTGGCAATCTTGATTCCAGCTTGTGCTTCATCCAGCCCAGCATTTCGCATGATATACTTTGCATATAAGATAAATGAGCAGGGTGACAATATACAGCCTTGACATACTCCTTTCCCGTTATGAAACCAGTCTGTTGTTCCATGTCCTTTTCTAACTGTTGCTTCTTGATCTGCATACATATTTCTCAGGAGGCAGGTAAGGCGGTGTGGTATTCCCATCTCTTGAAGAATTTGTTTCCTTAGGTAGGTTTATTCCTAGATATTTTATACTTTTTTTTTTTTTACAATTGTGAATAGGTTTGCTTCCTTAATTTCTCTTTCTGATTTTTCATTGTTAGTATATAGGAGTGCAAGTGATTTCTATTCATTGATTTTGTATCCTGAAATTTTGCTAAATTCACTGATTAGCTCCAGTAATTTTCTGATGGTATCTATTTTTGAGCACATCCTTACTTTCTTGTACAAGGTTTTTCCAGGCTGACTCATAATTTCCTTTTCTCAGCCCTTAAGTCACACTTTCTCCCTAGTTTCTTTTAATTAAAAACAATATTTATAAAATTTTAGGCAAAAGAAGAAGAGGATGGCAGTGGATAGATGGTTAGATAGCATCATTGACTCAATGGACATGAACTTGAGCAAACTACAGGAGATAGTGGAGGACAGGGAAGCTGGAATGATGCAGTACATGAGATCACAAAGAGAGTTGGACAAGACTTAGGAACCAAACAACAACAATATTTAGAAAACAACAAGAAAACAATATCTAATTGTTTTAAAATATCATTGTTTTGAACTTAGAGGCGAGAAATATCTCAACATAGTCCTAATTTTCCGGAGAAGGCAGTGGCACTCTACTCCAGTACTCTTGCCTGGAAAATCCCATGGGCAGATGAGCCTGGTAGGCTGCAGTCCATGGGGTCACTGAGGGTCGGACACGATTGAGTGACTTCACTTTCACTTTTCACCTTCATGCATTGGAGAAGGAAATGGCAACCCACTCCAGTGTTCTTGCCTGGAGAATCCCAGGGATGGGGAGCCTGGTGGACTGCCGTCTATGGGGTCTCACACAGTCGGACACGACTGAATTGACTTAGCAGCAGCAGCAGTTCTAATTTTCATTTTTCTTGTTATGAGTAGTTTTGAATATTTTAATATGTGTGGCTAATTTCAATTTTAGGAAATTATCTTTTCATGCGCTTGCACTTTTTTCTGTAAGATTTCTTCATATCTTGTCCTCAGATTGTGAGCTTTTCTGATTTCTGTAGTATACGTTGCAAGTAATTTCTTCCCATTTGTCATTTTTCATTTGATTTGTTTGTATTTTTCTCATCCTACAAATTTAAAAATATTCTCCTGTAGTCAAATTTATCAGTATTTTATTGCATCTCTATTTTAATACATAAATAAATAATAGTTGGAAACCTTCCCCATACACTCAAGTTATAAAAACATTCACTCATGATTTATTCTGATCACTTATATATTTATATCTCTAATCCATTTGGAGCACATTCTGATGTATTATGTGAGGCATGTTGCTATTTTGACATTTTCCAGCTGGTTATCCAGATCTCCACACACCACTTATTCAAAAGTTTAACTTTGGGCTCAGTTGCTGAGTCATGCCCAACTCTTTGCAACCCGATGGACTCTAGCCTGCCAGGCTCCTTTGTCCATGGGATTTCCTGGGCAAGAATACTGGAGTGGGTTGCCATTTCCTCCTCTAGGGGATCTTCCTGACCCAGGGACTGACCTCAAGTCTCCTGCGTATCCTGCATTGACAGGTGGATTCTTTACCACTGAGCCACCTGGGAAGTCAAAATTTCAACTTCACCCTACTATTTTTAAATACTTTCAGTTCAGTTCAGTCGCTCAGTCGTGTCTGACTCTTTGCGACCCCATGAATCGCAGCACGCCAGGCCTCCCTGTCCATCACCAACTCCAGGAGTTCACTCAGACTCATGCCCATTGAGTCAGTGATGCCATCCAGCCATCTCATCCTCTGTCGTCCCCTTCTCCTCCTGTCCCCAATCCCTCCCAGCATCAGAGTCTTTTCCAATGAGTCAACTCTTCGCATGAGGTGGCCAAAGTACTGGAGTTTCAGCTTTAGCATCATTCCTTCCAAAGAAATCCCAGGGCTGATCTCCTTCAGAATGGACTGGTTGGATCTCCTTGCAGTCCAAGGGACTCTACTAAATGTCTATATGTATTATAGAAATGTTTCTGTTATTTTATATTACTTTTATAGCCTGCTTGCTTCTGAATTCACCTGATGGCTGAGTTAACTGATCATTGATTCTCTAGTGTTCTCCCATTTTCTATCACAGTATCTACAAACAGAGGTAGATTTACTGCAATGCCATCCAATTTTATGCTTTCAGTATTTCATTCTGTCTAATTCCAGGAGCTAATAATTTAAGTATAATGATAAAGAATAGAGGAAGTAGTGGAGGAAATTTCTTATCTCAAATCACAGTGAAAAGGTCTCTACGGTCTCTTAATGAGACACAGAGAGAGACAAACAGAAGGAGAAAGAAGACAGGCCCATAAATAATTATTATTGAGTGTTTTTTTAACAAATCAGAAATTAATATTGAAATTTGTCATATATGTAGCATCAGTGGAGTTAATCAAATGATGTTTCCCATAGATTATTAATAATGGAATTAAATTGTTAAATTTCTTAATATTGAATAATTCTTCCACAATTGAAAATAAACTGAGAAGTTTTTCTTCATTTTTCATGTTCTTAAACAATTTATTTAAATTGAAGCTCTAAGGTCTCCAAAAGGCTAGTGAAATTCCCCTGTGAAGACATCTGGGCCCTTTGTGTGTTTCTTTGTGTGTGTGTGTGTGTGTGTGTGTGTCTAAGTGTGACGTTTCTTTGATAAAGTTCTCTTTTTTCTTCCATGGCGATTTGACCTCCTTAACTTTATATCTGTAATGGAGTCAATTTCAGTAAACTTTATTTCTCCAAGAAACTGTCCATTTCATCTCTGTTTCAATGTTACTGAACAAAGGTGTGCTGAGTAGTCTTTTATGACTGCTGCTTGTTTTTCTTGTTTCATGTACTTTGTTTCTTATTTTGTGTGTGTCACCCCCTTTTTTTCTTCAGTGGCTTACAAATTTCATTTTGTTAATCCCCAGACTTTTGATTCGTTAGTTGTTTCCATTGTTTTTATATGTGCTATACAATTAAATTTAGCTTTTTATCTTTATTTTACTTACCTTGCATTTTCTTTTGGTTTGTTTCATTGTTCTACTTCTAGATTTGTGAGTGAGAATTTAATTTTCTTAATTTTCATTTGTATTGATATAAATGTTTAAGAATATGAATTTTCTTTTGATGTGCCTTAAATGTACACCATAGATTTTTATGTGTAATTTTACATATTACTTTTGAGTTTTAGAAATTTTGACAATTTTTGCATCTCTCTTCAACCTTGTGTTATTTAATAGAAAAAATTTAATTTCCTGTTGGAAGAGATTTTTAAATTTTTATTTTTATTTTCTAGTTTTATCATCAGAGATTTATCATCAGATATTTGTTTAAGAAATGCAGCACTGTTTATAATAGCCAGGACATGGAAAAAACCTAGATGTCCATCAGCAGATGAATGGATCAGAAAGCTGTGGTACATATACACAATGGAGTATTACTCAGCCATTAAAAAGAATACATTTGAATCAGTTCTAGTGAGATGGATAAAACTGGAGTCAATTATACAGAGTGAAGGAAGCCAGAAAGAAAAACGCCAATACAGTATACTAACACATATATATGGAATTTAGAAAGATGGTAATAATAACCCTGTATGGGAGATAGCAAAAGGGACACAGATGTATAGAGCAGACTTTCGGACTCTGAGGGAGAGGGAGAGGGTGAGTTGGCGTGGGAGAATGGCATTGAAACATGTATACTATCACGTAAGAAACAAAGTGCCAGTCTATGTTCAATACAGGATACAGGATGCTTGGGGCTGGTGCACAGGATGATCCAGGGAGAAGATATGGGGTGGGAGGTGGGAGGGGGCTTCAGCATTGGGAGATTGTGTACACCTGTGGCTGATTCATGTCAGTGTATGGCAAAACAAATACAGTATTATAATGTAGAATAAAGTATTAAAAATAATAATAAATAAATAACTAAACCATGTAATATATATCACTTTTACCATGTTAAGACACTAAAAATGTTTGTGTCAAAAGCATGTGAAAAATACAGACAAAATCTTTTGTACTTACCCTCTTCACACAGAAATTGTGAAAATCAATAGAACAATCTTTATAAAGAACTTAAAATGCACTTAAAGAAAATATAAACAAAAAATTTATTAATCTTAGTTAGTTAGTTCAGTCACACACACACCCCAAAAAAAAGAAACAAATCACCAGTCTATGTTCAATACAGGATACAGGCTGCTCGGGGCTAGTGCACAGGGACGATCCAGAGAGATGATATGGGGTGGGAGGTGGGAGCAGGGTTCAGGATTGGGAATTCATGTACACCTGTGGCAGATTCGTGTCAATGTATGGCAAAACCAAAACAGTATTGTAAAGTAAAATAAAGTAAAAATAAAAATCTAAAACAAAACAAATCACTTAAGAAAATCTCCTATACAATATAAAAAAATAAATTAATAAAATTACAGGAAGACAATTAAAAAATATATCTACTTTATAAATATACTGATATTTTTAAATATTACTAAATAAACTAATATGAGATTAATTTTGTGACTGGTTCTTATAAATTTGAAAAGGAAGTCTATTCTTAATTATGAGATGTAATGTTAAAATAATCATAAGGCTGGTCTCTTTATGTTGTTCAGTTTTTTTGTATCTTTACTTACTTTTTCTTCTCTTGCCTTATTTTATCCTAATAGTAAAGTCTTTATACATATATATATATGTATATATATTGTGTATATGTATGTATATATATTGGTCTCCTTTCATCTTCTGTTATTTCTACTTTGTATGGGCGATAGCCATACTTTTTGGTGTATTTCTAGGTGTTCTAACTGTTGTATCCTTGCTTTTAAATGTGTTTTGTTGTGTTAAATCTCTTTATAACTGAATGTCACCATGCCTGATGTCAGAATTTCAAGATCTGCTTTCTTCTAGTTTTCATTTGCCCGGTATATCTTTGCTGATACTTTCTTTATCCTTTTTGATCACTGGGTTCTGTGTGTGTGTTTTTCTGTATTACAGAGTTGAGTTCTGCTTTATGAACCTATTTAAAAATATAGAAGAGGTAAGTTCTTCATTTTTATGATAAAACTTCATTTGGTACCAGGTCTCATCTTTCTCTATATATCTTCTTTGCTGTTTTTGGATTTCAGTTTGGGAACACAGCAAGTTTTATGGTTTTGTTCTGGTGCTTGTAATCCTTTTCTTGTCTAACCTTTCAGCAGTTTGCCTGTTTTGAATGCCGTATGCTTTTACCTGCTGTCTCTACAGCAGTCAATGGACTAGCTTCATTTCCCCCTTTCTCCGCTTCTTCCCTATTTCCCCTTTCCCTTGTCTTCTCCTTCCTCCGCTCACCAGCATAATTCTTTGTGCTCTGTCACAGCATTCAAGACTGTGCCTTATACTTCTGTCCTCGTTCCGGCCTTTTAATTTTGGATCCACAATTAAACATTAACGGTTCCCTGAGGCTTGCCAGGATTAAGTTACAAATGCTTTACTCCATCAAAAATAAGTATTATACAACATATGGTTTTATATTACATGTATAACATAATACACAAGAATATGTTAACTCTAATCAGGCAGCTGCTTTCTGGGATATGCAGGAATTCAGGTTTATCTTTTATTTTCTTCATGCACGCTAGGTGATTTTTAATTGCTTTGTGTGTTCAGTGTGAGTTTGGATTTATCAGCATGTTTGCAACATTTTTGCTCACATTTCTTTCTTTTATATCAAAGCTTCTTTCTAGGATCTCCTTCCACTGTCTAGAATTCCTTTTAATGAGGATCATTTGGCATCCTCAGATTTTTATAAACCTAAAAATGTCACCACTGTGTTTTCTTTCTCAAAATATAGTTATCCCGGGTATAGAATTCAATTTAAAAGTTATTTTCTCTCAGCTGTCATTGTTCTCTGGTCTTTCATATGCTATGGAGAAGGTATCAATTTAACTTTATTTTGGTCTTTCTTCCCTCTGCATTTTTTAAAAATCACTGTAACTTTTAATTAAGCTTTTTTAAAAATTAAAGAATTGTAGATTCAACATGAACTTGTAAAAATGATACAGAAAAATCCCACATAACTTTTACTAAATTTCCTCCAAAAGTAACAACTTAAAAACTGTGGTACAATATCATAAGCAAGATACTGGCACTGATCCATCAAGACCCTGTACAGTTCCCCCACCACTAAGGTCTGTCGTGTTGCCCTTTTATAGCTACACCCACGTGCTCCCACCTCCCCTCCCTCCTCCCTGGCATATCTATTCTTTAGCCTTGTGTCATAATTTACACCACAGAAACCTTGATCACCTTTCCCTTCCAGAAGAGGGGGGTGACTCAAATGCCATGGGCCTGCTCTTGCTACATTGCACTCTGCCTCTCTGCCATAGCGGTGGCCTCCTGGGCAATTCCCGCAAACTGTTGGGTGAAGGAAAATGACCCCAGCCTGGTTTCCAGGTGATTCTGCACACTGTGCAGGCAGCACCTGAGCAGAGAGCAGAAGCACTCTAACCGCTCTCTGGGACACCCCTGAAGCATGAGGAGAAGGGGCATCCTTTGACTCGACAGAACTTCAAACAAGATGCCTTGTCCGTTTCGCCTAGAAGGAAAGAGGTCTAGAGGTAGGAGTCTCTTCTTTGTCGTGGGCTTTCGCCAGTGGTGTGGCTGGGTGGTCAAAGGTTTGGAGAGAGCACAGTTGGAATGATGGTGAAAGGGCAGCCTGAGCAAGGAATATGTGGAGAGGCCTTTCTGTCTGCAGAGAAGGAAGATGTGTCCTTTATGAATGCTCCCCAACAAAATGACTTCAGCAGAGATGAGGTTTAATAGCTAGAGAGTTTGGCCCATGCTTGGGATGCTAGTCAGCCTCTTTATCCACCCTGTCGTAGCCCAGTGGGCCTCATGAGCCAAGTGCCATGGTAGCAGGGACTGAGTTTTTGCCTCGGCCTAGCAACGCGGACATCCCTCAGCTTGGCTGGCCTGGCTATGTCCCCTGCTGAGGGCCCAGTCTGCCAGAGGCAGAGAGCAGCGCTGAGGCCCCAGAATGGCACGGTTCCTCGTGGTGAGCAGCCAGCTACCTGGTGGCCAGACGGTTAAACACGAGTGCTTCCATCACGAAAGGGGTGCGACTTCACTCTTACTGGATATGCAGTTACCCTTCTGCCAAAACCACTTCCTATGGACTTAGAGAATTCCTTTTCCACCCCAGTGTTATTCCGTACACCACACACCATTGCTCTGATCAAGGAACTCATTTCATAACAAATAAAGTGTCGCAATGGGCCCAACTCACGGACTTCACTGGTCTTACTATGTTTTCCCCTTATCCTCCAGCAGCCTTCTTGATAGAACAGAGGAATAGTGTTCTCAGCTGAATATCCGTGTTTCTCCCAAAGGCATATGTTGACATGCCAGGTTCCCCTATGATGGTATTGGGAAACCAGGCCTTTGTGCCGTGAGTGTGACACATGAGTGTGAAACGAGTTATGAGTGTGGAGCCCTCACAATGGGGTTAGTGCCCTCAGGAAGAGACTCCTGAGAGCTTGCTTTCTCTGTCTCTGCTTTCTCCCAAGTGAGGATAAAACAGGAAGACCACCATTTGAAGACTGGAAACCGGGCCCTTGTCAAACATGGGGTCTACCTTGACCTTGGACATGCCACCCTCCAGAATTTTGTGAAAGGAATGTTTGTTGTTTCAACCACCCACTCTATGGTAATTAGTTACAGTATCCTTCAAAAACTCACCTATGACACCAGCCAAGTGGCAATACCTAGAAAAATTCTGGTTCCTATCTCCTTGATCTTATACTCTGCTGGCCTAGAGGTCTCAGTTCCAAGAGGGGAGTGCTTCCACCTGGGGGCATGACAAGGATTCCACTGAAAACAGAATAAGACTGGCCATCCATTTGGCGCTCAGGCCTCTGAATCTACAGGCCAAACGAGAAATCGACTCTGCTGGCCTGATGATTAACCCTGACACCCACAGGGAAACTGGAGTGCTGCTCCACAGCGGAGGTTAGGAAGAGTATGTCTGGAATGTAGGAGACCTCTTAAGGAGGCTTTTAGTATTTTCATGCTCTGTGATAAAGAACAGCAACAGTTCAGCAGAAACTCACCTGAGTGCATCTGGGTCAGCCTGTCAGGCAAAACACCATCACCAACAGAAATGTTTGCTGAGGGTAAAGTGAATATGAAATGATTAGTGGAAGGTGGCATTTGTAAATACTAGTTATAATGATGTGACCAGTTTAAAAAATTAATCTAACCGTTATGAATATTTCTTCTTTATTTTGGTATAAATATGCTTCTGTGTATGTAAAAATATTGTTGTTTTCTTCCCTCTATTATCCCCTTATCTAATATAAATGATGTCAATAAAAGTTAATTTTATGTCTCATTATTTAGGTTATAAGATACCAAAGGATAAGTGAACAGTACTCAAAGACTCCATGTTCTCTTCTGGAGAAAGTGTTAGCGTGTTTTGGGTTGTAGGTATGTTATATACATGTGTGTTCAGTCGTGTCTGGCTCTTTGTGACCCCATGGACTGTAGCCTGCCAGGTTCCTCTGTTCATGAGATTCTCTAGGCAAGAATACCAGAGTGGGTTGTCCTTTCCTCTTCCAGCGGATCTTCCTGACGCAGGGACCAAACCTGTGCCTCTTGCAATGCAGGTGGATTCTTTACTCCTGTGCCACCTGGGAAGCCTCTGTAGGTGGGTTAGTTGTATCATACACATCTCTTTAAACCATATTTATTTAATCTCCAAATAAAGACAGTAACAGAGTTACTAAAATGTAGGTAGGTTAGTTGCATCATTTTATGCAGAAATACAACTTTGTTACTGTCTTTATTTGGAGATTAAATATGGTATAAGAGAAGCACATGGTGCCAAGTTGATGAGGGGAAAACTGTAAGTGTAACTGTAAGTGGCATGGCTACTGCCCCTGATTATTTAAACAGAGAGGCATAAATCTAGGTGCTGTTGTAAAGGAATTTGTAGGTGTAATTAAAATCTCTAATCAACTGACTTCAAGTTAAGGACATTTTCCTCAGTGGGCCTTACACCTAATCAGGTGTAAAGCCTTGAAAACTGGATTGAGACTTTCTGGAGAGAGAGAGAAAGAAACTGAGAAAGAGAAAAGATTCTCACCTGTGGGCAACATCCTCCTTGGAGTCCCAGCCTGCTCCTGACAGTCCCTTCCTAATGGCCTGCTCTGCAGACTTTGACCTTGCCTAGCCAGGTCCTGCAGTGTGTGAGCAAAACTGATGTAGGTCAGTCACATATATCTATATATTTATAAATCTCTATCTGTATCTCTTATAGGTTTTTTCCTCTGGTTTATTGCTGAAGAATATAAAATCATGTCAAAGGGGTCACAAAAATATTCAAACGACTTCCTCTAACAGACATTGCTCAGGAGTTCAGAAGAGTGGTTTCCAATGACCAGGATTTGCCTTACCTTTGCCTCTTTCATGCCCAGATACTTCAGATAGAATACTTTGCTAAGAAAATCCCTCCATACAATCAGGATCTATTGAGTCACTCCTGTAAGCAAAACAACAGGTGTGAAAAATGGGAAATATTTCTTTTCCCTTCTCTTTTTTTACCATGTGAAAATTTTAGGATGTTGAAAATTTGGTATAGTTTCTAGTAAAGCATGGAACTTCCAGGAAGAAATTAAGATTAGAAATTAACCATTTTAAATGTGAGGTATTCTCAAGGCCAAGACACGGTCAGTAGCTATATGCAACAAATGAAAATAGCCAAGCTTTTCTTAAAGAGTTCCCATAGCCCACCTTCTCACCTTTTGTCTTGTGGAGCCAAGAAAAAAATAAAAAATTATGATTCAAACTATGTTTTTTAAATGGCTTAAAACAGCGATGGGGCAGAGTGGAATTTAAAATTAACTCATTTGAAAGTGCACGTTTTCTGAAATGCCCCAGTTCAAACTCGTCTAAAAATGGTGCTGCAGACAAAGTCTGTAGGGTTAGGGTTAGCAGAGGGATTGGGAACTGCAGGAACTCAATAGTGGATTCCCAGCCCAAGGGAGAATGAACACAAGTCTGAATTTGCTTCAGTCAGTTGTGATTTATGCCTGTTTTCATGGTGTAATTATCAGTTTTGAGTCCTCTTATAGGTGTCCTAGTTTGAACAGTGAATTCCTAATTTACTCTCGTTATGCTTTGAGAACGCATTTGGTAAGATTTTAATCTTTTACAGTGTATTCAGATTTCTTTCCTAGCTCAGAAAGTGCTCTATCCTGGAGAACAGCACAGGCACACTTGTAAAGAAGGTGTGTCTGCTCTGTTGTTGCTGGGTAGAACATTCTATTAATAGCAGGGAAGTCAGATTGGTCAGGAGTACTCTTCTTATCTCCTGGCTCCATGCTGACTTTCTGTCCAGTTGCCCTATCAGTTACTGAGAGTGGAGGAGCATTAATGTTTTCAACTGTTATTGTTGAAATGTCTATTTCTCCTTTCAGTTCTGTCATTTTTTGCTTCATATATTTTGGGACTCTGTCCTTAGGTGTGGATCTGCTTTGAATTTTTAGATGTTCCTGATGAACTGATGGTTTTATTGCTATAAAATGTACTTTTTGTCTCTAGAAATACTTTTCTATTAAAGTTGTGGGGTTTTTTGATATTGGTATAATCATTCCAGCAGTCTTTTGGTTTCTGTATGCATGTATGATGCATCTTTTAATCTTTTTGCTTTCAACCTATTTGTGCTTTGAATCTGAAATCTGTTTCTTATTGACAGCCTACAGGGGAATCATTTTGTAAAATTTAGTCTATCTCTACCTTTTGATTGGACTACCAAATGCATTTTTAACATAATCATTGATATGATTGAATTACACCTCCTGTTTTGCTTTTTGTTTTCTTATATCTTCTTTGTTCCTGTGTTATTCCTTTTCTGCTAGATATTTTCTAGGGCACCACTTAAATTTCTTTGCTGGATTCTTTACTCTTTTTGATTTTACTTGTTTTCTTATAGCATGGGGATTAAACATGTATCTTACCTAAAAACAACATAGTTCAGATTATTAATTTAGTTTCAAAAGTATACATAAATTTTGTCCCAATATAGGACTCTGTCCTTTACTTATCATGATATTATTACCTCATGAATTTTTGCTTATAAGCTCAACAATACAGTTTTATAATTATTATTTCAAATAACTACCTTTTAAAATAAGCTGAGAAGTACTATTTAAAAATATATTCATATTTTCTATTATATTTTCTTATGTTTTCTTTCTTTGTATGGATTCAAGTACCATCGATCATTTATTTTCCTCCTGAAATACTTCCTTTGATATTTCTTGTTGAGTAGGTCTATTGTAGATTAATTACTCCATTTTTATTTACCCAGGAATGTCTTTACTTCAGTTGCCTTTTGGAAGGATAATTTTGCTTGATATAGAAGTTTTTTAATATTTGTTTATTTTTGACTGTCAGACCTTAGTCGTGGTGCGAGGGCTCTTCCTTAGCATTCAGACTCCAGAGCACGTGGGCTCTGTAGTTGCTGCACACAGGCAGTTGTGGTAGGCTCTTGAGTTGTGGTGTGTGGGCTCAGTAGCTGCGGTGAATGGGCTTAGTTGCTCTATGGCACGTGGGATCTTTGTTCCCATCAGGGATGGAACCTGTGTCCCCTGCATGGTTCTTACTCACTGGACCACTGGGGACGTCCCTAGAAGCTTTGACTATTATCCTTTGGTATTTTTCTTCTTTATCTCTTTTTCTCCTTCTGCTGCTGCCGCTAAGTCACTTCAGTCATGTCCAACTCTGTGCGACCCCACAGACAGTAGCCTACCAGGCTCCTCTGTCCCTGGGATTCTCCAGGCAACAACACTGGAGTGGGTTTGCCGTTTCCTTCTCCAATGCATGAAAGTGAAAGTGAAGTTGCTCAGTCATGTCCAACTCTTTGCGACCCCATGGACTGCAGCCCACCAGGCTCCTCGGTCCATGGGATTTTCCAGGCAATAGTACTGTACTGGAGTGGGTTGCCATTTCCTTCTCCAATGCATGAAAGTGAAAGTGAAGTGGCTCAATTGTGTCTGACTCTTTGTGACCCCATGGACTGCGGCCCACCAGGCTCCTCAGTCCATGGGAGTTTCCATACAAGAGTACTGGGGTGGGGGTGCCAGTGCCTTCTCCTTTCTCCTTCTAGGACTCATTAATATTTCACACACATTGATCTATTTGATAAGGTTTTACACCTATCTTGCAAATCTCCAGGTGCACAGTGTAAAGAATCTGCCTGCCAATGCAGGAGACACAAGAGTTGTGGGTGCTGATCCTGGGTCGGGAAGATCCCCGGAGAAGAAAATGGCAACCCTCTCCAGTATTCTTGCCTGGGGGAATCCCATGGACAGAGGAGCCTGGTAGGCTATGGGGTTGCAAAAGAGTTGTACACGACTTAGCAACTAAGCAAAAACACTGAATATTTCAGTTACTGTACTTTTAAACTACAGAGTTTCTAGTTGGTTCTTTTTAAAAGTTATTTCTTTTATTGCTGTTATCTATTTTGTGAGACATTGTTGTCCTACTTTTCTTTAGATTTTTTTAAATTTCTTTAAAAAATTTTAACACCAAAATCATTTTGTGTTGGGGTATAGCCAATTAACAATGTTGTGATCGTTTCAGGTTAAGAGTGAAGGGACTCAGCCATCCATATTCATGTATCCATTCTTCCCCAAACCCCACTCCCATCCAGGCAGGCACATAACACTGAGCAGAGTTCCATGTGCTATACAATAGGTTTTTGTTGGTTATCCACTTTTAAGTGTAACAGTGCATACATGACCTTGGTGTCCTTTAGTTCTTTGAACATATATATAAAAAGCTGATTTAAAGGCTGCCTACTATGCTGAACATCTGAGTATCCCAAGGTTAGTTTCTTTAGAATGTTTCCTATACATAAGCTATACTTCCCTGCTTCTTTGTATATCTCATAGTATTTGTTGAAAACTGGGCATACTAAATTATTTTAGTAACTTTGAAATCCAGTCATCCCTCCCTTCTGCTCTGCTGGTTGTTGTTGTATTTTTTATTATTGAAAATTTGATTTTTTTTTTTTTTGCTGTTGTTTAGTAATTTTCCTTGACCAGTGTTTGTAGTTTCTGTAGTATGAACTTTTAATTTTGTTTAATTTTTAGTTTTGGCTTTGTAGGTGTCATTCCTGGATCAGCATAGCTCTCTGTGCTCTTTCTTTACTCTTCACACAGTCCTGAACATGCACACGGATTTCCAGATCTAGCAATATGTAAGAGGTTTTCAGTCACTGGAAAAGACCCTGGAGCTGGGAGGGGTTGGGGGCAGGAGGAGAATGGGATGACCGAGGATGAGATGGCTGGATGGCATCACTGACTCGATGGACTTGAGTCTGAGTGAACTCTGGGAGTTGGTGATGGACAGGGAGGCCTGGTGTGCTGCGATTCACGGGGTCAGAAAGAGTCAGACACAACTGAGTGACTGAAATGAACTGACGGGACATGTGAATCCCCACATTATCTTTTTAAATTTTTGGCTGGACTCTTTTTAGCCCCAGCTTGCAACACAGCCCTAGGAACCTGCACAATCTACCTTTCCTAACTGCTACTGATTTTAATTGTCAGCCCCACCCTGGGAATGAAGCTTCTCTGTGGAGCTGCAAGTCAGGTCAAAATTGGCTGCTGGTCTCCATGGGACCATACAAGCAGCTGGCAGGGAGAAGGGAGCATCCCCAAGTTAAAGTGTCATAGACTCCACTGCTCTCACTGAGGGTCGGTAGGTTTCTTCCACAAACACTTTTAATTTGTTGTGTGCCTTTATTTAAATATCCAGAGTTCTGAAATGGTTGCTTTAATAATCTTGCCAGGGTTGTCACTGCGTTTTGAGGAGAGATGATTTACTGAGGTGCTTCCTTCACCATCTGGAAGTTTCACCTCTGCATAGTAAATTACATGGATATTTACCTAAATGGTCTTCCAGCTACTCAGGCCAAGCCAATTGTTGCTGTTGGGCGGGGCGGGGGGGCTGTTTCCAGTGTTGTTATGTGGAATATGAATAGGTTATGGACGGAGGAGCCTGGTGGGCTATAGTTCATGGGGTTGCTGAGAGTTGGACATGACTGAGCGACTTCACTCTCACTTTTCACTTTCATGCATTGGAGAGGAAATGGCAACCCAATCCAGTGTGCTTGCCTGGAGAATCCCAGGGACAGGGGGAGCCTGGTGGGCTGCCATCTATGGGGTCACACAGAGTCAGACAAGACAGCAAAAACCTCAAAAGTCTTATTTTATAAACTCTTACAGACATATTTTCCTTAGGTGGGATACAAAACCCTTACCCAAAGAGGTTTCATCACATCCAGTCCACCCACTTTCCAGTGTTCTTTCCCTTCATCAATTTATTGTCACTGAGCACCTGTCACTGGCCTGGAATAGTGTTCACTGCTAGGGAGACAACACAAAGAATATAGAATAAATTAGACTTAAATTACTATATTGAGTCAATTAAAACTAATTTCAAATTTTCCTTTTTAAAAATTTTATTTTCAGTTGGAGGATAACTGCTTTACAATATTATGATGGTTTCTGTCATACACCAGCATGAATCAGCCATAGTATACATGTGTCCCCTCCCTCCTGAACTTCCTTCCCACCTTCCTTCCCATCCTATCTCCTCTAGGTTGTCACAGAGCACAGAGTTTCCTTTGAAGGCTGTTCACTGTAAAATGTGGTATCTGATATTTGGCTTTTTGTTGTTGTGCAGAAGCTTAGTCATGTCCAACTCTGTGACCCCATGGACTGCAGCATGTGTCTTCCCCGTCCTTCACCATCTCCCAGAGCTTGCTCAGACTCATGTCCATTGAGTCAGTGATGCCATCCAACCATCTCTTTCTCCTTCACTTGTCTTTCAACTTGACTTCAGAAAAATTAAGGAGAACCATTTATTCAGACTTTTATATTAGGGAAATTCTAAGCAGTGAATATTTTTCAATCATGAGTTTCCATAAAGAACCCACGCTCATTTTAAAATAAGCTACAGAGCCACTGAGATTGGAGTTGAGATATCTATTGAAAATGGCATCAACAAACAGATAATCATGTAAATCTTTGATGAAATGAACCTTTTGCACACTTCAAAAGCATCACATCACTGCAAACCTGGCAAGTAGTTGCAATGATCAGAGTAATTCATATTCAAATTCACCATGTTTGTTTATAGTGTTGATAGTCCCAGATGTGCTAGTATTGTAGAAGAGACATTAAGAATAATTTTTTAATATTTAAAATACTGTTTTCACTGAGAGACCTATAGCATTTCCAATTTAAAAAGTTCTTTTGTGATTTGAAGCTAGTTCTTTCAGAGGAGCTGCATTGCTTGGAGACTGTGTCATCATAGTTCTGCTTTCTCCTTGAGTAGACCCCGCCCCCTACTCCAGTCACCTTAATCATTTCGGCAAGGAGCAATCACATCCAGACACTGGGTTCTAGTCAGTCAGTGCTTCTCTCTCTTAGCTCCCTGCAGCCTTGCTCCTTCCTCTCCCTTTCTGTCGGGTGAGGAGAGTGCTACCATGACAGGTCTATTCTGTTAAGAGGACTTTCTAAGATCACAGAAGCAGAGAAATCTTATATAAGAAGGAACAGACTTAAAGGTCACATTTTCAGTATAAAAATATATTCTCCAGAGCATTCTTAATAGATAATCAGATAATCATTCAACCAGTGCTTAAAGCAAGATTTTCCAATTTAGGTTACATTTTTTTTCTCAATCAGCTTCCATCTGGAAGCAATTGCATGGTGTTGTGAAGTCAAATTTAGAAACTATGAGAACTGAAATATATTTTCTCCTAATATGTGATAAGATCTGAGCCAATGGATTAGCCTCTTTGGGTTTCAATATCCTTACTGACTCGATGGACATGAGTTTGAGCAAGCTTCAGGAGTTGGTGATGGACAGGGAAGCCTGGAGTGCTGCAGCTTAAGGGGTTGCAAAGAGTCGGACACGACTGAGAGACTGAACTGAACTGATCCTTACTTGTAAAACAGAGATTTCTCATTTATCTTACCTATTTCCCCTAACTTATCCCAAAGGAGACACAGAGCCTTATTCTTAAAGCATCAACATAACAAATATATTAGGAGATTTACATAATCCTTGCCACCTGCAAGGTGTTGCTGTACCACTTTAATTTAGATAGTTACTCTAGAAATATCTGAACCAAATTGTTGTATATAAGCATTTAGGTCAACTTTCACCACAGCCTAAATGACCCATCTCTTCCTGAGAAACAGAGAAGGAATACTGCTGCTGCTGCTGCCGCTGCTGCTGCTAAGTCGCTTCAGTCGTGTCTGACTCTGTGCGACTCCATAGACGGCAGCCCACCAGGCTCCCCCCGTACCTGGGATTATCCAGGCAAGAACACTAGAGTGAGTTGCCATTTCCTTCTCCAATGCATGAAAATGAAAAGTGAAATAAAGTCGCTCAGTCGTGTCTGACTCTTAGCGACCCCATGGACTGCAGCCTACCAGGCTCCTCCGTCCATGGGGTTTTCCAGACAAGAGTACTGGAGTGGTTTGCCGTTGTCTTCTCCAGAAGTAATACTGATTGCTGACTTATTAGAATATTCTTTCTATTTTTGGTGATGTCAAAGGAGATATGTTAAATACTCTGGTTCTAAAAGTAGGGCAGTGTAATTTATAATTATTTTCAAAATTTTTATCCCCTACCTTATCATTTTTCCCAAGGTTATTCTTCATTATATCCTCATTAAAAATAACAAACACTGAAATATCTATAATACAAAATTAACAGAAAACTAATGTGATCTTTTTCACTAAATTTTGCTCAGATTTAAGGCTGAGCAGCATATAAATGCAGCAGTATCCTCAAACTGGAATTCCCCTAGCAGGGCTCTGAGGGTTTCCTGTAACAAAGGCTCGAATTTGTCAAGAAAATTATGCAACCCTAATATGGAAGATAACATTTCCCACTAGGATTGAGATGTTTAAAGTGAGTGTTTGTGTGTAGCCTTTTAGATCCAACCTATATGTTTCTTTAAACTACAATGCAAAGCTAAAATGTGAAGACTACATAAACAAATATAAACAAACAGTAAATAAAAACAGAAGTTGCACAGTCAGCATCAGATTTGCCTTTGGTTTTGGCTGATTTTATTCTGTGGTATAATGGAAAGTGAAAATGAAAGTCTCTCAGTCGTGTCTGATTCCTTCTAACCCCATGGACTATACAGTCCATGGAATTCTCTAGGCCAGAATACTGGAGTGGGTAGCCTTTCCCTTCTCCAGGAGATCTTCCCAACCCAGAGATCGAACCCAGGTCTCCTGCATTGCACTCAGATTCTTTATTAGCTGAGGCCCAAGGGAAGCCCAAGGATACTGCAGTGGGTAGACTATCCCTTCTCCACTGGATCTTCTCAACCCAGGAATCGAACCAGGGTCTCCTGCATTGCAGGCCGATTCTTGAGCAACTGAGCTATCAGGGTATAATGGAAAGGACACATAATTCTATAAATATACCACCATTTGCAAAAGAGAAATGCTTCTTGTGTGAAGTTTTAAGTGCATCTTTTTTGTTGACCTTTACTTTTCTATTATGATATCCTGAAACAAGGCAGAGAAGGGGCAATGGAACCTCTATATATTTAATGAACCAGGGATGCCATAAATTGGCACCAGTCTTTTGAAGAATGTAGTAGTTCTGTGCATCTCTCACACCACTGTGATAAAATATAATCAGTTCAGTCCAGTCTCTCAGTCATGTCTGACTCTTTGCGACCCCATGAACTGCAGCATGCCAGGCCTCCATGTCCATCACCAACACCCAGAGCTTGCTCAAACTCATGTCCATTGAGTCGGTGATGCCATTCAACCATCTTATCCTCTGTTGTCCCCTTCTCTTCCTGCCTTGAATCTTTCCCAGCATCAGGGTCTTTTCCAATGAGTCAGCTCTTTGTATCAGGTGGCCAAAGCTGGAGTTCCAGCTTTAGCATCAGTCCCTCCACTGAATGTTCAGGACTGATCTCCTTTAAGATGAACTGGTTTTATCTCCTTGCGTCCAAGGGACTCTCAAGAGTCTTCTCCAACACCACAGTTCAAAAGCATCAATTCTTTGGTGCTCAGCTTTCTTTATGGTCCAACTTTCACATCTATACAGGAAAACATAATACTTGATATTGAATCCTGTGGAAAGATTTCTCAGAATAAGTACTTGGGAGATTTCAGTGAGTAGATGCTATAGGCATTTATATAGTTATTCAAGATAAAAGACTTCTGAATATGTGCTTATATGTGTGTCCATGGCCATGACCATATCTGTATCCACCAAACATGCTGAGGTGTATGAGTTTTTAAGAATTAAGTTCCATGAAGTAGTCAGTTTGGGCGGGCATAACGTTGATAGGTGAACCGTGAACTTCCAGATGTTCAAGCTGGTTTTAGAAAAGGCAGAGGAACCAGAGATAAAATTGCAAAAATCCATGGATCATCAAAAAAGCAAGAGAGTTCCAGGAAAACATATATTTCTGCTTTATTGACTATGCCAAAGCCTTTGACTATGTCAGTTCAGTTCAGTTCAGTTGCTCAGTTGTGTCTGACTCTTTGCGACCCCATGAATTACAGCATGCCAGGCCTCCCTGTTCATTACCATCTCTCGGAGTTCACTCAGACTCACGTCCATCGAGTCCGTGATGCCATCAAGCCATCTCATCCTAGGTCGTCCCCTTCTCCTCCTGCCCCCAATCCCTCCCAGCATCAGAGTCTTTTCCAATGAGTCAACTCTTCGCATGAGGTGGCCAAATTACTAGAGTTTCAGCTTTAGCATCATTCCTTCCAAAGAAATCTCAGGGTTGATCTCCTTCAGAATGGACTGGTTGGATCTCCTTACAGTCCAAGGGACGGACTCTCAAGAGTCTTCTCTAACACCACAGTTCAAAAGCATCAATTCTTCGGCGCTCACCCTTCTTCACAGTCCAACTCTCACATCCATACATGACCACAGGAAAAACCATAGCCTTGACTAGACAGACCTTAGTCGGCAAAGTAATGTCTCTGCTTTTGAATATACTATCTAGGGTGGTCATAACTTTTCTTCTAAGGAGTAAGCGTCTTCTAATTTCATGGCTGCAGTCACCATCTGCAGTGATTTTGGAGCCCCCAAAAATAAAGTCTGACACTGTTTCCACTGTTTCCCCATCTATTTCCCATGAAGTGATGGGATCCGATGCCATGATCTTCGTTTACTGAATGTTGAGCTTTAAGTCAACTTTTTCACTCTCCTCTTTCACTTTCATCAAGAGGCCTTTTAGCTCCTCTTCACTTTCTGCCATAAGGGTGGTGTCATCTGCATATCTGAGGTTATTGATATTTCCCCTGGCAATCTTGATTCCAGCTTGTGTTTCTTCCAGTCCAGTGTTTCTCATGATGTACTCTGCATATAAGTTGACTGTGTGGATCACAATAAACTTTGGAAAGTTCTGAAAGAGATGGGAATACCAGATCACCTGACCTACCTCTTGAGAAACCTGTATCCAGGTCAGGAAGCAACAATTAGAACTGGACATGGAACAACAGACTGGTTCCAAATAGGAAAAGGAGTACATCAAGGCTGTATATTGGCACCATGCTTATTTAATTTCTAGGCAGAGTACATCATGAGAAACACTGGGCTGAAAGAAGCACAAGCTGGAATCAAGATTGCCAGAAGAAATATCAATAACCTCAGATATGCAGATGACACCACTCTTATGGCAGAAAGTGAAGAAGAACTAAAGAGCTTCTTGAAGAAAGTGAAAGAGGAGAATGAAAAAGTTGGCTTAAAACTCTACATTCAGAAAATGAAGATCATGGCATCCGATCCCATGGGAATTGGCAAATTGATGGGGAAACAATGGAAACAGTGGCTGACTATTTTTCGGGCTCCAAAATCACGGCCGATGGTGACTGCAGCCATGAAATTAAAAGACGCTTACTCTTTGGAAGGAAAGTTATGACCAACCTAGATAGCACATTAAAAAGCAGAGACATTACTTTGTCAACAAATGTCTGTCTGGTCTAGGCTATGGTTTTTCCAGTAGTCATGTATGGATGTGAGAGTTGGACTACAAAGAAAGGTGAATGCCAAAGAACTGATGCTTTTGAACTGTGGTGTTGAAGATTCTTCAAAGTCCCTTGGACTGCAAGGAGATCCAATCAGTCCATCCTAAAGGAGATCAGTCCTGGGTGTTATTGGAAGGACTGATGTTGAAGCTGAAAGTCCAATACTTTGGCCACCTGATGGGAAGAGCTGACTCATTTGAAAAGACCCTGATGCTGGGAAAGGTTGAGGGCAGGGGGAGGGGACAACGGAGGATGAGATGGTTGGATGGCATCACTGACTCAATGGACATGAGTCTGGGTGAACTCTGGGAGTTGGTGATGGACAAGGACGCCTGGTGTGCTGCAGTCTATGGGGTCACAAAGAGTTGGACACAACTGAATTCAACTTTGATGCCATTTGCTAATAGTCATAAAATCCCTTTTATGAGAGGAAAAAGAAACTGTTCCCTTCATACATGTTATCCCTCTAACAGTAAGTAGATGCTCTACATGCAGCTCTTTTTATCACTCTTTGCAAACAGCAAAAAGGAAAGACATGGAGGACTGACCAGGAATCTTACCTTCAGGGAGGACTCTATCGAGCAGAGGCTGGTGGAGAAATGTATCATGGAGATGTATGTGACGGAAAAAACTTCTGGTTCTACCTATTCACCTCATTGTGGTTGAAGTCAGCTTTCTCTTTACATGCTACCCAGAAAAATCAGACTGGAACAGAGATGACCAGCTAAGTAAGAAGCTTTTTCCCCAAGCACTTTCATGATGCGTTTCCTTTATATCATCTTTAGAAAATGAGTCAGTACACCCACCAAAATTTGAAATATTTTCAGGAAATGACATGTTTTCCACAAGATCAGTTTTCATTTTTAGTTTTTAATGAACATTTAAGGTTCATATACAAAAGCCAACAGAGCAATAAGTCAATCATGAAATAACATACAGGGAAATCAAATGGAAAATAACTCATTTACAATTTCTCAGCACTGAAGCACTATGCTCTGGCTGCAGTGGATTGTGGTCAGTGTTTCAGACAGTGTATGCTCAGGTCAGATGCCAAGACTGTCATCACACTACTTTTTGTTTTAAGACCATTTCTTTCTTGGTCATTGTTCAGTTAGTTGGTAGAGGGGTGGGTGGTCAGAGGGACAGAAGTAAGTTTCACTCCCACTCCACCAAAAAAAAATTTTTAAGCAGTTAAATTTTTCCTTGGGGAAATATTTTATCTGTTAATCTAACATACTATATGCGTCTATTATTAAATGTCTGCATAAGTATTTATTTTATTTCTTAACATAAGATCATGCAGTAGTTTTAATTTCAGAGCAATTAAATTCTTTAATTTCAAAGAATTATCAAAGGCAATTAGTGCTGTACATAAATGCCCACAGTTGAATTTTCAATGCAAAGTGTGCTCTTTGTGATATCTGTTTCTTGTGAGAGTTGGTCAAGTAATAATCATGGAGCATTTCCTAAAATATTTATTTGCTGGGAAAATTTGTATGAAATGACATCTGAAGTATAAAAAACAGTGTTAGGTAACACTTGGAACAGTTAAAAATATGCTTGTTTGTAAACTATCAGCGTAAGGCGCTGAGCATCTGAGTGTCAGTGCCATGTCTCCTGTTTTGCTAGAAAGTGGCTTGATTTATTTATCAATGTGTCATCTCCCGAAACATCTGACATTATATATAGAAACATCAAGGCAATATTATTTGTACATATAATTAAACATGCAAAAATTTCCTGAAAGATAGTGCCCAAATAAAGGAGGCCCCCAAGTTCAACCTCTCCTTGGTGCCCGTCACTGACGTATGGCTCTCTTGCAGTTTGGGAGCACAAAAGGTCATTTTGGAGAGAGGTAGCCCCTTTAATCACTGGCTCCCTATTCAAATATGTTGCCCAGTAGACTAGGTTGAAAGTGCCAAACAGAAGTGGGAATATAATTCGGGACATTTTGTCAATCTTGCTGATGCTGTTGTAAGTCTTTTTGTTATCAGAAGTCTTGTCTTCAGGTTTTACTGAGGCTGAAGAGGCATTTGTGGTCCCTGCAGGGGTCTGCCCTTTGGGATGTTTGGGGGTGGGTCATCTTCCCCGTAGTATAAGCATTAGTTGACTTATTTATTGTAAGCTCACGCTCCTTTTTCTGCAAAATACAAGAAGAATGTAAGGGCATGATGTTTGCAAGCAACTATCAGCTCTCACGGAGAAGGCAATAGCACCCCCACTCCAGTACTCTTGCCTGGAAAATCCCATGGATGGAGGAGCCTGGTAGGCTGCAGTCCATGGGGTTGCTAAGAGTTGGACACGACTGAGTGACTTCACTTTCACTTTTCACTGTCATGCACTGGAGAAGGAAATGGCAACCCACCCAGTGTACTTGCCTGGAGAATCCCAGGGACGGGGGACCTGGTAGGCTGCCGTCTCTGGGGTCGCACAGAGTCGGACATGACTGAAGTGACTTAGCAACATCAGTTCTCAAAAGGGATAGAGACAGACAGGGGTATCAGCTTATCTCTGGCGGACAGCCTTCCACAGACTTCTAGGCTTAGAACCCCGTGGGGCCAGTCTTAGATGTGAAATTCCAGAACAGGGAGAACAGTTTATGGTAGAAAAGTTAGGAAATGGTTCCCTTTGGTTCAGCGAGGACAGGAATGGACTGGGCAGGGGGACAGTGGCCTTCTGGAATGTGACAACATGCTCTGTCGTCATAGGGATTTGGGTTATACAGGTGAGCATGTTCGTCAAAGCTTCTCAAGAGTACACTTAGTGTTTGTGCACATCATACTATAAATTTTTGCTTCAAAAGAATTCAACAGTAAACAAATATTGAACTCTAATTAGTGATATGCTTGCTGAATTATTTAGTGGGAAATGCATTATTTACTTTAAATCCATCAAGAGTTAAGAAGCATTGATGGATTGAGGACGGATGGATGGGTGAATGGATAGATAGAGGTTCAGTTCAGTTCAGTTCAGTCGCTCAGTTGTGTCCGACTCTTTGTGACCCCATGAATCGCAGCACGCCAGGCCTCCTGCCCATCACCAACTCCAGGAGTTCACTCAGACTCATGTCATCAAGTCAGTGATGCCATCCAGCCATCTCATCCTCTGTTGTCCCCTTCTCCTCCTGCCCTCAATCCCTCCAAGCATCAGAGTCTTTTCCAATGAGTCAACTCTTTGCATGAGGTAGCCAAAGTACTGGAGTTTCAGCTTCAGCATCATTCCTCCAAGGAAATCCCAGGGCTGATCTCCTTCAGAATGGACTGGTTGGATCTCCTTGCAGTCCAAGGGACTCTCAAGAGTCTTCTCCAACACCACAGTTCAAAAGCATCAATTCTTTGGCACTCAGCCTTCTTCACAGTCCAACTCTCACATCTATACATGACCACAGGAAAAACCATAGCCTTGAATAGACAGACCTTAGGCAGCAAAGTAATGTCTCTGCTTTTGAATATACTATCTAGGTTGGTCATAACTTTTCTTCCAAGGAGTAAGCTAGGTGGCGATGACAGAAGCATAGTAAAATGTTAACAGCAGAGGTTTTCATTGTATAATTTTTCAACATTTCCACGTTTTGCAAATTTGCATGATAGAATGTTGGGGAAAATTCTGTTCTTTTACCAAGTTAACATAGACTCATTGAATTAAATTTAGAAAAACATAGGAATACATTAAAGATAATATATCACCATCTTGGTGACCAAGACAGAACGCCATCAGCACTCCAGAAGGTCACCATGCCCTTCCCAGCCCATGTCTGTCCTCACTCCAGCAAAAGGAACCACCATTCTGAGTTTTTATGCCATCAACTATTTTGCCTACTCTAAAATTTCACATCCAAGACAGTATTACTCACAATAGCAAAGATTGGTAACAACAAGTATCCATCAATAGATGAAGTTAAACAAAATACACATATATGTATATATATATACACACACACAGCTGAAGTGACTGACCATGAATATACATACATACATAAATATATATATATATGCCCCACTCTTTTGCGGCCCCATGGACTGTAGCCCACCAGGCTCCCTGTCCATGGGATTTCCCAGGCAGGAATACTGGAGTGGGTTGCCATTTCCTCCTCTAGGGGATCTTCCCAACCCAGGGATCAATCCTGTGTCTCCTGAAATGCAGGTGGATTCTTTACTGCTGAGCCACCAGGGAGGCCTCATACTATATACTACACACACACACACACACACACACACACACACACACACCCCTGGAATACTATTCAGCCATAAAAATGAAGAAAATCCTGCCATTTACAACAGGGATGGACCTTGAAAGCACTGTGCTAAGTGAAATAAATCAGACAAAGACAAATACTGTATGACTTCACTTACATGTAGTAAACAAAAAGCTGAACTCACAGATACAGAGAGCAGATTGGGGGTCAGCAGAGGTCAGGGTGGGGTGGGCAAAGTGGATGAAGGTGGTCAAAAGGTACAAACTTCCAGTTTTAAAATAAATAAGATCCAGGAAATGTAGTGCACAGCCTGGTGACTATAGTTTTAAAAAAGAAAAGAAAGGATCCGTCTACAATTCGGGAGACCTAGGTTCAATCCCTGGGTTCGGATGATCCCCTGGAGAAGGAAATGGCAATCCACTCCAGGACCATTGCCTGGAAAATCCCATGGACAGAGGAGCCTGACAGGCTACAGCCCATGGGGTCGCAAAGAGTTGGACACGACTGAGTGACTTATGCCCAAACATATGTGAAAGGTAAAAGGCAGAGAGGAAGGGCATGGAGAGGGAGCAGGAAGCAGCGGTGGAAAGCGAGGTTGAGTACGCGTGCGCACAGACCCAGGGAGCACGAGAACCCGGCCCGCGGCGAGGACGACCATGAGCCCCAGAGCAGGGCGGGCCTGTGAGCAACTGTGCAGGAGGGCTCTCTGCAGACCCCGTGGCTCTGCGCGCACCCGTGCGGGGCTGCCTCCAGCCTGACAGACCAGCGTCTTGTGCAGCCTTCACGTCCTGGGGTAAGCAGGGCAGAGCACACACTGGAGGACAGCAGAGTGGTCTCAGGCACGGGTGTCCTGCTCGAGGGAGGCGGCGCACAAGCCTGAGGACCGCCACGGTGGTGCTCCTTCCGGGGAAGACTTGCTGCCCAGCGCAGGGGCACAGAGGCCAGCAGACCACTCCCTTCACGGTCGACCTGAACTTTTTCCTCTACCCTTTCACAGGTGTTCACCCCTAAAACGGAGAAGGCAATGGCACCCCACTCCAGTACTCTTGCCTGGAAAATCCCATGGACGGAGGAGCCTGGTAGGCTGCAGTCCATGGAGTCGCCAAGAGTCGGACAGGACTGAGTGACTTCACTTTCATGCATTGGAGAAGGAAATGGCAACCCACTCTGGTGTTCTTGCCTGAACAGGGGACGGGGGGAGCCTGGTGGGCTGCTGTCTATGGGGTCGCAGAGTCGGACATGACTGAAGTGACTTAGCAGCAGCAGCAAAAGCAGCACCCTAAAAACTGCCTGGCACCCCCAACTCTGAAGACCCCAACAGGTAATGATGGCAAGCAGTTTGGTGTTCAAGTTTTCTCCGCCTGTATGTAAAAGCCAGTTCACACAAAAAAGAATAACGATACGCTTCCTTATTCGTGCTCACTACCATGTCTAAAGTAGGGCTTGCTGGCAGGGATGCCTGCAAATACCCTGATGCCTCCACTGGCCGAGGGCATGGGACACCCCCCCCCCCCCGCCTCTGCTCCACAACCTTTGGGGGCAACACCCAGTCTTCCAGGAGATCAGTGCTGGTCTGGAATAAGACAAGCTACTTTACCTCCAAGCCCTCCTCTCCCTTCTGGTCTGTATTCAGACCTGTGATGAGTGGGAAGGACAGGGAAGCTGCGTGCGGGAAAATGAGGTGGCTTACATGATGACAGCCCACTTGGTGACATTCAGGGCCATTCCGCCTTCCTCCTAGGCTCACAGACACAGGCTTGATGGCCTCAGTTCCTGGCGCACCTCCCAGCTGGCTGCCCCACTCAAGGGGGCCGCCTCCAGTCCACCGTCACCAGGCCCATAGCAAATGTTCACCTCCCTGCAACACAGTGCTGGGAAGCCCCTCTCCCAGACTTCATGTTTGTTGGGGTACGAACACCCCTGTGGCTCTGCCTATTGGGACCCTGCAGTCAAGAGCCCCCAGTCCGAGAGTCCCCTTCCTCTGCAGTGTTCTCCCAGCTCTCCGCCAACCACCCGCTCTGCTCAGCTGGCTCCTGCCCCTGTCACCTCCTCCAGACACACCTGTCTGGGAGAGTCATGCCTGTCAAGCCCCCGCCCCCAACAACCCCCCCGGCACCTCTCCTGCCTTCACGGGCCTGCCTTCACGGGCCTGATACGGGCCCACTAGGCCTTCCTCCATCTCCATACAGGTGAGCTGGGCCTGGAAGCAGGTCTTTCTTGCATGACTAAAACCTCGGGTGTGGGAGTGGACTCACAGTGCTTGAAGTAGGGAAGAATCTGATGGGCCAAGTCAAATCAGAACTTTGGACTTTTCGTAAGAAAAGTTGAATGAAAAAACAGCTGTGCAGCTGTGGTTGTGCACCCCTGAGTGCCCTCAGCAGCAGCAGAGTATCCAGGCACCATCGTGGATCTGGGGTCTGGGGTCCAGTCTCCAGGAAGGCCCCAGGACTTCCCTTGTGATGATTTCCAAAGGACAGATGGAATTTCACGTTCAAGCCTGTTCTGGCAACTCTGGCCTGCTCATCTCTCATCTCTCACTTGCTCGTTTATTTTATCTATGGTATAATGAGCACTTTACCACGTGCTATTTCTCTTTTCCATTTATGTTATTTTCCTTTCCCCAAGGACCTGGTTCAAGTTGGAATGTTGCACAACCTTTTTCCTCAAATATTTTTAGACTCAGGCACCAATCTCTTTCTGTATACTCAGCACTTAATTGCTCTGTACAGAAAAATGCTTCCCCATGATAACTCTTGCCTCGTTTAAGCAAGCCAGATCATCTCATGAGTAGAATCGGGTGTGTTTGCTGTTGTGTTGCTTTCAACAATTCAAACCTTCATGACCTTCAGCCACCTTGCAGAAGACACTGCATGGTGAAGTGGCAAAAGAATGAGCAGAACCATTGACTGTACAATTCAAAACTGGGTAAGTAGTCCCTGAACAGACAGAAGGTACATCATCAAAAGTCATAGGCCTGAGGATAAACAAGCCCAAACCATCAACATGAAATCCGATCTTTCCCTTGAATGAAGCTGGTGATTGAAAATAAAGTTAAAACAGGACCTGTTATAAGACTTTGTAAGGTCCTTGAATATAAGGGAAGGAATCATTTTTCAGGGGGAGGGACATAGGAAAGAGAAACACTTGGCCTTAGAGTTGGACATAAAGTCAGGCCTGTTTTCTTTGGAGTAAGGAGGAAAATGAAGTCAGTACCTTGATCTTGGCTGCTTCCAAGGCTTTTTCCCATCCCAGGCCCAGCCTCTCTTTGTGAAATAGTTGACGGTGGCAAACTCGATCAGCGCAGAGAACACAAAAGCGTAACACACGGCTATGAACCAGTCCATGGCTGTTGCGTAAGCCACTTTGGGCAGAGAGTTCCGGGCGCTGATGCTGAGGGTCGTCATGGTCAGCACCGTGGTCACCCCTGGTTAACGATACGGGGAAGACAATGGAACAAGAGTCAGCTCTATCCCCAGACCCCAGGATAACACTCCTGCATGAGACAGAGACAGAAAGAAACTGTCTCAGCCCAGGTCTCTCTACGAGTCTCATAGCACTACACGTTCCTTTAAACACTGCTAGTGTCCTTATCTTGTCTGTTGTCTCCTTCGCTGGAACATGGATCAAGGCGAGCAGGGATTGGGCCTGATTTGTACACACACCTAACTGCATCCCTGTTGTCCTGACCTGAGCCCTGCAGAGAGCGGATGCCCAACACGGGTAAGTTAGAAGACTGGGGCGTCTTTGTGTTTCTCAGAAAAGTCAAGCTGAGATGGGCAGGGATGTCCCCACGGCTCTGGGGAAGCACTTCACAAAGACTCACTGTGCTCCTGACAAACTGTGGGATCCAGAAAACTCACTCGTAAAGCAGACTCGCTTTCACATGGACCTGCTGGGGCCTGTGGACTCTGAGGACCCAAGGGCAACAGAAGTACCACATCTGAATCTAGGTCTTGGCGCTCCCTCTAAGAAAGATCTGGGTCACCTCGAGGCTGCTGTGCAAGATGCCTGTAGCCATCTGCCTTGTCTTCTAGGGAAATCTGCAGTGAGCATACAGCAAGTCCAGATCCTCAGAGGGAGCTGTTGAGCCTTTACTGGGCATCTGCTAGGGGCCAGCCCCCTGATCTAAGCTACATTCTGGATGGGTGTCAGTACTCACATTTGGCAGGTGAGGAGCGTAAAGATTTAAAAATAGTAATGTGCTCAAATTCGCCAGCTGGCAAATGAGAGCCAATACTAGACCCAGGTCTGCTGAACGCTTACTGCCCATGTAGCTCCCACAAGCTCTGTCTTTCCTCTTAGCACAGTTTTGCTTGCATAAGGGTACATGTCTGTGCACGGGGTGTGAGTGCAATGCAGCTCTTCCAGCGGAACTGTGCGCCACCCTCCCCAGATTCAGAGGATGAAGTCCTAATCTCTGGAACTCAGAATTACTTTCCAGATCTTTCTTAGAAACATGGTGTTTACAGAAGTAATGACGTTACAATGAGGTTATTAGGGTAGGCCTTAATCCAATATGACTGGTGTCTCTCTCTCTCACAC
This sequence comes from Nanger dama, assembly GCA_917880005.1. Classification (NCBI taxonomy): domain Eukaryota; kingdom Metazoa; phylum Chordata; class Mammalia; order Artiodactyla; family Bovidae; genus Nanger; species Nanger dama. The sequence continues at coordinate 3,906,053 of CAKJTW010000044.1, read as the reverse complement.
ACACACACACACTCCCAGGGAAACCCCCATGTGAAGCCCAGAATTATGCTGCCACATGCCAAGAAACTACCAGAAACTAGGAGAGAGGCCAGACACAGAGCCTTCATTCAGAGAAAACCAACTCTGCTGATTTGGGCCTTGTAGCTTCCAGAACAGTTTACTCCAGGCAGTTAACTTCTAGCTTAAGCCCTCAGTGGGAGGAACTCTACTAGGGCAGCCCCAGGAAACAGCATCAAGAGTGTAATGTTGCTGGTGGTCACAGCAGCTTAGTGTTCATTCAGTGTCATCCTTCAGAGATATTTACATACCCTCACCAAACATGGCACTGTGCATGGAATTGACGCTTAATGAGAAATCAGTGGTCACCTTTGATTTTTCTTAGAAATCCAGCTCATCACTGTGCTAGAGAGCAGTGGTCTGTATGTGACCTTAAACAGGCTTCTTGTGTCTCCTCGAGTCTTTTAACATCCTAACACTAGTTGAAAATCTCTATGAGGAAGCAGACTGGAACACAAGGCATCCTCCAAACTAAAATTTTTTCCTTACCCATCTACTAATGTTCTCCTAAAGAGCTGGGGGAACACTGTCTAGCCACAAGCCAACCCCCACACCTTCCTGATGCTAAATCAGAGGAGGCGGATAAAGCAAGTGGTTGGAGGCAGAAAGCTGGTTGCACAGAAGCAGTCCTGAGCCCTTCCTGGAAATCTCCAGGATCTCCGGCTTCTTCCACCTACAGGAGTTTTGGCAGGAATGCAGGGCACCTTTCCTTCTTTGGAAGAAAAGTAAAATAGGAAGAGCTGAGGTGGGAACAGTACTTACAGTTTAGAAAGATGTGACTATCCATTACAACTGACCCATAAAATTACTTTTAATGTTGAACTGGATGAAATGAGCTCCCAAGTAAGAGTTAAACATTGGATCACGTCTGCTGTGTCAAAGGTGCTAGCTAGCTAGATCTGGCTAAATTTGATTTATGTCTCAGGGATGTCAGATAATATTCTAGATTCTTATACATATGTATACATATATACATGTATCATACATGCATATATCTCATATATGTGTTTATTTATACATGTGTTCCTGTTCAGTTGCTTAGTCGTTTCCGAATTTCTGTGGTCCCATGGACTTTAGCCTGCCAGGCTCTTTTGTCCATTGAATTTTCCAGGCAAGAATACTGGACTGGGTTGCTATGCCCTTCTCCAGGGGATCTTCCCGACCCAGGGACCGAGCCCACATTGCTTGCATTCCCTGCATTGGCAGGTGGCTTATCACTGGCACCACTTGGGAAGCTCATATTTATACATATACATACGGTGATACGTAGCGTTTCCCTGGGTCGGGAAGGTCCCCTGGTTGCAAAGAGTTGGACATGACTGAGCAACTAACACACACACGGTAATATGTATTACATTATATATATATATAATCTATTACTATCATATTGTATTTTATATATATAACCTATTACTATCATATCACATGCAACATACTGAGTGCAACTTGGGAGTTAATTTTGAAGTGGCATGCACATTTCAAAGAAAACTGCCTGATAACATAGAAAAGAGTACTTTATGAGACTTGCGAAAATATTGTAGCAAAATCTCATGTAAGACAGATTGCCGGAGATTTCAAAAACACTGTCCTGCCCCACCCCCCGCCCTCAAAAAAAAAAAAAAAAAAAAAAACCAGGCTACTGGTGAAAGGCTTTACAGGAGGAAAAGGATGATCAAATTGCTCTGAACTCTGGTTCAGAAAGCAGCCCTATATCTAGTCTTTTAAGACTGAATTTGTTTTCAAGGTCACAGAATAGACAGGCAGCTCTAGGCTGTTGTTTTCTGGGATGTTAGACTAGGCAGAACACAGCCTGCAGGCCTGGGTTAGGCACACTCACCAAACACTGTCCTGGCGGGAACTGATTCTCGGTTCAGCCAAAAGGACACTTGTGACAAGATCACGGTCATGATGCAGGGGAGGTAGGTCTGGATGACAAAGTAGCCAATCTTCCTCTTCAGATGGAAATGAGCTGTCATGATTGTATATTCACCTGCAAATAAGCAAACCAGTGCAGCCAGCCACCTAAAGGAAGTCCCAGAGTCCCGCCCTGCGCTTGCTGCCCCTGGTCAGCCTCCTGGGCGCTCCCTTCTCCCCACCTTCCCTCTGCACACGTGTTTACTTGTCTGGTTTGGGTGAAGGAGAGGCTGGTTGTTTTGTAAGTCTCCTGACCCCCGGCCTCTGAAGAGCCTCTGCGGGGGATGCTTTTCTGGGGAAAATCAGATTTGTGTGTTTTCCTAATCCCTGGTTACAATCTGTGCCGCTCTCCACCTGCCCCCCTCACTGCTACTGCCCTCGGGATTTCAGGATTTAGCCTCTCTACATATAACTCAGGACATCACAGAGCGCTGTCGCGGGTGGAGGGTTTTTCCTCATTTCCTAGCCACAGAGGGCTGACAGGGGTGTGGTGGGCTTCCAGGCCCCCACAGGCTCAGTGCCCCGCCCCCTGGCTAGGGGGGCTGAGAAGCAGCAGACCCAGGAGGTGGCGGGTCCTGACCGCGCCTCCCAGGGACAGCAGGGCATCTCTTTGGCGATGCCCCAGGGCCTTCTCTGGATCTGCCTGGTGGTGTGGGAGGCGAGCGCCGACCTCCCCCTCATTGCGGAAAATGACGCTGCACTGACGGTGAACTGGTAAGGAGCCAAGGCGGCTACCGGGGAGCAGGGGAGCGGGTTGAGACGGGCTCCTTTGCTGCGTGAGTCTGCCTCTCCCTGGGGGAGACAGGAAGGATGCTTCCAGACGTGAAGGCAGAGCTGGGTTGATCTGAGGACAAGAGTCCTTTGACTGATTGGAAGAATCAGACGGTGTGGCCAGTGAGTCTGGCAGAACTGTGGACGTGGGTGGAGGGTCAGGGGGCCTCTGCTGAGGCGGACCCCAGATGGGGCCATCTGTTTGCGGGTGGTCAGACTGCAGCATGCATGGGCTCAGTGTTGGGGCATTGACTGGTTGGAAGCGTGGATGCTTGCTGTTGGAATCAAAGCCCAGCGCTCAGGAAGGTCAGCTGCGGATGTGTCCCTAGGTGCCTTTCCTCACAGCATGAATCAGATCACGTGTGGCAAAACCTGCTCCCTACAGAGGAGGAGACCACACCCCCGCAGGGCGGAGAGCCACCACACTCTCCCCAAAGCCCCAGGCAGGCGAGAGGAGAGACTGGGCTCCGTCCCACAGAAGGAAAGGAGACAGGGACACAGAGGGGCGGGGGCAGGTATGCTTTGGCATGATCTGATTTTGCCTCTCAATACTTGAGAAGAGGGAAACACCATTCTGTTTCTTTGCATTCGGATTTCAAGTTACTCTCCCACTTATAAATTCTTTTGCTGTTATGGTTTTTTTTATTTTTGAGTCGAGGATAGCAATATAAGATAACATTCAAAAAAGGTCATTTTTTTAAATGCAAATAGGGGCAGAATCCCATTTTAAAAATGTTTACAGAATGACATGGAACAGCAGCACTCTTCATTAGCGCCGCACTCCTTAACCCAAGTATCTGCCATGCCCCCTTCCCACTTGTCCCCATAAAACTGGGCCTGCTGCCTCTTCCTTTCCCCTGAACGCAGCAACAGTAGGTTGCAGCAGCCTCTTCCCCAGGCCTGCCAGGCCCTTTCGAGGACACCAGCCCTCTCCAGTGGACGGGCACTGAGTGGAAGGCTGCAATGTCCCTTGCTTCCGGGCAGCTCCCAGGGGTGGTGATGCTGACCGGGGACCATCTGGGGCTTAGAACTCATGCTGCAAGCAGGACTCCCTCCATCCTTCTCCCACATATCTCCTGCCATTTGGTGCCCTGAGGACCCTCCCTTGCTCACAGCCAAGCTGGTGATCATGACCACTGAGGCTGGGGGTCTGAGGACACCCCGTGCTGCTGTGGGCCAGGAATGCACTGCGTTCCTTTGGAGACCCTGCCCACGTGGCATCGGATGACGCCAGGCCTGTGCTGCCCTGAGGGCTCAAGCCAGTCCTGTGCCTGACGGAGTTAACCGCACCTTCGAAGGCTGGGGCGATTTCTACGCGGCTCGCTGTGCTTGCCAAAATTCAACCCCAGGGGAATCCCTGAAATGGTCAAACAGGGAAACAGCAGAGCAGGTAACGGGAAAATGTGCAGGCAGCTCTCTGCCTTTGCTGCAGAGGCTGCTGCTGGCATCTCAGTGCTTGGCAGGATTGTTACATAAGCAGGGCCCGCGGTCACTGATGTTCACATGGGGGCAAACGCACCTCAGATTAACGTCCCTCGTGACCCTTAATGCGGGACGCCACAGCTGCACCTCCATACGCAGCCGGAGGAGGGGCTGGACGCGGCAGCTCCTGTGGCTCAGGAGAGCTGGGGCTGCCCCCGGGTGTGTGCCCACGGTGGGTGCAGGAGAGGAGGGCTACCTGTGCTGGTGCTGATGTTCTCTGTGCCCACGGTCTGCCCCATGAGGTGGTACTGGTTCAGCCTGGAGCCATCTTCTGCCACCACCACTGACTTGGCGGTGCCGTTGGTCCAGACATAGACGACTTCAGAATTAGGATATGCATCTGCACAGCGGGGGACAGAAAGCAGTGTAAGCCTGGGACCATTTGCAGCCTGGTAAAACGACACATTTACAAGAGTAGTGAGAGGGATGACTGAAGAGCCAAATGACCTACAGAAAGCACAGGCAGTCAGACCAGGGCAGAGAGCTCCACAGTCGAAGCCCTTCTCACTTCCACAGGGCAGAGTGCTCAGAAGTCAGGCCCAGTGCTTCCCACGGACTGTCTTCTCTCTGGGTGCACCATCGCACGGGCCAAGACCACAGGGCCTGGGGGCTCTGCCAGCTCCATGCTCTGGGGCCAGGCTCCTGTTCTGTGCTCAGTGCTTCTATCTGAGAACGGGACTGTGACAATGTCGGCCGTCCACTGTTACAACGGAGCTGAGGAGAGCTCCATCAGGGTGTCAGCGGTTCATTAAGAGTCAAAGTAAACACGATGAATCACACAAGAAGCAATGAGTAAGTTCACTGTGCACACACCAGAAAGACAGTTTGCAAAACCGAGAGCTCTCAAATCAAAGCATGGATTGAGGCTCAGAGGTACACTGTTATAAAGCAGCTTGTATAGCAGGAAAGAGTTGACGGCTTATTATTCAAAGTGGTTGGCTGCAATATTAGAATTTTCTTAAGTGATATGGAATTGGTCAGTAGTTACCTCATATCAACCCTGGGAAACAGTTTAAGTTTTACTTCTAATTCTTAGAGGCAAATGACCCAGGTCAAGTTAGCCTTAGAAAATAAGCTAAATTAAGCTTCATTTGTAGGACAAACCTGGTTGTCTGCTCAGTGAGTTTTCATGTCTGGTCTCCATTTGTTTGTGATTCTAATAACTTGCAGCAGTGTTTGACTGCATCAGCCCCTATAAAGGCTTCACTTTGCAGAAGGCACTTGTCCGGTTGTCTGCACTGTCCTGGCAGGCAAGTGATGCAGGCAGCAGGAGCTTTAACCTTGGCGTCATGTCTGTGACTGTTACCTTAACACGGCAAAAGGCACCGTGCAAATGGAATGAAAGCTATGGGCCTTAAAATCAGGAGATTTCCTAGATGATCCCAGTGAACCCAATATAACCACGTTAGTCCTTAAAAACAGAGAACTTTCTCAAGCTGAGGCCAGTCAGAGACTCAGCTCAGAGAGATTTGAAGCAGAAAGAAAGGACTCAACTTCCATTGCTGCTTTTAGAGGTGTAGGAAGGGGCTGTGACCCAAGGTATGGAGTTAGCCCTTCTATGGGCAAGAATGACTCCTGGTGACAGCCAGCAAAACACAGAGACTTCAACCTGCAGATCGTGGAACTGAATCCTGCCCGCGGCCTGAGGGGCTGGATGTGGACTCGCCCCCAGAGCTTCCAGAAGGGAGGGCAGCCCTGCTGGCCACGATTCTGGCCATGGGAAACCCAGAGCTGGGACACCAGGCAAATTCACTGTCTGACCTGTAGAACTAGAAGACAATACACGTGTTGTTCTATTTTTTAATGTTTTAACTATTGAGATACAATGGACACATATCATTGTGTGAGTTTAAGGTGTACAGTGTCATGATTTTATATATGTATATATGCGAAGAGTTGACTCACTGGAAAAGCCTCTGATGCTGGGAGGGATTGGGGGCAGGAGGAGAAGGGGACGACAGAGGATGAGATGGATGGATGGCATCACGGACTCGATGGACGTGAATCTGAGTGAACTCCGGGAGTTGGTGATGGGCAGGGAGGCCTGGTGTGCTGCGATTCATGGGGTTGCAAAGAGTCAGACACGACTGAATGACTGAACTGAACTGAACTGATATTATAAAATGATGACTACAATAAGGCTACTTAATAAATACATTGTTTCAATTAAATTGCTAAGTTTGTGATAACATGTCATGGCAGCAGAAAACACTAGAACAGGTGGATGGAAAATAAACAGGAAGACTGTCTCCCAGAGGAGGGAGACAAATCTACATGAACACGTCATATGTGAGGTGGTAGTGAGTGCTACAGGGAGACACACGCTCTGCCGAGGGAGGGGGTGCAGCTTTCAGTGGGGCGGTCTGGGGAGGTGAGACCGCGGGGCGTCATGGGAAGCGGCGGCCGGGGCGTGTGCCGGTGGAGGGGCGGGGCCTGCAGGGCCCAGGCGCCGAGAGGCGAGGAGGCAGCAGAGGCGCTGGCGCGGCGGCCGCCGCCTGGGAGGACAGGAGCACGCTTCCGGGGGCCTGGGCCACAGGCTTCGGGGACAGCTGGGGTCGCCCCGCCTCCCCGGAGCCGGGAAGGAACCCGCACGCCGAGCGCTCCTCGTGTCCCCGAGGCCCCCGCCGGTGAACCCACACACCTACAGCGTCTCACGGCTGCCACCAGCGCCTTCTGCACAAGCCTGTACGCTGGGCTCCCCGCCCGACGCAAAGAGCTGTGCGCCCTCACAGGGAGGCCTCTGCAGGCGTCTCAGGAGACAGGCGGGCTGGCAGGGGAAGGCGCCCTGGGCGGGGCGGCAGGTTCCGGGACTCCACCAGGCAGGGCCTGGTGCAGGGCTCATGGGCCTGGTGCAGCCACCGCTAGGCAGACGGGCAGGAGTGCACGTGTGGCCACAGGCCTCCACAGAAGGAGCCAGGAGAAGGGTCATGCCAGTGATGAGGACTCCTTCCTACGAAGTGTGCGAGTTTCTCTGCTAGCACACATCACTACCCTTATTCTTGATTTACGTGCAAAATATTTGAAAAATAACAAGTATGGAGCAAACACTGAGTTAACACAGAGGAAACTTCCAGGCCCTCTGTGAACTCACTTTCCCCCACAGGTTCTATTCCAAACTTGACAATCATCACATAATCACTGCATTGTTTGCTCTGTAGTTTTACAGACATCACTAAACAAAGGTGGTTTTTGGGTTTTTTTCGCTATGTTTTCTTCATAAAATCTGACTGTTTTTTACCCGTTTGAATCATGTTTTCTTTACATATTCTGATATAATTTTTTTTGTTCCATGTGTTGTAAACATCTTCTTCAAGTTGTGCCTATATCACTTTGCTCACTTAAAATTTTTTTATAAATGGTAGCTTAAGTGAGTTAAATTTATCAACCTTTTAATCTCTGAATCTTATTTTGAGGCCCTCCTGATCAAAGCTGGAATGCTCCATTTTTAACCAGTAGGGCCTTGATACAGGGAGCTGACTTCTGTACATATTTTCCTATATAAGTATCCAATTGCACCCTCTCCATGAGATTTTCTGTGCTGCCGCCGGAATCATTAAGCCGTTCCTCCCACCCACATCCTTGCAGGGCCTGTTCTGACAAGTAAGGTCTCCTTTGGGCACAGGATTTCTCTGTGGAATTGTCTGTTCTGCTTCCTTTTTCTTCACGATTTCAAGTCCCTCGTCTTACCCAGAGTGCAGAACTCTAGACACCAGCAGCTGGAAGAGCAAGGTGTCCCCTTTTCATCTTCACCCACACACGTGTTAGAATCAGGCTTTCCCCAAAATACTCTGATGAGAGTTATGTTGGACCTGAACCAGATCTACAGATTTAGATTGGGTGACATCACATCTTTGGTATCGAATATTTTTACCAGGGACATGATGTGTATGTAGGTCTCTGGAGTGCAAGTGACTGAAATAAACTTTAAAAACTGTAGTGTTAAGTGCCTGGCATCAAGCTTTCAATTGCTGATTGCCAAGGCACCTGTTTAAAAGGCATTCACCTCATATGAGCATGTTCCCAGATACTCCACTAGATAAAGGACCAACCCACCCATGAGTTCCTCTTCAAGAAAACTCAAGGTGACCTAGATAACTGACAACCTGATGACCCCAATTCTCGCTAGGCAGAACACCTAATTCTCGTTCTTATGTTTTGAATTTGCCAATAAAAATGGAACTGGTGAAACCCTACGCACCCCACCCTGGACCCCAATAAAGGCAGAGCCCTACATCTATGTTCTCCTTCCTCTTTCCCTCACCCATGACTGTGCTGCGTGGCCCCGGGGTGCTCTGTGCCCTCTGAGATCTCTGAGTGATAAACCTGGTTTTTCAAAGCTCCCTTCCTGGCGGTTGCCGCTGAGTATGTTGTGAAGTCGTAACAGGAACCACGGAGGCCCGTCCAGCCTCAGAGAAGGTGTGAGTGGGCTGCCGTGGCTCGTAGGGGCCCTGATGGGCACCCCAAGCATTCCTAGTCACAGTGTGTGTCTGACGGCTAATGATGACCTGAGGGCAACACAGAACAGTGCTCTAGGTGAACACATCTCTCGGTGAGGTCGTACCACTTTCCTCTTTCACTGGGTGTTCTCCCCTCAGACGTGTGTTAGTCAACATGGTTCCAAAGCCCAGTGCGTCTGTCTCTGAGCAAAGCCGCAGCTCCCAGAGTTGGGAACGCTACTTCTCAGGAGGCTCCCTGGCGAGGGGCTCATTAGAACCCTGAGAATTAGTGACACGATTCCAGTGCCGTCTGTGTATTAGTAAGACATCAAACAGAATGATGTGAATAGAGCAGACGTGCTCACCGGTTAATGGGATACTACGGGTGCTACACTTGAATTACACCACAAGTGGAGGCCGAGTGTTCTTGTCATGTGCTTTTAAATTAGCATGACCTTCCCAGTCTCAGGTAATGCAGAAGCGTGTTTTCACATGGGCTGCATTGGAGTCTGCCAGCACAAGTGCATGCTGCTGTAAGTTCCCTTCTCTGTTGCGGGGGATGTGGCCGGCGTGGCGTGGGGGGCTGACGACGCGCTCCACCCTGGCAAGCTGCTTTCCAAGTGTCTGGTCACAGACACAGTCAGGCTTGTGCTGACGGCCCCCTGAGTTCTCCGTAAACAAGGTGAGATTTCCATCTTTCTGTCATTCACACGGCACAGCACCCTGAAGGCTGCAGGCCGTGGAGCTGAGAATGGACTGGAGCAGAGTGGCCACGCTGGGTTCTGGCCGGGGCTGAGTGTGGAGTGGGTGGTGGACGGTGATGAGGCTCCCCGCTGGCCCCAGACTGGCGCAGGCAGCTCGCATCCTGCTGTACTGTGCCCCTGTCCTTTCCCCCAGCTGCTGTGCCCCAGGGCAGGCCGGGCTGCTGCTCTGTGAGGCTGGCCCCAGCCCAGCCATGTTCACAGGGACGAGGGCTGACCACGTCCCACCAGCACCCCTCATCCCAATCCCAATTCACACACCACGGGCTGTGAGTCTGTCCTCTGCCCCAAAGAAGTATAGAGGGCCCCCGACCCCTGGAAGATGTGAGCCGGCCGGGAACTGTGAATCACCATGCTTAGAAAGAAGCACAAACCTTGGGGCAATAGGTCTCAGTGACCCAGGAAGTTCTGAGAGCCAAGGATGACTGGGTGCAGAGACATGCATGAGAGCAGAGAGCACAGAACACGACGCACCTTCCCTCCTCCCCCAACTGTGGAGCTACCTACTGAATGCCAGTATCCTCAAGGAAGATGGGAAGAGGGCAAAGAGCAGGGGGCACAGGGAAGAGGGGGGCCTTTGGAACAAATGAGGCTTTCAGGAGGGGGGGTGGGAGCCCGCCTGGGTGGCCTGGAGAGAAGCCATTCAGGATGCGGGCATGCAGGTGGGAGCTCTGGGGTGGTGGGGGTGCTGACGTGGCAGGGTACAGACCAGACCGCTGGGCACCCGGTCCTGATTCTGCCTGTGGGACTGGGTGTGGCTGGGAACGCAGTCCTGACTCTCCCCATGGGACTGGGTGTGGCTAGGCACATGGTCCTGACTCTCTAGTGGGACTGGGTATGGCTGGGCATGGTCCTGACTCCATGGACTGGGTGTGGCTGGGCACATGGTCCTCACTCTCTGTGGGACTGGGTGTGGCTAGACACGTGGTCCTGACTCTCAGTGGGACTGGATGTGGCTGGGAACATGGTCCTCACTCTCTGTGGGACTGGGCGTGGCTGGGCATGTGGTCCTCATTCTCCATGGGACTGGCTGTGGCTGGGCCCCTGGTCCTCACTCTCCATGGGACTGGGTGTGGCTGGGCACGTGGTTCTGATTCACCCTGTAGGAAAAGGTGTGGCTGGGCACACGGTCCTGACTCTCTGTCGAGTAGGTGGTGGCTGGGCACATGGCTCTGACTCTCTCCATGGGACTGGGTGTGGCTGGGCACATGGTCCTGACTCTCCGTGGGATTATGTGTGGCTGGGCACATGGCTCTGACTTTCCACGGGACTGTGTGTGGCTGGGCACATGGTCCTGACTCCCCGTGGGACAGGGTGTGGCTGGGCATGTTGTTCTGACTCTCCATGGGACAGAGTATGGCTGGGCACACGGTCCTGACTCTCTATGGGACTGTGTGTGGCTGGGCACTCGGTCCTGACTCTCCATGGGACGGGGGGTGGCTGGGCATGTGGTCCTGACTCTCCATGGGACTGGGTGTGGCTGGGCACATGGTCCTGACTCTCTCTATGGGACTGGGTGTGGCTGGGCACGTGGTCCTGACTCTCCATGGGTCTGGGTGTGGCTGGGCACGTGGTCCTGACTCTCTCCACGGGACTGGGTGTGGCTGGGTACGCGGTCCTGACTCTCAGTGGGACTGGGTGTGGCTCTCCTTGAGCTCTGTGGCCAAGGGGCATGCAGACCAGGAAATCCTGTCTGTGCTTCAAGGATAGAGGCTGAGGAGAGGCTGCCTCTGTTACCTGCAGGCTTGCCGGGCCTCCAAGCCTCTTTCTCCACTGCTGATGGGGATGGGGTGGGGTGGATTATGGACCACCATAATCCAACAATAAGGACCCCAGAAAATCAGAATTGTAACTAGATAAAAGTTACTTGAAATCACAGAGTAATGTATGAATGTCAACTACAATGCACACTAATAACTCATATTGTCTTGTTTTTCAAATTGCTAGTATTAAATGGCCTATTGATATCAATGACATTTAGCAGCACTAAATTCTGCTCTTTGTGTCAGATGCATAGCAAACAATCTCTTAGCTGGGACAACAGTAAATGAGGCCATCAAGTTTGCCATGCCACTGTCATCTGTCATGATTTAGAGCTCCAAAACATAACGCTTGCTTTCCTCCAGCTATACATCAGTGGAGCTAGGCAAGAAGGTTTGAAACATTTTCACCCACAGCCAACTTGGCAATTCATCACTGCTTTCCGAGCAGCTCTGTCCCCGGGTTGACACTTCCTATCTGTCCTCTCCTGGCACTGCAAATCCTGAATAAACGGCCACAATGGCACATCAACCCCTTGTTTACAAGGCCTTTTAGAAGCCGCAAGTTTTTGTCTAACGATGAGAGAAACATTTTGGCACGATCCCGACCGTCACTGTTCTGCTCTAAGCTCCGCTTTGTCATCTGCAGATTGAGGGGAACAGCCTGGAGGTGCTCAGGGCAACATGAACTCGTGACAACCAAGTATTCACCATGTGCCTGATACACAGGAGATCCACAGTAAACAGCGACCGAGGAACAGGGCCATAGGTTGGAGAGAAGTTTTGTTTGGTGTCAAATCCAGTTTCATGAGAAGATCTTTGTACATGAATTCATTTTCTAATTGTCAAAAGCAAACTGAGTGTGTGGGAAACATTGGTTAGTCTTAGTGACGGGCTGAGAGGACAGCGAGGAAGTCTCTCCTACTCTGTGTATTCCCTGCCTATGTTAGGAGAAATACAGGTTAGCAGGTGATCAGAATTTCCATGATTGGCAAACTGTATCGGATTTTGTAAGGCCGGACCCCGGGGGCCATGATGGGCCGCCCCCTCCTCTCCCCCCCGCAGGCGGGGGAGGTCCCTAATGGAAGGAGGCGCCCAGATCCCGGGGACCAATGACAGCACACTTCACCAGCTAAAGCCGCCCCACCCCAGCCACTTAGAAGGAGCTGTCAGCCCGCGACGCCTCGGCCTGGAGACCTGTCCGAACCCCCCGTCATCTAGCCTGACCATCCCCCGCAACGAACATACAAAAACCATCCCCCGCAACGAACGTATAAAAACCATCCCCAACACGGTCCTGGCGCGGACTTCCTCGACCTGCCTCGTTAGGGTCTGGGAACCCCGCCCGGGAGCGCATCGCCATTAAAAAGCCTGTTAGACACTCTCTTTGGTGTCCTGGTGTTTTACCCAACAGATTTTAGTTCTCTGATGCCCATGTCCTCAGTCTTCCTCCTTCTTCTAAAACTGAGGTAGGAATCGGCAGAGTACCTGTCCCAGGTGACCTCACCAACCATCACCTGTGTGACCCACCTGCCGTCAACTGCCCCGTCAGCCTCCTGAACTGAAAACCAAGTCAACACCTGACCCGTCAATTTCATAATCTAAATTAGAAACTTTGTAAAATATGAATGTCTGTGGATACATGATCTCTAATGACCTATGAGACACTCTGCATCCCTGCTTTCAATCAAGCAGGTACCAATGAGATCAGTGGGGCTTTGCCAGGCCTCCATCCCTGTCCAGAATCAGCTGAGAAGTGAGTGCAGCTCTCTGAAGATGAAAATGAACAGATAAAATTGCTGCTCTGTTACCCAGAAAGCAATGGTGGAAAGACTGAGATTTGCTAGTCACATGGCCCATCATCACGCCACAGTTGGGTCTCTGTAAAATTACATGGGGTCACTGACTGCCCACTGGTCTGGGGGCAGAGTTGAGAGACCATGCTCTCTGTGTCTACAGACTAAAGTGGAACCACATCAGGGAAGAAGACAAAGGACTGTCACCCTCCCAGTAGAAGGGCTGCTTCCTTTGTGAAGAAGAGTGAGAAGCAAGTCAAAGGCCAGGAATATGAGGATCAAACCCCTCCATATACTTTCCTGTCCCTTTCATAATAAAACCAGTTAGCTTTTTACACATTCATACCAGTAGCTCCTTCCAATCACATCCCAATTTCTCATAGAAAATAGCATTTTGCAAGTCACCTGGTCTTAAATCACGATGCCGTCTTTGACTCATACATGGGCCCAGAGCCCATCTCATGATCTACTTGTCACACCGACCACCACCCTGCTCACCGCTCTCATCACCTCCACTGCTTCGTGACATTCCAAGCACTTGTTTTCACTTCCAAAACAATGACTTCAGCACATCCTCCCCTTATTCCACATCACTTCTCTGTCTGTTTCTATATTTTGGAATTTAAGGCCCTTCCTACCTGGGAGCAGAGAGTAAGATGATAGATAGCATCACTGACTCAGTGAACACACATTTCAGCAAACTCTGGGGAGACAGTGGAGGACAAAGGAGCCTGGCGTGCTGCCATCCATGCAGACTGACTTAGTGACTAAACAACAACAACAGCAGCAGCACGCGGTCACAAAGAGACGTGACTGCGTGGCTGAGCAATAACAACATCTGGACTGTGACACCGCCCTGTCGCTTCCCCAAAGGGGGAAGTCAGTGCCTCCAAAACTGATCACCTGTCAGCTGTGTTTCATCCTTTACCCATTACGCCTTCTTCCATCCAAATCCTCCAGGCTCAGTTCAAAATATGACCCCCATGAGCTTCCCCAAACAGCCCTGAGTTTCACAAGGGTTTTCACTGAATTATTTACTCTGCCCAGCATTCGCTCCTGGAACCCTGGCCATGCCTGTTTCCCACTATACCTCGCAGGGTGCTGAGAGCAGAGCACCCCCGACACAGCTGCCAAACAGTAATCAAGGTCAACCAACGCACAACACAGATAAAGCTCCAGCGTGTCTCCACGACCTCACACCAGGCTCTCTGAAACCTGCACTCTAGACACCCACAGACCAGCGGAGTCGCTCCATACTGGCATGACCAAAGCAGTAGCAGAGCTTTTTCTCACATGTTTGAACACTCTAACAGCTCAACCTCATGACTCTATGGCCTGAAATTGTGTCTACTGGAGATCCACCAAAATAGTGTCCACGTCTTCACAAATAATATGAACAACAAAAAAGGACTATTTCCTTCTCTAAATAGTCTTGATTTATTTAACCACTCACTTCCAAATTTAAGCCATGCCAATAGACCCTGATGCTGGGAAAGACTGAAGGCAGGAGGAGCAGGGAATGACAGAGGATGAGATGGCTGGATGGCACCACCGACTCAATGGACATGAGTTTGAGTAAACTCCAGGAGTTGGTGATGGACAGAGAGGCCTGGCGTGCTGCAGTCCATGGGGTTGCAGAGTTGGACATGACTGAGCGACTGAACTGAACTGAATTGAATTATCTTTAAGGAATTTCCTTAGACTGGGAAATATAGCTCTAGAGGCCAGGGCTAATTTCAATAACTGTTTGAATTCTTGAGAGTAGATATAACAATAAGAGAAATGTATGTTAATTCAGTTCTGTGTTAGAGAAGCCAGAGCACGTGGCGCATCAGAATAATGACGACTATCTGCATTGCTTTGTCTCCTAGCAGCAGAGAGTTGTTGGACTGGGTAATTTGAAACTCATTATATTATCACATTTAGCCTCTGCAGCCTTGGATGCCAAGGGTAGAAGTGAGCTATTTGACCAAGCAGCTATTTTTAGTAAATCCAAAAGATAAAACACAAGTAAGAAAAACACTTCACTGAATAGTATTTCTCCTTCTAAAACTGTTTAGTTCTGAGTTGAAACCATAGGAGCTGAGGAAAAGTGAAGTCTATGAAGTTTTCTAGCTTTTGGTCAATTCAAACATGATACATGAGGAAAATCTTCTAAGCTGTCTTGCATATCATAGTAATGATAGTTACAGCAAAATATAAATAAGTGATCACATCAATTTCAAACCAATCTTAAAAATCAGGCAGATAAAAATAAATTTAGTATGAGAGTTAAGAAATGTTTATATTGGTTTTGTTTCTCTAGGAAGTTCAAGAAATGCATACATTTGTGTATACACAAATTTTTCTATTATATATACATATATATAAATTGATGTTGTTTGGTTGAATGTAGAAATGAAGAGGTCCTATTAGATACATATTTTAGCTTTGAATATTATAAATATATAACCATAGTTGGGGAGTCACTGAATACGAGATGATATAAAGAATGTTTAAAAGCTCACATACTTTATTTCCCCCAAAATTGCTTTGTGCTGCCTGCCCTGCACACCACTGCCATTAAATCTGAACATCACACTGACTTGAATTTATTTAGATAATGATGAAAAATAACAATCTTTGACTTTTAGTGTTCTACCTTTGATCAAACGAAGAGCATAATTTTCAGGTGCAAAGAGTGGCATGATTTTAAGTGCCATAATGACTCAGGAGTTTCCTAAATGAGGTGCTCCAGGGACCTTTTGAAGGGTTTGTCCCAACTACTGATGTGCTCAGCCAGCAATGTCAGTAGGAGTTTAAATAAATTCTAGTGAGAGTCCCTTTCTATTATACTACTTTCCCCAAGTAAATGTATGTGTTATCTCTACCTGGCATTTGAAGATCATAATTTGAAAACAAGTGATTTATTCCCATAAATTAACTTAATTTCAGTTCATCACACATACTTCTAATCCACCAAATCCCTTTGGAATTAAAGAAGGAAATTAATTTTAAAGGAAACCCTCAGAATTAAAGGAAGTTCCCTGCCAGTAATGGCAGAGTGGGACACCAAAGGAAAATAACTCCTTGAAGGAAATGGAGAGTGAACAAGGGCAGGAGGGCCCCAGGGAGGAGCTGGCACTTGGATGCAGGAGTGGCTTCTCTTTAAAAGAGATAAAGAAAAAGACAGAAAATGATCACTTGATTCCAGTCAAATACCACAGAAAAGATGCTGCCCTGCCCCAACCCAGGCCTGCAAAGAGAGTGGGGAGCTAGCCTTTCCCTCAGCAGCTATGAGGACAGGTCCCGCCTGAGGGCAGGGCCTTCTGTCTGACACCCACTCTCTGCAGGGGCGAGAGGGCGAGGGGAGCCTGGACCCGCACCGACGAGCAGGAGCAGTCCTCCTGACATCTGCTGGGGCTGTGTCACAGGAGGCCCAGTGGAAGCTCAGACTCCCACCCCCCCGAGGCTAGCCGACCCACAGGGTGTCAGGTGACACTGGTACGGAGCTCAAGGTCCTGTATCTACCAGCAGCAGCCAGAACCCAGGCCCCCTCTGTCAGCGGAAGCTGGAGGGAAGCCTCAGTTCATTTCAATCGCTCAGTCGTGACTCTTTGCGACCCCATGAACTGCAGCATGCCAGGCCTCCCTGTCCATCACCAACTCCTGGAGTCTACTCAGACTCATGTCTATCGAGTCGGTGATGCCATCCAACCATCTCATCTTCTGTCGTCCCCTTCTCCTCTTGCCTTCAATCCTTCCCAGCATCAGAGGGGAAGCCTACCTGGCAGTAAGAAGCCTGTGCTGCACTTTTCCCTGCAGAGCAGTGATTTTAAGTCTAGCTAAAACAGAAGCTTTCAATAAATCTGGAGTGTTATGATACATGAAATGTCCAGGTTCCAATAAAAACACATGTGTCCTAATCATAATCAGGAAGATCAAACTGAATTCTTTGAAAAATCAATAGAGGTCAAGGAAGATATGACAGAGATGTTAGAATTACCTGACAAAGTTTTTAAAGCAGCCACCGTAAAATGCCACAATGATCAACTACAAACATGCTTGAAACAAATGAAAAATAGAAAGTCTCAGCAAAGAAATAAAAGAGAGAAACAAAACTCAAACATAAGTTTTAGTATTTGTGTTTGTCTGCTTGGGCTACCATAACAAAGTACTATAGACTGGTGGACTTAATCAGAATTTTTCTCACAGTTCTGGAGGCTGGCAAGTCCAAGATGAAGTGTTAGCAGATTCTGGTGAGGACTCTTGTCCTGCTTTACAGAGGGCTGACTTCTCCCTGTGTACTGCATGGCCTCTCTTGTTGCATGCATGTGGAGACAGAGAGATCTCTCTCTTCCTTTGCTTTCAAAGGCACTAATCCTATCAGATGAGGGTTGTACCTTTATGACCTCCATTAACTTTAGTTACAAAGGCTCTATACTCAAATGCAGTAACATTGAGGATTCAGTTCAGTTCAGTCGCTCAGTTGTGTCCGACTCTTTGCGACCCCATGAACCGCAGCACGCCAGGCTTCCGTGTCCATCACCAACTCCCAGAGTTCACTCAGACTCACGTCCATCGAGTCAGTGATGCCATCCAGCCATCTCATCCTCTGTTGTCCCCTTCTCTTCCTGCCCCCAACCCCTCCCAGCATTGGAGTCTTTTCCAATGAGTCAACTCTTCGCATGAGGTGGCCAAAGGACTGGAGTTTCAGCTTCAGCATCATTCCCTCCAAAGAAATCCCAGGGCTGATCTTCAGAATGGACTGGAGAACACTGAGGATTAGGGTTTCAAAATATGAATTGGGGAGGCATAATTCAGTTCCTATCATTCTACCACGGGCCCCCACAAAATTCATGTCCTTCTCACATGTAAAATATATTCATTCCATCCTAGTAAGCCCAAGTCTTAAATCTTTCCAAGCATCAACTCTAATGTCTGAAGTCCAAAGTCTCGTCTAAACATCATCTAAATCAGATATCATTTAGATTCAATTCATCCTGAGGCAAAATTTGTCTCCAGCTGTGAACTTGTGAAACAAGTTTATATTTTGTTCTAAAATATAATGGTGGGATGGGTATAGGATAGACATTCTCCTTTCAAAAGGAAAAGAAGGGCTGATAAGTCTCAAGCAAGTCCAAAACATAGCAAGGCAACTTTCACTAGATCTTAAAGCTTAAACATAATCCTCTCCGGTTCAGTGCTCGAGGAGCAGCCTCACACCCACTGCCTTGCAGGGAGCATCACTCAGGGTTCTGCTGATGGCAGAGGAGAGGCCGCCTCACTCCCTGAGCCATGCATGCTGCACCTGGGCCAGGACTAGCAGCTTTGAATCACTTTGGGGCTCGTTCTTCCTGCTTCTGTTGAGATGGCTTATAACAACATGGTAACCTTTTATTTATTTATTTTTTGAACAAACTTCCTCATTTTTGCAATATAAGAATTTCCCAAATCTTTAAGTTCTGGAATTTGTTTTCATTTTTTTGTTTTGGCTTAACAATTCCTTCTTTAATTCATCTGTTGCCTCTCAAGAGGAACCAAACAACTCCTCCAGCACTTTAGAAATTTCCTCAACTAAATACTCAATTTCATTTCTCACAAGGTTTACCTTCTACAAAACACTAGAATACAAATTAGGCAAGTGCTTTGCTGATTCATAACAAGGAGCATCTTTCCACCATTTTCCAAAAACCTGTTTCACATTTCTTTCTGAGACCTCACCAGAAAACCTTTAATATCCAAGTTTCAAGCAGCATTCTATTCATAATTATTTGGGTATTCTCTAAGAATATGAAAATTTTCTCTCTAGTGCTTTTATTTTCTTTTGGAGCCCTAACCAGTATCTTCAACATCCTCATTTCAGCCAACAATAGTCCTTTCATAGCAACCTCAGCTTTTTAAAACATTCACTACAAAACTCTCCAGCCTCTATCCCTTACCCAGTTCTAAAGCCATATTAACATTTTCAGGCATTTGCCAGAGTAGCACCTACTTCTTATAACCAAAATCTGTATTAGTCAAGGTTCTCCAGAGAAAGAGAAACAATAGGACATGTATGTGTATATCATCTCTATACAGACATATAATATATATATATATATCAGTTCAGTTCAGTTCAGTCGCTCAGTCATGTCCGACTCTTTGCGACCCCATGAATCGCAGCATGCCAGGCCTCCCTGTCCATCACCAACTCCTGGAGTTCACTCAGACTCACGTCCATCAAGTCAGTGATGCCATCCAGCCATCTCATCCTCGGTTGTCCCCTTCTCCTCCTGCCCCCTATCCCTCCCAGCATCAGAGTCTTTTTAATGAGTCAACTCTTCGCATGAGTTGGCCAAAGTACTGGAGTTTCAGCTTTAGCATCATTCCTTCCAAAGAAATCTCAGGGTTGATCTCCTTCAGAATGGATTGGTTGGATCTCCCTGCAGTCCAAGGGACTCTCAAGAGTCTTTTCCAACACCACAGTTCAAAAGCATCAATTCTTCGGTGCTCAGCCTTCTTCACAGTCCAACTCTCACATCCATACATGACTACTGGAAAAACCATAGCCTTGACTAGACAGACCTTAGTCGGCAAAGTAATGTCTCTGCTTTTGAATATGCTATCTAGGTTGGTCATAACTTTTCTTCCAAGGAGTAAGCATCTTTTAATTTCATGGCTGCAGTCACCATCTGCAGTGGTTTTGGAGCCCCAAAATTAAAGTCTGATACTGTTTCCACTGTTTCCCCATCTATTTCCCATGAAGTGATAGGACAGGATGCCATGATCTTCGTTTTCTGAATGTCGAGCTTTAAGCCAACTTTTTCACTCTCCCCTTTCACTTTCATCAAGAGGCTTTTAGTTCCTCTTCACTTTCTGCCATAAGGGTGGTATCATCTGTATATCTGAGGTGATTGATATTTCTCCTGGCAATCTTGATTTCAGCTTGTGTTTCTTCCAGTCCAGCGTTTCTCATGATGTACTCTGCATATAAGTTAAATAAGCAGGGTGACGATATACAGCCTTGACATACCACTTTTCCTATTTGGAACCAGTCTGTTGTTTCATTTGTTTCATGTGCAGTTCTAACTGTTGCTTCCTGAGCTGCATACGGATTTCTTAATGACTAGCTATAAGATATACACATTTATGTATATGATTTATTATAAGGTGTTGCCTCATAAAGTAATAGTAGTTTGAAGTCCCAAGATCTGCAGTCAGTAAGCTGAAGACCCAGGGGAGCTGATGGTGCCATTCCGGTTTGAGAACGGTTAGGCTGGAGACCTAAGAAGAGCTGTTTCAGTTTGCATCCAAAGGCAGGAGAAGACCAACAGTTCTGCTCAGGGCAGTCAGGTAGGAGGGGTTTCTTACCCATGGGAGAGTCAGCTCTTCTGTTCTATTTCAGGTCTTCAACTGATTGAACAAGGTCCACCCACATTAGGGAGGGCAATCTGCTTTATTCAGTCAACCAATCTAAATGTTAATCTTCTTAAAAAATATCCTCACATGCACATCCAGAATAATGTTTAACAAGTATCTAGGCATCCTGTGGCCCGGTCAAGTTGACACACAAAATTAAAGAAAATGATAACTAGTAACCATATAAGAAGCTCACTAAATGAGTTCATTAGCAAGATGGAGGCAATAAAGGAAAGTATCAGTAAAATTAAATATACAACAATAAAAATTAAGTTTATCTGAAAAATAGAGTATTGTATTGTACCTCTTAGGCCTAGGAGGCCTGTACTCAACCATCCTCTAGACTGGAGAAACAGGCAGTGACAGAGGTGTCAGTGGTTTACAGGATGAGGGAGCTCACACGTCTGAAGCAAGGTCCTGGGGCAGCACCCCACCATGGATGCTGGGTGGCCGGCAGGACATGGCAGCCCCCTTTGCTCGGGGGTAAGAGGAGACTGCCAGTTACAGAGGGCAATGGTTCCCAGCTGGCTCATCAGTTTCCAGGGAGACCACCAGAGGGGCCCAGTCCTCACCAACCCTTTGACAAGCGGAGAGGAGAGTTGAGTTCTGACCTAAAGCTAGAACAGTCGTGAGCTGGGGCCTGGGACAGGCATCTAAGTCAGTCGTGTGAGTAGGGTGTAGGTGTATATCCACTGGTCAGGCAGGGGATGTACAGAGAACGAGAGAACAGCCATCTTGAGGAGCCTGACCATACACAGATGCAACAGGAAAAACACAAAGAGCCTCAGGACTTGGGGGAATACAACAAAAGATTTAATATTCATGTCATTGGAATCAGGAAAGAAGAGAAAGAGGATGGGGCAGAAAAAGTATTCAAAGTAATAACTGCTCAGACTTCCTAAATTCGACCAAAGCCTATAGAGTCAAGTAGAGCAAATCTCAAATCAGATAAACCCAAAGAAATCCACACTAATACACAGCATAGTCAAACTTCTAAAGACAAAAAAAAAAGAAGCTTGAAAGCAACAAAGAGAAAAGATATCTCACCTATAAGAAAGTATGATTTGAATTACAGCAGATTTCTCATCAGAAACCATGGAGGCAAGAATAAAGTAGCACATTTTTCAAATGCCACAAAACTGTCAGAACAGAACCTTATATTCATTAAAAATCTTCTTCAGGTATGAAGAGAGAAATCAAGATATTTTCAGATGAAGAAAAACTAATGAGAGAATTTATTGCCAGAAGTCTATCCTAAAAGAATGGTTAAAGGCAGTTTGCTAAGCAGTTATAAAGGAGGCTGTAGCCCTCCAGGCTGCTCTGTCCATGGGGTTTCTCTAGGCAGAAACACTGGAGTGGGTTGCTATGCCCGCCTCCAGGGGATCTTCCCAACCCAGGGACAGAACTCACGTCTCCGCATCAAACACAGATTCTTAACCATCTGAGCAACCAGGGAAGCCCAGTTTTAATATAACATTTATTTCAAAATGTTTTATTTTATGATAAAATAATTTTTAGTTATAAAAGAAGAAATCTTGGGACACTGGGAGTACAATAAAAGAACACCATAAGTAAAATTAGAGAAAAAATATCCTTTTTCTCTTGAGATTTCAAAATTAAGTTTGATGGTTCAAATAAACACCACAATACGCTCTGACGTGATTCTATGTGAATACAGACAAAACGTTTAAGACAACTATATTTTCACTATCTGAGGATAAAGATAGCTTTCATATGAACTGGTAAAATAAGAACAACAGTAAGCTGTAATAAGTCACATATGTATAAAGTAATATCTACAGCAGTAACTAAAAAGGTGTATAAGAATATAGAAACAAAACAGTATAAATTAAAAAAACAAAACCAGAATCATAATAAATGTTCAGCTAACTCACATGGAGTTAGGAAAAGGAAAATAAAGAAAGAAAACACAGAGAGCAGAAAACCCAAAAATCAAATAAAGTGGCAGACAAGCCTTCTAGAAAGTGTGAAATTATGAGAATACACCAATTAAAAGATAAAGACTGGCAAAGTGAATTTAAAACTATGACCCAAACATACACCAACTTAATCATCATGTTAAAAGAAATTCATTTTAACATGATGATTCAGTAAATGGAAATATATATATATATATATATATATATATATATATATACACACACATATACATCATTCAAATATAATCAAAAGAAAGCAGGAGTGGCCATATAGATTTCAGGTAAAGTAGACTTTAAAACAAAGAAAATTACCACAGACAGAGAGGAATATTATGCAATCACAAAGGGCTGATTCACCCAGAAGAGACTATAATCCTGAATGTGTGTGCACCAAAGAAAAAAGTGAGAAATACATGGAACAAAAATGTACTGAATTGCAAGTAGGAATAGTTAACTGCACAATTAGTCTGAGACTTCAACACCTCTTGCTCAACAACTGATGTAGACAGAAAATCAGCAAACAGTATAGAACTCACAACAGCACAGTCAACAAGATCTAATTAATACTTGTAGAGCACTCCACCAAGTCACTGCAAAATACACATGATTTTCAAGTGTTCAAAGAACAAATACCAAGATGAATCCTCTGGGTCATGAAATAAACTCCCATAAATGTAAGAAAGGTGAAATCATATAGAAGGTATCCTCTGATTATAATGGAGTTAAACTAGAAATCAACAGCAGAACGATAACAGGAAAATCCCAAACTGTTTAAAAATTAAATAACCACATATAAATAATCAAATGTTCATATGGAACATCTGAGAAGTGACTCAACATAGCAATGACTACCATGCAATAAGGAGTTCTGAGATGGGTAACGGAAATTGGGTCATTAAGGGGCCCTGGAGGAGGTGACCTGGAATCTGAGAAGTGAAAACAAGAAAGAACTGCCTGGTGCAGGTCTGCTGCTGCTAAGTCACTTCAGTTGTGTCTGACTCTGTGTGACCCCACAGACGGCAGCCCACCAGGCTCCCCCGTCCCTGGGATTCTCCAGGCAAGAACACTGGAGTGGGTTGCCATTTCCTTCTCCAATGCATGAAAGTGTAAAGTGAAAGTGAAGTCGCTCAGTCGTGTTTGACTCTTAGCGACCCCATGGACTGCAGCACACCAGGCTCTTCCATCCATGGGCTTTTCCAGGCAAGAGTACTGGAGTGGGGGTGCCACTGCCTTCTCCGAGCAGGTCTAGGCGTAAGGAATTGTTTCCCCAGGAGCATATCCTAGAGGGCAAAAGCCTCCACTTGTATTCTCTCAGTTACAGGCAGGGAAATCATTCTGAGAGGACCAGTGTTTGTACCTTACTGACTCTCCAGCTTTCCCAAGCAGACCGAAGCTCATCTTGAGTTTATTTACATATAGTATCTAAATGCTTCTAAATGAATGTGGAAATAACCCCAAAGTATATCCATGGTTCTTACTTGTGAAAATAACTTACAGCTGCCAAATTTCAGAGGGCAGGCATGGGCATCCATTGGAAAGTCTTCAAGTTGCATTGGGCACTCTGCAGAGATGGTCAAGCTGAAAAACAAGAGATGGGGACCTTTCAATGACTTGTCAACTCTATTTATTGAACACCATGTTCCAGAAAGGCATATTAAGTACTCCACTCGTTATTTTAATTAAAGTCTTTTATGAAATTTTCTAAAATGTTGCATAAATTACATAGGATTACATTGTAGGTGAATATCATTTAGAAATAAGGTTTAAATCAAATCTACTCAGGAGTTCTGTGGCTTGATGTGTCTGTACATACATTACCATTTGTAAAGCAATTTGAGATGCCTTTAAAAATAATGTATTCTTTTATACTCGCATCACTTACCAAGAGTAATCTAAAAACTTCCAGGCTGAAAATGTATTTTTCTGAAGTAATTTATAAGCTCAAAAATATAAATGTGGAATAAATGCACAGTCTATATTTTGACCCTTGAATATTCACTGGAAGGACAGATGCTGAAGCTGAAGCTCCAAACCTTTGGTCACTTGATGAGAAGAGTCAACTCATTGGAAAAGACTCTGATGCTGGGAAAGATTGAGTGCACGAGGAGGAGGGGGTGGCAGAGGATGAGATGGTTGGATGGCATCATCGACTCCATGGATATGAGTCTGAGCAAACTTCAAGAAATAGTGAGAGACAGGGAAGTCTAGCATGCTGCAGTCCATGGGGTTGCAAAGAGTCGCACCCACTGAGTGACTGAACAACAGCAACATGCTTTCACCAGAAGCTGACTATGATTATCAGGTACAGGGCTGCTACCATGATACTTCAGAGTAAGTGAAACAGCAACTTTCTTACTGTCTTTAATCCAAGTCCAGTCTTCCAGATAATACCATCCACTACCACTGTCACTAATGACTAAAACAGCACAGGTCATAAGAGCTGCTGGCCTGTGCCAGGCACTGAGTTAAGTGCTTCACCTATATAAACACATCTAATTAGAACAGCATGATTCATTGCTGTTATCATCCCAGTTTCAAGGTAGGAAAGTCAGACACAGATATTAAGGGATCCGGACAAGAATGCACAGACCCTAACAACAAGTCCTCCCACAGGCTCTGTGACCTGAGGCTGGCTGTATTTGCAGAGCTGTCCCTGTGGTGACTTTGTGTGTGTGTGTGTGTGTGTGTGTGTGTGTGTGTGTGTGTGTGTGTGTGATGAGGGCTCTAATTTTATTTTTGTTTTTTTAAATATATTTTTTTACTTTACAATATTGGTTTTGCCACACATCAACATGAATCCGCCACGAGTGTCCACGTGTTTCCAATCCCGAACCCTCCTCCCACCTCCCCCACCACACCATGCCTCCGGGTCACCCCAGTGCACCAGCCCCAAGCATCCTGCACCCTGCATCGAACCTACACTGACGATTCGTTTCTTACATGATATTATACATGTTTTAATGCCATTCTCCAAAATCATCCCACCCTCTCCCTCTCCCACAGAGTCCAAAATACTGCTCTATACATCTGTGTCTCTTTTCCTATCTCCCCTACAGGGTTATTGTTACCATCTTTCTAAATTCCATATATATGTTTTAGAATACTGTATTGGTGTTTTTCTTTCTGGCTTACTTCACTCTGTATAATCGGCTCCAGTTTCATCCACCTCATTAGAACTGATTCAAATGTATTCTTTTGATGGCTGAGTAATACACCATTGCGTATATGTACCACGGCTTTCTTATCTATTCATCTGCTGATGGACATCTAGGTTGCTTCCATGTCCTGGCTGCTATAAACAGTGCTGTGATGAACACTGGGGTACACATGTCTCTTTCAATTCTGGTTTCCTCGGTGTCTATGCCCTGCAGTGGGATTGCTGGGTCATAAGGCAGTTCTGTTTCCAGTTTTTGGAGAAATCTCCACACTGTTCTCCATAGTGGCTGTACTAGTTTGCAGTGTAAGAAGGTTCCCTTTTCTCCACACCCTCTCCAGCATTTATTGCTTGTAGACTTTTGAATCGCAGCCATTCTGACTGGTGTGAAATGGTACCTCATTGTGGTCTTGATTTGCATTTCTCTGATAATGAGCAATGTTGCGCATCTTTTCATGTGTTTGTTAGCCATCTGTATGTCTTCTTTGCAGAAATGTCTATTTAGTTCTTTGGCCCACTTTTTGATTGGGTCATTTATTTTTCTGGGATTGAGCTGCAGGGGTTGCTTGTATATTTGTTGTTTCATTTGCTATTGTTTTCTCCTACTCTGAAGGCTGTCTTTTCACCTTACTTATAGTTTCCTTTGTTGTGCAGAAGCTTTTAATTTTAATTAGGTCCCATTTGTTTATTTTTTCTTTTTTTCCAGTATTCTGGGAAGTGGGTCATAGAGGGTCCTGCTGTGATGTATGTCGGAGAGTGTTTTGCCTATGTCCTCCTCTAGGAGTTTTATAGTTTCTGGCCTTATGTTCAGATCTTTAATCCATTTTGAGTTTATTTTTGTGTATGGTGTTAGAAAGGTATCTGTGGTGCTTTAATTTCATTATAGAGCTGCTAATTAGGTAGTAAATTTAAATTCCTTTAGGAGTTAATCTTCTGTTTCTCAATGTTTAATTCTATTATTTAAAATGAAAAATAATTACATAAAAAGAAATCAAATTGCACAATTTTCAACTTTAAAATGGATGTTACAATTCTATTATATTAAGTCTGGATCTTGCCTATGTGCCTGGGATGAGAATCAAAATATACAATCATTTTTGTCTTTACTGCTACCTTCTTTCAAGATAGATTAACCTTTTGCTCTGTAATTGGGCACATAATTCATGCTTGACAATTCCAGATGGAGTGGTCAATGCATGTATTGTCTGAATGGAGCTAAAACATATATCAGTGGAAGGAAGGTATGTGTCCATTACAGAGAGGAAACTTTCTGGTGGTCTAGGGGAACCACTCTCTCCAAAATGGGGTCGGTTCTAAGGGATGTGAGTCCACTTGGATGAGAATATAACATTTCACATTCAGGCAGGGAGACGATATTTAAAATTATATGCCACCTATGTTCATAGAAAAATATTTCCATATTACCTGCATATTTCCATGCAGGTAAATTATAAGTAAGAAAGTTACAAATACATATCATTTCACTTATAATTTCACCTCATACATTTTGTCCAGTATTTTTCACAGATACATACATTTTTCACAAATACATATGTTTCATTCTTCTTGGTTTCTAAAACTCAGTCTTTTGGTTACCCAACATTAGAGTAGAATTAGAGTATTCCCCAAATCATTAAAATCTCTACAGAATCATGACTTTGAAAGGTGCAATATTTAATTGTAGCATGCAGATATGTAAGCATGGGTAGGATATGGATATATCTGTACATGTGTCGACATCTTCAAGGATAAACTATATAAAATGGATTATTTTTAGAGACTATGAAATAAGTAAGGTAAAGGAATATTTATTTAGTATAACTAAGAAAGCAGGACTTAAAAACCACAGCCTGTGAGGAAGACATTCAGCCAACATAAAAGAACATAGTGTTACTCTATTTGGTTGTTAGTAAACAAGCCATTTGTTAAAAGCTATAGTGGGACAGAAATACTTAAGTGAGTCAAATACGTTCTAGAGGATAAAATCACAATGACCCAGTAAATCTAGAATTTTCTTGAGAAATAAATTTACAGTAGGGAAATAGAAAGCATATACAAAGCTACAGTGCCATGTACAAAGCGATAACTGTGAAAATAAGCACATGAAGAAATGGTGATATGGAAGCACAGAGGATGCTAATGATTAGGAAAGTCTGTCTCACATGCAGCCTCAGTTCCAACAGCTGATGGCCCTGGTGTAAGGAAGATGCTGGGCTCAGCCCGTGGGAATGCTGCGGGGCAATGAGTGGGGTGCTTCAGGTGGAACCGACTGGCCTAGCCCTGCTGCAGGGCACACAGACCCCAACCAGCAGACCCAGTGCTGCAGACGTCAAGCTGCCCCCACCCAGCTCAACAACTACTGGCTGCACTCCCACCACGGAGTAATATAGAGAGGGTCCCTCCGTGGCGGAATCTCCTCTCGAGACACTAGCATGGCTGGAGCTCACACGACTGGGCTTCTGTCCCTTGGAAAACACCCCTTGGCCCACTGGGTCTGGAGGCTGCCCTGGACCCAGAGCTGTTGGCCGGGTTCTTGACAGTGTGGTGAGTCATGGTTAACTCCTCTGCCCTTGCTCGGAGCTGGTTCTCTGCTTCAGTATCCATGGCCACAGGGGGCACCTGCCTTCCTGCCGTTTGCCCTTAGTTGTCAGAGAAGACCCCACAGGGAGACTTGGCCTCCCACCTTTGTCACTCTGCCCACTCCTGACTTTTTCTCCATTTTTCTTCACATACTCCTTTTTCTTGGCTAACACTGTGTGTCTACAAGAGAGGTGAGGAGCCATCCCTTCCGTAACTGTGGGCTTAGGATCTCATGTCTTGCTTTATTTTGGCTGTTTGGCCCTGAGATCCAGGCCAAGACTACTGCACTGACATTTTCCAAAGGCAAGGAACGTATACCAAGGAGTCTGCTTTTAGCATACAGCAGGAGAGAGGCTGGGTAGAGACAGGTAGAAAGAATTTAAGTGGATCTAAAAAGAAAACTCTTTTGAAGAAAAAACATAAAACATAGTAAAACATTTAAAAAAAAAGTAAAAGCATAAAAAAGAGTCTACAATTACCATCTCGAAGAATGCTATCATTCAGTTCAGTTCAGGTCAGTCGCTCAGTCGTGTCCGACTCTTTGCGACCCTGTGAATCGCAGCACGCCAGGCCTCCCTGTCCATCACCAACTCCCAGAGTTCACTCAGACTCACATCCATCGAGTTTGTGATGCCACCCAGCCCCGTGATGCCATCTAGCCATCTTGTCCTCAGTCATCCCCTTCTCCTGCCCTCAATCCCTCCCAGCATCAGAGTCTTTTCCAATGAGTCAACTCTTCACATGAGGTGGCCAAAGTACTGGAGTTTCAGCTTTAGCATCATTCCTTCCAAAGAAATCTCAGGGCTGATCTCCTTCCAGAATGTACTGGCTGGATCTCCTTGTCCAAGGGACTCTCAAGAGTCTTCTCCAAAACCTCAGTTCAAAAGCATCAATTCTTCGGCAATGAGCTTTCTTCACAGTCCAACTCTCACATCCATACATGACCACTGGAAAAGCTATAGCCTTGACTAGACGGACCTTTGCTGGCAAAGTAATGTCTCTGCTTTTCAATACGCTATCTAGGTTGGTCATAACTTTTCTTCCAAGGAGTAAGCATCTTCTAATTCCATGGCTGCAGTCACCATGTGCTGTGATCTTAGAGACCCCAAAAATAAAGTCTGACACTGTTTCCACTATTTCCCCATCGATTACCCATGAAATGATGGGACCAGATGCCATGATCTTTGTTTTCTGAATGTTGAGCTTTAAGCCAACTTTTTCACTCTCCACTTTCACTTTCATCAAGAGGCTCTTTAGTTCTTCTTCACTTTCTGCCATAAGAGTGGTGTCATCTGCATATCTGAGGTTATTGGTATTTCTCCTGGCAATCTTGATTCCAGCTTGTGCTTCTTCCAGCCCAGTGTTTCTCATGATGTACTCTGCATAGAAATTAAATAAGCAGGGTGACAATATACAGCCTTGACGTACTCCTTTTCCTATTTGGAACCAGTCTGTTGCTCCATGTCCAGTTCTAACTGTTGCTTCCTGACCTGCATATAGGTTTCTCAAGAGGTAGGTCAAGTGGTCTGGTATTCCCATCTCTTTCAGAATTTTCCACAGTTTATTGTGATCCACAAAGGCTTTGGGATAGTCAATAAAGCAGAAATAATGTTTCTCTGGAACTCGATTGCTTTTTTGATGATCCAGCAGATGTTGACAATTTGATCTCTGGTTCCTCTGCCTTTTCTAAAACCAGCTTGAACATCAGGGAGTTCATGGTTCACGTATTGCTGAAGACTGTCTTGGAGAATTTTGAGCATTACATTACTAGCATGTGAGATGAGTGCAACTGTGTGGTTGTTTGAGCATTCTTTGGCATTGCCTTTCTTTGGGATTGGAATGAAAACTGACCTTTTCCAGTCCTGTGGCCACTGCTGAGTTTTCCAAATTTGCTGGCATAGTGAGTGCAGCACTTTCACAGCATCATCTTTCAGGATTTGAAATAGCTCAAGTGGAATTGATCACCTCCACTAATTTTGTTCGTAGTGATGGTTTCTAAGGCCCACTTGACTTCACATTCCAGGATGTCTGGCTCTAGGTGAGTGATCACACCATCGTGATTATCTTGGTCGTGAAGATTTTTTTTTTTGTACATTAGTGCCTCATAGATAGTTTCCCCAATTTAATAGACTTCCTTAGAATTAGAATTCCAAACATCAAAAAAATATACTTCATTTATGGTAGCATCTCTCCTCTAAGGAATCAATGTATTATTCAGATAAATTTCCCAATAGCAAATGTTTCAACCTTCGACCTTAATAAGAGAACATTTAAAGTTTTGATGCCTTTGAACATTTTTTTAAAGGCTTTTATAGTATTCAAACAATGTCTCTAGATAAGAAAGATCCTTCCATTCACAGGATCCTTAAAATGTAGTGTCCCTTAACATATAATCAACCTCCTTCACACAAAATTGAGATCAAAGCACTCCATGGAATATGCACTGTCATTTGCTATGAGCCAGCCAGGGCAGCTCACAGAAACACTTTTCTCAAAAGGTTAATGAATGTGTTTATGGAAAAACTTCAGTGAATTACTGGTAGATCCAAGGATATGGTTTTCTTCCCCAAAGGTTATATTTCTGTTTTACTTCCAATTTCTAAAGACAGTCAAGCATTAACTTATTGGAACCTAAGGTCCATTTTTAATATCTTAATTTTAGAGCCGGGAAAAGGGGCGTTTTGTGACTTAAGCTGTTTGCTTCAACTTGGATGTAAACTCCCTAGAGAAACGTTTGTCTGTGCAGGGGCAGTCCACAGTGCAGCATGCTTTAAGATGTTAAAACAGCCCGACTCTAGAGTAGCTCTGCCATTAAGGGATGGTGAGGCCTCTGTAAACTGCCTAACCTCTCTGACCCAGCTTATCCAAATGGAAAATAAAATAGTAACAGCTGCTTTCTTCTCTGGGAAAAAAAAAAAAAAAAAAGGTAATAGGTGTGAATAGAGATTTCTACCCAATGTGTCCTTCAGAGCCAAGCCTTCATTTACATGAAAATACTACGTGGATACGATAGGTATAATGACAGACAGAATAATGGTCCCCCAAAATGTCCATGTCCTAATCCCCCAAACCTCATGACTTGTAAACACGTTACCTTAAATAGCAGAAGGGCTTTGAGAATGTGATTAAGTGAAGGCCTCTGGGAGATGGGAGATTATCTTGGATTATCCAGATGGGCCCAGCAGAATCACACAGGCAGGAGTGTCAGTCCAGAAGCCATGCGGCGGGAGATTGGTTCAAGCCAGCAGAGGATGAGTGCGTGCTCACCTCCTCCTGTGAAAGCACTGAAATCACCAGTAACCACTGAACACTCGTCGATAGGGGGTGCTGGGAAGCCGCCGAAAGAGATACCCCACGTCCAAAGACAAAGCCGCAACAAGAGAGTAGGAGGTGCGCAACCATAACAAAAGCCAATTCCATAACCGCTGGGTAGGTGGCCCACAGACCGGAGGACAATTATACCACAGAGGTTCTCCCCTGTTGTGAAGGTACTGAGCCTCAGGTCTGACTTCCAGCTTGGGGATCTGGCAAAAGGATTAGGAATCCCCAGGGAATCTGACTTTAAAGGCCAGCAGGATTTGCTTGCAGATTTCCACAGGGCTGGGGGAAACAGATTCCACTCTTGGAGGACACACACAAAATCTTGTGAGTTCCAGGACCCAGGGGATAGGCGCAGTGACCCCGCAGGAGATGGACCCAAACCTGCCTGCTCGTGCTGGAGTGTCCCTTGCAGAGGCACGGTGGGCAGAGCCCCCTAAGGGACAAGGGCACTGGCAGCAGCAGGTCCAGACGTACCTGTGGGCATGAGCCCTCATGAAGGTTGTTGCCATCGCCCCTACAGTAAAGCCTGTTGAGTCCAGGGCTGGGTTGCCTCAGATCAACTCAAACCCATCCATTAGCAAGCAACTAAATTAAAATTTCACTAAGCAGAGTCCCGCCCCCAGAACTAGAACCAGTGCTATCCACGGTCAGTCTCTCCCATCAAGAGCTTCATTCACCAGAGGGCAGATAGCAGAATCAAGGCCAAATTACTGGAACCTCCAGAATGAAAACCACAATCACAGAAAGTTAATCAAAATGATAAGGCAGAGGATTATGGCCCAGAAGAAGGAACAAGAGAACACTTCAGCTAAATGAACTAAATGAAGCAGAGGTAGGCAACCTTCCAGAAAAAGGATTCAGAATAAGAATAGTGCAAATAATCCAGGATCTCAGAAAAAGAATGGAGGCAATGGACACAAAGATTGAAAAGATGCAAGAAATGTTTACCAACGACCTAGAAGAACTAAGGAATAAACAGAGATGAGAAATACAATATAATACCTGAAATGAAAAAGCACAAGAAGGAATCAGTAGCAGAATAACTGAGGCAGAAGAATGGATAGGTGACCGGGAAGACAGAATGGCGGAAATCACTGCCACAGAAGAGAATGAACAAAAAGAATGAAAAAAATGAAGACAGCCTAACAGGCCGCTGGAACAATATTAAATAAACCAACATTTGTATTCCAGGGGGTCCCAGAAGGAGAAGAGAAAAAGGACCTGATAAAATATTTGATGAGATAGTAGCTGAAACCTTATTTAATATGGGAAAGGAAACAGCCAGCCAGGTCCAGGAAGAGCAGAATCCCAGGCAGGATAAACCCAGGGGGGAAATTACACACAATAACCAAACTGACAAAAATTAAAGACAAAAACAAAAATATTAAAAAAACGGCAGAGGAAGGAATATTCCCAAACTCATTCCCACCAAAAACAAAGACACCTAAAACATTACAGGCCAATATCACTGATGAACATAGATGCAAAAATCGTCAATGAACTACTAGCAATCCAAATCTAACAATACATTAAAAGAACATAAAGGGAACATACCTCAACACATAAAGGCCATACAAACCTACCGCTAACATCATACTCACTGGTGAAAAGCTGAAAGCATTCCCTCTAAGATTAGGAACAAGACAAGGAAGTCCATTCTTGCCACTTTTATTCAACATAGTTCTGGAAGTCCTAGCTACGGGAATCAGAGAAGAAAAAGAAGTAAAGGGAATCCAAATTGGAAAAGAAGAAGTTAAACTGTCATTGTTTGCAGATGACATGATACTATACAGCCTTCCCAGGTGGCGCCAGTGGTAAAGAACCCACCCGCCAATGCAGAAAACAGGAGACATGGGTTCAGTCTCTGCGTTGGGAGGGAGGAAATGGCAACCCACTGCAGTATTCTTGCCTAGAGAATCCTATGGACAGAGGAGCCTGGCAGGCTATAGTCCATGGAGTCTCAAAGACATGACAGGAGCAACATGCACACACGATACTATACAAAGAAGATCCTAAAGATGCTCTGAGAAAACTACCAGAACTCATCAATGAAGATGGTAGACTGCAAGTTACAAAATTAACACGCAGAAATCTGTTGCATTTCTATACACTAACAAGAAAAGACCAGAAAGAGAAATTCAAGAAACAATTACATTTATTATCACATAGGAAAGAATAAAATAGTAGGAATAAACCTACCTAAGGAGACAAAAGACTGAAAACTATAAGAAATTGAAGAAGGCTCAAACAGATGGAAAGATATACTGTGTACTTGGAATGGAAGAATCAATACTGTCAAAATGACTATACTACCCTAAGCAATCTACATATTCAACGCAATCCTTATCAAATTACCAATGGCAATTTTTTTAACAGAATTAGAAAAAAAAAAATTGTATGGAGGGACAATAGACCTGAGTATCCAAAGCAATCTTGAAAAAGAAAAGCAAAAGTGGCAGAATCAGAATGGCTCTCTAACTTCAGGTTATACCACAAAGATACAGTATAGTACTGGCAGAGAAATAGAGATATGCATCAAGGGAACAGGGTAGAAAGCCCAGAAATAAAACCATGCATCTAAGGTCAATTAATTTCTGAAAAGGAGGCAAGACTACACAATGTTGGAATGACTGTCTCTTCATCAAATGGTGCTGTGAAAACTGGACAGCTATCTGTAAAACACAAAATCATATCCTTCTCTAACACCACACACAAAAAAGTAAGCTCAAAATGTTTAAAGACCGAAAAGACCTAAATGTGAAAAGACCTAAATGTGAAACCTGACACTCTAAAACTCCTAGAGGAAAATATAGGAAGAAACCACAGCAATATCTTTTAAATGTCTCCCATAATAACAGAAATTAAAACAAACATAAATGGGGCCAACTTAATCTCAAAAGCTTTTGCACAACAAAGAAAACAACAATCAAAATAAAAACAACCATAGACTGGGTAAAAAGATTTGCAGATAATGTGACTGATAAGGGATTAGTCTCTAAAATCTACAAACAGTTCATGAAGCAAGCCAATCAAAAAATGGTCAGAAGATCTAAAAAGATCTTTCTCCAAAGAAGACATACAGATGGCCAAGAGGCACAAGAAAAACTGTTCAACATCACTAATAATTAGAGAAATGCAAATCAAAACTACAATGAGATATCAACTCATACCAGTCAAAGGGGCTATCGTCAAAAAATCCACAGCCAATAAATGCTGGAGAGGGTGTGGAGAGAAGGGAACCCTCCTACATTGTTAGTGGGAATGGAAGCTGGTACAGACACTATGGAGAATATGGAAGTTCTTTAAAAACTAAAAACAGAGCTATCATATGACCCTGAAATCTCACTCTTGGGCATATATCCAGAGGAATAAAACTGGTCTGAAAGGATACATGCACCACAGTATTTATCGCAGCACTGTTTACAATAGTCAAGACCTGAAAGGAACCTAAACGTCCATCAACAGAGGAACGGATAAAGAAGATGTGATTTTATATATATATATATATATATATATATGTATATATATACACACACAATGTAATATTACTTAATATTACTCAGCCATCAGAAAAGAATGAAACAATGTCATCTGCAGCAACATGGATGGATGCAGAGACTGCATACTTGGTGAAATAAGACAAAGCAGAAACATCATATGACATCACTTTTATGTGGACTCTAAAAAGACATGATAGAAATTAACTTATTGATAAAACAGACTCACAGATTTAGAGAACGAACTTATGGTTGCAAGGGGGAAAATGTTGGGGGAAAGGGAAAGTTGGGGAGTTTGGATGCGCAGGGACACTCTGCTGCATTTAAAATGGATAATCAAGAAGGACCTACTTACTGTACAGCAGAGTGTACTTACTGTACTCTGTTCAATGTTATGTGGCATCCTGGAAGGGAGAGGAATTTGGGGAGAATGGATACATTTATATGGATGGCTGAATCCCTTTGGTGTTCATTTGAAACTGTAACAACATTGTTAATCCGTTACACTCCAATACAAAATAAAAAGTGGTTTTGTTTTTTTTTTAAAGAAGAAACGTAGCAGAAGGGAAAGTCAGAGTGATTCAAAACGGAAGACAACGTCATCATTGCTGGTTGAAAGATAAAGGGAAACAGGATGAGGAATTTAAGTGACCTGAAAGAGCTAAGAGAGGAATCCAGCTGACAGCAAGAACACATCCTCAGCACTGTGACCACAAGAAACTGAGTTCTGCCAACAACCTCACACTGCTGATCCTGATCGTGATGCCCACTGTCCTGCTGTTTACACTGTTTGCTGAAGGCAGGTAGACAAGGCGCCATCTAAGAGGCTGGAAGGAAACTCGAGGAGCCATAGGAACTGCAGAGGCATCTATTCTCACCTGGCTGGCGCAGCAGCCACGGCAGGAGACACGCTACAGTCGCTCTTCTCGGGACTGATCCACAGACACGGCGTGCTGCGGCAGTAAGGCCGCTGTTTTCTAGGTGGAGCTCACATGTGCCGACCGCACAGACTAGCTCGTGAGCGAGCGAGTACCTCGTGACGTGCATGCTACAAATGATCTCACTGTTACCCAGTCATCATTTACAAAACGTGGTGTGAGAAAGCAGAACATGCCATCCTGGCCCATCTGCTCCCCTCCCCACAAATCCAAGTGAGCCTGGGAACAGACCCTCCCCCACAGTCTCTGGCTAACAGGCCAGATCATCTAACACCTTGATTTTCAGCTCTGGGAGACCAAAAGAGGAACTCGATTTCTGACCTACAGAACCACGAGATAGTACATTTGTGCTCCTTTAGGGCACTAAGCATGTGGTCATTTGTTATTATATTACAGTGAAAGAAAAGTATTGCACCAGATAAGCAATCCAAACTTTCCTTCTACTCCAAGACCCGTCAGAATCCGGGCCTACTCGACTAAGCGCAGGTAGTTTCCCTCCACTCACAAACACTGGGTTTTGATTTCTGCCAGGTCAGGCTTAGCTCTGTACACAGAACTTTTTATTTTTTGAAGTAGAAAAAAAAACCAAAATACCAGTAGATGATGACTGTATAGTAAAAACCAGTAGATGATGACTGTATAGTATGAACTCAGAGAGTGTGTGGTGTGTGCAGATCTGTGTTGTCCAGATCCCTCTCAAGGAAGGCCTTTTGCCCTACTGCAGGGGTACAGTCAGCAGACAGCCCCCACTGTCAGCTCTTGCAGGATCCCCTTGAGCTGCAGGGAGCCAACTTCCTCAAAGCTATACTCTTCCCAAGGAAGTCTGTGTCCGTGACTAGGCAGGGGAGTGGACAGAGAGGGGGCTCCGTGTGGGCCACTCTGAATGCTCGGGAGGCTGGCTGGCTCCCTATTGGGCCCACGTTGCAGTCTGGCTTCTTGTGCCCAGACCTGCTCCTCACTTTCTTCACAAGTTAATTCCGAATAAACAACCGAAACTTGCTTCCCTCCAAAAGCAGTGATGGATGACAAAAGCAGAATTTAATGGGACTGCTGTCATGAACCCTAGGGATGCAGGTGGTTTCTTGAAGCTGGAAGAGGCAAGGAAAGGCTTCTCCCCTAGAGACTCCAGAAGGAATGCAGTCTTGCTGCCTGCATCTTGATTTCAGCCTCATAAGACCTTTTTAGCCTCTTTTGGACTTCTGGTCCAAAGAACTGTAAGATAAATTGTGTTTTAGCCAATAAATTTGTGATACTTTGTTACAACATCAATAGGAAAATAATACAAAATCTGCTACCTGGAAGTGGGATGCCACTGTAACAAATACCTAAAAAATGTGGAAATGATTTGGAACTGGACAATAGGAAGAAGCTGTAAGAATTCTGAGCGTCATCACAGAAAACACCTAGACTACACTGAACAGATAGTACTTGAAATGTGAATGTTGATGATTCTGTAATGAGAACTTGTAGTGAGAAGCAAGGTAGCTAAAACCTACATTAATAAACACAGTGTTTCCTAGCAATATGGACATTAAAGGCCCTAATAAAGAGGGCTCAGAAGGAAATTAGGAAACTGGAACCTGGAGGCAGGAGACTTGCGCTGTAGAGTGACAGAAGGCTTATGTGGGAAGCAGAACTTATAAAGGTTATAGGAAGCTGAACAATGCCCCTTAAAGATAACAGGTCCTAATTCCGGGAAGTTGCAAACATTACCTTATATGGGAATAGGATCACCTTATATGGGAATAGGATCACCTTATAGGGAATAGGATCACCTTATATGGGAATAGGACCTCATATGGGAATAGGGTTTTTGCAGATGTGATTAAGGTAAGGGTCTTGAGATGGGGAGCCTGACAAGACCGGCACTAAATGCATCATAAAGACACTTACTAGGGAAAGGCAAAGGAGACCACAGGTAGTCAAAAGAAATGTGGTGGGATGAAAGCAGGGCTATTTGAAGATGTTGTGCTGCTGGCTTTGAAGATGCAGGAAGGTGTTCTGAGCAAAGGAATGCAGGTATGCAGCTCTGGAGACTGGAAAAGGCAAGTAAAGAGACTCTGGCCTAGAGGATCTGGGGCCCTGCCAAAACCCTGATTTTACCCCAGTGCCACAGATTTCAGACTCATAGTCTCCAGAAACCTAACAGAATAAATGTGTGTTAAGTCGTCAAGTGTGTGGTAAATTTTTTTATAGTAACTATAGGAAACTGATACAGTAATGAAATTAGAGCCTTAGATGAGGAGAGTGCAAGCAAAGTGTTAAAGCTATGGCCTCTTCCTATTCCTTATAGCAAAATGTGAGAAGAAATAGATTAAGGTAAGAACTGTCAATGAAAAAGAGACCAGGACTTGATTTGGGAAAATTCTCAGTTTATCCAGGTTACAAAAGATGCTATACTTGGGCGACTCATTGTGAGGAAAACAAATGCTTCAGAGGAAACCAAGGGTGTGGTTGGACAACCTTCTGCTACTGCTTCAGACTCTTTGAGGAAAGTAGATGTGTGATTCATGGATTGTCTCAGCCATGTTACCAAAAGCCAGGAATAAGGAATGAATTATTCATGAAAGACGTATGGAGGAGGTCTAGCGGTGTAAATTCTTGAGATGTATGCAGGAGACCTACATGATTCTTCAAAATTTTACCAGCAGAAACACTGTCAGTTTAGACTGAAATGGACAGACAGAAGCCAGAATGAAAGCAGGCTGTCAGAACACCAACATTCTGCATGCAGGAAATAGGAAAAAACCACTCAACTGGAGACATGCGCTATCCTTCATGGAAAAGAAAGGATGACACCAAGGATAGAGCATTAGTCACAGGTGATTAGTCCCAGGCCTTGACATCCACTGCTGTTTGCCTAACTGGATTTAGAAATTTGGGTGGAACACTGCTTCCTTTTATCCTATTAGTTTCTTTGCTTTCAAATGGCAATATCCTTCACTGTTATCCTATGCTTGTCCCACCATTGTATTCCGTGGGTAATCCTTGTGGGCTGAAGCTGAAGCTCCAATACTTTGTCCACCTGATGCGGTACAGCCAACTCATTGGAAAAGACCCTCATGCTCGGAAAGGTTGAAGGCAAGAGAAGGGGGTGACAGAGGATGAGATGGTTAGATATTAGATAGCATCACCGACTCAGTGGACATGAATCGGAGCAAACTCTGGGAGATAATGAAGGACAGGGGGCCTGGCATGCTGCAGTCCATGGGGTCACAAAGAGTCAGACATGATTTAGCAACTGAGGACAATGAACAACAACAAATTTGTTTCCTGAGCTCCGCAAATTCACAGATAAGAAGAGCTGCGCCTTGGGGAAGTTCATATAGCTGATTCACATGACTCAGACTTGGAACTTTGGAGCTGATAAGATTTAGTTGAGACTACGGACTTTAATTTGCTTCTGTAATAATTTAAGACTTTGGGGGATACTGGAATGAGATTAATATTTTTTTCATGTGTGACAGACATGAATTTGGGGGCAGAACATAGACTGTGGTAGGCAAAACAATGATTTTGCCAAAGATGTTCATGTCCTAATCCTTCCTCTTCCTACTTATGAACATAAAACCTATCATGGCAAAAGGGACTTTTCAGATGAGATTAAATTAAGGATTTGGGGATGGGAAGATTACCCTGATTATCTGGGTGGGCTCAGTGTAGGCACACAGGCTACTTAGAGGGAGACAGGAGTGTCTGAGTTGGATGGAGATGTGATGCTGGAAGCACTGATGGTGGAAGGAGTGATGAAGGACCACGAATCAAGGCATGCAGGCAGCCTCCGGAGGCTGGGGAAGGCAAGGAATAACTTTCCACTACAGAATCTGGAAGACACAAACCTCCCAGGGTGAGACATGTTTCAGACTTCTGGTCTCCAGAAGAGTGAGATAATAAATTTGTACAGTTTTAAGCCACTACGTTTGTGGTAATTTGTAACAACAGCAACAGGAAACTAACAGATTAGTTTCAATAAAATAAAATAATAATAATATTACTAATCCAAGAACCAGTTGTCAAATAATCTTCACAAAGTTGAAAAAGAAATTTGATTTTGTCAACTTATAAATAGTTCACAAAGTGTTCAGTTCAGTTCAGTCCAGTCATTCAGTAATGTCTGACTCTTTGTGACTCCATGGACTGCAACACACCAGGCTTCCCTGTCCATCACCAACTCCCAGAGCTTGCTCAAACTCATGTCCATCAAGTCGGTGATGTCATCCGACCATCTCATCCTCTGTTGACCCCTTCTCCTCCTACCATCAATCTTACCCAGCATTGGGGTCTTTTCCAGTAAGTCATTGCATCATGTGGTCAAAGTGTTGGAACTTCAGCTTCAGCATCAGTCATTCCAATGAGTATTCAGGACTAAATTCCTTTAGGATGGACTGGTTTGATCTCCTTGCATCCAAGGGACTCTCAAGCGTCTTCTCCAGCACCACAATTCAAAAGCATCAACTGTTCGTCAGTCAGCTTTCTTTATTGTTTTTTTTTTTTTTTTATTGCCCCCCTCCCAACTCTCACATCCATACATGACTGTTGAAAAAACCATAGCTTTGACTAGATGGACCTTTGTTGACAAAGTAATGTCTCTGCTTTTTAATATGCTATCTAGGTTGCTCATAGTTGTTCTTCCAAGAAGCATCTTTTAATTTCATGGCTGCAGTCATCATCTGCAGTGATTTTGGAACAGAAGAAAATAAATCTCTCACTGTTTCCCCATCTATTTGTCCTGAGTGATGAGACTGGATACCTGATCTTAGTTTTCTGAATGCTGAGTTTTAAGGCAGCTTTTTCACTCTCTTCTTTGACTTTCATCAAGAAGCTCTTCAGTTCCTCTTCGCTTTCTGTCATAAGGGTAGTATCATCTGCATATCTGAGGTTATTGATATTTCTCCTGCAATCTTGAGTCTAGCTTGTGCTTTATCCAGCCCAGAATTTCACATGATATACTCTGCATATAAGTTAAGTAAGCAGAGTGACAATATACAGACTTGACATACTCCTTTCCAAGTTTGGAACCAGTCCATTCTCCAT
This sequence comes from Nanger dama, assembly GCA_917880005.1. Lineage (NCBI taxonomy): Eukaryota > Metazoa > Chordata > Mammalia > Artiodactyla > Bovidae > Nanger > Nanger dama. The sequence goes on along the minus strand of CAKJTW010000044.1, from coordinate 3,865,233 downwards.
GTCAGGTTCTAACAGTTGTTTCTTGACTTGCATACAGATTTCTCTGGAGGCAAGTAAGGTAGTCTAGTATTCCCATCCCTTTAAGAATTTTCCACAGTTTGTTGTAATCCACATAGGCAAAGGCTTTAGTGTAGTCAAAGAAGCAGAAGGAGATGTTTTTCTGGAATTCTCTTGCTTTTTTATGACCCAACAGATGTTGGAAATTTGGTCTCTGGTTCCTCTGCCTTTTCTAAAACCAGCTTGAACATCCTCAAGTTCTTGGTCCATGTTCTTTTGAAGCCTAGCTTGGAGAATTTTGAGCATTACTTTGCCAGTGTGTGAGATGAGTGTAAATGTGTGGTAGTTTGAACATTCTTTAGGTTTGGAATGAAAACTGACCTTTTCCAGTCCTGTGGCCACTGCTGAGTTTTCCAAATTTCCTGGCATATTGAGTGTAGTACTTTCACAGTATCATCTTTTAGGATTTGAAATACCTCAGGTGGGATTCCATCACTTCCACTAGCTTTGTTCATAGCGATGTTTCCTAAGGCCCGCTTGACTTCACACTCCAGGATATCTGGCTCTAGGTGAGCGGTCACACCATTGTGGTTATCTGGGTCGTGAATATCTTTTTGTATAGTTCTTCTGTATATTCTTGCCACCGCTACTTAATATCTTCTGTTTCTGTTAGGTCCATACCATTTCTGTCCTTTATTGAGCCTATCTTTGCATGAAATGTTCCCTTGGCACAAAGTGTTCACTACCATGAAAATCACAGCCTGGGTAATGAAATGGACTGGATGCCTCATGCAAAGTACCCTGGCTTGATCAGTGACTAAGCTCCAGGCTGCACCTCCACCATTTTTACCCCTTCTCTCCTCCTCCTTCCTTGGCAGCCACAAGTCTGGTCTCTATATCACTAAATGTATTTTGTTTCTCAGATATAATTTGTGTCATATTTTGGATTTCACACATAAGTGGTGTTGTATGTATTTGTCTTTCTCTGTCTGACTTACCTCACTCGGTATGACAATCTCTAGGTCCATCCATGTTCCTGCAAATAATATTATTTAATTCTTTTTTATAGCTGAGTAAAATGCCTCCACTGGTCACTCAGTGGAAGCATCACCTTCCTATCATGAGGCTGCAGTGACTCTCAAGCAATATATGGAATTTACTTGAGGACTCTTGAAATTCAGTACTCACACAGTACTTACTGATTGGCATTATGGGGAAGAGGCAAGGCTTAATTTGGCTGTGATAGGTTTCCAAGTGAGCTTTCGGAAGGGACATACATGTGTGTGTTAAATCACTTCATTTCTGTCCAACTCTGCGACCCCATGGACTTTAGCCCACCAAGCTCCTAGGTCCATAAGATACTCCAGGCAAAAATACTGGAGTGGGTTGCCATGCCCTCCTACAGGGGATCTTCCCAACACAGGGATCAAACCCCCATCTCTGTACTAGCAGGCGGATTCTTTACCACTAGTGCCAACTGAGAAGCCCCTTGGAAGGAACACAGAAATGCTTAATGTACACAACGTTCTATTGGCTGTGGCTGCACTCATCTGAAGCACTGCTGGGTTTGGAGGTGACGGAGGTCTGACTGCCAGCTGGCTTTACTGCATGCAGCACCATCATTGTTCCATGGCCTCCCTGTGCTGCTCTGGTTATTCCCGTCTGGGTGGGGCTGTGCAGGGCCCCTTCAACACTCCGGAGACTCTTCCTTGCTCTGCACCTGAGTCTCGTCCTCAGACAGAAAGCTGCAGATTCATATCTGCATGAGGGACACATTTTGCACTGGGCAGAGATGGGGGAAGTCTCTGAAAGAAGCCTAGCTCTGAGGATTATATGCTTCTTTTCCCTATATTTGACTTACCTCTAGATTGGCAAATAACAGAGGTTTACTCAGGTATTACAAACAGTTGGTCTTTTTATTAGTATAATATGTGCTTATTTACATGTCCACACATTATGTATGTATTAAGTCACTGGTGCTAGGTACAGATAGCCCTACTTCTCCTTCAGAAACTTCCCCATGAACCCTGCTTAAAGTCAAAATCTTATTTATTGTAGCTTTCTCCCTTATACTCCTATGCTTAGAAGAACTGCAAGCTTCTTCAGTAAATAAAAGAATACATGAATGCATTTCTCTTCCAGTAAACAATCACTGTTCTGTGTGTCATCATAGATAGTGATATACCATTTTCACTATCTGTCAGTCAGGCATTGCTGGTTTTCCGAAAACTAACTATGATTCATAATAATGTTTTGAGGAAAACACACTCTAAAGCTCATATAATATATATATATATATATATATAACTGAAGCTCATATAATATATATGAGCTCATATAATATATAATATATATATAATATAATATATATATATTATATATATTATATATATATATATATAACTGAAGCTCAGTTCTATAAAAACAGAACTTTTAAAACCTAAACACTGACAAATTGGGAGTAATGTATGTTGGAACCCAAAGGTCACTGCCTGGTACAGCCGTCCCCACCCTGTCCTTTTACTAACTAACTCCAGCAAACTGGTCCCTTAAGCGACCGTTGTAGACCTACTGAAACTGTGTTTGATCCAAATCAGAAGTGCAAGCCTAGTTTTATTCAGAGTCTGGCCATGCTGCTCGTCTTGATTAGTTGCCCTCTTGACGAATCTTGGCCTTAGCACTTACCCTGGCCTAACCTAATCTAAAGAAGGGGGTTTGGTCTGCGATAAAGATAAGAAGAGATACCAAGTTTAGCAGGTACAGTCCAGGAAGGGGTGGGGAGCGGTCAGTGAACAAAGGGTGCAATGGCTTGTTTAAAGGCAACAGAATTTAAATTCAGTGAAGGACAGCCTTGCAGAAAGCAAAACTCAAGGCACTATCTGAAAGTTCCAACAATACTATACTAAAATGATCCATGTTTTTTTTCTACAACTATAATGTTCCACACTTCAAAAACACCTGTTATAGAAATAACACAAAGAAACTCTTCCTTTTAGCAATGAAAGCAAATTCTACAACTTACTTCCAGTTTCAGTTACACATTTCATGTCATCCTAAAGCTAACTGATTCATTTCATACTCTTCAATGTAATAGGAATGTACAAGGAACCAACCATCAGAATTATTCTGCTAAAAATCCTCTCTGAACCTGCACTGTTATTAGGACTATCATTCCCCTTCAGCTGTTGGAAAGAAGGTGCCAGAAATCCTTCTATCTTTTGGGAAAATGAGTAGATAAGTGACAATTTTACAGTCAGATTGCTTAGCAAAAAGGGATATAAGCTTTATTGATCTATTTTGATTAACATAGCTCTTTCTTTTTTAATGCTTGTGTTTCTCAGGAAGACACTATGATTGATGTGAGAATGGAAAATTTTGGTTAATTTTTATGTGTATCCACACACCCAGCAATAAACCATCTTAATAAATCAAATGTAGGAAAATAAACACAAGCCTGGGCAATAAAAAGAATGCTGCAAAAATAAACAGCACAAATATGCAAAGACATTCCTTTCTCAAAGTGAAATTCAAGTACATCTCTAATCATGAGGCATAATGCAATCAACAGTGTCATGGGGAGAGACAGTAAAATGAAACAGACCCAACTCCAAAGCTCAGCTCAGTCTCCATGTGCCATTTCCCTATAAAGGGGATTATATTGATATAAAGCTTATCCTATAGTCCCAGCATACCAAATACCAATACAGATGTGTTGTGCAAAGCCTGACACACAGTAAATGCTTTGAAAATTCTGGAGGAGAAGTAAAGGTACCATCAGCAGAAGTGAGGGACTAGGGAACAAACACAGTGAATAAGCTGCAGAAATGGTCAGCGTCAACTTCTCATGGAACTCTGGCAGCTATAAAATAAAAAGTAGCCAGAGAATATTTTGTAAAGAAAAAAACCAAAGCCTGAAAACCAGTAAGCAAGTTCCATAGCATTTTAATTTACCCTGGTACCAGCCCCCACTCCAGCTCTGCAATGGTCTTGAAAATAGAAACTCATATTCCTAGTGCAGGTTGCTGGTAACAGGAATGATATGGACCTTATTCTCACAGAATGTGAGCTGCTTGTTTTGATCTGTCTTGTGGGTCCTGAAGGACTGGCTCAAAGGCTTGCCTTTGTTTCAACTGACTCAGAGATGTCTTCCTAGGGTATTTGGGTTGAAAACATCTGCAGGTAAATGTATTCAGCATGGCCACAGGGGACATGGATATAGATGGGGCAAGCAAGAAACAGACTGAAAGCCTAGGAAGGAGAAGCTGAGGAAGGAGATACTCGGGGAAAGAGGGGGGTGAAAGGGCCCACATATTCCAGAGAATCTAGAAGGCCATGTGCATGCTCAGGACTAAATATATGCTCAGAAGAGATCCAAGAAGACCCTGAGTTCTCATCTCCAGCTGACCCTCAGGCTCTGAACATGCAGGAAGTGAAAACTAAGGCAAAGTTTCAAAAGGCTAAGTGTTAAAAAGCACTCCAACAAACACATGAGATGATCTACAAAGACTGAGAGAGTTTTTCTGGGTTTTTTGCTCCAGGTTATTAAGGAATATCAATCAAACCACTTGCTGGCCATTAATCCAATGAGTTACCACACATGACAATGAATATAGACTTTAGAAAGTTGTTGAGAAAACTCACTAAACAATACCACAGAAAGCAAAACAGAAAACTCTATTGATGGAGCAGGATCTGATTTCCTGAGTTACTATATTAAGATAATAGAAACATCCAATTTCAACAAAAAAATTAAGAGGCATAAAAACAGATCCCACAAAAATAGATATCGCATTCACAAGGGAAAGAAGAAATGAAAAGATGCAGTCCCTGAGGAAGCAAAGACACTGTATTTACCAAAAATCCCTTTAAATCAATTGCCTTAAATATCAAGGAGCTAAAGAAAACAATGGACAGAGAAATTAAGCAAACCTAGAGAATAACAGCTCAACAAAGAGAAAATATCAGTAAAGAGAGAGAAAAGTATAACAAGAATCAAACAGAAATTCTTCAGGTCAAAAAATATCAATAATTGAAAGGAAAAATTCACAAGAGGGTTTCAATAGCAGATCTGAGATGGAAGAATCAGCAAACTCGAAGATAAGTCAAGTAAAATTATCCAGTTCAAGAAAAGAGAGAAAAAGATTGAATGAAAATGATAAAGCCCAAGAGACCTCTGGGAAACCATCAAAAATATCAAAATGGGGACTTCCCTGCTGGTCCAGAGGCTAGGTCTCTGTGCTCCCAGTGCAAGAGGTCTGGGTGCAATCCCTGGTCTGAAAATTAAACCCCACACACTGCAACTAAGAGTCCCCACGCTGTAGCTAAGGTCCTGCATACGACAGTGGAGATCAAAGATCCCACTAACATGACCAAGACTTGGCACAGTCAAACAAATAAACTGATTACATTTTTTAAAAGAATACCAAAGTGTACACAATAAGAGTCCCAGAACAAGTGCAAAATGAGAAAGGGGCAGAAAGAGTATCTGAAGAAATAATGGCCAAAAATGTCTTCATTTAACCAGAAATATCAACATCAAAGTTAAAAGAACTCCAAGTAGGATAAACTTAAAGAGAGCCACACTAAGACACCTTATAATCTAACTGCTGAAAGCCAAAGGTGAAGAGAGAATTTTGAAAGCAGCAAGGTCGAAGTAACTCATCTTGCTCCGGATATCCTAAATAAGGTTAGCAATTGATTTCCATCAGAAACTATGGAAGTCAGGGGCAGTGAAGGGGCATGTTCAAAGTGCTGTAAGAAACTAAGTCTTCTTCAAAACTGGAGATATTAAGACTTCCCAGATAAGCAAAAGTTGAGGGCATTCATTGTTGATAGATCTGTTCTATTATAAACACTACAGGTAGTCCTTTAAGTGACAACAAGAGAACTAGGAGTAACTGTGAGTCACGTGAAAACATGAGGACCAGCAGTGCTCATACAGACACAGGCACACAAAACATAAAAGCCGGTATGATTTGTGTTTTTGGTTCATAAACCTCCCTATTATACGATTTTAAAGGCAATGCACACAGTGGTAATTATAGATCCATGTTACTGGGCACTCTCTATTTAAAGATGCAATTTGTGATGGTAACAACATAAGAGGAGGACAGAACTATGGGATCAAACTTTTATATACTGTTGAAACTAAGTCAGTAGCAATCTAAACTAGACTGTGATACATGTAGAAGCTAATGTAAATCCCCAGAGTAACCTTTAAGAAAATAACTAAAAATATACAGTAAGAGAAGTGAGATAGAACTTATATAGTGCATTATAAAAAAATAACTAAATACCAAAGGAAGCAATAATGGAAGAACTGAGGAACTAAACAAAAACCAAGGCATAAAGAAAGCAAATAAACTTAATCACTTCTTTAAAGACCCTATCCCCAAATACAGCCACATGTTGAGGTACTGAGGATTAGGATTTCAACATACGAATTTGGAAGGACACAGTTCAGCCTGTGACAGCATCCCTTACTACATTATTTTGAGTCCTTCCTTGTCAGTAATTATATTAAATCTAAAGGAAACAAACACTGCAATTAAAAGCAAGAGATGAGTAGAATCAATAAAGAAATATGAAGTAACTATATACTGTCCACAAGGGATTCACTTTAGTTCCAAAAATGTTAACACTAGTTGAAAGTGAATGGATGGGGGGTAAAAAACAAAAACAGCCAAAACAGAGCTCAACATAAAAAATTTTACAAGAGACAAAGAAGGACCCTATATAATGACAAAAAAACTCAATCAGTTAAGAATATATCAAAATTATAAGCAAAAATGAATTTCAAAAATACATGAGGCACAAACTGACAAAATTCAGGAAAAATAGACAGTTTTACAATAATACTTGGAGATCTCAATATCCCACTTTCAGTAATGTTAGAAAACCAGAGAGAATGATGACAGGGAAGCAGAAGGTTTAAACTACACTATAACCCTAGTAGACCTACCAGACTTATACAGAGAACTTCATCCACAATAGCCATCTTTTCAAAGGCACATAGACCACACGAACAGCCTCAAAACAAGTCTCAAAAAATTCCAAACTATTGAAATCATACAGAGCCTTTCCCCTGACAGCAATGGAATGAAACTAGGAATCAGTAACTGAAGAAAAATGGAAAATTTCTCAAATATGTGAAAATTAAATAATACAGTCCTAAATAACAAATGGATCAAAGAACAAATCACAAGAGAAATGAGATAAAACTCTGAGATGAATGGAAACAAAAACACAGCATTTGAAAACTTATGGGACACATTAAAAAGAGTGCTCAGAGTGAAATTCAGATCTGCAAATAGTCTGCATTTAAAAAAAGAAAGATTTCAAATCAACCCGATTTTACATATTAAAGAACTAGAAAAAGAAGACCTAACTAGACCCAAAGCTAGCTGAAGAAAGGAAACAGCTGCGCTGTGACTGAGGCCCACAGCGCCAGTCTTCCCCACCTCAGATGCCTGAATCTCTTCTTTCAGAATTCTAAATGCTGTGAATAGTGGACATTAGAGCAGGATTTATTATGTTATCTAACATATTTTAACAACCCAGAATCTTTCAGATGACGACCACATCCTTCTTTGGGGAGCTGACAGAAAGGGTGGTGTTGGAGCACGTGGGTAAGGAGACGAGACGCGTGCTAAACCAGGGAGATGCTGGACAGCTGAGCGCCATCTGAGTGGTGGCTGCAGCCTCCTGAAAGCGAGGACTGGGTTGGATTTTCTGTTGGCCTCACTGAACAGTGAGGATTTCTCTGTCCAGACTTAGAGACTCAGTGATTTTCTTCCTAGATTGTTCATGGAAAGAGACTCTGGAGACCCTTCTTCCTGGGGACTTTGCTTTTCGCTTAGGACACAAAGAAGAATCTAAGGCCTTTACCTGATGCAGGAAAGCTTACTAACAAAAAGGAAAGAAAGAGCAGGTCGCAGAGTCCAACACAACTGAGTGACTGAGCACACACAGAGAAAGAACAGGGAGAACACCTCAAGAGTGAACTGCGCCAGGCCAAGGGAGGCAAATGGCCCTGCAGAGCTGTTAACGCAGGGTTATTTGCATAGTCCCTGGGGGTCACTGATTGACAGCTGCCTGTTATACAACAGGATGCTCTCCTGTACATGCATTTCCAATAATTCAGTGTTATAATTAGATGTATTTATTCATGGCATATTTATGAGCAATTAATAAGCCCAGTGGCTGCCAAAGGTTACTTTAGTCAAGATAGTGTGATAGTGGAGAAGGCAATGGCACCCCACTCCAGTACTCTTGCCTGGAAAATCCCATGGACGGAAGAGCCTGGTGGGCTGCAGTCCATGGGGTCGCTAAGAGTTGGAGACGACTGAGCGACTTCTTTCACTTTTCACTTTCATGCATTGGAGAAGGAAATGACAACCCACTCCAGTGTTCTTGCCTGGAGAACCCCAGGGACAGGGAGCCTGGTGGGCTGCCATCTCTGGGGTCGCACAGGGTCAGACATGACTGAAGCGACTTAGCAGCAGTAGCAGCAGCAGTGTGAGGCCTGCACATGTGCTAGAGTAGGGAAAGTCCTGCCAGGTGGCCACAGGGATTCTTCCGGCCCCTTGACTATCTTTGGAGTACTGTATTGGGGGTGGGGCTGGTAAATGACTGGGTGGGATTAGGCGGCGATGGACGGTTAGCTGGAAGGGCCGCCTCTCCTCGCGCTCTGCTAACTTCTTGCCTATCAGAACTGCCCGTCAGTATCATTCCTCTCAATTTCCATGACTGTGGTTTGGCCATCACTCTCTTCTTTTCACTTCACATTTCAGAATGCTCTGCTGTCTACTCTGGCAACTCATTTTGTGACAGTCTATCATTTCCAGTAAGTGGCCAGACAAATATTTTGAAACTGTGTGGAGCTTCTGCGAATCAGGAAGAGTTTCGGGTTTTTCTATCATTTAAATTTCTGAGCTCAAGCCTACCTTAGGGAAAGTGCATTACTTTTAGAAAACAGCATGATAAAATGTGCCCAGAAAGTCCCTTTCTGGATTAGTTTTTATCCCCAGCACACAGCGAATAGCCTATAAGTAATGCTGACTGGTCTTCATGATGCAAGTTTGTAAAGCAGAGAATGAGATACTTGTAGCACAGAAGCTGAGCATAAAATAGGAAAAGTGACAAGAGGTTCTGCCTATCAGTAGCAGAGTTATCATAAAAGATGCATGCATTCTGAAACTCTAGATTTTACCTGAGTAACTTGTGCTTCTCTAGGCTGTAAGGAATTGAGAGTGTGGTGAAGAAGCTGTGCACAGTGGGTTGGGACAGTTTGTATGGCGCTGTAGCTTTTCATTGATGTCTGGGTGTGTTTGCTAAGAGAGCCAAAGCAAAGTGTCACAGATTCAAGGGCAAAAACCACAGTAATAAATTTTCTCACAGATCTGGAGGCTGGAAGTGTGAGACCCAAGCCGGCCTGGTGTCTACTGAGGTCTCTCTCCTTGCTCACAGATGCCTTCTTCTGCGGTGTCCTCACAGCCTCTTTGCCTACCTGTGTCCCCATCTCTTCTTATAAAGACACTAGTCACAGTGGGCCAGGATCCATTCCAAAGACCTCTGTTTAACTGAGTTACCTCTTTAAAGGACCTGTCTCCAAACCCAACCACATTCTGACAAATCGGGGCTTAGGGCTTTAACACATAAACTTGGTGGGAAGGACACAATTTGTCCCACAACAATAACGAAATCACTTGCTTCTTACCTGCAACACCCTCCCCCACCTTTCTGACTTAACAAAAATTATGGCATACAGGCTAAAACAATAAGGAAATCTACCTGAATTTGTGAATTTGGATAGTTGAAAAGTGACTTTACGAAGGGGGTGAAGATTTGGAATTTGTGAGACTTATGGTTCATTTCACATGCCTTTTCTGAGATCTTCTGAACAGTTCTTTTATGGCTGCTGTGCAGAGACACCAAGAAATTTCTGGTTCATTTGGGGCCAACATTAATGCACATACCCAGAGATACCTCACAGTCCTTATATATATATATATATATATGGCAATCTATTCCAAATAGCCTTTCTACTCTTGTGTGACTCAAGAGAAGGAGACTCCAAAAGTGCTGGGTTCTGAGCAAATTCAAGATTGAGGAATGGCCAAGGGTGGGAAGGATGTAAACGGACAACTCTGAAGGAAAAACGTGTGATGAAAGGGAGGTGGTTGGGGGCCCCTCCATCCCTTCATTGGAAAGCCTGAGCAGAGTCTGCTTGGCTTTCATGGAGACCCTGACCAGCCTGGCTAAATGAGTTTCTTCTCTGGCCAGTAAAAAAAAAAAAAAAAAAGCTTTTGAAATGCTGTGAAAAAGCTTTTTCACTTGTGTTTACAAAAACCCTAGAACACGGGTACTATTTTTATACCCATCTTACACATGGAAGAGTTACAAAATCTCTCCCATGTCGCACAATTAGTGGCACAGTTAGGATTCCAACCCAAGTGGAATAGTTGCAGAGTCTGCACACAAGCTGGCATCAAGTCAGGAATTTGCAAGTTAGTTAACAAGCTCTGTATCCCTAACAAGAGACACTCCGTGCTTCAAATTGTCTTGGCTTCTGTATTCAGAAGGACTCCCTGAGAGCCAGGAGCCAACCAAGTGCCAAAGCAGCTTTCAGTGGAGGTGAAGGGCCCACGTGGCAGAGCGGGCAGGGCAGGACAGGAAGAACAGGCAGCCTCTGGTAGCCAGGGCTGAAAAAAACCCAACAAAACATTAGGGAGGCACTTGCTATTTGGGAAGAATTCTGGGCCACGTTTCAGACCTTGACAGATGAGCCTGAGGGGGGTGTCCTAGAGGTCATCATTGTGTGGTCAACGTGGGACCACACAAGATGAAATCAATGCTTGTGTTTTACAGAACATCAGCAAATAGACAGGCTGGGCCATGGAAACAGAAGAATTTTCAGAGAGGAAACCTGGGAATAAGAAGACGAAGTACCCAAGGGCCTGATGCTCTGCTGGCCAGGCTGTCTCTGGGTCTGTGTGGCTTTAAAAGGTACCAAGTCCCAGTTCAGCTCTACAGAAAAGGGAAGAATATACACCTAACATCTCTAAAGGAGAGCATACGTATCTTGAATGGCTAAAATAACAGGTATTAGCATCTTCTTAGTGTGGAAGGAAAAGAAGAGTCGGGTGAGCACAGAGCCCAGGGAAGCAGAGGTTTATACAGAGTGCGACAGTGAATGCCTGCTGAGGGGATCATGCCCCAGCATCCAGAGGCCAGGGGATTAAGATGAAGGCCAATGAGGGGAAGTGGGTCTCACCAGTTCATCCCAACAATCAGGGACAGGCTTTTATAAACATGTGACAGACAGGGCAACAGCCTAGAGCCGCGCTCTCGGCACACTGCTGATCTGCTGCAGAGAGCAGTGGTCCCTACTCCAAGGCATCTGAGAAGGGAGGAGAAGGCTGGCCAGTCGAGGGGCCAGGAGAGGTTCTGCTCCTTGCCCTAGAATTCCCAGACAGAGCATAAGCAAACTGCCTTGTATACAGAGAATCGGTCCTTCAGTTCAGTTCAGTTCAGTTTAGTTACTCATTCATATCCGACTCTTTGTGACCCCATGAATCGCAGCACGCCAGGCCTCCTGGTCCGTCACCAACTCCCAGAGTTCACGCAAACTCACATCCATCAAGTCAGTGATGCCATCCGGCCATCTCATCCTCTGTTGTCCCCTTTTCCTCCTGCCCCCAATCCCTCCCAGCATCAGAGTCTTTTCCAATGAGTCAACTCTTCACATGAGGTGGCCAAAGTACTGGAGTTTCAGCTTTAGCATCATTCCTTCCAAAGAATACCCAGGACTGATCTCCTTTAGAATGGACTGGTTGGATGCACTCCATATGTAGGTCAGGAAGCAACAGTTAGAACTGGACATGAAACAACAGACTGGTTCCAAATAGGAAAAGAAGTATGTCAAGGCTGTATATTGTCACCCTGCTTATTTAAGTTCTATGCAGAGTACATCATGAGAAACACTGGACTGGAAGAAACACAAGCTGGAATCAAGATTGCTGGGAGAAATATCAAGGACCTCAGATATGCAGATGACACACCACCCTTATGGCAGAAAGTGAAGAGGAGCTAAAAAGCCTCTTGATGAAAGTGAAAGTGGAGAGGAAAAAGTTGGCTTAAAGCTCAACATTCAGAAAACGAAGATCATGGCATCCGGTCCCATCACTTCATGGGAAATAGATGTAAACAGTGGAAACAGTGTCAGACTTTATTTTGGGGGGGCTCCAAAATCACTGCAGATGGTGACTGCAGCCATGAAATTAAAAGACACTTACTCCTTGGAAGAAAAGTTATGACCAACCTAGATAGCATATTGAAAAGCAGAGACATTACTTTGCCAACCAAGGTCCGTCTAGTCAAGGCTATGGTTTTTCCTGTGGTCATGTATGGATGTGAGAGTTGGACTGTGAAGAAAGCTGAGCACTGAAGAATTGCTGCTTTTGAATTGTGGTGTTGGGAGAAGACTCTTGAGTGCCCCTTGGACTGCAAGGAGATCCAACTGGTCCTTGTCTGCCTTTTATTCTTCTGAGATATCATCACACATTTTTAATACTATTTCACTCGGACTCCCAGTTACATATTTTCGCACTTTTTTGTCCCTATGTCTAGAGCACGCTTGCAAATCTCTCCCTCAACCCACACAGCCAGGAGCCCCCACAACTCAGCTCAGTCTTCCATCACTCCCTCTGTTAACCCTGCCTCCTGCCCACCAGCCCAAGGCAGGTCCCCATGGACCTGTTCCCAAATACAGCTGCCTCTATCTCCATGACATCCAGGGTCTACGGACGGTTATTTACGTGCCATCTAAACTGGAGCTGGCCTGTCAGTCAGTCTGTCATCTGCCCTCCACCCTGTGAGCTCTTCTCTGAACCATCTTTTTCTCTCCTCTTGCTCCATCCCTTCATCAACTGGAGAGAAAAAGGGGGAGAAAAGGATGGTTCAGTGCAGACCTCACAGGGTGAAGGGCAGGAGACAGACTGGCGTACAGGTCAGCTCCAGTGATCGCTGCTTACTTATTTAAATTAAACACAGGGAGATGAGCGAAACCGACCTTCATCTCGCCTCCCCTCCTGTTTAATAGTTTAATAATACACTTTCAGCTGGAAGATTAAGGCTCATCCCCTCACCGCCTCCCACACACCCACGCAAGCTCACACGTTGCTCTGACTCTGGCACTGACAGCCTCTATGACGTCCTTCCACAAGCTCAGGCTCGCACCAGGAAAACAGAGAGCAGGGGAGGAGGAGGAGAATGACCTCCAGATGTCTGCACAACTGTCCATTTTCCAGCCGGGGGATGAGTACAGCTTGTGCGCTTGGCGGGGAGGGGTCACTCTGCATGCAGGGGTGGGGAGGCCAGCAGAACCCCGCTGGGACAGCTCTGTCATCTGCTGCCCCTTCAGATCCGCTGCTCAGGGCGTTATCGCTGCTGATCAGCACCCAAGGAAAGGGTTTAGCAACCTGTTGAAAGTCAAACCGAAATGTCGAGCGATCGCGTCTTCGTGTGCAGCCTCAGAGCCACACGGTCTGAGTGTAATGAAAATGGAATTCAGCCTTCCTCTGATCCTGGTGCCCTTCAGCTGTCCTCATGCACGCATTCCTCCACACTGTGACCTTGGAAAAGTGCGGCTTTGCAAGACAAATCTGGGAATCATTGTTGATACCTGTCCTGCACATATCTCTCCATTTCAATTCCACCAGCAAGTCCTGTGAGTTCTCCTCTAAAATGACTGTTTCACCTCATTTCTTTGGTTTTGTCTTCCAAAGGTCTGTCCTCATCTCCTGCCTGATGTGGCAAACTCCCTAAGAGCACTGTGTGATTCCACTCGGAAGTCTGGTTCCTCCAAGCCCTGTTGTTTTTGCAAGACAGCAGATACCTAAGCTTAAACCTCTGCACTTCACTCCCTGCTTCAGTCTTTCCTCCGCTCCTTAAAATGCTGGTTCAGGACACCAAGCCAGTGCCACCTTGACCTTCTGGCCTCGATTGCAAAGTGACTTAGAGAAGCCTTTCCTGGGCCCACCCCTGATATAAAGGGCCTATCCTGTTATTCTCTCCCATGTTCTTTTTCTTCTCTGTCTTAATGCTAACAGAAAATAACATTTTCTAGGTGTATATTCAAAGGTGTGAGCTTCTTGGGTGGCTCAGTGGTCAAGAATCCACCTGCGTTGCAGAAGACATAGGAGACATGGGTTAAGTCCCTGGGTCTGGGAAGATGCCCTGGAGGAGGGCATGGCAACCCACCCCAGCATTCTTGCCTGGAGAATCCCATGAACAGAGCAGCCTGGCAGGCTACAGTCCATGGGGTCACAAAGAGCCAGACGCAACCAAGCATACACACATCACTGACCTTATCAGTACTGTCTGAAGCACTGTGGGGAAGAAATTGGATTCAGTTGAAAAAAATAGGTTCAATAATAAAAACCAGATTTGCAATGTTTATTATTTTTTGTTGGATGCCTTTAAAAATATTTAGAATTTAGTTGATTTTTCACATGTTTAAATGCTTTTTTAAAAGTCAGTTTATTAAAAGAGGAGAGACATCATCACATTGAAGGCCCGGTCCCTTTCCCTCCACAATGGTCAACTGAATTGCTCTTCATGAACAAAAACAGCTCTGAGAGATCTGGAGCCCACTCTCCACTTCTTAGGAGATGAAGATCTGGGTGAGTGAGCAGGTTCCACAGGTATTTTCAACACTTTGCAAAGGTCCTATTTCACTTACATGCAACGAAGACTGGCCAAACCGATGTACGACTTGGCTAGAAACAGGGAGAAAAGCAGGGGCTACTAGGAGCAGCCACATAGCAGAATGACCATGTCTCACAGTGACCCGCTCTGTAGACAAAACCGGCAGTCACCAGTGAGGAAAGAAAAGGCAGCGCAGCCATCATCAAAACCCTGCAGACCTCTCCAGCTTTCACCCCAGAGGCATCTCATGGCACCAGCCACCTGAGTCTTTCCCCGGTCCCTCTCCTGTGTGCCCACCAGAGCCTGGGCACCACACCAGCAGCCAGCCCAGGCCTCTGCGTCTGCATGAGTTCCTCCCGAGACATCGCCATGAGTGCGCTCCAGCAGGCCTGTGAACACTGTGAGCCTCCACTACAGCGAGGTCACGGGGGAGCGAGGGGCCCACCACAGTGGGGGGCCAGAGTGGGCCCTGTCTTCTGCCGCTGACCTATGCCACTCCTCTCCCCTGCAGCTGGCCCCTTTGTTCCTGCTGTGTGCCACCATGATGCCACACCCACGGCATGATCCAGCGATCACTAGTGCACACCGACATTCAGGGCCCCGGTGTTGGCCTTGCCCTCCATCATTACATACGTGTCTGTAGCTGGCCCCTGCAGGTGAGTGTGTGCACACCACCAGTTCTGGCAACCACCACAATTGTTAAGTCCTTATCCAACAACAATTACTTGATGTAAATGTAAACGGATTGAATTTTCCAATCAAAAGGTACAAAATATGTGGATGGACAGAGAAACGTGACCCAGTCATAAGTGGCCTATAAGAGACTCACATTAACTTTAAGGACAGAAATTGGCTCAACGTGAAGGCACAGAAAAAGATATTCCATGAAAACAGAAACTGAAAGGAAGCAGAGATAACTGTACTTATACGAGAAAAAACAGACTTTAAACCAAAACTGTAAGAAGAAACAAAGAAGGTCATTATATAACGATAACAGCTCAGTCTATCAACATGATATAACAATCCTGAAAATGTATGCACCCAATATCAGAATACCTAAATATACTGACCAAATACTCATAGACCTGAAGGGAGAAATAGACAGTACAATAATAGTAAGGAACTTTAATACCCCACTTGGAACAACACCATTGCTTCAACTTTTGCTATACAGACGGGAAATGAATAAGGAAAGCTGGGCTAGAAATATACTTCAGACCAACGGACCTGACAGCCACGTACAGAACATAGCACCCAAGAGCAGCAGGACACACACTCTCCATGATGCACATGGAACAGTCTCTAGGACAGGACATGGAAAGTCTTAGCACACTTGAGAAGACTGAAATCACGCCCAGTGTCTTTCTGATCATGATGGTATGAAACTAGACATTAACAACAGGAAGAAAACTGGGGAAACTCAAGAGTATATAGATATTAAATAACACTCTCTTCAATGACCAAACGGTCAAAGAAGAAATCAAAGGGAGGGTCAAAAATATCCTGAAGCAAATGAAAATGGAAATATAACACACAAAATCCTATAGGCTTTCTAACTGGTTTCATCTGTCTATATTTCTGTTTTCGTGCCAGTACCATACTGTCTGGATGACTATAGCTTTGCAGTATAGTCTGAAGGCAGGAAAGTTGGCACATCCACCTCCATTCTTCTTTTTTACAAAATTGCTTTGGATGTTAGGGGGTCTTTTGTGTTTCCACACAAGTTGCGAAATCATTTGTTCTAGTTCTGTGAAAAATACCCTTAGTATTTTGACAGGTATTGCACTGAATTTATACACTGCTTTAGGTAGTAGAGTCATTTTCACAATATTGATTTTTCAAAACAAGAACAGGGTATATCTCTCCATCTGTGTCTGTTGTCTTTGATTTCTTTCATCAGTATTTGATAGTTTGTTTGTTTGTTTGTTTTGTATACAGGTCTTTGGTCTCTTTAAATAGGTTTTAAAGTGAAAGTGTTAGTTGCTCAGTCATGTCTGATTCTTTGTGACCCCCATGGACTGAGTATGCCATGTCCCTCTATCCATGGGATTCTCCAAGCAAGAATACTGGGGTGGGTAACCATTCCCTTTCCAGGGGATATTCTCAAGCCAGGGATCAAACCCAGGTCTCCCGCATTTCATGCAGATTCTTTACCAACTGCTCCTAGGTACTTTAATCTTTTGTTGCAATGGTGAATGGGATTGTTTCTGGAACTTCTCTTCCTGATTTTTTAGTGTTAGTATATAAGAATGCAATGGATTTCTGTGTATTATTATTAAATCCTAAGACCTTACTATATGGAAAAGCTCAGAGATAAACCCATGCACCTATAGGCAAATGATATTTGACAAAGGAAGCAAGACTATACAATGGCGCAAAGAGTCTCTTCAATAAGTGGTGCTGGGAAGACTGGGCAGTTACCTGTAAAGGAATGAAATCAGAACACTTCCTAACATCATATATAAAAATAAACTCAAAATGGATTAAAGACTTACATATAAGACCAGAAACTGCAAAACTCTTAGAGCAAAATATATTCAAAACACTCTTTGAAATAAAGCACAGATGACCTCTGACCCTCCTCCTAGAGTAATAGAAATAAAACAAAAAATAAACAAATGGGACCTAATTAAACTTCAAAGCTTTTGCACAGTGAAGCAAATTATAAGCAAGGTGAAAAATACAATCCTTGGAATGGGAAAAAATAATAGCAAATGGAACAACTGACAAAGGATTAATCTCCAAAACATGTAAGCAGCAAATGCAACTCAACACCAGAAGGAAAAAAAAAAAACCAATCAAAACGTGGGCAGAAGACCTAAAACAAACATTTCTCCAAAGAAGACATACAGATCACTAATAAACACAGGAAAAGATGTTCAATATCACTAATTATTAGAGAAGTGCAAATCAAAAGTACAATGAGATATCATACCCCACACTGGTCAGAATGGCCACCATCAAAAAATCCACAAATAATAAATGCTGGAGAGGGTTTGGAGAAAAGGGAACTCTCATACTACTGGTGGTAATGTAAACTGATACCGCCACTGTAGAGAACAGTAAGGAGATTTCTTAGAAAACTAGCAATAAAATTATCAGACGACCCAAAAATCTCATGAATGAGCATATGCCTTGAGGAAACCATAACTGAAAAAGATATATACCCCAATGTTCATCACAGCACTATTTACAATAGCTAGGACATGGAAGCAACCTAGATATCCACTGACATAAAAATAGATAAAGAAGGAGTGATACCTATATACAATGGATTATTCTGAGCTATAAAAAGGAACACATTTGAGTCAGTTCTAATGAAGCGGATAAACTTAGATCCTATTATACAGAGTGAAGTAAGCCAGAAAGAAACACATATCATACATTAATGCATAAATATACGGAATCTATATATAATCTATGCATATATATATATGGAATCAATATATAAGCTATGTATAATCTATACGGAATCTATAAAGATGGTACTGATGAGCCTATGTGCAGAGCAGCAGAGGAGACACAGGCACAGAGCACAGACTTGTGCACACAGCAGGGGAAGGAGAGGGCGGGACCCACTGAGATTAGTGCTGAGACACACACATTACCATAGGGAAAACAGACGGTCCACGAGCTTTGCTATATGACACAGGGAGCTCAAGCCACTGCTCTGTGATGACCGAGAGTGGTGGGGTGGGGTGGGAGGTGGAAGGGAGGTTCAAGAGGAGAGGCACATATGTATATCTATCTATCACTGATTCATGCTGATGTATGGCAGAGACCATCATCGGAGAAGGCAATGGCACCCCCACTCCAGTGCTCTTGCCTGGAAAATCCCATGGATGGAGGAGCCTGGTGGGCTGCAGTCCATGGGGTCGCTAAGAGTCGGATACGACTGAGCAACTTCACTTTCCCTTTTCACTTTCATGCATTGGAGCCTGGAGAATCCCAGGGACGGGGGAGCCTGGTAGTCTGCCATCTATAGGGTCACACAGAGTCAGACATGACTGAAGTGACTTAGCATGGCAGAGACCAACACAATTTCAATAAAGCAGTTATCCACCAATTAAAAATAAATTTTAAAAATCCTATGGGATGCTGCAAAAGCAATGCTAAGAGGAAAGCGTACAAACGCCTCAACTAGAAAAAAAAGAAAGACCTCAAATAAATACCCTAACTCTATACCTCAAGGAACTAGATAAAGAACAAACTAAGCCCAAAGTTTGCAGAAGAATGAAATAACAAAGATCAGAGCAGAAATATTAAAAAGACAGACCAGGAAATAACAAAGATTAACAAAACTAATGGGTTTTATTTTTAAATGGGAGCAAAATTGACAAACCTTTAGCTAGTCTAAGAATAAAATAGAAGACTCAAATAAATAAAACCAGGGATGAAAGAGAAAATTTTACAACTAATATCACAAAATACAAAGAATCACAAAACTACTGTAAACAAATATACGACAAAAATTGAATAACTTAGAAGAGCTGTATAAATTCTCAGAAACATCAACCTTCCTAGACTGTTATAGGAAAAATAAAAAGCATGAACAGATGAAAAATTAGCAAGAAAATTTAACCATTATCAAAAATCTTCCAACAAAGAAAAGTGTTAAGACCAGATGATCTCACTGATGGATGCTACCAAACAGTAAAAGAACAATGAAAACAATCTTTCTCAAACTCTTCCAAAATTGAAGAGGAAAGAACACTCCCAAATTCATTTCACAAGGTCAGCATCAACTTGATACCCAAGCTAGATAAGGATACTATTATGAAAACTACAGACAATGTCCTAGATTAATCTAGATGCAAAAATTCATAACAAAATATTAGCAAACCAAATTCAACAGCATATTAAAAGGAGCATACATTATAATCAAGTGGGATTTACTCCAGAGATGCAAGGAATTAATAAATATGATACATCACATAAACACTTTAACCACTTGATGCAAAGAGCCAACTCATCGGAAAAGTCCCTGATTCTGGGAAAGACTGAGGGCAGGAGGGGGAGAAGAGGGTGACAGAGGATGAGATAGTTGGGTGGCATCACTGATTCAGTGCACATGAGTTTGAGAAACTCTGGGAGATACTGAAGGACAGGGAAGCCTGGTGTGCTGAAATCCACAGGGCTGCAAAGAGTTGGACATGACTGAGTGATGAACAACAACAATCACATATATAGAATAAAAGATAAGGATCTTGCAATTAACTCAATAGAAGTATTCACTGAAAATGAATTCATCCTTTCATGACAAAAATAAGATCCTACCACAATAAAAACATTTAACAAGTTCAGTATACAGTATGTCTCAACGTAATAAAGGGAATATATGACAAGACTGGGGCTTGGCAGGCGGCACTAATGGTAAAGAACCTGCTTGCCAGTGCTTGAGACACAAGAGGCGTGGGTTTGATCCCTGGGTCAGAAAGATCCCCCGGAGGAGGGCATGGCAGCCCACTCCAGTATCCTTGCCTGGAGAATCCCATAGACAGAGGACCATAGGTGTGCAAAGAATCAGACACAACTGAAGCGACTTAGCACACATATGTGACAAGACCACTGCTAGCTCACACTCAACAGAGAAAGACTAAAAGGCTTTTCCTCTAATATTAGGGATAAGACAAGAGTACTCTCTCTCACCACTGTAATTTGACATAGTTACTGCACATCCTTTACAGAACAATCTGGCAAGAAAAAGAAATAAAAGGTGCCACACTGGAAAGAATGAAAATTGTGTTTGTGTGCAGATGATATGATCTTATATAGAGAGAGACTTAAAAACTCCCATCAAAAACTTATTGGAACTAATCAATGCATTCAGTAAAGTTGCAAGACACAAAAATCATAAGCAAAAATCAGCTGTAATTCTATACATTAATGACAAAATATCTGAAAAATAAAAACATCTCACTTTAAACAGCACACACAAAAAATAAAATACTTAGGAATAAATTTAACCAAGAAGGTGAAAGTTCTCTTCACTGAAAAGAACATGATTTTGAAGAAAGAAATTAAAAAGACACAAACAAATTGAAAATTTTCACAGTCATGAATCAGGAAAATCAATATTGTTAAAATGTCCATATTACCCAATTCTCTATATATTCAATGTAATCCTTTTTAAAACTTCAAAGTCATTTTTCACAGAGATACAAAAACCATCCTAAAATTTGCATAAAACCACAAAAGACACTGAATAGCTAGAGCAATCCTGAAAAAGATGAACAAAGCTGGAGGCATCATGGTTTCAGATTTCAATTATACTACAAAGCTATAATAATCAGAGCAGTATGGCATTGCCTTAAAAATAGAAACGCGGACCAATGGAACGAATTGAGAGTCCAGAAATAAACCTTCTAACATATAGTCAATTAATGTTTCACATGGGAGCTAAGAATACTAACTGGCTAATAATCTCTTCAATACCTAGTGTTGGGAAAACTGGATAAACACATGCATAAGAATGAAATCAGAGCCATATCTTACACTAGTCATAAAAATTAACTCAAAACAGATCAATAACTTGGACACAAAACTTGAAAAGAAAAAACTGCTAGAAAAAAGCATAGGGGAGAAATGCCTTGACATTGGCCTTGGCAACCATTTTTTGGACATAACAACAAAAGCAAACAAAGAAACAGACAAACAAACTATAATGCTTCTGTACATCCAAAGAAATAATCATCACAGCCTACAAAATGGGAGAAAATATTTGCAAATCATATATCTGATAAAAAGGGTTTACTTTCCAAAAACATAAAGAACTCATACAACTCAATAGCGGAAAAAAAAAATCCAACTTTTAAAATGGACAGAAGAACTGAAAAGACATCCTCCCAAAGAAGACAAACAGATGGTCAACAGGTACATGAAAAGATGCTCAACAACTAGTTGCCACGGAAATGCAAATCAAAACAACGAGACACCACCTTGCATCTGTCAAAATGGCTATCATGTAAAAGATAAGAGACAAAAAGTTTGGAGAAGGTGTGGAAAGAAGGGAGTCCTCCTAATACTGATGGTGGGTATGTAAGGTGGTGTAGCCACTACAGAAAAAGAATATAAGTTCCTCAGAAAATTAAAAATTGAACTATCACATCATCCAGCAATCTAACTTTGGGGAATATTTCCAGTGGAAACTAACTACAAGAGATACTTGCACTACCTGTAATCCTTATTGCAGGATTTTTCACAAATCCTGTTATTAAAAAAAGATAAGTTATAAAAACAACCTAAGTATTCATCTCTGGATGACTGGATAAAGAGAATGTGATATATACTCATATTTACACATCCAAGAGAATATTATTCAGGCATGAGAAAGAAGACAATTCTTCTATTTGCAACAACTTCGATGAACCTTGAAGGCATTATGTCAGACAGAAAAAGGCAAATATTGTATGAATTTAAAATTCCAAACTTCCAGAAACGAGAGTAGACTAATGGTGACCAGGGCTGGAGGGTGGATGAACTGGAGAGATATTGGTATAAAGGTACAAACTTCTAGTTAAGAACGAATCAGTTCTAGGTATCCAGAGCGGAAGGACGGTGATTACAGTTGTAATGAAAGTGAAGTCACTCGGTCGTGTCCGACTCTTTGCGACCCGTGGGCTGTAGCCCACCAAGCTCCCTCCGTCCATGGCAAGAATACTGGAGTGGGTTGCCATTTCCTTCTCCATAGTTGTAATACTGCATGACACATTTGAAAGTTGCTAAGAGAGTACACCTAAATGTTCTCACCACACAAAAAAAGATATGGTAGTTCTGTGACACAACAGAGGTGTTACTAACATGGTGGTAATCATGTTGCAACGCACAAGGCATCAAGTCAACACACTGTACGCCTTAACCTTACACAGCATTATGTCAATTATTCTGCTAAAACTAGAACATATATATATTTGTCTATATAAAAATACAGTTGTAAAAATATTGTATCATAAATGCTTTAACTTTTTCAAAGCTATTCTAAATTTTTACTTAAGTCTGAGGATTCTCAGCGTCCTCTCTCATCCCTTCTTTGTATGTGTTACAGCAGAAAGTTGGCTGCTGCTGGCCACAGTAGCAGTGGTGAGAACATTTTCGGTCTACTCTCCTAGCAACTTTCAAATATGTCATGCAGTATTGCAACTATAATCACCATCCTTCTGCTCTGGATACCTAGAACTGATTCATTCTTAACTAGAAGTTTGTACCTTTATACCAATATCTCCCCAATTTATCCACCCTCCAGCCCTGGTCGCCACCAGTCTACTCTCATTTCTGGAAGTCTGGAGTGTTAAATTCATACAATATGTGTGCAACTGTCAGGGCCAATGGCAAAATGCACCCCTGGGAAACATTTCAGCTCTGTTGGATTAGGCTGGGTTTCCACCTGAACTTTCTGGGATGATATGAATGGCTGGCTGATACTGAAGCCCTACTTCACACTAGCTATTGACCACTTAAAATATGGCCATTCTGATGTAGCAGCTGAATTTTCCATTTTATTTAACCTTAAAATTAACAACAAGATGTAGTGTACTGTATGAGAAAGTACAATTACAGGAAAAACAAAACCCCAAACTCATGATCCCACACCCCCTGGGAAACATTTTTAGCAGCGAGGACTTGGCATCTTCATTCTTCTCTGTAAACATCAGACACGTGCATAATCTTTTCAAGGTTAACACAGAAACCCTCAGGGCATTATCCACATAACTAAAAGACCTCTCTGATTTATGTGATTCACAAGGTACTTCCCGTTGAGCTATTTCAAATCCTGAAAGATGATGCGGTGAAAGTGCTGCACTTAATATGCCAGCACATTTGGAAAACTCAGCAGTGGCCACAGGACTGGAAAAGGTCAGTTTTCATTCCAGTCCCAAAGAAAAGCAATGCCAAAGAATGCTCAAACTACTGCACAATTGCACTCATCTCACATGCTAGTAAAGTAATGCTCAAAATTTTCCAAGCCAGGCTTCAGCAATACGTGAAATGTGAACTTCCTGATGTTCAAGCTGGTTTTAGAAAAGGCAGAGGAGCAAGAGATCAAATTGCCAACATCCACTGGATCATGGGAAAAGCAAGAGAGTTCCAGAAAAACATCTATTTCTGCTTTATTAACTATGCTATAGCCTTTGACTGTGTGGATCACAATAAACTGTGGAACATTCTGAGAGAGATGGGAATACCAGACCACCTGACCTGCCTCGTGAGAAACCTATATATGCAGGTCAGGAAGCAACAGTTAGAACTGGACATGGAACAACAGACTGGTTTCAAATAGGAAAAGAGTACATCAAGGCTGTATATTGTCACCCTGCTTATTTAATTTCTATGCAGAGTACATCATGAGAAACACTGGACTGGAAGAAACACAAGCTGGAATCAAGATTGCTGGGAGAAATATCAAGGACCTCAGATATGCAGATGACACCACCCTCATGGCAGAAAGTGAAGAGGAACTAACAAGCCTCTTGATGAAAGTGAAAGTGGAGAGTGAAAAAATTGGCTTTAAGCTCCACATTCAGAAAACGAAGATCATGGCATCCGGTCCCATCACTTCATGGGAAATAGATGGGGAAACAGTGGAAACAGTGTCAGACTTTATTTTGGGGGCTCCAAAATCACTGCAGATGGTGACTGCAGCCATGAAATTAAAAGACACTTACTCCTTGGAAGAAAAGTTATGACCAACCTAGATAGTATATTCAAAAGCAGAGACATTACTTTGCCAACTAAGGTCCGTCTAGTCAAGGCTATGGTTTTTCCTGTGGTCATGTATGGATGTGAGAGTTGGACTGTGAAGAAGGCTGAGCATCGAAAGAATTGATGCTTCTAAACTGTGGTGTTGGAGAAGACTCTTGAGAGTCCCTTGGACTGCAAGGAGATCCAACCAGTCCTTTCTGAAGGAGATCAGCCCTGGGATTTCTTTGGAAGGAATGATGCTAAAGCTGAAACTTTAGTACTTTGGCCACCTCATGCGAAGAGTTGACTCATTGGAAAAGACTCTGATGCTGAGAAGGATTGGGGGCAGGAGGAGAAGGGGATGACCGAGGATGAGATGGCTGGATGGCATCACGGACTCGATGGACGTGAGTCTGAGTGAACTCCAGGAGTTGGTGATGGACAGGGAGGCCTGGCGTGCTGCGATTCATGGGGTCGCAAAGAGTCGGACATGACTGAGTGGCTGAACTGAACTGAACTGTGACATTTATGAAGTGAAGAGTGGCTGTGTTAGCCTCTCGGTTGTGTCTGGACTGTGTGACCCTGTGGACTGTAGCCCGCCAGCCTGCTCTGTCCATGGGATTCTCCAGGTAAGAATACCAGAGTGGGTTGCCATTTCCTTCTCCTGGGAATCTTCTCGACCCAGGGATCCAGCCCTGGTCTCCTGCACTGTAGGTGGATTCTTCGCCATCTGACAGATTATGTGTGACATGAGATTATGCACAGGTTACGTCTGAGATGAGACCACCAATTTCAGCGCCCTGGAAGGGCCCTTCATGCTTCCCAGGTGAGGAGACGGAAGCACTTCTTCAGGAGCCCTTCAGCTCTAGAGTCAGCACCCCGGTGTCCCAGTGGCACGGCAGGAGGTCCAGCCCAGTTGTGTGCCAGTGAGGGTGTGGTGCTAGGACGGACTTCCTGACTCTGAGAAACCTCAGGCCACTCGCAGACACACCAAGTGCCTCTCATAGCAACACTGCTCAGAGATGTCCCAATTTACTCTCCCTGAATGAGTTTCAGGGAGACCAGAGCCTCCCTTGGGTCTCACACAAGGCACTCCTGAGCGCTTTCCCCGAAATGCAAGTGGATAGGGCGCCACCTGGTGGAGACTTTTCATGCAGGTTGGCAGAAGAGCGTGGTACCCTACTGCTGTGTGTTTCTTAGACATCGTGGCTTCGGCATTGGGAGATTGTGTTCACCTATGGCTGATTCGTGTCAATGTATGGCAAAACAAATACAGTATTGTAATTTAAAAAATAAATAAATTTTAAAAAAATGTGGCAAAAAAAAATAAAGTAGGTAGAGGTAGGTGAGTTGGGCATTTGGTCTCTATTGATGGGCTAATTCATGTGTATTCATTTTCACCTGCTTCATTTGCCTCATCTATGAACAGGGATAATGATGGCACCAAGCTATTAGGGTGATGTGAGGATTAGATGAATTTATATTTCTAAAGTATCTGGCACATAAAAGGCTACATACTTTTTTTGAAAAGCAATTAGCAGCCCAGGTCTAGAGGTATTCTCCATTCAACATTACTTACGGCCTGGGCCTTACCTTTGTGAGGCTGGGGATGGGGTCTAGGACCAAGTCACTAGCCAGCAGCTGCCTGGGACTTGCCGCCCACCGCCTCCCACCCACTGCCTCCAAAGAGAGGCCATAGAGATTCCTCAAGACTGTGGGAGCTGCGGCCCTGAGCTTAAAGTCCCTGCCTGGACAGGAAAGCCCAAGACTCCAGACCACAAGAGCACAGTGGAAGGAGCCTAGAAGTGAGTGTCTGACAGCCTTTGTTGTTCAGAACCTAAGACGACAAAAATGTGCTGGAGAAGTCCATCTGCAAAGGATGAAGTAATCCAATCTAATGGTCTAAAAATCAGCACTAACTGCAGTGAACTGACCCAGGATAATTCCAGTCACGTTTTCAAACCAAGTAGCCAAGAAACCTGTAGTAAGATGGCCTCATGAGGCCCCAAAGTACAATTTGTTAGCCAAACAGAAACTTGAATCCGTATAAAACTGGCAGACACCCAAGCACTGAGGATGTCTGTGGAAATTTCTAGGCCTCCCTTCTAAATCTGTCAAGCTAAGGGCTGAGCAGTGATGTCGGCGAGATTAAGGAAGGCGTTTTGTTCATTATGGTTTGTGTGTGTGTCAGTCACTCAGTCGTGTCCAATTCTTTGTGATCTCATGGACTGTAGCCCACCAGGCTCCTCTGTCTATGGGATTCTCCCGGGAAGAACACTGGAGTGGGTTGCCATTTCCTTCTCCAGTCATTATAGTTTACTCTTCACAAACGTAAACTCCTCCTGAGGGCCAGGAACCAGGCCTCTAGAGTCCATGGACTGTAAGAAATCACAGAGAATCTTGCATGATCAAGACATAGACCCTTCCCCAACGATGCTCCGAAGTTCAGCAGGGATGTCAGGTGCAGGTGGCAAACGCTCCAGGCAAGATTACTCAGGGGCTGTGAGCGGGGGACTCTGAGAAAGCCAGGGCCAATGAGCTGGAGAGTAGGAGGCTTAGGGGGCCATCTGGGGAAGCCTGGGGCCCAGTGCTGGGGGAAAACAAGGGAGGTTGAAGGTGCACACTGATGGGAAGATGGAGGTGGGAGGGGAGCTGTACAGCCAGGTGCCCAGGCCCTCATTCAGGGGGAAAGGCCATCTTCGGTCAAGTCTTCACAGGCTGCTCTGTGAGACACGTTTCCCAAAGGGAAAGAAGAAGGCTGGTGTGAGTATAAGTCTCAGACTCACCGGGACACATGGACTTTTCTGTCGCTGGCTGCAGCTCATGTAGCACAATGGGCTGCTGCTCTGTTTTCAGTTCCACAGTTAAAACGCCAGCGAGGAAGTAACAGGGACCACCCCTCCTCCCCTGCTGGAGGGAGGGAGTTTGGTAGAGTTTTTAGAGAGTAACGTGGAAATAGGTATTGAAAGGCTTATCTTTTGACCAATACCTGGAATTTATGCAATGGATAGAATTATATGCTTGCAGCAAGGAGATCCAACCAGTCCATCCTAAAGGAGATCAGTCCTGGGGGTTCATTGGAAGGACTGATGTTGAAGCTGAAACTCCAATACTCTGGCCACCTGATGCGAAGAGCTGACTCATTTGAAAAGACCCTGATGCTGGGAAAGATTGAAGGCAGGAAGAAAAGGGGACGACAGAGGATGAGATGGTTGGATGGCATCACTGACTCAATGGACATGGGTTTGGGTGGACTCTGGGAGTTGGTGATGGACAAGGAGGCCTGGTGTGCTGTGGTTCATGGGGTCGCAAAGAGTCAGACATGACTGAGCGACTGAACTGAACTGATTACAATGTTTATCATAAAGTAAAAAAAAATTAAAATGACGTGCATTTCTTTAGAGACTATATAATGACAGGATACTGACCTGATGGATGTAACGGATCACAAACTTGAGAACAATGTTTAATGAGGGGAAAAGGTGCTCAATACACTTTAGATCATAAAGCTATTTACAAAACAATTTTCAGAGAATGAGACCACTCAAAATCTATAAGAGAGTATGTGTGGAAACTTAATACTACTCTCCTGTGTTTTTGATGGAGTTCCCTGGTAGCTCAGATGGTAAAGCGTCTGCCTACAATGCGGGAGACCTGGTTCGATCCCTGGGTCAGGAAGATCCCCTGGAGAAGGAAATGGTAACCCACTAACGGTACTAATACTAATGGTATTCATGCCTGGATAATCCCATAGACTGAGGAGCCTGGTGGGCTACAATCCATGGGGTTGCAAAGAGTCGGACACGACTGAGCGACTTCTGTGTGTGTGTGTGTGGACACACGCAGATATACACACGTGTATGCAGGTGTGCCCACACAGGGCAGACACATATATGCGATACAGACCAAACCGTTAACACTGATTTTCTTTGGTCTCGGCATCATAACTGTATTCCATATTTGGTGATTTTCCTTGTTTCACAAATATTTAAATAATACATTGAGTCTAATCATTAAAATCAATGTTAGCTTAAAAATTTCAAGATCTGGCCAATATGTCTTCTGGTGTCGTGAAGGACACTGGTTTACATGTAGGGATGTAGACACTCTTAAACACACACCAGTGCTTAGTTACAAACTTCTAGTTATATATGTATGATCTCCTTCAAATATATTACCCACAAATCAAACATGTAACGTGTATATAATCTCATTCAAGTAAGTTACTTATACTAAATGGTCACTGCCAATCACTATGCAAAAATGTGACTGCGTTGCCTCCCAGTGGCCATTCAAGGAATAGCTGTGTATGTTCTCAAACGGACATTCTCAGAGCCTGCAGGTACACTGTACTGAAAGAAAGAAATAAACACAAACAATGGTCCTACAAACAATGGTCCTAAGAGATTAAAGTAAAACAGCCAAGTATTCATGACCACTAAATGATAAGGTCAAGATCTGAACTTAAGTGAGCCTAACTCCAAAATCCATGCTCCTTTCTCTTCCTGTAGCTCCAATTCAAAGCAGTGATGTCTACTAATAATGAAAATCCAAACGGGGTGTAAACAATCATAAAAATATGCCTTTCTCAAAATAAAAATAGCAGAGGGAAATGCATAGTGGGCCAGAGTGATTCTGGCCTGCCCAGGGCTCTTTTCCCCAGTGCAGGGCTTTCTGTGGCCAGGATGGCAGTCACTGGCATGCTCAGCCACCTGCCCACGGCCGTGACACAGTGATCCTAAGAGCAGCAGCA
This sequence comes from Nanger dama, assembly GCA_917880005.1. Classification (NCBI taxonomy): domain Eukaryota; kingdom Metazoa; phylum Chordata; class Mammalia; order Artiodactyla; family Bovidae; genus Nanger; species Nanger dama. The sequence goes on along the minus strand of CAKJTW010000044.1, from coordinate 3,836,096 downwards.
GCCAGGTTCTCTGACACCATGTGATTCTGCCAGAGCCCACTTCCTTGTCAGCGCTTTCTTGCTTGTTGCAGTTTCCTGCACCACAGACCAGAGAGACTGGCTCTTCCATCAGGGACCCAAAGACCAGGAAACTAATTCCTGTGTGGTCCCCACAAGTCTGCACCTTCAGAAGGCATGCAGGAAACAGAGACGAGAGCTGGTCACTATCTCCCAGCTCACCTGTTAAAAAGAAAATGTGTCATGAGGCTTGGCACATGCCCTCCCGTCGTCATGTCTGAGCTTGCAGGGGAGTGAAATAAAAACTCACTACTACTCAATGACGACCTAAAGTTCCGCCCAGGGAAAAACCTCAGGCAATGAGTGAGGCTGGCCAGAAGGGCAGTAATTCAGTCCTTGGGTGGACAGAAGCCGTGCTCTGGATTCTGTGCCTCTTCTCTCCCCAGCTCTGGCAACGACAACCCAGGGAAACTGCTGCGTTTGGGCTCCCCTTATAGATGCCGGGCCCCTGGTCTGGCGTCTACAGTACACCTCTGGGTATGGCTCTGTAAAACTTATCACTTTTATTTGCTACAAGGTCATTCTGAAGGAAACTGCAGAGCATTTTAAGGGTCCTCTCTTTGATAGTCTAACAGGAAATGTCTATGGCTCTCTTTGGACTTAGCTTTTTATCATCAGATCCTATAAATAGATTACGCATAGGTGATAGAAAGTTCTTTGGAACTGAAATTGTAGATCAGCTCTAGGCAAGCACCAAAGGCTTTTAGAAGACACTTTGGGAGCAAATGGCATTGATAGCTTATGCTCCCTTAGCTTCTTAGGAATCACCTAAGGAATTTCATCCATCTGAATTGTGTGTGTCTTTTAATATTATCTTAAATGATTTCTGGAGCATGGTGAGGATGTTATATAAATGAATCCCTCCCATGTACAATAATCACTATAGAGTTACTTTTCAGAAGTTGGTAACAGTACTTTTCAAATATTTCTCAATATGCATCTCAGGTTAAAGTGTAGGATGTGGACCCTAATTTCTTCTTCATGTTCATGTTTCATCTTTTTATTAGATCCAAAGTCTGAATAAAAATGTTTAAATACAAGTTTAGTTGAAAAAATGTGCAGAATTTTTATATTTTTCCCTTTGTTTGGTATCATAAGTAACATGATAATAGAAACCTTTGTGCATAAAGCTTAGTCCTTACTCCTAGTTATTTCCTTAAGATGGACATTACATAGAAATTACTAGGTCAAAGTATATCACTGCTTTTATAAGATTTGGTGGAAGTGATCAAAGAGCTAGACAGAAAGGCTGTACTTTTCAAGGCCCAGTGACAGGGTGAGGCCCGGATGGGGCTCTGTGCTCCGTCCAGTTAATTATGATTGCCATCTTAGCATCTCTGCTAAATCTGTAGACTAAAATGCTATCAAATTATAGCTATAGATCCAATCATGCTATAATTCCTAATGCTTTCAACTGTAGCTAGTTCTACTTTCCACATGTTGAATAAGACTGCAAAAGAAAACTGGTTATCAACTTTGCAACTCATTAGCAGCAGGTTTCCTCTGCACAAATAAGGGCAAATCCCTGCTAAGTTACTCTGGTTCTCACCACTTCCTTCTGGGCATGACACTTTGTCAACGGTAAGAAGGCCGTTGCATGTCTAATAATGCTGCCTCCCTCCGATTTCCCAATGTGGTGGATTAGACAAGGAAATTGCTCACACCAGAACTCAGATTCCTGCCGCCACCACCCCCCTTCATAGCTGTGACCTTGGGCTTATTACCAAACATTTCTGGCCTCTGCCTATTTGCTGGTTAGTGGAAATGCTGTCCCCTGGCTGGGCGGTCTGAGGGCTGAAGGGCTGTGTGTATTGGGGATGTTTTTGGTATATAAACACTTTGGTAAGAGGCCCTCTGCTGCCTCCTCCCCTTCTGGACAAGAGGCTTATCTCATACCTTGTCCATGCAACTGCGCCCGGGACGAAGGCATCCCATCGTCTTAGGCAATGGACCGAACTGACCCCTGCAGGACAGGAGCCAGGTGTGACTCAAGGACAAGAATCTGTGCAGACTGGGGAACAGAGCACAGGTGCACGGCAGGCCCACCCAGGGCCCCCTCTGCGGGGGACCCCAGCACCGGCCAGGATGGGGGCTCGTCTCCACACTACTCCTGCTCACAGGCTGAGCGCAGTGCCCTGTCTCACTGCCCAGCCTTCCTTCCCACAGCACGACGAGCAAGGGCCAAACGTCAGCCCTCGAGATATTCCCCAGCCCTCCTTCCCACAGCACGACGACCGAGGGCCGAACGGCAGCCCTCGAGATATTCCCCAGCCTTCCTTCCCATAGCACGACGACAGAGGACTAAAGGTCAGCCCTCAAGATATTCCTCAGCTTTCCACATGCTTTCTGCATGGGTAAGGCATTGATGTGATGCTCACAACTCCTATCTCCATCTACGGGTGAAACACCTTCCAGGATCAATGTAGGGAAAAAGGAAGAGTAAAGACTGGAACAAAACACCAAGGTGTGTGTGCAGATCATTGATCAGAATCCTTACTGGGCTGGTGTAAGACAAATCCCAGCTGGTTGTCAAGCAGGTTTGGGACACAATAGGGCAAAGCGTTCCTCAGAATAATGTTAGGACATGCAGTCTTTGAAGATGACTGTATTCACATTATTTTCCACTACAATTATCCTTTTAAATATAAAGTTTATCATGAATTATTATAACTAAGATAGAAAATATCTATAACAGCTATCTAAATGAATGTACCTTTTAAATAACTTGGCTTTCATGCTTTTTCTTTCCTTTTCTCTTTTTCATTAATTTAAAAATATCTTCTAAAGTCTACTTAGACCCACCATGGAAGCTGAAAAGCTATAAAGAAGTCTTTTTCACTGGTTAATTTATTGATTTACTCAGATGCAATAAATAATTCAGAATTTTCAAAAAATGACGAACGATCATTTTAAATGACAAATGCTAAAATTTAACCTCAGTGCTGGAAATGTTATCAAACCACACAACATATAGACTTTTAAAACTTCAAAATAACGTGGAATTGCAACAAAAAGGGGTCTCCTTAGACTTTTAAAATAAAATCTGTTAAATTTTCCCTAACTTACATTCAGTTCAGTTCAGTTCAGTTGCTCAGTCATTACATTACCACTCTTCTAAAGATGCCTTTGATCTTGAATCAAATAAACAAGTATAGATAAATACTATGAACTCATAGTAGCCCAAGAAGTCTGACACTGTTTCCACTGTTTCCCCATCTATTTCCCATGAAGTGATGGGACCGGATGCCACGATCTTCGTTTTCTGAATGTGGAGCTTTAGGCAAACTTTTTCACTCTCCTCTTTCACTTTCATCAAGAGGCTTTTTAGCCCCTCTTCACTTTCTGCCATAAGGGTGGTGTCATCTGCATATCTGAGGTTATTGAGATTTCTCCCGGCAATCTTGATTCCAGCTTGTGTTTCTTCCAGTCCAGCGTTTCTCATGATGTACTCCGCATATAAGTTAAATAAGCAGGGTGACAATATACAGCCTTGACGTACTCCTTTTCCTGTTTGGAACCAGTCTGTTGTTCCCTGTCCATTTCTAACTATTGCTTCCTGACCTGCATACAGATTTCTCAAGATGCAGGTTAGGTGGTCTAGTATTCCCATCTCTTTCAGAATTTTCCACGGTTTATTGTGATCCACACAGTCAAAGGCGTTGGCATAGTCAATAAAGCAGAAATAGATGTTTTTCTGGAACTCTCTGGCGTGATGAACAGGGAGGCCTGGCATGCTGCGATTCATAGGGTCACAGAGTCGGACACCACTGAGCGACTGAACTGAACTGAACTGAACTGAACTGATAGTAGCTGAAAGAAATAATCTACATGGACATCAGTATGGGTAAGTCAGAAGGTGAAAAGCACCCGTCTCACCTAGACAGACACACAGATACGACAGACGCTCAGACTGGGCACTTCTGCAGGGCAGCACCCGCGGCACTCACCGCATGGTGTAGAGCAGTGTGCCATCGTCCTCCAGACGCAGCAGCTTGTTGGGCGTGGTCATGTTGTGGGCGATGGACTTCTTCCCGTTGTGGAAGAACGTGTCTGGGGTCCAGATTTTGCTGGCAAGGAGATTGTTGAGAGGAAGGCGCTGCATGGGCCCTTTAAACCGAAGCCTTTCGTCTTTCCAGCTTTGTCGGAAAAACACGTCAATGGTGTACTCCTAGCACAAAGGGAGGCAACCAAGTGACGGCTCGGCAGGGCAGCCCTGGGCCGGTGCCATCAGGGCTTAGAGTGGGCCGGGCTGGGCCGCAAGCGCACTCACCATCTCCGTGTCGGACACGGGGCCGAAGCTGGTGACGTAGATGTCCGTTCTCACCTGAGTGATACGCTCTGAAACACAGACACAGGTTTCTCGCCAAGGCCTCAGCTCACAGTTCAGAGGGACATAACTCAGGGCGCAGTAAAATGGGGTCAGGGAGCCTACGTGGACTGTTCTCGCCAAAGAGGCAGAGAGGGTCAACCCGTAGTTTAAGCAAATGCCCCTGATAAAAAATGCAAATAATGAACAAGGACTAAACATTTTCCTCTGGGGATGGATTTGCTAGGGCAGGTTCAAATGTACATATGCAAACCTGGTGGAGCCAAAGGCCCCCCACACGCCTGAAACACACGGGACTCCCAGCACAAAATCAAGCCAGCTGTACCCTGAAAGCATATTTTACTACTCATTTAATCAGCTTTATAGGGTCAAAGCAAAAACTAATTACGGCTCTAGTGAAAAATTAAACCTGTAATAGGCAACATGTAAAGGACACTTGCACTAAATAGGGGATTTCTGAAAAGGACTTGCAGAGACAGGAGGGTATGAGGTTGATGATAAAGTATTTCCTAACATAGGCTAACTTCAGCTTCAGTATCACCCAAGAAGTGGTTTCTCCTTAAGTGGACCAGAAAGGATGTTACCATTATCTGGAGAGAAAAGGAGTTTTCAGGAAGATCACTTCCCCTGGCTTCTTGCATCTGGAAAATGACAACATGCAGCAGCCTTGGCAACACCACCAAGTCAAACTTCTAGCAGGGAAGCCCTTTGAGGAATTGTTTGAATCACAGCAAACGTAAGTTCGAGATGGTGTAAACAGAAATGTGCCTTGGGCCCGAGGGCCTCAGCCAGGGCCCACACCCACCTCCGAGCCCGGGCCTCAGTCTGTTGTCGTAACCATCCAGCAGCCCATCCAGGATCCTGGTGAATATCGTGATGTTGTCATCGGTCTCAGCTTTTACAGAGCTGGTTGGCATTTGTGAAAAGCTTTTTAACAGAGAAACAAAAGAAGGAGTTCAGACTTTCTTGTTTCTTACATTTTTTTTCAAAGTATAGAAACAGGGAATGATATGTTGACTTGTCTTGGAGGCAGGACATCTAAGAATGACCTCCTGTGCTATCCAAGCTGTTTTGCTTACATAATCCTTATTCTTGACTATCTTAAATAGCCCTAATTCTTGAACAGCCAGTCTGAGAATGCTGGCTGTGGGCTGGTCACCCATCAAATCAAACTCCATGCCTCACAGACTCTGAAGAACTATATGTGTTGATAGTGTAGCCATTTTTAAGACATATTAATCATTGCACATCGACTGGGAGAAGGCAATGGCACCCCACTCCAGTACTCTTGCCTGGAAAATCCCATGGACGGAGGAGCCTGGTGGGCTGCAGTCCATGGGGTCGCTAAGGGTCAGACATGACTGAGCGAGTTCACTTTCACTTTTCACTTTCCTGCATTGGAGAAGGAAATGGCAACCCACTCCAGTGTTCTTGCCTGGAGAATCCCAGGGGCGGGGGAGCCTGGTGGGCTGCTGTCTCTGGGGTCGCACAGAGCTGGACACGACTGAAGTGACTTAGCAGCAGCAGCAGCAGCAACAGCAGCACATGGACTGGCAGAGCCTCACCCACTTTGGGGCATTTCAGCAGTTTGGTTCAAATACAGAGAAACTGAGCCTTAATTTTGTTAGTTACTCCACTGCAACAGGCTCTGGGGTACTGGGGGACATTAGAGCTTCTACCTAATTTGAAAGTAAGATTGGTGTGCCCACATTTTCCTGCATTCTTGACTGGGAGCACTTGTGCTGGGAGCATTATGCCAGTACGGATCGCTGGTGAGGGATGGCGGTGGGCTTCTGCACCGTCAGCTCTGCCGGCACGCTCCTCTCAGAGCACAGGCCAGCTGAGAAGGAGTTGTGAAGCCCAAGCTGAAAACCTCGACTTTATGTGATGTGGCCCCAGAGCAGAGACTCGAGGAGCACAGTGTTCTGTGACCAACATCTCAACTTACAATAAAGCGCTAAGAAGAGTGGGTGGACCCTTGCAGGAGGTTCACAGGAAGAACAGTCTAATTTGTACAATCCAGCAACAAACTTACTCAGGCCTCAAAAGTCTATGTCAAAAAAAGTGCATGCCAATGGAGCAGGTGGAAATGAGAATCGGCCCTGAGCAGATCTGGAAAAAGCTGAAGAAGTTATCAGCAGGAGAAGAAAGCCACAGTCTAGAAGATGATTGGCACAGGTAAACATCATGGGCTCCACCTCAGATGTCCATCCATTGCTACCTGTTTAGACGTGCAAATAGCAAGATGCATGCTATTACCAAGAACCTGACTTGCCATCTGGCCCGGCTTCAAGGGGAACCTATCCAGCTGAGAGCCGGCTGTGGTCCCAAGAAATCAGACCCCTGGTACTTGGGAGGAGAAAGGGGGCTCCTGGGGCCCCTCTGAAGTGTCACTGTGGATCCCACTCTGCTCACAGAGTAGCTGGAGTGAAAGCTGAACCTCGCCATCAGCGGGCGGTTCTTGGGGCAGCACAGATGTCTGCCTGCCCCACCCACTTCTCGAAAATTGGTCATTTTCACCGACTGCATCTAAACAGATCAATCCTCTAATGGCCTAAAGTGTTTCCCTTTTGAATGAACGACTGTAATGTTCTTTGGATCTAATTTTCTCATCACCATTAAAATGCATATAGTTGAAGCTCTAACAATCTAAAATTCAGTCCTGTTAAAGACTGAATTATGTACCTTTGGAGCCCACAGACACTTTTTTTTTTTATACCTCTGTGACTTAGTATTTAAAAATACTGAATTCCCTTTTCTCTGACATCCATTGTAGTTTCACACAGGAAGACAAAGCACTCAGCCTTGAAAACCTAATGTCAGGATGAAGGGCCTTAACACTGTCCTCCAAATTTATGAAAGAAAGTCTGTGCGCGGGCCCAGCTGAGCAACAACAGAGCAACTATTGCTCAGACTAAGTCTGGCCTCAACGTCCACTTTGCGTGAAGCTCACACGATCACCACTTTCGTTACTCAATTCTAGGTTTTGTCCAAGTGTCCAGTTTTTGGAAGGTCCCGGTTGGCTCTTTAACAGAACAGAGACGAGAACGTGCAAACTAGCAGAAAAAAAAGCTATCACTTGTATGTGAAATCTAAAATAGCCAACTCATAGAAACAGAGTATCCAGGGGCTGGGTGATGGAATTTGGGAGATGTCGTTTAAAGTTATAAACCTGCAACCAGAAAAAAAAATAATTTGGGGGAATCTAATGCATAACAAAGTAATTCTAGTTAACAATACTATGTTATAAACTTCAAAGTTAATGAGGCTAGATCTTATTTCCATCACAAAAAGGAAATGACTTAATAATTACGTGACATGACAGAGGTGTCAGCTAATGCTAAGGTGGTAAGTGAAGTGAAGTGAAGTCGCTCAGTCGTGTCCGACCCTCAGCGACCCCACGGATTGCAGCCTTCCAGGCTCCTCTGTCTATGGAATTTTCCAGGCAAGAGTGCTGGAGTGGATTGCCATTTCCTTCTCCAAGGTGGTAATCACATTGCAATACGTAAATGTATCAAATCAACATGCTACATACCTCAGATTTACACAATGTTACATATTAATTCTATCTTAATAAAAAATATAAAAGTCACAATAAAAAAAAAAAACATACCTTAATGTTTCAAGTACATTTTAAGAACCATTACATTATCTGTTGTGAAAATATTCTTAATTTATATTTGCTCTGGAATAGCCTTGACTGTCAGGAGATAGAGACCATGGAGATGTCCACAGACCCATCATGTCTCCAGGAGCACTGCCTCCTAGACACCCTTGCAGGAATTTCAGCATTTGCCCTCTTTTGCTATAACTGTTTCTTGCATTTATCTGTAGACTTAAAAAAAAAAAAAATAGATGCCAGGCTGGGGATTTGCCATGATTTCTTCTCTGTATTTACTGAAGGTAGGCCCTAGGATGTCGCAAAGTTTCTTTAGAAGTCCTGAAAAATGCCTGTCAGGGCAGGTGAACAACTGGAAAGTCCTCCTCAGTCCATAGATTCTTCTCAGAAACCATTCCTTTGTAAGTGGTAGTTACAAAATGCACTGTCTTCAGAGCTATGGAGAGGAAGGCCTCTACTTACTACTGAAAACAAATGGTGTGCCTGCATACAGGAGACTCTCAGCGTGGCCTGGTGAACTTTCTCATGCATATCAAGTTGTATAATTTTTATAGACTGCTTCTAACATACAGAGTGACTTCAGTTTGCTTTGTTCCATTTGGGCTAGGAAAACAAAATAATACACAAATATGGGCTGTGCCCTGTGCCTTCAGCGAGCAATTCCATGCAGTGAGCAAATCCACAAGGCCTCCAGGTGGAAACGCAAGACACCCCCAGCCCTCTGGGGTACAGGGAGCAGGCTTCAGCTTCCATCTTCTGAGTAAAACCAAAGAGTTCTGCCGGCCCTCAGGTCAGCTGTGAGTACACAGCCACTTCTAAGACAAGCTGAAGGCTCTGTTCTTGCAGGGAGCAGATTCTGTGAACTAAGACTAGATCCATTATTTTTGAAAACAATTTTATATAAAATAGAAAGCCTTGAAAAATCTGGCAATTTTCCCTTCAGTATCAGGATTAATAAGTTGTCTGAAAATTTGAACCAATTTCTTATAGTTAGTGCATGCTTTCTATAAATAATGTCCATGAAACAGCTGCAACATTTTCACATTACTGATGTTGTAGAAAAGGGACAATAAAGAAAATGTAGATCCAACCACTCATGTTAAAACATCCTCATTTTTCATATCTGCTATACAAAAGGTGCAAGGACTCGATCCCTAAGCTTGAACGCTGAGCCCCACGTTCCAGGCTGAGGAGGGAAGGTGATGGCTGGGACATGGGCAGGGGCAAAGGGGACCCGACGCTCAGGTGGTGGAAGGACTTCCTCAGACGCCGTGAGTGGCCCCCGCCAGGCCTGAAGGTCTGGGTCTTTCAGGGACTTCTGACGAGGTGGGGTAGGGAGTAGGCAGCCATAAAATGTGGTGCACTACTGGGTTTATTTCACACAGAGTTTTCAGAGCAAAACATACGCGTGGCTTTAGAAAGGCTCAACTCTAGCAACTGTGCAAACTTCCCACCTGTCCCTGTGGTCTTACCTCTGGTGTCTTCAGGGCATTTGAATCTGTGACTTTTGCATTAGCTTCTTCCGATTTCTAGACCCTAGAGACTCGGCCTTCGGAGGAATGGGCACTGGTATTTTTAAGGTCCCCACGGGATCTTCACGTGAAGTCAGAGGGGAGAGGGACTGTTTTAAGACTAGAGAGCTAGGTCAGAAACAGGCTGCTCTGTGAACCAGCTCCCAGAGTGAATCCAAATGACCCCAGAGAGCACCTCTCCCATCACACCTTCACGGAGGTTCACCGTCCCAGCAGCTCAGCTCAGCAAAGGCGCTGTGGGTGTCTGCCGTGGTGCCCGGCACCGCGGTGGGAACTGTGACGACGACAGATGTGGCACCCCGAACCTTTGGATCTAAAAGAGTGGGCCATGCCCCCAGAGGGTTCCTGAAGAGCAGGACTGCTTCAGGAGTCTTAAATGCAGGGCGTCCTAGCCCGGAAGCAGAGGGATCAAGCTTTGTATGAGGCCAGAAGGAAGGGAGAGCAGACCTGAGCCTTCAAGCATGAAGATCAGGCCTCAAGCCAAAGGAAGGGGTCTGTGAGTAGCAGCAGTAAGAAAAAACGTTGGTAGACTGGGACTGATGTACACACCTTATAATATATAAAACAGATAACTAATAAGCACTTACTGTATAGCAAGGGAAATTCTATTCAATATTCTGTGATGACCTATATGAGAGGAGAATCTATAAAAGAGTAGATATATGTATAACTGATTCACTTTGCTGTACAGCAGAAACTAATAGAACATTGTAAATCGACTATACTCCAATAAAAATTTAAAAAATATATATTGACATTTGCAGTGGGCATGTAAGAACTCTCATGAGAAGAGCCTGTGTGGGGGTCAAATCACAGCGTATTCATGTGACAAGCTCTGCCTCCAGGATCTGGCTTGAAGGTGGTGGGAAAGGGGCATTGTCTTTCCGTGTGGCCCCAGGCATCTGGGGGATGATGTGCTTATCAGAGGTAAGACTGCAGGTGGAGAGGTGGGATGGATGGGCCATCAGCAGGGTTTGTGATGCGAGCTGGGGAGGAATGCAGAGGGAGCAATCTGAATGCAGCAGGACAAAGATCCCAAGAAAGCTTTCTGCAAAACCAGGTATCAGGGGGTGAAACCTGCAGTAGAATCCATGCATGACTCTGAAAGGGGAGAGCTGTATTAGTCATCAAATCTAAGAGTCTTTTTGTTTCTAAGGAAACTTTACTCCAGTGTAACTTTTCTATCAGCGTGAATGCCTCTACCAGTAATAATAACACTATGCAGTAGAGTCCATCTTTAAAGGTGTTTCACTTTACCAAGCGATGCTTGATGATGCCTCCTTATTTCAGTATTTTAAATGGTTCAAGTTGAACAGTTACGTCATCACTTCTGGGGAAGAAAAATCTTTTGAGTCTCGTACCATAAATGGTGCTGTTGATGGCAATATGTGATGCATTTCTTGTGATCTCTACTTACGCTGACAAGTCGTTTTCGATTTCCATAAAATGGTATAGAGAATTGCATCTGCAGACCAGCTTTAATGTGAACTTACTTTGGGACTTGAACAGAATTGCTTTTAAGCAGCAGCTTATCTGTCTTCTTGAACTGCATTTCTTTCTGCATTCTTTCTCCAGTATATACTTACTTCTGAGCAAAGTATCTTCAGTTTATTTGCTCATTACTGTAAGCTCCTAATAAGTACCTCTAAATGGCACTGTTATGTGATGTTTTCCTCAAATTTCCATTACATACCACTTTAGTTAACTATGTTAAAATATATAAAATTTTTAAAATACCATGGTGGATATAACCAGACATGAAAATAAAACTCGAGTTTCCAATTAAACTGTTTCCTCTTATGATGGAAAATATGGACTGATTGGCACGTGTGCTTTATGTGGATAAAGTTGTGCCCATAAAGCTTTATGCCAGAATTCTTAGGTGGCTACCACGTCAAAAGTGCCCCTGGTCCTGCCCATCACCTCTCTAGACAGAGCTCAAGTCCACCCCACCTTCGCACACCACCCTTCATGTAGATGCTCCACTCTTGTCCCCACGACTGCAGCCTGGTTCAGAATCCTGCAACCTGCAAGGTAGGACCCAGGTGCCTGCCTTACAGGCCACACCCCCGTCATCTGACCCCAGACTTCCGGAGACTCATCCCCTTCCTTTCCCCCAGCCACACTGGATGCTCCACAAATGTGGTTATAAAGCACATGAATCATCCCAGTGCTTATTACACATGGGTCTCCCTCCCTCCCTAACCATTCCCATCAGTAATTACATCAGGTCTTTGAAAAGTCTCTCCTTCACCCTATATTCCATTTCAGGTATTGCTCTATCCTCAGCCTCTCGTCTGAAGAGAGGCCCTCTCACTGAAGATCTATCTCCTCAAAGGTTTCTGCTGTCACTCTGCCCTGCTCTTGCCCCTACCTCACCCAGGATCCCAGTGAAATCCTCTGTGGCTGCTCCTCCCAGTGCCAAGCCCAGGTCCAGTCTCAGCCCTCAGCTGAGCCCATCCCCTTCTTACAGTGCAAGACACAGTCTCTTCTTATCTTCCCCAGCCTCTTCTCCTTAAACCTGGCATTTCCCAGGGCTGTCTAGAGACACTCCTTCAGTCTAAACTCAATCTCTAATTGATCCCATTCAATCTAATGGCTTTAAATATCTCTCTCAGGTTCATGTCTCCAGTCCCAAACTCTCTCTCTCTGAGTCCAGACCTGTATGCCCAGTGGCCTGCCTGGCTGCTTGGATGTCTAACAAAGCTTGCACAGGTCCAGAACTGCACTGGTAATTCTCAGCGGCCTCTCCCCTGCTGTCTCTTCCAGCTCAACAACAGCCTATTGAACCCACCACCTTTTCAGATGTTCGTTCATGCCCATGGCAGCCCATCAACCGATCCTGCTGGCCAAAACGCCCCTCTTTGCCTCTTGACTGCCTTTCCTGGCCCCTCCTTTACTAAGCCTCCCCACCCAGACTCTGATTTTACTCTCCACTTACAGCCAGAGTCAGCTTTACCGTTTGTCATTCTACGGTCACGTCTCAGTGGGATCAGATTTCACTCTTCAAGGGCCAACTGCTTATCTCGATGCTACCCCCGCATGGCCTACAGATGATGTGACTATCCCCCACCCACGCTACCTCTGGCCCTGCCTCCCACCAACCTTCCCCATCCTCAGGCTGGCCTCTTCAGTCACCCTGCCTCTGCTGCTCCTCTCAACTGTCCGATCATGGCTACCAAGACAGGCTCATTCTTCAGACATCTGCTTGAGTACCTCTCCCAGCACAATCACTACCTCCTACTCTGAATTACTCTTCCCTGCAATTCTTGTGAGCCAGTTGATAAGTACGTGTTTACTTACTGTACCAGAAGGAGCCCTCCTGGAAGGCAGGCTTTGCTCTGCCCACCACAGGATCTCAGCATCTAGGACAGTGCCTGGTATGTAGGAAGGAGTCAATAGACCCTGACGCAGCTGCAGGACAGCATCCTGCAGAATGCCCAAACCCCGATCCAGAACCTATAACTGTGAATGTGTGCCCTTACACAGAAGGGAGACTCTGCCAATGGGACTAAGCCTGTGGACTTTGCTGTGCCCAGCCCATGAGTCTAGCAAACCTTGGCGCTTCTTGGAAACAACACCCAGAAAGACAGTGCTAGCCTGGACTTAGCACTCCCTTCTTACCTGGCCATGTTTCAGCATTTAGCATACATGCATTTATCCTTCACATCAACCCTGTGGCATAGGATGTGTTATTACTTTCACTTGGAGATTAGGAAATTTGAGTTGCAGGCAGGCTTAGTAACTGCTGCCACAAAGAACAGCTTCACTGTCCTCTGACAAAATGATACCTACATCCCTGAGTAGGAACTAAATTGATTATGGAGTGATGGCCCAATTTCTTCCTGTGGTTAAAAGTGAAAATGAACTGCTCCTGGGTTTCATTTATTTTTAGGTTTGCCTTTTGATCTTGAGATAAATTATTAAATAAATACAAATAAAACAGAATTTTCAATGAACTGCTAAAGTCTGTTTCATTGTATATCTTAATTTTCCTATAACATGGTTCCCTCTCTATTACATCATATTTCATAGTATATATTTTGTATTTGATTTTATTCAGGCTAGGAAAGACTATATTTAGAGCAGTGCTATTTGAGTTCTAGGTTAGAAGATGCCAATGTACAGATTTTCCCGCATTCTATCCCTTTTCGTTGCAACTTAAATATCCAGACATTCTGGAGAAGGTCCTGCATTGATGGTGCAGGCTCAGGCCCTGGAGATGGACCCCGACTTTGCCATTTTTCAATGATGAAACTTAGACGTGTTTCTCTGTATTCTATCACCTTAACTCTTTTTATCTACAGAGAGAGGATTCTGTGAAAATCAAACAGTACATTTCTTTTGAAAGTGCATTCTGGAAATGAAGAAGTACTCATGTGAGCACTTATACGTATTGTTGCTGCCTCTAGAATTCTACTTTTGGTTCTAATATTTTCCTTTGAAATTTCACACCAATTAAAATATGCACATTATGCAACTGTACCATTGTAAAAAAAAATCCAAACACCTACATTCTCCTTCTCACCTTGAACCAAGCCAGTTACTCATCTTGGAGCTGATGGCCAGAGCAGGGCTGGGGGGTCGACTCTGGCTGACTGTCCATCTAAGCTTTGCTTAGCAGTTTTAAGTTTCTAAGCAGGTAATTTGCAAGTATTTTGTTTTGGTGCCTTAAAAAAAGGTTGTCCTTACTCTGTAGCAGGGTCTTAGTCAGGCTTTCCTGGAATGTAGAAGGCCCCAGTTCAATTCTGGGTCAGGAAGATCTGCTGGAGAAGCGATAGGCTACTCTTTCCAGTATTCTTGGTCTTCCCTGGTGCCTCAGATGGTAAAGAATCCGCTTGCAATGCGGGACACTTGGGTTTGACCCCTGGGTTGAAGGGAAGATCCCCTGGAGGAGGAAATGGCCACCCACTCCAATATTCTTGCTTGAAAACCCCTATGGACAGAGGAGCCTGGTGGGTTACAGTCCATGCGGTCGCAAAGAGTTGTACACAACTGTACGACTAAGCACAGCACAGCAAAGGGTCTTATTCACCCGAAATGCTTACTATATGCAAGGTCTCTGGCTGTCCCTGCAGCCTCCACATAAGTGCCTCCTCACCTGTGAGTGTCCTATCTGCTTCACAGCACTTCTCTGTGGTTTCATAACTGTCATGATGACCATCAGTCCTGGTCTTGTGAATCTGCAGTAACAAGCAGGAAGAACTTTCCATATGGGAATTTCCCTCTTGCCATTTACAAAGACATTGTGAGTATGTGAATGACTCAGAGAGAGTGCACTTTCTGCTCTAGTTAAGAGAAGAGAACTGTCCTTGAGAACGTGTATGAACAGGCCCTTTTCATGAAACCAACAGTCCTCCTTAGCATGCTTGTGTACACAGATAAAGAAGAACCTTATTATGTTCCTTTTCTGAAGCTACTTCTACAAGAACCTGCCTATAATTGACAATTATAGAATACTGTTTTCCAAAGTCTATTTGAATTATAGCTCCCATGTGATAAAATTCTAATGTATTTTTTACTTTCTAATAGATAAACCTCTAAACAGTGTTTAATGTCACTAAATGAATGGAATCAGACTTTACCATATTATTGAGTTGATAATCCTCAAATTTATCTTGCAATTATCACTGATCTAATCAAGTCTGGAAAGTATGATTTTTCAGATGATGATAAAGTAACTTCAGATTAAATTATGTTTTGACCTTACACTGATGCAAACATCGTTTCTGTGCTGGTGTCTTTATACCATGTATGTGTGATTATTGGTTAAAATAACTATAACGCCTCCAATTGGAGAAAGCAATGGCACCCCCACTCCAGTACTCTTGCCTGGAAAATCCCATGGACGGAGGAGCCTGGTGGCCTGTAGTCCATGGGGTCGCTAAGAGTCGGACACGACTGAGTGACTTCACTTTCACTTTTCACTTCATGCATTGGAGAAGGCAATGGCAACCCACTCCAGTGTTCTTGCCTGGAGAATCCCAGGGACGGGGGGTGCCTGGTGGGCTGCCGTCTATGGGGTCACACAGAGTCAGACATGACTGAAGCGACTTCGCACCAGCAGCAGCAGCAACGCCTCCAATTATGCCATGCCTCTGAATGTGACATCACACAAGGCCGACAGTCAGATATGTCTCTGCTGTTATACACTTGACTCATGCTCTGTTATATAACTTAAAACTAACAGGAAGAATTACAAAGGCTACTGAAAATGAGCTACTGGTGGCTCTGATCAAATTTAGAAAATAAAAGGGAGAAGACACGAGACTCATATTTTCAAAGCAATTTCACCATATCTTATATAATCACCAAATACATTTTACTCATCACATATAAATTTCCTGATTGCCAGATCCACATGTTTTTCGCAAACAGTGTATGATTTTGTATTGCACAGAAGCACAAGCGTCCTGCCTCTTTCCTCTGCTCTCTAACTGAGAGCAGTTTCCTATCACTCTCTTTCCCCTTCACCAGTTGTCGATTTTCTTCATGTATTTACAGGTATCCACATTTCTTCTGTCCCACAATGTGCAAATTATAGCCTTTCATGCTTTCCTGTTCACCTTTCTTTAGAACAAAATCACATAAACTCTTTCTTTGGAGGAAGATAACAGAGCTTACCAACCTCTTTTTTTGTAATCTCAGAACGGAAAATTGTCTCTACCCTGAGGCAGAGAATTCCTTTCAAAATTATATCCCCTTCCTCTATAGGTCAGTCTGACTAAGACCTTCCATGCAAACCATGTGAAGTCAAGACGAGAACCCCAGGACCACCTGGCAGGTTCCCCCTGAGGAGGGCTGAGGACAGAATCCCAGCACGATCAGTATGGTAAACCCACCAGTAGCCATCTTTTCCTCTCGTCTCCCTGACTGTAAGCCAGGGCTAACGATGCTCAGCTCCTAAGTGTCCTCTAAAACAGACAACGTAACAACAGTCACTTCATATTGCAATAGATACTATTTTGTCAAGATTTTAAATCAAATAAGTGTTCTGAAACTTTCTTTGCAATCTGACAAAATTATTCTTAAGCTCACAGTAATAACCAAGTGAGAAGAGCCTTGTATGAAAAGGGCAATCGATAGGGCCTTGTGCCCCTAGACGTCAAGAAGCCTTCTGCTGAAAACCATACCCTACTTGACTTCCCACTTTGCTACAGATCTTGGCCCCCAGAAGCAACTGGATGCACAAGCTAAAAGCACTCAGGAGAGCTGAGTAAAATTCCACTTACAGAAACATCTTCTAATAGAAATGAACTCAAATACTTAAAGCAATTGTAGGACAGATACGTTCACAGATATGTAGGAAAACAACACAATCTGAACAATGCGAACGCCCCTAATTAGGCAAGTAGCCCGTGACAAAGCATTTATGCACTGCAATACACTTGCCCATTTTACATCATATGCTTTAAGACTTTGTGGTAACAAAGTATTGGTGTGAAGAAAGCACAAAAATTACAGAACTGAAAACACAGTATGATCCCAACTGTATAAAGCTAGGCATAGAAGCAAGGGGAAGAAACACACCAGAGTGGGAAGGATGACTGTATCTGTGTGGTGGAATTAAGGATATTTTCCTTTTTCACATACTATTCTTTGTCTCATTAATTTCTGCCGTTAGTAGGTGTCACTTTAGGATGGACTATTAAACTTATATCTGACAGGTTCAAAACTTCTCCAACAAACTAACTGTCTAAGGAGATGAAGGGGTATCCTACTACTTGTTCTGTATTAGCTTCTAGAAGCTAACAGTTATCTCTCTATTTTGAAGATGACCTCAGAAAGTCATTAAATTGAGTAAGAAATCAAGTACAGTTGCTTCAAATGGCCAAACTCCATATGCATATTTTTTCATACTTCAAACTTTCATCCACCAGGTAAGCATAATACCTTCTTGACTATAGAATATGCAGATTCACAGAATTATATTCAACCAAAATCTTAGGGAAAGAATACATGTTTCCAATCCTAGCATATTTCTTACATCTGAAATATTGATAAATGTATGCAATATATCAGTAAGCAAACTACTTATCTAATGTATTAACTTGGAAATTTAAAATATTGTGTTTGATTTCACTTCCAAACACACTTCTCATGCAGGAGGGATGTATGTGGAAACACTATGGTTAAATCCTAGAAGATTTAACAGCAGGGAAAGCCCTTGGAAGGGAAGACATTCACTGAACAGATAAGGAAACCAAAGGCAAAAGTAGGGAAGTACCCCTTCAAGATGAGCAGCAAGGTAAGAATAACAACCAACACTCTGTCCCAGGGGAACGCCCTGACTGGCTAGGAGGCTAGGGCATGGGTAGCAAGCACACTCTGTCCCCTTCACGGTGCTGAGGGCCAGACAAGTCTCTGATGGAGCTGGAACACAGCCTCATGCCGTCATGTACCAGCCACACACCTAGGGATGGTCACAGATCTCTCTCTCTCTCCTCTTTCTCATCTGTATAGACCTGGGAATGTCAGAAATACAGAAAATGTCCTGAGAACAAAGAGAAAGGGTCATGGGTTTGGAGGGGCCTCCTTCTTGCTGACTCGTGGGGATGTATTGCAGAGCCACTGTGCCCTGTAGATGCCTCCATGATTCACACAAGGGCAACCTTCACCACCAATTTTCACATAAGAGGTGTTTGGTGACTTTTGTCCTAAAATTTAACTTCTTAATTACACTCCACCAACTTTAAGTTGGGGTCTCCCTGCTGGTTCAGGGGTAAAGAGCCCACCTGCCAAGATAGGAGACACAGGTTCAATCCCTGGGTGGGGGAAGATCCGCTGGAGAAGGAAATTGCAACCCGCTCCAGTATTCTTGCCTGGAGAATCCCATGGACAGAGGAGCCTCGTGGGCTATAGTTGAAGGGGTTGCAAAGAGTCGGATACGACTTATTGACTAAACACACCACCAACTTCAAGTTACAGTCCTTGGGATTAGCCAGAGCAATTTTGGGGAAGAAGAGGACAGAGTCAGCACCTCATAAGAAGTTTGTCAGGACCCTGGGTTATCACTAGCTTGATGAAAAACTATTGGAATCAGTACACTGATACAAAGGCCAAGATGAAAGAGCTTAAAGGCACTGGTAACACCAAACGCCCTGAGTCCTGCAGGTCAGCAGACACATGCAGTTTCTGGTATCCGATGGCCACAGTTCAAGGCCTTTGGCTCAAGTCAGGACCACTGCAAGTCCTTGTCAGAACTAAGGATGACAATCCTTAGCTTGTTTGGAACTAAGGACGACGAAGAATGTTGCCCACCCACTGCTTTGTCCAACAAGCAATAAATGTCCTTCATGCAGGTCAGCTTTTGAATCCTGCTTTAACTTGAGTGGGAGGAAAACACAGCTTACTCTGAAACCATCTTCGGCTTCCACTTCTGAAAACATAATCTGCCTCTTTTCTCTGACTGACTTCAGAGACCTTACACTTGGAGCAGCCTTGCTCAGAATTAAGCGTGGGGTAAGGCAAGGACTCTTCTAAGTCTGTGGGACTGCAAAGGTGGCTAATGAGGGTTTGCTGATATACTGCTCAGCAAAGTTTCTAAAAGGTACATGTGCCCTGAAAATTGTAAAATCAAAGCATAGATGATAACTTACCCAAAGTGACTGGCTAAGTTCATGGAAATACAAAAGAGAAGGAGGTTTTTGATCATGATAAAGCTAGAGAACATTCCATTGTCCATTCCCAGTAAGAATAACAGCTGAAGCAGATGAATTTGGAAGAATAGCTATTCCTTTCTCCACTTTGATCTTGAAGCTGAAAGGGAAAAAACATAAACAAGAATGTTGTCATGAAACAGTTCCTAGAATCAAATCACACTGCTAACACACACAATGCATACAGAAAGGAGCCTGGCTGTCCTTGTCCATCACAGCTCCATATCAGGAATTATCTGTGTTCACTGGCCAGTAAGTTGGGGTGTAAAAAGAAATTACAGTAGGCTTGATTTTCACTTTTACTCAGGGTGCAGAATCATTCTCCGAATTTATCTTTCCCATGTCGCAAATTCTTTTACTTTTTCCATTTGATCAAATGACCCTCTAGTCCTATTATTAGAATCAATGCCTTAAGTTATCTAACTGTATTTTACATCTGTCAAATCCACAAGTGGAATAATTTTACCTTTCTGAAATATTTGCCACGCGTCAAAGCCAGCAAGCTACTCCTTGTTCTGCAAGGTGCTATGAGAAAGTATGTGGAAAGAGGGGAAAAAAAGGCACATTTAAACAGGTCTTCTGCAAGATCACGACAATATAAGAACTGCTTATAAAAGAAGGCTGCCACTTTCTCAGCAATCTGTCCCTATGACTAAAGAACTTAGTAATCACTGCATTTTGGAAAGTCTCTCGGCTATGGGTTATATGGTGGGCCCTAATTAATGCATTTGAAATCCACGCAGGCACAATCCCTGGGCTCTGCAACTAACCCTAGAGAAGGTATATATTTCTCAATATGCGCATAACGCAAATGGATAGACATCATAAAGGAGCACAGCGTGTTCAAAAGCAGTATTTTCACGAGGAGACCCCAGGCCAACTCCGGAAGAGAGAAACACACAACAGGTACTTCCACCTCCGAAACCAAGGCCCTCGAGTAGAGAAAGGCAGGGCGGGGATTGCCTGGGTGCGTCCAGGGGCTGCTCCCCCAAACCCGGGCCAGAGTCCCGGCGGCGAGCACGCGGCGCTGCATGCGGGAAACCCGGGCGGCACCTCCTGCCGCCCTCAGCCTGATGACAGTCTCGACCAGGCTTTGGGGGAGTCGGGACCCCTAAAGACAGCCTGGCTCCCACGGTCCCGGGACCGCCGCGGGGGCTCGCGGGCGCGGGGGTGGCACTGCAGAGCTGCAGCCTCCGCGCCCGGGCGCCCGCGGCCGGGTACAGTCGGCCGCCCGCCCGGTCCGCAGCGGCGCTCCCAGCGCCAACCGTTTGCCCACCCTCCCCGGTTCGCTTCTGGCCCCGGCAGACCTGCCCCTGATGCCGCCCTGGGTCCGAGCGGAGCGTCCTGCCGCGCGGCGCTTTCCTCCTCGGCCCGGAGCGCGCGGTGCAGCGTCGGCTCCGTGTCTCCCGGCCTCGAGCCGCCAGAACGACCCGCTCGCGCCCCCCGCCCCCAGTCTCGAGCCCGAGCCCGCGCCCACCCTGCAAGAAGCGCCCAGCCCGCCGCGCCTCGGAGCCTGGCGGCTGGCGGGGTCCCCGGGGGCGTTTTCGGCCCTCGGCTCCGGTGACGCGGCGGGAGCCTCGTGCCCCAGTTCTTACCGGCAGGTCCGTGGGTCCGGCGCCCCGGCGCCCCGTCCGGCGGCGCCGCGCTGCTCTGGACGCCCCTGCCCTCCCGCGCGGGTTGTGCCTCCGCAGTCGCCGGGGAAAGTTTGCACTCCCTGCCGCCCGTGGCGCCCCGCCTGCCTCCACCGCCCTCCCCGAGCCAGGCAGCCTCGAGGAGAGGCAAGCGGGCAGAGCCGGGGCCGCTTTCCCTCCCGCCGCCGCCTGCAGCTCCTGACCCCACGGCCCCGGTACAGCGCGCCCGGCTTACCCCGCGCGCCGGCCCGGGAAGGCGAGCCGTCGGCGAGGGCGCATCCTCCTCCCCCGTCTGCTCTCCCCGGCTGGCAGGCGCGGAGGCCGGTGCGGCGTCACCGCCCCATGCCGCCAGCGGGAACTTCCCCGGTGCCCCCGGGCCGAGCGCCTCGGGCACCCCCGCGCTCCCGCAGCCACCCTGCGGCCCAGCTCCGCGCCCGAGGCCGCGCGCCGCCCCGCTGCAGAGCCCCCGGCACCCCCGGCGCGCCGGCGCGCGCTCTCACCTCGCCCGAGCGCTACATGTCGGCTCCGGCTCGGAGAAACGCTCCTCTGCGGAGGCGTTCCGGTAGAGGCCGCCAGACTCTCACCAAACGCGCCCTGGCTCCCCGGCCGGTGGCGGGGGAAGGGGGGCGTTCGGGGTCTCCGGCTTGGCCAACTCTGGGACAGGCCACGATTCTGATGAAGTTTCTTGGTAGCCTGCGGGAGTGCATCGGTGCCTCGTGTCCCTCTTCTAAGGGCTGAGATGGAAAGGGGGTGTCCAGGCAGGCGCCGAAAGCCGGGGTGCCGAGAGCTTTCCTGTCTCAGGACCAGACCTGAGCGCCTTCCTGGCCAGGCCTAAGTCCTGCCTCAGTCCTCCAAGCAGGCCCCTGTCTGCAGCTCCTACTCCCTATAAGAAGAAACTGGCCTCTGAAGGCTACTTTTTAAAAAATTGTAATTCATTGCTATGGGAAGGAAAGTCAGTAAAATGGATTAATTAGAATTAAACGCTTACCTAATTGCTCTGTACATTTGGGGAGGCTGGGAAGTTCCCTTTCTGGACAAGAAGCCTTCTTGTCAGTGACAAGAGGAGTTAGGGTCTGCAGACTTGTGAGTGGGTATCGGACGTGAATTCTGCTGTAGGGCGTTACCTCCCGCACCCACGAACACGTGAAATTTCATTATTGCGGTCATGTTCGTCTCTGCCTCAGCGTGCCTACCCTGAGTGCTGAGGCTGCCTGGCACAAATGACGCTTGGGCAGGATAGGGAAGCAAAGCAAGCACAGTTCTGGTTTTAAGATGGCAGCGTCTGATTTTCTCCGGACTGGATGCCTCTTGGCTATGAGAACACCCAGGGGGAGACGTTCAATATTTAAATAAACCCAGCAAGAACCTGATGGGCAGTGTATTATCATTTCTATGTCTTTTGTCATACTCTGACATAAGTCAAAGAAAGACTGAGAGTCAGAGTCAAAAGACTCTGAATTGTTTACAGTAACTCTTAACAGAATAATTGTGAGAAGGGCAAATTTCTAACTCTCCTCCAGAAAAGATCTTTAATCATTTAATGTGTGAAGTCACACTATCCTTAGTTATGTTTAATACAACGCAGTCCAAATCTAAGCTAACTGCTGGCACTTTTGCACATGCCAAAAATTCTAAGATTTTCTAAAAATAGCAGCTTCTAGATATATTTCAGAAATAGGACATAAAAATACATGAATGTTCCAAATATAAGGAAGTGTTATTCTGAGTATACACTTAGTCATAGTATTAAATAGCTCTGATTCCAGTGATTCTGCATGAAATATAAATTAGACAAGATGCTTATTTGAAAGGCTTTTCTAATTCTAAAATGAATAAATTGAACACAGGCATTTCTTAATTTTCTAATTACTCAAAAATCATATCATGAAGATAAAAGCTCACTGACAATCAGAATCATTAAAAGCAATAAAAATCAATAAAATTGTAACCTATTAAATGTTAGAATTCTAAGTTTAGAGATACCAGTGATAATTGCTATTTTCCCAATATTAAACAACATGAGGCAAATCAAAGAGTTCAAATAACTAGTGAATTTAAAGCCTTAGAGATTACCAAAGGAAATCATTTAGTAATTTTTGCAAAGAAATGTAGATAAACCGGGGATTATTTTGTATTAGTGAGAGTTACAGATACTGATTTTTAATAATAATACTTTACTGAATTTATGTTCTTTTCAATGAATTATTTTTAAAATCTTCATGTTTTCCCTATCAGTCTAATGTCAATGCATATTATTGAACACATGGAAATTATGTTTATTGACAGCTAATCTTTAAATTTTATTTAACCATGTGGCTTAAATACTTAATTTCTCCATGTGATGAAATGATAACCCCGTCTCTTCTCTTAATATTTATTGTTAGGTAGGTAGAACAGGGAAAAGGCGTCCAAAATGGCAGTGGCTACAGACAAGGAAGGGAAAAGCCCACGAAAATGAAACAAAAGAAGGTCCGAGGACCGGAGTGAGGACCTCAGGTAAAACAAACAACACTCCTGGCTGGCCCAATTTACATAGGACAGGCCCAGGGAGAGAGAAACAAGGGAAAATACTAATAGAACAATAGTTCTATTGAGGAACAATAGTTCTATAGAGGAACCAGAGCCAGCTCGTTTGCTTGCTCGCTCACTCTCTCGCTCTCTCTCTCTCTCTCTCTCTCCTCGTGCTGGGGCGCTCTTCTCGTGTCTTTGGATCGACGTGCCCTCACGCCTCAAAGATGGATTTTCCTGCTATCTTCTAAATAAAATAGAGCTGTAACACTGAGCTGCAACACTGATTTGTCTAAGAGCTATAACGCGGTCCGTTCAAGACCTGAGAGCTATAACACGATCTGTCCAAGACCCGAGAGCTGTGACACGCCGAGGGGCTTTACTGTCCGTCACTCCAAGTCTTTGTTGTGATGAGACAAAGAATTGAGGAACATACACTCGCGTGACATTATGAACATATAAAGAGCCTCACATTGGACCTGAAAGGATAGTAAAATAATAAGGCATACCTTATGGAAATTTACACGTTAGAAGAATATATATTAGCATTTCATAATATTTGTTTTAATACAAAATTCAGTGTTTGCCCTGGGAAATGATGGTCTATCCACTTAATTCCCATTTGTTCTATTAGTATTTTCCCTTGCGTTGAATGACAGAAAGCAAAGTAGTCATGGTTCTGGAAAGCAGTAGAGGGCACCACAGTTCCACATAACCTTGGGTTGGACCTAAAATAGCTGAACCTGGGGAAGCTGGGTGATGGGTGGACACCCTCTATCCCACCCAGAACAGAGGCAGCACAGCTAGGCTGTTTGTGGCAGTAGGTGGAGTAGAGATGGCTAAACAAACAAACAAACAAAAAAACAGTATTACCATGAGAGCTTAGTGAGAAGCTGAATGGAGAGTCTTCTAAGCTGAGAGCTGAGAGTCAATTCATTGAATAGTGTGATTTAGTATATAGGAAAATTCAAGTGCAGGGAGATGAGTCAGGTACTGGAAGACAAAAGCTGTGGAGCCAAGGAACCAACTTCTTGCAGGGAAGGAGTCATTGGATAGTTTCCTTCGTCAGGGAAGTACCTGGTCCAGAACAGATTCCCCACAGCAGCTGTATACAGAAAAAGTGTTGGGAAGAGACAACTTTAGGCTAAAAGCATGAATGAACATTGCAGGTCCAGTCTAAGGGGGAAATTTAATAGATGTTTTGAATTTTTCATTAATGGAATCATAACCACATTGATTCACATGTACTCCAAGTGGATTTATTAGTGCTTTGCCCAAGCAAGAGGGTCTTGATTGTTGAGGAAACAGAAATGTCAGTTCTGACTAGAAGAGGAAACAAAATTCCTAGGAAAAGATGGCAGTTGATTTGGATTTTGAAAAAGAAATTGGACAGAAAAAGGTAAAAGTAAGAGCAGGAGCAAAAATAGGGAGGTATCGGACACATTAAGTGATAAATGTTCCATTCACAGAAATCACACTCTATGTTTTTAGTCCATCATTGATTCCTTTTATTGTTCACTTTATTTAAATTAAAGTTATCATATTCGTTATCTGAAGGCTATATGTAGACTACAGATGTGTTTAATTAGTCGGCGCTATTTTAAAATAAAGACAACTTAAAAACCAGAAGATTTCACATGAATCAATGAATCATAGATGAATTATTCTATTCATAGATTAATTGCATCTAGATGAATAGATGAATTATATCTATTCAATGCATAAATAGATGGATTTTTGGCTTTTCTTAAAAGAAAAATAGTTAAGATCAAATTTAGCAATAGTGGACATACATTACCACCTTCTTCCCCAGCTGTCACCCGCTTATACTAGGCACGGGATCCTCAGAGCAACACGGTCTCTTCTGTTTTTATGCCTAGGCTGGCCCCTTCACTTACATTACCTGGCAAATAGAAGCACATGAGTCTTTGTTTTGGATTCCATTTTATCTTCTTTACTGGCTTGTTAGTTACATCTATTTATTCTGTTTTTATTAGTTTCTCCAAGGTTGAAAATAGAAATCTCTAAATTAATATGCATCCATGCTAAGTCCCTTCAGTCGTGTCAGACTCTACAACCCTATGGACCATAGCTTGCCAGGTTCCTCTCTTCATGGTATTCCCCAGGCTAGAATACTGGAGTGGGTGGCCATACCCTCCTCCAGCGGATCATTCCAACGCTTGGATCAAACCCATGTCTCTTATGTCTCCTGCACTGGCAGGCACATTCTCTGCCACTAGTAGCGTCTATACCTACCTGTAAGTGACGCATGCCGTTTCACGCGTAGTATATGAATCTCACGACCCATACTCGGATATTGTTTGTTGCCCTATTTTCTGGTGTTGTCACACTTTACTTCTACAAAGTTAATCAGTCAACTTTACTTTAACAGTCAGAAACCTACTTTTTAAATTGTGATAAAATGTACATAATATAACATTTGCATTTCGGTTCACTTGGTGAGTCACGTCTGACTTTGCAACCCCATGGCAGCATGGCAGGCCTCCCCGTCCATCACCAACTCCCGGATCCTGCTCAGACTCATGGCCATCAAGTCAGTGTGCCATCCAAACATCTCATCCTCTCGTCTCCTTCTCCTTCCACTATCAATCTTTCCCAGCATCAGGGTCTTTTCCAGTGAGTCAGTTCTTCGCATCAGGTGGCCAAAGTATTGGAGCTTCAGCATCAGTCCTTCCAGTGAACACCCAGGACTGATCTCCTTTAGGATGGACTGACTGGATCTCCTTGCAGTCCCTTGGACTCTCTCAAGAGTCTTCTCCAACATCACATTTCAAAAGCATCAGTTCTTCAGTGCTCAGCTTTCTTTTAGTCCAACTCTTACATCCATACATGACTACTGGATAAACCAGAGCTTTGACTATACAGACCTTTGTCAGCAATGTGATATCTCTGCTTTTTAATATGCAGTTTAAGTTTGTCACAGATTTTCTTTCAAGGAACAAGTGTCTTTTAATTTCATGGCTGCAGTCACCATCTGCAGTGATTTTGCAGCCCAAGAAAATAAAATCTTTCACTGTTTCCATTGTTTTCCCATCTATTTGCCATGAAGTGATGGGACCAAATGCCATGATCTTAGTTTTTGAATGTTGATCTTTAAACCAGCTTCTTCACTCTATTCTTTCACTTTCATCAAGAAGCACTGAAGTTCCACTTTGCTTTCTGCCATAAGGGTGGTGTCATCTGCATATTTGAGGTTATTGATATTTCTCATGGCAATCTTGATTCCAGCTTGTGGTTCATCCAACCCAGCAATTTGTGTGATATATTTTGCATATAAGATAAATAAGCAGGGTGAAAATATACAGCCTTGACTGTAATCCTTTCCAATTTGGAACCAGTTCATTTTTCCATGTCTGCTTCTAACTGTTTCTTCTTGAACTGCATATACGTTTCTCAGGAGGCAGGTAAGGTTGTCTGGTATACCCATACTTCAAGAAGTTTCCAGTTTGTTGTGACCCACACAGTCAAAGGCTTTGGCTTAGTCAGTAAAGCAGAAGTAGATGTTTTCCTGGAACTCTCTTGTTTTTTCTATGATCTAACAGATGTTGACAATTTGATCTCTGGCCCCTTTGCCTTTTCTAAATCCAGCTTGAACATCTGGAAGATCTCAGTTCATGTACTGTTGAAGCTCATCTGGAGAATTTTGAGCATTAATTTCCTAGCGTGTGAGATGAGTGCAACTGTGCCATAGTTTGAACATTGTTTGGCACTGCCTTTCTTTGGGATTGGAATCAAAACTGACCTTTTCCAGACCTGTGGCCACTGCTGGGTTTTCCAAATGTGCTGTCAATATTTAGTGCAGCACTTTAACAGCATCATCTTTAAGGACTTGAAACAGCTCAGCTGGAATTCCATCACCTCCACTGGCTTTGTTCATACTGATGCTTTCTACTACACTCCAGGATGTGTGGCTCTAAGTGAGGGATCACACCATCATGGTTATCTGGGTCATTAAGATCTTTTTGTATAGTTCTTCTGAGTATTCTTGCCACCTCTTCTTAATATCTTCTGCTTCTGTTAGGTCCATACCATTTCTGTCCTTTATTTTACCCATCTCTGCATGAAATGTTCCCTTGGTATCTCTAATTTTCTTGAGATATCGCTAAACTTTCCCATTCTATTGTTTTCCTCTGTTTCTTTGCATTGACCATTGAGGATGGTTTTCTTGTATCTCCTTGCTATTCTTTGGAACTGTGCATTCAAATGGGAATAGCTTTCCTTTTCTCCTTGCCTTTTGCTTCTATTCTTTTCTCAGCTATTTGTAAGGCCTCCTCAGACAACCATTTTGTCTTTTTGCATTACTTTTTCTTGGGGATGGTCTTGATCCGTGCCTCCTGTACAATGTCATGAAGCTCCATCCATAATTCTTTAGGCACTGTATCAGACCTGTGAGTATGGTTTCAGTGTGTCTGCCCTCTGATGCCCTCTTGCAACACCTACCATCTTACTTGGGTTTCTCTTACCTTGGGCATGGAGTATCTCTTCATGGCTGCTCCAGCAAAGCACAGCCACTGCTCCTTACCTTGGACAAGGGGTATCTCTTTACCACCGCTGTTCCTGACTTCAACGTGGGATAGCTCCTCTAGGCCCTCCTGCACCTGCGCAGCCACCACTCCTCAGGTACCTCCTCCCTTGCCACCGGCCCTGGCCTTGGCCGTGGGTGGCTCCTCCCAGCTGCTGCACCTGGCCTGGCCTCCGGGAGGCTCCTCAGGGTCACCGCCCCCTGGCCTTGGGCTCAAGGTGGCTTCTCATGGCCGCCCCTGACCTCGGATACGGGGTGTCTCCTCCCAGCTGCCCCTGACCTCAGACGCAGGGTAGCTCCTCTTGGCCGCCGGCCCTGACCTTGGACACAGGGTAAAGCCTCTCGGCCGTTCCTGCGCCCTCGCAGCCTGGCACTCTAGGCCGCTGCCCCTGACTTTGGACATGGGGTAGCTCCTCTTGGTCGCGCTTAGTGCGCCGGCCAGCTCTCACAGCCGCCTGCGCTTAGTGCACTGGCCATAGCATTGTCTAACTCAATGAAACCAAGCCATGCCTGCAGGGAAACCCAAGATGGGCGGGTCATGGTGGAGAAGGCTGACAGAACGTGGTCCACTGGAGAAGGGAATGGCAAGGCACTTCAGTATTCTTTCCTTGAGAAACCCATGAACAGTATGAAAAGGCAAACTGATAGGATACAAAAAGAGGAACTCCCCAGGTCATTAGGTGCCCAATATGCTACTGGAGATCAGTGGAGAAATAACTCCAGAAAGAATGAAGAGGTGGAGCCAAAGCAAAAACAATACCCAGTTGTGTATGTGACTGGTGATAGAAGCAAGATTCGATGCTGTGAAGAGCAATACTGCATAGGAACCTGGAATGTCAGGTCCATGAATCAAGGCAAATTGGAAGTGGTCAAACAAGAGATGGCAAGCGTGAACGTCGACATTCTATGAATCAGAGAACTAAAATGGACTGGAATGGGTGAATTTAACTCAGATGACCATTATATCTACTACTGCGGGCAGGAATCCCTCAGAAGATATGGAGTAGCCGTCATGGTCAACAAAAGAGTCTGAAATGCAGTACTGGGATCCAATCTCACAAACGACAGAATGACCTCTGTTCATCTCCAAGGCAAACCATTCAATATCAACAGTAATCCAAGTCTATGCCCCAAAGAGTAATGCTGAAGAAGCTGAAGTTGAACGGTTTTATGAAGACCTACAAGACCTTTTAGAACTAACACCCAAAAAAGATGTCCTTTTCATTATAGGGGACTGGAATGATAAAGTAGGAAGTCAAGAAACACCTGGAGTAACAGGCAAATTTGGCCTTGGAATGCAGAATGAAGCAGGGCAAAGACTCATAGAGTTTTGCTAAGAAAATGCACTGGTGATAGCAAACACCCTCTTCCAACAACACAAGAGAAGACTCTACACGTGGACATCACCAGATGGAAAACACCGAAATCAGATTGATTCTATTCTATGCAGCCAAAGATGGAGAAGCTCTATACAGTCAACAAAAACAAGACCAGGAACTGACTGTGGCTCAGATCATGAACTCCTTCTTACTAAATTCAGACTTAAATTGAAGAAAGTATGGAAAACAACTAGACCATTCAGGTATGACCTAAATCAAATCCCTTATGAGTATACAGTGGAAGTGAGAAATAGATTTAAGGGCCTAGATCTGATAGATAGAGTGCCTGATGAACTATGGAATGAGGTTCGTGACATTGTACAGGAGACAGGGATCAAGACCATCCCCATGGAAAAGAAATGCAAAAAGCAAAATGGCTGTCTGGGGAGGCCTTACAAATAGCTGTGAAAAGAAGAGAGGCGAAAAGCAAAGGAGAAAAGGAAAGATATAAGCATCTGAATGCAGAGTTCCAAAGAATAGCAAGAAGAGGTAAGAAAGCCTTCTTCAGCGATCAATGGAAAGAAACAGAGGAAAAGAACAGAATGGGAAAGACTAGAGATCTCTTCAAGAAAATTAGAGATACAAAGGGAACATTTCATGCAAAGATGAGCTCGATAAAGGACAGTAATGGTATGGACCTAACAGAAGCAGAGGATTAAGAAGAGGTGGCAAGAATATACAGAAGAACTGTACAAAAAGATCTTCACGACCCAGATAATCATGATGATGTGATCACTAATCTAGAGCCAGATATCTTGGAATGTGTAGTCAAGTGGGCCTTAGAAAGCATTACTATGAACAAAGCTAGTGGAGGTGATCGAATTCCACTTGAGCTGTTTCAAATCCTGAAAGATGATACTGTGAAAGTGTTGCATTCAATATGCCAGCAAATTTGGAAAACTCAGCAGTGGCCACAGGACTGGCAAAGGTCAGTTTTCATTCCAATTCCAAAGAAAGGCAATGCCAAAGAATGCTCAAACAACCGCCCAATTGCACTCATCTCACAAGCTAGTAAAGTAATGCTCAAAATTCTCCAAGCCAGGTTTCAGCAATACGTGAACCGTGAACTCCCTGATGTTCAAGCTGGTTTTAGCAAAAGCAGAGGAACCAGAGATCAAATTGCCAACATCCGCTGGATCATGGAAAAAGCAAGAGAGTTTGAGAAAAACATCTATTTCTGCTTTACTGATTATGCCAAAGCCTTTGACTGTGTGGATCACAATAAACTGTGGAGAATTCTGAAAGAGATGGGAATACCAGACCATCTAACCTGCCTCTTTAGAAATCTGTATGCAGGTCAGGAAGCAACAGTTAGAACTGGATATGTAACAACAGACTGTTTCCAAATAGGAAAAAGAGTACATCAATTCTGTGTATTGTCACGCTGCTTCTTTTATTTATGTGCAGAGTACATCATGAGAAACGCTGGACTGGAAGAAACACAAGCTGGAATCAAGATTGCCGGGAGAAATATCAAGAACCTCAGATATGCATATGACACCACCCTTATGGCAGAAAGTGAAGAGGAGCTAAACAGCCTCTTGATGAAAGTGAAAGTGGAGAGTGAAAAAGTTGGCTTAAAGCTCACCATTCAGAAAAAGAAGATCATGGCATCTGGTCCCATCACTTCATGGGAAAGAGATGGGGAAACAGTGGAAACAGTGTCAGACTTGATTTTTTTGGCTCCAAAATCACTGCAGATGATGACTGCACCGATGAAATTAAAAGACACTCACTCCTTGGAAGAAAAGTTATGACCAGCCTAGATAGTATATTCAAAAGCAGAGACATTACTTTGCTGACTAATACTCGTCTAGTCAAGGCTATGGTTTTTCCTGTGGTCATGTATGGATGTGAGAGTCGGACTGTGAAGAAGGCTGAGCGCAAAGAATTGATGCTTTTGAACTATGGTGTTGGAGAAGACTCTTGAGAGTCCCTTGGACTGCAAGGAGATCCAACCAGTCCATTCTGAAGGAGATCAGCCCTGGCATTTCTTTGGAAGGAATGATGCTAAAGCTGAAACTCCAGTACTTTGGCCACCTCATGCGAAGAGTTGACTCACTGGAAAAACTCTGATGCTAGGAGGGTTTGGGGGCAGGAGGAGAAGGGGACGACAGAGGATGAGATGGCTGGATAGCATCACGGATTTGATGGACGTGAGTCTGAGTGATCTCCGGGAGTTGGTGATGGACAGGGAGGCCTGGCATGCTGCGATTCATGGGGTTGCAAAGAGTCGGACACGACTGAGAGACTGAACTGAACTGAACTGATCAGATCTATCCCTTGAATTAGTTTGTCTCTTCCACTGTGCAATCGTAAGGGATTTTTATTTCGATCACACCTGGATGGTCTAGTGGTTTTCTCTACTTCAGTTTTAGTCTGGATTTTGTAGTAAGGATTTCATAATCTCAGCCACAGTCACCTCCCAGTCTTATTTTTGCTGACTGTCTGGAGCTTCTCCATCTTTGGCTGCAAAGAATATAATCAGTCTGATTTCAGTGTTGACCATCTGGTGATGTCCATGTGTAGAGTCATCTCTTGTGTTGTTGGAAGAAGATGTGCTCTATGACCAGTGTGTTCTCTTGGAAAAACTTTGTTATCCTTTGCCCTGCTTCATTCTGTACTCCAAGGCCAAACTTGCCTGTTACTCCAGGTATCTCTTGACTTCCTATTTTGGCATACCAGTCCCCTATGATGATAGGACATTTTTTTTTTTTTTTGCATGTTAGTTCTAGAAGGTCTTGTAGGTCATCATAGAACTGTTCAACTTCAGCTTCTTCAGCATTAATGGTTGGATCATAGACTTGGATTACTGTGACATTGAATGGTTTGCCTTGGAAACAAACAGAGATCATTCTGTCATGTTTGAGATTCCAACGAAGTACTACATTCTAGACTCTCTTGTTGACTATGATGATTACTCGATTTCTTCTAGGGGATTCTTGGCCACAGTAATAGATATAGTGGTCCTCTGAATTAAATTCACCCATTCCAGTCCATTCTAGTTCGCTGATTCCTAAAATATTGGAGTTCACTCTTGCCATCTCCTGTTTGAACACTTAAAATTTACCGTGATTCATGGACCTAACATTCCAGATTCCTATGCAATATTACTCTTTATAGCATCAGACTTTACTTCCATCACCAATCACATCCCCAACTGGATGCTGATTTTGTTTTGGCCCCATGTCTTCATTCTTTCTGGAGTTATTTTTCCACTCTTCTTCACTAGCATATTGGGCACCTACCAACCTGGGGAGTTCATCTTTCAGTGTGACATCTTTTTGCCTTTTATCCTGCCCATGGTTTCTCAAGGCAAGAATACTGAAGTGGTTTGCCATTCCCTTCTCCAATGGAGCACGTTTTGTCTCCCCATCATAATCAGCAATGTTTGTTTCTGTTTTCATCTTGTTTTTACTTAATAGGCACCTGTGAGGAGAGAGAAATTGGTTAAGATGGTGTGTTTAGGCTCCCTCACACCAGGTTTTGTAGATATTGACTCTGTAACAGCTGAGATCATTTATAGCATGGAGCATGCACGTCATGAGGTACCCACCTGGCCACAGACTGTATGCATGACCTCCAGGTGAGCTCCATCTAGAAAGCTGTGGCATATTACTGCTGCATCAAGCCTGCGACCATTGTGTCAGCCATGAGATGAGAGAATATAGCGTGTCTGCTGCTACGTCTGCTGCATCAGCCAGGAGAGCATAAACGTGTCTGCAGACCCAGGGCTCCTCAAGTCTCCTTCCAGCCTCTTAGATCACACCTTGCCTCCCCTGGGTTCAGTGAACAGTGCAGACAGTGAGATACAGAGAGACAGCACCTAATGGGTTTGCAGAGTGTTACCTTATTGTTGCTTTGCTTTGCCTTTCCTTAATAGTGATATTGAGTATCTGTCTGTGCTGCTTGCACACTTGTATATCTTCTTTCAAATGTCTTCTCAAGAGCTTTGCCCCTTTGTGAAATGGGTTGTTTGACTTTTTGGTGTTGGATTGTATACTGGTATTAATCCCTTATCAGATATATAATTTGAAAATATTTTTTTACTCTGTTGATACTGTCCTTTGATGTACAAAATTTTCATTGTGACGAAGTTCAGTTTGCCTGTTTTTTGTGGCCTGTGCTTTTGATGTTCAAGTAATATTGGCAAATTCAAAGTCGTGAGCTTTTACCGTATGTTTTCCTCTGATGGTTTTACAGTTTAACTCTCTGTTTACATCTTTGACCCGCGCTGAGTTCATTTTCGTATATGTTGTTTGGTTGTAATTCAACTTCATTGTTTTGCATATGAATGTTCAATTTTCCCAGCACCATTTAAAAAAAAATCCTATTCTTTACCTCAGAGAATGGTTTTGGCATCCTTTGGTAAGTCATGTGACCATATATGCAAGGATTTTCTCTAGGTTCTTTACCCTGCCTTTAATCTAGTACCATGCTATTTTGATTATGGTAGCCTTGTAATAAGTTTAGAAATCAGTAGGTGTGAGTCCTCAAATTTCATTTTTCTTTGTTTTTCTTTTGAAGATTTTTTAGCTATTCATATTTCCTTGAGATTCATCTGAAACTGAGAAAATGTTTCTCTGATTCTGCAAAAAAAAAAAAAAGTCATCAAGATTTTGATAGGAACAGCTTTAAATCTGTAGATTCTTTTGGATAGAATGGACATCCTAGAAATATTGAGTATTCCAATCACTGAAAGTGGAATGCTTTCCCACTTATTTAAGTCTTTAATTTCTTTCGGTAATATTATGTAGTTTGCTTGTGCGTGTGTGCGTGTTCTCAGTTGTACAGTCGTGTCTGACTCTTTGAGACCCTATCAGCTGTAACCTGCCAGGCCTTTGGTCCATGAAAATTTCCAGGCAAGAATACTGAAGTTGGTTGCCATTTCCTACTCCAGGGGATCTTCCTGACCAGGAGACTGAACCCGCATCCCTTTGCATCTCCTGCATTGACAGGTGGATTCTTTACCACTGCACATGCTGGAGATTTGTTATTGCTAGAAATAAAATGAAAACACAATATTCTTAAAACTTATAGGATGTAATGAAAGCAATGCTAAGAAGGAAACTGATAGCTGTAAATACCTACTTTAAAAACAATAAGTATCTTAAATCAATAGACTAACTTACAGTTTAACCAACTTCAGAAGAAGAGCAAATTATACATAAAGCTAGCAGAGGAAGAAAATAATAAAGATTAGAGCAGACACAAATGAAATTGAGGGAGAAAAACAACAGAGAGAAGCAGCACAATCAAGAGCTGGTTTTGAAAAGATCAAATTTGACAGACTTTTAGGTAGTTAGAAAAAAGAGAGAGAAGACTGAAATCACTAAACTCAGGGAGGAAATCGAGACTTTGCTACTGGTTTTCTGGAAATAAGAATGATTAGAAGAGGGCACTGTAGGCTATTTTAGGTCAACAAATTGGTATAACTTAAATGAAATAAACAAATTCCTAGAAACAAAATGCTACCAGGACTGACTCATAAGGAAATAGAAAATCTGAATAGATTTTTGACTAGTAAGTAGACTGAATCAGTAATAAAAAAACTTCTCAAGATTCTGTCAGAAAGAAGTAAGTCAGAAAGAGAAAAACAAATGTCATGTATTGATTCATATATCTGGAATCTAGAGAAATGTGCAGATGAACCTATTTGCAGGGCAGCAGCAGACGCAGATACAGAGAATGGATGTGTAGACACAGTGGGGGTGGGGCGGACTAGGAGCCTGGGACTGACATGTATTCACTAACACGGGTATGACGGATGGCTAATAGGACCCTGCTATATAACAGAGGGAGCTAAACTTGGTGCTTCGTGGTGACACATGGGTGGGATGGTGGGGATGGGAGGGAGATCCAAGAGGGAGGGCTTTATGTATACAAACAGTTGATTCACCGTGCTGTACAGCAGAAGCTAACACAACATCATAAAGCAAGTATACCTCAGTAAATAAAAGAAAAAAGAATGGGAAAGCTCAGGATCACATGGCTACGCTGGTGAATTCCTAACATACACTTAAATAAAAATTAACAGCAATCATTTTCAAAATGTTCAAAAAATTGAAGAGGAGGAAACACCTCCTAACTCCTTCTTTAAGGCAGCTTCAGCTTTATCTTTATACCAAAGCCAGATAAAATTTTCTAAAGGAAAATAAACTAC
This sequence comes from Nanger dama, assembly GCA_917880005.1. Classification (NCBI taxonomy): domain Eukaryota; kingdom Metazoa; phylum Chordata; class Mammalia; order Artiodactyla; family Bovidae; genus Nanger; species Nanger dama. The sequence goes on along the minus strand of CAKJTW010000044.1, from coordinate 3,800,678 downwards.
AGACCAATATGCCTTATGAAGACTCATGAAAATATCCTCAGCAACATACTAACAAGCCAAATTTAGCTGCATATCAAAATGTTTATACATGACCCATGTATAAATGACCCATAACCATGCGGGATTTGTTCCTAGAAGGCACCCTAACCCTATGTGTGAAAATCGAATAAAGCAGTACGTCAAATTACCAGATCGAAAAAAACAAAAACAAAGAGAGAAACCCATTGATCATCTCAATGGAAGTAAAAACGCTTTTGAAAAAATTCAACAACTTTTCCTGATAAAAACACTCAAATGAGAAATAGAAGGAAACTATCCCAAAATAATAAATTCCCATATATTAAATACCCACAGCTAATATCACACTCAGTGATAAAGGACTAGAACATTTTCTCTAAGTTTAAAACAATATGTCACTTTGCCACCTCTGTTCAATATAGCACTGGAAGTTATAGTCAGAGAAATTAAGAAAGAAAAATAAACAGAAAAGGGAAAAGTAAATTGGAAAGGAAAAAGTAGTTATCTCTGTTCTCTGTACAAGACAATATGGTCTTGTACATCACTGTTGGGTATTCAGTATATTGGTGTTAGATCTAGTTGACGTATTGTGTATTTAAGTCCTCTATTTCTTTACTTATCTTTTGTCTATCTGTTTTGTCTCTTATTGAGCAGGTACTGAAATCTCTGGTTTCTATTGAAGAGCTATATCTTTCTCCCCATGGTGCTGTCTTTGTTTTTTTCATATATTTTGAGGATCTGTTATGATGTCAATAAATGCTGATAATTATTGTATTTAACTTTTCTTTTTAATTTATTCAAATTTTTAAGTTGGAGGTAATTATAATGTTGTGCTGGTTTCTGCTATACAACAACATGAATCAGCTATAGGTATACACCCTCCAGTTCTGCTTCTCTAGGTCATCACAGGGCATCCAGCTGAGCTCCTGTGTTATACAGCAGCTTCTCAATAGTTCTCTGTTTTATACATGGTACTGCTGCTGCTGCTGCTAAGTCACTTCAGTCGTGTCCGACTCTGTGCAACCCCATAGACGGCAGCCCACTGGGTACCCCCGTCCCAGGGATTCTCTAGGCAAGAACACTGAAGTGGGTTGCCATTTCCTTCTCCATGCATGAAAGTGAAAAGTCAAAGTGAAGTCCCTCAGTCGTGTCAGACTCTTAGCAACCCCATGGACTGCAGCCCACCAGGCTCCTCTGTCCATGGGATTTTCCAGGCAAAAGTACTGGAGTGGGGGTGCCCGTACTATACATATATAAATTCTACTTTCTCAGTTCACCCCACACTCTCCTTCCCCTGCTGGGTCCAAAAGTTAATTCTCTTCATCTCTTTTCCTGGCATATAGACTCATCAGTAACATTTTTCTAGATTCCATTATATATGCATTAATATATGATATTTATTTTTCTTTCCTCTCTGACATACTTCACTCATGACAGAGTGCATGACAAGTTCTACTTCCATCCACCTCAGTTGAACTGACTCATTCATTCCTTTTATGAAATGAATTCCACTGTGTATATATACCACAACTTCTTTATCCATTCATCTCTCAGTGGCCATCTAGGTTGCTTCCATGTCCTGGCTATTGTAAATAGTGCTGCAATGAATATTGGGATGCATGTGTCTTTTAAGTTATGGCTTTATCAGGGTATATGCCCAGAAGTGGGACTCCTGGGTCACATGGTAGGTTTACCCCTAGTTTCTTAATGAATCTCCATACTATTCTCCATAGTGGCTATATCAACTTACATCCCCACCAACATTGCAAGAGGGTTCCCTTTTCTCCACATCCTTTCCAGTATACTTTGTTTGTATACTTTTCAATGGTGGCCATTCTGACTGGTATGAGGTGACCCTCATTGGAGTTTTGATTTGCATTTCTCTAGTATGAGCAGTTGTAGCATCTTTTCATGTATTTGTTGGCCATTTATGTGTCTTCTTTGGAGAAATGTATAGTTAGGTCTTCTACCATTGATTGGATTGCTTTTTAATACTGAGCTGCATAATCTCCTTGTATATTTTGGAGATTAATACTTTGTCACTTGCTTTGTTGGCAAATATTTTCTCCCATTCTGAAGGTTGTCTTTTCATCTTGCTTATAGTTTCCTCGGCTGTGCAAAAGTTTTGAAGTGTGGTGTCATGAGTGAAGGAGAATATTCTAAATATTCTAATTTTATTCTTTCACATGTATTTGTCCAGTTTTCTCAGCACAAGTTATTGAAGAGTCTATGTTTCTCCATTGTATATTCTTGCCTCCTTTGTCAAAGATAAGGTGCCCATATGGTGTGTGGGTTGATATCTGGGCTTTCCATCTTGGTCAATTGATCTCCAGTTCAGTTCAGTTGCTCAGTCGTGTCTGACTCTTTGCGACCCCATGAATCGCAGGATGCCAGGCCTCCCTGTTCATCACCATCTCTCAGAGTTCACTCAGACTCACATCCATCGAGTCCGTGATGCCATCCAGCCATCTCATCCTCGGTCATGCCTTCTCCTCCTGCCCCCAATCCCTCCCAGCATCAGAGTCTTTTCCAATGAGTCAACTCTTTGCATGAGGTGGCCAAAGTACTAGAGCTTGAGCTTTAGCATCATTCCTTCCAAAGAAATCCCAGGGCTGATCTCCTTCAGAATGGACTGGTTAGATCTCCTTGCAGTCCAAGGGACTCTCAAGAGTCTTCTCCAACACCATAGTTCAAAAGCATCAATTCTTCGGCATCAGCCTTCTTCACAGTCCAACTCTCACATCCATACATGACCACAGGAAAAACCATAGCCTTGACTAGACAGACCTTTGTTGGCAAAGTAATGTCTCTGCTTTTGAATATGCTATCTAGGTTGGTCATAACTTTTCTTCCAATGGGTAAGCTTCTTTTAATTTCATGGGTGCAGTCACCATCTGCAGTGATTTTGGAGCCCCCAAAAATCAAGTCTGACACTGTTTCCACTGTTTCCCCATCTATTTCCCATGAAGTGATGGGACCGATGCCATGATCTTCGTTTTCTGAATGTTGAGTTTTAAGCCAACTTTTTTCACTCTCCTCTTTCACTTTCATCAAGAGGTTTTTTAGCTCCTCTTCACTTTCTGCCATAAGGGTGGTGTCATCTGCATATCTGAGGTTCTTGATATTTCTCCCGGCAATCTTGACTCCAGCTTCTGTTTCTCCCTAGTCCAGCGTTTCTCATGATGTACTCTGCATAGAAGTTAAATAAGCAGGGTGACAATATATAGCCTTGATGTACTCGTTTTCCTATTTGGAACCAGTCTGTTGTTCCACGTCTAGTTCTAACTGTTGCTTCTTGACCTGCATACAGATTTCTCAAGAGGCAGTTTAGATGGTCTGGTATTCCCATCTCTTTCAGAATTTTCCAAAGTTTATTTGATCCACACAGTCAAAGGCTTTGGCATAGTCAATAAAGAAAAATAGATGTTTTTCTGGAACTCTCTTGCTTTTTCCATGATCCAGCGGATGTTGGTAATTGGATCTCTGGTTCCTCTGCCTTTTTGAAAACCAGCTTGAACATCAGGGAGTTCACGGTTCACGTATTGCTGAAGCCTGGCTTGGAGAATTTTGAGCATTACTTTACTAGCATGTGAGATGAGTGCAATTGTGCGGTAGTTTCAGCATTCTTTGGCATTGCCTTTCTTTGGAATTGGAATGAAAACTGACCTTTCCCAGTCCTGTGGCCACTGCTGAGTTTTCCAAATGTGCTGGCATATTGAATGCAACACTTTCACAGCATCATCTTTCAGGAGTTGAAACAGCTCAACTGGAATTCCATCTCCTCCACTAGCTTTGTTTATAGTGATGCTTTCTAAAGCCCACTTGACTTCACATTCCAAGATGTCTGGCTTTAGATAAGTGATCACATCATCATGATTATCTGGGTCGTGAAGATCTTTTTGTACAGTTCTTCCATGTATTCTTGCCACCTCTTCTTAATATCTTTTGCTTCTGTTAGGTCCATACCATTTCTGTCCTTTATCGAGCCCATCTTTGCATGAAATGTTCCCTTTGTATCTCTGATTTTCTTGAAGAGATCTCTAATCTTTCCCATTCTGTAGTTTTCTTCTATTTCTTTGCATTGATCACTGAAGAAGGCTTTCTTATCTCTTCTTGCTATTCTTTGGAACTCTGCATTCAGATGCTTATATCTTTCCTTTTCTCTCTTGCTTTTCGCCTCTCTTCACAGCTATTTGTAAGGCCTCCCAGACAACCATTTTGCTTTTTTGCATTTCTTTTCCATGGGGATGGTCTTGATCCCTGTCTCCCACACAATGTCATGAACCTCATTCCATAGTTCATCAGGCACTCTATCTATCAGATCTAGGCCCTTAAATCTATTTCTCACTTCCACTGTATACTCATAAGGGATTTGATTTAGGTCATACCTGAATGGTCTATCTGTTTTCCCTACTTTCTTCATTTTAAGTCTGAATTTGGTAAGAAGGAGTTCATGATCTGAGCCACAGTCAGCTCCTGGTCTTGTTTTTGCTGACTATATAGAGCTTCTCCATCTTTGGCTGCAAAGAATATAATCAGTCTGATTTCGGTGTTTTCCATCTGGTGATATCCATGTGTAGAGTCTTCTCTTGTGTTGTTGGAAGAGGGTGTTTGCTATGACCAGTGCATTTTCTTGGCAAAACTCTATTAGTCTTTGCCCTGCTTCATTCCGCATTCCAAGGCCAAATTTGCCTGTTACTCCAGGTGTTTCTTGACTTCCTACTTTATCATTCCAGTCCCCTATAATGAAAAGGACATCTTTTTTGGGTGTTAGTTCTAAAAGGTCTTGTAGGTCTTCATAGAACCGTTCAACTTCAGCTTCTTCAGCATTATTGGATGGGACATAGACTTGGATAACTGTGATATTGAATGGTTTGCCTTGGAACTGAACAGAGATCATTCTGTCATTTTTGAGACTGCATCCAAGTACTGCATTTCAGACTCTTTGTTGACCATGATGGCTACTCCATTTCTTCTGAGGGATTCCTGCCCACAGTAGTAGATTTAATGGTCATCTGAGTTAAATTCACCCATTCCAGTCCATTTTAGTTCACTGATTCCTAGAATGTCGATGTTCTCCCGTGCCATCTCTTGTTTGACCACTTCCAATTTGCCTTGACTCATGGACCTGACATTCTATTTTTGTACCAGTTACCATAATGCTTGATTAGTGTAGCTTTGTAATATAGTGTGAAGTAAGGAAGGCTGATTCCTCCAGCTCTATTTTTCTTTCTCAAGATTGCTTTGCCTACTCAGAGTCTTTTGTGTTTTCATACATAATTTTGAACATTTTTGTTCTAATTCTGTGAAAAATGCCGTTGCTAATTTAATAGAGAGTGCACTGAATCTGCAGATCTCTTTGGATAGTGTAGTCATCTTCATAATATTGATTCTTCCAAGTCAGGAACATGATATATTTCTCCATCTGTTTGTGACACCTTTAATTTCTTTGATCAGCTGTATAGTTGTTGTCGGGGTTGGTTTTTTTTTTTTTTTGGTATACAGGTCTTTTATCTTCTTAGGTCAGTTTATTCCTAGATAATTTACTTTTCTTGTTGCAATGAGGAATGAGATTGTTTCCTTAATTTCTCTTTCTGATTTTTTGCTATTAGTATACAGGAATGCAAGGGATTTCTGTATATTGACTTTGTGGTCTGTGGCTTTACTAAATTCATTGATTAGCTCTAGTAATTTTCTGATAGTATCTTTATAATGTTCTATATATAGTATCATCGGAGAAGGCAATGGCACCCCACTCCAGTACTCTTGCCTGGAAAATCCCATGGGCAGAGGAGCCTGGTAGGCTGCAGTCCGTGGGGTCACGAAGAGTTGGACATGACTGAGTGACTTCCCTTTCACTTTTCACTTTCATGCACTGGAGAAGGCATTGGCTACCCACTCCAGTGTTTTTGCCTGGAGAATCCCAGGGACAGGGGAGCCTGGTGGGCTGCCGTCTATGGGGTCGCACAGAGTCAGACACGACTGAAGTGACTTAGCAGCATGTAGTAGTATCATGTTATCTTCAAACAGTGAGAGTTTTACGTCTTCTTTTCCTATCTAGATTACTTTTTTAAAAAAAATTCTGATTGCCATGGCTAGGACTTCCAAAACTATGTAGAATAACAGTGGTGAGAGTGGGCACCCTTGTCTTGTTCCTGATCTTTGCGGAAATGTTTTCAGTTTTTCACCACTGAGAATAATGTTTGCTGTAGGTTTGTATGTAGCCTACATTATGTTCCATCTATGCCCATTTTCTGGAATCTTTTTTTAAAATCATAAATGGGTGTTGAATTTTGTCAAGTTTATTTTAATCTATTGAGATTATTTTATAGTTTATTATTGTTATTGTCATTAAAATTTTTTTTTTACTTGTTTGTTTATTTTTGGCCGCACTGGGTCTTCACTGCTGTGCACAGGCTTTCTCTAGCTGTGCAGCACACGGACTTCTCACTGCGCTGGCTTCTCTTTTTCCAGAGCGTGGGCTGTACGGCACATGGACTTCAGTAGCTTTGGCACGTTGGCTCAGTAGCTGTGGCTCATAGGATTACTTGCCCCTTGGCATATGGAATCTTCCCAGATCAGGGATCAAACCTGCTCCCCTGCACTAGCAAGCAGATTCTTAACCACTGCACCACCAGGAAATCTTATCATTTTCAATTTGTTAATATGGTGTATCACATTGATTGGTTTGCAGATACTGAAGAATACTTGCATCCCTGGGATAAATCCCACTTGGTCATTGTGTATGAACCTTTTAATTTGTCATTGGTTCTGTTTGCTAGCATTGTGTTGAGAATTTTTGCATCTATGCTCATCGGCCTGTAATTTTCTTTTTTTGTGGTATCTTTGTCTGGTTTTAGTATCAGATGACAGTGGCCTTGTGGAATAAATTTGGGGTGCTCTTCCCTTGCAATTTTATGGAAGAGTTTGAGAAGGATAGGTGTTAGCTTTTCTCTAAGCATTTGATAGACTTCACCTGTGAAGCCATCTGCCTGAGGCTTTTGTTGCTTAGAAGACTTTTTATCACAGTTTTTATTTTGATGCTTTCGATTGGTTTGTTCATATTTTTTATTTCTTCCTGGTTCATTCTTGAAAGGTTGATATTTTCTAAGAATTTATCCATTTCTTCCAGGTTGTCTATTTTATTGGTATAGACTTGCTCACAGTCGTGCTTTATGGTCCTTAGTTTTTATGTGATGTCAATTATAACTTCTTTTCATTGTTTTATTTTTTGCCGCTTTATTTTTTAATTGAAGGATAATTGCTTTACAGGATTTTTTTGTTTTCTGTCAAACATAGACAAGAATCAGCCATAGGTACACCCATTTCCCCTCCTCCCCAACCTCCCTTCCATCTCTCTCTCCATCCCACCCTTCTAGATTGTCACAGAGCCCATGTTTGAGTTCCCTGATTCAAACAGCAAATTCCATGGCAGATTCGTGTTGATGTATGGCAAAACCAATACAATATTGTAAAGTAATTAGCCTCCAATTAAAATAAATAAATTTTAAAAACAGGAAAAACAAACAAACAGCAAGTTCCCATTGGTTTTCTATTTTAAATAAGGTGTTATAAATTTCCATGTTACTCTCTCCAAACATCTCACCCTTTCCTTCCTCTCCTCCCCCCATTCCCGTAGGTCTGTTCTCTGTTTCTCCACTGCTGCCCTGCAAATAAATTCATCAGTATCATCTTTATAGATTCAATATATATGCACCAGTATAAGATATATATATTTCTCTTTCTAATTTGCCTCACTCTGTATAATAGGCTCTTGGTATGTCCACCTCATAGGACTCATTTGCCTTCCTTTTATTGCTGAGTAATATTCCATTGTATACATGTACTACAGCTTCCTTATCTGTTCATCTGTTGATGGATCTAGGTTGCTTCCATGTTCTAACTACTGTAAAGAGTGCTGAGATGAACTGTGGGGTGTGTGTCTTATTCAGCTTTTGTTTCCCCAGCATATATGCTGAGGGAGTGAGATTGCTGAGTCATATGGTGATTTTATCCTAGGTTTTAAGGAATCTCCATACCATATTCCACAGTGGCTGTATCAATTTATATTCCTAATAGCAAAGTATGAGGGTTCCCTTTTCTCCACACACTCTCCAGCATTTATTGTTTTTAGACTTTTTGATGATGGCTCTTCTGACTGATGTGAGATGGAATATCACTGTAGTTTTGATTTGCATTTATCTAATAATGAGCATGTTTTCATGTGTTTATTAGTCATCTGTATGTCTTCTTTGGAGAAATGTCTGTTTAGGTCTTTTTCCTACTTTTTAATTGGGTTGTTTATTTTTCTGATATTGAATTGTATGAGCTACTTGTATATTTTTTAAATTAATTCTTTTTCAGTTGTTTCATTTGCTATTATTTTCTCCCATTCTGAGGGTTTTCAATGTGTTTGTAGTTTCCTTTGCTGTGCAAAAGCTTTTAAGTTTAATTAGGTCTCACTTTTTATTTTTGTTTTTATTTCTATTACTCTAGGAGGTGGATCATAGAAGATCTTTCTTAGATTTATTTCATCGAGTGTTCTGCCTATTATTTCCTCTAACAGTTTTATAGTTTCCGGTCTTACGTTTAGGTCTTTAATACATTTTGAATTTGTGTTTATGTATGGCATTAGGAAATACTCTAATGTCCTCCTTTTGTACGCAACTGTCTAGTTTTCCCAGCATCTCTTATTGAAAAGGCTATCTTTGCCCCACTGTATATTCTTGCCTCCTTAGTCACAACTAAGGTACCCATGGAGAGCATGGACTCTCTATCTTGTTCTATTGGTCTGTATTTCTGTGTGTGTGTGTGGTTTTGTTTTGTTTTTTGCCAGTACAGTACTGCCTTGATGATTGTAGCTTTATAGTATAGTCTGAACTCCAGGAAAGTTGATTCCTCCATCTCCTTTCTTATTTCTCAACATGGCTTGGCTATTCGGAGACTTTTGTGTATTCATATGAATTGTTTAATTTTTTGTTTTAGTTCTTTGAAAAATGAATATTGATTCATCCTACACAGGAACATGGAATATCCTTACATCTGTTTATGTCATCTTTGATTTCTTTCATTAGTGTCTTATCATTTTCTGTGTACAGTTCTTTCATCTCCTTAGGTAAGTTTATTCCTAGAGATTTAACTCTTTTTGTTGCAATGGTGAATGGGAGTGATTCTTTAATTTCTCTTTCTGATTTTTCACTGTTAGTATATGGAAATGCAAGTGATTTCTGTGTTTTGATTTTGTATCCCTTTGCTAAATTCACCGATTAGCTCTAGTAATTTTCTGATACTATCTTTAGGGTTTTCTATGTACAGTATCATGTCATCTGCAAACAGTGAGAGCTTTACTTCTTTTCTGAGCTGGATTCCTTTATTTCTTTTTTTTCTCTGATTGCTGTAGCTAGGGCTTCCAGAGCTATGTTAATAATACCGGTGAAAGTGGACACCCATATCTTATTCCTGATCTTAGGGGAATGTTTTCAGTTTTTAACCATTGAGAATAATGTTTGCTGTAGATTTATCATATATAGCCTTTACTATGTTGAGGTAGGTTCCTTTTATGCCCATTTGTTGAAGAGTTTTAGTCATAAATGAGTGCTGAATTTTGGCAAAGGCTTTTTGTTTACCTATTGAGATAATCATATGGTTTTATCTTTTAATTTGTTAATATGGTGTACCATATTGATTGATTTCCATATATTGAATCCTTGCATCCCTGGAATAAACCCAACTTGATCATGGTGTATGAGCTTTTTGATGTGTTGCTGAATTCTGTTTGCTAAAATTATGTTGAGGATTTTTGTATCTGTGTTCATCAGTGTATTACTTGTACTTTTCTTTTTGTGTGTTGTCTTTCTCTGGTTTTGGTACCAGGGTGATAGTGGCCTCATAGAATGAGTTTGGAAGTATTCCTTCCTCTGCAATGTTTTGAAAGACTTTTAGAAAGATAGGCATGAGTTCTTCTCTGAATGTTTGATAGAATTCTCCCATGAAGCCATCTGGTCCTGGGGTTTTGTTTTTTGGGAGATTTTTAATCACAGCTTCAATTTCAGTGCTTATAATTGGGTTGTTCACAATTTCCATTTATTCCTGGTTCAGTCTTGGAAGACTGAACTTTTCTAAGAATCTGTCCATTTCTTCCTTCTTATCTATCTTATGGCCATTATAGTTGTTCATAGTAGTCTCTTATAATTCTTTGTATTTCTGCATTGTCTGTTGTAACCTCTCCTTTTTCATTTCTAATTTTGTTGATTTGATTCTTCTCTCTTTTTTTTTCTTGATGACTCTGGCTGAGGGTTTGTCAGTATTGTTTATCTTCTCAAAGAAACAGCTTTTAGTTTCATTAATCTTTACTATTGTTTCGTTCCTTTCTTTTCATTTATTTCACTTGGTTCTTTATGATTTTTTTTTCCTTCTACTAATCTTGGTGGTTTTTTTTTTTTTTTGGTTCTTCTTTTTCCAGTTGCTTTATGTGTAAAGTTAAGTTGTCTATTCGATGTTTTTCTTGTTTCTTGAAGTAGGATTTTATTGCAATAAACTTCCCTCTTAGAACCACTTTTGCTGTATTCCGTAGGTTTTGAGTTGTCATGTTCTCATTGTCATTTGTTTCTAGAAATTTTTTATTTCCCTTCTGATTTCATTAGTAACCTATTGGTTATTTAGAAACGTGTTTAATCTCCTTGTGTTTATGTTTCTTACAGTTTTTTTCTTGTAATTGATATCTAGTCTCATAGTGTTGTGGTCAGAGAAAATGCTTGATATAATTTCAATCTTCTTAAATTTCCTGAGGTTTGATTTGTGACTCAAGATGTGATCTATCCTGGAGAATGTTCCATGTGCACTTGAAAAGAAGGTGTATTCTGCATTTGGATAGAATGTCCTGAAGATATCAATGAGACCCATCTCATCTAATGTATCATCTAAGACTTGTGTTTCCTTATTAATTTTCTATTTTGATGATCCGTCCATTGGTGTGAGTGGGTGTTAAAGTCTCCTACTATTATTGTGTTACTGTCAGTTTCTCCTTTTGTGTCTGTTAGTGTTGGTCTTATGTACTGAGGTGCTCCTATGTTGGGTGCATCCTTTCTGCATTGTCTGTGCATCAGTTCTGCATTATCCTGTGTTGGGTACATAGATATTTACAATTGTTATGTCTTCCTCTTGGAGTGATCCCTTGATCATTATGAAGTGTCCTTCTTTATCTCTTGTAATCTTCTTTATTTAAAGGTCTATTTTATCTGATATGAGGATTCCTATTCCAGCTTTCTTCTTACCATTTGCATCGAACGTACTTTTCCATCCTGTCACTTTCAGTCTGTATGTGTCTTGAGGCCTGAAGTGGGCTCCTTGTAGACAGTATATATGTGGCTCTTCTTTTGTATCCATTCAGCCAGTCTGTGTCTTTTGGTTGGAGCATTTAATCCAACATTAATTCACCATTTAAAAAAAAGCAATTATTGATGTACATTTTCCTATTGCCATTTTATTAATTATCTGGGGTTGATTTTGTAGATCTTTTTTCTCCTCCTACATTTATTGACTATATGAGTCTCTTTAACATTTGTTGTAAAGCTGGTTTGGTGGTGCTACAATCTCTTACCTTCTGCTTGTCTCTAAAGCTTTTGATTTCTCCATCAATTTTGAATGAGATCTTTGCAGGTTAGAGTAGTCTTGGTTGTAGTTGTTTTTATTTATTTATTTATTTTTGTCTTTCAGTACTTTAAATATATCCTACTATTCCTTTCTGGCCTGCATAATTTCTGCTGAAAGATCAGCTGTTAATTCTAATGTTACATTGTGGTTTTCTGTTACTACTTTTAATATTCTTTCCTCGAGTTTAATTTCAGTTAGCTTGATTAGTATGTGTCTTGATGTGTTTCTCCATGGATTTGTCCTATATTGGACCCTCTGTGCTTCTTGAACATGACTGGTTATTTGCTTTCCCACGCTAGGAGAATTTTGAACTGTGATCTCTTCAAAAATGTCCTCAGTGCCTTTCTCTTTCTCTTCTTCCCCTGGGACCCCTATAACTTGAATGTTGGTGTGTTTAATATTGCCCTAGAGGTCTCTGAGGCCGCCCTCAATTCTTTTTATTCTTTCTTCTCTATTCTGCTATTTAGCAGTTATTGCCACCATTCTGTCTCCCAGCTACTTACCCATCCTCCTGTTTCAGCTAACCCACTACTCGTGCTTTCTAGAGTATTTTTAATTTCAGTGGCTGTGTTCTTCATCTCTGTTTGCTTATTCTTTATTTCTTCTGTGTTCTTGTTAACTGTACCGATTGCTTCTTGCACTCTCTCCACTCCATTTTAGAGGGTTTGAAGCCTCTTGGCTGCCATCACTCTGAATGCTTTTGCAGGCAGTTTGCCTATTTCTTCTTTGTTTATTTGGTTTTGTGTGTTTTCAGTTTGTTCCTTCACTTGCACAATATTTTTACTTTTTAATGCTGTTTTTTAATTAACTAATTTTTTATTGAAGGATAATTACTTTACAGAATTTTGCAACAAATTGAAAGATAAAAACCATATGATCATCTCAATAGATGCAGAAAAAGCCTATGACAAAAATTCAGCACCTATTTAAATTTTTTTTAACTTATTGTGTTTGAAGTTTCCTTTCTCAGGTTTTGAGGTAGAATTCCTTCTTCCTTTTGGTCTCTGCCCTTAGTGGCGAAGGTTGTTCCAGTGGTTTATGGAGATTCCTGTTGGGTGTGACTTGTGCTTGTGCACTGATGGGAGGAGATTTCTCTTTTCCCCTCTGATGGGCAAGGATGTATGAGGCAGTGATCCTGTGTGCTGATGATTGGAATTGTGTTTTTGAATTGCTTGTTGTTTGGATGAGGCATCCCGCAGTTGGTACTGCTGGCAGTTGGATGATGCTATGTCTGTTATACAGCTCAAGGCCTTTGTGGGCGTTCTTACTGCTTAATACTCCCTGGGGTGAGGAGTTTCTGGCAGTCTGGAGTCCTGTTGTCAGTGCTCCCACTCTAAAGGCTCAGGGCTTGATCTGCCCCAGGGAACTGAGATTCCACAGGTGGTTTGTGATGACATTGAACGAGAGAAAAACAGACAAACTAAAACAAAAAACAGAAAAGGCAAATCCCAGATAAATGGCAAATACAAAATCAAGCAGATACTAACAAAGATAATGGCATATATGCACATATATGAAAGTGAAAGTGAAGTCCTCAGTCGCGTCCGACTCTTTGCAACCCCATGGCCTGTAGCCCACCAGGCTCCTCCATCCATGGGATTCTCCTGGCAAGAACACTGGAGTGGGCTGCCATTTCCTTCTCCAGGGAATCTTCCTGACCCAGGGATCGAACCCGGGTCTCCCATGTTGTAGGCAGACGCTTTACCATCTGAGCCACCAGGGAAGATACACAGGCATACACACACATAAGCAAAACCAATACTGTCCAAAAAATAGGAAGAAAGTAGGAGAGTGTGGCCTGGAGAGCAAAGGATAGCAAAATTATATCAACCAGTAAAAGCCAAACTAACTAAAGCAAAAACTGAAAACAAAACCAAAGAATCCAGGCTAATGAACATGGTGAGAAAAGGAAGGAAGGACTAGAGAAGCAAAGTTAAATAGAGGTAGATAAAGAATATTTATATATTTTAAAGAATAATTGCAAGAGGAAAAGAATAAAAAAGCCTAACAAAGAATATTTGTAGAAAAATACTTTGTTTTAATTAAAAAAGGATAAACTCCACAAAACTACAAAAGTCCAAAGCAGAGGCAGAAGTATTTAAAGTAAATAAAAAGTATGATTTAAAAATATTCACAAAAGCATAAATAGATGTATTAGTACTAATAAAATCAACAACTCTAGCAACAGCGGGGGAGGGGGGAATGAAAACAAGAAAAAATTTTAGAAGCAATATTGAATACGTTAAACTATAAAAATAATAAATGTTTTCCTGGGATCTCAGCTGTCAGCATCCTCACTGTGAGTCACAGGCCGCCTCGCCTTCCTAGGATGCCCTCTAATACTGAGCTCGTCTCTGGACCTGCTGCGGGGGCAGCTCAGACTCTGATCCTGTCCTGCTCCTGCATGTGCTTGACTCCAGGGCCCACATTTGTCTGTGCTAGTGCGTTTTCTTCTGTGGAAACTCTCATTGTCCGTTTACATAGTCCATAGACACAGAGTCTGCCTAGTTGATTGTATGGATTTAATTTGCAGCTTGCACAGCTGGTGGGAAGGTTTTGTGTTCTCTTCCTTAGCCACACCACCCTAGGGTTTCGATCGTGGTTTTGTCTCCACCTCTGTGTGTGAGTTGTCCGCAGGGGCTTGCTCCTGAGGCTGCCCCCGGAGGACTCGAATCTGCCCCACGGAGGGCCTGCTCTGGAGGTGGTGCAGCTGCTTAGGCCACAGAAGCCCAGGCAGCACCAGGTACTCAGGGGAGCCAGTGGTGGGGACAGCAGGAAACATGGTGCTCTTGTGGTTTTTGCTAGCCTCTGGCTTCTCTGCCCCAGTGTAGATCACGCATGGAGTTGGCATGGGAGCTTGGATCACGGGGACTCTGTTAATGCTGGATATGCATGGCTGCTGGCAGCTGTTGATACAGGAAGTATGGTGCTATTAGGGTTTTTCTAGCTTTTGACAACTCTAACCCAGTAATGACTGAGTGTGGAGGAGGCGCAGCTGCTTGGATCATGTGAACACTGGTGTACCAAATGTGCACGGACTCCAACTGCCTCAGCCGCAGGAGCCATGGACCTGTTTGAGTCTTTCTAGCCTCTGGCAGCTGGCAATCAGAGGGCCTCTTGGGCTGGTCTTTCTCTGTTGCTTGGCCTGTGCAGGCACTTACAAGGCCCCCTAGCTGGGGTCCTTCTCTTTGTTCAGCACATCAAACATTTAAAGGTCCACCCTGGCTGGAGTTCTTCTCTATTGCTTGGCCCTTCAGGTGCTTAAAGGACCTCCCTCTCTTGGCTCTTTCAGCTGCCAGGTGCTGACGTGTGGGGAAAGAGAGACTAGAGTACTGGCCTGCCCCAAAATGTGTGACCCAGCAGAATCGCCCTGCCTCCCCTCTGCCTGGCTTTCCTTCACAAGCATTCTCCACTGTTGTCAACTCCCTCAGGTCCTCTAGGGCCATCTCACAGTCAACAGCAGAGCTTGCCTGGGATTGCTCTCCAATCTCTATGCTCCAGCTCTCAGCCACTGAGCTTTCTAGGGGACTCGTGTCCCTGTCCAGCTGTGGCTAGGATTATCTGTGTGATTCCATTCAGACTGTCACAGATAAGTTGTTTCACTCTCAGTTCAGTTCAGTTCAGTCGCTCAGTCGTGTCCAACTCTCTGCGACCCCATGAATCACAGCACACCAGGCCTCCCTGTCCATCACCAACTTCCGGAGTTCACTCAGACTCACATCTATCCAGTCCGTGATGCCATCCAGCCATCTCATCCTCGTGCGTCTCCTTCTCCTCCTGCCCCCAATCCTTCTCAGCATCACAGTCTTTTCCAATGAGTCAACTCTTCACATGAGGTGGCCAAAGTACTGGAGTTTCAGCTTTAGCATCAGTCCTTCCAAAGAAATCCCAGGGTTGATCTCCTTCAGAATGGACTGGTTGGATCTCCTTGCAGTCCAAGGGACTCTCAAGAGTTTTCCAACACCACAGTTCAAAAGCATCAATTCTTTGGCGCTCAGCCTTCTTCACAGTCCAACTCTCACATCCATACATGACTGCTGTAAAAACCATATCCTTGACTAGATGGACCTTAGTCGGCAAAGTAATGTCTCTGCTTCACTCTCCAACAGCCTCAAACGCTTCATCTCTGTCCCAAACAGATGTCCCAGTGTGGGGATTTGACCCCTGCTTCCCCTCCCCCACCAGGTGCTGATACAGTCCTGCTCACTCTCCTCTTTTCTGCCCTCCTTCATTTCTCCTACTGAATTTTGTGTGGTTCTATATTTTCTGTTCCTGTGGTCACATACTCCTGCCTGCTCGCAAGTGATGTTCTGTGAGATCTTCTGTGTCTGAGGGTGTATCCCTGATGTATCCATGGAGAGAGATGCGCTCCATGGCCACGACTCCTCCACCATCTTCATTGTCTTCCTCCCATTTTTTAATTAAAAAAATTAATTTTAGTAAAATACATATAACAAAAGAATTTTCATTTGGTTTTTGTATCAAGATTATACTGTCCTCATGAAATGATTTGGGAGATTTCTCCTTTTTTGCAAAAATAAAATATTTTTACAAGGATTTGCACATGTTTAGAAACACATGTTCCTTCAAAGACTGATAGAGTTTATGTGTAAAACTGTCTTGTCCTATGTAGTTGTTGTTTTTCTTTTTCCTGAAAAATTGGAAAGTGGCACTGATTTAGCTATAGGGTTTGTACATGGCACTTATCAAATTTTCTCTTTTTCTTAAATAAACTTACTGATTTACATTCTACTGTATTTTTCCATTTCATATAAAATTTCAAACTTATCCAGCATACATTTATTCCTGGTATCTCCTTATTTGTAGTAATGTCCTTTCACTCCAAATACTGCTGCATTTGTCCCTTCTCAGAGTTTTTCCTCTCTTTTTTTGTAGAAATCATTTAGATATTAAATTTATTAAACCTCTCAAAGAACCGACTTTTGGCTTTGTTGATACTGTTTCCTCTTTCATCCTTTTCTGGTCTGACAGTTCCCCCACCCTCCAGGTACAGATCCAGTCATACTCACACTCCTCTTTTTGTCCTCCTTTCTCCTTCTGTCCTACTGAATTTTGTGTGGTTCTATATTTTCTTTGCCAGTGGTCAGGTACTCCTGCCTGCTCTCAGCTGATGTTATAATTTGTTACTTTCATTATCAAATTGTTTGCAGTTTTCCAAACTGTAAAATTACTTTTCTCCACTCCTTTCCAACTGTACTCATAGGAAAAAGTCACTATGTTTAGTCCACATGTAGGTAATAGAGAACTATAGTCCACATCCTTAAGGGCAGAGTAGCTACATAAATTATTTGGAATTCTGAATAAGATTCTCTTGCTTCCTCCTTTATTTATTCAATCAATATATTTCTATATCACTGCGTACTCAAGTACATTTATTTTAATATATATAAATTTTATAAATTCAGTACTACTTTATTTATTTGATCAAATTGTTCCACCTTTGGATACTGGGAGCTCTTTCAGTTGGCTTCTGTATCCTGTTAACAATTCCCCATCAGTGTGGTGTGTATTTTTTCTTTTGACTACATATTTGCTTTCTGGAAATAAAAGATGTTCTGGGTTCATCTTGTACAATTTCTGAACTATTGTTAACATTAGCCATTTCTCCCAGAAGCCCTTGTTCTTTTACTGGAAAATAGCTTTAGAAACCAAGACCTAGGTATTAAATGTGATCATTGCTATGAAATGTCAGGCTTCTAGGACATCTAAATTGAATAGTCAAGGAAATATATATGTTTATACTAACCTGTGTCTATGCAGGTATGTATAGTCCTGTTCTTCCAAGGAACAAGTGTCTTTTGATTTTGTGGCTGCAGTCACCATCGGCAGTGATTTTGGAGCCCAAGAAAATAAAGTCTATGACTGTTTCCATTGTTTCCCATCTATATGCCATGAAGTGATGGGACCTGATGCCAGTACAGTCTCCAACTGTAATGGATTGAATATTCATATCATATTCATTTCAGCCCCCTCTTTTATATGCTGAAGCTCTAGTCTTTAATGTAGCTGTATTTGAAATGGTACATCTAAGGAAGTATTTAAAGTTATATGAAGTCATAAGGATGAGGCTGTGATCTAATAGGATCAATATCCTGATGAAAAGAAAAACTAGAGTGCTCACTTGCTCTTACTGTTCATATGTACACACTGAGGAAAGACCTTTTGAGGTCATAGCAAGAAGGCAGCTACCCTCACCAGAAATTGAATCAGGGAGAATCTTCATCTTATACTTCTAGCTTCTGGAATGGTAAGATAACAATTTTGTTTTCTTCAAGGCAATCTCATCTATGGTACATAGTTACAAAAACTTAAGCTTACTTACTAATAGATCAGCTTTGAACCATTGCCACATGGTAGCTTCCTCCAGCTTGCTTATCTGTAAACTTACACTCTAATAATGAGAACATCCTGGAGTGCAAAGTCAAGTGGGCCTTAGAAAGCATCACTATGAACAAAGCTACTGGAAATGATGGAATTCCAGTTGAGCTACTACAAATCCTAAAAGATGAGGCTGTGAAAGTGCTGCACTCAATATGCCAGAAAATTTGGAAAACTCAGCAGTGGCCACAGGACCGGAAAGGTCAGTTTTCATTCCAGTCTCAAAGAAAGGCAATGCCAAAGAATGTTCAAACTACTGCACAATTGCACTTATCTCGCATGTTAGCAAAGTAATACTGAAAATTCTCCAAGCTAAGCTTCAACAGTATGTGAACCAAGAACTTCCAGACGCTCAAGCTGGATTTAGAAAAGGCAGAGGAAGCAGAGATCAAATTTCCAACATCCGTTGGATCATCAAAGAAGCAAGAAAGGTCCAGAAAAACGTTGACTTCTGCTTCATTGACTACGCTAAAGTCTTTGTGTGGATCAAAACAAACTGTGGAGAATTCTTAAAGGGATGGGAATATCAGAGAGTGCAGGTCAAGAAGCAACAGTTAGAACTGGACATGGAAAAACAGACTGGTTCCAAGTTGGGAAAGGAGTATGTCAAGGCTGTATTGTCACCCTGCTTATTTAACTTCTATGCAGAGTAAATCATGTGAAATGCAGGGCTGGATGAAGCACAAGCTGGAATCAAGATTGCTGGGAGAAATATCAATAATCTTAGATATGCAATGATACCACCCATATGGCAGAAAGCAAAGAGAAACTAAAGAACCCCTTGATGAATGTGAAAGAAGAGTGTGAAAAAGCTGGCTTAAAACTCAATATTCAGAAAACTAAGATAATGGCATCAGATCCCATCACTTCATGGCAAATAGATGGGGAAACAATAGAAACAGTGATAGACTTTGTTTTCTTGGGCTCCAAAAATCACTATAGATGGTGACTTTAGTCACAAAATCAAAAGACACTTTTTCCTTGGAAGAACAGCTATGACAAATTTGACAGCATATTAAAAGCAGAGACATTACTTTGCTGACAAGGTCCATCTAGTCAAAGCTCTGGTTTTCCAGTAGTCACATATGGATGTGAGAGCTGGACCATAAAGAAGGCTGAGTGCTGAAGAATTGCTGCTTTTGAACTGTGGTGTTGGAGAAGACTCTTGAGAGTTCCTTGGACTGCAAGGAGATCCAACCAGTCAATCCTAAAGGAAATCAGTCCTGAATATTCATTGGAAGGACTGATGCTGAAGCTGAAGCTCCAATACTTTGGTCACCTGATGTGTAGGACTGACTCTTTAGATATCCCCTGATGCTGGGAAATATTGAAGGCAGGAGAAGCAATGACAGAGAATGAGATGGTTGGAGGGCATCACTCACTTGATGGATTTGAGTTTGAGCTAGCTTCAGGAGTTGGTGATGGACAGGGAAGCCTGGTGCGTTGCAGTCCATGTAAAGACTGCAGGAGTTGGACACAACTGAATGACTGAACTGAATTGAACTGAACCAGACAGTGAGGAACCTGCATCCCACCATTTTCTATTCACTCGATCAGTTGTTCAATTCCAGTATAAATAGGTAGCAACATCAAAATGATTAAGCTAGATCCCTGTGGTATAATACATAATCACCTAGATACAGTACTTATGTGCAGCTTCTTTTGCCTTTAGTATTGCATATTCTGCTTATTTTTCAAGTAGCTTAAGTTAGCATCTTTCCTCCTTTCCATTTGTATGGTTGTTTCATACCATTTCTATTGTTGTTTCAAATCACACTACAGTTAGAATCTTGGTGTCACATTCTGGACTCCATCTTGGGTCCCCTCAACTTCCTAAATGATTACTAAAATATTTGCATGTATTAAAGTTAATTTCTTATACGGTAACGTTCTATGAAAGGTAAAAGTGACAGGGTTAGTCACGCAGCCGTGTTGGTGTGTTTAGTCGGTAAGTCGTATCCTACTCTGCAAACGCATGGACTGTAGCCTGTCTGCTTCTCTGTCCATGGTGGTCTCTAGGCAAGAATACTGCAGTGGGTTGCCATGCCCTCCTTCAGGACATCTTCCTGACCCAGGTATTGAACCCAGATCTCCCACACTGCAGGCAGATTCTTAACATCTGAGCTACCCAGGAAGTCCTTAAAGTTCTATAGGTTTGGACAAATACATAATGTCATGTACCTACCACTACAGTGCCATACAGAATAAGTTGATTGACTAAAGAATCTGATTGATAGGACTTATTTTGTCTATCCAAATCTCCTCTTCAATCTAAACAATTAGCAACCATTGATCTTTGTATCATCTCTGTAGTTTGCCTTTTTCAGAATGTCCTATAACTGGAATAACTGAGTATGTAGTCTTTTCATACTGGCTTTTAAATTTATCAACATGGGTAGATATTAAATATTTTTAGGGCATGATGATTTATTTCTTTTCTCCTTCTTTTAGTATTGTAGGAGAGTTCCTATTGTTCCACATTATTGCCAGTAATCTTGATCTTGTCAGTTTTAGGATTTTAGAAGGTGTATTTGTTTCTCAGCTCTTTAAAGATGGATTAAATTGAGCATCTTTTATATACTCTACTATCTAAATATCTTCTTGAGTGAGATACCTTTTCAGTTCTTTAACCTACTTCTCTAACTGAGTTATTTTCTTATTTTTGAGTTTTTAACAGTTCTTTGCTTAACTGCAATACAAATTCCTTTCAAGATAGACATTTTGCAAATATTTTCTTCCAGCCTGTGCTTTGCCTTTTAATCTCTTAAAAGTGTCTTTAATCTAATAGACATCTTTAATTTTAATCAAGTCTAACATCATTTTTTTCTTTCATGGATCTTGCTCTTAGTTTTATATATAAAACCTCACTTCCAAACTCAAAGTCATGGAGGTTTTCTCCTGTTGCCTTCTAGAAACTTTATAGTCTTAAAATTTACATTTAGTACTATGAATCATTTTATGCAATTTTTGGAAAAAAAGGTAAAATGTGTGTCTAGATTTTTTTCATGTTGCTGTCCAATTGTTCAGCACCATTAGTTGAAAAATCACACTTTTTCTATTGGATTGATTTTGCTCTTAAAAATCTGTTGACTACTCTGTGTGAGTCTGTTTCTGAACCACTGTATCTGTTACAGTTATCTGTTTCTGTTGTCTTGCCATGCCATGCTGTGTTAATTTCTGTGACTTTACAGTAGCTATTGAAATTGGATAATGCCAGTCCTCCAATTTTATTCTTCTATAGTGTTGTGTTGGCTATTTTTGGACCTTTGCCATTTTATATAAATTTTAAAATCAGTTTGTCAATAACTACAAAGTATATTAGCTACAAAATATCTTTGTGGGGGGTGGTTTAATTGGGATTACATTGAATCTATATATCAAATTGGGAAAAATTGATGTTTTAACAATATTGAGAACTTCAATAATCAAGTACAGAATATCATTCTGTTTGTAGACATTTTGATTTCTTCATAATTTTCTGCTTTTAATGAGTCAATCTGGAAAGTTTTCATAACAAGAAAAAAATCTTCTGTGAGTGTGTGGTGACAGAACTTAACTACACATATTTAGGTGATCATTTCACAGTATATACAACTATCAAATTATTGTGTTGTTCACATCTGAAACTAATACAGTGTTGTATATTAATTATACTTCAATAAAAGAAAAAAAAATAAAGGCACGTTTAAAAAATTCATCACTATCTTGATTGTAAATCAGGAGTTTGCACAAAACCTGCTTTGTTTTATGAACTCCAACTGTTTAATACTGCGAAAAGTTGGTGAAATTTTATGTTTTAGTGATGAAAAGATAAGTATGATAATATTATAGCTCAACAGAAAGTTTATAGAAGCTGAGTCATGATCACTCTCTAAATAGAAATCTGAAGGTCCATTACAAAAATCTACCCTTTTATAAATTGAAAGGGAGAAATGTGAACTAGGGCTACATTTTAGGATCACAGCCAATTGTTTTGGGAAAACTGAGGCTCAAGCTACAAATTTATCAATATTTCTGGAAGACAGTGAACTAAAGCTATGATGAGAACAGATAAGATCAGTTGCTCAATCATGTCTGACTCTGCGACCCCATGAATCGCAGCATGCCAGGCCTCCTTGCCTATCGCCATCTCCCAGAGGTCACTCAGACTCATGTCCATCAAGTTGGTAATGCCATTCAGCCATCTCATCCTCTGTCGTCCCCTTTTCCTCCTGCCCCCAATCCCTCCCAGCATCAGAATCTTTTCCAATGAGTCAACTCTTTGCATGAGGTGGCCAAAGTATTGGAGTTTCAGCTTTAGCATCATTCCTTCCAAAGAACACCCAGGGCTGATTTCCTTTAGAATGGACTGGTTGGATCTCCTTGCAGTCAAAGGGACTCTCAAGAGTCTTCTCCAACACCACAGTTCAAAAGCATCAGTTCTTCGGTGCTCAGCTTTTCACAGTCCAACTCTCGCATCCATACATGACTGCTGTAAAAACCATAGCCTTGACTAGACAATGTATTGAAAAGCAGAGACATCGTTTTGCTGACAAAGGTCTGTATAGTCAAAGCTATGGTTTTTCCAGTAATCATATATGAATGTGAGAGAGCATAAAAGTTAAGCATGAAAAAATGGATGCTTTCAGACTGTGGGGCTGGAGAAGACTTTGAGAGTCCCTTGGTCTGTAAGATCAAACCAGTCAATCCTAAAGGAAATCAATCCTGAACATTCATTGGGAGGAGTGATGCTGAAGCTCAAATACCTTGGTCCCCTGATGTGAAGAGCTGATGCATTAGAAAAGACCCTCATGCTGGAAAGCTTGAAAGCAAAAGGAGAAGGGAGTGACAGGGGATGAGATGGTTTGATACCATCAATGGCTGAATGAGCATGAGTTTGAGTAAATTCTGGGAGATAGTGGAGGACAGAGGAGCCTGGCGTGCTACAGTATATGAGGTTGCAAAGGGTCAGACACAAGAAAGCAACTGAAAAACAACAACAAAAGTAATTTAGCTTAGATTTTGATATGTCAGAATACAACTCAAAGACACTAAAGACAAATGACATATCTACTGCAAAAAGAAATACACATAGAAAAACAAGGATATAGAAAATTTGAAATTAAAGATTATAAAATGCTAAACTCTAAATACCAACCAAAGAAAATCAGTGTAGTTATTTTACATCAGATAAAATTAAATTTTAAGGCAAAAATTTTGCTAGTGATTAAGATAGGTATCTTATAAATTGCTAAGGAGATATAAAATTTTTAATTTGTTTAGCATATTAAAATTTTAATATTTAATTTGTTTAGAATATTAAAATATGCTAAATATATGTAAATCGTCCAAACTGAAGAGTGAAGCAGAAAAGTAGTCATCAATCATTGAGAGAAATTTTCACCCAGTTTTCTCAGCAACTGGAAAAAAGCATCAGGAAAGAATCAGTAATTGTGTAGAAGACCCAATAACTCAAATTTTAAAGCTGGTTAAATTACACAAACATACAAATATTCAACATCTCTTCATAGAAAGCCATAAAACATTATTAAGTGATATTGATAAATACCAACTTAAATGAAGGACTGCATCATGGCCATTGATTGAAAGAGTGTTAGTTCTCCATCAATAAGATCAAACGGAATTTTAGCATCCCCACAATAAATTCGGGAGATTTTCTAAAAGTGAAATTTGATATGGTGGTTCTAAAATATGTATGTAAATGCAGAAATATACAATTACATATGAATAAATGACACTTATTAGGGTCAAAATTGGCCAAAATAATTTTTAAGGAGCACTGATTTTGCTGGATACTAACATTTATGTTAAACCTGTAGTAATTTTACAAAAATCTAATGAAATGTTAATTTTCCACAGGTGATTTATGCTATCATTGGTGGGTCTTTTTGGATTTGCTATAATATTTGTGGTTATTTTATATATATATATTTTAACATTGAAGAATAGTTGAAATATTATATTAGTTTCAAGTGTACAACAATAATTTGATATTTGTATATATGATGAAATGATCAATCACAATAAGTTGAATTAATATCTATCACCACACACAGTTACATAAGTTTAATTGTTGTTGGGTTATATGAATTCTGTATGTTTTTGGGTATTAATCCTTTTTCAGATGTATGATTTGCACACATTTTTTCCATTCAGTAGCTGGGTTTTCATTTTGTTGACTGTTGTTTTTGGTTTGCTTGTTTGTTTGGTATGCAGAAGATTTTTTGTTTAATATATCCCCACTTTATTTTTGCATTTGATATCAAACACAAAAATCATTACCAAGGTCAATGTCAAGGAATTTATTGTCTAAGTTTTCTAAGAATTTTATGATTTCAAGTCTCACACTCAAGTATTTAATCAATTTTTAGTTCATTTTTGTGTTTCATTCTTTTTCATGAGATTGTTGAGTTAAAGAGATTGGGTTTCCCTGTTGTATATTGGCTGCATCTTATTTCTAGACTTTCTATTCTGTTCCATTACTACATGTGTCTGTTTTTAATGCCAATATCATACTTTAAAAAATTACAATGCTTTTGTAAATATAGTGTGAAATCAGGGCGTGTGATACCTCCACCTTTGTTTTTCAAGACTGTTCTGGTTATTCGAGGTCTTTTGTGATTCCACACAAGTATTATGATTATTTATTCTAGTTCTCTGAAAAATGCCGTATTTTGATAGAGATTGTATTGAGTTTGTGGATTACTTTGGACAGTATGGAAATTTTGTCATTAATTCTTCCAACTCATAAGCATAGAATATCTTTCGATTTAGTTGTGTCTTTGGTTACTTTTATTAACGTACTATAGTTTTCAGCATATAAAGCATATAGTTTTCAGCATATAACATTGGAATGCACCATGAAGCAGTGCAAAGGCTAACACAGTTCTGCCAAGACAACACATTGGTCATAGCAAACACCCTCTTCCAACAACACAAGAGACAGCTCTACACATGAGCATCACCAGACGGTCAGTACTGAAGTAAGATTTACTGTAGTCTTTCAGCCGAAGAAGGAGAAGCTAATACAGTCAGCAAAAACAATTCCTGAGGCTGACTTAGTATCAGATCATAAGTTCTTTATTGCAAGATTCAGGCTTAAATTGAATAAAGTAGGAAAAAACCACTAGACCATTCATGTATGACCTAGAACAATTCCCTTACGATTATACAGTGGAAGTGACAAATAGATTTAAGGGACTAGATCTGGTAGACAGAGTGCCTGAAGAAAACTATTGTACATTGTACAGGAAGTGGTAACCAAAACTATTGCCCTCCAAAAATTCAAGAAGGTAAAATGGTTGTCTGAAGAGGCTTACAAATAGCTGAGAAAAGAAGAGAAGTGAAAGGCAGAGGAAAAAGGGACAGATATACCCAGCTGAATGCAGAGTTTCAGAGAATAGCAAGGAGAGACAAGAAAACCTTAAGTGAACAGTGCAAAGAAAAAGAGGAAGACAATAGAATCGGAAAGACTAGAGATGCTTCAAGAAAATTGGAGATACCGAGGGAATATTTCATGCAAAGATGGGCACAATAAAGCACAGAAATGGCAAGGACTTAATAGAAGCAGCAGAGATTAAGAAGAGGTGTCAATAATACACAGAACTATACAAAAACGATTTTAATGACCCAGATAACCATGATGGTTGGTCACTCTCCTTCTAGAGCCAGACATTCTGGAGTGTGAAGTCAAGTGGGCCTTAGGAAGCGTTACTATGAACAAAGCTAGTGGAGGTGATGGAATTCCAGTGAAGCTATTTCAAATCCTAAAAGATGATGCTGTTAAACTGATGCACTCAATATGCCAGCAAATTTGGAAAACTCAGCAGTGGCCACAGGACTTGAAAAGGTCAGTTTTTATTCCCAAAGAAAGGCAATACCAAAGAATGTTCAAGCTATTGTACATTTGCACTCATTTCACATGCTAGTAAGGTAATACTCAAAGTAGTTTGAGCTAGTGTTTAGCAGTACATGAACAGAGAACTTCCAGATGTTCAAGCAGGATTTAGAAAAGGCAGAGGAACCAGAGATCAAATTGCCAACATCCGTTGGATCATAGAAAAAGCCAGAGAATTCCAGAAATATATCTACTTCTGCCTCATTGACTATGCTAAAGCCTTTGACTATATAGATCACAATAAACTGTGGACAATTCTTAAAGGGATGGAAATACTAGACCACTTTACCTGTCCCCTGAGAAACTGGTATACAGATCAAGAAACAACAGAACTGGATATGGAACAGTGGATTGGTTCACAACTGTGAAAGGAGTACATTAAGACTGTTTATTGTCCCTCTGATTATTTAAATTCTATGCAGAGTAATAAAAAATTCACCATTTGAAATGCCAGTCTAGATGAATCCCAAGCTGGAATCCAGATTGCTGGGAAATATAACAACCTTGATATGCAGGTGATACCATTCTAATGGCAGAAAGTGAAGAGCAACTAAAGAGCCTCTTGATGAGGGTGAAAGTGGAAAGTGAAAATGCTGGCTTAAAACTCATCATTCAAAAACTAAGATCTTGGTATATGTTGCCGTCACTTAATGGCAAATAGAAGGAGAAAATGTGGAAACAGTGACAGACTATTTTCATGGCCTCCAAAATCACTGTGGATGGTAATGACAGCCATGAAATTAAAAGACATTTACCCCTTGGAAGGAAAGCTGTGACAAACCCAGACAGTGTATTATAAAGTAGAAACATCACTTTGCTGACAAAGGTGCATATAGTCAAAGCTATGGTTTTTCAAGCAGTCATGTACAAATATGAGAGTTGAACCATCAAGAAGGCTGAGTACTGAAGAACTGATACTTTCATACTGTGGTGCTGGAGAAGACTCATGAGAGTTCCTTGGACAGCAAGGAAATTAAACCAGTCAGTCCTAAAAGAAATCAACCCTGAATATTCATTGAAAGACTTGCTGCTAAAGCTGAAGTGCCAATACTTTGGCCACTGAATGTGATGAGATAACTCATTGGAAAAGACCCTGATGCTGGGAAAGACTAAGGTAGGAGGAGAAGGGGGAATACAGAGGATGAGCTGTTTGAAAGCTGTGATTGACTCAATGGACATGAATTTGAGCACACTCTACGAGGTAGTGAAGCCTGGTGTGCTACATTCGTTGCGGTCACAAAGAGTTGGACGTGACTTAGTAACTGAACAACAAAAATACATGCTTGTAAATAGGATTGTTTTTCTACATTTTTCTGATAGTTTGTTATTAGTGTGTAGAAATGGTACAGATAGTTTTATATTGATTTTGTATCCTGGAACTTAATTGAATTCATCTGTTAGTTCAGTACATTTATGGAGGCTTTAAGATTTTTAATATGTAGTATCATGTCATCTGCAAAAAGTGATAGCTTCACTTCTTTCCAGTTTCAACGTGTTTCATTTCTTTTTCTTGCCTAATTGCCCTATCTAGGTCTGCCAATACTGCTTTGAATAAAAGTGGGAAGAGTGGGCATCCTTGTCTTGCTCCTGATCTTAGAGGAAAAGCTTTCATCTTTTCACCATTGAGTATCACTACCTGTGAGTTTGTCATATATGGCTTTCATTATGTTAAGGTACATTACTTCTATACCCATTTTGTTGAGAGTTTTTATAATATCTGAAAGTTAAAATTTTTCAAATACTTTGCCTGCATCCATTGAGATGATCAATGATTTTATCCTTCTTGTTGTTAATGTGGAGTATCACATTGATTGATTTGGGGATGTTGACTTACTTTTGAGACTTGAATAAATCTCCCTTGATCATTGTGTATGAGCCTTTTAATGTTTAATTTGGTTTGCTAGTATTTTGTTTAGGATTTCTGCATATGTGTTCATCATGTATCAGTTCAGTTGCTCAGTCGTGTCCGACTCTTTGCGACCCCATGAATTGCAGCACACCAGGCCTCCCTGTCCATCACCAATTCCTGGAGTTCACTCAAACTCAATTCCGTCGTATCAATGATGCCATCCAGCCATCTCATCCTCTGTCGTCCCCTTCTCCTCCTGCCTCCAATCCCTCCTAGCATCAGAGTCTTTTCCAGTGAGTCAACTCTTCACATGAGGTGGCCAAAGTACTGGAGTTTCAGCTTTAGCATCATTCCTTCCAAAGAAATCCCAGGGTTGATCTCCTTCAGAATGGACTGGTTGGATCTCCTTACAGTCCAAAGGACTCTCAAGAGTCCTCTCAACACCACAGTTCAAAAGCATCAATTCTTTGGAGCTCAACTTTCTTCACAGTTCAACTCTCACATCCATACATGACTACTGGTAAAACCATAGCCTTGACTAGATGGACCTTTGTTGGCAAAGTAATGTCTCTGCTTTTGAATATGCTGTCTAGGTTGGTCATAACTTTTCTTCCAAGGAGTAAGCATCTTTTAATTTCATGGCTGCAGTCACCCTCTGCAGTGATTTTGGAGCCCAAAAATAAAGTCTGACACTGTTTCCACTGTTTCCCCATCTATTTCCCATGAATACTGGACTGTAATTTTCCTTTCTTGTGGTTTCTTTGTCTGGTTTTGGCATCAGTGTAAAGCTGTCATCCTGAAATAAATTGGAAGTGTTTCCACCTTTTTTGTGTGTGTCATTTGAAAGAGTATAGAGGGACTGGTATCAATTCTTCCTTAAATGATTGGTGCAAATCACTGGTGGTGCCATTTGGTCCTGGACTTTTTCTTGTGGGAAGTTTTGAAATTACTCATGCAATATCTTTCCTAGTAATTCAGATTTTCTGTTTCTATATGATTAACTCGTGGTAGGCTGCATATTCCTAGGAATTTATTAGTTTCTTCTAGGTTGTATGATTTGTTGATGTA
The DNA here is from genome assembly GCA_917880005.1 of Nanger dama. Lineage (NCBI taxonomy): Eukaryota > Metazoa > Chordata > Mammalia > Artiodactyla > Bovidae > Nanger > Nanger dama. The sequence goes on along the minus strand of CAKJTW010000044.1, from coordinate 3,771,795 downwards.
CAATTTTTTATACTAGTCTCTTGAAAAGTGAAAGTGTTAGCTGCTCATGTCTTGTCTGACTCTTTGTAGCCCCGTGGACTGTAGCACACCAGGCTCCTCTGCCATGGAATTTTCAAGGCAAGAATACTGAAGTGGATAGCCATTCCCTTCAATAGGGAATCTTATTGACCCAGGGGTCAAATTGAGGTCTCTTGCAGTGCAAGCAGATTCTTTCCTGTCTGAGTCACCAGGGAAACCCACCCTTTATATTTCTGTGGTGTCAGTTGTAATATCTCCTCCCTTATGTATGACTTTATCTGAGTCCTCTTTTTTTGTTGGTAATTCTAGCAAAACCATTGTCAACTTTCTTTACCTTTTTAAAGAATCAGCTCTTAGTTTCATCAATCATTTATGCAGTCTATTTAGCCTTTATTTCATTTACTTATGTTCTGATGTTATTTCCTTTTTTCAACTAATGTTGGATTGTGTTTGCTCATTTTCTAGTTCCTTGACATGTAAAGTTGTGCTGTTCATTTGAGCTTTTTCTAGTGTCTTGTGGTAGGTATTTATTTCATGACATTTCCTCTTAGAACTGCTTTTGCTGCATGTTTTTATATATTGTATCTTCATTTGTCTCCAGATATTTCTTGATTTCTCCTTTGATTTCTTCATAAACTTATTGGTATTTCATTAACGTGTTGCTTAGTTTATACATATTTGTACAAATTTCCAGTTTTCTTGTCTTAATTGTTTTGCAGTTTCATACCAATGTGGTTAGAAAATATACTTGATAAGATTTTAATGTTTTAAAATTTTTAAGTCTTGTTTAGTGTCCTAACAAGTATCCTGGAGAATGTTCCATGTGATCTTGACAAGAATGATTATTTTCTTGCCTTTGAATGAAATGTTCTGTAAATATTGTTAAGTTCATCTGGTCTAGCATTTTATTTAAGGTGAAGTTTTCATTATTGGTTTCCTGTCTGGATGTTGTATCAATTGTAAGTGGGATATTAAAGTTCCTACTATTTTTGAATTACTGTCTATTTCTCCTTCTAGATCTGTTAATATTTACTTTATGTACTTAGGTGCACCTATTTTGGGTGCACAAATATTTACGTATGTTATATCATCATATGGATTGGCCTTTGCATCATTATACAATGTCCTTCTTTGTCTCTTATTACAGTCTTTGTTTTAAAGACTATTGTCTTATGTAAGTACAGTTTTCTTTTGGTTTCCATTTGCATTAAATATCTTATCTTTTCTATCACTGTATAAACTGTATATGTCCTTATATCTGAAGTGAGTCTCGTAGGCAGCATATTGATAGGTCTTAAAAAAAAATCTATTCAACTACCATATCCCCTTTGATTGGAGAATTTGGTTCATCTACTTTTAAAGTAATTATTGATAGGTATATACTTACGGCCATTTTGTTAATTATTTTCTAGATGTTCTATTGTTCCCTGTACCTTTATTCTCTTGCTCTATTTCTTTGCACTTTTATGACCTTCTGTAGTGGTACACAAATTCTTTTCTTATTATTTATAATAAGAATAAATTATAGGTTTCTATTATAGGTTCCTGCTTGAAGGTTCCCAAGAGGCTTACATGTGACAACTTACATTTATACCAGTCTATTTTAAGTTGATAATAATATAAATTTGAATGTATTCTAAAGCCCTAAATTTTTACTCTCCCCTCCCAACATTTTATGTGTGTTTTGTTTTTTTAATTTTTAAAACCAAAAATATTTTTCATTGAGGTATAGTGATTAATCATGTTGTAATAGTTTCAGGTGAACAGTGAAGGGACTCAGTCGTACATGTATCCACTCTTTGCCAACCCCCGTCCCATCCAGGCTGCCACATAACATTGAGCACTGTTCCATGAGCTATACAATAGATTTTTGTTGGTTATCCATTTTAAATATAGCAGTATGTACATGACCTTCTCAAAGTCCTGAACTATCTCTTTCCCCCAGAAACCATGAGTTCATTTTCTAAGTCTATGTGTCTCTTTCTGATTTGTAAGTATGTTCATTTGTATCACTTCCTTTTAAATGCCACATATAAGGGATGTCATGTGATATTTCTCTTTCTCTGTCTTACTTACTACACTCAGTGTGACAGTCTCTAGGTCCGTCCACGTTGCTGCAAATGGCCTGATTTCATTCCTTTAACGGCTGAGTGATATGTATATATCATGTTTTCTTTATCCGTTCCTCTGTCGATGGATATTTAACTTATTTCCATGTCTTTACTATTGTAAATAGTGCTGCAGTGAACACTGGGGTGCATGTATCTTTTCAGGCCACATTTTTATCTGGATATATGCTCAGGGATGGGATTTCAGTTTCACATGGTAGCTCTATTTTTAGTTTTGAAAGGAGCCTCCGTATTATTCTCCATACTGGCTGTACTAATTTACATTCCCACCAACAGTGAAGGAGGGTTCTCTTCTCTCCACAGCTTCTCCAGTATTTGTTGTTGTGGATTTTTTTTAATACAGCCATTCTGACCAGTGTGAGGTGATATCTCACTGTGGTTTTGATTTACATTTCTCTAATAACTAGTGATTTTGAACATCTTTCATGTGACTATAGGCCATCTGTATGTCCTCTTTAGAGAAATGTCTATTTAGGTCTTCTGCACATCTGGTGCTATTGTATCATAAGCTGTTTGTAAATTTTGGAGACTAAGCCCTTATCAGTCATATGATTTGCAAATATTTTCTCACAATCTATGGGTTGTCTTTTCATTTCATTTGTTGTGTCCTTTGCTAGGCAAAAGCTTTTGAGTTTAAGTGGGTCCCATTGGTTTATTTTTGCTTTTACTTTCATTATTCTGGGAGATAGATTAAAAAGGTGTTGCCTTGACTTATATATCAGAGAATGTTCTGCCTATGTTTTCCTCTAAGAGTTTTATAGTGTTTGGTCTAGCATTTAGGTCTTTAGCCTATTTTGAGCTTATTTTTGTGTATGGAGTTAAGGAATGATCCAATTTCATTTTTTACATGTGGCTATCCAGTTTTCCCAGCACCATTTGTTGAAAAGACTGTCTTTCCAACCTATGTATTCTTGCCTCCTTTGTCATAGATTGACTATAGGTGCATGGGTTTATTTCTGGGTTTTCTACCCTGTTACATTGATATTTACATATGTTATGCCAGTGCCATACTGTTTTGATGACTGTAGCTTTGTAGTATAGTCTTAAGCTAGGGAGCCTGAGTCCTCCATTTCTCTTTTTCAAGGTTCTTTGGCTATTTGGGATTTTTGTGTCTCCATACAAATTTTTGAAGTGTTTTTTTTTTCTTTTTCTTTTCTAGCTCTGTGAAAAATGCCATTCGTAGTTTGATAAAGACAGAGAAGGCAATGGCAACCCACTTCAATACTCTTGCCTGGAAAATCCCATGGATGGAGGAGCCTGGTAGGCTGTAGTTCATGGGGTTGCAAAAGTCAGACATGATTGAGTGACTTCACTTTCACTTTTCACTTTCATGTATTGGAGAAGGAATGGCAACCCACTCCAGTGTTCTTGCCTGGAGAATCCCAGGGATGGAGGAGCCTGGTGGGCTACTGTCTATGGGGTCACACAGAGTTGGACACTACTGAAGCGGCTTAGCAGCAGCAGCAGCAGCACTGATAAAGATTGCATTGATTCTGTAGATGCTTGGGTAGCATAGTCATTTTGACAATATTGATTCTGCCAGTTCATGAACATAGTATATCTTTCCATCTGTTTATCTCTTCTTCAATTTTTTTCATCAGTATCTTACAGTTTTCAGAGTACAGGTCTTTTGTCTCCTCAGGTTTATTCTTAGGTATTTTATTACTTTTGATCAAAGGTAAGCAGAATTTCTTCTTGAATTTCTCTTTCTCATCTTTTGTTGTTTAGTTCAGTTCAATTCAGTTGCTCAGTCATCTCTGACTCTTTGTGACCCCATGGACCCCAACACAACAGGTCTTCCTGTCCATCACCAACTCCTGGAGTCCACCCAAACCCATGTCTGTTGAGTTGGTGATGCCATCGAACAATCTCATCCTCTATCATCCCCTTTCTCCTCCTGCCCTCAATCTTTCCCAACATCAGAGTCTTTTCAAACGAGTCAGCTCTTCATATCAGGTGGCCAAAGTATTGGAGTTTCAGCTTCAGTATCAGTCCTTCCAATGAACACCCAGGACTGATCTCCTTTAGGATGGACTGAGTGGCTCTCTGCAGTCCAAGGGACTCTCAAGAGTCTTCTCCAACACCACAGTTCAAAAGCATCAATTCTTCAGTGCTCAGCTTTCTCTGTAATCGAACTCTCACATCCATACATGACCACTGGAAAAACCATAGCCTTGACTAGATGGACCTTTGCTGACAAAGGAATGTCTCTGCTTTTTAATATGCTGTCTAGGTTGGTCATAACTTTCCTTCCAAGGAGTAAGCGTCTTTTAATTTCATGGCTGCAGTCACCATCTGCAGTGATTTTGGAGCTGAGAAAAATAAAGTCAGACACTGAATCCCCGTCTACTTCCCATGAAGCGATGGCACTGGATGCCTTGATCTTAGTTTTCTGAATGTTGACCTTTAAGCAAACTTTTTCAATTTCATCAAGAGGCTCTTTAGTTCTTCTTTACCTTCTGCTGTAAAAGTGGTATCATCTGTATATCTAAGGTTATTGATATTTCTCCTGGCAATCTTGATTCCAGCTTGTGCTTCCCCAGCTCAGGGTTTCTCATGATGTACTCTGCATATAAGTTTAAAAGCAGGGTGACAGTATACAGCCTTGACATACTCCTTTTCCTATTTGGAACCAGTCTGTTGTTCCATGTCCAGTTCTAACTGTTGCTTCCTGACCTGCATACAGGTTTCTCAAGAGGCCGGTTAGGTGGTCTGGTATGCCCATCTCTTTCAGAATTTTCCACAGTTTATTGTGATCCACACAGTCAAAGGCTTTGGAATAGTCAGTAAAGCAGAAATAGATGTTTTCCTTAAACTCTCTTGCTTTTTTGATGATCCAGCAGATGTTGGCAATTTGATCTCTGGTTCCTCTGCCTTTTCTAAAACCAGCTTGTACCAGTGACATTTATATATTTTCTTGTTACTAATTAGTGCCCTTTCTTTTCAGCTTAACGTTTCTTGTAAGGCAAGTTTAGTGATTATGATCCTTTTTAGCTTTTACTTGTCTGGAAAACTCTTTATTGTTCAGTGATTAAGTTGTGTCCAATTCTTTGTGACCCCATGAACTGAAGCACAGTAGGCTTCCCTGGCCTTCCCTGACCTTTCTTCACTGGAAAATTCTACCTCTCCTTCAATGCTGAATGATTACTTTGCTGGGTAGAATATTTATGGTTAAAATCTTTTTCATTCACCTTGAATATATCATACTACTCCTTTCTCTTCTGCAAAGTTTCAGCTGACATGTCTATTAATTTCCTTATAGTGGTTTCCTTTTATATAGCAAGTTATTTTTACTTTGCTGCCTTTAAGAGTCTCTCCTTATCTTTAACTTGTGATTGTTTAATTTTACTGTTTTGGTGTGGTTCTTTTGGTACATCTTATTTGGAACACTCTGGGCTTCCTGGATCTGAATTTTTATTTCTTTCTTCAGGCTACAGAAGTTTTTAGCCATTATAGCGTCAAATAAGTTTTTTTGCCAATCTCGCTCTCTTCTCTTTCTGGAACTTATTTGATGCCTATGTCAGTCTGCTTGTTGCTGTCCTGTAAGTCTCTTCAGTTCAGTTCAGTTCAGTTGCTCAGTTGTGTCCGACTCTTTGCAACCCCAAGAATCGCAGCACGCCAGGCCTCCCTGTCCATTACCATCTCCCGGAGTTCACTCAGACTCACGTTCATCTAGTCCATGATGCCATCCAGCCATCTCATCCTCTGTCATCTCCTTCTCCTCCTGCCCCCTTAAGCTTATTTTTTTTTCCCTTTTCTGCTCTGATTGGGTGAGTTCTTCTGCCCTGCATTTGAGTACATCGGCTCTTTCTTTGCTTCATCTATTCTGCTGTTGCTCTACTTTACTGTATTTTTCAATTCAGTTATTTTATTCTTCAGTTCTGTGGCTTCTATTTAGAACTTTTAAAATATTTGCTACCTTCTTGTTGAAGTTTTCACTATGTTCATTTATCCTCCTCCCAAATTTGGTGTGCATTTTTATTATTGTTAATTTGAACATTTTTTAAAAACTTGTTTTTAATTGGAAAATAGTTGCTTCTGCTTCATGGCAATGTGAATCAGCAATTAGTGTACCTATATCCCCTCCCTCTTGAATTTTCTTCCCAGTCCCCCTACTTTGAACTCTTTATCAAGCTAATTACTTACCTCCATTTCATTAAGTTTTTTTTTTTTCCTGAGCTTTTATCTTGTTATTATTTTTGGAACATAGTCCTCTGTTTCTTTATTTAACCTGAATTTCTGTATTGGCATCTATGCACTAGATGAAATAACCATTTCTCCCCATCTTTAAAGAGTGGACTTTGTGTCAGAGGTGAACTTTACTAATCAACCCTGACTTAGCTCTTGGTTTTGGCTCTCAAAACTTTGTGTTTGTTCAAACAGTCTATTTTTATTGTTAATAACAGTTTAGCTTTTAACTATTAATATTTGTCCCAGTAATTGAGAGAATGTCAAGACAAATCAGTGTCCAAAGGGGCAGATATTTCAGTACCTAGATTTAGGCTCATTAGAATCTAGACCCTCAGGCAGCAAGTTTTAAAGAATAAAAATATATACAAGTCCTGTGAAATTTCAAGAGGCTTCCCATGTGGCACTAGTGCTAAGGAACCTGCTTACCAATGCAGGAGATGCAGGTTCGATCCCTGGTTTGGGAAGATTCCTTGGAGAATGAAATGGCAACCTACTCCACTATTCTTGCATGGAAAACCCCATGGACAGAGAAGCCTGGCATGTTACAGTCCATAGGGTCGTAGAGTCAGACACAACTGAAGTGACTTAGCACACATGCACATGAGACTGCAAATGTAAGTCCTACTGGCCACCAGAGCCAGGAAATTTGGAGGTGTCTCCTGGACAGTAGTCACAAAATTGGAGCTCCAGATGAGTGTATAGGCTTGTTTCTAGGAGATGCCAATGAGCTGTAGTGGGACAGAAGGAGAGTGGAAAGATGGTGTCCCTTGGCCTAGATTCTCTAAGAGCACCCCTGAAACATCTAGATGTATGTCAAATCTGATGTGTACTCTTAAGGCCAAAACTCCAGGACTAGGACTCTTGCACAGAAAGCTATGCATGTTTCTCAGTCTGCTGTGTATGCAGTTCCCTACAAGTGGTAACCTAGAAAGAACTGTCTCCAATGGTTACATGTCATGAGACGCTGAATGCAAGACACTGTGTCCACTACAGCCAGGTGATCAAATCATATCCCCTAGGCCACTGCCATAAAACCATAACAAAGAAAACAGGGTACGAGATGTGCATAAGAACTCCACTCTAAGAGATACTGGTGCCCTGGACCAAGAAAGGGAGAGCAAAAGATAGTGCCCATCCTCCAAGGTCTTAGAAAAGGTTTACATTCAGCCCTTAGATGTATGATTAATTAGAAACCTGCCTCTCGGCCTGCAGCTATGATGATAAACTTCATTCACAGAAAGACAGTTTCTCTGATTCTGTTGCCTCTTGCTGTGTCCTGGGGGTAGTGGCTGTTTATGATCTCTCTCTCCATTAGTTGAAGTCCTGTGGGACCCACAAGGATAAAGAGCTAGGTAATGTAAAATCAGGGGCGCCAGACTAAGATATAAGGCCCTTTCTGGAAGATACCAGTGAGTTAGAATAGGTCAGAGTGTCTATGCAGAGACTGACCACTAACCTCTGTTCCCTGAAAGCATTTCTATACATTCTGTAAGTGTGTCAAACCAGAAATCTGCCCGTAAGATGAAAGTTCTGAGACAACCAGATATTGCTTGAGAGAGAAATACTTCTTTCTGAGGAAGTCTATAGTTAATGTTTTACTCTGATATTTGTGCAATACCCTGAGAGTGGTAATATGCCATGATTTGTCTCTCCAACTTTAACAGTCCCTGGTAACTCAGGAACATAAGCCAGCTTGTCCCATAGAGCCAGGTAGGTAATCAAGGGTAATTCCCTGGGTGACATGTAAAAGTGGGTCACCAGACATAAAAACTGGGGCACCAGTCATCTGATCCAAGATAGTGGAGTAGAAAGACACCGAGTTCACCTCCTCTTATGGGCACAATGAAATAACAGCTATTTACAGAAGAACTATTGATAAGAAAGACCAGAAAATCTTTTACAACTAAAAATATAAAAAAGGAATCAAAATGAGACAAACGAGGGGGGTGCAATCATGGCATAGTCAAGAACTATATGCCTGAGTGGACAACCTACAAATGGGAGGATAATCATAACTGCAGAGTCTCTCCAAGGTGTCAGAGGTTTGAGCCCCACAATGAAATCCCCAGCCCAGGGGTCTTACACCAGGAAGATGAAATGAGACCTCAGAACATTTGACTCTAAAGGTCAGTAGGATTAATTTCAGGAGATCCAGAGAGCTGCAGGAAATAGAGACTCCACTCTAAAGTGCACACACAAAATCTCACATACTCTAGGACACAGGGTACAAGCAATAATTTGAAGGATTACTGAGTCAGAACCACCTGTTAACTTGGAAGTGAACTGAAACAGACCACAATGGGTGAATTTAATTCAGATGACCATTATAGTTATTACTGTGGGAAAGAATCCCTTAGGAGAAATGGAGTAGCCATCATAGTCAACAGAGGAGTCCCAAATGCAGTACTTGGATACAGTCTCAAAAATGATAGAATGATCTCTATTCACTTCCTAGGCAAACCGTTCATTATTACAGTAATCCAAATCTGTACCCCAACCACTAATGCTGAAGAAGCTGAAGTTGAATGGTTCTATGAAGACCTACAAGACCTTCTAGAACTTAACACCAAAAAAAGATGTCCTTTTCATCATAGAGGACTGGACTACAAAAGTAGGAAGTCAAGAAATACATGGAGTCAACAGGCAAGTTTGGCCTTGGATTACAAAATGAAGAAGTCTAACAGAGCTTTGCCAAGAGAGCTCACTGGTCATAGCAAATACTCTCTTCCAAGATGACTCTACACATGGACATCACCAGATGGTCCATACTGAACTCAGATTGATGATATTCTTTGCAGCAGAGATAGAAAAGCTCTATACAGTCAGCAAAAACAAAACCAGGAGCTGACTATAGCTCAGAACATGAACTCCTTATTTCAAAATTCAGACATAAATTGAAGGAAGTAGGGAAAGCCACTAGGCAATTCATGTATGACCTAAACATTTATGACTTTACAGTGGAAGTGACAATAGATTCAAGGGATTAGATCTGATAGACAGAGTGCCTGAAGAACTACGGACAGAAGTTCATAACATTGTACAGGAGGCAGTGATCAAGACCATCTCCCCCAAAAGAAATGCAAAAGGCAAAACTGTTGTCTGAAGAGGCCTTACAAATCGCTGAGAAGAGAAGAGAAGCTAAAGGCAAGGGAGTAAAGGAAAAATATACCCATCTGAATGCAGAGTTTCAAAGAATAGCAAGGAGAGATAAGAAAGCATTCCTCAGTGATCAGTGCAAAGAAATCGAGAAAAAAATAGAGTGGGAAAGGCTAGAGATCTCTCCAAGAATATTAGAAATACCAAGGGAGCATTTCTTGCAAAGATGGGCACAAAAAGACAGAAATGTAATGGACCTAACGGAAGCAGAAAATATTAACAAAGGTAGCTTCTTTTTGTACAGAAGAACTATACAAAAAGATCTTAATGACCCAGATAGCCACAATGGTGTGATCACTCACCTAGAGCCAGACATCCTGGAGTGCAAAGTCAAGTGGGCCTTAGGAAGCATCACTGAGAACAAAGCTAGCAGAGGTGATGAAATTCCAGCTGAGCTGTTTCAAATCCTAAGATGATGTTTTTAAAGTGCTGCACTCAGTATGCCAAAAATTTGGAAAGCTCAGCAGTAGCCACAAGGCTAGAAAAGGTGAGTTTTCTTTCCAATCTCAAAGAAAGACAATGTCAAAGAATGTTCAGACTACCACACAATTGTATTCATCTTCCATGCTAGCAAAGTAATGCTCAAAATTCTGCAACCTAGTCTTCAACAGTAAGTGAACCGAGAATTTCCAGATGTTTAAGATGGATTTAGAAAAGGCAGAGAACTAGAGATCAAATTGCCAATATCCATTGGATCACAGAAAAAGCAAGAAAATTCCAGAAAATCATCTATTTCTGCTTCATTGACTATGCTACAGCCTTTCACTGTGTGCATCACAACAAACTGAGCAAAATTCTTCAAGAGATGGGAATATCAGAACCCTTACTTGCCTCCTGAGAAACCTGAATGCAGATTAAAAGGCTTGGCATTGAAACATGTATATTATCTTGTAAGAAACGAAGCACCAGTCTATGTTCAGTGCAGGATGCAGGATGCATGGGGCTGGTGCACAGGATGATTCAGGTAGACGATGTGGGGTGGGAGGTGGGAGGGGGCTTCGGCATTGGGAGATTGTGTTCACCTATGGCTGATTCATGTCAATGTATGGCAAAACAAACACAGTATTGTAATTTAAATAAATAAATAAATAAATAAAAATTAAAAAAAATAAAAGCAACAGTTAGAACAGGACATGGAACAATAGACTGGTTCTAAATTGGGAAAGAAGTACATCAAGGCTGTATATTGTCAACCTGTTTATTTAACTTATATGCAGAGTACATCATGCAAAATGCCAGGCTGGATAAAGCACAAGCTGGAATCAAGATTGCTGGGAGAAATAACAATAACCTCAGATATGCAGATAACACCACTCTTATGGCAGAAAGCAAAGAAGAACTAAAGAACCTCTTGATAAAGTGAAAGAGGAGAGTGAAAAACCTGGCTTAAAACTCAACATTCAAAACTCTAAGATTGTGGCATCTGGTCCCAATCACTTCATGGCAAATAGATGGAGAAATAATGGAAACAATGACACATTTATTTCCTTGGGCTTGAAAATCACTTCAGATGGTGACTGCAGCCATGAAATTGAAAGGCACTTTCTCCTTAGAAGAAAAGCTATCACCAGCCTAGCTGCTACTGCTGCTAAGTCGCTTCAGTCGTGTCCGACTCTGTGCGACCCCATAGATGGCAGCCCACCAGGCTCCCCAGTCCCTGGGATTCTCCAGGAAAAAGAACATTGGAGTGGGTTGCCATTTCCGTCTCATCACCAACCTAGATAGCATATTAAAAAACAGAGACTTTTTTTTTTTTTTTTGCCAACAAAGGTCCATCTAGTCAAAGCTATGGTTTTTCTAGTAGTCATGTATGGATGTCAGAGTTGGAATATAAAGAAGGCCAAGCACCAAAAGACTGATGTTTTTGAACTTTAATGTTGGAGAATATTCTTGAGAGTCCCTCGGAGTGCATGGAGATCAAATCAGTCAATCATAAAGGAAATTAGTACTGAATATTCTGAAGCTGAAGCTCCAATACTTCCGCCACCTTTGCAAAGAACTGAATCATTGGAAAAGACCCTAATGCTGGGAGAGATTGAAGGCCAAGGAGAAGGGGACAACAGAGGATGAGATGGTTGGATGGCATCACCGACTCAGTGGACAAGAGTTTGAGTAAGCTCTCAGAGATGGTGAAGTACAGGGAAGCCTGGCATGGTTCAGTCTATGGGGTCACAAAGAGTTGGACATGACTGAGTGACTGAACAGCAGCAAGAGAAGCAGGAATGATTGAAGCAGAAGCTCCAGCATTTTGGTCACCTGTTGCAAATAGACCACTCATTGGAAAATCCATGATCTGAGAGAGATCAAGGGCAGAAGTAGAAGAGGGCATCCGAATATGAGATGGCAATTAATATGAACTTGAGCAAACTCCAGGAGATAACATTATCTCCAGGGAGACCTGGCCTGCTGCAGTCCATAAGGTCACAGAGTTGGGCGTGACTGGGTGACTGAACAACAAGAGAGGCAGGAGGAAACTATAGCTCACTCTGGGGACATGTATGCAGGTGGCAGCTATTTGGGGGAACTTATTCTACCATGCAGAGAAGGCAATGGCAACCCACTCCAATGTTCTTGCCTGGAGAATCCCAGGGACGGGGGGAGCCTGGTGGGCTGCCATCTATGGGATCGCACAGAGTCGAACACGACTGAAGCGACTTAGCAGCAGCAGCAGCAGCATTGTTCCATGCTGACACTGGTGTGGGTAAGTGCCACTTTGGAAGACTTGCTCTTGTTTCACCCTTCCCTGGCCTGGCCCATCTGCCTGAAGTCACCTGTATTGGTATACTTCAAATCCAGCAGCTATCTTGGTGGGGATACAGTCCTACCCACCAAGTACAGATTGCCTTAACATCCCCTAAGCCTCCAGTGGTTCCTGTACATGTCCCTACCCACCAGAAGGAACAAAAGAACAGATACCAGTGTGCAGGCCCATACCTGGGACCCCCACATCTATAATGTCAGAGACCATGGGACTCAGCTTCCCATACCAGTGCACAAGAACTAGCCCCAGAACTAAGCGAAGTGGACATATGCAATCTACCCAGTGAATTATTCAAGGTTATGACTGTAATGAAGATCAAAGACCTTAGGGGAAAATGGATGAACAGAGTGAGGAGTTAGCAAATATTATCAAAGAGAAAATATAAAGAGTAATGAAACAACTGAAGAATACAATAACTGAAGTGAAAAATGCTTTAGAAAGAATCAACCATATATTAAATGATACAAAATGGATCAGCAATCTGGAAGAACAAGTAGTGCAAATCACTCACTGCTGCTGTTGCTGCTAAGTCTCTTCAGTTGTGTCCGACTCTGTGCGACCCAATAGACGGCAGCGCATCAGGCTCCCCCGTCCCTGGGGTTCTCCAGGCAAGAACACTGGAGTGGGTTGCCATTTCCTTCTCCAGTGCATGAAAGTCAAAAGTGAAAGTGAAGTCACTCAGTCGTGTCTGACTCTTTGCAACCACATGGACTGCAGCCTACCAGGCTCCTCCGTCCATGGGGTTTTCCAGGCAAGAATACTGGAGTGGGTTGCCATTGCCTTCTCTGGAAAATCACTTAAACTGAACAGAATAAAGAAGAAAAAGAAAAAAAAGAAAAAAGAAAGAGAGAAAGAAAGAAATGGGGACAGTTTAACAGGCTTGTGAGAAAACATCAAGTGTACTAATATTCACAGTATGGGGATTCCAGAAGGAGAAGAGAGAGCAAAAAGCAAGCGAACATATAGGTAGACATAGCAGTTGAAAGCTTCCCTAACACTGGAAAAGAAATTGATACCCGGAGTACAGGAAAATACAGAGTCCCAGACAGTATCAACCCAAAGAGGTACACACAAGGACAAACTGTAATTCAAATGGCAAAAGATAAAGAGAGATTATTAAAAGTAGCAAGAGAAAATAACAAGTTATCTACAAGGGAGTTCCCATAAGGCCATCAGCTCTGGCTTTTCAGTAGAAACTCTGTAGACCAGAAGTAGCATGATTTATTTAAAATGATTAAAAGGGAAAACCTACACCCAAGAATACACTACCTGGGAAATCTTTCATTCAGATTGATGGAAAGATCAACAGTTATATAAACAAATAAAAGCTGAAAGAATTAAACACCATCAATCCGTCTTTACAGGAAATGTTAAAGGGACTTCTCTATGCAAAAAATATGTCACAACTAGAAACATAAAAGTTACAAAAGTGAACAATTTATTGGTAAAGGGAAACATACAGTAAATTTAATAAATCAGGCAATAAGAAGGTAAAAGACAAAAGTAGTAAAATCAATTATATCTGCCTAAATACAAAAAACCAAAGGTGCAAGATATGATGTCAAAACAATAGTTGTTTGTGACTAGGAAGTTAAAAAGCAGGGTTGTTAAAATACATTTGAAATTAAGTGATTGGCAACTTTAAATTGTCACATATATATATATAAACCCAAACCCATAATAGTTAAACAAGAAAAACAGAAAGGAATCCAAACATAACACTAAAGATAACCACCAAATTACAAGAGAAGAGAATATTACAAACAAGAAAATAATTTTTTAAAAACTAAAAATATCCCAACTCCCAAACAATTAGCAAAATGGTAATAAGTACATACTTATTAATAGTTAGTTTAAATGTAAATGTATTAAATACTCCAATCAAAGGGCATAAGGTGACTGAATGGATTAAAAAAAAACCAACTTTGTATCAGCTGCCTACAAGAAATTCACTTCAGATCTAAAGACACAGATTGAAAGTGAGGGGATGGAAAAGGATATTTCATACAAATGAAAATCAAAAGAAAGGTAGAGTAACAATACTTCTGTCAGACAAAATAAATCTTAAAGACTATAATAGGAGAGAAGTAGGACGTTACATAATGATCAAAGAATCAAATCAAGAAGATATAACAGTTGTTATGATTGTTGTTCCTGTTCAGTTGCTAAGACATGTCTGATTCTTTGCGACCCCAGTGAACTGCACCCACACAGGAGCACCTAAATACAGAGAGCAAATGTTAACAGCATTAAGGGAAAAATGGACAGTAACACAGTTATACTAGGGGACATTTACACACCACTAGTGCTAGTGCTAAAGAACCTGCCTGCCATTGCAGGAGACATAAGAGATGCAGGTTCAGTCCCTGAGTCAGGAAGATACCTTGGAGGAGAGCATGGCAATGCCTCCAGTATTCTTGCTCGGAGAATCCTGTCATCAGAGGAAACTGATGGGCTACAGTCCATAGGGTTACAAAGAGCCAGAAATTACTGAAGCAATTTAGCATGCATGCACGCACATCAATGAATACATCATTCAGACATAAAGTTGGTAAGAAAGCATTGGCTTTGAAAGACACAGCAGAGCCAGTGGACTTAATAGATGCAGGAACATTCTATCCCCAAAGAGCAGATTACACATTCTTTCAAGTGCATATGGAACATTCTCCAGGATAGGCCGCATAACAACACTTGGTAAATTTTTAAAAATTAAAATCATGTCAAGCATCTTTTCTGATCACAATAATGTGAAACTAGAAACCACAAGAAAATACTGCAAAAAATCACAAATACATGGGGGCTGAAAAATATGCTACTAAACAGCCAATAGATCAAAGAAGAAATTTAAATATACCTGGAGAAAAATTAAAAGATGACAATCCAACAATTATGGACACAGTAAAAGCAGTTCTAAGAGGGAAAGTTATAGTGATACAAGCCTACCTCAGGAACAAGAAAACCTCAAACAACCTAGCCTAACACCTAAAGGAATTAGAAAAAGCCAACAAAACCCACATTTGGTAGAAGGAAATAAGTCATAAACATCAGAGCAGAAATATGTGACATAAAGACTTAAAAATAAAAAGACCAATGAAACTAAGACCTGGTTCTTTCAAAAAATAAATAAAATCGATAAATCCTTAGATATACCGATCAGCTAAAAAAGAGAGATTACTCAAATCAGTTCATTCAGAAATAAGAAAGGACAACACCAAAGAGATAAAAGAATCATATGAGATTACCACAAACAACTCTACACCATAAAATTGACAACTGAAAGGAAATTGGCAAATACTTGATTAAAGACTGAATCAGGAAGAAATAGAAAGTATGAACAGACCAATCACTGGTCATGAAATTGAATCAGTAGCTAAAACTCCCAGCAAATATAAGTCCAGGACCAGATGGCTTAACAGCTGAATTCTGCCAAACATTTAGATAAGAATTAACAACTATTCTTCTCAAATTATTCTAAAAATTGCAGATGAAGGACCATTTCCTAACATTCTATGAAGCCAGTATCACCCTGATATCAAAACCAGGAAACAATATCACAAAAAGAGAATTACATGCCTCTATCACTGATGAACATAGATGCAAAATCCTCAAAAAAATATTAGCAATTCAAATCCAGCAATATATTAAAAGGATTACACACCTTGATGAAGTGGGGTTTATCTTTGACATGTAAGGCATTTTCAGCATTTTAAAATCAATATTATAACTCACCACACTAACAAATTAAAGAATAAAATTAATATGGTCACCTCAATGGTACTGCTGCTGCTGCTGCTAAGTCACGTCAGTTGTGTCCGACTCTGTGCGACCCCACAGACAGCAGCCCACCTGGCTCCTCTGTCCCTGGGATTCTCCAGGCAAGAATACTAGAGTGGGTTGCCATTTCCTTCTCCAGTGCATGCATGCATGCTATATTGCTTCAGTCGTGTCCAACTCTGTATAACCCTATGGACAGCAGCCCACCAGGCTCCTCTGTCCACACAATTCTCTAGGCAAGAATACTGCAGTGGGTTGCCATTTCCTTCTCCAGCCAACTCAATAGATGCAGAAAAAGCTTTGATAAGATTCAACTTCCATTTATGTATTTATCATTTTTGATTAATTTATTTTAATTGGAGAATTATTACTTTACAATTTTGTGATGATTTTTGCCATATATCAACATGAATCAGCCACGGGTGCACGTGTCCCCCACATCTTGAACCCCGCCCCCGCCGCCCCAACCTCCCTCCCTACCCCATCTCTCTGGGTTGTCCCAGAGCACTGGCTTTGAGTGTCCTGCTTCATGCATCAAACATGCAGTGCTCACCTAGTTTTATATGTTTCACTGCTATTGGTAATATACATGATTCAACACCATGCTCTCAAGTCATCCCACCCTCACCTTCTCCCACATAATTTAAGTCTGTTCTTTACATCTGAGTCTCTTAGCTGCCTTGCATATAGGATTGTTGTTACCATCTTTCTAAATTCCATATATATGCATTAGTATATTGCATTAGTGTTTTTCTTTCTGGCTTACTTCTCTCTGTATAATAGGCTCCAGTTTCATCCACCTCACTAGAACTGATTCAAATGTGTTCCTTTTTTAAAAATATACCTGAGTAGTATTCCATTGTGTATGTGGACCACAACTTCCTTATCCATTCATCTGCCTGTGGACATCTAGACTGCTTCCATGTCCTAGCTATTGTAAGCAGTGCCACGATGAACATTGCGGTACATGTGTCTCTTTCAACTCTGGTTTTCTTGGTTTGTATGCCCAGGAGAGGGACTGCTAGGTTGTATGGTAGTTCTATTTTGAGTTTTTAAAGAAGTCTCCACATAGTTCTCCATAGTGGCTGTGCCAGTTTGCATTGCCACCCATAGTATAAGAGGGGTTCTCCATACCCTCTCCAGCATTTTGTTTGCAGAATTTTTGATAGTGTCCATTCTGACCATCAGGAAGTGATATCTCATTGTAGTTTTGATTTCCATTTCTCTAATACTTTTCATGTTTATTAGCCATCTGTATGTCTTCTTTGGAGAAATGTCTGTTTAACTCTTTGGCCCACTTTTTTTTTTTTTTAATTTCAATATTTGGCTTTAATGGATTTATAGCTGTTTTTACAGCTGGAAAATACAAGCTTGCAAAGGCACAATACACACAATAGAAAATAAACAGGACAAAGTTTAGTAACAACAATGGATGAGATTCATATTTCAATTCACTAACTGTTTCAAGCCTTTTGGCCCAGTTCTGGTGGGGTTAAATCACTGTTTTTTTGTTTTTTTGGTTTTTTTAATACTTTATTCTACATTACAATACTGTATTTGTTTTGCCATACATTGACATGAATCAGCCACAGGTGTCCACGATCTCCCAATGCCGAAGCCCCTCCCACCTCCCACCCCATATCATCTCCCCTGAATCATCCCGTGCACCAGCCCCAAGCATCCTGTATCCTGTATTGAACATAGACTGGCGCGTTGTTCTTACAAGATAGTATACATGTTTCAATGCCATTCTCCCAAATCATCCCACCCTCTCCCTCTCCCTCAGAGTCCCAAAGTCCGTTCTATACCCCTGAGTCTCTTTTGTTGTCTCACATAGAGGGTCTTCATTACAATCTTTCTAAATTCCATATATATGTGTCAGTATAGTGTATTGGTGTTTTTCTTTCTGGCTTACTTCACTCTGTATAATCAGCTCCAATTTCATCCATCTCATTAGAACTGAGTCGAATTTATTCTTTTTAAGGGCTAAGTAGTACTCCATTGTGTATATGTACCACAGCTTTCTTATCCATTCATCTGCTGATGGACATCTAGGTTGCTTCCATGTCCTGGCTATTATAAACAGTGCTGCAGTGAACATTGGGGTACATGTGTCTCTTTCACTTCTGGTTTCCTCGGTGTGTATGCCCAGCAGGGGGATTGCTGGGTCATAAGGCAGTTCTATTTGCAATTTTTAAAGGAATCTCCACACTGTTTTCCATAGTGGCTGTACTAGAATCTCATTCAAATATGAAGGAGAAATCAAAAGCTTTACAGACAAGCAAAAGCTGAGAGAATTCAGCACCACCAAACCAGCTCTCCAACAAATACTAAAGGATAGACTTTAGACAGGAAACACAAAAAGGACGTATAAACCTGAACCCCAAACAATAAAGTAAATGGCAACAGGAGCATACTTATCAATAATTACCTTAAATGTAAATGGGTATGAATGCCCCAACCAAAAGGCAAAGACTGGCTGAATGGATACAAAAACAAGATCCCTATATATGCTGCTTACAAGAGACCCACCTCAAAACAACGGACACATACAGACTGAAAGTGAAGGGCTGGAAAAAGATATTCCATGCAAATAAAGACCAAAAGAAAGCAGGAGTAGCAATACTCATATCCGATAAAATAGACTTTAAAACAAAGGCTGTGAAAAGGGACAAAGAAGGCCACTACATAATGATTAAAGGATCAATCCAAGAAGAAGATATAACAATTATAAATATATATGCACCCAACCTAGGAGCACCGCAATATGTAAGACAAATGCTAACAAGCATGAAAGGGAAATTAATAATAACACAATAATAGTGGGAGACTTTAATACCCCACTCACACCTATGGACAGATCAACTAAACAGAAAATTAACAAAGAAACGCAAACTTTAAACGATACAATAGACCAGTTAGACCTAATTGATATCTATAGGACATTTCACCCCAAAACAATGAATTTCACCTTTTACTCAAGTACACACGGAACCTTTTCCAGGATAGATCACATCCTAGGTCATAAATCTAACCTTGATAAATTCAAAAAAATCGAAATTATTCCAAGCATCTTCTCTGGCCCACTTTTTGATTGAGTTGTCATTTTTCTGGTACTGAGCTGGATGAGCTGTTTGTATATTTGGAGGTTCTCTGTCAGTTGTTTCATTTGCTATTATTATCTTCTCCCAGTCTGAAGGCTGCCTTTTCACCTTGCTTACACATTCCTTCATTGTGAAAAAAGCTTTTAATTAGGTCCCATTTGTTTATTTTTTTTTCCCCATTATTCTGGGAAGTGTGTCATAGAGGATCTTGCTGCAGTTTATGCTAGAGAGTGTTCTGTGTATGTCTTCCTCTTAGAGTTTTATAGTTTCTGATATTACATTTAGATCTTTAATCCATTGAGTTTATTTCTGTGTATGGTGTTAGAAAGTGTTCTAGTTTCATTCTTTTACAGGTGGTTGACCAGTTTTCTCAGCACCACTTGTTAAAGAGATTGTCTTTTCTCCATTGTATATTTTTGCCTCTTTTGTCAAAGATAGGATGTCCATTGGTGCTTTATGCCCAGGACTGTAGCTTTGTAGTATAGTCTGAAGTCAGGCAGATTGATTCTTCCAGTTCCATTCTTCTTTCTCAAGATTACTTTGGCTATTCGAGGTTTTTTGTTTCTATACGAATTGTGAATTTTTTTGTTCCAGTTCTGTGAAAAATACCATTGGTAACTTGAGAGGGATTGCCTTGAATCTGTAGATTGCTTTAGGTAGTATACTCATTTTCATTATATTTATTCTTCCAATCCATGAAGATGGTATATTTCTCCATCTATTTGGGTCATCTTTGATTTCTTTCATCAGTGTTTTATAGTTTTTCTTTATATGGGTCTTTTCTTTATATACGTCTTTTGTTTCTTTAGGTAAATTTAGTCCTAAGTATTTTATTCTTTTCTTTGCAATGGTGAATTGGGTGGTTTCCTTAATTTCTCTTTCTGTTTTTTTTTTTTTATGGTTAGTCTATAGAAATGCAAGAGATTTATGTGTATTAATTTTATATCCTGCAACTTTATTATATTCAATGTTTAGCTCTAATAATTTTATGATGGTATCTTTTTTTAAATTTTTTTTATTTATTTATTTTTTTAATTTTTTATGATGGTATCTTTAGAGTTTTCTAGGTAGAGGATCAAGTCATCTGTGGATAGTGAGAGTTTTGATTCTTCTTTTTCTAATCTGGATTCCTTTTATTCCTTTTTCTTATCTGATTACTGTGGCTAAGACTTCCAAAACTATGTTGAACAGTAGTGGTAAGAGTGGGTACCCTTGTCTTGTTCCTGATTCTAGAGGAAATGCTTTCAAATTTTTTTCCATTGAAGATAATGTTTGCTGTGAGTTTGTCATATATGGCTTTTATTATGTTGAGTGTGTTCCTTCTATACCTACTTTCTAGAGAGTTTTTAATCATAAATGGGTGTTGAATTTTGTCAAAAACTTTCTCTGCATCTGTTGAGATAATCATATGGTTTTTATCTTTCAATTTGTTATCACATTGATTAATTTGTGAATAATGAAGAATCCTTGCATCCAGGGAATAAAGTCCACTTGGTCATAATTTATATTTTTAATATGTTGTTGGATTCTTTTTGCCAGAATTTTGTTCAGGATTTTTCATTTATGTTCATCAGTGTTATTTGGCTGTAGTTTTCTTTCTTTGTTACATCTTTGTCTCGTTTTGTATTAGGATGATGATGGCCTCATATAATGAGTTTGGGAATTTACCGTCCTCTGCAATTTTCGGAAAGAAGTTGAGTAGGATGGATCTTAGCTCTTTTCTAAATTTTTTTCATAGAATTCACTTGTGAAGCCACCTGGTCCTGGGCTTTTGTTTTTGGAAGATTTTTTTTTTTATTACAGTTTCGATTTCTGTGCTTGTGATTGGTCTGTTCAGTTTTTCTATTTCTTTCTGGTTCAGTTTCGGTATGTTATACTTTTCTAAGAATTTGTCCATTTCTTCCAAGTTGTCCATTTTATTGGCATATAGTTGTTGACAGTAGTCTCTTATGATCCTTTGTATTTCTGTGTTGTCTATTATGATTTCTCCATTTTCATTTCTAATTTTATTGATTTGATTCTTCTTCCTTTTCTTTGAGTATGGCTAAAGGTTTATCTATTCATCTTCTCAAAGAACAAACTTTTAGTTTGTTGATATTTGATATAGTCCCCTCTGTTTCTTTTTCAATTGTTTTTGCTCTGATTTTTATGATTACCTTCCTTCTACTAACTTTGTGGTTTTTCTCTTTCTAGTTGATTTAGGTGTAAATTTAGACTGTTTTTTGATGTTTCTCTTGCTTCTTAAATTAGGTTTGTATTGCTTATACACTCCCTCTTAGCACTGATTTTGCTGAATCCATAGGTTTTGGGTTGTCGTATCTCCATTTTCATTTGTTTCTATGCATATTTTGAATTCCATTTTGATTTTTCCTTGAGTGTTTGTTATTCAGAAGAATGTGGTTTTAACCTCCATATTTTTATGTTTTTTATAGTTTTTTTTTTCTCCTGTTCAGTTCAGTTGCTCAGTTGTGTCCAACTCTTTGTGATCCCATGGACTGCAGCATGCCCGGCTTCCTGTCCATCAACAACACCCAAAGCTTACTCATGTCCACTGAGTCAGTGATGCCAGCTCCATCTCAACCTCTGTCATCCCCTTCTCCTCCCACCTTCAATCATTCCCAGCATCAGGGTATTTTCCAATGAGTCATTTCTTTGCATCAGTGGCCTGATAATAGGAGTTTCAGTTTCACCATCAGTCTGTCTAATGAATACTCAGGACTGATTTCCTTTAGGATTGACTGGTTGGATCTTCTTGCAGTCAAGGGACTCTCAAGAATCTTCTCCAACAACATAGTTCAAAAGCATCGATTCTTAAGTGCTCAGCTTTCCTTACAGTTCTTGGACTGTAAGGAGATCCAACCAGTTCATTCTAAAGGAGATCCATCCTGGGTGTTCTTTGGAAGGACTGATGTTGAAGCTGAAACTCCAATACTTTGGCCACCTCATGCAAAGAGTTGACTCATTGGAAAAGACCCTGATGCTAGGAGAGATTGGGGGCAGGAGGAGAAGGGGATGACAGAAGATAAGATGGCTGGATGGCATCACCGACTCAATGGACATGAGTTTGTGTAAACTCCAGAAGCTGGTGATGGGCAGGGAGGCCTGGCATGCTGCGACTCATGGGGTCACAAAGAATCAGACATGACAGCAACTGAATGGAACTGATGATCCTGTTACCACTTACTTTGTTGTTTTGAGTTCATTTTTATAAATCTCTTCTCTGTTTCCTGTCTAGAGAAGATCCTTTAGCATTTGCTGAAGAGCTGATTTGGTGGTGCTGAATTCTCTCAGCTTTTGCTTGTCTGAGCTTTTGATTTCTCGTACGTATCTGAATGAGATCCTTGCTGGGTAGAGTAATATTTGTTATAGATATTTCTGTTTCATTACTTTACATATGTCCTGCCATTCCCTTCTGCCCTGAAGAGTTTCTATTGAAAGATTAGCTTTTATCCTTATGAGGATCTGCTTGTGTGTTATTTGTTGCTTTTCCCTTGCTGCTTTTAATATTTTCTCTTTGTGCTTAGTTTTTTTAGTTTGATTAATATGCGTCTTGGATTGTTTTGTGTTGGGTTTATCGTGTTGGATACTCTCTGGGTTTCTTGGATTGGGTAGCTATTTCCTTCCCCATTTTTGGGAAGTGAAGTAAAACTCACTCCGTCATCTCCAACACTTTTCAACCTGATGGACTGTACAGTCCATGGAATTCTTCAGGCATGATCACTGGAGTGGGTAGCCTTTCCCTTCTCCAGGGCATCTTCCCAACCCAGGAATTGAAACCAGGACTCTTGCATTGCAGGCAGGTTTGCTACCAGCTGAGCTGCAAGGTAAGGCCTCATTTTAGGGAACTTTTTGACTATTATCTCCTCACGTATTTTCTCATGCCCTTTATTTTTGTCTTCTAGAAAACTTATGGTTCAAATGTGGGTTACTTATCATTGTCCCAGAGGTCTCTGAGGTTGTCCTCATTTCTTTTATTGTCTCTGCTTCATTTATTTCCACTATTCTATCTTCCACCTCACCCATCCTCTCTTCTGCCTCAGTTATTCTACTGTTGGTTCCCTCCACAGAGTGTTTTAATCTCAATGATTGCATTGTTCATTATTGACTGGGTCTTCTTTATTTTTTGTAGGTCCTTGTTGAACATTTCTTACACCTTCTCAATCCTTGTCTCTAATCTATTTACCTGTAACTCCATTTTGTTTTCAAGATTTGGATCATCTTTACTAACCTTATTCTGAATTCTTTTCCAGGTAGACTGCCTATCTTCTCCTCTTCTGTTTCATTTAGTGGGTTTTTATCATGTTCCTTCACCTGGTGAATATTTTTCTGCCTTTTCACTTTGTTTAGATTACTCTGTGTTTGGAGTGCCCTTTCTGCAAGTTGGAAAGTCATGGTTCTTCTTATAGTGGAGACTGATCTCCATGGGTGAGGTTTTGCCAGTGGCTTGTCAAGGTTTCCTGGTTGGGGGAACTTCTGTCTGTGTTCTGGTGGGTGGAGCTGGATCTCTTCTCTCTGGAGGGCAAGGAAATGTCCAGTAGTGACTTTCAGGGTGTCTATGGGTTTGTTGTAGCTTTGGGAAGCATGCTTTTTAATATTCAGGATTGTATTCCTATTTTGCTGGAGAATTAACATGGTTTGTGTTGCACTGGAACTTACAGGCTCATTAGTAGAGCTTGGTTTCACTGTAGGTATGTATGGAGAATTTTGAGTGGTCTACTAATATTCCCTAGAGTCAGGAGTTCTCTGATGTTCTAAAGTTCTGAATTTGAGCCTCCATCTCTGGGTTTCAATCCTCCTTTTACAGTAGACACAAGAGTCCTTCGTCCATACAGCACAGAATATAAAAGTCCTACAGTAATGGTGAAACAGCTCTCCACATCCAGGGACACCCAGGATATTCACAGAATTATATAGAGGAGAGAAGAGGGAGGAGGGACATAAAAGTGATAAGAGGAGAAAGTTTAGTTCAGTTAAGTTCAGGCACCCAGTCGTGTCCAAATCTTTGCAGCCCCATGGACTGTAACGTGCCAGGGTTCCCTGTACATCACCAAAACCCAGAACTTTCTCAAACTCATGTCCAACGTCTTGGTTATGTGACCCAGTCATCTCATCCTCTGTTGTTCTGTTCTCTTATTGCCTTAAATCTTTCCCAGCATCAGAGTTTTTCCAATGAGTCAGTTCTTCGCATCAGGTGGCCAAAGTACTAGGATTTCACCTTCTGCATTAGTCCTTCCAATGAATATTCAGTACTGATGTACTTTAGGATTGACTATTTTGATCTCCTTGCAGTCCAAGGAGATCTCATTGAGTCCATAGTCTCAAGAGTCTTATTCAACACCAAAGGTAAAAGCATCAGTTCTTCAGCACTCAGCTTTCACATCCATACATGACTACTGGAAAAACCATAGCTTTGACTAGACAGATATTTGTTGGCAATGTAGTGACTCTGCTTTTTAAAATGTTGTCTAGGTTGGTCATAACTTTTCTTCCAAAGAGCAAGTGCCTTTTAATTTCATGGCTGCAGTCACCATCTGTAGTGATTCTGGAGCCCTCCAAAAAATAAAGACTGTCACTGTTTCCATTGTTTCCCCATCTATTTGCCATGAAGTGACCAGATGCCATGATCTAGTTTTTGGAATGTTGCGTTTTAAGCCAACATTTTCACTCTCATCTTTCACTTTCGTCAAGATGCTCTTTAGTTCTTCCTCTCTTTCTGCCATAAGGGTGGTGTCATCTCTGTATTTGAGGTTACTGCTATTTCTCCTGGCAATCTTGATTTCAGCTTGTGGTTCATTTCGCCCGGCATTTTTTCAAGATGTGCTTTGCACATAAGTTAAATAAGCAGGGTGACAATAGACAGCCTTGATGAGCTCTTTTCCCAATTTGGAGCCAGTCCATGTGTCCACGTCTGGTTCTAACTGTTGCTTCTTGACCTACATACAGATTTCTCAGGAGGAAGGTAAGGTGGTCTGGTATTACCACATCTTTAAGAATTTTAAACAATTTATTGTGATCCACACAGTCAAACTGCTTGGCATAGTCAATAAAGCAGAAGTAGATGTTTTTCTGGAACTTTCTTGCTTTTTCTATGATCCAATGGATGTTGACATTTTGATCCCTGGTTCCTCCACCTTTTCTAAATCCAGGTTGAACATCTGGAACTTCATGGCTCACATACTGTTGAAGCCTGGGATTAGAATGAAAACTGTTGTGTATTCCAAATTTGCTGATATATTGAGAGCAGCATATTAACAGCATCACATTTTAGGATTTGAGATAGCTCATCTGGAATTCCATTACCTCCACTAGCTTTGTTTGTAGTGATGCTTCCTAAGGCCCACTTGAATTCACATTCCAGGATATCTGGCTCTAGGTGATTGATCACGCCCTCATAGTTCTCCAGGTCATGAAGATCTTTTTTTGTTTGTTTGTTTAGTTCTTCTGTGTATTCTTGCCACCCCCTTCTTAATATCTTCTGCTTCTGTTAGGTTCATACCATTTCTGTCCATTATTATGCCCGCTGTTGTGTGAAATGTTCCCTTGGTATCTCTAATTTTCTTGAAGAGATCTCTAGCCTTTCCCCATTATTACATTTTCCTCTATTGCTTTGCATTGATCACTGAGGAAGGCTTTCTTTTATCTCCTTCCTAGTCTTTGGATCTCTGCATTCAGATGGGCGTGTCTTCCTTTTCCCTCCTTTTCCTTTGGCTTCTCTTCTTTTCTTAGCTATTTGTAAGGCCTTGTCAGACAACCATTTTGCCTTTTTGCATTTGGGGATGTTCTTGATCATTGCCTCCTGTACAATGTCATGAACCTCCATCCATAGTTCTTCAGGCACTTTATCAGATATAATGCCTTAAAACTATTTGTCATTCCCACTATATAATCGTGAGGGATTTGATTTAGTTCATACATGAATGATCTAGTGGTTTCCCTACATTCTTCAATTTAAGTATGAGTTTTGCAATAAGAAGTTCATGATCTGAGCCACAGTCAGCTCCCAGTCTTGTTTTTTTCTGAGTGAATAGAGCTTCTCCATATTTGGCTGCAAAGAATATAATCAGTCTGATTTCGGTTTTGACCATTTGCTTATGTCATATACATAGAGCCTTTTCTTGTGTTGTTGGAAAAGGACATTTGCTATGATCAGTGTGTTCCCTTGGCAAAATTCTGTTAGCCTTCCCTGCTTCATTTTGTACTCCAAGGCCAAATTTGCCTGTTACTCTAGGTATGTCTTGAGTTTATACTTTTGCATTCCAGTCATCTATGATGAAAAGGACATCTTTTGAGGTGTTAGTTCTATAAGGTCTTGTAGGTCTTCATTTAATTGTTCAACTTTAGCTTCTTCAGCATTACTGGTTGGTACATAGCCTTAGATTACTGTGATATTGAATTGTTTGCTTTGGAAATGAACAGAGATCATTCTGTCATTTTTGAGATTGTACCCAAGAGAGTTCCAGAGAAACATCTATTTCTGCTTTATTCACTATGCCAAAGACTTTGACTGTGTGGATCACAATAAACGGTGGAAAATTCTGAAAGAGATGGGAATACCAGACCACCTGACCTGCCTCTTGAGAAACCTGTATGCAGGTCAGGAAGCAGCAGCTAGAACTGGACATGAAACAACAGACTCGTTCCAAATAGGAAAAGGAGTACATCAAGGCTGTATATTGTCACCGTGCTTATTTAACTTCTATACAGAGTACATCATGAGAAACGCTGGACTGGAAGAAACACAAGATGGAATCAAGATTGCTGGGAGAAATATCAGTCACCTCAGATGTGCAGATGACACCACCCTTATGGCAGAAAGTGAAGAGGGACTAAAAAACCTCTTGATGAAAGTGAAAGTGGAGAGTGAAATAGTTGGCCTAAAGCTCAACATTCAGAAAACGAAGATCATGGCATCCAGTCCCATCACTTCATGGGAAATAGATGGAGAAACAGTGGAAACAGTGTCAGACTTTATTTTTTGGGGGTTCAAAATCACTGCAGAAGGTGACTGCAGCCATGAAATTAAAAGACGCTTACTCCTTGGAAGAAAAGTTATGATCAACCTAGATAGCATATTCAAAAGCAGAGATATTACTTTGCCAACTAAGGTCCGTCTAGTCAAGGCTATGGCTTTTCCAGTGGTCATGTATGGGTGTGAGAGTTGGACTGTGAAGAAGGCTGAGTACCAAAGAATTGATGCTTTTGAACTGTGGTGTTGGAGAAGACTCTTGAGAGTCCCTTGGAGTGCAAGGAGATCCAACCAGTCCATTCTGAAGGAGATCAGCCCTGGGATTTCTTTGGAAGAAATGATGCTAAAGCTGAAACTCCAGTACTCTGGCCACCTCATGCGAAGAGTTGACTCATTGCAAAGACTTTGATGCTGGGAGAGATTGGGGGCAGGAGGAGAAGGGGACGGCCGAGGATGAGATGGCTGGATGGCATCACGGACTCGATGGACGTGAGTCTGGGTGAACTCTGGGAGTTGGTGATGGACAGGGAGGCATGCTGCGATTCATGGGGTCACAAAGAGTCGGAAATGACTGAGCGACTGAACTGAACTGAACTGCATTTTGGACTCTTGTTAACTATGAGGGCTACTCCATTTCTTCTAAGAGATTTTTCCCACAGTAGTAGATGCTATGGTCATTTGAATTAAGTTTGCCGATTCCACTCCATTTTAGTTGACAGATTCCTAAAATGTCGATGTTCACTCTTGCCATCTCCTGTTTGACCACTTCCAATTTACCTTGGTTCATGGAGAAGGCAATGGCAACCCACTCCAGTACTGTTCCCTGGAAAATCCTATGGACAGAGGAGCCTGGTAGGCTGTAGTCCATGGGGTCGCTAAGAGTCGGGCATGACTGAGCGACTTCACTCTCACTTTTCACTTTCATGCATTGGAGAAGGAAATGGCAACCCACTCCAGTGTTCTTGCCTGGAGAATCTCAGGGACAGAGGAGCCTGGTGGGCTGCTGTCTATGGGGTTGCACAGAGTCAGACATGACTGAATCAACTTAGCATTGACCTAATATTCCAGGTTGCTATGAAATATTGTTCTTTCCATCACCAGTCACATCCACAGCTGGGCATTGTTTTCACTTTGGCTCTGTCTCTTCATTCTCTCTGGAGTTATTTCTTCACTCTTCTCCAGTAGCATATTGGGCACATACTTACCTGGGAAGTTCATATTTAGTGCCATATCTTTTCCCCTATTCATACTGTTCATGGGGTTCTCAAGGCAAAGTACTGAAGTGATTTTCCATTCCCTTCTCTTGTGGACCACATTTTGTCAGAACTCTCCACCATGGCCTGTCTGTCTTGGGTGGCTCTGTATGTCATGGATTATAGTTTCATTGAGTTAGAGAAGGCTGTGATCCATGTGGTCAGTTTGATTAGTTTTCTGTGATTGTGGTGTTCAATATGTCTGCCCTCTGATGGATAAGGATAAGAGACTTATGGAAGTTTCCTGATGGAAGAGACTGACTGTGGGGAAGACTAGGTTTTGTTCTGATGGGTGAGGCCATGCTCAGTAAATCTTTAATCCAATTTTCTGTTGATGGGCGGGGGCTAGGTTTCCTCCTTGTTGTTTGACCTGAGACAAAACTTAGTGGTGGAGTTAATGAAGACAAGGGCAACCTCCTTCAAATGGTCCCATACACGCAAGGCCACACTCAGTGCCCCTCACCCTGCAGCAGGCCACCACTGACCCACGGGTTCACCAGAGACTCCTGGACACTCACAGTTAATTCTGGGCCATTCTCCTGTGGGGTCACTGCTCCTTTCTCCTGGGTCCTGGCATGCACAAGGTTCTCTTTCCGCCCTCCAAGAGTCTGTTCTCCCAGTCCTGTGTAAGTTCTATAATCAAATCCCACTTGCCTCCAAAGTCAGATTCCCTGGTGGTTCTCAGTCCTTTTCCAGACCCTTTGTTGGGAAATCTGTTCTAGGTCCTATAACTTTCTTAACAGTGCAAGAATTTATTTGATATAATTGTTCTGCAGTCTGTGGGTCGTCTGCTCAATGGCTGTATGGTGGGGTTAGTGGCGACCTCCTCCACGAGGGCTTATGCCACATGCTGTGTGACCCAGGCCTGTTGCACCCAGAGGCCCTGCCCCTGTGGCAGGCCACTGCTGACCTGTACCTCTGCAGGAGACACTCAGACACTCAAAGGCAAGTCTGGCTCAATCTCTGTGGTGTCTAAGGGTCCTGGTGCACAAAAGGTTTTGCTTGAGTCCTCTGAACGTCTCTGGCAGGTGTCGAGTTTGATTCTAAATGTGATTTTTCCCCTCCTACCATCTTATGCTTTTTCCAGTGGTCATGTATGGATGTGGCTTGCCATTCCCTTCTCCAGTGGACCACATTCTGTTAGACCTCTCCACCATGACCCACCCATCTTGGGTTGCCCCGTGGGCATGGCTTAGTCTGAGAGAATGTGGTCCACTGGAAAAGGGAATGACAAGCCACTTCAGTATTCTTGCCTTGAGAACCCCATGAACAGTATGAAAAGGCAGAATGATAGGATACTGAAAGAGGAACTCCCCAGATCAGTAGGTACCCAACACACTACTGAAGATCAGTGGAGAAATAACTCCAGAAAGAATGAAGGGATGGAGCCAAAGCAAAAACAATACCCAGCTGTGGATGTGACTGGTGATAGAAGCAAGGTCCGATGCTGTAAAGAGCAATATTGCATAGGAACCTGGAATGTCAGGTCCGTGAATCAAGGCAAATCAGAAATGGTTAAACAAGAGATGGGAAGAGTGAACGTTGACATTCTAGGAATCAGCAAACTAAAATGGACTGGAATGGGTGAATTTAACTCAGATGACCATTATATCTACTACTGCAGGCAGGAATCCCTCAGAAGAAATGGAGTAGCCATCATGGTCAACAAAAGAGTCTGAAATGCAGTACTTGGATGCAATCTCAAAAATGACAGAATTATCTCTGTTCATCTCCAAGGCAAACCATTCAATATCACAGTTATCCATGTCTATGCCCCAACCAGTAATGCTGAAGAAACTGAATTTGAGCAGTTTTATGAGGACCTACAAGACCTTTTAGAACTAACACCCAAAAAAGATGTCCTTTTCATTATAGGGAACTGGAATGCTAAACTAGGAAGTCAAGAAACACCTGGAGTAACAGGCAAATTTGGCCTTGGAATGCGGAATGAAGCAGGGCAAAGACTAATAGAGTTTTGCCAAGAAAATGCACTGGTCATAGTAAACACCCTCTTCCAACAACACAAGAAAAGACTCTACACATGGACATCACCAGATGGAAAACACCGAAATCAGATTGATTCTATTCTATGCAGCCAAAGATGGAGAAGCTCTATACAGTCAACAAAAACAAGACCAGGAGCTGAGTGTGGCTCAGATCATGAACTCCTTATTACCAAATTCAGACTTAAATTGAAGAAAGTATGGAAAACCACTAGACCATTCAGGTATGACCTAAATCAAATGCCTTATGATTATACAGTGGAAGTGAGAAATAGATTTAAGGGCCTAGATCTGATAGAGTGCCTGGTGAACTATGGAATGAGGTTCATGACATTGTGTGGGAGACAGGGATCAAGACCATCTCCATGGAAAAGAAATGCAAAAAGAAAAATGGCTGTCTGGGGAGGCCTTACAAATAGCTGTGAAAAGAAGAGAGGTGAAAAACAAAGAGGAAAGATATAAGCATCTGAATGCAGAGTTCCAAAGAATAGCAAGGAGAGATAAGAAAGCCTTCCTCAGGGATCAGTGGAAAGAAATAGAGGAAAACAACAGAATGGGAAAGACTAGAGATCTCTTCAAAAATTAGAGATACCAAGGGAACATTTCATGCAAAGATGGGCTCGATAAAGGACAGAAATGGTCTGGACCTAACAGAGCAGAAGATATTAAGAAGAGGTGGTAAGAATACACAGAAGAACTGTACAAAAAGATCTTCATGACCCAGATAATCATGATGGTGTGATCACTAATGTAGAGCCAGACATCCTGGAATGTGAAGTCAAGTGGGCCTTAGAAAGCATCACTATGAACAAAGCTAGTGAAAGTGACGGAATTCCAGTTGAGCCATTTCAAGTTCTGAAGGATAATGCTGTGGAAGTGCTGCACTCACTATGCCAACAAATTTGGAAAACTCAGCAGTGGCCACAGGACTGGAAAAGGTCAGTTTCATTCCAATTCCAAAGGAAATGCTAAAGAATGCTCAAACTACCGCACAATTGTATTTGTCTCAAACGCTAGTAAAGTAATGTTCAAAATTCTCTAAGCCAGGCTTCAGCAAGACGTAAACCATGAACTTCTGGATGTTCAAACTGGTTTTAGAAAAGGCACTGGAACCAGAGATCAAATTTCCAACATCTGCTGGATCATGGAAAAAGCAAGAGAGTTCCAGAAAAACATCTATTTCTGCTTTATTGACTATGCCAAAGCCTTTGACTGTGTGGATCACAATAAACTGTGGAAAATTCTGAAAGAGATGGGAATACCAGACCACCTGATCTGCCTCTTGAAAAATCTGTATGCAGGTCAGGAAGCAACAGTGAGAACTGGACATGGAACAACAGACTGGCTCCAAATAGGAAAAGGAGTACGTCAAGGCTGTATATTGTCCCCCTGCTTATTTAACTTCTATGCAGAGTACATCATGAGAAACGCTGGGCTGGAAGAAGCACAAGCTGGAATCAAGATTGCTGGGAGAAATATCAATCACCTCAGATATGCAGATGACACCACCCTTATGGCAGAAAGTGAAGAGGAACTAAAGAGCCTCTTGATGAAAGTGAAAGAGGAGAGTGAAAAAGTTGGCCTAAAGCTCAACATTCATAGAACTAAGATCATGGCATCTGGTTCCAACGCTTCATGGCAAATAGATGGTGAAACAGTGGAAACAGTGTCAGACTTTGTATTTGGGGGGCTCCAAAATCACTGCAGATGGTGATTGCATCCATGGAAAGTTATGACCAAACTAGATAGCATATTAATAGCAGAGATGTTACTTTGCCAACAAAGGTTTGTCTAGCCAAGGCTATGGTTTTTCCAGTGGTCATGTATGGATGTGAGAGTGGAACTGTGAAGAAAATTGAGCACTGACGAATTGACCCTTTGAACTGTGGTGTTGGAGAAGACTCTTGCGAGTTCCTTGGACTGCAAGGAGATCCAACCAGTCCATCCTAAAGATCATTCCTGGGTGTTCATTGGAACAACTGATGCTGAGGCTGAAACTTCAGTACTCTGGCCACCTTATGCGAAGAGTTGACTCATTGGAAAAGACTCTGATGCTGGGATGGATTGGGGGCAGGAAGAGAAGGGTGCGACAGAGGATGAGATGGCTGGATGACATCACCGACATGATGCACATGAGTTTGCGTGAATTCTGGGAGTTGGCGGTGGACAGGGAGGCCTGGCACGCTGCGATTCATGGTATCACAAAGAGCTGAACACGACTGAGCAACTGAACTGAACTGAACTGGACTGAAAGAACTTAAATTTTTAAATTCTTAAATTTTTAAAAGAACTCAAAAAGTGATAATAGTAAAAATGTACCTAGGAATTTCTCTGGAGCTGTGGTGGGCAGTGTGGGGTCAGTTCCATGTCCGTCCCTTGTTTCGGCTTTTATTTTTCTTAAGGTCTGTGGTTGCTCCTCAAATGCGCAGTCTCAGCATTAACTGCAGGTGTTAATCTGTTGCACTTCTCACTTCTGGTGTGGCTCCCTCTTCTTTTTTTATTTTGGATTCCTCTGTTTGCAGTCTCTTCAGTGTCTAATTTCTGCCCCCTGCCACGAGTGGGCAATGGTGGCCACTTATTTCGGTTCCCTTGTTCAGTTGTCCTGTGTAGAGGGAGGGACACTAGAAACAAATACTGCTGGCACGCGTGGGGAGCTCACGGTGGATGGACGACCCTGCATTTGCCACAGCCCTGTGTGGCATGTGCTTCCTGAGTCCACACTGCTCAAGCTCCAGGGTGCTCTGCAAGGGCACTGTCCCAGGTCTAAGCCTCCAAAGCTCCTGGATGCTTCTGCAAGAGCACAGACCCAGATGATATGGGCTGTGTGTTTTGTGCCCTTCCCAGGTCCAGGCCATTCAGGTGACCGGGTGCTTGGCAAGTGCACTGTCCCAGGTGGGCCTTCCGTCTTATGCACATACCTGGTCCCGGCCTCTTGGTTTCCCGGGTGTGCCCCGAGGGCACAATCCCAGGTCTGCTTTGTGTCTCCTCTGGGAACTCATCTCAGGCTGTGCCACTCCTGGCAGATGTGAACCATCAGGATCCCAGGAAGATGTGGTTGGCAACCAGCAGCCTGCTCACAGTTTGCTGGAAGATGCAGTCTCTGGGTCGAGACTGCAGCAGCCCCTTGCTTTCTGGCTCTGGCTGCTGCACACCCACCTCTCTGCCTCTGGGGAGGGCCGACCCTAAACAGTAGCTGGCTTGCTGATCTTTGGTGTTTGCTAGGGCACAATACTTTGATCTGAGAGCATGTCAGGGGTCACCATGAGGCTTTAGAGCTTTTCCCAGGACAGGTCCCCCTCTTTTTTTTTTTGTCTCACAAGTGATTCCATGGTTTGGGTTGCTATGTCACCTTAGCCCCTTCAGATTGTCCTAAGGGCATTCAAGCCTGGTCCTTATCCTAAGAATCAATGATGCAGCCCGCACCTCCCTGTCCAGTTCCCACTCGCTGCTGGCGGACTTGAATGTCTGTGCTGTTTCTCTACTGGTACTTGTGGTTAGGCACATATCCTGTGTTTTGTTATTTTTCCCTGGTTATGTTGCCCTCTCAGATTCCAAAGCTCCCCACTGACACATCTATGTAGGCTTTCCTATTGTGTGGAAATTTCTCCTTCTTCACAACTCCCCTCCCCAGAATGAATCTCCATCCCTAAACACTTTTCCTCTGTTTTCATCTTTTATATTTTGTCCTACCTCCTTTCAAAGAGATTGGGCTGTCTTTCTGGGTGCCTGATGTCCTCTGCCAGCATTCAGAAGTTGTTTTGTGAAAGTTGATTAACATTCACATGATCTTTTGATGAATCTGTGGGGTAGATAATGGTCTCCCCATCCTATTCCTCTTACATCTTGAGACAGCTTTATTTATTTTTTAAAAATTATTTATTTTTTATTAAAGTATAATTGACTTGCAATATTGAATATCTGATGTACCTGCCCTGAGGTACAGCAAAGTGATGTACAGCAAATTAATTTCTGATGTACAGCAAAGTGATTCAGTTATATATATATTCTTTTATATTATTTTCTATTATGATTTATCACAGGATATTGAATATCATGTGCTATAAGTAGGACACTATTTATCCATTCTATATATAATAGTTTGCATCAGCTAACTCAAGTTCCCAATCAATCCCTTCCCCACTTCCTATCCCCCTGGCAACCACAAGTCTCTTCTCTATCTCTATAAGCCTATTTCTGTTTCATAGTTAGGTTCATTTGTATCATAATTCAGATTCCAGATATGTGATATCATATGGTTTTTATCTTCCTCTTAATCCATCCATGTTGTTGCAAATGGCGTTATTTCATATACGTATACATATAGCATCTTCTTCATCTGTCAATGGATAGGCCAGGTCATTGCTATGTCTTGGCTTCTGTGATGAAAATAGGGTTGCTTGTATCTTTTGAATTATAGTTTTTTCTGGATATACACTCAGGAATGGGATGGCTGAATCATATGGCAACTCTATCTTTAGTTTTCTGAGGAAACTCCATATTGTTTTCCATAGTAGGTGCACCAACTTGCATTCCTAACATAGTGTAGGAAGATGCCCTTTTACCACACTTTCTCCAGTATTTGTTATTTGTAGACTTTTAAATGATGGTCATTTTGACCAGTGTGAGGTGATACCTCATTGACATTTTGATTTGCATCTCTCTAATAATTAACAATGTTGAGCATCTTTTCATGTGCCTGTAGGGCATCTGCATTGAAATCTATTTATGATAGAAACTTTCAAAAAATGGGTATAGAAGGAACATACCTGAGCAAAATAAGGCCATACAATGTAAGCCCACAGCTAGCATGATACTCAACAGTGAAAAGTTGAAAGCATTTCCTCTAGGATCAGGAGCAAGACAGGGAAGTCTTGCTCACTCTCCCCACTTTTATTCAACAGAGTATTGGAAATCCTAGGCACAGCAATCATATAAGAAAAATGAATAAAAGTAACCCAAATTGGAAAGGAAGAAAGAAAACTCACTCTTTGCATATGGCATGATATTATACATAGAACAATGAAATGGGTTAAGTTGCAGGATATGAAATTAATGTAGACTATATTACAAAGCTACTATCAAGACAACATGGTACTGGCATAGAAATGGAAATATAGATCAATGGAACAAGATGGAACTCGCAGAGATAAAGCCGCATCTAAAGTCACCTAATCTATGACAAGGGAGGCAAGAATATACACTGGAGGAAAGACAGTCTCTTCAGCAAGTGGTGATGAGAAAACTGGACAACCACAAGTAAAGAAGGAAATTAGAGCTCTCCTTAACACCATATACAAAAATAAACTCAAAATGGTTTAAAGACCTGAATGTAAAATCAGACACTATAAAACTCTTAGAGAAAACATAGGCAGAACAAGTTTTGACATAAATGCAGAAAGATCTTTTTGACCCACCACCAAGATTTTTGGAAATAAAAACAAAAATAAATAAATGGAGACTAAATAAACTTAAAATTTTTTGCACAGCAAAGGAAACCATACACAGGATGAAAATACAACCTCCAGAATGGAAGATAATAATTCCAAATGAAGCAACTGACAAAGGATTAATCTCCAAAATACGAAAGCAGCTCATGGAGCGCAATATCAAACAAAACAAAAAAACCACCCAATCAAAAAATGAAGACTTAGAATGACATTTCTCCAAAGAAGGCATACAGATGGCCAAAAAAGAAAGAAAGAAAAGATGCTCAACACTGCTCATTACTAGAGAAATGTAAATCAAAACTACAGTGAGGTATCACTTCATACTGGTCAGAATGGTCATCATCAAAATATCTACAAACAATAAATGCTGAAAGGGTGTGGAAAAAAGGGGGACCCCTCGTGTGCTACTGGTTGGAGTCCAAATTGATACAGCCACTACAGAAAACAGTATGGAGGTTTCTTAAGAAATTAAAAGTAGACCTACCATATGACTCAGTAATCCCATTACTGGGCATATATCAGAGAAAAGCATAAATTCAGAAAGATACATGCACTCCAGTATTCATAGCGGTACTATTAATAATAGCCAGGACACGGTAGCAACCTAAATGCCAACTGATGGAAGAACGGGTAAAAATGTGGTACATATATACAATGGAGTATTGCTCAGCCATAAGAAAAGAACAAATCTGAGTCAGTTTCTAGTGAGGTGGATGAACTTAGAGCCTATTATCACAGAATGAAGTAAGTCAGAAAGAGAAAAATATCGTATGTTAAAGCATATATATAGAATCTAGAAAAATGGTACTCACGGACCTATTTCTAGGGAAGGAATAGAGAGGAAGATATAAAGAATGGACTTTTGGACCCAGTGAGGGCAGGAGAGTGGGAAGAATGGAGAAAGTAGCATCAATATATACACACTATTGTGTTAAAATAGATAGCTTGTGAGAAGTTGCTGAATGACATAGGGTTAGGGGCCCAGCCTGGCACTCTGTGATGACCAGGGGCTGGGCTGGGGGAGGGGAGGGAGGTTTGAAAGGAAGGGGATAGATGTATAATTATGGCTGATTTGTACTGTTGTAAGGCAGAAACCAACATTGTAAAGCAACTTTTCTCCAATTAAAAAATAAATTGGTTTTCCCAATGCACTAGTAGCAAAGAAGCCACCTGTCAATGCAGATAGATATAAGAGACATGAGTTCCGTCTCTGGATTGGGAAGCTCCCCTAGAGGAGGACACAGCAATCCAAACTAGTACTCTTGCTTGAAGAGTCCCATGGACAGAGGAGCAGGCGGGCTAAGGTACATAGGGATGCCAAGAGTCAGACACAACTAAAGCAACTTAGCAAGCTCACATGCACAAAAAGAAAATTTAAAAATATACACGGCCCACAAAGGACAAAATAATGCCATTTGCAGAGACATGGGGGACCTAGAGACTGTTCTATTGAGTGAATAAGTCAGAAAGAGAAAAACAAACATAGTATATTAATGCATACATGGGAATCTAGTAGAATGGTATCAGTTCAGTTCAGCTTAGTTCAGTCGCTCAGTCGTGTACGACTCTTTGCGACCCCATGAATCGCAGCACGCCAGGCCTCCCCGTCCATCACCAACTCCCAGAGTTCACTCAGACTCACGTCCATCGAGTCGGTGACGCCATCCAGCCATCTCATCCTCTGTCGTCCCCTTCTCCTCCTGCCTTCCTTCAATCCCTCCCAGCATCAGAGTCTTTTCCAGTGAGTCAACTCTTTGCATGAGGTGGCCAAAGAACTGGAGTTTCAGCTTTAGCATCACTCCTTCCAAAGAACACCCAGGGCTGATCTCCTTCAGAATGCACTGGCTGGATCTCCTTGCAGTCCAAGGGACTCTCAAGAGTCTTCTCCAACACCACAGTTCAAAAGCATCAATTCTTCAGCACTCAGCTTTCTTCACAGTCCAACTCTCGCATCCATACATGACCAGTGGAAAAACCATAGCTTTGACTAGATGGACGTTTGTTGGCAAAATAATGTCTCTGCTTTTCAATATGCTATCTAGGTTGGTCGTAACTTTTCCCCCATGGAGTAAGCGTCTTTTAATGTAATGGCTGCAGTCACCATCTGCAGTGATTTTGGAGACCCCAAAAAGAAAGTCTGACACTGTTTCCACTGTTTCCCCATCTGTTTCCCATGAAGTGATGAGACCAGATGCCATGATCTTCATTTCCTGAATGTTGAGCTTTAAGCCAACTTTTTCACTCTCCTCTTTCACTTTCATCAAGAGGCTCTTTAGTTCCTCTTCACTTTCTGCCATAAGGGTGGTGTCATCTGCATATCTGGGGTGATTGATATTTCTCCTGGCAGTCTTGTTTCCAGCTTGTGCTTCTTCCAGCCCAGCGTTTCTCATGATGTACTCTGCATAGAAGTTAAATTAGCAGGGTGACAATATACAGCCTTGACGTACTCCTTTTCCTATTTGGAATCACTCTGTTGTTCCATGTCCAGTTCTAACTATTGCTTCCTGGCCTGCATATAGGTTTCTCAAGAGGCAGATCAGGTGGTCTGGTATTCCCATCTCTTTCAGAATTTTCCACAGTTTATTGTGATCCACACAGTCAAAGGCTTTGGCATAGTCAATAAAGCAGAAATTGATGTTTTTCTGAAACTCTCTTGCTTTTTCCATGATCCAGCAGATGTTGGCAATTTGATCTCTGGTTCCTCTGTCTTTTCTAAAACCAGGTTGAACATTTGGAAGTTCACAGTTCACGTATTGCTGCAGCCTGGCTTGGAGAATTTTGAGTATTACTTTACTAGCCTGTGAGATGAGTGCAATTGTGTGGTAGTTTGAGCATTCTTTGGCATTGCCTTTCTTTGGGATTGGAATGAAAACTGACCTTTTCCAGTCCTGCGGCCACTGCTGAGTTTTCCAAATTTGCTGGCATATTGAATGCAGCACTTTCACAGCATCATCTTTCAGGATTTGATATAGCTCAACTGGAATTCCATCTCCTCCACTAGCTTTGTTCGTAGTAATGCTTTCTAAGGCCCACTTGACTTCACATCCAAGATGTCTGGCTCTAGGTGAATGATCATACCATCATGATTATAGATGATTTTATTTGCAAAGCAGAAATTGACATAAAGGTAGAAAACAATCATGTGGATACCAAAGAGGAAAGATGGGGGATGGAGGGAATTGGAAAACTGAGACTGACATACTATTGATACTACATATAAGATAGATAAGTAATGAGGACATACCGCATAGCACAGGAAACACTACTTAATGCACTGTGGTCACCCGAGTGGGTAGAAAGTTCAAAAGGATGAGGATGTATGTGTGTGTGTGGCTGTGTGGTATTATATGTCTATTCATTTTGCTGTACAGTAGAAACTAAGACAACATTGTAAAGAAACTATACTCCAATAAAAATTTATTTATAAATATTCAGAGTGTTCATAGCAACATTATTTACAATAGCCAAGATATAGAAGCAAGCTAAATACCCATCAATAGATGAATGGATGTGAATTATATGCAAAATGATGTGAATTATATGTACAAGTATATACCGTGTGCATGAGTGCTAAGTTGCTTCAGTTGTGTCTGACTCTGTGCGGCCCTGTGGACTATAGCCCACCAGACTCCTCTATCCATAGGATTCTCCAGGCAAGAACTCTGGAGTGGATTGCTGTGCCCTCCTTACAACAGAATATTACTCAGACATGAAAAAAAAGAGTGGGATTTTTCCATTTACAACAACATAGATGGACTTAGAGGGTATTATGCTTAGTGACAATAATCAGAGAAAGTCAAATATTGCATGTTCTCTGTTATATGTAGAACCTGAAAAGTAAAGCAAAAGAATGAAGGTAACAAAACAGAACCAGATCTAGAGAATGAACTAATGATTACCAGTGGCGGAGGAAAGTGGAGGCCTGGTAAGGGGATCAAGAGGTACAAGCCACTAGGTATAAAATAGATAAGCTACAAGAATTTCTTGTAGAGCAGAGGGGATATTGAAAATATGATAACTTTTTTTTTTAAATACTTTATTCTACATTACAATACTGTATTTGTTCTGCCATACATTGACATGAATCAGCCACAGGTGTCCACGATCTCCCAATGCTGAAGCCCCCTCCCACCTATGATAACTTTTAATGGAATAATACTTTAGAAAAATTTTGATCCACTATGCTGTATACAGGCAATGGCACCCCACTCCAGTACTCTTTCCTGGAGAATCCCATGGATGGAGAAGCCTGGTAGGCTGCAGTCCATGGGGTTGCTAAGAGTCAGACACGACTGAGCGATTTCACTTTCACTTTTCACTTTCATGGACTGCAGGAGGAAATGGCAACCCACTCCAGTGTTCTTGCCTGGAGAATCCCAGGGACGGGGGGAGCCTGGTGGGCTGCCGTCTATGGGGTTGCACAGTGTTGCACATGACTGAAGTGACTTAGCAGCAGCAGCACCATGCTGTATGCCTGAAAGTAAAATCCTATTATAAATAAACTATACTTCAATTATCACACAGCACTGGATGTGTAAAGAAGCTCTCTTCTGAGACATACAGGTGCTTTGGAGCAGTGCAGA
Source organism: Nanger dama (assembly GCA_917880005.1). Taxonomy (NCBI): domain Eukaryota; kingdom Metazoa; phylum Chordata; class Mammalia; order Artiodactyla; family Bovidae; genus Nanger; species Nanger dama. The sequence goes on along the minus strand of CAKJTW010000044.1, from coordinate 3,731,410 downwards.
GGGAGAGAGTGAAGATAGCTCTCATTCCCTAAAGTAAGGCAGAGGAGGAGTGCAAAGATGGTAGTACCTACTGAATACAGGTAAAAATAGAAATTTAAAAAGGAAAAAGGGGGGAATAAAATGAAAAAAAAAATGGTTCCAACTGACTCTAGCAGAGGGAGAGCAGGAACATGCTAGCTTTTGACCCTGGGGAGTGTCCTAGCAGGTCCCTACAATCAGACCAATGCTTTAAAATTAGGAAATGAGTCTGTTTCACATGAAGTCTCAGAGCTTTTCAAGGGCTCAGTTTACCACAGCCTGCAGGTTTCTTGGGCTTGAGCCCAGTTAGTCTTCACATACAGGTGTTTAGGGGCTTGTATCTCAGGGGTCTGACTCAAGAGTTGGGGTGTCTGTTGTGGGGTACAAGCTCTTCTCTCCTCAGGAAGAAGTGTCAGGTTTGGGGTTCCCTCCTGATCATGGGTTCTATTGCTGTGGATGGGGGTTATGGTTAGACTGTGTCTCAGCCTTTTCCACTTACTTTAATGTGAGTTCCCTCTCATTTGTCTGATGTGAAGAGGTAGCTCTGACAGTTTTAGTTTTGTTTTGTTTTGTTTTGTTTTCAGAAGTTGTTCCATATATAGCTGTAGGATCTGTGTGTCCATGGGAGAAGATGAGCTCAAGATATTCTCGTATCACCATCTCGAACCAGATGCTCAATGGTCATATAAATAGTAGAGTATCAACACAAAGACAGAAACAAATGAGAACAGAGATATGCAATCACTTGTATGACAAAGGGGTGCTGCAGCGTAGTGAAGAAAGGATGGTCTTTCAAGAAGCTTTGCAAAGGAGATGAAAGCGTTGAAGATGAGGAGTGTAGTGGCTTACCATCAGAAGTTGACAATGCCCTATTGAGAGCCATCACTGAAACTGATCCTCTTAAACAACTACACGGGAAGTTGCCAAGGAGCTCAACACTGACCATTCTACATCCTCAACACTGACCATTCAAATTTGGCATTTGAAGCAAATTGAAAAGACGAAGAAGCTTGATAAGTGGGTGCCTCATGAGTTGGCCACGAAATAAAAATATCGTTGTTCTGAAGTGTCATTTTCTCTTATTCTGTGCAAAAACAATGAACCATTTCTCTATCAGACTGTGAGGTGCAATAAAAAGTGGATTTTATACTGCAATCAGTGATTGGCCTGAGAAAAAGCTCCAAAACACTTCCTAAAACCAAACTTGCACCACTCCCGGAAAAATGGTCATGTCACTGTTTGGTGGTCTCCTGCTGGTCTGATCCACTACATCTTTCTGAATTCTGGCAAGACCATTATATCTGAGAAGTATGCTCACCAAACCAATGAGATGCACGAAAACTGCACCACTTGCAACCAGCACTGGTAAAGAGTTGGCCCAGTTCTTCTCCACAACGACTCCCAACCACATGTTGAACAACCTCTTCAAAAGCTGAACAAATTAGGTTATGAAGTTTTGCCTCATCCACCATATTCACCTGACCTCTTGCCAACAAACTATCACTTCTTCAAGCGTCTCGACAACTTGTTGCAGGGAAAATGCTTCCACAACCTGCAGGATGGAGAAAATGCTTTCTAAGAGTTCCTCGAATCTTGAAGCACAGATTTTTATGCTATAGGAATAAATAAACTTATATTTTCATTGGAAAAAAAATGCATTGATTGTAATGGTTCCTATTTTGATTAATAAAGATGTGTTTGAGCCTAGTTATAATGATTTAAAATTCAGGATCCAAAACCACAATTACTTTTGCACCAACCTAATATAATGTGCAAATAAAGATTAAACACTTTGGGAGAAAGCAGACTGTCACCAGTATTCCCATAGTCTACTCCTGCCCCGGGTCAAAGCAATGGCCTGAGATCAGTGAACAAGTCTTTCCTTGGCTCTGCCTCTGGTCATAAGCTCCAGTGCCCTACCTGGGGACTCTTTCATTGGTCCTCACCAGTGAAAGCTTCTGCCATGTTACACCTCTTCCTGGCTTCCCCAGTGCTCGCCAATGATACCATCTTGTGTCACTGGCAGTGCTGATTGCCGTACAGAGCAACCTGCCCTATTTTCAGTTCAAATTCTACTAAAACATGGCTCTGCATGTTTATGCTTTCTTTGACGTGCTTTGCATGTTTACATTCAATGTACTTAGCCCTGTGACTATAGAGGTCAAGTCCAAGGGTACTCCTTGAGACCATGATGACTCCGTGATTGGCATCTTCTCTCTCCTCGAAATTTTGTTTCTGAGACTTCAGCTCTCTTTGCATTGCAATGACATACTTCACTGAATCCCTGTTCTCCAGATTAAATAAGTTTTCAGCTGACCCTCCCTGGCCAGGGCTTTAACTATGCCTAGATTTGTAGCCTAGAGAAATCAAGAATTAGATTTAATTTAATACTTCTTTGTATAAATATTCCTGTGATATTATGAAAAATAAGGCAATTACTAGTTACAGATTTTACAGAAAAGTAAAACTCCAAGTAAATATTTTTGAGTCAAAAATTGAAAAAGTGAACATAAATAAACAGAATTCTGTGGTCCAGTTAGTCTTCAGACAAGGGAAAAAAATTGTCATTCTTTTATACATAGTTAGAAGTGAATTGAAAGCAAAAACCAAGAATTCCCTCTTGGGCCCATGGTGAGGACTCCATGCTTTCACTGCTGAGGGCCTGGGTTCAATCCCTGGTAGAGGAACTAAGATCCTGAAACAGCAACAACAACAACAAAAAAGAAAATGAACAAAATATGCAGTAAGAAAATTCATTCTGTATAAAACCTACTGGGTAAAAATGGTCTTTTTTGCTCTTCTAAGCATTATACTTTTTTGAAATTTTAATCATTATTGAATTATTATTGAATAATGTCCAAGTTAAAATAGAGCACACTTTGAAGTGTCCTGGTATGGCCTCAGCTGGCATGATCAGTATGATTCATTTTTCAGCCAAGAGTTTTTAAATTTCTAAGACCATCTCCCTCCTCAGGTCCTTTGTTTTGGAGGGTGAAGGAGGAGAAGCAGCAACAAAGTCATGCCGGAAGAAGCAGTGGAGGCTTGATGGACTTTCTTCACCTTATTTCATTAGAAAATGCTTGCTGTGACAAAGCCCTGTCTTGATGTTGCTCACCTAAGATTCACATTGCCCCATCTACAGCAGAGTTCAGATCTTTGCTTCCTGAGAATAGTTCTGTACCTTATTTTTAGTTTAATTCCATTTCGGAAGTAAGTCATTTTAGTTTTACTTATAGCCTTATTTTTCTGTTGAAAATTGTGTTCAAAACTTTTTCAGACTAGTCCTACCCCATCAAAATGAAAACTTCTGCAAAGATTTCCATAAGCAAACAATTTTACAATTCCAAGATACTTTTCTCAGTTAAGGAGACAAATACTTAGTTTTCTAAAGCGTTTTATCAATAAGCAATATAGGAGTAACAAATCAGTATCTCAGTTACCAAGAAGATAATGTATTTGGAAGGTTTTAAGAAGTAAGTTTCTAAGAAGGAATTGAACAACTGGCACCTATCATTAATAATGCCATGTTCATTACTAAAAAACAATGGGCTTTATTCACACACACTCACATACATGCATGCCAAAGTAAGAGGCTTTGTGCACAACGTAATTACCTAATTGCTGATCAGACAATCACAATCGCAGGATAAAATCTATGAAATAAGGTACCAATATTGGAGAAGGAAATGGCAACCCACTCCAGTGTTCTTGCCTGGAGAATCCCAGGGGCGGGGGGAGCCTGGTGGGTTGCCTTCTATGGGGTCGCACAGAATCGAACATGACTGAAGAGACTTAGCAGCAGCAGCAAGGTACCAATACTTCAGTAGTAACAGCAAAGCTAAAGGAGATAAACAAAAGAAGGATTGGGTTGATACAGTGGCCAGCTAGACTGCATGAGAGCATTTTAGATTGCTTTAGTTAACAATGCTATAGAAACTATGAAGAATCTAAGAAAGGCATAGCTGTTGGCCCCAGTGACTAAAACTTCAGGGCCGTAACAAGAAAGAAGAGTGGTATAAGAAACGAAGCGCCAGTCTATGTTCAGTACAGGATACAGGATGCTTGGGGGCTGGTGCACGGGATAATCCAGAGAGATGATATGGGGTGGGAGGTGGGAGGGGGCTTCAGCATTGGGAGATCGTGTACACCTGTGGCTGATTCATGTCAATGTATGGCAAAACCAACACACTATTGTAACATAAAATAAAGTATTAAAAAAAAAAAGAGTGTTTTTGCCTGAGGGTAACATGCTGTTAATAATCACATGGAACACACAAGCATTATGTTTGTCCATTGAACTAAATATTTATTTAAAGAAATTGTATTTAATACTTGATTACATCACAATTTTTAAAGACATCATCATCACTGAAAATTCAGGAAAAGGAATATAATAAAATCATCAAGTATTTTATTTAAAGTATTGAAGGATTTTGAGTATTTTTTAATACTTTATTCTACGTTACAATACTGTATTTGTTTTGCCATACATTGACACGAATCAGCCACAGGTGTACAGCAAGTATTGGTAATGGAATTCTTTTGATAGCCTAAAGTAAATGTCATTTAAATATTTAAATATTAAATATTGCCCCTCAGAACTTCAGTAAAGGTCAAGATTTTGTTTTTCACTCTGATTTTCAGTTGAAAAAGTACCTCACTCAAGAATCTTCCATGATGTCTTAATATATTTGAATAAACAGGTTTAAGGACTTGAAAGCCTCAGTGGAGTAAGAAAGACTGAAAAGTGACTTAGCAAGCAGACGGGCATATGTTTTTGAGCAGCTTGCAGACAATTTGCCTGGATGGACAAATAGGACTTTGTCCTCCAAATACTGAATATACGAACTCTGATCATTGATAGCTGAAATGGCAACCCACTCCAGTATTCTTGCCTGGAGAATGCCATGGACAGAGGAGCCTGGCAGGCTGAAGTCCATGGAGTCTCGAAGAGTCTGGCACAACTGAGCAGCTAACACTTTCCCTTTTTTGATCACAGAGCTACAGAAACAGAGGTAGAGACCAGTGTTTTGGCACTGTCCCTCAACACCCACCTCCCTTGAAGTGATCCCCATGGGACTGAAGAGATCAGTGACCTTTTGCACCTTGGATTTTGTCTTTATTATTATTATTTTTTCCTTCTGGGAACCAGGCACTGAGAGTAGGACATTCAAAATAACCACATATACTGAAAAATTATAAAGCAACTGCGCATAACTAAGGAGAGGCACAGGCTAAGAAAAACCTGAGAAGGTGTTATATTTACACTTCAGGCTGAAATATGGCACAGGGATATCCCAAAAACAATACAAAATAAAAACAAAAAAAATCAAACCTTTGGGGGAGAGAGGGTCTTATTTTGCAGAAGTTGTTATTCAGTCACTCAGTAGGGTCCAACTTTGTGGAGACCCGTAGACTGCAGCACACCAGGCTTCCCTGTTCTTCACCATCTCCCAAAGCTTGCTCAAACACATGTCCATCTCACTGGTGATGCCATCCAACCATCTCATTCTCTGTTGTCCCCTTCTCCCATCTTCAATCTTTCCCAGCATCAGGGTCTTTTCCAGTGAGTTGGCTTTTCCCATCAGGTGGCCCAAATATTGAAACTTCAGCTTCAGTATCAGTCCTACCAGTGAATATTCAGGACTGATTTCCTTTAGGATTGACTGTCTTGATCTCCTGGTAGTCCAAGGGACTCTCAAGAGTCTTCTGCCACACCACAGCCCAAAAGCATCAGTTCTTCGGTGCTCAGGCTTTTTTATGGTCCAACTGTCACTTACATAACTACTGGAAAAATCATAGCTTTGACTAGATAGATGGACCTTTGTGGGCAAAGTAATGTCTTTGCTTTTAACATGCTATCTAGGTTGGTCATAGATTTTCTTCCAAGGAGCAAGCGTCTTTTGACTTTATGGCTGCAGTCACCATCTGCAGTGATTCTGGAGCCCCCAAAATAAAGTCAGCCACTGTTTCCACTGTTTCCCCATGAAGTGAAGGGACCAGATGCTATGATCTTCGTTTTTGAATGTTGAGCTTTAAGACACCTTCTTCACTCTCCTCTTTAACATTCATCAAGAAGCTTTTGGTTCCTCTTTGCATTCTGCCATAAGGGTGGTATATATGAGGTCACTGATATTTCTCCTGGCAATCTTGATTCCAGCTTGTGCTTCATCCGGTCCACCATTTCTCATGAATACTCTGCATGTAAGTTAAATAAGCAGGCTGACAATATACAGCCTTGACTTACTCCTTTCCCAATCTGGAGCAAGTCTGTTGTTCCATTTCAGGTTCTAACTGTTACTTCTTGACCTGCATACAGATTTCTCAGGCGGGAGATAAGGCAGTCTGTTATTCCCATCTCTTTAAGAATTTTCCAGTTTGTTGTGATCCACTCAGTTAAAGGCTTGAGGGTGGTCAATGAAGGAACAGTAGACATTTTTCTGGAAATCGCTTTCTTTTTCAGTGTTTGGATGGATATTGGCAATTTGAACTCTGGTTCCTCTCCCTTTTCTAAATCCATCTTGAACATCTGGTTCTTGGTTCATGTACTATTGAAGCCTGATTTGGAGAATTTTGAGCATTACTTTCTAGTATGTGAGGTGATTGTAATTATGTGGTAGTTTGAACATTCTTTGGCATTGCTTTCTTTAGGATTGGAATGAAACTGACCTTTTTCCAGTCCGGTGGCGAATGCTGAATTTTCCAAATTTTCTGGCATATTGAGTGCAGCACATTAACGGCACCATCTTTGAGGATTTGAAATAGCTCAACTGGAATTTCATCACCTCCACTAGCTTTGTTTGTAGTGATGCTTCCTAAGACCCATTTGACTTCACATTCCAGGATATCTGGCTATAGGTGAGTAATCACACCATCATAGTTATCTGGGTAGTTAAGAGCTATACAATGGAATGTTGAAGCTGAATTCCACCTCTGAACCCTAGTTCAGTTCAGTTCAGTTTAGTTGCCCAGTCGTGTCCGGACTCTTTGCAACCCCACAGACTGCAGCACACCAGGCCTCCCTGTCCATCACCAATTCCTGGAGTTTTCTCAAACTCATCTCCAATGAGTTGGTGATGCCATCCAACCATCTTGTCCTCTGTTGTCCCCTTCTATGCCTGCCTTCAATCTTCCCCAGCATCAGGTCTTTTCCAATGAGTCAGTTCTTCACATCAGGTGGACAAAGTATTGGGGTTTCAGCTTTACCATCAGTCCTTCCAATGAATATTCAGGACTGATTTACTTTAGGATGGACTGGTTGGATCTCCTTGCAGTCCAAGAGGACTCTCAAGAGTCTTCTCCAACACCATAGTTCAAAAGCACCAATTACTCAATGCTCAACTTTCTTTATTGTCCGACTCTTACATCAATACATGGAAAAACCATGCCTTTGATTAGAAGGACCTTTGCTAGCAAAGTAATGTCTTTGCTTTTTAATAAGCTGTCTAGGTTGGTCATAACCTTTCTTCCAAGGAGCAAGCATCTTTTAATTTCATGGCTGCACTCACCATCTGCTGTGATTTTGGAGCCCAAAATATCAACTCTGTCATGGTTTCCACTGTTTCCCCATCTATTTGACGTGAAGTGATGGAACCAGATGCCATGATCTTAGTTTTCTGAATGTTGAGTTTTAAGCCAACTTTTTCACTCTTCTCTTTCACTTTCATCAAGAGGCTCTTTAGTTTTCCCTTCACTTTCTGCCGTAAGGGTCATGTCATCTGTGTATCTGAGTTTATTAATATTTCTCCCAGCAACCTTGCTCCCAGCTTGTGCTTCATCCAGTCTAGTGTTTCTCATGATGTACTCTGCATATAAGTTAAATAAGCAGGGTGACAATATACAGCCTTCTCATACTCCTTTCTGGATCTGGAACCACTCTGTTGTTCCATGTCCAGTTCTAACTGTTGCTTCTTGCTCTGCATGCAGATTTCTCAAAAGGCAGGTCAGGTGGCCTGATATTCCTATCTCTTGAAGAATTATTCACAATTTGTTGTGGTCCACACAGTCAAAGGCTTTGTCACAGTCATAGAGCAGAATTAGGTGCTTTTCTGAAACTCTCTTGCTTTTGCCATTATATAATGAATGTTTGCAATTTGATCTCTGGTTCCTCTGCCTTTTCTAAAACCAGTTTGAACATCTGGAAGTTCACAGTTCACATACTGCTGAAGCCTGGCTTGGAGAATTTTGAGCATTACTTTGCTAGCATGTGAGATGAGTGCAATTGTGTGGTAGTTTGAGCATTCTTTGGCATTACCTTTCTTTGGGTCTGGAATGAAAATTGACCTTTGCCAGTCCTGTGGCTGTGGCTGAGTTTTCCAAATTTGCTGACATATTGAGAGCAGCACTTTCATAGCATCATCTTTTAGATTTGAAATAGCTCATCTGGAATTCCATCACCTCCACTAGCTTTGTTTGTAGTGATGCTTCCTAAGGCCCACTTGACTTTACATTCCAGGATATTTGGCTCTAGGTGAGTTATTACACCATCTTGATTATCTGGGTCATGAATATCTTTTTTCTCTAGTTCTGTGTATTTTTGCCACCTCTTTTTAATGTCTTCTGCTTCTGTTAGGTCCATACCATTTCTGTACTTTATCCTGCCCATTGTTGCATTAAAAGTTCCCTTGGTATCTCTAATTTCCTTGAAGAGATCTCTAGTCTTTCCCATTCTGTTGTTTTCCTCTATTACTTTGCATTGATCACTGAGGAAGTGTTTCTTATCTCTTTGCTATTCTTTGGAACTTCACATTCAAATTCTTCTAAGGGATTCTTGCCCACAGTAGTAGATGTAATGGTCATCTGAGTTAAATTCACCCATTGCAATCCATTTTAGTTCGCTGATTTCTAAAATGTCCGCGTTCACTCTTGCCATCTCCTGTTTGACCACTTCCAACTTTCCTTGATTCACGGACCTGACATTCCAGGTTCCTCTGCAATATTGCTCTTTACAGCATTGGAGTTTACTTCGATCATCAGTCACATCCACAGCTGGGTGTTGCTTTTGCTTTGGCTCTGTCTTTTCATTCTTTCTGGAGTTAGTTCTCCGCTGATCTCCAGTAGCACATTGGGCACCTACTGAACTGGGGAATTCATCTACCAGTGTCCTGTTGTTTTGCCTTTCACACTATTCATGGGGTTCTCAAGGCAACAATACTGAAGTAGTTTGCCATCCCCTTCTGCAGTGGACTATGTATTTTCTGTACCTCAACATTGAACTAAATCTTGAAGACAGTGTTTTGGGTTAAGTAGAAAATAACGGTTTTATTGCTTTGCTGACAGAGAGTGCCACAGCTGGCTAATACTGTTAAAACTGAGTGTCCCAACCTGGGAGAAGGGAAGAGTTGTGAAAAGTCTCATTGTCTAGGGCAGGATTGCTGATAATGATCATCGTTCTTTCATGGCCCACATTCATTCAAACCAGAGATCATCTGGTGTCTGGTGGTAATCTGAAAACTGTGACCTTCTCAGGAATGAGGAATGCTTCATCAAGTAGGTAACACTTATTGGAGGTTTTAGTTCAACAAGAGTTCAAAGACATTGTAATGTATATCCCTTGAGGGGGAACCAAAACTCTGCCCTCAAAGCTGTACAATTGTTTCTTGAATTCTCCTCTTTTGTCTCTGCATCCCCTTCCTTTCCTGATTAGCAATTGTTTGAATCTGCTCTTTGGAACTCAAAGAAGTGGAAACAGAAAGGCTTTTGTGCCCAGGAGCCCCACTGGGTCCTACTTGGTTTCAATGTTTCTCATCCCTAAAAATAGTGAAATTATCCCATTTGCAACACTGTGGATGAAACTAGGGAGTATTTTGCTAAGTGAAATATGTCAGACAAAGACCAATACTGAACAATTAATTCCCTTTATATGTGGAATATGAATAACAAAACAAACCAAACCAACCAAAACCAGACTTATAGATGTAGAGAACAAGAGGGTGTTTGCTAGAAGGAAGTGGGGAAGGGGATGGGTGAAATATACTAAAAATCAAAATTTAAAAAAAAATGTTTTGTGCATCAAAGTATACTCCCAAGATAATGAAAATGCAACTCATTGAATGGGAGAAAATATCTGTATATCAAATAATTGGTTAGGATCTAGCATCCAAAATATATAAAGAACAATTAAGATTCAACAATAAGAAGATGAATAACCCAGTTTTTTTTAATGGAATAAGGATTTGAATAGACATTTCTTCAAAGAATTTATACAAATGCCAACAAACACAGAAAGCCTCTCAACATTAGTAGTCTTTAGGGAAATATGGCCCAGCAACAGATATATATTTTGTATATCTTAGAGTACTACTTTCATATATTTATGCTAGTAGAAAGAAAACTTATATTCACACAAAACCCTGTACAGGAATGTTTATAGCAGCTTTATTTTTGCTTGCCTAGGATGAAAATGACCCAGATATCCTTCAGCAGATGAATGGATAAACAGTCTGTAGTATGTCCACAAAATGTAACATCACTCTGTTACAAACAGCAATTTTTTTTTAAACATATACTGTGTCTTTTAAATGGAGAAGGCAATGGCACCCCACTCCAGTACTCTTGCCTGGAAAATCCCATTGATGGAGGAGCCTGGTGGGCTGCAGTCTATGGGGTCACTAAGAGTTGGACAGGACTGAGCGAGTTCACTTTCACCCACTCCAGTGTTCTTGCCCGGAGAATCCCAGGGACAGGGGAGCCTGGTGGGCTGCCGTCTCTGGGGTCACACAGAGTCAGACACGACTGAAGTGACTTAACAGTAGCAGCGTCTTTTAAAAAATTATTTATTTTCTCTTTGGCAGTGATGGATATTCATTGCTGCATGGACTTTGGTGGTATCGAGTGGGGCTATCCTCTAGTTGTGGGGTGCTGGCTTCTTGCAGTGGTTTCTCCTGTTGTGGAGCATGGGCTCTTGGGCATGTAGGCTCCAGTAGTTGTGGCTCCTGGGCTTTAGAGCACAGTCTTAGTAGTTGTGGAACACAGGCTTAGTTCTTCTGTGTCATTTGGAACAAACTTGTGTCTCTTGCCTTGGCAGGTGGATTCTTTATCACTGAGCCACCAGAGGAACCCCTGAGCAGTGATGTTATATTTCATACAATGTGGATGAATCCTTAATGAATTTTGCTAAGTGAAAGAAACCGAATCTAAAAGAATATATTTTGCTACTTTCAATTTAAATGATAGTGTGGAAGAGGCAGTGCTATGGCATCAGAAAACAGATCTGTGGTTGCCTGGGGTTGGAGCTGTGGAAGGGGTTGACAATAACAAATTTTAGGGGCAATTTAACTGCTCTATATGATACTTTGTTGGTGGATATTATACATTTATTAAAAACCATAGAACTGTACACCATAAAGAATGAATTTTATTCCAAAATTTAAAAATCAACCAGGATTTTGATGAAAGCATAGATTGAATGTAGACCATAACAAATGAATCTACCTCCATTATAAATAAATGGCATGTTTACACTTAAAGAGGCAGGAAAGAAAGGAGATGTTCCTTCGCTGGCTGTACTGATTGACTCAGGTGCGAGGACTCTCTGACTGGATGAGGCTTTCCTAAGTCTCCTTCAGGATGGAAAGATGTATATATGTGAAGCCTGGGGTGCTTCATTCACTTTGCCCCAGGAGGATAGTTTGCCTGAGAAGAGATGCATTTGAATGGGGATGGACTTGAGGGTCCCACACTCCCTGTTCCAGGGTCCTGATCAAATGTGTCTTCCATCTATGCTACTTATACTCTCTTTAGGTAAATAATTATTTAATTCTCCTTTTTCTTCAAATATATTTTACTAATAGTAATCCAAAATCCTCTTATCAGAAATACATTCCTATGCCATTTTGAGGAATTTAGTTAAGCATGTGCTTCTGTAAAACTGGTGAGTAAAACAAGAAAGAAAGAAAAAGAAGCTTGAGGGATTCCCTGGTGGTTCAGACAGTAAAGTGTCTGCCTGTGATGCAGAAGACCCATGTTTGATCCCTGGGTTGGGAAGATCCCTTGAGAAGGAAATGGCAACCCACTCCAGTACTCTTGCCTGGAAAACCCCATGGACAGAGGAGCCTGATAGTCACATGAATGAGTGACTTCACTTTCACTTTGAGGTTCAGAGTAGTATGTAGCCCAAGAATGCATGACAGCAAGTCCTGTGGTCACAGCTTTGTAGCAGGCATGGAAAGCAGCCAGTCTAGGAGCAAGAGGGAGCCATCCAGGCAAAGTAGAATGTCATGGGTTAGATATAATTTAGGGTTTCAGAATGGTTAAAACATATAAAGACAGGATTATATTTATCAGGAGACAAACATTCTGCAGAATATACCTAAAAACTTCATGGGTTTTCATTGGCAAAGACCTGCACCTAATCCAGCCCCAAGCAAGGGGATATACTTCTAAACAGAAGTCTACCTCCTCTGAATTTATGGGCACTTGAAGACCGTGAAACACCTAGCTTCACCCTTCAAGAGGAAGAAGCACCGTCTTGTCATCAGTCAACATCTGGCTGCAGCCCATGAGAAAACACTGTCATCCTGGGCCCAAGGTCTCATCCTTCCCCAATGACAGGAACCTACACCCCCAGATCTCAGGCTGCTCCAGGACCCAGGAGAAAGAGAAAGGAGCTTACTCACAACCAAGTGTGTTCACATCCTTAACTAGAGGTGATAAGATGACTGAGGGGGTTACAGGGATGCTATGGATTGTCTGTGTTGGGCAGTTTGGGTCTTGGGATAGAAAATTAATTTGAATTAAATAGATAAAACTATAGGTTTGTACACTGGGATTTTTTGTGACTGTAAGATTCATATGGACTACCTCTGTAGTAGATGCAAACTAAGTTTCTAACAAGAAAAGCAAAAGGATCATTAAAAGAAGGTGGCTTGGAGGGTGCAGATGAGCTAGGGCTGGAAACCAGGGGTGACCGCCTTTCACAGATGAGGATGGAGAGCAACACATGCTTTTGAAAAATGTGTGGTGAAAATCACTACATGCACTTGATCAGTCACAGAAATTTCCTTGGCCATAAGCTGTAACTTTGATTTTACAACACATATTTCCATAGCAAAGTTAATTTTGTAGCTTCCTCTATGGTGTGAGGATTATTTGCTGTGCTGGACTTTTGTCAAATGGCAGTCTCCACTCATATTGGAACTGATGGCGTTAGGGGCTTTGTTTTGCAGAGAAATTCAATTTATGAGCCATTTACTCCAAAGATATTTTTCTTAGCTAAAGAAAGAAAAGTTTCTTACTCCTGAGAATATTAAGAAAGTTTCAAGGTCAGGAAAAAATGTCAAATGAGGCGGGACAGAACTGTACTACTGAAGAAAATTCTGGACCATCCTCCGAGGCTCTTTCTTTCTCTAATCACTATTGTTGGACATTGCTAAGGGCCTTCCCAGGTGACACAGTGATAAAGAACCTGCCTGCCAATGCAAGAGACGCAAGAGACTCGGGTCCCATCCCTGAGTCAGAAGATCCCCTGGAGGAGGAAAGGGCAGCCCACTCCAATGTTCTCGCTTGGAGAACCCCATGGAGAACCCCAAGGAGAACTCTTTAGACTACATTTATTTTTTATGTAATTGTTATAGAACTGATATCCTCCTAATTGTTTGAATTTTGTTTAAAAGAAGAGAGTTTTCAAAATTTCTGGAAAGACATTTTCTAGTAATAGATTTGTGTTTTTTTACAGTTTATCTATAATTTATAGTTGTGTGTGTGTATTAATTGCGCAGTTGTGTCTGACTTTTTGCGACCCCATAGACTGTAGCTCTCCAGGCTTCTCCGTCCATGGGATTTTTCAGGCAAGAATACTGGAGTGGCTGCAATTTCCTTGTCCAGGGAATCTTCCCAACTCAGGGACTGAACCCAGGTCTCACACACTGCAGGCAAACTCTTTGCTGCCTGAGCCACTTTCTTATTATTAAATAGTATATGCTTTTGGAAGTGACAGAGAACTAAAAATTAGTTCACTATCTCAGCACTCAGAATTATTTATTATTTAAGTTTTAGTCTATTTACAAAAGCCAACGCATGTAAGATTTTGTATTACAGTGTCCCTTACTGTCATGTGAGAATTTTCTTTGGTCACTAAAGGTTATTCAAGTAGGTGTTATGCCTGCTTACTATTCTTTCTTTGTAGGGCTGTTACTGTATTTTATTTAACAATTTCTGTACTGTTAGATACTTAGACTATTTGCAGTATTTTGCTCGTTAAATTATTTAGGTCAATACACTTGGTAAGCTAATCTTTATTGTAACCAGAAGTCAGCTGAGGCTCTTTCCTAAAGACAGATTCCCATATCTGTAATTACTGATTCAGAGTGCATTATATTTCTTGAGAGTCAAGTACACATATGAAAATTACTAACATTTAACACTGACATACATTAGAAGACTTGTTTTACACAATGCTTGACAATATTAATTATTTTCTTTTTCAAACTGGTTCCAAAATATCTCATTATTTTAATTTATATTTGCATCAAAATGTACTTATAAAATTCTTTGTCATGTTCAGTTTTTAAAACTTTTGGATACATTTATTACTCATTTAGTCTGTAATTTCTATTGTTTTTTTTTCAAAAGATCTTTTTTCACTTCAAAACTCAAGTAATAATTAACAATTTTTCTTCTAAAATGTTTATAGCTTAACTTTTTAAAATAAAAACTTTTTGGTTTGAGATAAATTTGCTTTCACATGTGGCTGTAAGAATGCAGAGAAATCTCATGTACCCTTTACCCACTTGCCGTCATAGGTAATACATTGAAAAAGTATATTAAAGTATCACAAACAGGATGGTGATACTTGACATGTCAAGACACAACATTTATTGAAGGGTACGTGTACCACTCTGTAGAGGCTCCCGTGAACAAAGCTGCTTCCCAGATAGCAAGGTCTTCCCTGCTAGCTCTGTAGGTAAAGAACCTGCCTACAACCCAGGAGACCCCGGTTCGATCCCTGGGTTGGGAAGATCCCCTAGAGAAGGGAAAGGCTACCCACTCCAGTATTCTGGCCTAGAGAATTCCATGGACTGCGTAGTCCATGGGGTCGCAAAGAGTCAGATACGACTGAGTGACTTTTGCTTTCATCAGGACCATTCCATATAGGCTCCCATGAACAAAGCTGCTACATACTATTGTGCACAGATCCTTGTGTGAACATAAATTTTGATTTCTGTGAAATAAATTCCAGGAATACAAGTGGCATGTTGGGGCTTCCGAGGTGGCTCAGTGGTAAGAATTCTGCCTGCCAATGCAGGAGACACAGGAGATTCGAGTTCAACCTTGGATTGGTGCGATCACCTGGAGTAAGAAATGGCAACTTGCTCCAGTATTTTTGCTTGGAAGATTCCATGGGTAGAGGAGCCCGCTGAGCTATAGTCCACGAGGTTGCAAAGAGTTAGATATGACTGAGCACAGCACATAGTACCTGCGTGCTTAGATTTTCTCATAACTGTTTCCCAGAGTGACCACGTTTTGATCAGAAATTGGTAAATGATCAAGTTTCTCTGCATCCATGCCAGTGTTTGATATTATTAGACTCTTAAACTACTTCAAAAGAGCCTCCATGGCCCTTGCTGTGGAAGCGTTGATTGAGTCTTAACCACTGGACTGCCAGGAAGTTCCACCTGTTTTTTTTTTTTTTTTAAATTTTAGAGTTTCTAATTGTTGTTCACCATCATCATAATATGGTTTTAATTGGCATTTTCTCTAAAGGCTGGCTTTGTTGCACACCTCTTCCTGTAGCTCTATATCCTGTCTGTCTGTATACCCTATTTGCTGAAGTGACTATCTTTTGCTCAGTTTTCATTGAATTGTTTGAGTACTTAATTTTGAGAGTTAAGAATTTTTGAAGAGTTAAGAACTTTAAGAATTCTCTATATATTCTGGATTTAAGTCCTTTCTGTCTGTGTCACTGACAAATATTTTTTGCAGATATGTAATTGTCACTTCATTTTTTAAAACATTCTGTTTCTTAAAATAATGCTTACATTTTTATTAAGTACAATTTGTCATTCTATAATGTACTGTGCTTTTGGGGCCATGTCTAGAACGTTTCTGCCTAGCCTCAGGTAATGAAGATTATTTCCCATATTTTTTCTTAAGCTTCTAAAATGGACAATTTTATATATATGAGAATCTAGGTATATGAAACATTTTGAGATAGTTTTTGTTTTTTGGTTAGGTATGAAGTTAAGATTGAAGTTTAACTAGTTTATAATAATCCTAAAAATGCATTGAAACATCTCTTATTTAATCTAAAATATTTCTCATTTAATTCTTGGAAATTTCTTCTCATTTTATGAAATAATTTATTTCTTGATCTTATTTTTTTCCTTTGCTTCTGATACCTCCTCTTATCCAGAGGTTGGCGCCTGTATCTATGTATTCAGTTTATCTTTGCTATTCTTTTACACTATTATCTCCTTATCTTTAAGCTCTGCCTTTGAGAGTCCTCCAGTACTATCTTCTAGCTCACTAACTTTTTCTTCAGCCATAAACATTTTATTCATTCCTTTAAACATGTTCTTTCTTAAAACAGTTATATGTTTCAAAATTAACATTTTACCAAATTCTTTTTATCTTGTTCGTTTTCCATGATACTAGTGTTCTCTTGCCTCTTTGACATTTTCATTTTTCTAATGTTATTTTCTCGCTCCTTTTTTTTTTTTTGCTGTGAAATTTTCCATCTTTTTCAATAATCTCACTTCATGTGGAAATGCTGTCCAATTTTTTCCTCCTTAATCCTGTACTGCTGAGCTAAGTAAGAGACACTGGGAAAGGCTTGTCCTTCCACGTCACTGACATGTACTTTTACTAACAGATATTGTATTGTTCTACTGCCTTACATTATAGTTTTATCTCCATTGTTTACTTAATTTATTTTTATTTTCAGTGACCCTTTCAGCATGTGGATTACAGTGCTTCTTTCATAGCAATCAGTATATAATTATTATTTTATATTGCTTTCTGTTGCTGTTGCTGCTGCTAAGTCTCTTTAGTCGTGTCCGATTCTGTGCAACTCCATAGACGGCAGCCCACCAGGCTCCTCTATCCCTGGGATTCTCCAGGCAAGAATACTGGAGTGGGTTTCCATTGCCTTCTCCAATGCATGAAAGTGAAATCACTCAGTCATGTCTGACTCTTAGCGACCCCACATGGACTGCTGCCTACCAGGCTCCTCCGTCCATGGGATCTTCCAGGCAAGAGTACTGGAGTGGGTGGCCATTGCCTTCTCCTATATTGTTTTCATTTTCCTACAAATTTCATGGTAAACTTCCACCATGACTCAGATTTCAATGAAAATTCATTTCCTCAAAGGAGCTTTTCTTGCCATCGTTTGTAATATGGCTTCTCTCAAGTCATTTTCTGTTGTATTAATATCATTTTGTTCTATTTTTATCACTGCACATACCACTATTAGAATTTGTTATTTTTTATTGGTTTTTTCTGTCTCTAATAAAATTTAAGCAGTGGTTTGATAACTGTTTATCTAATGTAAAGGTGTACTGTTTTTAAAATGTGTTCATATTTCTTTAAGTGTTATTTCTTGAAATTTACCAAAAAGGTAATGGAGGTATTTCATCATCAAATAGATAAATTTTAAGAACAGACTTAATGAAGGAATTTCAGATCTTAGCAATAAGTTTGAAGCTTATATTTTATCCTTCTTTTTTTTAGGAATGCAGTCAAAGAACACAGAAAACTTTACAGCATTTATGAAACCAGGTGAGTCCATGATATCTTCAATTTATCTATTAAATGCTTCTACACCTCACCAATGATATAAGGATTAATAATCACTGCAATTTATGCTATTATTTATCTTGCTCTATGTATTTTGTGTTTGAAACCCCAAATTATTATAAAGCATGCACTGAAACTAAAAAACAACAACAATAATGAAATAATGTCACTGTAATTCACCTTATGTAATTGTGCTATAATTTTAAATACAATTTTCTTTGAATTCTAATAAGGTTTCTAGCCTTCTAGGGATTTTAGCACTAAGCAGCATCCAGGTTTAAAATAGAGTGTTTAAACACTGGAAGGAACTTCAAACATCATCATTTTGCATATTTTGAAAGGTGGCCCCAATAGATTAGAGTTGCCTAAGATCACACAGAGATTCAGAAGCACAGTTAGGAAAATAAAACACATTGCTTACTTTCATCATCATGTTTTTAGATTGCTCCACATTGCCTGGGAAAATAATCCCAAACATTTTTATGAAAATAAAAGCGTACTCGTCAGGCTGATCCCCTCTTGGAAAGAAATGAGATCTAACAACAGAATTTTCCAGCAAATCTTTTGAAGACAGATAATTAATGGTACCTAACACGAAAGCCTTCCTCAGTGATCAATGCAAAGAAATAGAGGAAAACAATAGAATGGGAAAGACTAGAGATCTTGTCAAGAAAATTAGACATACTAAGGGAACATTTCATGCAAAGATGGGCACAATAAAGGACAGAAACAGTATGGACCTACCAAGCAGAAGATATTAAGAAAAGGTAGCAAGAATACACAGAAGAACTAAACAAAAAAGATCTTAATGACCCAGATAACCGCAATGCGGTGACCACTCACCTAGAGCCAGACACCCTGTAGTCCAAAGTCAAGTGGGCCTTAGGAAGCATCACTACGAACAAAGCTAGTAGAAGTTATGGAATTACAGCTGAGCTCTTTCAAATCCTAAAAGATGGTGCTGTGAAAGTGCTGCACTCAATATGCCAGCAAATTTGGAAAACTCAGCAGTGGCCACAGGGCTGGAAAAAGTCAGTTTAATTCCAATCCCAAAGAAAGGCAATGTCAAAGAATGTTCAAAGTACTGCACAAATGTACTCCTCTCACAAACTACCAAAGTAATGTTCAAAATTCTTCAAGCCAGACTTCAAAGTACATGAACCAAGAACTTCCATACATTCAAACTAGATTTAGAAAAGGCAGAGGAACCAGAGATCAAATTGCAAATGTCTGTTGGATCATCAAAAAAACAAGACAGTTCCAGAAAAAACATCTACTTCTGCTTTATTGACTACCCCAAAGCTTTTGACTGTATCAATCATAACAAACTGCGGAAAATTCTTCAAGAGATAGTAATACCAGACCACCTGACCTGTCTCCTGAGAAATCTATATTCAGATCAAGAAGCTCAGAACTGGACATGAAAGAATAGACCAGTGCAGAACTGGGAAAGAGTTCATCAAGGCTGTATTCTGTCACCACGGCTACTTAACTTAAAGGCAGAGTACATCATGCAAAATGCCTAGCTGGATGAAGCACAAGTTGGAGTCAAGACTACTGGGAGAAATATCAATAAGTTCAGATATGGAGATCACAACACTCTTATGGCAAAAAGCAAAGAGGAACTAAAGAGCCTCTTAATGAAGTGAAAGAGGACAGTGAAAAAAGCTGACTTAAAGTTCAACATTCAAAAAACAAAGATCATGGCATCTGGTCCTATCACTTCGTGGCAAATAGATGAAGAAACAATGGAAACAGGGAGAGAATTTATTTTCTTTGGCTCCAAAATCACTGCAGATGGTAACTGCAGCCACAAAATCAAAAGACATTTGTTCCTTGAAAGAACAGCTCTGACAAATTAGACAACATATTAAAATGCAGAGACATTACTTTGCAGACAAAGGTTCATCTAGTCAAAGCTATTTTTTTTCCAGTAGTCATGTATGGATGTGAGAGTTGGACCATAAAGACAGCTGAGCACCGAGGAATTGATGCTTTTGGACTGTGGTGTTGGAGAAGACTCTTGAGAGTCCCTTGGACTGACAGGAGATCCAAACAGTCTATCCTAAAGGAAATCAGTCCTGAATATTCACTGGAAGGACTGATGCCGAAGCTGAAACTCCAATACTTTGGCCACCTGATATGAAGAACTGACTCATTAGAAAAGACCCTGATGCTAGGAAAGATTGAAGGCAGGAGAAGAAGGGGACAACAGAGGATGAGATGGTTGGGTTGCATCACTGTCTCAGTGGATATGAGTTTGAGCAAACTCTGGGAATTGATGATAGACAGGGAAGCCTGGCATGCTGGAGTCCATGGAGTTGCAAAGAGTTGGACATGACTGAACCATTGAAATGAACTGAACTGAACTGAACCATCTGATGAATTCTTGTTTATCTTTAAAAATTCAGCTATAACATAACTTCACAGTTAAAATTTCTTTTTTTAATCAACCACCTCCAACTTCTAAACTCAGTCAGCAATCCAGGCAATGTTCTTCCTCTGGGCCTATTGCTTGTTAGTGGGTAAATCTTTCCTGGGCTTCCCAGGTGGCACCAGTGGTAAAGAACCTGCCTGGCAATGAAGTACACATGAGACATGTGGATTTGATCTCTGAGTTGGGAAGATCCCTGGAGGAGGGCGTGGCCACCCACTTAGTATTCTTGCCTGGAGAATCCCATGGACAGAGGAGTCTGGCAGGCTACAGTCCACAGGGCCGCAAAAATAGGACAAGACTGAAGCGACTTAGCACACCCACAAAACTTTTCTGAGTAAGAGACTAATTAATCCATCTATCCTTCCTTCCTTCCTTTCCTTCTTGCAGGTGTCCTTAGCCTGCAGCAGCTTAAAGCAGAGTTTCTGTTCCCAGCCAGAGACTGAGGTTGGGCTGCGGAAGTTGAGAGTGCTGAATCCTGGCTACTAAACTAGTGGCCAGTGACAAGGCCCTGGTCTTTTGGCTTTGCAGAAAAGAGTTCCCACAAAGATGGGAAAGTATTGAAACAAGTGTTCATTAGAAGGAAAAGAGTATGTGTGGATAGACACACAGGCAGACTCTGAGATTTGTACCCAAGTAGTGGTTTAAATTGCTTACATGGGGAATTTCTTCTGGGTTTCCTTTGGCCAGTCATTTTGATTTTCCTAGTTCTGAGTCTGTATTTGGTTTATATTAGGGTCCTCCTGTGGGTGCACGTGGATCTCTTAGCCAAGATGGAGTCCAGTGAAGAATCCTATGGTTTGCTAGACATCACTCCCCTTTTAACCTCCAAGGAACTTTTTAGCTGAGAAGGTCTCTTTGACTTTAAGACTGATAAATGTATGGACTCTTATCTTTTTATCTGGGCAGGGCTCAGCCTCTCCTCTCTTGGACTATCAGGCCACAGGGAATGAACTCGCTTCTTGGTCTGGGGTCCAGCTATCTCCTGCCTCACCTTCATATACCCAAATTCTAAGTACCATAATTTTAACTACAATAGTTGTTCAATAATTTTGGTGTGTCTGTGTGTGTGTGTTAGTCACTCAGTCATGTCTGACTCTTTGTGACCCCTCATACTGTAGCCCGCCAGGCTTCTCTGTCCATGGAATTCTCTAGGCAAGAATACTGGAGTGGATTGCCATTCCCTTCTCAAGCAGATCTTCCTGACCCAGAAATCAAACCCTGGTCTGCATTGCAGGCAGATTCTTTACCATTTGAGCTATAATTGGTAGAAGTAATAATTTAGTATTAAACATGATTTCAGTTTATTATTATTCATGTATATATAATTTTATTTACTCATTCAAATGTTTTCTTAGGACAAATTTTAAAAAGCAGAATTGCACGATGAAAGAGTAGGTACATTTAAAACTTTAATTTTTTGTATAAGTCTGTACAGAAGTTTGATAAATTGTAAATTAAAAGACGCTTACTCCTTCGGAAGAAAAGTTATGAACAACCTAAATAGCATATTCAAAAGCAGAGACATTATTTTGCCGACTAAGGTCCATCTAGTCAAGGCTATGATTTTTCCAGTAGTCATGTATGGATGTGAGAGCTGGACTGTGAAGAAAGCTGAGCGCCGAAGAATTGATGCTTTTGAACTGTGGTGCTGGAGAAGACTCTTGAGAGTCCCTTGGACTGCAAGAAGATTCAACCAGTCCATTCTGAAGGAGATCAACCCTGGGATTTCTTTGGAAGGACTGATGCTAAAGATGAAACTTCAATACTTTGGCCACCTCATGCAAACAGTTGACTCATTGGAAAAGACTTTAACACTGGGAGGGATTGGGGGCAGGAGGAGAAGGGGATGACAGAGGATAAGATGGCTGGATGGCATCACTGACCTGATGAACGTGAATCTGAGTGAACTCCGGGAGTTGATGATAGACAGGAGGCCTGGCGTGCTGCGATTCATGGGGTCGCAAAGAGGTGGGACACGACGAAGCAACTGAACTGCATTTCGGACTCTTTTGTTGACCATGATGGCTACTCCATTTCTTCTGAGGGATTCCTGCCTGCAGTAGTAGATATAATAGTCATTTGAGTTAAATTCACCCATTCCAGTCCATTTTAGTTCGCTGATTCCTAGAATGTTGACATTCACTCTTGCCATCTCTTGTTTGACCACTACCAATTTGCCTTGATTCGTGGACCTGACATTCCAGTTCCTATGCAATATTGCTCTTTACAGCGTCAGATCTTGCTTCTATCACCAGTCACATCCACAATTGGGTATTGTTTTTTGCTTTGGCTTCATCCCTTCATTCTTTCTGGAGTTATTTCTCCACTAACCTCCAGTAGCATATTGGGCACCTAATGACCTGGGGAGTTCCTCTTTGGTATCCTATCATTTTGCCTTTTCATACTGTTCATGTGGTTCTCAAGGCAAGAATACTGAAGTGGCTTGCCATTCCCTTCTCCAGTGGACCACATTCTGTCAGACCTCTCCACCATGACCCGCCCATCTTGGGTTGCCCCACAGGCATGGCTTGGTTTCATTGAGTTAGACAAGGCTGTAGTCCTACTGTGATTAGACTGACTAGTTTTTCGTGAGTATGGTCTCAGTGTGTCTGCCCTATGATGAGATTTAAGGGCCTAGATCTGATAGAGTGCCTGATGAACTATGGAATGAGGTTTGTGACATTGTACAAGAGACAGGGATCAAGACCATCCCCATGGAAAAGAAATGCAAAAAGCAAAATGGCTGTCTGCGAAGGCCTTACAAATAGTTGTGAAAAGAAGAGAGGCAAAAAGCAAAGGAGAAAAGGAAAGATATAGGCATCTGAATGCAGAGTTCCAAAGAAGAGCAAGAAGAGATAAGAAAGCCTTCTTCAGCGATCAATGCAAAGAAAGAGAGGAAAAGAACAGAATGGGAAAGACTAGAGATCTCTTCAAGAAAATTAGAGATACCAAGGGAACATTTCATGCAAATATGGGCTCGATAAAGGACAGAAATGGTATGGACCTAACAGAAGCAGAAGATATTAAGAAGAGGTGGCAAGAATACATAGAACTGTACAAAAAGATCTTTATGACCCAGATAATCATGATGATGTGATCACTCATCTAAAGCCAGACATCTTGGAATGTGAAGTCAAGTAGGCCTTAGAAAGCATCACTACGAACAAAGCTAGTGGAGGAGATGGAATTCCAGTTGAGCTATATCAAATCCTGAAAGATGATGCTGTGAAAGTGCTGCACTCAATATGCCAGCAAATTTGGAAAACTCAGCAGTGGCCACAGGACTGGAAAAGGTCAGTTTTCATTCCAATCCCAAAGAAAGGCAATGCCAAAGAATGCTTAAAATACCGCACAATTGCACTCATCTCACATGCTAGTAAAGTAATGCTCAAAATTCTCCAAGCCAGGCTTCAGCAATACATGAACTGTGAACTCCGTGATGTTCAAGGTGGTTTTAGAAAAGGCAGAGGAACCAGAGATCAAATTGCCAACATCCGCTGGATCATCAAAAAAGCAAGAGAGTTCCAGAAAAACATCTATTTCTGCTTTATTGACTATGCCAAAGCCTTTGACTGTGTGGATCACAATAAACTGTGGAAAATTCTGAAAGACATGGGAATACCAGACCACCTGACCTGCATCTTGAGAAATCTGTATACAGGTCAGGAAGCAACAGTGAGAATTGGACATGGCACAACAGACTGGTTCCAAATAGGAAAAGGAGTACGTCAAGGCTGTATATTGTCCCCCTGCTTATTTAACTTCTATGCAGAGTACATCACGAGAAACGCTGGACTGGAAGAAGCACAAGCTGGAATCAAGATTGCTGGGAGAAATATCAAGGACCTCAGATATGCAGATGACACCACCCTTATGGCAGAAAGTGAAGAGGAACTAAAAGCCTCTTGATGAAAGTGGAAGAGGAAAGTGTAAAGTTGGCTTAAAGCTCAACATTCAGAAAACGAAGATCATGGCATCTGGTCCCATCACTTCATGGGAAATAGATGGGGAATCAGTGGAAAGAGTGTCAGACTTTATTTTTGGGGGCTCCAGAATCACAGCAGATGGTGACTGTGGCCATGAAATTAAAAGACGCTTACTCCTTGGAAGGAAAGTTATGACCAGCCTAGATAGTATATTCAAAAGCAGAGATGTTACTTTGTTGACTAAGGTCCGTCTAGTCAAGCCTATGGTTTTTCCTGTGGTCATGTATGGATGTGAGAGTCGGACTGTGAAGAAAGCTGAGTGCCGAAGAATTGATGCTTTTGAACTGCAGTGTTGGAAAAGACTCTTGAGAGTCCCTTGGACTGCAAGGAGATCCAACCAGTGCATTCTAAAGGAGATCAGCCCTGGGATTTCTTTGAAGGAATGATGATAAAGCTGAAACTCCAATACTTTGGCCACCTCATGCAAAGAGCTGACTCATTGGAAAAGACTGATGCTGTGAAGGATTGTGGGCAGGAGGAGAAGGGCATGACAGAGGATGAGATGGCTGGATGGCATCACTGACTCGATGGACATGAATCTGAGTGACCTCCGGGAGTTGGTGATGGACAGGGAGGCCTTCGTGCTGCGATTTATGGGGTTGCAAAGAGTTGGACAGGACTGAGCAACTGAACTGAACTGAACTGAACTGAAGTACAGAGCATAAGTAAACACATTCACAGGTAAAGTGATCAGACTGGGAAACAGAAGAGCAGAGTGATGAAGCTGTACACTTGAGTTAACATATCTGTATTCTCCTCTTTATAGTATGGGTTAATTGCTGTGCCAATATGGCGGCTTCATTTTTAGGGCAGGTAATTTGCTGGCGGGGGGTACCAAAGTGACTAGGCCACAACCGCAGCTTTATGTTTAGTGAAGTTTTTACTATGTCCACTTGTCGAAGTGTCCCTGGAAATCAGGACATGTAGTCGCACAGTGCTGGTCCATCTTTATAATAACCTATTAACAAAAGTCTGTAGCTTATATTATAGTTTACTGTTGGTGCTAAAGTCGATGGGTTTTGAAAAATCTATAATGACATGTACCCATCATTACAGTTTCATACAGAGGAGTTTCAATGCCCTAAAAATCCCTTTTCCACCTGCTTAGTCCTCCCTACCATCTGTATCCTTTGGTAAGAGTATGTTTAGATTTATAAGAAACCATCAAACTATCTTCCAAAGTATCTGTACTGTTTTTCATTTCAGCCTGCAAAGAATGAAAATTCCTGTTGCTCCACATTCTTTCTAGCATTCGTTGTGTTCAGTGCTGTAGATTGAGACATTGCAAGAGCTACACAGTAGTGCTGTGTTATTTTAATTAATTTCACACATTCCCTGATGACATATGATTTTGAATATCTTTCCATATACTTATTTGTCATCTGCTCAACTTCTATTAATTAAACATCTTTTTGGATCTTTTGCTTAATTTTTAATTGGGTTGTTTGTTTCATTATTGTTGAGTTTTAAGTGTTCTTTGTATAGCTGGATACCAGTACTCTGTCAAGTATGTGTTTTGCCAGTTTGTGGATAATCTTTTCATTTTCTTAACAGGATTTTTTTCTTTTGTAAGGGCAAAAGTTTTTAATTAATCAAGTCTAACATGAATTTTTTCTTTCATGAGTTATGATTTTTGTATTGTGTTTAATATCTAAGTATGTCAAGACTAAACTCAAAGTTACCTAGTTTCCCTCCTATGCTGTCTTCTAGAAGTTCTAAGGCTTTATATTTCACATTTAACTCTATGATCCATTGAAAGTTTGTTTTTGTGAAAGGTATAAAATCTTTGTATTTTTTGGCATTCAGAGGCTGAATTGTTTCAGTGCCATTTGTTGAAAAGGCTGTCCTTTTTCACTGAATTGCCTGTGTTCTTTTCTCCCAGCGGATTGATTATCTGTGTATTTCTGCATTATACATTCTGTTCCGTAGATCTGTATGTCTGTTCTTCTGCCATATCCACGCGGTCTTCATTACTGTAGACTTATAGTTACACTTGAAGTCAGGTCACATTTGTCCTCTCATTTTGTTCTTCAATATTGTGTTGGCTATCCTGGATTTTTGCCCTTTGTACACGCTTTGAAATCAGTTATTCAATATCTACAAAAATGATTTTCTGAGATTATGATTGTGGGTGAATTGAATCCATAGATCAAGCTGGGAAGAACTGACATCTTGACAATACTAAGTTTTCCTGTTCATACACATAGACTTTTTTTAAATTTAAGCTTTTGATTTCCTGCATCAGGTTTGTAGTTTTATAGTTTTCCTCATACAGAACTTGTATATATTTTGTTAGGTTTATCTTTAAGTATCTCAATTTTTATGCTAATAACCTAACAGTCTTTTACCTATGCTAAATTTTGGTTATCATATACATTAGAATAGGCATTCTTTCATTAGTGTATAGCAAGAATAATTTTTAGTATCCAAGATGATTATTGTTATCATTGATTTAAACCTTACATACACTTACCGCACAAATTATAACAGTCTAAGAACAAGCATAATAGTGCTAGTAATATTACTTACTAATAGTATAATCGGTGACCAAGACCATCCTTAAAAAGAAATGGAAAAAGGCAGCATGGTCGTCTGAGGAGTCCTTACAAATAGCTGAGAAAAGAAGTGAAGCTAAAGGCAAAGGGAAAAAGGAAAGATATACCCATCTGAAAGCAGAATTCCAAAGAATAGCAAGGAGAGATAGGGAAGCCTTCCTCAGCGATCAATGCAAAGAAAGAGGAAAACGATAGAATGAGAAATTTGGAAAGCTTCCCAAATTTTGAGTAGTCTCTGGGAGTTAGTGATGGACAGGGAAGCCTGGCATGCTGCAGTCCATGGGGCCACAGAGAGTCGGGCACGACTGAGCCACTGAGCTGAGCTGATGTCTTTTGGTATCTTCTTTGCCTTTCCTATACTTGTGCTTTGTTCCGTTTATTTCCAAGTTAACATCTTCCAGGTAATGATTCCTCTCTTCCATTGTATCTCCTCTGTTGTTATATTTTCCATTTCTGGAAATCCCATTTAATTCTCTTATATTGATTTCAGTTATCTGAAGTGTTAATATTTCACTATCTTGCCATCTATTTCTTAAGCATCTAGTAACACCAATATCTGGATCACTATGTTTACGTTTTTATTGTTTGTTTTCTGTTGGTTTTAGATCCTGATATGCCTTTTAAATTTGATTAAATGCCAGATGTATTTTAAAATGTAAAAGCTATGCATCAGCACTGTTCAATAGAAGTTTCTGTGAATAAAAAAAATGTTCTATATGTGTGCTGTGCAGGATGATCGCTGCTGGCCAGATGCAGTTTTTGAGCATTTGAAACTGATGCGACTGATGAAGTAATATTTCATTTACTTTCAATAAGTGTAAATAGCCACATGTGGCTTGTGACCAACGTAATGAACAGCAAATTTCTAGATAAAGTTTTTGCCTGGCATTGTGTATTCAAAGTTGCAAAGTTCTCTATTTTGATATTTCTTCCACTAGAAAGGACATTCTTCAGCTCCTTGTGAGTAGCTAGAGTAGAAGCAGATCACTCTAATGAAATCGGGCATAAGGTGTGTCTCACTAAGTTGCTGCTCTATTTCTGGTTCACCCTTCCTTTTAGTTTGCAGTTCTCAGGGGTCCAAAATGAAAGTCTATGTGTATTTTTTTTTAATGTGTTTTACCTCAACCTCTCCATTCTGGCTGGCTCTGAGCTCCAATTTTTATCTTTTCAGACCAAGGAAAATGCTGGTAGCTCTACTTAGCTTTTAACCTGCTGTTATCTACTTATACTCAGCTCCTCTGCCTCTTGCTTCTCCTGTGCAGCTGGGGAATTGGCGAATGCCTTAGGACAATAACTGGTCAAACTACTGGAATCACTCTTCTGTGTTTCTCTTTTTTCTGGAGACCTCTCATGTCTTGATACTTTGGTAACTCTGAACCTTAATTGTTAACCTGATTAGTCTTGTGAGATCTCTGAAATCTCTTTTTCAGCTTCTCTGCCTCATAGCAGCTGGTTTCTGTTCAACTTCATAGCCTCAGCCCCTATGTGGCTTATGAATCATTAATTGGGCTGCCTTAGAAGCAGACCCTGGATAAGTGTTGAAGTAAAAATGATTTATTTGGGAAGTCCAAGACACTGGTGGTGCCATGGGGAAGTGATATAGAGAAGGAAAAGCATAAAAGTCATTAAGCCAGTTACCATAGTGGACACCTGAGGCTGAATGCTTCAGGGAAAGCCTCAAAAATGGTGCAAAACACATATCTCAGATATACTGTACCCAACAGCTGAGAGAGCTGAAATGTTTCTCTACCAACTCCCAAGGGCTGCTTATGGGAGGAAGGTGATGTCTGTTACACGTTCTCCCCACAGTATACAGCTTGATACCATTTGGGGACAATATTCTGAGATTCCAGAAAAAACAGTTCATCAGACTTGAAAGCACAAACCCTGGCAACTGGACGTCTGCTGTAGAAAACCAAATGGCTGATGAATGGAGCGACAAACGTGGTGTAGAAAGTCATGCTCACTTCAGTGAATCTGTTTTCTTGCCAGGATATTGGTCCCTCAGAATTCTGGCTGCCTTAATAGCTCTTAAATACCCTCTCATATATATTTTTGTCTATTTTTCCTGATTGTTCTAAGTAGGGGAATTGGTCTCCCAAAAGCTAGTCAGTCAAAGGTGACAGTAAAAAGTCTAGGCTATTATGTTCTGGACACACTAAAAAGTATTTTACTGAACAATTTATGGGTCTGGTCACTGAAATATCTTTTTATTTATTTGGAAGGTGGATAACTGTTATTCAGTTGGTACTCTTGCAATGGCACTCTTTTAGTCCCTGTATCTTCAGTTTTCCTGATACCTGGCTTTCTTCTTGTCCATATTAATGGTGTTATGGGAAGTCAACAAGATGCTCCAGTACAGGGAGGGAATTAGAGGGCTTCTTTGACATTAAACACACACACACACACACACACACACACACACACACACACACACACACAACTCACCTGCTTTAATGCATTTCATAAAGAACAATGTATATGCGGGCTATACTGAATTATTTTTACTTTTGTATGTTTGATCAGAAATGAGTAGTGACAACTTCATCCTTAATCCACAGTCCTTGGATTTGCTGCTTATCTGACTTCACGCTAGCCCTTAACAACCCACAGAAACTCTGTTTTGAGTCTCTGATTGGCATCCTATTGCTGGGCATGCCCTGTGCTGGTGGCATTGTGTCAGATGGTGAGCAGCCCTCTTGGGGAACAGGGTACCGCTGAGTGGCAAGGGTTAGTGACAAGTGAGGACGTACGTTGACACTTGTCACTCACTGGCAAAACTCAGCTATGATGAGGATGTGCTTCATGGAGCGTAAGAACTGACACCAAAAGCAGTACCAGAAAGAGAAAGTGAATTCTCAGCAAGTTAGAGACCGGGATCCTTCGACAACAGGGCACTACTGTGGTCTGAAATCAAGCCTGGAAGTATTGGATTCTACAAACATAAACAGTACGGATGAGGGAGAAACCTTCCCCTTACTTAGCATTTTCCATTTTGTTTTCAAAGTAATTCTATCAATGAATTGTGTGGAAAGATGATATTAAAGACGCTTACTCTCTTTAGTCTTTCATGTGTAATCACTTACATAAATAACAAGCAAATATAGAGCAAAACCATTTTAACTGGAAATAACATACATTCACTGTATCACTCAAATAAGTAAATGAGTTACTACTGGATCCATGTTTGTGGAAAATTGTTTGACTTTCTTTCAAAAAGAAACCTCAAATAAACTGGTACAAACTGAATAACAGTTATCCACCTTCCAAATCAATAAAAAGATATTTTAGTGACCAGACTCATAAATCATTCAGTAAAATACTTTTAGTGTGTCCAGAACATAATAGCCTAGACTTTCACTGTCAGCTATGACTGACTAGCTTTTGGGATACCAATCCCCCTACTTAGAACAATTAGGAAAAATAGATTAAAATAGAAAAAAAAATATGAGAGGGTGTTTAAAAGCTATGAAAGTAGCCAGAATTTGAGGGACCAATATCCTGGAAAGAAAACAAATTCACTGAGGTGAGTGTGACTTTCTACAAATCCAAATAAATCTGAACGCGTTTGTTGCTCCATTCATCAGCCATTTGGTTTCCTACAGAAGACATCCAGTTGCCAGGGTTTGTGTTTGGCGCCCACTGGTCCCTCTGCTTGTTGTCACTTTTACCCAGGACCGAGAGACAAGTGGGTGCCAGACTCCATAGGATGTGATCTTTAGCTTCTCCCAGGACAGAAGCCAGTTTCAGAGGAACTGAACTAAGACCTGTAAGCAGAATACTTAACGAGCAGCTTTGAACTGAAATGGAATATTTAGAGAATTAGTATAGTTTTCAGTGAGCAGATCCAAATAAGTCTGAACTTGTACTGAACTTCCTTACACGCAATGCAATCTGTCTTTGCCTCTGCAGAAGTATCTGCATTTGTCGTAGGACACCTATCAACTTAAAGGTCAGTTTTCTATCTGCTATGACACAATTCAATCTACTTTTACTTAGAGCGGAAATGAGGTATAATGTGACTTCAGAACACATTGTTCAGATTGAATGAGTCAAAATCTGACATAGACTTTGGTAGTTAATGTTATTTTGGAAAAAAAGTAAAGCGATGGATGTTGTTGTTCACTTGCTAAGCCATATCCCATTCTTTGCAACCCTGTGGACTGTAGCATGCCAGACTTCCCTATCCTGCACTGTCTCACAGAGTTTGCTCAAACTCAAGTCCTCATTATTTCCAGCATCAGGGTCTTTTCCAATGGGTCTGCTGTTTTCATCAGGTGGCCAGTATATTTGAGGTTCATCTTCAGCATCAGTCCTTCCAGTGAGCATTCCGGGTTGATTTCCTTTAGGACTGACTGGTTTGATCTTGCTGTTCAAGGGACTATCAAGAGTCTTATCTAGCATCACAATTCAGAGACATCAGTTCTTCAGTGCTCAGCCTTCTTTATGGTCCACCTCTCACATCTATACATGATTACTGGAAAAACCATAGTTGTGAGTATATGAACCTTTGTAGACAGAGTGATGTCTCCACTTTTAATATGCTATCTAGGTCTGTCATAGTTTTCCTTCCACAGAGCAAGCATCTTTTAATTCCATGGCTGCAGTGATTTTTGGCGGCCAAGAAAATAAAATCTGTCACTGTTTTCACTTTTTCCCCTTCAATTTGCTATGAAGTGATGGGATTGAATACCATGACTTCAATTTCTTTTATGTTGAGTTTAGTCTAGTCAAGGCTATGGTTTTTCCATTGGTCATGTATGGTTGTGAGAGCTGGACTGTGAAGAAAGCTGAGCACCGAAGAATTGATGCTTTTGAACTGTGGTGTTGGAGAAGACTCTTGAGAGTCCCGTGGACTGCAAAGAGATCCAACCAGTCCATTCTGAAGGCAATCAGCCCTGGGATTTCTTTGGAGGGAATGATGCTGAAGCTGAAACTCCAGGACTTTGGATGCTTCATGCGAAGTGTTGACTCACTGGGAAAGACTCTGATGTTGGGAGGGATTGGGGGCAGGAGGAGAAGGGGACGACCAAGGATGAGATGGCTGGATAGCATCATTGACTCGATGGATGTGGGTCAGAGTGAACTCCAGGAGTTGATGATGGACAGGGAGGCCTGGCGTGCTACGATTCATGGGGTTGCAAAGAGTCAGACACGACTGAGTGACTGAACTGAACTGATGTTGAGTTTTAATCCAACTTTTTCACTCTCCTCTTTCACCTGCATCAAGAAGCTCTTTAGTTCTTAACTTTTTACCATTAGAGTGGTATCACCTGCATATCTAAGGCTGTTGATATTTCCCCTGGTAATCTTCACTCCAGCTTGTGATTCATACAGCCTGACATTTTGCATGATGTAGTCTGAATATAAATTAAACAAGCAGGGTGACGATATACAGCCTTATCATACTCCTTTCTCAGTTTTGAACCAGTCTATCGTTCCATGTCTGGGACTAACTGTTGTTTTTTGACCTGCATATAGATTTCTCAGGAGACAGGTAAGGTGGTCTGGTATTCCCATCTCTTTAAGAATTTTCCAGTTTTTGTAATCCATACAGAGGTATTAGTATAGTCAGTGAAGCAGAAGTAGATGTTTTTCTCAACTCCCTTGCTTTCTCTGTGATCCAACATTGTCAATTTGATCTCTGGTTCCTCTGCCTTTTCTAAACTCAGCTTGCACATCTGGAGGTTTTCAGTTCGTGTACTGCTGAAGCCTAGGTTGAAGGATTTTAAGCATGACCTTACTATCATGAGAAATGAGTGCAATTATATGGCAGTTTGAACATTCTTTGGCATTGCCCTTATTTGGGATTGGAATGAAAACTGACCATCTCCAGTCCTGTGGCCATTGCTGTTTTCCAAATTTGTTTACATGTTGAGTGCAGTACTAGAGCAGTATCATGTTTTAGAATTTTAAATAGCTGAGCTGGTGGTAGTTATAAATACTAGCTTAGACTTCCAAAGGAAGTTTGTTTTTAAGTTCCTACTATATAGTTCTCATAAAGGAGTACGTCAAACCTATATATTATCACCATGTTATTTAACTTATATGCAGAGTACATAATGCAAAACGCCAGGCTGGATGAAGCACAAATTGGAATCAATATTGCCGGGAGAAATATCAATAACCTCAGATATGCAGATGACACCACACTTATGGTAGAAAGTGAAGAAGAACTAAAGAGCCTCTTGATGAAAATGAGAGAGGAGAGTGAAAAAGCTAGCTTAAAGCTCAACATTCAGAAAAAGAAGATCACGGCATCTGGTCCCATCATTTCATGGCAAATAGATGGGGAAACAATGGAAACAGTGACAGACTTTATTTTGGGGGACTCCAAAATCACTGCACAGGGTGACCGCAGCCATGAAATTAAAAGACACTTACTCTTTGGAAGAAAAGCTCTGATAAACCTAGACAGTATATTAAAAAGCAGAGACATTACTTTGCTGACAAATGTCCGTCTAGTCAAAGCTATGGTTTTTCCAGTAGTCATGTATGGATGTGAGGGCTCAACTATAAAGACAGCTGAGCACTGAAGAACTGATGCCTTTGAACTGTGGTGTTGGAGAAGACTCTTGAGAGTCTCTTGGACTGCCAGGAGATCAAACCCATCAATCCTAAAGGAAATCAGTCCTGAATATTCATTGAGTGGACTGATGTTGAAGCTGAAGCGCCAATTCTTTGGCCTCCTGATGTGAAGAACTGACTCATTGGAAATCTTTCCCTTGATCCTGGGAAAGATTGAAGACAAGAGAAGAAGGGATGACAGAGGATGAAATGGTTGGATGGCATCACCAACTCGATGGATGTGAGTTTGAGCAAGCTCTGAGAGCTGGTGATGGACAGGGAAGCCCGGCGTGCTGCAGTCATGGGGTTGCAAAGAATTGGACATAACTGAGTCATTGAACTGAACGGATATAGTTCTCATATGATTCATGTCAACAGTAATGGTAACAATAGGACTAATACTGTGAAGGAACCATCAATATCTGTGGTCCTTTTGACCTCAGGCAGAATCCAATGAGGATCCCCTGTATTTACCAAGGCTCCTGTGAATACCTATGCAGATGGGCAGCGCAGAGGTGCCCTCTTTTCTCATTACATGAATGAAAGCACCGGGTAACTTCTGACTCATTTATTGTTGGTGCTTATCTATTAATGCCATACTTTTGATAATTTGATATCACCAAGATCCTAGAATGAGCACACTTAGAGTTATTCTCAAACAAGAATGCTGGGGCACTGAGAAAGTAGCCTCAGTTCCATTCATGTCTTGTGTGTGTTTAAAAAACCATGACAAGATTCAGATGAATGTTTGGTCTCAATCTTAAAGGTGTATATTTTATGCAAAATGTTTGCCTAATTTAAAAGTTTGTAGGAAAACGTTCAGATTAAGCAAAAATTTTGAAACTATCTTCATTTTTTTACTTGACTTTTCCCTAGTATCTGTCCAACTATAAATTTTGCACTAAAAAGTTTGAAAAGTTCTTTCTATGTTCTATATTAAGAGCACTAGTCACAAAGATATAAGTTGTTTTGTAGTCTCACTGGCAGTCTCCCCACATCTCTTGGTCTGTATCATCTCAGGAATGTAGGGGAACATTGGAGGGAGAGGGTCCCACGCAATGACATCTGTACATTCCACCCAAGGGCTTTAATAGGCTCAGAGATGAAATCCCTGAGAAGTGAAACAAACAAGGAGGCACCTGTCCTCATCCAAGTTTCTGCTTGCAGGTGATTTCTATATTTCCAGATCTTGGTACAGGAAAGAGAGCTTGCTGGCCTTGCTGAGTTGAGCAAGAGGAATGGGAATTCTGAAAGTCTAAGGTGACTATAACTTGGAGATAAGAGTCTCAAAGCAGAGGAAGATATATATATATATATATATATATATATAAACACACATATATATATATATACACACACACATATATATATGTATATATATGAGCTTTAGAGATGTGAATAGGGATCCATATGAGTCTTTGGTTGAACATCATTCTGCATATCCATAGGGTAAAACTCCTTATGGTGGACCGAGAAAAATTTGCAGAAATTACTATTACCTCAAAGCAATCCTCAGCGATCACACAGAGCCAAGAATCATTTGACTACCCAATATCCAGAGTGGAGAAAACTCCTTGAATACACAAGATATTCTATAGACTCCAGAAAGATAATATCTTAGTAACTGAGTTAAATTGAATCTAGGAGAAAATCTACCCTAGTGCTGCTAAGTCACTTCAGTCGTGTCTGACTCTGCGACCCGATAGACAGCAGCCCACCAGGCTCCCCCTGTCCCTGGGTTTCTCCAGGCAAGAACACTGGAGTGGGTTGCCATTTCCTTCTCCAATGCATGAAAGTGAAAAGTGAAAGTGAAGTCACTCAGTTTTGTCTAACTCTCAGCGACCCCATGGACTGTAGCATACCAGGTGTCTCCGTCCATGGGATTTTCCCAGGCAAGAGTACTGGAGTGGGGTGCCGTTGCCTTCTCCGAAGTACTTCTTTGAGCCCCTTTTTTTTGGGGGGTGGAGGCAAGAATACTGGAGTGGGTTGCCATTCCCTTCTCCAGTATATCTTCCCGACCCAGGGACTGAACTTGGATCTCTCGCATTGTAAGCAGTACCCTCTGAGCCACCCTAGATCCATCATTTAATCACAACAAAGCTAGAACTCAAAATGAAAAATTCACAATGTAGTATTTGCTATGTGTGAATTATACCTCAATAGAAATTGACTTTATAGAAAGAAGTAAAGTATTTCTTTATATTTTTTCTCAACAGATAAAAAGTTGTTATAATTTAATACTAGCTGAGTTTAAATATTAGCAATCTGGTAATAGGAGATAGATATGTCCCTAAGCTTGATAGTTGATCATATATTTCTGTGAACATCACAGTTAATAATAAAGCATTAGACACATTCCCATTAAGTAATTAATACCTTCTATCAGCATTCGTATTTAATAGAATTCTAGAATTCCTAACCAGCACCTTAACATAAGAGAATGAAAGAAAGCTCACAAGACATAAAACAAAAAATTAAAGATCTCATTTTTCACACATAATCACTGTGTACATACAAAGTCACATATTAATAATAGCAAAGCAGAGATTCAAACTGAAGAGCCTAACTCCGGAGTATTTAAATTCCTCAGCAACAATTTATTAGGGAATATTTAGCAACAATTCATTAGGAAATATAGTCTTTTGAAGCTACAAAACCCTACCAAGTTTGTGTTGAGGAACTATTAAGGAATACATTTTATTAAGCAAGCATGAAAATCTTGAGTAAAAGATTATAATTTATTAAAAGGCTTAAAGTAAGAGCTAAAAAATCATAATATATATTCATAGATGGCAATATGAAAGCTGTTTTTCTCCTCAAAATGAACTATAAAGTCAACACAATTCTAGATAGTTAATAGGGACCTTTGTGAAATCTGACCTAGCAACAGTAAAGTTTATATGGAGAGCCTCAGAACCAGGAAAAGATAATGGAAGAAGAAGAGTTCCATCCTACCCCAAGTCAGGTGTGGCATATAGAAATGTGGTGCAGGGAAGGTGAATCAGCCAATGGACCAGGCTGGAAACACTGAAAATGAAGGCACAAGAGTATATGAACCAGAGAGCAGTGGTATTACAAATCAGAGTTTGGACTTAGTAACACAGGATGCTAGTGACATGCATATGGAAAACAATAAAACTAGGTCCATATCTCACAACATATTCAAAATTAATATCAGATGAACTAAAGACAGAAAAATGAGGAAAAAATTTACTTAAATCTTAAATAGAACAAAATACAGGAGAATATCTTGATAGTGGTCAAAGACATGAATTTGTTAAACTAGACATACATGAAAAGCACAAAATTATGAAACAAAAGATGGATTAATTTGAATTTAATATTTAAATTAAATCAAAATGAATTTATGATAAATTTAAAGTTGAGAAACATTTAAACATTTTATATGAAAACATTATAACAAACACAAAAAGCAAGCCCTGCAATGAAAGAAAAAGTGTGCCACTTTTACTAACAAATAAATAATAGTGTCCAGTAATTATTTTATCCCTTGCCCTAAAGGGCAATAGTTGAGTTCAGAATTTAAGAAAACATCTTAATAGCTAAAAAGTATATAAAATAATTAAAATTTGATAATAATATAGTAAGTGCAAATTGAGCAGTAATGTATTATATGTTCATAACATATTTTAGAAATTAATAATTCTTATATACCTATAGTGATATTGATACGGGGAAACAAAAATATCTTATATAGAGCTGGTGAGAATATAAATACGTAAATGTGGAGATACCCAAAATGATTCCATTTCTAAACAAATTTATATGTAGAATGTTTATTTCAGTTCAGTCACTCAGTTGTGTACAACTCTTTGCGACCCCATGAACTGCAGGATGCCAGGCTTCCCTGTCCGTCACCAACTCCTGAGGCTCTCTCAGATTCATGTCCATCAAGTCAGCAATGCCATCCAACCATCTCATCCCCTTCATCCTCTTCTCCTCTTTCCAGGCATCAGGGTATTTTTCAATGAGTCAGTTCTTCACATCAAGTGGCCAAAGTATTGGAGCTTCAGCTTCAGCATCAGTACTTCCAATGAACATTGAGGTCTGATTTCCTTTAAGATGGATCCCCTTGCTGTCCAAGAGACTCTCAAGAGTCTTCTCCAACACCACAGTTCAAAAGCATCAATTCTTCAGTGCTCAGCTTTCTTTATAGTCCAACTCTCATCCATACATGACTACTGGAAAAAACATAGCTTTGACTAGATGGACTTTTGTCAGCAAAGTAATGTCTCTGCTTTTTAATATTCTGTCTATGTTGGTCATAGCTTTTCTTCCAAGGGGCAAGTGTTTTTAATTTCATGGCAGCAGTCACCATCTGCAGTAATTTTGGAGCCCCTAAAATAAAGTCTGTCACTGTTTCCATTGTTTCCCCGTCTATTGCCATGAAGTGATGGGACTGGATGCCATGATTTTAGTTTTCTGAATGTTGAATTTTAAGCCAGCTTTTACACTCTCCTCTTTCACTTTCATCCTGTCATCTGCATATCTGAGGTTATTGATATGAGAAATATTTATCCTGGCAATCTTGATTCCAGCTTGTGTTCCATTTAACTTGGCCTTTCATATGATGTACTCTGCATATAAGTTAAATAAGCAAGGTAACAATACAAAACCTTGATGTTCTCCTTTCTCAATTTGGAACCTGTCCATTCTTCCATGTCTGGTTCTAATTATTGCTTCCTGACCTGCATACAGATTTCTCCGGAGGCAGGTAAGGTGGTCAGGTATTCCCATCTCTTTAACAATTTCCCACAGTTTGTTGTGATCCATATAGTCAAAAGCATTGGCATAGTCAATAAAGCAGAAGTAGATGTTTTTCTGGAACTCTTTTGCTTTTCGATGATTCAATGTATGTTGGCAATCTGATCTTGGTTTCCTCTGCCTTTTCTAAATCCAGTTTGAACATCTGAAAGTTCACGGTTCACATACTCTTGAAGCCTGGCTTGGAGAATCTTGAGCATTACTTTGCTAGCATGTGAGATGACTGCAATCGTGCAGTTGCTTGAACATTCTTTGGCATTGTCTTTTTGGGATTAGGATGAAAACTGACCTTTTCCATTTGTGGCCACAGCTGAGTTTTCCAAATTTGCTGGCATATCGAGTGCAGCACTTTAACAGCATCATCATTTAAGATTTGAAATAGATCAGCTGGAATCCCATCACCTCCACTAGCTTTGTTTGTAGTGATGCTTCCTAAGGCCCACTTGACTTTGGACTACAGGATGTCTGGCTCTATGTTAGTGATCACACCATCATAGTTATCTGGGTCATGAACATCTTTTTTGTATAATTCTTCTGTGTATTCTTGCCACCTTTTCTTAATGTCTTCTGCTTCTCTTAGGTCCATACCATTTCTGTCCTTTAATTGTGTCCATCTTTGCATGAAATGTTCCCTTGGTATCTCTAATTTTCTTGAGGAGATCTTTAGTCTTTCCCATTCTATTGTTTTCCTCTATTTCTTTGCATTGATCACTGAGGAAGGCTTTCTTACCTCTCCTTGCTGTTCTTTGGAACTCTGCATTCAGATGGGTATGTCTCTCCTTTCTCCTTTACCTTTAGCTTCAGCAGTACTTAATAATGAAAATAGTGAATGAATTTCATTTTAAAAAGTTAAACTTTCTTATGTAAGTAAATGATAAATAAAATATGGGGACACATTAACACTTCCAAGACAGAAATGTTACCTGTCATTTTATTTCCTTTCTTGTAGTTTTTCCTCATAAAAGTTAAAAATTGCAGTTAGCTTTATTACAAGTGGTTTTATAGTTTTCATAGTTATAGTTAGTCACATGGTTCTTCCAAATAAAAAAAATACAAATATATCAAAGAATAATGGGTAAATGAAAGACAATTCCCAAATGACAGACAAATAGGGTATGACCATAAGGAGAAATGTGTATGTAAACTGAAACTGTCAGTCCTTCATTTGTGTCTGACTCTTTGCGACCCCATGGACTATAGCTCGCCACGCTCCTCTGTCCATCAGATTCTCCAGGCCAGAATACTGGAGTGGGAAGCTGTTCCCTCTCCAGGGGATCTTCCTAACCCAGGGATCGAACCCAGGTCTCTCACATTGCAGGCAGATTCTTTACCATCTGAGCCACCATGGAAGCCCAAGTATGTAATAAACATGTAATAACAAATAAATAAGTGAATAAATAAAAACATAATGTTACAATAAAAATTTAAACTACAATTAAAGTCTTAGTGAACTCAATCTGAATGGCATTTTAATTCAGGGTAAGTGAATCTTGGTTCTTAGTTTATCCTCTGAAAGTTAAAAATCTTGCCTTCTTGGCAGAATTTTATATTGGGATGGTATAATTATACTAAATAATCATAAACTAAACTAGAAGGAATGATGCTAAAGCTGAAACTCCAGTACTTTGGCCACCTCATGTGAAGAGA
Source organism: Nanger dama (assembly GCA_917880005.1). Lineage (NCBI taxonomy): Eukaryota > Metazoa > Chordata > Mammalia > Artiodactyla > Bovidae > Nanger > Nanger dama. The sequence continues at coordinate 3,691,682 of CAKJTW010000044.1, read as the reverse complement.
TGACTCATTGGAAAAGACTCTGATGCTGGGAGGGATTGGGGGCAGGAGGAGAAGGGGACGACAGAGGATGAGATGGCTGGATGGCATCACGGACTCGATGGACGTGAGTCTGAGTGAACTCCAGGAAAAGTAGTTCATATACTTTTTACTTCAATGGCAACTCTAATCAGCATTAAGTGGCACACATTTATTAAGTCCTACTTTCAGTCCCTTGGTGGTAAGATGAGTGAGTGAGTGAAGGCGCTCAGTCGTGTCTGACTCTCTGCGATCCCGTGGATTGTAGCCCACCAGGCTCCTCCGTCCATGGGATTCTCCAGGCAAGAATACTGGAGTGGGTTCCCATTTCCTTCTCCAGGGGATCTTCCTGACCCAGGGATTGAACCTGGGCTCCCTCATTGGAGGCAGATGCTTAACCTCTGAGCCACCAGGGAAGCCCCTAATATATTCTTTGACAAGGAACTTGGGGTTTATTGGCTTCTAAACTCATGTGAAAATGGAATAACATACACTTTTTCTCTTTTTTATGTATTGTATTATAAATAATTCAAGAAGATGTTTGACAATACTTGGGCAACAACAAGACTCTACAAAAAAAAGTCTTATTCTTCATACACATGCTTCCTTCCTCTCCTGTGACTCTATTCTCTCACCATCTCTGCAAACATAGACTTTCCCAGATAAGAAATGGGCCATAGGAAGTGTCTGGAGCCTCTTGTTGGGTTCAAATATGTGGTGGCCAGAATTCACATGGATGGCAAAAATGGGAGACAGGTTAAAATTTCTCCCCTACAGTCATATTTATCATTTGTATAATTTTTAAATTATACAAAGTTTAAATAAGGAAAGGAGATCCAACCAGTCCATTCTAAAGGAGATCAGCCCTGGGTGTTCATTGGAAGGACTGATGTTGAAGCTGAAACTCCAGTACTTTGGCCACCTGATGCGAAGAGCTGACTCATTTGAAAAGACCTGATGCTGGGAAGATTGAAGGCAGGAGGAGAAGGGGACGACAGAAGATGAGATGGTTGGATGGCATCACTGACTCAATAGACATGGATTTGGGTGGACTCTGGGAGTTGATGATGGACAGGGAGGCCTGGCGTGCTGCGGTTCATGGGGTCGCAAAGTGTTGGACACTACTGAGTGACTGGACTGAACTGAACTGAAATAAGGAAAAGATTATATAAAAGGATAGAGGATCTATATACATTGTTAATTATTGGTTTCAGTATACAATAATTGCATTTCATTTCTTCTCTTTCAATCACCAGCAAAATGATGTGTGTTTAAAATTTTTATCATGCTGAAGTCACTGACAGAAAATGCACTGTGACTACTATAGTAACACCAAGTAGTCATATTGCTGTAAAAATCTTTGGATTGTTCATGTTTGATTGCCATTCCCTAAAACAAAATGATCAATGTCAGTGCATTAATAACATGTGATTTAAGGATCTCACTTGGAGTCATACTACTGTATAAACATGTGGGAAGAGAATTCCCTGGCCGTGCAGTGGTTAGGAATCTCGGCTTTCACTGCTGGAGGCGCAGGTTCAATCCCTAGCCCTATAACCAAGATCCTGAAAACCACACAGTGTGGTCAAGAAAAAAAAAGTTGCTATCTGTAGACATATAAACAAATTTAAAGATTGATCTTAAATTTAAAAAATGAGACTTCTGATCTCAGCCCTGACATGCAAAGGAGCTTGAAATCAGTCACTGCCATACTTTCAAGAGGAAAAATCTGAAGACAGTGAAAAGTAAGCTTCTTCTGGACACATCAGAGAACTGAGGTAACACAGCAAGCCACTTCAGACTGGAAATACAGGAGAATACGGAAAGAAGCAGCTGAGGTATACTTTCAATAGCAGAAGCCATTGTCCAGGCAGGAATCCTGGAGTGGGCTGCCATTTCCTTCTCTGGGGGAATCTTCCCAACCCAGGGATGGAACCTTCTGTGGCTCCTGTATTGCAGGTGGAGTTTTTACCACTGAGCTACCTGGGAAGCCTTTGAGCTGTATGTAGGGGATCTCTAATAGTCTATTCTAAGTGCCTCGTCATAGCTCTGGTACATAGTAAACACTCAGTAAATATTTATGGACTGATTGAGTTTGATTTCTATTCCCAACGATGAGCCTTGCAACTTCTGTAACCCTGGACCTTCTTGCACCTTCTAAACTTTCATCATTGAAGAAAAAAAAAAGAGGTATCAATATTCACTTCCCAGGATTGTTGTCATAGTTAAGTGTTCATGCTTTAAAATAGCCAGCCCAGAACATGGTGTGTTCCCCAGACTCCTCACTTCATTCCTTAGCAATGTTCTTTTCAAGCACTCTTTCTCTTTCTCATTACCTAAACTTTAGTTGTGTTCAGGAGATAATATGAATGCTCATTAAACTGAAATTATATTCCTTTGTAGACCATACTTGGAATGTTCTAACAAAAAGTGATTGTATGTCTGTTGGACTTTGGTTTGAATCTTGTCTTTAGTGTTGTGACTTTAAGGAAGTTATTTAGCCTCTCTGTAAGGTATTGTGAGCCTAAAATGAGACAGCCTTGTCTAATTCAATGTAACTATGAGGCAATGCCATGTGCTGCTGCTGCTGCTAAGTCGCTTCAGTGGTGTCCGACTCTGCAACCCCATAGACAGCAGCCCACCAGGCTCCTCTGCCCCTGAAATTCTCCAGGCAAGAATACTGGAGTGGGTTGCCATTTCCTTTTCCAGTGCCTGAACGCATGCTAAGTTGCTTCAGTTGTGTTCGACTGCATGACCCTATGGACAGCAGCCAACCAGGCTCCTCTGTCAATTGGATTCTCTAGGCAAGAATACTGGAGTGGGTTGCCATTTTTTAGGGCCACAAAAACAAACAGGTCATGGTGGAGAGTTCTGACAAAATGTGGTCCACTGCAGAAGGGAATGGCAAACCACATCAGTATTCTTGCCTTGAGAACCCCATGTACAGTATGAAAAGTCAAAGCTATGACACTAAAATATGAACTCCCCAGGTTAAGAGGTGCCCAATATGTTACTGGAAGAGTGGAGAAATAACTCTAGAAAAATGAAGAGACAGAGCCAAAGGGATAATAATGCCCAGTTGTGGATGTGACTGGTGATGGAGTAAAGTCTGATGCTGTAAAGAACAATATTGCATAGACTTGGAATGTTAGGTCCAAGAATCAAGGTAAATTAGAAGTGGTCAAATAGGAGATGGCAAGAGTGAATATCGACATTTTAGAAATCAGTGAACTAAAATGCACTGGAATGGGAAAATTTAATTCAGATGACCATGATATCTACAACTGTGGATAAGAATCCCTTAGAAGAAGTTGAGTAGCCGTCATAGTCAACAAAGGGTCCAAAATGCAGTATTGGGTCCAATCTCAAAAATGACGGAATGATCTCTGTTCACTTCCAAGGCAAGCCATTCAGTATCACAGTAATCCAAGTCTATGCCCCAAGCAGTAATGGTGAAGAAGCTGAATTTTAATGGTTCTATGAAGATCTACAAGAACTTCTAGAAATAACACCCAAAAAGAGGTCCTTTTCAACATAGGCGACTGGAATGCAAAAGTAGGATGTCAAGAGATACCTGGAGTAACCAGCAAGTTTGGCCTTGGAGTACAAAATGAAGCAGGGCAAAGGCTAACAGAGTTTTGCCAAGAGAATGCACTGGTCATAGCAAACACCTTTTTCCAACAACACAAGAGAAGACTCTACACATGGACATTGCCAGATGGTCAATACTGAAGGCAGATTGATTATATTGTTTGCAGTCAAAGATGGAGAAGCTCTATACAGTTAGCAAAAACAAGACTGGAAGCTGACTGGCTCAGATCATGAACTCCTTATTGCCAAATTCAGACAAATTGAAGAAAGAAGGGAAAACTACTAGAACATTCAAGTATGACCTAAATCAAATCCCTTAGGATTATACAGTGGAAGTGACAAATAGATTCAAGGGATTAGATCTGATAGACCGAGTGCCTGAAGAACTACAGATGGAGGTTTGTGACATTGTACAGGAGGCAAATATCAAGACCACCCTCCTCCATAAAAAAGAAATGCAAAAGGCAAAATGTTTGTTTGAGGAGGCCTTACAAATAGCTGAGGAAAGAAGAGAAGCTAAAGGCAAAGGGAAAAGGAAAGATATACCCATTTGAATGCAGAGTTCCAAAGAATAGCAAGGAGACATAAGAAAGCCTTTGTCAGGGATCAGTGCAAAGAAATAGAGGAAAACATTAGAATCGGAAAGGCTAGAGATCTCTTAAAGAAAAGTAGATATACCAACAGAACATTTCATGCAAAGATGGGCACAATAAAGGACAGAAATGGTATGGACCTAACAGAAGCAGAAGGAATTAAGAAGAGGAGGTAAGAATACACAGAGTTCAGTTCAGTCGCTCAGTCGTGTCCGACTCTTTGCAACCCCATGAATCACAGCACACCAGGCCTCCCTGTCCATCACCAACTCCCAGAGTTCACTCAGACTCAGGCCCATTGAGTAGGTGATGCCATCCAGCCATCTCATCCTCTGTCGTCCCCTTCTCCTCCTGCCCCCAATCCCTCCCAGCATCAGGATCTTTTCCAATGAGTCAACTCTTTGCATGAGTTGGCCAAAGTATTGGAGTTTCAGCTTTAGCATCAGTCCTTCTGATGAACACCCAGGACTGATCTCCTTTAGGATGGACTGATTGGACCTTCTTGCAGTCCCAGGGACTCTCAAGAGTCTTCTCCAACACCACAGTTCAAAAGCATCAATTCTTTGGCGCTCAGCCTTCTTTATGGTCCAACTCTCACATCCATACATGATTAATGAAAAAAATCATAGCTTTGACTATATGGACTTTCGTTGGCAAAGTGATGTCTTTACTTTTAATACACTGCCTACGTTTGTCATAGCTTCTTACTTAAGGATCCTTAAAAGTTATCCTAGTCTGTTTAAAACCACCTTATTTTGAACAAAATGACATTCATCTCCGTTTTATTCTGACATGAAAATTTATCCATTGTATGACTCCTCAAACCTGAAACCTTTTTGTCTTTCTGTAGAAAATAAATGAAAGCAAGAATTGCATCAAATTTTTCCTTCCAATTTGGCTAATATGTTAGCACCATCTAGTAAAAGTATGAAAGTATTCTTGGTTTCAGGAATCCTGACAAGAGAATAGAAGGATGGAGTCACCTGGGATTTTGTTTTCATTCAGCCCTACAGAAGGCTGTTGGGGAAGCTGAGACAAGAAGGCAGCCAGGGGTTGCTTGCCCAACTTTTGTATCTTGACTATACTAGTGTATGCTTATCACAATGTTTCTCTTAGATTTTTGTCTCCACATTAGAAAAAGACTGCACTTTCTTCTTTTTTAAGTGGAATGTACCTGTTTTACAATGCTGTGCTGGTTTCTTTTGTACAAAAAGTGGATCAGCCATATGTACATAAATATCCCTTCCCTCTTGAGCTTCTCTCCTAGCCCACTCCCCATCCCAGCCCTCTAAGTCATCAGAGAGGACCCAGCTGAGTTCCCTGTGCTGTGTAGGAGCTTCCGCCAGCTCTCTAGTTTGCATGTGGTGGTGTTTATATGTCAGTGTGACTCTCTCAATTCGTTCTGCCCTTTCTGTCTCCCTCTGTGTCCACAAGCCTGTTCTCTACATCTACGTCTTTGCTCCTGCCCTGTAAATAGGCTCATCAGGACCATTTTTTTTTCTAGATTCCATATATATATGTTGATATACAGTATTTGTTTTTCATTTTCTGACTTACTTCACTCTGCATGATAGGCTCTAGGTTCATCCACATCAGTATACATGACTCAATTTTGTTCCTTTCTATGGCTGGGTAGTATTTCAGTGGTCTTCCCAAATGTCTCAGTGGTAAAGAATCAGCCTGCCAATGCAGGAGACATGAGTTGCAGGTTCAATCCCTGGTTTGAACGTTCCCCTGGAGGAGGAAATATATTCCACTCCAGTATTCTTGCCCATATGACCCCATCGAAAGAGGACCCTGGTGGGCTACAGTACATGGGACTGCAGGAGTTGAAAATGACTGTATGACTGAGCACGTGCATGCACACATGTGCGCGCACACACCCACACACCCACACAATATTCCAGTGTGGCTTTCCAGGTGGTATAAGGGTAAAGATCTACATACCACATCTTGTTTATCCATTCATCTGTCGATGGATATCTAGGTTGCTTTCATGTCCTAGCTATTGTATACAGTGCTACAATGAACATTGGGGTACACGTGTCATTTTCTTGACTTGTGATTTTTCTCAGTGTGTGTGCCCAGTAGTGGGATTGTTGTGTCATACGGTAGGTCTACGTTTAGTTTTGTAAGAAGCCTCCATATTGTTCTCCACGGTAGCTGTACCAATTTACATTCCCTCTGATAGTGTAAGAGCTTCTCTGGTGGCGCAGTAGTAAAGAATCCATGTGCTACAGTCCATGCGGTTGCAGAAGAGCTGGACTTGACTAAACAACGACAGTTACACTGTTTCCTTTTCTCCACATCGTGTCGAGCATCTGTTTTTTGTAGATTTTTTTTAATGATAGACATTCTGGTCAGTGTGAGGTGATACCTAACTGTAGTTTTGACTTGCATTTCTCTACTAATGAGGGTATCTTTTGAGCATCTTTTTGTGTGTTTATTGGCCATATACATGACTTCTTTGGAGAGATGTTCATTTTTTGATTGGATTGTTTATTTTTTGGATATTGAGCTCCATGAGTTGTTCATATATTTGGAGATTAATCCTTTGTCTGTTGCTTCATTTGCAAATATTTTCTCCCATTCTGAGGGTTGTCTTTTCACCTTGTTTATAGCTTCTTTTGCTGTGCAAAATCTTTTAAGTTTAATTAGGCCTCATTTATTTCTTTTTATTTTTGTTTTCATTACTCTAGGAGGTGGGTCAAAAAGATCTTGCTGTGGTTTTTATCAAAGAGTGTTTTCCCAATGTTTTCCTCTAAGAGTTTTATACTGCCTGGTTTTACATTCAGGTCTTTAATCTAACTGAGTCTATTTTTGTGCATGGTGTTAGGGAGTGTTCTAATTTCATTCTTTCACATATGGCTGTCCAGATTTCCCAGCCAACTTATTGAAGAAGTTTTCTTTTTCTCCATTGTATATTTTTGCTTCCTTTGTCATGGATTAAGTGACCATAGGTTTGTAGGTTTATCTCTAGACTTTCTATCCTGTACCACTGGACTGTATTTCTGTTTTTATGCCAGTACCATACTGGAAAAAGACTGCATTTTAGGTGACAATTTTAATAATTTGCCACTGGGTTTATGATGTAACCCGTGTTCACCAGAAAATATATCCTAAGGCAAAATGAAGTGCTATTGCTTTTCTAGGGCAGGTAATACTGCTGAAAAAAGGAGTGAAGGTAAAGGAAATCCAGGCATGTGAGGAGAGGAAAGAAAGGAGTTACTATGTTATCTCAGGACATTTCACAGGGAGAAATAGAGGGTGAATCATTTATTCCCTTGGTTCCCATCTTCCATTCATCTAAGGTCCACCACATGGATGGTTAACTCTACCGCCATTTCAGATTGCACACTTGCAAGTACTGAGTAGGTCCTGTTACACTTGGACCTCTTTGCTGAGAAGCCTGAAGGTGCAAGGTAAGAGAAAAGCAATGTGGACAGGGGGTGAGGGGAGTGAGCATGTTCCCATGTGAAGCTGACCGCGGCTCTTGTAGTACTGCACGGTGAAGCAGCAGCTGGGATGATAAATACAGTCAAGAGGCTCCGAGACCGGCTGAAGCCAAGATCTGAGGTGGTACGTGGTTGGATGATAGTAACACTTGCAACGTGGTTTTCAAGTTTTAGAACATGTGAAATAATATTAAGAGAAAGGGGGATCACTCTTGCTGTGTTGTTGGCTTTTCTCAAGCACCCTATCCTCACTATTTATTTTCTATAGCTGTAATCCCCAAAGAGGTACATGTAAACAGGAAAAAACAGACTGAAACACGAATATGGAGGGACACAGATACAGATCTAATCTAATATTCCTGATCATTCCATTGTACATGAACAGGACACAGAATACAAAGTATTTTGTATCTATTTCATATCTATTCTGAAAACTAGATTTTTTTCAGTAAATAATTAGGAGGCTAAGTTTATCTCTTGTGTACGTTAGTCAGTCACTCAGTTGTGTCCAACTCTTTGTAGCCCACCGGGCTCCTCTGTTCATGGAATTCACCAGCTAAGAATACTGGAGTGGATAGCCAGTTCCTTCTCCAGGGAATCGTCCCAACTCAGGGATGGAACCCAGGTCTCCGATATTGCAGGTGGATTCTTTTTTTTTTTTATATTTTTAGTTTTACTTTATTTTGCTTTACAATACTGTATTGGTTTTGCCATATATTGACATGAATCTGCCACAGGTGTACATGAGTTCCCAATCCTGAACCCTTCTCTCACCTCCCATCCCATATCATCTCTCTGGATCATCTGTGCACCAGCCCCAAGCATCCTGTATCCTGCATCGAACCTGGACTGGCAATTTGTTTCACATATGATATTATACATGTTTCAATGCCATTCTCCCAAATCATCCCACCCTCTCTCTCTCCCACAGAGTCTAAAAGTCCGTTCTATACATCTGTGTCTCTTTTGCTGTCTCGCATAGAGGGTTATCATTACCATCTTTCTAAATTCCATGTATCTGTGCAGGTGGATTCTTATACCATCTAAGCCACCACAAAAGCCCAAGTTTATCTCTTAACCTATCTCAACACCAACCTTTCAGGAAATTGCTGATTTTTATAAAAGGCAGTATATTTAAAATTAATTCCAGAAACATGCCAACTTGAGATCCAAGGTCTAGATTTAGATATTTACCTATGTAATGTCTTGACAATAGAAAAGAAAATCGTAAGCTTTGTAGAAAAAAAAACCAAACAAACAGAAAAGCAGCATTTAGGTCTTGGAATGGCCCAAGGAAGTCTATCAAGCAATGGATGGACTTGATTTGCAGGTTTTGCTGCACAAAGTATTCCACAAGTAGGAATGTGTAATCATCTTCCTTTCCTCAGTATTAGAAGTCTGAAGCACACAGTTCTTAAAGGAAAATCTACAACCTATGACCCTGGGGGAGCAAACATTACTCAGGAACACAGTAGTGATAGACAGGGCAGGGTGGACCGTGGTGTTTATGTGTTTCTTGGCCAAGGTGCTGGAGGTCTATTAAAATGAGAACCAGAGGGTTTGATCCGGTCTTGGAGAACACGAGGTTCCTAGTCTGATACTAAGGACCACGGACAGCTCCGGGCTGCACCAGAAAAGGCATCTTAATTTTCCATTCCTCGGAATGATAGTCCAGGGTCTCCATGTCTGATGCGGACTCTAGCTTCTGATAATAAAGCAAGCCTGCTTCCTGCTTATTTGGCCTTCTCTTTAACACTCATTTAAGTGTATTTACGTGAGTAGGTAGGGAGTGCTCACATGGAATGTTCAGGGGGTGAGAGTGAGAGAAATAGTTGAAGGAACCAATTTAAGAAAATGGTTTTATATTGCATAAATAATTAATCCGGCCGCCTTGCAAGCGGCTGGATGGGTCAGGCGGGAAAGCCCGTGGGTGGGGGCGGGGGCGGGGATCCCCGTATCGCCGTTAGATATTCACTGACTGCGGGGGAGAGCGGATCCCACCCGTGTCGGGTCAGAGGCGCCGCGCCATGTGCTCTGGGCTCCCGGCCATCCTGCTGCCCATCTGGCTCTCCTGGACCTTGGGGACGCGAGGCTCGGAGCCCCGCAGGTGAGGCAGGGGGCTTCCCGCAGGCCCGGCGTCCTGCCTCCCGCGCTGCAGCGCAGGTCTGCGGGCAGAGGCGTTCCGCAGCCGCCGCGGGCTCGGCCTGCACCGCCGCCGGACGGGGGTCGCGGCCAAAGGGCCAGGCCGGGGAGCAGGCTGAGGGGGGCGTCTCGGGAGGAGTGGAGAGCGTCTCCTTCGCCGTTCCTGCCCGCGTCGCGGTCGCCGACCGTCCCCTCCTTCGCGGGTGGCTGGAGGCCCAGCGGAGCTGGCGGCGCGGCCCGCCGCTGGCGCTGCCCGGCGCCGCGCGGTCGCGGCTGCAGCCTGCGCGCCGGGCCGGCAGAGTCCCGGGTCACGCTCCGCAGCCAGCGGGGCGGCGGGGCCGCTGGGCGCCGGGGCCCCGCGGGCGCGGGAGCCGGGCCCGGCTGGGCGCGCTGCGCGGCGGCCCGCGCGCCCCCGCCCCGGCCCTCGCCGCGCGCCCGCGCCCGCGCTCCTCCCCGCGCGCGCGCCTCCCCAGCCCTCCCCCTGCGCCCTCCTCCGCTCGGGGCCAGCGCGGCGGCGGCGGCGGCGGCAGCAGGAGCAGCCCCGGCTGCGGGTCGCGACGGCGGCGGGGCGCCCCCTCCCCGTGCCGGGGCGCGGCAGAGGGATGTGGGGCTTTGCGGGAGGAAGGTTTTTCGGCATCTTCTCGGCCCCGGTGCTGGTGGCGGTGGTGTGCTGCGCGCAGAGGTAGGGTCGTGGCTTGCTCGCCGGGAAGCGGGCCGGGCGGCTGGCAGGGTGCGCGGGTGTGCGCGCCGGGCACGGGCGGGCGAGCCGCCGCCTGACCCGGTTCTCTCTCCCCCCTCCACCCCTCCCGCAGCGTGAACGATCCTGGGAACATGTCCTTTGTGAAGGAAACGGTGGACAAGCTGCTGAAAGGCTACGACATTCGCTTGAGACCGGACTTCGGGGGTAAGTAGGCTGTGCGCCGCCTCTACGGGCTGCGCGACCCCCGCGCTGGGGCCTGGGCGGAGGAGGGAGGCGGGGGCCGCGGCCGCCGAGCTGCGGCCGCGCGGGGAGGGCTCGGCCGGCGCCCCTCCCCGGCGGCTCCCGGGCCCCGGGGCCGCCGCAGCCCGTGCCCGAGCCTGGCTCACGGCCGTGTCGTGTGCACTTTCCGCAGGTCCCCCGGTCTGCGTGGGGATGAACATCGACATCGCCAGCATAGACATGGTTTCCGAAGTCAACATGGTGAGTGCCTGCCTTCCCTGGGCCCAAGCCCCTGCCCCGCCGCGTGGGCCCGCTGGCGGGCTCGGGACCAGGCTGGAGGCCTTCGCTGCCGGGCCGAGCTGACCGGGCGGCTGACCCGGAGCGGTCCTCGCCGCGCCGGCCTCCGCCTGCCCGCGTGCCTTGCTCCGCGCGCCTGTGCGCACTGGGCAGTCGTCGGCGCGGAGCCGCGCGGAGGGCGCGCCTTCCTGCGGTGGGAAGGGGTCCGGGCTCACCGGAGCGGGCCCCCGCGCCGCCCGCGAACTCCCGGCCGGTCCCGCGGTCGGCCCCCGGTGCCCAGGCCGCCCGGGGCCGTCTCGCCTCGTTAGCAACAGGCGCCGGGGGCCGGGGGAGGAGAGCGCAGTTGCGGGGGAGCTTGGATTCTGGGCGCGGGGCACTTAGGGTCGCTCCCCTGTGGAGGAGGTGCTGGCCGCTGGAGAGCGCGGCGGGCCGTGGTCGGCGTGTCTGGCGCCGTCTCGGGTCCGATTCCTCCGAGTCCAGTGGCTTTTCCGAGGGCGGGCTCGCGACACGGAACCCGGACCCAACCCGCCGCGCTCGTCGGAGGTGCTGACGGTGCTGGAGGGTCTGGCGGGCCGTCTCTGCAGGGAGAGTGGAAGGCTCGGGAACCAAGTGTCGCTTAGTGCTGTGTCAATGCGAGGAGGTTCTGTGTTCTGACCTGTGGAAAGTGGAGGTCCCTTTCTGTCCAGAGGTGTGAAGTGGGGGTCACAGCTTCCTCAGGAACCTTTAAGACACACGCAGCCAGGCGAAAAACGACCCCTGTCATTTTTTGATTGAACTGGAATACCAGGGGTTTTTGAAAACAGGTTTCATTTTCTGAGTGACACTTTAGAAATTGTGAGGATGAGAATTTGGAAAAAAAATTTTTTTTTGGAAGAAATCATTTGGCAACTTTTCTTTCTAAAATATAGCACCAAGAGTATAAAGAGCCATGAGGTAGACTCCATGGATTTCTCAAGTCTGGTGGACATGTTTACTCCCAGGCTGTGATTCTGATTCAGTGGTGTGGAGTGCAGTCTTGGGGGTCTCTACTTAAAACTAGTGCTTCAGATTTTTTGTTTCAAGCGGATGTTTTATGGACAGTTTTTGAGAAACATTCTAATAGCATAGAAATGTGGATGTTTACCAATAAACTAAAATGATAATTTTAAATAGATGTTTAGCAAGATATATTTAAAGGCATGCACTAGTATGGATTTTGTAGGAAGAAATCTTTGACTACACGAAACTACTGTTAATTAATTTTTACTCTTAAAGGTTTAAAATTATGATGCGTGATTCAAAAAGTACTTTCCTTTCAATGTATATCACTAAGGACATTTATATTCAAGAATTAATAATAAACAGATAAATAAGTTGTTAATAAAAGCATGAGGAAGAAACAGAGACTTTACATATATCACACTAAAAACACATTACATTTTGCTTTTTCAAATTTTCGAAAAATTCTGTCAAAAGTGTGTTTATGACCTTAAGGAAACAAGTTAATATATTCTGTAATCTGTGATTTCCTTAATTGAGAACTTCATATTCTATAGAGAAGAAAGTTTTGTATAGAAGTTAATAGACTATTTAGTGGATTTTTATGTCAAAAATTATTATATTGGATGTTGAATAATGAAGAAAGCATACTGATGTGACACTTTAAGAACTCTGTTCAGTGTTTAAACAGCCAGGGAATAGAGAATGCCTTGTTGCAAATCATTACACCTTTCCTGTGAATGAATTTTTAAACTTAGCTATCCAGTTGTTTATACATCATGCTGATATTTAGCACCTTTAAAAACTTCATGCGCTATGAACTGAAATGTCCCAGTTTTCTCTGAACCCAATAATAGGAAGACAAATTGAGGATACTAGCCATTATACTGAATAATCTTTAAGTGCCTATACCAAAGGCAGTAATTATGCATAATGTACCATAGCACACTTGTATGCCTTTTGTTTTGCACTTTTATGATGTTAATTTTTGTGGTTCTCTCTATATAAGTTGATGGCAAAGAAAAATTGGGAATTGTTGAAATTGGAAATTGAAGGCCATTGGACAGATGGACTAACTGGCATCTGAAATATCTTCCACAAGTGGATTGGTAAAAACATCCACTAGAAAAACTTGATTTCCTGTAACTCATGATCAGTATCATAGCTCATAGTCATAGCTGCTATATTTGATCTATTTTTTACTGAAGGAACTTCAGCTATATGGCAATAATTATCATTTTGGAGGTGACATTTTATAGGGAAAAAACTGAGTATGTGATCATAAGATTAAACCCATGTTTTTAATCACGTTGCTTAAAAGCAATGCATTTTATTTGTGAACTTCCTTAATTGCCGTACTAGTTACCCAAAACTTAAGTGTTGTTAGGTTATGAAAAAGAAAGGGGCACGCCCTAAGAGAGAGAGGAAGGAAAGGCAGAGGGAAGGAGGCAGAAAGAGGGAGGGGAGAGACTGAGAGGACTTCTGACAGGGAAAGCCTTCTGAAAGAATTTACGAAGTGATACTTAAGTTGAGTGGGTGAGTAGGGGGAATAGAATTGTGACTGGCATAGACAGAGGAGCATGTTGTGGGCTAGAGAAGAAATTAGCAAAGCTATGGATGGATAGATCATCAGGACAGGAAATGTGAAGGAGAGACTCAAAAGATGAAATTGGAAAAGTAGGACAAACCCCTGTCACCTAGGCCCTTCTCTGCCTTGCCAAAGATTTCAGATGCTAATTAATTTTCAAGAATTAAGAAGCCTGTAAAGATTATTAAGCAGATGACTGACATGGTTTAAGTTGTGGTTTAAGATGAATATTGTGACAAAGATGTTGATTTAGATGGAGTGAGAAGAGCAAAGTTAGCAAGAAAATTCAGGGTAAATGATCATGGAAGGTTCTTTGAAACTGTTCTCAAATTTTCATAGATATGCTTTTGAAAACATATTTAGTGAAATAAAGATCCATTAATATCTGAAATAAGGATATGTAAAGCATGTATATCTCAAGGTAGGACAGATGTGCTCTTGTTAGTGGTCACTTTGAGGGTGAACATGAAGCAAATAGTTACTTTTCTCTTTAAACAGTTGCAAAACAGTATCTACTGATGGTCATATAAGTAATGCCTCCAAAGAATGCCTCTGACCACAAAGAATTAAATAAATAGATACATTATACACATACATGTATATATCATTATGCATTTTGGTTTTATATTAACAATCAAAATGGATTTTAGTATTTTAATGTTTAACATTGTTTTGCTATAACATGTTTTAGTGATAATGGAGATATTTTGTATTTCCATTTTTCTTAAGCTTCTAATTTTTCTTTTTGTGTACTTTATTTAAAATTGACATATAGTTAATTTGCAATCTTGTTAGTTTCTAGTGTACAGCAAAGTGACTCAGTTATAAACATACATATATATACACACATATATATTCTTTTTCAGATTCTTTTCCATTATAGGTTATTACAAGATAATTGAATTTAGTTGCATGTGCTATATAGTAGATTCTTATTGTTTACCTATTTTATATATAGTAGTGTGTGTGTTAATCTCAAACTCCTAATTTTCCACTTCTGTTTTTAAGTAGCTTACTTGACAGCAGTCAAACAAAAAACCATTTTCTTTTTACATAACTTCCCTTGTTATCTTAGTTCTTGTTTTAAATGTTCGAATAGTCTTTTAAAACTAAGCATGGTTAACTAATTGTTGAGATTTGGTTTACATATTTCTTTAAGTGAGATTATACATATGAAAGTATACTGTCTACTGAAAATTTTTATATGCATGTGTTATAATTCTGGTGTTAAAATTTTAGCACTGGTCCAAGTGTGAAATAAACCTGTTGAATAGATATGTGGACACAATTATTGAAAATATAGGAAATGTAAGGGAATATTAAAATATAAAACTAGAAAAGTTTAATTTTAAAATATATTGTTTTTACTGAAAGAGGGTGAAGTAGTTCTGGAACTCTTTAAAAATCATTCAGATAATAAGAACAGTATTTTAAAGTAGTCATATGAGTTCTTTTTGAATTTGAACTACTAGAATAAGCCATTGTTTGATTTGTTAATCCAGAAAGAAACTATACGTTCTCAATTTCTACTTAATTAAAGTATTGAGGATATTGGGCTTCTTCGGTGGCTCAATGGTTAAGAATTCGCCTGCTAAGGCAGGAGACGTGGGTTCAATTCCTGGGTTGGGAAGATCCCCCTGAGAAGGAAATAGCAACCCACTTCAGTATTCTTGCCTGGGAAATCCAACAGACAGAGGAGCCTGGTGTGTCCATGGAATCACAAAAGAATCAGACATGACTTAGCTACTAATCCACAAATACTAAGGATATAAAACTAGATTCAAACTCTAGTAATAAAGATGCTAATGTTCTGTGATTTAACTTGTACTTTATTATTTTCTGCACTTAATTCATCTATTAAAATTGAAGTGAAAGTTGACTAGTTGGGTCTGACTCTTTGCAACCCCACAGACTATATAGTTCATGACAGTGTAACTGTAGAGTTGTTTTTTCTGCTTTCATGCATATAAATAATAAACTTATCATTGTTCAGTTGTGAGTTCCTTTAGGTGGCATATGATCTGCTGTGTTTGGTTATTATGAGAGGGATGTGTGTCCCTCATGCTTGTTGTAGTGCACTCCTTCCTCATTGATTGCATTTTCCTCTTCAAAATCAACGTATTTTTGGTGTCTCAGTATAAAATGAGTGTGGTACATAAGAACATGGCTGTGGAACGTCCCAGCAAGCAGCTTTGGTGCTGCCTCACTGTGCAGTTGACTTTTGTGCACAGCACAGAAGCATTTGCTCTCACTTTGTCTTTCCGGTTTTCAGAAGAGTGGGAAAAGGAGAAGGTCACCTTGGTTTGAGTGAGCTGGGATTATCTGGAGAATTCAGCTTCTAGGCAGTTTTGATCAAATTTATGTTAATCAACTCCCCTCCCGGTGCTGGAGTCTAGCGTTGCTCTGCCCTCGGGGCACTGAGTGTCCAGCACCTGGCCAGGTCCTCAGGCGGGGGAGCTGAGTCCCAGGAGTTCAGCTGTTGTGCTGCGAAGAGCCTAATGGGATTGGGAGTTTCAGGTTCTGTTTCTAAATTTATGGGAACATCTAACCTTAGGCAAGCCCCTTAATACTCAGTAATTCAGTCTC
Source organism: Nanger dama (assembly GCA_917880005.1). Taxonomy (NCBI): domain Eukaryota; kingdom Metazoa; phylum Chordata; class Mammalia; order Artiodactyla; family Bovidae; genus Nanger; species Nanger dama. The sequence goes on along the minus strand of CAKJTW010000044.1, from coordinate 3,675,518 downwards.
TGGCTTCTCAGATGCCCGTGGCACAAAAATGCCTGGGTGATAGTACAAAGGGCTTAGCTCTACGTAGAAAATTGAGGTAAAGATACCTACACAATCACAGCCCAACACACACATATTAGAAAACTGTCCTTTTCTGATTTCTTCTAGAGAGGCTCTGGCTTAGTTCAGAGTTAGCATATGAATTGTTAATCGCATTTGAATTGTTACTAGCCTTTTAAGTGTTGGAAATGTGCTAATGCTCTTGTTACCACTTAAGCGGAGGGATGACTCAGCAGAAAGGAAGAAGTGTTTCTCTGACCCAACTGGGTTTGAAAAACCACTTACATGAAAGGCACTCCAGGGGTAAGGTCCAGTGAGCCTGTTGGCATTTGGTTCCAGGTTGCTGCATTTAGGAAGTAAGACTGTTTACTGAGGACATTACTACTCCCTGGAAGTATGTTTCGTGCCTAAGTTATGATTAAACATCAATGCGGGGCCACTGACAAGCATATAATAAACTTAAGAGATGGATGAGAATAGCGCTTATATAATATGCTCTTTATGAAAGGAGGTTTCTGTTTAACATTAGAAAGAATGATATGGGAGGCGAAGAGGGTGCTTTTGTCTTTCCCCTCAGGGAGGCTGTAAAGCTTATGTTGCTACATCTCTTAGAAAATGAATCTTCCACGCATTGACTTGTCCTCAGCAGCCTCTTCCTGGAGCCTTTGCCAGGCTCAGTAGATCCTATGTTGTGTTGCACATAGAAGTAAGTACTTGGTTTGAATTAATGGCACAAATCTGCTTACTCATATATTAAAAACTTTATAATTTTTGCCAGTAAAGCAGTATGAATTCAGACGTCTGGTTTTGTAAATACTGTCGTCTGTAAGAGCTCTTCTTTCCTCCCATTGGTAGCGGAACCTTTCTTTCTCCTGTGGCTTCTGTGTCATAACACTCTTGTTCGGTTGCTGAGTCGTGACTGCCTCTCTGATCTCATGAACTGCAGCACGCCAGGTTCTCTGTCCTCCACTATCTCCTGTATACTCTCATCGTGCTTGAAGCCTACTGAACATTTGGTTTAAATAAATCAAGCCTATTGACTACTGGGAATCTGTAACATTTTCTTGTGATGCGTATTGAGGTATAACTTAGGGAGATGACAGTTCACAGCTTTATGTCATTTTGCAGTTGATGATGAAATGTTTCAGATATTTTGCATATTTGATCATCAGGTTTGATCGGCTTAGTGAAGTATATCTTATACGTAGGTGTTACTCTCATCTCCATTGTTCAGGTGAGAAAACAGCCTTAGGAACAGCACTGATGTACTATTGATACAAAGCTGGGACTTGACCCTGTTTCTTTCTACCTCGTTGTGCTACAGAGCAATTAAAAAATGCTTTCTTAGGGCCTTATAAGATTTAACCTTTTCCCATGACCTTCATTGCCATCTAAAGTGGGTCTTCCAGTTTACTTCTCCATGCTCTTAGTCTTTCCTTTCATCACTATCGAGAGATGATTACTATCCAGTGATGGCTATCAAGTGAGTATGACTCTGGTGTGCTTGTTTCAGAGGCTTTCTTCCCTTTTTCTCCCCCTTGAGACTGTAAATCTCATGAGGCAGATCTGTGTGTCTAAGAACACCCTTTCATAACGCAAAACCAAAATCTAATAGTTGCTATATAAATAGATACTAGTGTTTATTAGATACTGGTTGAAAGAAAAATCTGTGAATGAAGAATGAATGAAAGAATAGATATAAACGTACATGAATAAATAGGTAGGTGGCTTTCCAATGAAATATTTTTATAACCTAGAATTTGGGCTCATGACCAAGAAGAAACTTTTACAGGCTAAATGTGATATATGTAGTTTTTATTTTAGGGGGCTTAATTTAATCAGAATTTGTATACAGTATAGTGTAGTGCTAGTGGTAAAGAGCTCGCCTGCCAATGCAGGAGATAGAAGAGGTGTGGGTTGGCTCCCTGGGTCAGGAGGAGCTCTTGGAGGAGGGGCATGACAACCCACTTCAGTGTTCTTGCCTGAAAAATCCCTTGGACAGAGGAGCCTGGTGGGCTGCGGTCCACGGGGTCTCAAAGAGTCGCACACAACTGAAGAGGCTTAGCATGCAGGCAGAGCACCTTCAGCCGTCACGTATTTTATAGCATTTAGCCCCTTCACTGGAGAGCTTTCACACTGATCTCAGTGTGGAGAGGAGGGAAGCAATTGTGGTGGCCCTGTGATGTGCAACCTGGGTAAGGATTAATGGGGGTCTTTCAAACGCTAGTCACTGGTGCCTTTGTTACAGTTTTGTGTCTAACTGGAAGTATTTGCGACCTGAGCTTTCCTATATGATAGGGAAGTTTTGGTGGTTCTTGTTAGTGCAGAGGTTCATTAAGCTCTGCATTCCCTTCCTGATGGCTGTTCAGCAGTGCAGTGTAGCTGCAGTGGTTTTCATCTGTTTGCTAGCTTTTCAGCACAGTTTACTTCTGGGCCATTTATGCCAGCCATTAAGAAGACTCTCTAGCGGCAAAATTTGGAAGACTAGGACTGAAATAGGTTTCCTCTCTTGGCAGTTTGTTCAGTCCTGTCAATTCAAGAGGGCTCAAGATAGAGAGCTTGCTTTTGATCTCTGTGGTGGGAGATGTAGAATTCTCTTATTCCGTGGTTACTAGGAGACTATATTAAGAAATAGAAGCCATTTGTAAGTGTTAACTCATGTATCCCTTTTTACATTTTTCCACAGAAGCATTGATATAATTAACAAAAACCTTAGCATGTGTGGAACTAACATTTCAGATGAATAGGAGTAAGATTAAGATATGAGAATGTCACAGCTCTTTGAAAAGTTCTAATTTGTGCTTTTCCAATCAGTCTGAGAGAGGGTATGGATTCTATTGATTACATCATCATATTTTACTTAAATTCAACAATGAAGAATTCGTTTTATGTAAAATATTTACTAAGTCATGCTATGATTCATGACATGAAATACATTTGTTATATTTTGAGCTGACTTTAAAGGATAACAAAATCTATTGTTTTAAAGCTACATGACTTATTGTGTTTGATACATATGTATAAAGTGTTAGCTACTTAGTTCAATATCACATCACCTCTGTCCAATATCACTCTTCTTTTAAAATTTAATTTTTTTGAATTAGACTTTGAAACTGTTAACTTTAATGAGTAGAAGGAACAAGTTTTCTGGGTCACCCATCATTACAAGTTGTTTGTGTGTGTGAATCTGTGAATCTTTGCAAACCGAAAACTGTTTTAAAAGAGACAACAATTTGAATAATTCATTGTAATATCATTGATTTTTTTTTCCCAATCATAATGACTCTAAAAATCCATCTGAGAGATGTCTGGATATCAGCTTGAAAGACTAGACTGGTTGCCTGGGACAGTGCCTGTTATGTAGAATACGCTTGGTGAATACTTGTTAAATGCATTTGTGTAACACATGACTCTTGTGGTAAAATTATATCTTATATTTGTTTTATTGGAGAGATTCCCTTATTTGGGTGTTTGTCAAACACATAGAGGGCTTCCCAGGTAGTGCAGTGGTAACCCTGTATGCGAGACAGCAAAAGAGACACAGATGTATAGAACGGACTTCTGGACTCTGTGGGCGAGGGAGAAGGTGGGATGATTTGGGAGAATGGCACTGAAACATGTATACTATCATGTAAGAAACGAATTGCCAGTCTATGTTCCATACAGGATGCTTGGGGCTGGTGCACGGGGATGATCCAGAGAGATGATATGGGGTGGGAGGTGGGAGGGGGGTTCAGGATTGGGAACTCAAGTACACCCATGGTTGATTCATGTCAGTGTATGGCAAAACCAATACGGTATTGTAAAGCAAAATAAAGTTAAAATAAAAATTAAAAAAGAGAGTCTGCCTGCCAATGCAGAAGACTCAAGACACATTAGTTCGATCCTTGGGTCAGGAAGATGCCCTGGAGAGGGGAAATGACAACCCACTCAAGTATTCTTGTCTGGAAAACCCATGGACAGAGGAGCCTGGTGGGCTTGGGGTTGCAAAGATTTGGACACAGCTGAGTGTGCACAGAACTGTGCACAAGCACATGAAATTAACCATGGTTTTACGCATATGAATTCCTGTGAACTTGTCACAGAGAAGACATCCAGATCACGGAAAGCAGTGCCATTCCTGTGGTCTAGAATAGTGGTTCCAAAGGTGTAGACCAAGAAGCCTTCTGTGGTGCTGGAGTGATTGCAGGAGCTGACACAAATTCATGCCTGCCCAGCAGAATTTCTCACCATTGTTGTAAAGCATGTTTTGCCTTTCCAAATCAGTGTGCTTATTTGAAAGAGGCTGGGAGTAACTGAATGTATGAAGAGCAGGATGGATTGTGCTATATTCCTCTTTATGCTGTTAAACATTCTGCAGATAATTCTCACCCTCTGTGTGAGGATGTAGTTGATTGTGCCATCGAATGAGATTTCATGTCTGAATTTTCCTTTGTTTTGGCCCTGGGCACCAAAATTCCCTATGAGAATGTAATTCCTTGTGGTATGGGCTAAAATAATGGTTGCTTAAGAGAACACATGTGTACCCATGACTGACTCATGTTGATGTATGGCAAAAACCATCACAATATTATAAAGTAATTATCCTCCAATTAAATAATTGATTAAAAGAGAACATTGTTATATAGAATGTGCATATGTGCCCCATAATCAGTGGTTCTGCTCAAATAATATTGGAAATTATGTTGGAGATGTAAAACAGGTTTCTTTACTGCAGAAATTGTCAAGCCCTTTAATATGTCAATGTTTTTGTAAATCTTAATGAGAAGGGTGAAGAGTTTGATATTTAAAATACATGTTTAGGAATTTTTTTCTTTGTGAGGGGATGATGGACCTTATTAATAGTTCATGAAGTTTTCTGTAGAACATAGTTTAGGAAATGTGGGCCTAACCCATGGAATTAGAATGATTTTTAATACAGCCAGTCCCCAGGAATGTTAACTGAGAAAATTACTGCATTAGTAAAGCCTCTTTTTGTGACCTTGTCCAAACTGCAGAGAAGACACAATTTTGATAAAAAAATAATCTACTAGTGCATATGAGAATGGGTAATATTTTATGAAAATGAACATTAAACATTTCTTACAATTAGATTGATAAAAACAGAGATTTTCTTCTATAATAATATTGTTGGTCATACTGAAGGAAGATCTGTTTCAAATCTCGTTTTCTCGTATTATAAGAGTAAATGATACAGAAACAGATGTAGTTGTGTTGAGCAAGTATATTAGTAACCCAGTTGTGTCCGACTCTTTGTGAACCCATGGACTGTAGCCCACCAGACTGTCCATGGAATTCTCCAGGCAAGAATACTGGAGTGGACAGCCTATCCCTCCTCCAGGGGATCTTCATGACCCAGGGATGGAACCCAGGTCTCCTGCATTGCAGGCGGGTTCTTTACCATCTGCAAAAAGACTCTTGGGCCAACAACAGTAGGCTAATTTTGAGAACAAAATATGTCTCCTTGAGGCTGATGGGCTTGACAGGTGCTTTCTTGGAAGGCTAAAGATTCTTTCTTGGAGCTGTGGCAGGAAGAACAGGCAGAGCTGTGATTCTCAGACTAGGGAAGGTTGACATGTATCTTTGAATATATCATGTTGCATAAACATTTATTATAATCTGTAATATATATTATACATAAGGAAATTATGTAGTATACTGTATATATTATATAATTTATGTTATTCATTTATATGAAAAATGAGATTTTCTTTGGTTGAAAGGTTCTGGTGATATATTTGACATCCCCTTGAGTAAGACATGTTTACAGTTCCTTGTATGACTAATTCTCTATACGTCTATGAAGAGTTTGTCCATTTTCATGAATAGTCAGCGGCAATAGCCCAGAAGGCAAATGCATCTTCTGGACTGTTCCAGAACCACAGGAATAAAAGAAGGCAGTATTGCTTTGCAGCACTGTGGAGGCCCCACTGGGGATCTGGGCTTGGCTGGTGGTAATGGGTGTGGAAGCCAAAGTAGATTCAGAAAGGTAAAGAGATGCAAAAGTGTTAAGTGATTGTAAGTATCATGGGTTTCATTTGTTTGCTTGTTTGTTTCTGACATTTAGAATCACAGGGAGCTGGTTTAAAAAATTACTTTGGAAGTATTATATATCTATAGATTCTTTTCTCCTAAGCCATGCTTTATTTATCATTATACTGTATTGCCCCAAAGCTTGTGTTTATGATTGAAAAACTAGTTTCAAAGCTTGAGATTTTACTTTATTATTGTGAACTCTTTGGGGTTTTAATTATCTGGGTAATTTCCTCAATACTCCTGGCTATTTTACCTTTAGAGGCTGTGGGGGTCTAATTTGCAAAATTGCCCTGGGCAGTGGAAAAGAGTTAGTTAGAATTCTCAGATTCTAGAAGGATTTCTGTTAACTTTGGTAAGTCGTTAGACTCAATTGTTTTCAAGCTGATCATTTTTTTTAAATAAGCATGTTAAAATCGATTCTCTAAGTTGCCTTCTAGCCCTGATTTCTGAGTCTGAACAGTTGAAAGCGTGAGACTCTGATCTGCCTCACGGAGACCACTGCTTCTTGTCATTTCAGTCAGAGTGGGGCCCATTTTCCTCAAGTCACCTGTGCTGTGCACTGCGAGCCTGGGACGTGTTGTCCATAAACAGTAGGATTTTCAGTCTGCACTCAGGCTCCTTACTTTTGGGTTTCAAACGTGTTTATGTTCATTATTTGGGTTGAATTTATAGTTAATAATTTATAAGTGAAAACTGTAGCTGGCTGTTAAGATGTTTTCTGCATGCATGCCCAGTTGCTGAGGGGCTTCCCTTGTGGTTCAGCTGGTAAGGAATCCATCTGCAGTGCAGGAGGCCTGGGTTCGATTCCTAGGTTGGGAAGATCCCCTGGAGAAGGGAAAGGCTACTTGCTCCGGTATTCTGGCCTAGAGAATTCCATGGACTATATAGTCCATGGGGTCACAATGAGTCTGGCACAACTGAGTGACTTTCACTTTCACTTCAGCTGCTGGGTCCTGTCTTGACTGTCGGGATCCTCTGCCCATGGGATTTTCCAGGCAAGACATACTGGAGTGGGTAGCCATTCCCTTTCTCAGGGGATCTTCCTACCCAGGGCTCAACCCATGTCTCCTGCTTGGCAGGCAGATTCTTTTACTGCCGAGCCACCTGGGAAACCCCTTAAAATGCTTCATTTGTATCCAAAGAATGACCTTTCCATTGTCACCTAAGAAAAATAACTCAGTATGAAATATCACTTAATGAAGTAAAAGTAAAGTAAAATAAGTTTCTTTAGTCATGTGCAACTCTTTGTGACCCTGTGAACCTGTCGCCAGCCAGGCTCCTCTGTCCGTGGAATTCTCCAGGCATGAATACTGGAGTGGGTTCCAATTCCCTCTCCAGGGTATCTTCCTGACCCAGGGATTGAACCTGCATCTCGTGCTTTGGCAGGCAGATTCTTTACTGCTGAGCCACCAGGAAAGCCTCTTGATTCCTTGCCTCACATAAAACAAAATTATCTATACATAAAATCCAAGCAAGAAAACCTGTTGGATATAGGGACAAAGACCTGGGCTTGCCTGAACTACAGATTGCAAAATGAGAAGCGTAAAACTGTTTAATTTTATTATGAAAGAGTAAAAATGTGGACATGCCAATTAGTATGTAACTACGAAATTACCTATTTAGATTATATAAATCAACATATATAATGTGACTCAAACTTGGATGTAATAAATAACTGAAAAATTAGTAATTTTCAAAGTGTTTACTTCATATTTGATTACCATAGGTGAAATCCTGCTGATAATGGATTGCAGGATCTGGTTGGTAGGTGGTTTAGTCTCTAAGGTGTGTCCGACTCTTACAACCCCATGGACTGTAGCCTGCCAGGCTCCTCTGTTCATGGGATTCTCCAGACAAGAATATTGGAGTGGATTACCATTTCCTTCTCCAAGTATCTGGTTAGAAGAAGTTAGAAGAAGTTATAGCACAGTAAAGATGGTACCTGATTTTCTAACTTAGCACTTTGAAATAGTTTGTCTAAGTGGTAGCCCTACACATAGATGTTCCTCAAAGTTTTTGTTTTTCTTCTCTTTCTCTCCCAGAATAAGAAGGGTATGGCAGCTAGTTTGGACTAGCAAAGGTCAGGCATTAAAACGGGGGGCACTGTTCTAACTGTAACTGCACCTTGGGTTGCCCCAGCTCTGAGGACCAGCAGCAGGCGCAGGTCCTGGGCACTAGCTGGTTTACTGTGTCAACGTCACACAAGGGCGTTGACACTCTTCCTTGTCTCTTGGCTGCCAACCTGCATGATATCTTCCCTGATGAGGTAAGAAATGGGGATCTTACCTTCTGTTTTTCTCTCCATTTATATTTCTGGAATTTTGAGTGAAAATTTTCTATACTCCAAGCCTCAAATGAGCTCAGTAATTTCTCTCCTTTTATCTTCCTGTTTTTAAAACCATTAAGGACAATCCTCTTTATTTCCTCCAGCTTAATTCAGAGAAAAGTGGAATGAAAGTTGTTAAACAAAGGTTGACAGGAAAACAAGCACCTACTAATTGCCATCCACTTTCCTGATATTCCATGCTTTGCCCAAGATTATGCAATAATGTGCAAATAGAAAATCAGAATTTGCTCATGCTACAGTATTAATAGATACTGTCAGTTACCCAGAGGAAGGACTCATACATCAGTTTCACATGTTAGTGAACTATAATCTGTGTCAGATAAGTGTGAGTACTTCTAGATCACACTTCTGTAGAGATTTGTGAGACTGTCTACATTATAATGGAAATGGTGAGAACAGTAATCATGACAAAACCCTAAAATATAAGAGAAACGTGCTAGAATTCTAGCGCACTGACTATTGAGCCTGTTACAATGGTAGAAAAGGGAAGGATCAGGGACCCATTTTTGTATGTATGACAGAACAATATTTTTGATGCTTAAGAGAGAAGTGCTATATCTAATTGATGCTTACTCTGATAGGTGAGTCCAGAGTTCAGCTCAGTTCAGTCGCTCAGTCATGTCCAGCTGTTTGCAACCCCAGGGCTCTTTGGGACGCCACAGGCTACAGTGTGCCAGGCCTCCCTGTCCATCACCAACTGCTGGAGCTGGCTCAGACTCATGTGCCTGGAATCGGTGATGCCATCCAGCCATCTCAGCCTCTGTCATCCTCTTCTCCTCTTGCCCTCAATCTTTCCCAGCATCAGGGTCTTTTCCAATGAGTCAGTTCTTTGCATCAGGTCGCCAAAGTATTGGAGCTTCAGCGTCAGCATCGGCCCTGGATCTCCTCTAGGATGGACTGGTTGGATCTCCCTGCAGTTCAAGGGACTCTCAAGAGTCTTCTCCAACACCACAGTTCAAAATCAATTCTTCAGTGCTCAGCTTTCTTTATAGTCCGACTCTCATATCCATATAAGACTACTGGAAAAACCAGTCCAGAATTAGCTGTATATATAGATTTTGAAAGTTCTAGGCTTATCAAAGCATCTTGCATTTGTAAGTTAACTCTGGAACTAACTGGGCAGAGGCAATGCAGTGAATGTTTCCTTTTTAATTCTCAAAATAATTGATATTACTTAATAATTCCTCTTGCATCGTCTTTCATGACTTTGGTCCAGCTGTGCTGTGCTGATGAGCACGTTCTTGTGCGGTCGCCTTCACTCTAAATACTTCAGGTTTAAGAGTACAACTGCTCTCATCCGCCAAAGAAAGCCTCAGCAGCACGGATCCCAATGACAGCAGTTTGGGCTTTTCCATGTGTCTCCAGTTTATCATGCCTGTTCACATGTTGGCTTTGTCATTTCAGACCTGAAGCTCTGGCAGGCTGTCACTGGCAGTGAAGTTGTGCAGAAACTCAGGAAGAGAGGGTGCTTGCCTGGAGTCCAGGAGTGAGTCAGACAGTACTCGTCAGCCTGTGCCAGATATGGGGTCGGTGACGGTGAAGGTGGAGATGAGAAAAGAGGAGGCGCTGAGAGTGTTCTGAAAAGCAGTTTGGAGGAGAGTGAACAGGACTGGATGGCACGGAAAAGACATAGGGAGCTATAGATGGGATTGAATGGTAAAAGTGTGACAAGAAACTGGATGTTGTTTTTTTCTCTTGAAATACTCAAGATACTGGGACATTTAGCCATATGTAATTAAAAAGCAGATACATGCCAGTTTATACTGTGCAAAATTAAATTGTTTATTTCTGTACTTCTTATATTTTCCTTTGAAAAAGTGGAACCACTGGGAGTGTTTGCGTCCCTAAAGTGGAGCCCATCATCCTCCTGGGGGCAGCCACCTATGGTACAGAGTCGCTAAGAAGTTTTACGATCTGATCAGAACAAGTGCTGAAACCCAAGGTGTTAGCAGAGCTGCAGGCCTTAGCAGATACTTTGATGAATTTCTTTTTAGGTGTGACAGGAGGCAAGTAGGAAGGAGAATCTTTAAGTGAGAAGGAAGGCAGAAATTCTCCCTTATCCAGCTGTGAACTTTGTAAATGATCACAACACCCATGGAGTTTTCTATATAACATGTGACTTTGTGTTAGTGGGCCATGGTCTTAACACTGGGTGCAGGAACGTTCTCTGCCTTTATATTGTGAAAAGAAGGCTGGGGACGGCAGTGTGCCTGCCTGTTGAGAATTTAGGTATTCACTGCACCTTTACTGCCTTCACAAAATAGTGTCCATTGTTTACCAAAATTAAAAAAACAGTTGCCCACTATGAAAATTTAGAACAGATAGAAAAATATATTTGGATGCATTTTTTCTTTTTTTATGCACATGTAATATAAATGTGTATTTTACATACTGTATGGATACGTTTTTATCATTCTTTTGCATGTAACTTTATGTTACAGACACTTCCATGCTACTGAACATATTTTACAGATACTTTAAGACCTATATGCTATTTTCTTGTGTGAAAGTGAAGTCACTCAGTCGTGTCCGACTTTTAGCAACCCCATGGACTGCAGCCTACCAGGCTCCTCTGGCCATGGGATTCTGCAGGCAAGAGTACTGGAGTGGGTTGCCAATGTATAATTAATATTATCCTATTATATGTTTAGCTAGTTGTTCTAATACACTAGATGGTGTTTTGATGAATATCCTTGTGTGTAAATTATTATGCATATTTTCCTTGAGAAATATTTTAATAGGAGGATTACTGAGTCGGATAGTTTGAATATTTTTAGGTGTTTGATATATGTAACCAAATAGCTTTAAAGAAACGATCTGTTGGTTTGGGATCCACTGATTTGCCTAAAAACTGTTTTATATTTAATATTCTAGAATAAGTGTATCTTTTGGTTAGTGGAAAGAGAACAATAGCTCATGAAATTGAATTAAAGCCCAAAACTATTCTTAACTTTACCATGATTCCAGCACAGTCTCATCTAACAAGAAAAATATATCAGTAACTTGGCTTTATATAAAAACTGACTTTTATCTTAATTTTGTATTTTGTATTCTAATAAATAAGGAACATCACAACTTCAGTTCACTGTTTTGAATGAAATAGAATAAATTCTAGTTCCTCAAATAACTTTTATATTTGAGTACTAGAATTTTATCAGAAATAAATCCTAAGACACTGTAAAAAATTATTTTCAGGGGCTTTGAGGTCACAGTTGACCATTTTTATATCAGTTGTCTCTCAGTCATGTCCGACCCTTTGTGACCCCATGGACTGCAGCACACCAGGCTTCCCTGACCATCACCAACTCCCAGAGCTTACTCAGACTCATGTCCATTGAGTCGATGATGCCATCCAAGCATCTCCTGCCTTCAAACTTTCCCAGCATCAGGGTCTTTTCCAATGAGTCAGTTCTTCACATCAGGTGGCCAAAGTATTGGAGTTTCAACATCAGCATCAAACCTTCCAATGAATATTCAGGACTCATTTCTTTTAGGATTGACTGGTTGGATCTCCTTGCAGTCCAAGGGACTCTCAAGAGTCTTCTCCAACACCACAGTCCAAAAGCATCAATTCTTTGGTGCTCAGCTTTCTTTATAGTCCAACTCTCACATCCGTACATGACTACTGAAAAAAACAAAACTTTGACTAGACTACTTTGTTGGCAAAGTAATGTTTCTGCTTTTTATTATGCTGTCTAGGTTTGTCATAGCTTTTCTTCCAGGGGGCAAGTGTTTTTAGTTCCATGGCTGCAGTCACCATCTGCAGTGATTTTGGAGCCCAGGAAAATAAGTCAGCCACTGTTTCCATTGTTTCCCCACCTGTTTGCCATGAAGTAATATGGGACCAGGTGCCATGATCTTAGTTTTCTGAATGCTGACATCTAAGCCAACATTTTCACTCTCATCTTTCACATTCATCAAGAGGCTCTTTAATTCTTCTTTGCTTTCTGACCTAAGAGTGGTGTCATTTGAGTATCTGAGGTTATTGATATTTCTCCTGGCAGTCTTCATTCCAGCTTGTGCTTCATCCAGCCCAGCATTTCTCATGATGTACTCTGCATAGAAATTAAATAAGCAGGGTGACAATATACAGCGTTGACGTACTCCTTCCCAATTTGGAACCAGTCTGTTGTTCCATGTCCATTTCTAATTGCTGCCTCTTGACCCACATACAGGTTTCTCAAGAGGCAGGTCAGGTGGTCTGGTCTTCCCATCTCTTGAAGAATTTGCCACTGTTTATTGTGATCCACACAGTCAAAGACTTTGGTGTAGTCAATAAAGCAGAAGTAGATATTTTTCTGGAATTCTCTTGCTTCTTGATGAGCCAATGTGTGTTGGCAATTTGATTTGTGGTTCCCCTGCTTTTTCTAAATCCAGCTTGAATTTCTGGAAGTTCACAATTTATGTACTGTTGAAGCCTGGTTTAGAGAATTTTGAGAATTAATTTGCTAGCATGTGAGATGAGTGCAATTGTGTGGTAGTTTGAGCATTCTTTGGCATTGCTTTTCTTTGGAATTGGAATGAAAACTGACTTTTTCCAGTCTGTGACCCTTGCTGAGTTTTCCAATTTTGCTGGCATATTGAGTGCAGCACTTTAACTGCATTATCTTTGAGGATTTGAAGTAGCTCAACTAGAATTCCATCACCTCCACAAACTTTATTAGTAGTGATCCTTCCTAAGGCCCAGTTGACTTTGGACTCCAGGATATTTGGTTCTAGGTGAGTGATCACACCATCATGGTTATCTGGGTGATTTTTAAAATATTTCTTTTGTGTATTCTTGCCACCTCTTCTTAATATCTTCTGCTTCTGTTAGGTCCATACCATTTCTGTCCATTTTTGTGGCCATCTTTGCTTGCAGTATTCCTTTGGTATATCTGATTTTCTTGAAGTGATCTCTAGTCTTTCCCACTCTATTGTTTTCCTCTGTTTCTTTGCATTGATCACTGAGGAAGGCTTTCTTGTCTCTCCTTGCTCTTCTTTGGAACTCTGTATTCTCATGGGTATATCTTTCCTTTTCTCCTTTGCCTTTCACTTCTCTTCTTTTCTCAGCTATTTGTAAGGCCTCCTTAGACAACCATTTTGCCTTTTTGCATTTCTTTTTCTTGGGGATGGTCTTGATCCCTGGCTCCTGTACAATATCATGAACCTCTGTCCATAGTTCTTCAGGTACTCTGTATATAAGATCTAATTCCTTGAATCTATTTGTCACTTCCACTGTATAATCATAAGGGATTTAATTAGGTCATACCTGAATGGTCTAGTGGTTTTCCTACTTTCTTCAATTTAAGTCCGAATTTTGCAATAAAGAGTTCATGATCTGAGCCAGTCAACTCCTGGTCTTGTTTTTGCTGATTGTATAACGCTTCTCTCTTTGGCTGCAAAGAATATAATCTGATTTCGGTGTTGACCATCTGGTGATGTCCATGTGTAGAGTTGTCTCTTGTGTTGTTGGAAGAGGGTGTTTGCTATGACCAGTGAGTTCTTTTGGCAAAACTACGTTAGTCTTTGACCTGCTTCATTTTGTACTCCAAGGCCAAATTTGCCTGTTACTCCAGGTGTTTCTTGACTTCCTACTTTAGCATTCCAGTCCCCTATAATGAAAAGGACATCTTTTAATGTGTTACTTCTAGAAGTTCTTGTAGGTCTTTATAGAACCATTCAACTTCAGCTTTTTCAGCATTACTGGTTGGAGCATAGACTTGGATTAATGTGATATTGAATGGTTTGCCTTGGAAACTAACAGAGATTATCCTTTTCTTTTGAGATTTCACCGAAGTACTGCATTTTGGACTCTTTTTGTTGACTATGATGACTACTCCATTTCTTCTAAGGGATTCCTGCCCGCAGTAGTAGATATGATGGTCATCTGAATTAAATTTGCCCGTTCCGTTGCATTTTAGTTCACTGATTGCTAAAATGTCACTGTTCACTCTTGCCATCTCCTGTGTGACCACTTCCAATTTACCTTGATTCATCAACCTACCATTCCAGGTTCTTACACTATTCTTTACAGCATCAGACTTTACTTTTGTACATCGGACTTTGCCTCCATTTTTATATGCATGCCCAGATTTTACAATACACTTCGAATACAGTGTAGCCCCACATTTGATCTCTGTAAGAGCTTTGATCCTGTTGATGTTTGAGTGTGTGGGGCCACTGGCTGTGTGCATGTAGGGAAGTCCTGGGTCCTGGCGTGGGTGGGCCTTGTGTGTCAGGCGTGCAGTGAGGCTGACATGAAGGGGGCATCTGGTAACCTTGAGGTTTTGTTTAATGAAGTATTAACTTACTTTGCCTACTTGAGCAACATTTCAGGTGACTGTTTTCTGTAGTTGATGAGGAAAAAATCAGATTATTATTTCATTTGATCCAAAGTTTGGTCTGCTAATGCAGAGAAAAAAAGTAAGTGATGGTTAACATTTAATTGGAAGGTCATTTAAATCTAAATTTATTTTGGATTTTTCCATATCGTTTATGAGATGAATGGGTAACCATCTCCCTCACTACCCTATTTTGAATCCTGCTGTCATGCTCGGAAATAGCATCTCAGTGAAAACCATTCAGGAACATTATTGTATTTTATAAAAATTTACACCTACCCCTGAGCTTTATTTTTTTAAATCTTTTCTTTTTTAAAAAGCTTCAAGATCACACTTTTGCCATCTGGTTTTGAGAAGACTCGTTTCACTGTCACTTGTCTTTCCCAGTCTATTGCCTGTTAACAATTTAAGTTTCATTCATCCTGTCCTTAAGCACTGGTTCTACCTGGCCTTCTAGATGCCAAAGAAATCTATTTGAAGTTTCTCCGGCCCTTTAACATCATGGTTGTGTTTAGCCCCTTGCCCAGGTTTCAAAATGATGTTGGTCACCCAACTAGGAGAAATGGTCTCTGACTACAAGAAGTCTCCCAATAATGCTATTATTTAACATTCATTGTCTTCACCATGCAGAGCATTCTGTCTCTCCTTAAGACCTCCCCGCTCTGAGCTCAAATGAGAAGATTATAGTGTTGGTTTACTTCCTCCTGTTTGGCAGGACACATGGGCTCTGCCCGCATGTCTTTCTCAGAGGAACGTGTCTCTCCTCCTATCAAAAGTTATTCTTGCTCTCTGTGCTCTGCATTTTGGCTTTTCCTGTGCCCACATTCACTGTTTTCTTTGCAACATATCTTTCTCTCCATTAGGTTCTTTCCTGTAGTCTTTATATGGGAAAAAGAAAGAATCTGTATTTAAAAGAGGCACTCTAAGCTTCCCATAACTCTGCGGCCCCTAACTGCTGAATTCTGTTTTACAGTCATTTTCCTTGACTGTATGTCTCTGGGATGAGTATCAACCTGTAACCCTTGTCTGTATCCTTGCTGGCGGGCGCTGGGGACTGTGTGTAAAGGGGTAATTAAAAATCACTCTATGGCATGTCAAATCTTGGTTGCCAGCCTCCTGAATTGTGATTTTCCACCTTGTCACTCAATCCTGGAGATAATTTTCATCTCTTTCCTCTTTCTCTAGTGTCTAATTATTCATGGTCTTGCACAGTAATTTTAGTAATGTATTGAAGACTCCTTTTCACATGACACTAGTTTGGAGCCCTCAAATGTAGGGATCTGGGATCTGTCTTAAATCTATGATCACCCTCTGTTCTTGCTCCACTTGTGCTGTATGACCACCTGGTCCTTCCTGTCCTTTTTAGGATGGGAGCCCTCAATGACTCCAGAGTGCCTGCTGGGTGTGGTAGAGTGGGGTAACTGGAGTTAATGCCCACTGTGGCTGGGATGCTAAGATTAAGAACTAGCTCCAGGATCTAGGGGAAAGAGCCTGTGGGCTATGTCAGTGGACATCTTCTGAGCTCCAAGAAGAGATTGCAGCAGATTTGAGATTCTCAGTACCTATCAGAGCCTTCACCATTTGGTTTGTACAAGGGGGCGACATTTAGGGTTCTTTCTGAGAAAGTGCAAGAACAAAAGAAGGGATAACGCTGAAAGACTGTGATGAGTTTGGACTTGACACTGGTGCCTCCCAGAATCTAAGAGCAGAGCTCTTACTGTGATAAGGTCAATCAGCCCTGTGTTTGCCCAACTTCAGTTTATTTTAATCCTTTGTACAGTGTTAACATATTTCTTTGTCTGTTGCTTTTCTGTTGGTCTCAAGTTTTTTCACTTGTAGACATCCTTCCTTGACCATATTATGTATCCTTTTACTTCCGTATATTCCATACTACCAGCCATAAATAGATCTGTTAAAGATGAGTATTGCTAGTGATCCTCTTCTAGTCATAGATAGACATGGCCAGAGGAAGACAAAGGTCTGTTCTTTCCAAGGAGACCATCTCCATAAAGAGGGCTGTGGGGTGAATAGGGAGCCATTTAAAGCACTCTCAGCAGAGAGCACACAGTGAGCGGGAAATTGTGAGAGAAGGCAGGAAATAGCCCGTGGATTCGTGTCCCCTAAAGCCATTGTTTTCACCCTGGCTAACTACATGACTATAGAGGAGAATTTCAGAAAGAAAGAGTGGATATTAAGAGTTTCTTGGTCTGCTGGTAAAATAATAGACACTGTGTTGTTTAAATTATGGAAAATATTTCAAAGCATGCTTTTTATACAGAAAATTATATTTCTTAGGGGGAGCAGGGGTGCTGTCTTGGCGAAAAGCCCTTATTTAATATGTACTTTCTCTTCTTGCCAAGTACCAATTAGAAGTCAGGTTACATAGCCTATCAGTTAATTAGAGATGGAGATAAGACTTTCTGAGTGTGGTTCAAAAGCATAGTTTTTATTCATAAAATAATGAAAATATGAAATTAGCTAGGAAAGGAACAAATTTGACAATTTCAAACCTAGAGAAGTGGTTGTGAAATTAGTGCAATAACCAAATTTTATTTGCTGGGATGCTGAATCAACAGTGGCACAGACACTTAAGATAGGCAGTAAAATTAGATATACTGTGTGATTCTTTTTTTTCCAGAGAGGTTGGATAGTATTGGGATATGATGAAAATTCGGAGCCAAACATCAGAGTCCAAATTAAGAGGAGAAGGTGGACAGGTGGTTAGTTTAAGACCCTTTATCTCATGACCTTCTATGTCTAGAGAGCTCTTTTACACTGAAGGGAATCTGATCACTGCTCTGTTATTACTTTTGGCCTTGTTCCAGGAATTGGAAACCAGAGACTCTGAAACAATGCATCTGCAATTGTTCTAGATAAATTCCAGTGCGTTTCTAGCTTGAATTTCCACATTGTTGCCCGTGTTGTCAGTTGATATTTAAAAGGTTATTGTTGTTGCTGTTCAGTTGTTCGTTGTGTCCCACTCTTTGGGACCTCATGGACTGTAGCCCACCAGGCTCTGTGGGATATTCTAGGCAAGAATACTGAGTGGGTTGCCATTTCCTTCTCTAGGGACTATTCCAGACCCAGGGATCGAACCTGCATCTCCTGTTTGACAGGTGGATTCTTTACCACTGAGTCACCTGGGAAGCCCAAAGGTTATGATATTTTAAATGTTTGATTAACATGAATTGTAAACTATGGTTTGTTAAGGAAAGAAAGGAAGGAATCTCATGAATTCTGGATAGCTTTATCATCAAAAAAATTTTTTTAAATTTGCTAAAATGAAAAATACAATGCTCATATTTTGGAAAACTCTTACAAAAAATGCATCATATAACTTTCAACCTTAGTAGTTCATGACTAGTCTAGACATAGTCTAGACATAGTTCATAGTCTAGACATAGTTCATAGACATAGTCTAGACAGATTTTGAAAAACTAGAGATTTTCCCTATTCCTAGATGCTAACTGCATTTTATAAAACATAATTTTAGAGGAAAAAAGAACAAACTGCTTCATTATTGTCAGTAGAAGTTAAGAAAAAGTTGATCTATCATAATGAAATCTGAAATAAACAAACTTTGGGAAACTTTATTGTTCTCTGAGCAATTTCATATAGAAAACATTTGAAAGGCAGTATCTAGGCAATGAATGTGGCCTAAGCCCTTAGTGTTCTTTGTGTTAATTGAGGTCTTGGGTTTGAATGAGTAATCTACATCCATAGATTATAGAAAATTTCATGTTAGGAAGTAGTTTCAAGTTCTTTTTCACTGGACCTCTTCCAGAGTTACTGATGAGTAGCAAATGGAAGATTTTGAATTCTAGCTCCATTTCCTTGCCTTCCTTCTGGTGGAAGTGCTAATAAGCAAGAATGCAACTAAAAGGTGTGAAAACAGAAAGGAAGAATTAAATGAAGCTTTTCTTAAAACCCTCTGAACAGATTTCTAATTCTAGCCAAGATGGGGTGATCTTCCCTCATTCCTCCTGGTCTTCCCACTTACAAATAAAAAGTCCTGTTGTAACACAAAAGGCAAACATGGGAAGATTCTAAAGGTTGAAAGAAGTCAGTTGCCTGTGGACCTCGGGACATGGCAATGACTTGGTGTTGTTATCCCTAGGTCTTCTTTTTCCTTTCATGTGTTCCAGAGAGTGTATTGGAAAGCCTACTGCCTCAAACTACCAACAAACACAGAAAAGTAACTCCAAGAAAAGCTTCTTAGCCAGATGATCAGGAAGAGGATTGCCTGCCAGAAACAGAAACTTTTTGATAATACATGCTCCATTTCAGCCAAACACTAGTCAAACCCTACATGCCTCCCTCCCCATGGTTTCAGCAGGGTCAAACAGGGAGCTAATTTTCTACCACTACCAAGGAAAATGGGTGGATGAGCTCCTAGGATACAGAAGAACTGAACATCAGCTCAGTCTACAGGAGCTGATTGACATTTGTTGTTGTTCAGTCACTAAGTCGTGTCCAGTTCTTTGCAACCCCATGGACTGTAGCACATCAGGCTTCCCAGTTCTATAGTATCTCCCAAAGTTTGCTCAGATTAATGTCCATTGAGTCAATGATGCTTTCTAACTATTTCATCCTCTGCTGCCCCCTTCTCCTCCTGCCTTTAATCTTTCTTAGCATCAGGGTCTTTTCCAATGAGTCATCTCTTTGCATCATGTGGCCAAAGTGTTAGAGCTTCAGCTTCAGAATCAGTCCTTCCAGTGAATATTCAAGACTGATTTCCTTTAGGATTGACTGGTTGGATCTCCTTGCAGTCCAAGGGACTCTCAGGAGTCTTCTCAGGTCCCATCAGTTCATGGCAAATAGAAGGAGGAAAAGTGGAAGCAGTGAAGTTTTATTTTCTTGGGCTCCAGAATCACTGCAGCCATGAAACCGAAAGACAGTTGCTCCTTGGAAGGAAAGCTATGACAAACCTAGAAAGCATGTTAAAAACCAAAGAAGTCACTTTGCTGACAAAAGGTCCATATAGTCAAAGCTATGTTTTTTCCAGTAGCCATGTATGGATAAGAGAGTTGGGCCATAAAGAAGGCTGAGAACCAAAGAATTGATAGGCATTTAAGGAACACTTTACCCAACCACAGCAGAATACACATTCTTTTCAAGTGCCCACCGAGCATTCCACAGTATAAATCATATTCTGAGTCATAAGGCAAACCTTAACATATTTAAAAGCATTCATATCATGTAGTTTTCTAACCGCAATGGAATCAAACAAGGAATCAGTGCAGAAAAACAACAGGAAAATCTCCAAATACTTGAAAGTTAAACAGTAAACTGTTAAATAGTCCACAAGTCCAAGAAGATGTCTCAAAGGAAATAAGAACATACATAATACTGAATGACAGTCAGAATGCAGCCTATCAAAATCTTTTTTGTTTTCTTTTTTAAGATAAATTTATTTATTTTAATTGGAGGTTAATTTACAGTATTGTATTGGTTTTGCCACACATCAACATGAATCCGCCATAGGTGGACATGTGGTTCCCATCCTGAACCCCCCTCCCTTCTCCCTCCCCGTACTTGGGAGAATAGCATTGAAACAGCCTATCAAAATTTGTGTGACACAGTTAAAGCACTGCTGAGATGAAAAGTTACAGCACTAAATGCTTACTTTAAAGAAGGGAGAGCTCTCAAATCTAAGTCCTTAAAAACAAGAAGAGACATATCAAAGCAAACCCAAACCAAGCAGATGGACAAGCAGATGTAAGAGTAGAAATAAATGAAATTGAAAATAAGAAAATAGCAGAGAAAAACTGATCACATATGAAGTTAAATTTTCCAAAAATTGATAAAATTGCTAAATCATGAATAGGAATAACAGGAAAAGACAAATCACTGATGTCAAGAATGAAATGGGAATTATCATTCCATATCTTGCACTCATTTAAAGGAAAATGAGGAAATAGTACCAATGAACAACTTTACACAATTAAGTTCAAGAACCTAACAAAAAAGACCAATTTGTTAAAAATCATAAATTACTGAAACATACCCAAGTGAATTAGATAAGTTGAATATTTCATTAGTGACTAAAGAAATTGAATTTGTAATTAGAAGTTTTCAAACAAGAAATCTCTTGGCCCAAATAATTTTGCTGGAGACATGTAGAGTACATTTAAAGAAGAATTAAATACTTATAGTACACAATCTCTTCTAGAAAACAGAAGAGGCGGGAACAGGTCCTGACTCATTTTATAAAGCTGTTATTGCCCTGATATCAGTCCAGAGAAAGACAGCACACAAGGAAAAACCAAAAAGAAAATCTCCCAAGAACACTGTAGCAAGATATTTATATTCCAAATCCAACAATGTATGAAAGGAATTCTACACCATGACCTTTTTTTTTCCCACAGTGTTGCTCAGTCATGTCCGACTCTTTGCGATCCCATGGACTGTAGCCCACCAGGCTCCTCTGTCCATGGGATTCTCCAGGCAAGAATACTGGAATGGGTTGCCATTTCCTTCTCCAGGGGATCTCCCCAACCCAGGGATCGAACCCTGGCCTCCTGCATTGCAGGCAGACGCTTTATCCTCTGAGCCAGCAGGGAAGCCATGACCAGGTGTCATTTATTCTAGGTAAAGGAATGGCTGGCTCAGTGATCACAAATCAATCAGTAATTCCATGTCAGTAGACTAAATAAGAAAAAAAAATCACATGCTATATCAATAGAGACAGAAGAGGCATTTGAAAAATACAACATTCACTCATGATAAAAATTTTCAGCAAATTAAGAATAGAACATTCGTTAATCTGTAAAGAGAACATACAAAAAACTATAGCTGTCATTATGCTTACTGCCGAAGGACTTCTGCCCCCGCTGAAATCAGGAATGAAGCAAAGACCTCACTTTGCTTCACAGAAATGAAGCAAAGACACTCTCACCTTTCTTCTGCTGCTCAATTCAGCAAAGCAAGAAAGAAAAGGAGAGGGCATACAGACTGAAGAGGGAGAGTCGGTGTAGACGGTGCCATGGCAGATGGTCGGTGACACCATCGTCTGTGTAGACAGTCCCAGGGAATCTACATTGAAAGTCCTAGACCAGATAAGTCCTAGGTCTTAGGATACGAGATCAGCGTGAAAATCAGTCAGATAACTATATAGTAATAGCAGACATGGGAACTGAGATTAAAATAAAAGCATTCAAACTCACTTCCAAGAAAATGAAATGCTTTGGTATACACTTCATAAAACAGTCATAGAACCTGTATGTGGAAAATTAAACTATTGAAAAGAAGTGAAAGTGAAAGTTCCTCAGTTGTGTCTGACTCTGCGACCCCATGGACTGGAATTCTCCAGGTCAGAATACTGGAGTGGGTAGACTTTCCCGTCTCCAGGGGATCTTCCCAACCCAGGGATTGAACCCTTGTCTCCTGCATTGCAAGTGGATTCTTTACCAGCTGAGCCACAAGGGAAGCCCAAAAGAAATAAAAGACCTGAATAAATGGATAAATCTGTTTGATAAATTGGAAGACTCATCATAGTAAGACATTAATTCAAATTGATGTGTAGGTTTTATGCAATTCCTGTCAAAATCCCAGTGAGATATTTGTTGACTTAGATAAATTTATTTTAAACCATACATGGAAAAGCACAGGAGTAAGGAGAGCTAATAAAATTATCTTCAAAAAGAAGAAAACAGAGAGCAACACCCTTTACAATATTTGTGATTATTATATAACCATAACTCAGTGGGTTTTGGTGGAAGGATAGACATGTTGATCATTGAAATAGAATAGTGAATATGAAAATAGACCCACATACATATGCCAAAGTGATATTTAACAAAGGTTCAAAAGCAGCTTTGTAGAAGAACGTTGTCCTTTCCAACAGTGGTGATGGAGCAGTTGACCTTTGACCTAAACCTCAGACATATATGTAAAAATTCACACAAAATGGACTTTAGAAGAAGACATAGAACATTTTTAGGACCTAGGTTTAGGGAAAGAGCTTTTAGACTTGACATCAAAGACATGATTCATGAAAGGAAAAGTTGATAAGTTGGACCTCACCAAAATTAAAACATTTGCTCTGCAAAAGATTCTGTGAAGAAAAAAAGAAGGACAGGTTTTATACTCAAAGAAAATTTCTGCAAACTATATTTGACAAAAGACTTGGATCTAGACTATATTAATTAGAAATTAGAAAATAGGCAAAGAGATAACACACAGGCCATAAAATAAACACATGAATAGATGTTCAATATGTAAACATCTGTCAGGATGACTATAATGAAAGTGACGACATCCAGTAGTGGATGGAAATGTGAAGAAGCCACAGCACTCATATTGCTGGTGGGACTGCAGAGTAGTATAGTCACTACAGAAAATAAGTTCTCAGTTTATGGTAAATTAAATATGCAGTTTTGACACAACCCAGCAATTGCATTCTTTGGCATTTGTCCAAGAGGAAAGAAAACCTGTCACTCAAAATCTGTTAATGAATATCCATTGCAGCTTAATATGTAATAGCCCCAAATTGGAAACATAACCAAATACTTGAGTGGGTGAATAGTTTAACAAATGTGATCCATCCACACCTTGGAATATTACTCAGCAATAAAAAGGAATGAGTTGTTTATACACACAACTTGGATGAATCTCATGGAGTTATGCATTTGGATAAAGCCTAATCTCAAAAGGTTATGTGCTATCTGGTTCTATTTATCTAACGGTTTTAAAACAAACAGTAGAGAAAGAGGACAGATTAGTGGTTGTTAGTGGTTAGAGAGGGAGACGGGGAGTGTGGTGGTGGGTGCAGTTATAAATGGGGATGGGAGGGTGGTGTGAGATGGAACACATTGGCATCTTGACTGTGGTTACACAGGTCTCCACATGTGCTACAATTTCAGATAACTATAACCACCACACCCTGCCCCCAATACATGCAGACACAAATGAGTGCATGTGAGCATGGTGAAATCTCAGTGAGCTCTGTGGATTGTACTGATGTCAGTTTCCTGGTTTTGATATTACACCACAGTTATTGCCTTCTCCGATGGTTACTTCTAGCATAGGTAACCATCAGAGAAGGCAATAGCACTCCACTCCAGTACTCTCGCCAGGAAAATCCCATGGATGGAGGAGCCTGATGGGCTGCGGTCCATGGGGTCACACACGACTGAGCGACTTCACTTTCACTTTCATGCATTGGAGAAGGAAATGGCAACCCACTCAAGTGTTCTTGCCTTGAGAATCCCAGGGACGGCAGAGCCTGGTGGACTGCCGTCTATGGGGTCACACAGCATTGGACACGACTGAAGCGACTTAGCAGCAGCAGCAGCAACCATTGGAGGAAACTGGGTGAAAGGTACCTGGTGCTTCCTTGTTCATTTTTTTTCAATATCCTATAAATCTATAATTAATTCATATAAAATTCAATTCTGAAGACTGTGTATATATATATGTGTAAACATGTAAATATATATTTTGTTATTGTTGTTTAGCCATTAAGTCACACTTGACTCTTTGTGACCCCCATGGACTGCAGCATGCCAGGCTTCCCCTATCCTTTACTACTTACCAGAGTTTGCTCAGATTCACATCCATTGAGTCATGATGCTGTCCAACCATCTCATCCTCTGCTTCCCCTTCTCCTTTTGCCTTCAGTCTTTCCCAGCATCAGGGTCTTTTCCAGTGTGTCAGCTCTTTGCATCAGGTGGCCAGATTATTGCAGGTTCAGCCACAGTGTCAGTCCTTCCAGTGAATATTCAGAGTTGATTTCTTTTAGTATTGACTGGTTTGATCTCCTTGCTGTCCAAGGGACTCTCAAGAGTCTTCTCCAGCATCATGATTGAAAAGCATCAGGACTCAGCCTTCTTTATGGTCCATCTCTCACATCCATACATGACTACCAGAAAAACCATAGCTTTGACTGTCCAGACCTTTGTCACAAAGTGATGTTTCTGCTTTTTAATATGCTATCTGGGTTTGTCATAGCTTTCCTTACAAGGAGCAAGCATCTAATTTAACAACTGCAGTCACCATCCACAGTGATTTTGGAGCCCAGGAAAATAAAATCTGTTGCTGATTCCATTTTTTTCCCTTTCAGTTCAGTTAGGTTCAGTTCAGTCACTCAGTCGTGTCCAACCCCATGAATTGCAGCACGCCAGGCCTCCCTGTCCATCACCAACTCCTGGAGTTCACCCAAACTCACGTGCATTGAGTCGGTGATGCCATCCAGCCATCTCATCCTCTGTCGTCCCCTTCTCCTGCCCCCAATCCCTCCCAGCATCAGGGTCTTTTCCAGTGAGTCAGCTCTTCACATGAGGTGGCCAAAGTATTGAAGTTTCAGCCTCAGCATCAGTCCTTCCAGTGATCACCCAGGACTGGTCTCCTTTAGGATAGACTGGTTGGACCCTTTATGTGAGTATAAATAATAAGTGAAATGTTTTTTGAGAATATAACTTGAGAATTGAAAATATGTGTTTCAATTATGTGTTGATACTAGTTATTCAGGTTTTAATCAATGTTTCTGTTATTACTAAGTTGAAAATAATTTCCACTGTAGCTGATAATTGTATTTATTTCAGTAAGGAAGCATAGTTTAAAGTTAAAAAGAATGAGAAAGAAATGGGAGTTACAAAAGTAGTCAGCTGTCCATACAGCTTATCTAATTTTCCTACTCAAATATCCGAGACTTTTCATGCTTAAACGCACTGTGTAGGCAAGGTCCTGATCTGCAGTACATTAAATGGAGAATAGCAGGTAGACTGTACTATCATTATGTGCCTCATTTAGAAAAACTCGCCTGTGTAGAATCCTTTTTCTTTAGATCGTGCTTGGTTATTTCAATGGGAGGCAATCTCAGGCACATGGGAAGGGGGAGTGAGCACCTTGGGCTTCACTTTTGGTGACTGGCGACCTGTTCTTTCCCCCAGTTGCCCAGTCTGTAAATGTACCCCCCTCCTCCTTAGCGGGAAGGGTTGAGAAGAGACTGTTTCACAGGCGCCTGAGATGTGTTCAGAGAGGAGTGCTCAGTGTGGCCATATTCCTGTTGGTGTCAGTGTGCTTGGGCCTTCATCTCCGCTGACAGTCCGCTCGCCTGTTAATGGTGGCTGTGGGCATGTTTCAGGGTAGAAGTTCGCGGGAAGACTGACTTGACAATGAGTCACTGTCTTGCCAGAAT
This sequence comes from Nanger dama, assembly GCA_917880005.1. NCBI lineage: Eukaryota > Metazoa > Chordata > Mammalia > Artiodactyla > Bovidae > Nanger > Nanger dama. The sequence continues at coordinate 3,649,633 of CAKJTW010000044.1, read as the reverse complement.
ATGGCCTTTTCCTATTAAGACTGTCTTGCTGTATTTTGCTTAGAAATGAAACATAGAAAAATCAATATACTCTTCACTTTTCCTACAATTTTTAACTTTTTTGTTCTAGTTTGGAATATTCTTGGAGCTAATACAATCTTATAGGAACACCAAGTTACACACCAACAGTCATCTTTCTGAATCAGAAAACATTTATAATAATACCAGTAATCAAGCACTTGCAATTATAACAGGAAAGATTACACAGATAAACTTCAACAGCCATCTTCCATGGAAGGAAGCTGACAGTGTAATTTCTCCAAGCCACATACCTTGCATGAAGCCAGGTGTCAACCCCCAAACCTGAGATCTTTCTACTATGAAACAAAATGGCTTTTGGGAACAAAGCCTTGGGTTAAGGGTTGTGGGGGATGGAAATAGAGAGGAGAGGGAAGAGGAAAGGGTATCCATTCCATGCGTACCATCTACTTTTGAGGAAAATAAAGTTCAATGACAATGTAATGGTGTGATGGAAAGGCTTAATAGTTTATAAATGTTAGTCCTGCTCAAATTAGTATGTAATTCAAATGGAATCTCAATTATGATCTGAGTTTTAGATAAGAATGTGATAAACTGATAAATTTCATGTAGCAGAATAAATGGGTGATAATAACAAAAAGAAATAACAAATTGGGAGAAAAGATTAATTATGAGAATTTTCCTTACCAGGTATTTAAAAAGGTAAATTGCTATGAAAAATGTTAGATACTTGGTTTTCAGCCTTATGCCATTTATAAAATATCTGCATTATAAAGGCTTGCACATGTTTAAAAACTTGGGTAAATATAGGCATATATTTGGACTGTATTTGTGAATTTAAGTTATAAGCCCAGGGTAGAGAAGTTTTTTCTTTTCTTTTCTTTTTTATTTTTATTATTTTTTAATACTTTATTCTACTTTACAATACTGTATTGGTTTTGCCATACATTGACATGAATCAGCCACATGTGTCCACGATCTCCCAATGCCGAAGCCCCCTCCCACCCCACACAGTCTTCCCGGATCATCCCGTACACCAGCCCCAAGCATCCTGTATCCTGTATTGAACATAGACTGGCGCTTCAGAAGTTTCTTGCTTTTAGTTTTTAAGCAGTACCTCAAGATATAAGACACTTAAGAGGAAAGAGTTAAAACTAAATGTTGGGTAAAGTGTGGCCAGCACACATGGCGCATGGTAAATATTCATTGTAATTAAAGGACGCCCAGAGTTAGAAGACATCAGAGAGCTAGTTTTGGTAAATGACTCAACAGACAAGCTATAGAAGAAATGTGGTAGAGAGGCAGGCAGTTCGGGTAACATGCTTAGGGAATCACCGGGGAAGCGGGAGGGACATATCGTTAATCCAACATTTCTAAGGCTGTAGGGAAGAGCACTTCTGAGGGAGCTCTAGGTAATGGCCATCTGACATGAAAGAGTGCGTTTTAAAACTTGCATACTTTTAGCTAAGAAGTTGCATCTGAGAGTTTTCCTCTGGAAGCGTTTGTGTACTTGTTACAATGATATTTGCACCATTCTTTATAACAGTGAGAAACTGAGAAGGAACCAAATGCCTCACTAAAGGAGGCTGGTTAAATAAGGGTAGATACTTTCAGACGGTTGAGGCTTGTGAGACCTCTCAAAGAATGAGGTGAATATATACACATGATGTGGTCCACAAATATTCGCAAAACAGTGTGTGGTATGAACATAAATTCATACCACAGAAGAAATATATCTATATTTGGATGTGGTCTCGAAGGATATTCATCAATTATACTGTGTTTTATTGAACATTTTTGGAGAATGTCAGGGAGATTGATTATAGGATACTTTACTTTATACATATATATATTAGTTTTATGGCTAAATGACTTATCTTTTATATGTATATGTCTTTTACTCGACAGCGGACTGCTGGATCTTGTGTCTCAGTATTGGGTAACAGGACTTGTGCCCAATGGAATGGCTGTAATATTTATTCTTCTTCCTTCTCTGATAAGAATACATGGACATCACTGAAAGCAAGTATTCATGTGTTACAGGGAATTCAGGTCAGTTCACCCAAGGCTTATGTAATTTTCATTCTGACCTTAAGCTTGGGACTAGAAGGAATAAAGACAAATAAAGTAGCAAGAGGTCTTCCCTGTGGTCCAGTGGTTAAGAATCTGCCTTGCAGTGCCAGGGACACAGGTTCGATACTTGGTCTGGGGAAGGCCCCACATGCTGTGGGGCAGGCTCTGGAGCCACAACTCCTGAACACCCTAGAGCCGTGCCCTGCAGCAGACAAAGCCGTTGCACTGCGGCTGGAGAGTGGCCCCAGCTCTCTGCAGCTAGAGAAAGCCGTGCGCAGAATGGGCTACCCAGCACAGCCCGCCCCACCAAAATCTTTAACACAAGTGGGCCAGGAGCTCGTCTGAAGTGCTGGTTTCCACACACCCAGCCAGACTTCAGCCCTGTGAAGCAAGTGCTGTCATCATGCCATTTTCCCAGGTGAAGACACTGAGGTATCCGTGAGATTTTTATTGCTGCAGGCCCATAACCAGCTGGGATTCAAATGGAGTCTGTGCTCCTGGCCTTGACTGCTTCTCGACTACTTCCACCTTCCAGGAATGCACATGTGCATGCCCAGGAACCTGGGGATGTTTCTAATAGCTTCTCATCCAACTGGGAGGCTTTGAGAGGGGAGAAGTTCATTGCTAGTAGCCATTCTGGGACCAACAGAAGTGAGCCAGGGCTGCCTTTGAAAAGTGGGCCTGGCAATCACTGTCATCAAATGAGGTGTGTCTCAGGGCTCAGTTCCAAAAGTGCTCTCCTCCCAGAGATTCAGAAGAGGAAGAGCAGAGCCTGGTTGCAGGTAGAGGAGGGACTTTGTAGGGGGTGCCCCGAGGTACCAGGAGGTTGTTCTGGCACAGGGCACACAGAGTGGGAGGGGTGGCCTGGGTGCCACAGAGGAGAAGGAGAATCAGACCTTGTGAAGGGACAGCAGACCCAGGTCCCCCTGACCCTCTTCCTACTGCCAGAACTCTGCTCTGCCCCAATAATCTGCTCGTGGATCTTTTGGTCCTTGTAAGGCCGGTGTGCCTTCCACATTTGTGGTAACTTACTCACAGAGTTGGTGATGGACAAAGAGGCCTGGCATGCTGTGGTTCGTGGAGTTGCAAAGAGTCAGACACGACTGAGCAACTGAACTGAACTGACTCACAAGCTTACTCAGCCAGGGTGTACTGGTCACGGCTACTCTTGCTGGGGCCTGAGCCCAGTGTGCACGGTCCATGTTCCTTGTTCACTCAAGTGTGTCTGCTGCTGGGGAGCAAAGGCATCAGTGCAGAATCTTCAGCTCACAGCTTGAGCCCAGAGCCTGGCATTGCTGAGGTGGTAAGTGCAGGGAGAGAGAGTCACTTGGTCAGTCCCAGGAAACTCCCGAATGCTATATGAGCGAGGAAGCGAGGATACCAAAAATGACGTGCAGGAGGTTTATTTTATTGGCATATTGTCTCAAAATCCCTGGAGACAGAGACAGGTGAGCTTCCTGTGCAGGTATGGAAGCAAGAGGCAGCGGGGTCTATAGTCAGATGAAGAGCTGGAAGATTGTTCTTGTGTGTGTCCCCTTCTATTTTCTGAAGACAAAGAATACACCTTATTTTAACCTCAGTTTCCCCTTATCTATTTTATAAATTTCTCTTAATCTTTTCCTAATGAATTCCCATATTTCAGTGTTATCAACTTGTGGTCTACACATATCCAGCATGTATCAGTATTATTGAGAAGGATGTGTCTCTGAGAAAAGGAGGCTCCATCTTGCCTGTTGCTCCCATAGAAAGTGAATGAATTAATGCATTAATTTACTCAACAGATATTGATTGAACAGCTGTTGCACCCTTGAGAGATTTCTGATTCCCCAGCAAAATGTTGGAACAACCAAATACTGTAAATAAGGAATTTCTGTCAATAAGGATAAAACTATCTTGATTTTTAGAAAAAGCAGCCCTTCCTTCTGTCTGCTGTTTCTTACACAGATACACACAAGAGAACATTGTGCACAGAATCACACTTGGTTGTGTGCCTTGGTTGTTTTCAGGACCAGCCTGTAGGGCTTTCTGTAGGCACCGTTCTTACTGGGTGTGACCCACCTGGGAAGATGGCCTGGGGGAGCCCTCTGCCACCCAGTGTCAGCAGGGGGCACGGAGCGGCTGGGCCACCCAGGCCACTGTGTCATTGTCGTGACCCCAGATTTGAGCTCCTGTCTTTGACAAGACCTTTCATGGTTGTTGTTAAAATTAAATGTCACGCAAAGAATTCTGTGCTCAGTACGTCTTAGATCCTTCCACCCCCATTGTTCCTCTCCCTTCACTGTCACATGAGAAACAACTCTCTCTCTCACTCTCTCGTTGAATTTTTTGTATTTTATTAGTACGTGACTCGGGTAAAGCTGTCTGATCCTCCGCATGCAGTAGCCCGGGAAGCTTCAGAGGCAGAGCCCTGGCCCCTTCTGGAGGCAGCCCCTCTCTTGACTGTGTCTGCTCAGTTGCACTTGTCTGGGAGGAAGTTCCAAGGTGGGGAAGGGGGCAGAGTGTGGGACGTGTCCTGGGGTGAAAGCAGCCATGCTGAGAGGTGCTGGTGGGCACCAGGGGCTTCCAGCCATTCAGTGCTCCCTGATCCGGGTGCACTGCAGGCTTGGAGTTACTTCTCTACTAATGTGGTGTATGCTGTTTACTGAGTGTGAAGTTTATTGAGTATGAAATTACAGCCTCAAAGGGAATATAATCTCACTGAGAACAAGGGGGCAGAGACAAGAGGGTAGTTGGTGAAATAGTAACAGATGTGTACAGTATGTGGGAAGACCCTTTGAAAAGCTGATACCTTTGTCTGGTTATTTCTCTTTTAACAGTCTACCAGAAAGAAATATTCAGAAATGTAGACAAAGACTCATGCCACATCTTAGTTTTAATAGCACAAAAGCAAAAGTGAACTCAGTGTTCAATGATCAATGAAAATAAAGTTGAAATTGAAGTCACTCAGTTGTGTCTGACACTTTTGACCCAATGGGCTGTAGCCTACCAGGCTCCTCCATCCATGGGATTTTCCAGGCAAGAGTACGGCAATAGGTTGCCATTTCCTTCTCCAGGGGATCTTCCCAACCCAGGGATCTAACACAGGTCTCCCACATTGCAGGCAGATGCTTTACTGTCTGAGCCACTAGGAAAGCTGTGTAAAAATGTTGGTACAAATTGAAATAGTAGAACATTCAGTTTAGTCACTCAGTTGTGTCCAATTCTTTGCGACCCCATGAACTGCAGCACGCCAGGCTTCCCTGTCCATTACCAACTCCTGGAGCTTGCTCAAACTCATGTCCATCAAGTCAGTGATGCCATCCAACCATCTTGTCCTCTGTCGTCCCCTTCTCCTCCTGCCCTCAATCTTTCCCAGCATAAGGGTCTTTTCCAATGAGTCAGTTCTTTGCATCAGGTGGTCAAAGTATTGGAGGTTCAGCTTCAGCATCAGTCCTTCCAGTGAACATTCAGGACTGATTTCCTTTAGGCTTGACTGGTTTGGTCTCCCTGCTATCCAAGGGACTCTTAAAAGTCTCTCTAATACCACAGTTCAAAAGCATCAATTCTTTTGGGGCCCAGCTTTCTTTGTGGTCCAGCTCTCACATCCATGTTGTTGTAGTTTAGTCACTCAGTCATGTCTGACTCTTTGCGACCCCATGGGATTCTCCAGTCAAGAATACTGGAGTGGGTTGCTGTTTCTTTCTCTCTCACATCCATACATGACTACTGAAAAAAACCCCCATAACTTTGACTAGATGACCTTTGTTGGCAAAGTAATGTCTCTGCTTTTTAATATGCTGTCTAGATTGGTCATAGCTTTTCTTCCAAGGAGCAAGCATCTTTTAATTTCATGGCTGCAGCCACTATCTGCAGTAATTTTGGAGCCCACGAAAATAAAGTCTCTCTCTGTATCCATTGTTTCCCCATCTATTTGCCATGAGGTGATGGGACTAGATGCCATGATCTTAGTGTTTGAATGTTGAGCTTTAAACCAGCTTTTTCACTCTCCTCTTTCACTTTCATCAAGAGGCTCTTCAGTTCCTCTTCATTTTCAGCTATGATGGTGGTGTCGTCTGCATATCTGAGGTTATTGCTATTTCTCCTAGTAATCTTGATTCCCGCTTGTGATTCAGCCAGCACATGATATATACCAAAGGAATATTTCATGCAAAGATGGGCTCAATAAAGTATGAGCCCATGATTCAGCATTTTGCATGATATACTCTGCATGTACGTTAAATAACCAGGGCAACAGTATACACCTTTGATGTACTCCTTTCCCAATTTTGAACCAGCCCATTTTTCGACATCAGGTTCTAACTGTTGCTTCTTGACCAGCATACAGATTTCTCAGGAGGCAGGTAAGGTGGTCTGGGTTTGCCATCTCTTAAAGAATTTTTCACAGTTTGTTGTGATCCACGCAGTCGAAGGCTTTAATATAGTCAATGAAGCAGATGTTTTTCTGGAAGTCTCTTGCTTTTCGATCCAGTGGATGTTGGCAGTTTGATCTCTGGTTCCTCTGCCTTTTCTAAATTCAGCTTGAACATCTGGAAGTTCTTGGTTTATGTACTGTTGAAGCCTCACTTGGAGAATTTTGAGCATTACTTTGCTAGTGTGTGAGATGAGTGCAATTGTGCAGTAATTTGAACATTCTTTAGCATTGCCTTCCTTTGAGGTTGGAATGAAAACTGACCTTTTCTAGTCCTGTGGCTACTTGTAAGTTTTCCATATTTGAGTGTAGCACTTTAATAGCATCATCTTTGAGGATTTGAAATAGCTCAGCTGGAATTCCATCAGCTCCACTAGCTTTGTTCATAGTGATGCTTCTAAGGCCCACTTGACTTTGCATTCCAGGATGTCTGGCTCTAGATGAATGATCACACCATTTTGGTTATCTGGGTCATTAAGATCTTCTTTGTATTCTTGGCTCCTCTTCTTAATATCTTCTGCTTCTGTTAGGTACATACCGTTTCTGTACTTTATTGAGCCCATATTTGCTTGAAATATTCCTTTGGTATCTCTAATTTTATTGATGAGATCTCTAGTCTCTCCCATTCTATTGTTTTCCTCTATTTCATTTCATTGAACACTGAGGAAGTCTATCTTACCTCTCCTTATTAGTCTTTGGAATGTTGCATTCAGATGGATATATCTTTCCTTTTCTCCTTTGCCTTTCACTTCTCTTCTTTTCTCAGCTATTCATAACCCTCCTCGACAACCATTTTGCCTTTTTGCATTTCTTCTTCTTGTGGATGGTTTTAATTACTGCCTCCTTATGATTTACAAACCTCTGTTCATAGTTCTTCAGGCATTCTGTCTATCAGATCTAATCCCTTGAATCTATTTGTCACTTCTGCTGTATAATAAAAATTGTTGTTGTTAAGTTACTGAGTTGTGTCTGACTCTTTTGTTACCCCAGGGACTGTAGCCTACCAGGCTCCTCTGTCTATTGAATTTTCCAGGCAAAATACTGGAGTGGGCTGCCATTTGCTTCTCCAGGAGTCCTTCACATCCCAGGGATCAAACTTGCATCTCCTGCATTCACACGTGGATTCTATACCCCTGAGCCACCAGGGAAGCCCAGTAGTAAAAATGAATGTTTTCAAAACCATGTCCTCATGGGCTAGTGTTCGTATAATATCAAGTAAAAACTGGAATATGAAATTTTTTGAACAGAATAATCCCACTTTTAGGAGACTACCTGTCTACATTCTGAAGTAAATCAAAGTATTGATGTTAGCGAGTATATGAGAACTGACCAAACAATCTCTTCCTGTTAGCTTACAAAATTCATCTGTTTTCAATTTCTGTCTTGATGGAAATATTTACATTGACCTAGCCAAAGAAATATAAAGCCAAAAAAACTATAAAGAAAGCTGAGTGACAAAGAATTGATTCTTTTGAACTGTGGTGTTGGAGAAGACTCTTGAGAGTCCCTTGGACTGCAAGGAGATCCAACCAGTCCATCCTGAAGGAGAGCAGTCCTGAATATTCATTGGAAGGACTGATGTTGAAGCTGAAACTCCAATACTTTGGGCAACTGATGGGAAGCTGACTCATTGGGAAAGACCCTGATGCTGGGAAAGACTGAAGGTGGGAGGAGAAGGGGATGACAGCAGTTCAGATGGCATCACTGACTCGATGGACATGAGTTTGAGTAAACTCCGGGAATTGCTGATGGACAGGGAAGCCTGGCGAGCTGCAGTCCGTGGGGTCGCAAAGAGTCAGACGCGGCTGAAAAACTGAACTGAACTGAGCCAAAGAAATGAAGTTTATTTCTATTTGAAAACACTAAATGACCAGTCTTGCTCTGCTCTTATTTTCCGTATCCAGTGCTGTTTTGCGCGGTGCCTTCTTCTTATGCTGGACTGTTGTGTTTGTCACTGCATTCGAGGCCCAGTCTTTTGAAGCAAACAGTGGAAACCACACAGACATGGATTATTTTTATAGTCAGGCATTCTACAAGGAAGTGAGTGCCCATGGCCTCAGCCGTGTTAATGGAGATAAACGTTCAGGGTTTCTCTGCCGCTCTGGGAGTCAGCACATGGGCGTGACCCAGCACATCAGAAGGCAGTGACCGCTTCTGCAGGCCTGATGGTCACACTGGAGGCTAAGTCAGGAAATCAAGAGGGTCAGGCCCGAAAGGGAATGGGGGCATGTTGCCGGTTGGTTTCCTTCCTGGAAGATGCACTCCCTCTAGATCTGACCTGGTGAACATCGGTGACTGTGTCTGTGTGTGGGGGGTGTCCCAGGCACTCGGCGTCTTCAGGCCTTTCGTCCCTGCAGGCTGAGGCCTGTTGTCCTCGTTTTGTCTGGTCCTTTGGTCAGTATTTGCTGAGTACCTGCTCCCTGCCAGTCCTCGCAGGGGCGCCTGTTGTCTGATGTCCGACTGGAAGCACATGCTAACTGGTTAATTCCTTTACTTTCGGTCTCAAAGCTACACTGTGCTCCTAACCCGTCACCCTCAGCTGAAGGCCTTTCCCTGGAGGAATCAGCCTGCCTCCTAGAGGCAGAGTAAAAGTGGCAGGATGCTTTCATCACACTCTGGGTGAAAGATGCTGGGTAGAAATGTGTAGCTAACAATTTCAGAGAGAATAGTCCTCCAGATAGCAGTTCCTGTCATGTTTTATTATTTTCCTTCCCAATAAACTGTTGGTAAAGAAATTCTATTATACCTTACTTTAAAACAAAGTACAAGAGTTGCCTTACAATTTTATCATGTGGTTGGATAGTGTATTTCCCTGATGCTTTATACTCATGAAGAAATAATTTTCTGTGATTCCACTAAGGATACTGACTTATGTAAGTAGCTTCTAATTTGAAGGGTTTTCAAACATGATGGAAGTCTTTGTGTTAATGAATAATTATATCTGACTATCTACTGATCAGTCTATCAGAAGTTAATATTTCCTTCAGTTCCATTCAGTTCCGTTGTGTCCAACTCTTTGCGACCCCAGGGACTGCAGCACACCAAGCCTCCTGGCCCATCACCAACTCCCAGAGTTTACTCAAATTCATGTCTACTGAGTCTGTGATGCCATCTAACTGTCTCATCCTCTGTCGTCTCCTTCTTGTGCCTTCAGTCTTTCCCAGCATCAGGGTCTTTTCAAATGAATTGGTTCTTCAGATCAGGTGGCCAAAGTATTGGAGTTTCAGCTTCAGCATCAGTCCTTCCAATGAACACCCAGGACTGATCTCCTTTAGGATGGACTGGTTGGATCTCCTTGCAGTCCAAGGGACTCTCAAGAGTCTTCTCCAACACTGCAGTTTATTATTTTTTTTATTTTTTATTTTTTAGTTTCACAATATATATATATTTTTAATTATTAAATTTATTTATTTTTTTAATTACTACAATACTGTATTTGTTTTGCCATACATTGACACGAATCAGCCACAGGTGAACACAATCTCCCAATGCCGAAGCCCCACCCACCTCCTACCCCACATCCTCTACTTGAATCATCCTGTGCATCAGCCCCATGCAGTTTAAAAGCCTCATTTCTTTGGTGCTCAGCTTTCTTTATAGTCCAACTTTCACATCCACAAATGACTACCGTTGACCTCCTTCCCTACACATGAATGTTATTAATTGCTGAATCTAGCCCCTTAGTGCATCTCTGTAAGAACAGCCCTGAATGGTATACCGACTTATTCCCCTGCTCACAGCACTCCTGCTCGTGTCTTTTCTGTTTGTTTGCTTACTAAATATTCACATCAGCTCTTTGGAGTTTGTATGATTGTGTGCAGCATTTCATGCAGGTATTGAAATACAGAGTGTCAAGAATATCAATATGGGGAGAAAAATGATGTGATATTACGAGCTCGGTTCCCCTCTTTTAGTTGTTTCATAGGTAGGTGTAGGAAAAGTCCTCATGCTGGCCTGGCCTGCATGTTCTTTGAATGCTCATGTGGCTTTTGTCTACTCTGTTTCCCATGTGTGTCCCCAGAAGGAACCAATGAGTTTAAAATATGCACCTGTCTAAACTCCGCAGGGAAATATTAGGGAGTTCGCAAAGCTCAAAGGGGTTTAAGTTGAGAATTCAACAATGGTATTGTTCTGGTGAGAGTTGTGTGCAGTGAAAAATCATTCTTTATCTGGTGGGAAGAAGTCTTGAAAACTTGAGTTGAAATGAAAGGCTTGTTGTAGTAAGTAGTGCTTATTTGTGTCTACTGGTTTGTTTTCTGTTATTTCCTTTGATTTATTATTGTTTGATGATTGCCTTTATTTTTTATCAAATAGATCACATATTTCCTGAAAATAACTACATTTTTAAAACAAGCAGAATCATGAAATCAGTGTTGCTCACAAATATAACTTATGGATGAAAATAATATTATTAATTGATTAAAAAGTTTAAAAAGAGAGGTTGCATCATTCATATTAGTGTTGTTGAAATTAAAGTAATAGCTAAAAGGATAATGCCAGTATGACTGAATGTTGAACCCAAATTTTATATATAATTGTTTTGACAAGAGTTATTTGCCACTTTCTTTAAGAGGGGTACATGTGTGAATTCATTTGTTGCTTACAAAGGTCCTTTGAGGAAAATATATTAATATTAACCCTTTAAGACTTTTATTTTATTCAAATGTAGTTGATTTTCAATGTTGTTAATTTCTGCTGTATAGCACAGTGGTTCAGCCATGCATACATTCTTTTCATCCTCTTTTCCATTATGTTTAGTCACAGGGTGGTGAATGCAGCTCCCTGTGCTGCACAGTAGGACTTGGTTATTTATCCGCTCTCTGTATGACAGTTTTCATCCGCTACCCCAAACTCCCCACCCTCCCTTCTCTGCCATCCTCAGCCCCTGGCAACCCCAAGTCTGTTCTCGAAGTCTGTGAGATTGTTTCACAATGAAGTTTTGTTGTGTCATATTTTACATTCCACGTATAAATGGTATCACATGGTATTTGTCTTCCTCTACCTGACTTGCTTCACTTAGTATGTTAGTTTCTAGGTCAATGCATGTTGCTTCGAATGGCATTATTTCACTCTTTTTCATGGCTGAATAGTATTCTGTTGCACATACATACCGCATCTTTATCTGTCCGTGAACGCTTAGGTTGCTTCCATGTCTTGGCTATTGTGAATAGCGCTGCTGTGAACATAGGTATACTTGTATCTTTTTGAATTACAGACTTTTTCTGGATATGTGCCAGGAGTTGAATTGCTGGATCATATTGTAGTTCTGTTTTTAGTTTTTTGAGGAAATTCCATACTGTTTTTCATAGTGGTTACACCAATTTACATTCCCACCAATAGTGTAAGAAGGTTTCTTTCTCTAGGAACCCTCTCCAGTATTTGTAGATATCTTAGTAATGGCCATTCTGACCAGTGTGTGGTGGTGAATCATTGTAGTTTTGACTTGTGTTTCTCTGATATTTACAGATGTTGAGCATCTTTTCAGGTGCCAGTTGGAGAAATGTCTATTTAGGTCCTCTGCCCATTTTTCACCTTTTTTTTTTTTTTTTGGTATTAACTCTTTTTTTAATTGATGAGGAGACAGAGGTGCAATTGGGTTGAGTAATTTTTGCCATATCATACAGCCAGGAAAATGTAAGTGAAAGATTCAAGTTCAGACATTCTGAGCTCTGAATATTTCTTCTTACCTTCTGAATCATACTTCTCATTAGGCCAATCATTAATATTTGTGTAAAATCCAGGCAAAAATCACACAAAAACATTAAAATGGCCTTAAAATGTAAGGGGAGAGTAATGGCCATGACTGTGAGTGAGATGAAGGCGGGCTCAGCTCCCCCTTTGCCCTCTGTGGCCTTGGGCCAGCCTCTCCAGCCTGTCCGCGGGGTGTCCTACTCGGTACAGTGGGAGCAGTGTGTGTGTGTGTGTGTACACTGGGAAACTGTAGCTTTCATTCTGTAAATCTATTGTCCCTCATGTTCCTTATCACTGAATCAGTGAGTTTTAGTGTTTCAGGAAATGGGACATCACTAACGGAAGGAAAATATATTTTCTCAGTTTGGACCATCAAAGCAAAGCAGACATTTGTTAGGCTTCTCCAGAGTTTAATAGATTTGAAAACTGGTTATTTTTTTTTTCCTTTTGTTCATTTGTTCTAAATTTCCTTTTGAGGGTGTTGGTGTTCCTTCCATAATGACAGAGAAAATACTCCTTTTGCTTGATATGGGTGGGCCATTTATGGGTTCAGTTTACGCATCCATTTTATAATATTTAGTGAATGCCTTTATGGGTTTCCCTGGTGACTCAAACCAGAAAGAATCTACCTGCAATACAAGAGACCTGGATTCAGTCCGTGGGTCTGGGGAGATCCCCTGGAGAAGGTAATGGCTATCCACTCCAGTATTCTTACCTGGAGAATTCCACAGAGGAGCCTGGTGGGCTGCAGACCATGGGGTCACAAAGAGTTGAACACAACTGAGCAACTTTCACTTTATGCCCCAGGCCTTGTTCTAGGTTTACATCTAGGGTTATGTCAGGGAAGAGAGTCAAGCCGTTGCGTTCTGGAATTGACAGCCTGTGGAAAGACAAACAACAGCAACATGTGAGCATAGCCCTGTGTGTCCTGTGGGGATGTCTGCTCTGGAGCTTGAGAAGCTGAACAGAGCAGGAGCATGGGCCAGGGGCAGCAGTCAGGGAGGCCCCTGTTTGAGGCGGGGATCTGGGTGTGTACCTGGAGGAGGTGAGGCAACAGGTCATGACTAAAGGAAAGACACTTTGAGTAGAGGGGATAGAGAGGGTAAAACTTTTGCTTGAGGAAAAAAAGCAGAAACAGATTTGTTTTTGGCACAAGGGGTTGGGGGAGAAAGGAGATATTGAGAAAGGGCGGAGAACCCCTCTTACACACAGGGCACTTTGGGGCATGTCACTGAAATCTTTAGAAACCCCCTTCTGCCCTGATGCTTTTTCTGCAGGAGTCATGCACAACAGCTTCAGGCCTTTAAGAGCCCTGGACATTAGCTTGGTGCCTTTGTCCAGTGGGGCTTGGGAGGATGGGGCAAGGTGATGGTCGAGGTGTGCTGTCCTGTTCCCTGGTCTCCCCGGGTCTGTGTGCCCTCAGGATGGCAGTGGGGAGGAGGGCCCTCTCGACAGGGGTGGTGGGCAGGACTGTGAGACCGGGAGCTCCAGACTTGTTGTCTGCTTGTCACTTCTGAAGGCCAGTTGTAGGAAATTATGCTCTGCAGTCTCTAGACTGAGGAGTAGAGCGTTCTGAACACACTGCAGCTGGGACCGTAGAGAAGGCAGAGACCCAATAACATTGCATGTCTGCCCTCCACACAGAGAAGGCAGGAACCCCATGCTTTCCCATCACTATCCCCCGACCCCACTGGGAAGACAGGGATCCCATGCTGTCCCATCACTGCCTCCCACTCCACTGAGAAGGCAGGGACCCCATGCTGTCCATCACTGGCCTTAGTCCTCTACTGCTAAGCCAACAGATGTCATCTTGGAGATGATCTGGAAAAGCAGGTGGGATCCAAGACTAGAATAGATTAAAAAAAAAAAAGAAGAGTATAAGTATGTATTTTAGAGGTAAATTATTGAATCAGATTTGTTTTACTCATGTATTCTCAGTGTTAGCTATACCCAAAGTGTGAATCTTCTTGAGGCTGATCACACAGAAAGCTACATTTTCACTGCACATTTCAGTGTCATATGAGCAAATTTATAAAAATAGATGTGTTTAAATTGCTTGACACAAAACCTGGTCTATATAAGGGGCTAAAATAAAAAGTCACCTGATGGTGTGATATGGGCTAATATATCTAGGAGGGGTCAGAGATATTCTGAAAAGTGGCACACAAATGGAAACATGAGAGTTCTTTAAGTTTGAAAGATCAGGAACAGTCCTAAAGCACTGGTGTGGTGAGATCTGAAATTCATCAGTGGTGACTCTTCTAGAGTCCCTTGGACTGCAAGAAAATTCAGCCAGTCTATCCTAAAGGAGATCAGTCCTGGGTGTTCATTGGAAGGACTGATGTTGAAGCTGAAACTCTAATACTTTGGCCACTTGATGTGAAGAGCTGACTCATTTGAAAAGACCCTGATACTGGGGAAGATTGAGGGCAGGAGGAGAAGGGGACGACAGAGGATGAGATGATTGGATGGCATCACCGACTCAATGAAGATGGGTTTGGGTAGACTCTGGGAGCTGGTGATGGACAGGGAGGCCTGGCGTGCTGCAGTTCATGGGGTCGCAAAGAGTCAGACACGACTGAGCGACTGAACTGAACTGAACGTCTAGATTACGATGTTGTTGTTGTTGTTTAGTCAGTAAGTTGTGTCCAACTCTTTGCAACCCCATGGGCTGTAGCCCTGCTAGGCTTTTCTGTCCATGGGATTTCCTAGGCAAGCAAACTGGAGTGGTTTGCCATTTCCTCCTCCAGGGGATCTTCCTAACCCAGGGATCGAATGGATGTCTTCTGCATTGGCAGGCTAATTCTTTATTCCTGAACCACTGGGAAAGCCCTTTTGGAAATTTTTGGTTATATAAACTGGTCTCTCCCTTATGAGTATCTTGCATTGCCAATATGTGCAGTGTGGCCAAGGCGGTTACCTGCTCACAAAATCCATGGTCTCTTCTCTCCCTGACATGCAGTAAACTGCATTCCCCAGCCTTTCGTGGAGTCAGGTGTGATTTTGTGCTTGAGTCCCCTGGAAGTGAGCCCCTTCTAGCTGTGGCTGATATACACCCTGTGAATGTTCTGGATGAAGACTGCCCAGACTAACCTTGGAAGCTGTGTGTTGAAGGAGACAGAGTCTCCATATGCTTGGGGACCCAAATGAGTGGAAAGGACCACTTGCGTAGTGCTATCACATATGAAGAATTAAGTTTTGATGGTGTTTGTGTCTGGGATCTTATTGATACAGCTGCCCTAACTAATCAGTCTAATCTGATATAAGCAAGATATGGTAAACCATTTGACAGAGCACCCCTCAGCTTTTCCCTCATAAGAGTGTCTCTTTTCTATTTAAGTCTTATCTTTAGGTATGTGATTGAGGAGGGTAAGAATTAATCTGTTTAACTTTGAAAAAATATTTTAATAATAGACTCTAAGGCAGTAAGAACTCTACTCAGATTATATTTTAGTTAGTACAAATACTGTACTTTAGTGTTTCGCAGGTATGTGGTTTAGAATTTCTGACATGATGTATATTATAATTTTGAACAAATAAGTATATTGTAGATAATGAAAGCCAGATTTCTCATTGTCAGAGAGTAGAATGACAAATAAGGATGCGGGCGACTAGAATGAACCCTGCCATCTGTGCACACTTGGGTTTTTAAATATATGTATACAAAGAGAGATATATAGGAATGGATACAGACGAGTGGGAAGTGTTTAAGTGTGCATAGACTTGGATGCCCCAGGCCTATCCACTGGTGCCCAGGAGACGGTGATACTTCAGTAGCAATGACCACACCTAACTTCAAAAAATCTTGTTTTTTAAATATTCTCCAGTAAAAACCAGTACTCCTTGAAGTGATTGCAGAGCTGGTGCAGGGAAAGAATGAGATGAGCCTAGACTATCTTTCTGTATTGGAGAGTAAGGAAGTGTTGAAAAGTGATGGAACTTGATTGAAAAAAATATAGGAACCAAGTTGAAGAGTCTTCCAGTGACCATGTCTGGGACAATTTGAGCAAGAAAGAAGGATAAGAATGAATATAACTTGGAGAATAAAAGTAACTCACAGAATGAGGAATCCGTGAATTCACACAGGTACAGATAAGTAATTCAGTGAATAAAAATGTAAATAAGCAAATAAGGAAGGAAGCACTCCGCCATGTTACAGTGGATCTGGAGAATCACCCTTTAGTAGGCATCATAGCAACAGCTGGTTCAGGCAAGAGTGGCCTCTGTGTGCTAAAATCAGTGGGTGAAGTTTTGATGGGAAACAGTATTTGCCTAGTTTCAAAGTATCTCCCTATAAGATATGTATTGATTACAAGAGGAAGTGATAGTGAGTTTCCCATGAAGAAAACTCTGCAGATATCAGCTTAACCAAGTGATGGAAGTCACCTTTCCAGCTTTGGCACAAATAGACATCCCACATCTGATACAAGGCACTGAGAGGAACAGCTTGTTGCTTCTGTGATGTTCTTACCCCAGACACAGAGCCTAAACTGAATCATGAGGACACACCAGGCAAATCCAAACTGTGGACAGTCTGCAAGATATCTTGCCAGTACTCCTCAAAATACTCAAAGAGTACGAGCAACAAAAGATTGACAGAGGGTTTAAGATTCCAGAGACTAAGGGGCTAAGACAACAAAATGCAACATGCGATCCTGATTTGGATCTTGTTCCAGAAAGGGATATTAGTGGATCTGTAGGTGAAATGTGAGTAAGTCCTGTAAGTGAGAACCCCATTGCTGATTTCCTGGTTTTGACCATTTCACTCTGGTTCTATATGATCTTAGCGGGGGAAGCAGGGGCGATGTTTTATGGGAAAATGTTTGTACTACTTTTGCAACGTTGTCAGTCTGAAATTATTTCAAATGAAGAATTCACAACATACAGAAATTAGAAATAATTCACATGTAACTGTCATTACTCATTGCTTGCTATGTAGTGAAGCCTCTCTTTGTCACTTTGGAGGTGTAAACTTATTTGAACGTCTTGCATGGTACCTGGGAAGACAGCTGAAGTTACCAGCCACTTAAACTTTCCCAAGAAAATATATAATCCATTGGGACATTTTCCTACAAGAATCTAGACTTAACTTGTGTGTTCCAGGTGCCTCTCCCTAAGAACCAGTTCATTCTACAGAAACATTCTGTCGAAATTTTGCACCAGGCACAGCTCTGTAAGGAGCGGGTGAATAAGGAACGGCATTTGTCCTCAAGGATGTTACGTGTTGCTAGTGGCATTTGGCAGGTTACAACCAACTTAACTGCATGTGTTTTATGCTACCTGTGCTGAGATAGCCCAGAAGGGAGTAAGGGGAACCACTGATGTTACCAGATTCATTTTGCAAGCAGAAAAGAAAGGATTGAAGAACAAGTGACATTTCAGAAAGATGGGCAGACTGTTCCCTAGGAGAAGATTATTCTCAGTCAAGAGCTCTGCATAAGCAAAGGAAAACAAATACGAAAGCTTGGCTTGTTGGAGAACAGCTAGAACAGAGTGGTGAACATTTGGACTGTGGCTGCAGAAACATGTGAAGGAAACAAAAACACAGAAGAGGTGTCTCCAGATTGCAGATGTGCTGCTGAGGGATCTGCTCGTTCCTTGTGGATAGAGTTTGTTTCTGAAAAGAAATGCAGGGAGGAACACTGCTACAGTTGTTTGATGCCAGTTTCTTTTCTCTTTGGAAATAACCAGTTGAGCTTCGGGAGTGGTGGGTGCTGGTTTGCCTAATGGGCAGGAAGAGAGAGAGGGAGGCAGTGATAACCTTGGTTCCCAACGTCACAGAGACAGCAGCCATGGCTGGAGGCCAGGTGTGTGTCCCCGTCGGCTGACTCCATGCCCCAGAGGTGTTTAGCTCTGTGTCTGCATGCACAGGCACTGTCTCCATGTGTGTAGACACAATTACTTGCTTAAATTAAACCTGAGAAACTCATTCTTTGCAAACTTATAGCTGATGAGGGCCAGAGCTCGATATTTTTTAGTGTAGATTGCCTGCCAAAGCAATAAAGCTATCCTTGTCCACTTCACCCAAAATTCTGTCTCTGAGATTCAGTTCGGCACCAGTGTACAGATAAGCTGAGCTTTCTGCATCATTATCAGGATGTAGAATAATAAAAAGTGCCTATAGCAAAGAAGGATACAACATTCCGAAGACTCAAATTATTTTATCATGGAAAAGGTACATGATATGTATAGGCCTATTCAGAGCACACGTAATTTTATATTGTGACCTTCATAATATTAGTGTCACAGATTTCTTCAGCAAACTGAGTAGGGTTTTCCTATGAGTTTTCTCTGATTTGTGTGACCCCTTCCTCTTCTTATTAATGTGCTTATCCTGGGCAGAACTTGAAATATTCTTAATGGAAATACTAAGGCCCTTTTGGGTGACATTTTGGAAGCTACTCTGAAAGCCTCAGGATTGAGAGTTTTTGTATTTTTATTAAAATGAAGTCACTTTCCTGGGAGAGGAATGCTAAAATCGAAAATAATACACAGCTCTGATAATATGAGGCAAAGCAGTGGGCAGAGAAAGGAGTGGAGGGACTCCAGGAGGCGGGGGGTCCAGTGAGGCCAGGCCAGTTCTGACACACACAGGCAGAGAATCAAAGGCAAGCCTTTTAGAACCAAGGACTGCATTTGAATGGGTAGCAGCAGTAATCCCCAGTTCTCTAGTTAGTCATTGTATTTCTAAAGGAATAACTTTGCATTGGGCTTCAGTTTCCTCCTCTATTAAATTAAAAGGGTTACCAAGCTGATGGGTAAGGATGCTGCCAACCTTGAAATTCAGATATCAGGGCTGAATGTTAAAGTTCATTGAACAAATTCCCTTCCAGTTTTCCTCTTCAACCCAGATCACATGTAAGAAGTGAACGTGAGAAGCCAGTTTCAATTTTGAGCCACATCTCATCTTGTGGTTGATTTTCCACTCTTTCACAAAATCTGTAAGTGATCCTGGAGGATGACCAACCAGAAGCCTCAGAGTTCCTGATCTTTGTGTCTCCATGAGGCAGGAAAGGGCAGAGCACAGCCTTTAAAAGAATGATATAGCCGTTAAGGACACTACATAAACTGGCTAGAACCAACGAGGTCCAGGTTGGCAAACGAGTCAGCTTGCACTAGACCTTGTACCTGATTATGCACACACTGTTAATACATCAGCTGAACGACACACTCACAAGTGCCACAACAGTTCTGAGGCTGACCATGAAAGGGCCAAAAGTAGGTGGTGGCCCAGTTCCTAGAACTCCCTGCCCCTGTCCCAGAAGAGCTGGAATAATTCTCATACTCATGAGCCTGTGGCATTGCCCAGCCCATAAAAACTAACCACTCATGCCTCTTGCCTTCTGAGGTGGCCCACACTCCATCTGTGGAATGTGTTTCTCTCTCACTTTCTGAGACAGACCAAATTCTGTCTATAGAATGTATATCTCTCTAAATAAACCTGCTTTCACTTTATTCTGGCTAGTTCTTTAATTCCTTCCTGCTTGAAGTCAAGGACCCTCACTTGGCACCCCATCCCAGGGTCTCACTGGAGACCTGGGATGTGACTGTCCTCTAACACCCCATTTTTTCTGCAACACCGTGTTCTCAAATTGTCTCTTATAGATGAGTAATTCAAATAGTCACCCAGAGATTTCAATAAAGTAGCTCTTAACTCTCTGTTTTGTGGGCTAGTTCTGCAGTTGTACAAACTGTCTTAGAACTGAACGCCAGCAGGCCCATTTATCCCCTCTGACAACCCAGTATGAAAAGGCTGAAAGATATGACACTGAAAGATGAACCCTCCAGGTCAGTAGGTGTCCAGTATGCAACTGGAAAGAGCAGAAAAATACCTTCAGAAGGAATGAAGAGGCTGAGCCTAAGCAGAAACATTGCCTAGCAGTGGATATGTCTAGTGGTGAAAGTAAAGTCCAATGCTATAAAGAACAGTGTTGCACAGGAACCTTGAATATTAGTTCCATGAATCCAGGTAAATTGAAAGTAGTCAAACAGGAGATGGCAAGAGTGAACATCAACATTTTAGGATTCAGTGAACTAAAATGAACAGGAATGGGTGAATTTAATTCAGATGATCATTATATCTACTACTGTGGATAAGAATCCTTAGAAGAAATGGAGTAGCCCTCATAGTCAACTAAGGGTCTGGGTGCAGTCTCAAAAACGACAGAATGATCTCTGTTCATTTCCAAGGCAAACCATGTAGTATCACAGTAATCCAAGTCTATGCCCCAGACACTAATGGTAAAGAGGCTGAAATTGAAAGGTTCTGTGAAGACCTACAAGACCTTCTAGAACTAACACCAAAAAAAAGATGTCCGTTTCATCACAGAGGACTGGAATATAAAAGTAGGAAGTCAAGAGATAACTGGAATAACAGGCAAGTTTGGCCTTAGAGTACAGAATGAAGCATGGCAAAGACTTACAGAGTTTTGCCAAGAGAACATACTGGTCAGAGCCAAAGCCTCTTCTAACAACACAAGAGATGGCTCTACACATGGACATTACCAGATGGTCAATACCAAAATCATATTGATTATATTCTCTGCAGCCAAAGTTGGAGAAGCTCTATGCAGTCAGCAAAAACTAGACCTCCTTGGAGCTGACTGTGGCTCAGATCATGAACTCCTTACTGCAGAATTCAGGATTAAAATGAAGAAAGTAGGGGAAAACTACTAGGCCTTTCAGCTATGACCTAAATCAGATCCCTTATCATTATACAGTAGAAGTGACAAATAGATTCAAGGGGTTAGATCTGATAGACAGAATGCCTGAAGAGCTATGAACAGAGGTTCATGATGTCGTATAGGAAGTGGTGATCAAAATTACTCCCTAGAAAAAGAAATGCAGAAAGGCAAAATGGTTGTCTGAGGAGGCCTTACAAATAGCTGAATAAAGAAGAGAAGCAAAAGGCAAAGGGGAAAAGGAAGGATATATATGTCTGAATGCAGAGTTCCAAAGAATAGCAAGGAGAGATAAGAAAGCCTTCCCAAGTGAACAATGCAGAAAAATCTAGAAACACAATAGAATGGGAAAGACTAGAGATATCTTCAAAAATTGGAAATACAAAGGGAATATTTCATGCAAAGATGGGCACAATTAAGGGCAGAAATGGTATGGACATAAGAAAAACAGAAAATATTAAGAAGAGGTGGCAAGAATACACAGAACTGTACAAAAGAGATCTTAATGACTCGGATAATCATGATGGTGTGATCACTCACCTAGAGCAAGACATCCTGGAATGCTAAGTCAAGTGGACCTTAGAAAGCATTCAGTTCAGTTCAGTTCAGTCGCTTAGTCATGTCCGACTCTTTGCAACCTCATTAATTGCAGCACACCAGGCCTCCCTGTCCATCACCAGCTCCCAGAGTTTACCGAAACCCGTGTCTGTCGAGTCTGTGATGCCATCCAGCCATCTCATCCTCTGTTGTCCCCTTCTCCTCTCCCCCAGTCCCTCCCAGCATCAGAGTCAACACCAATGACTCAACTTCCAGTGAGTCAACTCTTTGCATGAGGTGGCCAAAGTATTGGAGTTTCAGCCTCGGCATCAGTCTTTCCAATGAACACCCAGGACTGAGCTCCTTCAGAATGGACTGGTTGGATCTCTTTGCAGTCCAAGGGACTCAAGAGTCTTCTCCAACACCACAGTTCAAAAGCATCAATTCTTTGGTGCTCAGCTTTCTTCACAGTCCAACTCTCACATCCATACATGACCACTGGAAAAACCATAGCCTTGACTAGAGGGACCTTTGTTGGCAAAGTAATGTCTCTACTTTTGAATATGCTATCTAGGTTGGTCATAACTTTCCTTCCAAGGAGTAAGCGTCTTTTAATTTCATGGCTGCAGTCACCATCTGCAGTTTCTTTGGAGCCCAAAGAAATAAAGTCTGGCACTGTTTCCACTGTTTCCCCATCTATTTCCCATGAAGTGATGGGACCGGATGCCATGATCTTGGTTTTCTGGATGTTAAGTTTTAAGCATTACTACGAACAAAACTAGCAGAGGTAATGAAATTCCAGTTGAGCCATTTCGGATCCTAAAAGATGATGCTGTTAAAGTGCTGAATTAAGTATGTCAGCAAATTTGGAAGACTCTGCAGTGGCCACAGGACTGGCAAAGGTCAGTTATCATTCCAATCCCAAAGAAGAGCAATGCGAAAGAATGTTCCGACTACTGCACCTCCTGGAGAAACATGTATGTAGGTCAAAAAGAAGCAATTAGAAATGGACATGTAACAGTGGACTGGTTCAGAAGTGGGAAAGGAGTACATCGAGGCTGTATTCATTGCCCTGGTTATTTAACTTCTGTGCAAAATTCATCTGGAGAAGGCAATGGCAGCCCACTCCAGTACTCTTGCCTGGCAAATCCCATGGATGGAGGAGCCTGGTGGGTTGCAGTCCATGGGGTTGCTAGGAGTCGGATATGACTGAGCAACTTCACTTTCACGCATTGGAGAAGGAAAAGGCAACCCACTCCAATGTTCTTGCCTGGAGAATCCCAGGGATGGGGGAGCCTGATGGGCTGCCGTCTGTGGGGTCGTACAGAGTTGGACACGACTGAAGTGACTTGGCGGCAGCAGCAGCAGCAGCAGAGTCCATCATGTGAAATGCCAGGCTGCATGAAGCTCAAGCTGGAATCAAGATTGCTGGGAGACATATAAATAATCTCAGATATGCAGATGACCTCACTACCCTAATGACAGAAAGCGAAGAGGAACTAAAGAGCCTCTCGTTGAAGATGAAAGAGGGGAATTAAAAAGCAGGCTTAAATCTCAGCATTCGAAAAACTAAGATTCATAACATTTGGTTCCATTACTTCATGGCAGATAGATGGGGGAAAAATGAAAATAGTGACAGACCCTATTTTCTTGGCTCCAAAATCATTGCAAACTATGACTGCAGCCATTAAATTAAAAGAGCCTTACTCCTTGGAAGAAAAGCTATGACAAACCTAGACAGCATATAAAAGCAGAAGCATCACTTTGTTGACAAAGGACCATGTCGTCAAAGCTATAGTTTTTCAGTAATCATGTACAGATACGAGAGGTGGACCATAAAGAGGACTGAGCACCAAAGAATTGATACTTTTAAGTTGTGGTGATGTGGAAGACTCTTGAGAGTCCCTGAGACTGAGGTTATTCTATAAAATCTTCCAGGTCATGGATGGTGCAGCCAAAATCTGTCAGTTTGGCTCTTTCTTGGTGTCTCATTGGACTCATGAGGATCCAGGAGCAGGGTTGCTGCGAACATGGGATTGGGGACCCTCAAACACCTTTCAAGAGGGTTAGGTTTTCTGACCTCACTGCTGAATCCAGCATCTCCAGGCATCCATTTGCTTAAAAGCCACAGGTGTCCACCAGGCCTCCAGAAAGCTGATGGGAGACTTCTTCGTGGAAGGAGAATGAAGGCCTTGCAAAATGAGGTGTTTGATCTTTGTTCAACATTTCACATAGTGGTATGTTTTTAAAATTTTTCCTGGTGAGGTCTGATTTGAAGCCCACTTTTGAGTATTTGACTCAGTGATGAAATTGAAATCCTGTGAATGCTTTGAGATAAGAGAAAATGAATAGTATCTTTGAAATATCAGGAGGACTTGACTCACTGGATTAATAGTTTTCATGTTTCAGTCTTAGGTTTCATCTCCATTTCCCAGCTTCTATTTCAGTTTCCAATTTGAGGAATCTTTCTTCCTTTTGAAATAACTAGAAAATTTTATGGGACTGCATACTTAGCTATCTCTGTATAAAATGGTTCGGAAAAAATGTAAAAATTCATGAATCAGAGAACTCTTATTCTCGGGAAAAAAATATTTGTGGTTTAAGGGAAACCTGATTCTTCTGGGGGAAGGAGAGGAAAGAAGATTGAACAATGACTATTTTTTAGAAATATTTCTCTGTGGGTCTCTCAATACTCTGAACTCAATGTCAGCTACCTTCTGGTCTCTGAGTCACAGCACCCTGAGTCTCTGTCATACAGTTATTTAAGATCCCACATTACACAGTGCATGTGAGTGAAGGTGATCTGATAGCCAGGAGATGGGTAATTAGTGATGGCAGCTGGTACTGGGTGCAGGCAGTGCAGAGTCTGATGATTTATCAGGTTTGGGGATTGTTGATTTGGGTTATGGTATTAGCTATCAGGTTAGATTTTGCTTTTAATCCTTCCCCTTCTCATTCTAACCATCCTCATTTCTTGAACTAGTATGTGAGATCAATAATAAGGACTTGCCTTTCTGCAAATAGCTATGTTCAGACTGGTAACCTGATGTATCTCGTGACTGAAACAGTTGTTATTTTGTGGCAATAAGATGCAATATGTTCACCCCATCAGGCAATTTAAAACATGGTGTTTTGAAAGATAGTAAATATTCTTTACCTAATGTTATCACTCTTTAAAGACTGGAATATTTTAAATTTAGATTTTACATGCCAGTTTTTCAAAATGGAACCTATTGAAGTGTGAATAAAATTTATATGAACAATTTTAACAATTATCGACAGTTGCTTGAATCGCTGTGCCATGGGTTTTCATAGAACGGTTTCATCCCTGATTAGAAGTGTGACATTGGAAGAAAGCACGTTCAGTGTGTGGGGGTTGCCCACCTGAGTTCCTGGAAAGGGTCCGGTACTCGACTGTGGGTGTGGCTGTCCTAGAGTAGTCCACCCTGAGCCGCTGTGGTTCAGCCTGCTCCTCACCCATCGCTGTGCCGCTGCCACGGAACCAAAGCAAAGACCGTGGGCTGCTGTGCCGGCGGCGAGGATAATTACAGTCCAGAGCTAGTGGTATGTGCAGGGGAGGACGCAGGAGGAGCCACATGCCAGGTATAGGAGGGGGTCCCCGCTGATGGAAGGAGGGCCCTGCGTGTGCTCTGGAACAGACACTGGCTTAGAGGCGCTCTCTGTTAATAGCGTCATGCCCTTGCTGCATCAGGATCATCGTCCCACCTGCTTTTCATTCCTGGAGGGGTCTCCACCTCCACTGTAACCTGCACTGCGGCGCATGCCTGCACATTCGGGGGAGAGGGGTCAGCCTGGGGCATTTAGTTGCCGAAAGCCATTCTGCAGTTTGTATCCTCTAGGGTTCTGGGAGGAAAATCAATCACAATCTTAGTTTTGAAGATGAGACTTTTCTGTTTCCTTCTGACAGTAAGGGTATCGATCAGCAAGAGTTGGATGGATTTCTGTTAGGTGTGGGGAATTCCTGTAAAACTGTTTCTCATTCTCTTTGAAAACCAGCTTCTGTCTTCACAGTGGCTGTGAAAGAACACAGCTTGTGTTCCTACCATGGTGCCCACCCCTGCGTATTTTGCTTTTAGCATCTGGAAGAGGACACAACTCTGGACATTTATAAATAGCAATCTCTGGAATGTCAGGGTCACATTCTATAGATTATAAATGATTGGTAATAGAGCACAACTGCATCCCATGAACCTTTCTAATAGTTTACAAAGGACCCATTTTGCACACAAGGCAACAGATGATATTTATGCAATGAGGACATCAGAGTAATCTACTTGCTGTTAGTGTTAATATATTTCATATTATCACAGTACCAGTGCACTGGCCCAAGTACATTAACAGTATTTTCCAACATCTCACTGTCAAGAACATATGCTGTATGCTCAGGACGGGTAAGAGAATTGAGCTTATAATAGTGATTGTTTCACCATTTGGTCAACATAACCATTAGTGGGAAATCATGACATCCTAGTTCCAGACTTGGCATTTAATGACTTATTTCCCGCATGTGGCTTCTTTGTGAGAGTCTTATTACATCTTGTGGGTTTTCTTGCCTTCGCCTTCTGGGATGTAGCACATCCCACACGTGGCTGCAGGAAAATCCTCTCTCACCATCACGTCTGTTGTCCTGTTCTCTGCACGGTTCTTAGCGTAGCTTCTGAGGACCTTCCATACTCAAAGCTGACTTTGCAGTGTAGGGGATGAAAACTTTTCTCTTCTTATCTTCTGAGTTCTGTGGCTGGCCTAATAATTAAATTGACATGAGACAGGTTAATGGGAGAAAGACAAATTTAATTTCATATGTACACAATTCCCACAAAGAAATGAGACTCAAAATCAGCCAGATGATCAGATCTACCATCTGAGCTAAGAAATGTGGTAGGGCTCTGAGGCTTCAAAGGGAAAGAGGGCTTTCACTGGGAGAGGAGAAGAATAAGGTTTGGTAAACAGAGTTGCCCTGCATGCAGATAAGTCTCGCAGAGGAAAAAGTTATCTCTGGCAGTAGCTGTCTTCTTGTTACTGGCTCCGTTCTAATTTCTTCAAGGTGGTTAAAGGCGGGGGCAAAACCCTTTTCCTGAGACTTCTGGGTTTTGACTGCCTTCAGTTCAAAATAATCCACAGGCCAAAGTAGCATATTCTGGGTTGGTTTTTCTGAATCCTCACAGCAGCTCAGAGGTGGTGGCTTCAAATAATTGTTTTCTCTACCTTCCTCAGACCTTGCTGACCTCCTGTCTCCCTGTTGGTCAGTCCAAGGCCCCCACCTTCTGCCCTGCCTGCGTCCATCAGCGGCAGGCCGTGGAGTGTGGTGGCTTCTCCCTTAGCTACACGCGCCTCATCCTTCAGGTCTCACGCTTGGCCTCGTCCACCCACTCTCTGCTCTCTCATCTGTACACTTTTAGCTCGTCTAAATTTAACCAGGACTCTCTTTTTGTGCCTAACTGCTGTGTTCAGTTCAGTCACTCAGTCATGTCCAACTCTTTGCAGTCCCATGGACTGCAGCATGCAGGCCCTGTCCATCACCAACTCCCAGAGCTTACTCAAACTCATGTCCATGGAGTTGGTGAGGCCTTCCAACCATCTCATCCTCCGTCGTCCCCCTTCTCCTCCTGCCTTCAGTCTTTCCCAGCATCAGGGTCTTTTCCAATGAGTCAGTTCTTTGCATCAGGTGGACAAAGTATTGGAGTTTCAGCTTCAGCATCAGTTCTTCCAATGAATATTCAGGACTGATTTCCTTTAGGATGGACTGGTAGGATCTCCTTGCAGTCCAAGGGACTCTCAAGAGTCTTCTCCAACACCACAGTTCAAAAGCATCAATTCTTCGGCGCTCAGCTTTCTTTATAGTCCAATTCTCACATCCATACATGACCACAGGAAAAACCATAGCTTTGACTAGATGGAACTTTGTCGGCAAAGTGATGTCTCTGCTTTTTAATACTGCTTTGTACTTTTTCACATGCTGCTTTTGGGAGATGTGTTTTATGTCACCTTGAGGCAGGTGTGTTCTCTGTCTTGTCCTTTCTTTGTTCTTAGTGTATTCTCTAAGATCTTCCTTTTCTGCATGGTTTCAGATTTGTCTTCGTTGTGATGGACTCAGTATCCTGGATACTGAAGTCTATCTTTTTATCCTCACTGCCACTGTTTTAATTCAACATCTTACCATTTGTTACTTGAATTTTTGTAGTCATTTCCTAACTGGCTTCCTTGATTCTGATCTTACCATCAATCGTCTATTCTGACAATAAGATATTCCTTTAATGCAAATCTTATAACTTGCTTAAAAATATTTGCTAGAAGTATGCCTGTCTAGCTTTTCTAATAAGAGCCTCATCCACAATATTCAGTGCAAATATTTTCTCTACAAAGCCCCTCTGGCTTTCACAGATACTTTCTTTCATGGTCTCATAGCTTCTGCTCCGTTTTTGTTAAAATATTTATCATATGTGTGCTCTCATGCATTTCCATGCTTCTTTCTCCTTGACATTAAAAGTGCCTCTTGGGTGGAAGCCACACCCGCATCTTTCCTGGCATTTCTAACACTTGGCACTTCTCCCAGTGTAGAGCCGTTGCGTAAGCGCCGATTCTGAAATGTGAATCCTCTTTCCCCTCTGAACTTGCGTCCCCACCTTCTCTCCTCACATACTCACTGGAAGGAAGGATGGGTGGCAGTCTGAGGATCCTTTTATTCTCATGCAGAGATCTGGCCTCAACAGTTTTGATGAACGGTGAACCTATTATTCTTATCCTTCCAGACAACCCTTGCTGATGACTCCATCTCTCTCGGTCTCTTTGTGCTTGGTATTTATATTCTGTCTTCATGCCTTTGTTCTTATTTTCTACTTGTTTTGACTTAGTTTAAAACACAGATGTCACCAGAAAGGGGGCGAAACTTTTTTCTTCCCAACTGCAGTTGGAACATTTCTTTGGGCACAGGACATGCTAAATGAATGCTTGGTGAAGCAGTGAATGTGTTAATAAACCATCCTGTGCTGTAAAATAAAAGGAGCAAGGAAAAAAGCCATAAATGATTATTATCTGGCTTTGTGAAAAACAAAAACTAAGTATGAACTTCCAAGGAAAGTTTCCTAGGCTTTTTTTTTTTAACATTTCCCTATGAAGTACTCTGATGGGGAGATCTAATGAATAATTAAGCTCTGTGTTTCTGAGTGGCTTCTTACCACACAGTGGATGTTTCTTCCAGGGTCAGTGCTTGGCTCTCTTTTGAGCTGAGACCCCATGGGGTATGAAGGTGCTTAGAGCCTGAGTGACAGCTGAAGCATTTAAATTTTTAAAAAGTATTTATATATATATTTTTGGCCGTGCTGGGTCTTCACTGCTGTGTGGGCTTTCTCTAGTTGTGGTGAGCGGGGTCGGCTCTAAAGTTGTGGTGTGCAGGCTTCTCAGGGCAGCGGCTGCCTCTTGCAGAGCGTGGCTCTTGGGTGTGTGGGTTTCAGTGGCTGTGGGTCCCGGGTTCTAGAGTACAAGCTCAATGGTTGTGGTGCACAGGATTAGCTGCTCTGCCGCATGTGGGATCCTTCAGAATCAGGAATTGGACTCATGTGTCCTGCGTTGGCAGAGGATTATTTATCATTGAGCTTTCCGGAAAGCCATGAAGCATTTTTTTGATTGAAATACACTAACATTGAGTATAGTAGGGTGGTTTTAAAACATTTTCTTCTTAAAAAAAAAATTCTTGTTGTGTTTTATATCTCACTTTCTCATCCTTTTTTGGTGTGTTTTTAATAACGCCATTGAGAATATAATTGACCTAATAATGGATTTATTTAAATTATGCCTCGTGGTGAGTTCTGACTTGTCTATACTTGAGGAACTATGACCAAAATTAAGGAAATGAAGATGCCCATCACCCTGCAATGCTTGGGCACCTTGGTAATGGGCTCCATCCACGTTTGCGTTCCCATGTCCTGTCTGCACTGATGGGCACTTTGTGGAGTGTTATATACATAAATCATATAGTGTGTACTCCAATTTGTCTGCATTTTATTCCATATTTTAGTTTTTGAGATTTATTCATAGCAGAGTGTGTGTCAGTAGTTCCTTCTGTTTATTAGTGGATAGTATTGGTATATCCAATACAGTTTGGATATTAAAACTGTGAATTGTGAATTCAACTGGTATATCCAATTGAGCTGAATATACTAGAGTGTTTTTGTTCACTCCTCTGTTGATGGCTCTGTTGGCTCTTTGCCTATTTGAGTATTACACAAAGAGGTCTGTGCTGCACATTCACGTAAAAGTCTTCTGTGCACGTGTGCTTTCACTTCTCGTGGGTAAATACATGGGGACCTATTTTCTGGCACTTGTGGCAGGTGTGCATTTAACTTCTTCTGAAATAACTGGAATGTTTCTCAACGGTGGTAGTGCTGATTATTCCCACTGGCAACGTGAGTGTTTTCGTCCCTCTTGTCTATGGCAGTACTCTCTATGGTCCGTCATTTTAATGTTAGCCGTTCTGCTAGATGTGCAGGGCATTTTTGTTTGCATGTCTGAACTGAACTGAATGACAAATGATGGTGAGCATGTGTTTATGTGATAATTTTCTAGATGGGTATCATCCTGATGAGGCCTCTGTTCAGATGTCTTGCCTATTATCTTGTTGGGATGTTTCTTTTCTTATTACTGAGTTTAGAGAATTCCCTATATAATATGGCTTTAAGTTCTTTATCAGATGTATGCTTTCAAATGTTTTGTCTTGACTTGTATATCTTCAGTGTGTCTTTTTCATCCTCTTATCAGTGATGATGATGGCATCAACTCAATGGACGTGAGTTTCAGCAAACTCCGGAGACAGTGAGGGAAGGAAACCTGGTGTGCTGCCTCCTGGGTCACAAGTTTTCAGGCACAGTTCAGTTGCTTAGTCGTGTCCTACTCTTTGTGGCCCCATGGACTGCACACATCAGCCTTCCCTGATCATCCCCAACTCCTGGCGCTTGTTCAAACACATGTCCATCGAGTCAGTGATGCCATCCAACTATCTCATCCTCTGTTGTCCCTTTCTACTCCTGCCTTCGATCTTTCCCAGCATCAGGGTCTTTTCCAATGAGTCAGTTCTTCGCATCAGGTGGCCAAAGTATTGGAGTTTCAGCTTCAACATCAGTCCTTCCACTAAACATTTAGGGACGATTTCCTTTAAGATGTACTGGTTGGATCTCCTTGCAGTCCAAGGGACTCTCAAGAGTCTTCTCCAACAACACAGTTCAAAAGCATCAGTTCCTCAGTGCTCAACTTTCTTTATAGTCCAACTCTCACATCCATACATGACTACTGGAAAAACCATAGCTTTGATTGGATGGACCTTTAATGGCAAAGTAATGTCTCTGGTTTTTAATATGCTGTCTAGGATGGTGATAGCTTTTCTTCCACAGAAGAAGCATCTTTTAACTTCATGGCTGCACTCACCATCTGCAGTGATTTTGGAGACCCCAAAATAAAGTCTGTCACTGTTTCCATTGTTTCCCCATCTATTTGCCGTGAAGTGATGGGACTAGATACCATGATCTTCGTTTTCTGAATGTTGAGCTTTAAGCCAGCTTTTTCACTCTCCTCTTTCTCTTGCATCAAGAGGGTCTCTAGTTCTTTACTTTCTGCCATAAGGGTGGTGTCATCTGCATATCTGAGGTTATTGATATTTCTCCTGGCAATCTTGATTCCAGCTTGTGCTTCATCCTGCCTGGCGTTTCTCAATATGTATTCTGCACATAAGTTAAATAAGCAGGGTGACAGTATACAGCCTTGACATACTTCCGATTTGGAACCAGTCTGTTGTTCCATGTCCAGTTCTGTTACTTCTTGACCTGCATATAGATTTCACAGGAGGCAGATCAGTGGTCTGATATTTCCATCTCTTTAAGAAATTTCCAGTTTGTTGTGATCCACATAGTCTAAGGCTTTGGTGAAATCAATAAAGCAGAAGTACATGATTTTCTGGAACTCTTGCTTTTTCAATGATTCAGTGGATGTTGGCAATTGGATCTCTGGTTCCTCTGCCTTTTCTAAATGCAACTTGAACATCTGGCATTTCTCAGGTCACATACTGTTGAAGCCTGGCTTGGAGAATTTTGAGCGTTCCTTTGTTAGTGTATGAAATAAGTCCAATTGTTTGGTAGTTTGAACTTTCTTTGGCATTGCCTTTCTTTGGAATTGATATGAAAACTGACCTTTTCCCGTCCTGTGGTCACTGCTGAGTTTTCCAAATGTGCTGACATATTGAGTGCAGCACTTTAACAGCATCATCTTTTAGGATTTGAAATAGCTCAACTGGAATTCCATCACCTCCACTAGCTTTGTTCTTGGTGAAGCTTCTTAAGGCCCACTTGACTTCACATTCCAGGATGTCTGGCTCTAGGTGAGTGATCACACCATCATGGTTATCTGGGTCATGAAGATCTTTTTGTATAGTTGTTCTGTGTTCTTGCCACTTCTTCTTCTTATCTTCTGCTTGAACTATAACAACAATCCAATAGTTCTAATCCCATATTTTTGACAAGTTTTTTCTCTACTGAATTACCTCTACTGAATCAGTTGTGTTTGAGTTCCCTGAGTCATACTGCAGATTCCTATTGGCTATGTACTTTACATATGGTAAAGTGTATGTTTCCATAATAGTCTCTCCTTACATTCCACCCCCTCCTCGCTCCCATATCCGAGAATCTATTTTCCTTGTGTCTCCATTGCCACCCTGCAAATGGGCTCATAAGCAGTGTCCTTCTAAATTCCATGTATATGCGTTAGTATACGATACTTGTTTTTCTCTTTCTGACTTACTTCACTCTGTATAATAGGCTCGAGGTTCATCTACCTCATTAGAAATGACTCAAATGCATTCGTTTTTGTATCTAAGTAATATCCTATTGTATAAATGTACCACAGCTTATTTATCCATTCATCTGTCAGTGGGCATCTCATTTATTTCCTTGTCGTGAAAGTGAAAGTTGCTCAATAGTGTCCAACTCTTTGCAACCCCATGGACTAAACACCATGGAATTCTCCAGGCTGGAATCCTGGAGTTGGTAGCCTTTCCCTTCTTTAAGGGATCTTCCCAATCCAGGGATCAAACCCAGGTCTCCCGCATTGCAGGCTGATTCTTTACCATGTGAACCACCAGGGAAGCCCAAGAATACTGGAGTGAGTAGTCTATCCCTTCACCAGCAGATCTTCCTGACCCTGGAATTGAACTGGGGTCTCCTGCATTGCAGGCAGATTCTTTATCAACTGAGCTATCAGGGAAGCCCTCAGTTCAGTTCAGTCACTCAGTTGTGTCTGACTCTGCGATCCCATGAATCGCAGCACGCCAGGCCTCCCCTGGCCATCACCAACTCCCGGAGTTCACTCAGACTCACGTCCATCGAGTCCGTGATGCCATCCAGCCATCTCATCCTCTGTCGTCCCTTTCTCCTCCTGCCCTCAATCCCCCAGCATCAAAGTCTTTTCCAGTGAGTCAACTTTTCACATGAGGTGGCCAAAGTACTGGAGTTTCAGCTTTCGCGTCATTCCTTCCAAAGAAATCCCAGGGCTGATCTCCTTCAGAATGGACTGGTTGGATCTCCTTGCACTCCAAGGGACTCTCAAGAGTCTTCTCCAACACCACAGTTCAAAAGCATCAATTCTTTGGCGCTCAGCCTTCTTCACAGTCCAACTCTCACATCCATACATGACCACAGGAAAAACCATAGCCTTGAGTAGCAGACCTTAGTTGGCAAAGTAACGTCTCTGCTTTTGCATATGGTATCTAGGTTGGTCATAACTTTTCTTCCAAGGAGTAAGCGTCTTTTAATTCCATGGCTGCAGTCGCCATCTGCAGCCCTAGCTATTGTAAATAGTGCTGCAATGAACACTGGAGTACATGTGTGTTTTTCAATTTTGGTTTCACAGGGTATATGCCTAGAAGTGGGATTTCTGGGTTATATGGTGGTTTTATTGCTAGGTTTTTAAAACTTAATTTATTTTTAATTGAAGGATAATTGCTTTAAAAAATATTTTGGTTTCTGCCAGTTATCAACATGAATTAGCCATAAGTGTACATATATTCCCTCCCTCTTGAACCTCTCTCCCATCACCTTCCACATCCCACCCCTTTAAGTTGTTACAGAGCTCCTGTTTGAGTTCCTTGAGTCATACAGCAGATTCCTGTTGGCTCTCTATTTTACATATGGTAATGTAAGTTTCCATGTAACTCTCTCCATACATCTCACTGTCTCCTTCCTCCCCACCACCCTGTGTCCATAAGTTTGTTCTCTATATCTCTGTCTCCATTGCTGCCCTGCAAATAATTTCAATAGTAACGTCTTTCTAGATTCCTTATATATGTGTTGGTATACAGTATTTATCTTTCTCTTTCTGACTTGCCTCACTCTGTGTAATAGGCTCTAGGTTCATCCAACTCATTAGAACTGACTCAAATACCTTTCTTTTTATGACTGAATATTATTCATTGTATATATGTACTGCAGGTTCTTTATCCATTCATCTGTTGATGGACATCTAGGTTGCTTCCATCTTCTAGCTATTGTAAATAGTGCTGCAGTGAACATTGGGGTACATGTGTCTTTTTCAATTTTGGTTTCCTCAGGGCATTTGCCAAATAGTCGGATTGCTGGGTCATGTGGTAGTTTTATTCCCAGATTTTTAAGGAATCTCCAAACTGTCTTCCATAGTGGCTGTGTCAGTTTATATTCCCATCAACAGTGCAATAGGGTTCCCTTTTCTCCATGCCCTCTCTGGCATTTATTTTTGTAGATTTTCTGATAATGGCCATTCTGACTGGCATGAGGTGATCTCATTGTAGTTTTAATTTGCACTTTTCCAATAATGAATGTTGTTGAGCATCTTTTCATGTATTTATTAACCATCTGTATAGCTTTCTTGGAGAAATGTCTGTTTAGGTCTTTTCCTACTTTTTGACTGGGCTGTTTGTTTTTCTGGTATTGAGTTGTATGAGCTGCTTGTATATTTTGGAAATTAATCCTTTGTCTGTTGTTTCATTTGCTATTACTTTCTTCCATTTTGATGGTTGTCTTTTCACCTTCTTTATAGTTTCGTTTGCTGTGCAAAAGCTTTTAAATATAATTATGTCCTGCTTGTTTAGTTTTGCTTTTATTTCCATTACTCTAGGAAGTGGGTTGTGGAGAATCCTGCTCTGATTTATGTCACTGAGTGTACTTCCTTTGTTTTCCTCTGAGAGTTTTATGGTTTCTGGTTTTTCATTAAGGTCTTTAATCCATTTTGAGTTTATCTTTGTGTATGGTGTAAGGAAGTATTCTAATTTCATTCTTTTACATGCAGGTGTCCAGTTTTCACAGCAGCACTAATTGAAGAGACTATTTTTGATTCATTGTATATTTTTGTGTCCTGTGTCAAAAATAATGTACCTCTGGGTACGTTGGTTTATCTCTGGGCTTTCTCTCTTTTTCTTTGATTTATATTGCTGTTTTCTGCCAGTACCATGCTGCCTTGAGAAACAGCCTAGAGGAGTGGAATGAGGAGGGAGGGAGAAGAGATTCAAGAGAGAGGTGACATAGATATACCCATGGGTGATTCATGCTGATCTTTGGCAGAAACCAACACAAGAGTGTAAAGCAATTATCCTTCAGTTTAAAATAAATAAATTTAATTATTAAAAAGACGTACATATATACAATGGAATATTACTTAGCCATAAAAAGGATGAAATAATGCCATTTACAGCAACGTGGATGGGCCTAGACACTGTCATCTGAATGAAGTAAGTCAAACAGAGAAAGAGGAATATTTTATGATATCCCTTATAAGCAGAATCTTTACATATTATATAAATGAACTTATTTACAGAATAGAAATAGAGCCACAGATGTGGAAAACAATCTTATGGTTACCGGGGAAAGGAGGTGCAATAAGTTGGGAGATTGGGATTGACATATACATGCTACTGTATATAAAACAGATAACTAATAAGGACCTACTCTGTAGCATATAGCAGCGGGAACTCTCCTCGATACTCTGTAAAAGGATCTAAAAAGTATGGATATGTACAACTGAATGAGTTTATTGTACAGCAGAAATTAACACAATATTGTAAATTGAGTATACTCCAGTAAAAATTAAAATAGATAACAAATAGATAAATAAAAAGAATTTGAAGAAAAAACAGTTGTGTTTGGGTGTATTTCTGGATGTCTATTCTGTTTCACTGCTCTTTTGTCTATCTTTATGACAATTCCACATTATCACAGTCGCTGTGATTGTTGTAATAATTTTTGAAATGAGGTAGTGGTAGTCCTATGCCTTTGTTCTTTTCAAATGTTCTTTTGGCTTTGCTAGAACTTCTGTATTTCTGTATGAATTTTACAATCTATTTGTCAGTTTCTACAGAGATGCTGAGATTTTGACTGGAATAGCTTTGAGTGTGCAGATTCTTTGGAGAAGGACTAATGGATAAGGGCTAATATTAGCCATGTTCAGTTTTCCAGCCAATGGATGTTGCATATCAAACCATTTATTTAGGTTTTAAAACTTTTCTTTCACCAATGTTTAATAGTTTCCATTGTTCAGAACTTTCACATCTTTTGTCATATTCATCTCTTGTTTCTTCTTTTTGGATGCTATCATTGATGTGGATAGTTTAGCTGTAATTTCTAATTGATTGTTGCTAAATGTAGAAATAAAACTGGTTTCTGTGTATTGGTCTTGTATCCTGCAGTTTTTTTAAAGACTTATTTGTTAGTTCTAGTAGCTTTTTGGTAGAGCTTGGATTTTTCTACAGAGTGAATCATGTTATCTGCAAATTAAGACAGTGTTACCTTATCCTTTCCAATCTAAACACTTTTTATTTCTTTTTTTTGACTTATTACACTGTCTAGGATCTCTTGTTCAGTGTTGGGAAGTGGTGAGAATACTATCTTTGTCTTATTCCTGACTTTAGAAGGATAGAGTTGGTCTTTTTACCATTAGTCATGGTGTTTATATTAGGTATTCATAGATGCTATTTATTAGATTGAAGTTCTCTATTGCTAGTTTGTGGAGTTTTTTTCAATGAACAATGGATGTTGAAATTTGTTAAAATTGTTTCCTCTTTATCTATTAGGATGATAATATGATTTTTCTTTTGTTAATATGTTGGATTACATTGGTCAATTTAAAAATATTAAACTTACCTTGGATTGCTGAGGTAAGCTCAACTTGGTCAAGGTGTATTATATTTTACATGTAATTGAATTTGATTTGTTAAAATTTGATTGAAAATTTCATATGAAATTTCAGCATGGATATTGATCTGCAGTTTTCTATACTTATATGATTTCTCTGTCCGATTTGGGTATCAGGGTAATTTTGACCTCAGAAATAAGCTGGGAATCATGCTCTACTTGTTAATTTTCTGGAAAAGTTTGCATAGAATTCATATTAATCCTTCCTTTTACATTTGGTAGAATTCAGAATTGAAAGAATAATCGTTGTGGGGAAGTTTTTTAACTAAAATCTTGATTTCCTCAGTAGGTGTAGGGTTTTTCATGTTATCTATTGTTTCTTGAGTAAGTGTTGATAGTTGTGTCTTTGAAAAATTTGACCATTTCATCTGAGTTGTGGAAGGTATCAGCATGAATTTGTTGATGAAATTCCCTTATTTTTTAAAACATATGTAGACCCTGAAATGATGTCAGATACTTATTTTACTTCTTAGCTTTCGGTTTCATTGTTCTATTTTGTTTTTGTTTCCTATTTCATTGATTTCTAGTTTAATCTTTATTATTCTTTTCTTCTACTTACTTTGGCTCTCACTTGATCTTTCTTTTGCCCAGTTTTTTAAGGTAAGAGCAAAGGAAATTGATTTGAAAACTTATTTTCTAAAAAAGACCTTCAGTGATATGGTTTTTTAAGGCTTCTTTAATAGCCTCCAGAATTCTAATATGGTATGTTTTCATTTTCATTCAGTTCTAAAAGCTTTATTATACTTTTTATTTCTACTTTTTTCCCCTCTATAGTTTCTATTGCTATGTCTTCTATCTCACTAGTTTTCTTCTGCAGAGTCTAGGCTGCAGTTATTCCCATCTACATATTTTTAACCTTGGATATAGTTATTTTCATTTCTGAAAGTTCAGTCCTTTTATGTCTTGATGGTGGTTTAGTCGCTAAGTTGGGTCCGACTCTTGTGACCACATGGACGGTAGTCTGCCAGGCTCCTCTGTCCGTGGGATTCTCCAGGCAAGATTACTGGAGTGGGTTGCCATATCCTTCTCCAGGGGATCTTCCCAACCCATGAACTGAAGCCAGGTTTCCTCCACTGCAGGCAGATTCCTTACTGACTGAGCTATGAGGGAAGCCCTTTTATGTCCTACATGTCTCTTAAGTTTTTGTGTTACACAGTAGAGTTACGATAACTTTTTAAATGTCTTTTTCATATAATCCTAGTTTTTTTTTTTTTTAAGATCTCAGTCTGTCCCCTTTTGATCCATTCATATGTCCTGATTATTGGTTGTAAATATTTTCATGCCTAGTAATCATTGTTTGGAATCAAGACATTATGAATTTTAACTTGCTTTTGTGCTTGATATTTTTGTCTTTCTGTAACTGTTCTTAGGCTTTGTTCTGGGACACTGTTAAATTCTTTGGAAACTGCTTTATCCTTCAGAGTCTTGCTTTTACTTTTGATTAGGCAGAAGTGGAGCATTGTTCAGTCTAGGTTTAGTTATTCCCCATTATTGAGGAAGGGCCTTGTGAATGGACCATTGAATCTGATTCTGATGGGGTAGTCAGTGCTCATCCCTAGTTCTGGAGTTTAAAAAGAAACTTATTCCTAGTTTTCTTTTGCATGCATGGTAAGTGTCTGGGACATGGACTGGCTACATGCATGGACTGTAGCCTGCCAGGGTTCTCTGTTCATTGGTTTCTCCATGGAAGAATACTGGCCTGGGTTGCCGTGCCCTCCTCCAAGGGATCTTCCCTACCCAGGGATTAAACCAGTGTTTCTTAAGTCTTTTCCATTGGGAGGTGTGTCCTAGTGGTAACACTAGGACCACCTGGGAAGTCCCAAGTTCATTTTTAAACCATCAGTCCATCCTAAAGGACATCAGTCCTGGATGTTCATTGGAAGGACTGATGCTAAAGCTGAAACTCCAGTATTTTGGCCACCTCATGTGAAGACACATTGGAAAGGACTCTGATGCTGGGAGGGATTGGGGGCAGGAGAAGAAGGGGATGATAGAGGATGAGAAGGCTGGATGGCATCACTGACTCGATGGACATGAGTTTGAGTAAACTCCGGGAGTTGGTGATGGACACGGAGGCCTGGGGTGCTATGATTCATGGGGTCGCAAAGAGGCAGAAACGACTGAACAACTGAACTGAACTGAATGTTCACCTGAATTTTTGTATTTCTGCTTCACAGTTGGCTTTTGAATCTGTTTTCCTAATTCTATTATTTAGAAATGTTCAGTTCAGTTCGGTAGCTCAGTCATGTCTGACTCTTTGCGACCCCATGGATAGCAGCATGCCAGGCCTCCCTGTCCATCACCAACTCCCAGAGTTCACCCAGACTCATGTCCATTGAGTCCACGATGCCATCCAGCCATCTCATCCTCTGTCATCCCCTTCTCCTTCTGCCCCCAACCCCTCCTAGCATCAGAGTCTTTTCCAATGAGTCAACTCTTCACTTGAGGTGGCCAAAGTACTGGAGTTTCAGCTTTAGCATCATTCCTTCCAAAGAACATCCAGGACTGATCTCCTTTAGAATGGCCTGGTTGGATCTCCATGCAGTCCAGGGGACTCTCAAGAGTCTTCTCAACACCACAGTTCAAAAGCATCAATTCTTTGGTGCTCAGCTTTCTTCATAGTCCAACTCTCACATCCATACGTGACTACTGGAAAAACCATAGCCGTGACTAGATGGACCTTTGTTGGAAAAGTAATGTCTCTGCTTTTGAATATGCTGTCTAGGTTGGTCATAACTTTCCTTCCAAGGAGTAAGCATCTTTTAATTTCATGGCTGCAATCACCATCTGCAGTGATTTTGGAGCCCCCAAAATAAAGTCTGATACTGTTTCCCCATCTATTTCCCACGAAGTGATGGGACCAGATGCCCTGATCTTCGTTTTCTGAATGTTGAGCTTTAAGCCAACTTTTTCACTCTCCTCTTTCACTTTCATCAAGAGGCTTTTTAGTTTCTCTTCACTTTCTGCCATAAAGGTGGTGTCATCTGCATATCTGAGGTTATTGATATTTCTCCTGGCAATATTGATTCTAGCTTTTGCTTCTTCCAGCCCAGCATTTCTCATGATGTACTCTGAATAGAAGTTAAATAAGCAAGGTGATAATATACAGCCTTGATGTACTCCTTTTCCTATTTGGAACCAGTCTGTTGTTCCATGTCCATGTCTATGTTCTAACTATTGCTTCCTGACCTGCATACAGGTTTCTCAAGAGGCAGGTCAGGTGGTCTGGTATTCCCATCTCTCTCAGAATTTTCCACAGTTTATTATGATCCACCCACTCAAAGGCATAGTCAATAAAGCAGAAATAGATGTTTTTCTGGAACTCTCTTGCTTTTTCGATGATACAGCAGATGTTGGCACTTTGATCTCTGGTTCCTCTGCCTTTCTAAAACCAGCTTGAACATTTGGAAGTTCATGGCTCATGTATTGCTGAAGCCTGGCTTGGAGAATTTTGAGCATTAGTTTAGTAGCCTGTGAGATGAGTGCAGTTGTACAGTAGTTTGAGCATACTTTGGCATTGGAATGAAAACTGACCTTCTCATATTAACTTAATTTAAACTCAGAAACTCATCACACTGTATGAAGAAGGACATTCTTCTTTTTCTGTCATTTTATTAAAAGTTTGGTTGTTTGCTCAAACTATCACACAATTGCACTCATCTCACATGATAATAAAGTAATTCTCAAAATTCACCAAGCCAGGCTTCAGCAATACGTGAACCGTGAACTCCCTGATGTTCAAGCTGGTTTTAGAAAAGGCAGAGGAACCAGAGATCAAATTGCCAACATCTGCTGGATCATGGAAAAAGCAAGAGAGTTCCAGAAAAACATATATTTCTGCTTTACTGACTATGCTATAGCCTTTGACTGTGTGGATCACAATAGACTGTGGAAAATTCTGAAAGAGATGGAAATACCAGACCACCTGACCTGCCTCTTGAGAAATCTGTATGCAGGTCAGGAAGCAACAGTTAGAACTGGACATGGAACAACAGACTAGTTCCAGATAGGAAAGGGAGTACGTCAAGGCTGTATATTATCACCCTGCTTATTTAACTTCTATGCAGAGTACATCATGAGAAACGCTGGACTGGAAGAAACACAAGCTGGAATCAAGATTGCCAGGAGAAATATCAATCACCTCAGATATGCAGATGACACCACCCTTATGGCAGAAAGTGAAGAGGAACTCAGAAGCCTCTTGATGAAAGTTAAAGAGGAGAGCGAAGAAGTTGGCTTAAAGCTCACCTTTCAGGAAATGAAGATCATGGCATCTGGTCCCATTACTCATGGGAAATAGATGGGGAAACAGTGGAAACAGTGTCAGACTTAACTTTTGGCTCCAAAATCGCTGCAGATGCTGATTGCAGCCATGAAATTAAAAGACGTTTACTCCTTGAAAGGAGAGTTATGACCAACCTAGACAGCATATTCAAAAGCAGAGACATTACTTTGCCGACTAAGGTCCGTCTAGTCAAGGCTATAGTTTTTCCAGTGGTCATGTATGGATGTGAGTGTTGGACTGTGAAGAAGGCTGGGCTTCGAAGAACTGATGCTTTTGAACTGTGATGTTGGAGAAGACTCTTGAGAGTCCCTTGGAGTGCAAGGAGATCCAACCAGTCCATTCTGAAGGAGATCAGCCCTGGGATTTCTTTGGAAGGAATGATGCTAAAGCTGAAACTCCAGTACTTTGGTCACCTCATGTGAAGAGTTGACTCATTGGAAAAGACTCTGATGCTGAAAGGGATTGGGCTCAGGAGGAGAACGGGACGACCGAGGATGAGATGGCTGGATGGCATCACGGACTCGATGGACGTGAGTCTGAGTGAACTCCGGGAGAAGCTGAAGAATGGGGAGGACTGGCGTGCTGAGATTCATGGGGTCGCAGAGAGTCGGACATGACTGAGCGACTGAACTGAACTGAATCTAAATTTGGCAGTTATGTTACTGTTGTAGAGGTTCAGTACAGCTCATTTAAAGGTAAATGTTACATTTTTTGTTATGGTGGTGTGGTTGTTGAATCAGATTTAGTATTTCAGGTTTTTTTGTTTCATACTTCTCAAAACTAATGTTTTGACAAATGTAGTGTCTGATGACTGAGTGTTGGGAGAATAAGCATGTATCTGTTGAACACAAGTGAAGTGGGAATTTTAGGGAGATAGGAGAAGGGCTTTAATCAGCTTTAAAGAGGGAAAGTTAGCCCCATAAATATGTTTTCCCCCTCCCATTAGGCTATTTATTCACCTTTCTCTTCCCTTTCCTTTTGTTCTTCTTCTATTTTACCTCTTTTCTTAACTGTATATATTTTTCATCAGTTAAATTTTTTTCTGTCTTCTGTTTTTATATTTTGGAAAAGACTTTTAAGCCTTTTTCTTACTGTGGATTGCTTCTCACTATGCTTTTATATGCAGAGAACAGTCTCCCATAAATGTTTTATAACTGTAAATTGAATTCTAATAGATTTCACTCTGACATTCACAACCAGGTTGCAAAAGAAATGAAAAAAAAAGTAATAGTTAATAAATACTTTTTAAACCAAGAAACAAGCTGAAACATTCCCTGTGCTTTTACCTTTGTGAAGTGTATGGGTACCTACTCTAGAGTTTTCTCCCTTTTTCTAATTCCAAGAGGCAAATAGGCTGATGCCATTTAGTCATGTCAATCTATCTGCCCCCTTTACCTTCTGAGGTATAATCAGTTGACATTTCTCTGGCAGTCCGGGAGGCTAACCTGGCAGCCTCCCTTACATCTGTCTTTTCTGCAGATTGCATAGACGCGGTTTCATCCTTTTTGCTGGGCATGATTCACAGAAAGTTGCTTAGGGATGAGCTAGGACTCTTGGTGCTAAGGTAACGAGGGAGGCGGGGTGAAGGAAATGCCAATGATTTCTAAGTCCTTTCCTAAGTCTGTCATTCAAAGAAAAAGGAAAGCATTTGACAGCATCTACCTTGATCAGGGTATGGAGATAGAAATGTGAGGAGAGCATTGGTACTTGGTCCTCAAGGTGCTTGTATTTCCAACCAGTTTTCTTTAGCTAATGTTTGTGTGGTTTATTGTCAATCACTTGAAAAGTGCTTGCTGTGGAAGTGGAGTGAGATAGTCCAGTCTCTGCTTACAGCCCAGGGGAATAGAAGGAACTTTCTTTTATGCCCTCTCCAAAAGTCTAGTTAAGAGGAGTAAAGAGTAATGGAGTGAAAGTGAAAGGTGGTATGTTTGCTCCGTTTCCTCCTTTGTTGGCGGTCCCACTTCTCTGTAGGATCTGAGAGGTGCGTGGGAAACTGTGCTAGACAACCAGATCTGGGTGGACATACAGAGGGGAGCGATGCTACTTTTACACTCAGGCATTGACAAGTTAGTTGGTTACTGAGCATATCATACTCTATAGACTTTGCGTCTTTCCCCAGACTTTCGTTCTTAGGCAAAAGTCTAATAGTGTGATTTTTAAAAAGAAGTATATGTAACTAATGTTTCTTTCCAGGGATCTCAAAGGAGAATTACATTATTTTAATAGTAACAAATGCTTACACTTTTAGAATGACCATTACTTATCCTATTTAAATAGGATAACATAGTTCTTTAGAAGATTTTTCCCAACCTTGTGCTTACAATTAATTAAATTTTTAGAATTAAGCTTCCTATATAGTTAGCACTCTGAAGAATCTATGGGGATCTGAAAACTGCAAGGCTATCTTCTTCCAAAAAAGCCTTGGATGTTACAAGGAGTTTTAAAAATGTATGCGAGTTTGCGTAGGAATGTGTTTTAAGCATATGTTTTGTTGTGCTGTCTCTTTTTCAATCCCCCAAATTTGGTTTTATTATTTATGTCAAAATTTCCTCAAACTCATTGCATGTCAGCCAGTTTCTGGGCTGCAGTATTGCATTATCAGAGACAGTTCAATAGAACTTCAGCAGATACTCCATGTGCAGGCTTTTTAAAAGAATGTTTTGACTTCTAAGACCTTCACCATCAGTGGTGGTCAGGTCCTCTTGATTTACTGTGAACTCTGGCCGGACCCTCTGTAATGGTTTGACTTGTTCCAGAGCAGTGTGGGTCTGCAGGTTGCTGGAGAGGTAAGAGTTAGATTGCTTAGAATCTTGCAAAGAGAAGTCCCCAGGTCAGTTCAGGTAGTGGCTGATCCAGGGCCAAGATGAGAGTCCATTCTGACTCAGTACGTGTGATGTCCCTAGTGTAATAGACATGACTGAACCCACAACAGATTCCAAAGAAGGCACCATTTACTTTACCAGAGTGTATTAGCCTATGGAAAGGAGTTTGGACAGTGAGAGAAGGGATGTCCATAACTTAGACTCCTAAAGATTTGCTGTGGAAAGAAACCTTAAATAGCATAAAATTTCCACTTCAGGGAGAAATAATATAAGCTCATATACCATTGCATTTCATTTTTGTTTTTGTTTTGTGGTTCTTTACATAGAATTTACTTCTTACTTTCTTACTTAAACTACCATGAAAGCAAAGATTATCAACATCTTTAATAAGTACCATGAAAAGAAAAATTGCCTTTCAGTGCCTGAAATGGGTTCCTTGTATCTTCTGTCTCAGAATCGAACTCTGCTGTTAGGTTCTAGGACACAGGATGGTTTATGTATTTCCCTTATCTATAAGCTATAATCCCCAATTCTATTGCTTTGAGCAAAATATTATCTGTTAGATCTGTTAAGAATAAGAAAATTAAGACTATTGTTCACTTATTCTTTCTTCCTTTATTTGTGTAGATCCAAGTTTCTGACCTATATCAATTTTTCTTCTCTGAAGAACTTCTGATACTTTTTGCAAATCAGTTCTGTTGGCAACAAATTCCCTTCATTTATGTTTGTCTGAGAAAGTCTGTGTCTCTTTCCTTTTAAAGGATAATTTTCACTAGATGGAGAATTCTAGGTTAGTGGTTTGTTTCTTTTATCAGTTTAAATATTTCACTCCATTTTAGTCTTGTTTTTGTAATTTCTTAAGTAGTCTGATGTTATTCTTATCCTTGTTCTTCTACAGGTAAGGTGTCTTTCCTCTGACTTTTTCTCCATCTTCCCATAGTCTGGATTTTAATAGGGCATGCCTAAGTATAAATATACACCTGTATTTTTTTTTCCTGTTTTTTTCTGCTTTGTGTTCTCTGAGCTTTTTATATTTGTGGTTTGGTGTCTGTTACTAACTTTGGAAAATTCTCAGCTATTATTTAATATTTATTTCTTTCCCACTACATACATTTTATACATTTTGTAAT
Organism: Nanger dama; assembly: GCA_917880005.1. Lineage (NCBI taxonomy): Eukaryota > Metazoa > Chordata > Mammalia > Artiodactyla > Bovidae > Nanger > Nanger dama. The sequence continues at coordinate 3,604,770 of CAKJTW010000044.1, read as the reverse complement.
TATCTCACAGTTCTTAGGGCTTCCCTTGTGGCTCAGCTGGTAGAGAACCCACCTGTATTAAGAGAGACCTGGGTTCAGTCCCTGGGTTGGGAAGATTCCCCTGAAGAAAGGAAAGGCTACCCACTCCAGTATTCTGGACTGGAGAATTCCACGGACTATATCCATGGAGTCCCAAGGCGTCAGGCACAACTGAACGACTTTCACTTTCGTTTTCACAGTTCTTAAATAGTCTGTTTTGTTTCTTTCATTCTTCTCAGTTTGAGATGTCTCTGTTGACATTTTTGAGCTCAGTGATTCTTTCCTCAACTCTGTCTAGCCTACTAATGAAGTCATCAAAAGCATTCTTTCCTTCTGTTGTTTTTAGTTTCTAATATTTAAGCTTATGTTACCCATCTTTTCTTGCATATTTCCCTTTGGAATTTGCACTTTTCCCGTGGGAATCCTTAGCATATTAGTCATAGTTATTTAAAACTTCCAGTGAGGTAATTCTCAGATCTCTGAGTTTGATTCTAATGCTTGCTTTGTCTCTTCACACTGTGGTTTTGGCCTTTAACGTATCTTGTAATTTCTTGTTGTAAGCTAGATGTGATGTGTTAGATAAAGGGAGCTAAGGTAAACTGGCTTGTAGTGTGAGGTATTATGTTTATCTGGTTAGGGATTAAGCTATGTTTAGTCTTTGCTTTTGCCACCATTTTGGCAGAAAGCAAAGAGAACTAAAGACCCTATTGATGAAAGTGAAAGAGGAGAGGGTAAAAGCTGGCTTAAAACTCAACATTCAAAATAACTAAGATCATGACGTCCATCACTTCATGATAGATGGGGATAAATGTAAACAGTAACAGACTTTATTTTCTTGGGCTCCAAAATCACTGCAGAAGGTGACTGTAGCCATGAAATAAAAAGACGCTTGCTCCTTGGAAGGAAAGCTATGACAAACCTAGACAGCATATTCAAAACAGTGACATTACTTCACTGACAAAGATCCGAAGAGTCAAAGCTATGTTTTTTCCCAGTAGTCATGTATAGATGTGAGAGTTAGACTATAAAGAAGACTGAGCACTGAGCACTGAAGAATTGATGCATTTGAACTGTGGTGTTGGAGAAGACTCTTGAGAGTCCCTGGGACTGCAAGGAGATTCAACCAGTCCATTCTAAAGGAGATCAGTCCTGGGTGTTCATTGGAAGGACTGATGTTGAAGCTGAAACTCCAATACTTTGGCCACCTCTTGCGAAGTGTTGACTGACTGGAAAAGACCCTGATGCTGGGGGATTGGGGGCAGGAGGAGAAGGGGACAACAGAGGATGAGATGGTTGGATGGCATCACTGACTCAATGGACTTGACTTTTCACAAGCTCTGGGAGATACTGAAGGACAAGGAAGCGTGGCGTGCTGCAGTTCTTGGGATCTCAAAGAGTTGGACATGACTGAGCAACTGAACAACAACAACTCTTGGCTATAGCTTTTGGGGCTAAAATTTCACTGGTATCTGTGTTTTTGTCTGTTTGGCTTTGCTTAGAGACCTCTTAGATTCCGTTTCAGCCTTTTAGTTCTTTGAGTTGTCTTCTGTTCTTTTAGTTCTTTTCATCTGTCATTGATACATAAGTCCTGCTGGTGTGGTGATGAGGTGTGGAAGGCAAGACTATGTCCACAATCCTGTGATCACGTGCTAGTCTTTTAGTGGCCTGTTCCTTTGGGCTGTGACTTTCTTAAGTACTTCTCAGCCTTTTTCTCCACCTTATGGGAAACAAGAAGGCTGAAGGGGCTAGAACTGAGTATTTTACCTTCCCAGACTTTGGCTGCTGCTGCTGCTGCTAAGTCGCTTCAGTCGTGTCTGACTTTGTGTGACCACATAGACGGCAGCCCACCAGGCTCCCCTGTCCCTGGGATTCTCCAGGCAAGAACACTGGAGTGGGTTGCCATTGCCTTCTCCAATGCATGAAAGTGAAGTCGCTCAGGTGTGTCCCACTCTTTGCGATCCCACAGACTGCAGCCTACCAGGCTCCTCTGTCCATGGCATTTTCCAGGCAAGATACTGGAGCTGGGGCCGTCACCTTCTCTGACTTTGGCTAGGCTCTGGTAAAACAGTTTTCCTTGAGGACAAACCTTTGTTAAGGGGGACAGAAGAACTCTGCATGTTTCCAAATGGTTTCTATTCCCCTCACCTTACTAAAAGCACAAGGAAATTTTTCTGTAGTCTTCATTCTGAGGACATGATGGGGTTCTTTTGTTAAAAGCTCACAAAGTGTGGAGCCCTCCTAAGAGTGGGTCTCCAGAAGTTTTCAGTGCTCAGGGGCGTCTATGCCAAAGCTCTAGCAGTTAGTCCATTACCTGGCTGCTGGCTTCAGTAGGAGCTCTGCTTCTGAGAGCTCTGCTTCTCTGTCTCTATCTTTCTGTCTCTTCAGTTATCAAGCAGTAGTTCTGTGGCCTCAGTTCTCACATGAATCCAAGAAGAATTTTTCAATTTCAGTGTGGTCACCTTTTTTTTCCCATTGTGAGAACAGGAAGGACAACTTCTAATCTCTTTAATGTTGGAGTGGATCTCAAACCCTCTCTGTAGGTTCTAGAGTCTCCTCCCCCAGGAGTGCGAAGCACAAAACTTGTGTTGTAGGCATGAGATTCTTGTGGACCTCCCCTTTCCTCACCAACAAGGGCACTAGAAACACATGTGTATTTAGCCAGATCCAAACAAGAGAAGAAGCACAAGCTGGAATCAAGATTGCAGGGAGAAATGTCAGTCACCTCAGATATGCAGATGACACCACCCTTATGGCAGAAAAGTGAAGAAGAACTAAAGTGAAAGAGGAGAGTGAAAAAGTTGGCTTAAAGCTCAACATTCAGAAAACGAAGATCATGGATCTGGTCCCATCACTTCATGGGAAATTGATGGGGAAACAGTGGAAACAGTGGCTGACTTTATTTTGGGGGGCTCCAGAATCACTGCAGATGGTTATTGCAGCCATGAAATTAAAAGACGCTTACTCTTTGGAAGGAAAGTTATGACCAACCTAGACAGCAATTCAAAAGCAGAGACATTAGTTTGCCAACAAAGGTCCATCTAGTCAAGGTTATGGTTTTCCAGTAGTCATGTATGGATGTGAGAGATGGACTGTGAAGAAGGCTGAGTACCGAAAAATTGATGCTTTTGAACTGTGGTGTTGGAGAAGACTCTTGAGAGTCCCTTGGACTGTAAAGAGATCCAATCAATCCATTCTAAAGGAGATCAGTCCTGGGTGTTCCTTTGGAAAGACTGATGCGAACGCTGAAACTCCAATACTTTGGTCACCTCATGCAAAGAGTTGATTCATTGGAAAAGACCCTGATGCTGGGAGGGATTGGGGGCAGGAGGAGAAGGGGGTGACGGAGGATGAGATGGTTGGATGGCATCACAGACTCGATGGACATGAGTTTGGGTGAACTCCGGGAGATGGTGATGGACAGGGAGGCCTGGTGTGCTGCTATTCATGGGGTCTCAAAGAGTCGGACACGACTGAGCGACTGAGCTGATCTGAAACAAGAGAAATGAACTTTCATTTGCTGTTGTGTTTTCTCTTCCTCTTTCAGTTTCTTGACAGTGTTTGGAGCACAAGGTCAGCTTGGAGTTCTAAGTCTACCTCTGCCACTTATCAGGAACTGATAGCAAGTTAGTAATCGGTCTGTGCTTTTTGTTTCCTTACCTGGCGGGAACAGTTACCAATGCATGTGTTCTCCTGATTGGTATGAGGGTCAAAAAAGAAAAAACAACAACAACAGTATATTGAGATTTTTTTAAATGAGAAATTAGGCTATGATTTTCTCTGTGCTGATTTGATTTGGCGGCTGTAACTATCATGTTATTAGCCCTTAAACATTTGAAAGGTACCTGCATTGGGAAACAAGCAGAGTTCCTTGTGCAGTCCTAATCTTCTTAGTCTCCCTTTGTTGTACAAATTCTCCTGTGACCTAATAGTTCTGCTTAAGGTTTTGTCTCAATCCTTTGCTCCACAAGGAAGACTTTAACAACAAAAAAAAAAAAAGGAAAGGGAAAAAAAAAAAGAAATGAACATTACTCAAAGCTGGAAACATTAGAAATGGGTTAGAAATATGTGAGACTTCTTACTTTGATGATGCATAGTTGTGAGTTGCAAAGCACCTTAGTGTGTGTGCATTCATATTTTACGAGTTTGAAAGCAGTGTAGATAATATGGAAAAGATCTTCAAGCATTTTTTCTATGCCTTTATTGAAAAACGCTGTCATCATCATCACATGAAAACCTGGTGACTAAAGTGAACATGCATGTGTCCTTACGAGTGTTATCTTCTTATTGGTGTTAAAATGTATTTCATTTGGATAGCCTTACCCTATGTAGCCATCCTCTATGTATGATGCAGAACAGAAGCCTTTAGTTGCTTCAGATGCAAAAGTAGGGAATTATCAGTCGCAAATTAATGCCATACTGCTCAGAGCTATTGCTCTGAGCTAAGGCTAAACACTCTTCTGAGTTGACTGTTCTCTTGGAGGGATAGAAGACCATGTTTGGATTATAGGGATTTTTTGTTTTTCACCAAATACTGTTCCCTAAATATTTCATAGAAATGTAGAGCAGAGCTTGATGATGTTTAGCGTGGAAACTATTATATTTGAAAAGATGTTTGCTTTCCTATCACTTGATCCTTTTCTCCACTCCATCACCTTAAAATCTGGATTGTGTGCAGTTGCCACTGTTTTCGATGAGGCCGTGAGCTTGTGTGGGACAGTGAATAGCCCAGCATGCATAGCATGAGGTCTGGTGAGGACCCAGTGAAGCATCCTTCTGTCACGCCCCCGTTGAGCAAATGGCAGTGTTCTCTAATAAATTAAAAGTGGAATTTTAAAAATGGAAATAAGTCAGGCAGTATATACTTAATATGTTCCATTAATATGACATGTCAATTTTTCATGGAAAAAAATGCTTCCTCAGATCGTAGTTCTGTTTCATTTCTGGTGGTAAACTTGTGATAGGAACAGTGAATCCTTAGGTCTTCATGGCCTCTGAGAATATAAATCAATGGTCACGTTAGCCAACAAGGAAAGGTCTTTAATTCACTGTTATAACCTTCCTCCAGCTTTCTAGCCACTTGTCCTCTTATCTCTCATTAGTGTTAAAATGTACTTCTGTTGGATATTCTCCCACGTGCACTGTGATAAACCAGACAGAGGTTGTCTCTGAAAGGAAGGCGAGGGAGCAACTTGGGACTTGAGGTCAGCCACTTGGAACTGAGGAGGATATTCAAGCAGAGGTTGGAGTTTGGAACAGAATGATCTTTTGATTTATTACCAACTCTCATTTTTATAATTACATATCTCGTTAGCCCAGTTTACTCTGGACTCACTCACAACAAACTACTGGGAAGAATCAGTAAGTTCTTGTAGCTTCTTGGACCGACACATGACATTAGGCAGATAAATAACCTTGTTTCTTGTAATTTTGGTTTCCTAGAGTTTCAGTCATTAAACAGTCTGCTTGGCTTGCCTCTGTGTAGAGTGATATAGTGCATGGAAGTGACCCCTGTGGGACCGCAGGCACCCTGGGCCCCGTTTTGGGGCTCCATCCGTGTGAACCCCATACACCCCTTTCACTTTCTGTGGTTTTGGCTTCTGTCTTCCTTTCCCTCTTTGCCTTCCGCGTGTGCTCTTTCCTTCCCTGTTAGGAACATGTGTAATTGAATCATCCCTTGCCCTGTGTTGTCATAAAACTCATACCTAAGACAAAGAGAAGAGGGAAAATGATACCGGTGACAGAGGAACACACAGGCCGTGTGAGAAAATAGAAAAAAAAAAAAAAGGCAGAGTGAAAAAGGCCAAAGTCTTAGGATCTCAGAACCTGAGAAGGTGCTTGTTATCTAACTGATGCTAAAACATTTCTGGAGAAAGAAGGAAGAGAGGGAGAAGGGGTAAAGAGTGGAAGGGGGAAGCAAAGACACTCTGAGAAAAGGCAGAAGGCAAGCAGAAGAGGGGAGACTGAGTGGTCAGAACTCTGGGTTATTTCTGATGTGTGAAAATGAGAGGGCTTGTGTGATGCCCCTCTCCAGAGGTCAAAATGCTCATCCCTCTGTGCTTGTCTCCCAGGTAAGTTTGGTCAACATTGTGTCCCAGGGTTTATGCTGACACCAGCAGGCCAGTGCCAGGCTCAAAGGATGATTTGTACTTGGCTCAAGCAGTAACCTTATTATTCCTCAAGAATCACTTTCTTTCCTTACTTGCCTAGAATGAAATGATTAGCTCTTCTTCCAATTGATTGTCCCCAGGGCTTTGTAGCTGCTTTTGTACAAGAATTTCAGTTGATGCTCTCACTTTCCACAGGAATATTGTGAGACAAATGGGAATTGAAATCTCTGTGAACTTTTTCAAAGAAAGAAAATTCTAGGAGTGTGATTCCTATTTTAGAATGTGATAAGAAAATGAGGCTTAAATAAACCTGAAAATAAAGAAGCAGCGGAAGTCTTATTACATGCTTGTGCTTTAAAGTTTTTGTCCGCAGTTTAGCTAGATCCTAAAGTAATGGGACTTAGTTTATGATATCTAGACAGTTTAAATTGTTGTGTAAACCTTCTTAGGATTCTTTGAATATTAAAGTGTTCAGCATCAGTGGCCAAACACCCGTGGTTACTTTTACATATCATCAGAATTTTTCAGGTCCTTGAAAGTGACAGGTTTAATTCCCAATCCATTGAACACATACAATGAACATGGCTCACTACAGATTTTAACCAGTTTAACTAAAATCTGGACTGAAATATGAAATAACTTAGAAGCTCAGTCAGGCTTTCCAGATGGTGACTGGTAAAGAACCCGCCTGCCAATGCGGAAGAAGTAAGAGACATGGGTTCTATCCCTGGGTTGGAAAGATTCCCTGGAGAAGGAAATGGCAACCCACTTCAGTATTCTTACCTGGAGAATCCCATGGACAGAGGACCCTGGCAGGCTACAGTCCACGGGGGTTGCAAAGAGCCAGACACGACTGAAGTGACTTAGCATGTACACAGAAGCTCAGTCACGGAAACTCTGTAAATGATATCATTGGCACACCTATGGCACACACAGTCTGTTAATAACTTCAGAAGTGTCTTCCACTTCTCTGACTATCTGAAACCCATTTCTCAAAGAAACATAAAATGAAAACAAACAGCAACAACAAAGTCCAGCATGGGTGTGGAGTTTTAGAAACTTAGTCCGCAAAGGATATGGGAGACAGCTGCTCGTGTTGCACCTCCTATCAGACTGAGGTTTGCAGGGGAGTGGCTGGCTTGGAGGCATACACAGCTTGTATTTCTAGCAATTCAGTGCATGTGACAGGCAGGCATTCATCCTGCCAGGCTCCTTGACCATGCAGATAATATTTGCCCTGTGCCAAGATTTGCAGGGGAAAAATGTATTGAGTGCATTTGTCTTTGTCTTTAAATTATGAGCTGTGTTTGTTTTAGTTTATGAGAATTAAATTGCCAATTCTGAGTTTTTCACTCAAATGACCAGTCTTGTGGTTATTAGTAATTAGAGACATTTCATTGCCAATTTTAGTTTCTTTTCTAAAGATGACATGTCATAAAGTCTGCATGTCTTCCTCAGTAGCGGATTGGAGACAAAAGAATGTTCTGTGAAGATGAAAGTGATTTTAAGATTCAGCAACTTGTAACCTAATAAATATTAAATAATATGTGTTTATTCTAGGTAATTATTTGGTTTGAAGCAGAGCTTCTTTTTAAATATACATTCTCTAATGATGTGAAAAGAATATTCATCATGGAAATAGTTATTAAAATTCAATGAGCAGATGCAATTAGACAAGACCAGATATCCTATACGGCAGCAGAGGCAAATCTGTATGGAAAATGTAGTACGTGCCACATTTTAATCTTGTCTGTCAGATTATTGATTAAATGAAAAACAAAAAAGAAATAGGATGTGATGGTTGTCAATATTCTATGCTGTATAATTTCCCATCGTTCTTAGAAAAAAATTGGGAGGGAAGAGAAAAGGGTCATAAGGGAGGTTAGAAAGAGAGAAAATGCAACAATTAAAGGAGAGTCGATGCCACGGTGCTCCAGGGCATGCTTGCCTGGGACATGACACTTGAAGTTTTTCTTTTTCTGGTAGTATGCTTTATTTATTTTTTCTTTTATATATGAGTTGCTTCTCGTAGCTGTTAGCCGATTGTATGAGTGAATTCATTAGTAAAACCCTTTGAAATTTGAAAATCTTCCCTGAATTCGAAACCCCGCATCAGTTCAGTTCAGTTCAGTCGCTCAGTCGTGTCTGACTCTGCAACACCATGAATCGCAGCACGCCAGGACGCCCTGTTCATCACCATCTCTCGGAGTTCACTCAGACTCACGTCCATTGAGTCCGTGATGCTATCCAGCCATCTCATCCTCGGTTGTCCCCTTCTCCTCCTGCCCCCAATCCCTCCCAGCATCAGAGTCTTTTCCAGTGAGTCAGCTCTTCACATGAGGTGGCCAAAGTAGAGAAGTTTCAGCTTTAGCATCATTCCTTCCAAAGAAATCCCAGGGCTGATCTCCTTCAGAATGGACTGGTTGGATCTCCTTGCAGTCCAAGGGACTCTCAAGACACAGTTCAAAACCAGCAATTCTTCGGCGCTCAGCCTTCTTCACAGTCCAACTTTCACATCCATACATAACCACAGGAAAAACCATAGCCTTGACTAGACAGACCTTAGTCGGCAAAGTAATGTCTCTGCTTTTGAATATGCTATCTAGGTTGGTCATAACTTTTCTTCCAAGGAGTAAGCGTCTTTTAATTTCATGGCTGCAGTCACCATCTGCAGTGATTTTGGAGCCCCCAAAATAGTCTGACACTGTTTCCACTGTTTCCCCATCAATTTCCCATGAAGTGATGGGACCAGATGCCATGATCTTCGTTTCCTGAAAGGTGAGCTTTAAGCCAACTTTTTCACTCTCCTCTTTTACCTTCATCAAGAGACCCTTTAGCTCCTCTTCACTTTCTGCCATAAGGGTGGTGTCATCTGCATATCTGAGGTGATTGATATTTCTCCTGGCAGTCTTGATTCCAGCTTGTGTTTCTTCCAGCCCAGTGTTTCTCATGATGTACTCTGCATAGAATTTAAATAAGCAGGGTGACAATATACAGCCTTGATGTACTCCTTTTCCTATTTGGAACCAGTCTGTTGTTCCATGTCCAGTTCTAACTGTTGCTTCCTGACCTGCATACAGATTTCTCAAAAGGCAGGTCAGATGGTCTTGTATTATCATCTCTTTCAGAATTTCCACAGTTTATTGTGATCCACACAGTCAAAGGCTTTGGCATAGTCAATAAAGCAGAAGTAGATGTGTTTCTGGAACTCTCTTGCTTTTTCCATGATCTAGCGGATGTTGGCTATTTGATCTCTGGTTCCTCTGCCTTTTCTAAAACCAGCTTGAACATCAGGGAGTTCACGGTTCACATATTGCTGAAGCCTGGCTTGGAGAATTTTGAGCATTACTTTACTAGCATACACATATTTAATCTTGTTCTTTCAAAAGGTGGCTTTGATACATTTCTTGTGAAATGTCTTCAAAGTAAATGATGAAAGTTAAGGGCAAAGTGAGTGCCATGGCATAGCTGGGCAGTCACTCACTCAAGAGCCTTCGCTTTCAGGCACACAGCCCAGCTGCGTGGTCCTGCTGGACCCCATGGGGTGAAACTGCAGCGCCCCAGGAGCAGGAGAGCTGCCTAGTCATCACACTTATGCCTCTGTTGCTGAGGTCATTGTTTTCGCCTCAGCACTTTCACAGATGCACTACTGTGGAGAAGAGAACTTCCACTCAGTGGAGAAGTATAACATTCTGGGCAGAGCTTTATTAAACTTTCAAAGTAGGCTTTGTGTGACTTCTGATGGACTGCAACTCCTTGGTGGTAGGCAGGCAAAGCATCCTGAATCCAGGAATGTTACGTGTTAGAGCTATAGTGACGTGGGGCTTGTACTGTTTCAGCACTTTTCCTGGGATATTGCCAGGGCATTGCTGATATCTTAAATTTATGAAAATCCTGTCCTTTTGGCAAAATAGTTGATGATTCTTTTTTGTAACATTCAACCGTATTTTAGGTACATGAGAACCACCATACTTACTGAGAAATGGCAGGTCCAGCCAAATATCCCAGCCGATAGCCAACATATGTGAATCTTTCATAGCAATGATGTTGACAAATTAGAAGTCTATTTCTGTTAATCTTGAGCTTCCTTTAATAATGTATTTTGGATAAATTATTTCAGAAACTTATTTTGACTATTCTCAAACCTATTTACTTGTTTCATTCTGAATTACCTCTTGAGATAACTTTACCTATTTATTACCTAATAGAACTTATCATTTTCCCTAAATTATTATGTCTTTTAAACTCCTACTCAGAGGTAACACATAGTCAAGTATTTTCAGAATGTAGAAAACAAACAGAAATTCATTTTTCCCTTGCAAATTTTGCTCCTATATACTTGGAGCATAACTGTCTTTCACCATCTCCTATTCAGAAATCACTCATGTGGCTATTCCTTTATCATTTCCATTATCCCATCAGAAGATCAATTAACTTCTGAGTCTCAAGTTTCTATCATATTAGCTGGCTTCCTTTGGCTTCCCTCAAAGCAGATCCTGAATCCACGTGTAAGTGCTTTAAAATGGTAAGGGCCTTGAAAGCGGTGAGAGGTGGGGGCCAGTGATTTAAGGTTGGAAAGGCAGCCCACAAGTTTTATTAATCCACCAACCACTGAGACTGACTGGAGCTCAATTCCATGGAAAATGGTGGGAAAATCATAAAACACACACTTTAGCATTACCTCACCCAGGAGAAATGGAAGATGCACAGTGTGAGTGAGGTCCTGACAGGTGTCTATAGTAAGGTTGCTGTAAGGAATAGATGCATCGTCATGTGGGAAATACTGTGAGACAATAGGGCCTGGCGTGTAGGAAAGCACTTGATATCTGCTAGTGATTTTGATGATTTACTCTGAAGTCTTATGACAGCTGTTTTTAAGAGCAGTATTTGTTTACTGAATGTCAGCTGTAGGCTGATACTCCATTCCATCCTAGGATAACCCAGTGGCTGGCTCCATGGCCTCACTGAGCCTGTGTTTAGGGGAAATAAGAATGTGAAGAGTGCAGCGTGGGGGCGTGTCTTCCAGCAGGAGGGGCCCAGAATTCTGAGAGTGAAGACTCATGTGGACCCAGGCTCAGAAGAAGGGCCATTCAGGGCTTCCCAGGAAAGGCAGAGCGCCGAGCCTGGCCAGGCTCTGGAGGAGCATGCAAGGGCTGAGAAGACTGCAGAACAAATGTGGAAGTGTAGGGGGAAACGGTTGCTGTCACTGAACAGCAGATTGAGAGGACTGAAGAAAAGGGCTGGCCTCAGGGTGCGCCACCTGCGCCACCGCCGAACCCTGAGCTCACAAGGGCTTCACACTTGGTCTCATCGCTTGGCTCTCACCATCTTGAAATTCTTCATAATTTTTGAACAGTATTTCAATTTTAACTAGGCCCTGTGAGTTGTGTCGCTGGTCCTACAGAAGAGTGTTAAGTCTGGGACAGATTATTGAAGGTCTTATAAACCATGCGTGATGGTTAACTTTGTGTGTCAACATGACTGGGTCACAGAGCGCCCAAATACTTGGTCAGATATTATTCTGGGTGTGTCTGTGAGGGTGTTTCTGCTTGAGATTAACGTTTGAATCTGAAGACTCAGTAAAACAGAGAGCCCTCCCCAGTGTGGGTGGACCTCATTCTATCAGTGTAAGGCCTGACCTCATTTGGCTTGGAGGGGATATCTCCTGCCAGACAGTTGGCTCTTCTTAGTTCTCATCCTGCTGACTATCCGACTGGGACTAACTGTGTCATCAGCTGTCTCATGCTGCCAGCTGTATCATCACAGGAGCCAATTCTTTACGGTCCCTCTCTGTCTGTTCCTGTCTGCATGTCCATCTGTTGCTTGTTTCTCCGGGAGAACCCTGACTAAGACACCTGACTAAGACACCTGCAAAAGTGCTTGTAGTTTTCCACTAAAAGTTGAACTACTTCAGTGTTTTTGATACAGGAAATTGACATGTACCCTAGATAAAAATCCATAGCACAGTGAAGATGGATTAAACCAAGAGGAGGCTAGTGCACTTGTCCAGAAGAGAGACGATGAGGGCCTGCATTTAAATAAAGTGATAGAAAAGGAAAGGAAAGCAGCTGGTAAATCATCTGCTGTGCAAACTTAAGACAACTGAATTAACTAAGAAGGTGAAGAATTAAAGACAACACTAAGAAACGGAGAAGACAGTGGCACCCCACTCCAGTACTCTTCCCTGGAAAATCCTATGGATGGAGGAGCCTGGTAGGCTGCAGTCCATGGGGTCACTAAGACTCGGGCACGACTCAGCAACTTCACTTTCAGTTTTCACTTTCATGCATTGGAGAAGGAAATGGCAAGCCACTCCAGTGTTATTGCCTGGAGCATCCCAGGGACAGAGGAACCTGGTGGGCTGCCGTCTGTGGGGTCGCACAGAGTCAGACAAGACTGAAGTGACTTAGCAGCAGCAGCAGCCACTAAGAAAATGTAATATCCCAGAGTCCTAGTGCTTCTGTGGGCCCACACTTGAAAATTTCCTTTATTACCTCAGTCTTATTTATTCTCATCACCTCTGTGGCCTCCAGTGGCATTTTCTTATTCCTACTGCATGTCCACCCAGCATCCAGATGTGGGTGGCAGTGTGTAGGCATTTTCCCATTTTCTATCTTACTGGGTGGATCAAAATTTGCATGTTGATTTCTGACTGCAGAAAGCATTAAGGTCTTCAGAATTTCTAGCTTCCTTTCTTACAATGCAAAATGAAAGCTTGGAATCGTTCTTTAGTAATTACATTAACGTAGACTTACAGACACTGAAGTGCCACCCACTGCATCGTTTTCCCTAAATCTCACTCTCAAAAGTTCTGCTGTGGTTATTCCTACTAACTGGACATTTTACCACCCATGATAGCTCAGGAGCGCCTGTGAACTTGGAAATGGATTTGTGCCCTCCTCCTCGGTCAGTTACGAAAATGTCAACAGTGATGTCTGTGCCTCCCTAGGGAGTTTTTCGCCTTTACATGTCTCTATTCAGAGACATGCAGCATTGTCTCTAGTCTTCTTTTCCATCAGCCAATACGCTACTCGTGAGTGCATAATTTTATATGATCTTATAGTGGCTTGCATTTGGTTTAGGTGGTTGCATTTGATGGAGAGAGCTGTAAAAACAACCCAAGTCTAAATATGTTGTGTGTGTTGCATTTCCTCTTTATTCAGGTGTCCTCTCCCCTGATAACTGTTTTACTATACAGAGTTCAGCAGATAGTTATCCATCTCATTGATATATTTATTCCACAAAAACTGTAAAGTTTTGACCATATGTCAGGAGCACCTTCATTTCCCCTCCCCACCAGCAAGGAAGAAAACCCAAGTGGTAGGGCGGTTCTGAAACCTGGGTGGGCCTTCCTTAGCCCTGATTGACTATTGACATTCAGCTGTCTAGAGGAAGCTCTGGCTCACATATGCTCTTCATGTTTTCATTATTTTATGATAAACGCTGGCATGCTTTCATTACTAAGTCACATCTGACTCTTATGACCCCATGAACTGTAGGCTTCTCTGTCCATGGGATTCTCCAGGCAAGTCGGTTGCCATTTCCTTCTTTAGTGATCTTTCCAACCCAGGGATCAAACCTGGGTGTCCTGCATTGCTGGAAGATTCTTAACTGACTGAGCTACGAGGGATGGCATCTCAATAGAGGAGTCCTTAGAAACTATCTCCCGGTAGTAGCTATGTGGATTTGGCAGTATTTCTGAGGTCGGCTGGCACCACACTGACCTGGGGGCCCCTTTTGAAGCTGAGGCAGAAAGTTTGGACCCCTGATACTTGACGTTTTCCTGAAGTTGTTTCTAGCACTCAGGGTCCTGCTGAGTCAGTCGTCTTGGTGTTCAGGTTGCAGTGTGATGTCTTAGGTGGGTTGCTCACCAGGCCTGCGGGCCAGCCTGCCATGTCCCTGGCTTGCGGAGGGCCATGGGAGGCCTGTGGGCTGCCCACAGGTAGTGACGGTCCTGGACTGAAGAGCCCTGGCCACCTCAAATCTAACAGTACCCTCAGGAAAGTGACTCTGACTTAGTACACATCTGTTGCTGTGTGACATCACTAAAGTACAGGATGGGACCTGCCCTGGGTTTCCCTGCTAGTTAGGGGCAAAGGTGGAACCCAGACCTCACCCCTGCAGCTTTGTGTTCTGTGGGCAGTTTTTGGAACATGGGGTATATGTTTCTTTATTTAGGTGGGAACTGGGAGTCCCCTGGGAGGCAGTCAGTATTAGGAGGTCACATCGTAAGTCAGGTTTTCCTGCATTTGTCCCAGGCCTTGCCCACATTCTGAGGCCCTGCTCCCTTGTAAGAATTTATCTGCTTTCTGCCAGCCAGTAATGGGGAGGCTTATGGGAATCCACGTAGACATTTTCTTCAAAATATAGGAAAATGGTCAGTTTCCTTGTGAGTAGGAAGAGGCAAGGGAGTAAGGAAACACTCATTCCAAAATTTAATGCAAACCTTCTTGAGAACATTGTTAGTATGAAGGTGGTGGTGGGCTTTCATATACGACAGTCGAGTCACTGCTGCCTGAGCAATAGGAGGAATGTAGAAGCCAGAGATTAGACTTTAGCATCATACATTATATAGACAAACCTAAGGGTGAAATATTTGAGTCAGTGATTTAGTGAGTCTTCCCAAGGCGAGAGCACAAGAACTCAGAAAGTATTCAGGGAAAACCAAAGTGAGGCTGCAAGTAATTTTGATGGTTGATATTTTTCCACATGCTATGATGACTTTAAAACAAATGTTCTTGTACTTCACTAGAAATATGTTTTCCAAGTGGCAAGGCCTGGGAGTATCTGACGCTAATTAGAACCAACATAAACTTATGGTTTCTGTTTTGTAATGTGGAATATTACCTGTATCCTGACGCTTGAAAACTCTGGAATGGCCGACACAAAAGGACTGTCTTAGCTGTTCTGACTTCACATATGCTCAGTGTGGAAGCAGAAGAAGTGGAATCTCATTGCTGGTCAGATATAATGACTTAGATCTGAAAATATGCTCACAGTCCCTGTATGGGGGAGTCAAAATATCGCTTGGGAAATTATTTATATTTTTAACAATCTGATTTTGAGGACAAATGGGCATTTAAAAGCATATATTGATTTTTTCCCCTATAGAAGAGATGGAAGGCAAATATATCCTCCTATCACCTTGATTCATTTAGGGTGCATGCATCTTAAAAAATTTCTGGAGCAAATGATGGATGCATCTAGGATGATTGGATTCAGGTAAGGCTAATATTAGAAATGCTGATGGTTGGCTTGTTGGTTGATTTCAATTGCCTCCAAAAGATCTAAGGCAGCTTGCAAAAATACATAATGAACGATGCAGTTTTTAAAGGAGATTTGAAATTAGGTATAAAGCAAAAGCAAGGGTAGAAAATGATATGAAGCCAGGGGGGAGGCTGATTGTAAACCCACATGCATTCATGGTACCACAGGTACAGGAGGAAGGACAGGCATTTGGCTGTGCTCTTCCTAACCCACAGCACAGAGAAGGCGGTCCAGCCGTTCAGTGAGAGTGTGGTTTCCTGGAGGCCTGAGGAAACCCTCTGTGGGCCCCATGAAGATGCCAGCCTGCTGCATTGCCACAGCTCCCGGCCCGGATTCCGAAGCAGGAAATCCTGTCCTTGTGACATTGATCACTGTGACCACCTCTTGAACATTCCCTGTGTCTAGCTGTTGGGAAGTTTGCGTCAGTAGCTAACCAGGGTCAGCTGCTAGTACATGGTTTGTTCTCCACTCCATTAACCACCATGCTGTAAATGAAGAAAGATGCAGGATATTTTAGTCTGAAAGGAGGCAGCCTCTCTGCTTGACAGATTCAATGGGAAGCTTAGGTTGACCTACGAGTGACTTTCTCTCTAAAGTAGAATTGGATCATTGCATCTGGCAGGATGGGTCCCATGACAGGGTTGTTTCATGCTGTGTGGCTCTGGGGTGTGTTTTGGGCAGCCCTCGACAGATGGCTCTTCCCAGGGAGGGTTTAGTTCCATTGACGTGCTCTGAAGGTAGCAGGAATGATAAAGTACCTGAAAGCTATCTTAGGACTTTCTCTCAAGAAACAGAACCAATCAATAGGAGGTATACAAACAGAGAAATTTAAGTAACTGACCTGTGATCGCAGAGGTGCCAAGTCTAAAATCTGTGGGTAAGCAGCAGCTGAGACCCACAGAAAGGGTGATGCTGTAACTTGAGTCCCAAGGCCTTCTGGAGGCAGTTCGTCCTCTCTGGGGACTTCTGTCTTTTCTTTTAAGGCTTGAAATGATTTCCTGAGGCCTGCCCACATTATGGGGGGTCTTCTGCTTTACTCCAGTACTCTTGCCTGGCAAATCCCATGGACGGAGGGAGCCTGGTGGGCTGCAGCCCATGGGGTCGCTAGGGAGTCGGATACGACTGAGCGACTTCACTTTCACTTTTCACTTTCATGCACTGGAGAAGGAAATGGCAACCCACTCCAGTGTTCTTGCCTGGAGAATCCCAGGGACGGGGGAGCCAGGTGAGCTGCCATCTATGGGGTCACAGAGAGTCGGACACGACTGAAGCGACAGCAGCAGCAGCTGCTTTACTCAAGGTCTACTGATTGAAATGTTAATCTTATCTGATAAATACTTTCACTGAAACATCAAGACATGTTTAACCACAAATCTGGGCAGCTTAGCCTAGTTGAAACAGAATCGGCCATCACATCATGTTATCAAAGGAACGGAGGGTCAAGGCTAAGGTTACCCTGTAGAATGAAGCTGGGCTGGCTGCTAGGGCAGGGGCCTGTTTACTGCACACGTTTGAGTTGCATCTTAGTGACGGGAGCTCTGTTTGTGCCCTGGTACTCTGGAGTGAATAACCAGGCATGAGGGGAGCTTACGACAGGAGCAGATGTTCTGAGGTCAGAGAGGGCTCTCTGCCTTGGGCCCTGGACAGGGTGCTCTCCTCAGCATAGGAAGCCTTCTGGAAACAGTGAGATTGGCTCTGGGCTCTTGTAGAGGGAACTGTTTGTGGCTCTGGGTGAGAATCCAGATCCAGTTCTACTGTTGGGATTTTGTGGTTTTCAAAAATTCAATGATGTCTTTCCAGGTCTTTCCAAAACAAACTGAATCAGTGTACGCAACATGCAAAGATAAATAGCCACACCTGGATTTGAAAATGGCAAGGCGTGGTGAGTTGGGGGCAAATAGGGTGAATGTACGGGAGATGCTGCATCGTATGGCGGTATGGTTAACCAGATCAGAGTGAGATTCTGAAGTGTACTTGCGAATTCTCAAGAGCCAGGGAGTGCGATTCCCACTGTTTTATTCTGAAAGTTCAGAGAAGGTATTTTAGAAATGTGATGTCAGCCAGTGCTTATCCTAGTGAGGTCAAAAATGAGATTGCAGTGGACGGTGACACCGCGGTGAGTAAGGGGCTTAGAAGCAGTCACCACAAAGCAGAGAACTCTCCCAAGTGAAAGAGTTTCTGTGTTCATTTTGTTGTTCAGACTGTGTGACAAGATCGGTAATCACCCCATGTCCTTTGCGGCGGCATTGGTTTCATTGCTGAGGATGCAGAGGTCCTGGCTTCCGTACAGGTCCTCCGTGTGGGCTTCTGCGGCAGTGCAGAAAGCAACCTTAGCAGAACTGCCCTCTGCATCGAGCTGAGCCTTACGCCATTATTCCTGTGAACTCACACCAGTATTTCGTGGGTTTCCACTTAGGAAATTCTATAAACCCTGTGCCTTTCTGGTTCTTGCTCTCGGCCTCAGCAAAGTGCAGTTCCATTACAGAGAGAGAGCCACGACTGCCCAAGTGCCCTGGAACTGGCCCTGTGCTTCCAGGAACCGGAGCTCTGGCAAAGCCATTTCCCCAGAGTGCATACCCTCACACTGCTGCAGGACCTACTGTTCGTTAGTATTTCCCTCTCTCTCTCTTCCTTCCTTCCCTCAGCTGTCTGTCTCTCTTGTTCTTTCCTTCTCAAATAAAATGAGGGTCTGGAGAAACCTGGGTAAAATGTTGCCATGGCCTCTCCATTCTGCAGTCAGTTCATTGTCAACACTCTGAGATTTTAATACTGGCTATGATCACATTCCCAAGAACCCGAATGGGGTAACAAACTGTGAGCCAGTTAATTTAAAATAAGAAACTGTCAGTAGACTAAGCCTAGAAGTCCATTTAGCCAACTGGTTCTCTCCATGTGTTCAGCCTTCCAAGAAGCCAGGTCATAATGAGACCATTGCTTTGGTGGATAAAGCAATCAAAATAATTGAGTGGGTCTTGTGAAAAAGTTTTATGACAGGCTGAATGAATGTTTACGAGGACTGTCCACTCCAGGGATGGCTTTGCCAACCCCTGTTTAACTCTGCTCTCAGTGTTTCCCAGGTGGCTCACTGGTAAAGAGTCCATCAGCAATGCAGGAGACATGGGTTTGATCCCTGGGTTAGGAAAATTCCCTGGGGGAGGAAATGCCAACCCACTCCAGTATTCTTGCCTAGAGAATCCCATGGACAGTGGAGCATTGTGAGCTACAGTCCATGGGGTCTCAAAGAGTTGGACTTGACTGACTGAGCCTGCATGTGCAACTCTGCTCTCACTTTTGTTTTGGAATGTGCTTTCCTTGGTGCAAGACCTCTTCTGTCATTTATCTTTGGATACGTTAATAGTACCAGCTGATCAAATTGCTAGGCTGCTCTGTGAGAGCAAGCCCTAGTGCTTAATTAGAATATACATTCTTGACCCTCCCATGAACTGATGTTAGTTTAGGTGGTAGATACTTTTCCTGATGCCCTGGTAACCCTCCATGTGCTGATGTCTGGATGAAACTTAAAGTGGTTTTGTGAGTCAACACTGTTTAAAAGTTTAATGTATTCACTTTTGGCTGTCCTGGGTCTTCTCTGCTGTGAGGGCTTGTCTTCAGTTGTGGTGACCGGGGCGACTCTCCCTTTGTGGTGCATGGGCTTCTCACTGTGGCGGCCTCTCTTGTTGTCGAGCTCAGCCTCCAGGGTGTGCGAGCTTCAGTATTAGCCGGATGTGAGCTCAGCAGGTGCGGCTCCTGGGCTCTAGAGCCCAGGATCAGTAGTTGTGGCACACAGGCTTAGTTGCTCCGGGGCATGTGGAATCTTCCCAGACTGGGGTCGAACCTTTGTCTCTGTCATTGGCAGATGGATTCTTAAAGCCAAGCCACCAGGGAAACCCATGAGTCACCTTTAAAGTAAATAAGCAAGATTCACAGCAAAGAGATAGTTAATAAAAACATGACACTCTGTATTAATGTGCCATTTCCATTTTGGTTCACTTTAATAGAAATTGTTGTCTTCCATCTTTGGAATAAGGAAAGAAAACTGTTCTACCTTCCCTCCTTCTTCCAGATCCCAGGAAATTGGGTGGGTATTTTGACTTACAGTTTGAGCCTTGGGATTCAGGTAAGCGCATAAATGGTATCTCCAAAGTGTGGGGAGAAAGCCCTTTCCCTGGGCTGTGGAATGATTTGGAAGAGGCCAGAGCCCATGGCTTCATGTTTTGGGGTATTTTCCTCTATCCCAGAAAGCACAGTTTTAGGGAAGGATGTCTATGATAAATGCACTGTTACTAAGATGTCAGTGAATGAGAAGACATAAAAGTTATCATTTCTAAACAAATAAGCAGTGTTGTATTATCCCTTCTATGGATTTTTGAATTTAAATAGTCCATGTTTGAAATGAGCTAAAACAATGGGATTCTAACTGGGGACTTGGAACATCTTCTAGCTAGGTGGTGTGCATGGTGGGGATAGTTTGAGGGCAGGACAATATTTCTGTCCCTGAGACTGCGCTGTTTCCTACTAAGCACTTTGAAGTAAAAGTCTTCACTTTTACAGGTTTTAGGTGAGGCTGCAGATAAAGTAATCTAGAGGCTGAAGAAGCAACTAGGCTAAAATGAATGACTATTATTCGCGCATCACTGGTCCAGTTAGGGAAAGGTCCTTCCCAGAGCAGGGTGGACATGTAGTACCACTATGTGTGCCCAAGCAGGCAAGCCTAACTGGAATGGGCATAAGCCTATTATCTAGTTAATATTATTTAGGTACAAAGTGTATCTTTAATCAAAGTCACTGTCATTTAAAAATATTTCTAAGAGAGAAAAAAACACCCATTAGAAGAAAAATGTTTAAATGTAGTGTTTGGTATAATGTGGGGGCTTCCCTGGTGGCTCAGACAGTAATGAATCTGCCTGCAATGTGGGAGACCTGGGTTCGATCCCTGGATTGGGAAGATCCTCTGGAGAAGGGAAAGGCTTCCCACTCCATTATTTTTGCCTGGAGAATTCCATAGACAGAGGAGCCTGGTGGGTTACAGTCCAAGGGGGTTGCAAAGAGTCAGATACAATTGAGTGATTAACACTTTCACTTGGTATAATGTGGAAATCTTATACATGTTTCATCATTTAATTATTATTTGATTAATGCTAGTTGTGCCTAATCTATTAGTAAGGCATAAACTTGAAATGTAAATGATGATATTAGCAAGTTTTATTTATTTTAACTTGTTATAGATGTTCAACCATGGAGAAGTGGGAGGGTATGCCTAAGAAGTTGAAATTCAAGATACTAAGATGGAATAGCTCACCAAGAATAAGTTTCTTTTATGTTTATTTTAATTCAGCTTAAAACCCATTTCTGGTAAAGAATGGTAAGGATGTGTGTGTGTGCGCGCTCACGTACACGTGTGTGCATTCAGCCACAGTGCTCTGTGTCTCTGGTCTGCCCAGGAGTTTTAATTCTACTAGGTTCTGTGTGGTTGCAGAGTTGCCTCTGCCAGTCCCAGGCAGGTGACTTTGTGGGAGCCTGGGCACTCTGGTTTCATCAGATGGACAGATAGTGACAGTGAATCAGGTTCCACCATCACAGGCGGACCAGGAGCAGAGCCAGAAATGAGAGGAGAGCAATGAAACCTGGGAGGAACTTTAGACAGTGGATTTCATGTAACTCAGTCAACTGTAGTCTCAAAGAGAACTGAAAGTTTGTTAAAGCAGAATGGATGGCAGCTGTTGCTAGAGTTCATTCCTTAATAATACCGGCAGCTTTGAGAGGTGGGCTCCACGTTCATGTCGCACAGTGACTCTGTAAGTGGTGTAGTTAATTGTCTTGTGTTTTTCTGAAAGATGCTTTCCATGCTCCCTCTGCTTATGTGGACTTCTTGTGAAACACACATTCACCACCCTCCCTGCCCCCACCCCCACACACAGAGGAGACAGCGGAGGAGGCAGAGGGCTTCAGAGCTGCTTCCTGATGAGCAGCATCTTTCTGGAGGCCCAGGGTGGTGGTGAACTGAAGGGAATCTGGGCACAGCTTTGTAGGAACCAACCTGCTGCTCTTGAACAGGGCAGGGCACTGAATCAAATTGAAGCTTTGGTTTTATAAGCTGCAAGGATCTGTAACCTTTTTTTGTTGTTGTTGTTGATGCTGTTCAGAACATTGGGAAAAGAAATTGTGGTGCCATGAGAAAGCAAGTCCTCATCTCAACTGAACCCAGGGGTCTCTGTTGTAATTTAATATTCAGTGCCTCATTAAGAGACCCAGGGACTCCTGAGACTTCTGAAACCACAAGTAATTATTTCATGGGAAGGTTTGATAAATTGGATCCTGCCTATTCCAGTGAGAAGGAAGGCAGAATTGTAAACAGAACACTATTAACTCTTTGAGGCAACTTGGTTCCTTTTACTATGTTAAATCTTTGAAACAGTAAGTGATCTAAAAAGCCAGCCCACCTATTCTTTTGTGCAGGAGAGTAGTATTGGTCCTGTAACCCTTGCCTTTCTATCTTCCAGTGAAATCCTTGCCCATAATTTTACAGCTATGCCCTGGTTCTAATTTCACTATTTTAGGTCTTTAATTGATAAGATACTAAAAGATGAACTCCCCAGGTTGGTAGTTGCCAAATATGCTACTGGAGAAGAGTAGAGAAATAGCTCCAAAAATAATGAATTGATGCAACCAAAGCAAGAAACAGCAGCCAGTGGTGTATATGACTGGTGATGGGAGTAAAATCCCATGCTGTAAAGAACAATACTGCACGGGAACTAGGAATGTTAGGTCCATGAATTCAGGTAAATTGGAAGTGGTCAAACAGAAGATGGCAACAGTGAACATTGATATCTTATGAATCAGTGAACTAAAATGGACGGGAAGAGCCGAATTTAGATCAGATGACCATTATATCTACTACTGTGGGCAAGAATCCCTTAGAAGAAATGGAGTAGCTCTCACAGTCAAAAGAAGAGTCCAAAATGCAGTGCTTAGGATGCAGTCTCAAAAACAGCAGAATGATCTCACTTCATTTCCAAGCCAAACAATTCATTGTTACAGTAATTGAAGCCTATGCCCCAACTCCTAATGCCTGAGAAGCTGAATTGAATGGTTCTATGAAGACCTACAAGACCTTCTAGAAGTAACACCAAAAAAGATGTCCTTTTCATCATAGGGGAATGGAATGCAAAAGTAGTAAGTCAAGAGATACCTGGAGTAACAGGCAAGTTTGTCCTCGGAGTATAAAATGAAACAGGACAAAGGCTAACAGAGTTTTGTTAAGAGAATGCACTGGTCATAACAAAAACTCTTCTAACAACACAAGTGATGCCTCTACACATGGGAATCACCAAATGGTCAATATAGAAACCAGACTGATTATATTCTTTGTAGCTGAAGATGGAGAAGCTCTATATAGAAAAATCAAGACCGTGAGCTAACTGTGGCTCAGATCATGAACTCCTTATTGCAAAATCTCAGACTTACATTGTAGAAAGTAGAGAAAACCACTGGAACATTCAGGTATGACCTTAATCAATTCCCTTATGATTATACAGTGGAAGTAACAAATACATTCAAGGGATTAGATCTGATAGACAGAGTGCCTGAAGAACTACAGATGGAGGGTCAAAGCATTCTACAGGAGGCTGTAACCAAAACCATCTCTAAGAAAAGAAATGCAAAAGGCAAAATGGTTGTCTGAGTAGGGGAGGCCTTACAAATAATGAGAAAAGAAGATAAACAAAAGGCAAAGGAGAGAAAAAAATATATATGTATTCAAATATATATATATATCTATCTGAATGCAGAGTTCCAAAGAATAGCAAGGAGAGGTAAGAATGCCTTCCTAAGTGAACAATGCAGAGAAATAGGAGGAAAACAATAGAATGAGAAAGACTAAGGATCTCTTCAAGAAAATTAGAGATACCTAGGGAATTTTTCGTGCAAAGATGGGCACAATAAAGGACAGAAATGGTATGGACCTAATGAAGTAGAAAATACTAAGAAGAGGTGTAAAAGTACACAGAAGAACTATACAAAAATGATCTTAATGTCCCAGATAACTGTGATTGTGTGATCACTCACCTAGAGCCAGACATCATGAAGTGTGAAGTCAGGTGGGCCTTAGGAAGCATCACTATGACCAAAGCTAGTGGAGGTGATGGAATTCCAACTGAGCTATTTCAAATCCTAAAAGATGATGCTATGAAAGTACTGCACTCAGTATTCCAGCAAGTTAGGAATACTCAGCTGTGGCCACAGGACTGGAAAAGGTCAGTTTTCCTTCCAATCTCAAAGAAAGGCAATGTCAAAGAATGTTCAAAATCACCACACAATTGCACTCATCTCACACATTAGCAAAATAATGCTGAAAATTCTCCAAACTAGCCTTCAGCAGTATGTGAACTGAGAACTTCCAGATATCCAAACTGGATTTAGAAAAGGCAGAGGAATGAGATTAAATTGCCAGTATCCAAAGGATTATAGAAAAAGCAAAGGAATTCCAGAAAAACATCTACTTCTGCCTTATTGACTATGTGAAAGCCTTTGACTGTGTGGATTACAACAAACTGTGGAAAATTCTTAAAGAGATGGGAATACTGAAAGTTTGCTGCAATGAGCTGTGAACAACACTGGGATTTGTGGCCTCTGGAGTGAGAGGAATTTGATGTGGGGCCAATGACAAGGCCTGATCGCTCAGAGCTTTTGGGTAATAAAGTTTTATTAAACTACAAAAGAGATAGAGATAACTTTGTACATAGACATTAGAAGGGGATTGAAAGAGTGCCTCCTTGCTAGTTTTAGCAACTAGTTATAAACCTATTAGCAAGCTTCTGATTAGAGAAAGGAAATGCTCAAAACTCAGAGAGTTACACCAGGCCCCTCACTTACAACATGCATTTTGAGATATCACTGGCACAAGGTGAGTCATCCCTGGCCATAAAACATTTGTTATGAAATCTTAAAGAATGGGACACCAGAGCACCTTACTGCCTCCTGACAAATCTGTATGCACGTCAAGAAGGAATGATTAGAACCGGACATGGAGCAATGGACTGGTTGAAAATTGGGAAACAAGTATGTCACCTTTTTTATTTAACTTCTATGCATAGTGCATTATGCTAAATGCTGGACTGGATGAAGCACAAGCTGGAATCAAGATTGCCAGGCGAAATATCAATAAGCTCAGATATGCAGGTGACACTATCCTTATGGCAGAAAGTGAAGAAGAGCTAAAGAGTCTCTTGATGAGGGTGGAAGAAGAGAGTGAAAAAACTGGCTTAAAACTCAACATTCAAAAAATAAACACCATGGCATCCGGTCCCATCCCTTCATGGACAATAATGGGGAAACAACGGAAACAGTAACAGAATTTTTGGGGGGCCTCCAAAATCACTGCAGATGGTGACTCCAGCCATGAAATTAAAGGATGCTTGCTCCTTGGGAGAAAAGCTATGAGAAACCTAGACAGCATGTTGAAAAGCAGAGACATTACTTGGCCAACAAAGTTTCATCTAGTCAAAACTATGGTTTTTCTGGTAGCCATGTATGGATGTGAGAGTTGGACCATAAAGAAGGCTGTGTGCCAAAGAATTGATGCTTTTGAACTGTGGTGTTGGAGAAGACTCTTGAGAGTCCTTTGGATTGCAAGGATATCCAATCAGTAAATCCTAAAGAAAACCTGTCCTGAGTATTCATTGGAAGGACTGATGCTGAAGCTGAAACTCCAATACTTTGGCCACCTGATGTGAAGAACTGACTCATTGAAAAGACCTTGATGCTGGGTAGGATTGAAGGTTGGAAGAGAAGGGAACGACAGGGGATGAGTTCGTTGGATGGCAAGACTGACATGATGGACATGAGTCTGAGCAAGCTCCAGTTGTGGTTATGGACAGGGAAGTCTGCAGTCCATGGGGCTGCAAAGAGTCGGACACGACTGAGTGACTGATCTGAACTGCACTTATTATCCGGTTCAAATTTCACTATTTTAGTCCTTAATTGAGCACATTTTGTTATTTCTCTGCTCAAAGTCATCTCCCCAAAGAGGCCTTATCACATCCATATCCACTTTCTAGGATTCGTTTTCTTCACAACACTTAACAGTCTCCATTATTGCATTATAGGTGTATGGGCTTTTAGTTTATTAGTTCACAGTCTCCATCCCAGAAGAGCTGAAAAATACTCCTTTCTGCCATGCTCACAGGATCTGAAACATGTCTTAGGAAATACTATCAAACAAAACTGGTAAACTGAATAAATGATTAGGGGAATTAGTATATTAATATACTCACTCCTGAAATCTGATTTTGCTTTTGCCACCAGGTAATGTATTTATATGTGTGTGTCGTTGGGAGAGGACTTGGAGAAAACTGTTGTAAAGGCAAAAATAAAATAGCGAAAGAAATAGGCCTTAATTGGAGTTTTCCCTGAAATGGGTCATCTTGTCACATTCTGTCTTCTGTCCCAAGAAGTAAAGCTCTGGACAGAGTGTGTAACACTTTGGTGCACTTCTAGATTGATTCCTGTGTTCCGGTGTCTACTAAGAAGAGTGTGTGGCAACACGCCCCCTTCTGCTATGGTCTTGACGTAAGGCGCAGCTCTGTCTCATTTGCTCTGACTGAGGATACTTCCTGTGACCGTCATAGCCTCTGCTTCTCTCCATGCCCATCTGAGTAGGGTCATTGCTGCTGGTTTTCTTTAGAATCAGAGAATAACTCTTTCCTCTAGTGGTGTATAAGGCCTTATGAAATGAAGCAGCATTTTAGGTGAACAGATAAGACTATAATCAATAGAGATAAGCCAGAGTTAGCTATAAAAACTCACTTCCCTAAGAGGCAATGTGCAGAGAATAACATACTGAAGCCTGGAGTCTGCTGATCACTCTGATGGTTTAAAAGAACTTTGTCGCCAATTTGCTTGCACCCACCCAAGGAAAAAGGAAAAGCACAGTTACAATTTGAACTTGTTTTCTGGCAATATTATGGATGTTGTGTTTGATAAGTTAATTGAATGTAAATGTCCTAATCCTGGGCCCACAATTTTTTTCAAAATAAGTTAAAATTAATCTCAGGGAGAGCTGCCCCAGGAGGGCACCACAGGAGGTCAGTTTTCAGCGTGTTTATGATGTAATCTGATTTTTGCTTAAAATACAAATTCCATAATTTTGTGTATTTTTGATATGCAAATATGACAAGCACTTACAGTCTTTTTGTGTGTGAAATGGAGTTTAAGACACCATAAACTAATTATTGAATTCTAAGAGAAACTCCTTTTCTGTCTCTTTTCTCTTGAGTGTTATTCTCTCTTCTTTCAGAGAGAATTTTATCTTTTCTTCTCCTATTACATGTTTTTCATCTGTCTTCCTAAACATCACTGATCATGATCTAGGGCCAGGGATTCTTCAAACTGTGAAAACTTCGTCTTGTAAAATGGAGGGTTATGCCAAGATAATATTGGTGTTGGACAGCCTATATATAAAGCATCCAAAGAAAAGGAGGAAAGGAAAAGTACAGAAAAGGAGAAAAACGGTACCGAAAAGGAGAAAAAGGTTAGTAAAAGGCAAGATGAAGGGTAATTATTCCAAGTTTTTCTTGGTGTTATCCCTCCTCCCCACAGTGGAAACATTTATCGATGTATATCAAAGTGAATTAAGAAATGTGTAGATGTGAAAATGAAAACTAACATTTTCCCTTAGACAAAATTCAAACCTTCTAGAGAGTCACTCTGGAAGCAAACAAAAATCCCGACACAGGATCTGCTCAGTACATGCGCCCCCGTCCCAGTGGCAAGGGGGTTGGGGGTTGGGGGGCTGCAGGGATGGAGAGAACTGAACATCTTCTTCCCAAAACCCATTTCAGTTTTTTAATAGTAAAAAGTAAGTTAGAAACATGTCATCCATGAAACTGATGAAACACAATAAATCCATTCCGAGATTCTAGCCATAAAATCAGCCCAAATTAATTAAATAAGAAATGTATAATTCTTTAATATGACTTATTTATAAAGCACCCCCAGCATTTGTGAAGCACACATCTCTTTTACACAATCTGCTGATCTCTTGATGAGTGTTTAAAGCACCCTAAAAGAGAAAAGGTGCAGCCCTCACTGAGAGGGTCTTTGCAGCAGTATTGTTTCAGTCTTTAAAATCATAGGAATGTGTCCATGATTCAGTGTTAATCTGGCACAACCTTGCCTCCCAGGAAAAACAGAGATGACCTTTGAAGCTTCTTGATATGGTATTTTTCCTTAGATTTATTTGAAAAATGAATCTGGATTTTACTATGAATCTGTGAGATGTTTGTATAGCATACTGAGTTCTATTTATTTCAAACAATGTAGTGATGCAATTTTTTTCTATTTTTAAAATTTTATTTATTTTTAATTGAAGGATAATTGATTTATAATATATTCTTGGTTTCTGCCAAACATCAACATGAATCAGCTATTGATAGATATACATATGTTTCCTCCCTCTTGAACCTCCCTCCCACCTCTCACCCTGTCTACCCCTGTAGGTTGTTACAGAACCCCAGTTTAAGTTCCCTGAGTCATATGGCAAATTCACACTAGCTGTCTATTTCATATGGTAGTGTATATGTTTCCATGCTTCTCTCTCCATTTGTTTCATCCTCTCCTGTCCACACCTGTGTCTGTAAGTCCATTCTTTATGTCTGTGTCTCTATTGCTGCCCTATAAACAGGATCATTAGTACCATCTTTCTACATTCCATATATATTAATTAATATACAATATTTTCTCTCTCTGACTTACTTCACTCTGTGTAATAGGCTCTAGTTTTATCTACCTCATTAGAACTGACTCAAATGTGTTCTTTTTATGGTCAAGTAAAACAGTGCAAATAAATAGAGAAAAACAATAGAATGGGAAAGACTAGAGATCTCCTCAAGAAAACTGGAGATACCAAGGGAATGTTTCATGCAAAGATGGGCACCATAAAGGTCAGAAATGGCAAAGACCTAACAGAAGCAGAAGATATTGAGAAGATGTATAAAGAGTACCTAGAAGAACTATACATAGAAGATCTGAATGACCCAGATAACCATCATGGTGTGGTCACTCACCTACAGCATGATATCCTGGAGTGTGAAGTCAAGTGGGCCTTAGGAAGAATAATTGAACAAAGCTAGTGGAGGTGATGGAGTTCCAGTTGAGCTATTTGAAATCCTAAAAGATGATACTGTTAAAGTGGTGCACTCAATATGCCAGCAAGTTTGGAAAACTCAGCAGTGGCCACAGGACTGGAAGATATCAGTTTTCATTCCAATGCAAAGAATGTTCAAACTACTGCACAATTGAGGTCATCTCACATGCTAGCAAGATAATGCTCAAAATTCTTCAGCCTAGGCTTCAACAGTATATGAACCAAGAACTTCCAGATGGACTAGCTGGATTTAGAAAAGGCAGAGGAATCAGAGATAAAATTGTCAACATCCATTGGATTATAGAAACAGCAAGGGAATTCCAGAAAAATTTCTGCATCATTGACTAAACTAAAGTCTTCGTGTGTATCACAACAAACTGTGGAAAATTCTTAAAGAGTTGGGAATACTGAAAGGTTGCTGCTATGAGCCATGCACAACACCAGAATTCATGGACTCTGGAGGAGCGGAATTCGATCTGGAGCCAGTGATGAAGCTTGTTTGCTCAGAGCTTTTGTGTAACAGTTTTATTAAAGTATAAAAGAGATAGAGAAAGCTTCAGACATAGACCTCAGTGACCCCTTGCTAGGTTTTAGTAAGGAGTTATATGCCTATTAGCAAGCCACTAATTAGAGAAAGGAAATGCCTCAAAACTGAGAGAGTTGCACCAGGCCCCTCACCCGCAACATGCATTCTGAGTTAGCATTGACAAGGTGAGCCATTCCTGGCCATAAAACAATTGACATGAACCTTGAAGAAAGGCAGATTTCTAAGCACATACATAGTTCATCAAAGTAGCTTAAGAAAATCTTTGCATGAGATAAATGCATTGATTAGCTCAAGGTTTGAGAAATAAAGTTAAGCTCAGACTGAACCTTGACAACACAGGATTAGAAGAGAAAAAGAGAAAAAAAATGTATACAACTTGCAGTTTATTTCCTCCTGCCACTTGGGGACCTGTGGCCTCCCTGCTGAGGCTATTAACACTCTCAATAGCAGACCATCTCACCTGCCTCCTGAGAAATCTATATTCAGGTCAAGAAGCAACAGTTAGAACCGGACTTGGAACAACAGATTGGTTCCAAATTGGGAAAGGAGTACATCAAGACTATGTATTGCCACTCTGCTTATTTAATTTATATGGAGATTACATCATGGGAAATGCCAGGGTGGATGAATCCCAAGCTGGAATAAAGATTGCTGGGAGAAATATCAGCACCCTCAGATATGCAGGTGATAACCACCCTAAAGGCTTCCCTGGTGGCTCAGAGGTTAAAGCATCTGCCTGGAATGCGGGAGACCTGGGTTTGATCCCTGGGTTGGGAAAATCCCCTGGAGAAGGAAATGACAACCCACTCCAGTACTCTTGCCTGGAGAATCCCATAAAGGGAGGGAGCCTGGTAGCCTACAGTCCATGGGGGTCGCAAATAGTCGGACATGACTGAGCGACTCCACTTTCACTTTAATGGCAGAAAATGAAGAGGAACTGAAGAGCCTCTTGATGAAGGTGAAAGAGGAGAGTGGAAAGCTGACTTAAAACTTAGCATTCAAAAAACTAAGATCATAGCGTCTGGTCCCATCACTTCATGGCTAATAAATGGGGGAAAAGTGGAAACAGTAGCAGATTTTATTTTCTTAGTCTGCAAAATCACTATGGACAGTGACTGCAGCCATGAAATAAACCTAGACAGCATATTAAAAGCAGAGACATGAATTTGCCAACAAAGGTCCATATAGTTAAAGCTATGATTTTTCCAGTAGTCATGCACAGGTGTGAGAGTTGGACCTTTAGGGAAGGCTGAGTGCCAAAGAACTGATGCTTTCCACTTGTGTGCTGGGGAAGACTCTTAAAAGTCCCTTGGACAGCAAAGAGATCAACCCAATCAATCCAAAAGGCAATTAACCCTGAATATTGATTGAAAGGACTGATGCAGAAGCTGTAGCTCTAATACTTTGGCCACCTGATGTGAAGAGCCAACTCATTGGAAAAGACCCTGAAACTGGGAAAGAGTGAGGACAGGAGAAGGGCATGATAGAGGATGAGATGGTTGGATGCCATCATTGACTCAATGGACATAGGTTTGATCATACTCCGGGAGATATTGAAGGACAGCGAAACCTGGTATGCTGCAGTCCATGGGATCACAAAAAGTTGGATATGACTAAGCAAGTGAACTATAACAACAAAATCACAAAATTGTGTGTTGGAACTCAAAACAAACTTAATCTTTCTGATCCACTTAAAATCTTTTTAAAATGATTAGGTATTTCAAAGTGAAATTACATTAGATTGGAAATTTTAAAATCATATTTTATGATAACTTGCAGAAGTCTACTTGCTGCTGCTAAGTCACTTCAGTCATGTCTGACTCTGTGCGACCCCATAGATGGCAACTCACCAGGCTCCCCCGTCCCTGGGACGTCTCCAGGCAAGAACACTGGAGTGGGTTGCCATTTCCTTCTCCAGTGCATGAAAGTGAAAAGTGAAAGTGAAGTCACAGCTCACCAGGCTCCTCCGTCCATGGGATTTTCCAGGCAAGAGTACTGGAGTGGGGTGCCATTGCTCTTCCTCCAAAGTCTACTTAAGTAGACTCAGTTTGGATGGCATTTTGAAGTATTTCCAAGTAATGCCCAACTCACCTAGGAACTCTCTAATGAGGGGAGTGTTGTGCTACAGGAGAGTCTGAATGATACCCTGCTTCGAAATGTAGTGTAAAACTCCAATAACACCTTGATTTCATACTGAACGTAAAGTCGCTTCAGTCCCGCGTGTGTTCTTCTGGACTCTGGTTAGCCTCAGCTGTGTGGCCTTGGGCATCTGTCCTGCTCTGGGCCCTGTTCCTCTGGCACAGGATGGATGCAGCAGAGGCTGAGCAGCCGTCTCTGAAGCACTGAGTTGGGTTTGGACATTCACGCCGTCGGTGTGTCCTCCAGCTCCAGGACACTCTGGAATGAGTGGCCACTGAACTGAGGAAAGGAGTCATGGAAAAGAGATTTGACCTGGAGGAGAGAGATCTGGATGAAGGACTGGGAATCTCAGGATGTATCAGAGCTCTTACAGGGAAACTGTTGGGAGGTGGTAGGAAAGATGACACAGAGGGTATGAAAACAGTCTTGGCCCAAGGTGTAAGGAGATAAGAAAATGTCCAAGTGACAGGAATTTTCATGTCTCAATAAGAATATGGAGGGGAATGCAAGTTTGAAATAAACAGAGTGCTCTGTAGAAAGTCTTGGAACAAGGCCATGACCACTGTCTTCCAAGGAGAGACAGTTTGTGGTTCTCAGTAATTAGGGAGAAAGTGAAAGTGAAGCCGCTCAGTTGGGTCTGACTCTCTGGGAGTCCCTGGACTATAGCCCTCCAGGCTTCTCCGTCCTTGGGATTTTCCAGGCAAGAGTACTGGAGTGGGGTGCCGTTTCCTTCTCCAGGGGATGTTCCTGACCCAGTGATTGAACCCAGGTCTCCTGCATTGTAGGCAGATGCTTTACCATCGGAGCCACGAGGGAAGTCACATGATAATGACCTTTATTGAACACTTGCCCATGGCAGACAAAGGAAGTGCTTTGAATGGGTTACATAGTTTGCTGCTCACAGTAAATCAGTGAGGAAGATACATCTATGATCCCCAAGAAAAAAATGAGGAAATTGAAATTTGAGGAAGCCACCTACTTAGGGAATGTACAGCCAGGACTTGAATCCACCTTGAGAATCATGTCTTAGACCACTGCACAAAGAATTTTAAAAAGACTGTTTAAATGGTTAGTGGAGGTTGCATTTTTAATACTAAAGACACCATATTATGGATTTAAAAATTTGTAATAAACCTGATGAAATTATACTTTTTTTTTTTCCTAAGAGAAATAATGCAGTGTAAAGCAGCCAGTGGTGATAACCCTGTCCTGGGGGTTCACACATTTCAGGAGAGGCTGTGATGTGTGTCAGGAATTTACTATCCTGACATGAGCAAGTGGGGCCTTGTGCTCCATCTGGCCGTGGCATACGTCAGAACACTTAGGACAGGAGGAGGCAGGTGAAAGGCCTGGCCTGTGATGTGCCCTGGAGCCTCCTCGAGACGGATGGACTGCTGTAAACACTCCCGGTCTCTTAAAACCCTGGTAGCTGGTTCTGCTCAGCGGGTCACTACTTTGGCTCATACCTTACCTCTCTTCTGACCTAGTATGAAACCCGCAGCTCTGATCCTCTAGCTTTCTTCCCTTAATACATGATGTTTTAGGAGGCTGATGTAAGGGAATGTTCATGAAGCAGAGCAACATGCCTTCAGTAAAAACTATCCCTTTATTTTCACACTGGAAGCATCTAATATCCACAAGTGGTGACCTGCGGAGGGGACAAAAGCTTGTGTTCTTATCCTGCCAAGGTCATTTTCAAAGGAAGTGAGCTATTCTTGAGCTCCCAGGGTGAGGGCAGAGATGTGTGTTCTGAACTGGAGGTGGCTGGACTGGAAGTAGTGAGCCCTTGTCCTCTTGTGTGCTGCTTTCTGAATTACGAAGTAACCAGCCCTGTGTTTCTTATTCCTGACATATCTTCCCTTTGAGGGCAGCCTGGCATCTAAATCTTTTCTAGGACCATGCAGTGCTGTCCCTGACAAAACCTTTTCTCCTTCAAGGGAGGGGGGACACCCTCAGCTTAGGGTCCCATGGATGAGTCAACCCCATATGTGACTCTAGTCCCACAGGTATTTCAAGTCTAGGAAATCACCAAGAAGACACGGGCTTGCCTCCTGACATGTGAAATGATCAGTGATGTACATACTTTTCAGGCCATCTTTGGCTTGCAGACCAGTTTACCTCCTTGCACATTTGCTGGTTGCTTCTGAAAAGCTTTCTGGAGAAAAGCAAGCGGCCCGTGACCAGCCTGTTATGTTAGTGCATCCTTCATTCTCCCCCTCCTGCGAGCCTGAGTGCCTTCAGCCCTGCACGTGTGAGAAGCCCAGTGTGCTGCTGGTGAGTGAAGGGCGCATCACCTCCAACAACCTGACTTTTCAGAAAGAATCCCAGTAAAAATATTCAGTTCTTGCTTCCTATCTGCCAAGTAATAGAAATAAACTGCTCAGCTGGTGCCTTAAAAATGGTTTGACCGTAAGAAATGTGGTACTTGGGTGGCATGGAGGAGTCATCCTTCTTTCTGAACGATTCATTTTCCCCTGAAACCTAAAAATAGCATCAGGCTTGGCGGAGAGGATTGAGGAGCCACACAGAGGCCATTTCCCAGCACTGTTGTCCTTATGTAAGCATCGTTTTCTGTTAAGCCGTGGCTTCAGTCTGAAAAGCAACACTGTGTGTGTGTGTGTGTGTGTGTGTGTGTGTGTGCGTGGGGGCATGCATGCACTTGATGAAATAACAATCTTGAGGTCAGAGAGTTTCAACTTTGAATTAAGTAGAAGGGTGTTGTATTCATGCACTGCTTGGCACAGTGATTTACTTTGCCTGTGATGCTCTAACATTTTAACACAAGCACATGTCTGTTACTATTCTCATCCAATGCAAACAAATGTTTTATGTTTTTTAGTGTATACAACTTTGTGATTTATTCTATTGCTGTTCATAAAAGGTAGCTCACTGGCACTTTGAAAAAGAAATAAATCTTGTGTAGCAGTCAGAGGAAGTTTTGAAGATTAGGAAACTATGGCCCAGAAACACTAAAGGACTTGTTAGAAGTCTCCATCCTATTCAGGTGGGTGTTTGCATGAGTGTAAAAGTCCACTTTGATCTCACACTATCCCCTTCCAATGCTAAACTATTTCCTATTCTTCTTTTTGGTATGTGGGAGAGATGGAAGATCACTATAGGTGAAATATAGGGAAACTATCAAAATGCTGCTGCTGCTGCTGCTAAGTCGCTTCAGTCGTGTCCGACTCTGTGTGACCCCATAGACGGCAGCCCACCAGGCTCACCTGCCCCCTGAGATTCTCCAGGCAAGAACACTGGAGTGGGTTGCCATTTCCTTCTCCAGTGCATGCAAGTGAAAAGTGAAAGTGAAGCCGCTTAGTCGTGTCTGACTCTTAGTGACCCCATGGAGGCTCCACCAGGCTCCTCCGTCCATGGGATTTTCCAGGCAAGAGTACTGGAGTGGGGTGCCATTGCGTGAAAGCATTCAGTTTACTACGACAAGTACTACTACTTAAAAGATGCCTTTAGCCTTCTGATCTTAGTTAATTTTTATATGTACATCCTAACTCTCAGTAGCAGTTTGACTAAGCTATTCTACCTGTACAATTTTGTGTTATGCTTCTGTTTGTGAAATGAGAGTTCTTAATTCCATGATATGTAAGATTTCTTCCCACACTGAGTGGCGCACTACCCCGATTGAACACATTTATAAATTAAGAATTTTTTCTGGCTAAGATGAAGTTGCCCCTTTCTTCAAGCTCCTGTCTCTTGCAACTAAAGCACCAAACATAACACTGTAAAGCTTGGAAAGACATGAAAGGCAGAGAAAGGAGACAGATGGCCTTTGACCCTGGGCTGGCTAGCGACGTGGTGGTGAGTTCCTCGGCGTTTTCTGTCTCCTGTATGTCCTGGGTATAGCGCTGGAGAAGGCTACAGCCTGGAAGCACCAACAGAGGAATGCAAGCCAAGTCTGTTCCCCAGGCAGAGGACCAGCTCCCAGATGATGAGCAAGCTGCCCCTCCACCCCTCACTCGAGAGCAAACTGAGCACTCCTTGCCTGGATGCTGTGGATGGGCTCAGTCAAGCTCTGTCCCACATTTCCCCAGTGGGGTTGTTATCAGCAAACTCAAAGATGGAGAGAGTGTAGTTAGTCACTCAGTCGTGTCCAACTCTGAGACCCCAGGGACTGTAGCTCACCAGGCTCCTCTGTCCATGGAATTCTCCAGGCAGTAAAACTGGAATGGGTAGCCATTCCCTTCTCCAGAGGATCTTCCTGACCCGGGGATCAAACTTGGGTCTCCTGCATTGCAGGCAGATTCTGTACCATCTGAGTCACCAGGGAAGCCCCAAGCAGGGAGTTAAACCTGCTCTCTGACCCAGGAGCAACCAGAGTGAGGGGCTGCTACCTGCTGCTTCAGTGGGACCTGAACATTTGTCCCCATGGAGTAGTGGCAGGACTGGAATAGGAGCTGTAAGGTGGAACTGACTGATGCTCTGCTTCCTACCCCCAGACATTAGCTAAGCCTTCATCTCAACTGAACAACATTTTACTGAATCTGTCATAAAAATGCTTCAATGTGAAGTTATATATCAGATATAGAAATACTCAAAGGAAAACTGTAGAACTGAAAAATGCAATAAATGAAATAAAAACATCACACTAGATGGGAGGTTGGAGATGACAGAGAGTGAAATCAATGAACTGAAAGAGAAATAAATAGGTATTACTCAGTCTAATAATAGAGAAAAATAGAATAAAAAAGCAGAATTCGGTGATACAAATATTAGATCTCCAGAAAAAAAAACAAGAAAGGATGTGGGGCTGGAAAAAAAAAAAAAGTCGCTGAAAATTTCACCAAATTTGGCAAAAGCACACACCTACAAATTCGGGAAGCTTTGTAAACCATGACCAGAAAAACCGAAAGAAATTTTTGCCAAAAACTGTCTTATTCAAACTTCTGGGGAAAAAAAAAGTCTTGAAAGCAGCCAGAGAGATATGAAACTTTCCCAACAGGAATATAACATTTGAATGACAATGAATTTTCATTTGAAACCACTGAAGACAGAAGGACATGGCACAACATTTTTCAAGTGCTAAAGGAAATGTCAACTGCTTTAGTTATATGTCCAATAAAAATATCCCTTAGGAATGAAGATGAAGATACTCTAAAGTAAAGATATTCTAAAGTAAAGATAAATTTTAATGAGAGAATCTGTCCCCAGGAGATCTAACCACAAAAATACCTAAAAGAAGTTCTCTACACAAGGAAGAAATGGAAGCAGAGGAGCCTGATGCATCAGGAAGATAGAATAATGGATGGAGCAAATTAATGGCAAATGTAACAGACTTTCCTTCCTGAGATTTTAAAACTGTGTTTGAAGATTGAAGCAAAGACTATAACATCAGCTGATCTGATGTTCAATGAATGTAGAGAAAATTCTTAACATATTTCTATTTTAGAAGGTGGAAGAGTGAAAGGACCTGAATAGATGTTTACACTTGCTCAAGTATGCTAAAATACTGATGTGTGTTATTGGGTTGGCCAGAAAGTTCATTCAGTGTCATCCATGTGATGGCTGTAGCAGCGCTTAGTTGTCTTCTACTTCATTCAAAACAATTTTTGTTAGATTGTGTTATGACAGCTATCATTTCAGTGTGTATTAAAAAAAAAAAGCCATCAAAATTGGTGAAATTTGTGTAGCCAGTTTAATATTAAAGATAGAAGAAGGAGCAACATTTTCCACATATTATGCTTTATTATCTCAAGAAAGGTAAAAATACAACTGAAATGCAAAAAAAAAAAAAAAGATTTGTGCAGTGTGTGAAGAAGGTGCTTTGACTGGTTGAACGTGTCGAAAGTGGTGTACAAAGTTTTGCTGGAGATTTCTTGCTGGATGATGCTCCACAGTTGGGTAGACCAGATGACATTGATGATGATCAAATAGAGACATTGAAAGTGAAAGTGTTAGTTGCTCAGTGGTGTCGTGGACTGTAGCTCACCAGGCTCCTCTGTCCATGGAATTCTCCAGGCAAGAATACTGGAGTGAGTAGCAGTTCCCTTCTCCAGGAAAGGAATTCCATTCTTCCTGACCCTGGTATCAAACCTGGGTCTCCTGCATTTCAGGCAGATTCTTTACCATCTCAACCACCAGGAAAGCCCCAGTAGAGACATTAACTGAGAGCAATTCACTGTATACCATGTGGGAGATAGCTGATATACTCAAAATATCCAGATCCAGCCTTGAAAATCATTTGTACCAGCTTGATTGTGTTAATCTCTTTGATGTTTTGGTTCCACATAAATTAAGCAAAAATATCTTCTTGACTTTATTTTCCACACACAATTCTCCACAGACATGTAACAAAAATGTTCCATTTTTTAAAACAGATTATGCTGGGTGATGAAAAGTATATACTATAGAGTAATGTGGAACGGACAAGATCATGGGGCAAATGAAATGAACCACCACACCATCCACACCAAAGAGTGATCTTCATGCAAAAAGATGATTTGTGTGTGTGTGATGGAACTGGAAAGCAGTCCTCTACTATGAACTCCTGGAAAAACCGGTTAATTCCAACAAGTACAGCAATAAAAGGCAGCACTCAATGGAACGTGTCTGGAAATAACAGAAAA
Organism: Nanger dama; assembly: GCA_917880005.1. Lineage (NCBI taxonomy): Eukaryota > Metazoa > Chordata > Mammalia > Artiodactyla > Bovidae > Nanger > Nanger dama. Next base: position 3,566,973 of record CAKJTW010000044.1, on the reverse strand, counting down.
TGCATAATCTTCCATCAGGATAACACAAAACTGCATTTCCTGATGACCAGGCAGAAACTGTAACAGCTTGGCTGGGAAGTTCTGATTCATCTGGTGTACTCACCAGGTGTTACACTTTTGGGATTTCCGTTTCTATCTTTACAAAATTTTCTTAATGGAAAACAAAATCAATTCCCTGGAAGACTGTAAAAGTACCTGGAACAGTCCTTTGCTGATAAAGATAAAAGTTTTGGGAAGATAGAGTTATAAAGTTACTTGAAAATGGCATAAGGTAGTGGAACAAACAGTGAATATGTTGTTCAATAACGTTCTTGGTAAAAATGATAAAAGTGTCTTTTACTGTTTCTTAAAGAACCAAAGGACTTTTTGGCCACCGCAAATACTTACATATATGAAAAATTCTAAAGTAAGCACTGAATTGCTAATACTGAGAAAAATGATCAAAACATGATAGATAAATCAAAGTAGACTTCTAAAACATAAGACATAAGATGGAAGAGAAGGAAAATAGGAATAAAGAACAGAATAAGCAAATGGAAGATAAGAACTAAATTGACAGACTTTGCCTATCAATATTTATCTGAAATATGAAAAGCATAAACATAAGACAAGGATTGTCCAAGTGGATTAAAAACATAACCCAAATATGCTATATAGTTTCTACAAGGCGTTCACATTGGACACAACTGCGTAGGTAGGTTGAAAGTAAAATGATAGGAAAAAAAGTATCATGCAGTGGGTGGGGAGAGAGGAATAAATTGGGAATGTGTAATTGAGAAAATTACACTATTGTATATAAAATACATAACTAATAAAGACATACTTTACAGGCAGGGAACTCTTCTCAATACTCTGTAATGATCTGTATGGGAAAAGAGTCTAAAAAACAGTGTACATATGTATATGTATAACTGGTACACTTGGCTGTATAGCAGAAACTAAAAATATTTAGAATGAGCTATAGTCTAATTAGGAGTATACTCTAGGATCCTCTAGGAGGAGGAGAGGGTGATGACAGGGGACGAGATGGTTGGATGGCATCACCAACTCAATGGACATGAGTTTGAGCAAGCTCTGGGAGATGGTGATGGACAGGGAAGCCTGGTGTGCTGTTCCATGGAGTCGCAAAGAGTCGGACACGACTGAGCAACTGAACTGAGCTGATCCTTTAGTAAAAATTTTTAAAATTCACAAAACTGTTATATATATATATGTGTGTGTGTGTGTGTGTATATATATATGTATTAATTCAATTTTATTAAATTTTAATGATACACGTTTATATTTGTAGGTTTATGTTTTCATTGCTTTACTGACTTGTGCAACATTTGCCACCCCCTGGACTGGGGTGCCATTTCCTCCTCCAGGGGGATCTTCCCGACCCAGGGATTGAACCTGCTTATCCTGCATTAGCAGGCAGATTTCTTTGTCACTAGTGCCACCTGGGGAAGCCCACAAGCTTATGTTTACCATTTACTTACTCTAAAGTCTATTTTTCTTCCAGTTTTATTGAGATATATTTGACATATAGCTACGTGTGTGTGTGTGTGTATGGTATATAACAATGATTTGACTTACATGCAGCATGGGATGATTACCACAGTAAGTTCAGTAAATATTCCATCATCTCATATAGATGCAAAATAAAAGAAAAATATTATTTTCCTTCTGATGAGAACTCTTCAGATTTTACTCTCTTAACAACTTCCATTTATAACAGAGCAAACAAATGGGAGCTAATCAAACTTACAGGGTTTCACACGGCAAAAGAAACCATACACAAAATAAAAAGACAATCTATGGACTGGCCGAAAATGTTTGCAAATGGTGTGACTGAGAAGAGCTTAGTTTCCAAAATATACAAACAGCTCATGTTACTCAATAACAACAACAACAAAAATAAACAACCCAACTGAAAAATGGGCAGAAGATCTAAATAGACATCTCTTCAAATAAGAAATACAAATGGCCAGTTGACACATGAAAAGGTGCTCAACAATACTAATTATTAGAGAAGTGAAAATCAAAACAAAGGTACTACCCCACATTGGTCAGTATGGCCACGATTAAAAAGTCTACAAATAACAAATGCTGGAGAGAGTGTGGAGAAAGGGCGCCCTCCTACATTGCTGATGGGATGGTAAGTTGTTTCAGCCACTGTGGTAAACTCTGGAATTTCCTCAGAAAACTGTTAATAAAAGTAGAATTACCATATGATCCATCAATCACACTCTGGGCATATATCCAGATAAAACTATAATTGAAAAAGAATACATGCACCCCTATTGTGAATAGTGCATAGCAGCACCTTGCACAATAGTTAATCATGGAAATAACCTTAATGTTCATTGACAGATGAATGGATAAAGAAGATGGGGTACATATATACAATGGAATACCACTTACCCTTTAAAAGAGCAAAATATTGCTGCTCTTTGCAGCAACATGGATGAAACTAGAGATTATCATATTAAGTAAGTCAAAAAGAGAAAGACAAATACCATATATATCACTTATATGTGGAATTTAAAATATGATACAGATGAACCTATCTGAAACAGAAACAATCATATGTATATATATAATCTTCTTTATCTTGGTCATTATGAAATATGCTACAAAAAAACATAAGATCATATCTATTTTTATACAGTCTTTAAGTCTGTTGTGTTCTTTGCAAAAACACACGAGTGGAATTATGGGATGACATGGTAGTTCTGTTTCTAACTTTTTGAGGAACCTTGATACTGTTTTCAACAGTGGCTGCACCGATGTATATTCTTACCAGTAGTGTACAGAGGTTCCCCTTATTCACATCCTCTTTAATGGTGATTGTTTGTAGTCTTTTAATAATAGCCATTCTGATAGATGTGCTATGATGTCTCACTGAGCCTTTGATTTCCATTTCCCGAATGATTAGTGGTGCTGAGCATCTTTTCATGTGTCTGCCGGCCATCTGTATGTCCGCTTTGAAAATAAGATGTCTCCTCGGGTCCCCTGCCCATTTTATAACTGATCTGTTTCTCTTTTTGATGGTGAGTCACATGAGTTATTTGTATATTTTGGATATTAACACCTTGGTCACTTACAAATATCTTACCTCATTCAGCAGCCTGTCTTCTTGTTTTGTTAATAGTTTCTGTTGCCGTCCAAAAACTTTAGTTTGACAGAGTCCCCCTTTTTTTTTTTTTTGATCTTGTTTCCCTTCCCTGATAGGAAGAATAACCAAAAAATACTTAAAGATTGATATCAGAGCATAATATCTATAGTTTATTCTTGGAGTTTCATGGTTTCAGATGTTACATTTATGTCTTTAATCCATTTTGAGTTTATTTTCATATATGCTATGAGAAAATGTTCTAATTTTTTATCCAGTTATCTAAGAACCATTTGTTGAAAAATCAACTTTTGCCCATTGTTTATCATTTCCTTTATTGTAGATTAATTGCCCATGTAAGTTCATCTCCAAGTTGTTTATTCTGTTCCATTGATAATCTGTGTCTGTTTTTGTGCCAGTACCGTACTGTTTGATGACTGTAGCTTTGTAGTCATGATACCTCCAGCTTTATTATGTTTTCTCAACTGGATAAAAAAGCTGTTTGAGTATTTGTGTTCTCAATAAAATTTTAGAATTTTTTGTTCTATACTCTGAAAAATGTCACTTGTATTTTGATACGGATTGCATTGAATCTGTAAATTGCCTTGGGGAGTATGGTCATTTTAACTGTTAATTTTTCTAATCCATGAGCACAGTGTAGTTTTCCATTTGTTTGTGTTTTCAGTTTTTCTTATCAGTGTGTTATAGTTTTCTGAGGACAGGTGTTTTGCTTCCTTTAGTTAGACTTATTTCTGGTTATTTTTTTCTTTTGATACAATTGTAAAAGGAATTATTTTCTTAATTTCTCTCTCTGATAGTTCCATGTTATTGTGTGGAAATAACAGCTGATTTCTGTGCTGTCCATTTTGTATCCTACAACTGCAGTGAATCCATTTTTGGTCAGATTCACTTTTGGTGTCTTTTTGTTGTTAAGTTGCTCAGTCATGTCCAGCTCTTTGCAACCCCGTGGACTGCAGCACGCTAGGCTTCCCTGCCCTCCACCATCTCCCAGAGCAGCACGCCAGGCTTCCCTGCCCTCCACCATCTCCCAGAGCAGCACGCCAGGCTTCCCTGCCCTCCACCATCTCCCAGAGCAGCACGCCAGGCTTCCCTGCCCTCCACCATCTTCCAGAGCAGCACCCCCCCGGCCTCCCTGCCCTCCACCATCTCCCAGAGCAGCACGCCAGGCTTCCCTGCCCTCCACCATCTCCCAGAGCTTGCTCAAACTCCTGTCTACTGAGTCAGTGGTGCCATCCACCCAGCTCATCCTCTGTTGTCCCCTTTTCTTCCTGCCTTGAGTCTTTCCCAGCATCAGGGTCTCTTCCAGTGAGGCAGTTCTTCCCATTAGGTGGCCAAATATTGGGGTTTCAGCTAGAGCATCAATCATTTCATTTCTTTATCTTGTCTGATGGATGTGGCTAGGACTTCACCAGACCGGCACGATCTAGGCGTGTCCGTGTGTGCTCTGTGGGCGCTTCTTCTGTGGTGTGCTGACCCCTGTGGAAATGCCAAATCCAACCCTGCTGGGAGGCTCTTAGCCACTATTGGGTGGTGCTGGGTCCCAGGGCTGCTTAGCTGTGGAGGCCTGGGATAGGCTGGACATGCTGCCAGCCCACTAGTGGGTGAGGCTGGCTTCCCATGAAGCTAGGTTCTTGAGTGGAAGGGGTGGGGTTCTGGGACTTGGGCCAACCTCCTGGTAGGTTGAGTTGGTCCTGATCATAATAGTCCAAAAGGAGGACTCCAAAATAGCACTTGCCAGCACCAATGTTCTAGGGGTAGAACAAGCTCCCCAGTGTCTGTGTCCCCAGGGGTAGTCACAGGTACTTCTGCCTCTCTGGGAGGCCAAGATCAGCAAATAGGTTCCACCCAGGCTTCTTTCAGATTACTGCCTTGGTTCTAGGTGTTGGGGCATTTGAAATTTTGTGTGTATCCTTTAAGATTGCTGTCTCTATTTCCTAAATCTCTCCAGCTCTCCCACATGCAAGCACCACTGCCCTTCAAACAAGTGGTTCTGTGAACTTGTCTTCCTGGTGCACGATCCCTGGGCTGGGCAGCCCGATGTGGGACTCAAGCCCTTTGATTGTAGGGATGAACTTCTGCTGTAGTGATTAGCACAACCTCCTAGTTGTGGGTTGCCTTCTAAAGAGTGTGGATCTTGGCTACACAGTGTCTCTGTCCCTCCTGCCTGTTTTGTTGTGGTTCCTTTTTATATCTTTAGTTGGGGAAAATCTCTTCTTCTAGTCTTTAGGTTGTTCTCATTGGTAGTTACTCTGTAAATAGTTGTAATTTGATGTGCCCATGGGAGAAGATGAAGCCATCTGTCTAGGCTGCTCCCCTATGCAAGTAATAATTATTTAAAAGGCATAAGACTATATCAGATAAAGTAGATGAAAGAACAAAGAAAATTGAAACATTACATAACAATTAAAAGTACAGTCCATCAAGAAGATACAGCAATCTCAAATGTGCATGCACTAAAAATGTAGAATCAGTTAGTTCAGTCTCTCAGTCGTGTCCACTCTTTGCGACCCCATGGACTGCAGCATGCCAGGCTTCCCTATCCATCATGAAACTCCTGGAGTTTACTCAAACCCATGTCCTTCGAGTCGATGATGTCATCCAACCATCTCATCCTCTGTCATCCCTTTCTCCTCCCGCCTTCAATCTTTCCCAGCATCAGTGTCTTTTCCAATGAGTCAGTTCTTCACATCAGGTGGCCAAAGTATTGGAGTTTCAGCTTCTGCATCAGTCCTTCCAATGAATATTCAGGACGAGTTTCCTTTAGGATAAACTGGTTAGATCTCCTTGCAGTACAAGGGACTCTTAAGAGTCTTCTCCAACACCACAGTTTAAATGCATCAATTCTTTGGCACTCAGCTTCCTTATAGTCCAACTCTCACATCCATACATGACTACTGGGAAAAGCATATGACACCACCCTTATGGCAGAAAGTGAAGAGGAACTAAAAAGCCTCTTGATAAAAGTGAAAGTGGAGAGTGAAAAAGTTGGCTTAAAGCTCAGCATTCAGAAAACCAAGATCATGGCATCTGGTCCCATCACTTCATGGGAAATAGATGGGGAAACAGTGGAAACAGTGTCAGACTTGATTTTGGGGGCTCCAAAATCACTGTAGACAGTGATTGCAGCCATGAAATTAAAAGATACTCCTTGGAAGGAAAGTTATAACCAACCTAGATAGCATATTCAAAAGCAGAGACATTACTTTGCTGACTAAGGTCCGTCTAGTCAAGGCTATGGTTTTTCCTGTGGTCATGTATGGATGTGAGAGTTGGACTGTGAAGAAGGCTGAGTGCCAAAGAATTGATGCTTTTGAACTGTGGTGTTGGAGAAGGCTCTTGAGAGTCCCTTGGACTGCAAGGAGATCCAGTCAATCCATTCTGAAGGAGATCAGCCCTGGGATTTCTTTGGACGGAATGATGCTAAAGCTGAAACTCCAGTACTTTGGCCACCTCATGGGAAGAGCTGACTCATTGGAAAAGACTGATGCTGGGAGGGATTGGGGGCAAGAGGAGAAGGGGATGACAGAGGATGAGATGGCTAGTTGGTATCACTGACTCAATGGACGTGAGTCTGAGTGAACTCTGGGAGTTGGTGATGGACAGGGAGGCCTGGTGTGCTGCGATTCATGGGGTCACAAAGAGTCGGACATGACTGAGTGATTGAACTGAATTGAACTGATATGGACCTTTATTGGCAAAGTAATGTCTCTGCTTTTTAATATGCTGTCTAGGTTAGTCATAGCTTTTATTCCATGGAGCAAGCGTCTTTTAATTTCATGGCTGCAGTCACCATCTGCAGTGATTTTGGAGCCCCCAAAATAAAATCTGTCACTGTTTCCACTGTTTCCTCATCTATTTGCCATGAAGTGATGAGACTGAATGCCATGATCTTAGTTTTCTGAATGTTGAATTTTAAGCCAACTTTTTCACTCTCTTCTTTCACTTTCATCAAGAGGGTCTTTAGTTCTTCTTCATTTTCTGTTGTAAGGGTAGTGTCATCTGCATATCTGAGGTCATTGATATTTCTCCCTGCAATCTTGATTCGAGCTTGTGCTTCATCCAGCCTAGCGTTTCTCATAATGTACTCTGCATATAAGTTAAATAAGCAGGTGACAATATACAGCCTTGACGTATTCCTTTCCCAGTCTGGAAACCATCTGCTCTTCCATATCCAATTCTAACTATTGCTTCTTGACCTGCATACAGATTTCTCAGGAGGCATGAGGAAAACATGGAATATGTGAGTTCTAACTAACAGAGCTGGAAAGAGAAATAGATAAATCCATAGTCAGGGGGTCGCAAGAGTCAGGCACAACTGAACGTCTAAACTACCACCACCACAGTTAGGATTTGTAACCCTAACACCCCCTTTCATTAACTTTTGGAACAACTAGACACAAAACCATGTAACATTCCTAAAAATAACAAATTTATAAAGTTGGAGAATACATTAGTGGCTGCTGGGGTTATGAATGGAGGGGTGCGTTTGGTATAGCTATAAAGAGTCCTTGAGGGGGTTCTGTATCTGGATTGTGGTGGTTATTATACAAATCTACATGTATGATAAGATTGCTTGGAAATACACACTCACAAATGCTTGATGTAAAAGTGGTGAAATCTGATTAGAGTATGCATATTTTACCAGGGTCAATTTCCTGTTGTTGATATTGTATTTGAATTATATAAGATGGTAGCATTTGGCAGAACTGGTTGCAGTGTCTCTGGAACCTCTGTGTATTTTTTTCCAGCTTCCTGTGAGTCTATAATTACTTCAAAATAAGTTTAAAACAAATAAATGAAGAAGAATGCTGACACCGTTGTATGCCCAAGGGTTTGCTAGAGCTGCATCTGCTCTTGCGTTTATCCTTTTGTTGTCTTCTCGTAAATGTATTCCTCTTTCTTGACCTGATTTGGATTGGGGGTTGTAATCACTCTGCCCCTGAAATATGTTCATCTGTGTTGTGGATTGAAAGTATATGCTCTTCTGTTGTGATTGCAGAGTCCATGCGGCATCTGGGACCTGAGGCTGATGCTCTCCCTGCCCATCTGCAGAGAGACACCATGGCAACGGTGCTGCGCATAGTAATTAGGCCTAATTCTTGTCAGGTTTACTCCTAGCATCAGAAGCTAAAAATAGGGCCATTTATTTCCCAGTGCAGGTGTAGCATCTGGGGCGACGCTGACTCTGAAAGGGAGCTGAGCCCAGTAAGGAAGACCCTCTGGTTGGATACATCTACTGATGAATCTGACTGTGGATGAATATATCCACTTGGATAAAAAGAATTTATGCATCCATACAAACAGGAATTTAACCATTTATATATAATTAGCCTCTTTTGCTATGATGGTTGAATTCTCTTGGCAAAACTGTTAGCCTTTGCCTTGCTTCATTTGTACTCCAAGGCCAAACTGACCTGTTCCTCCAGGTATCTCTTGACTTCCTACTTTTGCATTCCAGTCCCCTATGATGAAAAGGGCCTCTTTTTTGATGTTAGTTCTAGAAGGTTATGTAGGTTATCATAGAACCATTCAACTTCATCTTCTTTGGTACATGTGGTTGGGCATGGACATGGATCACTGTGATATTGAATGCTTTGCCTTTGAAAAGAACGAGAGCATTGTGTCATTTTTATATTGCACTCAGGTACAACAACTCTTTCGTTGACTACGAAGGCTACTTCACTGAAGCAGGACAAAGGCTAACAGAGTTTTGCCGAGAGAACACACTGGTCATAACAAATACCCTCTTCCAACAACCAAGTGATGACTCTACACGTGGACATCACCAGATGATCAATACCAAAATCGGATTGTTTTTATACTTTGTAGCCAAAGATGGAGAAGCTCTGTAAAGTCAGCAAAAACAAGACAGGGAGATGCTCGTGGCTCAGGTCATGAACTCTGTATTACAAAATTAAGACTTAAATTGAAGAATGTAGGGAAGACCACTAGGCTATTCAGGTATGACCTAAATCAAATCCTTTATACAATGGAAGTGACAGATTCAAGAGATTAGATGTGATAGATAGAATGCCTGAGGAACTACGAACGGAGGTTTGTAACATTGTACAGAAAAGAAATGCAAAAAGGCAAAATGGTTGTCTGAGGAGGCCTTACAAATAGCTGAGAAAAGAAGACAAGCTAAAAGCAAAGGAGAAAAGAATTATATTCCCATCTGAATGAAGAGTTCCAAAGAATAGCAAGGAGCGATAAGAAAGCCTTCTTAAGTGAACAGTGCAGAGAGATGGAGGAAAATAATAGAATGGGAAAGACTAGAAATCTCTTCAGGAAAATTAGAGACACCAAGGGAACATTTCATGCAAAGATGGGCTCAATAAAGGACGAAATGGTAGGGACCTAATGGAAGCAGAAGATATAAGAAGAGGTGTCAAGAATACACAGAAGAACTGTACAAAAAAGGTCTTAATGACCCAGATAACCATGATGGTGTAGTCACTCTCCTAGAGCCAGACATCCGGAGTGTGAAGTCAAGTGGGCCTTAGGAAGCATTACTTAGAACAAATTTAGTGGAGGTGATGAAATTCCAGCTGAGCTATTTCAAGTCCTAAAAGATGATGCTGTTGCAGTGCTGTACTCAGTATGCCAGCAAATATGGAAAACTCAGCAGTGGCTACAGGACTGTTCAAGATCAGTTTTTATTCCAATCCCAAGAAAGGACAATACCAAAGATTGTTTAAACTACTGAAAAATGGCACTCATTTCACATGATAGAAAGGTAATACTGAAAATCCTTCAAGCTAGGCTTCAACCGTATGTGAAACGACAACTTCCAGGTGTACAAGCTGGATTTAGAAAAGGCAAAGGAACCAGAGATCAAATTGCCAACATCCAATGGATCATTGAAAAAGGAAGGGGATTCCAGAAAAGCATCTACTTCTGTTTCATCGACTATACTAGAGCCTTTGATTCTGTGGATCACAACAGACTGTGGAAAATTCTTCAAGAGATGGGAATACCAGGTCACCTTCCCTGCCTCCTGGAAACCTGTATGCAAGTCACAAAGCAACAGTTAGAACCAGATATGGAACAACTGGTTTAAAATTGGGAGAAGAGTATGTCAAGCCTGTATATTGTCAGCCTGCTCGTATAACTTATATGCAGAATACATCAGGGGAAATGCCATTCTCAGTGAAGCCCAAGCTGGAATCAAGATTGCTGGGAGAAATATTAATAACCTTAGCTATGCAGATGATACCACCCTTATGTCAGAAAGTGAAGAGGAACTAAAGAGCCTCTTGATCAAAGTGAAAGAGGAGGGTGAAAAAGCTGGCCTAAAACTCAGCATTCAGAAAATTAAGATCATGGCATATGGTCCCATCATTTCATTTCAAATAGATAGGGAAAGAGTGGAAACAGTGTCAGATTTTATTTTATTGGGTTCCAAAATCATGGTTGATTGTGACTACAGCCATGAAATTAAAAGACGCTTGCTCCTTGGAAGAAAAGCCATGACAAACCTGGAGAGCATATTAAAATTAGAGACATCACTTTGCCCACAAATGTTGGTAGAGTCAAAGCTATGTTTTTTTCCAGTAGTCTTGTATGGATGTGGTAGTTTGACCATAAAGAAGGCTGAGTGGGGAAGAATTGATGCTTTTGAATGGTAGTATAGGAGAAGAATCTCGAGAGTCCCTTTGACAGCAAGGAGACCAAGCCAGTCAATTCTAAAGGAAATTAGTCCTGAATATTCACTGGAAGGACTGAGGCTGAAGCTCCAGTACTCTGGCCACCTGATGGGAAGAGCTGACTCACCAGAAAAGACCCTGATGCTGGTAAAGCTTGAGGGCAGTAGGAGAAGGCTGCAAGAGAGAATGAGATGTTTGGATGACATCATTAGCTCAGTGAGCATGAGTTTGTGCAAATTCCAGGAGACAGTGAATGACAGGTAACTCTGGCGTACTGCAGTGCCTTGTGTTGCAAAGAGTTGGACATGACTGAACAACTGACCAAGAGCAGTGAACTCTTTTTAGTGCTGTCTTTGATAGCAGATAGTCTTTGAAAATTGTCGTGTTGGTGCTTTCCTACAGTAGTAGAAATGGGGCTTCTCTGGTGGCTCAGTGGCAAACCGTCCACCTGCCAGGAGACGTGGGTTCAATCCCTGGGCTGGGAAGATTCCCCTAGAAAAGGAAATGGCAGCCCCCTCCAGTATTCCTGCCTGGGAAGTCCAGTGACAGAGGATTCTACTGGGCTTCAGTCCATGGGGTTACAAACAGTCCTGGCGAGATTTAGTGACAGAGCATGCATATGGTAATAGAAATGTGTATTCCTCTTGTAAAATGTTGATAAAGATTAAAAGATGTAAGTCAGTCATCTGGGAGATGTATTTCTACTGAGTACACTTCTTTTTATGTATATCACAAGTTCTAAAGCTTCTGCTCATAAAAAAGGGCCATGTTTTGATAATTATTAAAGATGACTGATTAAAAGTAAGAAACAATGGAGATAAATGACTACATACACTGTTGATTTAAAACATCAGTGTTGTTATAAAGGAGACATGGTTTGTGGGTATATAATCATCAGCTTGCTAACTTGCCTGAATTAACTTGAAACTCAACATCTACTATGTAACAAAATGTTTTTCATGTACTTTGTGGCAGTCACGTTACATGTTAGATGTGACAAGTATATTAAGACATTAGCATCAAATTTCAGTTTGGTCACTCAGTCGTGTCTGACTCTGTGACCCCATGGACTGCAGTGCATCAGACTTCCCTGTCCATCACCACCTCCCAGAGCTTGTTCAAACTCATAGCCATTGAGCTGGTGATGCCATCCAGCCATCTCATCCTCTGTTGTCCGCTTTTCTTCCTGCCTTTGATCTTTCCCAGCATCAGGGTCTTTTCCAATGAGTCAGTTCTTCACATCAGGTGGACAGAGTACTGGTGTTGCAGCTTCAGCATCAGTCCTTCCAATGAATATTCAGGACTGATCTCCTCTAAGTTTGACTGATTGGATTTCCTAGAACCAAAGTAGCTAAGTACCTTCCCTGCCAATACTTTGGCAGAACCTGTGGGGTACATTTCAGGGTGTTCCGTGCAAGTCCGGGCTCACCCCTGGCATCCCTCTCCATCCTGATGACTGAGTAGTGCCTTTCCCTTTGGTATTTGTCCTGTCATCATGGAGTGGCCCTCTTCCATCCCCACCCTCAACTTCTCTGCATCCTGCGTGCATTTTCCTCACATACCTTGGGCGTGTGAGCTTTTCTTCTTTATTGCATTGCTGACTCTCTGAGAATATGTGCGTTGTTTCCATCTGCATTGCCTAAGTGACTTAGAGTCTGCCCGGCCCAGAATGAGCACTCAATAAACATTGCTGACTGACCGTGAGTAGGATGACCTGAGTGGATGTCTAGAGGGCTCTTTTGTACAGGTGCTCAGGATGAAAAAAAAACCTTAATTTGGTTTGGATCTCATATATCATTTTACTCTATGTCTTTCTTAAAATGTATCAGGATGATTCAAACAGTTATGTGTTTTCTCCTGAGCATCTCACTACTTGAAGATGCATCTGATGATCAGGAACTGCAAGTTTTCCTTAATTGTGATCATCTTAGACTACTCAGTCTACCTGATTTTTACCTGCAATAATTGTCAATAAGGTAATATTCCTTTAAGTGATTTTAGAGTTCCTGGCAATTCATGTAGAGTGGTGGTGTACCGAAAGGTATGTGTGGGGAGTCTGGCTGCTTGCCACTCAAAAGCCAGAAAATGGGCCAGGTTGGTGGAAAGGAAAGTTTAGTTTATTTCAGATGCTGGCAACTCGTTGGGGGAGGGTGGTGGACGTCTCTAGAAGCCGACTCCTCCCCACTGACAGGCAGAGGGTGAGAGCATTTATAGAACATGCTTGGGGGAAGGTTACTTGCAGAAACAGCACAGTCATCTCTACCAGTCATCTTCAGATTGGTCATCAGTGGTCTGACTAGCATCATCTTCGTTGTTTTAGGTACAGTTAATCTTTAGATCTGCGTGCATTTGTTCCTTGCTTTGGAATCAGTTCTCGGAATTGTGGCAACTCAAGTCCCGTGTATAGTCTGGTAGTTACGTATGAAGTTAACTTCTCCACCTGGGGTTTTAGTGTCTATAAGACAGCTCACAGGATGTGGCTCAGAATATTATCTACAGCCCTTGAGAAGGTCCTTGACTATGCTCAATGACTACATTATTCTTACTTAGTCTCCTTAGACTGTTTTCCCTTGTTTCCGCCTTTCTCGCTTCTCTGATTAGCCTGATCCTTCGATTACAGTTTTCCACAGGCACAAGGCAGGCCGAGGGTGTGGTCAGGGGCCAGGCTCACTCCGCTGCTCCTTTTCAGTGGCACTGGTGTTTCATCTTGGCGTCGAGACAGGTGTGCACGGTGCGTGTGACAGGCTTTGGTTCACTTTGCAAGTCATGAAGCTGATGCTCACAGGAGTGGTGGCTTCTGTGGCTAGGACAGGCTGAACTGGATGCAGAACTCAGGTGGCCTCGGTCCTGGGTGCTTTCCTCCGAGTGTGGAACTCGGCCGCTGCTTGGAATGTGGCCCGATGCTGAGAACAGTTCTTACTGTCATAGCAGTTTGAGTAGTTGCCAGCTGATTTGCATTCTAAATTTGGCAACTATTAACTCCGATATATTTATCCTCTTTATAGAAGTTCAGAAGAGAGAGATGAGAAAATTGACTAGGGATTTCAGAACTCCCTCACCATCTGAGATCAGGTCGCTTTCACTACAATATAGCAAAACTGTTTATTACAAATATTCAGTTGTATGGACATAATCCCATGTCTTGCAGTCAGCTAGATGTTGGGAGGGTCCTAGTTCCGCTCATGTATTCGTATGTACATTTTCCCTCCTGAGGGTCAAGTCTCCTGTAAGCTGCTGCTCCCTGTAGTGAGCAGTTTAAAGGGATTCCCTCATCTTTTCCCACAAAGCTGACAAAAGACACTCGCTGCCCCTCCTCTCACTCTCCCGAACGCAAGCTGACACCTGTGGCCTTGGCACCTTCCTGCTCCGGGGTCCCCAGCTACTTACCTGTAAAAACGCATGGTGCTTTCTTTGCTAATGAACCGTTCTCTTGACAAAGAGGATTTATTCCGCTCTCATTCCCAGCTTCCTTCTCCCACTTATTTTTATTCAAACTAGGAGATGACCACCGCGGAAGATGTGACACTTGAATTAGCTTTGTTCACATTAGGTTTGAAGATGATCAGCGTTTCACTTCCCCATCATCATGATACTGAAATTGTTGTTATTTTATTTATTTATTTTTGGCTGTTAAATTTTCTTTTTTTAAATTTTATTTTGGCACATAGTCGATTAACAGTGTTGTGTTAGATTCAGGTGTACAGCAAAGTGATTCAGTTTTACATACACATGTCTCCTTTTTCATATTTTTTCCCATTTATGTTATTACAGAGTATTGAGCAGAGTTTTCTGTGCTATACAGTAGGTCCTTGTTGGTTATTTGTATTGCTGCACTTCATTTTTCAAGCAGAAAGCGAGCCTTAAACAAATCAAAGAATAGTGTTTCCTTTTGAAACATGTAACAGTGAACCCTTCAGATCACTCCATCTAACAGTGCTCCTCCCTGACTCACCTTTCCCCAGTCTCAGGCTTTTTAAAGCATAAGTCCCACTCCTCAAGTCTTAAGAGTGAAGTCTAATGGAAATTTATTTGGCTAAATGGGAAAGTAAAAACATATTTCAGGGGCAGAAATGGAATTGCTTGTGGAAACAGTGGAATAAGTTTATTTTATTGTCGTTATTCTCACCAATGACTTGCTATAAAAGTGGGGATCCTGTGGCTTTCTGTATTGTTGAATTCTACTTTTGAGTGTTTCATTTCAGTTGGCAACATAGCACTCCTGGGGATGTTTGAGATCAAAACAGCTAATTTCCATCTGACTGCCAATCAGTATGGGGAGAAGAAGCCTTAGCATTGGTTCAGACATGTGTCGGTGCCTACAGAGGCAACATGCTGACATGTAAGGAGCGTGGACTTTGGAGTGGCACTGATGCACACTGGTTTGAGCATTTATTATTGCTGTATTGTAAGTAAGTTAAAAATGCTTCTTGACACTCAGGTATCTATGAACTAGAAATGATTACTTTCTGTTCCTCATATGTTTGCTGTGAAAAATTAATGAGAGCACCGTAAGTAACTAACAGTATCTGGGACATGCCATGTTGTCATTAATATTCCCTTTTCTGACTGATAGCTCACTGTCTTCATCTGGAGTTTTACTCACAGTTGGATCTATGAGTGGCTAGCTTGTTATCTCGGAGAAGACAATGGCAACCCACTCCAGTACTCTTGCCTGGACCCTATGGACAGAGGAGCCTGGTGGGCTGCAGTCCGTGGGGTCGCTAAGAGTTGGACACGACTGAGTGACTTCACTTTCACTTTTAACTTTCATGCATTGGAGAAGGAAATGGCAACCCACTCTAGTGTTCTTGCCTGGAGAATCCCAAGGATGGGGGAGCCTGGTGGGCTGCCGTCTATGGGGTCACACAGAGTCAGACACAACTGAAGCGACTTAGCAGCAGCAGCAGCTTGTTTTCTAACATCCATCTCCAGTTTTTCCCAGACAGGTCTTGATTACTAAACTAAGGCAAGTTATTAAAAGGCTGGATTTCATTGTCAAAATCACTTTGGATTACATTCCACAACTGAATTCAAGTTGGAGAATTCCACATCATTACCGGTTTTCTCTGAAATCTGAAAAGTAGTGAGAGAAGAGAGGCCACTCACCACTGGATAATAGTACCTCAAAGGGGAGGGCTGGTCTGCTAAATAAGGCACTGAGCAAAGCATGCCTGTCCACAGAGGACAGGGGCAAACTACAGATGAGGCCCAGCTGCTGCTCATAAGCCTACTCCTGCCCGCACAAACTCATCACTGCTGGTGTGGGTTCAGATGAAGTCATTGCTTCCCAAAGATCATGATGGAAAAGCTTAAGAGTATTCTAAAGGTTATATATGTGTGTGTACTCAGCTGCATCCGACTCTTGGCAACCCCACGGACTGTAGCCCTCCAGACTCTTCTGTCTATACCATTATCCTGGCAAGAATTCTGGAATGGGTTGTCGTTTCCTCCTCCAGGGGATCTTCCTGACCCAGGGATCAAACCCATGTCACTTATGTCTCCTGCTCTGGCAGGCAGGTTCTTTACCACCACCACCACCTGGGGAAGCCCCACTAAAGGGTATATAAATCCCCCAAATAGCGGGTGGTATTTTCCTTCTGTCTGAATACAAAAGGGAGGGTGTTGCTTCCTGCTCTGAGACCAGAGCTCTTGGGTACCAGTGTTTGTTATTATCAGTATTTGTCCTCACGCGTCCAGTGCTGGAACCCGGATCACAAGGATCTCAAAGCCTAGATAATTCTTCTGAAAATCCTGTGGTGGTTCAGTCCGTAACGAATCTGCCTGCAATGCAGGAGACCTAGGTTGGATCCCTGGGTCAGGAAGATCTTTTGGAGAAGGAAATGGCAACCCACCCCAGTATTCTTGCCTGGAGAATCCTATGCAGACAGGAACCTGGTGGGCCACAGTCCACAGGATCACAAGAGTTGGGCACGACTTAGCGACTAAACCAACAACAGCATGCTTAAGGTACTTAAAGAAAACATGTTAAGTTTGTAGCAAACATAATCCTGCCTCTGAGGTTTTCTAAGGGATCTGCTTTTATGAGTCATTTAATTATTATAGACAATATGTGCTGCTTAAATTTAGGAAGAATGAACTGAGATTTCTTCTTGTACTAAAGCCATGGCACGATTTATACCTTTGGAGTTGAAAGTGACAGGAGAGGTAGAAAGCTAGCTCTCTTATTTTTAGACGAGGAAGCTGCGGCCCAAGTGGGTGAGCCAGTGATGGCAGAGTGGACAGTCAGCTCAGGCTGTCCCCTGAGCCCCACTGCTGCAGAGGAGGCAGACTTCAACAGGCTGCTTGTATTTGATGTCTGCGGAAACACGCATGTCAAAATGACGAAAGGAAGACACCACAGTGGAAGACTGACTTGCCAAGATATGTCAGTTAGAGGTTTAATAACTGTAATAGACAAAGAGTGTCATGATAAGAATAATCCCAAATCTGAAGAGAAATCTTGGCAAAGGATACATTTTGTCTACTAGCAGAAGAAATACAGGTGATATGACAATTGATAAAATCAAAAGTTGCAAATGAAAACAGTATTGAGCTTTATTTGGCTTCTGTATTCTAAACCAACCGTAAATGCAGGTGCCTGTGGTGAGGCCAGGCTTCCCAGCAGGGGTGCCACCGGTACATGGGCACCCATGCCTGGTGGGCTTCTCCATGTGAGCATAACTGGACGGTGGACGTTCACTTCCAGTGTGTGCCTCACGAAAGAGTCAATAGACTGGAAACTTAACTTTGTGTCTATGAAGGTATTCATCACCATAGCATTTATAACACTCCAGAATAGGGGAGCAGATTCAATAAATTATGATACATCCATATAATAGTTTCTGAATGTAATAAAGTAATCTTCAAAGAACGTAGAAAGTTGAAATGTTACTGAATGTCAGCTTATATTTCAAAGCACGATGAGGCCAAACAAACCGAAACATTGGAGTTTGGGGCAGGGCCAAGCAAGGAGTTGGGGGACTTGTGCTTAAAACACCTCAAACTCTCTGAAGGATTTCAGAAAGCATTTTTGAAAGTGAAATGAAGGAGGGGCATCACAGGGTACATGATCAACTCCTGCACAATTCTGATTGATTAATATTTGAGGTAGCAAGGCAGTCTCACAGAGGTTAGCATTATCAGTCCTTACGCACCAGAAGGTCTGGGGGTTCGTGATCATCAAGTAGTTAATTTCTTCCATTTGGTTGTGGTTTTAGCATTTGTAAAACAACTGAGGAACTGCACATCATATACTATTATCTGGGTAGTTCAGAGAGGAGCTACGGCAGAGGAAACCGGCAGAGGAAACGGGGGAGGTATGTCTCAGAAAGGTCCATAGTGTCCTGCTTGGCAGAAAGATGTTCAGAATGCAGTTTGATACAAAATGACACACATAACACAAAATTCAGTACAAACATGATCCCAGTTATATTAAATTAATCCCACGTGCACAGCATGATCATGTAAGACAGTGCACCCAACTGTGGTGATGGGTAGGGGAGGAGGGGATTGTCTTCTTTATTTTTTCTACTGTTCTACAGCAAATAGAGATTATTTTTATAACTAGAAAGAGGAATACACTTATTTTAAAGTAATTTACAAAGTTAAATTAAAATTAAACCCATTTTAATACTATCTTCAAACTAGGCTTTAGCAGTACATGAACTGAGAACTTTCAGATCTACAAGCTGGGTTTAGAAAAGGCAGAGGAACCAGAGATGAAATTACCAACATTCACTGGATCATGGAGAAAGCAAGGGAATTCCAGAAAAAAACATCTGCTTCATTGACTACATTAAAGCCTTTGTGTGGATCATAGCTGTGGAAAACTCTTAAAGAGATGGGAATACCAGACCACTTTTCCTGTCTCCTGAAACACCTGTGTGTGTGTGTGTGTGTGTGTGTGTGTGTGTGTGTGTGTGTGTGTCAAGAATCAGTAGTTAGTACAGGACATGGAACAACTGACTGGTTGAAAATTGGGAAAGGAGTATGTCAAGGCTGTATAGTGTCACCATGCTTATTTAACTGATATGCAGAGTACACCTTGTGAAATGCTGGGCTGGATGAATCCCAAGCTAGAATCAAGATTGACAGAAGAAATATCAACAACCTCAGACATGTGGATGACACTACTCTAAGCAGAAAGTGAAGAGGGACTACAGAGTCTCTTGATGAGGGTGAAAGGGAGAGTGAAAAAGCTGGCTTGAAACTTAACATTAATAAAATAAGATCATGACACATGTTCCCGTCACTTCATGGCAAATAGAAGGGGAAAAAGTGGAAGCAGTGACAGATTTTCTTGGGCTCCACAATCACTGTGGATGGTGACTGCAGCTATGAAATTAAAAGACACTTGCTCCTTAGAAGGACAGCTATCTCACCAGTTTCCTGTGTCCATGGGATTTCCCAGGCAAGAATACTGGAGTGAGTTTCCATTCCCTTCTCAAAGGGATCTTCCCGACTCAGGGATCAAACCACAGTCTCCTGCATAGCAGGCAGATTCTTTACCATCTAAGCCACCAGGGAACCCCTGTAATAAGCCTATATAGCATATTAAAAAGCAGAGACATCACTTTGCCAACAAAGGTCCCTACCATCAAAGCAATGCTTTTTCCACTTGTCATGTATGGATGTGAGAGTTGAATCATAAAGAAAGCTGAGCACTGGGGAACTGATACTTTTGAACTGTGTTGGAGAGGATTCTTGAGAGTCCCTTGGACAGCGAGATCAAACCAGCCAGTCCTAAAGGAAATAAACCCTGAATATTCATTGGAAGGACTGATGCTGAATCTGAAGCTCCAGTACTTTGGCCACCTGGTGTGAAGAGCCAGCTCGCTGGAAAGACCATGATCCTGGGAAAGACTGAAGACAGAAGGAGAAGGGGTGGTGGAGGATGAAATGGTTGGATGGCATCACCAACTGAATGGATGTCAATTTGAGCAAAGTACAGGGGATCATGGAGGACAGAAGAGTCTGACGTGCTGTGGTCCGTGGAGTTGCGAAGAGTTGGACATGACTTAGCGACTGAACAACATCAACAATTAACTGATTAGCCATAAAATTTAAAATGTTGGGGATATCAAACCCTGTATGTTCATGGCACATCTGCAGATCACATTAGATGACTCCCTCATACCTCTTAATTTGGAGGTCTTATTTGCATCTGGGATCTATTGCTTGAACATTCAAACAGTTCATTAGTTCTAGTAAATGTTATAGTCATGATCTGCTTGAATATTTTTCCAAGCTGCTTACCAAATTTTCCATAATCCTTGAAAAGGGAACTTACCTGATTATTCAAATACCACAGTTTATTCCCTCTCAATTTCTACTTACTTCTTGTATATAAAATATAGACTGATGACTAACATTTATTCAGTGTATGAAGAACCTTTCATGTGGGGTTTTAGATCGTCTTGATGTGGTCCTGTTTTTAAGGTTGAGGAAAGGCAGGAAAAAAGGTTTATTCTTCGGGCTGTCTCTCCCACCCTTTCGTGCTTCATGTCATTCATTTCCAAGTTACTGTATCCCAGACCCAGAATAAATCAATATAAAATAAAATTTTAATTGTCACTGTGCAGTGATTTGATTTGCCCTTCGTTTAGGATCCAACCCAGTGGTCTAGGAAATTGTGAAGCTACGTGCCTTGGATTTTCAACTATTGATTGGAGATGAGCTTGCATCTAGGCTAATGTTCACCTTTCTGTTGACGATTGCCAAAAAATGTTTATAGCTTTCATTTATAGTTTCATTAATGCACTTATATTTAATATATTCAATTCAGTTCAGTTCAGTTGCTCAGTTGTGTCCGACTCTTTGTGACCCCACGAATCGCAGCACTCCAGGCCTCCCTGCCCATCACCAACTCCCAGAGTTCACCCAGACTCACGTCCATCGGAGTCAGTGATGCCATCCAGCCATCTCATCCTCTGTCATCCCCTTCTCCTCCTGCCCCCAACCCCTCCCAGCATCAGAGTCTTTTCCAATGAGTCTACTCTTTGCATGAGGTGGCCAAAGGACTGGAGTTTCAGCTTTAGTATCATTCCTTCCAAAGAAATCCCAGGGTTGATCTCCTTCAGAATGGACTGGTTGGATCTCCTTGCAGTCCAAGGGACTCTCAAGAGTCTTCTCCAACACCACAGTTCAAAAGCATCAATTCTTTGGTGCTCACCTTTCTTCACAGTCCAACTCTCACATCCATACATGACCACAGGAAAAACCATAGCCTTGGCTAGACGGACCTTAGTCGGCAAAGTAATGTCTCTGCTTTTGAATATGCTATCTAGGTTGGTCATAGCTTTTCTTCCAAGGAGTAAGTGTCTTTTAATTTCATGGCTGCAGTCACCATCTGCAGTGATTTTGGAGCCCAAAAATAAAGTCTGACACTGTTTCCACTGTTTCCCCATCTATTTCCCATGAAGTGATTTGTTAGATATAAATTTATGTTTTTGCAGGATTATGCTTCATACCATAAGTGAAAATTCTGGTTACTTTTCCATTTTTTTATATGGATCATATTTTTGTCTCTGGGACGGTACCAGTCGAGAGTAGTAACACCGTAAGAATTATTTCCATTTATAATTTACTTGCCATTATTTTCCTCAGCAGCTACAAATGGGCTGTAATTACCAACATTTCTTTAGTTGGAAACCACCAATAGACAGGATTTTTGAATAATCTTTTTGCGTAGTTCTGAATATATTTAAATGATTTCACAAGTCAGTACACCCTCTGATTTTTATCAACAATAGTAGAATACAGAGGGCTAATACTCAACCTGATGCTAAAGGAACTATTTTCATTTATTGCTGAAGACAGAGGGATCTTCTAACAGGTCATTTCTTCCCTTACATTATCATACAAAAGCAGTATACAGATGCCAGTAAAATTAGATGAAGTGCAAAACCCTATTTGCTGTTTAGGTTTTTAATTAAATGCACTGATTATAGAAAAATACATTCACTTTGTTGCCAGAACTGCTCCAGGTCTTTGCTCAAAACCTGCCTATTCCTACCTTTAGCAGAGGTTAACAAATCTTTGAATGGAGCAAATCTTCAAGTTAAAAGGTTCAGAGATACGAAGGGAAGCTACAACCCCCGCAGCACTCCCTAGAAAACCCAAAAAACAGATGGAACAAGCTGGGACCAAGATAGCCATGAATCTGGCCTCCAGCAGACCCTGAGTCTCGTTATACACTGATCTTTACTCCCCTGGCGTGTTAAATGACACACTTCCTGATGTTCAGGGCAGGGCAGTAAGGACCACAGAAAGACTGAAAGGGAGTGACCCCCGCACACCCCATTTCCTCAAGCCCTGAGTCTTCCCTGGTAGATTAATGTTTACGCCTCCCCATCTCAGCCTTACTCGCCTTGCCTTTGTCTTCAGTTTTTAAGATTAAATCCTGATCTGTGAGCTTAGTTCCCATTTCTCCATGCTTTGGCCAGTGGCTGAAACTTGTGTTCTATTCATCTTAGCTTGATTTCCTTGTTTGGCTGCTCAGACTCCAAAGGGAAAGAATCTTCCCCTGTTGACATAACAGCTTCTAGTTTTCTGGTTGGAATCCATGTCTTATTTATTATTCCTTTTTGTGGCTGCATCTTTCTCATCACCTGTCCTAAAAATTGACAGTGCCTCCTCACAGAACTGATTTGTGTGTACATGGAGTTGATGTCTGTGGTGCTAAGAAAGCTACTGGATCCTTTCCTTCTGCAGATTAATTTTGTGACCTGACTCTCCTTTGAAATTCACTCCTTTGTGATGAGATGTGCTGCAGTCATTTAAAATGCAAATTATCATAGCTGGGTAACAGAAAAATGCATTTCCAAGGGTCCAGGTAGATGTGGGAAGATTCTCAAGGGCTGGGAGTCGGGAGGGGAAAATGACTAAGGCTGAGGAAAATAAACAGGCAGTGCCTGAGAAACTGAGCCTCTCGGGGGTGATCCACTGGTGAACTGTGCTGCCTAGGGGTGGCTGCAACAGGCTGGGCAAGGACAGGCCAGGGCCCCCATCTTGCCGGCGGGCTCGCTCAAAACCAAACCCCCATCAGCAGCACTAGGAAGAGGGCACCTAGGGAGCACCTGCCCGAAATAGAGCAAGGGAACGAATGCTCCTGGGATGAAACGATGAGGCAAAGAACAGGCAAATGCAATGGCTCTAGAGAAAACCATGTATAAAGAAGAAGTGACAGTTTTCACACTTGGATCTGATTTATCAGATATACGTTTGGCTTGTTGCAAGCCCTCTGGCTCTCCCCTGGGTTCTGAAGCTCCTTTGCTGGATATCAAGTTGTAAGCAGATTTGCCAGGCTTTGCTGACAGAGCATGCTCACTGTGATCGCCCGAGACAGGCTTCTCGGGAGTTCCAGCCCTCTGACGGCAAGGTGGAAGGACCCAGGGCTGGAGCCAGAAAAGGGGTATACCCGGCAGTTGCGACTGAGGCCTCAGTTTCCCCAAAATGAGTACACTGAGCAAGAGACTAATCACAGTTCTGATGCTGTTATTGAGGAATGATTTAATCATCTGAAATATTCTGATTTTTGTTGCATGAAGAGTTATTTGGAAAATATCAGTGTCTCACTCTGCAGAACAAGGAAAAGTAGTTCTCCTGGTCTTTCTTTCTTTCTTTTCATCCTCTGCAAAGTCCTTTCAGGATTTTGATGTAGTAGGCGTCAGTACTGGTGAAATATCAGTCAATATGTTTTACAGCAATTTTGCAAAGTTATACTTGTCTGAGGGATGTTAGTTTTCAAGTGGAATGATCATTATTTGTTTTTAACCTGCATGTTCTAATTGGGCAATCTGAATATGGTTCTTCTTTGAGAACTCTGACTCTCAAAGGATTTTAAATGACTCAGTAATCTTCCTATAAATTGCTGTAGCAAAGGATCTTTTGCTCTGAATATCTTCATCATTGATAAATATAAAATGCTTCACTATTAAATAGTTGTTCTGTTGGATAAAACTTTGAGGAGATATACTGCCTCCCACTTTTGAAGTAAATCAAGTTATTCTTTGGGGATAATAGCAAGGGATGAAACAATTCCTTTGTAACAAAAGCACATTATAAAATATTGTGTTATGACAATACCTCTATATTTTCTTGGTAGGTGAATTTCAAAAATGGATTTTAAAAGGTGAGTTTGTTCCCCTCAGCATGAACTTTTCCATAATACCCAGGCTTTGGTAAGGAAAATGATATTATTAAATAACAGTTGAACACGAATTTTAAGTGTTTGAGAATTGGGGATTGCTGGAGGGAGACTGCAGTACCTAGTGTAATGGAGAAAAAATTCTTTTCCTCTATCCAATTTAGAGTCATAGTCTGGGGCTCTGCAAATTAGCCTGGCAAAAGACAGATTAGCAAAAGGAAAACAAGCAAAGGTGCTTTAAATCTCAGTGATGAGTAACTCAAAAGGGTGGCTGGAATTGGGGCTATAGTATCTTAACAAAAGAACAATTTGTAGAGAAAATTTTTGCATTTGATTAGATTTTATTTCTCAGAAAGGCAGCATTCGTTCTGATTTGTCTAACAGCTTACATAATCATGGAGTTTTTAAAAATGTTAATCAAGAAGTTTCATCTTCATCTACAAAAGTTAGGCTGTGTTGTTGAATACAGTTCAAGACTGTAAGCGTACACAGTAAGCCCATCAGATGAGGTAAGGGAAGGGGGGTTCTAGGATGGCAAGTTGTAGGCACACTTGAGGGAAACTCATGGCAGATAAGAGCCAGCTAGATGGTTTCTTGGCACCATCTCGCCTCCGCGATAAGACTGACTCTGGTTCTGAGTGTGGCAGGGGTGGATGCCTTCGCAAGGGAGCTGTGTGTTCTTTTGTCAGGTGAGTAGGGGAGGGGTTCTTCCTGAGTCTGCTTTTCTTACAATAACCCTAGTCCCAGAGAGGCACACTGTGGAGTGGCCTGCTCAGAACTCCTCCTCGGGCCCAGTGTGAGTCAGCGCAGGGGTAGGACTACCCCGGGCCCAGGAAGGGCGGCAAGGCAGGTCAGGGGATGCAGGTGTGGGTGGGTGTGCCCTGGGCTTAAGACTGGAGTTTCAAACTCAGTCTTTGTCTCCCTTACTGCCTTGGTTTCCTCCACGAAGGAGACAGTTTCTGAATACTAGGACAGTCTGCAGATGGAGAGAGCCTTCCCCATGTCCAGAGTTGTGGGAGAACATCCGTGGACAGGATGCCACAGCTCCTGGAGCGTTGAGGGCACAGCTTTCCACGGGTTTTATGTCCCTGGGAATTCCTTCTACTTCTGCTTTTTCTTCAGTTTCTGCTAAGCTAATTTCCTTCATCACCTGGAAATCCGCCTCCTCACTTTCACCGTCAAATCCAGACCCATGAGCCGCTTCTCTTAGCCCTCCCTGCCCACCAGCCTCCTGCCAGCCCTTTCCTCTGGTCTTGGGGGTGGCCAGCTCACTCAGAGTAAGTGCCCCCACCTTTGCTGTGGCTTCCCAAGCTCACACAATCAGCCTGACCTCCTGAGTCTGCACCGTCCTGCCTTCTCTGCGGACGCACTGACTGCTGTCTTCTTAGCCGATCCAGTGCACGCAGCTCTGTGCCTGCTGGGGCCCCTCAGCTGGCCTCAACACTCTGCCTGGACCTTCCCCCAGTCCCTCCTGAGGGCTCATCATCTCATCGCTGATCTTTCCTTCACTGTCTCCTTTTCAGAGGGCTTCTCTGTCCACTCCATCGCAGTGGCGTTCTTGTGCACCATTGCTCTCTGCTCCTTCAGTCCACTTGGTTTTTCTTGAAGCTCTTGCCACGTCTCATAGTTCTTAATTTGTCTCCAGTCGTCTGTGTGCCCTCGGTGAGCTCTGCTCGGCCTGTGTGTGCCTCTCTGCGAGCAGCAGCTGATCAACGGCAAGCGTGTCTTCTGCATTATGTGTCATCACTTTTCTTTAAAGGTTGCGTTTGTACCTTCTTAATTCATTTCTGTCTGGCTCTCCTGGATGTAAGTAACCACTTCTTTCCATTTTATTGCCCCTTCTCTGACACTCAGGCTGAGCAAACGTCTTGCAGACACTCATGTGTTCCGTGGGTTCAGCGTCCTCTGTTGTCTTGTAGTTTACACTGTCCAGCTGGGCCATGTCCCCTTCTTTGTTTCCGCTACCACCAAGCTCCAGGGCACCTTTTTTGGATTTCTCCACTGATGGAGGGCCAGTCCTTTGTTGTCGAATTCCCTCCCTTCCTCAGGAGTTTTTTTCTCAGTGTGCCTGAAAATGCTGAGATGCATCATGATGCCTCTCCGGGGAGAGCCCTGACCTCATCTTTGAGTGGAGGGATCTGAGGATGTTTGCAGCTCGAGGGAAGCAGTCAGCAGAGGGGAGGCGTGGAGGCTGCCAGAGGAGGGACCAGGAGCAGAGGGCGTGATATTCCTGCCTCCGGGTCTTCTTCAGCGGTGCCTGCAGCTCTCTGGCACCCTACTTCATGCTCACTGTGGAGGGGGACAGCTTGTGGACGAGCCAGTGTCCTCTGTTCAGCCCCCCGTGCTTTGCTTCTGCTTCTCCTTCAGTCCTCCTTCACTCTGCCAAACCACTCTGCTGTTCTTCACGCTCAGTCTGAAGCTCTGGGTGCCTGTCCACAGATGCATGCCCCCCTCCGCCCCCATCTCCTCTGGCCTGCGTCACCCTTTCTCAGAGCACTTTTTCTTTCCTGCCTCGTCCTGTATTTACGTGTTTCCTCTCACAAATGCACTTTGATGGAGCCACTAAATTGTTTATTTCAAAAATCCAGCTTGATTTCTGCCTCCTCTCTGGAGCATTTGAAACTACCCATACCCACACTGTTGTGTTTTGCTGATCTTTCAAAACTTATTAAAAATTTTTTTTCATCTTCAGGACATATTTATTTTGTAATTAGGAGTTTTCACCCTTTGATCACCATCGTGCATTTCATCCCCCACCCCCATAATTTGGCATTCGCCATTCTGTTCTCTGTATCTATGAGCATTTTTGGTTTTGTTTTGTACATTCTACATATATGTGAAGTCATATAGTATCTGCCTTTCTGTGTCTGATTTATTTCACTTAGTATAATGCTTTCAAAGTTCATCCATGTTGTCACAAATGGCAAAGTTTCATTCTTTTAAATGGCTGATACATACATATATATATATATATATACACACACACATGCATACATCTTTATATGTTCCATGTATCAGTGAACACCTAGATTGTTTCCATGTGTTGACTACTGTGAATACTGTTCCAGTACCCATGGAGAAGGGAAGCAACCCACTCCAGTATTCTTGCCTGGAGAATCCCATGGACAGAGGAGGTTGGAGGGCTGCAGTCCATGGGGTCGCAAAGACTTGGATACGACTGAGCAACCAACACGAATGGACGCACGGGGCTGCGGATTTCTTTTCCAGTTCGTGGTTTCATTTTCTTTAGATAGTTACCCACAAGCTGATGGAGCTTAATTTCTGCCTCTTCTCTGGAACATTTAGAACTACCCATCCCCACACAGTTTTTGTCTTTTTTTTTGACCTTTGAAAATTCATTTTAAATAAAATCATGAATGACTCCCTTCTTCAACACTGCTCCTAGTCTCCTTAAATATTTCAGATATTTAAGACTGTCACCCCATGAACTTGTGAGCTCAAGGATGGATGGTCAGTAAATGGCAGCCCTCAATACATGGTAATGCAAAGACTGTCTTACAGGATTAATTTATTCATGAGTATAAATAGTTACAGAAAGGATAGTAAGCAACCTCCAGAATTGGGTACTTTAGTTCTTAAATATCTTTTCAAGAACCCACTATAAAACCAGAATAGATGGTTAAAATGCAATTGACGATGCTAGAAATCTAGGAAATGTTGAATCTGTGTCTATGTTTATGTATATTTTGGTGACAATTTTGTTGAAAAGGGAAATGGTATGTAAATTGATTTTATATAAAGTGGTTCTCTGGTACATAAAGGGAGGCGGGGACACATGAGGAAGTAAAGGTCTGTATGGTTCTATTCAAATAAGTAATTGAACTGTGAGATTTGGTAAGGGAACTAAGGAGACAAACAGAGCCATCCTCCACGAATTACACAGCCTGACAGATGCTGAATTGCTCCTAAATATTATGTGGTTGTGAATCAGAGCAGTAAGATTCTATTTGGGAACATGCTTTGGAACAACCATGGCTTGACTGAGATGGGACCCTTTCTCCTGCTTCTATTTTGAAGTGTTTAGATAGGCTGGGTGTATGTTGTAGACGTTTGATTGGTTCATTCAGTCCTGTGTTTTAAGTGACAGAGCCAGAAATTAAAAGACGCTTGCTCCTTGGAAGGAAACTTATGACCAATCTAGACAGCATATTAAAAAGCAGAGATATTACTTTGCTAACAAAGGTCCATTTAGTTAAGGCTATGGTTTTTCCAGTGGTCATGTATGGATGTGAGAGTTGGACTATAAAGAAAGCTGAGTGCCAAAGAATTGATGCTTTTGAATTGTGGTGTTGGAGAAGACTCTTGAGAGTCCCTTGGACTGCAAGGAGATCCAACCAGTCCATTCTGAAGGAAATCAGCCCTGGGATTTCTTTGGAAGGAATGATGCTAAAGCTGAAGCTCCAGTACTTTGGCCTCCTCATGCGAACAGTTGACTCATTGGAAAAGACTCTGATGCTGGGAAAGTTTGAGGGCAGGAAGAGAAGGGGATGACAGAGCATGAGATGGTTGGATGGCATCACTGACTCAATGGACATGGGTTTGGGTGAACTCTGGGAGTTGGTGATGGACAGGAGACCTGGCGTGCTATGGTTCATGGGGTCGCAAAGTGTCGGACACGAGTGAGTGACTGAACTGAACTGAACTGAAGGAAATAATGCAAGCAACTTTGCATTCCTTAAAAAAAGAAACTACAAAAACTATGCTGATGTGAAATATACATCCCATTAACTAATATAACTAATGAAAAATTTATGACTAATGAAACTTAATGTGTAGCTAAGAAATACCCCAGTACTCTTAATAATAACTAATAATATAATTAATGAAAAATAAAACTAATGAAAAATTAATAACTAATGAAACTTAATGTATAGGAAAAGTACATGCCCCAGTTGTCAGGTCCAAATGCTTTTGAGGAGTCTGCCAAACTTTAAAGAAAAATTAACGTCAATTCTATGCAATCTCTTCCAGAAAACAGAAGGGGAAGGAACATACCTAATTCATTCCCAACTAATTTTATGAGACTAGAATTGTCTTGATACCCATACCAGAAAAAAAACTGTGTGTATGTGAGACAGAGAGGGAAAGAAATGGAAGATCAGACACCAATATGTCTCATGAACTTTCATGTGAAGTTCTAAGGAAATACTAGCCAATTTAATCCAGCAGTATATATATATATATAAAAAGACCCCCAAATGAAGTAGGGTTTATGTAAGGCTCATTTAATATTTTAAAATAAATCAGTATAATATGCCGTATCAACAGGGTTTAGAAGAAAAGTCATAACATCATATAAGCTGTGAAAAATAATTTGATAAAATTCAACTCTTATTCATGATAAATCTTTCAGCCAACTAGGTATTAAGGGAAAATTTTTTAACTTGATAAAGAGAATCTACAAAATACTGAAGATAATACCATATTTACATTCAGTAAAGAATTGAATGCTTTCCCATTAAATTTTTGGAATAAGTAAAAGATATAAAGTCCTACTGTTTAACAACATCATATTGAAAGATTGCCACTGCAATAAAATAATAAAAGGAAAGTTATATAGATTGGAAAGGACAAAATAAAACTGTCCATATTTGAAAATGCCGTGATTGTTTACATAGAAGATCCCAAGAAATCTATAAAAATTCTGTTAACAACCAGTAAGTAAGTTTGGCAGGTACAGGACACAACATTCAAAGTCAATCTCATTTCTGTACATTCACTAACATATGGAAACTGAAAATAGAATAAGAATGTCCTTTGGATTTTGTTACTCCATAAAAGAAATATTTCAGTTCAGTTCAGTTGCTCAGTCATGTCCAACTCTTTGCGACCCCATGAACCACAGCACACCAGGCCTCCCTGTCCATCACCAACTCCCGGAGTCCACCCAAACCCATGTCTGTTGAGTTGGTGATGCCATCGGACAATCTCATCCTCTATCATCCCCTTTCTCCTCCTGCCCTCAATCTTTCCCAGCCTAAGGGTCTTTTCCAATGAGTCAGCTCTTCGCATCAGGTGGCCAAAGTATTGGAGTTTCAGCTTCAACATAGTCCTTCCAATGAACACCCAGGACTGATTTCCTTTAGGATGGACTGGTTGGATCTCCTTGCATTCCAAGGGACTCTCAAGAGTCTTCTCCAACACCACAGTTCAAAAGCATCAATTTTCGGCACTCAGCTTTCTTTATAGTCCAACTCTCACATTCATACATGATCACTGGAAAAAACCATAGCCTTGACTATATGGATCTTTGTTGCCAAAGTAATGTCTCTGCTTTTCAGTATGCTGTCTAGGTTGGTCATAAGTTTCAAGGAGTGAGTGTCTTCTAATTTCATGGCTGCAATCACCTTCTCTAGTGATTTCAGAGCCCCTGAAAATAGTCAGCCACTGTTTCCACTGTTTCTGCATCTATTTGCCATGAGGTGATGGGACTGGATGCCATGATCTTAATTTTCTGAATGTTGAGCTTTAAGCCAGATTTTTCACTCTCCACTTTGACTTTCATCAAGAGGCTTTTTAGTTCTTCACTTTCTGCAATAAGGGTGGTGTCATCTGCATATCTGAGGTTATTGATATTTCTCCTGGCAATCTTGATTCCAGCTTGTTTTTCTTCCAGCCCAGCGTTTCTCATGATGTACTCTGCATAGAAGTTAAATAAGCAGGGGGACAATATCCAGCCTTGACGCACTCCTTTTCCCATTTGGAATCACTCTGTTGCTCCATGTCCAGTACCTGCATACAGGTTTCTCAAGAGGTAGGTCAGGTGGTCTGGTATTCCCATCTCTTTCAGAATTTTCACAGTTTATTGTGATCCACACAGTCAAAGGGTTTGGCATAGTCAATAAAGCTGAAGTAGATGTTTTTCTGGAACTCCCTTGCTTTTTCTGTGATCCAGCAGATGTTGGCAATTTGATCTCTGGTTCCTCTGCCTTTTCTGAAACGAGCTTGAACATCTGGAACGTAAACTGACCTTTTCCAGTCTTGTGGCCAATGCTGAGTTTGCAAATTTGCTGGCATATTGAGTGCAGCACTTGCATAGCATCATCTTTCAGGGTTTGAAATAGCTCAACTGGAATTCCATCACTTCCACTAGCTTTGAAGGTAGTGATGCTTTCTAAGGCTCACTTGACTTCACATTCCAGGAAGTCTGGCTTTATGTGAGTGCTGACACCATCGTGATTATCTGAGTCATGAAGGTCTTTTTTGTACAGTTCTTCTGTGTATTCTTGCTACCTGTTCTTAGTACCTTCTAACAAAACATATACAGGATCTTTTGCTGAAAATTCCAAAATGCTGATGAAAGAAGTCAAAGATGATTGAAATAAATGGAAAAATTCATGAATTAGGTGAATCTGTAAACCCCATTTATGCTATTCTATAGTTTTAAAACAATTCTCATTAAAATCACAGAAAGGTATTTTGTAGACATAGGTAAACATAGTAAAATTTCTAGGAAAGACAAAGGCCTTTTTTGAAAAAGAAAATGATGTGGTAGAATTACTTTACCTGATATTTAGGCCTACCACACAACACAATAATTGTGACAGCGTGGTATGGGCAGAAGAATTAGCACACAGATCTTTGACAGAGTAGAGAACCCAGAAACAGACCACACAGACGTGTCTAACTTTCTTCACAAAGATAAAAAAGAATTCAGTGGAAGATGGATAGCTTTTTCAACACATGGTGCTGGAGCAATTGAATGTCCATAAACTAAATTAAAAAGTTTACTTAAATATCATGCCTTCTACAAACATTATCTCACATTCCACATTCACAGACTTAAATGTGAAAGTGTAAAACTTTAGAAAGAAGCCACAGAGAAAGTCTTCAGATACAGAACTAGACAAAAGTTCTTATATTTGATCTCAAAGTATAGTCCATAAGAAGAAAAGAAAAATATGAATTGGAGCTCATCAAAATTCAAAATTTTGCTCAGTGAAAGACTCTGTAAAGAGGATGATGCTGTAAATTTTCAATCTAGAGAAAAACATTGCTATCCAAATATCTAGAGAAGTATTAGTGTGTGTGCCTAATAAACAAATCTCATTACAGAATGGGAAAAGACATGAACAGCCATTTCAGTGAAGAGCATATATAGATCGCAAATGAGCCTATGATAAAATGTTTACCAGTTAGGGAAAGGCAAATTAAAACGAAAATGAGATATTACTATACCCATATCAGAATGACTAAAAGAAAAATAACGTTAACTACAAATGCTAGCAAGGACAAGGAGAAACTGGATCACATGTACATTTCTGTTGGAAATGTAAAATGATATAGCCACTCTGTAAAATAATTTTGAAGTTTCTTGTAATAAAAACTAAATATACACTTAACATGTAACCTAGCAATTACATTTTGGGGCATTTATTTCAGAGGAATGAAAAATTACATTCACAAAGAAACCAATTGATAG
The DNA here is from genome assembly GCA_917880005.1 of Nanger dama. NCBI lineage: Eukaryota > Metazoa > Chordata > Mammalia > Artiodactyla > Bovidae > Nanger > Nanger dama. The sequence goes on along the minus strand of CAKJTW010000044.1, from coordinate 3,534,619 downwards.
CAGCTTTATCTACCATAGCTTAAAAAGTAGGAAAAACTTAAATGTACTTCAGTGAGAATATAATTAAGTAAATTCTGATATAACAATAATTTGGAGTGCTCAGTTCAGTTCAGTTGCTCAGTCATGTCGACTCTTTGTGACCCTGTGGACTGCAGCACGCCTGGCCTCCCTGTCCATTACCAACTCCTGGAGCTTGCTCAAACTGATGTCCATTAAGTTGGTGATGCCATTCAACCATCTCATCCTATGTTGTCCCTTTCTTCTCCCACCTTCAATCTTTCCCTGCAGCAGGGTCTTTTCTAATGAGTCAGTTCTTTGCATCAGGTGGCCAAAATATTGGAGTTTCAGCTTCAGCATCAGTCCTTCCAGTGAATTTTCAGGACTGATTTCCTTTAGGATGGACTGGTTATATCTCCTTGCAGTCCAAGGGACTGTCAAGAGTTTTCTCTAACACCACAGTTCAAAAACATCAATTCTTTGGTGCTCAGCTTTCTTTATAGTCCAACTCTCACATCCATACGTGACCACTGGAAAAACCATAGCCTTGATTAGATGGACTTTTGTTGGCAAAGTAATATCTCTGCTTTTAATATGCTGTCTAGGTTGGTCATAACTTTCCTTCCAAAGGGCAAGTATCTTTTGATTTCATGGCTGCACTCGCCATCTACAGAGATTTTAGAGCCCCCCAAAATAAAGTCTGTGACTATTTCCATTGTTTTCCCATCTATTTGCCATGAAGTGATGGGACTGGATGCCATGATGTTAGTTTTCTGAATGTTGAGTTTTAAGCCAACTTTTTCAGTCTCCTCTTTTACTTTCATCAAGAGGCTCTTTAGTTCCTCTTCACTTTCTGCCATATGGATGGTGTCATCTGCATATCTGAGGTGATTGATATTTCTCCCAGCAATCTTGATTCCAGCTTGTGCTCTGTCCAGCTCAGTGTTTCTCATGATGTACTCTGCATAGAAGTTAAATAAGCAGGGTGACAATATACAGCCTTGACGTGCTCCTTTCCCAATTTGGAACCCTCCATTGTTTCATGTCCAGTTCTAACTGTTGCTTCTTGACCTGCATACAGATTTAGCAATTAAAAGGAGGAAGCAATTGCCATGCACATTTTTGATGGATCTCATTGGAATCAGTCTAAGTGAGAAATATTTATCTCAAAAGATTGCATACTATGTGAGTCTACTCTGTTTATGTAATATTCTCTATATTACAAGATTATAGATTTGGAGGACAGATTACTGAATGACAGGGGACAGGGGTTGAAGCAGGGAAAGCTATCAAGAGCTTGATGTGAGACATCCTTGTGTGATGAAAGTAAGGTATAGTAGATATTTACTGGAAGTAAAATAAAGATACTAAAGTATCTTTACTCTGTAAGTGTTAATATCCCAGCTGTGAAATTATATCATAGTTTTAACAGATGTGACAATCATGGGAGACTGTATACAGGGTGGGAGGAAGATCACAAAGGGAAATGATAAAGTACTTGAAGGTTTCAGATAAGGTCATTTGATGGTAAATATATATATATATCTATATATGGCAAAACTCATCAAACTATAAACATTTTTATTATATGTCAGTTATACCTCAAGTGAAACACTTTCTCAAGAGTCTTAATGTCACAGACCTCATTATGGACTCCAAGTCTCAATCAAGAAAGGTGGTGAGTCATGAGACATTTGTAGTTATTAAAAGAAGTTTTTAACATAAATTATAAAAGTTTATTTTGTGGCTACTACTTATTTGGGCTCATTGAGGCTTTGCAGAATTTTGGCAGTGAATCTGTTTGTTGCCTCTTGATTTTGCCATGTTTCTTCATCCATTCCTATGTGTGCCCTTGGCCCAGTAGAGGTCACTTTTACTTGCTGAAAGTGCTCTCTTTCATCACAGGAATATTCATTAAACTGGAATATTTACATTTGTTTCCCTGTCCCCCTGGAGGAGGGCATGGCAACCCGTTCCAGTATTCTTGACCAGAAAATTCCATGGACAGAGGAGCCTGGTGGGCTAGGGACATGACTAAAGCAACTGAGCAGCCTTCTATCCCCAAGTCGTCTTTACCTTGTGAGCAATGTGGGAGGGCATTTGAGTCATTTTTTTAATCTGTGTTGGTTTTAAGTTACTGTGGCCTGTTGTGCTATTTGTCTGAATATAATTAGGGTGGATTCCTAGCCACATCCTTGCACTTAACTTTGAAATACTCTGACCTATTTATAGCAAGAGACCTAGCCCTCTTGCTTTGAGAAAAATTATGGCCAAAATTCCTTCAGCTCTGCTCGGGCATGCTGCAGCCATTCAGACTTTGTGAATGGGGAACATCCTGGAACAGCAAGAAGAGGGGGTTTGGAAAGTGAGGTTGTTCTGACACTGGTAGTGGCTGACTGGGCCACCCTGGGCAAGTTATGTGGCCATCATAGTTGATTTTCTCTTTTGCAATGAGGATAATAATAAGGCTCACCCTGCAAACTTATAAAAACTAAAAATAATTTATAAAATGGCTCATAAACTAATAAATGGGATCATTCTGGAAACAGTGGGAAAGGGAGCTTTAATGAAAAAGGAATCTATACCATTTCCATTTCAGCTCTCCTCTTCTACTTGCATATCATTTCTGTGACCTCCTATAACCACCCCCACCCCATTCTTGGAGCTGCAAGCACCACCTGCTCAACATTAATTCAGATTTATAATTCCCTGGGATTTCTGATCTGATTGAAGCAATTCTACCCCGACTTCCCAACCTCGGGTATATCCCCTCACTGATCTTTATCTGACGTGACCCCTCCTGACGGGCCTTTATCCTGAAGAATATGATGTGCCTGTTGCCCTGCCTTCTTTGTCAAGCAAGATGAGTTATTGATATTTTAGCAGAGGTGAAAATTGTTTGTCAGACAAATTGTGTGCCAGACACAAAGATGACATCTTGACTTGCAGGTCTAACTTGAAGCTTTCCTGGGGGCATCTGAGAATGTGGAATTCTTCCAGGTTCACCTTGTAACCAGTGACATGCCTGGAACACCACCTAAAATGTGACACTAAGCTGAGACTGTTGCTCCCACGAGTATCATTTGAATCCAGCACATATTTCTTGACCACTATGCTAGGTGCTTCCTAAAAGATAATACACGATTACTTTGTAGAGGAACTCACAGTTCAGGGACTCCTCAAACAGATGAGCTCAAAAGGATGTGCCAAATGCAGTAATCACAATGAACACAGGGTGTTTCCTGGTTCTTGAAAGGGAAATAAGAAAAGAGGTCCTTGAGTCCAACCTGGATTTTGGGAAAGCTATCCTGGAGTGAAGATGCTGGTTTGCTTCAGGACAATTGGTGAAGATGCAGAAGAACAAACTGGGTCTCTGGTAGGGTGGACAGCAAGAGCTGAGGTGCATACATCATTCAACGTGCCCTGTTCACCACCAGCTGGGCAAGGAGTCCAAAATGCATGGGCTGCCAGGGGTGACAACAGTGTCCTAACCGAGTGGAGATTCAGGGATGATCTTGAAGAGATGGTGGGGCGCACAGGAGAAACGGCAGTTAGCCGTGGAACGAGTTAAGCCAGGAGCCATTCCTGCAGAAGGCAGAGTACAAGTGAAGGTTTTGAGTCGAAAAGAAGGTGGGTTTTCAGGAGCACGCAGCAGGTGCAAACGTGGAGCTGGGTCAACAAGGCACTATGAAAGGGCTCTAAGAAAAACTGCTTCAGCTTTTGTTTGAGCAAGCTCATGGTGACATGGTGTGGGGGTAGAGGTGATTTCAGGCAGTGACTTGAAGTGCTCTGAGGTTGGTCGTGGGGAGTCTACTGGATTAAATGAAGGAGAAGGCCTAGTCATGGGAATTAGCTGTCTGAGATTGTCCTTGAAGCAAGTGCTATCCCACTGATTAAAAATAGTTAACTAAGGAAAATAATTAACTCAGGAGGGCAAGCAGTGGCTTCATTTTGTTGAAGGCATTTTAAGTGTATCTAACTCCTCCAAACATGTACCTTTGAATCTTGTGGATGGGAGGGCCAGCTCTCTGAAGAGGTTGGTGTGGACTTGTTAAAAGTATCTGTTAATAGGGGTTGGTGTGGGGCTGTGAGTGGGTTACCCAGGCACAGCCTTGGGGACACAATGTATTTGGGCAGCATCCATCTTTAAAGCACTTGTAGAGATGGGACCTCTGAGAAGAGGTGGAGAGGTGATGCAGAGAGGTCACAGAGACCGATGGAGAGCAAGTACCAAGAGTGTGTACTCAGCTATAAAACGCGTCCTAGAGGGCCAGTGAGGGGATGGCAGAAACGCACTCTGTGGACTTGGTGCTGTGAAGTCCTTGGGCTCTGGGGAGGAGGGTAGAGGAGGCCAAACTCAAGCTGTGCAGGTGTAAGGAATAAATGAAGAAGACGCAGGCTGGCACCCTAGAGCGAGAAGCCCAGGCCTTCCCCGCCAGCACCAAGCATGCTTCAGGAGGCTGTCTTTCTCCCTGGCCACTCTAAGCAGAACACCAGCCCACTGACGATGCCACAGCAGGATGCACTTCTGAGGATAAGGCCGGATGTGGCCTTTTCTTGGTCACCGTTGGGGTCATTGGCCCTTCGTGCCTCATTCTCATTCTCCCTGTCACCTAGCCTGGTTGATTTCTACCCAGCCATCCGAAGCCACTTGCCGGGAGAACAGTACCCATTCACAGCCCAGTATCCTCCTTAATGACTCTGTGGTTTGAGAGTCTGACTCTGTGGTTTGAGTTTCTCTCCACCCACACTGACTCTCTTTCCTCTTGCTTGTGCTCTGGGCTCCTTTCCAGCCCAAGCCTCCCTTTCCTCTGCCCATGTGATGTGATCCCGGGCAGCCACCTCCAAGTGCAAAGCTTCCTCTGAGGGACTGCACGGGGTCTGTCCCAGGAGACCAAGGATGCTTTGATTCAGGAGTTGGCACAGACACATGGGCCTCTGGACCTCTTGCATGTGGATTGGCTCTGCCCTGTAGTTTGTCTGCCTATGTGCTCCTGGTGATGAGATTTATCTTTTCTGCAGAAAGAGGTCCTGGTGAACTGGGAAAAGATCTCACCACAGTTGTTGAATTAATATGATTATGAGAATAACTGCTCAGAAAAGAGTCTTTTTCATTCCCAGGCAGGGCCTTAATTCTTTACCAGTATGACAACTGAACTAGCCACTGATGATATTGATTTCATGTATTAAATTCATGCTTGGATATTTGAGAACTATCAATAAAGAGCAAAGTTAGCATCAGATCACCTCTTTAATTAATTCACATGTGAAATTAAGAAAGCCTTCTAAATCAATCTGTAAGTAGATTTTAGAAAATATATATTCATAAGTCTATATGTTTACATGTATATATGTGAACAACATATATGTATGTACTTATATGTGTGAATATATACTTATGTAACGTGTATATATAAATAAATATGTATATCAGTTCAGTTTAATCACTCAGTCAATGTCCCCATGAATTGCAGCATGCCAGGCCTCCCTGTCCATCACCAACTCCCGGAGTTCACCCAAACTCATGTCCATCGCGTCAGTGATGCCATCCAGCCGTCTCATCCTCTGTTGTCCTCTTCTCCTCCTGCGCCCAATCCCTCCCAGCATCAGAGTCTTTTCCAATGAGTCAGCTCTCCACATGAGGTGGCCAAAGTATTGGAGTTTCAGCTTTAGCATCCGTCCTTCCAATGAACACCCAGCACTGATCGCCTTCAGAATGGACTGGTTGTATCTCCTTGCAGTCCAAGGGACTCTCAAGAGTCTTCTCCAACACCATAGTTCAAAAGCATCAATTCTTTGTTGCTCATCTTTCTTCACAGTCCAACTCTCGCATCCATACATGACCACAGGAAAAAACCATTGCATTGACTAGATGGACCTTTGTTGGCAAAGTAATGTCTCTGCTTTTGAATATGCTATCTAGGTTGGTCATAACTTTCCTTCCAAGGAGTAAGTGCCTTTTAATTTCATGGCTGCACTCACCATCTGCAGTGATTTTGGAGTCCCCAAAAATAAAGTCTGACACTGTTTCCACTGTTTCCCCATCTATTTGCCATGAAGTGATGGAACCAGATGCCATGATCTTCATTTTCTGAATGTTGAGCTTTAATCAAGATTGCCGGGAGAAATATCAATAACCTCAGATATGCAGATGACACCACCCTCATGGAAGAAGGTGAAGAGGAGCTAAAAAGCCTCTTGATGAAAGTGAAAGAGGAGAGTGAAAAAAGTTGGCTTAAAGCTTAACATTCAGAAAACAAAGATCATGGCCTCTGGTCCCATCACTTCATGGCAAATAGATGGGGAAATAGTGGAAACAGTGTCAGACTTTATTTTTGGGCTCCAAAATCACTGCAGATGGTGACTGCAGCCATGAAATTAGAAGACGCTTTCTCCTTGGAAGAAAAGTTATGACCAACCTAGATAGTATATTCAAAAGCAGAGACATTACTTTGCCGACTAAGGGCCGTCTAGTCAAGGCTATGGTTTTTCCTGTGGTCATGTATGGATGTGACAGTTGGACTCTGAAGAAGGCTGAGCTCCAAAGAATTGATGCTTTTGAACTGTGGTGTTGGAGAAGACTCTTGAGAGCCACTTGGACTGCAAGGAGATCCAACCAGTCCATTCTGAAGGAGATCAACCCTGGGATTTCTTTGGAAGGAATGATGCTAAAGCTGAAACTCCAGTACTTTGGCCACGTCATGCGAAGAGTTGACTCATTGGAAAAGACTCTGATGCTGGGAGGGATTGGGGGCAAGAGGAGAAGGGGACGACCGAGGATGAGATGGCTGGATGGCATCACTGACTCGATGGGCGTGAGTCTGAGTGAACTCTGGGTGTTGGTGATGGACAGGGAGGCCTGGCGTGCTGCGATTGATTCGTGAGGTCGTTTAGAGTCGGACACGACTGAGCGACTGAACTGAACTGAACTGAACCGAAGCCAACTGTTTCACTCTCCTCTTTCACTTTCATCAAGAGGCTTTTTAATTCCTCTTCACTTTCTGCTATAAGGGTGTTGTCATCTGCATATCTGTGGTTATTGATATTTCTCCCAGCAATCTTGATTCCAGCTTGTGCTTCTTCCAGCCCAGCATTTCTCATGATGTACTCTACATATAAATTAAATAAGCAGGGTGACAATACACAGCCTTGACGTACTCCTTTTCCTATTTGCAACCAGTCTGTTGTTCCATGTCCAGTTCTAACTGTTGCTTTCTGACCTGCATATCAGTTTCTCAAGAGGCAGGTCAGCTGGTATTCCCATCTCTGTCAGAATTTTCCACAGTTTATTGTGATCCACACAGTCAAAGGCTTTGACATAGTCAACAAAGCAGAAATAGATGTTTTTCTGAAACTCTCTTGCTTTTTCAGTGATCCAGTGGATGTTGGCAATTTAACCTCTGGTTCCTTTGCCTTTTCTAAAACCAGCTTGAACATTTGGAAGTTCACGTTTCACATATTCCTGAAGCCTGGCTTGGAGATATTATACATATTATAAACATAGTGTCATATAGTATATACAATATAAATCTGTATTACATATTAAAATTACATATAAGTGAATATGCTTGTATATTGTATTGATTTACACATAATATATTGTTATATCATTATGTATGGGCTTCCCTGGTGGCTCAGAGGTTAAAGCGTCTGCCTCCAATGTGGGAGACCTGGGTTCGATCCCTGGGTCAGGAAGATCCCCTGGAGAAGGAAATGGCAATCCACTCCAGTATTCTTGCCTGGAGAATCCCATGGACGGAGAAGCCTAGTAGGTTACAGTCTACGGGGTTGCAAAGAGTCGGACACAACTGAGCGACTTCACCTTCACCCTCACCTTATCATTATGTATATTTGTTTACATAGCATATATATTGGGTATTTTATATATTATAATATATATTAACTTTTACATTATATACTTATGTGTACATATAATATATGTTTATGCATATATTCCATTACAAAAGCATGATACAGGTTTGAAAGGTACTTAATATTTTTATATAAAATATATATAAATGTGTTCCATATGTGTATACCTCCACACACATACATATATATGTGTCAAACATAACATGCTTTTTGATGGATATATCCCCTGGTTTTTGTGACCATGTGTCAAAACTGGACAGCACAGAATCAAGGGCTGCGAAGGCAGCTCACTGTCAAGGCAGTCAGTGCCACTCAAGGGTTACGTAAGCTCTTTGCCCATTATGGCTCCCTTTACTATGCGTCTTACTTGCCCTCCCTATCTTATTTTTATTATTGGGATTAACAGAAAGACTAAGGGCTTGCAGTGTGCGCTTCCTGTGTGTAAGCCAGTTTTCTAAGCACTCAGCATGTATTATGCTCACAGCATCCACGTGAAGATGTCAGTCTCACTCATACCCAGCATCACCTCCCTCCCCTTCTAATTTGTTCATGGAATTCCAGTTTTGTTCATTCCTCTCCCTTGGATGAAGTGACTGTCTTCACCTCAAGTGTAAATTCTGAAGTCGTGGCCCCTCATTCCTGTCCCTGGTGTTTGGTGAGGCAGCTGCCGCAGAGTCCAGCTTTGACGAAAGGAGTGGGCAGTCCAAAGGGCAGCCTGGGAAGTCTGTCTGTCTTTCTAAGATGAGCCACGAGGCAGATGCCATACTCTACAGGAAGCTGCGGTGTGTCCTGCGTGTGGTGAGGGCTGGAAGCTGTGACCACACCTGCAGCCAAGGGATGCTAGCCTGAGGCAACTTGGGGGAAATGATCCCGGGTTCCTTGCTACCCTGGGCTTACTGGCCCACTGAGACTCAGCAAGAGCGTGAAAAGACATCTTCTTTGAGCTCTCTTCAAGGCTTCTTATGGAGGTATGTCACTTAGCTTTTGCCACTATTATGGTGCATATCAATCTGCCTCAAAATGCCGTGGCTGCATTGCATAGAATGAAATGATGCCATTTGCAGCAGCAAAATGGACCCAGAGCTTACTGTACTAAATGAACTAAGTCAGAGAAAGACGGAAATCATACAGCACCACTCATATGTGAAATCCAAAGTAAATATACTGATCAAATTATTAACAAAGAGAAATAGACTCACAGATATAGAAAACAAATTTATGGTTACCAAAAGGGAAAGGTAGGGGTGAGAGATAAATTAGCAGTTTGGACTAACATGTACACACTGAATGAATGAATGAACTTGCTCACTCGTGTCCGACTCTTTGCAACTCCTTGGACTGTAGCCTATCAGGCTCCTCTGTCCATGGGATTTTCCAGGCAAGAGTGCTGGAGTAGATTGCCATTTCCTTCTCTAGCATATACACATTACTGTATATAAAATAGGTAATCAACAAGGACCTACTCTATAGTGTAGGGAACTATACTCAATGTCTTGTAATAGCCTATAATGGAAAATAATGTTAAAAGAATATATATATATATTTATAATTGAATCATTTTGCTGTACACTTGAAACTAACACAGCATTGTGAATTAGCTATACTTTGATTTTGAAAAATGCTGAAATATAGTGGCTCAAAACTACAATAATTTTTTCAACTTTGCATGTCTGTGGTTTCCAGCGTGTTTACTGATCTAGACTGTGCCTAGGTGGGCTTGGCGCCAAGCAGAATTTGGGTCCAGATTCCTATCAGGTATCTTTCATCCTCTGGGCAAGTGTACTTACTGGGACACATGAGGACAGAAGGTCATGGGAGCAGGCCCAGCCATTCACACACATCTTTGCTACACCATGTCCCTGGTGTCACACTGGCCAAAGCAAGCCATGGGCAAGCCCATCATCCATTGGCTGGTGAAGCCTGGTGAAAACCTGCACAGTCACATGACAGAGGATCCAGATGAAGGGAGGGGGCAAAAAGTGGGAGCAGCCGCACAGTGTACCAAAGGTTGCCTTTTTCCTAACTGTGTAAGCCAGTAGAGGTAGGTTTTAATGTGTCTTGTGGCTGGGGGCATCCAAATAAAGGTAGATTTTTTAAGTTTCCTGACTTAGAGGTGAGAAAATCATGACATGTGATCTAAATCCAGAGCCCAGGCTCTTGGAGCTATGCTGAGTAAATATAGGATTTAGCATTTCTAGGAGAGTGGCCAGAAGTTCTTTAGGATTATATATTGAGTCCATTTGCATAGATTGTCTCCCCAAGTTGACTTCTTAAATGTCACTTTGACCAATAAGGAGAAAGTCATATTTTAAGGAAGAGAGGAAAGGAGGAAGAGAAAGTAATAGGATAAAAGAAGCACATACACAAACTGGGAAACACTATAAGGAAATGTATAGAAGAAAGTGAAGTTGCTTGGTCTTGTCCGGCTCTTTGCAAGCCCATGGACCATAGCCCCCGGGCTCTTTCATCCATGGGATTTCCCAGGCAAGAATACTGGAGTGGGTTGTCATTTCCTTCTCCAGGGGATCTTTCTGACCCAAGGTTCAAACCTGGGTCTCTCACACTGCAGGCATAGTCTTTACCATCTGAGGCACCAGGGAAGCGCGAAGGAAATGTATGAGCCACGCTAAATTAGTGGTTCAGAGATTAACAAGGGATTACAAAGTTCAATAGAACAACCCCTTTCCCCCTCTTGAAACCAGTTAAGAAAGAGACAAAGTCAACAAGATAGAAGCAAAATATCAAGTTTATTACTGCTGAGACCTGGCGTGGAGAATATGTCTTTTCAGTTTCAGGAATGTGTCATAGCTTCCTCACATTCCTCCCAGCCATAGCAGCGCTGGGAAGCTGCAGGCTTAGAAGCTGGCTTCAAAGAAAGGAGGACAGGGGCTGTGCCCACAGTGCCCGTGCTTATTCGGTTCTAATCTGCCCATGAGTTACCGTGGTGATGAATGATTGCCTAGCATCGGTCCCTTCCCACCATAGTTTTATATGGTGTCTAGTGTGAGTCTGCCTAGTGTGAGTCCCAAGGCAGAAAAGGCTTGTATGGGAATAAATGAAAAACTGAAGACTGTTTAAACCTGAATGTGGTGATGGTGCTCAGTTGTGTCTGACTCTGTCACCTCATGGACTGTAGCCCACCAGGCTCCTCTGGCAGGCAAGAATACTGTAGTGGGTTACCATTTCCTCCTCCAGGGATCTTTCTGACCCAGGGATCCAAACTGCATCTCCTGTGTCTCTTGCATTGTTAGGCTGATTCTTCACCACTGTGCCACCTGGGAAGCCAAACCGTGTGTATCTTTTAAGAAATAAATGATTTGGAGTTAATAAACAGTAGGGGTGATTTTAAGAAGTCCTGCAATAGTGTCAGGGCTTCCCAGGTGGCTCAGTGGGTAAGGAATCTTACTGCAGTGCAGGAGACACACAGAGATAAGAGTCCGATCCCTGGGCCAGGAAGATCCCATGCAGGAGAGCGTGGCAGTCAACGCTAGTATTGTGGCCTGGAGAATTCCGTGGACAGAGGAGCCTGGAGGGCTGCAGCCCCTGTGATCACAAAGAGTTGGACATGACTGAAGTGACTGAGTAGGCGTGCATGTGATAATGACAGTATTCTAAGAAACGAAACATGAATGTGACATGAATATATCAGCAAGGCTTCACGTAGGTGAAGGCTTTGGATAGCTTATTTGGAACCATGAGAATAGTTAGCTGTGCTAGAAACGCAGGACGCTACTCTGCAGTCTTGGAGCAGGGACTCTGGCGTCCCTTCCTGTTCTCTTTTCTCTTCCACCTTCTCCCTCAATCCCCTGTACCTTCAGGCATGACCTCTCCCTCCTCCCAGGTTTGGCCCCTCCCTTAACCTCACTCCATCCAGCCCCTCCTTCCCTTATTGTCCAATGGTGGGGTCTAAGGGCATGACTTTGGGGCTGGGGCTAGTTGGCTCTGCCTTTTAATTGATTAGAATTAAGCAGATTCATTAACCCAGGCCTCAGAGTTCTTTGAGAGTTGGCATGACAACAGTGTGAGCTTTGGAAAGTAACTGAAGTGATGAGTGTCCCAGAAATGTGCAGTCTTGGTGGTGTTATTATTCCAAGTTCATCACTGTTAGACTGCTGAGGGTAGCTGAAAAAAGCCACAAAATCCTGCTGACTGGCTCCACGACAAATGTATAGTTTCAGTCTCTGTTGGATCCTCCAAACTGCTCAGCATTTTGTTTTGGTTTTGTGCCCAGTTATCTCTAAACATAGGACTGGGCTGTTTTATCTTGCTAATAAAATAACCCCTTACATATGGCGTGGGAGGTGGGAGGGGGGCTTCGGCATTGGGAGATCGTGGACACCTGTGGCTGATTCATGTCAATGTATGGCAAAACAAATACAGTATTATAATGTAGAATAAAGTATTTTAAAAAAATAAAATAAAATAAATAGCCCCTTACAGAAAACTTGGACCTTATAAAACATTATCAAAAGTCCATGATCCCAGTCTCTCAGCAATATCTATATTCCAATATTTCTCCATTTTTGTATATTTTTAGTGTGTTAGCTATCTCTGTCTACCTACCTATCGATTCATCTATCTCTGTATGTATGTAAGGTGTGCATGTATGTATGTCTCTATATCTATTCATACCTGTTGATTGATCCATCTCTATATCTCTGCATGTACATATATACTTACCTATCTGTGTATATTTATTGCTATTTGTATGTATTTATATTTTTCATACACACTCACATTATATCTTTTTCCTTCTGTGGACTGAGGACATTTCCCTTTCCTGTAGCAGCTGTTGGGAAATCTCACTCTTCAGTCCATCTGCTTTCATGCTTCTCATCTTGCCAAATGGCCCCTGAGAAGATACAGAGAGAGAAGTTGAGGGTTTTGCTGCCTCCCTGCCATCCAGACTCTTGTGTCTTCTCCTGCCTGCCATGCTCACTTTCTCCAGGACATAACTCCCATTCTTTCTCTGGTGCCTGCCATCAGTTGTCTTCGTTCTGAAGGATCTTCCCTCCTTCCTACCCCCCAGGGCAGTCCTTCCCTTTCTGCCTAGAGAGGAACCATGGTCTCTGTCCATTTGTACCTGCCAGCGTGCGTTTGGACTTCTGCCTAGCTGTTCTGCAGAAGCTGTCCCTGTTCTCTGGGTTCCCCACACCCATGGGCTCTTTTTCAAACCATGTGGCTGACCCCCCCACTCTCCCCGCCCCAAGTTCCACCTCCTGGCTTACCTGCTGCTTTCTAAAGCTTTCTTCTTTATACTTTTCAATTGATTATTTGCTGCCCCTTTCTTAGGGATCAGAAAGCTCTCCTGCCACACCCTCTCTTTAGTTATTTCATCCACTTCAGAGTCTCTCCCTGCTTTACTGTTTTAAGCTTTAGAATCTTTCATCCATGTCATATTGCTGCGCCTCCACCTTGCCCCACTGGCACTTCCAAATTTCTGTGAGCAAAACAGAATGTCCTTACAGTGGAATATTGTTGTGGTTATTGTTGTTTAGTCACTAAGTCATGTCTTACTCTTATGACCCTGTGGATTGCAGCCAGTCAGGCTCCTGTGTCCGTGGGATTTCCCAGGCGAGAATGCTGGAGTGGGTTTGCCATTTCCTTCTCCAGGGGATCTTCTCAACTGAGGGACTGGGTCTGCATTTCCTGGCTTGGCAGGTGGATTCTTTATCACTGAGCCACCAGGGAAGTATTATTCTGCCTCAAAAACAGGAAGAGCTCTGACACTTGCTATAACATGGATAAGCCTGAAGGGCATTATACTGAGTGAAATTAAGCCAGCCATTAAAGAATACATGCTGTGCGCTTCTATTTATAGGAGATCCCTAGAGGAGTCAGACGCAGAGAGACAGAAAGCAGAATGGTATTTGTCAGAGGCTGGGGGAGGTGAGAATGGGGAGTTGTGTCTGAAGTGTTTTGTGAGATGAAAAGAGTTCTGGAGATACGGGTGGTGATGGTTCCACAGCAGTGTGAATATACTTACTTAATGCTACTGAACTTGAAAATAGATCAGCTGGTAAAATTTTTTCCAACTTTATTCAGATATAATTGGCCTATAACATTGTATCAGTTTAAGGTATGATATTGTGATAATTTGATCCGTCTATATATTGTGAAGTTAAGCTGGTAAATTTTGTTAATTGTATTATAACGTGATTTTAAGAAAACAACACAGAACCTCTTTTTTTCCGCTTTTTTTTTCCCCGATGTTTTTTTCCTGTATTTGATTTCTAATCTCATGGCATTGTGGTCAGAAAAGACACTTGATACGATTTCAATCTTAAATTTAGTAAGACTTGATTTGTGCTGCTTTTCAGGTTGAATGTCCTGTAAATTTCAGTCGTCTCTGGTCTAATGTATCCTTTAAGGTTTCTGTCTTCTTATTAATTTTCTGTCTGGATGACCTGTCTATTGGGATAATTGAGGTGTTAAGTCCCCCACTATTATTGTGTTACTATTGATTTCTCCATTTATGGCTGTTAACATTTGCTTCAGGTATTGAGGTGCTCCTATGTTGGGTGCATAAATATTTATAATTGTTATATCTTCTTCTTGGATGGATCCTTTGATCATTATGTAGTCTTGTTCCTTGCCTCTTGTAATTGTATTTATTTTAAAGTTTATTTTGTCTCAATCAAGTATTGCTACTCCAACTTTCTTTTGATTTCTATTTTCATGGAATACCTTTCTCTATCCCTTCACTTTCAGTCTGTATGTGTCCCTAGGTCTGAAGTCAGTCTCTTGTAGATAGCATACATGTGTGTCTTGCTTTTGTATCCATTTGGTTAGTCTATGTCTTTTGGTTAGAGCATTTAATCCATTTATACTTAAGGTAATTATCAATATGTATATCCCCATTGCCATTTTCTTAACTGTTTTGTAGGTCTTTTTTCTTCCCTCCCTCTTTTGTTCTCTTGTGTTTCTCACCTAGAGAAAATTCTTTGGCATTTGTTGTAAAGCTGGTTTGGTGGTGCTGAATTCTCTTGGGTTTTGCTTGTCTATAAAGATTTTTATTTTTCTGTTGGATCTGAATGAGAGCCTTGTTGGATAGAGTATTCTTGGTTATAGGTTTTCCTTTTCATCACTTTAAATATATTTTGTTGGGCTTACCTGGTAGCTCAGCTGGTCAAGATCCGCTTGCAATGCAGGAGACTCTGGTTTGATTCCTGGGTCAGGAAGATCCCCTGAAGGGATAGGCTGCCCACTCCAGTTTTCTGGCCTGGAGAATTCCATGGACTGTATAGGGCATTCAGTTCAGTTCAGTTCAGTCACTCAGTCGTGTCTGACTCTTCGCGACCCCATGAATTGTGGCACGCCAGGCCTCCCTGTCCATCACCAACTCCCAGAGTTCACTCAAACTCACGTCCATCGAGTCGGTGATGCCATCCAGCCATCTCATCCTCTGTCGTCCCCTTCTCCTCCTGCCCCCAATCCTCCCCAGCATCAGAGTCTTTTCCAATGAGTCAACTCATCGCATGAGGTGGCCAAAATATTGGAGTTTGAGCTTTAGCATCACTCCTTCCAAAGAACACCCAGGGCTGATCTCCTTTAAAATGGATTGGTTGGATCTTCTTGCAGTCCAAGGGACTCTCAAGAGTCTTCTCCAACACCACAGTTCAAAAGCATCAATTCTTCAGTGCTCAGCTTTGTTCACAGTCCATCTCTCACATCCATACATGACTACTGGAAAAACCATAGCCTTGGCTAGACTGACCTTTGTAGGCAAAGTAACGTCTCTGCTTTTGAATATACTATTTGGCTGGTCATAACTTTTCTTCCAAGGAGTAAGTGTCTTTTAATTTCATGGCTGCGATCACCATCTGCAGTGATTTTGGAAGCCACCCCCCAAATCAAGTCTGACACTGTTTCCACTGTTTCCCCATCTATTTCCCATGAAGTGATGGGACTGGATGCCACGATCTTCGTTTTCTGAATGTTGAGCTTTAGGTATAGGTTTTCCGTTAAATCTATCCCGTCACTTCTCATCTGGCTTGTAGAGTTTCTGCTGAAAAATCAGCTAATAACCTGATGGGGATTTTTTTGTATGTGTTTGTTGCTTTTCCCTTGTTGCTTTTAAATATTATTCTTTTTGTTTGATTTTTGTTAGTTTGATTAATATGTATCTTGGCATGTCCCTCCTTAGGTTTATCCTGTTTAGGACTCTGAGCTTCCTGGACTTGAGTGAGTATTTCCTTTCCCATGTTAGGGAAGTTTTCACCTATAATTAAGATATTTTCTCAGTTTCTTTCTCTTTTGTTCTTCTTCTGGGACCTGTATAACTCAAATGTTGTTGCATTTAATGTTGTCCCAGAGATCACTGAGGCTGTCCTTGGTTCTTTTCATTCTGTTTTCTTTATTCTGTTCTGAGGCAGAGATTTTCACCATTCTGTCTTCCAAGTTGCATATCTGTTCTTTTACTGGTTATTCTGCTATTGAGGCTTTTTAATGTATTTTTCATTCTGGTTACTGTCTCGTTCATCTCTGTTGGGTCTTCAGCTTGTCAAGGTCCTCATTAAACTTTTCCTATGTAGTCTAGATGTGTGCCTCCATTCTTTCTCCAGGATCTTACTTAGATCATCTTTACTATCATTATTCTGAATTCTTTTTCAGATAAATTGTTTATCTCCTCTTCATTTAGTTGTTCTTGTAGGTTTTTATCTTGGTCCCCCATCTGCAACATAATTTTTTGTCACCTAATTTTGTCAAACTTACTGTGTTTGTGTTCTCCTTTCCACAGGCTACAGGATCATAGTTGCTTTTGCTTCTGGCATCTGCTTCCTGGTGGATGAGGTTGGTCAAGAGGCTTGTGCCATTTCCCCCTTATTTGTGGTGACCACAGCCTGCCCTGGATGTTGAGTGAGATATCCTTTTGCTCTGTGATTGTCACTGCCCTGGCAGGGGCTCGTCTGCAGTCTAGTTGTTGGAATAGTGGCCCCACAACTGTTTCTTAGCTACAGTTCTGATCCGTGGTGCAGCGTAGGCAGGGCTGAAGGATTCCCGGTGGAAAGAAGCCGCTCTGTTTTCCTGCTCTGGAGCCGTTACCTGTGAGCGTGCCCTGTTGTGCCCCTCTCACTGCTGTGTGAGCTCACAAAGCATGCTGTTTCTGGCACTGCTCTCACTGTCGCCTAACTGTGGGTCTGCTGGCAGTCGGCCCTGGTGACTCTCAGGTGTTTTCACCAGGCCCACTGGCACGGGTCCACTGAGGTCAGGTTCTAGGACTGTAGCAGTCAAGCACCTGGACCTGCTGTGGGATCCTCCTCATCTGATTTATCCGACTCCTGAGTGCTGAAGCATCAGTTGGCTTCTGTGTTGAATAAGCAGCTGCCCGATCTCCCCAGCTTGCACCATGAGAGGCAGCTGTGCTCCTGGGTTTCTTCATCCGGCCTCACTGCTGGCATGCCAGCGTAGTGTGTCCTGATGTCCCCACAGCCTCATTGCTCCTTACTGGGTCTCGGACTTCTGTCTGCCCTGTCCCTCCTTTACTGCTGGAGAGTGCCCGGCCTCTGCACCTGCACTTCTCTGTACCAGGAGTGAGTGCCCTGTCTCCTTTCTTTGATAAGCAAATTTATACAAATGTAATTTGCATACAGAATAGACTCAAATGAATACTAAACCTAAATGTAAGAGCTAAAAGCATAAAACACTTAGAGAAAAAAAAAAGCCCATAGGATTAAATCTTCTTGATCTTGGGTTCAGTAAGGATTTCTTGAATGTGATACAAAAAGTTCAAGTGATAAAAAGAAAGCATTGATAATTTGTACTTTGTCAAAATGTAAAACTGGTACTCTTTGAAATACTATGACAAGAATGAAAAACAATCCACAACAAGGTAAAAAGTATTTGCAAGGCATGTACTTGACATAGAACGTATACTGGGACTACATAAAGAATTTTTACGTTTTAATGAGAAGAAGAAAAACAAATTTTTAAAAATTGGCAAAGATTCTGAACAAATCTCTCTCAGTGGTGTTAAGGAATGGCCTATAATCCACCCCCCCCAAAAAAAAAAAACAGTCAGCATCATCAGTCTTTAGGGAAATGCAAATTCAAATCACAATGACATGCTATTCTGTATCTACTAGGATGGCAATAATTTTTAAAAAGAAAATAGCAAATGTTTGCAAGAATGTGGAGAAATTGGTACATTGGTGCCCTCCTGCATTGCCAGGGTGACTGTACACTGATGTGGCCACTTTGGAAAACAGTTGGATAGTTTTCCATGTTAGTTACCATATGAGCCACAGTTTTACTGCAAGATTTGTACCCAAGAGAAATGAAAATATCTGTCCACAGAAGTCTTGTGCATGAGTGATCATCACAGCCCTCGTCATAATACACCAAAAGTGGGAATAACCCAAACATTCACTGATAAATGCCTAAACAAACTGACTTATTCATGCTTGTAACACATATTTGCACTGAAAAGGAAGGATGCACTGATGAATGCTGCACATAGATCCTCCTCAAAAACACCACAAAGAGTAAAAGAAGCCTGGCACAAAATACTGCACATCACATGGCTCCATTGACATAAAATGTCCAGAAGAGGCACATCTGTAGAGATGTTAGAGGAGTGCTTGCTCAGGACTCCAGACTGCAGACAGAGAGCCACTATACATGGGCACATGATTTCTTTTGGGAATGACAGATCTGTAATTAGGCTGTGGTACACTTTGTGGATTTACTTAAAAATGTTTGATTGTACCCCAAAACAAGCTCACTTTTGGTAGGTACATTATATCTCACTTAAAATTGTTAAAGTAGATTTAGTTATTTGGTTGAGTAATATTGAAATGACTTCCCTGGTGGCTCAGATGGTAAAGCGTCTGCCTACCAATGCAGGAGTCTTGGGTTCAGTCCCTGGGTCAGGAAGATCTCTTGGAGAAGGAAATGGCAACCCATCCCAGTATTCTTGCCTGGAAAATCCCGTGGACGGAGAAGCCTGGTAGGCTACAGTCCATGGGGTTGCAAAGAGTGTGGAAATAGTTTTTAAAGAAATTCTTAATGAAAATATCAGGCATAAAAGGTGGTTTAATTTCTGTTATCAATTAATTATCTTTGGGTACACATACACGCGCACACACACAGACACACACACAGACACACAGACACACACACACACACACACACACACACAGAACTGAAGGAGAGAGAGTCTGTGTCTTAGAAGAGGAACAAGGGTGATTTTTTTTTCTTGTTCTCATAAATTTATGTTTTACTAGAGAAATAAAGAAATAGAAAAAATGCAACAATTCTCATTATTCACAGTAGTTACCTTCTATAAAATTGCCACAAACACTAAATTAGTGAATACTGAATCATTGATCTTAAAGGAAATGGAGGATAGGGTCCTACAAACTTCTAGTCATAACACTTTGCTGTGGACTTGAAACTAAGACAGCATTATCATCATCTATACCCCAATATAAAATAAAAAATTTAAAAATACAAGCACACATAAAGCAAGGTTATGTAGTCCTTGTTTTATGAGAATATTGTGACCAAGGGTGAGTTTTGATTGCAGATATTAGAGGTGTTCTAATTTTTTTTTCTTTTTAGCTCATTTGCTAGCTTTACTATAAATCTGTAGATTAAAGATGTCTTAGAGACACCATCAAAGCTGATGAGATAGGATTGCCTGTCATTATTGGCCTGCCTCCTACTTAGTGCGTGCTCCCCACCCACTCTGTACAAACCATCAAGATGATGCTGTTATCTTACCACCTAAATATCTCCCAAACACATTTTCTTTTTTGTGTGTGGGGAGCATTTTATTTAGAAATGTATTTAAAAGAACCAGAGAATATTTACCTTTTACTCCCTACATCAGTTCAGTTCAGTTCAGTCGCTCAGTCGTGTCCGACTATTTGTGACCCCATGAATCGCAGCACGCCAGGCCTCTCTGTCCGTCAACAACTCCCGGAGTTCACTCAGACTCACGTCCATCGAGTTAGTGATGCCATCCAGCAATCTCATCCTTGGTCGTCCCCTTCTTCTCCTGCCCCCAATCCCTCCCAGCATCAGAGTCTTTTCCAATGAGTCAACTCTTCGCATGAGGTGGCCAAAGTACTGGAGCTTCAGCTTCAGCATCATTCCTTCCATAGAAATCCCAGGGCTGATCTCCTTCAGAATGGACTGGTTGGATCTCCTTGCAGTCCAAGGGACTCTCAAGAGTCTTCTCTAACACCATAGTTCACAAGCATCAATTCTTCGGCGCTCAGCCTTCCTCACAGTCCAGCTCTCACATCCATACGTGACACTGTGTAAGTTTAAGTTGTACAATGTGATGGTTTGATATGCATATATAAGGAAATGTTTACCACAATTTTGACAAAGTACAAGTTATCACCTCACATAGTTACCATTCTCTTGTTGTGGTAGTGAGACTATTAAAACTCTACTCTCATAGCAATTTTCATTATATAATACAGTGATATTAACTGTTATTTGTTATGATCACCATGCTGTACATTAGATCCCTGGAACTTATTCATCTTATAACTGGAAGTTTTTACCCTTGGACCAACATCTCCCCATTTGCTCCATCCCTCAGCCCCTGGCAACCATCAGTCTTCTGTCTGTTTCTGTGAGTTCAGAGATTTTATATTCCACATGTAACTGAGGCTGTATAGTATTTGTCTTCTTCCATCTTGAATTTTTTCACTTAGCAAAGTGCTGTCAAGGTCCATGATGTTGTTGCAAATGGCAGGATTTTATTCTTCTATGGCTGAGTAATATTCGTGTGTGTGTGTGTGTGTACATGTGTTCATGTGCATGTGTGAGTACCAAATTTTCTTTATCCATTCATCTTGGATACTTAAGTTGTTTCCATATCTTGGCTGTTATAAATAATGGTGCCGTGAACATCAGGGTGTAGATACCTCTTTGGATAGCGATTTCATCTTCTTCAGGTACATACCCAGAAGTGAGATTGCTTGATTATATGGTAGCTCTGTTTTTAACTTTTGAGGCACTTTCATACTGTTCTCAGTTGTGACTGTTCCATTTACATTCCCACAGAGTTCCCTTTTTTGCACATCCTTGCCAGCATGTCACTTCCTTTTTCATAGTAGATACTCTAAGAGCGTTCACAATTTGCTGTTGCCATCACTCTTTATGGACTGTGGCAGTGTGTTAGTCTGTTGGGCTGCCGTTACAAAGTACCACAGGCCAGGTGGCTTAAAAAACCGTAATGTTTGTCTCTCTTGTCTCATGGTTCCAGAGGCGGGCAGGCCAAGAATAAGGTGTCAGCAGGGTTGGTTTCTCATGGGGCCTGTTAGGGAGGCCACGTCCCAGGCCCTGGCCCGGCTTGCTGGCAGTCTGGTGCCCTCTGGCTTGCAGAAGCATCCCCAGTCTCTGCCCTCATGGCCCCTGCTGTTCCCCCTGTGCCGTGTCTACATCCCAGTCTCCCCTTTTATAAGGGCACTGGTCATATTTGATGCTGGGAGGGATTGGGGGCAGGAGGAGAAGGGGACGACCGAGGATGAGATGGCTGGATGGCCTCACTGACTCGGTGGACGCGAGTCTGAGTGACCTCCGGGAGGCGGGTGATGGACAGGGAGGCCTGGCGTGCTGCCATTCATGGGGTCGCAAGGAGTCGGGCACGATGAGCGACTGAACTGAACTGAACTGGTCATATTAGACACTGATAGCATCTTGTTTCCTTTTGAATCCCCTCTCCCGTGTGTGGGCAGTGGCATACAGGAAAAGTTGTTGGATAAATACATTAAAAAGTAACAAAGGAGTGAGAAAGTTTGTACCTGGAGTCCATACTGCGTCACCCACAGGGCTGCCTCCAGGGGAAGCACTTGTTGTGAACTTCCGCAGCACACACACTTCTTGTTAGGCCCAGGGGTGTGCCTGGTTCCCATGTTGGTTCCAGCATGTCCCCATGCTCGGCGGGAGTGTGACGTCAACAGCACTGACCTTGGCGTACTGTGATGCACTGAAAGACACCACGGGGGAAGATTGTTCCTGCCTTCTTGGGCTGAGTCCTACAGCTGCTATTTTTGGAGTCGGCTCCTATGATTGTTTCTGTGCTTAAGGGTTTAGGGTTGCTTGGTGGATGTGTTCACAATGGTCCAGCCATCTCTGATTAAAGGGGAGAAAGAGAAAGACAGACCTTCGAAAATTTTTGATGAGAAAAAGATGGAGCTTGAAAACAGACTCTACATAAAAGTGTCTTATAGACTGAATCCAGAACAAATATTTAGTTTTAAGAGCTTGCTGAGGCAAATGTAATAAATGAATATAAAACAATGAATGAATGAATACAGTGACTGAATAAGTCCGTGAAGTGATATAATACATGCCTGTCCACTGACTAACTGATAATCTTTCTTGCAAATGGCCCACAATATTTGAAAATTACATATTGGTATTGCTATCTACCCGGTTTGCCAGGTGGCACTCGTGGTAAAGAACCTGCCTGCCAGTTCCCGAGATGTGAAAGATGCAGGTTCGATTCCTGGGTCAGGAAGACAACCTGGAGGAGTACAGTCCACGGGGTCACAAAGGGTCGGACATGATTGAATGACAGCACACACGCAACACTCTATTACTGCTTTGGGGAAGTATACGTCTATGTGTAGGTAGGCACAGGGTAGCAGTGAGGCTGTCTTTAGTGTGAGAGTAATCCAGGGTGACCTTTATGCTTCTCATTCTTTTCGTGCTCATCTTGCTGTCGGGTATCCTCCATCAGCCAGGCAGGCCAGGGTCACCTGGCACCACTGCCACCGTAAACCAGAGGATGGGCAGGATGGGAAAATCATCACCCACTCCTGGGCTCTTCAGGTGGGCTCCCAGGCTGTGCTGATAAATCTCACCAGGACAGATCCAGTGGCTTTGATCGTGAGTAGTTGAGAAGCAAAAATATAATTCCAGAAACCTTAATTCTGACCACCAGTTTGTATTCCATGGAACATGCTGACCCTGTGCCCTAGTGCCCTTTTCCTTTGGTGGAATCTTTGAAGCTCAGCTCTGCCAGTCAGTTTTCTCTCTTCCCTCCTCTCTTACTCTCATTTGGCCAGACCAGAGGGAAGGCACCTCTGAGGAGTGAGGTCTCTGGATGGCTCAGTCAGGCCTGGTCCACGGAACCTCCTGACACCCACTGCAGTTCTGGGAAGTCATCCATGCAGAGGCCAAGTTCAGATGTTGATTTTCCGGCTGCTGTCCTCACTGGACGGCAGTCACACCATCACAGCAGTCATCTGTCAAGGTACACTTGATAATCACTGAGAAGTAAATCTGAGTTTTTTACAGATGTCTGGGGCCACAGCACCATTATCTTTAACTTGGTGCAAATGACTTCTTTAGGTCATAGGGTTAAATTTTGAACCAAAACATGGCAGGAGAAAACCGAAAAGAGTGGAGCTTCTGCGACATCATGCCCTATACACTTTGTGACAGTTTCACAGCTTTAAAGGTGCATGTAAAGCAAGTGGATCATAACTGATTAAATTACCAGCTGTTAATTATATTGCCAGCTATAAATTATAAACTCTAATTCTGATTAACACAGCCGCTAATTGATTGACATCTTTGGCTGTGTTATAACTGAATTTGGCACGCACAGTCCCAAACTCATGGGAAGGAAGAAATGTCTCTATAGGCTGTGTAACGTAGTGGATGAATCCTAGCTTTGTGATTCCCAAGAAAGTTCACAAAAGAATGAGAAACATAAAGGATACTTAGAATTATTGTCTCGCACTAAAAATAGTCTAGCTGCTATCCAACAAAAGCAAGTCACGTATGGAAAATCTCTATTTTAATAGCCAACATTACTCACAAAATCAGGAAAATGTACAATTAACTTGACAGTTGATGTTCTAACCAGTGCCTTGGTAAATAGGAGCCTTTTGCTACTTTAAATCACCATCTGGCTGCTACATGAAAGTTTGCTTTCAAGGGCTGGTCCACAGCTCTGTGTTCTGACTCCTTCGGATGCATTTGAATATGAATAGTGTCAGATATTCTATTTAAGAAGACCACACTACCAGAGGAGAGAAAGCACTTGCTTTTTGCAGGCAGTGTTCTTCCTTAGGAATACTTTAAGAGCTCTTATTTATTTACCAACTTCCAAAGCAAAGCATGGGCATTTTGACAATAAAAATCATCCTTTCGTAATCCCTGTTGGAGCCATAAACACTTCACCTTTTCTTCATGAATTCTAACTCTTCCACATGCATGCCTGGAATGCATGAAGGAGCATTGAAAGGAAATAATTAGAAACATCTGTTTACATTTACCAGGAGCAAATATTAAGGAATTAAAATAAATATAATCATCACAGATTAAAAACTCAGTATAAGAGAATGTCTGAGTGCTATGAGAGTGGCGCATTGCTGTATAAACACACTGTATGAATGCACAGTGGGTGAAGATACTATATGACATAAAAAGATCTTTCATTAAATGATATAAACAGCAAGCAAAGTTAACATGTACTAAATAAGTGTTTGGTGATATTCTTTTCTATTGTTAATTTACTGAACAGCTCGCCAGTGTGTTGTTTGGAGGAAACGGCACCTGTTGGGTTGGTGGCACTGTTATTTACGGCATCAGGGCCTGGAACAGGCAGGACGTCCACCCTCTCGGGCAGCCCTCAGACACCCACGCTGCAGCCCCGTCCACAGTGTGTGGTGCCAGGGCCCTGACCCACATCTCCTTGTTGTCATGCCAGCCGTTGCCATGGAGTTGCTGGGCTTTGTTCAGAGCGTCTTGAAGTAGTTTGCTGAGAGCCCGTCCTGGCACCCACCGGAATCCGAGAGCAAGTGGGAAGATTGTGTTCTTGCAGTTTGCCCAGCACAGACGCTGCTGTTCGCAGCAGTGCCGGGCAGGAGCCGTCCACATGCTGGCTTTTGGTACACACGTGCCTACTTTCCAAATACAGCAGTAGACTTTCCTGATTTTAATGGAGTTAAGAAACTCAATATAATTTTAAGTCAAAATAATGATCAGACTATGAGCTCCTGGTATGAAGACTAGTGACATGCAAAAATAAGAATTATACAAAGGACCTTTTAAAAATGATTAGTGCTGGGTCTTACCTCCTGCAATTCTGATCCAGTGCACATAGAGTGGGCCCTGGAATTGGATGTGGCACAAGGGAAGAGAAGGAATAAAGATGACAAATTACTACCAGAAACACAAGTAGATATGGAGAAAGCTGAGCTCACCTGGGTGAGTGGAGGCAGGGGAAGGTGGCAGGGATGAGCCGAGGGAGGTGAGCCTTGAGACCTGAATAGAAGGGGCCTGGCCCGGAGCCCCAAGCCCACAGCTGGTGCCTTGGAATGGCCAGAGAGGGTCTCAGAGGCCAGGCCTAAATATAGTCCAATAAGGGCAAAAGCGTGCCCTCTGGAGGTCGTTGGGCAGCCTTGCTGGGACCATGCTGGAGATGGAAGCAAATCTTAGGTTACTGATGAAGGAATATGAGGTCTGTGTTCAGCACTGTGGTTGACTAGCAATTCTAAAGAACTATGAGTAAAACCATTAGGAAAGTTTCATAAATCATAATAAATATCATTTAAATATTCACATAATTCACAGAAAAATAAGATGGCCCCAGGAGCCACAAAAAGGGACAGAGATTCTATTTGGAGAGAAAGCTGAGGATGAAAGTATTGTAAGGTGCATTTGAAAACCATAGCCTTGGGGTCATTTGTCCTAAGAAGATATCTGCTCTGAGAATTTGTATTGTGTAACTGTACTAATCTTGATTTGGGGATTGACTTAAAACTGCAGAGAAATTTTCACTGAAAGTGATCCACAGTTATCAACCAATCTGGAACATTAGGTGAAAGTACTTGCGGATCTTTTATAAAAGGACACACTGGCAACCCAGGTTATGTAGAACTTCTGCTTATTGTTCAGCAAATGTTTGTGAAATTTCTCTTATGTGCTAGCCATAGCACTGTGTTGGGAATAGATCAGTGAACAAAACAGATGAACTTTCCTCTCCTCATTCAGCCTACATTCTAGCATGGGAGAAAGGAAGTTCAGTTCAATTCAGTCACTCAATTCTGTCTGACTCTTTGCCATGCCATGTACTGCATGCCAGGCCTGCCTGTCCATCACCAACTCCTGGAGCTTACTCAAACTCATGTCAGTTGAGTTGGTGATGCCATCCAACCATCTTATCCTCTGTTGTCCCCTTCTTTTCCTGCCTTCAATCTTTCCCAACATCAGGATCTTTTCTAATGAGTCAGTAGTTTGCATCAGGTGGCCAAAGTATTGGAACTTTATCTTCAGCATCAGTCCTTCCAATGAATATTCAAGACTGATTTCTTCTAGGATTGACTGGTTTCATCTCTTTGCTGTCCAAGAGACTCTCAAGAATGTTTTCCAGCACCATAGTTCAAAAGCATCAGTTCTTTGGTGCTTAGCTTTCTTTATGGTCCAACTCTCACATCCATATATGATCACTGGAAAAACCATAGCTTTAACTAGACAGACCTTTGCAAACAAAGAAATTTCTCTCCTTTTTAATACACTGTCTAGGTTGGTTATAGATTTTCTTCCAGTTAAGTTCAGTTGCTCAGTCGTGTGTGATTCTTTGCAACCCCATGAACCGCAGCACGCCAGGCCTCCCTGTCCATCACCAACTCCCAGAGTCCACCCAAACCCATGTTCATTGAGTCGGTGATGCCATCCAACCATCTCATCCTCTGTCACCCCCCTTCTCCTCCAGCCCTCAATCTTTCCCAGTATGAGGGTCTTTTCAAATGAGTCATCTCTTTGCATCAGGTGGCCAAAGTATTGGAATTTCAGCTTCAACATCAGTCCCTCCAATGAACACCCAGGACTGGTCTCCTTTAGGATGGACTGGTTGAATCTTCTTGCAGTCCAAGAGACTCTGAAGAGTCTTCTCCAACACCACAGTTCGAAAGCATCAATTCTTCGGCACTCAGCTTTCTTTATAATCCAATTCTCATATCCATACATGACCACTGGAAAAACCATAGCCTTGATTAGACGGACCTTAGTTGACAAAGTAATATTTCTACTTTTAAATATATTGTCTAGGTTGGTCATAGCTTTCCTTCCAAGGAGCAAGCATTTTTAAATTTCATGTCTGCAATCATGATCTGCAGTGATTTTGGAGCCCCAAAAATAAAGTTTGTCAGTTTACATTGTTTCCCCATCTATTTGCCATGAGGTGATGGGACCAGATGCCATGATCTTCGTTTTCTGAATGTTGAACTTTAAGCCAACTTTTTCACTCTCCTCTTTTACTTTCATCAAGAGGCTCTTTAGTTCTTCACTTTCTGCCATAAGGGTGGTGTCATCTGCATATCTGAGGTTATTGATATTTCTCCCGACAATCTTGATTCCAGCTTGTGTTTCTTCCAGCCCAGCATTTCTCATGATGTACTCTGCATAGAAGTTAAATAAACAGGGTGACAATATACAGCCTTGATGTACTCCTTTTCCTGTTTGCAACCGGTCTGTTGTTCCATGTCCAGTTCTAACTGTTGCTTCCTGACCTGCAAACAGGTTTCTCAAGAGGCAGGTCAAGATGGTTTAGTGTTCCCATCTCTTGAAGAATTTTCCACAGTTTATTGTGATCCACACAGTCAAAGACTTTGGCATAGTCAATAAAGCAGAAATAGGTGTTTTTCTGGAACACTCTTGCTTTTGCGATGATCCAGAGGATGTTGGCAATTCGATCTCTGGTTCCTCTGACTTTTCTAAAACCAGCTTGAACATCTGGAAATTCACGGTTCACATATTGCTGAAGACTGTCTTGAAGAATTTTGAGCATCACTTTACTAGTGTGAGAGATGAGTGTAATTGTGTGGTAGTTTGAGCATTCTTTAGCATTGCCTTTCTTTGGGATTGGAATGAAAACTGACCTTTTCCAGTCCTGTGGCCACTGCTGAGTTTTCCAAATGTGCTGGCATATTGAGTGCAGCACTTTCACAGCATCATCTTTTAGCAGTTAGGTGCCCAGTATGCTACTGGAAATCAGTGGAGATATAACTCCAAAAGAATGAAGGGATGGAGCCAAACCAACAATAGCACCTACTTGTGGATGGGGCTGGTGATGGAAGCAAGATTTGATGCTGTAAAGAGCAATATTGCATAGGAACCTGGAATGTTAGGTCCATGAATCAAGGCAAATTGGAAGTGGTCAAACAGGAGATGGCAAGAGTCAACACTGACATTCTAGGAATCAGCAAACTAAGATGGACTAGAATGGATGAGTTTAACTCAGATGACCATTATATCTATTACTGTAGGCAGGAATCCCTTAGAAGAAATGGAGTAGCCATCATAGTGAACAAAAGATTCTGAAATGCAGTACTTGGATGCAAGCTCAAAAAGACAAATGATCTCGGTTCGTTTCCGAGGGAAACCATTCAATATCACGGTAATCCAAGTCTATGCCCCAACCAGTAACACTGACGAAGCTGAAGTTGAACAGTTCTATGAAGACCTACAAGACCTTCTAGAACTAACACCCAGAAAAGATGTCCTTTTCATTATAGGGGATAGGAATGCCAAAGTAGGAAGTCAAGAAACACCTGGAGTAACAGGCAAATTTGGCCTTGGAATACAGAATGAAGCAGGGCAAAGGCTAACAGAGTTCTTCCAAGAGAACGCACTGGTCATAGCAAACACTCTCTTCCAACAACACAAGAGAAGACTGTACACATGGATATCACCAGATGGTCAACACTGAAATCAGATTGATTATATCCTTTGCAGCCAAAGATGTAGAAGTTCTTTACAGTCAGCAAAAACAAAACCGGGAGTTGACTATGGCTCAGATCATGAACTCCTTATTGCCAAATTCAGACTTAAATTGAAGAAAGTGGGGAAAGCCACTAAGGATGACCTAAATCAAATCCCTTATGACTATACAGTGGAAGTGAGAAATAGATTTAAGGGACTAGATCTGATAGAGTGCCTGATGAACTATGGATGGAGGCAGGGACCAAGACCATCCTGAAGGGAAAAAAAAAGAAATGCACAGGAAAAGATTTTCTTCCAAGGAGCAAGCATTTTTAAATTTCATGGTTGCAGTCACCATCTGCAGTGATTTTGGAGCCCTAAAAATAAAGTTTGTCACTGTTTCCATTGTTTCCCCATCTATGTGGTATGAAGTGATAGGACTGGATACCATGATCTTAGTTTTCTGAATGTTGAGTTTTAAGCCAACTTTTTCACTCTCCTCTTTTACTTTCATCAAGAGGCACTTCAGTTCCTCTTTGCTTTTTGCCATAAGAGTGGTGTCATCTGCACATCTGAGGTTACTGATATTTCCCTCGTTAATCTTCTTGATTCCAGCTTGTGCTTCATCCAGCCCGGCTATTTACATGATGTATTCTGCATATAAATTAAATAAGCAAGGTGACAATATATAGCCTTGGTGTACTCCTTTTCCTCTTTGGAACCAGTCTGTTGTTTCATGTCCAGTTCTGGCTGTTGCTTCTTGACCTGAATACAGATTTCTCAGGAGGCAGGTAAGATCTGGTATCTCTACAACAAATTAGTCAACATATAAAAAAGCAGCAGACTGACAGATATAGAGAACAAACTAGTGGTTGCAAGTGGGGAGAGGGAAGTGGGAAGGGGCAATAGAGGGGTAGGAGAATAAGTGGTACAAACTATTATGTGTAAAATAAGCATCAAGAACATGTTGTACAACACAGGGAATGTAGCCAATATTTTATAACTGCAAATGGAGTATAATCTTTAAAATTTATGAATCACTATGTTGTGTACTTGAAACATATTATAAATTAACTCTACCTCAAAAAAAAACCCATAAAAAGCAGAAACAAACTGTCATTCCTCTCCTATCCAATTGGAAACACTTGATGTCTCCCTCTTTGGGCACTCAGTTCAGTCTCTCAGTCGTGTCCGACTCTTTGCGACCCCATGAATCACAGCACGCCAGGCCTCCCTGTTCACCACCATCTCTTGGAGTTCATTCAGACTCACGTCCATGGAGTCCGTGATGCCATCCAGCCATCTCATCCTCAGTCGTCCCCTTCTCCTCCTGCCCCCAATCCCTCCCAGCATCAGAGTCATTTCCAATGAGTCAACTCTTCCCATGAGGTGGCCAAAGTACTGGAGTTTCAGCTTTAGCATCATTCCTTCCAAAGAAATCCCAGGGTTGATCTCCTTCAGAATGGACTGGTTGGATCTCCTTGCAGTCCAAGGGACTCTCAAGAGTCTTCTCCAACACCACAGTTCACAAGCATCAATTCTTCTGTGCTCAGCCTTCTTCACAGTCCAACTCTTATATCCATACATGACCACAGGAAAAACCATAGCCTTGACTAGACGGCCCTTAGTCGGCAAAGTAATGTCTCTGCTTTTGAATATACTATCTAGGTTGGTCATAACTTTTCTTCCAAGGAGTAAGCGTCTTCTAATTTCATGGCTGCAGTAACCATCTGCAGTGATTTTGGAAACCAAAAAATAAGTCTGACACTGTTTCCACTGTTTCCCCATCTATTTCCCATGAAGTGATGGGACCGGATGCCATGATCTTCGTTTTCTGAATGTTGAGCTTTAAGCCAACTTTTTCACTCTCCTCTTTCACTTTGATTAATTGTATGAAACTCCGCATCATGATTTCTTTCTGGCTACCCAGGCTGTGATTGTAATATCCCAGAGGACGGCTTCATGTAATTCCTTGCAGGGTTCCCCATCGAAATATTTCTGCTGAAATTAATATCAATTCAAAAAGCTATCAAGTCAGTATTTCCCAGTTATATGAAGTATGGTTGTTAGTATTATGATTTGTCTATTAGCAATAACCTAACGAGTTCTGGGTAGAAACCAGAAATAAATGTGATCTCAGAAATGAACAGACGTGCTATCTAAAAATAGCACTTCTTAGAAACTGAAAGTACTATAAAATATGGCATTACTAGTCTACCTGTTTTGTCTTTGAGGAGGGAAAATCCAATGTTAAATCCTGCTATACAGATAGATGTGTAAAATCAAAGGACACTTGAATACCCACAGTTTAAGTGTTTAAGTTTATAGGGGTGAGGTTTCTTGGTTTACATTGGAAATATTCATTCTTTACTTTATGATAAATATATGCCCTTCTTGAAGCTTTTTTTTTTTGCCTTGTCTGCTCTCCTGAAGGAATTCAGAGGACACTCAGTTCTGTAAAGCCAACAATGAGAATTCTATAAGCCATGTAAACCAAGAGATGACTGTGACTACTTCAGGATGTAGAATTGTTAACCTCATGGTCATCTGCAGCCATGGTGCTCAAGCAAGGGGAAAGCACAGAGGCTTGAGAAATGCCACACCATCAGAACATGGACAAATCCCTCATTTCTCCAGATGTTATATTATCCTAGTTCAAGTATCCTTCAAATACAGAGGTGAGGAAGGCGCCTTGCACGAACAGTGTGGCTATTTCTCACAGCCAGTTCTTGGGGCTCCTTTGGATAGATGACGGATTTGAGTCATCGCATCCTTTTCATAGTTGGGCTTCCCTGGTGGCTCAGACAGTGAAGAATATGCCTGCAGTGCTGGAGTCTTAGGTTCAGTTCTTGGGTTGAGACGATTCCCTGGACAAAGATATGGCAACCCATGCCAGTGTTCTTGCCTGGAGAATTCCATGGACAGAGGAACCTGGCAGGCTACAGGCCAATGGATAACAAGGAGTTGGACACAACTGAACAACCAACACTTTCATTTTCATCCTTTTTATAAACCTGTTAATCAAAGATAGTTGCTAGAAAATAAAGCTGTGTATCTAAATATACACACACACATATGTTGCAGACTGTTTATGTATATATAATTTTCTGAAGCGTTTGGTGTCTTTATTGAGTGTTATTCAGATGAATACTCATTTAAAATAAAGGACAATATGAAACAACTCCTCCTCAGTTTATAAGCACATTCCGGAAGCTCATTCATATAGTGTTTGTGCTGAGTTAGAACATCTGTTCTCATGTGGAGTGTGAGACATCTGGTCATCTTGCATGTTTTTATGTTTAACCTACTATATCGGAAGTCTGGTATTGGACTTAGCCTACTCTAGACACCATAGGCAAGCATTCTTCTGGAGTGCAGTTTGGGAGTCCAAGAGCTCACCTCTAATCCACTGTCATGGGGACATTAGTGGAAACACTCCCCACCCTCCTACGGTTGCTGCTGACTCATGATCCAGACCTAGATGTTGAAGTTG
Source organism: Nanger dama (assembly GCA_917880005.1). NCBI lineage: Eukaryota > Metazoa > Chordata > Mammalia > Artiodactyla > Bovidae > Nanger > Nanger dama. The sequence goes on along the minus strand of CAKJTW010000044.1, from coordinate 3,502,578 downwards.
TTTAGGATATAGGGTCAGTAGAACCCAGTGGCAATGGCACCCCGCTCCAGTACTCTTGCCTGGAAAATCCCGTGAGTGGAGGAGCCTGGTAGGCTGCAGTCCATGGGGTCACTAAGAGTCAGACATGACTGAGCGACTTCACTTTCACTTTTCCCTTTCATGCATTGGAGAAGGAAATGGCAACCCACTCCAGTGTTCTTGCCTGGAGAATCCCAGGGACGGGGAGGGAGCCTGGTGGGCTGCCGTCTATGGGGTCGCACACGACTGAAGTGACGCAGCAGCAGCAGCAGCAGAACCCAATGACAGAATTAATGCTGGATTTCAGATGTGAAAGAAAAAAAGAGGTTTGTGTATAGCCTCTGGTTTTGGTTTGATTGAAATAGTGGATAGATGCTAGTAGAATGGGGAAGAGATTTGGAGTAGAAAGATATGAGTTAATTTTAGACACATTGAACTCTTGGTTTGTATATGGGGCAGTTGGATGGACAGATTCAGAAGATGCTGGATCCATCTGTGGACATAGCAGAAAAATGAAATAGGCCAGAGACTCTGATGGAGGAGGCTTCCCTGATGGCTCAGTGGTAAAGAATCTGACTGCAGTGCAGGGTCAGGATTGATCCCTGGGTCAGGAAGATCCCCTTGAGAAGGAAATGGCAATTCGCTCCAGTATTCTTGCCTGGAAAATCCATGGACAGAAGAACCTGGTGGGTTACAGTCCATGGGGTCGCAAAGAGTCAGGCACAACTGAACTGAGCAACAGAGCACAGCATGACTGATGGAGGAACAAAAACTGGAGGCTGGAGTTAAGAATGGGCGATGTTTCTTGCATTGCTCCTGGTTTCTGAGTGTTTAGTTTGGGAGAATCAATTTACAATTAAAAGGGGCTGTGCACAGGACACTTAGTGAAATGGTCTATGTATACAGAGGGGTCAATTGACTATCTAATGGGGAGGGGTGGGTGGGTGTTGAGTCCTAGAGCACCGGAAGGTTAGATTAGCCATAGTGGGTCCTGGCCCAGTAGGATGGCTGGTTTGGTATTTTTATTCGTGGCAATGGCAACCCACTCCAGTACTCTTGCCTGGAAAATCCCATGGACAGAGGAGACTGGTGGGCTGTAGTCCATCGGGACACAAAGAGTCGGACACTTACTGAGCGACTTCCCTTTCACTTTTCACTTTCATGCAGTGGAGAAGGAAATGGCAACCCACTCCAGTGTTCTTGCCTGGAGAATCCTAGGGATGGTGGAGCCTGGTAGGCTGCCATCTGTGGGGTCGCACAGAGTCGAACACGATTGAAGCGACTTAGCAGCATAGCTGATTTATAAATTTTTGTTTAAATTTGTGATTTCAGTGTATTTCACAGCAGGAAAAAGTGTTTTATGGAAAATCTAGTGGCCTGTTACATTTCAGGAAACAAACCTGCAATTTTATGTGTATATTGAATAAAAGATAAAATTTGGGATTTTAGAAACAAAGAATGAGGTCTGCTTCTGGTAGTACTGATAATTCTGCACCAAATCATTAGGCTGAGTCTTTCTTGCTGACATCTTGGGGTAATAGAGCACAGTAGGTTTTTTTGGGAGGATGGGGAGTTTGGTGTATATTTTGCATAGAGCAATCAGCTGGGAGCCCACCTAATAAAGAGGATTCTTTTACGTTGGGTGTTGAGGAGTTCTGGGGAGGATGACTGGCCCTGAAATACCTGTTATGAATCAAGCTCTATGTTAAGCTTTGTTAGCTCAGTTAATTGCTAGAGCACTTTTATAAAATGAGCATTTTTAGTTTCATTTCTCCTCAAGAAGTTATTGAGGCTCAGAGGTGAGGCTCAGAGGTAAGACACAGGGAAAGAAGCCAACTCAGTGGTCTGAGGCATCCTGCTCCATCACCCTCTGCATAGTAGCAGTAGCCTTTGCTGGAAGGCATCTCTTACATCTTCCTGGTTCTCTTTGATTTAGGTTAAATTCTAGATTTCTTCTGATTCTACATGTTTTTTTTTTTTTTTTGTCCTTTGAGTGAAAATCAGTATAATCATTTTGCATTTCAGACTTACTGTACTCCAGAAAAATAGCTATGGTAACTTTTCATACATGAAAAGCAATTTTCAAGATAATTTATGTCCTTTGCCAGTTTTTCATGAGGTTATAGAGGACTGGAGAACTTGTTAACTATTTTCAGCAGCCCATCCAGATTTCATTCAGAGGTGACTGGTTCATCTTCTAAATATAGTTGGCATTTAAGTGGATGAATAAAAATTATAGACTATGAGCCTTTTGGTGGATGCAGTAGCTATATAAAGACCAGAAAATCTCAGTGCCCTTCCTCTGCATTCACACACCAGCTTCCTCCCAACTCCAGACTTAGAAGATATTCCTTAAATATATACTTCTTTTGCATTATTGTACACATCTTGGCTCCTTGTGTGTGCCCTCTGTGATGCTAATCACTTCAAATTGTGTGTGTCAGGCAGACTTTCCAGATGGGTAAGTGTGCTTAAGACAGTGAAAAGGCAGACTTGAAACTTGGGCAAGTTTGGGTTTAAAGTGCCTTCTCTTAGTCACTTTCATTATACTCTATTTGATTTTGTGAATACCGCACCAGAATGTGAACTACTTTAAGGTACAAATTATGCCCTTCTCATCTCTGGGTCCATAGTACCTAGCAGAGTTCTTGGCCTCTGGTCGATACTGAGTGCAGGGAGGAGGAGAGGGGATCAGAAGGACGTGTCCTGCTTTTTTTTCACCGATCACCGTGTTACCAAACTCAGGTTCAGATGCTCGCTGTTCGAAAGCCAATGATTAAAAGGCAAGTGTTCATATAAAGGAAAGTTGCTTCCATCAGAGAAGCCACTAATCTGGGGGAGAAAGTGGACTTATGTTCTGAGACCAACTCCAAAGGTTCCACTCAGCCATGACAATTTTTAAAGAGAAAGAAGGGAAGCAATCTCAGTTAATCTTCATGGTAGGAGGTCAGATTCTTCATCATTTTTCTATTGTGTGCAGACGTGCTGACTTCTGATCTTCCTACAGAAGCTTGTGCCCACGCGGTCTGCCTGCAGATTTGCTGAGAAGGAAGCTGGGAATAGACAGTTCATCATTCTTTAATGACACAGTTCTTCATTCTTACTCCTTTTGAGGAAAGTAATCAACAGGTTAGGCAAGGCATTTTATATATTCAGTAGATTAAATGTCACCAAGTGATCCCATTTTTCTAATTAAGGCCCAAGGAAATCAGACATGGGCAAACATGAAAGGGGCAAAAGAGCTGCTTAGACTTGTCAGACATCATTACATTTCTCTGGGGCTAGGGGCAAAGGTCTGTCTTCTGTAACTTTTCCATGCTGACATAGGGTGGTGTATTCTGAGTGGAAGATACTGAGAAATGTGTCTGTAGCATCTCTTTGCTGACAGTTATAGTTGTCTGCTTATATGTATAGGGTACAATTATTTTTGATGCCTACAAAGGGATAGATAGATGCTTCCCTTGTAGCTCAGTCAGTAAAGAATCTGCCTGCAATGCTGGAGACCTGGGTTCAGTTCCTGGATCAGAAAGATGCCCTGGAGAAGGAAAAAGGGACCCATTCCAGTATTCTTGCCTGGAAAATCCCATGGACAGAGGAGCCTGTCGGGCTACAGTCCATAGGGTCACAAGATTCGGACATGACTTAGCAACTAAACCACCACCAAGATATAGATTATTATGAGTGCTAACGTTAATTCCGTTCTTTGCAGTGTTATCCATAGACTTAGTATTGCTCAAGATGCAGCAGCTTATATCATGACTACAGTCTAGTCATCATGCAGTTAGCTTTTCCCTCTGGTGGCAATTATAGTACCTATACAGTGACCCAGGAATGTGCATCAGACACTGAAAGATCCTGTGACTCTGTTGTCCTGATCATGAACTGCTTGAGCCTGCTCTTCTGTTACTCAGGGAGGCCTGGGAGATATCAGGTTTTCCACAAGCCAAAGGCAAGGGACATGGAGGGGGCCTTTGTATTATGTTAGAGGGGATGAGGGTAAATGAGGTGGGCTGCAGGGTTTTGCTGGATTGTAACCACATGGATTCAACAAATGGAAACCTAGGTACCAGCAAAATCTGTTGTGGGAGAGGAGATGGATGCAGTGTTTGATACTCATTTTTTGACCATTGAAAGGAATGGATTAAGATTTTCTAAATAAATTTTGTTTTAAAAAGTGCCAAGATTTCCCCAGCCTAATTTTAGTTGCAGAAGTGCCTGCAAAGGAAGCTTCCACCACCGAGGGCTTCTGTAAGCTTCTTGAAACAATTTCCTGTCTTCCCTGACCTAAGAACCACTTACCTGTGAGGTTTTGGTCTCAGAAACTTGCTGAACCAGATGCAAATGCAGGTGTCCTGTGGCTTTCACAGCTGCAGTTAAATATTTAAATTTGGCTTGGAGATTGCCTTTCTTTCTCAGGGTTAGTAAATTTTTTTCATTTCCTGTGCTGCGGAAATCTAGTCAGTTACCTAATTGCAGAATAATGAGCAGTATTTCTACTTTCAAATACGTATTTTTTCCATCTTAATGTGATAAATACCAAGAAATTTTCCACAAGCAGGAAGAAATGTTGTTTATCTCTTATTACAGTTTATTCGAGTGGCTTGAGTTATACACCCAAGGGTTTTATTTTCTTGTTATTTGTTGTTCCTGCTGCTGTTTGTATATTCTCAGGGGATTTTGGAAGGACAGTCACCACCTCTGCACAGATTCTTGGTCCTTGAATGCCTCGTGTTTAAGAATGCTTGTTCCCAGCCTCCTCAGACTGTATGCCTGCCCCTTTGCCCCTCCCGGCTCCATCCTCTGCTGCCTCAGCACACTGACTCCCAACCGTGGGATCATGGGCTGGGCTAGTGTCTTACTCAGAAATTGTGGCTTCTGACTTTTGTATGAAATGGAATTTTGTAATATGGGATAAACCCCAGCAACTCTTGTGCAATGTTTTTTCAGTGAGAAAATATGACACAAATTCTAAATAACTTACTCGTTTATAGAGCCGACTCTCAGTAGTGTCTGACTCTTTGCGACCCCATAGACTGCAGCCTACCAGGCTTCTCTGTCCATGGGATTTTCCAGGCAAGAGTGCTGGAATGGGGTGCCATTGCCTTCTCCAAGAGACCTACTCCAATATTCTGGCCTGGATAGGCCATGGGGTCACAAAGAGTCGAATATGACTGAGTGACTTTCACTTTCACTTCCTGAAGGCAGTATAAAGCCTGCAGGGATAGGCCTAGCCTTGGACTTTAGTGTTTCACGCTGTTTGATATAATGCACATATGTAAAAAAGGAGAGAATGGAGAGGGCCCTGACTTCATTAAGTTATCAAAGGACTTTATGATCCCTAAAAGAAGCCCTGAGGCATGAATTGCCCTTTAATTGAATGCTTTTGTTTGTGAGATTCTTTATAAGAAGGAATCTTTGTTTTGAACATAATTCCTCAATATTTTTTCGTGCTTATTCTAAGTTCATCACGAGCTTTTTATAACAAAAGGAGAGAGGGGCAGAGGGTGGAGGGAGATATTCTAGACATTTTATCTTACCTAATGATTAAAAAAATATTATTTGGAAAATTGCTTTACAATTTTGTTTTGGTTTCTGCCATACAACAATATGAATCAGTCATATATATAAATCCCTTCCCTTCTGAACCTCCCTCCTCCCACCATCCCACCCCTCTAGGTCATCACAGAGCACAAGACTGGGCTATAGTATAAATATATATACTATAAATGTCAGTGCTACTTTCTCAAATCATCCCCCTTCACCATCCCCCGCTGTACCCACAAATCTGTTCTCTACTAGATTAATCAGTACCATTTTTCTAGATTCTATATTATGTGTTAATATGTGATACTTGTGTTTCTTTTTCTGATTTACTTCATTCTGTATAAGAGGTTCTAGGTTCATCTCAGTTCAGTTCAGTTCAGTCGCTCAGTCGTGTCTGACTCTTTGCCACCCCATGAATTGCAGCGCGCCAGGCCTCCCTGTCCATCACCAACTCCCAGAGTTCACTCAGATTCACGTCTATCGAGTCAGTGATGCCATCCAGCCATCTCATCCTCTGTCGTTCCCTTCTTCTCCTACCCCCAATCCCTCCCAGCATCAGAGTCTTTTCCAATGAGTCAAGTCTTCGCATGAGGTGGCCAAAGTACTGGAGTTTCAGCTTTAGCATCATTCCTTCCAAGGAAATCCCAGGGCTGATCTCCTTCAGAATGGACTGGTTGGATCTCCTTGCAGTCCAAGGGACTCTCAAGAGTCTTCTCCAACACCACAGTTCAAAAGCATCAATTCTTCGGCGCTCAGCCTTCTTCACAGCCCAACTCTCACATCCATACATGACTACTGGAAAAACCACAGCCTTGACTAGACGGACCTTTGTTGGCAAAGTAATGTCTCTGCCTTTGAATATGCTATCTAGGTTGGTCACAACTTTTCTTCCAAGGAGTAAACGTCTTTTAATTTCATGGCTGCAGTCACCATCTGCAGTGATTTTGGAACCCAAAAAATAAAGTCTGACACTGTTTTGCCATCTATTTCCCATGAAGTGATGGGACCGGATGCCATAATCTTCGTTTTCTGAATGTTGAGCTTTAAGCCAAATTTTTCATTCTCCTCTTTTACTTTTTAGTTCCGCTTTGCCATCTGCCATAAGGGGGGATGTCATCTGCATATCTGAGGTTATTGATATTTCTCCCAGCAATCTTTATTCCAGCTTGTGTTTCTTCCAGTCCAGCATTCCTCATGATGTATTCTGCATATAAGTTAAATAAGCAGAGTGACAAGATACAGCTTTGACGTACTCCTTTTTCTATTTGGAACCAGTCTGTTGTTCCATGTCCAGTTCTAACTGTTGCTTCCTGGCCTGCATACAGATTTCTCAAGAGGCAGGTTAGGTGGTCTGGTATTCCCCATCTCTTTCAGAATTTTCCACAGTTTATTGTGATCCACACAGTCAAAGGCTTTGGCATAGTCAGTGAAGCAGAAATGAATGTTTCTCTGGAACTCTCTTGCTTTTTCCATGATCCAGCAGATGTTGGCAATTTGATCTCTGGTTCCTCTGCCTTTTCTAAAACCAGCTTGAACATCAGGAGATTCATGGTTCATGTATTGCTGAAGCCTGACTTAGAGAATTTTGAGCATTACTTTACTAGCATGTGAGATGAGTGCAATTGTGTGGTAGTTTGAGCATTCTTTGGCATTGCCTTTCTTTGGGATTGGAATGCAAACTGACCTTTTCCAGTCCTGTGGCCACTGCTGAGTTTTCCAAATTTGCTGGCATATTGAGTGCAGCACTTTCACAGCATCATCCTTTAGGATTTGAAATAGCTCAACTGGAATTCCATCACCTCCATTAGTTTTGTTTGTAGTGATGCTATCTAAGGCCCACTTGACTTCACATTCCAGGATGTCTGGTTCTAGATAAGTGATCACACCTTCGTGATTATCCGGGTCATGAAGATCCTTATCTACTTCCCTGTAACTGACTCAAATTTGTTCCTTTTTATGGCTAAGTAATATTGTGTTCTTAAAATGTACCAAAACTTCCTTATCCATTCATCTGTTGTTGGATGTCTAGGTTGCTTTCATGTCCTGGGTATTGTAAATAATGCTGCAGTGAATATTGGGGTACATGTATCTTTTCCAATTATTGTTTCTTCAGGGTATATGCTCAGTAGTGGGATTGCTGGGTTGTATCTTAGATTTATTCCTAGTTTTTAAGGAATCTTCTCTATGGCTGTATCATTTTACATTCCCACCAACAGTGTGGAAGGGTTCCCTATTTTCCACACCCTCTCTAGCACTTATGGTTTGTAGAATTTTGATAAAGGCCATTCTGATTGGTATGAAGTGATATCTTATTAATTTTGCATTTGCATTTCTCCAATGACAAGTGATGTTGAGCATCTTTTCACGTTTATTGGCCATCTTTATGTCTTCTTTGGAGAAATGTTTGTTTAGGTCTTCTGCACATTTTTTTGACTGGGTTGCTTGTTTTTCTGGTATTGAGCTGTATGAGTTGCTTATATATTTTGAAGATTAACCCTTTTTCAGTTGCTTTGTTTGCAACTATTTTCTCCCATTCTAAGGGTTTTCTTTTCATCTTGTTTATTGTTTCCTTTGCTGTGCAAAAGCTTTTATGTTTTATTAGGTCTTAATTGTTTATTTTTGTTTTTATATCCATTAATCTAGGAGGCAGTTCAGAGAGCATCTTACTGCTATTTATTTACTCAGTGATTTTAATGAGCTGTTGCGTTTTTATGCTCAGTCACTCAGTTGTGTCCGACTCTTTGTGGCCCCATGGACTGTAGCCTGCCAGGATCCTCTGTCCTGGGAATTTTCAAGGCAAGAATACTGGAATGAGTTGCCATTCCCTATGCTAGGGTATCTTCCCGATTCAGGGATCAAACCTGAGTCTCCTGCGTCTCCTGCAGTGGCAAGCAGATTCTTCACCACTAGCGCCACCTGGGAAGTCCTGATGAGCTATCATAGTCTGAACCAACTCAAACTGAAAAACTCACATTTACGCATCATACCCTAGAGAGTCCCAGTTCTCACTGGCTTGGAGAAATCTGAATGAAGATACATTTGCATTTTCCCTGTCCCCTGTCACTGCCTGTCCTCTCTCCATTACACCCCATCTCCTAGGAAACCAATGCTTTTAATCAGGGCCTCCCAAGTTCCCAGTGCCAGCCTCATGTAATGGTTGGACTTGGACCTAAACAGAAAGCTGAGTGCTGTCAGGGTGGACTGTACTTGAGTCCACCTCCGGTGCTAAGGTCAAAGCTTACTTCCCTACCTCTACCTTATGTTCCCTGAGGAGTCCATGAGTCCCACTTTCCCCCTCTAGCCCATTGCCATCTAGATCTCTGTGGATTCCTGTAGCTCTTACAGTCTCAAGGTCTCTTCTTTTCTGAGAACAGACTCAAATCCAGTGCTGGCAGACTTGCCAGTCCACATAGGTTGCACCTCCTCATGGCTGTGTTCTTTGATCTAGGACAGATTACTCCAAACCTGGAAACCAGCAATTTGCCTGGGACCCCTTGGGGAAACAGACCTTCACAAGGCACCTGTCTACAGAGAGCTGCGCTAAGTGTCTGCAGGATGAGGGGCTTTAGTGGTACCATAATTCTTATTATTCCCCTTTGAAAAAAAGTTCCTGGAGAAGGAAATGGCTTCCCACTACAGTGTTCTGGCCTGGAGAATTCCGGACTGTAGAGTCCATAGGGTCACAAAGATTCTGACACGACTGAGCGGCTTTCACTCACTTGAAGAAAGCTCCTGTACATGGCTGCACCCTCCCTTCTCGGGGACGTCTGTGCAGACCTCGCCCACTGGGCTGGTGTCTTTGTGCTGCACGGAACCCCACCAGAGCTGAGAGGCAGAGCGCCATCCTAGTGGGAGAACCTCAGTTTCAAATCCCAGTTCCCCCAGTTGCTTGTGTAAGTGGGAGTGGGGAGGCAAAGTATATGGACTCTCTAAATGTTTCTTTCTTCATGAGGTAATGAGAACAGCAATCCGGCCTTGTATTTAAATAAGATGATCTCGCACAAGGCCTTGCCCTTGTTGTCGTCGTCAAAACATGATAGCTGCTGCTGGCAGTGTGAACGGTGTTCCCTAACACCCCTCCCAGGAGTCAGCGCCGTGGCCCCACAGCCGCCCAGGAGAGCAGAGGGGGCTTGCATCTTGCAGTCTCCTCTCCTCTATCCGCCTTTATTCCTTCATCCGCCTCTTCTTTCTCTACAGGCGGATGAGGTGAGATGCTGACTAGTGTCCTGCTGAGGTCCCAGCTCCATTGCATCCCAAGGCACAGCCCATGCAGCAGATTTGCACTGAAGTGCTGCTGCTTTTTATCCCTGTGTTTCCTAAGCTCTCCTGTACCTCAGTCCCCTCAAGTCACTCAGCAAACACCCGAGACCAGAACTGTGCGGTGCTGCTAATGCTGTGGAGAGCAGCAGAACTCGAAGTTAGACCCTGCTCTGAGCTTGCAGGCTGAATGACAGCTGGGCTCCCAGGGCCAGCCGACACATGGCAGCGCCTCCACCCGCACGGCAGCCCACGTGAGCACCAGCTGGAAGGGAGATGGCAGAGCGGTGCTAGACTTCACGACTCGGGCGTGGGATGAGGGCTTAGAAACCAGGGGAGAAACAGATGAAACTCTTCTATTTCAAAAGAAGGCAATTCAGAGAGTTATATTTAAATTGAGAATCCTTTAGCTGCTCCTGCTAATTCACCTCAATCTTGTTATGCCACCAAAACTCTGCATGATTCACTGAAAATGCATTACCTACATTTACTGATGTTATGGTAGTGCTGGGACATGATTGTTAACTTTCCAGGCCCGTCCGCATCCTGAGGGTCTACATCAAGCCTACTACTTGTGGCTTGCTAAGCAACATCCCTTTTCTCTGTCCGCCCTCATCAGCCCCCAACAGGATCTCCCACTCACTGAGGGCTTTGCGCATCATCCCTGTTACCCACTGAACTCACCATTGCAAAACTGATCTTCCTCACCCACAGCTTGAATTTAAAACAGAGGTTTTATTATTATTCAGGTATGGCAAGACCAGCAGATAAGGAGATAGCTCTCATTGAAAAGAGAGTTTGTCACCAGCAGACACCAAGAGGAGGGTGCATGTTAGAGCATGAGAAATCAAAAACTAAAAGATGTGGTTGATACACGTGATTATGTCACTTGCTGCTTAGACACCTTCAGTGTTCATTGGCTTTGGAGCCAGTGTTCGAGTTTTTCCACTTTCTGGTCCCTGCTGCAGTCCAGCCTTGCCCACCACTCTATACTTTCCCCTTGTTGCACCCAATGTTCCAGCAAAACTGCACTCCTTGGGGTTTCTCATCAGTTCAGTAAAAACAACAGTCCTTGTGTGACTTTTCATTCCCCTGCCTCATGTCTAGCTGACCAAGGCCTCAGTACCACCTGCTTTCTGAGAATCTTTAATTGGTGGTGGGACTTTGTGTGTGTGTGTGTGTGTGTGTGTATGAGGGCTTCACACAATACCAGGCACAGACCTTTGCATGGAAGTTAGCAGGAAAAAATGCCTGTTTCTCCGCATCCACTCAAATGCTAGCTTTCTTTCTAGTTGCAATAAAGCTTCAATAAAGGGCTTCCCTGGTGGCTCAGACAGTAAAGAATCTGCCTTCAGTGCAGGAGAGGTTTGGGTTCGCTCCCTGGGTCAGGAAGATCCCTTGGAGAAGGAAATGGCAACCAACTCCAATATTCTTGCCTAGTTCCACAGACAGAGGAATCTGGTGGGGTACAGCCCATGGGGCTGCAAAAAGTCGGTCACAACTGAGCGAGTGTGATTAGAATTAAAAAAATATAACAAAAAGGGCTCCTCAGGCCTTTTGCAATTTTTGCTTCTCCCTCTCTGATTGTTTATGGGCCCTCTGGCTTAAACTTTCTCTGTTTGTAGTTGTGAAGCATGTGTTGGTCTGTCACCTCCTTGTCTGTGACGGCACCTGGAGAGGAGTGTAGGTGCGCTTTGTCCTTCTGGAGGCTCCTCTGCTCCAGCACTCTTGTGGCCAGCAACAATCAGTGACTGCCCTGTGAGGTAGCAAGAAGAACTGGATGGGATGTCAGGAGACCCATGTATGGGAAAGATTCTTCCAACTGGTTTGCCGTCTGCCCCTCACTGCCTGCACAGCGGATGTGCTCTGCCAGTGCGGAGCCCACGTGCTCCTGCCTGTAACAACAGTGATTTCTTCTTCCCTGGCCTGGAGAGTTTACTGCCTCCTTTGCATTTTCAGATTGGATCCTTCCACGATGCGGTTCAGGATGTCCCATGACCATGACCGGGTTTTTAGACTTGATCACTCTGGACATGAACAGTGATTACCAAAAAGAATAAATATTTAAAAATAGAATTTCCATGCTCAGCCTCTTATTTGTCTCCCCCCCCCCCGCACTTTCTTATTGCATTAACTACTTTGCAAAATAAAAACATGGGGTCACCTGCCTACTTTGCTGTTGATTTTGTAGGGGTTGCACCTAGTCTAGTGCCTCCTCCCACATCCAGCTTTAGACCCATTTTCTCTATCTTCCTCTAGAGGTGATGACAGGGCCCGATTAGTGTGTAGTAATGGCCTTGGCAATCTAGAAGGAAAGGGAAATATGACACGTGACGCATAGAGACCTCCTGCAGATCATCCTGTCCCCAACTGGTGGGTTTTTCTACAGGATTCCACTTACAGCTGTGCAGAGGGTGGAAGGAAGGAGAGGAAGAGTCTAAAGTGCTGAGAATTTGTAGCCAGGATTGGCCTATTGTTGGCTGCTCAGGCATAGGTATGCCTGGTGGGAGGAGGAGGACCTAGGCTAATGCCTGGGTTCCCTGCCAGCACTCTAATTTTATGATGACTTTTTTTTTTTCTTGGCTTTTATCTAGGAAGTCTCTTAAATGCCAATTTGTCTAGTCTGCTTCTTACCTAAATAAAACAGAGTGCTTATAGTCATGATGTACGCCTGTTAAAACCAGTGTTTGCATTTACAAGAAAGCAACCACTGCTTGCTAACCCTGTCCGAAAATAACCCATTTCTCATGGATTCCAACCTGAATTGGGCCAGTTGTAGAGGAAATTTGCCTGTGGTTGAACACAAACTCCATTTTCCTTTTCTTTTTTCCCCCAGGATTACACTTTGACCATGTATTTCCAGCAATACTGGAGAGATAAGAGGCTCGCCTATTCTGGGATCCCTCTCAACCTCACGCTGGACAATCGAGTGGCGGACCAGCTCTGGGTGCCTGACACATATTTCTTAAATGACAAAAAGTCATTTGTGCATGGAGTGACGGTGAAGAACCGCATGATCCGCCTCCACCCTGACGGGACGGTGCTGTACGGGCTCAGGGTCTGTCTGCCCTGTGGGCTGGGTTCATGGTTGCATGGCACGTTGGCCTTGAGTTTCACTGGAGTTGATTATATTAAGTGAGGTCATGTCCTCCGATTAATTAAGAGACATCCATGAAACATTCTGAACTCTGAAGAAGAAGAATCTTATAAATCTAAGATTCGGAGCATTACTGTTTTCACTTGCTTGAGAAACAGCCTCGTTGGATTGAGTTGATGTAATTGGTCTGTAAGAACAGATTCCCTCAGGATGGATTTCCCTTATCATAACTACAAAGGCCTATAATTAATATCACCTTAATAATTTAGAGGCTTTCAGTAAAGTTTCCTAAAGCCTCTTGCAGAGTTTAGAAAAAGATCTACGTGTGCTAACATACAGTATGGTTTCCACAGAGCTTTATGAAGTGGCACCACCAATATTTATGGGGATGAGTAAATATGAGGCTTCCTGGTGAGAATAGCCTCTTGCCAGGTCTCATAATGAAGTCCCATGTATTCAGAAGCCAGACTACTTGCTGTCTGGAACCCTGAGGAGTCCCTGGGCTTCCCGGGTGATTCTGGAAGCCACCAAGCCTTCCTGTGATGTTCCGCCGCTGCTGGTTGTTAGTAATTTTGATTTCCACTGCGTGGTGACCTTAGCAATCTGTGTCTCTCGTGTTGACTTAGCACTGGTTTTTGTTTTGTTTTAGAGTAAGTATGTCTGCCTCACAGTCAGGAATGGGGCACAAGTGGTTATCTTGGAGCAAAGGTTTATCTCCAAATGTTGTGAATCTTCTTTTAACAGTTAATTGACTTATGGCTGCGTAGGTCTGTGTTGCAGCGCACAAGCTTAGTAGTCGCAGCTTGTAGGCTCCAGAGCATGAGTGCAGTAGCTGTGGTGCATAGGCCTAGTTGCCCAGCAGCATGTGGGAGTTTAGCTCCTAGGCCAGGGGTCGAACTGGGCCCCCTGCATTGGCAGACAGACTCTTAACCACTGGACCACTAGGGACGTCCCTGTTGTAAATCTTTGACTAAGTCTCCAACAGGGCTAAAGAGTAATCATGATAATGTATATTTAAATCCATACCACTGTGAACTTTAGTGCTTTGGGAAGAGTAAAGGAAATTATTTAACACTGCCTTAATTGGAAAACGTTAAGTGACTTCCTCAAAACACCAGTATATAGAATGAGATTTGGAATTTTAGCAAAAATCAGTTAACTGTAAGAGGAAAAAGTGGCACAGGTCAGCTAAGCCATGGTGTTACTCTAAACAGAATCTAGATAATGTTTCCTTGGGATATTGTCAGCATTTTGTATTTTTGCCTGAAAGTGAGAGATGTGGTTGAAAAGTTCTGAAATTCTGACAAGTAAAAAAATCGGTTGTTCAAAAGATTATCCAGAGGCCAGATAAGCATAAAATGGGGAGTCATGTCCTTCATTTACCTGCCCTCCCTCCCCAAAAACATGGGTAGAAATGTGTGTGTGCATGAGAGTGTGTGTGTTTGTGTGCATGTGTGTAGTGGGGGCGAAGCATAGGAAGCAGATATCAATGAAAACCAGGCTTGGCCTTCTTGCCTTCTTGCTGCTTGGGTTCTCTCCTTTTCTATGTTGTTTATTTTCTCACCAGGGTTAGAGTACATTTAGTGTATCCAAGAAGAAAGAGGTTTCACTCTGTTAGGACAGTATCTGAGTCCACTCAGATCGCTTTACAAACGCCCACAGCAGACACTTATTTCTTACTCTCTGGAGGCTGGGAGTTCAAGATCAAGGTGCCAGCAGCTAGTGTCCAGGGAATGCCTGCATTTTCATTCATGCCAGGAACCTTCCCACTGTATCTGCGCCTGATGGAAGTGCTGTGGGGTCTCCTTTATTAGAACACCAATCCCATTCATGGGGCTCCACCCTCATGGAGGGTGGGTACCCTCCGGTACCACTTTGGGGTTCAAATATGAATTTGAAAGAACATGAACATTTGGACCATAGCAGACAAGATGATACAATATGAATGAAAGAACTGTAATTTCCAAACTCCATTTGAAAGTGTTGGAATTCACACCATAAAACAGGCAAGAATAAGAAAAACCAAGAGATTAAAATTATGTAACAGCTAATACTCTGACTGTAAATTTTAATATAGAATTTAAACAATACTGTAATAATAAGCTATGAGATCCTTTTAATAGTAAACTTTTTACGATTACCTAGAAAAACTCTGGTTAAATTTACTCCAGCTGAGCTATTTAAAGTCCTAAAAGATGATGCTGTTAAAGTGATGCACTCAATATGTCAGCAAATTTGGAAAACTCAGCAGTGGCCACGGAAATGGAAAAGGCCAGTTTTCATTCAATCCCAAAGAAGAGCAATGCTAAAGAATATTCAAACTACCGAACAATTGTGCTCATTTCACACGCTAGTCGGGTTATGCTCAAAATCCTTCAAGCTAGGCTTCAGCAGTACATGAAACAAGAACTTCCAGATATACAAGCTGGGTTTAGAAAAGGCAGAGGAACCAGAGGTCAAATTGCAAACATTTGTTAGATCATAGAGAAAGCAAGGGAACTCCAGAGAAGCATCTGTTTTCTCTGACTACATGAAAGCCTTTGACAGTATGGATCACAACAAACTGTGGAAAACTCTTAAAGAGATGGGAATACCAGACTGCCTTACCTGTCCTCTGAAAAACCTGCATATGTGTCAGGAATCAACAGTGAGAACCTTACATGGAACAGCTGACTGGTTCAAAATTGGGAAAGGAGTAAGACAAAGCTGTGTATTGTCACCCTTTTCGTCTAATTTATATGCAGAGGCTTCCCAGGTGGCACTAGTGGTAGAAAACCTGCCTGCCAATGCAGGAGACGTAAGAGACATGGGCTTGATCCCTGGGTCAGGAAGATTACCTGAGCAGGAAATGGCACCCCACTCCAGTTTTATTGCCTGGGGAATCCCATGGACAGAGAAGCCTGGCAGGCTATAGTCCATGGGGTCCCAAAGGGTTGGATACGACTGAAGGGACTCAGCATGGAAGCATGCAGAGTACATCATGTGAAATGCCAGGCTGGATGAAGCCAAGCTGGACTCAAGATTGCCAGGAGAAATACCAACAACCTCAGATATGCAGATGACACCACCCTTATGGCAGAAAGTGAAGAGGAACTAAAGAGCCTCTTGATGAGAGTGAAAGAGGAGAGTGAAAAATCTGGCTTGAAACTCAACGTTCAGAAAACTAAGATCATGGCATCTGGTCCCATCACTTCATGGCAAATAGATGGGCAGAAAGTGGAAACTGACAGATTTTATTTTCTTGGGCTTGAAAACCACTGCAGATGGTGACTGCAGCCATGAAATTAAAAGACGCTTGCTCCTTGGAAGAAAAGCTATGACCAACCTAGACAGCATAGTGAAAAGCAGAATCACTTTACCGACCTTTCACTTTACCAACAAAGGTCTGTCTAGTCAAAGCTGTGGTTTTTCCAATAGTCATGTGAGAGTTGGCCTTAAAGAGTACATTCTTTGCTGAGTGCCGAAAAATTGGTGCTTTTGAACTGTGGTGCTGGAGAATACTCTTGAGAGTTCCTTGGACTGCAAGATCAAACCAATCAATCCCAATGGATTATCAACCCTGAATATTCATTGGAACGACTTATGCTGAAGTTTAAGTTCCAATATTTTGGCAGCCTGATGTAAAGTGCCAGCTTATTGGGAAAGACTCTGATGCTGGGAAAGATTGAAGGCAAAAGGAGAAGAGGGTGGCAGAGAATGAGATTGTTGGATAGCATCCATCTAACTGACTGACTGACTCAAATGGACAGGAATCTGAGCAAACTCTGGGAGATGGTGAAGGACAGGGAAGCCTGGAGTGCTGCAGAACTTGGGGTATCAAAGAATTGGACAGGACTTAAGGACTAAACAGTAACAACAAAAGTGAAATTTACATTCACTACACATAGCCTCTTAAATCAGTAAATGGATTTCCAAATCGTAGCTGTTTTTATGTAAATGGGCTTTACAGGGGGCTCAGTGTTCAAGAATCTGCCTGCCAAGCAGGAGATACGGGTTGAATTCCTGAATCTTCCTGAGTCAGGAAGATCCCCTGGAGAAGAAAATGGCAACCCACACCAATGCTCTTGTCAGGGAAATCCCGTGGACAGAGGAACCTCGTGGGCCACAGTCCATGGGATCACAGAGTCGGACACGACTTAGCAACTGAAGAACAACAGTAGATGTCAGTATGGACTACCCTGGTGGCACAGTGGAAAGAATCCGCCTGCAATGCAAGAGCTGCGGGTTCTATTCCTGGGTTGGGAACATCCCCTGGGGAAGGATATACCAACCCCTCCAATATTCTTGCCTGGGAAAACCCATGGACAGAGGAGCCTATTGGTCTTCAGTCCATGGGGTCACAAAAGAGCTGGACATGACTTCATGACTCAGTAACAACAGATGTCAATATAGCCCCTAGATATTTATTTACAACCTCATATTTTTTAAACAATTCTTACATGTGGAGCTATACAGGCTGTCAGAAGTGAAATTAAATAACAGACCATTTTCCACATGTGTTAATCAGCTATAATGTGTTGTCTAAATTCCTTTGAAACTGGCTAATCTAGAAATTTCTGCCTTCAGTTTAAAAAAAACTCACACAGCAATATAAATTAATTTGAATTTGAAGTGATTTGAATTTTTGGACAAAAGGCATATTAGTGCTTGAAAATACTGATAATTTTATTAAATTCATCCAGATACATATTCTGTGTTATTCTGTGTGAACTGAAATGCCATTTATATATTCCACAAGATATTCTCAGGCACACTATATGTATTGTATATTTCGGTAACAGAGTGTGAGTGTCACCCTCCATCCTCCCCTTGGTAGGGTTTCCTAACTTCCCTCTCTTCTCTTTTTACTGTTGTACTTTCTGGATCACGTTGGTGAGATGGCAAGAAAAAGATGGGCAGTGTTTGTATCCTTTTAGCAAATAGGTCTACCAGTGCCTGGTCCTGGAGGGGGTCTGGTGCAGCTGAGAACTTGAGTGGATTAAACCCACAAGGAGGTTCATGGAGCACTGGGCTTATCAGTCACCTGCTTGTAAAATACTGCTCATGAAGGCTCAACCCAACAGAGATTACTTTCCTACTGGCTGTGTCCTAAGAAGCTAGTTGACCTGACTGTGTCCCTGGAACCTTAAGGCTGAGTTCTTCTTTCCTTTGGAGACTGGGATTGGCCTTCACCTCGAGTATCCTGCAGTTGCTCAAGCTGGTAGGTTAGTCACCATTTAGCTCCTCTGGGCTCCTTTGCCCAGATATGTCTAGCCATTACAGCGGAAGATCATCGAGGGCTTTGGCTTTGTCAATAGCAGAAGGGGATCTCTGGCTGGGGATGAGCTCTCCATGATGTGGGTTTGCATGTCATTTCAGACTTATTCTGGGAAGTCATTAATCCATTACTCTGATGACTCTGCAAAAAGAGTCAGTCACAAAGATACTGGTGAGCGACCACGTTCATGTAGTGATAAATGTTGTTTTAAACCATGAACTCCTTTTCAACCCCTCTTACAACCCCTTTGTATGAAACTTGGCCTGATACTACCTTGAGATGACCTGCTTGGCTCAGCTGAATGAGACAGGGAACCAAACCTCTGGTACTCATCACATCACCGGATGGGGTAAGGGAATGCTCTGAATAGGGCATACATGCCATCTTAAAATAAGACTTGGGCTGTTGGAAAATGTCCTTTGAGGAGCCAAACCTTTTTAGGATCTAGGAAGATCTTGGCTGCCAAGAGGCTCACTAGGCTTGATCCTGTTCCTAAGACAATCTTTCTGTTTCCTTTGGTGCCAGGCTGAAGCTTTCTTGCTGTCCGTCCCTCTCCCATCTTCCCGTCTTCTTTTTCAAGTCAACCAATCACCTTATGACATTGAATTCTAACCTGCCCCACTGAGAGTACTTTGTAATGTGATCTTTTCTTCAGGCCATGAATTTTGTGTCTTTGGACCTTTAATGATTTCATAAAATAGTACTTGACTTTCTCTGAAAAGATCCTGAGAGTCTGAGGTTGAGTCATCTTCATCAAAACAATGTAGCCATGTTGTGCCTGAGAAGCTTACTGCAAAATTTATTGGAAAATATCTTGTGAAATTCCTACTTGCTGTTGAATATGACTTGAAATTGTTAAAGTAGACATTCCTCTACTTAGAAAGTTCATGCAATGTTAAAATGAACCTAGAACTTATTTAAGGAGATTCAGATTAAGTCATCTTACTGATTTGAATGCTATCTTTTTCCAAAACTGTATTTTATAGGGTGGTTCTGGCCAAACACCTTTTTCTCCCAGGAAAGCTGTTCAGTTCAGTTCAGTTCAGTCGCTCAGTAGTGTCCGACTCTTTGCGACCCCATGAATCGCAGAACGCCAGGCCTCCCTGTTCATTACCATCTCTCGGAGTTCACTCAGACTCACGTCCATTGAGTCCGTGATGCCATCCAGCCATCTCATCCTCAGTCATCCCCTTCTCCTCCTGCCCCCAATCCCTCCCAGCATCAAAGTGTTTTCTGATGACTCAATTCTTCTCATGAGGTGGCCAAACTACTGGAGTTTCAGCTTTAGCATCATTCCTTCCAAAGAAATCCCAGGGTTGATCTCCTTCAGAATGGACTGGTTGGATCTCCTTGCAGTCCAAGGGACTCTCAAGTCTTCTCCAACACCACAGTTCAAAAGCATCAATTCTTCAGCGCTCAGCCTTCTTCACAGTCCAACTCTCACATCCATACATGACCACAGGAAAAACCATAGTCTTGACTAGACGGACCTTAGTTGGCCAAGTAATGTCTCTGCTTCTGAATATACTGTCTAGGTTGGTCATAACTTTTCTTCCAAGGAGTAAGCGTCTTCTAATTTCATGGCTGCAGTCACCATCTGCAGTGATTTTGGAGCCCCCAAAATAAAGTCTGACACTGTTTCCACTGTTTCCCCATCTATTTCCCATGAAGTGGTGAGACCAGATGCCATAATCTTTGTTTTCTGAATGTTGAGCTTTAAGCCAACTTTTTCGCTTTTCTCTTTCACCTTCATCAAGACGCCCTTTAGCTTCTCTTCACTTTCTGCCATAAGGGTGTTGTCATCTGCATATCTGAGGTTATTGATATTTCTCCCAGCAATCTTGATTCCAACTTGTGTTTCTTCAAGTCCAGCTTTTCTCATGATATACTCTGCACAGAAGTTAAATAAGCAGGGTGACAAGATACAGCCTTGACATACTCCTTTTCCTATTTGGAACCAGTCTGTTGTTCCATGTCCAGTTCTAACTGTTGCTTCCTGACCTGCATACAGATTTCTCAAGAGGCAGGTTAGGTGGTCTGGTATTCCCATCTCTTTCAGAATTTTCCATGGTTTATTGTGATCCACACAGTCAAAGGCTTTGGCATAGTCAACAAAGCAGAAATAGATGTTTTTCTGTAACTCTCTTGCTTTTTCCATGATCCAGCAGATGTTGGCAATTTGATCTCTGGTTCCTCTGCCTTTTCTAAAACCAGCTTGAACATCAGGGAGTTCACGGAAAGCTGTAAGCCCACACAATTAATAACTTCCCTGGTGGCTCATATGGTAATGAATCTGCCTGCAATGCAGGAGACCCAGGTTCTATCCCTGGGTTGGGAAGATCACTTGGAGAAGGGAATGGCAGCCCACTCCAGTCTTCTTGGCCTGGAGAATCACATGGACAGAGGAGCCTGGTTGGCTACAGGCTATAGTGTCACAAAGTCAGACAGGACTGAGTGAGTCACGCTTTCATTTCACTTTCACAGAATTAATAAGGCTCATATGATTGGAGTGCAGGTGTGTTTAACTCCCAAACTCTTATTTAGTCATTGCCTCCAAATTACTTTTAGCTAAGTAAGAAACATATTGATAAATTGCTTTCCAAGAGGGATTATGACAGTCTTTACTCCCACCAACAATAAATTACATGCTGGCTTTAGGGCTGTAACACCTGCTTTGAACGTCATCGTTTTTTAGGCTACTGTAAATAATCTGTCAATATATTTACTTCATCCTTTGAGGACAGAGAAAGTCACCTTTCTCTTTAAATTTGGGCTCATAAAATCATCTGTTCTCCCTAATCATGTTAATTCTTTCCCTGTTTTTAAGAACGCTTTCATACCTTCACTTCAGGTATCACTCCTCATTCACATTTGATGATGTTACCCTATACTTTCACAGAAACATCTTCATCTTGCCATTTGCAAAGGGCCCATCCCACATGCCTGCTACTCATTCTTTGCTTCTGTCAAAGTGGAAAGTGGGTCCCTGAGCATTTCAGGAGTCACCTTCACCTTGGCATCCGCTCCCCACTAGAGCGTTTGGCTCCTGCAGTCCTAACTGCTCTCGTTTTACAACTGTCCTTCTCTCTTATCGTGCTTCCAGTGTGCATACCATCCCTCTACTCTTCAGAAATAGTCAAGGATGTCCCTGTTTTAGGGCCCTGGCATGTACTCTTTTCTTGATACAATACGCTGTTTCTAGATATTCATGTTTTTAGCATCAGAGTGTAAATATATTATTGAAGGCAGTTCACCTGGCCCTGCTCTGGTCACCTATTCCTTTTTTATTACACCCTCTTGTTTTACTTTATGTTTATCCTAGCACTTAGCTATATCTGACATGAACTTGTCATTTTATTGCATTTCTAATGCACTGACCCTGTTCCTATTCCTGATGGTGGGGAAACCACCATTAGAATATAGATTCTTTGAGAGAAGAACCTGTTTCTTGTTTATTATCACATCCCAAAGTCTGGAGTAGGAAAAAGTACTGTATGAGGATTAAGTTTAATTCCAATTCTTCTTTCTGGAGTGCTTTATTTTTATAATTTCTATTTAGATTCTTAATCTATCAGAATTTATCCTGATGTATGATGTGAGGCAGCTGTCTAGTGTTTTCACTTCTAAAATGGTTGGCTAGCTGTTTTTTGCAGTACTTACCAGTTTATTCTCCCACATGAGCTTTAGGATCATTTGCATTCTCAAAATTTCTAAAAATATAATGTGAAATGTCAATTGGAATTATGCTCATAAATATGACTTTGAGAAGACCAAATGCTGAATGGTGGTCAGTCTTTCTTACATACCTGTGGCACGTCTGTGTTCATGCATACTTTCAGTCATGGCTTTTAGTAAAATTTTGTCATTTTATTCATAGACAGTCACTCATTTCTTTTAAGATTTTTCCTGTTTCTATAAGTGTGGAGCTGTTAGATATGGGGCCATTTTTACATTATCTTTCTAACTTTCATTGGTATGTGGGGAAGCTATTCATCTGTTTGTTTATGGCTGTTCTTTGTTGATACATTTGTTCACCATCATATCTAGCCAGGCTAATCTCTTACTGTGTCTAATTATTTAGTAAATATTCTTGCGGATTTTAGTCTTATAATCATATTGCTTATAATGGGTTTTTAATCTTCATTTTTATTGGTTTTATTCATGTTTCTGTTTTATTTCATTGGTTTCAACTTCCAGAAAATGAAAAACAATTGAGGATAACAGGGTGCAGCATTCCCTGGTTCTTTGTTATAGTAGGAGCGCTTCTTGCAGATCATCAGGAAGGATGATTTGCACTCTGAGTATAATGTAATTGTAACTCATCCTTTTACTTCCATTAAATACAGACATACATACATACTCTCTTTTTCTGGGGACTATGTCATGAGTTGAATAACAAATATCACCAATTTATGGAATTTATTTTCAGCAGCTAATTATAAATCAGATGACTGACCCTACATGGCTTTTTTACATATCAGAAATAAGAAGAGATTTTGTTAATTGAATTTCTAGATATATGATCATTTTCCCTTTTTAGCCTATAACTGTGATGTATAATTTCCCACTGTGATCTATCCTTGAATTCCTGAGATAAATCCTATTTTATCATGGTGGGCAATACACTTAAGAAATTATTAAGTTTGCTTTGCTCATGCTTAATTTATAATTCTTTTAAAAATCTGTTGACAGCCAGTTTATTGGTATAAATATATCTTGTGATCTACTCAGTATGGTTTTGTTTGTCCCCCACTCCCCTAAACACTGTTAAGTGAGGTATGAAGTTTTGATTTTTTGGCCACAGGCATTTGGAAGTCTAGCCCCTCCCAACCAGGGGATGGAGGCCCCACCGTCTGCATTGAAAGGTGGTCTTAACCTCTGGACCGGTAGGGAAGTCTTGTGCCACTGTTTTAAGAATAGTCTTGCCCCATCTTTTTGTTATACAGGACTTATTAGTTTAATGTCTAATATTAAATGTAGACTAAGAATTAATATCTGCCCTTGCATGGCCCAGCCCCATTTCCTTTGCCTGTCATGGCAAAGGAAGGATGGCTGATTTCTCAGCATCTGTGCCTCTGCTTCTCCTCTGTCCCCTCTCAGCCTGTCTTGATGGCCTATATATTACCTCCTCTGGTTTTGAAGGTTTATTTGGGGGCAGGCATGTAGGGAAAATAAATAAGAAAAGTGTTACTGGAACTGTACTGTTTTCTCTGGGTTTCATGCTCTTTGTACTGAGAGCATATGGGGAATTGGCTCTGTTCAGAGCTTTGCTCCAGGAGGCCCCTTGACCAGCACTGGAGGTGGGGAGACTGAGCACAGGATGCGTTTCTATTCTATGGAGTAGTCCCTTGGAAAAATTTCCTTATTTCTAGGGCTCTGTCCTTCATGGACACCTTCCATCTCTCCACCCATCCATGCAGCCCTGGTATATAGGATTCAGCAGTGCTGCAGGTCCCCCTTTTCCCGTGGAGCCCCTGTGCGAGCCCCAGGAATCTGCCTGCTTTCCTCATATAATATCCAAGCCCTGTTCAGTTTCCACTGTCCCACCACCCGCATTCCAGGTGTGCCACATCCACCGTTCCTTCTAGAGATCAGCTGGAAGATGCTGCTCTCTCTAGGGAGGGCTGGAAACTCTACGAAGAAATCTATCCCAAATTTAGCTCCCTCTCCTCATTATTCTGATCTCTATTAACAGTCATAACTTGGACAAAGATTCCAAGAACCATGAACCAATTCAGTGAAATTTAGTAGTAAATTATCCAATGGTTAGGTGATAATGTTGGGTCTTCTTACACATTTCTCATATATATCATGTAGATTCTATTAAATAAATTAATATGCTAGATCTCTTTGTGTTTTGACATAATATCAATCAAGAAGATTTCTCTGTATTTATATGTTCTGTAATAAATTATATCACATGTTAAATCTCTGTTCCTAAAATGAGTTGATGTTCCTGTAAGTATTTTAAAATTTACCTGTAGACATATACAGTTGACCTTTGAACACTGTGGGGGGTTTGGGGCACTGACCTTCCACACAGTTGAAAATCCACATATAACTTTTTAGTTGTCCCTCCATATTCTTGGTTAAGCATCTGCAAATTCAACCAGCTGTGGATTGTTCAGTATGATAGTGTATGTTTATTGAAAAAATTCTGCATCTAAGTGGACCTGTGTATTTCAAATCCATGTTGTTCAAGGTCAGCTCTGCTACACATAAAATGTTTTATAGACGCATGGTACTTTGAGTAGCCTCTTGAATGTCATTTTCCACTCTGGCACACATGGCTTTAATTTCTGCTATACTTACAGCTATCTGTAGATTCTCTAGATTTTCTTCTTACATCAGTCTTAAAAATTCATGTTTTTAGGGAAATATCCTTTTATTTAGACATTTAATTCTTTAGCATGCACATATGCATTACTTTCTAGAATATATTGTTACATTCCCTTCTTCATTTATAATTATGTTCAGTAGCATCAAGAAACATTTATCTATTATATATATATGTGTGTATATATATATATACATTTTAAAGAGCTAGCCTTTAATTTTTCGTCATAATTCTGTTCATTAATGTATGCTTTACCTTTGGAAACATCCGCCTCCTCCTATTGCTTTTAAAGCTCTCTTTATTGAGGAGTGATGTCAGCAAAGTGGCAGACTAAGAAACTCCAAGTTTTTATTTCTCCACAGAAACATCAAAAACAAGCAGGAGCTGTCTGAACCAACTTTGTAGGCACTCCAGAATATATTCCTGGAGTATATTCCAAGGCTTTTAACAACCAACCAAATGCCAAATAAAGAAAAACTTGTATTCAAAACAGTAGGAAAGTTTTGTGGCATTTTCCCCTGCCATTTCCCCATCCCTTCCCTGGTGCAGGGACAGTTTTGATCTCAAGCAAGTGGCAGCTCAGTTAGAAGTTCTCTGGCACTGGAGGGAGCAGAGCAGATCTGACTTAGGAACCATTATATGCACATGTCCTGGCTGGAAAATACCCAAAGGACTGAAGCAAACTGAAAACACAGAGACGGAAAGAGGCAGGGACTGCTCATAAAGGCCTCAGTATGTCTACCGACCCATAGATGGCTAACGCAAGAGATGCAGAGTGGAAATACAGCGTAGACCAGCTGAGGCCCAAAGGAGGAGCAGGGATGAGACACTTTGGAAAATTAGGTCATTCAGAAAGCAGCCATTACAGAGTCAGGATCAAGACGGCAGAAAAGTTCACCTCCCTCCATAGAAACATTGAAAATACACCGTAAGTGGAACAGTTCCAGCAAAACAGCTACCGAGCACCAACAGAAGAACTCAGACATCTGAAAAGGCAGGAAAACCTCCATGTAACTGGGTAGCACAAAAGGAAAAGGAAAAAGAAGGAATCGGGATGGGGCCTGTGCCCAGGGGAGGGATCTGTGAAGGAGGAAAATTTTCTACATCTTGGAAAGGCGCCTCACCATCGGAAAAAGTGCACTGGATGGAGAGGGAATTTTGGTGCCTAAAAAGGGGAGAGCAGCAAAGGGCTTGTGGAAGGCAAAATGGGGAGTAACCTGCACAGAGGATTAGCGCTGCCATTCTGCGTTCCTCAACCTGAGACACTCCTCTGTTGGTGAGAGTGAGGGTTGGGTGCTGAAGCTCAGACTCCAAAGCTCAGTCACAGCGAGAAGACCAGGGTTAGCTGAGGAAACAGCCTGAAAAGTTCAAGAGTTAGGATGTGGCAGCTGAGGGTGTACTAAGAAGGGGCTTCCAGAGAAAAAGGCACCTTTTGGGAGGCATATGAGGAGAGAGGTGGGGCCACCATAAGAACTTCTCTCCCTGTGAGGATGCCTAGGCAACAGGAAACCACCACCTACAGGAACTCCAGAGGTGGGCAGGAGTTGCCACCACCACCTTGCGCTCCAGAGGTGGCTACACTGGATACACTGGCTGTATCTTCCAGACCCACAGGCAGAGGCCAGGTCCTGACCCTGCTGTTCTGAAAGGGTGCAGACAGCTTCCCCCACTAGGAGTCCTGCCAGGGGGTCATGGAACCCACCCATTGCTGACCTGGAAGGGTGTGGACAGGTACGGCTACTAGAAGCTCCAATAGCAGGAGCCAAGACCTATCTGCATTGTTCTGAGAGGGCAAGAAAAATCCACCAGCGAGACTAGAAAAATCCACCAGCGAGAGCCAGGAAACTGTTCCACTGTCCCAAGAGGACACAGATAATTGCTCCAACTAGAAAATCCACCCACAGGTGCCACGACCTGCTCCACTGTCCTTGGGAGCATACGGAAAGCTCTTGCTACTAGGAGATCCATCAGTAGGACCTGCCCTGCTGTCCTGGGAGGGTGAAGATAACGTCTGCAACTAGGGAATCTGTCAGTGGGTGTCCAGACCCTTCCCTACTGTCGTAGGAGGGCACACATCCTCTCTCTATTAAGAAATGAAGGGAACTCTTAGGAAGTGAATGCTAGGACCCACGCTGCAGTCCCAGGAGGACACAGGTAGCTACCCCCACTAGGAAATCTGCCCCCAGGAGGGACTGAAACCACAGCTGAGCCCCCCAGGGCTGGTGACTAAGGAAGAAGAGCTGAAATATCTTCCTCAGAGTGCCGTGCACTGTGGAGTTACACCTCCATTGCAGCTTCTTAAATTCAGTTCATTTCAGTCGCTCGTCGTGTCCAACTGTTTGTGAACCCATGAACCGCAGCATGCCAGGACTCCCTGTCTATCACCAACTCCCAGAGTTTACCCAAACTCATGTCCATTGAGTCGGTGATGCCGTCCAACTATCTCATCCTCTGTCGTCCCCTTCTCCTCCTGCCTTCACTCTTTCCTAACATTAGGGTCTTTTCAAATGAATCAGCTTTTCTCATCAGGTGGCCAAAGTATTGGAGTTTCAGCTTCAACATCAGTCCTTCCAGTGAACACTCAGGACTGATCTCCTTTAACATGGACTGGTTGGATCTCCTTGCAGTCCAAGGGACTCTCAAGAGTCTTCTCCAACACCACAGTTCAAAAGCATCAATTCTTCAGTGCTCAGCTTTCTTTATAGTCCAACTCACACATCCATACATGACCACTGGAAAAACCATAGCCTTGACTAGATGGACCTTTGTTGGCAAAGTAATGTCTCTGCTTTTCAATATGCTATCTAGGTTGGTCATAACTTTCTTTCCAAGGAGTAAGCATCTTTTAATTTCATGGCTGCAATCACCATCTGCAGTGATTTTGGAGCTCCCCAAAATAAAGTCTGCTACCGTTTCTACTGTTTCCCCATCTAATTGCCATGAAGTGATGGAACTGGATGCCATGATCTTAGTTTTCTGAATGTTGAGCTTTAGGCCAACTTTTTGACTCTCCTCTTTCACTTTCATCAAGAGCCTCTTTAGTTCTTCTTCACTTTCTGCCATAAGGGTAGTGTCATCTGCATATCTTAGATTATTGATATTTCTCCCTTCAATGTTGATTCCAACTTGTGCTTCCTCTACAGAGAATGTTCTGTGGGCACTTGAGAGGAAGTGTATTATGATGCTTGCACATGAAGTATCCTATAAATATCAGTTAAGTCTATCTGTTCTGAATGTGTCCTTTAAGGTTTGTGTTTCCTTATTAATTTTCTGTCTGGATGACCAGAACATTGGTGTAAATGGGGTGTTAAAATCCTCCACTATTACAGTGTTACTGTCACTTCCCCTTGCATTAGCCTTATATTGAGGTGCACCTATGTTGGGTACATATATATTTATAATTGATATGTCTTCTTCTTAGATTAATCCCTTGATCGTTATGTGGTATCCTTCCCTGTCTCTTTAAATTTTGACAGTCTTTAAATTTTATTTTGTCTGATATGAGTATTGCTACTCTAGCATTCTTTTAATTCCCATTTGCATGGAATAACTTTTTTCCATCCCCTCACTTTCAGTCTGTATATGCCCCTAGGTCTGAAGTGAGTCTGTTGTAGAAGCAGCAAGCAAAAATGTCCACTCACACCAGTATTATTCAGCATAGTTTTGGAAGTTCTAGCTGCAGCAGAGAAGGAAAAAATAAAACGAATCCAAAATGGAAAAGATGTAAAACTAACACTGCAGATGACTTTATACTGTACAGAGAAAACCAGAAAGCTAGAACTCCTCAATGAATTTGGTTGAGTCACAGGATGCAAAATTGATACTCAAAAGTCTCTTGTATACATTAAGAGTGAAAGATCAGAAAGAGATATTAAGAAACCAGTCTCATTTACCGTTGCAACAGAAAGAATAAAATACCTAGGAATAAACCAACCTAAGGAGGCAAAAGACCTATACTCATAAAACTAAGATACTATGGAAGAAATAAAAGACAGCACAGACAGATGGAGTGATATATCATGTTTTCAGTTGGAAGAATCAATATTGTGAACATGACTATTCTGCACAAAGCAATATACAGATTCAATGCTGCTGCTGCTGCTGCTAAGTCACTTCAGTCCTGTCCAACTCTGTGTGACCCCATAGATGGCAGCCCACCAGGCTCTCCCATCCCTGGGATTCTCTAGGCAAGAACACTGGAGTGGGTTGCCATTTCCTTCTCCAATGCATGAAAGTGAAAAATGAAAGTGAGGTCGCTCAGTCATGTCTGATCCTCAGTGACCCCATGGACTGCAGCCTACCAGGCTCCTCTGTCCATGGGATTTTCCAGGCAGGAGTACTGGAGTGGGGTGCCATTGCCTTCTCTGAGACTCAATACAATACCTACCAAATTACGTATGGCACTTTTCACAAAATTAGAACAAAAAATTTTACAATTTATATGGAAACATGAAAGATCTTGAATAGCCAAAGCAATCTTGAGAAAGAAAAGAGGGACTGGAAAAGTCAGGAGCCCTCACATTAAAGTATACTGCAAAGCTACAGTCATGAAAACAGTATGATACTGGCATAGTAACATAAACCAGCGGAGCTTGATAGAAAGCCCAGAGATCAACCAACACACCTACGATTACCTAATCTATGATAACAGAGGTAAGAATATACCATGGAGAGAAAGCAGTCTCTTTAATAAGTGATATTGGAAAATTGGACAGCTGCATGTAAAAGAATGAAACCAGAACACTCTCTGACACCATGCACAAAAATAAACTCAAAATGAATTATAGAACTACATATAAGGCTGAACACCATAAAACTCTTAGAAGAAAAGATCAGGAAAACACTCTTGGACATAAACTACAGCAGGATCTTTTTGTCCCATCTCCTTGAGCAATGAAGAAGACACACAAATGGCCAAAAAGCACATGAAAAGAGTCTCAGTATCACTGTCTGAGAAATTCAAATCAAAACTGCAGTGAAATATCATCACATCTATCAGAATGGCCATTGTCAAAATTGCAAAGAATAAATGCTGCAGTGGGTGTGGAGAAAAGGGAACCTTCTTCCACTCTTGGTGGGAATGAAATTGGTAGACCCACAATGGCAGACAGTATGGAGGTTCCCTAAAAAATTAAAATTTGAACTACCAAATGACCCAGCAATTCCACTCCTGGGCAGATACCTGGAGAAAACCATAATTCAACAAGATACATGCATCCCAGTGTTCATTGTAACACTATTTACGATAGCCAGAACAGGGAACCAACCTGAATATTCAACAGAGAGATGGATAAAGGCAATATGGTACATATACACAATAGAATATTAGCTATTAAAAAAAAAGAGAACGAAGTAATGCCATTTGCAGCGACTTAGATGGACCTGGAGACGGTCACACCGACAGTCATGCTGTCAGACACAGAAAGACAAATATATGTCACTTATATGTGGAATCTAAAAAGTGCAAATCAACTCATTTACAAAGTAGAAGTAGAGTCACAGATGTAGAAAACAAACTTATAGTTACCAGGGAATAAGGGAGTGAGGAATAAATTGGGAAATTGAGATTGACTTATATACATATGTCAATACATATCTATATATAAAATAGGTAGATAATAAGAACCTGCTGTATACCACAAGAAAGTCTACTCAACACTAATGGCCTATAGAGAAGAATATCTTTTAAAAAGAGTGGATATATGTAGATGTGTAACTGATACATGTCACTTTCCTGTACACCTGAAACTAACACAGCATTGTCAATCAACTATATTCCAATGAAAATGTTTAAAAAGCAGCCATGGATACACAAGAATTTAGAAAGCCATGCATATTCCCAGGCAAGACAGATGCTTAGAAAACCCAGAGTATACCTTAGGTTTTCGCCTTCAGTGAACAGTAGGCTCAGAGCCATCATACCTGAGTGGTGAAGTAATGTGCCACTGGAAGGCTGGGAGAAGTAGCTGTTGTGTCTCATTTCTGGGTTTTTTTGGGGGTAGGGTTTTTGTTTTGTTTTAGTTTGTAACATTCAAAGAAATCTTTGTTAAAACAATAGCAGAACATGAACTAATAAAACAGAGACTTTTCTGATTACACTTGACAAGTAATATTCTTTAAAAAAAAAAAAAGTTTAGATGTATCTCAAAGCAAATGAACTATTAAAGTCTTAAGAAAAGACAGCAAATCCCAGGGAAGGAGAAAATCTGATTTTCAGGTTTACACATTATAATAATAAAATGTCCAATTTTCAAAAAAACGTCACAAGATATATAGGACAACAAGACCCATTAAAAAGAACAAAATAAGTTGACAGCAATTGTTCTTGAGTAGATCCAGACACTACTTAATTATGCTTAAAAAGCTAAGGAAAAACACAAAAATTAAGGAAATTGGGAAAATGATATATGAATAAGTTAAAAAATAAAAATAGCAATTATTGAAGCTGAAAAATACAATACTTGAAATGAAGCATTCTCTAGAAGTATGTATCGGCAGATATGAACAGGCATAATGAAAAATCAGCAAGTTTGAAGATATTTGAAAGATAAATAAAAAACAGCAAATTTGTTGTCCCTGATTAACAGAAAAGGAAAAAAAAAAGGCTGAAGAAGAATGACTAGAACCTAAGGGAAGTGAGAAACTGTCAAGAACATTGGAATGTGTATTATGAGTCTCAAGAGATGAGAGTGAGAAAGAGGCAGAGAGACTGGATAAATATTGGCCAAATCTTCCCCAAACTGATGAAAAACATGAACCTACAAATCCAAGAAATTCAGTGAACCCCCAAGTGGGATGAAACTAGAGGATCACACTAAGTCACAAATAATCAAAATGGTGAACAACCACAAACAGAATCTTAACCATTAAGAGTGAAATAGCTTGTTCCCAATATGGGAGCCTCAGAGATTATCAGTTAATTCTTCATATGAAACCTTGAAGGCCAGACAGCAGTGGCATAATTAAATATTTAATAAGTAGAGACAAAACTTTTCAAAAGAGAATTCTGTATTTCTGAATTTTGCCAGAGTTGTCTGGCAAAACTGTCCTTCAGAAATAAGGAGCAGATAGAGAGCACAAACCAGCGGTGACCCCTAGGGAGAGGGAAGGGTTATGGGCAATACAGGGTAGGGGCGTAAGAGGCACACACTCTTAGGTATAAAGTAAGCTACAAGGCTGTATTGTAAAGCATGGGAAGTATAACCAATATCTTATAATACTTATAAATTGAGTATAACCTTTAAAAATTGTGAATTACTACATTGTACACCTGTAACTTATTGTAGAGTAACTATACTTAAATTTAAAAAATAGGACTAATTCATAAATTTCCAGATACACAAAACTTAAGGGTGTACCTGAAACTACTAGAACATTATAAATCAACTTTACTCTGATTAAAAAAAAAAGAGAGAAAACAGAAGGATAAAGGAAGAAATTAAAAACAAACACCAAAGCTGAGGGACTTTATCACCACCAGACCTGCCCCAAGGCTGGGGGAGACTTTCAGGTTAAAATGAAAGAATGCTATACAGTAACTTGAAGTTGTATCAAGATATAAAGTTATCTAGTAAAGGTAACAGAAGAAGAAAATGTTAAGGAGATGTGGCAAGAATACACAGAAGAACTGTACAAAAAAGATCTTCAAGACCAAGACAATCACGATGGTGTGATCACGCACCTAGAGCCAGACATTCAGAATGTGAAGTCAAGTGGGCCTTAGAAAACATCACTACGAACAAAGCTAGTAGAGGTGATGGAATTCCAGTTGAGCTATTTCAAATCCTGAAAGATAATGCTGTGAAAGTGCTGCACTCAATATGCCAGCACATTTGGAAAAGTCAGCAGTGGCCACAGGACTGGGAAAGGTCAGTGTTCATTCCAGTCCCAAAGAAAGGCAATGCCAAAGAATGGTCAAACTACCACACAATTGCACTCATCTCACAAACTAGTAAAGTAATGCTCAAAATTCTTAGAGCCAGGCTTCAGCAATGTGTGAACCGTGAATCTCCTGATGATAAAGCTGGTTTTAGAAAAGGCAGAGGACCCAGAGATCAAATTGCCAACATCCTCTGGACCATGGAAAAAGCAAGAGAGTTCCAGAAAAACATCTATTTCTGCTTTATTGACTATACCAAAGCCTTTGACTGTGTGGACCACAATAAACTGTGGAAAATTCTTCAAGAGATGGGAATACCAGACCACCTAACCTGCCTCTTGAGAAACCTATATGCAAGTCAGGAAGCAGCAGTTAGAACTGGACATGGAACAACAGACTGGTTCCAAATAGGAAACGGAGTACATCAAGGCTGTATATTATCACCTTGCTTATTTAACTTCTATGCAGAGTACATCATGAGAAACGCTGGACTGGAAGAAACACAAGCTGGAATGAAGACTGCCGGGAGAAATATCAGTCACCTCAGATATGCAGATGACACCACCCTTATGGCAGAAAGTGAAGAGGAGCTAAAAAGCCTCTTGATGGAAGTGTAAGAGGAGAGTGAAAAACTTGGCTTAAAGCTCAGCATTCAGAAAATGAAGATCATGGCATCTAGTCCCATCACTTCATGGGAAATAGATGGGGAAACAGTGGAAACAGTGTCAGACTTGATTTTGGGGGCTCCAAAATCACTGCAGATGGTGACTGCAGCCATGAAATTAAAAGACACTTGCCCCTTGGAAGAAAAGTTATGACCAACCTAGATAGCATATTGAAAAGCAGAGACATTACTTTGCCGACTAAGGTCCGTCTAGTCAAGACTATGGTTTTTCCTGTGGTCATGTATGGATGTGAGAGTTGGACTGTGAAGAAAGCTGAACACCAAAGAATTGATGCTTTTGAGCTGTGGTGTTGGAGAAGACTTTTGAGAGTCTCCTGGACTGCAAGGAGATCCAACCAGTCCATTCTGAAGGAGATCAACCCTGGGATTTCTTTGGAAGGAATGATGCTGAAGCTGAAAGTCCAGTACACTGGCCACCTCATGGGAAGAGCTGACTCATTGGAAAAGACTCTGATGCTGGGCAGGATTACAGGCAGGATGAGAAGGGGATGACCGAGGATGAGATGGCTGGATGGCATCACTGACTTGATGAACGTGAATCTGAGTGAACTCCAGGAGTTGGTGATGGACAGGGAGGCCTGGCATGCTGTGATTCATGGGTCGCAAAGAGTCGGACACAACTGAGTGACTGAACTGAACTGAACTGAACACATCCGTTAAAAAGAATTCAGCTTTGCCTTTTTGAACTAAAAACAAAACAGTAAATTAAAACCAAAGTAGCAAGAAGAATAAAATAAGAGTAGAACAAAATAAATAAATAAAAGAGAGTAATAGAACTATGTAGAAAGGTCAGTGAAACCAAAATTTGACCCATTGAAAAGACAACAAAATAGACAAACCTTTAGTTAAATAGCCTAAGGGGAAAAAAAAAACTGAAATAGCTAACAACAGAAATGAAAAGTGGACAATTTCTACCAATTATTTAGAAATAAATAAACTTTATAAGAGGATACTATGAAAAATTATATGCCAAAAAAGTAGATAACCTAGATGAAATAAGCCATTCTTCGAACTATACGACCTACCAAAGCTAAATCATGAAGAAGTAGAACATCTGAGCACAACTATAATGCTGTGTTTGAGTCAGTAATCAAAGACCTGTTAACCAATAAGCCCTGGACCAAATGGCTTCACTGATGAATTCTCAGTTCAGTTCAGTAGCTCAGTCCTGTTTACAGTCCCATGGACTGCAGCATGGCAAGCCTCCCTGTCCAACAGCAACTCCCCGAGCTTGCTCAAACTCATGTCCATCAAGTCAGTGATGCCATCCAACCATCTCATCCTCTGTCGTCCACGACTCTTCCTACTCTCAATCTTTCCCAGCATCAGGGTCTTTTCAAAT
Organism: Nanger dama; assembly: GCA_917880005.1. Lineage (NCBI taxonomy): Eukaryota > Metazoa > Chordata > Mammalia > Artiodactyla > Bovidae > Nanger > Nanger dama. The sequence goes on along the minus strand of CAKJTW010000044.1, from coordinate 3,468,162 downwards.
GAGTCAGTTCTTCATATCAGGTGACTGGAGTATTGGAGCTTCAGCTTCAGCATCAGTCCTTCCAATTAATATTCAGGGTTGATTTCCTTTAATAATGACTTGTTTGATCTCCTTACAGTCCCAGAGACTCTCAAGAGTCTTCTCCAGCACCATAGTTCAACAGCATCAGTTCTTTAGCACTCAGCTTTCTTTATGGTCCAACTCTCACATCTGTCCATGACTACTGGAAAAACCATAGCTTTGACTAGATGGACCTTTGTTGGCAAAGTTATGTCTCTGGTTTTTAATATGCTGTCCATGTTTGTCATAGCTTTTCTTCCAAGGAGCAAGCATCTTTTAATTTCACGGCTGCTGTCACCTTCTGCAGTAATTTTGGAGCCAAAGAAAATAAAGTCTCTCACTGTTTCCATTGTTTCCCCATCTATTTGCCATGAAGTGGTGTACCAGATGCCACGATCTTAGTTTTCTGAATGTTGATTTTAAGCCAACTTTTTCACTCTCCTATTTCACTTTCATTAAGAGGATCTTCAGTTCCTCTTCACTTCCTGCCGTAAGGGTGGTGTCATCTGCATATCTGAGGTTATTGATATTTCTCCTAGAAATCTTGATTCCAGTTTATGCTTCCTCCAGCCCGCATTTCATATGATGTACTCTGCATATAAGTTCAGTGAATTCTACCGAACATGTAAAGAAGGATTAACCCCTGTTAAGGTAAAGTTGAACTCTTTCACAAAACTAGAGAGAAAAGAATGCTTCCTTACACATTCTGTGAGGCTGACATTACCCTGATACCAAAACTGAAGATCTTACATGAAACGAAAACCACAAACCAATATCTCCTATAGATATTAATTTAAATCCTCAATAAAACATTAGAAAATTCAGCAGCATATCCTATGAGCAAAGTGGATTTTAACCATGGGATGCAAAGATGGTTCAACCTGGGAAGACAGCATTAACAAAATGAAGAGTTAGAAAACACATGGTCATCTTCAACTGAAGCAGAAAAAGCACTTGACATAATTTGTTACCTTTTTGTGATAAAAATGCATGAAGAGCTAGAACTAGAAGGAAACTTCCTTATGATAATGCCTATACATGAAAAACTCACAATTAATATCATATTCATTTGTGAATATGTAAAATGTTTCCCCATAAGATGAATAACAAGTCAAGGATTCCTCCTTATGCCATATTTCTTCTTACTGGAAAATAAGAAGTAAAATTATGTGCAAATGATATAGTCTTTGTAGAGAACCTAAAGATTCCATGCAACAACCCCCTGCCCCAAGAACTGTTACATCTAAAAACAAATTTAGTAAAACTGAAAATTGCAAAATCAACATAAGAAAAATCAGTTGCAGAGTATGAGGGAGTAGGGAAGGATCTAAGAGTAAGAGTCAGAGAGAGAGGACATGGAGCTCACCTCCTGCCAGGAACACATCAAAAATACCTCTACATGGGGAACAAGTATCCTGCAAAACCAGCTGGAGATTTGAAGAACTCTTGCACAACCAAGACTATAAGAAAGATACACACATAATCAGGTAGGAAGAGAAGCAGAGTAATCAGGTCATAATCTGTGCCCCTGAGAGGGGACTTAAAGGAAAAAGGACATTACATTGGCAAACACCCACCTTGGAGGGTGAGCAGCTCCAACCACAGTCCTGGGGCCCTATGCTGGGGAGACAAGCCCCCTTGGCTGGTTGGAGGACTGCTGGGACTAACAGGAGGGTGATCAGATGCCCAGATCTCACTTGTGAGGAGCTCATACACTGGCCTGCATCCAAGGCAAAAGAGAGAGGTCGACTTCACTGGCTCCTGTGTTTCCCATGACCAGTGTCACATGCCCCAAGTAGCATGAGCTTTCTTGCTCCACAATTTCCATATTGCAACATGCACTGTATTGGGGGCAGCCATGACTAGGGAAAGACTCAGCCCTCGGATGCAGAAATGACATAGTCCCAGGGCAGAGCCTGGGTGAGGCAGCAGCCAACATTGTTGGCACTTACTCAGGAAGAGCATCAGAAGCAGCCCAGATCTCTGATGATGGCTGCACTACCAGAGCTCACCAGCCCATACACGTAAAGAGTCCACATGGACCTTACCAGCCCTGTGGAGCTATTCTATAAGAGGATGGAGGTGGCTGAGGCTAGGTGCAGTGACTGATGGTGAGGGACAAAGGGGGCTTGCACACAAGCTGCATCAGAGTAGAGCACACACAGTGTGGGCCCTTCTTGCTTTAGCACTGACCCCCCAGGGCAAAGGTCTTGGTGAAGGAAGGGGTAAAATCATACTCCTAAATAAAAAGAGCTAGGTCAGGTGTGACTCTTGGGGCTTCCACTACAGTGACCTGGAATCTGACCCAGCTTCTCATAGGGTGGTGGTGACTGTTGCACAGAGGGAGAGCTCCTCCACACACCCAGTGTCAGCTCTAGCCCCTGCACCTTTGACCCCGCCACCTACCAAGGTGATAGCTACCAGCACACCCTGAGGAAAAATGTGCTGTGCACCCAGCTCAAATCCAGCTCTCCTATCGAGGGCTTCGCACATACTGATTCTCTATAGGAATGCTTTCACATAAGAACACCCTTTTAGGACTGCAATAGGTAACTGTTTCAACTAAATTCATAAAAGCAGAGAAAGTTAAGCAAAATGAAAAGGCATAGGATATACTTGCTCTCAATTGAAAGAGCAAGAGAAAACCCCTGAAAAAAGAATGAAACAGAAAGGAACAATTTACCATATAAAAATTCAAAGCATTGATAGTAAGATGACTAAGTAATCTAGGGAAAGCAAGAGATAAACACAGTAAAAATTACTCTCAATTAGAAATGAATAGTTCAAGAGCTGAAATAAAAAGCAAAAAGGAATGAATAGCAAACTTTTAAGTGATACAGAAGAAAGCATAAGTGATCTGAAATATAGAGTAATGGAAATTACCCAATTAGAACAATAAAAAGAAAGTCATTAAAAACTGAAAGCAGTTAAGAGATTTCTGAGGTAATATGAAGTATACCAACATTCACATTATGGGAGTCCCAGAAAGAGCAAAAAAGAGAAGAGACTGAAAATGTATTAGAAGAAATGATGTCTAAAAGTGATCAAATGTGAAGAAGTAAACAGACATTCAGGTTCAGGAAGCGCAGAGGATCTCAAACAAGATGAAGCCAAACAGACCCAACGTAAAGGCATATAGTACTTAAAATGGCAAAAATTAAACATAAAGCAAGAATTCTAAATGGAGCTGGAGAAAAAGAGTCACTTATAAGTGAATGGCCATAAAGTGGTCCGCTAATTTCTTTTCAGAAACTTTGTAGGCCAGAAGGAAGTGACATGGTATATTCATGCTAAAAAGGAAATCTTGCAATTTGGGATACTCTAGCCAACAAGATTTTCATTTAGAACAGAAAGAGAGATAACTTCTCAAGCAGACAGGCAGAAACTAAAAGAGTTTATCAATACTAAACCTACAGTAAAAGTAACGTGAAGGGTCTTCTCTTAAGTTGAAAATAAGTTAGAATCTATAGGAAAGGGAAAATCACATTAGGAAAGGCAATTGTACAGTAAGAACTGAGGATCCACCACTTAAATAGTAGAAACATTAGAAGATGAAAAATTATAAAAGTATAATTGTGTAAGTACAATAAACAATTAAGGGGTAGACATGAAGATGTAAAATATGACATCAAAAACACAAAATGGGAGAAGAGCAGTAAAAAATGTACGTATTTCAGAATATACTTTAACTTAAGTGACTACCTGTTTAAACAAGTATAGTTTTTTGTCAACATATATGAACCCCTTGGTAACCTCAAATCAAAAACCTGCATTAGATATACAAAAACCAAAAAGAAAGGCACCCAAACAACTACTAAAGGAAATGATTAAACCACAAGGAAATAAAAAGAAGAAATGAACAGAGAATAACTAAAAACAACTAGAAAACAAGCAGTGAAATGGCACTAAGTATTATAGGAATGCATTCCTTTTCATAACATCTCTATATGTCGGTGGACTAAATGCTCCAATCAGAAGACACAGAGTGGGTTATTGGATTTTAAAACAGATCCCTTTGTATGCTGCCTATAAGAGACTCCCTTCAGAGCTGAAGACACACAGATGGAAGGTGAGGGGATGGAAGATATTTCATGCAAATGCAAAGGCCAAGAAAGTGGGGGTAGCAATACTCATATCAAACAACATAAAAGTAGGAAATTTTATAATGATAAAGAGATCAATATAAGAAGAGACTGTTGTTATACAGTTGTTAACATATATGGATGCAATTCAGTAGCATCTAGATATATAAAGCAAATATTAATAGACATTGAGAGAGAAGTTGACAAAACACAGTAGTAACACCCACTGACGTCAATGGACAGATCATCCAGAAAGAAATCCGTAAGCCAGCAGGGATCTTAAATGACACTATAGGCCAGTAGGACTTAATGATATCTATAGGATGTTACATTCCAAAGAGCAAAGTATACACTCTTTTCATATGCACGTGGACATTTCTCCAAGATAAATCACATACTAGGTGTCCAAAACAAATTTAAGAGGATAGAGATTATTAATATATCAAACATTTTTCTAACCATAGCCTTATGAAACTAGAAATCAATTTTAGAAAGAAAAATGGGAAAATAAACACATGAAGACAAAAAAAAAAACACACAAAAAACATGCTGCTACAAAGCCAGTGCATCCACGAACAAGTCCAAGAGGAAATTAGAAAGTACTCTGAGATTAATGCAAATGGAAGCATAACTTTTCAAAACCTACAGATACAGCAAAAGCAGTTTTAACAGGAAAGTGTATAGCCATACAAGAAAAATCTCTAACAAACTACCCTACCACCTTTAGGAATTAGTAAAAGAAGATCAAACAAAGCTCAAACTGAGTGGAAGGAAAGAAATAAAAACAATCAAAGAGAAAATAAATAAAATAGTGATTTAAAAAAATAGAAAATATCAGTGAAACCAAGAACTGTTTGAAGCTATCTTTTTAGAAGTAAAGAGAAAAACTGAAATAAATAATTGAAAGATGAGAAATATTAATAACAACCAATACCACGGAGATAAAAAACATAAGAATATATTAAAGAAAATTTTATGCCAACAAATTGGATAACCTAGAAGAAACAGACAAATGTCTAGAACATATAACCTGCCAAGACTGAATCAGGAAGAAACAGATAACTTGAACAGACTGATCATTTGACGTGAAATAGAATTGTGGTAATAATTTTTAAAAGCTAGCAAACAAAAGTCCAGAACTGGACAGCTTTACAGGGAATTCTACCAAACATATAAAGAACTAATACCTATCCTTCTCATACTCTTGATGGGGTTCTCATAGTCAGAGCAATGAGTTCTCATAGTCAAAGCTATGATGTCCATATAGTCAAAGCTTTGGTTTTTCCAGTAGTCGTGCATGGATGTAAGAGTTGGACCATGAAGAAGAAGGCTGAGTGCTAAAGAATTGATGCTTTTGAACTGTGGTGTTGGAGAAGACTCTTGAGAGTCCCTTGGACTGTGAAGAGATCAAGCCAGTCAATCCTAAAGGAAATCAGTCCTAAATATTCATTGGAAGGACTGATGCTGAAGAGCTGACTGTCCACCTGATGCGAAGAGCTGACTCATTTGAAAAGACCCTGATGCTGGGAAAGATTGAAGGCAGGAGGAGAAGGGGATGACAGAGGATGAAATGGTTGGATGGCATCACACACTCTATGGACATGAGATCAAGCAAGCTCCAGGAGTTGGTGATGGGCAGGGAGGCCTGGTGTGCTGCAGTCCATGGGGTTGCAAAGAGTCAGACAGGACTGAGCGACTGAACTGACTGATGATAACAAAATAGCATTGTATTTGCATAAGAACAGACATCAGCCAATGAAATAAAGTAGAGAGCCCAGAAGTAAACTCTTGTGTATATGTTGAAATGAAATAGTCTTGCATCAGGGGTGCAAGACTATTCAATGAATAAAGGAGTGTGGTTCAACAAATATTGCTGGGGAAACTTGGTATTCATATGTAGAAGAGTCAAGTTGAATGCCTACCTTATACTTTATATCATATATGGAAATAAACTTGAAATTGATGAAAGATGTAAATGTGAGAGCTTAAAGTATAAAATTCTTAGAAGACATAGATAGAGGAAAAGTTTCATGACATGGATTTGGTAATAATTTCATGGATATGACATGAAAGCACAGGCAATAGAAGAAAGAAATTAGATAAATTGGACTACATCAAAATTAAAGATACATCTGCACCAAAGAACAGAACTGACAGAGAAAAGACAGCTTGTAGAAGTAGATAAAGTATTTGCAAATCATATAGAAGGGTAGTTAATGTCAAGGGAGGGGATATATGTATACCTATGGCTGTTTCATGTTGAGGTTTGACAGAAAACAACAAAATTCTATAAAGCAATTATCCTTCAGTAAAAAATAAATTAGTGTAAAAAGAATATATAGAGAACTATAAGTCAACCACAGAAAAGAGATCAGTTCAAAAATCGGCAGAAGACTTGAGTAGACTATTTCTCCAAAGAAGATATACAAATGGCCAATAAGCATGAGAAAAGATGCTTAGTATTATTAGCCACTAAAGTACTGAAAATGAAAACCATGGTGTGATACCACATCTCTTAGGATAGCTATAATCAAAAAGTGTTGGGAAAATGTAGTGTTGACAGTTATGGAGTGATTGGAACGTTGTGTGCTGCTATTGAAATGTAAAATAGTTCAACCGTTGTGGAAATCAGAATGACTGCTTCTCAAAAACTTGAACACAGAATTATCATACAATCTAGCAATTCCATTTCTAGGTATTTATCAAAAGAAGCAGAAGCAGAGACTCCAACAAGTACTTGTACACAAATGTTAAGCACAGCATTTTTCACAATGGCAAAAAGAGAGGAACAACTCAAATATGAGAAATAACTCAAATGTACACTGAAAAATGAATGTGTTTTATACATACAATGGAATATTTTCAACCTTTAAAGAGGTTTGGAAATCTGATACATGCTACACCTTGAAAACATTATGGTAAGTGAACTAAGTAAGAATGAAGTCACCAGGTGACCAGGTCCCCAAGGGAGATTATTGGGGAGTTACTGGGAGTTATTGGTTAGTGGGTATAGCGGGTTTTTTTCTTAGATGATGAAGAAGTTCTGAATATGGGTAGTGCTGATGGTTGCACAGTGATACAAATATAATTAGTACCACTGATCTGTACACTTACAAAGTGAGAAAAGGTCGATCTTCTGTTAGACATATTTTACTCTAACTAAAAAAGTGTGTTTGTTTCATGTTTAATTCTGTTTTGCTCATTTGAATGCTGTTTGGTTTTGGTTTGTTTAATAAAACTCAGTTGCATACCGATTTTCTGTCTTGTGTCTCTCTGTTTTCAAAGGTTTGTCTTCTTCCTCTGCTCTTAGGAAGGTTTTACAATTGACTCTCTCCTTCCCACTCTGACTGTGGTCCCCTGACCAGCAACAGTAGCATCATCTGGTAGATTCAGAGCTACAGACCTACCCAGATCTCTTGCTCAAAATCTGCATTTTAACAAGATCTCTCAGTGATTTGTGTCATTAAATGACTTGCAACTGTGTCAGTTCTGCTGTCTCTGTGTTCAGTATAGATTTCACTTCAGCACTTGCCCGGAGATTCCTTGCATTCTTTTCTCAGTTTTACACTATCTATCTTTGTCTTCATCTTAGGATGTTCTTTCCTTATGTCTTCCTGTCTTTGTTTTAAAGAGAATTCATTCTTTTGGACAACCAGACATACATCTTCCCAAGTTTTAAACTTTCATTTTGCCTGCTTACATACTCTTCATAGAATATCTCTTTGTTTTATTCATAATGTTAGTCCTTAGATGGGCCAATCCATGGAGACAAAGTGATTTTTCTGGTGAGACTTTAAATGTGGTGACCTTGGGCCCCTTCAGTCTCAGGCCTACTTTGGGAGCTTTAGACCTTAGGATATAAATCTGAAGGTTGGGTTAAGGCACTCCTTTTGTTATGTCTAGTTGCCATTCTTTTCGAGTAAATCCTCCCCTAGAAATGCTGGTTAACCCACTCTTCCATGAAGTCTTATGCAAGGTATGGTACTTTAAATAGCCTTGAATGACACTTCCTGCTCCGGCATGCTTGTTTTCATGCCCTGTGGATATCTGCCTCTAGCAGCAATGGCTTTTCTTGGAGGTGATGGGTTGTGTGCATTTGACTGTGTCCCCCAACCACTTTCAACTAGAGTGTGCCCTTTAAAGCTGTGGTGGTGAGGGGAGAAGGGAGGAAGCTGGATTGGGGGTGGAAAGGGAGGGGAGGGAGAGAAGAGAAGCAGGAGAGGGAAGAGGGGAGAGGAGCTGGAGGCTGCCTTAGCAGTCAAGGGCAGTCTGTCATCCTATCTGATTCATGTTTCTCACCCTTTCCAGTGGAACTTACTAGGGTGATGAAGATGTTCTAGAATCTGTACCATCCCATACGGTAGCCACCAGCCATATGTGACTAGGGCTTCCCAGGTGCACTAGTGGTAAAGAACCTGCTGGCCAATAGGGATATGGTTGTGATCCTGGGTGAGGAAGATCCACTGGAGAAGGAAATGGCAACCTACTCCAGTACTTGCCTGGAGAATCCCATGGACAGAGGAGCTTGGCAGGCTGCAGTCCATAGGGTCGCAAAGAGACATAACCAAACCTTAGCATAAACACATAGGTGACTGCTGAACACTTGGAAGCTTGCCAGTGCTTCAGAGGAACTGAATTTTTAATTTGATTTCATTTTAATTAATTTAAAATGTAATTATAAATAGGCAAAGGGGCTTCCCAGGTGGCAAAGCAGTAAAGAACCTGCCTGCCAAAGCAGGAGAGGCAAGAGATGTGGGTTTGATCCCTGGGTCAGGAAGATACCCTGGAGAGGGAAATGGCAACCCACTCCAGTATTTTTGCCTGGGGGCAGAGGAGCCTCACAGGCTACATACAGTCCACTGGATCACAGAGAGTCAGACATGTCTGAGCATGCACGCATACGTATGTGGCCAGTGGCTATCTTTCTAGATATAAACCCCACATACACCACCCAGGTGCAATCACTAGATCCAGATGGTTCAGTTCAGTTCAGTTGCTCAGTCATCTCCAACTCTTTGCGACCCCATGGACTGCAGCACGCCAGGCCTCCCTGCCCATCACCAGCTCCTGGAGCCTACCCAAACTCATGTCCATTGAGTCAGTGATGTCATCCAACCATCTCATCCTCTGTCATCCCCTTCTCCTCCTGCCTTCAGTCTTTCCCAGCATCAGGGTCTTTTCAGATGAGTCAGTTCTTTGCATCAAGTGGCCAAAGTATTGGAGTTTCAGCTTCAACATCAGTCCTTCCAAAGAACACCCAGGACTGATCTCCTTTAGGATGGACTGGTTGGATCTCCTTGCAGTCCAAGGGACTCTCAAGAGTCTTCTCCAACACCACAGTTCAAAAGCATCAATTCTTCGGTGCTCAGCTTTCTTTATAGTTCAACTCTCACATCTATACATGACCACTGGAAAAACCATAGCATTGACTAGATGGACCTTTGTTGGCAAAGTAATGTCTCTGCTTTTTAATATGCTGTCTAGGTTGGTCATAACTTTCCTTCCAAGGAGTGAGTGTCTTTTAATTTCATGGCTGCAATCACCATCTGCAGTGATTTTTGAACCCCCAAAAATAGTCTGCTACTGTTTCTACTGTTTCCCCATCTATTTGCCATGAAGTGATGGGACTGGATGCCAAAAATGATCTTCGTTTTCTGAATGTTGAGCTTTAAGCCAACTTTTTCACTCTCCTCTTTCACTTTCATCAAGATGGTTTTGGAGACTCAAAGTCTCAAAGTCCTTTTGATTCTCTCAAAATATTTTCTCCCTTCCTGTTAGAGAGTTGAGCCTTCAGTGTTTTCCTTGAGACTACCCCCCGTCAGCTGCGTTGGCATCTCCATTCCTGGCAGGTGCTTGAGGCTCTGACACACACTTTTCTTTTGGTTTTGACTTATAGCATTATTACCAGTTCTGGCCTTTGAGTTGCTTTATCACCATATTGCTTGAAAATCAGAAGACTGTCCGTACCATTTGCCTGATAACGACAACTCATTTTACCAGAATTGATGTTCATACAACAATAGTGGATTTATCCTGAAATCCAGAAGTGAATGCTCTTGTTATAGGAAAATGCTGTCTACTAAGTGTTTATAGTTTTATGGCACCCCTGAGAAGTATCAGGTTATGAGGCCTATTTATAAGATAATTTATGCTTTGCTAATTGTGTAGTTGCTTGTGTTGTGTCTGTTATCTGTGATGGCCACAGTGTTGCTGCATAACAAACAGCTGGAAAGCCTATTTTCTAATGATAATAAGTGCACATTGCTTGTGCGTCTGGGTGATTAATCAGCTTCTCTGTGGATTCTGGCTGGCTTCCCCACAGACCCAGGGATGGATGGTCTCTGCTCCCTATGTCAATAGCTCTCCTAGAAGCAGCAGACTCGTTTGAGCATGGCTTTTTCATAGCAGAGGCAGAAGCACAAATGTCTCTTGGAGGCTCAGCTTGGGACTGTCAGTCCACACATTCTGTGAAACAGAGCAGGGCACAAAATTGGCCCATATTGTTTGAAAATCATAGCAACCATTGCAGAAACTTCTCAGACATTTGAGCATCCCAAGAGCAAGTGTTCTTGCCTGGAGAATGAGAATCCCAGGGATGGCGGAGCCTGGTGGGCTTTTTGTCTATGCAGTCGCACAAAGTCGGGAGACGACTGAAGCGACGACTTAGCAGCAACAGCAGCTCAAGCCAGAAGTCACACAGGAAGTGCTGCTAACTTGCTCCTGGTCCTTTTTAACAAGATTTTAATTCAGAGGCCATGACCTCAACAATGGCAGCATTTTGCTGTGATCCTCATGAGCATGGCAGCTGAAAAACTCACAAGCATGAAAATCAGCCTGCTGAGGATTTATTCTGTAATCAAAGGATTCATAGACACCACCAGGCTATCAGCAGATGGAGAATCACCCAAGGATCTTGACCAGTGAGCCCAGGGAGCCTCTCAGAGTATCAATTAAAGTATAAGGCCAGAGCTCCTACTGCGAGTGCTTGCAAGAGGGTGAGTGTCGGATTGAAACCAGGAAGGGTGAAGCCACCTCTTTTTCTTTTTCATATTTTCCTTGAGTTCTGCTCTGCCTGTTATTCCTGGTTCCCATATTTTCAAAGTCATTTTTGCTCAGTGAACATCTACGGGATACCTGCTGTTTGCCTGTGGCTGATGTTCTAAATACTGATGGCTCCAGGGGACAAAGCTCTTCTCCAGGCCCATCTAAGGATGAGCAAGGAACCTGCAGTCAACAAATGGAAGGACACCCTAAGCATAAACGGTCCCAAGTGTGACGACAACAGTAAAATGGGTGGTGGGAGGAGAGACAGCAGAACTGAAACAGTTTAGTTCTGCAAGTCCTCTGAGAAAGCTAGTCAAGGACATTTAACCCCTGTTCTATCTGGTGTTAACCATGAATGTAAAATATCTGTGCAAGCAGGGAGGAGAGTGTGTGTGTTGCCCTGAGATTCACTGTAGGTGTGGGTCCCAGAGTCCCCCTTTCCCAGCAAGGACAGGGAGCACTGCTGTACACTGGCCAAAGAGCTGGCGTTTCAGGTAAGTGTTGGTGGTAATAGGAGGTGTGTGCCTGACCAGCCAAGAGCAGCATTTTCACCACAGCCTCTCCAGCGATCTGTGGAACAATCTGTGTTTGTGCAGGCTGACATGAAGAGTTTGCATCTGCCCTTATTATACTTTTTAATTGCTGAGATTTTAACGATGGAAGTGCTGACGCTAAAGTGCATCTCGAAAGCTTGATATGATTGGTAAAGTAAGAACATTTTGACCGGCTAAAAGCCGCTCTTCCCAGAAGTAGTTTCTAGACGGTGTCCAAAGATGGCAGGTGTTCCATTATAGATTTTAAACTTGCTGAGATGATGCTTCCCTTTCAAAGTAGACAATTATTCCTTGACTTTTCATATGTTTGACTGCTAAACATATCTTTAGGGATCTACCAGTTACACAGGACTACCTGCTAAACTGTGCCATATTCCACAGTGGCCAAATACCACTGCTGTTACTGCAGGTGTAGCATTAAAATATTTATTTTCTCCCTTTACATATTATATTTCCAACTTGTCACATATATGATATATGTACATGGACACAATTTCTCTCTGTGCATATTTTGGTGATCATATATATGATAAATATGTACAGATGACATATTTCTATACCTATTTGTCCTTCTTTGAAAAAAAGAAGTAGGCTTTTAAAAGTTGAATATATTTTGTAACTTAAGGCAGGCGAGGTATCAAGAATATAGACGAGTGAATGCAGGTTTCAGGCTGGCTGGATTTCAGTGCTACGCATGCCTTCGGGAGCATTGTATGTGACCAGCATCCTTACTCTTCCAAGCCTTGGTTTGCTCATCTTCAAAATGGGAAGAAGAAGAAGAATACCTCTACAATGTGGTCGTTGTGAGATGGAATGTATGAGTACTCAAGTGCTAAGCCCGGACCTGGGCACAAAGCAAACTCTCAGCCAGCTGTGTGTAAAGTGCAGATGTGACTGCATGCTATGACTGGGAAAAAAAAAAAAAAAAGGATCTACTGGAGAGAAATCTTCACCCAATATTTCTTATTGACGTCACCACTATTTCTTAGAAATAGGAGTGGAATTCTCAGCTTTCAGATGGAAGTGGAACTGGTTGTTGGTTAAAGTCAGTTTTCAGGACAAATAAAATTGATTAGAAAAAATATGAAATGTATGTGCCTGTGTGCACGTGCACACATGCTTGCATGTCAGGGATTATGCAGCTAGAACCAGAATGCTACTGGGCCTTTGGTCCATCTTCATTAACTAGACTTGAGTTCTCAGTTCTGTAGACTGAAACTCCCTCCTGTGGCTTCTGCAAAGTCCCTGGGGTACAAAATTTGGTCACTTCACTCCAAAAGTCCAATCTCCAAACCTGTTCTGAGTTTAGTCAACGTGGTTGATGATGTGGAGGCTCTGGCCTGCTCTGCCCTTCTGGATCCCTCTGCTCCCCTGTTTCCTTTTTTTCTTGCCTTTCTGTCTCAATGGCGTAAAGACCTCTTTCTTCCACTGTGTCGTGAATAGGCTCTCATGACTTAACTTTCCACCACAAGAGGGTTTTCTGTGTATTTGTTCCAGAGGAAGAAGAGTAGCGCATAGATGTTCATACCTTATTCCCCAAGTCCGTAGGAACAGGACTCCATATGATACAGTGTGACACCAGAGGAAGGCAGGACAGCAGCTGTCCTGAGGATACTCACCAATTCCACTGGCTTCATCATTCCCATTTCCAGTGATTCCTGTGAAATACTCTACATAAGTCACGATACATGTGAGCCCCTACACAATTTGGACGTGTGTGTGTGCTTGTGTGTGCACATGTGTTTTAATGATGATAATTGGGAACAAAACAGGAAAAGAAACAAAAATGGTAATCTTGGTTATTGACTCATTTGAGCATTTCTAATAGAGATCTTTTTCTCCTCTTTACAAAAATTTGTAATTTTAACAGAAGTCTATTCTTATTTTGCCTTATAGGCTTCTTGCATGGATGTCGGGTTGACAGCCTGCCATGAAACATGTCAGAATTTCAAAGTGTGAGGCTTGTTCTTCAGTTGGCTAGGAAGTCAGATGCTATAGAAAAATATACCAAAGAGCTATTTGTTGACTTTGGATAGAATGTAATCCACTCTTTGGAATGATGATTGGAAGTGTTATGACATTTGGAAAGGACATACTTTCACCATTGGTGTGGATCTCACAGCATATGTCTGCATGGCACTTGCATGCTATTTGTAGAGCGAAAAATAGCATTGACCCATCATTGCCAAATAGATTGGTATTTTCCCTCACTGCACTGCTCAGCCGTTGGAAATTAGAATTTTCCTCAACCTGCCGCTTAACCCAGTGCTAATAGAAGGATGTGCTTTACTCTGTTGCTTTAGCACCTGCATTTAGGTTCAGTGAGACAACCCTATCATAATTGGCACATGCCTGGTGTCTGACAGGTGTTTCGCAACAGAACTTGCTCATGTTGCCTAAGTGGTAGAAGGTTTATTGTGAATGATGTTCACATGGAAGTCTGTCCAGAGAAAGCGCATACTAGGCTTTGAGAAAGGTGCACGTTAAAATGTCTAGAAGTCCAGTGTAACTCTAGGGATCTCAGGAGAAGACTTTCTCACTTCTTCCTGCTGAAAATTCACTTACACCGGTTCCCCATCAGCTCTGAGCTGCTGTTCCGAGATGTGCTGTGCATGTCTCGCAACGCTGTGTGCTGTGGCCCAGCCTCAGTGCTGCTGTCTCCTGATCATTGACTCTGCACTGTCTCCACCTCTGCTATGCTTTCTTGTGCCTGACTCTCCTGTTCGAAAATGGCATCACGAACTTCTAATTCATGAACTTGCAAATTCAGCTCTATTCTCATCTTTAATTCATCTCCATGAAAGGGAATTCCTTTAGCTCTGTTTTGCCTTTTGCCAAGCTGCATCCTAGACTCTTGGTCAACTCATTATTGGCTGTCCTTGAATCAGGGACCCAGCCCAGTATGGTAAAGCTGGGACTGTGGTGCAGAAGGGCTGGGAATTCTAGAAAGAGAATAAAACATGCTAGCCTAATCATTGCATTTTCAACAGAGGCTTTGAGTAGGTTGGTTTCTCTAAAATCAGGCTTTTGGCAGAGTAGGAAATGAACTTAATGTTTCTGATCTTCATGTACAGTGGATTTAACCATTACCCAGTAGAGGCTTAACTAACCTTAGGTCACAATATAAATCCTTTCTACGGTTGCAGTTGACCTCAAGGGATACTAACCCACTCAATTTTTATTCATAATCAATAATGTGGAAGCCAAATATTCTCTTTGAAAAGATAGATGATCTTGTGGTGAAAAGGCCTGGAGTATTATTAGCCCAACAGACAACTATAATAAAATAGAACCAAGTAGTTTGGCTCAGAGTCCAAAGAATAGCCTGTGGACTGGGAGCTACATGAATATTTCACACTGAAAGCCAAAGAATTCAGTCTTAATCTAAATCAAGGGTGTTACCACCAGGTATATTTTCTCTGTGCAATAAAAGTTAGAGTGTCACTAGACAAGGAGACAGAATAAAAATTCAAGGTAAGTGCTTCCTAAGAAGCCCCTTTCTCTGCCCCTGATTATCCAAAGTTAACAAGATAAAATTTTATAATTATATATATGTTGCTTTTTTGGATAAAGCTGGCCTGCAGTATAACGAAAAGCTATTCATTTAGTGTATATCATGAAATATATTTAATCAGGTATGCTTTGAGGAAAGGGGTCCTACCTCCTGGTTACTCAGTATTTATCTAGAAGCGGTTTTTCTGCTGTATTTCTCTTCCCATCTGCCCTTACTCTGTGTGTTTCAGAATCACGACGACTGCAGCATGCATGATGGACCTGAGAAGATACCCCTTGGATGAGCAGAACTGCACCCTGGAGATTGAAAGCTGTGTGTATCTGTATTTCTTTTTCATGCACTTTGTGTTTTAGGCCTTCTTATCTTTATTTGGCAAGGCATATATAATTTTTATGACATATTTTTTAACTGTCTTAAAGATTAGAGGTTTAATCCTTCACTCTGCAAATTTTACTTTCATGATAGAGAGAGGGCAAAAGAGAGAGACAGAGAGAGGCTCAGGATAAAGAGTTCTCCACTCTAATTTGACTAAGAGTCTGTCTGCTGTGCTGAAATAAAATAAGACAAATGCTCTCCATCTCGGTCTCTTCAGTGAGAAGAAAATGAACTCTGAGAGGTGGTGTCTCACAATGTGCTTCATCAGGCACAAGTTGCTGTACTCCTGGGACCCTCTGCAGTTGGAGTAAACCTCATTTCGCAATAGGAGCTCAGCTTTACAAGCCAGCTATTTCTGCATCTTGGCAATTTTCTTCAATTTGGAGAGTATTCAGATGCCTTATTGATAATTCAGTGTTCAGTATCACTTCTCTTGTGAGGGGCAAGAGCTGCACCCAACATAGTCTAAGAAGCAGATGTCCTGCTCCCTGACCTGATCCCTGGCATATCCAGATATGGCTGCTGCTGCTGTGTCTTCTCCTGGCCCACTGTAGATCAGTTTATCAGCTTCGGGTGGATTTAGGTTGTCAGCATTTGTATTGAATTTGGGGGGATGGCAAGTGACTAACTTTGCCATGCATTTATTGCATGTATGGTGAGAAGTGCTGGGGAGCTGCCCTGGTGGCAGGCTGGTGTTTAGACCTCTCAGTAAGCCTCTTGCTTCCACACAACACAATGACCATGATTTCTGAGAGCTGTGCTTTTGGAAAGTGAAGGATGGATGCATAGGATATTTAGCATGAAGACTTCAGGGAAAGATGATGTTGAAGGGCCACTTTAGGAAGTTAAGTAGATTCTGTGTGGTCAGAGGACACAACTCCAAGGAGTTGAAAGTTTCAGGAAGGCAAATTTGGATGTGAGTGAGAGAGCAGCTCCTGTTTCAACTGAGAACAATAATGGGTGGCCTTGGAGACTGTAGATTGTGTTACCACAATCTTTAATTGAAGTGGAGGATGGGCAGGAAGGTCGTTTTTAAAGCAACTGAACAGAAGAGGGATTCTCCCAATTTTCTAGTGACCTGACTACACACGTGTTATTAAAGTCAAGATGCAAATATATGGAAGAGTGGGCCGCGTGAAGATTCGGATGCACCCTCAGAGGGCGTGTAAGCTCTGCACACGGCTCGCTGGTCTGAGCCACAGCAGGAAGGCTAGAGAGGCTGGACTGTGTGTGCAGGGGAGGTGGCATGCACTTACAAGACACAGCAGGGTTAGCTTTGTGGATTCTTGGGGTCCTTGTAAGGACTTTGAACTCGTTTTGCTAATTGCATTGGGAAACATTTGAGGGCTTTAAGCAGAAAAGTGACTTGGTGAGATCTGTGCTTTATTAGTGATCGCCATGGCCACTGGGTGAGAATGGAGCGCCATGCAGTCGGAGGGGAGGGTGGGGACAGAAGCTGTGCCCACCATAATCCTGGAGGGAGGACAGCAGATGGACCAGGGAGCTGGCAGGGACTGTGGAGGCAGTCATCCCCACAGCTTTGGTCTGTTTGTATCATGTTAGATATTTAGCGTCTGCCTCATATTATATGTTCAAATAAAAAAGTTATTATATTCATGGGTTATTTTTCTACCGTGTGGTTTTTAATTGACGTTACCACTAAAGTTGACCCAATTCTTCAGAAGACTCCTGAGTGCTGCAAATAACATCAGACACTGTTTTCCTATTCAGTCATTCTCAAGAAGTGTTGATTGATTACCGAGTGAGCGTGAGACCATGCCAAGAGCTGGTTTTGAAGCTATGATCTGGCTAATAACCATTCCTCTTTCTGCTGAGAGCACTGCTCAAATCTCTAAGGGCCAAGAGAGTCCCCACAAAAGGCATTTTTAAGGTTGGCCAAACTCATGGCCAGGAACACTTCATGACACCATCCAAAATTGCCCGGCAGTTATCAAACATTGATTGGGCAAGTTCACCCTCGGTGTTCTTTTTCATAGTTGTTGAGAGAGCTGCCTTTCCAGAATTCTTTAGAGTTTTTACTTTTTCTTCCAACCATCTTATTCAGTGCTGTGAATATGTTTTTGCTTCACATTTCTGTGCAAAGTCCAGGTCAGCCCCACAATTAGGCTTTCCAGGCAGAACTTTGGTCAGAGCACTCAGCCTCTCCAGTCTCTGCTTTTCAGCACCAGCCTGGTCCAAATCAGAAAACAAAGTTAACACGAGAATATCCAAAAGTTAGTTCTTCTAATGATAATGCATAGACAAGCACATCAACAAGTTTCCTTCACACATGGGCAAGCTGTTGCTTCCATTTCACTAGCGACGGTTTCTTTAGACAAGATGATGCTTCATTTCTGCCCTGTCCCTGCTTCTGTCTCCTGGCAGATGGCTACACCACAGATGACATCGAGTTTTACTGGCGCGGGGGTGACAAGGCTGTGACCGGCGTGGAGAGGATTGAGCTCCCACAGTTCTCCATTGTGGAGCATCGTCTGGTCTCAAGGAATGTCGTCTTTGCCACAGGTGAGTCTCGTGTCCCCTAGTGCGCTCTGGAGGGATAGTGGCTGCCTCGGCCACATTGCTGTTGTGAACTACTCTGCTGCTAATTCACAGTGCTTGGTCCTCCAAAAAGGACCATCGTCAGTCACACGTCATCATCTTCTGTACCCCTTTCACTGTATCTAGAGGGAATGGATGAGCTCTGATGGGTGGGAAGGAGCAGCTGATCAGAAGATGCTCTCTGTGCTTGTTGAGAAGCTGAAAGGCTGAGGTTGAATTTAACCAACCATTGTTTGATAATATAAGCAGCTTTCTCTCTGGGCAGACAAGAGGCCACTGATAGCCTTGGAGGCAGGAAGGAAGGGGAGGGAGGAAGACCTGAGGAGGCAAGTGCTGTGCTCGTCAAAGTGAGAGACCTTCTCCCCTCTTCTGGGCTGGCAGTCAGCCCTGGTTCCAGGAACATGAGCCCCTGTCTTTAGTGATGCCTCTTGAAACACAATCATCTGCTCCTGCTGTCACCTGGGAAGCCGTCCCACCCTGGGCTTCACTGTCATCTTTGTTTCAGCTGTCTGAAGACTGAGAAGTCTGTGCTTGCTGAGGTTTTTTTAAAATTTCCATCCGTATCTCTTATAGTGGGTGATGCTTTCTCAGTGTTCTTGCTAAAGGCTGTGTTGTAACTGAGAAGATAAACGGAAGTACTCTGTAAACTAAAGGCCACAAACTCTGGGTGGAGGATTCTCAGTGAGGGCAGAGCTGGGACCTCCCATCTGAGCTTTTTCCTGACCATGCAGCTTAAACCACACCAAGTGCAAAGTGGCTAGCCCTGGTACTGGCATTCATGTAGCCCATGGCCTGCACTCTGCCTGTGGCCTCTAGCCTGAGTGCCCGGGACTCACAGCTGCCTGTCTCCCTTAACCTGGCCACCTTCTACTCACTCTTCAGCTTAATCAAGATGCTCTCCCTCTGTGAAGGCTTTGGCCTCTGCTCTGCCCACACACTGCCTCCCAGGCAGGCTTAGGTGATGGCTCTACACCCTGGCAGTGCTGCGCTAACCCTGTAGGAGGGGCCTGGCCTGGGCACAGCTGACCGCACTCCTTAGCCCTCCCTGTGGGATGCCACGGACATGCAGCCAGTCCTCATGGGGCCAGCTTCCCTCCTCTCTGTCTAGCCTCACAGACCAAGGAATGTGCAAGTAGACAGATGCCTGAATGTTTAAGATCTGTCTTCATGCACTGCTACCTTCTCCTATTTCTCAAGGCATCCAGCAGACTCTAAAGAAGACACATGGAGGTCCTCACCTTGGATGGGTAGGAAGGCCAAAAGGCACGTGGGCTTATCATTAAGGAGTAGTTTCCACAACCAAGAAAATTGCCCTGTGATGTGTTGCAGAAAATGATTTATTACTTTTAAAACTGGGTTTCAAACTGTTCCATGCTCCAAGTGATGTGAGCAGCGGTCTGCTCAGAACTCAGGGGTAGTCTTGTCTCAGTGTAGGAGTCCTGCCCGTGCCTGCCTTTGTGAGAAGACTGCAGATAGGGCTGTTCAGGCACTGCCAAGAGGCCCTTTTATTGCATTTCCATGCAGCCTCCTTAAAAGCCTGATGAGGCATCCGTGGAGGGTGGGTGCTTCCACGTGGAAGTACAACCATGTAGAATGGCCTTCCTGAATCCTTTGCTTGAAAGCACTTGGGGACACATTTTTCTAGGTGCAATCTGTCTTTCTTTTAAGTAGGTATATGGTGGAAGATATCCTAAACATATCTGGAGATGATGCCCACTGCAGAAATGGGGGACACACTTAAACTCGTGATGCTGAGAGTGAGCCTGCCCTCAGAACGTGGTATTTAGTCCTCTTTTCAGTTCTTGATGACTTTCTGCATTCGCAAGGTGTCGCCGGGGGCTCACCGTCAGTATCAGTTCTCTCATCCTTCAAAACGTCTGCATTTTAAAACTATTCTAATTTGCTTACTTATGTAGAAATGTCATAGGCCACTTTGTTACAAAACTATTTCAAAATTAAATATTATACCAATTATTTCCTTTCCATAAGTCTTCTGAATTAATGAGATTTCGATCAGTCAACTGGATTGAAGGACTCTCAAGCCTGAAAGAGAATTCTCAGAAAAGGGATTAGGAAAGACCCAATGCTCTGGCTTCCCTTGTGGCTCAGATGGTAGAGAATCCATCTGCCTTGCAGGAGACTCAGGTTTGATCCTTAGGTCAGGAAGATCCTCTGGAAAAAGGAATGGCAACCCACTCCAATAGTCTTGCCTGGAGAATCCCATGACAGAGGAGCCTGACAGGCTACAGTCCATGGCGTCGCAGACAGCTGGATATACTAACACTTTCACTTTCAATGCCCTGGAGTTTTCTAGAGACGCCCCTTCTCAGGGTCTTGAGGGCAAAATTCCAAGCCTCACCCACCTCTCCCTCCTCCTGTCTCTTTGAGGACCTTGTAGACAGCTCCTTGCCATGGTTTCCCAAGGGGTACAGTCCTAATCCATCTCCTCTGAGTAACATGGGTTGCAGGCTGCAGGGCAGGAAAAACATGAATATTCACCACACAGAGTCATGAATAGTCACTCAACAGCTGGCATAAACAAAGTATGGGGCTGAACCCTGGGTCAGAGAGGGAACAGGGCATGACTGGTCCAGTGGGACTGCTCAGAGCCAGCAAATATTCAGCAGCGTGCGCTGGACAACATCAGGTAGCCTCTTACCTAGAGGGGTGTTTAGCAGGAATTAAGCCACAGTAAGAGAGCTCCTTGTTCAAGAGACAGTATATAAAATGTTTAAAAACTCAGACCCTGGAGCCAGAATTGCCAGAGCTTAAGTACAGACTCTGGAACTTTCTAGCAAGGTAACCTGCAGCAGGCGATCTCTGAAGAAAAAAATGAAGATATTGATGATATATATTTGGTAGAATTGTAGAGAATTACATGAGTTTGTATAAATAAAAAGCCTAGAATAGTGTCTGACCCTTGGTGAACACTGATTGTTCTGTGCTGTGCTCAGTTGCTCAGTCGTGTCTGACTCTTTGCAGCCCCACGGACTGCAGCCTCCTAGCCTCCTCTGTCCATGGGGAGTCTCCAGGCAAGAATACTGGAGTGGTTTGCCATGCCCTCCTCCAGGGGATCTTCCCAACCCAGGGATCGAACCCAGGTCTCCTGTGTTGCAGGTGGATTTTTTTACTGACTGATCCACCAGGGAATCCCTGGTTAGCTTTCATCAATTAAATTGTGTGGGTCCAGAAAATAGATACTCTAATGGTTGTCCAGAGCTTTAAATATTAGAAAAATGTATGACATTATTCTCCTGAATTATTGAAAATTATGTAACTGACTCCTAATTGTTATCTGAGGGTTTCTTGAGAATAGCACTTGTTTGGGGTTCATACCTGTATCCCTAATACATATTCCAGCATCTAGCCCACTCAGTAGTTTGAAAACTGAATGGTTATAGAATTATGAGAGGACATTTCAGGGTCATTACTAACTATGTAGTCATCCCTAATTAAATGAATCATTTCTGCAAAAGAGATACTATATAAATTAATAGCATTATATATACAAATATTTAATGTATTAAAATATAATTTTAGAAAGAAAAATCCCCATAAAACCTCATTGTACCTGGGGAGGAAATTATGTATATTTTGTCTGTCCAGAAGGAAGGAGCCTTGTTCCATGAGTGCATTTTTAAAGACAACAAAGAAATAACTGAGTTAGTTCATTTCAACAATAATTATTCAGTTTCTCCCATGATTCAGCATACAGGCTTTGGAAAAATAATATTTTGATCCTCTTATAACTCAAAGAAAATGAAGTAAGACTTTATTACTCATTCTGACGTCTATCTGAGTCTTCAAAGATCTTAATGATCTGGATAAACATGCTGGTGTGGGCACTCACCTAGAGCCAGACATCCTGAAATGTGAAGTCAAGTGGGCCTTAGGAAGTTTCACTATGAACAAAGCTACTGAAGGTGATGGAATTCCAGCTGACCTATTTCAAATCCTAAAAGATGATGCTGTTAAAGTGTGGAACTCAACTTGCCAGCAAATTTGGAAAACTCAACAGTGGCCACAAGATGGAAAAGGTCAGTTTGCATTCCAATCCCAAAGAAGAACAGTGTCAAAGAATGTTCAAACCACCAGACAATTGCATCATCTCACATGCTAGCAAAGTTATGCTCAAAATCCTTCAAGCTAGGCTTAAACAGTATGTGAATGTTAATTTCCAGATGTTCAATTGGATTTAGAAAAGGCAGAGATCAAATTGCCAACATATGTTGGATCATAGAAAAAGCTAAAGAATTCTAGAAAAATATCTACTTCTGCTCCATTAACTATGCTAAAGCCTTTGACTATGTGGATCACAACAAACTGTGGAAGATTCTTAAAGAGATGGAAATACCAGATCACCTTACCTGCCTCCTGTGAAACTGTTTGCAGGTCAAGAATCAACAGTTAGAACTGGACATGGAACAACAGACTGATTCCAAATTGGGAAAGAGTATTTCAAGTCACCCTCTATGTTGTCAACCTGCTTATTTAACTTCATGTGAAACACAGGGCTGGATGAAGCATAAACTGGAATCAAGAGTACTGGGAGAAATATCAGTAACCTCAGATTAACACTACCCTTATGGCAGAGAGTAAAGAGGAATTAAAGAGCTTCTTGATGAGGGTGAAAGAAGAGAGTGAAAAAGCTGGCTTGAAACTCAACATTCAAAAAACTAAGATCATGGCATCCAGTCCCATTCAGTTCAGTTCAGTTCAGTTTAGTCGCTCAGTCATGTCTGACTCTTTGTGACCCTTACTTCATGGCAAATAAATGGGGGAAAATGGAAACAGTGACAGACTGTATTTTCTTGGGCTCGAAAATAACTTTGACTGGTGAATGCAGCCATGAAATTACAAAACACTTGCTCCTTGGAATAAAACCAATGACAGACCTAGACAGCATATTAAAAAGCAGAGACATTACCTTGCTGACAAAGGTCTACCTAATCAAAACTATGGTTTTTCAGTAGTCATGTGTGGATGTGAAAGTTGGACTATAAAGAAAGGTGAGCGCCAAAGAATTGATGCTTTTGAACTGTGGTGCTGGAGAAGACTCTTGAGAGTCCCTTGCTCTGCAAGGATATCAAACCAGTCAATTCTAAAGGAAAACAGTCCTGAATATTCATGGGAAGGACTGATGTTAAAGTTTGAAGCTCCAATCCTTCGGCCACCTGATGCGAAGAACTGACTCATTGGAAAAGACCCTGCTGCTGGGAAAGACTGAAGGCAGGAGGAGAAGGGGATGACAGAGGATGAGATGGTTGGATGGCATCAGCGACTCAATGGGCATGAGTTTGAGCAAACTCTGGGAGGTAGTGAAGGACAGGGAAGCTTGGCATGCTGCAGTCGATGCAGTTGCAAAGAGTTGGACAGAAGTGAGTGACTAAACCACAACTGACTTCTAACCATAACAGTGGCATGTCCCAGGGAGACTGGTACGTGGTAATTACATTAGCCCAAATTAAAGCATAGGAAAACTGCTGCTCAACAATGTTAATGATTTTACCGAATTAATTTACACAGTAAAGCTAGAAATTCTGAATCCTTTTGACACAGATTTTTAAAAGCTAGCATTTTTAAGTGTTATTTAAATGATTATTTTCCACACTTTTGTATATTAATGTTATAAGGTTTGTTATACAAGGTGTAGACAGTTGAGATGACAAATGATGTCTGTGGTGCCCATCTACAACATCTATGTCTTTCCTTCCTTACCTCCCAGTATTAAAGGGCTGTAATTTTTGATGAGCTGTGCTTTTATGCAAGTCTCTAAAAATAGACTTTGGTAATGGAGGCCTCCAAATTCTTAATTCGGGGATCTAGAATCGATTCATCCAATGTCCAGAAATCCTCAGTGGCAAGAAGTGTGTCTCTGCCTTCTATATACCATGCATTTTGCTGGCAGATTAGTGGCTGTGAAACTTTTTTTTTTTAATTTTTACTGAACTGTAGTGGATTTACAATTGTGTTAGTTTCTGGTGTACATCAAAGTGATTCAGTTATATATATATATATATATATACACATACACACACACACATATATACTTTTTCATATTTTTTTCCGTTACGATTCACTGTAGGATATTGAATATAGTTCCTTATACAGTAGGACTGTATGTATTATTGTGTATCTGTTAATCTCAAACTCAAACCTAATTAATCCTTCCCTTACCTTCTTCCACTTTAGTAACCTTAAGTTTGTTTTCTATGTCTGTAAGTCTACTTCTGTTTTGTAAATGAGTTCACTTGTATCATATTTTAGATTCCACATATAAGTGATAGCATATGGTACTTATCTTTGTCTGACTTACTTCACTTGGTGTGATAATCTCTAGATCCGTCTACGCTACTGAAAATGGCATTATTTCATTCATCTTCATGACTGACTCACAGTATATATATATATATATATATATATGTGTGTAAAATTTTTATCCATTTGTCTGTAGATGGACATTCAAGTTGCTTCCATGTCTTGTCTGAGTAAATAGTGCTCAGGACACACTGTTTCCCTGAATCCACTTTCCAGCTCCAGAACCTGTGATATCTTGCCTTTGCCTTCAGCACAAAATCCAGTGTCCTTTACCGTGGACCCAGTTCTAGCTCTAACCTCTTCTCTTTAGTTTAGCTCTTAAGCATTCCCAGCACAGAGCTTTCTTTCAGTTGCTGCACTCAGCTCTTTTTCTCTCCTCCACTCACTCCTGCATACTGCCTGAAGACTTTTGCCCTTGTTAGAGCCCACATTTGATGTTTCTCTTCCTCTTTTTCTATCCATATCAAGTACATTCACCAGTGGACAGTTGAATGGGATAACAGAGTTTAGATTATTCTGTGACTACCTTCTTTAACTGAACATTATGCTTGTGAAGTCCGTTTGTATCACTGTGGCTCACTTACTTTCCTTGCCACACGTGTGTGTGTGCACGCTAAGTCACTTGAGTTGTGTTGAGGTCTTTGCAACCCTATGGACTGTAGCCCACCAGGCTCCTCTGTCCATGGAGATTCTCCAGACAAGAATATTGGAGTAGGAATGTTTCCTTCTGCCTTAAGAATATTTTTAAAATATTTAGTTTTAAAATTTTAAAATTTAAAAATATTTTCTTTAGTGTAAGTCTCCTGGTCAGATTTCTTCAAGTTTTTTTTTTTTTTTTAATAAGCTGTATATGACTTTATATCATGTTTATTCTTACAGGATGAATTTACTGTTACAGAAAGATAGATTAGCATTTTTTCCTTTTCCATTTGAAGATATGACTTCACTTACCCCAGTGTCTATTATTTCTATTGAGAAGAGAGTTGTAGGTCTAATTGGTGCTGCTTTCAAATTGATCTATTTTTCCTCCCCTGACTAGATAGTTATAATTTTTATCATTGTTTTTTATTTCATTGCCATTTATGATATACCAAGGTATAGTTTTCTCTTTAATTATTCTTCTGGAGTTTGTAGGTCTTCTTGAGGTCTTTCAGCAGTTTTAGAGTACTATCAGCCACCATTCCCTTTGCTCCATTTTCTGTCTCTTTTTCTCCTTTTAGGATTCCAATTTCAATTCTAACGATTTCAACTTTGGGTCTTATCGCTATATCTTCTAAATATCTCATGTCATTTTCTGAATTTTTTGTTTTATTTTTGCTTCATGTGTCACTCTGGAAATTTTCTTCTGGTTTTTCTTTCAGTTCAATAATTCTTTCTTTGTCTGTGTCTAATCTGGTAATATTATATCTGAGGAAAGTGTAGATAAAGTTCAAAATCTATGATGATGATTTCTTTTTCAGAGAGAATTTATGCTTTCCTTTCTCAGGCAGCTAGAGGCATTAGCAGTCCAAACTAGCTTCATTTACTTTCTGGGACTCAGTAATTCTGAGTTCAGATTCATTCCTTGAGTATGCTTGCTTGAATCCTTTTGATTTATCTTTATATTTTGGACAGAGCTCTTTGGAATCCCTGTCTCCAGTTTTCGCTCCCTTTGTTCCATGAGTCTATCAGATGTTCTAACTAGCTTCTCATCTTTCTGTAAACTACATCCACCTGAAACATGGAGCTCAGCTCTCTCAGTTTAACTTCTCGCCCAAACCTTGGCTCAGATTTTTACTAGGTTGTTATCCCTCCAGTGCCTCTAAGGATAGGGATTTAAGTTTTGCCCATTTTTTCCAGTTGTTTCCAGTGGAAGGGTTACATATCTCACAATATTCAAATACCATAGCTTATGTTTTCACTCTTCTCTACTGTTGCACAAAAAATTATGGTGGTTTCAATATTTAATTCTTACTTAGCTATGACTATTAGCTACATGAGAGTAGAAAAGAAAATTTGGTATACATTCTTTACAATCACACTTCAGAAAATATGAATCATTTAATTCTGTATTTTTCTAATAACATTATAGAGAGGAAACACTTAGCCATAATAGTATACTATTAAAGAAAGCGTATAAAGCTCAAAATCAAGAGATCTGAGTCCTTGGTTGAAAGGACTGTGAAGGAATTGTGAAAATGTGAGCAGAGTACTTCAGCAGCAGACAGTAAGGAGATTAGGTTAAAAGAAATGCTGGGTTAAGTTTATTTCAACAAGTATATACAGCTAATAACCAAAGAGACCTTTAAATATCACTCTTGACACACGACCACTGCGTTGGGACTTCAGCTTTTGTGCAAGTCTTGAATGCACATCCTGCTGATGCACAAAATTTGCTCTCTTACAGTTTTTGCCAAATCTGAAATTGACTCCTAACTTTTGGTTTTCTTTGAGCTTAAAAGACTGAAAATTTTGATAAACTCATGGAGAACAGATTACTTAATATGCTTCTCTAATTATGTGATGTTTTTCCTCTTTTTTCTGGACTGATATATTCTGACTTTATTTCAAGATACTTCTGCCATGATTAGAAGAAAGAGAAAGAAAAGGATTCAAAACTAAGTGATGATAAAAATTTTCTGTTAAGATATGTGAATTTTCTATTCTTCAAAAATCAGCTTCCTGCATCTATTGACATTATCATATGGTTTTTATCTTTCAATTTGTTAACATAGTGTATCACATTGATTCATTTGCATATATTGAAGAATCCTTGCATCCCTGGAATAAACTCAGTGTGATCATGGTGTATGAGCTTTTTGATGTGTTGCTGAATTCCATTTGCTAAAATTTTGTTGAGGATCTTTGCATCTATGTTCATCAGTGATATTGGCCTATAATTTTCTTTGTGTGTGTGTGTGTGTTTTTTTCTGGTTTTGGTATCAGGATGATGGTGGCCTCATAGAATGAGTTTGGAAGTGTTCCTTCCTCTGCAAATTTTGAAAGAGTTTTAGAAGGATAGGCATTAGCTCTTCTCTAAATGTTTAATAGAATTCTCCTATGAAGCCATCTGGTTCTGGACTTTTGCTTTTTGAGAGATTTTTATCACAGCTTCAATTTCTGTGCTTGTAATTGGGTTGTTCATAATTTCTATTTCTTCCTGGTTCAGTCTTGAAAGATGGAACTTTTCTAAGAGGCTATCCAGGTTATTTCTTCCAAGTTATCCATTTTATTGCCATATAGTTGTTCATAATGGTCTCTTATAATCCTTTGTGTCTCTGCTTTGTCTGTTGTAACCTCTCCTTTTTCATTTCTAATTTTGTTGATTTGATTCTTCTCTCTCTCTCTTTTTTTTTCTTGATGAGTCTGGCTAAAGGCTTGCCAATTTTGTTTATTTTCTCAAAGAATCAGCTTTTAATTTTATAAACCTTTACTGTTGTTTCTTTCATTTCTTTTTTCATTTATTTCTGCTTGGCTCTTTATGATTTCTTTCCTTCTACTAATTTTGGGGGTTTTTGTTCCTTTTCCAATTGTTTTAACTGTAAAGTTAGGTTGTCTATTCGATGTTTTTCTTGCTTCTTGACGCAAGACTGTATTGCTATAAACTTCCCTCTTAGGACTGCTTTTGCTGCATCCCACAGGTTTTGAGCTGTTGTATTTTCATTGTCACTTGTTTCTAGAAATTCTTTGATTTCCTTTTGATTTCCTTAGTAACCTGTTGGTTATTTAGAAACATATTGTTTAATCTCCATGTGTTTGTGTTTCTTACAGTTATTTTCTTGTAATTGATATCTAGTCAATGCAACATTGTGGTCAGAGAAGATACTTGCTACGATTTCAACTTTATTATATTTACTGAGGTTTGATTTGTGACCCAAAATGTGGTCTATTCTGGAGAATGTTCCACGTGCACTTGAGAAGTTATATTCTTCTGCATTTTGATGGAATGTCCTGAAGACATCGATGAGATCCATCTCATCTAATGTATCATTTAAGACTTGTGTTTCCTTATTCATTTTCTGTTTAGATGATCTGTCCATGTGGTGTGAGTGGGTGTTAAAGTCTCCAACTATTATTGTGTTACTGTCAATTTCTCCTTTTGTGTCTGTTAGTGTTTGTCTTGTGTATTGAGGTGCTCCTATGCTGGGTGCATAGATACTTACAGTTGTTATGTCTTCCTCTTGGATTGATCCCTTGATCATTATGTAGTGTCCTTCTTTATCTCTTATAATCTTCTGTATTTTAAGGTTTATTTTGTCTAATGTGAGGATTACTACTCCAGCTTTCTTTTGCTTCCCATTTGCATGGAATATATTTTTCCACCCTCTCACTTCCAGTCTATATGTGTCTTATGGTCTGAAGTAGGTTTCTTGTAGACAGCATATATATGGGTCTTGCTTTTGTATCCACTCAGTCAGTGTCTTTGACAAAATTCAGCACCCATTTATGATTAAAACTCTTCAAAAAATGGGCATAGAAGGAGCCTACCTCAACGTAGTAAAGGCCATTTATGATAAGCCTACAGCAAACATTATTCTCAGTGCTAAAAACTGAAAGCATTCCACCTAAGATCAGGAACAAGACTCAGGGTGTCCACTTTCGCCACTGTTATTCAACATAGCTCTGGAAGTCCTAGCTACAGCAATCAGAGAAGAAAAAGAAATAAAAGGAATCCAGATCAGAATGGAAGTAAAGCCTTCTCTGTTTGCAGATGACATGATACTGTACATAAAAAGCCCTAAAGAGAGTATCAGAAAATTACTAGAGCTAATCGTGAATTTAGCAAAGTTGCAGGATACAAAATCAATATACAGAAATCACTTGCAGTTCTATATACTAACAATGAGAAATCAGAAAGATCAGTTAAGGAATCAATCCCATTCACCATTGCAACAAAAAGAATTAAATATCTAGGAATAAACTTACCTAAGGAGACAAAAGAACTGTACACAGAAAATTATAAGACACTGATGAAAGAAATCAAAGATGAGATAAACAGATGGAGAGAATCAATATTGTTAAAATGAGTATACTACCAAATGTAATCTACAGATGTATTGTGATCCCTATCAAATTACCAATGGCATTTTTTACAGAACTAGAACAAAAATTTCGCAATTCATATGGAAATGTAAAAGACCCCAAATAGCCAAAGAAGTCTTGGGAAAGAAAAATGGAGCTAGAGGAATCAATCTTCCCGACTTCAGATTATGCTACAAAGCTACAGTCATCAAGACAGTATGGTACTGGCACACACAAAAAAAGAAATATAGACCAATAGAACAAGATAGAAAGCCCCAAAATGAAACTCATGCACCTATGGGTACCTTATTTTTGACAAAGGAGGCAAGAATATGCAATGGGGCAAAGATAGCCTCTTCAATAAATGGTGCTGGAAAAACTAGACAGCTACATATAAAAGAATGAAATTAGAACACCTCCTAACACCATACATAAAGATAAAATGGATTAAAGACCTACATGTAAGACCACAAACTGTAAAACTCTTAGAGGGAAACATAGGCGGAACACTCGATGACATAAAGCAAGATCCTCTATGACCCACCTCCTAGAGTAATGGAAATAAAAACAAAAGTAAATAAGTGGGACCTGGTTAAACTTAAAAGCTTTTGCACAGCAAAGGAAACTTTAAGCAAGGTGAAAAGACACCTATCAGAATAGGAGAAAATGATAGCAAAGGAAACAACTGACAAAGGATTAATTTCCAAAATATGCAAGCAGCTCATACAACTCAATACCAGAAAAGCAGACAACCCAATCAAAAAGTGGGAAAAAAGACCTAAAGAGACATCTCTCCAAAGAAGACATACAGATAGATAGCTAACAGACACGTGAAAAGATGCTCAATATCGCTCACTGTTAGAGAAGTGCAAACCAAAAATACGATGAGATATCACCTCACACCAGTCAGAATGGCCCTCATCAAAAAATCTACAAACAATAAATGCTGGAGAGGGTGTGGATAAAAGGGAACACTCTTGCACTGTTGGTGGGAATGTAAATTGATACAGCCACTATGGAAGACAGTATGGAGATTCCTTAAAAAACTAGGAATAAAACCACCATATGACACAGCAATCCCACTCCTAGGCATATACCCTGAGGAAACCAAAACTGAAAAAGACACATGCATCCCATTGTTCATTGCAGCTCTACTTACAATAGCTAGAACATGGAAGCAACCTAGATGTCCATCAACAGATGAATGGATAAAGAGGTCATGTACATAAACACAATGGAATATTACTCAGACATAAAAAGGAATGCATTTGAGTCAGTTATAATGAGGTGGATGAACCTAGAACCTATTATACAGAGTGAAGTGAGTCAGAAAGAGAAAGAGAAATGCTGTATTCTAATGCATATATATGAAATCTAGAAAAATGGTACTGAAGACTTTATTTACAGGGCAACAATGGAGAAACAGACATAGAGAATAGACTTATGGACATGGGGAGAGGGGGAGGAGAGGGTGAGATGCATGGAGAGAGTAATGTGGAAACTTACGTTACCATGTGTAAAAAGGATGGTCAATAGGAATTTGTTGTATGGCTCAGGAAACTCAATCAGTGGCTGTGTATCAACCTAGAGGGGTGGGGAGGGAGATGGGAAGAAGTTTCAAAAGGGAGGGGATGTATATATATACCTATGGCTGATTCATGTTGAAGTTTGACAGAAAACAGCAAAATTCTGTAAAGCAATTATCCTTCAATAAAAAATAAATAAATTTTAAAAATCAACTTTCAAAATACTACTTTGCTTCACAATTATGATTATAAAACAAATGAAGCAAATTACAAAATTTTTTAAAAATCTGCATGTCACACCCTTAAAACTGCACTTAATTTTCTGTAGAGTCCATTCATGAACTCTGTGCTTTAGTTTATCCTAAACTAAAGCCCATGATCAAATTATTGTGGTGTATAAATAACATAGTGCTGATATTATTTGAAATGTTAGAAGAAGGAATTATCATCCATATTTTTTTTTGTCTTTTAAAGCTCAGAGATAAATTCCCATTATTTTTCCCCATTGACGTTTACTAGAAGGATCCTCAGAGACAAGTCACCTGTGCTTACTGGCCAAATACTACTAATCCCTCAGTGCAAAATGGCTGAAGTAGAGAAAATTAAGTCTCAGCACCAAAGGGAGCTTAGCTATCTTATCTTGTTACTATGAAATAATTTTCCTTTAAGGGCTCCTGACCTACAGAAGCCAGATTTCTTCAGAAATGCCCAACACCTCCTTTGCAAAAATACGTCTTATCTAACTTCATATTTTGGAATTGCTTTGAAGACTTCCACACAATTTTTAAAAAATATGTTCAATAGTAAAAACAGTTGGGTTACAGAGTCCTGAGCACAGAAAGCACCACAGAGGAGAGAAAGGAAAGGAACAAGTAACTTGCTTTTATTGAGTGGGTATTTGGGGCCATCTAGTATGTTTGGGGGCTTCCCTCATAGCTCAGTTGGTAAAGAATCCTCCTGCAATGCAAGAGACCCTGGTTTGATTCCTGGGTCAGGAAGATCCCCTGAAGAAGGGATAGGCTACCCACTCCAGTGTTCTTGGACTTCCCTTGTGGCTCAGCTGGTAAAGAATCTGCCTGCAATGTGGGAGACCTGGGTTTGATCCCTTGGTTGGGAAGATTCCCTGGAGGAAAGAAAGGCTACCCACTCCTTATTCTGGCCGAGAGAATTCTAGGGACTATAGTCCGTGGGGTCACAAAGAGTCGGACACAGCTGACAGACTTTCACTTTCAGTATGTTTGATACCAGTAAAGTACATGTAATACATATTCTTTTTCTTATAACAGAGTTCTTAAGGTGCAATTTATAAACCATAAAATGTAACCATTTAAAGTATGTAATACAGTTGTTTTTATTGTATTTATAATTTTGTAATCATGATGTTCCTCAAATCCATTTCCAAATATTTTCATCACCCTCAAAGCTCTGTACTCAGTAGCAGTCATTCTCCACTCCCCCAACCTGCTTCCCCTAACACTGTGGGCAACCACTCATCTAATTGCTGTTGCAATAGGCTTGCCTATACTGTGCCGTTCATGGAATGGAATCATGCACTGTATGGTCCCTTGCGTCTGGCTTCTTTTGCTCAGCATATTGTCAAGGTTCATCCATGTTGTGGTGTGTATCCATACTTCACTCCTTTTTGTTGCTGGAACAATACAATATTCCATTATATGAATATCATGTTTTGTTTAATCATACATAAAGTTGATGAATGTTGGGCTGTTTCCACCTTTTGGCTATCAGGAATAAAGCTGCTATGAACATTCATGCACAGGTTTTTCTGTGCATGTAAGTTTTCATTTGCATTGTGTATGTACTTAGAATTGCAATTGTTGGGTCATATGATAACTATGTTTAACTTTTTGAGGAACTGCCAAACTGTTTGTCAAAGTAGCCATACCATTTAGGTTCCCTAGGCAATACATGATGGTTCTAATTTATCCACATTCTCACCAATGCATATTATTGTCTGCCTTTATACACACACACACACACACACACACACATACACACATATATATAATTTTATTAATTTGCTTTTGGCTATCCTGAGTCTTCCTTGCTGTGCAGGATTTTCTCTGCTTGTGCCAGGCAGGCAGAGTCTACTTTCTAGGTGTGGTGCACAGGCTTCTCACTGCTGTGCCTTCTCTTGTTGCAGAACGTGGTCTCTAGGGTGCACAGGCTTCAGCAGCTGCAGCACAGGGGGGCTCCGTAGCTGTGGCTCCTGTGGGTCTGAAGCACAGGCTCCGTAGCTGGGGTGCACAGGCTTAGCTGCTTCGCAGCTTGTGGAATCTTCCCAGATCAGGGATCGAATCCATGTCACCTGTATTGGAAGGTGGATTTTTTTTTTTTTTTTTTTACCACCAAGCCACCAGGGAAGACCTTATCTGTCTTTTTACTGTAGTCATCCTAATAGTATGAAATGGTATCTCACTGTGATTCTGAGTTGCATCTCCCTAATGATTAAGATATTGAGCATCTTTTATTTGCTTACTGGACACTGGTCTTATCTTCTTTGGAGGAATATCTATTCAAGTCCTCTGCCCATTTTTAAATCGGGTTGTTCATATTCTTTGTAAACCTTCTTTATACAGTCTAAATACAAGTTCCTCATCAGATATATGATCTGCAAATATTTTCTCTAATTCTGTGGATTTTATTTTCATTTTCTCAATAGTTTCCTCTGAAGAATAATAGTTTGTAATCAGTGGAGTAAAATTTATCTATATTTTTCCTTTTTCACTCATGATATCCATGCCCTAATTTTACACACAGGAAACTAAGGATCTGAGAGGACAACCAACTTCCTAAAGGAATATCCCAAATAAACCCTGAGCCTCTCTCAGGCATCTCTCAGATGCCCCTGCTCTTTGCTCCAGAGTCATAGGACAGAACATTCTAGCTTTGCTGTGGAGATCAGAAAGAAAATTATTGCCTGATTGAGACAGTCTTTGAAAAAGTTTGTTTTTCCTCTTTCTCTGGTTCCTGTTTCCTATATTTACTTTCCTTTATGGAAGTTTTGAAAATATTTTAATTTAGGTGAATGGTAAGGAGGGGGTGAGAAAATTAGGAGCACCATTTTGAACTTTACGTTGTATTATACAGTATAAAAAAAAAAAAAAACAAGATGAATGAGAGAGCATCATAAAGACCCCGAGAGCATCCCTGAGCTCCTAGGCAAAGCATCATGTGGCTTCCCTAGGCAGTCCTGGGAGAGCCCCTCTGGTGGCCGCCTTGGAAGGGGACAGGAATAGGTAGGTGGGCCAACTCTGCTGCAGTTGCCTAAATATCAGCTTGTGACTTTATACATTTGAGTGACTGTTACACTTGGCAAAGGTGACATGATACTCTGCATCCACATTTTTTATGAGTTCTTCAGCAATATTAATGCCTTAGAAAGTTCTGTTAATTTAGGCTGGACGAGAGATCCAGAGCCTTGCTTCTGGCACAGCTTTTAGTGCATCTGGGGAAAAAAGGTTGAGATGAGCATTTCAGTAGATAGTCGTGCCAAGGAAGTCCTCAAGTGGAACAGTGCACTTGTGTTCAGGGACTCTGCCCGTGCTGGCTCAGCATCTACTTGGGAACCTAACCGCATCTACCTTGCCACACAGGCTTCAGGGCTTCGGTGCCTTTCTGCTGTAATTTGTGAGCTTCTGTTGCTCTTTTGAAGGTTATAATTGAGTGGAACTGACTCACTACTTTCCCACTTTAAAATGATCAAGCCCCTTGTTACGATCATTTGAGGAATTTTCTCCACAGATACAGGCTACATCAGGCTGTCTGCTGTATCAGTGTCCAACAGACTATACATTCTCGAAGATGCCACCAAATGGCAAAAGCCTTTGCCTAGGGAGGGGGTTCGGGACAGGGGGACATGTGTACACCCATGGCTGATTCATATCAATGTATGGCCCAAACCACCACAATATTGTAATTAGCCTCCAATTAATTCATTAAAACAAACAAAAGCCTTTGCCTAGAAGAATAGGTCTTGACGTCTCTGAAGATTCTTGTGATTATTAACATTTTGAAGTCTCGCTCTCATAGCATCGTGAAAGGCTTTTTTTCATTTCACTGTGTTGGACCCTTTACCTTGAAGGTTCTTATCCTCTGCCTATGAAGACTCTTATTCAACCAGGAGTATCTCAGTTCAGATACTGTGAAACCTTTCCCAAATCTTGAGCTCTAGAATATCCGGTGTAGGCCTTACCTCTGCTTTACAGAGGCCAGTTCTGTATGGGTCTTTCTCTGACAGATTGGGAGCTAGTTGACAGCATAGACCATCTTCTTATTCATCTTTATTGTTTCCTGCACTTAACATTCCCACCTGTGGGATTAGGGGATTGGGATTGCGGGATAGGACAGGCGGTGAATGCCTAAGAATTTTGTAAATTTGAGAGTGTATTTCATGTTTAAGAAACAGAATGTTTTTACTGAACAAATACATAAGAAAATGGTATATTTTCTTAATTCTATGTTCTGTGTTAGAGAGTATCTTGGTGACTACATACTTTTGAGATCTGAGTAGGATTTCCTCCCTCAAGGCCTCTAATGACCCTCCAAATATTTGACTATGCTGTTATTTCACTGGCCTCCACGTTGCCCAGGTAAGCATTCTCAGCAGCGTATCAGTTGTGCTTCATTGCAGGAATATCAGTATTTGCCTTGTAGGGACAGTTTCTCTACAGAAATTGTACTTTGGAAAATGTTAAGAAAGTTGACTCAGAAAGTGGAAAATGGGGAATATGGTAGATTACACTGTCATTCAAAAATATTTGCTGCAATTCCCTGGGAGAGGATAAACTTTTCTTCCTTGGTGACATAAAGACTGACAATGAGACTTGCTCTGGAGAATGAAATGCGATGGGAAGTATGTGTGGCCCTTCCTCCACAGTGTCCCAGTTGCCTTCCAGACAGAGGAAGCTGAGTGGCTATGGAGCACAAGAAAGAAAAAACAAACGAATCTTTGTTGGAAAGTCACGGAGATTTAAGGGGTCTTTTGCTACAACAGCATAAGCCAGTCTACCCTGATGGAATCGGATAACGTTCCAAGTAGAGTGGATATAGTGAGAAACATCTGAAGCATAAAGTAGCAAATGATTAGTAAAGGCATGAGATCACTACGAAGTTGCAAATTAAGATCTGATATTGAAGGTACTTCAATATAAATGTTGAAGGTGGCCATAGGATTTCAAACCAAGATTTAATAAAATAACTGACTGTTTTGAGTATTAAACTTATTAAATACATCAAGTATGCCTGTTTTCATCCTTTTAGCACACTGACACATTTGTTAATAACCAAAGATGCTTCAGACATTTAGCTAAGCATGACAGTATATGAAAACTGTCTCAAACTCTGCCTGGGTGTCTGTTCATCTGACTAAGGAAGATCTTATCTTGGTAAATGATTATAATTTTAAAGAGGAAAGAAAACAGCTCAAGATGGTAATTACTTGCATTTGGAGGGAAAAAAGGATTTATGGGAGATGTGGCATTTGACCAAGGCCTTGAAGTATGGTTAAGGAAAGACATTTCTTAAGGAGAGAGCAAGGGGTGAAAATCAGCAGAGGCAAGAAATGTGTACAAGTATTTTGAGGCAATAAGGATACTTCTTGGCTAGAAAATGTTATGATTAATACAGAGGCATGGTATAAAATAAAACTAATCTGAACTTGGGAAAACATTTTGGAGATAGTAAAATTCCCAGGTGGCTATTTTGACCATTATGGGAAGCAGCATAAGATGTTGAACATGTGATGACTCTGCCTTTGAAACATGTGGAGAGCACTTGGTGCCAGGGCCCAGGCAAGGCTCTGACCTGGCTTATCATATCTGTAACCACATAGACATGGAATGGATTATAAAACAACAGAGTGTATCAGATCTATCAGTGGAAGCTTTATTTCACAAATGGTGTAGAAAACTTGGTTACTTGTTTGTGGATCAGAAACCAGTGTGCATGTTCACTTCACATCAAACCCTGAAATAATCACCAACCTTCAAAATAAGGTTGTGGTCAGTTGTCTGTTGGGAACTTACCTAAACCTAAAAACAGGTTTTAAAAATTACAGGGAAAAAACAAAATGGATAGACTCAACTATGTACAAAAATTTATGTTTTTATGTGTCCCTCACCCTACCCTCAGACACGGCAATGGCACCCCACTCCAGTACTCTTGCCTGGAAGGTCCCATGGACAGAGGAGCCTGGAAGGCTGCAGTCCATGGGGTCGCTGAGGGTCAGACACAACTGAGCGACTTCCCTTTCACTTTTCACTTTCATGCATTGGAGAAGGAAATGGCAACCCACTCCAATGTTCTTGCCTGGAGAATCCCAGGGACGGGGTAGCCTGGTGGGCTGCCATCCATGGGGTCGCACAGAGTCGGACACGACTGAAGTGACTTACCAGCACCCTCCCTTATTACAAGTTTTTAACAACTTGGAAAATGCTTGTAGAGAATATAAGCAAAGATTAGTATCAAAAGAACTTGAATGAATAGCTAAAAACAGAGGAAGAAAAAATGAGAAAGATGAATGAATGGTATAATTAGATTATTTATAAGGTTAAATAGTTAATAGTTATAAAGGTAAACTGGAAAAGTTCAGTTTCCATTTCAATCCCAAAGAAAAGCAATTTCAAAGAATGTTCAAACTACCACACAATTGCACTCATCTCACATACTAGCAAAGTAATGCTCAAAATTCTCCAAGCCAGGCTTTCAACAGTATGTGAACCGAGAAATTCCAGATGTTCAAGTTGGATTTAGCAAAGGCAGAGAAACCAGAGATCAAATTGCCAACATCCACTGGATCATTGAAAAGCAAGAGAGCTCCAGAAAAACATCTACATCTGCTTTAACTACCCCCAAAGCCTTTGACCATGTGGATCACAACAAACTGGAATTCTGAAAGAGATGGGAATACCAGACCACCTTACCTGCGTCCTGAGAAATCTCTATGCAGGTCAAGAAGCAACAGTTAGAACTGGACATGGAACAACAGACTAGTTCTAAACTGGGAAAAGAGTATATCAATGCTCTATACTCTCACCCTGCTTATTTAACTTATACGCAGAGTACATCATGCAAACTGCCAGTCTGGATGAGAATCAAGATTGTCAGGAGAAATATCAATAACCTCAGATATGCAGATGACACCACCGGTATGGCAGAAAGTGAAGAACTAAAGAGCCTCTTGATGAAAATGAAAGAAGAGAGTGAAAAAGCTGGCTTAAAACTCAACATTCAAAAAACTGAGATCATGGCATCCGGTCCCATTACTTCATGACAAATAGGTGGGGAAACAGTGGAAACAGTGAGAGACTTTACTTTTGGGGGCTCCAAAATCACTGTGGAATGTGACTGCAAGCCATGAAATTAAAAGACGCTTGCTCCTCGGAAGCTTTGACCAACCTAGACAGCATATTAAAAAGCAGACATTACTTTGCCAACAAAGGTCCATCTAGTCAAAGCTGTGGTTTTTCCAGTAGTCATGTATGGATGTGAGAGTTGGATCATATAAGAAAGATGAACAGTGAAGAATTGATGCTTTTGAACTGTGGTGTTGAAGAAGACTCTTGAGAATCCCTTGGATTGCAAGGAGATAAAACCAGTCCATCCTAAAGAAAATCAGTCCTGAATGTTCGTTGGAAGGACTGATGCTGAAGCTCCAATACTTTGGCCACCTGATGCAAAGAACTGACTCATTGGAAAAGACCCTGATGCGAGGAAAATTGAAGGTGGGAGGAGATGGGGACGACGGAGGATGAGATGGTTGGATGGCATCACTGATTCAATGAACATGAGTTTGAGCAAGCTCCAGGAGTTGGTAATGGACAGGGAAGCCTGGTGTCCTGCAGCCCATGGGGTCTCAAAGAGTTGAACATGACTGAGTGACTGAACTGATAAGGTTAAAATCTGGGGGATAAAAGCATTAAGAAGTAATCAATTTTAAAAAGTGATTTGACAAATTTTTCCCAAGGAAATTAGCAAAAGTAATTTAAAAAATATTATGTAATATTGTTAAGGGGCTTCCCTAGTGGCTCACCAGTTAAGAATTCCCCTGTCAGTGCAGGAGACGTGGTTCAATCCCTGAATTGGGAAGGTCCCCTGGAGAAGAAAATGGCAACCCACTGCAATACTCTTGCTTGGGAAATCCCACAGATAGAAGTGCCTGGTGGTTACCATCCATGGGGTCACAAAGAGTCAGACATGACTTAGTGACTAAACGACATGAAATACTGTTGTTTACAAAATGAGACAGGCACTTCTATAAAGTACTCATAGTGACATGCTCACTGTATGGTTCTTTTGCAAAGTAATTTGGGACTATGTATCAAAAGCCTCCAGCACTGGCCTAATAATTCCTTTTTTGACACATTGATTCTGAGGAAATAATTTTAAGCATAATGAAAGGACTCGACTCAAAGGTATTCCTAAGAATATTACTTAAAATTTTTAAACAATGGAAATACCCTAAATTTATCACATTCAGGAAAATATACTTATAAACTATAGAATATATGTGTATATATTTGATGGAAAACCAGGAAAAATTTAAAACTGTATATATAAGTAATTTGTAATAAGGATGAAAATGTTTGTTACTTTGACAATACAATATGTGCATTTGATCAGAGTTATATAAAAGAAACTATACAGGTATACAAGAGATTGGAGAAAATTTTCAGATTGTCAGCTTTTAAATGCTGTATATATTAGGCTATTTCTTTTCTCCTTTATATAATTTTGGCTGAAAATGTGATTAATGCTAAAGTAGAAGCCTGGAAATTAAAGTCTTTCATTTACTACATAGAAGAAATAGTCATATTAGTGAGCCAGACTGGAAAAGGGATAGACTGTAGTGACAACACCCGAAAGGGATGTGAAGTAAAGTCAGGAAAATGCACATATTTGGAGGCAGGAGGGGGAACATGAGCCTGTCAGGCTTGGAGTAGGATGAAGGCAGGAAATGCGAGGTCTCCTGAAACTTCGGGTGGATGAATCTCAGGAAGAGAGCACCACCCATCAGTGAAGGCAGGAGGGGAAGAGGCAAGGAATCTGATGAGAAGGCTGGCCTTCCAGCAGCCTCAGTTGAGTCTAGAAAATTAAGAGCTGAGCGGTTTGAAACTGGTAAAGTAGATTGTTGAAATGGTCAGGAAGAAATGGAGGCCACACATGCTTGCTCCTCAACGAAAAACCAAAATCAAACAGAAAAGGTAAATGAATATACAGGTGGCATCGCAGGGGGCTGCTTTCTCACTCTGCACTGGCAGTGGCGGTGGGGTTCATGGCTGTCAAAGTGGAATGCGCACACGAGGAGGCAACACTGGGATTCAAACGCAGGAAAGCAGACCGGATGCTTCTTCTGAGCCCTCCTTGATGCCTTTCCTGTGGTCAGGGCAGAGCATCTCAGAGCACGCTGCTACCTCTGTGCCTCTCACGCTCTTGGGGAGGGGGTCCCTGAGCTGTTCCAGGGGGTCCAGAGCCAGTGCCTCAGATATTTGCACTGTTGCTCTAGATGGGCTGATGGAGGAGGACTGATAGAAACCATTTTGCTCAGTAACGCCTTGAGCCAAATCTCCCCTATTTACAGTGGAGGAGAAGAAGATTGTTAGTTGAAAAATAAGATAGTTGTCACTATTCCAAAATCTGAGCTAAAAACTTTCCCAGAGTTTTCTCAGGGACAGTTTTCAGCTGGGTGTATGAGAAGAGTAGCCTCATCAAGACCTCATATGCAGACTGAAAATCATTAATCTCCCAAGTTCTCAATGGAACTTAGCGGGTGGAGGCAGGTTGCATGGTTGGGGACCACCCCCTCCATTCTGGGCTTTTCAGATGCATGCTGTTGACCTGTGGAAGTCAAGGCAAACTCTTTGTCTGCTGTGTCTGATCTCCAGTGTAATCCCTGTCTGTTTACCGTAGGTGCCTACCCTCGGCTCTCACTGAGCTTTCGGTTGAAGAGAAACATTGGATACTTCATTCTCCAGACCTACATGCCCTCTATCCTAATTACAATTCTCTCATGGGTGTCATTCTGGATCAATTATGATGCATCTGCGGCTAGAGTTGCCCTTGGTATGTGCTGTTTTTAAATGATACCTAAAATATAAAGTCACCATATCATTACAATATGAAGGGAGTTCAAAGACAATAGTTCAACTACAATTTTGACATCATGACACCAGTCTTGCCCATATAGTCACTTTTTATCTTGAAATACTAATTTCATGCATGATTCCCTTGATGTGTTAATTTAATTATAAGGCTCAAATGTGAATTTTCATGCCCATGAAAGGGAAAATATGCTTGCCGAATATTTGCATAATAAAACTGTTTTTGACACTAATTTTAAAGCAAGGATTAACATCTCCTGTTCAAAATCAGTCTATGGCCCAGAAAAGAGACTTGATTAATTGCACATTCTTTTTAAGTCAGAAAAATAGCCAAATGTTTTACCATATCATTGGAATTACACAAATTAATGAGTATTAAAATGTGATACTAAATTCTGAGTTGTTCTCAAGAGCTCTGGTGAGCTCTTCTGGCCACTGGTCTCTTGACAATTGGATTATTAGCTGATATACAGTATATATTATGTGTTCCTGTATGATTTCTAATATTTTTTTATTATTAAGGAAAGGCTTATATTTTCAGAAACATTATTTTCTATTGAACTAATTGTTATGAAACTACATGGACCAAGTATTCATTTAAATACATTTTAGGTAAGAACAAAGTTGAAGAGCAATTGTCCAATTTATCCCTTATATGGGTAAGGTTGAGTTTAATTCCTGAGAGTGAAGTAATTAATAATACCTTTCAAAATTAATAGGAAAGAATTAAAACAATTCTGCTTGTAAGCCTGCAGAAAAGCGTAAGTATTCAAGGATCTGGTTGTCCCTCTTTCTTACTTTTTCTTTTACTGTCTCTTCCCAGAAATTTAAGTTGCTTAGCACCTTGCTTCCAAGGAATGTGTGTACATGTGCATAAGTGGATATCTGGCTTAGACCCACAGACAAGTGACTCACATTGATTCAACATTAGATTTTTTCTCATGAAATAACATGTAACAGCGGCTTAAGAAACTTAGGTAACTATTTCTAAAGTGTTAGGTGAATGTAAAGACACTTAGAGAATAAAGTATCAAAAAATTAAAAGTTTTATAGTAAGTGTTAATCTATTTCTGATGGGCTTGGTATGGATTACCTGGTGGCTCAGCATTAAAGAATCTGCCTACAATGCAGGAAATGCAGGTTCAATCCCTGGCTTGGGAAGATCCCCTGGAGAAGCGAATGTCTCTCCACTTCCAATACTCTTGCCGAGAAACATCCCATGGACAGAGTAGCCTGGCAGGCTACAGTCCGTGGGGTCACATAGAATCAGACATGACTGAGCATATGCAAGCACATTGGTAAGGGAAAAATCTCTTGAAAATATCTTCAGGATTTTTACTGCTTGCAGAGGTTACCCTGTAACATCAATCCTTTCTGTGAAAGGCAAAGTCACTCAGTCATGTCCTTTCTGTAGCTTTTGCCTTTTTCATTAATGTTACTAGATTTCTCTTCGTTAAGCTAGTTTCTCTTATCATCTGAAGAATTTACAGCTAAAGTGAACTTGTAGGGGCAGATCCAAATTTGGGGAGCTGTTAGCTTATTAAACTTCAGAAGCTCTCTTTAAGAAAAAGAATACAAAATATACAAATACAGAGTTCCCAGAACCCCTCCCAAGGCTGTAGGAAGCCTGTGCTGGAGATCAGAAGCTGCAGCTTCCTGAGCTTCCAGGGAATCTGCCTCAGAAAATCTGTCATTTTTGAGAAAATCAGATATGAGTACCAAAGAACCAGAATTATCAGACATCATCAGAAGTGAGAAGTGAGGTGCACTGAAAATGCAAATTCCTCGATTTTCTATATGTGTGTATGTTAGCTGTTGCAATTGTGTCCAACTCTTTGTGACCCCCTGGACTGTAGCCTCCAGGGTCCTCTGTCCATGAGATTCTCCAGACAAGAATACTGGACTAGATCGCCATGTTCTAATCCAGAGGATCTTCCCCGCCCAGGGATCAAACCTGAGTCTCTTACGTCTCCTGCATGGGCAGGCGGGTTCTTTACCATTAGCATTGCTTGGGAAGCCCTCTCAATTTTCCAGATGATGCACGTTCTATAGCTCCTAAATGGTAAATATCATCTTCCACAACATTAAATAAACAGTCTACCTGGAGTGGGTTAGAGTGGACATAGCCCCGTTACAGTGTATGAAAGTAGACTCCACTTTTTCTTGACAACCAGCATTGTTGCTATAAACGTCAGTCATGCTTCTGTGGGTCTGGGGGATGGAGTGGTCTGCCCAGACTTGCTAAGGTGTTACCACTGGAGATGTGCTGAGTCCTGGTGAATATCAGAAGTCTGGGAGCCAGGCATGAGAGGCAGAATTGAAGGCATTTGTTAGTGTCAGGTGGACTTGAGTTTAGAGGTTCTGAAGGCAACTGTGGTCTCCAGGCTTCCGCGTCTGGCCCAGTAGACATGTGGCAGGTCCAGCCTGAGCATGGGACTCCTGTCCCTTGGCCTCTCCTGTCCCAGCTCCTGCATGAGACACAGTCTCTGAGCCTGGCTCCGCAGGACGTGGACAGTGACAGCACAGCAGCTCCATTTGGCTACAGAAAAGTCTATCCTCAGCTTATGAACTCTGAATAACACCAAGAACAGTAATCATGCTGCAGCTTACCAGATACTCAGGTGCCAAGTTCTGTGCAAGCCCGTGAAAATGGTTACCTGACCCATGATACAGAAGATACACAGCCCAATGGCAGTGTTCCCATTTTACAAAGAAGGGCGTGAAGTACAGAAAAGCTATACAACTGGTCATATGATATTGAGTGTCCCAAGAAAGATTTTAAACCAGTTGGTCTGACTCCAAAGCTCTTAACCACTACGTGTGATTTCTACGGTGTCAATAGACAATGTACAGAAGAGTTCTTTGGCCTATTACATTGTAAAAATAATGGATGTTTTTAAAAGCTCAGCAAGAGTTATTTTTAATCATTCTTATTGAGGGATCTCTCAAACCTTGAAGATGCTAATGTGTTCAGTGCCTCTTGGAGAGGTTAGGACCATGGTTTGGGGGCTTTTGGGGAACAACACAACCCCGCCCACTCCACATGTCCTGTCATATACTACATCCTTTGAAATGCTCAGAGTGCTGTTTGCCTTCATCCTGAATGGTTGCATGGTGGTGAGTGCTCCCTGCTTCTAGATGAGGTGCAGGTCTGCGTGGAGCGATGCTCGGTGAAGACCTTGACACACCCCCCTCTGGCTCAGGGCAGTATTGAATCTGGAGTCGTCAGGGACTGTCTCTCTACTTGAAGGGAAATGCTGATTCTTCACCCACCTGTGCTGCACAGATGTTCTTGTGCTTCAGGATCTTATGCCTCTGCTGCTGAGTGCTGACACCCACATCTATTAAATTGTTAGTGCTAGAAGCCACCGGACTACAAAGTTGGGAGTTGTCATTACTACTGGTCTTTCTGGAAGTAAAAATTTATGTTGAAATAATTTAGGCCACATGATTTGGGTCACAAAGGAGAAAAATGACATATCTTTAGATCAAATGATATAAATTGTTTTAGTTTCATAATCATCTTTATAAAC
This sequence comes from Nanger dama, assembly GCA_917880005.1. Classification (NCBI taxonomy): domain Eukaryota; kingdom Metazoa; phylum Chordata; class Mammalia; order Artiodactyla; family Bovidae; genus Nanger; species Nanger dama. The sequence continues at coordinate 3,423,478 of CAKJTW010000044.1, read as the reverse complement.
ACAGTTTTCAAATATATTTTATTAACATACTATTAATGAGAAATAGTTTGAGACTAATAATTAACAAGATTTAACATCTTGTTAAATGTATGAAGAACAGAAAAAGCACTACTCAGCCATCTCCCGTTCTGCCATTGGACGGAATTCACTTAGAGAGATTACGTTCAGGGTGAGGCTGCCAAGAATTGGGTCTCCTGCCAAGAAACTGGAGGCTACCACAAAATACATTTTTCTGTGATGCTGATAATGATAACATTTGCTGTTGTGGGTGTTAACAATACCAGTTACCGGTAGTCTATCACCATGGCGTTCACATTTCACAGCAGCTTTAGACAACAGTTGTGGAGCCATCGAGCTCACTCAAGTCTTACCACTGGGACATGGAAGAGCTGGGCTGATAGCCCAGGACCACGAGGGTCTACTACTCAGGCCGTGAGCCACTGTGTCTACCACTGTCCACAGTTATCTTGATGGGAAGGAAAATAGTACAAGGAATTAGAGACTGAGTAGCCTTTCAGTCTAAGAGGTCATGTGAGCCCAAAGTGGAAGGCCAAATAGCACTCACCATGAAACCTTACTCTTGAGGGGTCCTGGAGTCAGAGTGGAGGGCCTGAAGCTCCCTTTCAGCTTTGCCAGGCTGGAGTGCTCTTGACACGTGCTGGCCCTCCCTGGGGCCAGCTGTTCCTTTAGCCTCCCTGTGCTCTGTTCCTTTTGCCCATTTTCTAGGGATATCTACTGAGGCCTATGTTGATACATATCCACTCAGAGCAGTCATCTGGAGAGCCAAAGCAATGACTAAAGCAGAGCACTTTCCAAAGTCCATTTGGAAGGAAAAAATAAGTTATGGCAGCAGCATTACAAAATTTTGGATAATAATGAGAACAGCTGATTTTGTAGCATCTATATGGGGTTTTGCACTTCTTTGTAAATTTTAATTATCCCGTTGCTAATTTCAAATTTTAAAAGTCCCCAGGTGCACATGAATTTTATGTTAGAGAAGTCTTAAATTATTCTGACATCTTTGATTTCCACACATTCATTGACAGACCTGGTTTGTAGTCAGACATGAAAATAGATCCTCTGCTCCTTTGTTCCCTTGTCTCCTCCTTCCGGCAGTTCAGCACATGTAGACAGAAGTCTGGGCTCACTTCTCCAGGTGGTCTCAAGCGAGGGGAGCCCTGGGCTCTGGTGCTCCTCCAAGGATGGGATGGGAATCTGGAGGGCATCAGATTAAGATACTTAACAAACCTAGCCCCTCACTCTAGAAGTTGAGTGGGGCTCCAGGGGGTTCAGAGAAGAGGTCTAGTGAGCCCCTATGTCCAGCCTCTCAGGCTTACCCCACCTGCCAGCCTGGGGAACATCACTGGTTTTCTGGGTGACTGCAGCTGAAGAACCATAGCTGAAGTTCTCACCTGCAAGGTTTCCTTCTTGAGAGGAGTCCTCACATAGCCACGAGCCTCTTCTGGGTCCCAGAAGACCCAGGAGTAGTCGCATTCTGTAGCTTCAGTCTCGTGGATAGAAAAGAGCTGGCTCTTTGGAACTGCCTTGCTCTTTTGAGACTTCTTAATATTTCAAAAGTTACTATCTCAGAGAGAGCAAGTCAGCAGCAGTAACAGCTGCCACTGAGAACTGAGTAGTGCAGTTCCTTGCCTCACATGTGGCTCCATTCAGCTCAGTGAACCCTGGTCATATCAGGGGCCACTGAGTCTCCTGCCCTCTGTGGCTTCAGGTCATCCTGTATGGAATCTTTGCACACCAAGAACATGCCCACTGCTATGGGAGAATTACAAAATATGGTCCTTACATGCTTTTAGAGACTAAACATAGCTCCTTGAGGGGAAAAATGACATTATTCACCTAACATTATTCATACTAATTAAAGAGTTCAAAACAATGACATTAAAAAGAGTGAGATCAGATCACTTGGCCCAGAGCATGGTAAGATGCTATACTTTGGATAAAATCATCAGCCTTTGCCTGAAACCACCATGTCCTGAGGCAGCTTTGTAACCTTGTTCTTTGCTGAGAGGGGAAGTTGCTCTGTGAAGTAATCTGTTCTCGAGAACTTCACTCAAACATTCCGTCTTTGCACTCAGGGCTGGATCCTGTCCTTAGTAGCTTTAAGTCATTGCCCCCTTCCCCTTGTGGAGAAAGAAATGGCAACCCACTCCAGTATTCTTGCTTGGAGAACCCCATGGATGGAGGGAGCTTAGCAAGCTACAGTCCATGGGGTCACAAAGAGTTGGACATGACTGAGCAACTTCACTTTCACTTTCACTTCCTTACCCTTGCTCTAAGGCCTTATGGTAAGAATCGTTTTTTTCACTAGTGGCCACAAATAACCATCTTAGATCCTCTACAGATTCATTCTTCTTCCTGGAAGCTTCTCATCCAGAGACACTTAGTGTTTTATGATAAATTCTGGGTTTGTTTTCATTTCTTCCAGCTTTCATGCAGGGCAACCTCTGCTTTGCCCCCGCACCTCTCCATCCGCCTGTGGGTCAGGTGGGATGGGAGGTGCCTCCCAAGTGGGGTGGGGGAAGAGGTGTCAGCTCCCTAGCCTGAGGAGTGACCTGATGCCCATACCGTGTTTTGTATTTTTTTCATTTAGATCACCTAATAGTTTTCAATCGCTTGTTTCCAACTACTTCAAGCTGTTTGAGAAAGTAAGGCAGGAAAGTGAGGAGTGAGGAGCTCAGCAGCGGAGCAGCAGCCTCTCACGCTCCCATTTCTCTTGCAGGGATCACCACCGTGCTGACCATGACTACCATCAACACGCACCTTCGGGAGACGCTGCCCAAAATCCCCTACGTCAAAGCCATTGACATGTACCTCATGGGCTGCTTTGTCTTTGTGTTTCTGGCCCTACTGGAGTATGCCTTTGTCAACTACATTTTCTTTGGGAGAGGCCCTCAAAGGCAGAAGAAACTTGCAGAAAAGAACGCCAAGGCGAAGAATGAGCGCTCGAAGGGGGACAGCAACCGGGTAGGCCACCCCGCCCCGCCCCACCCCCCCACAGCCCCTGCCTTTCCCAGACTCCCAGCCCCGCAGCATCATGACCTCTGAGTAGCAGTGATGTGGGCTTGTTAACCATAGCTTAGAATGTGGCCTCTGCAGGTCACTGAGTTTTATTGAAAAGCATAGTTGGTGCAAAAGTTGGAGAAGCCAAAAACTTAACAGTTTAATATGAAAAGAAAAGAAAAGATATCAGAATGAATGAAATTCTGGCATGTGGGGCCCAAACTTGACAGGCAAAAACATTTTCCAGAATGTTTCCATTTTCCTTCAGTGGTCAAATTACAGATGGGATAGCCAGCATGGCACTGTACTTCACATGGCATGGACAGCCCTCTCTCTCATCTGCCATGGTTCAAGGTCTCTAGTGAGGGCAGGAGCTGTGTGCTGTGCCAGAGCTCTCATGGATCTACCCTGGCTAGGCCCTGCTGGCTGTGTTCTGCAAAATGCCAGGCAGGCAGCCATGGGCAGTGGCCAAGCTGGGAGCTGCTCTAGACCCATGGGCTCTGAACCCAGAAGTTCAGTTCAGTCGCTCAGTAATGTCCAACTCTTTGTGACCCCATGGACTGCAGCATGACAGACTTCCTGTACATCACCCACACCCAGACCTTGCTAAAACTCTTGTCCATCGAGTCAATGATGCCATCCACCATCTCACCCTGTATCATCCCCTTCTCCACCTGCCTTCAATACCTCCCAGCATCCGGGTCTTTTCCAATGAGTCAGTTCGTCACATCAGGTGGCCAAAGTATTGGGGTTTCAGTTTCAGCATCAATCCTTCTAATGAATATTCAGGACTGATTTCCATTAGGATAGACTGGTTGGATCTCCTTGTAGTCCAAGGGACTCTCAAGAGTCTTCTCCAACACCACAGTTCAAAAGCATCAATTCTTTGGTGCTCAGCCTTCCTTATAGTCCAGCTCTCACATCCATACATGACTTCTGGAAAAAACATAGCTTTGACTAGATGGCCCATTGTTGGCAAAGTAACGTCTCTGCTTTTAATACTCTGTCTAGGTTGGTCATAGGTTTTCTTACAAGCAGCAATCATCTTTTAATGTCATGGCTGCAGTCACAATCCACAGTGATTTAGGAGCCCCCCAAATAAACTCTCTGTTTCCATTGTTTCCCCCGTCTATTTGCCATGAGTAATGGGACCGGATGCCATGATCTTCGTTTTCTGATTGTTGAGTTTTAAGCCAGCTTTTTCACTCTTCTCTCTCACTTTCATCATAAGGCTCTTTAGTTCTTTGCTTTCTGCCATATAAGGGTGGTGTCATCTTCATATCTAAGGTTATTGATATTTCTCCTGGCAATCTTGATTCCAGCTTGTGTTTCTTCCAGTCCAGCGTTTCTCATAGTGCAGTCTGCATAGAAGTTAAATAAGCAGGGTGACAATATACAGCCTTGACGTACTCCTTTTCCTATTTGGAACCAGTCTTGTTTTTCCATGTCCAATTCTAACTGTTGCTTCTTGACTTGCCTACAGATTTCTCAGGAGGCAGGTAAGGTGGTCTGGTATTCCTCTCTCTTGAAGAATTTTCCACAGTTTGTTGTGATCTACATAGTCAAAGGCTTTAGCATAGTCAATAAAGCAGAAATAGATGTTTTTCTGGAACTGTCTTGCTTTTTCAATGATCCAACGGATGTTGGCATTTTGATCTCTGGTTCCTCTGCCTTTTCTAAGTCCAGCTTGAACATCTGGGAGTTCTCCATTCATGTACTGTTGAAGCCTAGCTTGGAGAATTTTGAGTATTACTTTGCTAGCTTGTGAGATGAGTGCAGTTGTGCAATAGTTTGAGCATTCTTTGGCATTGCCTTTCTTTGGGATTGGGATGAAAACTGACCTTTTCTAGTCCTGTGGCCACTGCTGAGTTTTTCAAATTTGCTGGCATACTGAGTGTAGCACTTTCACAGCATTATCTTTTAGGATTTGAAATAGCTCAACTGGAATTCCATCACCTCCACTAGCTTTGTTCGTAGTGATGCTTCTTCCTAAGGCCCACTTGACTTTGCATTCCATGATGTCTGGCTCTAGGTGAGTGATCACACCATCGTGATTATCTGGGTCATGAAGATCTTTTTGTATAGCTCTTCTGCGTATTCTTGGCACCTCTTCTTAATATCTTCTGCTTCTGTTACGTCCATACCATTTCTGTTCTTTATTGTGCCCATATTTGCATGAAATGTTCACTTGGTATCTCTAATTTTTATGAAGAGATCTCTAGCCTTTCCCATTCTAATGTTTTCCTCTATTTCTTTGCATTGATCGCTGAGGAAGGCTTTCTTATCTCCTTGCTATTCTTTGGAACGCTCCATTCAAATGGTGTATTTTTTCTTTTCTCCTTTGCGTTTCACTTCATTTCTTTTCTCAGCTATTTGTAAGGCCTCCTCAACCACCATTTTGCCTTTTGCATTACTTTCTCTTGGGAATTGGCTTGATCACTGCCTCCTGTACAATGTCACAAACCTCAGTCGATAGTTCTTTAGGCACTCTGTCTATCAGATCTAATCCTTGAATCTGTTTGTCACTTTCGTAAGAGGACATGGTTTAGGTCACACCTGGATGGTATAGTGGTTTGTCCACTGTGTGATCGCAAGACACATAGTGTAGGTTACACCTGGATGGTCCAGTGGTCTGTACACTGTGTGATCGTAAAGGACATGGTTTAATCACACCTGGACTGTCTAGTGGTCCGAACCCAGAAAGAGGGCATGAAGCAGTTTCCTCCGCAAGCTGCCTCATCTCACTCTTATATATTTCCAATTACAAACTTTGCAATTAGATGTCATTTCCATTTATTTTATTAATAAAAACCATATGTCTTTGCAATTATAAACACTATATTAGTGAAAGCACACTATTGTCTCTATATAAAATGTTGTCCTTATCTTTTACCTGTTGCATCACTTCAAGTCTTCAAAAATGTACCTCTACCAATGGACATACTGGGCTTGTTCCTATATTTCTTTACTTTTAAATGCTTCTAACTAAATTCACTTTTCTCAGGCTCCTGAGGTCTCCTTGTTCTTTCTGATGCTCTTAGTGCGTCACTGACCCAAACCTCTCGCAGGGTTGTGGCAGCTCCCTGGAGGAGTGCAGTGCCCGTGGCCTTCCAGTGGTCAGAATAGGTCCCTGGGTATTCATGAATGGGTGAAGGAGGTTAGATGACTGTAAATGGCTCCTGTCCTTTCAGGGGCACATAAAGTTGGCCAGAGAAACCAGGATTTGTGAATAAAATCAGGCTTTCACAGGCAACATGACTTTGAATTTCTTACTGGAATGTGTACTTAGCGCCATGCTGGGGTGTTTCTAAATTAGTCCACATCCTACTATGCATACACTGTGTGCTTTGGCCACGTTGTTTCCAAGGAAACAAGAATTCATCGCTTTATTATTGTTTCCATTACACACACACAGACACATACAATGCTGTTTTTCCAAATTCCCTCATAATTTAAACAGGCTTAGATTTCTTCTAAATGGTGCTCTTTAGAAAGGTTAGATTGTTGTGCTACAGAAATATCTTTTGAGTGAAGCTTAAATTTTAAAACAGAAACAAACCCCTCGAAATCTCTAAATCCACAGTCAAAATTAAGCAGGATGTGGAACTAATATATTATAAATCAGATGCAGAATAAAATTCATGAGTCCGTTTTTATTGTTTTCCTGAAAATTTGTTTCAATTTCACAGCAGTTTTCTTAAAGCCTTTATATGTTCATATTTTTAAAAATCTGTAATTATAGATATCAGTTCTTACAGTTTAAAGTCAGCATACAAATGCATGTTTTAAAGGCATATTTGATGCTGTTAAAGGTAAACATTAAAAATTTTGCTAACTAGATGACCAGCCTGAAAAGATGCTCAATATTGCTAATTATTACAGAAACACAAATAAAAAATACAATGGGGTATCACCTTATACCAGTCAGGATGGCCATCATAAAAAAAAAGCTACAAACAATAAATGCTGGAGAGGGTGTGAAGAAAAGGGAACCCTCCTACCCTCTTGGCGGGGATGTAAATTGGTACGGCCCCTGTGGCAAACAGTATAAAGGTTCCTTAAGAAACCAAAAATAGAGTTGCCATATGATCCTGCAATCCCACACCTGGGCATATATCCAGAATAGATGAAAACTCTAATTTGAAAAGATACATGCACCCAAGTGTTCACAGAAGCACTACTCACAATAGCCAAGACATGGAAACAAGCCAAGTGCCCATTAACAGACTAATGGATAAAGATGTGGTGCATATACACAGTGCAGCATCCCTCAGCCATAAAAATGAATGGAATAATGCCATTTACAGCAAAATGGATGGACCCAGCGCGTATTACACTAAGTGAGGTAAATCAGACAGAGAAAGACAAATATCATGGGGCACCGCTTATATGTGGAATCTTTAAAGAATGATAAAATTATCTTATTTCCAGAAATAAACTCACAAACATAGAAAATAAACTTATTGGTCCCAAAGGGGAAAGGGAGGGGAGGGACAAACTGGGAATTTGGGATTAACATACATATGCTAATATATATATATATAATATATATATTATATAATTATATATAATATTTAATATATAATTATATATAATATATATTAATATATATATATAATAGATAAACAACCAGGACCCTATATAACACAGGGAACTACATTCAATATCTTATAATAACGTATAATGGAAAAGAGTGTATGTATTGAATATATGTGTGTGTGTGTGTGTGTGTGTGTGAAGAGTGACAGAAAACTTAATCACTTTGTTATATACCTGAAACATTATAAATCAACTATACTTCATTATAAAATGTTGCTGACCACACCTAAGAATTTAGTGATAATTTTAAAGTAGAAATGCATCTCCCAAAATTTCATATCACATGATCTGGATAAATGAAAAGAAAGTGAGTAAAGAATCACAAATTTCACGCAAAACAGAAATGGAGCTATGGACAGGCCAGCAGCTTCAAGAGTCCTTTCTAATTGTAATTGTTCGTTCACTCATTCATTTTCGGTGATATCTCTTGGGATTGTTTATCGGTCTGGCAGCAGTGTCCTGGGATGGCACTTCTGTCATACCTGGGAACCGAGTGGCTCGGGGGCTGCAACTGTCCTTGGACTGGTAGACCCTGGGTGACAGCAGGGGCATGCACTGTCGCTGTCTTTCCTTGTGTCCTGTGAGAGATCTCAGAGCAGTGTCTGCAGGGTCTCTGCAGGCCACCAGCTTGACCACGATGCTATTGAACTTAATGTCAGACCATGAGTGTAGATTTCCCTTATGTTAACTTAGTGGTGGTTTTCACATAGTCACTTAGTTTCTCCTGAGACCAGTGGTGCAGTGAAAATTCTGACCTTAATTTATTTGTGCTTCTGTTTGTTCTTGGTTTGTTTCTATAACCAAGAACCAACCATCTTCAGTTGTAATGCATGTGTTAATAGTTACAAGCCTTGTGATATTTTTCAAGTTGATCAAATGGTATTTGAATTTCATGAAGTAGCAGAAAGTCTTGCCAGGGAATCAGAGCTGCAGGCTTGACACCATTCCTCTTACTAAAGAGCAACATTTTATGCCTCACATGACAAATAGTTCCTCATTTTCCTAAAACTAGAGTATTTTACTTATTTTGAAGCTTTAAGTAGAGAATAAGATATTAACAGTGTGCCAATCTGATGACAGATTCTTGGAAGAAACTGAAAATCCCTCTAGGATACATTCCACAGGAGATGTTTTTCATCTCTGAATGTTTCTGGGTTGTAGAGCAGGAAGAAAAAACTACATTGAAATCTAATTATAGTAGATATGAGACAAATTTTCAAAATAAGTGGTATTCATGAAATGCTTTAGAAGTTATGAGTCATCACTATCATTCTATACAGAGCATTTTCACAATCCCATCTGTTTTAAGATTTAAATTCTAAATGATAGGAAAAGATTAGCATCTCTTCTGGAAATATTTGTTTACGATGTTTGGTTTCTGAGATTCAACGAATTTTAGTAACCTTTTAATTCTTGCATTAAAAATACCTTCTAGTAGTTTTGATATAAATTTTCTACACACTGGTTCATGTTAAAATGAAATCTATGCAAAGGTAAAACTATGTCAAAAATGGCCAAATTAATTTACTCTGAGGTCTTATTAATTCCATATCTAATATATATATATTCAAGTTCCTTTCAACATAATGAAACAGTAATGTAGTGTTCACTCACTCTGAAATGGGGTGATGCAGTTATTAGTTCTCTCACGGCTTCAAGGCAGCCGCAGGTATCAGAGCACCCAGGCACCCCAACTTTGTAAACACTGATGACCTTGAGTTCGGCTTCTCTCAGGGTAGGTTTCCTTCACTGAAATCCAAGGGTGCAGACTTAGACTCACCTTTCTGAAGTTCTTTCCCAAATGCACAAAACTGGCCAAAGGGAGGGGGGAAGACAGAATATTGATTCATACAGATTTGTCATTAAGTCTTGAAAAATCAACTCAACATCCAGTTGACCTTACTTTTGTGTTTTTTCACTCTCTCTTTGGGCTTCATATCTTATTATCTCTTTGCCTTTCTCTTATCCCAGAATCCCTCTTCTTTGCCCACATCTTACCCTCCTTCAAGACTTAAGCCAGATGCTCTTCTCTATGATGTTATCCTGAGTTTGTCTACTGTTTTTCCCATCATGCCTCTGTCACTCTCCACTCCATGCAGGTGGTCTTGTCCCTGTTCTTCCACCCTCCAGGGCATATGCTCTATGCTCAGGAGATGGCAGGCCACATTTCACTGGGCCTTCTGACCTAGACGCCATCCCATTCATTGCATCTACCAAAGTTTGTGCCAGAGCTGGATGTGGTAAGTGCTCAGGAATGTGTGTCCATAAATGAGTGACATTTGTCATCAGTTGGGTACCACTGAACCCACGTGTTTTTTCACTCTCCTAGAGTCAGAGGAAGGGAGAACTGTTCATAAGCATACCTGTTTTTAAAAATTAAAACTACATTTAAAAAATTTATTGAAGTATAGCTGATTTATAATATTGTATAAGTTTTAGATATACAGTATAGTGATTCAGCTTTACATACATGTATACATATTTTTTTCCAAGTTCTTTTCCTTGACAGGTTATTACTTTACACTTCTATGTATAAAATAGATGTATGTTCAGTCACTCAATTATGTCCAACTCTTTGCAACCCTATAGACTGTAGCCCACCAGGCTCCTTTGTCCATGGAATTCTCCAGGCAAGAATATGGAGTGGGCTGCCATGCCCTCCTCCAATAAAACAGATAAAAATATTTTTAAAGCCAGGTGAAAATCTGAGTCATTAGAACCACCAAAGTCCATCCTAATAAACGTATCACAAAATACTTTCTTCGTTAAGAAAAGACTTTTCTTTAATTGGTATTTTGTTCTACAAAAGCATCATAATTCCTAAATTTTGATAAAAGGAGCTTTGCATATGGCATTATTAGTAACTAGAAAGAAATGGCATTGAGGGCATTATTTTAAAATGTGCTTTAAGGGTAATAAATATGCAATGTCTTCTAAAGTGCATTTGCTGATTCTTTGAAGCTCTTCTCCTTGAGGCAAGGACCTTCTCTTACTCCTCTGTGCCTCTGGGTAAAGTCCAGTTCATCTGACACATCCCACTCACCTCTGTGTTGCCTTAAGAGCCAACTGCCCACAGCTTCTGAAGCAGGTCCAGAGCATCCCCTTCTTAGAGAGGGTGACGACTCCTGGTGGTCCCAGCACACCGACACCTCCTGGGTGGTCTCTGTGGAGTACGTGCTATTGCCCAGTCCCTTGCTGGCCTTTCCTTTGCTGTCTCCTCCTGTTTCAGCCACATTTTTATTTACCTGCCAGGCTGCTCTTTCCCACATGACTGAGCTCCAAACCACCAGACACTTCACTGATCCCCAAAATGGGAAGATTGATTTTTTGTTATAAGGTTTTTACTGACAATCATTCCAGGAGAAATGATGAAAAGAACAGATATGGAACACAGGTTCTTACAAAGGTCTATTATTCTCAGTACTTTTGAGGTTCAGGCCCCATTAGAATTTCTCCCTCCACTGAATTAAAAAAAAAAAAGCAAAAAAAAAGCAGAACTATTACTCTGTTTTCATTCTATTCCTTCCCCAGGAACAGGTCTTCATAAAAAGTCTTCTCCCTAGTGTGCATGGTATTATCTGGTCTATTTGTGTCTCCCAGCATCTCCAAACTGACTGCTTCCACTTGGAGAGGACATTAGACACTGTGAGATATTGAACCCAGCCAGGCTAATGTGGGCCGGCTGCTGGACCCTGAGTCCACGATGTGGCTGTTTCTCCAGGGAGCTTAGGAAGGCCCAGGTGGGAGCAGGATGATGAGTCAGTCCTCCACTCCTTTCCCACCTTCTTAACTGCAGAGATGCAGAAGTTTCCAGGCGGTGGTGAGACATCGCTGAGCGTCCAGCGTCACCTAGAGGACATACAGGAGTGGGCTGCAGTAGCTGGCGGGGAGCAGTTACTACCTCCTGACGTTTCTCTCCCAGACTGCCCTCAAAACACAGGCCAGTGCAGTGCACACCAGCTAGGGTCTGTCTCTTCACTTTCTCCCTTAAAACCCATCTTCTATTCTTTATTCTGCTGTTGGGTTTCAGAAATATATCACTTTTTCACCTGGAAACCACTTTTATTTCTCATTACCTAAAGGGTAAAGGGGAAATTCTTTTAATAGCTTGACTTTCATCTGCTTCCCATGTATCGCCAGATGTTCTTTCTTGTAGTGATAAGGTGATAAGCAGATGAGGACGACAGGGATGAGAATGACAGTCACCTCCGCTCTGTCTCCTGAGTGTGGGCCAGGAGTGGAGTGTGTGCATCCATTCTCTCCAGGATTCCGTCCCACTCAACTAGTTTGCCCTTTTCAAAACATTTCAGCCACTCTTCAAGGCTGTGCCTTGGTGTTTCTCTGGCTCTTTGCCTGAGAAATTTGTACTCATTCTTTAAGGCCTAGTTCAATTTCATCTCCCCTCTGAAATCTTCCCTGTTCTCTCCTGTACTAGTTTTGATTGTTGCCATAACAATTTACCGCAAACATAACATTTAAAACAATACCCAAATATTATCTCAGAATTGGTTTGGTCAGAAGTCTGAGTACAGTAGGGCTCAGCTCATTGGATACTGTAGTTCCTTGTGGTTGTAGGACTGAGGTTGTTTTGCTGGCTGTAGGCCAGGGCCTATCTTTGCTCCTTGAAGCTGCCCCCTTTCTTTCCAGGCCTTCTCTGTAGTTCCTCTCAATCAAGGGCGAATCTACTCTTTATGCTTCCAGTTCCTCTGGCTTTCAACTTCTGCCACATCTTGGCTTTCTCTTCTGCTTCAAGCTGGAGAAAATTATCTGCTTTACGATCTCATGTGATTAGATTGGGCACACCTGGACAATTCAGGCTATACCCTCTCTCTGTTTGCAAAGTCCCTTTTGCATAATTTATTCAAATGGCTGGGGAGAGAGGGGTGACATCCTAATGACTACATCTCTCCTTCCCCAAGCGTAATTGGATGGTAGGGCTTCCCTGATAGCTCAGTTAGTAAAGAATCTGCCCGCCATGCAGGAGACCTGTGCTCATCCCCTATGTTGGGAAGATTCTCTTGGAGAAAGGAAAGGCTACCCACTCCAGTATTCCGGCTTGGAGAATTCCGTGGATTTATTTATCATTTGGGGCTTCTCTGATAGCTCAGTTGGTAAAGAATCCACCTGCAATGCAGGAGACCCTGGTTCGATCCCTGGGTCGGGAGGATCTGCTGGAGAAGGGATAGGCTACTCACTCTAGTATTCTTAGGCTTCCCATATGGCTCAGCTGGTAAAGAATCTGCCTGCAATGCAGGAGACCTGGGTTCGATCCTTGGGTCGGGGAAGATCCCCCGGGAGAAGATAAAGGCTACCCACTCTAGTATTCCGGCCTGGAGAATTCCATGGACTCTATAGTCCATGGGGTAGCAAAGAGTCTGACACGACTGAGTGACTTTCACTTTCACCCAAACCATGATGGAGGTACCTCTGTGCCAGAGTCTGATGGCCACTGAATGTTGACCGCCCTTCCTGCGTCTGGGTCACTTTGGGGTTTGGGGCCATCCTGCCTGTACTCCTGTACAAGCCCCTACTCTTAGTGTTGGGCTTCTTCTCTCACCTCCTGAACCTCTCCCTTAAGACCTAGCCTCAGACATGAACCATGAAAGGTTTGTGGCAGACCAACAAATAAAATGGACCAGTGGTATCATCATAAAAGGTCTGAAGCTATATTTAGCACAGAATAAAACGTTTTTTTAAAGTTTGGCTCCAATGTGAGAAGGGACTTTAGCCTGTCTTAAATATAGCTGTTAAAAAGGATGTCTTCTGCCAGGACCAGGATTGAGTGAGGAAATCCATCAAAGTCATCAGGAGTGTCCATTCCTCACAGTACTCACTTGGATCCTCATGGTAATTTGGGAATTTTTGTTGTCATCAAAAAGGGGACAAATTGACTTCTAAAGAAGAATAGGAGCGTATAGTTTCTGCCCAAGTGTATAGTTGTGGGAAAAGGTGATAATACTTAAGTTAACATCTTGAAAGACATTGGTACTTTAATTTTGTTTTCAATAAGGACTTGTATCCATAATGTGAAATTTCAGTTTGAAATGGACCGCCTTTTTATCTAATTTTTCTACGAGAATTTTTAAATCAAGGAAATCGAGTTTCTAACTTGCACTTAAGCCCACAAAATGACACTTTACACTAAAACAAAATGCTGAGTTTGCTAGATGTGTAGTTTCTCATAGTGTATGTGACCTGACAGAATGACACAAGTCTGTCCTGGTTTGCATGTGGAAGTTAGGTTGATTGGCATGCTGCGCTAGCTATCTAAGCACGTGTATTTCCTTCCAATCAGGTGGATGCTCACGGAAATATTCTGTTAACATCGCTGGAGGTTCACAATGAGATGAACGAGGTTGCGGGCGGCGTTGGTGATACCCGGAATTCAGCAAGATCCTTTGACAACTCAGGAATCCAGTACAGGAAACAGAGCATGCCTCGGGAAGGGCATGGGCGACACATGGACAGAAGCGTCCCGCACAAGAAGACCCATCTACGGAGGAGGTCTTCACAGCTCAAAATTAAAATCCCTGATCTAACCGATGTGAATGCCATAGACAGATGGTCCCGGATCGTGTTTCCATTCACTTTTTCTCTTTTCAACTTAGTTTACTGGCTGTACTATGTTAACTGAGTGACTGTACTTGATTTTTCAAAGACTTCATTTAACACTGAGTGAAATATTACTCTGCCTGTCAAGTTTTTATACCTGTACACACACACACAGACACACACACACGCAGATACACACATATATACATACGCAATTGTATATATATGTGAACTTTCTCAGCATATATATAAAATACACGTGTATATGAGGATGTATGTGTATATGTTTATACACACAGGTGTAAGTACCCATGTGTATGTCAGACAAATACACATACATATATACATTTTGCAGCTATGGACAATTCAATCACAGGATGCATATTAAAGAAAGTCATAGTTTTTCTTTTTTAATTGAAAGGGACAAGCATTGTCTAAATATTATGCCTTGAGAATGAGGGCGCGAAACACCACATCATCCCAAAATGTGTCTTTTATTATCATAAGTTAGATGTTTTAGTTTAAAAATCAGGAAGAAACTTATTCTTCAAAAATTCATTCAGTGGTATTGCTAGTTTAAAACGAGTCACACTTCATACCCACTCTTTCAGTTTATTAAGCAAAGGCTTTTTGGCTTTCTTGGCGATGGGGCTTGCTTTCGTGGGGCAGACTTTCTCTGTACTGGTTCCGTGGGTGCAGTGAGCCTCTGGTGTGTGCGCACCTGTTTCTTAAACATAGGCAGAGCCCACGTTGACGTCTGCATGTCCGTCTTTTGAAAGCCCATCGGGGATAGGTGGCATTTCCTTGTAAGTGCTCTGCTGCACAGTGTATTTCTTTGCTCACTTGGAGTAGATCCAGCTTACCCATCTTGTGGGACACGGTGGCACATTTTGGCAGCATTGAGTTGACATTTCAATCACTGAACACGTGCTCCACATCTCTTATGGATTGCTAGGCCTGGCATCTAATGGAAAGCTTAGACGTCTCCAGGTTATTTGTTACTCTAAGGTAAAACCACCTAGGATGATTTTCCCCCTTGTTTTTAAGTTATCAATCACTCTTATAACATTGTATGTTAATATCAAATATATTTGCATAATATGCATATATATGTATATTTACCAAGATTTTGTTTATGCTTGCTATCATGGCAGCATGCGATGTCATATTTTTCTTTCTGTGATATAACTACTTTCTGTTCTCTAGAATTAAGATTGAAGTGAAAACACTTCTATTCAGTTTCAGAAACCAAGAAACATCCTCATGCTTTTATTTCTGTATCTGACATGTTTCACAAGCACATCCAACTACTCCTAGTATAACTAGGATGCTGCAGGAACACGACCAGTCCACGCCATGCATCACCCAGGGACCCACGACCGTTCTCTTGAGGCAAAGGAGAGCAACCTGACAACAAACACAGTCACTTTTGGTTCCTTCCAACCCACAGCCTCATCAGTATTTGGACTTTTTAAAGCTCGTAGAAACAAGACAAGGTGCACCGGTTTCATAGATGCAACCTTAACTTACTATTTAGATGAGATCTTTCTAAAGAAAAAAAAGAGATGATATATTTTTTGTAAACAATATTTCTATCACAGGCATCCATAAACTGAAATGACTACAGTTGTGCAAACAGATGTCACAGTGAAGTTAAGCATTTGGAGAAACAAAAAAGCAAACTATTCAGGAAAGAACTGCTAAATTGATACTTTATCCCAAAATGCCACATATGCCTCACCCTCTCTGTTCTATCCAAAACCAGTGACCAGAGCCTTGCCCGGTATTCGCAGAGCTGGCCTCAGTTTCCCCACAGACAGGGGCTCCATCCCCTCGTGGGGGTTTGTGCCATAGGCCATCCCGGGAGCTGACCACTACTTGATTTTCTTTGGCGGCTGATGACCTTTAATCTGTCATGTCTATAGCAGGTCAAACCCACCAGTCTCTCATGCTAGAAGCAGTGACCAATTTTATATCCTTTCTTCCCTTTCATTCTTATCTTTTTCTTCAGTGTCTTCTTCCAACCACTGCTCTCTGGTTTTACTTTTCTTTTATCTGGAGACAAGTGTTTTCTTGTTCCTTGGCTTTTTTCTGACAATTTTTTCTTGGATAATAATGGGGGATCCTAAAAGTTAAACAGATTGGGAAAAACCTTGTAAGTGACCTTATCATTGTTAACACGTTAAAGAGAAAAAAAAAAGGACATTGTATAGACCTTATCCCTTTCAATACTTCAGGTATCTTTTTCTGTATCAGTGATTCAAGGAGTGAGGTCCACGTACAGAAGAGGGAAGCTAAAACACTCATGAACATGGACAAAAGTGTCAGCGATTGATTTAAATGTCCAGTTTATATATTCAGAACTGTGACATTAATTTTGTCTGGGAGAAAGGTGATTCAAAACATTTTCGATGCATAGTTGAGGTACCCAACTGTCAAAGGCAGAGACTCCATGGGGCTCAGAAGAACAGCAGTCTATGTCCCAAGGTTTTCTGGATATAAATTTGCATGGTATAGTCATAATAGCTTTTGAGCTTTTATATGCATTTGGCACCAAGACTGGGATCCACAACTTTGTAGACACTGCAATGATGTTAAACATAATAGCTATACTATAAATAGTGTTTGTAACTACACATACACACACACAAACACACACAAATACATACATATATTCTGTAAAAAAAAAAAACTTTTTGAGATCCTTGGGTATGTGTTTGCTTTACTTCATTTTAGAAGAAATTACTCTTCTAATAAAATTATTTTATAGCTTCTCCATTTTTTAAAGTTGTGAGAAATATTAAGAAGCAGAACTGTGTGCTGCAGGAGAGTCGAGGTTGGTTCTCTGTTCTGTTACAGTGTCCTTCATTACTGCACAGTAGTTCCTGGAGCCAGTGAGTGCGGTGTGTGGATGAACCTGAACCCGGACCCTTGACATAAAGTGAGGCGGTTGTTGCCCTCATCCAGACCTCTTGAGTAAGGAGAGAAAAGCTGGAATTGGACTCTAATGATATCTCTTTCTCACAACTGAACATAATAAAAGGTTAATTTTCTAAGTAGTCCTGTCTTTCCAAAAATGCTTCGCAGGGGCTCAAAGGTTATAGGAGAATCTCGTTATAAGTGTTTGTTATTGCCCATATTCAAATATGCTTGAGGCAATTCCAGAGCCCTACTACATAAAATTCCCACAGAGAAGGATGGATAAGGCCGAGGGATCCTTGCAAGGGTTGCTCCTGTCTACCGGCCCCAGGACTGTGGAGGGGTCGTATTGTCTGTATCGTGACCCACTTGTTTCCCTCTGAGTGACCTTGGTGTCTGTCATGATACGTTCTGTCCCGGGTATATATGCAGTTCCTAATGCCAGCACTCCGAACTTTGGACACGTTCAGGCATTGGCATCACCACTTCTCCCCGCCCAACTGTGGAATCAACTGTTTCACCAAGGAGCTCACCCTCTCAGAGGTTCTGGCGGCGCGTGGGGACTGGCTTCCAGGGACAGGCCCCTGCAGCTGTAGGTGTTCACTGTCAGCATCTTGTAGAGAATCCCACTGCTGTTTTTCCCACAATGGTGTCTTCTTAAAAAAAAAACAACAACAGGATGTGTCCAACTTTGAATCTCCTGGCTTGAAATCCCATAATTCTTACTTTAGCTCCTGGTCATTTTAATGTAAACAAAACTGATCAGTGAAATATTTTGTTGCATGTGGAATGGAGTCCTGCTCTCATTTTATATGAGCTATGGGTCAGGGGAATTATGGGGCAAAGAACTGCCTAGGTGGATTAAATTTTCCCAGGACACAACTAGTGTGCCTTGGATTGATTATTACCTCTTCTACTGCATTGAAAGGTGCCATGTTTTCCTGAAATTCCCAACACCTGGGTAAACAGTGACCTCCCGGAGAGTGACTCATTTACCATGTCTCTCCCTAGGGTGAGCACCAGAAACAATTTTGTCGTTCTTGTCTCTTATTTCCACTTCACGAGTCAGTGAGTGTGTTCAAGGTAAGTACAGGATTATTCTAGTAGGAATAGGCAATTGCTGTCATGATCAATTCCCACGTTTACTTCATTTCATTGTAAAGATCACTTAAAATCCAATTTTGCTTAAGCACATTGATGTAATTTGGGGGTATTATTTGACATTAAAAAACAGCAGAATTGGGTGATAGATACAATATGAAACTTGTTGATGAATGACTTCAAATTTATTAAAAAGGACTAACTGACTTCAGTATGAAGGCTGATTTTTTTTTCTTCCTTGTCTGTCTATTGTTGAAATAATGTCATTATTTGAATTCTAGGTATCTTCAGTTGACATGCCCATTTCAGTTATGCTTAAAGAATAAGTTCAAAACTGACTATGTGTGATACCAGCTGAACCATGTGACATTTTTAAAAATCACAATTTATTTTGAATGTCAAAAGAAGACTAGACACACAGAGATCCACACTGCTCCTGTATTGAAAAAAGTGTTTTCAGAGAGAATTATTTTTGTGTTAAAGGCCAGGAAATTAACTGCCAATAAACTCTGGCACAGGTGGTATTGATCCCTACTCTTTAGTTTTTCAGAAATAAAGGGCAATTTCCCTTGTTTCTTCTCTAGTAGGAAAGTGATAAGCAATGTCTCTGAGTGAGTGAATGGATGAATGAGTGAATAAAGATCCTCAGACAACTCAAACCAGACAAAATATTGACAAACACATTTCTAGGCCCCTGAAAGGCTGCTGGCTCACGTATACACACTATAAAAGGAAAGTGCTCCACATCCAGTTAGGGTTTAATGGAGGCTTAGCGTCCAGTGTGCCTAAACAAAATAAAACATAATCTTCAATAATTCTTTACATGTTGTGTTTTCCTTTTTTATGCTATGGACAAGCTTTATAACTTCCCTCATCTACTTTGGGATCCCAACATGGCAATATTTCACACTAGCTCTGTTGGGATTGGAACTTCACTAGGGTACCTTTCTCACTTCATTAGGCTGCAACACGAGTCATTTGAATGCCAAGTTTAAATGACCAATAATGGCATCCACTTTGGACTGACTAAGAAAGCCTCACTGAATGTAGAATCCACTCAGAATCCATTCACTCCTGGTTCCAGTGGCTACAACAGGCCCTGTACACATTTGACACCATTTCACAGTTCTTAACTACCTCCTTTGTGAAAGTGAAGGTCACTCATTCATGTCCGACTCTTTGTGACCCCACAGTCTATACTGTCCATGGAATTCTCCCGGCCAGAATGCTGGAGTGGGTAGCCTTTCCTTTCTCCAGGGGATCTTCCCAACCCACAGACAGAGCCCAGGTCTCCCACATTGCAGGCAGATTCTTTACCAGCTGAGCCACCAGGGGGAAGCCCAAGAATACTGGAGTGGGTAGCCCATCCCTTCTCCAGAGGATCTTCCTGACCCAGGAATTGAACCAGGGTCTCCTGCATTGCAGGTGAATTCTTCACCAACTGAGCTATGAGAGATGACCCTGATAAGGAGATAAAGACCTCCTTCTTACCAGCTTCTAAAAGGAGAAGAGTTGTTGGCTTTCTTTTGAATGGGAAAACTATTCTTCAGAGACAATTGACTCTTTGGAACCTGTGACCTTTAGCCCCTAATTGGTGTAAAGCCACAGTGGTTTTTGAGGTACTCTAGGCATTAGAGGCACTCATACTCCATGACCCCTGCCTTTTATGTGACTAGGTTCCACTTAGAATCCACAGGCAAGCAATGCAAAGGAAACCTGTAAGAAATATACAGTAACAGAAATGGCTTCTTTTAAAGGATGATTGCTGTGGGTGTGGGTATATATGTGTGCATCTTGAAACAGGAATCCAGTTAGTAACCCTGGTAGCCAGTGATTGCAAGAAAATGTCTTGTAACTTAAATCTTCATTCTGCTTTCCCCAGGGTCCTGCTTGACTCCGCATTCTTGAGGTAAATGTACTCACACCACATTTTTCTATGTGTTTCCCATTCCCTTTTCTCATGCCTCATCTTTTGTTTGTTTGGGTTTGGGGGATTTCTCCTTTGAAAATTAAAGAGTGATTATTACCTATTGCTGTCAGAGCAGGTGAGACCTTAATGTTAGCACATCCAGTTCCTTACCTGAAATAGAAAAATCAGCTGTTCCTCCTGCATGTTGAAGCATTAGTTATACACAATCGTCCACTTTGCTAAAGGGGCTTGAAATGCTCTATTTTAGGCAAAGTTGTTCATCCTGCCCCATCTTCTGTTAACTGTAACTATATTTGTACATCATCAAGGTCAAAAACATTTACATTCTGTCTACAATCATGAAGTTCTATTTTACTGTTTAATATGTTCATAGAGTGATTCTACAGAGAAGGAGATGGCAACCCACTCCAGTACTCTTGCCCAGAGAATCCTGTGGATGAAATAGCCTGGTGGGCTACAATTCAGGGGGTCGCAAAGAGTCAGACACAACTGTGCGATTTCACTTTCACTTTTCACTTTCATGCACTGGGGAAGGAAATGGCAACCCACTCCAGTATTCTTGCCTGGAGAATCCCAGGGACAGAGGAGCCTGGTGGGCTGCCATCTATGGGGTCACACAGAGTCGGACATGACTTAGCAGCAGCTGCAGCAGCAGAGTGATTCTAAATGTTGAAAAGTAATGAACATCCTGCATCATTGAGCCATACTTATGTTAAGTCCAGTTCAAAGTTTAGTGTTTCAATTGAATGTATAAAAATACATATTCAGTTCAGTTCAGTCGCTCAGTCACGTCCGACTCTGCGACCCCATGAATCACAGCACGCCAGGCCTCCCCTGTCCATCACCAACTCCCAGAGTTCACTCAGATTCATGTCCAACGAGTCTGTGACGCCGTCCAGTCATCTCATCCTCTGTTGTCCCTTTCTCCTCCTGCCCCCAATCCCTCCCAGCATCAGAGTCTTTTCCAATGAGTCAACTCTTTGCATGAGGTGGCCAAAGTACTGGAGTTTCAGCTTTAGCTTCATTCCTTCTAAAGAACACCCAGGGCTGATCTCCTTTAGAATGGACTGGTTGGATCTCCTTGCAGTCCAAGGGACTCTCAAGACTCTTCTCCAACACCACAGTTCAAAAGCATCAATTCTTCGGTGCTCAGTCCAACTCTCACATCCATACATGATCACAGGAAAAACCAGAGCCTTGACTAGACGGAATTTTGTTGGCAAAGTAATGTCTCTGCTTTTCAATACGCTATCTAGGTTGGTCATAACTTTCCTTCCAAGGAGTAAGTGTCTTTTAATTTCATGGCTGCAGTCACCATCTGCAGTGATTTTGGAGCCCCCAAAAATAAAGTCTGACAATGTTTCCACTGTTTCCCTATCTATTTCCCATGAAGTGATGGGACCGGATGCCATGATCTTCATTTTCTGAATGCTGAGCTTTAAGCCAACTTTTTTCACTCTCCACTTTCACTTTCATCAAAAGATTTTTAGTTCCTCTTCAGTTTCTGCCATAAGGGTGGTGTCATCTGCATATCTGAGGTGATTGATATTTCTCCTGGCAATCTTGATTCCAGCTTGTGTTTCTTCCAGCCCAGTGCTTCTCATGATATACACTGCATAGAAGTTAAATAAGCAGGGTGACAATATATAGCCTTGAGGTCCTCCTTTTCCTATTTGGAACCAGTCTGTTGTTCCATGTCCAATTCTAACTGTTGCTTCCTGACTTGCATATAGGTTTCTCAAGAGGCAGGTCAGGTGGTCTGATATTCCCATCTCTTTCAGATGTTCCACAGTTTATTGTGATCCACACAGTCAAAGGCTTTGGCATAGTCAATAAAGCAGAAATAGATATTTTTCTGGAACTCTCTTGCTTTTTCCATGATCCAGCAGATGTTGGCAATTTGATCTCTGGTTCCTCTGCCTTTTCTAAAACCATCTTGAACATCTGGAAGTTCACAGTTCATGTATTGCTGAAGCCTGGCTTGGAGAATTTTGAGCACTACTTTACTAGCATGTGAGATGAGTGCAATTGTGTGGTAGTTTGAGCATTCTTTGGCATTGCCTTTCTTTGGGTTTGGAATGAAAACTGACCTTTTCCAGTCCTGTGGCCATTGCTGAGTTTTCCAAATGTGCTGGCATATTGAGTGCCGCACTTTCACAGCATCATCTTTCAGGATTTCAAATAGCTCAAGTGGAATTCCATCACCTCCACTAGCTTTGTTCATAGTGATGCTACGAACAAAGATGTAAAAATACATATTAGAAGAAGGCAAAAACAGACCACCTATAGTGAAGAGTTTTTCTGCCTGGGAAGTTTGATCAGTTGAGGATGTGTGAGAATAGAGATGTCTTCTCAACTCTTACTGCTTCATGGAGGTTGTAAACTTTTACATTTAGCAATGTGACTGTACTTCAGCCTTCAGGATTTTACTTATAAATTATTCAAAAAGTTCAAAAACTTTTATATTATCAAGAACATAAGTATCATTCAAAGTGGAGCTAAGCAATCTGCTCAGACTAATTTAGACCAGTGACTTCCTAGGACTCTTTGAAGTGAATATTCCTAAGGTCCAGATCAAATAAGTTACTTTTCCCTGCACTACTTTAGTTGATCCAAACTGTATTGATGTTTGTTTGCTTTAGGACATTCTTAGATTTAATCCCTTCTCAGTCACCCATAAACACTCTTTCTGGGATTTCTTTTTTGGGGGAGATTTCAAATTTACTTTTTTTTTCTTAAGAAAGAATAATATGCTTTTGGCTATGTACATAATGTTGACTATACCTTAGTCATTAAATTTATTGTTTGTTATCCTTTCCAATATTCTTTATGAAAATATTCTTGGCATTGACTGATTTCCCATACAAGTGAGAACTGCTTGCTTTTTGAACCTGCTGCAAAACTCTCATTCTATGATTTCTGAACTAGTTTCAATATTTTTAATAGTCCATGGCTTCTTCTTTCCTGGTCTTGTTCTTTTTGCCAAAGTTTAATAAGAATGGTGGCTTAGTGGTAAGTGAAGAATTTGCCTGCAGGAGATCCAGGTTCGATCCCTGGGTCAGGAAGATCCACTGGAGAAGGAAATGGCAACCCACTCCAGAATTCTTGCCTGGGAAATTCCATGGACAGAGGAGCCTGGTGGACTACAGATGGGGTTGCAAGAGTCAGACACGACTTACTAAAAACAACAACAATCCTCAGTTAATGCCTGAGGAGCAGGTATGAGACAGAAGGTTTCTGGGGCTTTGATTACCTGAATTTTTTCCTTGTCCTTTATGCTTAATTTGTAGTTAGCTAGTATTGACATGGATTGAAAGTATTTCCCTAGAACTTTGAAATCACTTCATCATTGTATTTTATCATTCAGTGATGCTTATAACGAGTTTGATGCCCGCTGATTCTTATTTACTTAGACTCACCCCCAACTCCTCAATCCCCTACTCAACTGCCCCTGGATTAAGGGAGCTTTAAGTAGAGGACATCCTTTGAGTAGAAGGACATTCTTCTCGTACTTCATAAAGGTTTATTAAGTGTGTCTTTTGTGTATATTATAATAGATTCTGGGAGAAACTCTAAAGATCTATATTTCTGAGCCTTAGACACTTTTCTTATATTTTTTTTAAAGAAGCTCTTCTCTGCCTTTTTTCATATGCCCCACTAGTCAGATTTTGTATTTAATGGTTCAATCTTTAGTATATAATCTTTCTTTCCTCTTCCATTTTTTTTGTCTGTTTTGGGTGATTGACTTTATTTTCTGACAATTCTATTTCATATTCTAAATATCTCTTTAGAAGTAAAAATGACATGAAAACTGTTCATATATAATATGTGTAATTTGACAAATTTTGATTTATGTGAAACCATCATCATGGTCACTCATAATAGTGAACATATTCATTCCTCCAAAAGTTCACTTGAACTGCTTTGTAAATCCCTATCCTACTTAAGACACTGGTTTCTGTCCCCAAGCAACAACTAATGTGCTTTCAACAAATGACACACTAAAGATTAGTTTCTGTTTCATATAAATGCAATCAGAGTACATTCTTTTCCTCTAACTTCTTTCACTCACTGTAATTATTTTGATTCACATGTCTTGTACTTTATTGCTGAGTAGTATTCCACTGTACAGACACACAGTTTTATCCATTCACCTTTTGACAGACATAAGCTTTCAATTTTCTTGGGTAAATATTGAGTGTATTTTATCGTGGTGTAGGTTTAACTTTTTTAAATAAAACTGTCAGTTTTCCAAAGTGATTTTATACTTTTACTTTTCACCTGCTGTGTTTGAGGGTTCTGGTTTCTCCACATCTTCTTCAACACTTGGTATAGTCAGTCTTTCTAATTTTATCCATTCTATAGATAAATTGTGGTATTTCCTTGGATCTTTCTAATTTTATCCATTCAATGGTTATATAGTGAGTGGTATTTCCTTTGGGTTTTAATTTGCTTTTTGTTGATGTTGAACGTCTTTCTATGTGTTATTTGCCATCTCTTTGTCTTCATTAATAAAAGGTCTATTTAAATCTTCTGTTAATTTTAACTGGTTTTCTTATTGTGAATTGAGAGTTCTTTATATAGTTATATATTTTAGATACAAATCTTTCATCAGACATGTTTTGTAACTTTTTCTCCCTGTCCATGGCTTCTCTTTTAATTCTCTTAACAGCTTTTCAGAAAGCACAGATTTTAAATTTTTATAAAATCAGATTTATCTATTTTTTTCTTTTATGGGTCATCTATATGGTATTATTTCCAAAAGCCTTCACCTAATTATTGGTCCCAAAGATTTTTCCATACGTTTTCTTCTATAAAGTTTATAGATTTAGGTATTAAATTTAGACATAATATATTTTGAGTTAATTTTGCTTATGTTGTGAAATAAAAAGAAAGTTCATTTTCTACATATGCGTATTTCCAGTTTTTCTAGCACCATTTGTTAAAAAGTTTTCCCCACTAAATTGCCTTGGTATCCTTGTTGAAATCAATTTATAATATATATATCATGCACGTCCATATCTACACTTTCTGTTCTGTTCCATTGATCTATTTGGCTTACTTTGAGGTCAGTACTACACTGTCTTGACCACTATATTTTTAGTGAGGCTCAAAGGCAAATGCTATTAGTTCATCAAATGTGTTACTCTTTTTCACAGTTGCTGTGGCTTTGCTTTGACAGTTCCACACAAATTTTAGAATCAGTTTCCCCCGTATATGCATATACATATATATGTTCATTCCTTTATTCGTATTCATATATATGAATGTGTATATTAATTCTCTCTATATGTATTCATTCTCTCTATACACTCATATATATATGCATATTCATTCTGTTAATGAATACGTATATTCATTCCGATAACTTGACTAGGGCTACGATGAATTTATGCAGCAGTTTGTGGAGAACTGGCATCCTAACAGTGTGGCTTTCTCAGCCTTAGCACACTGATACTTTAGATCACATACTCTGTTGTGGAGAACTGTCCTGTGCATTGTAGAATGTTTAGCCACATACCTGAAGCCACTACTCATAAGGTTCTGGTGTCAAAATCTGCCTCCTCAATTGTAGCAACTAAACATGTTTCCAGATAGAGCCAGATGTCCCTCAGGATGGACAACTGGTTGAGAATCACTGCTTTGGATCTTCTTAAATTTCTTGTAGCAAGAGTTTTTGGCTTTAAATGTAGAAACTTTGCATATTTTTTAGGTTTATCCTTATTATTTAATACTTCTTTGGTGATATTATAGATTTAATTTTTTTTTCAATTTCTGTCTGTGTATTGATCTTTGTCTTAGTGTGGGCTGCTCTGTTTTCTTAAATCTCGCTGAGAGATTTCTTAAATCTTGCTCTATTTCCTTGGATCCCCAAATATTACTTTTCATGTAATTTTTTCTGTTTTATTTATTGTGGTATTCTTTATGCCAGTGATTTTCTTTCTAAGACTGATGGGATTTTGTAAGATGTTTTGTGAGTTAGCTTTATACAGTTTTCTTTGTATCATGTATCTTGTTCAGGTCTCTTTTACAACCAGTTTCTTTCTATAAATATTAAGACTAAATAAGAGGTCTGAATATGTTTCTGGGGTTTTAGCAAGAATGATTTATTTTAGAGTGAGGAAGCAGATAATAACCTAGATGCTGGGCACCCAGTGACAAAATAAAAGGGCTTTTCTTTTCTGGGCTATGTCCGCCCTCTCTGGGAGGTGCCTCTTTACTGGTAATTGCTTTCAATGTGATTGTTAAAGATGTCTGTGCTTATTTGCTGTTGTTACTTAGTCAATGGTTTATTCTGGTGATAAGATGCACAGTGCATGGGTTGGAGGGAAGGGGGTGGACTGGTGGTGACTGGAGACCTGCTGGGATTGGCTGTTCCAAAGAGAGACTCCCAGTAACCCCTAAGCTTTTGGACATCTCTTTCTCATTTTTACTATTCTTTATATCCACTGTATGGCCTATAAAATCCAAACTACTTACTTTCTGGCCTTTACGGGAAAAAAATAGTAGACCCCTGCTTTGATGTTTTAGATGAATTGGAAGCAAATGATTTGGAACCCAGCTTTTACATGCAATCACATTCTAGTCTTTGGTCACCCCCAAAAGGCTTTTCTCCTCAAATAATTATTCTTATCTTTATCGTATGGACTGAACACAATAAAATTTTCCAGTACACTACCTTAAGTTACCAATAGATTTCTTTTCTCATCAAACCTATTTCTGGTCATAACTTTACCCAGTTACTTCATTTATGCCTTCTTTGCTCATTTTCTTCAGAAATCTAATAGCACAATCAAAATAAAAATTCAAATTTTATATTTTTAAATAAACCAACTAAAATTATTAACATTCAGTTCAGTTCAGTTTAGTCACACAGTCGTGTCCGACTCTTTGCGAGCCCATGAATCACAGCACACCAGGCCTCCCTGTTCATCACCATCTCCCGGAGTTCACTTAGACTCAAGTCCATCGAGTCCGTGATGCCATCCAGCCATCTCATCCTTGGTCATCCCCTTCTCCTCCTGTCCCCAAATCCCTCCCAGCATCAGAGTCTTTTCCAATGAGTCAACTCTTCGCATGAGGTGGCCAAAGTACTGGAGTTTCAGCTTTAGCATCATTCCTTCCAAAGAAATCCCAGGGCTGATCTCCTTCAGAATGGACTGGTTGGATCTCCTTGAAGTCCAAGGGACTTTCAAGAGGCTTCTCCAACACCACAGTTCAAAAGCATCAATTCTTCGGCACTCAGTTTTCTTCACAGGCCAACTCTCAAACCCATACATGACCACAGGAAAAACCATAGCCTTGACTACACGGGCCTTAGTTAGCAAAGTAATGTCTCTGCTTTTGAATATGCTATCTAGGTTGGTCATAACTTTCCTTCCAAGGAGTAAGCGTTTTTAATTTCATGGCTGCAGTCACCATCTGCAGTGATTTTGGAGCCCCCAAAATAAAGTCTGACACTGTTTCCACTGTTTCCCCATCTATTTCCCATGAATAGTGGGCCTAGTTGCCAGATAGACAGTGTCCCCAGACAACCACAATAAAATTTTCCATAATAAACTGTGGAAAATTCTTCAAGAGATGGGAATACCAGACCACCTAACCTGCCTCTTGAGAAATCGGTATGCAGGTCAGGAAGCAATAGTTAGAACTGGACATGGAACAACAGACTGGTTCCAAATAGGAAAAGGAGGACCTCAAGGCTGTATATTGCCTCCCTGTTTATTTAAATTCTATGCAGAGTGCAACATGAGAAACGCTGGACTAGAAGAAACACAAAGTGGAATCAAGATTGCCAGGAGAAATATCAATCACCTCAGATATGCAGATGACACCACCCTTATGGCAGAAACTGAAGAGGAACTAAAAAGCCTCTTGATGAAAGTGAAAGTGGAGAGTGAAAAATTTGGCTTAAAGCTCAACATTCAGAAAACGAAGATCATGGCATCTGGTCTCATCACTTCATGGGAAATAGATGGGAAAACAGTGGAAACAGTGTCAGACTTTATTTTTGGGGGCTCCAAAATCACTGTAGATGTTGACTGCAGCCATGAAATTAAAAGACGCTTACTCCTTGGAAGGAAAGTTATTACCAACCTAGATAGCATATTGAAAAGCAGAGACATTACTTTGCCGACTAAGGTCCGTCTAGGTGAAGGCAATAGCACCCCCACTCCAGTACTCTCACCTGGAAAATCCCATGGGCGGAGGAGTTTGGTCGGCTGCAGTCCATGGGGTCGCTAAGAGTCGGATACGACTGAGCGACTTCACTTTCACTTTTCACTTTCATCCATTGGAGAAGGAAATGGCAACCCACTCCAGTGTTCTTGCCTGGAGAATCCCAGGGACGGGGGAGCCTGGTGGGCTGCAGTCTATGGGATCACACAGAGTCGGACACGACTGAAGTGACTTAGCAGCAGCAGCAGCAGCAGTCAAGGCTATGGTTTTTCCTGTGGTCATGTATGAATGTGAGAGTTGAACTGTGAAGAAGGCTGAGCACCGAAGAATTGATGCTTTTGAACTGTGGTGTTGGAGAAGACTCTTAAGAGTCCCTTGGACTGCAAGGAGATCCAACCAGTCCATTCTGAAGGAGATCAGCCCTGGGATTTCTTTGGAAGGAATGATGCTAAAGCTGAAACTCCAGTACTTTGGCCACCTCATGCGAAGAGTTGACTCACTGGAAAAGACTCTGATGCTGGGAGGGATTGTGGGCAGGAGGAGAAGGGGACCACCGAGGATGAGATGGCTGGAGTCATCACCGACTCGTTGGATGTGAGTCTGAGTGAACTCCGGGAGTTGGTGATGGACAGGGAGGTCTGGCGTACTGCAATTCATGGGGTTGCAAATAGTTGGACATGACTGAGCAACTGAACTGAACTGAAAGAAATAATAGCAAATCTTCACAAATGCTTCCAAAACATAGATGAGAATACTTTTCAAATCTTTGGTCATCAGGAAAATGCAAACCCAAAATCACCACTTCATACCTAATAGTACCAATTAGTCAGTTCAGTTGCTCAATTGTGTCTGCCTCTGTAACCCCATGCAGCACACCAGGCCTCCATTTCCATCACCAACTCCCAGTTTACTCAGACTCCTGTCCATTGAGTCGGTGATGCCATCCAAACATCTCATCCTCTGTCATCCCCTTCTCCTCCCATCTTCAATCTTTCCCAGCATCAGGGACTTTTCCAGTGAGTCGGTTCTTTGAATCAGCTCAGCTTTCTTTATAGCCCTACATCCATACATGACCACTGGAAAAACCATAGCTTGACTAGATGGACTTTAGATGGCAAAGTAATGTCTCTGCATTTTAATATTCTGTCTAGGTTGGTCATAACTTTTCTCCAAGGAGTAATCATCTTTTAATTTCATGGTTCCAATCACCATCTGCAGTGATTTTGAAGCCCAAAAACTAAAGTTTGTCACTGTTTCCACTGTTTCCCCATCTATTTGCCATGAAATGATGGGACCAGATGCCATGATCT
Organism: Nanger dama; assembly: GCA_917880005.1. Taxonomy (NCBI): domain Eukaryota; kingdom Metazoa; phylum Chordata; class Mammalia; order Artiodactyla; family Bovidae; genus Nanger; species Nanger dama. The sequence continues at coordinate 3,393,868 of CAKJTW010000044.1, read as the reverse complement.
GAATGTTTTCTGAATGTTGAGCTTTAAGCCAACTTTTTCACTCTCCTCTTTCACTTTCATCAAGAGGGTCTTTAGTTCCTCTTTGCCATCTGCCATAAGGGGGGATGTCATCTGCATATCTGAGGTGATTGATATTTCTCCTGGCAATCTTGATTCCAGTTTGTGCTTCATCCAGCCCATCATTTCTTATGATGTACTCTGCATATAAGTTAAATAAGCAGGATGTCAATATATAACCTTGACATACTCCTTTCCCTATTTGGAACCAGTCTGTTGTTCCATGTCCAGTTCTAACTGTTTCTTCCTGACCTGCATATAGGTTTCTCAAGAGGCAGGTCAGGTGGTCTGTTATTCCCTTCTCTTTCAGAATTTTCCACAGTTTGTTTTGGCCCACACAGTCAAAGGCTTTGGCATAGTCAATAAAGCAAAAATAGATGTTTTTCTGGAACTCTCTCTCTTTTTTTTTTTTTTGATGGTCTAACTGATATTGGCAATTTGACCTCCAGTTCCTCTGCCTTTTCTAAAACCAGTTTGAACATCTGGAAATTCACAGATCACGTACTGTTGAATCCTGACCTGGAGAATTTTGAGTATTACTTTACTAGCATGTGAGATGAGTGCAATTGTGTGGTAGTTTCAGCATTATTTTGCATTGCTTTTCTTTGGGATTGGAATGAAAACTGACCTTTTCCAGTCCCATGACCATGGCTGAGTTTTCCAAATTTGCTGGCATAATAAGTGTAGGACTTTAACAGCGTCATTGAGGATTTGAAATAGCTCAACTGGAATTCCATCACCTCGACTAGCTTTGTTCATAGTGATGCTTCCTAAGGCCCAGTTGACTTCACATTCCAGGGTGTCTGGCGTAGGTGAGTAATCATACCATCGTGATTATCTGGTTTGTGAAGGTCTTTTTGTATAGTTCTTTTGTGTATTCTTGCCACATCTTCTTAATATCTTCTGCTTCTGTTAGGTCCATACCATTTCTGTCCTTTCTTGTGCCCATCTTTGCATGAACTAATATGAATAGAATTAAAAGTCAGATAAGAACGACTGTTGATAAGGACGTGGAGAATTTGAACCCCTCAACCTGTACAGATGAGAATGCAAAATGGTGCATCTACTTTGCTCTGAAACTTCCTCAAGTGATTAAACAGAGTTACAATTTGACATAGTTTAACTCAAGATATATGTGCAAGAGAAATGAAAACGTATGTTTACGCTGTGTGTACATGAATATTTATAGTAACCTTAATAGATAAAAGGTGAAATAATCCAAATGTGCACCAACAGATTAATGAATAAACAAAACATTATATATCCATACAATGGAACAACATTCGTCCATGAAAAGGAACAAAGTGCTAACGCACAATACAACTAGAATAAACAATGAAAACACTATAGTGAGTCAAAGAAGCCAGTCGCAAAAGACAACAGCTATATGATTCCATTCATACGAGCGTCTAGGAAAGTGGGTTATTCTTTCCTCAGGACTGGTGTGGTGTAGGGTGGGCACATAGCAGGGTAATAGCTAAAGGATACAGAATTTTAACAGTTGAATTAATTAATTTTGGCGCCACTGGTTCTCCACTGCTCTGTGTGGCCTTCCTCTAGTTGCAGAGAGTGCTGGCTTCTCCTGTCGTGGAGCACAGGCTCTAGGTGTGCAGGCTGCAGTAGCAGCAACACGTGACCCCAGTAGTTGTGGTGCAGGGCTTAGTTGCTCTGCAGCATGTGGGATCTTCCTGAACCAGGAAACAAACCCATCTCCTCTGCATCAGCAGACATATTCTAAACCACTGGGCCATCAGGGAAGTTCCAGAAGGTTTTTTTGAGGTAATAAAAATGTTGTAAGTTTGACCACAGTGACGACTGCACACATCTGTGAATACCATTGAACTGTACACTTTAAGTGGGAGACTTACCTTCTCAGGGTTAGCCCTCTCCTTTCTCCTTCCCCAGATTTCAGTCCTTCCCCCAAATCTGAGGCAGTGAATGTCACTGACTGTGACTGTGCTCAGTTGCTCAGTGGTGTCCTACTCTATTGTGACCCCCATGGACTGTAGCCTGCCCATCTCCTCTATCCATTGGATTCCCCAGTAAGAATACTGGAGTGGGCTGACATCTCCTCTTGTAAAGAGTGGGGCTGGTGGCCTGCCTGCTATTCAGCGTGCCCTGGAGAGTGGTGAGGCGTACCCCCCATCCCCCGACCTCCCTCCACACTCTGTACTTGAACATTCTTTTGCACTGAAGTGTTACACTTGAACAGGGGGAACCTCAGGCCTGGGAGGTTGTGAGCTTGAGGGGATGTGACCAGCTTGGACTGAGACTGGACAGGGGGCCACCCAGTTTGGACTGGACCCCTGGCCTCTCTCTTGCTTTAATATGTTGACCTGCTCCACCCTTCATGACCTAAAGTGGGGGTAGCTGCGGAGTGTTAGCCAGAGATGAGGAGATGCCACTGCTGCTGCTAAGTTGCTTCAGTCAGTCATGTCCGACTCTGTGCGACCCCATAGATGGCAGCCCACTGGGCTTCTCCATCCCTGGGATTCTCCAGGCAAGAATACTAGAGTGGGTTGCCATTTCGTTCTCCAATGCATGCATGCATGCTAAGTCGCTTCAGTTGTGTCCGACTCTGTGCGACACCATGGACAGCAACCCACCAAGCTCCTCCGTCCACGGGATTCTCTAGGCAAGAATATTGGAGTGGGTTGCCATTTCCTTCTCCATGGAAGATGAGACTCTTGCAGCTTGGCTCTTCCCACTCTGTCGTCTTCAGGGAAACTTGAATCCCATTTGCTCAAGCAACTGCGACTCCTGGTTGCCATGGAATTAGTAGCCAATAGACACATCCAAAATCCAGGGTTAAGGCTGGACATGGCCCCTCTCAGTTACCATGGGAACTTAGTCAACAGACTCTTTGCCCTCCCCTGAGGGGGAGTGGTTTGGGGAAGTCAGGGGGAGGGGGCCAGGCGAGATCCTGCTTCTCAGCTCAGCTCTCCCTGGGGAGTCAGGTTATATCACATAGGGGAGGAGGAATGTATCCATATACCTCAGGTAATATAGAGTTGGAGCTGGTGATGGGAGTGACTAGGGACCAAAGACCAGAGGGGAGCGGGCCCCTGGTGATCCCCAAAGGCTTGAAGATGTTGCCGCATGTGGGGCTGGGTGGGGCGGTGGCAGCCACTGGGCTTCTGGTCTGTACAATATGGTTTGCTATAAAACTCAAAATCTTCCAGTCAGAAAAAAATTTTTTTTGTGAGAATATATGGTATGTTAAATATATCTCAATAAAACTATTAAAAATTGAGCTTGGTTGATGGCAAAAAGAAAAAAAATAACTGGTTTGAGTAAGATATGCTTAATTTTTATCACATTAAAAGATTTGGAAGTAGACAGTTAAAATATCACAGTCCAAATTCTCAAGGACTCAGGGTCCTTCCAAGGTTGTCTCATCCTCACCTGGCAGCTAGATGCCAGCTCTACTATCTGAGGTTTAAATAACAGGAAGGAGGACAGATGAAGCATAAGTTCAGGCCCCTCTCCTTTTAATGCTTCATCTCAGACGCGTATGTACCACTGGTATACTGAACTGCAAGTCCATGTGCCTGGCACACAATGAGGCTCAGCAATACTAAGCGTTAGAGTTTTGCGGGGCACGCAGGGGCGGGGGGATGCAATTTAAAAAATTAAGCTTGGAACAGAGAAAAGTATATTACAGATTCATACAAGGAGATGGGTGGCTCATGCCCTAAGAACCCCAAAATCATCGAAGGCTTTTAGCAAGTCCCTTTTAAAAATCAAAAGATGAGAGATAGGTGGCGTTAGCTGTTGCAGACTTCTTGGTGTCAGATCCTTTGTTCTTGAGGTCAGATCATGGTTAAGTAAGGATGTTCCTGTAAATCTCTACCAGATGAATGTTATTCTTGGTCCTGGTAAGAAGGGCAAGGTCCCAAGTCAGCTTTCACCCTTCAAGGTCCCAGTCCTGGCTAAGAGAGGCAGATCCCAGCTGGCATCTCCTTCGGGGCCAGATTCCCACATCCTGTCCAACCAACTGTCATCCATGAGAGAGCCAGACACCCAACCCAACTAGCCCTCAGTCTCCTCAGGCCGCCCAAAGGGGGAGACCAGGTCTCACAGACTGTAACCCAGACAGACAGCCACTGCTATTAGGTCACAGAGACAGGCATGGGAGAGAGGTCCACCACTGCCTCAAGGCCTGGGGCAAGACTAGCGGAGGGCCTTTGTGCGAGCGCTGAAGCCCTGTAGGACGTAGTGCCCAGTCTGTTCCTTGGGCCCTCCAGCTCAGTCGCTTGTCTGAGGCTAAGTAAGCTGGAGGACCTCCAGGAGAAGACCTGAACCCGCCTCTTAGCACACTCTCCACCTGATGACCACTGCAACACCCACCTTTGACTGAATCACTTCCCCAAGTCCCTCACTGACACTTACCAGTGAGCAGGACCCACTGCGGCGCTGGCCAATGGCTGAACAGGGCAACTAATGGTCACTCATTGACAGGCGGTTGCTTGTGGGAAGGGCCTACTGAGGCACCAACCAATGGCTGAGCAAGACCGTTGCCTAGTAACAGGGTGCCCAGTAAGGAGGCAGAGCAATGGCTGCCCGCTAAGGGCTGTGCTTATCCTGCACTACCACTGGCTGCGGGCCAGTCACACGGCCCTCCCTCTAGGAAGGGGAGCGTGAGGAAGAACTGCTGTACGGGGACATGACAACCTCAGTCACGTTAACAAAGTTTGACTCAGGATGGTCATGAAAAATGTAATATTCTACCATGAAATGACTGAGGCATGAGGTGGGGAGAGCAGGAAGGGTGAGAATATTTAATTAAAAACACAAAAATAGCAAAGTTCTATAGCAGAGATTCTGAGTGGCATTTAGTCTGAATAATTGAATACCAAAAATAAAGGTATTATAAGCTACGAAGAACCAAACTTAAGATTCAAGAAAGCTAATATCAAGGCAGCTATGACGTAATAGGAAGATAGATGAGGTTTGGTCTCTCCACAAAAGAGACAGCACTATTGTCTCGGAAAAAGAAAAAAAAGAAAGATAATTCAGATCAATTAGTTCAGGAAACATACATTCCTTTTAATATCCTGTATCTGCTATCCTGAAATAGAAATATATACTAAGAAAAACATTTCTTGAGTGAGGACATTTGGAAATAAAATCTTTTTATTTTATTATAAAATCTTGAGAACCAGAACAAATCAAGAGTTTGCATAGTTAAAAAGGCAATTTCAGCCACAATCCTGATTTTAGTCTTATTTCGAATATTGACACCATCAGTGGTGTGGGGTGAAAGTTTAGTGGCCAGAGATTTTTTTTTTTACTTTGAATTCATAGTTCATATTGTGGGATTGATACTGATATCACTTCTGTCAGCTGATGTAAATAACCCATAAGGAATCACTTAATAACCAGAAGAGGTGTTAACATTTAATTTATATCATTTTTAGTTACAAACTAAACTAAGTAAAGCAATAGATTTGTATCCTTACACTTGTAAATGTGAAAATAAGTATCATGATGAAAATAAACATTACAAATGATGGCTGACAATAATGAAATCCTTAGCAATAGAAGAAAGTCATTTGTGGACCTTATTTGAAAGTATATGGGAAAAGTATAAATAATGCATGGATATAAAAGGAAAGAACCAAATTTCTCTAACTTTTCTCTTACTCTAGAAAAATGTTAACTAGAATTATATGTAAGAACCTTTGATGAATCCAAAAGACATAGACTCAAAATCACTTTCTAGGAAACACTTTAACCTTGGAGAACTCAAGCCTTCCCAAGCTCAAGTTGTGTCTTGTACAGAACAGTAATAATCCTCATCTCCCAGTGAGAGATTACATTAAAGCGCTTGCAATCTAATAGGTACTAACTTTCCCTACCTCACTCTCCCTCTGTGCTCCTTTTGTGGAGATGTAGCAAGATCACAGTAGAATGAATGTAAGGCACAAACCCAATATGCTAGGTCACAGACATATGTTTTTCCCTTAATTGGTTCCCAAATTGGTATTTGCTCTACAATTTGGTTGAGAATAGCAGTTGATAGAAGATGCCTTGACTGAAGGGGGCTTTTAGCTGATGTTGGTCCTGGGGTCAGCCCCAAATAATGCAGGATATTTTTATCTCACAGCTTTGTGTCCCAGGCATGGGTGTATCTATGCTTCCTAATAGACTCCAGGAAGCCTGGGAGCGAGCAGATTGGTTAGAAGTAGAGGAGCCAGATTTCCTTCCTCGCCTGCCCCTTGACTGGCTTAGCTTCTCAGGGGCCTTGCCAGCCTTTCTTTACATGGCAGAATGATGGCTACAGGACTAATAAGCACTTTCAGATGAGTGTCTAATAACTTCTCTACCATCAGCTCTCATTTATCACAGCCAGATCACTTGACTTTCAGATTATCTCCAAAAGCCTCCCTTTTGAATATTTATTGACATATAAACAACTCTTCTTAATTAAGTACTTTATTGGAATGAACAAGATCTTTGTTTACTCTAGTCCAGCAGAAGCATGGAGAGTCAAAAACAACACCATTCCCTCTCTGCAAAAGATGTTGAGACGAACTTTGCCAAGAAAGCTTTGTTGTGCTTCAGCTGGGCTCCTCATTCACCCAGCTGGCACTGAGTAGCATATAGGACCATTGGGTGTGCTCCCAGATTCTAGGCACATGAAAAAAAATACCTTTGCTGACCTTAGGAATCCAGAATCTCCTAGAGGAGACAGACATGCACACAGTAACATAGGAAATGTATCTCATGGAAGGCTCAGTGGAGAACAGGAGGAGAATTTGTATCAGCTTCAATAGAATCAGTGATGGGACAGAGATGGTGCATGAGCTGGGCCTTGAGGCAAGGTTTGAGTGGCTGCAAGACTGGGGAATGCCTTGTGTCGTGGCACTGTAGTGTGACAGAGGAAAGATCACGCCTTTGTGATGTAAGCTTTCTGAATGGCAATGCAGTGTTTTTACTGCAGAGGACAGGTTACAGAAGCACTCTGTCTATGGTGGTTTCACTCTTGAGTGTAACATGTGAGTCTTTAGAATATCAGAGGCTCTTGCTTTCATACTTCGACATTAAATAAATCAAAATAATTTAATTATTCCTATGTTTTTCATTTTAAGTATTTTAAGCTGCTAATAGGTTGCCTGCATTCACTGTTGTGCCTCATTGGCCTCCATTTGAACTGTTATGCGGTGCAATTCTTCTTTCAGTAGTGGAGCATATATGTTTTTTACTGTGGCTGTCATCTGAGCAACCATGAAAATGGATTACATTTTCACATACATTGTCCCATTAAATAATATATACTAATGGTTAATTTTAGTTATGATTATTTAAAAATCTCTATAGTCCCTCTGTCAGCAAAAGAAAAATATTAAAAATTTAGCTATTTTTCTAGAAACAGACTCACATACTTAGAGACTAGACTTGTGATTGCCAAAGAGGAAGGGAGGTTGAGGAGGGAAGAATTGGGAATTTCAGATTAGCAGAGGCAAACTATTATATATAGGATGCATAAACAGCAAGGCTCAACTTATAGAATGGGAAGGTATATTCAGTATCTTGTAACAAACCATAATGGAAAGGAATGTGAAAAGAATATCTATCTATCTCTAACTGAATAACTTCACTGTACAACAGAAATTAACAGAGCATTGTAAGTCAATTATACTTAAATAATTTTTTTTAAATTTGTATTTTTTCTTTATGTGAACTTCAGTTTTTGAAAAAGATTTCCTTCTGTTGAACCAATAACTCTATTTAGGTTTTGTATGATTTAAAAAATATGTCATTAATAAAAGTTTCCTTAATATTCACCATAATGTGTACCTTATGTGTTCCATGTTTTCAGTGATTAAAGAATGAAATTTTTATCTAGATGTTTTTATGAAAATAATTAAAGAATCAATGTATATATAAAGAGTAAACCAATTCAGAGGCATAGAAATATTGTATCTCAATACAATATTGGGAGTCTAGTGGTAATAGAATTTAAAGATCATCTTTCCTGCAAAACCAATACAATATTGTAAAGTAAAAACAAACAAACAAAAAACCAAGAACATAGTGAAAAAAAATAAAGGTTATTTTTCCCCACACCTACCCAGGGCAAGTCATTTTTTTAAAAGCTGATTTGAACAAAAGAGTATAAAAAACCACCTCCCTGGGAGAAGAGGGATTCCCTGATAGCTCAGCTGGTTGGTAAAGAATCCGCCTGCAATGCAGGAGACCCTGGTTCGATTCCTGGGTCTGAAAGATCCCCTAGAGAAGGAATAGACTACCCATGTCAGTATTCTTGGGCTTCCCTTGTGGGTCAGCTGGTAAACAATCTGCCTGCAATGAGGGAGACCTGGGCTCTCTTCCTGGGTTGGGAAGATCCCTTGGAGAAGGGAAAGGCTACCCGCTCCAGTATTCTGGCCTGGAGAATTCCACAGACTGTATAGTCCATGAGGTCACAAAAAGTTGGGCACGACTGAGTGACTTTCACTTTTCTGGGAGAAGAGATGGCAAGGTGGATGTGCTGTAGGGAGTCTGTGACTCAGACGACACCCTCAGTGAGTGGCATGTGGGTGTTCCACTGTACTCATTCTCTCCTCCTTCTGATCACTCTTCCAGGCCTGGCCGTGTGGAGGGGAAGGGGTCAACCGTGCACACCAACAAGGCCTGGACACCCAGACAGTTTTGCATCCTCAAGGGCTTCTGGCTGACTGATATCAGATTCCTCTCACTGCTATTTGCAACTGGAGAATGAGTAAACTACTTAAATTCTTCCTCAGGACAAATATTAACATTGGATCTTTTTTTGTGTGTGTGACTTAGTCTTTTAACTCTTAAGCCTTATATCAGTTTACAAATATACAGTTTACAAATCTGAGATAATGATATAGCCCCTCTAATCATGCTGAGTTGGCAAAAGCACGATTACCAGTCACCATATACAAGTAGTTCTACAGCTGTGTTTCTGAATTCCTGTTTAGGACAACCCTGAATTATAACTTCGTCTGACTTTGTGAAGAATTAACAAGCAAAGTTTGTTAACATATCTTGTCACAGGGAATTTAAAAAGCATCTGATCTGATCTTAAAGATTATCTACAAAATGTGAGGTGCTAAATACTCTTTATTTGATGCTATACATAAACCACACTAAAATGCCTTTCATTAAGTAAAAGGCTAAATTTTAGATAGAGAATTTTAATTAAATTGGCATAGTTTATAAAACCAAACAGATAAAGTGGACTTTGTCAGTGTATTTTCAATCCTTGCCTTAACAGGCTGATGAACACAACTTGAAACACATGTGAATCCTCCTCTGTTCTATGAGACAGTGAAGGGAACTTTTCAGTATTTAAATATATTAATATAACCAGTTATAGAAATCTAAATATAAAACCAATCTCTTATAGGTTTTGAGAAGGAATGCGCCATCTCCCTAAAAAGTTTAATATTCCTTATTCAAGTTCAATCATCTCTTTAGAATGGGAAGTGATAGTACTTGTTGAACTGGAATTACTATCAAAATTTTAAAAGCTGACCATATTCGTTTAGCCACAAACCAATCTTATTTCAACTGGGACTGTCCAACAGAATTATTCCCCAGAGAAGAGATGACTGTGAGAGGCAGTGGCCCCAAGTGTGCAAACACACCTGCCTCCAGCAATGGCTCAGGTGCCCCTGGGGGAAGAAAGTGGATTCTCATGAGCTGATCTCCAGCTGGCCCTGTGGCCTCTCTAAGTTGTGCTGTTGATATCTTGGGAAGCAAAGCCCTCCTGGCATGATTCTTCTGTAGAAGCTCTACCTAAAGGGCTGCCATTTGGCAGGCACACCATGCACGGTGCCAGAAGTTTCCGATGGGAACATTAAGCCTTCCAGCTTTTAGTGTGACACAGGTGAGAATAAATTAACACTGCTGAGTTAGAGAACAACAACACAGATAAGGAGAATTGTTCAACAACAAAAGGGGACTCTCTGGGTTGGTTCCCAGGGTCACAGAAAACTACTTTGTTGGCCGAGCAAAGATTTCCCGTCCCCTGTGCTGTATTGTTTTGTTGGGTGGCTCAGTCGTGTTTCACTCTTTGTGACCCCATGGACTTCAGCACGTCAAGCTTTCCTGTTCTTCACCATCTCCTGGAGCTTGCCCAAACTCTTGTTCATTGAGTCGGTGATGCCATCCAACCTGCTTATCGTCTGTCATCTCCATCTCCTCCCACTTTCAATCTTTGCCATCATCAGGGTATTTTCTATACACCCTAAATAAAGTGGGGGCTGGTGGAATACAGTCCATGAAGTCGCAGGAGTCACATATGACTTAGTGACTATACCACCACCACTACGTCCAAGTGGGGAAGAGGCAGTGGCCTGCTGCCTAAGACCACAAGGTCTGGAAACCTGGGAGGGGCAAAGGGGCTCGCGTCAGCACTGACCCGGGCAGTCTCTTTCCTTTCCTGGTAACACCCAGTGTGGAAAGAGTCAAAAAGCAAATGCTATCAGACACAGTCTCTCCGGGATCTTTTCCAGCCACTTTCTGCCTCTCATTGCTTTATAAGCCACAGTGGATCCAGAGTAAGTTTCAAGGAATAGCTTCCTGTGACGGCTGCTTTATTCTCATATTCCAATACAGCAGAGAAGCACTTCTGGGCCTCAGATGCAATGCCCCATTCAGTTGCAAAGAGGTGGAAATCAATGAAAATCATCACTGGAGATTTATTTTTAAGCTGGGTGCTGTGCCTGGTACCCAAATTCTTAAAATAGGTATAGGACAACAGCATTTTAGCTCCACTGATGGATGAAGGAAAATCCTATAGCGTTTTCACTAAAGTGACCTATATCCAAGAGCTGAAAGAATGCTGGTCTAAATTGAATCAGTGAGTTAATGAGTTTATTTGTTCAGATGTAGTTAGAAAGCAGAGAATAGGTGGACAGAGGCCAGTCTAAATAGGAAAGGAAGATGCTCTTCTTTGTAACTCTTGATGTGTCACTAAGGCTGGTAGGAAGGATTCTGTCATCTGCTGTGGAATGTCTGAGTCAGTACCCCTACATTATGGTTAAGGAGTAATCTTGCCTCAAGGCAGTAAGGATGTGGGGAAAATATATTGTGGGGAGAGAGCAAATTAGTCAGGATGGTGTGTTCAGACTCTCTCACCCCACGTTTTGTAAGTAATGGTTATGTCACAGCTGAGCTCACTTGTAGCACGGCACATGCATGTCAAGAGGTACTCACTTGCACACGGGTCTTATGTGGTTATGGATATCTTCAGTTCAGTTCAGTTGCTCAGTCGTGTCCGGCTCTTTGTGTCCCCATGAATTGTAGCACGCCAGGCCTCCCTGTTCACCACCATCTCTCAGAGTTCACTCAGACTCACGTCCATCGAGTCCATGATGCCATCCAGCCATCTCATCCTCTGTCGTCCCCTTCTCCTCCTGCCCCCAATCACCCCCAGCATCAGAGTCTTTACCAATGAGTCAACTCTTTGCATGAGGTGGCCAAAGCACTGGAGTTTCAGCTTTAGCATCATTCATTCCAAAGAAATCCCAGGGCTGATCTTCTTGAGAATGGACTAGTTGGATCTCTTTGCAGTCCAAGGGACTCTCAAGAGTCTTCTCCAACACCACAGTTCAAAAGCATCAATTCTTTGGCGCTCAGCCTTCTTCACAGTCCAACTCTCACATCCATACATGACCACAGGAAAAACCATAGCCTTGACTAGATGGACCTTAGTCGGCAAAGTAATGTCTCTGCTTTTCAATATACTATCTAGATTGGTCATAACTTTTCTTCCAAGGAGTAAGCATCTCCTAATTTCATGGCTACAGTCACCATCTGCAGTGATTTTGGAGCCCAAAAAATCAAGTCTGACACTGTTTCCACTGTTTCCCCATCTATTTCCCATGAAGTGATGGGACCGGATGCCATGATCTTTGTTTTCTGAATGTTGAGCTTTAAGCAAACTTTTTCACTCTCCTCTTTCACTTTCATCAAGAGGCTTTTAGTTCCTCTTCACTTTCTGCCATAAGGGTGGTGTCATCTGCATACCTGAGATGACTGATATTTCTCCTGGCAATCTTGATTCCAGCTTGTGTTTCTTCCAGTCCAGCGTTTCTCATGATGTACTCTGCACAGAAGTTAAATAAGCAGGGTGGCAATATACAGCCTTGATGTACTCCTTTTCCTATTTGGAACCAGTCTGTTGTTCCATGTCCAGTTCTATCTGTTGCTTCCTGACCTGCATACAGATTTCTCAAGAGGCAGGTTAGGTGGTCTGGTATTCCCATCTCTTTCAGGATTTTCCACAGTTTATTGTGATCCACACAGTCAAAGGCTTTGGCATAGTCAATAAAGCAGAAATAGGTGTTTTTCTGGAACTCTCTTGCTTTTTCCACGATCCAGTGGATGCTGGCAATTTGATCTCTGGTTTTTCTCTACCACTACCTTTTCTAAAACCAGCTTGAACATCAGGGAGTTCACAGTTCACGTATTGCTGAAGCCTGGCTTGGAGAAATTTGAGCATTACTTTGCTAGCATGTGAGTTGAGTGCAACTGTGCAGTAGTTTGAACATTCTTTGGCATTGCCTTTCTTTGGGATTGGAATGCAAACTGAACTTTTCCAGTCCTGTGGCCACTGCTGAGTTTTCCAAATTTGCTGGCATATTGAGTGCAGCACCTTCACAGCATCATCTTTCAGGATTTGAAATAGCTCAACTGGAATTCCATCACCTCCACTCATAAAGTGATATTACTGCTGTGTCATGGCTGTGTCCATTGGGTCAGTCAGGAGAGGAGAAAGTACAGTGTCCACTGTTGGGGCTGCTGCGTCAGCCAGAAGAGAGACTGTGTAGTGTTAGGTTAAGCTATGGTTGTTGCCAGAAAAGAATAAATGTGTCTGCAGTTCCTATGGCTCCTCAAGTCTCCCTCCAGCCTCTTACTTGGCACTTTGCCTACCCTGGGTTCAATGAACAGAGCAAAAAGTGTGAACAGCGAGACAATTAGTGCAGTGGATAGGATCAGCAATACAACTGGTGTAGCTGGCAGGGTACCTGGCAGTGAAGGGAGCCGGAGGCTCCACTGGATGGAGGAAGCCAGTGGCCACCACATAGCATGTGGTAGCATGTGGTGCTCTGTGGCTGTGGTCCCCTGATGTGGGCTCCAGTGGAAGACTAGGAGGTGGAGGAAGGTTCACCAGATAGCATGGAAACACATTATGGGCAGTGAGTTCCTGTTTGCCGAACAAGCTGGCACAGACTGCTGCTGACATTGTGGGGTGGATCTTCCTGATTGCCCTGGAGGTGAAGATGGATGGTGCCCTTTGTGATGCCAGGCCAGTGCACAATGTGCAAAGACACTTGGAAGATCCAGAGCAACGAATACTGGCATTCGAGCAAGGACCCCGTGGCTCTGAAGAACCCAGCATTCTGACAGCGAGGCGGTAAGTGAGGGTGATGATGAATGTTGTGAGACTGCAGGTCCCTGCTTGGCAGCGAGGCCGGTTGTCCAGCAGAAAGACAAGCATGAGCAGCCTGTGACCCAGGGGCGCATCATCAAGGGGCCCCCAGTGTGACTGAGTTCATGACATATCGACCGTGTCCTCAGGTGGAGGTGGTCAGCTCATGTTTTGGCAAAAGCAAGGGGAAACTTGGCGGCTTGGCTTTTGTGACTGGCACAGTTATGGGCCTGGGACCTGTGGGGCCGTACAGGTCTTTATTGAAAGAAGAAGAGGAGGGCATGTGAGACACCGTTTTGAAAGTATGAAGACCCCGAAGGGGGCCCACGCTGGCAGGGGTCCCACCTGGGCTACATGGATGAAATGCAGGCTGCTTTGTGTGAAGGTAAACTACGGAGGCTGTGTCTTATCATGTAGGTTTAGACAGCGTACTGCAAAGGCTGTGTCTTCATGTGGGTGGACTATGAACACTGCAAAAGATCCCTTCCTTGAAGGGGTGGTCCTGGCGCCTGTGGGGGCTTTTGCGGGTCCTTAATAAGACTCCGCCAGGGTGGAGTTGCCCCTGTGGAGGCTTTCCTACAATCTCATAAGGACAGACAGTGGACTGGACTAGGCCTCGGAAGATAAAGGCACTCCACATGCAGCGAGGGTTCTTCTAGCCCGTGAGGGCAAGGGCTGCAACATGCATTCCAGGTGACACCTAGCATTGGCTTCTGCTCTGTATTGGGGGTGTAACTGCTTGTTATTATAGCTATTGCTGTTACAAGATGCAAATCCAAGGGTCAGTGTCACTCTCCGAGGAAATATCACAGAAGATGACTGCATAGAATGTGAGGCGAGAGACCCTGAAGGGGTGGAGGGTGGGGAGAGCAAGTTAGCCAAGACGGAGTGCTCAGCTCCCTCACCCCACGTTTTGTAAATAATGACTCTGTAACAGCTGAGGTCACTTATAGCCCTGCACAAACATGTCACGAGGTACGTACCTGGCCATGGGTTTTGTGTGTTTCAAATGCGTGCGCTCCGCTCGTAAAGCAGCAGGAATGACTGCGGTGTCGTGGCTGTGCTGTAGGGTCAGCCCTGGGAGGAGGGAATACGGATGTCTACTGTCGCAGCTGCTGCATCAGCCAGGAGAGAATGCTGCTGTGGCTGTTGTGCCAGCCAGGAGAGAGGTTGTGTTCTGTTAGGTTATGCTATGGCTGTTGCCAGAAGAGAATAAACATGTCTGCAGTTCCACAGTTCCTGGAGTCTCCTTCAAGCCTCTTAGCTTGCGCTCTGCCTATCCTGGGATCAACGAATAGTGCAAACAGTATGAAAGTGAAAGTCATGTCCGACTCTTTGCGATCCCATGGACTATACAGCCCATGGAATTCTCCAGGCCAGAATAATGTAGTGGGTAGCTTTTCCCTTCTCGAAGGGATCTTCCCAACCCAGGGACTGAACCCAGGTCTCCCTCATTGCAGGAGGATTCTTTACCAGCTGAGCTACAAAAGAAACCCAAGAATCCTGGAATGGGTAGCCTACCTCTTCTCCAGGGGATCTTCCCGACCCAGGGATTGAACCAGGGTCTCTTCTGTTGCAGGTGGATTCTTTACCAACTGAGCTATCAGGCAAACAGTGTGAACAGCAAGACAACTGGCGCTGTGGGCAGCATCAGCAATCCATATATGCATATATATATAAAGAGTAAAGATATATATACACACACACTCATGTGTCCACCAGTTCCCCTGAGTCTGGAGGAGTGACACTGGCCTGAGCAGCTTCCCAAGAACTTACTGCATCTGCCGAGCATCTGTCACAGCCAAGCAACTTTGAACTTCAGAAATCTCCATTTTATAAAAGGCCCAAAGAAACCTACTTCATCTTATTAGCCTGGACAGGAGATAAATACACCCTCTGCCTTTCAAGGTTGCCACAAGACCCATAGAAACCCCGTGGCCACCTTCCTCCACTAGGCACTATCTAGTGCCTGTTAGACTTGCAAATTCCAGGGCCAACCCTGCCAGCCTCTGCACAGGACTCTGGAGAAGGTGTAACAGGCCCTCGGATGGTCCTCTGAGAAGCTTCACTCTAGCTCAATGTTCCTTCTTTCTGATTTAAGTTCTCTGATGCTATGTGGGTGACCCAGTGCTTTCAGGCCCAGGAGGTGCTGAGGGAAAGTGGGCCCTGTGCTTCCGCTGGCTGTTGTTTGACTTTGCAGGTGTGCAGGGCAGACTGCACCATTCCATCCATGTACATGAGGATCGCGAGTACAGGCGGGCTTGGGAATCCACAGGAGTGGAGGTAGGGGGCTATCCTGGGACTAGTCCTCCACAGACTCCGAGGAACACCTGTATCTGCAGATGGGAGGCACCATCCAGCTGACCCACATACACTGGATTACAAATATTTTTCTTGACTACGTAGTCCTTGAGATAATTTTATTATATATCCGTGATCTCATAGATATACAATCTCTCCTTTTCTTTTAATTTCACACAATTATAACGTTATAACAATTATAACATTCGAAATGCAGGTGACTGTTTTGACATTCACAAAAATGTAGTTTTAATTAGTATGTTGATTGCTTGATCATGAAAAGTCACATAGGACAAATCTTCAATTTTCATCTTTCAATATTCTAATTTTATTGAATTAGAGATGATTTTATTTTATTGCTTTAAAAGGTGATTTTGTTTAGCTCTCCACCCTAAATTTTAAAAATTTATTCTTTAGGATAATTATAAAAATTCAAATCTCATAAGAGGAA
The DNA here is from genome assembly GCA_917880005.1 of Nanger dama. NCBI lineage: Eukaryota > Metazoa > Chordata > Mammalia > Artiodactyla > Bovidae > Nanger > Nanger dama. The sequence goes on along the minus strand of CAKJTW010000044.1, from coordinate 3,377,648 downwards.
AGAAAAAGTAAGATTATGCAAGTTTTCCCCATAGCGACTTTCTTTCCTAGTAGCAAACATTTATAATAAAAGCTCAGTGTATAAGAAGTTAGTAACATATCAATTTAAGAAACAGCTCTTCATTTGATGCAAATTATTCAGTTCAGTTCAGTCGCTCAGTGGTGTCTGATTCTTTGCGTCCCCTTCTCCTCCTGCCTCCAATCCCTCTCAGCATCAGAGTCTTTTCCAGTGAGTCAACTCTTCGCATGAGGTGGCCAAAGTACTGGAGTTTCAGCTTTAGCATCATTCCTTCCAAAGAAATCCCAGGGCTGATCTCCTTCAGAATGGACTGGTTGGATCTCCTTGCAGTCCAAGGGACTCTCAAGAGTCTTCTCTAGCACCACAGTTCAAAAGCATCAGTTCTTCAGTGCTCAACCTTTGTCACAGTCCAACTCTCAGACCCATACATGACCACAGGAAAAACCATAGCCTTGACTAGAAGGAACTTAGTTGACAAAGTAATGTCTCTGCTTTTGAATATGCTATCTAGGTTGGTCATAACTTTTCTTCCAAGGTGTAAGTGTCTTTTAATTTCATGGCTGCAGTCACCATCTGCAGTGATTTTAGAGCCCCCCCCAAAATAAATTCTGACACTGTTTCCACTGTTTCCCCATCTATTTCCCATGAAGTGATGGGACCGGATGCCATGATCTTTGTTTTCTGGGGAAAAAAAGTAAAGAATATGCATGCCAATGCAGGACAGGAGATGCAGGAGATGTGGGTTCAATCCTGGAGTCAGGAAGATCCCCTGAGTAAGAAATGGTCATCCAGACAAGTATTCTTGCCCGGAAAATCCAATGGACAGAGGCTTCTGGAGGGAAATAGTCCATGGGTCACAAAGAGTTGGACACTAGCTGAGTGAGCACACACATGCACACACATTTTTTGGACAAATACAGTGTGAGAAATACTCAGGCTGAACTCACTAAACATTTCCTCATAGTATATAGCTGTATCACGCTGGAAAAAAAAAGCTAATGGGGAAATTAATGTGAAAATTGATATTCAACTTAGGTTCCTACTAGTGTGTGTGTACATGCTCAGTCTCTTCAGTCGTGTCTGGCTCTCTGCAACCCTGCACACTGTAACCCACCAGGCTCCTCTGTCCATGAGATTCTCCAGGTAAGTTTACAGCAGTGGGCTGCCATGCCCTCCTCTAGGGGATCTTCCTGACCCAGGGATTGAACTCCAGTCTCCTTTGTCTCCTACATTGCAAGTGGTTTCCTTACTCACTGAACCAGCTGGGAAGACCCAAGTTCATACTAGAACAATTTCCAATTGTTTTGTGTAAAGTGAATCTGGCTGTACTATTAATTACAGAATATTTCATCTCTTTGAATCCCAAGAGTTTTGTCATCTTGTAACCTTTTCTTCTCCTTGCTTATAGCTTTCAGTGCTTCAATAGTAATTGATCTCACTTTCTGCTCCATCTTGAATTAATAAGTAAAATGGTAAGCTTCTCTGATTGGATCTTATCTCCTCAATACAACAACACTCATAACTGAAAAGAAACTTGATTTTAGTCAAATTAAAATAAAAATTATAGCCTTCTGTAATACACATAATCACCCACATTTTAAAAGTGTAATTTTTTCTGTGTTGATTAATAAGCCCAGTCAGACCCACCTGTCCTAGTGTTCCTACCTCATAGGTTGAGCACTGCCAAAGCAAAGTACTTCATGCTTTTTTTTGCCCAGAATCCTGCAGTGGCATAGGCAGGAGCTGAGTGGTAACTGTATCTTTGCTATGTAATATGTCAGCATACAGCTATTCATGGTATTCCCTTATAATAATCCTTTACATTTCTGCAAGGTCAGCAGTACTATCTTCTGTCAGCTCCTCAAACCAACTATTGATACCCTCTAGCAAATTTTAAACTTCTATCATACTGTTCAACTCCAGAATTTGTATTTGGTTAATTTTAAAATTGAGCTTCTGAGGTGGTGCAGTGATGGGGGTTAGATCCCTGGGTCTGGAAGATCCCTTACAGTAGAAAATGTCAAACCACTCCAGTATTCTTGCCTAGATAATTATTTGTGTAGGAGAGCCTGGTCGGTACAGTCCATGAGGTCACAGAGAGTCAGAGACATGACTGAGTGACTGAGCATGCATGCATCTTTATAATTGCTATTTTTTTATTGGCATTATTTACAGAAATGGTATGAACCTAACAGAAGCAGAAGAGATGAAGAGGAGATGGCAGGAATACACAGAAGAAGAGTACAAAAAGAGCTTCACAACCCAGATAATCACGATGGTGTGATCACTCACCTAGAGCCAGATATCCTGGAATGTGAAGTCAAGTGGGCCTTAGGAAGTATCACTATGAACAAAGCTAGTGGAGGTGATGGAATTCCAGTTGAGCTATTTGAAATCTTGAAAGATGAGGCTGTGAAAGTGCTGCACTCAATATGCCAGCAAATTTGGAAAAATCAGCACAGGACTGGAAAAGGTCAGTTTTCATTCCAATCCCAAGAAAAAGCAATGCCAAAGAATGTTTAAACTACTTCACAGTTGTACTCATCTCACACACTAGCAAAGTTATGCTCAAAATTCCCCAAGCCAGGCTTCAATAGTATGTGAATTGTGAACTTCCAGACGTTCAATCTGGATTTAGGAAAGGCAGAGGAACCAGAGATCAAATTGCCAACATCCACTGGATCATAGAAAAAGCAAGAGAGTTCCAGAAAAACATCTATTTCTGCTTTATTGACTATGTAAAAGCCTTTGACTGTGTTCTACAATAAACTGTGGAAAATTCTTCAAGAGATGGGAATACCAGACCACCTGATCTGCCTCTTGAGAAACCTATATGCAGGTCAGGAAGTAAGAGTTAGAACTGGACATGGAACAGACTGGTTCCTTGTCCCTGCAGGGGACAAGGGACTCACTCGGCTTTCAAGGGAGAAGCTTCTGATTTTTCTCGATTTGCCGCCGGTTTCTCGAGTTATGACGGGGAGACCCATGGACCCGCCCCTGTGGCCTCAGGAGAGGCCAGTCTCCGTGTCAGTTGCCATGTGCCTCTGGGGATCCATCCCCAGTTATTGCCGGGTCCCCAGACCTCATCTGGTGCTGACGCCGGTGCCTGAGCTATCCTCGCCCATGATGACATAAATCTTGGGGTTCCCATGGAGCCCCCACAGAGGAGACAGGCCTCGTCTCTCCTGGAAACGTGCACGGATGCTTGCATCCACAGCTTCAACAGCAGTGTCAGGCTTCTGGTCGAGCAGATACAGGGATCTGTGGCTTGCTCTCAAAGTACCACAGTGCTGTCACACGTGCCAGTGTGTCAGGCATTGAGCCTGGGGCTGACAGTCTCGGCAGTGCAGTGCAGTCAGCTTCATCTAGAAAGGATGAGGCATTTGGGGGTCTTTGGAATGGTGACCCTACCCCCTGATGCTCCTCTCGTGTTTCCTGGGGTGAGCGCCTCTTCCTGGGATGCGAGATGAGCGCTGGGAATCCTTTCCAGACATAGCAGGGAAAGGGACCCTCATCTTGAGCTCAGCATAGGCAAACAGAGCTTCTCTGGAGTCGCAGGGGGACCCTCGGGGTTCATCTCGTGTGGGGATGCGTTGGGTGGGGAACTTCTTGGGTCACACCAAAAGTGTGAAGGACCCTTTCGAGGTCCAAGATGGAAGGGGTGATTTCTCCCGAGATGCCGCAGCAGACAAGGGCCTCACACTGCCAGAAGGAAGGAAGCTTCTGGTTTTTCTCGAGTTGCAGCTGGTCCTCTAGAGTTATGACAGGGACCCAAGGGACCCGCCCCTGTGGCCTCAGGAGAGACCAGTCTCCGTGACAGTTGCCAAGCGCCTCTGGGGAATCCTCCCCAGACTTCGCCGGGTCCTCAGACCTCGTCTGGTGCTGAGTCCTGAAACTGAGCATTCCTCGCCCGTGCTGACATAGGTCTTGGGGAAACCCCAGCATGTCAAGGCTGTATATTTAAGTTCTATGCAGAGTACATCATGAGAAATGCTGGGCTGGAAGAAACACAGGCTTGAATCAAGATTGCCAGGAGAAATATCAATCACCTCAGATATGCAGATGACACCACCCTTATGGCAGAAAGTGAAGAGGAGCTAAAAAGCCTCTTGATGAAAGTGAAAGAGGAGAGTGAAAAAGCTGGCTTAAAGCTCAACATTCAGAAAACGAAGATCATGGCATCTGGTCCCATCACTTCATGGGAAATAGATGGGGAAACAGTGGAAACAGTGTCAGACTTGGATTTTTTTGGGCTCCAAAATCACTGCAGATGGTGATTGCAGCCATGAAATTAAAAGACACCTACTCCTTGGAAGGAAAGTTATGATCAACCTAGATCGTATATTCAAAAGCTGAGATATTACTTTGCCAACAAAAGTCCATCTAGTCAAGGCTATAATTTTTCCTGTGGTCATGTATGGATGTGAGAGTTGGACTGTAAAGAAAACTGAGCACCTAAGAACTGATGCTTTTGAACTGTGGTGTTGGAGAAGAGTCTTGAGAGTCCCTTGGACTGCCAGGAGATCCAACCAGTCCATTCTGAAGGAGATCAGTCTTGGGTGTTCATTGGAAGGACTGATGCTAAAGCTGAAACTCCAATACTTTGGCCACCTCATGCGAAGAGTTGACTCATTAGAAAAGACTCTGATGCTGGGAGGGATTGGGGGCAGGAGGAGAAGGGGATGACAGAGGATGAGATGGCTGGATGGCATCACGGACTCGATGGACCTGAGTCTGAGTGAACTCTGGGAGTTGGTGATGGACGGGGGAGGCCTGGCGTGCTGCGATTCATGGGGTCGCAAAGAGCTGGACACGACTGAGCGACTGAACTAACTAACTATTGCTCAGTTACTGTTTTTATAACCTTTTGTAAATACAGTTCTCTAGTTCCTTGAGCATTTGATAATAGCCGTTTTTAAGTCTTCCTCTGTTAATTCCAAAATCCAGGCCTCCTCAAAGGCAGAATAGAGAGCTTGTTTTATTTTTTTATGTATAGCTCACAATTTCCTATTTCTTTACATGTCTCATTGTAATTTTTTATTGAAACTGGAAATTGTGTGTAAAATATCATAGCAACTCTAAATAATGATGCATATCCCACTCTTTCTGAGGTTTGTAGTTTAGGATCACTTTATTTATTGTTTTTGGGGAGCCAATATTTTGAAGTCATCTTTGCCTACAGTATGCAGTTTCTGGTGTCTTTGGTCAGGATTCCTCCCTTATTTTTTATCTGAACTTGGCTTTTTAGAGTTCACATGCTGAGAGTACATTAACTACCTTTTAGTCAAAGCTGTACTTAAGCCTTCTTAACTGGGGGCACTTTCAACTTTTACTATTTGGGGAAGCTACAGTCTCAAGTCCTCCCTGCTCTCATATTCCTCCAGAGATTAAAGGTTCTGAGTTGCTCCTGAGAGGGTACATCCTTGAACGTGTGCACAGTCTCCTAATCACCAGGGATGAGTGGAATCTTATTTCTAAGCTTGGCTTCTTGTGAGCTGCCCCAGGTCCAAGCAGCTTATTTTTATACCATTTTGGTCACAGGTTGTTTTAACTTCCCCTTCAACACCCCCAGAGCCTTTAAGAGTCAAACACATTTATTGAGGGATGTACAGGTGGCTTGAAGAAATTTTTTTGAAGGCTGATCATATTTCATTTGATTGTCTTGAGTGGGTACATCACAGGATATATGCATATTTTTATGATCCTTCATGAGGATGACCCCAGGAAGGCTCTTCACAGTTATCTCCTTCCTAGATTCCTTCAACTAACCTCAAATTTAATGCTTTTCAGGTAGGAATTCTTTTGATTTCTTTAAGATGTTCAGTTCAGTTCAGTTCAATTCAGTCACTCAGTTGTGTCTGACTCTTTGCAACACCATGAATCGCAGCACGCCAGGCCTCCCAGTCCATCATTAACTCCCGGATTTCACTCATTCTTGTGTCCATCAAGTCAGTGATGCCATCCAGCCATCTCATCCTCTGTCGTCCCCTTCTCCTCCTGCCCTCAATCTCTCCTAGCATCAGAGTCTTTTCCAATGAGACAACTCTTCTCATGAGGTGGCAAAAGTATTGGAGTTTCAGCTTTAGCATCAGTCCTTCTAAAGATTCCAAGGCTGATCTCCTTCAGAATGGACTGATTGGATCTCCTTGCAGTCCAAGGGACTCTCAAGAGTCTTCTCCAACACCACAGTTCAAAAGCATCAATTCTTTGGTGCTCAGCTTTCTTCACAGTCCAACTCTCACTTCCATATGTGACCACTGGAAAAACCATAGCCTTGACTAGATGGACCTTTGTTGGCAAAGTAATGTCTCTGCTTTTGAATATGTTATCTAGGTTGGTCATAACTTTTCTTCCAAAGAGTGTCTTTTAATTTCATGGCTGCAATCACCATCTGTAGTGGTTTTGGAGCCCCCCAAAATAAAGTCTGACACTCTTTCCACTGTTTCCCCATCAATTTCCCATGAAGTGATGGGACCAGATGCCATGATCTTTGTTTTCTGAATGTTGAACTTTAAGCCAACTTTAGCCAACTTTTTCACTCTCCACTTTCACTGTCATGAAATATTCCCTTGGTATCTCTAATTTTCAAGAAACACCTAGAGTAACAGGCAAATTTGGCCTTGGAATACAGAATGAAGCAGGGCAAAGACTAATAGTGTTTTGCCAAGAAAATGCACTGGTCGTTGCAAATATCCTCTTCCAACAATACAAGAGAATGCTCTACACATGGACATAACCAGATGGTCAACACTGAAACCAGATTTATTATGTTCTTTGCAGCCAAAGATGGAGAAGCTCTATACAGTCAACAAAAACAAGACCAGGAACTGAATGTGGCTCAGATCATGATCTCCTAATTGCCAAATTCAGACTTAAATTGAAGAAAGTAGGGAAAATCACTATACTATTCAAGTATGACCTAAATCAAATTCTTTATGATTATACAGTGGAAGTGAGAAATAGATTTAAGGGACTAGATCTGATAGATAGAGTGCCTGATGAACTATGGACTGAGGTTCGTGACATTGTACAGGAGACAGGGATCAAGACCATCCCCACGGAAAAGAAATGCAAAAAGCAAAATGACTGTCTGGGGAGGCCTTACAAATAGCTGTGAAAAGAAGAGACGTAAAAGCAAAGGAGAAAAAAGAAAATATAAGCATCTGAATGCAGAGTTCCAAAGAATAACAAGGAGAGATAAGAAAGCCTTCGTCAGTGATCACTGCAAAGAAATATAGGAAAACAACAGAATGGGAAAGACTAGAGATCTCTTTAACATGTATTTTGCCTAATTGTGTACTATTCAAATCCACTTCAGAATCACTAGGAGAGAAAATGAACTACAGAATATCTAACCTAATTACCAATGTTTAGCTAGCCTTCTTTGCTAGGATTATTCTGGGTTAGATTAGATGGTCCTTCAGTTCAGTTCAGTTGCTCAGTCATGTCCAACTCTTTGTGTCTCCATCCATCACCAACCCTCAGAGCTTGCCCAAACTCACGTTCTTCCGATAATGATGCCGTCCAACAGCCTTATCCTCTGTGGTCTCCTTCTCCTCCTGACTTCCATCTTGCCCAGCAACAGGATCTTTTCCAATGAGTCAGCTCTTCACATTAGGTGGCCAAAGTACTGGAGTTTCAACTGCAGCATCAGTCCTTTCAAAGGAAATTCAGGACTGATTTCTTTTAGGATTGACTGCTTGGATATCCTTGCAGACCAAGAGACTCTTAAGAGTCTTCTCCAACATCATAGTTCAAAAGTATCAATTCTTCAGTGATTAGCTTTCTTTATAGCCCAACTCTCACATCCATACATAACTCCTGGAAAAACCAAAGCTTTGACTAGATGGACCTTTGTTGGCAAAGTAATGTCTTTGATTATTAATACGGTGTCTAAGTTGGTCATAGCTTTTCTTCAAAGAGCAAGCATCTTTTGATTTCATGGCTGCAGTCACCATCTGTGGTGATTTTGGAGCCCCCCCATATAAAGTATTTCACTGTTTCCACTGTTTCCCCATCTATTTGGCATGAAGTGGTGGAACCTGATACCATGAGCTTAGTCTTCTAAATGTTGAGCTTTAAGTAAACTTTTTCACTCTTCTCTCTCATTTTCATCAAGAGGCTTTTAGTTCTTCACTTTCTGCCATAACCGTGGTGTCATCTGCTTATCTGAGGTTATTGATATTTCTCCTTGGCAATCTTGGTTCCAGCTTGTGCTTCATCCAGCCCAGCGTTTCTCATGATGTACTCTGCATATAAGTTAAATAAGCAGGGTGACAATATGCAGCCTTGATGTACTCCTTTCCCAATTTGGAACCGGTCTGTTGTTTCATGTCCAGTTCCAACTGTTGCTTCTTGAGCTGCATACAGATTTCTCAGGAGGCAGGTCAGGTGGTCTGGTATTCCCATTTCTTGAAGAATTTTGTTGTCTCAGAATTCACAGTTTGTTGTGATCCACACAGTCAAAGGCTTTGGTGTAGTCAATAAAGCAGAAGTAGATGTTTTTCTGGAATTCCCTTGCTTTTTTCATGACCCAATGGATGTTGGCAATATGATCTCTGGTTACTCTACCTTTTCCAAATCCAGTTTAAACATTTGAAATTTCACAATTCACATACTATTGAAGACTGTCTTGGAGAATTTTGAGCATTACTTTGCTAGCATGTGAGATGAGTGTCATTGTGCAGCAGTTTGAGCATTCTTTGGCATTGCCTTTCTTTGGGACTGGAATGAAAACTGACCTTTCCAGTCCTGCAGCCACTGCTGAGTTTTCCAAATTTGCTGGCATATTGAATGCAGCACTTTCACAGCATCATCTTTTATGTTTTGAAATAGCTCAAGTGGAATTCCATCACCTCCACAAGATTTGTTCATAGTCATGCTTTCTAAGGCTCTCTTGACTTCACATCACAGGATGTCTGACTCTAGATGAATGATCACACCATCATGGTTATCTTGGTCATTAAAATCTTTTTGTACAGTTCTTCTGTGTATTCTTGCAACCTCTTCTTAATATCTTTTAGCTCTTTTAGGTCCATACCATTTCTGTCTTTTATTGAGCACATCTTTGCACAAAATGTTCCTTTGGTAGCTCTAATTTTCTTGAAGAGATCTCTAGTCTTTCCCATTCTATTGTTTTCCTCTATTTCTGCGTTGATTACTGAGAAAGGCTTTCTTATCTCTATTTGCTCTTCTTTGGAACTCTGCATTCAAATGGGTATACCTTTCCTTGTCTCCTTTGCCTTTCACTTCTCTTCTTTTCTCAGCTATTTATAAGGCCTCCTCAGACAACAACTCTGCCTTTTGTATTTTTCTTTGGGGGTGGTCTTAATCACTGTCTCCTGTACAATATCACGAACCTCTGTCCATTGTTCTTCAGACTCTTGGTCTATCAGATCTAATCCCTTGAATCTATTGGGGATTTAGACATAGTCCTTAGATATTTTGAATAGAAGGATGCACAGTGCACTACTTCTGGCATTCTTCTCATCATTGCTTTACCTATGGCAATAATGTTTGTGAAGATTAAAGGTGTACATCAGAGATATCGAGGGTTTGGTTTCAGACTACCACAATAAAGTGAATATCACAATAAAGCAAGTCACATGGATTTTTTTGGTTTCCAATTCATTTAGAAGTTATGTTTACATTATTCTGCAGTCTACTAAGTATGCAATAAAGTTGTCTTAAATATCTATTTACATACGTTAATAAAAATACACAGTACTAAAGACATGCTAACCATCATCTGAACCTGCAGAGCATCATAATCTTTTTGCTGGTGGAGAGTCTTGCTTTGATGTTGATGGCTGCTGACTAACCAAGGTGGTAGTGCTGAAGCCTGGGGTGGCTGTAACAATTTCTAAAGACAACAACAAATTTTATTACATCAACTGACTCCACCTTTCATGAGAAATTTCTCAGCAGTGTACAGTGCTCTTTGATAGCCTTTTACCCGTAGCACCACCAGTCCTGCAGCTGCTTTCTCAGCTAAGCTTGTATAATATTCTGATTTCTTTGTTGTCACCTCTGCAACCTTGTCAGTTTCTTCACCAGAAGTAGACTCCATCTCAAGAATCAAATTTCTTTGCTTCTCCATTAAAAGGAACTCCTTATCAATTCCTTAGTTGAAGGTTTCATCATGATATTCCAGCAATTCAGTCACATCTTCAGGGTCCACTTGTAATTCTAATTCTCTTCCTATTTCTGCTACATCTGCATTTGATTCTTCCACTGAAATCTTGAACCTATCAATATTATCCTTGAGAGTTAGAATCAACTTATTCCAAACTCTTGTTAATGATGTGTTAGCAAATATGAAAACAGCATTCAACTCCCTGTCTCCACCAGAGCTCTTGGATGACCAGGTGCATTGTCAGTGAGCAGTAGTACTTTGAAAATATCCTTTTCCTGAGCACTAGGTCTCAATAGTGTGTATTTAAAATTTTGGAGGGCTCCAAAATCACTGCAGATGGTGATTGCAGCCATGAAATTAAAAGACGCTTACTCCTTGGAAGGAAAATTATGACCAACCTAGACAGCATATTCAAAAGCAGAGATATTACTTTGCCAACAAAGGTCCCTCTAGTCAAGGCTTTGGTCATGTATGAATGTGAGAGTTGGACTGTGAAGAAGGCTGAGCGCCGAAGAATTGATGCTTTTGAACTGTGGTGTTGGAGAAGACTCTTGAGAGTCCCTTGGACTGCAAGGAGATCCAACCAGTCCATCCTCAAGGAGATCTGTTCTGGGTGTTCATTGGAAGGACTGATGCTGAGACCAAAACTCCAATACTTTGGCCACCTCATACGAAGAGTTGACTCATTGGAAAAGATCCTAACACTGGGAGAGGTTGGGGGCAGGAGGAGAAGGGGATGACAGAGGATGAGATGGCTGGATAACATCACAGACTCGATGGACATGTGTTTGGGTGAACTCCGGGAGTTGGTGATGGACAGGGAGGCCTGGGTTGCTGCGGCTCATGGGGTCACAGAGTCAGACACGACTGAGTGAATGAACTGAACTGAACTGACTGAAAATACTCAGTAAGCCGTGTTGTATGCAGATGTATGGCCATCTGGAATTTTTATCCTGTTAGAGAGTGCAGGCAGAATAACATAATTCTTAAGGGCGCTAGGATTTTTGAATGGTGTATGAGCACTGACTTCAACTAAAAACCACCAGCTGTATCTGTCTCTAACAAGAGAGTCAACCTGTCTTTTAACACTTGGAAACCAGGCATTGACTTCTCCTCTCTAGTTATGGAAGTCCTGGATGGCCTCTTCCTCTCCTATAACGCTGTTTCACCTACACTGTCTCACCTACATCCCACGTGGCCGCCTTCATCATCTCCACTAACCCCTCTGGATATGTCGCTGCAGCTTCCACACCAGCACTTGCCGCTTCACCTTGTCCTCTTCTGTTGTGGAGAGAGCTTCTTTCTTTCTTTCTTTTTGCTTCTTTCTTTAAACCTCATGAACCAACCTCTGATAACTTTACGCTTTTCTTCTGTAGCTTCCCCACCTCTCTCAGCTTTCATAGAATTGAAGAGAGTTAGGGCCTTGCTCTGAATTGGACTTTGATTGAAGGAAATATTATGGCTGGTTTGATCTTCTATCCAGACCACTAAATGTTTCTCCATATCAGTGACAATGCTCCTTTGCTCTCTTATCATTCATATCCTCACTAGAATATCACTTTCAATTTCTTTCAGGAAATTTTCCTTCGCATTCATAACTTGGCTGTTCAGTGCAAAATGTCTAACTTTCAACCTAGCTTGACTTTTGACATGCCTTCCTCACTAAACTTAATCATTGCTAGTTTTTGATTTAAAGTGAGAGACATGCAACTCTCCTTTACTTGAAAACTTAGAAGCCATTGTAGGGCTATTAACTGGCCTAATTTTAACATTGCTGTGTTTTAGGGAAAAGGTAGGCCTAAGGAGGAGGGAGATGGGGAAAGACTCAGTCAGTGGAGCAATACAATTACAAAACGATCACAATAGTAACATCAAAGATCACTAGTTACAGATCACCGTAACATATGTAATAACAATGAAAAAGTTAAGGAATTATGAAATGCAACATAGAAACATGAAGTGAGCTAATGCTGTTGGGAAAATGGTGCCAAGAGACTTGTTTGATGCAGGGTTGCTGCAAACCTTCAATTTGTGAAAAATGCAATAAAAAGAGGTCTACTTGTATATTTTCTAGATGATAATGCACCTACACTTCCTCCCAGCCCTCTGACCGTCTCTGTCTCCCAAAGAGCTTTTATGATTAGACAGATTGCCAAATATTTTTCTTAATAGCATATATTTCTTAGATGCTTGAGTTTGGTTTCTGCTAGTGGAGAAGGAAATGGTAACCCACTCCAGTGTTCTTGCCTGGAGAATCCCAGGGACAGGGAAGCCTGGTTGGCTTCCATCTATGGGGTCTCAGAGAGTCAGAAACGACTGAAGCAACTTAGCAGCAGCAGCAGCAGTACACCTAAGACAATACCTTCTAAATACTTTCAATTGGGCTTGCAGGTAGCATCTTCAAAAAAAAAAAAAAATCCAATTTACATGTTTGCATCGCTCCCTTTACTATAGTTCGAGTGTAAATTTCTTGAAGATTCTGGCACTATATGGTCAATCCTACCATTCAATATTATTGTTTGTTTACATATGTTTGTGGATATTCATAAGTGTATTAGTGATAAGTTACAAGAGGTTGAGGTTGGGAATTCTTAGCCTTATCACAGTCATATTGTAACCACAATGCATACACTTTGGTACTGAGGATAATGTATAAGCATGGACTGAGGGTCAGTTAGTTAGATCAGTGGTTTTTATGGTGAGTTCTAGGTCTGGCCAAAAAAAAAAAAAAATCAAATAAGTCTGTGATGCTGTGCCCCAAATATTAAAGACAAACAAAGCACATTATCATACATAAGACTTTGAGAAGCCTTGTAACCAGTAGATGTCTTGAATACCCTGTCTTTGGCACCATACTTTGTCACCTAAGTTAGCCCAAATAAAATGGGATTGAAAAGATGTTAACGGCAATATCATCAGAAACCAAATTTGCCATCTAAAGATACAACTGGAAAATAAAAACCAGGCTGTTTCCGCCATTGCTGGTGGAGCTGTCTTTTCCACCTTGTGTATCTGTTTTGTTCTTCTGTTTCTCTGTGCAGAAAGGCTTTTTCTGCTAACTCTGATCATCCTTATTGTGCATGTTTGTTTTGGAAAGGGTGACTCCCTCTCAGAATACATGCCATCTAACTTTCATCATAGCTTAAAGTAGCCCAAACTCTCACTGTCTCCAGAGAGAGTACTGACCTAGCATAAGTCAAAGTCCACTCCTGCCCAGAAATTGTTGGATGAAAGCTCAGTGACACATAGGATGTTTGTGGGGTTATGTGCTGAGTCAGTTTTCAGAGGTGAAACTTTGAATATGAAGGAAATAATTGGAATATCTGTCTGCTCTGTTTCTCATATATCATAGCCCAAGCTTATTTGCTGGTTAACATTTCTTTCACATGAATGACGCTAACATTCATTGTAAATGGCAAACATTTGGAAACAGGTATAGAAAAGATGGCCACATGGAAGAAAATGATTGTGAAGGTGAAGAAGATGGCAAAACTGCTGGAAGTCCTGATGAGCGAGGGCTCTGCTGGGCTGAGTGTGTACTATGTCTTTGTATTTGTCTTTAATTTCATTTTTAGATAATTAAAAAATGCATCTATGAAGCAGGATATGTCAAACACCAATGAATATTCTGTGGTGGGAGATGGTATTGCTTGAAAGATAAAAATTTGTTCAGGTACAATTCACCTTTCCTCCCACTGGCTTCTTTGTTGAAGGAATTTATGTAAAAGGATGAAAGACTAGATGGGAATCAGGGATTAATTTTATTAAAAACTTGAGAAAGTGCCTGGTATTCAATTTGAATTTCTCTGGTAAAAGGTGAATTTGTGTTCGTAGTGTTTGGTTTGTTTGTTTATTCTGGGTTTACTTTAAATTTTATAAAGTGGAAATCATAAACGTTGAAATCATCCAAGACTTATTTTCACTGGAAATTGCATTGCTAAAACTCATTTATATAACTTCATTCATATATTTTATCATTCCATTTTCTGGCTATATTACACTTCATTTACTTATTTATAAATGATGGGCATTTGAGGTTTTTTTTTCTTTTTTTGCTATTAAAAAAAATCTTTGAGTCAGTCCTCCAGATAAGAACACAACTGACATCTTAATTGGGAAAAAAAAAAAAAAGGCTTGCAGAGAATCTAGTTAAGAAGTTGAGAAAAGAAAAAAACATACTTGAGGGCGGAGGAATAGGATGGGGAGAACACTCTCTCCTCTCTACCTCATCAAAAGAACACTTCAACGCTGAGCAAATTCCACAAAATAACTTCTGACTGCTGGCAGAGGACATCAGGCATCCAGCAAAGCAGATCATTGGCTTCAAAGCCAGGTAGGAAATATTTTATTTTATTTTAAAGAACGAAGATATAGACAAAGGAGGTAGGGAGGGAACCCCGGCACGGGAAGGGAATCCCGTCCCAGGAAGAGACTCTTAAAGAGAGGTTCCCTAAAATTGGGGAACTTCCTCACAGCTGTGCATGGGGCGAGCCCTGGAAGCACAGAGGGCAACATAACAGGAAGGAAGAATAAATAAATAATTAAAACCAACAGATTACGAATTCAACAGTATAACCCCCAGCGGATAAGCAGCGCAAACGCCTGCGTCCGACAGCAGTGGGGGCTGGGCAGGGAGGAGCGCGCCCGCGACAGCGCTTTCTAAGAATTGGGCCGCGGGAGACGTAGACTGCAGGGCTTTTCTCGAGAATCGGGGCGTAACCGGGCCAAAATCGGGTCCGCGCGTGGATAGAACGATTTATCCCGGACTAGCAAACCAGACTGGGAGATAACTAACACGCGAAAGCGCTCGAACATAAGACACTGACAGGCCCGCGCACAGAACAAAGGACGGATCGGAAATAGCCGGCTGCAGACCATCCCCCACCGGCGACAGGCAGCCAGAGCCTTAAGCGCTGGAAGAGGGCAGTCGCAGCTCAAGAGAGACATTACCTACCAAATTGCAAGCAAGCTTCTTTATTGAGACTTCTGCAACAATAGTCCGCGCCAAACTCCCTAGCCACTTGGACTTGGAACCAAACCCGGCACCTGGAGGGGACTTCCTGAGCACCAATCCTGAGCGGCTTAAACCGGGAATTGCCAGGCCCCACACGGTTATCCCGCGGATTGGGAAGGGCAAGCCCAGTGCAGAGCTCATCACCACCCTCCCTGTGGCAAGACAGAAATCAGACACGGAAGAGACCAGCAAACAGAGGAAGTCAAACAGAGGGAACTGCCTTGGTAGTGACCCCACACAGTCCTCAACGACAGAGAAAGCGCCAGATATGCCGTTTCTACTTTTATGATAAAAAAAAAATTTTTTTGCAGGGGGATGATGTGGAAGCGTGATTTTTTTTTTTAAGAATTTTGTTTTCTTTCTTTAAAAATTATTTTTTTCCTTTTTAAATATGTTTATCCTTTTCTTTTTCATCCTTTTTTCCCCTAAACTTCCTTAAATTTTTAAGTCTTCTATATTTCTAGTTACTATTTTTAGAACCTAATATTACTTAAAAAAAGAAAAACCCTATCGTTTAAGCAAACGCCGTATATAGTCTTATTGGTGAAGGAAGTTGTCTTTTAATAATTCTGGAGTCTTTTATTATATTTTACTTTTTTTCTTTTTTTTTCTTTTTCTATTTTTTTTTAAAATTTCTCTCTCCTCCTTCTTCTTCTCGTCAATAATCTATCTTTGAAAATCCAATCTATACTCCAGATTTTTAATCTTGGCAATTTGGTATTTGTTGCCAATTTTGTACTTTTAAAAACCTAATCCTCAGTACCTAGTTTTACATGAGTGCAAGACTACTGGCTTGACCACTCTCTCCACCTCTGGAATCTCCCTTTTCGCCACCAGGTGGCTTTTGTCTCCTCCCCTCCCCCTCCCCCTCTCTACCCAACCCTATGAACCTCTGTGCGTTCCAGAAGGAGGAGAACTCTAAGGGAACTGGTCACTGACCGGATCTGTATCCCTCCTTCCCATCTCCCTCTTTTATCCTCCTGTCCACCTCTATCTACTTCCTTCCTCTCCTCTTCCATGTATAACTCTGTGACCACCTCTGAGCGGTCCAGACTTCGGAGTGCATACAAGAAAGTGGTTACGGGCTAACTTGCTTTTCCCTCTTATGATTCCACCTCATCCCATTCCACTCACCTCTAACTACTCCCTCCCTCTTCTCTCCTCCAAGTAACTCACCGATCCTCTAGGGACGACCCTCAAGGTGGAGAAACCTATCATCATTAACCTAGATGTTTTAACATTAGTACTGAATAGATGGAGAAATCATGAGGCTATTCTAAAAATAAATCTGAAAACCAGAATCAGGAGGCATAATTCCAAATCCTGAGATCATCAAAGAATTCCTGAATACAGGGAACATTATCCAATTAGAGGTCATCAAACGCCTTCATACCTATACTAAAATTGAGCACTGCCCAAGGGCCAACAAGCTCCAGAGCAAGACATACCACGCAAATTCTCCAGCAACACAAGAACAAGCCCCTGAGCTTCAATACACAGGCAACTCAAAATACTCCAAAACCATTGATGTCTCGTAACCCATTACTTCACACATCACAGCACTCCAGAGAGAGGAAATCCAGATCCACCCACCAGAACTCCAACACAAGCCTCCCTGATCAAGAAACTTTGACAAGCCACTGATATAACCCCAAACACAGAGAGGAAACTCTATAATAAAGAGAACTCCTCAAATTCCCAGAATATAGAAAAGCCACCCCAAACACAGCAATATAACCAGGATGAAGAGACAGAGGAATACCCAGCAGGTAAAGGAACAGGAGACATGCCCACCAAACCAAACAAAAGAGGAAGAGATAGGGAATCTACCTGAGAAAGAATTCCGAATACTGATAGTGAAAATGATCCAAAATCTTGAAATCAAAATGGAATCACAGATAAATAGCCTGGGGTCAAGGATTGAGAAGATGCAAGAAAGGTTTAACAAGGACCTAGAAGAAATAAAAAAGAGTCAACATATAATGAATAATGCAATAAATGAGATCAGAAACACTCTGGAGGCTACAAATAGTAGAATATCGGAGGCAGAAGATAGGATTAGTGAAATAGAAGATAGAATAGTAGAAATAAATGAATCAGCGAGGGAAAAAGAAAGACGAATTAAAAGAAATGAGGACAACCTCAGAGACCTCCAAGACAATATGAAACGCTCCAACATTCGAATTATAGGAGTCCCAGAAGAAGAAGACAAAAAGAAAGACCATGAGAAAATACTTGAGGAGATAATAGTTGAAAACTTCCCTAAAATGGGGAAGGAAATAATCACCCAAGTCCAAGAAACCCAGAGAGTGCCAAACAGGATAAACCCAAGGCGAAACACCCCAAGACATATTTTAATCAAACTAACAAAGACCAAACACAAAGAACAATTACTAAAAGCAGCAAGGGAAAAACAACAAATAACACACAAGGGGATCCCCATAAGAATAACTGCAGATCTTTCAATAGAAACTCTTCAGGCCAGGAGGGAATGGCAAGACATACTTAAAGTGATGAACGATAATAACCTTCAGCCAAGACTACTGTACCCAGCAAGGATCTCATTCAAATATGAAGGAGAAATCAAAAGCTTTCCAGACAAGCAAAAGCTGAGAGAATTCAGCACCACCAAACCAGCTCTCCAACAAATACTAAAGGATAGACTTTAGAAAGGAAACACAAAAGGATGTATAAACCCGAACCCAAAACAATAAAGTAAATAGCAACAGGAGCATACTTATCAATAATTACCTTAAATGTAAATGGGTTGAATGCCCCAAACAAAAGGCAAAGACTGGCTGAATGGATACAAAAACAAGATCCCTATATATGCTGCCTACAAGAGACCCACCTCAAAACAACGGACACATACAGACTAAAAGTGAAGGGCTGGAAAAAGATATTCCATGCAAATAAAGACCAAAAGAAAGCAGGAGTAGCAATACTCATATCCGATAAAATAGACTTTAAAACAAAGGCTGTGAAAAGGGACAAAGAAGGCCACTACATAATGATTAAAGGATCAATCCAAGAAGAAGATATAACAATTATAAATATATATGCACCCAACATAGGAGCACCGCAATATGTAAGACAATTGCTAACAAGCATGAAAGGGGAAATTAATAATAACACAATAATAGTGGGAGACTTTAATACCCCACTCACACGTATGGACAGATCAACTAAGCAGAAAATTAACAAAGAAACACAAACGTTAAATGATACAATTGACCAGTTAGACCTAATTGATATCTATAGGACATTTCACCCCAAAACAATGAATTTCACCTTTTACTCAAGTACACACGGAACCTTTTCCAGGATAGATCACATTCTGGGTCATAAATCTAACCCTGATAAATTCAAAAAAATAGAAATTATTCCAAGCATCTTCTCTGACCATAATGCACTAAGGTTAGATCTCAATTATAGGAGAAAAACTATTAAAAATTCCAACATTTGGAGGCTGAACAACATCCTACTGAATAATCAACAAATCACAGAAGAAATCAAAAAGAAATCAAAATATGCATCGAAACAAATGAAAATGAAAACACAACAACACAGAACCTTTGGGACACTTTAAAAGCAGTCCTAAGAGGAAAGTTCATAGCAATACAGGCATACCTCAAGAAACAAGAAAAAGTCAAATAAATAACCTAACTCTACACCTAAAGCAACTAGAAAAGGAAGAAATAGAGAACCCCAGAGTAAGTAGAAGGAAAGAAATCCTAAAAATTAGGGCAGAAATAAATGCAAAAGAAACAAAAGAGACCATAGCAAAAATCAACAAAGCAAAAAGCTTGTTCTTTGAAAGGATAAATAAAATTGACAAACCATTAGCCAGACTCATCAAGAAACAAAGAGAAAAAAATCAAATCAACAAAATTAGAAATGAAAATGGAGAGATCACGACAGACAACACAGAAATACAAAGAATCATAAGAGACTACGATCAGCAATTATATGCCAATAAAATGGACAACTTGGAAGAAATGGACAAATTCTTAGAAAAGTACAATTTTCCAAAAACTGAACCAGGAAGAAATAGAAAATCTTAACAGACCCATCACAAGCACGGAAATTGAAACTGTAATCAGAAATCTTCCAGCAAACAAAAGCCCAGGTCCAGATGGCTTCACAGCTGAATTCTACCAAAAATTCCGAGAAGAGCTAACACCTATCTTACTGAAGCTATTCCAGAAAATTGCAGAGAAAGGTAAACTTCCAAACTCATTCTATGAGGCCACCATCACCCTAATACCAAAACCTGACAAAGACACCACAAAAAAGAAAGCTACAGGCCAATATCACTGATGAACATTGATGCAAAAATCCTCAACAAAATCTTAGCAATCAGAATCCAGCAACACATTAAAAGATCATACACCATGACCAAGTGGGCTTTATCCCAGGGATGCAAGGATTCAATATCCGCAAGTCAATCAATGTAATTCATCACATTAACAAACTGAGAAATAAAAATCATATGATTATCTCAATAGATGCAGAAAAAGCCTTTGACAAAATTCAGCATCCATTTATGATAAAAACTCTCCAGAAAGCAGGAATAGAAGGAACATACCTCAACATAATAAAAGCTATATATGACAAACCCACAGCTAACATTATCCTCAATGGCGAAAAATGAAACCATTTCCCTAAAGTCAGGAACAAGACAAGGGTGTTCACTTTCACCACTACTCTTCAACATCGTACTGGAAGTTTTGGCCACAGCAATCAGAGCAGAAAAAGAAATACAAGGAATCCAAATTGGAAAAGAAGAAGTAAAACTCTCACTGTTTGCAGATGACATGATCCTCTACATAGAAAATCCTAAAGACTCGACCAGAAAACTACTAGAGCTAATCAATGGATATAGTAAAGTTGCAGGATATAAAATCAACACTCAGAAATCCCTTGCATTCCTATACACTAACAATGAGAAAGTAGAAAAAGAAGTTAAGGAAACAATTCCATTCACCATTGCAACGAAAAGAATAAAATACTTAGGAATATTCCTACCTAAAGAAACTAAAGACCTATATATCGAAAACTATAAAACACTGATGAAAGAAATCAAAGAGGACACTAATAGATGGAGAAATATACCATGCTCATGGGTTGGAAGAATCAATATAGTGAAAATGAGTATACTACCCAAAGCAATATACAGATTCAATGCAATTCCCATCAAGCTACCAGCAGTATTTTTCACAGAACTAGATCAAATAATCTCAAGATTTGTATGGAAATACAAAAAACCTCGAATAGCCAAAGCAATCTTGAGAAAGAAAAATGGAACTGGAGGAATCAACTTGCCTGACTTCAGGCTCTACTACAAAGCCACAGTCATTAAGACAGTATGGTACTGGCACAAAGACAGAAATATAGATCAATGGAACAAAATAGAAAGCCCTGAGATTAACCCACACACCTATGGACACCTTATCTTCGACAAAGGAGGCAAGAATATACAATGGAGTAAAGACAGTCTCTTTAACAGGTGGTGCTGGGAAAACTGGTCAACCACTTGTAAAAGAATGAAACTAGACCCCTTTCTAACACCATACACAAAAATAAACTCAAAATGGATTAAAGATCTAAATGTAAGACCAGAAACTATAAAACTCCTAGAGGAGAACATAGGCAAAACACTCTCTGACATAAATCACAGTAGGATCCTCTATGATCCAACTCCCAGTATACTGGAAATAAAAGCAAAGATAAACAAATGGGATCTAATTAAAATTAAAAGCTTCTGCACAACAAAGGAAACTACAAGCAAGGTGAAAAGACAGCCTTCTGAATGGGAGAAAACAATAGCAAATGAAACAACTGACAAACAGCTAATCTCAAAGATATACAAGCAACTTATGCAGCTCAACTCCAGAAAAATAAATGATCCAATAAAAAAATGGGCCAAAGAACTAAATAGGCATTTCTCCAAAGAAGACATACGGATGGCTAACAAACACATGAAAAGATGTTCAACATCACTCATTATCAGAGAAATGCAAATCAAGACCACAATGAGGTACCATTTCACACCAGTCAGAATGGCTGCGATCCAAAAGTCTACAAGCAATAAATGCTGGAGAGGATGTGGAGAAAAGGGAACCCTCTTACACTGCTGGTGGGAATGCAAACTAGTACAGCCATTATGGAAAACAGTGTGGAGATTCCTTAAAAATTGCAAATAGAACTGCCTTATGACCCAGCAATCCCACTGCTGGGCATACACACCAAGGAAACCAGAAGTGAAAGAGACATATGCACCCCAATGTTCATTGCAGCGCTGTTTATAATAGCCAGGACATGGAAGCAACCTAGATGTCCATCAGCAGATGAATGGATAAGAAAGCTGTGGTACATATACACTATGGAATACTACTCAGCCCTTAAAAAGAATAAATTTGACTCAGTTCTAATGAGATGGATGAAATTGGAACTGATTATACAGAGTGAAGTAAGCCAGAAAGAAAAACACCAATACAGTATACTGACACATATAGATGGAATTTAGAAGACAGTAATGATGACCCTATATGTGAGACAACAAAGAGACACAGAGGTATAGAGTGGACTTTTGGACTCTGAGGGAGAGGGAAAGGGGTGGGATGGTTTGGGAGAATGGCAATGAAACATGTATATTTTCCTGTAAGAAATGAAGTGCCAATCTATGTTCAATGTAGGATGCAGGATGCATAGGGCTGATGCACAGGATGATTCAAGTAGAGGATGTGGGGTGGGAGGTGGGGGGCTTCGGCATTGGGAGATTGTGTTCACCTATGGCTGATTCGTGTCAATGTATGGCAAAACAAATACAGTATTGTAATTTAAAAAATAAATAAATTAAATTAAAAAAATCTTTGCTCAAGAATTCTTGTGCAACTCTCCATGTGCACATGTATAAAAGTTCATTTTGGACATGCTTAGTAAAAGAGTTGCTAGGTTATAGGGAATGTCATTGCCAAATTGTTCTTCCAAGGAGAAAGTGTTTCTTCATTTTGTGGTGACAATCACCATCCACAGTGATTTTAGAAGCCAAGAAAATAAAATCTGTCATTGTTTACAGTTTTTACCATCTATTTGTGATGAAGTGATGGGACTGCATGCCATGATTTTCATTTTTGAATGTTGAATTTAAGCCAGCTTTTTCACTCCTCTCTTTCACCCTCATCAAGACATTCTTTAGTTCTTCACTTTCTGCCACTGGAATGGTATCATCTGCATATGTGAGGTTGTTGATATTTCTCCCAGCAATCTTGATTCCAGCTTGTGAGTCATTCAGCCCAGCATTTCCCACTACGTACTCTGCATGTTAGAAGCAACAGTTAGAATGCTGTATGGAAAAACTGCCTGGCTCAGGATTGAGAAAGGAGTATGACAGCACTGTCTGCTGTCATCCTGTTTATTTAACCTATACACTGAGCACATCATGAGAAATGCTGGGCTGGATGAGTTACAAGCTGGAATCAAGATAGGCAAGAAAAACATCAACAACATCAGATATGTGGATGATAACACTCTAACTGCAGAAGGCAAAGAGGAACTAAAGAACCTTTAGATGAGGGTGAAGGAGGAGAGCAAAAGAGCTGACTTAAAACTAAATATTTTAAAAAAAAAACTAACTAAGATAACAGCATCTGGCCCCATTACTTCATGGCAAACAGAAAGGGAAAATATGGACGAAGTGACAGATTTCCTCTTCTTGGGCTCTAAAATCACTGCAGATGGTTGGTGATTGCAACCATGAAATCAGAAGGCAACTGCTTCTTGGCAGGAAAGCTATGATAAATCTAGGCAGTGTGTAAAAAAGCATAGACATTACTCTGCCAACAAAGGTATGTATAGTCAAGGCTATGTCCTTCTCAGTGGTCAGATATGGTTGTGAGAGCTGGACCATAAAGAAGGTAGAAAGCCAAAGAATTGATGCCTTTGAATTGTGGTGTTTGAGAGGACTCCTGAGAGTCCCCTGAACAGCAAGAAGATCGAACCTGTCAATCTTAAAGGGAATCAACCCTGCATACTCATTGGAAGGGCTGATGCTGAAGCTGAAGCTCTAGTATGCTGCTCACCTGATGTGAACAGCTGACTCACTGGAAAAGACCCTGATGCTGGGAAAGAAATTGAGGGCAGAAGGAGAAGAGGGCATCAGGGGATGAGATGGCTGGATGGCATGACTGAGGCAATGGACATGACCTTGGGCAAATTTCAGGAGATGGCAAAGAACAGAGTAGCCTGGAGTACTGCAGTTCATGGGATTGCAAAGAATTGGACATAATTAACTGGGTGACTGAAACAACGACACTTTGCATATAAGCTAAGTAAGCAGGGTGACAATATACAACCTTGACATAACCTTTCCAAATTTTGAACCAGTTTGTTGTTCCATGTCCAGTTCTAACTGTTGCTACTTGACCTGCATACAGGTTTCTCAGGAGACAGGTAAGCTGGTCTGGTATTACCATCATTTTAAGAATTCTCCACAGTTTTTTTGTGATCCACACATTCAAAGGCTTTAGTGTAGTTAATAGAGCAAAAGTAGATGTTTTTCTGGAATTCCCTTCCTTTTTCTATGATCCAGCAGATGTTGGCAATTTGATCTCTGATTTCTCTGCCTTTTCTAAATCCAGCTTATACATTGGGAAGTTCTCATTTCACATACTGTTGAAGCCCAACTTGAAGGATTTTGAGCATCACTTTGCTATCATGTGAAATGAATGCAATTGTATGGTAGTCTGAACATTCTTTGGCATTCCCTTTCTTGGGAATTGGAATGAAAACTGATCTTTTCTCTGTCCTGTGGCCACTGCTGAGTTTTTCAAATTTGCTGATATATTCAGTGCAGCACTTTAACAGCATCATCTTTTAGGATTTGAAATAGCTCAGTTAGAATTCCAACATCTCCTCTAGATTTGATCATAGTAATGCTTGCTATGGCCCACTTGACTTCACACTTAAGGATGTCTTTTAGGTCCTTGCCATTTCTATTCTTTAGCTATCCCAGGTTGAAGGTCAGGAAGGGCGGCGGTGAAGAGATACCCTTCATCCAAGGTAGGAGCAATGGCTGTGCTTTGCTGGAACAGCCATAAAGAAGTACCCCATGCCCAAGGTAAGAGAAACCCAAGTAAGATGGTAGGTGTTGCCAGAGGGCATCAGAGGGCAGACACACTGAAACCATACTCACAGAAAACTAGTCAATCTAATTACACTAGGACCACAGCCTTGTCTAACTCAATGAAACTAAGACATGCCTGTGGAACAGTCCAAGACAGGCAGGTCATGGTGGAGAGGTCTGACAGAATGTGGTCCACTGGAGAAGGGAATGGCAAATGACTTCAGTATTCTTGCCTTGAGAACCCCATGAACAGTATGAAAAGGCAAAATGATAGGTTACTGAAAGAAGAATTCCCCAAGTCAGTAGGTGCCCAATATGCTACTGGAGATCAGTGGAGAAATAACTCCAGAAAGAATGAAGGGATGGAGCCAAAGCAAAAACAATACCCAGCTGTGGATGTGACTGGTGATAGAAGCAAGGTCCGATACTGTAAAGAGCAATATTGCATAGGAACCTGGAATGTCAGGTCCATGAATCAAGGCAAATTGGAAGTGGTCAAACAAGAGAAGGCAAGAGTGAACATCGACATTCTAAGAGTCAGCGAACTAAAATGGACTGGAATGGGTGAATTTAACTCAGATGACCATTACATCTACTACTGCGGGCAAGAATCCCTCAGAAGAAATGGAGTAGCCATCATGGCCAACAAAAGAGTTCGAAATGCACTACTTGGATGCAGTCTCAAAAATGACAGAATGATCTCTGTTCGTCTCCAAAACAAATCATTCAATATCACGGTAATCCAAGTCTATGCCCCAACCAGTAACACTGAAGAAGCTGAAGTTGAATGGTTCTATGAAGACCTACAAGACCTTTTAGAATTAACAACCCAAGAAGATGTCCTTTTCATTACAGGGGACTGGAATGAAAAAGTAGGAAATCAAGGAACACCTGGAGTAAGAGGGAAATTTGGTCTTGGAATGCGGAAGGAAGCAGGGCAAAGACTAATAGAGTTTTGCCCAAGAAAATGCACTGGTCATAGCAAACACCTTCTTCCAACAACACAAGAGAAGACTCTACACATGGACAGCGCCAGATGGTCAATAGCAAAATCAGACTGATTTTATTGTTTGCAGCCAAAGATGGAGAAGCTCTATACAGTCAACAAAAATAAGACCAGGAGCTGACTGTGGCTCAGATCATGAACTCCTTATTTCCAAATTCAGACTTAAATTGAAGAAAGTAGGAGAAACCGCTAGACCATTCAGGTATGACCTAAATCAAATCTCTTATGATTATACAATGGAAGTGAGAAACAGATTTAAGGGCCTAGATCTGATAGACAGAGTGCCTGATGAACTATGGAATGAGGTTTGTGACATTGTACAGGAGACAGGGATCAAGACCATCTCCATGGAAAAGAAATGCAAAAAAGCAAAATGGCTGTCTGGGGAGGCCTTAAAATAGCTTTGAAAGAAGAGAAGCGAAAAGCAAAGGAAAAAGGAAAAATATAAGCATCTGAATGCAGAGTTCCGAAGAATAACAAGAAGAGATGAGAAAACCTTCTTCAGTGATCAGTGCAAAGAAAAGAGGAAAAGAACAGAATAGGAAAGACTAGAAATCTCTTCAAGAAAATTAGAGCTACCAAGGGAACATTTCATGCAAAGATGGGCTTGACAAAAGAGAAATGGTATGGACCTTACAGAAGAAGAAGATATTAAGAATAGGTGGCAAGAATACACAGAACTGTACAAAAGGATTTTCATGACCCAGATAATTGCGATGGTGTGATCACACATCTAGAGCCAGACATCTTGGAATGTGAAGTCAAGTCAGCCTTAGAAAGCATCACTATGAACAAAGCTAGTGGAGGTGATTTCAGTTGAGGTATTTCAAATCCTGAAAGATAATCTGTGAAACTGCTGCACTCAATATGCCAGCAAATTGGGAAAACTCAGTTGTGGCCACAGGACTGGAAAAGGTCAGTTTTCATTCCAATCCCAAAGAAAGGCAATGCCAAAGAATGCTCAAACTACCACACAATCACAGTCATCTCACATGCTAGTAAAGTAATGCTCCAAATTCTCCAAGCCAGGTTCAGCCGTACGTGAACTGTGAACTTCCTGATGTTCAAGCTGGTTTTAGAAAAGGCAGAGGAACGAGAGATCAAATTGCCAACATCTGCTGGATCATGGAAAAAGCAAGAGAGTTCCAGAAAAACATCTCTTTATGCTTTATTGACTATGCCAAAGCCTTTGACTGTGTGGATCACAATAAACTGTGGAAAATTCTGAAAGAGATGGGAATACCAGACCACCTAACCTGCCTCTTGAGAAATCTGTATGCAGGTGAGGAAGCAACAGTTAGAACTGGACATGGAACAACAGACTGGTTCCAAATAGTAAAAAGGAGACGTCAAGGCTGTATACTGTCACCCTGCTTATATAATTTCTATGCAGAGTACATCATGAGAAACACTGGACTAGAAGAAACACAAGCTGGAGTCAAGATTGCCAAGAGAAATATCAGTCACCTCAGATATGCAGATGACACCACCCTTATGGTAGAAAGTGAAGAGGAACTAAAAGCCTCTTGATGAAAGTGAAAGAGGAGAGTGAAAAAGTTGGCTTAAAGCTCAACATTCAGAAAACTAAGATCATGGTATTTGATCCCATCATTTCATAGTAGAAGAAGTAATGGGGAAACATTTGAAACAGTGTCAGATTTTATTTTGGGGGCTCCAAAATCACTGCAGATTGTGATTGCAGCCATGAAATTAAAAGATGCTTACTCCTTGGAAGAAAAGTTATGACCAACCTAGATAGCATATTCAAAAACAGAGATATTACTTTGCCGACTAAGGTCTGTTTAGTTAAAGCTATGGTTTTTCCTGTGGTCATGTATGGATGTAAGAGTTGGACTGTGAAGAAGGCTGAGTGCTGAATTGATGCGTTTCAGCTATGGTGTTGGAGAAGACTCTTGAGAGTCCCTTGGACTGCAAGGAGATCCAACCAGTCCATGCTGAAGGAGATCAGCCCTGAATGTTCTTTGGAAGGAATGATGCTAAAGCTGAAACTTCGGTACTTGGCCAACTCACGCGAAGAGTTGACTCACTGGAAAAGACTGTGATGCTGGGAGGGATTGGGGGCCGGAGTAGAAGGGGACGACAGAGGATGAGATGGCTGGATGGCATCACTGACTCGATGGACGTTGAGTCTGAGTGAACTCCGGGAGTTGGTGATGGACAGGGAGGCCTGGCGTGCTGCTATTCATGGGGTTGTAAAGAGTCAGACATGACTGAGTGACTGAACTGAACTGAACTGTACATGAAATGTTCTCTTGGTATCTCCAGTTTTCTTGAAGAGGTCTCTAGTCTTTCCTATTCTATTGTTTTCCTCTATGTTTCCATTGTTCACTTAAGAAGGTACCTTATGTCTCCTTGGTATTCTCTGGAACTCGGCATTCAGTTGGTTATTTCTTTCTCTT
Source organism: Nanger dama (assembly GCA_917880005.1). Lineage (NCBI taxonomy): Eukaryota > Metazoa > Chordata > Mammalia > Artiodactyla > Bovidae > Nanger > Nanger dama. The sequence goes on along the minus strand of CAKJTW010000044.1, from coordinate 3,349,928 downwards.
TCTTCTTTGCCCCTTCTTCTGTTTTTTTCTGGCTATTTGTAAGGTCTCCACAGACAACCACTTTCTTGCATTTCTTTTTCTTGAGGGTGTTTTTGGTCACCACCTCTTCTACAATGTTATGAACCTCTGTCCATAGTTCTGCAGGCACTCTGTCTCCTAGATCTAATGCCTTGATTAGATCCCTTGATTCATCACCTCCACTGTATAGCACTGTATAATCATAAGGCACCAGGGTCCAGCCTCCTCAGGATCTAGGGGAACCCTCAGGAGAACTGACATTGGCAAAGAGAAAGATTTAGACAGAGATAAAGAAAGAATGTAGATATGAAAATAGAAGAAAGAAAGGAAAAAAAAAGAAAAAGAAAGACACGGGGTGACCAAGCTTCAGTGAGCGAGGCCCAAAACTTTATTTTCAAAAGGGACTTTATACCTTGACTTGTACATAGAGGGAAGTGAAAGATGCAAAGTCATACAGAGTCAGCTGAAACATTACATCTGTTTTGTCTTTATTGAAACCAGGATTTTTCTGCATACCTTTCCCAAAAACAATGTTGTGTACATTATCTCCTGGCCTTGGAGGCCGGTGAACATTTTATGACCCTCTTTTGATAAAGGCTGCTCAACCAGAAAACTTATTTTCCCTTAAAATGTTTTTTTCTTTATATTTTAAATCTATTTCAGCCTCAGTTCAGTTCAGTCTCTGTCATGTCCGACTCTTTGCAACCCCATGAATCGCAGCACGCCAGGCCTCCCTGTCCATCACCATCTCTCAGAGTTCACTCAGACTCACGTCCATCGAGTCCATGATGCCATCCAGCCATCTCATCCTCGGTCGTCTCCTTCTCCTCCTGCCCCCAATCCCTCCCAGCATCAGAGTCTTTTCAATGAGTCAACTCTTCGCATGAGGTGGTCAAAATACTGGAGCTTCAGCTTTAGCATCATTCCTTCCAAAGAAATCCCAGGGCTGATCTCCTTCAGAATGGACTGGTTGGATCTCCTGGCAGTCCAAGGGACTCTCAAGCGTCTTCTCCAACACCACAGTTCAAAAGCATCAATTCTTCAGCACTCAGCCTTCTTCACAGTCCAACTCTCACATCCATACATGACCACTGGAAGAACCAGAGCCTTGACTAGATGGACCTTAGTCGGCAAAGTAATGTCTCTGCTTTTGAATATACTATCTAGGTTGGTCATTACTTTTCTTCCAAGGAGTAAGCGTCTTTTAATTTCGTGGCTGCAGTCACCATCCACAGTAATTTTGGAGTCCCCAAAAATCAAGTCTGACACTGTTTCCCTATCTATTTCCCATGAAGTGATGGGACTGGATACCATGATCTTCGTTTTCTGAATGTTGAGCTCTAAGCAAACTTTTTCGCTCTCCTCTTTCACTTTCATCAAGAAGCTTTTTAGTTCTGCTTCACTTTCTGCCATAAGGGTGGTGTCATCTGCATATCTGAGGTGATTGATATTTCTCCCAGCAATCTTGATTCAAGCTTGTGTTTCTTCCAGTCCAGTGTTTCTCATGATGTACTCTGCATATAAGTTAAATAAGCAAGGTGACAAGATAGAGCCTTGATGTACTCTTTTTACTATTTGGAACCAGTCTGTTGTTCCATGTCCAGTTCTAACTGTTGCTTCTTGACCTGCATACAGATTTCTCAAGAGGCAGGTTAGGTGGTCTGGTATTCCCATCTCTTTCAGAATTTTCCACAGTTTATTGTGATCCACACAGTCAAAGGCTTTGGCATAGTCAATAAAGCATAAAGAGATGTTTTTCTGGAACTCTCTTGCTTTTTCCATGATCCAGCAGATGTTGGCAATTTGATCTCTGGTTCCTCTGCCTTTTCTAAAACCAGCTTGAACATCAGGAAGTTCATGGTTCACGTATTGCTGAAGCCTGGCTTGGAGAATTTGGAGCATTACTTTACACTAGCATGTGAGATGAGTGCAATTGTGCGGTAGTTTGAGCATTCTTTGGCATTGCCTTTCTTTGAAATTGGAATGAAAGCTGACCTTTTACAGTCCTGTGGCCACTGCTGAGTTTATCAAATTTGCTGGCCTATTGAGTGCAGCACTTTCTCAGCATCATCTTTCAGGATTTGAAACAGCTCAACTGGAATTCCATCTCCTCCACTAGCTTTGTTCGTAGTGATGCTTTCTAAGGCCCACTAGACTTCACATTCCAAGATGTCTGGCTCTAGATTAGTGATCACATCATCATGATTATCTGGGTCGTGAAGATCTTTTTGTATAGTTCTTCTGTGTATTCTTGCCACCTCTTCTTAATATCTTCTGCTTTTGTTAGGTCCATACCGTTTCTGTCCTTTATCGACCCCATCTTTGCATGAAATGTTCCCTTGGTGTCTCTGATTTTCTTGAAGAGGTCTCTAGTCTTTCCCATTCTGTTGTTTTCCACTATTTCTTTGCATTGATCGCTGAAGAAGGCTTTTTATCTCTTCTTGCTGTTCTTTGGAACTCTGCATTCAGATGCTTATATCTTTCCTTTTCTCCTTTCCTTTTTCCTCTCTTCTTTTCACAGCTATTTGTAAGACTTCCCCAGACAGCCATTTTGCTTTTTTGCATTTCTTTTCCATGGGGATGGTCTTGATCCCTGTCTCCTGTACAGTGTCATGAACCTCATTCCATAGTTCATCAGGCACTCTATCTATCAGATCTAGGCCCTTAAATCTGTTTCTCACTTCCACTGTATAATCATAAGGGATTTGATTTAGGTCATACCTGAATGGTCTAGCGGTTTTCCCTACTTTCTTCAATTTAAGTCTGAATTTTGCAATAAGGAACTGATGATCTGTGCCACAGTCGGCTCCAGGTCTTATCTTTGCTAACTGTATAGAGCTTCTCCATTTTTGGCTGCAAATAATCTAATCAATCTGATTTTGGTATTGACCATCTGGTGATATCCATGTGTAGAGTCATTTCTTATGTTGTTGGAAGAGAATGTTTGCTATTCCCAGTGTGTTCTCTTGGAAAAACTCTGATAGCCTGTGCCCTTCATTCTGTACTCCAAGGCCAAACTTGCTTGTTACTCCAGGTATTTCTTGACTTCCTACTTTTGCATTCCAGCCCCCTATGGTAAAAAGGACATCTTTTTGGTGTTAGTTCTATAACAGGTTTTGTAGCTCTCCATAGAACTATTTAGATCCTTCAGCATTAGTGGTTGGGGCATAGACTTGGATTACTGTGATGCCGATAATCTAATAATCTACTGATATTAATAGTTATATGTTGACAACATGTTCTCAGAATTTGTGGCTTTTCACTTTTTCAGTGTCTTTTTATAAAGAAGAACTCTTCTTTTTAAAATAGTCAAATGTGTTAATCTTATAGAGACTTTTTAAATTTGTATATTAGGAGTTCTTCTTGCTCCAAGATCAGAAAGATGCTTTCTTTTAGTTTCTTTGGAAATTTCAAAGTTTTGCATTTGATATTCATGGTCTTTTAGAAGGTTTCCATGTGTTCTCATTGTTCCTTCTTATCTGATCATTTTGTGCTATATCCTCTAAGCATGTGTCATACAGGAACCTAATCACTGTAATTTGAGGAATGGCACACCCAAGGTGTATTCACAAGTGTCAGATAAGAATTCGTCTTTGATATTACGGAATGGATTCAGTTTGTTTCTTCTTCATCCTCAATACTTAGTACCAAGCTAGTCTAGATTCTGCTGCCTGCATGCAAGCTTGCATTGCAGCCACATGGACAGAGAGCAGACCAGCAAGCCCAGCCCCTCTAGAGCCCACTTCTCTTAGTGCTACTGAACATGCATTTCAAAAGCAGGAGGCTGGACAAGAGGACACACTCTGTGTGAGCCCTGACCGCAACTTGTGATTGTGTGACCCACCATGACACATGATGCACAGCACATGGCCCAGTCACTCTCAGGTTCTAACCAAACAAATAAATTCCTCCTCCTGTGTAGCAATGTTCTATACAGGGTAGAGAGAAGGGCTGGGGTTGTTTCCTCCACAGATTTCCTGTTATAGGAGAAGCTTGGTTAGACATTGCATGTTGTTTATAGAAGAGGCATGATGACTAAGGGACCACAGCTCCCTCTCCCTTGACATCCTACTCTTCTGGGTAGTGATTAAGGGATAAAAGGGTCAGCCTTGTCCAAGTTACCTCACTTCACAAAAGTTCTGATTTTTCATCTATAAAATAAGCATGCTAATAGTGCTTTCTCCTTGGAAGAAAAGCTATAACCAGCCTAGACAGCATATTAAAAAGCAGAGCATTATTTTGCCAACAAAAGTCAACGCTATGGTTTTTCCAGTAGTCATGTATGGATGTGAGAGTTGGACTGTGAAGAAAGCTGAGCACCAAAGAATTGATGCTTTTGAACTGTGGTGTTGGAGAAGACTCTTGAGAGTCCTTTGGACTGCAAGGAGATCCAACCAGTCCATTCTAAAGGAGATTAACCCTGGGATTTCTTAGGAGGGAATGATGCTGAAGCTGAAACTCCAGTACTTTGGCCACCTCATGCGAAGAATTGACTCATTGGTAAAGACTCTGATGCTGGGAGGGATTGGGGGCAGGAGGAGAAGGGGACGACAGAGGATGAGATGGCTGGATGGCATCACTGACTCAATGGATGTGAATCTGAGTGAACTCCGGGAGTTGGTGATGGACAGGGAGGCCTGGTGTGCTGCGATTCATGGGGTCGCAAATAGTTGGGCACGACTGAGCGACTGAACTGAACTGACTGATACCATACAAAGAGAATCATCAGCATTTACCGTCTGGGTCCAGTGAAATCTTTCTGTTTTTCATTTCAATGAAAGTTTTATGTCATTATTTGAATTATTTACACAAAGTTCAAGTGACAGCTAAAAAAAAAGCTTTGTTAAAATTTTTAATATAATTTTATATTTTGAAAAATGAAGTTTTTAATTTATTTTTCCTGGTCTTGGAGATTGTATATACACCAAATGTACAGTGTTGTCTGTTGTTGTTGTTGTTGTTTTTTTTTCAGGTTTTAAAGCTTTTTATTTGCATATTAGAAAATTGTGCATTCCAGTACTTAAAATCATTTGAATAACGACAAAAAAATGGAACTCTGATTAAAGTGCATTTTACAGCTCACAAGACACCTTGGACCACTTTGTTTTTTACTCTAGATTTCACAGTTGTCCCACCCAGCTTCCTTCTTCACTAACATGCAAATTTTTTTCCTTCCTTGTCAGCCAGATAGGCAGATAGATGGGAGGGGCAGGAGAGGCCTACGTTGTCAGTAGTTCTCCATTCTTTTAAACTTGATCCAAACTCTTTGCATGTTACAAAGCTAAACAGCTAAAAGAAGTAAAATAAGGCAATGCTTGCGGAATCTACAGTGCATACTGGCGGCGCAAGCTTCAGTACGACTCGCCTGCTTGTTTCTCCTGTACAGTTGTTTCTTTTGAAGGCAGTGGATTTTTCTCTTGCATTTATGTTTTCTTCAGTTTCAATTTATTGAACTTCTCAGTCTCAGCCATACCGAGTTTATCAGACATGGTTGCGTGGGAACGGAGCAAGCTGCGCACGAGTGAGGTCCGGTCTGTGCAGTGACCGCTGCAGAGTCTGTACAGGGTTTTGAATGCAACCAACTCCTCACCAGTTGTCACGCATAAACCTGAAAATACTGATTACAGATTTTAGATACATCTCTAATAGGTTCTAGGTTATCATCACTTCTGATTTTCTTGTGCTTGTATTATTAAAATGAAATGCTTTTGAAACTGGTTCATAATTTAAGAAAGAATAATCATCCTTCCACCATAGTTGCAAACATTTTCACTTTTAGATTAATAACACCACCTTCAATGATCAATATAAAATCTCTTCATTACTTGTATATTATTTATTTCATCCCTGTTACCTGTGCATAGATACTTGACTTCAGAATTTTTCCACCAAAGAATCATAGCAATAGATCATGATGCACAAACATCATAAAAATTGAAAGAATACTGTCATATAATCTTTAGCAAAATAGAATGGTCCAGATTCTTGTAAAAATATTGTGAAATTCTTACAGTTAAATGACTAGCTGGATGAAAATGCTGTATTTTCTTTTTGTCCTTATAAATGTATTGATAATCTATTTGAGAAAATTCATCTAAGATTCTGTCATCTAGAGATATATGATTTAACATTTTCTTAATATGCTGAATTTCATCACTATTGAGACAATTTAGAGTGTTGCTATATATAGCTTTGAGTTCATCTTCTGATCCAACCAATATGAAATAATTTCCCCTAATTTCAATAAAGATCTTTAAAAAAGTGATTACATTAAAATGTTTCCAGACTTGTTTTATGCTTTCTTTAAAAATGATGTAACACTTTGGGAAATAAAATAAGAAAATTGCAAGATTACGTAACAGATAATTTCCTTGTGGCACCATTCTTGCAGACAATGCCATCTGTATTATTTTTCTATAGAGTTAACATTTTAAAGAAATAGTCGAGGGTAATGGGATCAAGATGGTGGAGAAATAGGATGTGGAGCTCACCTTCTTCCATTCATATATCAGAAATATATCTACACGTGGAACGAGTCTCACAGAACATCTACTGAATGTTGCAGAAGACCTCAGACTTCCAAAAGGTCAAGAAAGTCTCCACATAATGAGGTAGGACAAAGAAAAAAAAGAGAAAGAGAAAGCAGTCAGGACAGGACCATTGCCTCTGGGAGGAAGCCGAGAGGAAATGCTTCTGCACACTGAGAAGTCCCCTCACTGGTGGGGACAGAAGGGGCACTTTGGAGCCTCAGAGAGGAATGCAGCAACAGGTACGTGGAGGGCGAAGTAGAGAGCGATCTGCATAAAGGGTTGGTGGCAGCCAGTACTTCCCAGCCTAAGACACTTTTCTGTCTGCCTGCTGGGACAAGTTGGGGCTGGGTACTGAGGCTAGGGCTCCAGAGGTCACAGAGAGGACTGGGATTGGCTGCCTGAAGACAGCTTGAGGGGACGAGGATAGAGTATGGCACAACTGGGGGAATCTAGGAGGAAGCGTGGGCCCACCAGAGGGGCAAGGAGCCATTGTTGGGGCATGCCCAAGGAGAGGCTCAGGCTCACCGTAAGAGCGTCTTTCTCTGTGTGCTCACAGGCAGCAGGGCACTGCCTGCATGAGCTCCAGTAGTGGGTGCAAGTCATGGCTACTACATCAGACTCCAGCAGGGGGCGTGGACTGCTGCTGCTCCCGCCACCACTGCTGCTGAGGGCCTTGCAGCCTAGTGCCGACCACTGCCCCCTCCTCCTGGGGGCGCGCAGCCTGCTGCAGCCGCTGTGGGAGGACATGTGACCAGGAGCCGGCTGCCGCCCTCACATCCTGGGAGCCTACACGAGCTGTGCACTGCACCCTCTATCAAGGGGATGTCAGCCCCAACACGCTGAGGAAAGAGATGGCACACATCCAAACCGAAAGCAGCCTTCACACCAAGAAACGTATTAAAGCCACATTAGCTACACGGGCACACTCTTGCTTATAAATAGCCCTTGACTCATGTCAATGTATGGCAAAACCAATACAGTATTGTAATGTAGAATAAAGTAAAAATAAAAAAAAATAGCCCTTGAAAACCATAGTAGATAATCGTTTCTCCTAAACTCACAGACTAAGAGAAATATAGGCAAAATGAAAAAGCAGGGGAAACATTCTCAGTTAAAGAAAATTTCCCTGAAGGAACAAATAACGAAACAGGTCTCTTCCGTCTAATAAACACCAAATTCAACAAGGAGATAAAATGCTGAAGGAATTAAAAGAGGCTACTATGGAAATGCAGATTATTATAAAAGGAGCTAGAAATTATGAGGAGCCAAAAAAATTAGAGATTTAATTTGCTGAGACTACAGTTGAACTGTAAACAATGAACAGCAGAATGAATAATGCAGAAGAAAAAAATAAATGACCTGGAAGATAGGCTAATGGCAACTACCCAATCAAAGCAGATGGAAAACCAAATGAACAAAAATGAAAGCAATATAAGACTTACAGGATAATATAAAGCAGTCTAATCTATACATTATAGGGATTCCAGAAGGAGAAAAAAGAGAAAAGGAGATTGAAAATGCATTTGAAGAAATCGTGGCAGAAAATTTCCCAAACCTAAAGAAGGAAACCTAAAGGTGTCCAGATATAGGAATCACATGCATGTTAAACTGCTTCAATCATGTCCAACTCTTCGTGCTTCTATGGACTGTAGCCCACCAGGTTCCTCTGTCCAAGGGATTCTCCAGGCAAGAATACTGGGTGGGCTGCCATGCCCTTCTCCAGGGGATCTTCCTGACCCAGGGATCGAACCCAGGTCTCTTTTGTCCCCTGCATTGGATGCAGATTCTTTACCACTAGCGCCACCTGTTTGCTTCCTTGTATTTCTCTCTGAGGTTCCTAAGTGCCCCCACAAACCCACCTGTGAGGGGATTTTCTATTGTGTGGAAAATTCTCCTTCAGAACTCACTCCCCTGGGACAGGTCCGTGTCCTGTAATCCTTTGTCTCCCTTTTTGTCTTTATCTTTTGTCCTACCTCATTCCAAGGAGATTGGCTTGCCTTTCTGGATGTCTGGAGTCCTCTTCTAGAGGATGACCTTTTGATGTATTTGTGAGGGAGAAGGTGGCCTCCCCATCCTATTCCTCTGCCATCTCGAAGCCACACTGTTTGGATGGATGATCAAAAGGTCATCTACAGGTTGAACAGTTCCCTCAGAACATCTTCTAAAGCTGACAGAGGACCCTAGACATCCAGAGGGGCAAAGCAATCTCCTTGGAATGAACTATGACAAAAGATAAAGACAAAAAGGTAGACAAAGGATTTCAGGATGGGGACCTGTCCCTGGGAGGGAGTTCTGAAGGAGAATTTTCCACACAGTAAGAAACCCCTCACTGGTGGGTTCAGGGGGAGCCTGGAAACCTCAGAGGGAAGCACAACAAGGCAAAATGAAGATTCATCACAGATATCATGCAGAATGGCAATTTCCAGCTGAGAAATGGCTCACCCACTTGTGTCCACATGCAGTGAGTATAGGCTGGGTGTTGAGGCTTAGGCTGTGGGGGTTGGTCCTCAGGCAAAGGGCCAGGGTCGAATGCTGTGAAGATACTCTGAGGGGACTAATGTGACATAGCACAGGCAGGACAGGGGAAAACTCTGGGATCACCAGAAAACAAAAGGTCATTGCTGCAAGAAGGCTCTAATGCTGCACTCTAACTCCAAGCTTGCTCAGAGAACAATGGACCACACCCTAGTGAATAGTGAAGCAGGGCAAGCCAGCTGCGGTCTAGGGTCCCAGAGGCAGAGAAGCAGGCATGCAACTGCTAGAGGTAGAAGGCAAGGGTCCAGTACAATCTCAGCCCCAGAGATCACATCTACCCATCCATCACCAAGCTGTGAACAGCTGCGGGCCATTACCCATGTCTTCCTGGGATACTGAGTGGCTTAGATCTGCCAACGGTGTCACAACCTGAGACCAACTTCCCCAGGGAAGCTCACAACCTGCCTAAGACTGTGGCAACACCCCTGTGGCCCAGCTGGAAGCCCAACTGGCTTGGCTCTGCCAAGGATCCCACAAACCAGGCCCAACTCTGCTGGCAAGTGCACAACTCACCTCAGGCGTGGGGACCTCCTGTGGCTCAGCCATGGCGAGTACTCCCCACACATCGCAGTGGCATCTGCAGGGCCCTTGCTCCCCATAGCACAGCTGAGCAAGTGAGTCTGGATGGGCAGCCACTCTCGCCCCCTTGAGATAAGACCCTGGAGAGGGACTTGTAAGCAGATGCAGGCCAAAAATCAGAGTGGAAGTGTGAGCAAGGGCCAAAAATCAGAGTGGAAGTGTGAGCAGAGCAAAGAAGGGGGACTGCCTAAGAAGTGACAGATGCAGCAAATTAAAAATCTCACAATTAACCTGAGGCTGTGTGCTTTCGTGGCAACTGTGAACTTTGAGAGTAAAAAGCTTCAATGTGGAGCAAAGGAATATCTGTGTCTGAACTGACTCCACACTGCCCACAGCAGGTCCACAGATCTTTCTAGATATATTGGAGGACCTTCTGAGCAAGCTAATCAACTGAAGCAGGAAAATGGAGGAATCACATGGACAGTCCCCTCACTACTACCCTATATATATTTTCCACCTCCTATTTTTTAATTATTTTTCTCCCCATCTTTTTATTTTTCATATTGTCTTAATATGGCTCTTTATGATTCCTTTAATTTTTATTTTTATAGCCTCCTTTTACATTAAAAAAATAAAAACCACCAAATTTAAAAAAAATTCTATAATTTTAAATATTTTGTTTAATATTTTGTTTTTGATATGGTACTTTTGAGAATCCAATTTTTATTCTAAGTTTTTAATTTTTGCTTTTTGATCTTTTATAATTAATTTTGTATATCTGAGAGTTTAATTTTTAGTTCCCATTTTCACTTAGGGTTTGATTATTGGCTTGATTGCTCTTTTCTCTTTTGCCTCTCTCTTTTCACCTTTTCTTTCTTTCTCCCTCTGCTCCTTTCTTCTCCTTTCCTTCTTCTCCCTCTTCTAGTTTCTCCCTCAGTATAAGTCTGTAAATCCTTTGCGTGTTCCTGACTATTGAGAATTGTTTCACCATTAACCTAAGGGTTTTGTCTTCTGTGCTGTGTGGCCTGAGAAAGTCTTGATGCTACTGTAAGTGATCAGACCTGAACCCCAGAGGTAGTAGATTCAATTCCAGACTTTGGACCATCAGAGAACTTCTGACTGCTTGGAGCATTAATATGCAAGAGTCTGCCCAAAGGCCTCCACGCTGACCCTGAAGCCAAGTTCCACCCAAAAGCCAAACTCCAGTACAGGACACCCCACACATATCCTTCAACAAAACAGGAACACGACCTTGCACATCAACGAACAGGCTGCCCAAAGCCATACCAACCAACAGACACACAAAAACTCTACCAGACATGAACTGCCCTTCAGAGAGGTAAGATCCAGCTCCATCCACCAAAACACAGGCACAAGTCCCCCAACTAGGAAACCTTGACAAGGCATCGGTCTATATCAACCCATAGTGGGCAGACTCCATAATTAAGAGTAACTATGACCTTCCAACCTGCAGAAAGGAGACCTCAAACACAGCAAACTAAACAAAATAAAAAGACAGAGAAATACGCAGCTGGTGAAGGAATGTGGTAAAAACCAACCAGGTCAAACCCAGGAGGAGGAGATAGGGAGTCTACCTGAAAGAGAATTCAGAATAATGGTAGTAAAAATGATCCAAAATCTTGAAAACAAAATGGAAACACAGGTTAATAGACTGGAGGAATAGATTGAGAAGATGCAACAAATGTTTAACAAGGACCTAGAAGAATCAAAGAATAATGAACTATGTAAAAACAGATTAAAAATACACTACAGGGAACCAACAGTAGAGTAATTGAGGCAAAAAAAAAAAAAAGTAAGTTAGAAGATATAATGGAAATAACAGAAGCAGAGCAGAATAAAGAAGAAAAGAGGACAGCCTCAGAGACCTCTGGGACAACAGTAAGTGCCCCAACATTTGAATCATAGCCTACTAATTTTGTATGTTGCGACTTTGCTAAATTCATTTATTAGCTGTTATAAATTTCTGGGGATATCTTTAGGGTTTCTATGTATATTATAATGCTGTCTGCAAATAATAAGAGTTTTACTTCTTGTTTTCCAATGTGGTTTCCTTTTATTTCTCTTTCTTCTCTGCCAGTGGTGGGTGAGGACTTCCCAAACTGTGTTGAATAATAGTTTCTGTTTCCTTAGAGTAGATTTTGAGAGGAAGATTGACGTTTTTTGTGTTAAAACTACTGAGATTGTGGGATAGTGTTAAAGGACTATGAGTTTAACCCATCCCAACTGACAAACATGGCACCCTACTCCAGTACTCTTGCCTAGAAAATCCCATGGATGGAGCAGCATGGGACGCTGCAGTCCATGGGGTTGCTGAGGGTTGGACACGACTGAGCGACTTCACTTTCACTTTTCACTTTCATGCATGGGAGAAGGAAATGGCAACCCACTCTGCTGTTCTTGCCTGGAGAATCTCAGGGATGGGGGAGCCTGATGGGCTGCCGTCTATGGAATCACACGGAGTCAGAAACAATTGAAGCGACTTCGCAGCAGCTGACAAACGTAGTAAACCGTCATAGAAGGTGGCTGTCTGATGTCCAGCTCAACACTTTTGATGAAGTCATGATATATGATTATGCTGTCTAAATAATCCTCAATAAATTTAAATAAAAATCAATATGATGTACAGGAAAAAGGCAAATCTTGGGAGATATGATAATTGAGGCCACCCCAATTTTTTGAAGGGTGAGGATAGTAAAAATTTGTTTTTTACTATTTGTTTGTGACTATTATCACTTCTTTAGCCATGGAGTGGGTGGGAGTTAGGATTTAGGACAGTGTGAAATATAGGAGGAAAACTCTCAAATCTCTTACCTGGACACCAGGTGAACAGCTTATGGGAAAAGCAACTTTGTCTTTATATTGGACACCTGTTTTAGCTTTTCTTTTATCAATGTATGTATCCATATAGTCTAAAATAAATATTTTTACAAGGTTTATTATTTTAAAAATGCTGTCTACTACACTCTCAATATCCTGTTCTACAGAGCCTTTACTTTTTAAATGTTTCTTTTGGTTTTATTTTTATAACTCTGTATAATAGGGCTATATAATAACCTCAGATATGCAGATGACACCACCCTTATGGCAGAAAGTGAAGAGGAACTAAAAAGCCTCTCGATGAAAGTGAAAGAAGAGAGTGAAAAAGGTGGCTTAAAGCTCAACATTCAGAAAACGAAGATCATGGCATCCAGTCCCATCACTTCATGGGAAATAGATGGGGAAACAGTGGAAACAGTGTCAGACTTGATTTGCGGGGGCTCTAAAATCACTGCAGATGGTGACTGCAGCCATGAAATTAAAAGACACTTACTCTTTGGTAGAAAAGTTATGACCAACCTAGATAGTATATTCAAAAGCAGAGACACTACTTTGCTGACTAAGGTCTGTCTAGTCAAGGCTATGGTTTTTCCAGTAGTCATGTGTGGATGTGAGAGTTGGACTTCTGTGAAGAAGGCTGAGCGCCGAAGAATTGATGCTTTTGAACTGTGGTGTTGGAGAGACTCTTGAGAGTCCCTTGGACTGCAAGGAGATCCAACCAGTCCATTCTGAAGGAGATCAGCCCTGAGATTTCTTTGGAGGGAATGATGCTGAAGCTGAAACTCCAGTACTCTGGCCACCTCATTCGAAGAGTTGACTCATTGGAAAAGACTCTGATGCTGGGAGGGATTGGGGGCAGGAGGAGAAGGGGGAACGACAGAGGATGAGATGGCTGGATGGCATCACGGACTTGATGGACGTGAGTCTGAGTGAGCTCCGGGAGTTGGTGATGGATAGGGAGGCCTGGCGTGCTGCAATTCATGGGGTCACAAAGAGTCGGACACGACTGAGAGACTGAACTGAACTGATATTGTCACTTCTTAATTTTTCAGTTTTTGACCTATCTATGAGAAGATGGGCTTCCCTGGTAGCACAGCTGGTGAATCCCTGCAATGCAGAAGACCTCAGTTTGATTCCTGGGTCAGGAAGATCCCCTGGAGAAAGGATAGGCTACCCACTCCAGAATCCACAGGCTTCCCTGGTGGCTCAGATGGTAAAGAATCTGCCTGCAGTGCAGAAGACCTGGGTTTTATCCCTAGCTTGGGAAATTCCCCTGGAGGAGGCTCCCACTCTAGTACTCTTGTTTGGAGAATCCCCATGGACAGAAGAGCCTGGTGGGCTAGTCAGTGGGGATGTAAAGAGTTGGACAAGACTGAGTGACTAAGCCCACTACAGCACAGCATGAAAAGACAGGGCTTCCCTGATGGCTAAGCATTAAAGAATCCCCCTGTGGTGCAGGAGATGCAGGAGATGTGGGTCCTGTCCATGGGTAGGGAAGATCCCCTGGAAGAAGGAACTGGAACCCACTCCAGTATTCTTGCCTGGAGAATCCCATGGACAGAAGAGCCTGGAGGGCTACAGTCCATAAGGTCACATAGAGTTGGACACGACTGAGCCCGCATAAATGAACAGATGCATGATGAGAAGACAAAGTTAAGTTTTAATTCACTCTTGCTGTTGCCAACACACACACACACACACACACACACACACACACACACACACACACCCATTTCCTCAACTCCAATGATCTTAATATAATTTTAACATATTTCAGTTTAAATTAGCATTTATTGTTTACCTCATTACTGTTATGTAAATTGTGTACATAGATGAGCCAACTGGCATGCAGTTGCTTTTGTTTGCATAAAATTTGTCCCTAAAGTTAACTGTCTTCTTTTCAGTTGCTTAATTTCTTATGAATTTACCTTTTATTCCAGACCTGAACCCTTCCCAATGTCTAAATCTCATTAAAATACAATTCCATGATCCTATAGGAAGATTTCCAAGAGATTTCAGGTCCACTTTTGTATCCTGTGGGTGTCCCAGCTGTGCCTGCCCTTCCCCCTTAGGATCCTGAGAATGACCTGGGCCCTGTACTCAAGGCCTGGGCATCATTACTGAATCCTCTCTTGTGCTAGTACAGGTCTTTTTCTAGTTGCTTCCTGAGAAAAAGGAAAAGTTGCTACCTTTATTCAATTCTCATGCTTAATAGGTCATTTTTCTTAAAAAAAAGAATTTTTAAAATTTGGAAGTAGTTTTCCTTCTGAACTTCAAAACTTTTGCTGTGTTGTTTTCAACTTTCAGATATGTATTGTGAATTAAAAAGCCCTTTTCATTTTTAATCCTTTTATCTGACATTTTTCCCCCTCTTAGAAGCCTAGGATGCTTACCAGAATTGTGACATTTTTCAAGGTGTGTTGCTGATCCTACTTACAGTGCCAGTTATCTCGCTGTATCTCACAGTGTGCACTGTTTGCTGAACCCACTGTAGACAAGACACAACCTAAGAGGCTGGAAGAAAATGCAAGGAGCCATAGGAACTGCAGATGTGTTTATTCTCTCCTGGCTGGTGCAGCAGCTGTAGCAGCAGACATAGCATAATACAACATAACCAGACAACCCTTCAGGGCTTTTCCAGGTGAAGCTTATATATACTTACAGAACAAAAGTCGCCCGTGGCTTAGCGAGTACCTCCTGACACGCATGTGCAGTGCCATCAGCGATCTCAGCTGCTAAAGTGCAAACTCATTGTTTACAGAACGTGAGGTGAGGACATGAGAGCATGGGGCAAGAGCATGGTGCCATCTTGTCAATTTCCCCATGCGAGGTTAGGCTTGACTTTAAAAAAATCGATTGTATTAGGTTTTTTACCAACCTTTTGAATTTAAATTCATGTCCTTTAATTCTGAGAAATTTCTGAGATCTGAAAAATCATCTTCTACTCTCTTTTGATGCTTCTTGCTTTCTTTTTCTTAAACAAACAAAAAAACTTATTTCATTTTTATTAGAGGATAATTACTTTGCAATATTGTGGTTTTTTTTTTTTGGTCATACATTAACATGAATCATCCATGCACCCCCAGACTGAACCCCCACTCACCTCCCTCCCTTCCTCATTCTTCTGGGTTGTCCCAGAACACTGACTTTGAGTGCCCAGCTTCATGCATTGAACTTACACTGGTCATCTATTTTACATATGGCAATATATATGTTTCAATGATATCTCTCAAATTATCCCACCCTCACCTACTCCCAAGAGTCCAAAAGTCTGTTCTTTATATCTGTCTCTCTTTTGCCTCCTTGCATATAGGAATGTCGATACCATGTTTCTAAATCCCATATGCTGCTGCTGCTGCTGCTGCTAAGTTACTTCAGTTGTGTCTGACTCTGTGCGACCCCACAGATGGCAGCCCACCAGGTTCAGGCTCCTCCGTCCCTGGGATTCTCCACTGGAGTGGGTTGCCATTTCCTTCTCCAATGCATGAAAGTGAAAAGTGAAAGTGAAGTCGCTCAGTCGTGTCTGACTCTTCGTGACCCCATGGACTGCAGCCCACCAGGCTCCTGCACCCATGGGATTTTCCAAGCAAGAGTACTGGAGTGGGTTGCCATTGCAGTCTCCAAAATCCCATATATATGCATTAATATACAATATTGGTCTTTCTCTTTCTGACTTACTACACTCTGTATAATAGGCTCCAGGTTCATCCACTTCATTAGAACTGACTCAAATGTGTTCCTTTTTATAGCTGAGTAATATTCCATTGTATATATGTACCAAAACTTCCTTATCCAGTCATCTGCCGATGGACATCTAGGTTGCTTCTGTGTCCTAGCTACTGTAAACAGTGCTGCAATGAACATTGGAGAAATGTGTCTCTTTCAATTCTGGTTTCCTCAGTGTGTATGCCCACAAGTGGGATTGCTGGGTTGTATGGCAGTTCTATTTCCACTTTTAAAGGAATCTCCACTCTGTTCTCCATAGTGGCTGTACCAGTTTGCACTCTAACCAACAGTATAAGAGGTTCAGTTTCTCCACACCTTCTCCACCATTCATTGTTTGTAGACTTTTGACGGCAGTCATTCTGACCAGCATGAGATGATACTTCATTGTGGTTTAGATTTGTGTTTCTTTAGTAATGAGTGGTGCTTAGCATCTTTTCATGTGTTAATTAGCCATCTGTTTGTCTTCTTAGGAGAAATATCTGTTTGGTTCTTTTCCCCCTTTTGATTGGTTTATTCATTTTTCTGGTATCAAGCTATATGTGCTGCTTGTATATTCTGGAGAGTAATTCTTTTTGGTTGTTTCATTTGCTATTATTTCTCCCACTCTGAAGCCTACTTTTCACCTTGCTTATAGTTTCCTTCATTGTAAAGCAGCTTTTAAATTAAATTAGGTCCCATTTGTTTATTTTTGTTTTTATTTCCATTACTTGGGAAGTGGGTCCGAGAGGCTCTTGCTGTGATTTATGTCAGTGTTCTACCTATGCTTTCCTCTAAGAGTTTTATAGTTTCTGGCATTACATTTAGCTCTTTAATCCATTTTGAGCTTATTTTGGTATATGGTGTTAGAAAGTGTTCTAGTTTCATTACTTTACACATGGTTAAATTGTTTTCCCAGTACCACTTGTTAAATAGATTGTCTTTTCTCTATTGTATATTTTTGCCTCCTTTGTCAAAGATAAGGTGTCCATAGGTGTGTGGATTTATCTCAGGGCTTTCTATTTTTTTCCATTGATCTATATTTCTGTCTTTGGGCCAGTATCATACTATCTTGATGACTGTAGCTTTGTAGTATAGTCTGAAGTCAGGAAGATTGATTCTGCAAGTTCCATTCTTCTTTCTCAAGACTGCTTTGGCTATTCGAGGTTTATTGTGTTTCCATACAAATTGTGAAATTTTTGTTCTAGTTCTGTGAAAAATAGCATCAGTAGCTTGATAGGGATTGCCTTGAATCTATAGATTGCTTTGGGTAGCATACCCATTTTCACTATATTCATTCTTCCAATCCATGAACATGGTATTTCTCCATCTACTTGTGTCACTCCAATTTCTTTCAACAGTGTTTTATACTTTTCTATATGACTGGACATGGAACAACAGACTGGTTGCAAATAAGAAGGAGTATATCAAGGCTGTATATTGTCACCCTGCTTATTTAAGTTCTATGCAGAGTACATCATGAGAAACGCTGGACTGGAAGAAGCCCAAGTTGGAATCAAAATTGCCGAGAGAAATATCAGTCACCTGAGATATGCAGATGACACCACCCTTATGGCAGAAAGTGCAGAGGAACTAAAAAGCTTCTTGATGAAAGTGAAAGAGGAGAGTGAAAAGGTTGCCTTAAAGCTCAACATTCAGAAAACGATCATGGCATCTGGTCCAATCACTTCATGGGAAATAGATGGGGAAACAGTGGAAACAATGTCAGACTTGATTTTGGGGGCTCCAAATCACTGCAGATGGTGACTGCGGCCATGAAATTAGAAGACGCTTACTCCTTGGAAGGAAAGCTATGACCAACCTAGATAGCATATTCAAAAGCAGAGACATTACTTTGCCAACAAAGGTCCGTCTAGTCAAGGCTATGGTTTTTCCTGTGGTCATGTATGGATGTGAGAATTGGGCTATGAAGAAAGCTGAGCACCGAAGAATAGATGCTTTTGAACTGTGGTGTTGGAGAAGACCCTTGAGAGTCCCTTGGACTGCAAGGAGATCCAACCAGTCCATTCTGAAGGAGATCAACCCTGGGATTTCTTTGGAAGGAATGATGCTAAAGCTGAAACTCCAGTACTTTGGCCCCTCATGCAAAGAGTTGACTCATTGGAAAAGACTTTGATGCTGGGAGGGATTGGGGGCAGGAGGGGAAGGGGACAACAGAGGATGAGATGGCTGGATGGCATCACGGACTTGATGGATATGAGTCTGAGTGAACTCCGGGAGTTGGTGATGGACAGGGAGGCCTGGCGTGCTGCGATTCATGGCGTCTCAAAGAGTCGGACACGATTGAGTGACTAAACTGAACTGATATATCTTTTGTTTCTTTAGGTAGATTTATTCCTAAGTATTTTATTATTTCTGTTGCAATGGTGAATGAGATTGTTTCCTTAATTTCTCTTTCAATGTTTTCATTGATAGTGTATGGAAATGCAATGTATGTGTGTGTATTAATTTTATATCCTGAAACTTTACCATATTACTGATTAGTTCTAGTAATTTTATGGTGGTGTTATTAGGGTTTTCTATGTAGAGGATCATGTCTTCTGAAAGCAGTGAGAGTTTTCATTCTTCTTTTCCAATCTGAATTCCTTTTATTTCTTTTTCTTCTCTGATTGCAGTGGCTAGGACTTCAAAAATTATGTTGAAAAGTAGTGGTGAGAGTGGGCGCCCTTGTCTTATTCTTGATTTAAAGAGTGTTTTCAATTTTTTGCCATTGAGGATAATGTTTTCTGTGGGTTTGTCATGTATGGCTTTTATTATGTTGAGGTACATTCCTTCTATGCCTGCTTTCTGGAGTGTTTTTTATCATAAATGGGTGCTGAGTTTTGTCAAAGGTTTTCTCTGCACCTATTGGAATAATCATATGGCTTTTATCTTTCAGTTTGTTAATATGGTGTATCACATTGACTGATCTGAGAATATTGAAGAATTCTTGCATCCCTGGAATAAAGTCCATTTGATCATGATGCATGATCTTTTAAAATATATTGCTGGATTTCGTTTGGTAGAATTTTGTTGAGGATTTTTATGTCTATGTTCATCAGTGATACCAGCCTGTAGTTTGTGTGTATGTGTGTGTGTCTGTGTGGCATCTTGTCTGGTTTTGGTATTAGGGTGATGGTGGTCTCATAGAATGAATTTGGGAGTTTATCCTCCTCTGCAATTTTCTGGAAGAGTCTGAGTAGGATAGATGTTAGCTGTTTTCTAAATTTTTAGTAGAATTCACTTGTGAAGTCATCTGGTAATGGGCTTTTGTTTGTTGAAAGATTTTTGAATTCAGTTTCAGTTTCTGTGCTTGTGATTGAACTTGTCAGATTTTCTATTTCTTCCTGACTGAGTTTTGTAAGGTTATACTTTTCTAAGAATTTGTCTGTTTTGTCCAAGTTGTCCATTTTATTGGCCTATAGTTGCTCATAGGCCACTCTCTTATGATCTTTTGTATTTCTGTGCTGTCTGTTGTAATTTCTCCATTTTCACTTCAAATTTATTGATTTGATTCTTCCCCTGTTTTTTCCTGATGAGTCTGGCTAATGGCTTGTCCATTTTGTTTATCTACTCAAAGAACCAATTTTTAGTTTTGTTGATCTTCGCTATAGTTACCTTAATTTATTTTTCATTTATTTCTGCTTTGATTTTTATGATTTCTTGCCTTCTACTAACTTTTTTTCCCCCTGCCTTTTTTCTAGTTGCTTTAGGTGTAAAGTTAGGTTTATCTGATGTTTCTCTTGTTTCTTGAGGTAGGATTGTTTTGCTAGGAACCTCTCTCTTCTCTTAGCACTGCTTTTACTGAATTCATAGGCATTGTGGTGTTGTGTTTTATTGTCTTTTGCTTCTATGCATTTTTTGACTTCTGTGATCTGCTGGTTATTCAGAAGTGTGTTGTTTAGCTTCCATATGTTCCTTATTTTTTATAGTTTGTTTCTCCCTTGTAGTTGATATGTAATCTTACCACATTGTGATCAGAAAAGATGCTTGAAATTATTTCAATTTTAAAAAATTTACCCTAGCTCAGTCAGTTATCAGTTCATTCTCTCAGTTGTGTACAACTCTTTGAGACCCCATGGACTGCAGCATGCCAGGCTTCTCTGTCCATCACCAACTCCTGGAGCTTGTTCAAACTTATGTCCATTGAATCAGTGATTCCATCCAACCATCTCATCCTCTGTTGTCCCCTTTTCCTCCTGCCTTCAGTCTTTCCCAGCATCACGGTCTTTTCCAAAGAATCATTTCTTTGCATCAAGTGGCCAAAGTATTGGAGCTTCAGCTTCAGCATCAGTCCTTCCAATGAATATTCAGGGTTGATCTCCTTTAGGATTGACTGGTTTGATCTCCTTGCAGTCCAAGGGACTCTCAAGTGTCTTCTCCAACATCATAGTTCAAAAGCATCAATTCTTTGGCATACAGCTTTCTTTATGGTCCAAATCTCACATCCATACATGACTACTCGAAAAATCATAGCATTGAGTAGATGGACCAAGGCTAGATGTGGCGTAATATATAATGCATTCTGAAGAATGTTCCTTGTGCACTTGAGGAAAAGGTGAAATCCATTGTTTTGTGGTGAAATGCCCTGTAGATATCGGTTAGGTCTAACTAGTCCATTGTATCATTTAAAGCTTGAGCTTCTTTGCTAATTTCCTGTTTACTTATTCTATCCACAGGTGTGAGTGGGGTATTAAATCCCCCACTATTATTGTGTTACTGTTAATTTCTCCTTTC
The DNA here is from genome assembly GCA_917880005.1 of Nanger dama. Taxonomy (NCBI): domain Eukaryota; kingdom Metazoa; phylum Chordata; class Mammalia; order Artiodactyla; family Bovidae; genus Nanger; species Nanger dama. The sequence goes on along the minus strand of CAKJTW010000044.1, from coordinate 3,329,049 downwards.
ATACTTGTTAGCATTTGCCTTAAGTATTGAGATGCTCCTATATTTGGTGCATATATATTTATAATTGTTATATCTGCTTCTTGTATTGATCCCTTGATCATTATATAGTGGCCTTCTTTGTCTCTTATCATGGTCTTTATTTCAGTTTATTTTGTCTGATATGAGTATCGTTACTCCTGCTTTCTTTTGGTCTCCATTTGCATGAAATATTTTGTTCCCAGCCCCTCACTTTCAGCTTGTATATGTCCATAGGTTTGAGATGGGTCTCTTGTAGACAGCATATATTTGGGTTTTATTTTTGTATCCGCTCAGCCAGTCTTTGTCTTTTGGTTGCAGCATTTAACCCTTTTAAGTTTAAGGTAATTATTAATAAGTGTGAACATGTTACCATTTACTTTGTTCTTTTGGGTTCATTTTTGCAAAGTTTTTCTGTGTTTCCTGTCTAAAGAAAATCCTTTTGCATTTGTTGAAGAGAAGTTTGGGGGTGCTGAATTCTCTCAGCTTTTGTGTGTAAAGCTTTTGATTTCTCTTTCATATCTGAACGAGATCCTTTCTGGGTAGTGTAATCTTGGTTGTAGGTTTTTCTCTCATCACTCTTTGTATGTCCTCCCATTCCCTTGGGCCTGAAGAGTTTCTACTGAATGATCAGCTGTTATCCTTATGGGGATCCCCTTGTGTGTTATTTGCTGCTTTTCCCTTGCTGCTTTTAAAATTTGCTTTTTTTATTTAGTTTTTGTTAGCTTGATTAATATGTGCCTGGGGGTGTTTCACCTTAGATTTACCCTGTTTGGGACTCTGAGTTTCTTGGAATTAGGTGGTTGTTTCCTTCTTCTCCATTTTAAGGATGCTTTCAACTATTATCTTTTCAAGTATTTTCTCATGCCCTTTCTTTTTGTCTTCTTCTTCTGGGACACCTATGATTTGAATGTTGGAGCATTTAATGTTGTCCTGGAGGTCTCTGAGGTTGTCCTCATTTGGTTTTTTTTCCCCTCTCTGCTTCATTTATTTCCACCATTCTGTCTTCCACTTCACTTATCTCTTTTCTGTCTCAGTTATTCTAACGTTGGTTCCCTCCAGAATGTTTTTAATCTGTGTTATTGCATTGTTCATTATTGATTGATTCTTCTTTATTTCTTGTAGGTCTTTGTTGAACATTTCTTGCATCTTCTCAGTCCTTGTCTCTAGTCTATTTATCTGTAACTCCATTTTGTTTTCAAGGTTTTGGATCATCTTTACTATCATTATTCTGAATTCTTTTTCAGGTAGATTCCCTATTTCCTCTTCTTTTGTTTGGTTTGCTGGATTTTTATCATGTTCCTTCACCTGCTGGATATTTCTCTGTCTTTTACTTTTGTTTAGCTTGTTGCAAGGCTGTGGTTCCTCTTAATTGTGGTGTCTGCTCCACATGGGTGGGGTTGGACCAGTGGCTTTTCAAGGTTTACTGGTTGGGGGACTTGTGTCTGTGTTCTGGAGGTTGGCGCTGGATCTCTTCTCTCTGGAGTGCAATGAAGTGTCCAGTAGTGGGTTTTTGCATGTCTGTGGGTTTGGTGTGGTTTTGGGTAGCCCACCTTTTAATGTTCAGGGTCGTGTTTCTGTTTTGCTGGAGAATTAGCATGGTATGTCTTGCACTAGAACTTGATGGTTCTTGGGTGGAGCTTGGTTTCATTGTAGGTAAGAAGACTTTTGAGTGGGCTCTTGTCTGTTAATATTCCCTGCAGTCAGGAGTTCTCTGAAGTTCTAGGGTTCCGGAGTTGTGCCTCCTGCCTCTGGGTTTTGGCACTCCTCTTACAGTAGCCTCAAGACTTCTCCATCCATACAGAGCAGAAGATAAATTCCCTAGGTTAATGGTGAAACAACTCTCCACAGTCAGGAACACAGAGAGAGATTCACAGAGTTATATAGAGAATAGAAGAAGGAGGAGAGAGATAGAGGTGACCAGGAGGAGAAAAGGGAGAGTCAAAAATGAAGAGAGCACTCAAGCCATTAATCAAATCCCCAAGTGAAAATGATTCTGAAGATTCAGTTCTTAAAGGTCAAAAAGTGATAGCAAATATCAAAAAGCAATAAGAAAACACATAGAATAGAGTTTAGACTCTCAAAAACACAGTATAAAAAAATACAACACAAAGTAAATCACAAAAATTAAAAGAAATATATATAGAATTTGGTTTTAAAAAGTTTTTTTTTAAAGAAAAGTAATTGATATAAAAATGAAAGTTAAGGGTGTTAGGAGTAAATTAAAAAAATTAAAAAGTGATAATAGTAAAAATATATCTAGAAATTTCTCTGGAGTTGAGCTGCTGTGGGCATGTGGGGGTCACTTCAGTGTCAGATAGTCCCTTGTTTAGGCTTGTGCTTGTTCTCAAGGTCTATAGTTGCCCCTCAGATATGCAGTCTCAGCATTAACTGCAGTGCTTTAATCTGTTTCATCTGTCACTCAGAGGGCAGTTGCCCCTACTTTTTATTTTGACTTCCTCTGTTGCAAGTCTCCAGTGTCTAATCTCCACCCTGACATGAGGGGGCGAAGGTGGCCACTTATTCAGGCTCACGTGTTCTGTTGTGCTTTGGAAAAGGAGGGACACTGCAAGCAAATGCTGTTGTCACGTGTGGTGAATGCTCACAGTGGCTGGACCACACTGGGGTTGCCTCAGCCCAAGCCAGCTTGTACTTCTCAGGTCCACACTGCTTCAGGGTGTTTTGCAAGTACACTCTCCCAAGTGGATCCTGTGTTTCATGCACTTCCAAGGTCTCTCAGCCACTCAGGTTCTTGAATACTCTGCAAAGGCACAGAGCCCAGTGGGCTGTGTGTTTTGGGCCCTTCCTGGGTTCAACATGCTCAGGTGGCCGGGTACTTGGCAAGAACACTGTTCCAGGTGGGCCGTGTGTCTTATGCACCTCCCCAGTCCTGGCTGCTCTGTTTCCTGGATGCACCACAAGGGCACAGTCCCAGGTGTGCCATGTGTCTCCTCTGGGGAGCTGATCTCAGGCTGTGACACTCCTGGTGGATGTGAACCATCCAGGATCCCAGGAAGATGTGGTTAGCAACTGGCAGCCTAATCACAGCTTGGTGAAAAATGTGGTCTTCGGGGCCAAGATTGCAGCGAACCCTTGCTTTCCGACTGATTGTTGCACACCTGCCTCTCTGGCTCCAGGGAAGGAGGTCCCTAAATGGCAGTGGGCTTGCTCTCCTCTGGTATTTACCAGGCACAACCCTTTGTTCTGTGAGCACTCCAGGGGTCACCATGTGGCATTAGAGCCTTTCAAGGGAAAGGTCTTTTTTTTTTTTTTTTGGTCCTTCTGTGATCCCACAGTTTGGCTGTGTCACATTAGCCCCCTCATATTGTTCTCAGGGCATTCAAGCCTGGTCTTTAAGGACCGATGATGCAGCCCATGCTTCCCTGCCCAGCCCTCACTTGCTTCTAGCCATTGCAAGCATCTGAGCTGCTTCTCCACTAGCAGTTGCAGTTAGATGCATATTCTCGTGTGTGTGTGTGTGTGTGTGTTTTCCTAGTTATGGTGCCCTCTGAGATTCCAAAGCTCCCTACTGACACATCTGTGAGAGGGTTTCCTATTGTGTGGAAGCTTCTCCTTCATGACTCCTTTCCTAGGACGGGTCTCCTTCCCTAAATCCTTTCTCTATTTTTATCTTTTATATTTTGTCCTGCCTCCTTTTGAAGAGATTGCATTTCTTTTCTGGGTGTCTAGTGTCCTCTGCTAGCATTAAGAAGTTGTTTTGTGGAAGTTGCTCCATATTTAAATGATCTTTTGATAAATTTGTGGGGGATAAATTAGTCTCCCCATCCAATTCTTCTGTTATCTTGGGACTGCCCCCACCCTTGTTGCTTTCTGAAATTCCTTTTACTTGATCATTGGTCCTCTTGAACTGATTCTATAATTTTCTTATTTTTTCTCTCCTATTATCCATATATATGACTTATTGTTCTACATTCAGGGATATTTCCTCATCTTATTTTCTAACACATTTTTTGAGTTTTCTGAATTTTTAATTTTAATTTACAAGAATTACAAGGATTTGTGCCTTTAAAAATCAACACCTCGTTCTTGTTTCAGGGATGCAGCATCTTCCCTTTTATGTCTAATAGTTCGATGATTCTAGTAATGCTAGTTTTTGTTGTTGCTGTTGTTACTGGTGTTTTATTCCCCTGTTTGGTTTCTCTTTTCTTTAAGTAGGATTTTTTCCTATTGGTAGGTTTGCATTTTTATCTTTGATATAAGAAGTCATATATTTACAGATATAAGTAGTTAGATACCTATTCATCCTTGCTGTCTGCTCATATTTAAGATGCGACACCAAGATAATGTTTGGGATATTCATGCATGGATGGTGGGCTTTACTTCGTGTGAATAAGATGGACGACTTCACCGGGGAGCCCCAGGTTTCACTGTTTGTAGGTTTTCAGAATCCCTGCACAAGTTTTCTGTCTCCTGCCTGAAATTATTAAATCGTCTTATAGATTTCTGGGTATAAAGTAAATAACAGGCTGAAAATCTCAACATTCAGTGTATAAATAGTCACTTAATGTCCCTATCTTTAGAAGTGTGCTCCATTCACCTGCTCAATTGTTTCAGGAATTCTTAGTCAAGTGACACCCAATATTCTTCCTCTGAGAAGATAAGCTGGTGGGCTTCTGCTGAGCTTATCTGGTTGTGTGAATTGTGTGTATATACACAAGGAGAAGGGATAGCTGGTAAATAACAGTTTCTTAAACAGTTTTTTTTTTAAAGCCAATTCTTTTTATTATGTCCTTTCCTTTCCAAAGAAATTTTTAAAGCAAATTGCTAGCTGTGTAGTTCTGAGAATACTTCAAGTCTAAGATTCTTCTCTGATAAAATGAGAATAATATTTCCGGTTGTGTATAAAGGCATCTCGCACAGAGTAAACACATAGGAAATAACCAAAAATTGTTGGCTATTTGGATGTTAGCTTAATACCAATCGGTGTTCAATGATATTTTATCCCAATAATCACAACAACCTATACAAGAAAATATGTATTTAAACTTTGTTTATATCTTGCTGGAAGCTGGAAGTCAATAGAGTCTCCTTGAACTTGTAGAATACAACAAAGTATTCATTCTAGGCACAAGTGTCTGGGACCTTTCCAGAGTGTCCACATTTGAGAAGCAATCCAAATTTGCAATGAGAGTTGCTATTGAAACCCCACACAATTGTCATCAGCACCTGTAAGGTGAACCATTGTAAACCTGCTGTTTGCTTTTCTTCAAGTCAAATTTATAAAGGTCTTTTGGATTAGTTATTGCAACTAGTGCTTAAATGAACCTGCAATGGCACCTCACTCCAGTGCTCTTGCCTGGAAAAACCCATGGCTGGAGGAGCCTGGTGGGCTGCAGTCCATGGGGTCGCTAAGAGTCAGACACGACTTCACGACTTCCCTTTCACTTTTCACTTCCATGCATTGAAGAAGGAAATGGCAACCCACTCCAGTGTTCTTGCCTGGAGAATCCCAGGGACGGGGGAGCCTGGTGGACTGCCGTCTATGGGGTCGCACAGAGTCGGACACGACTGAAGCGGCTTAGCAGCAGCAGCAATGCCAATAAAATAACTGTGCAAAATTATGCATAGTTGAAGGATTTTCCCTTAGAGTCACTAGGATAAATATTGCGTATGACAAGCAGCGACTTCAGTTCAGTTCAGTCACTAAGTCGTGTACTAGTCTTTGAGACCCCATGGACTGCAGCATGCCAGGTCTCCTTGTCCATCACCAACTCCCAGAGCTTGCTCAAACTTATGTCCATTGAGTCAGTTATGGCATCCAGCCATCTCATCCTCTGTTGTCCCCTTCTCCTCCCACCTTCAATCTTTCCCATCAGGGTCTTTTCTAATGAGTCAGGTCTTCTCCTCAGGTAGCCAAAGTATTGGAGCTTTAGCATCAGTCCTTCCAATGAATATTCAGTACTGATTTTCTTTAGGACGGACTTCTTGGATCTTCTTGCAGTCCAAGGGACTCTCTAGAGTCTTCTCCAACACCACAGTTCTAAAGGATCAATTTTTCGGCACTCAGCTTTCTTTATAGTTCAACTCTCACATCCATACATGACTACTGGAAAAGCCATAGCTTTAACTAGATAGACCTTTGTCATCAAAGTAATGGCTTTGCTTTTTAATATGCTGTCTAGGTTGGTGATAGCTTTTCTTCTAAGGAGCAAGTGTCTTTTAATTTCATGGCTGCAGTCATCATCTACAGTGATTTTGGAGCCCCCAAAATGAACTCTCTCACTGTTACCATTATTTCCCCACCTATTTGCCATGAAGTGATGGGACCAGATGCCATGATCTTGGTTTTTTGAAAGCTGAGTTTTAAGCCAGCTTAATCGCTCTCCTCTTTCACATTCATCAAGAGGCTGTTCAGTTCTTCTTCGCTTTGTGCCAAAGGGTGGTGTCATCTGAATATCTGAGGTTACTATATTTCTCCTGGAAATCTTGATTCTAGCTGTGCTTCATCCAGCCCAGCATTGTTCATGATGTACTCTGCATGTAAGTTAAATAAGCAGGGTGACAATATATAGCCTTGACATACTCCTTTCCCAATTTGGAACCAGTTTGTTGTTCCATGTCTGGTTCTAACTGTTGCTTCTTGACCTGCATACAGATTTCTCAAGAGATTGGTGAGGTGGTCTGGTATTCCCATCTCTTTAAGAATTTTCTATAGTTTGTTGTGATCCACAAAAAGGCTGTGGCATAGTCAATAAAGCAGAAGTTGATATTTTTCTGTAACTCTCTTGCTTTTTCTATGATCCAATGGATGTTGGCAATTTGATCTCTAGTTCCTCTGCCTTTTCTAAAACCAGCTTGAACATCAGGAAATCCACAGTTCATATACTGTTGAAGACTGGCTTGGAGAATTTTGAGCATTACTTTACCAGTGTGTGAGATGAGTGCATTTGTGTAGTAGAATAAACACTCTTTGGCATTGCCTTTCTTTGAGATTGGAATGAAAACTGACCTTTTCCAGTCCTGTAGCCACAGCTGAGTTTTCCAAATTTGCTGGCATATTGAGTGCAGCACTTTCACAGCATCATCATTGAGGATTTCAAATAACTTAGCTGGAATTCCATCATCTCCACTCTTTGTTCATAATGATGCTTTCTAAGGCCCACTTGAGGTCACATTCCAGGATGTCTGGCTCTAGGTGAGTGAACACACCATTGTGGTTATCTGGGTCATTAAGATCTTTTTGTATAGTTCTTCTCTGTATTCTTGCCACTTTTTCTTAATACCTTCTCCTTCTGTTAGGTTCATACCATTTCTGACCTTTAATGTGCCCATCTTTGCATGAAATGTTCCCTTGGTATCTCTAGCAAGCAGTGACTAGACACCAACAATGAACTTTGGGGAAAATTGAGATAAAGTTATTCTCAGGGGTGAGTAGAAAATGCCAGCCTAGTATGTCTAAAGTTAACCCCACTGAAAAGCCTCCAAACTTTAGTCTTCAGATTCATTTAAAGGCATTACAATAAACCTACATTGCTGGCCTTCCGTGGGGTTGTTTGCTGATTTCAAGCAGAAGGTTGGGCAAGGATTGGCTTTAAGTGCATTCTGGGCTTCCCTGGTAGCTTAGCTATTACAGATTCTGCCTGCAATGTAGAAGACCCCAGTTCAATTCCTGGGTTGGCAAGATCCCCTGGAGGACGGATCGGCTACCCACTCCAGTATTCTTGGGCTTCCCTCATGGCTCAGATGGTAAAGAATCTGCCTGCAATGAGGGAGACCTGGCTTCAATCCCTGGGTTAGGAAGATCCCCTGGAGCAGAGCATGCCAATTCACTCCAGTGTTCTTGCCTGGAAAATCCCCGTGGACAGAGGAGCCTGGTAGGCTGCAATCCACGGGGTTGCAAAGAGTTGGACATGACTGAGTGACTAAGCACAGTACTAAGTGCTGTTCTAGGCTGTTCAGCTTCCCACCATGGCTTGTTCATGGCAGTACCTAGGGAAGATAAGCAAACGTAAGAAACCACACCACACAATCCACCACACTTACAAGTTCCTCTAAAACTCGTTACTAGAAATTGTATAAACCTGAATTTAAAAAGACTGTTTAGTCTTTTCTGAATATTATCTGAGTCAAATTGTTCCATTCATTGTCTTGGGAACCTGCCAGGTGGGATAAAATCCCCACATGCCAAAGTCCCAAGACAGGGCTCAGACAACTTCCAAATCTTGATTTCCACCCATTTTTCTAGACCGTTGTGCCCTTGTGGGATGCCATGCTCCTGTTCAGTTGCTTCAGTCAAACCTCCCCTATAAACACTATACATTCCAGGCTCTTCCACTCCTGAATTTCTGAAAGGTTTGGCAATTTGAACTGCTGAAAATGTAGCATCTGCACCTCACTGATTTGACTGGCTTCTGGTCCAACAAGAGGACTAGGAGGGAATGAATTTTGTGAGCTTTCACAAGTGCAGGGATTTATCTGTGTTAATTCTTTCCTATTACCCGGCACAGAATGTACTCCAATGATTTTTGCCAATAATGACCATGATCATTGGTGTTAGCTTGACCTGAGCCTTAGAGAGATGATTTTACAAGGACTTAAGAGGAAGAAAGCTTCTCTTTTGAAAATTAGAATGGAGTAAAAGCTCTTTCATTTGGAAAGAAATTGTTCTACTCTTTTAAGTGTCAAATTCTTTATTTAATGTCAAATTACTTTATTGTAGCTTGTAACTTATCTAAACATAAGACTAAAAATATTTGTGCTACCCAAAGAATTTAAAAATAGAGACTAAGCTATGAGAATAGAACTAATCATAGGTTTGTATGCACTGCTTTTGCTTTCCAGGTGGCTCAATGTAAAGAATCCACCTGCCATGCAAGGAGACATAGGACATGCTGGTTCAGTCTCTGGGTTGGGAAGATCTCCTGCAGAAGGGAATGGCAACCCACTCCAGTACTCTTGCCTGGAAAATCTCATGGATGGAGGAGCTGGTGGACTACAGTCCGTGGAGTGGCAAAGAGTTGGACATGACTGAGTGACTTCACTTTCTTTCTTTCTTTCCAGTATTTTTGCCTGGAGAATCTCATGGAATCTGATGGGCTACAGTCCTTAGGGTCTTACTGGGCTACTAAGCATCCACACACATGGACTGCCTTTCCTTCCTCCTGAAACCTGAGGCTTGCAGGGTCTTCTAATTCTCTCTGAGTCTTCTTTATACCTTTATTAACTGGAACCACAGCATTCACCTGCATTGTGCACATATACTTCTTTTATTTTAGTGATTCAAATAAGCACCATGATCATTAGCACAGATCAGTGAAGAAGTGATTTTCCTTTTGTCCTAAAACAAGTTCTTCACACTGTTTTAGTCCTTAATCTTAAATGAAATTACAAACCAAACAAACCAAGACATGCAACCTTCAATGCCATGGGATGCTTTGATTTAAATCTGTGTGCAGATCTGAGAAATCAATGACTGAAAAATTTTGGACTTTAAAATGCAAAATTTCACATATTATTTGAAAATTATGTTACCATGGTTATATTTATTGCATATGATTAATTCAGGGTCACTTTTTCTACTTTGGTGAGTTCCAAAATATATAGAAATCAAAGAAAAAATGATTTTTCAAACATTTCCAAAATTTATGAAAATCAAATAAAAACACATAGACATCACCAGATGGCCAAGACCAAAATCAGATTTATTATATTCTTTGCAGCCAAAGATGGAGAAGCTCTATACAGTCAGCAAAAACAAGACTGGGAGCTGACTGTGGCTCAGTTCATGAACTCCTTATTACCAAATTCAGACTTAAATTGAAGAAAGTGTGGAAAACCACTAGACCATTCAGTTCAGTTCAGCTCAGTTGCACAGTCCCGTCTGACTCTTTGCGACCCTATGAATCACAGCACGCCAGGCCTCCCTGTCCATCACCAACTCCTGGAGTTCACTCAGACTCACATCCATCAAGTCAGCGGTGCCATCCAGCAATCTCATCCTCTGTTGTCCACATCTCCTCCTGCCCCCAATCCCTCCCAGCACCAGAGTCTTTTCCAATGAGTCAACTCTTCGCATGAAATGGCCAAAGTACTGGAGTCTGCTTTAGCATCATTCCTTCCAAAGAAATCCCAGGGCTGATCTCCTTCAGTATGGACTGGCTGGATCTCCTTGCAGTCCAAGGGACTCTCAAGAGTCTTCTCCAACACCACAGTTCAAAAGCATCTATTCTTCGGTGCTCAGCTTTCTTCACAGTCCAATTCTCACATCCATACATGACCATAGGAAAAACCATAGCCTTGACTAGACGGACCTTCGTTGGCAAAGTAATATCTGTGTTTTTGAATATGCTATCTAGGTTGGTCATAACTTTTCTCCCTAGGCGTACGCATCTTTTAATTTCATGGCTGCAGTCACCATCTGCAGTGATTTTTGAGCCCCCCAAAATCAAGTTTGACACTGTTTCCCCATCTATTTCCCATGAAGTGATGGGACCAGTCTTCGTTTTTGAATGTTGAGCTTTAAACCAACTTCGTCACTCTCCACTTTCACTTTCATGAAGAAGATTTTTAGTTCCTCTTCACTTTCTGCCATAAGGGTGGTGTCATCTGCATATCTGAGGTTATTGACATTTCTACCAGCAATCTTGATTCCAGCTTGTGCTCCTTCCAGCCCAGCATAATCTGCATAGAACTTAAATAAGTAGGGTGACAACATACAGCCTTGATGTACTCTTTTCCCAATTTGGAATCAGTTTGTTGTTCTGTGTCCAGTTCTAACTGTTGCTTCCTGACTTGCATACAGGTTTCTCAAGAGGCAGGTCAGTTGGTCTGGTATTTCCATCTCTTTCAGAATTTTCCATAGTTTGTTGTGGTCCACACAGTCAAAAGCTTTGACATAGTCAATAAAGCAGAAATAGATGTTTTTCTGGAGCTCTCTTGCTTTTTCGATGATCCAGCAGATGTTGGCAATTTGATCTCTGGTTCCTCTGCCTTTTCTAAAACCAGCTTGAACATCAGTAAGTTCGTGGTTCACGTATTGCTGAAGCCTGGCTTGGAGAATTTTGAGCATTACTAGCGTGTGAGATGAAGGCAGTTGTACAGTACTTTGAGCATTCTTTGGCATTGCTTTTCTTTGGGATTGGAATGAAAACTGACCTTTTCTAGTCCTGTGACCACTTCTGAGTTTTCCAAATTTTCTGGCGTATTGGGTGCAGCACTTTAAGAGCATCATCTTTCAGTATTTGAAACAGCTCAAGTGGAATTCCATCACCTCCACTAGCTTTGTTCATAGTGATGCTTTCTAAGGTACCCTTGACTTCACATTCCAGGATGTCTGGCTCTAGGTGAGTGATCACACCATTGTGATTATCTGGATCATGAAGATCTTATTTGTACAGTTCTTCCATGTATTCCTGCCACCTCTTCTTAATATCTTCTGCTTCTGTTAGGTCCATACCATTTCTGTCCTTTATTATGCCCATCTTTGCATGAAATATTCCCTTGGTATCTCTAATTTTCTTGAAGAGGTCTCTAGTTTTTCCCATTCTGTTGTTTTCTTCTATTTCTTTGCATTGATCACTGAGGAAGGCTTTCTTATCTCTTTTTGCTATTTTTTGGAACTCTGCATCAGATGCTTATATCTTTCCTTTTCTCTTTTGTTTTTTGCTTCTCTTATTTTCACAGCTATTTGTAAAGCCTCCTCAGACAGTCATTTCACTTTTTTGCATTTCTTTTCCATGGAGATGGTCTTGATCCCTGTCTCCTATACAATGTTACCAACCTCAGTCCATAGTTCATCAGGCACTCTATCTATCAGATCTAGTCCATAAAATCTATTGCTTACTTCCACTGTATAATCATAAGGGATTTGATTTAGGTCATACCTGAATGGTCTCGTGGTTTTCCCTACTTTCTTCAATTTAAGTCTGAATTTGGCAATAAGGAGTTCATGATCTAAGCCGCAGTCAGCTCCTGGTCTTATTTTTGTTGACTGTATAAAGCTTCTCTATATTTGACTGCAAAGAGTCTAATCAATCTGATTTCAGTGTTCACCATCTAGTATGACCTAAATCAAACCCCTTATACAGTGGAAGTGAGAAATAGATTTAAGGGATTAGATCTGATAGAAGAGTGCCTGATGAACTATGAATGGAGGTTCGTGACATTAGTACAGGAGACAGGTATCAAAACCATCCCCAAGAAAAAGAAATGCAGAAAAGCAAAATGGTTGTCTGGGGAGGGCTTACATATACCTGTGAAAAGAAGAGAAGCAAAAGCAAAGGAGAAAAGGAAAGATATACCCATTTGAATGCAGAGTTCCAAAGAATAGCAAAAGAGACAAGAAAGCCTTCCTCAGTGATCAATGCAAAGAAACTGAAGAAAACAACAGAATGGGAAAGACTAGAGATCTTTTCAAGAAAATTACAGATACCAAGGGAATATTTCATACAAAGATGGGCTCAATAAGGGACAGAAATGGTATGGACCTAACAGAAGCAGAAGATATTAAGAAGAGGTGGCAAGAATACACAGAAGAACTGTACAAAAAGATCTTCATGACCCAGATAATCACAATGGTGTGATCACTCACCTAGAGCCAGACATCCTGAAATGTGAAGTCAAGTGTGCTTTAGAAAGCATCACTATGAACAAAGCTAGTGGAGGTGATGGAATTCCACTTGAGCTATTTCAAATACTGAAAGATGATGCTCTTAAAGTGCTGCACCTAATATGCCAGAAAATTTGGAAAGCTCAACAGTGGCCACAGGACTGGAAAAGGTCAGTTTTCATTCCAGTCCCCAAGAAAGGCAATGCCAAAGAATGCTCAAACTACCACACAAACTGCACTCATCTCACATGCTAGTAAAGTAATGCTCAAAATCCTCCAAGCCAGGCTTCAGCAGTACATGAACCATGAACTCGCTGATGTTCAAGCTGGTTCTAGAAAAGGCAGAGGAACCAGAGATCAAATTGCCGACATTTGCTGGATCATGGAAAAAGCAAGAGAGTTCCAGAAAAATGTCTATTTCTGCTTTATTGACTATGCCAAAGCCTTTGACTGTGTGGATCACAATAAACTGTGGAAAATTAAAGAGATGGGAATACAAGGCCACCTGACTTGCCTCTTGAGAAACCTGTATGCGGGTCAGAAAACAACAGTCAGAACAGGACAAGGAACAACACTGGTTCCAAATAGGAAAAGGAGCACGTCAAGGCTGTATATTGTCACCCTGCTTATTTAATTTATATGCAGAGTGCATCATGAGAAACGCTGGGCTGGAAGAAGCACAGTCTGGAATCAAGATTGCTGGGAGAAATATCAATCCCCTCAGATATGCAGATGACACCAGTTTGATGGCAGAAAGTGAAGAGGAACTAAAGAGCCTCTTGATGAAAGTGAAAGAGGAGAGTGAGAAAGTTGGCTTAAAGCTCAACATTCAGAAAATGAAGATCATGGCATCTGGCCCAATCACTCCATGGCAAATAGATAGGGAAACAGTAGAAACAGTGGCTGACTTTATTTATATGGGCTCCAGAATCACTGCAGATGTCGACTGCAGCCATGAAATTAAAAGACGCTTACTCCTTGGAAGAAAAGTTATGACTAACCTAGACAGCATATTCAATAGCGAGGCGTTACTTTGCCAACAAAGGTCTGTGTAGTCAAGGCTATGGTTTTTCCAATGGTCATGTATGGATGTGAGAGTTGGACTGTGAAGACAGCTGAGCGCTGAAGAATTGATACTTTGAACTGTGGTGTTGGAGAAGACTCTTGAGAGTCCCTTGGACTGCCAGGAGATCCAACCAGTCCATCCTAAAGGAGATCTGTCCTGGGTGTCTTTTAGAAGGCTGATGTTGAAGCTGAAACTCCAACCTTGGCCACCTGATGTGGAGAGCTGACTCATTTGAGAAGACCCTAATGCTGGGAAAGATAGAGGGCAGGAGGAGAAGGGGACAACAGAGAATGAGATGTTTGGATGTCATCATTGACTCAATGGACATGAATTTGGGTAGACTCTGGGAGTTGGTGATGGACAGGGAGGCCTGTTGTGCTGTGGTTCATTGGTTTGCAAAGAGTTGGACATGGCTGAGTGACTGAACTAAACTGAAAGTAAATTCATTATTTAAATAAATGAAAACAGTTAAAGCCAAGCTGCTGGTTGAGTGGTTATGTTTATGCTGAACAGTGAGTAATCCTTGTCAGCCAGGAATCTCACTGGGCACAGGGGCAGGAGGAGTTTACAAAATGCGCCTTTTGTCTTCTTCCCCAATCTTTCTCTAATTTGCCAAATTAGGAAAACAAATTATTTAATTTGTTTTTCTTCAGGATCTCCCTGTTATCATTACCTCGTTCATTTTTACTCTGTTACTCTTAATGAACAGGTTCCTCATTGCTTCTTCATGGAGGATAAATTTATCCTCTTGTGAGAAGTATGGAGGTCTTGAGCTAGAATAACAAAGGAAGATGTCCTTGTAATTCTCTCAAGAGCTGAGAAATCAGGCATGTGCACTCAAGGCAGGATAGCAGACCAGTGAGTGAAAAGGGAACTCAATTGTAGGCGGCAAAAACATTCCCTTTTTAGTCAGATAGCTTCCAGCTCCACAAAGTGTGGGTTAAGGTGGGGGTGGCGCTGGAGTGTGGTACTTGCCAATGCAAATACTGCAGATTAAGAGAAACTTCCACTACAGACTTGTGCTACCAAGTGGTGAGAAGGGATGGTTTGGGAGTTTAGGATTAGCAAATGCCAGCTATTATATATAGGATGGATAAACAAAAATCTCCTACAGGGAAGTACATTCAAAATCCTGTTATAAGACATAGTGGAAAAGAACATGAAAAAGAATGTGTGTGCGCGTGTGTGTGCGTGTGTGTGTGCGTGTGTGTGTGCGTGTGTGTGTATGTGTGTGTATATATATATATATATATATAGCTCAGTCACTTTGCTGTAGAGCCAAATTTAACACAACATTCTATTCAACTATACTTCAATAAAATTAAGAAAACAGAAGCATCAAAAAGAAGAAACTTCCACAGGTTTGGGGATTTTTCTCAACACCTATCTGAAATGCTGTTGTTAACATATTTTTTCCATAAGATCATGAATAAAGACATGTGTACAAATTAGATCAAGAGATCAGCAGCAGGAGCTGGTTCTATATTTCACTTGGCCTGAGCAGCTGGTTCCTCATTCAGCATCTGTCAAGTCTGGTTAACACCAATTTCAAGAAGCGTCTCTAATTCACTGTCTATTTTCACATAAGAGCAAGAGGTTAGGTAACATAGCTAATTGGAATGAGATAAAAACATATGTAAAATACCAAGCAGTGAGTGGGGTTATACTTCAGTGCAAATTTGGCTTTTCTTATTCACACAATAAAAATAGTACCTAGTAAATCTCTCTTCCTTGTGCTTACAAGGGCTTGCAGTTTGGCAAGCCTTGGTGTTTGTATTACCCTTTCAATTTAAAAGTATCCTAGGCCGATTTAGCGCATTGTAACACAAATGCATACTTAAAAACAAAAACATTTTCCCTTCCTTTTTCTTGCTTCAAAAAAAAAAAAAAAAAAGGCTACATTGAAGGAATTTTGGCCTTAGCAGTACCAGGAAATGGAACTCAGAAGCCTAAAGACTTACCTTACATTAGTCTTACAAAGAAACTTACTGAAAATCACATCATGCATGTCCTTAAATGTAAGTGCCCAGGCCCAGAAAAATCTTCAAATATTGAAGCCCACTTCAGAGCATCTTTAGGGAAGATCTGCCCAGCAGATGAGGATAATCTCCCAGATGCTTTTTTGGAAAGGGAAGGACAGTGTGTGGGAGAAAGGGGAAAGGGGATAGGGTAGGGTTGACGAGTAGCCAGCAGTAGGGTGAACCCGGCCCCTGCTCATACACTCTGGGCAGAACAGGCTCTTTGCACATGAGTGATTCCTTCCTGTTAGTGCAAAAGGGAAGAGAACGACATAGATATTCTGTCCTGTGCCAGTCTCAACTATATAATGTTATTGGCCAGAAATGGCTGGGGACACTCACATGGGCTTTGGTTATTCAGGACCAGCGTTGTGTTTGGGCTGATCTTTGTGGTTCTTATAATTGCAAGACATAAGCAAAAACCATCAGGAAACTCTGAAGGAAACCTGGTTTATTACTCACATGTCCTGGAGGGTCCATCGCATGCCTGGGGCCACACAGGGAAGTCTTGGGTAGAGAGAGTGTGCTGGTATAATGTTTTGTCTTACTGAGATCAAGGTTGGACCTAGGTTTTCAGGGTTCACCCTTTATTGTTGAATTTAAAACATAAGGGTAAGAATTAAAGTGTAAGGAAGAAAAGAAAACAGTGGGCAAAAAAATCAGTTATCTGGTGGTTCAGATGGTAAAACATCTGTCTGCAGTGTTAGAGACCTGAGTTTTATCCCAGGGTTGGGAAGATCCCCTGGAAAAAGAAATGGCAACCCACTCCAGTACTCTTGCCTGGAGAATCCTATGGACGACAGAGCCTGGTAGGCTATAGTCCTTGCAAAGAGTCAGACATGACTGAGCGACTTCACTTTAATCTTTTAAACCAACCAAAGATGTCTAGCAAAGGGACCTGGTGAGCAGGTGAGGGTGGAAGGGGAAGCAGGGATCTTTATTTCTGTGGCTGGCAATGTATTTATTTAGATAGCCATCTTTGAAATGGGTATCAGGCATTATGGAAAGAGAAGAAAATAAAAGAAAAACCAATTGCCAGAGCTTTTCCTACTTGGGTACAAAGAAAGGAGGAGCATTTCATAGTGTTAGCTACCAACACTGATGTGCTTGTGCCCCTAAGAATTCATGGGTTGACATCTACTCCCTGGCATAACAGTGTTAAGAGATGGGGCCTTTTGGTGTTGATTAGGTAACAAGGGTAGAGCCCTTGTGAATGGAATTTGTGCCCTTCCATCAGGTGAGGATGTAATAAGAGCTGTCTGCAACCTAGAAGAAAGACTTCACCAGAACCCAGCTGTTCTGACTCCAGTCTCCAGAACTGTGAGAAGTAAGTTTGCATTGAAGCACAAACAGACTAAGATAAGAATCCAATGGGAATGTAACTTTCCAGGCAGAATATATTATGCTATTTTCCAAACTTCCTTATACAACTTCAACTTCCAATTTATAGGTTGGCAGATGTTCTATCTGGGAAGGAAGAAAAAAAATATTCCAAAAAATGAAAAGTGTCTCTAGGGAAAAGTTACCTTGATGTGAATCATTTTTGAAGAGGGAGAACCAGTCTAGAAATACTGGCAAGTGGAAACCACAGGGATGGAGAAAAGCCTTCTCCACCAGTCTGACCTTTCTTAACTGTCTGACTGGTCCAAGGGTGTCCCCAGGGTTTCAGGTACTCTGCAGTTCCCCTTGGCCTTCTGTATGTTTTTTTCTTTTTTTCTAAACATCTCTGGGCCAGCACTTAGGTTAGCCAATGAAAAACAGATTTTGAATGACTTAGGCTTCACTTCCAATCCTTCTGGTAGCCTTTAAAATCCAGTCTTGGAATTTAATGAAAACAGTTCTTCTTTGAGGGTTTTGAGTAAGTGAGGGAATGTTATGCATCACTGAAACTCCAGGAGCATGTAGGTCAACATACAACTCCAGCATGGCCTAAGGAAATTTGCAAAATTCTAAGGCTACTGAAGAGATTTCTGTATACAAAAAAAGCTAAATTAGGCCCTAAAACACATGACCAGACATTTTCGTAGCTTACTTCTTACGATGTCTTTACATGAAGGACATGTTCACCAGCTTGTGTTACAATGTATCCGTCATGCTTTGCGTCTTCTCTGTCCCATATATAAGTAAACATCACCCCTGATGCTCCCAACACCACGCCTGGGGCATTGAAAATGAGCAGAAGCCAGGTCTTCTGACCTGTCTGTAAGAATTAAGTTTCACTGCAGAGAACAAAAATAACTCCAAAGATTTTACTCAGTAAATGCCTTAATAGCCAGCATTACATACTTAATAGGTGGAAGGAATGGGGTACAGGCTACGCTTCCATGAAAGATTCCCTGACCATTACAGAGCTCACCCACAAGGAAGTTACTTGCTCTGAGGCCACGAAACCTGCGTCTGCCTTGCCTGGCCATTCAGACTGGGTATTACAATGCCGCAGCAGAGCTGCTGCCTCTCCTTTCACGCAGGAGCTGGAGAAGGTGCACTGTGAACCAGCTCGTGCTGGAAGCCCACCTCTAGCCCTAAGTCCTTGCTCATCAGTTGGATAGCGGTTGGCCTGTGCTTTAGTCTCCCTTTCAAATCTTACTCAAGTTCATCTAATTGGCTGAGTCTAATTAACACTCTGAATCCTAGTTGCAAGGGAGTCTAGGAAACAGAGTTTTAAAATACCCAACTTCTACAAATAAAAGTTAGGTGTACTGCAAACTAGTCCATAGTCCCCTCTATTTCTCTTCTGTTTGAGAAATGAAGAAGCAGCAGTAGAAAGAAGTGATACCTGTGAGGTGCTCACAGGCAGTCACATGGCTCAGGACAAGCAGAGAATTAGTCAAAGAACAGCAATAACCACAAAGACAAATGGCAGTTCTGAGCATCTTAACTTAGCATGCCCTGAGATCAGGAAGGTGCAGACAGGGAACCTTTGCCCAGACCCTGCCAAGATTCAATTTTTTGCCCACTGATGAGCCCCAACTCTGGGCCAGGACCCATCCCAGTTTGTTTATATATATATATATATATATATATATATATATATATATAGTCTATAATAAAGATTGTAGACAAAAAAACTGCCTGGTGTTTAATTGCTGCTGTAAAATCTCAAAGACTGATGGACTAAGGAGTAACTTCACATTTTCTAATAAACAAAGACAATAGCAATACTATCAAATATCTAAAATAACTGAAAGACCATGTTTTTTAAAATATATATATACATTTAAATTAACATTTACAATGCAATGCTGCTGCTGCTTCTAAGTCACTTCAGTCGTGTCCGACTCTGTGCTACCCCATAGACGGCAGCCCACCAGGCTCCGCTGTCAGTGGGATTCTCCAGGCAAGAACACTGGAGTGGGTTGCCATTTCTTTCTCCAATGCATGAAAGTGAAAAGTGAAAGTGAAGTTGCTCAGGCATGTCTGACTCTTAGTGACCCCAGGGACTGCAGCCTACCAGGCATCTCCATCCATGGGATTTTCCAGGCAAGAGTACTGGAGTGGGGTACTCTTGGAGTACTGGAGTGGGGTAAATTGCTCATATCAATGCATTTATTTTATGACTAAATGTTTTCTTTCATATGGCATATTTTAATTGATGGATATGAGAGAAGCTAGTTCTGTGACATGAGTTACCCCCAAACAGAGACAATGTGTGAGTAATTAAAATGACATTTCAATATCTTTGACTACTAAGCTACTGCTTTGCAACTTTTCTTTAATGATACTGCTTTCAAAAGAGAAACAAATACTTAGAAAATTATTTTCCAAACAACTTAAGTAGGAGCCTTGAAATTTCTATCCAGTTATCTTATAACTATAAAATTGTTTCATCTCTATTCTTCCAAAACACCCAGGATATTGCCTACATAGCCAATAAGCAAATATGAGCCTGTTTGATGGGGATCCAGTTCCAGAAGAGAAACTGTATCTAGGGCTTTAGTAACAGAGTATATACAGACCTTTCTGAAATGTCTGCTTCAAATGTTAGAGGTCCTCCAGACTTAGAACTAAATGTTTCCCCAGAACCTCATTTCATTTTGGGAAAACACCATCATTTATGACCTGTGACCCTGTATGTGCACTTCCCTGCTGGCTCAGTGGTAAAGGACCTGCCTCCCAATGCAGGATGGGGGTTTGATCCTTGGGTTGGAAAGATCACTGGATAAAGAAATGGCAATCATCTGGAATATTCTTGCCTGGGAAATCTCACTGACAGAGGAGTCTGGTCGGCTACAGTACACAGGACCAAAAGAGCCAGACACGATTTAGCAACTGAGCACACATGGATGACCCTGTATGTATCTGTCTACCTATCAATCCCACTTTATGTGGATTTCTTTCCTTGGGAGACATGGCTTTCTTTGCTGTAGAGGGAATGTAAGGACCTGAGAAAATGAGGTCAAGTATCAAAATGACCTTTATTCTAACTTGGTCTCAGACTGCCAACAAGGAGCATAGAGCCTGGCACCTACACAGGGACCCCTGTGTGGTCAGACGAGATGAGGTTCAGCAAACAACTGGCTAACCCTTCATGAAAGCTTTATGGTGTTTTATTTTTTCTTAAAATCTCAAATCCCTTATCTCCTCCAGCTTCTTCACCCCTCTGGTTTCTCTTGCTTTTATCCCCCACCTCTTCTAACATCCTATTATCAAATTTCCTTTATGGAACCAGCCAGTTCACACTGACTGCCTGGCACCTGCACGTTTTCCTTATGTGTGGGAAATTCCTCCTTATGCACTTTGATGGGAGGTGGAACCTCCTCCTACTTCTATTCTACAGAAGCTGGTTATACCTGGTGGTATGTTTCAGTACTCTTTGCAGGAATATATAGGCTCTGGCCATCTCAGACACCTGGATCCTGAATTAGAAACAGTGAAGCAGGGAAGTAAGGTCAGCAGAAACCCTGGCGGCTAGCAAAGGATGCAGAGAGATCTCGTTTCTGGGAGTATTATTCTGTTTGGGCTGCCACAGCAAAATACCATAGCCTGGTGGCCTAAACAATAGACACTCATTTCTCACGGGGAAGGGAGTCAAGACTGAGGTTCATCTTGAGGCCTCTTCTTGGTTTGCAGGAAGCTGCTTTCTCTCAGCTGGTCTTCCCCTACACACACACATCTCTGGTGTCTCTCCCTCGTCCTATAAGGCCATAGATTTTTTGATCAAAGCCACACCCTATGGCCTCATTTGACTTCAATTATTTCCTTAGAGGCCCATCTCTAAACATAGTCACACTGGGGGTCAGGGTTTGCACATATGAATTTGGAAATGACACAATTCAGTCTGTAACACTAGGCAACAATGCTGCTGTCCAAATCCAGTGCCCAGGCCAACCGGCTGCAGGCAGCACAGTGGTCACTGCATGATCAGGGGAGTGGCATCACCACTGAGCTGGCTATGCTGTGTGGGGTCAGGGGAGTGGCATCACCACTGAGCTGGCTATGCTGTGTGGGGTCAGGGGAGTGGCATCACCACTGAGCTGGCTATGCTGTGTGGGGTCAGGGGAGTGGCATCACCACTGAGCTGGCTATGCTGTGTGGGGTCAGGGGAGTGGCATCACCACTGAGCTGGCTATGCTGTGTGGGGTCAGGGGAGTGGCATCACCACTGAGCTGGCTATGCTGTGTGGGGTCAGGGAGTGGCATCACCACTGAGCTGGCTATGCTGTGTGGGGTCAGGGGAGTGGCATCACCACTGAGCTGGCTATGCTGTGTGGGGTCAGGGGAGTGGCATCACCACTGAGCTGGCTATGCTGTGTGGGGTCAGGGGAGTGGCATCACCACTGAGCTGGCTATGCTGTGTGGGGTCAGGGGAGTGGCATCACCACTGAGCTGGCTATGCTGTGTGGTTTGGAATGTAATCTTCGCCAAATAGACCTAAATCTAGCCCTCTGGGCTTCCTTGAGAGAAATCTTTTCAGCAAGTCACAAAAGATGAACCACAGAGTGACTTCTTAAACTTATCCCACTTCATGCTGTATAACTGCAGCTATCACTTTGGAGGCTGTCTTGACTGTCTCAATTCCTAGACTTCAACTCTAGCTGTAAATTATCCTCCTCCAACTAAAAATGCTAATAGATTGGAAATCATTATTCTGCTCTGATTGTGGAAATTTATGTAAACCATATTATACCTTAGAAGAATGATTCTCAAAGTGGGTACCTGGGCAAACAGCATGGCTGTCACTCACACAACTCAGAAGAGCGGTAAGCTTTGGGTCCCACTCGAGACCCTAGAAACTCTGATGGTGGAGCCCAGTAAGTTGTTTCAATATGCTCTCCAGGGGATGCTGATACATAGTCAAGTTTGAGAACCACTGGTTATGAGAAACCTTCACTTGAGTATAAAACATTTGGGAAAAAACCATAATAGAAAGCCTCACAATCATCACCATGAACCACAGCCTTCCACCTCCTACACATGACATTACAGTGTTGCTTATCTGTCTAAAAATCAGGATTATTATGCATTCATGTGATTAGAAATTTCTTCATTTGTTCTCTAAATACTTAGGATTATGCTGTTGATCAAAAGTGTGTCTATCTACAGCACCAACTACTATAGAGCTTCGTGGAAGTGCTACTCTGAGACCGTTTTCTATACTTACTATTATGGGTTCAAATAAAGCAATTAGACCCCAGGATGCATGGGGCTGATGCACAGGATGATTCAAGTAGAGGATGTGGGGTGGGAGGTGGGAGGGGGCTTCGGCATTGGGAGATTGTGTTCACCTATGGCTGATTCGTGTCAATGTATGGCAAAACAAATACAGTATTGTAATTAAAAAAATAAACAAATTTAATTAAAAATAAAAATAAATAAAGCATACACAAGATAGAAAGACAAAGTGATATCATAAGGTTATCGCTATGTTGTTGTTCAGACACACAGTTGTGTCCAAATCTCTGTGGCTCGTGGACTGAAGCACGCCAGGCCTCTCTGTCCTTCACCGTTACTGGATGTTTGCACAGGTTCGTGTCTGTTGCATCAGTGACGCCATCCAGCATCTCATCCTCTGATGTCCTCTTCTCCTTTTGCCCTCAGTCTTTCCCAGCATCAGGGACTTTTCCAATGAGTCAGTTGTTTGAATCAGATGACCAAATTACTGGAGTTTCAGCTTCAGCATCAGTCCTTACAGAGTATTAAGAGTTGATTTCCCTTAAGATTGACTCATTTAATCTTGCTGTCCAAGGGACTCTCAGGAGTCTTCTCTAGCACCATAGTTTGCATGCATCAGTTCTTCAAAGCTCAGCCTTCTTTATGGTCCACCTCTCACAATCATGCATGACCATGGGGAAGACCATAACCTTGACTATATGGACCTTTGTCAACAGAGTAATGTCTCTGCTTTTCAACATGTGGTCTAGGTTTGTCATCGCTTTCCTGCCAAGAAGCAGTCGTCTTCTGATTTCATAGCTGCAGTCACCGTCCACAGTGGTTTTAGAGCCCAAGAAGAGGAAATCTGTCATTACTTCCACCTTTCCCCTTCTATTTGCCATGAAGCAGTGGGGCGGATATCATGATCTTAGTTTCATTAATATTTAGTTTTAGGCTGGTACTTTCACTCTCCTCCTTCATTCACCCTCATCAAGAGGCTCTTTATTTCCTGTTCGTTTTTTGCCAGCAGAGTGGCATCATCTGCATCTCTGAAGTTGCTGGTGTTTCTCTTGCCTATCTTGATTCCAGCCTGTAAATCATCCGGTGAAGCATTTCTCATGATGTGCTCAGTGTATAGATTAAACAAACGGTGATAGCAGACAACACTGTGGTACTCCTTTCTCAATCTTGAAGCAATCTGTTGTTCCATATATGGTTCCAACTATTGCTATTTGACCCGCATACAAGTTTCCCAGGAGACAGGTAAGATATTCTGGTATTTCCATCTCCATGACATGATTCTAATTAAAATTTAAAAATCCAAAAATGTCCCTATGGAGTCGCCAAAAGTATCCAAAATGTTTTCTTCTCTAGTTTGATTACAAGAAATCTATGTGCTGACTAAAAATATTTTTGCTTAAAAACAAAGCACATGAAGAAATTCTGGGAGGTGATGGATGTGTTCAGAACTGTGACTACAGTGGTGGTTCCGCAGGTATGTGCATACGTCCAAACTCACCAAGATGCATACATTAAATATATGCAGTCTTCATCTTTTATTATATTATGCTTGTCTCAAAAAAAGCATTAAAAATAAATGTTTATCTCTGCATTAGAGAATGTCTCTACCAGCAAGACTTCTTTGATGGAGACTTTTTTGTTGTATGCGTTGGAGAAGAAAATATAACTATACAATTTCAAATAACACATTAGTATAGAACCTCTTATTTTTACCTAAAAACAAACAAAATTGTGACTTTACATTAGCTGTAAACTTGTCACTTTTTCCATGGAAAGTTTTAATCCTTTTGTTATATTTACGTGAATCACTGCTACACCAGCATAGTTATTAGTTCTTTCAGTTTGGTTTAATAATCATAGCTCTTCAAAAAGAAGAAATACTTAAATTATCTTCAGTTCAGTTCAGTCACTCAGTCGTGTCCGACTCTTTGCGACCCCATGTATTGCAGCACGCCAGGCCTCCCTGTCCATCACCAACTCCCGGAGTTCACTCAAACTCACATCCATTGAGTTGGTGATGCCATCCAGCCATCTCATCCTCTGTCATCCCCTTCTCCTCCTGCCCCCAATCCCTCCCAGCATTAAAGTCTTTACCAATGAGTCAACTCTTCGCATGAGGTGGCCAAAGTACTGGAGTTTCAGCTTTAGCATCAGTCCTTCCAAAGAACACTCAGGACAGATCTCCTTCAGACAGGACTGGTTGGATCTCCTTGAAGTCCAAGGGACTCTTAAGAGTCTTCTCCAAAACCACAGATCAAAAGCATCAATTCTTCAGTGCTCAGCTTTCTTCGTAGTCCAACTCTCACATCCATACATGATCACTGGAAAATCCATAGCCTTGACTAATTGGACCTTTGTTGACAAAGTAATGTCTCTGCTTTTGAATATTCTATCTAGGTTGGTCATAACTTTCCTTCTAAGGAGTAAATGTCTTTTAATTTCATGACTGCAGTCACCATCTGCAGTGATTTTCGAGCCCCCCTAAAATAAAGTCTGACACTGTTTCCACTGTTTCCCTGTCTATTTCCCATGAAGTGATGGGACCGGATGCCATGATCTTCATTTTCTGAATGTTGAGCTTTAAGCCAACTTTTTCACTCTCTTCTTTCACTTTCATCAAGAAGCTTTTTAGTTCCTCTTCACTTTCTGCCATAAGGGTGGTGTCATCTGCATATCTGAGGTTATTATTTCTCCTGGCAATCTTGATTCCAGCTTGTGCTTCTTCCAGCCCAGCGTTTCTCATGATGTACTCTGCATATAAGTTAAATAAGCAGGGTGACAGTATACAGCCTTGAAGTACTTCTTTTCCTATTTGGAACCAGTCTGTTGTTCCATGTCCAGTTCTAACTATTGCTTCTTGATCTGCATAGAGATTTCTGAAGAGGCAGATCAGGTGGTCTGGTATTTCCATCTCTTTCAGAATTTTCCACAGTTTATTGTGATCCACACAGTCAAAGGCTTTGACATAGTCACTAAAGCAGAAATAGATGTTTTTCTGTAACTCTTCCTTTTTCCATGATCCAGTGGATGTTGGCAATTTGATCTCTGGTCCCTCTGCCTTTTCTAAAACCACCTTGAACATCAGGAAGTTCATGGTTCATGTATTGCTGAAGCCTGGCTTGGAGAATTTTGAGCATTACTTTACTAGTGTGTGAGATGAGTGCAATTGTGCAGTAGTTTAAGCACTCTTTGGCATTGCCTTTCTTTGGGATTGGAATGAAAACTGACCTTTTCCAGTCCTGTGGCCACTGCTGAGTTTTCCAAATCTGCTGGCATATTGAGTGCAGTACTTTCACATGTCATCTTTCAGGAATTGAAATAGCTCAAGTGGAATTCCATCACCTCCACTAGCTTTGTTCATAGTGATGCTTTCTAAGGCCCACTTGAGTTCACATTCCAGGATGTCTGGCTCTAGGTGAGTGATCATACCATCGTGATTATCTGGTCATGAAGATCTTTTTGTACATGAGTTATTAAAGATAGTAATCATTTAAAAGTTCTTGGCAAAAGGAAATATTTTTACTATATGAGTTATGAAGTATAGTTGATGTTTTATATTTAAGTTAATATTAAGTTAATAGAACATTTTTTGGTCAGATGCTATGATATATCTAAATATCACACCTTTTTTTGGTAATGTGGCTGATCAGTGATAAACTTTTATAGTGCCTCATTTATGGAAATTTTTTATCACACATAAGGGCATGCTATATGTGTTGTTATGAAGATAATGCCACAGACTGATAGATGCTATTCTTATAGGAGACAGCTGCTTTTAAAACATGCTTATATTCTCAAAATGAACAACTTTCACTTAGGACACCATCAGCCAGGGTTTTGTAAAGCACTCAGTGCTTTAGAAAGATGCTTACATGGTCAAATAAGGAAATCAGTGTTAGGGAAAACTGGAAAAAGGCATGCAGTTTCTGCAAGGGCTCTTTGGGATTTTATTTATCTGCTTATGTCACTGGCCAAAGCACAGGAAACAATCACTTTCCAGCTTTCTTAGGAAATGAATGAAAAATGTATAATCCCTAAGGAAAGAAATGAGAATGATCTACTTCCTTAGTTAGCAGAGCCTTGAGAAGAGGCAGTCAGAGAAACCTGCCTTCTGTGCCAGTGTTCATAAGAAGCTCGAACTCCACTCTTATTATCCATTCAGTCATGCATTTGCTGAGTCATTCCTTCCGCAAACAATGGTTGGGTACCTCCCAGCTCTAGGCTTTGGTCACTGGGGATAATCTGTGTATAAAATAGAATAATGGGTTCTTATTCTAGTTACGGAAAATATCGGACAATGGCAGAATTCCCTCCAGTACTGAGCAAGGTGACTTGCTGGAGAAATGACGTGGCTGTCCCGACTGTGCTGTGGGTGATGGTGAGATTCCTGTTGCTTGGCACTGATGTTGACTGGCTGCACGTCAGCTCCCTACTCTTGCCCAGAGCTTGGCCACCTGGTGCTGAGGTGCCTCACTCGCGTCTGGGGAAGGAGACCAAGACTATGGGGTGAGTGATCAAGGAAAGTGGATATTACACCTTTTACTAAAAAAAAAAAAGAAAAGAAAAGAAAAGAAAAGAAAACAGAGCTTGCAGGGACCTTGGAGAGCTAGTTCAAACTCCTCACTTGCACAGAAGATTTTACGGGTCATTCGACATTACTTAAAAGACTATTGGAAAGTAATTAACTTCCAATTAAAATAAATAAATTTATTAAAAAATAAATAAATTAGAGACAGGCATGGGTACTTCACCAAAGAAGATATAGGAATGGAAAACAAGTTTATGAAAAGATGCTCCACATCATGAGTCACTGCTGCTGCTGTCATTTCAGTCGTGTCTGACTCTGTGTGACCGCATAGACGGCAGCCCACCAGGCTCCCCCATCCCTGGGATTCTCCAGGCAAGAACACTGTAGTGGCTTGCCATTTCCTTCTCCAATGCATGAAAGTGAAAAGTGAAAGTGAAGTTGCTCAGTCAAGTCCGACTCTTAGTGACCCCACGGACTGCAGCCCACCAGGCTCTGCTGTCCATGGGGTTTTCCAGGCAAGAGTACTGGAGTGGGTTGCTGTCACTCGACAAATGCAAATTAAAAGTACAGTGATACACCACTGCACACCTGCTGGAGTGGGTTAAATGAAAAAGACTGACCATGCCAAATGCTAGTGAGGACATGAAGCCAGTGGACCCCTCATGCTCTGCTGGAGAGGGCGTAAAGTGGTGCACCCACTTTAGAAAACTTGAAAGATAGATACACACCTACCATATGATGCAGCCATTCCACTCCTAGGTATCTTCCCAAAAGAAATGAAAGCATGTGTCCATCCAAAGACTTTTTACAAGTTCATAGCAGTTTTATTTTTAATAGCCTCAAAGTGGAAACTGCCTAAGTGTCCATCAACCAGTTCATGGATGAACAAACTATAGTGTGTCCATTCAGTAGAATACTACTCAGCAAGAAAAAACAATGAACTATTGGTATCTGCAACAACATGGAGAAATCTCAGAATAATTACACTGCATGAAAAAACACACAAAAAATAAAGACTACATACTGTGTAGTTCTATAAAATTATAGAAAATACAAAATTATCTATAGTGATAGAAAGGAGAGCAGTGGTGGCCTATGAATGGGCTGGAGTGGGGAGGGGAAGGTGGGAGAGTTCACAAGGCTGCACCAGGAAACTTTCCAGGGAGTGGGTGTGTTCAGTATCCTGACTGTGATGATGGTTTCATAGGTGTCCCCATACATCAGAACTAAGCAAATTATACAGTTTAAATATGTGCAGTTTGTTGCATGTCTATTATACCTCAATAAAGTAGTATTTAAAAGTTAAAAAAAAAGACTATTGGAGTCTCCGACAGTTGGGTTATTTTATCCGTGGTGCCTCCTGGGACCTTCTCAACTCTCCTAGTGCAAAGCGTGCCACATTTGGAAGCTCTGTGTGCACACTGCTGTTGGCCTTTGAGGATATGCATCCCTGTATCACTGCCCTCGTCTCCTTGGGAATCACCTTCTGCTGGCAATCCAGGGCCCTCCACACAGGCAAGACACTGCTAGCTCTCCTTCCCCTCAGGCTCCTGGCGAATATGTTTCTTCTCCAGTCTTATCTAGGGACTCAGATGGGATGAACCCAAAGGACACTGACTCCTTAACATTTCTTTGTAAAGACATCTCTCATTTTTCTTTTTTTATATATTAAATGTGCAAAAGCCACCCCAAAAGCAGGAAGGTGTTTGTGTGTGATATTTGTGATTGCCCTGTGCTCTCCTTAATAGAACTGAGCCTCCCTCCTCTGCAGAACCGGAGTTCTTGCTGTAACTTTCCTGCATCTAATACACACTGTGTACAATGTGTACAGCACATTATGTACATTGCGTGCAGTGCAGAAGTGTTCTGTTTAACCTTGCTTCACCCACAGGCTGGCTTCAGGTACAGCTAGACTCAAAAGCAAGAGAGGGACACAGTAGGAGTTTTTAGAGTCTTAGGTATAATAGTCAAGAAGATGGGAAATTATCTCAAAAATCTAGTAAGGTCAGGTGACAGAATCAGCATATGTTTTGAAACCTTCAGTAAATAATTGCTTTAAAATAAATTAATTATTATAACATGATGGAACTTGAGGACACCATGGTAAGTGAAACAAATCAGGTGGAGAAAGACAAATATTGTGTTATTTCACTTACATATTAAATCTAAAATAAATATAGAAAAAGACATCAGATTTGTGGTTATCAGAAGTTGGACTGTGGAGACTGGAAGAAGTTCGTCAAAAAGTACAAACTTCCAGTTATAAGAAAAATATTAATGTACACAAAGTGCAAACTTCCAGTTGTAATAAAAATGAGTAATATAAATAAAGGATATAATGTGCAATATGATCACTGTAGTTAACACAGTTGTATGGCATACGGTTTTTCCAGTAGTCATGTATGGATGTGAGAGTTGGACTGTGAAGAAGGCTGAGTGTCAAAGAATTGATGCTTTTGAACTGTGGTGTTGGAGAAGACTCTTGAGAGTCCCTTGGACTGCAAGGAGATCCAACCAGTCCATCCTCAAGGAGATCAGCCCTGGGATTTCTTTGGAAGGAATGATGCTAAAGCTGAAACTCAGTACTTTGGCCACCTCATGAGAAGAGTTGACTCATTGGAAAAGACTCTGATGCTGAGAGGGATTGGGGACAGGAGGAGAAGGGGATGACAGAAGATGAGATGGCTGGATGGCATCACTGACTCGATGGATATGAGCTTGAGTAAACTCCGGGAGTTGGTGATGGACAGGGAGGCCTGGTATGCTGCAATTCATGGTGTCGCACCGAGTCCTACATGACTGAGTGACGAACTGAACTGATGGCATATCTGAAAGCTGTTAAGGTCCTAAAATTCTTCTTATAAGGATAATTTTTTTTTTCATTTTTGTATCTATGTGAGGTATTGAGTATATATTAAGCTTATGTGGTAATCATTTCCCAGTGTATGGATCAAGTCATTATGCTGTACACCTTATATAGTGCTATAAGTCAATTATATCTCAATAAAGCTGAAAGATAAAAAAGATATCTAAGTAGTTCTGAGACTCATATATAGCATGTAGACCATAGTTAATAATACTGTATCATTGAAATTTATTAAGGGAGTATATCTTAAGTGTTTTCATACATACAAGAAAAGGTAACTATTTAAGGTGATGGGTGTTTTAATTAACTTGATAGTGGTAATTCTTCCTCAAGGCATATATAATCCAACTGGCATATTGGACACTTTATTACAATTTTATTTAACTCAGTAAAGCTGGGACCATAAGGAATCCCCCTGCAATGCAGGAGATGTGGATTCAATCCCTGGCTTGGAAAGATTCCTGGAGATGAAAATGACAAGCCACTCCAGCATTCTTGTCTAGAAAATCCCATAGAAAGAGGAGCCTGGTGGGCTACAGCCCATAGGGTCACAGAGTTAGACACTACTGAGCATATAGGCATATGGTTTAAGAAGAAAGACTAAATTAATCATTGTGCTTGGATTCATTATTTGATTTCCCATGAAGATTTATAATTTCCTGGAGGAAATCTGACTTCACAGGTCAGGAACAGCTGCAGTAAGGAGATACCCCTCGTCCAAGGTAAGTAGTAGTGGCTGTGCCTGCTGGAGCAGCTGTGAAGAGATACCCCACGCCCAAGGTAAGAGAAACCCAAGTAAGATGGTAGGTGTTGCAAGAGGGCATCAGAGGGCAGACACATTGAAACAATACTCACAGAAAAATAGTAAGTCTAATTACACTAGGACCACAGCCTTGTCTAACTCAATGAAACCAAGCCATACCTGCGGGGCAACCCAAGACGGGTGGGTCATGGTGGAGAGGGCTGACAGAACGTGGCCCACTGGAGAAGGGAATGGCAAACCACTTCAGTATTCTTGCCTTGAGAATCCCATGAACAGTATGAAAAGACAAAATGATAGGATATCAAAAGAGGAACTCCCCAGGTCATTAGGTGCCCAATAGCTCCTGGAGATCAGTGGAAAAATAACTCCAGAAAGAATGAAGGGATGGAGCCAAAGCAAAAAGAATACCCAGTTGTGGATGTGACTGGTAATAGAAGCAAGATCCGGTGCTGTAAAGAGCAATATTGCATAGGAACCTGGAATGTCAGGTCCATGAATCAGTGCAAATTGGAAGTGGTTAAACAAGAGATGGCAAGAGTGAACGTCGACATTCTAGGAGTCAGCGAACTAAAATGGACTGGAATGGGTGAATTTAACTCAGATGACTATTATATCTACTACTGCAGGCAGGAATCCCTCAGAAGAAATGGAGTAGCCATCATGGTCAACAAAAGAGTCTGAAATGCAGTGCTTGTATGCAATCTCAAAAACGACATAATGATCTCTGTTCGTTTCCAAGGCAAACCATTCAATATCACAGTTATCCAAGTCTATGCCCCAGCCAGTAATGCTGAAGAAGCTGAAGTTGAACAGTTTTATGAAGACCTACAAGACCTTTTAGAACTAACACCCACAAAAGATGTCCTTTTCATTATAGGGGATTGGAATGCTAAAGTAAGAAGTCAAGAAACACCTGGAGTAACAGGCAAATTTGGCCTTGGAACGTGGAATGAAGCAGGGCAAAGACTAATAGACTTTTGCCAAGAAAATGCACTGGTCATAGCAAACACCCTCTTCCAACAACACAAGAGAAGACTCTACACATGGACATCACCAGATGGTCAACACCGAAATCAGATTGATTCTATTCTATGCAGCCAAAGATGGAGAAGCTCTATACAGTCAACAAAAACAAGACCAGAAGCTGACTGTGGCTCATATCATGAACTCCTTATTGCAAAATTCAGACTTAAATTGAAGAAAGTAGGGAAAACCGCTAGACCATTCAGGTATGACCTAAATCAAATCCCTTATGATTATACAGTGGAAGTGAGAAATAGACTTAAGGGCCTAGATCTGATAGATAGAGTGCCTGATGAACTGTGGAATGAGGTTCATGACATTGTATGGGAGACAGGGATCAAGACCATCCCCATGGAAAAGAAATGCAAAAAAGCAAAATGGCTGTCTGGGGAGGCCTTACAAATAGCTGTGAAAAGAAGAGAGGTGAAAAGCAAAGGAGAAAAGGAAAGATATAAGCATCCAAATGCAGAGTTCCAAAGAATAGCAAGAAGAGATCTGAAAGCCTTCTTCAGCTATCAATGCAAAGAAATAGAGGAAAAGAACAGAATGGGAAAGACTAGAGAGCTCTTCAAGAAAATTATAGATACCAAGGGAATATTTCATGCAAAGATGGGCTCAATAAAGGACAGAAATGGTCTGGACCTAACAGAAGCAGAAGATATTAAGAACAGGTGATAAGAATACACAGAAGAACTGTACAAAAGGATCTTCACGACCCAGATAATCATGATGATGTGATCACTAATCTAGAGCCAGACATCTTGGAATGTGAAGTCAAGTGGGCCTTAGAAAGCATCACCACGAACAAAGCTCGTGGAGGTGATGGAATTCCACTTGGGCTGTTTCAAATCCTGAAAGATGATGCTGTGAAAGTGCTGCACTCAGTATGCCAGCAAATTTGCAAAACTCAGCAGTGGCCACAGGACTGGAAATGGTCTGTTTTTATTCCAGTCCCAAAGAAAGGCAATGCCAAAGAATGCTCAAACTACCACACAATTGCACTCATCTCACATGCTAGTAAAGTAATGCTCAAAATCCTCCAGGCCAGGCTTCAGCAATACGTGACCCATGAACTCCCTGATGTTCAAGCTGGTTTTAGAAAAGGCAGAGGAACCAGAGATTAAATTGCCAACATCTGCTGGATCATGGAAAAAGCAAGAGAGTTCTAGAAAAACATCTCTTTCTGCTTTATTGACTATGCCAAAGCCTTTGACTGTGTGGATCACAGTAAACTGTGGAAAATTCTGAAAGAGATGGGAATACCAGACCACCTGACCTGCCTCCTGAGAAATCTATATGCAGGTCAGGAAGCAAGAGTTAGAACTGGACATGGAACCACAGACTGGTTCCAAATAGGAAAAGGAGTACGTCAAGGCTGTATATTGTCCCCCTGCTTATTTAACTTATGCAGAGCACATCATGAGAAACGCTGGGCTGGAAGAAACGCAGGCTGGAATCAAGATTGCCAGGAGAAATAGCAAGAACCTCAGATATGCAGATGACACCACCCTTATGGCAGAAAGTGAAGAGGAGCTAAAAATACTCTTGATGAAAGTGAAAGTGGAGAGTGAAAAAGTTTGCTTAAAGCTCAACATTCAGAAAACGAAGATCATGGCATCTGGTCCCATCACTTCATGGGAAATATATGTGGGAACAGTGAAAACAGTGTCAGACTTTATATTTTTGTGCTCCAAAATCATTGCAGATGCTTACTCCTTGGAAGAAAAGTTATGACCAACCTACATAGTATATTCAAAAGCAGAGACATTACTTTGCCGACTAAGGGCCATCTAGTCAAGGCTATGGTTTTTCCTTTGGTCATGTATGGATGTGAGAGTTGGACTGTGAAGAAGGTTGAGCGCCAAAGAATTGATGCTTTTGAACTGTGGTGTTGGAGAAGACTCCTGAGAATCCCTTGGACTGTAAGGAGATCCAACCAGTCCATTCTGAAGGAGATCAGCCCTGGGATTTCTTTGGAATGAATGATGCTAAGCTGAAACTCCAGTACTTTGGCCACCTCATGAGAAGAGTTGACTCACTGGAAAAGACTCTAATGCTGAGAGAGATTGGGGGTAGGAGGAGAAGGGGATGACCGAGGATGAGATGGCTGGATGGCATCACGGACTCGATAGACGTGAGTCTGAGTGAACTCCAAGTGATGGTAATGAACAGGAAGGCTGGCATGGTGCGATTCATGGGGTTGCAAAGAGTCGGACACGACTGAGCTACTGAACTGAACTGAAGCTCAGTCATGGATTCTCTCTTCAGACAGAAAGGAGAAAAATGGAGTCTTCTTTAATTCTAGTGTCAAATTTCAGTAGTGGGAGTGAAAGTATTACACATGATATCTTTTAAAATGTGAATTTTCGGGCAAGCAGTATTGACACCAGTGTCCCTCAGGGTGATCCAAGGAACATCTGAGTCAATGTGCCTGGACAATCATTAAAAAGTAGATTGCTAACCCATGTATAGCTGCTGTAGCAGAATGTAGCAGACTTTCTTGAGAAAGTCTCTATTTTCAAGGATATGGAGTGATTTTTATGCAACAAAAGTTTGAGAAACCCATCTCAAAACTTATGTAGTGAAACTGAACAGGTCTCTCTGGGATTCCTTGACATAGAAGCTGTTCTGTGTCCCCCACTTCTTGTTTGTGGGGAATAATCTTCAGCTTCTATGATTTTGCATGAGTTCCAAAGTGCCAGTCCAAGCAGTTGCTAACCAGGGAAGGGAGGGGATGCAGAGATAAGGCAGGAGTATCAAGAAACAATAGTGCAGCCCTGGGGCAGGGTTCTGGTTCCACCTCAGGGGAACCTTAATAATATCTTTGAGCTCTTTTACGGAACCAAAACCTCCAACAAATGGAAGATGAACAACTTGATTAAGCATTCTTCAGCTCAGCAGAAGATCTCCTGAGAACAGATTAAAAGAATGTAGGCTCTGCACACACTTTTACCAGGCCCACATTTAACTATTGCTTTAAAACTCAACATCAAATAGTTTTGAGGGGCATGAGCCTTCTACACTCCTCTTTGTGTGGCAAAGCAATAAAGCTATTCTTTTCTACTTTACCCAAAAGTCAGTCTCCAACTTTCAATTTGGCACTGGTGCACAGAGGCCGAATTTTCAGCATCAGTAGCTGCCATCCAATAAATGGATCGAGAAGGGGAAGACTGGGTTTTCTCCCAGCTATTGGGATTTGAAAAATATCACATCTGTTTGGTGACATTATCACAATGTCACGAAATATCATAATTATACACTAGTCAGCAACCGAGGGATACAAAATGATTCTTCTGATCTAGTCAGAAGATACTTCTTTGACTCTGAAATAATTAATGTTGGCAAAACTTTAGGTAGCTACTGATACTGTTTTCTGATTTGTCACAGTCCCCAGTATTCCCTGTTGTCTTATATCAAATCTGTTTCATCTGGCTGACTCTTGTCAGCATTTAAAGCTGCAATCTTTAAATGTGGACATTTGATAAAAGCACTTGCAGACTGGAAATAACAAGTTCAAAAGAAATTGACATGTTGATTAGAATGTCAATTTATTCAGTTGTAGAGAGAAATAATTAAAAGATGCATGGAAATTCATGCATCCTGACTTCTTGCCCTCTAGGTAAATAGTATTATAGAAGACTTCATGGCAAGAAATCAGCATAAGTAGAATAAGTTGTAAAATTTAAATATTGAATGGTTATAGGATAAAACCTTGCTGAATCCCCTTCCACAATGTCTAACTTACTGATTAGAAAATTGGACTGGCCTGGGCAGCCTTGTATAAATTTTCATTCAGTCATGGTCTTCTTTGTAAATGTAGATATATTTGCTACAGTCAGATAGGGTAGGGCATCCCATGAGGGAAATAACTAGAGGTGGCTTCTCTTTGGTGTACAAGAATTCATTTTTTGCCTAAGCCATTTTGTGATCTAAGCCTGCCTTCGTTGCTTGCCCTAGTATGTGCTGTGCTGTGCTTAGTTGCTCAGTCATATCTGACTTTTTGAGACCCTCTAGACTATAGCCCACCAGGCTCCTCCGTCTATAGAAATTCTCCAGGCCAGAATACTGGAGTGGGTAGCCTTTCCCTTCTCCAGGGATCTTCCCAACCCAGAAATCAAACTAGGGTCTCCCGCATTGCAGACAGATTTTTACCAGCTGAGCTACCAGGGAAGCCCTTGCCCTGGCATAGGTCTCAGTAATTAAGGATCTTAAGGTGGCAAAGGAATGCAGGAACAGAGAAAAAGCAATCAGATAGTTCAGTGATAAAGCAGTGTCCAGTTTCTTGTCAAAGGGACAATATGCGTAACAATATATCTTTGAGTTCTGCAGGAACTAAGGCCCCCGTCCTGGTGGAGGATGAAATGAAGGTGTTGACCCTCCTGACTTCAGTCAACTAAAGCTTGGACTCTGTTGACCTCTGCCCTAGTTCTATGCTGAGTTTTCCTTTACTGAAGCCCTTAATGAATAAGTGTGTACACTTAGCTTAAAGGCCTTCCTTCACGGCCACAGTGGTAAAGAACCTGCCTGCCAGTACAGAAGCCATAAGAGATGTGAGTTTAATCCCTGGGTTGAGACGATCCCTTGGATAAGGGCATGGCAATCCACTCCAGTATTCTTGCCTAGAGAATCCCATAGATAGAGGAGCCTGGTGGGCTACAGTCCATAGGGCTCCAATGAGTCGGACACGACTGAAGCAACTTAGCAAGCATCCACTTAGCTTAAAACTTTTCCAATTTTGCTATCAGGGAGAAATTGTCCAGTGTTTTCCTTACTTTGCTGCAAGTAAGAAATCCTTTCTTCCCCTGATCTTTGGCATGGCTTTGTTTTTTGGCTCAACACTCACCAAGAGGCAAACTGTTTTGGGGCAACACTGCCTTGGTTTATTGTATATTGGTTCCATAGTTTAGCTTACAAAGACAACCCTTACTTCAAATCCAAGTTGACATTTAAAAGTCCCTCTTCTATGTCTCTTATAGAAGGAAAAAGTGCGGAAAAAACCCTTTCCCATTTAAAGCCCACAGTTGTAGTTCACTAGCTTCAGATTTCTACCTTAAGATTCAGTGTTTTTAAGGAGGTCTGCTAGTGTTCTGGCTGTTAACTCTCACAGAATTTTGGTTTGAAATGTAAATACCTCCAATCCTGCCTGTGCCACATCATTTCCATAAGAAAACAAATGTTTGCAATTTGCTTCCAATCCCTGATCCCAAATGATTTTCTCTTCTCTTCTCTAAACCTTAAAAATAATTTTAGAGAATAGTTTCAGATTTTAAGTGAGATACAGTGGTTATTATACAATAAGAAATGTATGTTGTACACTGTGTTTCTAAAGCTATTTCTGATTTTGCCTTCTTCGGTTCAGTGGGGCTATTGCCAAGTGAACCCATTTTCACTGTGAAAACTCGCGTAAACGGGCAGAAGTGCCACTTTTGGCTCACAGAGTCCCAGTATGATGACCCTCTATGTGAGACAACAAAAGAGACACAGAGGTATAGAACGGACTCTTGGACTCTGAGGGAGAGAGAGAGGGTGGGATGGTTTGGGAGAATGGCATTGAAACATGTATACTATCTTGTAAGAACGAAGCGCCAGTCTATGTTCAATAGAGGATGCAGGATGCTGGGGCTGGTGCACAGGATGATCCAGGGAGATGAAATGGGGTGGGAGGTGGGAGAGGGCTTCAGCATTGGGAGATCGTGTTCACCTGTGGCTGATTCATGTCAATGTATGGCAAAACAAATATAGTATTGTAATGTAGAATAAAGTATTAAAAATTTTTAAAAAAGGAAAAAAAAGCATATTAGTGGGATTCAGGACACACTCCTCCTATATAAGGTATTTGACAAATTGAATATTTTTAAGGTGACTGAGTGAGAACTTCCCTCACCTTCTCTCCTTAAGAAGGTCATAAAATCTTCCTATACCTAGAGGAATGGAGCATCTCCAAGACTAGGACCCCAAAAAGAATCTAGAGGAACCGGCCTCGATAAATCTCCCCTAAGACACCACCTCCCACTCCTATCTTCTGGTCCTATTACGTCTTTCCATGACTTCCTACTCTTCATCAAACCTGGCACAGAAACATTCAAGTTTAATCACTTCTTTAGGTCTCCGTTTTTCTTATGAAGATTCCTCTGAGTTACATAAATCTCAATAAGTTTGTGTGCTTTTCTTGTCAATTTGTCTTGTTAGAAAACAAAATTCAACTGAGTTAAATTTTAAAGATCTTATTGGCTCTGTTCAATGATTCATGAATTGAGTAGCATCCAATTTAGCAAATAGTAAGGAGCTCTGAGAAGCTGTACAAAATGAAGATTTTTTATAGACAGAAGGAACCAGGAACAAGGAAGATACACTAGACCAAAAACTGGGTTGGTTATTGCAAGGTTACTTTCCTTTAGGAGATGGGGGAGTCTATCAGGCAGGTGAACTCAGGGCTGATCAGGTGATTACCAACTGACTAAATTAAGATGTGACTTCTGGAACAGCAGAAATTGTAATTTAGTCATCTCTGGTGACATTGAGTTGGTGTAAGCAACTCCATTTGGGGCCTGCTGTTGTGCTTTTAACATAGGGTTAATAGTAGGTGGATTTTGTTTTATTTTTCTCATTTTAAAAGATGCCCAGGGGTGGGCAGTAAGGTAGCCAGGAAGGTGGTAAGGTAGTAAGCCAGTAAGGTAGCCAGATGCTTGGTTCCTCCAGCTCCCATCTCTGTCCACCCTTAGGTGTGCTTCTCAGTTTCATGTTTCAAGGTGTCTGTTAGGACTTCAGCAGCTCGTTGGAGGGAGAAACAGAGAAGAGCATTTAGCTTCTCTTTAAGGAGACTTCCTGGAAGAAGAGGTAAGGCTTTCACTTACATACACCTGGATACAAGGTGAGCATCAAGTTGTGCTGGGAATGGGAGGCTCTTTCTGGAGGGGGCAAGCTGCCAGGTAAGCCCTGCCTGCTTCCTGACTTAGGAGAGGACAGGTGAATGATAAGCAGCAGTGTGTGAAATGCTCTGGGCCAGGGCGGAGATGTGTGATTCCTTAGCAGGAGGAGGAGACAGTTACTTGCAGTGAAGACCTGTGGTTCTGACCTGCTGCAGGTTATAAGCACAAGAGATATTGTCAGGCAAACTCATATGAGCATAAAGGAACTTTCTAAATAGTCACATCATTTATCATATTCATTTACTGAGTAAACAATAAGTCCTATGCTATGCCTGACATTATGCTAGAAAGTGCATACATTAGTTCAGTGTGATCTCTGTCATTTCAGAATTCCAACAAAGAAAACACAACTCAAATACAACACAAAAAAATCAGGTAAATTGTGTACACTTTTCTTGTGGGTCAGAAAGATCCCCTGGAGAAAGAAATGGCAATCCACTCCAGTATTCTTGCCTGGAAAATCCCATGGATGGAGGATCCTGGCCGATTATAGTCCATGGGTCACAAAGAGTCGGACACGACCGAGTGACTTCACTTTCACTTTCTCCTATTACTCTGTCTTTGTCAGTTGGATTTTTGGACCCAACCAGGGACCTTGAAAGGGCTGAGAAAGGCTTTCCTCCTCCCCTACAAAGCATCAGCCATGCCAGTGCAGAGAAGAGCTGTGGCTGACATATCTGTGGTGTCTGCAGACACTGAATGCAGTGCTGCTGGGTGACTGCTGGCCTTCACTGTCACAAGGCAGAAGCTCCCTGGTCTGTGCCGTCTCACAGGCTCCTGTTTCCTTGCATTGAGCATCTCACTGCTTCTTGTTAGGGTGTTGGTTCTGACACAGCTGTGGCCACTCTGTTCTGGATATGTAACTCAGCTTCAGAAGACATCTTCTTCCAAAATCTCTACTTCCTCTCCACCTGTTCTCTCAAACCTCTTCCCAGCAGATTTAGTCTTCACCAGCCCATGAACACTGGTCTCATCAAGGCCAACAGTGACCTCAGTGTCAAACTCAGAAGTCTTCATCCCACTGGATTTTTTTTTTTTTTTTTGTATAGTATTGGGATTTAAAAAAATTATTTATTTGATTGGAGGCTAATTACTTTACAATATTGTAGTGGTTTTTGCCATCATTGACATGAATCAGCCATGGGTGTACACGTGTTCCCCATCCTGAAACCCCCTCCCTCTTCCCTCCCCATTCCATCCTTCAGGGTCATCCTAGTGCACTGGCCCTGAGCACCCTTTCTCATGCTTTGAACCTGGATTGGCCATCTATTTCACACAGGTACTCTTGCCTAGAAAATCCCGTGGACGGAGGAGCCTGGTAGCCTGCAGTCCATGGGGTCGCTAAGGGTCAGACACGACTGAGCGAATTCACTTTCACGCTTTGGAGAAGGAAATGGCAACCCACTCCAGTGTTCTTGCCTGGAGAATCCCAAGGATGGGGGAGCCTGGTGGGCTGCCGTCTATGGGGTCGCACAGAGTCGGACACCACTGAAGCGACTTAGCAGCAGCAGCAGCAGCATATGAAATATAGACATTTCAATGCTATTCTCTTAAATCATCCCATCCTCGCCCCCTCCCACAGAGTGCAAATTCTGTTCTTTACTTCTGTGTCTCTTTTGCTGTCTTGCATATAGGGATTTCATTACCATCTTTCTAAATTCCATATATATGCATTAATATACTGTATTGGTGTTTTTCTTTCTGACTTACTTCACTCTGTATAACATGCTCCTGTCTCATCCATCTCATTAGAACTGATTCAAATGCATTCATTTTAATAGCTGAGTAATATTCCACTGTGTATATGTACCACAGCTTTCTTATCTATCATCTGCTGATGGACATCTAGGTTGCTTCCACTGGATCTTATGGCAACACTTGGCCCAGCTGATCCCAGGCTCCCTCTAATACCCACATGGGTGTGGCTCCTGCCTTCATTGCCTTCAGGTCTGTGCTAGAATGTCACCTGATTTCTGTCCCTCTCCTCTGGTCACTCCGCCCCATCCCTCCATTGGCTGTCTTTTGTGGCCATTATTGTAGGGGTATATCATTTGTTTACTGGGTAGGTGAAGAGAGACATTTGCTAACTATTATAGGTTCCATGACTGGGTCTCTAAAACAAACTGTCAATAAGGAGATTAATATAAGAAAAATTATACTAATTTTTTAGTATTCAGTATTAAGTGCTGGGGGGCACCACAGGAAACAAAATCAAATATCCAAAATGGTTTTCAGATTTATGACTTTAGTATCCTCTTTTAGGGGAACAGGAGAGGAGATGCAGGCCACTAAGGGGAGGGTGAATGATTTGGGGGAAGATGAATTGGCCCCATAGAATAATAGATGAGAGCTATGATAGTTTGTGCCAAAGTCTGGGTATGGTTTTGACTTCCTGTGATGAATCACTTCTTCTCAGCTGGTAAAACTCCAGGAGGGAATCTGTGGCAATTTAGTTCTTTTTGGAGGATCTGTATTTAGGGGGAGAGAGAGAGAGTTCAGAGAAAGCCTCTCCAAATGCCTATAGCTCAAAATAATCAACATACCAAAGCAGCCTATTTTGAGGTGGCATGTCCTGAACTCCCACCAGAACGAGAGGCTCTGGAGAACAGAGACTCTGTTCTTCCTTTCCAAAGCATGAACGTGGCAGACACATATGCACTCACCCAACTGAGGCTGCCATCCTGTGTTCGAGACTCCTGCTCATAAGTTATTACAGAACTCTGAGTACATGTCACGGAGGAAATACCTGAACTTCTAAGTTTCTACAACACTTTTAGAAACAAGACAATGAGATTTGGAATTATGTTGTTCAATCTGAATAATTTTTTTCTCTTTTTCTTTTTCTGAATCAAAACAAGATCTGAAAATAAAATACCAAGACAGATCATTTTCTGTGTGGTGTCTGCACTGGATCAGAGGCAATCACATAGACAGTATACTGAAAGTGTTATAAATAGAGGCAGCAGCTTCACAACAGGCACAGAAACTACCGGAAGACCAACCATACAGGACTTTCACTTTGTTAATATCTAAATATAGATTGTGAGCTTAATGGCCACAAAATGTCAATTGCTTCATAGCTGAACCTCATGTACATTTTACTCTGACCTCCAAATCATGTATGATATGATGTTCTCATTTTTACCTATTATTACTATAGAACCTTATATGATGTGAGTTATTAGGAGAGAATGTTTTATCAAGTAGCCTAACTTAAAACTGAGGGTGATCTTGCCATGAAAAACAAGGTAATATGTACGATAGTATGACCAAAGGGGTTTTGGAAGATAACAAAATCAACAATTTTTAATAAGACTCATTGTCTTATATACTTGATCTTTCTTTCTTTACTCCATCCTTTCTACTTTCAGTATTGTTCAGGGTCAACTATAATTTCTTTCAACATTAGGGAAAAAATAAATCCACCTCTTTCTGTAGATACTAGAACTACTCAGGCTTCATTTAAAAATACCACATGTAAACTATCTTTAAAAAGCAATCTTACTAACAATGAACAAGTCTTCAATTAATCCAGTCAAAATTAGTTTTTAAAAAGTATTGATTTAGAATATTAATAAAATGATATTATAGGGAAATCATCACTTGCTCATTATACCTTTAAACAGAAGAATTTAATTTAAAAATTTTAGTGGAGTTTTCCATTAAAGCAAAATCATCTTTATAAAATGGGAAATCCTGGCTGATTTCCTTTTAGGTAAATCGGTAAACCAGATGATTCCCTCAGTAATCCCTCTTGGGGGTCTCAGACTCTTGTTCTATTTTTTTCCTAGAGATTAACTGGAAAGGAATAGCTGTGACATCTTGAATTACGAAAGCATCCTTACCTGTACAAATTGATAGCACATCTGCAGATGGCCCATGAACTATTATCATGAATAGTTTACATTTTGCTAACATTGAAAGTAAATGTAGAAAGCACTCAGCAAGATTTGGTGTCTTTCATTTCTGTTTCAATGGCAAGCTTATTTGTTTTTTAAACAATTATTTATTTTATTTTATTTTTTTACTTACAGTACTGTATTGGTTTTGCCATACATTGACGTGAATCCACCACAGGTGTACATGAGTTCCCAACCATGAACCCTCCTCCCATCACTCTCCCCATATCATCTCTCTGGGTCATCCCTGTGCACCAGCCCCAAGCATTCTGTATCCTGTATCAAA
This sequence comes from Nanger dama, assembly GCA_917880005.1. NCBI lineage: Eukaryota > Metazoa > Chordata > Mammalia > Artiodactyla > Bovidae > Nanger > Nanger dama. The sequence continues at coordinate 3,286,477 of CAKJTW010000044.1, read as the reverse complement.
CCTAGATTAGCAATTTGTTTCTTACATGATAGTATATATGTTTCAATGCCAGTCTCCCAAAGCATCCCACCCTCTCCCTCTCTCACAGAGTCCAAAAGTCTGTTCTTTACATCAGTGTCTCTTTTGCTGTCTCGCATACAGGGTTATCATTACCATCTTTTTAAATTCCATATATATGTGTTAGTACACTGTATTGGTGTTTTTCTTTCTGGCTTACTTCACTCTGTATATAGGCTCCAGTTTCATCCACCTCATTAGAACTGATTCATATGTATTCTTTTTAATGGCCGAGTAATACTCCATTGTGTATATGTACCACCGCTTTCTTAGCCATTTGTCTGCTAATGGATATCTAGGTTGCTTCCATGACCTGGCTATTATAAACAGTGCTGCAATGAACATTGGGGTACACATGTCTCTTTCAATTCTGGTTTCCTCAGTGTGTATGCCCTGCAGTGGTATTGCTGGATCATAAGGCAGTTCTATTTCCAGTTTTTAAGGAATCTCCACACTGTTTTCCATAGTGGCTGTACTAGTTTGCATTCCCACCAACAGTGTAAGAGGGTTCCCTTTTCTCCACACCCTCTCCAGCATTTATTGCTTGCAGACTTTTGGATTGCAGCCATTCTGACTGGTGTGAAATGGTACCTCATTGTGGTCTTGATTTGCATTTCTCTGATAATGAGTGATGTTGAGCATCTTTTCATGTGTTTGATAGCTATCCTATGTCTTCTTTGGAGAAATGTCTGTTTAGTTCTTTGGCCCATTTTTTTGATTGGGCCATTTATTTTTCTGGAATTGAGCTGCATAAGTTGCTTGTATATTTTTGAGATTAGTTGTTAGTAAGTTGCTTCATTTGCTGTTATTTTCTCCCATTCCAAAGGCTGTTTTTTTCACCTTGCTTATAGTTTCCTTTGTTGTGCAGAAGCTTTTAATTTTAATTCGATCCCATTTGTTTATTTTTGCTTTTATTTCCAATATTCTGAGAGGTGGATCATAAAGGATCCTGCTGTGATGTATGTCGGAGAGTGTTTTGCCTATGTTCTCCTCTAGGAGTTTTATAGTTTCTGGTTTTACATTTAGATCTTTAATCCATTTTGAGTTTATTTTTGTGAATGGTGTTAGGAAGTGTTCTAGTTTCATTCTTTTACAAATGGTTGACCAGTTTTCCCAGCACCATTTGTTAAAGAGACTGTCTTTACTCCATTGTATATTCTTGCCTCCTTTGTCGAAGATAAGGTGTCCATAGGTGTGTGGATTTATCTCTGGGCTTTCTATTTTGTTCCATTGATCTATATTTCTGTCTTTGTGCCAGTACCATACTGTCTTGATGACTGTGGCTTTGTAGTAGAGCCTGAAGTCAGGCAGGTTGATTCGTCCAGTTTCATTCTTCTTTCTCAAGATTGCTTTGGTTATTTGAGGTTTTTTTATTTCCATACAAATCATGAAATTATTTGTTCTTGCTCTGTGAAAAATAACACTGGTAGCTTGATAGGGATTGCATTGAATCTGTAGATTGCTTTGGGTAGTATACTAATTTTCACTATATTGATTTTTCCAATCCAGGAACATGGTATATTTCTTCATCTATTAGTGTCTTCTTTGATTTCTTTCATCAGTGTGTTATAGTTTTTTATATATAGATCTTTAGTTTCTTTAGGTAGATATATTCCCAAGTATTTTTTTTCTTTTCGTTGCAATGGTGAATGGAATTGTTTCCTTAATTTCTTTTTCTGCTGTCTCATTATTAGTGTATAGGAATGCAAGGTATTTCTGAGTGTTGACTTTATATCCTGCAACTTTACTATATTCATTGATTGGCTCTAGTAATTTTCTGATGAAGTCTTTTCGGTTTTATCCATAGAGGATCATGTCATCTGCAAACAGTGAGAGTTATACTTTTTCTTTTCCAATTTGGATTCTTTTTATTTCTTTTTCTGCTCTGATTGCTGTAGCAAAAACTTCCAGAACTATGTTGAATAGTAGTGGTGAAAGTAGGCACCCTTGTCTTGTTCCTGACTTTAGGGAAATGGTTTCAATTTTTCACCATTGAGGATAATGTTTCCTGTGGGTTTGTCATATATAGCTTTTAGTATGTTGAGGTATGTTCCTTCTATTCCTGCTTTCCGGAGAGTTTTTATTATAAATACATGTTGAATTTTGTCAAAGGCTTTCTCTGTATTTGTTGAGATAATCATATGGCTTTTATTTTTCAATTTGTTAATGTGGTGAATTACATTGATTGATTTGTGGATATTGAAGAATCCTTGCATCCTTGGGTTAAAGCCCACTTGGTCATGGTGTATGATCTTTTTAATATGTTGCTGGATTCTGATTGCTGGGATTTTGTTAACGATTTTTGCATCTATGTTCATCAGTGATATTGGCCTGTAGTTTTCTTTTTTTGTGGTGTCTTTGTCAGGTTTTGGTATTAGGGTGATGGTGGCCTCATAGAATGAGTTTGGAAGTTTACCTTCCTCTGCAATTTTCTGGAAGAGTTTGAGTAGGATAGGTGTTAGCTCTTTTCTAAATTTTTGGTGGAATTCAGCTGTGAAGCTGTCTGGACCTGGGCTTTTGTTTGCTCGAAGATTTCTGATTACAGTTTCAATTTCCATGCTTGTGATGGGTCTGTTAAGATTTTCTATTTCTTCCTGGTTCAGTTTTGGAAAGTTGTACTTTTCTAAGAATTTGTCCATTTCTTCCACATTGTCCATTTTATTGGCATATAATTGCTGATAGTAGTCTCTTATGATCCTTTGTATTTCTGTGTTTTCTGTTGTGATCTCTCCATTTTCATTTCTAATTTTATTGATTTAGATTTTCTCTCTTTATTAGTCTGGCTAATGGTTTGTCAATGTTATTTATCCTTTCAAAGAACCAGATTTTGCCTTTGTTTATTTGTGCTATGGTCTCTTTTGTTTCTTTGCATTTATTTCTGCCTTAATTTTTTAAGATTTCTTTCCTTCTGCTAACCCTGGGGTTCTCCATTTTTCTTTTTCTAGTTGCTTTACGTGTAGAGTTAGGTTATTTATTTGACTTTTTTTTCTTGTTTCTTGAGGTATGCCTCAAGAAACACTGCTTTTATAGTGTCCCACAGGTTTTGGGTTGTTGTGTTGTTATTCTCATTCATTTCTATACATATTTTGACTTCTTTTTGATTTCTTTTGTGATTTGAGGTTATTCAGAAGTGTGTTTTTCAGCCTCCATATGTTGGAATTTTTAATAATTTTTCTCCTGTAATTGAGATCTAATCTTAATGCATTATGGTCAGAAAAGATGCTTGGAATGATTTCAATTTAAAATTTATCAAGGCTAGATTTATGGCCCAGGATGTGATCTATCCTGGAGAAAGTTCCATGAACACTTGAGAAAAAGGTGAAATTCATTGTTTTAGGGTGAAATGACCTATAGATATCAGTTAGGTCCAACTGGTCTATTGTATCATTTAAAGTTTTTGTTTCTTTGTTAATTTTCTGTTTAGTTGATCTGTCCATAGGTGTGAGTGGGGTATTAAAGTCTCCCACTATTATTGTGTTATTGTCAATTCCCCCTTTCATACCTGCTAGCGTTTGTCTTACATATTGTGGTGCTCCTATGTTGGGTGCATATATAATTGTTATATCTTCTTCTTGGATTGATCCTTTGATCATTATGTAGTGGCTTTCTTTGTCTCTTTTCACAGTCTTTGTTTTAAAGTCTATTTTATCTGATATGAGTATTGCTACTCCTGCTTTCTTTTGGTCTCTGTTTGCATGGAATATCTTTTTCCAGACCTTTACTTTCAGTCTGTATGTGTCCCTTGTTTTGAGGAGGGTCTCTTGTAGATAACATATATAGGGGTCTTGTTTTTGTATCCATTCAGCCAGCCTTTATCTTTTGATTGGTGCATTTAACCCATTTCCATTTAAGGTAATTATTGATAAGTATGATCCCATTGCCATTTACTTTATTGTTTTGGGTTCAGTTTTATACACCCTTTTTTTGTTTCCTGTCTAGAGAATATCCTTTAGCAATTGTTGGAGAGCTGGTTTGGTGGTGCTGAATTCTGTCAGCTTTTGCTTGTCTGTGAAGCTTTTGATTTCTCCCTTCATATCTGAATGAGATCCTTGCTGGGTATTGTAATCTGGGTTGTAGGTTCTTTCATCACTTTAAGTATGTCTTGCCATTCCCCCTGGCCTGAAGAGTTTTTATTGATAGATCAGCTGTTACCCTTATGGGAATCCCCTCGTGTGTCATTTGTTGTTTTCCCCTTGCTGCTTTTAATATTTGTTCTTTATGTTTGATCTTTGTTAATTTGATTAATAGTGTCCTGGGGGTGTTTCACCTTGGGTTTACCCTGTTTGGGACTCTCTGGGTTTCTTGGACTTGGGTGATTATTTCCTTCCCCATTTTAGGGAAGTTTTCAACTATTATCTCCTCAAGTATTTTCTCATGGTCTTTCTTTTGGTCTTCTTCTGAGACTCCTATAATTCGAATTTTGGAGTGTTTCATATTGTCCTGGAGGTCTCTGAGATTGTCCTCATTTCTTTAAATTCGTTTTTCTTTTTCCCTCGCTGATTCATTTATTTCTACCATTCTATCTTCTATTTCACTAATCCTGTCTTCTGCCTCCGTTATTCTACTATTTGTTGCCTCTAGAGTGTTTCTGATCTCATTTATTGCATTATTCATTATATATTGACTCTTTTATTTTTTTCTAGGTCCTTGTTAAACCTTTCTTGCATCTTCTCAATCCTTGTCTCCAGACTATTTATCTGTGATTCCATTTGATTTCAAGATTTTGGATCATTTTCACTATCATTATTTGGAATTCTTTATCAGGTAGATTCCCTATCTCTTCCTCTTTTTTTTGGCTTGGTGGGCATTTATCCTGTTCCTTACCTGCTGGGTATTCCTCTGTCTCTTCATCTTGGTTATATTGCTGCGTTTGGGGTAGCCTTTCTGTATTCTGGCATTTTGTGGAGTTCTCTTTATTATGGAGTTTCCTCACTGTGGATGGGGTTGTACAGGTGGCTTGTCCAGGTTTCTTGGTTAGGGAAGCTTGTGTCAGAGTTCTGGTGGGTGGAGCTGGATTTCTTCTCTCTGGAGTGCAATGAAGTGTCCAGTAATGAGTTATGAGATGTCAGTGGTTTTGGAGTAACTTCAGCTGCCTGTATAATGAAGCTCAGGGGTGTGTTCCTGTGTTGCTGGAGAATTTGCATGGTATGTTTTGCTCTGGAACTTGTTGGCCCTTGGGTGGTGCTTGGTTTCTGTGTAGGTATGGAGGCGTTTGATGAGCTCCTATTGATTAATGTTCCCTGGAGTCAGGAGTTCTCTGATGTTCTCAGGATTTGGACTTAAGTCTCCTGCTTCTAGTTTTCAGTTTTATTTTTACAGTAGCTTCAAGACTTCTCCATCTGTACAGCACTGATGATAAAACATCTAGGTTAAAGATGAAAGTTTTCTCCACATTGAGGGTCACCCAGAGAGGCTCACTGAGTTATACGGAGAAGAGAAGAGGGAGGGAGGAGTTAGAGGTGACTGGAATGAGATGAGGTGGGATCAGAAGAGGAGAGAGCAAGCTAGGCACTAATCACTTCCTTATGTGCACTCCACTGTCTGGACCGCTCAGAGATGTTCATGGAGTTATACAGAGAAGAGGAGAGGAGGAAGGAGACAGAGGTGGCCAGAAGAGTAAAAGAGGGAAATGAAAAGGAGAGAGACAGATTCAGCCAGTAAATAGTTCCCTAAGTGTTCTCCACCGTCTGGAACACACAGAGATTCATGGAGTTGGGTAGAGAAGAGAAGGGGGAGGGAGGAGACAGAGGCAACCTGGTGGAGAAAAAGGAGAGTTCAAAGGAGGAGAGAGCGGTCAAGCCAGTAATCTCACTCTCAAGTAAAAATGGGTACTGAAGATTGGGTTTTTAAAGGTACAAAATTGATAACAAACACCAAAAAGCAAAGATTAAAAATCTAGAGTAGAGGTTGGATTTTCAAAAATACAATATTAAAAAAAAGATGACAAAGAAGAAAAACAAAACAAAACAAAGTCACTTGAATTATTTAAAAAAACAAAAAAATATGTATGGCGTGTGCTTTAGGAACTTAAAATTTTAAAAATGTTAAAATAAAATTAAAAAAGAAAAGAAAAAACCAAACCAAACAAACAAAGAATGGTCGTAAAAATAGTAAAGGTAAATCTGGGACTTTTTCTGGTGTTGTTGTGGGCAGTGTGGGGTCAGTTCATTTTCGGATAGTTCCTTGGTCTGGCTTATATTTCTTAAGATCTATACTTTCAAGGCGGTTCCCTCTGTTTTAGCTTCTTCTGTTTTCTGGTCTCTTCAGTGTCTGTTTTCTGCCCTGACACAAGGGGGACGGTGGTGGACATCTTTTTTTTATTTTTAGGCTCACTTGATCAGTCGCACTGTGGGGAGGGAGGGATGCTGCAAACAAATAACACTGGTGTGTGTTCGTAGTGTCTCAGCCCTGCTGGGCCTGTCCCCACACACAGCGCACACCACTCAGGTTCTAGGTTGCTCTGCCAGGAACCGTCTTAGGCTGGCCCTGGGCTGCATGCACGTCTCTGATCTAAGCCGCTCAAGCTCAGGCATTCACGTAGTCCTCAGAGGCACAGGCTCTGTTGGGCCTGCATTTTGTGCCCTTCCCAGGTCCGAGCAGCTCGGGAGTTTGGGGAGTGTGGTTGCTGCATCTTATCGCCTTTCCCATCCCTGCTGCTCAGTTTTCTGGGTGTACAACTGGCGCCCCTTATTAGGCAGATGGTGACTGGCCAGAACCCCAAGAAGTCTTAGTCAGCAAAGAAGGTTGCCTGCAGTTTGGAAGTTTTTCTGGGACTGCAATTGCCCCCTTCCAGCCCTTCCAGCTCTGGCTGCCTGTCACTGGAGGGGGATGGTCTGCAGTGGGCTAATTCTGTTCCGTCTTTTGTTCTGTGTGCAGTCCTGGCGGTGTCTTATGTTAGAGCTTTTTGCGTGGTAGCTATCCCACAATCTGGTTTGCTAGCCCAAGTTAGTTCACTCTGGTTACGCTTGAGGCATTCCACCCGATTCTTAAAAAGCATTGCAGCCTGCACCTCCCTGCCCAGCCCCCCGCTTGCTAGTGGCGGATGCAGGGGTCTGTGTTGCTTCTCTGCTGGGGGAATTATCGTTGGGCTCGTAGTCTGTTGCTTTTAATTATTTATTTATTTTTCCTCCCTGTTATGTTGCCCTCTGTGATTCCAAGGCTCACCACAGACTCGGCTTCGAGAGTGTTTCCTGGTGTTTGGAAACTTCTCTCTTTGAAGACTCCCTTCCGGGGACGGAGCTCCCTCCCTACCTCTTTTGTCTCTTTTTCAGCCTTTTATATTTTTCCTACCTGTTTTTGAAGACAATGATCTGCTTTTCTGGGTGTCTGATGTCCTCTGCCAGCACTCAGAAGTTGTTTTGTGAAGTTTACTTAGTGTTGAAATGTTCTTTTGATGAATTTGTGAGGGAGAAAGTGGTCTCCCCGTCCTATTCCCTCCACCATCTCTTGAGTCACTAATATATAATGTCTGTATTTGTAGATAAATGGCAATCATGATATCAAAACATTTCAATAACAGAATATTGCATTTGTTACTGAGCCCAGGTTTGGCTGCTTACCACTCCGAAACCAATACTTCAGAAACAAGTGCTGGAAGGAGCTGAGAGTTTGCTTTATTCTGGAGGCTGGCAACCTGGGGAGAAGCTGGACTTGTGTCCAAATAACCAACTCCAAAATTACTGCTTGGTCATGAAAGATTTTAAAGGGACACGTTAGGGGATGAGGTCAGAGTCTTCAAAATCTTCCACTGTGTATAGTCTTCCTTCTGATTGGCTGGTAGTGAGGTGCCAGAGTGGTGTCCAAGAATCTTGGGCTCAGCCTAAAGTTACCATCCTCCACCTGGATGGGGATCCAAGATATTGTCATGTACATTCCTTGAGGAGGAATCAGGACCCTTCCCCAGAGCTACTCTTCCTTTTTTTTTTTTTCTTTCTGTATTTCTTTCTTTCCCTGATAAGCAACTGATTAAATCTACCCTGTGGAACTCAGAAAAGGTCTAGGAGGCTGAATGGAGCCCGTTTCATACAAACAGAAAACAGGGGACACAGAAAGGATGTGTATATTGGAGGGCCCCACAAGGCCTCAAATTAATAAGTGACCTGGAATGCAGTTCAGCAATCATAGAATCTGACGCCCTTATGGACACCAAGATCTGAGGAAGTCATGTGTCAGCTGTGAGGTGAGGTGAAATCGCTCAGTTGTGTCCGACTCTTTGCGATCCTAAGGACTGTAACCTACTAGGCTTAAACTGAAATTACACTTGATTCTTTTCACATGAATCTCATATGCCAGCTCAGTAGGTAAATGAAATGATACGCTAACTTGCACATCCCTCACATGAGAAAATTTTTAAAGTAAAAATAAGTTTTACTTTAAAAATGATTAAATTATTTTATATGGGATAATGTGAGTGGAAATTTATTCCCTCTCAAATCGTAGCAAATTTTATCATTTCAGCTAAAAGAAAGGAAAAATTGAGGTTTGTGTTTTAAAGCATACCTAGATGAGGATATCAGTTGTTACTTTGTGAAAAATTCTTTCAAATTTATTATGGCCTGTGCCATCAGGTAAACTTAATTTTGGAAATTTGTAAAAATACTGAAAGTAATTAGTTGTTCTTATCCGTCCCTCCACCCCCAATCTACTTTTGACTGTTTTATCTTTATCAAGGAAGTATTTATTTTAGAGTTTTCTGAAAGAATGTTGAAATATCATTTTCAAATTAAAGTTTTCAAATCCATCTGAAACCATTTACCTCATTTTGGGACCTGAACTCATGTGCTGGGACTCAACCCAGCCAAAACCCACAGACTTCCAACTGAGATCACAGATTTTTTTCAGGATCTAATGAAGCTCAGGTTCTTGATGTATCATCATAGAAAGAATTCAGTGAGAGATACAGTGATAGGTAGGAAATGAATTTATTCAGAGAGAAACACACTCCACAGACAGAATGTGGGCCATCACAGAGGGTGAGTATGGTGGTCTTGAAATGTAGTGTGGCTAGCTTTTGTAGGCTGGGTAATTTCATAGGCTAATGAGTGGGAGGGATTATTCTAATTCTTTTGGGGGAGGGGTGGATATTTCCAGGCATTAGGCCACTGCCCCATTTTTGGTCTTTTGACGGTGCCTTGGAGAGGGCCATGATGGTGCCTTTGGGTGTGTCACTTAGTTTGCTGATTGAAGATCAAGGTCCAGTTGAAGTTGATTTGCCTGCTGTCTTGGACGCATTTCATTCTAATGTTTTACTTTTTAAAAATTTATTTTAATTGAAGGATGATTGATTTACAATGTTGTATTGGTTCCTTGGATACATTAACATGAATCAGTCATAGGTATATACATGTCCCCTTCCTCTTAAACCGCTTTTCCACCCCACCCCATCCCTTGTCACAGAGCAGCAGGCTGAGCTCCCTGCACTACAGTGCAGCTTCCCACTAGCTATTTTACACATGGTAATGTATATATCTCAATGCTACTCTCTCAGTTTACCCATACTTCTACCTCACCTGCTGTGTCCTTACATTTGTTCTCTATGTCTGAGTCTCTATTCTTACTCTGCAAATAAGTTCATTCGTATAATTTTTCTAGACTCCATATATATGTATCAATATATGTTATTTCTGGTCTCTTTGTGACTTACTTCAGTTTGTATAACAGACTCTAGTTCATTCACCTCACTCAGTTCAGTTCAGTCGCTCAGTCATGTGTGACTTTTTGTGACCCCATGAATCGCAGCACGCCAGGCCTCCCTGTCCATCACCAACTCCCAGAGTTCACTCAGACTCATGTCGATTGAGTCAGTGATGCCATCCAGCCATCTCATCCTCTGTCGTCCCTTTCTCTTCCTGCACCCAATCCCTCCCAGCATCAAAGTTTTTCCAATGAGTCAGTTCTTCACATGCGGTGGCCAAAGTACTGGAGTTTCAGCTTTAGCATCAGTCCTTCCAAAGAAATCCCAAGGCTGATCTCCTTCAGACCGGACTGATTGGCTCTCCTTGCAGTCCAAGGGACTCTCAAGAGTCTTCTCCAACACCACAGTTCAAAAGCATCAGTTCTTCGGTGCTCAGCTTTTTCACAGTCCAACTCTCACATCCATACATGACCACAGGAAAAACCATAGCCTTGACTAGATGGACCTTAGTTAGCAAAGTAATGTCTCTGCTTTTGAATATGTTATTTAGATAGGTAATAACTTTTCTTCCAAGGAGTAAGCGTCTTTTAATTTCATGGCTGCAGTCACCATCTGCAGTGATTTTGGAGCCCCCAAAATAAAGTCTGACACTGTTTCCACTGCTTCTCCATCTATTTCCCATGGAGTGATGGAACTGGATGCTATGATCTTCGTTTTCTGAATGTTGAGCTTTAAGCCAACTTTTTCACTTTCCTCTTTCACTTTCATCAAGAGGCCCTTTAGCTCCTCTTCATTTTCTGCCATAAGGGTGGTGTCATCTGCATATCGGAGGTTATTGATATTTCTCTCGGCAATCTTGATTCCAGCTTGTGTTTCTTCCAGTCCAGCGTTTCTCATGATGAACTCTGCATAGAAGTTAAATAAGCAGGGTGACAATATAAAGCCTTGACATACTCCTTTTCCTATTTGGAACCAGTTTGTTGTTCCATATCCAGAACAACAAAACATATTCCATGTTCTAACTGTGCTTCCTGAATGCATACAGATTTCTCAAGAGGCAGGTCAGATGGTCTGGTCTTCCTATCTCTCTCAGAATTTTGCAGTTTATTGTGATCTACACAGTCAAAGGCTTTGGCATAGTCAATAAAGCAGAAATAGATGTTTTTCTGGAACTCTCTTGCTTTTTCTATGATCCAGCAGATGTTGGCAATTTGATCTCTGATTCTCTGCCTTTTCTAAAACCAGCTTGAACATCTGGAAGTTCATGGTTCACATATTGCTGAAGCCTGGCTTGGAGAATTTTGAGCATTACTTTACTAGCATGTGAGAGGAGTGCAATTTTGTGGTAGTTTGAGCATTCTTTGGCATTGCCTTTCTTTGGGACTGGAATGAAAACTGACCTATTCCAGTCCTGTGGCCACTGCTGAGTTTTCCAAATTTGCTGGCATATTGAGTGCAGCACTTTCACAGCATTATCTTTCAGGATTTGAAATAGCTCAACTGGAATTCCATCACCTCCACTAGCTTTGTTTGTAGTGATGCTTTCTAAGGCCCACTTGACTTCACATTCCAAGATGTCTGGCTCCAGATGAGTGATCACACCATCGTGATTATCCAGGTTGTGAAGATCTTTTTGTACAGTTCTTCTGTGTATTCTTGCCACCTCTTCTTAATATCTTCTGCTTCTGTTAGGTCCAGACCATTTCTGTCCTTTATCGACCCTATCTTTTCATGAAATGTTCCCGTGGTATCTCTAATTTTCTAGAAAAGAACTCTAGTCCTTCCCATTCTGTTCTTTTCCTCTATTTCTTTGCACTGATCACTGAAGAAGGCTTTCTTTTCTCTTCTTGCTATTCTTTGGAACTCTGTATTCAGATGCTTATATCTTTCCTTTTCTCTTTGCTTTTGCTTTTCTTCTTTTCACAGCTATTTATAAGGCTTCCCCAGATAGCCATTTTGCTTTTTTGCATTTCTTTTCCATGGGGATGGTCTTGATCCCTGTCTCCTGTACAGTGTCACGAACCTCAGTCCATAATTCATCAGGCACTTTATCTATCAGATCTAGGCCCTTACATCTATTTCTCACTTCCACTGTATAATCATAAGAGATTTGATTTAGGTCATACCTGAATGGTCTAGCAATTTCACCTACTTTCTTCAATTTAAGTCTGAATTTTGCAATAAGTAGTTCATGATATGAGCCACAGTCAGCTCCTGGTCTTGTTTTTGTTGACTGTATAGAGCTTCTCCATCTTTGGATGCATAGAATATAATCAATCTGATTTCAGTGTTGACCATCTGGTGATGCCCATGTTTAGAGTCTTCTCTTGTGTTGTTGGAAGAGGGTGTTTGCTATGACCAGTGCATTTTCTTGGCAAAACTCTATTAGTCTTTGCCCTGCTTCATTCCGCATTCCAAGCAGTAGCGCAGGTGGCTGCCACCAGCACACTAAGCGCAGGCAGCTGAGACCAGCACACTAAGCGTGGCCGAAAGGAGCTACCCCACGTCCGAAGTTACGGGCAGAAGCTGGGAGGATCCCCATGCCTGTAGGGCGGTGGCCAAGAGGAGTTACCCCACATCTGAGATCAGGGGAAGCGACCAAGAGTGCCAGGCTGTCACAGCTCAGGAACAGCAGAGAGGAGCCACCCTGCATCTGAGGCCAGGGGCAGTGGCGGGAGGAGCTACTCCCCACTCGAGGCCAGGGGTGGCGGCCAGGAGGAGCCACTCTCAGTCCAAGGAACCGTGGCTGTGTGGGCACAGGAGGGCCTAGAGGAGCTATCCCATGTTGAAGGTCAGGAAGGGTGGCAGTGAGGAGATACCCCTCATCCAAGGTAAGGGGCAGTGGCTCCATTTTGCTGGAGCAGCCGTGAAGAAATACCCCATGCCTATGGTAAGAGAAACCCAAGTAAGATGGTAAATGTTGCAAGAGGGCATCAGAGGGCAGACACACTGAAACCATACTCACAGAAAACTAGTCAGGCTAATCACACTAGGACCACAGCCTTGTCTAACTCAATGAAACTAAGCCATGCCTGCGGGGCAACCCAAGACGGGCAGATCATGGTGGTGAGGTCTGATAGAATGTGGTCCACTGGAGAAGGGAATGGAAAATCACTTCAGTATTCTTGCCTTGAGAACCCCATGAACAGTATGAAAAGGCAAAATGATAGGATACTGAAAGAGAAACTCCTCAAGTCAGTAGGTGCCCAATATGCTACTGGAGATCAGTGGAGAAATAACTCTAGAAAGAATGAAGGGATGGAGCCAAAGCAAAAAGAATACCCAGCTGTGGATGTGACTGGTGATAGAAGCAAGGTCTGATGCTGTAAAGAGCAATATTGCATAGGAACCTGGAATGTCAGATCCATGAATCAAGGCAAATTGGAAGTGGTCAAAAAGAGATAGAAAGAGTGAACGTTGACATTCTAGGAATCAGTGAACTAAAATGGACTGGAATGGGTGAATTTAACTCAGATGACCATTATATCTACTACTGCGTGCACGAATCCCTCAGAAATGGAGTAGCCATCATGGTCAAGAGTCCAAAATGCAGTACTTGCATGCAGTCTCAAAAATGACAGAATGATCTCTGTTCGTTTCCAAGGTAAACCATTCAATATCACAGAAATCCAAGTCTATTCCCTAACCAGTAATGCTGAAGAAGCTGAAGTTGAACAGTTCTATGATGACCTACAAGACCTTTTAGAACTAACACCCAAAAAGATGTCCTTTTTCATTATAGGGGACTGGAATGCTAAAGTAGGAAGTCAAGAAACACCTGGACTAACAGGCAAATTTGGCCTTGGAATGCAGTATGAAGCAGGGCAAAGACTAATAGAGTTTTGCCAAGAATATCCACCTCACTAAACCTGATTAAAATTTGTTCGTTTTTGTGGCCAAGTAATATTCCACTCTATGTATGTACTACATTTTCATTATTCATTCATCTGTCAGTAAACATCTAGGTTGCTTCCATGTCCTGGTTATTTTAAATAGTACTGCAGTGAAAATTGGGGTGCATGTTAAGTCACTTTGATTTTGTCTGGTTCTTTGTGACCCTATGGACTGTGGCCTGCCAGGCTTCTCTCTCCATGGCATTCTCTATGCAATTACTTGAGTGAGTGGCCTTGTGCTCCTCCAGGGGATCTGCCTTACCCAGGATTAAACCTGCATCTCCTGCATTGCAGGAAGATTATTTACTGCTGTGCCACTGGGGAAGCCTGAACATTGGGGTATATGTGTTTTTTTTCAATTTTGATTTTCTCAGGGTATATACCCAGTAGTGGGATTTCTGGGTTGTATGGTACTTTTATTTCTAGTTTTTAAAGGAATTTCCATTCTATTCTCCATAGTGGCTGTATGAGTTTACATTCCCATCAACAGCACAAGAGTATTCCTTTTTCTCCACATCCTCTCCAGCATTTATTATTTGTAGACTTTTTTGATGATGGCCATTCTGACTGGTGTGAGGTGATACCCAACTGTAGTTTTGATTTACATTTCAGAACGAAAAGGTTGGCTTAAATCTCAGCATTCAGATAACGAAGATCATGGCATCTGGTCCCATCACTTCATGGGAAATAGATGGGGAAACAGTGGAAAGAGTGTCAGACTTTATTTTTGGGGGCACCAAAATCACTGCAGATGGTGATTTCAGCCATAAAATTATAAGATGCTTACTCCTTGGAAGGAAAGTTATGACCAACCTAGATAGCATATTCAAAAGCAGACACATTACTTTGCCAACAAAGGTCTATCTAGTCAAGGCTATGATTTTTCCAGTGGTCATGTATGGATGTGAGTGTTGGACTGTGAAGAAAGCTGAGTGCTGAAGAATTGATGCTTTTAAACTGTGGTGTTGTAGAAGACTCTTGAGAGTCCCTTGGATTGCAAATAGATCCAACCAGTCCATTCTAAAGGAGATCAGTCCTGGGTGTTCTTTGGAAGGACTGATGGTAAAGCTGAAACTCCAGTACTCTGGCCACCTCATGTGAAGAGCTGACTCATTGGAAAAGACTCTGATTCTGGGAGGGATTAGGGGCAGGAGGAGAAGGGGATGACATAGGATAAGATGGCTGTGTTGCAGGAAGAGGGACCCCTTCCAAGGCCTGAAACTGGGTCTTGTCTAACACTCGGAAATGAATTGTCTGAGGAGACACATGTGCTGGCAAAGCAATAGATTTTATTGGTAAAGGGCACCTGGGTGGAGGGCAGTAACATAAGGGAACCCAGGAGAACTGCTCTGCCGTGTGGCTTACAGTCTTGGGTTTTATGGTGATGGGATTATTTTCCAGGTGGTCTTTGGCCAGTGATTCTAATTCAGAGTCTTTCCTGGTGGTGCATGCATTGCTGAGCCACGATGGATGCTAGTGAGAGGGATTCTGGGAAGTGGACAGACACGTGGTGTCTCCTTTAGACCTTTCCCGAACTCTTCCAGTTAGTGGTGGCTGTTCATTATTCCTTATCAGGATCTCCTGTCATAAAACAACTCATGCAAATGGTGCTTCCCTTAACAACTCCCCCTTGAGAGACTTCATACTCAAGATACTGTTTGGGAATTGGGGTGGAGGTCTCTTTCTTCTTTAACTTCTTCCTGCTGTTCATGGGCATAGGCCTGCCTAGTAGAGCAGGTCTCTCTCTACCTGACCTAAATTGAGGTGTTCCACATCTGAAAGCAGCTTCCATCCTTGTAGTAACAGCAATTTAGTTTGAAACTGTTGGTCCCTCTCAGAGATGAAATAGACAAGCGCCAAACAGGAGGCCTAACAGGATGGTCATCTCTGGTCCCCGGAAATAGAAGGCAACATTTGGAGTGAGGGTTGCAGGGTTTGTGACCCCTTTCGATTGGGTGGTGGTGAGGCAACAGAGCTGTGTTCCAGGAATCTTGTGTTCAGTCTGAAGTTACCATCCTCCACCTGGGTGGGAGGCTCAAAGACATTGTTATGCATATTTCTTTGAGTAGGAATCAAGACTTTGTCTGGAGGCTGCACCAGTCTTTGATTGTTTCTCCTGTTTCTGTGTCCCCTCCTTTGCCTGATTAGCAATTGTTTGAATCCACACTTTGGAACCTAGGGAAGGTCTGGGAAGCTGACTGAAGCCTATATACTACAGACAAGAAATGGAGAACACAGACCTGATCTCTACTCCAGAGCCCCACAGAGTTCTCCTCAGTTTTAACTTATGGAGCTAGGCAACTATGGGCTTCCCTGGTGGCTCAAAGATTAAAGCATCTGCCTGGAATGCAGGAGACCTGGGTTCAATCCCTGGGTTGGGAAGATCACCTGGAGAAGGAAATGGCAACCCACTCCAGTATTCTTGTCTGGAGAATCCCATGGAAGGAGGAGCCTGGTAGGCTATAGTCCATGGGGTGGCAAAGAGATGGACATGACTGAGCAACTTCACTTTCACTTTCAGGCAACTATGACTGTGATAACTTCCTGTCAAAATGGAGCATAGGACTGCCTCAGCTTGGAGTATAGACACTGAATTGGAAGTATGTCTGAGTTCCAAGTTCTAGATCTGAGTCTTATATGATTAAAATATCAATCCCTTGGTCTACCATTTTGGTGTAACAGACCCAGTTAGAAGTAGTTGGAGGAGTGATAACTGGAATTTAGTAGGCAAAATAAATCTCATTTCTTTTTAGAAGAATAAGCCTGAAACCCGGTCTGGACCTGGCACTCCAGGGAGACTTGTAGCCAGGTAACCAGTTGCCTAGTTTTATAAAAAGTAAGGTTACTAGCTTCCAGCGTACATTGTTTTGAGAATGGTGGCATCCAAGCCCGACACGACTCCAGAAAACTCGTGTTTAGCAATACAAGGTCTAATCTGAAAGTACACCCATAACATCACCTAGTTATTTCCCAAGATATTTGAACCATAGCTACTCTATTTTGACTTTTAATTGTAAACTTTTCCTTAATAGCCAAAGCAGATTTCATCATTAATGATGTCAGTTTTTCTCTAGGTATGAGAAGATGTAAGAATTGGGACTCATAAAATCTTCT
This sequence comes from Nanger dama, assembly GCA_917880005.1. Lineage (NCBI taxonomy): Eukaryota > Metazoa > Chordata > Mammalia > Artiodactyla > Bovidae > Nanger > Nanger dama. Next base: position 3,269,779 of record CAKJTW010000044.1, on the reverse strand, counting down.
CCTGAAAAGATTTAACTATCTGAAGGCTTATTCTGCCAGTTTTTCCCAGAGCACAGAGTGCCTCATTCCTGATTTTCACCCTGAACTCCTTTCAGGGGCATTAAAAGTCAGCAGTTACAGTGGCCATGATTTAATCTTTGTAGATGTAGATGGCAAGTGTCAGTCTTCAGTTGGCAGAGCGCTTTTTGCTCATAAACTTGACCATGATTTTGAGGGGGTCATTTCATGACCATTTTATCCCCATGGTGCTGAGAATGTCCATTCTCAGGGTTGGCAAAGATTTTGTTGACAGGCCACTCAATGTGCTGTTATTGGACTAGGCCATAAAACAGTATCCACAATTCTTTGGACCACCTGTCTTACTAGCCTCTTGGTCCAGGAAAATATTCCCTCTTGTTGCTTCTTCCCATATCTAGAATTACACTGTTACCATCATCAATCTCATATTGGACTATATATTATTCTATTAGAGGCCTCACACACACATTTGACAGTGTAAGAAACAGCAATTTTGTAAAACAGGTGAAATACAAATAACATAGCCAGCAGTATTAGTAAAGCCACAAGTAAGACTTAAGAGCTTCCATTAGATGTAGCCCAGTATATCTCAGGTCATCTGACTTTTTCGACTCTGTAGAGTCTTTATCTTCCAGGGAAATTATATATTGGCACCACCGTCCATAAGGCACATCATTTTTCTAGTGTTACTAGACTGATTATCCTTAGTATGATTTACTTGTTTCCAACACAGAGGAGACTTTAAACCTAAATTACTATAGCCTGGTGTTATCTATATAAATCCATGCCATAATTGTGGGAGATTTTTCCTCCTTTGCTGAAACTTTTCTTGTTGCTCTGATTGAGCTTGAGTAATAGATAAAACTCAAATTTATGGCCAGAGTCAGAGCAGGCATTATTACTTGGCCCAGTGAGGGGATTCCCATCTAGCAATATCACAGTAACCTGAATATGACTATGATTTTTTTAAAGTAAATTTTCTCAGGGCCAACCAGTTAGAGTTTTTGTAGTAGAGAAATTTAACAAGGTAACCCAGAACTAGTAACCGAGACACAGGTAATTGGCCACAAACCCAACAACTGAATTGATTTCTAAAACTAGCATAGAATCAGGCCTATTATAGAAAAGGATCTGATTTATATGCAAAGGTCTAAGAAGTCAAGAAAACATAAATGATCATACAAATCAGGTCTAGCATCTTGGGCAAGCTCTCTGCCTCTGATGTTGTTGTCTTCTCATCCTGGTGTATTCTAGTTTCTCCTGCTTGAGCATTATTATGAGGTGAGATCAGGTCAGCTGTCTTCTCTATAGACCAATCCAGTGTAGGGGCCTTTGGAAGTGGGAATTAATCTGAGTTAATTTCCCTTCAGTTTCATTGTGCATGAGCTAGTTAAGAGTACCTGGTAAAAAGTCCTTCCGTCCAGGTTGGAGACAGTCCCTTAAATTATGTCTTTTTCTAGTCCTTGTTGCAGGTCATGAGGCATCTGATCTTCATTCAGATTACTGAGATAGATAGATTACTGAGATAATCTTCAGAAACAAACTTAGAGTATTCTTTAAGAATTCAATTAAATTTTACATTAATATCACATAACAGCAAAGAACTATCTAAGAGAAGAGTCTTGCTAGATGCAGACCTCCATTAACAAACTGGGATTTAACTTTTTTGAAATATCTTTTCTCCCTAATGTTACCCTCATTTTTATCAAATATAACTGTCACGCGAGTGTATGTTCCCCGGTTCTTTGTCTCGTCACAACAAAGATTTGGAGCAACGGACATTAGAGCCCTCAGCGCGTCACAGCTCTCAGGTCTTGGACAAACCGTGTTACAGCTCTTAGGCAAATCAGTCTCACAGCTCTATTTTATTTAGAAGATAGCAGGAGAATGGGAGAAAGAGTGCATGGGAGAAAGAGAGAGAGAGACAAAGAGTGTGCACACACACGCAGGAGAGAAAGAGAGAGCGAGAGCCTTTGGCTCTTCCTTTTATATGTTTTCTTCCACCTGGGCCCACCCTATGCAAATTGGGCTTAGCCAGGAGTGCTGTTTGTTCCACCTGAGGTCTTCACTCTGGTCCTCGGACCTTCCTTTGACTTTCCATGGTTTTTTTTTAGCCACCGTCATTTTGGACTCTGTTTCCCTGTTCTACCTACCTAATATAACCAAATTAAGGCTAGTTTGTTTTGCAAAATAGGTCTGTTCTCACTAATTTTGGTCTGATGATTTATATACCATAATTGATTATAGAATTTTTATTTTGCTGAAACATTTATAGAGTCTCAGATTGAACTTTTAAAATAAAACAGGGCTGGGAAACTCACACCAAAGGCTTATCACAGATTTTGCCTAACAAATCTAGATGAATTCTTCCCTTTTAATGTCTCAAAAATTTCTTGATATTTTTGTACCCTTGAGATAACCTTCCTAACTCATTAGATAAACTTACCGGAAACCTAAGAATTTCCAATTTTTGGAGGAGTCAGACAGAGAGAAAATACAATTGTTTTGTTTATAATGTTTAATTTTACCAAGTATTGTCATAGTTAGTTTGAGAGGAAGGTTTTCCTTACTTCCTGAAAACATAAGATTCAAACCCATAATGTTTCAGATAGAAACCATAACAGTTATAAGCATATTTGCTGGCTTATTCAGTCCTTCTGTTAAGTCATCAGGTTTTCCACTAGAATACCAGGACATGTTAGAATGTTAAGAACTCCATATAATTTCTAGGATATCTGTATTAGTAATTTTGCCACACATTATAACATGAGAGTATTTATTACTCATTTGATAATCTTTTTCATGTAATTTAACCAACCAAATAAACACAGTTTAATATCTCTCTTTGGGATGTTTCAGGGGCCCTCTGAAGCATCCCAAAATTAGCTAGAGGTCAAGGAACTTCAAAAGAATTCATTTTAGAACGTTTTATCAGAAAGATCAATTAAAAGTGTTTAGAATATTTGGCCAGATTCAGTCAGTGTTGATGGGTGTACCATTTAGCTTGTTGAGATATCACAATAGGCCTAAATACTAAGGCTCAAGGTCTAGTGAAAGTCAGCTCTGCCATCTTGGACCTAGTTGACTCTAATCAGTTTTTATGGGTGTGTCATTCTTAACAAAATCCATTTATCTAACTAATTGTAATTCAATTTTAGAAAATCCTGATCATGCATATCTCTTTTCAGTATTTTTCATACTTTTTTTTAACTGAAAACCCACTTTCTACTTTCCTTTAGCAACCAAGAACTAACTTTTATATTAGCATTTTATAGATTGGTGAGCATAAATACCAGTGATAATTTCTAAAACTCTTGCTTTCTTAGAACATTTTAGAATGGCACCAAACATTATTCATTTACAGTCACAAATCTCTTTAGTTTCTCTGTAAAAGGAAATCAGTGTTTAGTTATTAAGAAGAGATGGCAAGAATACACAGAAGAACTGTACAGAAAAGATCTTCACGACCCGGATAATCACGATGATGTGATCACTCATCTAGAGCCAGACATCCTGGAATGTGATGTCAAGTGGGCCTTAGAAAGCATCACTATGAACAAAGCTAGTGGAGGTGATGGAATTCCAGTTGAGCTATTTCAAATCCTGAAAGATGATGCTGTGAAAGTGCTGCACTCAGTATGTGAGCAAATTTGGAAAACTCAGCATTGGCCACAGTACTGGAAAAGGTCAGTTTTCATTCCAGGCCCAAAGAAAGGCAATGCCAAAGAATGCTCCAACTACTGCACAATTGCGCTCATCTCACATGCTAGTAAAGGAATGCTCAAAATTCTCCAAGCCAGGCTTCAGCAATATGTGAACTGTGAACTCCCTGATGTTCAAGCTGGTTTTAGAACAGGCAGAGGAACCAGAGATCAAATTGCCAACATCCACTGGATCATGGAAAAAGCAAGAGAGTTCCAGAAAAACACCTATTTCTGCTTTATTGACTATGCCAAAGCCTTTGACTGTGTGGATCACAATCAACTGGAAAATTCTGAGAGAGATGGGAAAACCAGACCATCTGACCTGCCTCTTGAGAAATCTGTATGCAGGTCAGGAAGCAACAGTTAGAACTGGACATGGAACAACAGACTGGTTCTAAATAGGAAAAGGAGTACGTCAAGGCTGTATATTGTCCCCCTGCTTATTTAACTTATATGCAGAGCACATCATGAGAAATGCTGGGCTGGAAGGAGCACAAGCTGGAATCAAGCTTGCCAGGAGAAATATCAGTCACATGAGATATGCAGATGACACCACCCTTATGGCAGAAAGTGAAGAGGAACTAAAAGCCTCTTGATGAAAATGAAAAAGTTGGCTTAAAGCTCAGCATTCAGAAAAAGAAGATCATAGCATCTGGTCCCATCACTTCATGGGAAATAGACGGGGAAACAGTGGAAACAGTGTCAGACTTTATTTTTTGGGGCACCAAAATCACTGCAGATGGTGAAATTAAAAGACGCTTACTCCTTGGAAGGAAAGTTATGACCAACCTAGATAGCATACTGAAAAGCAGAGACATTACTTCGCTGACTAAGGTCCGTCTAGTCAAGGCTATGGTTTTTTTCTGTGGTCATGTAAGGATTTGAACTGTGAAGAAGGCTAAGTGCTGAAGAACTGATGCTTTTAAACTGTGGTGGAGACGACTCTTGAGAGTCCCTTGGACTGCAAGGACATCCAACCAGTCCGTTCTGAGGAAGATCAGCCCTGTGATTTCTTTGGAAGGAATGATGCTAAAGCTGAAACTCCAGGACTTTGACTTCCTCATGTGAAGAGTTGACTCATTGGGAAAGACTGATGCTGGGAAGGATTGCGGGCAGGGGGAGAAGGGGATGACAGAGGATGAGATGGCTGGATGGCATCACTGACTCAATGGATGTGAATCTGAGTGAACTCTGGGAGTTGGTGATGGACAGGGAGGCCTGGCGTTCTGCGATTCATGGGGTCACAAAGAGTTGGACACGACTGAGCGACTGAACTGAACTGAGTAAATCTTTCAAAATCTTAATTTATTTGGAAATGATCTAACTATTCAATAGACTTCCACTACTTACCACACTTGGCACAACCCTTAGAAATTTAAGTTACACCAATCTGGAGAGATTATTTTAGACAGATATTTCTAAAGAATAATTATTCTTAGTAGAGTTTATATAAAAGCTCACATCTCATTTACATTTTTTTTAGAAGTTTCTTCACTCGAGGTGATTTTCTCGTTGACAAAGTTGTAACATATATAATATTTAACTTATATTAAACCTAGGTACAATGAAAATATTCTACTTAATGTCAATAACTCTAAGACTTGTCTATATTAGATAGGTCAACAAACAAACATTAATATCAGGTATTTAATGCTGAATATTTCCCAGTTCACATGAACCTGGAATTTATTGTTTAATTTAGAATTATTTGATTTGTAAGCACTTACCTTTTTAAAGCCAATTAAATAGAACTCATTTACAAATTAACTTCAAAAATATTACCCGGAGACAAAGACATAGCACGACATATTTAGAAAGACACAGACCTAGCTTCATTTTCTAAGTTTAGTCATGAATTAGATATTACAATATAAAATTTATTAGTTTATAAAAAAACAGTTGAAATAAATGAAGATTTTAAAGTCCTTTTCCCCTTTTCCTCCATGTCAGGAGTAGAGATGGTCCAGATAAGTGTTCCTGAGAGCCCTGGTCTCAAGGCACAGGGAAAGAAAATCAAGTTCTAACAAAATGGCAGCAGGTCTAAACCAAATGGTGGCCAGACAAAGCAAAATGGCCATCAAAAATCACAACACAGAACACAGAGTTAAAACACACACATGTAAACCTGGCAGTCCTCATGAGACACTCCCTAAAATACAAGAATACAATCTCTCAGAACACCTCCTATGGAGACACAGAACTTCAGATCCAAGTACTAACATCAACAATTTCAAAGGGAGAAAAGGAAGCCAGGCTGAAAGAAGAAGGGGAGAGAAGAGGAGGCGGGAGAGGGGGCGAAAGGGGTGGCCTTACAGACATCTCCTGCCACCTACAGATACCCAGGCATTATGGGACTTTACCCTGGGCCTCCAGAGAAGAGAGGACTGGAACTCAGCCCTGCCAGAAATCAGACCAGGCCAGAACCAGAATTCAAGTTCTCTGCCAAGAGAAGGTGATCAGTCTCCAATCCTCAGCTCAGGCTGAGGACGCTTTGATCAGATTCCTGCATCCAGGACTGGGGGACTAGAAATATGGGGAAGGATAAGGGTTAAAGAGAGGAAGGAGAAGGGGAAGGGGAGAGAGGTCAACAAAGCCTCTTGTTCTTTACTGTTCGGGACACTCTGGCCAGTTGTCCGCGTCAGGAGGAGACCAGGGACAAAGGGTCCCAGTTGCAGCTGCTGAGTCTGGTCCACTGGCAGGCAAGCTGGCCCCTGAGTACCCCAAGTGGTCAGGATGTCAGTCTCAGCAAAGAAGAGTCCCCACCAGAGTCGCCATTTGTTGCAGGAAGGGGACGCCTTCTGGGGCCCGAAATTGGGCTCTTGTCTAACACTGGGAAATGAATTGTCCAAGAAGACACATGTGCTGACAAAGCAAGAGATTTTATAGGAAAGGGCACCCAGGTGGAGGGCAGGAGGGTAAGGGAACCCAGGAGAACTGCTCTGTTGCGTGACTTGCAGTCTCGGGTTTTATGGTGATGGGATTAGTTTCCAGGTGGTCTTTGGCCAATCATTCTAACTCAGAGTCTTTCCTGGCGGCGCATGCATTGCTGAGCCACGATGGATGCTAGCAAGAGGGATTCTGGGAAGTGGACAGACACGTGGTATCTCCTTTAGACCTTTCCTGAACTCTTCCAGTTGGTGGTGGCTTATTAGTTCCGTATTCCTTATCAGGATCTCCTGTCATAAAACAACTCATGCAAATGGTTACTGTGGTGCCTGTCCAGGGTGGGTGGTTTCAATCACTGTGCTTCCCCTGACAGCTGGATGGCATCACTGACTCGATGGACATGAGTTTGAGTGAACTCTGGGAGTTGGTGATGGACAGGGAGGCCTGGTGTGCTTCAATTCATGGGGTGGCAAAGAGTTGGACATGACTGAGTGACCGAACTGAAGTGAACTGAATAATAAGTGATGCTGGGCATTTTTAAATGTGCTTATTAGCAATCTATGTATAATATCCCAGTTAGTGAAAGTGAAGTCGCTCAGTCATGTCTGACTCTTTGCAACCCCATGGACTGCAGCTCACCAGGCTCCTCCATCCATGGGATTCTCTAGGCAAGAATACTGGAGTGGGTTGCCATTGCCTTCTCCAAGGGATCTTCCTGACCCAGGGATCGAACCTAGGTCTCCCACACTGCAAGCAGATGCTTTAACCTCTGAGCCACCATCCCAGTTATTGACTTATAAATAATAAAGAATTTACCTGAACTTACTATGAAAGGAATATTATGAAAGAAATTTCCAGGAATCTCTGTGAGATATTTTAGATCACTTTGTATGTACACTTGAGTGAAGAAAATATATAGAGTAATGGATGACAACTAAGCCAGAATTATACATAACAACAATGATAAGTCTCCAGAATGCAACATCTCTGAAATTTGCTGTCATCGTTAATAAGCCACAGATTACTATTATTGTCCAATGGAAATAATTTTTAAAATAATTATTAGAGTTATTGAAATGTGGAGGGTGAAACTTTAGTTATGCTGATTTTTTTTTTTTTCCCGTGTCTGAGGTGAACTAGGGTTTGGAGTTAACTGACTCTGCTGCATCTGAGGACCTTAGTCAGCAATAGACTGGAAGCTGAGTCCAAGACGTCTGTGTAAGGAAGGTGGGAAGCAGAAAATATGCCTCTCTGGCACAGAGATTAATTTGAGCTATTTTGAGAAACAACAGATGCTGGAGACGCTCTGAAAACTGAGAAGTTACTCTTTTGTAAGGAAATTTACATTTATAAAGAAAATCTCCATTTGTAATAGTGTTTCCCTCTCTGAGAGGGAGGGGAAAGGCTCCTTGGAGCCACCAAGTGGAGGCTTGGGCTTAAATCTGCATGGCAAACCTAACTTTATCTTGCTTTTCTGTTCACCTCCCCTCAAGTGACCTCCCAACCTTTCTTTTGTCCTTAGCAAAACTGGTGTTTAAACTGGTGGTCTAAGGGGAGGGGTGCTTCCTTTCTGTAGGGAGGAGGTTCTAGCTCCCTACTTGGCTCTGTTTACACATGTGCTCCAAAGACAAGAGTGGTGAAAGTTGCAGGTTCCCACTGGCCTTCCTCAGACACGTACTGGGAGGGAGGCCAAAGGCTCATTGGAGCCACCAAATGGAGATGGAAGCCCAGGCTCTCCTCTCAGTATTTTCTAACACAATCTTGGCAGGAGATGATGGTCACAAGGTTACATACGAGTGAGAAAGGAAATACAGGCTTTCCTCTTAGCTTTTCATTTTGAGGAGGGAGGTCAGGCTCCTATTTTTTCCCAAGTGGAGTTATTTTTCTGAAACTTTTCTCTTTTCAGGCTGCCCTTTTCTTGATCCTTTGGTTACAGAGAGTGAGTCTTTCCAAAATTTTTCTGTTTTCTGTGCCTTTTGCCTTCTCCAGACTACCAGTTTCTCTAGCACACCTGTTGCCAAACTAAATTTGGGATCGCTTCTCATACTCAGTAAAGCTGATCTACTGACATTAGGTTGTGGTGAAAAAAAGCACAGCATTTATTGAAAAGGTGGTGCTGACTGAAAAACAAAAAAACCATGCAACCTAAAAGTTGAGAGTTATATTTATTTAGTGGGATTTTGTTAGGACTTCAAGTCTGGGAAGGAGTATCTCAAGTGACCCTAAAAGAACTGTTTCCAAGGAAGTAGGGGCAGGAACCAAAGTTTTCAGCAAGGGACAGATAATCTGAATATCAAACAGATGATTGTTAATTAAGCAAAAGCAGATATCTCAAACTGAGGAATTTAGCACTCTTCTGTGTAGGGGAAGAAGTAAGTGTCTGGGCTCACTGCAATCATTGCTTTCATATGCATCTCAGCTTGATTATTTACATCCTTAATTCCTCATTCAATGGAAGGTGTGGCGCATGCGGTGGATGGCTGTGGCTTATGCTTCCTACATTCCCCCAAAGCCCAGCAGTGCTTCCTGAGGGGAGCGGCTAACGGCTGCCAGAGAGCTGGCATTGGAGGCTGGAATCCCTGAAGGCTGTGACATCCTTACTTACCCATATGGCAGGAGATACTCCATTTCACAAGGAGAGCAAGTGCTCGTGTTCTAAAATCTTGAAATTCCTGAAAAGTTTCAGCAAAGTATTTTTAAAGAACAGGTAAGGGAAGGGCATTCCAGGGTACATGATCAGCAGGGGCACGATTATCTGATGGGTTGATGGTGAGGTAAGAGAGTGGTGCACAGGGGTTAACATTATCAATCCTTAGGCACTAGTAGGTATGTGCTCATGGTGATCAAGTAGTCTTCCATTTGGTGGTGGTTTTAGCATCTGAAAATTAACTCAGGGAATGTGCTATTATCTAGGTACTTTAGAGAGGAGCTAAAACAGGATATGGGGTCTGTCCTGGGAAGGCCCCATAGGGTCCTTCTCAGTTACATACCTTTTGTGATAAACCAGGTAAAAAGAAAATACGAATATTAACCACAGTGTAGGTCCTTGGGCCCCCAAAGCTCAGATGGTCTTCCTTCTCTACACCCTTCAGAATTACCTTACCTTATCACATTGTTGTATATAATATCCTGCTATTTTAGGTGTACTGTGTGAACTATTCCAGTTTTCCCTTCTAGTGTTGTTTCTCTTCTGTTTAAAGAATTTCTTTTAGCAACTTTTCTTTTTAGAGCAAGTTTTCTGACAATGAATCGTCTTAGTTTTCCTCCATATCCGTCTCTTCCCTAAAAGATAGTTTCAGTGAAAATAGGATCCTGAATTGACAATATTTTCTTCAGCACTTTAAAAATATGGTGCCATTTCCTTTTAACTTTCATGATTTCTGATGAGAGACCCATACTTGTTTGAACTGTTATTCCTCTCTAGATAACACATCATTTTTAATGATGTTCACACAAATATTCCTTCATTTTAAGTTTTCAGCAGCTTATGTCTGGGTATAAGGTTTCTGGGTTTATCCTTGTTAGGATTCACTGTATCTCTTGAATCTGTTGTTTCATGTATTTCGACAATCTTAGCAAGTTTTCATCATTATTTTTCAGTTCTTTTCCCGGGTCTGTACTCTGTCTCCTCTTCTTCAGGGACTCTGATGACATAAATGTTGAATCTTTAATTATTGTCTTACAGGTCTCAAAGATTTTTCATTTTTTTCCCCCAGTCTTTTTCCTCTATTATTCAGATTGAATAATACCTATTGTTTCCAACATCTATCATCACATTGATTGCCTCTCTTGCTTTTTCCCACTTGAGTTGAGATTTTCATGACCCTTCAGAGGTCATGTGATTTTTGTTTATATCCTTGACGTGTAAACAATGAGATTCTGTGTGTGTGGTTTTTAAAAATTTTGCTTTCTGTGGGCTTCTTCTAATGTCAGCTTAATTCTCAAAGACTTTGCAGTGATTTTCAGGTCTGTTTTGCATATACTACATCCAGTGGTCAGTCTGGGGACTGTGTGGAGGCTCTCAGAGTCTTTGACACACTAATTACTATCTGTTCCATGTCTGCATGAGTCTAGGGTGAACCCAAGAGTTCAAAACAATTGATGATCCCATTCTCCTAAGCTCTTTTCTCTTCATTGTTGCAAAATTATTTTCCCAGTTCCCTAAATTCTCTGTTTTGGGCCTTTGGGCAACTACCTACTCTTGTGGTTCTGACACACTTAAGACCAAGTGGTGGGAGAACAAAAAGCTACATGACTAATCCCACTCCATTGGCACCACAGTTCTACTCAGTGAAAGAGTTCCTTTCTGCACAGAACTTTACCAATCTAAAACATGTCTCTTTGCAGTATTAAATTGTTTTAAACTGGTTATTTTCTGAGAAACAGCAGACCTAGAAAGTGCTCTAAAAACAAGTAAGAATTTGCCTTTTGCAAGAAACAAACATTTGTAGGGGAAATTTCTATTTGTAAGAGTGTCTATCTTTCTGTACCTGGAAGAAATGCTGTACTTGCATTTCTACAGAAATGCTGTACCTGCAGTGGAGCAGACAATGACTTAAATCTGCACCACTACCACCTGGCAGAAGAACTAGAGATCAAATTGCCAACATCCAACAAGGTTCTTCTAGTCGAGGCTATGGTTTTCCAGTATGGATGTGAGAGTTGGACTATAAAGAAAGCTGAGAGCTGAAGAATTGATGCTTTTGAACTGTCGTGTTGGAGAATATTCTTGAGAGTCCCTTGCACTGCAAGGAGATCCAACCAGTCCATCCTAAAGGCAATCAGTCTTGAATATTCATTGGAAGGACTGATGCTAAAGCTGAAACTCCAATACTTTGGCCACCTGATGTGAAGGATTGACTCACTGGCAAAGACCCTGATGCTGGGAAAAATCGAAGGCAGGAGGAGAAGGGGATGACAGAGTATGAGACGGTTGGATAGCGTGACTGACTCAAAGGACATTGAGTTGAGTAGAGTTGCTGATGGACAGGGAAGCCTGGCGTGCTGCAGTTCATGGGGTCACAAAGAATCAGACATGACTGAGCAGCTGATCTCATGTATGGATGTGAGAGTTGGACCATGAAGAAGGCTGAGCACCAAAGAATTGATGGTTTTGAACTGTGGTGTTGGAAAAGACTTTTGAGAGTCTCTTGGACTACAAGGAGATCAAACCAGTCCATCCTAAAGGAAATCAGTCCTGAATATTTACTGGAAGGACTAATGCTGAAGCTAAAGCTCCAATACTTTGGCCACCTGATGGAAAGTACTGTCTCACTGAAAATACCCTGATGCTGGGAAAGATTGAAGGCAGGAGGAGAAGGGGACAACAGAGTATGAGATGGTTGAATGACATCACAGACTCAATGGATAAGAGTTTGAGCAAGTTCTGGAAGTTGGTGATAGACAAGGAGGCCTGGCATGCTGCAGTCCATGGGGTCTCAAAGAATCGGACGTGACTGAGCAACTGAACTGACTGATGGATTACCCTTGTTTACTCTTGTGTTTACACATCACCTCCCATAACTAACTCTCCCCACCCTTAATATTGTTTTTGGTTTTAGCTGAGGATATTATTTAAGGTGAGGACCTTGAACATTTTGTCAAATTACTGTTTTCTTGGGTCTTTCACATGTATACATATTATTATTATTTTTAAATAATTTTCTCCTGTTAATCTGTGTCATATCAATTTAATTCTTAGACCAGCCATAAGAACCTAGAAGGGCATAGAGAAGTGTCTTTCTCCCTGACACTGTTGTTCCTCTCCACTCTTGCCACTGCCACTGGCCCATTGGAAACTCACTATGAGACCATTGCAGCAGTGGGTATAAGAGAGATTAAAGTAAAGGAGATGCACTCATCACTCCCAGAGATTCCCCTCATTGTCTGAATTTGAACGGTCCCCTTACTACTCGATCAGTCAGAATGAAAGGATTTCTAATGTATCTCACTATGTCTACACCATAGTGTTCACTTTCAAGTTTTGGGCTGTGCTGAGTTCAGGCTAGAGAGACCAGAACCAAAAGGTGTTGAATTTACTGTTTTAGGTAGTTCTCAGATTCTTGTGTTCTTCCCTGATCTACCTGCTTGTGTTTATTTTCCAGACTGTCAAGTAGTTGTCTTTGCATTCTCATCAAGTTTCATATCTGGTGAGGTGTATTTTCTCTACCTCTAGAAACTGGAGGATGTATTTTTATTTAAAGAAGACAAAGAAGGGAGGAGAAGAAATTTAACATTCATATGATCAATTTATTAATGTAAGCTTGCTTGGTATGTAACCCTGAGTGGATTTTCTGAGCTCATTAAACAAAGAGAAGTAGAGATCTGGTAATATTATGTTTAGTTAATTAGATCACAGTCCCTGTGAACTGTGAAAATTCTCCTTACATATGGGCAGTGTTTGCTTTGAGACAAAAGCTAATGATGCCTCTGGTAAAACTTTCTCCTTTTAAATTCCTACATCAACATACAGATCTGAAGGAGGTACAAGGATGTACAAAGGCATAGATGAAATGAATTTGATTTTCTTCAATTTGTTCAGAGAGTATCTTGCTATAGGAAAAATTTAGTGTGGTTTACACTTTTTTTCATTACCCTCTATTTCCTCACACTTAGTTTCTTTATTGCTATTAATGATCTGAAAAATAATATAAACTAGAAAAATATATAAATTAAGTTGCTGAGTGTTATGGTTTGAATTTTGTCTCTACCTCACCCAAGTTCATATGTTGAGGTTCTAAACAAGAGTGACTCGGTTTTTACCTTATTTTGAAATAGGATTGTTGCAGATATAATTGTGTAAGATGATATCATAAAGAATTAACCTCCAAAATATACAAGCAGCTCATGCAACTCAATACCAGAAAATGACAATCCAATCAAAAGGTATGCAAAGACTTAAACAGACATTTCTCCCAAGAAGACATACAGATGGCTAATAAACACATGAAAAGATGCTCATTATTACTCTTAGTAAAGAAATGAAAATCTAAACCACAATGAGGTATCATCTCATGCGGGTCAGAATGGCCATCATCAAAAAGTCTATAAATAATAAATGCTGGAGAAGGTATGGAGAAAAGGGACCCCTCTTGCACTGTTGGTGGGAATGTAAACTGGCACAGCCACTATGGAGAACCTTAAAAACTAGGAATAGAACTTCTGTACAACCCAGAAATCCCACTGCTGGGCATACACACCAAGGAAACCAGAATTGAAAGAGACACGTGTTCCCCAATGTTCATCACAGCACTGTTTATAATAGCCAGGACATGGAAGCAACCTAGATGTCCATTGGCAGGTGAATGGATAAGGAAATTGTGGTACATATACACAATGGAATACTAGTCGGCTATAAAAGAACACATTTGAGTTAGTCCTAATGAGGTGGATGAACCTGGAGCCTATTATTAATAGTGAAGTAAATCAGAAAGAGAAAGACAATTACTGTATATTAATTTATATATATGGAATTTAGAAAGACAGTAACCACAATCCTACCTGCAGGGCAGCAAAAGGAGATACAGATGTAAAGAACAGAATTTTGGTCTCAGTGGGAGAAGATGAGGGTGGGATACTTTGAGAAAATAGCATTGAAACATGTATATTACCGTATGTACCAGAGATGACAGTGCAAGTTTGATGCATGAAGCAGGGCACCCAAAGCCAGTGCTCGGGGGTAACCCAGAGAGATAGGGTGGGGAGGGGGGTTAGAGGAGTGTGCACGAAGGGGACGCACACCTGTGGCCAGTTCATTTTGATGTATGGCAAAAGCCATTACAATACTGCAATCATTCTCCAGTTAAAATAAGTTAATAATAATTAAAAAAAAGATCACATTGGAGAGAGTGGGTCTCTAATGCAATATGGCTGGTGTCCTTATAAAATGGGGAAATTTAGACATAGCACAAAAGGAAAAAGAAACTTGAAAAAAAAAAAGAGATTGGAGTGATGCTTCTATAAGCCAAGTCATGCCAAAGATTGCCAGGAAACCACTAGAATCTGGGATAGAGATGTGAAACAGATTCCCTCCCATAGCTCTCAGAAGAAGCCCCAGTCCTCCTGCACTTCACCTCCCACCTCACACAGTTCTAGCTGCATAGAGGGTTGTGTGAGGCAGCCAGCAAAGAGCAAAACTCTTTCTTCTCCCTTCAGGTTTGTATCATAGTGCAAAGATCCTCTCCAACAGAGCTGTGCTGTGCTTAGTCGCTCAGTCATGTCTGACTCTTTGTGACATCATGACCTCCAGTCTACCAAGCTCCTCTGCCCATGGGAATTCTCCAGGCAAGAATACTAGAGTGGGCTGCCATCCCTCCAACAGGGGATCTCCCCAGGGATCAAACCCAGGTCTCCCACATTGCAGACAGATTCTTTGCAGTCTGAACCACCAGGGAAGCCCAAGAATATTGGAGTGGATAGCCTATCCCTTCTCCAGGGGATTTTCCCAGCTCAGGAATCAAACTGGGATCTTCTGCATTGCAGGTGGATTCCTTGCCAGCTGAGCTATCCAGGGAGCCAATATAGTGGGAGCAAACCTCAAGGACTGGGAATTCTCTGCTCCTGCCAAGGGCGTGATTGAACTGAATCAGACTGTGGAGCATTTTGTGAAACAGAACAATGGTAAAAAAATACAGTAATTAATGAGCAATTTGTGAAATCTAGCAGCTAGGTGTGATGAAGTAGATGCAGACAGCCAGAAGCTCTGAGAGGAGAGAGGGTAAGAAACAGTGAAAAGAGCACAGATAAAATTACAGTCCTAGTGGACAGAATTGCATGAATCCCCAAGGCTGCATTCTGTGAAGAGTAATAGCTCAGGCTTCTCATTGCAGGGGAAATAACTGTCACTGAAACAGAGAAAAAAATGATAATAATGAGCATGAATCAATAAAAGTTGGTCTTTGTTAAGATCAATGAAACAAACGAAGCTTTAGCTAAACTGACAGTAGAAGGTGAGAAGATGCAAATGACTAAAATCAGAAATTAAGGCGGGGGTGGTACATAAAAGACTATCTTACAGAAATAACCTGGATTATAAGGAGGTACTATGAGCAACTGACACCAAAATGTTAGATAATTTAGAGAAAATGAAAAACTTTTAGAAAGACACAAATTACTGAAATTGAACCAGGAAGAAATATAAAGTCATAAATGACCAATGATGAGTAAAGAGATAGAATTAATAATTTAAAAGCTTCTCAAAAAGCAAAGACTCAGGACCAGTTAACTTCACTGGTGAATGCTATTAAACATTTAAAGAAGAGTGAACACCAATTTTACTGACTCTTTACTTTATTGACTCTTCCATAAACTAAAAAGGTGTGAACGCTTTCCTCCTCATCCAATGAGGTCAGTATTACCCTGATACCTAAAGCAGACAATGATAAAAATAAGAATACACACACACACACACACACACACACACACACACACACTACAAATAGCTCTTATGTAAATAGATGCAAAAACTATTATCAAACATAATATAGCAGCATATAAAAAAATTATACATCATAATCAGGGAAATTTATCCCAGAAAGGCAACCATGGTTTAATATCCAAAAATCAATGCACTATATGATACTAATCAATAAAGGACAAAATACATGATTATTTAAACAGGTACTGACAAAGGATTTAGCAAAACCCAACACCCTTTCATGATACAATAACTCAAAAATAGGAATAAAAGGCTGTTACCTAAAATTCACAGAGGAAATCATCAAAAAGCTTACACTAACATAATACTAAATAGTAAAAGACCAAAAGTCTCGCTCCTAATATTGGGAACAAGACACAGATGTCCACTCTTCCTACTTCTATTCAGCATTGCAATGGGGATTCTAATTAGGACAGATAGGCAAGCAAAACAAATAAAAGACATTCACAATAGAAAGGAAGAAGTGAAGGTATCATTTTTCACAGATAGCATAATCTTGTCTAGAGAAGACTCCAATACAAACAAGCTGATCCTAAAGTTCATATAGAAATGCAAAGGATATGGCATAGACAAAATATCTTCATCAGAAAAATAAGGCTGTTGTTATTGTTCAGTCACTCAGTAGTGTCTGACTCATTTCAGCCTCAAGCACTGCAGCACGCCAGTCTTCTCTGTCCTTCACCATCTCCTGAAACTCAAACTCAGGTCCATTGAGTTGGTGATGCCATCCAACCATCTCATCCTCTGTCATCCCCTTCTCCTCCTGCCTTCAAACTTCCGCAGCATAACAGTCTTTTCCAATGAGTCAGCTCTTTGCATAAGATGGCCGAAGTATTGGAGTTTCAGCTTTAGCATCAGTCCTTCCAATGACTATTCAGGACTGACTTCCTTTAGGATGGACTGGTTTAATCACCTTGCAGTCTAAGGCACTTTCAATGTCTTGCCCAACACCACAGTCCAAAAGCATCAATTCTTCTGTGCTCAGCTTTCTTAATACTCCAACTCTCACATCTATACATGACAACTGGAAAAACTGTAGCCTTAACTAGATGGACCTTTGTTGGCAAAATAATGTCTCTGCTTTTCAATATGTTGTCTGGGTTGGTCATAGCTTTCCTTCCAATGAACAAGTGTCTTTTGATTTTATGGCTGCAGTCACCATCTGCAGTGATTTTGGAGCCCAACAAAATAAAGTCTGTCACTGTTTCCATTGTTTCCCTTTCTATTTGCCACAAACTGATGGGACCAGATGCCATGATCTTAGCTTTTTGATTGATATGAGTTTTAAGACAACTTTTTCACTCTCTTCTTTCACTTTTATCAAGAAGCTCTTTAGTTCTTCTTTGCTTTCTGGTGGTATCATCTGCATATGTGTGGTAATTGATATTTCTCCTGGCAATCTTGATTCCAACTTGTGCTTCATCCAGCCTGACATTTTGCATGATGTACTCTGCATATAAGTTAAATAAGCAGGGTGAAAGTATACAGCCTTGACATACTCCTTTCCCAATTTGGAACCAGTCCATTGTTTCATGTCTAGTTCTAACTGTTGCTTCTTGACTTGCATACAGATTTCTCAGGAGGTAGGTCAGGTGGTCTGGTATTCCCATCTCTTTAAGAATTTTCCACAGTTTGCTGTGATTCACAGAATCAAAGACTTTGATATAGTCAATAAAGCAGAAGTAGATGTTTTTCTGGAGCTCTCTTGCTTTTCAATGATCCAGTGGGTGTTGGCAATTTGATCTTTGGTTCCTCTGTCTTTTCCAAATTCTGCTTGAACATCTGGAAGTTCATGATTCATGTACTGTTGAAGCCTGTCTTGGAGAATTTTGAGCATTACTTTACTAGCGTGTGAGATGAGTGCAATTGTGTGGTAGTTTGAACATTCTTTGGAATTGGAATGAAAACCGACTTTATCTAGTCCTGTGGCCATGGGTGAGTTTTCCAAATTTGCTGGCATATTGAGTGCATCACTTTCACAGCATCATCTTTTAGGATTTGAAATAGCTCAACTGGCATCAGTTCCACTAGCTTATTTGTAGTGATGCTTCCTAAGGCCCACTTGACTTTGAACTCCAGGGTGTCTGGTTCTAAGTGAGTATTCACACCATTGTGGTCATCTGGGTCATTAAGATATTTTTTGCATAGCTCTTCTGTGTATTCTTGCCACCTTTTCTTACTATCTTCTACTTCTGTTAGGTCCATACCATTTCTGTCATTTATTGGCATG
Organism: Nanger dama; assembly: GCA_917880005.1. Lineage (NCBI taxonomy): Eukaryota > Metazoa > Chordata > Mammalia > Artiodactyla > Bovidae > Nanger > Nanger dama. The sequence goes on along the minus strand of CAKJTW010000044.1, from coordinate 3,251,505 downwards.
GCTCAAGTGCTTTATTGGCACGGGTCGTGACTCTACCTGGCATGGCTCATAGTTTCATTGACATAGACAAGGGTGTGATCCATGTGATCAGTTTGGTTAGTTTTCTGTGAAGGTAGATTTCATTCTGTCTGCCCTCAGATGAAGGAGGATAAGAGGTTTGTGGAAGCTTTCTGATGGGAAGGACTGGCTGTGGGGAAAATTGGGTCTTGCTCTGGTGGGCTGGGCCGTGCTTGAAGCTCATTAAACATTTCAACCAATCTTCTGCTGATGGGTGAGGCTGTGTTCCCTCCTTGTAGTTTGGCTTGAGGCCAAAATGTGATAAGGATAATGGTTCAGTTCAGTTCAGTTGTTATTCAGTCATGTCTGACTCTTTGCAACCCCATTGACTGCAGCATGCCAGGCCTCCCTGTCCATTTTGAACTCCCAGAGTTCACTCAAACTCATGTCCACTGAGTCTATGATGCCATCCAACCATCTCATCCTCTGTCATCTCCTTCTCTTCTCACCTTCAATCTTTCCCAGAATCAGGGTCTTTTCCAATGAGTCAGCTCTTGGCATCACGTGGCCAAAGTATTGGAGCTTCAGCTTCAGCATCATTCCTTCCAGTGAACATTCAGGGCTGATTTCCTGTAGGATGGATTGGTTGGATCTCCTTGCAGTCCAAGGGATTCTTTAGAGTATTCTCCAACACCACAGTTCAAAAGCATCAAACCTTGACTAGATGGCCCTTTGTTGGCAAAGTAATGTCTCTGCTTTTTAATATGCTGTGTAGGTTAGTCATAGCTTTTCTTCCAAGGAGCAAGCATCTTTTAATTTCATGACTGCAGCCACCATCTGCAGTGATTCTGGAGCCCCCAAAATAAAGTTTCTCACTGTTTCCATCGTTTCCCCATCTATTTTCCATGAAATGATGGGACCGAATGCCATGATCTTAGTTTTCTGAATGTTGAGCATTAAGCCAACTTTCTTCACTCTCCTCTTTCACTTTCATCAAGAGGCTGTTCAGTTCTTCTTCACTTTCTACCATAAGGGTGGCATCATCTGCATATCTGAAGTGATTGATATTTCTCCTTGCAATCTTGATTCCAGCTTGTGTTTCTTCCAGCCCAGCATTTCTCATGATGTACTCTGCATATAAGTTAAATAAACAGGGTAACAATATAGAGCTTTGACATACTCCTTTTCCTATTTGCAACCAGTCTGTTGTTCCATGTCCAGTTCTAACTGTTGCTTCCTGACCCGCCTACAGATTTCTTAGGAGGCAGGTCAGGTGATCTGGTATTCTTATCTCTTTCAGAATTTTCCAGTTTGTGGTGATCCAACAGTCAAAACTTTGGCAGTCAATAAAGCAGAAATTGATGTCTTCCTGGACCTCTCTAGCCTTTTGGATGATCCAACAGATGTTGGCAATTTGATCTCTGATTCCTCTGCCTTTTCGAAAATCAGCTTGAACATCTAGAATTTCATAGTTCATGTATTGTTGAAGCCTGACTTGGAGAATTTTGAGCATTACTTTACTAGCATGTGAGAAGAGTGCAATTGTGTTGACTTATCTTAGGCTGCAGGGACCAGAGATACTGGGTGTACATTATTTCCTCTGTGATGCTACACAGTTATATTAACTAAAGCAGCTAGAGAGGATAACAAAGTTGTTCTCAGATCACACATGTGTCTCACATAAAGTTTTAAGGGAGATTTGATTTGATTGAATAACCAACTTAAATCTTACTTTTTCTTTTTTATGTGATTTAAAAATTTTAATTTTTAAATTGAGATATACTTCATGTGGAATATTATATGTTTTGGGTGTGCAACATAGTGGTTTGCAACTTTAAAGGTTATGTTCCATTTATAAGATAAAATATTGGCTGTATTCCCCATGCGTGGGCCTTCCGTCATAGCTCAATTGGTAAAGAATCTGCCTGCAGTTCAGGAGACCCTGGTTTGGTTCCTGGGTCAGGAAGATCCACTGGAGAATAGATGGGCTACCCCCTCCAGAATTCTTGGGCTTCCCTTGTGACTCAGCTGGTAAAGAATCCACTTGCAATGAGGGAATCCTGGGTTCAACTCCTGGGTTGGGGAAGATCTCCTTTAGAAGGGAAAGGCTACCCACTCCAGTGTTCTGGCCTGGAGAATTTTATGGGCTGTATAGTCCTTGGGATCACAAAGAGTCAGACACAGTTGAGTGACTTTCACTTTTCATATTCCCTGTGTTATATATTTTTTAACCCTGATGGGAAAACTGCTAAGTCAAATTTACAAAACAGGCTTAGTAATACATTTTTCTTGGGATAATTGAATTTTCATGATTTCTATGTTACTGGATCTGTCTCTGTCCTCAATCGAAACCCTTAAGCCTTACCATTCATTACATACACTTAGGATTTCATTCACTCGAACATATAAGATTTCATCAAAACTTTTGTTAAACACTTACTATGGGCCAGGTGCTATTTTGTGTTAGAAAATGTAAGCAGCATAGTATTTACCTCTTGCCCCCAGGGTCTTTGCTTCATATTAAACCATGAATTAAGCTTATTTTTCCTAATTGAAGAAAAGTAAATCACAAGCTTGTATGTATCTTAGATTTTAGAAAGACTGTGGTTTTTTTTTTTATATAATCAAAACATATCTTTAGTTTTCCTTTCTCAAAATTATTAATTTACTTTATTCTGTCATCTGTTGTAATGTTGTATTTTAATCTTTTCAGAAATTTAATGTATTGCCAAAGGATTTCACCTACTCAGTAACTATTTGGAGGAAAATATGTTAGAAGTCATAAATAAATGAAAGCACATGAACTTGAGGTCAGCCTGCATTGGATGTATTTGTATTAAATAAAATAAAATAATATATATTCATACTGACAAATATGAGCATAGCAAATATGAGAAAAGTAAATCACAAGCTTGTATATATCTTAGATTTTAGAAAGACTGTGGATTTTTTTTATAATCAAAACATATCTTTAGTTTTTCTTTCTCAAAATTATTAATTTATTTTATTCTGTCATCTGTTGCATTTGTTGTATTTTAATCTTTTCAGAAATTTAATGTTTTGCCAAAGGATTTCACCCACTCAGTAACTATTTGGAGGAAAAATGTTAGAAGTCATAAATAAATAAAAGCACATGAACTTGAGGTCAGCCTGCATTGGATGTATTTGTATTAAATAAAATAAAATAATATATATTCATACTGACAAATATGAGCATATTATCTCTGAAAATAAATAAGAAACTAGAGGGAAAGTGGAACAAATAATAGATGGCTGATCCAAAGGCAGGAAGGAGATTTTTCAAAATCCCTTTATACTTTCCATTTTTAAACCATGTGACTGGTCAATGGCATAAAAATATAACATTAAAAAAAAAAAACCTCCTGTGGATTCTTGAGCTCCACCTACCAGCAGAGTCAGAATAATTTTTGTCATGGTCTGCTGGAGGTTGCTACACCCACCAAAATTTGAGGCACATTGAAAACAGCCTGGTGTAGCCCACTCAGCCCTTGGACTTCACACTGCGGGTAGAGGGGTACCATACCAAAGAATGTAGCGTGAGCAGCCTGAACCATCATTTGGTGAGCCTGGAGACTGTGTTGACTGTAGGTTCTAGGATCATAGCATGGATGGCAGTGAGGAGTGCAACTAGGTGACTGAGAGTGGCCAAAATGGGAGCTTGTGGAGATCTGATCCAGAACAGTGACAATGCTGTCTCAATAGCAGTTAGTAATCTAAGGGAGGAACTGGATCACACTGGTAACTGCTGAGCACACTCCCCTCAGTGGCCCTACTGACTGCGTTGCTTGTGGCTCAGTTCATCAATCAGAGTTTCTACTATTTTGGTTCTTATGACCCTGCTTCTGCTGCCATTGCCAATTCCTTTTCTCTTTTCCTCTCTCTAGTTTTGTTTCTGATGCTTCTACAGCCTCATGGATTTTCTAGAATTTTCTGTGTGCTTAATACTTTCAAAAGAACTTATATTGGGGCATCTGAATGGGTGACCAGCTCCATTCAAGACTGCACTCTACCTTGAGCTCCTGTTGCCAAAATTCACCTCGGTTAACCAGTGCTGAATACAAATACAGAGACAGAATTTGGGTTGAAGTAGAAAAGGGAGCAACTTCACTTTCACTTTTCACTTTCATGCACTGGAGAAGGAAATGGCAACCCATTCCAGTCTTCTTGCCTGGAAAATCCCAGGGATGTGGAAGCCTGGTGGGCTGCTGTCTATGGGGTTGCACAGAATCAGACACAACTGAAGCGCCTTAGCAGCAGCAGCAGCAGCAGAAAAGAGTAGCTTTTACTGCTTTGCTAGGCAGAGGTAGGGCACAGTGAGCTAATGCCCTAAAATTGTGTGATCCACCCTGAAAGGGGTAGTGAGGGGTAGTGTTCAGGAGTTGGGCATAGTCATCATGGACATTTTTCTGATGGTTGATGTTGACGTAATTAAGAGTCAGCATCATCAACCTGGTTCCAACTAATCTGGAGTCTATGTGCTTGTGGGCAGCATACAGTTAAATTCTCCCATCTGCTGGGAGTTTCAGTATCTGCAAAATATGTATCTGCTCAAAGGGCATGACTCAGAATACTGTCCATAGTTCTTGAGGGGAACTAAAGGTCCTTGACTTTGTTTAAGGGCTAAAGTATTATTTTGACTTGAGTGTTTTCCTCTCCTTCTGCACTTTCTCACTTCTGATTAAAGAAATTACTGAAGGAGTCTGTGGACACAATAAGCCACAGTAAATATATAACTTGCAACACAAAATAAATTTAAGGAATGGCACAAAAATGTAGGGGTTTAACATATGAAAACACTTTTGGTAGTGACCTTCAGTTTTATTTGTAATAATAGAATCATATTGGACTAAAGAGAAATGAAGTCCCCTTCCACTGGTACCATCACAGGACAAAATAAACAAAATGCTTTTTTCTTGGAAAACTCAAGTGCACAGGGAGACCCCCTTCCCCCATATTCTTGCCTTGTTTATCCACTCCTATATTAACTATCCCTCAGGCTTGTTTAGACTGTCTCCTGGAGAGAGAATAATTGTATATCTTTAGCATTTAACTCATGTGAATGAAGTGACATTTCCCAAAGTGCAATGTGGCTCAGCGTGTGATATTTAGTCTATAGGGTACTACACAACATGACAGAAAAATAGCAAATGGCTCCTATCCTGAGATCTGGCCCCAAAAGCAATGTATTAAGGTAGAGCTCTTTCGCTTAGAATTAAGTTGCTGTCCTTAGGAGGGGCTCATTGGTCTGCTCCAATTTTATTGTTCTTTCTTTTTTGGTTGAAATTTTCTTGCGATAATTGCAGACTCATAGGTAGCTGTAGAAATAATACTAAGAAATCCTTTGTATATGTTGCCAATTTTCCCTAGTGGTAGAAGTTTTTATATCTTATAAAATTTTATATATTTTTACCCATTGTGCAAAATATAACATCACAGCCACCATATTGGCATTGGTATAATCCATCATCTTATTCAGATTTCCCCAGTTTTATTTATATTCACATATATATGTTTATTAGTTTCCACACAATTTTATCACCTGTGTAGGTTGGTATAGCCACTGCAAGAGTAAAGATACTGAACAGCTATAACACCACAAAGACTCCTTGTGTTTCCTGTTTAATAACTTCACCTGCTTCTTTCTTCCAGAACCCTGGCAACCATAATCTGTCCTCCATTTCTGGTTGTTTTTTTTTTTAATTTAAAAAATGGTAAAGAATGAAAAACAGTGCATACCCTTTTGGGATTAGTATTTTTCTCACTAACCATAATTTCCTGGAAATTCATCCAACTTGTTGCAAGTATCAATATTTCCCGAGTAGAATTCCATGACATGTGTGTACAACAATTTGTCCATTTATTTGTTGAAGGACATCTAGGCTGATTCCACTTTGGGCAATTATTAATGCAAAAGAGCTTCTGACATTCATGGACATAAGTTTTTTATCTATGAACATAAGTTTTCGTTTCTCTGAAATAAATGTCCAAGCATGAAATTGCTAGTTCATATGATAATTTCATATTCAGTTTTATAAGAAACTGAGAAACTGTTTTGCAGAATGGCTGTACTATTTTCTATCCTCACCATCAATGTATGAGAGATCCAGTGTCTCTGCATCCTTACCAGCAATTGGTGTCAGGATTTTTTTCTTTCAGCTATTCAGATATGTATGCAGAGATATCTCATTGTGGTTTTAATTAGCATTTTCAGATGGTTAATGATGTTGCACAAATTATAGTCTTATTTGCCATCTATATATGCTCTTTGGTGAAAATTTCTTCATGATTTGTGCCCATTTTCTAATTAGGTTGTTTGATTTACTTTTGTATTTTAAGAGATCTTATATGTCTTTTGTCAGATATGTGGTTTGCAACTGTTTTTCTTTAAGTCTGCTGCTGCTGCTGCTAAGTCGCTTCAGTCGTGTCCGACTCTGTGCTACCCCATAGATGGCAGCCCACCAGGCTCCCTTGTCCCTGGGATTCTCTAAGCAAGAACACTGGAGTGAGTTGCCATTTCCTTCTCCAATGCATGAAAGTGCAAAGTGAAAGTGAAATCGCTCAGTCGTGTCCGACCCTTAGTGACCCCATGGACTGCAGCCTACCAGGCTCCTCCGTCCATGGGATTTTCCAGGCAAGAGTACTGGAGTGGGGTGCCATTGCCTTCTCCATTCTTTAAGTCTATAACTTGTCTTTTCAAAGCAAAGTTTTCTATTTCAATGAGGTCCAATTTCTTAATTTTTTCTTTTATGAATTGTACTTTGGGGATAAGTATCAGAATTCTAACTAGTCCTATATCCTAGTCCTAAAGATTTCCCCCTATTTTTCCCTAAATCTTTTATAGTTTCACATTTGAAAATTGTTAATGACCCATTTTGAATTCTTATTATATAGGGTGTGAGCTTAAAATGTGTGTGTTAGTCACTCAGTTGTGTCCAACTCTTTATGAACTATGGTCTGTAGCCCACCAGGATCCTCTGTCCATGGAATTCTGCAGGGAAGAATACTGGAGTGGATAGCCATTCCCTTCCCCAGGATATCTTCCCAATCCAGGGATTGAACCTGCATCTTCTGCTTTGCAGGCAGATTCTTTACCATCTGAGCCACCAGGAAAGCCCATGAGATTAAATAGAAGGTTGTTTTTTTTTTTTTTAATATGATTGATTCTGTTGATTATGAACCAATTTATTCGGTGGCACTGGTTGAAAAGCTATTCTTCCTTCACTTAAGTTGGCTTTGCATCATTGTAAAAAATCAGTCGAGCCTATTTGCTTCTGGGTTCTTATTTTGTCCCATTGCTCCATGTGTCTATCCCTCCACACTGTCCACAGGGTCATGATTACTGTCCCCATGCAGTAATGCTGCACATCAGGCAGAGGAATTCCTCTCACTTTATTCTTCTTTATTGATTGTGTTAGGTACTCTAGGGTCTTTCCTCTCCATATTCATTTTACACTAGGCTTGTCTATATTTACCAAAAGCCTTCATAAGATTTTGGTAGGTATAAGTGAAACCTCTAGATCAATTTGGTGAGAATCAACATCATGAGTATTCTGAAACTTTCAGCTCATTGATGCATTATGCCTCTCTATATATTTAGGTCTTCTTTGATTGCTTTCATCAGCATTTTGTCATTTTCATCACACAAATTTTGTACATACTTTGTTAATTTATACTTATGTATATCAGTCAATTTAGAGTGAGTGTGAATTGTATTGTGTTTTTAGTTTTAGTTTCTACATTTTCATTGTTACTATTTTCATTAGTATATAGATATCAGATTGATTTGGAGTGTTAATCTTGTGTTGTGTGCTGTGCTGAACGCACTTCTATGTTCTGCAAGTTTGCTTTATAGATTACTTGAAATTTATTAAACAATCACATCATCTGAAATGTGGACAGTTTTATTCCTTCCTTTCTAACACTCATGACTTCCATTTCACCTATTGCACTGACTAGAGAGGCACCCAGCATTATATTGAATAAGAGTGGGGAAAATGGACTCATTGCCTTGTTCCCATTTTAGGGGAAAAATATTCAGTCTTTCACCATTTGTATGATGTTTGCAATAGATTGGTAGATGTTCTTTATGAATCGAGGTAAACCCTCCTTATCCTTTTTTCTTCCCTTTCTTCTTCTCCTGATATTTTGTTTTGCTTTTATTTATAATTAATTTACTTTTAATTGGAGGATAATTGCTTTACAAAGTTGTGTTGGTTATGCCTTACATCAACATGAATCAGCCATTGATATGCATCTGTACCCTCCCTCTGGAACCTCCCTCTCACCCCATCCCATGCTCTGAATCCTCTTTATTTTTAATTTGCTTGTGATTGTCATGGTGATGTCTCTGGGGTTTTGGTAATTTTTTTTTCTTCTTCTGGGTGGTGTTACACAAGTGCTACACAAAGCATCACATTTTCTGCTAAATCACTACATATTTATATTTTGTGAACTTTTCTACACACATGTCATATGTTAATAAAAACTTTATATACCTGATAGTTTCCTAGAATCAAATGTAAAAAAAAACCAAACAAACCCAAAACAAGAAGAAAGAAAACATGAAAAATTTCTAAAAGCATTACCAGAGAGAAAAACTTACAGATAGCAAGATTCAGATTAATATTAGTCTTTCATTAACAAAAAAACACCTGGAGAAACAGGCAAATTTGGCCTTGGAATATGGAATGAAGCAGGGCAAGATTAATAGAGTTTTGCCAAGAAAATGCACTGGTCATAGCAAACACCCTCTTCCAAAAACACAAGAGAAGACTATACACGTGGACATCACTAGAAGGTCAACACCAAAATCAGATTGATTCTATTCTTTGCAGCCAAAGATGGAAAAGCTCTATACAGTCAACAAACAAGACCAGGAGCTGACTATGGCTCAGATCATGACCTCCTTATTGCCAAATTCAGACTTAAATTGAAGAAAATAGGGAAAACCACTAGACCATTTGGTTATGACCTAAATCAAATCCCTTATGATTATACAGTGGAAGTGAGAAATAGATTTAAGGGCCTAGATCTGAAGATAGAGTGCCTGATGAACTATGGACAGAGATTCATGACATTGTACAGGAGACAGGGATCAAGATCATCCCCATGGAAAAGAATTGCAAAAAAGGAAATGGGTGTCTGACAAGGCCTTACAAATATCTGTGAAAAGAAGAGAAGCAAAAAGCAAAGGAGAAAAGGAAAGATATAAGCATCTGAATGCAGAGTTCCAAAGAATAGCAAGAAGAGATAAGAAAGCCTTCCTCAGCAATCGATGCAAAGAAATGGAAGAAAACAACAGAATGGGAAAGACTAGAGATCTCTTCAAGAAAATTAGAGATACCAAGAGAACATTTCACACAAAGATGGGCTCGATAAAGGACAGAAATGGTAGGGACCTAACAGAAGCAGAAGATATTAAAAAGAGGTAGCAAGAATACATGGAAGAACTGTACAAAAAGATCTTCAAGACCCAGATAACCATGATGGTATGATCACTCACCTAGAGCCAGACATCCTGGAATGTGAAGTCAAGTGTGCCTTAGAAAGCATCACTATGAACAAAGCTAGTAGAGGTGATGGAATTCCACTTGAGCTATTTCAAATCCTGAAAGATAATGCCGTGAAGTGCTGCACTCAATATGCCAGCAAATTTGGCACTCATCTCACATGCTAGTAAAGGAATGCTCAAAATTTTCCACGCCAGGCTTCAGCAGTATGTGAACCGTGAACTTCGAGATGTTCAAGCTGGTTTTAGAAAAGGCAGAGGAGCCAGAGATCAAATTGCCAACATCTGCTGGATCCTCGCAAAAGCTAGAAAGTTCCAGAAAAAACATCTATTTCTGCTCTATTGACTATGCCAAAGCCTTTGACTGTGTGGATCACAATAAACTGTGGAAGATTCTGAAAGAGATGGGAATACCAGACCACCTAACCTGCCTCTTGAGAAACCTATATGCAGGTGAGGAAGCAACAGTTAGAACTGGACATGGAACAACAGACTGGTTCCAAATAGGAAAAGGTACATCAAGGCTGTATATTGTCCCCTGCTTATTTAACTTCTATGCAGAGTACATCATGCAAAACACTGGGTTGGAAGAAGCACAAGCTGGAATCAAGATTGCCGGGAGAAATATCAATCACCTCAGATATGCAGATGACACCACCCTTATGGCAGAAAGTGAAGAGGAACTAAAAGCCTCTTGATGAAAGTGAAAGCGGAGAGTAAAAAGTTGGTTTAAAGCTCAACATTCAGAAAACGAAGATCATTTCATCCGGCCCCATCATCACTTCGTGGGAAGTAGATGGGGAAACAGTGGAAGCAGTGTCAGACTTGATTTTGGGGGCTCCAAAATCACTGCAGATGGTGACTGCAGCCATGAAATTAGAAGACGCTTACTCCTTGGAAGAATAGTTATGACCAATCTAGGTAGCATATTGAAAAGCAGAGACATTACTTTGCCAGCAAAGATCCATCTAGTCGACGCTATGGTTTTTCCAGTGGTCATGTATGGCTGTGAGAATTGATGGTTTAGAACTGTGGTGTTGGAGAAGAGTCTTGAGAGTCCCTTGGACTGCAAGGAGATCCAACCAGTCCATTCTGAAGGAGATTTCTTTGGAGGGAATGATGCTGAAGCTGAAACTCCAGTACTTTGGCCACCTCATGCGAAGTGTTGACTCATTGGAAAAGACTCTGATGCTGGGAGTGATTGGGGGCAGGAGGAGAAGGGGACGACAGAGGATGAGATGGCTGGATGGCATCACTGACCCGATGGATGCGAGTCTGAGTGAACTCCGGTAGTTGGTGACGGACTGGGAGGCCTGGCGTGCTGTGATTCATGGGGTTGCAAAGAGTCAGACATGACTGAGCGACTGACCTGAACTGAACTGAACAAGAATAAATCCAAGAAGTTAATGGGAGAACATTTTAAATGCGAAAGAAGCGTATTTAAAAGTGAATTCTATACTCAAGCAAACCATTTACATGTAAGAGCCAAATGATAACTCTTAGATGATCAAAAACTCAGGATTTTTACCAAAAACAGACTCTGTGGAAGTTCAGCTGAAATTATATTTCAGCAAGGGAAAATAAATGCAAGAAGAAACAGGATATTAAAAAATAATGATCAAATATACTAGTGTAAGATACTTTTGCATAGGTGACTTGATTTTCAGTTTTTTACAGTATAAATCTGGTAGTAAAATGCCAGATAATAACATAGAGGAAGATAAGGAGGAGTAGAGATATATCAAGACTTTTGTTTTGTTTGGGAGGATATAGATATTGATCATTTATTTTGTTCAAGTATGTTTGTTAATAACTTAAAGGCAACACCAAGAAAGAAAGAGAATGTATAGCTTTCAATTACAAGTTTAAAACTGAACAAAAGTTATGAAAGATAAAGCAAGGAATAGCTTGAAGTTATGCCATCAAAATCTAAAACCTACTTCTTTGTGTATATTTGTATTTCTTTCAAGAGATCTAATTATATGAAAATAATAATTATATGAAAACAGTACCTTCCATTGAAAATATATGAGAAGCAGGAGTTTTCATCATTTTCAGTGGAGTAGTGAGATTCTTATTTAAGATCAGATTTGTGCTTATTTAAATATCTCCCATCTGTATGTCTTCTTTGGAGAAATGCCTATTTAGTTCTTTGGCCCATTTTTTGATTGGTTCGGTTATTTTTCTGGAGTTGAGCTGCATAAGTTGCTTGTATATCTTTGAGATTAGTTGTTTCTCAGTTGTTTCATTTGCTATTGTTTTCTCCCATTCAGAAGGCTGTCTTTTCACCTTGCTTATAGTTTCCTTTGTTGTGCAGAAGCTTTTAATTTTAATTAGATCCCATTTGTTTGTTTTTGCTTTTATTTCCATTATACTGGGAGGTGGATCATAGAGGATCCTGCTGTGATTTATGTCGGAGAGTGTTTTGCCTATGTTTTCCTCTAGGAGTTTTATAGTTTCTGGTCTTACATTAAAAAAAAAAATTTTTTAAATAAAGAAATAACTATCTCCCAAAAGATTGAAAATGGATTGTGGAATATGGTTCCTTTCACAAGTGAAAACACCCCCAAATCAATCCAATATCTATATACTTAGCAATGAACATGAGTAAAATGAATATGGAGAGGAAAGACCCTAGAGTACCTAAGGCAATCAATAAAGAAGAATGAAGTGAGAGGAATTCCTCTGCCTGATGTGCAGCATTACTGCATGGGGACAGTAATCATGACCCTGTGGACAGTGTGGAGGGACAGACACATGGAGCAATGGGAGAAAATAAGAACCCAGAAGCAGATCTGCAAATAGGCTTGACTGATTTTTTACAATGATGCAAAACAAACTTAAGTGAAGGAAGAATAGCTTTTCAACCAGTGCCACCAAATAAATTGGTTCATAATCAACAGAATCAATCATAGTAAAAAAAAATTTACTTCTATTTAATCACATGGGCTTTCCTGGTGGCTCAGATGGTAAAAGAATCTGCCTGCAAAGAAGATGCAGGTTCAATCCCTGGGTTGGGAAGATACCCTCATAGTCATGGAAAGAGTATGAAATGCAGTACTTGAGTGCAATCTCAAAGACGACAGAATGATCTCAGTTCATTTCCAAGTCAACCATACAACATCACAGTAATCCAAGTTTATCTAGTTGAATCTAGCTTCAATCCAAGTTGAAGCTAACCAGTTCTATGAAGACCTATAAGGCCTTCTAAGACTAACACAAAAATGATATCATTTTCATCATAGGAGTTGTTGCTGTTCAGTTACTTAGTGGTGTCTGACTCTTTGCAACCCCATGGACTGTAGCATGCCAGGCTTCCCTGTCTCTCACCATCTCCTGGAGCTTGCTCAAACTCATGTCCATTGAGCCAGTGATGCCATCCAAACATCTCATCATCTGTCAGTCCCTTCTCCTCCTGTCTTCACTCTTTCCCAGTATAGGGTCTTTTCCAGTGAATCAGTTCTTTGCATCAGGTGGCTAAAGTAGTCAGCATATTAAAAAGGAGAGACATCACTTTGTCAACAAAGGTCCATATAATCAAAGCTATGCTTTTTCTAGTAGTCATGTAGAGATGTGAGAACTGGACATAATGAAAGCTGAGAAACAAAGAACTGATGTTTTTGAACTGTGGTATTGGAGAAGACTCTTAGGAGTCCCTTGGACAGCAAGGAGATCAAACTAGTCAAGCCTAAAGGAAATCAGTCCTGAATACGAAAAGACTGATGCTGAAGCTTAAACTCCAGTACTTTGGCCACCTGATGTGGTGTCAACTCATTGGAAAAGACCTTGATGCTGGAAAAGACTGAAAGCAAGAGGTAAAGGGGGTGACAGGATGAAATGGTTAAATAGCTTTACTGACTCAGTGGACATGAGTTTGAGCAAACTTCAGCAGATAGTGAAAGACAGGGAAGCCTTATGTGCTACAGTCCACGGTGTCTCAAAGAGTCAGACATGACTTAGTGACTGAACAACAGCAAAACTGGTGCCCAAGTGAAGGGTGAAAGCCTGCAGAGTAAGCTGAATGGCAGCTATACATACTAATTAATGACCTATAATATTAGCTCACAAAGCTCGTATAGCTAGCAATTCATATTAATAGTCAAATCAACAACTTCTAGTTGCAAATGTGAATGTATTATCTTCTGTCTAGAGAAATAAAAGATAAAATGTGATAACACAGGGACTCTTAAAGGAGCTGTATTTTCTGTTTATAAATATTGAGAAAAATAAATCAAATTTAAATGTCTGACCAAGTAGATATGTTAAATTTATTTATAAAGATAACCACTTAATAGGATCATTTGGATATAGAATTTTGGAAAAAAGTTTTAATAATATAGTAAATAATACATATAAAAACAGTATAAGTAGAAATATATTTAAAAATATATATTTTAATAAAATGTATATTTATATCTATATTCATATTTATATACAGAGAAGGTACAGGGAACATGAAATGTGAATGTAAGCTCATGCTTCCTGTACTGCATTTTTTGATGCTGTGGCTTTTTGTTTGTGTTTTTAGTTTCACTTTTAATTTTCCCAATTTTCTAATTGAATTAAAATGTGTGGTGAGTGTATGAAAAACAAAAGAAGGAATGCATCCATGAAAAGAATAGCAAAAGAGATCACTTATATACATGCATGCTCAGCCGTGTCTGACTCTTTGTGACACTATGGACTGTAATCCACCAGGCTCCTCTGTCCATAGGATTATCCCTGCAAGAGTACCGGAGTAGGTTGCCATCTACTCTTCGAGGGGATCTTCTCATCCCAAAGAATGAACCTGTGTTTCTGCACCTTCTGCATCAGTTTCTTTAAGCCACCAAAGAGATCACAGCAACTACTTAATCAAAGTGTCTCCACAGTCTTTCACAGAACTCCAAAACAAAACAAAAAAAAAGAGAAAAGAATCAACAACCATATAAATTAGCAAGAAAAATAAATAAAACCACAGAAAATATCTAACAAAATAAAACTGAAAGGTTATGAACACTATAAAAGCATACATGAAAACCAATAAATCCCCAAGCATTCTATTCAGTGGAGTTCAAGCTTCCACTGGAAGCATTTTAGGTGAGTAGAGGAATTTGAATATACTCTATGGAAGAGAGAAGCAACAAACCCTAAGACTGAACAAAGACCCCTTGAAGGGGACTCCTAGTATTTTAAAGAACTGATTTCAGGAAAGATATTCAAAAGTACATGGGTCTTGATAAGTGATAGTCTCCAAAATACATTGCTTCTTAGGTAGAAAGTGGGTAATGATGTTGAAAACAGAGATGATGATGAGTCCTTTGGGTACTGGTTGGTGAAGAGAGGAAGAAGCAAAAAAAGGAAATTTAGCTTTCGTAAAGACAAAAAAAAAAACAACAAGAATTCAAAGGGCCCACAGCCAATCCCTTCCTATGCAGACAAATGGTAACTTAGCAGACTTGAGTTGCTAAAACCATGCACATTCCTAACAAAAGCCTGTAGCTAGCTTCTGAGAGGTAAGCTCTAAGCCTTAGGAATATTCTCTCCGATAGGAATTGTTTTAGGAAGACTTGTTTGATTATAGTTTATACTAGCAAAACTGATCTATGTTAATGATTCTTTCGCTCAAAAGTGGCTGGAGTCTGGGTAGTAGAGGTAGGCGATGCAGTTGCTGCACGACTGTGTTAATGACACCTAATAAAACCTCTGGACATCAAGACCCAAGTGAGCTCCCCTGGTTGGCACCACTCCACACCTCTTGTCACACATCATTACTGTGTTAGTGTCACCCTGGTAGGATTCACACTTGGAAACTTGTACTTGGCTTCTCCTGGATTTTGCTGCATGCATCTTTTCTTGTTCATTTTAAGCCCTCACTTTGCTGTAACCAGGAAGGCAATAGCTTTTGTGAGTCCTATGCGTCCTTGGGGATCCCTAATCCACTCATTAAAAAGTCATCTATTAAATAAACTACACTGTTGCACTTTGCTATACTGAAAAAGAAAAAAAAAAGTGTGATCTAGAACTAGGAATCTTGTAATTCACCCTGAAACACCAAATGTATTCATAAAATGAATGAACAAACATAATATTGATCTATTTAAAGCTACTATAAGAAGAAAACAAAAATGAGAATCAATATATATCAATTGAAGAACATTCCTAATCCAGTAAACAACCAAAGATCAGAAAAAAACTGTAGTACAGCCCTCTAAACTGAAGTAGAGAGACTTCAAAAAATATTAAATATTGAATCACATACAAAAAAGTAAGACTAGAAAAGAAGTACCTCTCCCCAAACAGGAAATAAATGGAAAGAGATTTTGAATTCTCAGAAGAAAAAATGGAATAAAAATCAAATAAGCAATGAAAACTAGCTTACAAGTTGCCCAGGAATAACAGATTTGGATAAAATATGAAACTTGGCACTGAAAAAGAAGCAGTAAAACATCCAAGAGAAAGAAAATTTGATTTATGAAAAATCAGAAGGATCTATCAAAGCAGTTGATAGAAAGTAGGTATAAGAGAGCCAGCATTCTTATAATTGTAATCTCTGAATATGAAAACAAAACAGTAGAATAGAGCAAACATTTAAAACTATGATCCAAGACACATTTTACTAATAAAAAGAAGAAAGTAGCCTGGAATTAACATATTGAAAAGTTCTACAACATACATGGAAAATCTAACCCAGAGTGATTAACTCTAAAACAAAACTTTCGGATTTTAAAGATTAAAAAAAAAAAAAAGTAGGTCCTCCAGGATCAAAAAGACCAAATGACATACAAAGGCAAGAGAAATAGGCTGCCATCAGGCATCCCAAAACTGACAAAAAACTCAAGCAACACAGGTGAACCATTTTTAAGACACTCAAGAAAATAAAGTGGGACAAAGAATTTATATCTAGTCAAACTATCCTTTAAATAACAAGTTTACAGAAAACAGGTTTAAACAGATACAATTCAGAAAATACTGTATTCATGAGATCTTCCTGAAGAATACGAATTTGAGTCAACAACAGGGTGACTGGAGACCCTTTTTGAGGAGCTGATAACTATGAGATGCTTAAAGGGTGCTTCAAGCTCATGCTTGTTTCTCGTGTTCTGAGACCAGGACCTGGTACAGGGCAGTAAGCTCCATCTGTACCATGCAACAGATGCTTTGAAGGAAAAGAAAGGAATGATAAACCCTCCCATGTGTGACACTTGAGTAGGCTTTAGCCATGAGGCATCATGAACCCTCACTATTGGAAGATGATGTAGAAAGGGATGACAGAAACTGATTCAAACGAAGTAACCTTGCTATGAAAGTTGTTCCAAAAGGTCAGCAGTAGTTGGATATACTATAACTAAAGTGCTTGGGCAAGTCAGTCTGGATCCAAGCCAGTATCAAAGGCTCCTGGGATACCTGAAATGCTAGCAAAAACATGGACTGACAGGGGAATCAAATTCAGACAGCAATGATCCCACACTCCTACAGGCAAAATTGAATGGACCCTAGGAAACTATTTCCTTCTGGAAATTAATATGGACTGGCGATGCACTCCAGTATTATTGCCTGCAGAATCCCATGGACAGAGGATGGACAGAGGAGCCTCATCCATGGGGTTGCACAGAGTCAGACAGGACTGAGTAATTAACACGTTCACTTTCTCTTACTCTGGTCCCTATACTCATTATTGTACCTCCAACCTAAGACTAAATGCTAAATGCCATTCATCATCATACTTTCCCAGTTCCTCTGACAACTTCTCTAATGTGAGTTAATTATCTGGTACTTGTATACCACTGAGAAGAGCTTTGAAAATCATTATTAAAATGCAGAATTTTCCTTTTCCATAGAGCAAATAACAAACCTTTTCTTACATCAACATTCTGAAATTTCATAGAGCTATAATGCACTAATATGAAGTGTGACTGAAGTAAAGACTCAGCACCTCTTTTCAGAAATTTAAAAGTTTTGAACTTTTAGTCTTACTGTCTTTCTGGAAATTAAAAATCAGTTTAGTCAATAAAGAAAGTGACTAAAGCAGAGCTCTCAAAGCTCGTTCAAAGCTTCTGCCACTTCCAGTTCTTTCCTTAGAAATAGATCACCATCATCAGTATGCTATGTACCCTTTCACATCTTTCTCTGAACAATTGCATACATTTATATGCTCCAACTGGAAATATAGAATATTTGTGGTTATCAGTTTTACAAACTTAATGTTGATCAAAGATGCCAGTATAAAAAAGGGCAAATAAAGTTAAAAACAGTAAAAATTGCAGTGTTTAGGGTTGGGGATGCCTGCTTAGGTGCTAAAACTACGAAGGAAAACAAAGACATCATTATCATAAAATTAGGATATCAGTTTACATTCAGAAGAAATGGGTGGAAGTAATTGAAACGAGACACAGTGGTGGTTTCTAGCATATTGAAAAGCAGAGGCATTACTTTGCCCACTAAGGTCCGTCTAGTCAAGGCTATGGTTTTCCCTGTGGTCATGTATGGATGTGAGAGTTGGACTGTGAAGAAGGCTGAGTGCCGAAGAATTCATGCTTTTGAACTGTGGTGTTGGAGAAGACTCTTGAGAGTCCCTTGGACTGCAAGGAGATCCAACCAGTGCATTCTAAATATCAACCTTGGGATTTCTTTGGAAGGAATGATGCTAAAGCTGAAACTCCAGAACTTTGGCCACCTCATGCAAAGAGTGACTTATTGGAAAAGACTCTGATGCTGGGAGGGACTGGGGGCAGGAGGAGAAGGGGACGACCGAGGATGAGATGGCTGGATGGCATCACGGACTCGATGGACGTGAGTCCGAGTGAACTCCAAGAGATGGTGATGAACAGGGAGGCTTGGCGTGCTGCGTTTCATGGGGATGCAAAGAGTCGGACACGACTAAGCGACTGAACTGAACTGAACTGAACTCACTGGAGACTCCCCGTCCCCACTGGCAGATGCTGGACAGCCAGCCAGGAAGCACTGGGAAGGATGGGCGGCAGGGATCCTGCCACAAGGGTCTGGTCACTAATTCTGTCTGTCCAGGGGCAAACCTGAGACTCCTCTTTCCACAGAGAGGGCCTGGGTGGCCAGAACGACTGGCACAGAGGAAATATCACACCTGGCCTGGGAAAGCTCATCATCTCCATGGGCCTGAGAGGACTGCTTCCCTCAGAGACACTGTGCAGCGAGCAGTGTCGGCAGAGGAAACCTGTCCAAAGCAAGTGGCCTAGGAAGCCTACTCTTCTCAGAACACAGGCACCAGGATGTCCAGCCTATCCACTCTGTCCCTGAAGGAAGCACCAGCAGGCACCAGCGGTTGCTGCAGCAGTCACATAAACCAGGTCGACTGAAAATAGCACCAAAAAGGCTTTGAAAATTAAACTATCATTGGAGCCATGGCCACAAAAATAGACCATGACCTGTGTGCTCACCATAATGAGTAGGACTACCTGTGACTAAAGCTTAGGTAGCATGTGCAGTCTCACAATATAATTTTCAGAATTTTGGGACACAGTTGAAAATCAATTTTATTTCCAAGAAGCAGAAAAATCACAGCTTGGATCCAAAATCAGTCAACTGGTATCAGTAATGAGATGGCACAGAGTTAGAATTATATGGTGAAGATTTTCAAGCAGCCGTCATAAAATTGCTTCAATGAGCACTTACACATTGCCCTGAAACAAATTAAAGAAACAAAATTTTTCGGCCAAAAAGTAGTTATAAAAAGTACCAAATGGAAATGATAAAACTGAATTTTTTTAATATAAGAAAAATAAAACCCTGGTTGGCTCAGAAGGCTGGATGTGACAGAAGGTAAAATCAGTAAACTTGAAGAGAGATCAAGAGATTTATCCAATCTGAAAAAAAAAAAAAGAGAGAGAAAATGGACCTCCTCTTCCCTCCTCCAAAACAAACAAATGAAAAACTTCAGAATCTCGTGATCTGTGGGATAATAATTAAAATCTGTATAATTGGAATCACAGAAAAGAGAAAGATGAGAGTGGAACTGAAGCAATATTTGAAGAAATAATAGCTGAAAACTTCTCAAACTTGGTGAAAGACATAAAGCTAGAAATTCACAAAGCTGAGATAAGTCCAAATAGAATAAGCCTAAAGTTCTCATGAAAATGCAGCATAAAATATATGCTTTTGAAAACAAGAAATCAAAGAAAATCTTGAAAGAAACCAGCAAGAAATGGAGTAATATGTGTCACAGGGTAATTCAAATGATAGTGGATTTCTCACTAAAAACAATGGATACAGAAAGGAGAGATCTTTGTAGAGCTGAAAGGAAATTCAGCTCTGAGTTTTATGTTGGATGAAACTGTGCTAAAGGAATCAAGGTGGAAATATTCACTTTTACACAACACAAAACTACAAGATTCTTGCTAAACAATCCATCATTTTTTTTTAACTTTAGATATTTGAACTTTGCTTCTTTTGTACCTAATTGAGTAGCTAAAATCAAGTTCCTGGATTTTGTTTTTAGTTTATTTATAGTTTTATTGAAGTGTAGTTGATATACAGTATTATATTAGTTTCAGGTATGCAGCTTACTGACTCGATACTTTTATAGATTTTACTCCATTAAAAGTGATTAAAGATAATGGCTATAATTCCCTAGTGCTGTACAACATATCTTTGGGAATTTCAGTTTGCATCCTTGTCAGTATCTGATATTGTGAGTTTTTGAGTCATAGCCATAGGTGTGTAGTGGTATCTTGTTGCTTAAATTTGCATTTGCATGCTCTGAAGGACAAATAATGTTGAATATTTTTTCATATTTGTATTTGCCATTAGTATTTCTTCTTTGGCTCAAGGAAAAAATGTATTGGAGTACAGGGATTTATAATACTGTGCTAGTTTCAGGTGTAAATCAAACTGTATCAGCTTTTGATACAGTTATCAAACATATATTTTCTTATTTTAGGAATGAAAGCTGAATTATTTAATTTTTAATATAAATTTATTTATTTTAATTGGAGGCTAATTACTTTACAATATTGTATTGGTTTTGCCATACATCAACATGAATCCTCTATGGGTGCACACGTGTTCCCCATCCTGAACCCCCCCTCCCACCTCCCTCCCTATCCCATCCCTCCGAGTTGTACCAGGGAACCAGCTTTGAGTGCACTGTTTCATACATCAAAACTGGACTGGTGATCTCTTTCACATATGGTAATATACATGTTTCAATGTTATTGTCTCAAATCATCCCACCCTTGCCTTCTCCCAGAGTCCAAAAGTCTGTTCTTTACATCTATGTCTCTTTAAGTGTCTGCGCATACAGGGTCGTTGTTACCATCTTTCTAAATTCCATATATATGCTTTGATACACTATTGGTGTTTTTCTTTCTGACTTACTTCACTCTGTATAGTAGGCTCAAGCTTTGCCCACCTCATTAGTACTGATTCAAATGTATTCTTTTTAAGGGCTAAGTAATACTCCATTGTGTATATGTACCACAGCTTTCTTATCCATTCATCTGCTGATGGACATCTAGGTTGCCTACAAGTCCTGGCTGTTGTAAACAGTGCTGTGATGAACATTGGAGTACATGTGTATCTTTCAATTCTGGTTTCCTCAGTGTGTATGCCCAGCAGTGAGATTGTTGGGTCATATGGCAGTTCTATTTCTACTTTTTAAAGGAATCTCCACACTGTTCTCCATAGTGGCTGTACTAGTTTGCATTCTCACAAACAGTGTAAAAGAGTTCCATTTTTTCTGCAACCTCTCCAGCTTTTATTGTTTGTAGACTTTTTGGATGGCAGCCATTCTGATTGGCATGAGATGGTACCTCATTGTGGTTTTGATTTGCATTTCTCTTATAAGTGATGTTGAGCATCTTTTCATGTGTTTATTAGCCATTTGTATGTATGTCTATTTAGTTCTTTGGCCCATGTTTTGATTGGGTTGTTTATTTTTCTGGAGTTGAGCTGCAGGAGTTGCTTGTATATTTTGAGATTAGTTGTTTGTCAGTTGCTTCATTTGCTATCATTTTCTCCCATTCTGAAGGCTGTCTTTTCACCTTGCTTATTGTTTCCTTCATTGTGCAAAAGGTTTTAAGTTTAATTACATCCCGTTTGTTTATGTTTGCTTTTATTTCCACTGCTCTGGGAGGTGGGTTGTAGAGGATCCTGCTGTGATTTATGTCAGAGAGTGTTTTGCCTATGTTCTCCTCTAGGAGTTTTGTAGTTTCTGGTCTTATCTTTAGATCTTTAATCCATTTTGAGTTTATTTTTGTGTGTGGTGTTAGAAAGTGTTCTAGTTTCATTCTTTTACAAGTGGTTGACCAGTTTTCCCAGCACCACTTGTTAAAGAGATTGTTTTCTCCACTGTATATTTTTGCCTCCTTGTCAAAGATAAGATGCCCATAGGTGCGTGGGTTTATCTCTGGGCTTTCTATTTTGTTCCATTGATCTATATTTCTGTCTTTGTGCTAGTACCATACTGTCTAGATGATGGTAGCTTTTTAATATAATCTGAAGTCAGGCAGGTTGATTCCTCCAGTTCCATTCTTCTTTCTCAAGATTGCTTTGGCTATTGGAGGTTTTTTGTATTTCCATACAAATTGTGAAATTATTTGTTCCAGTTCTCTGAAAAATGCCATTGGTAGCTTGCTAGGAATTGCATTAAATCTATAGATTGCTTTGGTTAGTATACTGATTTTCACTATATTGATTCTTCTGATCCATGATATGGTATATTTCTCCATCTATTTGTGTCATCTTTGACTTCTTTCATCAGTGTGTTATAGTTTTCTATATATAGGTGTTTTGTTTCTTTAAGTAGATTTATTCCTAAGTATTTTATTCTTTTGTTGAAATGGTGAACAAAATTGTTTAATTTCTCTTTCTGTTTTCTCATTGTTAGTGTATAAGATTGCGAGGGATTTCTGTGTGTTAATTTTACATCCTGCAACTTTCCTATATTCATTGATTAACTCTAGTAATTTTCTGGTGGTGTCTTTATGGTTTTCTATGTAGAGGATATGTCATCTGCAAACAGGGAGAGTTTTACTTCTTTTCCAATCTGGATTTCTTTTATTTCTTTTTCTTGTCTGATTGCTGTGGCTAAAACTCCTAAAACTATGTTGAATAGTAGTGGTGAGAGTGGGCACCCTTGTCTTGTTCCTGACTTTAGGGGAAATGCTTTCAATTTTTCATCTTGAGGATAATGTTTACTGTGGCTTTATCATGTATGGCTTTTATTATCTGAGGTATGTTCCTATGTTCCTTCTAGGCCTACTTTCTGAAGGTTTTTTTTTTTTTTTTTAAATCATAAATGCAGGTTGAATTTTGTCAAAGGCTTTCTCTGCATCTATTGAGGTAATAATATGGTTTTTATCTTTCAATTTGTTAATGCGGTGTGTCACATTGATTGACTTGTGAATATTGAAAAATTCTTGAATCCCTGGGATAAAGCCCCCTTGGTCCTGATGTATGATCTTTTTAAAATGTTACTGGATTCTGTTTGCTAGAATTTTGTTGAGGATTTTTGAAGCTATGTTTATCAGTGATATTGGCTTGTAGTTTTCTTTTTTGTGGCATCTTTGTGTGGTTTTGGTATTAGGGTGATGGTGACCTCATAGAATGAGTTTGGCAGTGTACCTTCCTTTACAATTTTCTGGAAGAGTTTGAGTAGGACAGGTATTAGCTGTTCTCTAAACTTTTGGTAGAATTCACCCGTGAAGCCACCTGATGCTGGGCTTTTGTTTGTTGGAAGATTTTTAATTACAGTTTCTATTTCTGTGCTTGTGATGCATCTGTTAAGATTTTCTATTTCTTCCTGGTTCAGTTTTTTTTTTTTTTAATACTTTATTCTACTTTACAATACTGTATTGGTTTTGCCATACATTGACATGAATCAGCCACATGTGTCCACAATCTCCCAATGCCAAAGCCCCCTCCCACCTCTCATCCCACACAGTCTCCCCAGATCATCCCGTACACCAGCCCCAAGCATCCTGTATCCTGTATTGAACATAGACTGGCGCTTCGTTTCTTATATGATAGCATACATGTTTCAGTGCCATTCTCCCAAATCATCCCACTTTTCTAAGAATTTGTCCCTTTCTTACAAGTTGTTCATTTTATTGTCATATAGTTGCTGATAGTATTCCCTATAATCCTTTGTATTTATGTGTTGTCTGTTGTGATTTCTGCATTTTCATTTCTAATTTTGTTGATTTGATTCTTCTCCCTTTTTTTGTTGATAAGTCTGGCTAATGGTTTATCTAGTTTATTTATCTTCTCAAAGAACCAACTTTTAGTTTTGTTGATATTTGCTATAGTCTCCTTTGTTTCTTTTTCATTTATTTCTGCCCTAATTTTTATGACTTCTTTCCTTCTACTAACCCTGGGGTGCTTCATTTCTTCCCTTTCTAGTTGCTTCATGAGTAAAGTTACGTTATGTATTTCATTTTTCTCTTATTTCTTGAGGTAAGCTAGTTGCTATGAACCTTCCCCTTAGCGGCACTTTTACTGAATCCCATAGGTTTGGGTTGTCATGTTTTCATTTTCATTTGTTTCTATGCATACTTTGATTTCTTTTTGGTTTCTTCTGTGATTTGTTGGTTATTCAGAAGCATGTTGTTTAGCATCCATATGTTTGTATTTTTACTAGTTTTTCTTTCCTATGCTAAATCACTTTAGTCGTGTCCGACTCTGCAACCCCATAGACGGCAGCCCATCAGGCTCCTCCATCCCTGGGATTCTCCAGGCAAGAACACTGGAGTGGGTTGCCATTTCCTTCTCCAATGCATAAAAGTGAAGAGTGAAAGTGAAGTCGCTCAGTCATGTCCGACTCTTAGCGACCCCATGGACTGCAGCCTACCAGGCTGCTCCATCCATGGGATTTTCCAGGCAAGAGTACTGGAGTGGGTTGCCATCGCCTTCTCCATTAGTTGACATCTAATCTTACCGTACTGTGATCAGAAAAGATGCTTGAAATTATTTCTTTTTTTTTTTTAACTTACCAACACTAGATTTATGGCCCAGGATGTGATCTATCCTGGAGAATGTTCCATGTGCACTTGAGAAAAAGGTGAAATTCATTTTTTGGGGGTGAAATGTCCTATAGGTATCAATTAGGTCTAATTGGTCCATTGTATCATTTAAAGTTTATGTTTCCTTGCTAGTTTTCTGTTTGGTTGATCTGTCCATAGGTGTGAGTGTGGCATTAAAGTCTCCCACTATTATTGTTACTCTTAATTCCCCCTTTTATACTTGTTAGTATTAATTTGACATATTGTGCTACTATGTTGGGTGCATATGTATTTATAATTGTTATATCTTCTTCTTAGATTGATCCTTTGATCATTATGTAGTATCCTTCTTTGTCTTTTCTCAGGGACTTTATTTCAAAATCTGTTTTATCTGATATGAATATTGCTACTCCAGCCTTCTTTTTTTCTATCTTTGCATGAAATATCTTTTTTTTTTTTTTTATTTTTTTACTTTACAATACTGCATTGGTTTCCAGCACTTCACTTTCAGTCTGTGTGTTTCCCTTGTTCTGAGGTTGGTCTCTTGTAGACAGCATATATAGGGGTTTTGGTTTTTATCCATTCAACCAGTCTTTGTTTTTTGGTTGGGGCATTCAGTTCATTTACATTTAAGGTAATTATTGATAAGTATGATCTCATTGCCATTTACTTTGTTGTTTTGGGTTTGAGTTTATAAACCTTTTCTGTGTTTTCTGTCTAGAGAAGATCTTTTAGCATTTGCTGAAGAGCTGGTTTGGTGGTGCTGAATTCTCTCAGGTTTTGCTTGTCTGTGGAGCTTTTGATATCTCCATCATATTTGAATGAGATCCTTGCTGGGTATAGTAATGTGGGTTGTGCATTTTTCTCTTTCATCACTTTAAGTATGTCCTGCCATTCCCTTCTGGCCTGGAGAGTTTCTATTGAAAGATCAGCTGTTATCCTTATGGGGAACCCCTTGTGTGTTATTTGTTGCTTTTCCCTTGCTGCTTTTAATATTTGTTGTTTGTGTTTGATCTTCATTAATTTGATTAATATGTGTCTTGGGATGTTTCACCTTGGGTTTATCCTGTTTGGGAATCTCTGGATTTCTTGGACTTGAGTGGCTATTTCCTTCACCATTTTAGGGAAGTTTTCAACTATTATCTTCTCAAGTATTTTCTCATGCCTTTTCTTTTTGCCTTCTTCTTTTGCGACTCCTATGACTCAAATGTTGGGGCATTTAACATTGTCCCAGAGGTCTCTGAGGTTGTCTTAATTTCTTTTAATTCTTTTCTCTTTTTTTCCTTTCTGCTTAATTTATTTCCACCTTTCTATAATCCACCTCACTTATCCTATATTCTGTCTTAGTTATTTTACTGTTGGTTCCCTCTGTTGGTTCCCTCCAGAGTGCTTTTGATCTCAGTTATTGCATTATTCATTATTGATTGACTCCATTTTATTTCGTCTAGGTTCTTGTTAAACCTTTCTTGCATCTTCTCAATCCTTATCTCCAGACTATTTATCTGTGCCTCCATTTTGTTTTCAAGATTTTGGATCATTTTTTACTATCATTATTCTGAATTCTTTTTCAGGTAGACTCCCTATCTCCTCCTCTTTTGTTTAGTTTGGCGGGCATTTATCATGTTCCTTTACCTGTTGAATATTTATCTGCCTTTTCATCTTGTTTAGATTGCTGTGTTTGGGGTGGCCTTTCTGTATGCTGGACATTTATGGTTCCCCTTTATTGTGGAAGTTCCTTCATGTGGGTGGGGTTGGACAAGTGGCTTGTCAAGGTTTCCTGGTTAGGAAACTTGCATCTGTGTTCTGGTGGGTGGAGTGGATCTCTTCTCTCTCCTGCAGATCAGCGAGGAATACAGGTGGATATGTTGAAGGAAGTATTTTCTGGGGAAAATTATGTGGCACAGATTCTTGGCCACCACCACTGGGCAGCTGAACAAATAGGCTCACAGTGACTTTAGCTGCTGCCACAGCCACACCATACTGGCCAGCTGTTTAGTGTGTCCCTATGGCATGGGGTTCTGCTGCTGGATGTCAATCAGGGGCTCCTTGTATACGAACTCCAGGAACTCTTTGGCCTGCTTAGACACCTTGTATTTTTGAGGTGTCCTAGTTGTGGACTATGCAGCTGAGATTAGGAAGCTGCGGTACACGTGGCGTCTGCCACAGTAATACCATCCGCTGTAGTTGCACACCTTGGCTTTCCCATCGGAAAGGCCTATTGATCGCTGGCATTCTGGTGCACTGAGTAAAGACAGATGGCCATAAGAGGGGAAGGAGGCAGCCCAGTTCCTGCTTCATCCCTCCCACCAGGTTCCATTTTTCTTTTTCAAGATTGCTTTGGCTACTCAGAGTCCTTTGTGTTTACCTACAAACTGTAAAACAACTTTGCTCTAATTTGATGAAAAATGCCATTTGGAATTTGATAGGGACTGAATCTCTAGATTGCTTTGGGTAGTATAGTCATTTTCCCAATATTGATTCTTCCAATCCAAGAACATGCTATATCTCTCTGTGTCATTTTTAATTGCTTTCATCAGTATCTTATACTACAAGTCTTTTGCTCCTTAAACAGTTTATTTCTAAGTATTTTATCCTTTTTTGATGAGATGGTAAATGAGATTGTTTCCCTCTCTTTCTGTTCTTTTCTTAGTGTAAATATTATGTGATGTTTTGTTGTTAGTGTATCGGAATGCAAGAGATTTCTGTGTATTAATTTTGAACCCTGCAATTTTACCAAAACTCATTGAGGAGCTCTAGTAATCTTCTGGTAGCACCTTCAGTGTTTTAAATGCATAGTACCATAGTATCATGCATTCAAAAAACTAAGATTATGGCATTTGGTAATACCACCTGATGGAAAATGAATGCAGAAAAAATAGAAATAGTGACAGACTTTATTTTCTTGGGCTCCATAATAGCAACCCACTCCAGTACTCTTGCCTGGAAAATCCCATGGACTGAGAAGCCTGGTAGGCTACAGTCCACGGGGTCGCAAAGTCGGACACGACTGAGTGACTTTCCCATAATCACTGCAGATGGTGACTGCAGCCATGAAGTTAAAGATGCTCACTCTTTAGAAGAAAAGCTATGACCAACCTAGATAGCATATTAAAAAGCAGAGACATTACTTTGTTAACAAAGATCTATCTAGGCAAAACTATGGTTTTTACAGTAGCCATGTATGGATGTGAGAGTTGGACCATAGAAAAATCTGAGTGGTGAAGAATTGATGTTTTTGAATGGTGGTGTTGGAGAAGACTCTTGAAAGTCCCTTGGACTGCAAGGAGATCCAACCAGTCCATCCTAAAAGAAATCAGTCCTGAATATTCACTGGAAGGACTGAAGCTGAAGCTGAAACTCCAATACTTTGGCCACGTGATGCAAAGAACTGATTCATTGGAAAAGACCCTGATGCTGGGAAAGATTGAAGGCAGGAGAAGAAGGGAAAACAGAGGATGAGATGGTTGGATGGCATCACTGACTCGATTGACATGAGTTTGAGTAAGCTCCAGGAATTGGTGATGGACAGGGAAGCTTGGCATATGCTGCAGTCCATGAGATCTCAAAGAGCAGGACACGGCTGAGCAACTGAACTGAACTGATCATGTAATCTGTAAATGGTGACAGTTTTATTTCTTCTTTTCCAATTTGTATTCATTTTGTATTTATTTCTTGTATTTGTATCTCTGTTTCTTCCCTGATTGCCATGTCTATGATTTCTAAAACTATTTTGAACAAAAGTGGCTACAGTGAATATTCTTGTTCTGTTCCTGAATTTAAAGGACATACTTTCAGTTTTTCACCACTGCAAAGGATGCTTGCTGTCAGTTTGTCATATATGGCTTATATTTTGTTGAGGTAGGTTCTGTCTATGCCACTTTCTGGACAGTGGTTTTTTTTTTCCTTGTCATGAATTGGTATTGAATTTTGTAAAAAAAAAATTTGCATCTATTGAAATGATTATATAATTTTTATTCTTTAATTTGTTGATGTGGTATATCACACTGATGTGGTATATCACAAAGTTTGAAAAATCTTTTCATCCCTGGGATAAATCCTATTTGATCATGGTGTATGATCCTTTTTGTTGGATTCTGTTTGCTACTATTTGGTTGAAGATTTTTGTGTTTATGTTTATCAGTGATATTGGCTTGTAATTTTCTCTCTTTTTTTTGTGATGTTTTTGTCTGATTTTAGTATAAGGGTGATAGTGGACTCATAGAATGTGTTTGGGAAAGTTCCCTCCTCTGCAATTTTTGAAAGAGTTTCAGATTTGGGTGTTAACTCTTCTCTAAATATTTGACAGAATTCACCTGTGAAGCCATCTGGCCCTGAGGTTTGGTTTGTTGGAAGATTTTAAATCACAGTTTCAATTTCAGTACTTATGATTGGTCTTTTCATATTTTCTATTTCTCCCTATGGTTCAGACAGTAAAGAATCTGCCTGCAATTCAGGAGGCCCAGGTTCAATCCTTGGGTGTGGAAGATTCCATGGAGGAGGAAATGGCAACCCACTCCAGTATTCTTGCCTGAAGAATCCCATGGACAGAGGAACTTGGCTGGCTACAGTCCATGTAGTCGCAGAATCAGACATGATTGAGTGACTAACACACAGACAGACAGACAGACACACAGACAGACACACACACACACACAGCCTTAGAAGGTTGTACCTTCCTAAGAATTTGTCTATTCTTTCTGGATTGTCCATTTTGTTGGTGTATATTTCCTTGTAGTAGTCTCTTAGGATATTTTGTATTTCAATGATATCCATGGCAAGTTCCCCCTTTTCATTTCTAATTTTATTGATTTGAGTCCTCTCCCTTTTTTTCTTGATGAGTTCAGCTAAAGATTTATAAATTTTATCTTCTGAAAGAACCAGCTTTTAGTTTCATTGATCTTTGCTACTATTTTTTTTTATTGTTTGCTCTTTTATTTCTGCTCTAATCTTTATGATTTCTTTCATTCTGCTAACTTTTAAAATTCAGTATTTTTTTTTTTCTGTTGGGTTTTGAGGGTGCTTTGCATATTCTGAACAGAAGGCCTTTATATGCTTAACATACGCATTGTTCAAGTATGTGATTTTTAGTTTTGTTCTATTAATGATGTCTTTACAACCAGGAAAGTTTTAAAATTTGATAAAGTCTGACTGATCAGTGCTTTTCCTTCATGGATTATGCTTTTTTCAGCTATGTAAAAACTTGTAGCCAAACACAAGACCGTGCAGATTTTTCTCCTATGGTTTCTTATAGATGTTTTACAATTTTGTATTTTCATTTAGGTCTATGCTCCATTTTGAGTTAGTTTTTGTATAAGGTCTCTGTCAACGCTTGTATTTTAGCATATGAACATTGAACTTCTCCAATACCACTTGCTGAAAAAAACTAAACCTTATTCATTAAAGTGTTTTTATTTGTAAAAATCAGTTGATTATATTTGTATGAGTTTATTTGTAAAGGGTCCCTATTTTGTTTTACTGCTAAATATGCCTATTCTTTCACCTATATTCTGATTGCTTGACAGCTTTATAGTAAAAATATAGTAAATCTATGTAGAAAAATTGGAATAGAATAAAATGAACCTCCAACGTTTTCTATTTAATAATTGCAATCACTATCAATTTCATTAATCAATATAGACCTATTTGTGTTTTCTATCTTCTATTTAAGTGAGTTTTGGTAGTGTGTGTCTTTCAAAAAATTGGCTTATCTAAATTATTGAGTTTATGGGACTGAAGTTGTTAATAACATTCATTTATTATTGTTTTAATGACTATGGGATCAATGATGATTGACAATTTCTGCCTTTTGTCTTTTCTTTCTAATTAGCCTACCTAGGGATCCCATCAGTTCATGGCTGACAGATGTAGGAAAAGTGGAAACAGTGACATATTTTATTTTCTTTGGCTCCATATCACTGCAGATGGTGACTGCAGCCATGATCATGATATGAAAAGACGCTTACTCTTTGGAAGGAAAACTATGACAAACCAGGATAGTGTATTAAAATGCAGAGACATCAATTTGCTGACAAATGTCCATATAGTCAAAGCTATAATTTCTCCAGTGGTCATTTACAGATGTGAGAGTTGGACCATAAAGAAGGCTGAGTGCTGAAGAATCAATGATTTTGAATTGTGGTGCTGGAGAAGACTCTTGAGAGTCCCTTGGAGAGCAAGGAGATCAAACCAGAAAATCTTAAAGGAAATCAACCCTGAATATTCTGGAAGGACTGATGTTGAAACTGAAGCTCCAATATTTTGGCCACCTGATGTGACAAGCCAACTCATAGGAAAAGATTGTGATGCTGGGAAAGATTGAGGGCAGGAGGAGAAGGGCTCGACAGAAAATGAGATGTTGGATGGCATCACCAACACAATGGACATGAGTTTGAGCAAACTCAGAGAGATACTGAAGGACAGGAAAGTCTGATATGCTGCAGTCCATGGGATTACAAAGAGTCAGACATGACTTAGAGACTGCTGCTGCTGCTAAGTTGCTTCAGTCATGTCCGACTCTGTGCGACTCCATGGACAGCAGCCCATTGGGCTCCGCCATCCCTGGGATTCTCCAGGCAAGAACACTGGAGTGGATTGCCATTTCCTTCTCCAATGCATGAAAGTGAAAAGTGAAAGTGAAGTCGCTCAGTCGTGTCTGACTAGTAGCGACCCCATGGACTGCAGCCTACCAGGCTCCTCTGTCCATGGGATTTTCCAGGCAAGAGTACTGGAGTGGGGTGCCATTGCCTTCTCCTGACTTAGAGACTAAACAATAGCAAAAATGCTTATCAGTTTGATTTATGTTTTCAGACAGCCATCTTTGACTTTGTGGATTATCTCTATAGCTTTTCTGTTTGCAGATTCACAGATTTTTAAAATTATAAGTTCAGTCAGTTAGTCGTGTCCGACTCTTTGTGATACCATGAACTGCAGCATGTCAGGCCTCCCTGTCCATCACCAGCTCCCGGAGTTTACCCAAACCCATGTCCATGTGTCAGTGATGGCATCCAACCATCTCATCCTCTGTCATCCCCTTCTCCTCCTGCTCTCAACCTTTCCCAGCATCAGGGTCTTTTCAAATGATTCAGCTCTTCGCATGATGTGGCCAATGTATTGGAGCTTCAGCTTCAACATCAGTCCTTCCAATGAACACCCAGGACTGATTTCCTTTAGGATGGACTGGTTGACTCTCCTTGCAGTCCAAGGGACTCTCAAGAGTCTTCTCCAACACCATAGTTCAAAAGCATCAATTCTTTTGTGCTCAGCTTTCTTTATAGTCCAACTCTCACATCCATACATGACTACTGGAAAAACCATAGCCTTGACTAGATGGACCTTAGTTGGCAAAGTAATGTATCTGTGTTTTAACATGCTGTCTAGGTTGGTCATAACTTTCCTTCCAAGGAGTAAGCGTCTTTTAATTTCATGGCGGCAATCACCATCTACAGTGATTTTGGAGCACAAAAAAATTAAGTCAGCCACTGTTTCTACTGTTTCCCTATCTATTTCCCATGAAGTGATGGGACTGGATGCCATGATCTTAGTTTTCTGAATGTTGAGATTTAAGCCAATTTTTCACTCTCTTCTTTCACTTTCATTAAGAGGCTCTTTAGTTCTTCTTCACTTTCTGCCATAAGGGTGGTGTCATCTGCATATCTGAGGTGATTGATATTTCTCCTGGCAATCTTGATTCCAGCTTGTGCTTCCTCTAGCCCATTATTTCTCATGATGTAGTCTACATATAAGTTAAATATACAGGGAGACAATGTACAGTCTTGACGTACTCCTTTTCATATTTGGAACCAGTCTGTTGTTCCATGTCCAGTTCTAACTGTTGCTTCCTGTCCTGGCCAGGATTCATTAATATGTGAACCATGAACTTCCAGATGTTCAAGCTGGTTTTAGAAAAGGTAGAGGAACCAGAGATCAAATTGCCAACATCTGCTGGATCATGGAAAAAGCAAGAGAGTGCTAGAAAAACATCTATTTCTGCTTTATTGACTATGCCAAAGCCTTTGTGTGGATCACAATCAACTGTGGAAAATTCTGGAAGAGATGGGAATACCAGACCACCTGACCTGCCTCTTGAGAAATCTGTATACAGGTCAGGAAGCAACAGTTAGAACTGGACATGGAACAACAGACTGTAAAACTTACTATTTCCTTCGTTTTTGTTTCAAGGTTAATTTGAACCTTATTTCTCTTATTTCTAAAGTGGCATCATAGGTTAATGATTTTACATCATTATTTTTTCTAATATATGCACTTAAGTGCTGCAAACTCCCTTTAATTGTGATTTAACTGTATTCCACTAGTTTTCATATTTTTGTTTTCTTTTTAACTCAGTTTAAAATATTTAAAATGTTTCTTTTGGCATTTCTTTGACCCATGGATTGTTTAAAAGCATGTTAAATATAAATATTTGAGACTTTCCCAGATATATATCTCTTGCTGATTTCGAATTTAATTGCATTGTGATATAAGATTGCTCTTTGTATGATTTCTATTATTTTAATATATTAAGGTATATTTAAACTTAGAATATGTTCTATTATATTCCATGTGCATCTGGAAATAATATATATCCTACTGAAGCTTGAAAGAGGGTTCTATAAATGTCAATCAGAACAAGTTGATAGACAACACTGCTCACATCACCTGCATGTGTGGGTGAGTGTGCGTTCAGTTGCTTCAGTCCTGTGCAACTCTGTGTGACCCTAGGACTCTAGGCCTCTAGGCTCCTCTGTTCATGAGAGTCTCCAGGCAAGAATAGCAGAGTGGTTTGCCCTGCCCTCCTCCACAGGGATCAAACCAGCATCTCCTGAATTGCAGGCAGAAAATTTAACTGCTGAGCCACCATGGAAGCCCCACATTACCTATCTTCACTGATTTTCTGCCCTCTTCTTTAACAGTTACCAAGAGAGTTGAACTCTCCAACTATCATTGTCAATTTATCTATCTTTTTACCTGAATAAGTTTTTGCTTCATGTATTTTATTAGCCAAAAGATTCATTCATATTTTCCCCTGTAAGATGACTCTTATAGTGCTTAGTTTTCTTTACCTTCATTTGAAACAATTTTGTTAGGTTGTATTTTAACGAATGTTATATCATTGTGCTTTAAAAAAACATTAAAATTGGTGAATTTTTGTGTAGCCATTTAAATATTGAAGATGGAAGAAAAAAGCAACATATTTGGCATATTATGCTTTATTATTTCAAGAAAGGTAAAAATGCAACTGAAACACAAAAAGATTTGTGCATGTATGAAGAACGTGTTGTGACCGAGCGAATACATCAAAAGTGGTTTGTGAAGTTTCATGCTAGAGCTTTCTCACTGGACCCCTCTTCTACGGTTGGATAGACTAGTTGAAGTTAATAACGATGAAATCAAGACATTAACTGAGAATACTCAACATTGTACCACATGGGAGATAGCCAAGATACTCAAAATAGCCAAATCAAGCGCTGAAAATCATTTGTACCAGCTTTGCTATGTGAATCATTTTGATGCTTCGGTTCTATATAAGTTAAATGGGAAAAAAAAACTCCTTGAATATATTTCTTCATGAGATTCTCTACTGAAACATAATAAAAGTGTTCCATTTCCAAAACAAATTGTGATGGGCAATGAAAAGTTGATACTTACAGTAATGTGAAATGGAAAGATCATAGGGTAAGTGAAATGAACCATCACCAACCACACCAAAGGCCAGTCTCCAATCAAAGAAAGTGATGTGTGTGTGTGGTGGAATTAGAAGGAGTCTTCTATTATGAGCTCCTTCTGTAAAATCAAATGGCTAATTCCAACAAGTACTGATCCCAGTCAGGTCAACTGAAGTCACATTCAGTGAAAAGTGTCCAGAATTAGTCAACAGAAAAAAGCATTATCTTTCATTAGGATAACTCAAGACTACATGGTTTTTGAAGACTAGGCAAAAACTGCTACAGCTTGACAGGAAGTTCTGATTCATCTACTATATTCAACAGGCATTGCAGTTTCGGATGTCTGTTTACTTCAGTTTCAATTCAGTTCAGTTCATTCGCTCAGTCGTGTCTGACTCTTTGAGACCCCATGAATCGCAGCACACCAGGCCTACCTGTCCATCACTATCTCCCGGAGTTCACTCAGACTCACGTCCATTGAGTCAGTGATGCCATCCAGCCATCTCATCCTCGGTCGTCCCGTTTTCCTCCTGCCTCCAATCACTCCCAGCATCAGAGTCTTTTCCAAAGAGTCAACTCTTCGCATGAAGTGGCCAAAGTTTCAGTTTTGCATCATTCCTTCCAAAGAAATCCCAGGGCTGATCTCCTTCAGAATGGATTGGTTGGATCTCCTTACACTCAAGGGACTCTCAAGAGTCTTCTCCAACACCACAGTTCAAAAGCATCAATTCTTTGACACTCAGCCTTCTTCACAGTCCAACTCTCACATCCATACATGACCACTGGGAAAACCATAGCCTTGACTAGACGAACCTTAGTGGGCAAAGTAATGTCTCTGCTTTTGAATATACTATCTAGGTTGGTCATTACTTTTCTTCCAAGGAGTAAGCGTCTTTTAATTTCATGGCTGCAGTCACCATCTGCAGTGATTTTGGAGCCCCGCCCAAAATCAAGTCTGAAACTGCTTCCACTGTTTCCCCATCTATATCCCAGGAAGTGATGGGACCGGATGCCATGATCTTCGTTTTCTGAATGTTGAGCTTTAAGCCAACTTTTTCGCTCTCCTCATTCACTTTCATCAAGAGGCTTTTTAGCTCCTCTTCACTTTCTGCCATAAGGGTGGTGTCATCTGCATATCTGAGGTGATTGATATTTCTCCTGGCACTCTTGATTCCAGCTTGTGTTTCTTCCAGTCCAGCATTTCTCATGATGTACTCTGCATAGAAGTTAAATAAGCAGGGTGACAATATACAGCCTCGATGCACTCTTTTTCTTAATGTTAATCATAGTTATTTTAAATTTCTTGTATGATAATTCCAACAACTGTGTTATGTTTGAGTCTAGTTCTGATAATTTCTTTGTATCATCAGCTATGTTTATTGAAATTAACATATCTTTTAATATTTAAAAGAAACCCAGCCATGTTTTAATGGCTAACTGGAGGAGGAAATGGGACCTACTCCAATATTCTTGCCTGGAGAATCCTATGGACAGAGGAGCCTGGCAGGGGGTTGTAGGTACTGAGATAAACTCCTTTCATATGAGAATTTATGCTAATCTGTCAGAAGAGCTGCCTTTAATGTCTAATGTAGCCATATATATCAGAGGCTTCAAATTCCTCCAGTGGATTTGTTTTTTTTTTTTTCTCCTCGCCTGTATTTTGGATTTCCCTTTTTACCAGTCCTTAGAGAGTGTGTCTTGCAGTTATTTAAGCTGTAATCCACTGTTATTAATGGAGGACTGCTTGTTTAATTTTAGTATAAGAGGGAAGAGGACATTTGCTAATCCTCTGATTAAATGTCAGTCTTTTAGTGTGCCTATGACTTAGGAATGTGGCTTTCAGAATGTGGCTTAGAAATGTGGTTTTAAGAATGTCCTTCTTTGAGGTGTCAAACTTCCCTCACAAGCCCCTGTTCATCTTCCTGATTCCAGTTTTCCTGGTCTATTTCTTTAAGCTTTGTCTGATATTCACTGTGGCCTTATTAATTTTCATCATCATCATCATCATCATCATCTTTTTCTTCTTCTTCTTCTTTTTTTTTTTTTGATAAGATGAGAATGATGGAGCAGCCTGGAGTGGAGCATACAACCCTTCCTCCAATAGAACTAAAGTTTCAGAATTTCCCATTGTTTGATAGAAGCCTTTGGAAAGGTTTCAAAATGGCTGCTCTTCCCCATCTCCTGTCAATATCATGTTAGGAACTTTCTTGGATCCCTTTTATGAAAACCTGGTGAAATTGCTAGACAAAAAACCTGCAGAAATATGGGCGTTCTCATGGTGATTGAAGTTTCTCCAGATTTTCTCAGCCCCCAGTAAGTCTTCAAAGTTACTGTTTAACTGTTCCTTATGGCTTATGGCATTCAGTGCCTTCTGCTTTGGGTAAGCAAATCTTGAGAGCTGTAGCTCTCTGGAAGTGCCAGACTCTCCCTGATTTTGTAATGCTGATTCATCCTACAACTTCAATTCTCCACTGGCTTCAAGAAAAACACCTATATTTTGTTTGTCCAGCTTTTCCCTTATGTAATGAGGACTTTCAAGGGCTTTGTATGTCTAAGTTGAAATTGGAAGCGTGCTTTTGATGACATCCCATTCTATAGGCTTCTAAGAATTTGAGCAAATATTTTTCTAACCAATCTACTTTTTTGCCTTATCTTTTATTCATGCCGTATAACTGCTGCTTGCCCAGGGTTCTGTCCATGAAGCTCATCATCATGAGATAAGATCTGTTTGACCCAGCATATTCATCTCCATGACTTAATCCATAATATACTGCAGAAAATATCCACATTTCCTTTTTAACTCTGGTTTGCCTTCTTCAACCTCAGACACATTGTTACAAACACCTTACAAACACATCTTACAAACACCTCAAGCTTATCATATTCCAAGCTGAAGTTGTAATGTTATCTCCTCTCTTATCAGTTTCTTGAACACTTCTTTTTGAATGTATTCCCTCAGTCAGCTCTAATCAACTTTTCCTCAATTACCCAAACCAAACAGGAGTCAATCTTCATATTGAACCCACATATCAAGTCAGTCACCATGTTCTGCTTTTCCATTTTCAACCCTCGCTATGAATTTACTCTAGCTCATGGCAATAATAGTCACCTAAAATGTTTTTTTCACTCAAGTCTCTATCTCTTCTGCACAGGTTCTGCAATTATCTAACAATTCCCTAAATTAGGTTGTGTTCTTCACCCTAGTCATATTCTCTAGGTCTTCTTGTTGGCTTCCAAGAAAAGTTCTTCCATAAGACTCTCCAGGCTTCTGGTTCAAGATGGTGGACAAAGATAAAATATTAAAAGCAACAAGACAAAAATGACAAACAGCATACAAGGGCACTTCCATCAGGCTATCAGCTGATTCCTCAACAGAAATTCTACAAGTCAGAAAGGAATGGTATGATATATTTAAAATGATGAAAGTGAAGAACCTGCGACCAAGAACACTCTACCCAGGAGACCCTCCTTCAGATTTGAAGGAGAAATCAAGCTTTCCAGACTAGCAAAAATTAAGAGAATTCAACAGCACCGAACCAGCTTTATAACTAGTACTAAAGGAACTTTCCTAGGTAGAAAACAAGAGAAGGAAAAGCCCCAACTACAGAAAATAAACTCAAAACAATTAATAAAACCATGATAGCAACATCAGTTCAGTTCATTTCAGTTACTTTTTTGTGTCCAACTCTTTGTGAACCCATGAATTGCAGCACGCTAGGCCTCCCTGTCCATCACCAACTCCTGGAGTTCACTCAAATTCATTCCCATTGAGTCGGTGATGCCATCAAGCCATCTCATCCTCTGTTGTCCCCTTCTCCTCCTGCCCCCACATCCTCCCAGCATCAGGGTCTTTTCCAATGAGTCAACTCTACTCTTCGCATGAGGTGGCCAAAGTATTGGAGTTTCAGCTGTAGCATCAGTCCTTCCAGTGAACACCCAGGACTGATCTCTTTTAGGATGGACTGGTTAAATCTCCTTGCAGTCCAAGGGGCTCTCAAGAGTCTTGTCCAACACTATAGTTCAAAAGCATCAATTCTTTGGCACTCAGCTTTCTTCACAGTCCAACTCTCACATCCATACATGACCACAGGGAAAACCATAGCCTTGACTAGACGGACCTTAGTCGGCAAAGTAATGTCTCTACTTTTGAATATATTATCTAGATTGGTCATAACTTTTCTTCCAAGGAATAAGCATCTTTTAATTTCATGGCTGCAATCACCATCTGCAGTGATTTTGGAGCCTCCCAAAATAAAGTCTGACACTGTTTCCACTGTTTCTCCATCTATTTCCCATGAAGTGATGGCACCGGATGCCATGATCTTCATTTTCTGAATGTTGAGCTTTAAGCCAGCTTTTTCACTCTCCTCTTTCACTTTCATCAAGAGGCTTTTAGTTCCTCTTCACTTTCTGCCATAAGGGTGGTGTCATCTGCATATCTGAGGTGATTGATATTTCTCCCGGCAATCTTGATTCTAGCTTGTGCTTCTTCTAGCCCAGTGTTTCTCATGATGTACTCTGCATAAAAGTTAAATAAGCAGGGTGACAATATACAGCCTTGATGTACTCCTTTTCCTATTTGGGACCAGTCTGTTGTTCCATGTCCAGTTCTAACTGTTGCTTCCTGACTGGCATATAGGTTTCTCAAGAGGCAGGTCAAGTGGTCTGGTATTCCCATCTCTCTCAGAATTTTCCACAGCTTATTGTGATCCACACAGTCAAAGGCTTTGGCATAGTCAATAAAGCAGAAAGAGATGTTTTTCTGGAACTCTCTTGCTTTTTCGATGATCCAGTGGATGTTGGCAATTTTATCTCTGGTTCCTCTGCCTTTTCTAAAACCACTTTGAACATCAGGAAGTTCACGTTTCATGTATTGCTGAAGCCTGGCTTGGAGAATTTTGAGCATTACTTTACTAGCGTGTGAGATGAGTGCAATTGTGCAGTAGTTTGAGCATTCTTTGGCATTGCCTTTCTTTGGGATTGGAATGAAAATTGACCTTTTCCAGTCCTGTGGCCACAGCTGAGTTTTCCAAATTTGCTGGCATATTGAGTGTGGCACTTTCACAGCATCATCTTTCAGGATTTGAAATAGCTCAAGTGGAATGCCATCATCTCCACTAGCTTTGTTCATAGTGATGCTTTCTAAGGCCCACTTGACTTTACATTCCAGGATGTCTGGCTCTACGTGAGTGATCACACTGTCGTTATTATCTTGGTCATGAAGCTGTTTTTCTGTACAGTTCTTCTGTGTATTCTCGCCACCTCTTCTTAATATCTTCTGTTTTTGTTAGGTCCATACCATTTCTTTTTTTATAGAGCCCATCTTTGCATGAAATGTTCCACTGGTATCTCTAATTTTCTTGAACAGATCCCTAGTTTTCCTATTCTGTTGTTTTCCTCTATTTCTTTGCATTAATCACTGAGAAGGCTTTCTTGTCTCTTCTTGCTATTCTTTGGAACTCTGCATTCAGATGCTTATATCTTTCCTTTTATGGCCATCTAATTACAATGTGTGAGATACAAATTTTTAATAATTTGTGTAGGATATGGCTAATATAACTTAATTAAATATAAACCTATCATATTTAAATTATTAATGACATCGTTCAAGATGCTACTATTCTCATATTTTTACACTTGATAAAAAATATTATCAAAGAAAGGTTAACATGTCTTCGTAAAATTATACATATTTTTCTTTTCCTTATATTTATTCTGGATTTTGCTTTATGTATCTTTGTTTCCTTGTTGTTAAGGTGTCTAATGGTCTATGATGTCTATCTTCTTTGTAAATTGTACCTTTTCTCATGAAAAATATTTATCTTTGTTTCATTTACAGTAAATTAAAAAGAAAAAAAGAGTTTCCATTATCTGATCCCTCTGCCCTCTTCTCAAACACTGCTCCACATGCTTCTTATGCCCCCTCCTCCAACTCATCAAGCTTCTTATGCAGGTTATTTTCTTAAGATTTTCATCTGCTTTACCCTTTTCTGGACAGCACAGCACCCATGTCCCAGGGTAATAGCTATACAACTAGCTCTTTAACACTCAGCTGTTGAGTGGCCTGTTTATGAAAGACTTCAGTGGTATTTGGTAAGGAGTCCCTCTACTGTACCCATAAATCAGTGATTTTTTTCTTATTTGTGTCCTCACTAGGCTCTGAGCATGTTGAAGGCAGGGCTTGTCTCCTGAGCCCCATGTTCAGTAAGTATTTGTAGAATAAATGAAAAGCAGTGTTCTTAAAAGCTCTCTTGATTCCTAACTGAAAATCCCAGGAAAGCAGCCCCAGAGTGAGGCTATGACGCCAATATGCCTACCACTTGCTCTGTTGGGCACCTGGTCTGCTGCCTTGGGTATGATCACTGCTCTGCAGGGGATGGATAATCAGGTTTAGTCTGCTTTTCCTAACTCTGTGACTATGATCACTTCACTTTACTCTCTGTGTCATATCTTTGAATCCCAAAAGATGATAGTGATAACAGGTTTCACAAGCTTTCTTTTGATCTGGGTAAAAATAAGATATTTCTACAGCATTAACCCCATTTCTTTGAATGGAACATGTGGAAAATATCACCTTAGATTTGGACAAATAAGCAATGCTTTGATCTGTATATGCTTAGTCCTTCCTTGTGTCATGTTAACTAACATTAAGCAGTATACCAGATTCTATTAGCAATAATAGCTTTGCAGTATAAATACTGCAAGAAGAATATTTGTCAGGAAAAACACTTGATTTCCAGGTACTGGTTGTGTTTACATAATAATATTACACAGAAATCTGTGTGATATAAGGGCAAGCAGAGGAGTATGATCAAGTGTTCTGAGAAAGTGGTACCAGCTGTATAGAAGAGAAAACATGATTTGTTTGGGTACCACCCAAACATGACTACTTTGAGACTCTATATGGAAAGTCTGTCTATGGAATATTGATGTATTGGGGGAAACAGGGAAGTATATAGATATTGGAAAATATTTTTGTCATATATTTGCATATGGGATTTTGTTATATATGAAAAACAAAAACTGAGGGTTCCCATAGGGGTTTCTTTCCTCTTCATACCATTATGAGCTATATGACCTTGGACTAGGTATTTAATATCCCTAAGCATAAGCTATTTCTACAAGAGTTGTTTAGTTGCTAAGTCACATCTGACTCTTTGCCACCCCATGCACTATAGCATGCCAAGCTTTCCTGTCCTTTTGTATCTCCCGGAATTTGCTCAAACTCATGTACATTAAGTTGATGATGCTATTTAACCATCTCTTCCTCTGCCACCGTTGTCTCATTTGCCTTCAGTCTCTCCCAGCGTCAGGGTCTTTTCAATGAGTTGGCACTTTGCGTCACGTGCCCAAAGTATTGGAGCTTCAGCTTCAGCATCAGTCCTTCCAGTAAGTGTTCAGGACCGATTTCTTTTAGGATTGACTGGTTTGATCTCCTTGCTGTTTAAGAACTCTCAAGAGTCTTCTCCAGCACCATAGTTCGAAAACATCAGTTCTTTGGTGCTCAGCCTTGTTTGTGGTCCAACTCTCACATCCATACATGACTACTGGAAAAACCATAGCCCTGACTTTATAGACCTTTGACAACAAAATGATGTCTCTGCTTTGTAATATGCTGTCTATTTTTGTGATAACTATCCAAGGGGCAAGTGTCCTTTAACTTCATGGCTGCAGTTGAAATCTGCAGTGATTTTCAAGCCCAAGAAAATAAAATCTGTCATTGTTTCCACTTTTCCTTCTATTTGCTAGGAAGTGAACTTATATGCAGAGTGAAGTGAAGTGAAGCCACTCAGTCATGTCCGACTCTTTGTGACCCCGTGGACTGTAGCCTACTAAGCTCCTCTGTCCATGGGATTCTCCAGGCAAGAATACCAGAGTAGGTTGCCATTTCCTTCTCCAGAGGATCTTCCTGACCCAGGGACTGAACCTGGGTTTCCCCGATTTGGAGGCAGATGTTTTAACCTCTGAGCCACCAGGACAGAGTACATCATGAGAAATGCTTAGCTGGAAGAAGCACAAGCTGGAATCAAGATTGCTGGGAGAAATATCAATAACCTCAGATACGTAGATGACACCACTCTTATGGCAGAAAGTGAAGAACTAAAAATAAAAGCCTCTTGATGAAAGTGAAAGTAGAGAGTGAAAAAGTTGGCTTAAAGCTCAACATTCAGAAAACGAAGATCATGGCATCTGATTCCATCACTTCATTTGAAATAGATGGGGAAACAGTGGAAACAGTATCAGACTTTATTTTGGGGGGCTCCAAAATCACTGCAGATGGTGATTGCAGCCATGAAATTAAAAGACATGTACTCCTTGGAAGGAAAGTTATGACCAGTCTAGATAATATATTCAAAAGCAGAGACATTACTTTGCCAACAAAGGTCCGTTTAGT
The DNA here is from genome assembly GCA_917880005.1 of Nanger dama. Classification (NCBI taxonomy): domain Eukaryota; kingdom Metazoa; phylum Chordata; class Mammalia; order Artiodactyla; family Bovidae; genus Nanger; species Nanger dama. The sequence continues at coordinate 3,208,968 of CAKJTW010000044.1, read as the reverse complement.
CAAGGCTATGGTTTTCCAGTGGTCATGTATGGATGTGAGAGTTGGACTGTGAAGAAAGCTGAGTGCCAAAGAATTGATGCTTTTGAACTGTAGTGTTGGAGAAGACTCTTGAAAGCGACTTGGACTGCAAGGAGATCCAACCAGTCCATCCTAAAGGAGATCAGTTCTAGGTGTTCATTGGAACGACTGATGCTGAAGCTGAAACTCCAATACTTTGGCCACCTCATGCAAAGAGTTGACTCATTGGAAAAGACCCTGATGTTGGGAGTGATTGTGGGCAGGAGGAGAAGGGGACAACAGAAGATGAGATGGCTTGATGGCATCACTGACTCGATGGACACGAGTTTGGGTGAACTCCAGGAGTTGGTGATGGACGGGGAGGCCTGGCGTGTTGCGATTCATGGGGTAGCAAAGAGTCTGACATGACTGAGCAACTGAACTGAACTGAACTGATGGGATCAGATCCATAATCTTAGTATTTTGAATGTTGAGTTTTAAGTCCTCTTTCACTTTCATCAAGAGGCTCTTTAGCTCCTCTTCACTTTCTGCCTGGATAGTGGTATTATCTAATTATTTGAGATTGCTGATATTTCCTACTGAAAAACTTGGTTCCAGCTTGGGCTTCACCCAGCCCAGTATTTTGCATCATGTACTCTGCATCAGTTCAGTTCAGTTCAGTTCAGTTCAGTCCAGTCATTCAGTCATGTCCGACTCTTTGTGACCCCATGAACTGCAGCAAGCCAGGCCTCCCTGTCCATCACCATCTCTCAGAGTTCACTCAGACTCACGTCCATCAAGTCCGTGATGCCATCCACCCATCTCATCCTCTGTCGTCCCCTTCTCCTCCTGGCCCCAATCCCTCCCAGCATCAGAGTCTTTTCCAATGAGTCAACTCTTTTGCATGAGGTGGCCAAAGTACTGGAGTTTCAGCTTTAGCATCATTCCTTCCAAAGAAATCCCAGAGTTGATCCCCTTCAGAATGGACTGGTTGGATCTCCTTGCAGTCCAAGGGATTCTCAAGAGTCTTCTCCAACACCACAGTTCAAAAGCATCAATTCTTCGGCGCTTAGCCTTCTTCACAGTCCAACTCTCACATCCATACGTGACCACAGGAAAAACCAGTGACAATATACAGCCTTGTCTTACTGCTTTCCCAATTTGGAATTGGTCTATTGTTCCATTTCTAGTTCTAACTGTTGCTTCTTGACCTGTATACAGGTTTCTCAGGAGGCAGGTTAGGTGGTCTGGTATTGCCATTTTCCACAGTTTGTGGTGATCCACTCAAAGGCTTTAGTATAGTCAGTGAAGCAGAAGTAGATGTTTTTCTGGAATACCTTGTTTTCTCTCTGATTGAATGAATGTTGGCAATTTGATCTCTGGTTCCTCTGCCTTTACTATAACCAGCTTGTACATCTGAAAGTTCTTGCTTCACATACTACTGAAGCCTAGCTGGAAGGATTTTGAGCATTACCTTGCTAGCATGTGAAATGAGTGCAATTGTACAGCAGTTTGAACATTTTATGGCATTGCCCTTCTCTTGAATTGAAATGAAAACTGACCTTTTCCAGTCCTGTGGTCACTGCTGAGATTTCCAAATTTGCTGACATATTGAGTGCAGCAGTTTAACACCATCATCTTTTTGGATTTTAAGTAGCTCAGCTGAAATTTCATCACCTCTACTAGATGTGTTCATAGTAATGCTTCTTAAGATTCAGTTGACTTCACACTCCAAGATGTCCAGCCCTAGGTGAGTGACAGTATCATCATGGTTTTCTGTGTATTCTTTTTTAAAATATAGTTTTCTAAAAAAATTAGTTTTTTTAAAAGACTTTTTAAAAATACAGTTCTTCTGTGCATTCTTGCCACCTCTTCTTAATCTCTTCTGCTTCTCTTAGGTCCTTACTATTTCCACCCTTTATTGTGCCTATCCTTGCATGAAGTGTTCCCTTGATATCTCCAATTTTCCTGAAGAGATTTCTAGTCTTTCCTATTCTGTTTTTCCTCAATTCCTTTGCATTACTTGTATAAAAGAGATTATAAGAATACCCACCTCCTACAGTTATTATGAAGGTTAAATCAGGAAACACCCCTAAAGTTCTTAGAACAGTGCTTGTACATATCATTTACCTAAGAAACTTTGCTATCCATCCATCATTATCACCAGCATCTTTATTATTTTTATACCACACACTGTTCTGTTGAATTGGGGCATGAAAAGCTCTATATGGGCTTCTCCCTATAGGTCTGCTCTGAACACTACAAAATATGCTGCAGCACACCTGCACATTCAGCTTCATTCTTGGAACCTGCTCTTATTACTAAGTTATGCTGTGTCCACTAATGCATGATATCTTAAGAAGAAAACTACTTTTTTCTTGCCTGGGTCATCTACTGCCACCCATTTCCTATCATCTATGATATTGTCAAAACTTTTTTCTTTTTATACGACTGATTAGGAAAATCTGGCTTTCTAATTCTTGATGGACACACTTTCTATGAAGTGCACTTGGTACATGTTTGGTCTGCCTGCCTTTTGGTGGGTTTCCCACATTCCCACTGAAGCTGGAGTGGTCCCACCCCATCCCCAGGCCTCTACTGCACAGCAAGGTCTAAGGTCAATGGAGGGAGTCAGAGTGAAATATTTCTGTTTTGTACCTCATGGAAGGTTTTATTTTTATTACTCTTTTGAATTTATTGACTAAGAAACAGAGTAAGCTGGGTCTTAAAATCTAGAGAAAATATTTGTTGTGGGTTTTAGTATAATGGTGGTCTCCTAATTCAAGTCCAAAATAATTATTTTCAAAATCTTAGTCTTTCTTCTGAGATTGACTCTTGTCTATCTTAATAAACCTGCTTGACAGCTTCTGGGTAAGCCCTCCATGGTACTGTTGTTATGGAACAGAGCACAGAGGATACTGCTTGGGTTATATTCTACTTTCTCTATATTGATGCATGCTGGTAATTCTTTAAGTGGAATCCGACCCATCAACCTTTACAGAGTATATTTTGACAAGCTTGCAATTCACAACACATGAGCCTGATGATGGATGTGAAGCTTCTTTGTGAAAGCTGTCAGTCCCATCTTTTGACAGTTTATACGTGGGAAAAACTGAGTTTTGAGAGTCTCATCTAATCTTATAGTCACTGCATTTACTAATATTTTTGTGGTTACAGTTAAAGATAGTTCCACGGATTTTTAAACTGAAAAAGTGTTTTCTATAAAGACAATAAAAGCAAGAGTAATTGCTGCAAATTCCCAGAATACACTCTCTGAAGTCTTAACTTTTTAAAAATAGAATCATATTAAGAAATTCTGATAGAGTAACTAAAATTCCTGATGTAAGCAGAATACAATTCTAAATCAAAGTTGATTTATATTTGATGATAGAAACCAATAAATGTACCAGGAAAAGAGACATGCTGAGAAGGCAGTTCAGTCTTTTTTACTTTCCTCTCAAGGAATCTCCTTGGGTTGTGCTATTTTGGAATGACATTCTGCTTACACCAGAGGAACTCAGATGCACCGGGATGGAGCCTCCCTTGCTGTGGCATGGTCTCCTGCATCTTCACTTCACCGCCTTCAGCTAGTGGCAACTTTATCTTCTCCACAGAAGTTAATTACTTGTCAGAGGATGCCTGGTTCCCCATCTCCCTCTGTATTGATTATGACCATGGAATTTGCATGAGAACTTTCAAGGGCTTTTGGGTGTTAAAGCTTAATTTAATTGCTTGATTCATTTCATTGAAAAGAAGCCAAGAGTACTATCAAATGGGTACACAAGAGAGTCATCTGGGGAGCTTTCAGGAATGATCCATGGCTTCCTTCCCCACCTGAGACTCTCTGATTCAGTTAGAATTCAGGTATCAGCAGTTTAAGAAATCTCACCCAAGAGATTCTACTGTAGTGTTAGGACTGAAAACTCTGCAGGCTGGGAAGAGAAATGTACAACAGAGTTTTAAATGGCCCTTTCCTAATTCCTAGACTTGGTTCTATATGCCTCTTGAATCTGAGCATTTATTAAAAGTTTTTAAATTATTAAATATAGATCCCTTAAAAATGCAAGTACAGAAAACTGAAGTATGTAAGACATGCTACATCTAAATAGCCTTAAGGAATTATCTTAGAAATAATATCCTACAAAAATCAAGACACACTGCCATCATTACGAAACACTAAAAAATAAGACTAGGTGATCTGTTTTGTTAGCTACAAGTGTGTGAGATCACTTTTACTGAAAAATGAGGGATGATAATTTTACTAATTCTCTGAGAACAGATGTAAGCTCACAACAGTCTGAAATTCAGATAGACCTGTACCTCTTGGGCTACAAGAAATACGACCTCAAATGGAGAAATCCATTTCAAGGAACTTGACAAGATAAATGTTCTTTGCCAATCACACCACAAAATGAGTTCTCTGTCTGTAAGTAGTGTGCTTAGTTTACCTATTTTCTTCTGTCAACAGCTGTCTTTGCGTGACTTGAACCACCAAGAAAGTAGCAGACTCAGAGATCCCTAGGGAAGATGTGGGTTCTATTTACTATCTCACAACCCATAATTGTGGATCACCCACTGTCCCTGGAAAACGTGCAACAGCTTTCCCTCTAGTGCATATAGTCCCATGCATGGGTGGCTCACACAGTATTAGTGGAATAACATACAACGACCATGAAAAAAATAGCACACATGCAGGTGGGATTTAAAATGGAGGAACTCCCATCACCTGTGGGCTCATGACGGTGAAGCACAACAGCTTTGTATGCTGCCCCTGTCTTGACTCTAATTGCTCAACAACTAGGCTGCCCAGGGTGATGAAAAGAACAGATGCCAAAGGACAATGGAACTGAAATGGAATTGAGCATGATCTTTTAAGGAGCTAGAGAAAACTCAAAGACCCTTTGTCATTCTGCTTTGAGTTACTAGGGAGGAAACCCTCTCCCTGCCCCACTTCCCTTCATTCATGCACCTGATGGTTATGAGTAGCCTCTCATATGCCTGTGCCAGAGTTTTGGGTACACATGTGAGGGGGTTTAGTTCTTCCTGGCACCCTAGCCTTCCTGCCATAATAAACAGAGGCTGCTTTATAAGACTGGCTGCTATTTTTTTAATGTGACACATCTTCATCCATCACACGGATTGCTAGCTCACTCCTACAACTTTAAATAGGAATATTGTTCTTCTTGACAAATATTCATTGAAGACTTGCTATATACCACATTGTTCTAAGAACCAAAGACACTTTGATGTGAAAATCGTTCAGCCATGTGCGACTCTTTGCAGCCCTATGGACTGTAGCTTGCCAGGCTCCTTGCTCCATGGAATTCTCCAGGCAAGTATACTGGAGTGGCTAGCCACGTCCTCCTCCAGGGGATCTTCCCACCAAGGGATCAAACCCAAGTCTCCTGCATTGCAGGTGGATTCTTTACTGTCTGAGCCACCAGGAAGCCCAAGAATACTGGAGTGGGTAGCCTATGCCTTCTCCAGAGATCTTTGTGACCCAAGAAATGAACCAGGGTCTCCTGCATTGCAGGCTGATTCTTTACCAGCTGAGTTACCAGGGAAGCCACCCCCGCCCCCTCACCACAAAAACAAAACAAAGCAAAAAAAAAAAAAAAAAAAACAACCATACAAACAAACAAACTTTACCATATAGAAAATTAAAGGTCATAAAATGAAAGTTGGAAATTATACAAAATTCACATCATGATTTAATGAACTATAAATGATGGCTTTGCTTCGTCTATTTCTTCAATGATTCTAGCTCCCTCCATCCCATCTTATTCCAAGCTATTCACCTATTACAGCATTATACATCAAGCAGTCTAATCCATCCTTCATTTTTACATAGTGATTGATTGCTGCTGTTGTTGTGCAGTCTCTCAGTCGTATCCAAATCTGTGACCCCATGGACTGCAGCATGCCAGGCTTCCTGGTTCTTTATTATCTCCCAGAGTTTGCTGCAACACATGTCCATTGACTCGGTGATGCCATCCAACCATCTCATCCTCTGTGGCTCCCTTCCCCCTTCTGCCCTCAGTCTTTCCTAGCATCAGAGACTTTTCCAATAAGTGGGATCTTCCCATCAGGTGGCCATACTATTGGAGTTTAGCTTCAGCATCAGTTCTTCCAATAAATATTCAGGGTTGATTTCCTTTAGTTTTGATTGGCTTGATCTTCTTGTTGTCCAAGGGACTCTCAAGCATCAGTTTTTCAGCGCTCAGTCTTCTTTATGGTCCAACTCTCACATCCAACACATGACTAATGGAAAGAGCAAGCTTTGACTATATAGACCTTTGACAGAAAAGTGATGTCTCTTCTTTTTAACACACTGTCAAGGTTTGTCACAGCTTTCCTTCCAAGGAACAAGTGTCCTTTAATTTCATGGCTGCAGTCACTGTTTACAGTGGTTTTGGAGGCCAAGAAATAAAATCTGTCACTCTTATCAATTCTTCCCCTTTGATTTGCCATGAAGTGATGGGACCAGGTGCCATGATCTTTTTTTTTAATGTTGAGTTTTAAGCCAAGTTTTTCACTATCTTCTTTCACCCTCTTCAAGAAGCTCTTAATTCCTCTTAACTTTCTGCGATTAAAGTGGTATCATCTGAATATCTGATATTGTTATTTATCCTGACAATCTTGATTACAGTTTGTTATTCATCTAGCTCTGCATTTTGCATAATGTACTCTGCATAGAAATTAAATATCAGGCTGATAATATACAGCCATGACAAACTCCTTTCTCAATTTTGAATTAGTCCACTGTTCCATGTCCAGCTCTAATTGTTGCTTCTTGTCCTGCATACAGGTTTCTCAGGAGGCAGGTAGGGTGGACTGGCATTCCCATCTTTTTAAGAATTCTCAACAGTTCGTTGTGATATACACAGTCAAAGACTTTGGCATAGTCAATGAAGCAGAAGAAGATTTTTTTTTTTTTCTGGAATTCCCTTGCTTTCACTATGATCCAGTGATGTTGGCAATTTGATCTCTTTCCTCTGCCTTTTCTAAATCCAGCTCATACATCTAAAAGTTCTTGGTTCACATACTACTGAAGTGTAGCTTGAAGGATTTTAAGCATTACCTTGCTAGCATGTGAAATGAGCACAGTTGTACAGTGGTTCAAGCATTCTTTGCATTGCCCTTCTTTGGGATTGAAATGAAACTTGATCTTTTCCAGTCTTGTGGCCACTGCTGAGTTTTCTAAATTTGCTGGCATATTGAGTGTAGCACTTTAACACAATCATCTTTTAGGATTTGAAATAGCTCAACTGTAATTCCATCACTTCCCTGGCTTTGTTCATAGTAATTCATCCTAAGGCCCACTTGACTTCACACTCCAGGATATCTGGCTCTAGGAGAGTGACCACACCATCATGGTTATCTGGGTCATTAAGACCTTTTTGTATAGTTCTTCTGTGTATTCTTGCCACCTCTTCTTAACCTCTTCTGCTTCTCTTAGGTACTTACAATTTCTGTCCTTTATCAGGCCCATTCTTGCATGAAATGTTCCCTTGATATCTCCAGTTTTCTTTAAGAGACCTCTAGTCTTTCCCATTGTATTGTTTTCTTCTATTTCTTTGCATTGTTCACTTAAGAAGGCTTTCTTATCTCTTCTTGCTATTCTCTTGAGCTCTCCATTCAGTTGGGTCTATCTTTCACTTTTTTCTTTGCTTTTCACTTCTTTTCTCAGCCTTTTGTAAAGCCTCCTCAGACAACCACTTTGCCTTCTTGCACCTCATTTTCTTTGGTATGGCTTTGGTCATCATCTCCAGTACAATGTTATAAACCTCTGTCCATAGTTCTTCAGGCACTCTACCAGATCTAATCCCTTGAATCTATCTGTCACCTCCTCTGTATAATCATAAGAGATTTGATTTAGGTTATACTTTAATGACCTAGTGGTTTTCCTGACTATCTTCAACTTACCTCTGAATTCTGCGACAAGGAGCTGATGATCTGAGCCACAGTGAGCTCCAAGTCTTGTTTTTAATGACTGTATAGAGCTTTTCCATCTTATGCAAATTATGTTGCAAATAACACAATCAATCTGATTTTGATATTGACCAGTTGGTGACGTCCCCATGCAGAGTCTTCTCTTATGTTGTTGGACAAAGATGTTTGATCCAACTAGTGTGTTCTCTTGACAAATCTCTGGTAGCCTTCACCCTGCTTCATTTTGTACTATAAGGACAAACTTGCCTGTTACTCCAAGTATCTCTTGACTTCCTGTTTTTGCATTCCAGTCCTCTATGTGGCTGAGTAATATTCCATTGTTTGTGTGTGTATGTGTGTGTGTATATGTGTGTGTGTGTATATATATATATCTTCTTTATCCCTTCATCTATTGATGAACATTTAGCTTGCTTCCATGTTCTGACTATTGTAAATAGTGCTGCAATGAACCCCGGAGTACACGTGTCTTTTTGATTTATGGTTTTCTCAGGGTATATGTCAAGTGGTGGGATTTCTGGGTCATATTGTAAATCAATGTTTGGGTATTTAAGGAATCTCCATGTTGTCCTCCACAGTGGCAGGGTCAATTTATACCCCCAACCAACAGAAAAGAGAGTTCCCTTTTCTCCACACACTCTCCAGCACTTATTATCTGTAGATATGTTGATGATGGCTTTTCTGACCACTGTGAAGTGGTATCTCATTATAGTTTGATTTGCACTTCTCTAATAGTGAGGGATGTTTACAACTTTTCATGTGCTTTTTGCCCATCTATATGTCTTCTTTGGAGAGATGTCTATTTAGGTCTTCTACCCTTTTTGATTGAGTTGTTTGCATTTTTGATATTGAGGTCCAGGATCTGTTTGTATATTTTGGAGATTAATCTTTTGTCATTGTTTCATTTGCAAATATTTTCTCCCAGTCTGAGGGTTGTCTTTTTGTCTTGTTTATGGTTTCCTTTGCTTTGCAGAAGCTTCTAAGCTTAATTATGTCCCATTAAAATACTTTTTAAAAAATTTATTACTTCAGGACATGAGTCAAAAAAATCGTTGTGGTTTAAGTCAAAGAATGTTTTTCTATGTTTTCCTTTAAGAGTTTTATAGTGTTGGGTCTTACACTGAGTTCTTTAATCCATTTCAAGTTTATTTTGGTGTATGATTTTAGGGAGTGTTCTCATTTCATTCTTTTTCAAAATTTCCAGATTTTCTAGCACCTATTATTGAAGAGGCTCTTTTCTCCATTGTATATTCTTACCTTCTTTGTCACAGGTTAAGTGACCATAGGAAGAGGGTTTATCTCTGAGCTTTCTAATCCTGTACCACTGGTCTATATTTTTGTTTTTGTTCCAGTATATTTTGAAGTTAGGGAGCCTGATTTCTCCAACTGCATTTTTCTTTCTCAAGATTACTTTCGCTATTTGGGATCCTTTGTGCTTCTATACGAACTGTAAAAGTTTTGTTCTAATTCTGTAAAAAATGCCCTTGGTAATTAGACAGGGATTGCATTGAATCTGTAGATTGTTGGGGTAATATTTTCATTTTCACTATATTGATTCTTCCAAACCAAGAACATGGTATGTTTCATCATCTGTTTGTGTTCTTGTTGATGTATTTCATCAGTATTTTACAGTTTTCAGAGTACAGGTCTTGTGCTTCCTACATGTTCAGTTCAGTCACTCAGTTGTGTGTGATTCTTTGCAACCTCACTAAGTGCAGCACGCCAGGCCTCCCTGTCCATCACCATCTCTCAGAGTTCACTCAGGCCCACGTTCATTGAGTCCATGATGCCATCCAGCCATCTCATCCTCGGTCATGCCCTTCTCCTCCTGGCCCCAATCCCTTACAGCATCAGAGTCTTTTCCAATGAGTCAACTCTTTGCATGAGGAGGCCAAAGTACTGGAGTTTCAGTTTAAGCATCATTCCTTCCAAAGAAATCCCAGAGTTGATCTCCTTCAGAGTGGACTGGTTGGATCTCCTTGCAGTCCAAGGCACTCTCAAGAGTCTACTCCAACACCACAGTTCAAAAGCATCAGTTCTTCGGTGCTCAGCTTTCTTTATAGTTCAACTCTCACATCCATACATGACTACTGGAAAAACCATGGCCTTGACTAGATGGCACTTGTTGGCAAAGTAATGTCTCTGCTTTTGAATATACTGTCTAGGTTGGTCATAACTTTTCTTCCAAGGAGTAAGTGTCTTCTAATTTCATGGCTGCAGTCACCATCTGTAGTGATTTTGGAACCCCCAAAAATAAAGTCTGACACTGTTTCCACTGTTTCCCCATCTATTTCCCATGAAGAGATGGGACTGGATGCCATGATCTTCGTTTTCTGAATGTTGAGCTTTAAGCCAACTTTTTCACTCTCCTCATTCACTTTCATCAAGAGGCTTTTTAGCTCCTCTTCACTTTTTGCCATAAGGGTGGTGTCATCTGCATATCTGAGGTGACTGATATTTCTCCCGACAATCTTGATTCCAGCTTGTGTTTCTTCCAGTCCAGTGTTTCTCACGATGTACTCTGCATATAAGTTTAATAAGGAGGGGGACAATATACAGCCTTGATGTACTCCTTTTCCTATTTGGAATCAGTCTGTTGTTCTATGTCCAGTTCTAACTGTTGCTTCCTGACCTGGATACAGATTTCTCAAGAGGCAGGTTAGATGGTCTGGTATTCCCATCTCTTTCAGAATTTTCCACAGTTTATTGTGATCCACACAGTCAAAGGCTTTGGCATAGTCAATAAAGCAGAAAGAGATTTTTTTGGAACTCTCTTGCTTTTTCCATGATCCAGTAGATGTTGGCAATTTGATCTCTGGTTCCTCTGCCTTTTCTAAAACCAGCTTGAACATCAGAGAGTTCATGGTTCACGTATAGCTGAAGCCTGGCTTGGAGAATTTTGAGCATTACTTTACTAGCATGTGAGATGAGTGCAATTGTGTGGTAGTTTGAGCATTCTTTGGCATTGCTTTTCTTTGGGATTGGAATGAAAACTGACCTTTTCCAGTCCTGTAGCCACTGCTGAGGTTTCCCGAATTTGCTGGCATATTGAGTGTGGCACTTTCACAGCATCATCTTTCAGGATTTGAAATAGCTCAACTGGAATTCCATCACCTCCACTAGCTTTGTTCGTAGTGATGCTTTCTAAGGCCCACTTGACTTCACATTCCAAGATGTCTGGCTCTAGATGAGTGATCACACCATCGTAATTATCTGGGTCATGAAGATCTTTTTGTACAGTTCTTTCGTGTATTCTTGCCGCCTCTTCTTAATATCTTCTGCTTCTGTTAGGTCCAGACCATTTCTGTCTTTTATCGAGCCCATCTTTGCATGAAATGTTCCCTTGTTATCTCTAATTTTCTTGAAGAGATCTCTAGTCTTTCCCATTCTGTTGTTTCCTCTATTTCTTTGCATTGATCGCTGAGGAAGGCTTTCTTATCTCTTCTTGCTATTCTTTGGAACTCTGCATTCAGATGCTCATATCTTTCCTTTTCTCCTTTGCTTTTTGCCTCTCTTCTCTTCACAGCTATTTGTGAGGCCTCCCCAGACAGCCATTTTGTTTTTTTGCATTTTTTTCCCATGTGGATGGTCTTGATCCCTGTCTCCCGTACAATGTCGCAAACCTCATTCCATAGGTCATCAGGCACTCTATCTATCAGATCTAGGCCCTTAAATCTATTTGTCACTTCCACTGTATAATCATAAGGGATTTGATTTAGGTCACACCTGAATGGTCTAGTGGTTTTCCCTACTTTCTTCAATTTAAGTATGAATTTGGTAATAAGGAGTTCATGATCTGAGCCACAGTCAGCTCCTGGTCTTGTTTTTGTTGATTGTATAGAGCTTCTCCATCTTTGGCTGCAAAGAATATAATCAATCTGATTTCAGTGTTGACCATCTGGTGATGTCCATGTGTAGAGTCTTCTCTTGTGTTGTTGGAAGAAGGTGCTTGCTATGACCAGTGCATTCTCTTGGAAGAACTCTATTAGCCTTTGCCCTGCTTCATTCTGCATTCCAAGGCCAAATTTGCCTGTTACTCCAGATGTTTCTTGACTTCCTACTTTTGCATTCCAGCCCCCTATATTGAAAAGGACATCTTTTGTGGGTGTTAGTTCTAAAAGGTCTTGTAGATCTTCATAAAACCGTTCAGCTTCAGCTTCTTCAGCATTACTGGTTGGGGCTTAGACTTGGATAACTGTGATATTGAATGGTTTGCCTTGGAGATGAACAGAGATCATTATGTCATTTTTGAGATTGCATCCAAGTACTGCATTTTTAACTCTTTTGTTGACCATGATGGCTACTCCATTTCTTCTGAGGGATTCCTGCCCACAGTAGTAGATATAATGGTCATCTGAGTTAAATTCACCCATTCCAGTCCATTTTAGTTCGCTGATTCCTAGAATGTTGACGTTCACCCTTGACATCTCTTGTTTGACCACTTCCAATTTGCCTTGATTCATGGACCTGATATTCCAGGTTCCTATGCAATATTGCTCTTTACAGCATCGGATCTTGCTTCTATCACCAGTCACATGCACAACTGGGTATTGTTTTTGCTTTGGCTCCATCCCTTCATTCTTTCTGGAGTTATTTCTCCACTGACCTCCAGTAGCATATTGGGCACCTAAGGACCTGGGAAGTTCCTCTTTTGGTATCCTATCATTTTTCCTTTTCATGCTGTTCATGGGGTTCTCAAGGCAAGAATACTGAAGTGGCTTGCCGTTCCCTTCTCCAGTGGACCATGTTCTGTCAGCTGTGCTTCCTTAGGTAGCTTTATTGCTAGGTATTTTATTTTTTTGTTAAAGTGACAGATGGGATCTTTTTCTTAATTTCTCTTTCTGCTCTTTCTTTATTATTGTATAGAAATGCAAGAGGTTTCTATGCATTGATTTTGTTCCTGCAAATTTACCAGTTTCATTGATGAGCTCCAGTAGTGTTGTATTGGGATCTTTAGGATTTTCTAAATATAGAAACGTCATTTGCAAGCAGTGACAGTTTTACTTCTTCTTTTCCGATTTGTATTACTTTTATTTCTTTTTCTTATCTGATTGCCATAGCTAGGGCTTCCAAAACTATGTTGAGTAAGTGCTGAGAGTGGACATCTTTGTTCCTAATCTTAGGAGAAATGCTGTCAGTCTTTCACCATTGAGAATGATGTTTGCTGTGGGTTTGTTGTATATGGCTCATATTATGTTGAGATAGTTTCCTACATGGCCACTTTCTGGAGTTTTGTTTTGTTTTGTTATCATAAAAGGCATTTGAATTTTGCCAAAAGCTTTTTCTGTAGCTATTGAGATGATCATATGGTTTGTATACCTTAATTTGTTAATATGGCATATCATATTGATTGATTTGCAAATACTGAAGAAATCTTGCTTTCCTGGGATAAGCCTCACTTGATCATGGTGTTTGATCCCTTTAATCTGTTGTTGGATTCTGTTTGCTAGTATTTTGTTGAGGAGTTTTACATCTATGCTCATCAGTGACATTGGTCTATAATTTTCTTTGTGTGTGATATCTATGTCTGGTTTTGGTACGAGAGTGATGGTAGCCTTGTAGAACAAATTTGGGTTCCTCCTTCTGCAATTTTTTATAAGTTTGAGAAAGATAGGTGTTAGCTCACATTTAAATGTTCAATAGAAATTGCCTGTGAAGCCATCTGGTCCTGGACTTTTGTTTGTTGGAAGACTTTAATTATAGTTGCAAATTACTTATGATTATCCTGTTTTATATTTTCTAATTCTTCCTGGTTCAACTTTGGAAAGTTGTACCGCTCCAAGAATTTGTCCATTTCTGCCAGGTTGTCCATTTTATTGGCATATATTTGCTTGTAGTAGTCTCTTATGATCCTTTGCATTTCTAGAGTGTTAATTGTGATTTCTCCTTTTTCATTTCTAATTTTATTAATTTGAATTATCTGTTTGATTTTCTTGAGGATTCTGGCTAAAGGTTTATCAATTTTATCTTCTCAAAGGACTCACTTTTGTTGATCTTTGCTATTGTTTTATTTATTTATTTATTGGTTTGTTTCTATTTCACTTATTTCTGCTCTGATCTTTATGATTTCTTTCCACTGACTTTGAGTTTTCTTCACTCTTCTTTCTATAGTTCCTTTAGGTGTAAGGTTAGATTGTTTATTTGAGGTTTTTATGACTTCTTGAGGTGAGACTGAATTGCCATAAACTTCCATCTTAGAACTGCTTTAGTTGTGTCCCATAGGTTTTGGGTCATCATGTTTTCATTGCCATTTGTTTCTATGTATTTTTATTTCATCTTTAATTTCTTCAGTGATGTCTTGGTTATTTAGCAGTGTACCACTTAACCTCATGTGTTAGGGATTTTTAGTTTTCTTTTTTCTTATACTTTATTTCTAATCACATAGATCTGTGATATAAAAAATGCTTGATATAACTTCAGTTTTCTTAAATTTTAGAGACTTGATTTTTGAGGCAAGATGTTGTCTATCCTGGAGAGCCATGTGTACCATGTACACTTGGATTGAATGTCTTATAAATAGCAATTAAATGTATGTGGTCTATTGTGTCATTTAAAGTTTGTCTTTCCTTATTCAATTTCTGCTAGATGATCCATCCATTGATGTAATTGGGGTGTTAAAGTCCTTCACTATTAATATGTTTCCATTTTATGATTATTAGCATTTACCTTATGTATCATGGTTCTTTTATGTTGGATACATAAATATTTATTATTGTTTTATTTTCTTCCTGGATTGATCCCTTGATCATTATGTAGTATCCTTCCTTATCTCTGTAACATTCTGTATTTTAAAGTGTATTTTATAGGTTATTAGTATTGCTACTCCAATTTTGTTTTGATTTCCATTTGCTTGGAGTATCTTTTTTCCACCCCTGCACTTTCAGTCTGTCTGTGGCCCTAGGTCTGAAGTGGGTCTCTTATAGGCAGTGTATACATTTGTGTCCCTTCATCCTATCTGTGTCTTTTGGTTGGGGCATTTATTCCACTTACATTTAAGGTAATTATTCATAAGTGTCTTCCTATTATAATTTTCTTAATTGTTTTTGGTTTATTTTTGTGGGTCTTTTTCTTCTCTGTGTTTCCTGCCTAGAGAAGTTCTTTCATCATTTGTTGTAAGGCTGATTTGGTGGTGCTGAATTCTCTTAGCTTTTGCTTATCTGTAAAACCTTTGATTTCTCCCTCAAATCTGAATGAGATCCTTACTGTGTAGAGAACTGTGGTTGTAGGTTTTTCCCCTTTCAGCGCTTTAAATACATCCTGCTGTTCCCTTCTGGCCTGTAGAAAGATCAGCTTACAATTTTATGGGGATACCTTTGTATGTTAGTTTTTGCTTTTCCCTTGCTACTTTTAATATATTTTCTTTGTATTTAATTCTTGTTAGTTTGATTAATATGTTTCTCCTAGGGTTTGTCCTATATGAGACTCTCTGGGCTTCTCGGGCTTGGATGACTGTTTCCTTACCCACATTAGGGAAATTTTCAACTATAATCTCTTCAAATATTTGCTCAGACCTTTTCTTTTTATCTTCTTCTTCTGGGACATCTATATATTTTGAATGTTAGTTTGTTTAGCATCGTCCCAGAGGTCTCTGAGATTGTCTTCAATTCTCTTCATTGCTTTTTCTTTATTCTTTCCTTGGTATTTATTCCCACCATTGTATCTTCCAACTCACTAATTCATTCTTCTTCAGTTACTCAGCTATTGATTCTTCCTTGTGTATTCTTCATTTCATTTATTGTGCTGTTCATCTATTTGTTCTTTAGTTCCTCTAGGTCTATGTTAACCATTTCTTGTATTTTCTCAATTCATGCTTGCATTCTATTTTGGAAATTTTGAATTGTCTTTACTATTTTTACTCTGAATTCTTTTTCAGGCAGGTTTGCCTATTTCTTCTTAATTTATGGTCTTGTTGGTTTTTACCTTGATCCTTTGTCTGTAATATATATATATATTTGTCATTTCACTTTTTTTGATGGGTGGGGACTATGTTCCTATCTTACTGGTTGTTTGGCCTGGGGTATCCAGCACTGGAGTTTGCAGTAGTTGAGAAGAGCCATGTTCTGGTTTTGATATGTGGAACTCCACGTATCAGTGGGGAGACCCCACTCTGATTAATAGTCCCTGAGGTCTCTTTTAGTCCAGCAGTTCAGACACTGTGCTTCCACTGCAGGACTTCAGGACCAACCTCTGGCCTGTGAATTGAAATCCTACAATTCGTATGGCGTGGCAAAACAAACAAACAGCAAGGAGCAGAACAATAACAAAGAATAAAAAGCAAATTTAGAAAAGTAACAGATATTTTAGAAAAAATATATGTGAAACAACTACTATAAGGTAAAACAGGACTCCAATAGTAAAAAATAAAAATAAGCAACCCTCCCCCAATCCTCAAAACACAAAACAAAAAAGGAAGAAAAAAGCAGAAAAGACTTGGCTGTGCGTGAGGGGGAGGGGCACGGGGCTTAGGTGAGATGGAGGTTATACAGGGGTAGCATCTAGGCTTATGTTCCATACTGCTGGAACAGGCCTTGGGTGGGAGTAGGGGAAGGCCTAGCCTCAGCATAGTTTGAAGAGGGCCCTGGTGTGCAGAGGATTAGGCCCTGGACCTCAGCAGGCTCCATGGGACCTCAGCCTGCTCTCCAAAGCTGAGTGGGTGGGGGGACCCTAGGCTCATTGCCCAATCTGCTGACCCCCAGGGTCCCTGCCTGTCTAGCTGGACTCTTCCTCCTACCCCTCCTTCTCACACCCCTGGGACCCACATGGCTGGAGGGAGCCTTGCAGGGTGGAGGACCAGCCCAGAGCTTCTTCAGGCTCCCCAGGGTGGAGGGAGTGGGGGAATGTCAGGCACATTCTCCCAAATCTCTGACCCCTGAGGGTCCCTCCTGGTCCCTGCTGATCCCCTCAAGGTAAGTGTGTCTCTCCAGGAGTGTGAACCCCTCTCCTTCCCCAGCTGCCCCTCAGGAGTACAGGACCTATCCGGCCTCTGCTTCTCTTTCTTGCCCCCTCCTCATGTCCTTTCCAGTTGCTCAGGGGTTCCTACTGCTTGCCTGGGTGTTGAGGTCCCCCATCAGCATCTGGTAAGTGCCCTAATTGTGGGGAGTCATGGACTCAGGGTCTTCCTCTCTTCCATATTGCTTCCATTCTCTGATGAAAGCATTAATGAAACGACTATTCACTATAACATGGGCAAAGTCTTGGAAAATGATAGACTTGTGAGGCACTCCAGAATGAGCAATGGCAAGAACCCGAAAGTTCTGATAGGCCTGCAGGGGCCGCTGGAGAGAGGGGCTACTAAAGTTTGGAAAGGAAACTTGGCCTTAAGAGAAGGCCACCTTATAGAAGGTGGCTCCCAGAAGAGCTCAGTGTGGAGGGCTCCAGAGGAATGATCATATTCTCTCCCCACATAGCCTACAAACCCAGCCAGAAGCCGGAAGTCAGGGATGTCCGTGGAAATGTTCATAGAGCAACACATCCTGGTCACTGGTGGATGCAGAAAGTGGTGCAGAAGGGCAAATGCAATGAGCCCAGCATAGCCACCCACTTTCCTTTTGTCAACATACAGCTGCTTCTGTGTTTGTGTAAGTGAGAAGTTTCCCAACTGGAAGAAAACACTACGTACACCCCATCAGCTAAACATCATCATGGGGAGATGCTAGTTTACCCATACTCATCTGAAACCTAAATCACGTTGAGGAGCATAGCGAACTTCTTTAACAGCATGGATTTTCAGTGGCTCCTTAGCCTAATGCCACCAGGGCTATGTTCTTTAGTGGAAACATTTCTCTTTGATAACTACAAACTCCAAACCTCTAAACCTAAGAAAGCAGAGGCAGAAGCAGCAGTTCCTGATGTGTGCTATTTGGGGTGAAGTTGACACCTTCCCCCTGCATCCCCTCCATAGACAGGTTAAAAAAATATCAAAATACACTCTGTACACTGAAATAAAATAAAAATAACCTGTAAAGTTCTATTCTGCAGAATAAAGTGATGAAAATTTCCTATTAGTTGCTGATTCTTTAATAAAAAGAAATTCAGTGATCTCTAATCACTGAATATATGTGAAGATATGTCATGCCTTGTGTATATAAAAATCATGTAAGAAAATTCCTCCCTCATAAGCATATTAAGTATAACCTCATTAACCTTGACAATTTTGTAGAAGTCTCTCCCAGCTAAATGCTTGCTATGGTTTGACTTACCAAGTCTTCTGAAGTCTGATTCTCTTACACTTCTTCAAGGATATGTCTGTTTTTGCCTTTCTAAATGCTTTTATATTTCACTCTTCTTTTCACATGTTCCTGGTCACCTCAGGGATATCTGAGGTTTTTGAACTTTTGCCGGATTTATTTTTAAATATTAGATATGCCTGGGTCTCACAAGGACTATTCACTATATTTTATTCTCAAGAGTCATTTGGTATCATGATATCATTATAAATGAGCAGTGTGATGTTCTATGGATCATTAGCATAATAAAGCTATTTCCACACTATATATTAAAATAGAAGAGGAGAGTAAATATCGCCTTGGGTTAAGACAAAAAAGGTGTATGGTTGTTATTATCACATAAAGTCAACTGCATAAAGCAATTATCTTTGTTGATGAGACTTAGAAAGAAAATATTAGGTCAAGAGCTGCATAGCAGTACCAGATACTACACTGATATACTCCAGTTAAGTGTTCTACAGATCCTGACCATTTTCCAGAATCCTTCCAATTTTGCACTGGTAGCAAAAGACAGTGAAATGAGATACACTAAGAATCACAAACCCTTCATCTTTTGGGATTTGTAGAATGACACTAATCTTTGAAATTTCCCAAAGAATATCCCATTGCTTTGTTAAATAAATCAGAGAGGAAGTAAACCAGCATCTTCCTTCCAACTGGACTTTCTGATCAAAATAAACTTCATTATAGAAATCAGAAAATCAAGATGGGACCTATGCATTTCACTAAATAAAACTATTCCTAATTTTGTCCTGGGAACTCAGAAATTTAAATCACAAAATGTGTTCACAATACTACCAGATCCAGTATATGTTGAATTCAAGCCAAGTACATTTCACCTATATATTACACACGGCAGACTTTCTGAATGATGGACAACATATGAGCATATCCCTTTCCAGGTACAAGTATTTCCATTTCCTTACTCTGTAATAACTCTGACAAATGGGAGCATTTCCTGCTGGGGAAGCCCTTAGAGGGAGGAGAACTGTTCATACTTGTACCTGTGTGACTGGTCTTTTCTCACAATGATTCAACATATTTTTCAGTCACAGAGCTTCCATGTGAACTATCACAATGTAAGAAAAGAATTTACACTGAAAATCTTTCCTTCAGCATAGCCTCCTTTGGTAATCATGTTCTGGATAACTTGATGTAGCTTTTATATCAGTACTTGCTACATCATCTTGCATTTTCATATTATGGACAAGGCTTCTTCCCTTTGACTTCATAGACCAAACTCTGGTAGCTTCAAACTTTTCTTCTGCAAATTTCTCACTCCTCTCAGCCTTCATGAGACTTAGATCATTTCTGGCTTTTGATATAAAGTCCAGTACTTTGGCCACCTCATGCGAAGAGTTGACTCATTGGAAAAGACTCTGATGCTGGGAAGGATTAGGGGCAGGAGGAGAAGAGGAGGAGAGAGGATGAGATGGCTGGATGGCATCATGGACTCGATGAACATTGAGTCTGAGTGAACTTCGGGAGATGGTGATGGACAGGGAGGCCTGTCGTGGTGCGATTCATGGGGTCGCAAAGAGTTGGACACGACTGAATGACTGAACTGAACTGAACTGAACTGAACTGAAGAGATATGCAACTCTTGCTTTCACTTGAACATGTACAGGCCATTGTAGGGTTATTAACTGACTGAATTTCAATATTGCTGTTTTCAGGGAATTGGGAGGCCTGAAGCAAGGGAGAGAGATGAAATGGACTGGTTGGTTGATGGAGAAGTCAAAACACACCTATTTATCCATTAAGTTCACCGTCTTATACAGGGATAGCTTGTGGTGCCCCAAAACAATTACAATAGTAATATCAAAGATCACTGATCACCAACTATAATAAATATAATAATAAAGAAAGAGTTTGGATATATTCTTATCCATATAAGATAAGAATTATAAGATAAGAATTATCTCATATGGATATTTATAAGAATTATCCATATAAGACAGAGATGGGAGGGTGAGCAAATGCTATTGGAAAAATCGTGGCAATAAAATTACTTGATGCACTGTTGCCACAACATTCAATTTTTAAAAATGAAGATCTCATTTTATCATATCTCAATAAAGTGAAATATGATAAAATGAGATTTGTCTGTTCTTAAAATATTCATTGATAGTTGGATATAACAGTAGAGAGTCCTATGTTGGGATGAATTTCTTGTTTCCAGTCAGAATAATATGATCCTGGAATGGTTGTTGCTGTTTAGTCACTAAGTCATGTCCGACTCTTTTGCAACTTCATGGACTGTATCCAGCTATGTCCCTCTGTCCATGGGATTTCCCAGGCAAGAATCCTGGAGTAGATTTCCATTTTCTTCTTCAGGGGATCTTCCTGACCCAGGGATCGAACCCAGGGCTCCTGCATTTGTAGGAAGATTCTTTACCACTGAGCCACTTGGGAAGCCCTCCTGGAATGGTAGAGATAAGATAATGGAACTCAAACATCAGCATATGGATTGGCAGAGTGTTTCTAAAAATATGTTTATTTTGGAATAATTTTAAATTTATTGAAGCATTTCAAAGACAGTTTTTGTATACTCTTCACTCAATTTCCCTAATGTTAACGTCTTATGTGTCCATTGGTATACTTGCCAAAACTAAGACATTAACACGATATAATGCAATTAACAAATACTTCATTGGAATTTAGCTAGTTTTTCATCTCTTGTTCTATTCTGTTCCCAGATCCAATTCAGGGGCACCACATGGCATGTCTTCTCATCTCCTTAGTGTCCTTGTTAGGATTACTTTATTGACAAAGGCTCATATAGTCAAAGCTATGGTTGTTCCTGTAGTCATGTATGGATGTGAGAGTTGTATGGATCATACAACTGGTCCATACATGATTTATGGACCAT
Source organism: Nanger dama (assembly GCA_917880005.1). Taxonomy (NCBI): domain Eukaryota; kingdom Metazoa; phylum Chordata; class Mammalia; order Artiodactyla; family Bovidae; genus Nanger; species Nanger dama. Next base: position 3,187,923 of record CAKJTW010000044.1, on the reverse strand, counting down.
ATATGAGCCATAAAGAAGGCTGAGCACTGAAGAACTGATATTTTTGAACTGTGGTGTTGGAGAACACTCTTAAGAGTCCCTTGGAATGCAAGGGGATCAAACCAGTCAATCCCAAAGGAAATTAACCCTTCATATTCATTGGAAGGACTGATGCTGAGTCTGAAGCTCCAGTACTTTGATGCCCTGCTGTAAAGAGCCAACTCATTGGAAAAGACCCTGATGCGGGGAATATAAAAGTCAGGAGGAGAATGGGATGACAGATGACAAGATGATTGGATTGGATCACTGACTCAATGGACATGAATTTGAGCAGGCATGCTACAGTCCATGGGGGCACAAAGAGTTGGACACAAATGAGCAACTGAACAACAACAACAACTCTTCAGTCTCTTCTGAACTGTGACAGTGTATTAGTCTTTCTTTTTCATGATCTTGACAGTCTGGGAGAGTATTTGGTATTTGGTCAGGTATTTTGAGTTTATCTGATGAATGCTAGTGATCAGACTGGGGTTAAAGGCTTTAAGGAAGGACACTACAAACGTGTGGCATCTTATCACGTCATTTCAGGGGGTACAAGATAGCAGCTGACTCATTACTGATAGTTACCTTGATAACTTCTTTAACATAAGATTCAGCAGGTTTTCCCTCTGCAAATTTGCCTTTTTTTTCTTCCTATACATACTCTCTTGTTTGAGAGCTAGTCACGAAGTTTAGCTCAAATGCAAGAGGAGGGGAATTAAGTTTTAGCTTTTATAAGGAGAGTATTTATATATATTATTTGAAATTCTACTGTAAGAAAGATTTATGCCTTCTCTCATATTTATTTACTTGCTCAGTCATTTGTTAATATTATTTTGGTCTCATGGATTTTTTTTTATTCTTTGGATCATAATTCAATACTTTTATTATTTATCATACTCAGAATGCTTCAGCTTTTTCACAATGGCTCCTTTATCCTTTTGACCTGCAACCATTTTTATTTAAGCACTGTATTCTGGTAGCACAGGATGCTCAAAGCCCATCTTGTATTTTTCTTTCCCCAGCCTATTTTCATAGGGAGTTCTGGTTCCTTTTAGTAGAGAAAAGTATTAGAAAGCAAGACCTGGATGATAGGTGTGTTCACTACTATCACTTTCTTATTGTCTCTAGACCTTCTTAGCAGACATAGCTAGAAAATACATATTTGTTTATTATCCATATACACATACATATGAACTCCTTTATTTATATACAGATATACAATAGACACAGGTTTATAACTGAATTATGTGTATATATATTTGCATCAGTTCAGTCACTCCGTCATGTCTAACTCTTTGCGACCCCATGAATTGCAGCACGCCAGGCCTCTCTGTCCATCACCAACTCCCAGAGTTCACTCAGACTCACGTCCATTGAGTCAGTGATGCCATCCAGCCATCTCATCCTCTGTCATCCCCTTCTCTTCCTGGCCCCAATCCCTCCCAGCATCAGAGTCCTTTCCAATGAGTCAACTCTTCACATGAGGTGGCCAGAGTACTGGAGTTTCAGCTTTAGCATCATTCCTTCCAAAGAAATCCCAGGGCTAATCACCTTCAGAATGGACTGGTTGGATTTCCTTGTAGTCCACATGTAAATATAAAGATCGACATTAGTTTATACTGATATTTCCAGTGTGAACCCAGCATCTAAGATTTTATTCTAGTTCTCCATCCCCTTACATATTACTAGCTTCATTTCTGATCATGGGAAACCTGGTTCCCATTTTTACAATTTAAAAATTTATTTAGCAATATTATATACATAAGAACTGTACAAAAAGATCTTTATGACCCAGATAATCATGATGATGTGATCACTCATCTAGAGCCAGACATCTTGGAATGTGAAGTCAAGTGGGCCTTAGAAAGCATCACTATGAACAAAGCTAGTGGAGGTGATGGAATTCCAGTGGAGCTGTTTCAAGTCCTGAAAGATGATGTTGTGAAAGTGCTGCACTCAATATGCCAGCAAATTTGGAAAACTCAGCAGTGTCCACAGGACTGGAAAAGGTCAATTTTCATTCCAATCCCAAAGAAAGGCAATGCCAAAGAATGCTCAAACTACCACATGATTTCACTCATCTCACATGCTAGTAAAGTAATGCTCAAAATTCTCCAAGCCAGGCTTCAGCAATATGTGAACCGTGAACTCCCTGATGTTCAAGCTGGTTTTAGCAAAGGCAGAGGAACCAGAGATCAAATTGCCAACATCTACTGGATCATGGAAAAAGCAAGAGAGTTCCAGAAAAACATCTATTTCTGCTTTATTGACTATGCCAATGCCTTTGACTGTGTGGATCACAGTAAACTGTGGAAAATTCTGAAAGAGATGGGAATACCAGACCACTTGACCTGCCTCTTGAGAAATCTGTATGCAGGTGAGGAAGCAACAGTTAGAACTGGACATGGAACAACAGACTGGTTCCAAATAGGAAAAGGAGTACGTCAAGGCTGTATATTGTCACCCTGCTTATTTAACTTCTATGCAGAGTACATCATGAGAAACACTGGACTGGAAGAAACACAAGCTGGAATCAAGATTGCCGGGAGAAATATCAATCACCTCAGATATGCAGATGACACCACCCTTATGGCAGAAAGTGGAGAGGAACTAAAAAGCCTCTTGATGAAAGTGAAAGAGGAGAGTGAAAAAGTTGGCTTAAAGCTCAACATGCAGAAAACAAAGACCATGGCATCCGGTCCCATCACTTCATGGGAAATAGATGGGGAAACAGTGTCAGACTTTATTTTTGGTGGTCCAAAATCACTATAGATGGTGACTGCAGCCATGAAATTGGAAGATGCTTACTCCTTGGATAAAAAGTTATGACCAACCAAGATAGTATATTCAGAAGCAGAGACATTACTTTGCTGACTAAGGTCCATCTAGTCAAAGCTGTGGTTTTCCCTGTGGTCATGTATGGATGTGAGATTTGGACTGTGAAGAAAGCTGAGCGCCAAAGAATTGATGCTTTTGAACTGTGGTGTTGCAGAAGACTCTGGAGAGCCCCTTGGACTGCAAGGAGATTCAACCAGTCCATTCTGAATGAGATCAGCCCTGGGATTTCTTTGGAAGGAATGATGCTAAAGCTGAAACTCCAGTACTTTGACCACCTCATGCGAAGAATTGACTCATTGGAAAAGACTCTAATGCTGGGAGGGATTGGGGGACAGGAGGAGAAGGGGACGACCAAGGATGAGATGGCTGGATGACATCACGGACTTGATGGATGTGAGTCTGAGTGAACTCCGAGAGATGGTGATGAACAGGGAGGCCCGGCGTGCTGCGATTCATGGGGTCACAAAGAGTTGGACACGACTGAGTGACTGAACTGAACTGAATTTTAATTCAGAATTGATAACCCACATGTTATTTATATACGATTATTTTTCTCTTTTCCTAGTGATTCAGACAGTTAAGAATCTGCCTGCAATGCAGGAGACATGGATTTGATCCCTGGATTGGGAAGATTCTGTGGAGGAGGGAATGGCTACCCATTCCAGTAGTCTTGCCTGGAGAAATCTATGGCCAGAGGAGCCTGGCGGGCTACAGTCCAAGGGGTCACAAAGAGTCGAACAAGACTGAATGACTAACACTTTCACTTTTTTACTTGAACATAAGAGTAGTCAGCAAAAAACCGTTTTCCAAAGTTACTTAGGTCAGATCATTTTTGCCTTACTTTCTTTAATGAGATTATTGTTTGCCTATAAAAAAATATATATATATATATTAAATAAATACAATTAAATAAATACATTAAATAAATAAATAAATACAATTAAATAAATACATTAAATAAATACAATTAAATACATTAAATAAATACAATTCTTTTACTATAGTATGAATCCAGTCTTGTGATCTTGGGATTTATACTTGCATTGGAGATAAATAGTCTCTGTAGCACACAGTTCTATGAGTTTTAGCATTCATAGATCCATGTGTGTACCATTGTGTTGCGTGTGTGTGTGTGTGTGTGTGTGTGTGTGTGTGTGTGTGTGCTTAGTTGCTCAGTCATATCCCAGTCTTTGTGACCCCATGGACTGTAGCTACCCAGGCTCCTCTGTCCCTGGGATTCTCCAGGGAAGAATACTGGAGTCGGTTGCATGCCCTCCTCCAGGGGATAGTCCCAACTCAGGGACTGAACCCAGGTCTCTCGCATTGCAGGCAGATTCTTTACTATCTGAGCCATTATGGAAGCCCATCTGTCACTGGTGGGCCATATAAAAGAGTTTCATTACTTTAAAATTCCCATGTGTGGTACCTTCGGCATCAACCCCAGCTATGTCAAATTATGGCAATCACTTCTCTGTTATCTGGCCTTATAAACTTACTTTTAAAAAATAAAATTATGGTCATGGAATTACACTATATGCACCCCTCTGGGTCTTCTTTCTTTCACTTGGAACAGCTTATTTAATATTGATCCATATTCTGCAGGATTCAGTAACTCACATTTTTGTGTTGCTGAGAAATATCCCATTGTATTATATACTACAGTTTCTTTATATATTAATCAGCTGAAGAATATCTTGCCAACTATCTGGATCTGAAAATGGTTTTTGGAAAGTTTTTACTTTACTAGAAATTTAATTTCTTTAATAGATATATGGCTATTCAGCTTATCTATTTCTTCTTGAGTGAGCTTTGGTAATTTGAGTCTTCTTAGGAATTGGTCTATGTCACATAAGTTTTCAAATTTAGGGCCATAATGATGATGTGGGACTCTGTTATGTTTGCCTTTGTTACTGTTACTTTTACATGTCTGTGGAATCTGCTGGTGTCACTTGTTTGAGCCATGAATCTGGTGACTTGGGTGTGTGTGTTTTTTCTTTTTTGTTATGGTCCCCCTAGAGGCATACTGACTGCACTGATCTCTCTTTGGCAGAGAGCTATACTCAGTAAGTGAAGTGAAGGTCACTCAGTTATGTCCGACTGTTTGCCACCCCATGGGCTATACAGTCCATAGAATTCTCCAGACCAGAACACTGGAGCGGGTAGCCTATCCCTTCTCCAGCAGATCTTCCTGACCCAGGAATTGAACCAGGGTCTCCTGCATTGCGGGTAGATGATTTACCAGCCGAGCTACCAGGGAAGTTCTATATTCTGTAATAAATTATAATGGGAAAGAATGTTAAAAAGATATCTCTTTCCTAACCAAAATTAAGATAGATTTTGTACTTTCATAGTAAGGTCACCATCTCAACTGCTTATTATAAAAACTTACATAGAGAACACAGTCCTTAGGAAGTTGAGCAGTATTTACAAGAGGTGGTTTAACAGAGCAGAAAATTACAGACCTGAGTCCTAAGGCTTAAATTTTAGTCGTAGTTCAGTTTATTATCACCTGGACATCCTCTGACACATCAATTTTCTCATATATGAAACAGAGAAAAACAACTCTCATGCCCTCTGGGTTACTGTGTAATGAAGCATTGTAATTTATATGATGTGTAAATGTTATTGCTAACATTTTTGCTTTCAGAAAATTTTTATCCTTAAATTTGAAGTTGTGCAAAAGATCAGTGATTGTTTTCTTTTACTTATCTAGCCATCCAGAAAAAAAAAATCACTATTTTGGCAATGATGAGTGTATATATAGATCTAAATCACTTTGCTCTCCACCTGGAAATAATGGTAAAACAAGTATGAAGTGAAGTCGCTCAGTCGTGTCCGACTCTTTGTGACCCCATGGACTGCAGCCAACCAGGCTCCTCTGTCCATGGGATTTTCCAGGCAAGAGTACTGGAGAGGGGTGCCATTGCCATTGCCAAGTATATTTCAATTAAAAAAATTAAAAAGCAGCTTTGTTGATCTTTGTTTTTGTTTTCTTTCTGTTATCAATTGTATTGATTTGCTATAATTTGTACTATTTTATTCTTTCTGTTTGCTTTAGTTTTAGTTTTCTTTTTTTCTAGTTTCCAGTTACCAAAGTTACATATTTCTAATACAAAGATTTAATGTTATAGATTTACTTGTAAGCACTCAGTTCAGTTCAGTTCAGTTCAGTACAGTCACTCAGTCGTGTCCGACACTCTGCAACCCCATGAATCGTACAATGCCAGGCCTCCCTGTCCATCACCATCTCCTGGAGTTCACTCAGACTCATGTCCATTGAATCGGTGATGTCATCCAGCCATCTCATCCTCTGTCGTCCCCTTTTCCTCTTGCCCCCATTTCCTCCCAGCATCAGAGTCTTTTCCAGTGAGTCAACTCTTCACATGAGGTGGCCAAAGTAAGCACTAATTAAGCTGTATTCTTCAAATTTTGATGTTTTCATTCTCTTTTCATAATTAAAATTAGTACACTTTAATTTTTAGGAAGTTAACTTTTATGCAGAGTACATCATGCAAAATGCTGGGCTGGATGAAACACAAGCTGGAATTAAGACTGCTGGGAGAAATGTCAATAACCTCAGATATGCAGATGACACCACCCTTATGGCAGAAAGTGAAGAACTAAAGAGCCTCTTGATGAAAGTGAAAGAAGAGAGTGAAAAAGTTGTCTTAAAGTTCATATCAATCAAAAAGCTAAGATCATGGCATCTGGTCCCATCACTTCATGGTGAATAGATGGGGAAAGAATGGAAACCATAAGAGACTTTATTTTTGGAGGCTCCAAAATTACTGCAGATGGTGACTGCAGCCATGAAATTAAAAGACACTTGTTCCTTGGAAGAAAAGCTATAACAAATCTGGAGAGCACATTAAAAAGCAGAGGCATTACTTTGCCAACAAAGGTCTGTCTAGTCAAAGCCATGATTTTCCCAGTAGTCATGTATAGATGTGAGAGCTGGACCATTAAGAAGATCGAGCACTGCAAAATTGATGCTTTTGAGTTGTGGTGTTGCAGAAGACTCTTGAGAGTTCCTTGGACTGCAAGGAGATCCAACCAGAACATCCTAAAGACAATCAGTCCTGAATATTCATTGGAAGGACTGAAGCTGAAGCTGAAACTCCAATACTTTGGCCACCTGATGCAAAGAACTGACTCATTGGAAAAGACCATTTTTCTGGGAAAGACTGAAGGCAGGAGAAGATGAGGGATGACAGATGATGAGATGGTTGGATGGCATCACTGACTTGATGGACATGAGTTTGAGCAAGCTCGTGGAGCTGGTGATGGACAGGGAGGACTGGCGTGCTGCAGTCCACAGGGTCACAAAGAGTTGGACATGACTGCGCAACTGAACCAAGTGACAGAAAATCCCTATACACTCAGCTTACATCATTGTTAACATATTGTTGATCCAATATTGATACATTCTTATCTGAAGTCCATAATTTACATGAAGATTCACTGTTTATGTTTACATTCTGTAGATTTTGACAAATGTATAGTGACACGTACCCACCATCACAAAGTCATACAAGATGGCTCCACTGCCTAAAAACACTTTATGTTCTGCCTATTCCTGTCTTTCTCACCCCAACCACTGGCAACCACTAAATGTCTTTGTCTATAGCTTTGCCTTTTACAGAATATAGTATAATTTGAATCATTCAGCATGTAGAATATTTTGACTGGCTCCTTTCTTAACAGTATGCATAATACTATCGCACATTTAATAGTATACAGTGTAAACATAACTTTTAAACATAAATTTTGGAAACCAAAAAACTCATGTGACTTGCTGATTGTGATATTCTCTTTATTGCACGGTCTGCAACTGACCTGCAATATATTCAAGATATGCTTGTGTACGTACCATCACACCAATGCATTTCTTTGTATCTTGATGAAAAGAGTGTCTTCCAGGTCCTCTGTGGAAGCTGTTTAAAGAGTAGGTGAGCAGTTTGACATTAAAAGATTCACTCCAATATGTCCATCTCTTGAGTTCTTGTCCTCCTTACTCTAAAGATTGCTAGATTTCCTGCTTATCCCTCTCATTGGTGGTGGCTTATATGCTAAGTCATGTCTGACTTTTTGTGACCCCATGGACTGTAGCCTGCTAGGTTCCTCTGTCCATGGGATTCTTCAGGCAAGAATAATGGAGTGGGTTGCCATTTCCTTCTCAGGAGGATCTTCCCAACCCAGGGATGGAACCTGGGTCTCCTGCATTGCAGACAGATTCTTTACTGACTTAGCTAAGAGGGAAGCCCTATTACTCTCATTAGTTTGGGTAACCATTGCGTCCAGGCTTCAGTTACAACTTAGCAGACTGTTAATGCCATTCCAATTGGGTAAGCCAACAATTACATCCATGTAAATATATGTGTATTTAACAACTTCAGTCCAGTCTCATCTCAAATTTTGTCCATTTTGGCCAAGTATTATTAAACTTCCTTTCCATGCATATTTTCTTATAGATAAAAATTTGCAGACATTTGTAGCTCCTTTGACATCTGTGTTATCATCAAAAAGAATTACTTTGTCTGGAGTCTCAGTTCAGTTCAGTTCAGTTCATTTCAGTCACTCAGTCGTGTCTGACTCTTTGTGACCCCATGAATTGCAGCATGCCAGGACTCCCTGTCCATCACCAACTCCCAGAGTTTACTCAGACTCACGTCCATCGAGTGCATGATGCCACCCAGCCATCTCATCCTCTGTCATTCCCTTCTCCTCCTGCCCCCAGTCCCTCCCAGCATCACAGGCTTTTCCAATGAGTCAACTCTTCGCATGAAGTGGCCAAAGTACTGGAGTTTCAGCTTGAGCATCATTCCTTCCAAAGAAATCCCAGGGCTGATCTCCTTCAGAATGGACTGGTTGGATCTCCTTGCAGTCCAAGGGCCTCTCAAGAGTCTTTTCCAACAACACAGTTCAAAAGCATCAATTCTTTGGCTCTCAGCTTCACAGTCCAACTCTCACAGCTTTACTGGAATATAATACCATGAAGAGCCTAGCAGGGTGCTGAGAAAAAGTAGCATCCCCTTGTGAGGCAATTTCCTTAGCTGCAGTTACTGAAATTATTTTTATTTTTTTGCTGGAGACAGTTGGTCCCTCAGATTTGAGGGTGGGGTCAGGAGGAAATTTCAAGTGGAACATGGGTTTCAAGATTCTCAGCATTCTCTCTTTCTTTGGCCAACTTCTACCTCTCCATTAGTTATCTACTGCTGCATAACAAGATCACCACAAACCTAGTGGCTTAAAAAGCCACAAACCTATCATCTCATGGTCTCTGTGAGTCAGAAAGCTGGGCTAGGAATAGTTGGGTCCTCTGCTTCAAGGCCTCACAAGCTGCAAACAAGGTGTCACCTGTGGCCAAAATCTCACCTGAGGCTAGATTGAGGAAGGATCTGATTCCAAACTCAGGTGGAGGATAGTTGCTTTACAATGTTGTGTGACTTCTGCTGTACAACAATGTGAATCATTCATAAGTATGCATATACCCCCCTCCGTCTTGAGCTTCCCTCCCCACCCCATTCCACCCCCTAGGTCATCACAGAGTACTAGGTTGAGCTCCCTGTGTTATACAGCACCTTCCCATAACCTATTTATTTTATACGTGGCAATATACATATATTTTTAATTTAATATATATTAATATATATATTTATTTGATATATAGTAAACATATATCTATATATAAGTTAATATATATAATTAAGTTATTTATATATTTTATATTATATATTAATTTTAATGTAATAATATATAATTATATATTAATATGGAGAAAGAAATGGCAACCCACTCCAATATTCTTGGCTGAAAAATCCCATAGACAAAGGAGCCTGGTGGGTTCCAACCCATGGGCTCACAAAGAGTCAAACATGACTGAGCAACTAACATTATCCATTAATATAATATTATATATTAATATAAATTTATATATAATTAAATAAATGTAATACAATTATATATGTATATATATTTCAGTGCTACTCTCTCAGTTTGCCCACCATCTCCTGTTCCTCACTGCTACCACAAGTCTGTTCTATACATCTGCAGCTCTTTTACTGCCCTGAAAATAGGTTCTTCAGTACCATTCTTCTAGATTCCATATATATGTGTTAATGTACGGTATTTGTTTTACTCTTCCAACTTACTTCACGCTGTATAACAAGCTGTAACTGGGCATTACAGGTGAGAAAACCGTGGTCTCAACTTTTAATGATTCTAGAATTGTATCACTTAACTGACTTCCTCCCAGTGATGTCTCTTGAATAGATGCGTGACCTTGAGTTAGGCACTTAACTTCTCTGTGCTTCACTTTCCTCATCTTCAAACAGGAGCTACCGCATAGGACTGTGCGACAATTAATATATGTAAAGTTCTTGGAACAGTACAATCAGAAAGTAGGCGGACTGTATCATTATGCACATGTTTGCTGGTGTGTGGTTGTGGCTGATTCATGTGGCTCTTTCTACATCCAGATTCAAATGCAAGAACTCTTTAGGCATTTTTCTGAAGACACTATTATCTAGGCAAGGAAAGAGAAGAGGGACATGTTGGTTATAACACTGCACTTGTCTGGGAGGCAGCGTGAGAACTTAGTGGCGCAGACCAGGTAGAGAAACTAGGCTCGGGATCTGGAGGAGTTTGCCTAGAACAGAGGCTGGAGCCCAGAGAGACCCAGGGAAGCTGAGGAGGGAAGCACCAGGAGACGAGGAGACTGGACTCAAGGCCTCCAACGAGGGGAGAATTCTGGAGAACCAGTGCCTTCTTTGAGAGTGATAGCTAGCTTCAACGTCTCTAAAAAAGACTTTGACAAAACGTGATCATCAAGATACCAGGAGCCTGGCTGAGTGCTTCATGACAAGGCCACTGGCTTTGCAGAACACTAGGTGTTAAAGAGAACAGATGGGAAAGGGCTGTTGAGAAACACGCCACGTGGAGGGACACACAGGGGCCCGGGCTTATCGACAGCTGCCCAGGCTATCAGGGCAATGACAGGGAGGGCACTTCCCCTCTGTGAGATGCGCCTGTGCTCAGTGAGGAGGCAAGTCCTATTTTCTCCCCTCCCAGCCACCCTCGCCATGTGGCCCAGAGCCCCGTCGCCAACCCTGCCCTCAAGGACCTGCTCACCCCACCCTCTCCACCACCCTGAGCCCTATCAGATCCATGGCCCATCATGGTGACACAGGCAAAGAAAATCCTGCTTCTACTTCGGGCTTCATGGTGTGGTCACCATGACCTTCCGTAATCCTCTGTATCCCCCAGAGCCATCCCCTCATGTCGAGGAGTCAAAGCAAAGCTATGCTGGGAGATGATAGTGCAATGGACTTGGGTTAGGAAGTCAACCCCAGATTGACTTCTAGGGTGAGGGTTGGTGTTTTTTGTTCCAAGTTCAGAGTGAAAACATTTCTTTGAAGATTGGAGAACAGAAGAGAAACAAAATGGAAGGAATATGCACCCTAAATTTCCTCTTTCTCCCTTTACAAATAAATAGGAGGGAGAAGGGCAATTTAGCAGTCCTATTAAAATGTAAAATTTTATAAAATGTGCAAAACATAAGTACCTCACAGTGGGAATTTGATTTTCTTCACTGCTACTACCTGCTACAATCCCCAGAATCTAGAATACTAGGTGAAAAATATTCCACTTCAAACTATTTATGAAATCAACTTAAATTTATGACTCAACCCTTTTACTCCTCAAAATTCTGTTGCATTTTTCAGCTTGTGCTATGTACGGCTTTGAAAAGTGAAAGTGTTAGTCATTCAGTCATGTCCAACTCTTTGTGACCCCATGAGCTATTGTCCTTGCTAGGAGGTATGACAGGGGCAGGATAAAAATGATGTGTGAATCGTTAGAACACAACCTACCACACGATCATTAGGACACACAATAACAAGCAGGCAAGGCCAAGAGTGGCTTTCAGAGTCTTGTTTGTGAAGAGTAAAAATAAAAATTGGAAAATACTATCAATAATGGAATATATTATGCAAGCTAGAGAATATACTGTTGCAGTTGTACATGATAAGGTAGAATGAACATCATTCCTTACACGATAAGGAATGAACAAATCTCAAAACATCCTTTTGCGTGAGAAAAACACATTGCAAAAATATCTGAAAAAGAAACAACACAAAACACTACCTTTTGAGTACAATTATGTGTCAATTGTTGTTGTTCAGTCACTCAGTTGTGTTCGACTTTCTGTGACCCCATGCACTTCAGAATGAAAGGCTTCTCTGTCCTTCACCATCTCCCAAAGACTGCTCAAACTCACGTGCACTGAGTCAGTGATGCCATCCAACCATCTCATCCTCTGTCATTCCCTTCTCCTGACCTCAATTTTTCCAGCATCAGAGTCTTTTCCAATAAGTCAGCTCTTTGCATCAGGTGGCCAAAGTATTGGAGCTTCAGCCTCAGAATCAGTCTCACCAATGAATATTCAGCACTGATTTATTTAGGACTAGCTGGTTTGAGCTCCTTGCAGTCCAAGGAACTCTCAAGGTCTTCTCCAACACCACAGTTCAAAAGCATCAATTCTTCAGTGCTCAGCCTTCTTTATGGTCCAACTCTCACATCCATACATGACTACTGGAAAAACCATAGCTTTGACTATACAAACCTTTGTTGGCAAAGTAGTGTTTCTGCTTTTTCATATGCTGTCTAGACTTGTCATTATGTGTCTACATGCCTTTAAAAAGCACGTGATATGATAGATCTATTTTTAACTTTTTTGAAGCACTTCCGTATTGTTTTTGATAGTGCTTGAACCAGTTTACATTCCCAGCAACAGTGCGCAAGGATTTCCTATCCTCTCTGATAACTTATCTGTCAATACATCTTTTTGGTGATGGCCATACTAACAGGTGTGAGATGATATTTCATTGTTCTTTTGATTTGCATTTCCCTGATGATTCATACATTTGAGTTTCTTTTCATGTGCCTATCGATCAAGCAGAATATTACTCAGTCATGAGAAAGAAGGATATCCTGCCATTTGTACCAAAGTGGATGGACCTTGAGAGCATTATGCCAAGTGAGATGAATCAGAGAAAGACAAATGTTGTATGATGCCACCAATGTGTGCTTTCTAAAAAAAGCCAAACTCATAAAAACAATAAGATGGTGGTCACCAGGGAACGGGGAGTGGAGGGATAGGGCAGATCTTGTTTAAGGGTACAAATTTGCAACAGATAGTAAATCAGTCATAGAGATTTAATACACAGCATAGCAAATATAGACAACAATATAGTGTTACAGTCATCAAACTAGCTAAAAGAGTAGAACTTAAAGTATTCCGACCACTAAAAAGAAATGATAATTATGAAACATGATAGAGGTGTTAATTATCACAATGGTAATCATGTTATAATATACATATGTATCAAATCAACATGTACACTGTAAACTTACACAATATTATATATAAATCTAATGTATTTTAATTTTAGAAAAAGATAAGTATGGCAGGATATTGTCAAAGCAATAGACAGCAGGGTGAAAGGCCTTTAGGGTAGGGTAGGGAAAGGCTTCAACAAACACTGAGATAGAGCTGCTATCTTTTCATGTGGGAGGATTTGAGTAACTGTTCTGGCCAAGAAGATAAGAAAAACTGAACTTTTATGGAGATTATTTCTTTATAGGTTAGACAAAAAGGACCATTGAAAAATGGTGAGATGACTTTGGTTATTGAAGCCAACTCCAGTGTTAATGAGTTCCTTTATATGTGAGTCTGAAACTGGGAGATAAATTTGGGTTAGTGAAATGTTAAGATTTCTGGGAATGCTTTGCTTTTTCATGGGAATAACTCTGATTTGACCCCAGATGCCACTTGGGTGCTGTTGAGTCACTCCCAAGTTGTTTCCTGGACCCTAGTGGGAGCTCTGAGCCACTGAGCACCCTGACACTAGGTGATTTGTGTTCATTCTATACCTCTGATATTAAGAGAAAAAAAAAAAAAAGAAAGGGAGAGAGAGTATGAAATGCTTTCTATCCTCAATGAACTCTGGTTGAACCTGACAGATGCTGGAGCTTTTCATTTTCTCCTCAAGCAAGGCATAATGGAGATTTTGTTACCTGGGTAATCACCACCACTCTGTTTGCTCTATTAATCTAGGCTCTCTGAATGTTGACAGTAAATATATAGATGCAGCCTAAGCATCAGTTTTCCATGGACTTACCAGCTTGGGTTTCCATTTTGCAGTTTTATTCTCTAATATTAGTCCTTGAATTAAAAAGAGAAAAGAAAAATCTTCAACTACCTTGGCTGTAAATCACAAACTTGGGGAAAGTAACTGTACTTGTTTGTTGGGCTCTTTCATCAGCAGGCTACTGCTCTAACTAAATACTTAAGATGTCTGGGCTTTGAAGTTACACAAATTTTCACCCATTCACGTTCTGACAGGGAAGAACTCTCATTGGACTTCTGTGAACCTGTTTCCTCCGCCTCTTATCTCCATTTCAGAGATAATCATTATCTCATACAATGTCATTCAGTTCAGTTCAGTTCAGTCGCTCAGTCGTGTCTGACTCTTTGCGACCCCATGAATCGCAGCACACCAGGCCTCCCTTTCCATCACCATCTCTCGGAATTCACTCAGACTCATGTTCATCGAGTCTGTGATGCCATCCAGCCATCTCATCCTCTGTCGTCCCATTCTCCTCCTGACCCTAATCCTTCCGAGCATCAGAATCTTTTTCAATGAGTCAACTCTTCGCATAAGGTGGTCAAAGTACTGGAGTTTCAGCTTTAGCATCATTTTGTCCAAAGAAATCCCAGGGCTGATCTCCTTCAGAATGGACTGGTTGGATCTGCTTGCAGTCCAAGGGGCTCTTCTCCAGAGTCTTCTCCAACACCACAGTTCAAAAGCATCAATTCTTCAGCACTCAGCCTTCTTCAGTCCAACTCTCACATCCATACATGACCACAGGAAAAACCATAGCCTTGACTAGACGGCCCTTAGTCGGCAAAGTAATGTCTCTGCTTTTGAATATACTATCTTGGTTGGTCATAACTTTTCTTCCAAGGAATAAGTGTCTTTTAATTTCATGGCTGCAGTCACCATCTGCAGTGATTATGGAGCCCCAAAAATCAAGTCTGACACTGTTTCCCCATCTATTTCCCATGAAGTGATGGGACTGGATGCCATGATCTTCATTTTCTGAATGTTGAGCTTTAAGCCAACATTTTCACTCTCCTCTTTGACTTTCATCAAGAAGCTCTTTAGTTCCTCTCCACTTTCTGCCATAAGGGTGGTGTCATCTGCATATCTGAGGTGATTGATATTTCTCCCAGCAATCTTGATTCCAGCTTGTGTTTCTTCCAGTCCAGCGTTTCTCATGATGTACTCTGCATAGAAGTTAAATAAGCAAGATGACAATATACAGCCTTGACGTACTCCTTTTCCCATTTGGAACCAGTCTGTTGTTCCATGTCCAGTTCTAACTGTTGCTTCCTGACCTGCATACAGATTTCTCAAGAGGCGGGTTAGGTGGTCTCTTTCAGAATTATTGTGATCCACATAGTCAAAGGCTTTGGCATAGTCGATAAAGCAGAACTAGATATTTTTATGGAACTCTCCTGCTTTTTCCATGATCCAGCGGATGTTGGCAATTTGATCTCTGGTTCCTCTGCCTTTTCTAAAACCAGCTTGAACATCAGGAAGTTCATGGTTCACATATTGCTGAAGCCTGGCTTGGAGAATTTTGAGCATTCCTTTACTAGCATGTGAGATGAGTGCAACTGTGCGGTAGTTTGAGCATTCTTTGGCATTGCCTTTCTTTGGAATTGGAATGAAAACTGACCTTTTCCAGTCCTGTGGCCACTGCTGAGCTTTGCAAATTTGCTGGCATATTGAGTGCAGCACTTTCACAGCATCATCTTTCAGGATTTGAAACAGCTCCACTGTAATTCCATCACCTCCATTAGCTTGGTTCATAGTGATGCTTTCTAAGGCCCACTTGACCTCAGATTCCAAGATGTCTCGCTCTAGTTTAGTGATCACATCATCTTGATTATCTGGGTCGTGAAGATCTTTTTGTACAATTCTTCCATTTATTCTTGCCACCTCTTCTTAATATCTTCTGCTTCTGTTAGGTCCAGACCATTTCTGTCCTTTATTAGAGGGACTAAATAAGATGATGTAGGTCTGAAAAGTACTAGGCTACTGTTTTGAATATAAGACATGCTCCCTGAATGTTGGTTTCCTAGATTCTGCCTTAGATTTTGTGTTAGAAGATGGATGTTATTGACAGGGATTAAGTTACTCCAGGTCAGTTGCATCAAAGTGAGTGTGGGGCATACCCCGAGAGTGAGTAGGGGAAGAGCCCTCTACGTAATGGGAGGAAAAGGTTCTGGGCAGGAAGCAGATACTTTCAGACCCACACTCCTCCATGCACCTCCTGCATTCATCACCGCAGACTCAGGACAGCTGTCCACTGAGTCTGCAAAACCACCAGAGTTGGCAGCCCCTGGACTCCAGATTGAAAAACTGGTTGAAATACTGATAAAATATTGGGAAAGAGATGTTACCAAATGCATGTTCCTGTGCCAGATGCAATGTGAAACCAGGCAAACTGAAGCATCACAGATCAAAACAAAGGAAGGTGTATTGTAGGGCCATGGAAGGAGAAGGGTGATTCAAGCTCTGCTCCAAACTCCAAACTCCCCAAAGGGTTTCAGTAAAACATTTTTAAAGGCAAGGTGATGGAGGGATGCTGTTAGTTGTTGCACGCTTATTGGTGTAGGAGTTCTTTGTTTTCACAGCTGTCCACTAGGTTAGGTTATGATGTTCTTGTAAACCTCCACCAGGAGAAATGCTATTCTCTGTTCTGCAACTTTTTATATTTTTATAAATGGAAAAGTATCATACATTTAAAGGTCAGAGCTTTGAGAATGGGCTATCCTGTATATTTCAGGCTATTGGCAACATTCTTTTAGTGATTAACTTGCAGCAAAAACAGTATAATACAAAGGTTAAAGTAAAAGAAATGGATCTCATATAGTCAGATTTTTTTCTCCCCTGTAACAGAGAAATTCTATTTCATCCTCCCACCCTGCCCCCCTCAAAACATGTGAACTTAGCTAGGAATTTAACCTTTCAGCATTTCAATGTTCTCATCTGAGATATGAGGGAGGTAAATTAAATTATATCTGAGATTTTTTTCCAGGACAGACAAACAAAAATTGTGACCCTGAGGCTCTAATCCACTGACAATACAGAGAACCTTAGCTGGTAGGTGCAGTGTAATTGGACAGCAACTCACCAGCCATTCTTGGCTTCCTGAAGCTATTTTTCTAGGATCCCAGTCTCAGGAAATCAGTTTTTCTACTGATTCCCCAGTTCTCTCCTGCACAAACTTGTTTTCCCATGCACTCACACACAGGGAAATACACGGTTACACCACTGACTGAGTCTACCTTGTAGTCCTCTGGGAGACAAACTGACAAGCAACGCTAGATTCACTGTGCTTAACTGTTTAAATGAGCTTTGTTTGTTCATTTGGCTAACTCCAGACAGAGCACTAAAGTTATACGCCTACTTGTCTAAGAGTAGACAGAAAAGAGCACAAATACATTTTCAAGTTCAACAACCAGTGATGTATTGAAAGCTGCTGCTGCTAAGTCGCTTCAGTCATGTCTGACTCTGTGTGACCCCAGAGACAGTGGCCCACCAGGCTCCCTCATCCCTGGGATTCTCCAGGCAAGAACACTGGAGTGGGTTGCTGTTTCCTTCTCCAATGCATGAAAGTGAAAAGTGAAAATGAAGTCGCTCAGTCGTGTCCGACTCCCAGCGACCCCATGGACTGCAGCCCACCAGGCTCCTCCGTCCATGGGATTTTCCAGGCAAGAGGACTGGAGTGGGGTGCCACTGCCTTCTCCGGTATTGAAAGCTACATGCCCATAATGATACTAGTGTCACAGGGAAGAGCAAATCTGGCTCCATTTTGAATCTACTTCTTTAGCTTTAACCCTGTGCTCTCTTGCTTGTGCTTAATCATACTACCTCTGCACCTTTTGTAAAAGTATGCTGCCTGTAGCCTAAAATAAACAGAATAACCTATTCTCAGGGTCCTGATATTCAATAGTTCATTCATTTAGAAATACAAATTGCAGAAGCATTCGTATTGTGACCTGACCTATATGGACAGCTGCAAGAACAAAGGATTCCAGCACTAAGAAGTTTGCAACAACCAACCATGCCCCTCCTTCACCTTGCCTTTTAAAATACTTTGCTGAAACCCTTTGGAGAGTTCAGCATTTTGGGGGTGGGCGTGAGCCATGCATCTCCTTGCACGACCCTACAATACACCTTTCTGGGCTCCACACTCCAACATTTAGATTTGTTTGGCTTCACTGCGCATCAGGCAGACACACGTGTGTTCAATACATTAAAAATGAAAACGGAACAAACAAACAACGGTGCCCTACATTCTAGAGTCCGGTTGGTCTGAGTTTAGATTTTGACTTGTCTACTTGTTTACTATGTCACCTTGCATAAACTTATCAGCTATTGAGACTCAGATTTCTCATTAGTGAAAAATAAGACCTTCCCTTACAAAGTTTTATGAGGATTGGACACAGTACCTGCAAGCCACAGGACACAGCGAGTGTCCTCCTCCATGGGCAGCAGTACCACCCCTGAGCACCATGCGGGGCACTGTGGGATGCTGTTTCCGCATCTCTGCTCTCGTCCCTCACGCGATCGTCAGCATGTGGCTTGTCTCTCAAAGTCCATTCCCTCATCTTTGAGAAAGGTTGAAAATAGTGTTTACCTCCACTTGAAATGCACTTGGCAGAGTGATTTCTGGCAAATAATTAGTGCTCAACACATAACTGCCACTATATCTTACGTGTCCACTTTCCCCTGCCCCTTGCATTAGATTCAGTAGCGTTTTATTTGGATTTCCCTGGTGGCTCAGACGGTAAAGAATCCGCCTGCAATGTAGGAGACCTGGGTTTGATCCCTGCGTCAGGAAGATTCTCTGGAGAAGGGAATGGATACTCACTCCAGTATTCTTGCCCCAGAATTCCACGGACAGAGGAGCCTGGCAGGCTGCAGTCCCTGGGGTCGCAGAGTTGGACATGACTGAGTGGCTAACACTTTTCAACTTTCAGTGTTATATTTAGTAGAATCTTCTTTTAGCTAATCCATGTCAGTCTCCAAATAATTTTGTTAAATTCAATGACTGAAATAGGCCAAAGGCTGGAAATCAGTCTGTAATGTCAGAGGTCATGCTAGGAGTTACAACACCCTCTCCATCCTGCTGGCATTTCATGCTCAACAGGGAAAGCACCGCACACGTATTCTCTGCATAAAAACTTGCATTTGCCTCTGATATCTTCCAGCCCTGCACAGTAGGTCTCAGTTGCCGCACACAGGGCCAGTTAGCAAAGGAAAGCATGAGAAGACAGATGTCTGACCAGATGAGCCCTGAATAGGAAGCTGCATTTCAAAAGTGCCTCTAAGATGGAAGGACTCTTTAAAGAACTGTTTTGGTTTTTCTGTCTTTTCTCCTATTTCGACTACGAACTTCTCTATGAGAAGAAAAGGCAGTCAGTTTGCAAGCAGCTTTTCTTTCCATTTTCTGTGCTCTTTTATACTATTTTTCTACTAGTCAGCCCTGCAGTTCATTCTCCCCCAGTCATGACACCTTTCTGACTGTACATTATAATCACTCTGTCTTTGGAACTGATCCCTGGAAGTCCAGATTCTCGCATCTTCATTTCTAGTTCAGGCTATACTTTCTTACCTTTTGACTGTCAGCCTCTGACTTAACTTTTCACTCATATCTACTTCGGACAGTTGGTTCATTCAAAAACAAAAATCACTAGATTTTATTTTTTAGGGCAGCTTAGGTTTACAGTTTTAAAAATTCAGTGGATACTGCACAAATTTTGCATGCATTCCCTCTCCCAATACAAAGTTCCTCTTATTATTATTATCATTATTTTAATAGCTTCACTGAGGTGTAATTGATATACAAAAAGCTGCACATATTTAGTGAATATAATTTGTTTAGTTTGGATGTATGTATACACTTGTGGAACCATCACCACAGTCAAGGTAATTTCCAAAATGTTCTTTCCCTGCATTTTTAAAATAATGTGCTAAGTGCACTTAACATGAGATTTATCCTTGTTGTAGCAACCTTTAAATGGCCAACACAGTATTATCAACTACAGACACTATTTTCTGTGGCAGATCTCTAAAAGTTACTCATCTTGCCTAACTGAGTCTCTTTAACTGAATGCATTTTTTTTTAAATGTTTCTTTGTAGGCTCCTCTGTCAATGGTAAAAATTAAAATACTGGGCCCCTAGTCAGGTACAGTTTAGATCTTGGTTTCCTTGAGCTTTTTCCTACAATGGCTGTTTAAAAATGAGGCAGTGTAAAGAGAGCAGTGAGACACAGAGCAGCAGAAACCAGAGCTACTGGGCTTTTTAAAAGGATATTTTGTTTAATTTTTTCTTCTCTAGCTTAGCCCTTGATGTCTCACTTTAACAAGTCAATATTTTCTGGAGAAGACATCTTAGCTGGAAAGCAAAGTCAGAGGCAAAAGTTACAGATTGCCATTTAAAGAACACAGTTCAAGGAGGGAAGGAGGAAGAACTGGCCGCCTGTGACAAGTAACGGCTGACTGTTCAACCTCGTGGGCCTGTCTGCAGACTGCCTGCATCTCACAGCCACCCAAACACAGCAGGAAGGAAGAGCAGGTGAACAGATCCTCACCTTGCATCAGCCAGAAGGTCATTCTGATAGTCCTTTGATGTCCTTGAGTTTCACAGACATGACCTCAGAGCACGTTCCATGGAATCTTATGCCTCAGCATCAGTAGACAAATCAGTGAAGGTATGGAATGAGGTGCCTACGTGAAGTCTTTGCCTCTGAGACTGTAGGGCTGGGACCATGCAGGAGGGACCTGGAGGCAGAGGGGCAAGATCTGAAGTAACACAGTCCAGTGGATGGGTTAGAGGAGTAGCACTCCAAAATATCTCTGGCATTCAGATTTTTCTTAGCTAAAAACAACCAGGGCCCAAAGGACTTAGGAAGAAATTTTGACCTTTCCTCTAACTGCCTGAAAAGAATTTAGATAATAGGGCTCTTAGAAGAATAGAACGATCACCAGAGATGTCTGCAAAGAATATGGGCTATGTGTGGTGGGGAAACTCTTAGAGATCAGAATACACTCTGTGTCCCATTGTCTCTGCTGGGCCAACAAACATTTATTTACCAAATATTTGCTTTTCCATCTCCATGTGAGCTGCCTTCTTCCTCTTTGATGTCTCAGACCTCTACTCAACCTCCTTTGTTATCTCTAGCTGAAGATGGTTTGTGAGGTGAGGGTTTTGCTCGTTTGAGGAGCTACTCAGTTTTCCTGGGTCTCTCTCATGGACACATGTTATTGAACTTTCATTCAGTTTTCTTCTGTCAATCTATCTCATGTCAATTTAACTATTAGGCCAGCCAGAACAACCTAGAAAGGTAAGAAAACTTTTCTTCCTCCCCAACAGTGATGACGCTTGGCCACTTTTGAAGGAGACTGTAAATCATAAGAAGAAATCATCAACCGACAGCCTGGCTGAAGCACAGCCAGAGTGAGATTTGACATATTGACCAGCACAAGTGAGCTACACGAAATTCAATTAATTCCTGGTTCTAGACTGCAAACTAGGAGACTCTTGAACTCCTCCTTTGGACAACCAAATCAACAGCTACATATAGAACAATTCTCTTGGAAAGAAATCCAGACACTAGCTGAGTGATTCTTACACATCAGGTGAATAAGAAAAATACCTGTATCAAAAGAGTCAGAGACACAGTCTCTCCAGAACCCCATGCATGTGATCAGAAGCAAAATCACAACTCCCAACTTCTCCCTGAGGAATAAAGAGTTTGGGATCTAGAACCTTGACTTTTAAGACTTCTGCCTAAGGGACAAGACTCCAAAATGTGTAGTTCTGAAAACCAATGGAGCCTTGTGTCCATGAGACTCACAAGACTATAGCATACAAAGGAACAGTTCTTAACAGACTCACAAGGACTCTGTTCTAATTTAACAAATTCAAGGGACCTGCTTTTGTGGCTGCTGCTCAAAGTGTCAATGAGGATATTAACAAGTAGTAGCTCACATAATTGCCACTAAGGTGAAGTAGGATTATCTATGAGGAAACACTTTAAAAATTTCAAAGCACTATACAAATAGGATATAGACATAATTCTCAGTCCACATCCACTGAATAAGCTACTTAACCAGGCATCAGCCAGCTTAAAAAAATTGTTCTGTTTTATATTGGAGTATAGCCAATTAACAATGTTGTGATAGTTTCAGGGGACTCAGCCATACATATGCATGTATCCATTCTCCCCCAAACTCCCATGCCATCCAGGCTGCCACATAACATTGAGCAGAGTTCCCTGGCACTAGCCAGATTATACTGAGAGGAATTTGAGATCTAAACATATACTGCATTATGAAATTGATAATTAGCAGCAAATTATGTAAAATATATACCAAAAATCATATAAAATATTCTAAAAAAAGAAAAAACCCGGACCCAGATATGTGCACAAGATCCTTCTGGCATGATGCTGATGACCTGGGGCAGGGCAGAGACAGCATGCAGAAGGTGCCCAGCAGCCTCTTCATCTCCAGGAGGATGGCAGCAGGCTCCTTGAGTTCCCCCAGGCTCAGTGAAGAGGAAGCAGCAGCAAATGTCCTTCTTTTGGCCTTCCCTATTTGCATTTCCTAGAAAGAATGCTTCAAACTCACAACCAGGTGCCCTATAATAGTGGCGTCCTAACTAAAAGATGGGCCAATTGTAGCTGTGTTATCTGAGTACCTCACAGACTCAGGATGATGAAGTAGAACCACAAACGTAACTTCTCTGTGGGTAAGGGTTTCTGTTCTCTTTTGTTTATGACATTATTCTCAGCCTGGCATGCAGCAGTCACTCAATAAATATTTGCTGAGTGATGAGATGGCTAAAATGAGTGAATAATATGGACACAGGCAGAGATAAGAAGCTAGATCACCTGTGGGAAGGACCTGGACTTTGTCTGCTGGATGAGGAGAAAAGAAAAACTTGGTGATAAGAAGCTAAGTAGATCACTAGAAGGACCAGAACAAGCATACTCTTCCCTAGTGGACACAGAAAGGGAGACATTTAAACTAGGGGTAGGTATCACCTCCCTAAAGAAAGGGCAAGTGAGGGGACTTGAGGCTGGCCCTTCTTTAAGGCTATACAAACACAATCAGCAACTAGACTTAACTGCGATTTGCAGAGCACTCCACACCTCAACAGTGGAAAACTTCTCAAATGCACACAGATCACTCACTAAGACAGATCAGATTCTGGGACACAAAATAAACCATGATGAAGTTAAGAGAACAAAAATCATTCATAGTATGTGTCAGATCATAATAGAATTAAACTAGAAATCAATAAGAGAAGAGCAACCAAAAAGCCTTCAAATATTTAAACAACACACTTGTAAATAATTCAAGGATCAAAGAGGACATTGCAAGGGAATTTTTTAAAAATTAATTAAAGGAAAATGAAGATACAACATGTCAAATTTAGTGGGCTATACTTAAATCAATGGTTAGAAGGAAACTTATAGCATTGATTCATCACTATAGAAAATAAGAAATTTCTCAAATCAATTATCTAAAATTCCACCTAGAGAAACTACTGGGGAAAAGAGCAAAATTAATACAAATTTAACAGAAGTGACAAATTATAAATATGAGAGCAATTATAAATATGAAATTATGAAAGAAGAAAATAAGAAAATACTGGAAATCAATAAAACTAAAAGCTGATTCTTTAAGAAGATTTTACAAGGTTTATAAAGGAAAAATAGAGAAAAAGAAAAAAAAAAACCCAAACACAGACTTCCAATATCAGAAATAAAAAATGGGATATTAGAACTGACCTTTTATACTTTAAAAAGACAAGCAGGCAATGTTATGAACTACACTATGGACACAAATTCAACAAACTAGACAAAATGGACTAATTATTTAAAAATAAAATTCAATAAAAATTGCTAAAAATGATAATGTGCATAGTCCTGTATCTATTTTTAAAAGTAGAATTTTCAGTTAAACATGCTTCCTCTCCCTAAATAAAAATAAAAGGAAAACTCTAGGTCCATATGATTTCAATAGCAAACTCTTCCAAACATTCAAAAAGAAATAATATAATTTCTATGCAGTCTCTTCTAGAAAATAGAAAACAGCTCCCAACCAATTTTATAAACTGGGTGCATGCATGTTCAGTTGTTTAGTCATGTCCAACTGTGACCCCATGGACTGTAGCCAACCAGGTTCCTCAGTCTATGGAATTTTCCAGGTAAGAAGCAGGTTGCAATTTCCTTACAGAAAGGAAGGAGAAAATAAGAAAATACTGGAAATCAATAAAACTAAAAGCTGATTCTTTAGTTGGGGGTGAGCTGCTTTTCCTTCCCCAGGGGATTTTCCCAATCCAGGGATTGAACCCATGTCTCCTGCATTTCCTGACAGATTCTTTACCACTATGCCACTTGGAAACACCCAAACTAGACCAAAAATCATAAGGATAAAGACTAGAAACCAAAACCCCTCACCACCATAAACATGAAAATCTTTAACAGAGTTGCAGGGAAACAGCAAATTAGCCAAGATGGCGTGTTCAGGCACTCTCACCCCACATTTTGTAAGTAATGACTATGTAACTGCTGAGAGCATTTCTAGCTCTGCGCATGTGCATCAGGAGGTATTCGTTTGGTCATGGGCTACTTTGTGCTGTTCACATATATGAGCTCCACCTAAAAAGTGGCGACGTTACTGCTAGGTCATGGCAGAGTCCATTAGGTCAGCCAGGAGAGGTGTCTGTTGCTACGGCTGCTGCGCCAGCCAGGAGAGAATAACCACATCTGCAGTTCCTACAGCTCCTTGAGTCTTCTTTCACTCCTTTAGCTTGCGCCTTGCCTACCCTGGGTTCAGTGAACAATGTGTACAGTAAACTCAGTTGGCGTCAGGATCAGGATCAGCAAGACAACTGGCATAGTCGACAGGATTCCCAGCAGGTAGAGGGGCCTGAGCCTTCACAGAAGAGGAGGCAGCAGGATACCCAGCAGGTAGGGAAGTCTGAGGCTCCACTGGATGGAGGAAGCCAGTGGCCACGTCCTGTCGCTGTGATCCTCTTGGCGTGGGCTCTGATGGAAGACTGGGAGGTGGTGGACGGGTCACCAGATAGCACTGAAAAGGTGTTAGAGGTGTGAGTTCCTGTTTGCCGAACAAGTTGACGTGGACTGCCACTGCACTGTGGGGTGGATCTTCCTGACTGCCCTGGAGGTGAATGTGGATGGTGCCCTATGCAGCGCCAGGCCAGTGCACAATGTGCAGAGATGCTTGGAAGAACCAGAGCATGTACACTGGCATTACAGCAAGGACCCTGTGGCTTTGAAGAGCCCAGCATCTCTGACAGTGGAGTGGTAAGTGACGGTGATGATGAACGTTGTGAGACTGCAGGTCTCCGCTTGGCAGCGAGGCCGGTTGTACAGCAGAAAGAGAAGCATGAGCAGCCTGTGACCCAGGGGAGCATCCTCAAGGGGCCCTCAGTGTGACTGAGTTCACAACATATTGACCATGTCTTCAGGCAGGGTTGGTCGACGGTACACAATTTCAGCAAAAGCAAGGAGAACCCTTGACAGCAGGGCTCTTGCAACTTTGGGACACAGGGGTGGACAGTATCACTTATTTGGTGATGAGATAGAATAGTTGGTATCTATAGGCACTTACCCCTTGTTGAGACAAAGATTGCAGAACACATGCAAAGAGCCAAACCAAACATGACCTCATAGAATGGATTAACACTGCCATGTGGTCTAAAGCAGGAGAGCTCCCAGACACTGTGAGTAAATAGTAAGCATATGCCAGTTGACCCAAGTGGTGAGACCACTGGGCATGAGGCAGTTAATGTTTAACCCAGACACCTAGGGCCCAGATGCCAAGCGTTTACTGGTGGCATTAGAGAGGACATGCCCTGTCCACCACTTTTGGATCCCTGTCCGCGATCCTCGCCCCCCATGTGGAGTGCTGAATCTATGGGGTGACCCCAGTGGTGGCTAGCTTGGGAGAACTGCAGGGATGGTGGCAAGAGAAGGAGATTAGAAGTTGAAGACCCCTAAGGGGACCCACGTTGGTAAAGGCCCCATCCAAGTGTCAAGAATGCTAATGAAGGCTGCTTGCCGGCAGCGGGAGTTAACAGAAATAAAACTGATAGACAGCCCAACAGTCTGCTCCTCGAGCTACAGAGGCAACTGAGACCAAGGCAGCACTTCACCAAGTTTGGTCAGCACCCACAGCAGGAGATGAAGGCAGTTCAGCTAAAAGACTACATAGCACTCAAGGATGTTCTTTAGATGGTGTCCTTTTCTGCTTTGAATAGGCTCAGATCAAGGTGCCCTCCTGAGAAGCCCAAGCAGGGACCAGTAGCCCCATGTAGAACCTGCAATTCGCTGTTCGCTAGCTAATGTACAGAGTGAAATGACCCTGGTTGACACTGGTGCTGCATACACCCTTGTTTACAGCAAGTTAGAAGCTGTGTCCTGGGTTTAGAGCAGTGTACTGTGAAGGCTGTGTCCTGTGATGTGTAGCGAGTAACACCAGGGTTAATGGTAAAAGATGCAGTATATCTCCACCTCTCAGAATCTGGGACAAACTTGTCCTGGATGTCCCAGCCCATGAAATAAGGAAGGGAGAAAAAGCAAACAAACAAGCAAAAAAGAAATAAAATGGTTTTAATTGCCAGGAAGCATAACTGTATGCAAAAATTCCAAAGAGTCTACAAAAAGCTACTAGAACTAATGTCAGTTTAGCAAGTTCATCTTTATACATGGCAAATATACAAGTCACCTGTGTTTTTAAGTAGGTAAGTGCCAGCCTGAACAATTGGGATTTGAAATGATAAAAGCATTTCCAGTAGTAACACACACACACACACACGCACACACACAAGTATCTAGGTACCAACTGAACAGAACAAGAATAGGATTTGTATGCTGAAAACTGCAAAACACTGATAAAGGAAAAAAATTAATTCTAAATAAAGATATGTACAATGTTTATAGATCAGAAGAATGTTAAGATGTTCAACATATCAATTCTTTACAAATGATCTACATACAGATACATCACAGTCTTAAATGAAATCTCGATAAACTGTCATTGATACTGACAAGGTAAACCTAAAATTTATATGGAAAGCCAAAGAGTATAGCCCAAATGAATGTGAACAAGAGCAAAGTGGGAAGACCCAGATGATCCACTGAGTTGATGAAGAACGATAGATCAGAAGTTGACTCACACAAATATAGTCAATTACTTTTTGACAAAGGTGCTAAAGCAATTTAACGAACAAAGGACAGTCATCAGTAAACAGGGCTGGAATATGGGACAGACACATGGGAACAGATGACCTGAAACATACCTCACAGTTTATATAACCGAATCATAGGATGAAATGTAAATTTCAAATGACGAACTTCCAGAAGAAACCATAGAAGAAAATCTGAAATCTGATAACAATATCAAAGGGATGACCTATGCAAGAAAAAGCTGAGAAACTCTACTTTGTTAAAATTAAAATCTTAGCTCTGGGGAATACATTGTTAAACAAATGAAAATACAAGACACAGATGGAGAAACACTTTAAAAGTCACTTTTCAAAAAGGACTCATGTCTGAAATATACAAATAAACCTTAAAACTCAACTGTAAGAAAATAAAATACACAAGTTTGCATACTGGGCAAAATATCTGAGCAAACTCTTCACCAAATAAAATATAAGGATCACAAATAAGTATATGAAAAGATGTTTATTTGACAAAGTTGACAATATTTGTCCTTAGGAAAATGAAAAGTAAGCCCACAATGAGGTAACACTACACACTGATTAGAATGACAAAATAATCAAACAAGTACAATTCCAAATATTGGCAATGATGCACCAGGAGATCTTACTGCTCACTGGTGGAGATGCAGAGCAATAGCAGCACTTTGGAAAACAACTTGTTATAAAGTTAACCATACAATCAAGCATTCCAGCTCCTAAGTGCTTGCTTACTCAGTAAGTGAAAATGGACTACTGTCCCACTCAAGAACATGGATGAATCCTAAAGGCATTTTGCTAAGGAAAAGAAGCCAGATCCAAAAGGTTACCCCCACAGCCCATTCTGAATCAGTACCTCTGGGAATCTGCACTTTGTAGCCTGTTCTCGGAGAAGGCAATGGCACCCCACTCCAGTACTCTTGCCTGGAAAATCCCATGGACAGAGGAGCCTGGTAGGCTGCAGTCCATGGGGTCGTGAAGAGTCGGACACGACTGAGCGACTTCACTTTCACTTTTCACTTTCACGCAACCCACTCCAGTGTTCTTGCCTGGAGAATCCCAGGGATGGGGGAGCCTGGTGGGCTGTCCTATGGGGTTGCACAGAGTCGGACATGACTGAAGCGACTTAGCAGCAGCAGCAGCAGCAGCCTGTTCCCAGGTGATATTCATGCCAGAGACTTCAAGCCACACATACGAGTAGAGTAGCTCTCTTCAGGCATTTACTTACCTCAGACCTTATTGGCCAATAGATTTGATTGAGAGGTCTTAAGGAAACAGACTGCTGAAAAGGGCAAAAAACCAAAGACGAAATGCATGCATGTGGAGATGTAACTGCAAAAAACTTAAACAAGTTGAGCGCTTCTTTACAATATAGCCCATCTTTTGGTTTACGTACGTCTCTCTGAATAGACAGGAGTGTGGGGAAAATGTTTTCTTCAGTTTTACATTCTCATGACTTAATGCAATTATAATCAGTTAGTAGGAACTGCATAGGTTAGCTTGTGTGAATGGAATCACAAAGCTAGGGGCCTCCGTCTGTACTAGTATTATAACCTTGGGAAACTTACCTAACTTCTCTGTCAGTTTATCCAACTATGAAATGTGAGTAATAATAGTAACTGATATTACAGTCCTCTTATGAGAGTACAGGGAACTAGTACATGTAAGTCACAAGAAGAGTGCCTGGCACTTAGAAAGTGCTCAGTAAATGTGAGTTGCTATTTCATTCCGCATAAAAATATAAATATATATATAATAGTACAAATAAGACAAATTTTGTCCAGTGCATGCCTAATTGCCTTGGAAAGAAAAGCAGAGGTGCCGTTTTGTTGCTAGGGGAAATACAACTTTCCCCAACAGACTGATTGAATAAAACAGTTTCAGAGGTCTGGGGACTAGCACTAACTTTTATGTTGCCAGAAGTAATTATGACTGAGTATGTAACAAGGAGGTACTGAGGAGTAATTTTTCCTCCTCTCAAAGTATCTATTTTTGAAATGCTATAAACACATAACATTTTCTAAAATCTTCTTTCTCTTTATTTTGATGATCAAGTCTTCTTAAGTAGAAGACACAGTAGCGTTTTATTAGCCTCACATATGGAAAAGGCTGTGTCATTACATCTCTGTCGGAAATTATACCAGCTTAAAATATAGTTTTCAGGTATGGACTTTTCCACTTATCCAAGTACAAGCACAGTGTGAAAAAGATTAGATTAAACTTGAAAAATTTTCAAGTTTGATTATACTAATTTTTAAATTAGAAATAACAGAATATCCTCAAAATATATATATGTGGGGTTAGCAAGAGAGTGATTCTTTAGTACTTACATTCAGTTCTGTAGCTATTACCATAGACTTTACTGCCATTAGCTAAACCATGCTACCTGTGCACTTTGCAATATGATAGCAACTAGCCACACCTGGCTATTTAAATTAAAATTAATTAAAATTAAACAACATTAAAAATTCAGTTCCCCAGTCACTAAGTGTTCAATAAACACATGTGACTAGAAGCTACCATATTGGGCAGAATAGATAAAGAACATTTATCACCATGGAAAGTTCTGTTGGCGAGTTCAATTATACTAGCCAGATGTCAGTCGGAAGCATTGGATTTATCTCTGTGCTCTTTTGAGGACTGCTTTGGAGTGGTTCGCATTTTTCTCTATGATTATAGAAGTGTTTTATCATATTTATAAATTACACAGTTGATGAACTGACATGCAGTCCATGAGTAGCTCTGAACGTGCAGGAAGCAGTTCTCAGCAAGCAGCTTCAGTTTTGTGCAGACCCGTACAGCCTTTCCATCTGCTCACTGGCTCTGCACAGCTGAGAAGGGAAATAGGTTTCTACATTATTCCTTAAGTCCACTCATCCAGGCAGTCACCCTATCCCCTTAGCCCACCCATACACCTAGTTTGCTCTCCTTAATAAGGCTCAGCAGACAAATTGTGCCATACTGTACTGTCAAAATGCCAAACCTATGAGTTATACTGGTACTTTTTAAGTTAGTTTTTTTTTTTTCAAGAAATTAAAATACCAAATGAGCTTGTTTTCATAAGTGGGCTACCTTGATCGGACCCGAGGAACTGGAGGTGTGTTGAGGACACAAGGCTGGATGGTCACGGGCATTTTACTATTGGAGAGTAGTCTTGGATTTGGAAGGATGGAAACTGAACTACCAGAGCACGTGTGCTGCTAGAGGGAAGGAAAAATGGTGAGGTGGTTTGTATAGGGTCATGCAGGACCACCGAAGCCAACCCCCCATGGGGTCAGGACAGCGGCACACCTAAGCATGGGGCTTTCCTGGCAGGAATTCCATAAAGAGGGTGTGGATGGGCTCAGTGGTGATGATCAGTAGGACAGATGGGACACCCTCGTGTTACAATGGTTTATCTGAGACAGAGGCAAACACTGCTAGACACTGTAGCTACTTATTTGTTCTTCTATAGGGTCTTGAGGTCATTCAGTTTGGCCTCTTGGATACCCTGAGACGGACATGCTACACGTTAATAAGGAATGTGTGGCTAGTTAGGTGGACTCTCCCTGTTCTGCACTCCATAACTTGGGTCTTTTGGAGTTGTTGATAATAATGGTGAGGTTCTTTAAAAAAAAATCTAAAGAAATAGAAAACAAATATGACTTGCTCAGGCATTACCTCACTCCCTCAGATTCAGCTCCCCCAAGCCTAGGGTGTCCTGGGCTTTACCCAGGGCACAGACTCTCTGCTTCACCACGTCCAGTAAAGTCATAGCTGTCACGTGCACAAGATTGTCTCAGGCACAATCTCAGGGGAGGTGAAAGTAGAAAGTGAAAGTGTAAAGTGTTAGTCACTCAGTTGTGTCCAACTCTTTGTGACCCCATGGACTTTAGCCTCCAGTGTCCTCTGTCCATGGGATTTTCCAGGAAAGTCCTGTAGTGGGTTGCCATTCCTGTTTCCAAGTTAGAAGCTGCTACCTAAATATGGATTTAGAATGAGGCCAGTTTGTTAAAGGGTTCAAATGCATAATGAAGTTCAGATCTAATAACCTATAGGGCTTTGTTCTTTGAGAGGGAGAATCTGACTTTAGAAATATTTCTTAAATTCCTGATATAATGTTCTTTCCCCCAGAAAAACCCCTATATAAAGGAATTTATATTCCATTTCACTTCCAACTTCCTGTTCACCATGGGAAAGACTCCAAGTCATCTCAAGGGAACTCCCTGCCCAACTATATGTTTGAGGACATATTGATGCTTGTCTCCTGATATAACTAAAGCAATGTATTAGTACATCTGGAGTTACTCAGGAGTACTTTGGAGAAATATAACATTAAAAAAAAACACTTTAATTAAAAATTAATTTAAAAGATGAAAGTATTTTCTCAAAGATTAAGAAGATGAGGATGTTCACTATCACCACTTTTATACAACCTAGCTTTGAAAGTCCTAACCACAGCAATCAGAGAAGAAAAAGAAATAAAAGGAATCCAAGATGGAAAGGAAGAAGTAAAACTGTCACAATTTTCAGATGACCTGGTACCATACACAGAAAATTCTAAAGATGTCACCAGAAAACTACTAGAACTCATCAATGAATTCAGGAAAATTGCAAGTTATAAATTTAACATACAGAAACCTGTTGCATTTCTATACACTAACAACAAACTACCAGAAGGAGAAATTAAGGAAACAATTCCATTTACATTGCATCAAAAAGAATAAAATACCTCTGAATAGACCTACTCAAAGAAGTAAAAGATCTATACTCAGAAAATTATAAAACACCGATGAAAGAAACAGATGGAAAGATATACTGTGTTCTTGAATTGGAAGAACTAATATTGTTAACATGACCATACTCCCCAAGGCAGTGTATAGATACAAAGCAATCAAAATACCAATGACTTTTTTTTTCACAGGACTAGAACAAATACTTAACTTGTATGGAAACATGAAAGACACTAAATAGCCAAAACAATATTGAGAAAGAAGAATAGAGCTGGAGGAATCACAAGTTTTGACATCAGACTATACTATAAAGCTACAGTAGTCAAAACAGTATGGTACTAGCACAAAAACAGACATGTAGATCAATGGAAAGAATAGAGAGCCCAGAAATAAACCCATGTATTGTGGTCAATTAATTTATAACAAACAAGGCAAGAATATATAATGGAGGAAAGACAGCCTCTTCAATAAGTGGTATTGGAAAAACTGGACAGCTACATGTAAAAGAACGAAATTAGGACATTTTCTAGCCCCATATGAAAAAATAAACTCAAAATGGGTTAAAAACCTAAATGTAAGACCAGATACCATAAAACTCCTGGAGGAAAACATCGGCAGAACACTCTTTGACATAAATGTTAGCACTATTTAGTGGTATGAGGGTGGTGGAAATCTGTCTCCTAAAGCAAAGGAAGTAAAAACAAAAATAAATAAATGGAACCTAAATAAAATTAAAAGCTTTTGCACAGCAAAGGAAACCATAGACAAAAAGACAACCTACAGAATGGGATAAATTATTTACAAATGAAATGATGGATAAGGGGTTAATTTTCAAAATATTAAAACTCAACATTCAAGAAACTAAGATCATGGCATCCAGTCCCATCACTTCATGGCAAATAAATGGGGAAACAATGAAAACAGTGACAGACTTTATTTTCTTGGGTTCTAAAATTACTGCAGATGGTGACTGCAGCCATGAAATTGGAAGACGCTTGCTTCTTGGCAGGAAAGCTATGAAAAACCTAGACAGTGTGTTAAAAAGCAGGGACTTTATTCTGCCATATAGTCAAGGCTATGGTCTTCCCAGTGGTCACATATGGTTGTGAGAGCTGGACCATAAAGAAGGCAGAGCACCAAAAATTGATGCCTTCCAACTGTGGTGCTGTTCCGTTGGACAGCAAGATCAAACAATTGGTCTTAAGGGAAATCAATCATGAATACATGTTGGAAGGACTGATGCTGAAGCTGAAACTCTAGTATTTTGGTCACCTGAAGAGAACAGACGATTCATTGGAAAAGTTTCTGATGCTGGGAAAGATTTAGGGCAGAAGGAGGAGAGGGCATCAGAGGATCAGATTGCTGGATGTCATCACCAATGAGATGGACAGGAATTTGGGCAAACTTCAGGAGATGGTAAGAGACAGGGAGGTCTGGTGTGCTACAGTCCATGGGATCACAAAGAGTCCAACATGACTGGGTGACTGGACAACAACAGATGATCTTAATAAACATTTCCCAAACAGGACATGCAAATGGCCCAGAGGCACATGAAAAGATGCTCAACAATGCTAATTACCAGGGACATGCAAATGAAAACTACAAAGAGAGTGGCCATTCTCTGGTGGTCCAGTGATTAAGACTTTTTTTTTTTCCATTTTTGTGACCTGGGTTCAACCCCTAGTCAGAGAACTAAGATCCCACAAACTGCATGGCATGGCCAGAAAAACCCACAATGAGATACCACCTTATTTGTTAGAATGGCTATCATCAGAGAGAGCACAAATAACAAATATTGGCAAGGTTGTGGAGGAAAGGGAATCTTCATACCCTGTTGGTGGGAATGTAAATTGGTGTGGTCCCTGTGGAAATCAGTATGGAGGTTTGTCAAAACACTAAAATTTAGAACTATCATATGATCCAGTTTATATTCCATTCCTAGGTATATATATGAAAGAAACAAGAACATTAATTTGAAAAGGTGCACTTCAGTATTCACTGAGTTATTTAAAATATCCAATATACGGAAGCTACTTAAGTATCCATCAACAGACGAATGGATAAAGAAACTGTGGAGAGTGTGTGTGTGTGTGTGTGTGCGCGTGCATGTGTGTGCACGTGCCTGTGTGCTGTAATGTCTGACTCTTTGTAACCCCATGGACTGTAGCCTGCCAGGGTCCTCTGTCCATGGAATTTTCCAGGTGATGATATTAGAGTGGGTTGCCATTTCCTACCCCTGGATATCTTGCCAACCCAGCGATTGAATCCATGTCTCTTGAGTCTCCTGCATTGGCAGGCAGATACTTTATCACTAGTGCTACCTGTGAAGCATATATATACACACAATGGGATACTACTCAGCCATGAAACAACTGAAATATTGCTTTGCAGCATCGTGAATGGACCTAGAGAGTACTAAGCTAAGTGAAGTAAGTTAGATGGAGAAAGACAAATAATGTATGCTATCACTTATATGTGGAATCTAAATTGTACAACCAACTAGTGAATAAAACAGAAAAGAAATAGACTCACAGAGAACGAACTTGCAGTTACTAGTGGGGAAAGGGAAGGATGAGGGTAAAAATAGGGGTAGGGATTAAGAGGAACAAACAGACATAAAATAAGATAAAGGGATATACTGTACACCGCAGGAATATGGTCAATATTTTATTTTTAAATTTTTTTAATTATGTAACTTGCTTTATTTATTTATTTTTTAATAACATGTTTTGAACATAATTATTTTTTTAATACTTTATTCTACTTTACAGTACTGTATTGGTTTTGCCATACATTGACATGAATCGGCCACATGTGTACACGATCTAACTACAAATAAATCATAACCTTAAAGATTGCTAACACTTCCCCAGTGGCTTGGTGGCAAAGAATCTGCCTGCAATGCAGGAGCCACAGGTGATGTGGGTTTGATCCCTGGGTCAGGAAGATCCCCTGAAGGAGGAAATGGCAGCCCTCTCTGGTATTCTTTCCTGGAGCATCCACTGGACAGAGGAGCCTGGCAGGCTACAGTCCATAGGGCCGCAAAGAGTCAGACACAGCTGAAGCAACTGAGCAATCAGTCTATTGGCTTCCCAGATGCCTCAAGTGGTAAAGGGTCTGCCAGCCAATGCAGTAGCTGCAGTGGACATGGGTTTGATCCCTGGGTCAAGAATATTACCAGGAGGAGGAAATGGCAACCCACTCCAGTATTCTTGCTGGGATAATTCCATGTATAGAGAATCATGGCAAGTTACAGTCCAGGGGGTCACAAAGAGTCAGACACGACTGAGCATGAATCACTATATAATACACTCATAACTTGTATAATATTGTATAACAACTATACATCAAAAAAATTTCTTAAAGAACAAGCAGAATGCCTACATGATGTGAGGACACGTTAATGACATTTATCCCCTCAAAAGAGTAGGCTTTTCTTCCTGTCGTGTTTTGATTGTATATTGACCAGGGAAGTGTAAGGCAGGTGAAGGGCATGTGAGCCTACTTCCTCTGCAGCTTAAGGCAAGCTGGCATCATTCAGAGGTTCTCCCAGCCCATCTGGCCAGAGCTTGTGGCAAGTGTGAAACCCGTAGAGCACAGACTGTTTTACCTGTGGCCATCTGATGGTATGTATAATAGATATTCCATTACAAGGATGAAATGATGAGACACGAGAAAAGGAAAAGGAGTTGTCAGTGATAAACAGAAGGCAATGGCAAGCCCTTCCTGTAGCTTCTGAGATGACTACCACAGACCCACCTTCTCCCAGCAGATCCCTCCCATCACCACCCTGCTCTCAGTCATAAGGAAGTCTTCATTTTTCTTGGTTTACACAAAAGTCCCAGGAGCAAGACACCAGCTAGTCTACACTTGTCCTGTGTGGTCAGATTGCTTATCATCAATTCCCTCTAAATCACACAGGTACTTTAGCTAAAAGAACACCTTTTCCACTCCTCCTATTTCCCGTGAAGACCCCCTGAAACCCTACCCAAAGACCAAGTCAGCTTGGATTAGGAGCTATGGGCAAGGGGGTGATCTCCACCACCCAAGTGTTCTCTGTGGGGATCCACCTGTTAAGGTCTGGGTTACAAATCCAGGTGCTGCTGAAGGACATTGGCACAGCTTCTCCTTTTCCAGATTTCTCAGCTTATTTCCAGATGACCTGTGGTAAGCAAAGTAGCAGTTCCCCAAAATGTCTAAATAGTCATGCCTGGAACCAGTCACTACACATGGAAAAGGGACTTTGCAGATGTGATTAAGTTAAGGATCTTGGAATGGGATGATCCTGGATTAACTAGGTGAAAACATACTAATTTATAAGGACTTCCATGAATGGGAGAGTTGCCAAAACTCAGCCTCTGTTCACTGGTCCCAAATAGAAATGCAGAAACAGAGTTTTGAGTGAAGTAGAAAAGAATAGCTTTATTGCTTTGCCAGACAAAAGGCTCCACAGTGAGCTAATGATCTCAAAACTGTGTGTTCCACCCCGGAGGGAATAGTGAGAAGCCTTGTAGTGTTCAAGGAGCAGAGCATGGCCAGATCACGGACTTTCCTCCTCTGGTTGGTTGTGAGGTGCTCGGGAGGCAGCATCATCAACCTTCTGGTTCAAACTGGTCTGGGATCTACATGTTTGTCAGCAACAGTTTTCATCTGGTGAGGTCTGCTTCCTGTAAAGACAATTTAGGAATGTGTGTCAGGCTTTCATCTTTCAGGGAATCATGAGTTCAGTCATCTTTCCATGTGGTGGTTTTTGTAGTCTAAAATGTTACCAGTTCCCCAGCTCAGCAGCTATTCATTGTTTCTACATTTTCATATTTCCCAATTATTAACTCTTGAGTCAGCAATTTAGTTCAAAAGACAAGGACACCAGGGCCCGTACATGGTTTCCAGAACCCTTATAAATTACAGAGGGAAACAGGGAGTCTGGGTAAAGGAAGAAAATGATGATGGCAGGGTAAATCTGAGTGATTTAGGGCTGTAAACCAAGGAATGTCGGTGGCCTCCAGAAACTGGAAAAGGCAAGGAGTGGATTCTTCCCTAGAGCCTGCAGAAGGCTGGTAGCCCTGTTGACACTTCATTTTGGAGCTATCATCTCCATAACTGTGAGATCATAGGTTCAAGTTGTTCTAAAGCCACTAATTTTGTGATAATTTGTCAGCAGCTAAAGAAAGCCAATGTGAGATTAGCAATGTTTAGTTTGGCTACATAGCCATATGAGAAATAATCTATAAAAGTTGTACTAAGTATTTAGTATACAAACCTTGAAAAGTACTGTTTTTTTAATTATAATGCTGAACTTTCCATGGATAAAGACACAAGGCTCCATGATACAGTAAAACTCTACATTATCATGAATTAAAAGACAGGAGGTAAATACCGAGAGGTAAATACCTCTTGGTAAATACCGAGAGGTAATCTAATGTCAAAATTTTTTAAAACGCCAGATTACAGTTATGGACAGTGGAGAAAACGAAAGTGCAAGGTTGTTCGCTGATGGGCTCTTGGAACCAGTATGTACAGCAGGGGAGACCCAAAGGTGCCACCT
The DNA here is from genome assembly GCA_917880005.1 of Nanger dama. Taxonomy (NCBI): domain Eukaryota; kingdom Metazoa; phylum Chordata; class Mammalia; order Artiodactyla; family Bovidae; genus Nanger; species Nanger dama. The sequence goes on along the minus strand of CAKJTW010000044.1, from coordinate 3,150,429 downwards.
CATTTTCAGACCTTTCACATCTTGAATGTGCTCTTAAAGTCTCCGCCAAAGACAGTAAGAAATATGACAATGTTATCCTATGTTAGAAAGAGGAAAGAAGGAAGGGAGGGAGGAAAGAAGAAAGAAAGATTTATTTGGGGTCCTCCCTCCCTTTCTGCCTACTGTTGTTGTTTTTGTTCAGTCACGCCTGACTCTTTGCGACCCATTGGAGCTCTCCAGGCTCCTCTGTACATGAGATTTTTCAGTCAAGAATACTGGAGTGATTGCCATTTCCTTCTCTAGGCAATCTTGCCAGCCTAGGGATCAAATCCAAGTCTCTCGCATTGCAGGTGGACTCTTCACTCGCTGAGCCATCAGGAAAGCTCTTGCTTCATCCCAGAGCAGAGGAACAGTGATAGGATTTGTCTGCTCTGGAAAGTGGCTGTGCACAGCGGTGAAGATACTGACCCAGCACTGGCCAGCGCTCTGCACAGCACCTGCACGCCCTCCCTGTGGACCTGCTACACGCTGACTCTGACAGCAGGCCTGAAGCCCTGGACATGGCAGTAAGCATAAAAGTCACCCTGAGCCGTTACTGCTCTTCGTCTTGTTGCAAAGCCCCAAGTCAGCCATATTAAAAGTGCCCCCAGGACTCCTAAACGGAGGCCAGGAGACATGGACCGCCTTCCTTCTTCGGCAGTGACTCATGAGGAAGTGAGTCCAGATATGAGCTCCATGCAGCAGTCTGAGTGGGTGCAGGATTCATTCAGGAGGCCCAGCATCCACCTTCCTGTTACCACCAGCTAAAACCCTGTGCTTCCGCCATCCATAGTCAACAAATTCACCTTTGACATGAGCTGAATTGTGTCTTCTTTTCCATGGGGATGGTCTTGATCCCTATCTCCTGTACAATGTCACGAACCTCCATCTATAGTTCATCAGGCACTCTCTCTATCAGATCTAGGCCCTTAAATCTATTTCTCACTTCCACTGTATAATCATAAGGGATTTGATTTATGTCATACCTAAATGGTCTAGTGGTTTTCCCTACTTTCTTGAATGTAAGTCTGAATTTGGCAATAAGGAGTTCATGATTTGAGCCACAGTCAGCTCCTGGTCTTGTTTCTGCTGACTGTATAGAGCTTCTCCATCTCTGGCTCCAAAGAATATAATCAATCTGATTTCGGTGTTTTCCATCTGGTGATGTCCATGTGTAGAGTCTTCTCTTGTGTTGTTGGAAGAGGGTGTTTGCTATGACCAGTGCGTTCTCTTGGCAAAACTCTATTAGCCTTTGCCCTGCTTCATTCCATATTCCAAGGCCAAATTTGCCTGTTACTCCAGGTGTTTTCTTGACTTCCTACTTTTGCATTCCAGTCACCCATAATGAAAAGGACATCTTTTTTGGATGTTAGTTCTAAAAAGTCTTTTAGGTCTTCATAAAACCATTCAACTTCAGCTTCTTCATTGTTACTGGTTGGGGCATAGGCTTGGATTACTGTGATATTGAATGGCTTGCCTTGGAAATGAACAGAGATGGTTTTTCCAGTGGTCATGCATGGATGTGAGAGTTGGACTCTGAAGAAAGCTGACCACCAAAGAATTGATGCTTTTGAACTGTGGTGTTGGAGAAGACTCTTGAAAGTCCCTTGGACTGCAAGGAAATTCAACCAGTCCATTCTAAAGGAGATCAGCCCTGGGTGTTATTTGGAAGGAATGATGCTAAAGCTGAAACTCCAGTACTTTGGCCACCTCATACAAAGAGTTGACTCATTGGAAAAGACTCTGATGCTGGGAGGAACTGGGGGCAGGAGGAGAAGGGAATAACAGAGGATGAGATGGCTGGGTGGCATCACTGACTCCATGGACATGAGTCTGAGTGAACTCCGGGAATTGGTGATGGACAGGGAGGTCTGGCGTGCTGCGATTCATGGGGTCGCAAAAAGTCGGACACGACTGAGCGACTGAACTGAACTGAACTGAACTGAACTGAGCTTGAACCTTCTCCACAAGAGCCCAAAGGACGATGTCTCTTACTGAACTGCAGCCCTGGGAATGCCAGTGCATCAGGGCACACGTGTCCTCGTGTGGTCATCTTCACCCGGGCTCTCTTTATTCTCCTGAGCTGGTGATGAGCTTCTACACAGTGGCCACTGGGCAGTCAGCTCTGGGCTGCTTGTTTGGACTGAATTTATACACTCATCAGAAGGCTTCAGTATGGGCCTTCTGATGTCTGTATTTGTGGAACATGTGCTATTTACCCTGCTCTACTGGTTATATTTTCACACATTCACTTTTGCTATTGACAAGGGAGATACAAGTAATTTATCCAGAACAGGATTCAGGTACTGCCAACTTCCTTGGGGAAAAAAAATGTAATAATTGATTATTATCACATTTAATAGCAACTCATTTCATTATGTCCTTCATAAAAGTTAGGGAATTATTTTTCTCTCCATGGCCCTCATCTTTCCAGGTCTTTGTTAATACAATAGATAGGTTTGAACAGGAGATACTTAAAAATATTTCCCACAAAGTCTTAATGCTGAATGTATGGGGAAAATCTGCAAACTTAGAGTTATATTTCAAGAGACAGATTTATGACTGAGGGCATGCCATCTAAAGGTACTATAGAGTGGAAAGGCTCTCTTGTATCTTGGATTATTTTAATGTCTTTTTATCTGAGGCACAAAGATAGAACCAGATGCATTGTTGTGGCCTCTGGAGAGGAAGCTTATCACGAAGGGGAAAACAGAGTTAACCATCATGTAAGACCATCACACAAGCAGACATGAGACTCATCCTTATCCTACTGAGACTGATTGTGGCTCAGCTTTCAGAATTCTTATTGCCTTCATGTTTGGAAAAGCATCAGATGTACTTCTCTGATAAAGCAATAAGCAAAGTAACTTAAATGGCTGGAGAACTGGTGTTGATTTAAGGATGATAGACACATGTTTGCACATGAATTTCACCATCCCTCTGCCCTAGCTACTCACTTGACTGGGGCCTCCAGGTAGAAGCAGCCCATGTACTTCTCTCCCCAGAGACCAGCCAGGCTGACAGAATAGTATGTGCTTAGCGAGTTCTGCGTCTTTCCAGTGAGATCCAGGGCTCTACCACTAGCCAAATGAAGCCATAGAGAATCTCAGGACCAACAGAGCTGGGTGTACAAGACAGCTTAGTGGAGAAGAGAGGTGCATTTTGTCGTCTCCAGTAAACAATGTCACATCCCTGATGACAGCGGGCTAGGGATAGGCAGGAGAGAAAACGCCAGGGACGGAAAACCCAGGCAGTTTCAGCAGTTTGGTTTTTAAGAAATGACTTTTCTTATGACCTGATTTTCAGTTTTCCAGTATTGTGTTCAATTTGAAAGAAAAGGCTCCAAAAGCAGGTGAGAATGTGGCACAAGAAGAAGCCAATAAACACGCTGTTGTCACAGCAGCTCATCTGCTGAGCATGTTATGACTCTTTCCACACAAAGTCCTGTGCAGTTCACAACTGTAAAACATGTCATCTACCTTCAGAAGGCAGGAGCTTGAGTCCCATCAGGCTGCAGGCTTGCTTTGAGCCCTTCCAACACTGGGACCACTGGGCCCTCTGGGTTTCCTCTTGCATCCTCCTGACTCCCACTACACGCACAGAAATGGGCCACATCCAATTTCAGGTGACTTACTAGGTTTTTGTAAATGACAGTGATCACTTTTAGAAGAAAAATTTTTATGATGAAGCTTTTCATTCACGATCTTATTTTGCTACTCATGTAAAAGGAAATATCACATCACCCATCACTGCATTTGCAAAGACGCCTCAGTAATGTCACCCCACTTCATAAAGGTGTGTGCATAACCACTCAGTCATGTCTGACTCTTCGTGACACTGTGGACTATAGCTCCACCAAGCTCCTCTGTCCATGGTGATTCTCCAGGCAAGAACACTGGAGTGGGTTCCCCTCCCCTCCTCCAACGTATCTTCCCAACCCAAGGATCAAACCCAGGTCTCCCTCATTGCAGATGGATTCTTCACCATCTGAGCCACCAGGAAAGTCCAAGAATACTGGAGTGGGTAGCCTATCCCTTCTCCAAGGAATCTTCCCAACCCAGGGGTCGAACTGGGGTCTCCTGCATTGCAGGTGGATTCTTTATCTGCTGAGCTACCAGGGAGGCCCTCATAAAAGTGTGAAACTGATAAAAATTAAAATACTTTTCAATTATTTGTGTTACCAAGAGCTATAAGTAGCCCAAATTAAAATTAAAGTATGACATCTTAGAGCCACAGATACTATGAGGCATTTGTATTAATGAAAAAAAAAAAAAAAAAAGGATACTCAGAACACTAGTTCTCCTGAGTAAGAAGCACTGAGAAGCAGCCTCCTGCCAAGGGCAGGAGTTTCAAGATTCTTGGCTGCATTATTACTGGGAAACAAAACCCAATGTGGCAACACTAAAATGTTAAAACTTGGCCCAGTTGTGTGTTCCTGAACCATCTGTGGCTCCTCAGTGTTCTCTCCAATAGGAAAAATGGTCCTTATGTTAGAGTGAGGTTTCCAAATAGCTTGGAATGCATCCACAGTACTGTTTACTTTTGGTCAAGATCAGGGGTTGGGGATATTCTTCTTACCCAGCCTATAGAAATTGATCAAAGGAGGAGGAGTGAGAGCTGAGCTTATACACTTGGCTCCCATAGCCAATCAGTTCTCTTTTGTACATTTAGAAATAATGTAGAAAGAGGTAAGGCCTTGAACATGAGTCATACCAAGTGAATACTTAAAGGTTTGAAACCTGTGCTAACAAGTTGTTTATAGATTTAAGCTGCCCCTTCTGTTAACAACATGAGATAATTTCAGTTTCTCTAGACCATTTTATCAAATACAGAATAAGTGGATTTCATAGTCTGGTGAACTGATAATCACAGAAAAATACACAGTTCTCTAGCATGTTAAGATTTAATAGGCAAAGTTATTTATGGACTTGAAATTACTGTAAAACATGAGAATAACAATATTTTGGTGTAAATGAGGAAGATATTCATTTCAGATAGCAAGAAAAAACTTTGGGAAAACGTGTATTTCTTGATATATCTTCCGTGTGTGACTGCTTCCATTCAAGTTGGTATCTAGCCTCTGAACTGAGGGGGAGTTAATATTTATGGTACACTGTTAAATGGAAAATGCTTTTTTATTAATCCATCAAATTATAATCAGAATATATCATGATCTTTGCTATTTTTGTTAGTGTCAAAGTAGATACATTGCTGATCTGAGGAAGGAATTAGGGAAAGCAATTTTTCGGTAAGCACTTTCTTTTCAGATCCTTCAATTCAGTCTGTTTTATGTGTCCATATGTATACTTGGCCAAAGATGACATGAAGAATTAGCAGTATTTGTATAAGTAGATAGGTAGTGTCATGAGTGTTTAGACTAGGCATAAAGTGGAAATTATTTCTGATAAAATAGCCAACTGAAAGAGTAGAAAATTAGATGAGAAATTCACTCAACATAGAGTCAATTGTATTTATACAAATGTTCTTTCTCAGCTATAATCTGAATAAGCTGGAGGAGTTCACCAAACTCTTATCATTTGATCACAAAATTAATCAATTTTAAGAACAATAATATTTGACCTAACTAGTCCTCTTATTATAAAAAAATGCCATATGAAAAAAATGGACACAGTAACAGGGAACAGCAATGGGCTTGCAAAAGGGAGAAGCTGTCCATTCAGGCTGCTGTGAAGACCACAGACAGGAGAGCAGAAACAACAGGAGTGCTTTTCTTATAGTTCTAGAGGCTGAGAGTCTGAGATCAAGATGCTGACAAGTTCAGAGTCTGGTAAGGACCTGCTTCCTTCCAGGTTCATAGGCAGTTTTCTTCTGGCTGGGTCTTCCCAAAACAGAAAGGGCCAGTAGTTCCCTGAGGTCTCCTCTATAATCCCATTTAGAAGGGTTCTGCCTTCATGACTTGGACACCTCCCCAAACAGCCCACTTCTAAATACCATCGTGTTGAGGAGTGGGATTTAACATGAATTTCGGGTGGGCACAAACATCTGGTCTATGGCAAGGTCCCTTGTTCCACTGGCCCAGAGCCAGGTCCCCCTGGGGAGGCTCAGCCACCTGCAGGGGCCTCGAAGGACGGACACGGGGCATATCTGCGATTCAGCGCTTCCCCTGCTGTGTTCCCAAGAAGGCCTGTAAACTTTCCCTTTGCTGAACATAACCAAGGATGACTGCGCGATATCGTCTGAGCTGAAACCCCTCCCTGTCGTTCTCATCCTCCCTTCATGTGCCCCTTCCCTTGAGATGACCATGATATTTAGTACCTTGAACCTTCGGAGTATCTTCCTTTTATGGAAATAGGAAGACATCCACTATCAGCTATTTATATTTTTCATTTTAAAATTAGATTAAATTCAATTGGATTAAATACAAACGTTCTGAAATGCATTTGAATGTGGGGGCTTGGTCTCTCTCACATCAAATGGATTTTGTCATCATGGTTAAATGACCTGCAACTATTTGTTAGGAGAAGAAATATCCTGGGGATCAAGAAAATGATTATGTTGCTGAAGTAGAACTAAAATAAATCTTTTTTTTTTTTTAATTGAAGTATAGTTGATTTATACTGGGTTAGTTTCAAGTGTACAGGACAGTGATTCAGCTATACATATACATACATACATACGAGTCGGATCATAAAGAAGGCTGAATGCTTAAGAATTGATGCTTTTGAACTGTGGTGCTGGAGAAGACTCTTGAGAGTCCCTTGGACAATAAGGAGATCGAACCAGTCCATCCTAAAGGAAATCAACCCTGAATATTTATTTGAAGGACTAATTCTGAAGCTGAAGCTCCAACTCTATGGCCACCTGATGCGAAGATCCCACTTATTTGAAAAGACTCTGATGTTGGGAAAGATTGTGGGAAGGAGGAGGAGGGGGTGACAGAGGATGAGATGGTTGGGTGGCATCACTAACTCAATGAACATGAGTTTGAGCAAACTCCAGGAGATAGTAAGGGACAGGAAAGCCTGGTGTGCTGTAGTCCATGGGGTCACAAAGAGACACAATGATTGAACAACAACAATGTATGTGTATATATATATATATATATATATATGTATGTATATGTGTGTGTGGGTATATATAATGGGGTATATATAATCTTTCTCAGGTTATTTTCCCCTATCGGTTATTACAAAATATTAAATATAGTTCCCTGTACTATACAGGAGGTCCTTGTTGATAATTTATTTTATATATAGTAGGGTGTATATGTTAATCCCAAACTCTTGATTTATCCCTGCCTCTGTTGGCCCCTTTGGTAAGAATGTGCTTTTCTTCTATGCCTGTGAGTTTATTTCTGCTCTGTGAATAAGTTTATTTTTATCTTTTTAAGATTTCATATATAAGCAGTATCATACATCAATATTTGTCTTTGTCTGGCTTACTTCATTTAGTATGATAATCTCTAGGTCCAGCCATGGCCTTATTTCATGCTTTTTTATGGTTGAGTAATTTTCCATTGTATATCTATCTTTTACCCATTCATCTGTTGATAGACATTTAGTTTCATTCCATGTCTTGCCTGTTATAAACAGTGCTTCAGTGAATGTTGAGGTGCATGTATCTATTTAAATTATAGTTTTCTCCACATATATACCAGGAATGGGATTGCAAGATCATATGATAACTCATATGGACTTCCCAGGTGGTTCAGTGGTAAAGAATCTGCCAGCCAGTACAGGAGATATAGGAGAAGTGGGTTGGGAAGATCTCCTGGAGGAGAAAATGGCAACTCATTCCAGTATTCTTGCCTGGATAATACCATGGACAGAGGAACTTGGTGGGCTACAGTCATGGGGTTCAAGAGTCAGACACAACTGAGTGAGCACTCACATGATAACTCTATTTTTAGTTGTTTTTTTTTAAAGCTCTCCCATTCTGTTCTCTATAGGGGATGCACCAATTTACATTTTCATCAACAGTGTAGAAGAGTTCTTTTTCTCCACACCCTCTCCAGCATTTATTATTTGTAGATTAAAAAAAAATTTTTAATTATGGCCATTCTGAAAAGTGTGAAATGACACTTCATTTCTGATTTGCATTTCTCTAATAATTATCAATGTTGAGCATCTTTTATGTGCCTATTGGCCTCTGTATGGCTTCTTTGAAGAAATGTCTATTTAGATCTTTTGCCCAATTTTTGATTGGGTCATTCTTTTTTAATATTGACTGTTTAACTAATCCCCTGTTGGTCACATCATTTGCAAATATTTTCTCCCATTCTGTACATTATCTTTTCATTTTTTTAATGGTTCCCTTTGGTGTGCAAAAACTTAAATATATCCTTTAAAAATAGAGAAAATTCTCCTTTTGTTTGTTTCTTAGGGTCCCTCTACTCTCCCAATGAGAGTGAATTGGAGACTGGTCCTGGATACATACTGAAAGGAGAAATTGGAGGAAACAAGTCTAGGAACCAGGAGTCTGGCTTGTACAAGAACTTGTCAGTAGCTTTGCAGATATATCCCTACTTTCCTGTATTTCAAGATTTCTGAATATGGTGCTGTTGTCTGTATTACATCTTGGAACTTGTCCACTGATCAGTCACTTTTTTTTTTTTTTTTTGGTCTTTTAAACCATCACCCTGGATACTGAATCTGTAGCTTAGGAGAGAGGGCTGAACTGACAGTGCACTTCTGAGAGTAGGTAGCCCCTATGTGGCACTGAACACCTGAATATGGGATAAGATCACAAAGAGAATGAAAAGAGAGAAAACAAGGGGACCCAGGACTGACTCTTGGAGTGCACCAATTTTAAAAGGTCCAGATGAAGAGGTAGCAACAGAAGACACCTGAGAAGGTGCAGCTAGTGAAGTGGGAGGAGAACCAGGCAGGTGTGTCTCCTTGAAGCCAAGCGAAAGTCTGTCCTATGAAGAGGAAACAAGACTCAGTACAGATGAGCCTATTTCCATCTCAAATGCATACATTTTTGCACAAACCCCATTCCTCATGGCTCAGAGGTTAAACATCTGCCTGCAATGCAGGAGACCTGGGTTCAATCCCTGGATCAAGAAGATCCCCTGGAGAAGGAAATGGCAACCCACTCCAGTATTCTTGCCTAGAGAATCCCATGGACGGAGGAGCCTGGTGGATTTTCTACAGTCCATGGGGTAGCAAAGAGTCGGACACGACTGAGTGACTTCACTCACTCATTCACTCGTAATTAATTACATTTTCTCCTAATGCTTTGAAGTTTGCATAGCAGTTCCATAAATTGTCTAATCTTATGCCCAAACAGTAAGGTGTAAATAGTCAGGTATTATTCCACAACTTTGCAGAGGTGAAATCCAAGGTGCAGAAAGATCAAGTGATTAGATTCTGAGTCCAGAAAACCATGAGGGAATAAGAGAAAGAGCCATGATTAAAACAAAGTCTCAGAAGTTGAGGCCAGTGTTCTTTCTCCTAACACCTGGTGCTGGGAAATATGACCCCACTGTTTTTCAATCCAGCTAGGATTTGCCTGTGAGTTTGGTATGGACAGAGGTGCATAAAAGCTTTCTGATCCTCAGGACATGGGGCCTAACCTCAATTCACTCATCTGTAAATTCTAAATTCATACCTTGCCATTTTGTTGCCCTTAAGGTCTTCTGCTCTGAATGCTTATAAGGTGTCTGTGGACACATGAACATGTTCAAAATGTTAAGTAAAATTTTTAGGCAGTAAGTGCCAAATGAGCCCCTCAGGAACAAGTCTGATCCTGACCCAGGAGTCCAGAGGGTTGGGTGAAAGCTCTCCAGCCAGGCTGTTCTTGTTTAAATAGGTTCCACATGCCTCTCTATAACCTCAGTTTGTGGCAAGTTGCTTAAATCTCTCCATATCCCCAAATTTTCATTTTTTAAATAGTACGATGATAACCATAATAAGTGAAAATTTATGGAGTTTGAAACATAAACACCAAGACAATATATGAAAAAATAAGTAAACTTAAAAGAATTGAAAAGAAAAAAAAAGTATTTAGAATGGATCTAGTGCATAATAAGTACCCAGTGAATTTCTGAAAGCCTTCCTTGATTCTGCTCCTTCCCAAGGCCAATTAGAAATCTTCCTCTTTGCTGATCATGTTCAGTTAGAACATTCAAAAATTAGAATGTGTGACTCCATCCAGTTCACATTTTTTTATTTTAAATTTATTTTTTAACTGAAGGTTAATTGCTTTATGGAATTCTGTTGGTTTCTGCCAAATATCAACAGGAACCAGCCATAGGAATACATATGTCCCTCCCTCTTGAACCTCCCTCCCATCTCCCTCCCCATCTCACTCTTCTAGTTTGTTACAGAGCCCCGATTTGAGTTCCCTGAGTCCTATAGCAAATTCCCATTGACTATCTATTTTACATATGGTGTTTATATTACATTTACACCAGATGGGAACTCTTTGAAGGCAGGAACTAACTATGCATTTTTAATCTTAATGTTACTAATATGCTTTACACATAACAGGGACACAGTAAATGTTTTTAAAAACAATGAATTAGTGAACTTTACAGGTAATTCAGGACAAACGACAAATGGAAAGATTAAATGATAATTTCAGAAAGCTGATGAGCTTCCCTGGTATGGGGGCTCTTAAAGTGCCATTTGACCTCAGGCTTGCCCATGTTCAAGGGAGGGTCAAATAATCAAACATGAATGAAATAATCATGGCTCAGATAGGCATCTACAAAACCTATGTTAATTTCAAGATCTCTAAAACTCCAGAGTATATTTTTAATGAAGTCTTTTAGAAATGAAAGCAATTAAAACAGAATAATTTTGAGAATTTATTAGATTCAGGAAACACAATCTGTAACAGTATTTATTAGTCATGGCCAATTGCAGAAATAATAAAAGAATGCATGCTTACAAAGGACAATTAGATAGAATGTCTTCCAGGGCTCAGAGTAGGTCATTTACAATAATGTTATGATCATTGATCTTATTTTTATTGCATCTCCATCATCAAAGGGAATTCCTGCACTTGCTGGGTACACAAATTCAACACTTCCTCAGCAGTTTCACTGCAAGTTAGCACTAAATAATGTACAGAACAAAACACATTAAAATTGTAGTTGTTTTTAATTATTTACTCTAACATTTTTGGCATGGTTAGTATTCTTTCCCCAGTGAATTACTATAGGAAAAACAATTTATAATGCAATAAAAGAAAGCACTAGTAAGGGAAACCAGTAGGGTTGAAAATGAAGATTTCTGGTAATATATTGGTAATGTACACCTTGAGAGAAAGAAAAAATGTGTGTCATAGTCAGAAGGAAAAAGGGCTTGAAACAGAACCTGGTGGGGACATCAAAATATAGGAAAAAATGGAGGAAAAGAAACAAAGAGGAGAGGCAGGGCAGATACGGTCAGAAGGTAAGAGGATTCTCTGGGCGACATGATGTCCTGGAAGTCACAGGGGATGTATATTTTTCTTTTATTTTTAACTTTTTCTGATGCTTGAGGCAGCATCTCTACCAAGAAGATTATTTAGGAGGGCAGTTCAGTTCAGTTCAGTTCAGTCGTTCAGTTGTGTCCCACTCTTTGCGACCCCATGGGCTGCAACACACCAGGGTTTCCTGCCCTTCACCAGCTCCCAGAGCTTGCTCAAACTCATGTTGCCTGAGTCGGTGATGCCATCCAACCATCTCATTTTCTGTAGCATATTGGGTATACTGTCACTTTTCACTTTCACCAACCTGGGGAGTTCATCTTTCAGTGTCATATCTTTTTGCCTTTTCATTCTGTTCATGGGGTTCTCAAGGCAAGCATACAGAAGTGGTGTGCCATTCCCTTCTTCAGACCACATTTTATCAGAAACCTCCACCATGACCCATCCATCTTGGGTGGCCCTACATCACACAGCTCATAGTTTCACTGAGTTAGACAAGCCTGTGGTCCATGTGATCAGTTTGATTAGTTTTTTGTGATTGTGGTTTTCATTCTGTCTGCCTTCTGGCAGGGGGTAAAATCTAGTTAAATCCAGGACTTCCCTGGGGGTCCAGTAGTTAAGACTGTGCTTCCACTGCAGGGGCTCAGGTTTGATCCTTGGTTGGAGAACTAAGAACCCACAGGCTGTGCAAAAAGCTAGGTGAAGCTTTGTGTGAAATGCTTGGACCATTCCCGAGTTCTCTCATTATTCTTTTTATGCACAAAAGGACGGGGTGAGAGAATACAGTCATTTCTGATGCATGAGAATTTGATGATTAGCTTAATTGGCATAATATGCTAAAGTTGCTGGACAGCACAGTCACATTGCTCTGTCTCATCTTTCTTCTCTTCTCTTATACATGGATTCAAAGTGTTTATCACAGCAGGTGTTCATGTAAGAAGCAGGGGTAGGTAAGAAATGCAGGTAAGTTTCAGGAATATGTAAGAAACCCTAGTAAATGATTCAATCGTGTGTCTTCATGAGGCTATTACACCTTGAGATTTACTTCATATGTTTAATATTTTTCACTGCTTTCTATGGGTTGGAGTCATCATAAATTCACCAAGACCATCTCCACTGTATTTTCCTTCAGAAAAAGTCATTGAATGGACATCTCCCTAATGAGGCATAGCTTGCAGGGGTATTTCCCATCCCATCTCCTAGAGCCCAGTAAAAAGAAAAGAAAAAAGAAAATGTCACTGCAAATATTTTAAACCAAAACCAAGCTGATTTTCTATCCTTCTCCCTACCTTCCTTCTTTCTATTTTGTTTTCCTACCTTCCTTTCTCGCTCCCTTTCTTTGTTTTGTCTGGTTTTGAATTATCAAATACAGATTAAAAAGCAAAAGTGGTATTGGCCAGTATAAAATAAGTATTTCAATTTGTTAAATATTCAATTATTCATCATATGATCTCTTGAAAAAAAGGAGTGGGTGATCGTTCTTGTTTCCCATATGCTAAATATCTTGCTGTAAGTACTGTTGTCATGGAAACCACTTGCCAAGCTCACACAGACCTTGACTCGCCAGTGTTTACAGGGATTGATAGACTGAAACTAAACATTACTCAGCGGCATGTTGTGCTTGCTGCAAGCCTGGCTGGGCAGGTGCTAACAAAACTCTGTGTCCCCTTCTGGGTGTGCTCTGATCAGATTATAAAAAGCCATCATCAGACCATTAACTTTCATTGCCTCTTTGGACAGGAGAGGAGGGGCACAGAGGAGGCACTTGCAGAGAATAGACAGGTGAAATAGGCCCATAAGCCTGAATAGATCAACCTAAGTAGGAAGATAATGATCAGAATAGTCTAAAAAGATAAATTTTATGAAATCTTAAATCTGCCAGCTTTAGCAGCTGCAGTTCCTAAAGACTGTAAGCACCTTGAGTTCAGAGACCAGGTTTCGTTCATATCAGTGCTTCCCTACTTACCTGGTAACATGTTGCACCCAGAAGATAAACTGTAATCCTTTGTTGAATTAAATATGTACCTTTTTGCCAATTTCCTTCCATTTCCTTAAGCAATACCCACTGAACCACGTGCCTACAAAGAAGAGTGATTTTCACAATAGCTAGCCCGCGGGGGCTCTGGCTTCACCTGTTGCCGTGAACTTTGATCATGGCACGGGTTAGGGCTTGCTCTGGATGCTGTCTGCTGTGTGGGGTGCTAACCACCACCTGGGGCTGTTGGGATGGAGCCCAGCTGAGGCAGACAGGAACTAGCGAAGCAGGGACACAAGGACTGGGAGTGGTTAGCTCTTTGCCAGCTTGTGCGAACGTTTTGAAGGTTTTAACAACTGTTATGGATGTGCTGTCTCAGATGACCAGAATAGTGACCTGCCCACCAGTTACTGGGCAGGACCTCCCCCCCCATGGTGCATTAACATCAGGACCTTAATGCTTCAACACTAAGAAACTTTGGCCGGATCCTACTATCTTTACAAGTTACCATCAAAATTTCAAATAACTGCCAAGAATCATTAGGTGAGCAAGGCATTAACTTTCTCAGTGAACTAGATTTCACTGAATATAGACCACCACCCCCAGGTCCCATGTGCAGTGAGGGAGCAGAGCTCCTGTAGATGGGGACCCACAGGATCAGGTCAGGGTGCTGACCATGCTATGCTGCAGACAGTTTGGGCAAAATGTTTTCATGGGTTGACCAATCAGATTCAGCTCTGCATCCTCTTAGAAACAGAAGAACTTGCAGTTGTGTCTAGAAAGGCTATTTGGTGTGGTGTTTAAGCAAGGCAGTGTCTAGAAACTTGGCCAAGTCTGGGCAGCTTTGCAGGGCAGCTAAAAACCCTCTTTCTGCATGTTGGTGTCTGCTTTCTCTGTCATGCAAACAGCCTGGTCATTAGAATGGCATACCACTTCTCCTTTCCCTAGAACATTTTCATGAGGTTTTCTCTACTGCTGCCTATGGGGCTTGGGCAGGCTCAAGAAAGCATGGTGGAATTTGTGGGCTTTCCTGACATTTTATCATTTATTTCTATTTGTTAAGGGCCTTCCCCATGTTAAGGTGGAATTGCTGCTCATAATCCATGTGTTGAAATCCTCCTGCTAAGTCGCTTCAGTCGTGTCCGACTCTGTGAGCTCCATAGATGGCAGCCCACCAGGCTCCCCTGTCCCTGGGATTCTCCAGGCAAGAATACTGGAGCGGGTTGCCATTTCCTCCTCCAATGCGTGAAAGTGAAAAGTGAAAATGAAGTCGCTCAGTCGTGTCCGGCTCTCAGCAACCCCATGGACTGCAGCCCACCAGGCTCCTCCGTCCGTGGGATTTTCCAGGCAAGAGTACTGGAGTGGGGTGCCATTGCCTTCTCTGGTTGAAACCCTAAACCCTAGTAACTGGGATTGTGACTGTACTTGTAGACAGGGTCTTTAAAGAGGTAACTATGCTAGAATGGGGTCATGAGGGTAGGCCTTATCCAATTTGCCTGGCGTCCTACAGGAGGAGGAGATTAAGACACAGACACTCACAGGGGAAAGGCCACATGAGGACACGGGAAGATGATCTTATACAAGCCAGGGACAGAGGCCTCAGGAGAAGGCAACCCTGCTGACACTTTGATCCTGGACTTCTAGCCCCCAGACAGTGAGAAAAAAATCTGTTGTTTACGACCCCCAGTCCGTGGTATTTTGCTGTGGAAATCACAACAAATGCCCCCTGTAAGCTGGCCTGTAAAAGTGCATCAGATATAACAAAAAGGTGAAAGATCTCGCCTCTCAGTCTCTGAAAACGTCACTCTGAGTCTCCCTCCTGTGCCGTTTCCTGGCTCCTCTCTGGCCGCTACGCGTGCCCTGCCACCTGTCCTAGCACCCTGCTCATCTCTGCCACCCTCCTGGTGGGAGCTGACCCTGCCCTGCGGCTGCTTTCCTTTTCCTTTGTCCGACTTGGGCCCGGAGCCTGCCCACGTGTCCTCACCGCTTTCCTTACAAACTCTGCCTCCTCCCCGGCACTTCTCTGAGAAATGTGGACTTATATTTCATCGTGCGTTACCTTCTTTAGGTGCACTAGAGTAGGGAAGAGAGGACTGGAGGAACCTATTAGATTCCTTATCCCAAGAAGCAAGAAGCTAATTGGCTGGGGCCTGGGGAAGTAACTGTACCTTCCAACTCCCTTTTATATTTTCTCTGCTTAAAAGCTATTATTCCGCATAGTTAAACTAGAGTTTGCCCTCACAAAATTGTGTATAGTTAAGCATTTATCTTATCTGTGTCTAAAAGTATATGTATAGTGCATTTAGATTATGTCTCACAGAAATGCACAGATATCTGTAGAGCAGGTTTACATTTACATGAGTATTAGCAGGATTCCTGTTTCCTTTTATTCTTGCTGCATCTTGTCAGGGGTCTGGGGAGAAAAATTAATCCAGGAGGAAGAAACCCAAAGATGGGGATATGAGTTAATTCTGTTGTTAGAATTTCCTCATTGCTAGACTCCTTTAAAAACCAATATTGCTGTTTTTAAAGACAAAGACATAATTTAGAACCATGAACAGACATGGAAGGCTCTCACTGACATTTGGGGATATTCAGGTGGTGGAGGTTTAAACTGGTGATGGACAAGGAGGCCTGGCGTACTGCAGTCCATGGGGTCGCAGAGTTGGACACGACTGAGCGACTGAACTGAGCTGAACTGAGGTGAGAGTAGTTTGCAAACTTGTGAACGATGTGCCAGGCAGAGTAGGTACCACTGCCTTTAGTGAATCACTATTTATAACAAGTGTCCTTGGGGGAAAACCAAGTTGGGATAGGAGGAAATGGGAAGATAACCTGATTCTGGTCAAGTGCTGAGTTATCTTAAATGCAAAGACAAAAGGAGAAATCTGGAGTGACGACTACTTGCCATTTGCCAGTTAAATGGCTTTGGTTAAACAGCTGATTATGAATTCAGTTAAAATTCTCTACCAAACTAGAAGAAATCTATACCAAAATAACTAAAATATTTAACATTTTATGAAGCTTCCAGTTGAACTGGAAAGAACGAAAGAAGATGCCAAAAGATTGCCAACCAGCTCAAGTCTGCTTTTTAAAAGTAGGAAATAGACCTACTGTTTACATCACCCTGCAAACCAATTTTCAGGAGACTGAATTAGTTCATGCTGCCAGTATCATTAAAATGGGAAAAGAGGAAACAGGAAGGCGAGAAGCATTGTAATGGAAAAGTCAAAACAAGATAAATTAAAAATAACGTGTGTTTTCTGGTTACTGAGATAATTCTGTTGGTCAATCTGGTAACACACTATATGTGAAAATCTCTGAATGTTGACAACTTGTTATATTACATGTGAGTTTAAAATTTCAGAATAGATTCTCATGTTTAAAAAAATTAAAACAATACAAATCTATAATCATATCCCTCTTATTCAAAAGGCAGATAGACAGATGGAGTCAAGAACAGAGATATAAAACAGATGTGAAAAATGCCTCATGTAAGAGACTCCATTTAGAGCTTTCCTTCCTTGGAGATGATATATTTAATCCTTATGGAAATGAGAATTTAAAACGTTGAGTGTTTCCCTTTATGATTTGGTGGCCTGGGAGCTCAGATCCAAACTTAGAATTCAGTTATAAGAGTTGTCATGTATTTCTTCCTGATGGCTAATTCATATTCATATAGTTTATCTGTTTTCCCTGGTGAAGAGTATGAATCTGTTAATTTTAAAAAAAAGTACACAAGGAATACATTTGGCTCTTGAAGAGCATACTATAAATAAATAGGATCACCCATAAACCTATATTCCAACCACCCAGGACAGCCATCCAAGTAGCACTGGCCTGCAGCCTTCTGCATGTGCCTGCGTATATGTATGAACAGGCACTTGAGACCATGCTGCATATGCTGATGTAGATTCTGTTTCACTTAATCATAAGCATGAATCAGTGTCAATAATCACATAGCGTATATTAATGACCCTTTCAGCATTTGTTTTATATATATATATATATATATATATATATGTTGAAATATATCCTTCTTGCTAAATCTTTGCAGATGTCCTTCTAAATTAGTTTACAATAAATTTCTAGAAATGAAATTGCTGGGTCAAGCATAAGCAAATTTACTTAGACTTTTAATAATGATCACTAATCGCATTATTCAGATAGTGGCATCAGCTGATATTCCTAAACCAGATAAACATTTTTAAATGTGCTTATCTCTACCCACCAACACTGGGGTTGTCTTTTTCCCTATTTGATAGCTTAGAGAATCATGTTCTTCACTGAAAATATTTTAGATCACTATGAAGTCAAGCAAAATCAGGTGTTTCTGGCCTCGCCACGCCTCTGCTCAGAAAGCAGCGGCTGTGCCTCCCCCTGCACACTCTCATTCCTGGCCAGTGCCACCTGGCCATGCTCTGTCTACTCATCCTGAGGTATTTACCACGCCTCCTGTGATGTACTGAGTTTCCAATTCATGAGAATTATTGAGCAGCTCATTTCCAGCCTTCTACCTTTAGCACTCCCCAACACACTTAACCCCCCTCCGCAACCCCCCCACAACACATCTGCCCAAAGCCATCATCGAACCACTTCCGGTCACTTTTCAGTATAATAACATGTTTATAATTCACAATTTGTTAGAACTTAAAGCAAACTAAACATTCTGGAATAATAAAGAACAATCTGGAATTCTAAGCAGGGAAAAAAGCTCAACCAAATATATGACCTTTCTTTCTTTTTGACTTGTGGATTTGAATAAGCCTTGGAAGGGCCTTCCCTGTTCTAAAGTTGCAATGGATTTCACTGTGTTTTCTATTAGCCTTGTATGGTTTTATTTTCTTTATGTTCTTAGGTTCTTACGAAATGTTTTCTGATTTATTATACCCACCATTTAGTTGTGCATTTGTCCCAGCATTTCTTTCCCATAGTTATATTTTTATTGAGGTCAGACATGACCTCAGTAGTGACTAAAACAAAAGCATAGTTTATGTACAGTAAATTATACAGACTAAATATTCCATTCTATGAAGATATAAAATATTTCCAATATCCCAGAACTTGTCTTTGTAAATTCAGTCAACTCCTCCTATCCACACATACCGGCAAAAACTACTTTCTGATTTTTGTCATCATAGATTATTTTAGGCTCTAAGCTTGGTTCTAGGACCTAATAAAATTGGAGTCATACAGGATATGCTCTTTTGAGCTAGTACAAATGATACAGACACACATATAGAGACAGTGAAGTTCCCAGGCAGGATGGGGACAACTCACTTTCCTACCAACTCAAGTGGGCTGCAGTGGAGTGAGAACTCTCAGAAAAAAGCAGTGGATTGTTTCTTGCGCCTGAAAGTTGTAGGGTAAATGCATTTCCTCTAAAGGCTCTCTCACACACTTCCATTAATTTTCCTTGTATTTATACCAGTTGTTCTCAAGCCTGACTGCATATTGGATTCATCTGGTATCCCTTCAAAAATTACTAATATCTGAGTCTCACCTCCCTGCAACCCACTCCCACAGAGATTCTGATTAATCTCTTCAGGTTGTGACTTAGATATTTGTAGTTTTAGAATATCCCCTGGTGAATGTAATGTGCAGCAAACATTGAGAAACAAGGATCTACATGACAGCTTCAAGTGCATTAACGTCTCACAAATTGCAAGAGCTTCACATTAAAATCCAGTTTGATTCAGAAGGTCTGGGCACTCTGAGCTTGCATTTCAAGCAAGCACTGAAGTGACATTCACTGTAATTTAAGAAGTGAGGGAAGTAAATATTCTTTCTGACAGTTTCCTTAAATTCAAGAACTTCTTTCAAATTCCTCTGCAACTCTGAAATTCACCCCAAAGCTCATCCTGATGGAGATGGCAGTGGTTTTCTTAGTCACGCCTATTGTGTATCCTGTCCCACGTATTAGTTTCCTGGGCCCATATTCTGAGCCTTTCTTTTTCCCTTGCTTAATAATTTTTGCTTAGACTAAGACACCTCCTCAGTGCCAAAAACTCACAAACGTTTCTTTAGCTCAGATCTTCTTCCTGAGTACCAGACATGCACACCCACCTGCTCCCGTGACACTTCCTCTTGAATGTCTGTCTCACAGAATTCTCAGCATAAAGACCTTCAAAATGAAGGTGTGATTATCTTTCATAACCAAATATGTCTTTCCAAACAAAATCTTTTACAAAATAATTACACAGATATAGATAGATCATAGATAGAGGATAAATAAAAAATAAATAAGTGAAGTAGCTCAGTCGTGTCTGACTCTTTATGACTCCATGGACTGTAGCCCACTAGGTTCCTCTGTCCATGGGATTTTCCAGGCAAGAGTGCTGGAGTGGATTGCCATTTCCTTCTCCAGAGAATCTTCCCAAATCAGGGATCAAACCCAGGTCTCTCGTATTGCAGGCAGATGCTTTACTGTCTGAGCCACCAGGGAAGCCTGTAGATAGAGGATAGGGAGGTAGATATAGATATAGGTACACATATAGAAAGGTGGATAAAAGAGAGAAGTGCCACCCAGGCAGCTGTTCATGGAAGAATCAGGATGTCATCCTTCATACTTTATACCTCCCCTCCTTCACATCCAGCCCATTCCTGTTAATCTCCAAAGCATATTTTGCTTCTTTCTGTGTCCATTATTGTCAACCTTGCCCAAGCTCTTGTAATACCTATTTGTGCTGCTGACCCTTTTACCCCAGCTCTTCTAAAACATGTTTTTTTCCAAAGCCAGTGCTATTTTCTTAAAACATAAACCAAATTATATTCTTTAGAATAAAATTCAAAATCTTATTTAATAATGTTTCTGGTTATCTTAAATACTTCCAAAAATGCTGACAATGTCATGTAATTTAAATAGTGACGAGTGACTTGCTGTGTGGTGAGCAAATGACAGGAAGCGCTGTGAATGAGGGTGCGAATATGCCCACTATTAGTATGACAGCAAGAACTGTGTCTGCTTTTGAGAATTAAAGTTGTCTCCATCCTGATGTAGAGTTGATCAAAGATAGTATGTAAATTCGGAGAAGGCGATGGCACTCCACTCCAGTACTCTTGCCTGGAAAATCCCATGGCTGGAGGAGCCTGGTAGGCTGCAAAAGTAGTCCATGGAGTCGTGAAAAGTCGGACAAAACTGAGTGACTTCACTTTCATGCATTGGAGAAGGAAATGGCAACCCACTCCAGTGTTCTTGCCTGGAGAATCCTAGGGACGGCGGAGCCTGGTGGGCTGCCGTCTACGGAGTTGCATAGAGTTGGACACGACTGAGTGACTCAGCAGCAGAGTGTGAATTGCATAAGAAGGCCAGTCTTTGGGTAAAAGGGTTGTCTGTTACTTTACATTATTTCTCCAAAGATTAGGATACTATTAGGGAAGACTAGAGTTCTGTGTTCCAGAGCTCAATGACAGAAAGCAAAATAGATGCTCTGAAATTCAGTTACCTTAGTGGAATACAGGCGTAGAACAAGCGTAAGAACCTGTCATTTCTTTGAGGCTAAGGACTTAGCTCAGTGTCAGAGGACTTCAGGCTGAAACCCCAGTGGAACATGTAAACTTCCAAGAGCATTATTGAAGTTTTTAACTACCAGGTCATAAGCATGGTACCTAATGGAGATCACTATAGAGGTTCCTGTTGGAATGAAGACAGAAAACGACAATTCAGAAGCAGCGAACAATTGTTATCTGTCAAACAGCCTTAAAATAGGGTTTAATAATGATAGTGTCAAGTAGAGGGAGGTGAGAGCAGGTGTGACGGGTCTTGTGTGAGGCCAGTTCTCTCTCAGCAGGTTTCTGGATGAAGCTAAATTTGTTTTGTTTTCAGAGAGACCTTTAGCTTCTGGTAATGTAGATGGGAAGAAAGGGAGCGCTTCAGAAGGGAAACACGTACCTTCCCACTGATAGAGCTGGTGGATGGCTGAGGATTTGGTAGAAAAATAAGATGAGAAAGAGGAGGCCAGAGTGAGATGGCAATAATTATGCCCTAAGCCAGTCACACTGTGTCACTCTCATTGGAGATCTTCACAGATTCTCACCTAGAATTCACTGAATAAAACTGTACCACTCATGCCACTTTGTTCTCTAAGGCATTCGTTTCTTTAAAGAAAATGTTTTGAATTTCTACTGAGAACTAGGTGTGCAGGACAATTCTAGGTGCTGAGGTTGCGGCTGTGAACAAAGCATTCCAAAGCTCCTCCGTCGTGGTTGGCCCCATTCTAGTGGTGGGGCTGATGCGAGCCTGATAGCAAACATAAAAATAAGACAAATATATAGTATGTTAGATATGAAATGAGGAATGAGAGAACATGCTGTAGAAAAGGGAGCCAGGGAGCACACACTGGGGATAAATTTTAAGGAGGAGGGTTGGGAAAAGCCTCTTTGAAAAGGTGATATCTGAGGAAAGACTAGAAAATGGTAATGGAGCTGTGCCTCTGCATATCGGGGAAAGATGTTTCCAGCTTGTAGGCACAGCAAGTGCGAAGGCCCAGTGGACACTCACCTCCGAGCTCAAGGACAGTGAGGCAGGGCGAGGAGAACAGTGGGGGAAGTAGAGGGGAGGACAGGTCTTCCAAGTCCTTGAAAGCCCACATAAGAACACTGACCCTGAGTAATAAGGGGAGACAGTTTTGAGCAGAGAGATGGTGTCACTTGTCTCATTTGTTAACATGGCACTGGCTACTGTGTGGAAGATCAATGGCAGGGAGGCAGAAATAAGTGGAAAGGCCACATAAGAGGGCACGATGCTGGTTGGGGGTGGAGGGGGGATGGAGCTGGTTTGAGGATGGCCAGGGATGGCGGGGTATGTTTGCAAGGCAGAGGCCACAGGATTGGCCCAAGGATGTGAGGTGGGGTGCGATGGAAAGTGAAAAGACCAAGATTGCTTCTAAGGTTTTTAGCTTAATAGCTTCCGTTAACTGAGATGAAAAGGTGTGGATAGAGCCAGTTTGTGAAGAAGAACAAGCTGAGGTGTGTATTAGACATTCATGTGTGTGCATGAAGCACATGACTGTGCTTCATGGCTGAGACCCCAGCTGAAGACGCACATCAGAGGGTGTAAGTGGTCAAGGGGTATAGATGCTGTCTATAGCCATGAGACCAGATGAGATCAGCAGAAAGACATGGTAAGGCCGAATAGCAAGCTTAGAGGCGTTTCAGACTTGAGAGACTGCGGATGTGGGTAATAACCATCGTTGTTGTTCAGTTGCTCGATTGTGTCCAACTTTTGTGACCCCATGGACTACAGCATGCCAGGCTTCCCTGTCCTTCACTGTCTCCCAGAGTTTGCTCAAACTCATGTTCATTGAGTCAATGGTGCCATCCAAGCATCTCATCCTCTGTCGCCACCTTCTCCTGCTGCCTTCAATCTTTCCCAGGGTCAGATACTTTTCCAATGAGTTGGCTCTTCCTATCAGATGGCCAAAGTATTGGAGCTTCAGCTTCAGCGTCAGTCCTTCCAATATTCAGGGTTGATTTCCTTTAGGATTGACTGGTTTGATCTCCTTGCTGTCCAGGGGACTCTCAAGCGTCTTCTCTAATACCTAACTTCTCTAACAGTCTGAAAACATCAATTCTTCATCATTCAGCCTTCTTTTTAGTCCAACTTTCAAATCCATATGTGATTATTGGAAAAACCACAATTTTAACTATTCAGACTTTTGTCCAGCAAAGTTATGTTTCTGCTTTTTAGTACACTGTCTAATTTGTCATAGCATTCCTTCCAAGGAGCAAGCATCTTTTAATTTCATGGCTGCAGTCAGCGTCCGCAGTGATTTTGGAGCCCAAGTAAACAAAGTCTTGCACTGTTTCCAGTTTCACTTGGTCTATTTGCCATGAAGTAATGGGACCAGATGCCATGATCTTAGTTTTTTGAAAGTTGAATTTTAAGCCAGCATTTTCACTCTCCTTTTTCACCTTTATCAAGAGGCTCTTTAGTTTTTCTTCACTTTCTGCCATAAGGGTGGTGTCATCTGCATATCTGAGTTTACTGTTATTTCTCCCAGCAGTCTTGATTCCAACTTGTGATTCATCCAGCCCAGCATTTAACATGATATAAACATTAAACAAGTAGAGTGACAATATATATCCTTGACATACTCCTTTTCCAATTTTGAACCAGTCTGTTGTTCCACGTAAGGCTGCTTTTTGTCCCACATGCAGGTTTCTCAGATGATAGGTCAGGTGGTCTGGTATTCTCAGCTCTTTAAGGATTTTCCCACAGTTCGTTGTGATCCACACAGTCAAAGGCTTTAGTGGAGCCAGTGAAGCAGACATGTTTTTCTGGAACTCTCTTTCTTTTTCTATGATCCAGCAGATGTTGGCAATTTGATCTCTGGTTCCTCTGCCTTTCCTAAGTCCAGCTCGTACATCTGGAATTTCTCAGTTCCTGGACTGTTGAAGCATGTCCTGAAGGATTTTGAGCATTACCTTGGTAGCATGTGAATTGAGCGCAATTGTGTGGTAGTTTGAACATTATCTGGCATTGCCCTTCTTTGGGTTGGAATGAAAATTGACCTTTTCCAGTCCTGCAGCCACTGCTGAGTTTTCCAAATTAACTGACATACTGAGTGCAGCACTTTAACAGTATTATCTTTTAGGGTCTGAAATAGCTCAGCTGAAAGTTCATCACTTCCACTAGCTTTGTTCATAGTAACACTTCCTAAGACCCACTTGACTTCATACTCTAGGATGTCTAGCTCTAGGTGAGTGACCACACCATTGTGATTTTTGTACAGCTCTTCTGTATATTCTTGCCACCTCTTAATATAACCTGCTTCTATTAGGGCCATAGTTTCTATACTTTATTGTACCCATCTTTGCATGAAATGTTCCCTTAGTATCTCTAATTTTCTTGAAGAAATCTCTAGTCTTTCCCATTCTGTTTTTTCTCTCTATTTCTTGAATTGCTTACTTAAGAAGGCTTTCTAATCTCTCCTTGTAATCATAGAAGAAGAAAACTGGGGCCCATCCAGAAAACTGGGTGTCCTGGAAGCCAAGTCAAAGGATACACACTTCTAGAAAAAGTTCCATCACTAAGGAGAATGCTGCTTATGGGCCAAGAGGAAGACTGAGAATTGACACTGGGTTTAGCTATCTAAAGGCTAAATTGATCTTTGAAACAATAACCAAGACCAAGAAGTCTAGTATCAGAAGTCTAGTATAGACCCTTCCTAGATAGAAACTTGGAGAAGGCAATGGCAACCTACTCCAGTACTCTTGCCTGGAAAATCCCATGGATGGAGGAGCCTGGTAGGCTGCAGTCTGTGGGGTCGCTAAGAGTCAGACACAAATGAGCGACTTCACTTTGACTTTTCACTTTCATGCATTGGAGAAGGAAATGGCAACTCACTCCAGTGTTCTTGCTTGGAGAATCCCAGGGATGGGGGAGCCTGGTGGGCTGCCATTTATTGGGTCGCACAGAGTCGGACACGACTGAAACGATAGCAGCAGCAGCAGCAGCAGCAGCAGTAGATAGAAGCTAACTGTGAATATTTGGGGCTTGGAGGGTTTTTTGTTGTTGTTCCATTGCTAAGTCCTGTCTGACTCTTTGTGACCCCACGGACTGTAGCCACCAGGCTCCTCTGTCTATAGGATAATCCAGGGAAGAATACTGGAGTGGGTTTCCATCCCTTTCTTCAGGGCATCTTCCCAACCCAGGGATTGAACCCAGGTCTCCTCCACTGCAGGTGGATTCTTACCACTGTGCCACCAGGGAAGCCCTGGAGGGTTCTTTAAGAAGCTCTAAAACCCAGCTCTTCAAAGTGTGGTCCACAGACCAGGAGAACTGGAGTCACCTGGGAGCCTACTAGAAATGCAGAATCTCAGACACCACCCAGATCTGCTGGACCAGAATTTGCTCTAGAATGAGATTTCTGACCCGATCTGTCTGTCTGGCAGAGTCTGAGACACACGGCTCTGAAACGCCTGGGTCAGGACTCCTAACACTCTCTGTGCTGGCGCTGGTGGCGTGTGAGCCTCCTGACACTGTGCTTCGGCAGCTAGTATCAGAGCCAGGCGTGCCTGTGACTCACGTTATGGCTGGGGCTTTGCACTCTTAGCTTTTTAGCAAACAAGGTAAAATGCCCTTTTCTGCCTCCTCTTCAGAACTGACCATGGATTTATCTGCTCCAGCTCGCAGAATTCACTATGGGTTGTCTATTTTCATGGACCCTGCCTTGCAGTTAACCCCTCTCCATTAGGCCCTGAGATGGCAAGTGTTCTACTGACTTCCGAACCTCACGCCTGCAGTTACCTTGAGCTGCCTTGTCACCTGATCCCTCCCTCCTGTAAGGCCCCTGGTCCTCTGCCTTCAGACACTTGTGCCCTAAGAGGGGGTAGTACATCTAATTTGGTCCACGGATTGTTACTGCTGCTGCTGCTGCTGCTGCTGCTGCTAAGTCGCTTCAGTCGTGTCCGACTCTGTGCGACCCCAGAGACAGCAGCCCACCAGGCGCCCCCATCCCTGGGATTCTTCAGGCAAGAACACTGGAGTGGGCTGCCATTGCCTTCTCCAGTGCATGAAAGTGAAGGGTGAAAGTGAAGTCGCTCAGTCGTGTCTGACTCCTAGCGACCCCATGGACTGCAGCCCCCCAGGCTCCTCCGTCCACGGGGTTTTCCAGGCAAGAGTACACGGATTGTTAGGCACACACAATGTCCTGATAAAGGGTTCCATAAAGAAATACATTTTTTTTTTTTGTATTTGAGGAACACCGAGTGCCCACTCTAAAAGAATCAAAGCTCACAGTGAAAGGCTCTGAGAAGACCTGAACTCAGAATTTAAAGAAGCGCAGAATCCTTCCCTCCCCTGTGCAATGTCTAGTGCTCATCAGGGCCTTTACATCCTTGGAGCTAAATGTTCTGGGAAATAATGGAGTAGTAACATGTTTACCTTCAGAAAATTCCTGTCTTCACCTTCTTACTTACTGTTTGTAGGACCAGGAAAATCGAGAAAGAGAAACCAAATAACTCAGACTGAATCTCCACACTGTGGCAACTTATAACATTAACTGTTTCACAGTTTAAATGAAGACTCTGTTTTATTAGAGCTAGTATCACCTAAAAAGTGTCTCTGAATCTGCTACTTTAGATGAGTATAAAATACATACAGAGCAAAATCAAGGAAGATATTTTAAATTAGCACTAGTTTAAACTATTTTAAAAATGTAAACAAACAGTTTGGGGTACAACACTATGTGCAAATAAGCTCACTTTTACTGCAGTGATGACATATCCTTTAGTAAAGTTTCAAGAATGTTATATGAGAATTTAAATTTCTGAATGTGAATATATATTTGCATTAACTAGAATGATTATACATGTTAATCCAAAGTGAAGAATAAAGAACATTTGTTTAGCTAAAATATGTTTATTATATTCAAGCTACCATCCAAAAGACTCCCATTTTTACATAGAAATAAATCCAGAATTTAAAGATTATATAAAACAACACTAAAAGATAAGACTTTTTTTTCTTTTTTCTTTCTCTTTTCCATCCTAGTTTTGGTTTGAATTACTCTTTCTCTCAGTGTTATTTATTTTATTTTTTTGTTTTGGAAAGAACATGTGACATGAGATCTACCTTCTTAAAATGTTAAGTGTATAAGATTTTATTGTTGACTCTAGTTACAGGGCTGTACACAGGTCTCTAGAGCTCACTCATCTTCCTTGACTGAAATTTCACGCCCTTTGATTAGTAAGTCTGCTTTCCCCCTCTTTTCAGACTCTGGCAACCACTGTCCACTCTTTGACTCTGTGAATTCCGGTATCTCAGTTCCCCCATATACGTGGGACCATGCTATATCTATCTTTCTGTGATGGATTCATCTCACTTAGCATAATGCCCTCAAGGTTCTTCCATGCGTTTGCCTGTTGCATTACCTTATTGTTTAGGGTGGAATAATATTTCATTTCATGTATACAGTGCATTTTCCTCATTCACTGATTTTACTGATGGACGCGTGTTATTTCCATATCTTGGCTGTTGTGAACAGTGCTGCAGTGAATACACAAGTGCTAGCATCTCTTTGAGATTCTGATTTCAATTCCTTTGGATAAATACTCAGGACTGGGGTTGCTGGATTACATGGTAGTTCTATTTTTAATTTCTGAGGAGCTTCCATACTGCCTTTCATAATGGCTGCCCCAACTTCCATTCCCATAAACACTATGCATGCTTTGTAATTTTTTACCGAAGGCTGATGTTTTGTATGTGTGCAGATATAAGAACCACCACAACAGCAAACTTCTAACCCCACCCAGTTCCCAAGACAAACACAAAACCTATAAACTTAGCAGGTCTTGTCTTCTTCAAGGTCTGTGGGTCTTGTGTTTGTCTCAGGAACTGGGCTGGGTTGGACGTTTGCTGTGGTTGTGGTTATCAGTGCACCATGACAGCTTCTGCAAGGTCTGTGGGTCTTGTGTTTGTCTCAGGAACTGGGCTGGGTTGGACGTTTGCTGTGGCTGTGGTGATCAGTGCACCATGACAGCTTCTGTGACCTGACTCTGGATGTGCATACTTCCCGCGAGCTCCTGTCCCATCTCAGGTGTGACTCTGTTTTCTCTTCACACATATCCCTGCCCTTTCCGGGGATGGGCTTCCCTTTGCTCCGTCCACTCCTGCAGTGAAGTTTCCGAGGGTGCTCATCAGTGAGTGCCTTTCGTGGTTCTGGTGCCCTTTCCTTTCAGATTTTAAGGCTTTTGCTCCTCCGGGGAGCTGTAGCTCAGTGATTCTATTCCTCTGTCATCTGCAGTGCAGGTGCACAGGAGATCTTTAGGTGCTTACAGTTTGCCCACTCACAGCCATTGCCATCTCTGAACTTCCTAAAGAGATTCAATAAATGCAAGCATTTGATTGCATATTCCTTCTTTTCCCCAAGTCTGGTAGTATATGTTGACTTAACAGAAAAGCATGTTAGTGTGACGGCTCAAGAATAATGTTTTTAATTAAGAGGAAGCAAATTGCCCAGGCTCATAAGTCCAGTTTGAATGCTTATCAAATTTAATCAAAACTTCCCACTGTACCAGCTCTTATTACAGAATTAGACTGAAATTCTCCTGAGAAAATATTCTTCTTGCAAGGTTGCAATTTTATTTTTGTTTCATTTTCTCTACAGGTCAATCCAGAAATAGTAGATAGTGCAATAATAATCTACTCTGTAAAATTTCTTAAATCCACTTTCCAGCCTTAGTCTCCTTGGCGCACACTGAATAGTTAGGGACAGTCTTTGTAGATGTAACACAGACATACACACAAACACACACTTGCTTGCGTGCACACCTGTTCATACTTTGAGGAACATGGCCTACTTAAGCAGAGCTGCACTGTAACTAACCTTAAAACAGGCACTCCATGTTCTACTCATCTCCAGCAGAAGCACACCTTTTAAATATTTTGATCACACAATACCTTGCTTAACCTGTTGTGTCTTTCCATAGATCAAATAAATGGGAATGAAGAATAAGTAATTAACAGATGACCAGATCACTTTGTAGCTTCCCCTTCAACAATCTCACGAACAAACTGTGTCAACAAACTGTGTGAACAAGACAGCATCTAAAGAAAGATCAGGAGAAGTCGGCAAGCCCGCACACACTGTGGGATGGTGATGACTCTGATCCCCATTTCAGTGACTAACTGAGATTACTTCCCTTTTCATTTAAAAACTTTCATGGCTGAGCAGAATCTTCCAAGTTGGGTTTTGGAGACACTGCATCTGCCTTCTCCTTATATCACAGGCTTTCTGATTAAATGCAACATTATCCATTTTTACCAACACTTGCCTCTCAAGTATTGATTTTTGAGCAGTGAGCAGCTAGAGCTGAGTTTGGTAACATTATGGTCAATGCTTAGATTGATGAGCTCAGTTCTGATATTAGTTCTAATCTTCCTTTGAGGCCCACATCTTAGATTATGTTTTCTTTGACCCGGGTGGGAAGAGCTTACTGGGGACTTCTCTAGGCTTCTATGGTGCCGGAGCAAGTCTCTGGGATGCAGGAACCACCTGACACTGTGCTTGTTTCCTCAGGTGAAAAGGAGAGACAAAAAGAATAATTGCTTTAGTGGCCTGTTTACTTTCAGTTGATTCTGAAACTTGGGTTTAGGTTCTTCAGGAGTAAGGAGTGGTCACAGCTTCCCCTGGCTATGAAGGGTACTCCCCCAAATGCCCTCTAAATGTCTTGCTGGCATGATCCTAGATTCCCTGTATGGCTAGTCTCTCCTCAAGTTATTCAGGACCTTGAACTGCTGCCAAATTTTAAAGCAAATTGCATCCTAGCAAATTACTCAACTTCTGCATGGTCAGTTCTCTCTGTATAATGGGGTTAAGAGTTCCTGACTCATACAGTTGTTATGGGAACTGAACACAGAGCACTTAGAGAGGGGTCTGCCCCATAGCAAGCTCACAGTAACTATAATTTCTGCAGCTGCTACAATAACTGTGGTTACTACTGATGCTTGTCATCACAAAGGCCCTCAACAATTTCTTCTTGTACCTAAAACTGAACACAAACCCCTGGCTAAGGCTGTGAGGTCTGTGCCAGCTGCCTCATCTCTCCACCAGCCTCATGTCTCTCCTGCCCTCCACAGCAGCCCGGCCCTGTCTGTCCTTCACCCCCGTGCCAGTCGGTGAGCCGCTGTCTGCCAGCCCCACACCTGCCCTCCCCATGGCGCTCAGTGCTGAGCTGGGTCCTGGGTCACAGGCCTGCCTGCCCGCTGCTCCCTGATCCTAACTGTCAGGGTGCTGGTTGGAAGGCACGTGGGTTGGGGGACTGCAGCCTCCTGCTTCCTATTTCCGTCAGTGGTGCCTGGAGAAAAGGCCCGTCACTGTGTCTGCAGCAGCTGAGCCAGCATCTAGCCATTCTGATACTTCCAGAAACAGCCTCAAGGCATGTGATCAAAGACCCAGTCAGCAGAGCATCTGAGGGCACCGTCCTCAGGCCTCTGGCTGCTCCCCCACCTGCCTTTTCTCTGTGCAGCGGGCGGCCACTTACACTGTGTGGCTTCTGTGTCCTGGTTACGTCCCTTAGGCTACACATTCCCTGTGTTTCCCAGATGAGGCCTTTGTTTATGCCAGTCAATTGGCTCCCCTGGTGGCTCAGACGGTAAAGCGTCTGCCTGCAGTGCGGGAGACCTGGGTTTGATCCTTGGGTTGGGAAGATCCCCTGGAGAAAGAAATGGCAATCCACTCCAGTACACTTGCCTGGAAAATTCCATGGACTGAGGGCTTCAGTCCATGGGGTCACAAAGAGTCGGACACGACTGAGCAACTTCATTTCACTTGGCTCCGAGGGTTTCCCCTCTCTCCTACCCTCTCCCTCCTCTGCCCCAGGGCTGGCTGCTGAGTCATCCTTCAGGTATTGGGTTTAAAGCCTCCCTGGTCTCTTCATTTAAAAGATTCTCACTTCTTTGTACTTAGTGTATCCTTCACTAGTTTAATTCTTATTATTTCTCCGACTTAATAACTACTATTTGTATTTATATTAAAGTTTATAAGGGCAGCCAAAAATATTTCTTTTTATCTTTAGCACATCTTTAACTTCACAATCAAACAGTGCCTAGAACACAGCAGGTAATCACTAGACATGTCTCCAAGGAGCAGGTGCATTCCTATCACCTTGTGACTCAGAGCTCTGAAACTCCTTTCCTGGACATGCTGCTCCTCCTGGTAAACACGCAACAAACTGAACTGTACCTGCTGTGAATGTTACTTTCTCTGGGCAGTTGAAACGCAAAGCTTTTTGCTCACTAAATATTAAGAATAAACCTTATAAGGTTACATGGCATTGTTAAAATAATCTTTTAGGGAATCTACAGACGTAATTTTTTCCTTTTGCGGTTTACAAAATAAGATTAATATAGTAAAGCAGTTAACCTCCCACAGTATATCAATCAGTTTTGACAAGCACAGCCACCAGGGTCTCCAGAAAACTGCATTATGCTGAATCATGTTTCTTATCATGGTCCCACAGTGCCCTGGGTGTCTCTCTTAGCAGCATGAAGTTAGGGAGAGATTTTTGTTTTTCATTTTATCCTTTTAATAGAAGGATAATTGTTTTACAGAATTTTGTGGGTTTTCTCATACATCAACCAGAATCAGCCATAGGTAAACCCATGTCCCCTACCTCCTGAATATCTCCCTCTCCACCCTTCTAGATTGTCACAGAGCCCCTGCTTGGGTTCTCCAAGTCTTCTAGTTGCCACAGAGCCCCTCTTTGGGTTCCCTAAGTCTTCTAGATTGCCACAGAGCCCCTGTTTGGGTTCCTTAAGTCTTACAGCAAATAGGGAAGGATATTTTAATCCATGGCTTCAGTGAAGATGAATGTGTCTGTGCTCTTGAACATTTCCTGTTTTTAAATTCAGAGAATTTCCCTTTGTAATATTTGCCTTCATTATGAAGTCTGGTCTCACAAACCACAAATCTGATTTTCATCTTATAACATTACTTATCTCCTGTTAGGTTATTTTATGTAAACCACACTGTAGCAACCCACTTTGGGAGACAACTAAGTGTGGAAGATGGTGGAGTCAACCAAACATGCAGAATGGCTACACCAAAACTGTTTCCCACACTAGTGGAGACACTGTGAACAGTCCAAGTTGTCAGTAATGCTCGCCTTTGTCTAGTGGGCTGGAGGGAGACAGCCCAACAATCTATGGTTTCCTTCTCTATAAGAGGCTGGGTACCTACAACTTACCTTAGAGTTTTCTTCTCCCCACACCTTTCCATTTCTCCTTTTTGATCCTTTCATCCTGAGGATATCCCAACAAATCTCATTTGTATGATGGCTCAAATACCCCTCAAATGTTAATTACTCTGAAACGTACGTCTCTAATCCTCTAATTGCTCTCTTCCTTTCTGGTTCTTCTCTTCCCTGGAGTGTGACCAGTGCCCTCAGTTTTTCCTCCAAGGATTCACCTGAGATGCACCCGCTCTGTGTCACTCATGTCTTCTCCCTATGTGGATCATAGCACCTCACTTGTCAACCCACATGTTGTTCATTCCACTCTGCCTTATGTGTGATGGGTCATTGAGGCAGGTCCTCACACATTTCCAGGTTTTCTTTTCTCTTGACCCAGGACTAGGATTGATTTTTTTTTGGTTCATTAGAGATTGGGACAGCCAATAAAAGGCTTCATTTATGGTGTGGGACACCCTAAGTCTCTGTACAGCACTAAGCTATACTTCAGATGATGGCTGCACTGTCAAGTGGGAGGTTTATGAGCACCTGAGTTCCCACCAACCAGGGATGGACAGGAAGCATTTGCAAGGTACAAACACTGTTGTTTTAATCAACTAGTATTTGAAGGTTGCTTATTACCTCACAACATCATGCCTTATCCTGTATTAAACTCATTTATGTAAATGACCTTCACCTGTTCCAAAGTCCATCTGATACTTACATGCATACATATGTTATATATATATATATATATATGACTTCATCAGGTCTTATTTGTGACGTGCAGGATCTTTTGAGGCAGTACTTGGTTTTATTTATGCCGTGTGGGCTTAGTTGCTTCACAGCATGTGGGATCTTAGTTCCCTGACTAAGTTCAGGTTTCCCAATCTAACCCATGTCCACTGTATTGCAAGTCAGACTCTCCACCACTGAACCACCAGGGAAGTCCCAAGTCCAAGTATGCTCTACACTTATTTTTAAATTAATTTTTTTCATTAAAGGATAATGGCTTTATAGATTTTTTTTTTTTTTTTGGTTTCTGCCAAGTGT
This sequence comes from Nanger dama, assembly GCA_917880005.1. Taxonomy (NCBI): domain Eukaryota; kingdom Metazoa; phylum Chordata; class Mammalia; order Artiodactyla; family Bovidae; genus Nanger; species Nanger dama. The sequence goes on along the minus strand of CAKJTW010000044.1, from coordinate 3,117,332 downwards.
CAACATCAATCGGCCATAGATATACATGTGTTCCCTACTTCTTGAACCCCCTCCCATTTCCCTCCCCATCCCACCCCTCTGGGTTGTTACAGAGCCTCTGTTTGAGTTCTCAGGCATACAGCAAACTCCCATTGCCTATGTATTTTACATATGGTAATGTAAATTTCCATATTACTCTCATCTCACATGCTAGCAAAGTAATGCTCAAAGTTCTCCAAGCCAGGCTTCAACAGCATGTGAATCATGAACTTCCACATGTTCCAGCTGGATTTAGAAAATGCAGAGGAACCACAGATCAAATTACCAACATCCAATGGATCACTGAAAAAGCAAAAGAGTTCCAGAAAAACATCTACATCTGCTTTATTGACTACAGCAAAGTCTTTGACTGTGTGGGTCACAACAAACTGTGGAAAATTCTTCAAGAGATAGCAATACCAGACCATCTGACTTGCCTCCTGAGAAATCAGTATGAAGGTCAAGAAGCAACAGTTAGAACTGGACATGGAACAACAGACTGGCTCCAAATCAAGAAAGGAGTACGCTAGGGCTGTATACTGTCACCCTGCTAATTTAACTTATATGCAGAGTACATCATGTGAAATGCTGGCCTGGATGAAGCACAAGATTGTAAAGAGAAATATTAATAACCTCTGATATGCTGACACCACCCTTATGACAGAAAGTTAAGAACTAAAGAGCCTCTTGATGAAAGTGAAAGAGGAGAGTGAAAAAGTTGGCTTAAAACTCAACATTCAGGAAACTAAGATCATGGCATCTGGTTCCATCAGTTCAGTTCACTTCAGTCGCTCAGTTGTGTCTGACTCTTTGAGACTCCATGAACCACAGCACACCAGGCCTCCCTGTCCATCACCAACTCCTGGAGTTCACCCAAACCCATGTCCATCAAGTTGGTAATGCCATCCAGCCATCTCATCCTCTGTTGTCCCCTTCTCCTTTTGCCCTTAATCTTTCCCAGCATCCGGGTCTTTTCCAATGTATCAGCTCTTTGCACCAGGTGGCCAAAGTATTGGAGTTTCAGCTTCAACATCAGTCTTTCCAGTGAAAGGACTGATTTCCTTTAGGATGGACTGGTTGGATCTCCTTGCAGTCCAAGGGACTCGCAAGAGTCTTCTCCAACAACACAGTTCAAAGCATCAATTCTTCAATGTTCAGCTTTCTTCACAGTCCAACTCTCAGAGAAAAACCATAGCCTTGACTAGACGGACCTTTGTTGGCAAAGTAATGTCTCTGCTTTTGAATATGATATCTAGGTTAATCATAATTTTCCTTCCAAGGAGTAAGTGTCTTTTAATTTTTTGACTGCAATCACCATCTGCAGTGATTTTGGAGCCCAGAAAAATAAAGTCAGCCACTGTTTCCACTGTTTCCCCATCTATTTATCATGAAGTGATGGGACCAGATGCCATGATCTTCATTTTCTGAGTGTTGAGCTTTAAGCCAAAATTTTCACTCTTCTCTCTCACCTTCCTCAAGAGGCTCTTTAGTTCTTCACTTTCTGCCATAAGGGTGGTGTCACCTGCATATATGAGGTCCCATCACTTCATGGCAAATAGATGGGGAAATAAGGAAACAGTGACAGACTTTATTATGGGGGGCTCCTAAATCCTGCAGATGGTGACTGCAGCCATAAAATTAAAAGATGTTTGCTCCTTGGAAGAAGAGCTATGACAAACCTAGACAGCATATTAAAAAGCAGAGACATTAGAGATTTAAATATGGCAGAGGAGTAGATGGACATGGAATACATCTCTCTCCTCGGATACATCAGGAATACACCTTCAGACACAGAAGTGAATGCAGAACACCAGCTGAGAGCAGACAGGAGGACCTGACCAGTGGAAATGAATATATAGAACCATGCAAAACTCGGTAGGATGAAGGGACTAGGGGAAAAAATAAGAATGTTAGTAAGACTGGTCCTACCCTCAGCGGGTGAGAGAACTGAATCAGGGGTCAGAGCCCCTCATCAGGGCAATTGTTTGAGTCAGAGGAGAAACATTTAAGGCTGAGAGTGAAACAGTTGATCTGTGGCAGCATAAATGGAATGAGAATCAGACAACACTTGCTACAGCCATACGTATGCCAGGCAAGAGCCCGGGTCTCCTGGAAGGGACAGTGATTAGGAGCTGGAGTTTAGGGGTTGTGCTGCAACCCCAGGGCAAGGGCTAATGTTGATTGTGGAGAGACAGATCAAGGGCATATGAAGGAGAAGATTGTAGTGGGAAATGCCTGTGAAGGAAAGCAGGCATGGAAGCAAGACGACACTGGTGAGTCACATGTAGCAGGTGGAGCCATCACCACAGCCTCTCTCTCCCCACAAGCCAGTGTCTGCAGCTGAACAGTCGAGAGGCTGGCCCATCAAATGCCTGACACACTGAACTATAGATTAGGGTCCCACCCAGGATGCCCCTTTAAGTGCCTAAAGACTGGGCAAAGAGGCCTTCTGATGACCAGCTACAAGAGGCTCGAATAGGGCTCTGATAGGGCCATGACTCCTGTGGTAGAGGCAGTCTGTGTCCCTGCACACTTGGTGCTGCCAGGGTCCCCACAAGCCAAGCAGCTGTGCCACTTTCATGCTCAACCCTCACAGGGAAGAGCTGCCACAGGAAAAAGACTGTGGCCTGCCAGGATTCTCTGTCAGGGAGGGGGGTTCTCCAGGCAAGAATACTGGAGCATATTGGCAAAAACTGGTTGCCAAACCCTTCTAGAGTGCTATATTTCCTGCTGCCCTAGCCACCAACTCCCCTGGGTACCTGGTGCTGCCAGAACCCTTGCAACCAAGCAACTGCACCATCTCCATACCTGGCCCTCACGGGGGTAAACCCAAATCCTCCAGGGCAACCTCAGGACAAACCCCATTGGACAACCCACAGGTGGAAATGGAAATAAAACTACAATTGAAACCCAGGGGCAGTGTGACTAAGGATGAAGACCCCAAACCTCCCACCAGCTGTACAAGCTACAGATTAAATCTACGCAATCAACTAGGCAGACTTGGGGTCTGTGGAATATATAAAAGGTCATTGAGAGCTCCCACAAAAGAAAGCACACTAGTTTTGATAGCTGTGGACCTTGGAGGCAAGAACACACAGGAGTAGGACCAGGTTAGAATCCGAGCTGCTCCACAACAAGTCCAGAGGTCAGCACAGTGTTGAAGGGCATCCAAGCGAGGTGAGTTTTACTGTGACTCCCAGTGAGGGAAAGGACTCTGACAGCAGTGACTCAAGAGAAACATTTATTATTCCTATGTTTTGACTTGTTCTGTAGATTCTTTGGATTTTTTTTCCTTTTTCCTTTTTTTTCAACCCCTTCTGTTGTAGTTGTCAGTTTTATTGCTACTATGAAAACAAATAAAACTTTTGAGCTTTTCTTTTTTTTTCTCCCTCAGTCACATTTTTTTTTTATTATAGATATAAACCTCTGCCTCTAAAATGGGCTTTTGAAATTCTGTAGAGTTTTCCTTTTTCCTCTTTCTTTTTAATTTAATTTTTAAAACCTATTAGTAAGGTTTTTCTACATTTTTTTTCATTCCTTTGTTTGCCCTTCTTACTGTTCTTTTCCCCATGAAGTTAATCTTTAATGTATACAAATCTTTTTCATCTACCTCTATTTATCTTTGCATATCTGTTCTTTCTTTCTTTCATTTCCTCTCAACATATTTGTTAGTTTTGTTTTCATTGCTTTATTCTGCAATTGGCATCTTGTTTTAGTTTTGTTTTCCAGTTTGTGCTTTAGTTACTTTTGTTCTTAACTGGTATATATAATTTTTGATTTCCTTTGTTTGCCAGGTCAATCTACTGTGCTTTACTTCACTTGGACTGTTTTGACTTTAACTTTGGGTGTATAGGTATACATGTATATTCCACTATTTTAATTACTATTTCCCTGATTTGGTAACTGCCATATGTCTGGGGCTCATCTTTGATTTCTTGCTTTTGGGTATTTGTTTTAAGCTCATTTACTGCCATAACAAACCACTTGTGGAATGCTTTGTTCCTGATCAGAGATCAAGCCCTGAGCCTTTGGGTGAGAGCGCTGACTCCAAGACCCTAGACTACCAGGGAACTAACCATAGGGAGTATCAGATGGTGTGAACTCACACAAAGGAAACCACTTGAATAGAAGACCTAGCATCACCCAACCATCAGTAGCATCCTGTGCAGGACACCTCATCTAAACAACAAACAAAGAAAAAGTATAAACTAAATCATCAGCAGACAGAATTACCACCTCATTCAGCCTTGCCCATCAGAGGAGAAACAAACAAACAAACAAAAACTCAACACGAATTTCACCCTATACAAAGCTCACACAACCCACTAGACCAACCTAAGGAACACAGAAACCAAAAGGAAGAAAGAATTCAGCCTTGAAGCCTGGGAAAAGGAGACCTCAAGCAGAAGTTAAAAAAATAATAATTATGAAAAATCAGAGAAATACTACACAAATTAGAAACACAGAAGTCCAACTAGATGAAGAGGAAATAGGCAAATTACCTGAAAAGGAATTCAGAAAAATGATAGTAAAGATGATCAAAAACCTTGAAAACAGAATGGGGAAAATGAAAGAATGAATTATCAAAGACCTAGGAGAATTAAGCAAATAAATGAACAGAGACAAACAACACAATTACTGAAATTAAAAATACTCGAGAAGGAATCAATAGCAGAATATATGAAGCAGAAGAACAAATCAGTAAGCTGGAAGATAAAACGGTGGAAATAACTTCTGAAGAGCAGGATAAAGAACAAAGAATGAAAAGAACTGAGGACAGTTTCAGAGACCTCTGGGACAATATCAAACACACCAACATTTGAATTATAGGGGTTTCAGAAGAAGAAGAGAGAAAGAAAGGGTGTAAGGAAATTTTTGAAAAGATTATACTTGGAAATTTCCCCAGCATGGAAAAGGAAAAGGTCAATCAAATCCAACAAACACAAAGAGTCCTATAAAGGATAAATCCAAAGAGAAACACACCAAAACACATAGTAATCAAAAGACAATCACAAAACACAAAGAAAAAATATTAAAAGCACCAAGGGAAAAGCAACAAGTAACATACAAGGGAAACCCCATACGTTTCTCAATTGATCTTTCAGCAGAAACTGAAACTTTCTGCAGGCCAGAAGGGAATGGCAGGATATATTTAAAGTACTCAAAGGAAAAATCTGCAACCAAGATTACTGTATCCAACAAAGATCTCATTCAAAATTGATGGAGAAATAAAAAGCTTTCCAGACAAGCAAAAGATAAGAGAATTCAGTATCACTAAACCAGCTTTAAAACAAATGTTAAAGGGACTTAAATAGTCAAGAAATACAAGAGAAGAAAAAAGATCTACAAAATCAACCCCAAATAATTAAGAAAATGTCAATAGGAACATATATATCAAAAAATAATTCCAATAGAAATGGATTAAGTGCTCAAACCGAAAGATACATACTGGCTGAATGGATAGGAAAATAAGACCTATATACATGCTCTCTAAAAAAAAAAAAAGAAGAAAAAAGAAACCCATTTCAGACATAAAGACACATACAGCCTGTGAGTGAGAGGACAGAAAAATATATTCCATGCAAATGAGGATCCAAAGAAAGCTGGAGTAGCAATCCTCATATCAGATAAAAGAGACCTTAAAGTAAAGAATATCACAAGAGACAAGGAAAGGCACTAGATAATGATCAAGGGATCAATCTAAGATGAAGATATCACAATTGTAAATATCTATGCACCAAACATAAGAGCACTTCAATACATAAGACAAACAATATAGACATAAAAGGAGAAATCAGTAGTAACAAAATAATAGTAGGAGACTTTAATATCCCACTGACACCAGTGGAAAGATAATCAAAACAGAAAACTAATAAGCAAACACTAGTCTTAAATGGTACATCAGGTGAGAAGGATCTCACTGATATCTTCATAACATTCCAGCCAAATGAAGAATACACATTCTTCTCAAGTGCACATAGCACATTCTCGAGGGTAGATCACATGTTGGGTCAAAAATCAAACCTCAGTAAGTTTTAAAAATTGAATCATATAAGGCATCTTCTCCAACCACAATACTATGAGTCCAGATATCAGTTAAAAGAAGAGAGAGAGAGAGAGAGAGAGAGAGAGAGAAGACTGTAGGAAGCACAACACATAGAGAGTAAACAGTATTTTTCTAAATAACCAACATGTTACTGAAGAAATCAAAAGGAAAAAAAATCTTTTTCTTAGAAACAAATGACAATGAAAACACAACATCCCCAAACCTGTCAGTTCAGTTTAGTTCAGTCACTCAGTCGTGTCCAACTCTTTATGACCCCATGGACTGCAGCACGCCAGGCCTTCTTGTCCATCACCATCTCCTGGACTTCATTCACACTCACGTCCATTGAGTTGGTGATGCCATCCAGCCATCTCATCCTCTGTCGTCCCCTTCTCCTCCTGTCCCTAATTATTCCCAGCATCAGAGTCTTTTCCAATGAGTCAACTTTTCACATGAGGTGGCCAAAGTACTGGAGTTTCAGCTTCAACATCAGTCCTTCCAAAGAAATCCCAGAGCTGATCTCCTTCAGAATGGACTGGTTGGATCTCCTTGCTGTCCAAGGGACTCTCCAGAGTCTTTTCCAACACCACAGTTCAGAAGCATCAATTCTTTGGTGCTCAGCTTTCTTATAGTCCAACTCTTATATCCATACTTGACCACTGGAAAAAACATAGCCTTGACTAGACTGACCTTTGTTGGCAAAGTAATGTCTCTACTTTTCAATATGCTATCTAGGTTGGTCATAACTTTTCTTCCAAGGAGTAAGCGTCTTTTAATTTCATGGCTGCAGTCACCATCTGCAGTGATTTTGGAGCCCCCAAAATAAAGTTTGACACTGTTTCCACTGTTTCCCCATCTATTTCCCATGAAGTGATGAGACCAGATGCCACAAAGCAGTTCTAAGAAGAAAGTTTATAGCAATACAATCCTACCTCAAGAAACAAGAAAAGAATAGACAACCTAATTTCACATCTAAAACAACTGAAAAAAAGAACAGCAACAACAAAACACCCAAAATTAGTAGAAGGAAATAAATCATAAAGAACTGAGCAGAAATAAATGAAAAAGACAAGAAGGAAGCAATAGTCAATATTAATAAAACTAAAAGCTGGTTCTTTGAGTACATAAACAAAATTGACAAACCTTTAGTCAGACTCATCAGGAAAAAGAGAGAATAATCAAATCAACAAAATTAGAAATTAAAAAGGAGAGGTTACTCATTCTATGAGGCACCATCACTCTAATACCAAAACCAGAAAAAAATGCCACAAAAAGAAAAACTGCAGGCCAATATCACCGATGAACATAGATGCAAAAATCGTCAACAAAAATCTAGCAAACAGAATCCAGCAACATATTAAAAACATCATACATCATGACCAAGGGGGCTTTATCCCAGGGATGCAAGGATTCTTCAATATTCACAAGTCAGTCGATGAGATATACCACGTTAACAAACTGGAAGATAAAAACCATATGATTATCTCAATAGATGCAGAGAAAGCATCCATTTTTGATAAAACCCTCTGGAATGCATGCCTAGGAGGAACATACCTCAACATAATAAAAGCCATATATGCTAAACCCACAGCAAACATTATCCTCAATGGTGAAAAATTGAAAGCATTTCCCCTAAAGTCAGGAACAAGACAAGGATGCCCACTCCCACCATTACTATTCAACATAGTTTTGGAAGTTTTAGCCACAGCAATCAGAACAGAAAAAGAAATAAAAAGAATCCAGATGGGAAAAGAAGTAAAACTCTCACTGTTTGCAGATGACATGATCTTCTACATAGAAAACACTAAAGACTCCACCAGAAAATTACTAGAGCTAATCAATGAATATAGTAAAGTTGCAAGATATAAAATTAAAATACAGAAATCCCTTGCATTCCTACACACTAACAATGAGAAAATAGAAAGAGACATTAAGGAAACAATTCCATTCACCATTGCAATGAAAAGAATAAAACACTTAGGAATATATCTACCTAAAGAAACTAAAGACCTATATATAGAAAACTATAAAACACTGGTGAAAGAAATCAAAAAGGACACTAATCGATGGAGAAATATACCATGTTCATGGACTGGAAGAATCAATATGGTGAAAATGAGTATACTATTACCCAAAGCAATTTATAGATTCAATGCAATCCCTATCAAACTACCAATGGTATTTTTCACAGAGCTAGAACAAATAATTTCACAGTTTGTAGGAAACATAAAAACCTTGAATAGCCAAAGCAATCATGAGAAAAAAGAATGGAACTGGATGAATCAACCTGCCTGACTTCAGGCTCTACTACAAAGCCACAGTCATCAAGACAGTATGGTACTGGCACAAAGACAGAAACATAGATCAATGGAACAAAATAGAAAGCCCAGAGATAAAGCCACACACCTATGGACACCTTATCTTCGACAAAGGAGGCAAGAATACACAATGGAGTAAAGACAATCTCTTTAACAAGTGGTGCTGGGAAAACTGGTCAACCACTGGTAAAAGAACGAAACTAGATCACTTTCTAACACTGTACACAAAAACAAACTCAAAATGGATTAAAGATCTAAACATAAGACCAGAAACTATAAAACTCCTAGAGGAGAACATAAGCAAAACACTCTCCAACATACATCACAGCAGGATCCTCTATGACCCACCTCCCAGAATATTGGGGATAAAAAGCAAAAATAAACAAATGGGACCTGATTAAACTTAAAAGCTTCTGCACAGCAAAGGAAACTATAAGCAAGGTGAAAAGACAGCCCTCCGAATGGGAGAAAATAATAGCAAATGAAGCAACTGACAAGCAACTAATCTCAAAAATATACAAGCAACCCCTGCAGCTCAATTCCAGAAAATGAATGACCCAATCAAAAAATGGGCCAAAGATCTAAATAGACATTTCTCCAAAGAAGACATACAGATGGCTAACACATGAAAAGATGCTCAACATCACTCATTATCAGAGAAATGCAAATCAAAACCACAATGAGGTACCATTTCACACCAGTCAGAATGGCTGCGATCCAAAAGTCTACAAGCAATAAATGCTAGCGAGGATGTGGAGAAAAGTGAACCCTCTTGCACTGTTGGTGGGAATGCAAACTAGTAAAGACACTATGGAGAAATGTGGAGATTCCTTAAAAACTGGAAATAGAACTTCCTTATGATCCAGCAATCCCACTGCTGGGCATACACACCAAGGAAACCAGAATTGAAAGAGACACATGTACCCCAATGTTCATTGCAGCACTGTTTATAATAGCCAGGACATGGAAGCAACCTAGGTGTCCATCAGCAGATGAATGGATAAGAAAGCTGTGATACATATACACAATGGAGTATTACTCAGCCATTAAAAAGAATATATTTGAATCAGTTCTAATGAGGTCAATGAAACTGGAGCTGATTATACAGAGTGAAGTAAGCCAGAAAGAAAAACATCAATATAGTATACTAAGACATACATATGGAATTTAGAAAGATGGTAACAATAACCCTGTATGCAAGACAGCAAAAGAGACACAGATGTCTAGAACAGTTTTTTGGACTCTGTGGGAGAGGGCGAGGGTGGGATCATTTGGGAGAATGGCATTGAAACATGTATAATATCATATAAGAAACGAATCACCAGTCTAGGTTCGATGCATGATACTGGATGCTTGAGGCTGGTGCACTTGGATGACCCAGAGGGATGGTATGGGGAGGGAGGAGGGAGGGGGGGTTCTGGATTGTACGCCCGTGGTGGATTCATGTTGATGTATGGCAAAACCAATACAATATTGTAAATTTAAAAATTAATCATAATAAAATAAAATTTAAAAAAGAGGAAGAAAAAATATTTAGAAAAACTAAAAAAAAAAAAAAAGAAAAGAAAAGAAAAGAAAAAGAACCCAGAGATAAATCCATGCACCAATGGACATCTTGTCTTTAACAAAGGAGGCAAGAATATACAAAGGAGAAAAGACAATCTCTTTAACAAGTGCTGCTGGGAATACTGATCAACCACTTGTTAGAAAGTTAGACCACGTTCTAACACCATGCACAATATTAAACTCAAAATGTATTAAAGATCTAAATGTAAGACCAGAAAATATAAAACTCCTAGAGAAAAACATAGGCAAAACACTCTGACATAAATCACAGCAGCATCCTCTATGGCCCACTTCCCAGAGTAATGGAAATAAAAGCAAATGGAACCTAATTAAGCTTAAAAGTTTTTGCACAGTGAAGGAAACAATAAGCAAGGTGAAAAGACAGCCTTCAGAATGGCAGAAAACAATAGCAAATGAAGCAACTGACAAAGAATTAACCTCAAAAGTATGTAAGTGGCTCATGCAGCTCAATACCAGAAAAATAAATGACCCAATCAAAATATGGGCCAAAGAACTAAACAGACATTTCTCCAAAGAAGACATACAGATGGCTAACAAACATATGAAAAGACACTTGACATCACTCATTATCAGAGAAATGCAAATCAAAACCACAACCAGGTACCATCACGCTGGTCAGAATGGCTGCTATCCAAAAGCCTACAAGCAATAAATGCTGGGGAGGGTGCAGAGAAAAGGGAATCCTCTCACACTGCTGGTGGGAATGCAAACTAGTGCAGCCACTACAGAGAACAGTGTGGGGATTCCTTAAAAAACTGGAAATAGAACTGCCATACGACCCAGAAATGCCACTGCTGGGCATACACAGCGAGGAAACCAGAATTGAAAGAGACATGTGTACCCCAATGTTCATCACAGCACTGTTTATAATAGCCAGGACATTGAAGCAAGCTAGATATCCATTAGCATATGAATGGATAAGAAAGCCATGGTATATATATACAATGGAATATTACTCAGCCATTAAAAAGAATACATTTGAATCAGTTCTAATGAGGTGGATAAACCTGGAGCCTATTATACACTAAAGTAAGTCAGAAAGAAAAACACCAATACAGTATATCAAAGCATATATATGGAATTTAGGAAAATGGTAATGATGACTCTATATGTGAGACACTTAAAGAGACATAGATGTAAAGAACAGACTTTTGGACTCTGTGGGAGAAGGCAAGAGTGGGATGGTTTGAGAGAATAGCATTCAAACATGTATATTGCCATATGTGAAACAGATCACCAGTCCAAGTTTGAATCATGAAACAGGGCACTCCAAACTGGTGCACTGGGCCAACCCTGAGGGATGGGATGGGGAGGGAGGTGGGAGGGGGTTCAGGATGGGGGACACATGTACAACCATGGCTGATTCATGTGAATATGTGGCAAAAACCACTACAATATTGTAAAGTAATTAGCAACCAATTAAAATAAATAAATAAATTACTTTTTTAAAAAAAGGAGAGGTTACAACAGACTGCAGAAATACAAAGGATTATAATAGACTATTATCCACAAAACATGGCTACAGAATTGATAAGCTGTAGAAATAAGACAGATTCTTAGAAAAGTTCAATCATCCAAGACTGAACCAGGAAGAAATATAAATTATGAACAACCCAAATACAAGCACTGAAATTGAACCTATGATTAAAAAAAAAAAAAATCTCCCAGAAAACAAAAGCCCAGGACCAGATGGCTTCACAGAAGAATTCCAGCAAATATTTAGAGAAGAGCTAATGCTTATCCTTCTAAAACTCTTCCAAAAAAAAAGGAGATTATATACAGACTTAAGAGTATACTACAAAGCTACAGTCATCAAGACAGTATGGTACTGGTACAAAAAAAGAAATATACAGCAATGGGACAAAATAGAAATTCCAGAAATAATCCCATGTATCCATCGATACCTTATTTTTGACAAAGGAGGCAAGAATATACAATGGGGCAAAGACAACCTCTTCAATAAATGGTGCTGGAAAAACTAGACAGCTACATATAAAAGAATGAAATTGAATACTTCCCTAAAGCTATACAAAAGAAAACTCAAAATGGATTATAGACCTAAGTGTAAGACTAGAAACTATAAAACTCTTAGAGGAAAATGTAGGCAGAACACTTTATGACATGAACCAAACAAGATTCCCTATGACTCAACTCCTAGAAAATGGATATAAAAACAAAAGTAAACAAGTGGGACCTGATTAAACTCAAAAGCTTTTGCACAGCCAAGGAAATATTAAGTAAGGTGAAAAGACAACCCTCAGAATGGGAAAAACAATAGCAAATAAAAGAACTGACAAAGGATTAATTTCCAAAATATACAAGCAGCTCATAAAACTCAATACCAGAAAAACAAACAACTGAATCAAAAAGTGGGGAAAAAAAAAACCTAAACAGACATTTCCCCAAAGAAGACATACTGATGTCTAACAAACACATGAAAAGATGCTCAACATTGCTCATTATTAGAGAAATGCAAATCAAAACTACAGTGAGATATCATCTCATACCAGTCAGAATGGCCTTCATCAAAAAGTCTACAAACAGTAAATGTTGGAGAGGGTGTGGAGAAGTGGGAATGCTCTTGAATGTTGGTAGGAATGTAAATTGATACAGCCACTATGGAAGATGGTATGGATATTCCCTAGAAAACTAGCAATAAAACCACCATATGACCCAGAAATCACATGCCTAGTCATATACCCTGAGCAAACCAAAATTGAAAAAGACACATGTATCCCATTGTTCACTGTAGCACTATTTACAATAGCTAGAGCATGGAAGCAACCTAGATGTCCATCAACAGATGAATGGATAAAGAAGTTGTGGTACATATACACAATGGAATATTGCTCAGCCATGAAAAGGAACACCTTTGAGTCAGTTCTAATGAGGTGGATGAACCTAGAACCTATTATACAGAGTGAAGTGAGTGAGAACGACAAAGATAAATATATTTTTATGCACATATATGGAATCTAGAAAAATGGTACTGAAGAATTTATTCACAGGGCAGCAATGGAGAAACCAACATAGAGAATAGACTTATGGACATGGGGAGAGGGGAGGAGAGGGTGAGATATATGGAAAGAGTAACATGGAAACTTACATTATCATATGTAAAATAGACTGCCAACGAGAATTTGCTGTATGGCTCAGGAAACTCAAACAGGGGCTCTGTGTCAACCTGAAGGGGTGGGATGGGGAGGAAGATGGGAGGTGGTTCAGGAGGGGGGGATATATGTATACCTGATGTATGATTGATTCAAGTAGAGGTTTGACAGAAAAAAAATTCTGTAAAGCAATTATCCTTCAATTAAAAAAATGTACATTAAAAAAAGCAGAGACATTACTTTACTTTTCTGACAATGGTCCATCTAGTCAAAGCTATGGTTTTTGCAGTAGTCATGTATGCATGTTATAGCTGGACTATAAAAAAGCTGTAACTGAAAATTTGATGCTTTTGAACTGTGGTGTTGGAGAAGAGTCTTGAGACTCCCTTGGACTGCAAGGAGATCCAACTAGCCCATCCTAAAGGAAATCAGTGCTGAATATTCGTTGGAAGGACTGATGCTGAAGCATAAACTCCAATACTTTGGTCACCTGATGAGTAGAACTGACTCATTGGGAAAGACCTTGATGCTGGGAAAGATTGAAGGTGGGAGGAGAAGGGGATGACAGAGAGTGAGGTGATTGGATGGCATCACCAATTCAATGGACATGAGTTTGAGCAAGCTCCAGGAGTTTGTCATGGACAGGGAGGCCTGGAGTGTTGCAGTCCATGGGGTCACCAAAAGTTGGACACAACTGAGCTACTGAACTGTTGTCAGATCTAGTGTGTTTTTTGTGTGAAAGCTCATTATCCTTTTATATATTCCATAGATAACAGAGTCTGCCTAGCTGATCATGTAAATTTAATCTACAGCTTGTACAGCGGGTGAGAAGGTTTTGGGTCTTCTTCCTTAGCCACACTGCCCCTGGGTTTCAACTATGGTTTTATCTCCACCTTGAGATGTGACTTTTTCACTGGGTGAGTTGTCAGGAGGATGACCTGGAAGGCTTGTGTCTGCTGCAGTGAGGGCCAGATGACCCAAGTGCAACTTCTTGGACCACAGAGTCCCTGGCAGCAGCACTGGGTTCTCAGGGGAGCCAGTGGCTAAGGCAGCAGGAAACAGGTGCTCTAGATGGGCATAGAAAGTTCTTGCCTGGAGACTCTTACAGACAGAGAAGCCTGGCAGGCCACAGTCCACAGGGTCACAAAGAATTGGACATGACCAAAGCAACTCAGTAAGCCCAGATGCAAGATTTTTTTCTAGCCTCTGGCAGCTCTGTCCCAGTGGGGATGATGCATGGATGTGGCACAGTTGCTTGGATCACGGGGACCCTGGCAATGCCAGCTATGCAGGAGTGCTGGTGGTTATTGTCACAGGGGATATGGTGCTATTAGGGCTCTTTATAGTCTGTGACAGCTCTGCCCCAGTGAGGATTGAGCATGAAGCTGGTTTAGCTGCTTGGGTCATGGGGATCCTGGTGGTGCCAAGTGTGCATGGCCACAGAGTGCCTCAGCCACAGGCGCTGTGGCCCTATCAGAGTCTTTTTTCTAGCTCCTGGTATCCGGCTATCAGAAGGCTTCTGTGTCTGATCCTTCTCCGTTGCTCTGCTCATTCAGCCACTTAAAGGGCCCCCTTGGCTGGGGTCCTACTCTGTTGTTCTAAGTGTCAGGCACTTAAAGGGCCATCGTCCCTATTGCTCAGCTGCCGATGTGATGCTGGTGTGTGGGGAGAGAGAGGCTACAGCGATGGCTCCGCCCCCTCCACATGACTCAGGAGTATCGCCTTGCCTTCATGGCTGCCTGGTTTCCCTCCACAGGCATTTTCCACCACAATCTCCTCTTTCCTGTCCCTTTGGGCCATCTCTCTGCATTCAGCAGCACCTCACCCATGGATTGCTCCACAATCATTACATTCCAGCTCCTCCCAGCCACCATGCCTTCTAGGGGACCTGCATCCCTGTCTGGCATGCGTACAGCAAGAATTATGTGTAATTCTCATTGCATTTAGACTGTCACAGGTCAACTGCTTCACTCTCAGCCTCAAATGTTTCTCCTCTGTCCCAAACAATTGCCCCATTGTTGAGGCTGGACCCTGGCTTCAGTTCCCCCATCTGCCAAGGGCAGGTCCAGTCCTACTTATTCTCCTCTTTTCCTCCCAACTTCCTTCAACCTACAAGTTTTGCATGGGTCTATGTATTCTTTTCTGGGGATCAGGTTCTTCTGTCCATTCTCAGCTGGTGCTGCAAGCTCTTCTGTGTCTGAAGCTGTATTCCTGATGTATACATGGATGTACTCCACATTTACCTATTCCTCCTCCTTCTTGTTCCTCCTTCAGCATCCTCTACATTTTAAACCACACACAACGTCATTTTACCCAGTAGTTGCTCAAAAACAAGGTTCTTTGAATTGACATATGTTCAATAAAACCACACATAACAAAGTTGAGAAAAACGTGTGTGTTGTTGGCAGAAAAAAAAGCACAACCTAAAAGCTGAGATTTATGTTTTATTTGGTGAACTTTCTGAGCACATCAAGCCAGGGAAATAACCTCTCAGCTCTGAGGGACTGCTCTTAAGAAGTAAAGGAAGAACCAGAATATACAGAAAATTTTCAACAAAAGCCAGATTGTGGGAACATCAAAAGATTATTGTTAATGAAAGAAGACCAGATATCTTAAGCTATGAATTTAATGCTTCTCTATGTATGGGAAGATGCAAGAGTCTGGGCTTATTGAAATCAATCCTTTGATATAAACCTTAGCTCTCTGGAGCCAGTATCCCATGCTTTCCTGTCCTGAGTCCACTGGGTACACAAACAGGCTGGGGTGACTGAGGGCTTGACGGCATTTTTGTTTACTGATATGGCAGGTGACATTTTTCAATTGTGGGAGTGTTCTTAAGGAGGTGGAAAAAATTCCTTTCTAACTGCTCAAGTGAAACGTGGTATGGATACACTGGTGATTTCTGACAATGTTCAAGATGAAACTAAGTGAATGCAGTATTCAGTTCAGTTCAGTCACTCAGTCGTGTCTGATTCTTTATGACCCCATGAATCGCAGCATGCCAGGCCTCCCTGTCCATCACCATCTCCCAGAGTTCACTCAAACTCACATCCATCAAGTTGGCGATGCCATCCAGCTATCTCATCCTCTGTCGTCCCCTTTTCCTCCTGCCCCCAATCCCTCCCAGCATCAGAGTCTTTTCCAATGAGTCAACTCTGCATGAGGTGGCCCAAGTACTGGAGTTTCAGCTTTAGCATCATTCCTTCCAAAGAACATCCAGGGCTGATCTCCTTTAGAATGGACTGATTGGATCTCATTGCAGTCCAAGGGACTCTCAAGAGTCTTCTCCAACACCACAGTTCAAAAGCATCAATTTTTGGCACTCAGCTTTCTTTACAGTCCAACTCTCACATCCATACATGACCACTGGAAAAACCGTAGCCTTGACTAGATGGACTTTTGTTGGCAAAATAATGTCTCTGCTTTTCAATATGCTATCTAGATTGGTCATAACTTTTCTTCCAAGGAGTAAGTGTCTTTTAATTTCATGGCTGCAGTCACCAAGTATTGGGTATATTTAAAAAATGAAAACTAAATTGTACTGCTTTTACAAAAAGAGAGCTTTTATTTTCCTGACACAGCTATTTCTCAGGACAATACAAAATATTTGCTTTATTATATTAAGGGATCTTATGGCTTTTAAAAAAGGACAATTATCATTTATTAAAATTTTTATAAGTTCAATATGAAGTTAGCAGCATCAAATTTTGAAAGCAGTAATAGCTAGTAAGTGAGCAGCAGTTTTTATCCAAGGAAGTTAAAGCTCCTGTTTAGAATGCATTTATGTTCCTGTTATGTTATGTCCCATGCTGAAGGGATGCAAAAATTCAACAAATATCTAATTGGACCAAGAAAGATCCAAGTAGGGTAGGCTTAGGCTCAGCATAGGCTGGATAGAGAGACTTCTTGCACAAGACTGCCCCAAGGAAGAGAGATCTAGTAGCCTGGCCAGGGGAATTTCTGTTAGAATGAGATGGCCAGGCACCCATCAGGTTCTCAGTTCTTTTGGATCTTCTGTGTATAAATCTATTCCATGGAAACTGCATGTCGAGGTAGAGGAAGCAAGCATTGAAAGTCATTATACAGAGTCATAGAGTGAGAATCAGGCATACAACGTGAATTCAAGAGCTTGCAGCTGATTAGAAAGCAGTTTTCTGGTTTGCTCTTCTATCTCCTTTTATCTCCTGATAAGCTGCCAAGGAATTCCCCAGACAGCTTAGAAAGAAAGACCGTTTCTTACTCTGCAAAGACATGAAAAGTAGCATTCTTATTTTCAATGTCACAGTATACCTTCATAAAAGCGAAATCATTTGAAAGAGGCTAATAATATCAGTACATTTTTGGTTTTTGTCTCCGGCTCCTGACACAAAGTTCCTAAATTCCTTTGATTTCCTGAGTGACAGGAGTGTGTTTTATTCCAATGAGGAGACTCTCAGTAGGCTGCTGGATGACTTCAGTATGGGGATTAGTCACCAGAAAGACCAAGCCGTGATTAGGAGCGTGGAACTTTCAGTCCCACCTCCCATCCTCTGAAGTGGGGAGTCGGGGTGGGGGGTGGGAAGGTGTGCGGGTGGAGATTGAATTAATAACTGATCAAGTCCACCCATTGAAGCGTTCACACAAATCTCTACAGATTCTGGGAGCTTGAGGTCAGTTAACAAATCTGGACGCTGGGAGGATGGCCTACACCAGGCCTATGGAGTGTGAAGTTCCTGTGCTAGGGACACTTCAGGATGTACTTCCATATCTTTCTTCATCTGATTGTTAAGCCATATCCTTTATAATAAGCCAGCAAGTATATTTCCCTGTGTTTTGTGAGCCATTAAAACAAGTATCAAATCTGGAGAGGACATTGTGGAAACCTACCATTCATAACCAGCCGGTCAGAAGCATAGGTGCCATCTAGGATTTGCACCTGGAGACTGAAGTGAGGGCATCTTGTGGGGTTGAGTCCTCAGCCTGTGCATTCTGCACTAAGTCCAAGGAGTTTGTGCCAAGACTGAATTGTAGGACACCCAGCTATTGTCTGAAGTGTGGGAAAACAGCATATACATCTGTTGTCAGAAGTGTTACGAGTGGAGGAAACAAGTTTTTTTCTAATTTGCTAAGAAATTAAACAAAGATTCAAAGCTGAGCTATTCTGATATCACACAACCTTAGTTTTCTTATGATTTAGGAAATGTAAGTGACCATTTTCCCAATTGACTTTTTCTTCGTGTGTGTGAAAGGAACAGTAGTAGTCTCTCTGGAATAATGCAGGCAGCAATTTACTGCAGGCAGTGATTTAATTTTGAGATCTTTCTCAGCTGTTGTTATCACCTTTGCAAATTTGGCTGTATTTCACTCCACTATTCTAACTTCCCTCCTGGTTTAGTGATGGCTAGGTACATCCCAGATGGTTGATGGGGAAGAGACCTCAACACCTGATCAGATGATGTCTCTATCAGCCCTTCCAACAAATTCTGTGATGACCCCTGGAAACATAATTTGCTGAATTTTCTTCAGATACAGCAACTCTGTGTGCAGATTAAATGACTAAGGGTTTTATTTTTGCCTTTTAACCCTCCCAGGGGAATAAATATTACAAACTAAGATCATAATAGAAAATATTATGTTTTATTGATACTGAATTGGAAAACAAGTTTATGATACTTATTTGCCTTGGTTCACAAGTCCTCATGTTACTCTTAGAGCAATAGAAGTAAGGCATCACCTAAATCTTATAATTATGGTCATTGCCAGGTTAAAAAAAAAAAAACTAGATTATGAAATGTTTCCTAAATTTAGTCACGGATACAAGTTGTACATTGATATAACACCTTATTTAAAATATGTGCTGGTTTTGTGGATTTATGTGTGTTTACACATTATTGTTCAAAACTGTTTTTTAAGGCATAGCCTGAAAATAGCTGTCAAGATGTTTAAGACCTTAGACAATCTGAAACAATTTGAGGTGAGAAGGAGGTCAAGACACATATATGTTGTTTCCACCTTAACTAAAGGCAGGATCCTGAACACTGTTGCAATGTTATGCACAAGATGATTTATCTTTTATGTTCCTAATAACTGTATCCTACCATCCACTTGTTCTACATAACTGAATCACCTCTTCAGTTTTCAGTGTAAGAGCTGAAGGGAAGGAGGAAGATGCTCTAAGCTAGCCACATCCAGCAGATTGGGGCCTCCTGGGCCAGGTCACCACCATTCCTGCCCCTTGACTGCCCAACCACCATTGGCATTTTCCACAATTCATCACTAGATTCCCTGGCTTCTGGTGGTGCACACGAAACTGGGTAAACTCACATGTGTTTGCCAAGTGACTGCATGAATTTTTAAAAATTGAAAAAATAATACTGGATCCTTAAGACTAAAAGAATAAAACAAGGATTACAGAGCTTTAAAATATATACAGTAATACAGTGTCCATGGAAATACAAGATTAACATTGGACTGCACACTTTCTATTCTCCCAAGTTGTTTAAAAAAAATAACAAACCATCCCATTTACCATAGGTATATTTACACATATGCACAGGTAGTGATTCTAAAACTTTGGAAAACACTTTGCATTTTCCTTGTGTTTCCTGAGTTTTCTATTGGCTCTTCAATATTACAGAGCTGTGAAAACTTCTGTATAAGTTGTATATTGTCGCCATAAGAAAGTACCACAAGCACAGTGGTTTGAAACAAAACAAATTCATTTATCCTGTAGGTCTGTAGGTCAGAAGTTCAATGTGGTCTCGCTGGGCTAAGACCAAGGTCTGTTAAAGTCAAGGCAAAGAAGTGATTTCCTTCTTTCCCAGTTTCCTGAAGGCCTTCCTTTATCTGGAAGCTAACAATGAGCATCTTTCAGACTCTTCTTAAGATTGTGATATCTCTCTCCAGCTGGGGAAAGTCCTCTGCTTTTAAGAACTCGTGTGATTAGACTGGACCCCATAAGGGCCACCTCCCCATACCTTGACAGGTAACATAGTCACAGGATCAAGGTTTCAGGACAAGGATTTCTTTGATGAGGAGCATTACTCTATGAACCACAGTTCCTTACATGGGCCCTCCTGGTGAATGCCTGGATTAGATTCCCCAAAAGGGAGGGTGGTCAGTGGGCATAGTCTGAGGAGTGGAGGAAGGAAAACTGGAGAACCAGAAAAACCTGGTGGCTGATTTCCTTTCAAACTGTTGCCTAGTGATTCCTGGGAAAATCATCTGGCTTGATTTGTGCCCCATCATACAAGGTTAGGATTTGCACTGTGCTTCTTTGAAATTCATTTTTATATCACCAGATCCACAGATTGGCATATTTGTGGCAAAAACAGAAACAAAGCTTGGACCACCATCTTTCCTTGTCCCAGTGTCTGGGCAAAGTGTCATCCAGGACAGACGAATGGCGGCAGGCACATTTATCCAGCTTTCAGCTTTGCAGTCATAAGCAGATACAGCCTCCCTAGAAACACCAGCATGAAACATCCTGGATGCTGCGGGGCCCCTGAGTGCTCAATTCAGCCTTGGTGTTAGTTCTTCCTTCATGTAAAGCTCTTATCTTCTTTTATAGTACATTTTGTTTCCTTCAATTGTGATTATTGGTTGAACAGAGAGAATTTAATTTGCTTAATTATAAAAGAATGTCTTTTAGATTTTAATAGGTTTTAAAAAGTAGATATGTCATATAAAGAAAATGTGTCATTGATTGTGTATATTGCACTCAAGTGTAATTCTACATTTTGAAGTACTTCTATACAGATCCTAGCCTGTTATATATTTCATTGCAATAAAATTGCCTTATTTTTTCTTACATTTTATTATTCCTTTTATACAATACAAAGGTACTGAATGTACTGTAAGATTTTGACTGCTTTTTTTCACTGCAGCTTTGCAAAGATTTAGTTGCATATTCATAACCACTGGTGACATGGTGCCAAGTGCTGAAACAATTATTCAGTGAATTCTTTGCATGACACTTCAGGGGAAATGATAGAAGTGCTGAAGCTGGGTTCTATTTTAAGACCTTTGGCTGATGATCATTAGTATTTCATAAAGGAACATTGCACAGCTATGGAAAGGTTCAAGACAATGAGAAACAAAGCACAGATGATTAGATAGAAGGAAAAATAACGTAGAGTATGGTGAAGACTGTTTCATAAACACTATCTTTATAATTGAAATCATTCAATTCTAGACTAAATACTCCAACTTATGTTATAAAAGTTAGTGTTTGTACCTATTTCATGAGAGCTAATATACAACCCCTAAAGATCTTATCTATTAAGTAATATAGGAAAAACAAAAGCCATCATATTGAAATGTTGTTCCAACTGACAAAAAAAAAAAAATGATAAGCAGAACTTCTTGTCTCAGCAGAAACTGAGGCAAATGAGTTTAAAGTTTTAATCAAGTTCTCACAGGGCTTCCCAGGTGGCTCAGAATCTGCCTGCCAATACAGGAGCCTCAGGAGACTCAGGTTCAGTTCCTGGGTCAGGAAGATACCCTGGAGGAGGAAATGGCAACACACTCCGGTATTCTTACTGGAATCATCCCATGGACAGAGGAGCCTGGTGGGTGGCAGTCCCCAGAGGTTGAAAAAGTCAGGCATGACTGTGCAACTGAGCATGCACGCATGCACCCAAGTTCTCACCGCTGGTAGTGCTAACCAGAAATCCAGTCTTCTTATTTCTTCCCCGCAATTGTTCTAGTGGGTTCACAGAAACATGCTGTTTATTGTGCAATAATCCCTGTTGCAATATGAGTTCATTTATCACAGTCCATTCTGAAGGAGACCAGACCTGGGTGTTCTTTGGAAGGAATGATGCTAAAGCTGAAACTCCAGTACTTTGGCCACCTCATCAAAGAGTTGACTCATTGGAAAAGACTCTGATGCTGGGAGGGATTGGGGACAGGAGGAGAAGGGGACGACAGAGGATGAGATGGCTGGATGGCATCACCGACTCGATGGAAGTGAGTTTGAGTGAACTCTGGGAGATGGCAATGGACAGGGAGGCCTGGCATGGTGCGACTCATGGGGTCACAAAGAGTCGGACACGACTGAGCGACTCAACTGAGGTGTTCACAATGAAAAGCAATGACACGAAAAATCCAGTGCTCAACCATTTAACCAGTTTTCCTTTGCATATTTGTTCAAACAGTATCTGAGTAATGGGAGAACATGATTCAGACGAGACCGTTTTTAAAGACAAACTTATTCTATGAGTTAGAGCCAATATCTTCTAATGAGCTGAGAAAAAATACATTGGAATTTTGCTTCTCAGCAGAAGCTCATGATTCCCATCTCTAAGAGAAGGGGAAGAGGCAAAGCAAAAATCAGCTCATAATGATTTCTTTAAAAATTACCAATTTGATTGTGGTATGCATGACATATAATATTTGCACATATTTAAAAGATTAAGCTTGAAGAATTTTAACATATGTATGGACCCATAAAACCATAGCCTCAATCCAGACAGTGAATAGACTCACTGGGCCCTTCATGTGAAATGAAATTTGCTCAGTTGTGTCTGACTCTTTGCAACCCCATGGACTACACAGTGCATGGAATTCTCAGGTCAGAATATTGGAGTGGGTAGCCTTTCCCTTCTCCAGGGAACCTTCCCAACCCAGGGATTAAACCCAGGTCTGCTGCATTGCAGGTGGATTCTTTACCAGCTGGGCCCTTCATGCCTTTTGATAAATCCTCCTTTTCATCACCCTTCACTTGACACTCCCTTCAGCCTCTAGGACCCAGGCATTTGCTGCTTTCTGTCACTATAGATTATTTTTAGTTACGAGAATTTTATGAGAATGGAATCATAACCTTTGCAGTCCTTTTTGCCTGGCTTCTTTCCCTCAGCACAGCTATTATGAGATTCACCCATGTGGTGGCATACATCAAGATGTCATTTCTTGTTATTGTTGAGTAGTATTCCATTGTATCCAAAGAATGAGGATTACATTGCTGTGTATTGGGCTCCTCAGGTGGCTTGGCGATAAAGAACCTGTTATCAATACAGGAAATGTGGATTTGAACCCTGGGTCAGGAAGATCCCCTAGAAAAGTAAATGGCTATCCACTCTAGTATTCTAGCTTGGGGAATCCTACAGACAGAGGAGCCTGGTGGACTACAGTCCATGGGTTTGCAAAAGAGCTGGACATGACTTAGTGATTAAACAACAACAAATATAAAATTAAGGGTAAAAAAGTAAAGTAGGAAAAAGAAACATAATATGTTATTTATCTAAGAAATAAATACAGAAAACAATGGAAAGAGAACCAAAATATATTTTCAGTAGTTATATGTTAGAGAAGAAAGGGAATCGAGCAAAGGAAATGGTGACAGAAGTAGACTTCTTTAAATGTACTTTATTTTATACATGTGACTTTGTAAACACAAAAATATTTGATGTAAACATGAATCAAATTTAAATTTAAAAATTTGCACCCATAATAAAGGCAAAAAGAAACAAATGAACCTGTGACACACTGATAACATAACTATACAGTGACTTCAAAATGCAGTTGACTACACATTCATGCAGGAAAATTCCAAAGGCAAAAAAAATGAAGACAAAATAAGGCTTAATATGTTTTCAGTAATAATATTGCTGCTACTGTCCTATAGTTATTCTAAGGCTGAGGGTATAACCAGCAGGACCCTGTGGGCCTTCCTAGAATAAGAATCCCCCAACCCTGACAAGTCCTCCTCCTGCCTGTTGCCTGTAAAAACTTTAGTCAAAGAATAAGTTTAGTCAGAGAAGTGAGAAAATGTGAAAGAAAGGAAAACAGTCAAGCAAGACAAAATAATACATTAGCCTTTAAACAAAGTCAGGGCTCTTTAGTTTTTCAAGATATTAAGACATGTCTTTTGAGCTGTTTTGCAGATAATGAAACCCTCACCAGGTGGAAGAAGTTAACTGTATGCTACCTACAAGGATATAGATCAAAGAACAGCTGGAACCAGAAGGTCAGTGATGTTGACTCCCAATTACCTCATAACCAGCCAATCAGAAGACTGTCCATGAGACGATCACACACACCCTCCCCCTCACCCTACCTTTTTAAAACCTTTCCCTGAAACCATTGAGTAATTCAGGACTCTGGGGGCACTGGCTACATGAACTTCTCACCTGGCCTCTGCAGGGCATACAGAGCTTTATTTCAGTGCAGCCTGGTGTTAGCAGATTGCTCTTACTGCCTACGGGCAAGGGGACACAAGTTTGATTCAGTAGCAGTAACTGCATATTGTAAAGCAAATGGGTAAACTGTAGTGGATTACTGAGAAGATGGTCCTTCAGCATAAGAGAAAGATGATGGATTGCACTCATCTCACATGCTGGTAAAGTAATGCTCAAAATTCTCCAAGCCAGGCTTCAGCAATACGTAAACTGTGAACTCCCTGATGCTCAAGCTGGTTTTAGAAAAGGCAGAGGAACCAGAGATCAAATTGCCAACATCCGCTGGATCATCAAAAAAGCAAGAGAGTTCCAGAGAAACATCTATTTCTGCTTTATTGACTATGCCAAAGCCTTTGACTGTGTGGATCACAATAAACTTTGGAAAATTCTGAAAGAGATGGGAATACCAGACCACCTGACCTGCCTCCTGAGAAATCTGTATGCAGGTCAGGAAGCAACAGTCAGAACTGGACATGGAACAACAGACTGGTTCCAAATAGGAAAAGGAGTACATCAAGGCTGTATCTTGTCACCCTGCTTATTTAACTTACATGCAGAGTACATCATGAGAAACGCTGGACTGGAAGAAACACAAGCTGGAATCAAGATTGCCCGGAGAAATATCAATCACCTCAGATATGCAGATGACACCACCCTTATGGCAGAAAGTGAAGAGGAGCTAAAGGGCCTCTTGATGAAGGTGAAAGAGGAGAGTGAAAAAGTTGGCTTAAAGCTCAACATTCAGAAAATAAAAATCATGGCATCCGGTCCCATCACTTCATGGGAAATAGATGGGGAAACAGTGGAAACAGTGTCAGACTTGATTTTTTTGGGCTCCAAAATCACTGCAGATGGTGACTGCAGCCATGAAATTAAAAGACGCTTACTCCTTGGAAGAAAAGTTATGACCAACCTAGACAGCATATTCAAAAGCAGAGACATTACTTTGCCGACTAAGGTCCGTCTAGTCAAGGCTATGGTTTTTCCTGTGGTCATGTATGGATGTGAGAGTTGGACTGTGAAGAAGGCTGAGCGCCAAAGAATTGATGCTTTTGAACTGTGGTGTTGGAGAACACTCCTGAGAGTCCCTTGGACTGCAAGGAGATCCAACCAGTCCATTCTGAAGGAGATCAACCCTGGGATTTCTTTGGAAGGAATGATGCTAAAGCTGAAACTTTAGTACTTTGGCCACCTCATGCGAAGAGTTGACTCACTGGAAAAGATTCTGATGCTGGGAGGGATTGAAGGCAGGAGGAGAAGGGGACGACAGAGGATGAGATGGCTGGATGGCATCACCGACTCGATGGACGTGAGTCTGAGTGAACTCCAAGAGATGGTGATGAACAGGGAGGCCTGGCATGCTGCAATTCGTGGGGTCGCAAAGAGTCAGACATGACTGAGCCACTGAACTGAACTGAACTGAACTGAAGATAAATTACATTAAAAAAAATAGCATATAACCTGAATTTAAACTCTAAAATAAAATATATCATAAACTAATACAAAATTGATATGCATTTCCTAGGTCTGTCTGTTTACTGAAAGAGAAACCAATTCATTACCAACAGTCCCCTCTAATATCAATATTGTGGCCTGTAAGTAACATTTCTCTTTAAAGAATACCAATGCTCCTTGAGCAACAAAATACAAAGAAACTATAAGGGAACTAAAAATAACTGTGTGCAGGCACAGTTGGGACAAATCACCAAATCACGTACAACAAGATATAGAAAGAACAGAAAACCCACCAGCTGCCCCTTTTGAGGAGCCGGGAATACCACCAAAGCACTGGCAAGCCACCTAAGCCACGTCTCCAGCCCAGCCTGACCCACGGGTCTGCCTCTACCTGCACCCTGTTTAAGAGTTCGCCCCCTCCCCGCTCAGGGAGCAAGGAAGCGAAACTGGCACTTGTCTTCCTTCCTTTTTGCTGCAGCACGAGTCCCAGCAAAGCCCTGCCTGAAGTCTTGGTCTGGCCTCTTATCAATTTCTATTGATTAAAGAGTCTAAGAATCCTGATTGCTAACAGATTGAAACACATCCACTATGTAAAAAGACATGAGTATATACTGTTACCTTAGCAACATGGAAGGTTTCACAAGAACAACCTCCGTGAAACTGCTGGATGCTATGGAACCTGTTAGTATACTATATATTTGAAGACAATAAGAAATTACTCTTCACTGATTTTTTAAAAAATTTATCTTCAAATATATAGTCAGTATTCAAATGTTCTTGATTGTTTCATGATTTTTTTTACACTTATTCTAAATAAAGATTGAAATAAAGTACATGTCTTTGTGCAATGTATGTTTTCAGTTCAGTTCAGTTCAGTTGCTCAGTCGTGTCTGACTCTGCAACCCCCGTGGACTGTAGCCTACCAGGCTCCTCCACCCACGGAATTTTCCAGGCAAGAGTACTGGAGTGGGTTGCCATTTCCTTCTCCAGTCCATCAAATGTAATGTATGTCAAATATATAAAAATGTATGTTTTAAGTCTCTTTTAATCAGTGGGATCACTTTCCTCTGTTATCTTGGCACTTTATTCATGGAAGATGAATGGACTTACCTTGAAAAGTTTCCTATAGTTTGGATTTGTTGACATAAGTCATTAATATCTTCCTCTGTTCCTCATGTTTCATGGAACTAGGTTATTAGATCTGGAGATGATAAGCTTACATTTGACTTTCTTTCCTTTTTTTTGTTAAGATAACTTCATGAGTGGTGGCATATAGCTTTAAAACTAACTGGTTCCACAGCATCCTGCAATTTTGCTGAGGTTGTTGTTTTGAAACCTTCCATGTTGTTAAGGTATCAGTATTTACTTACGTGTTTAAATATAGTTCCCTGGTGGCTCAGACGGTAAAGCATCTGCCTGCAATGCAGGAGACCCGGGTTTGATTCCTGGGTCAGGAAGATCCCCTGGAGAAGGAAATAGCAATCCATTCCAGCACTCTTGCCTGGAAAATCTCATGGATGGAGGAGCCTGGTAGGCTACAGTCCATGGAGTCGCAAAGAGTCAGACACGACTGAGCGACTTCACTTTCACCTCAAATATAGTGAATGTGTTTCAATCTGCTATCAACCAGAGTTCTTGGACTCTTCAATCAATAGAAATTGATAAGAGGCCAGGAAGATTGAAGGCAAAAGGAGAAGAGGGCAGCAGAGGATGAGATGGTTAGATGGCATCACCAATTTAATGGACATGACTAGGGCAAACTCTAGGAGGTAGTGAGGGACAGGGAACCCTGGCTTGCTGCAGTCCATGGGGGTCCCAAAGAATCTGATACAAGTTAGCAACTGAACAACACAAAGTTCATTGATTTAGGCATGATTATTTACAAATAAAATCTTGTGATGTTTGGGACTTAAATAATAATCAAATAATAAAAATAATCCAGGGTGAGAAAGGGGAGTAGTATACATGAAACAAAATTAACCATGAGTTCAAAATTGTTAAAACGGGATGATAACTAAAGAGTTCATTATAACATTCCCTCTAGAGTTTTTATAATAACTTTTAAATAAAGCAAATCAAAACATAAAAAAATCTAAAAAAAAATCCTCTCAAATAATATACAAATAAAAGACAATGTAATACATTAAATACATAAATATACATCAATACATAAAATACATAAAAATGAATGAGATAATAATGATACTTTTAAAATAAATTCTTTGCTCACTATTGAGATTGCTAGGGTACAAGCTCATTATTTCTGAAGATCTGTAAATACTGAGAGAAAACATTGTATAACCGAGTAACTTTTGCCTTGTTGGAGGTTTATAGGAACACAGCATCCACACCTACTCAAAGAGCTACAAGAACAAAGGATTACAGCACCAAGAAGCTTGCAACAATGAACCACATCCCTTCCCTTTTTAATAGAAGTCTATATTCTAACTTGGGTAAGATGGTCTTTGAGATACTAGGCCACCTTCTTCTTGGTGTGCTGGCTTTTCAGATGAAGTCGATATTCTTTGCCCCAATAGTCTGTCGATTTTTTTGGCCTGTCATGAGGTGAGTAGTACAACCTGGACTTGGGGAAATAGAATAACAGGTAACAAAAAGTGGGAGATAAATAATTTCCAAAACTGTGTTTTGTAAACTCCAGTGAAATAGTGGAACTGGCAGCATCAGTGGCTGATAAAAACCATTAGGTAAAGTGTTGCAAAGAACTTTACAGTGTGTGAAGTGAGTTCATGGCACTTGAACCTCTTTCTTATTCTTAATGTTAGTAAACACGGGACAACCTGGCAGGGTGTGCTTCTGATATGATGCAATAGAAAGCATCTTGCCACTTATAAAGTATTCCTAACCATAAAGCTGTCCTATAGCCTAAGGAAGACTCTCTGTGGATCGACCATCAGCTTCAGAATATGCAGGAGGGAAGCAGTAATTCAAATCCAAAGTATAAGATGAATCTTAGGACACAGGATGCAATTTCTTTGACAAAGGCATAGCAAAGGGGGTGGGGTGTGGGTGTTCTTGAGGAAAAAAAGGCTCAGGAGACCTGCAGGCCATATGCAGTACGGGCCTTGCCTGCATCCTGATTCAAACAGTCTAATCTTTAAAAAGACCTCTTTACTCTTTGTAGGACAATCCAGGAAACTTGTACATTGATCAGATATTAGATAAAGATGATAAGGAATTACTGTTTTTTGAGGGGGTTGTGATACTAGTGTTCTGCTTTTGTTAAACAAAGCCATCATCTCATAAAGGTACCTACTTAAATATTTGCAAGTGAAATGAAGTGGTGTTTGCTTTAAAATACACCAGCCCTCCCCAGAAAAAGTGGTGGAAGACAGAAGAAATGGAAAAACTCAGTGAACTTGTGACACAGTAAGAGTAGGAAGGAAGTGGTTTTTGGAGCCACTTGATGAGTTCTCGGCAGTTCAGTGTTCTGTGCAATCAGCTTATAACATTTTTGAAAATTCCATTAAAATTTGAAAAAGAAAAAAACTACTTCTTTGTTCAATGTGATATATCAATTACCAACTGTTACAAGAGCATAATTAATGTTCAGTTTTCTGCTTTTAGAAAACATATGTAAAATCAAATTCTGAAATTAATTTTTCTTTTTTCTTCATCCTTATGGAGCTTGGAGTCATATTTTTATTGCACCATACAAATGTTTTCAGAATTCCAAGAAGCAGAGTATAGGTTTCATCTGGCAAAGAGCAAGCAGCCTCATTTATAAGGCTATGTTTAAAAGTGATTAAAGTACAAATGGATGTACTGGAAGCTAGTAAGTGTGAATGTTGGAGCAGTTAATGAAAACAGTCTTTAGGGGGTTTATATATAAAAGATGGAGGGGGCAATGGTATATAAAAGAAAGGAAAAAAAAAAAAACAAACTCACTCCACATTCTCACCTTAGCCATGGAAAACCTTTGTGATGATGCATTCTATGTTCAGATTACTTACTCACAGAAAAGTCCTGAAATACCATCACACCAAGTGCCTAATGACGTATTAATCCCTGAACGCTCACCGCAGTCTCGGCTGCAGACTTTGGTCTCTGCACTGGGAGGGCTGGAGAAGACAGCCTGTCTTAGATAAAGGAGGATAAAGCCCCCAGACATGGGACTGTCCACTGGGGCGCCGGTCTCGCTGATTCCAAGCTCATGAAGATATGAGAGGACCAGAGAAGACATGCTAAGTGAGATTCTTTTTAAATGGTTGCTTTTCTTCCCTTTTGATGTGTCTGTGTCTTAAACCATGGGAAAATGAATTCCACAAACAACTTTCTCAGGGTCCATTCTTCCCACCACTGTGAGATCTTGCGGGGTAAGCCGTCCGCAGTCCTCTGAACTGGCTGTACAGAAGCAGCTGGCGCGTGAGTCTAGGATATAGAACTCAAACCCGGCTGCTAGCATATTGCTCCTTGGCAACTGAAACAGGTCTAATCTGCTCTGGGGAGAGCCGAACCTCCGCAGTAATTTGTCTCATCTGCTCGGCTCCTGCCCCTGTGTTAATCAGTTCTGCAGAGCTGCCGCAGAATCCTGGAGCTGTACAGAGCGAGTCCTGGAGCTGTACAGAGCGAGTCCTGGAGCTGTACAGAGCGAGTCCTGGAGCTGTACAGAGCGTGTACTGGAGCTCGCTCACTTGTGCACGCCCGGGACTGTGGTGCCAGAGAAGGGCGTGTCTCCCTTCCAAAAGCAGCAAAAAACACAATGATCCAGTTTATCAGAACTGAATTTTTTATTTTTAACTAAAGGGAGAGGAGGGGAAAAATGACCCTGTAATAAGTTTATCCAAGGGCTTCATGGAGTCTATTTCTGTTTCCCTCCTGTCAGACAAACTGCACTTCCAGTGAGAAGCAGGGAGTAAGGGTAACTGAGCTCAGGTTTGGCTGGTCCCTGCTCAGAAGCCAATAGCTGAGGGGCAAGTGTCAGCAGAAAGGAAAGGTGCTTTGTTCAGAAAAGTCAGCAACCCAAAGAGAAGCTGGACTGTTATCCAGGGACCAACTCTGAAGATGATGCTCAGCCAGGAAAATTTTAAATGGAAAAAGGGGAAACAATCTTAATCATTAAGGTGAGAGGTTGGATTCATCATCATTTTTCCATTTTGTGCAGACCTGCTGACTTCTGCTTATCTTCTTTTGGATGCTGAGTTACCTACGTGATCTGCGTGCAAGTTTGCTAAGGGGGTAGCCGAGGGTAGAGAGTTAGTCATTCTTTAACTACATAATTCTTCATTCTTACTCTGTTTAATCCAGGAAAGAAGTCAAAAGATTAGGCAAGGCGTTGTGTATATTCAGTAGAGCAAAATCAGGAGTTAGGTTCGGGTTAAAATGTTTGGTTAAAAGTTAGGTTAAAATGTTACCTAGCGATCTCATTTTTATAATTAAGGTCTGAGGAAAACAGATAGGCAAACAGGAAAGGGACAAAGGAACCGCTTACAAAACCCCACTTGTCAGACATCACTCCATATCTATGAGATTAGGGGAAAAGTTACCTTCTATAACTTTCTCATACTGACAGGGCCGTTTTCTTAGAAAAGATGTTGATGTGAGTCTGCAGCACCTCTTTGCTGACAATTTTAGTTGCCTGCTTACATATGTGGACAGAACAAGCTACAGTTATTCTAATGCCTACAAAGATACAGATTATTATGAGCAACGGTGTTAATCCATTCTTCCATCAGACACTGTGACTGTGATTCTATTGTCCCCATCATTGACTGTTTGATCCTGTTCATCTGTGATGCTGGGGGTCTGGGAAACTTCAGGTTTTCTACAAACAAGAGAGAGGGGACATAGGGATGTTAGTACTTAGAGGGGCGGCAGAGGGTTCTTTTCGGTCTGGTTAGTAACCCTTGAACTGATGTCCCTCAGCAGTTTTTCTCCTGAAGTCTTGTTTGCTGTGTTCCTTGTCATTCACAAAGATGCTGACAGAAGAGCCTCCAGGCAGTTTGGTTTTTTTTTTTTAAGGCTTAGACAACCTTTTTATTTTTTATTTATTTATTTTAATTGGAGGCTAGTTAGTTTATAGTATTGTATTGGTTTTGCCATACATCAACATGAATCTGCCACGGGTGTACATGTGTTCCTATCCTGAATTCCCTCCCACCTTCCTCCCCACCTCATCCCTCTAGGTCATCCCAGTGCACCAGCCATGAGCACTCTGTATCATGCATCGAACCTGGACTAGTGATTCATTTCCCATATGATAATATACATGTTTCAATGCCATTCTCCCATATCATCCCAACCTTGCCCTCTCCCACAAAGTCCAAAAGCTTGTTCTATACACCTGTGTCTCTTTTGCTGTCTTGCATACAGGGTTATCGTTACCATCTTTCTAAATTCCATATAAATGCATTAGTATACAGTATTGCTGTTTTTCTTTCTGGCTTACTTAACTCTGTATAATAGGCTCCAGTTTCATCCACCTCATTAGAACTGATTCAAATGTATTCAATGGCTGAGTAATATTCCATTGTGTATATGTACCACAGCTTTTTATCCATTCATCTGGTGATGGACATCTAGGTTGCTTCCATGTCCTGGCTATTATAAAGAGTGCTGTGATGAACATTGGGGTACATGTGTCTCTTTCAATTCTGGTTTCCTCGGTTTCTTATATTTTAGATTCAAAACCAACAAGCTCGTATCTCACTGAACCACTGTAGTCCTGGACATGGGGGCATTTTTCTTTCATGGGCCCGTCCTCGCTCAGCATTCAATGTGGCTCTTGTTCTGCTTTGGCTCCCCAGTTCCCCACACCTGTTAGAGGAGTGGGTCTTTAGTGAAGAGTCTGGAGTGTGGTTAAGCGGAACTACTTGCTGAATAAACACAAATGAAGGGATTTTACAAACACAGGAAAATATCAGCAAGGAAAATGGGCAATACAAATCTACCTACTCATGGAATTCTCAAGAGACTGTGGTGTGCAATACACAAAGGAGAGAAATGGCCAGAGAACACACAATGCTTAAAATCACCCTCCCACACAGTGCAGATAAACCATATTTGAATTGGGGTGTTTGTTTGTTTTTGCTGTTGACTTGCCATATCAACACAGGCTTGACTAACCACATTCTCCCAAAATGTCTTTTCTGCTATCTGATAACAGCTATTAAGCTCCACAAAGCAACACAAAGAAAGATGCAGGATTAGTGATCCCAGAGTGACCACATTTCCAGCCCCTGCAAAGCTGGCTTGCTGATGATTGAATGGCCTGCAGCCCAAGCCCCATGTGGTCTACCTTGGTACCAGAAGCAGGCACCCTGTAGCATTGTTTAAACTCTCTGCCTTGCTCTTTCTCCAGTGCGTCTGCTGCAGAAGTCAGGAGAGGGGCGTCGCACACTGACAGCTTCGCCAGGGGAAGCAAGTGAGGACAGAAAGCGTTTCCTGAGCCCAGGGCACCCTCAGCTGAGAGGACAGAAGAGCAGTAGTCCCTCTGGTGCAGCTTGAGATTCAGGGCAACTAACTCGGCTGATTCTCTTTTTGGCCACATCTTCATTCTCCCCTTTAAATAAATGGCCTTACTGAGATTTACTGTGGGTCCCAGTGGCTCTGGTTTTCCTTATATTTTAGTTCCCCAGAACTGTTCACTTACCCTGGGTTTCTCTTTTGAGGCTTGAGTCCTGAGTCCACCACGGGCCATTGTTTGGTGGTTAATTTACCCAAGTGTGGCCATCCTTCAGGAACCACAGAATCCTTGATTCAGAGTTCTCTGCCCACCGTCTGCAACATGCCCTCACCCTCACCTGGCTCTCACTGTCTCCCTGAAAGTTTGTGGTGTGGCCAGAGGCACTTATTATAAGAAAGTGCTGGGCCTTGTTTGGGGTCCAAACTGTATTTGCTGTAACTTCCACCCCTCACGCTAGTGGTGCCATCCAAGGAGACAGAGCAAGTCAGCTTGGCCCCGCTCCTCAGGGCTCGTAAATGCCATGCCCCTGCATCCAAGGGATGACAAACATCACACCCTGCCCCCCCTTCAAATTGGCCCACCAGTTATTCCTCATATGGTTGGGTTTCTTCCTGTGGTCTCACTTCTGCTCCCTACAGTCCCCCAGCGGCACTCCTGGTATGCTTGACCTTTGCTGAGATTAATGGTTAAGACCAATCCATCAAAGATGGCCTGTGTGTCTCCTCTGTGCAAGGTACTGCCAAAGGCATGGGCACACAAAAGTAAATGCATCCTATTCTTACCTCCAGGAGGTCACATTCTTGATGGAGGGGTGTAGGACATGCAAAGCCAATCATAGAAGACATGGTTAAAATGTTTTCAGAAAACAGGACCAGTTTGGAGTCAGACTGAGGTTTTGTAAGAGGAATGAGACTTTAGCAAAGTGACAAGGACTTCGGGGGCTCCCAAGTAGAGGAGGCAGTATGTAGGAAATCCTATAAGCATGGCATGTTCAGAGAAGTATAGAGACAATAGATTAGCAACGCATAAAATACTAGAGGAGAGTGTGGTGTCAACTGGTAGGAGGAGAGTTGCTATGGACTCCTGGTTGGGTAGGGGGTCTAATGTATGTGTTTTTTCCTATACCACTAAGCACTTCTTCAATACCAGCTAGGTGTCCTACAATTCAACTACATTCTAACATGATCTACCTGGAGATAGATTTAGATTTCATGTGTTAAGTGTTCAATCTCACAAGACCACCCAACACCACCACCACTTCAGATGCCAATTGCAAATCCAGGTGGTCCCTGTGCTTCTGACCAACTAGCTATAGGTTGGAAGTTCCCACAGCCCTCTCCTTGGGTTCAACAGACTTGCTAGAATAGCTTCTGTGTGTGTGTGTGTGTGTGTGTGTGTGTGTGTGTGTGTGTGTGTGACTCAGTCATATCTGACTCTTTGCGACTCCATGGATGATAGCTCTCCAGGGTCTTTCTATGGACTTCTCCAGGAAAGAACACTGGAGAAGTTTGCTACTCCCTTCTCCAGCGTATCTTCCCAACCCATGGATTGAACCCAGGTTTCCTGCATTGCAGACATATTCTTTACTCTTTGAGCCACCAGAGAATCCCCTAGAACCAAGAAAAAAATTTTATCCATTAGATAACCTGATTATTTTAAAGAGATATCATTAAGAACAGCCAGATGCAAGAAATATGCATGACAAAGTACATGGGAAATAGTGTGGTTCTTTCATTCCTTCTTCAGATCTGTCACACTCTCAGCATCTCCACATGCTCATCATCTTAGAAGCTTCTTGAACCCAGTCCTTTGGGTATTTAGGAGAGGCTTCAGCACACAGTCATGATTGGACCACTGGTAATTGATTCAACCTCTAGCAGCTTTCCTCTCCTCAGAGGTCAGGTGCTGGTACCAAAAGTTCCAACCCACTAGTCATGATTGTTTCCCCTGGCAAGTAGACACCATCCTGTGGTTATCTAAGAGCTTTCCCTAAATTAACATAAAATCAGGAGTGGTTGAAATATCAGGACACTTTTCCTTCTCTTATCACCTAGGAAATGTCAGGAGTTGTGAGTTCTGTGCCAGAAATAAGTATGAAGACTAGTCCCTGGATGAAAATGAGGCAAAGCCATAAACTCTCCATAAACCACACACATATGCAATGGTAAAGGTTGAAAATGTAAGTAGTTAAGGGAGCTTAAGCACAATCTTGAGCCAATAAGTTGTTTGTAAAAACAAGGGGAAAATATATAAGTAGGGATAACAGAGGCTGTGCAATGCAGAGAAAATAGATACATAGAATTAGTCCAATCAACAAATAACCACACCAGGAAGGGAAGAAGGGATCAATAGTCATAGGTGCTACAATATATTCTCTAAAACATCTAATGTCAAATAATAAGAAATGTGATAAAATATAGAAATGATCCCTAAAAGGACAATCTTTCTTGAGACCAGAGGTTTGGATTAGAGGAATGTGTACAATCTTTTGAATCTGTTATAAGATGGAGCAAAATCTTAATGAATTATGATATCCAGCTGTGGGATATGCTAGTTAATTGGTGTTTCTGGCCAAAACTTTTTCTGATTCTTACAGTTAAGGAGGCTCTGAAAATGCATGCAGTGGCTTCTTACTAAGGTAACAATGGCAGAGCAACTCTATGTATCTCCTTTCCCACTATTTAAGACTCTACTGTATGATATAATGATATTGTTTTCAGTATTATACTTGTGCTGTCTGGTGGGTAGGGCTAGAAGTATTTGATCTCTTCTGGGATAAATATGCAATAATTCCTCTTTGAACTAATAAAATGAGAAATACTGAACAAACTAAGAAATATGAGACATGCAAAGAAACAGAAAAGGGTGAAGAAAGAGTGATCCCTACACAGGGAAAGTAGCAGCGGTAGAAATGGCCTTTGAGAAGACACACACATTGGACATAGCAGAGAAATACTTAAAAGCAGTTATTACAGATATGTTGACAGAACTAAAGGGAATCATGTTTAAAGAATTAAAGAAAGACATGATAACAACTCATCAAAAACAGAATAGCAACAGAATTTAAAAAAACTAGTTCAGATGTTGGAGTAAAAAAATACATAATAACTTAAATGAAAAAAATCAGAGTGATTCAGTGGAAGATTTGAGTTGGCAGAGGAAAGAATCAGCAAACTTGATAAATTAATAGACATTGTGCAGACTGAAAAACAGGAAGAAAAAAATAAACAGAGTCTCAGGAATGTGGGACAGTATAAGCAAATTGAGATAAACATAATGGGAATAACAGATAGAAATGAGAGAGAAGGGGCAGAAAAAATAGAGAAATGATGGCTAGAAATTCCTCATATTTGATTTTAAACAAACCCTCTAAATTACACGTCCAATAATCTGAGTGAGCTTCAAACAAAGAATTTTACAAAGAAGTCTTTGCCTGGACAAAGCCACAGATGAAGAGACAGCTTTTCAAGCAGCAAGACACATTTCATGACTTCGTATGTGAAGACACAAAATCCATGCATGCAATTTACCATATAAAAGAGGACCGCAATAATAGGAATAGTTGACTTCTCTCTAGAAATCATGGGTGATGTGGAGCATTGGCCAAGATGGCAGAGTAGGAAGATTTCCCCCTATGGGTACACCAAAATTACAACTATTTACAGAGAAACTATCAAAGAGAGCAACTTGGAAGCTAGCAGAAAAGACCTACAATTAAAGATGTAAAGAAGAAACCACAAGATGAGTAGAAAGGGAGAGACACGGGAGAGTCAAGACCCACACTCCTGAGCAGGCAACCTACGAATGGGAGGATAATCACAGTTGCGGAGGTTATTCCCAGTGACTGAGGGGTCCAAGCCCCACAATGGGCTCCCCCGGGTACTTTCAACAGGAAGATGAGCCCCAGGAAGGCATAACCTGAGAGCCAGAGGGCTGTTAAAGGGTGTGCGTGCATGTGCCACACACACACACACACACACACACACACAATCTCACAAGCTTTGAGACTCAGGGCAGAAGAAATAATTTGAAAGGAAGCTGGGTCAAAACAAACTTGTTGATCTCAGAGAAGCCCCCTGGTGAAGCAGGAGGCAGCCAGAACTCCCCTGGGGTCAAAGACACTGGTGGCCGCCATTATCAGGAGCTCAGTCTACCGCGAGGACGCTGGTACTGGCAAGCACCACTTTGGAACTTTCCTTGTAGCTTTATTAGCTCTGGAATTTGGCTCCAGCCCCCACCTGTGGGTTGACTACTGCTCTGGGGCATCCAGTTCCCCTGGCCAGTCATTCTGGGACTCGGCCCACTCACCAGTGGGCAGGCACTAAACTGGGGCCCCACAAGAACCAAATGCAGTCCATCAGCAGGCTGACATCAGCTCTACCCCTTGGGGGCCAAGCCAGCCTCTTCACTGGTGGGCAGCTCCAAACTCTGGTGGGCAGTCACACCTCCCACGATTGCTAAATTGTAGCAGTGTTGTTGTTGTTGTTTTTGGAGGGGGAGAAGATCTGTTTCCTAAGACAAAGGATATAAAAGCAAAAATAAACAAATGAGACCTATTTAAACCTAAAAGATTTTGCACAGTAAAGATAACCATCAACAAAGTGAAAAAGACATTCTGCTGAATGGGAGAACATATTTGTAAATTTTATGTTTGATAAGGGGTTAATATCCAACATATATGCAAAGCTCATACAACTCAACATCAAAACAACAAACAACCCAATTAATAGATGGCCAGGAGACCTAAATAGACATTTTTCCAAAAGGACACGCAGGTGACCAACAGGAACAAAGAAAAAATGCTGAACATCACCAATCAGCAGGGAAAAAAACTGCAAATCAAAACCACAATAATATGTCACCTCAAACCTGTCAGAATGGCTATCATCAAAAAGAACACAAAAAACAAATTTTGGTGAGGATGTGGAGAAAAGTGAACCCTCCTGCACCACTGGAAATGTAAATTAGCTCAGCCACTGTGGAAAAAAAGTATGGAGGTTCATAAAAAAATAAAATGCACCTACCATGTGACCCAGTAGTTTTACTCCTGGATATATCCAAAGCAAACAAAAACAGCTTTATGAAAAAATACATACACTCCAATGTTCATAGCAGCATTATTTACAATAGCCAAGGCATGGTAGCAATATAAGTGTCCATCAACAGGTGAATGGATAAAGACATGGTATGTATATGTGATATGTATATGTGGTGTGTGTGTGTGTGTACATATGTATCTGTTGGAATAAAGCTCCACCATAAAAAGATGAAATTTTGCCATTTCCAACAACATGGATGACTAGGAGGATATTATGCAAAGTGAAATAAGTCAGACAGAGAAAAATGAACACTGTATGATATCACTTATACATGGAATCTAAAAATATAGCAAACTGGTGAATGTAACAAAAAGAAACAGATTCACAGATATAGAGACAATACTAGTGGTTACCAGGTGGGAGCTGGGAATGAGGGAGGGGAAGCACAGGGGCGAGGAAGTTTAAGGTACAGAGCAGTATGTATGAAATAAATAAGCTACAAGGATATGTCACACAGCACAGAGAATATAGCCAATATTTTATAATAAATACAAATATAGCTTAACCTTTAAAATTGTGAATCACTGTGTTGTGTACCTGAAAGTTATACAGTATTGTAAATCAACTATACCTCAATAAATTTTTAATTAAAAATAATAAAGATTAACACAGCATTCTTAACATTAAAAAATACATTAAATTTAACACAGATCCCAGATCAAAAGTGTCATTTAAATATAACATCAGTAGCATAAATTAGCTTGTGATTTGGCCATTATTATTGCCTATACATTGGTATCCAAGACATACAAATGTATTTTTCTGAAGGGCAGGAAAAATGGAATAGAATTAATATGACTATAATTCAACAAATTTTTAAATAAAAGAATAAAAGAAGTTGTAGAAAATAATTTTGAAAGGACTGGTTGTATTTGAGATTTTGGCTAAGCAAACTAAATTCAGAGTCAAAGTAAAAATAATACAAATTTAAAAAAAAAAAATGAATGTTGTGGTGTAAAAAATATTGATTGTCACATAGCCATTAAATGGGAGACAAATGATATCATTTTGAGGTGAAACTAATGAAGCCTATGTAAAAATGAAAGGTGATGGAGGTGTTATTAATAGATAATTAGTATAAATGCACCATCTCAAATAAAAGGCAAACTATCATATAAGCAAAAAGAACTACAAAAACAGTAAAGGAAAGAGGGAAAAAGACAACATAAAAATACACACAGTAAATATGACATAATACATGTAAGCAATATGATAAAATATGTCCATGTCAATCAAACATATCACTTAACCAAATATGTGAAAGGGCAGGGACTTCCCTGGTGGTACAGTGGAGAGGAATCCACCTGCCAACACAGAGGAAATGGGTTCGATCTCTGGTCCAGGAAGATTCCACATGCTGTGGGGCAACTAAGCCCATATGCTCCAGAGCTCATGCTCTACAGAAAGAGCAGCGGCTGCAGTAAGAAACTCATGCACGACAACAAAGATCATCCCCTACTTGCTGCAACTAGAGAAAACTCCTAGGCTGTAGTGAAGACCCAGTACAGCCAAAAATCAAATAAAATAAATTAAATCATATATAGACACACACACACACACACACACACACACACACACACACACACACATATATATATATATATGTAAAAGGACTTATCTTGCCTATTCAAGTTAAAAATATGATTTTTATACTGGTTCATAAAGCTAACAAATGATTATGCTCTATATAAGAGAGATGCCTACAATGAGTAAATTATAAAGTGTAAAGATAAAAGGAGTTGGACTGTGAAGAAAGCTCAGTGCCGAAGAATTGATGCTTTTGAATTGTGTTGGAGAAGACTCTTGAGAGTCCCGTGGACTGCAAGGAGATCCAACCAGTCCATTCTAAGGAGATCAGCCCTGGATGTTCTTTGGAAGGAATGATGCTAAAGCTGAAACTCCAGTACTTTGGCCACCTCATGCAAAGAGTTGACTCACTGGAAAAGACTCTGATGCTGGGAAGGATTGGGGGCAGGAGGAGAAGGGGACTACAGAGAATGAGATGGCTGGATGGCATCATGGACTCGATGAACGTGAGTCTGAGTGAACTCCGGGAGATGGTGATGGACAGGGAGGCCTGGCGTACCGCGATTCATGGGATCACAAAGAATTAGGACACAACTGAGCTACTGAACTGAACTGAAACGTGTATAGCAGACAGCAAGCAGGGGGTACAATAAGGACAAGCAGGACAGGATAAAATTCAGGCCAACAATTATTAAACTGTCTAGACAGAGACCCTTCACAATACAAATGACATTTAGCAACAAATATGGGGCTTTCCAGGTGGTGCTAGTAGTAATGAACCTGCCTGCCAATGCAAGAGACATAAAAGACACAGGTTCAATCCCTGGGCTGGGAAGATCCCCTGGAAGAGGACACAGCAATCCACTCCAGTATTCTTGCTTGGAGAATTTCATGGACAGAAGAGCCTGGTCGCCTACAGTCCATATGGTTGCAAAGAGTTGGACACAACTGAAGGGACTTAGGCTGGAAGCAAGAACACATATAAATATAGATATTTAAATAGAAGGCCAAACTACATGATTAACATTATAGGTATTATGAATTTTAGAGAATGCAAATTTTCATTTCAAGAGTACATATAATATTTAGCCATCTATTAGCCATCTATTCTTAGGTATAAAGAAAATTGAAATAAATTTCATAAAATAAAAATAATAAATAAAAAGTGTTTCACCACAGTGCAGTGGCAGTAGAAATGAGTTAAAACATCCAGCTGGGTAGTTAAAAATATCTCAACAATTCTTAAGTAAAAACATTGATATTCCAACATGTATTTGGAAATCTATGGGATGAACTTTAAGCAGTGATAAAATTTTTAACATAGTTTCAAATATTTAGAAAAGAATAATGAAAAAAATGAATTAAACCACTAACTGAAAAAAAGAAAAAGGAAGAAGCAAATCAAAAGAGAGAAGCAGAAAACGAAGTAGATAACAGAAAAATAGTATTTGAAATCCATTTTAAAAGTGACTCTGAAAAATCAATAATATAATCACCTTATATATCTCAATCAAGATGATAAGACACTAAAACATAGGAAATTTCTAAAACTATGAGACCATTTTATTCAATACTAGGCCAATAAAATTGAAAAACTAATTGAAATCAACAATTTTTTTAGAAAAGTCAAAATTAATCAAAATTAGTTCTTCAGTCACTCTGTCTATCAGATCTAATCCCTTGAATCTATTTGCCACTTCCATTGTATAATTGTAAGGAATTTGATTTAGGTTGTACTTGAATGGTCTAGTGGTTTCCCCTACTTTCTTCAATTTAAGTCTGAATTTGACAATAAAGAGTTCATGATCTGAGCCACAGTTAGCTCCCAGTCTTGTTTTTGATGACTGTATAGAGCTTCTCCACCTTTGGCTGCAAAGAATATAATCAATCTGATTTCAGTATTGACCATCTGCTGATATCCATGTGTAGAGTCTTCTCTTATGTTGTTAGAAGAGGGTGTTTGCTATGACCAGTTAGTCCTCTTGTCTAAGCCTTGTTAGCTTTTGACCTGCTTCATTTTGTACTCCAAGGCCAAATTTGTCTGTTACTCCAGGTATCTCTTGACATCCTATTTTTGCATCCCAGTTCCCTATGATGAAAAGGACATCTTTTTTGGGTTTTATAGAAGGTCTTGTAGGTCTTCGTAGAACTGTTCAACTTCAGTTTCTTCAGCATTACTGGTCGGCCAATCTATGTTCAATGGAGGATGCAGGATGCATGGGGCTGATGCACAGGATGATTCAAATAGAGGATGTGGGGTGGGAGGTGGGAGGGGGCTTCGGCATTGGGAGATTGTGTTCACCTATGGCTGATTCGTGTCAATGTATGGCAAAACAAATACAGTACTGTAATTAAAAAAATAAATAAATTAAAAAAAAGAATTACTGTGATATTGAATGGTTTGCCTTGGAAATGAACAGAGGTCATTCTGTCATTTTTGAGATTGCATCCAAGTACTGCATTTTGGACTCTTTTGTTGACTATGATGGCTACTCCATTTCTTCTAAGAGATTCTTACCCCAGTAGCAGATATAATGGTCATCTGAGTTAAATTCACCCATTCCAGTCCATTTTAATTCACTGATTTCTTTCTAAAATGTTGATGCTCAATCTTGACATATCCTGTTTGACCACTTCCAATTTGCTTTGATTCATGGAACTAACATTCCAGGTTCCTATGCAATATTGTTCTTTACAGTATTAAACTGTATTTCCATCATCTGTCACATGCACACCTGGGTACTGTTTTTGCTTTGGTTCTGTCTCTTCATTCTTTCTGGAGTTACTTCTCCACTCTTCTCCAGTAGCATATTTGGCATATATTGACCTGGAGAGTTCATCTTTCAGTGTCATACCTTTTTGCCTTTTCATACTGTTCATGGGGTTCTCAAGGCAAGAATACTGAAGTGGTTTGCCATTCCCTTCTCCAATGGACCACGTTTTGATGGAACTCTTCACTCTTCAAGAAAATGAGAGATACCAAGGGGACATTTCATGCAAAGATGAACACAATAAAGGACAGAAATACTATGGAACCAACAGAAGCAGAAAATATTAAGAGGTGGCAAGTATACACAGAAGAACTATACAAAAAGATCTTTATGATCTTTATGATCTCATGATGGTGTGATCACTCACCTAGAGCTGGACATCCTGGAATGCAAAGTCAAGTGGGCCTTAGGAATCTTCACTATGAACAAAGCTAGTGGAGGTGATGGAATTTCAGTTGAGCTATTTTAAATCCTAAAAGATGATACTGTGAAGGTGCTGCACTCAATATGCCAGCAAATCTGGAAAGCTCAGCAGTGGCCATAGGACTGAAAAAGTCAGTTTTCATTCCAATCCCAAAGAAAGCCAATGCCAAAGAAAGTTCAAACTAATGCACGATTGCACTCATCTCATATGCTAGCAAAATAATGCTCAAAATTCTCCAAGTAAGACTTCAACAGTACATGAATCATGAACTTCCAGATGTTCAAGCTAGATATAGAAAAGGCAGAGGAACCAGAGATCAAATTGTTAACACTGAATCTATCACTGAAAAGGCAAGTGAGTTCCAGAAAAAATATCCACTTCTGCTTTATTGTCTACACCAAAGTCTTTGACTGTGTGGATCACAACAAACTGCGGAAAATTCAAGAGATGAGAATTTACACCACCTGACCTGCCTCCTGAGAAATCTGTATGCAGGTCAAGAAGAAATAGTTAAAACTGGACATGGAACAACACACTGGTTCCAAATCAGGAAAGGAGTATGTCAAGGCTATATATTGTCACCCTGCTTATTTAATTTATATGCAGAGAATATCACATGAAATGCTGGGCTGGATGAAGCACAAGCTGGAATCAAGATTGTTGGGAGAAATATCAGTAACATCAGATATGCAGATGGTACCATCCAAATGGTAGAAAGCAAAGAAGAACTAAAGAGCCTCTTGATGAAAGTGAAAGAGGAGAGTGAAAAAAGCTCAACATTCAGAAAGCTAAGTTCATGGCATGCGGTCCCATCACTTCATGGCAAATATATGGGGAAACAATGAAAACAGAGACTTTTTTTTTTTTTTGATGCCTACAAAATCACTGCAGATGGTGACTGCAACCATGAAATTGAAAGATGCTTGCTCCTTGGAAGAAAAGCTGTGACAAACCTAGATAACATATTAAAAAGCAGAGATTACTTTACCAACAATGGTCCATCTATTCAAAGCTACGGTTTTTCCAGTAATCATGTATGGATGTGAGAGTTGGACTGTAAAGAAAGCTGAGTGCTGAAGAATTGATGCTTTTGAACTGTGGTGTTGGAGAAGACTCTTGAGAGTCTTTGGACTGGAAGGAAATCCAACCGGTCTATCCTAAAGGAAATCAGTGCTGGATATTCATTGGAAGGACTGATACTAAAGTTGAAACTCCAATACTTTGGCCACCTGATGCAGAGAACTGACTCCTTGGAAAAGACCATTATGCTGGGTAGGAGAAGGGGACGACAGAGGATGGGATGGTTGGATGGTATCACTGACTCAATCACATGAATTTGAGTAGGCTCTGGGGGTTGGTGATGGACAGGGAGCCCTGCATGCTGCAGTCCATGGTGTGACAAAGAGTTGGACATGACTGAGCGACTGAACTGAACTGAATCAAAATTAATATCAATAAAGATTTAATAGACTAATTTTCATAGATGAAATTGTTTCCACATGCCGCCCCCACAACCCTTCAAAAGGCACACAAATTCAGATGACTTATCAAAGGAATTTTACCAAACTTTTTAACAAGAATATCCTAATGTTCTTTAATTGTTTGGGAGTATAAAAAGAGAGAGCATACTTATCTATACCATGTCCAAATCTGCCAAATA
Source organism: Nanger dama (assembly GCA_917880005.1). NCBI lineage: Eukaryota > Metazoa > Chordata > Mammalia > Artiodactyla > Bovidae > Nanger > Nanger dama. The sequence continues at coordinate 3,072,735 of CAKJTW010000044.1, read as the reverse complement.
CTATGCCAATAAGAAAAATACAGATCAATATTGCAAGTGCAATTAGCAAGAAAAATCCCATAACACATTTATAGAAGTATGTATGGTGAAGAAAATATTCTAGGGATATCAAGAATATAAGAATGGCTCAATATGAAAAGACATATTAATGTGTTTCACTCTATTACTACATGTAAGAAGAAAACTTATAATCAGATATTCCATTGATTCTGAAATGACAGCTGACCCTCATTTCTGATTTTTAAAAATACTTAGCATTTTACCACATTAATAGATCATATTCAGATACTGCAATGGAGAATAAATAGTTTTGGAAACAATTTGACACTTAGCTTTAATTTTTTTAAAAAGCTTAACACTGATCATCCAAAATTGTGTAAAGCCTACACGTAACTCTGAAAGACAAAGTAGAATGTATGGAAAGCCATTATGTACATTCTTGAGTAAATGATTCAGCTTATATGACTTTCTCAAATTAACATAAAATTTTAATGTGATCCTAGTAAAAATAATAATTTTTTTCTGGTCCAGTCTAATTGACTCTAAATTTTACATGGATAAATATTGAGGAATAGTAAGGAAAAAGAACATCTATGAATGGTTTATTTCTACCAGATATTAAGGTACACTATGCAGAACTGTCCAGGCTGTGTAACAAATTCTATAAATTTAGCAGTAAAACCAACACTCACTACAATCCCACATTTCCCACAGGTCAGGGGTCCAGCTGGTTCTCTGTTTAGAGTCTCCGCAAGCTACAGTCTGGAGCTGTGGTCCCTCAAAGAGTTTACTGTGGGAAAATCAGTTTCTCACTCCTTCTGAGCTGATGGCAGAGCTCATTTCCTATCTGCAGGACTGAAGTTTTTAGCAGCCCTTGCAGAGGGCTGCTTTCAACTCTCAGAGCCACCTGCAGTTCTTAGGTGATTTTTTCAGACGTGCTTACTTACATCATGGCCTCTTGCTTCTTCAGAGGCAGCAATGCAGAGATTGAGTCTTCTGTGGCATCTCTTATCACAAGGGTGGTCTTCCATCACCTTTGTCATGGAATGTAAGGTAGTTGTGGAAGTGACACTCCATCATCCTTGCCACACTCTGGAGGAGCATTAAAGACATGACTACCAGATGTGAGGGTCATTTTAGGCCAACAGGATGTGGCCTCTCAAATCACTGGGAATAATGAATATTTGATAAAAGGTGTCAAAACTGGATAGTCACTTAGAAATGTATGGCAAAACCAATACAGTATTGTAAAGTAAAATAAAGTAAAAGAAAAAAAAAGGGTGTATATTTATCCCACACCATGCCACCAAATAGTCTCCAATGGATTATAAATTCAAGTCTAAAAATGAAAGTGTTTGAGTACTAGAAAAAATATGGATGGGAATGAAAAAGCCTTTTACATCTAATTTAAATTTGACAAATTGGTTATTTCACTGTATTAAAAAAGACTTGGCAAAATATCATAAGCAAAGTCAAAAGACAAATAATCTTGGGGAAAATATTTGCAATTCACATCACAGACAAAAACTCATTTTTAAACATAAAGAATAAAATTCTGGTTTTTTGTTTTGTTTTGTTTTCTAAGGAAAGAATACAAAATTAGTAACACAGCCAATCAACAAAGTATATGAACATGCGAAGATACTTACTTGTAGTAAAATAAATGCACACTGAAACTGTTTTAAGATGCTCATTCCTCACCCATGGGGTTGGCGCAGATCTGAAACTTACTAACCTGCTCTGCTATTGGCGAGGTTTTGGAGAATTGTTAACTGAATCGAAGGGAATTTAGCAAAATCCTACAAAATTGAAGATGCATTTACTTTTCTATTTGGCTATATCACTTTTGGAAACATCACTTCAAGATTCACATGAACAAAAACTAACCAGTATATTTCTGTAGTTATTCAGAATACATTAGGATAAAAATAACCCAGAAGTTCAGTGATAGTGTTGAATAGACTGTGGTAACAAGTGGCTAAATTAAGTGTGAAATAAAATTATGTGAACTATGGTGTGAATAAAATGAAAAAAGAACTTTTGTATTTTAAGTACAAAATGCAAGGTACAGATAGTACATATGTAATAAGGTGTGCTTTTCTGTGTGTGTCCAGAAAAGGACATTTGCACATCGTTTTTATAAAGCTTACCCATAGTATAATACTTTTTGTTTACATTAAACCTCCTTGAAACAGAGGTTGTCCTATTTATTTTTGTTTTCTTGTGTTTCTATTTTGCCCTTGAGTGCCTGGGACAGATAAGATACTTGCAATAGACATAAACAGGCTATTTCCTCTCTGTCTTCTCGCTCCTATTCCAAGAATTTCATATAGACTCTTTGGGAGCCATTCCTTAATTAGTTTTAATAATAGAATTGTGATCTACCCTTCCTGTTTCATGCTCCAAGCATCTTAGCTGAGTTATTTCTGGATCTGCAGCTCCCAGCACTGATTGAACACACTCCCATCTTCCTTAGTTGCTTGGTGACACCACTCACTGATTATCTTTATTGCTCCCCATATGAATTACCTGTCACTACTTAATGCCACCAATCAAACATTCCAAGAACTCTGGAGAAATATTCAAACCTTTCCACATGCCCTTGTGGAGGAATTCCTGCTCCTGGCCTTGAAGAGACATGGGCACAATTTTTGTTACATTTTCCACATGCATTCTGTCACAGGGCTATAAAAGACGGTTCCTCCAACTTACCTCCAGCCTTCACGGTTTCGTTTTCTCTGTTTTTGCAAAAGATTAGATATAGTTCAAAACTAATGCAGCAGAAATGTGATACACCACCAGGGCCAAGACATAGCTCTATTTTGAGTTCTACACCTTCATGGAAATTATTGGAATGTGAAAAGGTATTCAAACCACTAATCTGTTTCTATCAAGCCAGTTTTCATTCTTTTTCACAACTAAATATACTGAAGGTGTGCATGTTTGTGTGTTTCTTTTTACATCTTTTCTTGTCAAGTGCATCTTTCATTATCTATTCTTTTAAAAATTGCCTCAGCAACAAAATATTTTAAGCATTTTCAGGGATGTGGTATTCATATCACAAGGTTAACTGTAAGAAAGAAATCAATAATAACAGCAACAATTGCATAGAAAACTGTGAAAAGGCTTAGTGAGGTATTAAGAAGACTTATTTTTTATTATTACAAAGATTTTTATTATGATAAATCAGAGACAAATGAAAATGATCACTCGGAAGAGAAAGGGATTGGGTAAAGGTTGAGAAAAAACTTCTCTTAGTCTCTTTTTTTTTTTAATGAGGTCATGAGCACCACATTTTTCTCAAGTAGCTCAGAGAAAAACATTGAGAAGGACACATGAGAGAAGATTGATATAAAGGTGACAGATACATTGAGTAGAGAAAAGAAACAAATGGAGGATGGATAAATAATAAATAGAAGAGAGATGGACGATATATAAATCTCATCTGGTGAAAATCACTAGAATGAGGTGATACCCGACATAGAAAAATGGCAAAATAGCAGACAAAAGAGAGTATCTTTAAACCTCGAGTCCCATAAATTCCTAAACCACAAACATTTATTGAGAGATACTTCAAGTTTATATGATGGGAATAAGGTATTTTAACATGCTCAAAAAAAAAAAAAAAAACCAACTTATGGACTAGGATAAGATATTTTCAAATTATGTTACCAACAAGGGAGTAATTTCCTAAAAATCCAAACAGTTCACAAGTGAAAGTCACTCAGTCATGTCCAACTCTTTGCAACCCCATGAACTATACTATTTATGGAATTCTCCAGGCCAGAATACTGGAATGGGTAGCCTTTCCCTTCTCCAGGTCTTCCCAACCCAGGGATCAAACCCAGGTCTCATGCATTGCAGGAAGATTCTTTACCAACTGAGCCACAAGGGACACCCATATAGCTTAACATTAAACACACACACACACACACACAGACACACACTGAAAAAAATCCAATCAAAAAATGGGCAGAAGATCTAAACAGACATTTCCCTACAGAAGATGGCCAACGTGGGCCAACAGGCACATGAAAAGATTAAAATACAAATAAGAACTATAATGATCAATATTTTTTTAAAAAGTGCAATAACTGAAAATAACAGAAAGGATGACAACCACGGCAGAATGACTTCCTATTTAGCGATTTGGGACTAAACAAACAGAGAAAGTGTCAATTCCTGAAGATATAAAGTAAGCCTTCAAAGGGTTTGAAGAACATGTATGAATTCCCTGATGAACAAATGAGGTGAATGTTGCTGGCAAACAGTACAGAACCCAGGATGCTGTGGAGATGTTGTGGAGCTGAGACACAGATGATGTGTTTGGAGTTAACATCAGACCTGGAGGACTCCCAGTCATGCAAGCATAAAATTGTACATTTTCTGTCACCGACCAAAAAAAAAAAAAAGAGCTGAGAAGTGCTAAGTGGAAGGACATATCAAATTTTTCTTCTGGAGATAGCTTGCTAGCTACAGGGAAAACCTGGGCTGGAAGATGAGACAGGAAGATGTGGCAAACACACAAAAAGCTCTGGAAGCTCCTAAATCAGTGATCACATGACCTCAATGTCCATACCCTCAGAACCATTAAGAACAAGTACTCTCAGCTCCTGGATTCCCAGTACCTGGCACTCTGTTCAGTTCAATTCAATAGTTCAGTCATGTCTGACTCTGCAACACCATGGACTGCAGCATGCCAGGCCTTTCTGTCCATCACCAGCTCCCAGAGTTTACTCAAAGTCATGTCCATCGAGTCGGTGATGCCATCCAGCCATCTCATCCTCTCATCCCCTTCTCCTCCTGCCCCCAATCCCTCCTAGCATCAGGATCTTTTCCAATGAGTCAACTGTTCACATGAGGTGGCCAAAGTATTGGAGTTTCACCTTTAGCATCAGTCCTTCCAAAGAACACCCAAGACTGATTTACATTAGAATGGACTGGTGGGATTTCCTTGCAGTCCAAGGGACTCTCAAGAGTCTTCTCCAAGATCACAGTTCAAAAGCATCAATTCTTCAGCACTCAGCCTTCTTCACAGTCCAACTCTCACATCCGTACATGACCACTGGAAAACCATAGCCTTAAGTAAGTGGACCTTTGCTGGCAACGTAATGTCTCTGCTTTTCAATATGCTGTCTAGGTTGGTCGGAACTTTCCTTCCAAGGAGTAAGCATCTTTTAATTTCATAGCTGCAATCACAATCTGCAGTGATTTTGGAGCCCCCAAAATAAAATCTGACACTGTTTCAAATGTTTCCCCATCACTTTTTCTACTATGAAGTGATGGGATCAAATACCATGATCTTAGTTTTCTGAATGCTGAGCTTTAAGCTAACTTTTTCACTCTCCTCTTTCACTTTCATCAAGAGGCTCTTTAGTTCCTCTTCACTTTCTGCCATAAGGGTGGTCTCATCTGCATATCTGAGGTTATTGATATTTCTCCCAGCAATTTTGATTTCAGCTTGTGCTTCTTCCAGCCCAGCGTTTCTCATGATGTACTCTGCATAGAAGTTAAATAAACAGGATGACAATATACAGCCTTGACGTACTCCTTTTCCTATTTGGAACCAGTATGTTGTTCCATGTCCAGTTCTAACTGTTGCTTCCTGACCTGCACATAGGTTTCTCAAGAGGCAGGTCAGGTGGTCTGGTATTCCCATCTCTTCCAGAATTTTCCACAGTTTACTGTGATCCACACAGTCAAAGGCTTTGGCATAGTCAATAAAGCAGAAATAGATGTTTTTCTGGAACTCTTTTGATTTTTTGATGATCCAGCAGATGTTGACAATTTGATCTCTGGTTCCTCTGCCTTTTCTAAAACCAGCTTGAACATAGTTCATGGTTCATGTATTGCTGAAGCCTCGCTTGGAGAATTTTGAGGATTACTTCACTAGCCTGTGAATTGAGTGCAATTGTGTGGTAGTTTGAGCATTCTTTGGCATTGCCTTTCTTCCGGATTGGAATGAAAGCTGACCTTTTCCAGTCCTGTGGACACTGCTGAGTTTTCCAAATTTGCTGACATATTGAGTGCAGCACTTTCACAGCATCATCTTTCAGGATTTGCAAGAGCTCAACTGGAGTTCCATCACCTTCACTAGCTTTGTTCATAGTGATGCTTTCTAAGGCCCACTTGACTTCACATTCCAAGATGTCTGGCTCTAGGTGAGTGTTCACACCATTGTGATTATCTTGGTCATGAAGATCTTTTTGTACAGTTTTTCTGTGTATTCTTGTCACCTCTTCTTAGTATCTTCTGGTTCTCTTAGGTCCATACCATTTCTGTCCTTTATCGAGCCCATCTTTGCATGAAATGTTCCCTTGGTATCTCTAATTTTCTTGAAGAGATCTCTAGTCTTTCCCATTCTGTTGTTTTCCTCTATTTCTTTGCATTGATTGCTGAGGAAGGCTTTCTTATCTCTTCTTGCTATTCTTTGGAACTCTGTATTCAGATGCTTATATCTTTCCTTTTCTCCTTTGCTTTTCACCTCTTCTTTTCACAGCTATTTGTAAGGTCTCCCCAGACAGCCATTTTGCTTTTTTGCATTTCTTTTCCATGGGGATCGTCTTGACCCCTGTCTCCTGTACAATGTCATGAACCTCTGTCCATAGTTCATCAGGCACTCTATCAGATCTAGTCCCTTAAATCTATTTCTCACTTTGACTGTATAATCATAAGGGATTTGATTTAGGCCATACCTGATGGTCTTGTGGTTTTCCCTACTTTCTTCCATTTAAGTCTGAATTGGGCAATAAGGAGTTCATGATCTGAGCCCCAGTCAGCTCCTGGTCTTGCTTTAGCTGACTCTATAGAGCCTCTCCATCTTTGGCTGCAAATAATATAATCAATCTGATTTTGGTGTTGGCCATCTGGTGATGTCCATGTGTAGAGTCTTCTCTTGTGTTGTTGAAAGAGAGTGTTTGCTATGACCAGTGCATTTTCTTGGCAAAATTATTAGCCTTTGCCCTGCTTCATTCCGTACTCCAAGACCAAATTTGCCTGTTACTCCAGGTGTTTCTTGACTTCCTACTTTTTCATTTCAGTCCCCTATAATGAGAAGGACATCTTTTTTGGGTGTTAGTTCTAAAAGGTCTTGTATGTCTTCATAGAACCGTTCAAATTCATCTTCCTCAGCATTGCTGGTTGGGGCATAGGCTTGGATTACCGTGATATTGAATGATTTGCCTTGGAAACGAACAGAGATCATTCTATCATTTATGAGATTGCATCCAAGTATTGCATTTTGGACTCTGTTGTTGACTACAATGGCTACACCTTTTCTTCTAAAGGATTCTTGCCCACAGTAATAGATATAATGGTTATCTGAGTTAAATTCACCCATTCCAGTCCATTTTAGTTAACTGATTCCTAGAATGTTGACGTTTACTCTTGTCATCTCTTATTTGACCGCTTCCAATTTGCCTTGATTCATGGACCTAACATTCCAGGTTTCTATGCAATATTGCTCTTTACATTGTCGGACTTTGCTTCTATCACCAGTCACATCCACAACTGGGTACTCTTTTGCTCTGGCTCCATCCCTTCATTCTTTCTGGAGTTATTTCTCTACTGATCTCCAGTAGTATATTGGGCACCTACTGACCTGGGGAGTTTCTCTTTCAGTATCGTATCATTTTGCCTTTTCATACTGTTCATGGGGTTCTCAAGGCAAGAATACAGAAGTAGTTTGCCATTCCCTTCTCCAGTGGCCCCCATTCTGTCAGACCTCTCACCATGACCTGTCTGTCTTGGGTGGCCTCACATGGCATGGCTTAATATCATTGAGTTAGAAAAAGCTGTGGTCTGTGTGATCAGATTGGCTAGTTTTCTGTGATTATGGTTTCAGTGTGTCTGCCCTCTGATGCCCTCTCGCAATACCTACCATCTCTTTTGGGTTTCTCTTACATTGGACTAGGGGTATCTCCTCATGGCCACCCCTCCTGACCTTGAACTTGGAGTAGCTCCTCTTGGCCCTCCTGTGCCGTGCAGCCACCACTCCTTTGACATGGGGTTGCTTCTCTTGGCCGCCGCCCCTGACCTCGGGTGTGTGGTAGCTCTTATTACTAGCTATTTCAGTCTTTTTGTTGTGATGGTAAGTGGAATTGTTTCTTGAATTTCTCTTTCTGATCTTTCATTGGTAGTGTATAGAAATGCAACCAATTTCTCTGTATTAATTTTGTAATATGCAATTTTACCAAATTCATTGATAAGTTCTAGTAGTTTTCTGATAACAGCTTTAGTATCTTTTATGTATAGTATTGAATAGGGCATGTCAACTCACCCAGTCTTCTTGCCTGGAGAATCCCCATGGAAAAGGATCCTGGCAGGCTACAGGCCATAAAGTCACAAAGAATCTGACACAACTGAGCAACTAAGCACACACACACACACACACACACACACACACAGTATCATATCATCTGCAAAGAGTGACAATTTAACTTCACTTCAATATGGATTTCCTTTACTTCTTTTTCTCAAAAGCACAGCAAAGGAAACAATACAGAAAACAAAAACTTAGATTGGGAGAAATATTTGAAATGATGTCCCCAAAATTCATGAATGGCTTATTTTGTTTAACAGCATCAAAACAAACAACCCAGTCATTAAATGGACAAGATCTAAATAGACATGTCTCCAGAGAAGACATACAGATGGCCAAGAGACATATGAAAAGATATTCAACATCACTTATTATTAGAGAAACGCAAATCAAAACATAAGATATCACCTCACACTAGCCAGAATGGCTATCATCAAAAGATCCACAAACAATAAATGCTTCAGAGGCTGTGGAGAGAAGGAAACCACCTACACTATTGGTGGGAATGTAAATTGGTACAGCCACTCTGGAGAACAGTATGGAAGGGTCCTTAAAAACTAAAAATAGAGCTGCCATATGACCCTGCAATCCCACTCCTGGGCATATATCCAGAGAAAAACATAATCAAAAAGATACATGCATCCCAGTGTTCATTGCAGGACTATTTACAACAGCTGAGATCCAAAGCAGTCAAATGTCCATCAGCAGAGGAATAGCTAAGGAAGATGTGGTACATATATATAATGGACTATTACTCAACCATTTAAAAGAATGAAATAAGGCCATTTGCAGCAACGTGGATGGACCTTGAGATTGTCATACTGAGTGAAGTAAGTCAGAGAAGGAGAAATATTGTATGACATCCCTTATATGTGGAGTCTAAAAAGAAATGATACAAATGAACTTACAAACAGAAAGAGATTCACAGACTTAGAAAATGAACTTATGGTTGCCAGAGGGAAGGAGGGAGGGAAGGGATAGATAGCGAGTTTAGGATGGACGTGTACATGCTGCTATACTTAAAATGGGTAACCAAGAAGCCCTTCTATACAGCAGGAAACTGCTCAGTGTTATGTGGCAGCCTGGATGGGACAGTAGTTTGGGGGAGAATGGATACATGTATATGTATGGCTAAGTCCTTTCACTGTTCACCTGAAACTATCATAATATTGTGAATTGGCTATGCTCAAATACAAAATAAAAAGTTACAAAAAAATAAAAACAAATACAATCTATGGTTTCTTTTCTGACTTTTTAACCTGAAAGGAAAATTAGGGTCATATTCATTTCATTTATTTTGAATTTCTCATAGCAAAGTTGCTATATAAATTCATAAAAAGGACTAATATTTAAATGTTTATTTAAAATTCTATCCATAATTTAATATGATGCCATTTATATGATGCTTTATATATCATTCTTAGGAAACATACTTCTGTCAACTTGTGTACATCTCTATATCAGTACATTTATTATATTTCACACAAGTACATATGTACGTCCAATTATAAGAGGCATTTATCTTTGACAAAATCTCTGATTCATATTGCAGCTTGGTTTACATGTCAAGTTTGGGAAATTAAAAGGTACTGAGGTTTATTCTTGGGACTCCATTTGTATGCAACTAATGTCTAAGGTCTGTGTATTCCACATTCTCTAATGTTTCTACCATCTAGCTTTCATTCAACATCTCCACACTGACTGACTTAGTTTAGCCTCTGCCCTCTTTCTAATGTTTTAACTTCCTTGTTGGCTTCTATCTGCATCTTTAGAGACCTGCAGAAATATGAAAGCTGGAAGAACAATCAGTGATTATTGGTGGATATTATCACCATTACCAATTAAAAAGAGGAATTTAAAATTTTAGTGTGATTTAAACTGTATTCTAACTATACCAAAGATTGAGAGACAGGTTGATCTAAATCTTCTTCTGCTCCCCAAAGTTAGCTAGTACCCAGTGGGAGTCAGAGCTAGCATGCACATCTGCCTGGCCCACCCTCAAGACATGTCCCCTCCATCGAGGTGTGGTCTCTGGTGGGGGCTCCTGAGATGAAAATGCTTCAGCAACCTCAATAGCAGGTCAGCAAACTCAATAGCAGGACCCTGGATTACATCTTGAAAAAGATCACCTTCCAAAACACTTGCCATCCATGGAATCTATGGGCAGTAACTTTGAAAGTATAGCCCAAAAGAGGAAAGTGGGTGAAGAGCTGAGCAGGGCACTATGAAAATGGCAAAAAGGGTCAGGGTCAAGGGTGCATTTGTGCTAATCTATGTCAATTTTCCATCATTTCTACACCCACAGCTTTTAACCAAGGCTACAATGAGAAGCAAATCCCTATTTGAATCTAATAGGTGTTTTTATTCACATGAATGAATTCTACTCTTGTATTTATCCTTTTATCCTAAATTTGCATGCATTTTATCCTTGTTAGTTCTCTGATTGCTCTACAATGTCCTAAAAGTAGACCTAAAGAGTACATTGATGTAATGCATTTACAATTAAGAATATTGTAATGAATAGACAATGAACAATACAAAACATGATTGTAAGAGCACTTCCAGCTCAATTAAAGAGATACCTTAATTTTTCATTTCATTTTATTTTTCTACTAGCTGTCTTCTCCATCAACAGATCTTATCCTTTCCCAATAACTGATGCTGAAGTTTAGTTGTCACTGTAGTGGATTGAATGACAGTCCCCTAAATTCACCTCCTCCTAGAACCTCAGAATGCAATCTTATTTAGAATCAGATCTTTGAAGAATCATGAAGTGAAATAATCCTGGATTTACAAAGGGCCCTGTGGAGGACTGACATCATTACAAAGGAATGAGAGTCCATTATCCAAGGACTGACATCATTACAAAAGAAAAGAGAGAGTGGTTGACAATCATAGAAGGTCATGGGAAGCCAAATAGTCAGAGGCTGGAGTGCTGCGTGTACAAGTCAGGAAGTAGCAAGGACTGCCAGCAACCACCAGGAGAGGGGGAGAGAGACAGGGGATGGTTTTCCCTCACATCCTCCAGAAAGAACTAGCCTTGCTGTCAACTTGATTTCAGGCTTTTGGCCTCCCAAGCTATGAAAGAATAAATTTCTGTTGTTCTAAGCCACTTAGTTTGTGGTAACTTACCAGGCAATCCAAGGAAACAAATATACCCACCTTTAAGGTCACTACTGGGGTGCTGGTGTGTGCAGTCCTGTCTGCTGGGCAGTTGCTAGGTGTCCTTCCTCCCCGACCTTTGAACACAGGTGCATCCCCTTGAGATTCAGGAGACATAGCTATGCCTACAGGTGGATGTGAAGTCTAGGACCTCCGCTCTCCAGAGCAGTCCTTCTGGGTCCTGCCCCCTCTCATCTCACCTCCCGTGTCAGGGCCCCTCTGTCTGGATGTGTGTCATGATGTGCCCAGAGGAGGAGGCACTAGTCCTAGTGTTCTCAGGTTTCCCGAAGCTGTCTGGACGTGGCCCCCGTGAATGGGCCCAGGACAGGCATGCCTACACGTCTCTCCCTCCATGGAACTTCTCACCCGGCCTGTCTTGTCAAGGAACTCTCCCCTGCTCTGTGTCTGTCGAATGTGATGTCCACAGTAAAGTCCTCTTCTCAGGTCTCCAGGTTTGGTTCTGGGCCTGGGAAGTCCAGGATCTCAGCATGACAGACTCTGAAAACTGACTGAAGCTGGACATTGAAGAATGGCTTTTCTGTTGGTGGTGGTGCTATCTACTCTCTCTCAGAAGGAATAAATGCTGTTGATTCAATGGATGGAACACTTCCTTAGTGGCTCAGATGGTAAAGCATCTGCCTGCACTGAGGGAGACCTGGGTTCGATCCCTGGGTCAGGAAGATCTCCTGGAGAAGGCAATGGCAACCCACTCCAGTACCCTTGCCTGGAAAATTCCATGGACGGAAGAGCCTGGAAGGCTACAGTCCATGGGGTCGCAAAGAGTCAAACACGACTGAGCGACCTCACTTCATGTCAATGGATGGCCTGCTTTACTAGTAGCAAATTAAAATATATTAGCTGGCCATTTCTCAAATATCACCTACATACAGTCTTGTATCCACTCAGTTACTCAGTTTTCAGAGTATACACTGCATTCTGGATCCAAGAGATCATGCCACATCCTTGTCCTCAGGGACCTCACAGCATACAAATGCAATCCTAGCAATAGTAGTAGTTACAACACAGGGCAACAGTGTCTCAGGAGGTGTGAGTGATAGCTCATGTGAGCACTGAAAGCCACAGCTTCCCGTCTCCCCCCCAGGATTGCTGCATTCCTGCCCAGTTAGCTTGGTGTGGCTAACTAGGCACATGGTTCAAACACTGGCCATGTGAACAAGTCAGTGCCAGTCAGCATGGACACAACTGTAAGCAACAAAGGCCAGCCATACTCTTCATTGCCTAAGTTTCCTGAATTCTAAGAATTGAAGGACCTTTAAAATTATTTCCTAGGATTGGGGTGACTCTATAAACATCACTTTCTCAGCTGGAAGTGAAGCAGTGAGCCATGCTCTGCCCAGTACAAGGACAGTTCCCCATTTGGCCTCTAAGGAGAGCCCAAGGTGCATTGTGTTACCCTCTTAATCACCAAAAGCAGAATTGGAATCATTTTGTTTATGCTTCTTTTGCTGTGCAGTTTTTTTTTTTATTTGATGTTTAGCTTGATGTTTAGTTTGATGTAGTCCCACTGTTTAGTTTTTATTTCATTTCTGTGCTTTAGGTGTCAAAACCAAAAATAATTACCAAGGTCCCCTGTCAGGGAGCACTTACGCTTTTTCTAGTAATTTTATGAGTTTCAAAGCTTACATTTTTAAAAATGTAAGTGCTATGAACTATGAATCAATCCAGTTTCATTCTTTTATTTGTGAATATCCAACTATCCCATTATCCCAGCATGAGTTCTTGAAGACGACCTTTTCTGCATTGAGTATTCCTGGTCAAATATTAGTTGGTTGCATACACTTGGGTTTGTTTCTGGGCTTCTGATTCTGTTCCATTTGTCTATTTGTCTGTTTTTATATCAGTACCATACTGTTTTGATGACTATAGTTTTATAGTATATCTTGAAATCAGAAAGTGTGATGCCTTCTGCTTTGTTCTTCTTTAAACTATCAACAAAGTGAAAAGACAACCTATGGAGTGGGAAAAATGCAAAAACCTGATAAGGGGCTAATCCAAATTTATAAAGAACCTATACAACCCACTCAGTAGCAAACAGACAAAGAACCCAATTTAAAATTGGGTAAAGGACCTGAATAGATATTTCTTCAAAGAAAACACAAAGGTCAACAAAATACCTGAAAAATGGTAAACATCCCTAGTCATTAGGGAAATGAAAAATAAAACCACTGTGAGGTATCACATCACACTTGTTGGAATGGTGATTATCAAAAAGATAAGAAATAAATGCTGGTGAGGGTGTGGAGAAAGGGGAAATATGTGCACTATTTTAATAGAAATGTAAATTGGTACTGCTATTATCAAAAACAATATGGTGGTTCCCCCAAACCTAAAAATGAATAATATGATCCAGCAGTTTCAGTCCTGGGAATATAACTAAAGGAAACTGAAATGATATTTGAAAAGATACACATACCCTACCCCAATGTTCATTGCAGAATTATTTACAATAGCCAAGACACAGAGACAACCTAAGTATCCACTGAGGTACGAAATACATATATGTGAGATATATATATATATATATATATATATATATAACACACACACATAAACATTACCATATATATACATATATATATATATATATATATATATATATATATATATATTACCACATTTATATATGGTGGCTTCCCTGGTGGCTCAGAGGTTAAAGCGTCTGCCTCCAATGCGGGAGACCCGGGTTCAACCCTGGGTCGGGAAGATCCCCTGGAGAAGGAAATGGCAACCCACTCCAGTATTCTTGCCTGGAGAATCCCATGGACAGAGAAGCCTAGTAGGTTACAGTCCACGGGGTCGCAAAGAGTCGGACACGACTGAGCGACTTCACCTCACCTCACCTCATATATATATACACACACATGTGTGTGTGTGGGGGGCAACATTTCTATCTGTTCTTCTGTGTGCGTGTGTGTGTGTGTGTGTACGTAAATAAACATCTTTATCACCCAGATAATCACGATGGTTTGATCACTCACCTAGAGCCAGATATCCTGGAATGTGAAGTCAAGTGGGCCTTAGAAAGCATCACTATGGGAACAAAGCTAGTAGATGTGATGGAATCCCAGTGGAGCTATTTCAAATCCTAAAAGATGATGCTATGAAAGTGTTTCACTCAATATGCCAGTAAAATTTGGAAAACTCAGCAGTGGCCACAGGACTGGAAAAGATCAGTTTTCATTCCAATCCCAAAGAAAGGCAATGCCAAAGAATGATCAAACCACCACACAGTTGCACTCATCTCACATGCTAGTAAAGTAATGGACAAAATTCTCCAAGCCAGACTTCAGAAATACGTGAACTGTGAACTTCCAGATGTTCAAGTTGGTTTTAGAAAAGGTAGAGGAACCAGAGATCAAATTGCCAACATCCGCTGGATCATGGAAAAAGCAAGAGTTCTAGAAAAACATCTATTTCTGCTTTATTGACTATGCCAAAGCCTTTGACTGTGTGGATCACAATAAACTGTGGAAAATTCTGAAAGAGACAGGAATAACAGACCACATTTCTTGCCTTTTGAGAAATCTGTAGCTAAGGCTAGATGAAGCACAAGCTGGAATCAAGACTGCCAGAAGAAATACCAATAACCACAGATATGTAGATGACACCACCCTTATGGCAGAAAGTGAAGAACTAAAGAGCCTCTTGATGAAAGTGAAAGAGGGGAGTAAAAAGTTGGCTTAAAGCTCAACATTCAGAAAACGAAGGTCATGGCATCTGGTCCCATCACTTCATGGGAAATAGATGGGGAAACAGTGGAAACAGTGTCAGAGTTTATTTTGGCGAGCTCCAAAATCACCACAGATGGTGATTGCAGCCATGAAATTAAAAGATGCTTACTCATTGGAAGAAAAGTTATGACCAACCTAGATAGTATATTCAAAAGCAGAGACAATACTTTGCCAACAAAGGTCTATGTAGTCAAGGCTGTGGTGGTGTTTCCAGTAGTCATGTATGGATGTAAGAGTTGGACCATAAAGAAAGCTGAGCGCCAAAGAACTGATGCCTTTGAACTGTGGTGCTGGACTCTTGAGAGTCCCTTGGACTGCAAGGAGATCCAACCAGTCCATTCTAAAAGAAATCAGTCCTGAATATTCATTGGAAGGACTGATGTTGAAGCTGAAACTCTAATACTTTGGCCACCTGATGCGAAGAGCTGACTCATTTGAAAAGACCCTCATGCTGGGAAAGATTGAAGGCAAGTGGAGAAGGAGACGACAGAGGATGAGATGGCTGGATGGCATCACCGACTCAATGGACATGAGTTTGGGTAAACTCTGGGAGTTGATGATGGACAGGGAGGCCTGGCATTCTGCAGACCATGGGGTTGCAAAGAGTCGAACATGGCTGAGCAACTGAACTGAACTGAATATATATATGCTCAATAGCTCAGTCATGTCTGATTCTTTGTGACCCCATGAATTGTAGCCCACTAGGCTCCTCTGTCCATGGGATTTTCTAGGCAAGAATATGTGGCATATTATTTAGACAGAAAATTAGAAAATTCTACCATTGGCAACACCATGGATAGCCCTTGAAGACATTATGCTAAGTGAAATACATCATACAGAGAAGGACAAATATTATATGATATTACTAACATGTGAAATCTAAAACAATACAAAACTCATAAAAAGTGATCAGGCTTGTGATTACCAGAAGTGAAGGTTAGGAGGAGAGGAAACTGGATGTCGTGGTCAAAAGGAACAAACTTTTAGTTATAAGGGAAATAACTACAAAGGATGTGATGTACAATATGATGATTACAGCTAACACTACTGTTAAGTTGACACTGCTGCATTAAATTGTTAAGAGGACAGATGGTGAGAGTAAATCATATGAGTTATCAACATCAGAGAATTTTTTTTCCATTTTTCTTTCTTTTCTTTTTGCTGTCTATATACTCTGTGTGACCCCATAGATGGCAGTCCACTAGGCTCTGTCCCTAGGATTCTCCAGGCAAGAACACTGGAGTGGGTTGCCATTTCCTTCTCCAATGCATGAAAGTGAAAAGTGAAAGTGAAGTCGCTCAGTTGTGTCTGACTCCTAGCGACCCCATGGACTGCAGCCCACCAGGCTCCTCTGTCCATGTGACTTTCTAGGCAAGAGTACTGGAGGGGGGTGCCACTGCCATCTCCATATATAAGAAGATGAATGTCAGCTGAACCTACTGTGGTAATTATTTCACAATATACAGAAATCAAATCATCATGTTCTATGTGTGCCTTAAAAGTATGCAGTGATATATATCAATTTTTTCTCAATAAAACTGGGGGAGAAAAGAATTAGGATCAAGGGAGTGGCATCTGGGTGTTCCAGGAGGACTGGCTCTGCAGTGGCCTCCTTTATCTCACAGAGAAGATGAAGGACACAAGTGCTGCCCACTCTTCATTTCCTGCAACCCAAGGAAGTCCTTTCTCTGAGACTTTTCGGCCTCTTGCAGCAGCCAGTTTCTGAGGCCCCTCATCACAGGGTGATAGAATGCACATTCTGTTACCACTCTTGTCCCCTCGCTGGGAGGTGTCTTCTCACTGTGAGAAGTGGATAAGACAGGATGCCCAGCAAAATTTGAATTTAAGATAAACAACAATACATTTTTAGTACCAGTGTGTCCTGAACATTGCATGGGTGCTAACATCACGGGACTGGGCCCTCCAGTACCAGAACCCTGCCTTGGACTGGGAGCCAGAGCTTATTGAGAGGCACTGCCTCTTCCTGGGCCCAGACTTGATGCCTAGTGAAGCTCTCTGAATTTGTCTCAACTTTCCCCAGCACTCTGAGCTCATTTTACAAGCAGACACATCCAGTCTCACTGGGCAGGGAAGGAATAAGCCCGATATTCCCAGAGTTAACACATGGTACAGATCAGAGACTCACATACATTGTTAGAATCTGCTCTAGAAGGACTGAGAATTAGGGTGTGGATTTTTGATGTCTGAAATTGATAAAGTTTAACTTAACAATTAAAAAATGTTATGTTTTACATTACTAAATCATGATTTAAAAATGCACATTGCCCAAATGGTTTTCAGCTATTACTGCGAGTGGTGACATTCTGCTCATGGCATTCAGAATTCTATCTTTGAATGCCATGGTAATCACTTGCTTCCTTTCAAGGCTGTCGTGTCTGGCACGAAATGGAAAAATTTAAAATACCACCCCAGTGGGCTCACACCCAACAAAGCTGGAACTTTTGAACGTGCAGTTAATGACTCCTTGTGGGATATATGTCAATGAGACAGTGAGACAAGTGGTAAGTGAAAGTAAAACATAATAATAAGTAAATACTTAGAAGTGTAGTGTAATTCAAGGCTACAGATAAGAAATTTGAGATTCACTCACTCATGATGTAGTCAGATTAGATAAATTCGACTCCTCTTGATTTATTTAGCTCCAAACCAGTGCAGATCCTCCAGCTGGCCCTTGGCTCTGAGGATACACAAGGACAAGTGCCAGGTGCCAGCAATGGGGAAGGAGTTCTGCCTCCTTGACTGCCCAGTCCCAGTGTGTGTATGGCACAGAGTAGATGTTCATTTAGCATTTGCTGAATAGATTAATTAGACAAGAGATCCCTTGATATAAAAATTACAGGGGAAGGCTGCTATATACCTGGGTAAATCTGCCCCCGTATTATACACAAACTAATAAATGGGTGGTGTTGGTATCTTCCTTTTCTATAGTTTTCTCATCTCCATTGTCCTCACACATCCTGAATAAAAGATGTCAGAATAGACCAGAAATCCTTCCTGAGAAAATGCTGGCACTTTCAACATTTCGCACACATCATGAGCTCAAGAATCAGGGTACACCTGTGTTCTCCTGGCATTTCAACCATCATCTGTAGCTAAATGTACAGATATAAAGTTATTCTCTAATTTAGAAAGAGAAAAGTCTCATATTTAGCAGGGATTTTTGGATATAGCTCATATAGCATTATTCTAGGTAAAGTCAACAATTAAATTCAGTCTTGGAAGTAATTCAGTCTAACAAGGCTACAGGAAAGTGGCAGATGAAATATCAAAAAATAATGCAATCAAGAGCAAAGTAACAAAGATGGCAGAGGAATAGGATGGGGAGATCACTTTCTCCCCCACAAATTTCATCAAAAGAACTTTTAAACGCTGAGTAAATTCCACAAAACAACTTCTGAATGCTGGCAGAAGACTTCAGGCACCCAGAAAAGCAGCATATTGTCTTTGAAAGGAAGTAGGAAAAAATATAAAAGACAAAAAAAGAGACAAAGAGGTAGGGACGGAGCTCCGTCCTGAGAAGTGTCTTAAAAAGAGAGAAGTTTCCAAACATCAAGAAACACTCTCACTGCCGAGTCTGTGGCGAGCCTTGGAAGCACAGAGGGCAACATAACATGGAGGAATAAATAAATAAATAATTAAAACCCACAGATTACAAGCCCAGTGGTAACTCCCCTAGCGGAGAAGCAGCGCAGACACCTGCACCTGCCACTAGCAAGCAGGGGCTGCTCAGGGAGGTGTGGGCTGCATTGCTTAGAGTAAGGATCTGGCCTGAATGCCCTGAGCGCAATCTGAGTGAACTAACTTGGGCTAACAAACCAGACTGTAGGGTAACTACCACGCGAAAAGCCAGCCCTAACCTAAGACACCGCCAGGCCCACACACAGAACAAAGGACTGAACAGGGATATCCAGCTGCAGACCATCCCCTTCCAGTGACAGGCAGCCAGAGCCAGAAGGGGACAATCGAAACCCAGAGAGGCATCATCCACAAAACTGTAAGCAGGCTTCCTTGCTAACTAAGATTTCTTGGGGTTCTGGACGGTCAACGTCTGCCTGAGAAGGTGCGCGGTTGTACACCCAGAAAACTGAGCAGTAGGGATGGAGGAGACAATAAGTCACAGCAACTGTGCTTGCCAAACACCTCATTACCTGAGCTGCTTGGACCTGGAAAGGGCACAAAACAAAAGCCCAACGGAGTCTGTGCCTCTGTGGACTACCCGAGTGCCTGAACCTGAGCTGCTTAGGCCTGGGAGGTGCATGCAGCCCAGGGCCAACCTCAGACAGTTCCCAGTGGAGCAACCTAGAGCCTGGGCAGTGTGGGCAGGGAGGGTACATGCCCCTTGAGCGGGGGCAGGCCCAGGGTGGCTGAGGCACTGCGAGCACATGCCAGTGTTATTTGCTTGCAAGGTCCCTCCCTCCTCACAGTGCGACTGAACAAGTGAGCCTAAAAAAGTGTCCACCACTGCCCCTTTGTGTCAGGGGCGGGAAATCAGACACTGAAGAGACCAGCAAACAGAAGAAGCTAAAACAGCAGGAACCGCTTTGGAAGTGAGAGATGCCATAGATTAAAGCCCTGTCGTTAGTACCAACTACATAGGAAGGGGCCTATAGATCTTGAGAACTATAAGCCAGACCAAGGAACTATTCTAAAATGAACTGACCCAACAATACCTACAAAAACACCAGAGAAAGTCCTAGATATATTTTTACTATTTTTACGGTCATTCTTTTTTTTTTTAACTTAAAAAATATTTTGAGTCCTCTATTACTCCTTTAATTTTCACTTCAATAACCTATTATTACTTTGCAAAAAGACCTTATTTATTAAAAACAATTTCATATAAATATATATATCATAATTTTTGTGACTTTTTTCTTTCTTTTTTTCTTTCTTTCTTTAATATTGTATTTTTGAAATTCCAAACCCTACTCTAGATTTTTAATCTTTGCTTTTTGTATTTGCTATCAATTTTGTACCTTCAAGAACCCAATCTTCAGTATCCATTTTCACTTGAGAGCAAGATTACTGGCTTGACTACTCTCTCCCCCTTTGGACTCTCCTTTCTCTCCACCAGGTCGCCTGTGTCTTCTCCCCTACCCCTTCCCTTCTATCCAACTCTGTGAATTTCTGTGTGTTCCAGATGGTAGAGAACACTTAGGAACTGATTATTGGCTGGATCTGTCTCTCTCCTTTGATGCCCTTCTTTATCCTCCTGGCCACCTCTGTCTCCTTCCTCCCTCTTCTCTTCTCTGTATAACTCTGTAAACATCTCTGAGCATTCCAGCTGTGGAGTGTACATAAGGAAGCGATTACTGGCTAGCTTGCTCTCTCCTCTGTTGATTCCACCTCATCTCATTAGGGTCACCTCTAACTCCCTCCTCCCTCTTATCTTCTCCATGTAACTCTGTGAACCTCTCTGGGTGTACCTCACTGTGGAGAAACTCTTCATCTTTAACCTAGATTTCTTATCAACAGTGCTG
This sequence comes from Nanger dama, assembly GCA_917880005.1. Lineage (NCBI taxonomy): Eukaryota > Metazoa > Chordata > Mammalia > Artiodactyla > Bovidae > Nanger > Nanger dama. Next base: position 3,052,000 of record CAKJTW010000044.1, on the reverse strand, counting down.
AATATAAGGAGAAGTCTTGAGACTACTATAAAAATAAGGCTGAAAAACCAGAGGCAGGAGGGTTAACTCCAAACCCTAGGAACACCAGAGAACTCCTGACTCCAGGGGACAGGAGCTCATCAAATGCCTCCATACCTACACTGAAACCAAGCAACACCCAAGGGCCAACAAGTTCCAGAGCAAGACATACCATGCAAATTCTCCAGCAACACAGGAACACAGCCCTGAGCTTCAATATACAGGCTGCCCAAAGTTACTCCAAAACCATTGACATCTCATAACACATTACTGGACATTTCATTGCACTCCAGAGAGAAGAAATCCAGTTCCACCCACCAGAACTCCGACACAAGCTTCCCTAACCAAGAAACCTTGACAAGCCACCTGTACAACCCCACCCACAGTGAGGAAACTCCACAATAAAGAGAACTCCACAAACTGCCAGAATATAGAAAGGCCACCGCAAACTCAGCAATATAAACAAGATGAAGAGACAGAGGAATACTCAGCAGGTAAAGAAACAGGATAAATGCCCAACAAATCAAACCAAACCAAACAAAAGAGGAAGAGATAGGGAATCTACCTGAGAAAGAATTCCGAATAATGATAGTGAAAATGATCTAAAATCTTGAAATCAAAATGGAATCACAGATAAATAGCCTGGAGACAAGGATTGAGAATATGCAAGAAAGGTTTAACAAGGACCTAGAAGAAATAAGAAAGAGTCAATATATAAAGAATAATGCAATGAATGAGATAAAAAACACTCTGGAGGCAACAAATAGTAGAATAACAGAGGCAGAAGATAAAATTAGTGAATTAGAAGATAGAAAGGTAGAAATAAATGAATCAGAGAGGAAAAAGAAAAACGAATTAAAAGAAATGAAGACAATCTCAGAGACCTCCAAGATAGTATTAAATGCCCCAACATTCGAATCATAGGAGTCCCAGAAGAAGAAGACAAAAGAAAGACCATGAGAAAATACTTGAGGAGATAGTAGTTGAAAACTTCCCTAAAATGGGGAAAGAAATAATCACCCAAATCCAAGAAACCCAGAGAGCGCCAAACAGGATAAACCCAAGGTGAAACACCCCAAGACACATATTAATCAAATTAACAAAGATCAAACACCAAGAGCAAATACTAAAAGCAGCAAATGAAAAACAACAAATAACACACAAGGGGATTCCCATAAGGATAACAGCTGATCTTTTAATAGAAACTCTTCAAGCTAGGAGGGAATGGCAAGACATACTTAAAGTGATGAAAGAAAATAACCTACAGCCCAGATTACTGTACCCAGCAAGGATCTCATTCAAATATGAAGGAGAAATCAAAAGCTTCACAGACAAGCAAAAGCTGAGAGAATTCAGCACCACCAAACCAGCTCTCCAACAAATGCTAAAGGATCTTCTCTAGACAGGAAACACAAAAAGAGTGTATAAACTTGAACCCAAAACAACAAAGTAAATGGCAATGGGATCATACTTATCAATAATTACCTTAAATGTAAATGGATTGAATGCCCCAACCAAAAGACAAAGACTGGCTGAATGGAAATAAAAACAAAACCCCTATATATGTTGTCTAAAAGAGAACCATTTCAAAACAGGGGACACATACAGACTGAAAGTGAAGGGCTAGAAAAGGTATTCCATGCAAATAGAGACCAAAAGAAAGCAGGAGTAGCAATACTCATATCAGATAAAATAGACTTTAAAACAAAGCCTGTGAAAAGAGACAAAGAAGGACATTACATAATGATCAAAGGATCAATCCAAAAAGAAGATACAATTATAAATATATATGCACCCAACATAGGAGCACTGCAATATGTAAGACAAATGCTAACAAGTATAAAAGGGGAAATTAACAATAACACAATAATAGTGGGAGACTTTAATACCCTACTCACAACTATGGATGGATCAACTAAACAGAAAATTAACAAGGAAACACACACTTTAAATGATACAATAGACAAGTTAGACCTAATTGATATCTATAGGACATTTCACCCCCAAACAATGAATTTCACCTTTTTCTCAAGCACACACTGAACCTTCTCCAGGATAGATCACATCCTGGGCCATAAATCTAGCCTTGGTAAATTCAAAATAATTGAAATCATCCCAAGCATCTTTTCTGACCACAATGCAGTAAGATTAGATCTCAATTACAGGAGAAAAACTATTAAAAATCCCAACATACGGAGGCTGAACAACATGCTGCTGAATAACCTACAAATCACAGAAGAAATTAAAAAGAAATCAAAATAAGCATAAAAAATGAATGAAAATGAAAACACAACAACCCAAAACCTGGGGACACTGTAAAAGCAGTGCTAAGGGGAAGGTTCATAGCAGCACAGGCACACCTCAGGAATCAAGAAAAAGTCAAATAAGTACCCTAACTCTACACCTAAAGCAACTAGAAAAGGAAGAAATGAAGAATCCCAGGGTTAGCAGAAGGAAAGAATCTTAAAAATTAGAGCAGAAATAAATGCAAAAGAAACAAAAGAGACCATAGCAAAAATCAACAAAACCAAAAGCTGGTTCTTTAAAAGGATAAATAAAATTGACAAACCATTAGCCAGACTCATCAAAAAAACAAAGGTAGAAAAATCAAATCAATAAAATTAGAAATGAAAATGGAGAGATCACAACAGACAACACAGAAATACAAAGGATCATAAGAGACTACCATCAGCAATTCTATGCCAATAAAATGGGCAATGTGCAAGAAATGGAAAAATTCTTAGAAAAGTACAACTTTCCAAAACTGAACCAAGAAGAAATAGAAAATGTCATCAGACACATCACAAGCACAGAAATTGAAACTGTAATCAGAAATCTTCCAGCAAACAAAAGCCCAGGTACAGAAGGCTTCACAGCTGAATTCTACCAAAAATTTAGAGAAGAGCTAACACCTATTCTACTCAAACTCTTCCAGAAAATTGCAGAGGAAAGTAAACTTCCAAACTCATTCTATGAGGCCACCATCACCCTAATACCAAAACCTGACAATGATGCCACAAAAACAGAAAACTACAGGCCAATATCACTGATGAACATAGATGCAAAAATTTTTAACAAAGTTCTAGCAATCGGAATCCAACAACACATTAAAAGATCATACACCATGACCAGTGGGTTTTATCCCAGGGATGCAAGGATTCTTCAATATCTGCGAATCAATCAATGTGATTCACCACATTAAGAAATTGAAAAATAAAAGCCATATGATTATCTCAATAGATGCAGAGAAAGCCTTTGACAACATTTAACATCCATTTATGATAAAAAAAAAAAAAACTCTCCAGAAAGCAGGAATAGAAGGAACGTACCTCAACATAATAAAAGCTATATATGATGGACGCATAGCAAACATTATCCTCAATAGTGAAAAATTGAAAGTATTTCTCCAAAAGTCAGGAACAAGACAAGGATGCCCACTTTCACCAGTACTAGTCAACATAGTTTTGGAACTTTTGGCCACAGCAATCAGAGCAGAAAAAGAAATAAAAGGAATCCAAATTGGAAAAGAAAATGTAAAACTCACACTGTTTGCAGATGACATGATCTTCTACATAGAAAACCCTAAAGACTCCACCAGAAAATTACTAGAGCTAATCAATGAATATAGTAAAGTTGCAGGATATAAAATCAACACTCAGAAATCCCTTGCATTCCTATACAATAATAATGAGAAAACAGAAAGAGAAATTAAGGAAACAATTTCATTCACCATTGCAACGAAAGGAATAAAATACTTAGGAATATATCTACCTAAAGAAACTAAAGACCTATATATAGAAAACTATAAAACACTGATGAAAATCAAAGAGGACATTAATAGATGGAGAAATATACCATGTTCATGGACTGGAAGAATCAATATAGTGAAAATGAGTATACTACTACCCAAAGCAATTTATAGATTCAATGCAATCCCTATCAAACTACCAATGGTATTTTTCACAGAACTAGAACAAATAATTTCACAATTTGTATGGAAATATAAAAGACCTCGAATAGCTAAAACAATCTTGAGAAAGAAGAATGGAACTGGAGGAATCAACTTGCCTGACTTCAGGCTCTACTACAAAGCCACAGTCATCAAGACAGTATGGTACTGGCACAAAGACAGAAATATAGATCAATGGAACAAAATAGAAAGCCCAGAGATAAATCCACACACCTATGGACACCTTATCTTAGACAAAGGAGGCAAGAATATACAATGGATTAAAGTCAATCTCTTTAACAAGTGGTGCTGGGAAAACTGGTCAACCACTTGTAAAAGAATGAAACTAGACTCCTTTCTAACACCATACACAAAAATAAACTCAAAATGTATTAAAGATCTAAACGTAAGACCAGAAACTATAAAACTCCTAGAGGAGAACATAGGGAAAACACTCTCCGACATGAATCACAGCAGAATCCTCTATGACCCACCTCCCAGAATATTGGAAATAAAAGCAAAAATAAACAAATGGGTCCTAATTAAACTTAAAAGCTTCAAAGGAAACTATAAGCAAGATGAAAAGACAGCCTTCAGAATGGGAGAAAATAATAACCAATGAAGCAACTGACAAACAACTAATCTCAAAAATATACAAGCAACCCCTGCAGCTCAATTCCAGAAAAATAAGTGACCCAATCAAAAAATGAGCCAAAGATCTAAATAGACATTTATCCAAAGAAGACATACAGATGGCTAAGAGATGAAAAGATGCTCAACATCATTCATTATCAGAGAAATACAAATCAAAACCACAATAAGGTACCATTTCATGCCAGTCAGAATGGCTGCGATCCAAAAGTCTACAAGCAATAAATGCTGGAGAGGGTGTGGAGAAAAGGGAACCCTCTTACACTGTTGGTAGGAATGCAAACTGGTAAAGCCACTATGGAGAACAGTGTGGAAATTCCTTAAAAACTGGAAATAGAACTGCTTTATGACTCAGAAATGCCACTGCTGGACAAACACACCGAGGAAACCAGAATTGAAAGAGACACGTGTACCCCAATGTTCATCGCAGCACTGTTTATAATAGCCAGGACATGGAAGCAACCTAGATGTCCATTCAGCAAATGAATGGATAAGAAAGCTGTGGTACATATACACAATGGAATATTACTCAGCTATTAAAAAGAATACATTTGAATCAGTTCTAATGGGGTGCCTGAAACTGGAGCTGATTATACGAGTGAAGTAAGCCAGAAAGAAAGACAGCAATACAAAATACTAACACACATATATGGAATTTAGAAAGATGGTAACGATAACCCCTTATCAAGACAGCAAAAGAGACACAGATGTTTAGAACGGTCTTTTGGACTCTGTGGGAGAGGGCGAGGGTGGGATCATTTGGGAGAATGGGATTGGAAGATGTATAATATCATATATGAAGTGAATTTCCAGTCTAGGTTCGATGCATGATACTGGGTGCTTGGGGCTGGTGCACTGAGATGACCCAGAGAGATGGTACGGGGAGGGAGGAGGGAGGGGGTTCAGGATGGGGAACACGTGTATACCTGAGGCAGGTTCATGCTGATGTATGGTAAAACCAATACAATATTGTAAAGTGATTAACCTCCAATTAAATAAATAAAGCACGAAGTAACATGCCTAGAAAAAAAGAAAAAGCTTAAGCTATTTTCATAAGATTCTGAGCTCTGAACTTTCAGTGATGATCCAGGAAATGGACTTGAGATTCACTATAGACCATTTACTGAAGACATTACTTAAATGTACTGCTACTACCAGAAAGGTCAGCCTATGTCCTGATTAGACTGGAAGTAATCCAGAATGCATTATCTTACCCACGTGCAAAGTCATGATGCCGCTTATACCCTGAAGTTGTAGCTGCTGGAAAAAAAGTCTGGGTAACACTAGAATCAGCTCAATTAATGGAAAATGAAATGATCATTAAGATGATTTTAGAAGGGAGATACTGAACCTCTTTTACATTGGATGATAAGTAAGAAGAGGAGGTAAAACTGAAACTGGCAAAACAAGAGTTAGATTTCAGCTATGCCTTTGGAATTCCATGCATGTGCTTAGGAGAGAGGAATAGTGGTAGCAGTTTGTCAAACAAGAAAAAAAAAAATGTCTTGTTAAAGAAGCAGTAATGTTGGAAAATTTAATAAAGTCTAAAAACATCATAAATACATATTTTATACTTTGAGTTTATTGAAAACGAATAGTATTGGGGAGAATATTTTTAATACACTTTGAATGGAACAACATGTTTGCATATGTATCAGTTCAGTTCAGTTCAGTCGTTCAGTCGTATCCCACTCTTTGCCACCCCATGAATCGCAGCACGCCAGGCCTCCCTGTCCATCACTAACTCCCGGAGTTCACTCAGACTCACGTCCATCAAGTCAGTGATGCCATCCAACCATCTCATCCTCTGTCGTCCCCTTCTCCTCCTGCCCCTAATCCCTCCCAGCATCAAAGTTTTTTCCAATGAGTCAGCTCTTCGCATGAGGTGGCCAGAGTACTGGAGTTTCAGCTTTAGCATCATTCCTTCCAAGGAAATCCCATATATACATTTAAAATATTAATTATTAACTATTTAACCATTTTTAACTGAAGCATACTAAATTCACAGTGTTGTGTTAGTTTCAGGTGTACAGCAAACTGATTCATATATATATTTTAATATGTACATTTATATATGTATTTTAGATTCTTTTCCATTATAGGTAATTACAAATTATTGAATATAGTTTCCTGTGCTAAACAATTGGTCCTTGTTGGTTACCTATTTTATATATAGTGATGTGTATCTGTTAATACAAATTAATTTGTTCCTCTCCCTCCTTTCCTCTTTGATAATCATGCTTGTTTTCTACATCTAAATCTTATTCTATTTTGCAAATAGGTTTACTTGCATTTTTGGTATGTAAATAATTGTTATTTTAAAAGCAAAGTTATTTTTAAATCAAATCCTTTATTATTATGATACAGTGGAGGTGATGAGTAGATAGGGATTAGATCTGGTAGACAGAATGCGGGAAGAACAATGGACAAGCAGTTCATTACACTGTACAGGAAGTGATGACCAAAACCATCCTTAATAGAGAGAAATCCAAGAAGTCAAAGTGGTTTATCTGAGGAGGCTTTACAAATAGCTGAGAAAAGAATGGAAATGAAAGGAAAGAAAGAAAGGGAAAGATACACCCAGCTGTATACAGAGTTCCAGAGAATAGTAAGGAGAAATAAGAAAGCTTTCCTAAGTGAACAGGGCAAAGAAATAGAGGAAAACAATGGAATGGAAAACTCTTCATTAAAATTGGAGATATCAAAGGAACATTTTAGGCAAAAATGGGCATGATAAAGCACAGAAATGGTAAGGACTAATGGAAGCAAAAGAAATTAAAAAGTGGCAAGAATACAGAGAAGAACTGTACAAAAAAGTCTTAATGACCCAGATAACCATGTCGATGTGGTCACTCACCTAGAACCAGACATCTTAGAGTGAAATGAAGTGGACCTTAGGATGAATTACTACAAACAAAGCTAGGGGATGTGATGGAATTCTAGCTGAGCTATTTCAAAACCTAAAAGATGATGCTGCCAAAGTGCTGCACTCAATATGTCAACATATTTGGAAAATTCAGCAGTGGCCAGAGGACTGGAAAAGGCCAGCTTTCATTTCAGTCTCAAAGAAAGGCAAGGCCAAAAAAGGTTCAAACTGCTGTACAATTGCACTCATTTCACATTCTAGCAAGGTTATGCTTAAAATCCTTCAAGGCAGACTTCAGCAGTACGTGAACTGAGAACTTACAGATGTTCAAGCTGAATTTAGAAAAGGCAGAAGAACCAGAGATCAACTTGTAAACACTTCTTTGATCATAGAGAAATTGAGATAGTCTCAGAAAAACATCTACTTCTGTTTCATTGACTACACTAAAGCCTTTGACTGTGTGCATCACAAAAAATTGTGGAAAAATTTTAAAGAACTGGGAATACCAGACCACCTTATCTGCCTAAAGAGAAACATGTATACAGGTCAGGTTTGTACGCATATCTTCTTTTATACAGGTCAAGAAGCAACATTTAAACTGGACATAGAAAACAGACAGGTTCAACATCGGGAAAGGAGAATGACAAGGCTGTATTTTGTCACTCTGTTTATTTAACTTCTATGCAAAGGACATTGTGCAAAATGCCGAACTGGATGATCAAGATTGCTGTAAGAAATAGCAATAACCTCAGATATGCAGATGATACCACTCTAATGGTAAAAAGTGAAGAGGAACTAAAGAACCTCTTGATGAAGGTGAAAGAGGAGAGTGAAAAAGATGGCTTAAAACTCAACATTCAGGAAACTAAGATCTTGGCATCTGGACCCATTACTTCATGGTAAATAGATGGGGGAAAAGTGGAAACAGTCACAGATTTTATTTTCTTGGGCACCAAAATCACTGAGGATGGTGACTAAAGCCATGAAATTAAAAGCTGCTTGCTCTTTGGAAGGAAAGCTATGGCAGACTTGGGTGCTTAGTCGCTCAGTTGTGTCCGACTCTTTGCAACCTTATGGACTATAGCCTGCCAGGCTTCTCTGTCCATGAGTATTCTCCAGGCTAGAATACTGGAGTGGGTTGCCATGCCCTCCACCAGGGGATCTTCCCAACCTAGGGATCAAACTTAGGTCTCCTGCATTGCAGATGGATTCTTTACTGTCTGAGCACCAGAGAAACCTAGACTGAGTATTGAAAAGCAGAGACATCACTTTGTGACAAAGGTCAAAACTATGGCTTTTCCCAGTAGTCATGTATGGATCTGAAAGTTGGACCATAAAGAAGGCTAAGTGCCACAGAATTGATGGTTTCAAATTGTGGTGCTGGAGAAGACTCTTGAGAGTCTCTTGGACAGCAAGGAGATCAAACCAGTCAGTCCTAAAGGAAATCAACCTCAAATATTGATCAGAAGGACTGATGCTGAAGCTGAAGCTCCAGTCCTTTGGCCACCTAATGTGAAGTGCCAATTCAATGGAAAAGACCCTGATTCTGAGAAAGACTGAGGGCAGGAGGAGAAGGGGATGACAGATAAATGCTCAGGAGTGAGATTGAAAGATCATATGATGTTGCGTATATTTTGAACGGAACAACATTCCTGCAAATTCTTCACCCCAGTGGCAACAAGCTCATTTAGCGCCCAGAGGTTGGTTTTTAATCATTCTCCAATTAAGAGAAGCAGGACTCATAGAGTGTCTGATTCCAGGCTGGGGTGTAAGATGAGGTGAGGACATCTTATAGTGCTCAGCAAACCAAAGAACAGGTTTTTCGAAAGGACATTGGTCAAGCCTGGAAAAACTGGGCAACAAAGTTAATGATGTCATATTGGACTATAACCTGGGCATAAAATAAATGTCCATGATTCCATACTGATAGAAGTAATTTATACACACACACACACACACATAAACACACACACACACACACACACAAACACACACACACATATATAGTGGGAGTAGACAAATGTCCATACAAAAGAATTCCACACAATTTATGTGGCCATTCTGCCTCAAAGAGGGGGCACCTATCTTCCCAGCCCTTAAGTATGGACCTCCTTGCTAAGTGACTTCATTCCAAAGAGCGCAACATGAGAAGGGGAAGTAGAATTCTACAGTGGAGAAAACCAACTAAGGGGATCTCATCTAGGTGATGGAGGTCAGCTTCAGCAGGGATGAGTCACATGGATCCTATGTGCCCTTGATGTGATATGATGGGAAAGGCAATTTACCTCTTTGGTCTTCTTCCCAAGAACCCACAAATGCAGCATAAACATGATAAAAATATGAGACTAATCCAAACGGAAGGACATTCTACAAACTACCTGACCAGTACTCCTCAAAATGACCAAGGTCATCAAAAACAAGGGTGGTCTGAGAACCTGTTATAGCCAAGAGGAGCCTAGAGAGACATGATTACTATATAGAATGTGGGATCCTGGATGTGACTGTGGAACAGAAAAGAAGAAAAGGTAAAACTAATAAAATCTGAATGAACTATGGACTAAAAATTATTTTAATGCCCAGATAAGGCCAAACTTCTAGGATTAATATACTTCAAATTACTTTTGAAATGAGAAAAAATATAAAAATAAATATACAGGGGGAAGCTGGCCTGAGCGGGGGTACCTACAGTGAACTCTCATGTTTGAAAATTCAGACCTCTGTATCCTATTACTCTTTTGGAGACAAAATTAGATGGAATAATTGTTGTCAATAGAGCAATTAAATCAGCATCTTGGTCTCACAGCAACAAGCAACTAGGGAGACTTTTTATTAGTATTATTATTGTACCTAATAATCACATTTCAGCAAGAAAACAATGCATAGACATGAGCAGAGGGGAAATGCTGTAATTATACACCAGCCTAATTTAAAGTACACTTTTTATGGGTGACTCTGAAACCAGGAGGGCTGGATCCTTTCACGACTGTCAGGGAGCCAGATTTTGTGAAGTTTCTGTTGATGTGGTCCATAGATCACTGATATTACACAATGCAGCTGAAGATCGGGATACTGTTAAAGGATAATGTAAGAGCTTCTTGCTCTGTTTAAGGGGTAGTAGTCAGTCCTGCTCACACAAGTCATTTGTTAATTTACTGCAACTGACCAACAACTCACCTTGAGTATCCTCCCCCTGAGCTCCTGTCATCCATGGCTGGGAATATAAAACACACAAAAGGAAGGTCTTGCCTTTAGGCCATCAGGGTAGCAAGCAGCAAACTAATTTTTCCAAGGTGAAGGTTAGGTGTCCCTTGGAAGTATGTTTGATACTGGGGGCACCTGGAAGGGGTCTCTGACTTTGTGGACTGGTGACATAATCCTGGAGGAGAAGATGACTGAAGACCGAAGTGTGGTGAAGGGGAGATGTTGAGGTGAGACTGTTGGACACTGTGATAGAGCACGTTGCATAGACACATGCTGGAGGGCAAGTGCCAGGCTGCCAGCCCCCTCTGCTGTGCCAAGGAACAGCAGTGTTCATCACGGAAAACCTCAGCAGGAGAATGATGTATTCAGTCTTACACTTTAGAACTATGGAAACCATGTGGAAAGTGGTCTGGATGAAGAAGGACTGATGGTAAAAAGAAGCCTGATGCAAAATCCAGAAGGACCCGACTCAACGGAGGCGCTCCTGAAAAAAAGAAAAAAGCAATGGGTTTGAGAAGTGGTGGTTTTAATGATGAAGCAAGACATGGACCCAGGTCTGAGGGTTGGTGCCAGTGTAAGTGCAGGACAGCCTCTACCTTCTGGAAATCAGATGGGCAATGGGCAAGGGGAGGTGACACGTTTCACAACAGAGATGATCTGGATGCTGCTGGCAGTAGATACAGGACTTCTGGGGCCAGCGGTGGAGAGGAAGGTGGCCCAAGGACAGAACAGTTAGGCTGAGAATAAAGTGGAGCAGCATCCACAGTGAAGGGGTGCCCAAGTGGATGCAGAGGACAAGGCTCCAGCAGAGGCTGCAGCCTGTCCCCACGGCCGGGAGAGACAGAGGCTAGGACTCTGCTGGGGAGAGAGGAGAAGACTGGTGCAGACAAAGCTGGAGGGATTTCTCCTTCTAAGGGCCATGGGAAACTGTTAGAAAAATAAAAACAGGAGAACTGGTTTTCAGGGTCAAACATTTCCTCTTTCTATCATATGGAGAAATAATGAGAGACAGACAAGATACAAAGGGCTTGTTGGGGAGTGGGGTGAGAAATGATGATGGCTTGCACTAGGTGGTCTACAGTGGAGATGGAGAGAAGGGGGTTTAGAGGGGTGAGGTTTCAGAAGCTCTTCTGGAAGTGGGATGGGAGCCATGGAGGGCTTGAGGAGACAGGTTTCTTGTGCACAGGGCGTCGTTCCAGAGACAGAGAAGCTAGGTCTAGGCAGGCTTGCCCACAAGGATCTTGCATTGGGTTTGGACATTCTGCACTCAGAGGATAATTGGACAGGTTTCATGTAGGGGGTGGAACCATCATCATAGCCTGTCTCCCCACACACCAGTATCAGCAGCTGAACAATAGACAGACTGGCCCATCAAAGACCTGATGCACTGAATTACAGAGTAGGACCCCCACCCAGGGTACTCCTTTAAGTGCCTGACGTGACAATCTACAGAGTAGGACCCCAGACAGGGGGCCCCTCTATGTGCCTGAAGGGGCAGAGCTATGGAGAAAGACTGGCCAAAGAGGCCTTCTGATCACCAGCTATAAGAGGTTCGGAAAAAAAATGATAGGGCCGTAACTCCTGCTGCGGAGACTGTCCGTATCCCTGCACAGTTCGCGCCATCAGGGTTCCTGCAAGCTGAGCAGCTGCACAACCTTCATGCTCAACTCTCACTGGGGCAGAACTGCCACAGGCAAAAAAAAAAAAAATTCTTGGGTCTATGCACACATGGTCGCTTCAATCCGACTCTATGCAGCTCTGTAGACTGTGGCTTGCCAGGCTTCTCTGTCAGGGAAGGGGGGTTCTCCAGGCTAGAATACTGGAGTGTATTGGCCAATACTGGTTGCCATACTCTTCTAGATCACTATATATCCTGCTGCCCTAGCCACCAAACCCCCGAGTACCTGGTGCTGCCAGAACCCCTGCAACCCGAGCAGCTGCACCTCCTCCACACCTGGCCCTCACAGGGGCAAACCCAAGTCCTCCAGGGCAGGCTCAGGAGCAAACCCCAGTGGACAACCCACATGCAGAGGTGGGAATAAAATCACAATTGACACCCAGGGACAGTGTGACTAAGAAATAAAATCCAAAACTTTCCCACCAGCTGTACAAGCTGCAGATTAAATCCACACCATCAACTAGGCAGACTCTGTGTCTATGGAATATATAAAAGGTCACTGAGAGCTCCCACAAAAGAAAACACACTAGTTCTGATAGCTGTGGACATTGGAGGCAAGAAGGAGTGGGAACAGATTAGAATCTGAGCTCCCTCCATAGCAGCAGATCCAGAGATCTGCACAATGCTGGGGGGTATCCAAGGGAAGTGAGGTGGACTATGGCTCCCAGCGAGGAAAAGGACTCTGACAGCAGTGACAAGAAAAAATTTATTTTTCTTATGTTTTGACTTATTCTGCAGATTTTTTTCCCTCTCCCCCAACCATTTTTCCCTCTCTGTTGTAGTTGTTGGTTTTATTGACACTATGAAATCCAGTTAAGCTTTTTGTTTCTTCTTTCTTTCTCACATGTTTTATTGTTGTTATAAACCTCTGTCTCTATGGAGGGCTTTTGCAGGTTTGTGGAATATTCCTTTCTCTCTGTCTTTTAATTTTAATTTTTAAACCTATATTTATTTTTTCTACATTTATTCCTTTGTTTGCCTTTCCTACTGTTCTTTTCCCTTTGTGGTTAATCTTTAATGTACATAAATCTTCTTCATTTACCTCTATTTAACTTTACATATTGATTCTTTCTTTCTTTTCCCCTCAACATATTTGTTAGTTTTGTTTTCATTACTTTATTCCCCAGTTGGTAACTTGCTTTAGTTGTTTTCTAGTTTGTGCTTTAGTTAGTTTTGTTCTTAGCTGGTAAATGTAATTTTGACGTCCTTTGTCTGCTGGGCCAGTCTACTGTGCTTTATTGTTGTTGAACTGCTCTGACTTTTCTCATGGGGGATATATCTTTATTTTAATGATTGCTTGCCTGATTTTGTAACTGCCATTTGTCTGGGGTTCATCTTTGATTTCTCATTTTTGGATATTTGTTTTACTCTCCCCTAATGCCATAGCAAATCACTTGTGAAATCTTCGTTCCTGACCAGGATCAAGCCTTGAGTCTTTATAGAGTGGGAGCACTAACTCCAAGACCCTAGACTACCAGAGAATTAACCCTGCAGCTGCTGCTAAGTCGCTTCAGTCGTGTCCGACTCTGTGCGACCCCGTGCGACCACATAGACGGCAGCCCAACAGGCTCCCTCGTCCCTGGGGTTCTTCAGGCAAGAACACTGGAGTGGGTTGCCATTTCCTTCTCCAATGCATGAAAGTGAAAAGTGAACGTGAAGTCGTTCAGTTGTGTCTGACTCTTAGTGACCTCATGGACTGCAGCCTACCAGGCTCCTCCATCCATGGAATTTTTCCAGGCAAGAGTACTGGAGTGGGGTGCCATTGCCTTCTCCGAATTAACCCTAGAGAGTGTCAAATAGTGAGAACTCACATAAAGGAAACCACTTGAATACAAGGTCCAGCATCACCCAACCACCAGTAGCACCCTGTGCAGGAAGGCTCATATAAAAACAAAACAAAACAAAAATACAGACTTAATCATCAGCAGACAGGATTACCACCTCACTCAGTCTTGCCCATCAGAGGAAAACAAGCAGACAAAAACTCAGCACAAATCTCACCCTATACAAATCTTGCACAAAGCACTGAACTAACCTTAGGAGTGCAGAAACCAAGAGAAGGAAAAAAATTCAACCTTCTTCAAGGAAAGAATTCAACTTTCTTTGAAGGCTGAGGAAAGGAGAACTCAAACACAGAGTTTAAAAAAAAAAGATAATGAAAAGGCAGAGAAATGCTACATAAATGAAGAAACAAAGTAGAAACACAGAAGTCCAAATAAATGAAGAGGAAAAAGAATTCAGAATAATGATAGTAAAGATGACAAAATACCTTTAATACAGAATGGAGAAAATGAAAGAATCAATTAACAAAGACCTAGAAAAATTAAAGAATAAACATACAGAGATAAACACAATTACTGAAATTAAAAATACTCTAGACTTAATAGCAAAATATCTGAAACAGAACAAATCAGTGAGCTGGAAGATAAAATGGTGGAAATAGCTTCTGAAGAGCAAAATAAAGTAAAAAGAATGAAAAGACCTGAAGATAGTCTCAGAGACCTCTGGGATAATATCAAATGCACCAACATTTGAATTTTAGGAGTCTTAGAAGAAGAGAAAAAGAAAGGTCTAAAGAGAAAGGTCTGAGAAAATTTTTGAAGAGATTATACTTGAAAATTTCCCCAACATGGAAAAGGAAATAATTAAGTCCAAGAAGCACAAAGAATCCCATACATGATCAACCCAAGGAAAAACACGTCAAGGCACATACTAATCAAACTAACAAAGCTAAACCCAAAGAAAGAATATAAAAGCAGCAAGAGAGAAGCAACAAGTAACTTACAAGGGAAACCCCATATGCTTAACAGTTGATCTTTCAGCAGAAACTCTGCAGGCCAGAAGGGAATGGCAGGGTATATTTAAAGTACTGAAAGGGAAAAATCTGCAACCAAGATTACTGTACCTGGCAAGAATCTCATTCAAAATTGATGGAAAAATCAAAAGCTTTTCAGACAAGAAAAAATTAAGAGAATTCAGTACCACCAACCCAGCTTACAACAAATGTGAAAGGGAATTGCATAGTCAAGAAATACAGGAGTAGATCTTCAAGATCTACAAAATCAACCCCAAATAATTAAGAAAATGCCAATAAGAACATACATATCAATAATTACTTTAAATGTAAATGGACTAAATGTTCCAACCAAAAGTTACAGACTGGCTGAATGGATCCAAAAACAAGACCCATATATACTCTCTCTACAAAACACCCACTTTAGACCTCAAGACACATACAAACTGAAAGTGAGAGGATGGAAAGATATATTCCATGCAAATGGGAAGCAAAAGAAAGCTGGAGTAGTAATCCTCCTATCACAAAATAGACTTCAAAATAAAGAAGATTACAAGAATTAAAGAAGGACACTGCATAATGATCAAGGGATCAGTCCAACAGGAAGACATAACAATTGCAAATATCTTTGCACCCAACATAGGAGCATCTCAATACATAAGACAAACACTAACAGACATAAAAGGAGAAATCAATGGTAACACAATAATAGTAGGAGACTTTAACACCCCACTTACACCAATGGATAAATCATCAAAACAGAAAATTAATAAGTAAACACAAGTCTTAAATGATACATTAGATGAGTTGGATCTCATTGATATCTTCAGACATTCCATTCAAATGCAGAAGGATACACCTTCTTCTCAAGTGCACATGGAACATTCTCCAGGATAGACCACATCTTGGGTCACAAATCAAACCTCAGTAAATTTAAGAAAATTGAAATCATATCAAGCATCTTCTCCAACCACAATGCTATGAGACTAGATATCGACTGCAAGAAAAAAACTGTAAGAAATACAAACACATGGAGATTAAACAACAGTTTACTGAAGAAATCAAAAAGGAAATTAAAAATTTCTAGACACAAATGATAATGAAAATACAACTCAAAACTTATGAGATGCAGCAAAAGCAGTTCTAAGAGGGAAGTTCATGGCAATACAATCTTACCTCAAGAAACAAGGAAAACAGCTAATAGACAACCTAACTTTACACCTAAAGCAACTGGAAAAAGAAAAACAACAACAAAAAACAAAATTAGTAGAAGGAAAAAACATAAAGATCTAAGCAGAAATAAATGAAAAAGAAATGAAAGAAACAATAGTAAAGATTAATAAAACTAAAAGCTGGTTCTTTGAGGAGATAAACAAAATTGGCAAACCTTTAGCCAGACTCATCAAGAAAAAATAAAGAAGAATCAAATCAATAACATTAGAAAAATGCAGAAATACAAAGGATTATGAGACTATTATGAACAACTATATGGCAATGAAATAGATAACTGGAAGAATTGGACAGATTCTTAGAAAAGTTCTATCTTCCAAGACTGAACCAGGAAGAAATAGAAATTATAAACAACGCAATTACAAGCACTGAAATTGAAGCTGTGATCAATGATCTCCCAAAAAAACAAAAGTCCAGGACCAGATGGCTTCAAAAGAGAATTCTATCAAGCGTTTAGAGAAGAGCTAATGCCTTTCTTTCTAAAACTCTTTCAAAAGATTGCAGAGGAAAGAACACTTCCATGTCATTCTCTGAGGCCACCATCACCCTGATACCCAAACCAGACAAAGACAACATACAAAAAAGAAAGCTACCAGCCAATGTCACTGATGAACATAGATGCAAAAATCCTCAACAAATAATTAGCAAACAGAATTCAGTAATGCATCAAAAAGCTCATACACCATGATCAAGTTAGGTTTATTCCAGTTATGCAAGGATTCTTTAATATACACAAATCATTCAATATGATACATCATATTAACAATTTGAAAGATAAAAACCATATGAGAATCCCAATAGATACAGAAAAGGCCTTTGAGAAGATTCAGTACAATTTATGATTAAACTCTCCAAAATATTGGCATAGAAGGAACCTACCTCAACATAGTAAAGGCCATATATGATAAAACTATAGCAAACATTATTCTTAAGGCTGAAAACTTGAAAGCATTCCCCTAAGATCAGGAACAAGACAAGGGTGTCCACTTTCACCACTATTATTTAACATAATTCTGTAAGTCTACAGCAATCAGAGTAGAAAAAAGAAATAATGGGCATCCAGATCAGAAAAGAAGTAAAGCTCTCACAGTACCATATCAGATGACATGATATTGTACACAGAATACCATAAAGATAGTATCAGAAAATTACTAGAGCTAATCAGTGAATTTAGCAAAGTTTCAGGATACAAAAATCAATACACAGAAATCACTTGAATTTCTATATATTAAGAATGAAAAATCAGAAAGGGAAATTAAAAATCAATCCCATTCACCACTGCAACAAAGAGAAAAGAGTTGTACACAGAAAATTATGACACTAATAAAAGAAATAAAAGATGACATAAATGGAGAGAGATTACATGTTCCTGGACAGGAAGAATCAATAGCGTTAAAATGACTATACCACCAAATGCAATCTCCATACTCAATGCAATCCCTATCAAATTACCAATGGAATTTTTCACAAAAATAGAATAAAAAATTTTGCAATTCATATGGAGACAAAAAAGACCCCCAAAAGCCAAAGCAGTCTTGAGAAAGAAGAGTTGAATGGAGGAATCAACCTTTCTGAATTCAGATTATACTACAAAGCTACAGTCATCAAGACAGCATGGTTCTGGCACAAAAACAGAAACACAGACCAATGTAACAAGACAGAAAGCCTAGAAATAAACCCATGCACCTATGGACACCTTATTTTTGACAAAGGAGGCAAGAATATACAGTGAGGAAAAGACAGCCTCTTCAATAAATTGAGCTGAAAAAACTGGATGGCTGCATGTAAAAGAATGAAGTTAGAACACCTCCTAACACCATACATAAAGATAAACTCAAAATGGATTAAAGATCTAAATGTAAGACAAGAAACTATAAAATTCTTGGAGGAAAACATAAGCAGAACAGTAGGTGACATAAATCAAAGCAAGATTCGCTGTAGCCACCTCCTAGAGTAACGGCAATAAAAACAAAGGCAGACAAGTGGGACCTGGTCAAACGTAAAAGCTTCTGCATGTCAATGGAAATGATAAGCAAAGTGAAAAGACAACCCTCAGAGTGAGAGAAGATAATATCAAATGAAACAACTAACAAAGGATTAATTTCCAAGATATACAAGCAGCTCACACAACTCAATACCAGGGAAACAACCCAATAAAAAAGGTGGAAAAAGACTTAAGCAGACATTTCTCCAAAGAAGACATACAGATGGCTAATAAAGACATGAAAAGATGCCCAACATCATTCATTATTAGAGAAATGCAAATCAAAACTACAGTGAGATATCATCTCAAAATGGTCAGAATGGCCATCATGAAAAAGTTTACAAATAAATTCTGGAGAGGGTGTGGAGAAAAGGGTATGTTCTTGCACTGTTGGTGGGAATGTAAATTGATACAGCCACTATGGAAGACAGTATGGAGATTCCTCTAAAAACTATGAATAAAACCACCATATGACCCCACAATCCCATTACTAGGCATATACCCTGAGGAAACCAAAATTGAAAAAGACACATGTATCCCATTGTTCACTGCAGCACTATTTAAGATAGCTAGAACATGTCCATCAACAGATGAATGGATAAAGAAGTTGTGGTACATATACATAATGGAATATCACTCAGCCATGAAAAGGAACACCTTTGAGTCAGTTCTAATGAAGTAGATGGACCTATAACCTGTTATACAGAGTGAAGTGAGTTAGAAGGAGAAAGATGAATACCATATTCTAATGCATATATACAGAATCTAGAAAAATGGTTCTGAATAATTTATTTGCAGGGCAACAATGGAGAAACAGACATAGAGAATAGACTTATGGACATGGGAAGAGGGGAGGAGAGGGTAAGATGTATGGAAAGAGTAACATGGAAACTTACATTACCATATGTAAAATAGATAGCCAATGGGAATTTGCTGTATGGCTCAGGAAACTCAAACAGGGGTTCTGTATCAACCTAGAGGGGTGGGATGGGAAGGAGATGGGAGGGAGGTTCAAAATGGAAAGGATATATGTATACCTATGGCTGACTCATGTTGCGGTTTGACAGAAAACAACAAAATTCTGTAAAGCAATTATCCTTCAATAGCAAATAGATATGTTAAAAGAAAAAAAAAAGCGGACTAGAGATGAAAGGAAAGTGAGGTAGGCAGGGGAGTCATCCACATGCAGAATGATACAGAATCAAGTGCAGAATAAGTCAGTCATGAGAGAGCACAGAAAGGAAGAGACCTGAAGACAGAAACACTAAGGAAACACAGTGTTTAAGACGGTGTGGATAGAGCAAGATAAGCTCTTAATTGCCAATGGTTCAATACCAACTTTACTGGAAAGGAAAAGGAAAGGCCCTGAATTGGAGTTTTCACCAATTTGCATGGTAAAAATACCCCCACTAGAACTGGTTTCAAGTACCAGTGCGATGTCAGCTGGCTAGTAAAATTACTGAAAACAGAATCCTTGAATCTGAAGAGCCAGAATTGGCCCAGTAGCCTCACAGAGACAGAGGAAGGGAGATAAACAAGAGAGGATGCTCTCAAGGGAGGTGAGGGGAGAAGGTCTGAGAGGAAGCATTGAAAGGCCAGATGCTGCAGAGAAGTCCCAGAAGGACTGGAGAGTGACTTCTGGACCTTACAGCTCAGAATACCACTTACTTGTTAGAACAACTACTGTGTTGCTGGGGCTGGAGTTTGATGGCAAGCTGGTTCAAACTGATGGAGGAGAGAAAATGTTGAGTGCCTTTCTCTTAGGAAGATCCAAGGGAGTTGTATATCTTGTCTTCTTTAGAAATCCTTGAACTAAATTAAGTTTGAGAAGGTAATAGACTAACAAGTGGAAAGAAACCCTCCTCTTATATTTTAGAAGGTTTTCAGCTTTAGAAAGTTGCTAATCCTCCCTTCATGTGATGCATGACAAGGTAATTAGTTACAACCAAAGCAGCAACCACAGACCAAAGGTCTCTGCTCAAGAAGCACGCAGCACATGATATCAGCTCCTCCTTGAGGTATCATGACCCAGCTAGGTGCCTCACACCCTCTGTACAGGTAAAGAGGCCAGCACTTGAAAGCTGGTTTGCAGCAACCTCCTGCAGGGTAGAGGCTGCTCTCTCCGGAATTCTGGTGTCAAGTCCCATACCCACTGAGGAGGGGCTGGAGAAAAACAGGTGGGAGGGGGAATGATTGCCCTAAGTCACGCAAATAGCAAAAGACAGCATTGAGGTTTCAGCCTAGTATTTCTGACCCAGGGGCCCTCCTACTTCACTGCTTTTAAAATAATCCAAATATTTGATTACTTGGAATCAAGACAAAACAAGAGACAGTGGATTAGGAGAATTTGTTTTTGTAATTTATAAAGCAAAGTCACAATACTTTTATATGATATGCTGAATCATTGAAATAACCAACGCTTCCGTAGCATTGGTTATCCATCATATAATATCCATCATACTATATGATGTGAAGCCATTTATTTGTATTCCTTTTTTAAACTCTGGCAACAAGCCTATGAAGTAGGTACGAGTGTTCCTTCAGTTTTAAAGGTGGCTAACCAACCTAGACAGCATATTCAAAAGCAGAGACATTACTTTGCTGACTAAGGTCCGTCTAGTCAAGGCTATGGTTTTTCCTGTGGTCATGTATGGATGTGAGAGTTGGACTGTGAAGAAGGCTGAGTGCTGAAGAATTGATGCTTCTGAATGGTTGGAGAGGACTTCTTGAGAGTCCCTTGGACTGCAAGGAGATCCAACCAGTCCATTCTGAAGGAGATCAGCCCTGGGATTTCTTTGGAAGGAATGATGCTAAAACTGAAACTCCAGTCCTTTGGCCACCTCATGTGAAGAGTTGACTCACTGGAAAAGACTCTGATGCTGGGAGGGATTGGAGGCAGGAGGAGAAGGGGACGACAGAGGATGAGATGGCTGGATGGCATCACGGACTCGATGAACGTGAGTCTGAGTGAACTCTGGGAGTTGGTGATGGACAGGGAGGCCTGGTGTGCTGCGATTCATGGGGTTGCAAAGAGTTGGACACGACTGAGCGACTGTACTGAACTGAACCTGGTGTACAAAAAGGTTAATCCCAAATTTCTCGTGGTGGCAGTGTAGGTGAAGGTGCGCTTTCGTCTCCCACCCCTGTGGTGATCCGTCCCAGAAGCTCGTGGTGTGTGTGTCCCCTGGGCAGCCCTGGTCCTTCCATAGCCACTCACTCCCCTACCTAACAGTGCCCCGCACCCCGGCCCAAGCAGTCATAAGCAATCAAGACAGTTTAGAGTCTGGTGACTGTCCCATGTTCTCAGAAGCATGCCCACAGAGAAACAGTTATGTCTAGGAGAGTCAGGGGCAGTGATGAGAAAGAAGATGCTAACAGGGCAGGGGGTGCAGGAAGGTGAGGCAGGGAGGCCAGCACCTGCCTCCAGCTGGGATGAGTGGACAAGACTCAGAGACAAGGACCCTCAGTTCTGCCCTGGGGCACTGCCCTGCTGCCACCTGCAGACCTAGACAGTGTGCTTCCTAATAGAGGTGGAGGCTTGCTTTTTCTCATTTTAAATTGGGGCAGGGATGGGAGCAGACAGGGCAAGTCCATTTGGACATTGTGCTTCCTAACAGAGGTGGGGCTGGCTTGTCTCAATTTAAATCAGGGCAGGGAGCCAGGGATGGGAGTGGACTGAGCAAGTCCATTTGCACTGATGCCTGTATCAACACACTAGTAATCTTATTTTCTGGAAGGGAATGTATGCTCAAATAAAAATCAGTGGATGAGCTTTGGCTTAAGCAGTAGGAAGGTGGTTTTTCCCTGTCACTGTTTTTTCTCCTCTCAGGTTTATTTTCACACTCAGAACTTGATGTTAATTACTAAAGTCATTTAACCTGACTGTAGCTGAGCTATTTCCAGATTATAGACATTCACTGGGTCTCCCTTATTTTCAATTGATAGGCAATCCTATTGCAAGAAGCATTGTGGGAATCTGGCTGTATAATAGGTTTTCAACAGCAAACTCAGAAAAATCATAGCAACCTAGTTCTCATAGCACAAGCAGAATACAAGATTATGGAGAAGCCCTGTCAGTCATCCAAGAGGTCCTGCCTGGGGCCCAGTGCTCTGCCCACCCAGTGGGGCTTGGGTGCATGGGGAGGAAACCAGTAATGTGTTCTGGACTTAGTCTGTTAGGCTGGAGAGTGTGTAAATCATCTACTGCGGCTTAATAAATTAGCACCAGCAGAGCAACATAAAGCAACACCATTCACTCACTATCTCAGAGTTCTGCAGAGCATAAGTTCAAAAGGGCTTATCTGAATCCTCTGCTCAGCTAGAATTTGGGCAGGGCTCTTATCTGGAGACTGGGAAGAATCTGCTTCTTTGCTCATTTAAGATGGCAGCAGAAGTTAGTTCCTAGAGGCTGCAAGACTGAGTTGCTGTTTCCTTTTGGGCTGTCAGCCAGAGGCTGCTCTCAGCCGCAAGAGGCTGCCCACACTCTGACAGGTGTACTGCCTTCCACACCTTCAAGCCACCAATGCCATGTCAAATCCTTCTCATGCTTGGAAACCAATTTCTTCTTTGGCACCCAGCTTGGAAAAAAAAAAAAAACACCTCTTTTTCAAAATGCTTGTCTACGAGACTGCCATAGCAGTCTTACCAACTTAGCATAGCACATAGCATCCTTACCAACTTTAAGGCCACAGAGTTGGATGATAATACATCTAGAAAATCCCTTCACAGCAGCCTCTGGATTATCATCCAATTTGAATAACAAGGAAACAGAATCTTGGGGACCTTCTTGAAAACTGTATCTGTTGACTGAAAAAATTTCAGAATCTAAAAGTTTTATTTGGTGGACAAAACTGAGGACATAATTCTGGAGCACAGCCTCTCAAATCACTCTGAGGGACTACTTCAAAGAGGCAAGAGAGGAGTCAGGATATATAGGAGTTTTGCAACAGAGACGATGTAGTTGGGAACACTGAAAGGTAACAGTAAATTAAAGAAAGCCAGACATCTCACTCTAAGAAATTTAACACTTTTCTATGTATGGGAAGATGCAAGAGTCTGAGCTCACTGAAATAATTCCTTTGATGTGCACCTTAGCTCCTTAGCTGTCTGGGGCCAGTATCCTGTTTTCTCATCCTGAGTCTCCTCAGGGTGCATCTTTGGGGTAGGTGAGGGCTTGATGATGGGTATCCTGCTTCCATTGTGAGTTTGCTCAGGGCTCACCACTGGGGTGGCTGTAGTGTGATGCCTTGATGGCCAAACATCCTTTGCTTACTGACATGGCAGGTAGTAGTATTTTTTCATTCACAAACGTATCAGAAATGAAACATTCCCCAGGGACTCCAGTGAATATTGGAGAGTATAAACCAGGTAAACACATACACACACACAGTCAAGGAGCCAAAGGCTTTGATCCCCAAGTGAGGAAAAGTCTAAATAGCAAAGGAGCAGGTGAATGAAGAGAAAGCAGGTGCTGCTGGCTGAGAAATGCTGGTGATGTGTCTGTAAGGGAGCCAAGCCAACCGAAGGTCATTAGAGGAAGTGACCAGGCAGGTATTAATTAAGGAGTGCTCCACATACCACCTGCCCTCCACATACCACCTCCACATAACACCACGTCCCAGCTTCTTACACTGAGCTTCTAAGGAATGAAATGAGGCAGGGAGGCCCCCCGTTCTTCCTTTCATGGGGGAGTTTTGCAACACTGTGGTGTGAAATGCATCATCCTATACGAGTTTCCCAAGACTGCCCTAACAGAAAACCCGAAACTGAGTGGCTCAGAAACTACAGTCTGAAGTCAAGGGTTGGTTCCTTGTGGGGGTCCTGAGGAAGACTTCCTGGCCTCTTCTAGCTGCTGGCGGTTTGCTGGCAGCCTTGGGCATCCCTTGGTTTGTGCCAACATCACCCCCTTTCGGGGCCTCCGTCTTCATGCTCACTGCCTGCAGGTCTGTCTCTGTGTCCGATTTCTCCTTTATATAAGGACATCAGTCACAGCGGGCTGGTGCTCCCCCTGCTTCAGTTTGACCTTAGCTAAGAGTTGATCTTAACTGGTTACATCTACCACCTGAGATACTGGAGAGTTAAGACTTCAACATACGAATTCTTGGGAACACAGTTCAACACTCAGTGGTTGGCTTGTCTAGGGCTAGACAGCCATCCTCACTTGAAAGTAAGGATCATATAATTTATACTTTATTTCTATAAATAGAATGAGACAAACTCTAGGTCAAGTTCAGCCTCTTGCTTCTCAAAGTATGTTCTGTGTTCCTTAGGCCAGCTGCTCTGGCATCTCCTGGGAGATTGCAGGAAATGTCACATGTCAGGCCCCACCTCTGACTCTCTGAGTCAGAGAGTCAGAACCTGTAAGATTCCCAGAGAACTATTGTGCATGTTTAAATTTGAAAGGAAGTGTTTCATTAACCTTGTCAGAAATGGTTAAAAAATTATTTAGAGTAAAACCATACTGTCAACCTCCAACTGATGTTTTAAAGAAATCAAGACTTAACTCCAAATTTTTGAAAGAGGGGGCACAATAGCCACAACTTAGTTGATTTCTGGTAAAGTGATAAATATGGCTCAGAAATAAATTTTTTAAAAAATTTAAAGGATGCAACCATTCAGGACTGTAAGACACTTCTGCATGTTCACTTAAATGGTATGGCTCAAAAGCCAGATAATATTTATTAACTCAATAAATCTTCACTGAGCCTCACAATTTGCCAGGTGCTTCAATAAGCAGAGTGCTCATCAGATTCTTTACTGTGCTACCTCCTAGGGTTATATACCTCTGTAAGCCTCAGCCTTCTCATCTGTAAAATGGCTCCAGTACAAGCTGATCTCAGAGGTTTGTAATTCAGCGACAAGGTAGGTGGGGGCGTTTAGCACAATGCCTGGTGCAGGGTGGGTGCAGGGTCAGTGCTCCAGTCTCTGTCTGGATGGGGGGCGGTAATGGGGGAAATAAGACACTGATGTAGGTACCAGGCAGTGCAGGAGTGCAAAACAAAAAAGGTAAAAAGGAAAAGCCCTCTGAGGAATGAAAAGCAAAGAAGCAAAATTCTGCAATAAGGAGGCAGCTTCCTGAAGGCCAGGCGTTGAGCTGGTAGACAAGCATTGTTGAGATTTGGGAGACAGAGGTGGGGGAAGCAGGTAGCATCCACCATCCCTTTGAGATTCATCCAGCAGAGGTGACTTCTTTCTGAGTCATCCTCAGAAGACGGGCAGGCCCTGGCTTTGCTGTGCATCCCAGGTGGCGGCAGCCCTGCCCTGCTCATCAGCAAGGAGCCCTGCGCAAGGCAGCAGCCTGCATCTAGAGCCCCTCCCTCCCTCAGGTGCCACTGGCCCCACCAGGGCACATGGGATGGTGGATCTCTTCCCTCTTGCCTTCTCTTTCTTTAGTTTGGATGAATAGGCTCTTCTCTTTAAATTTACATGGACTGTGGTTTTGAATAAATGTGTTTTTTTGGCTCAAGAGAAGGCTGGGAAGGAGAAAGCCAGCCTTGGCCAACAGCCACTGCACCCAGGGAGACTAGGAAGAGAGCAGGAGACGGAGGAGAGGACCCACAAATGGTGGGAGCCAACTCCTCCTCCTCCACGAGTTTTTCTTCAGGGATTCTTATGCTTGGGGGCCGCTTTACCTGCAGTTACTATGACAGTTAGGGCATTGCGTCCCTGGAGGGCATGTTTCTTCATCTCTGCCCTCTTTCCAGCCATGCCAGCATGGCTCCTCTTCCTGATTCAGAAGACACACTGGCATCCTGTTCCCAACAGATCAGACCAGGATGAGTGGACTAGGGCAGCCAGAGCTGCAGTGGCTGCCTCCCCTCCAGGGCGCCTGGATCAGCAGGCCCAGGTAGAGGTGTTTCCCAGCCCCAGACTTCCAGAGAGGTCTTAGAGGCCTCTCTCTAGCTCTGCGGCAGAAAGTGGAGAGCCGCAGACCCCTCCAGGTGCTTGGTGAGGGGCGAGGATCCCTGAGTGGCAGCCAGGTTCATGTCAGGAAGATCACCCCACCTTCCCCTTGCTCCTGCTCTCGCTCTCCTCGTTTTGTGTGTGTGTGTGTGTGTGTGTGTGTGTGTGTGTGTGTGTGTATCTCAAAAGGATGAGCATGTGAAACCTGAAAGGAGAATTTTCCTTTTGTAAATTTTGCACCAGGTGGTCTGACATATCACTCTGGCATCACACTTCAACTGTTTCTTGGTGCCTGGAGAAAATTTCTATTTTAGCTCCCTGTTACAAGCTTTTTCATGTGAAAGACTCAGCTAAAAGGCCTTCTGAGCAGAGAGGAAGTGGGAGCTGGGTCAAGTGGAGGGAAGTGGAGACTGCAGGCTGGACTGCAGTGTAGACAGCATCCAGCTGGGTGTGACAAGCCAGGGGCTGGTCTGAGCAGAACGCACTTCACAGATGAATCCAGAAAGAGGGACGCAGGGTGTCAGGACCTGTCTGTATGGTCAGAGTTGAAGGAAAGACAGAAGACTTAACAAGCGAAGAGACAAAACCCCAGTCATGGCCCTGACGGACAGACAGGGCTGTGTTGCAGGCTTTGGCTGGATGGATACACACCTTCCACAGACGTACCCACAAGTCTGATTCCAGCCCCTCCTCAACTTCTGCTTGCCCCAGAGTCCTCCATCCTGGCTGAGCGGTGGGGTTCTGGGGCAGCTTTTAGGATGAGACCAATACCCTTTCCTCACATCTTGAGATTCTTTGCTGTCTGGGTGTAGTTTCTGTTTCTGTCTTTAAAGCTCCCTTGGCAATTACTGTGCACAAATCAGAGGTGAAAGTGCTGATTAGGGGAGGACTATGGAAGGCAGGGCTGACAGGAGGCTGGAAAGGTGGTCTTGGTCTCTTTATGTAAAACCTACAGTGCTGGACTGTAATTTACATGCAGCATGAGAATTATTCTGACAAATTGGGGATGGGAAATTATATGATTGGACCTGTGTTTAAGGGGATGAATTTGGTTGTTTTGTGCAAGATAGTTTGGCTAGAAAAAAAGAGACCAGAGAGGGAGTTATTGCGAAAGGAGATGTGTGATGGAGACATCAAAAGCAAGATAAGGGCCAGAGGGAAATTCCAGATCCTAAAAATATCTCAGCCCTGAAGTGCAGGTGCTGCAGCCCGAGCCACCCCAGAGTGAGGAGGCAGCTAGCTGGTAATTAGCCCCAGTGCTCCCATTGTTGCCTGAGATCCTGGCTGCTGCCTAATTAGTGCTTCCTGGAGGACAAAGCAGCTGGTATTTTCCTTTCTAATTCCAGTCCTGACGTTCCAGTTTAACATAATAAAAGAATTCACTGGCGCGATCGAGGGCAGAGGACATAAAGGCAGAGGCAGCCAGAGACTGTCCAGTTCTTTGGAGGTGGCTTGGAGCCAAAGTGAGCATTACCGTCTCACCAAGGGGACAGCCAGGGTTCTGCTTGAGTGTCCAAGAGTCAGGCTTAGCCTAAATTTACACAGTCAGGTGGCTGAAGCTCATAGGGAGATCAGAGTTTTCTCAATTATCTTTGATCCTTGGAATCTTAAGTACTGCTGTTTAAGAAGCACGGAGACACATGCACCCCAGCAGCAGTACTGACGCATGAGTCACCCTTGGAGGCTTCTGCACCCTGGCAGGAGACTAGAAGGCTGGAGGGGCCTCTCCCAGGTCAGACAAGGCTCTGGTAAGCCCTTTTCCTTGGAGACTAAGCCCTTCTTAGGAAGAACACTCCACCGGGGTATATATTCTAAAGATCATTTTTCCTTCCTCACTAGAGCATTGAGTGTCTCTTTCAATCCTTTCAATACGAACCTTGTGGAATTCCTGGAGGCAACACGCAAATATGTGGCGACTTCCAGACGCCTGGAATCTCTGAAGGTTCTCACTCCCAAGATATTCTGTATATATCAACTTGGCTAGGCTGTGGTGACTGGTTGTTTGGTTGAACACCTATCTAGATGTTGCTATGAAAGTATTTTTTAGGTGAGGCTACCATTTAAATTGGCAGACTTTGAGTATATCAAATTATCCTGTGGTGTGGGTGGGCCTCATCTAATCAGTTGAAAGCCTCAAGAGAAAAGGCTAACTACCCTTGAGCAAGGATTTCTGTGTCCAGGTGGCCTCTGGACTTGAGACTACAGCATCAACTCTTCCCTTCAGCTCCAGCTTACAGCAGCCTTGCCCTGCAGGCTTTGGATTTGTAGTCTCCATAACTGAATAAGTTGATTATTTAAAACTACTCTCCTTCCATATGTATACACATGTGTATGCATATTTCCATGCTGCATGTGCTAAGTCACTTCAGTCATATCTGGATTCTTTGAGACCCCATAGACTATAGCCCCAGGCTTCTCTGTGTGTGGGATTCTCCAGGCAAGAATACTGGAGATGGCTGCCATGCTCTCCTCCAGGGGATCTTCCTGACCCAGGGACTGAACCTGCATCTCTTAAGTCTCCTGCATTGGCAGGTGGGCTCTTCTGGGAAGCCCACATTTCTCCATATACGCATCCTATTAACTCTGTTTCTCTGGAGAACCCTGGCTACTATGCATACTTTCCAACAATTCATCAGAATTACCCTTTGAGTGTTCCTACAAGTTTATGGCTCCAGTGGCTTCTGCTCCAGTTAAGCATATCTCAGCTGTGGTTCTTTGTGTTCTCTTGTCTGTCTGGATCTGGGATCTCAGTTTGTCTTTAGATTGCATTTCTCTGCTGGCTCCAGGAAAATTCTTTGATTTTCAAGTTGTTCGGCTTCTTTCTTATGATAAGAGCAAGAGTGACATCCAAGTTTGTAGGATGTTAGACCTAAAACTGAAGTCATCTGCAAATTAAAAAAATTGTTTTTTATAATTTTTACCAGTTATGACTGCTTCACTGGGAAACTGTTCTACAGAGCTCCTTACCATACTGTTCAGGAAGAGGAACTTGGTAGATCCATTTTTAATGACACTTATAGCTAATATCACTGAGTGCTGAAGCTAGAAATTCCTTAAGGTTTTTTTGCTTGCATATTCTCATTTAATCCTCACGAATACACTATAGGAAGATTTTATTATTATGCTCAATTTTTAATTGAGGAAGGAGATTCAGATAAGTTAAGGAACTTACTTAAATCAGTCTGTGTGAGAAACTTCCAGAAGTTCAGCAAAACTAGAATTCAGAATCCTGTCAGAGGATGGCAGAGACCAGATAAGAGAAAAATTTAGAGTGCTAGAAATATTATTAATATCCAATAGAAACAGAATGCAGCCCACTATGTAATTACATTTTTTCTAATATAGTATCACTTTAAAAATAAAATTAAATAGGAATATTAATTTTAACAGTGTATTTTCTTTGATACAGTATATTCAAAATAATATTATTTCAATTATAGTAAATATAAAATTATTAGTGAGGTACTTTATTTCCACTTTTTGCTCCAAGTATTGAAATATGGTGTGTAGTTGGCATATCCTGCATATTCCTATTTGGACTTTTGAAGTGCTCAGTTGGAAGCCCAAGAGTAAACTGTTACTCTTGTTAAACTTACAGCTGCTGAACACAGTGAAAAGGCCTTGTGTAGACTTCAGGAATATCACCAAGGAGGCAGTCTAGTGGGTGCATGGAGGAGGAGCAGAACAGGAGGCTCTGAGATAAGAAAGGGGCCTTGGAGTTCACCAGGAGAGAAATGACATGACCTGAGTGAAGCACAAGAGAGATGAAGGAACAGCAAACAGATATAAAGCAACATATTACATCCATACATTTAAGATAAGACTCAACAAGACTTGGTGACATGTTGCATATTGGTGATAAGGAGAGATGTCTAAGATAATTTCTAGTTTTTTTCAGTTGGATGGGTACTTTTATCTAAGCTCCAAGATTAGATATCGGACATCCGAAGAAAACATTGGAAGAAAGGTCAACGAACTCTGATATATCTGTGGGCCTCCTAAAAGAGATGTTTACTGGCCAATGTATATAAAATTGAGTGAGCAAGGCATTGTCCTTTCTCTTTCTAATAGCATTTGTTGTTAATGCGACAGGGAAAATCAAGGCATTCTTTCTTATTTTGTCTTATATGGGGCGTATCATTGTTTCAGCTGCAAGCAATGTTTCTGCTGTGCTGTTAGTCAGAGAAAAGTCTGCCTGGTAGTTTTTTTCAATGTGCTAGACACCACTCCTGTATTTGGGAATACAGGAGAAAACAAAAGGGACACACGTTCTTTCATTCATGGAGTTTTAAAAATTTTGTTGGGTTAGGGGTAAAAAGTAAACAATAAACAAGATGAGCAGTCTGAACAACTCTGCAAGTAACACAAGAGACAACCAGACCTGAACTCTAAAAGGTGGTTAGAAAAAGATCTGTTTAAAGACCTCAGGACTGTAGAAATGGCAGAGTAGCAGGGTGTCTTATTGCCCCACCCAACAGAGGAAGGCTACCCAGACCTCATGCCCTGACACAAAACCCTAACCAAGTAAAACAACTTAGGCAGGCTTATTGCATGCTGCCAGCCTTGTCTAGGAAATCTCTTTCCTTGTGGGCCTAAGATCCCCATTCTCTCTGGGTAATTCCAGGTGGTAACAACAAAAAGATGTAATACTACAAGCAGCCCAAATTGGAAAGCCTTTTGGACTCTCTTACCCCACTGAGAGACACTCAGAGATCCAGTGAGGGAAAACCCTTCAACCCCTTGAGCAGGGATCACAGGGGACACCACGGGTGTCATATAAACCTAGCTCTGAATGTGAAGCCACCATTAGAACCACAGCCCACCAAGTAGGCCTAGACCTGAGCACTAAACCTAATCAGAACCACTGTCTGCTAGAAAATAAGCTAAAGGAAGCTCACTGGAAAGGAAATGATAAAAGATGGAAGCTTGAGCACTGGCAAGGAAGAAGGACCAACAGAAGGAGCAGACATATGGAAGCATCCAATAGACTATTCTTTTTCATGGATTCTGGAAATCATAACTGATCATACTTGATGACTGAAACAAAAATTATGCCATAATGTACTTCCCTGGTGGCTCAGAGGTTAAAGCGTCTGCCTCCAGTGCGGGAGACCTGGGTTTGATCCCTGGGTCGGGAAGATCCCCTGGAGAAGGAAATGGTAACCCACTCCAGTATTCTTGCCTGGAGAATCCCATGGACGTAGAAGCCTGGTAGGCTATGTCCACGGGGTTGCAAAGAGTGGGAAACGACTGAGCGACTTTACTTTCACTTTCATGAAACTCAAAGCAATAGCATTGAAAGGGGAGGGAAATAAAGGGTATTAAATGGAAGTCAGCCTTTCACACATAATTCCAAGTGATATGATGTTGATAGCAGTGAATTGTAAGTCACATATGTATATTGAAGGAAAGCTACACATTCAAAATAGCCTGGAGTTAAAACTCCCTTCTGGGTCCTCCCCACCATTCTATGCAAAACAAAGAACTCTCTCACCGGAAGGAAAAAAAATGGACATTAAGATTGATTACCCCACCTCCTAGTAGGTCCAGCCTCTGGGCTGATCTCCAGAATTCCTTGCTACTCGAACAACCTTGGGGAAGAACAGGCCCCCTTAAGACAGTAGCTTTCCACACATATGCCTAAATATACTCACTCTTTCCTTAGGTTAGTGCAGCAGCTCACTACTGCCCCTTCTAGCCTCATTAAAAGTTCCTGTAGAGTGCCAGTCTCCTTTCTCTGAACCTCACCTTCTCTAACTCCTTTACCCTACATATACTGTAATGCCTAGAGCCTTTATGGAAACTGTGCCCAGAGTCCTAAAAATAAATCAAGCAAAATTCTAAAAAATTTTTTTCAAAAATCCACAGGAAAGCAAGAGAAATAGGAATGAGAAACAATAAAATATACAGAAAACAATGCAGTGACAGACTTAAGTCCTCATGAATCAATAATTATCTTAAATATAAGCAGTCTAAATTCAGTAATAAAAAGACAGAAATCACCTTAGTATATAAAGAAATATGACTCAACTATATGCCATTTAAAAGAAACTCAATTCTAACTTAATGACATTTGTGGGCTGAAAGTAAATGGATGGGGAAAGATACAAGCATTAGTTTAAAAACTGAGAATGACTGCATTAATACCAGATAAAATAGACTTCAGAGCAAAGACAAATACTAAGAATAGAGGGACATTATTCAGAATGATAAAATAATCACTCACCAGGAAGACAAAATAATCCTAAATATATACAACCAAATAAAAGAATATAAAGAACAGAAAATACAAAATACACTTAAAGCAAAAACTGTGAAGCTTAAAAGAGAAGTAGGCAAATCCACAATTATAGTTGGAGACTTCAGCTTACATTAAAGTTGGAATGCTAATGGAACTTACATTAGAAATAAGAAAGGGTCTTAAATTAGCAATACAAACTCTCCGTTAAGAAAATGGAGAAAATAAACTCAAAGAAACAGAAAGAAAGAAAGAGTAAAGACCCTTGCAGAAATCAACAATGTTGAAAATAGGATAATAGAGAAATGAATGAATGAAACAAAACCCCACCTCTTCAAAAAAAAAAAAATCGATAAAATAGCTCTAGCAACACTGACAAACCCAAAAACAGAGAAGATGAAATCATCAATTTTTAGAAATAATAGGGGAAATCACTGCAGATCTTCAACCACTGAAAAGATAAGAAGACACTACAAACAAATTTACATTTATAAATCTGAAAATCTAAAAAAAAAGACTAATTCCTCAAAACCCACAAATCACCAAAATTCAACTGAAATGAAATAGGCAATCTGAATATTTTTATTACCATGAAAGAAACTGAATCTGTAATTTAAAAGCTTTTGAAAAAGAAAGTAAGGTAAGACCACATGATTTCATCTCAATATTATATTAAACATTTAAAAGAATTAGCACCAATTTTGCAAAATATCTTCCAGATAATAGAAGAGGAGGAGATTTCCAATTCATTATCTGGAGATAGTATTATCCTGACAACAAAATCAGAAAAAGTTTTATGAGTGAGAGAGAGAGAGGGAGGAGAGAGAGAGAGAGAGAGGGGAGGGAGGGAGGGAGGGGGGAGAGAGAGATGAAGGAACTCCCTACAGGCCCATGTCTCTTACAAATTTAGATGCAAAAATTCCCAACAAGATATTAGCAGCCAATCCAACTATGTATAAAAATATTATACACTTTGATGGCTCAGAGGTTAAAGCGTCTGCCTGCAATGCGGGAGACCTGGGTTTGATCCCTGGATCAGGAAAATCCCCTAGAGAAGGAAATGGCAATCCACTCCAGTATTCTTGCCTGAAAAATCCCATGGACAGGGGAGCCTGGAGGGCTACAGTCCACGGGGGTCGCAAAGAGTCGGACATGACTGAGTGACTTCACTTTCACTTTGATCAGGTGGGAATTGTTTTAGCTCTAAGAGGCTAGTTCAGAAGTGAAGAATCAATCAGTGTTATCAACTATGCAAACAGATTAAAAAGAAAAATTATATAATCACATCAATTGACACAGAAAAGTATTTGAGAACACCCATTCATGATAAAAATTCTTAGCAAGTTAAGAATCAAGGAAAATTGCCTCACCTTGGTAAAAGCCATTTTAAAAGAACCTACAAGTACTTAATGTTACAAGACTGAATGTTTCCCCCTAAAATCAAGAGCATGACAAGGATGTTGTATCTCATCTCTCTTAACACAGTATTTGAAGTTCTAGTCAGTGCACTAAAGTAAGAAAAGAAATAAAAGTCACAGAGAACAGAAAGAAAGAAATGAAACTCTCCCTATTTGCAGAGATGACATGATTATGAGAAAATTCTAACAATCTATACCTCCCAAAGAAAGGCAATGCCAAAAAATGCTCAAACTACCACACAATTGCATTCATCTCACACACTAGTAAAGTAATGCTCAAAATTCTCCAAGCCAGGCTTCAGCAATACATGAACCATGAACTTCCAGATATTCAAGCTGGTTTTAGAAAAGGCAGAGGAACCAGAGATCAAATTGCCGACATCAGCTGGATCATCGAAAAAGCAAGAAAGTTCCAGAAAAACATCTATTTCTGCTTTATTGACTATGCCAAATTCTTTGACTGTATGGATCACAATAAACTGTGGAAAATTCTGAAAGAGATGACAATAGCAGACCACCTAACCTGCCTCTTGAGAAATCTGTATGCAGGTCAGGAAGCAACAGTTAGAACTGGACATGAAACAACAGACTGGTTCCAAATAGGAAAAGGAGTACGTCAAGGCTGTATATCATCACTCTGCTTATTTAACTTCTATGCAGAGTACACCATGAGAAACACTGGGCTGGAAGAAGCACAAGCTGGAATCAAGATTGCCAGGAGAAATATCAATCACCTCAGATATGCAGATGAAACCACCCTTATGGCAGAAAGTGAAGAAGAACTAAAGAGCTTCTAGGTGAAAGTGAAAGTGGAGAGTGAAAAAGTTAGCTTAAAGCTCAACATTCAGAAAACAAAGATCATGGCATCTGGTCCCATCACTTCATGGCAAATAGATGGAGAAACAGTGGAAACAGTGTCAGACTTTTTTGGGGGCCCTCCAAAATCACTGCAGATGGTGACTGCAGCCATGAAATTAAAAGACGCTTACCTCTTGGAAGGAAAGTTATGACCAACCTAGACAGAATATTAAAAAGCAGAGACATTACTTTGCCAACAAAGGTTTGTCTAGTCAAGGCTATGGTTTTTCCAGTGGTCATGTATGGATGTGAGAGTTGGACTTTAAGGAAAGCTGAGTGCCAAAGAGTTGATGCTTTTGAACTGTGGTGTTGGAGAAGACTCTTGAGAATTCTCTTGGATGGCAAGGAGATCCAACCAGTCAGTCGTAAAGGATATCAGTCCTAAATATTCATTGGAAGGACTGATGTTGAAGCTGAAACTCCAGTACTTTGGCCACCTCATGCAAAGAGCTGACTCATTTGAAAAGACCCTATGCTGGGAAAGATTGAAGATAGGAGGAGAAGGAGATGGCAGAGGATGAGATGGTTGGACTCGATGGACATGGGTTTGGGTTAACTCTGGGAGTTGGTGATGGACAGGGAGGCCTGGCATGCTGCAGACCATGGGGTCACAAAGAATTGGACATGATTGATTGACTGACCTGAACTGAACTGATCCCCGCCCCTCCCCCAAAAAAAACAACCCAAATAAAAATACTCCTCGAACAAAGACATGATTCCATTAAGTTCTCAGCATGCAGGATAACCTATAATGTATTTCTATATACTAGCAATGAACACATAGACACTGAAATTAGAAATACAATTTCATTTTTAATCTGTCAAAAATGAAGTATGGATGTGTAAATCAAATAAAACAACTGTATACTGAGAACTTTGAAATACTGATGAAAGAAACTAGAGAACCTAAATGAAGACATATACCATGTTTGTAAGTTAGAAGACTTAACATAGCAAAGATAGTAAATGTTATAAACCTATAAATCTTATTGATTTATAGGTTTAATTCAATTTCAATCAAAAGGGTAGAAAAGTTTTTGTTCATGGAGACAAACTTATGTAAAACTTTATATTGAATACATAGGCCCTAGAATAGCTAAAATAATATTTACAAAAATGATAAAGTGGAAGTAATCAATGTACCTGAGACCACTGAGATTTCACAGCTTGTGTGGGTTTTTTTTTTTTTTTTTAACTTGTATTTTCTATTTATTTTTGGCTATACTGGGTCTTTATTGTTTTGCCTGGGTTTTTCTATTTGCAGTGATATAGTGGGCTTCTCAGTCCAGTGGCTTCCCTTGTTTTGGAGCACAGGCTTTAGGCATGGGATTCATTAGTGGCAGCACACAGGCTTAGTAGTTGCTGCTCTTGGGCTCTAGAGTATGGGCTCAGTAGTTGTGGTGCATGGACTTAGTTGCTCTGTGGCATGTGGAGTTTTCTGGGACCAGGGTTTGCACCCATGTCCTCTGCATTGGCAGGCAGACTCCCATCCACTGTGCCACAAGGAAGTCCAGGGTGTGTATGCTAATATGACATACTTAGCCTTACTCATATGAGAGAAAGATTTTGAGCAGGGGAATGAACTTAATTGATTTTCATGTCAGCAGGCTATTTTTTTGGGCAATCGGCAATGCAGGAGACCCTGGTTCGATTCCTTGGTCAGGAAGATCTGCTGGAGTCGGGAAATGGCTACCCACTCCAGGATTCTTGGACTTCCCTGGTGGCTCAGCTTGTCAAGAATCTACCTGCAATGCAGGAGACCTGGGTTCAGTCCCTGGGTTGGGAAGATCCCCTGGAGAAGAGAAAGGCTACCCACTCCAGTATTCTGGCCTGGAGAATTCCATGGACTGTATAGTTCATGGGATCATCAAGAGTTGGACACAACTGGGTGACTTTCAATTCCACTTTCACTTACAGGCTATCTCTGGCTTCAGTGTTGAGAATGGGCTGAAATGAGCAAACAGGAGCCCAAAACGATCCAACAACCTAGATGGGATGATGACAGCTGTACTGCAGGGGTGGTATTGGTGGTCATGGCTTCTGAATGTATTCTGAAGGTAGATTCAACAGAATTTTCTAATGAATTACCTGTGGAGTGTGAACATAAAAGAGGAGTCAAAGGTCACTCCAAGACTTTTATCTTAAGCAAATGAAAGAGTCGGGTCTGTGTTGGCTGAGGACAAGACTATGTGAAGCATTGATTTGGGAAGATGGAAGAGGGGATTGGAAGCATGAGATGCTTAGATTGAAATGCTTGTGAGGCCTGCAGCTTCAGGGGACAGCTCCAGGTCAGGAGTCACGGGATGCAGGGAGGATGGAAGCTCTGCCTGGCTAGCCAGGCCTCCAGAAGCTGCTGTTGCCAGGAGGATGGTGGCTGTGGGGGCGGTTACTGTTCTACCTCCAAGTGCCTTCCACTAGCTACATAACTCAGGTGAGAAACACAGTGTTTGAAAATTCACACTTCTTGGGTTTCAGCTGGAGGCTACAAAATCCCTCATGCAATCTTTGCTGGGTGGGCCCTGGTGTTTTCTAACTGAAGAGAAGCTAATGTAACTTCCTTCGCTGAGCACAACTTTGACTTTGCTCTGATATGCAAGAATAAAACCCTGGCTTTCTGTGGCAATTAATGTTTTATTCTTTCCTAAGCTATGGGAAACACCAGATATTATTGAATTTCCCTTTGCCATACAGAAGAAGAATGAGTCCAGAATGAGTAAAATTATTTCCTGTCTTAAACTTTCCTCTTTGGTGAAGGTTAGTCAAGGCAGGATTGGGGCATGGAAAGTATTTCCAGTGCTTTCTGCTGTGGCTGTTACTGAACCAATCTTGGGTCCACCGGCCCTTGTGCAGCAAAACCAACCTATTGACATCAGGTTGTGGTGAAGGAAAGTGCCATGGTTACTGCAGGAGCCAAGCATGGAGTCTAATGCTCAAAAGGCCCAAACTCCTTGATGTTGTGCAGGGAGAGGTTTTTAAAGACAGAACAAGAGAAAGGGTTGCAGAGTGTGTCATCAGCTCATGAACATTCTTTTCTGATTGGTTGATGGTGAGGTAATCAGGAGTCAACATCATCAACCTTCTGCCTCCAACTGGTCTAGAGTCTATAAACTTTTCCACTTGGTGGGGTTTCAGTATCTATGAAAGGCTCAGAATATTATCTATAATACTTGAGGAAGAAATAAATGTCCTTGACTTTTTTTATGGCTATTATTAGTTTGTCTTGCTTGACTGTTTTCCTTTGTTTCTGCATTTTTTCACTTAATCTGACTAAATTTATTCTTTGGAACCTGAGAAAGCCCTAAGGAGCTGGTGTTTTTCTACAAAAAAGAGAGAGGCAGAAGACATAAAGGGGACGAGGTGTCTCAGAAAGGCCCAATATGGGATAGAATTCAGAAAAGGGGGTGAGCTACAAATGTGCAACCTGTGTTTGGGAGCTACTCTTGACTGAAAAAAAAAAGGATAATTTGCTACACCTAGCCCCCTGAATATGTTCCCACCTTTTTCATCACCAGGAAAAGAAGCCTGTACTCCACTTGGGCTGAGTAGGCAATTCAGTGATGTGCCCGACTGTTAGAAGTCTCTCATGGTTGAGGGTGGCTGTCTCTTTCTCTTCATTCAGCGGGGCTGACACAGCAACTTAGCCTCAGGGTTCTCACTCACTTGAGCAACCTTCCTGCCATCTACCCATCTTGTGCTCTCTCTCTGGCACTCCCCTGATTTTCTTTCTGTGTCCAAAATAAGATTATAAAAAGCCAGGAGAAGGTACAATTTTTCAGCTTTCTTTTCCTATAAGCACATGTGAGAATCCTTTTTTTTTTCAATGTAGGGCAGCAACTGCTTGCAAGATTTTTGAGTTTGGGTTTTGGAGTGAAAGAATTCTGGCTAGCATTTGGGCCCGTCTCTTGTGCTTTAGTCTGGTTGATCAGCCTTGAAAATCTCAGAATTTGGAAGACAAACTCAGTTCAAATGTACAAACTTGGATTTCCTATTTCCTACTGCCTTCATTCATATTTCTTCTTCGAAACTTCTAGGAGAGAGGGATGCTCAGTGTGGAGGTAAGTTCAAAGTATTATTTATTCCTTCTGGTTTAATGGGGTTGTAAATCTGACCACAAAGAGATCCTATATTCTCCCCTAACAAAGATGCTGGCAGTGTCTGTGTGCCAGGGGAAATGGGGGAATAGGTTTGAGGAACGAGACCAGACTCACTAGCTGATGGGAAAGTTACTTCTCTCTACACTTCAGTTTGCTTATCTATAACATGAAAGTCAAAATAGTTCTTGTTTTATAAAGTTGTTGTATAGATTAAAAGTACTAAGAAATGTGAACCAGTTAGAAGAGTTTTTGACATGAGTTTTGAGATCATTATTTTTTGCATGTAGGATTATAATCAAAGGGTATGATGAGATAAATCAAGGAAAATAAAAACTCTAGCTAAATTTTACTATCATTTTTAACACTGAAAACATTTGAAATCTTCATTGTTTTTAGAGCTGAGATACATTCATGTACCCATGTTTTATAGACGTCTCTTTTTATGGATGGCAGTGAAGGAGGGGTTTCAAAAGTTTTCCTGATGGTTTCTGACTCCATTCCACAAGATGCCAGTAGAAATCAAAGCCAGTTATTTGAGGATGAGATACCTGTCTCAGACAGAGGAAGCAAATTTCTCAGGTAATAAGACCAAAGCAGTCATGGAATGATGAATGTCAGCCATGATGAGGAAAGGTACTAGTGAGGGTCAAGTGCTTCAGTTTAGTTCAGTTGCTCAGTCGTGTCCAGCTCTTTGCGACCCCATGAATGGCAGCACGCCAGACCTCCTTGTCCATCACGAACTCCCAGTGTTCATTCAAACTCACATCCGCCAGTGAGTGATGCCATCGAGCCATCTCATGCACTGTCGTCCTCTTCTCTTCCTGCCCCAAATCTCTCCCAGCATCAGAGTTTTTTCCAGTGAGTCAGCTCTTCACACGAGGTGGCCAAAGTATTGGAGCTTCAGCTTTAGCATCAGTCCTTCTAAAGAACACCCAGGGCTAATCTCCTTTAGAATGGACTGGTTGGATCTCCTTGCAGTCCAAGGGACTCTCAAGAGTCTTCTCCAACACCACAGTTAAAAGCATCAATTTTTCGGTGCTCAGCTTGCTTCATAGCCCAACTCTCACATCCACGCATGACCACAGGAAAAACCATAGCCTTGACTATATGGACCTTTGTTGGCAAAGTAATGTCACTGCTTTTGAAGATGTTATCTAAGTTGGTCATAACTTTTCTTCCAAAGAGTAAGCGTCTTTTAATTTCATGGCTGCAGTCACCATCTGCAGTGATTTCTGAGCCCCTCAAAATAAAGTCTGACACTGTTTCCACTGTTTCTCTATCTATTTTTCAATGAAGTGATGGGACCAGATGCCATGATCTTCATTTTATGAATGTTGAGCTTTAAGCCAACTTTTTCACTCTCCTCTTTCCCTTTCATCAAGAGGCTCTTTAGTTCTTCTTCACTTTCTGCCATAAGGATGGTGTCATCTGCATATCTGAGGGGATTGACATTTCTCCCGGCAATCTTGATTCCAGCTTGTGCTTCCTCCATTCCAGCGTTTCTAATGATGTACTCTGCATATAAATTAAATAAGCAGGGTGACAATATACAGCCTTGATGTAATCCTTTTCCTATTTGGAACCACTCTTTTGTTCCATGTCCAGTTCTAATTGTTGCTTCCTGACCTGCATACAGATTTCTCAAGAGGCAGGTTAGGTGGTCTGCTATTGTCATCTCTTTCCAGAATTTTCCACAGTTTATTGTGATCCTCACACTCAAAGGCTTTGGCATAGCCAATAAAGAAGAAATAGATATTTTTCTGAAACTCTCTTGCTTTTTCGATGATCCAGCTGATGTTGGCAATTTGATCTCTGGTTCCTCTGCCTTTTCTAAAGCCAGCTTGAACATCTGGAAGTTCACGGTTCATGTATTGCTGAAGCCTGTCATGGAGAATTTTGAGCATTACTTTACTAGCGTGTGAGAAGAGTGCAGTTGTGTGGTAGCTTGAGCATTCTTTGGCATTGCCTTTCTTTGGTATTGGAATGAAAGCTGACCTTTTCCAGTCCTGGGGCCATTGATGAGTTTTCCATATTTACTGGCATATTGAATGCAGCAGTTTCACAGCATCATCTTTCAAGATTTAAAGCAGCTCAGCTGGAATTCCATCACCTCCACTAGCTTTGT
Organism: Nanger dama; assembly: GCA_917880005.1. Taxonomy (NCBI): domain Eukaryota; kingdom Metazoa; phylum Chordata; class Mammalia; order Artiodactyla; family Bovidae; genus Nanger; species Nanger dama. The sequence goes on along the minus strand of CAKJTW010000044.1, from coordinate 3,010,994 downwards.
TCGTAGTAATGTAATGGTTCCTAAGGCCGACTTGACTTCACATTCCAAGATGTCTGGCTCTAGATGAGTGATCATACCATCATGATTATCTTGGTTGTGAAGATCTTTTGAACAGTTCTTCTGTGTATTCTTGCCACTTCTTGTTAATATCTTCTGGTTCTGTTAGGTCCATACCATTTCTGTTCCCTTGGTATCTCTAATTTTCTTGAAGAGATCTCTAGTCTTTCCCATTCTGTTCTTTTCCTCTATTTCTTTGCATTGATTGCAGAGGAAGGCTTTCTTATCTCTTCTTGCTATTCTTTGGAACTCTGCATTCAGATGCTTATATATTTCCTTTTCTCCTTTGCTTTTCGCTTTTCTTCTTTTCACAGCTGTTTTTAAGGCCTCCTCAGAGAGTCATTTTGCTTTTTTGTATTTCTTTTCCATGAGGATGGTCTTGATCCTTGTCTCCTGTACAATGTCACGAACGTACGTCCATAGTTCATCAAGCACTCTATCTATCAGATCTAGACCCTTAAATCTATTTCTCACTTCCACTGTATAATTATAAGGGATTTGATTTAGGTCAAACCTAAATGGTCTAACAATTTTCCCTACTTTCTTCAATTTAAGTCTGAATTTGACAACAAGGAGTTCATAATCTGAGCCACAGTCAACTCCTGGTCTTGTTTTTGCTGACTGTATAGAGCTTCTCCATCTTTAGCTGCAAAGAATAGAATCAATCTGATTTTGGTGTTGACCATCTGGTGATGTCCATGTTTAGAGTCTTCTCTTGTGTTGTTGGAAGAGTGTTTGCTATAACCAGTGCGTTCTCTTGGCAAAACTGTTAGCCTTTGCCCTGCTTCATTCCGCATTCCAAGGCCAAATTTGCCTGTTAGTCCAGGTTTCTCTTGACTTCCTACTTTTTGCATTCCAGTCCCCTATAATGAAAAAGGCATCTTTTTTGGGTGTTAGTTCTAAAAGGTCTTGCAGGTCTTTATAAAACTGTTCAACTTCAGCTTCTTCAGTGTTATTGGTTGGTGCATAGACTTGGATTACTGTGATATTGAATGGTTTGCCTTGGAAATGAAAAGAGATCACTCTGTCATTTTGAGATTGCATCCAAGTACTGCAGTTCAGACTCTTGTTGACCATGATGGCTACTCCATTTCTTCTGAGGGATTCCTGCCCGCAGTAGTAGATATAATGGTCATCTGAGTTAAATTCACCCATTCCAGTCCATTTTTGTTTGCTGATTCCTAGAATGTCGACGTTCACTCTTGTCATCACCTGTTTGACCACTTCCAATTTGCCTTGATTCATGGACCTAACATTCCAGGTTCCTATGCATATTGCTCTTTACAGCATCATACCTTGCTTCTATCACCAGTCACATCCACAACTGGGTATTGTTTTTTCTTTTTCAAGGTGCCTACGCATTGCTTAAAATTGCAGGATTTAAATGAAATATTGGACAAAAAAGAAAAGGGAGACTGAAGATCATCTATCATTCTAGGACATAAGAATAAGATAGGCCAGCAAGCAGGGCATGTGAGAGAGTTAGCAGTAATTCCTGAGTTTTTAGACTGTAGTAGAGATTCCTGAGGCTGATTACATCTGATGTCTGAGGAAAGGATCTACATGGGCACCTAGCTGCAAACCGATAGAGTAGAACTCAAAAGGAATTCTCCATCAATAAGTGGCAGATTAAAGGTACATTCATTCAGTCGCACTCTGGCCCTGCAAACTGTGGACTCATTCATCAAAGGCAGTCAGCCAGGCAGTAGCAGCATGAAGGTTAAGGATCATCTACTTGAAGACCAACGGTAGAAGTAAACTTCCCTTCAACTTTCATCAGTGATATCTCCCATCTTAACTGAGTACTATCATCCAGTGTATTCATCCCATAGAAACACTCATTCTGATTCTGACAAGATAAAATTAGGAAGGAACTAGAAGGTAGGAGTCATCATAAGTTCCACTCTTCTGATTTTGTTGGTTTTAATTTGCTTCTCTGTTTTTATATTTCATAAGGTGAACACTGAGGTCATTGATTTGAGATATATATATTTTTAAAGAAGTTGTTTAATGCTATGCATTTCCCTCAAATCATTACTTTAAGTGTACCACACAAGATTTTATATACTGTACTTTAATTTTTGTTCAGCTCAAAATTCATTTTAGTTTCACTTTTGGTTTCTTCTTTGACCCATGAGTTACTTAAAAAAATATGTTATTTAATTTCTTAGTATCATTTACTCTTGAATAACATGAATTTGACTTTAGGGCCACATACACATTTTTCCCCGATTAATGCATAATATAGCACTACACAATTCACAGTTGTGTGAATCCATGAATGTGGAACCTCAATACAGAGGGTCAACTTTTGACTGCACAAAGGTTTGGCATCCGTAACTCTCACCTTACTCAACAAAATTTGAGGATTTTTCAGATTCCCCCACATCCAGTCCCTGCCATCAAGAAGCCTACAAAGGCCTCTTGTCCTCATCCATCAGAGGGCAGAGACAGAATGAAAACACAGTCACAGAAAACTAACCAAACTGATCACATGGACCACAACTTTGTCTAACTCAGTAAAACTAAGCCATGCCATGTAGGCCCACACAAGATGGATGAGTCATGTTGGAGAGTTCTGACAAAATGTGGTCCACTGGAGTAGGGATGACAAAGCAATTCAGCATTCTTGCTTTGAGAATTCCATGAGTAGTATCATTCATTTCAGTTCAGTTGCTCAGTCGTGTCCAGCTCTTTGCGACCCCATGAATCACAGCACGCCAAGCCTCCCCGTTCATTACCATCTCTCGGAATTCATTCAGACTCATGTCCATAGAGCCCGTGATGCCATCCAGCCATCTCATCCTCAGTCGTCCCCTTCTCCTCCTGCCCCCAATCCCTCCCAGCATCAGAGTCTTTCCCAATGAGTCAACTCTTTGCATGAGGTGGCCAAAGAACTGGAGTTTCAGCTTCAACATCAGGCCTTCCAAAGAAATCCCAGGGTTGATCTCCTTCAGAATGGACTGGTTGGATCTCCTTGCAGTCCAAGGGACTTTCTAGAGTCTTTTCCAACTTCATAGTTCAAAAGTATCAATTCTTTGGCGCGCAGCCTTCTTCACAGACCAACTCTCACATCCATACATGACCAAGGAAAAACCATAGCTTTGACTAGACAGACCTTAGTCGGCAAAGTAATGTCTCTGCTTTTGAATATACTATCTAGGTTGGTCATAACTTTTCTTCCAAGGAGTAAACGTCTTTTAATTTCATGGCTGCAGTCACCATCTGCAGTGATTACTGAGCCCCCAAAATAAAGTCTGACACTGTTTCCACTGTTTCCCCATCTATTTCCCATGAAGTGATGGACCGGATGCCATGATCTTCATTTTTTGAATGTTGAGCTTTAAGCCAACTTTTTTCACTTTCATCAAGAGGTTCTTTAGCTCCTCTTCACTTTCTGCCATAAGGATGGTGTCATCTGCATATCTGAGGTGATTGATATTTCTCCCGGCAATCTTGATTCCAGCTTGTGTTTCTTCCAGCCCAGCATTTCTCATGATGTACTCTGCATATAAGTCAAATAAGCAGGGTGACAATATACAGCCTTGACGTACTCCTTTTCATATTTGGAACCAGTCTGTTGTTCCATGTCCAGTTCTAATTGTTGTTTCCTGAATGCATACAGACTTCTCAAGCGGCAGGTCAGGTGGTCTGGTATTCCCACCTCTTTCAGAATTTTCCACAGTTTATTGTGATCCACACAGTCAAAGGCTTTGGCATAGTCAATGAAGCAGAAATGGATGCTTTTCTGGAACTCTCTTGCTTTTTCCATGATTCAGCAGATGTTGGCAATTTGATCTTTAGTTCCTCTGCCTTTTCTAAAACCAGCTTGAAAATCAGGGGGTTCATGGTTCACATATTGCTGAAGCCTGGCTTGAAGAATTATGAGCATTAAATTACTAGCATGTGAGATGAATGCAATTGTGTGGTTGTTTGAGCATTCTTTGGCCTTGCCTTTCTTTGGAATTGGAATGAAAGCTGACATTTTCCAGTCCTGTGGCCACTGCTGAGTTTTCCAAAGTTGCTGGCATATTGAGTGCAACAATTTCACAGCATCATCTTTCAGGATTTGAAACAGCTCAACTGGAATTCCATCACCTCCACTAGCTTTGGTCGTAGTGATGCTTTCTAAGGCCCACTTGACTTCACATTCCAGGATGTCTGGCTCTAGATGAGTGATGACAACGTCGTGATTATCTGGGTCATGAAGATCATTTTGGAACAGTTCTTCCATGTATTCTTGCCACCTCTTCTTAATATCTTCTGCTTCTGTTAGGTCCAGACCATTTCTGTCCTTTATCGAGCCCATCTTTGCATAAACTGTTCTCTTGGCATCTCTAATTTTCTTGAAGAGATCTCTAGTCTTTCCCATTCTGTTCTTTTCCTCTATTTCCTTGCACTGATTGCTGAAGAAGGCTTTCTTATCTTTTCTTGCTATTCTTTGGAACTCTGCTTATATCTGATGCTTATATCTTTCCTTTTCTCCTTTGCTTTTCACCTCTCTTCTTTTCACAGCTATTTGTAAGGCCTCCCTAGACAGCCATTTTTTCCTTTTTGCATTTCTTTTCCATGGGGATGGTCTTGATCCCTGTCTCCCATACAATGTCACGAACCTCATTCCATAGTTCATCAGGCACTCTCTCTATCAGATCTAGGCCCTTAAATCTATGTCTCACTTCCACTGTCTAATCATAAGGGATTTGATTTATGTCAAACCTGAATGGTCTAGCGGTTTTCCCTACTTTCTTCCATTTAAGTCTGAATTTGGTAATAAGGAGTTCATGATCTGAGCCACAGTCATCTCCTGGTCTTGTTTTTGTTGACTGTATAGAGCTTCTCCATCTTTGGCTGCAAAGAATATAATCAATCTGATTTCGATGTTGACCATCTGGTGATGTCCATGTGTAGAGTCTTCTCTTGTGTTGTTGAAAGAGGGTGTTTGCTATGACCAGTGCATTTTCTTGGCAAAACTCTATTAGTCTTTGCCATGTTTCATTCTGCATTCCAAGGCCAAATTTGCCTGTTAGTCCAGATTTTTCTTGACTTCCTACTTTAGCATTCCAGTCCCCTATAATGAAAAGGACATCTTTTGGGGGTGTTAGTTCTAAAAGGTCTTATAGATCTTCATAAAACCATTCAACTTCAGCTGCTTCAGCATTACTGGTTAGGGCATAGACTTGGATAACTGTGGTATTGAATGGTTTGCCTTGGAGATTTGAACAGAGATCATTCTGTCGTTTTTGAGATTGCATCCAAGTACTGCATTTCGGACTCTTTTGTTGACCATGATGGCTACTCCATTTCTTCTGAAGGATTCTTGCCTGCAGTAGTAGATATAATGGTCATCTGATTTAAATTCACCCATTCCAGTCCATTTCAGTTCGCTTATTGCTAGAATGTCAACATTCACTCTTGCCATCTCTTGTTTGACCACTTCCAATTTGCCTTGAGTCATGGACCTAACATTCCAGGTTCCTATGCAATACTGCTCTTTACAGCATCAGACCTTGCTTCTATCACCAGTCACATGTACAACTGGATACTGTCCCTCCTTTGGCTCCATGCCTTCATTCTTTCTGGAGTTATTTCTCCACTGATCTCCAGTAGCATATTGGGCACCTAATGACCTGGGGAGTTCTTCTTTTGGTATCCTATCATTTTGCCTTTTCGTACTGTTCATGGGGTTCTCAAGGCAAGAATACTGAAGTAGCTTGCCATTCCCTTCTCCAGTGGACCACGTTCTGTCAGACCTCTCCACCATGACCCGCCTGTCTGGGGTTGCCCTGCAAGGTGCAGGAGAGCCTAGAGGAGATATCCCACATTGAAGGTCAGGAATGGCGGCGGTAAGGAGATACCCCTCGTCCAAGGTAAGGAGCAGCAGCTGTGCCTCGCTGGAGCAGCTGTGAAGAGATACCCCACACCCAAGGTAAGAGAAACCCAAGTAAGATGGTAGGTGTTCCAAGAGGGCATCAGACGGCAGACACACTGAAACCATACTCACAGAAAACTAGTCAATCTAATCACACTAGGACCACAGCCTTGTCTAACTCAATGAATAGTATGAAAAGGCAAAAAGATATCATTTTGAAAGGTGAACTTCCCAGGTCAGTAGGTGCTCAGTATGCTACTGGAGATCAGTGAAGAACTAACTTGAAAAAGAATGAAGAGATGGAACCAAAGGAAAACAACAGCCAGTTGTGGACGTGACTGGTAACGGAAGTAAAGTCTGATGCTGTAAAGAACAATATTGCATAGGAATGTGGATTGTTAGGTCCATGAATCGAGATAAATTGGAAGTGTTCAAACAGGAGATGGCAAGAATGAACATCAACATTTTAGGAATCAGTGAACTTAAATGGACAAGAATGGGTGAATTTATTTCAGATAACCATTATATCTACTACTGTGGGCAAGAATCCCTTAGAAGAAATGCAGTAGCCCTCATAGTCAACAAAAGAGTCTGAGGTACAGTACTTGGGTGCAATCTCAAAAACAACAGAATGACCTTTGTTTGTTTCCAAGGCAAACCATTCAATATCACAGTAATCCAAGTCTATGCCCCTACCACTAATGCTGAAGAAGCTGACATTGAATGGTTCTATGAAGACTTACAAAACCTTCTAGAATTAACACCAAAAAAAGATGTCTTTTTCATCATAGGGGACTGGAATGCAAAAATGAAAGTCGAGATACCTGGAGTAATAGGCAAGTTTGGCCTTGGAGTACACAATGAAGCAGGGCAAAGGCTAATAGAATTTTGCCAAGAGAACACACTAGTTATAGCAAATATCCTCTCCCAACAACACAAGAGAAGACTCTACACATGGACAGCACAAGATGGTCAATAATGAAATCAAATTGATTATATTCTTGTAGTTGAAGATGGAGAAGTTCTGTACAGTCAGCACAAACAAGACTGGGAGCTGCCTGTGACTCAGATCATGAGCCTCTCAATACAAAATTCAGACTTAAATTGAGGAAAGTAGGGAAAATGACTAGACAATCCAGGTGTGACTTAAAGCAAATCCCTTGATAATACAGTGGAAGTGACAAGTAGATTCAAGGGATTAGATCCTGATAGACAGAGTGCCTGAAGAACTATGGATGGAGGTTCGTAACACTGTACAGGAGGCAGTGATCAAAACCATTCCCAAGAAAAGGAAATGCAAACAGGCAAAATGGTTGTCTGAGGAGGACTTACAAATAGCTGAGAAAAGAAGAAAAGTGAAAGGCAAAAGAGAAAAGGAAAGATATACCCATGTGAATGCAGAGTTTCAAGGAATAGCAAGGAGAGATAAGAAAGCTTTTCTGTTAGTTCCAATTTATTTCCATTATAGTCAGGGAATGTTCTCTGTATGATTTGAATGTCTTTAAATTGTTGGAGACTTGTTTATGACCTATCATGGTAAATGTTTTCTATGCACTTGGAAATAATATGTATTGTACTGTTGTTTGCCTACTCATTCTCAAATTATAAGGGAAAGAGTGTTGAAATTTCAAATTACTATTGTGAATTTGTCTATTTCTTCTTGCAATTCTGTCAGATTTTTCTTCCATGCAAGTGGAATTTTTGTCATTAAATATTTAAAAACCTTTACTGACCACTTTATCATTATAATATGATATTTTTTGTCCCTGGCAATATTTTTTGCACAGAAATCTACTTTGTCTGATATTAAAATACCTACTCATGGTATTGTTGGTCATCTTCTCACTTTTAATGCCCATGTGTCTTTTTATTCAAACTGAATTTATTGTAGCTAGCATATATGGCACCCCACCCCAGTACTCTTGCCTGGAAAATCCAATGGACGGAGGGAGCCTGGTGGGCTGCGGTCCATGGGGTCGCTGAGAGTCGGACACGACTGAGCGACTTCACTTTCACTTTCCACTTTCGTGCATTGGAGAAGGAAATGGCAACCCACTCCAGTGTTCTTGCCTGGAGAATCCGAGGGAGGGGGGGAGCCAAGTGGGCTGGCGTCTATGGGGTTACACGGAGTCGGACGCGACTGAAGTGACTTAGTATTAGTAGTAGCATATAGTTCTACAAGGAGATAGACTTCTAGCAAGGAGATCAAACCAGTCAATCCTAAAGTAAATCAGTCCAGAATATTCATTGGAAGGACTGGTGCTGAAGCTGAAGCTCCAATACTTTGGCCAACTGATGTGAAGAACTGACTCATTGGAAAAGACCCTGATGCTGGAAAAGACTGAAGGGGCCAACAGAGGATGAGATGGTTGGATGGCATCACTGGCTCCATGCACATGAGTTTGATCAAGCTCTGGGAGTTGATGATGGACAAGGAATCCCGGTGTGCTGCAGTCCATGGGGTCGCAAAGAGTCAGACACAATTGAGCGACTGAACTGAGCATATAGTTAGGTCTGATTTTCCATACAATCTGAAAATATTTTAATTGAGGTGTTTAAACCATTTACATTTAATGTGATCATTGGTGATGTTGTGTTCAAGTGTACCACTTAGCATTTGGTCTTATCTTTACTTTGTCCCCTTTATCTTTTTATGTTCCTTTGGATTGAGTTAAATTGAGGGTTGTGTATGTGTGCATGTGTATGTGATTTCGTCTCATTTCCTTGTTGGCTTTTTAACTGTAACTTTTTAAAGGTATGGCTTTTAAAAATGTATAGCTTTAGGATGATTAATATATATCTTTGACTTACCAGTTAGCTGTCATGTAATATTATATTACTTCAAATGTGATATAAGAATCTTACTCTTTCAATGTCCCAGCCTTTGTGCTATTGTTTTCACACATTACATTATATTCTTCTGTAATACATTATTTTTGCTATATAATCCATTATTTTTTTTAAGAGATTGAAAATAAAGGGAAAACCCTTAATATTTACCATTTGGAGTATTCTTCCTTCCTTTACATGCATACACATTTCTATCTGGTATCCTTTTCCTCTTGCCCTGCAGTATTTTTGTAGTATAGATCTGCTATACTGATTGTTTCAGCTTTTAAAGGTCGGAAATGGCACTTGTCTCCTCTGCTCTTTTGAGTGGTTCTTTTGGATAGCTTCCTCACACACATATGTTGATCAGTACTTAGTTGGAGACTTGAAAAGGAGATGCTTTTCATCTTTAGAGCTTTCTCTGCACTCTTTCTTCTCTCTTCCTCTGTTCTGAGAACAGTGACTGCCTTGGCCTTCTCAGACTCCCAACTCTAATTCAATGTTTTAAATATTTTTTTTAAAGTTCACTCATATTTATTACCTCCACCTTGCCTCTAGTAACCACCAATCAATTTCTCAATATCCATGAATTTGTTGTTAGATTCTATATGTAAATGATATCCTAAGGTATTTGTCTATCTCTCTCTGCCTTTTTCACTTGGCATAATGTTCTCCAGGTCCATCAATATTGTTGCGAATGGAAAAATGTCCTTTCTCATGACTGAATAATTTCCTTTGTAAAGTACCACATTTTCTTTATCCATTCATCCATTGATGGACACAGGTTGTTTTCACATCTTACCAATGTAAATAATGTTGCATATGAACATAGGGGTGTGGATATCTTTTGAGTTAGTGTTTTCATTTTTCTCTGATAAATACCCAGAAGTAGATTTGCTAGATCATATGGTAGTCCTATTTTCTTTCTTTCTTTTTTTTTTTCGAAAAAAAATTGAATTACTATACGAAGTAACTCAAATATAGTAAAGTAATGGGGTTTCCCTGGTGGCTCAGAGGTTAAAGTGTCTGCCTGCAATGCGGAAGACCTGGGTTCGATCCCTGGGTTGGGAAGATCCCCTGGGGAAGGAAATGGCAACCCACTCCAGTACTCTTGCCTGGAGAATTCCATGGATGGAGGAGCCTGGTGGGCTACAGTCCACGGGGTCGCTAAGAGTCAGACAAGACTGAGCAACTTCACTTTCTCACTTTTTCACTATACAAAGTAGCAGTTGTATACTATACAAATGGTTGGTTTCTGTCCAACCATATGGAAACCAATTTCCGTATGGTTGCACCAATATGCATTCCCACTAACAGTGCACAAATGTTTCCTTTTCTCTGTGTGCTCACACTTGTTATTTCTTGTCATTTTGCTAATGCTCTTCAAACATGTGTAAGATGATAACACAGTGTGGCTCTGATTTGCATTTCCTGATAATTAACAATGTTGAGCATCTGTTCCTGTACCTGTTGGCCATCTGTATGTCTTTTGGGGAAAATGTCTGTTCAGAGCTTCTGTCCATTTTTAATTGGATTGGTTTTTTGTTTGTTTTTGTTTTTGCTATTAAGTTGCATGAGTTCTTTATATGTTTTGGATATAGCCACTTCTCAGATATATAATTTAGAGTTATCTCCCATCCAGTGCGTTTCATTTCCATGTGATGGTTTCTGTTGCTGTGCAGGAGCTTTTATTTTTATCTTATGCCACTTGTTTGGTTTTGCTTTTGCTGCTTTTGGTTTTGGTTTCAGATTTTTAAAAAATCATTGCCAAGGCCTGTGTCAAAGAGTTTACTGCCTATATTTTCTTCTAGGTGTTTTATAGTTCCAGGTTTTATGTTTAAATATTTGATCTATTATGATTTAATTTTTGTATATGTGTAAGATAAAGGTTTTGTTTCATCATATTGCATACCACTGTCTAGTTTTTCTAGCATCATTTATTGAAGAGACTTCCCTTTCCCCTTGTATATTCTCGACACCTTTATGGTAAATTAATTGGCCATGTATGTATGGATTCATTCTTGTAAATCATTCTTATCTTCCATTCATCTATGTGACTATTTTTATTCCAATACCATACCATTTTGATTATGTTAGCTTTGTATAGTCATTCAAATTTAATTTGAATTTAGAAATTAATTCACATTTAGTTTGAAATAAGAGAATGTGATACCTTCAGTTTTGTTTTTATTCTCAAGATTGCTTTGGTTGTTTGGGGTCTTTTGTGATTCTGTACAAATTTTAGGATTGTTTGTTCTATTTATATGAAAATACTATTGAAATTTTGATATGGATTGCATTGAATCTGTATATTGCTTTGGATAGTAAGGGGTATTTTACCAATATTAATTCATCCGTTCTATGAACATGGAACATATTTCCATTTATTTGTGTCTTCTTCAATTTTTTTCATTAATGTCTAGTAGTTTTCAATACAAAAGCATTTCACTTCCTTGTTTAAATTTAGTCCTAGATTTATTCCTAAATTTATTTTTTAATGCTAAACAGAATTGTTTTCTTAATTTCTCTTTTTGATAGTTACTACTATAAAGAAATATTGAAGATTTTTGTGTGTTAATTTTGTATTCTCCAATTCTACTGAATTTACCTGTTAGTTCTTTTTTTTTTACATACTCTTTAGTATTTTCTACATATATTATGTCATCTGCAAATGGTGACAGTTTTTATTTCTTTTCTAATTTGAATTTTTTAAGAATTTCTTTTATTTGCCTAATTGTTCTGACAACATAGGGATTCCAAAACTATGTTGAATAAAAGCAGCAAAAAATAGATACCCTTGTCTTGTTACTGGTTTAGGGGAAAGCTTTTAGCTTTTTGCTACTGAGTATGTTAGTTATGGATTTATTACATAATAACCTTTATTATGTTGAGATATGTTCCCTCTATAGCCACTTTCTGGATAGGTTTTGTCATAAACAGATATGTTGAATTTTATCAAAAGGTTTTCATAAATCTATTGAGATGATCACATGATTTTCATTCTTCAGTTTGTTGGTGGTTTGGACTTGGCACTTTCACTGCAGTTATCTGGGTTTAATTCCTGGTCGGAGAACTAAGATCCTGCAAATCATGAAGTGCAGCCAAAAAAGGAAAGAAAAAAAAGTTACTGTGTATCACATTGTTTGAATTTAGTTTGCTAATATTTTGTTGAGGGTTTTTGCATTTATGTTCATCAGTGATAATAACCCATAAATTTCTCTTTTTGTGGCATCCTTGTCTTATTTTTAATTTCATGGCTGCAGTCACCATCTGAAGTGATTTTGGAGCCCCCAAAATGAAGTCTGACACTATTTCCACTGTTTCCCCATTTATTCCCCATGAAATGATGGGACCAGATGCCATGATCTTTGTTTTCTGAATGCTGAGTTTTAAGCCAACTTTTTCACTCTCCTCTTTCACTTTCATCAAGAGGCTTTTTAGTTCCTCTTCACTTTCTGCCATAGAGGTTATTGATATTTCTCCCAGCAATCTTGATTCCAGCTTGTGTTTCTTCCAGTCCAGCATTTCTCATGATGTACTCTGCATGTAAGTTAAATAAGCAGGGTGACAATATACAGCTTTGATGTACTCCTTTTCCTATTTGGAACCAGTCTGTTGTTCCATGTCCAGTTCTAACTGTTGCTTCCTGACCTGCATACAGCCATGAAATTAAAAGACGCTTCCTCCTTGAAAGAAAAGTTTTGACCAACCTAGATAGCATATTCAAAAGCAGAAACATTACTTTGCCAACGAAGGTCCGTCTAGTCAAAGCTATGATTTTTCCAGTAGTCATGCATGGATGTGAGAGTTGGACTATGAAGAAGGCTGAGCGCCGAAGAATTGATGCTTTTGAACTGTGGTGTTGGAGAAGACTCTTGAGAGTCCCTTGGACTGCAAGGAGATCCAAGCAGTCCATTCTGAAGGAGATCAGCCCTGGGATTTCTTTGGAAGGAATGATGCTAAAGCTGAAACTCCAGTCCTTTGGCCACCTCATGAGAAGAGTTAACTCATTGGAAAAGACTCTGATGCTGGGAGGGATTGGGGGCAGGAGGAGAAGGGGACAACCGAGGATGAGATGGCTGGATGGCATCACTGACTTGATGGACGTGAGTCTGAGTGAACTCCGGGAGTTGGTGATGGACAGGGATGCCTGGCATGCTGCGATTCACGGGATCACAAAGAGTCAGACTTGACTGAGTGACTGAACTGAACTGAACTGTCTTATTTTAGTATCAGATAATACTGGCCTTATAAAATGTGTTTGGAAGTGTTTTCTCCTCTTCTCTTTTTAGAAGGCAGCTGCCACACCCTGGGCACCATGCAGAGTGGACTGAGGCACACCTTGCCCCACCCCTAGTTTTTCTATGAAGGTCACTTTCTTGTCCGGAGTTTCAAACTGAGGAGCAGGCTTCAGATTTAGCAGACATCTAGGGGTTAATGGAGCTGATCTCATGAATATAGGCTCTGGGCACCATCTTGGGGACCTTTTTGCCTTGTTTCAGCTCAACAGCATTTCTCAGAAAGAAGCTTATTTACACTCATGTGGAGCCCTGACTTTTGTGAGCCACACAGCAGGTATTTCCAAATCCCTTGTGGTGAGCTAATGCTTATTGCTCCTCAAAACTGTATATACATTTGAACACTATTGCCTGAGGGCCTGGAATCCAGTCAGCCTGTGTCTAGCTGTTGAGATCCTCCCCTTTGGAACACTGACAGGTCTTGGCACATTTTAAACTACTGGGAGCTATTAAAAATATAATGGCCTGCTTGGACAACCACAGAGGTTTGAGAGACAACCAAGAGCTGATGCAGAGTTGAATGACAAGCTTCATCTGTTACAGGAGGCTGCTCCTTTAAGACTGGAAAGTGTAAAAATATTAGTCACTTAGTCGAGTCACACTCTTTGTGACCTTATGGACTCTAGCCCTCTAGGCTCCACTGTCCATGGGATTCTCCAGGCAAGAATACTGGAGTGGGTTTCCATTCCCTTCTCTAGAGGATCTTTCTGATCCAAGAATTGAACCCAGGTCTTTTGCATTTTAGGCGGATTCTTTACCACCTGAGCTACCAAGGAAGCCTGATATGTAAACAGAATAAAATCTGTATATTTTTCTCCTGCTGATCTTTCTAAACCAGTGCTACTATAGCCCTGGGGCATCTGGACCACACAGTCATCCATGCCAAGAATGGGCCAGCAACGCCATGTGAGGCAGCCACACTGGCATACTACGTTGGCAGTCGAGTGGACCAGAGGCTGGTCCCCCTACCCATGCACCCACAGGAACCAGTCCTGCCACAAAAAAAGAGCCCACATAAGGGGCACACCAAGAGCATATCACTCTGCTGACCAGAGAGGGGTGTGCTTAAGACATTTCCTACATAAGGCCACTTCTCTAAAATTGGGGAATGTACCCAAGCCACAAGACATAGAAATAAACACAGATAATTAGGCAAAATAAGGAGATGCAGGAATATGTTCCAAAGCAAGGAATAAGACAAAACTCCAAAAGAACTGAGTCAAGTGGAAATAATTTACCCAGTAGGGAGTTCAAGGTAATGACCATGAAGATGATCAATTAATTACAGAAAAGAATGGATGAACAGAGTGAGTCATTTAACAAAAAGTTAAAAATATAAAGAGGAACCAGAGTTGAAGAATACAATAACTGAACATTTTAAAAACACACCAAAATCAATAATAGATCAGATTACAGAGAAATGGCTCAGTGAACTGGAAGACAGATTAGTGGAAAGTACCCAAGTTGAACAGAAAAATGAAATAATTTTAAAAATTGGAGACAATTTAAGAGACCTCTGGGAAACTATCTAACATATTAACATTCACAGTATAGGGGTCCCATAAGAAGACAAGAGAGAGAAGGATGCAAAGAACTTATTTGAAGAAATAATATCTGAAAGCTTCAGAACTTATTTGAAGAAATAATATCTGAAAGCTTCCTCAACCTGAGGAAGGAAACATATATCTAAGAATCAAAGGGAGTCCAAACAAAATGAATCCAGAGGTCAACTCCAAGACATATTATAATTTAAATGGAAAAGATTAAAGCTAAAGAGAGAATTTTAAAGGCATCAAGAGGAAAACAACTAGTTACATGCAAGAGAACCCTCATAAGATAACCAGCAGATATTTCAACAGAAACTTTGCGGTCCTTAAGGGAGTGGGACATGTATTCAAATAACTGAAAGAAAATAACTTCCAACTAGTAAAACTCTATCAGGCAAAACTAATATTCAGAATTGAAAGAGAGACATGTTTCCAGATAAGAAAAAGCTAAAATAGTTCATCATCACTAAACAAACATTATGAGAAATGTTAAAAGGACCTCATTAAGCTGAAAAGAAAGGGCACTAATTGATAATAAGAAAATATATGAAAGAACAAATCTCACTGGGAAAGTAAAAGTAAAGGATCAATTATTATAAATCTAGTAGGAAGGTTAAAAGACAAAAATAGTAAAAGTGTCCATGATTACAATAATTATTTAAGGAATACATAAGGCACCAAAAACATTAACCATGTTAATGTTTAATGAGCAATAACAATAAGATTTGTAATGAGATCAAGTTTAAGTTGTTACCAATTTAAGACAGGCTGTTATAGGTACACCTCATTGGTAATCAAAAAGCAAAAACCTGTATAAATTTTTAAAAGACAGAGAAAAAAAGTAAACATTTCACTAAAGTCATGAAATCACAAAGAAAGAGAGAAAGAAACAGAGAGGAAATGCCAAAACAACTAGAAAACAGTTAACAAGATGATGATGAGTAAATACTTACCAAGAATTTCTTTAACTGTAAATGGACTAAATTCTCCAATAAAAAGATAATTAATAACTGAGTGGACTGCAAAATAAGATCTATACATATCCTGTCTACAAGAGGCTCACTTCAAATGTAAAAACACACCACAAGCTGAAAATGAAGGAATGGAAAAAGTTGCAAATGGAAACCAAAAGAAAGCTAGGGTAGCAATACTTATATCAGACCTTGTGACCCTATGGACTGTAGCTTGCCAGATTCCTTTGTCCATGGAATTTTCCAGACAAGAACACTGCAGTGGGTAGCCATTCCCTTCTCCAGTGTCAGAAAAATAGACTCTAAGACAAGGAATATTTTTTCAACTTAAAGAAAACATTGAATGCAACCTGGATTCCCTATCTTGTGCTGAAGTCTGGAATTCAGGCGGTAAGCTGGGTGATCATCATTAGCTTCTGTGTTTTTTCTTCTCTTTCAGGGATCACTGTACTGTGATGCCTGATGTCCAGTATCTGAAAATTATTGTTTTATATATTTTAGCTGATTTAGTTGTTTCTGACAGGAAGTTAAACCCTCTTCCTTTACTTCAACTTTATCAGTAATATAAATATAAATATAGTTGACGTAGTACTGTGTTAGTTTGAAGTGTACCGTGATGTAATTCAGTTATAAGTACATATTTTTTCAGATTTTTTTTCCCTTATAGGTTATTATAAAGTGTTAAATATAGCTCCCTGTGCTGCACAGCCACTTTTAAAGAGATTATTAGACCACAGCTTACTTGGGTATGGTCTGCATATGAAGATGACGTCTTTGCAGCGTGTGGCCCAGGCCCTTCAGAAGCAGCTGAATACCAGACAGTCAAAGGGTGAAGGCTTCCACAGCCGCTCCACTTCCCTCATTCACCCTTCGTTGCCACCATACCCCAGGCAAGGCCAGTGCTATTGATCTTGATTTCTAGAAATTCAAGTTCTTTTCTGGTACTTCCCAGGCACACATTGAGAATACTCCCCACTAGCCACTGATCCCCTCTGATCCAGCTCTGGATTTGTCTCTCACAGTTCCCTGGGCATGAACTCCTCTTTGCCTGGCCAACCAGGCAGAGGGGCCAACTCTTCCAGCAGCTTTCATTTTTAGGGATTTACATCCACTGTTTGTGAAAGCAGAGAGGTCTGCCTTCTCCTATTTTCAGAGGGCTTATTCTCAATGGGCAGTTTCCTGCAAAGGGCTGAATCTACCTTCAAAACTCATGTTTTAGGTTTCTTGAATCTCTCTCAGGGTTCTTATTTTCAGATATGCTTTCCTGAGGTTCTTATTCAGATCAATATCAGTAAAGAGTATCGGTGTGGCTACGAGGCTGCTATGCTTTGATTATTTCACTGCAAACGTAGTATAAGACTTATAAGCATGAGTGTCAGGGATGAAAAATCTATTGACTCCATCTGTATCCTGAGCTCTGCTGCTTTCTGGTTCTCTGTATTCTTGTTTGTGCTTATTTTCCCACTTATTCTGAAATGACTGCTCCTTACTCTACAGGAAACAAGAGAAATATTGATATAGTGATAATAAACTATAATACATCTTCTAGGCTGAAAATTGTAATTGTAGGGACAACAATAATTTTCTTGGGAAGCCTCTAAATAGAGAGGATATCTGTGAGGTAGGAAGATTCTTTGTGAAAATAGATAAAGAATATTGAGATGGAAGTGTTTCAATGGCTTTTAGTCATCCTCTATAATGACAGAAGAAAATATTGCACACTTTCTTCTCCTTCTGAAACACAGATTCTAGCTGTGCTGTATTGTAGAATCTGCCAATTACAGATTGATGAGTAAATACTTGCAAGCTGTATATCTAAGCTGATGAAGAAAAATAAACATTTTATGGTCTAGCCAAGATTAGACCTAGGCAAGCTAAACTCCAAGGAATTGTCATTTCAAGATATTTCAGACAGAAATTTGCTTAATACTAAGAGTTTGGGGTCCTCTTTGGATTTCCAGGGTTGCTTGAAAATTCCATTTATGAGAAATTTGTAAAATTTCTATAGGAAATATTACATTTTCTGAAGGATTAAAAATGGCTTTTTCTAATTGCAGTATAGTTGATTTATAATGTTGTGATAATTTCTGCTATACTGCAGAGTGATTCAGTTATACAGACAAATATGTTTTCTTTTTTCATATTTTTTCCATAATGATTTATCATAGGATGTTAAAGATAGCTTCTGTGCTGTACAGTAGGACATTGCTGTTTATCCATTCTATGTATGATAGTTTGCATCTGCTAACCCCAAACTCCCAATCTATCCCACCCTGACCCTACAGCCTGCCCTGGTAACCACAAGGCTGTTCTTTATATCCATAAGCCTGTTTCTGTTTTGTAGAAAAGTTCATTTGTGTCATAAAAATGTTTTAAATAGAGACAGACACTGAGATTTTGCTGCTAGCAACAAAGAAACCCCAGAGCTAGGAGTTTGCAAGAATTCTCATCTATGGGCAGCTTGAGAGAATCACAGTTTGGCTTTCTTGAAAGAATTATTGCCTGGAAAAATGTTGGTGTTGTTCAGTCACTAAGCCATGTCCAAATCTTTGTGACCCCATGAACTGCAGCATGCCAGGCTTCTCTGTCCTTCACTATCTCCCAGAGTTTCCTCAAACTCATGTTCATTGAGTCATTGATGCCATCCAATCATCTCATCCTCTGTCATCCCCTTCTCCTCCAGCCTTCAATCTTTCCCAGCATCAGGATATCTTCTAATGAGTCAGCTCTTCGCATCAGGTGGCCAAAGTATTGGAGCTTCAGCATCAGTCCTTCCAGTGAATATTCAGGGTTCATTTTTTTGGGATTCATTGGTCTGATTTTCTTGCTGTCCAAGGGACTCTCAAGAGTCTTCTGCAGCACTGCAATTTTAAATATCAAGCCTGGAAGAATAAAGTGGCTTTTTTCTTCTCATTCATCTACCTGTTTGTGCTCTTCTTTATATGTGGCCTTTCTGAGCCACATCTGTGTCAAGGGCCTAAGGATTTCTCCTTCTGAATGCAGGTAAGGGTTCAGCAAAACCCCGTTTACAGAACTAACTCCCAGCAAGTACTTCTAGTGGAGACATCTCCACCTAAGTACAGGTAACAGCAGACTCTCCACTGTCTCCTCTGGTTTGCCAAATGTGTTACCAACGGTGATGATCTGTGAGGTGAAAGGAGTCTTCCAGAGAATGGTTCACAAGAGAGGTTGAGGGAGACCCAGAATGCAGACTTAATGAGAGAGGCTTCTTTGAAATTGGATGACAGGAGGATCTATATCTGTTAGTTCAATTAACAATCTTAGACAAAACTTCTGTTTTGTCCTTTGAAACCCAATAAACCATTTTTATTCAAATCTCTTTCTGTTTCCTCACATGTAAGAAGAAATTACGTTTTCTTACTAAGTTTCCAACTGACGGTTTCCAACAGAGAGTTTCCAGCTCTCATATGTATGGATGTGAGAGCTGGACCATAAAGAAGGCTGAGCACTGTAGAGTTGATGCTTCTGAACTGTGGTGTTGGAGAAGACTCTTGAGAGTCCCTTGGACTGCAAGGAGATCCAACCAGTCAATCCTAAAGGAAATCAGTCTTGAAGATGCATTGGAAGGACTGATGCTAAAGCTGAAGCTCCAATACTTTGGCCATCTGATGTGAAGAACTGACTCTCTGAAAAAGACCCGGATGCTGGGAAATCCCAGTAAGGCAGGAGGAGAAGGGAACAACAAAGGATGAGATTGGTTGGATGGCATCACCGACTTGATGGACATGAGCTTGAGCAAGCTCCGGGAGTTGGTGGTGGACAGGAAAGCTGATATGCTGCAATCCATGGGGCCGCAAAAAGTCAGACATGACTGAGCAACTGAACTGAGCTGAACTTCCAATAGACAGAGTCCAGAATGTGGGAAGGATAAGTAATAACAAAAACCAAGCTTTGGTACATTAAAATGTATAGCCATGCAGTGACGTACACTCAACTACAGGGGAGTGTTTATGGAATGTTAGAATATCAGGGTTTTCACTGCAAAGGAGAGGAAGATCACTCTTACACCTTGAAATTGGTTAGACACAACCACAGCTGCTAATGTGGCAGTCATATTTGCTCCAGGTATGACAAACATGAATGGTCCAACAAATGGTATCTTCCCAACAGCCACTGCTAAGGTCCAAAACTGGTCTTATGTACACCTGTGATTTCAGTATCAAAATAGTTATTGTTTGTTGTGCTTAGAAAATTCTCTTGAAAAAGCCACAATTCTAGGTATGTGCATAACATTGTGGAGATCTGTATCAGTGAATGCAATTTTCATGGTAAAAACCTCCTCTGAAACACTGACATTTGAAAGCATGAGAAATATTACACATAATTTTTCATGCTTGTGAATTTCCATAGGTGCTATTCATTGGAGGAAACCAGTATTGGATCCTCCAGGGCAATAACCATCTCTCACTGGCATTTTGAGTCTCCCCCTCCATGTGACACGTGGGAAAGGCATAACAAATGTTTATTGAACCAAGTCTGAATATTGGGCAGAAATGTTCTTTCTCTTGACAAGCTTTGTTTTTGAAGCTGTTAAGAATTATCTTATGGTTTAAAAATATCCCTCTTTAGATGGCATTTGTTGTGAATCGTCCTTTACCTTGTCTGACCAGAGGCAAGGCTTTAGGAGAGCCTTCACAACAATAAAAAGGCCCATTGTAAAAGTCAGTGGAGCCCACCAAGCCCACCCGACCCATGGGACAATCAATGGAATTATTGAGCATGGTAGATCTATTCTGTGAAATGAGAATTCTGTATCCTTTTACATAGTTTAAAAGCTGTTGTAGTCCTTAGTATTTGACAGTAAGGTTTTGATATTGATTTCTATTTTTCTTATTAAAAATAACAGAAACCAGTCAAGTGTAGCTAGGAGTGGTCTGTCTCCTGGTACCAGGCATATTGCTCTCATCTGCTTCTGTAGATAATCTCTGCAAGTCCTTCACATCTTCCAGAATGTTCTCAAACTGCACTACATGCAGTTCAGTAGACAGATACCCCAGGTGACTTCTCTACCTCTGCAGCTTGGTGGTAGAGGCTTCCTGGCTTTTCCTGGATGCTCTCTGTTAGAGGGACCAAGTCCCAAGGTGCAGTTTGGGCTCACAAGCCTTTGCTTCATGAAAGACTCCAGGCCGCCAGCAGCTTGGCTGCAGTGGTGAACCTGGAAAAAGGTCAGCACACCTGAAAGAGGCCTGTATCCATGGTGTCTTATGTCACCAGGGGCCACATTTTGACGAGCACAAATGAGAGGGCTCTGTCCCTCCCTTGTCAGAGGTTCATAACACCCTTGGTACAAGTCACCTGAGCCCACAGTTCCCCTGGGTCACAAAAGATCCCTGAGCACAAATAAGGGGAAATAAATTCTCTGGAAAAGCAGCACCCTTCTCAGCCATGAAGAAAGTGGTTCTTGGGCAAAGTCCCTTGACACCACGCTTGGATTGCACATTCAGCATGGTTTCTATGTACAGGTACGGGGGAGGGGGCGGGGCACTGGGCAGGTGAGGGAGAGAAGTGACCTGAGTGTGGACATGCCTGCAGGTTTCTCTTGTGCCCTCCTGCATCTAGATTATTAGCAGATGAAAGCATCCTAATTTAAAATTTTGAGTCTTTTTGTCATATTTTGAGAGATTTTTGGCAAGGAGTTAAATCTAGAAATGAGGAATTTAAGGGAAATACATTAAGTAAGATTTTTGCAGTAAAGTGACATCATTTTGGAACATGAGGATCTTGTGACCCCAAATCCTGAAATCCTGGTTGGTGATGTTAGACATCTTGGTTCTGAACTAGTCCAATATATGGATACACTGAGGAACTAAAGTCATGAGCATGTGCCATCAGAATGTGCAATAAAACAAAGCAGTTCAGACCAGATTGCTAGCAATGCTGTAAGCACTAACTAGAATCCTGAAAAACAGAATGGAATCCACAGAGTTCCTCAGCTCTTGGTGGGAAGACCACTGCAGACCCAGAGGTCCATTTGTCTTATGCAGCAGAGCTGAGCTAACCCAAGCACATGGCCTTTGTATTTGGTCAGCACCAGCCATAACTGCCTGTGACAGTCACTCTATGTGAACACCTGGAGACCTTTCTCTGTACCTTTCTGCTTATTTGTCTTGTTGGTTGCGTATGTTTAACTTCCTTGAAGGAAGGAGTCAGCACTTAACACCCCTTTCTAACTCATATTTAATACAGTGACTTTTGCATGCTTTTTACTACTTACTCAACTTTTAAAGAGAGAATTGAAACATAGCCCTTCACATATGGAGGGCTCACGATAATGACCTAACATGAAAGCATTAAAATGCAAAGACTCAGTCACTGGCTTGGGTTGTGACACTGCGTATCTGTCTGTGGTCTTACCTGACTCTGAGAGAGACATTTAAAAGTCAAGTTTTGATTCTGGATCTGCTTCTGAAAACAAAACAAAACAAAACAACTTTTTCCTTCTGGTCTAATGGATCTGTCCAAAGGATAGTTTTATGACCAAAGAAATGTATATGATGCAAATGTCCTCTATTTTATTTGTTCTTCATTCAATTTTTCCTTTTTATCCAAATTCAGAATCATTAACTCTGCTACAGAGGGCAATGCTGCAGGTCATTTGTCAAGGCTTTCCAGAAAGCCTTGGAAACCTCTCTGAACAATCTTCACTGGGCGACTTTTGCTGTCCTGTCTGAGACACCACTGTGATAGCCATTGTCTAAAATAAACCCAAAGTCTGAAGAAGCAAAGCTGTTCCTCATGCAGCCCTTCCTCAGACCTCAGTTACTAAGCTCCCTTTCTTGAAAAGCCTCCTCAATATCAAACATTTCTGTAGCTCCTGGCACCATTAATCAGCTTCAAGACGTGCTAGCACTCGGTGCCACTGTCACGCTCGTCCCCATGTACACACGTCGCCACAGTCCTCTTGCCTGCACCACACCCAGGAGGCAGTGCAAGGGCAATAGTGAGGGCGGGGCTTGATGCATGCAGGTGTGGAAACAGAGGTCTTAGACAACTGCAGCGCATGTTCATATGCTTTCCCTTTATCACTGTGATGCTTTAGACTTTGGGAAAAGGAAAGAAGAATGGGGACAGAAGATCTTATAGTGACCAACATCACTGGAGCCAATCAGGACTCCAGCTGGGATGGAGCCTCTCCAGTCTCACAGGCAGACAGGCAGACACACGCCAGCTGAGGCCAGCACCTTCCCTCAGCCCTGGGACCCAGGCACCACTAGGATAACCCGCTGGTGGCTCAGACACTTAAGAATCAGCCTGCAATGCGGGAGACCCATGTTTGATCCCTGGGTAGGGAAGATCCCCTGGAGGAGGGCATGACAGCCCACTCCAGTATTCTTGCCTGGAGAATCCCCATAGACAGAGGAGCAGTCTACAGTCCATGGGGGTCACAAACAGTCAGACACAACTAAATGACTAAGCATAGCACATCAGGATAATAGGTGAGTGAAGCTGTCTTTGGCAACTGTTTTGCCAGAAATTTTAAAGAAGAAAGAATAGATAGGTCTACATTTTCCTTGATCTTTATTTGGTACAAAATTTCCCATGAAGGTATTGGCTAATGTTTAAGAGTCTTGTTGGAAAATGAACTAGAAATTGTGTGGATTAAAGACAGTTGAAGAGGTTCATGGTATGTAAGCAAAACAGGATATTAAGAGGTACATTCAAGCTGTCTTCAAGTATTTTAAAGCCTGTGTGAAAAAAATCAATTAATAGATACAAAAACAGAAGTTTTCAACACTTGACACTTTATAAACTCAGTTTGTATGTATTCATTTAATTTTCTGAACAGCCCTGTGAGATTCAAATGGTTATCACCTCACTTTGTAGAGGAGAAAACTGGAGTCACTTGTCCAGTTACTTGGTCAATAGCTGTTGACAATGAACTAAGCATAGTTTAACACTAGAAACATCACTTCAAATTAAAGATCAACAACAAATTTTCAATTGCACCATACTGAGTAAAAAGAGTTGTGTTTGTTTTGCCAGATGCCAGGTGGAGGAGGATGGGGAACAAGAAAGTTCTGAAAGGAAGAGCCATCCAGCAGTGGGATGGGCTACCTATCATAAGGAATGGTAAGGAAATGCAGCCCACCCCTGCCGTCACTGCCAGGAGCCCATGGGAGGTGTGTGAGTATCGTAAGGAATGGTGAGGAAGTGTGGCCCACCCCCTCCCGTCACGGTCAGGAATCCACAGGGATGTGTGTGAGTGAGTTGCTCACTGCTTGTGTAACACATGACTGCATGTCCAGTGGACATCTTTAGGTGGATATTACTCTGCCTCCCACAGAAGGGATTTTGAAACCTTATTTTAAATGGATGAATTATTATTAACCAGTAATTTTTTTTTTTTTTTTTTTTTTTTTACTGTCTGATTCTAAAGGCACTGATTTGTGTTTCCTGTCCACCCAAGTAAGATTTTATTTTATTAAGTCATTACTGCTCCTGCCGCACCTTTGTTAAACTGCGTATGTTAGTCTGCTTGGGCTGCCGTAACACAATGCCACACACTCTGTTGTTGGGGCTCAAACAACAGAAATATCTTTCACAGTTCTGAAGGCTGGAAGTACAAGACTGAGGTGTCTGCAGGGCTTGTGTCTCCAGAGGCGTTTCTCTCTGTCTTGCAAATGGCCTCTTTCCTGCTGCCTCTGACATGGTCTACCCTCTGTGGCCGTGAGTCCCTGGTGGCTCTCTGGGTCCAACTCTCCTCAGTCACATTGGAGTAGGGACACCCTAATACCCTCATTTTAAACTAATCACCTCTCTAAAGGTCTTATCTGTAAATTCAGTCACAGTCTGAGGCCCTAGGCTTAAGACTTCAACATAAGGCTAGGGGGCACATGGTTCAGCCTGCCCCATCAACATTCTCAAGGTATGAAAGACAAAGGACTTTTCACTAAAGATGTACACTTCATATTTAAGGCACCTCCTGGCCTGATTCCTGAGTGAACGCAGAGGCAGCCTACCCTGTGCCAGGGCAAACCCTCTTTACTTGCCTCTTGGACTCTCTCTGTCTCTGCAGAAGCAAAGGTGTCTCCTCCAAGAAGGACCCTCCATTCTGAAGGCCCCACTGGTTCAGGGATCCCTGTGGTCCACCACACCAGCCCTTTATCCTTCTTTCCTACTTCACTTGGGAGTGCAGAAATTTGAAGCAAAATGGAGGAAAAATGCTCCCCATCCCATCAGCTTCCTGGGCAGAAGATATTTCCACCTCTTTCCCAGTAAACTCAAATGAGTTTGCCTTTTCCTTAAATGTTTTGTCCCATTTCTAGGTCTGTTTTGTGTCCTCCTCTTTGACTCTTTGTCTAATATATAGAGAAAAGGCTAAAATTATAGTGTTAGATTTGCCTAGAGATTTTGTTTGGGAAAGGAGCTCCTTTTATAGTTCCAGTATCAGAAGAGTGTATGACCTTAGCTTTAACTTACTCTAAAAGTGGTAAGTGTTTATATAATTTGACTTTTAGTGACTGAATCAATTTGTTTCTTATGGCAAAATTTTACATTTATTACAGATTTCACTAACCAATGTAATATTTACATTTACATAAAATAGGACCATCTGCACTCTCTTTGAATGCTATTTTATTCTTTGAAGACATTCATTATCTGAGGCAGTAATATATTTTAATTACCCTAATAATGTCATAAATTGTCTACTTATTGAATATCAATTTACTCCCAAAGGACAGTTAAGAATATGACAAATCACATGTTGATATGGCCTGAGACCCACCCAGCTTTACCTCTACACTGGGGCATAAGCAGGTAGTCTGTGAGAAACAGACTTTTGGTCAGAATTCTCACTAATTACTATCTCAGTAAGTACTCTCAAGAAGTGATACACAAAAATCATGTCCAAAAGAATCTGTTTTTTATTATTAAGACAATGGCTATATTAAAACATGCCCTAAGACAATTTTGTCTAAGCACTGAAATAACTGCTCTGAATATTTCCACTGAAAAAGAAGGGAATAGAGTTTGCTTTAGAAAGCAGGTCATAAATTAATGCTGTTAGACCCCACAGCATATTACTGTAATTCTGAAATCCTCAAATCTCTGAAAATTCAAAGCTGTGTTAAATTTGACACTGACATTCATGGGCTAGCAAAAACTGATCTGAACTAATGGAAAGTTATTTGCAGAGTTTATTTATTCTACTTTTGGATATTTCTATATTTTACTGCAAAAATATTAATATGTTTGCATGGTGGTCTTAGATCCTGCTAGTGCCTATATACATGGTAAATGTGCACTATATTAATTATTAGTTTCAAAGCTTCTAAATTCCCAGACATATATGGTTGGAAGTTTTGCATAAGATACTGCAGACTCAAGATTCAGATATCTGCAAAGTTACATCTGACTACTATTAACATGTTACCAAACGAAGTATTCAACATAATGAGCAAATCCATAACAAAGCTAAAGTAACTGTGAACTATGTGCAAGAATGAGCACTACCTAACTACATTTTTATTTTTATTTTCAAATAGTTGAATAGAAGCAGCTTTAAAATGCAGCAGGGAAACTCCTCTTTGATCAATTAAAAGAAGTACATATATTGATTTAATATGTGTTGAGCACATCTGCTGCTGCAAGGCACTATGTTAGGTACTGCTGGAAAAGAAAGTTATTAGCTGCATAGACCCAAGAAAAAAATGATTGCATTCCTGGAAATGTTTATGTAAATCTTAAAGCTGTAACTCTTACACATACTTCTGAATCAACTTAGTTTTCCTTTACCTCAGTTTCCTTTTATCATTAAACATGTTGATAAACCTCATTAAGGTTTTAATATTTTTGCTAATGTTATTACTCTTACTGTTAAGCTTGTCTTTTATTCTATTTCCTGAAGCTTTTGTTATAGTTATGTTAAAAACTTCTTTAGAAGTTTAAATTAAGAATTTAGCTTGAACTTGAAACTTATTGCCTCAATGTTTATCTGAATTCCTTTGATGTAACATCAGACTGAATTTGTAAAGAGAAACCTACTGCTTCTCTTTACAAATATTGCTTCTGGTAGGATCAAATGTTCAGTGAAAATAGTGTTTTCTCAAGGGATCTAGAAAGAATATTTTTTTCCAGGCTAGGTTGGAAAACCATGTGAAATCCAAAGGAGGAGAAACATATTATTTAAGCCATGATCTTTTTCTTCGCACTTTTTATGAGGTCATGCTGTAAAAGATATTTTTAAGCTTACAATGTATATTTTGTTAAATTGAAAATTTTCAGCTAATGCAATATCAAATTTCTTCAACTGTCTAAAAAATATGTTCTACTGTTTTCTGTCCAAATCATGATCCAGATGTTTAACTATGGGTTGAACCTGGTGATGACCTTAATATATCTTTTACTTTGGTACAGCAAACCTCCCGCCCTCCTTCTTTATTTGTGATACCAAGTTATAGAAAAATATTTACAAGCTAGTTACACTAAGAAGAATATTTAACCTTCTGGACTTGTCTGGTTATTCCTGTATAGTCTCTCTCAGTTTAATCCTGTGGCTTCTGTAGTTTCTACACATTGGCAGATGGATCTGAAAGCTAGGTAAATTCATACAAAACATAATTGGTTAACAGTAATTCTCGGATGTTGTGCATTTATTATTGTGTCACAATACAAGGCAAGATATCTGGTTGACCAATAGTGCTGGCAAACTGACACCTGAATTAGGGTGATGGCAATCTAACCTTCCCTGTAGAGTTGAGTCTCCCTATTTCTTGACACTAATTTATGTAGGACTGTATTAACACTATGCAAATACCCACTTCCCTATGTGGTGCCATAATGATGATTTTTAATTCTATGATTTCTTTCTATCATTATGAGTTGGCGTTTTCATACAGCACAGTGCTTTCTTCATCACAAAGTGTTATTTATTCACCTCATCTCAAGTGAAAGTGAAAGCTGCTCAGTCATGTCCAACTCTTTGTGACCCTGTGGACTATACAGTCCATGGAATTCTCCAGGTCAGAATACTGGAGTGGGTTCAGTTCAGTCCAGTCACTCAGTCGTGTCTGACTCTTTGTGACCTCATGAATTGCAGCACCCCATGCCTCCCCTGTCCATCACCAGCTCCTGGAGTGGGTAGCCTTTCCCTTCTCCAGGGGATCTTCCAAACCCAGGGACTGAACCCAGGTCTCCCGCATTGCAGGCAGATTCTTTACCAGCTGAGTCACAAGGGAAGCCCAAGAATACTGGAGTGGGTAGCCTATCCTTTCTCCAGCAGATCTTCCCAATCCAGGTATCAAACTGGGGTCTTCTGCACTGCAGGGGGATTCTTTACCAGCTGAGCTATCAGGGAAGCCCTCATCTAAAGTTACTACTAAAAAAATTAAAATCAAGACATCAATTTTCAAAGCAATAACATGAATTTTAATTATTTTATCTGGCATTCTCTATACTGAGTTGCAAGAGTTCGTGTATCATATCAATCAAATATATTCCCATCTCCTTCAACAGTACGCCTAGGTCCTCATCAAATACCACTTTGTTTTAAGGAAGAAGAACCCAAGTTCACTTTGAAACTTCCTGTGTTCCTTGTACCACCGCTTCTCTGAAGAGCCAGTGATTTACTCATCAGTTACTGAAGGAGATTAAAGTTAGATTCTCCAGGGCTTTGGTTAAATGGCAATTTTAATTCTAAATCACTAAAAAGTTAACAGCCATTTCTGTCACTTTCTCTTGATTAAAGAAACCTCAAGTTTGAAAATTTAAACTAGAATTAGAGTAAAAAGTGCCTCATTCAGAGTAATTTCCTCGCATTTGTATATGAAAAATTTAGGGAAAAAAATCATTCAAATTAATTAATTTTTTTCAGAATTACAAAAAATGTGTTTAGGTAAATTTTAGACATGCAGCCAGATTTGATTTAAGCTCAGATCCAGACTTCCTTTCACTGAGAAACTGAATTTACACTCCCACAACTACATGTTTGAGCCCATCTGTTGCTAACAACATTCCTGTAATATTTCAGCTGATTTAAAGGGAGTCAACTGGGTGATGGTACAGCCAGCTGGACATGGGACATGCAAGAAGAGGAAGGGCATTCTCTGCAAGAAGAAACTGAACTAGATAAATACTTCCTTCTGTGCCACAAGCTCCTCAATCATGGCACAGATCTAGTGCAAATTTGAGACATACTTATACTAAAAAAGGTGTCATTCATCTGAAATTCAAACTTAGCTAGACACCTTATGTTTGATCTGGCAACTGTACTGTTAAAGCCAGTCTTTCTATGGCTGGTGGGGGAGTCAAGTGTTCCCCAGATACTCCTTATTAATCTGAACATGAGTGGTTGCCTTGCTGGAAACTCTGTCTCAGGTTTCTGTCCCTCACCTGCTATGGCTCCTCTCACAGCTATTGCGTGTGCTCTGTGTGCTCTGTCACTCAGTCATGTCCAGCTATTTGTGGACCCATGGACTGTAGCCCACCAGGCTCCGCTCCCCATGGAATTTTCCAGGCGAGAACACTGGAGTGGGTTGCCCTTTCTAGCTCCAGGGGATCTTCCAGACCCAGGGAGCAAACCTGCTTCTCTTGCATCTCCTGCATTGGCAGGAGGATTCTTTACTTTTAATTAATTTATTTATTTTAATTGGAAGCTAATTACTTTACAATATTGTAGTGGTTTTTGCCATACATTGACTTGAATCAGTCATGCGTGTACCTGTGTCCCCCATCCTGAACCCCCCTTCCCACCTCCCTCCCCATCCCATCCCTCAGGGTCATCCCAGTGTACAAGCCCCAATCACCCTGTCTCATGGATCAAACCTGGACTGGTGATCTATTTCACATATAATATACATGTTTCAATGCCATTCTCTCAAACCATCCCACACTCACCTTTTCCCACAGAGTACAAAAGTCTGTTCTTTATATCTGTGTCTCTATTGCTGTCTCACATATAGGGTCATCATTACCATTTTTCTAAATTCTGTATATATGCATTAATATACTGTATTGGTGCTTTTCTTTCTGACTTACTTCACTCTGTATAGTAGGCTCCAGTTTCATCCATCTCATTAGAACTGATTCAAATGCATTCTTTTTAATAGCTGAGTAATACTCCACTGTGTATATGTGTCACAGCTTTCTTATCCATTCATCTGCTGATGGACATCTAGGTTGCTTCCATGTCCCAGCTATTGTATGAACACTGGAGTACACTTGTCTCTTTCAGTTCTGACCTTGGTGTGTATGCCCAGCAGTGGGATTGCTGGGTCATATGGCAATTCTATGTTCAGTTTTTTTAAGGAATCTCCACACTGTTCTTCATAGTGGCTATACTAGTTTGCATGCCCACCAACAGTGTAAGAGAGTTCCCTTTTCTCCACACCCTCTCCAGCATTTATCATTTTATACTTTTTGATAGCAGCCATTTTGACCAGCGTGATGTGGTACCTCATTGTGGTTTTGATTTCGATTTCTCTGATAATGAGTGATGTTGAGCATCTTTTCACGTGTTTGTTAGCCATCTGCATGTCTTCTTTGAAGAAATGTCTGTTTAATTATTTGGCCCATTTTTTGATTGGGTGATTTATTTTTCTGGAATTGAGCTCCATGAGCTGCTTGTATATTTTGGAGATTAATTCTTTGTCAGTTGCTTCACTTGCTATTATTCTCTCCCATTCTGAAGACTGTCTTTTCACCTTGCTTATAGTTTCCTTCATTGTGCTAAAGCTTTTAAGTGTAATTAGGTCCCGTTTCTTTACTTTTGCTTTTGCTTCCACTACTCTGGGAGTTGGATCATAGAGGATCCAGCAGGAGGATTCTTTACCACTAGAGCCACCTGGGAAGACCATTATAGCTCTTACCTGCTATGTATTCACTACTGGCCCACTGAGAGTGGATGAAACTAATTCTGAAGGGGTGAAGAGTTCTTAGTAAGTTTTTGTCATTCTAAGATCAAAGAGATGCTATTATTAATACATTGATAAAAGAGCAAGCAAAGGACCATATTCAAGGAAACTAAAGAATGTTCTAGAAATTAAGGGTAGATTTGTATGTCAAGAGGTACCCTTAGAAAGACAGACATATGCATTTGAGCATGAGATCCTTACATTGGCTTACCAAGCTTCTTCAAACAATTGATGGAATCAACAGTGAAGGCTAAACACCGTTAACTGTAAAAGGCATTCTAATGACCAGGTTCTCCATCAACTAAAATCAAGAATGATAACAGAGAAGACCTGGATTAGGATATTAACAAGCATTCAAGATATTTATAAACACCAAGACCTCCCTTGTGGGTTAGATGGTAAAGAATCCACCTGCAATGTGGGAGACTTGGGTTCGATCCCTGGGTTGGGAAGATCCCTTGGAGGAGGAACCAGCCACCCACTCCAGTATGTCCTGGAGAATTCCATAGACAGAGGAGCCTGGCAGGATACAGTCAATGGGATCACAAAGAGTCAGACAAGACTGAGCGACTTTCACTTTCAAACATTTAGGAACCAGTACCAAAGGATATCAACAAATCAGTGAAGGATGAGGAAGAAACAAGAGCCTGCATGCAGGATGGGTTCAACTGGATATTATTTTCAAATCGGATAGCACTGCCAGTTCCAGTTTCCTGGATAATGTGACTGTAGTGGAAGTACTCTCATGCTCTTGTGCTTATACAGACAAAATATGCCTTCTCAAGCTTGCCTAACAAGCTTGTCTTGGGCTTCCCCTGGTGGCTCTGATGGTAAAACGTCTGCCTGCAATGCGGGAGACCTGGGTTCGATTCCTGGGTTGGGAAGATCCCCTGGAGAAGGAAATGGCAATCCACTCCAGCACTCTTGCCTGGAAAATCCCATGGACAGAGGCACCTGAGAGACTACAGTCCATGGGGTTGCAAAGAGTTGGACACGACTGAACGACTTCACTTTCACTTAAGCTTGTCTATGCCTCCTAAAAGTATTGCCTCCACAGTTCACTCCAGCCCTCTCTACCTCTGCCTGCAGAATAATTCAGAGATTTTCTGTGAGAATATTTGAAAGAAACCTAAGAACATAGTGATGGATGCTATTGTAACCATATATATATATATATATATATATGTATGTATGTATGTATGTATAATAAAGAGAGGAAAATCCTTCTGGGAATTTCTTCCCAGAGAGAAATGACTTAAGGTGACTTTAGATTTTTCCTCTCTGTATCATTATGATTCTCATCATCATTAAAAGACTTAAAAACAAGGAAAAAGCTGATAGCTGTTGCCTCTGGAAGGCCTTAATGAAGAGGAGTAGCCTTCTTCTTATACACACGTGGATTTAGATGCCCCATGAAGCCACATTCTTTCAGTCATGGGACAATGATTCTGGGTGACCAGTTGATCCACGGTGCTCTCTAGGGATGAGCGTGTGGAGGCAGATGGGGACAGTGAGTGTGTCTCGGTTACTGAATTCACAGAGGACAAAGTGCTAGCAAAATGGTAGTAGCAATGTCCCTGTCCAGCTTGCCTCCTTCCCTCTAGGCTCGCTCTCAGAGGTGGCGCCACCACCGCCTGCATCACTTGCTGCCTTAGTCAGCCTAGTATGATGCAGATCCCATGTTCATTTAGGCACCAAAGTCTACATTTTGACTTCAGCAATATCTTGAGAAGTGAATTTAATTCCACCTTATCCTGGAAACATAAGTAGAGACTTTTCTCCTTATATATTTTCTCCCTGTTATATTTTTTGAAAACATGTAATCCTTCTTCCAGCACTAATCAATCCCTCATCACCCACCCCCAACCATACGGGCATCCTTGAGGGCATAATGGATCTCTATCATTTATGACTATATCCTCAGTGCAAACCAACATCATGCCTTCTCTAAAGCAAATGCTCAATACAAGTTTGCCAATTAATATTGGATAAATGAATGAATGGAACTGAAAAAGAAAACTGACTTTATAAGAAAAAAAATGGAATTACTTACCTAATGTAAAAGTTTATCAAAACAGTGATTCAAATGTGAATTCTCTTCAATGGAAAATATTCTGGCTAACCATTTCCTTTGTCAAAAAAACTTAAGAAAGATACTTTGGTCCAAGAAACTTAAAATTCATCCATTTCATAGATATAAAGATTGATAAATCATGTAGCATGAAAAGAGAAAAATAAAGTCAACATTTTAGATGACTACATTTGCCTCTCTAGAAAAATAAATGAATAAATCCATCTAGTGAAAGGTAGGCACCCTTCACATAATCTGTAACTACAAAAAAACTGGCTAATGATAATAAAATTAATATATTGCTGGGATTTTTCAAATTCCCCCTGAGTGAATAAACATCTGATTCCTTTTTTATAAAATAAAAATTATTCATGAAATAAAGAGGTAGAATTGGTATAAGTTGAAACTAGACTTTCTTCTCTTGCATTATACATGAGCAAATTGCCAAATTGCCAATTATCTAGAGACTCATTTTTTAATACGCGGATGAGGTCATGTAGCTGTACAGATGACAGCATGAGGAAACAGCAACCTGAGAAGGATAAGCTGTGTTTTCCCTGAACTTAGAGACCCATTAACAGGTCAAATGATGAAGTAATTGGTATTAAAAAGAATATTTTTAAAATTAATTTTCAATGAAAAAAATCTTCTTTGTAAATCTTTATAATAAAATGATTGTCTCCTGCTTTTTCCGTGTTTTTTAATATATTAAAATATATTTTATATATACCTTAATCATTCATTCAACCATGTTGAATCACTAACAAATAAATAAATACAAGATATACACTTTAACATGAGACATTCCTGTGCAAGAATCTTAAGCAAATTTGTGCAAATCTGGACAAGTGCCCCAACTTTCCAGAGCCCAGTTTTTGTATTTATGATGTGGGGATATAAATTCCTACGTTACTAGGTAAGGAGCAAATGATGATACTTGCAAGTTTCTGTTGTAGGATGGCAGCCTATGGTGTATAAAGAATGTGCTGTGTAATGCAGACATACACAGTAAGCCCTCTCCCACCCCTCCAAGAATTCAGGACTTTGTGGGGAAGTTGTATATTAAATTATTCATAGCACCACCCATGTGTCCAACAACCTAATGTGTGGAAAACTATGAGATATAGTGGAAGACTTTTCCATCCCTGCTCTATTAATGTCATTTTCAACTACTTGTTTGTTTTTATTTGAAAGTTCCTCTGCAGGAAAGTGTTTGTGATTTCCTTGGAAATTCAGTTCCTCTGATTCCCTCTTCCTTATGAAGATGATGCTTACATCTTTAAGTACTGAAGTTTTTGTTAAGCACATTATAGAAAATCATCTCAAGGGGGCTTACACAATGATCAACAGCATGAACCGTATAATGAACAAGTCAACCAAATATTAAAATTATATGGGACCCATATCAAATGAATGTCAGATACTATATCCTACAGAAGTAAATATCTGGCCCTGATATTTCATATTTTAAGCTATCTTTGTAGGGATTTAGCACTTGCATTGACAATTGATTATGATACTACAATGTATGAGTGGTGCATTTATCAAAACAGGAGATCACACTCAAGATGGCTTACAACAAATTTTTCGCCATTCTCAATATGGCTCTGCTCATTTCACTGATGTCACCTGGGTACTCACACTGACAGAGGTTTCACTGCTACGTGAACCCAGAATTCTGAGTATGCTGTAGTTGAGAAATACAGTGTGCAAAATTGGTCAGCAATTCTTAAGTACACCCCCTGGGAAGGGATACATCTCATCAGATCACATTTCATTGATCAAAGCAAGCCATGGGGCCAAATGTAATGTTGAGGGGTGGGAGATGCCTGGGGAGAGGGGGGCATCATTAGTAAAAGGTACCACAGATGACTACCAAAGTCCACCTTTTAATTTACTCTCCTTTCCACATACAACTGGTTGACAATCAACTTCTGTTCATAAAAGTATGCAAAGTTCCCTTTAGTATATCATCAGGCTCTCAAGGGGGCAAAGTCATGTCTTCAGTGGGTAAGAGTAGAGTCCCTTTTGATCCAGAGACCAATGAACTGAAAACCTCTATTTTCTGTCCCAGGTAGCGCCCATACATTGTATAACAAGGACAGAATCTCTGCAGCAAACACTCCTTTGGAGAGGTTAGATACTCACTGAGCCAGAGCAACTCTGAAACCCCATCAGGGAGACAACATGAGTGTCCTAAACTGTGAAGGGAAACTCTATCTTGATTCCTCTCCTTAAGAAGAATCTTCCAGTCCACATTTCAAAAAGATTCTCCATGTTTCCGTATTTCCTGCTTTCAGCTTAAAGAGCCTTCTCTTGCATCTTCTTCCTAAACCACATGTAAAGAAGTGCTGGGGAAAGACACCTCCAGGAGGGGGAAGAGTGAAGGGCGGGGATATGAAGATTTCTACAGTCACATCTTGCCTAGATATCTAAGTGCCCACATTACACCTAGAACAATCTCAGCTTCCATCCCCTCATCAAAGTTCAGCCAGTTTCTTGCCAGTTTGATTCCAGTGAGTACTGTATGATGGTAGCCATATCCACACTGTTTTTGAGGTGGTTTCCAAAGCTGCAACACTTTTTGGTTTCTTGCCTCAGAGGAGAGTCTCATTCAACTTTGTGGTAGAGACCTGGAGCCACCTAGCTTATGTGGCCACCACGGTCATGCTTTACCCTCTACTCTGATTTTGATCCAATTGAAAAACACAATAGGTATCATACTCTACTTCTGAGCCTTTCCCTGGAGTATATTGAATGACTGAAAAGTTTTAGTGGTCATTTGAAGCAGGAAGTCTTTCCTAATCTAATATTTTCCTTTTAGGGAGAGAGAGAGAGCAGGGAATCCTAACCACTAGAGCACCAGGGAGCACTTGGTTTGGGATCAAGAATATTATTGTCCACGTTAACAGGCTCTGGGGTTGAGGATGTTCCTATATTCCTTTTCACTTCTACTCTACACTAGTCAGTTCTTTTAAGTGCACCTTTATCATATATTCCCTTACCAAACAGAGCTGACAACAATCAGCAACACTACTAATGTTATGGATATAAGTTTCTAGAGCTAATCATTTAGGTACACGGAGCATTAATTTCACTAGGTACAGCTTCCTCTTATCTCAGGTAAGGATTTCAACAAATGTTTTTCCACTGCCTGCTAAGGAGAACCCTCATTTGAAACCCTCAAAATGATTTCCTCACTGACTGCCAACCAGCTGTCATGCTATGCCACAAAAAAATTACATTTTTGTTATACTGTGCTCCTCTTCCATCTGACCATTTCTGTATTTGTCATAATAGATTCCATAATGCTAGGTAATCAGTTGTGTCCAACTCTGTGCGATCCCGTGGACTGTAACCTACTAGGCTTCTCCGTCCATGGGATTCTCCAGGCAAGAATACTGGAGTGGATTGCCATTTCCTTCCCAGGGGATCTTCCCAACCCAGGGATCGAACCCGGGTCTCCCGCATTGGAGGCAGACGCTTTAACCTCTGAGCCAGCAGGGAAGCCCACATGTAACAAACAAGACCCAAGTCTCAGTGGGTTTAAGCAATATTTTATTTTTATTTATGCCTTATTTCCAAAGGGTGTGAAGGAGAAGGTGTGCTGGGAAGAAGCGTTTTACTCATCAGTGACCTAGAGTGGCAGAAGCTGCATCTGCTCACATCGTCCTGTGATCTGGTAATCAGGCTCTGTGGTTTGCCTTTAAGGGGTAGAGGGAGGAGACTTGTGACCTGGAATAAAAGTGCTTCCACACAGTTCCACGCATTTCCTTGGCTAAAACAAGGCACAGGGACACATCTAACTTCAGGTGTGCCTGTATCTAGCAGGAAGATGATCTTGGAAATATTGATAATATGTGCAAAAGAAGAGAAGGAAGGGGAACATCTGATAAGTTATCTGAAGGATAAAGTAGAGAACTTGATTTTCAGTCCTATGCTGCTTTGCTTTTGGAGCAGTCGATCTATAGAATTGCTTCTGAAGCACAGACCCAAAGCATCACAGTGCTAATTCAACCCCTCCTAACACCACTGACTGCCAGCATGAGTCCTGTCAATATTGGGGCATGTAGTAAGGAAGGTTCAGTTCTTGAGATTGCACATCTGCGGTATCAGAGATGAGAGCAGCCTAAACGTCCTGAGAGACTTACCCTGCTTGGCAAATAGCTTCTCTAACCACACCAGCACTATGAAACTTTGTTTGTGTGTTTATTTACAGTGCATACTGTGCATTTACACTTACCCTGTTCCTATGTTTATCTCCCCTCTCCAAAGTGACATAAATATGACCGTTTGTTGGAGACACACCATGCACATTTGAGATGAACTCTTCCCTACCAACACTTAACCTTCAACTTCCTAATGTCCATTAAAGAAATTATTTTACTGTTGGAAACCTGAAATCATGTTCTATGTTGATTCTTGTATAATAGTTTGTTGCTCCCTAAATGGTACATGCCAAGTAGTAACTGTCTTAATTTGAGGTTCCTGTTTTCTCAGTAGCTCAGGAAAACTAAATTTTTTTCACATTAGTAGGTCTGTATTTTTTCTTCAAAGTTGAGATATTATAGATAACAAAATTTATGTGTATGGTAATTCATAAAAGTCTGAATTTTTGTAAAGCCAGACCATGTACCCACAAACTAGTCTTTCCTATAGATTTTTTTTCCCCCAATACTAATGCTCTTCTGAGGACAAAGGAATTGCATCATTGGAAGCACCTGCCTCATTTCCTGCAGGCTCCACTGTGTCCCCAGAAACAGAAATAAGAGTCATCTGGGAAGACCTGAGGTCTTTTAGGTTAGGAAAGTAAAGGTGGGTTAGGAGCAGTCTGGCCAGGATATAATTAAATGCCCATCACAAGTCTTACTCTTAAGTTTTGAGCACGTCTTTGTTACCCTCCACTCACTAGAATGCACAGTTGGTGGGAGAAAAGCCTTGTGCGTCTTTCTTAGAGTTGCAGCCCCAGTGCTGTAAATGATGCCTAGAATCCAATGCACTCATGAGATGTATTTGTTGTTGTCTGGCTGCCTGGCTGAATGACTGAATCAATGAATTAGTCCCACAGTTCATGGGACCTGTATACCCCTTCTCTGTTGCCCACACAGACCTAACTCAAAGCTCAGTAAAAGCACACACGAGATCCAAGTTTAGACTGTATATCATAGGTATACAGTACGACCTTATTATTCATCTAAATATATAAAATAGATGAATGATAAAGTCTGGCTTCCCTGGTGGCTCAGAGGTTAAAGCATCTGCCTCCGATGCGGGAGACCCGGATTCGATCCCTGGATTGGGAAGATCCCCTGGAGAAAGAAATGGTAACCCACTCCAGTATTCTTGCCTAGAGAATCCCATGGACAGAGAAGCCTGGTAGGCTACAGTCCGGGGTCGCAAAGAGTCCGACACGACTGAGCGACTTCACTTCACTTCATTTCATTTTATATATAATAGTTTGTATCTCCTAATTCCAAACTAATTTATCCTCCCCCTCTCCACTTCAATAGTCATGATTGTTTTCCATGTCTGTGAGTCTGTTTCTGTTTTGTAAATAAGTTCATTTATATCATATTTTAGATTCCACATATAAGTGATATCATATAGTTTTTGAATTTCTCTGTTTGACTTAGTTCACTTAGTATGATCATCTCTAGGTACATTCATGTTGCTGCAAATGACATGATTTCATTCCTTTTTATGGGTATGTAATATTCCATTGTATATGTACCACATGAGATGCATATTTAAAAAGGTTAGTGGTTTTGTGGAGAGGTCTGAACCCTCCTACTGCCCACTACCTCTTGCCAGGTGCATGCCTGGCCCACATCTTAGCCTCCATGAGAAGGTGGCCTGCACGGCTGTGTTCTGGCAATGGACGTGGGAGAATCGTGGATGTCCTTTTCAGGCTGACCTAAAGACCTTCCCACCCACCATCTGCCATATTCTTTCCAGTTCCTGGGGCTGAATACATATTACCCAGAATCCTGAATGGAGGGGAAGTCTGGAGATGAAAGGAACCTGAGCCTCCAAGTCAGGATGCCAAGTCCTGTCTTCTGGGGCCACAGTGGATTTTCTCTGCCATCAGAGCCATCCTCAGAAATGCCAAGGGGCCCAAAGCAAAATAAAAGTGTGAATACTTTGTTCAATCATCAGGATACAACTTTTCTTCTATGATCTCACAGACCGTAATGGGACTTTTGATTTGTTATTTAATGCTGCATTTCTTTGAGCTTATGAACATTCATAGATCCCAGGGTCCCTGGAGCCCTCTCGCACACCTGCACCAAGGCCCTCATCAGGGGAAAAGGCGCATTAGAGGTCTCCAAGTAAATAGCCACACTGTGGTCAAGGATTAACAGCTAGAGAGGAAAGCACCATCCTCATGAAGAAGTTGAACTACATGAAACTGCCATTTTGAAGATCAAAATGAAGTGATTATAGCATTTTCATAGGAGTTCTACCTAAAATGCCAATGGTGAAGGAAATAGTCTATGATTTTGTATTGATTACTGCTCTAAGCTGAACTATGTACCCCCCAAATTCATATGCTGAAGGCCAAACCTTCACATTTCTGTGTTTGGAGATGGGGTCTACATGGACATAATTAAAATTAAAGCAGGTCATGAGAATGGGGCCCTGGTATGATGGGAACAGTGTCCTTATAGGAAGAGACACCTGAGAGCTCTCTCTCTACACCAAGTGAGAACACAGCGAGCAAGCAGAAGCTGTAAGTAAGGAGGAGGCCCCACCAAGAACTGAATATCTAGCATCTTAATTTGACACTCCAACCTCCAGAACTGTGAGAAAGTAAATGTTTGTCATTTAAATCAGGTGGTCTATGGTATTCTGTTATGACACCCTGAGCAGACTAGAATAGTTATTTAAATATGCCTGTATCCCATCCTTCCCCAAGTTTCTTTTCTGTCTACTATGTTATTCTGGGAAAGCAAAAGTGATTTGTCTGAAAAGAAGTGCTGGAAATGAAGTCTAGGACATTTTCATTTCCAATTCAGCATTTTCTACAGTCCTCACAGTCAGGTACAAAATTCTTACAAGAACTGAGGAAGCTGGACTAGAAAAGAATGAAGTAGACCTAAGTAGTAATAATGAAGACTTCTGGTCGGGAAGCCACTGCCTCCCCCCACCTACTTGGGCCTGTTCTTTTTGCAGGGCTCTTCCCCATGCACCTGGCTGGAGTGAAGTCCTGCAGGGCCTGCCTGCTAACATAGATGCTAAACCACAGATGAACAGGTGAGGACAGAGGCTACTCCCCAGCAAAAGGTGTGACTGATGTCAAGACTAGACAGAGCAGAGGCTCTTTTGGATCCCTATATTTTGCCAGGTTAAATTCCTGGTAGCTCAATTTCTGGAGTCAGTCTGACTTTTAAGGAGGAGCTCTCACCAGGCACCTGGTGACCTGCTAGTGGATTCCATGGAGACCACTAGCTAGGACAGCATGACCAAGCCTGTCCCACTTCTTTCAGAGATCAGCACTGCAAGGCAGGGATGCACTCATCCTTGAAGGATGACACCCTGGAGTTGGATGGCCTGCTATGGGTGCCTGCTTCAGGTGAATGCACTTCATGTCCACCCATATCTCTCAGCCAGATTGGCCTCTTAATGCCCCAGGGTTCACTTAATCTTGTCTTCTTGCAACAGAAATTTTATTTAAGAAAGAAAGCTGAAGAGCTCTACAGGTATATCAGCTAAAGTATCCTTCTTGAGTAGAATGTACTTGAGAGATGGAAATATTCAGGATTCAAATATAATTCTGCTAAGCCAGTTCAATTATGACTAAGTATCTAACTCACTACTTTGTGAACTGAAATAGAAATATCTTATAAAATTTCAAAATATGTATGTATTGATACTGGTACATCCTACTTATAGTGTGCCTGGTTTTAAAGACTAAACCCTTGAAATGCTTCTCATATATCATATTAATAAACATCAGAGGCTATTATCCCATGTTAGAAACAGCATATATTCTTTCACTTCAATCAATCATTGAATAAAATATTTCTGCCTCAAAGGTGAACAATATTGTAAAAATACAGAAAAACAATCAAAACAAACAAAAACCTTACATTGAATGAGATAGTTCAACAGAAAAGAAAAAGAAACAACAATGAAAGACATTCTTAAAAGCATGACAGACACCCACAGTTTAGAAAATAATGTGGTGATTTAGTCAGTAAGTCGTGTCTGACTCTTGTGACCCCATGGACTGTAGCCTGCCAGGCTCCTCTATCCATGAGATTCTCCAGGCAAGAATAATGGAGTGGGTTGCTATTTCCTTTTCAGGGGATCTTGCCAATCCGGTAATTCAAACCCAGGTCTGCATTGCAGGCAGATTCCTTACCGACTGAGCTATGAGGGAAGCCAATAAATAATAGTCATTCTAATTTTGGATCCCCTTCATGGATCCATCCCCCACATGGATCCATGTGGGAAAGAGGCTTACATAACTCAATGAAACTAGGAGCCATGCTGTGCAGAGCCACCCAAGATGGACAGGTCACAGTGGAGAGTTCTGAAAAAATGTAGTGCATAGGAGGCAGGAATGGCAAACCCCCTCCAGTATTCTTGCCGTGAGAACTCCATGACCAGTATAAAAAGGCAAAAAAATATGACCCTAGAAGATGAGCCCTCCAGGTTAGAAGGTGTCTAATATGCTATGGGGGAAGTTGTTGTTTTTGTTATTCAGTCGCTCAGTCATGTCCAACTCTTTGTGACCCCATGGACTGTAATATGCCAGGCTTCCCTGTCCTTCACCATCTCCCAGAGCATTCTCAAACTCATGTCCATTGAGTGGGTGATGCCATCCAGCCCTCTCATCCTCTGTCATCCCCATCTTCTCCTGTCTTCAATCTTTCCCAGCATCAGGGTCTTTTCTAATGTGTAGGCTCTTCACATCAAGTGGCCAAAATATTGGAGTTTCAGCTTCAGCATCAGTCCTTGCAATGAATATTCAGGACTGATTTCCTTTAGGAGTAACTTCGTTGATCTCCTTATAGTCCAAAGGACTCTCAAGAGTCTTTTCCAACACCACAGTTCTAAAGCATCAGTTTTTGGCTTTAAGCTTTCCTTATGGTCCAACTCTCAAACTCATACTTGACTACTGGAAGAACCATGGCTTTGACTAAATGGACCTTTATTGGCAAAGTGATGTGTCTGCTTTTTAATATGCTGTCTAGGTTTGTCATAGTTTTTCTTCCAATTAGCAAATGTCTTTTAATTTCATGGCTACAGTCACCATCTGCAGTGATTTTGGACCCCCAAAATAAAGTCTGTCACTGTTTCCATTGTTTCCCCATCTATTTGCCATGAAGTGATGGGGTAGGATGTCATGATCTTAGAGGGCAGTTACTGATAGCTCAAGAGAGAATGAAGAGGATGGGCCAAAGTGGAAATGACAGTTGTGCATGTGTCTGGTGGTGAAAGTAAAATCTGAAGCTGTAAATAACAATATTGCACAGGAACCTGGAGTATTAGGGCCATGAATCAAGATAAACTGGATGTGGTCAAGCAGAAGATGACGAGAGTGAACATGAGAATTTTAAGAACCAGCGAAGTGGGAATGGATGGATGGGAATTAGTGGGTTTAATTCACATACCATTATATCTATTACAGTGGGCAAGAATCCCTTAGAAGAAATAAATAGCTCTCATAGTCAACCAGAGTTTGGGTGCAGTCTCAAAAATGACAGAATGATCTCAGTTTGTTTCCAAGGCAAACCATTCAATATCACAGTGATCCAAGTATATGCCCCAACAAGTAATGCTGAAGAAGCTAAAGTTGAACAATTTGATGAAGACCTACAGGACCTTCTAGAAGTAACAACCAAGAAAGATGTCCTTTTCATCATAGGTGACTGAATGCAAAAGTAGGAAGTCAAGAGATATCTGGAGTAACAGGCATGTTTGGCCTTGGAATACAAAATGAAGCAGGGCAAAGACTAAGAGTTTTGCCAAAAGAACACACTGGTCATAGCAAACATCTTCTTCCAACACAAGAGACTACTCTACACATGGACATCACCAGATGGTCAAAATCAAAATCAAATTAATTATATTCTTTGTAGCCAAAGAAGGAGAAGCTCTATACAGTGAGCAAAAAAAAAAAAAAAAAGACCAGGAGCTGAGTGTGGCTCAGATCATGAACTCCTTATTGCCAAATTCAGAATTAAATTGAAGAAAGTGGGGAAAATCACAAGACCATTCAGGTATAACCTAAATCAAATCCCTCACAATTGTACAGTGGAAGTGACAAATAGATTCAAGGGATTAGATCTGATAGTGTCTGAACAACTATGGATGGAGGTTCATGACATTGTATGGGAGGCAGTGATCAAGACCATCTTCAAGAAAAAGAAATGCAAAAGGCAAAACGGTTGTCTAAGGAGGCCTTACAAATAGCTAAGAATAGAAAAGAAACTAAAGGCAAATGAGAAAATAGAAGATA
Organism: Nanger dama; assembly: GCA_917880005.1. Taxonomy (NCBI): domain Eukaryota; kingdom Metazoa; phylum Chordata; class Mammalia; order Artiodactyla; family Bovidae; genus Nanger; species Nanger dama. The sequence continues at coordinate 2,968,011 of CAKJTW010000044.1, read as the reverse complement.
TGCCTATTTGAATGCAGAGTTTGAAAGAATAGCAAGGAGAGATAAGAAAAGCTTCTTCAGTGATCAATGAAAGAAATTGAGGAACAGAATGGGAAAGACTAGAGATCTCTTCAAGAAAATTAGAGATACCAAGGAATGGCCACAATAAAAAACAGAAATGGTAGGGACCTAACAGAAGCAGAAGATATTAAGAAGAGGTGGCAACAATACACAGAATAACTATACAAAAAGATCTTTAAGACCCAGACGGTGTGATCACTCACCTAGAACCAGATATCCTGGAGTAAAGTCAACTGGGCCTTAGGAAGCATCACTACAAACAAAACTAGTGGAAGTGATGGAATTCCAGTGGAGCTATTTCAAATCCTAAAAAACAATGATGTTAAAGTGCTGCACTCAATATGCCAGCAAATTTGGAAAACTCAGCAGTGGCCATAAGACTGGAAAAGGTCGGTTTTCATTCTAATACCAAGGAAAGACAACGGCAAAGTTGTGCATACTAGCTCACAGTTGCACTCGTCTCAAACGCTAGCAAAGTAATGTCCAAAATTCTCCAAGCCAGGCTTCAACAGTATGTGAACTGAGAACTTCTAGATGTTCAAGCTGGATTTAGAAAATGTAGAGGAACCAGAGATCAGATTGCCAACATCTGTTGGATCATCGTAAAGGCAAGAGAAGTCGGTTCATTAACGTAGAACTTACAGCCAACAGTCCTATAATTCATGCCTGGATGAAGCTTTTCTAACACATGTATCTTAAATGTAAGACACACTGTAGCCTTCTTGTACTTATGAACACTAGACACCATGTCAGCACTGTACCCAGGGACCATTTTAAACAAGAAGATTACCAAAAAGGGCACAACAATGAAAAAATAAAACAAAAACACACTCTAAGCTAAATAGATGATGAAAAGGACATCTGTTTGGAGTGTGAGTGCTGAAACAAGCGAGCAGAGTCAATGCCTATTTTGACCTTGGCTGAGAATGGGCACATGAGGAGACTCTGATTTTCATTACTCTGCACATGTCCACAAATGACCATGAAAGTACTGAGGGTGTAGATTTGAGGGTGATAAACACATTTTAGTGAGTAGGAAAGTTTGTATATAGGGGGACTTGAAGATAATGAGGACCAACTCTACATACACTAATGAAATTGCCCTTCTATATTTCCCAGAGTAGTTTGAATTTAAATTACTTCTGATACACAGATGTCATCATTGAGCACACTGAGTTTAAGACTTTGGTATCTAGCATACATTTCTTAAAATACTGACATGCATTTTGCTGAATTTGCCCTTTCTGTTCATCTACCTCATAGATTATGGCAGCGTGTTTCTCTGTAGGCAATTTTGTTAGCTTTATTCATTTTTGCCTGTGGAGTACGTATTGGTCTAAAGAATATTAGTTTCTCTAATGAGAAAGGGAAAGATAGATCCAACTGAATGCAGAGTTCCAGAGAATAGCAAGAAGAGATAAGAAAGCCTTCTTAAATGAGCAATGCAAGAAAGCGATAGAATGAGAAACACTAGAAACCTCTTCAAGAAAATTGGAAATGTCAAGAGAACATTTCATGCAAGGATGGGCATGATAAAGGACAGAAATGGTAAGGACCTAACAGAAGCAGAAGAGATTAAGAAGAGGTGGCAAGAATACACAGAACTATACAAAAAATGTCTTAATCACCCAGATAATCATGATGGTGTGGTCACTCAGCCAGAGCCAAATATCCTAGAGTATGAAATCAAGCAGGCCTCAAGAAGAATTGCCACAAACAAAGCTAAGACATGTGATGGAATTCCAGCTGAGCTATTTCAAGTCCTAAAATATGATGTTGTTAAAGTACTGCAAATTGTCAGCAAATTTGGAAAACTCAGCAGTGGCCACAGGTCAGTTTTTATTCCAATCACAAAGAAGGGCAATGCTTAAGAAAGTACAAATTACCATACAGTTGAGCTCATTTCACATGCTAGCAAGGCTACTCTCAAAATCCTTCAAACTAGGTTTTAGCAGTATGTGAAGTGAGAACTTCCATATATGCAAGCTGATTTTAGAAAAGGTAGAGGAAAGTGAAAGTGAAAGTCACTCAGTTGTGTCTGACTCTGTGACCCCGTAAACTATACAGTCCATGGAATTCTCCAGGCTGGAACACCGTAGTGGTAGCCTTTGCCTTCTCCAGGGGATCTTCCAAATCTGAGGATCAAACACAAGTGAAGGATCAATCTGCCACAATGTAGGCAGATTGCTTACCAGCTGAGTCACAAGAGAAGTCTGAGAATACTGGAGTGGACAGCCTACCCCCTTCTCCAGAGGATCTTCCCAATCCAGGCATCAAACCAGGGTCGCCCACATTGCAGGCAGGTTCTTTACCAACTGAGCTATCAGAGAAGTCCAAAGGTAGAAGAACCAGAGATCAGATTGTCAACATTTGCTGGGACATAGAGAAAGCAGTTTCAGAAAACCGATTACTTCTGCTTCATTGACTACATGAAAGTCTTTGACTATGTGAGCCACAACAAACTGGAAAATTCTTAAAGAGATGGGAATACCACACCACCTTATCTGTCTCCTGAGAAATCTGCATGCAATCAAGAAGTGAAAATGGATTGGTTCAAGATGGATGGGTCATTGTGGAGAGTTCTGACAAAATGTGATCCATTGAAGAAGTAAAGAGCAAATAACTTCAACATTCTTGCCTTGAGAACCCCATGAACAGTATGGAAAGACAAAAATATATGACACTGAAAGATATGTTGGTAGGTGCCCAATATGCTACTGGAGGACAGTGGAGAAATAACTCCAGAAAGAATGAAGAGATGGAGCCAGAGCAAAAACATCACCCAGGTGGAGATGTGACTGGTGATGGAAGTAAAGTCTGATGCTGTAAAGAGCAACACTGCATAGGAACCTGGAATGTTATGTCCATGAATCAAGGTTGGAAGTGTTCAAATGAGAGGTGGCAAGAGTGAACATCAACATTTTAGGAATCAGTGAATTTAAATGGACAAGAATGGGTGAATTTATTTCAGATGACTATTATATCTATGACTCTGGGCAAGAATCCCTTAGAAGAAATGGAGTAGCCCTCATAGTCAACAAAAGAGTCCAAATGCAATACTTGGGTGCAGTCTTAAAAATGACAGAACTATATAAAAGAGATCTTAATGACTAGATAACCATGGTGGTGTGAATACTCACTTAGAGCCAGACATCCTGCAGTCTGAACTCAAGGGGAGCATCACAATGAACAAAGCTAATGGAGGTGATGAAATTCCAGCTAATCTATTTCAAGTCCCCAAAGATGATGCTGTGAAGTGCTTCACTCAAAATGCCAGAAAGTTTGGAAAACTCAAAGGGGGCCACAAGACTGGAAAAGATTAATTTTCTTTCCAATCCCAAAGAAAGGCAATGTCAAAGAATGTTCAAACCACTGCACAGCTGCACTCATCTCACACACTAGCAAAGTAATGCTCAAAACTCTCCAAGTGAGATTTCAATAGTACGTGAATCAAGAACTTCCAGATGTTTAAGCTGGATTTAGAAAAGGCAGAGGAACCAGTGATCAAATTGCCAACATCCACTGGATCATCAAAAAGCAAGAGAGTTCCAGAAAACTATTTACTTCTGCTTTATAGCTGTGAAAAGAAGAGAGGCGAAAAGCAAAGGAGAAAAGGAAAGATATAGGCATCCAAATGCAGAGTTTCAAAGAATAGCAAGAAGAGATAAGAACGCCTTCTTCAGTGATTAATGCAAAGAAATAGAGGAAAAGAACAGAATGGGAAAGACTAGAGATCTCTTCAAGAAAATTAGAGATACCAAGCAAATATTTCATGCAAAGATGGGCTCGATAAAGAACAGAAATGGTCTGGACCTAACAGAAGCAGAAGATATTAAGAAGAGGTGGCAACAATACACAGAATAACTGTACAAAAAGATCTTCACGACCCAGATAATCACGATGGTGTGATCACTAATCTAGAGCCAGACATCCTGGAATGTGAAGTCAAGTGGGCCTTAGAAAGCATCACTATGAACAAAGCTAGTGGAGGTGATGGAATTCCAGTTGAGGTATTTCAAATCCTGAAAGATGATGCTGTGAAAGTGCTGCACTCAACATGACAGCAAATTTAAAAAACTCAGCAGTGGCCACAGGACTAGAAAAGGTCAGTTTTCATTCCAATCCCAAAGAAAGGCAATGCCAAAGAATGCTCAAACTACCTCACAATTGCACTCATCTCACATGTTAGTAAAATAGTGCTCAAAATTCTCCAAGCCAGGTTTCAGCAATATGTGAACCGTGAACTCCCTGATGTTCAAGCTGGTTTTAGAAAAGGCAGAAGAACCAAAGATCAAATTGCCAACATCCGCTGGATCATGGAAAAAGCAAGAGAGTTCCAAAAAAAAATCTATTTCTGCTTTATTGACTATGCCAAAGCCTTTGACTGTGTGGATCACAATAAACTGTGGAAAATTCTGAAAGAGATGGGAATACCAGACCACCTGACCTGCCTCTTAAGAAATCTGTATGCATTCAGGAAGCAACAGTTAGATCTGGACATGGAACAACAGACTGGTTCCAAATATGAAAAGGAGTACGTCAAGGCTGTATCCTGTCACTCTGCTTATTTAACTTATATGCAGAGTACATCATGAGAAACGCTAGACTGGAAGAAACACAAGCTGGAATCAAGATTGCCAGGAGAAATATCAATAACTTCAGATATGCAGATGACACCACCCTTATGGCAGAAAGTGAAGAGGAACTAAAAAGCCTCTTGATGAGAGTGAAAGAGAAGAGTGAAAAAGTCGGCTTAAAGCTCAACATTCAGAAAATGAAGATCATGGCATCCGGTTCCATCACTTCACGGGAAATAGATGGGGAAATAGTGTAAACAGTGTCAGACTTGATTTTTGGGGCTCCAAAATCACTGCAGATGGTGACTACAGCCATGAAATTAGAAGACGCTTACTCCTTGGAAGAAAAGTTATGACCAACCTAGATAGCATATTCAAAAACAGAGACATTACTTTGCTGACGAAGGTCCATCTAGTCAAGGCTATGGTTTTTCCTGTGGTCATGTATGGATGTGAGAGTTGGACTGTGAAGAAAGCTGAGTGCTCAAGACTTGATGCTTTTGAACCGTGGTGTTGGAGAAGACTCTTGAGAGTCCCTTGGACTGCAAGGAGATCCAACCAGTCCATCCTGAAGGAGATCAGCCCTGGGATTTCTTTGGAAGGAATGATGCTAAAGCTGAAACTCCAGTACTTTGGCCACCTCATGTGAAGAGCTGACTCATTGGAAAAGACTCTGATGCTGAGAAGGATTGGGGGCAGGAGGAGAAGGGGAAGACAGAGGATGAGATGGCTGGATGGCATCACAGACTTGATGAACATGTGTCTGAGTGAACTCCAGGAGCTGGTGATGGACAGGGAGGCCTGGCGTGCTGCGATTCACGTGGTCGCAAAGAGTCGGACACGACTGAGTGGCTAAACTGCACTGAACTGAACTTATTGACTACACCAATCCTTTCACTGTGTGTGTAACAACAAATTGAGGAATATCCTTAAAGAGATGGGAATACTAGATCACCTCACCTGCCTCCTGAGAAATCTATATTCAGGTCAAGGAGCAACGGTAAAACTGGACATGGAACAGTGGACTGTTTTCCAAATTGGAAAGGAGTACTTTAAGGTTGTATATTGTCACCCTGCTTATTTAACTTACATGCAGATAGAACTGAAATGAAGTTGCTCAGTCATGTCCGACTCTTTGTGACCCCATGGACTGTAGCCTACCAGCCTTCTCTGTCCATGGGATTCTCCAGGCAAGAATACTGGAGTGGGTTACCATTTCTTTCTCCAGGGGATCTTCCTGACCTTGGGATCGAACCCAGGTCTCCTGCTTTGGAGGCAGACACTTTAACCTCTGAGCCACCAGGGAAGCCCTACATGCAGAGTACATCATGCTAAACGCTGGGCTGGATGAAGCACAACTGGAATCAAGATTACTCAGAGACATATCACACATCTTAAATATGCACATGACACCACCCTTATGGCAGAAAGTGAAGAGGAACTAAAAGCCTCTTGTTGGAAGTGAAAGAGGAGAGTGAAAATATTGGCTTAAAACTCAATATTCAGAAAAGTAAGATCATGGCATCTGGTCTCATCACTTCATGGCAAATAGATGAGGAAACAGTGGAAACAGTGAAATACTTTGGTTTTGGGTGCTCCAAAATCACTGCAGATGGTGACTGCAGCCACAACATTAAAAGATGCTTGCTCCTTGGAAAAAAGCTATGACCAACCTAGACAGCGTATTAAAAGCGGAGACATTAACTTTGCCAACAAAGGTCCACCTAGTCAAAGTTTTTGTTTTTCCAGTAGTTATGTGTGAATGTGAGAGTTGGGCCTTAAAGGAAGCTGAGTGGTGAAGAGTTGATGCTTTTGGACTGTGCTGTTGGAGAAAAGTCTTGAGAGTCCCTTGGACTGAAAGGAGATCCAACCAGTCCATCCTAAAGGAAATTAGTCTTGAATATTCTTTGGAAGGACTGATGCTGAAGCTGTAACTCCAATACTTTGGCCACCTGATGCAAAGAAATGACTCATTGGAAAAGACCCTGATGCTGGGAAAGACTGCAAGCAGGAGGAGAAGGGGATGAGATGGTTGGATGGCATCTCTAATTTGGACATGAGTTTGAGCACGTTCTAGGAGTTGGTGATGAACAGGGAAGCCTGGTGTGCTGCAGTCCATGTGGGCACAAAGAATTGGACACGACTGAGTGACTGAACTGGACTGTCCTTATAGTCAAAGGTATGATTTCTACAGTAATGTACAGATGTGAGAGTTGGACCATAGTGAAGACTAAGCATCAAAGAATAGATACTTTCAAATTGTGGTTCTGGAGAAAAATCTTGATAGTCGCTTATACTGAAAGAAGAGCAAATCAGTCATTCCTAAAAGAAATCAACTGGGCGTACTCACTGGAAGGACTGTGGCTGAAGCTGAAACTGATGCAAAGAGCCAATTCATTGGGAAAGACTCTAGTGCTGAGAAAGATTGAAGGCAAAAGGTGAAGTGGACGGCAGAGGATGAGTTGGTTAGATAGCATCACTGACTCAACGGCCATGAAAGTGAGCAAATTCTGGGAGAGAATGAGGGACATGGAATTCTGGTCCATAGGGTCACAAAGAGTCAGACCCGACTTAGTGACTGAACAATGACAAGAATAAAAGTTTCTCTACACTTGCATAGACAGAAAATGATGGATGATGAGCCAGTTAAATAAGTACCAGAGGGTTAAGTATTACCATAGATAGAAAGAGCTGATCAACCCTGATGATAATTCCCCAAAACTTGGGGGAAAGAGGAATGAGAAATGATGGATTAACTAACTGGCCTAAGAGAATGGGTATTTCTGCAGACACAATTCAGAGAGCCTATGGATTGCTAATAGTTCATACTATGAAATAAACTTTTGCAGGTCAAAAATAGGCAGTTTTATATGGCTCCAGGTAATAATTAGAATCAGCTATGATAGAGCATAACAAAGCAAATGGTAAATTAATGTAAGGTTCCAGTGGCTGGCATTTGAGTGTCAACTATCCATATTGATGGCTTCCAGGGAGGTACTGAAAGCAGAGAGAGTGGGAAGAAGGAGGGTCTTTGTTTTTGCATAAAATATAAACAGTCACTACTCATATACTCACTACTATGTTATTGAATCTGCTAGGCTACAGCTCAAATTTCTGCCTCAGTGACTGAGTTGTTAGTGGGGAAGACATGTGAAGGGTGACTGAAAACAACCTGTGATAATTGTGTAATGATGATGGTGAACCTTCACCTTTAACAGATGTCTTGACCCCAGGGGAGTGAATTTATAAGTTGGGAGATGGATAGCATGTAACCCAGTATGGTCTCATTTGTTTAAAAATCTTTATATACCTACATTTGCAACCACAGGTGAGAAGTCATCACCAACATTGAATAAGTGTCTGTTATAGTTAAAGCATCATTTTAAGGCCTTGGAAGGATACACTGAAGCCTAAGACATGACTGTACTCCTTTGAGATTTTAGATTCTGGTTAGAGACATGATATATGTTACAAAAAAGGAGACATGAATACACTTTTAAACAATTTTTATATTAGGATGTAAGAGTGGCTCAGACAGTAAATCTGCCCATGATGCAGGAGACCTGGGTTCAATCCCTGGGTTGGGAAGATTCCCTGAAGGAGGGTATCACAACCCACTCCAGTATTCCTGCCTGGAAAATCCATGGACAGAGGAGCCTGGCAAGCTTCAGTCCATGGGGTCACAAACAGTCAGACACAACTGAGCAACTCTCACACACAGATAAAAGAAATATTTATTATTATTATTATTGTTAAATATTACATTACATGAAATTCAGTCTCTTGCTGTGGAAGGTGATTTCATGGCTCGGTTGTAATGGTTACCACACTGTATGGACTGCTCATGTATTCTGCTCTCACGAAGTCTCCAAGTTAGTGGATTGGTGGAAAGAACTGGGTATGGACTTCCAAGATGCCCTTCTTACTCAGTCGGTACCTAAACCAACTAAGAATTAAAGAACAGCATGTTTTTGTATAGAACAACACAAGCATTGAGGAATGTAGCTAAAATCAGTGGGTGAGAGGGCTTATCAAACTGCCCCAGGATGAGAGACACATATCTCCAGGCATCTTCCTGGGTGACAGAGAAGGAGAGGAGAAGCTCCCCACTGGCAAGCCCGCTTCACAAGGGAAAGGAGAGGACTGTCCAGTCTGAGCATCTGGATTCGTTCTCCTGCAATTAGGAGTCAGAAAAGCCCTCTCTTGTAGACTAAGTGAGTGGGAATGGAGGAGATCACTCTGGCCTGGTACACAAATCCACAGTGCACAAACACCAGTGTGAGCAGAAGGGGAATACAAAGGGCACAGTGCCTAAAGCCTTAGACAATTTTAATTTCTGTACACTGCAAACAGTCATAGACAGAGGGACAAAACTATAATTCAGGATCAAAATTCAAGAGCAATAAGAAGAATGCTGATTTGGACACAGTTGGCCAAACAAACCTTAAAGTTACCAAAATAATAATCCAGAGTTGAGCTTTCAGGGATAAAATTCCTCTCACTCACTTGCCCTTTAATGAAATGCAATTTACAATTACCTCTAGGGTCCTGAGTTGTCAATATGTAACAGAACTTCGTGTTAAAATGCTAATTTTCATACATAAATCATGGAAGTGGTGGCAGAAGAACCATGAGCTCTGTAATTGCTGCTTACAGGATAATTAAGAGATTAATATTGTGAAAGTTAATTGTAAAATTTTATTAATTAATTTTAACAGCCCTGTGATCCTTCTGGAATTGATGTCTGATGAGAGCACAGTCCCTAGAGAGCCCCTTGGAGAAAAAGCAGAGTTGGCCTAAAGCTTGCCTGTGCACGAAAGTGCCCTGTTGGGTCTGAACACTGATTCAGGACTCACAGGAAGGACTCAGTATATCTATGTAAATGCCATGGATTCTTGGGCTCCTCAGGCAGGGATGAAGGTGGATAAGGATCAGCTTCTCTCAAAGTGGGCTGGTGGCAAGAAAATGTTCTTAAGTCCCAAGAGGCAAGCTGCTTTGTAAAACTTATTAGGCTTATGTTATACAAGTAGCAATTTCTTTAGCAAAATCATGATGATCTTGCCTAAATACAAGACTTGATAATATATCGACTATCCAGATTACTCTAATAATGTCTTCTGGCCCATTTCTAATATAATTTGGAGGTCTATGGCACAAAGAATCAGTTTAATGCTGAAACTCAATGCTCTGTCACAGGTCACAAGCCCAGGGTCTGCCCGGGTGATTCAAAGCATCCCCACTGTGGTATGGTCAGTGATCTGTCTTACTCCCAGAAATTCAGAAATTAATAAAATATGGGTTTTGTTTGAGATTTTTTCTTCCAGATTAAGAAATATCTTTAGTTTTTCATTTTTTTAAATGAAGAGATATCTGTTGGCAAGAAAAATGTTTGAGACATCACTAGGGAGAAAAAAGAATGTATTAATATGAGGCAGCGCTTCAGGCCTAGCTATCATATATCACATTAAGATATTATCTGAGAGAAGCAACTTTCAGATGTAATAATCCAGTCATTTAACTGAGCCTATGTGTTAAAGTGAGCATTTTGAGGGTTAGGTTCTGTAAAAGATGAACTTTTCCCCACAAATAGGACCTGAGATTGGTATGCAGGTGGTCACCAGCATCACCTCACATTTAGTGATTTGCTCAAAAGATTCACAGAACTCAAAAGGATTCATTATATTCAGTCATGGTTTATTACTGTAACAGGACACAGATTAAAGTCATTCGAGGGAAGGTGAGGTCCATAAAGAAAAGCAAGATTCCAGTGGTCCTGAAAAGTGCATCAGTTCAGTTCAGTTCAGTCACTCAGTCATGTCCGACTCTTTGTGACCCCACGAATTGCAGCACGTCGGGCCTCCCTGTCAGAGAAGGCAATGGCACTCCACTCCAGTACTCTTGCCTGGAAAATCCCATGGATGGAGGAGCCTGGTAGGCTGCAGTCCATGAGGTCGCTAAGAGTTGGACACGACTGAGCGACTTCATTTTCACTTTTCACTTTCATGCATTGCAGAAGGAAGTGGCAACCCACTCCAGTGTTCTTGCCTGGAGAATCCCAGGGACAGGGAGTCTTGTGGGCTGCCGTCTATGGGGTCGCACGGACACGACTGAAGTGACTTAGCAACAGCAGCAGGCATCCCTCTCCATAACCAACCCCCGGAGTTCACCCAAACTCATCTCCATCTAGTTGGTGATGCCATCCAGCCATCTCCTCCTCTGTCGTCCCCCTTTTCCTCCTGCCCCCAATCCCTCCCAGCATCAAAGTCTTTTCCAATGAGTCAGTTCTTTGCATGACGTGGCCAGAGTATTCGAGTTTCAGCTTTAGCATTAGTCCTTTCAAAGAATACCCAGGACTGATCTCCTTTAGAATGTACCATTTGGATGTCCTTGCAGTCCTAGGTCTCAAGAGTCTTCTCCAACACCATAGTTCAAAGGCATAAATTCTTCAGCGCTCAGCTTTCTTCACAGTCCAACTCTCACATCCATACATGACCACAGGAAAAACCATAGCCTTGACTAGATGGACCTTTGTTGGCAAAGTAATGTCTGCTTTTCAACATGCTATCTACGTTGGTCATAACTTTCCTTCCAAGGAGTAAGCGTCTTTTCATTTCATGGCTGCAATCACCATTTGCAGTGATTTTGGAGCCCCCAAAATAAAGTCTGACACTGTTTCCACTGTTTCCCCATCTGTTTCCCATGAAGTGATGGGACCGGATGCCATGATCTTTGTTTTCTGAATGTTGAGCTTTAAGCCAACTTTTTTCACTCTCCTCTTTCACTTTCATCAAGAGGCTTTTTAGTTCCTCTTCACTTTCTGCCATAAAGGTGGTGTCATCTGCATATCTGAAGTTACTGATATTTCTCCCAGCAATCTTGATTCCAGCTTGTGTTTCTTCCAGTCCAGCGTTTCTCATGATGTACTCTGCATAGAAGTTAAATAAGCAGGGTGACAATATACAGCCTTGACATACTTCTTTTCCTATTTGGAACCAGTCTGTTGTTCCATGTACAGTTCTAACTGTTGCTTCCTGACCTGCATACAGATTTCTCAAGAGGCAGGTCAGATGGCCTGGTATTCCCATCTCTTTCAGAATTTTCCACAGTTTATTGTGATCCTCACAGTCAAAGGCTTTGGCATAGTCAATAAAGCAGAAAACAGATGAAAAGTGCATAATCTGCCCCAAAAGGATGGGTTACAACTCATGTAAAGTGTCATCAGCCAGGGATGCCCACACAACCTTTGGTTTCCAGCGCTTGCACTGGGGTCTGTCATGCAGGCAGGTGGCAATGATAAGACTATGTCTGCTACTCAGTCTCCAGTAGAAAAGTCACGTTGGCACAGCCGGGCCCTCCAGCTCTGCCACACAGAAGCTCTCTCATCAATCCCCAGAGGTAACACCTAGGAGCCAACCTTCCTTGGCAATGTGACCCTGCTGAACTCACCCCTGCTGCAGAATTATTCACCCTCCTTGGGACTTGGTTTCTTCCTGGGGAAATTAGACTAATGAAAATAGTTATCTTAAGGGTTATTATGAGGATAAAATGTACATAATATGCTAAGAACAGTTCCTAACCCCATAACAGGAATTCCATGTTATCATTTTTTTTAATTTAATGTTAAAAATATACCAGATACTTTCACATATGAGAAAATGGAGTACACATGCATTCTTACTTTCCTTCTACTAAATACAACTAGAAACATGGACATATATGTGAAACAATTGGAGGAACAAACTGGAAAGAAAAGGTATACTGGCCAGGGACCAGGAGACTTAAGGACAATATGGTAGTGAGTTCTCTGGGCTTTCTTTCTGCTTCATACATCCCAGACTTGCAGCTGACAAAAGCTAAAGATCACAGATCCCAATAGGAGTAGAACAACAGCAAAAAGCTCCAATAAAGGCTGCTCTATCTAGCCAAAGGAACTAGAAAGGGGGTAGCCTAGGAGGGCAGAAAACATTTAGGCAATAACCACTATAGTGCAGCTAATATCTGCAGGCCCACATCCACCCGGAACACCAAAGGCCAACTGGGGAGCCTAAACCTGTAACGGCACAGGCTACAATGGGGGTCCAGCCCCATTCTGGGTGGTGTCGGAGAAGGCTGATAAGGAACTAGGATGCTCATTTTTGATATGTAGTGATGACCCCCCATTTCACATAATGTCAGTGGAGACCATATAAGGAGGCAGGACTTCCTGGCCATTATGTTGGTAGGAAGCACCTCTCTGCTTCCAACTGGGGTGGGGTCAGAGGAAGCCTGGGGGAGAGCCAGAACTTTCGACAGTTCCCAGTGGTAGAGAACACACTATACATGGAGACTATGTGGATAGCGGCAGTGAAGGACCTCTGGTGCATTCCAGGCATGGTGACATCCACAGAGGTCTACTGGCAAGCTGCAATTCCCATCCAATCCCTCCCATAACAAGAAGGCACTCCTTCCCTCAACTGTCAAATGAAGGCTGATGGGGGAGAGAGAAGCCAAAAAAGAAACTCAAAAAAATGGCTAGAAATATCCTAAATTTTGTAAAATCCATAAATGTGGAGATACATGAGGCTGTACAAACCACAACTAGGGTAAATCCAAAATAATCTACATAAAGATTCATCATGGTCAAACTTGTTACATACTTATGTGGGAAAACCACTTTGAATGACAGTGGAGTCCTCTTAAAAAACTATGGAGGCCAGGAGGAAGTGGTAAAACATTGTTTTATATTAACCTATAATTTTATAACCAGAAAAGATGACAGAGTTACCCAAAAATCCTCATCCCAAAGTGAATAAAACACTTGTATTTTTTCTTCTTCATCTGAATCAAAGTCCCCATTTCCTACCCCAGGCTTCATCTCTTGCTAGAATTAGTGACAATACAAACATTTAGACACTGTAGAAGGAACAAGCCATTAGTCACAGTGGCATATTTACTCAAACTCTGTGGCCCCCACATGGAGGCCACAGAGCAACACGATGTTGGAACATTTCCCGAAGTTGGAGATGACTTTCAATCTTGTTGTGTAAAACTGTGCTATTTGTAATTTACTGGGTTAGCCAAAAATTCAATTGGGTTTATCTGTAGCATTTTATAGAAAATCCAAACAAACTTTTTGACCAACCCAATATATGGTATTGATTTTCTTTTGTGAAAAAAACCCTTTAAAAAATCTTTTATTTATACCATATTTTACTTGCACTTTCTTACATATATCCTTTCAAAATATAGCATGTATGTTGAGAAAATCTTAAATACCTGGGCTAGTCTACACTGGAGAACTGTGCTAGCCAACATTAGCCATATATAGCCATTTAATTTAGAAGTAAAATCAAATTCTGTTCCTCCATTGCACTAGGTGCATTTCAAGTGAAGTGTTCAATGTGGCTAGTATCTCTAGTATTGACATTTTAGATACAGAACATTTCCATCATCAGAAAAGGCCTGTTAACAGCACTAGTTCAAATGCTATTTTTATTTTGGGGGCATAGTTCTATTCTTGTAAAACTGTTTTACATGAATAGTGAACTGTGGAATTATGTGTTACAAATGTATATTCGGTTATCACATAGAACAAATCCAGTTTTGCTTCAACATTCTACCTCTTTTCTTAATCTCTAAGTCTCTTTGTCAGAGAGTTCATCTGTTCATTGGAAATTTTAGGTGCCCAGAAGGTGAAGATCATTTTACTTTAAGGAAGTAAATCAAAATAAAGCATTAGAAAATTTATAATATAAAGTATATATTTGACTAAAATATCCACACCCCAGTGTGCACACACACACACACATACACACACATAAATAACATCAATCACAATTCAAGGTCCCCAAAGTTATCTATGTGCTTTGTTTAACTGATAATAACTAAACAAGTATACTTGGAATGAAATTATCAAGATTAATTTTGATAATTAATTGCAGCTGTTTCTATGTCAAGACATCTTTTGCTCAAGTGACAAAATAAAATACTCATGTAAAGATGGTGATATTGGGTTACTGGCATCAAGTGTAGGCCTAGAGTAAGAAAATAGTCCCAAATTCAGGAAACTCTTGGGCAAATAGTAGCATGTGACTTGTTATAAACAGGAAATCTTTTAAACAATTGAAGCTGTAGAATCAAGTCTAAAAATGTACTACACCCTTATCAGGAAATGAGGAGGCCGTGCTGACTGACACTTCCCGTTCAGTACTGCACCAGGGTACCAACACTCACTTCCAGTAAAGGGATTATCCATGACTTCCTTTTGGTTGGGTCTGTGATGCCCAAGTTTTCATGTGCTTATGACTCAAACACAGAGCTTGTTAAAATCCCAATGCCTGAGCTCTATCCTAAAGATACCGATTAATTGAGTCAGGGTTGGATCAAAGAATCTGCATTTTGAAAAATACTCCATGTCATCAGATGCAAATATTCCATGAACCACTCTTTAAAAAGCATGAACCAATCCTTCATAGATTCTCCAATCTAATTTTTAAGCTATTTCTTACAGTGTTTAAGAACATGAGTCAGAGAGTCATGCATCCTGGTTAAAATCTTGCATCTCTAGTCTTACTAACCTTTGGTAGAGTGCTTACTGCTTTCAGTAGTGAGTGTATTTATCCTCAGTATTGCTGTTATGACTCTTGTCAGCACCACCTTGGTGAGCCTTACATGTGGCAGAAGAATGTCTTCTGGGCACCTGTGTGGCATCCTGTTGGACTAACAGCCCAATCCAATAACCACTACAGTCACAGAATTGTTTCTTCTTTTCTATAGCTTTAGAATCATTATTCTTTTCTTTTTTTCTCTTTCTTCCCATTCTTTCCCTTCTCCCTCCCTCCCTTCCTTTCTTCCTCCCATCCGTCCTGATAGTTATAATCTGATGTTCATCCTTAAGACTATAATTTATCCCATAGTTTTTAAATATCATGCATATGTATCTTTTAAATTGAAATCATAAGTTTTATTTATGGAACTTTTCAAGTGTACACATTCTAACAACTGTGGGTCATTGAACTAGGGTCATTTTATGGACATACATTTAAAGATTTGTTAAAATTGACATTACTATCTTCTGCCCCCAGCAGTGACCTGCCTGGCCATCCCGCAAACGGAAGGTTACTCTAAGCGCCTGACTGCGGCTCACAGACACTGGTGAACACTGTAGTCACAGAGCACCTTAGGAGAGCATCTTTTAATGTACTTTTAAGCACTGTATCTGTATCTATAAGGTTAGTTTTTATTCAAGTTGCATACTATGAAATTGATATGTTTTTATTTATTGAAAAATGTTTTCACTTCATTTTGTCTTTGCCAAAGGGTAATGTTTTTCATTTGCATATGTGTTGATGTGCCAGAATATTGAGTAATTCAGTTAAACCTCATCCCAGGTAATTTTCAGTAGAGCAAATGGAAGAGAGATATGATATAAATAGCAAAACCTGCTTGACAGTCTTTCCATTCTCTTTTAGCTGGTATCAGGGTGTAACAGCAGAGTTCTAACCTGCCAAGGCCACATAGCATGGTAAGTTCCTCCTGTGCATGTGCTGTGTCAATATTCTACCAGAATAATGTTAAAGAAGAAACACTCAGGACCCGTGTGCTGATCCAAAGAATGATCTAGTGACCTGATCTAATGACCAACAATAAATAAATCAATAAATAAAGTTTCTTAATTTTTCATGAGTAGTATTGACATTCATGTATTTAGTATTTCATTTCTTTATTCAATTTGAATGTTTTCTGTGCCATTTAAATATAACTGAAACAAAAACCTGACTCCTTGGATGTTCACAGTCCAGTCCAAGAGAGAAGCTACTGGACTTAAATGAGATGCAGCATGAAGCCCAGAGTACAACATGGATTCCAGATGTCCAGATACTCTGCTTAGCATGCCAGGCACCTTGGCATGCCTAGGCCTTTGCAGCCCCTATCTGGGCCTCTGGGATAGATGGGTTTAAATTTGTTCTATGACAACTAATTAACACAGGCCCTTTTCTCTGTGGTGTCCCTTGGTCCATTTTCTTTTATCAGACTTTTCACACTGCCCACAACTTTCCTCCAGACAAAATCAATCACTCGCTTCTCTGAACTCCCTAAACACTCAGAACATACCCCTCTTTTCAAAAATTTTAGTCTATATTATAGTTGATTTACAACGTTGTATTAGTTTCAGGTGTACAGCAAAATGATTCAGCTATATATAACAGCCCATTTAGGTTATTACAGAACACTGAATAGAGTTCCCTGCACTTTACAGCATATAGATGTGTGTGTGTGTGTGTGTGTGTATGTGTGTGTGAGTCCCAAACTCCTAATTTACCCCCTGCTCCACTTTTCCCTTTTAGTAACCCTAAGTTTGTTTTCTGCGTCTGAGTCTATTTCATTTGCATCACATTTTTAGATTCCACATATAAGTGATAGCATATGGTATTTGTCTTTCTCTCAGACATAAAAAGAATGAAATGCTGCCATATATGGACATATATGGACCTAGAGATGATCACATTAACTGAAATAAATCAGACAGAGGAGAGGTACACACCCCTTAAGAGCAGCCATCCCATTTTATTATAATTGTGGTTTATGTTTGTTTCATATAGAAGAAAACCTCCAGGAAAAAGACCAGCCATGCTATGTCCTTGCAGTCTTTGCAGGTCCTCAGGATGTGTCTTAGCCTGTCCTGACTCGAGCAGCAGGACAGCCATCCACCACCACGACTGCAGTTCACCCTCCCTGCCAGCCTCGTTGCCTCCTGCCTCTTTGTCTTTCTAAGTGATGCAGGGAGATTTTGCAACAAGAAATAATAACAGGTAGCCCTCTTGTGGATGAGTGTGAGATGAACCCCAATTCCTATTTTTGTGAGAAATAAGTAAGCCTTCTTGATAAGACACACCAATAACATTTTTCCTGCCACCACCCTGGGGCCGCCCTGCCTTTGTGTTTCAGCACTGACCCTCGCAGGAGATTAGTACGTCGCCCATGAGGCCTGCCTCTGTTAGCTTGGTGGGTGTCTGAGTTTTCAGGTAAATGGAATGTTTTGGCTGCAAACGAGTTTTTTCTGTGTTTTGGCAAGAAAACTCTCCATGGCTATGCTTCTGGCAAAGCAGGAACTGTGGTGGTGAGTAGTAACTTTGGACTGTTAATCAGTGCGATGCACAAAGTCCAACAGTTTCTCAAACCCAGCCCCAGTCAGAGCTTTGTGTTATAAATCATCTGAGATTAAAATGAATGAAACACCAAATTTAAGTAGAGAACCCAATCTGCTGGACCAAACTATTCCTAAAATACAGCATGAAAGTCCCACCTCTGATGCTCCAGGCTCATCTGTTACTCTTGAAGGTTATTTATAATACAATTCAAGAAACAACGTGCTTTTTAAAAAAATTACCTTTAAGGCCTCTCTTTCACCTTTGGCATATCTCATGTTTTTATGTCATGGGGAAAAAATGGTTAGAAAAAAACTAAATTTTAACTTACAGATTCTGAGCATGTTTCGGTGTGAGAAGGAAATCACTTCACATTTTGAGCAGTAAAATGAATCTGAAGTCTGTCACACATGTGATTGTCTCCTAGGAGACCTACACGTAAATCATCACCATGGAGACCACTTGGGCCCTCACTGCTCAAAATCGCAGACATGGATAATCAGCAGGGATTTGTTTGGGGGAGGAAAGACTATTACTACCAGCCATGCCTTACAAACCATGACAGAATTGTGTGCCAGAGGTGAGCTCTCAGCTACAGCCCCTGAAAGTATGCTCTGGCAGTGGGAATAGGAAATCTCCCAGGCTGTGCTCTTTCTAGGGCCTGAGAGTAGATGGACCCAGCCTCAGAAACACAAAAGCACCAGGGGAGTAAGAAGGCAGCCAGCCAGCCCAGAGGAGAGCCAGGCTTTGGGAAAATGTCTGCCCAGAAGCAACCCTTTCTTTGTGGCCCCACCCCATGCAGCACCATGCTGGGGCTGGTTAAGCAGGAAAAACACATGCTTTTCTGTTCTTCATCTAGTTTTCCTGAAACTCATTTTTTTTTAACCATAATCACAACAAAAATCACCACCAACAAAAATCTACAATTCTAGTAATCATATTCACACACAAGGGCTACTCTGGTGGCTCAGCTGTGAAGAATCTGCCTGCGATGCAGAAGCCACAGGAAATGTGGGGGCGCAGTCCCTGGATTGGGAAGATCCCCTGGAGAAGGAAACGGCAACCCACTCCAGTATTCTTGCCTGAGAATCCCATGGACAGAGGAGCCTGGTGGGCTATAGTCCATGGGGTTGCAAAGAGTCAGACATGACTGAAGTGACTTAGCACATGCACACAGTAATCATATTAATTAGAGCAATCATTTCCTGGGTCTGTCCTTTATCAGAGCTGAGTCCAGGGCTGGGTGTTCAGACATTCTCTTGCCAGACCTGGGAGCAGCCCACTCCAGCCTTCCCTCCACCTTCATCTTGGTGATCATGGTGCTTGCTGTACACTGGCTGTACTGACAAAATGATAACGATGTCAGGAACTTTTGAAGATGTCTCTTGCGGGCCTTGGAGAAGGCAATGGCACACCACTCCAGTTCTCTTGCCTGGAAAATCCCATGGGCAGAGGGATTTTCATGGGGTCTTGAAGAGTCAGACACAACTGAGCGACTTCACTTTCATGCATTGGAGAAGGAAATGGTAACCCATTCCAGTGTTCTTGCCTGGAGAATCCCAGGGACAGGGGAGCCTGGTGGCCTGCCATCAATAGGGTTGCACAGAGTCGGACAAGACTGAAGCGACTTAGCAGCAGCAGCAGCTTGTGGGACTAGTTAGATGTGCAGTGGCAATGTTGCCTAGTGACCACTCCTGGGGTCTGATTTGGTAGGCTCGAAGATGACCAGGAAAGGGAAGAAATGTTTGAAAAGACACAAGTCAGAGTTTTGGTCATTCTGTAGCAATCATGCCCATAATAATTCTCTTTAGATTTGGAGCAGCTGGTTTTCAA
This sequence comes from Nanger dama, assembly GCA_917880005.1. Classification (NCBI taxonomy): domain Eukaryota; kingdom Metazoa; phylum Chordata; class Mammalia; order Artiodactyla; family Bovidae; genus Nanger; species Nanger dama. The sequence goes on along the minus strand of CAKJTW010000044.1, from coordinate 2,948,414 downwards.
GTTTTATATGTAATATCAGGAAATGCAAATTCTGATCGTCTGTCTTATTAATGTGATTTTGGATGCTGATATTATTTAAACATTATGTTTCTAACCCTTTTAGAGTGTATTTATTCAGTGAAGACTTACATCTTCCTATTCTCTTGAACCCTTAAGAACACTGTTTTAGATGGTATTCTTTGAGAATACAGATGTAAAGTCAAATTGGAGAAAGGATGGCACATTTCTTTATTTTGAAGATAATGCAGGGTCATAATAAACAATAAAGGCAAAATGAAAGTTTCTGTCAGCCAGGACAAGTCGCAAGGAGAATGCACAGTTGTGAGCTTCCCTGGTGACTCAGAAGGTAAAGAATTCACCTGCAGTGCAGGAGACCTGGGTTTGATCCAGGTCTAGGTTGATCCAACCTGGCTTGGGAAGATCCCCTGAAGAAGAGAATGACTACCCACTCCAGTATTCTTGCCTGGAGAATTCCATGGACAGAGGAGCCTGGGGGGCTACATCCTATGGAGTCGCAGAGTCAGACATGACTGAGTGACTAACACTTTCACTTTTTTTCACATGCAGACTTGTAGCCCAGGATTACAGTCAATGGCGGTTGTTGTTGCTGTTATAAAGCCATGAAGGACAGAACTCAGCTCCTCTTCTGTAGTGCTTTCCAGACTTCACGGCCACTCCTGCCCACCACTATCCACCCATCACACCCACTTACTCAGATCCAGCTTCTCCTGGGTTAGTTGGGCATAAACTGCTTATCCAGCTGGCCCAGAAGCTCCTTGCAGCAAATGTCTGCATGATTTACCTCCAAGTGCCTTGTTTTCATCCATTCATTCACTCAATATAAGTTTATCAAGCACCTGAGTACCAGTTGTTGAGGACATGGTGCTGAAAGAGACTGCTGGGATGCAGCCCAGTGAAAAAGTGAAAGTTCCAGAGGGGCCAGATGGGCTGCATGGAGAAAGCACTTACTCGGAGGGAAAATGCCCAGAGCCTAGTTGGGGAGAGCTGCCCCAATGGACAGCAGAGTTTAGCCCTGTGAAGTGACAAGCAAACAAAGCAAAGCAAAGCAAAGCATTTAGTCTCAGGGAAAAGTGAGTACCAAAGCCTAGGCAGGCAAATGGGTGAGGGTTGTTCTAGAAACTGAAGACAGGTAAACACAGAGGAGGTTGGTATGTGCAATGTGGGTGGATCCAGATCCTGAGACTCCTGAGGAGCTGTGACTCCACTCTCCATGAGAAGCAGGCCAGCAGATGATGCTCACCAGGATGGCTGGCTGCCAAAACATTCACTCTAACTTTTTTGAAGAGATTGGAAGCAGGCGGGAATGGAACCCATTCTGAATAGGTGATCGTGGTTTGACCGTGGTTGTGCCAGATTGTGAGGGTTTCTTGCCTCAGGTGGCTGTAATAAGGCCTGTCCGGGCCAGGAGGGGATGGTTAGAACTCAGGAGGAAATGGCATTACAGTACCAACTGCTGAAGTTTCTGGCTTCAGGGCTATATTTGAAATGCGGAGAAAACAGGACAAAGGAGTCACCCTGCAGGTGTGCTCTTTAACAGGAGCCCCATGGCCCCCAAGGAGGATGCAGCAAATCAGTCAAAGGCTGCTGGCGACCCCAGTCTGTGCCATCTGTCCATACCTCCCCTGCCCCTTTGAATGCTAGAGAAATAGCACTGCCACCAAACCGTCTTGGGTCTGCTTGGCCACCAGCAGTAAAGCTGATCTGACACTGGGTTGTGGGGAAGAAAGCTGTGGTGTTTGTTGTAGGAGCCAAGCAAGGAGTCTAGGCAGCTGGGCTCAAAGGACCTGAACTTCCCAATGGCTTTCAGGGAAAGGTTTTTAAATGCAGATAGGGAAGGATTGTGGGTTGTGTGGTCAGTTAGTGACATTCTTCTGACTGTTTGATGGTGAGGTAATCAAGAGTCAACATCATCAGCCTTCTGTTCCAACTGGTTTGAGGTCTATGTGCTTGTGGGCAGCAAGCAGTTAAATTCTTCCACTTGGTGGGGCGGGGGGGCGGGGGGGCGCGTTCAGTGTCCACAGAACAGTGCTAAGGATATGGCTCAGGATATTACCTATAGACACTGAGGAGGAACTAAAGATCTCTGAGTTTGTTTAATGGCTTAAGTATTATTTTATCGTGCTTGCTTGGCTGTTTTCCTTTCTCTCTGAATTTTCTCACTTCTCTGATTAAGTTTGCTCTTTGGAACTGAAGGAAGACCTAGGAGGCTAAAGTTCTTCTATCAACAAGAGGTAGGTGGAGGACGCTTGCGAGGGGAATTTGTTTTGAGAAGTCCACATGGGGTCCTGCTCAGTCACAGCATTGCCCCCTCATGTACCATAGGGCAAACCGAGGCACACCAGAGCTGTATTTCCCAAAGAGGGCTCCTTAGATGTCTATGCCTGGGAGGTGACCTCAGGGGAGAAGTGGCGTTTATAACCAAATAAGTTCAAGAGCATTTGGCAGAATTCTACACACATCTGATGTCCACCTCTTGGAGATATACAATGCACTAGAAGACCAGAGACACAGGAAGCCCTCAGTCAAATCTTTCCCCAACTTTCTTTACTCGGAATTTATCAGATGCATTTGACTATGGAGTCAACTTTTTTATTACATAATAACATATTAGTAGTCCATACATTTCCTCCTAGGTAATTCCATTATAGATTTTCTAGAGGAACTGAGATATATATAAAGGGTTATTGAAGGAACACAACAGAAAGCAAAAAACAGAATCACTGGGGAAAAAAGTGAGGAAGGAAGAAAGAGAATGAATGCTTATGTAAAATACATATAAACAGATCCACAGAAAGTATGCATTTATTCTTACAATATTTGTGAGGTTGGCAGGACAAGAATTATCATGTGCCATTTACAAGAGGATGTGAAAGCTCAGGAAAGAACTGGTTTGCTTTGGGTGAAGTGTCTAGTAATAGAAAATGACCCTTGAATCTGATTCTAATTCCAAAGAAAGCTCTTCCACAATAGCAGACTGCTTCCACACATGACTGAAGTACTTAAGGATCTCTTAGAAAATTGTCAGAAATAGCATTGAGCATGTCCCTTGAACCATCTGGAAAGTAACTCCATCAATAAAATGGTATCCTTCACAGATAGAAGGTGCTGTGTGTGTGAACAATGTCTCATGCGTTCAACTGGTCACCAAGTGAAGCCAAAGCATGTGTAAGATTCAATTTAAACAACTAGAAGTCATCATTATGGTGCTCAAAGGCTACTAGAATGGAGTTTTTCATTAGCACGATCTTTGCTTTTAGGAAAACCTGTATCAAATTTGAGACTATTTTGTCTCTACCATTTAAGTTCATATTAGAAGGACTGCTGGCTCAGACAAATAAACATCATGCATCTTTTATAGCCCAATAGGGATGAAGTATCCCCAACCACATCTGGCTATTAGGATGGTTAAGAAAACAGCTGGAAACCAGATATTATTTGCCATCCATCTGTTGTTGGAATGGAATATCTAATGAAAGATCACACTGTGGTAAAATAACCCATAATCTATAATACTTGAAATTCAAAGGGAGCTCAGGGTTGGAAAGGAACTCATCAAGCATCTAACCAAGCTATTTTGATGTTTGTGAACACAGATTTTAAATAAAAATGAGAAAACAAAATCAGATAACAACAAATGCAATAAAATAAAAATCCCATTTAAATCCAAGGACAAATATCATGTTTTCAGAGACTGAGGCACAAGGTTTACATATCAGAAGGGATATTAAGACAATAGAAAGTATCTTTTCAGACAAAAATTCTATGTCCTTGGTTTCAAACAGCCACACTCCACCTGCCTTGTTGACTGTTGAATTTTACTCCTCTAAATATATCCCTGGCTCATTCTTCTCCTATATTATCCTTTAACCTTTCAGTTTAACATTTTCCATCTCTTCTAACTTCCAATGTTCAAACTCGATTTAGAAAAGCCAGAGATCAAATTACCAACATCCATTGGATCATCGAAAAAGCAAGAGAGTTCCAGAAAAACATCTAATTCTACTTTATTGACTATGCCAAAGCCTTTGACTGTATGGATCACAACAAACTGTGAAAAATTCATAAAGAAATGGGAACACCAGATTACCTTACCTGCCTCCTGAGAAATCTGTATGCAGATCAAGAAGCAACAGTTAGAACCAAACATAGAAAAGGAAACACAATTGTTCTAAATCAGGAAAGTACGACAAGGCTGTATACTGTCCCCTTGTTTATTTAACTTATATGCAGAGTACATCATGCGAAAAGCCAGGCTAGTGAAGCACAAGCTGGAATCAAGATTGCCAGGAGAAATATCAATAACCTCAAATACACAGATGACACCAAATGGCAGAAAGTGAAGAACTCCTCTTGATGAAAGCAAAAAGGAGAGTAAAAAGTACGCTTAAAACACAACATTCAGAAAACTAAGACCATGGTCTCTGTTCCCATCACTTCATGGCAAATACATAGGAAAACAATGAAAACAGTGAAAGACTTAATTTTCCTGGGCTCCAAAATCACTGCAGATGGTGACTACAGCCATGAAATTAGATGACACTTGTGCCTTGGAAGAAAAGCTATGACCAACCTAGACAGCATATTAAAAAACAGAGACATCATTTGCCAGCAAAGGTTGGTCTAGTCAAAGCTATGGTTTTTCCCATAGTCATGTATGTATGTGAGAGTTGGACTATAAAGAAAGCTGAGTGCTGAAGAATCAATGCTTTTGAACTGTGGTGTTGGAGAACTCTTGGGAGTCCCTTGGACTGCAAGGAGATCCAACCAGTTCATCCTACAGGAAATCAGTCCTGGATATTTATTGGAAGGACTGATGCTGAAGCTAAAACTCCAATACTTTGGCCACCTGATGTGAAGAACTGACTCATTGGAAAAGACACTGATACTGGGAAAGATTGAAGGTGGGAGGAGAAGGGGATGACAGAGGATGAGATGGTTTGATGGCATCACTAAAGCGATGGGCATGAGTTTGAGCAAGCTCCGGGGGTTGCTGATGGACAGGGAAGCCTGGCGTGCTGCACTCCATGGGGTTGCAAAGAGTCAGACACAACTGAGTGACTGAAGTGAACTGAACTGAACTAATCTATTCTAACTTTTTATTACTGTTGGAGACTTTTAAGTGTCAAAGTCTCTATATCAGTTTCTCTTCAGTTCAGTTCAGTTCAGTCGCTCAGTCGTGTCTGACTCTGCGACCCCATGAATTTCAGCATGCCAGGCCTCCCTATTCATCACCATCTCTTGGAGTTCACTCAGACTCACGCCCTTCGAGTCTGTGATGCCATCCAGCCATCTCATCCTCGGTCGTCCCCTTCTCCTCCTGCCCCCAATCCTTCCCAGCATCAGAGTCTTTTCCAATGAGTCAACTCTTCTCATGAGATGGCCAAAGTACTGGAGCTTCAGCTTCAGCATCATTCCTTCCAAAGAAATCCCAGGGTTGATCTCCTTCAGAATGGACTGGTTGGATCTCCTTGCAGTCCAAGGGACTCTCAAGAGTCTTCTCCAACTCCAAAGCATCAATTCTTCGGCGCTCAGCATTCTTCACAGTCAAACTCTCACATTCATACATGATCACTAGAAAAACCATAGCCTTGACTAGATGGACCTTAGCTGCTTTGTAATAACATTTGTTTCATTCAGTTTTTGTGCCTAGAATTCTTTCTGATTATTCACTTACTCCTGAAATTATCCCTATGCTATTTAGAAATTCGGTATCTTTAGTCCTTCAAAGTATCTTCTCTCTCATTTCTTCCTCTGGCATTCACAGATAATCAATTTTAAATGGTCCTACATACATGAGTGCCTTCTCTAAAAAGTACTTTCAGTCCCTGTCAAAGGTGTATATACAACAATGGATGTTGCTATATCTGAAACACATTCAGATGGGGAAATGCATCCATAAGATAGGAAAAGCTATATGAATGTGAGCAGATATAAGAATGAAGTCTAACCTGGGAAAAATTGAACACAATTGAAAGAATCCACAGTTCTGAGCTTCCAGGAGCTCACTGAGGTGTACAGGACTCAATCTGAGTGTAGTGATGGGAAATAGCGTGACTTGATTGTGTAGAAAGACATATCCTACACTCAGAGATGGGGTTGGTCACTGGGTGCATTATACATCATGGCAGATGTGGAGATGAGACAGGGAGTGGTATGTAAATTGGAAGATCATGTTTCGCCCATCCTCTGAGTCAGTCCCTTCCCACAGGGCGGAGTGGCAAGCAGTGGAGTAGGTGGCTGAATTTTTCTAACAGAGAAGAAATATCTCACCTTGCTACTCATTTAACTCTCCCTGCTTCAGTATACCCTATAGTGAATTGTTTCTTCAGATTCCACCATTAACCTGTTAAGCACAACCACTACAACTATCGAGCCAACATTTTCTGGACTGTAAGCTTCATGTGAAAATCTCTGACCTACAAGTATTTGGCATTTGTCTAAGTGAACAACATAAATAATCTCTCAGACTCATCAGAAAAAATGATGGGAAGGGTTATGATGAAAATACTGCATCAAAGGGAGTTTTCAGAAGAAAAGAGAAAATTCCAGATACCTCTTCATGCAGTGAGTGCCAAATAATAATGGTCTGATTTCAATACATACAGTCATCAGATAAGTGGAATATCCACATCATATACAAAAGGAATTTATGAAAAGCACTTCCTCGTTATCTCCTATCATATGTGCCAGTGTTCACCCGGCATATAAACTTGTCTCATTTATGGCTGTGGGTACTACTGTATGCCTTTCACATCTCTCATTCTGTCATTGCCATAGTAACTAAAGTACTTTAATGACAGCAAGCACAGGAAGACTAAAATAAAGTATTGAAAAGAAAAGGGATAAAGTATTATTAGATTGAATGAATCTCAAGCTAAAAATATGCTTATGTGAAGAGCTATTGATTTTATTAATACAGATCTGAAGTGCCAAATTTATTTTTTAGCTGCCTATCAATACTACCAATGTTGAATTAAGATGCCACTTATATTTTTTCTTGAGGATCCACCTCTGAAAATTAAAAACTGTCTTTACTGATTTTTTCAAATGAAGCAATGACAGACTAGGACTACATTTTCATTTGGTCCCCCTTTATTTTCCACGCAGGCTTAAAATGAAATCAAACCTAACTCTAGCATGGCTATACAGTCAGATTTTTCTGTCTGGTGGGGCTAGAGTTTGGGGGCAATTTTTGAATGAGGAAATGGAAGTAAAAATAGTTTCAGCAAGGTAATAGCATAAGATGTGTCAAAGGAGTAAAAAAAAATGGGTAGCCTGGATGGGAATAATGTAAGGAAGAATATAAAAGGAGGAGAGGATTGTGGAAAAGGAGAGTGTGATGGAGAGAAGGCCCCAAGGACTTTTTATCATGTTCACCTCAACCAGCTCAAGTGTTGCCTACTGACAACTGACATGGCAATGACTTTCCAAGAAGCTCCCAGGAGGCTCAGAAAGTGGCAAGGCAGCCTACCGGTTTCCTGCATGTCATACGTACAATTCCATGATGAAACCCAGGTCTGTGTGGGTTCTTTTTTTTTTTTATATTTTTTTAATTAAATTTATTTATTTTTTTAATTACAATACTGTATTTGTTTTGCCATACATTGACACGAATCAGCCATAGGGTTCTTATCACTGTGCCCAATGCAAATCCATGTCCTAGGTTTTCAGTTTCCATGGCCTAGAGTAACATGACACAGTAGAGAGTGCTAGTGGACAGAAAATCCATTGCCTGCCAAGCCCTGAACATGATACTGAGTACCTCTGAGATTACTTTCATCTAGAAATGGGAGGTATTCTAATAACTGCCTAGTTGAGTACACTGCAACAAGGCTTACATGAAATATTATTTGTAAAAGCCCTGGCCCCACTGAGCCTGGCTCAGCAAAACTCCTTTCCTCTGAGTTTTATAGAGACAATCTCCCCTCTGCCTCCTGGTCATAAAACCCTGCCACAAATTCAAGTAACATACGCTGAAAATCCCTCCTCTGGCCCCAGTGAACACTCATCTGACACCTTCCCAAATACACACCACTCTCATGGCAATTAGTCTGGATGTACCCGCTATAGCTAATACTGACTTTGATCATTTGGTTAAGGTGGTGGTTTGTTGATCCCTCAATGTTAACAGTACATTCTCCCACTCAGAATTTGTAAAAATCTGAAGGGATAATACTTTGTCACCATTAAATACACTGTTCTCCCCAAATTTTTCACATAACAATTTCAGTATGCATCAATAATTCTTACCAGAACTAATCATTACATTTGGATTTGCAAAATTATGACTTTTGCATTCTGTTATTCTTTCTGCATTTATTAGGTAATCTTCTATAAAGAAGAGCGTTCCTTTTTCTCTTTTTTTGGAATATTATTTCTGAATTAATGAATTTGTATTTATTTAATGTATTTTTAGTCATTATGGCTGTCATCTTATCTTGATGGATAAACTATATCTATATCTGTGTCTATCTATGCCATAGAATATTATGCAGCCTTAAAGAGAAAGGAAATTCTGACACATGCTATAACATGGATGTAGCTTGAGGACACTATGTCAAGTGATGCAAGGCAATCACAAAAGGACAAATACTGTATGATTCCACTTATATGAGGCACCTCAAGCCGTCGTCATGTTGATAGAGGCAGAAGGTAGAATGGTGGATGTCTGCAGGAGCTGGAGGCAGTGAGAAATGGGGAGTTTTTATTTAATGGGCATGGAGTTTTAGTTTGGGAAGATGAAGAGTTCTGGAAATGGATTCCAGTGGCAGCGGCACAGCAATGTGGATGCACTAAACGCCCCTGAGAAGTGCACTTTAAGACAGTTAAGGTAGCAAGTTTTATATTATATGTGTTTAACCATAATTTTTTTAAAATAGGAAAGAATAAAATTTATCAAGAATATAGTATCATGGAACAACCATCTGCTGTGCTCACTGACTGTGTGGGTCAGGAATTTGAACAGAGCAGGGCATCTGAACACAAGGATGGCTCATTTCATTCAAAGGTTTGGGTCATCAGTCACATGTCTGATTGGTGATACTGGCTCTTAGCTGGGGGCCTTAGCTCCTCTCAGCAAGATCCTCTTCATATGATTCCTCTGCATGGGCAGGTTTTGGTTTCCTCACAGGAGGTAGGAGATAGGCCCCTAGGGTGAGCTGCTGGAGTTTGTCAAGCTAGAGTAAATTGGTGTTTTATTTTCACTAGACAAAGTTAATGGCAAGATCTGAGCTCTGCTGGAGTAAAGAGATAAAACAACCACATCTATTACTCCTGAGGTCAAGGAAACCTCCAAATGCAGATGTGCAGGAAGGCTCCCCAGGAGTCAAAAAGGGAGAGGCATCATCTCATAATATCTGTGGTCATACTCTCTTTACCCTCTGCTCTGGGATCCATCTTGGCAAGAAGATGCACACGCAGATTGGGAGGGTCCTAAGGTAGGTTAGAAGTGAGAAAAGTAGTGAGATAATTGGTAAGAGGAGAGCAAAGACCCAGAAGAAGGGCCCTATGTAAGTGAATTAAATCACCTCTCTGGTGCCTTCTTCTTTCAGAGAGGCCCAGGGTGCTCTCCAGGTGTGCATTTCTGTCTCCCTTCTGTCTTAAATGAATAAACTCTTTCTCAGTGTTGTGCTGTGTCTCTAATAATAAACTTGGTCTGCTTTTGCAGTTTTTGCCTCCTTGGAACATTCTTGTTACAACAGGGGGCAAGGGCAAGGGCAACTTTGCTTCTCGCCATTAGCCCCTGGTGGTCTAGCATCTAGGACTCCTGGTTTTCATCCAGGCTACTCAGGTTCAGTTCTTGGACAGGAGAAGAAGATACTTCTTCAAGCAACTGCTTGTTGCTGTCCCACTTGACAGCATCAAGCACAAGCATTAGGAGAGAAAGAGAAAAGCAGGCAAACACTTTATATAACCTAGCCTCAGAAGCCACATCGTCTGCTATGTTTGCATTCTCTGTAGGTTAGAGTAGTCACAATCACGGATCTGCATTCAAAGAAGAATCAGAGACCCTTCTTCTCAGTAGGACTTTCAGCCACATTGTAAGAAGAGTCTAGAGCTTATGTAAGCACTCACAGACACACACATGCATGCACACACATAGCTGTAATGAAAAATATTATTTGCCAGCCATAAGGTGTGACTGTCAATTACATTAATTATTCTCTTTGTTGCTCACAGTGACCTAAACTCTGCAGTGTGAGTTCTTTCAAACCTGTGCCCACGTTATTCTGATAACACTGTGGCAGTCTTTGTGTTCTACCTTGATTTCCAGCTCAACACAGTATCTCAGACTGGTTTTATCCTTTTCTGGTGCAACCATGACTCAGCACTTCTCAAAAGAGAACTAGTTATTTTACGTGGAAAACCTAAGTACTGTGCATTTTTATTGCTACTGAGGTGTCGTTGCTTCTGCCCTTTCAACGGACAGAACTACGAACATTTTTTTTTAAACATGAATTCATACTGGTATTTCCAATTAAAATTTAATATCACAAAGTTTTTCCTTATCTGCTTTGTTTTATTTTAAATGTTAGATTAAAATGTTGGTTAAAATTTAAATTATAACACCAATATCTTTGTTAATAATAAAACTACCAACTGAGCTTTAAATTTATTTTCAGCTCTCATTGCCTTTAAATACACCCTGATAAATACATTTAATCAGAGGATTTTATTAAAGATTACTTAGCACAGTATTTTCCTTACAACTTTATCAATTTGATATAAATTTAGATTTATTTGTTAGTGCTCAACATTAGGGTTTTTGGTCTCTGATTTAAGTTATTGGAGACTTTATATATATGAGTATATGTATATAAATACACACACACATAGCTCAAAAGTTAAAATTGTCTAAAAGATTTCTCAGAGATGTCTTCCTCCTGACTCTGTCGCCTTTACTCCTTTGCCAGCCACATCCTCTAGATATGTTCTTTTGTTTCTCCCTATTTTTTTCTTATGAAATAATAAGCCCACACACTTTACCTTTTACACTTTGATTTGACCTGGAATGTTGCACTGAGATGGCAACATCACCAGTGGAGGATACTGGCCGCAGGTCACACTATTTGAAGGAAAGCTACCTGGCTCAAAATAGCCTGGAGTTAAAACTCCCCTCCAGGTCCCCCCACCATTCTATATAGAATAAAGAATTTTCTCCTAGTAAGAAAGGAATGGACATTAAGATTGATTACATTCAGCTCCCAGCTGATCCCAGTCTCTCTGGCCAGTCTCAGGAGTTCCTTGCCCCAGTTGTTGAAAGCTAACTAATAAAAAATAATCATGAGGAAAACCCCCTCAAAAGGATGTATCTCCCATATATATATATGTTTTCTAAGTATGCCTGCTGTCTTCTTGACTTAGCTCTGCAGCCGGCTAGTCTGACTGCTGCCCCCCACCCTCATTAAAGGTGATCGGTTCCTGTAAAGTGCCGGTCTCCTTCTTTGTCTGAACCTCGCCTTCTCTAACTCCCTTACCGTACACTATTGAGAAGCCCTTCCACAGCACTGGGCTTTGCACAAGCTTCGCATTCAAGTTGTGTTGTGCTCTGATGGGAGATCTCAGGGTTCGTTACTACCATGTAACTCATCTTGCTCTGACACCTTTTCAATTCCCACCACCACAGAGGTTACATTACACAGCAGCATCCATCACACAGCACTTAGCACACCTGTGCTCCAACCCATTCACTCACATATGAAATCCCTCATGGTTTCTTTTCTAGACTATTGAAGTAGTTCCTAATAAATCTTTTCTTTTAATTTAATTTTTATTTTATATTGGAGTGTAGTTGATCTCACAAGGCTTGATTCGTGTTCTTCTGCATATTGACATAATCTAAACACTACCTCTATTTCCCCAAACATAAAGACAGTGAGAATTTTTCTTCTTTTCTGAAGCCATTTGCTTGGTAATATTGCAATAGGGAAGGGCAAATCTGACTCCACATTGGATCTGATCCTTTAACTTTAACCCTTGAGCTCTATTGCTTGTGCTTAGTCATGCTGGATGTGTATCTTTTGTAAAAGAATGTTGCCTATAGCCTGAAATATACAGGGCAGCCTATTCCTAATGATCTGAGCTTTCAGTTCAGTTTAGTTCAGTCATTCAGTAATGTCCGACTCTTTGTAACCCCATGGACAGCAGCACACCAGGCCTCCCTGTCCATCACAAACTTCTGGAGTCCATGCAAACCCATGTCCATTGTGTTGGTGATGCCATCCAACCATCTCATCCTCTGTCATCCCCTTCTCCTCCCACCTTCAATCTTGCCCAGCATCAGGGTCTTTTCCAATGAGTCAGTTCTTTACATCAGGTGGCCAAAGTGTTGGAGTTTCACCTTCAGCATCAGTCCTTCCAATGAATATCCAGGACTGATCTCCTTTAAGATGAACTGGTTGGATCTTCTTGCAGTCCAAGTGACTCACAAGAGTCTTCTCCAACTCCAAAGCATCAATTCTTAGGTGCTCAGCTTTTTTTATAGTCCAACTCTCACATCCATATATGATTACTGGAAAAATTATAACCTTGACTAGACGGACCTTTGTTGGCAAAGCAATGTCTCTGCTTTTTAATATGGTGTCTAGGTTGGTCATCACTTTCCTTCCAAGGAGCAGCATCTGAACTTTAAGAATCTTTTAGAGACAAAAAGTTGTAAAACATAGTACTAACACTGGTCTTGTTGGAGGTTTAAAAGAACCTACCTGGACAGCTGCAAAAAAATTTCCCCTAACAAGAAGTTTGCAAAAACTAACCACATTCCTCCCTTATCTGGCCTTTAAGAATGCTTTGCTGAAACCCTTCAGAGCTTCTGAGACATGAGCCACCTGTTTCCTTGCATGGCAGCATGGCAGTGCAATAAGCATTTCTACTTCAAATGCTAACATTTCAGTTTGTTTGGTCTAACTATGCATCAGGCACAAGAATGTACATTCAATAATATTACTCCTCTCTACCATCTACCTCTCCAAAATCTTGGCATCCACCCAACCTCTTGTCTGTCACATTCACTCATTTAACAGGTTAGCTCTTGGTCCACCATCTTCTTTCCATCCACAGTGATAGAACCATCATCTTGGACACCTTCACTAGTTTCATGGATGAGCTCCCAAACCTAGCATCTTTCTTCCTTGAATTCCATATTCTAAATTTAACTTATATGCAGAGTGCATCATGAGAAACTCTGGACTGGAAGAAACACAAGCTGGAATCAAGATTGCTGGGAGAAATATCAATCACCTCAGATATGCAGATGACACCACCCTTATGGCAGGGAATGAAGACGAACTAAACAGCCTCTTGATGAGAGTAAAAGAGGAGAGTGAAAAAGTTGGCTTAAAGCTCAACATTCAGAAAACGAAGATCACGGCATCCAGTCCCATCACTCCATGGGAAATAGATGGAGAAACAGTGGAAACAGTGTCATTCTTTATTTTGGGGGCTCCAAAATCACTGCAGATGGTGACTGCAGCCATGAAATTAAAAGACGCTTACTCCTTGGAAGAAAAGTTGTGACCAACCTAGACAGCATATTCAAAAACAGAAACATTACTTTGCTGACTAAGGTCCGACTAGTCAAGGCTATGGTTTTTCCTGTGATCATGTACAGATGTGAGAGTTGGTCTGTGAAGAAGGCTGAGCGCCGAAAAATTGACGCTTTTGAACTGTGGTGTTGGAGAAGACTCTTGAGAGTTCCTTGGCCTGCAAGGAGATCCAACCAGTCCATTCTGAAGGAGATCAACCCTGGGATTTCTTTGGAAGGAATGATGCTAAAGCTGAAACTCCAGTACTTTGGCCACCTCATGCGAAGAGCTGACTCATTGGAAAAGATTCTGATGCTGGGAGGGATTGAGGGCAGGAGGAGAAGGGGACGACCAAGGATGAGATTGCTGGATGGCATCACAGACTCAATGGATGTGAGTCTGAGTGAACTCTGAGAGATGGTGATGAACAGGGAGGCCTGGCGTGCTGAGATTCATGGGGTCGCAAAGAGTCGGACACGACTGAGCGACTGAATGGACTGGCTGACTGACTGATACAATTAAACCAAGTATTTATTGGAGTCGTCTTATATAATCAGTGAAATGTATACTGCTTAAATGCTCATTCAGTGTATGTCATAAATTCCTTATGTGGATTTGAACACATGACAGGCTGAAACTGTTTCAGTTGTTCTTTATAATTATCTGCTAGCATCTAAGACATGCTGATCTTGAAAATATGATTTGCTGATTTATTCAGAGCAAATTCTACTTAAGAGTATTGACTGAGGTTGGATGTATGCAAGCTTGGAGACTGTTGCTTCCACAGTGCTTAAATTACTCTGCAGTAAATAAGGATAAAATTTGCAAAGGAAGAGGGGCAATCTGGAAAGGAAAAAATGGGGGGCTTATGGGTTGAGCACTGAAGAAGGAAAGAAAGGCTGAGTAGACATAGCCGCTAGGCCACAAAAGTAAAGAATCTTGAAGAGGAAGGACATTACCTAAGATGTCCTACTGTGAAATACAGAGCTACCCTATGACCCTGAAATCCCATTCTCGGGCATACATCTGGAGAAAAGCATGATCTAAAAGGATGCATGAATGCCAATGTTCAATGCAGCACTGTTTACAATAACCAAGACATGGAAGCAACCTAAATGTCCATAGACAGAGGAATGGATAAAGAAGATGTGGTACATATATACAATGGAATATTACTTAGCCCTTAAAAAGAATGAAATAATGCCTTTGGGATTGTCATGCTGAGTGAAGTAAGTCAGACAGACTAAATACCATATGATATCCCTTATATGTGGAATCTAAAAAGAAATGATACAAATGAATATATTTACAAAAGAAAAAGAGACTCACAGGCTTCTAGATCAAACATATGATTTCCAGGGGGAAGGATGGAGGAAAAGGGTTGTTAGTTTGGGATGGCATGTACACACTGCTATATTTAAATGGATAAGCAACAAGAACCTAGTATATAGCACATGGAACTCTGCTCAGTGTCAGGTGGCAGCCTGGATGAGAGAGAGGTTTGTTGGAGAACAGATACATGTAGAGTACAGCTGAGTTCCTTTGCTGTTCACCTGAAACTATCACAACATTGTTTGTTAACTATCAGTTCAGTTCAGTTCAGTCACTCAATCGTGTCTGACTCTGTGATCCCATGAATCGCAGCATGCCAGGCCTCCCTGTCCATCACCAACTCCCAGAGTTCACTCAGACTCACGTCGATCGAGTCAGTGATGCCATCCAGCCATCTCATCCTTTGTCCGCACCTTCTCCTGCCCCCAATCCCTCCCAGCATCAAAGTCTTTTCCAGTGAGTCAACTCTGCATGAGGTGGCCAAAGTACTGGAGCTTCAGCTTTAGCATCATTCCTTCCAAAGAAATCCCAGGGCTGATCTCCTTCAGAATGGATTGGTTGGATCTCCTGGCAGTCCAAGGGACTCTCCAGAGTCTTCTCCAACACCACAGTTCAAAAGCATCAGTTCTTTGGTGCTCAGCCTTCTTCACCGTCCAACTCTCACATCCATACATGACTACTGGAAAAACCATAGCCTTGACTAGTCAGACCTTAGTTGGCAATGTCTCTGCTTTTGAATATGCTATCTAGATTGGTCATAACTTTTCTTCCAAGGAGTAAGCGTCTTTTAATTTCATGGCTGCAGTCACCATCTGCAGTGATTTCGGAGCCCAAAAAGATAAAGTCTGACACTGTTTCCACTGTTTCCCCATCTATTTCCTGTGAAGTGATGGGATCAGATGCCATGATCTTCATTTTCTGGATGTTGAGCTTTAAGCCAACTTTTTCACTCTCCTCTTTCACTTTCATCAAGAGGCTTATAAGTTCCTTTTCACTTTCTACCATAAAGATGGTGTCATCTGCATATATGAGGTTATTGATATTTCTCCCGGCAATCTTGATTCCCGCTTGTGTTTCTTCCAGTCCAGCGTTTCTCATGATGTACTCTACATAGAAGTTAAATAAGCAGGGTGGCAATATACAGCCTTGATGTACTCCTTTTCCTATTTGGAACTAGTTTGTTGTTCCATGTCCAGTTCTAACTGTTGCTTATTAACCTTCATACAGATTTCTCAAGAGGCAGGTTAGGTGGTCTGGTATTCCCATCTCTTTCAGAATTTTCCACAGTTTATTGTGATCCACACAGTCAAAGGCTTTGACATAGTCTCTACAGCAGAAATAGATGTTTTTCTGGAGCTCTCTTGCTTTTTCCATGATCCAGCAGATATTGGCAATTTGATCTTCGGTTCCTCTGCCTTTTCTAAAACCAGCTTGAATATCAGGGAGTTCACAGTTCTCATATTGCTGAAGCCTGGCTTGGAGAATTTTGAGCACTACTTTATTAGCCTGTGAGATGAGTGCAACTGTGTGGTAGTTTGAGCATTCTTTGGCATTGTCTTTCTTTGGGATTGGAAAGAAAACAGACCGTTTCCAGTCCTGTGGCCACTGCTGAGTTTTCCAAATTTGCTGGCATATTGAGTACAGCACTTTCACAGCATCATCTTTCAGGATTTGAAACACCTCAACTGAGATTCCATCACCTCTACTAGCTTTGTTCATAGTGATGCTTTCTAAGGCCCAGTTGGCTTCACATTCCAGGATGTCTGGCTATACCCCAATACAAAAGGATCTCTTTAAGAAAATTGGAGATACCAAAGGAGCATGTCAGGCAAAAATAAAGGACAAAAGTGACAAAGATCAAAGACAAGTAGAAGAAATTTGGAAGATGTGGCAGGAATACACAGAAGAATTATACAAGAAAGCTCTTAATGACCCAGATAAACACGTTGGTATGGTCACTCACCTAGAGCCAGACATCCTGGAGTGTGAAGTCAAGTGGGCCTTAGCAAGCATTGCTATGAACAGAGCCAGGGAGACGACGGAATTCCAGCTGACCTATTTCAAATCCTAAAAGATGGATGCTGTTAAAGTGCTGCCCTAATTAAGCCAGAAATTTGGAAAACTCAGCAGTGGCCACAGGACTGGAAAAGATCAGTTTTCATTCCAATCCCATAGAAAGTCAATGCCAAAGCATGTTCAAATTACTGTACAATTGCACTCTTTTCACATGCTACCAAGATAACATTCAAATCCTTCAAGCTAGGCTTCAGTAGTACATGAACCAAGAACTTCTAGATGTACAAGCTGAATTTAGGAAAGCAGAGGGACCAGATATCAAATTGCCAGCATTCACTGGATCATGACTACTGGATCATAGAGAAAGCAAGGCAATTCTAAAAAAAAACATCTACTTCTGTTTCATTGACTATGCTCAAGCCTTTGACTATGTGGATCACAACAAACTGTTGAATATTCTTAAATAGATGGGAATACCAGATTACCTTACGTGTCTCCTGAGAAACCTGTATACAGGACAAGAAGCAACATTAGGACTAGACATAAAAAAATGGGCTGGTTCAAAATTGGGAAAGGAGTATGTTTAAGTCATATTGTCATCCTGCTTGTTTACTTTATAGACAAAGTATACTATATGAGATATTGGAGCAGATGGCTCACAAGCTGGAATCAAGATTGCTTGGAGAAATATCAACAACCACAGACATGCAGATGATATAGCTTGGGGACAGCTGACCTCTGGGTTATAAGTCTAATAGAGCTTACAACATCTATTAATAGAAAAAAAGAACTGTTACAGGTTTTTGCAAGCTATATAGTATAGTTCCCTGTTCTATAAGAAAGTAAGGCTGGTTATCTATTTTATATATAGTTGTTGTTGCTTGGTTGCTTAGTCATGTCCGACTCTTTGCAGTCCCATGGCCTGCAGCATGCCAGGCTTCCCTGTCCTTCACCATCTTCCAAAGCTTGCTCAAACTCTTTTCCATTGAGTCAGTGATGACATCCATCCTTTTCATACTCTGTCATCCCTGGACGGGATTTCTCTGGAGGCAGGTAAGGTATTTTCATCTCTTGAAGAATCTTCCACAGTTTATTGTGATCCACACAGTCAAAGGCTTCAGTGCAATCAGTGAGGAAGAAGTAGATATTTTTCTGAAATTCTCTTGCTTTTTGTACGATTCAGTGAATGTTAGCAATTTGGTCTCTGGTTCCTCTGCCTTTTCTAAATCCAGCTCGAATATCTGGAATTTCTTGGTGCGTGCACTGTTGTAGCCTAGCTCGGTGAATTTTGAGTATTACTTTGCTAACGAGTGAAATGAATGCAATTTTGTGGTAGTTTGAACATTCTTTGTCATTGCCGTTCTTTGGGATTGGAATGAAAACTGTTTTTTCTTTTACATATAGTGGTGTGTATATTTTAAAGAATCTAAAAAAGAATATGTATGTGTGTAAAACTGAATCACTTTGCTGTACACTTGAAACTAACACAACCACTATGACAACTACATTTAAATAAAAAATGTTTTTGAAAAAACAAACTATTTTTTTCTAGTCATTTTGTTTTACTAGAAAAGAATTCCAAAACAGAACATGTTAATATTCATGATTCATGCATTTTTTTTTCTTACAGGTTGAGGAATTATAGATACTTTTCTTCTTTTTGTCTTATTTTCCTAAACTTTATTTAATGAGCATGCTGCTGCTGCTGCTGCTAAGTCGCTTCAGTCGTGTCCAACTCTGTGCAACCCCATAGATGGCAGCCCAC
Organism: Nanger dama; assembly: GCA_917880005.1. NCBI lineage: Eukaryota > Metazoa > Chordata > Mammalia > Artiodactyla > Bovidae > Nanger > Nanger dama. The sequence goes on along the minus strand of CAKJTW010000044.1, from coordinate 2,929,757 downwards.
CAGGCTCCCCCGTCCCTGGGATTCTCCAAGCAAGAACATTGGAGTGGGTTGACATTTCCTTCTCCGATGCATGAAAGTGAAAAGTGAAAGTGAGTCACTCAGTTGTGTCTGACTCTTCTCAAACCCATGAACTTCAGCCCACCAGGCTCCTCGGCCCATGGGATTTTCCAGGCAAGAGTACTGGAGTGGGTTGCTATTGCATGACTTTTAATAAAACTAGTTAATTCTTAAAACACTGTTAATTAATTAAGGAAGCCTGAAAGAATACCAAATCATTAGACTGCCATGGGTGTCACAGCCGTCTAGGTGGCCCAGATACTTAACCTATAGAGACACCACTGGACTCTCTTCAGTAGAGAGCAACTTCCAAATACAGCAGGCATCTTTCACTTCTTGCTTGTGTCAGCTTCTGATGGCATATGGTACTTTAGCTCACACTTTCCATCTGAAATATTCTTTTCTACTGGCTTCCTTAAATTTCCTTTATCAGTCCAAATTCCATGCAAGAAAGCAGAAACTCTAAGTATTTCTGAAGAAAAAGGATTTTACTCCAGGGTATTCACTGTTCACCCCAATTCATTGGATAAACTGGAAGTCAGGGATCTTCCAGCAGGAAGGAGAGTTGAAGGAATGTCACTGAAACAATGACAGAGGTCAGGGAGGTGCAGCTACCACAGCTGTGTCCCCATACCTGTGCCCTCCCTGCCTACCTCTCGGCATTCACAGAGCCGATGACTGCAGGCTGGGTTGCTGAGTCCAGCCCCCGAGCTGCCCCGAACATGCAGGGCCTCGCTGCTTGCTGGCCAGCAGTGCCAGGAGGAAGGTGACCTCTGCCTCCCTGTAACCATCCACATGCTGCATCTTCTAACTGGCAGAGACTAATTTTCATCTGAAACCGTAGTGACCAGTGCATCTGGGAAATGTTTTGTTTTTACTTTTGCCCCTTCAACGTCTCACTCTAGAGGGAAGGTAAAATGGAAGTAGAGGGTATCAGTGCATTGCATCTGCTGAAATCCTGTTTGCAGGTTTCCTTCTAGTTCCTCCAGCTTTGGTTCCTCACAGACCTCACAGGGTCTGCATCCCTTGAACCAGATACCTTTGGAAGGATCTTATTCCCTTTTTGTTTTCAACTGCCGTCTGTTTGCTAATGGATGTCAGACCAGCATTTCCAGCCCAGTCTCTCCCCTAAATGTGTCACTTAGAATACCCATGAGGATGTCTCACAAACTGCCTCAACTCAACATGTCAAGAACTAAACAGATCACACGCCCTCATCAACACACTTGCTTACTTTCGTGTCTCAATTCCCCCATTTCATCCACCTCTTGGCTGACATGCCTTCATGTCATCTTAACTGTCCCTGAGCTGGCAAATCTGAGAAGGTGGTTCTTTCGATTTCTCCCAGGTGTCCCTGTCGTCTGGGATCTTAAAACTCACAGAGACCAGTAACAGTCCTATATTTGGCCTACAAGAAACATTTCATCCAATGAGTGTGCTGATGACTTCAAGTTTTTCTCCAAAGGAACCTCCACTACTAGGCATTCCCACATCCACTCAGCGGGATTTTGTCTTCCTGACTTTTAATTCCTCTGCACTTTGATCTGCCTCCCCTGGAAGATCTCTATGCTCTATCTTTTTACCTTCCTTTGGACTGAAAGACAGTTGTGTGGGCAGGTGATGTCTGAAACATCCCTATTTTCATGAAGTAAATGGACTTTAAATACCCTAAAAGGCAAATTCTGAAAGAGATGGGAATACCAGACCACCTAACCTGCCTCTTGAGAAATCTGTATGAAGGTCAGGAAGCAATAGCTAGAACTGGACATGGAACAACAGACTGGTTCCAAATAGGTAAAGGAGTATGTCAAGGCTGTATATTGTCACCCTGATTATTTAACTTCTATGCAGAGTACATCATGAGAAACGCTGGACTGGAAGAAATACAAGTTGGAATCAAGATTGCAGGGAGAAATATCAATAACTTCAGATATGCAGATGATACTACCCTTATGGCAGAAAGTGAAGAGGAACTAAAAAGCCTCTTGATGAAAGTGAAAGAGCAGGGTGAAAAAGTTGACCTAAAGCTCAATATTCAGAAAATGAAGATCATGGCATCTGGTCCCATCACTTCATGAGAAATAGATGGGGAAACAGTGGATACAGTGTCAGACTTTATTTTGGGGGGCTCCAAAATCACTGCAGATGGTGACTGCAGCCATGAAATTAAAAGACACTTACTCCTTGGAAGAAAAGTTATGAACAATCTAGATAGCATATTCAAAAGCAGAGACATTACTTTGCCGACTAAGGTCCGACTAGTCAAGGCTATGGTTTTTCCTGTGATTATGTATGGATGTGAGTTGGTCTGTGAAGAAGGCTGAGCGCCGAAAAGTTGATGCTTTCAAACTATGGTGTTGGAGAAGACTCTGGAGAGTCCCTTGGACTGCAAGGAGATCCAAACAGTCCATTCTGAAGGAGATCAGCCCTGGGATTTCTTTGGAAGGAATGATGCTAAAGCTGAAGCTCCAGTACTTTGGCCACCTCATGCGAAGTGTTGACTCATTGGAAAAGATTCTGATGCTGGGAGGGATTGGGAGGTGGAGGAGAAGGGGACGACAGAGGATAAGATGGCTGGATGGCATCACGGACTCGATGGACGTGAGTCTGAGTGAACTCCGCGAGTTGGGGATGGACAGGGGAGGCCTGGCGCGCTGCAATTCACGGGGCAATTCATGGGGTCACAAAGAGTTGGACACGACTGAGCTACTGAACTGAACTGAAAGGGCAAGAAAACTACAGAGAACCAAAGAACAATAGATATATTGATAAATACAGAAAATTTCTACAGCTTCCTTAAATTACACTAATCCATGGAGTGCCGCAGGAGACAAACTCTCCTTAATGCTATCAGCAAGGTTGACTGTCATTTCCTCCTTACAGGCTTCAAACCAAGGAAAAATATGATTGTCTTCATTTCACAGGTAAAGAAAAATGGAGCTTTTGGAGACTAGGTGACTCGTTCAAAATGAACAGTTAGTAAACTGATGATTCTGGATTTTAACACAGATTTGTCTCATTCTTTAGCATTCTGTTGCACTTTACGAACAGACCTGCAATTAGTACAGATTTAAAAGGATGAGGAAATTCCTTGAGGGAGTTCCTCTAATGAGTAGGTAAGAATGATTTGTAATTAGCATATCAAAGGTCTTTAAGTAAATTAGTGCTTCCCTCTGCTGAGAGGTCTCTAAAAAACGAGTTGGGTTAGATTGGTCTCCTCATTCAGCCTTCCCTGAGGAAGTTCCAAGCATCCTGTAATTCCACACCTCGCTCCCTGAGTCATCACTCTACTACTGTGAAAATGAAGATTAATTAGATTTGACTATGTGCATTTCATCAAACCAGAAGAATAAAAAGCAGTAAGCACCATCATTTTTTATACCATCAATTGAATTAATTTGGAGTGGAGAAGCTTTGTGACATTAGACTTCCAGCCTCCATGAGCTCCATCAGGGTGGAGGAGGCATCCCAACAGGTCTATTCACACAGATGAGTGTCCTCATGGTGCCCTGGCATAGGAGGAGGTCACTGACAAGTCAGTGGGTCTCCTGCATTGGAACCAATGGCAATTTTTAAATGAAATGCAGGAATGATAGAGTGCCTACTTCTTGGGGAAAATGAAAGAGGTTAAAACTTCACAAACTATTGTCTTGTCTGGTTGTTCAGTCATATCTGACTCTCTGTGGCCCCATGGACTGCAGCACACCAGGCTTCCCTGTCCTTCACTGTCTCCTGGAGTTTGCTCAAACTCATGTCCATTGAGGTGGTGATGCCATCCACCATCTCATCCTCTGTCGTCCCCTTCTCCTCCTGCCCTTAATCTTTCCCAGCATCATGGTCTTTTCCACGGAGTCAACTCTTCGCATCAGGTTGGCAAAATATTAGAGTTTCAGCATCAGTCCTTCCAATGAGTATTCAGGGTTGATTTCCTTAAGATTGACTGGTTCGATCTCCTTGCTGGTCAAGGGACTCTCAAGAGTTTTTTCCAGCACCACAGTTTAAAAGCATAATTCTTCAGTACTCAGCCTTTTTATGGCTCAACTCTTATATCCATATATGACTACTGGAAAATATAGATATACAGAGTACATCATGTGAAATGTTGGGCTGTATGAAGCACAAACTGGAATGAAGATTGCTAGGAGAAATGTCAGTAACCTCAGATATACGAATGACACCACCCTTATGGCAGGAAGTGAAGAGGAACTAAAGAACATCTTGATAGAAGTGAAAGAGGAGAGTGAAAAAGCTAGCTTAAAACTGAACATTCAAAAAACTAAGATCATGGCATCTGATTCCATCATTTCATGGCAAATAAATGGGGAAACGATGGAGACAGTGACAGACTTTTATTTCTTGGCCTCCAAAATCACAGCAGATAGTGACTCTGTTGCAGGAAGAGGGACTCCTTCCAAGGCCCGAAAGTAGGCTCTTGTCTAACACTCAGAAATGAATTGTCTGAGAAGACACATGTGGTGACAAAGCAACAGATTTTATTGGGAAAGAGCTCCAGGGCTGAGAGCAGCAGGGTGAGGGGACCCAGGAGAATAGCTCTGCCACATGGCTCGCACGCAGTCTTGGGTTTCATGGTGATGGGATTAGGTTCCAGGTTGTCTTCAGCCAATCATTTTGACTCAGAGTCCTGCCTGGTGTTGCACGTCTTATTCAGCCAAGATGGATGCCAGTGAGAAGGATTCTGGGAGTTGGTTGGACATGCAGTGTTTCATTTTGACTTTTCCCAAACTCTTCCAGTTGGTGGTGGCTTATTTGTTCCATGTTCTTTACCAGGACCTTCTGTCATAAAACAGCTCATGCAAATGGTTACTAGGGTGCCTGGCCATGGTGAGTGGTTTCAGTCACTGTGCTTCCCCTGACAACTGCAGCCTAGAAATTAAAAGACACTTGCTCCTTGGAAGAAAAGCTATGACAAATTTAGACAGCATATTAAAAAGCAGAGACATTATTTTGTCAACAAAGGTCTGTATAGTCAAAGCTATGTTTTTGTTTTTGTTTTTTGAAATAGAGGTTTATCAAACAGTACATAATGGAAATTTAAGCACCATGGTGGTGAGTCATGTGACCCTTTACAAAATCAAGAAGGAATGGTATCTTTTAAGGAATTGTCTTGGTGATTCTGGGAGAATCTTATTTATCATTGATCAGGTATTCTTGCTAATGGGGGAGGTTTGACCCATGAATAATGTGGCTACACAATGCACAGTGCAGTAGTAGGGAGGCCAAAGGGCAGAGAATTTTACATTTAAGTTTTTTTGTATCTTGACATAAGGATTGCTATGAACCACGTGTCGGTGTGCCCCCTCAAATGCATATGTTGAAATCCTAATACCCAATGTGACGATATTTAGATTATGAAGGTAGAACTCTCATGTTGGGATTAATGCCCTTATAAGAAAAGACAGAATGAAAATGTGCCTGCTCTCTCTCTCTGCCATGTGAGACACACCAGGAAGTGAGCTCTCACTTGACTGCTGCACCTTCATCTTAAACTTCTCAGACTCCAAAACTGGAGAGATAAATGTTTGTGGTTTAAGTCACTCAGTCTGTGACACTTCGTTATAGTTGCCAAATTGACAAATGCAGGGATGAAGGGCAGAAAGACAGAAAGGGAGGGGGATGTAAGAACAAGGTTTCTAAAGTCAGTTTTTTTCTGGTAAGATTTTCATTTCACTTGGAAAAGTCTATGCTGTAGACCTTCAATGGTTGACTCTGCTGGATCTCCCAATAGAACCCTTCTTTTTCTGGAACATGATCAGAGCAACACAGGTTTCCCAGGGCCATGTCAAAGTGTGGCTCACCACAATGAGGTCAGTCCAGAAACCACTGGAGAAATCTTGAAAACAGACTTTGCTGACCCCTAACAAGTTTCTAAGACCACTTACACCACCCCTGGAATATTCACGGGCATCATACTGGCATCACAGCAGTGAAATCTGGGTAACAATAACATTAAGAAAAACCCAGCATTCTGGGGACAATGTCAGTGATCAGGGCACAGTAATTGCTATAATTAAAAGCAAATCAAACACTGCAGCAAAAGTAGGTCAGCCATCCACTCAGTACAATCTTGATGAGAGTGGAAAGGAAATTATTTTAATAGAAGGTAAACACATTTCTGTAACACCTGCACAAGGTCTTGACTGGGACTCTGCATGGCTGTGTCTCAGCGCACTGCTGCCTGTTAAACTGTAACCTCATCAGTGCAGCCGTAGCTCAGACAAGATCTGGAATCTGGAATCCCAGAGCATAGGGGGTCTTTCATTCCAGTTCTCACTTGATGCTGTCTTTGCTTAAGTAAAAACCCATTAATCCAAAGACAAGCTCACTCTTTCTTCAAACAGGGATAATTTCTTTTAAATACAAAGCAGAAAAATAATTACATTTTCTCTCTAATTGTTTCATCTGCGGAAGTCAGAACTTAATAATGTTGTATTTTCTCATATCTATTCTGCAGTAAGACTGATGGATGGCCATGGAAACCCTGGCAGTACACACAAGTGTATATACAACAAATCAATCATGTAAACTGAAGCCAAGGCCACCAGTGGTATCTGGCAAAATATGATCTTATTTTAGGTTAATTTTCTGTGACTCCTCTTTCAGGCGGATGCTTTGTGCAATGGTTAGGTGTGAGGTTTGTAAACAGAGAGATGGGGTTAGAATCCCAGCTCCCATCCCTCTCTACCCAACTGGAGTTGCCCAAGTTCTTTATTCCCTGAAATCTTGAGTTCCCTCTCTATAAAGTAAATGCAATAATAATGCATTAAATGAGATAATTCACACAGAGTCATTGGTACATTACTGGCATCCAGTAAGTGGAAACTATTCCAATGATTTACTCGGGTTTCCTAAGTGTGTTACATTTCTCTACCTGTAAATTTTTCCCACTTGCACAAACCTAGCCCAGAGTGGGTTTCAGGAACAGGAAAAGCCATTCTGCTTGAGATAAGAAAAAGAAAAACTTCTTTTCCAGTACCATCAACACGAGATACTAAGAAATGCAAACCAAAGTCGACTTGTTGCCCTGCCAGCAAACAGCCCACACAGCACCTGCACTCATGCACCTCCTGAGGTTCAGACACAACCACATGGCCGGTCAGTCATACTCTTCTGCCTCCTTGTTTTGTGAAGAAGCTTTTGCTTCAAAGTGAGTTCCTCCTGGAGGAGTAAGTTACTCACTAATAAGTGTCAAATGTTCCCTTTCCCTTTCTGTGTTTCTTCTTGCCTTTGATTTTCTGGCTCACCCCAGTAATTTACAACAAAGCGAGCCTTGGTTCCTTGGTAACTGCTTAAAGCAGGGAGGGGCCAAGGGGACGTGAGGAACAGATTCTCCAAAGTCTCCTGCAACTCGACTGGTGATGGTGGTGGGGGTGGGGTGGGGGGAGAACAAACCTCAGAAGCATGTTAAACTATTCCACAAGCAGATAATTTTACAAAGATAATTACTAGATGGGCATCTTCAGTGCTCCACTGAACTTTCATCTGTGAAGTTCTGATTGCACGCTTCAAGTTTTGGGAAGTGCTAAATTTAGAGGTCCCTGAAGGAGGGGCTAATTCCCCAGTCAGAGCCTTCAGTGCCATCTGGCTGGATGGTCTGTGGGTGAGACCTTGGCAAGGATGAAGGGCCAAGGCTTTGCTCCTCAACAGGCCTGTTTTTAAAACTCTTTCTTTTGCCTATAAGACTTTGAATATCAAAAAGATGTTCCTTTTATAAACAACACTGTACGGTTTTCAAATTTTACTCTAATCCTTTTCTACTAACATCAAACAATAATTTGAAAAAGAATTTCCAGAGTTTGTGTCTATTTAGGCAGTGTTTCTTATTATGGGAACCTCAGAGCCATATCTATATTTTCACCTTTTATTTCAGGATTGTCTGCAGGTTAGGCTCCCCAGAAGAGGACCCTATTATATGATTTATGTGCAAATGATTTATTAAGGAATTCTTCCCACAGGAATCCTGTAAGTACGTGAGGGATACAGAACAGGAAAAAGGGAAGGAACAGTGCAAGTTCAGACAAACCCAGCCCTAGCCTGAACCCACTGGGAGCTCTGGAACAATGCGAGTGGCACGTTGCCTCAGATGAGGGCAAGAGACTGGTCTGTCCCTGCACTGAGTGACTGGGGACCCCATGGGGAACCACATTACACTTAGATGGCATATTAAAAGGCAGAGACACTATTTTGCTGACAAAGGTCCATTTAGTCAAAGCTATGGCTTTTCCTGTAGTCATGTATGAATGTGAGAATTGGACTGTAAAGAAATCTCAGTGCTGAAGAACTGATGCTTTTGTACTGTGGGATTGGAGAAGACTCTTGAGAGTCCCTTAGACTGCAAGGAGATCCAACAAGTCCACCCTAAAAGAAATCAGTCCTGAATATTCATTGGAAGGGCTGATTCTGAAGCTGAAGCTCCAAAACTTTGGCCACCTGATGAGACAAGCCGACTCACTGGAAAAACCCCTGATGCTGGGAAAGATTGAAGGCAGGAGGAGAAGGGGACGACAGAGGATGAGATGGTTGGATGGCATCACCAAATCAATGGACACTAGTTTGAGCAAGCTCCGGGAGTTGGTGATGGACAGGGAGGCCTGGTGTGCTGCAGTCCATGGGGTAGCAAAGAGTCGAACACAACTGAGCAACTGAACTGAACTGATGGGGGAAGTAAATTCCTAACATTCCCACGTCTCTGTCCTTAAGGGTGAATAGCCCCCAGAAACCGTTTGGCTTTGTGTGGGGAGCTGCATGTACCAACTCTAGAAGCAAACAGGAATGGAGAGGAAGGGTGCCCTTTAACTTGAGCTGCCAGATGACTGACTGCAATTATAAGACAAAGATTTCATAGGACTTACATGTACTGAAAAATTGGTATTAATCTAAGAGTCAATTCTAACTGCCTCCTTTTTTATACCTGACAGCCTTAAGGGATACTTGAGGGGGGCAACAGCATGTGCTTATGTTGTGAGTGTGCTTATGTTACACACTCACTCTCAGTGAGTATGTCGAGCCAATAAACACAGCCAAACCAAAGATGAGGGGAAAAGACTTATTCTTGCCTCAAGTAAGGAGAACACTGGGGATCTTCCCCAAAGTAGGATCTCCCCAACAGCAAAACTGGGAATATTTCAGCTAAGAATGCATGAGTATTCATGAGGGGGCTTTAATGAATAATTAGCATAGAACTAGGCAGAGGTCAACTGCATCCAAGCTTTAGTTAACTGAAGTCAGTTGGGGATGAGGTCAGCATCAGCATTCTGAGGTCAACATCATTATTTTGTCTTCTGCCTGGTTAGGGGCCTCAGTTCCTACAGAACTCAATGCTACGTTATTGCTTTTTCCACACACTATTGTTTGACTACTTTTTTTCTGTTCCTGCATCCCTTTGTTCCCTTGAGATCACTAATTACTAAGATGTGTTCTAGGGCAAGCATTGCAGCCAGGCTTAGATCACAAAATGGCTTAGGTCAAAATAGTTTCTCTTATGTCAAGAAAGCCATGCTGTGTTCCCTTTTTCTGGGGGACTTCTAATAATCTGCTTACCTTGCACACTGGACTTCCAGGACCATGCAACCAGAAGGATCTGCTGATCCTTCATACCCTTCTGTAACAGTCTTCATAAAATGTGAACCTTAACTCACTAAAAAATGTGTGATGAAAAGACACTGAACACTTCTTAAAGTGGCCCTTTTTTTTTTTTTTTAGGAACAAGTCTCCTGACTAGAAAACTTTCTGGCCACTTTAATACTTCTCACGAACAAAGCAAGTCTAATTCACCATCCACAGTATAGCCTCCTTGGGTATTTGTGGCTGTTATATTTTGTTCTGCTTCAGGCTAGAACCCTGAAACACCATCTAACAATGTTATCTTACTTTGCCTCTAGAAGATTCCAGGCAGCACCCTAGGAGCGAGCATTTCCTAGATCCAGGGAGAAACAGGAACCTTCTCTACCTTGCTTACTGATGTGTTCCACCTTAAGGAGTGAGGCACTGCTAAGCAAACATTTTATGGAGGTCAAAAGTGGCGCTCCCCCTTCATGAATGTCCCTCTCAGCAGTCATTGTTCTTACATAAAATTTGTACTGATTTACATTGAAATGAGTAATTAAGGAGAAGGATGCATTATTACGTTCCATTGAGTTGAGTGTTGTTTTTTAATAAAAGTGTTCCCCTGGTTTCCTCTCTTTGCCCCTTGTATCTTTCTCTTTTGGATTCTCATAACTGAACGACCAAAATATCCCGAGATCTTTCACTTAAAAATAAGCTTGCATATTTTACTGAAGAGTAGCATTTATAGATAAAAATGCACAAACTCTAAAGTATAACTCAATAAATTATTACAAAATGACATAACTTTAAAAACACATAAAAAGAAAATAAATGAAGCATTAAAACACCATAGAAGACTCATAACTGTCAGCACCATTTTAAACATCATAGATTAATATTGTTTGTTTTGAGACGTTATATAAATGGAATAATGCAGAAGTATCTGGTTTCATTGCTTGATATAGTATCTTTGAAATTCTCTCCTCTGATATTTTTTGTTACAGAAAATCATTAATGTTCAAATCATTAATGTATAACTATACTGGAGGACCTAGAGCAGCCATCCCATGGTGAAGGTCAGGAAGGGCGGCAGTGAGGAGATACCCCTCATCCAAGGTAAGGAGCAGCGGCTGTGCTTTGCTGGAGCAGCCGTGAAGAGATACACCACGCCCAAGGTAAGATAAACCCAGGTAAGATGGTAAGTGTTGCAAGAGGGCATCAGAGGGCAGACACTCTGAAAGCACACTCACAGAAAATTAGTCAATCTAATCACACTAGGACCACAACCTTGCTGGTGGAGAGGTCTGACAGAATGTGGTGCACTGGAGAAGGGAATGGCAAACCACTTCAGTATTCTTGCCTTGAGAACCCCATGAACAGTACGAAAAGGCAAAATGATAGGATACCAAAGAAGAACTCCCCAGATCAGTAGGTGCCCAACATGCTACTGGAGATCAGTGGAGAAATAACTCCAGAAAAAATGAAGGGATGGAGCCAAAGCAAAAACAATGCCCAGCTGTGGATGTGACTGGTGATAGAAACAATGTCTACTACTGTAAAGAGCAATATTGCATAGAAATCTGGAATGTCAGGTCCATAAATCAAGGCAAATTGGAAGTGGTCAAACAGGAGACAGCAAGAGTGAACATAGACATTCTAGGAATCAGCAAACTAAAATGGACTGGAATGGGTGAATTTAACTCAGATGACCATTATATCTACTACTGCGGGCAGGAATCCCTCAGAAGAAATGGAGTAGCCATCATGGTCAACAAAAGAGTCCAAAATGTCGTACTTGGATGCAACCTCAAAAACGACAGAATGATCTCTGTTCGTCTCCAAGGCAAACCATTCAATATCACGGTAATCCAAGTCTATACCCCAACCAGTAACACTGAAGAAGCTGAAGTTGAACAGTTCCACGAAGATTTACAAGACCTTTTAGAACTAACACCCAAAAATGATTTCCTTTTCATTATAGGGGACTGGAATGCAAAAACAGGAAGTTGAGAAACACCTGGAGTAACAGGCAAATTTGGCCTTCGAATGTGGAATGAAGCAGGGCAAAGACTAATAGAGTTTTGCCAAGAAAATGCACTGGTCATAGCAAACTCCCTCTTTCAACAACACAAGAGAAGACTCTACACATGGACATCACCAGATGGTCAACACCGAAATCAGATTGATTATATTCTTTGTAGCCAAAGATGGAGAAGCTCTCTACAGTCAACAAAAACAAGACCAGGAGATGACTGTGGCTCAGATCATGAACTCCTTATTGCCAAATTCAGACTTAAATTGAAGAAAGTAGAGAAAACCTCTAAACCATTCAGGTATGACCTAAATCAAATCCTTTATGATTATACAGTGGAAGTGAGAAATAGATTTAGGAGGCCTAGATCTGATAGAGTGCCTGATGAACTATGGACTGAGGTTCGTGACATTGTACAAGAGACAGGGATCAAGACCATTCCCATGGAAAAGAAATGCAAAAAAGAAAAATGGCTGTCTGGGGAGGCCTTACAAATAGCTGTGAAAAGAAGAGAGGCGAAAAGCAAAGGAGAAAAGGAAAGATATAAGCATCTGAATGCAGAGTTCCAAAGAATAGCAAGAAGAGATAAGAAAGCCCTCTTCAGAGATCGATGCAAAGAAATAGAGGAAAAGAACAGAATGTGAAAGACTAGAGATCTCTTCAAGAAAATTCGAGATACCAAAGGAGCATTTCATGCAAAGATGGGCTCGATAAAGGATAAAAATGATATGGACCTAACAGAAGCAGAAGATATTAAGAAGAGGTGGCATGAACACAGAGAAGAACTGCACAAAAAATATCTTCATGACACGGAGAGTAACAATGGTGTGATCATTCATCTAGAGCTAGACATCCTGTAATGTGAAGTCAAGTGGGCCTTAGAAAGCATCACTACAAACAAAGCTAGTGGAGGTGATGGAATTCCAGTTGAGCTATTTCAAATCCTGAAAGATGATGCTGTGAAAGTGCTGCAATCAATATGCCAGCAAATTTGGAAAACTCAGCAGTGGCCACAGGACTGGAAAAGGTCAGTTTTTGTTCCCATCCCAAAGAAAGGCAATGCCAAAGAATGCTCAAACTACCGTACAATTGCACTCATCTCACACGCTAGTAAAATAGTGCTCAAAATTCTCCAAGCCAGGCTTCAGAAATGTGTGAACTGTGAACTCCCTGATGTTCAAGCTGGTTTTAGAAAAGGCAGAGGAACTAGAGATCAAATTGCCAACATCCGCTGGATCAGGGAAAAAGCAAGAGAGTTCCAGAAAAACATCTCTTTCTGCTTTATGGACTATGCCAAAGCCTTTGTGTGGATCACAATAAACTGTGGAAAATTCTGAGAAAATGGGAATACCAGACCACCTGACCTGCCTCTTGAGAAATCTGTATGCATTCAGGAAGCAACAGTTAGAACTGGACATGGAACAATAGACTGGTTCCAAATAGAAAAAGGAGTACGTCAAGGCTCTATCTTGTCACCCTGCTTATTTTACTTATATGCAGAGTACATCATGAGAAAAGCTGGACTGGAAGAAACACAAGCTGGAATCAAGACTGCCGGGAGAAATATCAATCACCTCAGATATGCAGATGATACCTTATGGCATAAAGTGAAGAGGAACTAAAAAGCCTCTTGAAAAGTGAAAGATGAGAGGGAAAATGTTCAACATTCAGAAAGCGAAGATCATGGCATCTGGTCCCATCACTTCATGGGAAATAGAGAAACAGTGGAAACAGTGTCAGACTTTATTTTTTTGGGCTCCAAAATCACTGCAGATGGTGACTGCAGCCATGAAATTAAAAGACACTTACTGCTTGGAAGAAAAGTTATGACCAACCTAGATAGCATATTCAAAAGCAGAGACTAAGGTCTTTGCCAACTAAGGTCTGTCTAGTCAAGGCTATGATTTTTCCAGTAGTCATGTATAGATATGAGAGTTGGACTGTAAAGAAGGCTGAGCACCGAAGAATTGATGCTTTCAAACTGTGGTATTGGAGAAGACTCTGGAGAGTCCCTTGGACTGCAAGGAAATCCAACAGTCTGGGATTTCTTTGGAAGGAATGATGCTAAAGCTGAAACTCCAGTACTTTGGCCACCTCATGCGAGGAGCTGACTCATTGGAAAAGACTTTGATGCTGGGAGGGATTGGGGGCTGGAGGAGAAGGTGATGACAGAGGATGAGATGGTTGGATGGCATCACTGACTAGATGGACATGAATCTGAGTGAACTCCGTGAGTTGGCAATGGGAGGGAGGCCTGGCGTGCTGCGATTCATGAAGTCGCAAAGAGTCGGACACGACTGAGCGACTGAACTGAACTGATACATATTACATTGTATGACTGCAATACAATTTATATATGCATTTTATTGTTGGTAAATATCTAATTCATTGTAGTGTTTTATTATTAAAATTGAATTTACTATAAAAAGATGAACTTGCTTTGTTCATTGCTTGTACTTTAGATTTCACATATGAGTAAAGTCGTATGGCATTCACCTTTCTCCATCTGACTTAGCATGCTATAGAGTAAACAGAAGTAGAAACCGAATGTTGACATGAAACTTGATGAAGTTACAAACCAATGTTAGCCCAACAAAAAGTAAATAAAAAAAAAAACAAACAGTTTGCCCATTTCTACATGGTACTCCTTCAAATTTACACTTTGTGGACATTGTCCATAAATGGAATTAATTAGGAATTAAATAGGAAGGCAGCTGTTCTTTCTAATTGTTTTGTTGGGAGACACTGAACCAACTCAAGGTATAGCAAAGTAACTACAGACAACCCAAGTAGGAAAGGAAAAATATCATCCAAACAGTCTGACTTTTTAATTTAACCTTTCGTTTTGAAATAATAGATTTTTAAGAAGTTTAAAAAATAGCACAAAGAGGCTCTGTTTGTTACATTTTACATAACAGTAGAACATAAAAATGGGAGTCAGAGGAAGACAGGAACCCTCACCACTGCTGGGCAAGGGTGGGGGTCAGGCTTCCCACTAGGAAGCTAGCCCAGGGAAGGGTGTGTTTAGCTGGAGTTTTGTCTAAACTTCTCGGTCCTGCTAGGCTGAGCTTTTCCTGGTTCTCGAATTTAAGGGAGCAGGCTTTCCTTGGAGCTTTTATGATGTGTACTCTCTGGCACATGTCTGGATTCCTGGATCCTCCTCCAGAATCCAGTCCAGGATGTATGAGGCCTGTGAGGCATAAATAAAAGCAAAGGATGTCTGTAATGGTCACATTCAATCCTCAGGCCCCTGGGAAGGTGCCCTTTTCTCTTCTTTCCAAGGCTTCTGGTTACTGTACATATAATGTCCAGGGATGGGATTTCAGCTGTTCTTAGAAGGGATCCATAGGAAGAAGTGTGTCTACCTCTGAAAACAGAATTGTCCAGTTCTGAAAACAGACTTGTCCTGTCCTGAAACCAGAGGTCTCTCACACCGGATTTTTCTACACTTTGATGCTTCATTTCTCCAGGAGATAAATCTTTTCTTTCTTTTTATATATGCATTGCATAGAACTGAGTAGAAGGTGAAATAAAGATGCTTAAAAGAAGCATTTGTAAAACAAGGCAACTAGTTGTTGAAACAGCTAAACAGTAGATGGTGAAACAAATAAAAACCAGTGATTTTAAATTATTAAAAAAGGTGATGAGGCCACTGGTGAAACAGGATCCACAGCATTCATCCTGACACTCCACCCTCCTCCAGGTCTTCAGGCATGTATATTCATCTTGAATATAACTAATATGAAGGACATTCCTCTCAGTGGAACAAGGAGCATAAGCACAGGAAACCCTAATGAAATGATAAGGTGCTACCCAGGCTGACTTATGTTGTCATGGTGACAGTGGAGGAAAGGGAGAGTGCTTATGAATGCTTTGAATCTTTACACAATGAGCCCATGGGGCAGGTGTTTCATTCTCTTGCTTTCTGCCACCTTGAATCCCTGAACAGATATCCACAATAGGTAAGAACAGGACAACTGTCTCATATGAACCTATCTTAGGAAATTTCTATCAAGTAATAGTGGTTCCTTTGAAATAATTATACCCTTCAATTTATAGAGCAATTAAAAAATAAATGATCCTTCCATATAATGATTTATTCAGATGAGGATTAATGAATGCCCAAGCCATTAGTGGGGCTGGTGGGTAGGAAACAGGATTATTTGCAAGGTGCCAGAGAGTCCCTGTAGAGAATGCTGGCTGATTGCAAAAGACACTATATCTTCATGATGGAGAATCTGCAAATCACCACCTGGGATAGGCAGGTGTTCTTTGCTTCCTGATGAGATGAAATGGGAAGCACACAGTACCACCTATGGAGCAACCTTGCCAAAAGTTTACCCTGAATCTAAAAAAAAAAAATCATCTATATCCAACTATCAGTCACAGAAAACATGAGGAATAGAAAGACAAATTAAATTTACAACACTGAAAAATAATTTACAAACCCAGAATCTTGGACATAGTGCAAGGCAACTAGTCCAGACTTTTCAAAAATAAAGGCCATAGGAGAAAAAAAAGTCTGGATTATTTTAGATTAAAAGAGCCTAGATACTCAAAAAGTTTAATGGAGGGTATAAACTTTGAATGGACACTTGCTGGGAAAAACAATCTAAAAGACATTTTGTAGGCAATGAGTATAATTTAATATGGCCTAGAAATCATATAATATTCAAATGTTATTATTAATATCAGTCTCTCCCATCAGGAAGCTTCCAGAAGTCTCTATCCTAATCCATCAGAGGGCAGATAGAATGAAAACCACAGTCACAGAAAACTAACCAAACTGATCATGTGGATCACAGCCTTGTCTAAATCAATGAAACTATGAGCCATGCCGAGTAGGGCCCCTGAAGATGGATGGGTCATGATGGAGAGTTCTGACAAAACGTGTCCACTGGAGAAGGGAATGGCAAAATAGTTCATTATTCTTGCCTTGAGGACCCCATGGACAAGATGAAAAGGCAAAAAAATATGACAGTGAAAGATGAACTCTGCAGGTGAGTAGGTGCCCAATGTGCTACTGGAGATCAGCTGAAAACTAACTCCAGAAAGAATGAAGAGACAGAGACAAAGCAAAAACATTGCCCAGCTGTGGATGTGACTGGTGATGGAAGCAAAGTCCAAGGCTATAAAGAACAATATTGCATAGGAACATGGAATGTTAGGTCCATGAATCAAGGTAAAGTGGAAGTGGTCAAACAGGAGATGGCAAGAGTGAACATCAACATTTTAGGAATCAGTGAACTAAAATGAACTGGAATGGTGAATTCAGTTCAGATGGCTATCATATCTACTACTGTGGACAAGAATCCCTTAGAAGAAGTGGAGTAGCCAAAATAGTCAACAAAAGAGTCTGAAATGCAGTACTTGGGTGCAGTCTCAAAAATGACAGACTGCTCTTGTTCATTTCGAAGGCAAACCATTCACTATGACAGTAAACCAAGTCTATGCCCCAACCACTAATGCCAAAGAAGCTGAAGCTGAACAGTTATATGATTAAATATAAGACTTTCAAGATGTCAAAAAAAAAGGATGTCATTTTCATTGTAGAGGACTAGAACGTAAAAGTAAGAAGTCAAGAGATACCTGGAGTAACAGGCATGTCGGGCCTTACAGTACAAAATGAAGCAGAGCAAAGGCTATCAGAGCTTTGCCAAGAGAATGCACTGGTCATAGCAAACACCCTTGTCCAACAATACAAATGACAACTCTCCACATGGACATCACCATATGGTCATTAAGAAAATCAGATTGATTATATTCTTTGCAGCTGAAGATGGAGCACTACACAGACAGCAAAAAAAAAAAAAAAAAAGACCAGGAGCTGACTGTGGCTCAGATCATGAACTCATTGCCAAATTCAGACTTATATTGAAGAAAGTAGGGAAAACGACTAGACCATTCAGGTATGACCTAAATGGAATCACTTATGAGTATACAGTGGAAGTGACAAATAAACTCAAGGTATTAGATTTGATAGAGTGCCTGAAGAACTATGGATGGAGGTCTGGGACATTGCACAGGAAGCAGGGATCAAGACCGTCCCCAGGAAAAAGAAATGCTAAAAGGCAAAATGATTGTCTGAGGAGGCCTTACAAATAGCTGAGAAAATAAGAGAAGTGAAAGGCAAAGGAGAAGAGGAAAGATATTTCCATCTGAATGCAGGGTTCCAAACAATAGCAAGGAGAGATAAGAATCATTTATTACTGTTATTCATCTTTCTTATTAAATGTATTTTTAAGCATTAAAAAGAAAGGCTTCTTCAATGATAAATGCAAAGAAATAGAGGAAAACAATAGCATGGGAAAGACTAGATATCTCTTTGAGAAAATTAGAGATACCAAGGGAATATTTCATGCAAAGATGGGGACAATAAAGGACAGAAATGGTATGGACCTAACAGAAGCAGAAGATATTAAGAAGAGGTGGCAAGAACACACAGAAGACCTATACAAGAAGATATTCATGACCCAGATAACCACGATGATGTGATCACTTACCTAAAATCAGACATCCTGGAATGTGACGTCAAGTGGGTCTTAAGAAACATCACTATGAACAAAGCTAGTGGAGGTGATGGAATTCCAGTTGAGCTATTTCAAATCCTAAAAGATGATGCTGTTAAAGTTCTGCCCTCAATATGCCAGCTAATTTGGAAAACTCAGCAGTGGCCACAGGACTGGAAAAGGTCAGTTTTCATTCCCATCCCAAAGAAAGCTAATGCCAAAGAATGCTCAAACTACCACACAGTTGCACTCATCTGACATGCTAGCAAAGTAATGCTCAAAATTCTCCAAGCAAGGCTCCAACAGTATGTGAACTGAGAACTTCCAGATGTTCAAACTGAATTTAGAAAAGGCAGGGGAACCACAGATCATATCACCAACATCCACTGCATCATAGAAAAAGCAAGAGAGTTCCAGAAAAATATCTACTTCTGCTTTATTGACTATGCTGAAGCCTTTGATTATGTGGATCACAACAAACTGTGGAAAATTCTTAAAGAGATGGTATACCAGACCACCTTTCCTGCCTCCTGAGAAATCTATATGCAGTTTAAGAAGCAATAATTAAAACAAGGCATGGAACAATAGGCTGTTTCCAATTTGGGAAAGGAGTACTTCAAGCCTGTATCTTGTCACCCTGGTTTTTTAACTTCTTTGCAAAGTGCATTGTGTAAAATTCTGGGCTGGATGAAACAGAAGCTGGAATCAAGATTGCCATGAGAAATATCGATAACCTCAGATATGCCGATGACACCACCCTTATGGCAGAAAGTAAAGAGGAAAAGCTTCTTGAAAGTGAATGACGAGAATGAAAATGCTGGCTTAAAAATCAGCATCCAGGAGCTTGTGGAAAACGAACGACTTGTGGGGAGGCTGAGCTGCTTGCACTATGTCTGAAATGAACGAGCTGTCCGAGCTCTATGAGGAGAGCAACGGTCTGCAGATGGATGTGATTCCTGGTGAGAGTGACCTTCCGCATGTGGAGGTGGGCGGCGGGAGCCGGGAGCTATCCCCGAACCCCTCCCGCGCCGGGGCCGCCGCAGCTGGAGGAGGAGGCGGCCCAGCCAGCGGCGGAGCCACAGGGGCCCGAGGCCTCGCTCGCCGGCCCAGCCCGGGGAGCAGCCAGGCCAGATCGCGGGCCCCTGATTTCCAGAGCGAGAGCGAGGACGAGGGCGAGGATTCGATGACTGGGAGGACGACTATGACTGGAAGAGGAGCCGCTCAGTGGTGCGGGCTACGGAGTATCAGCCGCCCTTGAAGAAGCCAACAAGATGTTTCTGGGAACCTCTAGAGCCAGAGAAGCAGCTCTGGAAGGCGGGTTCCAGATGCATTATGAGAAGCCCCGTTTGATCAACTGGCTTTTATCGAAGAGCTTTTTCCACTTATGGTTGTCAATCGTCTGACCGAAGAACTCGGCTGTGATGAGACCATTGACCGAGAGTAGTTAAATGCTGTTGAGAGGAGGAAGCTGCTTGAGGAGAGACCCAGCATTCCACTGTATTTTGGGTTCATTCCACATAGTTTTGTGCCAATGAAAAATTAATCTTCCCAATTTTTTTTTTTTTCAGAGTGGAATAAGGTGGTGACTGCACAGTTATGAAAAAGGAAGAAAATTGTTAAAGAATACCTTAGTACTGTGGAAACCTGTTTTCAAGAATGTCCAGAGACACTTATGGCTTTGACTTTGTTGTTTATTCAGAGTAATTTCCTTGCATTGAGGAAGATAATCTTTCATGTTTCACTGTAAGGGATGGCTTTGCAAGAATAAATTATGACCAAGACAGACTGCCAGTACCAGAGCCCACTGAATAATTATATGAGAAAAGTAACTGATGTCTCCACCTTAGGACATGAGATGTCTTTGAGTTATTTGGACTGAAAGCATATTGAGAAAACTTTAAAGATTCAATTTTGTGATCTATCCGAGCTGTGGTTAAGGCTAAATTTTTAGTGTAAAATAAATCTTCTACCGAGTATTCTTCAGTATCTCAAAGGATAATCTAGCCCCAAAAGAAGTGTGTGTCTTGTGTGCTATATCTTAAAATGTGTTTTCAAGAACAACTGAGATTTTGTTTGTACATATATCTTGATCATTTTTAAAGCTACTGTAATCTTTAATTCAAGAAAATTCATTGCCTTGAACATATTTAATAGTCAAAACTTACTGCTACTGCTGCTAAGTTGCTTCAGTCGTGTCCGACTCTGTGTGACCCATATACAGCAGTCCACCAGGCTCCCCTGTCCCTGGGATTCTCCAGGCAAGAACACTGGAATGGGTTGCCATTTCCTTCTCCAATGCATGAAAGTGAAAGTGAAGTCGCTCAGTCGTGTCTGACTAGTAGCGACCCCATGGACTGCAGCCTACCAGGCTCCTCTGTCCATGGGATTTTCCAGGCAAGAGTACTGGAGTGGAGCGCCATTGCCTTCTCCGGTCAAAAATTAAGACATGCTTAATAAAGTTTCAAATTTAGACTGTAAAATGTACATGAAGGTACAAAGAACACAAACTCTTTGAAACATCAGTATATACTAGAGAATTTTCTGTTTCACTTGCTCTCTTTTTTCATTTAACTTTACAGGCAAAAGACTCTGGTTGAACTTCATAATGTAAGAACTGTTAAATGAACATTGTTCAGTAAAAGGAAAGCCCTACATCTAAAAAAGACACTATGAACAACCCTTAAAAGTTTTAAAGGGTTTTCTGCCCAGAAATCCACCTCAGTATCTGAAGTTTCCCTCTGTCTCCTCCTCTAATTAAGCTTGCTTTTGGTTGTGCACCAGCATTCAAGATAATAAAGATTTCTTGTTCTCTGTAAAAAAAAAAAAAAAATTCAGCATCCAAAAAATGAAGATCATGGCATCCCATCCCATCACTTCATGGCAAATAGCTGGGGAAGCAATGGAAACAATGAGAAACTTTATTTTCTTGGGCTCCAAAATCATTGCAGATTGTTACTGCAGCCATGAAATTAAAAGATGCTTGCTCCTTGGAGGAAAAGATATGACTTATCTAGACAGCATAATAAAAAGCAGAGACATTACTTTGTTGACAAATTTCCATCTAGTCAAAGCTATGGCTTTTGCAGTAGTCAGGCATGGATGTGAGAGTTGGACCATAAAGAACACTGAGCACTGAAGAATTGATGCTTTTTAACTGTGTTGTTGGAGAAGACTCGGACTGCAAGGAGATCAAACCAATCTATCCTAAAGGAAATCAGTCCAGAATATTAATTTCAAGGACTGATGCTGAAGCTGAATTTCCAGTACTTTGACCACCTGATAACAAAGAACTGACTTGTTGGAAAAGACCCCGATGCTAGGAAAGACTGAAGGCAGGAGGAGAAGGGTACAACAGAGTATGAGATGGTTGGATGGTATCACAGACTCAACGGACATGAGTTTGAGCAAGTTCCAGGAGTTGGTGATGTACAGGGTAGCCTGGTGTTTTCAACTCAATGGGGTTGATGGTATTTGGACATGACTAAGAGACTGAACTGAACTGATGATAATGGTACTGTAGATAAGTAAGAGAATACTCTTATTTTTAAAAGATGTGTACTGAAATATTTAGAGGTGAGAAGATGCCATGTCTTACATTCAAATGGTTTACATATAAAGTATGTCAAATAACAGTTCTTAAATCTGTTTAGAGTTTCTGCAAGCTATGGACAATAGACCAGTTCTAGTCAACTGGCTGTTTTTATCCATGATCTAAACATGAGTTTAACCTGTTTCAATGGTTGAATAAAATATGAAAGAAATACTATTTTCTTGCATTTGAAAACTATAAGAAAATTAAAATTTCAGTGACCATATACTTGTGTTGGAACACAGCATTGTTCATTCATTTGCATATTGTCTATAGTTGCTTTTGCATAAGAGCAAATTTTCTTATATGTTGGGAACTTTGATGATGAATAAAAATCAGCTTCACAAGGAACGTCTAAGGTTATCAGAAAAAATACTATTTTTTGTTACTTTTAGTGTATTTTTACCTGTATATTAAAAGTAAGAAATTGATTTAAAGACATAGGTTAAGTGACTTGCCAATGTCCCTATACAATTGGTAATATAAACCAATTCTAGGTTTACTTACCAATAGTAGGTAAATATAGTATATAAACCCATATCCTCATGTTCAATAGCTCCTGATGAATCAACTTTTAAAATATGTGTTTTTCTCATTTGAGATCTTCTAAAAGATAATCTGGCCATAACCATTTGTGTTTTAAAAGCAATTACCTTTCTCTGCATGGGCTTCCCTGGTGGCTCAGATGGTAAAGCATCTGTCTGCAATGCAGGAGACCCAGGCTCGATCCCCTGGGTTGGGAAGATCCCCTGGAGAAGGAAATGGCAGCCCACTCCAGTATTCTTGCCTGGAAAATCCCATGGACTGCGGAGCCTGGTAGGCTACTATCCATGGGGTCACAGAGAGTCGGACATGACTGAGTGACTTCACGTTCTCTGCAGTGTTTTCAGTTCAGTTCTTTTCAGTCTCCCAGTCATGTCTGACTCTTTGTGACACCATGAATTGCAGCATGCTAGACCTCCTTGTCCATCACCAACTGCCAGAGTCTACCCAAATCCATGTCTATCAAGACGGTGATGCCATCCAGCCATCTCATCCTCTATCATCCCCTTCTCCTCCTGCCCCCAATCCCTCCCAGAATCAGGGTCTTTTCCAATGAGTCAATTCTTTGCATGACATGGCCAAAGTATTGGAGTTTCAGCTTCAATATCAGTCCTTCCAGTGAATACCCAGGACTGATCTCCTTTATTTTTATTTTTATTTTTTTTTAGAAAGCATTTTTTAAATTTATTTTTTATTGATGGATAATTGCTTTACAGAATTTTGCTTTTTCTGTCAAACCTCAATGTAAATCAGCCATAGGTATACATATATTCCCTCCCTTTTGAAACTCTCTCCCCAAATCCCAGCCCTCTAGGTTGATAGAGAGCCCTTGTTTGAGTTTCCTGAGCCATACAGCAAATTCCCGTTGGCTATCTATTTTACATATGGTAATGTAAGTTTCCATATTACTCTTTCCATACATCTCACCCTCTCCTCTCCCCTCCCCATGTCCATAAGTCTATTTTCTATCTCTTTTAGAGAAAGCATTTTTAATTTTTATTTTGTTTTTTTTTTTTTTAATTACAATACTGTATTTGTTTTGCCATACATTGACACGAATCAGCCATAGGTGAACACAATCTCCCAATGCCAAAGCCCCCTCCCACCTCCCACCCCACATCCTCTACTTGAATCATCCTGATCTCCTTTAGAATGGACTTGTTGGGTCTTCTTGCAGCCCAAGGGACTCTCAAGAGTCTTCTCTAACACCATAGTTAAAAAGCATCAATTCTCAGCCATACATGACCACAGGAAAAACCATAGCCTTGACTAGACGGAACTTTGCTGGCAAAGTAATGACTCTGCTTTTAAATATGCTATCTAGATTGGTCATAACTTTCCTTCCAAGGAGTAAGTGTCTTTTAATTTCATGGCTGCAATCACCATCTGCAGTGAATTTGGAGCCCCCAAAATAAAGTCAGCCACTGTTTCCACTGTTTCCCCATCTATTTCCCATGAAGTGATGGGACCGGATGCCATGATCTTTGTTTTCTGAATTTGACCTTTAAGCCAACTTTTTCACTCGCCTCTTTCACTTTCATCAAGAGGCTTTGTACTTCCTCTACACTTTCTGCCATAAGGGTGGTGTCATCTGCATATCTGAGGTGATTGATATTTCTACCCACAATCTTGATTCCAGCTTGTGCTTCTTCCAACCCAGGGTTTCTCATGATGTACTCTGCATAGAAAAGTTGACTCATTGGAAAAGACTCTGATGCTGGGAGGGATTGGGGACAGGAGGAGAAGGGGATGACCGAGGATGAGATGGCTGGATGGCATCACGGACTTGATGGACGTGAGTCTGAGTGAACTCCAAGAGATAGTGATGGACAGGGAGGCCTGGCAAGCTGCGATTCATGGGGTCTCAAAGAGTCAGAGACGACTGAGCAACTGAACTGAACTGAACTGAACTCTGCATAGAAGTTAAATAGGCAGGGTGACAATATACAGCCTTGAGGTACTCCTTTTCCTATTTGGAACCAGTCTGTTGTTCCATGTCCAGTCCTAACTGTTGCTTCCTGACCTGCATACAGATTTCTCAAGAGGCAGGTCAGGTGGTCTGGTATTCCCATCTCTTTCAGAATTTTCCACAGTTTATTGTGATCCACACAGTCAAAGGCTTTGGCATAGTCAATAAAGCAGAAATAGATGTTTTTCTGGAACTTTCTTGCTTTTTCCATGATCCAGCGGATGTTGGCAATTTGATCTTTGGTTCCTCTGCCTTTTCTAAAACCAGCTTGAACATCTGGAAGTTCATGGTTCATGTATTGCTGAAGCCTGGCTTGGAGAATTTTAAGCATTACTTCACTAGCATGTGAGATGAGTGCAATAGTGCGGTAATTTGAGCATTCTTTGGCTTTGCCTTTCTTTGGGATTGGAATGAAAACAGTCCTGTGGCCACTGCTGAGTTTTCCAGATTTGCTGGCATATTGATTGCAGCACTTTCACAGCATCATCTTTTAGGATTTGAAATACCTCAACTGGGATTCTATCACGTCCACTAGCTTTGTTCATAGTGATGCTTTCTAAGGCCCACTTTACTTCACATTATAGGATGTCTGGCTCTAGATGAATGATTACACCGTCGTGATTATCTGGGTCATGAAGATTTTTTTGTACAGTTCTTCTGTGTTTTTTTGCCACCTCTTCTTAATATCTTCTGCTTCTGTTAGGTCCATACCATTTTTGTCCTTTATCGAGCCCATCTTTGCATGAAATATTCCTTTGGTAGCTCTAATTTTCTTGAAGATATCTCTAGTGTTTCCTATTCTGTTCTTTTCCTCTATTTCTTTGCATTGATCTCTGAGGAAGGCTTTCTTATCTCTCGTTACTATTGTTTAGAACCCTGCAATCAGATGCAAATATCTTTCCTTTCCTCCTTTGCTTTTCACTTCTTTTTTTCACAGCTATTTATAAGATATGTATATCTTATATATATATATATTGAACCCAGGTCTCCCACATTCCAGGTGGACACTTTAACCTCTGAGCCACCAGGGAATTATATATATGTGTGTGTGTGTATATATATATATATATATACATACATATATATATATACATACATATATATATATATACATATATATATATATAAAGCTGAATCACTTTGCTGTACACCTGAAGCTAATACAACATTGCAAACTAACTCTACTTCAGTTAAAAAAAATACATTCACAAACAGCAAGTATCAGAATACAATTTATATTATAAGACCATTGCTGTAAAATCACTGCACATTACTACGGAGTTTTTAGACATTGTGTATCTCTATATCTGCTTCTCTGGAAAAATTGTAAATACACAAAAATGCATGGAAGACAGCATCTCAGAAGAGGAAGGGAGAATTAGACCTCAGGAGGGAAGGGTAGAGGAGTTATACATATATTAGTCATGGAATTTTTGTTTGATCTGACTAAATCATGTCAAAATGTTAACAACTGTTCATGGTGGGTGGTGGGTACTTGAGTTCTTAAAGTTTTCTGTTGGTTTTTCTGTAAAGTCACCTGGATACTGGCCCCCACCCCCAGGGCCATCTTCTCCACAGATCACTGCAGCACCCCCACCCCACCCGGACCCAGATTCCTGCTCTCTTCACAGGGCTTCAGGCCTAGGGGGCAAAGGCTCAGAGTTTTACTAGCCCAGGGCTTGCCATCCTCTTTTGAGTTTTGCCACATCCCTACTTATACCTTTAATAAATAGTCCTTTGATTAAATTCTAAAATTTTCTTATTTTGAGAACGAAATATAGCTGGGACCTACAATTTCACCACTTACTGCTTTTTCTGAGTCAATGCAGTTTCATAAAAGAAATAAGTGACAGGAAAATATTGGAAAGTATGTGGCGAAATGGGCTTTCCTGGTGACTCAGCGAGAAAGAACCCACCTGCAGAGATACAGGAGACACTGGTTTGATCCCTGGGTTGGGAAGATTCCCTGGAAGAGGACATGGGAACCTGCTCCAGTATCCCAGCCTGGAGAATTCCATGGGGTCACAGAGAGGCAGACATGACTGAAAACACTAAGCATAGCACAGCCTATGGCAAAAGTTATTACTATTTACAGATGATTTGATTACTTACATACAGAGTTAAAAAGGAATCAGCTGCAACAATAAAAGAAATAAGATGCTTTACTAAGTGTATTTATTAGGAAGGTATAAACAATATTATAATTATATACAGAGACATCTTTAAAAGTTAATAAAACTGAGGGAGAGAGATGAGCAGGCAGATAGCATAGAAGATTTTTAGGGCAGTGGAACTACTCTGTATGATACTGTAAAGGTAATGCACATTTGTCCAAACCCACACATGTGCTGCTCCAACAATGAGCCCTAATATAAAGTGAGAACTTCAGGGGATACAGATGTGTCACTGTAGATGATAGCCACTCCTGCAGGGTAAGTGGGGGAGGCTGGGCCACTCAAGTTTGAACTTTTTTTTTCCATAAAAAGAAACATGCTTGAGGGAAGTTATACACTGTCATGTAGTTTTTCATGCAAATCCTTGGAGTATCTTGGGGAAAAAAGCTTTCCATTACTGTTCTGTAATGAAGATATTTGATTTCAAATATTTTAAAACTAATAAACACAAGATAATAAATGAACAAGGATTTGAATAACAACAATCATGGAAGACCTTTTATAATTTTTAAAAAGAAATCACATTACAATGAGAGAGCTTCTAGCCCCTATAGAAAATGAGTAAGCTCTCTATGGCCACACTCCCCCTAGGATTACTACTAAAATCTCTGGACAGGATTCAAAAACTAACCGCTGGAGGATTCTGCGAATTATAGAAACAAAAGAAGGTGGGCCGTGGAGAGGAGCTAAAACTGGAGTGGCAACTCCTGAGAGAATGAAGTTCCCATATTATTTTCCTCTTGTGGCTTTGAGATGAGTGTGGGTCCCCACTGCTGAAATTCAGCCTCTGTGCACCAGTGCTGGATTAAATCTCAGAGACACAGTTTTGGGTAAAGCCAAAAGAAATAGCTTTATTGCTTTGCCAGGCAAAGGGGAACACAGTGGACTAGTGCCTTCGAGTCTGTGTGTCCCACCCTGGAGGGGTTAGGGTTAGTCTTACAGTAATGATTCAAGTAGCAGGGAGTGATCAGCTCATGGACAATCTTCTGATTGTGAGGTAACTGGAAGTCAGCATCATCATACTCTCATTCCAACTGGTTGAGAATCTATGTGCTTGTGGTCAGCAGTTTTCATCTGGAGGGTGTCTGCTTCCTATAAAAACATCATAGTAATATGTGTCAGGCCATTATGTATATATCTTTCAGAGAAAAACGAGTTTGTTGATTCTTCCACGTGGCAGATTTATAGCCCCAATGGCTACCAGTTCCCCAGCCCAACAGCTATTCTTATTTTCTGTGTGTGTGTGTGTGTGTGTGTTACTTGCTCAGCTGTGTTCAACTCTTTGCAACCCCAAGTACTGCAGCCCACCAGACTCCTCTTTCCCTGGAATTCTCTAGGCAAGAACACTGGAATGGGTTACTGTTCCCTTCTCCAGGGTTTCTTCCTGACCCAGGGACCAAACCTGGGTCATCTGCATTGCAGGCACATTCTTTATCATCAGAGCCACCGGGGAAGCCCATTCTTTATTTCTACATTTTCACGTTTCCCTATCATTAAGTTTTGCATCAGCCTTTTACTTCAAAAGATAAGGACATAGAGGCTTGTATATGGTTTCCATATGTCATCTAAGGAGGCTAAAGTTAAAATCACTACTTGTTGTCCAGAGGCGTCATGAAAAATACCCCTGTGGTGGGAGGATGGTAGAGGCAGGCCCTGTTCGTATGTTTAGTTCATATTCTTCTTCTGTAGCTTTGTCCCAAGAGTAGGTCCCAATTATGGAACTGTACCTACATCAAAGGCAAGTGTACATAAAAGTTTTCTGGCCAGAGACACCAGGAAAAACACTCTTTCATATCAGAGGTAGAAATCCTACAGAGAAGACAACAGAAAGAGGGATTCTTCATTCTCTGTATGAGTCCACACATCCTGGAGCTCATCAAGGGGCAGTGAACATGGAGGAGAGACCCAGACAAGTATAGCAGAGACTTGGGGACAAAAGTAAGATTTAAATCATCACATAAGTCTTAAAGAATTCTTTAATGGCACATACACAGAACAGACCCAGTGCAGTGGAACAAAAGGCCTCAAACAAATCTACGACTGGAACTAGTACTCACAGAAAGCAGGACAGAACCTGGAATCTGATCCTATCTGCACTGATTGGCTGTTAAAATAAAATATTAACATTTTTCAGGAGATCTGAATGGGACTGATGGTCTACACAACATCATATTCAAAGACTTTATGACAGCAAATGTCTTAATAATTCTGTCAAAGAGGTAAAAATACAATTGAAATGAATGGAAAGGAGTTTACAACAGAGAAATAAAAACTTAAAGAGAAGCAAATAATAGCTTAAGAACTTAAAAACAGAATAGGCTAAAGAGCAAATAGGCTAGTTAGCAAAACTGGCTAAAGAGCAAAACAGAAATGACTGAGGAAAGAGCTGGTGAACTTGCAGACAGGTCAGTGTAAACTATCCATCTGAAACAAAGAAGGAAAATGGTGGAAAAAAAAAGACTTCGGGGGGGAATGCTATTCATATGGGAGAATATTAATGATGCATTTGTCTAACATTTGTGTCACTTGAGTCCCAGCAAGAGAAGAGAAATTGATGAATGAAAAAAAAATTGTAATAATGATCAAAAACTTCCCCAAGTTGGAAAAAATAATAAATTTACAGATTCTGGAAGTTCTGTGAATCTCAAGGAAAAAAAAGTAAAGAAAGTCATGTTTTACAGAAACTAATTAAACTTCTCAAAAGTAAAGATAAAAAAAATTCTTGTAAACAACTAGAGAAAAAGGATTCAGGGGTAAAGAAGATATTCATGGTACAAATGACCACAGTTTTCCATCAGAAAATGTATAAACCTTATTTACTAGAGCCAAGACATAGAAACACCTAAGTGGTGTATCTTACTGGATGAAGAGATAAAGAAAAAAAAAGTGTATATATATATATATATGTATATGTATATGTATGATATATATGTATACATGTATATATATATGTATATATACATATGTGTATGTATATATTGCAATAGGATATTGTCATTGTTGCTGTTCAGTTGCTAAGTGATGTCCAGCTCTTTGTGATCCCATGGACAGCAGCATGCCAAGCTCCTCTGTCCTCAATTATCTTCCAGAGGTTGCTCAAATTCATGTCCATTGAGTTGGTGATGCTACGTTTCATCCTCTGCCACCTCCTGTTTTTGCCTTCATTTTTTGTAAGGATCAGGGTTTTTCCGATGAATTAGCTCTTTTCATCAGCTTTAGCTTCAGCAACAGTCCCCCTAGTGAATATTCAGAGTTGATTTCCTTTAGGATTGATTGATTTGATCTCCTTGCAGTCCAAGGGAGTCTCAAGAGTCTTCTTCAGCACCACAGTTTGAAAGCATCACTGTTAGTGCCCAACTTTCTTTATGATCCAACTCTCACATCCATATACGACTACAACGACTAGAAAAACAATAGCTTTGACTACATGGACAAAGGTTAGTAATGTGATCTCTCTGCCTTTTAACACACTGTCTAGGTTTGGCATGGCTTCTTTTCTGAGGATCAATTGTCTTTTAATTTTATGGCTGCAGTCACCATCCACAGTGATTTTGGAGCCCAAGAAAATAGTTTGTCACTGTTTCCATTTTTCCCATCTATTTGCCAAGAAGTGATGGTAACTGCAACCATGAAATTAAAAGACAATTACTTCTTGGAAGGAAAGTTATGATCAACCTAGATAGCATATTGAAAAGCAGAGACATTTCTTTGCAAGGCTATGGTTTTCCTGTGCTCATATATGGATGTGAGAGTTGGACTGTGAAGAAAGCTGAGGGTCAAATAATTGATGCTTTTGAACTGTGGTGTTGGAGAAGACTCTTGAGAGTCCCTTGGACTGCAAGCAGATCCAACCAGTCCATTCTAAAGGAGATTAGCCCTGAGTGTTCTTTGGAAGGAATGATGCTAAAGCTGAAACTCCAATACTTTGGCCACCTCATGTGAAGAGTTGACTCATTGGGAAAAACTCTGATGCTGGGAGAGATTAGAGGCAGGAGGAGAAAGGGACGACAGAGGATGAGATGGCTGGGTGGCATCAGCGACTCAATGGATGTTAGTTTGAGTGAACTCCGGGAGTTGTTGATGGATAGGGTGGCCTGGCATGCTGCACTTCTTGGGGTCGCAAAGAGTTTGACATGACTGAGCGACTGAACTGAACTGAATTGACTGAATGGGACTAGATGCCATGATCTTAGTTTTTGAATGTTGAGTTTTAAGCCAGCTTTTTCACTCTCCTCTTTCACTTTCATCAAGAGGCTCTTTAGTTACTTTTCACTTTCTCCCATTAGGGTGGTACCATCTGCAAATCTGAGGTTATTGTTATTTCTCCCAGCAATCTTGATTACAGTTTGAGCTTCATCCAGCCTGGTGTTCTGCATGATGTACTTTGCATATGTTAAATAAGCAGGGCAACATATACAGCCTTGATGTGCTCTTTTCCCCGATTTGGAACCAGTCCATTGTTCCATGTCCATTCTAACTGTTGCTTCTTGACCTGCATACAGGTTTCTCAGGAGGCAAGTAAGGTGGTCTGGTATTCCCATCTCTTCAAGAACTTTCCATAGTTTGTTGTGATCCATACAGTCAAAGGCATCAATTTAGTCAGTGAAGCAGAAATAGACAATTTTCTGAAATTCCCTTTCTTTATGATCCAGAGGATGTTGTCAATTTGATATCTGGTTCCTCTGCCCTTTCTTAATCCAGCTTATACATCTGGAAGTTCTCAGTTCACATGATGTTGAAGCCTAGCTTGGAGGATTTGAGCATTACCTTGCTGGTGTGTGAAATGAGTGCAATTTTGCAGTAGTTTGAATATTCTTTGGCATTGCCCTTCTTTGGGACTGGAATGAAAACTGACCTTTTCCAGTTCTGTGGCCACTGCTGAGTTTTCCAAATTTGCTGGCCTATTGAATGCAGCACTTTAACAGCCTCATCTTTCAGGATTTGAAGTAGCTCATAGGAAGCATTTCTATAAACAAAGGGAGGAGGTGATGGAATTCTAGCTGAGCTAAGAGAGTAGAGCTCAAAAATTTCAAACACATAAGTATGAAAGATATATTAACTAACCTTATTGTGGTAATTATTTTGGAGTGTATAGGTATAGCCAATCATCATGTTATGCACTTTAATGTTACACATTGATATATCTCAATTATAACTCAATACAGTTGTGGGGAGAAAGGAAGAGAGCATACAGATCAGAAGAGAATGAAACGTGATCTGTAAAGTGCCTAAAGTGAAGGACTCTTAACCGAGCAAAAGCATCCCTCAGGACTGAAGGAAAAGTAAATATATTCTCAGTTGCAGGAATTAATAAAATTTCTCCTCAGTAGAATTTCTTTAAAGATGATTTAAATAACATAATTTACTACTTAAGAAAATTATTGTTGGTGGTGTTGTTCAGTCCCTCAGTCAGGTCCAACTCTTTGAGACCCCATGGAGTGCAGCATGCCAGGCTGCCTCTCCTTCACCCACTCCTGGAGTTTACTCAAACTTACATCCATTGAGTCAGTGATGCCATCCAGCCATCTTGTCCTTTGTCTCCCCCTTCTCCTCCAGCCTTCAATCTCCTCCTGCCTTCAAGTATAAGAAAATTATACTTGAGGGAAATTTGTAATTTAAAGTAAAAGGAAGAACAGCCAAAATGTTGACTATTTGGAGAAACATAGTAGACTGCTTTTCACTTATTAACTTCTTCAAGATATATATGACCATTGAGCTTAAATCATATTATATGGCAATGTTTTCTAAGTATGTGGTGCTACATAGGAAAACTGCAACTTTAATGGAGGAAAAAACATGACAAATATGATAGCAAGAATTCTACTTGATGTGAAAATATGGACTGTAAGGAAACTGTGAAAAGTTATGTGTCCGTATTATACTCTCTAGAGCAACTATTAAAGAAAACTTAAAATATATTAAAATTAAGAAAATGATATACTAAAATATTAAAAATAATACTACTGTTATTTAATCTAACTATTGAAATAGCAGACAGGCAGTAAAATTAGAATGAGGAAATAAGAAGAAAGGCCAAAAATAAAAATAAAAACTGGAAGAATAAAATTTAATATCAATGATAATGATCCACCAGTTCAGTTCAGTCATTCAGTCGTGTCCGACTCTTTGCGACCCCATGAATTGCAGCACACCAGGCCTCCCTGTCCATCACCATCTCCCGGAGTTCACTCAGACTCATGTTCATCGAGTCAGTGGTGCCATCCAGCCATCTCATCCTCGGTCGTCCCCTTCTCCTCCTGCCCCCAATCCTTCCCAGCATCAGAGTCTTTTCCAATGAGTCAACTCTTCACATGAGGTGGCCAAAGTACTGGAGTTTCAGCTTTAGCATCATTCCTTCCAAAGAAATCCCAGGGCTGATCTCCTTTAGAATGGACTGGTTGGATCTCCTTGCAGTCTAAGGGACTCTCAGGAGTCTTCTCCAACACCACAGTTCAAAAGCATCAATTCTTCGGTGCTCAGCCTTCTTCACAGTTAGGCATTTATTAAAAAAATAATTAAAACATCATTTATATTTTAAAATATAATGTAGAACTATACGCTGTTTACTTGTGGCTTAATTGGTAAAGAACCTGCCTGCAATGTAGGAGCCCTGGGTTCAATCCCTGGGTTTGGAAGATCCCCTGGAAAAAGAAAAGCCTACCCACTCCAGTATTCTGGCCTGGAGAAATCCATGGACTATATAGTCTATGGGGTTACAAAAAGTCGGACATGACTGAGCAACTTTCACTTTCATACATTGTTTTTAAGAAAATCAGGCTAAATTTAAAAAGAAAAAAGTCTTGACCATGTAAGATTTACAGTAATGTAAGTCTGGTTCAGCAGTCAGAATGCAGTTTACCAGATCAACTGAATAAAAAGAAAAAGGTGTAACAGTCTTAATGGATGAAAAACAATCATTCAAAAATTCCACTCAGTAAATATCTTCAACAAACTAAAATAGAACAGATTTGCTCAACCTGATCAACCTGTGAGAAACCTACAGGTAACAACATACAGAGTAGAGAAAGATTACATGCTTTCTCCCTACGTAAGCAACGATTCAAGAAGGTCCACTTGCAGATTTACAAGGAGGTTCTAATTAGTGCAAGGAGGCAAGAAAAAGAAATAGAAGACATATCAGTCAGAAAGGAAAAAATAAAAGTGCTACTTTTCACAGATGACATCATAGTCTACATAGAAAATGCCATTCTACTGTTCAGTTGTTCAGTCGTGTCTGACTCTTTGTGACCATGTACTGCAGGACGGCAGACTGCCCTGTCCTTCACCATGTCACAGAGCTTGCTCAAACTTATGTCCATTGAGTTTGTGATGCCATCCAACCATCTCATCCTCTGTGGTTCGCTTCTCCTTCTACCTTCAGTCTTTTTCACCATCAGGATCTTTGAGTCGGATCTTTACATCAGGTAGCCAAAGTGCTAGAGCTTCAACTTCAGCATCACTCCTTCCAGTGAATATTCAGGACTAATTTCCTTTAAGATGAACTGGTTTGATCTCCTTGCAGTCCAAGGGACTTACAAGAGTCTTCTCCAACACCACAGTTCAAAACCATCAACTCTTTGGTGGTCCAACTCTCATATTCATACCTGACCACTGGAAAAACCATAGCCTTGACTAGATGGACCTTTGTTGGCAAAGTAATGTCTCTGCTTTTTAAAACACTGTCTATGTTTGTCATAACTTTTCTTCCAAGGAGCAAATGTCTTTTAATTTCATGGCTGTAATCACCATCCGCAGTAGTTTTGGAGCCCAAGAAAATAAAGTCTGACACTGTTTTCTCATCTATTTGCCATTAAGTAATGGAGCCAGATGCCATGATCTTAGTTTTTTGAATGTTCAGTTTTAAGCCAGCTCTTTCACTCTCCCTCTCCTCTTTTCACCTTTATCCAGAGGCTTTTTAGTTCCTTTCCACTTTCTGCTATAAGAGTGGTGTCATCTGCATATCTGAGGTTACTGATATTTCTCCAGGCAATCTTGATATCAACTTGTGCTTCATCCAGCCTGGCATTTTACATAATGTACTCTGCATATAAGTTAAATGAGCAAGGTGACGTACTGCTGTCCCGATTTGGAACCAGTCCATTGTTCCATGTCTGGTTCTAACTGTTGCTTCTTAACCTTCATACAGGTTTCTCAGGAGGCGGGTAAGGTAGTCTGGTATTCCCAGCTCTTTAAGAATTTTCCACAGTTTTTGTGATCCACACACTCAAAGGATGTAGTGTAGTCAATGAAGCAGGAGTTTTTCTGGAATTCTCCTGCATTTTCTATGATCCAACAGATATTAGCACTTTGATCTCTGGTTACTGTGCCTTTTCTAAATCCACCTTGAACATCTGGAAGTCCTTGGTTCACGTATTGTTGAAGCCTAGCTTGGAGAAATTTGAGCATTACTTTGCTAGTATGTGAAATGAGTGCAACTGTGTGGTAGTTTGAACATTCTTTGGCATTGCCCTTCTTTGGAATTGAAGTGAAAGCTGAAATTTGTACAAAAGAGATACTAGAAATAATAAGTGAGCTAAGCACAGGCACAGGACACAAGTTCATACACAAAAGTCAGTTACATTTCTTTGTTTTAAAAATGAACAGCTGAATGGCATTGAAACATGTATAAAATCATGTAAGAAATGAATCGCCAGTCTAGGTTCATTGCAGGATACAGGATGCTTGAGGCTGGTGCACCTGGATGACCCAGAGAGATGGTATGGGGAGGGAGGTGGGAGGGGGGTTCAGGATTGGGAACTCATGTACACCCATGGCAGATTCATATTGATGTATGGCAAAACCAATATAGTATTGTAAAGTAAAATAAAGAAAAAAAAAGAACAACTGGAAATTGAAGTTTTAAAAGGACAACTTACAATATCACCAAAAAACATGAAATAATTATCTATCAAATATTGATAATTATATTTTTCTCTATGTTGAAAACTACACAGCACTCATTAACTAATAGTTAATTAAATATTTAATTAAATGAAACCAAAGAAGACAAATAAATGGATACACAACAGATTAATGTATTGGAAGATGTTTCTGAAAATGAATCTATGTACTCAATGCGATATATACCAATATTCAATATTAAAAAATACCAATATTAAATTTATATGGAAAGTAAAAGAAAGTATAAATCCAAAACAATTTTGAAAACAAAGAATATATTTGCAGAACTGATTTAAAACCTGAAAAATTTTTTTCAGGTATTCAGATGATACCACCCTTATGGCAGAAAGTGAAGAAGAACTAAAGAGCCTCTTGATGAGAGTGAAAGAGAAGAGTAAAAAGTTTGCTTAACACTCAACATTCAAAAACTAAGATCATGGCATACAATCCCATCACCTCATGACAAATAGATGGGGAAACAATGCAAACAGTAAGAGACTTTATTTTCTTGGGCTCCAAAATCACTGCAGATGGTGACTGCAGCCATGAAATTAAAAGATGTTTGCTCCTTGGAAAAAAAGCTATAACCTACCTAGACAGCATATTAAAAAGCAGAGACAATACTTTGTTGACAAAGGTCTATCTAGTCAAGGCTATGGGTTTTCCAGTAGTCATGTATGGATGTGAGAGTTGGACTATAAAGAAAGCTGCGTGAGGAAGAATTGATGCTTTTAAACTGTGTTGCTGGGTAAGACTTTCGAGAGTCCTTTGGACTGCAAAGAGATCAAATCAGTCGACCCTAAAAGAAATTAGCCCTGAATATCCATTCATTAGAAGTACTGATGCTGAAGCTCCAATACTTTGGCCATTGTATGCAAAGAGCTGACTCATTTGAAAAGATCCTGATGCTGGGAAAGATTGAAGGCAGGAGGAGAAGGGGATGACAGAGGATGAGATGGTTGGATGGCATCACCAACTCAGTGGACATGAGTTTGAGCAAGCTCCGAGAGTTGGTGATGGATAGGGAAGCCTGGCATGCTATAGTCCATGGGGTCGCAGAGTCAGACATGACTGAGAGACTGAACTGAACTGAAAACTATTTTAATCAAGACTTCCCTCATGGCTCAATGGTAAAGAATCTGCCTGCAGTGCAGGAGACCTGGGCTTGATTCCTGGGTCCAGAAGATCCCCTGGAGGAAATGACTAACCACTCCAATATTCTTGTGTCTAGAATCCCACGGACAGAGGAACCTGAACCTGATGGGCTGCGGTCCCTGGGGTCGCAAAGAGTCAGCCAAGACTGAGGCACTAACACTTTCACTTTCACTCTCATATGGTATTGAGATTTCCCTGGTAGTCCAAAGGCTAAGACTCCACCCTCCTAATTTCAGAGGGCTTGGGTTTGATCCTTGGTCAGGGAACTAGATCCCAAATGCCACAACTAAGATTTCAAATGTTGAAACTAGAAGACCCTGCATGCCACAAGGAAGATAGAACACCTCATGTGCCACAGCTAAGATCTGGTGCAACCAAATAAATAAGCAAAAATAAACCTTAAAAAAAAAAGACTGTGTGGTGTTGGTGAAGTAATAGACACAAAGAACAAAGAAACATAGTAAAAGCATCAAGAAATAGTCCCACACACAAATGTATGGTGATGAACTAATTAACTAATTTAATAGGAGGATAATTACCATGTTGTGTTGATTTCTGCTGTACAACAACATGAACCAATCATAGCTCTATGTATATCTGCTCCCCCTTGAACCTCCCTCCAATTCCTACCCCATCCTACTTCTCTAGGTCATCACAGAGTGCCAGGCTGGGCTCCCTTTGCCATGTAGCAGCTTCCCACTAGCTAACTACCTGTTAGCTATTTTACCCATGGTAGTGTATATATACACGTATCGGTGCTACTCTGTCAATTTGTCCCACGTTCTCCTTCCCTTACTGTGTCTACAAGTCTATTCTCTCTGCATCTCTATTCCTGTCCTGAAAATAGCTTCATCAATACCTTTTTTCCAGATATCATATATGTACATTAATATAAAATATTTGTTTTTCTCTTTATGACTTATTTCAGGCTCTAGGTACATTCACTGAAGTTCAACTGATTCATATTTGTGCCTTTTATGGCTGAATAATACCCCATTGTGCATATGTACCACAACTTCTATATCTATTTAGCCTAGACATATAAAATGTCAGAAAAAAAAAATCATAGAAAAAATTGCTATATATATTTGATTTCTTATAATAATCTATAATGGAATAGAATCTGAAAAAAATATATATTATAACTGAATCACTTTGCTACACAACTGAAACTAACAGAGCATTATAAATTAATGATAGTTCAATTAAAAATGTTATAGCTTTGGGTCAGGTAAAGATTTCCTAGCTATAAATAAAAATGCAACTCTTTAAAAATAAATTAAATACAGGGAGCCCAGACTGGTGCTCTGTTACAACCTAAATGGGTGGACTAGAGAGGAGGAGAGGAAGGGGAGGGAGGGAGGGGATATTTATAATATATAATTATAATTAATTCACATTGCTATATGGCAGAAAACAACATTATAAAACAACACTGTAAAACAATTTTCCTTTGATTAAAAACTGAACAAAATAATTGATAGAGATCATTAAAATTAAAAAAATCCATAAAAATACAAACCACAGACTGGGAGACAATATTTGCAAAACACACATGACAAAATAGTTCTATCTAAAATATATGATGAACTGCCAGAGTCCAGTATGAAAATAAACAGTCCAACAAAAAATGAGCTGAGCTGCCTCTTCACCAAAGAAGGTTTACTAATGGCATGTAAGTATATGAAAAGATGCATGTCATGTTAGGGAAGGCAAATTAAATCACAATGAAACATCACCACTGCATGTGTAATGAAATGGTATTAAATAAATACATAGCGTGTGGAGAGGAATTTGTGTATTTTTGAAGAACTATTTTGTGAAATCGATTAAAAATTTAATGAACACAGTCTTAGATACAGTAATTCTACTTCTAAGAATTTGTTAATTTCCATACATTTAAGCAAAGATGTACAAGGTTATCCACCTAATGTATATGTGTATGAAAGTTTTCTATCCATTAAAATATGAAGAGAATCTATGAGATTGATAACTATAACTGTATCTAGAGAATTGTATGGGAAAGTAGGGATGGGAAGACATTTATTTTTTAATTTATACTCTTCTCTACTGTATTTCTCTCCAACTTTTACAATATGTTTGCATTTCTTCTATAATTAAAAGCCTAAACAACTGAGCATGATACAAATTAATATGCAGTGGAATAGGCAGGATGTGTTGTTAGCATTTGGCAGATTGAAGGGTTCCAAGTTAAGACACACTTTCAAAGAACTCTAGTCCAGTAAATTGCATTGTGCCATCTGTTTCTGGCTCCCCATAAAGTGGAGTGTGGCGCCTAAAATACCCTCTTTAATAAGTGCGATTTTGTCACCTAAACTATGTTCTTTGTGCCATTGTGTCAGTGTAACATAGTCCCTCCCCCGTATTCTGAAGCTGGCTTCTGCACAATGGGCATTATAATGCCATGCTTTATTATCCTCCCCTGCATCAGTTGTTATAACTGTTTAAGGAAAGCAGGAGTCTGCTAGGTATTTTCTGTTCTGCATTGGTCTGAATGCAGCACTTCCTGCATGGAGCCCAGGAGAGGCAGCTGCGACGGCCCCTCAGCCCCACACTCTGGCTCTATACCTCATTGCTCCAGTTCAGGGCCTTTGCCTAGATTACTGTAAGTGACTTAACTTATCTCTGAAACTCCAGCACAGTCTTCAGACCTGCTGCCCATGGAGCACCCAGATGAAGCTTTCTAAAGCAAAATTACAGCCGTGGCGCCCCTGCCTAAACTCCATCGGTACCTCCCACTTGTCCCTACAACTCCAGCCTCACCACTCATCACCCTGTCCCAGCCAAGTAAAACTTCCCAGCCACTACACTCCCTCGTGCTTGGGGCATCCTCCTCTTTCTTCTCCCTCAACCACCCTGGCCCTGGCCCCTACAGTTCTTCACCAGAAGCCTTTCTTGACCTGTCTGAACTAAGAGTCCCTCCAAGTGGTTTACTTAACTGTCCTGTGTTTTCATACAACCAAGGTCCACATGAATCATTTAATTATATACCTGACCCCCAACTACTGGATAAACTCCAAGGGCAGGAACTTTACCTAATCCATTTTTCTATTTGCTGTGCAGAGCACAGTGTCTATGACCATATAAATACCCTAAAAATGCTTGCTTAATTGAATAAAGAGACCAATCCTGACAGTGGACAAAATGACATCTTTAAGTTGACGTTCAGTTGCCTGGAAACACTAAGATGTTGATTCTATGAATCATCATACTTCAGACAATAAAAACACAGCCGTTGAACAATGATTTTTTTTCACACACACATTTCACTTTTTTACAGCAAGAAGCAACTGTAAACAGGTGGTGCGTGGGCCAAAGTTTTTACTTTGTCAAAAGACAGTTTCATGGGTGGGTCTCCAATCAATGTACAATTCACGTGCTTTTGGAGCAGTTGCCATAAAAACTGTCCTAGGTTTCATTCACCTTCCAGTTATGCCTCCTTGCTTCAGTTTATGTCCTTCCTTCGTGCTGTTTTACTGAATGGAATACCAGCATTAAACTGAGTGACATTTCACCCTGCCATTTAAGAGTATAGACAAACATAGTAGGGATTGTCAGCCACTTGCTGAACTGAGGTATGTGGGACAAGAAAAACAATGACCCAGGATGTCTGTGTGCAGGTGGGAACAACAGAGGAGCTTATGGTCTTGTTTTGGTCTTACTTGTTTGTAATGATTAACAAAGAAAACAATCCAAAAGGTCAGAGTGTTGAGGAAGTTGTTAAACTGAGATTGTGCCCCTCTGATATCTAGCTGGCAAGATCAGAGAGGTAACCATCCCCCTATGTGCCAGACACAGGGGGACCCCTGAGGTGGGCATGCCCTATGCAGTTTTTGGTGTCACTCTCCTGGTTCAGCAGAGGAGGGCACTGAAGTGCATTCACCAGAGGGAGGTTAGGAGTTTGCTCAAGGGACCCAGTTCACCAGTGCAAGAGCCAGCCTCAGAGTCAGCCCTGAGCAGCACCAGATGAAGGTTCTGTGCCCCTTCCTGGCCCGGTCAGCTGATACCAGATGTGAGGGCGGAGGAGAGTGCTGCCACTCTGCAGACTTCAGAAGTGAGACGGTAGCTGGCTGTTCTCTTCTTAGTAGGCCAGGATTCAGCTGCTTTTCAGAAGGTGACACGTCTCTGGCCTCCCAGGGAAGGGGGGTGAGTATGGTGTGCAGCCACCACTACCACGCAGCCTGTGCCAGCTGTGGGTGGCATCCAGGGCTCCCCTGTACTGGCTAACGGGTGGTCTGTGCTGCTGTGAGGTCCCCGCAAGCTCTCCACCACAGCTGACGCTCCGAGAGGCAAGGCTGCCCGTTACTCACTGGCCCGCAGCCAGTGCCGCCCACGGCAAGCTCAAGTACACAGAGTGAGTGGGATATGCTGCTTGCTCTCCAGCTCCTCAGTGCGGAGGCTGCCCCTTGTTTATCTCATTAACAGTGGAATGTTTCAGGGAACTGAGAGTCCAGAGGGGAGCAGAGGGCAGGGATCAGCATGGCCTTGGTTCACTGAATGTTGTGAACACTCATGCATCTTTTTATCATAAAGTATTTCTGGCCTTAAAAGAAAGAGGTGCCATAAGTAAGACCCCCTTTATACCACTGGATATTTTTCCAGAACATTTTACAAAGACTTGCTTATGAAACAATCTAATCTCTGTGCAGTATGGTCTGGGAATCTGAATTTAAGAGCAACATCCCCTCCCAACACTTTGTGGGTTCACACTCAGTGAAGCTGTTAGTTGTCAGACCCTATCAGGCTACCAGGGCTTGTTAACATCATTTGCAAGTCCTTTTCTGTTTATAGTCAGAGTTCTCATTTAATGATCATGGGGCCTGCCAGAGTAGATAGTAAGAGAAACCCTTTAACAATGGGAAAGGGGTGGCAGAGGATCCCAGGAACCTGGACAAGCACACAGTCCATACATGGACCCCCTCCCTCCAATGCAACAGGTAGCCAGGGAGGGCAGCACCTGGGGCCCTGATTTCCTTTGTTCTTCAGGCAGTCACACTCTTGTTGAAGTGCCCAGCCTTTGTCGCTCTGCTGAGATCTCCCTGCTGTCTAAGAACACAGGCAGGAAACAAGGCAAACTCTTAGGAGGGTCTTCCAGGTTTATAGGAGCCTATCTTCTAACTGGCCTTCCAGAAAGTGAGCCATGTTTCTGTGTGACCATATAAGCCTTGGTGCATTTATTTATACAGAAGTGGGTGTAATAGAGAAGAACATATCTGATTCCATATTAGATCTGTTCCTTTAGCCTTTGTGCTCTGTTTCCTATGCTTAGTCATGCTGGTTTTCCACTTTTGAAAAAGAATGTTGCCTATAGCCTGAAATATACAGGATAGCATATTCTCTGGGCTTTAAGAGTTTATTCATTTAGAGAGACTAAGCTGCAGAACAGAGAATAACATTTGTCTTGTTAGAGGTTTATAAGAACATCATGGCCTGACCTAGTGGATAGCGACAAGAACAAAGGATTCCTACACTAAGAAATCTGCAACAGCTAAGCAGGTTTCTCCCTCCCTTTGCCTTTAAAAGCACTTTGCTCAGGGAAGACA
The DNA here is from genome assembly GCA_917880005.1 of Nanger dama. Taxonomy (NCBI): domain Eukaryota; kingdom Metazoa; phylum Chordata; class Mammalia; order Artiodactyla; family Bovidae; genus Nanger; species Nanger dama. The sequence goes on along the minus strand of CAKJTW010000044.1, from coordinate 2,887,700 downwards.
GCAGTCAGAGAAGACAAGAAGGCCAGGTCTCTCCAAGCCTGAAACATCTACCAACCACTGGTGGGAGCCCTCTAATGACCAGACTGACAGGGCGCGACCATGCACCAGGTAGAGAGAAAGGGGGGAAGGCTGAGGCAGGGGGCTGGCTTGACCCAGGGTCTTCTGGGGGCAGGAAAGAGATTTGGGTGCCAGAGAGGCACATCTGCCTGTTGGTGAGGGGTAGGGACCCTCAGGGATGGGAAGATCCATCAGGGAAGCCCCAAGGGGTCCCCATACACTTGGCTGTAGGGAGCCTTCTGGGGCCGTGGGCCTTTCCTCTTCTCTCAGGGGCCCCTCTGCCCTTGGGAGCCGTCCCCACCCAAGCCACCTACCCTCCAGATCATCCTCTGCTCTTCAGGGCCTCCTCTGCTGTGATGGGTCTTGCAGGCACACAAGAGAGGTGGGAAGAGACACATAATCCCAATGGCTCGCTGCAGCTAGGACTCTGAGGCAAGCTAGATGTCCATTGACAGATGAGTGGATAAAGAAGCAGTGGTACAAATATAAATATGGAATATTACTCAGCCATAGAGAGGGACAAATTTAAGTCAGTTGAATTGAAGTAGGTGAAACTATAGACTGTTATACAGAATGAAGGAAGTCAGAAAAACATAGCTATTATATATTAATGCAAATACATGGAATCTAGAAAAATGATACTAACGAACCGATTTGCAGCGCAAGAATAGAGATGCAGACCTAGAGAACAGACTTTGCACAGAGTGAGGGAAGGAGATGGTGGGACAAATTGAGAGGGTAGCATTGACTATCTACATTACCATATGTAAAACAGATAGCTAGTGGGAAGTTGCTGTATGCCACAGGAAGCTCAATGGGACACTCTGTGACACCTAGAGAGATGGGGTAGGGTAAGGATGGAGGTTCAAAAAGAGGTGACCTATGTATACTTATTACTGATCCATGTTGTTGTGTGTCAGTAACACAGTATTGTAAAGCAATTATCCTCCAACAACAACAACAAAAATACAATAAAAAGGAAATATTTAAATGTGCTTTGCTGAAATCCTTCAGAGAATTTGGTGTTTGGGGGGCATGAGCCACCCATCTCCTTTCTTGGCCCTTCGATAAACCTTTTCTCTGCTCCAAACTGATGTTTTGGTTTGTTTGGCCTTACTATGTGTAGGTCACATGAACTTGCATTTGGTAACAGGAAAAAAATTCAAGATGCATTGTTAATAATTGAAGTTAAACATGTTATAAGGACCAAGTGCATCACAGGTTTGCTAGTCTCACAGCCCTTGAGCAGAAGGGCCGCCTCCATCTTGGCTCTCATCCTGTCCTGTCGTGTGGCAATCACATGTCTGCAGACAGAGGTTGCACGTATTCTGTGCCTGTCTGGAGGAGGAAAGTCTCCTGACTTTGGGATCTCTGAGTGCAAGTACATGTCAATTAACTTTGTGATCCATCTCTGAGCCAGGAAGCGATTTTTCCCCTGAGTCAGTTTTCTCGTCTCTCATTCTGCTGCTGAAAAGTTAAATACAGAGGTCACAGTGTGGCCTGTAAAGATAATGCATCATCTGATTTCTCTTCCGTTTCTGTCCCTTGAGAGTTAACAAGATGTGAGCACACTAGAGGCAACTGCTGCACCACAGACCAGCAGGATCTGCTGAGAGGCCCCCAGAGGATGAATGAGAAGAAAGACCCTTAGACCCAAACACCAGCCACCCTGTGTAAAGGGATGAAGATGGCAGGCTAAAGGAAGTGCAGGTGGGAGGAGCTGGGCTTTCTGTAGAAATGGCCCCTTGTCCTCCCTTTGGGGAAAAAGAGTCAAAGGACCTATAAATTCTTAGAACACGAGGAGGGAAACAAAATTTCAGTTCAGTTCAGTTGCTCAGTCATGTCTGACTTTGTGACCCCATGGACTGCAGCACGCCGAGCTTCTGTAGCTATCACAAACTCTGGAGCTTACTCAAACTCATGTTCATCGAGTCAGTGATACCATCCAACCATCTCATCCTCTGTCATGCCCTTCTCCTCCCACCTTCAATTTTTCCCAGCATCAGAGTCTTTTCTAGTGAGTTAGTTCTTCGGATCAGGTGGCCAAAGTGTGGGAGTTTCAGCTTCAGCATCAGTCCCTCCAGTGAATATTCAGGTCTGATTTCCTTTAGTGTGGACTGGTTGGATCTCCTTGCAATCCAAGGGACTTTCAAGAGTCTTCTCCAACACAACAGTTCAAAAGCATCAGTTCTTTGGTGTTCAGCTTTCTTTACAGTCCAGCTCTCACATCCATACATGACCACTGGAAAATAGCTTTGATTAGACAGACCTTTGTTGGCAAAGGTTTCTGCTTTTTAATATGTTGTCTAAGTTAATGATAGCTTTCTTTCCAAAGAGCAATCATCTTTTACTTTCATGGCTGCAGTCACAATCTGCAGTGACTTTCGAGCTTAAAAAATTAAAGTATGCCACTATTTCCATTGTTACCCCATCTATTTTCATGAAGTGATGGAACCAGGTGCCATGATCTTAGTTTTCTGAATGCTGAGTGTTAAGCCAACTTTTTCACTCTCCTCTTTCACTTTTATCAAGAGGCTCTTTAGTTCTTTGCTTCCTGCCATAAGGGTGGTGTCATCTGCATATCTGAGGTTACTGATATTTCTCCCAGCAATCTTGATTCCAGCTTGTCCTTCATTCAGCTCAGCATTTCACATGATGTACTCTGCATATAAGTTAAATAAGCAGGGTGACAATACACAGCCTTGACGTACTCGTTTTCCTATTTGGAATCAGTCTGTTGTTCCATGTCCAGTTCTAACTGTTGCTTCCTGACCTGCATACAGATTTCTCAGGAGGCAGGTTAGGTGGTCTGGTATTTTCATCTCTTTAAGAATTTTCCACAGTTTTTTTTTTTTTTTTTTTTTAATCTACACAGTCATAGGTTTTGGCATAGTCAATAAAGCAGAAGTATGCGTTTTTCTGGAACTTTCTTACTTTTCTGAAGATCCACTGAATGTTGGCAATTTGATCTCTGGTTCCTTTGCCTTTTCTAAATCCAGCTTGAACATCTGAAAGTTCATGGTTCACAAACTGTTGAAGCCTCACTTGGAGAGTTTTGAACATTACTTTGCTAGCCTGTGAGATGAGTGCAATTGTGCAGTAGTTTGAACATTTTTTGGCTTTGCCTTTCTTTGGGATTGGAATGAAAACTGACATTTCCCAGTCCTGTGGCCACTGCTGGGTTTTCCAAATTTGCTGGCATATTGAGGGCAGAAGTTTAAAGCATCATCTTTTAGGATTTGAAATAGTTCAACGGAATTCCATCACTTCTACTAGCTTTGTTCATAGCGATATTTCCTGAGGCCCATATGATTTCACATTCCAGGATGTCTGGCTCTAGGTGAGTGATCATACCATCGTGGTTATCTGGGTCATGATGATCTTTTTCTATAGTTCTACTGTGTATTCTTGCCACCTCTTCTTAATATCTTCTGCTTCTGTTTAGACTTGACCAAAAAAAAAAAAAAGGTTTGGCGATCGTAACTATCAGGAAGCTCAGTGTGAGCTAAGCATGACAGTGTGTTGCGTATCTTCCTCTGTCCCCACAGTAGACTTTAGGTGGCAGTTTAGTTTATCTAGAATGACTCTCCAGTAGTCATGTATGGATGTGAGATTTGGACCATAATGAAAGCTGAATACCAAAGAATTAATGCTTTTGAACTGTGGTGTTGGAGAAGACGCTTGAGCGTCCCTTGGACTGCAAGGAGATCAAATCAGTTCCTAAAAGAAATTAATCCTGAATATTCATTGGAAAGACTGAAGCTGAAACTGCAACACTTTGGCCACCTGATGTGAAGAATTGACTCATTTGAAAAGACCCTTATGCTGGGAAAGATTAAAGGCAGGAAGAGAAGGAGATGTCAGAGGGTGAGATGGTTTGATGGCATCAGCGACTCAACAGGCATGAGTTTGAGCAAGTGAGGATGGAAGTTGGTGATGGACAGGGAGGCCTGGGGTGCTGCAGTCCATGGGGTAGCACAGAGTGGACACAACCGAGCAACTGAACTGAACTGAACAGAGAATGACTTTATCCACACTGTGAACATAATACAGTAAATCCCTTACATATAAACCTTCAAAGTGTGAACTTTCAAAGATGCAAATGTGGGTTCACATGTCCAATCATGAAAATTAGTTTACATGGCTAGTGTACATAGTCAGGTGCATGCATCCTCTACAGGTGGTTGTGATTTTGTGTACTTTAATACACAGTATAATATCTTTACTTCAAGCCCAGGATGTTGATTGTTATTGTTGTTCAGTTGCCAAGTCGTGTATGACTCTTTGTGACCATGTGGACTGAAGCATGCTAGGCTTCCCTGTCTTTCAGTGACTCCTGGAGTCTGCTCAGATTCATGTCCATGGAGTTGGTAATGCTATTTAGCCATCTTATTCTCTGCCACTCTCTTCTCAAATGTTGGAAGGAAGCATAAAAACAGCAGTGGTGTAGCCGGTGCTGCTAAGAAGCACCAAGCAATAATGAAGGAAGCTGTACTATAATATTAACATTTTTTAAAATTGAGTTTGTTTTATGTATTATTTGTGTGAAGTGTGTTCTAAACCTATTACAGTACAGTACTATATAGCTGATTGTGTTAGTTTGGTACCCAGGCTAGCGTTGTTGGACTTATGAACAAATTGGATTTACAAATGGAATGGAACTCATTCATATGTAAGGGACTTATTGTATTTGGAAAATACCCTCCTGAGTTGGGAGACGTGTTCCAGGAAGGAGATGGTCTTCCTGGAGCAGGCTGAAGGAAGCCACAGTGTTTGGTAAGCTGAAAGCAAGCGAGGGACCATTGCTTTGTTCAAAACCACATGGGTCTCAAACATGATTTGAACTTACATTTGACAATCAGACTATGTCAAATACAAATCTAGTTACTTATTTTTTCATCACAATCAGAAGACCTAATAGAGTTGGTTCCATTTTCCTATGAGGCACTTATGGGCCAGAGAGCAGAAAAGCTGCAGTTCCTCGACAATGTGCAAGCCTAGTGGACTCAGGCCCCCACTGGCCTGTGTCTCCTTTCAGATGAGAATGCTGGTTAGTTATCAGTTACCCTGAGACTTATGCTGACACTTTTCTCCAGAAAGAGAGCTATCCCTCTGCTCTTATGTCCAGTAAAATTAAAGAGTCCTAACTGAAAATGTTTAACACAAAGACCAGGGGCCCATTTCACTCTTCTGTTTTACTTACCTGAATTCAATAAATTATTTAAATATTTGGCCTAAGAAATGACTGAAGAAACGATAAGCCCAGAAGAGAGAAGACTCAGTTACTACATGAGGATAGGTACTAATATATGACTGTCACAAGGACAAATACTGGATTTGACCTGCAAGAGGTCGTGAAATTGACCAGGAGAAAGATAACTGCTCATAAAAAGAAGTCAGTCTTAGTGAAAATTTCCAAGTGTAAATGGTGTCTGGATTGCAGAAGCCCTGGACTCTAGTGGTACTGAAGTGCACTAGGGCACACCCAGACAGAAAGACCAGACTGCAGATTGAACAGCTGAGTGTACACTTGAACTTGGTCAGTGCAGTCTGGACAGCTTTGTAGGCAGGAATCAAGGGCCCATAGGTCTTTCAGAATTATCTGCAAATGTGGAAATGGATTCTAAAAGGAAGGAAATATATAAACCTGGATTCTTATGACTTGCTAAGAGTCTCAACTTTCTCCACATTCCATCAAATCCTGATCTTTTCCACCACCCAATGAGGGCTTTCCATGGCATCTCACAAAGTGTTCAAATAGCTGCTTCTCTGCAATTGCAGCCCAATCTGGAGCCTGTCACTAGTTTGGCCATGAGAAGGGTGATGGGGTGTTTGTGTTGGTGTGAGGTGTTTACCTGTACCAGTTTCACACAGGTCCTTTGACACTTGATGAGTAATGAGACCAGTGTGTCCAGGTGCCTGACATCCATAGAGTTTCATTTGGACAATAGGAATTAAAGCAGCAAAAATGTTTGCAGAGTTCTGAAAACTATTTGACACAATACACTGATGTCTTTCCAGAGGAAGGTAATATATTAAATTATTATATTATTACTCAAGCAGAGTGTTTACCTTATTTATTCTTTTAAAACTCAGGGATTAAATATGCTATTAGTCATGATAAGATGGAGAGGGAATATTAACTTTCAACAATGGTAAATTATATGGTAGGTGACTCAACCCCCTGGGAGTAATCAGAAAAACATGACTAAATATATTATTTTAAATATGTTTGAAGAAAGAGTAAGCAAGATAATGACAGAGAATAAGGATAAGATCTTCTGCAATAATGTGACTTTGAGAAGCAGGCCCAGAATCTGGGGTGTCCGTCCATTCTGAGAGGGCCAGGAAAGAGGCGGAGAGGAGCAGCAGCACACTGAAAGCCTGGGAGAGTCAGTACTGGAGTAGGAGCCCAGGAAGGTGTCCAATAAGCCCTCTGCAGTTTAGTTCATAAGCCCAGAGAATAACACTCTTTGCCTATTAAGGTCAAGCCTATGGTTTTTCCAGTAGTCATATAGGGTTGGGAGAGCTGGACCATAAACAAGGCAGAGCACCACAGATTGATGCTTTTGAACTGTGGTGCTAGAGAAGACTTGAGAGTTCCTTGAACAGCAAAGAGATAAAACCAGTCAATCTTAAAGGAAATAAACCCTGAATACTCATTGGAAAGACTAATGCTGAAGCTGAAGCTCCAATATTTTGGCCACCTGAGGCAAAGAGCTGATTCATCAGAAAAGACCATGGTGCTGAGAAAGATTGAAGGCAGAAGAAGAAGGTGACAAAAGATGAGATATTTGGATGGCATGACCGATGCAATGGGCGTGAACGTGGGGAACTCTGGGAGACTGTAAGGGACAGGGAAGCCTGGCATGCTGCAGTCCACGGGGTCTTGAAGAGTCAGACATGACTTGCAGACTAAACAAAAACAAAACTATTAAGGTAAAGACAATAACTTTGTAAGATTGAAATCATAATATATGTGGAAGATATGACATAACACAAGAGATGGAGGGGAGGAGGGGGTAAATGGAATTAAACTATTGTTAGTGAAGGGGTAAGTGGCATAAAGCTGACTGTTAATAACCTTTTATATACTAATAGTACATAGGATTAGCCCAAGAACAACTAGCAAGAAATTGTAAAAGGAGAAATAATCAAAGGGCAATTATAATGAAAAGTCTGACTCCATTTTCGATATTTGACAGTACAATATCTTTTAAGATTTACTCATTATTTCTTGGTAACTATTTGGGAAATTTTAATTTCATAATGACTAATCAAAAATAATAGTTTATAGAATTTAAGATGTAAATCTTAATACTTTTACACATACATATAAATACATAGAATTTTAAATTACCTATACACCTTTCAGGATAAATAATATTGAAAGGTTTAATCTTTATGTGTTGTCACTGAGAGAGAAAAATATTGATTAATATTAGATATTTGTAAGTCAAAAATCTAGACTCTCAACCCTATGGACTCTTGCCTGCCAGGCTCCACAGTCTACGGGATTCTCTAGGCAAGAATACTGGAGTGGATTTCCATTCCCTTCTGTGGGGGATCTTCCTGACCCAGAGATTAAACCTGGGTCTGTCATATCACAAGCAGATTCTTTACCCTCTGAGTCACTAGGGAAGTCCTAATAACAAAAACAGTGATAAAAGAACAACTACAACAACAAAAGCTAAGAAAATGGAAAAAAAATGGAATAATAAAAATATTCTAGAAAGAGGCAGGAAAGAAGAAAAATGGATTTATAGTAGACTAAAAATAGTAAATAATTTAAGAAATGGTACACCTAAGTGCAAATCTATTTTTACATTGACTAAAATACTTCCATCAAACATCAAAGACTTTCAGACTAAAAATCCAGTTATGGAAGTTAAAAATATCCATTTAAAAATATATGGGTCAGAGAAGAAATCACAACAGAATCTAGAAAGCAGTTTGAAATAAATTTTAAGTTTAAAACTATATTGCAAATAGAACTGACTTATGCCCCAGCAATCCCACTGCTAGGCATACACATGGAAGAAACCAGAATTGAAAGAGACATGTGTACCCCAATGTTCATTGCAGCACTGTTTATAATAGTCAGGACATGGAAACAACTTAGATGTCCATCAGCAGATGAATGGATCAGAAAGCTGTGGTACATATACACAATGGAGTATTACTCAGCCATTAAAAAGAATACATTTGAATCAGTTCTAATGAGGTGGATGAAACTGGAGCCGATTATACAGAGTGAAGTAAGCCAGAAAGAAAAACAACAATACAGTATACTAACACATATATAGGGAATTTAGAAAGATGGTAATGATAACCCTGTATGTGAGACAGCAAAAGAGAGACAGATGTATAGAATGGACTTTTAGACTCTGTGGGAGAAGGAGAGGGTGGGATGTTTTAGGAGAATGGCATTGAAACATGTATAGTGTCATGTAAGAAATGAATCGCCAGTCTATGTTTGATACAGGATATTGGATGCTTGGGGCTAGTGCACAGGGATGATCCAGAGAGATGATATGGGGTGGGAGCTGGGAGGGGGTTTCAGGATTGGGAACTCATGTACACCCGTGGCTGATTCATGTCAATGTATGGCAAAACCAATACAGTATTGTAAAACAAAATAAAAATTAAAATTAAAAAAAAACACCTATGCATCAAAACAAATGAGATACAAAGGAAAATGTATAGAAAAGAAATAAGCCTGAAAATTACTAAGCCCCTCACAAAAAGTTATAAAAGGATACCAAATTTAACCCCAAAAGAATAAAGATGAATATAATAAGGATAAACACAGAAATTAATGAATTTGAAACCAAGTATACAATAGAAATGCTCAAATAACCTGAAATTTAATTATATGAAACACTTTTGCTTTTCACTCACTAAGTCATGTCCAACTCTTTGTGACCTCATGAGTTGCAGTAGGCCAGGCTTCCCTGTCCTTCACACTCTCCCGGAGTTTGCTCAAACTCATGTCCACTGAGTAAGCTATCTGATCCAAACATCTCATGATCTGCCCTCCACTTCTCCACTTGCCCTCCATCTTTCCCAGCATTAGGGTCTTTTCCAATGGGTTGGTCTTCCCCTCACATGGCCAAAGTATTGGAGCTTCAGCATAAGTTCCCAGTGAATATTCAGGGTTCATTTTCTTATGAATTGACTAATTTGATCTCCTTGCTGTCCAAGGGACTCTCAAGAGTCTCTATAAGCACCACAACTCAAAAGCATTGATTCTTCCACACTCAGGCTTCTTTATGGTCCAACTCTACACCTCTGCATGACTTTTGGAAAAAACAAAGCTTTGACTAGATGGACCCTGGTCAGTAAAGTGATGTCTTTGCTTTTAAATGTGTTGTCTAGGTTTGTCATAGCTTTCCTTCCAAGAAGCTATTGATTTCCATGGCTGCCATTATCATCCACAGTAATATTGGAGTCCAAGAAAACAAAACCTGTCACTTTTTCTCCATTTGTCATGAAGTGGAGGGACTGGATGTCATGATTTCAGCTTTTTCAATGTTGAATTTTAAGTCACTCTCCTCTTTCACCTTAATCAAGAGACCAAATTGCCAAAATCCATTGGATCATAGAAAAAGCAACATAATTCCAGAAAACCATCTACTTCTGCTTTACTGACTACACTAAAGCCTTTGACTGTGCTCAGTTCACTTGTTCAATCATGTCCAACTCTTTGCGACCCCATGAACTGTAGCACGCCAGGCCTCCCTGTCCATTACCAACTCCCGGAGTCCACCCAAACCCATGTCCATTGAGTCAGTGATGCCATCCAACCATCTCATCCTCTGTCGTCCCCTTCTCCTCCTGCCCTCAATCTTTCCTAGCATCAGAGTCTTTTCAAATGAGTCAGTTCCCTGCATCAGGTGGCCAAAGTATTGGAGTTTCAGCATCAGTACTTCTAATGAATGGATATTCAGGGCTGATTTCTTTTAGGATTGATTGGTTTGATCTCCTTGCAGTCCAAGGGACTCTCAAAAGTCTTATCTAGTAACAGTTCAAAAGCATCAATTCTTTGGGGCTCAGCTTTCTTTATAGTCCAACTCTCACATCCATACATGACTAATAGCCTTGATTAGAAGGAACTTTATTGGCAAAGTAATGTCTCCGCTTTTTAATATGCTATCTAGGTTGGTCACAACTTTCCTTCCAAGGAGTAAGTGTCTTTTAATTGATGGATGCAATCATCATCTTCAGTGATTTTGGAGCCCCCCAAAATAAAGTCACCAACTGTTTCCCCATCTATTTCCCATGAAGTGATGGGACCAGATGCCATGATCTTCGTTTTCTGAATGTTGAGCTTTAAGTCAACTTTTCACGCTCCACTTTCACTTTCATCAAGCGGTTCTTTAGTTCTTCTTCACTTTCTGCCATAAGGGTGATGTCATCTGCATATCTGAGGTTATTGATATTTCTCCTGGTAACCTTGAGTCCAGCTTGTGCTTCCTCCAGCCCAGTGTTTCTCATGATGTACTCTGCATATAAGCTAAATAAGCAGGGTGACAATATACAGCCTTGACATATTTCTTTCCTTATTTGGAACCAGTCTGTTGCTCCATGTCGTTCTAACTGTTGCTTCCTGACCTGCATATAGGTTTCTCAAGAGGCAGGTCAGGTGGTCTGGTATTCCCATCTCTTTCAGAATTTTCCACAGTTTATTGTAATCTACACAGTCAAAGGCTTTGGCATAGTCAATAAAGCAAAAATAAATGTTTTTCTGGAACTCTCTTGCTTTTGCAAATCACTGCAGATGGTGACTGCAGCCATGAAATTAAAAGACATTTACTCCTTGGAAGGAAAGCTATGACCTACCTAGACAGCATATTAAAAAGCAGAGAAATTACTTTGCCAACAAAGATCCATCTAGTCAGGATATGGTTTTTCCAGTAGTTATGTATGGATGTGAGAGTTCGACTGTAAAGAAAGCTGAATGCTGAAGAATTGATGTTTATGAACTGTGGTGTTGGAGAAAACTCTTGAGAGTCCCTTGGACTGCAAGGAGATCCAACCAGTCCATTCTAAAGGAGATTAGCCCTGGGTGTTCTTTGGAAGGAATTATGCTAAAGCTGAAACTCCAATACTTTGCTCACCTCATTCGAAGAATTGACTCATTGGAAAAGACTCTGATGCTGGGAGAGATTAGGGGCAGAAGGAAAAAGGGACAACAGAGGATGAAATGGCTGGGTGGCATCACCGACTCGATGGACCTGAGTTTGCATGAACTCCAGGAGTTGGTGATGGACAGGGTGGCCTAGAATGCTGCAGTTCATGGAGTTGCAAAGAGCTGGACATGACTGAGCGACTGAACTGAACTGAGTGGATGTTCGCAATTTGATCTCTGGTTTCTCTGCCTTTTCTAAAACCAGCTTGGACATATGGAAGTTCATGGTTCACGTATTGCTGAAGCCTGGCTGGAGAATTTTGAGCATTACCTTACTAGCATGTGAGATGAGTGTAATTGTGTGGTAGTTTGAGCATTCTTTGGCATTTGGGATTGGAATGAAAACTGACATTTTCTAGTCCTGTGGCCACTGCTGAATTTTCCAAATTTGCTGGCATAATGAGTGCAGCACTTTCACAGCATCATCTTTTAGGATTTGAAATAGCTCAGCTGGAATTCCATCACCTCCACTAGTTTTGTTCATAGTGATGCTTCCTAAGGCCCACTTAACTTCACATTCCAGGCTGTCTGGCTCTAGGTGAGTGATCACACCATCATTATTATCTAGGTTGTGAAGACCTTTTCTGATTGTGTGGATCACAATAAACTGAGGAAAACTCTTAAAGAGCTGGAAATATCAGACTACCTTACCTGACTCCTGAGAAACCTATATGCAGGTCAAGAATTGACAGTTAGAACCAGACACGGAAGAGTAGACTGGTTCCAAGTTGGAAAAGGAGTACATCAAGGCTCTATATTGTCACCCTGCTTATTTCACTTATATGCAGAATACATCATATGAAATGCCAGGCTGGATGAAGCACAGCTGGAATCAAGATTGCCGGGAGAAATATCAATGACCTTAGATATGGAGATGCTGCTTCTGCTGCTAAGTCACTTCAGTCGTGTCTGACTCGGTGTGACCCCATAGACAGCAGCCCACAAGGCTTCCCTGTTCCTGGGATTTTCCAGGCAAGAATAATGGAGTGGGTTGCCATTTCATTCTCCAGATATACGGATGACACCACCCTTATGGCAGAGAGCTAAGAGGAACTAAAGAGCTTCTTGATAAAGGCGAAAGAGGAAAGTGAAAATGCTGACTTAAAATCCAACATTCATAAAACTAAGATCATGGCATCCAGTCCCATCACTTCATGGCAAATAGGTGGGGAAACAATGGAAACAGTAAGAGACTTTATTTTCTTGGGCTCCAAAATCACTGCAGATGGTGATTGCAGCCATGAAATTAAAAGATGCTTGCTCTTTGGAAGAAAAGCTATGAAAAACCTAGATAGCATATTGAAAATCAGAGACATTACTTTGCCAACAAAGGTCCATATAATTAAAGACCTGGCTTTTCCAGTAGTCAATTATGGATGTGAGAGTTGGACCATAAAGAAGGCTAAGTCCAAAGAACTGATGCTTTTGAATGGTGGTGTTGGCAAAGACTCTTGAGAGTCCCTTGGACTGCAAGAAGTTCCAACCAGTCCATCATAAAGGAAATGAGTCCTGCGTGTTTATTGGAAGGTCTGAATGAATATCCAATTCTTTGGCCACTGATGGGAAGAGCTAACTCATGAGAAAAGACCCTGATGTTGGGAAAGATTGAGGGCAGGAGTAGAAGGGGATGACATAAGACAAGATGGTTAGATGGCATCACCAACTAATGAGTTTGAGCAAACTCCAGGAGTTGGTGAAAGACAGGGAAGCCTGGCATGCTACAGTCCATGGTGTTGCAAAGCATCAGACATGACTCAGCGACTGAACAGAACTGCAAGAGGTTCTTTAGTTCCTCTTTGCTTTCTGCCATTAGAGTGATATCATCTGCATATCTAAAGTTATTGATATTTTTCCCAAACAATCTTGATGCCAGCTTGTGAGTCTTGCCGCCTGGCACTTGGCATGATGGCATTCTGCACAGACGTTGAATAAGCAGGGTGGTAATATACAGCCTTGGCGTGCTCCTTTCCCAGTTTTGAACCAGTTCATCACTTTGTGTCTGGCTTAACTATTGCTTCTTGACTTCATGCAGTTTTCTCAGGAGACAGTTGAGATTGTCTGGTGTTTCCATCTCTTTAAGAATCAGTGAAGCAGAAGTAGATCTTAAAAAAAAAAAAATTCTCTTCCTTTTTCTATGATCCAACAGATATTAGCAATGTGGTCTCTGGTTCCTATGCATTTTCTAATTCCAGCTTGCACATCTGAAAGTTCTTTGTTCACATACTCCTGAAGCCTAGCTTGAAGGATTTTGAGCATTACCTTGCTAGCAAGTGAAATGAGGTACAATTTTATGGTAGTTTGAACATATCTTGACATTACCTTTCTGAGCTTAGAATGAAAACTGACCTTTTCCAGAAAAAAATTAATAAATCCCAGGAGAGACTGATCAGGAAGAAAATATATCAAGGTAAACAGAGATCATCACAAAGATCAGAACAATTTTTAAAATGAGTATATAATAAGGACATTACATATATTACAGGAGGAAATTAATGCCAATATATTTGGAAATTTAGATGAAATGGAAAACAATACAAAAATACAGCTAAAACTATAGAAAATGTGGAATCCTACAATTATTAGAGAGAGTGAAACTGTAATTATACATCTTCCCACAAAGACGACTACAAACCCAGCTGGTTTTACCAGCTAATTCTGTCACAAATTTAAGAACGAAAACCATGCCAATCTTGCTTATTTCTTTCATGTTCTTGAAAAATATATATTAAATTGTTTAATATAAAGCCAGTATAATTTTTATTTCAAAATCTGACAAGGGAAAATGGTAGTTAGTAGAAATGAAAATTACAGGTCCAGTTCTTTCATAAATTCAGCTGTAAAATTTGTAAACAAAATAATAGCTGATAAAATCTGGCACTACACAGGAGTAATTCTGTAAAACCAAGTTTATTAATTCCAGAAGTTAAAGATTAACTTATAAGTGACTGATTTAAAAATCAGCTGTTCTAATTTACACTTTAACAGAATGAAAAAAAAGTATATGATTATTTCAATAGAGACCAAAAAGTTACAAAATCTAACACCTACTATTATAAAGTCTCTTAGTCAACTAAAAATTGGAGATAGTGTCTTAAATCTATTGAAGCACATCATTCAGTTTCATATGAGATGGAAAGAGACAAGAAATGTCTGAACTCCCCACTGCTATTTGACATAGGTTAGAAACTCTGTCAATTCAAATAGTCCAGAGTAAGTAGTATAAATTAAGAGGATTATAAAATAAGGGATTAAACAGTCATCTTTTGCAGGCTGTGATTATATTTATAGAAAACTCAAAGGAATTTACAGGTAAATTATTGATTATTGATTAAGAAGTAAATTCAGCAAGTTTGCTAAAGTCAACAGAAAGATTAACTAAAATTCTATATACCACCAACGAATAGTCAAAGCTATAGTTTGTCTAGTAGTCATGTATGGATGTGAGAGTTGAACCATAAAGAAGGCTGAGCACTGAATAACTGATGCTTTTGAACCGTGGTGCTGCAGAATACTCTTGAGAGTCCCTTGGACTGCAAGAACATCAAAACAGTCAATACTAAAGGAAATCAACACTGAATATTCATTGGAAGGACTGATACTGAAGTTGAAGCTCCACTACTTTGGCCACCTGATGTGATGAACTGACTCATTGGAAAAGACTCCAATGCTGGGGAAGATTTAGGGCAAAAGGCAAAAGGATCGGAAAATAACAGATGGTTAGATAACATCACTGACTCAGTAGACATGAATTTGAGCAAACTCTCTGAGCTAGTGAAGAACAGAGAAGCCTGGCATGCTGCAGTTCATGGGGTCACAAAGAGTTCAGATACAACTTGGTGACTGAACAAGAACAACAAACAATGTATCACTAAAAAGGAAAATTTTGCAATAAGATATAATATACAATGATAATAAAAAATTTAAACCAGGAATAAATCTGATGAAATTGTGCAAGATCTCTACACAGAAAGTATGAAATGTTGTTAACATAAATTAGAAAATATATATTAATTGAGGCATGTGTCAGGGTGGCACATCAGAAGACTCAACTCTTTCAAAATGTAAATTCTCTCCAAATCGGTCCATAAAGTCAATCCCATCTCAGTAAAATGCATCAAATAAAAGACACGTGCTCCTTGGAGGAAAAGCTATGACCAATCTAGACAGCATATTAAAAATCAGAGACATTACTTTTCCAACAAAGGTCTGTCTAGTCAAAGCTATGGTTTTTCCAGTAGTCATGTATGGATGTGAGAGTTGGAATATAAAGAAAGCTGAACACCGAAGAATTGATGCTTTTGAACTGTGGAGTTGGAGAAGACTCTTGAGAGTCCCTTGGACTGCAAGGAGATCCAACCAGTCAGTCCTATAGGAAATCAGTCCTGAATATTCATTGGAAGGACTGATGCTGAAGCTGAAACTCCAATAATTTGGCCACCTGATGTGAGAACTGACTCATTGGAAAAGATCCTGATGCTGGGAAAGATTGAAAGCAGGAGAAGAAGGAGATGACAGAGGATGAGATGGTTGGATGGCATCACCAGCTTGATGGCCATGAGTTTGAGTAAGCTCCAGAGTTGGCGATGGACAGGAAAACCTGGTGTGCTGCTGTCCATGGGGTCTCAAAGAGCTGGATGTGACTGAGTGACTGAACTAATCCCAATAAAATACCAAGTCTTTTTGGAGGGTGTGAGTTAGTGGTGGGGACACAAAATTCCTTGGAAATAAAGAGGGCCAAGATTAGCCAAGACCCTGTTAAAGAAGGAGGACAAGTCAAAACACTTTTTTCAGTGAATATCAAGACATAAAAAACACACAGTCATTAAAAAGCATTGTGACCATAAGATGTATAGAGGAAGTTGAGAAATAAGACTCACATATGTATGAATACTTAACTTCTGATTAGTTTAGTACCAAATAAGAAAGAAAAACACTATTTTCAATGAATGCAAGAGGTCAGTTGGACATACATAAGGAAAAAAATTGTTTATAATAGCCAGGACATGGAAACAACCCAGATGTCCATCAGCAGATGAATGGATAAGGAAGCTGTGGTACATATACACAATGGAGTATTATTCAGCCATTAAAAAGAATACATTTGAATCAGTTCTAATGAGGTGGATGAAACTGGAGCCTATTATACAGAGTGAAGTAAGCCAGAAAGAAAAACAACAATACAGTATACTAACACATATATAGGGAATTTAGAAAGATGGTAATGATAACCCTGTATGTGAGACAGCAAAAGAGACACAGATGTATAGAATGGACTTTTGGACTCTGTGGGAGAGGGAGAGGGAGAGGGAGAGGGAGAGGGAGAGGGTGGGATGGTTTGGGAGAATGGCATTGAAACATGTATACTATCATGTAGGAAAGGAATCATCAGTCTATGTTCGATACAGGATACAGGATGCTTGAAGCTGGTGCATGGAGAAGATCCAGAGAGATGATATGGGGTGGGAGGTGGGAGGGGGGTTCAAGATTGGGAACTCATGTACACCTGTGGTGGATTCATGTCAATGTATGGCAAAACCAATACAATATTGTAAAGCAAAATAAAGTAAAAATAAAGATTTAGGACATGGACCCTGAGGCCTCTGTGGTGGGATCAGTCTTAGAAAAAAGTTGAACATGCATCTTGGAAAGGGTCCAAGGAACAGCCATGTGTGAAGAAAGAAGCAAGATAATTGGTCAAATGCAAACAAACACCCAGGAGGACCATCCTTTATAAGTGATTTACATCCCTCTCTACTGCACTTCTCACCCAGGATACCCACATTCTTCTTTGGGTTTTGCCTCCTTGAAATATTCTTGCTTTCAAATTGAGAAAAGAGCCAGGGCTCCTTTGATCTTATCCTCTAGCCCCTGTCAGTCTAGTGGCTAGGATTCCTGGTTTTCATCCAGGTTACCTAGGCTCAATTTCTGGGCAGGGAACTAAGATTTCTCTTCAGGACTGCTCACTGCAGATGAGTAGTACTCAGTCTGTGGAACCTTGCTATGGCAGCCCTCACAAAACCAATCAGTGAAGTCGCTCAGTCATGTCCTACTCTTTGCGACCCCGTGGACTGCAGCCCACCAGGCCCCTCCGTCCATGGGATTCTCCAGGCAAGAATACTGGAGTGGGTTGCCATTTCCTTCTCCAGGGGATCTTCCCAACCCAGGGATCCAACCCAGGTCTCCTGCATTGGAGGCAGACGCTTTAACCTCTGAGCCACCAGAGAAGCCCCAAAACTAATAAACTCTAATTTATATCACTCACAGAAATCAGTTCTGAATGGTTATAGATCTAAAACCAAAACAATTCTTTAAGAACCTGATGCATATAATATTCTTATGGCATCATGGTGTAAAATGTTCTTTTAAATCATAAAAAGCACTAATCATAAATAATGCATTGATAAGTTTGACTGTATTAAAATATAGATTTCAGTTCAACAAAAGATAGTATGTAGTTCAGTTCAATCGGTCAGTCCTGTCCGCCTCTTTGCGACCCCAAATACTGCAGCACACCAGGCCTCCCTGTTCATCACCAACTCCCAGAGTTTACTCAAACTCATGTCCATTGAATCAGTGTTACCACAGTATTAATACTGTTTGAGAATAGTATTAATAGCATTTAATAGCAAAACATACAAGCAAATCGACATCCTGGAATCAACTGGGCCTTAGGAAGCATTACTACAAATAAAGCTAATGAAGATGATGGAATTCCAGTTGAGCTATTTCAAATCCTAAAAGATGATGCTGTGAAAGTGCTGCACTCAATATGCCAGCAAATTTGGAAAACTCAGCAGTGGCCACAGGACTGGAAAAGGTCAGTTTGCATTCCAATCCCAAAGAAAGGCAATGCCAAAGATGCTCAAATTGCCACACAATTGCACTCATCTCACACGCTAGTAAAGTAATGCTCAAAATTCTCCAAGCCAGGCTTCAACAGTCATGAATCGTGAACTTCCAGATATTTAACCTGGTTTTAGAAATGGCAGAGGAACCAGAGATCAAATTGCCAACATCTGTTGGATCATCGAAAAAGCAAGAGAATTCCAGAAAAACATCTCTTTCTGCTTTATTTACTATGCCAAAGCCTTTGACTCTGTGGATCACAACAAATTGTAGAAAATTCTTCAAGAGATGAGAGTACCAGACCACCTGACCTGCCTTTTAGAAATCTGTATGCAGATCAGGAAGCAACATTTAGAACTGGACATGGAACAACAGACTGGTTCCAAATAGGAAAAGGAGTACATCAAGGCTGTATATTGTCACCCTGCTTATTTAACTTATATGCAGAGTACCTCATGAGAAATGCTGGGCTGGAGAAAGCACAAGCTGGAATCAAGATTGCCAGGAGAAATATCAATAACCTCTGATATGCAGATGATATCACCTTTATGGCAGAAAGTTAAGAACTAAAGACCCTCTTGATGAAAGTGAAAGAGGAGAGTGAAAAAGTTGGCTTAAAGCTCAACATTCAGAAAATTAAGATCATGGCATCCGGTCCCATCACTTCATGGGAAATAGATGGGGAAACAGTAGAAACAGTAGCTGACTATTTTGGGGGCTCCAAAATCACTGCAGATGGTGACTGCAGCCATGATATTAAAGACACTTACTCCTTGGAAGAAAAGTTGTGACCAATCTAGATAGCATATTAAAAAACAGAGACATTACTTTGTCAACAAAGGTCCATCTTGTCAAGGCTATGGTTTTTCCAGTAGCCATGTGTGGATGTGAGAGTTGGACTGTAAAGAAAGCTGAGTGCAGAAGGATTGATACTTTGAACTGTGGTGTTGGAGAAGGCTCTTGAGAGTCCCTTAAACTGCAACCAGTCCATCCTAAAGAAACAGTCCTGAATATTCATTTGAAGGACTGATGCTGAAGCTGAAGCTTCAATACTTTGGGCAACTGATGCAAAGAACTGACTCACTGGGAAAGACCCTGATGCTGCAAAAGATTGAAGACGGGAGGAGAAGATGACAGAGGATGAGATGGTTGGATTGCATCATCGGCTCAATGGACATGAGTTTGAGCAAGCTCCGTGAGTTGGTGACGGACAGGGAAGCCTGACATGCTGCAGTCCATGGGGTCGCAAAGAGTGGTACATGACTGAGCAACTGAACTGAACTGAACTGAACAAGCAAACAGAAAATTCTTGTATGTGGCCTGCATGAAGAAACCATTAAGAAAAACACAATCCAATAGAAAAATGAACAGAAATCTTGGACAAACACTTTGTTAGAGGATATCCAAGTCTGTTAGTCTCAAGCTGCTTTCCCATATATCTTTTGGTCTTTTTAGCATTATCAACCCTATTTCATAAATGAGAAAACTGAGTTTCAGACTGGTTTAAGTCTATTACACACTACCTATAAAAAGTAAAGGTAGAGATAAAACATGATTTCTTTTCCAATGTACACTGCTGCGTCTTCTTAACAATAACCCTATTCTTATCCCCATCTTCCTGAACTTGCTATATTTGAGGACCATTTAAATAATTAAGTATGCATTATAATAATTTGTCAGTCATATTGACATAGAGCAAACTATGCAAATATATTTATATACATTCACATATATATGAAAAACAAGATTCCATTATTTGAATAGATCATAATAGTAAACATTTGGATGGTGATATTGAGAAGACTAGTTACTACAAGCTTGCAAATTATTTTCCCCTTTTTCATCTAAAACTGACTTCATGGGATAACTGGGCAATATGGCTTATTCTTTCATGTTCATGTTTATCAAATGAATTTATAGAAAAAGTAGAGAACTCCTCCTACCTCATAGCACACTTATGAGAAAAACATCAAAGTGTGGGTATGAAACAACTTAGACTTCAGTTCTGTCCGACTCTTTGTGACCCCATGGACTGCAGCATGCCAGGCTTCCCTTCCATCACCAACTCCCAGAGCTTGCTCAAACTCATGGCCATCAAGTCAGTGATGCGATCTAACCATCTCATCCTCTGTCATCCCCTTCCATCTCATCCTCTGTCATCCCCTTCTCCTCCTGCCTTCAATCTTCCCCAGCATCAGGGTCTTTTCCAATGACTCAGTTCTTCACATCAGGTGGCCAAAGTATTGGAGTGTCAGCTTCTGCATTAGTCCTTCTAGTGAATATTCAGGACTGATTTCCTTTAAGATGGACTGGTTTGATATCCTTGCAGTCCAAGGGACTCTCAAGTCTTCTCCAACACTACAGCTCAAAAGCATCAGTTCTTCACTGCTCTGCTTTTTTTTTATAGTTCAACTCTCAAGTCCATACCTGACTACTGCGAAAACCATAGATTTGACTAGACAGACCTTTATTGACAAAGTAATGTCTCTGCTTGTTGATATGCTCTCTAGGTTGGTCATAGTTTTTCTTCCAAGTAGCAAGTGTCTTTTAATTTCATGGCTGTAGTCACCATTTGCATGGATTTTGAAAGGCAAGACTATAAAGTCTCTCACCATTTCCATTGTTTCCCCATCTATTTACTTGCCATGAAGTGATGGGACCTGATGCCACGATCTTAGTTTTCTGAATGCTGAATGTTAAGCCAACTTTTTCACTCTCTTCTTTCACTTTCATCAAGAGGCTCTTTGGTTCTTCTTCACTTTCTGCCATAAGGGTGGTGTCATCTGCATATCAGAGGTTATTGATATTTCTCCCAGCAATCTTGTTCCCAACTTGTGCTTCATCCAGCCCAGCATTTCACATGAGGTACTCCACATATAAATTAAATGAGCAGGGTGTCAGTATATAGCCTTGGCATACTCCTTTCACAATTTGGAACCAGCCTGTTGTTACATGTCCAGTTCTAAATGTTGCTTCTTGATCTGCATACAGATTTCTAGGGAAGAATTTTCCACAGTTTGTTGTGATCCACAGAGTCAAAGACTTTGGCATAGTAAATAAAGTGGAAATAGATGTTTTTCTGGAACTCTCTTACTTTTCCTATGATCCAATGCGTGTTGACAATTTGATCTATGGTTCCTCTGCTTTTTCTAAATCCAGCTTGAACATCTGGAAGTTCATAGTTCATGTACTGCACAAGCCTCACTTGGAGAATTTTGAGCATTATGTTGCTAGCGAGATGAGTGGAATTGTGCGGTAATTTGAGCATTCTTTGGCATTGCCTTTCTTTGGGATTGGAATGAAAAAGGACCTTTTCCAGTCCTGTGGCCACTGCTGAATTTTCCAAGGTAAAGCTAAAGGCAAAGGAGAAAAAGAAGGATATACCCATTTGAATGCAGAGTTCCAAAGAATAGCAAGGAAAGAAAAGAAAGACTTCCTCAGTGATCAGTGCAAAGAAATAGAGAAAAACAATAGAATGGGAAAGACCAGAGATCTCTTCAAGAAAATTGGAGATACCAAGGGAATATTTCATGCAAAATTGGGCTCAATAAAGGACAGGAATGGTATGGGCCTACCAGAGGCAGAAGATATTAAGAAGAGGTGGCAAAAAAAATGGAGAAGAACTATACAAAAAATCCTCATGATCCAAATAACCACGATGGTCTGATCACTCACCTAGAGCCAGGCATCATGAAGTGTGAAGTCAAGTGGGTCTTAGGAAGCATCATTAGGAACAAAGCTGGTGGAGGTGATGGAATTCCAGTTGAGCTATTTCAAATCCTAAAAGATGAAACAACGTTATTAAAGCATTAAACCCTGTAGAAATGGAAACAACTGGTCAAAGCCATGGTATGGCATTTATGAGGACCCGTTCATCTCCCATATTTGTATGAGAGCAATCTCTGCCAAGTAGAAATTTGTAACTGCTTCAAGACATGAATTCTCAGCAAGGAAAGTGAAATGAAATGACCTTTCTCCAGTCAGTCTTCCAGATGAGAAAAAGCGTTTCTGTGCCTTCATCTGAAAGCAAGTAAATCAACAGTTTGAATATATCATGTGGTTCTTACAGAGTAGAAAGGGGCTAATAATCTAAAATGATTAGTTTTCTTCTGATTGCAAGCTCATAAGTGGAACTGAATTTTAGAATATTGCAGCTGAAAGACAGTGGACAAGTGCGTATGAAATTTGCACTATATGCCAAGCATCTGTAGGCACTGGGGTCATCTAATTCATTTAATTCTCTCAACATTGGGAGGGGAATATTGTTAACTCCGGGAGTTGGTGATGGACAGGGAGGCCTGGCGTGCTGCGATTCATGGGGTTGCAAGGAGTCGGACACGACTGAGAAACTGAACTGAGCTGAACTGATTGTTGACTTTATTTCAGAGAATTAATTTGTCCAGGAGCAGAAAGCACATCCTGAATGATACACCCAGGATTTGAACTCAGATCTTCTAATTCCTATTTCCAACTTCTTTTGGATAAGGACCTTAAAAAAAATAATTTATCAAGTACAGAAATAGATTCAGAGAAGACAAACTACTTTTACAAGTTCATTCAGATAATTCATTATATCAGTCAATTCAAAAAGTCTTCCCAAGTTCCACATGTGTAAAGTTCTGTGCTGAAAAATTGCAGAGTACAAATAATAGTGAAAAGTCCTAGGATCTCTGTATCTGCATTTCTCTCTATGGCCTGGAGCCACAGGCCTCCTTCTGCTGATAACATTTAACTTAGGGGCATATGAGCGTGTTCGTTGATTTGTACTCAGGATTCTTGCTTATAGCAAAAATGTGATTTAAATTCTGGGCCTGGTTAAATCATCTCATGATGAAGGATTACATGGGATTTGGAGAAATCAGTAAAAGTAATTACTGCCCAAAGTGCTAGAAAGTGTGTTAGTCTGTCAGTCATCTCCCAACTCTTTGCAACCCCATGGACCGTAGCCTGCAAGGCTCCTCTGTCCATGGTATTCTCCAGGCAAAAATATTGGAGTAGGTTGCCATTTCCTTCTCCAGGAGATCTTCCAAGCTCCATGGACTGAACCCAGGTTTCCCACATTGCAGGCAGATTATTTATTATCTGGCCCACCAGGTAGGCCCCAAAGTGTCAGAAGTATTTATTAAATCACCAAACCTCTTAGAACAGATTCTTTTCCTACTGGAGGGGGAGACTCCAGCTGACCACGGATCTTCTGGGGCCACCCACAGATTTACTTCAAAACAAAATCATGATGTTTCTCTCGTCCTCCTATGTCCAGGCCAAGTTTCCACTTGAAAAGTATTCTGTGAGTTAAGATCTTACTTAGCTCCAAAAGGTCCCTAAAAATAGCTTCACACATTTATAATAGACTTCCTTTTCAAGAAAATGTTAAAAACTCATTCTAAAAGAATCTTTGAAAAATAACATTTGTTAACATTTTTCTCAATTGAACTTTAAAAACTTAAAAAATATATAATAGACATAATACTTTCTTCAGGAGAAATAAAATCATGATATTTCTCTACATGCAAAAAACTATTTCCCCCTTTAATCAAGTTAATATAGATTGCCGTAGCAAACTGCCTTTTATTCATTTTTATTAGTTCAACATTAGCAAAGACTAGAGGACGGATAGATAATGGTGGTTACAGCTCCATATATAAATTATGTTTTTTGCGTGACATTTGGTTAAATATCATATGATGAAAGTGACTTGCAGATGCATAGGTGTTTGTGTTGTAATAATGGGCAACGAAAATTTCCTGTGAGGTCTGGACAAGGGTTGGTTTGACTAACAGCTTTCATGAAACAATGAATGTAGTAGATTCCAATTAAAATATGAAATGTGTCTCGCAAACCATGAGGCTATCATCTTAATGGTCCTGTTGTTTTCTAACTATAAAACCCAGCTAATTAACATCCCAGGGGCTAGCCACAAACCCAATTAACAAAGTAAAATAAATTACACTGAATTAAAACTGAAGACATCTATAAGAGAAAGGGAAAGACCTGCCCTTCAGGGGAGAGAGCAAATGACTTCTTTGTAGATATTTAGAAGGGGATTTCATATGTCTCCGTGAGTTAACCTCTTAGGAATTGACTGGTGTTTATATACAGGGGGTACCCTTTCCTCTAGTTTATGTTGGAAAATTTCAGCAGCTTTCCAGCAAATATCTTCTCTTGCCAAGCTCAGTCCCCAATCACCTTTTCCTTCTCACTGCAGGGCACAGTTGAACTTGTTTTTCTCTTCTCTGCACCTGTGACTACCCAATCTGTTCCTGGGGATGGTTCCTCCTTCAAGGCTGGAGCTCAACTGGGATATACTTTTCCACTATTGCTTTCCTTCTCTGAAAAGAAGCACATTTTTACTTGAACCATGTAGTGCTAAGCCTGAATGTAAATTGAAAGGAGGAAAATAAAATAACAAAACAAACTTTTAGAAAGTTAGAAAGGAAACTCAAATCTACAGAAATTGTACAGCCTCCATCTCAAACTGTAGCCTTGTCTCCCTTTTTCAGTGGTAAGGGGATTTCTCCCTTTTCACCCCTTTTCCTCTCTGCTTTTGAGTTTCCGCTCGAGCCTCATGCCAACAATTCACAATACTATTTTGAGCTCTTAATTATAGATGTTAATTAAAATCAAAATGTAAATGATATAAAGAGATCACATAAATAGAAAATTCCTTAATAAATGCAGGGAATTTAAATGAATAAAAATCTTTCAGAACAGGTGTCCTGGAAGGGTTGGAAAGATATTTTTAGACAATTCCTGCTTATTTGTGCCCACTTTGCAGCATTGCTTTTTGCAGTACCTTTTATGAATTTGTTGTTCAGTCACTAAATCATGTCCAACTTTTTACAACCCCATAGACTGTAGCATACCAGGCTTCTCTGTCCTCCTTTATCTCCCAGAGTTTGTTCAAATTCGCATCCATTGAAGCGGAGATGCTATCTAACCATCTCATCTTTTCCCACTCTTTTATCCTTTTACCCTAAATCTTTCCCAGCATCAGAGTTTTATCCAATGAGTCAGCTCTTTGCATCAAGTGACCAAAATATTGGAGGTTCACCATCAGTCCTTCCAATGAGTATTCAAGGTTGATTTTCTTTATAATTGACTGGCTTGATTTCCTTCCAGTCCAAGGGACTCTCAAGAGTCTTCTCTAGCATGCAATTTGAAAGCATCAGTTCTTCAGCTTTCAGCCTTCTTCAGCATTCAGCTCTCACATCCATACATAGTTACTGGAAAAACCATAGCTTTGACTATGTGACCTTTGTTTGCAAAGTGATGTTTCTGCATTTTAATATGCTGTCATAGCTTTGTCATAGCTTTCCTTCCAAGTAGTAAGTGTTTCTTAATTTCATGGCTGCAGTCACCATCTGCAATGATTTTAGAGCCCAAGAAAATAAAATCTGTCACTGTTTCCACTTGTTTCCCTTCTATTTGCCATGAAGTGGTGGGTCCAATATTTTGGCCACCTGATGAAAAGAACTGACCCATTTGAAAATACCCTGGTGCTGGGAAAGATTGAAGGCAGGAGGAGAAGGGGACAACAGAGGATGAGATGGTTGGGTGGCATCACTGACTTGATGGACATGAGTTTGAGCAACCTCCGGGAGTTGGTGATGGATGGGGAAGCCTGCTTTGCTGCAATCCATGGGGTCCCAAAAAGTTGGACACCACTGAGTGATTGAACTGACTGATGGGTCCAAATTACATGATCTTAGTTTTTTGTATGTTGAGTTTGAAGCCAGGTGTTTCACTCTCTTCTTTCACCTTCATCAAGATGCTGTTGAGTTCCTCTTCACTTTTTGCCATTAGAGTGGTATCATCTGTGTATCTGAGGTTATTGATATTTCTCCTGACAACCTTAATTCCAGCTTATGATTCATCCAGCCTGGCACTTTTATGGATGCAAACACACAATATGTGTGACACTAAATCTAGGGGTTGTTCTGATCATTGTAAAAATCATTCTGAGGGATCTCAGAGGACAGCAGACTCACATGCCCCTTGACTGGGTTGCCCTGGAAGCTTAGCATTCACTGTCACCCTCTGGCACCTGGCCTGCACTGACCTCTCAAAGGTTTCTAAGGGTTCTTCACATTTGTTCATTTCTTACTTGCATAGACACCTTCTGAGAATGGTTTCTGTGTTAGAATTATCATCAGCACGGAGGACACAAACGTAAAAGATGCTGAAGGACCCAAGTCAGTAAGAAGTCATTGGGTGTGCCCGGCAGGTGGACCTAAGTAAGAAAGGTGAGGAACTAAGGCTCAGTGTCAGAGGGACCCCAAGGCCAGGTGGGATGAGGCTACTGCCAAGATAGGAGATGAAAGAGTTCTGTGCAAAGGCCAGAGATTTATTTATGGAAATTGTCAGAAATAACAGCAAGGCAACGGGGAAAGTTCACAGCTTTAAGGTATAACCCTTTAATTAGAATTGCTCTTCCCTTACACTAAGGCAGGCATGTGACTTTGTACAAATTACTGAGCACTTCTGAATGTCGCCTGAAATCCACATATCATATTGTCTCTCAGGGTATTTTTGAGAGTTTCACACAATGGAACGTTGTGTGTTAGTAACTGACAGTTGTCACTGTGAGTCCAGTCCTTTGGAACAAAGTGTGAGCAAAATGTGAAGCAGACAAGATTACAAGGGAGAGAAAAGGGCTTTTCATGGCTTTCACTTTGTTGCAGGCGCAGGGTCACTGGAGACAGCTAAGAGAGGAAAAGAAAAGACACAGTGTGTATTTTAGCAAAATTTATCTGACTGCAGCATAGAGAACAATTTTTGGAGGCAGGACTAAGTGAAGATTCAAGTTAAAACCTGTCCTAGTGTTGGTGGGGAGTGACTGATGTCTGAACAGAAGCAGTGGTGAGAGAGATGGTGGAGGAAGCTGCCAAGGTATTAGAAAAGGGCAGAGGGAGAGAGAGGGAAGGAGAGAGCTGAGAGGAGCAAAGGGACTCAGTGGGATGGCGCTGATGTTAGGTAACACCATTAGATTTAGAAGTGAAGCTTAGCTCGTGAACTTGGGCAAAGAAATTTCATGTGCCATTGAAGTGATCACCACTTCTCTCAAAAAGCATATGGATATTTACATTTCACTTCTCCACCTATCTGTAATAATGTTGAGTCAATGTTTAAGTATATTAAGTCCTCCACAAACCATAAATACACCCTCAGTTTTCACTGAATAAATTGTCAAAATATAAAGTGAATGTTTAATTTGTAATTCAACTGCCCATAATTAATGATCATGGAAATGATATTTTTCAAATGTGTCCATGAAGTTGATAGCTTATGATGAATGGTGTTGGATTCGTGATCTCCAAAGGAGAAAACTTCACTTTGGGGGCCAAGACAGGGCTTCAGTCACTCGGAGCTTCGTGCAGCAAATGTTTTATTAAAGCGAAAAGGGATAGAAAACACTCTGACACAGACACCAGGAGAGGGCAGAAAGAGGCCACCTCGCTCCTTTTGGAAGGCATTTGTATACTTTTTCAATAGGTTACTCACAATAGATCAAAAGAATGTTTCAAGGTTGTAAAGATCTTACCAGGCCCACAACCCGCAACAAAAAATCTTCAGATAATAAGATTAGCCAGAAGGAATTGGTTCCTGTTAAGAAAGAGAAACATGTCCTCAATCAAGACACATTGTTGTTACATAATCATTAGCACAGAACTTAAGGAAAAACATAGCTTGAAAAACGATGCATTGTTTTGTTGTGTAATCATTAGCTCTAAGCTTAAAAAAGTTAGTCTTAGGTGAATAGATTGTTGCCATAACAGCTTAGAGCTTAAAAATGTCTTAGGTGACTAGGACAAAGAAATGTATAAATGTATATATAAATGTATATATATTTGCCCCTTCCTCCTCCTGGAGGGCCCTGAAATCCTTACCAACAACCTAATAATTAGCTCTCTCAAAATGAATCAACATTTCTTGTACACTTTTATTTTTTGCTTTCTAACTGACTTATATTCACAGTGATGGAGGTTCAGGACACACTGCCTTAAAATATCACTTAGATAAAGACAATACTGTGAAAGTGCTGCACTCAATATGCCAGCAAATTTGGAAAACTCAGCAGTGGCCACAGGACTAGAAAAGGTCAGTTTTCACTCCATTCCCAAAGAAAGGCAGTGCCAAAGAATGCTCAAAATGCCACACAATTGCACTCATCTCACAGGCTAGTAAAGTAATGCTCAAAATTCTCCAAGCCAGGCTTCAGCAATATATGAACTGTGACCTTCCATATGTTCAAGCTGGATTTAGAAAGGGCAGAGGAACCAGAGATCAAATTGCCAAGATCTATTGGATAATTGAACAAGCAAGAGAGTTCCAGAAAAACACCTACTTCTGTTTTATTGACTATGTCAAAGCCTTTGACTGTGTGGATCACAATAAACTGTGGAAAATTCTGAAAGAGATGGGAATACCAGAACACCTGGCCTGCCTCCTGAGAAATCTGTATGCAGGCCAAGAAGCAACATTTAGAACTGGACATGGGAAAATATACTGGTTCCAATTTGGGAAAGGACTACATCGAGGCAGAATATTGTCACTCTCCTCATTTAACTTCTATGCAGAGTACATCATGCAAAATGCTGGGCTGGATGAAGCACAAGCTGGAATCAAGATTAATGGGAGATATATCAATAACCTCAGATATGCAG
Organism: Nanger dama; assembly: GCA_917880005.1. Classification (NCBI taxonomy): domain Eukaryota; kingdom Metazoa; phylum Chordata; class Mammalia; order Artiodactyla; family Bovidae; genus Nanger; species Nanger dama. The sequence goes on along the minus strand of CAKJTW010000044.1, from coordinate 2,858,942 downwards.
ATGACACTACCCTTATGGCAGAAAGTGAAGAAGAACTAAAGAACCTCTTGATGAAAGTGAAAGAGGAAAGTGAAAAAGTTGACCTAAACAACATCAGAAAACTAAGATCATGGCATCTGGTCCCATCACTTCATGGCAAATAGACAGGGCATCAGTGGTAACAGTGGCTGACTTTATTTTGGGGGGCTCCAAAATCGCTGCAGATGGTGATTACAGCCATGAAATTAAAAGACACTTACTCCTTGGAAGGAAAGTTATGACCAACCTAGACAGCATATTAAAAAGCAGAGACATGACTTTGCCAACAAAGGTCCATCTAGTCAAGGCTATGGGTTTTCCAGTAGTCATGTATGGATGTAAGAGTTGGACTATAAAGAAAGATGAGTGCTGAAGAATTGATGCTTTTTAACTATGGTGTTGGAGAAGACTCTTGAGAGCCCCTTGGACAGCAAGAAGATCCAAACAGTCAATCCTAAAGGAAATCAGTCCTGAATATTCATTGGAAGGACCAATGCTGAAGCTGAAACTCCAATACTTTGGCCACCTGATGCAAAGAACTGACTCATATGATAAAACCCTGATACTGGGTAAAATTGAAGGCAGGAGGAGAAGGGGACAACAGAGGGCAAGACAGTTGGATGGCATCAGTGAATCAAGGGACATGAGTTTGGGGAGACTCTGGGATTTGTTGATGGAAAGGGAGGCCTGGCATGCTGCAGTTCATGGGTCGTAAAGAGTCAGACACAACTGAGCAACTGAGCGGAACTGAACTGAGAGTGCAGCACTTTAACAGCATCATCCTTAAGGCTTTGAAATAGCTCAACGAATTCCATCACCTCCACTAGCTTTCTTTTACTGATGATTCCTAAGGCCCTCTTGACTTTGCACTCCAGGATGTCATGCTCTAGGTGAGTGATCACAACATCATGGTTATCTGGGTCATGAAGATCATTTTTATATCATTCTGTGTTCTTGCCACCTCTTGTTAATATCTTCTGCTTCTGTTAGGTCCATACTGTTTCTGTCCTTTATTGTGCCCATCTTTGCATGAAATGTTCCCTTTGCATCTCTAATTTTCTTGAAGAGATCCCTGGTCTTTCCCATTCTATTGTTTTCCCCTACTTCTTTGCATTTATTGCTATGGGAGGCTTTCTTTTCTCTCCTTGCTATTCTTTGGAAGTCTTTATTCAAATGGGTGTCTTTCCTTTTCCCCTTTTCCTTTAGCTTCTCTTCTTTTCTCAGCTATTTTTAATGCCTCCTCAGACAACCATTTTGCCTTTTGCATTTGCTTTTCTTGGGGATGGCCTTGATCATTGCCTCCTGTGCAATTTCATGAACCTTCATCCTTAGTTCTTCAGGCAGTCTGTCTATCAGATTGAACCCCTTGAATCTCTTTGTCACTTCCACTGTATAATCATAAGGGATTTGATTTAAGCCATACTTAAATGGTCTAGTGGTTTCCCCTACTTTCATCAATTTAAGTTTTGATTTTGTAGTAATGAGTTCATGATCTGTGCCATAGTCAGCTCCTGGTCTTGCTTTTGCTGACTATATTGACCTTCTTCATCTTTAGTTGCAAAGAATGTAACAGTGAACAAAAATGTATAAATTATTATCTTGAAAGAAGTAAATGATAAATGCTAATGCAAAATAGTATCTTTTAAGTTGAAAAAAAAATAGTATCACATGTAACAGTGTGCTGTTTACTAACTATAGGCTGTTAGTAGCAACTATTTTCTGATCTACAGATCCAAGACAGTGATATATTTATTTTGTGCAATTTGATGTGTTTATTTATAAAGAGAAGTTAAAGACTAAAAAGTGAATATTTTATTTACTATTTGGAAGGAAAGATATTGTAATGTGGGGCTTCCCAGGAGGTGCAGCAGGAAAGAGTCCATCTGCCAGTGTGGGAGACACGGGTTCCATCCCTGGGTTGGGAGGTAAGCAATGGCAACCATTGCGATATCCTTGCCTGAGTCACAGTCAGGTGTGACTGAGCACGCTGGAGGCAGTATGTGAGGTACCCACTTGAGAGCAACCTAGGGTGTGTGCCCATGTGGAAGCCTCTCTGGAAGGAGGACCACAAGCAGGGCTGAGAGTCACAATATTTCTTCAAAACCTGGGTGAGAAGAGGGTTATGTGATATGGTTAGATTTCTTGACATTCCATAACATTTTAGAACTAAAATCTTCCTACTCTCTGAAATGTCCTTCCCTCCTTTCTTTTCTGTTTTTCTTACAAAACCAATTTAAATATTTCTCTCACAACAAAAATAACTCTACAGTTCCAGAGTGAGTTCTCTGTCCTCCAAGCACATTCACTAAATTTATTCTTATCCTTAAAAAGCACATACAACAGTCCATCAGGGTATATACATCCATACCTTTCTTTTACCCGAAAACTGATAGCCTTTTTTTCTTTAATGAAGTATAGTTGATTACAATGTTGTATTAGATTCTGGTAACCCTTTGTACAGCAAAGTGTTTCAGATACGTGTGTGTGTGTTGTTGTTGTTGTTTAGTCACCTAGTTGTGTGCAACTCTTTATGACCCCATGGACTGCAGCATGCGAGGCCTCCCTGTCCCTCACCATCTCCCAGAGTTTGCCCAAGTTCATAATCATTGCATCAGGATACCATCCAGCTGTCTCAGTCTTTGACTCTTCTCCTTCTGCCCTCAGTTCAAATCAGATGACCAAAATACTGGAGCTTCAGCATCAGTCCTTCAAGTGAATATTCAGGGCTGATCTCCCTGAAGATTAACTGGTCTGATCTCCTTGCTGTCCAAGGGACTTTCAGGAATCTTCTCCAGCACCATAGTTCAAAGGCATTTATTCTTTGGTGTTCTGCCTTATTTATGGTCCAGCTCTCACGACAGTACATGACCACTGGGAAGGCCATAGCCTTAACTATACAGACCTTTGTAAGCCACAGCATTTCAACACACTGTAGGTTTGTCATTACTTTCCTGCCAGGAAGCAATTGTCTTCTGATTTCATGGCCCATTTGACTTCACATTCCAAGATGTCTGGCTCTAGGTAAGTGATCACATCATCGTGATTATCTGGGTCGTGAAGATCTTTTCTGTACAGTTCTTCTGTGTATTCTTGCCACCTCTTCTTAATATCTTCTGCTCTGTTAGGTCCAGACCATTTCTGTCCTTTATCAAGCCCATCTTTGCATGAAATGTTCCCTTGGTATCTCTAATTTTCTTGAAGGGGTCTCTAGTCTTTCCCATTCTGTTCTTTTCCTCTGTTTCTTTGAATTGATCACTGAAGAAGGCTTTCTTATCTGATCTTGCTGTTCTTTGGAACTCTGCATTCAGATGCTTATATCTTTCTTTTTCTCCTTTGCTTTTCACTTCTCTTCTTTTTACAGCTATTTGTAAGGCCTCCCAGACAGCTATTTTGCTTTTTGCATTTCTTTTCCATAGGGATGGTCTTGATCCCTGTCTCCTGTACAGTGTCACAAACTCTGTCCATAGTTCATCAGGCACTCTATCTATCAGATCTAGGCTCTCAAATCTATTTCTCACTTCCACTGTATAATCAATCATAAGGATTAGATTTAGGTCATACCTGAATGGTCTAGTGATTTCCCCTACTTTCTTCAGTTTAAGTCTGAATTTGGCAGTCTACAAGGTCACAAAAGTCAAACATGACAGAAGCGACTTAGCACGCAGCATGAAAGTCATACCATCTGACCTTGTGTATGGCACAAGCATGCAAAGTGAAAGTGAAAGTCACTGAGTCATGTCCGACTTTGACACCATGGACTATCCAGTTCATGGAATTCTGTAGGCCAGAATACTAGAGTGAGTAACCACTCCCTTCTCCAGGGTATCTTCCCAATCCAGGGTGGAGTCTTTACCAGCTAAGTCACAAGGGAAGCCCAAGAGTACTGGAGTGGGTAGCCTATCCCTTCTCCAGCAGATCTTACTGACCCAGGAATTGAACCAGGGTCTCCTGTATTGCAGGCAGATTCTTTACCAGCTGAGCTATCAGGGAAGTCCTGAAGTATGAACTGAAACATGTTGCAAAGCATTAAAAAAAAAAAAAACCACTGAGGAAGTTCACCATCATGGGACAGATTCCAGGGTAAAAAGTTTGTTGGGGTCTGTGGCTTGAGCAAAGTCTAGTTCTAATTTTAGAGCTAGGGCTTCCCTGGTGGCTCAGTGCTAAAGAACACACCTGCCAATGCAGGAGACATGGGTTCAACCTTAGGGTCAGGAAGATCCCCTGGAAAAGGAAATTACAACCAACTCCAGTATTCTTGCCTAGGAAATATCATGGACAGAAGAGCCTGGTAGGCTGCAGTTCATGGAGTCACAAAGGAGTCAGATATGACTTAGTGACTAAACAACAATTTTAGAGTCAGGTAAAGAATTTTCCACTTGGAATTATAAAATGGACTTGATCTTGATATTAGACATAATGTCTATGATCATTTCCCAAAGGGATGGATAAAATCCTTTTATTGAACTGAATATTCAATGAAATAAATAATATGATTTCAAAAACACATTTTCATATGTGTAGAACCCACCAATAATTATTTGGCATAAAGCTGGATTCAAATGCTTTTGTACACCTTCTTTTTTTTTCATATCAATATATTTTTCAGAAAGCTTAATGACTTGCAGCAAAGGAAAAGCACACAGTTTTCTGGTGATGATAGAACTGAACATGCATGGGAGGCAGAAAGGGCTGCCAAAGGAAAATAAACTGATAAGTTAGCCTCAGAAAATGACAAAGGATTAATCTACAAAATATATAAGCAGCTCATACAGTTCAATGTCACAAAAACAAATAGCACAATCAAAAAATGTGCAGAAGACCTAAACAGGCATTTCCAACAAACACTTGAAAAGATGCTCAACGTCGCTCATTTAGAGAGATGCAGATAAAAACTACAGTATCATCTCATACCAATCATAATGAGCCTCATCAGAAAAACTACAAGCAATAAATGCTGGAGAGGATGTGGAGAAAAGAGAATCTTGCTGTACTGTTGGTGGGAATACAAATTGGTACAGTTACTGTGGAGGACATTATGAAGATTCCTTAAAAACTAGGACTAAAACTCACATATGACCTAGCAATCCCATTACTGGACATGTACCTTGAGAAAACTACAATTCAAAATGATACATGCATCCCAATATTCATTGCAGCAGTATTTACATTAGCCAGGACATGGAAGCAACTTAGATGTCCATCAACAATGAATGGATAAGGAGGCTGTGGTACATATATACAAAGGGATATTATTCAGCCATAAAAAGGAACAAATTTAAGTCAGTTATAGTGAGGTAAATGAGTCTAGAGCCTCTTATGCAGAGTGAAGTAAGTCAGAAAGACAAAGTCAAGTATGGTGTGAAGTGAGGTGAAAGTTGCTCAGTTGTATCCTACTCTTTGAGATCCCATGGACTATACAGTAAATGGAATTCTCCAGGCCAGATTGGGTAGCATTTCCCTTATACATATGTATGAAATTTAGAAAAATAGTTTGATGATGATGAACCTATTTGCAGAGAAGAAATGGAGACATAGATGTAGATAACAGACTGGTGAACACAGGCAGGAAGGAGAGAGTGGGGCAAATTGAATAAGTAACTTTGACATATAAACACTATTGTAAGACCTCGCGGCCTTTTCTCAGGACCTGTCGCTCCAAAGACCACAATGGCTCGAATTCGATGCAATAAGCAAGAGGATTTATTTAAGCCGGCGCGCCGGGTTCAGTCTCCTGGGGAAGAGTGAACCCCTAGTGTCAGTAGTGAGGGTTTTTATACAAAAATCACAGGCAGGTGGGGATGGAGTCGGGTTATGGGATACATTGAAGTAGAGGCCATAGGTGCGGGGGACACGCTTGATTGGTGGGAAAACTTACAGAGAGCAACTAAGTTGAAACAGAGAAAGCTATTTTCTGGGAGGCTATGTCCTTGCCTCCCGATAAGGAGAAAACTATTTTCTGGGAGGCTATGGCTTGCCTCCTGAGCTTAAATTTTTAATCTAAGTTCTTCATTCCCCTCTTCTTTTTGTTCATGATTTCAATCCTGAAATCACAGATCGAAGTTTTCTTAGGGGATTGCTGCATATATAGGGTAACATAAACAATCAAGTCTACATGGTTTCTAGCATTTACATCATCATCAGAAAAACAGTTACCAAGCTCCCATTATTGTGTGCAGAACATAGTACCCCTGCCTTCGAAGTATAGCAGGTACCAGGCCAAGCAGCTCCCAGGACTTAACCCATTACAGGCTGTCCCCCGCAGCCCTCCCTTCTTCATCTTTTAGAAGCTCCAGAAGATGATGATGCTGTAGCGTGTTGCGGTGAACGAGCATCTTTATGTGCAGAAATTCCTTTACAATGCCCCTAATTAGGCATGGCGCAAGACACATCAGGGCCAGGATAGTAGCTGATATGACACCCACAGCCACCATGTTCTGCCACACAGAATTAAGACTGGGAAAGTGAGAGAACAGATTTTTTACGAAATTTTCAGCAGTTTGGGCAATATCCAAAGTAGCTTTGGGTGCATTTTCTATATCCAATATTTCATTATGTAACTGCAATAAATCAAGAGAAATATTAGAGTTATACCACACACCTTGCAAATGTTTTTTGATTTTCTCCCACGGGAAGTCAGATATATTATAAGGCTTTTTCGTGACACAGATCCACTTATAATTAGCATGGCATTGAATCTTCATTCTAAGATCTAAGCTTTGAACTTCTTCTCCTAAGATTCTGAGGGTATCATATAAAGCAGCCAGCTTATTTTCTATTTTTTTGTCAATACCTTCCTGAGTTCCCATAACTCTTGTGACATTATAAGACAGAGAATCAACAACCTCAGCGTCCTGAATAGACTGAGCAAGAGAAACAGAGGCAGTAACAGCTGTTGCTATTAGAGTAATCAAAGATATTACTCCTGAAACAATTAATCCCAGGCCTCGTTTAGAGCGGCCGAGGGCTGTATTGATTTGTTGTAATAATTGTAGTGCCGTTTCATCATACCAATCTTCTTCTATTTTGACAGGAAGCATAATGAAAGCTGGTTGTTTTACTACCAATATTTGTTGTCCTTTGCTAACGCCTCTGATACAGTTAGTAAGAATACAATCAAAACAAGACATATGATAAACACTTTGAATGATTTTGACAGAAACATTTCCAATTAAAATCATAAAGGGATATGGCACACATGATCTAGGATATCTATATCCAGTAACCCCTGTATCTCCATATTTTGTTCCACTCCTATTAGCCTGTCGATATAACATGATGCCAGGGCCAAAAGCAGCTAAAAGCTTCAAATCTCCGTTTGAAATGTCTGACGATGTCCGAGTGTCAGGATAGGAGGGTGCTGTCCTCTGTATTCAGGAAAGTCCGGGGCTCCTCCAGGTGCCCAGTCCCAAAGATAAACACTATTATTATTATTGATGTTATAAACAGTGGCATTGCGTCCCCTGCACAAAGTCCATGGCACATCCATTCCCACACCGAAGCTCAATTTCCCGAATGCATCACCACAGTAGGGTATACTTAAAGGCCCCACACCCTTGTGATGGGAAATAGCCCCAGCGTCATTAGTAATCCCAGAAATAGTTACACGAGGGTAGGAAGTGACAGGGGAGATATTTACGCAATAAGGCTTAGAAACATTATATGAAAAACACATAGGAAACCATGAAGAAAGTCCATAGAAGGAAATATTAGCTTGTTGGTGTTGAATGTGTGCATCAGAAATTCCTCCAAGAAGCGCAGTATCATTCACGTACACCGGCAATGTATCTTCATCCCATCCTACAGGTTGAAGCATAGGAGGGTCAGGCACATAGGCCCAATACGTATGAGCAGCTCCTTGATGCAGAGTCAGGAGGTTTAGGTAGAGGATGATTAAGATTCCAGTGATCGACAGAGCTTGAGCTTTAAAGGGTGTGGGGTACTGTGTGCCCTCCATCGAGGCGTTGGTTCTGGTGCAGCTTTGACGTGGGAGGCGTGGATCCAGGATGAGATTCCGTCAACCTTGATGGCGGTGGGAGTCGTGAGCAGGACGATGTAGGGTCCTTTCCACCTGGGCTCTAGATTGTGCTGCCGATGTCGACGAACGTATACGGAGTCTCCCACCTGGAACGTATGGGCCTCTTCTGGGGTACCGGGTTGGTAAGCTGCAGCAAGCTGAGTCCACACTTCTTTTGAACCAGCTGGAGTCCCTTTAGCCTAGCACACAGATCACCATTGTTAAAGTTTCGGGGGTCGAATCCCTCTCTAAGTGTCAATATGGGGGTGCCCCATACAGAATTTCACAAGGGGTGAGACCAAAGTGAGAGGGTGTGTTTCTCACTCGGAACAGAGCCAGAGGAAGGAGCACCGTCCAATCAGTACCGCCAGTCTCTAAGGACAATTTAGTTAGGGTCTCTTTTAGAGTTCTATTCATCCTCTCTACCTGTCCTGAACTCTGGGGCCTATATGCACAATGTAATTTCCAATCGGTCCCCAGGAACTTAGCTAATTCCTGACTTATCTGGGCAGTAAAAGCCGGCCCATTATCTGACCCTAACGTCTTTGGCGCTCCGAAGCGCGGAAAAATCTCTTCTAAAATTTTTTAGCTACTATAAGAGCACTTTCGTTTTTGGTGGGGAATGCTTCCACCCATCCTGAGAAGGTATCCACAAAGACCAGCAGATATTTATTGCCATACCACGCAGGACATACCTCGGTGAAGTCTACTTCCCAATAAGCTCCCGGCCGGTCTCCACGTAGCCGTTTACCTTGACCCGTCTTGTTCCGGCCGGCATTTACCTCTTGACAAGGTTTACAGCTCAGGACAACTTGCTCAGCCAATTTGGAAAGTCCCGGCACCTTATATCCTGCTTTAATTAAAAGAGAGACTAATCTTTTAGCTCCTAAGTGAGTCCAGTAATGCATTTGTTTTAACATCTCTTTAGCCTCTCCTTCCACCATAGTCTGTTTCTCTTGCTGCAGAGAGGAACTGTTCTCACTGTTTGAGCATACCACCAACAGCCCCGATGGCTCATCTTCTGTCGCCACCTCCCGTGCCGTTCGATCAGCCATATTGTTTCCCTCTGTTATCGGGATTGGTCTCTTTGATGTCCAGGGCAGTGGATTATACTGACCCTTTTGGGCAACATCAGCGCAGCCAACAATGCCAAGATTTCATCTTTGTTTCTAATCTCCTCTCCGGCCGACGTGAGCAACCCCCTCTGCTGGTAACTAGCCCAGGGACATGCGCGGTTGAAGGCATATCTGCTGTCAGTGTAAACATTAGCCTTTCTCCCCGTGACAGCTCCAGGGCCTTTGTGAGGGCAATCGGCTCGGCTTTTGGGCTGAGGTGCCTTGAGGAAGGGCAGCCGCCCAGATTACCTCAGTTCCATCTACCACCGCCGCCCCTGCCCGCCGCTTACCGTCTGCGAGGAAACTACTCCCATCCGTGTACCATGTCACCTCGGCATCCTGGAGCGGCTGGTCTATCAGGTCTTGGCGAACTCCGTGTACTCCTGCCAATATCTCTTGGCAGTTGTGTATCACCTCGGATTGGCTGGGGTCAGGCAGCAGCGTGGCAGGGTTGAGTCCCGTGGCCGGTGCGAACCTAATTCGCTCTGAGTCTAGAAGCAGTGTCTGATAATGGGTCATTCTGGCGTTGGTCAGCCATCTCTCGGGGGGTTGTCGAATCACACTTTCTAGAGCGTGGGGTGCAGTAATGACCAGATTCTGTCCCAAGGTCAGCTTGTCTGCATCTTTCACTAGGACTGCCACAGCTGCCACTATTCGCAAGCAACTGGGCCAGCCGGCAGCCACAGGGTCCAGTTTCTTTGACAGATATGCCACAGGCCGGTTCCATGGTCCCAGTTTTTGAGTGAGGACGCCTTTTGCAATGCCATTATGTTCAGCCACATAGAGATGAAATGGCTTATTTACATCTGGGAGTCCCAGTGCAGGAGCTGACAACAGGGCACGCTTAATGTTGTCAAAAGCCTTCTGCTCATTTTCTCCCCCAGACGAAGGGTGTACTGCCCTTCGTAAGGGGATACAAGGGAGAGGCCATCTCTGCAAACCCCGGGATCCAGAGCCTGCAGAACCCTGCAGTTCCCAGAAACTCCCTGACCTGCCGATGGTTCTCGGGGGGCTGGTATTCTGGCTACTGCCTCTTTCCTGGCTTCCGTAAGCCATCGCCTCCCGTCCCTGAGTTGATACCCCAGGTAACTGACCTGCTGCTGGCAGATCTGGGCCTTCTTGGCAGAGGCACGGTAACCGAGGGTGCCAAGCTCGGTCAGCAGGGTCTCAGTCCCCTTAGTGCATTCTTCTGCAGTATCAGCAGCCAGGAGTAAATCATCTACATATTGGAGTAAAGTTACCTGGGGGTTTGTGGCACGGAAATGTGCGAGGTCCTGGTGGAGGGCTTCGTTGAAGATGGTTGGCGAGTTTTTGAACCCTTGTGGCAGTCTAGTCCACGTTAGCTGTCCGGAGAGTCCTGTTAGGGGGTCCTTCCACTCAAAGGCGAAAATAGGCTGGCTAATGGGGCTAAGTCGTAAGCAGAAGAAGGCATCTTTTAAGTCCAAGACAGTATACCATTTTCGACTGGGGGAAGAGTGCTCAACAGATTATAGGGGTTGGGCACCGTTGGGTGTAAGTCGGACACCCGCTTGTTGACTTCTCTCAGGTCCTGTACAGGCCGGTATTCGCCCGTCCCAGGTTTCCGGACCGGAAGCAGCGGGGTGTTCCAGGCCGATTGGCACCTTATTAAAATTCCCAGGTCAAGGAACCTTTGGATGTGTGGGCGAATTCCGTCTCGAGCCTCCGTACTCATCGGGTACTGGAGGACAGAGATGGGGGTAGAGGAGGCCTTGATTTCTACCACCACTGGGGGCTGGCGGATGGCCATTCCCATGCCCGAAACTTCAGCCCAAGCTAGAGGAATTTTAGCCATCGAGTCCTGCATATTTACGGTCTCAAAGGAAGGGCTCTCATACAGCCTATATTCATCCTCTAGCTTCAGGGTCAAGACTTGTAATGGCCTCCCTTCCCCATCCGTCACCGTGGTTCCTTCGGTGTGAAAATGGATCTGAGCCCCCACCTTCGTGAGCAAGTCCCGTCCCAGAAGGGGGTAAGGGCATTCAGGGATCACAAGGAACGAGTGGGATACCCGGCCCACGCCGAGGTCCACTGTTCTTCGGGTAGTCCATGGGTATTGTCGATACCCTGTAGCGCCCTGAACCCATGCCTTTTTTGTAGACAGCGTCCCTTCTGACTGTAATAGGACGGGATGCTGGGCTCCTGTGTCTACCAGGAACTGTACAGGCTTCCTCTCCACCTTTAAAGTTACCCTAGGCTCGGGGAGGGGATCCGAGCCCCGTCTCCCCTAATCTTCAAGAGTTAAAACTTTGTCTGGGGTGGAGGATCTTCCCCTCTTCTTCTTGGGGCACTCCCGGAGCCAGTGCCCTTTTTCTTTGCAATAGGCGCACTGATCTTTATCCAATGATGGTCTGGCCCCTGCCCTGCTTTTGTTGCGGTCTCTCGACTCAGTTCTATTATCTCTCCTTCCTTCTCTAATTACTGTGGTCAAAATTTTTGCTAGGCCTTTTGTTTGTCTTCTTTCTCTTTCTATTTCTCGTTCATTCTGCTCTCGCATCTTTCTTTCCTCTCTCTCTTCTTCTGTTTCCCTTTTATTGAACACCTTATCTGCTTCTCTGACCAGATCTTGAAGAGAGAATCCCTGTAACCCATCTAATCTCTGCAACTTTCTTTTGATATCTAAAGCTGACTGATCAATAAAAGCCATGGCCACAGTAGCCTTATGTTCCTCAGATGTGGGATCATAGGGAGTACATCTTTTGAATGCCTCCATCAATCTGTCTAGAAATACAGTAGGCGACTCAGTAGGCCCTTGAGTCACTTCTCTTACCTTAGTCAAATTGGTGGGGCACCTTGCTGCCCCCTCGGAGACCCGCCACCAGAGCCTGGCGATAGACCCTCAGGTGCTCCTTACCTGCTGGGGAATTGTAGTCCCAATTAGGTCTCGTCAGCGGGAAGCCAGCGTCTATCTCATTAGGAAGCGCTGTGGGACGTCCGTCATCCCCTGGCACATTTTTGCGAGCCTCCAACAGTACTCGCTGTCTCTCTTCTGTAGTGAGCAAGGTCTGCAACAATTGCTGACAATCATCGCAAGTGGGCTGATGTGAGAAAACAAGAGATTCTATCAAAGAGGTCAGCGCCTGGGGGTTATCAGAAAAAGAGGGGTTATTATTTTTCCAGTTGTAAAGGTCAGAGGCAGAGAATGGCCAATATTGAAGTGGCCGAATCCCGTGGTCATCGGGGGCCCATTCTCTCGAAGGGGAAGAGCGGTGGAGTCTGGGGTAGCAGCCCTATGGCTACGCGTCCCTGCTGCCGGGCCCATCTCCCCCCTTCCCTAGGCTGTTCAGGCGGGACAGTTGGTTGTGTCACCTGGGGCGCAGGAGGCGGGATCAGTGCCGGCGGATAAGGTGGGGGAGAGTCTAGGAGCAAGAGATCAGTCTGTGTATCTGGATATATATTCCTGACAGGAGTCCTTGTTTCTTCTTTTTTGCTGTGGAAGTTAAAGCAAGGATTCCTGTAACGGATTCCAGTGGCTTTCCTGTGGAGAGAACAAAGGGTCGAACCCATGCTGGGGGGTACGGATTAAGTCTTCCCAAACCAAAATGTATGGCACCTGGTCCGGGTGCCCGGCAGTAGCAGCAATTGCAGTCTTGACCTGTTTAACCTGTTCTAAAGAGAACGAGCCCTCTGGCGGCCAGCCGGTATTAAGGCCGGGCCAATCTACTGCACACAAGCTCTGCCATTTGCTTTTTTCACTGCCACTGAGAGCCAGTGGGCCCGATTTTTCACTTCTGTCCAATGATCTATTGTCAGAGACAAAGGGGTCGTTACAGTCTGTCCCATCGTTGGTTTGTCAAAACAAAGAACAAAACAAACAAATACTGGAGCACAGAGTAAGGCAAGTAAAATTCACCAAAGTGGCAGAAAAATCAGACAAAAGTAGCTGCTGCAAGTTTCGCCCCTAGGCAAGCCTTCTAGACAGACAAGCTTCTCAGCTTTACGGACAGGCTATTCCAGAGACTTCACTTAATTCAGATTCAGATGGAGGGGAGTCGTCACGACCCCCTCTCCCAGATTGGCGCCCCCTATTCAGATTCAGATGGAGGGAGTCGTCACGACCCCCCTCCCAGATTGGCGATCCCAGCGTCCCGGGACTCGCCGCAGATGGGGCAGCGGACTGACAGATGCGTACGCACAGAACCTTGCTTCAGCAGCTAGAGGAAACTGAAGGAGAGAGAGAGAGATTATTGAGGATAGCCACCAAAAAATCCTACCGGCAAAGGTGGCGGCCAGAGAGGTGGACTTATGGCGTGCTTTAAGACCACTCGTGTGCCTAAATCGTTGCACGGAAGTTTTCTTGCTGGGGGCGGGGCGCCCTAGCGGCTTCTAGCCCGTTCCGTGACCCCCTTATCCTGTCACGGGAGTCTTCAAGTGGCAGGCGCCCTAGTGGCTCTTAAGTGCCTGACCCGTGCCCACAGTAATATCAGGCCGTATCCTCGAATGAGAGAGACAGGGAAGTTTCACCCAGCCGGGCGGTAGTTACTGGGGCACACCTGTTGTGAGGCCTTCAAAGTCCACCAGGGAGTTGCCCTGGCCAGGACTAATCGGTTGCCCCACAACCGTCTGCCTGTTCACTGAAACTTCCGAAAAATAGAGTCAAACGGCAGGAAGGGAAAGTAACACAATACAGATTTAACACAGAACAGACAAACTCACACAGAGACACGACACAGGACAGAATCGCTCGAGCGTACCTCCGAATCCAGAAGCCAAAGAGTCTGAGCGAGCGAGGCAGATCCCAGACGAGCCCCCAAATGTAAGACCTCGCGGCCTTTTCTCAGGACCTGTCGCTCCAAAGACCACAATGGCTCGAATTCGATGCAATAAGCAAGAGGATTTATTTAAGCCGGTGCGCCGGGGTTCAGTCTCCTGGGGAAGAGTGAACCCCCTAGTGTCAGTAGTGAGGGGTTTTTATACAAAAATCACAGGCAGGTGGGGATGGAGTCGGGTTATGGGATACATTGAAGTAGAGGCCATAGGTGCGGGGGATACGCTTGATTGGTGGGAAAACTTAAAGAGAGCAACTAAGTTGAAACAGAGAAAGCTATTTTCTGGGAGGCTATGTCCTTGCCTCCCGATAAGGAGAAAACTATTTTCTGGGAGGCTATGGCCTTGCCTCCTGAGCTTAAATTTTTAATCTAAGTTCTTCACTATCACATGGAAAATAGGTAACAATTGGGAAGCTGCTGTATAACAAGACAGCCTGGTGCTCTGTGATGACCTCGAGGAGTATGGCAGAGACTACCACAATATTGTAAAGTAATTATCTTCCAATTAAAAAGAAAAGAAATTCCTCTCCATTTTTGGCTTTGGGTTTCTCATCCATAGAAGCAGCCTTCCTGAGGGAAGTTTTGTTACCAAGTCCAGGCTTGCTCTGTGTGCTGCCCAATGGCCAATGAATTGAAGACAAGGTGCTGAGGCAAGAAAAACGACTTTATTTGGAGAGCTCACTGACCAAGTAGATGGGTGACTAATGTTCTCAAAATAACCATCTCGTCAGAGTCTGGATGTCAGGTACTTTTACAGATCAGAGATGGGAAGTGAGGAAACAAGGTAAAAAGGTCATTAACCTTGCAAATAGCTCCTAAAATGATAAGCCACAGGCAGGGTATGTGTTAATTTCTTCCTTCCTGTCATCCACAGGTGGATAGGGTTCTGAACAAAGGCACTTTAACATTCGGGCAGAGGGGCAGGATTTTCTCAGGATGGCCATTGTGTGTTACTATAATCACAAAAGCAAGACAAAGAAAGTTCCAGCATTAAGTCTGAACTGGCTTTTCCCTGCAACATTTTCACAGAAGACTGTTTTCACAGGATGTTAGTAGTACCTGTATAGTTGTCACATGCATCTAGAGAAAACTAGGGGTAGACAAAGGTGTTACTGGTACAGTTCCTCACACCTGATGTGTGTGACCTCATGTGGCTGGAAAATGCTTCACACCAAATTCACAAACCTGCCCAGGAAATGCCTCTCTGAGACATAGTATGCAGTGTCTCCCAAACTTTCAAAATAAGGTTATTTTGAAATGATCTTCATTCATTTGGAATAGGCTTCATTCAGCTTCCATTAACTTCCCTGAGTTTTGAAGGGCAGTTTCAAATAGATGCTAATCAGGGAAGATACAGAGAGAAGGGAGAAGCAATC
Organism: Nanger dama; assembly: GCA_917880005.1. Classification (NCBI taxonomy): domain Eukaryota; kingdom Metazoa; phylum Chordata; class Mammalia; order Artiodactyla; family Bovidae; genus Nanger; species Nanger dama. The sequence goes on along the minus strand of CAKJTW010000044.1, from coordinate 2,843,632 downwards.
AAGAAGCAATAGTACAGCCTTGGGGCAGAGTCCTCGTTCCCCCTCAAGGGATACACAATATCTTTTGAGAGATATCTCTGAGATGTTTGTACCTACTGAAACACATACCAGGTGGAAGAAGCTAGCTACGCTGCTCACAAGCAGTAGACACCAGACCAGTTGGAACCAGAAGGTTAATGATGCTGATGATTACCTCACAAACAACCAAGCAAAAGACTGTTCACAATTTTGAATTATTACTATAAATTGCTCACTACACTCTTCAGGTCAGTTCAGTTCAGGTCAGTCTTTCAGTCATGTCCGACTCTTTGTGATCCCATGGACTGCAGCACACCAGTCTTCCCTGTCCGTCACCAACTCCATGAGCTTGCTCAAACTCATGTGCATTGAGTCGATGATACCATCCAACTACCTCATCCTCTGCTGTCCTCTTCTCCTCTTGCCTTCAGTCTTTCCCACCATCAAGGTCTCTTGCAGTGAGTCAGTTCTTCGCATCAGGTGGCCAAACTATTGGAGCTTCAGCTTCAGAATCAGTCCTACCAATAAATATTCAGGACTGGTTTCCTTTAGGACTGAATGATCTCCCTGCAGTCCAACAGACTCTCAAGAGTCTTCTCCAACACAAAAGTTCAAAAACGCCAGTTCTTCAGTGCTCAGCTTTCTTTATGGTACAACTCTCACATCCATACTTGACTACTGGAAAAACCATAGCTTTGACTAGATAGATTTTTGTTGGTAAAGTAATGTCTCTGCTTTTTAATGTGCTGACTAAGTTGGTCATAGTTTTCTTCCAAGGAGCAAGTGTCTTAATTTCATGGCTGCAGTCACTGTCCACAGTGACTTTGGAGCCCTAAAATAAAGTCTGTCACTGTTTCCATTGTTTCCCCATCAACGTGCATGAAGTGATGGGACCAGATGCCATGATCTTAGTTTTTTGAATGTTCAGTTTTAAGGCAGCTTTTTCACTCTCCTCTTTCACTTTAATCAAGAGGCTCTTTAGTTCCTTTTCACTTTCTGCCATAAGGGTGGTGTCATCTGCATATCTGAGGTTATTGATATTTCTCCTGGCAATCTTGATTCCAGCTGTGTTTCAGACAGCCTGGTATTTCACATGATGTACTCTGCATATAAGTTAACTAAGCAGAGTGACAATATACAGCCTTGATGTACTCCTTTTCCAATTTGGGACCAGTCTGTTGTTTTATGTCCAGTTCTAACTGTTGCTTCTTGACCTGCATACAGGTTCTTCAAAAGGCAGGTCAGGTGGTCTGGTATTCCCATCTCTTTCAGAATTTTCCACAATTTATTGTGATCCACACAGTCAAAGGCTTTGCTTCTAAGTCACTTCAGTCATGTCCGACTCTGTGTGACCCCATAGACGGCAGCCCACCAGGCTCCCCCCGTCCCTGGGATTCTCCAGGCAAGAACACTGGAGTGTGTTGTCATTTCCTTCTCCAGTGCATGAAAGTGAAAAGTGAAAGTGAAGTCGCTCAGTCGTGTCCGACTGTTCGTGACCCCATGGACTGCAGCCCACCAGGCTCCCTGTCCATGGGATTTTCCAGGCAAGAGTACTGGAGTGGGTTGCCATTGCCTTCTCCGGTCAAAGGCTTTGGTGTAGTCAATTAGCAGAAGTAGATGTTTTTCTGGAACTCTCTTACATTTTCAATGATCCAGCGGATGTTGACAACTGGATACCTGGTTCCTCTGCCTTTCTAAATCCAGCTTGAACATCTGGAAGATCTCCATTCACTTGCTACTGAAACTTCACCTGGAGAATTTTGAGCATCACTTTGCTAGCATGTGAGATAAGTGTAATTGTGCGGTAGTTTGAACATTTTTTGCTGTTGCCTTTCTTTGAGATTGGAATGAAAACTGATCTTTTCCAGTCCTCTGGCCACTGTTGAGTTTTCCAAATTTGCTGGCATATTGAGTGCATCACTTTCACAGCATCGTCTTTTAGGATTTGGAATAGCTCAACTGGAATTTCATCACCTCCTCTACTTTTGTTCGTAGTGATACTTCTCTGGTGGCTCAGCTGATAAAGAATATGCCTGCAATGCAGGAGTCCGTGGTTTGATTCCTGGGGGTCACAAAGATTCCCTGGAGAAGGGACAGACTACCCAGTCCAGTCTCCTTGGGCTTCCCTGGTGGCTTGGAGGGTAAAGAATGCGCTGCATTGTTGCTGCATTCTCCAGTTGTGGCAAGCAGGAGCTATACTTCCTTGTGGCACGTGGGCTTCTCCATTCAGGTCAGGACACAGTTTTGAGGGCATTAGCCAGCTGTGGCTCCCTTTGCCTGGCAAAGCAATAAAGCTCTTCTTTTCCACTTCACCCAAAAACTCTTGAGATTCAATTTGGCACTTGTGTATGGAAGCTGAATTATACCTATTAATACAACAATCATTCAAAATCTTCCCGTGATGAGGGGACCTGGAGGACCAGGCATGATGAGGTGAGTGTTTTCCATACCTTGTGATCAACGCCCACTTGGAGTCAGTGAGGTGCTCTCCTGCCCTCATACCAGAGACAAGGAAGTGCCAGGATTTACTTATTAGTTTAAATTACCCAGAAGCTTCTAAGGCTTTGTTCAACATAGTTGGAAATTATTTGAACAACTAATGCTTTGTCAGACTCACAGTCTGTTTCATAATTTATTTCTTGCTTTTCTCTATTCTGTACACTTTTTAGATATTTCTTCTACTCATTAATTCTTAAGCTTGGTGTAACATGCTGCTTCATACACTGAGTATTAGTTAGTTTATTTCTAGAAGTTCTTTTATTTTAAAAATATGCCTTTCTTTTTCATAGAATTTTGTTCTTTCATGTTTTCCAATTTCATCTTGTATGGCTTTAATCTTTTAAAAATATTTTATAGTGTTTATTTCATAGTTTTATCACTTGACATTTTCAAGAGTCTAACTTTACAGTTTTTGACTTCCATTCATGGTGAGTTGTTTCCTTCCGTGCTTTATAACTGTATACTGTGAGTTCATCAGTGGCAGTATTTTATGTATGGGAATCATATGAGAACATGACCCTCCAAATAAGGCTTACGAACACTTCTTGCAAGAAATCCCAAATTCCCTAAAATTATTTGTATGCTAATTTCTCAGCTTGGGAATTTCTATATTCCTCCAACAAAACAAATTTGAACCCCAAACCCATGATAGTTGAAGACAGAATGATACAAGTTCTAAGGCATGCATTTTCTTCACTCAGAGCTCAGACTAAGGTCGACTAAGGCTTTCACTGAGGGTAGCAACTTTACATTTCAGGTTTGATATGTGTGAATCTCAGTTTCAAATATGCACCTGTCTGCAGCCTAAAGACAATCCTCTTCTCCTTACCTGAATCAGTATTATAGCCAAAGCCCTGAATTACAAACAATAGCAGCAAATTTTCACAAGGCTGAACTACTGAATCACAGCTCACTTTCCATGTTTGTCATATACTTTTCAGTTCTCTGTAAATTGCCTCACATTTTCACTTTTTTTCCTAAAGAAAAACATCAATTTAAAGAGTGTTTATTAGGCTTTATCCTGTATCTTCCTTGTTGAGGAAAGACAGGGTTTCCCAGACTTATATTCTACATCATTGTAAGAAGAGTAACTTCTGTTTCATTAATATTTATTGATTTAGACTCACTTTGGAAACAAATCTAAAGGCACTGTGTAAATGTGCTCTCTTTGGAGATAATAGACCTAGATTTAAATTCAATGTCTGACACACATCCATTGTTTGTTCTTAACCTTACTGAACCCCAGTTACTTCCTTTTGAATCAAAATGATAAATATTTTCTTTATTGGTTGGTTGGTTCAGTTTCAGAAAAAAATAAAATTTAACTGCAAGGAATTTCACACAGAGAAGTTAGATGCTTACAGAAAATGTTGGCAGAGTAAGAGGGGCTGGCTCTCGACTTGGCCTCTGGAATTGATGCCCAGAAAGGGAGAAACAGCCACTCCGTGGAGCCTCTGCCTTCAGGAGGCATGGTGTTCACTGTGGGCAGGATGACGAGGCCACTGCACTGCAACGCAGCTGTGGTGTGCCTGCCGGTCCTTACGTGCAAAACCCAAGCCCGCTGGGCACCGTCGGCCTTGCCTCTGGACATCAGCTAGTGACTAGCCACTGGAAGGCAGCCGACGGCAGTGCCAACAGCACCCACACCATGGCTCTTTCTCGACATTTTCAAGAGTCTAACCTTACAGTTTATTGCATCTTTTGACTTTCATTCATGTGGAATGGAAGTCCACAGTCACAATATTTTATGTATGGGAATCATGTGGAAGGACTTCTGACTGGAAGAATAAATCACATTCAGAGCTCTATCTGCAGTGCAGCATGAGATGCAGCTTTCTAGGATCTGGAGAGGATGCTGAGAACCAGCTCATGATATTCACCCAAGGCTTATGAGAAAACACACGTGGAGTGCTTGTCACTGACCCTGGCAGATAGCAAGTGTCCCTTTAGCTCCTGGTGCCCTGAGTGCTTCAAAGCCATTGCCTGGTGAGGCAGAGTTCGTGCCACCCCAAGTTTTCCCCCAGCTGTGAACAGACGGAGCTCACTCACTCACTCAGGCAGGTGTTAATTTCACCAAAACCTGATTGCTCTTCTGAAAACAGACCTTAAATACTGATTTAGGAACTGATCCCATGAGTTTCCTCCACGGGTCCAACATTTGGCCAGTCAGACAGGGGTTAATGCACCAACTCCAGCAGCTGCAGTGTCAACTCTGAGGGCTGTCACTGAGTCCAAAGTAGAGGAAGCACCATTGTTCCGGGCGATGCCCACCAACAGCAGTCAAAAGCACAGAGCAGCATGGCGCCTGCATTCCCAGGACACGAAGCTCCGTAGGCTCCATGGGTGTCCCTGAGCAGCACTGACCAGATCAAGGTCAGGCTCCTCAGCTGGAATCATCTTTCCCTCCTGTTGCTGTGAAATGCTGCCACCAACCACTCCGTCTGCTAATGATGTGTTCTGCATTATGTATAATGTGTAAGTTTGCATGAAGACAAAAGGGAGCATAAACACTCTAGGTGAAGGTACTAGATACAAAAGAAATAAATTAAAATAATATAAAAATTTAAATAAAATAAATCTTCCTCAAATACCCTTTTCTTAACACTGCAAAGTATATGTCTGCAAATTATTATTAATAGGCTAGTTAGACAATTATGTATATGCATATTTATTCAATTATACTCTGAAATGCTTCAGTTTAGGAGAATTTTAAGTGGACAAGGGACCAAAAAGAAGAAGAGGCTTCTATGTTGTATGACCAGCTCATCTGGGACCCACATCCATGGCTATGAAATTCAGAACTGTCACAGTGAGTCCTCTGGTTCAAGATTTCCATGTTCATCTTACTTAATCACAGAGTGACTCCTGAGGCTGTCACAGGCTACTTGTCTGATAGTTTCTTTTGCTCCTGGAGAGAGCTGCAAGCCTGGACATTTTAAGGTAGCTCTTGTTTCATTTGGGTGTGATAGCATCCATTAGAGGTCTGGGCCCCAGAAGTCAATATCATCCTTATAAAAATATCAGAATTAATAACAAAAATGATGAAAAATGAGGCACAGATGTGTGTTTTACAAAGATGTATTTTGAATTGTGGTGCTGGAGGAGATACTTGAGAGTCCCTTGGACAGCAAACCAGTCAATCCTAAGGAAATCAACCCTTAATACTCTTTGGAAGGAGTGATGCTAAAGCTGAAGCTCCAATACTTTGCCACCTGATGCAAAGAACTGACTTGTTGGAAAAGATCCTGATGCCGGGGAAAGGCTGAAGGCAAATAGGGTAGGAGGTGGCATAGGGTAAGATGGTTAGATAGCATCATTGAGTCAATGAACATGAATTTGAGCAAACTTTAGAAGACACTGCAAGACAGGGATGTGCTGCTGTCCTTGGGATCACAAAGAGTTGGACCTGACTTATCAACCAAACAATAATTATAATGGCTTTATGGAAAAATATTCAATATATGCACATCACCATCTTGTGGGGCACATGGGCTCCTGCTTGCAATGCACTGGCTGGAGTTTCTTATAACAAGCTTGAGGAAATAAGACTCAAGAGGATTTCTCTTCTTCCTTGGAAATCTATGTTGAGCTTCCATTCACAATCAAGATCATCTCTGTAAACCTTCCCTTTGCTAGATGGGTGTTCTCCTCTGTTCTAAAATAAGGGAGCAATAGCAAATACTCGGCAGAGATATTTCCATCTAGCTTCTTCTGAAATGTTTAACTCTGAGCATATTTGCATTTTTGCTGCGGATCATTTTAGTGTGTCCAGTGACTCCGACATTAGCACCACAAGCCATACTTGTCAACATTACAAAGTTTCTAATAGAGGCATGGGCAAGCCAGGTCAAGGACCACCAGCTCAGAATCCCCAGGGAATGAGTGCCTTGTTAAACTGAGAGGAAGTAAAAACTGGACATAAGTGTCACTTTCTACTTGGTTTCAATTCTTACTTTGTTCATCTTATTTTTCCTCACTGAGGAAACTTTCTAATTGTAATAGTAGGTATTTGTTAAACAAAAAAAGTACTAGGTATGAATAGACATTTTACCAAAGAAAACATGCAAATGACCAAAAACCACATGAAAATTTGCTCAAAACTACTAATCATTAGGGAAATGTCAATCAAAACTTAAGTGGAATATTATTAATAACTCACACCCAATAGGGTAATTGTTAAACAAAATAGCAACAACAGAAAATAAGCGTTGGTGAGTATGCAGAGAAACTGGAATCCTCATGCATTGCTGATGGGAATGCAAAATGGGAGAAAGTGAAAGCGAAAATCGCTCAGTCATGTCTGACTCTTAGGGACCCCATGGACTATACAGTCCATGGAATTCTCCAGGCCAGAATACTGGAGTGGGTAGCCTTTCCCTTCTCCAGAGGATCTTCCCAACCCAGGGATCAAACCCAGGTCTCCCACATTGCAGGCGGATTCTTTGCCAGTTGAGCCACAAGGAAAGAGCCACTATGGAAAAGTGTTGTAGCTCCTCAAAAAATTAAACACAGAATTACCATTTTATCTCGCATTACCACTTCTAAGCAATTATCCAGGAGAGGTGAAAGCAGGAACTCAAGAAGATATTTATACACGCATTGCATGGTAGCATTACACAAAAATCAAAAAGTGGAAACAATCCAAATGGTCATGAACTGATGACTGGATAAACAAAATGTGGTCTACCCATACCATGGAATATTACTAAGTCTTTAAAAAGAAGGCAGTTTTAACACAGGTGAAAACACCATACCAAGTAACGAAAGTCAGATACAAAAGAACAAATAGTGAATGATTCCACTTACATGAGTGTTGGGAGCCAAGTTAGGCATTCCTGACAAAATGGAGGCACAGCCCTAACCCCTCCCTTTGTTCTGCAGGCACGGACCCGGAATGAAGGAGTTAGGCTTTATGATTCTGACTTGTTTTTCCTTTCCTCGGCTGAGTTGACTGAAAAGAATATTAAGGGGCTTACTGTTTTTGAGAGGAGCATGAGAGGGCATAAAGCCTTCTGCAGCTGTGCTCAGAGAATAAAGTTGATCACTGACTTTTGTTCAAGTATTTTTACAAAGGAGTGTTCCAGGGTAAGCATGCAGGCTGCAGCTTGAGGCCATGGGAGGGATTGCTATCTGAAGCCTATTTGTTAGGAAAGTGTTTATGGCAAAAGAGTTTGCTGAATTTAGTTCTTAGGAATAAATAAAATAGTTAGAAGCTAAAGATTTAAGGATTGCTGTAATGTTAGCATATTTTACTATAGCTTATAGAAATTAGGGACTTTAGAGATATTATTAGCTAGAAGCCCTTTCTAAGAAATAGTGAGCTTAGGATACTAGGGGCAAACAGGACTTAGAAATATAAGAAGTAAACTGAGGAATGTGGTGTGCAGCCCAGACATTAGCATGAGTTACAGTGTATTCACAAAGACATATGAGAAAAAGTAGATAAGAGAATCGTTGAGGCAGAAACTCCTTTTGAGGGGCAACAATGATTTATGGAGACAACAAATCTGGGTCAGTGGGAATGAAAAATATGAAACCTCTGACCTAATGCTTTTGTGAAAGTATAAAAGAGAATCATAAGCTTGAAATAAACAGGCAGTCCAAGAAAACGGAGAGGCTGTCTCAGTGTCTCGCCGACACTGCTCACCCCTTCAAGTTGAATACCTGGCTGCTGGAGCTGGACTCCAGCACATGAGGTCCCTAGAGGAGGCAAATTCATAGAAAGTAGAATGCTGGTTGCTAGGGACAAGGAGGAGGGGCTTTTGAGACGTTGTTATTTAGGTAGAGTTTGGGAAGAACAAAAAGATCTAGAGATGGATAATAGTTTCACAACAATGTGAATGTAATTTAAAAAGCAGTAAAGAGGGTAACATTTGTATTGTTGCTGTTCAGTCACCAGGTTGTGTCCAACTGCAGCATATCAGGTTTCCCTGTCCCTCACCATCTGCAGGAGTTTGCCCAAGCTCATGTCCATTGGATAGGTGATGTCATCCAACCATCTCATCTTCTGTAGCCCTCTTCTCCTTTTGCCTTCAATCTTTCCCATCACCAGAGTGTCTTAATGACTTGGCTCTTTGGATTTGATGGCCAAAGTATTGGAACTTCAGCTTCAGTATCAGTCGTTCTCATGAATATCCAAGGTTGATTTCCTTTAGAATTGACTGGTTTTATCTCCTCGATGATCAAAGGACTCTCGGGAGCTTTCTCCAGCACCACAGTTCAAAACATCCATTTTTCAACACTCTGCTACCTTTATAGTCCAACTGTCATATCTGCATGACTACTGGAAATACCATAGCCTTGACTATAAGAACCTTTATTGGCAAAGTGATGCATTCGCTTTTAAACATGCTGTCTATATTTTTCATAGCTTTCCTGCCAAGGAACAATCATCTTCTAATTTCATGGCTGCAGTCACTATCCACAATGATTTTGGAGCCCAAGAAGAGGAAATCTCTCACTACTTTCAGCTTTTCCTCTTCTATCTGACATGAAGTGATGGGCCCATATGCCATGGTCTTAGTTTTTTCAAATTAGTTTTAAGCTGGCTTTTTCAATCTCCTCCTACACCCTCATTAAGAGATTCTTTAGTTCCTCTTTGCTTTCTGCATTAGAGTGGTATCATCTAAATATCTGTTTCTCCTGGAAATCTTGATTCCAGCTTGCAACTCATCCAGTCTGGCATTTTGAATCATGTGCTCTGTGTGTAAGTCAAATAAACAAAGTTATAATAAACAGCCTTGTTGTATTCCTTTCTCAATGCTGAATCAGTCAGTTCTTCCACACAAGATTCTAATTGTTTCTTCTTGACCCCTATACAGGCTTCTCAGGAGACAAGTAAGATGGTCTGGTATTCCCATCTCTTTAAGAGTTTTCCTCTGCTTGTTATCATCCACACACCCAAAGACTTTAGCATAGTCAGTGAAGCAGAGGTAGATATTTTTCTGGATTTCCTTTGCTTTCTATATGATCCAGAGAATACTGACAATTTGATCTCTGACTCCTCTGCTTTTTCTAAACTCTGTTTGAACATCTGGAAGTTCTTGGTTCACGTAATGCTGAAGCTTAGCATGTAGGAGTTTGAACACAACCTTGCTATCATGAGAGGTGAGTGCAACTGTCCAGTGGTTTGAATATTCTTTAGTTCTGTTCTTCTTGGGAACTGGGATGAGGGTTTACCTTTTCCAGTCCTGTGACCTCTGCTGGGTTTTCCAAATTTGCTGACATATTGAGCACAGCACTTTAACAGCATCATCCTTTAGGATTTGAAGTAGCTCAGCTGGAATTCCATCACCTCCACTAGCTTTGTTCATAGTGATACTTCCTAAGGCCCACTTAACACTCCAGGATGTCTGGCTCTAGGTGAGTGATCACACCATCATGGTTATCTGGGTCATTTAGTTTTTTTTTTTTTTTGTAAAGTTCTGTCTATATTTTTCATTTCTTCTTGATCTCTTCTGCTTCTATTAGGTCTTTACTACTTCTGTTCTTTATTGTGTCCATCTTTGGATGAAAATTTCTTTTGCTGTTTCCAATTTTATTGAAATGATCTCTAGTTTTTCCCCTTCTGTGTTTTCCTCTATTTCTTTGTATTGTTCATTAAAGAAGGCCTTTTCTTGTATCTCCTTACTATTCTCTGGCACTCTGCATTTACTTGGGTGTACCTTTCCCTTTCTCCCTTGCTTTTCATGTCTCTTATTTCATCAGCTATTTGTAAAGCCTCCTCAGACAACCACTTTGCCTTCTTGCATTTCTTTTCCTTTGGGAGGTTTTGTTCGCTGTCTTTTGTACAATATTATGAACCTGTATCCACAGTTCTTTAGGCAGTCTGTTTACTAGATCTATTCAAGGATCTGTTTGCTAGATCCTTGAATCTATTCATCACCTCCACTGTATATTCATAGGGTATTTGATTTAAGTCATACCTTACTGGCCTAGTGATTTTTCCTGCTATTTTTAGTTTAAACCTAAATTCTGCTGTGAAGAGCCAATGAGCTGAGCTACAGTCAGCTCTGAGTCTTGTTTTGCTGACTGTATACAGTTTCTCTATCTTTGGCTACAAAGAATGTAATCAATCTGATTTGGGTATTGACCATTTGGTGATGTCCATGTGTAACATCGTCTCTTTTGTTGTTGAAAAAGAGTGTTTGCTATGACCAGTGAGTTCTTTTGTCAGCATTTATATTATGCACATTTTACTAGTGAAAGAAATAGTTTTTTAGAGACATTAAGCTTAGTGGCTCTTATACTTTATCACCTTACTTGGAATTCTCCTAGAGTCTCTCCTCACAGGTGTCAGTTTCATCTGTCAATCAGATGAGATGTGACATGCAGATTTATGGCCTCAGCACTCACAATGGATTATTGGACCCCCAGACATGTGCTCATTAAATCACAAACAAAAGCCAGTCAGCAGCAACACTGCCATACCATCACAGGGTGCTCAGAGCACTCTCTTCTGACATTCAGACTGCAGACCTCTGTGCTTCTTGGAAAATGGGCCTCAGATACCTGTGCCTATGCAAGAAGAAAACAAGTCTACAAGGCCAATGCTTGCGGAATGGGCCTAGTTATTTAGGTGCGTTGCTTTCATTTACTTGAAATGACGTTTAATAGGTATAACTTTCCCCTCTGGTTGTTTCCTAAAAGTCCCAACACACTAATTAAGTGATGTGATTTTATTCACTCACGTGTTATTAACTACTACAATGCAAGAGAATCTTAAAGGCAAGTTTCTCATCTTATTCTCAAATCCACTTCTCCCTACACTGAAATACTCATCTTCTCTCCTCACTCTCTAATAAATTGGCCAGAAAGAAGAAATACATGAAAGAAGTCATCTAAAACCCAAACCAGAAATGCAGCCAATGACCCACTGCATAGTACTTAGAGTTTAGAAGGTGAAACTATTCATTGCTGTTTGAAAATTCTTTTAGCCATTGTAGATTCTTTGTTGTTTTCAGTTCAGTTGCTCAGTCATGTCTGACTCTAACCTCATGGACTGCAGCACGCCAGGCTTCCTTGTCCATCACCAATCACCAGATCTTGCTCAAACTCATGTTTGCTATTGTTATTGAGGTAATATTATTGAAAACATGTAAGTTACATGTGTACATCATAGTATTTCTATTTCTGTATAGCCTACAACTACCACCCCAAATTTCTTACCTATTACATACAGTTGATTCCCTTTCCCCATTTCACTCTCGTGTTTTCCTGCCCCTCTGCTGGCCAATGCTCTGTTTTCTTTGTCTATGCATTTGTTTGGTTTGATTTGTTCATTTATTTTTTTAATATTCTATGTATGAGTGAAAGAAATTGAAGGTAAAATGATTATTTGGAGACATATCATGTGCTCTTGTTTTGGAAGAACAAATATTGACCATACTACCCAAAGCAATCAACATATTTAATGCAAACCCCCATCAAAATATCAAGGACATCTTTCACAGGAGTAGAACAAAAAATTCTATATGAAATCAGAGAACACCCCAAGTAGTCAGAACAAGCTTGAGAAAAAGAACAGAGTTGGAAATATCACACTGCTTAATTTCAAACTGTACTACAAATTCATAATAATCAAAACAGCATAGTATTGAACAAAAACAGACACATAAATCAATGGAACAGAATTGAGAGCCCAGCAATAAACCCATATATTTATGGGCAATTACTTTATGACAGAGGAGCAAAAGACACACAATGGGAAAAGAATGGTCTTTTCAGTAAGTGGGGTTGGAAAAACTGGGGCTGCTACATTCAAACAAATGAAATTAGACTACCATCTCACACCATACATAGAGTGTTAATCTCTCAGTCATGTCCAAATGTGCAACCCCATGGACTGTAGCCCACCAGAATCCTCCGTCCATTCTCCAGGCAAGATTACTGGAGTGGGTAGCCATTCTTTTCTCCAGGGGATCTTCCCAACCTAGAGAGTGAACTCAGGTCTCCTGCATTGCAGGCAGATTATTTACCATTAGAGCCACTAAATTAAAGAATTGAATGTAAGAACTGAGACCATAAAACTCCCAAAGGAAAACAGGCAGTACACTACTTGACATTGGTCTTAGCAATATCTTTCTATATATATCTTCTCAGGCAAAGGAAGCAAAACAAACATAAGCAACTGGGATTATATCAAACTAAAACACTTCTGCATAGTAAAGGAAACCATTAATAAAAGGAAAGACAGCCTAATAAATGGGAGAAGATATTTGCAAAAATTTATCCCATAAGAGGATAACATTCCAAAATATGTAAAGAACACATGCAACTCAGTTATGACCAACCTAGATAGTATATTCAAAAGCAGAGACAATACTTTGCTGACTAAGGTCCGTCTAGTCAAGGCTATAGTTTTTCCTGTGGTCATGTATGGATGTGAGAGTTAGACTGTGAAGAAGGCTGAGTGCTGAAGAATTGATGCTTTTTAAAAAAATTTTATTTATTTTTTTAATTACAATACAGTATTTGTTTTGCCATACATTGACATGAATCAGCCACAGGTGTCCACGATCTCCCAATGCCAAAGCCCCTCCCACCTCCCACCCCACATCCTCTCCCTGAATCATCCCGTGCACCAGCCCCATGCGTCCTGCATCCTGTATTGAACATAGACTGGCGCTTCATGATGCTTTTGAACTGTGGTGTTGGAGAAGACTCTTGAAAGTCCCTTGGACTGCAAGGAGATCCAACCAGTCCATTCTAAAGGATATCAGCCCTTTAGATCCCTTGGGATTTCTTTGGAAGGAATGATGCTAAAGCTGAAACTCCAGTACTTTGGCCACCTCCTGAGAAGAGTTGACTCATTGGAAAAGACTCTGATGATGGGAGGGGTTGGGGGCAGGAGGAGAAGGGGACGACAGAGGATGAGATGGCTGGATGGTATCACTGACTCAATGAACGTGAGTCTGAGTGAACTCCGGGAGATGGTGATGGACAGGGAGGCCTGGCGTGCTGCAGTTCATGGGGTCACGAGCAGTCGGACATGACTGAGTGACTGAACTGAACTGAACATGCAACTCAAAAAAAAAAAAAAAAAAACAACAACAATCAGGTAAGAGTCAAGATAGGAGAATAAAAGGACAGGAATTCACTGCTACTCACAAGTACATCAAGGATATATCTACAAATAGAAAAATTGTTAGAGATCACCTGTTGAATACTAGTGCAAGACCTTGGAAACCTAAAACAAGAAAAGTTCCTACACAACCAGGTATGACAAAAGAAAAAGAAGAGGAAATGGGAAAGGACCAGCACCAGTGGTAGGGAACTGAAAGTGAGGAGAAATTCCCACTCTCAGAAAAACCCATTCACGGCAAGGAAACCAGCAGGGCAGAAAGGGACCTTAGGAGGACTGAAGGGAAACAGTAACTGGCCTGTGGAAGGCAGGGATCAGTAAGAAGGGCATGACATGCCACTGCCCTTCACACCCAGTCTGAGTCGTGTCTTCTGGTGCAGAGGGCAGGCGGAGGGGGTGCTGGTTGCTAGAAAGTGGGGTTCAGAGAAAGGACCCAGGAAGGGAGCAGTTTCTGGCTGTGAAGAGACGCCCTGAAGGACAGGAGTAAGGTGCTCCATAGCTGGGAATGTTTTCTGAAGAAACCGAGGGTGCAAAAAGAGCAAGTTGCCATTACTGAGTGGTGCACAAAGCATGTTGCGACCCCCTTCCCCATCCTCTGGCCTCTTGCCTCCGCGAGGACAGGGAGGGGCTCCCCCACTGAGCAGGCTTGCCTGCACCTCAGGCCAAGGCTTCCTGGCCAGTGCAGGCTCCAGAGTCCAAACAGCCACCAGTGTGGCTCCTCTGGAATCAGCCCTGGGCACCACAGCCTGAAACGGGAAGCCATCAGTGCTGGCAGAGGCTGAGTGCTAGAGTGTGGGGTTAGAGGAGTGGGCCCAGGGAGAGGACTGCTGTTGGCCTTGCAAAGGCAACCTGAGAGAATGAGCGTGAAAGGCTCCGCATCTGCAGGGTGCTCCTAGAGGAAGCCTGATCGCCTTGGAAATGAGGTTGAGCGGTGCACAAGGGGGCGGGTCCGCTATTACAATACCCTACCTTCCCCCACTGCCTCTGCCTCTGCAGATACTGGGAGAATCTTCCACCCGAGTAAGCTTGCCCCAGTCTGTTGCATCTTTCTGCTGGTCTCTCTCACCACAGGCACTTCACACGTATCCTAGTTGTGGCCACCTTATCCCTGACCAGCCTGAGCAAATAAGTGCCCCAATCATCAGGAGAGCTTCAGTCAGCGGCTGTTTCTGCTCCCTTTCACCCGGGCAGGGTACATGCACAACAAGATCACCCACGTGCAGAGATGGGGCCGAAAACAAAGCTGAGCCCCAAGGGCTATGCAATTAAGGAAGAAGTACGGAAATCTCTCTGTTCAACTGCACAAGCTGCAGATCGAATCCCCATGATCTGCCTAGTAAACCCTTGCATCTGTGGAATATCTGAATATACAAGTACTCCAACAGCTGAGAATGGGTTTATCTTTGGCAGGTGTGGAATTTGGGGGCAAATTCATGAAGGAACTGGGCCAGGTCAGGGTCTGAGTTGTACCCACAGTGCCCACAATGGGTCCAGAGACATACCCAGAGACACTGGAGGGCCTACTGGGAAGGTGAGTGCTGGCTGTGGCTCACTGAGGGTAGTCAAGAACATTATCAATGGAGGCTTCAGGAAAATATTATTATTACTATTATATTTTTTTCTTTTTCTTTTCTTGTTTCACTTTATTCTATTGGTATTATTTTGTATTATTTTTAAAGTTTTTATTTTTTTCCTTTTTTTAAAAGTTTTTAGTATATTTTTTAACATTTTCCAGTGTCACTCTACTTTTTTCTGTGTGCTTTTTTTCTTGTTTTTCTTTTTATTCTTTAAAGATTTTTAAAAATTGCTTTTGTGTATTTAACGTTTTCTTTTTTAAAAATTTTAGTTTGCTTTCTGTTTTTTGTCTTGTATCTTGTGTTTGCTAGTTTTCTTTTCATTGTTTGTTTTTGCTTTGAGGTTCCTTTGTTAGGTTGTTCTCTTGATTTTCTGGGCTTCCCAAATGGCTCAGATGGTAAAGAATCTGCCTGCAATCAGGAGACCTGAGTTCAACCCCTGGTTTGGGAAGATCCTCTGGAGAAGGGAATTGCACCCATTCCATTATTCTTGCCTGGAGGATCCCATGGACTGAGGAGCCTGGAGGACTACTATAGTCCATGAATTCACAAAGAGTAGGACATGATTGAGCAACTAACATTTTCTACTTTTTCTTGATTTTCTATTTCCTTACTTTTCCTTCTCTTTAATTGGTTTTGCTTTTATAATTTGTCTTGGGTTTTGTTTACCTGTTTGCTTTCTTTTTTGTTTTTCTTTTCCTTTTTCCCCTGGTCATGCCATGCTCTGTGGGCTGTTGGTTCTGCCCAGGGGTTAGGCCTGAGCCTCAGAGTAAGAGTATCATGTCTAAGGCACTGGAATACCAGAGAATTCCCATACCCAGGTAATACAGTTCAGCATGAACTCTCCCAGAGGTCTCCATCCTGACACCAAGGTATGCATGCTCTGTGTTCAGTCACTTCAATCATGTCTGACTCTTTGTGACCCCGTGGACTGTACCCTACCAGGCTCCTCTGTCCATAGGATTCTCCAGGCAAAAATACTGGAGTGGGTTGCCATGCCCTCCTCCAAGGGATCTTCCCGACCCAGGGATTGAACCTGCATCTCTTATGTCTCCTGATTTGGCAGGCAACATAGTCCCGCTTGGGAAGACCTGACTTGCCTCCACCCAAATGGGTGCAGGCTCCAGTGCAATAGGTCACACACCAAACAAACAGCAAAACAGGAACATGGCCCCAGCTATCAGCAGAAAGGTATACTAAGCTCACAGACACCCCAGAACACACCACTGGATGTGGCCTTGCCCATCAGAGGGACAAGACTCAGCTCCACCCACCAGAGTGCAGGTACCAATCCCTCTAGGAAGCCTACATAACCTGCTGGACAAAACTCTCCCAGCAGGGGGCAGATCACAGAAGAAGGACCGCCGCCCTGCAGCCTGTGAAAAGGAGACCACAGATGGAGTAATCAGACAAAGTGAGACAGCAGAGACATACGCTACAGAAGAAGGAGCCAGATAAAAATCCATAAAATTCAATGAATGAAGAGGAAATAGGCAAATCTGGCAAAGAATCCAGAGGAATTATAGTTAGAATCATCCAAGATCTCAGAAATAGAATGGAGGCCTGTGTCAATAAGATACAAGAAATGCTTACCAAGGGCCTAGAAGAACTAAAGAGCAAACATTGACGACCAGCACAATAACTGAAATGAAAATACACTAGAAGGAATTAATAAGAGAATGACTGGGGAAAAAGAACAGATAAGTGAGCTGGAAAATAGAATGATGGAAATAACTGCCACAGAAAAGAATTCAGAAAAAGAATGGAAAGAAATAAGAAGAGTCTCAGACACCTCTAGGGCCACACTGAGTGCACCAACATTCAAATTATATGGGTTTCAGAGGAGGAAAAGAAAGTGAAAAAGTCTGAGAAAATATTTGAAGAAACTGTATTCAAAAATTCCCTAAAATAAGAAAGAAAATAGTCATCCAAACCCAGGAAGCACAGGTTCTCATACAGGATGAACTCAAGGAGAAGCATGCCAAGACCTGTACTATCAAACTAATAAAAATTAAATACAAAGAAAAAGTGTTAAATGCAGCAAGAGAAAAACAATAAGTAACATACAAGGAAATGCCCATAAGGTTATTAGCTGATTTTTCAAAACAGAAATTCTATAGTATAGGAGGGAGTTTCAAGACATATTTAAAGAATGACTGGGAAAAACCTACAACCAAGATTACTCTACCCAGTAAGGATCTTGTTCAGAATCAGTGGCAAAATCAGAAGCTCTACAAACAAGCAAAAGCTAAGAGAATTCAATACCACCAAATCAGCTTTACAAAGAATGCTGAAGGAAATTTTTCTAGACAAAAATGCCAGAGAAGAGAAGGATCAACAAAAACAAACCCAAAACTATTTAGAAAGGGGTAAAAAGAACATACGTGCTGATAGCTATCTTAAATGTAAAATGGAAATGCTCCAACCAAAAGACACAGAGTGATTGAATGGATATAAAAACAAGATTCATAATTATACTCAATACATAAGGCAATGCTAACAGCCTAAAGGGGGAACATCAACAGTAACACAATGAGAACAGGGAGAATTTAATACTCTATTCAGACCAATGGACAGACCATCCAGAGAGAAAATAAATAAGGAAACACAAGATTTAAATGAAACAATAGACTGTGTGTGTGCTAAGTCACTTCAGCCATCCCCTGCTCTGTGTGGTGCTCTGTGTGGCCCTATGAACTGTAGCTTGCCGGGCTCCTGTCATGGAATTCTCTAGCCAAGAATAGTTGAGTGGGCTGCCATGCACTTTCAGGGGATCTTCCCAACCCAATGGTCACACCTCTGCCTCTCACATCTCCTGCACTGGCAGGTGGCTTCTTACCACTAGTGCCACTTGGGAAGCGCCACACAACAGACTGGGTAGACTTAATTGACATTTATAGGACATTCTATCTAAAAGCATCAGAATACACTTTCTTCTCAAGTGCACACAAAACATTCTTCAAGATATATCGTACCTTGGTAATTCAAGCTTTAGTAAATTTAAGAAAAAAATGTATGGCAAAACAAATACAGTATTGTAATGTAGAATAAAGTATTAAAAAATAATAAAAAAATAATAATAATAAAAAGAAAATTGTAATTGTTTCAAGCATCTTTTTGACTACAATGATATGAGATTAGAAATCAATTACAGGGGAAAAAAATCTGCAAAAAACACAAGCACATGGAGGCTAAAAATATACTACTATGCTACTAAATAACCAATGGATCACTGAAGAAATCAAAGAGGAAATCAACACATACTTAGAAACAAATGACAATGAAAGCATGAAAACCCAAGATCTGCCAGATGTAGCAAAAGCAGTTCCAGAAGGGAAGTTTATGACAATGCAATCCAGCTTCTGGAAACAAGAAAAATCTCAAATAAACAAACCTCACCTTACACCTCAAGCAACTAGAAAAATAAATATCAAACCCAAAGTATTTAAATGGAACAAAGTCATAAATATCACAACAGAAACAAATGACTTAGAAACAAAGAAAACAATAGCAAAGATCAATGAAACTAAAAATTGATTCTTTGAGAAGATAAACAAAATTGATAAATCTTTATCCAGACTGCTCAAGAAGAAAAGGGAGAGGACTCAAATCAATAAAATTAAAAATGAAAAAGGAGAAGTTACAATCAACACCACAGAAATACAAAGAATCATAGGAGACTACTACAAGCAACTATAAGCCAAAAAATGGACAACCGGGAAGAAATGGACATATTCTTTAGAAAGATACAGCTTTCTAAGATGGAGTGTGTGCTTTTGCAACCTCATGGACTATAACCCACTAGGCTCCTATGCATGGATTTTTGCAGGCAAGAATACCAGAGCAGGTTGCCATTTCCTACTCAAAGGTATTTTCCTGACCCAGGGATAGATCCTACATCTCTTACATCTCCTGCATTAGCAAGCACAATTTTTTTCCCACTGCACCACCTGGGAACCCTCCAAGACCATCCAGAAAGAAATAGAAGATATGAATAGACTCACAATTAATAAAATTGAAAGTGTGATTAAAATTCTTCTAGCAACAAAATTCCAGGACCAGATGGCCTCACGGGCAAATTCTATCAAATATTTAGAGGTGCACTAACTCTATCATTCTAAAACTCTTCCAAAAAATTGAAGAGAGAGGAATACTGTCAACTTCATTCTATGAGGCTACTATTACCCTTATGTCAAAACCAAAGATATTGCAAAAGAAAATTACAGGTCAATATTATTGATGAACATAGACACAAAAATCCTGAACAAAATACTAGCAACAGAATCCAATAACACATTAAAAGGATCATATATCATAATCAAGAAGGCTTAAACCAAAAATGGAATCTTCAAGATACCCAAATCAAGCAATATGATACAGCATATTAACAAATTCAGGAATGAAAATCATGTATTTCTCTCTATAGATGCAGAAAAAGCTTTTGACAAAATTCAATACCCATTTATGATTTTAAAAGAAAAAAAGATATCTCCAGAGATTGGGCATAGAGAGAACCTACCTCAATATAATAAAAGCCATATACAGCCAACCCACAGTAAACTTTATTCCCAATGGTGAAAAACTGAAAGCATTTCTTTCAAGATAGGAATAAGATGAGTGTTTCCACTGTCAACACTTTTTATTCAGTATAGTTGTGGAAGTCCTAGGGATGGCACTCAGAGAAGAAAAAGAAATAAAAGGAATCCATATTGGAAATGAAGATAGAAAAGATTTTCACATAGAAAGTCCTAAAGATGCCACCAGAAAACTACTCGAGCTAATCAATGAATTTGGTAAAGTTACAGAATACAAAATGAATACACAGAAATCTCTTGCATTTCTGTGCATTGACAATGGAAGATCAGAAAGAGAAATTAAGGATCTATCCCATTCCATTGCAACAAAAAGAATTAAATACCTAGGAATAAACCTACCTAAGGAGGCAAATACTGCAGTGGGTTGCCATGTCCTCCTCCGAGGGGTTTGCCAACCCAGGGCTCAAATCAAGCTCTCCAGCATTGCAGGAAGATTCTTTACCATATGAGTCACCAGGGAAGCCCTTGAATACTGGAGTGGATAGCCTATACCTTCTCTAAGGGATCTTCCGAGCTCAGGAATTGAACTGAACATTGCAGGTGGATTCTATAAGCTGAGCTACCCGGGGAGATGGCAGAGTAGAAGGACAGGTGCTCATCTTCTCCTGCGAGAACAACAAAACCTCAACTAGGAGAATGTGGGATGCCACCAAAAAGATAGCCTTCATCCAAGGGCAAAGGAGGAGCCTCAACACGATGGTAGGAGGGGCACAATCATGTTTAATCAAATTTCATACCCTCCAGAGATGCTCTGAAGGCACAAACAAAACCTTCTTCACACCAGGACCCATGGAAAGGAGCAGTGCCTCTCACAAGAGACTGAGCCAGACCTGCCTGAGAGTGTTTGAATGTCTCTTGTGGATGCACGAGTCAGCAGTGCCCTGCCACGGGGGCAGGGGCTCTGGCTGCAGCAGACCTAAGAGGTTTGGCATGTGGCATCAGTCCTCTTGGAGGAGGTCTCCATCAGCTCCACCATAGAGCTGCTGAGCAGACAATTCACAAACTGGAGACCTATATCAAAGAAATTCTGACACTGCTGCAAAAACTCCTAAGAACCACAGTCATTTTCTCAACCAGGGGATCTAGCAAATGGATTGAGAATTCCCAGGAATTTGACTTTAAAGGTGAGTAGGATTGATTACAGAACATCCACAGGACTGGGGAAACAGACTCTTGGAGGGCACAACAAAACCATGGGCACACCAGGAATCAGGAAAGGAGCCATGACTCCACAAGACTGAGCCAGCCTTGCCTGTGCATGTCCCAGAGTCTTTAGAGGAGGCATGGGTTGACATTGGCCTGCTGTGAAGTCAGGGGCACTGGCTACAACAGTCCTGGGAGCCACAGCATGCTGGCATAAATCCTTTTGAAGGGGATTGCTGTTATGACCATTAACCCTAGCAGAGTTTGGCTTCAGGTCAAACTACAGAAAGGGAACACAGCCCCACTAGACTGTTGAGCACCTGACCAACTCACAATTTTCCCACAGCCAGTCCCTTCCATCAGGAAGCTTCCACAAGCTTCTTATCTTCATCCATCAGAGGGCAGACAGAATGAAAACCACAGTAACAGAAAACTAACCAACCTTATTACATAGATCACAGCCTTGTGAAACTCAAGGAAGCTATGAGCCATGCCATAGAGGGCTAAGCAAGACCTGGCAGAGAGTTCTGACAAAATGTAGTGCACTGGAGAAGGGAATGGCAAACCACTTCAGTATTCTTGCCTTGAAAATCCCATGTACAGTATGAAAAGTCAAAGATATGACACTGAAAGATGAATTCTCAAGGTAAGGAGGTGCCCAATAAGCTACTGGAGAAGAGCAGAGAAATAGCCCCAGAAGAAATGACGAGGTTCAGCCAAAGCAGAAACAACGACTAGTTGTGGATGAATCTGATGGTGAAAGCAAAGTCTGATGCTGTAAAGAACAATATTGCATAGGAACCTGGAATGTTAGGTCCATGAATCTAGGTAAATTAGTAGAGTCAAACAGGAGATGGCAAGAGTGAACATAAACATATTAGGAATTAGTGAACTAAAATGGACCAGAATGGGTGAATTTAATTCAGATGACCATTATATCTACTACTGTGGGAAAGAATCCCTTAGAAGAAATGGAGTAGCCCTCATAGTCAACAAAAGAGTCCAAAATGCAATCTTGGGTGCAATCTCAAAAACAACAGGATGATCTGTGTTCATTTGCAAGGCAAACCGTTCAATATCACAGTAATTCACATCTATGCCACAACCACTAATGCTGAAGAAGCAAAAGTTGAATGATTCTATGAAGATCTACAAGACTCTCTAGAATTAACACCAAAAATGATGTCCTTTTTATCATAGAGTACTGGAATGCAAAAGTAGGAAGTCAAGAGATACCTGGAGTAACAGGCAAGTTTGGCCTTGGAGTGCAAAATGAAGCAGGACAAAGACTAATGGAGTTTTGCCAAGAGGATGAACTGGTGATAGAAAACACACTCTTCCAACAACACAAGAGACGACTCTACACATTGACATCACTAGACAATTAACACCGAAATCAGATTGATTATATTCTTTGCAGCCAAAGATGGGGAAGCTTTATACAGTCAGCAAAAACAAGACCAGGAGCTGAGTGTGGCTCAGATCATGAACTCTTTATTCAAAATTCGGACTTATGTTGAAGATAATAGGGAAAACCATGAAGTCATTCAGGTATGATCTAACTCAGATTCCTTAAGATTATACAGTGGAAGTGACAAAATAGATTCATAGGATTACATCTGACAGAGAGAGTGTCTGAAGAACCATGAATGGAGGTTTATAATATTGCATAGAAGGTGGTGTGATCAAAACCATCCCCCAAAAAGAAACACAAAAAGCCAAAAGGTTGTCTCAGGAAGCTTTGCAAATAGCTAAGAAGAGAAGTGAAAGCCAAAGGAGAAAAGGGAAGATATACCCATCTGAATGCAGAGTTCAAAAGAATAGCAAGGAGAGGTAAGAAAGCCTTCCTAAGAGAAAAATGCAAAGAAATAGAGAGGAACAATAGAATGGGAAAGATTAGAGATCTCGTCAAGAAAATTAGAGATATCAAGGGAATATTTCATACAAAAATAGGCACAATAAAGGACAGAAACAGCAAGGACCTAACAGAAGTAGAAAATATTAAGTACACGTGGCAAGAATACATAGATGAACTATACAAAAAGATCTCAATGACCCAGATAACAACGATGATGTGATCACTCACTCAAAACCAGGCATCCTGAAGTGCAAAGTCAGAGCCTTAGGAAGCATCACTACAAGCAAGGTGGATGTGATGGTATTCCAGTTATTTCAAATCCTAAAAGATGATGCTGTTAGAGTGCTGCACTCAATATGCCAGCAAATTTGGAAAACTTAGCAGTGGCCACAGCACTGGAAATGCCAGTTTTCATTTCGATCTCAAAAAACACAATGCCAAAGAATCTTCAAACTACCACACAATTGTGCTCATTTCACAAGCTTGCGAAGTAAAGCTCAAAATTCTCCAAGACAGGCTTCAATAGTATGTGAATCGAGAACTTCCAGATGTTCAAACTGGATTTAGAAAAGGCAGAGAAACCACAGATCAAATTGCCAACATCTGTTGGCACAGATTCAACATGTGTTGAAACATTGAAAAAGGTAGATAATTCCAGGAAAACATTTACTCCTGCTTCACTGGCTATGCTAAAGGCTTTGGCTGTGTGGACCATGACAAACTAAAATTCTTAAAGAAATGGGAATACCAGACCACCTTACCTGCCTCCTGAGAAACCTGTATGCGTGTCAAGAAACAACAGTTAGAACGGGATATGGAACAACAGACTGGTTCAAAATTATGAAAAGAGTATGTCAAGGCTGTATATTGTCCCCCTGCTTATTTAACTTCTATGCAGAGTACATCATGAGAAACGCTGGACTGGAAGAAGCACAAGCTGGAATCAAGATTGCTGGGAGAAACATCAGTAACCTCAGACATGCAGATGAGACCACCCTTAAGGCAGAAAGCAAAGAAGAGCTAAAGAGACCCTTGATGAAGGGGAAGGAAGAGAGTGAGAAGTTAACTTAGAACTCAGCATTCAAAAAACAAAGAGCATGGCATCTGGTCCCATCACTTCTTGGCAATTAGATGGTGGAAACAATAGAAACAGTGATAGACTTTATTTTTCTTGGTGCCTAAAATCACTGCAGATGGTAACTGCAGCCATGAAATTGAAAACTGCTTGCTCCTTTAAAGAATAGCTATAATAAAACTAGACAGCATATTAAAAAGTAGAGACTCTACTTTGCCAACAAATTTCCATATAGTCAAAGATAAGGTATTCTCATTAGTAATATGGATGTGAGAGTTGGAGCATAAAGAAGGCCGAGTGCTGAAGAATTGGATCTTTTGAACTGTGGGGTTGCAGAAGACTCTTGAGAGTCACTTGGACTGCAAGCAGATCAAGCCAGTCCATCCTAAAGGAAATTGGTCCTGAATATTAATTGGAAGGACTGATGCTGAAGCTGAAGCTTCACAACTTTGGCCACCTGATACAGTTGACTCAGAAAAGCAACCACACTATATGGGAAAGATTGAAGGTGGGAGAAAAGTACAACAGAGGATGAGATTATTGGATAGTATCACCAACTCAGTGGACATGAGTTTGAGAAAGCTCTAGAGTCAGACATGACTGAGCAACTGAACAATAACAAAGAAGGCAAAAGGCTTGTATTTAGAAAGCTGTAAGATACTGACGCAATAAATAAAAGATTATGCAAACAGATGGAAAGATATAACATGATCTTGGATTGAAAGAATCAATATTTTGAAAATGACTCTACCACTCATGTAATATTCAGATTCAGCACAATCTCTTTTACATTACCAAGGACATTTTTCACAGAACAAAAAAATTCTCACAATTTGTATGGGAACACAAAAGACCTTGAATAGCCAAAACAGTCTTGAGAAAAATTGAGCTGGAGAAACTAGCCTCCCTGACTTCACACTATAGTACACATCTACAGTAATCAATACATTATGGTGCTGGAATGAAAGAAGAAAAATGGATCAGTGGAATAAGATAGAAAGTCAAGAGATATACCTACCATCTATGGTCCCCTAGTCTATGATGATGAAGGCAAGAATATACAACAGAGAAAAGACAGTCTCTTCAATATGCTATGGTTGGAAAATGGACAGCTACATGTAAAAGAATGAAACTAGAACACTCCCTAACACCATACAAAAAAATAAAGTAAAAGTGGATTCAGTTCAGTTCATTCACTCAGTTGTGTCTGACTCTTGGCAACTCCATAAACCACAGCATTTAGGCCTCCCTGTCATCACCAACACTCAAAGTTCACCCAAACCCATGTTCATTGAGTCAACGATGGCATCCAGCCATCTCATCCTCTGTCGTCCCCTTCTCCTCCTGCCCTCAATCTTTCCCAGCATTAGGGTCTTTTCCAATGAGTCAGGTCTTTGCATCAGGTGGCCAAAGTACTGGAGTTTCAACTTCAAAATCAGTCCTACCAAAGAACATCCAGAACTGATTTTTAGGATGGACTGGTTGGATCTCCTTAAAGCTCAAGGGACTCTCAAGAGTCTTCTCCAACACCAAAAGTTGGAGTTTTGAACTCCAACAGTTCAAAAGCATCAATTCTTCTGCACTCAGCTTTCTTTATAGCCCAACTCTCACATGCATACATGACCACTGGAAAAACGATAGCCTTGACTAGATGAGCTTTTGTTGACAAAGTAATGTCTCTGCTTTTTAATATGCTGTCTAGGTTGGTCATAACTTTCCTTCTGAGGAGTAAGTGTCTTTTAATTTTATGGCTGCAATCACCATCTGCAGTGATTTTGCAACACAGAAAAATAAAGTCTGGTAGATATATTCCTAAGTATTTTATTCTTTTTGTTGCAATGGTGAATGGAATTGTTTCCTTAATTTCTTTTTCTACTTTCTCATTATTAATGTATAGGAATGCAAGGGATTTCTGAGTGATGATTTTATATCCTGCAACTTTACTATATTCATTGATTAGCTCTAGTAGTTTTCTGGTGGAGTCTTTAGGATTTTCTATGTAGAGGATCATGTCATCTGCAAACAGTGAGAGTTTTACTTCTTCTTTTCCAATTTGGATTCCTTTTATTTCTCTTTCTGCTCTGATTGCTGTGACCAAAACTTCCAGAACTATATTGAATAGTAGCGGTGAAAGTGGGCACCCTTGTGTTGTTTCTGACTTTCGGGGAAATGCTTTCAATTTTTCACCATTGAGGATAATGTTTCCTGTGGGTTTGTCATATATAGCTTTTATTATGTTGAGGTATGCTCCTTCTATTCCTGCTTTCTGGAGAGTTTTTTTTTTTTTATCATAAATGGATGTTGAATTTTGTCAAAGGCCTTCTCTGCATCTATTGAGATAATCATATGACTTTTACTTTTCAATTTGTTAATGTGGTGTATTACATTGATTGATTTGCGGATATTGAAGAATACTTGCATCCTTGGGATAAAGCCCACTTGGTCATGGTGTATGATCTTTTTAATGTGTTGTTGGATTCTGATTGCTAGAATTTTGTTAAGGATTTTTGCATCTATGTTCATCAGTGATATTGGCCTGTAGTTTTCTTTTTTTGTGGCATCTTTGTCAGGTTTTGGTATTAGGGTGATGATGGCCTCATAGAATGAGTTTGGAATTTTACCTTCCTCTGCAATTTTCTGGAAGAGTTTCAGTAGGATAGGTGTTAGCTCTTCTCGAAATTTTTGGTAGAATTCAGCTGTGAAGCCGTCTGGACCTGGGCTTTTGTTTGCTGGAAGATTTCTGATTACAGTTTCAATTTCCGTGCTTGTGATGGGTTTGTTAAGATTTTCTATTCCTTCCTGGTTCAGTTTTGGAAAGTTGTACTTTTCTAAGAATTTGTCCATTTCTTCCACATTGTCCATTTTATTGGCATATAATTGTTGATAGTAGTTTCTTATGATCCTTTGTATTTCTGTGTTGTCTGTTGTGATCTCTCCATTTTCATTTCTAATTTTATTGATTTGATATTTTTCTCTTTGTTTCTTGATGAGTCTGGCTAATGGTTTGTCAATTTTATTTATCTTTTCAAAGAACCAGCTTTTTGCTTCGTTGATTTTTGCTATGGTCTCTTTTGTTTCTTTTGCATTTATTTCTGCCCTAATTTTTAAGATTTCTTTCCTTCTACTAACTCTGGGGTTCTCCATCTCTTCCTTTTCTAGTTGCTTTAGGTGTAGATTTAGGTTATTTATTTGACTTTTTCTTGTTTCTTGAGATATGCCTGTATTGCTATGAACTTTCCTCTTAGCACTGCTTTTATAGTGTCCCACAGGCTTTGGGTAGTTGTGTTTTCATTTTCATTCATTTCTACGCACATTTTGATTTCTTTTTTATTTCTTCTGTGATTTGTTGTTTATTCAGAAGCGTGTTGTTCAGCCTCCAAATGTTGGAGTTTTTAATAGTTTTTCTCCTGTAATTGAGATCTAATCTTAGTGCATTATGGTCAGAAAAGATGCTTGGAATGATTTCTATTTTTTTTGAATTTCTCAAGGTTAGATTTATGGCCCAGGATGTGATCTATCCTGGAAAAGGTTATGTGAGCACTTGAGAAGAAGGTGAAATTCATTGTTTTGGGTTGAAATGTCCTATAGATATCAATTAGGTCTAACTGGTCTATTGTATCATTTAAAGTTTGTGTTTCTTTGTTAATTTTCTGTTTAGTTGATCTGTCCATTGGTGTGAGTAGGATATTAAAGTCTCCCACTATTACTGTGTTATTGTTAATTTCCCCTTAGCATTTGTCTTATATATTGTGGTGCTCCTATGTTGGGTGCATATATATTTATAATTGTTATATCTTCTTTTTGAATTGATCCTTTAATCATTATGTAGTGGCCTTCTTTGTCTCTTTTCACAGCCTTTGTTTTAAAATCTATTTTATCGGATATGAGTATTGCTACTCCTGCTTTCTTTTGGTCTTTATTTGCATGGAATATCTTTTTCCAGCCCTTCACTTTCAGTCTGTATGTGTCCATTGTTTTGAGGTAGGTCTCTTGTAGGCAGCATATATAGGGATCTTTTTTTTTTGTATCCATTCAGCCAGTCTTTGCCTTTATGTTGGGGCATTCAACCCATTTATGTTTAAGGTAATTATTGATAAGTATGCTCCCATTGCCATTTACTTTATTGTATTGGGTTCGGGTTTATATGCCCTTTTTGTGTTTCCTGTCTAGAGAATATCCTTTAGGATTTGTTGGAGAGCTGGTTTGGTGGTGCTGAATTCTCTCAGCTTTTGCTTGTCTGTAATGCTTTTTATCTCTCCTTCGTATTTGAATGAGATCCTTGCTGGGTACAGTAGTCTGGGCTGTAGGTTATTTTCTTTTATCACTTTAAGTATGTCTTGCCATTCCCTCCTGGCCTAAAGAGTTTCTGTTGAAAGATCTTCAGTTATTCTTATGAGGATCCCCTTGTGTGTTATTTGTTGTTTTTCCTTGCTGCTTTTAATATTTGTTCTTTGTGTTTGGTCTTTGTTAATTTGATTAATATATGTCTTGGGGTGTTTCACCTGTGGGTTTATCCTGTTTGAGACTCTCTGGGTTTCTTGGACTTGGGTGATTATTTCCTTCCCCATTTTAGGGAAGTTTTCAACTATTATCTCCTCAAGTATTTTCTCATGGTCTTTCTTTTTGTCTTCTGGGACTCCTGTAATTCGAATGTTGGAGTGTTTCATATAGTCCTGGAGGTCTCTGAGGTTGTCCTCATTTCTTGTAATTCATTTTTTTTTCCTCGCTGATTCATTTATTTCTACCATTCTGTCTTTTATTTCACTAATCCTATGTTCTGCCTCTTTTACTCTACTATTTGTTGCCTCCAGAGTGTTTCTGATCTCATTTATTGCATTATTCATTATATATTGACTCTTTTTATTTCTTCTAGGTCCTTGTTAAACCTTTCTTGCATCTTCTCAGTCCTTGTCTCCAGGCTATTTATCTGTGATTCCATTTTGATTTCAAGATTTTGGATCATTTTCACTATCAATATTCAAAATTCTTTCTCAGGAAGATTCCCTATCTCTTCCTCTTTTGTTTGGTTTGGTGGGCATTTCTCCTGTTCCTTTACCTGATGGGTATTCCTCTGTCTCTTCATCTTGGTTATATGGCTGTGTTTGGGGTGGCTTTTCTATATTCTGGGAATTTGTGGAGTTCTCTTTGTTATGGAGCTTCCTCACTGTGTGTGGGGTTGTATCAGTGGCTTGTCAAGGTTTCTTGATTAGGGAGGCTTGTGTTGGAGTTCTGGTAGATGGAGCTGGATTTCTTCACTCTGGAGTGCTATGAAGTGTCCAATAATGGGTTATGAGACATCAATGGTTTTGGAGTAGTTTTGAGCTGCCTGTATAGTGAAGGTCAGGGGTGAGTTCCTGTGTTGCTGGAGAATTTGCATGGTATGTCTTGCTCTGGAACTTGTTGGCCCTTGGGTGGTGCTTGGTTTCAGTGTAGTATGGAGGTGTTTAATGAGCTCCTATTGAGTAATATTCCCTGGATTCAGGATTTCTCTGATGTTCTCAGGATTTGGACTTAAGCCTCCTGTATATCAAAAACTATAAAACACTAATGAAAGAAATCAAAGAGAACACTGATGAAAGAAATCAAAGAGGACACTAATAGATGGAGAAATATACCATGTTTGTGGATTGGAAGAATCAATAAAGTGAAAATGAGTATACTACCCAAAGCAATCTATAGATTCAATGAAATCCCTATCAAGCTACCAGCAGTATTTTTCACAGAACTAGAACAAATAATTTCAAGATTTGTATGGAAATACAAAAAACCTCGATTAGCCAAAGCGATCTTGAGAAAGAAGAATGGAACTGGAGGAATCAACCTGCCTGACTTCAGGCTCTACTACAAAGCCACAGTCACTAAGACAGTATGGTACTGGTACAAAGACAGAAATATAGATCAATGGAACAAAATAGAAAACCCAGAGATAAATCCACACACCTATGGACACCTTATCTTCGACAAAGGAGGCAAGACTATCCAATGGAGTAAAGACAATCTCTTTAACAAGTGATGCTGGGAAAACTGGTCATCCACTTGTAAAAGAATGAAACTAGATCACTTTCTAATGCCACAAACAAAAATAAACTCAAAATGAATTAAAGATCAAAACATAAGACCAGAAACTATAAAACTCCTAGAGGAGAACATAGGCACAACACTCTCCGACATAAATCACAGCAGGATCCTCTATGATCCACCTCCCAGTATAACGGAAATAAAAGCAAAATAAACAAATGGGATCTAATTAAAATTAAAAGCTTCTGCACATCAAATGAAACTATAAGTAAGGTGAAAATACAGCCTTATAAATGGGAGAAAACAATAGCAAATGAAGCAACTGACAAACAACTAATCTCAAAAATATACAAGCAATTTATGCAGCTCAACTCCAGAAAAATAAATGATCCGATCAAAAAAATGGGCCAAAGAACTAAATAGGCATTTCTCCAAAGAAGACATACAGATGGCTAACAAACACATGAAAAGATGCTCAACATCACTCATTATCAGAGAAATGCAAATCAAGACCACAATGAGGTACCATTTCACACCAGTCAGAATGGCTGCAATAAATGCTGGAGAGGGTGTGGAGAAAAGGGAACCCTCTTACACTGTTGGTGGGAATGCAAACTAGTACAGCCACTATGGAAAACAGTGTGGAGATTCCTTAAAAAACTGGAACTAGAACTGCCTTATGACCCAGCAATACAACTGCTGGGCATACACACTGAGGAAACCAGAATTGAAAGAGACATGTACTCCAATGTTCACTGCAGTACTGTTTATAATAGCCAGGACATGGAAACAACCTAGATATCCATCTGCAGATAAATGGATAAGAAAGCTGTGGTACATATACACAATGGAATATTACTCAGCCATTAAAAAGAATACATTTGAATCAGTTCTAATGAGATGGATGAAACTGGAGCCGATTATACAGAGTGAAGTAAGCCAGAAAGAAAAACACCAATACAGTATACTGACACATATATATGGAATTTAGAAAGATAATAATGATGACCCTGTATGTGAGACAACAAAAGAGACACAGAGGTATAGAACGGACTTTTGGCCTCTGAGGGAGAGGGAGAGGGTGGGATGATTTGGGAGAATGGCAATGAAACATGTGTACTATCATGTAAGAAATGAAGCGCCAGTCTATGTTCAATACAGGATACAGGATGCTTGGGGCTGGTGCACGGGGATGATCCAGAGAGATGATATGGGGTGGGAGGTGGTAGGGGGATTCAGGATTGTGAGCTCGTATACACCTGTGGTGGATTAATGTCAGTGTATGTCAAAACCAATACAGTAGAATAGAATAGAGTAAAAATAAATTAAAAAAAAATAAAGTCTGACACTGTTTCCACTGTTTCCCATCTATTTGCCATTAAGTGATCAGACCAGATGCCATGATCTTAGCTTTCTGAACGTTGAACTTTCAGCCAACTTTTCACTCTCCTCTTTCACTTCTGCCATAAAGATGGTGTCATCTGCATATCTGCGGTATTGATATTTCTCCTGGCAATCTTGAATCCAATTTGTGCCTCCAGCTCAGCATTTCTCATGATTTACTCTGCATATAAACTAAATAAACAGGGTGACACTATGCAGCCTTGATGTACTCCTTTTCCTATTCGGAACCAGTCTGTTGTTCCATGTCCAGTTCTAACTGTTGCTTCCTGACCGGCATACAGGTTTCTCAAGAGGCAGGTCAGGTGGTCTGCTATTACAATCTCTTTAAGAATTTTCCACAGTTTATTGTGATCCACACAGTCAAAGCAGAAATAGATGTTTTCATGAAACTCTCTTGCTTTTCAGATGATCCAGAGGATGTTGGCAATTTGATATCTTGTTCCTCCGCCTTTTCTAAAACCAGCTTGAACATCAGGAAGTTCACAGTTCATGTATTGCTGAAGCCTGGCTTGGAGAATTTGAGCATTACTTTACTAGCATGTGAGAAGAGTGCAATTGTGTGGTAGTTTGAGCATTCTTTGGCATTGCCTTTCTTTAGGATTGGAATGAAAATTTACCTTTTCCAGTCCTGTAGCCACTACTGAGTTTTTCAGATTTGCTGGCATATTGAGTGCAGCACTTTCACAGCATCATCTTTCAGGATTTGAAAGAGCTCAACTGGAATTCCAACACCTCCACTAGCTTTGTTCATAGTGATGCTTTCTAAGGTCCACTTGACTTCACATTCCAGGATATTTGGCTCTAGATTAGTGATCACACCATCATGATTATCTGGGTCGTGAAGATCTTTTGTCCAGTTTTTGTGTGTATTCTTGCCACCTCTCCTTAATATCTTCTGCTTCTGTTAGATCTCTTCCATTTTGGTCCTTTATTGAGCCCCTCTTTGCATGAAATGTTCCCTTGGTATCTCTAATTTTCTTGAAGAGATTTCTAGTCTTTTCCATTCTATTGTTTTCCTCTATTTCTTTGCATTGATCACCGAGGAAGGCTTTCTTATCTCTCCTTGCTATTCTTTGGAACTCTGCATTCAATGGGAATATCTTTCCTTTTCTCCTTTGCTTTTTGTTTCCTTTCTTTTCACAGCTATTTGTAAGGCCTCCTCAGACAGCCATTTTGCTTTTTGCATTTCTTTTTCTCAGTGACAGTCTTGATTCCTGTCTTCTATACAGTGTCACAAACCTCCATCCATAGTTCATCAGGCACTCTGCCTGTCAGATCTAGTCCCTTAAATCTATTTCTCACTTTCACTGTATAGTCATAATGGATTTAATTTAGGTCATAACTGAATGGTTTGAATGGTCTAGTGGTTTTCTCCACTTTCTTCAATTTCAGTCTGAATTTGGCAGTAAGGAATTCATGATCTGAGTCACAGTCAGCTCCCGGTCTTGTTTTTGCTGACTATATAGGGCTTCTCCATCTTGGCTGCAAAGAATATAATCAATCTGATTTCGGTGTTGACCATCTGGTGATGTCCATGTGTAGAGTCTTCTCTTGTGTTGTTGGAAGGAGGTGTTTGCTATGATCAGTGTATTCTCTTGGCAGAGTTCTATCAGCCTTTGCCCTGTTTCATTCTGTACTCCAAGGCCAAATCTGCCTGTTACCCCAGATGTTTCTTGATGTCCTATTTTTGCATTCCAGTCCCCTATAATGAAAAGGACATCTTTTTTGGGTGCTAGTTCTAGAAGGTCTTGTTGGTCTTCATAGAACTGTTCAACTTCAGCTTCTTTAGCATTACTGGTCAGGGCATAGACTTGGATTACCATGATATTGAATGGTTTGCCTTGGAAATGAGCAAAGATCATTCTGTCATTCTTGAGATTGAATCCAAGTACTGCATTTTGGACTCTTTTCTTGACCATGATGGCTGCTCCATTTCTTCTAAGGATTCCTGCTCACAGTAGTAGATATAATGGTCATGTGAGTTACAGTCACCCATTCCAGTACATCTTAGTTTGCTGATTCCTAGAATGTCAGTGTTCATTCTTGCCATCTCCTGTTTGACTACATCCAATTTGCCCCATTTCATGGACCTAACATTCAAAGTTCCTATGCAATAATGCTCTTTAGAGCATCAAACCTTGCTTCTATCACCAGTCCCATTGTGTTATTTTTGCTTTGGCTCCATCCCTTCAGTCTTTCTGGAGTTATTTCTCCACTCATATTGGGCACTACTGACCTGGGAGTTCATATTTAAGTGTCCTATTTTTTGCCTTTTCATACTCTTCATAGGGTTCTCAAGGCAAGAATGCTGAAGTGGTTTTCCATTCCTTTCTCCAGTGGACCACATTCTGTCAGACCTCTCCACCATCCTAGGTGGCTCCACATGGCATGGCTTAGTTTCATTGAGTTAGACAAGGCTGTGGTCCATGTGATCAGATTGGCTAGTTGTCTGTGATTGTGGTTTCAGGCTGTCTGCCCACCCTCTGATGCCCTCTCTCAGTGCCTACCCTGTCTTACTTGGGTTTCTCTTACCTTGGACGTGGGATGTCTCTTCACGGCTGCTCCAGCAAAGCACAGCCGCCTCTCCTTACCTTGGGCGTGGGGTAGCTCCTTGCGGCCGCGCTTCTGCGCCATCTGTCGCAGCTGCCACACTTCTGAATATAAGCTTGTACATTGTAAAACTCTTAGAGGAAAACATAAATAGAACACTCTGCATAAGTCACAGCAAGGTCTTTTTTGACCCACCTCCTAGAGTAAAGAAAATAAAAACAAAAATAAACAAATAAGACCTAAGTAAACTGAAAATCTTTTGGATAGCAAAGGAAACCATAAATAAGATGAGAAGACAACCCTCAGATGGGAGAAAATATTTGCAATAGGAGTAACTTATAAGGGATGAATCTCCAAAACACACAGACAGCTCAGGAAGCTCAATTTTAAATAAATAAATAAATGGGCAAAAGACCTAAACAGACAGCTCTCCAAAGAAGACATATAGATGGTCAAGAGTCACATGAAAAGATGATCAACATCACTAATAATCAGAGAAATCAAAACTACAATGGAAACTACAATCACCTCACAGCAGTCAGAATGACCATCATCAAAAACCCACAATCAATAAATGCTGAAGAAGGTGTGGATAACAGGCAACCATCTTGCACTGATGTTGGAAATGTAAATTGATACAGCCACTACAGAAAACAACGTGAAAGTTCCCTTAGAAACTAAAAATAGAACTACCACATTACCCAGCAATTCTACTCCTGGACATCTACTCAGAGAAAATGTTAGTCTTAGCTCTTTGCAACCCCATGGATGATAGCTTGCCAAGCTCCTCCATCCTTGGATTTCCCAGGCAAGAATACTGGATTTGCCATTTCCTCCTCCAAGGGATCTTCCCAACCCAGGAACTTAACCCAGGTGTCCCGCATTGCAGACAGACACTCTACCATCTGAGCCACCAGTGAAGCCTAATAAAATTTAATTATTAAAAAAATCAAACAATCTGATTCAAAAATGGTCAGAAGATCTGAATAGACATTTTACAAAGAAGATATACAGGTGACCAATAAGCACATGGAAAATGTAGAGGTTCTTAATGCAAAGAGTTCCTCTTTTGAAATCAATAATTTCAAAAGCAGTAATACACCTGACAGTTCCCAGTCATGGCAGTGTAGCTAATGTCCCCACACTAAAACATTTGTTTCTGTGCTCCAACAAAACTAACAAAGTTAGAAAGAGAATCCACAGGAACTCAGAAGTATTGGAGTGAGTGGCCCAGTCATGACATAGGAATCTCATGGCTGCGAGGAAGGCTCTCTGGAGAGGTCTGCCTTCTGCTAAAGACTTAGAGGCATACAGTGTGAAACTGGTGAAGCAGGCAACTTGCAACCTGTTGAAGTCTTTAATTGTGGGCCAGATCCTGAGTAGCGATAGTCTGTGGCCCCATCATGCCTTGGGTTTTTTTTTTTTTTTAAGCAAAACAGCATAATTTTATAGTAACATTTTAAAAAATAAACCCATTTGTAGCTTTAATGAAGTAATCAGATTTACCCTATGGTGATAAAAATAAATAGAAAATTGTACAGAATGTATAAAGCATCTGTTTTCTGGGTTTTTTTAAATACTTTATTCTACATTACAATACTGTATTTGTTTTGCCATACATTGACATGAATCAGCCACAGGTTTGCCACTGATTTTTTAAGCCATTTCAATGAGAGGAAGTCATCTTTTTTGTCCTCTTGTGATTTTCTGTGATATGCTTTTGATAAAAATAGCTCTAGTGCTTTTCACACGCATACTTTTATTGCTTGGAAGGAACCCCAGGCCTTGGCCAGCATGGTGGTGAGGCCTGTAATCATGAACCCGTGGTCTTGCAGGAGCCAAATTCTGCAGCCCTCCTGACATGGAAATTTCACTCCACACACATTTCTCCCTCATGGAGATACTTGAGTTTTTACCCTATTTTAGGAAACTGCCCAGGTAGTCAATGTTACAGAGCATACTCCTGTGGATGCTGAGTCCTTCTACACTCTCTGCTATATTTTACCATGTATTCTTATGTCCATGCCATGATTCATTTTTATTTATCAGAACTGCATTATCCTCATCTTGTTAAAAATGCTATTGCTTTCAGTTCAAGTGACTACCTTACTTCTCTTCTGATTATAGATTGATTTGTGTATTTCCAACTTCACTTATATATCTGTGGTATAATAGGAAGTACATTTGCTTTTTGTCCCCAGGTCCTGAAAGATGCTAACGCCTTGGAATTTCCCAAGTGGTAAGAGTGTCATGTGTTCTTCATAAAAAGCCCCTTGAGCCCACCTGCATTTATGCTAATGAGGTGACAATCTGGGGCCCTAGATTCCCTCAGAATGGGTCTGGTCACCAACAAGACCAAGAGATTAGAAGGTTTGGATTTTCAGGCACATCCTCTGATCCCTGGAAAGGAGTTGGGGCTGCAGATTAAGCTCCATAATAAAAATTCTGGAGTGAGGAGATGAGATGAGCTTCAGGGTTGGTGAGCACATCCACATACCAGAGTATAATGCACCCCAGCTCCACAGGGACAGAAGCTCCTGCTTTCAAACCCTCTCCCCATGTACCTCTTCATCTATATTCTTTATACACCAATAAAGAATATTGGTGAGAAAATTGCTCCATGAAAGTATTCCAAGATTTGGCCTACCCAGGTCACTACAAAATGACAGTGAGACATCATTTACTTCTAAAGTCACCCAAGGGGCTGCTGAAGCATTGGGCGTTACCTATTACTTCCATTGTGCCTGGAGACTTCAGTCTCCAGGAAAAGTAGAAAGAGCCAACCAATCTTACAATTGTCAATAAAAAGGTAATCCAAGAGACCTCCCGCAGATGGAAGGAAGCTTTACCAGTAGCCCTCCTCCACACGATTGCTCTGAAAGAACGTTGGCTTTAGCCCTTATAAGATGTTATATGGAAGACCTTTTCTTTATATCAATGACCTCTTTCTATATCCAGAGACTTAAACCTTTCAATCTTACACTATGGCCACTGGGAAATTCCAAAAGAAATGCACTTGTGGGGTGTCAACCAGGGCCCAGAGGATTCTGAGGGATGGCCTATGCCTCAGGGACTCAAGTACTAATTAAGGTTTGAAAAGATTAGTCACCCAAAGCTCAATTGCTGCCCACATGGAAGGGCCCCTACCCCGTAACACTCTTTACCCCCACAGCAGTCAAAGTACCCGACCAAGGTACCTGACTCCTGGATTCACAACACTCAAGTCAAACTATGGAAGGAAACCATGGAAGACACACAGTACACCTGTGAGCCTCTGGGAGAACTCCAGTATCTACTCAGGAATACAGAAAAGTGTCGTTCTGATGAACATCCAAAAAATTAAGCTACTGAGGATACACTTTTTGGACTGGCCCTTGCATTTAGCCTGAGCTACATCATTGTCTCTCTCTTGGTTTTAGTCAAGGAGATTCTTTTCATATCTGTTATGGTTTCCCATAAGACCACTGTCAAGGCACCACAATGTGATTTCTGTATCTCCTGCGCCTCACCGGTTTGAGTTACTCTTATATACATCCCTTAAGTCCGGCCACAGAAATCATGAACACGCTCAGTAAGGCTAGTTTCTGAGTATGTCTTGACCCAATTCTTACTAAGGTGACATATAAATAGATCAGGACTGATTACACTCAAAACTAACCAAATATTGGACGAAGCCAGCACAGAAACATCCTGGTTTCATTAAATCAAGGATACATTCCTGTGGTGGCTCTGGCTTATAATTCTGTTTGCTCCCTCTTTCTTCAACTTCCCTGGTAGCTCAGATGGTAAAGAATCCACCTGCAATGCAGGAGACCTGGGTTGGATCCCTGGGTTAGGAAGATCTCCTGGAGAAGGGAGCAGCTACCCACTTCAGCATTCTGGCCCGGAGAATTTCATTGACAGAGGAGCCTGGCAGGCTACAGTCCATGGGGTCACAAAGAGTTGGACACTACTGAGAAACTTTCACTCCTCAAATTACTCTCTTGGTTTATTTCTTCTCAGGTCAACAAGATACAGTCTCAACTTCTGATACAACATGGATGCCAACCCCTGACCCCTCCGATGACTTCCTCACAGCATCCTCCTTGGACAGACATCAGCAGCCCTTACCAGCCCCCCTTCTTGACTGGAAGCAAGTGATGGACACCCAAGGCCCCTCACTGTCCCAACTCAGCGGGAAGCAGCCAGAATGAAAAATGCACATCTCCCCAATGATTTGGGGTCCATACACTTGACAGAGAATGTTAGATAGGAAGTTAGACATGAGCAATGAGGGGAGGCTTGGCTGAAAGGGATGCAAGCCACCTCTAAACTCCATCTCAGATGCACCCAGGAGAGTTCATAGATATGCTACAAAATAACCACAGAGACTTTTCAACTCCTGCACATGCACCCTAGGCACACAGTGGATACAACATGACCACAGGGGCTTCCCTAAGTAACCTTAGGCAGTTAGGAGCCCATCAAGGGCTCATGAATATTCAAAATCTAATTATGGCAGATGGAATTATGCAAAGACATATGGGAAGACATAAACAATACAGCTTGCTGTCATATAACTTGTAATTGTCAATCAGCCATGAGCATATGCCCATTTGCATTCCCTTTCATTGACTGGTGATGAGTGCAAGCCCTACTTTGCAACTGGCATAACCAAATTTAGGAGAGGAAGTGTAAAAGGGGGAAGCCAAAAGGGACCTATAGGAAGGAAGAGGAGGACTTCTTTGGGAGTGTCAGACTAATAAAAGGTCTGTCTTCTTGAGCTGAACTGAGCTATAACTTATCTGTAGATCTACATATTTTGGTCCATTGCTCCAAATTTTTGTTGTGATGAGACAAGAATTGAAGAAGAGAAATAAACCAACCTGATTTTGGTGCCATGATACCAAAAATTAAAATTTCACTTTATTATGAAATTAAACTGGTGCTTGTAAGTAAATGTTCCTCTGAATTCTCTAAGTTGCTCCAGCAAACCTGAGGGAAAGGGGTGGGAACCTTCAGTTTATAGCTGGTCAGTCAGAAGCATGAGTGATGATCTGGACTTGGAATTAACATCCATAGTGACGGCGGTCCTGTGGGACAGCCCCCTAACCTGTAGGCTCTGATGCTCTCTCCAGGTGGGTGGTGTCAGAACGGAGTTATATTTTTAGGACACTCAGTCAGAATCCTTAGGGTTAATTGCTTGATGGTGGTGGGGAAAACATATATGTTGGAATTCCTTACATCATTGATCCTTAGATGGAAGTATATAAGGGTGTATTTATTCATTTGATTTTTGATTTCTGACTAACAATAGTTATGGGACATCTATCAGTTTCTCACATTATGAAGAATACTGAGATTCAAAGAGGGAAAATCATTCTGAGCTTCTGCCTGCAAACAGCTCATGTTCTCTTTTCAAAGAGCTCCTTTCATTCTGTACTATTTTGCTTGGTTAAAATGTGAAGGGTCTGCGCCAACCTCCCCTGCCCTGCATACCGAAAGGCATTGCAAGTGATTGTTGCTAAGATGGGCAACTACTCAGCTGAAGCACCTGAAGGTATCATAGCTTCCCGGGATCCTGGAAAATTTTATTTCCCACATCCCCAGATGTCATTTTCATCACATTCAGGAATTGCTTCCCTTCATAGTTACCCTGAACATCATCATAACCCAAACTATCCTACCATCGATAACCATTAGAGCCCCAATTGACTAGAACCTTCCTTCCCCCAGCTTCCTGGGCCCCTCAGTTCCCTGCAACCCTGTCAGGAGCTCTGCCCTCTCATCCTGGTGCTTCTTTCACCTTCTCAGTAATGGCCCTTCAATTCCACGGTTCACCATCTCAACCACACCACACCAATGCCCTCAACTCCTTTGCTTTTCATCTTTCTGCCTCACTAACAGACACAACTTTACCCTGAGTGAACCATGTGTCTCCTTTCTTGAAACCCGCAGGACAGCAATTCTGAATAGTGGAGCTAACTGTTTTCACTATAAATTCAGCGTGACTAATGGGCCTTCAATGCTGTTCACACATTCTGCTCATTTTCTGTCTATGACCCTCAGGTAATTGGTGGTAACAGTGGTTTCTAGCTTTCTGCCTCCTTATGGCCCCACCCACTGACCTCTCCACTGCACCCACCACAGCTACCACTCGGTACAGAAATTAGAAGCCACTAGAGGTGAGGTCCTTCCTTTTCCCCTCACCAAACATTCAAACCTGCCATGTCCCTGCATTTCCCTCTATCTCCCTCCATGAGAAGACAGCATCCGCTTCTCCAGGGCAAAGCGTGATCCTCCACAGTGGTGGAGCTTGAGGCCCTCTGTCCTCTCAGGAAAAATCAGTGTTGACATCTTTTCTCTTTCAGAGGCCCTGTTCCCTTTAAACAGTCTTAGCTCATCTTCAGTGCAAACATGTGTGAGCGCATGGAACCCATGTGTCCACCCACTGGCTGAAATGACTCTCCACACATGGTCCATCTAAGAACTTAGAGAAAATCCAAGACATCAGATCAATATATCCATAATACTTCAGTATTTATCTGTAAAAGATATAGATTTCTTAAAAAATATTACCAAAATATTGTATTGACAAAAATTCCTGACTACCATCAAATTCCTAGTCAATGTCCAGATTTCCCAACTGTCTCAAAATTTTCCCCCAGAGTTGGTTAGCTTGAATCAGACTCCAATACTTGGTTAACATGCTTGAATAATAGGCCCCCATGTAGTCCATACCCTGACCCCTGGCACCTGAGAGTGTTACTTACATGCAGAAGGGACGTGGCAGATGTGAATAAGTTAAGGCCCTGGAATGAAAGACATTATTCTGAGTTCTCCAGGTGGATGCAAGTAAACACAAAGGTCTTAATAAGAGGGAAGGGGGAGTGTCAGAGCCAGAGGAGGTGTGACAGTGGAAGCAGAGACCTGAGAGCTGTGCAGCCCAAGAGACGAGGAGTGAGGGAAATAGCCCTGCTGATTCACATGAGACTTCTGACCTCCAG
The DNA here is from genome assembly GCA_917880005.1 of Nanger dama. Taxonomy (NCBI): domain Eukaryota; kingdom Metazoa; phylum Chordata; class Mammalia; order Artiodactyla; family Bovidae; genus Nanger; species Nanger dama. The sequence goes on along the minus strand of CAKJTW010000044.1, from coordinate 2,802,829 downwards.
ACTTGTCAGAGAGTAAACTTGGGTTGCTTTAAGTCAATAAACTTGCGATAATTAGTTACAGCAGTAATAGGAATCTAATGTAATGGCTAAATATCTGTAGTATTGCTCTGGCTGTTTGTGTTTAGGTTTTATATTTCATTTGTTGAAGAAACAGGGCCACTTGTCCTATAAGATTTCCCATCTGTTACATTTAGCTGACCACATCTGTGGATAGTGTTTAACTTGCTCTTCTATTTTTTCATTTCCTGTAAATTGTCAGTTTGATCTAGAAACAACGGAAGATATAAGTGAAGATGAATGAGTGTCTCATGATATTCCCATAGCCTTTAAACAAATGATTTTACTGACATTGTTGTGAAGGAAGGAAAATGGTCATGCTTCCATTGTGGTTGTTGTTCAGTCACTCAGTCGTATCCAACTCTGTCACTCTATGGGCTGCAGCATGTCAGGCTTCCCCGATCTTCAGTCTCTGAAGTTGGTCAAACTCATGTCCACTGAGTCAGTGATGAAATCTAATCATCTGATCCTCTGTTGCCCCCTTCTCCTCCTGACTTCTTTCTTTATCAATGTCAGGATCATTTTCAATGAGCCAGCTCTTCGTATCAGATGGCCAAAGTATTGGAGATTCAGATTCAGCCTCACTCCTTCCAATGAATATTCAGGGATGATTTCCTTTAGGAATGACTGGTTTGATCTTTTTGATGTCCAAAGGACTCAAGAGTCTTCTTCAGCACCACAGTTTGAAAGCATCAATTCATTGGCGCTCAGTCTTTTCACGGTTGGTCCACCTCTTGCATTCATACATGACTACTGGAGAAACCATAGCTTTGACTAGACAGACCATTGTTGACAAAGTGATGCCTCTGCTTTCTAATATGCTGCCTAGGTTGGTCATAGCTTTTCTTCAAAGGATCAGGTATCTTTTAACTTCATGGCTGCAGTCACCATCAGTTCAGTTCACTTTAGTCGCTCAGTCGTGTCTGACTCTTTGCAACCCCATGATCACAGCACACCAAGCCTCCCCATTCATTACCATCTCTCGGAGTTCACTCAGACTCATGTCCATCGAGTCCGTGATGCCATCCAGCCATCTCATCCTTGGTTGTCCCCTTCTCCTCCTGCCCCCAACGTCTCCCAGCATCAGAGTCTTTTCCAATGAGTCAACTCTTCAAAAGAGGTGGCCAAAGTACTGGAGTTTCAGTTTTAGCATCATTTCTTCCAAAGAAATCCCAGGGCTGATCTCCTTCAGAATGGATTGGTTGGATCTCCTTGCAGTCCAAGGGACTCTCAAGAGTCTCCTCCAACACCACAGTTGAAAAGCATCAATTCTTTGGTGCTCAGCCTTCTTCACAGTCCAACTGTCACATCCATACATGATCACTGGAAAAACCATAGCCTTGACTAGATGGACCTTAGTCAGCAAAGGAATGTCTCTGCTTTTGAATATACTACCTAGGTTTGTCATAACTTTTCTTCCAAGGAGTAAGCGTCTTCTAATTTCATGGCTGCATCACCATCTGCAGTGATTTTGGAGCCCAAAAACATAAAGTCTGACACTGTTTCCACTGTTTTCCCATCTATTTCCCATGAAGTGATGGGACCAGAAGACATGATCTTTGTTTTCTGAATGTTGAGCTTTAAGCCAACTTTTTTGAACTCCCCTTTCACTTTCATTATGAGACTTTTACCTCCTCTTCACTTTCTGCCATAAGAGTGGTGTCATCTGTATGTCTGAGGTTATTGAAATTTTTCCCGGCAATCTTGATTCCCATTTGTGTTTCTTCCAGTCCACCATTTCCCATGATGTACTCTGCATAGAAGTTAAATAAGCAGGGCAATAATATACAGCCTTGACGTACTCCTTTTCCTACTTGGAACCAGTCTGTGGTTCCATATACAGTTCTAACTGTTGCTTCTTGACCTGCATACAGATTTCTTAAGAGGGAGGTCAGGTGGGTCTGGTATTCCCATCTCTCAGAATTTTCCACAGCTTATTGTGATCCACACAGTCAAAGGCTTTGGCATAGTCAATAAAGCAGAAATAGATAGTTTTCTGGAACTTTCTTGCTTTTTCGATGATCCAGCGGATGCTGGCAATTTGATCTCTGGTTCTTGTGCCTTTTCTAAAACCAGCTTGAACATCAGGGAGTTCACGGTTCACGTATTGCTGAAGCCTGGCTTGCAGAATTTTGAGCATTACTTTACTAGCATGTGAGATGAGTGCAATTGTGCGGTAGTTTGAGCATTCTTTGGCATTGCCTTTCTTTGGCATTGTAATGCAAACTGACCTTTTCCAGCCCTGTGGCCTCTGCTGAGTTTTCCAAATTTGCTGGCATATTGAGTGCAGCACTTTCACAGCATCATCTTTCAGGATTTGAAATAGCTCAACTGCAATTTCATCACCTCCACTAGCGTTGTTCATAGTGAGGCTTTCTAAGACCCATTTGACTTCACATTCCAAGATGTCTGGCTCTAGATTAGTGATCACATCATCATGATTACCTGGGTCATGAATATCTTTTTGTACAGTTCTTCTGTGTACTCTTGCTACCTCTTCTTAATATCTTCTGCTTCTGTTAGGTCCATACCATTTCTGTCCTTTATCGAGCCCATCTTTGCATGGAATGTACCCTTGGTATCTCTCATTTTCTTGAAGCGATCTCTAGTCTTTCCCATTCTGTTCTTTTCCTCTATTTCTTTGCATTGATCACTGAAGATGACTTTCTTATCTCTTCTTGCTATTCTTTGGAAATCTGCATTCAGATGCTTATATTTTTCCTTTTCTCCTTTGTTTTTCACCTCTCTTCTTTTCACTGTTACTTGTAAGGCCTCCCCAGACAGCTATTTTGCTTTTTGCATTTCTTTTCCATGGGTATGGTCTTGATCCCTGTCTCCCGTACAATGTCATGAACCTCCATCCATAGTTCATCAGGCACTCCATCTATCAGATCTAGGCCCTTAAATCGATTACTCACTTCCACTGTATAATCATAAGGGATTTGATTTAGGTCATACCTGAATGGTTTAGCGGTTTTTCCTACTTTCTTCAGTTTAATCTGAATTTGGTAATAAGGAGTTCATGATCTGAGCCACAGTCAGCTCCTGGTCTTGTTTTTGTTGATTGTATAGAGCTTCTCCATCTTTGGCTGCATAGAATAGAAACAATCTGATTTTGGTGTTGACCATCTGGTGATGTCCATGTGTAGAGTCTTCTCTTGTGTTGTTGGAAGAGGGTGTTTGCTATGACCAGTGCATTTTCTTGGCAAAACTCTATTAGTCTTTGCCCTCCTTCATTCCACATTCCAAGGCCAAATTTGCCTGTTACTCCAGGTGTTTCCTGACTTCCTACTTTTCCATTCCAGTCCGCTATAATGAAAAAGACATCTTTTGTGGGTGTTAGTTCTAAAAGGTCTTGTAGGTCTTCATAGAACCATTCAACTTCAGCTTCTTCAGCATTACTGGTTGGGGCATAGACTTGGATTACTGTGATACTGAATGGTTTGCCTTGGAAATGAACAGAGATCATTCTGTCGTTTTTGAGATTGCATCCAAGTACTGCATTTTGGACTCTTTTGTTGACCATGATGGCTACTCCATTTCTTCTCGAGGGATTCGTGCCCACAATAGTAGATATAATGGTCATCTGAGTTAAATTCACCCATTCTAGTCCATTTTAGATTGCTGATTCCTAGAATGTCGACATTCACCCTTGCCATCTCTTGTTTGACCACTTCCAATTTGCCTTGATTCATGGACCTGATATTCTAGGTTCCTATGCAATATTGCTCTTTACAGTATCGGATCTTGCTTCTATCACCAGTCACATCCACAACTGGGTATTGTTTTTGGTTTAGCTTCATCCCTTCATTCTTTCTGGAGTTATTTCTCCACTGATCTCCAGTAGCATATTGGGCACCTAATGACCTGGGGAGTTCCTCTTTGGTATCCTATCAGTTTGCCTTTTCATACTGTTCATGGGGTTCTCAAGGCAAGAATACTGAAGTGGCTTGCCATTCCCTTCTCCAGTAGATCACGTTCTGACAGCCCTCTCCATCATGACCCGCCCGTCTTGCGTTGCCCCACAGGCATGGCTTGGTTTCATTGAGTTAGACAAGGCTGTGGTCCTAGTGTGATTAGATTGACTAGTTTTCTGTGAGTATGGTTTCAGTGTGTCTGCCCTCTGATGCCCTCTTGCAACACGTACCATCTTACTTGGGTTTCTCTTACCTTGGGCATGGAATATCTCTTCACGGCTGCTCTAGCAAAAGCACAGCTGCTGCTCCTTACCTTGGACTAGGGTATCTCCTTACCTGCAGTTCTTGACCTTCAACATGGGATAGCTCCTCTAGGCCTCCCTGCACCTGCGCAGCCACCACTCCTTGGGTTGCTCCTCCCGGTCACTGGCCCTGGCCTCTGGTGTTGCTGGCTTCTCCCAGCTGCTGCCCCTGGCCTCGGGCTCCAGGCTCAGGGTGGCTCCTCCCAGCTACTGCCCCTGGCCTCAGACTCGTGGTGGCTCCTCAGGGTCACTGCCCCTGGCCTCGAGCACAAGGTGGCTTCTTCCAGCTGCCTCTGGCCTTAGACTCAGGGTGTCTCCCCCGGCCGCCCCCTGACCTCGGACGCATGGTGTTTCCTCCCGGCTGCCACTGACCTTGGATGCGGGGTAGCTCTTCCAGGTCACCTCCCTGACCTCGGACGTGGGGTGTCTCCTCCCAGCTGCCCATGACCTCAGATGCAGGGTACCTCCTCCTGGCTGCCACTGACCTGAGACACAGGGTAGCTCCTCTCGGCCATTCCTGCACCATTGCAGCCTGGCATTCTACGCTGCTGCCCTGATCTTGGACGTGGGGTAGCTCCTCTGGGCTGCTCTTAGTGGGCCGGCCCGGCTCTCGCAGCAGCCAGCTGTAGCCTAAGATAATAAATCCTGGCACTGATTCCATTTTTTCCCCATCTATTTGCTATGAAGTGATGGGACAATGATCTTAGTTTTTGAATGTTGAGTTTTAAGCCAGCTTTTTCACTCTCCACTTTTACCTTCATCAAGAGACTTTTCAATTCCTCTTTGCTTTCTGCCATTAGAGTAGTGTCATCTGAATATCTGAGGTTATTGATATTTTCCCCTGCAGCCTTGTTTCCAGTTTGTGATTCATCTAGCTTAGCATTTTGCATGATGTACTCAGCATAGAATCCCAGGTAATTCAGGAGAGCTCGGTTTGATTCCTGGGTTGAGAAGATGCCCTGGAAAAGGAATAGGCTACCAACTCCATTATTCATGGGCTTAACTGGTGTTAAAGAATCTGCCTGCATTTCTGGAGACCTGGGTTGAATCCCTGGGTTGGGAAGATACCCTGGAGCATGGCATGGCAACTCACTCCAGTATTCTTGCCTGGATAATCCCCATGGATAGAGGAGGCCTGGTGGGATACAGTCCATGGGGTCATAAAGAGTCAAACATGACTAAGGTGCTAAATACACACACACACACACACACACACACACACACACACACACTGCATACAAGGTAAATGAGTAAGGTGACAGTACACAGCCTTGACGTACTCCTTTTCTAATTTTGATCCACTCCATTGTTCCCTGTCCAGTTCTAACTGTTACTTTTTGACATGCATACAAGTTTCTCAGGAGGCAGGCAAGGTGTTCTGGTATTCCCATCTCTTTCAGAATTTTCCACAGTTTGCTTTGATCCATACAAAGGCTTTAGCACAGCCAATAAAGCAGAAATAGATGTTTTTATGGAATTCTCTTGCTTTTTCTATGATTCAGCAGATGTTGGCAATTTGATTTGTGGTTCCTCTGCCTTTTCTAAACCCAGCTTGAACATCTGGAAGTTCTCAGTTCACCTACTGTTGAAACCTAGCTTTAAGGATTTGGAGCATGACATTGATAGCATGTGAAATGAGTACAACTGTGCGGTAGTTTGAACATTCTTTGGCATTGCCTTTCTTTGGAATTTGAATGAAAACTAACCTTTTCCAGTCCTGTGGACACTATTGAGTTTTCCAAATTTGCTGGCATGCTGAGAGCAGAACTTTCACAGCATCATCTTTGAAGATTTGAAATAGCTCAGCTGGAATCCCACCACTTCCACTAGCTTTCTTCATAGTAATAATTCTTCCTAAGTCCCATTTGACTTCACACTCCAGGATGTCTGGCTCTAGGTGACTGATCACACAATTTCTGTTTTCTAGGTTTTTAGAAATACAGTTTTAAATACTTTTAAATACAGTTCTTCTGTGTATTTTTGCCACCTCTTCTTAATATCTTCTGCTTCTGGTAGGTTCTTATTGTTTCTGTCCTTTATTGTACCCAACTCTGCATGAAATTTCTTCAAATTTTCTTGAAGAGATCTCTAGTCTTTCCCATTCAGTTATTTCCCTCTATTTCTTTGCATTGTCCACTTAAGAAGGTTTTCTTATCTCTCCTTGATATTTTTTGGAACTTTGCATTCAGATGGTTATGTCTTTCCTTTTCTCCTTTGTCTTTCTCTTCTCTTCTTTTCACAGCTATTTGTAAGGCCTCCTCAGACAACCATTATGCCTTGCTACATTTATTTTTCTTGTGTATGGCTTTGGTCATTGCCTCCTGTACAATGTTACAAACTTCTGTTCATAGATCTTCAGGCACACTGTCTGTCAGATCTAATCTTCTGAATCTATTTATCACCTCTACTATATAATCTTAAGGGATTTGATGTAAGTCAATACCTAAATAGCCTAGTGGTTTTTCCTGCTCCCATAACTTCTGCAGTTATTGGCTAGATTTATTCCATAAAAAGAACCTTTCCTAATCAAATGTTCATGTACTCTGATGTACAGCTTGAAAAGGTAGAGTGAATATTTGTTTTTTAAATCAATTTTCAGAAGAATGAAATAATTTTCTATATCCATCAAAAGTAAATGCTGTTGTTGTTGTTGTTTAGTTGCTAAGTCATGTGCAACTCTTTGTGACCTCATGGACTCTATCCCACCAGCCTCCTCTGTCCACAGGATTTCCCAAGGAAGAATGCTGGAGTAGGTTTCCATTTCATTCTCCAGGGGATATTCCCAACCTGGGATAGGGCTCAAGTGTTCTTCATTGGTAGGTGGATTCTTTTCTGCTGAGTCACTAGGTCAAGGTGATTACTGAGGTGTTATTTTAAAAGCTTTATAATATTTCTATGAACTTTAACATATTTGATATATTTCGGTTCACTGCAACTGGTATTCTTTTGGCTCTTAATTACATTTTCTGGCTGGTGGATGCTGCCAGGTGTGACTGTTGACAGGTGTGTTTGGTTCTCTTTCTCAGCCTCCAATAACTCAGCTCCTCTCTGGGTCTCAGAGTGATGACCCAAGTGCAGATTTTTGAGACTGTCATTTTTATATGGGTCAGAATCATAAGTAGTGTCTGCATGTGGTGTGAAGAGCCCAGGATCACGTCTCTGGGATGGGCCTTTATCTGGTTAAAATCCTGGGGTGCCAGAGCCAGATTGATTGACTCAGAGAGGTGATTACATTATTCCAAACCAAGACACAGATGGTGGACTAGAATGACATGCACTCATCTTCTCCTGTGAGAACTCCAAAATTGCAACTTGCTGCTGAAAAACCATCGACAGGAGAATGTTGGATCCCACCAAAGAAAGACCCCACATCCAAGGACAAAGGAAACTCCCCAGGAAGACTGTAGGAGAGGCAAAAGCACATTTATAATCAAACTGCATACCTAGCAGAGATGTTCGAACAACTCAAACAAAACTATGTGTGCACTAAGACCCAGAGACTCCACAAAGACTGAGCCAGACCTGCTTTTGAGTGTTGGAGTGTCTCTGCAAGAGACAGCAGTAGCATGCCGTGGGGACAGGGGCTCTGACTGCAGCAGACCAGGGTCACGCAGCATGTGGCAGAAGACCTCTTGGAGGAGGTCGCCATTAGCCTGAGCATAGAGCAGCTGAGCAGATGACACACAAACTGCAGAGCAATTATACCAAAGAAATTCTTGCACTGTTAAGAAAGTTCGAGGACCCACAATAGATTTCCCAACCTAGGGAGCTGGCAAAGGGGCTGAGAACCCCCAGGGAATTTGTCTTTGGAGGCCAGTGGGATTTGATTACAGAACTTACATAGGATGATGGAAACAGACCTTTGGAGGGCACAAATAAAACCTCGTGCACAGCAAGAGCCAGGAGAAAGGAACAATGTCCCCACAAGAGACTGACCAGACATGCCTATGAGTGTCCAAGAGTCTCCGGGGAGGCGTGGGTGGACAGTGGCCTGCTGCAGCGTCAGTGGCACTGAATTCAACCATGCCTGCACAAGTCCTTTTGAAGGAAGACACTATTATCTTCATCACCCTTACTAGAGTTTGGTCTCAGGTCAAACAACAGAGAGGGAATACAGCCCCACCATTAACAGAAAATTGGAATAAAGATTTACTGACCAAGTCAAGAAGTATGGCAAAACTGTATATTGTCACCCTGCTTATTTAACTTATATGGAGAGTACTTCACGCAAAATGCCAGGAAGGATGAAGCACGACCTGGAATCAAGATTACTGGGAGAAATATCAATAACCTCAGATATGCAGATGACACCACTCATACGGAAGAAAGTGAAGAACTAAAGAGCTTCTTGATGACCGTGAAAGAGGAGAGTGAAAAAGCTGGCTTAAAACTCAACATTCAAAAAACTAAGATCACGGCATCTGGTCCCATCACTTCATGGAAAATAGATGGGAAAACAATGGAAACAGTGACAGACTTTATTTTGGAGGGCTCCCAAATCACTGCAGATGGTGAGTACAGCCATGAAATTAAAAGACACTTGCTCCTTGGAAGAAAAGTTATGACCAAACTAGACAGCATATTAAAAAGCAGAGACATAACTTTACCAACAAAGGTCTATCTAGTCAAAATTATGGTTTTGACTAGAGAGTTGAGCTATAAAGAAACCTGAGTGCTGAAGAGTTGGTGTTTTTGAACTGTGGTGTTGGGGAAGGCTCTTAAGTGTCCCTTGGACTGCAAGGAGATCTAACCAGCCAATCCTAAAGGAAATCAGTCCTGAATATTCATTGGAAGGACTGATGCTGAAGCTGAACCTACAATACTTTGGCCACCTAAGGTGAAGAATTGACTCAATGGAAAAGATCCTGATGCTGAGAAAGACTGAAGGCAGGTGGTGGAGAAGGAGATGACAGAGGATGAGATGATTGGATGGCATCACCAACTCAATGGACATGAGTTTGAGAAAGGTCTGGGAGTTGGTGATGGACAGGGAAGCCTGGCATGCTGCAGTCCATGGGGTTTCAAAGAGTCAGACACGACTGAGTGACTTAACTGACTGAACTGAGCATGGCCTCACATATCAAAACAAGATCCAGTTACGTCCAATCTCTCCCATCAGAAAGCTTTCATAAACCTGTTATCTTTGTCCATCAAAGGGAGGTCAGAATAAAAACCACAGTCACAGAAACCTAACTAAACTGATCACATGGATCACAGCCTTGTCTAACCCAATGAAATTATGAGTCATGCCCTGTAGGGCCACACAAGGTAGACAGGTCACAGCCAAGTGTTCTGACAAAACGTGGCCCACTGTAGAATAGAATGGCAAACCAATTCAGTATTCTTGCCTGGAGAACCCCATGAACAGTATGAAAAGGCAAAAGATAGGACACTGATAGATGAACTCTCCAGATTGGAAAGTGACCAAAATGCTATTCAAGGAGAGTGGAAAAATAATTCCAGAAAGAATGAAGAGATGGAGCCAAAGCAAAAACAACGCCCAGTTGTGAATGTGACTGGTGATGGAAGTAAAGTCCCATGCTGTAAGAGCACTGTTGCATAGGAACCTGGAATATTAGGTCCCTAAATCAAGGTAAATTGAAAGTGGTCAAACAGGAGATGGTGAGTGAATATTGACATTACAGAAATCAGTGAACTAAAATGGACTGCAATAGGTAAATTTAATTCAGATGACCAATATATCTACTAATGTGAGCAAGAATCTCTTAGAAGAAATGGAGTAGCCATCATAGTCAATAAAAGACTCCAAAATGCAGTACTTGGGTGCAATCTCAAAAATGACAGAATGAACTCAGTTCGTTTTGAAGACAAACCATTCAGTATCACAGTAATCCAAGCCCATGCACCAACTACTAATGCTGAATAAGCTGATGCTGAATGGTTTTATGAAGACCTACAAGACCTTCAAGAATTAACACCAAAAAAAAAAAAAAAGGCTGTCATTTACATCATGAGGGACTGAAATGCAAAAGCAAGAAATCAAGAGACACCTAGATTAACAGGTAAGTAACCGCTAGACAATTCAGGTATGAACTAAATCAAATCCCTTGATTATACAGTGGAAGTGAGTAATCGATTTAAGGGTCTAGATCTGATAGATAGAGTGCCTGATGAACTGTGGATGGAGGTTCATGACATTGTAAAGGAGACAGGGATCAAGACCATCCCCATGGAAAAGAAATGCAAAAAAGCAAAATGGCTGTATGGGGGCCTTACAAATAGCTGTGAAAAGAAGAGAAGCGAAAAGCAAAGGAGAACAGAAAAGATATAAGCATCTGAATGCAGAGTTCCAGAGAATAGCAAGAAGAGATAAGAAAGGCTTCTTCAGTGATCAATGCAAAGAAATAGAGGAAAACAACAGAATGGGAAAGACTAGTAATCTTTCAAGAAAATTAGAGATACCAAGGGAACATTTCATGCAAAGATGGGCTCAATAAAGGACAGAAATGGTATGGACCTAACAGAAGCAGAAGATATTAAGAAGAGGTAGCAAAAAAAAAAAAAAGAACTGTACAAAAAGATCTTCATGACCCACATAATCATGATGGTGTGATCACTAATCTAGAGCCAGACATTCTGAAATATGAAGTCAAGTGGGCCTTAGAAAGCATCACTATGAACAAAGCTAGTGGAGGTGATGGAATTCCAGTGGAGCTGTTTCAGATCCTGAAAGATGATGCTGTGAAAGTGCTGCACTCAATATGCCAGCAAATTTGGAAAACTCAGCAGTGGCCACAGGACTGGAAAAGGTCAGTTTGCATTACAATGCCAAAGAAAGGCAATGCCAAAGAATGCTCAAACTACCGCACAATTGCACTCATCTCACATGCTAGTAAAGTAATGCTCAAAATTCTCCAAGCCAGGCTTCAGCAATATGTGAACCGTGAACTTCCTGATATTCAAGCTGGTTTTAGAAAAGGCAGAGGAATCAGAGATCAAATTGCCAACATCTGTTAGATCATGGAAAAAGCAAGAGAGTTCCAGAAAAACATCTATTTCTGCATTATTGACTATGCCAAAGCCTTTGACTGTGTGGATCACAAGAAATGGTGGAAAATTCTGAAAGAGATGGGAATACCAGACCACCTGACTTGCCTCTTGAGTAACCTGTATGCAGGTCAGCTAGCAACAATTAGAAATGGACATAGAACAACAGACTGGTTCCGAATAGGAAAAGGAGCATGTCAAGGCTGTATATTGTCACCCTGCTTATTTAACTTACATGCAGACTGCACCATGAGAAACGCTGGACTGGAAGAAACACAAGCTGGAATCAAGATTGCCAGGAGAAATACCAATAACCTCAGATATGCAGATGACACCACCCTTATGGCAGAATGTGAAGAGGAATTAAAAGCCTCTTGATGAAAGCGAAAGAGGAGAGTGAAAAAGTTGGCTTAAAACTCAACATTCAGACACGAAGATCATGGCATCCAGTCCCATCACTTCATGGGAAATAGATGGGGAAACAGTGGAAACAATATCAGATTTTTTTTTTTGAGGGGGGTGCTCCAAAATCACTGCAGATGGTGACTGCAGCCATGAAATTAAAGGACGCTTACTCCTTGGAAGAAAAGTTATGACCAACCTAGATAGCATATTCAAAAGCAGAGACATTATTTTGCTGACTAAGGTCCATCTAGTCCAGGCTATGGATTTTCCTGTGGTCATGTATGGATGTGAGAGTTGGACTGTGAAGAAGTCTGAGCGCTGAAGAATTGATGCTTTTGAACTGTGGTGTTGGAGAAGACTCTTGGGAATCACTTGGACTGCAAGGAGATCCAACCAGTCCATTCTGAAGGAGATCTGTCCTGGGATTTCTTTGGAAGGAATGATGCTAAAGCTGAAACTCCAGTACTTTGGCCATCTCATGCACAGAGCTGACTCATTGGAAAAGACTCTGATGCTGGGAGGGATTGGGAGCAGGAGGAGAAGGGGACGACAGAGGATGAGATGGCTGTATGGCATCACTGACTCAATGGACGTGAATCTGAGTGAACTCTGGGAGTTGGTGATGGACAGGGAGGCCTGGCGTGCTGCGATTCATGGGGTAACAAAGAGTTGGACACAACTGAGAGACTGAACTGAACTGAACTGATGGCCTTGGAGTACAACATGAAACAGGGCAGAGACTAACAGAGTTTTGCCAAGAGAATGCATTGGTTGTGGAAAACACCCTCTTATAACCACACAAGAGACAACTCTATACATGGAAATGATCAGATGGTCAATACTGAAATTAGATTGATTATATTCTTTGCAGCCAAAGTGGAGAAGCCCTATACAGTCAGCAAAAACAAGACCAGGGGCTCAGGATATGGCCTCCTTATTGCAAAATTCAGACTTAAATTGAAGAAAATAGGGAAATCACTAGACCTTTCAGGTCTGTCCTAAATCAAATCCCTCACAGTTGTATATTGGAAATGATAAGTAGATTCAAGGGATTCGATTTGATAGTAGAATTCCTGAAGAACGATGGATGTAGGTGCGTGACATTGTATTGGAGGCAGAGATCAAGACCATCCCGAAGAAAAGGAAATGAAAAAACATAAAATGGTTGTCTGACAAGACCTCTCAAATAGCTGAAAAAGAAGGGAAGTAAAATGCAAAGGAGAAAGAAAAGAGAAATCCATCTGAATGCAAAGTTTCAAAGAATAACAAGGAGAGATAAGAAAGCCTTCCTACATGATCAATGCAAAGAAATAGAGGAACATAATAAAATGGGAAACACAAGAGTTCTCTTCATGAAAATCTGAGATACCAAGGGAACATTTCATGCAAAGACCAGCTCAATAAAGGGCTGAAATGGTATGGACCCAACAGAAGCAGAAGATGTTAAGAAGAGGTAGCATGGATACACAGAAGAACTATTAAAAAAAAAAAAAGATCTTCATGACCCAGATAACCATGATGGTGTAATCACTCACCTAGAACCAGACATCCTGGAGTGCAGTCAGGTGGGCCTTAGGATGTATCACTATAAACAAAGGAGGTGATAGAATTTCAGTGATAGTGGTGATAGAATTTCAGTTGAGCTATTTCAAATCCTAAAAGATGATACTGTGAAAGTGCTGCACTCATTATACCAGCAAATTTGGAAAACCCAGCAGTGGCCACAGGACTGGAAAATGTCAGTTTTCATTGCAATCTCAGAGAAAGGCAATGACAAAGAATGTTCAAAATGTCACACAGTTGCACTCATCTCACACGCTAGCAAAGTAATGTCCAAAATTTTCCAAGTGAAGCTTCAACAGTACATTAACTGAGGACTTCCAGATGTTCAAGCTCGATTTAGAAAAGTCAGAGGAAATAAAGATCAATTGCCAACATCTGCTGGATCATAAAGAGAGTTCGAGAAAAAAAAAATCTACTTATGTTTTATTGACTACACCAAAGTCTTTGACTATGTAAATCAAAACTGTGGAAAATTCTTCAAGAGATGGGCATAGAAGGCCACCTTACTTGCCTCCTGAGAAATATGTATGCAGGTCAAGAAGTAACAGTTACAATCGGACATGGAGCAACAGACTGGTTCCAAATTGGGAAAGAATTACATCAAGCCTGTATATTTTCATCCTATTGATTCAACTTCTATGCAGGATACATCATGCCCAAGGCTGGCCTGGATGAAGCAGAAGCTGGAGTCAAGATTGCAGGGAGAAATATCAATAACCTCATGTATGCACATGACACCACCCTAATGGGAGAAAGCAAGGAGGAACTGAAGAGCCTCTTGAAAAAAGTGAAAGAGGAGAGTGGAAAAGCTGGATTAAAACTCAGCATTCAAAAACTAAAGTCACGGCATCTGGTCCCATCATTTATGGCAAATAGATGGGGCAACAATGAAAAGAATATCAGACATTATTTTTCTTGGGCTCCAAATTCACTGCAGTTGGTGACTGCAGCCATGAAATTAAAAGAAGCTTGTTACTTGGAAGAAAAGCTATGACTAACTAAACAGCATATTAAAAAGCAGAGAATAGGTATGACTATATGTTGATAAATTGTAAAGGGGTGCACTACAGCTTCAAAATATAGATGATATGGAGTGGGAGGCAGGAGGGGGGTTCAGGATTGGGAACTCATGTACATCCGTGGCAGATTCATGTCAATATATGGCAAAACCAATACAGTATTGTAAAGTAAAATAAAGTAAAAATAAAAATTTAAGAATATATATAGAACTCTAAATTCTGCATGGTGGTAGATTGAATCACACCTCTTTCAGAAAGGGACAGATCAAACAGATTGAATAACTAAACATAGAAAGGCTATGTTTACACATGTTACCATGGTTACATTCATTTATGAAAGAATGTGCTTTATTTTCAAACGAATGTATAATTTTCAACATAAGTTAATCATATCCTAAACCACAAAGGCAATAGCCACACATTTCAAGTCTATAATTTAAACCACATTCATTTTCACAAACCCAAAATATTAAGAAAACAATTTTAAAAAGTCAAACATTTATATAGCTTTAAGTTATAAAACAAATAGAAGTAGAAACAACAAACCATTTTTAACTGGATAATACATGGAATGGGGAAGGCAAGAGGGACATTCAGAAAACAGATATTCTCAAAAGCACTGATTAGATTCAAAAATAGATTAGAATAAATTAAATGATACTTTCTACCCAAGAACCTAAAGGAAATTAACCCTGAATACTCATTGGAGGAACGGATGATGAAGCTGAAGCTCCAATACTTTGGTCACTTGATGCAAAGAGCTGGCTCATTCGAAAAGACTCTGATGCTGGGAAAGATTGAGGGCAGGAGAAGAAGGAGACGACAGAGAATGAGACAGTTGGATGGCATCATTAACTAAATTAACATGAGTTTGAACAAATTCCAAGCGACAGAGGTCAAGGAAACCTAGCATGCTGCAGCCAATGGGGTAGCAGAGTCAAACACAACTGAGCGAGTGAACAGCAATGCAAGAAGTGGAGCTCTTTCAAATCCTGGAAGATGATGCTGTGAAAGTGCTGCACTCAATATGCCAGCCAATTTGGAAAACTCAGCAGTGGCCACAGGACTGGAAAAATGTCAGTTTGCATTCCAATCCCAAAGAAAGGCAATACCAAAGAATGCTCAAACTACTGCACAATTGCACTCATCTCACAAACTAGTAACATAATGCTCAAAATTCTCCAAGCCAGCAATACGTGAACCACGAACTTCCAGATGTTCAAGCTGGTTTTAGAAAAGGCAGGGGAACCAGAGATCAAATTGCCAACATCCACTGGATCATCAAAAAGGAAGAGAGTCCCAAAAAAACATCTATTTCTGTTTTATTGACTATGCCAAAGCCTTTGACTGTGTGGCTCACAATAAACTGTGGAAAATTCTGAAAGAGATGACCAGACCACCTGACCTGCCTCTCGAGAAACCTGTATGCAGGTCAGAAAGCAATGGTTAGAACTGGACATGAAACAGCAGACTGGTTCCAAATAGGAAAAGGAGTACGTCAAGGCTATATATTGTCACCCTGCTTATTTAACCTCTATGCAGAGTACATCATGAGAAACGCTGGGCTGGAAGAAGCACAAGCTGGAATCAAGATTGCAGGGAGAAATATCAATCACCTCAGATATGCAGATGACATCAACCTTATGGCAGAAAGTGAAAAGGAGCTAAAAAGCCTCTTGATGAAAGTGAAAGAGGAGGGTGGAAAAAGTTGGCTTAAAGCTCAACATTCAGAAAACGAAGATTATGGCATCCAGTCCCATGACTTCATGGCAAACAGATGGGGAAACAGTGGAAACAGTGGCTGAGTTTATTTTTCTGGGCTCCAAAATCACTGCAGATGGTGACTGCAGCCATGAAATTAAAGGACGCTTACTCCTTGGAAGAAAAGTTATGACCAACCTAGATAGCATATTCAAAAGCAGAGACATTAGTTTGCCAACAAAGGTCTGTCTAGTCAAGGTTATGGCTTTTCCAGTGGTCATGTATGGATATGAGAGTTGGACTGTGAAGAAGGCTGAGCACCAAAAAATTGATGCTTTTGAACTGTAGTGTTGGAGAAGACTCTTGAGAGTCCCTTGGACTGAAAGGAGATCCAACCAGTCCATTCTAAAGGAGATCAGTCCTATGTGTTCTTTGGAAGGAATGATGCTAAAGCTGAAACTCCAGTACTTTGGCCACCTCATGCGAAGAGTTGACTAATTGGAAAAGACTCTGATGCTGGGAGGGATTGGGGGCAGGAAGAGAAGGGGACGACAGAGGATGAGATGGCTGGATGGCATCACTGACTCGATGGACATGAGTTTGGGTGAACTCTGGGAGCTGGTGATGAACAGGAAGGCCTGGCGTGCTGCAATTCATGGGGTCACAAAGAGTCAGACATGACTGAGTGACTGAACTGAACTGAAATGAACTGAAGTATGGTTTAATCACTAAATCATATCTAACTCTTGCAACCCCATGGACTGTAGTCTGCCAGGCTCCTCTGTCCATGGGATTCTCCAGGCAAGAATACTGGAGTGGGTTGCCATTACCTATGAATAAGAACATAGTAAACTCAGAGAAATTAGAAGGAAAAATTAATTTTTAAAAAATTGATTCAATAAAATAAACCTAAACACCAAACTTTCAGATGATCAGCAGCCTCCAAAGGATATTCTATGAAATCACCAATAAACTGTAAATAAATAAATAAACAATAAAACAAGGAAGACATCAATAAGTAATATGAGTGACAAAGGCACACAGGAATGCCAATGCAAGGGGACTCAATATATTATAAAATACACTAATATAGTATTTTATGTGCAATCTAGGTCTTCCCTTGTGGCTCAGCTGGTAAAGAATCCACCTGCAATGTGGGAGACCTGAGTTCGATCTCTAGGTTGGGATCCCCTGGAGAAGGGAACGGCCACACACCCCAGTATTCTGTCCTGTAGAATTCCATTGACTGTGTAGCCCATGGGGTCTCAAAGAGTCGGACATGACCGAGCAACATTCGCTTTCACTTAATTCAGTTAAAATAAAGGTTGGTTTGAGAACCATGGCATATATCAGCAACTTCTCTCCTCATTTTATTCCTGAAAAAAGGCTTCCTAGTAGATAACATTAAATGTACATCTTGTCTCTTTTGTGATAACCTACACTGAAAATTAGACATTTTAAATGAAGAATAGTATAAAATTAGAAATCTTAGAGGGAGGCAAAGGGCAATTACGAAGCTAGTACACTCTACCTAGAAAAAATTAGCACAGCACAACTTACTTAGTTTCCCCATTTACATTCAATTTAAACAAATGGGAGGTACATTTGTAATAGGGAAGAGCAAATTTGATTCCATACTAGATCTGTTCCTTTTAGTTTAGCCTTTGTGCTCTGTTGCCTGTGCTTAGTTATGCTGGCTCTCCTCATTTCTAAAAGAATGTTACCTATGGCCTGAAATACATAGAAATAGCCTGTTCTCGGGGCTCTGACCTTTAAGAGTCCATTCATTTAGGGAGAAAATGTTGCAGAACAGAGAATAGCATTTGTTTTGTGGGAGATTTTCACCTGACTTAGGTGGACAGTTGCAAGAACAAAGGATTCCTATACCAAGAAATTTGCAACAACTAACCACACCTTTCCCTCAGCTTGCCTTTAAAAGTGCTTTACTAGACTTTCCTGGTGATCCAGTGGTAAAGAATATGCCTGCCAATGCAGGAGACCTGGATTCAACCCCTACTCCAGGAAGATCCCATGTGCTTCAGAGCAACACTCTTCCCTATCAAGAATAATCTTGGAGTTTATTTTACATTAGCTTGTTCAGCACTGTCTCATTCTTTTCAGCAGCTGCGCATGCATCATTTAATTATTTTCCCCAATCTTTTGCTACTATTTTAATAAATAGGGAAGAATAAATCTGATTTCACATTAGAGCTGCTCTATTGCCTGTGCAATACACATGCTGGCTCTACACCTTTTGTAAAAGAATGTTGCCTGTATCTGAAATATACAAGTGAGCCCATTCTCAGGGCTCTGGATTTTAAGAAGTCATCCATATAGAGAGAAAAAGCTGCAAAACAGGGAATAAATTTTGGAGGTTTACAGGAACATAGTGACCTGACCTACCAGGATAGAGGCACAAAGCTGAGCAAAAGATTCCTACACCAGTAAGACTGCAACAACTAATCACTCCTCACCTTGTGCTTAAATGTGAGACAACAAAAGAGACACAGAGGTATAGAACGGACTTTTGGCTTCTGAGGGAGAGGGAGAGGGTGGGATGATTTGGGAGAATGGCATTGAAACATGTATACTATCATGTAAGAAACAAAGTGCCAGTCTATGTTCAATAGAGGATACAGGATGCTTGGGGCTGGTGCACGGGAGGATCCAGGGAGATGATATGGGGTGAAAGGTGGGAGGTGGCTTCGACATTGGGAGACCGTGTACACATGTGGCTGATTCATGTCAATGTATGGCAAAACCAATACAGTACTGTAATGTAGAATAAAGTATTAAAAAAATAAAGAAAATAAATAAATAAAAGTACTTTACTGAAACCCTTCAAAGAATACAGGTTTGAGGGGCAGGGCTACGAGCCATCTATCTTCTTGCATGGTTATGCAATAAAACTTTCTCTACTCCAAATTCTTATATTTCAGTTTATTCGGCCTCACTTGTGTGTCAGGTGAACTTGCATTTGTAACACTACAAACGGTGCAGTGAATGCTTCCACATACTTTTCATTTGCACATGTGTGGGCATATTCATGCTACATTTCTAGAAGCGCAGTTGTGGGGACAAAGGCTATATGCTCTCTAAATGTTAGTGGCTGTGGCCCAGTTGTGCTCTCACCAATCATTCAGAGCCTATATCTCTGCACCCTTGCTGACAGCATGTCATCAACCATCTCCATCTTCAACAACCTGATGAGGGAAAAATGGCATTATGATTTCACTTGACTACCTATGCATACATAAAGGGGCAATTTTAATTTCCTTTTATGTAAAAGATTAAAATACTTCCTTATTTTTTAGTTCTTTTTCTGAATGTTCTGATTTACAGAAGCCCATTATAGTTTAAGGGCAATCCTCAGTGGTTCAGTGGTACAGAATTCACCAGCAAGGCAGAAGGCACAGGAGATGCAAAATTAATCCTTCAGTTCAGTTCAGTTCAGTAGCTCAGTCATGTCTGACTCTTTGCAACCCCATGAACCACAGCATGCCAGGCCTCGCTGTGCATCACCAACTCCCAGAGTTCACCGAAACCTACATCCATTGAGTCGGTGGTGCCATCCTACCATCTCATCCTCTGTCATCCCCTTCTCCTTCTGCCCCCAATCTTTCCCAGCATCAGGGTCTATTCCAATGAGTCAGCTCTTCACATAAGGTGGCCAAAGTATTGGAGTTTCAGCTTCAAAATCAGTCCTACCAATGAACATCCCGGACTGATCTCTTTTATGATGGACTGGTTGGATCTCTTTGTAGTCCAAGAGACTCTCAAGAGTCTTCTCCAACACCACAGTTCAAAAGCATCAATTCTTCAGCACTCAGCTTTTTTATAGTCCAACTCTTACATTCATACATGACCACTGGAAAAACCATAGCCTTGACTAGATGGACCTTAGTCGGCAAAGTAATGTCTCTGCTTTTCAATATGCTGTCTAGTTTGGTCATAACTTTCCTTGCAAGAGCAAGCATCTTTTAATTTCATGGCTGCAGTCACCATCGGCAGGGATTTGGAGCCCAGAAAAATAAAGTCTGACACTGTTTCCACTGTTTCTTCATCTATTTGCCATGAAGTGATGGGATCGAATGCCATGACCTTCATTTTCTGAATGTTGAGCTTTAAGCCAACTTTTTCACTCTCCTCTTTCACTTTCATCAAGAGGCTCTTGAGTTCTTCCTCACTTTCTGCCACAGGGGTGGTGCCATCTGCATATCTGAGATTATTGATATTTCTCCCGGCAATCTTGATTCCAGCTTGTGCTTCCTCCAGCCCAGCGTTTCTCATGACGTATTCTGTATATAAGCTAAATAACCAAGGTGACACTATACAGCCTTGACGTACTCCTTTTCCTATTTGGAACCAATCTGTTGTTCCATGTCCAGTTCTAACTGCTGCTTCCTGACCTACATATAGCTTTCTTAAGAGGCAGGTCAGGTGGTCTGGTATTTCCATCTCTTTCAGAATTTTCCACAGTTTATTGTGATCCACACAGTTAAATGCTTTGGCATAGTCAATAAAGCAGAAATAGATGTTTTCATGGAACTCTCTTGCTTTTCAGATGATCCAGCGGATGTTGGCAATTTGATCTCTGATTCTCTGCCTTTTCTAAAACCAGCTTGAACATCTGGAAGTTCATGGTTCACATATTGCTGAAGCCTGGCTTGGAGAATTTTGAGCATTACTTTACTAGTGTGTGAGATGAGTACAACTGTGCAGTAGTTTGAGCATTCTTTGGCATTGCCTTTCTTTGGGATTGGAATGCAAACTGACATTTTTCCAGTCCTGTGGCCACTGCTGAGTTTTCCAGATTTGCTGGCATATTGAGTGCAGTACTTTAACAACATCATCTTTCAGGATTTGAAGTAGCTCAACTGGAATTCCATCACCTCCACTAGCCTTGTTTGTAGTGATGCTTCCTAAGGCCCACTTGGCTTCACATTCCAGGATGTCTGCCTCTAGGTGAGTGATCACACCATCGTGATTATCTGGGTCATGAAGATTCTTTTTTGTCCAGTTCTTCTGTGTATTCTTGCCACCTCTCCTTAATATCTTCTGCTTCTGTCCTTTATTGAGCCCATCTTTGCATGAAATGTTCCCTTGGTATCTCTAATTTTCTTGAAGAGTTCTAGTCTTTCCTATGCTATTGTTTTCCTCTATTTCTTTGCATTGATCGCTGAGGAAGGCTTTCTTATCTCCCCTTGCTATTCTTTGGAACTCTGCATTCAGATGGGTACATCTTTCCTTTCCTCCTTTGCTTTTCACGTCCCTTCTTTTCACAGCTATTTGTAAGGCCTTCTTAGACAGCCATTTTGCTTTTTGCATTTCTTTTTCTTGGAGATGATCTTGATTCCTATCTCCTGTACAATGTCACAAATCTCCATCCATAGTTCATCAGGCACTCTGTCTGTCAGATCTAGTCCCTTAATCTATTTCTCACTTCCACTGTATAGTCATAAGGGATTTGATTTAGGTCATAACTGAATGGTCTCATGGTTTTCTCCACTTTCTTCAATTTCAGTCTGAATTTGGTGATAAGGAGTTCATGATCTGAGCCACAGTCAGCTCCTAGTCTTTTTGTTGTTGTTGTTGACTGTATAGAGCTTCTCCATCTTTGACTGCAAAGAATATAATCAATCTGATTTCAGTGTTGACCATCTGGTGATGTCCATGTGTAGAGTCTTCTCTTGTGTTGTTGGAAGAAGGTGTTTGCTATGACCAGTGTGTTCTGTTGGCAGAACTCTATCAGCCTTTGCCCTGCTTCATTCTGTACTTCAATGCCAAACTTGCCTGTTACTCCAGGTGTTTCTTGACTTCCTACCTTTGCATTCCAGTCCCCTATAATGAAAAGGACATCTTTTGGGGGTGTTAGTTCTAGAAGGTCTTGTAGGTCTTCATAGAACTGTTCAACTTCAGCCTCTTCAGCATTACTGGTTGGGGCATAGACTTGGATTACTGTGATACTGAATGGCTTGCCTTGGAAATGAACAGAGGTCATTCTGTCATTTTTGAGACTGTATCCAAGTGCTGCATTTTGGACTCTTTTGTTGACTATGATGGCTACTCCATTTCTTCTAAGGGATTCTTGCCCACAGTAGTAGATATAACAGTCACCTGAGTTAAATTCACCCATTCCAGTCCATCTTAGTTCACTGATTGCTAGAATGTCAATTTTTACTCTTGTCATCTCCTGTTTGACCACTTCCAATTTGCCTTGAGCACTTCCACTTTTGACCACTTTCAATTAATCCTTGGGTCGAGACAATTTCCTGGAGGAGGGCATGGCAGCCTCTCCAGTATTCTTGCCTGGAGAATCCCATGGACAGAGGAGCCTCGTCAGCTGCAGTACATGGAGTCAGAGACGACTGAAGCAACTGAGCATAAGCAAACTAAGAAAATGTATATATGTCTGTAGTATAAATGGAATATAATGCTTCCAGGTTGCTATTTGTCTTCTAATTTTGCTTCTAATGATGGGTTCATCTGCATTCAATTGCTAAGTCATGTCTGACTCCATGGACTGTAGCCCACCAGGTTCCTCTGTCCATGGGATTTCCCAGGTAAAAATACCAGAGTGGGTTGACATTTCCTCCTCCAAGGGATCTTCCTAGCACAGGGAATGAACCCATGTCCTGCACTGGCAGGTGGATTCTTTACCACTGAGCCATCTGGGAATCTCCCATAGTGATGGGTGATTGCTATTAATTTCTAAAAGTACCTATAATTTTATTTTTCACAATTTGATATTGCTGTAATTTTTTGTGTATGGTAAAATATACACAAATATAAAACATCATTTTAATCATTTTTAAGTGTACAGCTCAGTGGCGCTTAATATGTTCACATTGTGCAACTATCATCACCATCCATTGCCAGAACTTTATCTTACAAAACTGAAACTCTACCCTTTAAATACTGACTCTCCATTCTCTCCTCAATCATCCTCTGGCAAAACACCAAACCACAATTTTTATGTCACTGCATTTTTGAATCATACTTAAAAAGTATTTCCTATTCCTTATTAACATTTTCTCCTATTTTGAGGTAAGTATTGGTTTTTAGAGTTAAATATTTGCTGTGTCTGTATTTTTTTTTTTTTTTGGTAAAGACATAAGGGAGGCATATTAATTTACTTGAAAATGCAGATTCCCCAATCTACTTAAGGATCTGTTCTCTACTGATTTTTATTCCAACTTGATCATAGGAATTTGGATCTATTTTTGTACTTATTTTCTTCCGATTCATCTTTCTTGTCAACAGCAGGAATCACACTCTTTTTAATTATGAAATCAGCATACTTTAAATTCTGGTGAAGTTGTTCCTCTTGTATCACACGTACTTATTATTTTCCTAACAATTAGTTCTTGTTTTTAATACAAAATTTATAAAGAGTCTAGTTCCCACAAACATATTCTGTTGGTTCCATTCAGACAATCAATCATGTCTGACTCTTTGTGACCCCATGACTACAGCAAACCAGGCTTCCCTGTCCTTCACCAACACCTGGAGCTTATCCAAACTCATGTCCATAGAGTCGGTGATGCCATCCAATCATCTCATCCTGTTGTCCCCTTTCCCTCCTGCCTTCAATCTTATGCAGCATCAGGGTCTTCCCCAAGGAGTCAGTTCTTCACATCAGTTGGCCAAAGTATTGGAATTTCAGCTTCAACATCAGTCCTTTCAATGCATATTCATGACTGATCTCCTTTAGGATGGACTGGTTTGGTCTTGCAGTCCAAGGGACTTTCAAGAGTCTTCTCCAACACCACAGTTCAAAAGCATCAATCATTCAGCTTTCTTTATGGTCCCACTCTCATATCCATATGTGACTACTGGAATAACCATATCTTTGACTAGACAGACCTTGTTAGCAAGATAATGTCTCTGCTTTTTAATAAGTTGTCTAGGTTGGCCATCTTTCCTTCCAAGGAGTGTCTTTTAATTTCATGGCTGCAGTCACCATCTGCAGTGACTTTGGAGCCCCCAAAACATGTCACTGTTTCCTTTGTTTCCCCATCTATTTGCCATGAAATGATGGGACCAGATGCCGTGGTCTTAGTTTTTTGAATGGTGAGTTTTAAATGAACTTTTTCACTCTCCTCTTTCACTTTCATAAAGAGGTTCTTTAGTTTTTCTTTGCTTTCTGCCATGAGGGTGGTGTCATCTGCATATCTGAGGTTATTGATATTTAAAGTCTGGTCTCCCAGAAGTCTTGATTCCAGCCTGTGCTTCATCCAGCCCAAATTCTGGTCTCCCAGAAGTCTTGATTCCAGCTTGTGCTTCATCCAGCCTAGGATGATGTACTCTGCATAGAAGTTAAATAAGGAGGGTGACAATATTCAGCCTCAATGTACTCCTTTCCCGATTTGGAACCAGTCTGTTGTTCCATGTCCAGTTCTAAATCTTGCTTCTTGACCTGCATACAGATTTCTCAGGAGGCAAGCCAGGTGGGTCTGGTATTCCCATCTCTTTCAGAATTTTCCACAGTTTGTTGTGATCCACACAGTGAAAAGTCTTGGCCTAGTCAATAAAGCAGAAGTAGATATTTTCTGTAACTCTCTTATTTTTTTGATGATCCAATAGACATAGGCAATTTGATCTCTGGTTCATTCCTCTGTCTTTTCTAAATCCAGCTTGAACATCTGAAAGTTCATGGTTAATGTACTGTTGAAGCCTGGCTTGGAGAATTTTGAGCACTACTTTTCTAGCATGTCAAATGAGGCAATTGTGGGATAGTTTGGCTATCAAGAAAAAAATGTTCAGACTTTGATTGCACGAATTTGACTATTTAAGATACCTCACATAAGCAGACGCATGCAGTATTTGTCTTTTATGACTGACTGGTTTATTTCACTTGCATAATGCCCTTAATGTTCATCTGTGTTGTCACATACCACAGAGTTTCCCTCTTGGTAAGACTGAATAATATTTCATTTTATGTATATATCTCACATTTTTATCCATTCATCTGTCCATGAAGATTTAAGTTGGTCCCATATTTTAGCTATTGTGAATAATGTTGTGATGAACATGGGAGTAAAAATATCTCATCAAGATATTGATTTCAATTCTTTTGGATAAATATCCAGATGCAGGATTGCTGGATCATATGGCAGTTCTATCTGTAATTTTTGAGGAAACTTTATATGGTTTTTCTTAATGGCTGCACCACTTTGCATTTCCATCTATAACATGCAAATGTTCCACATCCTCACCAAGAGTTGTCTATTGTATTTTTGATAATAGCTATCCTAATAAATGTGAAGTGCTGTCTCATTATGGTTTTGATATGCATTCCCTGATGATCAGTACTACGGAGAGCCTTTTTTTTTTTTTTTTAAGCACTACTGAAACCTTCATATATGTTTTCTTTGAAAAAATGTCTGTTCAGGTCTTTTGCTCACTTTTAAAATAGGGTATTTTTTTTTAATATACTATTGAGTTAGAGGAGCTTCTTACATATATTAATATCCTTATCAAATACATGGCTTTCAATATATCCTCCCATTCTGTAGGCTGTCTTTTTACTCCATTCACTATTTCTTTGGCTGTACAGAAGCTTTTTAGCTGGATGTAGGAGCTACCCAATGCCCGCGGTCAGGAGCGTTGGCCGAGAGGAACAACCCCACGTCCAAGGAGCGGTGGCTGCACGGGCACAGGAGGGCTGAGAGAAGCTACTCCACATTCAAGGTCAGGAGGGGCAGCTGTGAGGAGATATCCCTCGTCCAAGGTAAGAGAAACCCAAGTAAGATGGTAGGTGTTGTGAGAGGGTATCAGAGGGCAGACACACTGAAACCATAATCACAGAAAACTAGCCAGTCTGATCACATGGACCACAGCCTTGTCTAACTCAGTAAAACTAAGCCATGCCGTGTGGGGCCACCCAAGATGGACAGGTGATGGTGGAGAGGTCTAACAGAATGTGGTCCACTGAAGAAGAGAATGACAAACCACTTCAGTATTCTTGCCTTGAGAACCCCATGAATAATATGAAAAGACAAAAGGATAGGCTACTGAAAGAGGAACTCCCCAGGTCGGTAGGTACCCAATATGCTACTGGAAATCAGTGGAGAAATAACTCCAGAAAGAATGAAGGGATGGAGCCAAAGCAAAAACAATACTCAGTTGTGGATGTGACTGGTGATAGAAGCAAGGTCCAATGCTGTAAAGAGCAATATTGCATAGGAACCTGGAACTGTGATGTTGGAGAAGACCTTTGAGTGTCCCTTGTACTGCAAGGAAGTCCAGCCAGTCCATCCTAAAGGAGATCAGTCCAAGGTGTTCATTGGAAGGAATGATGCTAAAGCTGAAACTCCAATACTTTGGCCACCTCATGTGAAGAGTTGTCCCATTAGAAAAGGCCCTGATGCTGGGAGGGATTGGGGGCAGGAGGAGAAAGGGATGACAGAGGATGAGATGGCTGGATGGCATCACCGACTCTATGGACAAGATTTTGAGGAGACTCTAGGTGTTGGTGATGGACAGGGAGATCTGGTGTGCTGTAATTCATGGGATCACAAAGAGTCGGACATGACTGAGTGACTGAAATGAACTGAGTCTCACTTATTTATTTTTGCTTTTATTGCCTGTTCTTTTAATATTATAACCATGAAATTGTTGTCAACAGCAATGTCATGAATTTTTTCTCTTATGTTTTCTTCTATGAATTTTGCTGCTTCAGGTCTTAATGTTTAAAATTTTAATCCATTTTGAGTTAATTTCTATGTATGGTATAAGGCTCCAATGTCATTCTTTTGCACGTGGATATTTAGTCTTGTGACTCAAGACTTTGAAAATTTCCTTTTTATTTAACTATTATCTCTATTTGAGTTGTTTATTTTTAACTTTTGGACTGCTGAATAATTTGCTTGTTATAGTTCCTCAAGTTACTTTTAGTGTCTAACATCTATTCTTTCATTAATTCCACTCCTTTGGAACTTATATTCTAATATGTGAAATATTTTTTCCAGTTTGTGTATAACATTTAGATTTGAGAAAATCATTTTGTGCTCTAACTGAACCTCCTTTTAAATCTTACTACATTTTTGTTAAAATTGTCAACTGGTTTTCCTGCCTGTTCTGCTTCACTGGTGTTAACTTGTAGCTCTTTCTTCCCCCTAAGTATGTTGTTACTTTTCTTTATCTGCTTGCATTTCTGTACACACTCTCAGATTCTGGGTCATTTAGAGTCTGTAGGGAAGTGGTAAAACAATAATGTGAACAGATTTTCTTCTTTTGTGCAGACTGGTAGTGAACAAGTTTACATATTAAGTCTCTGTCAATACAGAAATATGGAGCATTTTATATTAGTATATAAGTAGTCTATAAACTGCTGTTCCTCAAAATTTTTCCTTCAACAGCAAAACAAAGCTTATCTATGTAGGCATTTTCCACAGGCTGAATCCTGTACTGAGATTTCCCTTTTACACCCCTTGCTAAAACTAGCCCCATCTTTTGCATACAACATGCTTCCTATAAATAGTAAATTCCCTGTTTGTGGCAATGGAAAGGTTTATACAATAGCTAAATCTTCAAGCAACCCTGGGCAAAGAGCCTGAAAAGAGAAAGGCCTGTCTCATGTATTATCTCATGTCATCCTTACAATGACCCTGTGAAATATCAGTGATGTCCATGATTCACAAAGGAGGAAACAGAAACCCCAAGAGTGAGCCATTGTCTCCTGTTAGAACTGTGCTGCACATAGAGGCTGTCATGAGGATCTGATTTAGCCTGAGGTTAAAGCTTGGGTTAACGTTGGCTTAAAACTCAACATTCAGAAAACTAAGATCATGGCATCTGGTCCCATCACTTCGTGGCAAATAGATGGGGAAACGGTGGAAATAGTGACAGACTTTATTTCAGGGGGCTCCAAAATCACTGTAGATGGTGACTGCAGCCATGAAATTAAAAGACACTTGCTCCTTGGAAGAAAAGCTATGACCAACCTAGACAGCTGTCCGTCTAGTCAAGGCTATGGTTTTTCCAGTAGTCATGCATGGAAGTGAGTTGAACTATAAAGAAAGCTGAGCACCGAAGAACTGGTGCTTTTGAATTGTGGTGTTGGAGAAGACTCTTGAGAGTCCTATAGACTGCAAGGAGATCTAACCAGTCAATTCTAAAGGAAATGAGTACTGAATATTCATTGGAAGGACTGATACTGAAGCTGAAACTCCAATACTTTGGCCACCTGATGTGAAGAACAGACTCACAAGAAAAGACCCTGATGCTAGGAAAGATTGAAGGCAGGAAGAGAAGGGGACAGCAGAGGATGAGATGGTTGGATGGCATCACCAATGTGATGGACATGAGTTTGAGCAAGCTCCAGGAGTTGGTGATGGACAGGGAAGCCTGGCATGTTGCAGTCCATAGGGTTGCAAAGAGTCGGACACAACTGGCTGAAATGAACTGAACTGAAAGCTTGGGTCTTTAACCTCACCCTCCCTTCTCATGTTTCCAGGACAGCTAAACAAGCAGTCAGTGGCTGTGACTCAGACTGCACAGAAGTGTCACTGAAACCAAAAGTAAGTAATATACAAAAACAACCTTGATTGATCAGTGCTAGTGGGAGTGTAAGGACAAACATTCTCAGTCCCTGTGTTTAGAAACAAAATGTTAGCAATTTGTGAATAAATATTTGAGTGTGTGTATCAAAGGAATTTAAAGCACTATTTAAATTTTTACATGATAATTCTAATTCTGGAGTTTCATCTGAAATGATAAAATGCTTTTACAAAGCGTGTGGTTTGTTTCAGCATGATTCAAAATTAGAAAAAGTTGAAAATGAATTATATATCAACATAAAGAAAAATATGTAAAGAAAAATAATCCCACAGAAGGAAAAAATCTGGAAGGAGTTGTGACAAATTGCTGGAGTTGACTACCTTATAGATGTAAGTGTATATAGGTTACTCATCTTCAAATTTTTCTATCATGTGTCCTTTGATCATCAGATCGACTATGACAGGCACTGGCCTGGCCTGCTCTTGGCTATAACAGAGTAAGAAGTGGCCCACTGAATCATGTATGTGCAGTAAGGCAGGAAAGTTCTCTTATTGTAGAAGGTAGATCCTTGACTGCTGATCAGATCAGGGGCAAAAGATCAAAATAGAGCCAAAGACCTATAAAGATAGATTGCAAATAAATACTTGTAAAGGTATTCAACATCTTTCATCATTAACAAAATACTAATTAATTTAGAAAGATGGTAATGATAACCCTCTATGCGAGACAGCAAAAGAGACAAAGATGTATAGAATGGACTTTTAGATTCTGTGGGAGAGAGAGAGGGTGGGATGATTTGGGAGAATGGCATTGAAACATGTATACCATCAGGTAAGAAACGAATCGCCAGTCTATGTTCGATACAGGATACAGAATTCTTGGGGCTGGTTCACGGGGATGATCCAGAGAGATGATATGGGGTGGGAGGGGGTGCAGGATTGGGAACTCATGTACATCCGTGGCTGATTCATGTCACTGTATGGCAAAACCAATACAGTATTGTAAAGCAAAATAAAGTAAAAATAAAAATTTTTAAAAATGTATTATAAAAATTACATTAAAAAAAAACAATAATAAGATACTACTAGAGATGTATTAGAATGAAGAAAATCCAGAAAGCTGACAAAATCAATTATGAGCAAGAACATGGAGAAAAAGGAACTCTCCTCCATTGCTGGTAAGAATGCAAAATGGTACAATCACTTTGGAAGACAGTTTGACAGTTACTTACAAACTGTCAAACATATTCTTTATCATGTGGTATAGCAGTTGCACCATTAAGTATTTACTCAGCTGATATTAAAACTTTTGCCCACATAAATGCCCTACCCATAAATGTTTGTGGCTGCTTCTGCTTCCCCAAACCAGAAGCAACCAAGATGTCCTTCAAATCTGTGAACAGATAAACAAACTTTGGATGGAATATAATGAAATATTAGTGATAAACAGAAATGAGCTATCAGGCTGCACAAATACATGTGAGTTTTCAATTCACTTTGCTAAGTGAAAGAAGACATTCTGAAAAGATCACATGCTGTGATTCCATTATACAGAGACAAGAAAAAAATGGTTACCAGGAATTTGGAAAGGCAAGATAGTTGAGTTGTAGGGAATCTTTTAGGGTATTGAAACTTTTCTGTATGTTTCCAAAATGGAGACTATATGAAACCATGCATTTTAACAAATGCATGGAACTTTACAGTACAAAAGGAAACATATACAAAAATGTTCAAAAATCATCTGGGAAGTCAAGGATTTGCAGGATCAGACAAAGGCTGTGACAAAAGAATCTCACTGTATTACAGAGGTATGATACAGTCTCACCAAAGAGAATGGGGAGGAAAATGCTGATCTAAGTAGCTTTGCAAATGAGTTTACATTGTAAGACTGAGGAAAAAGAAATGTGTGTAAGCACTGTACTCTAGGTGGAGGTGTGGTTTTCTTTCAGGATATGGGTTAACACACCTGAAACTACCATTCACATATATGGAATTAGATAGGAGTGGATGGGAAAGGGTGGGTGCAAGATTTCTCACTGTTAAAGCAGGAAATTACATATAAGCAATGGAGAAATACTAAAATGACCCATCAGTACCAATTCACTTCATATAGAGGGATACATATAGAAATATTTATAGATCTATTAATGTCTATAAATAAAGACATGATATATGTAGACACAATATGTACTATATGTACTTACACATTTTCTTGTTCTTTCAGCCAAGAAAATATAGAAGCCATGACTCCCTGGTAGCACCTGACACCCTTGGTTTCTAATGCTATTCTCCAATAAGAGGAAAAAGGAGTCCTTGGAGAAATGGCTTATTCTTGAGGCAGGGAATATACAAAATGAACCTGAAATATCTTATTGTGCTCCCAGAAAAGACACATTAAATCACACACACTAAGTGATTGAATGAACCAATAAATGTAGAGTAATAGACTAATTTCTCTTGCAGAAAAATTTCAAGTAATATATGCAGATACTCCACATTAAAGAAGGTAGAACATAACTGTCCCCTCCTTAAGTGAGGGCTATCATAATGACTTCATTCCAGAGAGTACAGTATGAAAGGGGGTGGGGAGTATCTTTATAATAAAGGAACCAAAAATCCCTGATCACTCAGCCAGGTGATAAAGGTTAAGATCGACAGTGATATCATGTTGATAATGTGTGTGTGTATGTGTGTGCATATGCACACGCACATGTGTTCAGTGGCTCAGTCATGTCTGACTTTTGTGACCCAGTGGAATACCACCCTCCATGTGCCTCTGTCCATGGAATTTTCCAGGCAAGAATGCTGGAGTGGGGTGCCATTTCCTATTCTGGGGATCTTGAATATGTATCCTTAATGTGATGTGAGCATGGCTTTACCTCTGTGGTCTTCCTCCTAAAAACCTGTACATTTAGTATAATTCTGAGAGAAACATTAGTTAAATCCCAACCAAGAAACATTCTACAAAATATCTGAAGAGTATACCTCAAAAACTCAAGGTCATCAAAAACAAGGAAAGTCTGAGAAATTGTCACAACCCAGAGAACCTAAGGAAACACAGAAACTCAATGGAATGTGCTGTCTTAGATGAGGTCCTAAAACAGAAGGAGGACATAGATAAAAATGCAAGATGAATAAAATATGAACATAAGTTGATAATAGTGCACCAATATTGGTTCATATTTTATGAGAAATATACCATATTAGTAAGATATTAATATTAGAGAAACTGCTTATAGAGTATATGGGACTGCTATCTACTGTCTTCACAGCTTTTTCTGATACTATTTTTAATATCATTCTAAAATGAAAATATAGTAATAAAAAAAATCATATTATCACTGTACTTAAGTACAAGTTTATACATAAAATATTTAACTTTAGAAAATTATGAATTAGGCCTCATTTGTTTATTTCTGCTTCTATTTGATTGTCTTGGAAGACTAACCTAAGAAAATATTAGCATGATTTATGCCAGAGAACATTTTGCCTACATTTTCTTTTATGAGTTTTATTGTATCATGTGTGTGTGTGTGTATGGTGTAAGGGAGTGTGCTAACTTCATCAATTTACATGTGACCATCCAATTTTCCCAACACCACTTGCTGAAGAGACCGTCTTTTCTCCATTGTGTATTCTTGCCTCCTTTGTTAAAGATTAATTGACTGTATATGTGTGGATCTGGGCTCTTTATTCTGTTCAATTGATTCATTT
Source organism: Nanger dama (assembly GCA_917880005.1). Taxonomy (NCBI): domain Eukaryota; kingdom Metazoa; phylum Chordata; class Mammalia; order Artiodactyla; family Bovidae; genus Nanger; species Nanger dama. The sequence goes on along the minus strand of CAKJTW010000044.1, from coordinate 2,770,640 downwards.
ATCTATTTTTGTGCCAATACCAGGCTGCTTTCATTACTGTAATCTTGTAGCATTGTATGAAGTTTGGACTGGACATGGAACAACAGATGGGTTCCAAATAAGAAAGGCTGTATATTGTCACCTTGCTTATTTAACTTATATGCAGAGTACATCATGAGAAACGCTGGGCTGGAGGAAGCACAAGCTGGAATCAAGATTGCTGGAGAAATATCAGTAACCTCAGATATGCAGATGACACCACCCTTATGGCAGAAAGTAAAGAAGAACTAAAGAGCTTCATGATGAAAGTGAAGGAGGAGAGTGAAAAAGTTGACTTAAAGCTCAACATTGAGAAAACTGAGATCATGGCGTCTGGTCCCATCACTTCATGGCAAATAGATGGGGAAACAGTGGAAACAGTGGCTGATTATTTTTCTGGGCTTCAAAATCCCTGCTGATGGTGATTGCAGCCATGAATTAAAAGATGCTTGCTCCTTGGAAGGAAAGTTATGACCAACCTAGACAGAATATTCAAAAGCAGAGACATTACTTTGCCAACAAAGGTCAGTCTAGTCAAGGCTGTGGTTTTTCCAGTAGTCAATGTATGGATGTGAGAGTTGGACTATAAAGAAAGCTGAGCACCAAAGAATTGATGCTTTTGAACTGTGGTGTTGGAGAAGACTCTTGAGAGTCCCTTGGACTGCAAGGAGATCCAACCAGTCCATCCAACCAGACTAAAGGATATCAGTCTTAGGTGTTCATTGGAAGGACTGATATTGAAACTGAAATGCCAATATTTTGTCCACCTGATGTGGAGAGCTGACTTATTGGAAAAGACCCTGATGCTGGGAAAGATTGAGGGCAGGAGGAGAATGGATCGACAGAGGATGAGATGATTGGATGGCATCACCAACTCGATGGACATGGATTTGGGTGGACTCCGGGAGTTGGTGATGAACAGGGAGGCCTGGAGTCAGACACGACTGAGCAACTGAACTGAAATAATGAAGTCTAGAAGAGTTTTGCCTCCATCTCTTTTTTTTTTTTTTTCTCTCAAGATTACTTTGGTAAATTGGGTCTTTGAGGTTTCATATATACTTAGGAATATTCTAGTTTTGTGAAAAATGTTATGAATAATTGATAAGAATCACATTAAATTTGTAGACTGCTTTGCATATTCTGGCTATTTTAATAATATTAGTTCTTCCAATTCAAAAACATGGGATATCTTTCCATTTATTTGAAACATCTTCAGTTTCCTTTGTCAGTGTTTTATCATTCTCAGAATATAAATCTTTCATCTCCTTGGTCAGATTTATTCCTCTTTTATTGTTTGTTCGATGTGATTTTAAAAGAGGTCGCTTTCCTTTTTTAACTTTTCCTTTCTGTTTCCTTGTTAGTGTAAGGAAATTCAACTGATTTCTTTGTGTGTGTATATATACATATATATTTAAATTTTGTATTAAGGTATAACTGTTTAACAAACAGTGTTATGATAGCTTCAGGTGACTATCAAAAGAACTCAGCCATACATACACATGTATCATTCTCCACCAAACTCCTCCCATCCAGGCTGACACATAACATTGAGCAGATTTCACATGCTATACAATAAGTCTTTGCTGATTATCAATTTAAAATATAGTAGTATGTACATGTCCATACCAAACTCCCTAACTATCCCTTCCCCCCAGCAATCATAAGCTCATTATCAAAGTCTATGAGTCTGTTTCTGTTTTGTATATAAGTTCATTTATATCATTTCTTTTTAGATTCCACATATAAGGGATGTCAGATGATATTTCTCCTTCATTGTCTGACTGACTTCACTCAGTATGAAACTCTCTAAGTCCATCCATCTTGCTGCAAATAGCATTGTTTCATTCTTTTTAATGGCTGAGTAATATCCCATTGAATATATGTACCATATCTTCTTTATCCATTCCTCTGTAGGAATTTAGGTTGCTTGCATGTCTCGGCTATTGTAAACAATGCTTCAGTGAACATTTGGCTGCATATATCCTTATGGATCATGTTTTTCTCCAGATATATGCCCAGGAGTAGGATTGCATGATCATATGATAGCTCTATATTTTGCTTTTTAGGGACCCTCCATACTGTTCTCCATAATGGCAATATTAATTTACATTCCCATCAACAGTGTAGGAGGGTTCCCTCCCTTCCCTCTACACCCTCTTCAGCAATTATGGTTTGTGGATTTTTGATGATAGACATTCTGGCTGGTATGAAGTGATATTTCATTGTAGTTTTATATCATTTCTCTAACAATTAGAGAAGATCTAACTGACATCTTTTCATGTGCCTGTTGACTGTATGTATGTCTTCTTTGGAGAAATGTCTATTTCTGACCATTTTTTGAGTGAGTTGTTTGTTTTGAGGCTGTTAAGCATCATGAGCTGTTTGTAAATTTTGGAGACTAATCACTTATCAGTCACATATTTGCAAATATTTTCTCCCAATCTGTGGGTTGTCTTTTCATTGTGTTTATGTTTCCTTTGCTGTGCAAAAGCTTTTGAATTTAAGTAGGTATCATGTGTTCATTTTTATTTATATTATTCTGGGAGACAGATTGAAAAGATACTGCTTTGGTTTATATGGGAGTGTTCTGTTTATGTTTCCCTCTGGGAGTTTTATAGTGCCTGGCCTCACAGTTAGGGCTTTAATCCATTTTGAGCTTATTTTTGTTAAAGAATGATCTAATTTCTTTTTTTTTCAGCATGGTGTTGTCCCATTTTCCCAGCACCATTTGTTGAAGAGCATGTCTTGCCAATGTTGTGTAGTCTTGCCTCCTTCATCATAGTTTAATTGACCATAGGTGCATGGGCTTATTGCAGGGTTTTCTATTCTGTTCCATTGATCTATATTTCTGTTTTTGTGTCAGTTTCACACTATATTGATGACTGTAGCATTGTATTATAATCTAAAGTCAGAGAACTCTATTCCTCCAGATGATTTTTTTATTTCTCAAGATTGCTTTATCTATTTGAAGTCTTTTGTGTTTCCTCAAAAATTTTGAGCTTTTGGTTATAGGTCTGTGAAAAAAATGCCTTTGGTAATTGATAAGGATTTCATTAAATCTGTACATTGCCTTGGGTAGTGCTCATTTGGACAATATTGATTCTTCCAATTGAAAAGCATTGTATATATTTCCATCTGTTTACCTCTTCTTCGATTTCTTTCATCACACCTTAAAGTTTTCAGAGTACGGATCTTTTGTCTCCTTCAATCAATTCAATTCAGTCACTCAATCGTGTCTGAGTCTTTGCAATCCCTTGAACCACAGCACGCCAAGCCTCTTTATCCATCACCAGCTCTCGAGTTTGCCAAAACCCATGTCCATTGTGTCAGTGATGCCACCCAACCATCTCATCCTCTGTCGTCCCCTTCTCCTTCTGCCGTCAACGTTTCCCAGCATTAGAGTCTTTTCAAATGAGTCAGCTCTCTGCATCAGGTGGACAAAGTATTGGAGCCTCAGCTTCAACATCAGTCCCTCCAGTGAAAACCCAGGACTGATCTCCTTTAGGATGGACTCGGTGGATCTCCTTGCAGTCCAAGGGACTCTCAAGAGTCTTCTCTAACACCACAGCTCAAAACCTTCAGTTCTTCGGTGCTCAGCTTTCTTTTTAGTCCAACTCTCACATCAATACATGACTACTAAAAAACATAGCCTTGACTAGATGAACCTTTGTTGGCAAAGTAATGTCTCTGCTTTTGAATATTCTGTCTAGGTTGGTAATAACTTTCCTTCCAAGGAGCAAGCATCTTTTAATTTCATGGCTGCAATCACCATCAGCAGTGATTTTGGAGCCCAGAAAAATAAACTCAGCCACTGTTTCCACTGTTTCCCCATCTATTTGCCATGAAGTTATGGGACCGGATGCCATGATCTCAGTTTTCTCAATGTTGAGCTTTAAGTCAACTTTTTCACCCTCCTCTTTCACTTTCATCATGAAGCTCTTTAGTTCTTCTTTACTTTCTGCCATAAGGGTGGTGTCATCTGCATATCTGAGGTGATTGATATTTCTCCTGGCAGTCTTAATTCCAGCTTGTGCTTCTTCCAGCCCAGCGTTTCTCATGATGTGCTCTCCATATAAGTTAAATAAGTAGGGTTACCATATACAGCCTTGATGTACTCCTTTTCCTATTTGGAACCAGTCTGTTGTGCCATGTCCAGTTCTCACTGTTGATTCCTGACCTGCATATAGGTTTCTCAAGAGACAGGTCAGGTGGTCTGGTATTCCCATCTCTTTCAGAATTCTCCACAGTTTATTATGATCCACACAGTCAAAGGCTTTGGCATAGTCAATAAAGCAGAAATAGATGTTTTTCTGGAACTCTTGCTTTTTCCATGATCCAGCGGATGTTGGCAATTTGATCTCTGGTTCCTCTGCCTTTTCTAAAACCAGCTTGAACATCACGAAGTTCACGGTTCATGTATTGTTGAAGCCTGGCTTGGAGAATTTTGAGCATTACTTTACTAGCGTGTGAGATGAGTGCAGTTGTGCAATAGTTTGAGCTTTCTTTGGCATTGCCTTTCTTTGGGATTGGAATGAAAACTGACCTTTTCCAGTCCTGTGGCCACTGCTGAGTTTTCCAAATTTGCTGGCATATTGAGTGCAGCACTTTCACAGCATCATCTTTCAGGATTTGAAATAGCTCAACTGGAATTCCATCACTTTCACTAGCTTTGTTCGTAGTGATGCTTTCTAAGGCCCACCTGACTTCACATTCCAGGATGTCTGGCTCTAAGTGTGAACGATCATACCTTCATGATTATCTCGGTCATGAAGATCTTTTTATACAGTTCTTCTGTTTATTCTTGTTATCTCGTCTTAATATCTTCTGCTTCTGTTAGGTCCATATCCTTTCTGTCCTTTATCGAGCCCATTCTGCATGAAATGTTCCCTTGGTATTATCTCTAATTTTCTTGAAGAGAAAATTCTATTGTTTTCCTCTGTTTCTTTGCATTGATCACTGAAGAAGGCTTTCTTATCTCTCCTTGTTATTCTTTGGAACTCTGCATTCAAATGGATATATCTTTCCTTTTCTCCTTTGCCTTTCACCTCTCTTCTTTTCACAGCTATTTGTCTCCTTGAAGTGAAGAAGTGAAGTGAAGTGAAGTGAAGTGAAGTCACTCAGTCGTGTCCGAATTTTTGTGACCCGTGGACTGCAGCCCACCAAGCTCCTCCGTCCATGGGATTCTCCAGGCAAGAACACTGGAGTAGGTTGCCATTTCCTTCTCCAGGGGATACCCTTGATCCAGAGATCAAACCCAGTTCTCCTACATTGTAGGCAGACGCTTTAACCTCTGAGCCACCAGGGAAGCCCATTTGTCTCCTTAGGTAGGCTTATTTCTTGGTATTTCATTCTTCTTGATGTGATGGTAATTGGAATTGTTTCTTGAATTTCTCTTTCTGATCTTACATTGTTAGTGTATAAAAATGAAACAGATTTCGGTGTTTTGATTTTGTAACCTGCAACTTTACCAAGTTTATTGATGAGTTCTAGTAGTTTTCTGGTAGCATCTTTAGGATCTCCTATGATCATCTGCGAAGAGTGAAAGTTTCACTTCCTCTTTTCCAATTTGTATTCCTTTAACCTCCTTTTCTTCTATGATTGCTGTAGCCAGGACTTCCAAAACTGTATTGAATTAAAGTGGTGAGAATGGACCTCCTTGTCTTGTTCCTGATCTTAGGTGGAATGCTTTCAGCTTTTCACCACTGAGTATGATGTTAGCTGTAGGTTTTTCATATACGATAATTCTGATGTTGCTGTATGTTCCCTCTTTGCCCACTTTCTGGAAAATTTTTGTTATAAATCAGAGTTTAATTTTGTCAAAAAAAATTTCTGCATCTATTGAGATGATCATATGGTTTTTATTCTTCAATTTGCTGATGTGATGTATCACATTGATTGATTTGTGAATGATGAAGAATCCTTGCATGTTTGATATGATTCCCACTTGATTATGGTGTATAATCTTTTAATGTATTGCTGGATTCAGATTGCTAGTATTTTGTTGAGGATATTTGCATCTATGTTCATGAATGATATTGATCTGTAATTTGTGTGTCTGTGTGGTCTGGTGTGATATCAGGGTGATGGCCTCATAAAAAAGTTTGGAGGTTTTCCTTCCTCTGAAATTATCTGGAACAGTTTCAGAAGGGTTCAGTTCAGTTCAGTCGTGTCCAACTCTTTGCGACCCCATAAATTGCAGCACGCCAGGCCTCCCTGTCCATCACCAACTCCCAGAGTTCACTCAGACTCACGTCCATCGAGTCCGTGATGCCATCCAGCCATCTCATCCTCTGTTGTCCCCTTCTCCTCCTGCCCCCAATCCCTCCCAGCATCAGAGTCTTTTCCAATGAGTCAACTTTTCGCATGAGGTGGCCAAAGTACTGGAGTTTCAGCTTTAGCATCATTCCTTCCAAAGTTATCCCAGGGTTGATCTCCTTCAGAATGGACTGGTTGGATCTCCTTGCAGTCCAAGGGACTCTCAAGAGTCTTCTCTAACACCGCAGTTCAAAAGCATCAATTCTTCGGTGCTCAGCCTTCTTCACAGTCCAACTCTCACATCCATACATGACCACAGGAAAAACCATAGCCTTGACTAGATGGACCTTAGTCAGCAAAGTAATGTCTCTGCTTTTGAATATGCTATCTAGGTTGGTCATAACTTTTCTTCCAAGGAGTAAGTGTCTTTTAATTTCATGGCTGCAATCACCATCTGCAGTGATTTTGGAGCCCCCAAAATAAAGTCTGACACTGTTTCCACTGTTTCTCCATCTATTTCCCATGAAGTGATGGGACCAGATGCCATGATCTTTGTTTTCTGAATGTTGAGCTTTAAGCCAACTTTTTCATTCTCCTCTTTCACATTCATCAAGAGGCTTTTAGGTCTTCTTCACTTTCTGCCATAAAGGTTGTGTTCTGCATATCTGAGGTGACTGATATTTCTCCCAGCAATCTTGATTCCCGCTTGTGTTTCTTCCAGTCCAGCATTTCTCATGATGTACTCTGCATAGAAGTTAAATAAGCAGGGTGAAAATATACAGCCTTGACGTACTCTTTTTCCTATTTGGAACCAGTCTGTTGTTCCATGTCCAGTTCTAACTGTTGCTTCATGACCTGCATACAGATTTCTCAAGAGGCAGAGTTCAGAAGAGTAGGTGTTAACTTTTCTCTAAATTTTTGATAGAATTGGCCTGTGAAGCCATTAGATCCTGGATTTGTATTTGTTAGGAGGTTTTAATCACAGTTTCCATTTCAGTGCTTGTAATGATGTGTTCATACTTTCTATTTCTTCTTGTTACAGTCTTGGGAGGTTGTACCTTTCTAAGAATGTGTCCATTTCTTCTAAGTTGTCCATTTTATTGGCACAAATTTGCTCATAGTTGTCTCTTATGATCCTTGGTATTTCTGTGGAGTAAGTTGTAACTTCTCATTTTTTTCATTTCTAATTTGGTTGATTTGAGTCCTCTCCCTTTTTTTCTTGATGAGTCTTGTTAAAGGTTTATCAATTTTGTTTATTTTTTTTCAAAGGACCAGTTTTCCTTTTATTGATCTTTCCAGTTGCTTTCTTTGTCTCTATTTCTTTTTTTTTTTCTGTTTTGATCTTTATAATTTCTTCCTTTCAACTAACTTAGATTTTGGTTGTTCTTCTCTAGTTGCTTTATTAGTAATGTTAGATTGCTTATTTGAGATTTTTTTATTTCTTAAGATTGTATTGCTATAATAAATTTCCTCTTAGAACTGCTTTTATGGCATCTCATAGGTTTTGGACCATTGTGCTTTTGTTTTCATTTGTCTCTTGGTTGTTTAGTAGCATATTGTTTTATTGCCACATGTGTTTTAGAGTTTTTTCCTTGTAGTTTACCTTTAATCTCATAGTGTTGTGGACTGAAGAGGCTTGATATGATTTAAATTATCTTAAATTTACCAAGGTTCACTTTGTGGCCCAGCATGTGGTCAATCCTAGAGAATGTCCCATGTGCACTTGAGAAGAATGTGTAGTCTGCTGCTTTTGGTTGGAATGTTCTATAAATATCCATTAAGGCCAACTAGTGCCATTTAAGACTTGCATTTCCTTATTAATTTTCTGTCCAGATTTTGTGTCCATTGATGAGACTGGGGTATTAAAGTCTCCCGCTATTATTGTGTACTATGGACGTCTTCCTTTATGGTTCTTAGTATTTGCCTTATGTATTAAGGTGCTCTTATGTTGGGTACATATATATTTATAATTGTTATATATCTTCTTGGATCAAAGCCTTGATTATTATGTAGTGTCTTTATTTGTTTCTCACAACAGCTTTTATTTCAAGTCTATTTTGTCTGATATGAATATTGTTATTCCAGCTTTCTTTTGATTTCCATTTGCAGATTAAATATCTTCTGCCATCCCCTTACTTTCAGTCTGTATGTGTCCAAAGGTCAGAGATGAGTCTCTGGTAGATAGAATATGCAGGTCTTAATTTTGCATCCACCCAGCCAGCCTATGTTTTTGTTTGGTACATTTAATCCATTTACATTTAAGCTAATTATAAACATGTATGATCATCCTCTCATCATTTTCTTAATTGTTTTGTGTTTGTTTTCTGTAGGTCTTTTCCTTCTCTTGTGTTTCCTGTTAGAGAAGTTACTTTAGCATTTGCTGTACAGTTGGTTTAGTGGTCCTTAACTTCTGCTTGTCTGGAAAGTTTTTATTTCTCCATCAAATCTGAATTAGAGTCTTACCGAGTATTCTTTGTTGTAATTCTTCTCTTTCACCACTTTAAATATATTGTGCCATTCCCTTCTGGCTTGTAGAATTTCTGTTGAGAATTCAGCTGATAACCTTATAGTTCCTTTGTATGTTATTTGTCATTTTTCCCTTATTGCTTTTAATATTTTATCTTTGTTTTTAATTTTTGTCAGTCTGAGTACTATGTGTCTCAATGTGTTGCTCATTGGGTTTATCCTGCCTGGGACTCTGCACTTTCTAGACTTAACTATTTATTTTCCCATGTTAAGGCAGTTTTCAGCTATTATCTTTTCAAAAACTTTGTTAGATCCTTTCTCTCCCTCTTTTCCTTCTGGGACCCCTAAAGTGCAAATGTTCATGCTTTTAATGTTCTCCCAGAGGTCTCTTAGGCTGTCTTTATTTCTTTTCATTCTTTTCTCTATAATGTGTTTTGTAGCAGTGATTTCCAGCATTCTTTCTTCCAGATCACTTATCCATTCTTCTGCCTCAATTATTCTATTAATTTCTTCTAGGGTATTATTCATCTCTGCTTGTTCTTTAGCTCTTCTAAGTCTTTGGTAGACATTCCTTGCATCTTCTCTCTTATTTTTCTGAGATCCTGCATAATCTTCACTGCCATTATTCTGAATTCTTTTTTTGGAAGGTTGCCTATCTCTACTTTAGTTATTTTTGTAGAGATTTGTCTTCTGCTTTCATCTGGTATGTAATCTTATGTCTTTTCATTTTGATTAGCTTTCTGTAATTGTGGTTTTGTTCCCGAGCTTGCAGGGTTATAGTTCTTCTTGCTTCTTCTGCTTTCCCTCTGGTGAATGAAGCTAAGAGGCTTCTTCAAGCTTGCTGATGGGAGGGACTGGTGGGGAAAACTAGCCCTTGCTTTTGGTGGGCAAGGCCTGCTCAGTAAAACTTTAATCCAGTTGTCTGCTGATGGGTGAGGCTGCTCTCCCTCCCTGTTAGTTATTTAGCCTGAGGTAACCCTGCCCTTTTCATACTGTTCATGGGATTCTCAAGGCAATACTGAAGTGGTATGCCATTCCCTTCTCCAATGGGCTCCAATATCACTGCAGATGGTGACTGCAGCCATGAAATTAGAAGACGCTCCTTGGAAGAAAAGTTATGACCAACCTAGATAGCATATTCAAAAGCAGAGACATTACTTTGCTGACTAAGGTCTGTCTAGTCAAGGCTATGGTTTTTCCTGTGGTCATGTATGGATGTGAGAGTTGGTCTGTGAAGAAGACTGAGCACCAAAGAATTGATGCTTTTGAACTGTGGTGTTGGAGAAGACTCTTGAGAGTCCCTTGGACTACAAGGAGATCCAACAGGTCCATTCTGAAGGAGATCAGCCCTGGGATTTCTTTGGAAGTAATGATGCTGAAGCTGAAGCTCCAGTACTTTGGCCACCTCATGCGAAGAGTTGACTCACTGGAAAAGACTCTGATGCTGGGTGGGATTGGGGGCAGGAGGAGAAGGGGACAACAGAGGATGAGATGGCTGGATGGTATCACGGACTCGATGGACGTGAGTCTGAGTGAACTCCAGGAGTTGATGATAGACAGGGAGGCGTGGCGTGCTGCGATTCATGGGGTCACAGAGTCAGACACGACTGAGAGAATGAACTGAACTGAACCATGCCCTTGTGTCTACAGGCTCTGTGGTAGGACTAATGGTGACTCCCAAGAGGTCTCCCACCATCGGGCATTTCCCATGACTGCTGCTGCCAGTACCCCCCGTCCCCATGGTGAGCCATAGCTGACCCATGCCTCCAGAGGAGAACCTCCAGAAGATAGTTCTGGCTTAGTCTCCTGTAGGGTCACTTCTCCTTTCCTCTGGATCCTGGTGCACACAGTTTTGTTTGTCTTCTTCAGGATTGGAGTTTCTGCTTCCTCCACTCCAATGGAAGTCTTGCAATCCAATTCCACTGATCTTTAATGTCAGATTACCTGGAATTCCTATTCTCATTGCTTGATGCCCAGACTGGGAAGCCTGATGTGGGACTAAGAATCTTTACAACAGGGTAAGAGAACTTCTTGGTATTGTTGTTGTCCAGTTTGTGGGTCACCACCAGGTGGGTATGGGATTTTATTTTATCATGATGTGCCCCTCTTACCATCTCATTGAAGTTTCTCCTTTGTTCTTGGACATGGGTTATCTTTTTTGTGTGTGGGGGATCCAGCATCCTCCTGTCAATGGTTGGTCAATAGCTGGTTGTTATTTTGGAATTCTCACAGGAGGAGCTTACTTCCTTCTACTTCACCATCTTGAACAAATCTGAAATGTAACTGATTTCTGTATGTTAGTGTTGTATCCTGCTATCTTGCTGAATTTGTTTATCAGTTCTAGCGTTTTTCTGTGAAGCCTTTAGGATTTTCTATATGTCATCTGCATACAATGACAACTTTCTCTCTTCCCTTCTAATTTAGAAACGTTTTTAAATTTTCTTGTCTGATCACTGTGGCTAACTTCTTAATCAAATTTATAAGTGCTTGCACAACAAAAGAAACAATCAACAAAATGAAGACAGCCCTCAGACTGGGTGAAAATACTTAGAAACAATGTGAGTGACAAAGCCTTAAATTCCAAAATATATGAACGGCTCATACAGCTCAATAACAAAAAAGATGATGCTGTTAACATGCTGCACTTATTATACCAATAAATTTGGAAAAGTCAGCAATGGCCACAAGACTGGAAAAGGTCAGTTTTCGTTCCAATCTCAAAGAAAAGCAATGTCAAAGAATGTTCAAATCACCATACAACTGTGTTTATTTCACATGCCAGCAAGATTATGCTCAAAATCGTTTATGCTAGGCTTCAGCAACATGTGAACTGAGAACTTCCTAACGTTCAAGCTGTATTTAGAAAAGGCAGAGGAACCAGAGATCAAATTGCCAACATCCGTTGGATCATTAAAAAAGCAAGGATTTCCAAAAAGCATCTACTTTGACTTCACTGACTAAGCTAAAGTCTTTGACTGTGTGGACTCCAACAAACTGTGGAATATTCTTGAAGAGATAGGAATACCAGACCACATTACCTGCCTCCCAAGAAACCTGTATACAGGACAACAAACAACAGTTGGAGCTGGACATGGAACAATGGACTGGTCAAACATTGGGAAGGAATTATGTCTGGACTGTATATTGCTACCCTGCTTATTTAATTTATATGTGGAGTACATCATGTGAAATGCTGGGCTGGAGGAATCATAAGCTGAAATCAAGGTTGTCTGGAGAAATATCAACAAGCTTAGTTATGCAGATGATACTACTTTAATGGGAGAAATTGAAGAGGAACTGAAGAGCCTCTTGATGAAAGTGAAAGAGGAGAATGAAAAAGCTGGCTTAAAACTCAACGTTCAAAAATGTAGATCATGGCATCCAGTCCTATCACTTCATGGCAAATAGATGGGGAAATGTGAAAACAGTGTCAGATTTCATTTTGACAGTGCTCCAAAATCATTGCAGATGGTGACTGCAGCCATGAAATCAAAAGACACTTGCTCCTTGGAAGAAAACCTATGACCAATCTAGGCAGTGTATTAAAAAGCAGAGACATCACTTTGCCAACAAAGGTCCATATAGTCAAAGCTATCATTTATCCAGTAGTGATGTATGGATGTGGGAGCTGGAACATAAAAAGGCTGAGTGCCAAAAAAATGGATGCTTTTGAACTATGGTGCTGGAGAAGATCCTAGAGAGTCCCTTGAACTTCAAGGAGATCAAATCAGTCAATCCTAAAGGATACCAACCCTGAATATTCATTGGAAGGACTGATGCTGAAGCTAAAGCTCCAATATTTTGGCCACCTGATGAGACAAACCAACTCACTGGAAAAGATCCTGATGCTGGGAAAGATTGAGGGCAAGAGGAGAAGAGGGCAACAGAAAATGAGTTGATTGTATAGCATCACTGACTCAGTAGATATGAGTTTGAGCAAACTCTGGGAGACAGTGAAAAGACAGGGAAGCTTGGTGTGCTGCACTTCATGGCATGGCAAAGAGTCAGACATGACTTAGTAATTGAAAAACAATGTGTGTGTGTGTGTGTGTGTGTGTGTGTGTATCTGAATCATTTTTCTGTACACCTGAAAGTAACACAATAGTATAAAACAGATTAAAACAGTATAAAACAGTTGTTGTTTAATCATTAAGTTGTGTTGAGTCTTTTGCAACTCCATGGACTGTATCCCACCAGGCTCCATGGAATTTCTCAGGCAAGAATACTAGAGTGAGTTGCCATTTCCATCTCCAGGGATCTTCCCAATGCAGGGATTGAACTCACATTTCTTGCATTGGCAGGCAGATTCTACCACTGAGTCACCTGGGAAGCCCAAAAGCTTACTTAAATAATTTTTTTAATTAAAAAGTTTAGAAATAATAGAAACTTTCTTGAACAATATAGAGTTTGAACTACAAGGTTGACAAATTGAACCTTGTTCTTGAACATTACAAAATATTACACTAACATGTTTCTTTTAGTGAACTAATTGTTAAAGACCCTGAATCATGTCAAGGTTTTCTTCTATTTTTGAAACTGAAGTCTTTTCTTATCATCTTGTAGTTGTATTCACAAAGACTATTATGTAAATATACCTTTCAGTGTCTACAGAGAGAAATGTAGTTTGATAAGTTTTTAAGACAATTTTGAGTGTTCATTCAAAGTAAATATTCCTAGAGTATGCACATAACAACTGAAGGATTTTTATCAGTTAATCTATAAAGTTTCTCAAGAAAGGGAGGGAAAAGTGGGACAAAAAGATGTGAAGAAGCAATCTTTAGACAAATGGCTAATTATTTTCTGTAAGGAGAGAGAAGAAAATTTAGAAGTATCTGTTAAAATTTTTGACATATACACACACAAAAGAGAGTGTCGTGTGGCTAATTTTGACATAATATGGGTTCTTGAGAATCTTATCAAGTCATATGATCAAAATCCTATATTTAATCCCCAAAGATGTAAATGAAGGGGGAATCCTCCCACTTAAATAAGATAGACTCTCTTTTGGACAAATAAGGCAACTCTGGCTTTTTTAATTCTCATTTTCTAAAGTCTCTAGAAAATCTCCAGCCAAATGTTGAAGTCCATGCAATAGGATGATGCACCAGCCAATTTTTATTTATGATCATATCTGTAATTTTTTACTTCAAATTATCGAGAAAAGGTTGGAAGTCCTTTGAAAATGTCAACAGCAGGTAATCCTGAACACTATTTAAAGATGAAGCTTAGGAGGTGGTCCTAAAATGGCGGAAGAACAGGACCGAGAGACCACTTTCTCCCCCACAAATTCATCAAAAGAACATTTAAACGCTGAGTAAATTCCAGAAAACAACTTCTGAATGCCTGCAGAGGACATCAGACACCCAGAAAAGCAGCCCATTGTCTTCGCAAAGAGGTAGGAAAAAATATAAAAGACAAAAAAAGGACAAAGAGGTAGCTCCATCCCAGGAAGGTAGTCTTAAAAAGAGAGAAGTTTCCAAACACCAGGAAACACTCTCACTGCCAAGTCTGTGGTGAGTCTTGGAAGCACAGAGGGCAACATAACAGGGAGGGAAAATAAATAAATAATTTAAACCCACAGATTATGAGCCCAGCGGTAATTCCCCAGCAGAGAAGCAATGCAGATGCCTGCATCCACCACTAGCAAGCAGGGGCTGGGCAGGGAGGCGCGGGCTGCATTGCTGAGAGTAAGGATCTGACCTGAATGCCCTGAGGGTAATCAGAGCAAACTAACTTGGGCTAGCAAACCAGACTGTGGGATAGCTACCACAGAAAAAGCCGTAAGACACCACCAGGACCGCACACAGAACAAAGGACTGAACAGAATTAGCCGGCTGCAGACCATCTCCCTCTGGTGACAGGCAGCCAGAGCCAGAAGGGGGCAATCGCAGCCCCAGAGAAACATTATCTACCAAACCACAAGCAGGCTTCTTTGCTAACTAAGACTTCTTGGGATTCTGGACAGTCATCATCCACCTGAGAAGGCTGCAAGGCTGTGCTACTTGTACACCCAGAAAACCGAGCAGCAAGGATGGGAGAGGCGATAAGTTGTAGCGACCGACCTTGCCAAACACCTCATCACCTGAGCTGCTCGGACCTGGGAAGGGCACAAAACCCAGGCCCAACGGAATCTGCGCCTCTGAGGACTACCCGAGTGCCTGAACCTGAGCAGCTTAGACCTGGGAGGTGCATGCAGCCCAGGGCCGGCCTCAGACAGTTCCCTGTAGAGCAACCTAGAGCCTGAGCTGTGTGGGCAGGGAGGTACACGTGCTGTGAGTGAGGGCAGGCCCAGTGTGGCTGAGACAATGTGAGCACAAGCCAGTGTTATTTGTCTGCAGCGTCCCTCCCTCGCCACAGAGTGACTGGAACAAGTGAGCCTAAAAAAGTGTCCCCCACCACCACCACCTGCGCCCCTGCCCCATGTCAGGGGTGGAAATCAGAGACTGAAGAGACCAGCAAACAGAAGAAGCTAAAACAGAGGGAACCACCTTGGAAGTGACAGGTGCAATAGATTAAAACCTTGTTGTTAGTACCGACTACATAGGAAGGGGCCTATAGATCTTAGAAATATAAGCCGGACCAAGGAACTATCCGAAAATCAACTGACCCCACACTGCCCACAACAACACCAGAGAAAGTCCTAGATACATTTTTATTATTTTTACGATCATTCTTTCTTTTTTTCTTCTTTTTAACTTTTTAAAATTTTTAAGTCCTCTATTACTCCTTTAATTTTCATTTTTATAACCTACTATTATTTTTAAGATAAAAGACCCTATTTTTTAAAGTAAACTTCATATATATATATATATATTTAATAATTTTTGTGACTTTTTTTCTTTTCTTTAATATTGTATTTTTGAAAATCCAACCTGTACTCTAGATTTTTAATCTTTGCTTTTTGGTATTTGTTATCAATTTTGTACCTTTAAGAACCCAATCTTCAGTACCCATTTTTACTTGGGAGTGAGATTACTGGCTTCACTGCTCTCTCCTCCTTTGGACTCTCCTTTTCCTCCACCAGGTCACCTCTGTCTCCTCCCTCCCCCTTCTCTTCTCTACACACCTCTGTGAATCTCTGTGTTCCAGATGGTGGAGAACACTTAGGGAACTGATTACTGGCTGGATCTGTCTCTCTCCTTTTCATTCCCCCCTTTTATCCTCCTGGCCACCTCTGTCTCCTTCCTCCCTCTCCTCTTCTCTGTATAACTTGGTGAACATCTCTGAGTGGTCCAGACTGTGGAGTACACATAAGGAAGTGATTACTGGCTAGCTTGCTCTCTCCTCTTTTGATTCCACCTCATCTCATTAGGATCACCTCTAACTCCCTCCTCCCTCTTCTCTTCTCCATGTAACTCTGTGAACCTCTCTGGGTGTCCCTCACTGTGGAGAAACTTTTCATCTTTAACCTAGATGTTTTATTAATGATGCTCTATAGAAGGAGAATGCTTGAGACTAAAAATAAGACTGAACACCAGAAACAGGAGGCTTAAGTCCAAATCCTGAGAACATCAGAGAACTCCTGACTCCAGGGAACATTAATCAATTGGAGCACATCAAATGCCTCCATCAGTTCAGTTGAGTTCAGTTGCTCAGTCATGTCCGACTCTTTGCGACACCATCATCGCAGCACGCCATGCCTCCCTGTCCATCACCAACTTCCAGAGTTCACTCAGACTCATGTCCATCGAGTCAGTGATTCCATCCAGCCATCTCATCCTCTGTCGTCCCCTTCTCCTCTTGCCCCCAATCACTCCCAGCAGCAAAATCTTTTCCAAGGAATCAACTCTTCGCATGAGGTGGCCAAAGTTTCAGCTTCAGCATCATTCCTTCCAAAGAAATTCCAGGGCTGATCTTCTTCAGAATGGACTGGTTGGATCTCCTTGCAGTCCAAGGGACTCTCAAGAGTCTTCTCCAACACCACAGTTCAAAAGCATCAATTCGTTGGCACCCAGACTTCTTCATAGTCCAACTGTTACATCGATACATGACTACTGGAAAAACCATAGCCTTGATGAGACAGACATTAGTTGGCAAAGTAATGTCTCTGCTTTTGAATATACTATCTAGGTTGATCATAACTTTTCTTCCAAGGAGTAAGCATCTTCTAATTTCATGGCTGCAGCCACCATCTGAAGTGATTTTGGAGCCCAAAAAATAAAGTCTGACACTGTTTCCACTGTTTCCCCATCTATTTCCCATGAAGTGATGGGACCGGATGCCATGATCTTCGTTTTCTGAATGCTGAGATTTAAGCCAACTTTTTCACTCTCTTCTTTTACTTTCATCAAGAGGCTTTTTAGGTCTTCTTCACTTTCTGCTATAAGGGTGGTGTCATCTGCATATCTGATGTTATTGATATTTCTCCCGTCAATCTTGATTCCAGCTTGTGTCCATACCTACAACGAAACCAAACACCACCCAAGGGCCAACAAGTTCCAGAGCAAGACATACCATGCAAATTCTCTAGCACCATAGCCCTGAGTTTCAATATACAGGCTGCCCAAAGTTACTCCAAAACCATTGACATCTCATAACTCATTACTGAACATTTCATTGCACTCCAGAGAGAAGAAATCCAGCTCCACCCACCAGAACACCCACACAAGCTTCCCTAACCAAGAAACCTTGACAAGCCACCGATACAAACCCACCCAAAGCAAGGAAACTCCACAATAAAGAGAACTCCACACACTGCCAGAATACAGAAAGGCCACCACAACGCAGCAATATAAACAAGATGAAGGGACAGAGGAATACCCAGCAAGCAAAGGAACAGGACAAATGCCCACCAAACCAAACAAAAGAGGAAGAGATAGAAAATCTATATGATAAAGAATTCCAAATAATGATAGTGAAAATGATCCAAAATCTTGAAATAAAAATCAAATCACAGATAAATAGCCTGGAGACAAGGATTGAGAAGATGCAAGAAATGTTTAACAAGGACCTAGAAGAAATAAAAGAGTTAATATATAATGAATAATGCAGTAAGATCAAAAACACCCTGAAGGCAACAAACAGTAGAATAATGGAGGCAGAAGATAGGATTAGTGAAGTAGAAGATCAGTTCAGTTCAGTTCAGTCACTCAGCTGTGTCTGACTCTTCGCGATCCCATGAATTGCAGCATGCCAGGCCTCCCCTGCCCATCACCAACTCCCGGAATTCACTCAGACTAACATCCATCGAGTCCGTGATGCCATCCAGCCATCTCATCCTCTGTCATCCCCTTCTCCTCCTGCCCCAATCCTTCCCAGCATCAGAGCCTTTTCCAATGAGTCAATTCTTCACATGAGATGGCCAAAGTACTGGAGTTTCAGCTTTAGCATCATTCCTTCCAAAGAAATCCCAGGACAGATCTCCTTCAGAATGGACTGGTTGGATCTCCTTGAAGTCCAAGGGATTCCCAAGAGTCTTCTTAAACACCACAGTTCAAAGCATCAATTCTTCGGCACTCAGCCTTCTTCACAGTCCAACTCTCACATCCATACATGACCACAGGAAAAACCATAGCCTTGACTAGACGGACCTTAGTCGGCAAGTAATGTCTCTGCTTTTGAATATGCTATCTAGGTTGGTCATAACTTTTCTTCCAAGGAGTAAGCGTCTTCTAATTGCATGGCTGCAGTCACCATATGCAGTGATTTTGGAGACCAAAAAAATAAAGTCTGACACTGTTTCCACTGTTTCCCCATCTATTTCCCATGAAGTGATGGGACTGGATGCCACGATCTTCGTTTTCTGAATTTTGAGCTTTAAGCCAACTTTTTCACTCTCCACTTTCCCCTTTCATCAAGAAGCTTTTAGGTCCTCTTCACTTTCTGCCATGAAGGTGGTGTCATCTGCATATCTGAGGTGATTGATATTTCTCCCAGCAATCTTGATTCCCGCTTGTGTTTCTTCCAGTCTAGCATTTCTCATGATGTACTATTCATATAAGTTAAATAAGCAGGGTGACAAGATACAGCCTTGACGTACTTCTTTTCCTATTTGGAACCAGTCTGTTGTTCCATGTCCAGTTCTAACTCTTGCTTCCTGAATGCATACAGATTTCTCAAGAGGCAAGTCAGATGGTCTGGTATTCCCATCTCTTTCAGAACTTTCCACAGTTTATCGTGATCCACACAGTCAAAGGCTTTGACATAGTCAATAAAGCAGAAAGAGATGTTTTTTCTGGAACTCTCTTGCTTTTTCCATGTTCCAGGAGATGTTGGCAATTTGATCTCTGGTTCCTCTGCCTTTTCTAAAATCAGCTTGAACATCAGGAAGTTCACAGTTCATGTATAGCTGAAG
Source organism: Nanger dama (assembly GCA_917880005.1). Classification (NCBI taxonomy): domain Eukaryota; kingdom Metazoa; phylum Chordata; class Mammalia; order Artiodactyla; family Bovidae; genus Nanger; species Nanger dama. The sequence goes on along the minus strand of CAKJTW010000044.1, from coordinate 2,751,607 downwards.
CCCGGCTTGGAGAATTTGGAGCATTACTTTACTAGCTTGTGAGATGAGTGCAATTGTGCGGTAGTTTGAGCATTCTTTGTCATTGCCTTTGAACACTGACCTTTCCCAGTCCTGTGGCCACTGCTGAGTTTTCCAAATTTTCTGGCATATTGAGTGAAGCACTTTCACAGCATCATCTTTCAGGATTTGAAACAGCTCAACTGGAATTCCATCACTTCCACTAGCTTTGTTCATAGTGATGCTTTCTAAGGACCACTTGACTTCACATCCCAAGCTGTCTGTCTCTAGATGAGTGATCACATCATCGTGATTATCTGGGTCGTGAAGATCTTTTTGTACAGTTCTTTGATATATTCTTGCCACCTCTTCTTAATATCTTCTGCTTCTGTTAGGTCCAGACCATTTCTGTCTTTTATCGAGCCCATCGTTGCATGAAATGTTCCCTTGGTATCTCTAATTTTCTTGAAGAGATCTCTAGTCTTTCCCATTTTGTTCTTTTCCTCTATTTCTTTGCATTGATTGCTGAAGAAGGCTTTCTTATCTCTTCTTGCTATTCTTTGGAACTCTGCATTCAGATGCTTATATCTTTCCTTTTCTCCTTTGCTTTTCACCTCTCTTCTTTTCACAGCTATTTGTAAGGCCTCCCTAGACAGCCATTTTTCTTTTTTGCATTTCTTTTCCCTGGGGATGGTCTTGATCCCTGTCTCCTCTACAATGTCACGAACCTCATTCCATAATTCATCAAGCACTCTCTCTATCAGTCTAGGCCCTTAAATCTATTACTCACTTCCACTGTATAATCATACGGGATTTGATGTCAATCATACCTGAATGGTCTAGAAGTTTTCCCTACTTTCTTCAATTTAAGTCTAAATTTGGCAATAAGGAGTTAATGATCTGAGCCACAGTCAACTCCCAGTCTTGTTTTGCTGACTATGTAGAGCTTCTCCATCTTTGGCTGCAAAGAATATAATCAGTCTGATTTCGGTGTTGACCATCTGGTGATGTCCATGTGTAGAGTCTTCTCTTGTGTTGTTGGAAGAAGGTGTTAGCTATGACCAGTTCATTTTCTTGGCAAAACTCTATTAATTTTGCCCTGCTTCATTCCCCTATTCCAAGGCCAAATTTGCCTGTTACTCCAGGTATTGCTCGACTTCCTACTTTTGCATTCCAGTCCCCTATAATGAAGAGGACATCTTTTTTGGATGTTAGTTCTAGAAGGTCTTGTAGGTCATCATAGAACCATTCAACTTCAGCTTCTTCAGCATTACTGGTTAGGGCATAGACTTGGATTACGGTGATATTAAATGGTTTGCCTTGGAGATGAACAGAGATCATTTTGTCGTTTTTGAGATTGCATCCAAGTACTGCATTTCGGACTCTTTTGTTGACCATGATGGCTACTCCATTTCTTCTGAGGGATTCCTGCCCACAGTAGTAGATATAATAGTCATCTGAGTTAAATTCACCCATTCCAGTCCATTTTAGTTCGCTGATTCCTAGAATGTATACATTCACTCTTGCAGTCTCTTATTTGCCCACTTCCAATTTGCCTTGATTCATGGACCTGACATTCCAGGTTCCTATGCAATATTGCCTTTATAGCATCAGACCTTGTTTCTATCACCAGTCACATCCACAGCTTGGTACTGTTTTTGCTTTGGCTCCATCCCTTCATTCTTTCTGGAGTTATTTCTCCACTGATCTCCAGTAGCATATTGGGCATCTACTGACCTGGGGAGTTCCTTGTTCAGTATCCTATTATTTTGCCTTTCCATACTGTTCATGGGGTTCTCAAGGCAAGAATACTGAAGTGGTTTGCCATTTTCTTCTCCAGTGGACCACGTTCTGTCAGACCTCTCCACCATGACCCACCCGTCTTGGGTGGCCCCGCAGGCATGGCTTAGTTTCATTGAGTTAGACAAAGCTGTGGTGCTAGTGTGATTAGATTGGCTAGTTTTCTGTGGGTATGGTTTCAGTGTGTCTGCCCTTTGATGCCCTCTTACAGCACCTACCATCTTACTTGGGTTTCTCTTACCTTGGGCATGGCGTATCTTGGCAGATGGGAAGAGCAACCCACGTCCAAGGAGCGGTGGCTGCTCTGGTGTAGAAGGGCCTAGAGGAGCTATCCCACGTTGAGGGTCAAGAAGGCGGCAGTGACGAGATACCCTTTGTCCAAGGTAAGGAGCAGCGGCTGCACTTTGCTGGAGCAGCCATGAAGACATACCCCATGCCCAAGGTAAGAGAAGTAGAAGATAGAATGGTAGAAATAAATGAATCAGAGAGGAAAAAAAAAGAAAACAACGTTAAAAGAAATGAGGTCAGTCTCAGAGACCTCTAGGACTATATTAAATGGTCCAACAGTCGAATCATAAAAGTCCCAGAAGAAGAAGACAAAATGAAAGACTATGAGAAAATACTTGAGGAGATAATTGTTGAAATCTTCCCTAAAATGGGAAAAGAAATAATCACCCAAGTCCAAGAAACCCAGAGAGTCCCAAACAGGATAAACCCAAGGTGAAACACCCCAAGACACATATTAATCAAATTAACAAAGATCAAACACAAAGAACAAATATTAAAAGCAGCAAGGGAAAAACAACAAATATCACACAGGTGGTTCCCATAAGGATAATAGCTGATCTTTCAGTAGAAACTCTTCAGGCCAGGAGGGAATGGCAACACATACTTAAAGTGATGAAAGAAAATGACCTACAGCCCAGGTTACTGTACCCAGCAAGGATCTCATTCAAATATGAAGGAGAAATCATAAGCTTTACAGACAAGCAAAAGCTGAGAGAATTCGGCACCACCAAACCAGCTCTCCAACAAATGCTAAAGGATCTTCTCTAGACAGGAAACACGAAAAGGGTGTATAAACCCAAAACCATAACCATAAAGTAAATGGCAACGGGATCATACTTATCAATAATTACTTTAAACATAAATGGGTTGAATGCCCTAACCAAAAGACAAAGACTGGCTGAATGGATACAAAAACAAGACCCTATATATGTTGTCTACAAGAGACTCACCTCTAAACAAGGTACACATATAGACTGAAAATGAGGGGTTGGAAACATATTTTCCATGCAAATAGAGACCAAAAGAAAGCAGGGGTAGCAATACTCATATCAGATAAAATAGACTTTAAAACAAAGGCTGTGAAAAGGGAGAAAGAAGGATACTACATAATGATCAAAGGATCAATCCAAAAAGAAGATATAACAATTATAAATATATATGCACCTAACATACGAGCACCACAATATGTAAGACAAATGCTAACAAGCATGAAAGGGGAAATTAATGATAACACAATAATAGTGGAAGATTTTAATACCCCACCCACACCTATGGATAGATCAGCTAAACAGAAAATTAACAAAGAAACACAAACTTTAAATGATACAGTAGAGCAGGTAGACCTAATTGATATCTATAGGTAATTTCACCCCCAAACAATGAATTTCATCTTTTTCTCAAGTGCACAAGGAAACTTCTCCAGGATAGATCAAATCCTGGGCCATATATCTAGCCTTGGTAAATTCAAAACAATTGAAATCATTCATTCCAAGCATCTTTTCTGATCACAGTGCAGTAAGATTAGATCTCAATTACAGGAGAAAAACTGTTAAAAATTCCAACATATTGAGGCTGAACAACACGTCTCTGAATAACCAACAAGTCACAGAAGAAATCAAAAATAAATCAAAATATGCATAGAAGTGAATGAAAACAAAACAACCCAAAACCTGTGGGACACTAAAAAGCAGTGCTAAGGGAAAGTTCATAGCAATACAGGCATACCTAAAAAACAAACAAACAAACAAACAAAAACAAGAAAAAAGTCAAATAAATAACCTAACTCTACACCTAAAGCAACTAGAAAAGGAAGAAATGAAGAACCCCAGGGTTAGTAGAAGGAAAGAAATCTTAAAAATTAGGGCAGAAATAAATGCAAAAGAAACAAAAGAGACCATAGCAAAAATCAGCAAAGCCAAAAGCTGGTTCTTTGAAAGGATAAATAAAACTGACAAACGATTAGCCAGACTCATCAAGAAACAAAGGGAGAAAAATCACATCAGTAAAATTAGAAATGAAAATGGAGAGATCACAACAGACAACACAGAAGTACCAAGGATCATAAGAGACTACTATCAGCAATTATATGCCAATAAAATAGACAACGTGGAAGAAATGGACAAATTCTTAGAAAAGTACAATTTTCCAAAACTGAACCAGGAAGGAACAGAAAATCTTAACAGACCCATCACAAGCACGGAAATTGAAACTGTAATCAGAAATCTCCCAGCAAACAAAAGCCCAGGTCCAGACAGCTTCACAGCTGAATCCTACCAAAAATTTAGAGAAAAGACAGCACCTATTCTACTGAAACTCTTCCAGAAAATTGCAGAGGAAGGTAGAATTCCAAACTCATTCTATGAGGCCACCATCACCCTAACAAAAAAACCTGACAAAGATGCCACAAAAAAAGAAAACTACAGGCCAATATCACTGATGAACATAGATGCAAAAATCCTTAACAAAATTCTAGCAATCAGAATCCAACAACACATTAAAAAAATCATACACCATGACCAAGTAGGCTTTATCCCAGGGATGCAAGGATTCTTCAATATCCACAAATCAATCAATGTAATGCACCACATTAACAAACTGGAAAATAAAACCAATATGATTATCTCAATAGATGCAGAGAAAGCCTTTGACAACACTCAACATCCATTTATTATATTAGGAACATATCTCAACATAATAAAAGCTATATATGACAAAACCCACAGCAAACATTATCCTCAATGGTGAAAAATTGAAAGCATTTCCCCTAAAGTCAGGAACAAGACAAGGGTTCCCACTCTCACCATTACTATTCAACATAGTTCTGAAAGTTTTGGCCATAGCAATCAGGGCAGAAAAAGAAATAAAAGGAATCGAAGTTAGAAAAGAAGAAGTAAAACTCTTACTGTTTGCAGATGACATGATCCTCTACATAGAAAACCCTAAAGACTCCAGCAGAAAATTACTAGAGCTAATCAATGAATATAGCAAAGTTGCCAGATATAAAATCAACACACAGAAATCCCTTGCATTCCTATACACTAATAATGAGAAAATAGAGAAATTAAGGAAACAATTCCATTCACTATTGCAACGAAAAGAATAAAATACTTAGGAATATATCTACCTAAAGAAACTAAAGACCTATATATAGAAAACTATAAAACAGAACACTAAAAGATGGAGAAATAAACCATGTTCATGGTTCAGAAGAATCAATATAGTGAAAATGAGTATACTACCCAAAGCAATCTATAGATTCAATGCAATCCCTATCAAGCTACAAACAGTATTTTTCCACAGAGCTAGAACAAATAATTTTACAATTTGTATGGAAATACAAAAAACCTCAAATAGCCAAAGCAATCTTGAGAAAGAAGAATGGAAATGGAGGAATCAATCTACCTGACTTCAGGCTCTACTACAAAGCCACAGTCATCAAGACAATATGGTACTGGCACAAAGACAGAAATATAGATCAATGGAAAAAAATAGAGAGTCCAGAGATAAACCCATGCACCTATGGACATCTTATCTTTGAAAAAGGAGGCAAGAATATATGATGGAGAAAAGACAATCTCCTTAACAAGTGGTGCTGGGAAAACTGGTCAACAACTTGTAAAAGAATGAAGCTAGGTCACTTTCTAACACCATAGAAAAAAATAAACTCAAAATGGATTAAAGACATAATTTCAGACCAGAAACTATAAAACTCCTAGAGGAGAACATAGGTAAAACACTCTCCGACATAAATCACAGCAGGATCCTCTATGACCCACAGCCCAGAATATTGGAAATAAAAGCAAAAATAAACAAATGGGACCTAATTAAAATTAAAAGCTTCTTCACAACAAAAGAAACTGTAAGCAAGGTGAAAAGACAGCCTTCAGAATGGGAGAAAATAATAGCAAATGAAGCAACTGACAAAGAACTAATCTCAAAAATATACAAGCAACTCCTGCAGCTCAATTCCAGAAAGATTAGTGACCCAATCAAAAAAATTGGCCTAAGAACTTAATAGACATATCTACAAAGAACACATACAGATGGCTAACAAACACATGAAAAGATGCTCAACATCACTATCAGAGAAATGCAAATAAAAACCACAATGAGGTACCATTTCACACCAGTCAGAATGGCTGTGACCCAAAAGTCTACAGGCAATAAATGCTGGAGAGGGTGTGGAGAAAAGGAAACCTCTTACACTGTTGGTGGGAATGCAAACTAGTACAGCCACTATGGAGAACAGTGTGGAGATGCCTTAAAAAACTGGAAATAGAACTGCCTTATGACCCAGCAATCCCAATGATGGGCATACACACCGAGGAAACCAGAATTGAAAGAGACATGTGTACCCCAATGTTCATCACAGCACTGTTTATAATAGCCAGGACATGGAAGCAACCTAGATGTCCAACAGCATATGAATGGATAAGAAAGCTGTAGTACATATACACAACGGAATATTACTCAGCCATTAGAAAGAATACATTTGAATCAGTTCTAATGAGGTGGATGAGGGTGGAGCTGATTATACAGACAGAAGTAAGCCAGAAAGAAAAACACCAATACAGTATACTAACGCATATATATGAAATTTAGCAAGATGGTAATGATAACCTTGTATGAGAGACAGCAAAAAGACACAGATGTATAGAAAAGTCTTTTAGACTCTGTGGGAGAGAGCCAGGGTGGGATGATTTGGGAGAATGGCATTGAAACATGTATAATATCATATAAGAAACGAATCACCAGTCCAGGTTCGATGCAGGATACAGGACGCTTGGGGCTAGTGCACTGGGATGACCCAGAGAGATAGTATGGGGAGGGAGGTGGGAGAGGGTTCAGGATTGGGAACATGTGTGCACCCATGGTGGATTTATGTCAATGTATGGCAAAACCAATACAATATTGTAAAGTAAAAAAATAATAATTTAAAAAATTTTAAAATCATGGTAAATTCTCAAAAAAAAAAAAAAGATGATGCTTAGAGACATGTTTTCTCACATTTCTCATTCAGTTCAGTTCAGTTCAGTTCATTTCAGTCGCTGAGTCATGTCCGACTCTTTGAGACCCCATGAATCACAGGACGCCAGTCCTCCCTGTCCATCACCAACTCCCAGAGTTCACTCAGACTCACGTCCATTGAGTCCGTGATGCCATCCAGCCATCTCATCCTCTGTTGTCCCCTTCTCCTCCTGCCCCCAATCCCTCCCAGCATCAGAGTCTTTTCCAGTGAGTCAAGTCTTCACATGACGTGGCCAAAGTACTGGAGTTTCAGCTTTAGCATCATTCCTTCCAAAGAAATCTCAGGGTTTATCTCCTTCAGAATGGACTGGTTGGATCTCCTTGCAGTCCAAGGAACTCTCAAGAGTCTTCTCCAACACCGCAGTTCAAAGCATCAATTCTTCGGTGCTCAGCCTTCTTCACAGTCCAACTCTCACATTCATACATGACCACAGGAAAAACCATAGCCTTGACTAGACAGACCTTAGTCAGCAAAGTAATGTCTCTGCTTTTGAATATGCTATCTAGGTTGGTCATAACTTCTCTTCCAAGGAGTAAGTGTCTTCTAATTTCATGGCTGCAGTCACCATATGCAGTGATTTTTTGAGCCCAAAAAGTAAAGTCTGACACTGTTTCCACTGTTTCCCCATCTATTTCCCATGAAGTGATGGGACTGGATACCATGATCTTTGTTTTGTGAATTTTGAGCTTTAAGCCAACTTTTTCACTCTCCTCTTTCCCTTTCATCAAGAAGCTTTTTAGTTCCTCTTCACTTTCTGCCATAAGGGTGGTGTCATTTGCATATCTGAGTGATTGATATTTCTCCCGGCAATCTTGATTCCAGCTTGTGTTTCTTCCAGTCCCGCTTTTCTCATGATGTACTATTCATATAAGTTAAATAAGCAGGGTGACAAGATACAGCCTTGACGTACTTCTTTTCCTATTTGGAACCAGTCTGTTGTTCCATGTCCAGTTCTAACTCTTGCTTCCTGACCTGCATACAGATTTCTCAAGAGGCAGGTCAGGTGGTCTGGTAGTCCCATCTCTTTCAGAATTTTCCACAGTTTATTGTGATCCACACAGTCAAAGGCTTTGGCATAGTCAACAAAGCATAAAGAGATGTTTTTTCTGGAACTCTCTTGCTTTTTCCATGATCCAGCGGATGTTGGCAATTTGATCTCTGGTTCCTCTGCCTTTTCTAAAACCAGCTTGAACATCAGGGAGTTCATGGTTCACGTATTGCTGAAGCCTGGCTTGGAGAATTTTGAGCATTACTTCACTAGCTTGTGAGATGAGTGTAACTGTGCGGTACTTTGAGCATTCTTTGGCATTGCCTTTCTTTGTAATTGGAATGAACATTGACCTTTTCCAGTCCTGTGGCCACTGCTGAGTTTTCCAAATTTGCTGGCATATTGAGTGCAGCACTTTCACAGCATCATCTTTCAGGGTTTGAAATAGCTCCACTGAAATTCCATCACTTCCACTAGCTTTGTTCATAATGATGCTTTCTAAGGCCCACTTGACTTCACATTCCAAGATGTCTGGCTCTAGATGAGTGATCACACCATCGTGATTATCTGGGTTGTGAAGATCTTTTTGTACAGTTCTTCCATGTATTCTTGCCACCTCTTCTTAATATCTTCTGCTTCAGTTAGGTCCAGACCATTTCTATCCTTTATCAAGCTCATATTTGCATGAAATGTTCCCTTGGTATCTCTAATTTTCTTGAAGAGATCTCTAGTCTTTCCCATTTTGTTCTTTTTCTCTGTTTTTTTGCATCACTTAAGAAGGCTTTCTTATCTCTTCTTGCTATTCTTTGGAACTCTGCATTCAGATGCTTATATCTTTCCTTTTCTCCTTTGCTTTTCACCTCTCTTCTTTTCACAGCTATTTGTAAGGCCTCCCCAGACAGTCATTTTGCTTTTTTGCATTTCTTTTCCATGGGGATGGTCTTGACCCCTGCCTCCTGTACAATGTCATGAACCTCATTCCATAGTTCATCAGGCACTCTATCTATCAGATCTAAGCCCTTAAATCTATTACTCACTTCCACTGTATAATCATAAGGGATTTGATTTAGTTCATACCTGAATGGTCCAGACGTTTTCCCTACTTTCTCTAGTTTAAATCTGAATTTGGTAATCGCTAAAGAATAAGCCAAATTTTGGGCCCCAGTTGCTTCCTTGGACCAACTGAAGAAAGCAGACTATTGGACAATTGGAATTTTGTTTCCTTTTAGTTCTAAAGCTCTGCTCAAATGAGCAATTTCATTCATATCAGGCATTCTGTAAAGTGGCCTATGTGGTTTCAAACTGCCTTGGTGAAATTTCCAGTTAGAAAGATATGCACAAGAATGGACTCCCAATGTTAAGCATAAGAGGTTAGCCTGGAGGAGGTGTGGTTTATACTGAAACAACCCCATGAGAACTAACAAGTGTCTGTAAGGATGCCTCTTGTGCAATTCTGTGCTCTGGAGTTTAACAAAGACCACTCATTACCTACTTGGGCCAAACGAAATATCTTGGTTTCAGGCAGACAAAATTAAATTGAAAAGGCAGACAGGCAGAGTATTAGACATGCAGATATCAGGACCTAAAAAGCAGTTTTGTCAAAGAACAATATAAGCCTGGTGTAATAAAATTCCAAGGGATTTGATTCCTAAAAAATATATAAACCCAATACCAAAAGACTTCAAGGAAAGAGAGAAGTTTAATTCAGCAGAGCTTACCTTCAGACCAGAGCAGGAGCACCTGGTGCAGGTGGAGGAATAGGGCCTCAGGTGTGGGTGCCATCACTGGGCCAAGCCTTCCTGGCCAAGGTGGGAAGCTCCCGGAGCTTCTATTTCTGTGAGTGCCTTCCAACAAAGACCAACAGTGATTTCCCTACAGCTGGACAAGTTGGTTTGATGCTTCTTTGCAGTGAGAACAAGCACTATAGGGAATCATGGCGTCTTCATGAGAGGTTTCTGGAAAGAACTCATTGTACAATTTGGACCTGGCTGGGTGAGCTGAGAGAGGGTCAGAGGAAGCCAGAGTTTGCCCTCTTGTGATGTCAGAGAGCAGAGGCAATTCATCTTATCTGGGGAGGTGCGGGTGGGGGGAGTCCAGACGAGAAGAGGATAAACGTTGTAAACGATCAAGAAATTGAAGCCACTTGTCAGTTCCCTGGTGGCCCCGTGGTTAGGACTCTGCCCTCCCACTGCAGGAGGCATGAGTTCAATACCTGGTCTAAGATCCCAACAGCTGCACAGGGCAGCCAGGAAAAAAAAAGAGAGAGAGAGAGAGAGAAATGAAAGAAATCGAAGCCCCTCATTTCAGCCAAGAGAAGGAGTGTTTGGTATTTTGTATGTGGCACAGGAACTTTTTTGTCTGTGCTTACAAGTGGCCTGAAGTGTGACCTTAGACCTTAAAGTGACCTCATCTGAGGCTGGTGCTATGTAGGACTGCTTAGATTCACCAAGAGAGTAAACTGCCAGCTGTCTGGACATCTATTTTTGCCATTTCTTACAACTAAAGATTTGGGGAATAGATACATACAGGGTAGCAATTAGCATTAATGGGTATCCTTGGTGTCTCAGTAGTAAAGAATCCACATCCACCTGCCATGCAAGAGACATGGATTCAATCCCTGGGTTGAGAAGATCTCTTGGAGAAGAAAATGGCAACCCACACCAGTATTCTTGCCTGGGAAATCCCATGGAAAAAGGAGCCTGGCAGGCTACAGTCCATGGGGTCACAAAGAGTCGGACACAGCTTAGCGACTAAACAACAACAAATCATACTATAGGATGGGGAGATGAGTTACAAGAATGTGTCCAAGCTAAGTGGTGGCAGGGTAGAGGGAATCATCCAGTGCAGTTGTGGGTGAGGGGGCCAAGAGGCAGGGCTTGGTTCCAGGGAAATGTTCTGATAAGCTGAGAACCAAGCTGAGTCCTGGCAGAGAACTAGATAATCCTCAAGTAAGGTACACAAAGGAGAGAAGACATTTGAGCAGAAAAATACCAGCACACACAAAGGAAAGGAGTTTTTAAGCTTATGGTAGGTTAGAACAAACTCAAGGAATCCAAAGTAGAGAGAAATGAGAATGTGTGTGGGCATGAGGCCAATGTTAATGACCTTTTGAAGAGCTAATTTGATCTTGGCGGTGGTTTAGTCACTAAGTCATGTCTGACTCTTGCAACCCCATGGACTGTAGCCTGCCAGGCTCCTCTGTCCTTGGGATTCTCCAGGTGAGAATACTGGAGTGGGTTGCCATTTTCTTCTCCAGTTTGATCTCACATGATTAATAAAAATGGAAAGGTTTTAAGTGGTGGATTAACATGATTATGTTAGATAAGAGGCAAATCCAAGGTACAAAGAAGTCACCTAGGCAGCTTTCTCAATAAATCTGGAGTAACCCAATGAAAGCTAGAACTACAGCTCTGCTGATTGAACTGAGGCAGAAAGTGACAAAGCCTTTCTTATTTACAGTTGGAGGTGAATGAGGCCTAAGCCTCAGGATCCTCCCTTTGCACTGGCCCCTTTCATGTTCCTGGGAGTGACCTGTGGAATGTCTTAGATAGTCACATGTTTTTGTAAAGTTTGCAAAATAAGACATTTTACATGATCAGTTGAATGTTCCTTCCCCCTCAGGTTGGGAAGAAGTGGGTGCCTGTGAGAACTCAGGGTCTGGCTAAGGGAGGTTCACTCAGGGTCATGTGGTTTATGATCATTTTCATGTACAGGTGTTACTAGCCGTCCAGTGTAGAAATTACTTTCAGGAACATTTCTGTTGCTCACTGTGCTGATCACCCAGCATTGTGACCTGAACAGCCAGAGCTGTTATCTTGAGAAAACATTTCCTATGGCTCAGCACATCTGCAGTGGAAGGAAAATAGCTGTGACACAGACAGAGCCAGAAGCCAGTGTGTGGAAAATCCTTCCAATCACTAGACATGAAACAATCTAAATAGAAGATGTGATTACCATAGTTCTCCTCTTAGGAATATACTTGCTATGTATACTTGAACAATATTCAAACACTCCCGAATATTTTTCTGGGTGGGAATAACAAGTAACAGAGATTTGAAGAATTTCTGTGATTGTCAAGCACAAACACAAACTCTTAGCCATTCTATAGGCTGTGAATGTACACCCATGTGTGAAGTTGTGTGTTTTTTGCATTCCAACACAATAGATCATATTGTGGGATATTTGATGAACGTTTGACACATCATATGAAACAGCATATAAATCATTTCAAAGTAATAATTCATTAAGACAAAGGTGTACATTTCAAAAAGTACTGATAAACTCTTGAATTTTTTGAAAATCCACTTAATGAAATGGAGCAAACTATATCAGTTCACTGGAAATATAAATTCCTCACTGACTTGACACAAAATACTGCTTTCAACAAAGACCTCAGAGACAGAAAATCCTTCAAAGATGTTGCTGCAATGAAACATGATAAACTGATCGCTGGACCAGGGAATAATTGAAATACCCTGAAATTCTATAATTCACATACAGGAGAACTGAAACAGCAATCTCCTTAATTTGACAGCAATGTCAAAAATTTATATGACATTACCAGTAATGAGCTGAGAAACTAAATACATTTTTCTAAACTATAAATAACAAAAAGAAAAACTTCATAAACCACACTGAGGATTCTAGTATCTATTTCCTCCAAAGAAAGCATTATAGCTGCTGTTAGATGAAGGAGTCAAAAAGGACACAGTAAAAAATGTAGGAAAAAAAAGTAATATAGGGAGACTTCCACAGCTGTCCAGTGGATGAGACACTCCGCTCCCAATGCAGGGGAGCCGGGTTCAGTTTCTATTCAGAGAACTTGATCCTACTCACCACAACTAAGATTTTGCATGCCACAGCAAAGATCCAGTTGCCCACATGTTGCAACTAAGACCTGGAGCAGCCAAATTAAATAATCAAAATAAATATTCAAATAATAAAACTTTAAAAAAATCTTTTTTTAAAAAAGTAATGTAGGGCATCAGACAACTAATAAAAATATATTTCTAGATTTTTAAATCTTTGCTATATTTAAAATTTTTTAACTGTAATTTATTGTGATTTCTTCTTACTCTAAATACATATTCAGTTTCATACAAATATTATAGCCACAATTTTGTATTATTTTTCTTTAAATGAATCCCAGCTCTTGGCCAAGCTCTAAGCTCCACAAACTTAAACAGTCTTCTGCTTACCCTGCACTCTCCCAAGAGTTATCTTCCCACCAACTTCATGCCTTCAAAATCCAGACAGCATTACTATAATGTCACGTTTTTCCCACTGGTTCAGCAATCTCTTCAATTATTTACTACTTCTCCCAACTGTGACTGGGTTTTTAACATACTTTGAAGTGCAACTTATTTAAGAAGAGTTCACATTTGAGAGATGAATCCATAAATGCTCCTAACAGTTCAGGACTTCTCATTGATTTAAATAAAGTTGAAGTTGTGAATTACATTTTAACTCTATTCTTACAAACCCAGAATAGATTTGTTAAACAAATAATCTATGACTGCTTCTTTCCACACCCCATAGCCCTTCTAGCCTAAATATTACCTATTTTAGACTTTCATCTTTGCATTGTTACTTTTGTAAACAGCTCTTTTGCCCCTTTTCTGTTTGTTCATCTCTATTTTCCTTAAACTTTAATTATAAAAATGAGATCATCAAGTGACATTTAACCTACCTGCTGGCTTCTGCGTTATTAAATTTACACAGTGCCTTGCTGAATCTGTTGATTCCTTTCCAGGATTAAAAGGAGTCAAGAATGAAGAATTTAGTTACTGAGTGACTGACTTTTTACCCTCAGCTTCCTCCTTAGCAAATCTGCAGGTGGACCACAGGGGCAACACAGCATCCAAAGAAAGATCAGAAGTCAGCAGGTCTGCAAGCAATGGAAAAAGTGATGAAGAATCTGACCTCCTACCTTAATGACTAACTAAAATCGTTGGCTCCTTTTTCCTTTAAAAATTGTTTCGGCTGAGCAGACTCTTTAGAGTTAGTCTCAGAACATGATTCCACCTTCTCCCCCAGATTTCTGGCTTTTCTGAATAAAGTGCCTTTCCTTTTTACTGACACTTGCCCCTCAATTAGGAGAAGGCAATGGCACCTCACTCCAGTACTCTTGCCTGGAAACTCCCATGGATGGAGGAGCCTAGTAGGCTGCAGTCCATGGGGTCGCAGAGTCAGACACGACTGAGCGACTTCACTTTCACTTTTCACTTTCATGCATTGGAGAAGGAAATGGCAACCCACTCCAGCGTTCTTGCCTGGAGAATCCCAGGGATGGGGGAGCCTGGTGGGCTGCCATCTATGGGGTAGCACAAAGTCGGACATGGCTGAAGCGACTTAGCAACAGCAGCCCCTCAATTAATGGCTTTTTGCAGTGAACAGCCAAACCTGTGTTCCGTAACACTTTAAAAAACAAAGTATCTATATCCTAGAAACAAGTATAATTTTTTGTTGCTCTTGACATTGAAGAAACTCAGATTTTAACACCATGCTTTCTATTAAGCCTTTCCTGTTAATGTGGTAAGTGAATCTGAGTGCTTACAGATAGAGGAAGAAGAATTGGCTTAAAAAAAAAAAAAAAGGAATTTCCATTGTACTAAATCAATGGACCATTGGCAATTTCATATGGCTAATCTGCAGTTCATGGGGTCACAAAGATTCAGACATGACTGAGCGACTGAACTGAAACTGAATCCAATGTAATAAGCAATTACTTTTTAAGTGAAGTTTGGTTTGGCTTAGAGAATAACCAAAAATGCTCTTTGGAAAAAAAACTTCAGTTTTTGTTTTGTTTTGTCTATCTGTTAGAGGAAGAGTGAGTGTGGTCACCAACTCCCTTACCAACTGGACACATTTTTAAAACTCAAGTTGAGAAATTTCAACTTGCCAAAAAATTATTTCCATCATCTTACTTACTATCATTGAAAATAAATCAATAAAAAATGGTGTATATCTATTTTGTACTTGGTATCGACAGGGCAGAATACAGTTCAATCACAGTCTTACTCCAATATGCTTGTATTTCTATTTAAAGTTTTTAGCATATACTTATGAAAAGATGATGAAATTGCAAGACCTTAAACAGCTGTCAAATAAATAACGAAGAAAAGAGCACTGCCTCATTTCAGCAAAAGAGAGACCAGAAGGGAAAGACCACACATCCAAATGCAGAAAGAATGCATGAAATCTAAGCAACAAGGCAAATATTGGCTGTGTACACACCAGTATTCTTGCCTGGAGAATCCCACGGACAGAGGAGCCTGGTGTCACACTCCAGCAATCACTGTATCTTCCTTCCAGAGGTCTGAGCAGCCAGAGTAAGTAATGGTGATATGCAGGTGGTGGTCACACCAACACCTTCCACCTCTAGGGGTGACAGTGACCACTGGCAACTAACCCTGGACAAGCACTTCCTTCATTCTGCGCTGGATGCTAAGAACTTGTCCTCATAATGACAGTTATATATTGTTACTGGTGGAATAAAGGGGGAGAACTTATATTCAAAGATTCAATAGTTTTTCCAAAAATTAACAGCTACTCAGTTTTTGGATTTAGGATTGATGCCATTGACATCTGATTTCCAAATGCAGGAGAAATTTATATGCACAAATGCACACAATAAGCTATTCATATTATTCTACATTAATCTTCAGGTTATCCAAGTTAATAAAAAGTTTATTACTGGTAAAGTTGTTACTGACCCAGGTTCTTGTACTCTTCAACCAATACAAATTGATAACAGGCCAGATGAGAAATTCAGGCAAGGTTTTACTGAGACTGTGCTGAAGCATGACAAAACAAGGAACAGTTTCCCTTGCTCAGCCCTGGAGCCACGGGGTGGGAAGGGAGAATCAGGTCCCTTAAATGGGGTAAAAGCTGGGGCGGATCCATGGATTGGACTGGAGGGGTAGCTTAGATGGTCTGCTTATCCCTTTGGTGGCACCCTGTGCAGGGATCATGTGCAGAACCCCACTTTTACTCCCCAAATCTCAGAAGTACCAGTTGGGCTTTTGGTCTTTTGTCTTATTGTTCATAATTTGCTCCAACTGTGCATGCAGTTATTTTTAGTCCCTCATAGTTTTATTTGTAATTTGTTGCTCAGGGAAATATTTATCTAGGTGCAAGCAAAGGGTCCCAGATCCCAGGTCCCAGCTTATCTAAATATATTACCTCCCAACTCATTTAAAAACATTGGAATTTAGTAACTTTTTATTCAGAATGTATACTGTCCTTGTAAGTTCCCATTTCTTTATGGAGAAAATTCCAGATTTCATTCATTTCAGCATTTTCCAATATAATCCTTATCATGGAGTCAACCTATGATGTTAGCCAAAGGAATTTCACTAAACCCATTAGTTGGATGATTTGGGGCAAATTATTTTAAGCTCCTGGATATTTTTGAGGTTGTGGCCTTGAATATCCCCAAGTTACCTTTCAGATCTAAAGGTTTATTAAGTCTAAATTGTTAAAATTCACCAAATATGCAATAAAAGGTAGAAATATGAGCTATTAACTACTATTTTTAAAAAAATATTTCAATAAATACTGCCAAACGGAGGATATGAAACCCAACTCTCTGTAAAACAAGGCAAAATATTCAAGACTTCCTGCTATAATTGTTTTTTACCAAAAATGAAACCAAAAAGTCACTTAATCATCTACTAGAAAATTCTTTCCCATGGCTCTTGCCCCTATTTTAGGAAACTAAGGCATTATTTCAGGTAGTACTAACAATCTCCAAATTACCATGACTTAGTGCAATAAAACTGTTTCTATAAGAATGCAATGTATATACTGGTGGTTGGCAAGGGATCACAAGACAGTGAAAGCTAGGAGACACTCACGCTATCCTGTGGCTCTGGCCTCAACTGCCATGCCTTGGAAGGTTTTGCATTCACACGTGGATGAGCCATGGGAAAGGGGAACCTGGGCAGCAGCCCTAGAGAGGGGTGATGGCCATTTCCTTTGAGTTTGTGCCCTTGCTTCCTCTCCCTGGATATCTTTAGTTTAGTTCAGTCGCTCAGTTGTGTCTGACTCTTTGTGACCCCATGAACTGCAACACGCTAGGCTTCCCTGTCCATCACCCACTCCTGGACCTTGCTGAAATTCATATCCATCGAGTCGGTGATGCCATCCAACCATCTCATCCTGTCATCTCCTTTTTCTCCTCCCTTCAGTCTTTCCCAGAATCAGGGTCTTTTACAATGAATCAGTTCTTCACATCAAGTGGCCAAAATATTGGAGCTTCAGCTTCAGCAGCAAGTCCTTCCAATGAATATTCAGGGCTGATTTCCTTTAGGATGGACTGGTTTGATCTCTTTGCAGTCCAAGGAACTCTCAAAAGCCTACTCCAACATTACAGTTCAAAAGCATCAATTTTTCAACATTCAGCTTTCTTTATAGTCCACCTCTCACATCCATACATGACTGCTGGAAAAATCATAGCTTTGACTAGACCGACCTTTGTTGGCGAAGTAACATCTCTGCTTCTTATCATACTAAGTTTGTCATAGCTTTTCTTCCAAGGAGCAAGCATCTTTTAATTTCATGGCTGCAGTCACCATCTGCAGTAATACTGGAACCCAGGAAAATAAACTCTGATGCTTTATTCCACTGTTTCCCCATCTATTTGCCATAAAGTGATGGGACTGGATGTCATGATCTTCGTTTATTGAATGTTAAGTTTTAAGACAGCTTTTCCACTCTCCTCTTTCACTTTAATCAAGAGGCTCTTTAGTTCCTCTTGCTTTCTGCCATAAGCATGGTGTTATCTGCATATCTGAGGTTGTTGATATTTCCCCCAGCAATCTTGATTCCAGCTTGTGCTTCATCCAGCCTAGAATTTCTCATGATATATTCTGCATTTAAGTTAAATAAGCAGGGTGACAATACACAGCCTTGAGATACTCCTTTCCCAGTTTGGAACCACTCTGTAGTTCCATGTCCAGTTCTAACTGTTGCTACTTGACCTGCATACAGCTTCCTCAGGAGGCGGTAAGGTGGTCTGGTATTCCCATCTCTTGAAGAATTTTTCCAGTTTTTTGTGCTCCACACAAAGGCTTTGGCAGAGTCAGTAAAGCAGAAGTATCTTAGCATTGTTTTAAGTTGTATTGCCATAATTACATGTGAGAGTGAGATTTCCCCAATTTATAGACTCCTCCTCTCTCAATCCACTTTTCATTCCTGTGCGATTTTTTTCCCCCTGGGAGCTAAGGTGCAGATATAGTAAGAATAGTTACTTTTCCCTGTGAAACATTTTATTCCAGTCTGTGGCTCAACTGTAGACATTATGTACAGTCCTTTTCATTCCACAAATGTTTTCAAATATTAAGAATTTTAATTTTTAAGAAATCACACAGTCGAAATTCTTAAGAGATTGAGAATCTCCACCCTTGCCTGATTTTTGCTTAAAGTGAACCTGGCCCTTTATCCTCCCTATGGTCTGCCTATTACTTTCAGAGCAGCGTTTCTCCATATTCACTGAGAGACAAATCCAGAACAGTATTTGTTTTACAAAAGGTTTTGTTTTTTTTTAATAGACTTGCTTTGTCATAAGCATATTCAGGAAATCCTGACAATTTGCCTCCTTGATCAAGCTTTATCAATTTCCAAAATATTTCTTTTTCTCACATACTTGCCACCATTTGACATTGCATACTTGCTTTTGGCCTAATGCTAGCCTGGAGCCAGTGGGGTTGAGATTTTTTTTCAGATGCATTCTAGTCTTGGGGTTCCTCTCCAAGAGGCTTGTTCTCACAACTTCTGACTTTTATATAGCAGTGTCTGTCTTTTTATAAATCATGTGTAGTTTCCAATATGGGATACCAATTTCTTATGTGGGGTGTACATGTTTATCTCCCAGTCAGCAGTTCGCTTTATTTTACCTTTCTTCCTGCAAGATATGAGTTGTTAAAGCAGTGCAGCGTATCGATTCTTTCTTTACAGTTGGCAGTGTTTACACAGCTTTGGTTTTATGGCTGTAAGACCACTCCTAAACAAGATCTTTTAAAACGGTAGTCTCTGAAGGCCTCTGGCCCCAAAACGTTCCCCAGGGAGTATTCGAGGTTTCATCTATTGCCTTCAAACTGCAAAATCCCACTTAAAACGTTCTTAAGCATCATGACTGGAAAAACCAGATCTAATAAAAGTCATTCTCTGCTTCAAAACCGGGAAACTGAAGTCCAGGAGCCAGGCTCACAACCTGCTCTTGGTTCCTCAAAGCACTCTCGAATCTCACCGCAGAGCGTAGTTAACCGGTGTTTAGAAATCTAGGCCCGTCCGCAGACGCTGCGGGGGGCCGCGTGGGGCCCAGAACCGCTTCCCCGGACCGGAGAGGGCGGTGGGGTCGGGACGCCTCCCCGGGGCGGGGAGAGGGGGCGGGGAGGCCACAGCACTCCCCCGCGAGCTCCAGGACGCGGGCAAGAGACTCAGCAGCACAGCCCGCCCCGCCCGCGCTGAGCGCCGGAAACCCGCGCAGGCGCAGAAGGCCATGGCAACTCGGCGGCGGCACCTCGCGGCGGAAGCGGAAGCAGACGGATGAGATTCAATTCTCTTGTACTGTAACACTCTTATGTCCTCTCCCACATGGTCTAGCGGTTAGGATTCCTGGTTTTCACCCAGGCGGCCCGGGTTCGACTCCCGGTGTGGGAAAGTGAGATTCTTTTAGAAGCCTGGTTAAGAAATTCACCGTCAAGTAAATTGAGATCCTTGTTAGCAAGAAGACTCAATATAATTGAAGAAAGGTGCAATCCCCTGAGGGGGAGTGGTGAGCTTGAAAATCCATCTTGTAATTCCTAACCCAGGCAGTGCTGCTTGTGTAAGCAGTGTCGGTATTTTTATCCATGATATAATTCATTTAAAATATATTTATTGGTCAAACTCTGTTAAAGGAATTCTCTTATTTTCTTCCCAGCATTATTATGACATTATATAGCTTATACTTGATATTATAATGCTGTGTAAGTTTAAGGTGTACAACATGATGTTTTAATACACATATTGTGAAATGATTATCACAATAGGGTTAATTAACACCTCGATCACCTCACTTAATTATATAATTATATAATCAGCATATCTTTTATACAGGGAATTCACTGCTGTCTTCTCCCACAAAGTGTTTCTGTCAGGAGGATAGGAGCTGGCAGGAGGAGATGAGAAAAGACCCAGGAAAATGATATTTAATGACCAAGTTGGGAGGGAAGCAAGAATCTTCCTGAATCAGAAATCACTATGCCCTGAGAGAAAGAAATGAGAGGTCTCCAAATAGAAATACTGCTTTAGCAGAGGTTTGCACAGGGGATGTAGACAACAAGGGAAGATTCTTTCACCTAACCAGCTTCCACAGAACATGACATGGGTTAATGAGGCATGGAATCAGCTTCCGGATCGAATCACACACATGGTTAGGTTGAGGTCAGCAAATTCAAATTTTCAAAAGTGGAAAAAGCCTTGAAACCTTTTAGCTTCTAGGCCATTTCCAGAATGAAAATAAAGTCTTTCTTTCTATGCATATGAAACTGAACAGGACCCTGTGGGGCCCTCCCAGGTACAAAAAGCTTTCCTTTTGGCTTCTTACTTGTAGGATAAAGGATTCAGTCTCCTAGATCTTCCAGAATACCAAAGAGCAGATTCAAACATTACTAACCAGGGCACTAAGGGAAAGCAGAAGTGTGTGCCTTTTGCACAGGTCAAATAGATGAATTAGTAATTAGATATGCCTGGGTGCTAAGTCACTTCAGTCAAGTCCCACTGTTTGGGACTCTACAGGCTGTAGCCCACCAGGCTCCTCTGTCCAGGGGATTCTCCAGGCAAGAATACTGGAGTGGTTTGGCATGCCGTCCTCTAAGGGATCTTCCCAACCCAAGGACTAAACCCAGGTCTCTCACATTTGCAAGCAGATGCTTTACCATCTGAGCCACCAGAGAAGCCCAAGAATACTGGAGTGGGTAGTTTATCCTTTCTCCAGCGGCTCTTCCCGACCCTGGAATCGAACTGGGCTTTCCTGCATTGCAGGTGGATTCTCTGCCAGCTGAGCTACCTGGGAAGCCCCAATAATTAGATATGACAGTACAGCTTCTGCAGCATGTGAATCTTTGTCAGTGGCACTAATCTCTAATTTTCTCTAAGATGCAGCATCGCTTTTGCTTTACTATCTTCTTAAGAAGTAATTTCACCTAAGACGGGGAATTCCTAGAGGCTACCGTTTTGTCTTTCCTGATCATAGTAGCCCACACTCCAAGATTCAAGGGGCAATAGGATAATGTCGGTTGTCAAGTAGGAGATTTGACTTACGCATGACAGGATCAGGTACTTTCACAGATCCACTGGAACCACTTTGAAATAAACTTAGACCAAAACTTCATTTATTTCAAGCTCAAGTGAACAACACAAAAGTCCTGGAGGAGCAGGAAGAACAAAACACAACATTAATAATTCTGAGCTGCCTAACCATAGGAAGAAAAGAATGCCAAACCAAAGCCAGTGTAAGTTAACAGGATAAATGGCTATAGTTCCTCTAAAGAAGGGTTGGGGATGTTTTTACAGCCTGTTTTATGACAGTGTCACCAGATGCTTCCTCTGGTGGACCCAGTCTATCGTGCTTCAGTGGGAAGAGTCTGGGAACTGACTTAGCTCTTGGTACTGGGCCAGAGGTGATATAGTCCATTGCAGTGACTCAAGCAAAGTTTCCGGTCACCAAGCTTAGAGTTTCTTAGCTGTAATAATACTTCAGTAGAGAGCCCATTTATTTCATTCCCAGGACACCACTGCCAGAGTCTTCTTGTTCCAGCACGCTTCAGTAGCAGAGCTCACCTTTTGCCTGGCAGGTTTGCTCCTTGCAGTCTTGCTCTCTGGGATTCCATGATTCCCATTTAATCAGGAGCCCTTGTGACTTTTCTCAGGGGCCCTAGTCTGTGCAAGACTTCTACCAAAGGGTTTTCAAGCAGCAAATGCTCTCTTCATCAGTGCAGTTCACAATCCCTTATGGAGGAAATATACTCTGGAGCTCTTTGAGGGACACAGTGGATGGACAGGTGTGTTTACATTTGATAAATCCTCAGGCCAAACTACAGGAAGGGAAGACAGCCCCACCCATCAGCATAAAATTCGATTAAAGACTTACTGAGCATGGCCCCACATATCAGAACAAGACCCAGATTCCTCCACAGCCAGTCCCTCTCATCAGGAAGCTTTCACAAGTCTCTTAACTTTATCCTCAGAGGGCAAAGAAAATGGAAACCACAGTTACAGAAAACTAACCAAACTGATCACCTGGATTACAGCTTTGTCTAACTCAATGAAACTGTGAGCTATGCCATGTAGGGCCACCCAAGACGGATAGGTCATGGTGAAGAGTTCTGACAAAATGTGGTCCACTGGAGAATGGAATGGCAAACCACTTCAGTATTCTTGCCTTGAGAGCCTCATGAACAGTATGAAAAGGCAAAAAGATAGGACACTGAAAGATGAACTCTCCAGGTTGGTAGGTACCCAATATATTACTGGAGGTCAGTGGAGAAATAACTCCAGAAAATGAACAGACAGAGCCAAAGTGAAAACAACACCCAGCTGTGGATGTGACTGGTGATGGAAGTAAAGTCTGATGCTGTAAAGAACAATATTGCATAGGAACCTGAAATGTTAGGTCCATGCTGCTGCTGCTGCCGCTGCTGCTAAGTTGCTTCAGTAGTGTCTGACTCTGTGTGACCCCATAGACGGCAGCCCACCAGGCTCCCCCCCGTCCCTGGGATTCTCCAGGCAAGAACGCTGGAGTGGGTTACCATTTCCTTCTCCAACGCATGAAAGTGAAAAGTGAAAGTGAAGTTGCTCAGTCATGTCCATGAATCAAGGTAAATTGGAAGTGGTCAAACAGGAGATAGCAAGAGTGAATGTTGACATTTTAAGAATCAGAGAACTAAAATGGACTGGAATGAGGATATTTAATTCAGATGAACTTAAATCTACTACTGTGGGCAAGAATTCCTTAGAAGAAATGGAGTAGCCCTCATAGTCAATAAAAGAGTCTTTGAGTACAGTATCAAGGACTGTACACCCAAGTAAAGTACTTGGGTGCAATCTCAAAAACAACAAGATGATCTCAATTCATTTCTAAGCAAACCATTCAATGTCATAGTAATCTGAGTCTATGCCACAACCACTAATGCCAAAGAAGTTGAAGTTTAATGGTTTTATGAAAACCTACAAGACCTCCAAGAACTAATACCAAAAGGAAAAAAAAAAGAAAAGAAAGATGTCCTTTTCATCAACAAGGGACTGGAATGAAAAAAGTAGGAAGTCAAGACATATCTGGAATAACAGGCAAGGTTGGCCTTGGGTACAAAATGAAGCAGGGCAAAGGCTAACAGAGTTTTGCCAAGAGAACAAAACTGGTCATAGCAAATACTCTCTTGCAACAACACAAAAGAGGACTTTACTCATGGACATCACCAGGTGATCAATACCAAAATCAAATTGATTATATTCTTTGCCACTAAAGATGGAGATGCTCTATACAACCAGCAAAAGAAAACCAGGAGCTGGCTGTGGCTCAGATCCTGAACTACTTATTGCAAAATTCAGACTTAAATTGCAGAAAGTAGGGACAACCACTAGACCATTCAGGTATGACCTAAATCAAATCCCTTATATAGTGGAAGAATCAAATAGATTCAAGGGATTAGATTTCATAGACAGAGTGCCTAAAGAGTGCCTAAAGACAGAGGTTTGTGATATTATACAGTGGGCAGTAATCAAAACCATCCCAAAGAAGAAGAAATGCAAAAGGCAAAATGGTTGTCTGAGGAGGCCTTACAAATTGGTGAGAAAAGAACTGAAAGGCAAAGGAGAAAAGGAAAATTATATCCATCTGAAATCAGAGTTCCGAAAATATCAAGGAGAGAGAAGAAGCCTTCCTCAGTGATCAATGCAAAGAAATAGAGGAAAACAATAGAATGGGAAAGACTAGAGATTTATTTAAGAAAATTAGAGATACCAAGGTAACATTTCATACAAAGATAGGCACTATAAAGAAATGATATAGGCCTAACAGAAGCAGAAGATATTAAGATGAGGTGGCAAGAATACATAGGAGAACCATACAAAATAGTTCTTAATGACCCAGATAGTCACAATGGTGTGATCACTCACCCAGAGGCAGACAGGCTGGAGTGTGAGGTCAAGTGGGCCTTAGGAAGCATCACTGTGAACAAACCTAGTAGAGGTGATGAAATCCCAGTTGAGCTATTTCAAATCCTGAAAGATAATGATGCTGTGAAAGTGCTGCACTCAATATGCCAGCAAATTTGGGAAACTGAACCACAGAACTGGAAAAGGTCGGTTTTCAGTCCCAAAGAATGTTCAGACTAGTGCACAATTGTACTCATCTCACATGCCAGCAAAGTAATGCTCAAAATTTTCCAAGCTAGGCTTCAACAGAATGTGAACTGAGAACTTCCAGATGTTCAAACTGGAAAGGCAGAGGAGCCAGAGACCAAATTGACAACATCCACTGGATCATAGAAAAATCAAGAGAATTTCAGAAGAACGACTACTTCTTTTTCTGTGACTATGCTAAAACCTTTGACTGTCGCAGTTCAGTTCAGTTCAATCATTCAGTTGTGTCTGACTCTTTGTGACCCCATGGACTGCAATACACCAAGCTTTCCTGTCCATTAGCAACTCCTGGGCCATGCTCAAACTCACATCCATCAGATCAGTGACACGATCCAACTGTCTCATCCTCTGTTTTCTCCTTTTCCTTCTGCCTTCAGTCTTTCCCAGCATCGGGGCCTTTTCCAATGAGTCAGTTCTTTGCATGAGGTAGCCAAAGTTTTGGAGCTTCAACTTCAGCATCAGTACTTCTAATGAGTATTCAGGACTGATTTCCTTTAGGATTGACTGGTTTGATCTCCTGCAGAAGAAGGAACTCTCAAGAGTCCAGAGTTCAAAAGCACCAATTCTGTGGTGTTTATCTTTCCTTATGGTCCAACTCTCACATCCACACATGACTGCTGGAATAACCATAGCTTTGACTAGACAGATCTTTGTTGGCAAAGTAACATCTCTGCTTTTTAATATGCTGTCTAAGTTTGTCATAGCTTTTCTTCCAAAAAGCAAGCATCTTTTAATTTCATGGCTAGATCACAACAAACTGTGGAAAATTCTTAAAGAAAATGGAATGCCAGACCACCTTGCCTGTCTCTTGAGAAATCAGTATGTAGGTCAAGAAGCAATAATTAGAACTCGACATTGAACAACAGATTGGGAAATTGGGAAAACTGGGAAAGAAGTACCTCAAGACCCTATGTTGTCACCCTTCATATTTAACTTATATGCAGAGCATCATGCAAAATGAAGACTGGATGAAGCACAAGCTGGAATCAAGATTTCTGAGAGAAATATCAATAACCTCAGATATGCAGATGACACCACTCTTATGGAAGAAAGTGAAGAAGAACTAAAGAGCTTCTTGATGAAAGTGAAAGAGGAGAGTGAAAAAGCTTCAGTAAAACTCAGTGTTCAAAGAACAAGATCATGGCATCTGGTTCCACCCCTTCATGGCAAATAAATTGGGACATAATGGAAACAGTGACAGACTTTATTTTCTTGGACTCCAAAATCACTGCAGATGGTGACTGTAGCCATGAAATTAAAAGACACTTGCTCCTTGGAAGAAAGGCTATGACAAACCTAGACAGCATATTAAAAAACAGAGACAGTACTTTACCAACAAAGGTCCATCCACTCAAAGCTATGGTTTTTCCAATAGCCATGTATGGATATGAGAGCTGGACCATAAGGAAAGCTGAACACCAAAGAACTGATGCTTTTGACTTGTGGTGTTGGAGAAGGCTCTTGAGAGTCCCTTGGACTACAAGGAGAGCAAACCAGTCAATCCTGAAGGAAATAAACCCTGAATATTCATTGGAAGGACTGATGCTGAAGCTGAAGCTCCAAAACTTTGGCCACCTGATGGGAAGACATGACTCATTTGAAAAGAACTTGATGCTGGGAGAGATTGAAGACAGGAGGAGAAGGGGATGACAGAGGATGAGATGGTTGGATGGCATCACTAACTCAATAGTCATAAGTTTGAGCAAGATCCAGGAGTTGGTGATGGACAGGGAAGCCTGGTGTGCTGCAGTCCATGGGGTCACAAAGAGTTTTGGACACAACTAAGTGACTAAACTGAACTCCAACATGACTATTTACCTAAGCCTTTAACAAGTTAATCTATCTTTACTATGGATTTATGGCTTTATAACCTCACTGAAGGAGGTTCACTGTTGATCTAGTTAAACCAAGCAAACTTGGACTTACAGCCATTCCTAGATTCCCAAACTAACAGATAGATTCATATCAATGAGTTTCACTCCCAACATTACTTTATGCCTTCTTGGTCCAGTAATCTTAGGATCCGTCATCCCCACACATATTCCTTATCTTTCTTCTAGTATAAATTGGTTTAATCTAACAATTATTAAGCTATCTCGTGCTGAGTCATATCTGACCTCCTGTGCTGAGCTGAGAGTGAATTCCAGTTTGGGATCTGAAAACTCAGTTTTCAGGTCCATGATAACAGATCTCTAGTCCTCTGACCATATCTTGAATTGAGAGCTTAAACCTACCGTAACTCATTTTCTTGATGTAACTCCAGTGCAGTCAGAAACATCCAGTTCACTGTCACTGTAGTTAATTGAATACCTTACCTTTGATAGGCCTATTGTTCTAGGTAATGCCAAGTTATAATTTAAGTAAATATGTTACTACTACATATGTGAACTACCAGTATTTCGTTTTCCACTGATAATGAGGTCATTGTTATATTTATGCCCAGGGAAAGATAATCAATGTCAAATTTTCATTTTTGAACTTCCTGAAAGCACTGCTATCTACAAATATTGGATATGTGAATATCTAGCTCAACAATAGAAATAATTTAAAAATGTCTAATAGATGAAGGGATAGAGGAGCAAAGAGAAAGGAGGTGGCATTAGCAGATTTAGGAGGATCTTACAGTTGACATTTTGGAGTCTGCAGATAACACATCTGGAACCAGCCAGGCTGTTAAATCTGCAGTCACTTGTGGTGGCTGCTACTGAAGTACATGGACAGCTCCTGTTACCTCTTTTGGAAATGCCAAAGACACTGGGGGCTGGGGTCAATCACCATTCTTGAGAAGAAGAAAAATTACCCCTTCCTCCTATCTTCCAAACACAGCTCCCTGCAATACAGAGCAGATGATACAGGCTCAGAATTTGCCATACTTAACTTTACCACTTGTTTAGCTGAAAGTCATCTCTAAACTAGAGGCTTTGAATTTGAGCTTACATAACAAAGCGCTCCCAACACATACTTGCTAAGAAACAACAATATTCTTTGCTCATGATTTAGGAAAAGCTCAGCAGTGTAGTTTTCCTGTTTCACATGACACCTGCCAGTCACTCCCTTGGCCGGATTCAGCTGGTGGTTAGGCCGGGCTGAGGCCAGGACTTCATGACGTGGCATCTTTCTCTGGTGCTTCTATACATGCTGTGAGCTTCTTATGCATGGTGATCTCAAGGCATTTTCACTTTTACATGGTCACTGATTTCCAAAGGAAAGCATTGGGAATGGCCACTCCAAAGCCAGGAGAGAACTGGCTTAGTGTCACTTCCGCTATACTCTTTTCATCAGCACTGTCCCAGGTCAGCTCAGATTAGGGAGCGGAGAAATAGACATCCCCCTCAGCCAAGGAGAAGCACACATTTATGCAGAGAGAAGAAATAATGGCGGCTGTAACATCGAGAAATGTGCTGGTCTTGCTTTCAACTTTCAAACAAACTTAACCCAGAATTTCTCAGAATTGTCTCCCACAGTCCTCTAGGCTCTGATTTCCTTTCCCACTTTGCATTTAAGGTCTTGGGCAGATATGAACAATGCCTTGATTTGAAGCCTCAGTAAAGTATGCTCCATTTTTGCTGAGAAAACAAAATGCTCATTAAAAAAAAAAAGGCAATCAATCTTTTGTAAAAGCCTGCTTTATTAAAAGGCATAAGTTCTTCTTAGTGCATCCTGAGGAAGGAGCAAAACCACTGAAATTATTTTGTGGCTTATGACTTAATGTGGGACAGAATTGACAATGACCCATTTTCCTAATATTTGCATAAACCACAAAAACCCTAGATTCTCACCAGCTAGTTTACTCTCACTGCCTTTCATATTTTCCCTTATAAGACTATACTTATTTCATGCTGTTTCACTTTTTTATTAATAAAAATAAATTGTTCATGATAATGTATTAATGCATGCATGCTAAGTCACTTCAGTTGTGTCTGACTCTTTGCAACCCACCAGGCTCCTCTGTCTATGGGATTCTCCAGACAAGAATACTGGAGTGGGTTGCCATGCCTTCCTCCAGGGGATCTTCCTGACCCAAGGATCAAACCCATATCTCTAACCTCTTATACATTGTTAGGCAGGTTCTTCACCCACTAGCACCACCTGGAAAATCCAATGGATTAATGAAAAGTGAAAGTGAAGGTAGCTCAGTCATGTCTGACTCTTTGTGACCCAGTATTCTGAGACCAGAACACTGGAGTGTGTAGCCATTCCCTTTTTCAGAGGATCTTTCCAATCCAAGGACTGAACCCAGATCTTCTGCACTGCAAGTAGATTCTTTACCAGCTGAGCCACCAGGGAAGCCAAAATGTATTAATAAATCTTACCAATTATTTCAAAAGGATTTAAATAACAAGACAAACAAGACTCAACATGGAGTTGCTTCTACTAACCTCCACTTCCCTAAACTGAGACTTACTTACAGTTTCTGCTCTCCAAAGAGCAGAATCTTAAACCAGTCAACAGGGAATTGCTGATCCATACCAGTGAAGTCATCTGCCAGCTTAACCCCTGTCATTCTCTTAAAGAAAGTAACCCTGTGGTAACCAATCTTCTTTTCTGGGAAGTATTACTTCCATGTCCCTCTCACTTCTGCCTATAAAAGTTTTCTTAATTTTGTAACAGCTCCTCAGAGCTCTTTCCCTCTGCTAGATCGAATGCTGCTCAATTCATGAATTATCAAATAGAGACAATGAGAGCTTAAAATTTACTCAGTTGAATTTTTATTTTCAAAAGGGGTTAATACCATATCCACATTGATATATAAATAAATATACAAGAAATATGTTAATCAAGAGAGAATAAAAAGCATAAATGTGTCCTGAGGGTTAAATTCTATTCCAAATTCCATGCTTGGGACTTTGATGACATAGGAGCTAAGTCCTGGAAGCAGAGCCTCTCTTGTAGACAGAATCTAGCAGATGTGGTATTCCTAGGGTGGGGGACACATTCTGAGCTCCTCGTGTGCTCCAGAGACAATTATCAAGCTCATTGGGCTTGATCCTTGGGTTTGATCATAGGTCAGGAAGATCCCCTGGAGGAGGGCATGGCAACCCGCTCCAGTATTCTTGCCTGAAGAATCCCATGGACAGAGGAGCCTGATGGGTTACAAAGAGTCAGACACCCTAAGGCCTATGGGAGTGTAAGGCTAAAAACTCATCCACTTAGCCAGGTGTTGTGGAAGCCCAGAGAAGACGATCCAGTTCTTACTCTCCAGGATGCTTTTTATGATGTAGTTGTTAGAGAGAAAAAGTTGAATGTCCATAATGTATCCACTGACTCCTGATTCACCTATGTAGAAAAACCTGAGAGCATCTTTCTTTCTGATTTTCTCTCAGCCTACATGTACTCAGTTGTGATGTTCCCTTGATCTTGAGGTAGGAGATAGATGGGCTCCAGGTTAGGCATTTACAGCTGGCCTCGTACTTAACATTTTATGGGGCATGAAGAAGTGGGCTTCAGGCTGGATACATACAGCTGTTAGCATTTTTTGAGATAAGAGATAGGTGGGCTCCAGTTAAGGTATTTACAATCAGCCTCCAGTTTGCCCTCCGAAATGAAAGTAACAATGATACAAAATAGTCAGGGTTTGTCTCTTGCAAACACCTTAATGTAATAGTCATGGTGAGGGCAAAGAGCTGCAAAATCCTCTGTGAGTGAAGGATTGTGGGATCTCCTTTCCTCCCTCTTTTGGTACAAGGGAGAGGCTGTACATGCACAGAAATGCTTCTTGTGTGTCAAAAGTCAGGGGTAAGGCTAAACCATGAGTCTTACTTCTCCCAGAAACCTTTACTTTGAAATCCATCTTGGCTGAGGCGTGTGTGCGCGCCCCAGGGGAGGGTCCCACGATAGGTCAGATATGGAAAAAGAAACCAGATACCTGGCCTGAAGGAAGGCAAAGACCAGAAGAGCTGACCTATATAAATGATTTAACCGCCTCTTTACTGCACTCCTCCTCACTAAGGGAGATGTCCACACCCTTTCTCTCCAGGTGTGTGTTTTTGCCTTGTTTCCATCTTAAGTAAACAAACAGTTTCTCCGTGTGCTCTCTCACTTGTTGCTGTGCTGTGTCTCTAATAATAAAGTTTGTACCTGCATTTACAGTTTCTGCCTCTGTGATAAATGCATTTTTCACTGTGGACGAAGATCCAGGGGAAAATAACTCTAGCCTCTAGCCCTTGCTGGTCTGGCGGCTAGGATCAGTGGTTCTAATCTAGTTTCAATTCCCGGTTCAATTCCTGGGCAGGGAATTAAGATCCTTCCTCATGCCACTGCTCACTGCTGCTCAGAGATCAACTTGACCTTCTTAAGAGCCCCCCAGTGATCCCCTGTCCTCCTTCCTCACTACCATGGCCTTGATTCTGAGCCCAAACCTCCCACTAAATGGGTCTACAGCCTCTCATTAGCTTTTGCAGGCATTCAGTAGGGGAACATCGGGATTGGAATGACATCCGGTGGCAGCCCCGGACAAATCTTCCTTGACGTTCCACTTTTGTATCTATGATGATGCCTTGAACGGAGACATCATGGCAGAAATCATGATTCTACAGATTCAGTGTGCACTTGTCTTTCCTTTGACCAGAGACACCAGCATGGCCCAGAAAGAGGCTTCCAAACGAGGGCACCCAGAGTAGGTATGAGCAGATATGCCCAAGAACGCTGGAGGGAGCCAGTGCCTGACAACAACTCCCAGACTGCCAGCCCTGCCTGTCCAAGTCTGGCAGGGGGTGGGGGAGATGGGTGGGGATGGGGCGGGGAGCAGCTTCCTGGGGAGCCTCCAGGAACAGCCTTGGGCTTGACTGTGGTTGAGCCTCATAAATCACAGAAGCGTTTGACCTT
The DNA here is from genome assembly GCA_917880005.1 of Nanger dama. Classification (NCBI taxonomy): domain Eukaryota; kingdom Metazoa; phylum Chordata; class Mammalia; order Artiodactyla; family Bovidae; genus Nanger; species Nanger dama. The sequence continues at coordinate 2,720,273 of CAKJTW010000044.1, read as the reverse complement.
CAAGGAGCCAGATTACTCCTTGACCTTTTTAAGGACTCAGTTGAGAAACCTGAGGGCTACCCTGTCCTGGGTCTGAATAGGTCAGACTTTGAGGGGTTGTGACAAAACTGGTCCATTAGTCTGAGTCAACAACCAGTCAATGCCAAAATCAAGGTTATGCCATGCGGACGAGCAGGCCCGCCTGCACGGTGGGAAGTGCTGCTGAGCAAAAGCTGGAGTACCCGTTTGGGCAGAAAGCCAGCTCTGACAGCGGAAGTCTGCAGCAAAGAAAAGTGCTTTACTGTCAAGGCTCCAAGCAAGAGAGTGGGAGAAAACCTCAGATGCACCGCAGCTTGGCCTTTGAGTTGGGAGTGCTTTCAAAGGGAAAAACAAAGAGGCTGGAATCAACCACTGTCTGAGACATCTCTCTGACATTTCTTGGTCATAGTTTTGAGGGTCAGGATGTCTCTAGTTTCTGAATCTCTGGCTGAGAAGTCCATGGCTGGGCAGGAAGGCAGTAGTGTGAACTCATCTTGCCCTGATGAAACAAGCTGAGTTTGTACGTTAATGATGATTTCGACGACAACAATTTTAGCACATCAGTGATGTTATCAACAGCACCAATCTGAGTCATCTGACCTTGGTTGATTAACATCCAGTCAGCACACAATTGAGATCTGAGGGCACAAAAAAGGGATTGAGGTCATCATAGATTTATAAAAGGAACTCAGTTTTAGGGGGACCCAGTTTCAAAAATAGCCATGAGTTCCAACTGTCAGTAGGCCAGAGTAAGAGGTCTCATTAGGGGCTACTTGAGAAAGTCAGTTCTCCTTGCATTTCTGAATGAATCTCTTACCTTGCCCTGGGTCATTTCAGGTACCTCACAACTCGAACAAGGAGACTGAATCTGATCTGAAGACCTGAACACTTTCCAGGGCTGGGTGTCTGACAGGTGGCGTGCACACACAGAGTGCAGTCCAAGTCATCCAGAGAGAAGGCAAGGGTGGTGCACAGGGACAGGTGAGCAGCTGTTTCGTAGCCACTGGGACTCCCACGTGGGCTGCAAGCACAGGCCTGAGCTGGGCCCGCTTCCCGGCCGAGGAGGAAGTGGTGCCGAGGCTTTGCGGCTGCTTCCTGCCTTCCGTGTCCTGACAGGGCAGGCACCAGTCTCCCCTGCAGGAGGGAGTGGTTTGTCCCACTCTGCATCCCTCTCCCTTGCTAGCTTCAGTAGCTTACCTCCGGAGGGTGTCTCTGTCACCTAGGGCCCAGCCGCCTCCTCCTGTGGTGTTTATGGGGACCAGGGACCTGCTCAGGGTCGCTAGACTCACAGGTGCTACTAAACTCAGGTCCATCTGCCACCCAAAAGCCAATACCCGAGAGGCCAGTGTTGGTAGAAAGGAAAGGTTGCTATATTCAGGAGGCCAATACCTGGGGAAAGAGGCAGACTCACGTCCAAATGCTGTCTCCCCACTGCCAATCAGTGAGCAAGAGCTTAAAGGGGGAATTTCAGGGGTTTATGCAGGACAACACAGGCAGCTCTGACGTCATCTCGAAACTAGCCATGTGGTGGTCTGATCAGTGTCATCTTCTTTTAAGTAGTTAATCTTGAGTTCCAAGGTGGACTTTTTCCCTTTTCCTTGGGGCCAGTTCTCAGAATTATGGCAGCTTATGTCATGGCTACAATCTGGTCATTGTGTTGTTAACTTCTTCCACCTGGTGGGGGCTTTAGTATCTGCAAAACAGCTCAGAGGATATAGCTGGGAACACTATCTATAACCATTGTGGGGAAATTAAAGGTTCTTGACTTTGTTTAATGACTAAATGGTTTTGGTCCTGTTTGACTACTTTCCTTTGATTATGCATTTTTTCACTCCTCAAATTAAGCTTGTTCTTTTGCTAAAGTTTCTCTACAGACAAAGGGCAGTCTGAGGACGTGAGTGTGTGGAGGGTAGGGAAGGATGTGTCCTGGGTGAACATTTCTCAGGGACCCACCTCCCTTTAGGGCTTCCCAAGTGGTGCCAGTGGTAAAGAACCCGCTTGCCAATGCAGGAGATGCGGGTTCAATCCCTGGGTCGGGAAGATCCCCTGGAGAAGAAGATGGCAACCCACTCCAGTATTCTTGCCTGGAGAATCCAATGGAGAGAGGAGCCTGGCGGGCTACAGTCCATAGGATTGCAAAGAGTTGGACACAGCTGAAGCAACTTAGCATGAACACACCTCCCTTTCACCATAGCTGGTACCACTGACCAGATGCCTTAAGCAGTGGTTCAAGAACTATTTCCCCAGCTCTCTCTGAGTCTCTCCACTGCATCTCTGATCCTGCCCTTTGGTGGAGCTCTGCTAGGGAGTTAGGGACTAAAGAGATTGATCAAAGGTTCCTCATGGGCAGAGTCTGTTAGGTCCTCCTAAGGTCCACTGGCGATGTGCTGTCATATCCACAGATTCTAGAAAGTGGTCCAGTAGCATCCTCCACAAGGCCGCACAGACTCCAGCCGTTCTTCAGGTCCAGAACGGCAGCGTGCGCACTCAGCTTCCCTGCTCACGGCAGCTTCTCAGGAATTCAGCTGAGGTGGCTTGTTTTCTGGATCTGTAGTCTGGAATCAGAAAAAGAGAAGTGGAAATGGAGGTAGTAGTAATCAGCTCTATGTCTACTTCAAAAAGCTTCTGCCATAATCTGAACATTGTCAAGCATTTCACTCTAACACATCTAGGAAGACACTCCTGTTGGTGATGACAGCTACGATGAGAGGATGAGCGGGCATGAGGATGCTGAGTATCTGGGAAAGAAGACCTGAAAATATCACCAGCCACTTTGGTCATGCCTCCTGCAGGGGACAAATTCTGCTCCCCTCTAGGAATCACTGCCATTGAGAGATGCCTGCCCTACTACTGCCAAGTCACGGAGCTTAGCTTGTGTGGGCGTAATGGCTGGGGGTGGGGGGCTGGAACTCAATGGGACAAACACGGGGGCAGCAGTGGCTCAGGTACCCTGTGGCTGGCATCCCATTACCCACTGGAGGTGGACAATGCAGGGGCCTGCTCATCCCGCTTGCACTTCGCTTCTTCTCTTTGGTTGTGGGAGATACAAATGCACACTGAGTCTGTAAAGAGTCATGCTTTCTGCCTTGACGGCTCCATTCAAGGCATCATCATAGATACAGAAGTGAAAAGCCATGGAGGATTTGTCAGGGGCTGCCACCTGATGTCATTCCAGTCCCAACGTCCACTACTGAATGCATACTAATGCCAACAGGAGGCTGATGATGATCTTCTAGGTGGGAGGTTTGGGGCTTGGGGCTAAGGCCGTGACAGTGAGAAGGGGAGCAGGTGGCCACTGGGGGCTCTTTAGAAGATCAGCTCAAGGGAGCATCACCATTGTGTCCATGAGGGGCACATTCCCCGCTCCGTGCCTCTGGCATTCTTGTGGCTGGACTAAAACTGACACAAGATGGATTAACAGGAAATAAAGAAACATTTTAATTCAAGCCCGTGGAGGTCTCATAGAACTGAAATCTAAGTAGTGGAGAAACCGGGCAGATTTTATATTTTTAGACAAAGAAATGATAAATTTGTGGAACTGACAGGACAGGGAATCTTGGGCTTTGAGTGCTTAGTTGGTGAAGAATCTAAGTAGTTTGGGCTTGGGGTAGTAAACTGAAGAAATAAGGAGATTTGTCTCTATAGACTGCTCAGCATGAATTCTCATCTCTGGCTCTAGGGGTGTCCTTTTACCTCTAGATGCAGGGAAAAAACGTTCACGTGAGATCCAGGCCCTGCTGAGACAGAAAGGAGGGTCAGAGTGTATCTCTTGCATTGGTCATTTATTAAGTTATTTTAATTAAAAATGATCAATATGCTTTTGAGGCACTTTTATGGCAGCGTCCCCTGGGCCCCAGCAATTGATTAGATGAAAAGTTCTCCTGTTGCTCATACACAGGAAATTATAAGGAAGGACATGGCACAGTGCCTCTGCTGAGACTCCTTTGTGGGAAACAGGGCAGAGAGGAGGCTTGAGACACTTTTCTCCAACTCGGGGTCCATGCTTTTCCAGTCCTGGCAATGGCTTCTCTCCCACCTTCGTGGTCATGCCTTTTCAGTGCTCCCCTAGCAGTGAGATGATCATACCTGTTTGTATATCTGTGCAGACCCACCTGGCCCTTAGCAGGCTTGCCAGAGAAAATGGGAGATGGGGAAGGTGCACTTTTCTTTGATAGGATCACAGCCGGTGATTAAAGGCTTGAGCATTATTCCCCTGGTGACATTATTTAACCAGTTTCTCTGACACATGGCCACCCAGGTCTCTCCAGTTCAGCTGAGCCCTGACAAGGAAAAGGTCCCAGCATAAGCCAGCCAGGCTGTACCCAGAACAGCCTGCCACCCTCCAAACTGAGCCAGGAGTTCCACACAGCAGGCAGTGGTCTGCTGGAGAACTGAGAAGGGGACAAACACCTGATGCTGAAAACTCAGCCTCTATGCACTGGTTCTGAATCAAATCTCAGAGACAGATGTTGGGTGAAGTAGAAAAGAGTAGCTTAATTGTTTTGCCAGGCAAAGGGGGAAATAGCACACTCATGCCTCCCAAAACTGAGTATCCAACTCAGAAGGATTTGGTGAGGGGTTTGATAGCTCAGATGGTAAAGAATCCACCTGTAATGCAGGAGACCCAGGTTTGATTCCAGGTCAGGAAGATCCCCTGGAGAAGGGAAAGGCTACCCACTCCAGTATTCTGGCCTGGAGAATTTCATGGACTGTAAAGTCCATGGAGTCACAAAGAGTCAGACAGGACTGAGTACTTTATAGCAGTGGTTCAAGCCAGAGTTGCTGATAAGAATCAGGGTGTGTGCAGGGCCTGCACTCCTGTAATTCAGGCTCAGGTAGTCTCCTGATCTTGTTGAGGTTCTCTGGCTCCTTTAATCAGGACTCAGGAAGTTTTCTCTGGAATGAAGAATATTCACATCTTCCATTTGTTGGGGTTTTAGTTCTGAAACAGCTCAAAGATACTGCTGTGTGTATCCCTTGAGGTGGAACCAGGACCCTGCCCCACGGCTGCATGCTTGTGTTTTGGCTGCTGCTCCCATGTCTCTGCAACTCCTTCCTTCCCTGATTAATAGATGGCTCCCCACTCCAGTACCCTTGCCTGGAAAATCTCCCGGACGGAGGAGCCCGGTGGGCTGCAGTCCATGGGGTCGCTGAGGGTCGGACACGACTGAGCGACTTCACTTTCACGCACTGGAGAAGGAAACGGCAACCAACTCCAGTGTTCTTGCCTGGAAGATCCCAAGGATGGGGGAGCCTGGTGGGCTGCCATCTATGAGGTTGCACAGAGTCGGACACGACTGAAGTGACTTAGCAGCAGCAGCAGCAGCTATTTAACCTGTCTTCTGGAGCTCAGGGAAGGCCACAGAGGCTGAAGGCTCTTCCCTACAAAGAAGAATCAGGAGACACAGAAAGGCTTTTATGCCCAGGAGTTCCACAGTGTCCTGCTTCATTTCATATCCCACTCTAAGCTGATCAGTCTTTCACTTCTGAGACTGAATAAGACAAAACCAGCCCATGGTCTGTAACAGAACAGTATGAAAGAAGAAGAAAAACATCACCTGAAGGATTTAGAGGGATAGTGGGCCCCTGCAAATGGATTTTGAAACCACAGACTCACCTAGACAAACTTATCCTGAAAATGTCTGCAAAACTATATGACATTTATGAAACAAGACAGTAACCCCTGAGAACAGCTTGAGATGAAAAGTATGTGAAGAAAGAAAAGGTTAAAAATTAAGCATAGTGACAAATGCAGAATGAAAAGCCTTGTGAGGGAGTAAAAAGCAGACTTGCCACTACAGAAAATGGAATCTGCTATGTACATGGAAAATTAAAGCTCCTCTCAGAAAGAGAGCAACAAACATGTCAGTAGGATCACTCAGAAGCCAGTGCTAACAGGAAAGTGAGCTGGGAGTTAAGAAAGACTAGCTTTTCATGAAGCAGAAACTATAGAAAGAAAAAATAAAAATCCAAGAAATAATTTAAAAAAAAAAAAAAAAAACAAGGTCAGCACTCACTGACCTAAAGGCAAAGAGGATAAAAAGACACACTCATGTTCCACCAAGCCTTATTGTAAGCCCCAAACTTAGTTCACTTCTTGGTGGGTGCCAAGCCAAAAGACACAATCAAGCCAAAGACTGAGAAAAGGAAGGATTTATTACTTGCAGCAAAGTAAGGAAAACACTGGGGATCTTTCCCAAAGCAGAATATTCCTGAGCAGTCCAACTAGGGGAAGTGTAAGCTAAGGGAATTCCAGCAGATCTACTTAAAATCCTAAAAGATGATGCTATCAAAGTGCTGCACTCAGTATTTCAGCAAATTTGGAAAAATCCAGCAGTGGTCACAGGACTGGAAAAGGTCAACCCTCATCCCAGTTCCCAAGAAGGGCAAAACTAAAGAATGTTCAAACCACTGAACAACTGTATGCATCTCCCATACTAGTTACGTTATGCTCAAAATCATCCAAGGATTTGGATGATTTCAGTTCAGTTCAGTACAGTCACTCGGTTGTATCTAACTCTTTGCAACCCCATGAACCGCAGCATGCCAGGCCTCCCTGTCCATCACCAACTCCTGGAGTCCACCCAAACCCATGTCCATTGAGTGATGCCATCCAACCATCTCATCCTGTGTCATCCCCTTCTCCTGCCCTCAATCTTTCCCAGCATCAGGGTCTTTTCAAATGAGTCAGCTCTTCACATCAGGTGGCCAAAAGTATTGGAGTTTCAGCTTTAGCATCAGTTCTTCCAAAGAACACCCAGGACTGATCCTTTAGGATGGACCACTTGGATCTCCTTGCAGTCCAAGAGACTCTAAGAGTCTTCTCTAACACCACAGTTCAAAAGCATAAATTCCTCTGTGCTCAACTTTCTTTATAGTCCAGCTCTCACAGCCATACATGACCACAGGAAAAACCATAGCCTTGACTAGATGGACCTTTGTTGGCAAAGTAATGTCTCTGCTTTTTAATATGCTATCTAGGTTGGTCATAACTTTCCTTCCAAGGAGTAAGCATCTTTTAATTTCATGGCTGCAGTCACCATCTGCAGTGATTTTAGAGCCCAGAAAAATAAACTCAGCCACTGTTTCCACTGTTTCCTCATCTATTTGCCATGAAGTGATCTGACCAGATGCCATGATCTTCGTTTTCTGAATGTTGAGCTTTAGCCAACTTTTCACTTTCCTCTTTCACTTTCATCAAGAGGCATTGAGTTCTTCACTTTCTGCCGTGAGGGTGGTGTCTTCTGCATATCTGAGATTACTGATATTTCTCCTGGCAATCTTGAGTTCAGTTGCGCTTCCTCCAGCTCAGCGTTTCTCATGATGTACTCTGCATATAAGTTAAATAAGCAGGGTGACAGTATACAACCTTGATGTACTCCTTTTCCTATTTGGAACCAGTCTGTTGTTCCATGTCCAGTTCTAGCTGTTGCTTCCTGACCTGCATATAGGTTTCTCAAGAGGCAAGTCAGGTGGTCTGGTATTCCCATCTCTTTCAGAATCTTCTACAGTTTATTGAAACTTTATTGGAAATTTATTGGATCCACATAAAGTCTTTGATATAGTCAATAAAGCAGAAATAGATGTTTTTCTGGAACTCTCTTGCTTTTTCCATGATCCAGCAGATGTTGGCAATTTGATCTCTTGTTCTTCTGCCTTTTCTAGAACCAGCTTGAACATCTGGAGTTCATGGTTCACATATTGTTGAAGCCTGGCTTGGAGAATTTTATGCATTACTTTACTAGCATGTGAGATGAGTGCAATTGTGCAGTACTTTGAACATTCTTTGGTATTGCCTTTATTTGGGATTGTAATGAAAATCGACCTTTTCCAGTCCTGTGGCCACTGCTGAGTTTTCCAAATTTGCTGGCATACTGAGTGCAGCACTTTCACAGCATCATCTTTCAGGATTTGAAACAGCTCAACTGGAATTTCACCACCTCCTCTAGCTTTGTCATAGCGATGCTTCCTAAGACCTACTTGACTTCACATTCCAGGATGTCTGGCTCTAGGTGAGTGATCACACCATCATGTTTATCTGGGTTGTGAAGATCTTTTTGTAGAGTTCTTCTGTGTATTCTTGCCACCTCTTCTAAATATCTTCTGCTTCTGTTAGGTCCCTACCATTTATGTCCTTTATTGAGCCTATCTTTTCATGAAATGTTCCCTTGGTATCTCTATTTATCTTGAAGAGATCTCTAGTCTTTCTCATTCTATTGTTTTCCTCTATTTCTTTGCATTGATCACTGAGGAAGGCTTGCTATTCTTTGGAACTCTGCATTCAAATGGGTATATCTTTGCTTTTCTCCTTTGCTTTTCAGCATTGCATGAACCAAAAACTTCCAGATGTTCATGCTGGTTTTAGAAAAGGCAGAGGAACCAGAGATCAAATTGCCACATTCACTGGATCATAGAGAAAGCAAGGGAACTCCAGAAAAATCATCTACCTTTGTTTTACTGACTATGCTAAAGCCTTTGACTGGGTAGATTATAAGACACTGTGGAAAACTCTTAAAAGATGGGAATATCAGATCATCTTACCTGTCTCCTGAGAAACCTGTATGCAGGTCAAGAAGCACCAGTTGGAATTCCACATAGAAAGACTGCTTCAGGATTAGAAAGGAGTAAAACAAGGCTGCTTATTGTCACCATGTTTATTTAATTTATATGCAGAGCACATCATGTGAAATTTTGAACTGATAAGTTATAATCTGGAATCAAGATTGCTGGGAGAAATATCAACAACCTCAGACATATGGATAATATCACTCTAATGGAACAAAGCAAAGAGGAACTAAAGAGGCTCTTGATGAAACTGAAAGAGGAGAGTGAAAAAGCTGGCTTTAAAGCTCAGTATTAAAAAAAAACTAAGATGATGGAATCCAGCCCCTTCACGTCATGGCAAAGAGAAGGGGAAAAGATGGAAGCAGTGACAGATTTCCTCTTCTTGGGCTCTAAAATCACTGTGGATGGTGACTGCAATCATGAAATTAGAAGACAATTCCTTCTTGGCAGGAAAGCTATGACAAACCTAGACAGTGTGTTAAAAAGCAAAGGCATCATTTTGCCAACAAAGGCCTCTATAGTCAAGGTTATGGTCTTTCCAGTAGTCGTATACAGATGACTCTCACAGAGCGGGACAAGAAAGAAGGCAGAGTGCCAAAAATATGGATGTTTTGAGCTGTGGTGCTGGAGAAGACTCTTGAGAGTTCCTTGGACAGCAAGGAGACAGAACTGATCAATCTTAAGTGAAATCAACCCTGAATAGTTTTTGGAAGGACTGATGCTGAAGCTGATGCTGAAGCTGAAACTCCAATACTTTGGCTACCTTACGGGAAGAGCTGACTTATTGGGAAAGGCCTTGATGCTGGGAAACATTGAAGGCAGAAGGAAAAAGAGGGTGACAGAGGATGAGATGATTGGATGGCATCACTGATTCTATGGACATGAACTTGGGCAAACTCCAGGAGATTATAAGGGGTGGATAGCCTGGTGTGCTGAAGTCCATGGGGTCATGAAGAGTTGAACACACCTTTCAACTGAAACAACAACAACAACAACAACAAAAGCTAAGTGTAGATTCATATTCATGAAGAGGCTTGAGCAGAGGAGAATTCAGTACAAGACTGCAATAGAGGTCAATAGAGTTCAAGCCCTAACTGACAGAAATCACAAGGATCAAAAAAGGTCAACATTTTCATCCCTTAGGTTACTGTTGATCTAGTGGTTGAGGTGTCAGGGTAATATTTACCAGTGAAATAGAACTAGGAGCCTTTATAACTGATATGTCACCTCCACTATTGTGACTTCTGTTCAGGTCACTTCAGTTCATGCAGTTGCTCAGGCATGTCCAACTCTTTGCGACCCCATAGACTGCAGCATACCAGGCTTCCCTGTCCATCATCAACTCCCAGAGCTTGCTCAAACTCATGTCCATTGAGACGGTGACACCATCCAACTTAGATGGGAATCCAAGTTCTTATCTGTGGAGCTGAAGAATGGAATACAGAAACACATAAACACCACAGTAGAAACCAAATAGGATTTATTAAAGAGGGGTAAACTACAAAGCTGTCAGAATAGACACTGAGTTCAGATCATGAACTTCTTTTTGCAAACTTAATTTGAAGAAAGTAGGAAAAATCACTAGACCATTCAGGTATGACCTAAATCAAATTCCTCATAATTATTCAGAGATGGTGACAAATAGATTCAAGGAATTAGATCTGATAAACAGAGTGCCTGAAGAACTACGGACAGAGGTTCATGACATTGTACAGGAGGCAGTGATCAAGACTACACCCAAGGAAAAAAAAAAAAAGAAAAAGGCAAAATGGTTTTCTGAGGAGGCCTTACATATAGCTGAGAAAAGAAATGAAATTAAAGGCAAAGGAGAAAAGGAAAGATATATCCATTTGAATGCAGAGTTCCAAAGAAGAGTTGCAGAGATAAGAAAGGCTTCCTCAGTGATCAATGCAAAGAAATAGAGGAAAACAATAGAACAGGAAAGACTAGAGATCTCTTCAAGAAAATAGAGATAACAAGGAAATACTTCAGAAAAGATGGGCACAATAAAAGACAGAAATATTATGGACCTAACAGAAGCAAAAGATATTAAGAAGAGGTGGCAAGAAAACACAGAAGAACTCTACAAAAAGATCTTCATGACCAAGATAATCACAATGCTGTGATCACTAACCTAGAGTCAGACATCCTGGCATGTGAAGTCAAGTAGGCCTTAGGAAGCATCACTATGAACAAACCCAGTGGAGGTGATGGAATCCCAGTTGAGCTGTTTCAAATCCTAAAAGATGATGCTGTTTAAGTTCTTCCCTCAATATGCTAGCAAATTTGGAAAACACAGCAGTGGCCACAGGACTGGAAAAGGTCAGTTTTCATTCCAATCCCAAAGAAAGACAATGCCAAAGAATGCTCAGACCACTACACAATTGCACTCATCTCACATGCTAGCAAAGTAATGCTCAAAATTCTCCAAGCCAGGCTTCAACCGTACCTAAATAAAGAACTTCCAGATGATAAAGCTGGATTTAGAAAAGGCCGAGGAACCAGAGATCAAATTGCCAACATCCGCTGGATCATGGAAAATGCAAAAGAGTTCCAGAAAAACATCTGCTTCTGCTTTATTGACTATGCCAAAGCCATTGACTTTGTGGATCACAGCAAACTGTGGAAAATTCTGAAAGAGATGGGAATACCAGACCACCTTACCTTCCTCTTGAGAAATCTGTATGCAGGTCAAGAAGCAACAGTTAGAACTGCACATGGAGAAACAGACTGGTTCCAAATTGGGAATGGAGTACATCAAGGCTCTATATTGTCACCCTGCTTATTTAACTTAATGTGTAGAGTAAGTCATATGAAATTCCCAGCTGGATGAAGCACAAGCTGGAATCAAGACTACTGGGAGATATATCATGTATATGATACCACCCTTATGACAGAAAGTGAAGAGGAACTGAAGAGCCTCTTGAAGAAAGTGAAAGAGCAGAGTGGAAAAGCTGACTTAAAACTCAACCATCAAAAAACTAAGATTATGGCATCCTGTCCCATTACTTCATGGCATATAGATAGGGCAACAATGAAAACAGTGAGAGACTTAATTTTCTTGGGCTCCAAAGTCACTGCAGATGATGACTGCAGCCATGAAATTTTTAAAAGAAGCTTGCTCCTTGGAAGAAAAGCTATGACCTACCTAGACAGCATATTAAAAAACAGAGACATTATTTACTGACAAAAATTTGTCAGTCAAAGCTATGTTTTTTCCAGTAGTAATATATGGATATGAGTATTGTACTGTAAAGAAAGCTGAGTGCCAAAGAATTGACGCTTTGAACTATGGTGCTGGAGCAGACTCTTGAGATTCCCTTGGACTGCAAGAAGATCAAGCCAGTTAATCCTAAAGGAATATTAATCAGCCCTGAATATTAATTGGAAGGGCTGATGCTGAAGCTGAAACTCCAACACTCTGGGAACCTGATGTGAAAAACTGACTCACTGGAAAAGACCCTGGGAATGATTGAAGGCAGGAGGACAAGGGGACAACAGAGGATGAGATGGTTGAATGGCATCACCAACTCAATGCATATGAGTTTGAACAAACTCTGGGAGTTGGTGATGGACAGGGAAGCCTGGTGTGCTCCAGCCCATGGGGTCACAAAGAGTCAAGCAGGACTGAGTGACTGAACTGAACTGATAGACACTGATAGGTGCTAAGGAGTCCCCCAAGTTGGGACTCACAGCAGTTTTTTTTTTTTTCTTCCTTTAATCACATTATTTTTAACCAATCAATTTAAAGGTCCAGGGATACTTAACATCTTTATGACTTCTCTTGATCCTTGGATACAGTTCAGTTCAGTCCAGTCCCTCAGTCATATCCAACTCTTTGAGACCCCATGAATCGCAGCACACCAGGCCTCCCTGTTTATCACCCTCTCTCAGAGTTCACTCAGACTCACATCCATCGAGCCCGTGATGCCAGCCAGCCATCTCATCCTCAGTTGTCCCCTTCTTTTCCTGCCCCCAATCCCTCCCAGCATCAGAGTCTTTTCCAATGAGTCAAATCTTCGCATGAGGTGGCCAAAGTACTGGAGTTTCAGCTTTAGCATCATTCCTTCCAGAAATCCCAGGGTTGATCTCCTTCAGAATGGACTGGTTGGATCTCCTGGCAGTCCAAGGGACTCTCAAGAGTCTTCTCCAACACCACAGTTCAAAAGCATCAATTCTTTGGCACTCAACCTTCTTCACAGTCCAACTCTCACATCCATACATGACCACAGGAAAAACCATAGCCTTGACTAGACGGACCTTAGTTGGCAAAGTGATGTCTCTGCTTTTGAATATATTATCTAGGTTGGTCATAACTTTTCTTCCAAGGAGTAAGCATCTTTTAATTTCATGGCTGAAGTCACCATTCACAGTAATTTTGAAGCCCCCAAAATAAAGTCTGACACTGTTTCCCCATCTATTTCCCATGAAGTGAAGGGGCCAGATGCCATGATCTTCATTTTCTGAATATTGAGCTTTAGCCAACTTTTTCACTTTCCTCTTTCACTTTCATCAAGAGGCTTTTAGCTCCTCTTCACTTTCTGCCATAAGGATGGTGTCATCTGCATATCTGAGGTGATTGATATTTCTCCCGGCAATGTTGATTCCAGCTTGTGTTTCTTCCAGTCCAGCGTTTCTCATGATATACTCTGCATAGAAGTTAAATAAGCAGGGTGACAATATACAGCCTTGACGCACTCCTTTTCCTATTTGGAACCAATCTGTTGTTCCATGTCCAATTGTAACTGTTGCTTCTTGACCTGCATACAGATTTCTCAAGAGGCAGGTTAGGTGGTTCCAATCTCTTTCAGAATTTTCCACAGTTCATTGTGATCCACACAGTCAAAGGCTTTGGCATAGTCAATAAAGCAAAAGTAGATGTTTTTCTGGAAGTCTCTTGCTTTTTCCACGATCCAGCGGATGTTGGCAATTTGATCTCTGGTTCCTCTGCCTTTTCTAAAACCAGCTTGAACATCAGGGAGTTCACGGTTCACGTATTGCTGAAGCCTGGCTTGCAGAAGGGCCTAGATCTGATAGATAGAGTGCCTGATGAACTATGGAATGAGGTTTGTGACACTGTATGGGAGACAGGGATCAAGACCATCCCCAAGGAAAAGAAATGCAAAAAGCAAAATGGCTGTCTGGGGAGGCCTTACAAATAGCTGTGTAAAGAAGAGAGGTGAAAAGCAAAGGAGAAAAGGAAAGATATAAGCATCTGAATGCAGAATTCCAAAGAACAGCAAGAAGAGATAAGAAAGCCTTCTTCAGCGATCAATGCAAAGAAATAGAGGAAAAGAACAGAATGGGAAAGACTAGAGATCTCTTCAAGAAAATCAGAGACACCAAGGGAACATTTCATGCAAAGATGGGCTTGAAAAGGACAGAAATGGTATGGACCTAACAGAAGCAGAAGATATTAAGAAGAGGTGGCAAGAATACACGGAAGAGTTGTACAAAAAGATCTTCAAGACCCAGATAATCATGATGATGTGATCACTCATCTAGAGCCAGACATCTTGGAATGTGAAGTCAAGTGGGCCTTAGAAAGCCTCACTATGAACAAAGCTAGTGGAGGTGATGGAATTCCAGTTGAACTGTTTCAAATTCTGAAAGATGATGCTGTGAAAGTGCTGTACTCAATATGCCAGCAAATTTGGAAAACTCAGCAGTGGCCACAGGACTGGAAAAGGTCAGTGTTCATTCCAATTCCAAAGAAAGGCAATGGCAAAGAATGCTCAAACTACCGCACAATTGCACTCATCTCACATGCTAGTAAAGTAATGCTCAAAATTCTCCAAGGCAGGGTCCAGCCATACGCGAACCATGAACTCCCTGATGTTCGAGTTGGTTTTAGATCCTTGGATTAAGTCATCACATTTTTCATGCCCTCTAGCCATTTTCCCATGGATCAGGTGTATGGGCCTAAGATCATTAGATCACCAGTTTTCCCTGAAGCATTTGGAACAGAATTTAATCACTGCCCTTCTCTGCATCTGAGTGTTGATAATTTATCAAACTAAAGACACAATCCAGGAATTCAAGACAATGGAACAGGATGTTTACTGAAAACAAGACCAAGGTCTCAGAGGTCTACACTGACTGCCTAATAATTTCTGAGTAGGTGAAGTCACTCAGTCTTATCCGACTCTGGGACCCCATGGACTGTAGCCTACCAGGCTTCTCTGTCCATGGGATTCTCCAGGCAAGATCACTAGAGTGGATTGCCTTTTCCTTCTCCAGGGGATCTTCCCAACCCAGGGATCAAACCCAGGTATCCCGCATTGCAGGCAAATGCTTTAACCTCTGAGCCACCAAAACTATCTCATCTTCAAATCACATTATACCCTCCTCCTCCTACCTTCAAACTTTTCAGCATCAGGGTCTTTTCCAATGAGTTACCTTTCCCATAAGGTGGCCAAAATATCAGAGCTTCAGCGTCAGTCTTGCCTATGAATATTCAGGACTGATTTCCTTTACAATTGACTGTTTTGATCTCCTTATAGTCCAAAGGACTGTCAAAAATTTTCTCCAACACCACGGTTCAAAAGCATCAATTCTTCAGTGTTCTGCTTTCTTTATGGTCCAGCTCTCACATCCATACATGACTACTGCAAAAACCATAGCTTTGACTAGATGGACCTTTGTTGACAAAGTAATGTTTCTGCTTTTTAATATGCTGCCTATGTTGGTCATAGCTTTTCTTCCAAGTAGCAAGTATCTTCTACTTTTGTGGCTGCAGTTACATTCTGTAGTGATTTTGGAGCCTAAGAAAATAAAGTCTCTCACTGTTTACATTGTGTCCCCATCTACTTGCCATGAAGTGATGGGACCAGATGCCATGATCTTAGTTTTTGAATGCTGAGTTTTAAGCCAGCTTTTTCATTCTCCTCTTTCACTTTCATCAAGAGGTTCTTTAGTTCCTCTTCACTTTCTGCCACAAGTCATCTGCATATCTGAGGTTATTGATATTTCTCCCTGCAATCTTGATTCCAATTAGTGCTTCATCCAGTCTGTATGATGTACTCTGAATATCAGTGAAATAAGCAGAGTAACAATATACAGCTTTTCGGTATTCCTTTCCCAGTTGGGAACCTGTTTGTTGCTCCATGTCTGGTTCTAATTGTTTCTTCTTGACTTTGCCATTACCACCATCACCCTTATCATAGCTTGGCCTCAGACCAAACACAGGAAGGGACACAGCTCCACCCATTAGCAGAAAACTGAATTAAAATTTGCTGATCATGGCCCAAGCCATGAGAGTAAATCCCAGATTCCCATATGGCTAGTCCCTCCCATCAGGAAGCTTCTACAAGCCTCTTATCTTTATCCATCTGAGGGCAGACAAACAACCACAGAAAACTAACCAAACTGATCACATGGATCACAACTTCATCTAGCTTAAGGAAACTATGAGCCATGCTGTGTGGGCCACCCAGGATGGACAGGCCATGGTGGGGAGTGACTTCTGTTACCTGAGAACAACTGTTTGTTCCTGCCATCATTTGTTCTCTTGAGAGCCTCAAGTACTCAGACCTGTTCAAGGACAAACCTTATATTCAGGCTTATCCCAAAATAGTTTGGATCAAAAATGATTTATCTTCTGTCAAGAAAGCCATGACTAACTCTCTTTCTTTATCCTATCTGTTTGAATTGGCTTTATTGGCTTTAAGATGCATAAACTTTGTTTAAAATGACTAAAGAAGATCATGTAGGTGATAAAAAACAACTCTATTGAACAATTCATGAAGCAAGGAGTTAGAGTCCAAAGAACTGCCAAATGGGCTAGAAGGCAGGAAGGTAGGAAAATACTATAGGACAAACTATGAGGAAGAAGGAAGAGATGAATAGAAAATATCTGATCATCTCGGGCCACAGAGTTAAACTTTGTTTGGAATGAGAAAGAACAAGGAAATGTTATGGAGCACGGCATTGGCTTGGGTTGATGACTGGCTGACTGAGTAGACTGTTTCTGATCAAGAAGAGCATTTGCAGGAGCAAGAAAGATATTTAAGGTTCAGGTCACTGATGGGTTGTCCAAGCAAGGAAAACTCTACCTTGGACATAGAAATGTATTTTAGCAACTTCTACGTAGAAATTGTATTATCCAAATTATTAGTCTGGTTTGGCTTTGGAGGACAAAACCACTACAAAAAATTAGGGGAATAGAAAGATTTAATGTAGGAATTCGGGTTTGAGTCAGTTTTGGGGGCTGCAAGACGTGGAAATGAGAAAAGAGTATCAACTGAAAAAAAGCTGCACAAGTTCAGTTCAGTTCAGTCGCTCAGTAGTGTCCGACTCTTTGTGACCCCATGAACTGCAGCACACCAGGCCTCCCTGTTCCTCACCATCTCCCAGAGTTCACTCAGACTCACATCCACCGAGTCGGTGATGCCATCCAGCCATCTCATCCTCTGTCGTCCCCTTCTCCTCCTGCCCCCAGTCCCTCCCAGCATCAGAGTCTTTTCCAATGAGTCAACTCTTCGCATGAGGTGGCCAAAGTACTGGAGTTTCAGCTTTAGCATCATTCCTTCCAAAGGAATCCCAGGGTTGATCTCCTTCAGAATGGACTGGTTGGATCTCCTGGCAGTTCAAGGGACTCTCAAGAGTCTTCTCCAACACCACAGTTCAAAGCATCAATTCTTCGGCACTCAGCCTTCTTCACAGTCCAACTCTCACATCCGTACATGACCACAGGAAAAACCATAGCCTTGACTAGACTGACCTTAGTCAGCAAGGTAATGTCTCTACTTTTGAATATATATCGAGGTTGGTCATAACTTTTCTTCCAAGGAGAAAGCGTCTTCTAATTTCATGGCTGCAGTCACCATCTGCAGTGATTTTGGAGCCCCCAAAATAAAGTCTGACACTGTTTCCACCGCTTTCCCATCTATTTCCCATGAAGTGATGGGACCAGATGCCATGATCTTCATTTTCTGAATGTTGAACTTTAAGCCAACTTTTTCACTTTCCTCTTTCACTTTCATCAAGAGGCCCTTTAGCTCCTCTTCACTTTCTGCCATAAGGGTGGTGTCATCTGCATATCTGAGGTTATTGATATTCTCCTGGCAATCTTGATTCCAGCTTGTGTTTCTTCCAGTCCAGCGTTTCTCATGATGTACTCTGCATAGAAGTTAAATAAGCAGGGCGACAATATACAGCCTTGACGCACTCCTTTTCCTATTTGGAACCAACCTGTTGTTCCATGTCCAGTTGTAACTGTTGCTTCCTGACCTGCATACAGATTTCTCAAGAGGCAGGTCAAGTGGTCTGGTATTCCCATCTCTTTCAGAATTTTTCCACAGTTTATTGTGATCCACACAGTCAAAGGCTTTGGCATAGTCAATAAAGCAGAAATAGATGTTTTTCTGGAACTCTCTTGCTTTTTCCATGATCCAGAGGATGCTGGCAATTTGATCTCTGGTTCCTCTGCCTTTTCTAAAACCAGCTTGAACAACAGGAGTTCACAGTTCACGTATGACTGGACCCTGGCTTGGAGAATTTTGAGCATTACTTTACTAGCATGTGAGATGAGTGCAACTGTGTGGTAGTTTGAGCATTCTTTGCCATTGCCTTTCTTTGGAATTGGAATGAACACTGACCTTTTCCAGTCCTGTGGCCACTGCTGAGTTTTCCAAATTTGCTGGCATATTGAGTACAGCACTTTCACAGCATCATCTTTCAGGATTTGAAACAGCTCAACTGGAACTGAGCTGCTCCATCACCTCCACTAGCTTTGTTCATAGTGAGGCTTTCTAAGGCCCACTTGACTTCACATTCCAAGATGTCTGGCTCTAGATGAGTGATCACATCATCATGATTATCTGGGTTTTGAAGATCTTTTTGTACAGTTCTTCCGTGTATTCTTGCCACCTCTTCTTAATATCTTCTGCTTCTGTTAGGTCCATACCATTTCTGTCCTTTTCAAGCCCATCTTTGCATGAAATGTTCCCTTGATATTGCTCATTTTCTTGAAGAGATCTCTAGTCTTTCCCATTCTGTTCTTTTCCTCTATTTCTTTGCACTGATTGCTGAAGAAGTTTTTCTTATCTCTTCTTGCTATTCTTTGGAACTCTGCATTCAGATGCTTTTATCTTTCCTTTTCTCCTTTGCTTTTCGCCCCTCTTCTTTTCACAGCTATTTGTACTGAAAAAAAAAAAAAACTGCACAAACTAGACCTTAAAAGTTATATTTTATTTGGTGGGCTTTCTGCGGACTTCATGCGCAAGAGACAGGACTCTTAGATCATTCTAAAGAGCTGCTCTGAAGAGGAAGTTTAGGGGTGGGGTGGGCAGGATACATTGGCATTTCTTCAAGGAAGACCAGGTAGTCAGAATGAAACCATTTACCACAGATTGGGACTCGAACCCATGTGCTGAGACTAGAACCCAGCCAAAGAACATCAAAACATGACTGTTATCAAAGAAAACCAGACATCTGAAGTTAAGAAATTTAGCACTTTTCTATGTATGGGAAGAGTCAAAGTCTGGGTTCAGAGGAATCATTTCTTCGATTTGTACCTCAGCTGCCTGGGGCCAGTATGCTAAGGTTTCACCCTGAGCCCCCTCGGGGTGCACTCTCAGGGGTGATATGGTGTGGTGGCTTGAGGAGCCACATCTTTGCTTACTGAGACCAGCAGGTGATGTTTTTCTCTCCCAACAGTCACAGTCAACTTGGGCATCATGCCCCGGTGAGCTAAGAAGCTGATCTCACTGCTACTGGGCCCTTTCCAAATTCCTGGGCAGCAATACCAAACACATGAATAAGGCTTCTAAAAGAATCTTCAGCAAGCAAATCTTTTTGTTAAAAGTGATAGCTTGTGTACAAGGGACAACACACGGGAGAAAAGTGTCACCTCCCCAAGTAGAGCTGCTTTTATGACAAAATGGCAGATTTGTGTCATGTTCACTGATAAATTCCAGAAATCATTGAACTTCTTTGATCAGCAGCAGGTAGCTCCAGGGTGCCTAATTATTAGAAATTGAGAGTGCTTCTGTGAAGAGAAACTGGTGCAAGAGAATTTTCTGCAAGAGAACACAGGAACAGATAAAATTAAAATTTATAATAGAACTTCTTCCTACTAGATATACTCATGGGTGTTAACAGTTGTTGTTCAGTTGGTCAGTTGTGACTCTTTGTGACCCCAAGGACTGTAGCATGACAGGCTTCCCTGTCCTTCACAGTCTCCCCGAGTGTGCTCAAACTCATGTCCATTGAGTTGGTGATGCCATCCAACCATCTCATCCTCTTTTGTCCCCTTTTCCTCCTTCCTTCAAATTTTCCCAGCATCAGGGTCTTTTCCAATGAGTCGGTTCTTTTCATAATGTGGCCAAACTTTTGGAGTTTCAACTTCAGCATCAGCCCTCCCAATGCATATTCAGGGTTGATTTCCTTTAGGGTTGACTGGCTTGATCTCCTTGCAGCCCAAGGAACTTGAAAGTCTTCTTACAAGACCACAGTTCAAAACCATCAGTTCTTTGTTGTTCAGACTTCTTTATGGTCCAACTCTTACATCCATGCATGACTATTGGAAAAGCCATAGTTTTGACTATATGGACCTTTATCAGCAAAGTAATATCTCTGCTTTTGAATATGCTGTCTAGGTTGGTCACAACTTTCCTTCCAAGAAGTAAGCACCTTTTAATTTCATGGCTGCTGTCACCATCTGCAGTGATTTTGGAGCCCAAGAAAATAAACTCGTTTCCATTGTTTCCCCATCTACTTGCCATAAAGTGGTGGGACTGGATGCTATGATCTTAGTTTTCTGAATGTTGAGCTTTAAGCCAGCTATTTCACTCTCTTGTTTCACTTTCATCAAGAGGCTTAGTTTCTTTTTGTTTTCTGCCATAAGGATGGTGTCATCTGCATCCTTATTGATATTTCTCTTGGGAATCTTGATTCCAGCTTGTGCTTCATCCAGCCCAGTGTTTCTCATGATGTACTGTGCATAGAAGTTAAATAAACAGGGTGAAAATATACAGTACTCCTTTCTCAATTTGGAACCAGTCCATGATTCCATCTAGCTGTTGTTTCTTGACCTGCATACAGGTTTCACAGAAGGCAGGTAAGGTGGTATCTCTGTAAGTATGTAACAGAGATAAAGTTAACAGTTTATTCCTACAAGCCTGGTTTTCAATCTTTGGACTCAGGCCCCCAAGGTCTTTGTTCTTTAGCTTGAAACACTTGTTTTGCTCAAGATCATTCCCTGGTTTTTCTCCAAAACAGCTGAGCTCTTGTCTTCCTGTCTCATCGTCACATCTGGCTGTTCCCTGCTTTTCAGGTCTCACCATTGCTGGTGCTGAGAAACTACCCTAAGACCACTCAGGAAAGAGAATCTGAAAGTGCAACTCCCAGTGTCAAGTGACAAAAGCATTACGATTCAGTGATGAGTCTGATGCCCTTTAGTCAAGGGAAAGCTATCCTTGGACTGGGGGAATCCAGTGCCTCACAAGCAGTACAGCACTTATTTCCAAGGGACTTGGGTCAAGAGCAAGTTTTTATGGAGCCTCAGACAAGGCAACATGTTAACAAGGCATGATTTTCTAGGAGGTTCAGGATTTTCTTTAAGGCCTTCAGGTCCTCTTTCCTAGGACAAAGTAGGATAGCTAAAGCTGAGTTGTCAGATTGCGCTGATTG
Source organism: Nanger dama (assembly GCA_917880005.1). Classification (NCBI taxonomy): domain Eukaryota; kingdom Metazoa; phylum Chordata; class Mammalia; order Artiodactyla; family Bovidae; genus Nanger; species Nanger dama. The sequence goes on along the minus strand of CAKJTW010000044.1, from coordinate 2,699,057 downwards.
TTAGGTGTGTTTTCTGTGACTGCAGAGTGACTTAGGTTGATTTTGTGATATTAGCCAGGCCACTGGGGCAGCCTCCATTTGTGGGTCCTGGTATACAAATGACCTTTAACAGTGGCTTTTCTCTCACAATCCCCCCTCTCTGTGTTCAGTACACAGAAGATGTTAGAAATAAATGCACTTTATCAAAGCAAGATAAAACATACAAGCCATTGATTAAAAAAAAAAAATACAACAGAGCAGAAGCAGGCAAGCCTGTGATTTTTCTGCCATGTCAGAAGACAACAGGGCAAAGTTTAAAAAGACGAAGTTTGTAAACATCATACTCACATGTTGCTCTAAAGCATTCAAACCACACAAATCTCAGTCTCAATTAACAACCTAAAATAGCTGGCATATTAAACCCAAACAAGTAGTCAAATATCTTATCAGTGGATTCTGTAGCTGTGATGTTCTGGTTTATAATAAGAAATTCAGTTTTCATCCAAGGTCTGTAGTACATGGCTCCTAAAACCCTCAATTCCTATATAAGAGCCATAGGTCTTTTGTTATAATTTTAGTTTTGTTTGCAGTTCCTAAAATAGTTCCAGAGCAATAACGGTGAAATGGTGCTTTTTTGTTATTCATAACAAACATCTTTCAACCACTTCTGAATTTGTGTAAATGAGATAAGTTTTGGGAAACCCCTAGATAACTACAATATGGGGGATAGTTGCCATGGGAACCAATCAATTGATTAGAAGGTTGAAACTTTTATGGAAGCCTCCAGAAAAATCCAAAACATGAGGTTTGGAGAGCTTCCATGTTGATGGACAAGAATGCAATCTGTTCGTATGTATCCTATTCTTTGAAATAAACTGGCCATCTAGTGAGTAAACTGGCTTTATAAATCTTGCCAACCCCTCTAGTAAATTCATTGAACTCACAGAGGGTAAGCTTCTGATTTTCAGTTGCTTGATTAAAAGAAATTGCAAATGCCCTGGGGTAGGGGTGGGGCGGGGCCATCAGGGGTTGTCAGGCCTGTGGGCCTCAGCACTTACCCTGTGGAATCTGACACTGATTGAGGTAGTGGTGGGTTAGTCATTAAAGTGTGTCTGACTATTTGTGACCCCGTGGTCCATAGCCCACCAGGCTCCTCTGTCCATGGGATTTTCCAGACAAGAACACCGGAGTGGGTTGTCACTTCCTTCTCCAGGGGATTTTCCCCACGCAAGGACTGAACCTGGGTTTCCTTCACAAAAGGCAGATTCTTTACCAACTGAGCCACTGAGGCTTCCCCTCATCTACCTGATTCAGGTAGATGGTGCCAGAATTGAGTTATACTGTAGGACGCCCGGCTGACACTGCAGAATTGCTCTGTATGGGGGAAACCTGCACACATTTGGGGTCATAAGTATCAGTATTGAAGCAGAGTATGGAGAGGAGTGTTTTTACCTTCATAGCACCCTTTAGTAAATCTTGGCCCTGAATTGCTTCCCTTCATTCTTTGCTTCTGTACTCATCCTTATCCTGAACCAGAAAACATGCTTCTCCAGTCTTACCCTTTTTCTACAGTTGGCATGTGATTTTTCACCATGTTTCATAATGAATCAAAATTGTCAGTGATGTTCTGTTTCAGTACTTGCCCTCATTATAGCAACAAAGGTCTTGAACAGTTTACATTTTTCTGTTGGTTTTGCTTTTAATTATATTACAGATTTGGCTACTTGTTGCACAAAAGATGATACTTGACAAACAAGAGCTGGTTGGAAAGGAAAGCTTGTTTCATTCGGGAGGCTGGCATGGGGAGTTTGACCCATGTCCAAAAACAACTCCAAAGATTATGCTCAAACATGCGAATATTTAAAGAAAGAATTCGGGGAGGGATTCAGCATCTTCTTCCACAGTGTGCAGACTTTCTTATGATTGGTTGGTAGTGGGGAAACAGGGCAGTGGTCAAGGAATTTTGTGCTCAGCCTGAAGTTACATCCTCACCTGGGTGGGGCCCTTCAGTTCAGTTCAGTTCATTTCAGTTCAGTCGCTCAGTGGTGTCTGACTCTTTGCGACTCCATGGACCGCAGCACACCAGGCCTCCCTGTCCATCACCAACCACTGAAGCTTACTCAAACTCCTGTCCATTGAGTTGGTGATGCCATCCAACCATCTCATCCTCTGTTGTCCCTTTCTCCTCCCAAATTCAATCTTTCCCAGCATCAGAGTCTTTTCCAATAAGAACTCAAAGGTATTGTTATGTATATCCCTTGAGGAAAACCAGGACTCTGCCCCAGTTCAGTTCAGCCACTCAGTCATTTCCGATTCTTTGCCACGCCATGGACTGGAACATGCCAGGCCTCCCTGTCCAAAGCCAATTCCCAGAGTTTACTCAAACTCATGTCCATTTAGTTGGTGATGCCATCCAACCACCTCATGCAGTGCCACCCTCTTCTCCTCCTGCCTTCAATTTTACCCAGCATCAGGGTCTTTTCATATGAGTCAGTTCTTCACATCAAGTGGCCAAAGTATTGGAGTTTCAGCTTTAGCATCAGTCCTTCCAATGAATATTCAGGACTGATTTCCTTTAGGGTTGACTGGTTGGATCTTCTTGCTGTCAAGGGACCCACAAGAATCTGCTCCAGCACCACAGTTCAAAAGCATCAATTCTTCGGTGCTCAGCTTTCTTCACAGTCTAACTCTCACATCCATACATGACTACAGAAAAAAACGATAGCTTTGACTAGATGGACCTATGTTGGCAAAGTAATGTCTCTGCTTTTAATAAGCTTTCTAGGTTGGTCATAGGTTTTCTTCCAAGAAGAAAGTGTCTTTTAATTTCATGGCTGCAGTAACCATCTGAAGTGATTTTGGAGCCCCCAAAATACTCTGTCACTGTTTCCCAATCTATTTGCTGTGAAGTTATGGGACCAGATGTCATGATCTTAGTTTTCTGAATGTTTAAGCCAACATTTTCACTCTCCTCTTTTACTTTCATCAAGAGGATCTTCAGTTCTTCTTCACTTTCTGCCATAAGGGTGGTGTCATCTGCATATCTGAGGTTATTGATATTTCTCCCAGCAATCTTGATTCCAACTTGTGCTTCATCCACTAACATTTCTCATGATGTACTCTGCATATAAATTAAATAAACAGGGTTGACAATATACAGATTTGACTAACTCTTCCCAATTTGCAATAAGTCTGTTGTGCCATGTCCATTTCTAACTGTTGCTTCCTGACCTGCATACATATTTCTCAAGAGGCAGGTCAGGTGGTCTGGTATTCCCATCTCTTTCAGAATTTTCCACAGTTTGTTGTAATCCACACAGTCAAAGCCCTTGACATTGTCAATAAAGCAGAAGTAGATGTTTTTTCTGGAGCTCTCTTGCTTTTTCTATGATCCAACAAATGTTGTCAATCTGATCTCTGATTCCTCTGCCTTTTCTAAAACCAGCTTGAACATCTGGAAGTTCATGGTTCATGTATTGCTGAAGCCTGGCTTGGAGAATTTTGAGCATTACTTTGCTAGCGTGTGAGATGAGTGCAATTATGAGGTAGTGAGAGCATTCTTTGGCATTGCCTTTCTCTGGGTTTTGAATGAAAATTGACGTTTTCCAGTCCTGTGGCCACTGCTGTTTCCCCAAATTTGCTGGCGTAACGGGGCAGAACTTTAACAGCATCATCTTTTAGGATTTGAGTTAGCTCAACTAAAATTCCTTCACTTCCTTAGGAATCAGCAAACTAAAAATGAACTCAAATGGGTGAATTTAATTCAGATGACTGTTATATCTACTACTGCGGGCAAGAATCCCTTAGAAGAAATGGAGTAGCCATTGTAGTCAACAAGAGTTCAAAATGCAGTACTTGGATGCACTCTCAAAAATGACAGAATGATCTCTGTTCGTTTCCAAGGAAACCATTCTTCAGTTCTTCTTCACCTTCTGCCATAAGGGTGGTGTCATCTGCATATCTGAGGTTATTGATATTTCTCCTGGCAATCTTGATTCCAGCTTGTGTTTCTTCCAGTCCAGCATTTCTCATGATGTACTCTGCATAGAAGTTAAATAAGCAGGGCGACAATAAACAGCCTTGATGTATCAGATTAATTATATTCTTCACAACCAAAGATGGAGAAACTCTATACAGTCAGCAAAAACAAGACCAGAAGCTGACTGGCTCAGATCATGAACTCCTTATTGCCAAATTCAGACTTAAATTGAAAAAAGTAGGGAAACCACAAGACCATTCAAGTATGACCTAAATCATATCCTTTATGACTATACAGTGGAAGTGAGAAATAGATTCAAAGGATTAGATGTTAGAGTGCCTGAAGAACTATGGATTGAGGTTCATGACATTGTACAAGAGGCAGTGATCAAGATATCCCCAGGAAAAAGAAATGAAAAAAAGGCAAAATAGTTGTCTGAAGAGGCTTATGAACAGCTATGAAAAGAAGAGAAGCTAAAGGCAAAGGAGAAAAGGAAAGATATACCCATTTGAATGCAGAGTTCTAAAGAATAGCAAAGAGAGAAAAAAAAAAAAAAAAAAGCCTTCCTCAGTGATAAATGCCAAAAAATAGTAGAAAACAATACAATGGGAAAAACTAGTGATCTCATCAAGAAAATGAGAGATACCAAGGAACTTTTCATTCAAAGATGGCCATAATAAAAGGCAGAAATGGTATGGACATAACGGAAGCTGAAGATATTAAGAGGTGGCAAGAATACACAGAAGAACTATACAAAAAGATCATCACGCCCCAGATAACCATGATGGTGTGATCACTCACCGAGAGCCAGACATCCTGGAGTGTGAAGTCAAGTGGGCCTTAGGAAGCATCACTATGAACAAAGCTAGTGGTGGTGATGGAATTCCAGTTGGACTCCGCCCCAATAGCTGCTGCTATTGTTTCTTGACCTCTCTGCCCTTGTCTGCATCCCTCCTTTCACTGATTAGCAACTGTCTGATCCTGCTCTTTGGATTGCAAGGAGGGTTAAGGAGACTGAATGAAACCTGTTTCGTACAAACAAGAAATGGGGGACAAGGAAAGGATTTGAACCTGGGAGGGCCCCACAGGGCCCTGCTCTGTTTCAGTTATATAAATTATGTTATCAACTATTTTTAAATGTCCTCAGGAAAGGGACAGTCTAAAAGTCGATCCTAAAGGAAATCAACGCCGAATATTCACTGGAAAGGCTGATGATGAAGCTGAAGCTCCAATACTTTGTCCACTTGATGAGAAGACCCGACTCATAGGAAAAGACCCTGATGCTGAGAAAGACTGAAGGTGGGAGGAGAAGGGAATGACAGAGGATGAGATGGTTGGATGGCATCACCCGACTCGATGAACATGAGTTTGAGCAAGCTCCAGGAGACGGGGAAGGACAGAAAAGCCTGGCGTGCTGCAGTCCATGGGGTTGCAAGAGTCAGACACGACTGAGCAACTGAGTGACATCAACAAAGGGGACAAAGTAGAAGGCAACATTTAAATTGAAATCTCTAAACAGTAGAGTTGTAGATAACTTTTAATCTCTTCTTTATACTTTTCTGTATATTTCAAATTTGCTGCTGCGAAGTCACTTCAGTCATGTCCAACTCTGTGTGACCCCATAGATGGCAGTCTGCCAGGCTTCTCTGTCCCTGGGATTCTCCAGACAAGAACACTGGAGTGGGTTGCCATTTCCTTCTCCAATGCGTGAAAGTGAAGTTGCTCAGTCGTGTCTGACCCTCAGCGAAAATCCCCATGGGATTTTCCAGGCAAGAGTACTGGAGTGGAGTGCCATTGCCTCCTCAAGTATTATTTTTATTGTTAAAAAAAGCTATGCTAGCACATCAGTACAGAGTTCTTCCTCTCTCCTCCTTTTCCTTCTTATGTGGTCTCAGAGCATGAGTAAGGTGGGAATGGCATCCACGCAAGATAATGGTTCACCTGTGGCAGGAAAAAGTCAATTCTGACTCCATACTGGAATTGTTTCTTTGATTTGCTTTCTGCTGCTTTGTTATTATAATCATATATAATGGCTCACCTCAGAAAATCATGCTCCCCTGCCTGACTATTACACTAAAGTGCCTTTGATAAGGACCCTGTCCATCTGTAGATGGCAAGAAGGGAGTAACATATTTCCTGCATAAGACTTGCCATTCTAGGAATATTTGCAATATTACTGGCCTTTACCTCCTCACCTCCTCCCATCTCTAATCCATAAAAGAACCTGGCATCCAGACCCTAATAAGATGCTTATTTTGAGAGATCAGTCTGCCATTTTCTCGGTCAGTGTAATCTCCAAATAGTCATATTCCTTTCCTCAGCACTTCATCTCTGATTCATTGACCTACCATGTAACACACTTGGGGTTTGGGGTGCAAATAGGCTGAGGAATTGCCTCCCAGAGGGAAGCTCCAGCACTAAGTATCAGAGGGCAAGGTTAGGAAGGCAACTATACCTGAGTGGGAGAGTGTGGGGGCAGGATTGGGAGATTGATAAATACAGAGGAGTTGATCATAGAAGGAAATATATCAAGGCTAATGATTTCTTACTACTGGGGAAGAGATTTACAAATGTGGGAAAGGGAAAAACTTCAGTGTTGGACTGTTATTGGAGGTGTTGGTGTTCATTCATGATTTTCAATACAGATGGATGTCTAACTGTATTTCAATACAGTAAGACATGCAGAAAACAGGAGATGAAAGAAATGACTAAAGATGCAAGTTGGTGTGTGTGTGTGTGTGTGTGTCCATACATTTGTCCCCTAGCTGTCATTTAAAAGGGTCTGGGAGCCCTTTCCTGGTGGCCCAGTGGTTAAGAATCTGCTTGCCAATGCAAAGAATGGGTTCAGCCCCTGGTCTGGGGAGGTGCCACATGCCATGGGGAACTGGGCCCACGCACTGCAGCTACAGAAGCCCGTGTGCTCTAGAGTTTGTGCTCCACAGCAAGAGAAGCCGCTGCCCTGAGAAGCCCATGCAACTAGAGAAAGCCCGCATGCAGCAATGAAGACTCAGAGCAGCCAAAAAAATGAATTAATTAAAAAAATAGAAGAGCCTAGTAGCATTAGCACCCTGACACCAGTGAGAACACCCAGTGCCTTTGTGTCACGAAGAATTTGACCTTGCCCAAAGAAAAGCCTGAGCTTCTGCCCCTCAGCCTCTGGGAGGCAGTCTTTGCATCCTTGGAACACTATGCCTTGTAGGATTGTCTTTCTTTGCCCGTAGGCTGTGGGTCATGCTGGCTAGTCTGATGGTGTGAGTCAGAGTTGGGCACATCTAGCTTCCCTGGTGGCTCAGAGGTTAAAGCGTCTGCTTCCAATGCGGGAGACCCAGGTTCAATACCTGGGTTGGGAAGATCCCCTGGAGAAGGAAATGGCAATCCACTCCAGTTTTCTTGCCTGGAGAATCCCATGGACTGAGAAGCCTAGTAGGTTACAGTCCACGGGGTTGCAGAGAGTCGGACACGACTGAGCGACTTCACCTCACCTCACCTCATACAATCTTAGGGTGGAGGCTAGCTACACCCTTCAGAAAGACCAACAGTGTGACTCAGGGAGAGGGCTTTGGAGTCACCTGGTATCAGTGTAGCTGGAGACTGAAATTAACCACACAGGCAATCAATTCATTGATCATGCCTATGTAACAAAACCTCAGTAAACACTCGAGACAACAAAGATCGGGTGAGTCCCTTGATGGCAGCATTCATGTGCACTGTTACATATAAATGCCAGGGTAGTACCCCACCCCCTGAATCAGGGAAGAGAACAGTAGAGATCCCCTATCTGGCCCTTCTCCTCCACCCCTTCTTCCCCAGGCTGATTTCAGTCTGTATCCTTTGCCTGTAATAAGCTGTAAGCATGAGTATAACAGCTTTCAGGGATTTTGGTGAGCTTCTAGTGAATTATCAAAACTGAGATATTTGGGGAGCACTCTCTGAACTAGTAGTTGGTATTAGAAGTCAGGTGAGTTTTGAGGGATTGTGACTCTGTACTTGGCCATTTCTTACAGCCCATGTGATAGCTTCTAAATATTATATTCCTGTAAATGAAACTAGAACTCCTTAGAGAAATGGCTGGATCAAGGGAGGGGCATGAAAAATACAGATGAGCTAAAATATCTTTCCAGAAACCAAGTAAATGATCAAAGATTGATGAGAATATGTCAAAAGATGTGGATCAATTTGAAGGGTTTCCCACTGGCCAAATTTGGGGGAATTTGATTTGTGCATCAAAGAGAATAACAATAGTAGTGGATAATAACCTTTTGTAAAAATAAGTAGTCATGTGCCCATAAAGATAAAAATAAATACATTTTAAGTTTGATGAGGAAGGGATATTTACATAGTTTCAAAGTTCTCAGAAGCTCTGAGGTTTTACCCTTGCAGTGTAACAATTAAGTTGCTGATAGTTTCACAGAGGCTGGAAGAAACAGTACTTTTTCACCCACTGCACAGCAGGCAGAATGAGCTTGGGTTTCTCTTGGATACCCTTGTCCTCCAAGTCCCGCAGGAACAACTGAACATGGCCCAGGTGGATACGGCACACACAGCACATTCATATCACAGCTGAGGAGCCTCAGGCTTAGAAAACCCCAAACTTTTAATCGTCTTACAGTTTTGGTGAAAATATAAATTGGTGCAGCCATATAGAGAACAGTATTGAGTTTCCTCAAAAGTAAAAATAGTTTTGCCATATGATACAGCAATCCCATCCCCAGGCATATATCTGGATGAAACTATAAATCAAAAAAATACGTTCACCATCATGTTTATATCAGCACTATTTAAATAGCCAAGACTTGGAAGTAACTTAAACATCCACTGACAGATGATGCATGGTTAAAGAGGTGATATATATATATATGATGAAATATTACTCAGGCAGAAAAAAGAATGAAATAATGCCATTTTTAGCAACATGGATGGAGCTAGAGATTATCATACTAAGTGAAGTCAAAAAGGGAAAACAAACACCATATGATATCACTTATACATGAAATCTGAAATATGACACAAATGAACTTCTCTGCAAAATATAAACAGATTCACAGACATGGAGAGCAGACTTATGGTTGCCAGGGTGGAGGTGGGGAGGGATGAACTGGGAGTTTTGGATTAGCAAGTGCAAACTATTTTATATATGTATAACTGAATCACTTTGCTATATACCAGATATATATATATCACTATGCTATATAATTCAAATGCTATATACCACTATATACCAGAAACTAATGTAAATCAACTATACTTCAACAAAATAGATTTATTTTTTCTTCTTTATTTTGACTGCGTTCAACTTTCATTGTGGTGTGCAGACTTTGTCTGGTTTTGGCATGTGGGCTTAGTAGCCCCACAGAATGTGCAATCTTAGTTCTCTGACCAGGGATCAAAACCATATTCTCTGCATTGGAAGGCCTGCCCCAGATCACCAGGAAAATATATCAATAAAATAAATTTAAAAAAAAAAGAATCCTAAAACTTTTATAAGGTCTTTAATCAATTTGCCCAAAGTTTGCCGTTTAGTGAAACATTATCTTTAATACTCTGGGCAGTGAACAAAACTGCCCTATGCCTAACAAGGCTGAAAAGACAGGCCAGAACAAAATAGAGGCAGTGCCCCTCAGAGGTGCCAGAAATGCAAGAGAATTGTCTTCCAGCAAGAATACTCCACAGAAAATACTTGCCAATTACAAAAGACTAACAGGGTCACTTTTCAGTGGAGAGTCCCAGCTGAAAACCTGGGAGATTAGTATGAACATCGTCATCCAAGACATCCCCGCTTGCTCTGTCCATGTTGTTCCTGCCAAACACCCACGACCACGCCCAATCACGAGGAGACCGGAGAAAAACTCCAGCTGAAGGATCTTTCCCCCAGAAGTGCCCTGTGATCTTCAGACGTCTTGAGGTCATCAAAGTCCCACAAAGACTGAAGACCCGTCTCAGACTGAAGCAGACAATGGACATGACGGTCAAGTGAAACTTGTATTCTGAACCTGATCCTCTTTGTTAACAGTCTATAGAGGGAAGTCTGAGAATCTGAGTATTACGTACTAAAGTTAGTTTCATGGTTTTATCTATAATAGTTTTAAACTGAGGTAAGAGAACTAAGGTAGGAGAATGTCCCTGTACAGGAATATGGATGGATGCACCTGGTGGGCAACTGACCTGCAAATGGTTGAGGAAAAAAATCTTTGCACTGTAATTCCAACGTTTCTTTAACTTAGCCAAGGATTTGTGAAATTAAAATATTTTAATATATGCATTTACTATTTTTATGTTAAAAGTATACATATATCCACATAGCTGTGAAAAAATACATTAAAGTGTGTTAACACTAAGTATTTCTGGTGGTGAGGCAGTTGGTGTTTTTTTCTCTCTACTAGTCATATTTTCTAAACTTTCATAGAGCTAATATTGATTTCATAACTTGAAATGTACCTGTAAGAGACCAGAAGTTCACTTTAGCTTTGGGAAGCAGCCCTCCTGCCTGGGCAGGATGAGCAGGCCTCTCCGTGAGCTACCAGCCCATACCCTGTCCACCTACAGCCTCCACCTCCTCCACACAAACCTGCAATCTAGACATGTCATTTCTAATGAGTTCAACAAATGTCCTGTGCTGGTCTGTGCCTCTTGGGTCTCAAACAGTCTTCACTTTTTCTGCCTACCAATCTTTCTCCTTAAGCCTCGCTTCAAGTTTTGTTTTTCCCATGAAAAGCTCTCAGTTCTGAAAATCCTGGATCCTACCATATTCAGCTGTGCATATACTTCTATTTCAGTGTTTCCTGGGCTGTCTTAATTATCCCTTTGATTGTTCATGTTGCCCTCTAAATGCCAGAACCAAAGCAGGTGCCTATCTCATTGCCTTAACCACACCTGCCCAGTCACTGAAACAAGGTCTGCTCCTAAAAGTGTTGGATGGACAGATGAACTAATTAACTATAGTGAAACTCTGAGATCACCTACACATGTAGGTTAGTTTTATTTATTCATTCTTTCATGGAAAGACATTTGCTTTACCCACAAAGAGCTAACAATGTTAGAGGTAAGACAAGCTATTAATTCGGCATGTACTAGGTGTAGAGATATAGCAACAAAGAGCTGTCCTAGGAGGTGGAAGACTGAAGCCCACAAGACAAGTGATAAGGATTTGGGAAGCCTGGCCAGCTCAGCACACTAAAGCTTGAAATATATATAAAAATGTGTCTACCACCTGTACCATTTATAGGGTCTTTCTGCTCTCCTTGAGCATGTTTTTCTGTGTCTATGTCCTCATAAAGTTTCTGTGAACCTCTGATAAATGAACAAATACACCAGTCATCAGCCTGACCCAGGTCAAGGAGCTCATGGCGTCCCAACCTGGAGCAGATGGCAGGACACTCTCATTATTCTACCTCAGCTTCATATGTTGTGGACATTATCCCACCTCTATTTGTTTTAATTTCCACCACTATAGTAAGAGTCCATCTCATCAAGGCTATGGCTTTTCCAGTGGTCATATATGGATGTGAGAGTCAGACTGTAAAGAAAGCTGAGTGCCAAAGAATTGATGCTTTTGAACTGTGGTGTTGGAGAAGACTCTTGAGAGTCCCTTGAACTGAAAGAATATCCAACCAGTCCATCCTACAGGAGATCAGTCCTGGGTGATCATTGGAAGGACTGATGTTGAAGCTGCAATTCCAATACTTTGGCCACCTAGACCCTGATGTGAGGAAAGATTGAGAGCAGGAGGAGAAGGGGATGACAGAAGATGAGGTGGTTGGATGGCATCAGTGACTCAATGGACAGGAGTTTGGGTAAACTCTGGGAGTTGGTGATGGACAGGGAGGCCTGGCGTGCTGCGGTTCATAGTGTCTCAAGGAGTCAGACATGACTGAGTGACTGAACTGAACTGAGCAAGAGTCTGTATGTCTTCTCTTCCATGTGTATTAAACAATGATTGTCTTGTCAAAATACTGCTTGTGTTTTTGATGTTTGTACATAGCTGAGCAGGACCCCACTCAGATCTCCTGATGTGGGGAGCAGAAATTTATTAGGAACTCAGTGTTGGGGGAATCTCTCATTCTGCTGAAAGAAAGAGGTTGCCAAAAGAGACATAAATACATGTGTGTATATATATATGGGGCTTCCCAAGTGGCACCAGTGGTAAAGAATCCTCCTGCCATTTCAGGGATGCAGGAGACATGCGTTCAATCCGTGGATCAGGAAGATCCTGTGGAGGAGGGCATGGCAACCCATTCCAGCATTCTTGCCTGGATAATACAATGGACAGAGGAACCTGGCCGGCTAAAGTTTGTTGGGGTTGCAAAGAGTCAGACACAACTGAGTGACTGAGCATATGCATGCAAACACATACAACACACACACACACATTTTCATTTTAAAAACTCTGGGAGAGGCTGAAGGACAGGAAACCTGGCCTGCTGCAGTCCATGGGGCTGAAAAGAATCAGACACGACTTAGCAACTGAACAGCAACAACATGCAAAAGAACCACAATTATCCTGCTTCTTTGTGATTTTTACCACAAACATACTTTTGTTTCATCTACTTAAAAAAAAATATGTCCCACTGTATCATCTTGAGCCTCAGTATTTTCTTTTGTTAATTGGCTATGGTAATATCTATCTCAGAACTTATCCAAGGATTAAACAAAATACGTGGATAGAAACAGCCTGAAGCATAGTAAATGCTAAATAAGTGTTAATTAATTTTGAATTGAAAAATAAAAAAATAAATAGCAGACATTAAAACACTTGCCAAAAAGCACCAACAATAAAAAATAGTGTATTAAAAAGTTTTTAAGCTAGTGATTTTTATGTTGCACAACTTCTCTCCTCGGTGGTGATGGTTCTGTCTTTAGCTTCACTCTGATGGCTGATCTGGAGCCAGCTGTTTCTGCAGCCTAGGAGAGTGTGGTGCGTGCACTTCTCAGGTGACCTCAGAGAACCGCCCCCAGCATCCTCTTTCACTGCAGCGCGTCACTCTCCTGTTGGTCCCTGCATCCTCTCACTAGTTATCCCAGTGCTGAAAAAATGAGTCTTCAAGCCAGGTTCCTAATTTCCACGTTAATCTATTATTCAATAATAATGCTTCTTACAGAGCTGCATTAATTAAAAGCAAGCACCAGAAGAAACTTGTCACTTCGAGTGTCATTTATCAGAGCAACCTGATGTTCCTTTCTTTCCATCATTTTTAGAATTTGTTGGTTACCATGGCAACCCATAGCCCCTTTTATATATAGCATCACTTATATTCAGTTGGTTTATTTTATTTCCTTTCTTTCTTTTTTAACCATAAGGAAGACAAGCTGTTTTTCCTCCTTTTAACAAAACTCATATTATGGTGGAATAATCAGGCATAATGATGGTTGATACACAAAGAAAAATTACATGTTAAATGAAACATTATTATCTTACATCTGTATATTCAAATGCTTTATTTCAAAAATAAAATCTTTAAGAAGAAATGAGTCCAGGTTTAATGCCCCAGGTACTAGTTCATTAGAAGTGTGAATAGTATCCCATTAGATAACATGCAAATAAAATAATTTCAGGTTTAGGGGAAATACAGGCATGCATAATGAGCAGTACTCAGGGGTCCTGGGGCTCACTGACCATTTCAGGTTTCATCTGGGTTCCTGATTCTCCAGCACTCTCCTGGAACTAACTTCCATGTTCAATGAGGACAAAGCCTTCTAGGGACAGGCAGTCAAGAGAAAGCAGCCTTCTCCATGTTAGAGACAGAAGATTCCAAACCATCTGGCCAATAGGGAGAGACTGAGAGGAGACACTGCAGGCTGGGGGCTGAGTGAGCACAGCACTGAACCAGCCCGTCTACAGCCACCGGCATTCTCAGAGCTGCCAAGGCCTCATGACCTTCCGGGTCACCTCGTCTCGTTCTCCCAAGGTTATCCAGGTCTCTTCTTCGTTTAGCTTCACCTTTTAGTGGTCAGCCCATGCCTTGAACTGATCTTTCCTTCTTCCTCCTATCCAAGTCCTACTTTCCCAAGACAACCCAAGTCCTATTTCCTTGGTGACTCCTCCTGACACTGTAGCTCTTGGCAACTTCTTAGCTTCTTTTTTAAACCCTGTAACTCTCATGGCCTTCATGTAACCCAGCAGCATGGCCTCCTTTCATTCAATTCAACATGTACTTAATAGGAATTTACTATGTGCCAATTTTTTAAGAGGTAATTAGTAAATGTGAACCAATTGAGGCTTCAGATTTAGGAGCTGTCAGTCTGGTGGTGGGGGTTGGGGGTAATACAAAAACAGAAATTTCAGTTTAATTCAGTAAAGAGATTTTCACAGCTCAAGTATATGTGCAAACTGTATTTGAGAATATCTGGAGTTTTCTGGGGAAATCATGCCTGAAACGAATCTTTAAAGACAAGGAATATTTAACTAAGCAAAGAAAGAGGATAGAGCACTCCAGGCAAGGAAACAGCACTGACAAAGATCTAGGACTCTGGAGCATCAAAGGCTGAGCAAGACATCACAACAGCTATTGCTAGAAAATAAAAAGAAGGTGCTATGGGAATTGGAGACTTGAATAACAACCATTTTTGAAGATCCTTGCTTGTTCTGAAAAGGAACTTGGGCCTTATTGCAAAACAGGAAGCAGCTATGTAAAGGGTTTTTGGCTTGGGACTGACATGTGTAAATTTGTTTTTACATTAGAATATTTTATATTCCTAGTCTGTCAGTGTTTTTGGTATATTGGTATGTTGCTTGTATTTCTTCTCTTAGGTAGTATTTGAAAACAGAATTTGCTTTTTAATTTATTTTATATGTGCCAAAATTTAGAATACATAAAAATATAAGGACTCTAGTAATACATTAACCTTTTAAAAACCACTCTTCTTGATTTTTTTAAAATGTGGACCATTCTTACAGGTTTTTTTAAATTTGTCATAATATTGTTTCTGTTTATGTTTTGATATTTTGGTCCCAAGGCGTGTGAGATCTTAGCTCCCCAACCAGGGATTGAACCCGCACTCTCTGCATTTAAAGAAGTCTTAATCACTGAAGTGCCAAGGAAGTCCCTCTTCCTGACTTTTTGTGACTTGTTGAGATAACCACAAGAATAATGTACACAAAAGTCCCAGATACAAAGGCACAAAGACTTAAAACAGCATATCATCAAGAACATCTGTATGGATTGACCAAAACTTATGGGATTCTCTGAAAGCAGTGCTCATAGGGAAATTTATACTTGCAACGGCCTTCTTTAAAAATAAGAGAACTCAAATCAGTGACCTACGTTTACATCTTAAGGAGATACAAATACAAACTAAATGGGGAAGGGAATAGCGACCCAATCCAGTCTTGCCTGGAGAATCCCATGGGCGGAAGAGCCTAGCTAGTCCCAGTCCATGGGGTCACAAAAGTTGGACATGGTGAGCAGCTAACACACACACAAACCAAAAGCCAGAAAAAGGAAGGAAATAATGAGGATTAGAGCAGAGGAAATTGAAATGGAGAAATAATAGATAAAATCAACAAAACCTAAAGTTGGCTCTTTGAAAAAAATTAACAAATAAAAAAGAAATAAAAGGGACTATTAAGAGAATACTATGAACTATTGTACACTGATAAATTAGATAATGTAGATGAAATGGACAAATTTCTGGAAATACACAGACTACTAAAAGGGACTCAAGAGAAAAATAGAAATCTGAAAAGACCTATAGCAAGTCAAGAGACTAAATCAATAATCAAAAACCTCTCAATAAAGAAAAGCCCAAGACCAGAGAACTTCACTTGTGAATTCTATTAGTACTAAGCATTTAAAAAAGAAGCAACACCAATCTTTCTCAAACTAAAAACCAGAAGGAGGAAGACTATAAAATTCATTTGACAAGTCCAGCATTAACCCTGTTACCAAAGCCAGACAAAAATATCACAAGAAAACTATAGACCAAAATATATTATGAATATTGATTCAAAAACAACAACAAAATACTAGCATAGTGAATCCAATACCATATTAAAAGAATTTATTCCAAGACCAAGTGGAATCTAGCCTAGAAATGCAGAAGTGGTTAAACATATAAAAGTAATATATTATATTATTAAAATAAAGGAAAAAAAACATGATTATCCCAATAGAGGCAGAAAAAAGCATCTGACAAAATCCAACAATCATTCATGACAGAATCATTTACCAATATAGGTAGACATAAACTTCCTCAACCTAGTAAAGGACATTTATGAAAAACCTACAACTAATATACTCAATAGAGAAAGCCTCAAAACTTTCCCCCTAAAGTCAGGCACAGGATAAGTGTGTCCACATTTGCCACTTGTATTCAATATTGTACTGGAAGTTCCAGCCAGGGCAATTAGGTAAGAAAAGTAAATAAGATATTCAAGTTAAAAATGAATGGCAAAAACCACTACAATAGTGTAAAGTAATTAGCCTCCAGTTAAAATTTAAAAATATATAAGTGAAACAGTCCCTATTCATAGATAACAAAAATCACACACACAGTAAATTCTAAAGAATTCACACACACACAAGTAACTGGTAAGGTTAACTTAAAAGTTAAGCATGTGTCATCCCAGTACACCAGCCCCATGCATCCTGTATCTTGCATCAAACCTAGACTGGCGATTCATTTCTTATATGATATTATACATGTTTCAATGCCATTCTCCCAAATCATCCCACTCTTGCCCTCTCCCACAGAGTCCAAAAGACTGTTCTATACATCTGTGTCTCTTTTGCTGTCTCACATACAGGGTTATCATTACCATCTTTCTAAATTCCATATATATGTGTTAGTATACTGTATTGGTGTTTTTCTTTCTGACTTACTTCACTCTGTATAATAGGCTCCAGTTTCATCCACCTCATTAGAACTGATTCAAATGTATTCTTTTTTAATGGCTGAGCGATACTCCATTGTGTACATGTATCACAGCTTTCTTATCCATTCCTCTGCTGACGGACATCTAGGTTGCTTCCATGTCCTGGCTATTATAAACAGTGCTGTGATGAACATTGGGGTACACATGTCTCTTTCAATTCTGGCTTCCTTGGTGTGTATGCCCATCAGTGGTATTGCTGGGTCATAAGGCAGTTCTATTTCCAGTTTTTAAGTAATCTCCACACTGTTTTCCATAGTGGCTATACTGGTTTGCATTCCCACCAACAGTGTAAGAGGATTCCCTTTTCTCCACCCTCTCCAGCATTTATTGCTTGTAGACTTTTGGATCGCAGCCATTCTGACTGGCGTGAAATGGTACCTCACTGTGGTTTTGATTTGCATTTCTCTGATAATGAGTGATGTTGAGCATCTTTTCACGTGTTTGTTAGCCATCTGTATGTCTTCTTTGGAGAAATGTCTATTTAGTTCTTTGGCCCATTTTTTGATTGGGTCATCTATTTTTCTGGAATTGAGCTGCAGGAGTTGCTTGCATATTTTTGAAATTAGTTGTTTGTCAGTTACCATGGCAGGTTCATGTTGTTGTATGGCAAAACCAATACAGTATTGTAAAGTAAAATAAAAATTAAAAAGTTAAGCAATACTGTAGAGTAAAAGACATAATAGTAGCAAATAATTTGAAAAGAAAATTAAGAAAACAATTCTACTCACAATAAAATAAACAAGAATATAATATCCAGGAACATATTTAACCAAGCAATGCTATAATTAAACTGAAAGCTACAAAGCATTACTGGAAGAAACTGACAAAGACCTAAATAAATGGAAACATAAACTGTATTCACAGATTGCAAGATTAAATATTGTCAAGATCAGAATATTGTCTTATGCTAAAGTCTTTGACTGTTTGGTTAACAAAAAACTATGGAGAATCCTTAAAAATATGAAATACCAGACTACCTCACATGCCTCCTAAGAAACCTGTATACAGCTCAAGAAGCAACAGTTAGAACTGGATATAGAAAACAGACTGGTTCAAAATTGGGAAAGAAGTACATCAAGTCTGTATATTCTTACCCAGCTGGTTTATTTACACACAGAATACATCATGTGAAATACAGGGCTGGACAAATCACAAGCTAGAATCCAGATTGCCGGGAAAAATATCAACAACCTCAGATATGTAGATGACACTGACCTAATGGCAGAAAGCAAAGCAGAGTGAAAGGTTGTTGTTGAATCACGACGCTGGGATTCTTGGCCCCCGGAGGAGAAGAATTCAATCCGGGGCCAGAGACGAGGCTGGATCGCTCAGAGCTTTTGTGTAATAAAGTTTTATTAAAGTATAAAGGAGATAGAGAAAGCTTCTGACATAGGCATCAGAAGGGGGCAGAAAGAGTACCAGCTTGTTAGTTTTAGCAATGAGTTTATATATTCTCCAACTAATCCAAAGAAGGTCTGGAGGTTGTAAAGACCTCATCAGACCTACTCCCATAATTTACATTTTAAGATAACAGAATTAGCCAGAAGGTTTAATCCAGAGACTGTCCTCAGGCAGAATACATAATACATTGCTGTTATATAATCCTTGTAAAGAGAAGGTTTAATCCAGAGACTGTCCTCAGGCAGAATACATTGTTGTTATATAATCCTAAGGAATGTGGAGAAATAAGTTTGTCCTTTCTTCCTCCTTGAGAGTTCCAGACCCCTCTCTCCTTGGGGACCCCTAGACTTCTTATCAACCTGCCTAGGAAGTGACTCTCTCAAGAGACGAGCTAAAGAGCCTCTTGATGAAGGTGAAAGAAGAGATTGGAAATGCTGGCTTAATATGCAACATTCAAATGATGAAGTTCATGGCATCAGGTCCTATCATTTCATGGAAAATAGAGAAACAACTAAAACAGCGACAGACTATTTTCTTGGGCTCCAAAATCATTAAAGATAGTGACTGAAGCTATGAAATCAAAAGACACATGTTCCTTGCAAGAAAATGGGTGACAAACCTAAACAGCATATTAAAAAGCAGAGACATCACTTTGCCAACAAAGGTCCATCTATTCAAAACTATGGTTTCCCAGTATTCATGTATGAATGTGAAAGCTGGACTATAAAGAAGACTGAGTACCAAAGAACTAATGCTTTTGAAATGTAGGTGCTGGAGAAGTCTCTTGAGAGTCCCTTGCACAGCAAGGAGAGCAAACCAGTCAATCCTAAAGGAAATAAACCCTGAATATTCATTGGAAGTACTGATGCTGAAGCTGAAACTCCAATACTTCAGCCACTTGATGTGAAGAGCCAACTCATTGGAAAAGACCCTGATGCTGGGAAAGGTTGAGAGCAGGTGGAAAAGGTGGTACAGAGAATGGGTGGATGACATCATCGACTCATGGGACACGAGTTTGAGCAAACTCGGGAAGATAATGAAGGCCAGGGAAGCCTGGTGTGCCACAGTCCACGGGGTCACAGAGATGGACACGACTGAGTGACTAAACAACAACAACAAGAAATCAGTTCAGTTCAGTCATTCAGTCGTGTCTGACTCTTTCCGACCCCATTGACTGTGGCACGCCAGACCTCCCTGTCCATCACCAGCTCCTGGAGCTTACAGTAAGGAATACCACCCGATAAATACAATGTGATCCTTATCAAAACTTCAGTGACCAATTTCACAGAAATGGAAAAGTCAATCAGTTCAGTTCAGTTCAGTCGCTCAGTCGTGTCCAACTCTTCGCGACCCCATGAATAGCAGCACGCCAGGCCTCCCTATCCATCACCATCTCTCAGAGTTCACTCAGACTCACATCCAGCGAGTCAGTGGTGCCATCCAGCCATCTCATCCTCAGTCATCCCTTTCTCCTCCTGCCCCCCAATCCCTCCCAGCATCAGAGTCTTTTCCAGTGAGTCAACTCTTCGCATGAGGTGGCCAAAGTACTGGAGTTTCAGCTTTAGCATCATTCCTTCCAAAGAAATCCCAGGGCTGATCTCTTTTAGTATTGACTGGCTGGATCTCCTTACAGACCAAGGGACTCTCAAGCATCTTCTCCGACACCACAGTTCAAAAGCATCAATTCTTCATCGCTCAGCCTTCTTCAGAGTCCATACTCAAGCATATATAGAGTTTCAAGGAATTCCAGGTAGCTAAAACAATATTGAAAAAGAACAAAGATGGAGGACTCACATTTCCTGATTTCTAAATTTACTGCAAGTTTATGGTAACCAAAACCTTATGGCACTGACATAGGGGTAAAAATACAGATCATAGAGAGAGAGTTAAGGATCCCATGTGTAGTTAAGTTTCAACAAAGGTGCCAAGACAATTTTCAACAAATGGTGCTGGATACTCGCATGCAAAAGAACACAGTTACATCCTTAGTTCACATCGTACACAAAAACTAACTCAAAATGGATTAAAGAACTGAACTAATGTTAAAGATTTATCTGTAAAACTTACAAAAGAAATTATGAGATTAAATCTTCACAATTTTAGATTTGTCAACAGACCCTTAGGTATGAAACCAAAACTGGAAGTAACAACAATGAAAATAGGTAAACTGAACTTTTAATTGAAAACTTTGAATTCAAAGGACATTATTAAGAAAATGAAAGGACAACCTCTACAGAATGGGACATAATATTAATGAGCTACATATCTGATAAGAGTCCAGTACCCAGAATATATAAAGACCTATTGCAACTCAGAAACAAATCAGTTTTTTAATAGGCAATAAATAGACATTGAATAGACATTTCTCTGAAGATTTACAAATGGTCAGCTAACAGATAAAAACATGCTCAAAATCACTGATTATCAGGAAAATGCAAATTAAAACCACAGTAAGGTATTACTTCAAACCCGCAAGGATGGTTAGAGTAATAATACTTTTTAAAGAAAATAACAATTTTCTCAAGAATATGGAGAAATTGAATCATCATACATTGCTGGTGATAATGTAAAATGTTCAGCCACTGTGGAAAACAGTTTGTCATTTCCTCAAAATGTTAAACATGGAATTATCATATGATTTATCAACTCAACTGTTAGATATATATCCAGAATAATTGAAAACAGGTCCTTAAACAAATATGAAACACATGCTCATAGCTGCTTGACTCATAATAGCCAAAAGGTGCAGCAGTCCAAATGTCTATCAGTGAATGAATGGATAAATCAGTTGTAGTATATATAATCAGAAGTTATTCAGCCATAAAAAGAGTGCTACAACATGAGTGAAATTGAAAAACACCATGCTAAGAAGCCAGGCTCACATACTATGTAATTCCATTTATATGAAATATCGAGAATAGATAAAGCCATAGAGACAGAGTACAGGTAAGTGTTAACCAGAGGCAGAGGAATAGGGGATGACTGCTAATCAATATGTTTCCTTTTAAGGTGATCAGTATATTTTGGAATATGATAGAGGTGAAAGTTGTACAATATTGTCATAATGTACTAAATTCCACTGAATTATATACTTTTAAATGGTTAACTATAGTGTCATGTGAATTTCATTTCAATAAAAGAGAGTAAAAAATTTATAAGAAGTGTCTTTGTAGCTCTTTCAGTTCAGTTCAGTTGCTCAGTCGTGTCCGACTCTGCGAACCCATGAATCACAGCATGCCAGGCCTCCCTGTTCATCACCATCTCCGCAGTTCACCCAGACTCATGTCCATCGAGCCGGTGATGCCATCCACCCATCTCATCCTAGGTCATCCCCTTCTCCTCCTGCCCCCAATCCCTCCCAGCATCAGAGTCTTTTCCAATGAGTCAACTCTTCGTATGAGGTGGTCAAAGTACTAGAGTAGAATCAAGAAAAATTTAGAAGGCTCTAGTCTAAGCCCCTTGCAGTGGTCTCTTTAGAGCAGCTATTGAGCTGTCTTCACATTTTTCTGGGAATTTGCTTCATATCTTCCCTTCCTTCCATCTTCTCCCTGATCTCCTTGTTCCAAAGGAGGCTCCAGACTTCACAGAGCTGGACAGCAGCACCACGCATTCTCAACCAACAGAAGTGAATAACAGCAGGGTGAGCACCAGAGACTGTTCTTCTTCAAATCTGTATTGTGAACTAGATTTCAGGCTCAATCTGACTGGCGTCTTTAAAGAAAGAAGTGTAGTCCCAGGCTGCAGATGGTCATGTATCACTCT
This sequence comes from Nanger dama, assembly GCA_917880005.1. Classification (NCBI taxonomy): domain Eukaryota; kingdom Metazoa; phylum Chordata; class Mammalia; order Artiodactyla; family Bovidae; genus Nanger; species Nanger dama. The sequence continues at coordinate 2,677,068 of CAKJTW010000044.1, read as the reverse complement.
TCTGTTATGGAGCCCAAATTAGAGAGAGCCTGCGAGGACAGAATAGCAAAGCAGCCTTACAAAGAGAAGCAGACATGAATGACAACAGGAATCTAAAAAGACTGGATGTGTGTATACGTAAAACTGGCTCACTTTTCTGTACACCTGACACTAACACAGCCTGAAACTAACACAGCATTACCAGTCAGCTCCACTCCAAGAAACAGAAGTTACCGGCTATGGACCCTTCCTTGGGGCGACTCATTTCTGAGGCCTAATGCCCCAGAATTTGGGCTTTGTAAGAGACCCTGTGACTCTGACTAGTCATAATTTTTTCATGTATGTAGCTTCAATGCATTTCTGTGTTTTGCAGCCTATGCAATTTCCTATGCAGATGAGATATCAAGTAACATATATGATATAAATATAAAAATCTGTCATTTAATCAGAATTCATTAAACATTCATGAAACCTTAATTCTAAGAGATTTAATCAGGGAGATTGATACCAAGAATGATTTTTGTAATTCCTAAGTAATGTCAAACTCTTTGTGACCCCACGGACTGTAGCACACCAGGCTCCTCTGTCCTCCAGTATTTCCTAGAATTTGTTCAAATTCATGTTTATTGAGATGGTGATACTATCTAACCACTGTATCCTCTGTCACCCCCCTTCTCCTCCTGCCTTCAATCATTCCCATCATAAAGGTCTTTTCCAATGAGCTGGCTCTTCGCATCAGGTGGCTAAAGTATGGGAGCTTCAGCTTCAGCATCAGTCCTTCCAATGAATATCCAGAGTTGATTTCCTTTAGGATTTGGCTGGTTTGACCTCCTTGCAGTCCAAGGGACTCTCAAGAGTCTTCTCCAACACCACAGCTCAAAAGCATCAGTTCATTGGTACTCAGCCTCCTTTATGATCTAACTCTTACATCCATCCATGACTTCTGGAAAAATGATAGCTTTGACCAAACAGAACTTTGTTGGCAAAGTGATATCTCAGCTTTTTAATACCCTGACTAGGTCTGTCATAGCTTTCCTTCCAAGGAGCAAGTGTCTTTTATTTTGTGGCTGTAGTCACCATCTGCAGTGATTTTGAAGCCCAAGGAAATAAAATGTCACTACTTCCACTTTTTCCCATCTATTTGCATGAGGTGATAGGGCTGGATGCCATGATCTTAGTTTTATAATGTTGAGTTTTAAGCCACATTTTTTTCACTTTCCTCTCTTACCCTCATCAAGAGTCTCTTGTTCCTCTTCACTTTCTGCCATAAGTGTGGTTTCATCTGCATATCTGAGGTTATTAATATTTCTCCTACCAATCTTGATTCTAGCTTGTGATTCACTCAGCCCAGCATTTTACATAATGTACTCTGCATATAAGTTAAATAAGCAGGGTGATAATGTGCAGGCTTGACATACTCCTTTCCCAATTTTAAACCAGTCCATTTTTTCATGTCTGGTTCTAACTACTGCTTCCTGACCTGCATACGGGTTTTTCAGGAAACAGGTAAGCTAGTCTGGTATTTCCATCTCTTTAAGAAGTTTCCACAGTTTGTTGTGATCTGCACAGTCAAAGGCTTTAGAATAGTCAATGAAGCATAAGTATATGTTTCTTTGGAATTTTCTTGCTTTTTCTAATATCCAATGGATGTTGGCTATTCGATCTCTGGTTCCTCTACCTTTTCTAAATCCTGCTTGTACATCTGGAAGTTTTCAGTTCATGTTCTGCTGAAGCCTAACTTGAAGGATTTTGAACCTTACCCTGCTAGCAAGTAAAATGAGCACAATTGTACTGTAGTTTGAATATTCTTTGTGCTTAGTCTGTTCTTAGTCACTCAGTCGTATTTGACTCTTTGTGACCCCATGAATGTAGCCCACCAGGATCCTCTGTCCATGGGTTTCTCCAGGCAAGAATACTGGAGTAGGTTGCCATTTCCTACTCCAGAGGATCTTCCTGTCCCAGGGATCAAACCTGGGTCTCCTGCATTGCAGGCAGATTTTTACCAGTTGAGCTACAGGGAAGGCCTCAAACATTCTTTGGCATTGCCTTTCTTTGGGATTGGAATGAAAGTTGACCTTTTCCAGTGCTGTGGCCACTGCTGAATTTTCCAAATTTGCTGACATATTATGCAGTACTTTAACAGCATCATCTTTTACGATTTGAAATAGCTCAGCTGGAATTCCATCACCTCCACTAGGTTTGTTCATAGTAATATGCCCCCTAAGGTCCATTTGACTTCATGCTCTAGGATGTCTGGCTCTAAGTGAGTGACCAAACCATCATGGTTATCCATGTCATTGTGACTTTTTGTTTAGTTCTTCTGTGTGTTCTTGCCACCATTTCTTAATCTTTTATGCTTCTGTTAGGTCCTTATTCTTTCTGTCTTTTATCATGCCCATCTTTGAAATATTCCCTGAAGTGAGAGTGAAGTCACTCAGTCGTATCCGACTGTTTGCCACCCCACAGACTGTAGCCTACCAGGCTTCTCCATCAGTGGGATTTTCCAGGCAAGAGTAGCAGAGTGGGTTGCCATTTTCTTCTCCAGAGGATCTTCCCAATCCAGGGAATGAACCCAGGTCTCCTGCATTGCAAGCAAATGTTTTACCCTCTGAAGCACCAGGGAAGCCCCCAAAATGTTCCCTGGATGTCTCCAATTTTCTTGAAGACATCCATAGTCTTTTCCATTCTATTGTTTTCTTCTGTTTACTTGAATCATTTGTTTAAGAAGGTCTTCTTATTTCTCTTTGCTATTCTCAGAAGCTCTGCATTCAGTTGGGTGTGTCTTTCCATTTCTCCCTTGCCTTTCATTTCTCTTGTTTGCTCAGCTATTTGTAAAGCCTCCTCAGACAACCACTTTGCCTTTTTGCATCTCTTTTTCTTGGGGATGATTTTAGTCACTGTTTCCTGTACAATGTTAACAACCTTCTGCCCACTGCCCTTCAATGTTGGTGTTATATTTTGTTGATTACTATTGACAGCCAAACAAACTGTGCTTAAAAACATCAAGAACAATTTTTGTCCCAGCGCAAAAGGTGTTAATAAAAGGAGAAGACAGAAACTGACCACGAGAGAACTCATGGTTGAGTCATGAGAAAAAATAACAAAATCTTAACAAACAGAATAATTTTACCTTAAGGATTATGTAAAGAAAATTTATATTGTAAAATCTAGGTTTAAATCTACCCGATTATTCAAACATACTTTCACCTGCGCTTTTGAGTTAGTGCCCAGTCACTGAAGTTTTATTCAACATTGTTACAATAATTTTTCATTACATTTCTTCAGTGAAATATTTTTCATATTCCACAATCCTTCGCAAACACGAACAGTGCAGTTACATAGAGCCAAAGCATCATGCATTCCATATAAATCTTTGGTATGTGATTTATCCTTGTGACATCAAAAAGTAAAATCTAGGACACAAGTTGCCTTTTGGAGTATGGATCCTATATACAGCAAGGAATGCTGCTTCATTCATTTTCACTCCCAAGACTTTGACAAATGTCTAAAGTTAGGGAAAATCTATTTTGGTATAAGGCTTCCTGTAAACTGTATATACAAGATCTTCAGTTCTTTTCTTTAAAACTTAGAGATTGAAAACCTAAAATTTATATTAATATAGCTGTTGATAGGCTGATAATGTGGACACAGAGGAAAAAAAATACCAAATTGTAAACTGCAAAATGAATGAATGGAATTAACTGAGACTTAATTTCACTGTTTATGCCTAAGCTCTTTTTTTCATTGAAAGCTAGGTGAAATATGAGGATATATTTGGAGTTAAATTTGCCTACAGAGTATTTATTAGCCATAGAAGTGATTCTATAGTGTTTCTGTCTAAATCTGCTTGAAGATGTAGGCACATATCTATAATTGATGAGTTTTCTCCCTGGCCATCACTTCTTAAGACAGCACAATAGACTCTGTAACAGGAGTCTAGGCTTTCCCACCACCTTTGTTCATCTTTAAGTGAAGAATTTCGAGGCAGAGGTAAACATGGTAGTTGAGAAAGAAAGTCACATAATTTATTTCTGTGTGTGTGTGTGTGTGTGTGTGTGTGTGTGTGTGTGTGCACGTGCGCGCTCATGCGCGCACATGCACGCATGTGTGTTTATGGGTATTGAAACAGCAAAGATGAATAAAAATAAGGTTTCCCCAAATGACAGATTTGTAAGACATCAAATCTGAAAAATCCAGAATAGTTTTCCTTGAAGGCCTAGAAAGCTCATGTTGTACCCCAAGGCAATATAAGTAAAAGCAAAAATAAACAAGTGGACCCTAATCAAGCTTATAAGTTTTGGCACAGCAAAGAAAACTGTGAACAAAACAAAAAGACATCCTATGGAATGGGAAAAAATATTTACAAATGATGCAACCAGCAAGGGCTTAGTTTTCAAGAATATAAAACAGTTCATCTAGCTCAATAACCACCCAATCAAAAAATGGGCAGAAGACCTAAATAGGCATTTTTCTAAGGAAAACATACAGATGGCTAAGAGACACATGAAAAGATTCTCAACATAGCACGTTATTAGAGAAATGCAAACCAAAGGTACAGTGAGGTATCATCACCTCACACAAGTCAGACTGTGTGCTCAGTTGTGTCATAGAAGTCAGAATGATCACCATCAAAAAGTCTACAAATAATAAATGCTGGAGAGGGTGTGGAGAAAAGGAAATCTTTCTAAACTGTTGCTTGGAGTATAAACTGGTTCTGCCACTATAGAGAACAGTATAGATGTTTTTTGAAGAACTGAAAATAGAGTTAACATATGATCCTGCAATCCCATTCCTGGGCATATGTAGAAAAAAATTCTAATTCAAATATTTTTGCATGCCCATGTTCATAGCAGCATTATTTCCAATACCTAAGCCATGGAAGCAACCTAAATGTCTATAGACAGATGAATGGATAAAAATTTATATATATGTATAGATAGATAGGTATACATAGGGCTTCCCTGGTGGCTCAGTGGTAGAGAATCTGCTTGCCAATGTGGGAGGTGCAGGTACTATCCCTGTATTGAAAAGACCCCCTTGAGAAGGAAATGGCAACCCACTCTAGGATTCTTGCCTGGGAAATCCCATGGACAGAGGAGTCTGGCGAGCTATAGTTTACAAGGTCAAGAAAGAGTCAACATGACTTAGTGACAACAAGAAAACACACACACACACACACACACTTGTGAGTGCATCAGTCTAGGGTCACACAAGGTGACCTTCAGAGGTAGTTCAGGATTCTGAGGCACAAATCTAAAGGAGGAGAAACTCCATTTCCTCAGCTTTGCATCCCCTGTGCTAATGAGCGTGCTTTCACCTACCGTGTGCTCTTGAACTTCGGCAGACTGAACTGATCACCAGAGTAAAGTAACTTCAAGAATAAAATAAGATCCTTGGGCATGATACACATAAAGTCAATCCTTTGCTTGTAAGCCTAAGTCTGCCATCCTCTTCATTCTTGCAACTGGAGTTCCAGATGGAAGGCAGCACACCCCTCTTCTGGTGTAATCCCCTCACACAATGTGAAGCAACAGCAGAAAGCTCACTCTTTGTGTACAGTTCAGCAAAAACATTAACTACATAGCTCTTGCCAGGTAGATGGATAGATATAATAAGGTAGGAGGGGGTAAATAGAGCTCCTTTGATTCTGTTTCTGCCACATCCTTGAAATGTTTACCTTCTCAATGCCTTGCTCATCTCTCTGTAAAGTAAGAGTAATATTCATAAATCCATGCTAGGGAGTTTACAAGTCTCAAAAGCAAATGAAATTATTTTTTCTACCCACAAAATAGGCAGAAAGTTTCCATAAATATTTCTCCTCAAGACAAGCTCATAGCCAATTTCACATTTTTCTATGAGAAAAATATTGCTGTCCTAATAACCTGAATGCCTGAACCTTCCCCCATCTGGGGAGATGTATGCAGGCTGTAAAGATTCCCTGTGGCAAAATTCCCTTCCAAAGGAGTTCATCACACTCAGACCAGGAGGAAGATTTCAATATAGTTTATGTCACCCCAAAGCTTTCGTGGCAAATGTTAGAGCTGGTGTCTATTCCTGTTTTTAAAAGGTCTCAGACTTCATCCAGCTGTCATTCAAGGTCATATCATCATCTGTAGTTCAACAGTTCTTTTGCATGATATTTTAGATCCTCTTACTTAAAACAAAGACTTGTTTTGTTTTAATGCCTCTGAAGCTCTTGCTCTCCAGGCCCTTCTTGAAGATTAGCTATAATATTTGCATTGCTCTGTGACATTGGGAAAAAGAGCTATGTTGCTACAAACAGAAAATTATGAAGATGAGTCTTTCTTTGAAGAGGGATTTAAAAGGAACAGAGTGGAAGAAGACTTAAACAAAAAAACTGCAGACAACAAACATTGGCACAGACATTAATAGTAAATTAATAAGTAAAGTACGTGCTCAATTGCTTGTGGCTCCATGGACTGTAGCCCACCAGGCTCCTTTGTACATGGAATTTTCCAGGCAAGAATTCTGGAGTGGGTTGCTATTTCCTCTTCCAGGGTATCTTACTGATCCAAGGATAGAACCCATGTCTCTTATGTCCCCTGCATTGACAAGAGAGTTCTTCACCACTAGCACCACCTGGAAAGCTGAAATAAGTAAGGTTCATGGGAGACAAACAGGGATGAAGGCAGAGCTATTTTAGAAAAATCCTTTAAAGGTTTTAAAGGTGGAATCTGCAATAATTTAAATAAATGTGAGACATGAACACAAGTGCAAGTTTTGAGAAAATTCTGTCAGAATGCATTCTCTGAGGGCTTTTGTTGGCATTTTGATTGCTGTGAAAAGTTGGAGGAATCAGAGGTCTGGGCTGAACTAGTTGTCATGACTTAATATGAAAATGCATGCCTGGCAGATGCCTCCATCAGGATCAGAAGCTGAATAACCAATAAATCATGGAAGAAATCAAAATATGCATAGAAATGAAAGAAAATGAAAACAAAACAACCCAAAACCTGTGGGACACTGTAAGAGCAGGGCTAAGGGGAAAGTTCATAGCAATGCAGGCATACCTCAAGAGACAGGAAAAGGCAAACACATAACCTAACTCTACCCCTAAAGCAACTAGGAAAGGAAGAAATGGAGAACACCAGAGTTAGTAGAAGGAAAGAAATCTTTAAAATTAGGGCAGAAATAAATGCAAAAGAAACAAAAGAGACCATAGCAAAAATCAACAAAGCCAAAAGCTAGGTCTTTGAAAAGATAAATAAAGTTGAAAAACCAGTGTCAATGTATGGCAAAACAAATACAGTATTGTAATTAAAAAAATAAATAAATTTAATTATTAAAAAAATAAAATTAAATTAAAAAAAAAAGAAACAAAGGGAGAAAAATCAAATCAATAAAACTAGAAATGAAAATGGAGAAATCACAATAGAAAACAGAATTACAAAGGATCATAAGAGACTACTATCAGCAATTATATCCCAATAAAACGTACAATGTGGAAGAAATGGACAAATTCTTAGAAAAGTATAACTTTCCAAAACTGAACCAGGAAGAAATAGAAAATCTTAAGAGACCCATCACAAGCATGGAAATTGAAACTCTAATCAGAAATCTTTCAGCAAACAAAAGCCCAGGTCCAGACGGCTTCACAGCTGAATTCTACCAAACATTTAGAGAAGAGATAACACCTATCATACTCAAACTCTTCCAGAAAATTGCAGAGGAAGGTCAACTTCCAAACTCATTCTATGAAGCCACCATAACCTGAACACCAAAACCTGACAAAGATGCCACAAAAAAGAAAACTACAGGCCAATATCACCGATGAACATAGATGCAAAAATCCTTAACAAAATTCTAGCAATCAGAATCCAACAACATATTAAAAAGATCATACACCATGACCAAGTGGACTTTATCCCAGGGATGCAAGGATTCTTCAATATCTGTAAATCAATCAATGTAATATACCACATTAACAAATTGAAAAATAAAAACCATATGATTATCTCAATAGATTCAGAGAAAGCCTTTGACAAAATTCAACATCCATTTATGATTAAAAAAAAAAAAAACTCTCCAGAAAGCAAGAATAGAAGGAACATACCTCAACATAATAAAAGCTACACATGACAAACCCACAGCAAACATTATGGTCAAAAATTGAAAGCATTTCCCCTAAAGTCAGGAACAAGACAAGGGTGCCCACTTTCACCACTTCTATTCAACATAGTTCTGGAAGTTTTGGCAATGGCAATCAGAACAGAAAAAGGAATAAAAGGAATCCAATTGGAAAAGAAGAAGTAAAACTCTCACTGTTTGCAGATGACATGATCCTCTACATAGAAAACCTTAAAGACTTCACCAGAAAATTACTAGATCTAATCAATGAATATAGTAAAGTTGCAGGATATGAAATCAACACACAGAAATCCCTTGCATTCCTATACACTAATAATGAGAAAATAGAGAAATTAAGGGAACAAGTCATTTCACCATTGCAATGAAAAGAATAAAATACTTAAGAATATATCTACCTAAAGAAACTAAAGACCTATATATAGAAAACTATAAAACACTGGTGAAAAAAGTCAAACAGGACACTAAAAGATGGAGAAAAATATCATGTTCATGGATCGGAAGAATCAATATAGTGAAAATGAGTATACTACCCAAAGCAATCTATAGATTCAATGCAATCCCTATCAAGCTACCAACGGTATTTTTCACAGAACTAGAACAAATAATTTCACAATTTGTATGGAAATACAGAAAACCTCAAATAGCCAAAGCAATCTTAAGAAAGAAGAATGGAACTGGAGGAATCAACTTGCCTGACTTTACGCTCTACTACAAAGCCACAGTCATCAAGACAATATGGTACTGGCACAAAGACAGAAATATAGATCAATGGAACAAAATAGAAAGCCCTGAGGTAAATCCACACACCTATGCACACCTTATCTTTGACAAAGGAGGCAAGAATATACAATGGATTAAAGACAATCTCTTCAACAAGTGGTGCTGGGAAAATTGGTCAACCACTTGTAAAAGAATGAAACTAGAACACTTTCTAACACCATAGACAAAAATAAACTCAAAATGGATTAAAGATCTAAACTTAAGACCAGAAACTATAAAACTCCTAGAGGAGAACATAGGCAAAACACTCTCCGACATAAATCACAGCAGGATCCGCTATGACCCATCTCCCAGAGTATTGGAAATAAAAGCAAAAATAAACAAATGGGACCTAATTAACATTAAAAGCTTCTGCACAACAAAGGAAACTATCAGCAAGGTGAAAAGACAGCCTTCAGAATGGGAGAAAATAATAGCAAATGAAGCAACTGACAACTAATCTCAAAAATATGCAAGCAACTCCTGCAGCTCAATTCCAGAAAAATAAATGACCCAATCAAAAAATGGGCCAAAGAACTAAATAGACATTTCTCCAAAGAAGACATACAGATGGCTAACAAACACATGAAAAGATGCTCAACATCACTCATTATCAGAGAAATGCAAATCAAAACCACAATGAGGTACCATTCACACCAGTCTGCCATCCAAAGTCTACAAGCAATAAATGCTGGAGAGGGTGTGGAGAAAAGGGAACCCTCTTACACTGTTGGTGGGAATGCAAACTAGTACAGCCACTATGGAAAAGAGTGTGGAGATTCCTTTAAAACCTGGAAATAGAACTGCCTTATAACCCAGCAATCCCACTGCTGGGCATACACACCGAGGAACCCAGAATTGAAAGAGACATGTGTACCCCAATGTTCATCACAACACTGTTTATAATAGTCAGGACATGGAAGCAACCTAGATGTCCATCAGCAGATGAATGGATAAGAAAGCTGTAGTACATATACACAATGGAGTATTACTCAGCCATTAAAAAAATACATTTGAATCAGTTCTAATGAGGTGGATGAAACTGGAGCCTATTATACAGAGTGAAGTAAGTCAGAAAGGGAAACACCAGTACAGTATACTAACGCATATATATGGAATTTAGAAAGATAGTAACAATAATCCTGCATGCGAGACATCAAAAGAGACACAGATGTATAGAACAGTCTTTTGGACTCTGTGGGAGAGGGAGAGCGTAGGATGATTTGGGAGAAGGGCATTGAAACATGTATAATATCATATAAGAAATGAATTGCCAGTCTAGGTTCGATGCATGATACTGGATGCTTGGGGCTGGCGCACTGAGATGACCCAGAGGGATGGTACGGGGAGGGAGGTGGGAGGGAGTTCATGATGGAGAACATGTGTATACCTGTGGTGGATTCATGTTGATGTATGGCAAAACCAATACAATATTGTAAAGTAATTAACCTCCAATTAAAATAAATACATTTACATTAAAAAAAAAAAAAGCAGAAACATTATTTGCCGACAAAGGTCCATCCAGTCAAAGCTATGATTTTTCCAGTAGTCATGTATGGATGTGAGAGTCGGACTGTAAAGAAAGCTGAGCACCGAAGAATTGATGCTTTTGAACTGTGGTGCTGGAAAAGACTCTTGAGGGTCCCTTGAACTGCAAGAAGTTCCAAAATTCATCCTAGAGGAAATCATCCCTGAATATTCATTGGAAGGACTGATGCTGAAGCTGAAACTCCATATTTTGACCACCTGATGTGAAGAACTGATTCATTGCAAAAGACCCTGATGCTGGGAAAGATTGATGGCAGGAGGAGAAGGGAATGACACAGGATGAGATGGTTGGATGGCATCACCGACTCTAGGGACATGAGTTTGAGCAAGTTCTGGGGGTTGGTGATGGACAGGGAAACCCAGTGTGCTGCAGCCCATGGGGTTGCAAAGAATCAGACATGACTGAGTGACTGAACTGAACTGAATGCTTTTTAATTATTGTATGATGGTGGTAGGTATGAAACAAGAAATTGTTAAGAATCAAAGACATCTTGATATGTGTATATTTACGTCATTTTCTCACAAAAGACCTAAAGAACCTAGAAACATAAAGTTAGGGAATAAGGTGGATTCTCTGACATCATGTTAAGTCTTAGTAGACAAATTATTTTTATCCTGTATATGATAAACATCAATTTAAATCATACTGAGATTGTCTAAGGTTTTATTCAAGAAAATATGGGACCACAAATAAATACTAAAGAATCTAGTCTCTTGTGAAGTAAATACATATTAAGCATTGCACTTTCCAATCAGCTTTAAAAAGTCATATAAAACAATGCCTGCAACTGGGACCTCAGAAAATAATGCTGGCTGGAAACTAATTCTGTGTTATTATTCATCCTTCACCCTGTCCTGCAACATTGAGCAAGTCAAGAAATGTATTTTTTCTTTTTTATCTTACTTTACTTTAACTCTTATTTTAAAAATGGTGTATAAAATATAATTTTTACTTAACAAACATTTCCTAAATATGAGAATTTGTTGAGCTCTTGAGGAGGTAAATAAATTATAGCAAGTAAAAAGATAATGAAATTCACTATAATGATAGATTCTGGATATATCATCACTGCACTACATCATAAATAATAGTTTCTTCCTTGCACAGAATATCTTCCTGGTACTTCCAATAAATCTCTATCTCCTCTCTCCTTCAATGATAGATAACAAATAATGTTTCTTACGACAGATTCTGGGTTCAGAAGGCCTGTTTTCACCCTTCATACCACCCAACACTTCCATTTAGTTCACACTGTTGTGGGGTTTGTTGTTGTTGTTGTTGTTGTTAGGGGGAGAGGATACTAATCGTTTAACTTGTAAGTTCTTTCTTTTCTCTTTTTGGGCCAGGCCAAGTGGCATGTGGGATCTTAGTTTCCCCAACCAAGAATTTAACCCGGGCCCTAGACCTGTCTTTTGAGAAACCTGTATGCAGGTCAGGAAGCAACAGTTAAAACTGGACATGGAACAACAGACTGGTTCCAAATAAAAAAAGGAGGATGTCAAGGCTGTATATTGTCACCCTGATTATTTAACTTATATGCAGAGTACATCATGAGAAATGCTGAGCTGGAAGAAGCACAAGCTGGAATCAAGACTGCCAGGAGAAATATCAATAACCTCAGATATGCAGATGAGACCACCCTTATGGCAGAAAGTGAAGAGGAACTAAAAACTTCTTGATGAAAGTAAAAGAGGAGAGTGAAAAAGTTGCTTTAAAGCTCAACATTCAGAAAATGAAGATCATGGCATCTGGTCCCATCACTTCATGGGAAATAGATGGGCAAACAGTGGAAACAGTGTCAGACTTTATTTTCTGTGGCTCCAAAATCACTGCAGATGGTGACCGCAGCCACAAAATTAAAAGACGCTTACTCCTTGGAAGAAAAGTTATGACCAACCTAGATAGCATATTCAAAAGCAGAGACATTACTTTGCCAACAAAGGTCCATCTAGTCAAGGCTATGGTTTTCCAGTGGTCATGTACGGATGTGAGAGTTGGACTGTTAAGAAAGCTGAATGCCGAAGAATTGATGCTTTTGAACTGTGATGTTGGAGAAGACTCTTGAGAGTCCCATGGACTGCAAGGAGATCCAACCAGTCCTTTCTAAAGGAGATCAGCCCTGGGTGTTCTTTGGAAGGAATGATGCTAAAGCTGAAACTCCAGTACTTTGGCTACCTCATGTGAAGAGTTGACTCATTGGAAAAGACTCTGATGCTGGGAGGGATTGGGGGCAGGAGGACAAGGGGACGGCAGAGGATGAGATGTCTAGATGGCATCACCGACTCGATGGATGTGAGTCTGAGTGAACTCCGGGAGTTGGTGATGGACAGGGAGACCTGGTGTGCTGCAATTCATGGGGTCGCAAAGAGTCGGACATGACTGAGCGGCTGAACTGAACTGAACTGAACTAGTATTGAAAGTGCTGAGTCCTAACCACCAGATCACCAGGGCATTACCTTGTAAGCTCTTAATAAACTTAATCTACCTTCTGTCTTAATGGGCTTCATTTATTCATCAGTAACCAAAGCAAAGGGAAATAGAAGAAATTAAAATAATACTCAAGCACTGTCATTTCCTTCTTGCTGAATGTTTACAAAACTTTCTAAGCCCAACTTTCTCTCAAAGTCATGTCCAAACCCCAGTCATTTCCAAGACTCCAACTATTTCCTGTTTCAGTGACTCCAAGTGGACACATGCACCTCTCACAGCCCTCTTGGGCTCTGTGCACCTCATCATGGTGCCTTGTAGGCAACTTAACTTCAGTGTTTCAAAGGCCACTCTCCACTTTCCTCCCCCACAAATCTGGTGGGTTTTTTTTTGGCCCTTGTCTTGGTTAACAGCATCACTATTCACCCAGTGGCTGAGGCTGACAACTTGAGAGAAAGCTGATGGATGGGGAGGCAGCAGAAGAGAATTAGTGGGATGAATGGAGACCAGTCACTGTCCCTCCAACTTCTGCCTTCTCTGGATTTTCACTCACACCTCAGAAGACCAAGGGCTTGTCCACCTTCCCCGGGTTCCCTGTGACAGCCTCATGATCATGTTCTCAGTTTACAAGATCTTCCTTATTTCTTACTCTCTGTCCTGTGGCAAGCTTTATGATCCCAGAACACAGGTCTGATATAGAGCCTTTAGACAACTCCCACAGTGCTGTCTGACCTCCATTTCTTGCCGGTGTTTCCTGACACCATCTCTCCATTTATCCCCTCTAGTCACCTGGAGCCATTCATTTTTCTCTCCAAGTAGTGTCAACTTCTGACCTCTGCTCTTCTCTATCACACTTTCATTTCTCCTAGGAATGCCCCCTCCTTCCTCCCTGTCTAGCCCTCATTGATAGGGAAACAGTGGAAACAGTGTCAGACTTTATTTTCTGTGGCTCCAAAATCACTGCAGATGGTGACCGCAGCCACAAAATTAAAAGACGCTTACTCCTTGGAAGAAAAGTTATGACCAACCTAGATAGCATATTCAAAAGCAGAGACATTACTTTGCCAACAAAGGTCCATCTAGTCAAGGCTATGGTTTTTCCAGTGGTCATGTACGGATGTGAGAGTTGGACTGTTAAGAAAGCTGAATGCCGAAGAATTGATGCTTTTGAACTGTGGTGTTGGAGAAGACTCTTGAGAGTCCCATGGACTGCAAGGAGATCCAACCAGTCCTTTCTAAAGGAGATCAGCCCTGGGTGTTCTTTGGAAGGAATGATGCTAAAGCTGAAACTCCAGTACTTTGGCTACCTCATGTGAAGAGTTGATTCATTGGAAAAGACTCTGATGCTGGGAGGGATTGGGGGCAGGAGGACAAGGGGATGGCAGAGGATGAGATGTCTAGATGGCATCACCGACTCGATGGATGTGAGTCTGAGTGAACTCCGGGAGTTGGTGATGGACAGGGAGACCTGGCGTGCTGCAATTCATGGGGTCGCAAAGAGTCGGACACAACTGAGCAACTGAACTGACCTGGACTGAACGCCGCTCAAATGTCACCCACGTCACCTCTTCTTTGAAGAATTTATGAGCTCTCCAAAAATGTAACTGTTTTTCCCTTGGGCTCGCATAGCATTCTGTTGATCTGGCAGCAAAAGTTTTGTCAGATGGGATGCAGGGGTTCTCCTCTCTGAGTGAACTTACCTCCTTACTTACCAGGACCTTGACAGTGACCAGTACGTGCTTGTTAAGTGAATGGATGGACTTAATGAAAAACAGATGAATAGATGCACACAACTATCTACGTTGTTAGAATTGTATGGGGAAGGTTGATTTGGAGGCTACTTGTAAATGTGACTCTCTCATGCTCCTTGTGTTTCCAGCAGGATGCCACCATGGTGATTAACCCATCCTGAAGCTGCTTGCACACCTTAGCTGGGTAAACAATGTCTGATCTGTAGAAAGTCAACATAAATGAGATTGAGAGTTACATACTGAACACATATCACACATCAGAATCTGTGGGTAGGTCCATAAAAATGAAATTCCCAATGCCCACAGCAGACCCACAAACACTACATTATTATTATTAAACTCTTGAGTATACCTACTTGCCAGCTCAGCCCTATTCCATAGTCTGAAATATCTGGGAGCCAGTGTACTTCCAGCTCTAAGATGTTTCAGAGATGACTGGTGGTTGGAACCAGGAGGAAAGTATTCATGAAGGAGGAGAAAGACATCAGGTGGTCTCTGAAGAATGAGTGGGATTTGGTTGATGGAATAGAGAGGGCAGGCAAAGCACTTCATGCAGGCAAACTGGGAATAACCAAAGTGCCCACTGACAGATGAATGGATGAGGAAGATGTGACATGTATATATAATGAGATACTCCTCAGGTGAAAAAGAATGAAGAAATGCCATTCACAGCAACATGGACGGACCTAGAGATTATCATAGTCAGTGAACTAAGTCAGAAAGAGAAAGACAAGTATCATATGATACTGCTTCTAAGTGGAATCTTAAAAAATGACACAAATGAACTTATTTACAAAACAGAAACAGACTCACAGACTTAGAAAACAAACATGGTTATCAAAGGGAAAAGGCAGGGGGAGGAATGAATTAAGAGTTTGGGATTAAAATGTACACACTGTTATATATAAAATAGATAATCAACAAGGACCTACTGGATAGCATAGGGAACTCCAGTCAGTATTCTGTAACAACCTATAAGGGAAAAGAATCTGAAAAAGAACAAATATAAGTATATGTATAACTGAATCATTTTGCTGTACACTTGAAATTCAGTTCAGTCGCTCAGTCATGTCCAACTCTCTGAGACCCCATGAATCGCAGCACGCCAGGCCTCCCTGTCCATCACCAACTCCCGGAGTTCACTCAGACTCATGTCCGTCGACTCAGTGATGCCATTCAGCCATCTCATCCTCTGCTGTCCCACTCATTATAAATCAGCTGTGACTGTGTGTACTCAGTCCTTCAGTCATGTCCAACTCTGCAACCCAATGGACTGTAGCCTGCCAGGCTCATCTGCCTGTGGATTTTCCAGGCAAGAATACTGGAGTGGGTTGCCATTTCCTTCTCCAGGGAATCTTCCCAACCCAAGGATCGAACCCATGTCTCCTGCACTGCAGGTAAACTCTTTACTGCTGAGTCACCATGGAAGCCCATTACTTCACCTGTGTGTGTGTGCTAGTCACTTAGTCATGTCCAACTCCTTGCAACCCCATGAACTGCAGCTCACCAGGCTCCTCCGGCCATGGAATTCTCTAGGCAAGAATACTAGGGTGGGTTGCCATTCTCTTCTCCAGTAAATCAACTATACCCCAATATAAAATAAAAATTAAGTTTTTCAAAGGCTTTTTGTAAAGATATGGTGGTAGGAAGAGGCACTGGGTATGTCAAAGGAACTTATCAACATGGCTGAATAGACAGGCTGATGAAGAGGCACTTGGCATTCTGAGTTGGGGCCATGTTTCCTAGAGTCCACAATAGTGTTTAAGTAAGGGAATATGCTTCCCTGGTAAGTAAGGGAATGGGCTTCCCTGATAGCTCAGTTGGTAAAGAATCCTCCTCCAATGCTGGGAACCCTGGTTGGATTCCTGGGCATGGAAGATCCACCTGGAGAAGGGATAGGCTACCCACTCCAGTATTCTGGCCTGGAGAATTCCAGGAATTGTATAGTCCATGGGGTTGCAAAGAGTTGGACAGGACTGAGTGACTTTCACTTTCAAGGGAATATGTATAGTGAAGGTATGCTTTTTAAAAGTTTTCAAGGGTGTATCAGATAACCTTCCTTCTAATTGCCTAAAGAATGTAAATAGAGAGGAGAAGGACATGGCAACCCACTCTAGCATTCTTGCCTGAGAAATCCCATGGACAGACAAGTCTGGCAGGCTGCAGTCTGTGAGGTCAAAAAGAGTCAGACACAACTTAGCGACTAAACAGCAACGGCAAAAATCATCTGTCTTACTAACCGCAAGGCCACATCTTTCTTTCTAAACAATAGCAGAACCACCACTGGACTTCCCTGGTGGTACAGTGGATAAGAATCAGCCTGCCAATGCAGGGCACACAGGTTTGATCCCTGGTCCGGGAAGACTCCATCTGCCACAGGGCAGCTAAGCCAGTGTGCCACACCTCCTGAACCCACGTTCCACAGCACTGAGCCCTGTGAGCCCAGGGCCTGTGCTCCGCAACAGAAGCCACTGCACCGAGAAGCCATGCACTGTACCTGGAGAAAAGCCCCACTGTCCACAGCTAGAGGCAGCGCATGTGCAGCGATGAAGGCCCAGTGCAACCAAAAGCGAATAAAATAAATACAGCTTTAAGAGTAGCACCAGCACAGAACCTCCTAGTTACCCAACTCAGTGAACTCTAGATCTTTCAGTGCTATACCTTAAAATATTCCCACGTTTAATTCTCTTTAAAATGTGAAAAATTGTAAGAGTGAGTCATCACATGCAAAAATAACTCTGATGTCAATACAGGTCACCTGTATCTGGCTGTAGCAGCTAATATTGAGGCAGAGGACAGTAAAATTAAGCACTTCATGGGGTTTTACTCATTCTTCATTCAAACATTTGGGTGTCTAGTGTGTGGCAGAAACTGGCTTAGGTGTTCGTTTCATTCATTCAGTTCAGTTCAGTTGTGTCTGACTCTTTGCGACTCCATGGACTGCAGCACACCAGACCTCCTGTCCATCACCATTTTATTCATTGACATATATCAAAGATCCAACCAACCACCACCCACCTACTCATCAATGAAACTAACTTTGGGAAGAAGGAGGGGTGCAGAGGTAGGAACAAGATGAGGACAAGCATCTTATTAGAGGCAATTTCCCTCTTATATTAGCTGAAACGTTAAAATTACAGTTAACGCTTTCTGTCATAAGATTAACAAGCGCTGAAGAGGACCTGTTGCCTGAATTCCCTTTACAACAGCTACAGCAGTAGCCTTCTTACTTTTGCTTGTTTTTTTTCCACCAACTGTCCTTAAGCCGGAGAAGGAAATGGCATCCCACTCCAGTGTTCTTGCCTGGAGAATCCCGGGGATGATGGATCCTGATGGGCTGCCGTCTATGGGGTCGCACAGAGTCGGACACAACTGAAGCGACTTAGCAGCAGCAGCAGCAGTCCTTAAGCCAAAAGCTAGTTCCTTATGCTTTCTCTATTTGATCAAGCTGTGCTCTGTAGGGCACCTCAAAAATAAGTCTATTTCCCACATGTAACAGTCTTTCAAATTTGTCTGTGTGTATATATTTATATGGGGTTAGTAAGATATATATATATATATATATATATATATATATATCTGTTTTAAATCCATTTATCTGTCAGTGGACACGTGGGTTGATTCCACCTTTTAGCTCTTATTGTTTAATTTTGCATGTATACTTAAGAAGAATGTGTATTTTGTTGTTGGATATTTTATATTGGGGTATAGGTGATTTGCCTGGAGAAGGGAATGGCAATCCAGAACACTCTACCTGGTTTGTGTTGTTAAAGTCCTCTAGTTCCTTACTTCTGTCTGGTTTTTCTATCCAGTATTGAGGGTGAGATATTTATTTCTCCAATTCTTATTGTAGAGTTGTATTTCTCTTTTCAATATTATCAAATTTTACTTCATATATTTTCCCAGTTTTAACAGCATATAATTGACAAAAGAAGTTGTATATATTTAAAAACTAAACTGAGAATGTAGACAGAAGATCTGTTCCAGGAAGGGAACTATCACCACAGATGAGTGTAGTGTACAGTAGGCATGGAGACAGGGAGGAGCCCAGTAAAGTCTGTTTTCTAAAGTTCATCTCTGTTTCTCATTGTCTCTGCTTGACCCAGCAAACATTTAAGGAACAAACGCTTTGCTATCTTCACGTGAAGTGCCTTTCTTCCCTTTGAAGTCCTAAACCACTACCCCTAATGTTCTTTTTGTCTTTAGCTGAAGATGGTATTTAAGGCTAGGGCTTCAGTCATTTGGGGAGTTAGTTTTCCTAGGCCTCTCTCTTGTATGTGCGTGCTAAATTGCCTCAGTCGTGTCCAATTCTTTGCAACCCTATAGACTCTAGTCCACCAGGCTCTTCGGCCCATGACATTTTCCAGGCAAGAATACTGGAGTGGCTTGTCATGTCCTCTTCCAGTGGATCTTCCCAACCGAGGGACTGAACCCACATCTCTTTGGTCCCCTGCATTGACAGGCAGGTTCTTCACCACTAGCACCACCTGGCAAGCTGCCATATATACTTGTTCCCAAACTTTTATTTTCTTCCGTTAATCTGTCTCATGTCGATTTAATTCTGAAACTAGCAAGAAGAATCTAGATGGGTACAGGACAATGTCTTTCTGCCCAACACCAACAAAAATTTGACTGCAATAAAGTCCTGAAGTGAGGACAATCAGGCTTAGAGTTAGGGTGGTGGCAGAGAATGGAAAGGAAGAAGCAGAAGCAAGGAGCAAAGTCAGTGAGGGAAGTAGAGCCTGGTGGGACACAGACCATGGGAAGGAGCATGAAGTGTAACTCCAAGAGAAAGGATGATACAACCTTCAGAGACAGAATCCTGGAAAGAAAGCAGGCTGATATGAAAGAAGAAAGCTTGGTTTGTAATTATTTGGGGTCTAATTTAAAAGCACTATAGAGAACAGGACTGCTGCTCAGAGAGAAGACACACTAGAAATAGGAATTTCAGAATCATGTTTATAGAAATAATGGCTAAAGCTATGGGAATGTTTGAGGTTTCCAAGAGAAGGCATAGTAAGAGAGGAGCTAGGAATGTCTGCAGTCAAAAGTAGGAACATAAAAGGTGCCAAAAAAGAGCCTTAGGATGTGAGCAGGACCACAAATGTAACATCACTTAGACCAGGATGGAAAACCTCTCAAGGGTCAGATTGAATGCTGGATACAAATATGAAAAATATAGCATGGAAAAACTGATAGCATTTGATCATGATGTCACAGATGATCTGAGAAAGTGTAGTTTCTGCAGATGTGGAGGTCAGAACAGAGGATGGCCACCATGGGGCTTAGTTAGTCGTTGGAGAATCTTCCTGTGAAAATAAAGATGAACAGTCCAAGCTGGAGAACGAACCAAAGCATATCAGGAAGTCTGAACCTCTAGAGTGTGATGGCAGAGAGCAGGAAATCTGTGTTGAACAGATGACAAGCTAGAAACAAGAGCAGCTCTGTCTAGAAATAAAAGGCTTAGCATCTCCTCCTTGCTTTGCACCCTGTGGCTGTAGGATGGAAGCATCCTTTCACTCTATGGCCTCAGTTCTCTGCACACAGTGCGCTGGGAGCAATCCTGCCCAGGTCTCCACCCCAGGGCCCAGTGTCGTTACTGGCAAACGCACTCAGACGGCTGCTTATCAGGAGAGATGGCATAATTCGTTCTCAGGATGCTTTGACCCATGAGTCACACGTGTTGCTTCTCTAGTCACTTCCGCTGATGGCAAAGAAAGGATTTATAAGAATAAGGGACAAAATGAGTTTCAGAGGAATAAATATCTTATTTTCTTATAAATGTGGCCCAAGCTTCTTGAGCAAACAGAATTTTTCTATAGTGGGTGCACATCCTCAGATTCCTCTGAGGAGGGGATGTGGCATGCAGCGCAGACAGACAGGTCAGGAAAGAAACTCCTGGAGATAGGGGAGAGCAGGTGAGGGGAGAGGGGTGACCCTCTGCCACAGGCTAGGACCCCGTGGCACTCACCACGTGTCCCCGCGTCTATATTTCCTCATTAGTTAAATGATAAAACAGCACAAACCTCACCTAACTAGGTGTTGTAACCAATGTACAACAGTAACATTTGCTGCAAATGACTTAAGAACATTCTGTGTTACTGAAACGGGTACAGCTGTTTGCCACTTGAAAGCCAGTAGTTAGGCAATATTCGTAGAAAGGAGTGGTTGCTTTATTTTGGAGACTGGCAACCAGGGGAGAGAGCAGATTTGTGTTCAAAGGCAAACTAGCTCCTACTGATCAGTGGGCAAGAGTTTTTATTAATAAAGGGGAGTTTCAGAGGCATATAGAAGAGGAGACAGCTACTTACACAATAGCACGGTCAGTTCTGACAGACATGCCAGACAGTCATTTTCACTGTTTTCAGTAAAGTTGATCTTTAGTTCTAAGGTTGTTTTTTTCCCATTTCCTTGGGACCAGTTCTTAGAATTGTGACAGCTTAGGTCCATAAGGTCACAGACTGAAGTGACTTAGCACACACGTATGTCATAGCTACAGTCTGGTTATAATGTAGATAACTTTTTCCAGCTGGTGGGGGTTTTAGTATCTAAAAACAGCTCAAAGGATATGGCTGAGTATTATCTATAGCCCTTGAGAAAGAACTAAAGGTTTTTTATTTTATTTAATGACCGAACTATTATTATTTGGTCCTGTTTGACTGCTTTCTTTCCTTTGCATCCACATTTTCTCACTTCTGTGATTAAATTCATTCTTTGGCTAAAGGTTTTCTGCAGACAAAAGGCAGATTGAGGACCTGGGGGAGTCTGTCCAAGGAAGGCCCCATATGTTTTATCATGTGTGATTCCTTAAATATCTTCATTCTGCAATCATCATCTTGGTGCAATTAATTTAGACAAGTTATATATAATCAAGCAAGTTATGCCCAGGGACTTCCCAGGTGGCGCTAGCAGTAAAGAACCTGCCTGCTGAAGCAGGAGATGTAAGAGACAAGAATTCAATCCCTGGGACTGGAAGATCCCCTGGAGGAGGGCGTGGCAACCCACCCCAGTATTCTTGCCTGGAGAATCCCATGGTCAGCGGAGCCTGGCAGGCTACAGTCCACAGGGTTGCAAAGAGGCAGACACAACTGAAGCAACTGAGCGTGCACACATGGAGGGCATGCACGGCACTCTAAGGTGCGGGGTGGAGCGGAGGAGCAGGGGTGCCCAAGGACACCATGTTGCGGTCCACTGGTTCTTTCCTCTGATGCACTGGTTGTTTATGCAGACCTGCTGAGCGAGCAATCGTGAACAAAGACAGATGTGGCTCTTCCTCAAAGAGGCCTCAGACTAGTGAGGGTGCAGGAGTCATCTTGTGTGGCATTATTGCAGTAAGTCAGACAGTCCTTGGGGCTTGGGAAAGTTGGTGATCGCAGATGTGCCCTAGCCTGGTTGATCACAGCTGAGGTAAGGTAACTGGTAAGAATTGACCACCTGGCCAGGGAGGTTGGGACCAAAGGGAACAGCAGGGCAGAGGGAGGGAGCACAGCATCTCAGAGCAGCCAAAGAGTGACTGGGGCATTTGGAGCTCAGAAGGAGAGGGGGAGAGTGACGGGCATCTGAGCAGGGTGCGCAGCCCCAGGACAGGGAGGGGACAGTGATCAGATTTGCCCTTCGCAGGCCCTGTTGCCGTCCTTGCCGAGACTAGTCTGGGGAGACGCCCGCACTCTATCAATGCCAAGCTGGGGGTGTCAGCTGAGGCCCTGGAGCCTAGAGGCTGCTGACTGGAGAACGCTCAGACTTCCATAAAGTAAACAGAAGGACAAAGACGCATAGGCCACGTGGCACCTAAGTAACGAGGCGGGTCTTGAGTGCCAGCAACTGGGCCACAGCGGCCTCTTCCCGAGCAGCAGTGAGAGATGCTTTCTAGCCAAACCTCCAAGGGCAGGACTGCTGACCTGGAGAACAGAGCCAGGGCCACAGGTGTGTTCTCCCTTACTCTGTGGGTGTGAAGCCATGACAAGTTCCCAGGGATGACAAAGGAGAGGACCTGCAGGTCTCCGCCACGGTCTCCAGAGGCGGGGCTTCCAGCCATTCCAATTTTTCAAAGAGGAAGTGCCATTCTTTGTGATACATCTGTAGAATCATAGCAAATAACACAGGGAACACGGGGATTCATTCCTCCAGGATGAGCTCAAACCCCTGAAGGAGGCAGCCTGTGTAACAGCACACCAGCTTTGCAGAGGCACAGAGAGCTTTGCAGACCTCCCCTGGACATTATCATTCTCCAGGAGAAAGAAATAGGCCCTGTTGCTCTCCTGGGCCCCGCACCAGCTCCTTCTACAGCTTCTCTTTGACAAACAGCCAGGCTCTCCAAACTTGGAACTGGACAAAGTCCATGAGTATCCTTAGCAGTTCCAGCAGGAATTGGGGATTTTCAATACTTCCTCCAAAAAACAGCCCACATTTCCCTTGTGCATACCACTATGCTATTGCTTGGAAAGTGAAAGCACTTCTAAAGACAGCGGCAGGATCAGGTCAGAAACAATATGTAAGTAAAACATTATTTTACTTGTCTAAGCTGATAACTAATTCTATCTGACTATCAAAGTGGTACCAGGAATAATCTTCAGAGCTTTGTGGGTTTTAAAACTCAAGTTCTGTGAAGTCACAAAACCAAATCAGCATCAATAAACTTTTGTATCCTGGCTCCCACAGTCAGGTGAGCCTCAACCCAAACATGATCTGCAATAATCACCAGAAGGCTTGTTGTTTCAGGAGAGCACAGAATGCTCAGAGAACTCAGAGTTCCTTAGAACCATCTCTGGGAGCAGACCTGTCAGCTGAATCTCCTGCTTATGGAGAACACTGGGTGAATCACCTTTATTTCAAACCCACGTTTATTTTAGTTAAGGTAGAAACTTTGCAATAGCCTCTTTTCTTTGCCTGGCCTAAATACAATGAGTTCATTGTAGACCTTATACTTCTGAAATTGCTTTTCAAAGTGTGATTCATACAAATCATTTTAAAGTAATTTACTGAAGAATCTTATGGGAATTCTGGGGCTCTGGGAAGGCTGCCCCAAGAGATGCTACTTTGGCACGTGGATGATTTTGAGCTGAAAACAGTCAAGGCTCAAAAGATTCAGGAAGAACCTTTGATCTTCCCCTAACAACCCATAAGAATTTCAGAAACGAGGCCTGTTCCAAGAAGACGCCTTCACCCCAGTTAGCTATAGTGAAGTACTGGGTGTAATGAACAGGGAGAAACTCAGCAACACCCACTAGATCAGACTCCTCTCTGAGTCCCCTTGTGTTTGAATGGCCCAGAAACACTTGTTTACCAAACATTAACTCTTTTTATCTTCTGTGAGTTACCTTACTTCCTCTTGAAGCCTTGTATCCTCAGCTCTTCCTTGGTTTGCTGTCTTTGGAATCCTTCATATTTACACGAATTCCAGTGCACACTTAATACATTTGATCTTCTCCTGCTAATCTCCTTTATTCCATTTTATTTGCTAATCAGAAGATCTGAGAGGGCCAAAGAGGGGAACTCATTTTTTGGAGCAGCTACTGTAGGGTCACACAGAATGGTGGAGTAGAAAGACATGTGTTCATCATGTCTTGTGAGAACTCCGAAATTGCAACTAACCACTGAACAATCAACAACAGAAGAATGTAGTATCCCCACAAAAAGATACCCAACATCCAAGGGCAAAGGAGAAGCCCCAACAAGATAGCAGGAGTGGAGAAATTGTGTTTAGCATCAAATTCCATACCTGCCAGAAATGCTCGAAGGGCTCAAACAAAACCTTGTACATTCCAGGACCCAGGGACCCCACAAGAGACTGAGTCAGACTGGCCTTTGACTGCTTGAGTGCCACCTAAAGAGGCATGGGTTGGCAGTGGCCTGATGCAGGGACAGGGGCTCTGGCTGCAGCAGACCTGGGAGGTGCAGCATGTGGCATCAGTCCTCTTGGAGGAGTTCGTCATCAGCCCCACCATAGAGCCACCAAGGAGACAACCCACAAACTGGAGAACAACTATACCAAAGAAGTTGTCAAAATGTTGCCAAGCTTCTAGGGCACACAACAGACTTCCCAACTTGGGGATCCCACAAAGGGACTGAAAAACCCAGAGAATTTGACTTTGAAGGCCAGTGGGATTTGATTAAAGAAATCCCACAGGGCTAGGGAAACAGACTCTTTGAGAGCACAGACAAAATCTTGTGTGCACAAGGACCCAAGAGAAAAGAGCACAGACCTCTCAAAAGACTGAGCCAGCCTTGCATCAATTCAGTTCAGTTTCAGTTGTGTGCAACTCTTTGCAACCCTATGGCCTGCAGCATGCCAAGCCATCCTGTCCATCATCAACTCCTGGAGTTTACACAAACTCATGTCCATTGAGTTGGTGATGCCATCCAACCATCTCATCCTCTGTCATCCCCTTCTCTTCCCACCTTTAATCTTTCCCAGCAACGGAGTCTTTTCAAATGAGTTAGTTCTTCATGTCAAGTGGCCAAGTATTACAGCTTCAGCACCAGTCCTTCCAATGAATATTCAGGACTGATTTCCTTTAGGATTGACTGGTTTGATCTCCTTGCAGTCCAAGGGACTCTCAAGAGTCTTTTCCAATAACACAGTTCAAAAGCATAAATTCTTTGGTGCTCAGTTTTCTTTACAGTCCAACTCTCACACCCGTACATGACTACTGGAAAAACCATGGTTTTGACTAGACGGACCTTTGTTGGCAAAGTAATGTTTCAGCTTTTTAATATGTTGTCTAGGTTGGTCATAACTTTTCTTCCAAAGTGCAAGTGTCTTTTAATTTCATGGCTGCAGTTAACATCTGCAGTGATTTTGGAGTCCTCCAAAATAAAGTCTGATACTGTTTCCATTGTTCCCCACTCATTTGCCATGCAGTGATGAGACTGGATGCCATGGTCTTAGTTTTCTGAATGTTGAGTTTTAAGCCAGCTTTTTCACTCTCCTCTTTTATTTTCATCAAGAGCCTTCTTAGATCTTCTTTGCTTCCTGCCATAAGGGTGGTGTCATCTGCATATCTGAGGCTATTGATATTTCTCCCTGAAATCTTGATTCCAGCTTGTCCTTCATCCAGCCTTGCATTTTGCATGATGTACTCTGCATATAAGTTAAATAAGCAGGGTGACAGTATACAGCCTTGATGTACTCCTTTACCGATTTGGAACCAGTCTGTTGTTCCATGTGCACTTCTAACTGTTGCTTCTTGACCTGAATACAGATTTCTCAGTAAGCAAGTAAGGTTGTCTGGTATTCCTATCTCTTGAAGAATACAGGTGTTTTTGTTTGTTTGTTTGTTTGTTTGTTTTTGTGATCCAGAGTCAAAGGCATTGGAGTAGTCAATACAGCAAAATAGCAGACTTGCCTGTGAGTGTCTGAAAGTCTCTGGTAGAGGTGTAGGTCGACGGTGGCCAGCCATGGGTTCAAGAACACTCAATACAACTGTCCTCAGAGCCATGCTGACATAAGCCAATTTGAAGGAAGTCATCATTACTGCCTTTATCCCTACCATAGTTTGGCCTCAGATCAAACTACAGGGAGGGAACACAGCCCCACTCATCAATAGAAAGTTGGATTAAATATTTACTAAGCATACCCTGCCCTTCAGAGTAAGACCAAGATTCTGCCACAGCCAGTCCCTCCCATCAGGAAGCTTCCACAAGCCTCTTATCCTTATCCATCAAAGGCCAGACAGAATGACAACCACAATCACAGAAAAATAACCAAACTGATACATAGATTAGACCCTTATCTAGCTCAGTGAAACTATGAGCAATGCCCTGCAGGGCCACTGAAGATGGACAGGTCATGGTGGAGAGTTCTGACAAAATGTGGCCCACTGGAGAAGGGAATGGCAAATCACTTCAGTATTCTTGCCTTGAGAACCCCATGATCATTATGAAAAGGCAAAAAGATAGGACACTGAAAGATGAACTCCTCAGGTCAGTAGGTGCTCAGTATACTACTGGAGGTCAGTGGAGAAATAACTCCAGAAAGAAAGAAGGGATGGAGCCAAAGCAAAACCACACCCAATTGTGGGATGGGACTGGTGATAGAAGCAAGGTCTGATGCTGTAAAGAGCAATATTGCATAGGAACCTGGAATATTAGGTCTATGAATCAAGTCAAATTGGAAGTGGTCCAACAGGAGATGGCAAGAGTGAAAATTGACATTTCAAGAATCAGTGAACTAAATGGACTAAAATGGGGAATTTAATTCAGATGATCATATATCTACTACTGTGGGCAAGAATCCCTTAGAAGAAATGGAGGAGCCTTCATAGTCAATAAAAGAGTCCAAAATGCAGTTCAGTTCAGTTCAGTCACAAGTTGTGTCTTACTCTTTGCAACTCCATGAATCGCAACATGCCAGGCCTCCCTATCCATCACCATCTCCCAGAGTTCACTCAGACTCATGTCCATCGAGTCGGTGATGCCATCCAGCCATCTCATCCTCTGTCGTCCCCTTCTCCTCCTGCCCCCAATCCTTCCCAGCATCCGAGTCTTTTCCAATGAGTCAACTCTTCACATGAGGTGGCCAAAGTACCAGAGTTTCAGCTTTAGCATCATTCCTTCCAAAGAACATCCAGGGCTGACCTCCTTCAGAATGGACTGGTTGGAGCTCCTTGCAGTCTAAGGGACTCTCAACAGTCTTCTCCAACACCACAGTTCAAAAGCATCAATTCTTCAGTGCTCAGCCTTCTTCACAGTCCAATTCTCACATCCATACATGACCACTGGAAAAACCATACGCCTGACTAGATGAACCTTTGTTGGCAAAGTAATGTCTCTGCTTTGAATATACTATCTAGGTTGGTCATAACTTTTCTTCCAAGGAGCAAGCATCTTTTAATTTCATGGATGCAGTCACCAAAATGCAGTACTTGATGCAATCTCAGAAATGACAGAATGATCTTTGTTTCCAAGGCAAGCCATTTAATATCACAGTAATCCAAGTCTATTACGCCCCAACCACAAACGCTGAAGAAACAGAAATAGAATGGTTCTGTGAAAACTGTGAGAGACTAGCTGCCAATAGAGACCACCAGTCGGAGTTCAGAGAAAAACAGTTTATTGGCAATTTCGGATCCGGGCCCCCACCAAGCCAATCGAAGGTGGGGAGCCCCAGAACACCCGCTTTGGGAGCCTTTTATCCTATTGTGCAGGGGAGGAGGGGGACCAGGCTACTCGGCAGAGCATGATTGGTGGGCAGGCAGGTAAGGTTTATGTAACCGTTGGTGACAATTTGCAGTTAGCGTCGAGTCCCTGTTTCCTAGAGCTAGATCCTGTTTCTTAGGTTGCAGAGCAAACATTGCAGTGACACACCTGGTATCCATTGTTCCCTTTAAAATTTTGGGGCTTTCTGTCCCAGTAAAGCTGACCTAGTATTCAACTCCCTGGGAAACATTTTACTTCCTTCTTCATTTTCTTCCTCCTTGAGAATTCCAGACTCCTCTCTCCTTGGAGACCCCTAGACTTCTTATCAACCTGCCTAGGAAATGACTCTCTTTCAAAAACCTACAAGACCTTCTAGAACTAATACCAAAAAAAAAAAAAAAAGATGTCCTTCTCAACATAGGAGACTGAAATGCAAAAGTAGGAATCAAGATATACCTGGAGTAACAGGCAAGTTTGGCCTTGGAGTACAAAATGAAGCAGGGCAAAGGCTGACAGAGTTTTGCCAAGAAAATGCACTGGTCAAAGCAAACTTCCTCTTCTAACAACACAAGAGACAACTCTACACATGGACATCACCAGATGGTCAATAGTGAAATCAGATTGATTCTATTCTTTGCAGCTGAAGATGGAGAGGCTTCATACAGTCAGCAAAAACATGACCAGGAGTTGACTATGGCTCAGATCATGAACTCCTTATTGCCAAATTCAGACTTAATTTGAAGAAGGTAGGGAAAACTAGACCATCCAAGTATGACCTAAACCTAATCCCTTACAGTTGTACAGTGAGTGAGTGAAGTTGCCCCATGACCTATAGCCTACCAGGCTCCTCCATCCATGGGATTTTCCAGGCAAGAATACTGGAGTGGGTTGCCATTTCTTTTTCCAGGAGATCTTCCCGACCCAGGGATTGAACCCAGGTCTCCTGAATTTTAGGGAAACGCTTTACTGTCTGAACCACCAGGGCAGTCCAATTATACAGTGGAGGTGACAAATAGATTCAGAGATAAGATCTGATAGGAGGAGTGGCTGAAGATCTATGGACATAGCTTTGGAACATTGTTCAGGAGGTGATGATCAAAACCATCCCTAGGAAGAAGGAATGCAAAAGGCAAGATGGCTGTCTGAGGAAACCTTACAAATAGCTGAAAAAGAAAGAGAAATGAAAGACAAAGGAGAAAAGGAAAGGTATATTGATCTGAATACAGAGTTACAAGAATAGCAAGGAAGGATGGGTTAAAAAAAAAAAAGCCTTCCTAAGAGTCCCTTGGACTTCAAGAAGATGCAACAAGTCCATTCTAAAGGAGATCAGCCCCGGGATTTCTTTGGAAGGAATGATGCTAAAGGTGAAACTCTGGTACTCTGGCCACCTCATGAGAAGAACTGACTCATTGGAAAATACTTTGATGTTGGGAGGGATTGGGGTCAGGAGAAGAAGGGGACGACAGAGGATGAGATGGCTGGATGGCATCACCGACTCAATGGACATGAGTTTGAGTGAACTCCGGGAGATGGTGATGGACAGGGAGGCCTGGCGTGCTGTGATTCATGGGGTTGCAAAGAGTCGGACACGACTGAGTGACTGAACTGAACTGAAGTAATAAATGGGCTTCCCTAGTGGTTCAGAGGGTAAAGTGTCTGTTTGCCATGGGGGAGACACAGGTTCAATCCGTGGGTTGGGAAGATCCCCTGGAGAAGGAAATGGTAACCCACTCCAATACTCTTGCCTGGAAAATTCCATGGACAGAGCAATATGGTAGGCTACAAGTCATGGAATCTCAAGGAGATTGCCCATGATGAAGCAACTTCACTTCTAATGAATCAGGCTACTTGCCACATCTTGATGTGAGGTCATCTGACAGTACGTTTCATCTCTTCAGGGTAAAAAGAGGTGTGGCCATCCACAGGAAGCCTGGTGTGCTGCAGTCCATGGGGTCTCAAAGAGCTGGACACAACTGAGCAACTGAACTGAAGTAATAAATTCAAAAAAATAGCAGAGAATAATTGAATGGGAAAGACAAGAAATCTCTTCAAGAGAATTAGAGATGCCAAGGGAACATTTTATGCAATGATGGGCACAATAAAGGACATGAATGGAATGGACCTAACAGAAGCAGAAGATATTAAGAAGAGGTACCAATAATACAAAGAAAAGCTGTACAAAAAAGGTCTTCATGACACAGATAACCATGATGGTATGATCAATAATGTAGAGCCAGACATCCCAGAATGTAAAGTCAAGTGGGCCTTAGGAAGCATCACTATGAACAAAGCTAGTGGAGATGATGGAATTCTAGCTGAGCTATTTCAAATCCTAAAAAAATGAAGCTGTGAAAGTGCTGCAGTTAATATGCCAGAAAATTTGGAAAACTCAGCAGAGGCACCAGGACTGGAAAAGGTCAGTTTTCATTCCAATCCCAAAGAAAGGCGATACCAAAGAATGTTCAAACTACAGCACAAGTTCATTTGTCTGATATTCCAGCAAAGCAATGCTCAAAATTCTCCAGGCTAGGCTACAACATTATGTGAACTGATAATTTCCAGAGTTCAAGCTGGCTTTAGAAAAGGCAGAGGAACCATAGATCAAATTGCAAACATCTGTTGGATTATAGAAAAAGCAACAGAATTTCAGAAAAACATCTACTTCTGCTTCATTAACTATACTAAAGACTGAACTCCTTATTACCAAATTCATACTTAAATTGAAGAAAGAAGGGAAAACCACTAGACCATTCATGTATGAACTAAATCAAATTTTTATGATTATACAGTGGAAGTGAGAAATAGATTTAAGGGCCTAGATCTGATAGATAGAATGCATGATAAACTATGGATGGAGGTTCATGACATTGCACAGGAGACAGAGATCAAGACCATCCCCATGGAAAAGAAATGCAAAAGAGTAAAATGGCTATTTGGGGAGGCCTTACAAATAGCTGTGAAAAGAAGAGAGGCAAAAAGCAAAGGGGAAAAGGAATGATATAAGCACCTGAATGCAGAGTTCCACAGAATAGCAAGAAGAGATAAGAAAGCCTTCTTCAGTGATCAGTGCAAAGAAATAGAGGAAAAGAACAGAATGGCAAAGACTAGAGATTGCTTCAAGAAAATTAGAGATACCAAGGGAACATTTCATAAAGATGGGTTTGATAAAGGACAGAAATGGTCTGGACCTAGCAGAAGCAGAAGATATTAAGAAGAGGTGGCAACAATACACAGAAAAATGTACAAAAAGATCTTTGCGACCTATAATAATGATGGTGTGATCACTCACCTAGAGCCACCATCCTGGAATGTGAAGTCAAGTGGGCCTTAGAAAGCATTACCATGAACAAAGCTAGTGGAGGTGATGGAATTCCAGTGGAGCTGTTTCAAATGCTGAAAACATGATGCTATGAAAGTGCTGCACTCAATATGCCAGCATATTTGGAAAACTCAGCAATGGCCACAGGACTGGAAAAGGTCAGTTTTCATTCCAGTCCCAAAGAAAGACAATGCCAAAGAATGCTCAAACTACTGAACAAATGCACTCATCTCACATGCTCAAACTTCTCCAAGACAGGCTTCAGCAATATGAACCGTGAACTTCCAGATGTTCAAACTGGTTTTAGAAAAGGCAGAGGAACCAGAGATCAAATTTCCAACATCTGCTGGATTATCAAAAAAGCAAGAGAGTTCCAGAAAAACATCTATTTCTTCTTTATTGACTATGCCAAAGCCTTTGACTGTGTGGATCACAATAAACTGTGGAAAATTCTGAAAGAGATGGGAATACTAGACCACCTGACCTGCCTCTTGAGAAACCGATATGCAGGTCATAAAGCAAGAGTTAGAACTGGACATGGAACAACAGACTGGTTCCTAATAGGAAAAAAAGTACGTCAAGACTGTATATTGTCACCTTGCTTATTTAACTTCTATGCAGAAGAAATGCTCCATATCATGAGAAACGCTGGGCTGGAAGAAGCAAACCTGGAATCAAGATTGCCAGGAGAAATATCAATAACCTCAGATAGACAGATGACACCATCTTTGTGGCAGAAAGTGAAGAGGAACTAAAAAGTCTCTTGATGAAAGTGAAAAAGGAGAGTGAAAATGTTGGCTTAAAACTCAACATTCAGGAAACAAAGATCATGGCAACTGGTCCCATCACTTCATGGGAAACAGATGGGGAAACAGTGGAAACAGTGGCAGACTTTATTTTGGGGGGCTCCAAAATCACTGCAGATGGTGATTGCAGCCATGAAATTAACAGATGTTTACTCCTTGGAAGG
Source organism: Nanger dama (assembly GCA_917880005.1). Classification (NCBI taxonomy): domain Eukaryota; kingdom Metazoa; phylum Chordata; class Mammalia; order Artiodactyla; family Bovidae; genus Nanger; species Nanger dama. The sequence goes on along the minus strand of CAKJTW010000044.1, from coordinate 2,645,068 downwards.
AAAGTTATGACCAACCTAGATAGCATATTGAAAAGCAGAGACATTACTTTGCCAACAAAGGTCCGTCTAGTCAGGACTATGGTTTTTCCAGTGGTCATGTATGGATGTGAGAGCTGGACTGTGAAGAAAGTTGAGCACCAAAGAATTGATGCTTTTGAACTGTAGTATTTGGAGAAGACTCTTGAGAGTCCCTTAGACTGCAAGGAGATCCAACCAGTCCATTCTGAAGGAGATCAGCCCTGGGATTTCTTTGGAAGGAATGATGCTAAAACTGAAACTTCGGTACTTGCCCACCTCATTCAAAGAGCTGACTCATTGGATAAGACTCTGGTGCTGGAAGGGATTGGGGGCAGGAGGAGAAGGGGACAACCGAGGATGAGATGGCTGGATGGCATCACGGGCTTGATGGACATGAGTCTGAGTGAACTCCGAGAGATGGTGAAGAACAGGGAGGCCAGGCATGCTGCGATTCATGGGGTCGCAAAGAGTCTGATATGAGTGAGTGACTGAACTGAACTGAAAGCCTTTAAATGTGTGGATCACAACAAACTGGAAACTTCTCCAAGAGATGGGAATACCAGACCATCTTACTTGCCCCTTGAGAAATCTGTATGCAGGTGAAGAAGCAACAGTTAGAACTGGACACAGAACAATGAATTGGTTCCAAATGAGGAGAAAGGAGTACTTCAAGGCAGTATATTGTCACCCTGCTTGATTAACTTCTATGCAGAATACATCATGAGAAATGCTGGGATGGATGAAGCACAAGCTGGAATCAAGATTTCACAGAGAAATATCAATAACCTCAGAGTTTTAGATGACACCACCCTTATGGAGGAAAGTGAAGAGGAACTGAAGAGACTCTTGATGAATGTGAAAGAGGAGTGTGAAAAAGCTGGCTTCAAACTCAACATTCAAAAATGAAGATCATGTTATCCAGTCCCATTTCTTCATGGCAAATAGATGGGGAAACAATGCAAATAGTGACAACTATTTTTACTGGGCACCAGAATTACAGCAGATGGTGACTGCAGTCATGAAATTAAAAGATACTTGATCCATGGAAGAAAAGCCATGACAAGCCTAGTTCAGTTCAGTTCAGTTCAGTCTCTCAGAAATGTCCTACACTTAGCGACCCCATGAGACCGGACCCCACGAGTTGCAGCACGCCAAGCCTTCCTGTTCATCACCAGCTCCCTGAGTTCACTCATATTCACGTCCATCGAGTCAGTGATGTTATCCAGCCATCTCATCCTTGGTCGTCCCCTTCTCCTCCTGCCCCCAATCCCTCCCAGCATCAGGGTCTTTTCCAATGAGTCAACTCTGCATGAGGTGGCCAAAGTACTGGAGTTTCAGCTTTAGCATCATTCCTTCCAAAGAAATCCCAGGGCTGATCTCCTTCAGAATGGACTGGTTGGATCTCCTTTCAGTCCAGGGGACTCTGAGGAGTCTTCTCTAACACCACAGTTCAAAAGGATTAATTCTTCGGCGCTCAGCCTTCTTCACAGTCCAATTCTCACATCCATACATGACCACTGGAAAAACCATAGCCTTGACTAGATGGACCTTTGTCAGCAAAGTGATGTCTCTGCTTTTGAATATGCTGTCTAGACTGGTCATATCTTTTCTTCCAAGGAGTAAGTGTCTTCTAATTTCATGGCTGCAGTCACCATCTGCAATGATTTTGGAGCCCCCAAAATAAAGTCTGACACTATTTCCACTGTTTCTCCATCTATTTCCCATGAAGTGATGGGGCCGGATGCCATGATCTTCGTTTCCTGAATGTTGAGCTTTAAGCCAACTTTTTTGCTCTCCTCTTTCACTTTCATCAAGAGGGTTTTTAGCTAATCTTCACTTTCTGCCACAAGGGTGGTGTCATCTGCATATCTGAGGTGATTGATATTTCTACCAGCAATCTTGATTCCAGCTTGTGTTTCTTCCAGTCCAGCCTTTCTCATGATGTACTCTGCATAGAAGTTAAATAAGCAGGGTAGAATATACAGCCTTGATGCACTCCTTTTCCTATTTGGAACCACTCTGTTGTTCCATGTCCAGTTCTAACTGTTGCTTCCTGAGCTGCATACAGATTTCTCAAGAGGCAGGTTAGGTGGTCTGGTATTCTAAACTCTCTCAGAATTTTCCACAGTTTATTGTGATCCACACAGTCAAAGGCTTTGGCATAGTCAGTAAAGAAGAAAGAGATGTTTTTCTGGAACTCTTGCTTTTTTGATGATCCAATGGATGTTGGCAATTTGATGTCTGGTTCCTCTGCCTTTTCTAAAACCAGTTTGAACATCCGGAAGTTCAGGGTTCACATATTGTTGAAGCCTGGCTTGGAGAATTTTGAGCATTACTTTACTAATGTGTGTGAGATGAGTGCAATTGTGCAGTAGTTTGAGCATTCTTTGACATTGCCTTTCTTTGGGATTGGAATGAAAACTGACCTTTTCCAGTCCTGTGGCCACTGCTGACTTTCCCAAATTTGCTGGCATATTGAGTGCAGCACTTTCACAGCATCATCTTTCAGGATTTGAAATAGATCCACTGCACTGGAATTACATCACCTCCACTAGCTTTGTTCATGGTGATACTTTCTAAGGCCCACTTGACTTCACATTCCAACATGTATGGCTCTAGATGAGTGATCACACCATCATTATTATCTGGGTAGTGAAGATCTTTTTGTACATTTCTTCTGTGTATTCTTGCCACCTCTTCTTAATGTCTTCTGCTTTTGTTAGGTCCATACCATTTCTGTCCTTTATCGAGCCCATCTTTGCACGAAATGTTCCCTTGGTATCTCTAATTTTTTTGAAGCGATCTCTAGTCTTTGCCATTCTGTTCTTTTCCTCTATTTCTTTGCATTGATCACTAAAGAAGGCTTTCTTATCTCTTCTTGCTATTCTTTGGAACTCTGTATTCAGATGCTTATATCTTTGCCTTTCTCCTTTGCTTTTCACTTCTCTTATTTTCACAGCAATTTGTAAGGCCTCCCCAGACAGCCATTTTGCTTTTTGCATTTCTTTTCCATGGATAGTCTTGATCCCTGTCTCCTGTACAATGTCATGAACCTCATTCCATAGCTCATCAGGCACTCTATCTATCAGATCTAGGCCCTTAAATCTATTTCTCACTTCCACTGTATAATCATAAGGGATTTGATTTAGTTCATACATGAATGGTCAAGTGGTTTTCCTTCTTTCTTCAATTTAAGTCTGAATTTGGTAATAAGGAGTTCATGATCTGAGGCACAGTCAGCTCCTGGTCTTGTTTTTGCTGAATGTATAGAGCTTCTCCATCTTTGGCTGCAAGCCCAAGGTAAGAGAAACCCAAGTAAGATGGTACGTGTTGCAAGAGGGCATCAGAGGGCAGACACATTGAAATCATACTCACAGAAAACTAGTCAATCTAATTACACTAGGACCACAGCCTTGTCTAACTCAATGAAACTAAGCCATGCCTGCGGGGCAACCCAGGATGGGTGGATTACGGTGGAGAGGTCTCACAGAATGTGGTCCACTGGAGGAGGGAATGGCAAACCACTTCAGTATTCTTGCATTGAGAACTCCATCAACAGTATGAAAAGGCAAAATAATAGGATACTGAATGAGGAACTCCCCAGGTCATTAGGTGCCCAATATGCTACTGGAGATCAGTGGAGAAATAACTCCAGAAAGAATGAAGGGATGGAGCCAAAGCAAAAACAATACCCAACTGTGGATGTGACTGGTGATTGAAACAAGGTCCGATGCTGTAAAGAGCAATATTGCATAGGAACCTGGAATGTCAGGTCCATGAATCAAGGCAAATTGGAAGTGGTCAAACGAGATGGCAAGAGTGAATGTCAACATTCTAGAAATCAGCAAACTAAAATGGACTGGAATGGGTGAATTTAACTCAGATGACCATTATATCTACTACTGTGGGCAGAATTCCTCAGAAGAAATGGAGTAGCCATCATAGTCAACAAAAGAGTCCAACACGCAGTACTTGGCTGCCATCTCAAAAAAGACAGAATGATCTCTGTTCATTTCCAAGGCAAACCATTCAATATCACTGTAATCCAAGTCTATGCCCTAAGCAGTAATGCTGAGGAAGCTGAATTTGATCGGTTCTATGAAGATCTACAAGACCTTTTAGAACTAACACCCAAAAAAGATGTCCTTTTCATTATAGGGGACTGGAATGCAAAAGTAGGAAGTCAAGAAACACCTGGAGTAACAGGCAAATTTGGCCTTGGCATGCGACATGAAGCAGGGCAAAGACTAATAGAGTTTTGTCAAGAAAATGCACTGCTCATAGCAAATACCCTTTTCCAACAACATAAGAGAAGACTCTACACATGGACATCACCAGATGGTCATTGACAAACCTAGACAGCATATTAAAAAGCAGAGACATTACTTTGCCAACAAAGGTACATCTAGTCAAAGTTCTGTTTTTCAGTAGTCAGCTATGAATGTGAGAATTGCACCATAAAGAAAGCTGAGCATTGAAAAATTATTGCTTTTGAACTGTGTTAGAGAAGAATGTCCCTTGGACTATAAGGAAATCAAATCAGTGAATCCTAAAGGAAATCAGTCCTGAATATTCACTGTAAGGACTGATATTGAAGCTGAAGCTCCGATACTTTGGCCACCTGATGTGAAGAGCTGACTCTTTGGCAAAGACCCTGATGCTGGGGAAGATAGAAAGCAGGAGGGAAGGGGATGACGGAGAATGAGATGGTTGGATGGCATCACCGATTTGATCAACATGAGTTTGAACAAGCTCAGGGAGTTGTTGATGGACAGGGAAGCCTGGTGTGCTTCAGTCCATGGGGTCGCAAAGAGTTGGGCACAGACTGAGTGACTGAACTGAACTGAACTGAACTGAACTGAACTGAAGAGGGGAAAGAGAAATGTCTTTTGTGCTTTGGTAACTGATCCAGCTTTGAAGTCTTAGAATGCCAAAATATCTTCAGTTATTTACACAGCCTTTGCTTTGTGGAAATGAATGAATCATCTGACTCCATGGCCCAGAGCTGTAGCTCCCAATGATGAGCTGACAGGCCCTGCCTTATCACGTAATTGCATTTGTCGCCAGTAGTCTGCCTCTCCATGGGCTGGCAGGAGGCTGCTATGGCTTTGGGGGAGCCAGCTTAGCCAGCTCTGGACATAAAAGTTTAAAATTCTCAGCTTTTAAGTTTTAGAAATAGTAAGCAACTCCAGAGACATATACAGACAAAAAGGTTTCCGGAAAATACTTGCTCAAGTTCTTATAAGTGAGATGGAGAGGAACTGGGAGACAGCAAGACAGCTAGGTACTGATGGAAGTCTTCTGCACTAAGACCCCCATTCTTCTATGCAATCCCCACTCCAGCTCCACACTGGGCCTGTGGAGTTCCTCAGCTCTCTGGAGTATGGGCAAGATGGCAAACATTCTCTGCAGTTGCCCGGAGGAACTTAAGTGTGAGGTTGAGGGCCAGGATCTGGAAGGCCCTAGTCAAGAACAGGGACACCTCCCAGAGAGGGGCCTTGACCAAACCCTTAGAAGATATTCTGTGAATGCCCAAGCTGGGAAGGTGTCCTCCTAGCTAGGAGTGCAGGAAGCAGACTGTGTGAGAGGGCCCTGCCATTGCCCCTACCAACTCAGTCATCCTCCAAATGAGGAGGGGCAGGGGGATTTTGAATTTACCAGAAAACTCTAAATGGATGAGTGATTATTATTCTCATTATTATTGGAGTGGGAGTTTCATAATATGTAAGGGACTTGAACTAGGGATTAAACGGAGTTATCAGTTTTCTTTTGGCACCAAATTTTGTGACTTGAAACATTGTGCCCACCAGAGAATATTACATGACAAGTTAGCAAGCTCTGTGGGCTTCCCAGGTAGCTCAGTTGGTAAAGAATCTGCCTTATATCCAGGAGTTCCCAGTTCAGTTCCTGGGTTGGTAAAATCCTCTGGAGAAAGGATAGGCTACCCACTGCAGTATCCTTAGCACAGCACAGCAGACTAAAAGGCTGAAAGAAAGAAGGGCTGCAGGGATGGGACATGTTCCTTGACATTCTCTCACTGTATCCCACATTATATTGACCATCAGAAAAATATTTGTACTATCATTTATTTTGGTAAAACCAGGTAGTATAGATTGCATCCTACCTTTCCTCAACAAATCACATGTAAATCTCAAGTCAGCTGGGTTTTTGTTTTTTTTAAGCCAGTTTTAGGGCTTGTTTAAGGTAAATGGGAATTTGAGTTGGGGCACCCCAGGCTCTCTTCCCCATCCAGGAGGACCTGACGTGCCTTGGGAATTACTGTGCAGGGTCGTTGTTGAGATGAGAGGATGTCCTGACACCTGTGGCCCGTGAATGCCGCAGAGGCAGCCCTTCTGAAGCCAGTAACCCAAAACTAGTTACCAATTACCAGAGTAATCCCAGGAGTGAATGGCCCTGCTGCTTTTGCAGCCTATGCTCAGATCAAATACACAGATAATTAAACATGATTCAAATTTCTTCCAAGTGGTCTGCATTTGATATGGGTGTACATCTCCACTGCACAGCACGATGGCCTCTGCACACATGTGTGTCCTGAATGTGACCATTTGAAATGAAGGTGCAACAGAAGTGGGAGAATCACTCATCAGAGGGTGGGTACAAAAGATGCTTAAAATTATCTTATTAATAGTGCTTTATATTGACCACATGCTGAAATCATATTTTGAATTTGCTTGTGTGCTCAGTCTTTTAGTCATGTCTGACTCTCTGTGATTCCATGGACTGTAGCCCTCCAGGCTCCTCTTTCTATGGGATTTTCCAGGCAAGGCAAGAATACTGGAGTGGGTTGCTACTTCCTCCTCCAGGGGATCTTCATGCTCAGGGATTGAACGCACATCTCTGGCACTTCCTGAATTGGCAGACAAATTCTTTACCACTGAGCCACCTGGGAAGCCCAATATTTTGGATATATTGAATTAAATATATTATTATAATTAATTTTCCTCTTTTTCACTGTGTTAAAATATGGCATTAGAAAATTTAAAACTACATATGTGAATTGCATTCCATTTCTATTGGATAGTACTGGTTGGTATGATTCATTTCCTTAGGAAAGAAATAAAAGGAACATTATTCTCATGTACCTTATGAATATCTTTGAGTTCCATGATATTAGTAGAAGAAACACACACACCACTAAACATTGGCAATTGCTTATGAAGGAAATCAACATTTTTAAGTTATTTTTTACTGAAGGATAATTGCTTTACAGCATTTTGTTGTTTTCTGTCAAACCTCAACATGAATCAGCCATAGGTATACATATATCCCCTCCCTTTTGAACCTCCCTTCCTTTGCCCTCTCCATCCCACCCTTCTAGGTTGGTACAGAGCCCCTGTTTGAGTTTCCTGAGCCATAAAGCCAATTCCCATTGGCTATCTGTTTTATATATGGCAATGTAAGTTTCCATGTTACTCTCTCCATACATCTCACCCGTTCCTCCCCTCTCCCCTTGTCCACAAGTCTACATCTGTTCCTCCTTTGCTGCACTATAAGTAAATTATTCAGTACCATTCTTCTAGATCCCATATATATGTGTTAGAATATACTTATCTTTCTCCTTCTGACTTCCTTTACTCTGTATAATAGGTTCTAGATTCATCCACCTCATTAGAACTGACTGAAAGGTGTTCCTTTTCATGGTTGAGTAATAGTCCACTGTGTGTATATACCACAACTTCTTTATCCATTCATCTGTCGATGGACATCTAGGCTTCCATGTTCTAGCTATGTAAATCACATTGCAATGAACAATGGGATACAAGTATCGTTTTCAATTTTGATTTCCTCAGGGTATATGCCTGAGGAAATATGGGTCATATGGTGGTCTTACTCCTAGATTTTTAAGAACACCCATACCGTCTTCAATACTAGCTCCTAGATTTTTAAGAACACCCATACCGTCTTCAATACTAGCTCTATCAATTGAAATTCACACAAACAGTGCAAGAGTGCTCCCTATTCTCCACACTGTCTTCAGCATTTGTTGTTAGTAGACTTTTTGATGCTAGCCATTCTGACTGGTGTGAGGTAACATTTCATCATAGTTTTCACTTGCATTTCTCTAATAATATCCATGTTGAGCATCTTTTCATGTGCTTGCTAGCCATCAGAAATCAACATTTCTTTAATTGAAGTATTGGCTCACAGTGATTCAGGTGTATAATCATAAGGGATTTGATTTAGGTCATACCTGAATGGTCAAGGGGTTTTCCCTACTGTCTTCAATTTGAGTTTGAATTTGGTAATAAGGAGTTCATGATCTGAGCCTCAGTCACCTCCTGGTCTTATTTTTATTGACTATATAGAGCTTCTCTATCTTTGGCTGCAAAGAATAAAATCAATCTGATTTTGGTGTTGACCATCTGGTGATGTCCATGCGTAGAGTCTTCTCTTGTGTTGTTGGACGAGGGTGTTTGCTATGACCAGTGCATTTTCATGGCAAAACTCTGTTAGTCTTTACCCTGCTTCATTCCGCATGCCAAGACCAAATTTGCCTGTTACTCTAGGTGTTTCTTGACTTCCTACTTTTGCATTCCAGTTCCCTATAAAGAAAAGGACATCTTTTTTGGGTAGTTGTTCTAAAAGGTCTTATAGGTCTTTATAAAACCGTTCAACTTCAGCTTCTTCAGTATTACTGGTTGGGGCATAGACTTGGATAACTGTGATTATGAATGGTTTGCCTTGGACATGAACAGAGATCATTATGTCCTTTTGAGATTGCATCCAAGTTCTGCATTTTGGACTCTTTTGTTGACTGTGATGGCTACTCCATTTCTTCTGAGTGATTCCTGCCCACAGTAGTAGATATAATGGTCATCTGAGTTAAACTCACCCATTTCAGTCCATTTTAGTTCACTGATTCCTAGAATGTCGACATTCACCCTTGCCATCTCTTGGTTGACCGCTTCCAATTTGCCTTGATTCATGGATCTGACATTCCAAGTTCCTATGCAATATTGCTCTTTATGGCATCAAACCTTGTTTCTATCACCAGTCACATCCACAACTGAGTATTCTTTTTGCTTTAGCTCCATTCCTTCATTCTTTCTGGAGTTATTTCTCCAATGATCTCCAGTAGCATATTGGGCACCTAATGACCTGGGGAGTTCCTCTTTCAGTATCCTATTATTTTGCCTTTTCATACTGTTCATAGGGTTCTAAAGGCAAGAAAGTGGAGTAGTTTTCCATTCCCTTCTCCAGTGGACCACATTCTGTTGGACCTCTCCACATGACCCGCCCATCTTGGATTGCCCCGCAGGCATGGCTTGGTTTCATTGAGTTATACAAGGCTGTGGTCCTAGTGTGATTTGATTGACTAGTTTTCTGTGAGTATGGTTTCAGTGTGTCTGTCTGCCCTCTGATGCCCTCTTACAACACCTGTCATCTTACTTGGGTTTCTCTTACTTTGGGCATGGGGTATCTCTTCATGGCTGCTCCAGCAAAACACAGCGGCTGCTCCTTACCTTGGATGAGGGGTATCTCCTTACCGCCACCATTCCTGACCTTCAACGTGTGATAGCTCCTCTAAGGGCCTAGATCTGATAGATAGAGTACCTGATAAACTATGGAATGAGGATCGTGATATTGTATAGGAGACAGGGATCAAGAAGATCTCCATGGAAAAGAAATGCAAAAAAGCAAAATGGCTGTCTGAGGAGGCCTTACAAATAGCTGTGAAAAGAAGAGAGGCGAAAAGCAAAGGAGAAAAGGAAAGATATAGGCATCTGAATGCAGAGTTCCAAAGAATAGCAAGAAGAGATAAGAAAGCCTTCTTCAGCGATCAATGGAAAGAAATAGAGGAAAAGAACAGAATGGGAAAGACTAGAGATCTCTTCAAGAAAATTAGAGATACCAAGGGAACATTTTATGCAAAGATGGGCTCGATAAAGGACAGAAATGGTATGGACCGAACAGAAGAAGAAGATATTAAGAAGGGGTGGCAAGAATACATGGAAGAACTGTACAAAAAAATCTTCATGACCCAGATAATCATGATGATGTGATCACTCATCTAGAGCCAGACATCTTGGAAATGTGAAGACAAGTGGGCCTTAGAAAGCATCACTACGAACAAAGCTAGTGGAGGTGATGGAATTCCAGTGGAGCTATTTCAAATCCTGGAGGATGATGCTGTGAAAGTGCTGCACTCAATATGCCAGCAAATTTGGAAAACTCAGCAATGGCCACAGGACTGGAAAAGGTCAGTTTTCATTCCAATCCCAAAAAAGGCAATGCCAAAGAATGCTCAAACTACAATTGCACTCATCTCACATGCTAGGAAAGTAATGCTCAAAATTCTCCAAGCCAGGCTTTAGCAATACGTGAACTGTGAACTTCCTGATGTTCAAGCTGGCTTTAGAAAAGGCAGAGGAATCAGAGATCAAATTGCCAACATCTGTTGGATCATCAAAAAAGCAAGACAGTTCCAGAAAAACATCTCTTTCTGCTTTATTGACTATGCCAAAGCCTTTGACTGTGTGGATCACAATAAACTGTGGAAAATTCTGAAAGAGATGGGAATACCAGACCACCTGACCTGCCTCTTGAGAAATCTGTATGCAGCTCAGGAAGCAACAGTTAGAACTGGACATGGAACAACAGACTGGTTACAAATAGGAAAAGGAGTGTGTCAAGACTGTATATTGTCACCCTGCTTATTTAACTTCTATGCAGAGTACATCATGAGAAACGCTGCACTGGAAGAAACACAAGCTGAAATCAAGGTTTCTGGGAGAAATATCAATAACCTCAGATATGCAGATGACACCACCCTTATGGCAGAAAGTGAAGATTAGCTAAAAACCCTCTTGATGAAAGTGAAAGAGAAGAGTGAAAAAGTTGGCTGAAAGCTCAACATTCAGAAAATGAAGATCATGGCATCTGGTCCCATCACTCCATGGGAAATAGATGGGGAAACAGTGGAAACAGTGTCAGACTTTATTTTTTGGGGCTCCAAAATCACTGCAGATGGTGACTGCAGCCATGAAATTAGAAGACGTTTACTCCTTGGAAGAAAAGTTATGACCAACCTAGATAGCATATTCAAAAGCAGAGACATTACTTTGCTGACAAAGGTCCGTCTAGTCAAGACTATGGTTTTTCCTTTGGTCATGTATGGATGTGAGAGTTGGACTGTGAAGAAGGCTGAGCACCAAAGAATTGATGCTTTTGAACTGTGGTGTTGGAGAAGACTCTTGAGAGTCCCATGGACTGTAAGGAGATCCAACCAGTCCATTCTGAAGGAGATCAACCCTGGGATTTCTTTGGAAGGAATGAGACTAAATCTGAAACTCCAGTACTTTGGCTACCTCATGCGAAGAGTTGACTCATTGGAAAAGACTCGGATGCTGGGAGAGATTGGGGGCAGGAGGAGAAGGGGACGACCAAGGATGAGATGGCTGGATGGCATCATAGACTAGATGAACATGAGTCTGAGTGAACTCCGAGAGATAGTGATGGACAGGGAGGCCTGGAGTGCTGCGATTCATGGGGTTGCAAAGAGTCGGACACGACTGAGTGACTGAACTGAACTGAAGTGATTCAGGTGTGCAGCAAAGTGATTAAGTTATGCATATGTAAATAAACATACGTAAACATTCTTTTCAGATTTTTCTCCACTATAATTTATTAGAAATATTGAACATTTTTCCCGGCACTATGCAATAGGTCTTTATTGTTTATCTATTTTATATATTGTAATGTGTATCTGTTAATTCCAAATTCTTAATTTATCCCACCCCCGCTTTCCCCTTTGGTAGCCATAAGTTTGTTTTCTATACTGCCTTCTAAGAACTCTGCATGCTGGTCAAGAAGCAACAGTTAGAACTGGACACAGAATAATGGATTGGTTCCAAATTGAGAAAGGAATATGTGAAGGCTGTGTAGTGTCACCTTGCTTATTTAACTTATATGCAGAGTACATCATGCAAAATGCAGGGCTGGATGAAGCACAAGCTGGAATCAAGATTGCAGAGAGAAAAATCAATAACCTCAGATATGCAGATGATGCCACCCTTACGGCAGAAAGCTAAAAGGAACTAAAGAGCCTCTTGATGAAGATTAAAGAGGTGAGTTAAAATGCAAAAACAAATATCATGGCATCCAGTACCATTGCTTTGTGGCAAATAGATGGGGAAACAATGGAAACAGTGACAGACTTTCTTTTCTTGGGCTCCAAAATCACTGCAGATGGTTACTACAGCCATGAAATTAAAAGACACTTGCTCACTGGAAGAAAAGCTATCACCAACCTAGATAGCGTTTTAAAAAGCAGAGACATTACTTTCAATTAAAGGTCCATCTAAAGTCAAAGCTATGGTTTCTCAAGTAGTCACGTATGGATGTGAGAGCTGGACTATAAAGAAATCTGAGTGCAGAAGAATTGATACTTTTGACCTATGGTGTTGGTAAAGACTCCTGAGAGTCCCTTGGAGATCCAACCAGTCCATCCTAAAGGAAATCAGTCCTGAATATTCATTGGGAGGACTGATGCTGAAGCCCCAATACTTTGGCCACCTGATGTAGAGAACTGACTTATTGGAAAAGACCCTGATCCTGGAAAGACTGAAGGCAGGAGAAGGGCATGACAGAGGAGAAGATGGTTGGATGGCATCACCAACTTAATGGAGATGAGTTTGAGGAAGCTCTAGGAGTTGGTGATGAACATGGAAGCCTGGCATGCTGCAGTCTATGGAGTTGCAAAGGTTCGGACATGACTGATCAACTGAGGTGACTGACATACCTTATATATGTGTACACGCATATACCACATAGGAAGTCAGCATTTTTAATGTCTCCTGGTTACAGTTGCTATTTCTGGGTGTTTCACATAACTTATCTCAAACTTCTTATATTAGTTAAGGGTCTGTATTCAATCAGAGATGTGAGACTGCTAGGAATTATGCATATACACATGTATATACAGGGGTGGTTCTACGAATTTGATTTTATGCAATTGTGAGAAATGGTTAAAAGTCTGTGAAAGGCTGATGTCTTCTCATCTAAGCAACTTGAAGCTGCAGAGCAGATAGGAAGGGAAGATGGATGTAGTGTGGAGAGAAGCTGGAGCTCACAGCATGTGTTGTAACTGACAAAAACAGACTGGCTACCATCAGCAGCAGTGTGCTGGGGCCTGTGCGTGTTAGCTCCTGTGCGTCACATTCAGTGACACCACAGTGTCAGGGTGAAATCAGAGGCAAAGACTGTATTTACACCATGCAAATTGGCAAATCCTGCAAATCAAGGCATTTTTTTTTAAGGAGAGCTAATTTTACATCAAAAGACCTCCAATTTTGATGACACAGATGACCTGCAAGAGAAACTGATGCTCTTTGTTGTAGAGCTAAACACAATCTTGATTTAGGAGAGGGATATGCTGAGGGAGGATCAGGGCAGGTGGAGCAGGTGCCAAGCTGGCGGCTGCTGGGGAACAACTGGGTAAGACATCACGTGCATCTCTGCCCAACATGCCAAGAGCAATAGCAACACAGCTGCTGCCTCACTTCTGCCTAGGAAGCTGTGCAAGATGTCCTGTAACTGGAAACATACCTGGGGAAGGAAATTCTGGGAAACGTAGTTCAGCTTAGCCAAGTTGGCACATTAAAAGGTCATGAGTTTACAGCCATCTGAGATGAGTTATTACACCCATGACAGAGTGCATAGTGGTGCTGGTGGTAAAGAACCCGCCTGCCAGGGCAGGACACCGAAGAGACATGGGCTCGATTCCTGGGTAGGGAAAATCCCCTGGAGGAGGAAATGGCAACCCCCTCCAGTATTCTTGCCTGGAAAATCCCATGGACAGAGGAGTCTGGAGGGCTATAGTCCATGAGGTCTCAAAGGGTTAGACACACTTGAAGCGACTTAGCACATGCAGCACATTATACCCTTTCTAAAGGTAATGATGTCAAGATGCAAAAAGCTTAAATAGCATTTCTAGAGTTATAGAGCTGATGAGGCAGGTTTTGGCTAGATCTTGGGGATTCCGATTCCCATAAGCTTTCCACATTGGGCTCCAAAATGAAGACTTCCTTTAAAAGAGGGAATCTCACCTCATTAAAAAATTGATCTGAAAATGGCCACACCCCCAAATATTTCACATTCAGGATCTACTTGTTGAATTTTTGTATACTCCATAAGATGAGAAGGTGCTGTTTACAAGTGAATTCAGTAAGATACACGGAAGTTATCAACTTTGAGATGTCTCAGGAGGTAGTGGAATAAAGCAGGAGCAGATTGACAGAAGGGTCAGGGTCCCTCCTAGCCCCATCCAAGTAACCAAAAAGAAAAGGATTTACTTGTGACATGGCTGTTGAAAATGCTTTTAATTTGCTACACAAATTGTGAGACAGAAATTTATTTGTTCCAATACAGTGTAAAAATAGCACATTTCTCTAAAGATAGGAAATTAAAACCTACAACTATGCATATCCAAGGAATCAGGGTCCTTCCTGACCTTACCTCATGGAAGGAGATGTGTTTCAAACCCAATGTGCCTGGGGAGAGGCCTGTCCTTGTCCACCAGCAATCTCCCTACATACCCTGTTCCCCCAGGTCTGCTGGGAGAGGTCGTAGGATTCAGCAAATTCTTCCCCTCTGCAGGCTCATCACCTCTTCCCTTTTAAGGCCAGGCACAGCCACACCTCCCAGGCAGACAACAGATGTGTGACAGAAGGGCAGAATGCCTGACGGAGGCAGAAAGGGACTACAAGGGCAGTGTAGTGCCTGGATGGGAATTTTTATTTCAGAGACAGGACATCATTTGCTTCTTCCCCCAAGCTCATCAAAGATCCCCTTGTAATATGTGTGTTTTGGGGAAAAGAGGGAAACAAATGTGATGAAAAAACATGAAGCAACCACAGGTATCTATTGTGATTTGGGGCATGTGTTGATTTAGTCTTCTTGTATTATTTTTCTAGCTTTTTCTGATAGTTTATATAGGTAACTTTGTTGGTGCAAGAGAATAAAACATTAAAAACAGGATATCACTATGTATAAAATAGAGAACCTACTGCATAGCTCAAGGAACTCTACTCAGTGCTCTGTGGTGACCCTTCTTTGGAAAGAAATCCAAAACAAAAGGGATATGTGTATTCATGTAGCTGATTCACTTTGCTGTACAGTAGAAACTACCACAAGATTATAAAGCAACTATATGCATGCATACTCATGTTCAGTCGTGTCCCATTCTTTGTGACCCCATAGACTGTAACCCATCAGGCTTCTCTGTCCATGGGATTCTTCAGGCATGAATACTGGAGTGAGTTGTCATGTCCTCCTCCAGGGGTTTGTCCCGACCCAGGGATCAAGCCCACAGCTCCTGTGTCTCCTGAGTTGCAGGCAGATTGTTTACTGCTAAGCCATTGAGGAAGCCTGCAAAGCAACTATACTCCAATAAAAATTAATTTTGAAAAATAAAGGAGAATAACAGTTCTCTGAGCCCATAAGAAATGCATTTCTTAAAAATGGGCAGTGTTATACAGATGGCCAATAAGCACATGAAAAGATGCTCAACACTGCTAATTATTAGAAAAATGCAAATCAAAATTACAATGAGGTATCACTTTACGTTAGTTAGAATGGCCATCATTTAAAGGTCTACAAATAAGAAGTGCTGGAGAGAATTTAGAGAAAAGGGAGCCCTCTTGTACTGTTGGTGGGAATGTAAATTGGTGCAGCCACTGTGCAAAACATTATTGAAGTTTCTCAGAAAACTAAAAGTAGAATTGCCATGTGATCCAGAAATCCCATTCCTGGGCATATACCCTGGAAAAACTTTAATTCAAAACACACGTGTATCCTAATGTTCATAGCAGTCCTATTCACAATAGACGTGGAAACAACCTAAATGTGCATTGACAGGTGAATGGATAAAGAAGGTGTTGAATAATACTCAGCCATAAAAAAGAGAGAAATAATATCATTTGCAGCAACATGGATGGACTTAGAGATGATCATGCTAAGTGAAGTCAGACAGGGAGAAATAAATATCACATGATATCACTTATATGTAGAATTAAAAAAATATATAATTGCACAAATGAGCTTATTTATAAAACTGAGACAGACAGATATAGACAGCAAACTTATGGTTGCCAAAGGGGAAAGAGAGAGGGCAGGATACATTAGGAGTTTGACACAAACATATACTCACTCCAGTTCAGTTCAGTTCAGTTCAATCGCTCAGTCGTGTCCGACTCTTTGCGACCCCCATGAATCGCAGCACGCCAGGCCTCCCTGTTCATTAGCATCTCTCGGAGTTCACTCAGACTCACGTTCATAGAGTCCGTGATGCCATCCAGCCATCTCATTCTCAGTCGTTCCCGTCTCCTCCTGCCCCCAATCCCTCCCAGCATCACAGTCTTTTCCAATGAGTCAACTCTTCGCATGAGGTGGCGAAAGTTCTGGAGTTTCAGCTTTAGCATCATTCCTTCCAAAGAAATCCCAGGGCTGATCTCCTTCAGAATGGACTGGTTGGATCTCCTTGCAGTCCATGGGACTCTCAAGAGTCTTCTCCAACACCACAGTTCAAAAGCATCAATTCTTTGGCTCTCAGCCTTCTTAACAGTCCAACTCTCATATCCATACATGACCAAAGGAAAAACCATAGTCTTGACTAGATGGACCTTAGTTGGCAAAGTAATGTCTTTGCTTTTGAATATACTATCTAGGTTGGTCATAACTTTTCTTCCAAGGAGTAAACGTCTTCTAATTTCATGGCTGCAGTCACCATCTGCAGTGATTTTGGGGCCCAAAAAATAAAGTCTGACACTGTTTCCACTGTTTCCCCATCTATTTCCCATGGAGTGATGGGACCAGATGCCATGATCTTCATTTTCTGAATGTTGAGCTTTCAGCCAACTTTTTCACTCTTCTCTTTCACTTTCATCAAGAGGGTTTTTAGCTAATCTTCACTTTCTGCCATAAGGGTGGTGTCATCTGCATATCTGAGGTTATTGATATTTCTCCCAGAAACCTTGATTTCAGCTTGTGTTTCTTCCAGTGCAGCGTTTCTCATGATGTACTCTGCATAGAAGTTAAATAAGCAGGGTGACAATATACAGTCTTGACATACTCCTTTTCCTATTTGTAACCAGTCTGTTGTTCCATGTCCAGTTCTAACTGTTGCTTCCTGAGCTGCATACAGATTTCTCAAGAGGCAGGTCAGGTGGTCTGGTATTCCCATCTCTTTCAGAATTTTCCACAGTTTATTGTGATCCACACAGTCAAAGGCTTTGGCATAGTCAATAAAGCAGAAAGAGATGTTTTTCTGGAACTGTCTTGCTTTTTTGATGATCCAACAGATGTTGGCAATTTGATCTCTGGTTCCTCTGCCTTTTCTGAAACCAGCTTGAACATCAGGGAGTTCACGGTTCATGTATTGCTGAAGCCTGGCTTGGAGAATTTTGAGCATTACTTTCCTAGCATGTGAGATGAATGCAATTGTGCGGTAGTTTGAGTATTCTTTGGCATTGCCTTTCATTGGGATTGGAATGAAAACTGACCTTTTTCATTCCTGTAGCCACTGTTGAGTTTTCCAAATTTACTGGCATATTGAGTGCAGCACTTTCACAGCATCATCTTTCAGGATTTGAACATTGGAATGTTCACTGGAATTCCATCTCCTCCACTAGCTTTGTTCGTAGTGATGCTTATACTCATTACTATATATAAAATAAATAATAACACACTGCATAGCTCTTGAAAAAGAATATATATACACATATATGTGTGAGTGCATGCTAAGTTGCTTCATTTGTGTCTAACTCTGTGCAGTCTTATAGACTGTAGTCTGCCAGGCTCCACTGCCCATGGGATTTCCCAGGCAAGAATATTGGAGTGAGTTGCCATGTCCTGCTATAGGGGATACACATATATATGTGTATATAAATAATGAAATCATTGTGCTGTATATGTGAATTAATACAACACTGCAGATCAACTTTACTTCAACTTTTTTAGCCTTGTTTTCTCAGAAATATGGCATTTTCTCTCAATTTTTAAGCTTATTTTTATTATGAAATTCTTACATTTTTGAAAGATATTTGATAATTTCCTTTGTAAATACTTGGTTTACAAATAGTTAATAGTTTATTATTATTTACAAATAGGAAACAGCTAAATTTACCTATGTATATTTATTTTGATAAATGTACATTTACACACTCTTTATACTTTGATAAAACTTTGGTACACAAAAAGCCCTGAGTGATCAAGCCTTGCCTCTGGCCCCAGATCTAATTCCTCTCCTCCAGAGGCCCTGAATCCTGGCGGTGTTCATGCCTGGCAGCAGCAACCTTTCATCTTGGGGGCTCATCCAGGATCTTCAGGACAAGGTAAGGATGCTCGGAATTCTACATCTTTGTTCTCCTAGTAAACACATTTTCTGCTTTACTTTACTAAATCTACATTGTGCCTGTGTGAGAGACTGACTCAAAGTTTGAGATGCACAAAAGTGCAAAGCAAGGGTTGTGTCCTAATCTGCATTCCGTGGTGACCTCACAGGGCTTATGGCAGAAACCCTGTCAAGGGATTATACCAATCTGTTAATGTCAAGAGGCACCCAGCATCTCCTCTGGAGGAGCAGCCAGAGATGGACAAGACATGTGGACTGAACTCTCCTTTCTTGGTCAAACTTTTCCTGGTCTCTGGCCATTTCGTAACTGCCTAGGAATTGAAACTACTAACCTAATCGGTCAGATCACAGATATTCAAGGGACTTGTGATCCATGATGTTACTATGTACTTAGACCCCAAGTTTGGAAGCCCCTAGCCTTGCTAGGGGGCTCCCCTGGTGGTTCAGATGGTAAAGAATCTGGAAGACCTGGGTGAAAGAATGCAGAAGATCTGGGTTCAATCCCTGGGTTAGGGAGATCCTCTGGAGGGGGCCATGGCAACCCACTCCAGTATTCGTGCCTGAAAAATCCCCAAGGACAGAGGAGCCTGGCAGGCTACAGTCGATGAGGTCTCAGAGTTGGATGTGACTCAGTGACTAAGCACACATATACATACTCAGATATATGTCTAAGATGTTTCTTATTATCAAGCACCTAATAATTGTCCATAACACCTTGGTACTTTTAAGTGACACTGGGAACATTGGTCTTTCTTCTTGAAAAGAGCTTCTATTTTCATTAAAATAGTATTGCATTAAATTATTTTCATAAATTTTAGCAATGACATTGGTAACTCACTCATGGTGAATATTTTAAAGAAATTTCAGCCTGATTGATATTTTCTTGCAAAACAGTCACAAGAACACATCTGTCAATACATATTAACTCAAAAAGGAACTGAGAGCTTTCAGAGAGGGGAACCATTTAATCACTCCTTAGACAAGATCACATTTAAGAAGCTCCTTCAGTCCTTCAGCTAACATGGGGCAGGTTTATTGAGTCGCAACAGTAAAAATTTGTTTTTCAAAAATATGTGTAACAACCGAGAAACTGGAATTCTACACCTCACTGCTGAATTTTCTGGTTTATAAAATTATTTTTAACCATTAGGAAGGAAAACTGAAACATCAAATATTAATAGATTGAGAATGTTGTCAATTGTTTGAATAGTCTTCTGCTTTCTAATTCAACCTACAGTAAATGAACACAAAGTTCAGTACAGAAACTAGCATTTTGAAGGCAGTGTACCTAAATATGCAGTTTCTGAAGGCATTTTTGCCCTGAGGTTGTGTACTTTCATTGTATTTTAAAAATGAACATTTTTAAGTGAGGAGGAAGCTAATGAAATAAAAAGAAATATCTTTTTGTGACTCTATTTTAAAACCTGATATGCTTGATATATTAACTCTCTTCCCCAGGGCCCTTCTTCAGATAGATTAATGTGGTAGAAACCCAATTGGATGTGCCACAGTTCAGTCTGGGCACTAACCATCAGGGTTAGCACAGACCCCACAAGTTAAAGGACGTGCTCCCCAGCAAGATGCTCCATACTTCAGATGCCAGGCACACTTCAGGTATCTCCAGGCTACCTCTGCTTCTAGCTGACGGGCCAGAAGTTTTAGAATCACCGTGTGGTCCCCTAAGGCTTAATTATTTCCTAGAATGACTCACAAAAATCTGGAAAGAGCTATCCTTATGATTACAGTTTTATAATAAAGGATGCAAATCAGGAGGCCCAGTCAAATGAAGAGATGCATATGGAGAGATCAGGGAGGGATAAAGAATCTCCTTCTCATTAAATCAGGCCACGTCACACTCCCATTACATCAGTGTACTCACACTTTTTGTTCAGAGCTGTTACTGGAGTTGCATTACAGAAGCATGATTGATTAAGTCACTGGTCACATTACTGACCTCAATCCCCAGCCCTACTCCATTTCCTGGAGGTTGGTTTGGCTCCAAATTCCAACCCTCAAATCATGTGTTGAGTCTTTCATGTAGACAAGCCCTTATCTTGAAGTTACCTAGGGGCCAACCTGGACCTAATTTCATTAGCATCATGAAAGGAATAGCATAGTGATTCAATGCATTTCGGATTGACAAAGACTATTTTATTATTTTGGAAATCCCGAGGGTTTTAGAAGCCCTATGCTAGGAACTGGGACAAAATTAATTCTTTCTTATGCAACAAAACTAAAGTAAACTCCATGCGATTTCTCCTTCTTCTTGTTTCCTCTTCTTCCTTCTTTCTTTCTTTCTTTTGCTTTATCACCTCTCTCCTTCATACAGTTCAGTTCAGTAGCTCATTCATGTCCAACTTTTTGTGACCCCATGAGCTGAACACACCAAGCCTCTCTGTCCAACACCAACTCCCGGAGCTTGTTCACATGTCCATTGAGTGGATGATGTGATCCAACCATCTCATCCTCTGTCATCTCCTTCTCCTCCAGCCCTCAATCTTTCCCAGCATCAGGGTCTTTTCAAATAACTCAGCTCTTCTCATCAGGTAGCCAAAGTATTGGAGTTTCAGCTTCAACATCAGACCTTCCTATGAACACCCAGGACTGATCTCCTTTAGAATGGACTGGTTGGATCTCCTGCAGTCCAAGTGACTCTCAAGAGTATTCTCCAACACCACAGTTCAAAAGAATCAATTCTTCGGTGCTCAGCTTTCTTAACAGTCCAACTCTCACATCCATACATGACTACTGGAAAAACCATAGCCTTGACTAGATGGACCTTTGTTGGCAAAGTAATGTCTCTGCTTTTTAATATGTTGTCTAGGTTGACCATAACTTTCCTTCCAAAGAGAAAGCGTCTTTTAATTTCATGGCTGCAATCAAGATCTTTAAAACACTGAGGTTACTTGTGCTTTATATTAAGTGGAAAAATTAATACAAAGAATTGTATAAACAATGATATACATCTCAACTGTGTCTGTGTATGTGTTTTCCAGGTTTTATTTATTTATTTATACCCTTTTTCCTATTTTTAAAACATTAATTGGAGAATAATTGCTTTACAATGTTGTGCCATACAACATGTATCTGTCATAAGTATACATATATGCCCTTCCTCTTGAATGGCCCATCCCACTCCCTCTAGGTTGTTACAGAGCACTGGGTTGAGCTCCCTGTGCTATATGATTGAGACATAATTGACAAATAACATTATATTAGTTTCAGGTTTACAACACAATGATTTGATATATAAGTATATGTATATATTGCAAAATGATCACAATAATCTAGTTAACATCCGTCACCCTACATAGTTAGACTTTTTTCCTATAGATGAAATCTTTTAAGAACTACTGTCTTTACAACTTATAAATATGCAACAGTGTTATTAACCATCATCACCTTACTGTACATTACATCCCCAGAACTTATTTTACAACCACAAGTATCTACCTTCACCCATTTCACCAATTCACTATTCCCCAACTGCTTTGAAAATACCAAAAGGAAAACAAAAGAGAGAAAGAAACAATATGCTAACATTTTAAGTGTGGGATTCAGAGAAATTTTCTATTTTCCTATTTCTAAACTGTTCTCTTTCTAAATTTTCTAGGATAAGCATGTATATCTTTTATAAACAAAAAGCTGAAAAGAAGAAAAAGAAAGAAAATGAAAGTCTGGGCAGTCGGGTCAGGTAGGATGCTGTTGTGCAGAGGGCACGTTTCTCTTCTACATTCTTTGAGCACTTAGGGAGGCTGAGCTGACTCAGGTCAAGCTGGACCACTACTTAACTTTACAGGGTGACACTCTGACTCCTATCCATTTCCCCATAAGCTCAAGATCATCGGTGAATTCTGGTTCCCTATCATTTCCACTGGAATGTCCTGTAAAATCTACCCTTTTATCTGGTCCCGCATGTGTATTTCTTGCAATCCTTGAAGTCAGCCAATACCATCACCCATCAGTTCTCCATGTCCACAATTTCAGATTCCTCTTTTAAGTTTCTTCTTATCTCATAGTCCAAGACATTGGCCAGTGGTCAGTGCTATCAATTCTTTGCTTCTGTGTATGTCCTCCTGTCATGACTATTTCCACTAATGCAGACCTTTTCCCCTTCTAACAATAGGCTTCTGACTTGACTCCACTGTCCACCTTCTGTCCCTACAATCGGTGTCATCTCTTGTAGGCAGACTGCCATCTTCAATCAGAGTTCTGATTGCAACAACCCTTACTAAGGAGGCTGGCTGTACTTCTTCCCTAAAGAACGGATACCAGCTGTGGCTGAAGGCAACCTTCCCTTCTGCACTGAAGCCCATTCCCTCCATTCCTTGCGTGATGCATCCCAGTGTCCAACAACTGACTCTCTCTGACAACACAGCTCTGTTGACCAGGCCCATTGTTCTTACTGTTCATTCTCTTTACTACCTGATTACTTTACTCCCAACTCATGTTACTACATTTTTCCCCATGCATACAGACTTAACAACTGCAAAGTAAAACAGATACAAAAGAAAATTTAAAAAGAAAAACAACCAAACAAACACTGCATATACACCATGTCCTTTTTGCATTGTATTTTAGAAAGGGAGCCAGAAGCACCACCCCCACCCCACCCAATAAACCAAGAGCATATTGCCACCTACAACATCACCTCTGCTCAACTGGGCAACAACAGCACCACCTCCCAGGGTCGCAGCTGCCAGGTGCTGGAAAGGAGTCCAGCAGAAGGTTCTGGTCAGATCGCTCCTTGTAAATAAATAACATTATTTTACAATGGACAGCCACTTTGTCTACTGGGAAATAATTTTTCAAGCTTGGGCATAAAAACAATACGATTCATATACAGTTGAGAGTAAACACAATTATTTGAAATAAATACAGGTAACTCATTGTGGTCATGGCAGATCCAACAGCTACTGGAGACATATTTTGGGGTAAGAAGCTGAGTCATCGTTTGCTGTACAAGATGCTGGAAGGCACAAAACTACCCCTGTGAAGTTCAGTTTTTGAGTTTTCATTTTCATGTGATTCTGTCATTCAACCAAGCACCAGAGGGATTTGTAGACACTTGAGCACTTAGGATGTGGATGCTCTAGAAGTCGGTTTGCAGTATCTGAAAGTAAAAAATCTTAGTTAGCCAGGGACTAAAAAGAAAAGGGAAAGGTTTTGACAAAGTGCAGTTCTAAAGTACATGTTTAAATGAACGAACAAACAAAAGGAAAAAGAGCAAGTGAAATAATGCTAAGCTTGTTCCAATGCTGCAAGCTTTGTTCCAATGTTGCAGACTTTGTTGCAGCATTTGTTCCAATACTGTTTATTATTTATTTGAAAGTATCACACTTTAAATTCTGTGAATTGATGCTCTCTAATTGTAGTGCTGGAGAAGACTCTTGGGAGTCCCTTGGACAGCAAGGAAATCAAACTAGTCCATCATAGGGGAAATCAACCTTAAATATTCATTGGAAGGACTGATGCTGAAACTGGAACTCCAATACTTTGCCACCTGATCCAAAGAGCCAACTCATTGGAAAATACCCTCATTAAGACTGAGGGCAGGAGGAGAAGGGAGAGACAGAGGCTGAGATTGGTTAAATAGCATCATCAACCTAATGGGCATGAGTTTGAGCAAACTGTAGGAGATAGTGAAGGACAGGGAAGCCTGGTATACAGCAATCCATGGGATCAAAAAGAATCGGACATGACTCAGTGACTGAACAACAGTAAAGATATATTTTATTTAAGAAAAGAGATATACTGTTTATTATTCATTTGAAAACACATACTTTAAAAGTTAAAGTTATTTAAAAATTTCAATAGCACCTTTTCAATTTGGTGACTGTAAAAGAAGCCTACTACAGGTATGTAATTTGAAAAGCATTTACAAAAATACAGCACACAAAATTCTATCTTGCATATTTAATAATAAATGAATATTTTTGTTCTAGTTCTGTGAAAAATGCCGTTGATAATTTGATAGGGATTTCACTGAATCTTTATATTGCTGTGGGTAGTATAGTCATTTTCACAATATTGATACACTGAATCCAAAATCATGATATATCTCTCCATTTGTTTGTGTTGTTTCTTCTTTCTTTCATCACTGTCTTAAAGCTTTCTGCATACAGGTCTTTTGCCTCTGTGCTGCTGCTGCTGCTGCTGCTAAATCACTTCAGTTGTGTCTGACTCTGTGGACCCCATAGACAGGTAGGTTTATTTCTAGGTATTTTATTCTTTTTGCTGCAGTGGTGAATGGGACTGATTCCTTAGTTTCTCTTTCTGGTTTTTCATTGTTAGTGCATAGGAATGCAAGGGATTACCGTGTATTAACTTTGTATCTGGAAACTTTATTGAAGTCATTAATTAGCTCTAGGGGTCACTAAGAGTGGACATGACTGAGCGACTTCACTTTCACTTTTCACTTTCATGCATTGGAGAAGGACATGGCCACCCACTCCAGTGTTCTTGCTGGAGAATCCCAGGGACGGGGGGAGCCTGGTGGGCTGCCGTCTATGGGGTCGCACAGAGTCGGACACGACTGAAGTGACTTAGCAGCTGCAGTAGTGCTTTGGTGACATTTTTAGGGTTTTCTATGTATAGTATCATGTCATTTACAATTTTGCTTCTTTTTTTCCAGTATGAATTCCTTTCATTTCTTTTTCTGCTCTGATTGCTATGGCTGGGAATTCCAAAACTATACTGAATAATAGTGGTAAGAATGGGCACCTTTGTCTTATTCTTTATCTTAGAGGAAATACTTTCAGTTTTTCACCATTGAAAATACAATATTTGCTATAGGTTTGTCATATATGGCCTTCAGTATGTTGAGGTGGGTTCCTTTTATGCCAATTTTCTGGAGACTTTTTATCATAAATGGGTGTTGAATTTTGTTGAAAGTTTTCTCTGCATCTATTGAGATGATCATGTGCTTTTATCTTTCAGTTGTTATTAATTTGATGTTTCAGATTTATTGATTTGCATATATTAAGGAATCATTGCATCCCTGGGATAAATCACACTTGATCATGACATATAGTTCTTTTATGTGTTGTTGGATTATGTTTGCTAGAACCTTGTTGTGGATTTTTGAATCTATGTTCATCAGTGATATTGGCCTGTAATTTTCTTTTCTAATAATATCTTTGACTGGTTTTGGTATCAGAGTGATGGTGGCCTTGTAGAATGAGTTTGGGAGTTTTTCCTCTCCCTGAAATTTTGAAATAGTTTGAGGAAAGGTGTTAGCTTTTCTCTAAGCATTTGATAAAATTTGTCTGCTGAAGGCATTTCCCATAGAACTATAACTAAAAAGTCACAATTTGTACAGAAATGAAAAAGAACTCAAATAGCCAAGACAATCTTGAGAAGGAAAACGATCTGGAAGAATCAATCTCCCTGATTTCAGGCTATACTACAGAGCTATAGTCATCAGGACAGTATGGTGCTGGAACAAAAACAGAAATATATACCAATGGAATAATATAGGAAGCCTGGAGATAAACCCATACATAGATAAGCCCCTTATCTTAGACAAACAAGGCAAGAATATACAATGGAAAAAAGACACCCTCTTCAAAAAGTAGTGCTGGGAAAATTGGACAGCTACGTGTAAAAGAATGAAATTAGAACACTTCCTAACACCATATACAAAAATAAATTCAAAATAGATTAAAGACATGAAAGTAAGCCTTGGATACCGTAAAATTCTTAGAGGAAAACATAGGCAGTATACTCTTTGACATAAATCACAGCAAGATTCTCTTTACCCACCTCCTAGATTAAGGAAATAAAAACAAAAATAAACAGATGTGACCTAATAAAACTTAAAAGAGGGTGGGGTGATTTGGGAGAACAGCATTGAAACATGTATACTGTCTTGTAAGAAACGAAGCGCCAGTCTATGTTCAATACAGGATACAGGATGCATGGGGCTGGTGCACAGGATGATTCAGGGAGATGATATGGGGTGGGAGGTGGGAGGGGGCTTCGGCATTGGGAGATCGTGTTCACCTGTGGCTGATTCATGTCGATGTATGGCAAAACAAATATAGTATTGTAATGTAGAATAAAGTATTTAAAAAAAAAGCTTTTGTGCAGCAAATAAAACTATAAACAAGATAAAAATAAAACACTCAGAATGGATCACAACAAGCTGTAGAAAATTCTTAAGGAGATAGAACAACCAGACCACCTCACTTGCCTCCTGGGAAACCTGTATGCAGGTCAAGAAGCAACAGTAAGAACCGGACACAGAACAATGAACTGGTCCCAAATTGGGAAAGGAGTATGTCAAGGCTGTATACTGTCACCCTGCTTATTTAACTTATATGCAGAATACATCATGAGAAATGCCAGGCTGGATGAAGGACAACTGGAATCAAGATTGTCAGGAGAAATATTAGTAACCTCAGATATGCAGACAACACCACCTTTATGGCATAGAGCAAAGAGGAATGGGAGAGACTCTTAATGAAAATGAAAGGAGACAGTGAAAAAGGTGGTTTAAAATTCAGCATTCAAAAAACTAAGATCATGGCATCCAGTCCCTCACTTCATGGCAAATAGATGGAGAAATAATGGCAACAGTGACTGATTTTATTTTCCTGGACTTCAAATAGTTGCAAATTATGACTGCAGCCATGAAATTAAAAAGATTTTTATTTATTGGACGGGAAGCTATGACCAACCTAGACAGCATATTAAAAAGCAGAGACATTACTTTGACTCAGAGATCCATATAGTCAAAGCTATGGTTTTTCCAGTGGTCATGTATGATGTGAGAGTTGGGCCATAAAGAAAACTGAGTGCCAAAAATTGATGCTTTTGAACTGTGGTGTTGGAGAAGACTCTTGAGAGTCCCTTAGACAGCAAGTAGATCAAACCAGTCAATCCCAGGAAATCAGTCCTGAATATTCATTGGAAGGACTGATGCTGAAGCTAAAGCTCCAGTCCTTTGGCCACCTGATGCGAAGAGCTGACTCACTAGAAAAGATCTTGATGCTGGGAAAGACTGAAGTCAAGAGGAAAAGGGGGTGACAGGGGATGAGATGTTTGGATGACATCATCGACTTGATGGACATGAGTTGAGCAAGCTCCAGGAGGTGGTGAAGGACAGGGAAGCCTAGCGTGCTGCAGTCCATGGTGTCACAAAGAGCTGGACACACTGAGCAACTGAATAACACGAGAATGGGAGAAAATAACTGCAAACAAAGCAACTGACAAAGGTTATATCCCCCAAATATATAAGCAGCTCACACAGCTCAGTATTAGAAAAACAAACAGCCCGATCAAAAAATCGGACTGAAGACCTAAAGAGACATTTCTCCAAAGAAGACATATAGATGGCCAATAAACACATGAGAAGATGCACAACAGTGTTTATTATTCAGTTCAGTTCAGTCTCTCAGTTGTGTCAAACTCTTCGCAACCCCATGCACTGCAGCACGCCAGCCTCCCTGTCCGTCACCAACTCCCAGAGTCTACCTAAACTCATCTCCATCAAGTCGGTGATGCCATCCAACAGTCTCATTCTCTGTCGTCCCCTTTTCCTCCCACCATCAGTATTTCCCAGCATCAGGGTCTTTTCTAATGAGTCAGCTCTTCGCATCAAGTGGCCACAGTACTGGAGTTTCAGCTACAACATCATTCTTTTCAGTGAACACCCAGGACTGATCTCCTGAGGATGGACTGGTTGGATCTCCTTGCAGTCCAAGGGACTCTCAAGAGTCTTCTCCAACACCACAGTTCAAAAACATCATTTCTTCAGCGCTCAGCTTTCTTTATAGTCCAACTCTCACATGCATACATGACCACTGGAAAACCACAGCCTTGACTAGATGGACCTTTGTTGGCAAAATAATGTCTTTGCTTTTTAATAAGATCAATCTAGAGACTGATCACAGCTTTTACCCCAAGGAGTAAGAGTCTTTTAATTTCATGGTTGCAGTCACCATCTACAGTGATTTTGGAGCCCCCAAAATAAAGTCTGTCACTGTTTCCACTGTTTCCCCATCTATTTGGCATGGAATGATGGGACCGGATGCCATGGTCTTAGTTTTCTTAATGTTGAGTTTTAAGCTAACATCTTCACTCTCCTGTTTCATTTTCATTAAGAGGCTCTTCAGTTCTTCACTTTCTGCCATAAGGGTGGTGTTATCTACATATCTGAGGTTATTCATACTTCTCCTGGCAATCTTGATTACAGGTTGTATGTTCTTCATCCAATATGTGTGTTTATCTTTAGAGAAATGCAAATCAAAACTACAATAAGATATCACCTCACATAAGTGAGAATATCCATCAGTAAAAAAGTCTACAAGCCATACATGGTGGAGAGGATGTGAAGAAAAGTGAACCCTCTGTACTGTTGGTGGGAATGTAAACTGATACAGTCATTATGGAAAACAGTGTGGATATTCCTTTAAAAAAAATAGAAAAGAATGTACCATATGACCTAGCAATCCCACTACTGGGCATATATCTTAGAAAAACCAGAATTCTAAGAAATACATGTACTCCAATGTTCATGGCAGCAACACTTACAATAGCCATGAAAGCAACCTAGATGTCCATTAACAGATGAATGGATTTTTAAAAATTTTTGATGTATTTATGCAATGGAATATTAGTCAATCATAAAAAGAAATGAATATGTCAGTTGTAGTGAGGTGGATGAGCATAGAGCCTCTTTTACAGAGCAAAGTAAGTCAGAAAGAAAAAAAAAAACAAGCATTATACATTAACATATATATAAGGAATCTAGAAAAATTGGACTGATGAAGCTAGTACAAAATGGACTCGTAGACATAGTGAGGAAAGTTGAGGGTGGAACAAATTTACAAAGTAGCATTGACATATGTGGACTATCATGCATAAAATAATTAGTGGGAAGTCGCTATATAACAGGCTACCCAGTCTAACACTCTGTGATGACTTAGAGAAGTGAGAGGGGGGAGTGGAGGGAGGCTCAAGAGAACTCAAGAGCCATAATTATATGTAATTTTAACTGATTTGCATTGTTGTATAGTAGAAATCAACACAACGTTGTAAAACAATTTTTCAACAATTAAAAACTAAAAATAATAATAATAATAATAAATAAATATTCAAAATATATCCACTCACTCCAATACTCAAATTTAATTTTATATAAGAAACTTTTATTTATACATTTCCTGTAAAATGTGAATGTTTTATCTATCTCTATATTCAGTTCAGTTCAGTCTCTCAGTTGCGCCCAACTCTTTGCAGCCCCATGAACTGCAGCATACCAGGACAGGATTTTCCTGTCCATCACCAACTCCTGAAGCTTGTTCAGACTCATGTCCATCAAGCTGGTGATGCCATCCAATCATCTCATCCTCTGTTCTCCCTTTCTCCTCCCACCTTCAATCTTTCCCAGCATCAGGGTCTTTTCCAATAAGTCAGTCCTTTACATCAGGTGGCCAAAGGATTGGAGCTTCAGCTTCAGCATCAGTCCTTCCAATGAATATTCAGGACTGATCTCTTTTAGGATGGACTGGTTGAATCTACTTGGAGTCCAAGGGACTCTCAGTAATCTCCAACACCACAGTTTCGAAAGCATCAGTTCTTCAGTGCTCAGCTTTTTTTATAGTCCAACACTTACATCCATACATGACTACAGGGAAAACGGGAAAACCATAGCTTTGACTAAATAGACCTTTGTCAGCACAGTAACGTCTCTGCTTTTTAATATGCTGCCTAGGTTTGTCATAGCTTTTCTTCCAAGGAGCAGGTGTCTTTAATTTCATGACTGCAGTAACCATCTGCAGTGATTTTAGAGACCCAGGAAAATAAAGTCTGTTACTGTTTCCATTGTTTCCCTATCTATTTTCTGTGAAGTGATGGGACCGGATGGCATGATGTTTGTTTTCTGAATGTTGAGTTTTAAGCCAATATTTTCACTCTCCTCTTTCACTTTCATCAAGAGGCTCTTCACTTCTTCTTTACTTTCTGCAGGTGTCATCTGCATATCTGAGGTTATTGATATTTCTCCCTGAAATCTGGATTCCAGCTTGTGCTTCATCAAACCCAGCATTTCACATGGTGTACTCTGCATATAAGTTAAATAAGCAGGGTGACAATATACAGCCTTGACGTACTCCTTTCCTAATTTGGAACCAGCCTGTTGTTCTATGTCTGGTTCTAACTGTTGCTTCTTAACCTGCATATGGATTTCTCAGGAGGCAGGTAAGGTGGTCCACTATTACCAAATCTTTAAGACTTTTCCACAGTTTTCTGTGATCTATACAGTCAAAGGTTTTGGCATAGTCAATAAAGCAGAAGCAGATGTTTTTCTAGAATCCTCTTGCATTTTCTATGATCCAACTGATGTTGGCAATTTGATCTCTGATTCCTGTTCAAACTACCACATGATTGCAATCCTACATGCTAGCAAAGTTGCTCAAAATTCTCCAAGTGAGGCTTCAACAGTGTGTGAACTGATAACTTCAAGATGTTCAAGTTGGATTCATAAAGGCAGAGGAACTAAAGATTAAATATCTATATACATTTTATTTAGCTGCATGGGCATTGATTTCAGTTCTAGGAAAAGTGAAAAAAATGCTGCTTTACATAGTTTTTGTACATTTGAAGATTGTGTTGAAATATACATAAAACTCCAGAAAACCCATCAATATCATTTTTTATGTTTTTGAAAATACAACATTTATGGTACACCAAAACTCTTAACCCAATAAAGCTTTCAGTTTCATTTTTCTTCCAAGTAATCAATGTGCCCAATACTCTTTGTTGATTTAGAAAATCCTTTCCATATTGAATTCTGAAACTCACTCAGAACTTAGTGCAATATTCAGAGTTATATACTTTGTTCCATTGATTTGTACATTGACTTATAAGCCATTAGACAACGCTTTCTATGAGCCTCTGATTTCTTTAATTTTAGTATAAAATTAACTTCTCTTTCTTCTAATGTCAAACCTTCTCTTCCCCCAGAGAGTTATATGTCTTTTCTTGTTGTCTTTCCAGCTTATCATTTGTATACTCAAATACTCACCAAATGACTAATATGGAGCTGGATATAGATGTGCCAAAAGGACACAGTTGTTACAGCAAAAGGATATATGGCTTAGTGAGGAACACTGACATATAGATAAATCAGATGAAACCTAAATCATAATATGGAAATCTAAACAGGTTCTCGAAGTAAACAGCTGTCAGTTGGCAAGGAATGGGGGATGGTGGGTGCCGCTTCCTAGGCAGGGGAACAGGACATGGTGCTAAGGTGACCAGGGAGCTGCAAGAAGCTTGTGCTGCTGCACTTTGACTTTGATCTCTTCTTTGCTTATCACTTTCTATTCCTGTTTCACAGGGAAAATAATTTCTTGAATATAACTGAAGATGCCAAATACTATCCCCAAACTTTATCTCGGTATAAATATCCAGTTGATGTATTCTTTTATTTTTCTGAAATACTAATATAAATTTCACAACTTTTTTATTTTTGCTTTGTTTTCTTTTTTCTTTATGTAAATTCATTTAAGAATACTGCTTTCCAGCTAAATAATGAAGATTCCTCTCATTCCATTTAACGTGCTTGGGCTTCCAGTCTAACCTTATAGTTGGGGAAATTTGCCCCCAGGCTGATGCCACTCTAATAATCTTGAATCTAGTGTGGCCCTTCTAAAAGGAGATGAAATACAAATACATTCCTTGGATTATGTGAAAAATATAATCCTCAGAATACACTGCCATCAAGTTCTGTTTGCTTCCCTTCATTGCCACAGAGAGCAATCTACTGGTGGGAATTACAGCTCTCACATATAACTTACTACTTGGAGTCTGCTTTCAATCACGGGGAAGAAAGGTACAAAAATATTTTCTCCACACTAACAAACAGAAAAACTCCAGATAAGCTATGTTATCCTGGTTGTAGTTGTTTTGAAGTCCACCACGGTGCTGAATATTCAGAGACATGTAAATAAATTAAATTCTAAAAGGAAAGAGCTCTTCCCAGGTGAGAAGAGATGCATGACAGTTTCCATCCCTGGGGACAAGGTAGGAAGAGGAACGAACT
Organism: Nanger dama; assembly: GCA_917880005.1. Taxonomy (NCBI): domain Eukaryota; kingdom Metazoa; phylum Chordata; class Mammalia; order Artiodactyla; family Bovidae; genus Nanger; species Nanger dama. The sequence continues at coordinate 2,612,627 of CAKJTW010000044.1, read as the reverse complement.
TGCAGTAGATGGGGATATGGATAAAAAGCAAAAATTTTAGCAAATGTCTCACATCCAGGCATAATTTACCATAAATGCATTAGAAACTCATACAGTATTGGCATAAGAGTAAGCATATATCAGTGGGACAAATAGAGAATCCATAAACAGGTCTGTATGTGTATAGTAAAGTGATTTGCAGTTAAAGCAAAAGTACCAAGACAATTCAATGGGGAAAGAAGATTCATTTCTACCAGTAGCGCCAAAGTATTTGCATATTCACATAAGAAAAGTGATTGAAGGTGAAATACAGGCCTGAATAAAAGATAAAAATAGAAAGTCTTAAGGAAAATAGAATATCTGTATGATCAAAGGGAAGATTTCTAAGTTAGGACAAAAGTACAATAACCATTTAAAAAAGATTAATTGAGCCATCAATCATGATTTAAAAATTATGTTCACTGGAGGAGACCATTAAAAGCTTAAAAGAGGACTTCCAGTTCAAGATGGCAGAGTAGAAAGATGTGTGCTCATCTCCTCTTGTGAGAGCACCAAAATTGCAACTAGTTGTTCATCAGCTAGCTGTTTATTGACAGGAGGATGCTGTAACCCACCAAAAAAGATACCCTACATCCAAAGACAAAGAAGAAGCCCCAGTGAGATGGTAGGAGGAACACAATCACAATAAAATCAAATCCCATACCTGCTGGGTTGATGACCCACAAACTTGGGAACAATAATATCATAAAAGTTCTCTCACTGTTGTGAAGGTTCTGAACCCCATGTCAGGTTTCTCAGCCTGAGGATCCAACGAAGAGACTAGGGGTGCCCAGGGAATTGGGCCTCGAAGGCCAGCTGGATTTGATTTTAGCACTTCCACAGGACTGGGGGAGACAGAGACTCAGTCTTGGAGGACATAAACAAAATCTTGTGTGCACCAAGATCCAGAGGAAAGGAGCGGTGACCCCACAGGAGGCTGAGCCAAAATGACTTGCTGATGTTGGAAGGATTCCTGTGGAGGAGTGAGTCAGCAGGGGCTCACGACAGGGATGAGGTCACTAGCAGCATCAGGCTGGGAAGATCCCCCTTGCCATAAACCCTCTTGGAGTTCTCCATTAACTCTACCATGAAGCCCATAAACCTGAGGGCTGGGTTACCTCAGGCCAAACAACTACTAGGGAGGGAGTGAAACCCCATCCATGGGCAGATAATTGGATTAAAGGTTCAATGAGCAAAGCCCTGCTCATCAGTGCAAGCCCAAGCCGCTCAGTCATGTGTCCGACTCTTTGCGACCCGATGGACTATACAGTCCATGGAATTCTCCAGGCCAGAATACTGGAGTGGGCGACTTTTTCTCTCCAGGGGATCTTCCCAACCCAGGGATCAAACCCAGTTCTCCTGAATTGCAAGCTGATTCTTTACCAGGTGAGCCAAAAGGGAAGCCTAAGAATACTAGAGTGGGTAGCTTTTCCCTTCTCCAGTGGATCTTCCTGACCCAGGAATCAAACTTGGGTCTCCTGCATTGCAGGTGGATTCTTTACTAACTGAGCTATCAGGGAACACCCAACAACCTTCTTAGCCTCCGCCATTAGAGGGCAAACAGAAGAACAGTCCCACAGCAGCTGAAACAAAAACTATGTTACAGAAAGTTAATCACAATGAAAAAGCAGAAAGTTATGTCCCAGATAAAGGGACAAGAAAAAAAACCCATAAAACAATTAAATGAAGTGGAAATAGGCAGCCATCCAGGAAAAGATCCAGATTAATGATAGTGATGATCCAGGATCTTGAGGAAAAAGTGGAGAAGATGCAAGAAATGTTTGTCAAGGATCTACAAGAACTAAGGAACAAACAGAGATGCCTAATACACTAGAAGGGATCAATAATAGAATAACTGAGGCAGAGCAGATAAATGGATAAACACGAAGACATGTAGTAATCAAATTGACAAAAATTAAAGACAGAGATAAAATATTGAAAGCAATAAGGGGAAAATGTCAAATAACATACAAGAGAACTCTCATCAGGCTATTAGCTGTTTTCTCAACAGAAACTCGACAAGCCAGAAGGGAAATGGCACGATATATTTAAAGTGATGAAAGGAAAGAAATTACAACCAAGTTAGGGTGTTTTTTTCAAAAGTAATATTGGGTTATAAAAATAATAAATCTTCGACAAAGGAGGCAAGAATATACAATGGAGTAAAGACAGTCTCTTTAACAGGTGGTGCTGGGAAAACTGGTCAACCACTTGTAAAAGAATGAAACTAGACCCCTTTCTAACACAATACAAAAAAATAAACTCAAAATGGATTAAAGATCTAAATGTAAGACCAGAAACTATAAAACTCCTAGAGGAGAACATAGGCAAAACACTCTCAGACATAAATCACAGCAGGATCCTCTATGATCCACCTCCCAGTATAATGGAAATAAAAGCACAAATAAACAAATGGGATCTAATTAAAATTAAAAGCTTCTGCACAACAAAGGAAACTATAAGCAAGGTGAAAAGACAGCCTTCTGAATGGGAGAAAACAATAGCAAATGAAACAACTGACAAACAACTAATCTCAAAGATATACAAGCAACTTATGCAGCTCAACTCCAGAAAAATAAATGATCCAATAAAAAAATGGGCCAAAGAACTAAATAGGCAGTTCTCCAAAGAAGACATACAGATGGCTAACAAACACATGAAAAGATGCTCAACATCATTCATTATCAGAGAAATGCAAATCAAGACCACAATGAGGTACCATTTCACACCAGTCAGAATGGCTGCAATCCAAAAGTCTTCAAGCAATAAATGCTGGAGAAGATGTGGAGAAAAGGGAACCCTCTTACACTGCTGGTGGGAATGCAAACTAGTACAGCCACTATGGAAAACAGTGTGGAGATGCCTTTAAAAATTGCAAATAGAACTGCCTTATGACCCAGCAATCCCCCTGCTGGGCATACACACTGAGGAAACCAGAATTGAAAGAGACACATGTACCCCAATGTTCATTGCAGCACTGTTTATAATAGCCAGGACATGGAAGCAATCTAGATGTCCATCAGCAGATGAATGGATAAGAAAGCTGTGGTACATATACACAATGGAGTATTACTCAGCCCTTAAAAAGAATAAATTTGATTCAGTTCTAATGAGGTGGATGAAACTGGAGCCGATTATACAGAGTGAAGTAAGCCAGAAAGAAAAACACCAATACAGTATACTGACACATATATATGGAATTTAGAAAGATAGTAATGATGACCCTCTATGTGAGACAACAAAAGAGACTCAGAGGTATAGAACGGACTTTTGGACTCTGAGGGAGAGGGAGAGGGGTAAGATGATTTGGGAGAATGGCATTGAAACATGTATACTATCTTGTAAGAAACGAAGCGCCAGTCTATGTTCACTTCAGGATACTGGATGCTTGAGGCTGGTGCACGGGATGATCCAGGGAGATGATATGGGGTGGGAGGTGGGAAGGGCTTCGGCATTGGGAGATCATGTACACCTGTGGCTGATTCATGTCAATGTATGGCAAAACAAATACATTACTGTAATGTAGAATAAAGTATTAAAAAAAAAAAAGAAAGAAATTACAACCAAGAACACTCTACCCAGCAAGACTCTCACTCAGATTTGATGGAGAAAGCAGAAGCTTTCCAGACAAACAAAAGTTAGGAGAATTCAGCACAACCAAACCAGCTTTAAAACAAATGCTACAGGAACTTCTCCAGTCAGAAAACATAAGAGAAGAAAAAGACCTACAGAAAATAAATCCAAAACCATTAAGAAAACAGCAATAAGATTACACATATTAATAATTACCTTAAATATAAGTGGATTAAATGCACAACCAAAAGACAGAGATTGGTTGGGGAGATGAAGACATTTACAAGTATACACTTCCACTTGCCACTCTGCCTGATTCCCCAAATTGTATGTAATTATTTTATACTCTTAATCTTGTTCCAATTATGGCTTTCAATTGCAATTATTTTTTATTTTTATCTGGCTATTGATTGTGAAAGCTGATAAACATCTATTATTATTGTAATTGTTTAACTATCACTCGCTTAACACCGTTGTAGCATGGTTGGTCAACAAAAAAATAATAGGACTCTGTATATTACCAAAACTAACATTTAATAGAAAAACCAGTGATTGATTTTTAAATGCAGATGCATATCAGAAATCTTTAAATTTTTTGAAAAACACAAATGCCCAAGTATTGCTTTTTTTTTTCCTCCAGGTCTCCAGATATGTTTTTAATGAGCAGTCATGTTTAAAAACAACTGAATTATATGGAGATCTTTTACTTTTATCTAGCTTGTTTCACTTTTTCTATGTCATATTCTGTGCTCCCATTTCATTTATGTTTTCCAATTTCTCCATCTCTCTCTCTCTTTTTTAATGTCTTTTCTCAAGCTTTTATGCTGCTGCTAAGTCACTTCAGTCATGTCTGACTCTGTGCAACCCCATAAATGGCAGCCCACCAGGCTCCCTCATCCCTGGGATTCTCCAGGAAAGAACACTGGAGTGGGTTGCCATGTCCTTTTTTTTTAATTAAATTTATTTATTCTTTTAATTACAATACTGTATTTGTTTTGCCATACATTGACATGAATCAGCCATAGGTGAACACAATCTCCCAATGCCGAACACAATCTCCCCTCCCACCTCCCACCCCACATCCTCTACTTGAATCATCCTGTGCATCAGCCCCATGCATCCTGCATCCTACATTGAACATAGATTGGCGCTTCATTTCTTACAGGAAAATATACATGTTTCATTGCCATTCTCCCAAACCATCCCACCCTCTCCCTCTCCCTCAGAGTCCAAAAGTCCACTCTATACCTCTGTGTCTCTTTTGTTGTCTCACATAGAGGGTCATCATTACTGTCTTCCAAATTCCATATATATGTGTCAGTACATTGCACTGGTGTTTTTCTTTCTGGCCTACCTCACTCTGTATAATCGGTTCCAATTTCATCCATCTCATTAGAACTGAGTCAAATTTATTCTTTTTAAGGGCTGAGTAGTATTCCAGTGTGTATATGTACCACAGCTTTCTTATCCAATCATCTGCTGATGGACATCTAGGCTGCTTCCACGTCCTGGCTATTATAAACAACGCTGCAATGAACATTGGGGTACATGTGTCTCTTTCAACTCTGGTTTCCTCGCTGTGCATGCCCAGCGGTGGGATTCCTGGGTCATAAGGCAGTTCTATTTGCAATTTTTAAGGAATCTCCACACTGTTTTCCATAGTGGCTGTACTAGTTTGCATTCCCACCAGCAGTGTAAGAGGGTTCCCTTTTCTCCACATCCTCTCCAGCATTTATTGCTTGAAGACTTTTGGATTGCAGCCATTCTGACTGGTGTGAAATGGTACCTCATTGTGGTCTTGATTTGCATTTCTCTGATAATGAGTGATGTTGAACATCTTTTCATGTGTTTGTTAGCCATCTGTATGTCTTCTTTGGAGAACTGCCTATTTAGTTCTTTGGCCCATTTTTTTATTGGATCATTTATTTTCTGGAGTTGAGCTGCATAAATTGCTTGTATATCTTTGAGATTAGTTGTTTGTCATTTGTTTCATTTGCCATTGTTTTCTCCCATTCAGAAGGCTGTCTTTTCACCTTGCTTATAGTTTCCTTTGTTGTGCAGAAGCTTTTAATTTTAATTAGAACCCATTTGTTTATCTTTGCTTTTATTTCCAGTATACTGGGAGGAGGATCATAGAGGATCCTGCTGTGATTTATGTCTGAGGGTGTTTTGCCTATGTTCTCCTCTAGGAGTTTTATAGTTTCTGGTCTTACATTTAGATCTTTAATCCATTTTGAGTTTATTTTTTTATATGGTGTTAGAAAGGGGTCTAGTTTCATTCTTTTACAAGTGGTTGACCAGTTTTCCCAGCACCACCTGTTAAAGAGACTGTCTTTACTCCATTGTATATTCTTGCCTCCTTTGTCGAAGATAAGGTGTCCATAGGTGTGTGGGTTAATCTCAGGGCTTTCTATTTTGTTCCATTGATCTATATTTCTGTCTTTGTGCCAGTACCATACTGTCTTAATGACTGTGGCTTTGTAGTAGAGCCTGAAGTCAGGCAAGTTGATTCCTCCAGTTCCATTCTTCTTTCTCAAGATTGCTTTGGCTATTCGAGGTTTTTTGTATTTCCATACAAATCTTGAGATTATTTGATCTAGTTCTGTGAAAAATACTGCTGGTAGCTTGATGGGAATTGCATTGAATCTGTAGATTGCTTTAGGTAGTATACTCATTTTCACTATATTGACTCTTCCGACCCATGAGCATGGTATATTTCTCCATCTATTAGTGCCCTCTTTGATTTCTTTCATCAGTGTTTTATAGTTTTCGATATATAGGTCTTTAGTTTGTTTAGGTAGGAATATTCCTAAGTATTTTATTCTTTTCGTTCCAATGGTGAATGGAATTGTTTCCTTAACTTCTTTTTCTACTTTCTCATTGTTAGTGTATAGGAATGCAAGGGATTTCTGAGTGTTGATTTTATATCCTTCAACTTTACTATATTCATTGATTAGCTCTAGTAGTTTTCTGGTCGAGTCTTTAGGATTTTCTATGTAGAGGATCATGTCATCTGCAAACAGGGAGAGTTTTACTTCTTCTTTTCCAATTTGGATTCCTTGTATTTCTTTTTCTGCTCTGATTGCTGTGGCCAAAACTTCCAGTACAATGTTGAAGAGTAGTGGTGAAAGTGGACACCCTTGTCTTGTTCCTGACTTTAGGGGAATGGTTTCAATTTTTCGCCATTGAGGATAATGTTAGCTGTGTGTTTGTCATATATAGCTTTTATTATGTTGAGGTACGTTTCTTCTATTCCTGCTTTCTGGAGAGTTTTTATCATAAATGGATGTTGAATTTTGTCAAAGGCTTTTTCTGCATCTATTGAGATAATCATATGATTTTTATTTCTCAGTTTGTTAATGTGATGAATTACATTGATTGACTTGCGGATATTGAAGAATCCTTGCATCCCTGGGATAAAGCCCACTTGGTCATGGTGTATGATCTTTTTAATGTGTTGCTGGATTCTGATTGCTAGGATTTTGTTGAGGATTTTTGCATCTATGTTCATCAGTGATATTGGCCTGTAGCTTTCTTTTTTGTGGTGTCTTTGTCAGGTTTTGGTATTAGGGTGATGGTGGCCTCATAGAATGAGTTTGGAAGTTCACCTTCCTCTGCGATTTTCTGGAATAGCTTCAGTAAGATAGGTGTTAGCTCTTCTCGGAATTTTTGGTAGAATTCAGCTGTGAAGCCGTCTGGTCCTGGGCTTTTGTTTGCTGGGAGATTTCTGATTACAGTTTCAATTTCCGTGCTTGTGATGGGTCTGTTAAGATTTTCTATTTCTTCCTGGTTCAGTTTTGGAAAATTGTACTTTTCTAAGAATTTGTCCATTTCTTCCAAGTTGTCCATTTTATTGGCATATAATTGCTGATAGTAGTCTCTTATGATTCTTTGTATTTCTGTGTTGTCTGTCGTGATCTCTCCATTTTCATTTCTAATTTTGTTGATTTGATTTCTTTTCTCTTTGTTTCTTGATGAGTCTGGCTAATGGTTTGTCAATTTCATTTATCCTTTCAAAGAACCAGCTTTTTGCTTTGTTGATTTTTGCTATGGTCTCTTTTGTTTCTTTTGCATTTATTTCTGCCCTAATTTTTAGGATTTCTTTCCTTCTACTAACTCTGGGGTTCTCTATTTCTTCCTTTTCTAGTTGCTTTAGGTGTAGAGTTAGGTTATTTATTTGACTTTTTTCTTGTTTCTTGAGGTATGCCTGTATTGCTATGAACTTTCCTCTTAGGACTGCTTTTAAAGTGTCCCAAAGGTTCTGTGTAGTTGTGTTTTCATTTTCATTCGTTTCGATGCATATTTTGATTTCTTCTGTGATTTGTTGATTATTCAGAAGGGTGTTGTTCAGCCTCCAAATGTTGGAATTTTTAATATTTTTTCTCCTATAATTGAGATCTAACCTTAGTGTGTTATGGTCAGAGAAGATGCTTGGAATAATTTCGATTTTTTTGAATTTATCAAGGTTAGATTTATGACCCAGAATGTGATCTATCCTGGAAAAGGTTCCGTGTGCACTTGAGTAAAAGGTGAAATTCATTGTTTTGGGGTGAAATGTCCTATAGATATCAATTAGGTAACTGGTCAATTGTATCGTTTAACATTTGCATTTCTTTGTTAATTTTCTGCTTAGTTGATCTGTCCAAAGGTGTGAGTGGGGTATTAAAGTTTCCCACTATTATTGTGTTATTATTAATTTCCCCTTTCATGCTTGTTAGCAATTGTCTTACATATTGCGGTGCTCCTATGTTGGGTGCATATATATTTATAATTGTTATATCTTCTTCTTGGATTGATCCTTTAATCATTATGTAGTTGCCTTCTTTGTCCCTTTTCACAGCCTTTGTTTTAAAGTCTATTTTATCGGATATGAGTATTGCTACTCCTGCTTTCTTTTGGTCTTTATTTGCATGGAATATCTTTTTCCAGCCCTTCACTTTTAGTCTGTATGTGTCCGTGCATGAAAGTGAAAAGTGAAAGTGAAGTCATTCAGTCCTGTCCAACCCTCAGCAACCCCATGGACTGCAGCCTTCCAGGCTCCTCCATCCAAGGGATTTTCCAGGCAAGAGTACTGGAGTGGGGTGCCATTGCTTTCTCTTATAAAATATAGTAAAAAAAAAGCTTTTGTATACATATATATGAACAATATGTATAATATATATATTGTTTAGAAAACATCAATTTTTCCCTAACTAAAAAATTATGACATCTTTATTCCATTGTTTGATTTATTATGAATAAATTGCTAGATTTATAATTTAAAAAAACAGATATGCAACCAGCAACAAAAGTTTACGCCATAGAACAGGGAACTATAGTCAATATCTTGTAATAACCTGTAAAGAAAATAACTTTAAAAATATTATATGTGTATATATATATATATAACTGAATCACTTTATTGTGCACCTAAAATATTGTAAGTCAATTATATTTCAATAATATGATATAATTAAAGAAAAATTTCCTCCTTATACCTTGAGGAAATATTTGCAATATATATATATCTGATAGGAACTGATATCTAAATATTCCTTTAGACCAATAATAAGAGGACAAACTATCCAGTTTGTATTTTAAAATACAAGGAAAAGACTTGACAAGAAATTGCACAATAGAAGATATACAAGTGGTCAGAAGCACATAAGATGGAGCTTTATATCTTTTGTCTTCAGAGAAGTGAAATATAAACCACATTGGATATTATTTCCCACCCACTAGAATGAAATCAAGAAGAATGACAATACCAAATTTTGATAAGATAGTGATAAGATAGAGTGAATTTGGAAATTGCTTTAACAGTTTTTACTCAGTTAACCTTTGCTTATCCTATGAACTGTCAATTCTGTTCTTAGATTATTTGCCCAATAGAAATGAATACTGATGTTTGCAAGAAGCTTGAACAATAATATTTATCGCAGATAAATGAGATCACATCAAAAGACACAGAAACCAACACTAAGTGTCTCTTATTGATTAAAGATTGGATAATTAGAACATTAAAAGAATTAAAAACTAAAATCAATTGAAATTCAATAAATTATTGGGGGCCAAAGATAATAGTAAAGATTTTAAAACAGAAAAAAAAATAAAAACCATTTCTGCAATGCATGTATAACCTTTGTAATAGTGTCTATGCAAGATAATATTCAGAAAACCAATATATATAGCAAAAGAATCAAGCCTTTATCTTTCCTTTCCTGTTCTGTTATTTAAACAAGACCAAAATAGTGATGAGGCTAATTCTTCTTTATGGAAGAATTCCAACAAATAAAGGCAGAAGAAAAAAATAGCATTATAAAAATGATTATTTTGTAATCCAGTGAAATCATGAGGCCAGGTTAAGATCATCATTTCATTTTTTAACCATTATGTGAAAGTGGATATGGAATTTCACATGTCTAAACACACAAACAGTACTAAAAGCCAGACAATCAGACATGTTTATCCAGTTCTAGTGGAACAGGCAGTACACAGTACCATCTATTACACCCTCTGATCAGACAGGAAGTCTGAGGAGAGAGGAACACAGGAGTCTACACCTCAAGGGATCAATCAGCCCAAGTAAAGCTGTGGGAAATATAGAAAAAAATAATACAAATTGTTTAACAAATAAATAGCATGAGAAAAAATTGAGGGAGAAAATAATAGAAATGTAAAGAAAATTGTGTTACTTCAACTCCAAGAAGCAAGAGATTTATTTAGGCAAAATACCTATAAAATAGAAAGAGGAGAGGAAAGGAGAAATTGCAGAAAGCATTCTCTATCTGTGTCTATCTCCCCCTTGTATTTTAATATCTTTATGCCCTCACATGGTCTTTCAAAGACATCAGTCATAGGATTTAAGACCCACCCTGATCCAATAGTGGTAAAGAATCCGCCTGCCCATACAGGAGAAGTAAGAGATGTGGGTTTGATTCCTGGGTTAGGAAGATCCCCTGGAGGAGGAAATGGCACCCCCACTCCAGTATTCTTGCCTGGAAAATCCCATGGGCAGAGGAGCCTGGTGGGCTACAATCCATGGGTTTGCAAAGAGTCGGACACAACTGAGTGAGCACACACACAATCTAATATGGGAAAGGACTATGATGAGGCTGTATATTGTCACTTAGCTTATTATATACAGAGTACATCATGAGAAATGCCAGGCTGCATGAATCACAAACTGAAATCAAATCGGCTGATAGAAATATGAACAACCTCAGATATGCAGATGATGCCACTCTAATGGCAGAAAGTGAACAGGATCTAAAGAGCCTCTTGATGAATATGAAAAAGGAGAGTGAAAAAGCTGGCTTGAAGCTCAATGTTTAAAAAATAAAAATTAAAATTAAGATCATGGCATCCGGTCCCATCACTTCATGACAAATAAAAAGGGAAAAAATGGAAGCAGTGACAGACTCTTTTCTTGGGCTACAAAATCACTACAGACAGTGACTGCAGGCACTAAATCAAAAGATGACAAACCTGGACAGCATATTGAAAAGCAGAGACGTCACTTTGCTGGCAAAGGTGTGTATAGTCAAAGCCATAGTTTTTCTAGTAGTCATGTACAAATGTGAAAACTGGACCACAAAGAAGGCTGAGTGCTGAAGAAATGATGCTTTTGTACTGTGGTGCTGGAGAAGACTCTTGAGCATTCCTTGGACTGTGAGAAGATCAAATCAGTCAATCCTAAAGAAAATCATCCCGGAATATTTATTGGAGGGATTGATGCTAAAGCTGAAGCTCCAATGTTTTGGCCACCTTATGTGAAGAGCTGACTCAAATTGGAAAAGATTCTGATGCTGGGAAAGACTGAAGGCAGGAGGAGAAAGAGGATGAGTTGGCTGGATGGCATCACTGACTCAACGAACATTAGTTTCAGCAAACTCTGGGAGACAGTAGAGGACAGAGGAGCCGGGCGTGTTGCAGCAGTCCGTGGGGTCACAAAAAGTCAGACATGACTTAGTGACTGAACAACAACAAAAAAATCCAATATGACTTCATCTTAATTAATTACATCTGAACAGATCTTACTTTCAAATATGATTCTGAGGCTCTAGATGAATATGAATTTGGGGGAAAGTATCAAGCCAGGACAGTATACAACCAAAAGAAATGAAAATATGTTTGTACAATGTTTTCTACATGAATGTTTGTAACATTATTATTTAAAATAGCCAAAAAGATGAAAACTCAAATGTCCATCAGTTGATGAATAAGTAAAAGTGTGATATGTATATAAATGGGATATATTTTTGTAATAAAAAGGAATAAAATATTGATTCAGGCTATCACAGGGATGAACCTCAAATACATTATGCTAAATGAAAGAAACCAAACATCAATTGTATGATTTCATTCATGAAATATCCAAAACAGGCAAGCCTACAGAGCTATAGCATAGACTGGAGGTTTCCAGGGGCTGACAGTGGGCAGCTTGTAGGGAGTACAGTGGGATATGAGATATGTTCTAAAATTGTTATGATGGTTTCACATTTCTTAATATGCCAGAATCATTGAACTGTAGTTTTTACATATGTGAATTATGTGGTATATGAATTATATTTCTATAAATATGTTATAAAAATATACATGGGACACAGACTGCAGGCTGTGTGTCAGAATCCACACATGCCTTCTCTCTTCATAGCTGCTGCTGCTACTAAGTCACTTCAGTCACGTCCTACTCTGTGCGACCCCATAGGTGGCAGCCTACCAGGATCCCCCCGTCCCTGCGATTCTCCAGGCAAGAACACTGGAGTGGGTTGCCATTTCCTTCTAATGCATGAAAATGAAAAGTGAAAGGAAGTCGCCCAGTCATGTTCGATTCTTCGCGACCCCATGGACTGCAGCCTACCAGGCTCTTGCATCCATGGGATTTTCCAGGCAAGAGCACTGGAGTGGGGTGCCATTGCCTTTTCCTCTCTTCATAGGGTTGTAGTCAAATGTCTGGTCATCCAGTTAGGTGCATATCCCCCAGCCCACGCTCCTGCAGTCAGGAAAGCCAAGAATTAAGTTCTTCTAGCAGAATGAGTGGTAATAACCAAGTGGCAATGACTCTATGCCTCACGAGCCAGAGTCTTAAAACTCTTGTGTTTTTCTCCACAGTTTTCCCCTTTCTCAAGAGCTGGAACTCGAGAATATCTGAAATCCTGCTTCAGCCAAACAAGGATCATGTTCTAGATAGCATGCAAACAAGAGAGAAGAAACTTTCCTCCTTGAATGTGGAGCGAAGAGCAATAGAGCTATATATATATATATATATATATATATATACATATACATATATATATACAATATATATACATTTCTTTTCGTTAAGAAGGAATAAACATCTTTGTAACATCTTTGTACTTAACGCACTAAATTTTTACTGATTCTCTTCCTTACAGCCAGTTTTCCTTGTCCTTGACTGATGCAATACTATCCCCAGATGTTTGATCCCTGTTCTTATCATGACCAACTACAGAGATGGAACTTGAAAAATGGACAACCACGAGGCTCTCTACAGATTATCACATGAATTCCTCAAAGGTTATTTAATTAGAAGTCTTAGTTGATGACACCTGGGAGCAATTTTACTGGTTATAAAGTGATAAGGGTATAGAAAAAGGAAAAGACATGATCAAGGGAATTGAGTAGGATAATGACTATAGAAAGAGTTAAGGGAATTAAAATAGGAAGGGAAAAAGCATGAAAAACAGAAAGATGGACAGACCAAGCATGTTACAGAATGTTATTTCATCAATCCCACAATGCCAATGTGTGACATAATTTTTTGAAAGGAAGGGGTGCCAAAACCTTACTTTGAAAAGACTAAATGTTGGATGTTTAGAGTAGCCCCATAAGCAAGCTGTGCTTCTTGTGGTCCAAATATATTATTCCCTCTTGTGAGCAGAATTTTAAGATGGTTTCTAAGAACTTTGCTCCCTGGTGAAACTCCTGAAATTATATTTTATATTCTAAAAGGGATATTATGGGGATGTGCTAATCTAATCATGCAAGCCCTTTAAAAGCAAAGTGTTTTAAACATTAAAAAAAAAGTAGCCTCCTGACTACACAGGATGACTAAAATGTCCTCAAATATTCTCCCCCTCCATGTTTTATAGAGACATAATTAACCTCTAACATTGTGTAAGTTTAAAGTCAGCAACCTGTTGATTTGATGCACTTATATATTACAAAATGACTACCATGATCATTAGCTAATATTTCTATCTCATCACATAAATACCACCCAGACTCTATAGCTAAGATTCTGATACTCGGCTATTTTGGGCTAACTCTCTGTATTTATCTCCCTCTCTTCTGACTTTCTAGCTAGCAACTTGCTCTGATTAATCAGTAGTGTGCATGAAGCTGAAGCGTGAGCTAGTAGATGCTCAAGCCCGGGTAGAACCTCTATAAGGCCAGTTCCTAAGAGTACCATACTCGTTTAGGTCTTGGTACTTCATTCAATATCAGTTCAAGCTAGCTGTAGAAAGAGGGCTAAGCTGTCAGAGTAGGGGAGGATATCTGTGACTATGGGAAACTTTCTTTGACTTTATCAAATCTAATTTTACAAAGTTAGAAACTGGAGTATTAATCCCTTCCTTGTTATGAATATGTGTGAAGGTTTTATAAGCCATTAGGAGAGAAAAACTGGTGTGTAATCCAACATGTTCATCGCCACCACCATCACCATCATCATCGTTATCACTCTTACTGCCCCACCCTCACCATCATCATCACCATCCTCACCCTCATAGTTATCATCACCATCACCACCACCATCATTGCCATCAGCACAACCACTCTTCCACCATCTTTATCACAAACACCATCATAACAAGTGAATGATCTGATTTGATACTTTGAATGAGCCAAATCAGATCACAGCAAGCTGATATAGCATTTAATCTTCTTATTTGAGAGTGTTTTTACCTTGGTCAAGGTGAGAAATTGTCTGTTTTTACTATATCCCATAATCTAATATTTATTCAATATCTGCAAACTGCTGGTGTCAAGACAATGGAAGGATGTAGCAAAGATCACACACTTCCCTGGAGGCTGAGATCAACATTAAGAATGGGAAAAATACTACTCTGTCATATTTCTCACTCTTCAAACTAGTAGGAATTTATTTTTGACTACCAAACACAGGTATCGCTGGAAGGTTTTCAGCCAGTCACCTGTGAAATTTCTGGTATTATGCATGATTAATTACCAAATTATTCAGGCAAGGCATTATTTGTAAGGAGAGCATTTTAAGCCTTCCTGGCAGCAGACTGTGCTGCTAACAAGAAAAAGAGACACTTTAATATTGCTCAGTTTACAAATGCATTTCCTTTAGGAAAGTCTTGTGCTGGCAAGAAAAATATGTGCTGTCTAGATCTGGGATTTTTGATAGGGCCATTCTAAAATGATGGCTTATTTGCATCCTGCCGAGAGAGGGAGTGTATCGAGGTGCACAAAAATGCCATAAAGCAGACTGACCTTCTTTTCATCTTTTCTCCCCAGAGGCTGTCTATGCAACATATTAAAAATTGACCTTTATCTTGAAATGTTAAAATTCTTTCAGAGTTAATAGGTTAATTAAGAAGCTGATTTCATTTCAGAAAGATTTAATTCTAGAAACACAAGTGACTCAATATCTTTTTTCTTAAGGTTCTTTTCTTAATGTGGACCATTTTTAAAGTCTTGATTGAATTTGTCATACCCCTGCTTCTGTTGTTTATGTTCTGGTTTTCTGACTGTGAGCCATATGGAATTTTAGCTCCCCATGCAGGGATCGAACCCACACCCCCTGCACTGGAAAGCCAGTTCTTAGTCACTGGACCACCAGGGAAGTCCCTTGGTATCATTTTAGAGGGAAATGTTTTTATAGCCAGTGTTAGAGCAAACTGCCTCATGAAGAAGTCAGAACTGCTGAATCACTGGTGGGATTGTTATGAACCACACTGGGGTCTGTGTGCCCACACGCAACAAAGCCAGTCTACTGGCACCAGCTTGCAGTGAAGGAAGGTGCAGCGTCTATTGCAGGAGCCAAGCAAGGAGCCCAGGCAGCTAGTGCTTAAAAGATCCAAACTCCTTGATTGTTTCCAGGGAAAGGTTTTGAAAGACCAGGTAAAGGGAGTGGTGTTGTGGGGTGTATGATCAGCTCATGAACAATCTTCTGACTGACTAGTGATGAGTCAGGAGTCAATATCATCAGCTTTCTGTTTCCAACCTGTCTGGGGTCTACATGCCTGTGGGCAGCATAGAGTTAACATCTTCAACCTGGTGGGGGTTTTAGAATCTGAAAAACAGATCAAAGGACATAGCTCAGAATATTATATGTAGTTCTTGAGGAGGAAATAAATGTCCTTCAGTTCAGTTCAGTTCAATTCAGGTCAGTTGCTCAGTAATGTCCGACTCTTTGTGACCTCATGAACTGCAGCATGCCAGGCCTCCCTGTCCATCACCAACTTCCAGAGTTCAGTCAAACTCACGACCATAGAGTTGGTGATGCCATCCAGCCATCTCATCCTCTGTCGTCCCCTTCTCCTCCTGCACCCAATCCCTCCCAGCATCAGAGTCTTTTCCAATGAGTCAACTCTTTGCATGAGATGGCCAAAGTACTAGAGTTTCAGTTTTAGCATCATTCCTTCCAAAGAACACCCAGGACATCCTTTAAGATGGTCTGGTTGGATCTCCTTGCAGTCCAAGGGACTCTCAAGAGTCTTCTCTAACACCACAATTCAAAAGCATCAATTCTTCAGCACGCAGCTTTCTTCACAGTCCAACTCTCACATCCATACATGACCACTGGAAAAACCATAGCCTTGACTAGACGGACCTTTGTTGGCCAAGTAATGTCTCTGCTTTTGAATATGCTATCTAGGTTGGTCATAACTTTTCTTCCAAGGAGTAAGTGTCTTTTAATTTCATGCCTGCAATCACCATATGCAGTGATTTTGGAGCCCCCAAAAATAAAGTCTGACACTGTTTCCACTGTTTCTCCATCTCTTTCCCATGAAGAGATGGGACCAGATGCCATGATCTTTGTTTTCTGAATGTTGAACTTTAAGCCAACTTTTTCACTTTCCTTTTTCATTTTCATCAAGAGGCCCTTTAGTTCCTCTTCACTTTCTGCCATAAGGGTGGTGTCATCTGCATATCTGAAGTGATTGATATTTCTCCTGGCAATCCTGATTCCAGCTTGTGCTTCTTCCAGCCCAGCATTTCTCATGATGTACTCTTCATAGAAGTTAAATAAGCAGGGTGACAATAGACAGCCTTGACATGCTCCTTTTCCAATTTGGAGCCAGTCTGTTGTTCCATGTCCAGTTCTAACTGTTGCTTCCTGACCTGCATATCAGTTTCTCAAGAGGAAGGTCAGGGGTCTGCTATTCCCGTCTCTTTCAGAATTTTCCACAATTGATTGTGATCCACACAGCCAAAGGCTTTGGCATAGTCCATAAAGCAGAAATAGATGTTTTTCTGGAACTCTCTTGCTTTTCGATGATCCAGTAGATGTTGGCAATTTGATGTCTGGTTCCTCTGCCTTTTCTAAATCAAGCTTGAACATCTGGAAGTTCACAGTTCACATATTGCTGAAGTCTGGCTTGGTGAATTTTGAGGATTACTTTACTAGTGTGTGAGATGAGTGCAACTGTCCTTAACTTTGCTTAATTGCTGAAGTAGTATTATTTTGTCTTGCTTGACTATTCTCCTTTCTTGCTGCATTTTCTCACTTCCTTAATTAAATTCACTCTTTGTCATTTGGGAAATGCCCAGAAGGCTAGTATTTTTCTATAGATGAAAGGCAGGAAAGGACATGGGTTAGGGGAGGTCTGTTCTAAGAAGGTCCCATAGGGACCTGCTCAAGCTAAGAGTGGGGAATACAGTTTGAGAAGAGCAATCACAAACTGCCTGAGATGATCCTCTTCCTGCTCTCCATGTCATGATGTCATACTTAGTGAATTTGTGGTCCTCCCAGAAAATCGATGAAAAACCTCTCATTCCACAGACAATGGTTAAAAGATAAGTTATAAAATACAAGTGATCATGGTTACATGGTTGCAGCTTAAAACTCAACATTCAAAAAAACTAAGATCAGGCATCTGGCCATCACTTCATGACAAATAAAAGAGGGAAAAGTGGAAACAGTGACATGTTTTATTTTCTTGGGCTCTAAAACCACTGTGGATGGTGATTGCAGCCATAAAATTAAAAGACACTTGCTCCTTGTATTGAAAGCTATGATAAATCTAACCAGCATATTAAAAATACAGACATCACTCTGCCAACAAAGGTGTGTATAGTCAAAACTATAGTTTTTCCAGTAGTCATGTACAAACATGAGAGTTGGACCATATGGGAGACTGAGTGCTGAAGAATCGATGTTTTTGAATTGTGGTACTGGAGAAGACTCTTGAGAGTCCTCTGGACTTCAAGGAGATCCAACCAGTCAATCCTGAAGAAAATCATCCCTGAGTATTCGTTGGAGGGACTGATATTAAAACTGAAGCTTCAGTACTTTGGCTGCTGGATGCTAAGAGCTGACTCACTGGAAAAGACCCTGATGCTGGTAAAGAGTGAGGGCAGGAGGAAAAGGGGCAACAGAGGTTAAGACAGTTATTCAGCATCATCAAGTCAATGAACATGAGTTTGAGAAAACTCTGGAAGATAGTGAAGGACATGAAGCCTGGTATGCTGCAGTCCGTGGAGTTGGCAAAGAGTCAGACAAAACTCAGTGACTAAACAACAACTCCAAATGGTTGCAGTGCCACTCAGTGGACTATCATACCAACATGAATAGTGTGAAAATAACTTGGAAAATACGTCAGAAGGTTAGGTGAGAAATGAAATTGGTTACACAGTACATCCTACCTTGTTTAACATATTTTTAATTTTTTAAAAAGCACTGAAAAGAAATAGGCCAGATGATTCTTTTTATTTTTCTTTATTTTGCTTTACAATACTGTATTGGTTTTGCCATACATTGACATGAATCAGCCACAGGCGCACATGAGTTCCTAATCCTGAACCCCCCTCCCACCCCCCACCCCATATCATCTCTCTGGATCATCCTCGTGCACCAGCCCCAAGCATCCTGTATCCTGTATCGAACACAGACTGGCGATTCATTTCTTACATGATAGTATACATGTTTCAATGCCATTCTCCCAAAGCATCCCACCCGCTTCCTCTCCTTCAGAGTCCAAAAGTCCTTTCTATACATCTGTGTCTCTTTTGCTGTCTCATATACAGGGTTATCATTACCATCTTTCTAAATTCTTGCTTTACTTTTTCTGCATTTGTCAAATACCTCTATTGAACATGTGTTACCCTCATAGCAATAATAGAAAAGACAGGAAATGGGTCAGCAGAGAGCCAGGACCAGAGTGTGGGCTGGGATTCTGAATTCAGCCCCTCACACTTCCTGTTTCTCTCTAGAGAAGGTGGGTAAACACTGGGATGAATTACAACACATTCTCAGACCTGTCTCCTTATCCATTCTCCTTTCAACGGTGAAGGTGCTTGAGGGCAGAAACCTAAATTCATTGCTGGGACCATGAGTAAAGGCAGGTTTACTCAGATATTAGGTATATCTCTAAAGTAGGCTTTGGGCATTTTCAAATTATTCTTGCTGAGGTATGGGAGATAAGGTTCTCCGAAGGGCGACAATCTAGAGGTAGGATCTTATTTCCCTGTCCAGGTAGCTTCCAGTCCACCAGGCACTAGAGGCTGGAAGCAAATTTCCTGGTTTTTACCCTGTTTGAAACCAAACATATTTCAAGGATGAAAAAACCACAAAAATGGGTATAGGGTTTATTAATAAAGATATAGCACAGTATGGAGAGCACATCGAAAAACAGTTTATGTAAGTCAGAAGCTAGGCCAAAATACACTGCCAGAGAGAAGTGTTGGTGTCCTGAATGAGGAGCAAAGTGAAGAGGTGATGTAAATCCTTACATACAACGTTTCCCTTAAGGCCTTTGTTTACATTTGGTCAGTTATCTTTTTTTTTTTTTTTCCACAGCAGCCAGGTCCTAAGACCCTCCCCAACGTGTGTACACAAATTTTTGCTAAGATTGATCCCACTGCTGAAGACTATGGGTACGTGTCCACACTTTTTATGGGGTGGGCTGCGGCCTGTGCACTGAGCACAGCCTAGAGGAGCTACCCCATGTCCGAGGTCAGGCGCAGCAGCTGGGAGGGCCCCATGACCGAAGGGTGGTGACCAAGAGGAGTTACCGCACATCCAAGGTCAAGGGCAGCGGCCTGGAGTACCAGGTGCAGGAACGGCTGAAAGGAGCTACGCCACGTTCGAGACCAGGGGCTGTGCCTGAGGCCAAGGGCGGCGGCCATGGCTGCCTGGGTGCAGGAGGGCCTAGAGAAGCCACCCACACTGAAGATCAGGAAGGGGAGTAGTGAGGAGATACCCTTCATCCAAGGTAAGGAGCAGCATCTGTGCTTTGCTGGAGCAGCCGTGAAGGGATACCCCTGCCCAAGGTAAGAGAAACCCATGGTAAGATGGTAGCTGTTACAAGAGGGCATCAGAGGGCAGACAAACTGAAACCATACTCACAGAAAACTAGTCAATCCAGTCACACTAGGGCCACAGCCTTGTCTAACTCAATGAAACTAAGTCATGCCCACGAGGCAACCCAGGACAGGCGGGTCATGGTGGAG
This sequence comes from Nanger dama, assembly GCA_917880005.1. Taxonomy (NCBI): domain Eukaryota; kingdom Metazoa; phylum Chordata; class Mammalia; order Artiodactyla; family Bovidae; genus Nanger; species Nanger dama. Next base: position 2,592,392 of record CAKJTW010000044.1, on the reverse strand, counting down.
AGGTCTGACAGAATGTGGTCCACTGGAGAAAGGAATGGCAAATCACTTCAGTATTCTTGCCTTGAGAACACTATGAACAGTATGAAAACTCAAAATGATAGGATACTGAAAGAATAACTCCCCAGATCAGTAGGTGCCCAATATGCTACTGGAGATCAGTGGAGAAATAACTCTAGAAAGAATGAAGGAATGGAGCCAAAGCAAAAACAATACCCAGCTGTGGATGTAACTGGTGATAGAAGCAAGGTCCGATGCTGTAAAGAGCAATATTGCATAGGAACCTGGAATGTCAGGTCCATGAATGAAGGCAAATTGAAAGTGGTCAAACAAGAGATGGCAAGAGTGAATGTCGACATTCTAGGAATCAGCAAACTAAAATGGACTGGAATGAGTGAATTTAACTTAGATGACCATTATATCTACTACTGTGGGCAGAAATTCCTCAGAAGAAATGGAGTGGCCATCATGGTCAACAAAAGAGTCCAAAATGCAGTATTTGGATGCAATCTCAAAAATGACAGAATGACCTCTGTTCATCTCCAAGGCAAACCATTCAATATCACTGTAATCCAAGTCTATGCCCCAATCAGTAACACTGAAGAAGCTGAAGTTGAATGGTTCTATGAAGACCTAAAAGACCTTTTAGAACTAACACCCAAAAAGATGTCCTTTTCATTATAGGGTACTGGAATACAAAAGTAGGAAGTCAAGAAACACCTGGAGTAACAGGCAAATTTTTCCTTGGAATGCACAATGAAGCGGGGCAAAGACTAATAGAGTTTTGCCGAGAAAATCCACTGGTCATAGCAAACAACCCCTTCCAACAACACAAGGGAAGACTCTACACAGGGACATCACCAGATGGTCAACATCAAAATCAGACTGATGCTATTCTTTGCAGCCAAAGATGGAGAAGCTCTATACAGTCAGCAAAAACAAGACCAGGAGCTGACTGTGCTTCAGATCATGAACTCCTTATTACCAAATTCAGACTTAAATTGAAGAAAGTAGGGAAAACCGCTAGACTGTTCAGATATGACCTAAATTGAATCCCTTATGATTATACAGTGGAAGTGAAAAATAGATTTAAAGGCCTAGATCTGATAGATAGAGTGTCTGATGAATTATGGAATGAGGTTCATGACACTGTAGAGGACACAGGGATCAAGATCATCCCCATGGAAAAGAAATGCAAAAAAGCAAACAGCTGTCAGAGGAGGACTTAAAAATAGCTGTGAAAAGAAGAAAACCAAAAGCAAAGGAGAAAAGGAAAGATATCAGCATCTGAATGCAGAGTTCCAAAGAATAGCAAGAAGAGATAAGAAAGCCTTCTTCAGTGATCAATGCAAAGAAATAGAGGAAAAGAACAGAATGGGAAAGACTAGAGATCTTTTCAAGAAAATTAGAGATACCAAGGGAACATTTTATGCAAAGATGGGCTCGATAAAGGACAGAAATGGTCTGGACCTAACAGAAGTAGAAAATATTAAAAACAAGTGGCAAGAATACACAGAAGAATTGTACAAAAGAGATCTCCATGACCCAGATAATAACGATGGCATGATCACTCATCTAGAGCCAGACATCCTGGATTGTGAAGTCAAGTGGGCCTTAGAAAGCATCACTATGAACAAAGCTAGTGGAGGTGATGGAATTCCAGTTGAGCTGTTTCAAATCCTGAAAGATGATGCTGTGAAAGTGCTGCACTCAATATGCCAGCAAAGTTGGAAAACTCAGCAGTGGCCACAGGATTGGAAAAGGTCAATTTTCATTCCAATCCCAAAGAAAGGCAATGCCAAAGAATGCTCAAACTACAGCACAAATGCACTCATCTCACATACTAGGAAAGTAATGCTCAAAATTCTCCAAGCCAGGCTTCAGCAATATGTGAACTGTGAACTCCCTGATGTTCAAGCTGGTTTTAGAAAAGGCAGAGGAACCAGAGATCAAATTGCCAACATCTGCTGGATCATGGAAAAAGCAAGAGAGTTCCAGAAAAACATCTATTTCTGCTTTATTGACTATGCCAAAGCCTTTGACTGTGTGGATCACAATAAACTGTGGAAAATTCTGACAGAGATGGGAATACCAAACCACCTGACCTGCCTCTTGAGAAATCTGTATGCAGGTCAGGAAGCAAGAGTTAGAACTGGACATGGAACAACAGACTGGTTCCAAATAGGAAAAGGAGTGTGTCAAGGCTGTATATTGTCACCCTGCTTATTTAACTTCTATGCAGAGTACATCATGAGAAATGCTGGACTGGAAGAAACACAAGCTGGAATCAAGATTGCTGGGAGAAATATCAATCACCTCAGATGTGCAGATGACACCACCCTTATGGCAGAAAGTGAAGAGGAACTAAAGAGCCTCTTGATGGAAGTAAAAGAGGAGAGTGAAAAAGTTGGCTTAAAACTCAACATTCTGAAAACAAAGATCATAGTTTCCGGTCCCATTACTTCATGGAAAATAGATGGGGAAACAGTGTAAACAGTGTCAGACTTTATTTTGGGGGCTCCAAAATCACTGCAGATGGTTTTTGCAGTTATGAAATTAAAAGACGCTTACTCCTTGGAAGATAAGTTATGATCAACCTAGATAGCATATTCAAGAGCAGAGACATTGCCGACTAGGGTCCGTCTAGTCAAGGCTATGGTTTTTCCTGTGGTCATGTATGCATGTGCGAGTCGGACTGTGAGGAAGGCTGAGCGCCGAAGAATTGATGCTTTTGTACTGTGGTGTTGGGGAAGACTCTTGAGAGTCCCTTGGACTGCAAGGAGATCCAACCAGCCCATTCTCAAGGAGATCAGCCCTGGGATTTCTTTGGAAGGAATTATGCTAAAGCTGAAGCTCCAGTACATTGGCCACCTCATGCGAAGAGTTGACTCATTGGAAAAGACTTTGATGCTGGGAAAGATTGAGGGCAGGAGGAGAAGGGGACCACAGAGGATGAGATGGTCATATGGCATCACTGACTCTATGGATGTGAGTCTGAATAAACTCCAGGGGTTGATGATGGACAGGGAGGCCTGACATGCTGTGATTCATGGGGTCACAGTCAGACACAACTGAGTGACTGAACTGAACTGAACACATATACATATATAACCATAAGGAAATCAAAACAGTCCAACAAAAATAAAGTTCAATAAGTTGACCAGGCAAGCAAAGAAAACCAAAAATTATATCTACCAGTTTGGAACAAAACTAACTATAGTCAAAACTGGAAAACAAAACTAAAGCAATGTGCCAAGTGGGAAAAGGCGATGAAAACAAAATTAAGGAATATGTTGAGAGGAATGGAAAGAAATTAAGAGCAAAAAGCATTGATATGCAAAGTTGTATAGAGGTAGATTAAGAAGATTTATATATATTAAAGATTAACTGCAGAGGGAAAGGACAGTAAGTAAAGCAAACAAATGTATAAATGTAGAAAAAAAAACAAAATAGGTTTAAAAATGTAAAACTAAAATTTAAAAAAAGGGGGGAGGAAATGAAAGGAAAAAAGGAGGGAAAGATTCCAAAGACCTGCAACAGCCCAATGAAGAGGCAGAGGTTTATGACAACAATAAAAATGTGTAAGTTAAAAACAAAAACTCAAAACCTTAATTAGATTTCATATTGCCAGTAAAATCGAGAAATACAACAGTAGTGATGAGGGGAAGGAAAAGAAAAAAAGGGAGGATTCCAAAAGTAACTAAAGAACAAGTCAAAACATAGGAAAAATAAACGTTTTTCTTGAGTCATTGCTGTCAGGGTCCTTTCCTTCGCTGGGATTCACAGTCCACCTCACCTCCCTCGAGTGCCCTGAAACTCCATGCTGGTCTCTAGAGAAGCTGTGGGGGTAGCTTAGATTTTAATCTGGTCCTACTCCTGTGTGTTCTTGACTCCAATGTCCACAGCTATCAGAACTGGTGCATTTTCTTTTGTGGGAGCTCTCCCTGTCCTTTTATGTATTCCATAGGCACACAGTCTGCCTAGTTGATTGTGGATTTAATCTGCAGCTTGTAGAGCTGGTGGGAAGGTTTTGGGTCTTCTTCCTTAGCCATACTGCCCCCTGGATTTCAACTGTGGCTTTATTTTCACCTCTGCATGTGGGTCATCCTCTGGGGTTTGCTCCTGAGGTGGCCCTGGAGGACTTGGTTTTGCCCCTGTGAAGTCCAGGTGTGGAGGTGGTGCAGCTGCTTGGGTCGCAGGGGTTCTGGCAGCACCAGGTACTCAGGGGAGCTGGTGGCTAGGGCAGCAGGAAATATAGTGCTCTAGAAGGGTATGGCAAGCAGTATTAGCCAATACACTTCAGTGTCTTGCTTAGAGGAACCCCCTGACAGAGAAGCATGGAGGGCCAGTCACAAAGAGTCACGAAGAGTTGAACACGACTGAAGTGACACCGCATGCCTAGATGCAAGACTTTTCTTGTCTGTTGAAACTCTGCCTCAGTGAGGGTTGAGCATGAAAGTGGTGCAGCTGCGTGGATCGCAGGAACACTGTGGCACCAAGTGCGCAGGGACACGGACTGCCTCAGCCACAGGAGGTATGGTCCTCCAGGAGTCTCTGTTCGCTGATGATCAGAAGGCCTCTTTGGCTGGTTTTTCTCCATAGCTCCAACTGTTCAGACACTTAGAGGGCTCCCTTGCCTGGGGTCCTTCCCTGCTGTTTGGTACATCAGGCACATGGCAGGGCACCCCGCTGACTGGGGTCCTACTCTGTAGTTCAGTGAGTCAGGCGTTTGATGGGCCAGCCTCTCTATCGTTCAGCCGCCAGTGCTGGCATGTGGGGAGAAGAGGTCATGGCTCCACCCCCTATGCGTGGCTCAGCAGTATCCCCTTGCTTCCATGGCCGCCTGGCTTTCCTCCACAGGCATTTCCCACCACAGTCTCCTCCCTCACAGCCCTTTGGTCTGTCTCTCCACAGACTTCCCTAGTGGCTCAGGTGATAAAGTGTCTGTCTACAGTGCGGAAGACCCAGGTTCGATCCCTGGGTTGGGAAGATCCACTGGAGAAGGAAATGGCAATCCACTCCAGTACTACTGCCTGGAAAATCCCAGGGACAGAGGAGCCTGATAGGCTACAGTCCACGGGGTCGCAAAGAGTCAGACACGACTGAGCGACTTCCTTCCACAGTCAACAGCAGCCCTCGCCCTGGGATTGCTCCATAGACTCCTGTCCATTCTCAGCTGGTGTTGTGCATGCACTCCTGTGTCTGAAGGTGTGTTCCTGATGTATCCATGGAGAGAGAAGTACTCCACATCCACCTACTTCTCTGCCATCTTGTTCTCCTCAGGACTTAATATTTTTACTAAACTTAATTTCCATCAAATTTAATTAAGGTAGTTTTTATTATTGCTACTATAAAAATGAAGCTAAAAGTGATTGTTATAGAGTGAATGTTTGTGCCCCAAATTCATATATGGAAACCACACCCAATGTGATGTATTAGGAGGTGGGGCCTTTAGGAGATAATCATGTCATGAAGGTGGAGTACCCATGGCAAAACCAATACAGTATTGTAATGTAGAATAAAGTAAAAATAAAATTTAAAAAAAAAAAAAAAAAGAATTAATGCCCTGATGAGGAAAGAAACAGACCAGAGCCCTTTGTTTCTCCACCACACAAGGATACAGTGAAAAGGCAAACTGTCTGCAAGAAAGTCTTCATTGGGAACTGAATCATCCAACACTTTGATCCTGGACTTACAGGCTCAGGATGGTGAGAAATTAATGTTATTTAAGCTAAGTCAATGGCATTCTGTTAAAGCAGCCTGAGCACACTAAGACATAATTAAATCAACATAAGGTCAGGCAGCTCTTGAGCCACAGAATTGGATTTGAATTCAGATAACTCAGATTCTAAGTCCCATATTTCCTTCCACATCATTCTCTTCCTTATGAAATTTGTAGCAGGTTCATACTCTTTGTTTAATCAGCACTTTCTCAGTTCAATTCAGTTCAGTTCAGTTCATTCACTCAGTTGTGTCCGATGCTTTGGGACCCTATGGACTGCAGCACTTCAGGCTTCCCTGTCCATCACCAGCTCCTGGAGCTTACTCAAACTCATGTCCATCGAGTCAATGATGCCATCCAACCATCTCATCCTCTGCCTTCTCCTCCTGCCTTCAATCTTTCCCAGCACCAGGGTCTTTTCCAGTGAGTTCATTCTTCATATCTGGTGGCCAAAGTATTGGAGCTTCAGCTTCAGCATTGGTCCTTTCAATGAATTCCAGCACCCTCTAATTCCTTGCAAAAGTTGCTGGCTGCATTTATTCTCTGCTTGGACCCTCAGAGCAAAATTAAGCTAGGTTACAGCCTATGGATGGATGCAAGACTATCTTGAAAGAACTTGACAGCCCTCCAATATTTCCCCAGCAAGATGGTGATTATCATCACAACACTAGCTGGCAAAGGTAGTCTCATCAGACAATGCTATCGTGGTATTCCAGAGCACAGGGACAGACCCATAATAGTGGCTAAATTCACTAACTCTAAGAACACTCTTGAAACAAAATCATTCTTTCCCCTCTCATACTTCAGGAGACAGAACCAGAGATGCTTCAGATCACCACATCCTCAAGCAATGTCATCCCTGAGGTGGCTGTTTCCAGGAATGCTGCTACCTACGGTAAAACAAGAGATTTCCAATGTGGATTTGTGTTTTAGATTATAAACCCATCCAGAAGGGGGCCATTATAAAGACTTTTTCTTTTCTTTCCGTTAAAGGAACTCAACTGTGTTGTTTTCTCCATTTTCCCACTTTTTGTTTTACTTCCAGTCTGACACTTTACACAATTCCTGTACATTCTGCACAGTGTATTTATAAATAGGTGCACCAATCTTCTCCCCCATAATAGAAAACATGCAACTCTGAAAGACATCAAAACATTTACACTATAAGCCAAACAAACACCAATTTTCATCCTGAACTCTCTCGGTCAATATCATACTTGGAAAATTGTAGTGCACATCTAATGGTTGGCCAAAGTCCTTCAGCACAGCCTATTTCACAGCGCTTAGCTCCTAATTGAAATTTCACAGTACAATACTTAAGACACAACTCCAAATTACATCGCCATTTAAGCAAATGTGCTTTCCTAGCCATTTAACTGTATGTGATTTTCTCTTGGCTATACGCTTCTTATGATTTGCTGTTGGTTTCTGTTGTAATTAAGCCCTTCTATATTTATTTGAGGATATTCTAGAACATCCTATTCTCTGTGAACTGAGTTCAATCTAGTAGTGTATTTTAATAACCTTGTCCAAATTGTACGTTTCTGGAAGGAAAGAAAACATTTCCATTCTCAGAAGCAATACTAGTTCTTGGCTTTTCCTATCCCAAACTTTTCAAATGTTTATCCCTTATTGAGTTCTCTCAGGCCTGGTCCTAATATGAGATTGTTTAGGAACTAGATTGCATAGATAAACAATTAAAAGCATATTTCATTTGAAAATGTAGAGATTTGTTAATAGGACAGAGAGCAATAATAATAATTCTTTTTTTCTCCTTCTAGATAGATTTTTAAATGATTTATTTGTTATTCAGTCACTCACGTGTGTCCAACTCTTTGTGACCACAGGAACTGCAGCATGCCAGCCTCCCTGTCCTTCCCATCTCCTGAAGTTTGCTCAAATTCATGTCCATTGAGTCAGTGATGCCATCCAGTCATCTAGTCCTCTGTCATCCCCTTCTCCTCCTGCCTTCAATCTTTCTCAGCATCAGGGAAAAAAATTTCTAAATGATATATATATATTATATAATTTATTCATTTATATAATATTTTGTATATTTGTAATATAACAAAATATATAACATAATATATAAATTTATAATATAATGTTATATATTATATATGTATTTCAAATAAACAAAAAGTTAGAATAGTTTAATAAGCCCCTTATGTACCCATGTTCCAGCTTCAGCAATTATCAGTATTTTCTAATCTTGTTTCATTACACTCAACCACAAACTTGATTTGAGGTGCTCAATGCTAGTGTTTCTAAATCATGGATAAAAATACTTAGAATAAGACCTAGCCTCAAACCCCACCAATGGGACCTCCCAAGACAGATACTCATCCAATGACCATGATCCTGAGTCCATGACCCAGGGATATCATCATCAAACAGCAGCACATGTTTGTTATCCTGGCTTCCAATTGCCCTCTAGCTCTAATTTGTCTACAAGGATACCTGGAAATACTTTACAAAAAGCTAAGTCATAATTCCATCCACTTTGGTAGTTGCTAATCTAGGAAATAGTCTTATTAAAAAAAAAAAAAAAAAAACTCAGTTCACTGTGAACCTCAGTACATGATACTCGGTTTCTTTAGGTGCTTCTATTTTTCTCCTCTTCACTGAACTGGAATTTAAAAGTAGACTGCTTCCCTATTTCTGGTCAGCTTACTACCATGGATTGTGTCCCTCATTTTTCTGCACTTTTTGAAATATTTCCTCCAAGAGTCTCAGGTACATAAATGCCTTGCTCATATCTGTCTTTGCCGAGTCACTGATAAAATATACTTTCAAAAGATCACTTTTAAATGGATTATATATCTAAATGTAAGTTGCAAAACTAAACTCCTTGAAAAGAAGAAATAGTCTCTTCAATAAGTGGTGTTGGAAAAACTGGACAGCTGTATGTAAAAATACATGTAGAGTACACCCTAACATTATACACAAAATAAACTCAAAATGGATTAAAACCCTAAATCTAAGGTTGGATACTATAAAACTCTTAGGGGGAAACATAGGCAGAACAATCTCTGGTATAAATCACAACAAGACCTTTTTGATCCACCTCCTAGAGTAATGGAAATAAAAACAGAAATAAACAAATGGGACCTAATTAAACTTGAAAGCTTTTGCACAGCAAAGGAAACCATAAATGAAATGAAAAGACCATGCTCAGAGTGGCAGAAAATATTTGCAAAATTAGTAACTGACAAAGGATTAATCTCCAAAGTACACAAACAACTCATTGCTGCTCAATAGCAAAAAAACAAACAACCCAAACAAAAAATGGACGTAAAATCTAAACAGACATTTCTCCAAAGAAGACATACAGATGGTTACAAAGCACATGAAAAGATGCTCAACATGACTAATTATTAGAGAAATGCAAATCAAAACTATAGTGAGGTATGACTTCATATCAGTCAGAAGGGCCATCATCAAAATTTCTGCAGACAATAAATGGTAGAGAGGACATGGAGAAAGGGGAGCTCTTTCTACACTGTTGGTGGGAATGTAAACCAGTACAACCACTATGGAGAGCAGTACGGAAGCTCTTTTAATAACTAAAATTAAAGCTAACATATGATACAATAACCCACTCCTGGGGATATAGTCAGGAAAACTCTTTGAAAAGATATATGTACCTCAGAATTCATTGCAGAACTATTTGCAATAGCCAGGACATGAAAGCTACTTAAAAATGTCCATCAATAGTGGAATGGATAATATATGTAATGGAATATTACTGGCCATAAAAAAGAATGAAATAATACCATTTGTGGCAATATGGATGGACCTAGAGATTGTCATATTGAGTGAAGTTAAGTCAGACAGAAAAAGACAAATATCATATGATATCACTTATATGTGGAATCTAAAAAAGACTACCAATGAACTTACCTACAAAACAGAAATTGTCAGAAATAGAAAATAAACTTATAGCTATTGGAGGACAAGGGAGGAGGGATAAACTGGAAGGTTGGGATGGACATGTACACATTACTATATATAAAATAGATAACTAGTAAGAACCTACTGCATAGAACAGGAGTCTACTCAATACTCTGTGATGGCCTATATGGTGAAATAATCTAAATGAGTGGGTATGTGTAGAACAGTTTCACTTTGCTATGCACCTGATGCACCTGAAATTAACACAACATTGTAAGTTATCTATATCTCCCCCAAAAAATTAAAGGGAAAAAAAAGCTCCTTGAAGATAACATAGGAGAAAATCCAGATTGTTACTGAACTCAGGTTCACCTGTTTATCACTCAAAAGCCAGTGCTCATGAGACAAGTGTTGCTAGGAAAGGAAAGATTGCTTTCTTTAGGAGCTGGCAACCAGAGAAGAAGGAAGACTCCTGTCTCAAAGAACCAAATTCTCCACTGTTGATCAGTGGAGAAGAACTCTTAAAGGGGGAGTTTCAGGGGCATATATGCCCCTGAAGGCAGAGGGCTGGGTTATCACATAGTTAACTTCTTCTGCTGGAAGTTTCAGTATCTACTAAACAGTTCAAAGGATATGGCTCAGAATATTATCTATTGCCCTTGAAAAGTATTTAAAAGTCCTTGATTTTGTTTAATGGCTAAATTAGTATTAGTTTGTCATCTGACTATTTTTCCTTTGCTTTTTTTCCCCTCATTTCTCTTATTAAATTTCTACTTTGGCTAACTTTTTCTACAAACAAGAGACAGACAGACAACTTGATGGGAAGAGGAGTTCTGTCCCAGGAAGGCCACACTGGGTCCTGTTGCATTACAAGATGACCTTGGGTTTGGTGGTGACTTTTTAGGTAAAATACCAAATGGAAAATCCATGAAAAAATAATTTGTCAATTGAATTGTATTAAAATTAAAATCTACTATTCTCTGAAAGGGGCTTCCTACATGGCGCTAGTGGTAAAGAACCCACCTGCTAACGCAAGAGACGTAAGAGATGCAGGTTTGATCCCAGGGTTGGAAAGATCCCCTGGAGAAAAGCATGGCAACCAACTCCAGTAGTCTTGCCTAGAAAATCTCATGGACAGAGGAGCCTGTAAAGCTATGCTCCATAGGGTTGCAAAGAGTCAAGCAAAGACTGAAGTGAGTTAGCATGCATGCACACACTCATGCGCTTTCTGAAAGATACTGAAAAGAGAATGAGAAGCCAAGCCACAGACTGGCTGAAAACATTTACAAAAGACAACTGATAAAGGACTGTTATCCAAAATGTACTAAAACTCAACAGTAAGAAGAACAACATGATTCTAAAATGGGCAAACAATCTAAACAGACACCTACCTCACCAAAGATATAAGAATGGAAAATAAGCCATTAAAATGAATTATGCCATTTGAAAATTGCAAATTAAAAAGAAACTACTAGATAGCCATTAAAATGGGTAAAATACAAAACACTGACAACATCAAATGTTGGCAAGGATATTAAGCAAGAACTGTCACTCACTATTGGTAGAAATGCAGAATGGATTTGAAATAGAGTTTTGCAGTTTCTTACAAAAATAAACACATTCTTCCCATATGATTCAGCAATCATATCCTTTTGTACTACTGAAATGAGTTGAAACCTTATGTTCACACAAAAACTTGCTCATGAATAACAACTTTATTCATAATTGCCAAAATTTTGAGGCAACAAAACCATGGAGGAAGCTTAAATGTGTATCATGTAATGAAATAAACTGATATGAAAAGGCTACATATCATTCCACCATATGACCTTCTGAAAGAAGGCAAAACTATGGAGACAATGTAAAGATCACTGGTTTTTAGGGTTTGGGGAGAGGGAAGGATGAATAGGGGATTCTTCGGGCAGTAAAACTAGTCTATGTACTGTAATGGTGGATAAATGCTATTGCTTGTCAAGACATATAGAATGTACAACATCAACTCTAAAGTAAACTATGGACTTGAAGGTGTTGATGATATGCAATGTAAGTTCATTAACTGTAACAAATGTATCACTGTGAGGGTATATCGGTGACCCTGTTTGTGACACCCACTGTCTTGCTGTTCATACTGTTTGCACTGTTTGCTGAACCCAGGGTAGGCAAGGTGCAAGCTGAAAGACTGGAAGAAGACACAAGGAGCTGTAGGAACCGCAGACTTGTTTATCCTCTCCTGGCTGGCACAGCAGCAATAACAGCTCCTCTCCTGGCTGACACAGCAGCCGTGGCAGGAGCCACCACATAACCATGATGTAGCCATAACAGAGCCATAGCATGACCTCATATAACATAAGCACGATGCCGCCCTGCGTAGCCCCAGGGCGGCAGCAGCCAGGGCGTCCATGTGGAGCTCATACAGGGGTATTGCACAAAGCAACCAGTAACAAGTGAGCACCCTGTGAAGCGCATGCACACTGCCATAAGTCATCACAGCTGTTACACAGCCATTATGTACAAGACACGGGGCAGGAGGGAGAGGCCATGGCGCAAGAAATTCTGACCAGGCCGTCTTGGCTTATTTGGTCTTTTCCCGCACAGGGGCAATGTTGATTGGCTGGGGTGTTGTGTATATGCATTGGGAAGGGATGTATGGGAACTCTGTGTACTTTCCACTCAATTTTCCTAGTAACATTTAAGTGCTCTAAAAAATAAGTCTAATAAAAGAACAGCTAATAGGCTAGGTGTGATAGATGGAAATATTTAAAGACTTTTTTCCCTAGGTTGGGGGGGTGTGGATGCAGCATGTGGACAACATAGCTCCCTGACCAAGGATCGAACCCATGTCCCCTGAAGTGGAAGATGAAGTATGAACCTCTAGACCACCAGGGTAGTCCTGCAGAAAACATTCTTAGTCATCCAGAATGTTTGCTACCCCCACATACTTCAAAAAGATATTGCCAACCCAGCCCTCCTCCCTAAAGGAAGCAAGAGGTGAAAAGACAATTTTCTTCTGTATGGCACATTTTTTGGTTTCTTAAGCTTACTAGGTAAAATAAAGTGGTGCTCTAGTTGGCCATAACATGTAAATATATAAGTACTTTTAATTTTATAGACTTTATTTTTTATAGAAGTTTTGGATATACAGAATTGAACAGATCATACAGAGAGCTCTCCTATATCCTTTACCATGGACACACAATTTCACATTTTCTTAACATTTTGGATTACTGTTATATATGTGTTACAATTAATAAATCAGTATCAATACATTGTTATTAACTAAAGCCCATAGTTTAAGAATGTGAAGGCGAAGTCAAGTGGGCCTTTGGAAGCATCACTAAGAACAAAGCTAATGAAGGTGATGCAATTCCAGCTGAGCTATTTAAACTCCTAAAAGATGATGGTGTGAAAGTGCTGCAATTAATATGCCAGCAAATTTGGAAAACTCAGCAGTGGCCACAGGACTGGAAAAGGTCAGTTTTCATCCCAGCCCCAAAGAAAGGCTATGCCAAAGAATGTTCAAACTATCACACAATGGTACTCATCTCACACACTAGTAAAGTAATGCTCAAAATTCTCCAAGAGAGGCTTCAACAGTACGTGAACTGAGAACTTACAGATGTTCAAGCTGAATTTAGGAAAGGCAGAGGAAGCAGAGATCAAATTGCCAACATTCGTAGGATCATTGAAAAAGCAAGAGGGTTCCAGAAAAACGTCTGTTTCTGCTTTATTGACTATGTCAAAGCCTTTGACTGTGTGGATCACAACAAACTTGGAAAATTCTTCAAGAGATGGGAATACCAGACCACTTTATCTGCCTCCTGAAAAATCTGTATGCAGGTCAAGAAGCAACAATTAGAACTGGATATGGAACAACAGACTGGTTTCAAATTTGGAAAGGAGTACATCAAGACTATGTATTGTCAGCCTGTTTATTTAGCCTCTTTGCAGAGTACATCAAGCAAAATGCTGGGCTGGATGAAGACTGCAGCTGGAATTAAGACTGCAGGAAAAAAATATCAATAAACTTAGATATGCATATCAGTTCAGTTCAGTCGCTCAGTCATGTCTGACTCTTTGCGACCCCATGAATCACAGCACGCCAGGTCTCCCTGTCCATCACCAACTCCCGGAGTTCACTCAGACTCGCATCCATCGAGTCAGTGATGCCATCCAGCCATCTCAACCTCTGTTGTCCCCTTTTCCTCCTGCCCCCAATCCCTCCCAGCATCAGAGTCTTTTCCAATGAGTCAACTCTTCGCATGAGGTGGCCAAAGTGCTGGAGTTTCAGCTTTAGCATCATTCCTTCCAAAGAAATCCCAGGGCTGATCTCCTTCAGAATGGACTGGTTGGATCTCCTTGCAGTCCAAGGGACTCTCAAGAGTCTTCTCCAACACCACAGTTCAAAAGCATCAATTCTTCGGACCTCAGCCTTCACAGTCCAACTCTCACATGCATACATGACTACTGGAAAAATCATAGCCTTGACTAGATGGACCTTAGTCGGCAAAGTAGTGTCTCTGCTTTTGAATACACTATCTAGGTTGCCATCCTATGGCAGAAAGCGAAGAGAAATTAAAGGGCCAATTGATGAAAATGAATGAGGAGAGTTAAAAGCTGGCTTAAAACTGAATATTCAAAAAACTAAGATCATGGTGTCTGGTTCCATCACTTCATGGCAAATAGATGGGGAAACAATGAAAATAGTGACAGACTTTCTTTTCTTGGGCTCCAAAATCATTTCAGATGGTGACCGCAGCCATGAAGTTCAAAGATGTTTGCTCCTTGGAAGAAAAGCTGTAATCAACCTAGACAGCATATTAAAAAACAGAGACATTACTTGGCCAACAAAGGTCGATCTAGGCAAAGCTATGGTTTTTGCAGTAGTAATGTATGGATGTGAAAGTTGGACCATAAAGAAAGCTGATCACTGAAGAACTGATGCTTTTGAACTGTGGTGTTGGAGGAGACTCTTGAGGGTCCCTTGGACTGCAAGGAGATCCAACCAGTCCATTCTAAAGGAGATCAGCCCTGGGATTTCTTTGGAAGGAATGATGCTAAAGCTGAAACTCCAGCACTTTGGCCACCTCATGCGAAGCTGACTCATTGGAAAAGACTCTAATGCTGGGAGGGACTGGGGGCAGGAGGAGAAGGGAATGACAGAGGATGAGATAGCTGGATGGCATCACTGACTCGATGGATGTGAGTCTGACTGAACTCCAGGTGTTGGTGATGGACAGGAAGACCTGGAGCGCTGCAATTCATGGGGTTGCAAAGAGTCGGAGAGGACTGAGTGACTGAACTGAACTGAGTCATGTTATTTAAAATGTAAATTATGGGAGTAGGTATAGTCTTTTGTATCCTGCCTGAAGGCAGTCTTTGGACTAAAACTTCTAGCTAATCTTGTTATCTTAAAATGTAAATTATGGGAATAGGTCTGGTGAGATCTTTACAACCTCCAGACATTCTTTGGATTCACTGGAGAGTATATAACTCAATTGCTAACACTAGCAAGCGGGTCCTCTTTCTACCCACTTCTGATGTCTACGTCAGAAGCTTTCTCTATCTAGTTTATACTTTAATAAACCTTTATTACACAAAAGCTCTGAGCGATCAAGCCTCTTCTCTGGCCCCAGATTGAATTCTTCTCCTCTGGAGGCCAAGGATCCTGCCATCTTTGCGTGATTCAGCAACACCTTTCACTAGTAGGTCACAGTCCATGGGGTTGCAGAGTCGGACATGACTGAGTGACTTCATTTCCACTTGTAGCAACATGAATGAACCTTGAAGGAATTAGGAAAAGTGAGATGTCAGTCAGAGAAAGAAAAGTAATATAAACACTTATATGCAGAATCTAAAATACCTGAACTCACAGAAACAGAAGGTGGAGAGATGGAATCCAATGGCTGGGGAGTGGAGGAAACGGGAAGATGTGTATCAGAGTGTAAGTACTTCCAGATATAAGATGAGCAAGTCCTAAGGATCTACTTTAGACCATGGAGATTACAATCAATAATACTATGTTAAAAGTTGCTAAGATAGTAGGTTTTAGTCATTCTCACCACACCAAAAAAGAATGATGCGTATGTGACATGATGGAAGTCTTCCCAATACTATGGTGCCAGTCATTCTGCACTATATAAGTGCATCAAATCAACACATTGTACACCTTAAACTTGCACAATGTTGTACGTCAATGATATCTCAGTAAAGCTAGAAAAATGAATTTTAAAAGAAAGACATCTTTGAGGCTTCTAATTTTTGGCAATTATAAATAAAGCTGATGTAAGGCAATGGCACCCCACTCCAATACTCTTGGCCCTGAAAATCCCATGGATGGAGGAGCCTGGTGGGCTGCAGTCCATGAGGTCACTAAGAGTTGGACACGACTGAGTGACTTCACTTTCACTTTTCACTTTCCTGTATTGGAGAAGGAAATGGCAACCCACTCCAGTGCTCTTGCCTGGAGAATCCTAGGGACAGAGGAGCCTGGTAGGAGGCTATCGATGGGGTCGCACAGAGTCAGACACGACTGAAGTGACTCAGCAGCAGCAGACACTTACGTGCAAGTTTCAGTGCGAGCTCCTGTTGCTCTACCTCACTGTACCATTAAGTATCAGTGTTTTGAGCTTAGCCATTCTAATGAATGTGCAGTGGTTGTTGGTTTAATTAGCACTTCCCTCATAATGCACTGTATTAAGCACATTTTCATATACTTATTTGCCACCTGTATATGGTATTACTTTGGCATGGCTTCCATAACAAAATATGTAGTGGCTTAAACAAGAGAAATATATATATTCTCACAGTTCTGGAGGTGAAAGTCCAAAATCAAGCTGTTGGCAGGTTTGGTTTCCTCTGAAGCCTCTCTGATTAGATTGCAGATAGCTACCTTCTCTCTGTGTCCTCCCAGGGTTTTCATCCATGCATATGCACAATATATCCAAATCTCTTCTTATAAAGATATAAGTCAGCTTGTTTTAGGGCCCACCTAAATAGTCTTGTTTTAATTTATCACTTCCTTAAAGACCTTATCTACGAATCTGGTTACATTTTGAAATGCTGGCATTAGGATTTCAATAGATGAATTTGAAGGGAACATGACTCAGCTCATAACATATATTTTTTTGGTGAGGTATCTGTTCAGATATTTTGTCCATTTTTAAGTTATTTAATTTATTTTAATTGGAGGATAACTGCTTTACAATATTGTGATGGTTTTGTCATATATCAACATAAATCAGCCACAGGTGTATATGAGTCCCCTCCATTCTGAACGCTCCTCCCTCCTCCATCCTCACCCCATCCCTCTGGGTTGTCACAGAGAGTTTTGGGTGCTCTGCTTCGTTCACTGAACTTGCACTGGGAATCTGTTTCACATATGGTAATGTACATGTTTCAATGCTATTCTCTCAAATCATCCCACCCTCGCCTTCTCTCACTGAGTCCAAACATCTGTTCTTTATGTCTATTTTAAATATGACTTTGTTGATGTTACTTTTAAGTTCTCACTGGTATGTAAAAAGACAAGTGACTTTTGTATATTACTCTGGATCTTTCAGTCTTTCTATAATTGCTTATTAATTTCAGGAGATTTTGATCAATACTTGGGAATTTCTACATATAATCATGTAATTTGTGAACAAAAATGTGTGTATTTCTTCATTTCCAATCTGTATACCTTTACTTTATTTTCTTGTCTTATTACATCAGCTACAACTTCTAGTACAAGCTGAAGAGAAACGTTGAGAGGAGACATCCTTGCCTTGTCCCTGATCCTAAAGGAGACTGTACTTTCTCACCATTAAGTATGATGTTAACTTTAGGGGTTTTTTTGTTGAAGTTCTATATTCCTAGCTTACTGAAATATGTGTGGATTTTATCAGAATTTTTCATAGATAGATTGATATGATTATTTGATTTTTCTTTTAGCTTAATGGTGTAATGGATTACATTAATTGATTCCTAAATGATGGAGCAGTCTTGTATACTTAGATAAATATCAGTAAGTCCTACTGCATAGTTATTTTTTATAAATTATTGAATTAAATTTGTTAATTTTTTAGGGAGTATTATATTTATATTCATGAGAATTAGTGATCTGTAGTGGAATCAAGATTGCTGGGAGAAATATCAATAAACTCAGATATGCAGATGACACCACCCTTATGGCAGAAAGTGAAGAAGAACTAAAGAGCCTCATGATGAAAGTGAAAGAGGAAAGCAAAAATGTTAGCTTAAAGCTCAACATTAAGAAAACGAAGATCATGGCATCCGGTCCCATCACTTCATGGGAAATAGATGGGGAAACAGTGGAAACAGTGTCAGACTTCATTTTTGGGCTCCAAAATCACTGCAGATGGTGACTGCAGCCATGAAATTAAAAGACGCTTATTCCTTGGAAGAAAAGTTATGACCAACCTAGATAGCATATTCAAAAGCAGAGACATTACTTTGCCGACTAAGGTCCGTCTAGTCAAGGCTATGGTTTTCCCTGTGGTCATATATGGATGTGAGAGTTGGACTGTGAAGAAGGCTGAGTGCTGAAGAATTGATGCTTTTGAACTGCAGTGTTGGAGAAGACTCCTGAGAGTCCCTTGGACTGCAAGGAGATCCAACCAGTCCATTCTGAATGAGATCAACCCTGGGATTTCTTTGGAAGGAATGATGCTAAAGCTGAAACTCCAGTACTTTGGCTACCTCATGAGGAGTTGACTCATTGGAAAAGACTCTGATGCTGGGAAGGATTGGGGGCAGGAGGAGAAGGGGACAACTGAGGATGAGATGGCTGGATGGCATCACAGACTCGATGAACGTGAGTCTGAGTGAACTCCGGGAGATGGTGACGGACAGGGAGTCCTGGCTTCCTGCAATTCATGGGGTCGTGAAGAGTCAGGCACAACAGAGCGACTGAACTGAACTGAACTGAGTGCTCTTTTCTTGTGATACTTTTAAAAGGTTTTGATATTAAGGTAGTGTTGACTTTATAGAATAATTAGGAATGTTTCCTCTGCTTTTATTTTCCGGATGAGATTGTAGTGAATTGGTATCATTTCTTCCTTAAATGCGTGTCAAATTTATGGTGAAACCACTTGAACCTGGTGCTTTCTCTTTTTGAACTATTAACTACTGAGTCAACTTCTTTAATCAATAGAATATAATTTATGTAGCTATATTATAGACATAAAGATAGATAGATACAGATACAGAAATATGATTTAATTTTCTATAAGCCTATTCAGACTATTTCTCCTTGTGTACTTTAATGGCTAATAGCTTTCAAGGTAATGGTCCATTTTATCTAAATTATCAAATTTGTGGGCATAGAATTCTTCATAATCCTCTTTTGCTATTCATTTCTTGTAGAAGAGATCAGTATTGATGATCTCTCCTTTATTTCAAATGTGAGTAATTTGCCTCTACTTTATTGTTCTCTTACCATAGTTAGATGTAAATCACTGCTACTAATCTTTTGAGAGAACCAGTTTTTACTAATGCAGACTTCTGCTATTGTTTTCTTGCTTCAATTTCATTGATTCCTGCTCTAATTTTTATTTTTTAATTTCTATGCTTCTACTTGCTTTGGGTTTATATTGCTTTTCTTTTTCTATTTTCCTGAGATGAAAGCTTAGACTACTGATTTTAGATTTTTCTTTTTTCTAATACATACAGTACATTGAATGCTATGACTTTGTTGCACCCCATGAATTTTGATGTCATTAAGAAGAGGTGGCAAGAATACAGGAAGAACTGTACAAAAAGATCTTCATGACCCAAATAATCATGATGATGTGAACACTAATCTAGAGCCAGACATCTTGGATTGTGAAGTCAAGTGGGCCTCAGGAAGCATCACTATGATCAAAGCTAGTGGAGGTGATGGAATTCTAGTTGAGCTGTTTCAAATCCTGAAAAATGATGCTGTGAAAGTGCTGCACTCAATATGCCAGCAAATTTGGAAAACTCAGCTGTGGCCACAGGACTGGAAAAAGTCAGTTTTCATTCCAGTTCCAAAGAAAGGCAATGCCAAAGAATGCTCAAACTACTGCACAATTGCACTCATCTCACATGCTAGTAAAGTAATGCTCAAAATTCTCCAAGCCAGGCTTCAACAATACGTGAACCGTGAACTCCCTGATGTTCAAGCTGGTTTTAGAAAAGGCAGAGGAACCAGAGATCAAATTGCCACCATCCGCTGAATCATGGAAAAAGCAAGAGAGTTCCAGAAAAACATCTCTTTCTGCTTTATGGACTATGCCAAAGCCTTTGACTGTGTGGATCACAATAAACTGTGGAAAATTCTTACAGAGATGGGAATACCAGACCACCTGACCTGCCTCTTGAGAAACCTATATGAAGATCAGGAAGCAACAGTTAGAACTGGACATGGAACAACAGACTGGTTCCAAATAGGAAAAGGAGTACATCAAGGCTGTATATTGTCACCCTGCTTATTTAACTTCTATGCAGAGTACATCATGAGAAACGTTGGACTGGAAGAAACATAAGCTGGAAACAAGATTGCCGGGAGAAATATCAATAACCTCAGATATGCAGATGACACCACTCTTATGGCAGAAAGTGAAGAGGAACTAAAAAGCCTCTTGATGAAAGTGAAAGAGGAGAGCGAAAAAGTTGGCTTAAAGCTCAACATTCAGAAAACGAAGATCATGGCATCCGGTCCCATCATTTCATGGGAAATAGATGGGGAAACAGTGGAAACAGTGTCAAAATTTTTTGGAGAGGGAGGGGCTCCAAAATCACTGCAGATGGTGATTGCAGCCATGAAATTAGAAGACGCTTATTCCTTGGAAGAAAAGTTATGACCAACCTAGACAGTATATTCAAAAGCAGAGACATTACTTTGCCGACTAAGGTTCGTCTAGTCCAGGCTATGGTTTTCCCTGTGGTCATGTATGGATGTGAGAGTTGGACTGTGAAGAAGGCTGAGGTCCGAAGAATTGATGCTTTTGAACTGTGGTGTTGGAGAAGACTCTTGAGAGTCCCTTGGACTGCAAGGAGATCCAACCAGTCCATTCTGAAGGAGATCAACCCTGGGATTTCTTTGGAAGGAATGATGCTAAAGCTGAAACTCCAGTACTTTGGCCACCTCATGCGAAGAGTTGACTCATTGGAAAAGACTCTGATGCTGGGAAGGATTGGGGGCAGGAGGAGAAGGGGACGACAGAGGATGAGATGGCTGGATGGCATCACGGACTCAACGGATGTGAGTTTGAGTGAACTTCGGGAGATGGTGATGAACAGGGAGGCCTGGCGTGCTGCGATTCATGGGGTTGTAAAGAGTTGGACACGACAGAGTGACTGAACTGAACTGAACTGAACTATTTTTATTTTTACTTAGTTGAAATATTTTAAAACTTTTTCTTCATATTAGACTTCCTCTCTGACCCATGTGTTATATAATCTTCAAATATTTTGGGATTTTCTAGCTATCCTTTTATTATCGATTTCTAGTTTATTTGTGGTCTGAGAGTACATTGTATGATTTCTGCTTCTTTTAATGTGTTAAGGTGTGGGACTTCACTTGTGGTCAATGGCTAAAAGTCAGCCTTACAATTCATTGGGACATGGGCTCAATCCATGGCCGGGGAACTAAGATCCTACATGCTGCAGGGCAACTAAGGCCACCCGCTGCAACTATTGAGCCTGTGCACTCTGGAGCCCAAGTGTCACAACTAGAAGTGCCCAAGTGACACAAATAGATAAGTAAAAATCATTAATGTTTGCTAAGATGTGTTTTATGACCCAGAATACAGTCTATCTTGGTGAATATTCTTTGTGAATTTGAAGAAAATATATATTCTTCTATTGTTTGTTATAATATCAGTTGAATCCAGTTGAATGATGGTATTTTCCATTCTAACTATATGCTTGCTAATTTTATGCTCACTAGTTCTGTCAATTAATAAGTGAGGCAAATTGATGTCTCCAATCATAATAGCGGGCTTGTCTATTTCCCCTTGCAGTTCGATCAGTTTTTCTCTCAGGTGTTTTGATGCTGTGTTTTCATGTGCATGCACATTAAGGATTGTCATGGTTTCTTGGAGAAACAGATCCATCTACCACTATGCAATACTCTATCTTTAATTTTTTGTCTTATTCTAAAGTCTGCTTTGGCTAAATTTAATATAGCTACTCCAGCTTCCTTTTGATTGATGTTAATGTTATGTCTTTCTCCACCTCTTAACTTCTAATCTATCTGTGCTTTTATATTTAAATTTGGACTATTATAGACAAGCTAGAGTGGGTCTTTTTTTAAACCACACTGACAATTTCAGTGTTTTAATTGATAATATATCACACCAACCCACTCACATTTAAAGTGATTACTTATATATATGGATTAATATTTATCATTTGTAACTGTTGCCTGTTCATTACATTTTAGTCCAAGGGACTCTCAAGAGTCTTCTTCAGCACCACAATTCGAGAGGATCAATTTTTGGTGCTCAGCCTTCTTTAAAGCCCAACTCTCACATCCATACTACTGACTATTGACTATCCATACCATGACTATTAGAAAAACCATAGCTTTGACTATACAGAACTTTGTCCACAAAGTGATGTTTCTTATTTTTAATAAGCTGTCTAGGTTTGTCATAGCTTTTCTTCCAAGGAGCAAGTGTCTTTTCATTTCATTGCTGCAGTCATTGTCTCCAGTGATTTTGGAGGCCAAGAAAATAAAATCTGTAACTGCTTCATTTTTACCCTGTGAAGTGATGGGAATAGATGCCATGATCTTAGTTTCTTTTTTTTGTTTTTTTTTTTAATCTTGAGTTTCAAGCCAGCTCTTCTCATTCTTCTCTTTCACCTTCATCAAGAGTCTCTTTAGTTCCTCTTCACTTTCCACTACTAGAATGGTATCACCTGCATATCTGAGGTTGTTGATATTTCTCCCAGCAGTCTCAATTCCAGCTTGTGATTCATCCAGCTTGGCATTTTGCATGATGTACTCTGCATATAAGTTAAATAAGCAAAGTGACAATTTACATCCTTGTTGTACTCATTTTCCAACTTTGAACCAGTCTGTTGTTCCATGTCTGGTTCTAATTGTTGCTTCTTGATCTGTGTGCAGGTTTCTCAGGGAGACAGGTAAGGTGGTCTGGCACTCCCATCTCTTTAAGAATTTTCCACAGTTTGTTGTGATCTGTGGTTTGGTGTCTGTCATTTATTTTGAAAAATGCTTGAGCATTAGTCTTCCAACTATTTCTTCTGTACCTTAGTCTCTTCTGGAGTTTCCAGAATATGTATATTACATCTTTCATAATTTTCCCATAGTTCTTGAATATTGTTCTACATTTTTCTTTTCTTTTCTGTCTTTATATTTCATTTTGTGAAATTTCCATCAACATATCTTCAAGATGACTGATATTTTTCCTCAGCTGTGTCCATTCTACTGGTGATCACATCAAAGGCATTATTCATTTCTTTGCAGTATTTTTAATTTTAAATATTTTCTTTCTAAACTTTTCTTGAATTTTCATCTCTCTGCTTACATTACCTATCTGTTCTTACATGTTGTATACTTTTTCCATTAAGGACCTTACATATTTTGAATATTCATTTTAAATTCCAAGTCTGATAATTTCCAAATTGCTTTAGTATGGGAACTGGTTCTAATTCATGCTTTGTGTCTTCAGATTGCGTTTGTGCTCCTCTTCTAGCATACTTTATAATTTCTTATTGAGCTGGACATGCTGTATCTAGTAATAGGAACTGAGGTAATCAGATTTTCATTGTGAAGTTTTATGTTAATCTGATCAGATACCTAGTTATTTAATGTTAGCTATAGCTATGGGTGCCAAAAGTTTAAATTTTCTTTAGTTTTCTTTGATTTTTCCCCCTCTCATCTTATCTTTGTTTTACCTAAGAAAATTTTCTCAAATAGTTTTATATTGCAGCTCTTTGCTCATAATCCACTGTTATTATCCTGGAACCCTGCTGATGTAGGAGTAAGATGTTGTTGGGGGAAGCTTTCTATGATCTTATAAGTAAATTTTATGTCTTTAGTGATTTTGAGTGGCTGAGCTCCGATAATTCAGAAACATTTCTTAGCCATTTTTCCTTCCTTCCCTTAGATGAGACAGGAAGGCTGTAAGGATCTGAATTATCTAATTCCTTTCCCCCAGATCAGATTATATTAAATATATACATTACATTAAATACCTCTGATAAAGTAGTTTCCCTTGAGAGCAGTTCTTTGCTATGAGAATGCCCTATACTTATTTCAAAAGGCTACTTCTCCCCTCCTTCTGCCTGAAGCATGAAATTTACTTTGGTTTTCACTGCAAGAATCTTATGGGCCTCCTAAAGGTAGAACTGATGAAACTGTGGGGGTCCCCACAGATGACTGCCCCCAGAGTTTCTAACTACACAGCTGATGTACATGAGCCCTCCAGCAATTCCCCTCCTCCTACCAGCTTCCGGTTGCCCTAGCTTCTGCTCCAGTTTCGCTGCTATCAGCTGTGATTCTCTGAATCAACTTGCCTCTCCAGTTTGAGGATAGCAGCTTGCCTTTGTGACCTCACTGCATTGATTTGTCTTTAAAAAGACCAATTTCAGTTTGTTCAGCTTTTTCTTTTTCTGAGGATGAGAGTTATAACTTTCAGGCTTTTCACACAGAGCTGAATTAAGACATCCATAAATAATTTTAAACATAAGCAAACTATAAAACATAAATCTCAGTTTAGTTCAGTTCAGTTCAGTCACTTAGTCATGTCCAACTCTTTGTGACCCCATGGACTGCAGCAGGCTGGGCCTCTTTGTCCAGCACCAACTCCCAAAGTTTACTCAAATGAATTGATGATGCCATCCAACCATCTCATCCTCTGTCATCCCCTTCTCCTCCCACTTTCAATCTTTCCCAGCATCAGGGTCTTTTCAAAAGTCAGTTCTTCACATCAGGTGGCCAAAGTATTGGAGTTTCAGCTTCAGCATAAGTCCTTCCAATGAACACCCAGGACTGATCTCCTTTAAGATGGACTGGTTGGATCTCCTTGCAGTCAAAAATAAAAGTCTTGGTAGGTATGGCATCTTAGGCCCCTGCTACCACCTTGCCATGATGATCTGATCACTCAATTTGAGCCAGACATCCTGGAATAGAAAGTCAAGTGGGCCTTAGGAAGCATCACTACAAACAAAGCTAGTGGAGGTGATGGAATTCCAGTTGAGCTATTTAAAATCCTAAAAGATGGTGCTGTAAAAGTGGTGAACTCAATATACCAGCAAATTTGGAAAACTCAGCAGTGGCCACAGGACTGGAAAAGGTCAGTTTTCATTCTAGCCCCCAAGAAAGGCTATGCCAAAGAATGTCAAACTACCGCACAATTGCACTCACCTCACATGCTAACAAAGTAATGCTCAAAATTCTCCAAGCCAGCCTTCAACAGTATGTGAACTGAGAACTTCCAGATGTTCAACTTGGATTTAGAAAAAGCAGAGGAACCAGAGATCAAATTGCCAACATCTGTTGGATTATCAAAAACGAAAGACAGTTCCAGAAAAACATCTATTCTGCTTTATTGATTATGCCAAAGCCTTTGACTGTGTGGATCACCACAAACTGTGGAAAAATCTTAAAGACATGGAAATAACAGACCAGCTGACCTGCCTCTTGAAAAATCGGTATGCAGGTCAGGAAGCAACAGTTAGAACTGGACATGGAACAACAGACTAGTTCCAAATAGGGAAAGGAATATGTTAAGACTGTATATTGTCACCCTGCTTCTTTAACTTATATGCAGAGTACATCATGAGAAACGCTGGGCTGGAAGAAGCACAAGCTGGAATCAAGAGTGCCAGGAGAAATATCAATAACCTCAGATATGCAGATGACACCACCCCTATGGCAGAAAGTGAAGAGGAACTAAACAGCCTCTTGATGAAAGTGAAAGAGGAGAGTGAAAAAGTTGGCTTAAAGCTCAACATTCAGAAAATGAAGATCATGGCATCCGGTCCCATCACTTCATGGCAAATAGAAGGGGAAACAGCGGAAACAGTGACAGACTTTATTTGGGGGCTCCAAAATCACTGCAACCCACTCCAGTGTTCTTGCCTGGAGAATCCCAGGGATGGGGGAGCCTGGTGGGCTTCCGTCTATGGGGTCGCACAGAGGCGGACACGACTGAAGCGACTTAGCAGCAACAGCAGCAAAATCACTGCAGATGGTGATTGCAGCCATTAAATGAAAAGACACTTACTCCTTGGGAGAAAAGTTATGACCAACCTAGAAAAAAACAGAGACATTACTTTGTCAACAAAGGTCCGTCTTGTCAAGGCTATGGTTTTTCCAGTAGCCATGTACAGATGTGCGAGTTGGACTGTAAAGAAAGCTGAGTGCAGAGGAACTGATGCTTTTGAACTTTGGTGTTGGAGAAGACTCTTGAGAGTCCCTTGGACTGCAAGGAGATCCAACCCATCCATCCTAAAGGAAATCAGTCTTGAATATTCTTTGGAAAGACTGATGTTGAAGCTGAAACTCCAATGCTTTGCCCACCTGATGTGAAGAACTGACTCATGGGAAAAGACTCTGATGCTGGGAAAGATTGAAGGTAGGAGGAGGGAGACAACAGAGGATGAGATGGTTGGATGGCATCACTGACTCAATGGACATGAGTCTGGGTAAACTCTGGGAGTTAGTTATAGACAGGGAGGCCTGGTGTCCTGCAGTCCATGGAGTCACAAAGAGTTGGACACAACTGAGCAATTGAAATGAACTGAATCACCTTGCCAAGGCGTGTGAGATTTTGTCACTTGCTCAGTTCTGTGATGTTTCACGACATGTTCTGGAACTTACAATGGTCCTGAAGATGGTTCATGCAGTATGTCACTCTTGCCAGCCCATTCTCCCTGACCAGAGAGTCTCACTAGCAGACTCTGTCAGCTCAGCTCTTTTCTGCCCTTAATATAGTTTTCTTTTTTGTAATTTTTTTAAATTAAAGGATAAATGCTTTAGAGAATTGTGTTGGTTCCTGACAAACTACTTTTCTTATTTTTAAGTGGTAAGTCCACCAGCTCAGGAAATAGTTGCCATTGAAAAGACAGTAACTATACTCAGAGATCCCAAGAAATACATTGACACGGGAGGCTGCTTGGGAAGTGCCAAGGTCGGTCATGAGGCAGAGAGAGCACGTGAAAAAGCAGAGGCGAGGACCTCTATTGTGATTTCCTCAGGAAGAGATGGATGAGGTGGAGCAAGCAGGCTTAGGGTTGGCTGGTTGGATAATTTCAGTGGGCTCACCTTTTCAATCCCTGGGTCAGGAAGGTCCCCCAGAGGAGGGCATTGAAACCCACTCCAGTATTGCTGCCTGGAGAATCCCTTGGACAAAGGAGCCTGGTGGGTTGCAATCCACAGGATCACAAAGAGTCAGACATGACTGAAGCAATTTATCACTCATGCATGCACTGGGACATAGGGATGGACCCTACTTGTCTGGTACTTGGCTCTGGAGTGATGAGAGCAGGCGATAGTGACCTGGAGTGTGAAGTCCTTAAAAGAGGTATTTGGGGTGTGGGCTCCGGACAGGTTAGTTTACATTTGAAAAATGAGCCTTAGGAGGAAAACCCCTAAAGAGGGGCCAGGAGTGATGTGGGTGGCAGGAGGCAAGGCAAGAGGACTCAGCATGGCCTGGGGCTTTCCAGAGCAAGGCATGTCCAGCAAATACATGCAAGGCAAACGTTAATGCATCAAGTGAACAGTAGTGAAAATACAGTTAAAATATTTCTCCACACCCAAATGTGAGTGATGATGGCAAGAGACCAGGAATAATTTCCTATTTGCCTTACATAGAAACACTAAATTGTATTAATAAAATAAGAAATCCATCCCGTCTTACTTAGTCTTTGAACTCACTTATCTAAAATTCTTCGGCTCTCATCACAGATCATCCCTTCTGTTGCCTTTGGGATAAATTTGTATTATAGAATTCAGTGGAAAATGCTTCTATCTAACTAACTTGCCGAGTGGGAAGATGACTATTGTACACATTTATAATTTGAGAGAAATTGGTTTATTCCTCAGGGAGAGGATCTTAGTAATTTTAAAATATGATTATTAATGTGGTAATAATGGAATAATAATCCTGTTATTTTGTAATAGTATTAAAACGTCTTTAACCACAAAAGATTTGTAGGAAGGAAAGCAAATTGACAACCTAAGATAGAAACTAATTTGGGATACAATTAATTTTGGTTCTCTTGACAAGCAATTGTATTTCACTTTATGGCAAATGGTTACAAGTAATTACTATCTGAGGAATACTTGTAAGTTGCTTATTTGTTCTTTATTTAATATAGTTTCTGTGATTGCTTGAATGCTTAATTATGGGAAGGTCTAGTTTTCAATTTTAAATAATTATGCAGAAAGAAAAGAAGGACACAATTTTGTGATGGAACAGGGGGTGTATACAAACAGAGGCAACCCTGGGCAGCAGCCGTAATTCGGCAGTTACCTTTGCAGCCTCCCACCTCCCCCCCTTCCGTGTCCACCCACACACACTGTACTTCCGTCACTTACACCCACTGGTCAGAGAGTCCTATGCCCTTCCTCCAACTCCAACCAACCAGAGAGCAACAGAAGACAAGCATATAACGGAAGTATTGCTTTTAACGCACCCACGCTCTGTTAAATTATTATTTTTATTATTGCACCGACTTCCAAATAATCCCATAAAGTAGAACTAGTTTCCTTTGAAAGATATGGAAATAGAGGCACCAAGATGTTAGGGAACTTGGCTGAGGTTGCTGCAACTAGCATGCTTTTTTTTTTTTAATGATTTTCTTTCTTTCTTTCTTTCTTTCTTTTATTTTTGGCTGTGCTGGGTCTTCCTTGCTGCCAAGGGCTTTCTCTAGTCGTGGCCTGCATGGGCTCCTCACTGCTGCAGCTTCTCTTGTGGCAGAGCCAGGCTCTAGGCGGCCAGCGTTTCAGTGGCCGTGGCTCCCAGACTCAAAGCACAGCCCCCACAGTCGTGGCACTGGGGCTTTGTTGCTCTGTGCCACGTGGGATCTTCCTGGCCCAGTGATCAAACCTGTATCTCCTGCACTGGCAGGCAGATTCTTTACCACTGAGCCACCAGGGAAGTCTGTTAGTAGGTTTTACAGCCAGAATTCAGAGGTGTTCTGACATCAGGAAAGACTGGCTCCCAGTGTGCCTGCCTCCTGTCTCACTCGTGTCCAGCTGTCAGTGCATCGGTCTGTGGCAAGCAAGGGCCACGCTTCTTAGCACAGACACTGTCTCTCTAACAGTGAAATCCACTGGTTCTCGACAAGTCTGCCTTAACCAGGACCGTTCAGCGGTCTCATCCAGGACACTTTCAGGTAATAAGTCCACTAAGCGTGATACAAAGATAAAAATAGGTGAGAAAAAGAGGCAGCAAAAAACAGCTGCCATTGTGGACTTTTTTCTTCTAAAAATGCAAACACTATTGAGGAAAAAAAAATCTGTCCTTGAATAGTATATACTTTATCCAACATCAAAAATGACAGGGCTCAGTAAGGAGACCATTGTAACGGTTCTAGTTTCCTTCCTTGTAATCATCTTTGCCACAAGCATTTTCACTGCAAGCATTTTTGCCTCATAACTAATTGTCCATAAGGCAATTTTTCCATAAAAGATGAAGTTACAAAAAATAAAAGAAGGACTATAAAAGAATATAAAGAAATGAGAAACAAAGAGAAAGTTTTAAAATATTTTAAATTTAAAATATTGTAAAAATATTCAAATACATTTAAAATGTGGGTAGATTTGTGGCAAAACTGTACAAATAACTGATTTTATTTTGTGAGTTTACCTGAGCACTTGTCTTCCAAGTCTTTCTTTCATAGTATTTTATAATTTATCTGCCTGTTGATTTATCATCTCATTTAGCATTGCACATTTTCTTTCTGCTATAGTTTCTCCTTTATTAAAAGAAGTATCAATTTCCTATCAAAGGGTGCATATTTGTAGACTGAGTTTTGCATTGCCTTGAAAAAGCCTTCTGCACTATTATTTAATTTATATTGGCACATTGTCAAGGTGACAGCTGTTCCAAAGCTCCATAGGAAATGTGAGTTCAGTTTTGTAGCTTCTAGTCACCAAAAGATTTGTAGACTGACATGCTATCATTTTCTGGTCTGGTATGCAGTCTGATCTACGCTCTTATTTCACACTTCCAGTAAGTTCTATCACTCTATTTTCTCTCAAGTTGATATGCACAGCTGTCAGCCATTAGTCTGGACTGCCACATCCGCTTGTCCCTGTGCAGAGCATTATGAGAGTGAAGATTTATGTGATATCCAAATGGGAGCACTGCCTCAATGGAAAGGTGAAGCCAGACTGTCAAGCAGTTACATTATTTTTATGGCAAAATTGCCGTATGGCCACTAAGTTATGTGGCAAAAATATTTGTGATAAAAATGCTTGTGGCAAAGATGTCTACAGCAAAACGCTTCCTGTGAAAATACCAGACGCATTCTAATAACAAAAAGCTAACGTGGGTCATTTTTGAAGCCCGCCTAGAGCTTGAGGCCCTGGAAAAGCCTTCCTTCTCTCCACCTACCGCCTTCTAGCGCTTCACACTGGCCTCCTTTCAGGTCGCAGCCCTGACCGGACTCCTTAATAACAGGCTGTGTAAATTCATTGCCTTAATGACTCAGTTCTTCACTCCCCTTTTCATTTACACTCTGTCACGTGGCTTTGAAGCTCCTCTCACTGAAAGAGCAACGTCTATTCCCCAACCCCTGAATCTGCACTAGTCTTGAGAGGCAGTTAGTCCACAGAGTGGAAGTGTGATGTACCAAATCTGACGTTAAGCTTGAAGAATTTTTGTGTGCTGCCACTTAATCACTTTTGCTAGTAGCAGGACCAGGAACAATTGCCCAGCATAGCCTGACAGCGGATAAGGGTCATGCAGCATGAGCCCAATCACCAAAGTTAACCTGCCACGTCCAGTCTTCTAGTCTCAGTCCCCAGATGACCCTGAGATTGTTAGCAAGCTCAACCAAGACAACAAAGCCCCCTAGCAACGTGCAAAACTAATCCCAGACATAAAAGGCACAAATACATATTGTATACTACTGAGATTTTTGTTACTTTTTATATAGTATTATTGTGGCAATATGTTTGATACAGAGTCCCTGGTTTTGGTACAAAGAAACAGAATCTTGAATATGATATGCCTTTTCATAAGAGATACAAGCTATTTTAAATTAACACATTTCAACTTGATCAATCATAGTCTTCCTCTTACTCCCATCCTTACCTTTACATTTTATTTTAATTAAGAAAATAATCAAATCTATATATATATGAAATCACTGCTGCTGCTGCTGCTGCTAAGTCGCTTCAGTTGTGTCCGACTCTATGCGACCCCATAGACGGCAGCCCACCAGGCTCCCCCGTCCCTGGGATTCTCCAGGCAAGAACACTGGAGTGGGTTGCCATGTCCTTCTCCAATGCATGAAAGTGAAAAGTGAAAGTAAAGTCGCTCAGTCGTGTCTGACTCTTAGCGACCCCATGGACTGCAGCCCACCAGGCTCCTCCATCTATGGGATCACAGATAAGCCTAATTTTGTACCAACCATCTATGAGTAACTCCCCAAATAAATTGGAATTAAGTTTGGAAACTTAAATATATGATGTGTGAGAACTGGCATCCAATATTTCCAAAAGCTTCTTAAACCTTGATAAAGCTAATCTATCTTAATTGGGGGAAAAGTGAAACTAAATAATTTCTTTTTGCCTCAAAACAGTTGTTTTTTTTTTTTTCTTTCCTTTGAGGTTGAATAAGTTGGTCCATCAGTTAGTGCTTTAGAAATCAAGAAATAACTGAACTATTTACTAGTTTCCTTGATGTACTTAGCAAGTACTTGTTTCTTTGTGTGAAATGGGGGTCCATATTTTTGCATGTTATGAACCAACCAACACTTTCAGTGATAAGCTTAAGTACTCTGGATCTCTCTGTTGGAGCCATTTAGGAAACAGGATTGTGTAATTTGCACAGGGAAAGTAGTCAGACTGATATAGTTTGTGCATTGAAAAAGTGAAATCCGCATAAATGCTGCCAAATGTTTAGTCATAGACTGAGAGAGATGTATTTGACCTTTGTTTCCAAGACTTTCCCTTCAGGAGATTTCTCAAGTAGATTAAGTCTGCTGAGTACAGATTTTCACCATAGCAAGCTGACTGTCATGTGCTAATACACTTTTTAATGTGGTTTCAAATAGGTTGTTTAGGGAAAGGTCTTGTTTGGATCTCAGTGCTTCTCTTTCTAGAGTCCAACAGGAATTCAAGGATTCAAAGTAATTCTGTTGCTCAGGGTACCTGCAACTCTCTGGCAAAAGATGTGCATTGATATACTTAATCCTTATTGTACTTGCCTAGGAATTTTCTCGGGAAATCACCCTACCCAGCCCTGCCTCCTGTCAGCCTCCTCGGAGCTGAGCCTGGATGTGCGAGCTTGATGTTGCTGTGGAAATCTTCATCACCCTTGAGCTTAACAGGGAGGTTGGCATGTTAATCAGGGGCAAAGGGAAAACACAGTGAAATAAAACAACAGGTGTGGAAGGCAGTTAGGCAGGAAGTTCTCTTTCCAAACCAAAGTTTTCTTCAGGATAGTGTCTATTGTAAAATATTAACAGACAGAAATCTCAACTAAATAGAGTCAGGAGACCAGCAAGGGATGCTCTCACACCCTGCAACAATAACAGAGGCCAACAGGAAGAAAGACTCCTCTTCCTTCCCAGCGAGGACACAGTCAATAAAAAGCAGTTGGCTGACCAGGGATGGCACCCCCAAACTCCTTTTCTCCTAAAAGGATTCTCTTTCCCTTGTAAGTGGGCTTCAACAAGGCTGTCCATTGCTGCAGACTTCAAATTACAGTTCTCTGCTCATCTTGAATAATCCTTTGCTGGAGAAATATCTGCAGTCTATTTGTTTCAAATCAAAAAAAAATTTTTTTTTTAATCTCCACAGTGCCACGTTGGCAAAGTAGACGCTAAGGAAATACTGGCCAGATGAACTCATGGATGCTCTAGGTTCTCCTGTGGCCAAATGGTGTTTATATGCAAGCATATGCAGGCAAAATTTACCTACCACAGATAACATGCTCAGGAAGTGATCACTGGATGAGATCGCTCCGAAATTAGGAGAAGACTGTTCACCGTCAAGCTCGGCACCCCTCCAGGCGGGTGGAGTCTAGGGTCAGCACCAAGCCATTTCCATCCTGGTGTCCTGCATTTGCAAACTTGTGCTCAGCTTCTCTCCCTGTGTTTCCAAATCGCCCACCTGTGAGTCTCATCTCAAGGAGATAGAGGGGAGAAGGAGGAGACAAGGAAGAAAAGGGAGAGGAGGACAGATGGAGGGCGGAGCGGGGGAGGGCAGGAAGGGGGAGGGAGGAGGCGGGGCAGGAGGACTGGGAGAGAAAAGCGCAAGAAAACAGTCTTCCTCACACTCTCTTCCTAGTCTCTCTTCTTCCCCTCCCCTTCACTCCTCTCCCCCAGCAAAACGGCCTCCAGTCAGTTCTGGTTTTTGATGGATTTCCTTGGTCTTTGATGGATTTCCTGTCTTTTCACGTTTACATGCATACTCTAAGTCACTTGTTCCTCAGCTGCTCTGCTCCAGTCTTCACTGCTCTGACCACCGCGGGACGTGGGGAGCCCCGGTCTTGAGCTGGAAGAGCTGAAGCCTGCCGAGGGGCTGTGGCACAGCCTGGAGGGGGGGGGGGGGGGGGGGGGGCGGCCGGGAGGAGGCAGCCTGGAGGAGGCAGCCTGGAGGAGGTGCGGGGGGCGTGCTGCAGGGAGGCCGAGGGTCCCCGCCTCATATAAGCACAGTGACGTTTGACAACCTTTCGGTGACCTTTTTGACCTCCAAGGACTCTTTCACACCCACATACTGGTTACAGTTCCACTACTAGAGTGGGTCTGTCACAAGTGAGTGCAAAGCCTTCTCTCCAAGAGAGTCAGCCCTCCCGCAAATAGTGGAGAGGAGGAAAAAGTAAGGAGCAGGCAGGGGAGGCTATTTCCTAAGAAACCCAACTGTTGTGAATGGAGAAATCTGATGGCCTTCAAAGCCTCACAGTCTCTCAGAGTCTGAAGTAGCCTCTGGAAGCAAAGAGGGGCTCTTCCAGCCCAAAGGCCCTGTCTTCACCCAGAGCAAAGCCTGAGTCCCCCTCCCCTCCAGCTCTGAGCCACTTAGAAGGCTCTTGAGACCTCCAGCTTTCAGGGATTATAAACCCGCAGCAGCAAATAAAACTGCAAAGCCTGGCTCCTGGACCAAGACGCATCCCTCCCCAGGAAGGCTCTTTCTGTGTCCTGTGTGTCTTCCATTCTGTTGCTGTCAAGAGTCCGTGTTCATGGCTCATTCTCCTTGGTATTCCCAATCATTGAGCCTGTAGTGTTCTACTCTTGTAATATTACATTTGGCAGGAGGTGTAAACAAAATTCCAAACCTGAGAAATTAAAAAAAGAGAAATAAAAATACTGTTTGAGCAATATCAGATGCTGAATGCAGTCTGTACATTTAAAATCCATGGATTTCAAATGCTGTCCTCTGAATCCTCACCATCAATTTCAGTCCTGCTTGAGGAATCTGTTGTAATTCACTTTCTGTAATTACCCAGCCCCAGCAACAAGGGAATTGTGCCTTTGTTACAAACTCTTGGCATTAACAAAAGGCTTCCTGCAAAGGCCAACCTCCCATTTTTCTTTCAGATTTACATTTACAGTTGCATCCTAATATTAAGTTACCTATTTCCACCTTCACAGAGTAAACAGGTAGGCTGGCAAAAATCACACATCCTTTCCATTTTAACTGCTAAACTTTACAATAAGTGTTATTTACTCAAAATTGTATATCTCTGTAGGGAAAAAAAAAAAAAACTTGGGATACAAACCCCTCCAGCTTCTTAGGAAGGAACTCTGACTTTGAAATCAACTCCAGCCAGCAGGAGATGTGTTGTGGAGTCTGTTTCTCCTGTGCTCCCTCCCACTGGAGTTCTAAGCTGAAGGAAAAGGGTTGAAATGTCCTAAAACACATGGCATCATGTCTCCTACAATTATATATTATTCTAAAAGCAGGTATCCCCAAGGAGGTTACAAGTCAGTTGATACTAAGACATTCGCAAGTAAGCTTCTATCAGACAGATGAAAAAATATGGGAAAACAGTGTCACACAATGCCTAAAGGTCAGAAGGGGTAAGAAGAGGTGGGCCCTGGGAGGTGCCTGGGACTTGCAGACAGTTCTCACATACCCTCCCAGACCCCTCCGAGGCACCTGCCTGGAAGGATGTGTTCTGCAGCTTGCTGAAGGCTGCTGCAAGACGGTCTTCCGTGTCCATGGCCAATCTGCCTGAGCTATATTAGCAAAACTTCTCTGTAAAACCCAACCTACATGAAATAATCAGCCTACCTTTGTGTATAATGCATATGTGTATATGCACTATGTAAGGATATATGTTTTATGTATCTAGAATGCACATATATTTTGCACACACAAAGTATGGTTTCTAAGACACTTCTATGAACATTATAAATTTTCTCTTCAGGATTTGAGGAAGCACCTATTAGTTCAAATAGTCTAAAGATTCCACTAATTTCAAAGTGAGGTATTCCTCTTAAGGCCATTTTACGTGGGTGAACAGGTTCCATCCTTCACTGTGTCCTTCCCCCTGCTCATTCTTGAGATAATCGACGTTGGACACGACTGAGTGACTGGACTGAACTGAACTGAACTGAAGCTGTTTTCTAAGCCAACGGAGGAGCTGAGAGGAAGGGGACAAGAAGAATGCCTTTGAGGCTGTGCCCTGTGAAAATTCCAAGGAGAGATGAATGGCCATCTTGCTATGAATAGCTGCACAGAAACTCAACTGCCTGCCCTGTATGACAGAGCTGAGTGAAAGCTTCATGTTACCATGGAGAGCTCTGGGCACATTCTATAATTAGTAGGAAATGGCTTCCCCAGAAAATCCCCTATGTTACTGAACTTCATCCAGAAAAAAATGCATCCTGGATTTTGTTTCTGTTTTTTTCTCTAACTCTGCAATTAAAGGGCAGCACAAACCAACTCTGTCCCCCTCACCCCCTGCCGGCCAGCGTTCATGGTCCTGACACAAAGGAAAGCCATTGTTGTATTAAGTTATCAGCTTCCTGATCGCATCTAATCAGATATTTTGAGATTAAAATACTGGCTCCTTAACTAGCCGTGCGCCTAATGGGTTGTTTGTAGCATCCATTACCACTGACCGAATGATTTGCTGTTTTTAATTAAATCCAGTAACAGTTTTATTGCCACTTCTGCACTAATCTTGAAGACTGTGGGGTTTTGGGGGATGATGAATCTAGTTTCAATAAAGCAACATGCAAAGTTCCTTTTTATTAAATTTAAATTAGTTGGAGAGTTTAAATAAATCATCACTGAAAAGTAGGGTGAGCAAATATTATCAGCTCGATAAATCTATCCCTATACATTGAAGAAGACAAATCTATCCCTATACATTGAAGAAGACAAGCTTCTGTTAACTGCTAGGCTGAATACGAGAGTCACAGAGTTACATCTACTGGAGGTGCTTGGGGAAATATCTTATAAATGAAACACCAAGATACAGAGGGAATATTTCTTTTATCTTCTATTTCAATGGCACTGTTTCTGCTTCTGCTTCTTGCCCTGACTTCACTTTCGGCAACTTCTAACCTCACCAATGTTATCAGTATGATCTACTATTTATGTAAAAGGTAACCCAGCACAAGGCAAAAGAACATAAAGGAGACACCTGAGAAGGTTTTAAGTGTATTTTTAAACATGACACAGTACATTTCCATAAGAACTCAAGGTGTTTAAAAATGTGTTTCTTTCCTGAAAGCAGAAAGGAAAAATACAGAAAGCCACAGTTTTAATAAGCAGACACTTTAGAAAATTGTGTAAGTTTCAAAAGGGAAAATACCATAGCTTCTCTTGGCCATGATGGTTTACTGTCCTAATAGTTTCATTAAACATTACATGTTGTCAGCTTTCTTAAGCACATCCCAAATTACCCTTAAAAATTCCATAATGCTGCTTAACATGCCATCCTTATTCTTCCCAAAACACATATACAGACTTTCACACATACACACACACAACAGGAAGGAAAAGTTCCCCGTAATCATAGCTGTTCACTTATTCAGTCGCAGGAAAAACACAGTGCTCAATTCTTTCCACTTTTATTATCTTTTTCAGAGAAGTAAACGTAAGCCAAGTTCCAATAATCCATTGGGTGTTAGAACTGGTAGGAACATTAGAAACTGTATAAGTCAGTTCCTTATTTCAGGTGTGAGGAAACTGAAATCCACAGTAATGACTCAATCACTGACCCAATCATGGGATCATCACCCTAAGGATGGAATCCGTATCACTCATCTTCTAAGCCAAAGCGCTTTCCATTATACCATTACAGCAAAAGACCTCTCTGTTACAGAAAGTGACTGAAACAACCAAAAAGGAACAAAGAGGAGACTCCAAGCTCTTCCCTTTTATATCCAGTGGGAAACTCCGGGAGATGGTGAGGGACGCGGAAGCCTGGCATGCTGCAGTCCGTGGGGCCGCGGAGAGTCGGATACAACTTGGCCACTGAAGAGCAAGAGCACATTTGTGGGTCGGGAGAGGACCTCAGAGGCCCACGGTACAAGCCTGCTTAACTGAGCAGAGGAGCGGCTGAGAAAGAAATCTGACTTCAGCGTCCAGCTCTGAGATTTACCCTCCACGTGGCCCTGTGAAGCATTCACTGGGTCTCAATTTCTTAGAAAAGAGGTTTGGATTATCAGATGATCTGTTTTCTGTAGTGATAAGCATTTGATAAATAGTTGAATAGAACTCAATTTCATGGCATATAGATGACAATTATGTTATAATACAGTGCCAGTTCCTGAGTTAGTCAAAAGAAATCTTAAATAAAGAGGTTTAAATATCAGAGCTGTTCACTGAAAGTACTTCAAATGTATGAAATATTGGATTTTTTCAGTTATGTGTTGTTTTTGTCTGTCATCTTTTTCTCTTTATGCATGAACGTAACTGTGTCCATTTAAATAATTAATCATCAATTGAAAAGTACAGTGAAGAGACAGCCCAGAAACTTTCTAAGATGGAACCATGATTATCAGACTTACTTCCCACTGGAAGAGTTATAAAAATGGACAAAAAGTATGAAACTTCTGTTTTCAGGCCTGAGTAGAAATTCACAAAGGTCTCTGATCTTTAAGAGAAGAGAAATTCAAGGGCTGAGCTCTACATATATTCAAGCTTCTGTTTGGGGCAATTTTCAAACTTCAGGGGAAAGGATAAAGCACAAAGAGAAAGTTGAATTGTAAGCTGGAAAGGACAATAATATATGCAGAGCAAAATACGGGGGAAGGGGAGCTTCACAGGGAGAAAGCTCTATCTATATGTCTTTCTGAGGGACCCCTGAATTTTTGGCCAAACTAAGCAGATCTTCCATAGAGTGAGACCCCCTTGAGGCCTCTCAGGGAACAACTACTGCGGCTTGTGAGCTGAATGGAGACTTTAAGTTTCCAACATCCAGAGCAGCAGTTCTGCTGGACATCTCTAGCATTCCACTGAGAACCCAGAAAGGTTACTGAAGCGCAGTGGCTAACACGGTATAGTGTTCCTCTAGCTTCATGGTGCTCAACCGGGGCAATTTTATCTCCTCAGGGACACTTAGCAATATTCAGAGTTATTTTTGGTTGTCACAACTGTGAGGATGCTACTTGTATCTAGTGAGTAGAGATTAGGGAAGCTGGGACAAGCCCCCTCAATAAAGAGTCGAGTCCACAATTCAGTCACACCACTGCTGAGAAGCCTTGCTCTAACTCTGCTTCTCTAGACCTGGCCTAGCTTTATAAAGCTCAGAACTAAACCCCAAAGGATGATGTTTAGCTGCTACCAAACTGACTGCTTTTAAGAACAAAATTCAACACTCTTTAGAGGAAATCAGCATAATTCAGACTCACACCAGAATATGCACAATATTCAGCATACAATAACAAAATACTAAATATACAAAGGAGCAGGAAAATATAATCCAGAACTGGAGTGGGGAGGGTCAAAATAGATAGATTCGGAGATGATAGAGATTGAATTTAGCAAATAAAGACTTTCAAAATGCTATTTAAATGTTATATTTCCATGAGAGAAGAGACAGTGAGACCACAGTCTGTGCAGGGAGAATGAGGAATTTCCTTTGCAGGAATTCAAAGCAGAAACATCACGTTTGAATTAGAAGAAAGGTACTTGCTTATTTTAAATCTAACTTAACCAAGAGGTGGGGAGAAAAGGCGATCCTGAGAGGCATACATCCCTCCTACTGCACTGGAAGATACAGAAATAGCTGGAGAGTCAACCGCAACCAGTCAATGATTTATATCGCTCTTTGCTGTTCTTTGGGAAAAACGATTAACATGGATAAAAACCTGAAGAAAGTAATAAAGAAATGTTCTTTCCATTCAGCTGCATCAAAATCTTAATCTTGGACCTAAATCAAGGGGAACAGAATATTAACAGACCACCTTGATGTTCCTGAGAACAAGTCACATAATTTACATGGAAGCTTGCTATGAAATGGATGAGACAACTTCTATCAAATTTGGTAGCGGCCACACCTCAGCACGCAAAGTAAACTTCCTTGTAAACAGACTCCTGGCGTGAGTTGTCTGTCAGTGCTTCCCTCATTTCTCTTTTTAGAATGTTTAAGCACCTGGAAAAGAGTGATCACATGCGTTTATAGTGACTGACATTTCGGTTCAGTAAATTATACGCTTAGATGCAAGAAACACAATATTCTTGCCTTCAAAAGTATCATTTGGCATGTTTTTGTCATCCTACTTTTCATTTTCTGAAGAAGTCTAGCTTGAGAGTTCTGAATAAATAGGTCTTTTTAAAACTCATCTTCTATTCTCTGAGACTGTTACAAAGTGTCCCTTTCGGCCAGACCCTGTGACTCACCAGGGCTCACTAATGGCAGAAGACAAGACAAAAATAACACAGGACCTAATTCAAGTCTGCGAGCTTTTGTTCTGCAGAAGGATGGAGCTCAGCTGGGTGTGCACTCATACACACACATGCATAAACATGCACACTCGTGTATGCAGAGACTCATACACATGAATGCATAGGCATACACCCACATGTGCATATGCTCACACATATACATGAACACACACATGTTCACATACACACACACATACATGGATTAGCAATATCACAAGAGAATTGGAGCGGATGGAGGTTATGTTTTTACTGATTTATTTTAATGAGATTGCTAACTTCAGTGCAAGAAACTAATGGATGTATTGCAGGAAGGGGGACCACTTCCAGGGCCCAGAAATGGGCTCTTGTCTAACACCCAGAAATAAATTCTCCAAGGAAACACACATGCTGGCAAAGCAAGAGACTTCATTGGGAAAGGGCACCCGAGTGGAGAGCAGGAGGGTAAGGGGACCCAGGAGGACTGCTCTGCCACAAGTCTCGCAGTCAGGTTTTATGGTGATGGGATTAGTTTCTGGGTTGTCTTCAGCCAATCATTCTGACTCAAAGTCCTGCCTGGTGGTGCATGCATTGCTCAGCCAAGATGGATGCCAGAGAGAAGGATTCTGGGAGGGTGGTCGGACACGTGGTGTCTCCTTTTGACCTTTCTGAACTCTTCTGGTTGGTGGTGGCTGGTTAGTTCCGTGTTCCTCACCAGCACCTCCTGTCATAGAACAGCTCATGCAAATGGTGACTTTGGTGCCTGGCCAGGGCGGGCAGTTTCAGCCAGTCAGTGTGCTTCCTCTAAGAGAAGAAGGAGTCTAAAGCGTTTTGAGCGTTTGCTATGTGCCAGATATTGTGCTAGGCACTTTGTACACTTTAATTAATTTCAAGATTCACAGCAAATCAAGGAAGTGGATTAACATCCACTGTTTTACAGATGAATAAACTGAGGTACAAAAACTTAGAAAATAATAACAATATCACAAAAAGTGAACTTAAGATAGAAGTAAGAATTTCATTGAAGTAAAACAGCTATTAAGAACGGTAGAATCTAATCCTACTTATCTCTGTTCAGATATGTTTTGTTTGACTAAAGTGATGCAGTTAGTAAATAAACTCTCAGTTCAGTTCAGTCGCTCAGTCGTGTCCAGCTCTTTGCAACCCCATGAATCGCAGCACGCCAGGCCTCCCCTGTCCATCACCGTCTCCCGGAGTTCACTCAGACTCACGTCCATCGAGTCCGTGATGCCATCCAGCCATCTCATCCTCAGTTGTCCCCTTCTCCTCCTGCCCCCAGTCCCTCCCAGCATCAGGGTCTTTTCCAATGAGTCAACTCTTCGCATAAGGTAGCCAAAGTACTGGAGTTTCAGCTTTAGAATCATTCCTTCCAAAGAAATCCCAGGGCTGATCTCCTTCAGAATGGACTGGTTGGATCTCCTTGCAGTCCAAGGGACTCTCAAGAGTCTTCTCCAACACCACAGTTCAAAAGCATCAACTCTTTGGCACTCAGCTTGCTTCACAGTTCAACTCTCACATCCATACATGACCACACGAAAAAACCATAGCCTTGACTAGATGGACTTTGTTGGCAAAGTAATGTCTCTGCTTTTGAATTGCTGTCTAGGTTGGTCATAACTTTCCTTCCAAGGAGTAAGTGTCTTTTAATTTCATGGCTACAATCACCAGCTGCAGTGATTTTGGAGCCCCCAAAATAAAGTCTGCCACTGTTTCCACTGTTTCCCCATCTCTTTCCCATGAAGTGATGGGACCAGATGCCATGATCTTCGTTTTCCAAATGTTGAGGTTTAAGCCAACTTTTTCACTCTCCTCTTTCACTTTCATCAAGAGGCTTTGTAGTTCCTCTTCACTCCCTGCCATAACGGTGGTGTCATCTGCGTATTTGAGGTTACTGATATTTCTCTCGGCAAACTTGAGTCCAGCTTGTACTTCTTCCAGCCCAGCGTTTCTCATGATGTACTCTGCATAGAAGTTCAATAAGCAAGGTGACAATATACAGCCTTGACGTACTGCTTTTCTTATTTGGAACCAGTCTGTTGTTCCATGTCCAGTTCAAATAAACTCTAAAAGTCCCATTTAACTCTGTGATTCTTATGTTGTCTCTGATATTGAAATATCAGCCAGTTAGTGTTGCCAGATAAAATACAGGATACCCAGTTAAATTTGAAACATTTGGGACATTGAGAGGGTAACAGACAGGAAGGCCAGGGGTCTCCAAACAGAGGAAAAAAGCTGCAAGTGTCAGACATTTTTATCTCTCTCTTAAGCATCAGGAGAAAACAAACCACAAGTGTTAGATTTTTTTCCTTTAAAATTCTGTGTTGCCATGACAATACCTGGTTCCACCTGAACTTGACTTTTCTCAAACCTTGAACTAACAATGCATTTTTCTTATGGAAATGTTTTTCTTAAGCAATGTTAATGAAACTATGTATTTGCTTTGGAATTTGCCTTTCTTCAAAATGATTCCAACTAAGACTACCTTTTCTTTCTTTTCTCAAACCTTGGGTTGATAATAGCTCAACAAAGCAGTATTTGTGTCAATTGTTTTATGGCTGGGAGATGACATACCTCATGCCATCCTATCTCAAAAATGTGCATTGTGGGACAGGGGCCTGGTGAAACTCCACCAGCCTGGAGGTGTCTCTCTTATCTGATTAATAGCTTTCTAACAGACATAAAACATACAGCTAAAGACTAGCAGGGGCACTCTCCATCCCCCTTCTGCTATGTCAGAGGCTTTCCCTGGCCCTTTTTACTTTAGTAAAACTCTGCTACACTAAAGCTCTTGATTGATCAAGCCTGGTCCCTGGTCCCAAAGCTAAATCTCCTTCGGAGATCACGAATCCAAAACCGTTCACCATAAGCTAACAACATCCTAAAACGTTATTTGTCATTTATCGGAAACTCAAATGTAACGCAGTGTCCTGCATTTTCATTCCTAACTCTGGCAGGCAGCCATACAGTCCATGTTCCAAAAAGCAAGAAAGTGCCCAGCAGAAGCCCAGGTTTATCCCCACTGGCCTGGATCCTCCTCATCCTGCAGAATGACCTGAGTAGGCTGCCGTGGGCTCAGCCACACGCTCCTCCAGGATGGACTGTGGAGAGACCCTCATGATGGTGACCTGCGATCTCAGGGCTCAGGCACCACGCAGCTACAATAACTGCGGCTTTCATGACTGCCAGGGCTCAGCTCCTGTCACTGGGCACGCTGACCCCACCGGCTGTGCCACTGCTCTGCAGGGGGCCGGGCCACGTGCCTGCTCTGTGTCCTTCCCCAGGCCTCGCCACACCCACTGGAGCTCTCGTGGCAGCCCGTGCTCCACCGCAGACACCCCCTGTCCTCAACCTTCCTCCTCACTTGTTTTCTTATCAGTGAAGATTTGCCACTGAAACTGCAGGATTCAGACCTGGGGACTTTGTATTCCTGCTCTTGAATATTCTCATTTAGTGAAACTGAAAGTCACTCAGTTCTGTCCAACTCTTTGTGAGCCCATGGACTGTATAGTCCTTCGGGCCAGAAAAGTGGAGTGTAGCCTTTCTCTTCTCCAGGGGATTTTCCCAACCCAGGGATCAAACCCAGGTCTCCCGCACTGCAGGCAGATTCTTTACCAGCTAAACCATACGGGAAGAACAAGAATACCAGAATGGGTAGACTATCCCTTCTCTAGGAGATCTTCCTGACCCAGGAATTGAACCGGGGTCTCCTGCACTGCAGACGGATTCTTTACCAACTGAGCTATGAGGAAAGCCCATTCTCATTTAAATCAGTCACATGGTTGGTTGCTGTGAGGGAGATGGCTATCATCAGCATTTATGGTTGAGGAAACCAGGGCTGTGTCATCGGTATATTTCCTGCTTTCCAGGACTCCAGTGGAAGACACAGCAGACATGACCCCATGCCCTGGAGATGTGTTATCTATCAGGAGAGCAGGACATTCATATATTATATGCATTTATAGGGACACACATGACAGACCAAATGCAACTGAATAAAGCGCTTTGACTCAGGAGAAGTTTTGACAAACAGAAATAGCCACCTTCTCCTTTGGTTTATCTGGGACACCTAAATGAAAAGCATAGCTGAAAACGAGTGGAAGCAATGGTATTAATAGTTGAAATTTGATTTTTCAAACATCATATTGTCCTCTTCATATTTCCCCTCTGCTCTGTTGAAACTCAGAGAATAACACTTTCCCTCGTTTACAACAAGTATAAACAACCACAAAGTGGATACTTGACATTCGCCCTCGTGAATCCTGGCTTTAAGGAATATGTAACAGCAAAGACCCTAAAACTCTCGTTTTTTCTTTGGTTTCTGCGTATGTCTTCACAAACAATATGTTGAAATTCATGGGTGTCATTTTATATACAGCCTGGACTTGAAATCTGACAGCCTTCTTCACCTTGCAAGGCTGTGAATTTGATGGGAAGGATGATGTGAGTCAGGGCCAGTGTAGGTGGAAAGCCCAGTCAACTGAAATTTAAAAGTACACAATGTGTTTCAGTTTTGTTTAAGGAACTTACTGAGGACCATGGGATTCCCAGGTGGCACAGTGGGAAAGAATCTGCCTGCCAGTGCAGGAAACAAAAGAGTCATGGGTGTGATCCCTGGGTTGAGAAGATCCGCTGGACTAGGGATGGCAACCCACTGCAGTATTCTCGCCTGGAAAATTCCATGGACAGAGGAGCCTGGTGGCTACGGTTCATGGGGTGTAAAGACGCGACTGTGCAGCTGAGAACAGCACAGCACACTCTGAGGACTGTGGCATGGGAGACAGCCACCCAGCAGCTCCAAGAACTGCTGGGAAGAGATAGAGGAGGAGCCAGAAGACACAGACATTCTTTAGGCTGCGATGTACCTGGCTGGATGTAGTCAAGCATACATCTGGGCAAAAGATTACAATTAATCACAAAGAGCAGACATCTCGATTAACAATTTTAGTGCTTTTCTGTGTGTGGGAAGATGCAGGAGTCTGGGGTCACTAAAATTCTTCCTTAGATATGCATCTTAATCATGTAGGGCTCCTTTATCCAAAAACACGGCATACTTCGTTCTGTTGCTAGTCCTGAATTCCTTTCAGGGACGGCTCCTGCAATGGCTAATGACTTCATCCCTGTAGAACTGAATGGCAGGAACAGTCTTTATTTTCCAGCCCCCTGAATCCAAGGAGAGGGGCCAGGAAGTGTTTA
Source organism: Nanger dama (assembly GCA_917880005.1). Taxonomy (NCBI): domain Eukaryota; kingdom Metazoa; phylum Chordata; class Mammalia; order Artiodactyla; family Bovidae; genus Nanger; species Nanger dama. The sequence continues at coordinate 2,547,576 of CAKJTW010000044.1, read as the reverse complement.
AAGTTCTTGTCTTGCTCAGGATGCAAAGCTTACAGATCTGATGACTTCTCTTCTTCAAATAGTGGCTTTACCAAGATATAATTCACGTATCATAAAGTTCACCCTTTCAAAGTATATAATTCAGCAGGTTTTTATTGTATTTACACACATGTGTAATCATCATCACTAATTCGGAACATGTATCACCGTGAAAAGGAACGCCACACACATTTGTAATCACTCTCTACACCCACATCTCCCCAGCCCCTCGCAGTCTCCAATCTGCTTTCTGCTACTGCGGATCTGCCTAGGAGCATTTACTATAAACTGATTACTTTAGTCAGTGTTCATGGTTTCTGGCTAATGTTTGAAGTTCAGCACTGTAGCATGCGTCGGTACCTCACTCCTCTTTAGAGTAAATGATACTCCATCACTTGGAGAGACCACATTTTGTTTATTCTTCCATCACTTGATGCATACTTCAGTCATCCCCACTTTTTCTCTATTAGGAACAGTATTTCCTTGAACATTTGTACACAAGTTTTTGTGTGGACAGATTATTCAGATCTCTTAGTGCAACACCTAGGAATGAAATTGCTGGGTATGTGGTAACTCTTCATTTATCATTTTGAGAAACTGAGGAAATGTTTTCTAAAGCAGCTAGACATTCCTTCTGCAACTGTGAGAGCTCTCATTACTTCTTAATGTTGATAGAAAAATATGTTTAAACACATTTTCCAAAAGGTTAATGGCAATGCTAGATAAACTAGAAATAGGATAAATAAATTTCAAATCATAATTTATAGTGAACCAAAAAGAATCTAACAATTTGGAGATTTTTTAAATATATGTATATATATATATATATATATATTACTAAATTTATTTAGAATAGGTTAAACATTTGAACTTAGAAACTATTGGAAAGGGAGCCAAAGCCATGGCTCCCAAAATGTCACCAGGTCCAGACAGTTCAGGAGCAAATTCTTTCATAGTCCCAAGCATCAGTGAGCTGTGCCATAGTGGCTGTGAGTGCAGGGCATCAGACAGTCCCCGCTGCAGAGGAGGACTGCATCCCCACCTCCTTCGGGAGCTGTGTGGCCATGCAGCAGGCTTTGACCCCCAAAGTGTAAGCAGAAGCGAGGTGTGGCTTTGCTGGGCAGAAGCTTTAAGGACTGAGGTGGGATTCGCAGTGGTCTCTTGCCGTGGAAACCATTCACACTCCGGACAGCACATCCTTGTCAGCCTGTGGACTGAAGCGACAATGATGTGAAGGAGAGCCCCACCCAAGGGTAGGCATATGGAGTGGGGGAGAAACACGTGTCTGCTTCTTTCAGCCATGACATCCTGGAGCTGTGACCGGGGCATAACTAAACCTATTATGCCAACAAAAAAGAAATTAGTACCAGGATTGATGTATCATGAAAGATTTACAATATGTGACCCTGTTCTTCAGTGCTAGGCAGCATGCTTGTGAGAAAACTATTACTGGAAGCCAGAAGCATCACAGTCTGTATAATGCAGTGGCAAAATAGCTGGTAAGACCACTGCCTACAGTAATCTATAAGCTGGATCATAAGACAAATATAACCCAGGGGGAAGAGGTTGGAAAACAGGACACCAGTAGTCTATACTACTTATTATAGGTTTCATTTAGAATGTTTTTACAAAAAATATATATATATATGAGCTCAGGAAAAAGTGGCTTACTTGCAAGTAAGATTAAAAGAAAATAGAATATAAAAAGTCATGGATTTATAGAGTTTGAAGATGCAGCTTCTCAACTCCAAATGGTACAAGATAAAACTAATGTGGCCTCTGAGTGGGCTCTGCCCTTCAGTTCGGGAAGATTTCAAAGATGAGGTAACTTCCAAGGTCTATTTTGAAATATAATTGGTGACCTATCCAGTTGTAAAAATGGTCAAGGATTTCAAATAGAAAGGATCCATCCTTGCACAAGAGAAAATTCTTGTGAAGCAACTTGAAGTGTTTGGGGAAAATACAAGAAGTCAGTGTTGCATCACAGTAGTTTCCAAACCCTCCCAAGGCAAGAATAACTTTCTTCAAGCTCAGGATGTACAATGGAAGAAGGATGACTTGCTCCTCACTCTGTGGATCGCAGTTAGAAAATCACCTTGTTGACCTGTCAGTGGTGAGGGTCCACGTCACCACTCAGTAACAAACCAAAAGACAACATAATCAGATTTGCTTTCTAGAAAGATTATTCTAGTAGAGGAGTGACAGAAGAGTTGCAAGGGAGCTACTAGAAGTAAACTGGCTAAATCAGAGACTCTTTCAATCATCAGAGCATAAGAGAAAAAGGCCCTAAAATTTACAATTGCTCTGCAATAGCACAGAGGGGATTGATGTTAGAGATATTTGAGAGAAGGGGTCAATAGGATCAGACAACTGATTAGAGGTTGGTAGAAAGATATGGAAAGGATGGGGTCAAGAGTAATTTCCAGACCTCAACATGAGAAAAAGGATACAAGGTATTAATAACCAAGGTGAGGAATACAGGGCAAGCAAGGATGGCAATTAGGAGAGAAGGGACTGAGTTTACTGGGGAAGATGTTGAGTGAGAAATATTTGCGATATCCAGTTCTGTGTCCAGTAAAAATTTAACGCACAACAGAGAATCTGGGAACTCTAGGCAGATGCTACTGCCGTCTATGGGGTCACACAGAGTCGGACACGACTGAAGTGACTTAGCAGCAGTAGCAGCAGCAGGCAGATGCTAAATCTTGGATATTGCTTAGACACCAAAAGAAAATACTTATCACCACCACATTACCCCCTACCTTGAGGAAGGCAATATGCCCCACCACCAAGAACACAGCCCCACTCCACTCTCCCTGCCCACAGTGGGGGCATAGTGTGTCTTTAGCCACAGAGGACAGACGTTTAGTTCAAGTAGCAGAGAAATGTCTGCTGACATCTGGGAAGGAGAGATATCCTGCTCCCTCTATTCCTTTCCCAGCTCTCCCTTTATAGATTAAGCAAAGCAGTAGTAAGTATATTTCACAAAGCTGAAGATGTGTTTGCAGCTTCTGTTAGCCAGGGCTCTTGAGAATGGTTAGACACTGACCATATGGAAATGGACAGACAGGGCAGAGTGTTGACTGATTCTTAGCTCATCACACGTCTACTGCATAGCACTCGTCTGAGTCAAGAATTATTCGGTCGCTCTGTCATGTCTGACTCTTTGCAACCCCATGGGCTGTAGCCGGCCAGGCTTGCATGTCCTTCACCATCTCCTGGAACTTGCTCAAACTCATGTCTATTGAGTAGGTGATGCCTTCCAACCATCTTGTCCTCTGTCATCAACAGGGTGGTGAATAAATACCTGGTGGCTCAGATGGTAAAGAATCCACCTGCAATGTGGGAGACCAGGTTTGATCCCTGTGTTGGGAAGATCTCCTAGAGAAGGGAATGGCAACCCACTTCAATATTCTTGCCTAGGGAATTCCATGGACAGAGGAATCCGTGAAGCTACTGTCTATGGGGTCACAAAGAGGTGAACACAACTGGGCAACTAACACACACACGTACACACGCCATTCAGTTACCAGATACTGAAAAATTAAGCTACACTTGGCAATTTTAACAGATCCAAGTGAGAGTCACTCACTGCACTTATAGAAACGTAGTGATGTGCTCACAAGGTCAGAGTCCCAGAGAAACAGGCTCTGAGAGCCACATACAGCAGATTTATGGGGATGACTTTCAGGAGTCTCTTCCTGAAAGGGAGGGCAGGATGGAGCAAAGGAGTGATTGACCTGTAACACCTTAGTGGACGGAAGCTGGGCTAGCCCTGCCAAGCTTGAGGCAAGAGAGCTAGGACACTGCACTTGCTATAAACTAGTCACAGGAGGCAGGTGGCCCAGGGAGCAGGTACAGTCTGGATACATCAGTTCCCCCGTGGATGGCTTCCTTAGCAAATGGCCACAGGTCCCTTGGAGGAAGGACCAGGAGTGTCACTAATACATACCCTTGCACGGTGTCATAGGGCCCTTCCTCGTGGGAACCTAGCATTTCTTCCAGCCAGTGGAGAAGAGATTTAAGAGGCTAGAGCCACTAGCAAAAATGTGTAGCTGAAGATAAGTTTTTCACTGTGTACTCCACCTTAGAGACCTTACAATTTTTTTTTCAGAGCAATATCAAAATAGAGAATTAAGAGTGATGAACTTATGTTCAGTACAAGAACTCTGTTCGTATGTTCTAAGCCATGAAAATTAAGTCTTCATATTACATGCACATTGAAACAAAAGTATATATGTGTCTGTGCATACATTCTCTGAAGAATCTGCTGTGTGTCTGGAAAATATACCTGTCTCCAAGGAAGCATCCGATTGCTCACCTGCAAATCTAAGTTAGCCATCACATTTGCCTTTGGAAAGGGTGCAGCAAACTCAGTTGCTAAGCAGTGTTTGGTTCTTTGCAACCCCATGTGCTATAGCCCACCAGGTACCTCCATCCATGGAATTGTCCAGGCGAGACTACTAGAGTGGGTTGATATATTCCTCCTCCAGGGGATCTTCCTGACCCAGGGATCAAACTTGCCTCTCTTGGGTCTCCTGCATTGGCAGGAGAATTCATTACCACTGCACCCCCTGAGAAGCCCTTTAGAAAGCCCTTCATTTCAAATTTAATGAAATCTTCCCCTCTTTTCATTACATATCACGAAAAAGGAATATGGTACTGAATATTGAATCTACAAAGTTGCAAACGTGGGAAAGTGAAGAGGGGGCAGAAATTGGTATGAGTTTAAAAGAGGCATGAAACAACATGGGAGGAGCAAGCATGCACACATGTGTGCCTGCGTGTGTGTGTGTGTGTGTGTGTGTGTGTGTGTGTGTGTGGAATTTTTCCTGATTCTTCTCAGGGGTTCTTTCTGGAAACCCTGTTCAGTTCTAGCCTTATTACAGGGCACAGATTCATTTCCTTCTTACTCCCTTTCTCCCTCCATCATGATTCTAGACCTCAGTCTCTATTTGAATGAACTTAACCAGTGTGCACAGTGGACCCCTCAGCAGGCATCCTCTGTTCTGGGTCAGACACCCATCACTTACACCAGTGTTATCCATGAGAGTTACAACAACCATGCAGGGAAGAGTGGAAATCACAGGTGGGATATATATATAATGTGCACACACGTGTTCTCAGTCATTCACTAGTGTCTGACTCTTTGCAACTCCATGGACTGTAGCCCATCAGGCTCCTCTGTCCATGGGATTTCCCAGGCAAGAATACTGGAGTGGGTTTCCATTTCCTCCTCCAGGGGATCTTCCTGACCCAGGGGTTGAAGCTGAATCTCCTACATTGGCAGGCAGATTCTTTACCACTGAGCCACCTGGGAAGCTCCATATATATAACGTAAGTATGCCCTATGCAATATTTGGGGCATACTTGTACTAAAATTGCTTTTTATCAACACAAATTCAAATGTGCTGGGTATCCTGTATTTTAATTTGCTAACTCTATTCTTTTTCACTTCTCTTTCACTTCTGCACATCAATCTTGTTTGTTGTAGAAATTCACATTACTATACTTCCTTACCAAAGACTACATACTAGAATCATTGAAAATCCTGAGGACAACAGACAAGTAAGCAGATCTGGTACTCCAAGTCACCACGGAAAAGCGGAACCAAACTGGCTTCTTAAGAGACAGTCAGAATTTGCCCCAAAGTTTAAACATTCTTGGCAGAACTTTCCTACTCAATAACTATCACATCAGCATGTAATACCAGTAATACCAGTATTTGCAATCAGCTTTCACGCTGCTGCTGCTGCTAAGTCACTTCAGTCGTGTCCAACTCTGTGTGACCCCATAGACGGCAGCCCACCAGGCTCCCCCGTCCCTGGGATTCTCCAGGCAAGAACACTGGAGTGGGTTGCCATTTCCATCTCCAATGCATGAAAGTGAAAAGTGAAAGTGAAGTCATTCAGTCGTGTCCGACTCTGTGGGACCCCATGGACTGCAGTCTACCAGGCTCCTCTGTCCATGGGATTTTCCAGGCGAGAGTACTGGAGTGGGTTGCCATTGCCTTCTCCAAGCTTTCATGCTATTATATCATAAAAAGAATTATCTTGAGTCTATCACCTTCACCTTTCTATCATTCACAGGTTCTACTAAATTATCCCCCAGCTTAAGAGCTGAGAACAACTTGATGACTGCTCTGGAGTCTTCCAGTCAGCTGGTCAGTTTTGACTAGCTCAGACTTGGCCCAATGTGGCTGTTTGTTCAGAGAGGAACAAGCTCTGGGAGCAGAAAGGCTGTGAGCCCAGTGGGGCTGATGGAGGCCCAAGTCTCTCCCACCTGTCAGACCAGCCTAGACTCTGCAGGGCCCCAAGGGAGAAGCACGCAAGGCCCCTTGAAATCTAGAATCAAAATGGAAACGCTCTTACTTCCCCTGCATTCTACCAGCAATACACATTTAAAAATTCCCAGAGACGGAAAATGGACTCCATTTCTTGGTGTTAGGAGTTGCAAAAAGCATGGAAACTGGAGAGGACAGAAAATCAGGTGCATTGTTTTAATCAATCTCTTTGTCCTTAACTATGTCAGCTACAAATTGGTGCCTGCCAAGGATATCTGCTGTTTGCCTCTGCAGAGATTAAATCCTGGGCTGCTGCAGCTGTTGACCTTTGATACTCTGAAGGGAGTTCAGTGTGGAGAATGAGGCACTCTGTGCTCCAGGGAAACTGGTGGGACAGGTCTTAAGAGAATTACATATTTTAGACATTTTCAGGAAAACTGGTGGAACAGGTCTTTAGAGAGTTAGATATATTTTAGGAACTGGTGTCATGATCCCAATCCTTGCATATACTTATGTCTAGAAAAGCACTCAACCCCTTCATGGTGACATCAGCTCCTTGTAGCTAGCAGAAAATCTTTTGTAAGATAAGTGCTTGATCACATTGAACTCTCCCTTCACCAAAATTGTATATATTGACTTTCCCCCACTGCCTCTCTGGAGCAGTTTCTCAGAGTTATCTGTGGTGCTGTCTCATGGGCTGTGGGTTTCACATCGCCCCAAGTAGAACTTAACTCACAACTCTCATGCTGTGCATCTTTTTTAGTCAACAATACATTACTGAAGTCATCTGAAATTCTGGAGAAGAAAGTAAAACTTTCTCAGTTTAAAAAGCCTGGAATAGATTTAGGAAAGGAACAAAGATTTCCAGAAGCAGCTAGCCACACCCAGTCTTCTAAGCTTCTTTGGACACAGCAGGGACTGTGCCCAGCAGAGTACAAATGCCAACCTCTAACGCCCATGGAGACTTCAGCACAGTATCGTAGCAAAGGTAACTCTCAGACAGACGCCTCCAGGTCTTATCTGTGTAGGGACTTTCCTCTGGTCAAGTCAAAGCTGCTCAGGGCAGTTGACTACTGTAGAGCTCTTGAAGCACAGCCATTGAAATAAACACAGAGATCACGATCGACTGGGCTGCACTGGGTCTCCATCGCTTTGTGCAAGCTTTCTTTAGTTGTGGGGCTACTCTTCACTGTGGTGCATGGGCTTCTCATTGCAGTTCCTTCTTTGTTTTGGAGGACAGTCTCCATGACTGTGGCACACAGGTTTAGCTGCTCTGAGGCAACTAGATCAGGGATCAAACCCATGTCCCCTTCATTGGCAGGCAAATTCTTATCCACTGGGCCATCAGAAAAGCCCAAACAGAGAGATAAATCCTTTAGGCCTCACGGGCAGGCATGGGTGTTATCTTCATGTCTTTGGAATCACTTACATCACTACCCCTTGGCTTACAAGATGTGTCTTTTCTTGGTTCAGAAAAATCCAGTAAAACTTGCTTAATTATCAGCAAATTAGGATATAAAATAAACATTACAAATTTCACTTAGTTGCTTTAACTAATAACATTAACACTGGGCTTGATTTAAAATTATAATGATTGTAAGCATCAGATATTGTAGAATAAATGCTCCTGTTTTTTTCAAATGAAGAAGCTTGCCTTGTGGTTAACAAGACAGCCATACAGGTCACAGGTCCTAAGGTCCTGTCCTTGTGGCTAGTCTATGGCTCCCACTCACCTGAGTCCAGCGGTCCCTGAGCTGGTCCATGCCTACTTACTGAGTCCCCTGATGACACACGGCGATTTGGAGGCAGTGGCAAGTCTCTCCATTCCTCTACTCATGTTCCTGGGGAAGGAGATAGATAGGGCCCAGGCAGGGGCAGCTGGACTTTGTCCCCTGTAAACAGATACTCCAGGACAAAATATAACAGCAGAGGCAGAAAGGAGCTGAGTCCTGCCCAGGCAAAAATAGAGAGACCACACATTCCTCTTTCTCAAAGGAGACCTTGCTAACTATGAGCAGAATGGCTTCTCAGGGACCAAAAGGGAGGGGGCACCACCTCAGACTAGGTGAGGCAACCTACCCAGAGGCCTCTTCACTAGAGCCCAACTGGGTTAAGAGATGCGCACACCCGGTAGGACCCCAAGATAAACCAAACAGACTCAGAATCAGGCAAAGCAAGATGACTGGCCAAAGGAAACCCAGAAGAGATGCCTCACATAAGTGATTCAAACTACCACGTCATGTGATTCTCTCTGAGCCCAACTTGCAAGTCTATTCACATGTATTCTTTTTCCTGCTAATAAACACTACGTACTTCACTACTTTACTTCTATTTATGGAAATTCATTTCTACAAAGCTGATTGGCCAGGGCTTTGTCACTGGATACTGTCCCTGATAGCAGCCCCCCAGGCTCCTCTGTCCAAGAGATTTTCCAGGCAAGAGTACTGGAGTGGGGTGCCATTGCCTTCTCCAGACTTCACTCTCTGGCCAGGAAGCAACAACCTACTTAAAGCCATTGCAAGCCAAGGTCACTTGAGTTTATCACCACATAGAGGTTGTAGGGGAGCAGAATTTGTTACCCCAAAGTGTGTCTGCCGATGATTAATTATTTTAAACTGGTTATTTTTTCTAACAAATACTGAGCATGGAAACCAAATAGGAATTATCCTTTTGTAAGAAACATGTACATTTGTAAAGGCAATCCCCATTCCGTAAGGGTGTGTACCTCCCAGTGCCTGGAAGAGGTGTGCGTGTATTAGTCACTCAGTCATGTCAGACTCTTTGTGACCCCATGGACTGTAGCCTACCAGGCTCCTCTGTCCATAGGATTCTCTAGGCAAGAATACTGGAGTGGGTTGTCATGCCCCCCTCCAGGGGATCTTCCTGACCCAGGGATTGAACCCAGGTTCTGACACTGCAGGCAGATTCTTTGCTGTTTGAGCTACTTGGGAAGCAATGTACATTTGTAAAGGCAATCCCCGTTCCTTAAGGATGTGTACCTCCCAGTACCTGGAACCTAAGTCTTAAAACTGCTAGTCAAGGTGGTGACCTAAAGCTGCATCATAATCACCCTGGTTTACTCTGTTTTCCTGGTTCCTCTCATAACTGACTCTCCCTACTCTTAATATCCTTTTTGTCTTTAGCTGGAGATAGTATTTAAGGTGTGGATTTTGGCCATTTTGGAGAGAGTTACTTAAAGTTCCTGAGTCTCTCCCATGTTCACATGGTACTGAGTTTGTGTTTGACTTTCTCCTGTTAATCAGGCTCATGTCGATGTGCTTCTCAGACCAGCCAAAAGAACCTAGAAGGCTAGAGGGAACAGACACAACAGACACCAGGAGATAACATGTAGCCATATTCAACTCAGACCTGGAGTCCAGAGCTGAGCCCTCAGATCTCACTCTCTCTGCTGCAAGGCAAGCCAGCTTTGTCCAGAGGAAGACGAGGCATGGCTACTGAAATTCCTAGAACCTGGGAAGTTCCTCTGACTTTTTGATGGGTGTGTCCAGGCCAGCTGGTCACATACAGAGACACTGCTGGTTTCTCCTTTTGTGAGTCAGATGGGCTTTGATCCTGGCTGCTTGGTTGAAACCAAGTTTCTCTGCCAAGTTTATGATCAACGTGTCTAGCCAAAACTTTTTCCCTTTCTTCTCCTGACCCAGTACCCTGTCAAGATTGACGAGTATCAAAGAAAAGAGGAAACTGAAACCCAGCAAGACCCCAAAGGACCTTCCCCTTATAAATGCCCTTCCGTGTCCCCCATTTCTCATTTGTAGGGAAAAAGTTTCTGCCTCCTAGACCTTATTTGAGTTCCAAAGGGCAGATTCAAATAATTAGAGGAGTAGGGGAATTCAGAGATAAAGGAAAGGCAGTCGAGAAACAATAGTTCAGTGATCTGGCAGGGTCCTGGTTCCTCCCCAGGGGTTATACATATCAAGCTGATACAAATGTCTGAGTTCTTCTATATGAAATAAGACCCCCATCTGGTGGAGGACAGTAACTTCAGGCTGAGCACAGGATTCCTGGAGCACTGCCCTATTACCTCACCTCCAACCAATCAGAAGAAAATCATACACTCTGCAGCCCTCTTCAAATATTGCTGTAAAAACTGTTCCCTGAAAACCAATGTAGTCTGAGCTCTTTGAGGACGAGGCTCCTGTTCTCCCTGCTTGGTCCTGTGTTGCAGGAAATACAATGGGGCACAAGAGGGTGGCCACATCTCACGTCACGCCTGAGTTCTGGAATGGCTGCAAGTGTGGGTTCTTGGCTTTGCGCAGGAAAGAATTCAAGAGCCATCCATGGTAGGGTGAAAGAAGGGTTATTCAGAGAAAAACACACTCTAGCCAGAGTGAGTCCATCTCAGAAGGCAAGAGAGGCCCCAAGGTACCGGGTTGTCAGTTTTTATAGAGATGGGTAATTTCACAGGCTGCTGTGTGGGCTAATTATTCCAGTTATTTAGGAGAAGGGACGGGGATTTCCAGGAATCGGGCCGCTGCCCACCTTTGGCCTTTCCGGTTGGCCTTGAACTATCATGGCACCTTTTGCCATGTGTTATCTTTTGCGCGTGTGTTACAATGGAGTCACTAGTCTGTCATCCTGGATCCATTTAGCTCTAATCAGTTTATGTTGTGTCCTCGGGCTGTATCATTTTTTAAAAGTTGTGCTCTGCCTGCTTCCTGTTCAATTACAATAAACCTTTCTCTGCTCCAAACTGGGCTTCAGCTGTTTGGCCTCAGATGTGATTAGGCACCTTGAACTCGGGTTCGACAATACAGTGATCCCTGCACAATAACACATTAATTTTCTCTCAGTAGGATGCCTCTCACACCCACTTATGCCTGTGTTGCTTGGTTAAATCACATATCCTTTCCATCTCTACCTACAACTTATAGAAATTGGGGAATACACAAAAGCCCCTACACAAATAGATTTGTGCATAGAAAAGCAATGTATTTAACAAGAATCTTTGGATTTAATAAAATAAAAAACATTAGGAGCCTTAAGTATTTTAAAGACCTCATCTTAAGTGAGGACACCGACAAGTAGAAGGACAGCCAGCTTTGTACAGGACCACACAGCTGGCCACCTGCAGGACCGAGCCTGTGCCCTGGAACCCAAGCGTCTTTCATTATCACAGAAGCTCCAAGAGCTATAATGATTTATAAAGATGTAGAAAATCATTCAACATTTCCAAGTTGGTCTCATTTCATTTCATTTGTATGTTCTCCCTCCCAACAGCTTCAGTGTGCTTGGCAATTTAATAAACTATGATAATACTGAATTAAATGTCTTACAGCTTGATAAGCATCACACATTTTCATAAAAAATAAAGTAGTGATTTCTAATTTAAGTTACTGTTATTTACTTATTTAAAGTAAGTTGCCCACTCTTGGAGCATCAGTATCATAAAGTAGAAAATGTTCTGCATAAATACTGAAATAGAGGGTTTCATTCACTTCTTTCATTCAATTATTCACAGATTCATTGCTGAACTGAAATCAATAGGTCTAATCTATGTTTTGAATGCCCACCATATGCCTGGTATAAGAGACACACTAGATTTGTATGAGGCATAATCACATCATAAAGAATCTCACAGTTTCATTGGAGCATAGGTACATAGAGAGCAAAAATGTATATTTGTACAGAGTGTATGAGAGAGTAGAAGGGGCCTCAAAACCTGCATGCGAGCTGGGGAACCAGAGTGCCAGGTACCACCTCATGCTGGAGGACAGCTTGCCTTGAACCTCAAAGGATGCTGGAGGCATAGCTGATGCAAAGAGCAGGTGTGAGGGAAGGGAAGTCAGTTCAGTTCAGTTCAGTCACTCAGATGTGTCCAACTCTTTGTGACCCCATGGACCACAGGGTAGGGGACAAGAAAAGCAGAGGAGGCAGCAGGGCAAAGGTGAGGGAAAGGACAGGGAAGGCACCCACTCAAGGGAACTATGAGCAAATCTGTGTTTCCAGTCATAAGAGGCAACATCAGAGGAGCAGGTGCAAAGGTGTGGTCAGATCACAGTAGGCCAGGGTCTTGGGCACACTGCCAGCTTTGTTCTAGGTGAAAATTGCCCAACTTCAATGCTATCGCTCTCTGGGCCAGATGATTGTGGTATGGCAGATGGAGGGGTGCATTGGAGCTTGTTCAACAGCATCCCTGGATTCCACTCACCAGCAACTCTGCCCCCAGAAATGTCTCCAGTCACTGCCAAGCCTCCACTGGGGGAATAGTGCCCTGGTTGAGGATCACTACTGTAGGCAAAGGGTCCCCCTAGTGGCTCATTGGTAAAGAGTCCACCTGCCAATGCAAGAGACATGGGTTTGATCCCTGGGTTGGGAAGATTGCCTGGAGGAGGGCATGACAACCCACTCCAGTATTTCTTGCCTGGAGAATCCCATAGACAGAGGAGCCTGGTGGGCTACGGCCCACGGGATCGCAAAGAATCGCACATGACTGAGTGACTAAACAACAACAATTGTAGACAAAGAGATCCATTCCAGAGTCTTTTCCGTAGGAGGCGACATGAGAGGATTTGCCCGAGCCTGTGGCAGAGCCTGGAAGGTCTGTGGCAGCCATCCTGAGGGGTCTCTGCCGGATGGGAGCATAGGTGGAGAGAGGTGTTACCTGGAGAAACACTGGGGCCACGTGCAACTGAAATAGAGGGAAATGCCGCCAGTTATGCCGTGAGAAAGGTAGGTTTAGAGGGAAATGATGACAAATTCCTCTGAGAACACGTCCCATGTGGAGTGTGAGTTTGGCGTTTTGCTGAGGGGGGCTCCTCAGCATGAACCAAAAGGAAGGGTGTTAACCGAAGGCTTCCATCTGGACTTCACTGGCAGGTATGCAGTGGCTGAAACCTTGACTGTGACTAGAGCCCCCCAGGAAAGCATCTCACAAAAGCAGCAAGGTGGGGAGAACTCCCATTTGGAGGCAGTGATAAAGACACTAAGGTGCCCAGAGAAGGCAGTCAGAGAAGGTCAGAAAGAGCCAGGCTAGCTGCTGCCTTGCAGCCACAAGCACAGAGTGTGGGAAGGACTATGGCCGGCGACACGGGGACAGCAGAGGAGACCCACGGTGAGAAGAGCTTCTTCCTGCCCCACACAAGCCAGCGGGACAGTCAGAGCTGGGGCATTTGACCTCGCAGGACTTCTAGAATCCTAATGCCTAGCTATGTTAGCTAGTATCACCAGTACTCTTTTTATTTGGCTTATAACTTACTGTTCAAAGCTGTGTTTTTGTTTTTGTTTTTTTAACCAAGTTTCCTATTCCTGAGCTTCCATTCTTAAGCTCCAAGCCCCAGCATCCTTTTCTATCTCCCTCTGTCCCTTGACATATGTATAAGGAGTTTCCAGTCCAATCGGTTCAGTTCAGTCGCTCAGTCATGTCTGATTCTTTGCAACCCTATGGACTGCAGCACACCAGGCTTCCCTGTTCATCACCAACTCCCAGAGCTTGCTCAAACTCATGTCCATCAAGACGGTGATGCCTTCCAACAATCTCATGCTTTCTCATCCCCTTCTCCTCCTGCCTTCAATCTTTCCCAGCATCAGGATCTTTTCCAAGGAGTCAGTTCTTGACATCAGGTGGCCAAAGTACTGGAGTTTCAGCCTCAGCATCAGTCTTTACAAATGAACATTCGAGACTGATTTCCTTTAGGAAATTCTGTCCAGTAGACAATTATTTTTTCCCCAGAGTATCTTAAATCAGCTCCTTCTTATACCTCTAGCCTCTAGCCAGGCCTTCACACCCTCTCTCTGCTTTGCTAAAATCCAATCCTTTCATTTGCCTTCCCCAAAACCATCTGTGGGTCCTCTATAGGCAAAGGAAAACCCTAACCATCTTAACTCGGCCTCCAAGACCCTCTTTCATGCAGCTCCCACCAGCCCTGGTTCCCAGCACTTCCTATACCAAGTATGTGTTCATGGACTTTGCAGTCCAGGGAAGAAAAGAAATATCCTCAGGACCAGAATTCAGAAGATGAGCCCTGCCAAATGGGAAGTGAGTGCATTCCCCTCTTTCTTATGTGGGCTGTGCCTCAAAGTACCTCTAGTGATATGGGGAAGCTCCCAGAAGGCAAATGTGCTATTGTGCTTTATAATAATAAAATAATTTGGTCTTCATCCCTGTTTTTGGCACAGAACTCTTAAAACCATTAGAATTTCCTAAGTGAAGAGCATGATAAAGGTATATTTTTATTATACTAATGAGTGACTTGCAGAAAGCCCCTAGGTGACCTAAGGATGAGGGCTGGTCACCAACAGAACCAACCATGTGATTGCTGTTGTTCAGTCACTAAGTTGCATCCAACTCTTTGTGACCCCATGGACTGCAGCAATCCAGGCTTCCCTGCCCTTCATTTTAAAAGAATGACATATCCTAAGGACACGACAGACATAAACTGATTAGAACCACAGAGATCTAGGATGGCAGGCCAGTTGACTTCCTCTAGAACTTGAGTCTCAGATTATGCTCATTGTAACACATCAGCAAAATGACATACCCACCAGTGCCATGACAGTTCCAAAACTGACCATAAACGTCAAAAAAGGGCAGTAACCCAATTCCTAGAAATCCCCAATCAGTCCCCAAAATAGCTGGAATATCCCTCCCATTTATTAGCCTATGAAATTTGTTGTTGTTCGGTCACTAAGTTGTGTCTAAGTCTTTGCAACCCCATGGACTGAAGCATGCCAAGCTTCCTTGTCCTTCACTATCTCCCAGAGTTTGCTCAAACTCACATCCATTGATTTGGTGATGCCATCCAACCATCGCATCCCATCCTCTATCATCTTCTTCTCCTGCCCTCAATCTCTCCTAACATTAGGGCCTTTTCCAGTGAGTCAGCTCTTCACATCAGGAGGCCAAAGTACTGGAGATTTAGCTTCAGCATCGGTCCTTCCAAAGAATAATCAGGGTTGATTTCTTTTAGCATGGAGTGGTTTAATCTCCTTGCTGTCCTAGGGATTCTCTAGTACCACAATTTGAAAGCATTCTTAACCATGTGATTAGAGGGTTTTAACTTTCAGTCCCACCCTCCTGACCTCAAAGGAAGGAGAGGAGACAGAAGTTAATATATTGCCAATGTCCAGTGATTTATCAGTCTTTTTTTGGGGGGTTGGGGGAAGCCTCCAAAAATCCCAAAAGGATGAAGCTAGAGAGCTTCCTGGAGGGGACAGAGAGCTCTGTGCTTTCCCATACCTCACCCTCTGCCTCTCTTCCATCTGGCTGTTCCTAAGTTATATCCTTTTATAATCAATTGGTGATCTAGTAAGCAAAATGTTTCTCTGAGTTCTGTGAGCTACTCTAGCTATCCCCCAAGGAAGGGATCCTAAAACCTCTAATTTACAGCCAGTCCAAAGCACAAGTGACAACCTAAACATGGAACTGGCACTGGAGGTGGGGGTGGTTTTGTAGGACTGAGACTTTAACCTATAGGATCTAGTTCTGCCTCCAAGACCTCTGACGATATCAGAATTGAGTTGAATTGTAGGATACTCAGCTGGCGTCAGAATTGCTTGGTGGTGAGGGGAACATACCCCTGCACAAGAACCATAGTTTCTGACTGCATTTCAGACAAAGCTGGGGTACCAGGGACATCCCAGAGTGGAGCCTCATTGCAGGGCCCACGAATGTTGATCCCGAGTGCTCCAGTTGGGCACTCTGGGTCTCTGGCTTGGGTGGTGACAAAGGCCCTGCTAGGGGTAGACTGGTGGTATGGCGGAGTCACTGTATTCTCTCCCAGGCCAGAGAGCAAGACTACTTACCTGCTATCTCACATGGTCTGCTTGGCCCAGGGATGGGGCTGCAGGCAGTCTCCCCGCTTCACAGGTAAGAAACGTTCTTAGTGTGGTCTGGAGACTGTCTGCGACTGGAAAGTCCCACAGCTGGTCATCCAGACCTTGGCCCAGCCCTGCCCTCTCTGCCCATCAGCTTCGCCCACCAGCTTGGCCCAGAGGGAAGGACATGCAAGCCATGCCTGTGTGATGTGTGTCACTTTCCCTTTGCTCAACTTTTCCATCCTCTGCTTCAGAAACTCCCACACGTGGCAGAACACACTCCACCAGTTTCCTTTTAAGGTGCCACTCATTGTGCAAACTGTTAATGACAGAAAGCCATGCTTGAGGTGGATTTTTATACCCTTTTGTTCAAAAGGCAGAACTACAAGCAAACTCAGTCAGTTGGGGGTTTATGGAAGGAAAAAGAGGAAACAGAAAGCCTCAGAAGCTGCAAGTTCAGGTCTCCTGGAAAACCAAATTGCCCTGTCAAAAAGCTAAACCCATGACTCCACACAAATATAGAACAGGCGTGTGTCAGAGCTTTGTCTACTCAGCACTAAAGGATCCAGCAGGATAGAAGAGTGATTCAAAGGGTTCATGGAACAAGGTCTAGACCATCCCTCAGGAGGGAAGGAGAAAAAGTACCACTGAAATGAGTTTGCCAAGTTAGAGACAAAACTGACTAATGTCCTAAGGGGACCAAACAAAAACAAACAAACAAAAAAACCCACTCAAGCCTTCATCATGACCATCTCTCCTGGACACAAATGGTTAGCATCTCCACTGACCAAATGTAAGTTCTCTGGTCACCTCGCAGGCTCTGGGCCTGTGCTAAGCAGAATCTGAAATGGCCCCAGGACTTTAACCGGAATCACTGAGATGGTGAACATGATGGAATAGCTACATGCAAAAGGGATTTTGCAGATGTAATTAAGGTTACTAATTCATTGATTCTAATTTATCAAAAGGGAGACTTCCCAGGTGGACCTGGTCTCATTACATGTGCCCTTAAAGGCAGAAGAGAAAACCACAGAAGGGATTTACCAGAAGAGGCTCTGCATTGCTGATATGCAGGGGGCATTCAGCCAGGACCTGAGAGCAGTTTATGGGAGTTAAGGGTGTCCCTGACAAGTGATGAGCAAGGAAATGGGACCTCAGTCCCACAACCCCAGGAAGTTGCCAAGAACCTGGATGCTACTGTCAACTGAAGACAAAGAGCAACAATCAAATGATGGAGCATGAGAAGTGCAAACTGTTCATCTTATAACTCACTCATACCTTTCCTCACAGGCTTCTAGATCCTACAATCTCTACCTCATCCCAGGGAGAAAGAGAGCAAGGCAGGGCATCCTACCTGTGACTCACCAAGCCCATGTTTTTAAAAAAAGAAAGTCCTATACAATAGGAAATATGCTTTCATTGCAACCCAGTCAACACACATGTATTTAAGGCAAAGCTTCACCAAAAAGACACGACATTGGTATATTATGGGCTGAATTGAGGTCTCCAAAAATTTGAGTTCCTAACCATGGTACCTCAGAATGTATTAAAACTTGGAAACAATTAAAAAGATGATTAAATTAAGTGAGGTAATTAGTGTGGGCCCTAATGTGATCTGACTGGTATCCACAGAAGAGATCAGGACACAGACAAGGCACGGAGAGACCACGTGAGGACACGGGAAAACAGCAGTCTGCGAGCCAAGGAGAGAGGCCTCAGAGGAGCCTCCTGCCAATGCAGACCTCCAGCAAAATCAGAAATGTCTGCTGCTTGAGCCACCCAGTCTGTGGCACTTTGCTATGGCAGACTGAGTAGATTAATACACGATGTACTCTGATACCTTCTAGTCTGTTCCATTTCTTTCTTTTTTAAATGTTGTTTGAGAAAAAAATTTATTCCACAGTAACAAGTGGACCATATCCACAGCTTGAAGAACTAAGAGGATTATAAGATCCTTCCATTTGCTATACCAATAATAAGACATGTGCTACCAATAGCTTTAGAAATGAAAAATTCTCTGTTTCAATCCAGGAAGCTGCCTTGGTTGATAGACTCTAAATCTAACGCCTTTAATGAGGTGAATAAATTTCTCCAATCATAGCGGACACGAACACACATGATATTTCTTGCTGCTCTTTGAAGAAAGAAGACCTGAACTTGAGTTTAAGGAGAGGAAAGCAAATTTTTTAAGCTATTTCTGAACCTGTGTTCTCACTTTTGATTAAGTCATTTCCATGCCATACTGCAAAGAAGAAACAAGAAGCATGTTTGTTTGTTTGTTTTGATGCCAATTATGCATCCAGGGAATTGGGAGGAAGAGTAATTAGTACATCTAGCACTTGGAGAAATCACTTCCCTACCAAACAGACAAGAAATAAAAAGATGTCAGGCATCACTGATAATCATCAAAATGCAAATCAAAGCCACAATGAGATGCCACCTCACACCTGTTAGAATGGTTATCATCAAAGAGCACAATTAACAAATTTTGGTGACAACGTAGAGAAAAGGGAACCCTCCTATACTGTTGGTGGGAATGTAAATTGGTGCAGTCACTGTGGAAAATAGTATATAGGATCCTCCAAAAACTACAAATAGACTTAATACATGATCCAGCAATTCCACTCCTGAAAATATATGCTAAAAAACAAAAACACAAATTCAAAAACATTCATGCACCCCAATATTCATAGCAGCACTATTTTTACTTGCTAAAGTATGGAAGAAACCTAAGTGTCCTTCAACAGATGAACAGATAAAGAAGATGTGATAGCTAGAGAAAGAGATACACTCACAGTGAAATACTACTCAGCCCATAAAAAAGAATGAAATTTTCATATACAACAACACGGATGGATTTGGAAAGTTTTATACTAAGTGAAATAAATCAGACAGAGAAATACAAATAATGTATGATACTATTTATATCCCTTCATGGATCACTGCCTTATCTCGGTGAAGTGGCTTGCATAACTCAATGAAGCTGTGAGCCATGCCATACAGGGCCAGTCAAGACAGATGGGTCACGTGGAGACTTCTGACAAACCATGATCCACTGGAGGAGGGAATGGCAAACTACCAGCATACTTTCTGTGAGAACCTCATGAACTATATAAAAAAGCAAAAATCTATTACACTGAAAGATGAGCCCTCCAGGTTGGAAGGTCTCCAATATAACAATAAAACTAGTGGAGGTGATGGAATTCCAGTATGGCTGTTTAACATCCAAAAAGATGATGCTCTTAAAGTGCTACACTCAATATGTCAGTAAATTTGGAAAACCCACCAGTAACCATAGGATTGGAAAAGATCAATCCTCAACCCAATTCCCAAGAAGGGCGGTACTAAAGAATGTTCAAACTTCTGGACAGGTGCACTCAGCTCCCATGCTGGGAAGGTCATGCTCAAAATCCTTTAAGCTAGGCTTCAGCATTATGTGAAATGAGAACTTCCTGATGTTCAAGTTGGGTTTAGAAGAGGCAGAGGGACCAGAGATTAAATTGCCAACATTCGCTGGATCATAGAGAAAGTAAGGGAATTCCAGAAAAATATGCAGAGCACATCATGTGACACGCCAAGCTGGAATCAAGGTGGCTGGTGAAATATCAGCAACCTCAGACATGCGGATGATACCACGTGAATGCAGAAAGCAAAGAGGAACTACAGAGCCTCTTGATAAGGGTAAAAGGAGAGTGAAAAGCCAGCTTAAAACACAATATTTAAAAAAATAAGGTCATGGCATCTGGTCCCATCACTTCATGGCAAGTAGAAGGAGGAAATGTGGAAGCAATGACAGATTTCCTCTTCTTAGGCTCTAAAATCACTATAGATGGTGACAGCCACCACGAAATTAGAAGAGGATTGCTTCTTGGCAGCAAGTCAGTTCAGTTGACTAGATGGACCTTTGTTGGAAAAGTAATGTCTCTGCTTTTTAATATGCTGTCTAGGTTGGTCATAGCTTTTCTTCCAAGAAACAAGCAAGCATCTTTTAATTTCATGGCTGCAGTCACCATCTGCAGTGTTTCTGGAGCCCAGGAAAATAAAGTCAGCCACTATTCCCACTGTTACCCCATATTTGCCATGAAGTGATGGGACCAGATGCCATGATCTTAGTTTTCTGAATGTTGAGTTTTCAGCCAACTTTTTCACTCTCCTCTTTCACTTTCATCAAGAGGCTCTTTAGTTCTTCTTTATTTTCTGTCATAAGGGGGTGTTATCTGCATCTATGGGGTTGATATTTCTCCCAGCAATTTTGATTCCAGCTTCTGCTTCATCCAGCCCAGCCTTTAAGCAGGGTGACAATATACAGCTTTAGCATACTCCTTTCCCAATTTGGAACCAGTCCATTGTTCCATGTCCAGTTCTGACTGTTGCTTCTTGACCTGCACACAGATTTCTCAGCAGTCAGGTAAGGTGGTCTGGTATTCCCATCTCTTGAAGAATTTTCTAGTTTCTTGTGATCCACACAGTCAAAGGCTTTGGCAAAGCCAATAAAGCAGAAGTAGATGATTTTCTGGTTTCTCTTTGATCCAAAAGATGCTGGTAATTTGATCTCTGGTTCCACTGCCTTTTCTAAATCCAGCTTGAACATCTGGAAGTTCTCAGTTCACATACTATTGAAGCCTGGCTTGGACAAATCTAGACAGTGCATTCAAAAGCAAAAACATCACTTTACCAGCAAAGGTGTATATAGTCAAGGTTATGACCTTTCCATTGATCATGTATGGATGTGAGTGCTGGACCATAAAGAAGGCAGAGTGCTAAAGAATTAATCCTTTTAGACTGTGGAGCCAGAGAAGACTGTTGAGAGTCACTTGGACAGCAAGGAGATCAAACCAGTCAATCTTAAAGGAAGTCAACCCTGAATATTCATTGGAAGGACAGATGTTGAAGCTGAAGCTTTATAATTTGGCCACCTTATGTGAAGAGTCAAGTCACTGGAAAAGACCTTGATACTGGGAAAGATTGAAGGCTGAAGGACAAGAGTGCAACAGAGGATGACATGGTTGGATGGTATCACCGATTCAATGGACATGAACTTGGTTAAACTCAGGGAGATAGTGAGTGACAGGGAAGCCTTGGCAGGCTGCAGTCCCTGGGGTTGCCAAGAGTTGGACACGACTTGACAACTGAACAATTACGACAAATAACTTATATGTGGAACCTAAAAAATACAACAAATTAGTGAGTATAACAAAAAAAGCAGACTCAGAGATATACAGAACAAAATAGTCGTTATCAGTGGCAAAGGGCAAAATAGGCAGTTGGGAATTAGCATGGATAAACTACTAGGTATAAAATAAATTACTAGGCTATATGGCACAACAGAGCAAATATAATCAATCTTTTATAATAACTATAAGGGCAGTATAACCTGTAAAATATGTGAATGACTGTATTGTACACCCGTAACTTATATTGTACATCAACTATAAAAAAATGTCGCTCAGTCATGTCTGACTCTTTGTGACTCCATGAACTATAGCCTGCCAGGCTCCTCTGTCCATGGAACTCTCCAGGCAAGAGTACTGGAGTGGGTAACCAGTCCCTTCTTCAGGGAATCCTCCCAACCCAGGGATCAAACCTGGGTTTCCTGCATTGCAGGTGGACTCTTTACCACTTCAGCTACTAGGGAAGCCCTGGTATACATCAACTATACTCCAGTTAAAAAGAGGAAACAGAGGTAGATATAGACATGGCATTGGCTCTATTTCTCTGAACAACACTGACTAATACATATGTCAATACTTATCCATTAATCTTCTATTATACCACACTGATGTAGAATGTGAGTAAAAGGGGGACCAAGGACAGGAGTATATAGGAGTTCTCTGTAAGTTACGGCTAATTTTCCTGTTAATCTAAAGCTTTTCTAAAAAATATAATCTGCTTAAGAAAACATATTGAAAAGCAGAGACATTACTTTGCCAACAAATGTCCGTCTAGTCAAGGCTATGGTTTTTCCTGTGGTCATGTATGGATGTGAGAGTTGGACTGTGAAGAAAGCTGAGCACCGAAGAATTGATGCTTTTGAACTGTGGTGTTGGAGAAGGCTCTTGAGAGCCCCTTGGACTGCAAGGAGATCCAACCAGTCCATTCTGAAGGAGATCAGCCCTGGGTGTTCTTTGGAAGGAATGATGCTAAAGCTGAAACTCCAGTACTTTGGCCACCTCATGAGAAGAGTTGACTCATTGGAAAAGACTCTGATGCTGGGAGGGATTGGGGGCAGGAGGACAAGGGGACGGCAGAGGATGAGATGGCTGGATGGCATCACCAACTCGATGGACATGAGATTGAGTGAACTCTGGGAGATGGTGATGGACAGGGAAGCCTGGCGTGCTGCCATTCAAGGGGTCTCAAAGAGTCGGACACGACTGAGTGACTGAACTTAACTGAAGAAAGAAAACAAAATAGGGTGATGTTGGGGCCCAGCATAGGCTGCTCCAATGGCACATCGGTTACTTTGAATCTAAGTTACTTAAATGTTATTCTATATAAAATAGGTAAACAACAAGGATCTACTGTATAACACACAGAGAGATACTCAATATTTTGTAAAATCCTACGTGGGAAAAGAATCCAAAAATTACATATTTCAAATCTTTAAAGATGATGCTGTGAAACTGAAGTACTTAATATGCCAGCAAATTTGGAAAACTCAGCAGTGGCCACAGGACTGGAAAAGGTCAGTTTTCATTCCAATCCCAAAGAAAGGCAATGCCAAAGAATGCTCAAACTACCGCACAATTGCACTCACCTCACATGCTAGTAAAGTAATGCTCAAAATTCTCCAAGCCAGGCTTCAGCAATACATGAACCATGAACTTCCAGATGTTCAAGCTGGTTTTAGAAAAAGCAGAGGAACCAGAGATCAAATTGCCAACATCTGCTGGGTCATCGAAAAAGCTAGAGAGTTCCAGAAAAATATCTCTTTCTGCTTTATTGACTATGCCAAAGCCTTTGACTGTGTGGATCACAACAAACTGTGGAAAATTCTGAAAGAGATGGGAATACCAGACCACCTGACCTGCCTCTTGAGAAACCTATATGCAGGTCAGGAAGCAAAAGTTAGAACTGGACATGGAACAACAGACTGGTTCCAAATAGGAAAAGGAGTACATCAAGGCTGTATATTGTCACCGTGCTTATTTAACTTATATGCAGAATACGTCATGAGAAATGCTGGGCTGGATGAAGCACAAGCTGGAATCAAAACTGCTGGTAGAGATATCAATAACCTCAGATATGCAGATGACACCACCCTTATGGCAGAAAGTGAAGAAGAACCTCTTGATGAAAATGAAAGAGGAGAGTGAAAAAGCTGGCTTAAAACTGAACATTCAGAAAACTAAGATCATGGCATCTGGTCCCATCGCTTCATGGCAAATAGATGGGGAAACAGTGGAAACAGTGGCTGACTTTATTTTTCTGAGCTCCAAAATCACAGCAAATGGTGACTGCAGCCATGAAATTTAAAGATGCTTACTTCTTGGAAGGAAAGTTATGACCAACCTAGACAGCACATTAAAAAGCAGAGACATTATTTTGCTGATAAAGGTCCGTCTAGTCAAGGCTATGGTTTTTCCTGTGGTCATGTATGGATGTGACAGTTGGACTATTAAGAAAGTTGAGCACTGAATAATTAATGCTTTCAAACTGCATTGTTGGAGAAGACTCTTGAGAGTCTCTCGGACTACAAAGAGATCCAACTAGTACATCCTAAAGAAGATCAGTCCTGAATGTTCATTGGAAGGACTGATCTAGAAGCTGAAACTCCAATACTTTGGCCACCTGATGTGAAGAGCTGACTCATTTGAAAAGACCCTGTTGCTGGGAAAGATTGAAGACAGGAGAAAAAGGGGACGACAGAGGATGAGATGGTTGGATGGCATCACTGAGTCAATGGACATGAGTTTGGGTGGACTCCAGGAGTTGGTGATAGACAGGGAGGCCTGGTGTGCTGCAGTCCATGGGGTCGCAAAGAGTTGGACATGACTGAGTGACTAAACTGAACTGATATACACATATATTTATGTATACACACTACACACATATCTGTATCACTTTGCTGTATAGCTGAAACTAACACAATATTGTAAATCTACTAGACTTGAATTAAAACACTTTTTTAAAAAGACTCCTTAATTTTTTTTAAGTTACTTAAGAAATGACCTATTGAAGAGGGATGCTCTGACCCTCCTCTCCATTTTATTTCTTGAAAACAAGAACTAAGTTTCTCTTATGAAAGGGGGACTGCCTGCTTCTAAAGGTAGAAGGACACCCTTAACACCAAAGAGATTTCCAGCTCTTATCACCCAAGTGGCATCCAGCCCAGAAGTCTATATAATAAGGGTTGAGTCCTGCCCCAGGGCCACAGGTAAGAGGCTTTGCACCAAGGCCACAGAAGCAGAGCCCAGAGTCAAGGTCACCTCCAAAGCTGACTGAGCCTGTCTGAGCAACCTTGCCAAAAGTCCCCTGATCGTCACTACCAAGTTTCCTGACTCCCAGTTAGGCAAAGATGCCCTCTCCAGGAAACACCCCATAGTGCCCCCAACCAATCACCTAACGCCAATGGAATTTTCAGCAGGAATTTTCTTTGTCTTGAGGCTACAAAAATTGGCTATTAACTGACAAAAATGATCAACTCTCCCTGGACTGTCAGGAGTTGTCTGCCCGCTGTGCTCACAGTGCCCACTTTATCTCTGCTCTTTGTTGTTAATAAATTTATTTTCTACAGAACTCTGTGTCTGGAAATTCTTTCCGAATGTGCACTCAGATCGTCTCAGCAATAAGTAAATTTTGTTACTTCTTTAATCTGTTTCTAATTGGGCATCCAAAACCTAAATTTCTTTATTCTGTTGATACCTCAAAAAGTTATTATTTCTTTGTCTAAAAAGTAAAAACGCTGCCTACTTTGACTACTTAGGTCCATTTCTGTGAGCCCTCCATTCCTATGAATTATATGTGCTTCTTTTTCTTCTTTTAATCTGTTCTGTATATTAGACCGGCCACAATAGAAAGGTAAGGGAGGATTTCCCCCTCTGTCAATGAATAAAGACATAACAACCCAGTCCACATCTGGCTCTCTTTTTAGACTCACATTTGAACAACTGAATGGTAAAAGGCATTCTCAAGGCATTGCATTTTCATTATAGAATTCACATAAGAAAATATTCAGGAACTGTTGCTAATTTCATTGAACAAGGCAACTATACGGGGAAAAATAACAAACAAAAAATTATGTTCTTGTGGATTAGAAATACACTTTGCAATATTTACTGGTGAAGTGACATGATGTCTGGGATTTGTTTTCATGAGGTTTTGAAAAAAAGGAGTGGGAAAGATGAATGAAGATGGATGAAGCAGGATGGTAAAGTTGCAAAAGGGGTAAAAAGATGATTAACACTATTTTAATTTTGTTACCATTTGAAATGCTCTTTAAAAAACAACGTTTTTTTTTTTTTTAAGTGGGAGGAAATATCTTGTCCTCCCACCCCACTCCATGGGATGTTTGTGAAGATCGTCTAAGATTGGTCTGTGCTATAAAGCAGGGGTCCTCAACCTCCAGGACAGGGTCCAGTACCTCGTATCAGATCAGCAGCAGCATTAGATTAGAAATAAAGGGCACAGTAAATGTAATGTGTTTGAATCATCATCCCAAAACCATCCCCGAACCCTCTCTTAAGTTAAATGAAAGTTGTTCAGTCAGACTCCATGGATTATACAGTCCATTGAATTCTCCAGGCCAGAATACTGGAGTGGGTAGCTCTTCCCTTCTCCAGGGTATTTTCCCAACTTGGGGATCAAACCCAGGCCTCCCGCATTGCAGGCGATTCTTTATCAGCTGAGCCACCTTAGGAAATCAGTTATCTTCCCTGAAACCAGTCCCTGGTGCCAAAAGGTTGGGGACCACTGCAAGGACTTTGCAGTGTGCCTCCATTGCTGAAGTGGGGAAACTGTGGGTTACAGTTTTTCCTCAGTAACTTGAAGGTCACACTGATGATGTAGACAGATCCAAGAAGGTGCATATCCCAAGAGCTTGCCACCTCTTGGCTCTGTCAATTTAGTGTTGGCCAAAATTAAAAAAAATTTTTTTTAATTTTTTTCCCAAATTAGGAAGAAGCTTGAAACAAATCTAAAGAAATTGGAGTCACCTCGTGCTATTGAACTGGCAGTATTCAGTTTGAGAATCAAATACTTCCAGTGTAGTGCCCTTAAGAAAATGACTTCCTTAAAAACACAGATGTTGGTGGTTAACATAGCAAATTTCGTTTGTGACTTTTGATTCACTAGCTTTCTAAAGCTGATGTCCTTGTCATTGGTAGAACACGTTCAGTGAATCCAGTTGAAAGCAGGGGGAAAGGTGAAGGATGGAAGCAGCTGTGAAAGTAGATATATTCTGGGATGGCAATTCCTCAAAAATGAAAAATATAATTACCATGTGACCCAGTAATTCTACTTCTTGGTATATATCCAGAAGGACTGAAAGCAAGGACTCAAGCAGATACCTGTACACTTGTGTTCAAAGCAGCATCATTCACAATAGCCAGAAAGTGGAAACAACTCAAATACCCATCCACAGATAAACAAAATGTGATCTATCCATGAGTAGGATACCATTCAGCCTTAAAAGGAAGGAAATTCTTACACATGCTACAGCACGGAGGAGCCTGGAGGATATTATGCTAACTGAAATAAGCCAGTCACAGAAAGACAAATCTTGTGTGACCCCACTTCTCTGGGGCACCTGCAGTAGTTAAACTCATAGGGGAAGAGGTACCTGGTGGGTGAAGGGGCTGGGCGAGCTGGTGTTTAACAGGTATGGAGTTTCAGTTTTGTCAAATGAAAAGAATTCTGTGGGTGGATGGTGGTGACGGTGGCAAAGCAGTGTGCAGGTTCTTAATGCCACTGAGCTGGACACTTAAAAATGAAAAATTGGGGGCTGGGGTAGAGAAGGGATGGATTTGGAATTGGGGATTAACAGATGCAAATTAATATATAAAGAATTAATATATAAAGAATTAATATATAAAGAATATATAAAGAATTAATATATAAAGAATACAAAATGAGATCCTACTCTGTATCCTGTGAGAAACCATAGTGGAAAAGACTATAAAATTATGAGAAGGAATATGTCATACACACACATATATATATATATATAACTGAATTGATTTGCTATAAGCAGAAATTAACACAACACTGTAAATCAACTATACCTCAATAAAATAAATTTGTTTAAATGATAAATTTTCTTATGGCCATTTTACTAGAAATTTTTTTAAGTAATTTTTTTCAAAAAGCATTACTCAGAGACCTCCACTTAGAGTGTGAATATGGCCTACAATCAACAAACCTACAAGAGAGCCCTCTTTTCTCTTCATTTTCACGGGGAAGAAGTGCACCATAGCTGGGAGCAGGGCCCGCAAACCTCCTCCAGGGAGTGTGTCCTCAGCAAGCAGAGCCTTGGTTCTATAAAAGGGAATGCATTCCTCAGTTCCTCAAACACTCGGGCGTAATCTCCTTACCTGCCTTTCCAGCTGGCTCTGAATTCTGTGCCAGGTGAAGAATACAGCAGACTTTTAGGTATAGATTCCCCCTGGGCTCTTTTGCAATCGACTAAGAGCCCTCAGAAAACCCTCTTCAGGGAACTCAGATGCCAACAGCAGAGAGAAAGCCTAGATCAGAACCTGTGAAGCAACACACGTTGCTTCTAAAGCAACGTTCATTCTAAAGAGGCTTCAAGATACAGCCTCTGACGGGGACTGGGGGCTTGGTCCACACTTATACCCTGTAGGTCTGCCAAGATGCCTGCTGAGTTGTAAGTTTCTCATTACCAGGAACTGAATATCTATGAGTATAATAATTCACTTGTTACAAAATCACTAGAAAATGGGGTGCATGACTAGAGTGTTCAGGAAGAAACTGTAAAAATGATTTAAGAGGTCATATTATAGAGGGGCCTGGTGTTCAAAATCAGATGCCGGGACATGTCCAAACCAAACATTCTACATACTAGAGCAAATATCAAGGTTGTACATTTTTAGTAGCTTTAATTAGTTTGCCCATAAAAAATACCACCCAAGAATACTTTTGAATTACTTTATATTAGTCTAGAGATGATCTGTAGATACTTAGGAAATAACACACATAGATGGAAGACAGATCATTATTTCATCTAAAAGTGTTCTTAAGAGAACTCAAGAGGAAGCTAAGGGACCTGAACCCAGGACTAAGAAAGATGATGCCAGCTTATGTGGAGGTTCTCGGCGGGGCAGGGTGGTAGAGGCAGTGCGACTGACCTGTCTGACCTTTCTAGATCCAAGCTATTTCAAACAAAAAGGATTTGACTGCCTAAAAAAAAAAAGAAAGAAAGAAAGAAAGATGAGACTGTTCGGGAATTAGAACCAGCACTGGAGAAACACTGGACATTTATACTCCCAACTGGCTAAACTGCATTAATCTCCTACCCAGTTTGACTTATTATTTTCAATCTCTACAAAGCTCTTTGCATTTGTCACTAAAATACATTTCCCCATAAATTTACTGGACTAAATTTTGGTACCATGATGCTATATTATATACAGACAAAACTGGGAAAAACAGGGGCTACCTTTTTTCCTTTTGTGAGAATGGTAAAAGCTCAATCTTCTATGGCACTGCATTCCATTTGTAAATGTCCAAATGATGCTCTTCCACGTCAAAAGCTCTATTAGACTACAAACTTTTCCATGACGGCATCTCACGCTGGCACAGAACATTGTGTTGTTCTTACTTGTAGGATGTCAAGTTCAATTTATTTTTATGAAGAGAAATTGTTCGTGGGAAAGTCAGGGGTTTTAAGGGAAATGGAATCATGACGCACGAGTTATACATTTAGAATGCCAGTGAATGTTCTTTGGAACATTTGAAAAATGGTCATGTCATCAAGATGTCCAACCCTCTAGCTGCCTTCCTGGATTCTTAGAGAATTCCCAGAGCCAGAGTAGGTCCCGTCTGTTTTCTAAATCTTCCCACTGCAAATGCAGGCTTCCGTAAAGAAGCCTTCCTTTGCTGAGTGGGGTGAAAATGGGGTGCATGACTAGAGTGTTCAGGAAGAAACTGCAAAAATTATTTAAGAGGTTATATTATAGAGGGGCCTGGTGTTCAAAATCAGATGCCAGGACATTTGCTGAGTGTGTCCTGTTATTAGAAATAAACTTAATGAGAACATCTTTGTGTCTGATCTACAAAGCACATTATATAGAATTTAATTCCTTTTCTGCATGAATGTTAGAACTATATTTATTAATTAAGTGGCTGGAAAATGTAAGTGTTAAGACTGCTCGCAATGGGCTGGGTGTATATTTTGCCTCCTGAATGAAATTCAAGCAGTGAGCCCTGTTTTAAAGTCTGGGTTCTATTCTCTGCCTTGCTTGCTGCCAGCCCTCCCGCCCCCTCCTTGGGTGATAATCAGACTCGGGGGCATCGTCTCCCTCGTCTTTCTCCTGCATCCACGCCCACAGCGCCTCTCTGAATTCCAGGCGCCCATTCTTCTCCTGCCAGCCAGGCAGCCTACACCTCAGCCTTGCTTTTCTAATACCTGAAGTGCCTGATGATCAACTATTAGGTTTAGACACACAGCTTCCTTATTTCTTGTATCAAATACAAATTGAGAAGGAAAAAAGAGAGTTTTTCGTTAAGAGATTTTTCCAGTAAAATGAGTTTGGTGGTGCTTACTGTCTAGGTGGTAAATAACTGAAAGGTGAAGAGTGATTTCATTTTAGAAACGTTAGCAGCTTTCTTCTTTTAATAAACAAGATATGCAGGGATATGTGTAAAATAGGGCTAGATACATGACAAAATTTATATATTTATTGAAAGTCCAGGAAAGGAATCAAAACGAAAAGCAAAGCAGTGTTTTGGGGTTAAGCTCTGTGTACCGTTCAGCTCGGAAGGAAGTCGCGCGAGACCGCGTTCTCTGCCTCCTTCTCCCCAGGCCCGGTCCCGCGGCTGGCCCTGCAGGCTGCGCGCGCACCGCCAGGGGGCGCCCACTCCACGCGCCGCGCCGCCGGGCTCCCTGAGGGGCGAAGGCAAGCCCGGCTGTACGCGCTGCCCCGCCCCTGCCGCGGCGTGCGGCGCTCGGTGTTAAGGAGCACCTGGCACGTCAGCAGAGCGCAGAACCCCGCGCAGCTTCCCGCGGGGACTGGCAGGTGGGCGACGATTGGATCCCCCGCCCCGTGCTAATCAGCGTGCGGGAAGGCACTCCTGCTGCCGGCTGGGTCAGCCCGCACCTCAGAGAGGGTCAGCTTCGAGGGAGGCTGGAAGACCACTGCCGAGAGGGCGGCCGCCGGTGGTGCCGGGCTTGGGAGGGTGGGAGCCACCGAGGGACGCAGCGGGGGACGGAGGGCCGGGAGGCCAGAGGGGGGGCCGGAAGCGGCTGTGTCCGGGGCGGCGGCCGCGCGGGACGCGGGCCACTGCCCGCCCCTCAGTCGACGCGCGCTGCAGCCCCTGGAGCAGTGAGGCCGCGGCCCCGAGTGCGGGCCGCCGCCCCGGGCCTCCGTCTCTGTGAAGGAGCGACACCGCCTGGAGGAGCGGGAGCGGGGGCAGCGGCGAGCCCCTGGGAGAGCTGTGCTCCGGGGCGATGAGAAGCCGGCGCCACGCTCCTGCTCGCCCGCAGCCGCGGGCCGGAGGCTTCGCCCCGCCTCCGCCTTGCCGGAGCGGCCGCCGCCCTGCAGGCCTGTGTGAGCGGGACCGCCCGAGCGCACCTCCGCGGCTGCTCAGGCCTGGCAAGGCCTGCCCTGCGCCTGAGTCCGGTGGGTTAGTGATGGGAAGAGCAGGCCTGACTCCGCAGTGGACCCACTTCTTTGACTTTAACCCTTGCGTTCTATTGCTTTTGCTCATCTCTGGGAACCCTGCCTCCCATGGCTTAGTGTTAAGCTAAAATACCTTTGTTTTGCTGTCCTATGTAAAGTGGATAACCAACACCGACCTACTGTATAGCACGGGGCACTCTACTCAATATTGTGTGGCAGCCTGGAGTAAAGGGGTATTTGGGGGAGAATAGATACATGTACATGTATGGCTGAGTCCCTTTGTTGTCCACCTGAAACTACCACAACATTGGTAATCAGATATACTCCAAT
The DNA here is from genome assembly GCA_917880005.1 of Nanger dama. Taxonomy (NCBI): domain Eukaryota; kingdom Metazoa; phylum Chordata; class Mammalia; order Artiodactyla; family Bovidae; genus Nanger; species Nanger dama. Next base: position 2,516,373 of record CAKJTW010000044.1, on the reverse strand, counting down.
ATAAAATTAAAAGTGTGAAAAAAATTCTTTATCTTGTGCATGTGTGCTCAGTCACTGAGTTGTTTCTGACTCTGACCTTATGAACTGTAGCCTGCCAGGTTCCTCTATCCATGGGATTTTACAGGAAACATCCTGACTGGGTCTACATGAGAATGGCTGCAGGAAAGAAGAAATGAACAAATTAACACATCTTGTCTGGAGTCTGGCAGAAACGAGGAAATATTTGCAACAACTTAGAGCCTTTTTAACTTTACCTGCTCACCTCCCTTTGTTCCATAAAAGATACCAGGAATCAAATTCACTCGGGTGAGATGGTTCTTTAAGACAGGGGTCCACCGTCTTCTCAGTCTCCCAGCTTCCTGAATAAAGTCATTACTCATGTTATTCACTGCCCCAGCACCTCATCTCTCCATCTATAGATCCGTTGTGTGTGAGCAGTACAAGTTCAGACTCTACAACAGGGTTAGTCCTTCTAACAGCTGAATTTTGAAGGATCAAGAGGAGGCACTGGTGAGGCCAAGAGGCCTGCAGGTTGGTTCTGGGGCTGAGCACCAGCCCTGAGGGGGGGCAGGGAGCGTGCCAGGCACTGGCCAGGGAGCCCCATATTGGCTTTCCTGGTGCAAAGCTCAGCTAACATTCGGGAATAAGACAGCCAATACATCGTGTCAGACAAACCACCCTACGCCAAGACAAACTCCCTTTTAGACTGGGGAACAAGAGAATTCTGTGGGACTTGCAGCACATTCCCCTGCAGGGGCACCAAGCAAGTGCTGGTTTTGGCAGCCCATGTAAGGAAAAGTCAACTGCAGCCTTCAGTGGAACTTACAGATTTCAGACACTCCCTACCTTCCCTGTCCCCACGGCAGGCATGTGCTCCAAAGGCCAAAGGAATCCCTGTAGTATTATTTTAAGAACTGAAATTTCCTAGAACTCTGGAATGCTCTGAGAACTGTCAAAGAAAGTCACTTTTGTGCTCTGAAGATTTGGCCAGTATTTAACCTTCTTCAATCATCCAACTTCTTGCCAGTGGAAGTACTTCCCAGGTGTGAAAGCTGCATTCCTGATGCAAACATTTTGAATTTGCTGGGACATGAGCTGACACTGCCAGGGCACGTGAGACCCCAAGAAAAGATCATACACTTTCATAGAAACCCTGAAGAGGTGCAGGTACAAGGTAAGATCTTTGGACTCTTCCTTTCACTTCTAGATTCGCTGAGAAAGTCTCCCACTGGTATGGAAAAGTTGACTCTGGCCACAGTCAACTTGCCATGAAGACAAAAGAAATGTGTGTTTCCCTCACAGAATAGGGAGATACTTTCTTTATTGCCGATTTAAATTCACTTACCTGTAGGGATTTTTTCATTTGTCAGAGTTATCATAAATGCACACCAACAACCTCTTTTTTTCCCACTTAGTGTTAGAATTCAAGCAGCGGGTGTGGTTCCCCACTAGATGTGAGGTCCCCACGTGGGAGACTCACTGTGCAGAGGTGCTGTGATGCTGGGTGGCCCAGCCCTGGTGGGGTCCAAGTGCCTCTCTGCAGCCACGTAAACTGAGTGTCCACCGGCAGTTTAGTAGGACAACGGGAGAAGTGTGCTGAGATGGGTCACCATCGTGCAGGCCATCCTCTATTGAAGGCTTCCTGTGGACCCAAAGACCACCTTTATTCTTTTTTCACTCCTCATGCCTCTAGGGCAAGGTGTTTCCACCTTCACAGAGTTCACCCTGGTGGGATGATCCCTGGTCGTGGGGCCCACCCTGAGCATTGGAGGTTTGGCTGCATCTCTGGCCCTACTCACTGGATGCTCTTCCCCAATGAGGACACTGAAACTGCCTCCACGCAGCAGCAAGTGTCTGCTGGGGGTCAAGCCACTCACTACCCAGGGGAGAACCACTGCCCATGTGGCCACCAAGCAGGAAAGGGTTGGCAGGAAAGTGAAGCTCCTCGGAGCTGGGTCGGAGCAATGCCATGAACTGGGAGGAATATCCCCAGAGGTCCTTCGACACAACTGCACAGGCTGGGAGACCCTGCAAGGTAATGAGGTGGGGGACCACATCTAAGGAAGAGAGCCTGATGGTATTGCAGGATGGGAGGCCAGGGAGTCTAGGAGGCACAGGGACAGTCAGGTGTCTGTCTGCCAGTAGGGGACCCACTCAGGCTGCCCTGGACCCTAGCAAACCGCTCTGGGTCGCAGTCTGCACAGGCCCATGTGATCCCACTGCAGAACCCAGGCAGGGTGTCACCTCCAGGGATGAGATAGCAGGGCTCTCCCTTCGTGCTGGGCACCAGCAAAGCCTTTCTGTTCCCCCTGTGGTCGACACCTGGTAAAGGGCATCATCAGCTGAGAGCAGAGACGCGTATGTCCAAGATTGTGAGAATATCCAACAGTGAATCATAAGGGGAACGGCGGAAAGAATTAGACACTGGTTTTGAGAAGAGAAAATACCTTTTGACAACATGACGGAACCTATAAGGTATCCCAGCCTCTGAAAAATAAAGGTAGTGGGCACGACAGCTGCCTTCACAAGACTAAAGGGCCCTCATAGAAAATCAAATGAGGATGAATGGATAAATGCTACCAGGATGCAAGTGTGAGGGAAGCTGTCAATCTAGATGAGTCTGAGATTCTTTAATTCCATCCAATCTTCCCACACACCCAGGGGTCAGCCACACCTGGAGAGTCATGGTAGACTCTGAAGGCCACATTTCAGAAGGAATTCTGAAGCTAGATTAAGCTCAGAAAAGAACATCATCTCATTATAAGCTACATTGTCATGTTCAGTTTTCCAAGTTAATTTAACATTTTACCAAGTTAATAGGGTGAAGTTTCTTCTTTCTCCCTTAAGAACATCTATAATTGCATCAGATTACAAATGTATTCTCTTCAGGATGTTCAGAAAATACAGATGAGAGGAAATCCAAGGACCTGATTTTTCATCTCTTAATGAGGTGTGTGCTGTATGCAAGGCTTTGGGTCTCATTCTTTATACATAATTTATGCCAGTATTATTGCCATGTCATTAAATTTTCCCAGAATGCAGATTGAAAATGGATGAATAATATCCATCTGATGAATTTCCTAATAAATTTACTATTTCAATTTAAGTAATGGTTATGTTAAAGGCTTTTTTTTTTTTTTTTTTTTGATAGGTAAGAAGTGGATTTATTTAGAGAGAAGCACATTCCACAAACAAAGTGAGGGCCATCTCGGAAAGCAAGAGCAGCACCAGGGTAATTTCACAGGCTAATGAGTGGGAGGAGTAGTCCAACTATCTGGGGACTCACAGGAATTGGGCTACCGCCCACTTTTTACTTTTATGGTCAGTTTTGGAACTGCCATGGTGCCGGTGGATATGTCTTAGCTGATTGTTACAATGAGCATATGCTGAGGCTCGAGTTATAGTGGAAGCTGATCGGTCTGCTGTCTTGGATCTGTTTTGTTCTAATCTGCTTGGGTCATGTCTTTGGGCAATGTTATTCTTTCCAAGGTTGTGGCCTACCCCCTTCCCTCCTGTGTCATTCCCGCCTGAGAAGTTTTACTCCCATATTCTCATGGAAAGCCGAAGGGTGACAGTACATCTCCTGGAACTGCTTCAGGTCTGAGCAGGGGCATCGACCAGCCGTCGGGGAGTAAACATCTAGATGCCTCATCCAGGGCTGCAGGGCCAGGACATCTCCTTGCTTTAAATCAGGATGGGCTGAAGTGCTAGCACAGCTTTCCTCTTGAGGTGAAACAGCTTGTAGCTGCTTCCATGGCCTTTCCATGAATCTCCACAGCACTTTTTGTAACAGCATCAGAGTACAAAAATAACAGTCTATAAATGACTAAAGAATTAAAAGACATGGTTAAACATCTGACTACAGTGTAGCTGATAAAAACTTGGTCACAACTGTCAACTACAAATTGGCCCTCACCAAGAGCACTGCCAATGACTGGACAGCAAAGGCAAGTGCCATCTGTCTCTATGGAGGTTGAACCCCATGCTGCTATAGCTGCTGACCCTCAACAACCCCTGAAGGAGTTCAGGGTGGCAGGAGGCACTCTGTGGTCCAGGGAATCCAGTGGGACAGGTCTGTAGATAGTTGGGTGTTTTTAGAAACAGAGATTATGATCCCAAGCCTTGTATCTCCTCATATCTAGAGAAGCACTGAATCCCTTCATGGTGCATCAGAGCCTCGTGACTAACGAAAACCTTTTTGTAAAATGAGTGCTTCCTGGCACTGAATTCCCCCCCTTCACCAAAACCTTATATAGTGGCCTTTCCCAGTAGCCGCTTTGCAGCACTCTCTCAGAGCTATCTGGGATGCTGTCTCCCAGGCTACAGTCCTCATTTTGCCCCAAATAAAACTTAACTCACAGCTCTCAAGTTGTGCATCTTTTTAGTTGACACAATAACCAGAATTACAAATGATTATGTTTAACTAACCATACCAAATAATCCTGGTTAAATATTTCTCTGAGATGCCTCAGGAACCCTCTAAAGCATCCCAAAATTAGCTGAAAATCAAAAGAACTTAAATTAAAATTGGATATTTGGGAAGTTTGTCAAAAATTTTTAAATGTTTGGTCAAATAAGATCATTGGTCACTGTGAAACAATACTTACCTCTCAAAGTTATCAGAGATCTCAAAAGCAAATACAAATTACTTAAAGGTAAAGAAGCTCACACAATCTGTTGTCAAAAGCTGCATTTCAAGAATACTTTTGTGGAAGGAATCAAATCCAGCCTTGTGTTAGTCTATTCCCAACAAAATTCATTTACCTAATTATTAATAGATTTAATCCAATCTTAGAAAGTCCTGATCATGCACAACTCTTTTTAAGTTTTATTATTATTATTATTCACATCTTCTTTTACTGAAAACATACATTTCACTTTCCTTAGAAGTATTTTTTTAGTAACATTGAGTTAGTTTTCTTGCTGACAAATTTGCAGTAGATATAATAAGTTCTAATAAGCCTAGGTATAACATAATTATTATGCATGACTCTACAGACATGTCTGTATTAATCAGAGCAAAAGCTTAAACCACCTTCAACACCAGATATTAATTTAGTGTTGAATATTTCCTAAATCATATAAATCTTACATTCATTCTGGCCAGTTTTATATTCCTGAGTACTTACATAAGCACTTACTTTTCTAAAAAAGTTAACTAAGTAGAGCTTTTTTTTTTTTTAACAAATTAGCTTTGCTAATACCATACATCTGGTACATACAATCATATGAACATAGATACTTCAAAGTTCTTATTTAAACATTTCAGCCCTGAATCAAGTACAGCAATGTAAAACCCACCAGTTTCAAGAGGTTGGATTCAAATTGCTTCTGGCATGAGTCATGTCCCACTCTTTGCAACCCTATGGACTATAGTCCATCAGGCTCCTCTATCCACAGGATTCTCTAGCAAGTGTGCTGGAGTAGATTGTCTTGCCCTCCTCCAGGGGATCTTCCTGACCCAGGGATCAAACCCTCATCTCAACATCTCCTGCATTGGTTCTTTACCACCTGGGAAGCCCAGATACCAGGTGAGTGATTCTAATTAAAAGATCATGGGCTCAAGTCTCAATCAGGGTTTTGGCTGGGTTCAAGTCCAAATCTTAGATGCACAGTTTCAATACTTTCTATTAAACAGTTAATCATACGGCCCCATCAGTCTCTATCCCCTGGTAATAGCATTATAGGTTTGCCTCAGAAGTGTCCTCATGCCCCACCCAGGGCATTGCCTGATCCCGTGGGATCAGTCAGCTAAGAGGCCCTCTGTTTCTTTCCTAGAGTTATCCCTCCAAAATACACAAAGCCTTAAATTCCTTCCAGGTTCCACTGCCTAGATAAAAGGAAATAAAAATTTGAATATCGGGTAGTTCACTCCATTTTAAGTTTCCTAACTCATATATGGACAAACCTGATTATATAACATTTTTTTTTCCTTTTTAATTCCTGCTGTCTGAAACCTTCCCAGCCCCAGAGAGTATGGCCCAGAAGGGCACTGGCCAGGTGTGGTGCAGCCTGGTGCAGTTTAGACCCGAGCCTGAGATGACGTCTCCAGCTATGCACTTTGGCCAAGTTTGCACTTAGGATTTTAGATGCCATCTCTGCCAAGGCAGTCTCCCAATCAGGGATTCGTGTCCAAAAAGTTGTTGCAAAGGACTGACACAGAGTGCATCCCCAACAGTGCTGACAGTGAGTGGGAGCTGGTCTAGCTATAAGCTGGAAATAAAGGGTCAGCACTTGTCAAGTCTAAAGTAGATCTTGTCAGCCACACAGGTCTTCTGGGGTTAAGAAAAGAAAGAAATGAACATAAAATGACAGGAGGAAAAAACTCAGAGTCGAGGAGAGGAGCATAGATGATCAAAGCCTGAAGCAGAAATTCTGTTTTGGACCTGCTATGGGATGCACCTAAGCATAACCACGCAACACCATCTCTCTATAGCAAACTATGCCAGTTGCCACCATTCTTCTGGTTCAGACCTGGGTTTCCAATCAGAGCCCTGAGCATTTAGGGTTGACCAGCCTCATGAAAATAGGCAGACATCGGCAGAGTGCCCTCCCCTGTACTCCAGGTTCATGGCATCCCACAAGCCCATCTTAGGCCAAAACCTAACTCTCATCATTTCTGCCTTTATCACTGTCCCTTTGTGGCTCTCCAGCTGAAACTGTGTAACTCAGATTGGGACAGGAGCCCATAGGCCTCTAACTGAGATCGGTTTAGCTGTGTCCTGGTTTCAGGACCTAATGAAACTCAGGTTCTTGATGCCTTCTCACAGGAAGAAGTCAGTGAGAGACAAAGTGACAGATAAGAAATTGATTTAATTAGAAACACACTCCATAAACAGAGTTGGATCATCTCAAAAGGCAAGAGTGGCCAGTAAGGACAGTTTTTATGATCAATATAGATGGCTAACAAACACATGAAAAGATGCTCAACATCACTCATTATCAGAGAAATGCAAATCAAGACCACAATGAGGTACTATTTCATGCCAGTCAGAATGGCTGCTATCCAAAAGTCTACAAGCAATAAATGCTGGAGAGGGTGTGGAGAAAAGGGAACCCTCTTACACTGTTGGTGGGAATGCAACCTAGTACAGCCACTATGGAGAACAGTGTGGAGATTCCTTTAAAAAACTGGAAACAGAACTGCCTTATGACCCAGCAATCTCACTGCTGGACATATACACCAAGGAAACCAGACTTGAAAGAGACACGTGTACCCCAATGTTCATCACAGCACTGTTTATAATAGCCAGGACATGGAAGCAACCTATATGTCCATCAGCAGATGAATGGATACGAAAGCTGTGGTACATATACATATACATATACATATACATATACACAACAGAATATTACTCAGCCATTAAAAAGAATACATTTGAATCGGTTCTAATGAGGTGGATGAAACTGGAGCCTATTATACAGAGTGAAGTAAGCCAGAAAGAAAAACACCAATACAGTATACTGACACATATATATGAAATTTAGAAAGATGGTAATGATGACCCTGTATGTGAGACAACAAAAGAGACACAGGTGTATAGAACGGACTTTTGGCCTCTGAGGGAGAGGTATGATTTGGGAGAATGGCACTGAAACGTGTGTGTGTGTGTGTGTGTGTGTGTGTGGAAGTCGCTCAGTCGTGTCCGACTCTTTGCGACCCTGTGGACTGTAGCCCACCAAGCTCCTCAGTCCATGGGATTCTCCAGGCAAGAATACTGGAGTGGGTTGCCGGTTCCTTCTCCAAGGGATCTTCCTGACCCAGGGATCGAACCGAGGTCTCCTGCATCGGAGGCAGACGCTTTAACCTCTGAGCCACCAGGGAAGTGAAACATGTATTCTATCATGTAAGAAACGAAGTGCCAGTCTATGTTCGATAAAGGATACAGGATGCTTGGGGCTGGTGCATGGGGATGATCCAGAGAGATGATATGGGGTGGGAGCGGGGAGGGGAGTTCAGGATTGGGAGCTCATATATACCCATGGCAGATTCATGTCAATGTATGGCAAAACCAATACAGTATTGTAAAGTAAAATAAAAATAAAAATTAAAAAAAGAAAAACACCAATACCATATACTAACATGTATATATGGAATTTAGAAGGATGGTAACAATAACCCTGTATGCAAGACAGCAAAAGAGACACAGATGTATAGAACAGTCTTTTGGACTGTGTGGGAGAGGGCGAGGGTGGGATGAGTAGGGAGAATAGCATTTAAACATGTAAATTATCATATGTGAAACAAATCACCAGTCCAGGTTCAATGCATGATACAGGGTGCTCAGGGCTGGTGCACTAGGATGACCCAGAGGGATGGGATGGGGAGGGAGGTGAGAGGAGGTTCAGGATGGGGAACACATGTACACCCATGGCAGATCCATGTCAATGTATGGCAAAACCAATACAATATTGTAAAGTAAAAAAATAAATAAAATTAAAATCCATGTAAGTAGAAAAAACTTACATGTGCTTTGTTTTTGTAGATAAATGCCTAGAAGTGAAATATGACTTTAAAGGGTGAACATTTGTCTGATACTTGGTCCATTTTGCCAAATTGCTTCCCAGAAATATAATCTTTTAATGATCTACAACCACACAAACAAGATATGAAGCTACTGTTTTATCTTTCCTACACTCCTTGCTAATGCTGGCTCTTATCTCATTTTTCCCCATCAATATTTGGCATCGGCAAGATGCATATCTTTCTTATTTGCATCTTTATATTTGAACAGAAATTTCTTTATATTTGTCAGACTACTTTTTACCTTTTGTGTGTTTTGCTCATTTTCTATTCACTAATAGTAGGAATATTCAGCATTTTCCTTGATTTCTACTAAAATTTTTTGGATAAAACTTACCTTCTACCCTTCCCTTTCAAATTCATATGCCTGCAATGTGGGAGACCCAGGTTCAATCCATGGGTCAGGAAGATTCCCTGGAGACGGGAATGGCTACCCACTCCAGTTTTCTTGCCTGGAGAATTTCACCGACAGAGGAGTTTGGCAGCTGTAGTCCATGGGATAGCAAAGAGTCAGACACAATTGAGTGACTAACACTTTTAACCTGCACCAGTCTTTGCTCCCTCTTCTCAGAGGCCTTTAAGCCAACCCTGGCATTACTGAATTAGGTCCGGCTGCTGGCCACTCAAAAGTCAACACACAACAGAGACAATACTGGTAGGAAGAAGAGTGGTTTTTAGTCAAAATGCCAGCAATCTAGGGAGATGGTGGGCTCAGAGCTCCCCAGAAATCGCTTCTGAAGATTCTGCTCAGCCATGAACATTCTTAAAAGGAAAAGAGAGAAGTCATCTCAGTTAATTGTTGAGATGGGAGGCACAGTCATCGCCACCCCCACTGTGTATACACTGGTAAGCCGGCTGTCAGCTTCTTGTGACTTTTCAATAGATGCCATCTAGTTCAATTTGTTTGCAATATTACTGAAGGGGAAGCTAGGGAAGAGATCTGGTCATCTGTTAAATACTTATTCTTCTTTTCTACTTCTTTGATCTAGAGAAAGAACCAGAAGTTAGGCAAGGTGCGGCGTAATCACAAGATCTGAAAGATGTGCTTGGGCCTCGGAGGAGTAGAGCATGGCCGGGGAGGGGGCTGATGGTTTAAGGTTAATTACAATATAGCTCTGCTAAAGTGACAAGAAAACAGGCTTCCTGATGAGGGAGGTTTCCTGCAAAGAGCTCTTTCCTTTCCAAAGCTGTTTGCACTGAGAGTAAGCAGTACCTTTCTGAAGAAGGTAGGGGTGCAGACAGTTGTAAGGTAACAATTCTGTAAGTTCTGTACACTATGAAACTTTTGCCCAGGTCTCCACCCCACAGCCCCTGCAGCTATCACTCCAGCATCTCCTTCCATGACAACTCCCCATGGAGCAGAGAAGGGTGTGCCACTCACCCGTGTCCAGTTATAAAAGCTAAACCAAAGACCCATCTGAAATATTTTTAATTTATTTATGCATTTTAAATAAAACAAAGATGAATATTTTTAATGATAAAAGGTAACAGTAATAATTCACCAGGAAGATAGACATCATAAACCATTAGACAACTTAACAACAAAGAAAAAGATATATAAAGCAAAAATCAGAAGAAATATAAGGGAAAAGAAAAAAATATATAATCATAGTGAGACATAGTCCTAGACTCATCTAAAATATTATCTTTCACAAATCAAAATTATAATAAGGTACCACCTCATACCAGTCAGAATGGCCATCAGTAAAAAAAATTTATAAATAACCAATGTTGGATAGGGTGTGGAGAAAAGGGAACCCTCCTACACTGTTGATGGGAATGTTAATTGGTACAACCTTTATGGGAAAAGGTATAGAGGTTCCTTAAAAACTTTGGCCACCTGAGGCAAAGAGCTGACTCATTTGAAAAGACCCTGATGTTGGGAAGGATTGAAGGTGGGAGGAGAAGGGGACAACAGAGGATGAGATGGTTGGATGGCATCACCAACTCAATGGACATAAACTCTGGGAATTGATGATGGACAGGGAGGCCTGTTGTGCTGCAGTCCATGGGGTCGGAAAAAGTAGGACACAACTGAGCAACTGAACTGAACTGAACTGAACTGAAAAAATTAAACATAGAGTTGCCATATGATCTACAGAAAATTGAAGATACCAAGGGAATATTTCATACAAATATGGGCACAATAAAGGGTGGAAACAGTAAGAACTTAACAGAAGCATAAAAGGTTAAGAAGAGGTGACAAAAATGCACAGAAGAATTGTACAAAAAGCTCTTAATGACCCAGATAATCCTGATGGTGTAGTCACTCACCAAGAGCCAGACATCCTTGAATGTGAAGTCAAGTGGTCCTTAGGAAGCATCACTATGAACAAAGCTAGTGGAGGCGATGGAACTCCAGCTGAGCTATTTCAAATCCTGAAAGTTGATGCTGTTAAAGTGCTGCATTCAGTATGCCAGCAAATTTGAAAAACACAGCAGTGGCCACAGAATTGAAAAGTTCAGTTTTCATTCAATCCTAAAGAAAGGCAATGGCAAAGAATATTCAAACTACCACACAATTGCATTCATTTCACATTCTAGCCAAGTTATGCCCCAAATCCTTCAAGCTAGGCTTCAGCTGTGCATGAACTGTGAACTTCCAGATGTTCAACCTGGATCTTGAAAAGGCAGAGGAACCAGAGATCAAATTGCTAACATCCGTTGGCTCATAGAGAAAGCAAGAGAATTAAAAACAAACAAAAATCTACTTCTCCTTCATTGTTTATGTTAAAGACTTTCACTGGGTGGATCACAACAAACGGTGGAAAACTCTTAGAGAGGGGGAATACCAGAGACCACCTTACCAATCTCCTGAGAAACCTGTATGCAGGTCAAGAAGCAACAGTTAGAACCAGACATGGACCAATGGACTCGTTCAAAATTGGGAAAAGAGTAAGTCAACCTTGTATATTGTCACCCTGCTTGTTTAACTTCTAGGCAAGTATATAATCTGAAATGCCAGGCTGGACTGAAGCACAAGCCGGGATCAAGATTTCCAGGAGAAAGATCAACAACCTCAGATATCCAAATAATGCCACTATAATAGCAGAAAGCGAAGAGGAACTAAGAGACTCTTGATGAAGGTGAAAGAGGAGAGTGAAAAAGCTGGCTTAACGACTCAACATTCAGAAAATAAAGATCATGGCATCTGATCCCATCACTTCATAGCAAATAGATGGGGAAACAAGGGAAACGGTGCCAGAATTTATCTCGTTGGGTTCCAGAATCACTGTGGACAGTGACTGCAGCCATGAAATTCAAAGATGCTTGCTCCTTGCAAAAAAGCTATGACAAACCTAGACAGCATATTAAAAGGCAGAAATGTCACTTTGTTGATAAAGGTCTGTATAGTCAAAGCTATGGTTTTTCCAGTAGTCATGTATGGATGTGAGAGTTGGATCCTGGCTGAATGCCAAAAATTGATACTTTCAAATTGTGGTGCTGAAGAAGACTCGAGAGTGCCTTGGATAGCAAGGAGATAAGACCAGTCAATCCCAAAGAAAATCAACCCTGAAAACTCACTGGAAGGACTGATGCTGAAGCTGAAACTCCGATACTTTGGCCACCTGATATGAAGAGCCAACTCACTGGAAAAGACTCTGATACTGGGAAAGATTGAAGGCAGGAGGAAAAGGGGACGACAGAGGATGAGGTGGTTGGATGGCCTCACCAACATGATGGACATGAGTTTGAAAAAACTCCATGAGATGGTGAAGAACAGGGAAGCCTGATGTGCTGCAGTCCATGGAGTTGTAAAGAGATGGACACGACTTAGTGACTGAAGAACAATATGATTCAGTAATCCCCTCTGGGGCATATAAATGGATGAAATTATCATTCAAAAAATACATGCACTCCTATATTCACAGCAGCACTATTCATAATATCCAAGACATGGAAATGACCCAAATGTCCATGGACAGATGAATGGATAAAGGAGATGTGGTACATATATACAATTTACTCAGCCGTAGAAAGTAATGAAATAATGCCATTTGCAGGAACATGGATGGACCTAAGGATTATCATGCTAAGTAAAGTAAGTCAGGAGAAAGATAAATACCATATGATATCAGCTATATGTGGAGTCTAATCTATGACACCATGAGCCTATCTATGAAACAGAAACAAACTCACAGACATAGAGAACAGACATGTGGTTGTCAAGGCGGGGGGGTGGGGAGGAGAGGAGAGGATGGATTGGGAATTGGGGATTAGCTGATGCAGATTATTAGGTATTGGATGGAGAAACAGCAAGGTCCTACTGCACAGGGAACTGTTGCGGGGAGGGGAACCCCTTTGAGGGCCTGAGACTTGTCTAACATTCAGAAATGTGCTGTCCAAGGAGACGCTCGTGTTAATAAAGCAAGAGACTTCACTGGGAAGGGGTACGCAGGTGGAGAACAAGAGAGAAAGGGAAGCCGGGAGAACTGCTCTGCCATGTGACTCGCAGTCTCGGGCTTTATGGTGATGGGATCAGCTTCTGGCTTGCCTCTGGCTAGTCGTTCTGACGTAGAGTCCTTCCTGATGGTGCACATATTCCCCAACAAGGATGATTCTGGGAAGTTGCAGGGACATATGGAATGGCATCTCCTCCCTTCTTTGGACTTTCCATGAATTCTTCCAGTTGGTGGTAGCTTGTTAGTTCCATACTCCTTACCAGGACCTCCTGTTTACTCATGCAAATGTTTACTATGGAGCCTGGCCTGGTCAGGGGGTTTCAGTCAATGTGTCCCTTGACAAAACTACATTCAATATTCTGTGATAAACTGTAACAGAAACGAATATGAAAAAGACTGTGTGTGTGTGTGTGTGTGTGTGTGTGTAACGGGATCACCTTGCTGTACAGCAGAAATTAGCACAACTTGTATGTCAATTGTATTTCAATTAAAAATAAAATAATATATCACCCTTCAATAGCTGATAAGCCCTCTGCCAAAGGCTTTTTCCTGCTCACATGCATGAAGCTGGTGCTGCTGGTGGTGCCTCTATAAGCCGAGTCAAGGATCTTTGTCAGGACATTCTGAATTTTAATTCTTAGTGTCAGCTGTTGGTACCATTTATCCTAAGGACCTCCTCTTCAAAATTCCTGAGGTGGCACCAGCTCAGTGCTTGGCAGCTGAAGCAAGGAACCAACTGACTTCTGTGAGTTGACAGGCTCAGTTTTGTAGGGTAAGTCTCTCCAATGTCCATACCAGGAACAAAATGTTTTAGCCTCAGATTGGTACAAGCCAGTTTGTTTGACTGGGGCACCCTGTTGGAGAAGGGAAGTGTTGTTGGATTCTACTTGATTTGGGAACTGGTTTGCTGGTTTTGGTTTTGACTTTGTGATACATCAATGTTAGGATATGTTTGTGCTTTGCGGGTTGGACTGTGCTTGTCTTCTGTCTTTTAGTATTATTAAACTTATAAACAGGGCTTCCCTGTCTATAGGGCTCAGCAGTAAAGAATCCACTTGCAATGCAGGAGATGCAAGTTTGATCCCTGGGTTGGGAAGATCCCCTGGAGAAGGAAATGGCAACCCACTGCAGTGTTCTTGCTTGGAGAGTCCATTGGCAGAGGAGCCTGTGGGCTACAGTCCATGGGATCACAAAAGAGTCAGCCATGACTTAGCAACTAAACAACAAACTTATAAAAATGGGAAATACTCCATCTACCCCACAGGAGAGCCCTTTGAGGAGTATATGAAATAAATGGGCAAAATAGCCATGAACTTTTGACTAAGAGACATGATACACTGTTGTAACAGGGAGTTAGGATCAGAAGAGTGATGGCCCCTGAATGGTCCACTAAATTAGCGTATGCTCTCACAGTTAGAAGTGTTTTGGAAAAGAGCAGGGGAAAGAGATGAGAGTCCGTATGCAGTGTTTACGCTACTGCATCAGGAGGAAAAGAAGTCAGAGGGCTGCCACCTTATGGGGCAGTAGTCTGAAAGGAAACCTGAAGGGGAAGCTGTTTGACAAGGGGAAGAGGGAGAAAGTGAGTGCGGGACATACTGCTTCAGATTCTTAATCCTGGCCTGCTGCTCAGCAAGCAGGCTTCACCAGCCCTTGTCCCAGCTGCCCCTCCATGTATTCACTCCTTTCACCTCCTGTTTCGCCGGCCTGTGGGAACTGACTAGAGGTTTCTATGTTAACCCTGAGCACAGAGGCCTGGTTTAACATCACCATCTAAGGCCCATCAGGGCCCCCAGTTTTGACCAGGAACCACTTCTGCAGCAGGGCAATTTCCCTTTTGCAAGTGTTCTGTTAGAGACCGAGGAACTGCCTTGGACTTAGAGCATCCCATTCTAATTTCCCCTAAGGAGCCTTGGGTATCAGACAATGAGGAGCAAGCTGACTGACTTTTTAATAGGCACGAATAGCACATATTATGTGGTAAACACCAAAGTGGCACAGAAAACATCTGTCTATTCTGGTAATGAGAATTCATGGAGAAGTTCAAAAGTGTTTGTTCTTACAACTTCTAGAATGCCAACAAGGGGACCTCACCCTGAAATATAGCTTCTTATATATATGAGAGTATCCAGTCCCTTTGGGGACAAGATCCTTTGTAAATTAAATGCTCAAGTAATTTTTTTTTCCCAGAACAGTTTGACATCAGAGTCTCACCAAAGGACACTTTAAGCCTCCAAATCGTGTTCATGGAAACCCCGGAGAAGGAAACAAATTCATCCTAGGAGAAACTTGCCTGCATCTTTGAGATACAAATGGCCTATCTGGTCTTCTCATGAATCGAACTCTGTCATTTTTTTTTTAAATGCAAAGAGGATAATTTAGAAATGGACTCGTCAAGGGTAAAAAGAAATCCTAATTCTCTTTTCTGTAAATATTTAGCCATCTAAACAAGTAAGCTTGATTTGTTTCATTTGCCAGAAAACTAATTTTAACCCAACTTCTTTTGTAAACTGGTGGGTTTTACATTGCTATACCTGACTCAGGGCTGAAATTTTGAAATAAGAACTATGAGGTACCTTTGTTTCTTTATGTTTGTATATGTCTTTGTCTTTGGATAACATTGCTGAGGCTAATTATAAATGAGCTCTATTTAATTGGCTTAAAGAAAAGTTCACTTCAGTTCCATTCAGTCACTCAGTTGTGTTCAACTCTTTGCAACCCTGTGGACTGCAGCATGCCAGAATTCCCCGTCCATCACCAGCTCCCAGAGCTTACTCAAACTGATGTCTATCAAGTCAGTGATGACATCCAACCATCTCATCCTCTGTCGTCTCTTTCTCTCCCCGCCTTCAGTCTTTCCCAGCATCAGGGTCTTTTCCAATGAGTCAGTTCTTTGCACCAGGTGGCCAATCACTACCTTAGATGACCTGATTGTCAGCCATTCTTCAGCTTCCTAGGAGGCTCATGTGGGCCCTTGGGGTGATGGTAAGTATTAGAGAGGGTCTGCTGTGCAGCCCACCCAGACAAGAGGTTGCAATCAAACAATTCTAAATACAAGAGAAATTAAGCTAAACTGTTTTCAGATTCATGTGAACTGGGAAATATTCAGTGTTAAATTAATACCTGGTATCAATATTTAAGTTTGTTGACCTAATTGATATACACCTGTCTTTAGAGTCATTGACATTAAGTAAAAGACTTTCACTGCACCTAGGTTTAAAAGAAGTTAAATGAAATCTTGTTATATCTGTTACAAATTTTTCTGCAGGAAAAATAACTTGGTATGTTGAAACTTTAAAGTAAATGTAAGTGAGATAAGAGATTTTTCATAAGCTCTATAGGAAGAATTATGTTTTGAAAATTATTTAAAATAACCTGTCTAGATTTTGGTAACTATTACTTGCTTCTTGGTTTTAAGAGTTTGGGATTCTAATTTAAATATTTAAGTAAAGCTACTGAAAATAATAAGACATTTCACTATACAGTAGGAAAGTGTCATACATGTTTTGAGTAAAAGGAATTTTATGCATGGTCAGTCTGAGATTGGATTAAGCTTAACCGAGTAAATGAATTTTAAAAGTAAGTTGGTACAAAACTTGAATTTGGCTTTCTTTTCTGTTAAGGGGACAAGTTTTCTCAAAATGTTGAACTGCCTTTAATAACAGATTTTAAGTTTCTTTACCTTTTAAGCGATCAGTTCTGTATTTGCCTTTGAAATCTTTTGTTGCTACTTTGGCTAATTAAGTAACAACTGTTTCACAGTGACCTATGCTCTTATCTGATTGAGCGTTCTAGATCTTTTTGATATTTGGCCAGGATTGCGGGGGTGGGTACAAAACTTCCTAAATCAATTCTGTTGAAGTTCTTTGGGCTTCTAGCTAAGGTTGGGAGGCTTCAAAGGGCTCCTGAAACATTCCAAAGAAAGAAAGGTATGTTAAATTACATGGGAAGTATTGTCAAATGAGTGTATTATGTTACATTGTATAGTAAATGTTACTAATATAGATATTCTTGAAGTTATATAAAGTTTCTAAAATTTGTACATGTCCTGATATAATGTTATAATATTGTTATCCTGAAAGGTTAAGTTCCTTTG
The DNA here is from genome assembly GCA_917880005.1 of Nanger dama. Classification (NCBI taxonomy): domain Eukaryota; kingdom Metazoa; phylum Chordata; class Mammalia; order Artiodactyla; family Bovidae; genus Nanger; species Nanger dama. Next base: position 2,499,353 of record CAKJTW010000044.1, on the reverse strand, counting down.
CCAAGAAGAATTATAATCAGATCTTTAACTCTCCCTCTAATCCAGTGTTCTTGCTGGGAGAATCCCAGGGACGGGGGAGCCTGGTGGGCTGCCATCTATGGGGTCTCACAGAGTCGGACACGACTGAAGCAACTTAGCAGCAGCAGAAGCTAAAAACAAATATAAGTTTCTCGTAGCCTTTAGATAATACCAGTGGACTGAGTAACAATAGACAAAACTAATGGGAAGCCTGATTACTTCATCCAGATCAATGGGTATTAGCTACATGCAACTGAATGAACTGACAAATAGGTTTTATAACTTACTGACTTTGGGAAATATACTAACCTTAATGTTCGTTTTCCAGAAAAAAAAAAAAAAAAAAAAAACACCTTTCTCTTATGCTCTAACCTGCAAGTTGATAAAGTGTGTCCTTATAAACAAAGACGAAACATTGATCTTTTGCTATCTGACCACACCAAATTTGGATCAGCTTCTCAGCTGGCTCCCCTGCTGGCTTGATATTTTACATATACATTATGCACATGGATATATAGCAGGTGTCTGTAAGATATATACCCTCTTTCCTTACAAAGTGATGATTGGGAGGTTTTTTTGGCCTAAAGGCCACTTGCTTTTTTCTGCCAGGAGCATTTCTAATGTCACAAGTGGAGTTAACAAATGAAGAGAACGCACTTGGACCAGGCCACTTTGCACCCCATGCACTGGCAAGCCTGCCAGACCCTCGGAGAGGAGAGCGTGGCTGCAGCCCTGAGGACTGGGCGGGTCGGCTCGTGGGGCCAGCAGGGGAGCCTCCAGCCGGAAGGGCCCAGGCCGGCAAGGTGCCTCCGGCGGGGAAGGTCAGAGGGGGAGCCCCACTCTGTGGTGATAAGGAGGACAGACACCAAGAGCTTGGAGGGAGTCTGGAGGCTGTCTTGACGGTAAGCAGCACGCCGCATCACTGGTGTTTCTTGGGCTGTTTGAGCTCTTGGTGAGTGTGTGCTGTGACCCTGCAGGCCAGGGTCTCAGGCTCTCTGGTGATGAGCCTGGAAGCCCCCTGGGGCCGGTCAGCACAGCGCTGCGCAGTACTGGGTAGAACCTGCTCTGGACAAAGGTTCCTTCCTCACCAACTCTAGCCAGGCCCCCTGAACCTTCCTGTGGACTCTGCCTCGGCCTCCATCTATGAAGCCTTGAGAAGGCTGACCTAGTTTCTAACAGCCCTGCTGCCTCCCTGAGTTACTCCTGGGCCCTTCTCCCTACGTGCCAGCCTGAGAAAACCCAGCCAAAGGAAAGTACTGCTCGCTCCATCCTGCAGGTAGAGCCCTGGGTCTGCGGAGCCTAACCTTGCTGGCTGACCTCCCAGGGGGTTACAGGACGGCCCTCCTTCCCCACTCCTGTAACCTGCCCCTCCGGAGCCCCCTCCCTCTCCCCACCCTCTCCTCCCTAAGCACCCTCTCTGTCCCCCCCCTTCCCTCCTCCTGCCATTAAAATGCTCAGTCACCTCCAAGCTAATAGATAGACATGGAGCTCAGTTCACACTGGGCTCTTTTCCTGGGACCACAGTGTGTTCCTGAGGAAAGTCTGTCCTTATCCCTCTAATGGGAGTCTAGTCTGTTACTGCTGGATCCAAGCACAGAAAGCCTGACCACCACACTCCCACGGGTGACCCCGCTGACCTGCCTTTCTCCTATCTGAGGGTTTGTAGTAGGAGTTGGCTCTGCTTTGTTTGTTTTACTGAGTTTTGCTCTCTTTGCATGCAGCCACTGTGGTCAGCCAGGCCAGAAGCATTCTCTGTGTGGAGATCCTAACTGCGAGCCCATCACAGGCCGGCCTGAGTGCCCGCCCCCAGGGGTGGCCACGGGCTTTGCCCCTAGTTGACTCCTTGGTCGCAGCCGGCTGCCTGCCCTATGATGTATGCACGTGCTCTCTACACTGTTCAGGTGTTCTCAAGGATCTGCCCTGCCCTTACCCTCTTCCTGTCAACCAGGGTCTTCCCTGGAACCCAGTGCCACCTTGTCCTTCACAGTGACTGCTGGCCCCCATGCTTGCACTGCACCAGCCCTGCCACTGGCCCTGGGGAAGGGCACCCACATGTCCACCGCTGCTCAGAGCCAGGCCCCTGGGACACAGGCAGTCAGGATGTTCAGTGGCCGCATCCAGGGAGCTCCAGTGACCCTTTGGAATTGAATAATAATGCTCCAGAGTTTACTGAGCACCTTCCAGGCAGAGCACTGCGTTTGGAGCTAAGGACTATCTTACTGATTCCCCAAACTCCAAGGGAGGGGTGTGCTTCTCTGTGTTTCATAGACAGCAAGAGAGTCCATAAGAGGCGAGCTAGTTCCTAAAGACCGTAGAGCAGTGGTGCTGTGTTGGGGAGGAGTCCCTCGCTGAGGGGCTGCCCTCAGAGATGACCCCTTTGCACGTGTGGCCGCCATGGTGGCTCCACCTTGTATCTGATTCCTCTTGAGCTGAAGGAACAGATTCTTAAGCTCCCCTGATGTGCTGGGCCTCCCCTCCTGTATTTGCTTCTCCTTGTGGGAAAACAGAAAGACAACTACTGACCATCTCTCAGCTTTGGTGAACCAGGGTTCTGGACACGGTTAGCAGGTCCTCTGCTCAGGGTGTCACCAGGCTGAGATGAAGGTGTCAGCGTGGACTGTGGTCTCACCTAGAGCTGGAGTTCTCTTCCAAGCTGCCTGGTTCTCAGGAGAACTCAGTTCCCTGTGGCTGTGAGACTGAGATCTGCATACTCTTGCTGATGTCATCTGGGGCCTCCCAGATGGCCTGAGGACTGGGCGGGTCACTTCGGGGAGCCAGCAGGGGAGCCTCCAGCTGGAAGGGCCTAGGCCGGCAAGGAGCCTCCCACAGCAAGGTCAGCGGGGGAGCCCCACTCTGTGGTGACAAGGAGGACAGACACTAAGAGCTTGGGGAAGTCCGAAGGCTGTCTTGACGGTAAGCAGCCCACCACATCACTGGTGTTTCTCGGGCTGTTTGAGCTCTTGGCAAGTGTGTGCTGTGAAGTACACAGAGGTCACTGTCAGGTCTGAGCCATGCAGCCCCTCTAGTCAAGGTATGGAGCCAACTTCTCCAGGGCCAGCAGGACGGCTTCCTTCTTATTTATGAAAGTAAAAGTCACTCAGTTGTGACCGACTCTTTGTGACCCCATGGACTATACAGTCCATAGAATTCTCCAGGCCAGAATACTGGAGTGAGTATCCTTTCCCTTCTCAAGGGGAATCTTCCCAACCAAGGGATAAACCCAGGTCTCCCGCATCACAGATGGAGTCTTTACCAGCTGAGCCACAAGGGAAGCCCATGCTTACTTATGGACTCAGATGATTGGGTCATGCCCACCCAGAGTAACCCCCTTTTCATTAATGCAAAGTGAGCTGATTCAGTTCAGTTCAGTTCAGTTGCTCAGTCGCCAGGCTTCCCTGTACACCACCAACTCCTGGAGTCCACCCCAACCCATGTCCATTGAGTTAGTGATGTCATCCAATCACCTCACCCTCTGTCATCCCCTTCTCCTCCTGCCTTCAATCTTTCCCAGCTTCAGGGTCTTTTCCAATGAGTCAGTTCTTCACATCAGGTGGCCAGAGTATTGGAGCTTCAGCTTCAACATCATTCCTTCCAATAAACACTCAGGAATGATCTCCTGTAGGATAGACTGGTTGGATCGCTTTGCAGTCCAAGGGACTCTCAAGAGTCTTCTCCAGCACCACAGGTCAAAAGCATCAATTCTTCTGTGCTCAGTTTTCTTTACAGTCCAACTCTAACATCCATATATGACTACTGGAAAAACCATACCCTTGACTAGAGAGACCTTTGTTGACAAAGTAATATCTCTGCTTTTTTAAGGGGCCTTGATTACATTCGGAAACTCCGTGTCATGTCATGCAGCGTCACAGAGGTGCAGAGTGGAAGCCCCATCGTGTTCCCCCGTGTGGCCCCGCCCAAGGGGAGGGCGTCATGTGGAACACGTCATGTAAAACACGCGTACCTGGGGGACCGCTTCGAGCCCCCGCCCACCACACGCTGCCTCACTGGTCTCCAGCTCCTGCCAGGGCCAAGGCTCCTCCTCCGCTCTCAGGTGCCTGAGAGCAGGCCGTCCTACCCGCTTGAAAACAAAGACAGTCACGTGGGTGTTCAACGTCAGACACTCAGAGCCTGTGGGGCCTCCACGTGTCACCTGTCGATGGAGGGGAGGAGCAAGTCCAAACGCACACACGCCCCCGTCCTGCACAGTCTGCGCCAGCCTGCCCCTCCGCCCGCTCCTGAGGCCCCTGCGGGCTGAGCCCCAGAGCTGGCTGAGAGCTGAGCTGGGTCCGCACAGATGCGGGCTGTGTGCTCTCCACCCCGGCCCGTCAACGCTGAGTAGGCTGTCCTCCCCGCTGAGCACGGAGGGTGGATCTCTTCCCCGCTTCTGTCAGGCCACGCGCCAGACACGGGAGAGGCAGCTGTCCTGAGAGAGCGGGGCAGGAGCAGGAGCTCTGGCGATAGAGGTGGAGACGCGGATGCCAGAGGGAGCTGCAGCGAGATCTGAGCCCTGCCAACGGTTCAACGAGGACCCAGAAGAACAGCATCAGGTGTGATTGAATATTCTGTTCAGAGCCTCCCAGCCGTCTCCAAGGCAGCATGCACTTTTAATCCATCATTTCTATTAAACAGTGTCTGCATGTGGCAAAGGAAAAATCACGTGATTCAATAGGGCCCACAGTCAAAGCCGAAGTCTTTCTTTCCTTCCTCTGACCACACTCCGAGGGTGAGCACTGGTTGCTGGTTTTCAGGTCTTCAGCGGGATCACCCTTTATGTCGTTTTTGCTGTAAATCCTCAGAGATTGCCTCAGTGCCAGCTTCCAGATCTGCAACTTGGTATTCAGCCATTTCCTCCATCCCCTGTATTATCCTCATCTTTTATTATTAATGTATTATACTCATCTTTATGTACAATGTTTCTAAATTCCAAGGACTCATTCACATTCTGCCATGATCCTTTTCATAGCAATCTATTGTCATTTTAAAGCTGTATCTTCCTATAACAGTTACATATGCATTCTATATGTATATATATGCAACATGCATGCATATTGAATGCACACATGTTATTATACTATATGCATATGTAGTTATGTGTGATTTATGCCTTAGTTTTCTATATATTACATATTATCTATGTATGTGTATACATATACACATATTAAGTTCAGTTCAGTTGCTCAGTCGTGTCTTTTGTGATCCCATGAATCACAGCACGCGAGGCCTCCCTGGCCATGACCACCTCCCGGAGTTCACTCAGACTCATGTCCATCAAGTCAGTGATGCCATCCAGCCATCTCATCCTCTGTCATCCCCTTCTTCTCCTCACCCCAATCCTGCCCAGCATCAGAGTCTTTTCCAGTGAGTCAACTCTTCCTATGAGGTGGCCAAAGTACTGGAGTTTCAGCTTTAGCATCATTCCTTCCAAAGAACACCCAGGGCTGATCTCCTTTAGAATGGACTGGTTGGATCTCCTGGCAGTCCAAGGGACTCTCAAGAGTCTTCTCCAACACCACAGTTCAAAAGCATCAATTCTTCTGCACTCAGCTTTCTTCACAGTCCAACTCTCACATCCATACATGACCACTGGAAAAACCATGGCCTTGACTAGACAGACCTTTGTTGGCAAAGTAATGTCTCTGTTTTTCAATGTGCCATCTAAGTTGATCATAACTTACATCTACGTAATATGCTATGTACATGCAATATTTGTACAACATGCACAGGTGCACTCAATTAATAGTTGTATCTAATTACACACAATCGTCTATGTATTTTCTTCAGCTCTTTGGCTTCTCTGTCCTGCGTAATCAGCTCGTTCATCTCACTTTCTTTGCAGTTGATAGTTTTCCTCACCTGTGGGGTTTCATCTGCAAGGAGGCCTTGGGGGTTAGTACAGGTGGAGGCGGGCAGGGCAGATCCTCCAGGCTGGTCAGCCAAAGGTGCTGGTGTGTGGGCTGCTGCAGCCAGTTCCAGAAGGGCTGATCTTTGCGCTCACTGAGAGCCCGCCAGGACCAAGCTAAGGGTCCCCTGCCTCGCTGTTTAGGAGCAAAGGGTAGAAAGTAAGGACTCAGTGCTGCAGTGATCCCATGGGTGATTCCCTGGAGCCCCCTGCCGCCCCTGCCTCTGCACCTGGAGACCCTGCTCTCCCTCCCCTCCAGTGGGGACAGTGCCTGCTGACCTTCAGCTATTACTTCTTAGATCCTAGTTTGTAACCTCTTCCTGCTCAAACAATCTGACCCCACCTGCGTTCTGTCTCTCAAGATTGCCTCAAAATTCACAGCCACTGATGCCTCCTTCCCTGTGTTCCTGCATTTATGTATTTTCTTACTTTTCAAAACTGTCTTTCCTGTCCTTTCAGTGGAACTCCCACAGGAGGGGCAAAGCTGCCTGGGCCACACCTGCAGCACCAACCTCGTCATGTCCTGCCAAGGCTGTCACCACCTCCTCTCAAGATGGACAGCATGGAGACCTGGACTTAGACGCTCCCTGAGGACCGAACATTCTCGCGCAATAGGAGACTGGGGTTGCCGTGCTTTCTCAAGGGGAGCAGAACCCAGGCCCCATTGTCAGATATTCTGATTCAGTTGATCAGGATGAATTCAAGACTTCAGCAAGGGCACCTGGTCATCTGATGGCAAGGCTCAGACTAGCTTCAGGGAACCGGGCTATCCTGGAGATGGGTGGTCTGGGTTTGACCCTCCCCCGTTACTTATTGGCCTTGGGAGAGTCGGTCCTGCTCCTCAGGCTGTATACAGAGGGAAGAGCAGCCCCTCCCTCCTAGCTTGACTGGATAAGTAAGTGGTAAAGTGCAGCAGAGGACCAAGCAGAGCAGGGAGAAGCCCCAGAGGTGCCAGTACAGCCCAGCTCCTGACCCCGTGGGGCTGGGATGGGGACTGTCTGCTGGTGGCCCTGGGCTGCAGCCTCTCAAGTGGTGGAGTTCAAGATCACCACCCAGGCAGTGTCTTCATGAGACAGTGGAGCATGGGGACAGTCAAGTTCACAAAGGGACTTGGGCTCAGTACCACTTGGATCTTCCTGTCAAATGTTCCAGGTCATTCTGGCTGATTCCTCCTTGGATGGCAGGCATCTTGCTGTCAGTCCTTTCAGCAGAATACCCATCTCTCACATGCTCAGATAATTTGCAATTGGTAATCTACCATTCTGAGGAAAACTCGCTAGGTGCATTAGAACTGTTCCTGATGAGGCCATCCAGCCTTTGATGGGGTTGGCTGGTTGTCTGCATGGAGGGACCATCTGCCTGAGGTGTGCCTCACCCTCACTCGCACACATGTGCATATGCTTCCAAGTGCGTTAGTATAACAAGGAAGAACAAATCTGACTCCATATTAGGCTTGCTTCGTTTACCCTAACGTGTATTCTATTGCTTCTGCTTCAAGTTAATCACTAAAAAGAATGTTGCCTATTTCCTGAAATATACAGGGCAACCCATTCGCAAGGCTCTGACCTGTGAGGATATAATGTTGGTTATTTAGAAATAAAAGTTGCAAAAGTTGTTTATTTAGAAATAAAAAGTTGCAAAACAGAATAATATTTGTCTCCTTGGAGGTTTACAGGAACATCATGACCTGACCTAATGACAGCTGCAAGGACAAAGGATTCCTATACCAAGAAGTTTGCACCAACCAACCACACCCCTCCCTCACCTTGCTTTTTAAAATGCTTTGCTGAAACTCTTCAGGAGTTTGGAGTCTGGGGAAGCATAAGCCACCTGTTCTCCTTGGTTGGCCCCATGATAAAACTTTCTCTTCTCCAAATTCTGACATTTTCATTTGCTTGGCCTCACTGTGTCAGGTAACTGTGATGGCACCTCACTTCTATTCAGAACCAAGTAATCTTCCTTAAATACCTGTTCTTGGTAATAGGCATTTTCATTTTCTATGCAAAAGAAACAAATAGCTACAGTGTTACTAACACTCATCTACTATCAGAGACTTAGTAAGAATAGCATCTTCATCATGAGGCAGACTTCCATCTATTTCCAAAGATTTTAAAGTAACCTCTGAATGCTGAGTATAAAATTGAAGCCATACACAGGATCTTACTCTCCTTTGAAAGATGAGAAGACATCAATTGGTGATAAATCAAGTGATTAAAATGAAGTGGAAAAAGTTTTCCTTTCTGATCTAACATGAAGGTCAGTGGTTGGAAAAGAAAGCTGATTTGGAATATCAGAGCAGATGGGTCGGAGTTCATCTTGATAAATTTCAAAGGAAAAAAATGACCTTGATTTAAACTGTCAGCATATAGCTCTTCAAAAGAGAAGGGAGGTTGTTTCAAAATACACCCTTCTTTCTTTGATCCTGTCATGGAGCTGAAAGATGAAATACATCATAATAAAATGGATGTCAGTTTAAAAAATGTCTAGAAATCATGATTTTATCAGAGACAGGGAAGAAGGAAGGAAGGAAGAAGGGGAAAGGGAACTCACATTGAGTGTGGGGATTCTGAGAATCAGGATTCTGAGAATCAAGAGTATTTCCTTCTAGCACAAATGCAGGAACATGGAACTATGAAAAACTAGAATAATATGGAACTGTCTGTTTCTAACTCATATTTTCTGTCACTGCATTTCATATTTTAATGAATTTTTAGGAAAAATTGAGTTTTGCATTTCTTTTTTTCAAATCCTATGACCTCCTCTGCCACCACCTCCAGTGAGTCTGCACTGTGAACAAAGCAAGGTTTCCCCAGGAACACCAGGACATCCTCCTAGGACCAGAGGGTGCAGGGGTGCCAGAACAGCCCCATTCCCTGTACCATGTGTGGGACCCTGGTTTCATAGGTCACAGGCACCCCGGCCAGCTTCTGTCCACCCTGAGAGCGCTCCTGCTCCACTAGCCCCAAGGCTGAGAATGAGACCAGCGGAGGTTGCTCTCCCTGCATGAGAGTTTTGGTGTAGCTTGAGTGCAGATCCTGAAGGCTTTTCAAAATTCTTTTCCCATAGAAAACTGCTTCTCAACACTCTGCTCTCACATTCTGCTCCATTGTTTTCCTCTCTTCACTACCATACCTCCACTCGGTCTCTGAGGGCTCCTGGCTCTCCTAGCCATTGTTCTCCTGATCCAGTACAATGTTTGTTACATATAATAAAAGCAATAATAAATGCTTCTTCAAATATAACAATGTATAAAGATAGCTATATACAATGACCAGGTGGGATTTATCCCAGGTAGTCAAGAGTGGTTCCAACATTAGAAAATCAATTAATGTAATTCCTCACACCAAGAGATAAAAGAAGAAAAACTCATGTGACATCAATAGATGCAGAAAAAGCATTTGACAAACTCCAACACCTACTAGTAATAATAATTTTTAAAAAAACTTTCAGTGAACTAGGAATAGAGGAAAAGTTCTGCAACTGGATTGAGAACATCTACCAAAAATCCACAACAAATATTATACTTACTAGGGAGAAACTAGAAGCCTTCCCATCGAGACAAGGAACAAGGCAAGGTTGTTCCCTCTCACCATGCTTTTCAACAACACACTGGAGTTCTAGCTAGAACAATAATACAAGAAAAGAAAATAATACAGATTGGAACAAAGAAATAAAATTGTCTTTGTCTGCAGATGACAGTATCATCTACGTGGAAATTCTGACAGAACTGTCAAAACTACTGGATTAATACGTGACTGCAGCAAGGTTGCAGGACACAGAAGCTAACGCACCAAAGTTGATTGCTCTCCTATATACTAGCAGTGACCAAGTGAAACTTACATCATTTCCATTTGAGCTTCTAGTGCTTGAATTAAGATGCAGCTTCTCTTCATTTTCCAGCCACGGTGTTTGTTTCTCTCTGTCCACTGCTCTTTACCCTGTCCTGTCCTCCAGTGCAAGCCAGGAGCCGAGGGTGCAAGGATGAGCAGCCCTGTGTCCTTCCCACCCACTCCCCCGGCAAGCAGCGTCCATCAGCAGGAACGACACACGGTGCTCACTTGCTCACTGTTGGCCCAGAAAAGAGTTCTAAGTCAGGCAGTGATTTACTTATTACAGTTTCTAATGAAATGTGCCCTTTTATGATCAGTAAGTAGCAGATCTTAGTAAAGTGCAATAAATGTTTATAGTGTGAAGCACTATATTTTCTCCTAGGAGACCAAGGGATTAAAAAGGACATATTTTCCTCTAACTCTACAGAAGTAAAAAAAAAAAAAAAAAGGATTCCTTTTTTGGGGAAAAAAAAGGGACCCTTAGAATTTTAAGGTATAGAAGATGACATTTCTAAAAGAATGTAGTTTTTAATCATATTAAAAGAGAATTAGGATTTAACATGGAAAAATAAACAGTTTTCTTGGCACCTGGATCAGCTCACAAATTCTACATTCTGAGGGCCTAATTCTTTAGAATTGTTACATTATTGTAAAGAACCCAAGTTAGATATAAATTTACTCATTTAAGTTTCTTTTAAAAAAGTCTCCAGACTAAATTTTCCTACTTTGGGCATGTACCATGAGAACTTTGAGTGTGAGGCTCAAAGGACTCTGAATTGTTGAGGACGTTTTAAATATTGTTTTTAGCTAAAACGATATAGAATAGCTTAATCTATCTGAAATTGTTGTTGTTCAGTCACTAACTTGCCTCTGACTCTTTTGAGACCCCTTTAACTCCTCTGTAGCCCACCAGACTCCTCTGTCCATGGGATTCTCCAGGCAAAAATACTGGAGTGGGTGGCCATGTCCTCCTCCAGGGGATCGTCCCCACCCAGGGATCGAACCCCAGTTTCCTGCATTGCAGGCGGATTCTCTACTGTCTAAGCCACCATTGTTATTTAGTTGACATGTATTTTAGACTAAGGAAATGATGTTAGATAAAAAGCAAATTTGAGCAATTTTATTTGAATTCAAAATAGATCATAAAGTAGTGGAGACAGCTTGCAACATCAACAGTGCATTTGGCCCAGGAACTGCTAACAAATGTACCATGTACTGATGGTTCAAGAAGTTTTGCAAAGAACAGGATAGCCTTGAAGATAAGGAGCATAGTGGCTAGCCATCAGAGGTTGACAGTGACCAAATGAGAGCAATCATCAAAGCTGATCCTCTTTGAACTACACAAGAAGTTGCCAGAGAACTCAATGTCAATCATACTATGGTTGTTTGGCATTTCAAGAAAATTGAAAAGGTGAAAAAGCTGGATAAGTGCCTCATAAGCTGACAAAAAAAAAAATCACTGCTTTAAGTGTTGTCTTCTCTTATTCTATGCAACAACAGTGAATCATTTCTTGATCAGACTGTGATGTGTGATGAAAACTCGATTTTATATGACAACCAGTGATGATCAGCTCAATGGTTGGGCAGAGAAGAAGCTCCAAAGCACTTCCCAAAGTTAAACTCGGAGCAAAAAATGGACACAATCACTGTTTGGTGATCTGCTGCCCATCTGATCCACTGCAGCTTTCTAAGTCCCCGTAAAACTATTATATCTGAGAAGTATGCTCAGCAAATCAATGAACTGCACCAAAACTGCAATGCCTGCAGTCAACACTGGTCAACAGAAAGGGTCCAATTCTCAATGACAATGCCTGAATGCATGTCACACAAGCAACGCTTCAAAAGTTGAATGCATTGGGCTAAGAAGTTTTGCCTCATCTTCCATATTCACTTGACCTCTTACCAACCAACTATCACTTCTACAAGTATCTTGAAAACTTTCTGCAGGGAAAACACTTCCACAACCATCAGAAGGCATAAGGTGCTTTCTAAGAGTTCTTTGAATGCAGAAGCATGGATATTTATGCTACAGGAATAAACAAACTTATTTCTCTTTGACAAAAATTGTTGATTATAATGGTTCCTATTTTGATTAATAAAGATGTATTTGAGCCTAGCTATAATGATTTAAAATTCATGGTCCAAAATTGAAATTATATTTGGGCCAACTGAATATTATAAACCTTCCTTCTTTAAAGTAGGGTGGTATTGGAAATGAAAGGGCAGCAGGCCAATGAATCAGCACAAAGTCCTGAACCAAGGGGCGGGCCTTAGAAAGCATCACTGTGAACAAAGCTAGTGGAGATGATGGAATTCCAGTTGAGCTACTTCAAATCCTGGAAGATGATGTTGTGAAAGTGCTGCACTCAATATGCGAGCAAATTTGGAAAACTCAGCAGTGGCCACAGGACTAGAAAAGGTCAGGTTTCATTCCAATCCCAAAGAAAGGCAATGCCAAAGAATGCTCAAACTACCGCACAATTGCACTTCTCACACGCTACTAAAGTAAGGCTCAAAATTCTCTAAGCCAGGCTTCAGCAATACTTGAACCATGAACTTCCTGATGTTCAAGCTGGTTTTAGAAAAGGCAGAGGAATCAGACATCAAATTGCCAACATCTGCTAGATCATGGAAGAAGCAAGAGAGTTCCAGAAAAACATCTATTTCTGCTTTATTGACTATGCCAAAGCCTTTGACTGTGTGGATCACAACAAACTGTGGAAAATTCTGAAAGAGATGGGAATACCAGACCACCTGACCTGCCTTTTGAGAAACCTATATGCCAGTCAGGAAGCAACAGTTAGAACTGGACATGGAACAACAGACTGGTTCCAAATAGGAAAAGGAGTACATCAAGGCTGTATATTGTCACCCTGCTTATTAAACTTCTATGCAGAGTACATCACGAGAAATGCTGGACTGGAAGAAACACAAGCTGGAATCAAGATTGCCGGGAGAAATATCAATAACCTCAGATATGCAGATGACACTACCCTTATGGCAGAAAGTGAAGAGGAACTAAAAAGCCTCTTGATGAAAGAGAAAGAGGAGAGTGAAAAAGTTGTCTTAAAGCTCAACATTCAAAAAACGAAGATCATGGCATCCAGTCCCATCACTTCATGGGAAATAGATGGGAAAACAGTGGAAACAGTGTCAGACTTTGTTTTTCTGGGCTCCAGTAATCACTGAAGATGGTGATTTCAGCCATGAAATTAAAAGATGCTTACTCCTTGGAAGGAAAGTTATGACCAACCTAGATAGTGGATTCAAAAGCAGAGACATTACTTTGCCGACTAAGGTCCGTCTAGTCAAGGCTATGGTTTTTCCTGTGGTCGTGTGTGGATGTGAGAGTTGGACTGTGAAGAAAGCTGAGCGCTGAAGAATTGATGTTTTTGAACTGTGGTGTTGGAAAAGATTCTCTAGAGTCCTTGGAGTGCAAGGAGATCCAACCAGTCCATTCTAAAAGAGATCAGTCCTGGGTGATCTTTGGAAAGAATGATGCTAAAGCTGAAACTCCAATACTTTGGCCACCTCATGCAAAGAGTTGACTCATTGGAAAAGACTGTGATGCTGGAAGGGATTGGGGGCAGGAGGAGAAGGGGACGACCAAGGATGAGATGGCTGGATGGCATCAACGACTCTATGCACATGAGTTTGAGTGAACTCCAGGAGTTGGTGATGGACAGGGAGAGGCCTGGAGTGCTTTAATTCATGGGGTTGCAAAGAGTCACACACGACTGAGCAACTGAACTGACTGAAGGACAAATGGAAAAACAGAGAATACTCTAAAAATGACTTCATAAACCAGTAAGTAGAAGAATTCTCAAATGCTGTGACAGCTGGAGAGCTATTTAAACAAGTAAAATGCGACCTATGCCTCATTCTCTACATCAGACTATAGTACACATGTAACAGAAATTTAACTGTAAAGTTTTCAAACTATTTAAGTTCTCAAAGAGAACAAGAGTAAACCTCTTTATCAGCTGGAGTAAGAACATCTCCCCAATTATGACTCAAAATTCAAAATGTAGAAGCAATAAAAGAAAATACCAAAAACTTTATGAAAAACCAAGATAGATAGAGTGAAAATAGCCCTCAACCATATGGAAAGATGGGCCTCCCAGGTGGTGCTAGTGATGAAGAACCTGCCTGCCAATGCAGGAGGCAAGAGATGCAGGTTCAGTCCCTAGGCTGGGAGAAATCCCCTGGAGGAGGAAATGGCAATGCCCTCCAGTATTCTTGCCCAGAGAATCCCATGGACAGAGCAGCCTGGTGGGCTACAGTCCATCAGGTTGCAAAAAGTCAGACAGGGCAAAAGCGACTTAACACACAGCACATATGGAAGGATGACCAACCTCACTCAAAAGGAGAAATCCAGGGAATGTGTGTGTGTGGAGGGTAACGGTGGTGAAATGGGTGAAGGGGGTCAACAGGCACAGACTTCCTGTTACAAAATATATAAGCCCTGGGAGTATGATACACAGCGTGTTGACTATGGTCAATAATACTGTATTGCATATTTGAAAGTTGCTAAGAGTATATCTCAAAAGTTTACAAAAATGTAATTATATGTGATGATAGATGTTAACTAGACTTATAGTGATGATCATTTTATAATATTTACAAATATAAAATCATTATGTTATACACCTGAAGCTAACATAACGTTATATGTCAACTATATCTCAATTTTAAAAAAGAATTTGGAAAAGACACGCAAATAACATATTTTGAGATACATGTTATTAATAAGATTTGATTTCTAGGTAGTTGAGGTAAAATAACTAATGTAAAGATTATTTAGATTGAGATAAATGTTGACATTCAAGTTCAAGATTTCACTTATATCATCAATCTGTATTTCTCTACAAGAGATTGTGTTTATCATATGAACATGATCAATTTCAATAAATTAGGAAAGCTGAAACATACAACTCTAAAACTATACTGAATATATAATATAATCTTTCTTCAAACCAAGAGATTTGTTCTCAAACAGAGGGAACTTTTCTTATTGTTCTGATTCCAACCTACGCAGGAGTTGTTTCTAACAGGAGCAGTGAAGATCAGGCAAACACACACCAGTGTCTTTACCTCACTCAAACTGGACTTCCTTAGTTGATCATGGAACATTTAGTATTGTTGAATCTGGATTCAACTGCGGAAACTTTTCCAACCTAGTGTTCAAGTGAGTCCCAACAAATTCATCCCTTAGCACCTATTGCCATTCCCTGCTTTTGCAAATACAATCTTTAAATAGGAGAAGAAATCTAAATTGTCAGTGTACAAGCATTTAAGACCTCATAATTCTGAATGAAAGAAAAAACTAGGAGAAATACAAATAAAAACTAAGTTGATGGGAAGCAGCAAGGTCCTATTATATAGCACAGAGAACTGTATTCAGTAACCTATGCTAAACCATAATGAAAAATGTTTAAAAGAAAGAATGTGTATATACAGAGTAAGTCCCCTACATATGAATGAGCTCTGTCCCAAGAGCACATTTGTTAAGTCCAACGAAATTAGCCTAGGTATCCAGCTAACACAATCAGCTATATAGTTCAGTTCAGTTCAGTTGCTCAGTCGTGTCCGACTCTTCGCGACCCCATTAATCGCAGCACGCCAGGCCTCTCTGTCCATCACCATCTCCCGGAGTTCACTCAGACTCACGTTCATTGAGTCTGTGATGCCATCCAGCCATCTCATCCTCTGTCGTCCCCTTCTCCTCCTGCCCCCAATCATTCCCAACATCAGAGTCTTTTCCAGTGAGTCCACTCTTTGCATGAGGTGGCCAAAGTACTGGAGTTTCAGCTTTAGCATCATTCCTTCCAAAGAAATCCCAGGGCTGATCTCCTTCAGAATGGACTGGTTGGATCTCCTTGCAGTCCAAGGGACTCTCAGGAGTCTTCTCCAACACCACAGTTCAAAAGCATCAATTCTTCAGCACTCAGCCTTCTTCACAGTCCAACTCTCACATCCATACATGACCACAGGAAAAGCCATAGCCTTGACTAGATGGACCTTAGTCGGCAAAGTAATGTCTGCTTTTGAATATACTATCTAAGTTGGTCATAACTTGTCTTCCAAGGACTAAGAGTCTTCTAATTTCATGGCTGCAGTCACCATCTGCAGTGATTTTGGAGTCCAAAAAATAAAGTCTGACAGTGTTTCCACTGTTTCCCCATCTATTTCCCATGAAATGATGGGACCAGATGCCATGATCTTCGTTTTTGAATGTTGAGCTTTAAGCCCTTTTTTCACTTTCCTCTTTCACTTTCATCAAGAGGCTCTTTAGTTCTTCTTCACTTTCTGCCATAAGGGTGGTGTCATCTGCATATCTGAGGTTATTGATATTTCTCCCGGCAATCTTGATTCCAGCTTGTGTTTCTTCTAGTCTAGCATTTCTCATGATGTACCCTGCATATAAGTTAAATAAACAGGGTGACAGTATACAGCCTTGACGTCCTCCTTTTCCTATTTGGAACCAGTCTGTTGTTCCATGTCCAGTTCTAACTGTTGCTTCCTGGCCTGCATACAGATTTCTCAAGAGGCAGGTCAGGTGGTCTGGTATTCCCATCTCTTTTAGACTGTACTATAACAGGTTTACAATACTTTTCATACAAATAATACATAAAAACAAACACTGAAAATGAAAACATTTCTAATTTTACAGTACAGTGCCTTGAAAAGTACAACAGTACTGCAACTGGTACACAGGACATAGCATCAGATGAACAGGCAAGAAGAGTTAGTGACTAGAGGAGGGAGAGGAGGTGGGAGATGCTAGAGATGAAGGGTCGTCAGCAGTAGGAGACGGAGGGCGAGCTCCAGTGTCACACATGCCTGATGCTGATGATGCACATGTTCCTGTCTTTGAAAGTTCACAACTTAAACGGTTAATGTAGGGAACTTACTCTGTGTGTAACTGAGTCACTTTGCTGCACAGCGATAATTAACACAGCACTGTAAATCAACTATACTTCAATTTAAAAAAAATTTAGTAACTATCATATTTTTGAATTATTATTTTTTTGGTTGTGCTGGGGGCTTTGTTGCAGGCACAGGCTTTTTTCGCTGTGGTGGCTTCTTGCTGCAGAGCACATGCTCTAGGCACAGGGGCTGCAGTAGTTTCAGCATGCAGGCCCAGTAGTTGTGGCACACGGGCTTAGTTGCTCCGCGGCATGTGAGATCTTCCCAGACCAGGGATCAAACCTGTGTCCCCTGCATTGGCAGGCAGATTTTTATCACTGTACCACAAGGGAAGTCCAAAGAAAATTAAATTGAGATACCATTTCTCATCTACCAAGTTGACAAAAATACAAAAGACTGACAACAAATTGCTGGAACGACCATGAGGAAGCAAGCCCTCTCAAATGTTTGGGATGTAATGCAATACAGGGAAATTTGGCAATCTGGAGCAAGATGACATATGCATTTACTCTTGATTCTACAATCCCACTTCTCAGAATCTAAAGACACAGTTGCAAAAATGTGAAAAGATGTAGGCCAAAGGGTATTCATTTCAGCAAAGGACCAGAAGTAGCCCACATGTCAAGTAGCAGGATTGAATATACTATGTATACCCTGAAATAGTAAAAAGGAAAGGGGGCTCTGAGCAGTAGCTAGGCTGATTAAATTATTCTCCTGACTTTCATATTGATTTAAGTAATTTTTCATCATAAAATCTTAAATACTACCCCTGCTTTGTTCCTCAGATTAGCCATGGAGGAAGGTCAATAGACCAGTTTCCTACTACTGAAGTGAGAGCCTGCAGGTGGCCCGTGCTTGTTCAGGCCCTTGCCTTCTATTTGGGAATATAGATGTTTCTAATATGAATGTTTCCAAACTTTGAAAGGCATTGTTGTATAAGACTTACCTCCTGGCTGCATTACAGAGAAATATTTCGTTGCCATCACAATTCTTTTCCACTCTTTAAATTTATGAGTCTGGCAGCCCTTCAGGCTTCCATAGGCGGCCTCCACTTCAGCTGGCATCGTCCCTGGCTGCCTGCACGCAGCCACGTGAATGTTGTTGCTATAGCTTGAGATACCTCTTGCCGTCTAAGCACTTCACACCCCGCAAGTCTGTTTCTGTATCCCTAGGCAGCACTGCTCATGAGGCAAGGGTGCCAGAAATTCAGCAGGACTGTTAGATGTCATGTTACAAGAAAATACACATTTTAGTCCTTTAGCACCAGAAAGCAACCTTGTAAATAAAGAGAACTAAGGGAGATTGTGTTTATAAATAACAAGCATTAGGGAAATTGTAAACTGCTACTCATATGGGAGGTATGTTACATTAAAATGCCTGCCATGTAGTTTCACCATTCCAAGACTTTTAATCCCTATAAAATCTGGCTTGGCTCAGAGCTTGGTCCACCCAATTTGTAACTGGTATGAATAAACACTTCCATGCTAGCCTAAACACATTTTCCTTATGCTACCTAACCCTTCATTTCCTCCTCAACTCAACAGAAGTAAATTGAAGGTAATGATTTTATCATCCTGTAGAAAATTCCCATCTAACTCATTAAAAATATATATATATATCTCTCTCTTAGCCAGATGAACTGGTATATACGTCTCTGCACTGAAGATGTAAGAAAGATTCTAGAAGTGTAATAAAATTTGCCTTCTTCCATCCAAGATGAAAGCTCTTCAAACTCAGTGCCCAGGACTGTGAGGCAGCAATTAATCTTGCTGGTTATTTGGTCCAAGTTGGTCGATCCCAACCTGTAGGAGGGTGGCTGACTAAAAAGATACCAAACCCGGGATCTTCCTCTGTGAGCTTCTATCTCTGCAGCAGTTTCTTGGGATAAACTCTACCTTCATACATGGAAGGGTCATCATGGGAGCAGAGAGAGGACATAGGCAAGGTGGTGGCTTTGGCTGTATCACAAACCCTCCTTCTCATTCTAGAAGACCAAGAAGATCCATAGTTCTGACTTACAGAAAGAGTCATACATCAAAGCCCACCCACCTCCCCCAAGATAGAAAGGATGTGTATTTTCAAAACAAAAATTCAGTGAACTAAGGTTAAAATGATAAGGCACTGGAATTACCAAGAGGTACAGCAAACCACAAGATAACCAAAGGAGTACTCAGCTTTCTAAAACTCGAAACAGTAAACACTAGGAAATGTTAAGTGCAAATTAGAAATTAGGTATTTAAGAAGTCTGCTTAAGGTATTGGAAAATGTTCCAAAAATAAAGAAAAAAGTACCAAAGCCAGCTTTAAAGCATCAGAAGAAAGAAGCTAGCTGAGAAATCAACTGTGGGTAAAGCAAGAAGATAGTGTCTGGAATGATGAGATCCATTTGGAAAAATGGCTACTAGTCATAAAAATGCATGTTAAGGCAACAAAAAGAAATGTATAACTAATAAATTAAAATACATATAAAGATAAAAATAGGCTTTCAAGCGCCATGAAAGCTGGTTCCCTAGTGTGTATGTAAGTAGGCCCCACACCCCTTAGCCTACACCAAGCAAGACAGAGCTCCCAGCTGCCGCACGGAAGAGGGAAATGGGGTAAGACTGAGTGGGAAAGAAACAGAACGAGGCTCCTGGGGAAGAGGAGTGGAGGGACTCGATGGGAGGTTTGGAATTTCCCCTCACTCGTGTTGCCCCATGTATCCCCCCACCCCACCCCCGACCCCCTCACCCCACCCCCCCACCATCTCCCGTGCTGCTGTGTTCTCTGCCTTTCCTGACGGGTGGGAAAGAGCAAGCCCTTTACTTCCTAACAGATACCTGCACGGTGAGACAGCATGCTGATGTTAACCAGGGCATCCGGATGGTGGGATAGTGTGTTGATGTTAACCGGGGCGTCTGCATGGTAGGATAGCATGTTGATGTTACCCAGGGGGTCCGCATGGTGGGAGAGCGTGCTGATGTTAACCCGGACGTCCGCATGGTGAGAGAGCATGTTGGTGTTAACTGGGGCGTCCGCATGGTGGGATAGCGTGTTGATGTTGCCCAGAGCAACCGCATGGTGAGAGAGCGTGCTGATGTTAACCAAGGTGTCCGCATGGTGGAGAGCGTGTTGATGTTAACTGGGACGTCCGCACAGTAGGAGAGCATGTTGGTGTTAACCGGAGCGTCCTCGTGGTGGGAGAGCGTGGTGATGTTACCCAGGGCGTCCGCATGGTAGGATAGCGTCCTGATGTTACCCAGGGCGTACGCATGGTGAGAGAGCGTGTTGATGTTAACTGGGGCGTCCTCATGGTTGGAGAGTGTGTTGAGGTTAGCCAGGGTGTCTGCATGGTGGGAGAGCATGTTGATGTTAACCGGGACGTCCAATGGTGAGAGAGCGTGTTGATGTTAACCGGGACGTCCACATGGTGGGAGAGCATGTTGATGTTAACCGGGCGTCCTCATGGTGGGAGAGCGTGTTGATGTTAACCCAGGCATCTTCATGGTGGGATAGCCTGTTGATGTTAACCAGGGGGTCCGCATGGTGAGATAGCATGTTCGTGTTGCCAGAAGGGCAACAAAGACCTAGCACTTGTGTTCTGCAAACAGACTTGTGGCAGAGAAACCATCTGGCAGAGACCTCAGGGAAGTTCATGAAAAGTCATTGCTCTTGCACAATCCGTTGCAGGCTTGACACAGACACCAGAGCCAAGAGGAGGAGGCGGGAGGAGAGGCCACACTGCCTGGCCAAGGGGCACGGGGTACAGGGAGCTCCTTCAGACCTTCTCTCACTGGCTTCTTCCTGTCCTGACTTTTCCCCTTTTACTCAGGCTTTCGTCACCTCTGTGTTTGTTCTGCTATCTCTCCGTCCTCTGACAGACAATATCATGTTGATGTGTGTGTATATGTTTGCACACACATGTATGTGTTTAACAGCTTTCAGCTTCTCATGCCTTTTCCAACTGTCTCCCTTATTCACTCGGCAAATATTTATTCTCATCATACTCTGTGCCTGTCATGGTTCTAGATGCCAGAGCTAGAGCCATGACCATCAGACAGAGATTTCAGCCTCCTGTCTGCACGGACTTTATGTTCAAATAAGCAGGGGCAGTGCAGAAAGGACACACAGACAAACAGAAGCAGCGCACAGACCCCGACACCAGGTGACAAAGATGCCTTTGAAGTAAACCCAGGAGAGTGACTAGCGAGACGGCAGAGGGGACCAGGCAGGCGGAGGTGCAGGTGAAGGGACGATCCTGCCTGGACGATCCCGAAGTCAATAGAAGGTTTCAAACAGAGGGACCACCTCAGCTAACAACACAAAGGTTTTCCTGTGAAAATGGACCAGAGTGATGGTTTCTGGGCCATCTGGCAGCAGGAGGCTAAGGCAGCATCTCCAGGGAGAAAAGGCGGCTTAGGCAAGAACACTGCAAGGACGGCACAGGCGAGGAGAGCTGGTTAAGGTGTATTCTGAGGGCACAACCTGTAGGCTTGGTAGCCAACTCTGTCTCTCCCTGAGCCCTTACTTTTGCTTTACTTTCTCAAAGTTTCTCTTTGTTAACTTTTGAAAAACAAAGATCTGAACTAAATGTTGTGCACTGATTAGTCTTTCTGGAGAAGGTTTCATACCTTAATTTTAAATGCTTCTTTTGAGCATATTATAATTAAGAATAAAAAATAAACCTTCTTATGTCTGTGATATAACTGCTTTTTTTATTTCTATCTGTTGCTCAGTTTCTTTGATCAGTGTGCCAATAGCCATCTTTCTTATTTTCCATTCCTAATGAATGTACCTTTCTTTTCGGCATAAAGATATGAAAGATATTTTTATACCTGCATATTAAGGAAGTAAAAGGAAACATAAGAGATGTGGGTGCAATCCCGGGTCAGGAAGATCTCCTGGAGGAGGGCAAGGCAACTCACTCTAGTATTCTTGCCTGGAGGATCCTATGGACAGGGGGCCTGGTGGACCTTAGTCCTTCGGCTCACAAAGAGTCTGACATGACCGAAACGACTCAGCCTGCAGGCAAGGAAGTGAACGCAGCGACCGCTGCTGCAGCAGTGCACACGCCGCCACACAGGCCGCCCAGCCAAGCGTCACTCCCCACACTTACTGCACCGTAGCGACCGCCGCTGCAGCAGTGGACGCCCCTCACACAGGCCGCCGCAGCCAATCACTTCCCGCCACACAGGCGCCGCAGCCAATCACTTCCCGCCACACAGGCCGCCCAGCCAATCACTTCCCGCCACACAGGCCGCCCAGCCAAGCGTCACCCCCCACACTCCCTGCACCATCACGGCTCTTTGGAGGAAAGTTACTCCAGGGCTAAGGCGGGAAGTGTACGAGCTGAGTCTGGAATGCCATACTATCCAGGAGATGAGGCAAACTGCTAAGCACAACTGGAGTTACATCAAAAAGACTCAGAAATCAACCTGAAGAATCCTCACGGACCAAATGGCTATCTGTAGTGACTGAACAACATCAGATATGTTGACATCTGTGAGTTAATTATGACACACAACAAAAATACCAGATTGGTCATCAGAGGAGGATGCTTTGGAACCAGCTCATTATTCTGTCAGTTAGTTAATAGCACTAAAATATATATATAATAAAAAGATTGACTTGAATGTCAGTGTATTGAGAGGTCCTTGGGAAAGCTGATTTAACTTACTTCACTGACAGGAGCAGTTAAACACTTTGATTGCTGAGAAGATTCACAGAACCCAGTGGAAATGCTTACAAATCTACAAGCTATTGCAGAAGAATCCAATGTATTGCATCTAACGCTACAGTGAGGACAGGTGTCACTGATACATTTTGTCCCCCTGTAAGGCATTCCCGACTCAGGGATCGAACCTGGGTCTCCCGCATTCCAGGCAGACGCTTTAACCTCTGAGCCACCAGGGAAGCCCCCAGAAAGATTAGTGGCAGCCTATGCTCCCTCTGAAAGGGCTACAGTCAGCACACGTTCACTGTGTGATCAGGAAGCAGAAGGCTGGAGAGGCAAGTGCTAAGCCTGCTGACAAAGCAGAGCAAAGATGTGTCAGACTGGGAGAGTTAAGTGTAAAAGACCCCAGAGACCATGCTTGGGGGCAGAGGCTGACGACTATTCCATCATATGGAACTGTATTTCATTGCATATCACATTGTGAGGTTTTCCAGTTTTTAGCTATTTTGAATAAAGTTTTAATCAACAAGTCTTTTTTGTGTGCACATATTCTCATTTCTTTAGGGTAAATGCCCAGGGTTAGAGTTGCCAAACACAGATGTTTTATGTATAACTATGGCTGACTGATTCATGTAGAGGTTTGAAGAAAACAGAAAAATTCTGTAAAGCGATTATTCTTCAGTAAAAAATAAATTAATTAAAAAAATGATCAAGTATTATTCCGAAGTGGTTGTCCTGGTTTTGCACCCCCTCCAGCGATGGTGGAGAGTCTAGCTGCCCAACATCGCGTTGTGCTGTCGTGCCTCTTATGTGAGCCATCCTGGTGAGCGTGCAGTTGTACCACCTGGGCCTGGAGTTTTCTTTATGAGAACTTAATACCTTTCTTCAGTTTATACAGACATATTTGGATTTCTTATTCATCTTGTATTAGTTTTGGAAAATTGTTTTTCAAGGAAATTATTCATTTCATCTAATCTGTTGACTATACTGGCATATAGTTATTTGCAATGTTTCCTCATCACTCTTCTAATGCCTGGAAGTTTGTAGTGATAATGTAATCCTATTTAATGTCTCTTTTCTGTGCTATTGTTGTCGTATATTTTAAATTCACTAAAGTTATAAACTTCACAATAAATTAGTATCAGGTTTACTTAAACAATAGTTTGCCTTTTAAAGATATTAAGGAATGAAGACTATTATGGAGTCTTGAGCATTTTGCACTTATTATACCCAATATATTTCATTGCCTTCTGCTGATTTTGATTTCCATCTGTTTCACTTCCCTTTAGGCTGAAAAATTCCTTTTAGTTTCTCTCTCTTTTAATTCAGATGAGCCAGTGACGAATTTTTTTAGGCTTTTGTTTATCTTAAACTCTGTTTATTTCCCCTGTATTTTGACAGATTTCTGCTGGATATAGAATTCTGAATTGAGGGTGTTATTTTTTTTCGTTTTTTCCTTTCAGTGCTTTAGAATATTTATCTCCTGCCCTCCATTTTTCTAAAGAGAAGTATCTGTCTTTCATATCATACCTGTATTTGTAATGCATGTTTTTCTCTGGCTGCTTTCAAGATTTTAAAGATCTTTTTTTTCTTGATTTACAGTTTAACTCTGATGCTTAGTTATATTTTTCTTTTACACCTCCTGCCTAGAGTTTTCTGAGCATCTTCTAAGCTCATGGTAGCTTATGCTTTTACCAAATCTGAGAACTATCTGGCCATAATTTTCTCAAATATTTTTCTTGCCCTATTTTCTTTCTGTCATTTCCTGAAATTCCAGTTATATGTGTATTAGGCCACTGAATATTGTCCTAAAGATTAATGACACTGTACTTACTTTTAAAATATATTTTTCTCTGTTATTCAGATCAGGATAATTTATATTTACCTACCTCTATATATGCTGAGAACACTTCTGTCATTGTCAATCTTCTGTTAAGCTCATCCAGTAAAATTTTCATTTCACATTAAAATACCATGGTTGAGGTTTTTTCTTCCACATCTACTGCTTCCCCTGTAGGTGTCAAAAACCTCACCTCTGTTTTGGAAGGACATACACATGACCTGTGCTATCTAACAGGATGAAAATCTGCTAGGACAGCTCTGAGCAAGCTCAACTTAGTAGTTGGACATAGGGAAAAAAGACTCTGCTGGGAAACTTATGATAGCAATTGAGCATAGCAAGTCTAAACATCAAGGCAAAGAGCAAAATGCTGTTCAGTGGCATAGGGCACATATATGTTCTTCCAAAGCACAGGTGAGGTTTTTGGTACCTGCAGGGGCAGCAGTGGGTGTGGAAGAGAAACTTCAGCTGGAGCATTTGAATGTGGCTGGAAGGAGATGATGCACTGTAGTCTGTCTCCCTGTTCAACAGGGGCCCCAGAGGACAGAGACAAAGGCCCACTCCAGCGTTTGTCTAGTAGTGTCTCAACCACTGTTTGCTGCTTGTCTGCAACAAAATTAGGAAGAAAATGTGATGTCAACGTACTGCTTTCTTCATTGAGCAGGTTTTGTCTAATTAACAGTGAACCAGTTGATCCAGAACACACTAAGAGGCACAATGTGTCCTTGTAATCTTGATGGTTATAACAGTGTGTGATACATAGTAGGACTTAATAATTACTTATTCACTTTACGAAACAGTTTTCTGCATGGACTGGTTGATTTTTAGACTAATCATAAGAAGATTCAGGCCTTGTTGGGAAAGTAGTTCTCTTATAATACAATCACTCTTCTCTCAACAGTTCCTTCACCAGTAAAGCAGCATATTACTTTCTGTATCTGACTTGAGATCTTGAATGTGGGAGACCTGGGTTCAATCCCTGGGTCAGGAAGACACTCTGGAGAAGGGAATGGCAACCCTTTCCAGTAATCTTTGCCTGGAGAATTCTGTGGACAGAGGAGCCTGGCAGGCTACAGTCCATGGGATCGCAAAGAGTTGGACACGACTGAACGACTAACACTTTCACTTTTCATTGATCAATCAACCTACTATCTATCTGGATCTAATGATCAGTCAATTTATTATCTATCATAAAGATACTATGCTATTTATCCAAGCATGAATTTGGTTAATCTACAATGTAAAATTTGGTGTCCTTTCTTTCTTCATTGCCTGCCCATCCTCTCATGGCCCAGTCAAAGCAAGCATTTACTCAATAAATAATTAATTGGTCTCACCTCTTCGGGGTTGCTATGGGTTAAATCATGTCCTCCATCCCTGCCCCTAATTTAAATGTTGAAGCCCTAATTGACAGTAACACAGAATGGAACCTAATTTGAAAATAGTCACTGCAGTATAATTAGTTAAGATGAAGTCATACTAAAGAGGGTGGCCCTAACCCAAGATGGTTCCTGTCTTTACAAAAAGGGGAAGTTTGGAGACAGATGTGCACACAAGGAGAACACCATGTAAAGATGAAGGCAGAGCTCTACTAGACGAGGCGTGTCAGAGACAGCCTGAGTGCCGGCAGCAGCGAGGGCAGGCCGGGGTCAGAGTCCCCATCACAGGGCTCAGACGGAGCTGATGCTGGACCTTTAGTCAGACTGGGAGATAGTACAACATGTTTCTGTACCCCAGGCTGGGGTGCTTTTACAGCAGACTCAGCAAATTGATACATTTAGTTCAGGTTTTTGTATTTTAAAAGTTAAAAAACAGAAACTGAGAAAGCAAAACAACTGTAAGGAAATAACAGAGGAAGTTCTACTATACTCTTCAGTATTTACATCTTATATAACTATAGTACAATATCACAACCAGAAAATTAGCATGAATAAAATTCATTAACTTTCTTCGCCATGCATTCATGTTTCACACGTACTCATGTGTGTGCATGTATGTATGCGTATTTAATTCTATGCTGTTTCATTGCATGTGTTCCGTTCAGTTCATTCAGTTGCTCAGTCATGTCGAGCTCTTTGCGACCCCTTGGACTGTGGCACACCAGGCCTCCTTGTCCATCACCAACACCCGGAGCTTGCTCAAACTCATGTCCATTGAGTCAGTGATCCCATCCAACCATCTCATCCTCTGTCGCCCCCTTCTCCTCCTGCCTTCAGCCTTTCCAGCATCAGGGTTTTCCCATGGAAAGTTGCATGTGTATTCATGTTTTCACTGCTACAGTCAAGATGCAGAATGAGTGCATCATGAGGACCCCTATGGATACCCTTTTCTAGCCAAAGCCACTTTCCTTCCTGCCTCCCAATCTACTGGCAACTACACTGGTTCTCCATCTCTAGTATTTCATCATCTCAAAAATGGAATGGAATCACACAGTATATAACTTTTTCATTTTGAGCAGAAAAAGGTTTATTTCAGAGCTGAGCAAAGAGAATGGGGGAGATCCAAGGCCCAAACTTCAGTATGTACCCTGTAGAGACTGGCCCTTTTTCACTAAACATGATTCTCTTGAGATCCATCCAAGCAGTTGTGTGCCTCAATAGCTTATTTTTTTCATTGCTGAGCAATTAAATCCATGATGCGGATGTACTATCATTTGTTTATCCATTCACCTGTTATAGGAATTTGGTTTGCCCCCAGTTTCCAGCTATTATGAATAAAGTTGCTGCTGTGAACATCTGTGTGCAGGTTTTATGTGAATGCAAGTTTTAACTTACTAGGGATAAATCCCTAAGAGAGAAATTGCTCAACTGCAGGGCAAGCACTTGTTTTGTTTTCTAAGAAATTGCCTTATTACATATAAAATGTGCCAAGCAATAATTTTGCTCAGTATCACTCATATTTTTGCTCTGTAAAAACAGTGATGTTCTGTATTCACTCTTCTGAACCTACTATTTCCCTTAACATTAGGCTTCAAAGATTTCTCTACTTTATTTCACATATCTTCAGTTTATTTATTTTCTTACCCCTGCTGTTTTTCACTTTGTGGCTATATTACTGTCCATAGTCAGTGGTGGAACAAGTTGCTCTGATTGTGAACAAAGACACCATTTACAAATGAAATGTTCACTAGCAAGGTTTTGTTTGTTTGTTTTTGTGGGTTTTTTTTTGACTGATTAATAGAGATCAGGGTGCCGAGATTTAAGGACTTTGAATGTGAAAATCCCAGATGAAATACCAAATCACTAATCAAAGTGGATGTTCCAATATATAAGCCTGCAGGTGACGTTTAACAGTTCCTGCTAGAGAATATGGAGAAAAGGGAGCCCCATTACACTGCTAGTGGGAATGTAAACTGGTGCACCCATTATGGAGAACAGCACGGATATTCTTAAAAAACTAAAAATAGAGTTACCATGGGTTTCCCAGGTAGCTCAGCTGGTAAAGAGTCCACCTGCAATGCAGAAGACCCCAGTTCGATTCCTGGGCCAGGAAGATCCCCTGGAGAAGGGATTGGTTACCCACTCCAGTATTCTTGGGGTTCCCTGGTGGCTCAGACAGTAAAGAATCAACTGCAATGTGAAAGACCTGGGATCAATCCCTGGGTTGGGAAGATACCTTGGAGGCGGGCATGGCAACCCTCTCCAGTATTCTTGCCTGGATAATTCCCATGGATAGAAGAGCCTGGTGGGATACAGTCCATGAGATCACAAAGAGTCAGACACAATTGAGTGGCTAAGCACAGCATAGAACAGAGTTACCACACGATTGAGCAATCCCACTCCTGTGCCTATATCTGCAGAAAATTTTAATTCAAAAAGACACATGAACCCCAATTTTAATTGCAGTGCTATTTACAATAGGAAGCAACCTAAATGTTGCTAACCCTAAATGTCCATTGACAAAGAATAAAGGAGATATGGTACATATATATAATGGAATATTACTCAGCCATAAAAAGACTGATTATAATGCCATTTGCAAAAACAAGGATGGACCTAGAAATAGCACAGGGAACTATGTTAAATATCTTGTAATAACTTTTAAGTGGAAATGAATCACAAAAAGAATACATAACCAAATCACTTTGCTATATACTTGAAACTAACACAACATTGCAACTTAAGTATGTCTGTGTGCATGCTAAGTCACTTCATTAGTGTCCAACTCTTTGTGACCCTATGAACTGTAGCCTGTCAGCCTCCTGTGCCCATGGGATTCTCCAGGCAAGAATACTGGAGTGGGTTGCCATGCCTTCCTCCAGGGGATCTTTCCGACTCAGGGATGGAACATGTCTCTTATGTTTCCTGCACTGGCAGGCGGGTTCTTTACCACTAGCATCAAATGGTATACTTTAATTTTAAAAATACTGATTAAAAAGTTTCATTCATATCCTCAAAAGTCTTAAGAGTTGTTCGGCTTTTTAACTTTCGTCACTCACTTGTGTTCAACTCTTTGCGACCCCATGGACTGCAGCATACCAGGATTCCCTGTCCATCACCAACTCGTGGAGCTTGCTCAAACTCATCTCCATCCAGTCAGTGATGGACTCACTGTCCAACCATCTCACCCTCTGTCATCCCCTTCTCCTCCTGCCTTCAATCTTTCCCAGAATCAGAGTCTTTCCCAGTGAATCAGTTCTTCACGTCAGGTGGCCAAGTAATGGAGCTTCGCTTACTTCATTACTTATCTTCAATTTGTCAAGTTGGAAAAAAAACAGGCTCCAGTTGGAATTAGTTTGAAAAATGCACAAAATCAACAGGTTAATTTGAGAGGTGCATCAAGGGATATGGCATACTTCTATATTTATTCGGATCTTTCTGTATCACCTCCGTGAAAGGTCACATTGACTGGCCACATGTTCACATGTTCTTCATCTCTAACATGGGGATGAAAATCCTTCTGCCTCAGGGCAGGAGGATGGAGATAAAGTCTAGGAAGTGAGCAAAACAGTCTGAGCAGGTGGTACCTGCTCCCCAAACGTTAACCGTTATTGCTGCTATTGTTGGGGTATGTTACACTTATTTGCTTATGTTTCAAGCTAATTTTTAATATTTTTCATTCAGTTCAGTTCAGTCGCTAGCCATGTCCGACTCTTTGTGACTCCATGGACTGCAGCACACCCGGCCTCCCTGTCCATCAGAAACTCCCAGAGCCTACTCAAATTCAAGTCCATCACGTCAGTGATGTCATTCAACCATCTCATCCTCTGTGGTTCCCTTCTCCTACCGCCCTCAATCTTTCCCAGCATCAGGGTCTTTTCAAATGAGTCAGTTCTTCACATTAGGTGGCCAAAGTGTTGGAGTCTCAGCTTCAGCATCAGTCCTTCCAATGAATATTCAGGACTGATTTCTTTTAGGATTGACTGCTTTGAGCTCCTTGCAGTCCAAAGGACTCTCAAGAATCTTCTCCAACACCACAGTTCAAAAGCATCAACTCTTCAGTGCTCAACTTTCTTTACAGTCCAACTCTCACATTCATACATGACTATTGGAAAAACCATAGCCTTGACTAGACAGACCTTTGTTAGCAAAGTAGTGTCTCTGCTTTTTAATATGCTGTCTAGGTTGGTCATAGCTTTTCTTCCAAGGAGCAAGCATCTTTTAATTTTATGGCTGCAGTCACCATCTGCAGTGATTCTGGAACCCCCCCAAATAAATTGTCTCACCATTTCCATTGTTTCCCCATCTATTTGCCATGAAGTGATGGGACCAGATGCCATGGTCTTAGTTTTCTGAATGTTGAGTTTTAAGCCAACTTCTTCACTCTCCTCTTTCACTTTCATCAAAAGGCTCCTTAGTTCTTCACTTTCTGCCAAAACAGTAGTGTCATCTGCATATTTGAGGTTATTGATATTTCTCCTGGCCATCTTGATTCCAGTTTGTGCTTCATCCAGTCCAGTGTTTCTCATGATGTACTTTGCATATAAGTTAAATAAGCAGGGTGACAATATACAGCCTTGATGTACTCCTTTCCCAATTTGGAACTTGTTCAATGTCCAGTTCTAACTGTTACGTCTTGACCTGCATACAGATTTCTCAGGAGTCAGGTAAGGTGGTATTCCCATCTCTGTTAGAATTTTCCACAGTTTGTTGTGATCCACACAGTCACAGGCTTTGACGTAGTCAATAAAGCAAAAGTAGATGTTTTTCTGTAACTCTCTTGCTTTTTTGATGGTCCAGCAGATGTTGGCAATTTGATCTATGGTTCCTCTACCTTTTCTAAATCCAGCTTGAACATCTTAATGTTCACGGTTCACATATTCCTGAAGCCTGGCTTGGAGAATTTTGAGCATTACTTTACTAGTGTGTGAGATGAGTGCAATTGTGTGGTTGTTTGAACATTCTTTGGCATTTACTTTCTTTGGGATTGGAATGAAAACTGACATTTTCCAGTCCTGTAGCTACTGCTGAGCTTTTCACATGTGCTGGCATATTGAGTGCAGCATTTCCACAGCATCATCTTTTAGGATTTGAAATAGCTCAGCTGGAATTCCATCACCTCCACTAGCTTTGTTCATAGTGATGCTTCCTAAGGATCACTTGACTTCACATTCCAGGGTGTCTGGCTCTAGGTGACTGATCACATTATGGTGGTTATCTGTGTCATGAAGATCTTTTTTGTACCGTTCTTCTGGGATTCTTGCCATCTCTTCTTAATGTCTTCTGTTTCTGTTAGGTCAATACTATTTCTGTCCTTTATTGAGCCCATCTTTGCATGAAATGTTCCCTTGGTATCTCTAATTGTCTTGAAGAGATCTCTAGTCTTTCCCATTCTGTTGTTTTCCTCTATTTCTTTTCATTGATCACCGAGGAAGGCTTCATTATTTCTCCTTGCTATTCTTTGGAACTCTGCATTCAAATGGGTATACCTTTCCTTTTTCCTTTGCCTTTAGCTTCTCTTTTCTCAGCTATTTGTAATGTCTCGTCAGATAGCCATTTTGCTTTTTGCATTTCTTTTCCACAGGGAGAGTCTTGATCCTTGTCTCCTGTAAAATGTCACGAACCTCCATCCACAGTTCATCAGGCACTCTATCAGATCTAATCCCTTGAATCTATTTCTCAATTCCACTGTATAATCATAAGGGATTTAATTTAGGTCATACCTGAATGGTCTGGTGGTTTTCCCTACTTTCTTCAATTTAAGTCTGAATTTGGCAATAAGGAGCTCATGATCTGAGCCAATCAGTTCCCAGTCTTGTTTTTGCTGACTGTCAGAGCTTCTCCATCTTTGTCTGCAAATAATATAATCAATCTGATTTCAGTAATGACCGTCTGATAATGTCCATGTGTAGAGCTGTCTCTTGTGTTGTTGGAAGAGGCTGTGTGCTATGACCAGTGTGTTCTCTAGACAAAACTGTTAGCCTTTTACCTGCTTCATTTTGCACCCCAAGGACAAATGTGCCTGTTACTCCAGGTAGCTCTTGACTTCTTAGTTTTGCATTCCGTCCCCTGTAATGAAGAGGACATCTCTTTTGGGTGTTAGTTGTAGAAAGTCTTGTAAGTCTTCATATTTTTCATTAGGCATTTTTATTTATCCTAAAGATAATGTCCATTGGTGATTTGTAACATTTTCAATTTGGCTTTTACTTATACATGAGAAACCTACTGATTATATATTTTTATCTTTGGGTACAAAGTCTGATGTTGCAAAGATCATAAACTGTGCCTTTTTCTTTTCCAATGTTTATACCTATACCTAGTACTATAGGCTGTATGCATACATCCATACAGTTGTGTCTACTCTTTGCAATGCTGTGGACCATAGCCCACCAGACTCCTCTGTCCACGGAATTCTCCAGGCAAGAATACTGGAGTGGGTTGCTATGCTTCTCCTCAAGGGATCTACCCCATCCAGGGATTAAACCCCATGTCTCCTACTTTGGCAGGTGGGTTCTTTACCACTAGTGCCCCCTGCGAAGCCCAGTACTATAGGGCAATAAACTGTAAATAAACTATAGATAATTGCTTTGCAATTCTACTTTCTGATTTTAACTTCTTTTTCTAGCCTTTTTTGTTGTTGTTTAGTCTCTAAGTCATGACTCTTTCTGACCCCATGGAGTGCAGCAGACCAGGCTTTCCTGTCCTTCACTATCTCTTAGAGGTTGGGCAAACTCATGTACATTGAGTCGGTAATGCCATCCAACCATCTCATCCTCTGTTGTCCCCTTCTCCTCCTGCCTTGAATATTTCCCAGCATGAGGTTCTTTTCAAATGAGTCAGTTCTGTGCATCAAGTGGTCAAAATACTGAAGCTTCAGCTTCAGCATCAGTCCTTCCAACGAATATTCCTTTAGAATTTTCTGGTTTGATCTCTTTGCAGTCCCAGGGACTCTCAAGTGTCTTCTCCAGCACTACAGTTTTATAGAATCAATTCTTCCCCACTCAGCCTTCTTTATGGTCCAACTCTCACATAGTCACATAGCTTTGACTATATGGACCTTTGTTGGCAAAGATTTTTCTGCACTATCTAGGTTTTATAACAGCTTTTCTTCCAAGGAGCAAGAGACTTTTAATTTCATGGCTGCAGTCACCATCTGCAGTGATTTTTAGAGCCCAAGAAAATAAAATTTGTCACTGTTTTTACTTTTTCCTCATCTTTTGGCCATGAAGTGATGGTGCCTGATGCCATGATGTCAGTTTTTTGAATGTTGAGTTTTAAAACAGCATTTTCACTCTCCTCTTTCATGTTCATCAAGATGCTCTTTGGTTCCTCTTTGCTTTCTGCCATTGGAGTGGTATCATGTGAATATCTGGGATTGTTATTTTTCCTGGCAATCTTGATTCCAGCTTGGGATTCATCCAGTCTGGCATATCACATGATGTACTCTGAATATAAGTTAAATAAATAGGCTGACAATGTATAGCCCTGTTGTACTCTTTTCCCAATTTTGAACCAGTCAGTTGTTCCATGCTCAGTTCTTTTTTTTCCTTGACCTGATACAGATATTGCAGGAGACGGGGATGGTCTGGTATTTCCATATCTTTAAGAATTTTACAGTTTGTTGTGATTCACACAATCAAAAGTTTTAGCATAGTCACTGAAGCAGAAGTAGATGTGTTTCTGGAATGCCCTTGCTCTTTTATTATCCAATAGATATGAGCAATTTGACCTCTGGTTCCTCTTCCTTTTCTAAATCTAGCTTGTATATCTGGAAGTTCTTGGTTCATATATTGCTGAAGTCTAGCTTGAAGGATTTGAGTGTTACCTTGCTAGCATGTGAAATGGGTACAATTGTGCAGAAGTTTGAACATTTTTTAGCATTGCCTTTCTTCAGGATTGGAATGAAAAATGACCTCTTCCTGTCTTGGAGATACTGCTAAGTTTTCCAACTTTGCTGACATATTGAGTGCAGCACTTTAACAGCATCATCTTTTAGGATTTGAAATACCTCAGCTGGAGTTCCATCACCTCCACTAGCTTTGTTTTCAGTAATGCTTTGCTTGTAGTAATGCCTCCTAATCCCTACTTGACTTCACATTCCAGCCTTGTTGAACAAATTTAAAAGGTGTTAGTATTTTTTCTATACTATATTATGAATAAAAGTTAATCTATTTTGAAGTTTCAGCAGAGTTTGTCTATTAGATGTTCTTCTTTGCAGGCCTTTGAAGGATGGATTTCTGAGGACATTTTGAGATCTTCTGGGGCTGATTAATATAATCAAAATGTTTTCTAGCAAACCATGTAACCCACAAGAGATTAATTTCCAAAAAATACAAGCAGTTCATAGAGCTCAATATAAAAACAACAAACAACCCAATAAAAATATAGGCAGAAGATCTATGTCTATCTTTCTGCGAAGACCTCTGGATGGCCTAGAGACACATGCAAAGAAGCTTAACATGGCTAGTTGTTGCTGTTGTTCAGTCATTCACGTTCCAGGGAGGTTACCTTCACGTGGGCTATTTCCTGATTTCAGGTGTCAGCATGTCCTTCTTGCACTGAATGTTTCTTAAGTAACTTTAAGTGGCATATTCTGCTCCCTCTCATCCCCAAGTAATTAACAACTAAACTCTTAAGTGTTACTCTTGGTTCACCTCACTTTCCTCATCCAAACATCCAACCTCTTGGCCAGTCAATCAGCTCCACCCAGAAGACACACTTGCTATTTTTCTGCTGCCCCTCCACTGCCTGGGTCTAAGCCACCTCCTAGTGAATCCACTGTTCTGCTGCTCCCTCGGGGCTCGTAACCCATCTTCCATCTTTCAAAAGGGAAAATCAGACTCGTGTTTCATGCCTCTGCTTGGGGCACTCTGTGACTTCCAGCTGCCCTTGAAGCAAATGCAGAGAAATCCATCCCCTCCAAAAGCCCAGGCCCACCCTTGCTGTCCTCACCAGCACCTCCTCTGTGACCCAGTGTCCCCGGCTGGGCCTTCTTCTGAGCTGGCCTGTGTGCACTGGGTCACCCTGCCTGCTGAACTCCGGTTCCTGGACTGGTGGCCACCTACAGCACCGCCCCCATCTAGGCTCCTCCTGCCTCAGGAACTCAGATTTCCAGCTGCACACCCCCAACTGCCTTCTCCCTTTCAGACCTCATCCAGGCCACCAGCAGAGCCCGCTTACCTGAGCAGCCATGTCGCTGCCTCCACCTCGGCCACCCCCACCCGAGTCACCTCCAAGGTCATTGCCACGGCCTCTGACAGCCTCTCTGCTGCTTCCCCCCTTTTGCGTCCTCTTCACACAAATGCCAATGATCTTTGCAAAGTTGAATCCAGTCCCCTTAGGCTCCTGCCAATTCCCCTTCTCACTCAGCCTAAAGGCAGAATGCTCACCAGGGTCCTCAGGGCCCGCAGCAGCCCAGGCCCTGGCCCCCTCGCCAGGCCCACCTGCGGGCGTGGAACCCACTCTGTCCTGCACTTGGTGTCTCCTCCCCCAGACATGCCGGCGGCGTCTTTCCTTGCCTCTCCTAGGGCTGCCTGGAGAAAGCGCTCCGACAGCCCTAGCTGCAGGGAGCCAAGCACGCCACCTGTGGGTTCGCTGTGCCAGCCATGTCCTGTGCCTCCAGGAGAACCCAGCGTTCCGAGAGCAGGACTTAGTGGTGTGCTCAGAGTGTTCTTTAGGGGCTGCCTCTGTCATAGGATACTGGTTCTGATACATGTGTGCGGGGTAGGGTTTTGTGACACCAGCCGGGTGTCCGAGAGTTCAACTCGATTCTGACACCATCTGCCTGGAGGGAAGGAATATGTGATCCTACAGGGCAAGGGCTGAGTCTCACAAGACCGCCCGCACTTCAGGGTCCAATCGCAAGTTTCCGTTTGTCAGCTGTGCTCCTGACAACAGCTCGGTTGCAGATTCTAGCCACAGACTGGCAGTTCAGTTGATTCGCTAGAGTGGCTCACAGAACTCAGAAAACATTTTACTTACTAATTACCAGTTTATTATAATCAGATATAACTCAGGAATAGCCAGGGGAAGAGGCGCCAGGCAAGGTGTGGAGGAAGCACTGGCCCATGCACTTCCTAGAGACTTCGATGCTCCCAGAACCTCCACATGAGCACTGTCTTAGAAGCTCCCCAGACCCAGTCCTTTGGGTTTTTACGGCGGTTTCATCAGAGTCGTGATTAAAACCTTAGGTTATTGGTGACTGGTTCAACTCCCAGGCTCCCTCCCCTCCCCATAGGTCAGGGAGTGGAGCTGAAAGTTCCAGCTTCTAATCACACAGATGGTTCCCTGGCAACCAGCCTCCATCCTCAAGGGCTTTCCAAAAGTCACTTAAGTAACATCAACCCAGGTGTGGTTGAAAGGGGCTTGTTATGGACATCAAGACACATTTGTAGCTCTTATCAATAAGGAAATCCTAAGGGATTTAGAAACTGTGTGCCAGAAATGGAGACAAAGACCAAATGCTGTTGTCTTGTTGTTGTAGCAGGCCAGGCCTTTCTGTTCCTCACCATCTCCAGAAGTTTGCCCAAGTTCATGTCTGTCACATCGGTGATGCCATCCGTGGTACCATCACAGTATCACACTGCCCCTTCTACTAGAATGTTAGATTCATAAGACAATTCTCCCCTGTGGCCTCAGTGCCTAGAGCAATGCCAGGCACACACAAGGTGATGAAGACGTATTTGCTGAGTGAGGACAATGAAAGACACTTTCCAGGGGCCAACAGCAGGGTCTCCTTAGAGTTTGGGGTCCAGATGGCCATCCCAGGAGTCCATCCAAGCCTCGTCCTGGCCTAGGAAGCTGAGTCTGAGAGTTTAGCTCACAGAAGATATCTGAGCCCATAACCCCTGCAGAGCCACCTATGAGAGGCTTACATACCACTGCACACATGTCAGAACAGAAGTAATTCCATGAGGTTCAATGGATCACGCAGTGTGGAAACCTTCCAGGAGACCACATGAGGTAGGCCTTAGTGGAAATACTGAAATGGGATTGATGAAGAGAGGTGGGGAAAGATTCCGGGCCTTCGGAGCAGTGTGACTCACAGAATCTTGGAACCTTAGGGTGGAATGTAGATGGGGATGAAGAAGGCCTGTTCTGAGGAGGGTAAGGAGACCTCTCCCTTGGGCCTGGTGGGGACGAGGCGGGGCAGAGTCAAATCAGCAAGTTGGTGCCAGTTCCCCTAAGGGCCTCAAGGAACCTCTGCCTGAGGAGCCAGCCTTTGACTCTGTAAGCTCCCGGGTAAGGAAATAAAGCGAAGTAGTCAAGGAGGTCAAGTAACTGCTTTGGCCCCCTGGGGACTAACTGTAGCCTGGAGACTGGAAAGCAGAGAGGGCTGGGAAGTAAAGAGGGCCAGCAGGCTCTGGGACCTCGGCAAGCTGGGGGATGGAGGAAAATGTGGACCCGTGAGTTAATCACTGGAGACTCCGGAAGCTGTGGTTTTTGGTGGGCTGTTAATATTCAATTTGAGATGCCACTGGCCCACTGTGATATCTGATTTCTGTCTCGGAAAGTGCAGGCACTTCAGTCAAAGCTTTCTCTAATCTGGGCCTTTACACATCTACACGGTAGTCCCAGGAATGGGGGAGGGAAGAGCTTTGATCTGTGACACAGACTTTCTTAGTATCTGTCACTCTACCTCCCTCAAGCTGGGTTCTAGTAAATACTGTGCTCCATGCCAAGGTTCCCTGTAGAGGTGTGAGCCCCTGGCCTGGCTGGATGGAGTGTAGGCCATGGTCCAGAGGTGAGGACCATCCAGAGAGAGGGCATGGGGAAGAGGTAAGTGATTTACACAAAGCCAAGAAAGTGACTTGTCAGCAGGCACCCAAGGGAGGAACCCAGGCCAGGCTGCTGAGTTGGTCCCCTGGGAGATGACAGAGCGCTCCACCACAGGGAGAGACATGAGGCACTGGCTTGCAGGAGGAGGAGGCGAACAGTTCCCTGAGTCCAGACAAGCAGCACCCAAGTGCTCGTCTTGTTGTAGGAAAGGGGACCCCTTCCAGGGCCCGAAACTGGGCTCTTGTCTAACACTTGGAAATGAATTGTCCGAGGAGACACATGTACTGACAAAGCAAGAGCTTTTATTGGGAAAGAGTGGAGAGCAGGAGGGTAAGGGAACCGAGGAGAGTCTCTGGTTTTATGGTGATGGGATTAGTTCTGGGTTGTCTTCAGCCAATCATTCTGACTCAGAGTCTTTCCTGGTGGTGCACGCCTTGTTCAGCCAAGATGGATGCCAGAGAGAAGGATTCTGGGAGGTGGTCAGACACGTGGTGTCTCCTTTTGACCTTTCCAGGAACTCCTCTGGTTGGTGGAGGCTTATTAGTTCCCTGTTCCTTACCAGGACCTGCTGTGGTAAAAACAACTCATGCAAACAGTTACTATGGTGCCTGGCCAGGGTGGGCAGTTACAATCAGTGTGCTTCTCCTGACAGTCTCACCCGAATTCCCAGCCATGGTCTGCCGGGCAAGACATCCCGGCTTCTCACACTTGTACTTTTAAAGGTGAAGACAAGAGAGTGGGGGTCATCCCTGACCTGTGGGCTTCCCGGCCTCGGATGCCCCCACCTCACGCTGGCGCGGCCCCCGCCCAGGCGGCGCTCGCTGGCGCCCTGGGTCCTGCAGGGCAACCTCCGCCATGCCAGGCACTTCTGTCCCAGCCTCCTGGGCCTCCCCTCCCAGCAACCAATGCCCCGGCGGCCTCCCGGGTCAGAGGGGCCACTTCAGAGCCAGAGCACAGAAGGTGTATTTTCGCCCTCACGGTTTACCAGAAAGGAAAAGAGACTGAAGTAGAGCAAACCAGCCTCCCTTTGCTCAGCGAAATATTCCTGCCTTCAATTAAGAGGGAAAAAAAAAATTCTATTTAGGGAAGTAAGGAAAGGCAGCGATGGTCATGAAAGTTCAGTCTAGTTCACGCAAGAGGTTAGTGTAAAAGGGCAGGGTAGCGAGGAGTTGTACAGGCAAAGGAGAAGCCTCTCGGGGTCCCGGGGACAGATGTCCTCGGTAAATGAGCTTTAAAACTCGGAGCATCGGTATGCTCTGGCCCATGTGCCTTGTGATTCTAGCTGGTTCCAGGAGGCGGTGCCAGCCAGGTCCCCCAGACCCATTCCCGGGGCGCCGCGGTGCCTCCCACACCCCGCCGTCTCCCGTCTCCTCTGGGGGCGGGTGCGCTTGCCGAGCCCTAGGCCCGCACTGATGCTTCCGGGAAACGAAACTAAGCCACTCCGAAGTTTCCACCTCGGCCTCGGCTTTTGGTTTCCCGCTCTCCGCGGGGTCCCAGGCGGGGCGGGGCCGGGGTGTCCGGGCGGAAAGGCCGAGGCGGGCGCGAGGGCGCGGGGCCCGGGCGGCGGGCGGGGCGGGGCGGGGCGGCCGCTGACCGCGCTCCCGTGCGTCCCGCAGGCGGGGAGCCCGCGCCGCCGCGCCCGGGCCGCCGGCGATGATCACCTAGGAGGCTGGCGCGGGCGGGCGCGAGCGACGGAGCAGCAGGGCGCGGCGACACGCGGCCATGGAGCGGGAGCCGGCGGCGGCCGAGGCCCGGGCCCCCGGGACGGCGGCGGCGCCGGGAGGGCCGGATGCGCACCGTGCGCTCCAACCTGCAGCCGCCGCCGGGCGCCGAAGAGCCGGCGGGCAAGGGGCGCTCCGCGGCGCCGGCTGCGTGGGGGCGCCCAGCACCTGGCGGACAACAGGCTCAAGACCACCAAGTATACTCTGCTGTCCTTCCTGCCCAAGAACCTGTTCGAGCAGTTCCACCGTCTGGCCAACGTGTACTTCGTGTTCATCGCGCTGCTCAACTTCGTGCCCGCGGTGAACGCCTTCCAGCCCGGCCTGGCGCTGGCTCCCGTGCTCTTCATCCTGGCTGTGACGGCCTTCAAGGACCTGTGGGAGGACTACAGCCGCCACCGCTCCGACCACGAGATCAACCACCTGGGATGCCTCGTCTTCAGCAGGTGAGCCGAGCGCGCGGCGCGGGGCGGGAGACCAGGGACGGCCGCTTCACTCCGGGCGGGTGGAGGGTCGAGCATCGGGGGCTGCGACTCACGCGGGGACCCTGCGACCCGGGGCGCGGAGACCTGGAAGCCCTCGCAGAGGTCCGGGCGTGGGGGTCCGCAGTCCCTGAGTGTCCCTCAGACGTCGCGTCTGAGCCTAGCGATCCCCGGGCTGGCATCCCGCGGCCGCCGGACGTCCTCGTCCCCCGCTGCTCCTGCTTTCTTAGTAAAAAGGAGGGAAATTCCCTGGCGCCCCAGCTTCAAGTCCCAGCCCCAGTCTTGTCCAGGCTCGGAAGGCCAGAGTGTTGAACGACTTAAGCAACCTACACAGGAATGTAAAGCTCGGTCTCAGATAATATCTCCTCTCAGGACAACAGAGTGAAACTGCCACCAAGTTCTGCATGCCAGGCACACATCAGATAAAAGGGCAGCGGCGTCCATTCCCTTTGTGAGCTGGGAGCCGGCCACCCAGCCGGGTGCCATCCCACGGAGCTGACTTCATAGCTTTAAAAAATTAACCCGTTTCCAGATGGAAAGACTGAGACCTTGAGTAGTTTTTCGAGCCTTGCGCGCAGTTAGACCCAGGGAGTGTACTTCTCTGGCTTCCTGCTCCTTCTCCCTCCCTGCACCTCCCTAAAGTTTTGGATCCTCAGGAGAGACCTGTCTGGGACGCTGCAGTCTCTTCTCTCCCTACACTCCCAAACCCCGAGAGCCCCTTGGCCGCAGACCCATCTCGGAGCTGTGTCTGGTGTTGGAGTCCACCTCAAGGCCACACCCGTCTGGAAGGCAGATGACCTCGCTCCCTGTCCAAAGCTGAGCCACTGTTTCCCTGCTGCTCCCTTTCCTCGAGCCTCTGTGTCTGGGCTGGTTGGGACCTCGGAGGTGAAGGCTGTTAGGCTTGGTCAGCCTCCAGGAAGCCGCTAGTACTCTTATTCCTGCCTGTTAGGTTAGCTTCGAAGAATGCCTTTGAGTAATTCTGACCCTCCCATTGATTGTTGTTTTACAAATTACCCTTGTTTTACAAATGAGTGACTGGAAGTTCAGAGAAGTAACTTGCTCAAGTCCACACATTTCTATGTAGTACTACTAAAGTT
Organism: Nanger dama; assembly: GCA_917880005.1. Taxonomy (NCBI): domain Eukaryota; kingdom Metazoa; phylum Chordata; class Mammalia; order Artiodactyla; family Bovidae; genus Nanger; species Nanger dama. Next base: position 2,458,730 of record CAKJTW010000044.1, on the reverse strand, counting down.
TGACCCAGGTCTTCCCAACCTCATAGCTTTTACAGTATTTGGGTGCTTATGTTTTTTAAAGTTATATAAGGCTTGAGAAGCTTATTAAAAATAACAATTTAATAGTGGGAATTAAAAACTTAACACACCAACAATTCTCAGGTTCCATCCAAACACATCTGACTGACTCATCTGGGTCTGGGCCTGGGGGCCTGAGTATTTCAGGAGCACAGAGGTGATGCTTCTGTCACGGCCCATGTTTGAGTGATGCTGCCTGCTTGCTGTCAGGGGTGCCCGTTGGCGAGTCAGCAAGTGTGATGCAATGGGCAGGGCTGCGGGATTTCCTGGCTTCTGTTCCCCCTGCAGCTGAGGAGGGTGGGGGCACCCCTAACCCAGAGGCCCTCAGTGCCAGCCTGCTCTGTGCCCTGTGTACTGCAGTGTACTCCGTGAGACCCGGTGGGGCCCCAGGTTCTGTCTTTACACATGTACCACTTCCTGTTCTTCCTCAGCTGCTACTCCTGTAGCCAGAAATAGGCCTCAGGAAACCGTTTATTTTCAGCTGACAAAGTCAATTGACCCTTAGAACTACCGTCACCCCCAACATGCCCATGATCCCCCGCATTCTCCTCCTAGTGGAATCCCAGAGCCATCTCTGGTCTCCGTGACCTCAAAAGGCTTCCTGGAATTTGGAGACCCTTCCCATTCCCCCGTGGACCAGCCTGTCCACGTTCTCTTTCCCTGACCTGGGTTCTCAAAAGCGTTTACAGTCCTTGATGGAGGTGGTGGGGAGGCCTCCCGGGACAATGGTGCTTTCAGGCCCCAGCACCTCCCAGCTCCCAAGTTAAATTCTTTGAATGCTTTCTGGGGAGAGAAAGGGCCTTCTTCCTGGGGAGGTTCTGTGGGTGTGAGATGGTGTCAGCTGTGCGCAGAGAGGAGGCTGTGTGCGGGAGAAACTCCTTCAGGCCCAAAAGTCTGGGATGGCAGTTTTCAGGCCTGAATTGTGAGTCATCGTATCTCTGAGCCTCCCTGTCCTCCCCCACCATCAGGCCAGAGTTTGTTCAGGGTCTTTGGTAGCCACAGGGACAGGGACCCGATGCGGTGCGCAGCTGGAATCTGTCCTGTGTGATGTCATTGCTTTGGTGGACATGGAGTGGGCCTTCTGTAAATGGTGTCTGTGCAGCGAGAGCAGACAGAGTCGGGGAGGCGTGCCACTGTCTCTGGACAGTGGCTTGTCTGGGTTGTCCCACGTGTCCTGACTGCAGTGTGTAGTGAATTAGTTATTTGTACCATTATTTATGTGGTATGTCTCCATATCAGGGTCTTCCTTGATGGCTCAGTGGTAAAGAAAACACCTGCTATGCGGGAGATGTGGGTTCAGTCCCCCAAATGGGAAGATGCTCTGGAGAAGGGAGTGAGAACCCACTCCAGTATTCTTGCCTGGACAGTCCCATGGAGAGAGGAGCCTGGCGGGCTACAGTCCAAAGGCTCGCAGAGAGTCGGAAATGACTGAGCACACACATGTGTCCCCATTACGGAGCCCTTCCCGCGTCAGGCTTGCTGGAAGTGCGGGTTCCTGGGTCCTTCCTACCACTTCCCGATCCTGAGCTGCTGAGCCCCCGGAGGTGGGAGAACTGGTGGCCACAGTACGCCTGGGTTTGCACACACAGACTTGCGCAGAGGTCCTCTGTCTCCGTGGCCTGAGCCCATGGCGTCATCTGGGTCTCAGGCTGTGTTTGGGAAAACCCTCCTGAGCCGCAGCAGTGGAACAAGAGCACAGAGGCTGGTGCTTGGGGCTCCGGTCCTGCCTGTGGCCCCAGCCCGGAGAAGGCCAGGCGGCGTGGGATGGGGCAGGCACCACAGTCCTTTTGATCACACAAGCCTTCCTGTGAGGGTGACAGCTGGCTGGTGAAGCCATCTCCTTCTGGGCACAGGTGGAAAGAAGAAGGTTACAGTGCCATCCCCCTTCCCTCCGGATGCGGCCTCAGGTTTCTCTTGCTATAGGGCTTGGACCGCACTTTAGCCTCCAGGCCTGAGTGAGCCTCCTGTGGGGATACAGGGACAGGCTTGGTGCCCCTGGGGCCGAGGAAGGGGGCAGCAAGTGACCGCGGGGTGCAAGGCTGGTGGGGCTGACGGGGGGTGGGGGCAGGGACGGGGCGAAGAGCTGGCCAGGAGGAGGGCAGGGGTTCTAGTGGAGGGAAGGCAGAGCTGTGGTCAGAGGAGGGGCCGGGGGGATGTGGGGGTCCTCGTGGAGGGAAGGCAGAGCCTGTGATCAGAGGAGGGGTCGGGGGGCCACTGGAGAAGAAATGTTCCTGAGAGGGCATTTGCCCAGAGGGCATTTGCCCGAGAGAGGGGATGAGTGGAAGCCCAGGGTTTCAGGGCTTACCCACCTGTTCACCCTCAGAGCGAGGGGTTTCCGGTTAAAAGGAGCAAACCTCGCCCCTGCCGCTGGAACCGAGTGAGCCTCAGCGGCGCAGGCTGAGGTGGGGGTCCCAGGCGGCTGAGGCCCTGCCTGGCCCAGACTCCGCACGAGCCCCTGCCTCCCCTGCACCCTGTTTCTAGCGTGTCAGTGGGTCCTGGCCCGGTCCACACGCCCCTCACGCCCGTGATCCTGTGCACCTGGAGGAGCGCACCTTGGCCTGCGGCCCCCACCTTCCGCCCAGCCCTACCTGCGTTCTTGGGTAACGTTTTCCCTTTTGCTTCTCTCCGCTTTGTGGTGACTCAGACCTGGGCACCTTCCAGTGTCTGCCTCCAGGATGACGGCAGCAGCAGCATTTCTGCCTGAATTAGCCCGTGGTGACTTTTCCCTGAAGGTTTTGAGCTTCTGGGGCTCTGGCCGTTTGGTGTCTTGCCATCATCCTTTGGGAAAACAGCCAGGGCATGCCCTCACGCTTCTCTTGGGAGTTACCTGTTGTCCGTCCCTTTCCTTTGACTCTCACTTGGCTTTCCCAGCTCACCTGGGGCACCTGTTCAGCCTGCTTACTCTGGGCTTTGCGGCTTTTTTGTCAGAAGATCCTGAAAGGGGCCCGACAGAGTTCCCCCATTGTTTCTGTCCATTTGTCTTGTCTCGAACTTCCTTTCCTCCTTTTCCTCTTCCTCAGCAACGGCAGAAACGTTTTGCCCCTGGGAAGCACAGCACCTTGGTCTTATTTGGAATAAAATATTTGAAGACGTGGATATACCAGTACAAGGCCCCGGGGGACAGGGATGCACCAGAACTACATAAGTCTTCTTGACGCAGGGACCTCTGTCTGGTGTGCTAGGTGGCGGGACTCTTGGGGAATATTTGGACATTGCCATTCATGTGGTTTTTGGAAATAATTTTTCTTTTGATACTTTTTATCATAAATAGGGTCCAATGGTGGCTCAGAGGTTAAAGCATCTGCCTCCAATGCGGGAGACCCGGGTTCAATCCCTGGGTCGGGAAGATCCCCCTGGAGAAGGAAATGGTAACCCACTCCAGTATTCTTGCCTGGAGAATCCCATGGGCAGAGAAGCCTGGTGGGCTACAGTCCACGGGCGCAAAGAGTTGGACATGACTGAGCGTCTTCACACACACACTCACATAGAAAAAGAACCGTTCTTTCCCTAGAAACTTGTTTGCCCTCTGGAGATAGTCCTGTTCAAGGCAAGGTCCTTTTAATACTTGTTAATGTGAGCCAGCTGCTTTAGTGCGCAGTTCCACTGTAACTTCCTGCTGTCCTGTTTTCATACCTTCACTTCACAGGTGAGGAAGCTGAGCTTCAGGGCTTGATAGCGGCCTTCGGGCTGCCTGCTGGGAGATGGCAGAGCCATAGCCTGAGTCCAGACTCATCCTGCTGTGACTCTCAGTGCATAGTTCTCTTGTACTCGCCACTCCACCCCCAAGAGCAGTATGCTTCATTTGAAAGGAAAAAAATCCTTTACAATTTAATTAATCTCGAAGTATTTTCTAGTTTCCCTGATGGTTTCTTCTTTGACCCATTTTATTTAAGAGTGTTTTAATTTCCACATATTGGTGACTTCCCCAATTTTTTCTGTTATTGTTTCCATTTGCATTCCATTCACACAGATATAGAGCAGTACATAGATAAGGAACCTTTGTGTCTCCATCACCTAGTTTAATAGCACCTCATGACAGCACTGTTTCTCTGTATCCTACTCACTGCTTTCCCCCTTTTATACTGAAGCACATTCATGACTTCAGGACATTTCTTCTGTAATATTTCAGCATTTATTTTTAGAAAAGCTAGAACTTAAAAAAAAACAACCCTACACTATCACACCTAAAGAATTAATTTTAATTCCTTAATATTATTAAATACCAAACCTGTGTTCAAATTTCCACTTGTCTCATATATGCCGTATTTCTTTTTTTTCCAATTTGTATGTTTGAATCAGGTCTCATTGCAGTTGGCTGATCTGTGTCTGAGATCTCCTTTACTTATAATTCCCTTATAATTCCCTTTCTCTCTCTCTTCTTCCCCTTGCAACCTGCGTTATTTATCCTGGAGGGCTTCCCATAGCTTGAATATTGCTGATTTCTGTGGATCAGGTAACACATTCCCTTCCAGGGTAATTCTTGTGAGGGTAGGTGGGTCCTGATGCTTTATCAGAGTTTCATCAGTTTTGATTTTTGAGGCGGAGCGATCGAAACTGCCCCTAGAGGTGGTGCACTGCCCTCATAAGGGACAGAGAGTTCCTTGGTCTGTCTTTTTGTGATGTCAGCAGCAACTACTTCCATTAATTTGCTAGAGGTTATGAAATGGTGATGGGCCTGATTCTTTCATTTATTAAATATTATTCATAATACTTTCATAAAAAGATACTTCCTTTCATCTACTATCTGGTTTCTCAGTGGTATAACTCATAGAGAGAGATGTTTGATTTGGATCACTCACATCTTCCATTGGGAATTAATTGGCTTTTTAATATGCTTATAAACTTTTTATTTTTAAATACTTTTAGACTTTATAGACAAGTTGCAAAAGTAGTGTATCCTTAACCAACATTCCTCTCATTTTAATGTTTCACTTAGCTGTGTTACAGTGGTCAAAACTAAGAAATTAACATCAGCAAAAAACTATTAAATTAAATTAAAAAAATATATTTTATTGAAGTATAGTTGACTTACAATGTTTTGGGTGCACAACAAGGTAATTTAGTTATACAAATATACATATGTTATTTTGAAATAATTTTCCATCAAATATTGACTATAGTTCCCTATACTATACAGTAAACCTTTGTTGCTTCTTGCATATCTATTTTTAATAAGAAATCTAACATTCTATTCATATTAAGTCAAACAAGTGGAATCAAAATGTCATAATTTTTTTAGTTAGGCAAAAATCCATATGTTTTGTAAAATATATATTATACACATTTATATATGTATACAAAAGCTTTTCTACTACACTTGATAAAGTCTTGAGAAAGAACATCAGAAAAAAAAAAGATGGAGAAATCAGACAACATGAACTAAATGAATAAGAGCACTGAATATGAAATATAAAAAGTGAAACAAGCTAGATAAAAGTAGAAGATCATCATATAGTCTAGTTGTTTTTAAGCATGCCTGCTCACTGGAAACATATCTGGAGCTGTGGAGAAAAAAGCAATACTTGAGCATTTGTATTTTTCAAAAAACTTCAAGATAATTCTGATATGCATCTGGATTTTAAAAGGGATTACAGGTTTTCTGTTAGATCCTAGTTTTGATGGTATGCAGTTCTATTATATTTCTGTTGACCAATCATGATAAAATGGTATTATGTGAGTAACAGTTACATAATCACAATAGTAAAAGATATTTATCAGTTTTCACAATCAATAGCCAGAGAAAAAGTAGAAGATAATTACAGTTGCAAGCCATAATGGGAATATGATTAACTTAACAATATAAAATAATTACACACAATTTGGAGGAGGGGTCAAGCAGAGTGATGTGGTAAGTGGAAGTGCACACATGCACATGTTTTTCGTCCAGCCAGCCAGTCTGCGTGTTTAGGTTGATGAACTTAATCCATTTTAAAGTAATTATTGATATGTATGATCCTGTTACCATTTTCTTAATTGTTTTGGGCTTATTTTCTGCAGGTCTTTTCCTTCCCTTGTGTTCCTGCCTAGCGAAGTTCCTTTAGCATTTGTTGTAAAGCTGGTTTGGTGGTGCTGAATTCATTTAACTTCTGCTAGTCGGGAAAGCTTTGATTTCTCCATCAAATCTGAATGAGAGTCTTGCTGGGTAGAGTATTCTTGGTTGTAGTTTCCTCCCTTTCATCACTTTAAATATTCCCTTCTGGCTTGTAGAGTTTTTGTTGAGAAACTCTGGCTTGTAGAGTTTTCTGTTGAGAAATGAGCTGATAGCCTGATGGGAGTTCCCTTGTATGTTATTTTTCATTTTCCCCTTGTTGCTTTTAATATTTTATCTTTGTCTTTAATTTTTGTCAGTTTGATTATTATGTGTCTCGGTGTGTTCCTCCTTGTGTTTATCCTGCCTGGGACTCTGTGCTTCCTGGACTTGGTTGACTATTTCTTTTCCCATGTTTGGGAAGTTTTCAGCTATTATCTCTTCACATATTTTCTCAGGTCCTTTCTCTCTCTCCTCCTTCTGGGACCCCTATAATGTGAAATGTGAATGTTGTGCTTTTAATGTTGTCCAGAGGTCTCTTAGGCTGTTTTCATTTCTTTCCATTCTTTTTTCTATATTCTGTTCTGTGGCAGTGATTTTCACTATTCTGTCCTCCAGGTCATTTATACATTCTTCTGCCTCAGAAAATTTGTTATTGATTCCTTTAGTGTATTGCTCATCTCTGTTCTTTAGTTCTTCCAGGTCTTTGGTAAACATTTCTTATATCTTCTCCATTCTTTTCTGAGATCCTGGATCATTTTCACTATCATTATTCTGAATTCTTTTTCTGGAAGATTTCCTGGCTCCACTTTATTAGGTTTTTTTTTTTTTTTTTTTGAGTTTTATCTGGTTTCTTCATTTGGAACATAAGCATTTGCCTTTTTGTTTTGTTTAACTGTCTCTGATTGTGGTTTTTGTTCTGGAGTCTGCAGGATTGTAGTTCTTTCTTCTTCTATCTATAAGCTCAGTCTTAAACCACACTTCTCCATCCAAAGAAGACTTGTTATTTTTTTCCAGTTTATTGAGATATAATTGAAATACAGCACTGTGTAAGTTTAAGGTATATAGCATAATTTGATTTATATATATTGTGAAATAATTACCATAATAAGTTTAGTTAGTATCCATCATCTCAGTTCAGTTCATTTCAGTCACTCAGCTGTGTCCGATTCTTTGTGACCACATCCATTATCTCATATAGATACAAAAAAAAAAAAAAAGAATTTTTTTCCCGTGTTGAGAACTCTTGGAATTTGCTCTCCGAGCAGCTTTCAGATGTGCCTTGCAGCAGCGCTCACTGTAGGCATCATGTTACCACTGTATTCCCCGTACTAATTTTTTCATAACTGGAAACTTTGATCACCTTAATCCATTCCCCTACCCATACCTCTGGTAAGCACTAATCTGATCTCTCTTACTATGAGACTTTTTTTTTTTCAGATTCCACATGTGAGTTCGTATAGTGTTTGTATTTCTTTGTCTGACGCTTCATTTAGCATAATACCCTCATGGTCCATTTTTGTTATTGCAAATGGCAGGATCTCATATTTTTGTGAGTGAGTAGTATCCCATTGTATGTATGTACCACTTCTTCTTTGTTCATTCAGTGGTCAGTGGACATAGGGTATTTCCATATTTCAGCAATTGTAAATAATGCTGCTGTGAACATTTGTTGTTGCTGTTGTTCAGTCGCTCAGTCATGTCCTACTCTTTGCAACTTCATGACATGTAGCACCCCGGGTTTCACTGTCCTTGACCATCTCAGAGTTTGCTCACACTCATATCCATTGAGTTGATGATGCCATCCAACTATCCCTTCTCCTCTGTCATCCCCTTCTCCTGCCTTTAGTCTTTCTCAACATCATGGGCTTTTCCAATGAGTCAGCTTCACCTTAAGCATCAGTCCTTCCAATGAATATTTAGGGTTGATTTCTTTTAGGATTGACAGGTTTGGTCTCCTTGCAGTCCAAGGGACTCACAAGAGTCTTCTACAGCACCACAGTCAAAAGCATCAAGGTAGAGGTATGAGCATAAGGTACAGAAGTTTCTTTGACATACTGTTTTTGTTTCCTTTGTTAATATTCCCGAAATGGAATAGTGTGGCAGTTCTGTCTTTAATTTTTTGAGGAGTGTCCATACTGTTTTCCACAGTGGCTGCACCAATTTACACTCCTACCACATTGTACAAAGTTTCCTTTTTGTCTTCATCCTCACCATTTGTTATCACTCTTTGTCTTTTTTGATAATAGCCCTTCTAACAGGCTTGAGGTGATAATCTCATAGTGGTTTTGATATGCATTTCCCTGATAATTAGTGATGTCAAGCAACTTTTCATGTATCTATTGCTATTTATATATCTTTGAGAAAATATCTATTCAGGTATTTTTTTCTCCATTTAAAAATTTGATTTGTGGTCTTATTATTTTTAATACAATTCTTTGATAGCTTTCAGTATGGGTGTGAGAGCTGAAATGTAAAGAAAGCTGATCACTGAAGAACTGATGCTTTTGAACTGTGGTGTTGGAGAAGACTCTTGAGAGTGCCCTGGACAGCAAGGTGATCCAACCAGTCCATCCTAAAGGAAATCAGTCCTGAATATTCATTGGAAGGACTGATAGTGAAGCTGAAACTCCAGTACTTTGGCTACCTGATAAGAAGAACTGACTCATTTGAAAAGACCCTGATGCTGGGAATGATTGAAGGTGGAAGGGGAAGGGGACAGCAGAGGATGAGATGGTTGGATGGCATCACTGACTCAGTGGACATGAGTTTGAGTAAGCTCCGGGAGTTGGTGATGGACAGGGAGGTGTGGTGTGCTGCAGTCCATGGGGTTGCAAAGAGTCAGACACGACTGAGCGACTGAGCTGAACTGAGTGGCTTTAGATGCCCAATATGTCTGTTCTGTTTTGTTGTGCTGTGGCCTGGCTGGATCCTCATCTGAAGGTCTTTCATTTTTGTGATTATCTATTCTAGTTTTCATCCTTTCTGGAAGGAGTCAGGTGTCTCATTTGTGGGATGTGTTTGCAAATATTCCATTATCACAATGACTGCCAGTCTTCCTAGGACTTGGTGTTCTTGGGCCAGGGTGGTGTATGGTATGTGATGCCCTTGCCTCTGGATTGTCAACGCCATTAAGAACCACCCTGTCCTCAAGACCAGTCAGGCCCTCATTGAAAAGCACTTTTGGAAGACATTTTTAAAAATGATTTTCTTTCTTTGTTTTACTTTTGGCTCTGCTGGGTCTTCATTCCTTTCGTGGCCTCTCCAGCTGTGGAGAGCCAGGGCTGCTTGTTAGTTGTAGTTTGCGGGCTTCTTACTACAGTGGCTTCTCTTTGGTGCAGGGCGCAGGCTGTAAGGCATGTGGGCTTTAGCACTGTGGCTCCTGGGTTTTAGAGCACAGGCTCGGTAGTTAATGGTGCATGGGCTTAGTTGCTCCGTGGTTGTTCGATCTTCCTGGAGCAGGGATTGAACCTGTGTCTCCTGCATTGTTAGGTGGATTCTTTAACCACTGACTACCAAGGAAGCCATTCTGGTTCCAAATAGGAAAAGCAGTGCGTCAAGGCTGTATATTGTCATCCTGCTTATTCAACTTATATGCAGACTACATCATGAGAAACGTTGGGCTGGAAGAAGCACAAGCTGGAATCAAGATTGCCGGGAGAAATATCAATAACCTCAGATATGCAGATGACACCTCCCTTATGGCAGAAAGTGAAGAGGAGCTAAAAATCCTCTTGATGAAAGTGAAAGAGAAGAGTGAAAAGGTTGGCTTAAAGTTCAGCACTCAGAAAACTAAAATCATGGCATCTTGTCCCGTCACTTCATGGGAAATAGATGGGGAAATAGTGGAAACAGTGTCAGACTTTATTTTTCTGGGCTCCAAAATCACTGCAGATGGTGACTGCAGCCATGAAATTAAAAGACGCTTACTCCTTGGAAGGAAAGTTACGACCAACCTAGATAGCATATTCAAAAGCAGAGACATTACTTTGCCAACAAAGGTCCATCTAGTCAAGGCTATGGTTTTTCCAGTAGTCATGTATGGCTGTGAGAGTTGGACTGTGAAGAAAGCTGAGTGCCGAAGAATTGATGCTTTTGAACTGTGGTGTTGGAGAAGAGTATTAAGAGTCCCTTGGACTGCAAGGAGATCCAACCAGTCCATTCTGAAGGAGATCAGCCCTGGGATTTCTTTGGAAGGAATGATGCTGAGGGTGAAACTCCAGAACTTTGGCCACCTCATGAGAAGAGTTGACTCATTGGTAAAAACTCTGATGCTGGGAGGGATTAGGGGTAGGAGGAGAAGGGGACGACAGAGGATGAGATGGCTGGATGGCATCATGGACTCGATGGACGTGAGTTTGAGTGAACTCCGGGGAGTTGGTGATAGACAGGGAGGCTTGGCATGCTGCAGTTCATGGGGTTGCAAAAAGTCGGACACGACTGAGCGACTGAACTGAACTGAACTGAACCAGGGAAGCCCTAGGGGACATTATAAAGACAAAACCTATTCCCATTTCTGGATTCCTTGACTTGGGAAGATTCAGGGGACCTGTGTGTCTGCCAGAGTCCCTCCCTTCACAGTGGGGTGGTCTAGCTTCTTGCTGAATTTCCATAAGGAGGGAGCTCAAAGTCTTGATTTGCACAAAACTTACCTTGCTATATATAGTGCCCTGAGACTTTACAGGAAAATGGAAGAAGCTATTTTCGTCTTTGGTTTTTTAGAGTACACTTAGCTTGGCTTTCTATGTTTACTTATTTTGGATTTTCCCAGGGCACAGTTAGTACATGTTGCCTACCAGTATACCCTCTGAATATTCTTCCATTGGGGATAATGTATGTTGAAGTACTTTGCCCAGATATTTTCATTAGGTAGTAATTCAGAGGCAACTGAAGCCCCCTTAATGAGTTGATTCCCTCGCTAGCAGTAAAATGCTGGGCAGGTGCATCTCTCTCTGGCCCAGTCTCCTGCTTTAAACAAGAGGGCGGACAGTGGCTGCTGGTCTGCGGTGGGGAGTGAGACACTGCACGAAAGGCAGAACCAAGGCCGGACAGGTGGGCCAGGGTTTACATGGTTAGCTGCAGCTCAGCATTACGGTTGGGGCTTCCCTGGTGGCTCAGTGGTGAAGAATCTGCCTGCAGTGTGGGAGATCTGGGATCGACCTCTGGGTTGGGAAGATCCCCTCTGGGTTGGGAAGAAGAGAAAGGCTTCCCACTCTAGTATTCTGGCCTGGAGAATTGCATGGACTGTATAGTCCATGGGTTCGCAAAGAGTCGGACAGGACTGAGCAACTTTCTCTTTCAGTGTTACAGTTGTTAAAACTGCTACTGATGATCATTGTTGCTAAGATCTTTTGGTCAAAATTTTCTTTTTGTTTTTAATTGAAGTATAGTTGATTTACCATGTTGTATTCAGTTTCACATATATGTATACATTATTTTAAAAATTTTTCTTAATGATATTTTACAGTGAAGTAGATATACTTTTAGTCAAAACCAACACCTTCCTCATTTAGTCTGTGTAGTCTTATCCTCCGGAAATGGACTGATTTTTGAAAGCATATTCAAAAACTGAAAGTAGCTTCCAAACTCCTATTGCTAACTTCATCAGTTCAGTTCAGTCCCTCAGTCTTGTCCAACTCTTTGCGACCCCATGGATTCCTGGTAGTTTTGGGATGCTCCTGCTGGCTCAGGTATCTTCTTAGAAATGCAGTTCATTGAAGAAGCCCTATAGGGACATGGTGATGTTAAGGAATTATTTGTTTAGATTAATAATTCAAAGGCAGTATATAAGTCCTTTGGATGTAGTAACAAACCCTTTTTAAAAATTTACAGACATCAAATGAATTAAATTTGTTGACCTATTTGGTGATGTCTTTGAGCTTCTCATTTTGCTTATCAACCCTAAGTAAAAGACAAAACAAAACAGCAACATTTACAGTAGGTCCTTGGTTTTCAAAGGATAGCAAGTCTTGAGCAGCCAGTGTGGCTTTCTCCAGTGACATGCTTGTGGGAAGAAGAGGACTTTATGACCCTTTCTGACATCCCAGAGCTTAGAAGGATAGGAACATCCAGTTAGCTCAGGATCTGCCTTGGTTTTTCTTCTGCATTAGGTTTCCCTGTTTCAGAAACTGACTTTCCTAGAAAGGCACCAGGGTGTTCTAAGACAGGAAGGTGGGCTGAGTCTTCAAAGTCTGCCCTTTCCAAAGCCCTCTGGGTCCCTGAGCAGCCCACCCTCCATCTCCCTGCCTGTATTTCTGCTTTGCCTTGTCAGTGCTTTTCTGATGGCAACTTCTGTCTTTAAAGGACTCCACTGCATGAGAGCTTAATGAAATGGGAGGAAGCTGCAGCTGTCAGAGGCACTTTCCGGGCCTTTTCTGTCCCACCCTATGTTTTTGTGTGCTTCTCTAACAGCTAGAGAAAGGCAAGTTCAGGAGAGTTTAGTTTGGGTTCCAAGTTCTCTCCTGTCAGACGGGACCCTGGGACTCTTGGTGGTGTCGGTGAGCTGCAGATGGAGACAGGGCACAGCACACGCCCATGGATCTGTCCTGAGCTGCCCAGCCTTCCTGTCCTGCCAGCCTCCTTTGGGTGGTGCCCAGAGGCAGGGTCCCATCCAGACAGTGAGTGGGCAGAGGAGGGTTGCCCCGGGCATGCAGAGGGCGCAGCCCCCTTCCCAGTCCTGCTGTTCTTCCAGCACCGGGCAGATACTCAGACGGGCCTTGCCCCCTCACCCAAGTGGGAAGTCATTTTCATTTCAGTCACAGAATCCATCCAGTTTCTCTGACCTGATTGTCTTCAGGCCCGGTGGCTCAGGAAGCCTGTTACTCAGAAAGCTCAGAGCGAATCTGAGGCAGAGACAGAGCAGGCAGAGAGGAGAGTGAGCCGGGACGGAGGCAGTGTCCTCTAGGGATGCTCTCAGCCTTCGTCTTTCTGAGCAAAGAAGCCATCTGCAAACGCGTCCAAGCGGTTTGTTCTCTCTTCATTTGACGGCCTCAGGGTGCCCATGGCGTGTGTCTACTTTCTGAAAGAGTACTTGTGTTAACAGCATGGTAGTTTAGTAGACATGTCTGGCTTCTCATGACTAATTGGTGATTGCCTGGGCCCTCACCTTTCATACTGCAGTCATCATTCTTTTATTTTCTGTCTATATTTTGCTGTGATACATTTTAGTCAGATCAGATGTGTGGGACCATTCCCTGGCATAGTAACAGTGTTTTTTTTTTTTTTTTTTTTTTTAAAGAAAGAAAAACTGTTGCTGTGAGTGGGGTGGAGAGTCTGGCTCACTCCGTTGGTCTGGCTGCTGTGTTGCCATCTCTGCAGGCCACTCCGTGCCCGCGCTCTGGCCCTTCACCCTGGCCGAGCCTGGGCTCTGCCGCAGGACGGTCCTCTGCTTCTGTGCACACTCCCCGGGGTGCCCTGCTTCCGGCCTGACTGTCCCCTCTGTCTCATCGATCCCTCTGAGCTCCAGCACAGTGCTGCGGGCAGGGGGCACCCCCGAGTCTGTCATTCTTGGCTCTGATCCCAGTTACTGCGGGCGGTGACATCCCTCCTTTTCGGGCCCTTTGCTATCCTTGTCTTTTTATTGACCGTATGCAGAAGCCTTGACACTGGGGCCTTGTGCCCTGTGAGGGCAATGACTCCTCTGGGCCAGCCAGTTCCTAGAGCGAGGACTGGCCTGTGAGTGTGTCTTTTGTATGCAAAGTAACAATCCAGAGCCCACCCCCTACACACCCTTTTTAAGAATAACTGTTGATTTATTTGACCCTGGCCCACAGGGTCTCGGTTGCCTCGTGTCTGGGACCTTTCCTGGCGGTGCACCGCCGCTCTGATTATGGCATGCGGCTTTAGCTGCTCCACGACGTTTGGGGTCTTAGTTCCCTGACGAGGTATCAGACCTGCATCCCTTGCATTGCAAGGTGGATTCTTAGCCACTGGACCACCAAGGAGTCCCTCTGCACACCCTGGTATCAGGCTGCCATACTCAGGGCCACCAGCCTGGTAGCAGACGGCTGGGGACCTACGCCCCAGAGCCAGGGTTGTTCCTGAGCTTGGTTACCCTGCCTGGCTCTGCCCTTCCCACAGAAACCACAGCGAAGGCTCTTGCCCGTGTTCCCCCTCGCTCCTTTGCCTCTTGACTTCCCCGGTGCTTTCCCCACGGCTCCTCCTCTTGGGAACTGTGAGAGATAAAATCCTTTTTCACTGGTAGTGTCTCCTGGCCCACTGGCCTCCACACCTGAATAGCAGTGACCCTGCCTTAAAGCCTGTCTCCCTGCAGCCACTGTCTCTGGCCCCCTTTAACTGCCTTGTCATGTGTGCTTGACTTCTCCTCCTGAAATACTTACTCCCGCTCAGTCCCCGCCTCTCCCGTGGTCTGGCCTCTTGGAGCCTCTTGGTGAATCTCAACATTACGTGCACCAGTGTGCTGAGCTGCAGCGTGGGCCCCTGTGTGGAGGCCACTGGCCCGCACTTGCAGCCCCCACCCCAGCCCTCTCCCACCCTGGCCCTTTTCTGCAGGGTCTGGGGAGCACTCCCCCACTGCTACTCTTCGCCTCTGCAGCAGGGGCCTTGCTCTGTGCCCTGCCTCCCTGCACGTGCTCTGCCCTGCTCTCGGGGCAGGTTGGGCAGCAGCCAGGCCTCTCCATCCTTGCAGTGCCACGGTGACGGGGCCTCAGCATCTCTGATCTGACGAATGGACTACTCCTCAGGATACCCGAGTATCCTCACAATAAATGCCTGTTGGTAGAATAACAGCCCCCTAGAGATGTGTACATCTTGATCCCCAGAATCTAGGCTACATGGTGCAAGAGAATGAAGGTGGGTTGCAGATGTCATTAAGGTTGCTAATCGGCTGACCTTAGGATGTGGAGAGTCTTTCTGAGTATTAGGGTGAGCCCTTAGTCTCATCACCAGTCCTTAAAGGTACTGTAGAAGGAGAGAGCAGGGAGGTGCAGTGTTTGAAGGACCCGACTTGCTGCTGTTCGCTTTGACGATGGAGGGGGCAGCCCCGGCTTGAGGAGGTAGGTGGCCTCTGGGGGCTGGAAACGCAAAGGCACTGTGCCTGCCTTGCCCTCCCGCTGGAGCACAGCCCTCCCAAGACTTTGGTTTTGTCCCCGTGAGACCCAGGTCAGACTCCTGACCTCTAGAACTGTAAGATAACACTTTGGTGTTGATTCAGGCCACTGAGTCCTGGTGATTTGTCACAGCAGCCACAGGAAATGAATGCATTCCTGTAGACGAGAGGATCTGGCAACTACCAGGTTCCTGAACCACAGCCTTTTGTGTCTTGCTGTTGATTTATCTAGTTTCAGGTAAAAACATCTGTAGCCATTTGAATCACTGAGAATTCTACATTTGCTGAGTGTGGCATGAAGACATGGTAGAATGGAAAATACGTGTTTACTTATTTTCTCAGTTGAAATATTTAGTGATAAGACATTACATATGTCTCTAGCACTGTATACTTTTCAGAGTTTGAATGAGTTTGTGTGGGAAGTTGCCAGCCAGCCCTGGCAGTGCAGTACTGGTAAATTCTTCAGTGACACTCTGAGGAAATGCTAGCCCCAAGGGGGAGGTCTTGGCTCAGAGGGGGGTACACCTCGGGGTGGGACAGATGGCCCTGGATCCCAGGTGATGCTACCAAGGGCCGACTGTGTGCTGGCAACGTGCTACCCTATATGAGCGTCCAGGGCCACCTTCATCTTGTGTAGGGTATGGATCAGGCTGCAGTTGTTTAGTTTTTTCAGGTTTTTGAGAAAGTGTCGGAAACCAGAGAGTTATCCTGACATATGCCAGGACCCAGAATTTACCAAGGGTTAATGACCAAGAGCATGTATGCTTTTTTAGAAAAGTTTAAATGTTGTAATGGACGTTCTTTTTAGTGTAACTGGTTCATTTGCACAGTAACCTCCAAACATTTTGATCTCACACCCTTATAAGTAGCAAACACTTCTCTGTGTGTACTGAAGGTAAACTCATTAATGTACAAATCATAGCCAGGCAATGCAATGCATGAGTACATAGATGAATGGATATATAGTAGTAAGGTAAAGAGCAGTTCCAGTAGAAACTGTGGTGTTCCTTGCCCCCAGTGACGGTGTGCTTTTGTGCAGGAGCACTGCCTGGAGCTTCCTCTTGTGGCTTCCTGTCTGTCTTAGTTCACTTGAGAGTATCACACGCGTTCAGGTGCGCAGTCCAGTTCACTCTTGGGATTTCTCACATTTATCGAGGGCCACTGAGGGGGCTTCAAAGAGCCTCAGGCCCCACAGAAGGACAGTCCATCCGCGAATGCTGTGGGGTCTGTGGTGGTTGTGGCCCACGAGATGCTGGGTGTCTGGCCGCGTCCACTTCCTGGGGCGCAGACCGCTTGCCAGGGGGCACTGGGCCGTCTGAGCCATGCTGCTTGGACACCAGCCAGCTGCTCTCCAGTGTTCTCTTTTCTGTGCTTTACCTTTAAAAAGCGCTTTTATTGTGATGAAATACATGCAACATGTATCGTGTTAACCATTTTTAAGTGCACAGTTCAGTGGCGTTGATCACATTCACATTGCTGTGCAACCATCGTTACTACCTGCAGAAATTTTTTGTCTTCCCAAACTGAAATTCTCCTCATTAAACAATAACTCATTCCTGCCTCCTGCAGCCCTGTAACCCACCAGTCTACTTTCTGTCTCTTTGACCTCTCATGACTGAAATCATACAGTGCTTGTCCTTTTGTGTCTGACTTCTTTTACTTTGGCGTAATGTCTTCAGGATTCATCCGCACTGTGGCACGTATCAGAACACCCTCGCTTTCGGAGGCTGAGTGATATTGAGGGGCTGTGTGTAGGCCCCATGGTGTTCTTTCATTCAGCTGGTTGGGTTGCTGCTACCTTTAGGCTTTTGTGAGTAATGCTGCTGTAAACATGGCTGTATAAGGATGTGCTTGAGCATCTCGTGCTCGACTTTCATGGGGGCAGTTCGCATGGATTTCGTTTGGATGCCCCGGTTTCCCGTGGCTGTTTCCATGTATTCAGGGTGGTGTAGTCAGGGTAGCACGAGCTGCAGGCCTTTATCCCATCATTAGGTTTTGGGTGCTCCTGTGAGCTAAGGAGATCGCTTCAGCCCCTGACCTTCAGGTGGTGCTCCCACAGCCGAGTCTCCAGGAGCCTGACCCACGTGTCCACAGCACACCTGTCTGCCCACAGTGCACCTGTAGCCTTGGGGGTGCTGCTGCCAGCTTGTCCTGGGTCCAGTGTTTCCTCTTGCTTCTGTTGCCTGGATATCATCATACCCCCTCTTTTTTAATTAAAAAGAAATGGAATGCTTCACAGAGTTGCACGTTGTCCTTGTGCAGGGGCCATGCTGATCTCCTCTGGTCACCCCAGTTTCAGTATATGTGCCGAGGTGAGAGCTTGCCTTTTATCTTTGAGCTCGAGAACCCTCTCTCCTGCAGGGGGCTCTGCCTGCTGCCCCGCACAGCTAAGGGCTGGCTGCAATGCAGGTCACTGTCACTGCTTCGCAGGGCGCCATCGGCACGAGAAGGGTCTGCTGACTTCACAGGCTTGAGTGGGCCCAGCTGCCTTTGCCACCCGTCTCACTCCGCTTCTCTCTACTGGTGTTCATTATCCCTACCTGTTCACAATGGTTCCCTGAGGTCAGAAACTGGGCTTCGTACAGCTCCTGAGAATCACTGGCCAAGGTCTTGCTCGCTGACTCCCACTCCATCACATGGAGGTCCCCCACCTCCCTGCACTGGGGGCTTTCTCCTGGGTCACTTTTGCCCCTTTGAAGGGGCCCTTATTCTGGACTGTTCTACTTTTTTTGTCACATCAGAGGCTTGTGCTGCCTGGTGCCTGGAGGAAGGCGGGGAGAGCCCAGTGGATCTGGAATCTCGCTGAAGACAGGGAGGGGCTGAGATTGACCTGTGTCCGCGAGGCCGTCACACCATCCCTGTGCAGTTCCGTGTCTTGTTTTACAGATGGGCTGAGCCCGTCCCCAGAGGAGGAGGCTGCAGGTCCACAGCGCTGGTGGCTTCGCTGCAGGAGCGGGGCCCGCGTTCCTGCCCTCTGCAGGGCAGTCAGGCCTGGACAGGGAGCCCCGCCCGCAATAAGAGTTTGGGGAGTAGGGGCTCGGTGAGTGGCCGGTGGGCTGTACTGGCAAGCTCACCGCATTGGCTGTGAAGCCCCTCTGAAAGAGGCTCTTTTAACCTTCTTTTATTAACGAGTAACTTCTTCTCACTTTACCTACCTCTCCAAAGTTTTTAGAAACCTAAGTGTTTTTTAAAAAAGAGAACAGCTTATTTTCCTTTTTGATTACCTAAGAAATTAATATATCCCTTTGAAAATAGGACATCATAAAAGGGATGTGGATGGGTAGAAAAATATCTCTTAAGCTTTATTACCCTTATCAAGACCCCCAGTTTAGACCCTAAAAGT
The DNA here is from genome assembly GCA_917880005.1 of Nanger dama. NCBI lineage: Eukaryota > Metazoa > Chordata > Mammalia > Artiodactyla > Bovidae > Nanger > Nanger dama. The sequence goes on along the minus strand of CAKJTW010000044.1, from coordinate 2,440,235 downwards.
TCTATCATAATTTAACTTGAAGTTGGAGTTTATTAATCCTCCTTATTGTAGAGGGTCCAGTTGGCTAGAGGTGGGATGTACAGAGAAACTGAGATTTTTAATTTAATCTCAAGGTCATTTTCACTGAAAGGAAAATTCTCTCCATATTTGAAAGCATTCAAATTGTAATGTTATGACACGCGACCGATGGGAAATAGTAAACATGCTGTCAGTGTATACGACAAAGGCGTTGTTGATCCCTGTGTGTTCTGGGTCATTTGTTTCTCACATTTTAGCACCTTCATTTTATTTGAGCGGTAGTAAAGTCAGGTGTCACCCTCACTTGCTATGTCTTGAACACGTTTCTAATGTGGTGGGCTTTATCATAGTTTGGCAGAGGGAGTTATGTTGTTGTTCTAGACAAATACTTCACAACCGTGCTTTAAGGCTCAAGGATGGAGGAGATAAGTGAAAAGGAGATTCCAGCCCTTTCTGATAGTGTCCCTTGAGTGCTTGTGAGTTTAGAGTTTCTGGTATCAACTAGAAAGGGCATCCAGAAATCGCTTCTTGAAGTCGTGGGTCTGGGGTAGGAGCTGTGGCCTTGATGTGGCTGACTCTGAGAGCTCAGACCTGGGAGTGTCATGTGGGGGGCCCGGCACCTATGTTTGTTTGGGGGTGAGTTCTTCTTGAACATCCTCAAAGGGCCTTTTCTACTGTGGATGCCAGCATGAAATCTGAGTAGATGGGGACCTGTGGGGTCAGGGCTTAGGGAAGCATGTTCAAAGAAGCTGTCTTCATTCACAGCTGCCTAAAAGAGCTGATGTGCATGCACGTGTGTGTGTGCACAGGTGCACGCTTGCATGTATTTGTTGTCATAGGGGTGCGGATGTCACACAAATCACCCCTGACCCCCTGGGATAGAAAGGAGCAGCTCTTTGCTGCACCAGGAGCATCAGTCTATGTAGCGGCAAAGTTCATCAGCTTCTTAGAGAAGGTGTTCCCTTCCCTGCCATTTAATTGCATTTCTGTCTGCTCACTTAGAAGAGAGTTTCTTTCTTTCTCCAGTTTTCTGTTCTGAAATAGATGTCTGCAAAGGCGTGGCCCACTGGACTCCTCTGCACGTGCTGATGTGGGTGTGGATGGTGAGGAATGACTCGGACGCTTGGGCCGCACTGAGCTCTGATGTGGGTGGGGGCGGGCTTTCTGCCCCTCGGGTTCACACCTGCTGTCTGGCGTGAGTGTGGAGCGGGGTGTGTGAACAAGAGTTTGCACAGTTTTACTTTGTACCTCCACTCCAACTTTAAACTGGCACCTCCTGCAGCTGTTTAGAGCACTAGATTTTGAAATTTTGGATGGTAGAGGAAGGCAATTTTAAGAGTTAAATAAAACTACTTGATAATAGAGTTATACTTTAGCTGTAAAAGGGACCTTATAAAATCAGAGATGACGTTTGTGTCTGAGGCCTTAAAGACTATTAACAATTAAATATATAGATTATGTAAATTCTGTTCATTACAATATGAAAATGATGTATTTCTTATAGAAATATCCCCCAAATACAACTAAATTGATGTTTTAGTTTCTCACTGTTCATTAATTATGAAAAAAAAATTGAAAAACAGAGACTTCTGGTTCCAGAATAAGATGATGTGGATTCACTTTTCCTAACTCATTTCTTGCAACCAAATCCTGGAAATAATTCAACAGACAACAGTGAAAGAACACTAGAAGCTGAAAGAAGGCAGACTGGCTGGGGACCTAAGAGCTTGAAGAATGTGAATTCTCAGTGAATTCTCCAGGTCTTCCTTTTATTGCCCATGTACTTCAGCCTGGGCATGGAGATACCTGTAACCAGAACTGCCCACAAGTATAGACAAAGTGGAAAAGGCTGTGTTTGCCCAAAAGGTAAGCCCAGTGGACACCTAAGTGGGCCCCATCCCATACAGGGCACGCGTAGGGCGTGCAGGTGCCTACAGCAGCCGTGTTGGCATAGCTCGGGATGCCCTGCTCTTTACCTAGTCGTATAAGGAGAGCCAGGCCACTCACCCGCACCAGTGGGAATCAGCCCAGCTAGGCCCTTCCACTCCCTTATCCCACATCAGACTGTAGTCTTCCCAGTGTCACAAACAGCTGTGAGACCTGGATCAGAACGAAAGTGGAGCACTGAAGAATTGATACCTTTGAACTATGGTGATGGAAAAGACTCCTGAGAGTTTCTTAGACAGCAAAGAGATGAAACCAGTCAATCTTAAGGGAAATCCACCCTGAATACTCATTGGAAGGGCTGATGCTGAAGCTGAAACTCCAGTATTTTGGTCATCTGATGAGAACAGTTGACTCACTGGAAAAATCTCTCATGCTGGGAAAGATTGAGGTCAGAAGAAGAGGGCATCAGAGGATGAGATGGTTGGATGGCATCACCAATGCAATGGACATGAACTTGAGCAAACTTTGGGAGATGGTGAGGGACAGAGAGGCCTGCTGTGCTGCAGTCATGGGGTCGCAGAGAGTCAGACGTGACTAAGCAACTGACAACAAAAACAGTGCTGCTGCTGCTGCTGCTGAGTCGCTTCAGTCGTGTCCGACTCTGTGCAACCCCATAGACGGCAGCCCACCAGGCCCCCGTCCCTGGGATTCTCCAGGCAAGAACACTGGAGTGGGTTGCCATTGCCTTCTCCAATGCAGAAAAGTGAAAAGTGAGAGTGAAGTCGCTCAGTCGTGTCTGACTCTAGTGACCCCATGGACTGCAGCCAACCAGGCACCTCTGTCCACGGGATTTTCCAGGCAAAAGTACTGGAGTGGAATGCCATTGCCTTCTCTCTACCAAAACCAAATCAAACCCAACCCAACAAACAACAAAACGGTGTCTTAGAACTAAAAAGGAGCTCATGAAGATTGCAGCATATAAGATAAACATACACAAATCAATTATATTTCTACATACTGACCATGAACAAATCATAAGCACAATATCATTTGTGATTTCTCCAAAGAAAAGAAAATGCTTTGATATAAATTTAACAAAGCTCATACAAGATCTGTATGCTAATAATTGCAGAGTGCTAATGAAAGAAATGAAAAGAGATCTGGGTAAATGTGGAGACAGTTCATGCTCATGAATTGAAGGAAGCACCATAATAGAGATATCAGTTATACCTACATTTATCTTTAGATTTAACCCAATTTGTATCAAAATATCAGTGAAGTTTTTGTAGACATGAGCAAGCTTATTCTGATATTTACATAGAAAAACCAGGTTGTAGAATAGCCAGGACAGTTTTGCAAAAGAATAAAATGGAAAGAATTCACTCTTCCCAATATCACTGTTTGGTGTAGAGCTACAGAATTCAAGATAGTTTGGTATCGGCAAAGCAATAGTCACCAAAGGAAAAGAGTAGAGATCTCAGAAATAAACTCACACAAATTAATTAATTTTTGACAAAGAACCAAAAGCAGTTCAATGGAGGAAGTACAGGCTTTTAAGAAATTGTGCAGGAACAATTCAATAGCCATAGGTGAAAAAAAAGAATCAGAAAGAAAGGAAAAACTCTAAACTTTACACCTCAGGCAAAAATTTACTCCAAAACAGTCATCGATTTAAATGTGAAACTGTAAAACTTCCAGAAGAAAATATTAAAAAAATGTTTTTCAGTACCTAGGACTAGGCACAAAATTCTTGGACTTGATACCAGGAGCATCATCCATAAAAGGAGAAGTTGATACATTGGACCTCATAAAAATTAAAACATTTGCTGTGAGAAAGATCCTGTTAAGAAAGAGAGAAGACAGATTACAGACTGGGAGAGAATGTTTGCAGATCGCGTACTCAACAAAGCACTTGTGTTCAGAATACACGAAGAACTCCAAAAATTGAACGTTAAACAAATCTGATTTGAAAGTGGGCAGAACTTGAGGAGATATTCCGCTGGAGAAGATATGCAGATGGCAATAATGCACATGGAGCAGAAACCCACATGGAAAATGTTCCGTGTTCTTAGATAATAGAGAAATGCACATTCAAACCGCCAGGAAATATTATGCACATCTGCCAGAATGGCAAAAACAAAAATGGTGATAACACCAAATGTTGCCACAGATGCAGAGAAACTGGATCTCTTAAGTATTGCTGGTGGGATTGTAAAATACACCCACTTTGGGAAATAGCCCTTAAAACCATAAATAGAATTTCTTTATGATTCCATTTCTCTTGGGCACTTACCCCAGAGAAATGAGAGCTTATTTTCACACAGAAACCTGTACACAAGTGTACCTAACAGCTTTATTCATAATAGTCCAAACTGGAAATAACCCAGATGTTTAGTGAGTGAATATTTAAACTGTGGTCCATCCACACCTTGGAATGCTACTCAGCAGTAAAATGGAATGAACTATTCATACATAACTAGTTGAAAGGGCATCAAGAACATTTTATGGAGTGCAAAAACTGATTCAGAAGGAAACATGCTGTACGATCCCATTTATGCACCATTTGTGAAATAACATAATTATGGAACAGATTAGAGGTTGTCAGGGTTAGGAATGGGGAGGGTATATGTGACTACAAAGAGGTGGCTTGAGGGGGTCTGGTGTCTTGATGTGTTTTTAAGAGGTTACGATTGGAAAATCACACAGGAGTACTCATACACCCACCAGAGCACTTAAAAGTGGTGAAACCTGCATAAGCTCTGCAGGTTATACCCTTGTCAGTTTCCTCATTCCAGTGTTGTATTCTGGTTATGCAGAAATGCAGGCTCTTAACACGGGGAGGCTGACTGAACCAGGCCCAGGCCCTCCATCTACATTTCTTTGCAACTTCTTGTGACTCTAATATTAAGATAAAAAGTTTGAAAATGATTATTTTGTTGTTAAGTACTATGATTATTGAATATGGAAAGGAGACAGAAATTCAGGCCCCGTCCCTCGGTTGCTCTGCCACCACAGCGGTGTGGGGACGTGCTGCCTCCTCCCTAGTGGTGTCCGGCAGTGCGTGTCCCAGTGGAGATGGAGCGCCCGGAGATCAGCTTCTCTGACAGGTGTGCGTACAACTGTATACCACTTGTGAATAGCTAATAAATATGGGCTTCCCTGATAGCTCAGTTGGTCAAGAATGCAGGAGACCCCTGTTTGATTCCTAGGTTGGGAAGATCCCAGGATTCTTGGGTTTCCATGTGGTTCAGCTGGTAAAGAATCAGTGCAGGAGGCCTGGGTACGATCCCTGGGCTGGGAAGATCCCCTGGAGAAGGGAAAGGCTGCCCACTCCAGTATTCTGGCCTGGAGAATTCCCTGGACTGTATAGTCCATGGGGTCGCAAAGAGTCGGACACGACTGAGTGACTTGCACTTTCACTTTTCAAGGACAAAGAATCTTGCTCTTACTCCAGACCTGACTTTGAGGTGACTTAGTTCTCTGGTTAGAAGAAAAATATAAAACACTCAGGGCTATTAGCTTCAATTAATGCCTGGAAATAGCTCCTAGGATTTTATCGCAGTGCCCTCTTATTTTACTGTTATGAGTAATTCGGATAATGCTGTTGGAAGGGATGCATTGATGCATCCACCCTGGAGTTGCTTATTAACCCTGTCTCAGTCCTGGGGGTGTCTCCGCCATTTGCCTTTGAGATCATGATTGTGACGGGATGTTGAGGGACAGCCAGTGTCCTCTAGAAAGAATGGGTCTTGGATAAAAACATATCATTTGTCACAGTTGGCACCTAAGTAAATAGGCATTTTTAACATATATACTGCAGAGGAATACTACACTGCTTGGGATGTTCCTAAAATTAACAAGCTTTCAGCCAGAGACATTTACTCCCAGGAGACAAGACATCCTGAACAGGGGCTGGTGTTTTGCAGTCCTGTGGAAAGGGGAGAACACTCTCAGTAGGAAATGCCTCCCAAAGCACCTTGATTGCTAACTGTAAAGAAAGGCTACTTCTAGAATATCTTGGAGGCCTGCCCATCATCTCCTTGTTTGCTAGGGGAAATAGGTTTTAAGGATGTGTTGTATCATTAATTAAGAGTATTAACTCTCAAAGGGACGCTTCCTTGAAGAGGCCACAAGGGACAGCATTGCAGAGGCATTTGAAGCTGCAGAAAATTGAAACTTGATCTGTGTTTTAGTAACAACCCCTGTTGTTGGATTAATAAGATTATTTGGAGGGGGAGGAAGGGATTGGGAATTTGGGATTAGCAGATGCAAACCATTATATATTTAATGGATAAATAAATAACCATTATATATTAAATGGATAAATAGCAAGATCCTACTGTATAGCAGATGTTGTTGTTCAGTTGCCCAGTCGTGTCCGACTCTTTGTGAGCCTATGGACTGCAGAATGCCAGGCCTCTCTCTCCTCACCATCTCCTGATGTTTGCCCAAGTTCATGTTCATGGCATCAGTGATGCCATCCAGCCATCTCATCCTTTGATGCCCTCTTCTCCTTCTGCCCTCAATCTTTCCCGGCATAATAGACTTTTCTGATGAGTCAGCTGTTTGCATCAGATGACCAAAATACTGGAGTTTTAACTTCAGCATCAGCCTTTCCCATGAGTATTCAGGGTTTATTTCCCTTAAGATTGACTGGAGGAGGGAATGGCAAACCTCTCCAGTATACTTGCCATAAGAACCTCATAAACTGTATAAAAGGGCTGTATAAAAAAGGGAACTATATTCAGCATCCTGTGATAAACCATAATGGAAAAAAATAGGAAAAAGTATATATATTATATATATATATATTTTTTATTTATATCTATCTGTATAACTCAATCACCTTCTGAACAACAGAAATTAACACATTATTAATCAACTATACTTCAATAAAATAATTTTTAAAAATGTTATTTGTGTTAGAATGGAGATTGAAGGTCCGCCTTGAGCACAGAGCTGAGCCCTGAGGCTCTTTGGAATGCTGTTTCATTTGGTTCAAGCCAGAGCTGCCTTGAGCTTTCACACTGTGGCTTGGGAATGTGTCGCCCAACCCAGGCCTGGCTCTGCTGGGGAGTGACTCTGTCACAGGCCTGTTTGGAACTGCCAGTTCCAGGCACTGGCTCTGGAAGGGAACTGAGGCTTGTGTGGGAGCCGAACTTGTTTGGAGTCCTGGGCATGTATTCCCGTGCATGCCTGCTGTGGGCAGCTGACTTGACATGAGAAGAAGAATGCATTCCAAGTTGTCCGGTAGGCCTCTGAGAGTCTTATTGCTGAGTCGTAAGCACTTTGAGTGTGTTGGTTTCATGCTGAGAAATGAGTCTCCCAGTTTCTGTTATGTCTGAATCAGGCCAATTAAGAACCTACCAAGCCTCAGGAAAACTGGAACGAAGTGAAAGGACCTTCCATGGGACAGGTTACATAGACCTTGTTATCCAAGTCTATGCCCCAACCAGTAACGCTGAAGAAGCTGAAGTGGAACAGTATTATAAAGACCTACAAGACCTCTTAGAACTAACACCCAAAAAAGATGTCCTTTTCATTATAGGGGACTGGAATGCTAAAGTAGGAAGTCAAGAGACACCTGGAGTAACAGGAAAATTTGGCCTTGGAATGCGGAATGAAGCAGGGCAAAGACTAAAGAGTTTTGCCAAGAAAATGCACTGGTCATAGTAAACACTCTCTTCCAACAACACAAGAGAAGACTCTACACATGGACATCACCAGATGGTCAACACCGAAATCAGATTGATTATATTCTTTGCAGCCAAAGATGGAGAAGCTCTATACAGTCAATAAAAACAAGACCAGGAGCTGACTGTGGCTCAGATCATGAACTCCTTACTACCAAATTCAGACTTAAATTGAAGAAAGTAGGGAAAACCGCTAGACCATTCAGGTATGACCTAAATCAAATATCCCTTATGATTATAGAGTGGAAGTGAGAAATAGATTTTTAAGGTCCTAGATCTGATAGATAGAGTGCCTGATGAACTATGGATGGAGGTTCGTGACATTGTACAGGAGACAGGGATCAAGACCGTCCTCATGGAAAAGAAATGCAAAAAGCAAAATGGCTGTCTGGGGAAGCCTTACAAATAGCTGTGAAAAGAAGAGAGGAGAAAAGGAAAGATATAGGCATCTGAATGCATAGTTCCAAAGAACAGCAAGAAGAGATAAGAAAGCCTTCTTCAGCGATCAGTGCAAAGAAATAGAGGAAAAGAACAGAATGGGAAAGACTAGAGATCTCATCAAGAAAATTAGAGATATCAAGGGAACATTTCATGCAAAGATGGGCTCGATAAAGGACAAAAATGGTATGGACCTAACAGAAGCAGAAGATATTAAGAAGAGGTGGCAAGAATACACGGAAGAACTGTACAAAAAAGATCTTTAAGACCCAGATAATCATGATGATGTGATCACTCATCTAGAGCCAGACATCTTGGAATGTGAAGTCAAGTGGGCCTTAGAAAGCATCACTACGAACAAAGCTAGTGGAGGTGATGGAATTCCAGTTGAGCTATTTCAAATTCTGAAAGATGATGCTGTGAAAGTGCTACACTCAATATGCCAGCAAATTTGGAAAACTCAGCCATGGCCACAGGACTGGAAAAGGTCAGTTTTCTTTTCAATTCCAAAGAAAGGCAATGCCAAAGAATGCTCAAACTACCGCACAATTGCACTCATCTCACATGCTAGTAAAGTAATGCTCAAAATTCTCCAAGCCAGGCTTCAGCAATACGTGAACCGTGAACTCCCTGATGTTCAAGCTGGTTTTAGAAAAGGCACAAGAACCAGAGATCAAATTGCCAGCATCCGCTGGATCATCGAAAAGCAAGAGTTCCAGAAAAACATCTCTTTCTGCTTTATTGACTATGCCGAAGCCTTTGACTGTGTGGATCACAGTAAACTGTGGAAAATTCTGAAAGAGATGGGAATACCAGACCACCTAACCTGCTTTTTGAGAAATCTATATGCAGGTCAGGAAGCAACAGTTAGAACTGGACATGGCACAACAGACTGGTTCCAAATATGAAAAGGAGGACGTCAAGGCTATATATTGTCACCCTGCTTATTTAACTACTATGCAGAGTACATCATGAGAAATGTTGGACTGGAAGAAACATAAGCTGGAATCAAGATTGCTGGGAGAAATATCAATAACCTCAGATATGCAGATGACACCACCCCTATGGCAGAAAGTGAAGAGGAACTAAAAGCCTCTTGATGAAAGTGAAAGAGGAAAGCGAAAAAGTTGGCTTAAAGCTCAACATTCAGAAAATGAAGATCATGGCATCCGGTCCCATCACTTCATGGGAAATAGATGGGGAAACAGTGGAAACAATGTCAGACTTCATTTTTTGGGGCTCCAAAGTCAGTGCAGATGGTGACTGCAGCCATGAAATTAGAAGATGCTTACTCTTGGAAGACAAGTTATGACCAACCTAGATAGTATATTCAAAAGCAGAGACATTACTTTGCTGACTAAGGTTCTGTCTAGTCAAGGCTCTGGTTTTTCCTGTGGTCATGTATGGATGTGAGAGTTGGACTGTGAAGAAGGCTGAGCGCCGAAGAATTGATGCTTTTGAACTGTGGTGTTAGAGAAGACTCTTGAGAGTCCCTTGGACTGCAAGGAGATCCAACCAGTCCATTCTGAATGAGATCATCCCTGAGATTTCTTTGGAAGGAATGATGGTAAAGCTGAAACTCCAGTACTTTGGCCACCTCATGCGAAGTGTGAGGAAAAGACTATAATGCTGGGAGGGATTGGGGGCAGGAGGAGAAGGGGACAATAGAGGATGAGATGACTGGATGGCATCATGGACTCGATGGACGTGAGTCTGAGTGAACTTCAGGAGATGGTGATGAACAGGGACGCCTGGCGTGCTGCGATTCATGGTGTTGCAAAGAGTCGGACACGACTGAGCGACTGAACTGAACTGGATGTAGAGTGGAGATGATCTGTCTGCTTCTCTGATGCCTACCCAGGAAAGTTAAGCATGTGCGCCATCTGGCCTTTGACAGTCTTCAGGGTTCTTTTTATTGGTGATATCCATCCACCCTTCCCCTAAGTAGCATTTTAGTTGTTGTTGTTTAGTCACTCAGTCGTGTCTGACTCTTTGTGACTCCATGGACTGTAGCACACCAGGCTTCTCTGTCCTTCATTATCTTTCAGGGTTTCTTAAAGTCATGTCCATTGTATCGGTGATGCCATGCAGCCATCTCATCCTCTGTCGTCCCCTTCTCCTCCTGTCTTCAATCTTGCCCAGCATCAGGATCTTTTTCAATGAGTCAGTTCTTCACATCATGTGGGCAAAGTATTGGAGTTTCAGCTTCAGCATCAGTCCTTCCAATGAATACTCAGGACTGATTTCCTTTAGGATTGACTAGCTGGATCTCCTTGCAGTTCAAGGGACTTTCAAGAGTCTTCTGTAACACCAAGTTCAAAAGCATCAATTCTTCGGTGCTCAGCTTTCTTTATAGTCCAACTCTCATATCCACACACGACTACTGAAAAAAATCATAGCTTTGACTATACAGACTTTTGTTGGCAAACTGATGTCTCTGCTTTTTAATATGTTGTCTAGGTTTGTCATAGCTTTTCTTCCAAGTAGCAAGCATCTTTTAATTTCATGGCTGCAGTCACCATCCACAGTGATTTTGGAGCCCAAGAAAATAACTGTCACTGTTTCCATTTTTCCCGCCATCTATTTGCCATGAAATGATGGGACCAGATGCCATGATCTTCGTTTTTTGAATGTTGTTTTAAGCCAGCTTTTCCACTCTCCTCTTACTTTCACCAAGAGGCTTTTTTTAGTCCCTCTTTGCTTTCTGCCATAAGGGTGGTGTCATCTGAGGTTATTGATATTTCTCCTGTCAATCTTGATTCCAGCTTGTGCTTCATCCAGCCTGGCATTTTTGCATGATGTACTCTGCATATAAGTGAAATAAGGAGGGTGACAATATACAGCCTTGCATACTCCTTTCCCAACTCTGAACCAGTCCAGTGTTCCATGTCTGGTTCTAACTGCTGCTTCTTGACCTGCATACAGGTTTCTCAGGTCTCTAGGAATTTTTCACAGTTTGTTGTGATCCACACAGTCAAAGGCTTTAGCATAGTCAATGAAGCAGAAATAGACTTTTTCCTGGAATTCCCTTGCATTTGCTATGATCCAAGGGATGTTGGCCATTTGATCTCTGGTTCCTCTGCCTTTTCTAAATCCAGCTTGTGCATCTGGAGGTTCTCAGTTCATGAACTGTTGAAACCTGGCTTGAAGGATTTGAGCATGACCTTGCTGGCTTGTGAAGTGAGTACAATTGTGAGGTAATTTGAGCATTCTTTGGCATTGCCCTTCTTTGGGACTGGAATGAAAACTGACCTTTTCCAGTCCTGTGGTCACTGCTGAGTTTTTGAAATTTGCTGAGCTATTGAGTGCAGCTCTTAAACAGCATCATCTTTTAGGATTTGAAATAGCTCAGCTGGAATTCCATCACCTCCACTAGCTTTGTTCGTAGTAATGCTTCCTAAGGCCCACTTGATTTCGCACTCCAGGATGTCTGGCTCTAGATGAGTGATCACACCATTGTGGTTGTCTGGGTCAGCAATACCTTTTCTGTATAGTTCTTCTGTCTATTCATGCTATTCATGCTACTTCTAAATATCTTCTGCTTCTGTTAGGTCCATACCATTTTTGTTCTTTATTGCATCTTAGTACTTTTACATATTTTCTTACACTCATAAATTTTACTTAAGGGTAACTGAATGACAAAATAATTCTTCTCTATAACCACCATTTCTCTGAAAGTTGAAGGCTATTTCATATCTCAGGAAATTTATTGAAGTTGAAAAACTCAGTATGTTTGAGTTTTTAATATGAGTCTTACATCCGTATACATTAAGTGAGTGAAGTGCATTAATTCATTCAAATTACCTCTCTCCAGTCTCTGGGGGTGGTGAGCCCTCCTGGGGAGACTGTTCAGTCACTGGAGAGATGCTTTTTCTGAGTTGTTTGCTTCCCTAGGTGAATTTTTCCTCTTCTCCACTCCCCCTTAGTGCCCTGGTTTGCAACCATCGCAAGCGTTGGTCTCCTGTAGGATTATCAGTGGAAAACAAGCTTGCTTCCCACTGGTTTATTCTGATGATAGACCAGAGTGAGGTCTATCACGGAAGGCAGTAGCAACTGAAAGGTAGTTTTTCTAGAAGGCAGCTGGATCTGTAGTGTTTGCATTCAGAGACATAAGCAGACGCAGTTTTAACTTGGCTGAATTTGGGGCATAATGACAAAGTGGTGTGGCGTGTCACAGAAACACTGGGATGACTTCTGCTGCAGCTATGGCTAGAACTCCCAGAGCAGTAGTTTCAGAGTGTGGTCCCTGGGCCAGCGTCTTCGATATCACCTTGGAACTTGTTAGAGGTTCACATCCTAATGCCCTGTCCTCCAGCAGCCGCACCAGACTCGCCATCTGTGTGCTTGGTGCTGCCGCCTGCTGGGTTGGCGCATGGGCACCGGATGCTGGTGCCCTCAGCTGTCTCCTTCCTTCTGACCTCTGCACGGCCCAAGGGCAGCGCCCCTGCCAGGCTCTTCCTTCCAAGAGCGTCGTCAGCTAGTTCAGCGCCCCCTGCCCACTTACCTCCTGCCCGGCTCCCCTTTTAAGCAGGCTTACTCTGTGACTCCCCCTTCAGTTTGCCCGAAGCCTGCCCCCTATCCTCAGCTGTTTCCTAGAAGCCCGCCCGGCTCCACACTACTGACTGGCAGCTGACGTGATTTCCACCCAGCTCCCTGTGAAGATGTGTAGTTCCTAGGTCTTAGAGCTTAAAGAGCAATGCAGTTTATGCCTTTCCTTCTTGTCCCTCAAGTCAGCATCATTACCTGCACGTACAAAGCTCCAGTCCAGGCGCTCTGTCGACATGAAGGTGAGACGCTGCCTTTGTCTTTAAGGGGCTTATAGCCAAGCCAGAGGAACAGCTGCTCACAGAGATGGCTTTGTTACACGTGTGGTCCTTTGCAGGTGACTCTGCCCTCACTCTCCTCCTCTGAGTCGGGGATTATGATGGACCAGTTTCCTAGGGTTGCTATGGAGACCAGCTCCTGTGAGCCAATACTTCCAGTGTAGGTGAGACAGTTCCTGGCACACGTCGGCACTGATTTATTATGCGGTTGTCTGAGAGGACGGGGACGATGATCAGCCCTGGTGGCACTGCCTGAGAAGACTTCTGGAAGTGGGGTTTGCACGGGGCCTTGAGGTTGTCTCAGTGTTTGAATAAATAGGTTCGAGCTTAATAAACTGTGTCTGAACTTGGTTGTCTTGCGTTAGCGATGTCTACAGCGGTTCAGCCCACACCGCCAGTGTTAAACCTCGCTTTTTAAATGTTGGCACTGCCACCTCTGTGGTCAGGCCGTGTTTCTTTGCCACCACGCTTATGGGGTTGCTGATTCAGACAGCCCTCTGGAGAGAGTTTAGAAAAGGAATAGAATTAGCAGAGGGTGCAAAAGAGAGGCAGAAGTGAAGTGACGCAGTGGGAAAGGTGGGGCCAGAATGACGTGAGGGGTTTCGGGAAAGAAGGTGAGAAGAGACTGGGAGGGCAGGAGGGCGAGGTGGACTTGAACCCTGGATTCTGGATTGTGCTCATGCCTTGGAGGCTGCACTGAGTCCTGCAGCCCAGGAAGCAGCTGCCTGTGCTGGTGACTGAGACCCGTGTCCCTGTCCTGGTGCGTAGGATCCACTTTGGGGGCATGCTGCCCTGTGGGGATCGAGGAGGCCACGGAAGAGGGGGGCCTCTTTTTATTTATTTTTAAAATTTTGACTCTGAAGTGAAAAGAAATGTAGCAGTACTCCACTGGCAACTGACTCTTCAGAAAATTGGGGATCCCACAGGAAAGTCAGTCTGAATTGGCCTTTAGCCGTCCCCCTTGGCTGATGTGAGACTAGAATTCTGTTCTCTAGAGACACAGCTGTCCCATCGGTGAGGTCTTAGAGAAGCACAGCCGTCATGCCCGGGTGCTTTGTGCTCTAATTTCCTCTCTAGGCACACTAGTGCGTGCCTGTTTTTGTTTTACTTCCTGCTTTACATGTAGTGTATGAAAGAGTGACTCTGATGCAAAGGAAATGTGCTTGGAAGAACCCTGGAACCCATACAAAGTAATTGTGAAATAAGAAATGGAATCTGCCTGTCTGCAACCTGGGCTATAGAGATGCTGGTGTGGGATCCCCCTGAGGGACCCAGTGTCCCCTCTCTGTGACATCTGTGCCTGCGGAGACGGCCTCTGTCTGCCTGGGAAGTGTGCGCCTCCATACTGTGGCTGTGGAGTCCAACGATGGAAACGCACCCCATCACACTCCAGGGGCCAGAGGCATGAAACAGAGCTGTGGGCGTGCCGGGCTCCTGCTGAAGCCTCCGGGGAGGGCCTTTCCCCTGCAGCTCCTAGTGGCTGCTGGCCACCCCTGGTCTGCCTTTTTTGCAGCTGCACAGCTGCACCTTCTGTCTTCATCTTACCAGGGCTGTCTTCTACCCGGGTGAGTCTCTGTGTCTTTGTTTCCTTTACAAAGGACAGCAGTCAGTGGATCAGTGCCCACCCTATTCCAGTGTGGCCTCATGTTAACTTACAAAGACCCTATTTCCAAATAATGTCGGGCTCTGAGGTTCTGAGTGGACGTGGCTTTGAGAACACTGTTTATTGCAGCCTAATTGCCATAGTCACTCACTGACACTTGTAAATCTCTGTTGGCATGGTTTGTTGGTTTTTGTTTGTAAAGGATTCCATCTGAGTGATGAATATGTTGAGTGCTTTGTCACTCAGTCATATTCAACTCTTGGCAACCCTATGGACTGTAGCCTGCCAGGCCCCTCTGTCCATGGGATTCTCCAGGCAAAGATACTGGAGTGGGGAGCCATTCCCTTCTCCAGGGATCTTCCCAACCCTGCATTGCAGACGGATTCTTTACCTTCTGAGCCACCAGGGAAGCCCTTGGGTGGTGAAAAATGAGTTGTGAAGAGCTGAGTGTGGTGTGGCTCTTTGGAGATCCCTGCCAGTGCTTGTATTCCGGGTCTTCACCTGAGCAGGCCGTGAGGCGGTGCCCACAGGCGCCTCTGTCAGTGCAGGGAGAGTCTGCCTCACGGTTCTTGGCTCCCACACCTGGCACCGTGCCTGGCATGTCATATGGCTCGGAGCTTGTAGATAAATAGAAACTCAGAAAACGCGGTACTTTAATCCATATGGTATTTGGAAAAAAATCCTTGAAGACACTCTGATTGCCAAGTATTTCGAGGATGTTGCTGGGTCAGCTTTGCTTTCACATCTCTACACACTGACGTGTGTTTTTAGAGAACTCCCGAAAGTGGTTCCCTCCCCTATTAGGAGGTGCCCGCCCACAGCATTCCCCGAGAAAATGTCATCAAGGAGATTAACTGTGTCCATGAATAAATCTGGCATTTTTTAGAGGGTGTGTAAACACAGGGAACTTGCTGCAGTTATAGTCATGACCCAACTGTGTGTAATTGCAGTGAGTACCTTATATGGGCGGGTCCCCACAGCCTGAGCCACAGGCAGCTTTGGAATGAGCTGGGCTTCCAGGGGCGGGGTGGGTGTGGGCAGGGCCTCCAGATGTCCAGACGCCCTGGAGGGTGGTGGGTTGGGCCAAGGATGTAGCTTGTCTTCAGGAAGTGGGGGGTGGTGGGCGGGGAGAGTCTGGTTGCATTTCACTGTGGATTCATCATGCACCCAATTACAGTTTTGACTTCAAGTGACTTTGCTGGATGGTTAGATGCCGGGAGTCTGGCACATGGGGAACCCTTGAAGCTGGAGGAGGGTGGATGCTCCTCTGAGAGCACTGTCAGCCTGGCTCGTTGTTTTCTGGTATCTTTTGTACATCTGAGGAAATGGATTCCTTAGATTTAAAATGTTGACTTCTGTAAGCTCTTAGATACTGAAGGTCTTGCCAGGTGATAAGCTTCCATAGCGAATTTTTTCAAAAGCATAAGAGCTGGACCATAAAGAAGGCAGAGCACTGAAGAACTGATGCTTTAGCACTGTGATGCTGAAGAAGACTCTTGAGAGTCCCTTGGCGTGCCTGGAGATCATACCAGTCCATCCTAAAGAAAATCAACCCTGAATACTCATTGGGAGGACTGATGCTGAAGCTGAAGCTCCGATACTTTGGCCACCTGATGCAAAGAGCTGGTTCATTGGAAAGACTCTGTTGCTGGGAAAGATTGAAAGCAGGAGGAGAAGGGGACGACAGAGGATGAGATGGTCAGACAACATCATGGATGCGATGGACATGAACTTGGGCAAGCTTGGGGATGGTGGGGGCCAGGAGGCCTGCTGTGTGCAGTCCAGGGGGTCACACAACTTGGTGATTGAACAACAACAGTTAAAACAGAAAGAGATACTCTTAACAGTGTCTTGCCTTCCTGGGTGTGGGAAAATTACAGACTCAGAGTTCTTCGAGGACCGGGGACCCTCAACCCACGAAGAGAGAAGTGGACAGGCCCCACAGAATGATACCCTTGAGCAGAGCAGAGGTGTGGCGTCTGGGGACGTGTGCTGAGCTGAGGTGACGGGAGGATCGGAGCGTGGAGCGGGCACTGCCCATGGGCGCCCCTCAGCGGCAGTTAAGCCCCTGGGTGCGACTGCGCTCTGGACGGGAGGGGCTCCCTCGTGCCCCTCTGCGTCATGGGCGTCCCGGCCCCGCGGGTTTCCCTCTCCGTGCGCCTCACCTGATGGGTGGGTCCCGGCCCCGGGGGTTTCCTCTCGACGCCCCTCACCTGTCCTCTTCATCCCCTGACTCAGCCGCCCTCGCCTCTGTCCTCGGCGCACAGCAGGCAACTCGTTACAGTGATGCGATGCGTAAAACCTGCCGCCCTCGCAGGCTTCTGCGCGTAAGCCCTCCACCTCTCCCGCACCGAGGAAGCCCTGGCGCCCCCTGCAGCCCTCTCCCCCGCCACTGCCTCCCCTCTTGTCATCCCCCAACAACATCTGACCACACAGCCCGCGCTGGCTTCCAGGCTGGGCCCGCTTCCAGGCTGCAGCATCACGTCCTCGCGGAGCCCTCCCTGCCCCGCCCTGTTTATCCCGACCCTCTCACCGCGTGCACACGCTGCCTGTCTGGATCTTTGGTGTTTGGTGGCACACCCACCGCCCCCCTCGCCCTGGCCCTTAGAGTGTGAGCTCCACAGGGTCCAAAGAAGCAAGAGCTCGGCTGGCCCCTTGAGGGGAATATGCCTGCCTCCCAAAATACAGTATATTTTAAAGAACAAATAATGGCAGAATGCTCATTAACCATTGCCTCACTTATTTAAGACTATTTTAATGGGTGCCCCAGTTTTACTCGTGCACATATGTATGTGTTTGTATGGTAAAAACTCTTGTCAGAGTGGGTTTAGAGGGAACATATCTCAACGTAATTAAAGCTATTGAAAATTAAAGCTATGAAAACCTATAGCCAAAATAATACTCAACAATGAAAAGCTGAAATCCTTCCTACTGAAATCTGGAAAAGACAACTATGCCCAGTCTTACTTCTTGTGTTTAGCACAGTATTGGAAGTCCTAGTCACAGCAGTCGGACAAGAAAAAGAGAAAAGTATCCACACTGGAAGAGAATAGGTAAACTTGTCATATGTAGATGACATAATGCTGTATATAGAAAACTAAAGACTCCACACAGAAGCTATTAGAACGGATAAATTCTGCAAGGTAGTAGGATACAAGATTAAAACACAGAAATCCATTGCATTTTTCCCCCACTAATAAAGCATCAGTAAGAGGAAGGAAAAATAAATCCCTTTTAAGATAATATAAAAAATACCTCTGAATAAATCTAACCAAGGAAGTGAAAGACTTCTATGCTGAGAACTATAAGACATTAATAAAGAAAAATGAACATGATTCAAAGAAATGGAAATATAGCCCATGTTCTTGGGTTGAAAGAATTAATATTGTTAAAATGGCCATACTACCCAAAGTAGTCTACAGATTTAATGTGATCTCTATTAAATTATCCATGAAGTTTTTCACAGAACTAGCAAACAATCTCAATTTATATGGAACCACAAAAGACCCAGAATTACCAAAGCAATGCTGAGAAAAAGAACAAAGCTGGAGGCATAACCCTTCTAGATTTCAGACAATACTTCAGAGCTCCAGTAATCAAAACAATGTGGCTCAAAATCAGACATAAGGATCAATGAAACAGAATAGAGAGCCCAGAAATAAACCCACACCTATACAGTCATTGCATCTTCCACAGGAGAGGCAGCAATACACAGTGGAGAAAAGACAGTTTCTTCATGTAAATAATGGAGTTAGAACACTCCCTTCTTATACAAAAATAAACTCAAAATGGCTTAAAGAGTTAAATATAAGACATGACATGACTATTCATTGAAAGGACTGATGCTGAAGCTGGAACTCCAGTATTTTGCCACTTAATGCAGAGTCAGTCAACTCATTGGAAAAGACCCTGATGCTGGGAAAGATTGAGGGGCAGGAGGAGAAAATGATAGAGGATGAGATGGTTGGACGGTATCACCGACTCGATGGACATGGGTTTGAGCAAGCTCTGAGAGTTGGTGACGGACAGGGGAGCCTGGCATGCTGCAGTCCATGGGGTCACAAAGAGCCAGACATGACTGAGTGACTGAACAAAGAACAACAACTACTACATGATAAAGCTCCTAGAAGACAATACAGGCAAAACATTTTCTGACACAAACCATACCGAAGTTTTCTTAGGTCAGTCTCCAAGACAAAAGAAAAAGCAAAAATAAACAAATGGGACATAATCAAATCTATAAGCTGTGTACAGCAAAGGAAAAGAGAAAGTGAAGTTGCTCAGTTGTGTCCGACTCTTTGTGACTCCATGGACAGCAGCCTGCACCAGGCTCCTCTGTCCATGGGATTTTCTGGGCAAGAGTACTGGAGCGGGTTGCCATTTTTCTCCAGGGAATCTTCCCAACCCAGGGATTGAAACCAGGTCTCCCCATTGTAGACAGACGCTTGTGCATCTGAGCCACCAGGGAAGCAAAAGAAGCCATAAACGAGACGAAAGGACAGTGGGGAAGATAGCTTTGAACAGGGTGACCGATTTGGGCTTAATTTACAAAATATAGAAATAAATCATACAGTAGAATATTTTAAAAATCAGCCCAGTCAAAAATGAGCAGGCCTGAATAGACATTTCTCCAAAGAAGACATGCAGATGACCAACAGGCATATGAAAAGATAGTCGACATCATTGGTTATTAGGGAAATGCAAATCAAAACCACAGTGTATTATCACCTCACACCAGTCATAATGGCCATCATCAAAAAGTCTATAAATAATAAGTGCTGGCTGTGGGTGGAGCAAAGGGAACCCTCTTACACTGTTGGTGAGAATATAAATTCATACAGCCACAATGGAGGACCGTGGGAGGTTCTGTAAAAGACTAAAAACAGAGTTACTATATATGATCCAGAAGTCCCACTCCTGGGCATATCTGGAGAAAACTCTGCTTTGAGAAGATCCATGCACCCTTGTGTTCACAGCAGCATCCTTTATAATAGCTGAGATACTTCCTACATGGCCCTAGTGGTAAAGAACCTGCCTGCCAATGCAAAAGACATAAGGGACACTGCACAGAGCCAGTTCCTGGGTCAGGAAGATCCCCTGGAGGAGGGCACGGCAACCCACTCCAGTATTCTTGCTTGGAGAATCCCATGGACAGAGGAGCCTGACAGGCTACTGTCTGTAAGATTGCAAACATGATGGAAGCAACTTAGCATGCAGGCAAGACCTGGAAGCAACCTAAGTGTTTATCAGCAGGTGAATGGATAAGGAAGATGTGGTATATATACACACTGGAATATATTCAGCCATAAAAAGAATGAAATGTGCCACTTACTGCAACATGGATGAACCTAGAGATTATCATACCAAGTAAATCAGACAGAGTAAGACAAATAGATGCTATCACTTACATTTGGTATCTAAAATATGATACAAATGAACTTGTTTACAAAGCAGAAAGACTCACAGTCACAGAAAACAAACTATCGTTACCAAAGAGGGAAGGAAGGGAAGGGATAAATTAAGGGTTTGGAATTAACGTATGCACACTACTGTATATAGTATCATTTTATCACTAGTGTATATAGTGTGCATATGTTAACTATAATGCACAGGAAACTATATTCAATATCTTATAATGACCTATAATGGAAAAGAATCTGAAAAATATTAATTTATATATATATATATAACTGAATAACTTTGCTGTATACTAAAACTAACACAACATTGTAAGTCAACTGTAATTCAGTAAAAACGAGGAGTATATTATTTAATGTCCATGTACGTTTGTGTTTTCCAACTTTGCATCTGTTACTGATTTCTAAGTTCATTCCCTTGTGACTGGAAAACATAGTTGGTGTGATATGTATCCTTGGAGTGAACTGAGTGTTGTTTATGGTCTGGTCTATGACCAGTGCTGTAGAGGGCCCTACGTGCATTGGGAAGATGTGTATCCTGCTGTCGTTGGGTGGCATGTTCTGTAGTTGTCTCAGAGATCTAGTTCATTTATACTATTGTCAAATCTATTTCCTTGCTGACTTTCTGCTACTTCTATTGATTATTGAAATAAGGTGTTGGAGTCTCCAACTCTTAACTGTTAGTATATTTCATCCTTCATTTCTATTAGTTTTTGCTTCATGAGTTTTGGACCTCGTAGTTAGGATTTAAATTTATTATTGTATGACTTTGTGACAAATTAACCCTTTTGTCATTACAAAACATCCTTAGGTTTAGTACCAATTTTTGTTTTAAGTTTTCTAGTCTAATATTTGTCTAGCTAATCCAACTCTCTTTTGAGTACTATTTGCAAGTTACACATTGTTTGTGACTGTTTCGTACCCCTGTGCAGATTTAAGTTGATGCGAAAGAGATCTTACAGCCTGCAAAGCCTAACAGATTTACTCTCATGTCCCTTGCAGAAGTTTGCCAACCTCTGAAATGTAATAAATCAAGTAGCTATTAAAAATTTTTTTTTTGACATAGGAAAAGATCATAAAAGGAGTCAGCTTAAATTTTGCTTATTGCCATGTGGTTACTTTCAAAGCCTTTGTTGTTGTACAGTTGCTAAGTTGTCTCTGACTCTTTGTGACCCCATGGACTGCAGCACACCAGGCTTCTCTGTCCTTCACTATCTCCAAGAGGTTGCTCAAACTCATGTCCATTGAATCAGTGATGCCATCCAGCCATCTCATCCTCTGTCGTCCCCTTTTCCTCCTGCCTTCAATCCTTCCCAGCATCAGGGTCTGGCATTTTTTTTGTTTGTTTTGCTGTTTACCTTATAGGAAATAAGGATCAGTGGTAGCTTAATTAATTCAAGCAATATCTTTTGTGCTCTGAATAAATTATATAGTTACTTCCTTGAAAAATATTATACTTGGAAACAGTTAGTTCAGTCCCTTAAGTTGAAGCATTTGACATGTTGTGTTTTGAATTTCTGACTCTAAGGAGGAGGAATGCCTGTGTAAAGGCACTGACCCTAAAGGAGGATACCTAGAAGAATTCTTCAAGATTCAGTGACTTTGCCTAATTTACAGTGAAAAGCAAAAATGAGTATGTTATTCCACCTAATGGAATGTGCATTACAGGTAATATAATCACTGTAGTGTTTCATTTAATTACAAAGTTAAAAAAGACCCTTCAAATTCTTTAGCCTCCTTCTTCTAAAGAGCCCTATTTCGTCTTGTTCTCATTTTAGAGATAAGGACTCTGACCCTGGGAAAGATTAAATAATGTGCACCCACCTGGATTTCCATCTACGACTGGGTAAACTGATAGTTGAGCCACAGCAGTGAACAGTGTCATTCTTGCTATAACCTGGGTGGATTCAGAGAGTTTGGAGAAAAGAAAAGGATGATAGTGTGTGTGCATTTGGGCAGTTGTTCTTGCAGAGTAAATTATTTTATCAGTTGTTTTTAGACACTTTTGTAAGATTATGTTAAGTGTAATTTCATTTCCCAAAATTAATAGTATTTTCATTTCAATAGTCTTCATGCTTGCAAAGTTGGAAATTGATCTGTTAAGGTAATCTATTTAGATAAGGACTTACTTTCCAATGGGATATGGACTACATTGTTTGTTAAAAGAGTAAGGGAAGATTGCATTATATGATAGATTACATAGACTATCAGATTATCTGTCAGATCTATCAGATTATCAAATTCTAAGGTGGAAGCCACAACAGAAATTCTCACACCCGTTTTTATAGTAGGCTCTTCTGCTTCTAATGAGAATGGTGCTTTAAAATGTGGAGAACTTAAATCTTTTCACATCTCAAAAATTCATAAAGATAATACAAAAATACCAATTTTTCTCATTTAAAAAATGTTTGTAATGCCATATCATTTCAGAAATGTGAAGCACAATAGCTGATGTAGTAGGTTAGTGAGAGTAACCAAATCTGTAGCATGGTTGATGGTTACCTTTTAAATAGATATTAAAAACATGGCAGTATTTTTGAAAATATAATACCAATGTATATTCTTAAAAAACTCGTCTTTTTAAAGAAAATTCTGTATTTAGTTCATTCTTATTGTGCCCATCATTTACATAAATTTGAACTTTTGTCTTATATAAAACAAATTTATTCTTTGAAGTGAAGTGAGAGTCACTCAGTGTCTGACTGTTTACGACCCCATGGACTATACAGTCCATGGAATTCTCCAGGCCAGAATGCTGGAGTGGGTAGCCTTTCCCTTCTCCAGGGGATCTTCCCGACCCAGGGATTGAACCCAGGTCTCCTGCATTGCAGGCGGATTCTTTACCAGCTGAGCCACCAGTGTAGTAGCTCAGCCGTGTCCGACTCTTTGCGACCCCATGGACTGTAGCCTACCAGGCTCCTCCCTCCATGGGATTCTCCAGGCAAGAATACTGGAGTGGGTTGCCATTTCCTTCTCCAGGGGGATCTTCCCAACCCAGGGATTGAACTGGGGTCTCCCGCATTGCGGGTGGATGCTTTAACCTCTGAGCCATCAGGGAAGCCCAGTAATACTGGAGTGGGTAGCCTTTCCTTTCTCCAGTGGATCTTCCCAACCCAGGGATCAAACCAGGATCTCCTGCATTGCAGGTGGATTCTTTACCAACTGAGCTAGAAGGGAAGCTCTTATTTTTATATTCTTTAGGCACAGTCAGAAAGGAAAAACTTTGAGTTCATTTAGTTTTTCGTATTTTTCCCCTTTTGTTTCAAAGCGAAACCAGAAAAGCGATGTAAGATCTAGTCATTTTATTCATCATAAATTTTATTGCTCTGCAAGTTCTGTTCACCAACTTCAAACATTTTAAATTCTAAATTTTAACAATTATTGATAATAAAGGAACAGGTATATCTCACTTTTAGAAATATTTTAAGTTTTCTTGTAAGTTATTTACTTTAGTCATTCTAGATCCTCCGTGATGGAAATTTCTGGTTTAAAAAGATTTACATAATTTCCTTCTTATCTTAAAACTCCTTCCATAATACACAAATGTCAGAGTAAGCCTCAAATTGTCAGGCTACAATTGAAAAGATAAAGTTTGCTTGCATTTGCAAGAGTTGGAACTGAAATGACCGTCAATTTAAAGCATAAAGGTAAACAGACTGTGTAAAACAAAATGTGTTATCCTCAGCAGAGAAGCTTGTTGCTTGATAAAGTTAACATTTTCCTCTAAAGTGGCTAATAAATAAAACCAGCCTCTTAACATTTCAGACATAGTATCATTTTCATGGAAAAAGGTGTTTTTCACATGTGTAGAATATTACAGTAAGCTTAATAAAGGGTGTTTGCAAAATTCACTCCTGAGTTTAGTTTTGGTCCATGTCCTGTAATAACCAGGAGAGATGACCTGGTGTGTTGAGTGAGAGGTGGAAGATGTGGGCTCTAAGATTCTTTGCCATTGAGGATTCTGCAATGTAGAGAGAATCTGCTAATAGACAGCAGAGTTGGTGCATTGATGTTTTCCATCTTCTTCCTGCCCGGCCACTCCTGAGCGTGAGAGGAGCTGGTCAGCAGGGTGCCCAGCAGGAGAATGTGTCCCCGGGAGGTGCCGAGCCTGCAGGCCCCAAGATGCTGTGGCGGATGGCTCTGCGCTGCAGCGGCCAGCTGGCCCCTGGTTCCCATTTAGGTAGTACTGGCTGCATTTCCTGACAAGGTACACATCGACGTTTTTATAAATGACTTTTTGACCGCTGAGGGCAGTGGTTATTGTTGTCCAAGGTTTGAGACCTTGGCACTCCCATGGAACTGGCTTTCACTCTGTAGATGCTATTTTATTTTTTTCACTTTTTAAAAATTATTTTTATTTTTTTATTTTACAATACTGTATTGGTATTTTAGAAGAATCCAAAAGAGAACCTTGAGCAGGTTGCAGAGCCACAACACCTCCTTGATGCGATGAGAAACCAGTGCCGTTATGAAATGAGGAAACAGGCCTACATGTGCAAAAGTGGCTGCAGTGTGTGGCTGTCTTCTCACCTCTCTTGGTCCCCTCCGTGTTATGCCACACAGATTTCTCCTGGTTTGGAATTCGAGGTTATGTTCGCTCACTTTGCATATTGATCGTCTCAGCTAATCAGTAGCCTCAATTAATTGGGTTAGGTGAATAGGCATGCGTTTCCATTCTTGTTTTTGTTTTGGTGGAGCACAGCTGCCTGTGTTGTATGGTGTATAACTTCTGAGTGCCCACTGGTTTAATGTCAACTTGCTGGTGGGTGCAAGGGTGCCGAGAGTTCAATGGCATCAAGCAGATTTTAGCAAACAGCAGAAAATTTCATTGGAATATCCTTTTTTCTTGAAAAGACATTCTAACTTCTTGGGAGAACCTTCTTATATACTATTCTACACAAGCCAGGTGGACATTGTGTTTGGGATGTATACACCTCACAACACCTGTGGAGATATTTGTGCAGAGATGTTTAGCTTTTAAACAGTAGTTGCAGACCCTGAGAAACTTCACAATGCCGGGCTGTGTGGCTGGCTCTGCCTTTATCTACTGTCTTTCCTCAAATTTTTTTGCACACAAAATGCGTTCTCAAACCAGAAATAGTTCCACAGTGGCTTAATTTACATTTAAGAAGGCTTATTCATTTATCTTTGAAATAACAGACTCCCTTCCCCCAGTCTGAAGACGTGGAAGCCTCAGGGATTACAGGGAAATATGTATTTTCCACAGATGCTTAAAAAAATTCACAGGAAAATGAGGCCTGGGTTGGTGTGGTGGTGCTGAGGAAAAGGGCAGATGCGGATTCAGACTGCAGACCCGGAGGAGTCACCGCTGACCCTAGGCCACGGGCACTGCTTCTGTGCAGGCGGATTTCCACCCGGCCTGATGGTCCTGCACGAAGGGTTTCTGTTTCCTTTCCGAGAGTATATAGATCTGCCTGAGATGAACTCTTTCCACTTTTCTACGTCTGAAAAAGTCTTCATTTCATTTTTGTTTTCAAAATATGTTCTCCCACATTTTCGATGGACAGGCTTTCCTTCCGTGCTTTGAAGGTGTAGTTTCACTGTCTTTTCTTGCTTCAGTGTTTGCAGTGACAAGGTTATCATTGTACATAATGCATTTTTTCTCTTTTATGGTTCTGTCACTGCTTTTTAAGCAGTTTGAATAGATTTGCCTGGAGCGCTGTTTTCTTCGTGTTTCTTGTGTTTGGGATTTATCTAGTGTTTTGAACCTGTGAGTTTTTGTTTTCGTCAAATGTGGACAATGTTTAATCATTATTTCTTCGTTTGTTTTTCTCTGTCTCCCTCACCCTGCCCCGACTCTATTTCAGCAACTGTTAAGTTTCCGCAAGAGTCAGGCACGACTTGGTGACTAAACCACCACTATAAGTTTCCCAGAGCTAACTGGTGCTCTTTTTTATATCCTCCCATCTCTTATTTTTTTCATTGTACAGTTTCTATTTCTGTGTCTTTGGGTTCATTAATTCTTTTTCTTTTATGATGTGGGATCTGCCATGTATCTCATCCAATGGTCTTTTCATGTCAGACTGTAGTTTCAAGTCTAGAATTTGATTTGGGTCTTTGTTTTTAAAGTATGTTCCAAATATCTTAACAATTTCATCTTTCCTCTAGTTTCTTGAACACGCAGATTAATTATCACAGCTGTGTTAATGTCCTGCTCATTCTATCATCTGTATCACTTCTGCATCTGATTTCATTGCTTGGTTTTTATTTTTGTGACTGGTTTTATTTTTCTTCTTCTTTGCACACCTGTGCTTTTTCACCAGGTCATGTTGTGAATCTCATTTTATAAGCCTTTGAACACTTTTGTTCATTTTGAACTAAGACTTTCTACCCCAGCTGGTGACAGCAAGGACTGTTCCTGGACCACTTGGAGCTGCTTGGAGATTTTTCCCTGCTTTTTTCCAGGTAGTTCTTTCGCTGGCCTGGGTCATTTCCTTAGCAGAAGCCTCAGGGGACACTCCATTGGCCTCCTGAGCAGCTGGCCTCTGGGCAGCGCTCTCTGCGCTCTGCCCTCACACTGCCATAGCCTTTCTCTCCCGGGACCCTCAGCTCTGTCCCACACTGCCCTGGGGAGACCGAGGTCTCTGCCTGGTTCCCCATCCTGTCTGCAACCCCACCCTTTAGACAATAAAGTGGGCAGGCGTGGGGCTCACCTTGACTGTTGCTCTCTCGTAGCTTCTTTCTGTCCAGTGTCTGAAAATGAAAACAAGTTTTTAAAATTGTATTTTGTCCCAGCTTCTTCTTTGTTTCAAACAGGAGAATAAATCCTATACCTTTATTCCTCTTGGTAAGAAGTAGAAGTGGACTATCATTTTTGGAAATGGAATTATACTTTGTCTTTTCTAAAATTCCAGTGCAGAGATTAATAGTGTGTTTTGCTGGTGTTCCACAGCCAGAGAGTAAATAGTACAAGGTCTCAGAGCAGCATATTCCCCTGTGTTCAAAGAAAAATAAAGACAGCCCAGTATTCAAAAAATAGCTTGTTTTAATTTAAAGTGGAACATAATGAGTATTTTTTCCTCAGTGTTCAAGTCAGATTGATTGTAGATAAATCAAAAGGCTTTGATATCATTAGCAAAGCATTCTTGCCAGCCTGGGGACAAATACAAGTGTTCTTGGAAGAGGTTAGTGGGTGTGCTTAGGGCCTCCTTGTTATTTTCCCTCCCTTTGAATGGATAAAGAAGCTTATTTATTTTTATAGTAATGTTTCCTCAAAGTGATTGTTAGCAACAGTAGAACATAACACTCTACATTTCAAAGCAGGAACACTCTGAGCTTTGCTCTTGGCCCAGGGCATGATATCCAAACTACAGAAGCGTTTAACAAGGAAAGAAGCTGAGGCTCCTGTCTCCTGACTTGTTTTTTAAGTGTGGTTGATGCCATGCTCTTGTTAGAGGATAGTCGACACTGAGGCACCGGGGGGCTTGTACACCGCCTCCTGTGCCAGTGTCTGCGCACGCCAGGCGGGCACTGTGGCTGTCATGCTGCCTCCTGTAACGGTTTGCTCTGCGTGCTGGGCACGTGTGTCTGCTGCAGAGGCGCCCTGCCAGATGCTGTGTGCCTGTGAGATGGGCATCTTCCAGCCCGGGCCTCAGTTTCCGGCGT
Source organism: Nanger dama (assembly GCA_917880005.1). Classification (NCBI taxonomy): domain Eukaryota; kingdom Metazoa; phylum Chordata; class Mammalia; order Artiodactyla; family Bovidae; genus Nanger; species Nanger dama. Next base: position 2,412,730 of record CAKJTW010000044.1, on the reverse strand, counting down.
CACAGGGTGGAGGCCAGGCCTGGGCAGGCCCGCGGAGGCTGGCGGCGTTCCTCTGGCCGAGGTGCGTCCAGGAGCCATGTGCACTCTCCCTGCGTTCCCGATGCCTGTGACGTCTCCGTGTTCCTGTGTCTCTTCCTCTCCACAGTCTCTCAAGTGCCTTTTGATTTTCTTTCTGATAAAACTTCAGAGGGCTTTCCCACTGATGCTTTGCTCTTGCCACAAACACTTGAGAAGTGGGAGGGGTGGTGGTGCCATCCTGCCTTTCGGAGCTGGCATGGTCTCTCGGGGGCGAGTCCCTGGGGGCTCCGGCAGCCCCGCCGTGAGCATTGTCTTCCTCCTGTCTCTTCCCTGTCTGTCTCCATCTCCTGTCTCTCTCAGTTTCTGCCCCTCCTTTCTTCCCCCAGTGTCTTGGGGGACACTTTGCTCTCTCTCGCCCAGGACCTGGCCAGTCAGCGGTTTTCCTCTGGCCCTCTCCCTCTGCGTCCCCAGCCCTGTGTCTGCGGAGAGCCAGCAGGAGCCCGGGCGCTCCTTGTCTGCCCGGGACGGCCCGGCAGCCCCTGCTCCAGGTCCACACACTGTCCCTGATGCTTACCTGCCCCAGCTCCTGGGTCCCACACAAACTGACCCCTCTGGGAGCTAATCTCACTGGACCCCATTGCCTGGTGGCCTCAGGGTGTTAATGGGTTGTAATGAACACAGAGGAGTGAAATTCCTGCTGATGTGGTCTCAGGGCCCTGTGACCCCTGCGGGATGACTTAGGTCCTCCACCTCATGTAGACACTCTGCACTTCTGACTTCCGTGCAGTTCAGTCAGTCAGTCGTGTCCAACTCTTTGCGACCCCATGGACTGCAGCGTGCCCGGCCTCCCTGCCCATCACCAACTCCCAGAGCCTACCCAAGCTCATGTCCATTGAGTTGATGATGCCATCCAACCACCTCATCCTCTGTCATCCCCTTCTCCCACCTTCAGTCTTTCCCAGTATCAAGGTCTTTTCCAATGTGTCAGTTCTTCGAATCCGGTGGCTAAAGTACTGGAGTTTCAGCTTCAGCATCAGGCTTTCCAGTGACTTCAGGTCAGGGTCATTGCTGCTTCTCTGCTTCTGTGAGGCTGCGGTTAAAGGGAGGACTGTGCTGCACTCGGCTTCCAGACGTAACTGTGGTGCATCTTTGCACAACTCGCCTCCCTGGCTTTAAGGAAGAATTGCTGACCACCCAGTGGTTGCCCCTGGATCCTAGGAATGGTACTTTCTGTGGAAGGCTTTTCCATCTGAGCCGAGCAGACCCTGGCCAGGACTGTTTGCACTGTTTGCAGACTGGCACAAGGATTGCTTGCTGTAGGCAGGTAAAGCCCCGTGGACATAGAAGCTGAATTTAGATTGGCTGCTGTTTTCTTTGAGCATCTTTCATCGTGTATTTTAAAAAGTATTTATTTATTTGTTTTTGGCTGCATTGGATCTTAGCTGCAGCACACAAGACCTTTGCTGTGGTGCGTGGGCACATGGGCTTTGTTGCTTCCTGGCATGTGGGATCTTAGTTTCCCAATTACGGCTCAAACCTGCGTCCCCTGCATTGGAAGGCAGATTCTTAACCACTGGACCACCAGGGAAGTCTCCGTCATGCATTTTTAACTTGCAAAACAGTCTGTGCTGAGAGCTCTGTTGGCATTGTTACACTTTGAAAACAAGCAAATACACACACACACACACACACACACACACACACACACACACACACACCCCCCCCCATGCACACACACATATGTATATGCATTCCCAGAAAATCTTTCATTTGAAGAAACCATAAAATATGCAGGTGAGAGGACTTGTCTGTCCAAGCAGAGCACACTGATCGGGCTTGAGTCCTCCATTTGGTGATATTCCCTCCCTGCCCTCCTGCTCCAGGCACGCCCCCCCACCCCCCACTGCCCTCCCCACCCCACTGTCCTGTTGGGTGAGCACAGACAGGAAGTCAAGGAAATGTGAACGGGGTCATTGGACTTTTGGCAGCAGGTCTCATTAGAAAGTGAACAGGGAATGAATTCGGGAATGATTTTCTGGGCCTGACCTCCTCGTTTCTCAGCACCACCCCTTACCGTAACACTTAGGGACTTACAGAGAATTAGTGTAAAGTGATGGGGAAACTGCCATCGAGCCTTCATCTCTAGGTGATAACTCTGACTTTCAAGAGTAGACGCTAAATACACATTGTCATTTTGGGGGAGAAAAGTTTCTTCAAAAATTAATTTCTTGCGTCAGAGGTCTGCTGTTCCTGTCCTCGATCTGCTTGGCGTGCGTGCAGTCTGCAGTGCGGGTGGCCCCGAGGCAGGCCGCTTCTGTGCCGGCGGCCAGCCCACATCTGGCCACCCGGGAGCAGCGCAGTGGCGGCAGAGCTGGGCGTGCAGGCCTGGGAAGGGGCGCCCGCCCGCTCTCCTTTCCTCATTCCTATTTCAGGACTTTTAGCAGCAAGTCCTTGGACTTCCCTGGTGGCTTAGATGGTAAAGAATCCGCCTGCAATGTGGGAGACCCAGATCCAATCCCTGGGTCGGGAAGATCCCCTGGAGGAGGGCATGGCAGCCCACTCCAGTACTCCTGCCTGGAGAATCCCTGAACAGAGGAGCCTGGTGAGCTACAGTCCGTAGGGTGGCAGAGGCAGACAACTGATTGACTAATGCTTTCACCTTCCTAATGCTTAAATTAGAACGTGCTGCTCATGTTAAATATGAACGGAGGTCATGGAGACGTCTTCCTGCCTCTCCACATCCACGTGATTAGCACTGTTCTCCACACGTGGTGCGTCTGAGGGACTGTGCGTGAGTCTGAGGGTTTCCCAAGAAGGAAGGGAAAATGAGTGCAAGTAAAAATGTTGAAAGCAGATATTTAATTATGTCCTACTTGAAGACAGACTTTACCGTGACAAAAAGCCATTCTTGTATAATATGCCTTGTGTTAATGTTAACTCGCAGCACATTTGTGAAGTCGATGGAGTTCTCTCGGTTTGTTGTTCATTTGATTTTTTTTTCTCTTTGGTTTTAAAAGAAATGTCATAATTTTGAGAAAGTGAGAGTGAAGTACGAGTCCTCATCCCTCTGCTGTGCAGCGATGGTCCCTGATGCCCTCCCATCCTGCCTGTGTGGGAGGTGCAGGCCTTACAGACCGCCTCCTGAACCCATCTCTTGGGGGCTTCTCCCCTGTGGCGTGGGGCTGACCCCATCCCGCACTCAGCGAGGCTCTCTTGGGGGTGGTCCCACTTACTGCTCCCCACTCTCCCATCTTGGCTGCCCAAGGTGCTGTTACTTCAGAGTGCAGACTGTCTCAGTGCTCAGGAAGCTTGTGCGGGGCCCCGGCTTCAGAGGACACGAGCGGGCACTCTCCCACGCAGCCGTCATGCCTCCCTTCCCTGCCACTGTCCCGCCTTCTGTAAGGACACTGTTGCCCACTGCCGGCCTCTCTGCACAGCCACATCTCATGGCCCGTCAGTGAGCATCTCAAGTCCTCCGACACATCCATCTTCCCCAAACCCGGGAAAGTCTGAGCTGATGTGAGTGCTCATGAATCCCCCAACCTTTATTCCTGAAACCAAATGCCAGCTCATCCAAGCAACTTCTCCTAGGTTCCCCCAAAGAATAGATAGCGTTTGACATAAAAATACTGTAGTTTCAGGCTGGTAACCCAATAGGGGAAAATCCTGGCATAAAAATGCCTGTATTGGGAGTCACTAGTTCCTTATACAAATGGCAGCCCACTCCAGTGTTCTTCCCTGGAGAATCCCAGGGACAGGGGAGCCTGGTGGGCTGCCGTCTGTGGGGTTGCACAGAGTTGGACACGACTGAAGCAACTTAGCAGCAGCAGCAGCAGCAGCATTCCTTATACAAGCAGTCTTCTCCTCTGGGGTTCAGGAAACAAACAGGAGAATGTTTCCATGGGAGTTGGTGGATCAGTTGTGCTGCAGTGTAGGTATCCCTCACTTTTTGAAAACGTACGTCCTAAGATAATTGCTTCTTCATTTGTGCCATTTCGGATTAAGAAAGTACACGTAGGAATACCCTACTTTTAGATAGTGGGGGCAGTCTCCATCCTTTTTTGCTCATTTCACCATTAATTTATACCTAGCTGCTTCATTCAGAATTCCCTGTAGCTCAGTAAGACTATAGTGATACCTCGAAGAAAGCAAATGCTACAATGAGAAGAGACCCTATAACTAGGAAGTAACCTTGTCACTCAGGGGTGACTCATGGTGGAGTTATTTTCATATTGTGAAATGAAGGCTTTGTTCACGTAGTACAGCAGGGAAACTAACAAATTAGGGACTGTCTGCTCTCAGCCTGCTGATATATTTGGCATTTGAGAAAGTAAATAGAACCCATTTAACTTGCCGTTGCTGCTGCTGCTAAGTCGCTTCAGTCACGTCCGACTCTGTGTGACCCCATAGACGGCAGCCCACCAGGCTCCCCCGTCCCTGGGACTCTCCAGGCAAGAATACTAGAGTGGGTTGCCATTTCCGTCTCCAACGTATGAAAGTGAAAAATGAAAGTGAAGTCGCTCAGTCGTGTCCGACTCTTCAGGACCCCATGGACTGCAGCCCACTAGACTCCTCTGTCCATGGGATTTTCCAGGCAAGAGTACTGGAGTGGCATGCCATCGCCTTCTCCGATTTAACTTGCAGTATTATTTAAATAGTGATTGCATACTGCTTTTTTTTCTTGGTAGTATGTTCTACTGTGGTCTTCCTCAAAGAAATCATTTAGTTGCACTTTTCACCTTCACCTCCACTATTAGCAAATTTGTACAGACGTCACTTCAGAGTCCCACTTGGCGCCAGTAAGAGTTTTTCTTAAAAATATTTGGTTAATTAGGACTTCATTTAAAACCATCGCCCCACAAAGAAGGCTTGACCGCTGCAAGATTCTCAGAGCATTCATCCGTCCATCAGCAAAGCCAGCTCTGCCCCTTGAGAGGCCAGGCCCTGGTGGAGTGAGGAGTTGGCAGCATGAGGGGCAGCCTGCTCTGTGCCCACGGCCAGCTGCAGTGGGTGATGAGCCTGTGGTTATCCTGCACTGTGCCCGCGGCCGGCAGGGAGGGTGAGGTACCTGCAGGCAGCCTGCTCTGTGCCCGCCACCGGCTGCAGTGAGTGAGGAGCCTGTGGACAGCCTGCACGGTGCCTGCGGCCGGCAGGAGGGTGAGGAGCCTGCAGTTATCCTACACTGTGCCCGCGGCCAGCCGGAGGGTGAGGGGCCTGCTGACAGCCTGCTCTGTGCCCGCAGCCGGCTGCAGTGGGTGAGGAGCCTGCCCACCAGCCCTGCCTGCTGTGGGTGCTCCGAGCCCAGGTTCTTGGTCCCCTCGAGTGTTCCGAGGTGCTCGGTGGTGGAGAGAACATGGCATTTGGAGTGATTCTTCCTGAAATATGTGACGATTCCACCGCGTGAAGAAACAAGTAATGGGTGTTTTCCTGATCTCACAGATGAGGTGGCCCTTCTTTGAAACTCCTGAGCGCTTTTCCTTTGTCCACCTTCTGTTACCTCCTGAAAGCTTACCTCCCAGCCAGGGTAGAGGCGTCTGTCTGATGGAGACTTGGGTGCCTTGAAGGGTGGGCCTCAGTGGAAATGGGCCATTTAGATGCGATGAGAAAGCACATTCTGTCCCTGCAGTTCTCCTGGTTTGGGGTCAGGGGCTTTCTTGGTTGGGGGGAGGGCAGAAAGTGCATCAGGCCGGCTATTCCTTCTGTATTATTAAATAATTAGAAGATAATTATGTTTAGCAGTTTTCAGTTGCTTCTTCTCAAAGCAGTAAAGGGATTTTCTAAGAATTCAGGTGTCTTGGGAAAGCTATTTGAAACAATTAGCAGATGTGCTTCTCATCTTTGATTCTGAAATACCTTTCCCTCCAGTCTCTGCTTGGGAATTAAGGGTTTTGCAGGTTCTCTTTTTTTCTTTTTAGTAAAGGTAGAAACTTGTTTTCATGAAGCAAATTGTGAAATGTTTGCCGATTCCTAGAGCTCGGTGAGTTTTGGAAAGGGTGGTAGTCCAACCTTCCTTTTGTAACCTATGGATTTAGCATTTCTTTGTGTTCTGCCCCAGAAGGGCCACATAAACCTTCAGCCTGTGGTGCCAGGGGGGTGCTTGAGTGGGATGCAGCCCATGGGTGTTGAGCTCCAAGACTTTGACTTTTATCTGGGACCTGTTCTTATGTACATGCATTATATTTCCCATCAAAATCTGTAAGTAGGCAGCTCATTGCTGTTCTGACCCCAAAATAGCACAAAAGTACATATTGGGTGTGCTGCAGGGGGTGGGACCATGTTTTGGTGAATGCTACTATTGAAACATTATGATAAAATGCTTTTTGTTCAGGAGGCAGCATCTCTTCTGCTGGATCGGAACCCTTGTACGGCAGGAGGAGCTCGGTGCAGTGGGGACCCTGGGGCCAGCGTGTGCTGGGCCTTGGCAGATTGCATCTGCACTGACTCCTAGGGACTCCACTGGCCATTCTAAACTAGCGGGAGAAGTCCTGCCGAGCGAACATCCAGCAGGTTCCTGTGGGCCTGTGCCTGGATGTGGAGGTTGATTCCCTCGCGACTTTTTCCTGCATCTTGTCACTGTTAGCTTGCCACACCTGCTGCGGGTGCCTGATAAGATTTCAAAACAGAACTTTACTTTTCCCACATTTCCCTCTTTCTGCTTTCCAAACCCAAGATGTATTACAATTTGAGCAAATCTAAAAAGCCAGTATTTAAATTGCTGGTATTTTTATAATGTACTTCTAAAGGATATACCTTTATACTGGGCTGGAAGAAGCACAAGCTGGAATCAAGATTGCCGGGAGAAATATCAATAACCTCAGATATGCAGATGACACCACCCCTATGGCAGAAAGTGAAGAGGAACTAAAAAGCCTCTTGATGAAAGTGAAAGAGGAGAGCGAAAAAGTTGGCTTAAAGCTCAACATTCAGAAAACGAAGATCATGGCATCCAGTCCCATCACTTCATGGGAAATAGATGGGGAAACAGTGGAAACAGTGTCAGACTTTATTTGGGGGGCTCCAAAATCACTGCAGATGGTGACTGCAGCCATGAAATTAAAAGACGCTTACTCCTTGGAAGAAAAGTTATGACCAACCTAGATAGCATATTCAAAAGCAGAGACATTACTTTGCTGACTAAGGTCTGTCTAGTCAAGGCTATGGTTTTTCCTGTGGTCATGTATGGATGTGAGAGTTGGACTGTGAAGAAGGCTGAGCGCCGAAGAATTGATGCTTTTGAACTGTAGTGTTGGAAAAGACTCTTGAGAGTCCCTTGGACTGCAAGGAGATCCAACCAGTCCATCCTGAAGGAGATCAGCCCTGGGATTTCTTTGGAAGGAATGGTGCTAAAGCTGAAACTCCAGTACTTTGGCCACCTCATGCGAAGAGTTGACTCATTGGAAAAGACTGATACTGGGAAGGATTGGGGGCAGGAGGAGAAGGGGACGACAGAGGATGAGATGGCTGGATGGCATCACAGACTCGATGAACGTGAGTCTGGGTGAACTCTGGGAGACGGTGATGAACAGGGAGGCCTGGCGTGCTGTGATTCATGGGGTCGCGAAGAGTCGGACACGACTGAGCGACTGAACTGAACTGAACTCAAAAGATACACCACATGTATTATTCAACTATTTACACACTTTTTTTTGTTTTTTACTCTATATATTTAATATTCAAAAGTATGTACTGGGAAAAATCTGGTTTGATCCCAGGGACAGTTCTGAGAGATGACTCACCTGTGTCATTTGCCATATTTTACAGATAATATGACGTACGTTCAGGTTCATAGTAGTCGGGTGGCTTATCCAGGCACATGCCCTCAGTGGAGACAGAGGCCGGTTTGAACACTTCAGTCTTTGTAGATCTCAGGCTCTTTCTATTCAACTTCCACACATGCCAGCTGTCCTTTAGTATGTCTGTGTGTACCCATACACGTGTAGGGAGTGTGCACCCCCAACACCTACAGACACACCACACACACATCCTGCTCACCCACATCTCGGGGCAGGGCAGCGTGAAGACAGAGCAGCCGTGTAGGTACTGTTAAGGTGCATGTGGGCCCACCTCTGGGCGGTCTGCGCCCCCAGTCTGCACTCGCAGAAGCCAGGACCGTGGAATCGTCTTGTGTGGTCCAGGCTGATTGTGCTTCGTCCTGGGCTTTCTGAGTCACTGCCGGGTTTATCGAGCACTGCTGCTGTGCTCACTGTGGCTTGTCTTGGCCTTACAGGCAGGACGCAGCACTTTAGAACCTGAGGGTCACATCTTTATGGAATAGGTGCTGGTGACAAGGGCCCTTGGGAGTGGGGACTGAACTTCACCTACCAGGGGATACATTGTGGCCAAATCCTTATTCTCACCGACTATCTGAGGCAGAGCAGCTTGGGTTGTTTGTGTGGGTTTCATGGCAGTGGCAACCCACTCCAGTACTCATGCCTGGAAAATCCCATGGACAGAGGAGCCTGGTGGGCTGCAGTCCGTGGGGCTGCTAAGGGTCCGACACAACTTAGAAACTTCACTTTCCTGCATTGGAGAAGGCAATGGCAACCCACTCCAGTACTCTTGCCTGGAAAATCCCATGGATGGAGGAGCCTGGTGGGCTGCAGTCCGTGGGTCGCTAAGAGTCGGACACGACTGAGCGATTTCACTGTCACTTTTCACTTTCATGCATTGGAGGAAGAAATGGCAACCCACTCCAGTGTTCTTGCCTGGAGGTTCCCAGGGACAGGGAGCCTGGTGGGCTGCCATCTATGGGGTTGCACAGAGTCAGACACGACTGAAGCGACTTAGCAGCAGCAGCAGCATCACTCTCTATCAGGAACTCTCCAAGGTGGGCGCGTTGCTCTAGGGGATGCAGTCCTCATGTCTGAGGAGCAGAGAGGAAGCATGCAGACACCCAGAGGGCATGAGGGCGTCTCCGGCCTCTCGATCCCTGTCGCACCTCGTCCCCTAGCACAGAGCACAGCAGAACCAGTAGACGCAGAGTGAGTGAACCAGCGAGTGAGCAAGTGAAAGGAAGGTTACCCAGTGTGCCAGGTGCAGTACAGGGTTTGAGGGACCATGCGGCAGATGTACCTGAGGGACAGGAAGTGGAGGGGAAGCACAGGCCACAGAGGCATGGCCTGGTCGCCTTCCCACACCATTGACTCCTGTCTGACCACAGGCTGCTGTGTCCAGGGTCAGGGGGGATGTGTTCCTGTGGCTCGGTCTTGCTTTGTGTCAGAAACTATCCCCCACACAAGGATCCCTTGGCCATGAGGGCGTCAGGTGGGAGCTGACTTCTGGGCACATCCCACTGAATAGTGGCCACACCCTCCTCACATTTAAAGTGAAGTTACTCAGTCATGTCTGACTCTTTGCTACCCCATGGACTGTAGCCTACCAGGATCCTCCATCCATGGGATTCTCCCAAGCAAGAGTACTGGAGTGGGTTGTCGTTTCCTTCTCCAGGGGATCTTACCAACCCAGGGATCAAACCTGGGTCTCCCACTTTGTAGGCAGATACTTTACCATCTGAGCCACCAGGGAAGTCCCATCACATATAAAATGCACTTTTACCTGACCCCTGTTCATGACTTGTTTCAGGCAGCATAAAGCATTTGCTTTAGGACCTAAACACATCCAGTTTCTAATCCGCAGGACCTGTGGGTATTTTCATGGCACAGTGCAGTTCAGGTGGCTCATCAGATGACCTGCAGATAAGGAGATTATCTTGGTTTTTCTGGGTGGACCCATTATAATCCCAGGGATTCTAAGGTGGAAGAAAAAGCCAGGAGAGAGCCAAAGAGATGGAACTCAGTGATTCCACTTGGCCTTGAAGGTGGAGGGAGAGGTCACAGGCCAAGGAGGGAGTGGGCCTGGAGACTGGAAAAGGCAGGGAGATGGGTTCACCCCAGGAGCCTCCAGAATGGGAGGCGGCCCTGCAATGCCTCGGCTCTAGCTCAGTGAGCCCAGTGCTGGGATTCTGATCTCCAGGTGATAAATTTGTGGGGCTTTAAGCCACTTTGTTTGTGTTAATATGTTACTGCTGCCAGAAGAAACTGGTTCTTGCTCCCAGGCTGTGACTCAGGGCGTGAGAGGCCTGAGAGAGGCGGCCTCCTGTTCCCAGCCTGGTGGTCAAGGAGCAGAGCCCAGCTCTGTGCTGCAATGTTAAAACAGCATGGCCTGAGCTTCAGAGATGGGTATATGTGATGTCTGTGTGGTGCACTTTGCCCGACTTCTGTTCTGTTCTCAGAGGACAAGCATACAGTTGGAGAGTTCCCAAATAACTTTTGGCCCAAAAGCAACATCTTACTGACTTGAAACAGGAAAATAACTTTGAAAGTCTCCCTGATGAACAAAGACGCCTTTGTCAGAGTCAGCCACGCGCCCCAGTCATGTGGCGCACGTGTTCCTGGTGCTGGTATAAGAGTGTGCCTGAAATCCCTCCCTTTGGAACACAGGGAGGGTCTCAGCCTTTGGCCCGGGCAAGTGGTGCTGCTCGCCAGGAATGGAGGTGCGCTGCTGAGTGGCCTCTGTATCCAACATGTGGGGTTCAGAGGTCAGTAAGGGGGTGTTCCCCATGGCTGTTGGAGGTGCCTCTTCCACCTGGTGGTGTAAAAGGACTGAAGCTGGGTTCGCCATAGGTACAGCCGTGGCAGGGTGCTTTATAGAGCAGAAAGGTGTGATTTCCTTAGAAGCAAGCTGTTCCTTTTAAAATGAGCACGTTGAGGCCTGATGAATGGGGAACTAAGGGTGAGAGGCGTTGGCTGCCTGGGAGGTGAGTCTGAGCCAGCATTCCGAGGCTCCTCTGGAGACTTGCACCCTGCGGAGCTGAGCTCAGTTCTGCACCCTCTCTCCAGCCCCGTGGTGCAAGCGTTGCCACTCTTGTCCCTCTTCTGCAGATGAGGACCCAGGCTCAGACACACACCTGGTGGTATAACATGAGATGCTGACCCTGGGGTTGACCCTGGGCTCCGGAAGCTGCAGGCTGAGTGGCCTAAGATCCCGGTGTGCGCAGGACGGTACGTGTGGCCGGATGCCCCAGAGCACCTCTGTGCCCCTGGGGTCATGACACTCACGGGACTGCCCTCCCTGGCTGAGGGGAGGCCGTCACCCCAAAGAGTTTTCATTTGTTAAAATAAGTTCCCTAAGAGGGGACAGTAAGGCTTGGAGAACCGCACTCTGAAAAGGGCACTCAGGGACAGCCTCTAGTGGACTGACAAAGTTTATTATCTAACTGTGCAGTTTTATAATTCTCAGGGAATAGAGCATAAGGCAGACTTGCATGTAGCCATTCCAGATAAACATTAAAGCATTCAAGCATAAAATACAGTTCCCATCGCCCAAGACATAACATAGCTTTGGTGAAACTCTAAAGGGAGTCTTATCATGAAACAACTGTCCTTGCTCTCAGAAACAGGTGGTCAGAAGGAAGCCTTCGAACACCTCAAGGCCGGGTGTATAACCCTTCGTTATCCATTCCCAGCCTCAGGTGCTCGGTGAACGCTCATAATCCTTTCTTATGCTCATTCCAGCTTCCAGCCTTCATCATGAGTGGAGCAAATACATTTTCAGTATTTGCTTAAAGCCTTCCAGCTCCTCCACAGGGGACACCTTTTCCCTTCACGCAGAGTGACGACTACCCCCTCCTATGTGTGGCCGGAGCTCTAAGGGGGCAGGGTGAGGATGGTGTGTCACCAAGTTACTCAGATACTCAGATAGATCACAAGTGTGGACTCGACTTCTGTAAAAGCACGTGGGCTCTGCTGTTGTTGAGATGCTAGGAATAAAATAAAACTGAAAAGTAAAGAGTTCAGTAAGGTGAGAAATAGTTGAAATAGACATGTAGTGGTGTTTGAAATAAAATGAACTGTATTCGGACACATAGGAAGTCTCCCCAGCGCCGCAGAGGGGCTGCCTGACAGGTGCCCCGTGCGCTGACAGTCTGCATCACTGCAGCATCTGGGGAGGCCCTCGGGGTGCCTGGTGCAGGTGCCAGCCAGTGGCAGGACACACCCGCTGAGTGGGGTTTTGTCCTCGTGATCTGGAGACTATTCTCCGGATGTTGGTCATCAGTCCCCTGTGGCCCAGGAGACCTGGAAGCTGTCTTCCCAGATAGGAATTGCATTCTGTGGGAAGGAGAAAAGCCTTTCTCCTCCTGCTGGTGGGAATCTGCTGTGTCCTGAGCTGCCCCCTCTGTGACCGGTGCCTGCTGAGGGACGTCCACAGGTGCAGGCGGCGGGTCGGCCCTTCTCCTGACAGTGACCTGCTCAGAGGTGTCCCTGGGCCTGGGGGTGCCTGTCCCAGCTTTCCTGGCAGCTGCTCATGCTTGCGAGAAGCCTCATTCACAGGTGTGTGCCCTGTGAATTTTTTCCTGAAAAATGACATTTCTGAGTTACTAAAGTTTCAAGAGCCACTGACGGAGTTAGGCACCTGTCCAAGGTGAGTTTGAGTGAGTGCTGCTGCCCTTTCCACCCAGGAGGGCATTGTCCTGAGGCCCAGTTGGCACATCCCAGGGGCAGCAGGTGGGTTCCTGGCAGAGGACGCCTGTGCAGGGCATGTGTAGCTACAGCCACACCCAGGATGCCTGCCAGGCCAGGGGGTGCATGCCCTGTGGAGAGAACCAGGGAGGTCTGCAGAAGGGTGGGTGCAGACCCTCTCCGAGGTGAGCCAGCCCCACATGTGCAGGGTCAGAGCCCCTACCCTGCGGGTGGGAGCCCCACGTGCTGGGTGTGGTGTGTGCACGTGTGGGGTCTGATGGCCGTGGCCGTGGCCGTGTGCGGAAAGGAGCCTGTGACACTGTTCGTTGTGCCTGTCCTTTGGCTCCAACACAAACCCTTTCCACAGGTCAAATTTTTCCCAGTGGATTTCATGACATGTGACTTCAGTTAAGGAATAACATGGCTAAAGAAACATTTCCGGTAATATTGGGCAGTAATATTAGTGCTGGTACTTATCTGGCAGTCTTTGGGAAAATTAGTATTACTATCAATAGTGGTAAAGATAATGATGTATTACTGCAGCCAAAATAAAAATCGAATTCAATGGTATTTAGACTGTTAGAGGGATAAGCAAAAATCCAAAACCATTAACATGATTTCTGTTCCTATTTACAGGCCCTTTCAACCCCAAATTGCTGAGGTGGGTTCAGGGAAGACCCGTTTGTCCCACATCTCAGGAAGCTCCGTTAGGAGTGCAAATATGTCACGGTTGCATGTTCAGGACTGGACCAGCCGGGCGTTCCTCCACAGGCTGCGCGGCCTGTGGGGGGTCACCCTGAGGCGCTCAGCCTTGTGGAGCGAGCTCAGCCGTGTGACGCTGAGGCACTGCTGAGGTGGGGGACCCCCGGCTGGTTCAGCTCCTTGGAGGGGGTGTGCTTCTCAAATGTGCGTTTGTTTAGCATCAAAAGATATTCTGAATGTAACACGTAACCTATTCAATTTCTCGAAAAGAAAAAGAAAAAAATTTTTAAATAAAGATAGATGAGATGTGTGTGTGTGTGTGTGTGTGTGTGTGTGTGGGCTCTTTGCAACCCCATGGACTGCAGCCTGCCAGGCTCCTCTGGGCAAGAATACTGGAGTGGGTTGTCATGCCCTCCTCCAGAGAATCTTCCTGACCCAGGGGTTGAACCTGCATCTCTTGAGTCTCCTACATTGGCAGGTGGATTCTTTATCATTTGTGCCACTTAATTTAGTAATTCCCATTTCTTAGCATTTTTGCCCCAGTAACCTTAAACTGGAAAGCACAGGTTACTTTAGCTTCAAGCTTCCTTTCTCTGTGTGGTTTTGGAGCAGCTCTTCCCTCTTCCAGCCATGAATCTCGGGGTGTTGGCTTCACCCTTTTGACTCTTAGCATCTTCGTTCTTAAAGTGGGAGCAGCCTGCCTTCTCAGGGCACTGCAAGCACATCTGGTGACAGGGACCCTGCACCCGTGGCACAAGGAGAAGGGGGTCATCGGCATGGCTGAGCTCACTATATGTTGCCCGAGGAGGGGGTTAAGTCCGTTCTGAATTCCAGCACTGTTAATCGTTTTCAGAGAATTATTGGGTGAAATCAGTTTCCTGAAGTTGCTGTCACCATTATTGGGCCATTCCTGGAGGCAGTTGGGATTGGACTCCCAACCTGTGAGTTCCAGAGGTGTCTTCCACCACACAAACTTCAGAAATGTCCCTGGAGCATAGTCCATGTTTTACCACCCCTTCTGTTCTGGGGCTGAATCTTCTGAAGGACAGAGCTTCTTTGAGGCCATTCACTGTGCTTGCCATGACTGAGGGACATCTGCAATAAATACATTGTGGAGAAATGTTACTGCGATGCTTTTTAGGAGAACTTTATATGGAGAAGAGGTTGCTTGTGTGATTCCTCATTCTGCTTGGCGGGAGAACTAGCCTTGGTGTTGGTGAGGGAATGACCCAAGGTCCGTGCTTCTCCGTAAGCCTTGGGAGCACTCCCAGCAATACAGTGGGAGCAGACACCCCCGACACCATGCCCCAGCAGGTGGAAAAACTTCTCTAGCCTGTAGTCCCCTCAGAATGTCAGAAATGAGGGGACTTGTCATGAGTAAAGCCTTCTCATATTCAAAATTCAAATTCAGAGGAGCGGGGGCTCTGGCGAATCGGGGACCTGAAGTCAAACGTGTCTCCCACCCAACCTGCATGCTGGCTGGGTGGCCACGAGCCTCTGTGCACCTGGACTGGCCTGGGTCATCCGGGTCAATGGAGAGCAGCCCAGGCTCTCCCTTAGGCACTGGAGAAGAGCAACCGCGAGCCCTGAGTGGGTCCCACAGGGCTGAGTGTCTCGGAGAAAGCCTGAGCCTGCGGGGCTGCGGGCCCTCAGTGCGGATGGTGGTGTTGGTCTGTACAGTGCAAGAGCTGACGCTGACCCCAGGCTGGTTCTCACTCACCCTGAGCCTGCGGGGCTGTGGGCCCTCAGCGGGACGGTGGCAGTGGTGTCTGCAGGAGGAAAAAAAACTACCCGGACAGACTTGGTCCATTCGGGCAGGTACGCCACTCACCCAGTGCTCATTTCCCCATCCTCCATGTATAACTGGAATGCAGCGACTTAGTAAGTGGCAGAACCCACACGCTGTAGCTTGAACTGTATCCCCCAGAACCTCCCATGTTGAAGTCCTAAGCCCGTTATCTCAGAATGTCCCCTGGGTAGGAAATGACAGTTGCAAATGTAATCAGTTAAGGTTTAGGACAGGCCCTAATCTAACATGATTGGTGTCCCAGTAAAAAAGATAAATTTAGACCCAGAGACACACAGAGGAGAACATCTCAGGACGATGGAGGCAGAGATTGGAGTGATGTTTCTACAAGCCAAGGATCACCAAAGATTTCCAGAAAACCACCAGAAGCTAAGGGATGGACAGTGGGCAGGGGACAGAGTCTCCCTCACAGCCTCTATGGAGCCAACCAGGGAGAGCTGACTCTCGCCCCAGGCTGGTTCTCACTCACCCTGAGGCTGCGGGGCTGCAGGCCCTCAGCGGGACGGTGGCAGTGGTGTGTACCTGGAGAGCTGACACTGGCCCCAGGCTGGTTCTCTCTCACCCTGAGGCTGGGAGGAGCCTGGAGGGAGCTTCGTGCCCCCTGCTCTCCTGGGGCCTGCCTCACTGTCAGCAATGAGGACCTGCCATCATTTCAGCAAGTAGAGCAGAGCCCAAACACACCAACCAAGAACAGTGACTGTTCCTTTGCAGGGGCCTAGCGACCAGGGGAAAGGAAGGTGGTTTGAGCAGAGGGAACTCATACCCAGAGAAACAGCTGCTGAGGAAGGGACCACAAAGAATGACTCACAGGAGCTCAGGGAGCAGTGAAACTTCAGAGGGGAACTGGGGAGGATAGAGCTGAAAATAGGGACAAATCCTATAAAAGTACCTAGGAGTGAACTGCACAAGAAGGCTGAAAACCTGCATGAAGACAACGGCAATATCCCTCTGAAGGATGTATTCAGTAAGCCAGCAGGAGGCTTCCCATCTCCGTGGGTGGGAGGGTGAGTTCTCCAAGAAGAGGGCTCATGTGTGTGTGTGAGAGTGAGTCTGCCTGCAAGGTTCTGTTGGAATTGAATAAAATGGCCTTAGAGTTTATAATGCCCCGATATAGCCAAGGCTTTATTTATTCATTTGCCGCCTGGCATGTGGAATCCTAGGCCCTGACCAGGGAACGAACCTGCGTTCCTTGCATCAGGAGTGCAGAGTCCTGACCCCTGGACGACCAGGGAAGTTCCAAGATATTTTTAGAAAGATGAAGCAGGAGGGACTTTTCCCATGGTTGTTGGAACCAGGGCTGCAGCATGAAGCTGTCTGTGACCTGCAAGGGGCCGGCACAGGCAGGGCAGGGAAGCACGCAGCCTCACCAGCATGCCAGCCAGGGCCTGCCAGAGGGCTGCCTCCATGCAGGTGAGGGGTCTCTCAGGGGGCTGCTGATCCCGCACACTGTGCAGTGGATCCCAGTGTCAGCGTGTGGGCAGGAGAGAGAGAGGATGAATCCCTGATACATGGTATTACACGTGAGAATTGTAGAGTGGGCATTTAAGTTCAGTGGGAAAGGATTGTTTAGTAAGTAGTGTTTATCCAGTTGTCTGACTGGAGGAAACAGCCTTGAGACACTCAGATTGTACTATATAAAAATGAAGATCCGTTTGTTTGAACACTTGGATATTAAAAAAAAAAGAACACTGCATTCACTCACTAAAACTGAAGAAGTAATATGTCCAGTCTAGGAGCATGGGGGACTTTCTCAGTGGGCCTAGAAAACTCACACATTTAACTATATGAAAATTAAAACATATGACAAAATATATACAAGCAAACATTTTTAAAAAGTTGTTAGAGAAAATTATTTTCTAGGTAAAAGAAAAAGGGTTAATAGTTTTAATACAAAAGCTCTCACAAATTAAGTTGTCAAGAATAGAATACAATAGGAAAAACAGCTGGAAAATAGGCAGTTAATCGCCAGAAGAGCAGGTTATGGGAGGCAGGCGGGAGCTGTAGAAAGGTAATGTGTCCTGTCTGCCTATTAGACTGGCAAGGAGGCTGCAAAGGAAGAGAACGCAGCAGCTACTCTTTGCAGAAATGAGGGAGTGGGTACTCTCGGGTACCAGTGGGGAAATATGGACTGTTTCAGCCTCTTATGAAAATTGTTAAAAAACACCAGATCTCTCCCAGCTTTAAGGCATCAGCTGAAAGAATGTGGACAGTTTGCCCATTTTGTGAGAATGTCATACCAACCAGTGAATTAATGTAGAAGAAATGACCTTGGAAACTCTACACGTTCCCCCAAAGTATTTTACATGCTTTACAAATGGGCAGTATTATTACTGAGATGAAGAGCCTTGCTCCCCATGGTCCTGATGTCTCCTGAGCTATTCTGAGACTGTCTCATGAAACTCAGAAAAGATTGCAATAGAAATGATTTGTCCAAAAAAGTTTTGTAACTCAAGAGGTTGAGTTAAGAGGTTCCTAAGTGGTCTTGTTTTCTTAGGCATCATTTTGCTGTCACAAGCTGGCACATCCCCTGGGAAAATTCCTTCCTTCTGGGTATGCAGTGTGACATTGCAGTGAATGATCGCATGGTCCCAGCATAGCCCAGTGTGGACTGGGAAAGTCAGCAGTCTTCATTCTAAGGAAGCCAGAAGCCCTGTAATCCAGGACAAGGACAGCCAGCATCCTCTGTCTTTTAGGACGAAATTCTAAATCCATTAGCATGTCTCACCGAAAGAGCAGCTGTTTCGGTTTAGAGTGGAAACGACACATTCTGGACGTTACGCAACAGATTTGGGTTGAGTTCCTGCTGCAGAGTTTGCCACTTTTGCTTCAGTGTGGAATCTTCACCCATATGGTTTTCAAAATATGTTGGTTCTGTAAGAGTTTACTTAATAACCCACTTTCCTGCATGCCCATCTGGGTGCCCGAAAGCAGTGGTCCTCCACCTGGGTGGTGTCCTCCCGGAAGAGCTAGGCTGATGGAATCTGTGGTGAGAGCCTCCGTGCAGATGGCCCTCTGTGGAAGGAACAGTCTGGCCCCAGACGTCAGGGGAGCTGAAGCTTTGAAGCCATTGTCTCTCTCATTCTGGGCTTTTCCCTTCTCTGCCTGTTGTGTAATTGTCACGCACCAGGGTTCTTGGCCTCCTTGATCAATAGAAATTGATCCGAGGCCAGACAGGAAATTCAGCAAAGACTTTATTGGGCCCCACTAGGGGAATGCCAAGCTGGCTCTTTTTGTGGTGTGTTCAGGGGTCTGGCTAAAGGGGTGGCTTAGGTGGTTTGCCCACCTTTGCTCCCACCCCCTGCTTTTGCTCCCGGCTCTTTGAAAGTGGCAGTTGCGGGTTTTTTTTTTTTTCTTTTATATCTTGTCCATAATTTGCCCCAACTGCATGTATGTGGTTATTTTTAGTCCCTTATAGTTTCTTTTATTTTGTATCTCAAGGAGACATTTGTCCAGGTTCAGGTACTGCAGCAGAAGGACCCAGGCTCCAGGCCTGTCTCATAAAGAGTCTATAATAAATTTGGGGTAATTTCAGAATCTTGAGGGGTCTTTTTAAAGTGCTGTGAAAATTGTCTCTGTCTCTTTTTCTCCATGCCCCAGTGCCCACTCTCCCACACCGCCTCATTTGTCCACAATCTGAATAATGAATCCAGGGAAGGTTTTCTTATCCTCAAGGCACCAGGCCTTGGCACAATTATTCCATGAGATTCTTGGATCTCTTGCTGTGAACCTCCCATTGAAGGCTTGCTTCATCCTGTTTTCTCATTCATTCTGTTGCTTAAAAAAGCGTTAAAAAGTGTTGAGTAGCTCTCTCCTTTGAGAGCCAAAGTAGTTCTTTCCTAGGGCCATGTTTGGGAGATGTCGGTCTAGTTGGATTGCGTGTTTGGTTAGTTCTCTGGTCTTCTCTTTTTCTTGACAATGTGTTCTGTGGCTCTTTCTAGATACTTTACATTTGATTCTACCTTGACCTTGAACCATTTGGAGGAAAAGAACATGCATTCAACTGCATGCATGCATGATGACATTTCTGGCCAACTCTGTTTCCGTTGGCTTAGTAAATAAAGCACAACCTTAATTGGAACCTGCCTTTCTCACACAGGGGATGTTTCAGCAGTAGGAGATGTGGTAAGCTGAGAAACCCGAAGCACTCACTCTGACGTTTGGAAAGAGCATCTCTTTACAAGGGCTGTTCCATGCCAGTGCCTCATACAGGATGCTGCGAGCCACCCGCCGTACTTTCTCTGTGACTCTGCAGTGAGTGCTGCCCATACGGTGCCCCACACCCCACTCCTTAACTGGTCTGAGCAGTTGCATCTTTTAAGTTAACAAAACAAAATCCCAGCTCTTGCTTTAGTTACAAACAACAAATTAAATGTTAAATGTAACTTTTCTGTTCATTTGTACTGTTTCTGATTTTATTAGTTAAAAAAAAATCCCTTCAAAAGTAACAGTAGGGAGAAAATCACACCAAAATCACACAAAACCGTGGGCCTGACCCAAGGCCTGAGCCTGGCCTTGCTTTCTGCTGTGCTTCTTACTGGGGGAGTCCTTTCTTCCGTGACGAAGGATGTGTGTGTGCCTAGGCACCCTCTATGGAGACCCTGGCCCGGTGCCAGGTGTCACAGTTAGCTAGATCCTTCTGGAACCAGCTGCTTAGTACCATGTGCAAGTATTTTTGAGGGAGGGATTTTGCAAAAAAGGGTGGGCGCCTTTGTGCAGAAGAGACGCACACTGGGGGAGCTGCCCTATTGAAAGAGGTCTGTTGGTCCGCAGCCCGCAGCCTTGCTGCCAGCAGTGTGAAGTGTGCCCTGCCCAGGGCAGGAGTGCCTGTCAGAGCCGCCACATCATCCGGAGCCGTGAGAGTGACCCTCTGCCCAGCTCTGCCCACAGCCTACCCACCGCCCTCAGCCCCAGGGGGAGGCACAGGGGATCCTGCCCACCAGCCACCTTGAGCACCGAGCCGCCCCTCTGTTTGCCCAGGCTCATTGAGGCACACTGCCCAGTTTTAGCCAAGATGACAACATTGCGACTTTTGACTTTGGACATGGCCCCACTGGTTGTTTGCAAATAGGCAGGTGCTTTGGCAGATAGACTGAAATGTTACTGGGTGGGGTGGTCAGACACCACATGCGTCTGAAACCATCTGCCTGTCCACCTCCTTTCAAGCATAACAATATTTTATTGTGTTGGCCAAAAGTTCCTTTGATATTTTTACTAAAAATAAAAGACACATTTTTCATTTTCACCAAGAGCTTTATTGAAAGTCTTCACCATTTTGCTCCACTACTTTTTCTGCTATTTTTCAGACAACATCATAATTCCATCTTCCCAAAACTTTTTATCTTTCTGAGCAAAGAACTGTTCCAAGTGCCTTTATAGTCTTCCAGGGAATTGAAATTGTTTCCATTAAAGAGAATTTTATAAAGACCAAAATAAATGAACATCAGAAAGTGCAACGTCTGGTGAATACTGCAGATGAATCAGAACTTCCCAGCCAAGCTGTAACAATTTTTGCCTGGTCATCAAAGAAACATGCAGTCTTGTGTTATCCTGATGGAAGATTATGTGTTTTCTGTTAACTGTTTCTGGACACTTTTATTTGAGTGCTGCCTTCAGTTTGTCTGATTGGGAACAGTATTTCTTGGATTAATCACTTGGTTTTCCGGAAGGAGCTTGTAATAGAGGACTTGCCTTCCAATCCCTCCATATGCACAACATCACCTTCTTTGGATGAAAATCGGCCTTAGATGTGGTTGGTGGTGGTTCATTTCGCTAGCCCCACGGTCACTTCCATTTCACATTATTGTGAAGTATCCACTTTGCATTGCCTGTCACAATTTGTTTTAAAACGAACATTTTTGGGACCGTTAAGTAGAGAATCGCATGCGAAAATATGGTCAAGATTTTTTTGATTAACTTGTATGGAACTCAGACATCAAGGAGATGAACATAACCATGCTGTTGTAAATGATTTTTAACACTTCATTTGGATATTTTGAGTATGTCAGCTTCTCTCACACATGGTATAACATTGATTGTTCTCGGGTTCTCGTTGATTTGACCTCTGTCAGCTTCAGCTGGTCTGCCTGACCGTGGAGCATCATCCAGCAAGAAAGCTCCAGCACAAAAACTTCACCAGGCACTTCTGATATGTTTGATCAGTCACAGCACCTTCTCCGTACACTGCATGAATCTTTCTTCTTTTAGCATTTCAGTTGCGTTTCTATCTGTCTTGAAATAATAAACGTAATAAGCCAGAAAAGTTGCTTTTTTCTTCCATCTTCATTATTAAAATGGCTACGTGAAAAATCAGTTTTGATAAGTTTATTTTTAATTGCATGCTAATATGACAGCTGTCATAATTTAATCTTAACCTTTTGGACAACCCAGTATTTTCAGATCATATTGGTTTCTGTGCTGTATAATTTAAAAGAGAAGAAAAAAATGAGCTTTTGGCATAGAATTTTGTCAGATTGTCTTCCTTAAGCCACCTGATTGGGCTTCTCAGGTGGCTCAGTGGGTAAAGAGTCTGTCTGCAGTGCAGGAGATGCCGGAGACACAGGTTTGACTCCAGGATGGGGAAGATTGCCTCTTAGAGGGCATGGCAACCCACTCCAGTATTCTTGCCTGCAAAATCCCTGGTAGGCAATGGTCCATAGGGTCACAAAAAGTCGGATATGACTGAAGCAACTTAGCACACACGCAAGCAGGCCACACAATTGGGTGTATTTTCAAAAGGCCTCTGGGGCCCTGGAGTTGGGCAGATGTGGTCCTCACTGTGCCTCTTTCTGGGTGTGACTCTGGACAGGCCAGTCTCTCCATCCATGATTGAGTATTAGGGCTCACTACCTTCTGAATGAGGACTGTGTGTGTTAATAAGTGCCCTGCATGCTGCTTGCTCTTGGGGGCTGCACTTGGTGGGGGCTCCCCTCCCCTCCTGCTGTTTTGTTGTTATCATGATGTTAACATGATATGTTGGTGCTGATGGAAACCTGGTCTCGGCCTCTAGCTGGCGTTGGCTGAAAGTCTTGTCCCAAGCCATTAAGCATTTGTGAACCTTGTGGAGGTGGCCCACTTCTGGAAAACATTTCCCCATCTTTCAAGAGACTGAACTCTCACTTAGCCAGGCAGGAAACATGCTTGAGTGGTAAACAGGTTTGGACAGGAAACAAGAAGGACCAGGGGTGTTTGGAACGGTGGCCTTTGATCCTAGAGGCTATGCCATATTCAAGTGTGTGCCACTGGAGGCTGAGGCACGAAAAGGGGAAGAAAAATACAGCAACCGTGAGCACATATTTGGTGATTGTCCAGATACGATCACTTGGCAGTGGACAGGGCAGCCTCTGAACCCCTGCCTGTGGCAGTGGGTGGGCTCTGGGGTCTTGGGTGCATGTTCATCCCTGGACTTCCAGCCCCATCCCTCTGCCCTGCTGCCTGCCCAGTCCCCCACTGGCTTCCCATGATGGACATTCCCTCCCTCCTCACTCCTGTCTGAGCCGATACTTATCACTGTTCTTTCGCCAGCTCTCTCCCCTGTAAACACCCTCATGGCGCCCATGGGTAGGGGTCCTGTCACCTTCACATGAGAACCCCAAGGGCCTGTCTCTATCTCCCTTGGTCTTCAGAGCATCTCCCACCAGCACACCGCCACGCCCGCCAGCACTTGGACTCAGAATTGCTCCCAGCTGGACTGTGTTCTACCCTGTAGCACGCCCACGCCAAGGTGAGGTCACTGGTCACACCAAGGCTAGAGACCTGGACACCCCTGTGACTGACTCCTCTAATCATTTGTGGTGTCCAGTCATTGCTTGTACAGTCAAACTCCCTTGCCAGATCTCTCTTTCCTGTTTCTTGTTCAGGGAGAGACAAGTTTAGGGGAGGGAGACATCAAAGGAGGTGAGTGGGATGTGCTTTACTACCCTATACCCCCATCGCCAGCCCCTGAGCAGCATGTGGGCATGGTGAGGTGGGAAGGGGTGGGGAGTTCCCATGTGTGGTTGTGAAAAGTATGTGCAATTGAATTAAAGCCAGTATTTATTGAAAATGAGAAAGTATATGGTAAGATATGGCCACATAAAGTCAGACAATGTGTCAGAAAGTCAAATATGTATCCAAGTTATAAGCATTACCGACTTCTCATTCATTTCCTAAATTACTGAGAAGTGGAAGCAGCAGGCATCTCCAACAGTAAGATGTCCTGGGAAACAGGCTCCATGCATGCAGCATGGGTATTTCATGGAGACGTTTAGAACAGTGGGCAGCCTGCCTCCTGGCTCCAACTGGAATGGTCGTGTCGTGTTACAAGGGAGGAGTCACCTGCTATGGGCAGAATCAGAAATCATCTTCCCCTCGCTCCTCCTTCCAGCCAGGAGGATGCGTATGTTCATAAATCCATAGGTCGGGTTGGAGAGCAGGACAATGGCAGCCAGTTATTGTCAGGACTGTCCTTGTAGATGGAGGGGCAGTGGGCCACCAGGGATGTTAACTGGTTTCTCAAATTTGGAATCTATTGTCACCTTAAAAAAACAAAACAAAAGATATTCTTTTGCTGTTAGGGAAAATGGTACTCTAATAACCTAAATGCAAATCCATTTGAAAACAGCACAGTAAAGATCAGTAAAGTTCCCTCAGTTCCTACAAGTGCCTTTTAAAAAAGCTTTGTCAGTTTGGTTTTATTCCTTCTCTACATTGCTACCAAGTCCAAGCTCATACTGCTTGCCACGGGACAGGCCATCATACTGAGGAATGAATTGCTGTTATTTGCAAAGCAGGCAGACCAAGAAGGTGGCGGGACCCCTGCTCCAAAGAACCATTTTGCCTGAGTTAGATTTGACGCTTCTTTTATACTAAACAAGGAAGTGAAGTCAAACATTTCCTGGTCCTGGTCAACCTCTGGAGGGGGAGGTGTTTGTTTCTTTCTCCCTGTAATCATTCACAGGTGGGCCTAGTCAGGATGTTTCCTGTGAGCTCAACAAAGGTATTTTAACTTAATGCTCACTATCTGGGAAGCAGGGTTTCCAGAGGTGGACCATTATCATTTAAGCTTACAGGCAATATCTGTTTAGTGGTTAACTTGAAGCAAAAGCAATAGAATACAAAAGTTAAAGCAACAAATCCACTATGGAGTCAGATTTGTTTTGCACATTACAGCTGAAGAGATTTATAAATACACTGTTGAAAAACCTTCGCCATTGCAGAGACAGGCCCACAACTGGAGAGGGGCCATGAGTGAGGCTGAACTGGTGGGAGTTTTGATACATTTCAAAGCATAAATTATTAACAGAAGGTTTCTGAGCAGGAGTCCTTGAATCCAACAGGCTACATGAAAGTAACAAAGCATCTTCAGGCAAAAACATGCTTTTCAACTGTTTAAAATAATTCCTGTAAATCCTGTAACTCAGTTATCTCCTCTTATTGGAATTATTTTCTTAGTAATCTTAAAAACACAACTAGTACAAATAAATAGATTATCAGCCTAAACAAGAGATCAAAACGATGAAGTGAGCTTAGAATTTTATTTACTGCTTGTCTTTAAATAAAATTTGTCACTAGTCACTTTAATATTTCCTTATTTCTTCACCCCTGCATTGTACTGTTTTGCACAAAAAGGCTCAGATAAGAACTGCAAAGCTCAGCAGGACTGATAATAAACAGGGTTAACTGATTTTCCCAGAAGAGGAAAGCTAATCATAGAACAGATCTTGGAAATTATTTAACACTTTCACTTTACAGCTGAGCAAATAAGAGGCCAAGAGGTGAGAGCTTTGGTGCAGAAAAACCACCGGCAGTGTGTCCCTCGAAAAGACTCAGGCCCCGTTTCAGCTCGGTCCCCTCCCCCCACTCCTCACCGCATCTCAGAAGAACCACAGTTTCCCACCAGTGGCCCTTGAACTCTTGAACCCTTGGGGTCAGACCCCTCAGGACACCTGAGCAAGGCACTCAGCTGATCGGAAGGGCGGTTGTCATTCCTGTGGAGGGTCCCACCCTGTGTTTGTAATGGGATGATGTGGACTACATGTTTTCAGGTTTCCCCACGTTTTGATGTGTTATGCATACCCTCGGTTGGGCTACTTCCACTGTGGTTGGATTTTAAGCAGTCTCGCTCTGCATTATTTTCCTGTGAGATAGTCTTTTTCTCAGTTGGGCGCCCCCTGTTATCTCCGTCTTTTTGTCAGGTATTCTGAAGCTGAGTGTGGTTTTCTGGTTGGCTGCACCCTAGGAGGACCACGCCCCAGGGCAGGGAGCCATCTCTAGCTCCTGCCTTTGTGCAGAAGATGGGGATTGTCTGCATTAGCTTTCTCCTGCTGTGTGACGAGTTACTATAAACCCAGCAACTGGAGACAGCTCTGCTGTGTGCTGTTAAGAGTTTCCGGGAGCAGGATGCAGGCGCGTGCTGGCCGGGTGCTCTGCCCTGGGCCTCACCCGGCTGCGGTCCAGGTGTTGGCCTGACACGTCTCGTCTGAGGCCTGGTCCTCTTCCAGGCTCACTAGATCCTTGGTGGAGTTTCACTCAGGTGCTGGTGGGCCTGGCCCCTGCTCTTCCTGGCTGAACGCCAGTGCCCCCTGGCTCTGGCCCACGTGGCCCCCTCCATTGCTTGCTGCAATTTTGCGTCTGACTTGCCATCTCTGCTTGAGGTCCTATTGTTCCGTCAGGCCCACTCGATTGCCTCCCTGCTAATGAGCTCGTAGCCCAGTGATGGGACACCTTCACTGCACGTGTAGGAGTGACTCCTGCTGCCCCCCAGCTGACTCAGGGGACTGGCAGGGCACGCCCACCAGGGCTGGGGGGTCTGGGGGCCATCTCAGA
This sequence comes from Nanger dama, assembly GCA_917880005.1. NCBI lineage: Eukaryota > Metazoa > Chordata > Mammalia > Artiodactyla > Bovidae > Nanger > Nanger dama. The sequence goes on along the minus strand of CAKJTW010000044.1, from coordinate 2,386,942 downwards.
ATCCTGCCAGCCGATGAGGCAGCCCCTGCGCTCTGTGCAGGAGTATCATCGGGCACGCAGCACGGGGCCGCTTGTGCAGTAAGTAAGGTGCTGTAAACAGATGCATAGTGTCTAAACCTTGTGTCTCGGGTGGATGCCCTGGCCCCTGGCAGTGTGCAGTGCCAGCCTGGTGGAGGCTAGAATTCAGGAGTCCGCAGGGCTCCCATGGATGGTGTACATGCCTGAGACTTTTCCTGTACAGAAGGGGGTTGTGTGTCCTGTCCACCCGACAGCATCCACTGACCTGAGGAAACAGAAGCCGGTCCTAAAGCATCTGGCTGCTGCTTCTGGCATCAGTGCTCTTAGGAGGCCGTGTTGCTGTATCACTGGGGTTCGTTTCTGTCTCCCCTGCTGTGCTTCTCCTGTGCACAGAGGGGCCTGTGGGGGCGGGGGCCTGTGCAGGAGGCTCCCAGGGCGACGCCCTGAGTCCCCTGGCCCCTGCTGCCCCCTTCCTGCTCTCCCGGCTGGGGCGCCCTCCAGCAGGAGTCAGGGGATGGACGTTGTCAGGTGCTGGTTCGCTTGCGCTGTGGTGACAACACACAGATGGGGCGGCTCACACACCGGAGGTTTATTCTTGTCCCATCTGGAGCTGCACGTCCTAGATAAAGCGCTGACAGGACCTCTCACTGGTTCGCCCACAGCGGTCCCCTCGCACGCGCATGCCTAGTGTCTCCCCCTCTTAGAAGTGCTCCGTTCGTGTTGGACTGGGTTCCCGCCTGTGACCTCATTTAGACTCAGTCACCTTTTTAACGACTGTATGTCCAAATGCAGTTGCTGGGGCTGCTCACATATAATGGGTGAAGGTGAAGTCGCTCAGTTGTGTCCAACTCTTTGCGACCCCGTGGACTGTAACCTACTAGGCTTCTCTGTCCATGGGATTCTCCAGGCAAGAATACTGGAGTAGACTGCCATTTCCTAATATGTATATGTATGGTATCTGTTATATATGTGTAGACATACACATGTAGTATGTTAACACGGTATATACATTATACAGTGTATGTTACTATATGATGTGTATGATATACCTATAATGAAAATGAGTAAGTGACAGGCAGGGATGTTACCGGGTCAGCGTGGGGTGCAGGCTTGGTGCTGGAGCTCCCACTGGAGCAGTCAGCAGGGCCGTGGGGCTTGAGTGAGGAGTCTTGGTCTGCCGAGAACAGGCTCTGTGCCATATTCAGCCCCAGGTGCCTTCTGAGTCTGGGTATCCCGGGTCCGCGTGAGCTGCAGGGCCTCTCTCCTTCAGGCCTGCAGGTGTGGGGGCCGCTCCTGCCAGGACGGGCACTGAGGTCTCGCTGTGGCTGTTTCTAGGACGGGGGTGGTGAGGGCTCCTCCGGACTCAGAGCCTCCACAGTAACTTTGAGAAGTTGTTGTTTTAAAGACGTGCTCTGCTGGAGTGGGAAAGCTAATGTTCTAAGATTTCAAGGCAGATGGACAGTGACTTCGTGTTTGATGAGCTCTGTAAATGGAGCATGGTGAAGATAAACTGAGCTGGATATAGTCATGATTCTAAAAGGTTTATAGTAAGAACCAATAACTAGATTGACGTGTGAGACTGACTCCTATCAGTCTACACTCTACCACCAGGGCAAGAACTTCCCTCAGATCCTTGCTTCCAGGTGTGACTCACTCCACTCAAGCTCAGCCAACCTTTCCTACTTTAAAGAACTACTTTTCCTCGAGGTGCACCCCCCCCACCTCCCAACCCCTCTACCCGCCCCCCCGGCCTCGCCTCCCTGGCCCCTCCTCCCCAGGACAGGGACCTGGTCTCCCAGCAGCTGCTGTCACTCTGGGCCGCCCAGCTCGCTTGGAGTGTACTGTTGCCTCAGGAACCGCACAGGGACGTAGCTTCTGGATACTTTCTGCAGGAAAGGACACAGGCCCTTCAGATGCCTCTGTGCCTTCTGTGGGAAGCCGACAAAGGGTCCTGAGGTGGAAGAAAAACTAAGGAGCTAATGTTAGAATGTTTCTAATGGTAGAAAGTCAAAGTCTGACCTTCAGAACAAAAAATAGGAACACAGGTCAGTCCACTGGAAGGCGGTCAGACTGTGACAGCGAGCAAGTAGTGCCCTCGGGTGGGCTGGGGGACAGTCCAGCTGGGGGACGCTCATCTGAACAGCATCCTAGCCTTGGAGGGGGTGTTGGGCCCAGAGCCCCATTGGGGGCTGCAGGCCACAACCCCCAGGGGGCGCTGTCTAGTGCTTTGGTCTGGCATTTGGCTTTTACTTTTTTGATTTCAACAGTCATGTTTCCAAAAGTAAAAGCCATTAAGAACAAGTAATAAACATGTACAAGAAATTACAAGAAATTAGTTTCATAAATTGCAAAATAATATCTTACAATTTAGATAAGCTGGTCAAGTATTATTTAAAAACACACCATGTTTGATAAAATTGCATTACCTCTCTTCCTCTTTTAATATTTGTATGTACACCTTGCATTTAGTTCTGAGGACAAAGTTGTATCTAATTTGTCTTTGTTGGCTCTGTAGCAGCCAAACTACTGTGCTCATGAATTAGAGGAATGCAAGAAAACAGAAGCTTTACAACAGCTTCTTCAGATTTCAGCACCTGGGGCAGCTGATGCTAGGAGCCCCTGGACGTTTGCCACGGGTGCCCTCAGAATAAAATAGAAGTCTGACACTCAGGACTGGTCGCCAGAGCTGAGGAGTCGGGTGAGACCCAGATTCACTGCTGAACTGGTCTCTGGGAACTCAGCTGAGGAAGGTCACTTTATGAGAGGGCCAGTGAGAGGTTGAGGGTGCAAGTGAAATGTGTTTTAGGGCTCTTTATTTTCCTGACAATATAGCCCAGAGGATTTTTTGATGCAGTTTCCTCACGTAGAATGACATCTTGAGATAGAGTCTTGGTTCTCTGCTTATTTATAAATGTGGACAAGACTGCCTCCAATGAACTCTTAAATGTCCTTTATAGGATTAATGAGCTCAGTTTTCCAGAGTAAAAATCTAAGCAGAAATATACACATAATGTTTTCATCCTGGTATCTATTAACCCATGGTAACTAACAGATGCTGAAAGCTGACTGTGGTGGCAGTGTTCTGAGTGATTATCCACTTCATCTTGAGTGAAATGGGAGGATCCGTTTGTGTGGGCTCCATCCTGCAGATGGTGCAGAGATTCTACTATCTGTCTCTGTGACTTTGTCTTGTGTTGGGACCTCATAAAAGTGAGATTGTGTAATAGTTGTCCTTTCATGACTGACTTATTTCACTTGGCATAATGACCTCCAAGTTCATCCATTTTGTAATGAGTCAGAATTTCCTTCCTTTTCATGGCTGAATAATATTCCACTATATTCCCTTGTGGCTTAGCTGGTAAATCTGCCTGCAATGTGGAAGACCTGGGTTCAATCTTTGGGTTAGGAAGATTCCCTGGAGAAGGAAAGGCTACTCACTCCAGTATTCTGGCCTGGAGAATTCCATGGGCTGTATAGTCTATGGGGTCACAAAGAGTCAGACAGGACTGAGTGACTTTCACTTCACTTCATGTGGGTTTATGACATTTTGCTCATCTCTTCATCTATTGTTGGGCATCGGGGTTGTTTCTACCTTTACGCTACAGGGAGTAATGCTGCTATGAACATGGGTAGGCAAATACCTATACAAGTCCCTGATTTTAGTTCTTTAGAGGTACATACCTAGGAGTGGAAAATTTTGTCATTTTATTTTTTAAATTAAGTAATTAATTTTGACCAGGTAATGGCAGTGGGATCCCAGTTCCTTGGCCATGGACTGAACATGCAGCCTCTGCAGGGGGAAGTGCTGAGTCCTAACCACTGGATCACCAGGGAAGTCCCCAGTTTAACCATTTTAGTGAATAATTCAGTGGCATTTTGTGTGTTTAGAGTTGTGCAACCATGACCACTACCTAGTTCCAGAACGTTTTAATCACCCCAAACAGAAACCTGTACATAGTAAATAACTTCTCCTCATCTCCCTAACCCCTAGATGGTGGCAACCACGAACCCATATTCTATTGCCATGGATGCCTGTTCTAGATATTTCACGTAATTGGAGTTACGCTGGTTGTGGCCTTCAGGAATCTTCAAGTGCTTCTCTTTTCAAAATAATTTTTGTTGCCCTAGGTCTTTGCTGCTGTTTGCACTTTCTGTAGTTGCGTCTGCGGGAGGGGAAGGTGTTCTTCATTGCGGTACACAAGCTTCTTGTTACAGAGGACAGAAAACTCGGTCACGGCACATTGGCCTAGGTTGCTCTGTGGCATGTGGAATCTTCTTGGATCAGGGATTGAACCCGTGTCCCCTGCACTAGCTGGCGGATTCTTACCTACTGTGCCAGCAGAGGGCTCCTCAGCACTTCTTATTATGGAATTTTCCACATGCCAGAGGGTGGCACAGAGCGTTCACCGACCTGCCACCCAGATGCGGCCTCAGTCTGCTGCCAACCATGTTAACAAGCTGTGTCTCTGCCAGGGAAGAGGAGCAGTACGTGAACCGGTTCTGGAAGGAGATCCGCGTGGGAGACTTCGTGCGGCTCCGCTGCAATGAGACCATCCCCAAGGACATCTTGCTGCTGTCCTCCAGTGACCCCGACGGGCTGTGCCACATCGAGACAGCCAACCTGGATGGGGAGACCAACCTGAAGCGGCGCCAGGTGGTCCGAGGCTTCTCTGAGCTCGTAAGTGACATGGCACCTCTCTGGAACCGCATTCCGCCGTGTCTCCTGCGTGGGTCTCCATGTCTCTGGGCCCGTTTGTTTCCTGTGAGAGCAGGTCCGCGCCTGGTTGGAGCCGAGGGCCTGGGCGTTCGCTCCGGTGAGAGCAGGTCCACGCCCGGGCGGAACCGAGTGTCTGGGCGTTCGCTTCCGGTGAGGGCAGGTCCGCGCCTGGGTGGGGCCGAGGGCCTGGGCGTTCGCTTCTGGTGAGAGCGGGTCCACGCCCGGGGCGGAACCGAGTGTCTGGGCGTTCGCTTCGGTGAGGGCAGGTCCGCGCCTGGGTGGGGGCCGAGGGCCTGGGCGGGGCCGAGGGCCTGGGCGGGGCCGAGGGCCTGGGCGTTCGCTCCGGTGAGAGCGGGTCCACGCCCGGGCGGAACCGAGTGTCTGGGCGTTCGCTTCGGTGAGGGCAGGTCCGCGCCTGGGTGGAGCCGAGGGCCTGGGCGGGGCCGAGGGCCTGGGCGGGGCCGAGGGCCTGGGCGTTCGCTTCCGGTGAGGGCCGGTCCGCGCCTGGGGGGTGCCGAGGGTCGGTGGCCCGCTGCCCATGGGAGCCGTGGCTGCCGGGGGTCGGGAGCAGGCTGGCTCTGTGAGTCTGGGTCCACCGTCCACTTCCACTTCTCAGACTTGGAATGGCCTTCACGTCACTGGGAACACGTGGGCCTGGCCGACTGTTGGCGCCTATCTGCCTGTTGCTCTTGTTCTGACACAGCAGAAGTAGCGACCTAGCCGCAGCACGTGGCTTAGGAATTCCTCTCCTCAGGGGTGTGTCTGAGGTCACCCGCATGCATCCGGCTCCATCTGCGTCACCGTCTCTGACTGGATCCTGTCTGGAGGAGCGTCAGTCCAGGTCAGAAATGCTAGGCCTGTGAGGACTGGAGAGGTAGAACCGGGGGCCCGGCAGCCACCAGTAGCCCGTGGCTGAAAGCTCAGAGCCCTCAGGAGGCTCCCTCCTCTGTCGCCCCGCAGGCCTGTGCAGAGGAGCCAGGGCCCGACCCCAGGGGCCGTCAGGGAGCATGGTCAGGATCATGGCGGCCCTTGTTCTGACACCGCGCTGCCTGTCTCTGATGTGGCCTTGCCATCGAGGAAGGAAGGTTTAAGAGGCGCCCGAGAGGATGTGCTCCCTGCGCTTCGGGAAGGGCGCCCCACTGTGGGGTGTGGGGGTCTCTTCCTCTGTCCTTGTCCTGTCTTCGTGAGCTCCTACAGGGGAGCCAGCCCTCAGACTCAGCACCGAGGGGTTCGGGAGCAGTCGGCTTGTTCTGTAGCCTGGGGCGTCCCTGGGGCACTGTTGGCATCTGCAGTGCAGGGTTTATCGTGCAGGGTGGCTGGGGGGCATCCCTGGCTTCTGCTGTGAGTGTCCCTGCCGTTTGCCCTCGTTGCTGTGCCCACCTTGACACACTTGCAAAGGGCCAGATGGCCTCCTACACCCTGGGTCCCCCACCAACCCTGGTGGCAGGACTTTCTGAGCCTGATGCTCGCTCACCTCCTGCGGACCCTGACTTCCTCACCGTGTCCGAACCATTGTGCCCTTGCTTCCATCCACCACCCCAGTTTCCTCATTTCAGGTTCCTTTTGTGCCAAGAATGGTTTTGTGAGTTGCTTCAAATCTTTCTTGCAATGAGGAAAAGTGTACATAAACATCAAAAGTGGTATTTTTAAAAACGGGATTGTCTCCTCCCAGATCAGAAGAGGTGATGGCAGGGCTTGCACTGGCCTGTCCAGTGTGCTTTAGCTTCCGCATTGATCGTGCTCCAGGGTTTGGTAGCAAGTGCGCAGGGCAAGCTTCCCCTGCCCCACATTCTCCCAGGCCCCGTGTGCCTCTGCTCTCAGGCCACCTGACTCCCAGACCTAACCCAGGTCCCCAAAGCCCGCAGTTCCTGAGCCCACTCCAGGGTCCAGCCCAGCATGGGAACCACCCCTGAGGTCAGCAAGGATGGGCTTGGATTGGAGGGAGGCGGTGACGACACAGCCTCCAGCTCCATCCTGGAGATGCGGCCAGCGTGTGCAGAAGGTGCGTGTAACATAAACAGATGCACCTGTGCAACTAATGGATGAAAGCTCAGTCGCTGTGGGACGATCTGGTGAAACTGCAGAAGTGGAGAGCAGAATGGATCTATTTGGATGGTGAGAGGGCAGAACCAGGTAGGTGCATCTCCTTAGTCAGCTCTCCCTAGTGACTTTCTTGTTTCCTGTCATCTGGTTTGTTCAGCTGCTAAACTCAGTAATATCTAAAAGCCTCCTCAACCCACTTCTTTCCGAAATGAAAGCTGGAACACCTACTGCTCACTGGTGCTTTGTACAAATGTGTAATTTGTAAGATGGATTGGATGTTGAAATTCCAGGATGGCAGCAGACAAATGCATCCTTGACCTACCTGCGTATGGCCTGTGTGTGCCTGCAGAGGCCAGTGGACCTGAGCCATAACCTGATCAAAATGGCCAAAATTAGGAATCTAAACCATTTTGATTTATTTTTTTAAAAAGTTCTTTATCAGCACCCAGATCCTATAATATGCACACTCTAATCCCTGTTATTAGTATATTTTTTTCCCTTTTTGTTTTTTTCTCCCCTTCCTTCCCTAATGTCCAGAGGCATTTTTCTGGTACCTGATTTTTCTTTAAACAGTATTATTCTGAAATATATGAACTTCCCCCATGGAAGCCTGACAATTGGACAGCTACAATTGACAACTGTAGCTGTAACCCTACACTGTCAGGAACATTTCAATCCCGTGTATTGAGGTGAGGTTTTCACAGATGGAGTCAGCTGGCGTCTCAGGCAGGTGAAAAGCCTATTCCTGTCCAATACACAGTAATACTGTCCCAGGTTAATGACAACTCTGTTAGAAGTGGAGGCCCCTAGGGGAGCTTAAATTAGAGCTATTTGAAAAACTTAGGTGAAGAATAAGAGAGGGCCTTGACAATCATGCAGGGTCTGGGTGCATCCTCCAGGATCTAGTGAGGAGGCAGAAACCACACCTGATTTAGGGCACGTTTGATGTAAAGAAAAAATTCCCCATGGGTGTTGCACGGTAAGAAGTAAAGTGACTCCCAGAATGTAGAAGGGCTGACAGAACAGCCAGTAGTCCTGGGGCTGAGACAGCGTCCAGGGAAGAGGCCCTGAAGCTGAGCCTTGCTCTCATGGCCGAGTTCGTGGCCGTCCCTTGTGGGATGGTAGGAAAGCTGCTGAGGCTGTCCCAGGGTGTCATCCCTCACGGGGGTAGGGGAAGCCTTCTGCTGAGAGCTGCTGGGCATGGTAACTTTGGAATGCCGGGGCAGGTGCTATCCTCTGAAAGGTGCTGGGCATGATAACTTCAAGATGCTGAGGCAGGTGTTGTCACTGAGAGGTGCTGGGCATGGTAACTTTGGGATGCTGGGGCAGGTGCCATCACTGAGAGTGCTTGGGATGCCAGGGCAGGTGCCATCCACTGAGAGGTGCTGGGCATGATGCCTTTGGGATGCTGGGGCTGGTGCCATCCACTGAGAGGTGCTGGTCATGGTAACTTTGAAATGCTGGGGCAGGTGCCATCTGCTGAGAGGTGCTGGGCATGATGCCTTTGAGATGTGGGGCAGGTGCCATCACTGAGAGGTGCTGGGCATGATGACTTCACGATGCCAGGGCAGTTGCTGCTGGAGTTGGGTGCTGGGGATGCCCCCCTCTGTGTGTGACTCCCGCTCCTGCTGTGAACGACCACCAGAGGTGACTCTCTGAACAGCAGCCCTGGGGGTCCCAGGCCTGTGCACAAGAGGGGCTCAGGATGGGGTGCAGGGGGCAGCAGAGCAGGCTCGGGCCCCGGTCCCCCGAGCTGAGAGTCCCAGAGGACAAATGCACTGAGCGGATGGCCAGCACCACCCCAATCCTCGCTGACAACGAGAGAGTGGCGCCTCTTCCCACCTTTTCCAGTTTCTGAAGTCGTTTATAAAGAGCTTGTTTGCCAGGAAAGATGCTGAGAAAGAGAGAAGTGGTCCACATGCTGCAGGGTCTGGGCATTTAAGGCGGTGGGCCCAGCCCCAAGAGGACCCAGGTTGCTCGCCAACAGACGCTCGACAGTGAGCAGTGAGGAGACACCCTTGAGGGGACGGGCTGGGAAAGGGCCTTCCAGAAGGCCAGGGAAGCATTCAGAAAGAGGCCGTGAACCACATTTTGAAGGCGAGGATGGGAAGGTCTGGGAGCCAGGGAGTGCTTTAGGCAGTGACACAGGTCAGATGATGTCTCAGAGGTGGACACAGCATTGTATTTACTGAAGACTGTTCACCAAATCGTACAGAATCCAGAGGCTGGAAGCCCAGCATGATGACAGTGAGGTAGGGTGAACGCGTGGCCTGCCCAGATCCCTGGGTCAAAGGACAGGGTGCCCAGACACCACCAGCCACCCAGCTGTCTCAGCTCTGGAGAAGGAAGCATAGATATTGGCACTTCATACTGAACGTTTGGTTTAATGTTGGTGTCAATGGAAGTTCGCTTGTGGTTAGGACTCCGTGCTTTCACTGCAGAGAGCCCGGTGGTTTAGTCCCTGGTTAGGGAACTAAGATCCTGCAAACCAAAAATGAAAAAAAGAATTTTGGGTCAAACTGTCAAATTGACATTTCCACGAAATAAAAGGGACTCCAAGCCTGACCAGGAGAAGGCAGTGGCACCCCACTCCAGTACTCTTGCATGGAAAATCCCATGGACGGAGGAGCCTGGTGGGCTGCAGTCCATGGGGTCGGTAAGAGTCGGACATGACTGACCAACTTCACTTTCACTTTTCGCTTTGATGCATTGGAGACGGAAATGGCAGCCCACCCCAGTGTTCTTGGTTGGAGAATCCCAGGGACGGGGGAGCCTGGTGGGCTGCCATCTATGAGGTCGCACAGAGTCGGACACGACTGAAGCGACTTAGCGGCAGCAGCAAGGCTGACCTTGAGCTGTCCCAGCAATTCACATTTGTTCCAGCTTCCTGGGAGTCAGACCTTACCGTGCCTTTCCCGTTCATAGTAGTGCAAACCTTTCCCAATCATATTTTTAAATATAAATTGTGAGGTAATGATGTTGTACACTTTTATAGACAAGAAATAGAATGGGAAATCAGAAGATTCTACCAAGGCCCGCTCCTCCGCTGCTTGACGGGAGAGTCTGGTGCCCCTGGGTCTGGCCACATGGGCTGCTCCAGTCGCGTCTGTTCTGGGCATCTGTTCCTCCATCCCGCACGTTCATTCAGGTCTTGCAGTCCTGCCCGTGCAGCTGCATCTGTGATATTTGCACAGTCACTTCTGCAAAATGAGGAATTCCTTAGGCTGATGATTTCACAGTGGTCGTTTACAGATTCACTTTTGTGATGTTTCATTCTTTCAGCAAACATTTCCTGAGTACCTACTATATGTTTAATGCCATTCTAGGCACCCATCAAAATAGGCAAACCTTTTTCCCTCGTGGTGAATAAGGAAATCACGCAGAGGTGGACCAGAGCTACTAGCGGGGATAAAGCAGCAGTCAGGGCCCTGCGTGCCCAGTGGTGGAGTTTGGCAGAGGGTGGGGCCCCGAGGCACGGAAGGCATATTGGAGTCAGGGAGGGGCTGTCCAGGAGGGGACTTCGTGTGGGCTAGTTTCCTGGGAAAAAACGTTCCTCTGGTTTGTCTCTTGGATGGACCTGTGGGATTGTTGCCCACGCCCCAAGGGCCATCTGCTTCCTGCAGTGTGGAGCGCTGATTGCGAGAGCTGTAGGAAGAGCTGAACCCACGAGCCTGGCCAAGTGCTCTCTGCCCAGGCGTGTGTGGGTGTGTGCATATGTGTGTGCATGTGTGCCTGGCACGTGCTCCTGATGACATCAGTGTGGAATTTCCTAGGCTGGAAAAAGTCTGAGAAACACTACCTTAAAAAGTAGTGCTTTTTAAGTCTACATATACTTAAATATAGATGTATCCATCCTCCCCCTAATGTCCAGACTGGCGGGACCTAATCCTAAATCAGTGACGTGGCTTTCCTTCCACTTATGCACATAGATTCGTCTAAAATCCCACCAGCATTGGGTGCCGGACTCTCTCAGGCAGTGACAAAGCTCAGTTTCCTTTAGGAGGGAGAGGCAGCCCTCCCCAAGCTACTTGATAAAATTCAAGGAGCTGAGAAGGACAACCAAAATTACAAGTGTGAGGAAACAAAATAAATATTTTTTGTATTTTGTATATTTGTAGGGATGTTTATACCTACACATGCTCCCCAAATTATCTCTTATGGTAGGAAAAGTAGGGGTGAAAAGGTGGTTTGTGATATAGTTCTTGCAACAAAGTTTCTTTTTCCTTAAGGTTTTCCAGTAGTCTTCAAATTAGCTACATTTTCTGCTGTGAGACTGAAGAAGGAAACCATCTGTCATCAAAGTGGAAAACAAAGACAGCTGGCTGAGTGTGTTAATTGGATCAGTTGATATCAAGCCTTAACAAAAAGATTCATGGTTTTCTTTTACCATGAAGTGTAGTCATTAAGTTCATAATTTATTCTATGGGACATTTTTTTTAAATGCTTGTCTATAAGTTGAGCTTTATTTTTATTTTTTTTGAAAACTTTTTATTTTGTATTAGGCTGTAACTGATTAAGTATTGTGATAGTTTCAGGTGAACTGTGAAGGGAACTCAGTTCAGTTCAGTTCAGTCGCTCAGTCATGTTCGACTCTCTGCAACCCCATGAATCACAGCACACCAGGCCTCCCTGTCCATCAACTCCCGGAATTCACTCAGACTCACGTCCATCGAGTCCGTAATGCCATCCAGCCATCTCATCCTCTGTCATCCCCTTCTCCTCCTGCCCCCAATTCCTCCCAGCATCAGAGTCTTTTCCAGTGAGTCACCTCTTCTCATGAGGTGGCCAAAGTACTGGAGTTTCAGCTTTAGCATCATTCCTTCCAAAGAAATCCCAGGGCTGATCTCCTTTAGGATGGACTGATTGGATCTCCTTGCAGTCCAAGGGACTCTCAAGAGTCTTCTCCAACACCACAGTTCAAAAGCATCAATTCTTCGGCCCTCAGCCTTCTTCACAGTCCAACTCTGACATCCATACGTGACCACTGGAAAAACCATAGCCTTGACTAGATGGACCTTAGTCAGCAAAGTAATGTCTCTGCTTTTGAATATACTGTCTAGGTTGGTCATAACTTTTCTTCCAAGGAATAAGTGTCTTTTAATTTCATGGCTACAGTCACCATCTGCAGTGATTTTGGAGCCCCCCAAATAAAGTCTGACACTGTTTCCACTGTTTCCCCATCTATGTCCCATGAAGTGATGGGACCAGATGCCATGATCTTCGTTTTCTGAATGTTGAGCTTTAAGCCAACTTTTTCGCTCTCCTCTTTCACTTTCATCAAGAGGCTTTTTAGCTCCTCTTCACTTTCTGCCATGAGGGTGGTGTCATCTGCATGTCTGAGGTTATTGATATTTCTCCCAGCAATCTTGATTCCAGCTTGTGTTTCTTCCAGTCCAGCATTTCTCATGATGTTCTCATGATGAACTCAGCCGTATATTTACAAGTATCCATTCTCCCCCAAATGCCCCTCCCATCCAGGCTGCTGCGTAACATTGAGTGGAATTCCATGTACAGTAGGTCCTTGTCAGTTATCCATTTTAAGTATAGCAGTGTGTCCATGTCCATCCCGAACTCCCTAACTATCCCTCTGCCCATCCTTTATGCTGGCAACTATAAGTTCTCTAAGTCTGTGAGTCCCTTTCTGTTTTGTAAGTAAGTGATTTGTGTCATTTCTTTTAGATTCCACACATATAAAGGATGTTGTATGATATTTGTCCTTCTCTGTCTGACTTTACTCAGTATGGCAATCTCTAGGTCCATCCATGTTGTTGCAAATGGTATTATTCCATTCTTTTTAATGGCTGAGCAATATTCCATTACATATATGTACTCTGGGACATTTTTATTCTCAAATTTAACAAGCACATACTTTTGTTAAAGGGCATTAAATAGGTAAGAGGAAAGACTTTGAGAAAGAAAATTATTTTGAGAATAACTATATTTGAACTCAAATTTTAATTCTAGCAAGTATGGATATTCAAAGCAATTCAGTTAGGTAGGTACTATAATTATCTGAGACATGCCATGTTTTATAGTATCATCTGTATTTGATTAATGGGGAATATCAATTTGACTATATAATAAGATGCTTTGGTTTCTAATCCTGGTGGCTTTGCCATGGATTTTTTTAACTTGAACCTGTGGTCTAACAAAGCAGACTTTACAGAGAGTGAAGCACTGTAATCTTAATGAAAACAGCTGAATGCCAGGAAATTTATAATATTATGCTTATGTAGAGGATTAATTGTAAAAGATCTTATTACAGTATATAAAAACATCAACCTTGTGTTCATTTAAATTTGTGTGTTTTGTATTGTTGGAAGTAGTTATTTCTTATTCTAGGAAAAATGATAACTAAAGCTATAAGGTTTTTGTTCTGTTTATGGTGGTGTACAATGTGAAGTGTTTTTTGTGTGTTTTCATTGAAAAAATAATCTAGTTTCAGTTTTTATTACATCAGTGATTGAAAAAAGTTTGAGGCTGTGTGTGTATGTTTCTGGAGCAGGAATTTCTTTACCAACAGGAGCTGGCAATGTGAGATCTTCCCAGTTGTCATAAGTTTCTCCTCATAAGTGAATATGGATGTGTATGTAGGGGTGTGTGTGTGTGTGTGTGTGTGTGTGTGTGTGTGTGTGTGTAGGCATGTATATGTGTCTGAGAGTGTGTGTGTGCAAAGTGTGTGTCCCAAAGAATAAAGCAAGATGATCTGAGCATGTCCAGGTTACCACTTTTGGCTATCTTCGAGGAGAGGATAAAAAGATTCTTTCCTGGGCTGAAATGTAGTGTTCCAGTAGCATGTTGACCTACAAGAGCTCGCTCTTGAGGGGCCTGGGATTTTCAATCTGATTGTTGATAATCTCTGTTCCCTGAATGCATTAGGCAGTGGTGCCCAGGCAGCCCCATCTCTGCACAGTGCATGATGAGGCAGTTTATTTTTTGATGGGATGTCATGCCTGCGGTCTCTCCTTTTCCCTTGTTTTCTGAGAAGAGCTGCTGACAAGAGGAAGGTCCCTGCTCCCACAACATGAAACCAGTTGCCACAGCATTTGAATTTTCTGTGTCAGCCTCCTTTTGTTTCTGAATGTTTAAGAGTCTAGTTCCTCATTTCAAATAAAAGCAAAAATAAACAAATGGGACCTAATTAAACTTAAAAGCTTTAGCACAATGAAGGAAACTATAAGCAAGGTGAAAAGACAGCCCTCAGAATGGGAGAAAATTATAGCAAATGAAGCAACTGACAAAGAATTAATCTCAAAACTATACAAGCAGCTCATGCAGCTCAATTCCAGCAAAATAAATGACCCAGTCAAAAAATGGGCCAAGGAACTAAATAGATATTTCTCCAAAGAAGACATACAGATGGTTGACACATGAAAAGATGTTCAGCATCGATCATTATCAGAGAAATGCAAATCAAAACCACAATGAGGTACCATCTCACGCGGGTCAGAATGGCTGCTTTCAAAAAGTCTACAAACAATAAATGCTGGAGAGGGTGCGGAGAAAAGGGAATCCTCTTACACTGTTGGTGGGAATGCAAACTAGCACAGCCACTATGGAGAACAGTGTGGAGATTCCTTAAACACTGGAAAGAGAACTGCCTTATGACCCAGCAATCCCATTGCTGGGCATACACACCGAGGAAACCAGAATCGAAAGACACGTGTACCTCAGTGTTCATTGCAGCACTGTTTATAATAGCCAGGACATGGAAGCAACCTAGATGTCCATCAGCAGATGAATGGATAAGAAAGCTGTGGTACATATACACAATGGAATACTACTCAGCTATTAAAAGAGCACATTAGAGTTCTAATGAGGTGGATGAAACTGGAGCCTGTTATACAAAGTGAAGTAAGTCAGAAAGAAAAACATTAATACATATTCATTAACACATATAGTCAAGGCTATGGTTTTTCCTGTGGTCATGTATGGATGTGAGAGTCGGACTGTGAAGAAGGCTGAGCACTGAAAAATTGATGCTTTTGAACTGTGGTGTTGAAGACTCTTGAGAGTCCCTTGGACTGCAAGGAGATCCAGCCAGTCCATTCTGAAGATCAGCCCTGGGATTTCTTTGGAAAGAATGATGCTAAAGCTGAAACTCCAGTATTTTGGCCACCTCATGTGAAGAGTTGACTCATTAGAAAAGACCCTGATGCTGGGAGGGGTTGGGGGCAGGAGGAGGAGGAGACAACAGAGGATGAGATGGCTGGATGGCATCACTAACTCAATGAACATGAGTCTGAGTGAACTCCGGGAGTTGGTGATGGACAGGGAGGCCTGGCGTGCTGCGATTCATGGGGTCGCAAAGAGTCGGACACGACTGAGCGACTGAACTGAACTGAACTGAATGCATATAGATGGAATTTAGAAAGATGGTAATCATGACCCTATATGCAAGACAGCAAAAGAGACTCATATATAAAGAACAGACTTTTGGACTCTGTGAGAGAAGGCGAGGGTGGGATGATTTGAGAGAATAGCATTGAAACATGTATATTACCATATGTGAAATAGATTTCCAGTCCAGATTTGATGCATGAAACAGGGCGCTCAAAGCTGTTTCCCTGATATGACCCTGAGGGATGCAATGGGGAGGGAGGTGGGAGGGGGTTCAGGATGGGAGACACATGTTTACCCACATGGCTGATTCATGTCAGTGTATGGCAAAACTACCACAATATTGTAAAGTAATTAACCTCCAATTAAAATAAATAAATTAATTTTTTTAAAGTAAGGAAACCAATAGGGAAATACTGCAGTAATCTAGTCAAGAAATGGTAATGGCCTCAAATTAGAACAATAAATGTGGATATGAACAGGATGAGTTATACTTAGGAAATACTTAAAGAGCAAGATCAATAAGAATTTGTGATTAAGTGTGGTTTATAAGAAAAAAAAAAAAGAGTCTAGTTACTCACTTCACCCACAGTTATAGGGGAAGTTATAGACAGAAGCCTTCCATCTCGTGGGCTCCTCCGTGGAAGGCAGCGCTAGGTTTCTGCACTGGTGAGAGTGCTTCTGCGTGTCTGGCCCCCATGCATGTGAACAGAGCAGGGGTCCGCATCCACCTCTGCTTGGTCATTGTGGTGTTCTGTGAACCAGGCCCACCGGGGTTCTTGGCCTTCCCCAGTCAAGAGAAAACTAAAAGAGGCCGGACACCAAACCCAGGCCAGTCTTCATTGGAGCCCCTGCTGCAGCAGTGAGGGCGAGAACAAGCAACAGGCCCCTCTGCTCCCCCGAGGGGTGCAGGGCAAGCTGGTCCCAGTATGTTACTTCCTGTGTGGGGGTGGGGGATGTGTCCAGGGTTCAGGCTGGAGCGGTAGCACAGGTGGTTTGCCAGCCCTTTGGTGGTGCTGTGTGCAGGCACAGGGACAGTACCCTGCTTTTGTCCCAACCCCCGTGTGTTGCTGTTTGCTCTAGATGTGGCAGTTGATTGGTGGTGGAGTTTTGAGGGTTTTTTGGTCTTTTTGCATCTTGTCCATAATTTGTCCCAACTGTGCATGGACACAGTTATTTTTGTAACTTACTGGTTCTTGATATCTTTTAGATTGAGGAAACGTTTGTTCAGGTGCAGGCACTGCAGCAAAGGGTCCCAGGCCCCCTGTGTACACTGTAGCTGTGCTACACTGTTACCCACTTGGTTATGGATGAAACCATGCTCTTGACATCTAAACTGGGTTTAAACCATATTGAGATACACTGGGGCTTTCCCAGCAGCGCCCATGAGTAACCCGTGCTGCAGAAGGCACTGGGATTCTACCTAGCAGGACTGATAGGTGTTGTCATCCAGCTGAGGTCACAGGGGATGCGGTTGGTTTCCAGCAGAGCCGCTTGCTAGGGTAGCAGCTGTGACTGGATGCTTTCCTCTCTGTGCCCCCTCTAAAAACTTGTCATTGCTAGCAACCAGGAATCCTCCTCTCTCTCCAGAGAGTGGGTTCTGAGCTACATCTGTGTGGGTTTTTGTAAGTTTTGTATTGGGCCTAAGCTTCAGAATCATTCTTTGTTGTATGCACGCACACACCTAATGCTAATGCAAACAAATATCCTTGTGTGAGTCTTGTGTCTTTGAGAAAAAAGGGAAAAATTTACTCTCATGTACTTCTGACGAGTGACTTTTCAGTAGCTCCTCCTGCCGGTGATTAGATGTGGGCCCTTTTGGGTGGTGAAGAAGGCCGGCTTCAAAGGCCTGCAGATCTAGGTTTGTTTTGGAAGGAACTTCAAACGGCTACTTCAGTCATCCGTCCTTGGTCGAGCGTTCTGGAACCTTGACCATCAGGTGGGAAGTCTTGTGAGGACGGACTTTGTGAGGCTGCAAGGGCGAGACTGAGGGGCATCTGCCCTCAGCACTGGAGACCCCCTGGAGGGTCCCGAGTGTGGCGCCCTGAGTGGATGCGCTGTGGGCAGGCTTTGTAGGCCGAGGTGAAGAGGAAGTTGTGCCCACAGGGCGGGGCCCCAGAGCTCGGGTAGGACTTTTTGTCTCAAGCACCAGAGAGACCGGAGCCTCGGGGGCTTGGATTCAGGGAGGGATGCCATCCTGCACGTCATGCCCCGGGAAGCTGGGAGTCCGTGACAGCTGCCTAGTCACTTGTGGACAGGAGATGCTGGCCCCGCAGACCCCAGGACCGAGTGAGGGGGGCCCTGTCAGCGGTCAGAGAGCTGTGACACTTCTCGTGAGGAGCCTGCCCGCACCCCCAGCCCTGCGTGGTGGTCCCAGTGGGCTCTCCCCCAGTGCTCAGTGTGTGCCAGGCCTCTCTGTCACTGCTGCTCCTGATTCTCTTGAGGGAGGCTCAGGGACCCCTGAGTCACGCAGATCCCCTGTGGCACACAGCGAGGCCCAGCCTCTTGGCTTAGCATGGGCAGAGGGCAGGCGGGGTGCAGGGCCGCCCCAGGGAGCCCGGGCCAGTGCTATGGAAGGTTCCGAATGAGGAGGCCTGGGCTGTGCTGTGTGCCGCCTCTGGGTTGGGCCTGGGGGCCAGTGTGGCTATGCTCAGGTTGGGCAAGGTGAGTCTGGGGTCCCACAGTGGCAGCGCCATTCAGGACCCAGCTGGGCTTCCTGCCCAGTTTGGAGCATGTTCTTCTGACTCCACTCCTGTGGCTTGGGAGGCAAAAAAGATGTTTGCTTTTATTCTAAGCAGAAGCAGCTGTTTGTTCCACTGATTGCACCTTTCAGAGAAAAGGTCCGCGCTGAGCTGCTGTGGCAGGAGTGGGCGGCCTGGATACCCCTCCTTCTCGTGCCGGCCCCACAGCCCCGAGGAACGCCTCTACAACACCCCCCTTTCCCCCCGCCAAGTCATGGCCCCTCTGCGCTGTACCCAGTCCCAGGCTGGCCACCCCCGGCCGTCTCCACCCTTGGACGGGGTGCTCACTGGGCTGACCCTCCTGAGGGCAGAGAGCCGCCCGGTCTGAAGCTTCTGCAGCGCTAGGCCTGACTCCCACTGGGATGCAGCCCCTCATGAGTTGTCACCTCCGTGGGGACACCCAGGGCCCTTCCGTGCAGGCGCTCGGGCTGTCCAATGGGGTCTGTCCCGAATACGTGCCTCTGAAAGAGAGCACCTCCCCTCCCCTCGCCTGCTTTCAGAACTGGGAACTCTGCAGGGGTGACATGCCTGGGGCGGTGGTCTCTCCAGCTCACTTGGCCAGCACTGAACCACTTTCTACTCTGGTTGACCTGGACCCACCCTGGGGGTGCATGGAACCCTAGCACTCTGTCTGGGGTTGGGGGAGGCGCTGGGCTGTCCATGCTCCCCGAGGTTCCCAGGGCCCTGAGATGAGAGCACTGCCTTTCTCTCTCACAGAGGAGGTGGTGGGTCCGGGAGAACTGGTTGGCCCCATCCTGGCTCACGGCCGGCCCTGCAGCCCCCTCCTGCGTCTCTGCAGCTCCGGATCCTGCGCTCAGCCTGTGGGGCTGGACCCACGCTCCCCAGATGGCGCCTGGCAGGCCCTGCTCGTGCCTTCCTGGTGCGGCAGAGGGTCTGGCACGTCTCTCCCCTGAGGTCGGCCCTGGGCGCACTGGTGGCTGCAGTGCCAGAGCAGAAGTCACAGCCAAGTGACCTTGCAGCCTTCACCCTGGTGCCTGGCTGGAAAGCCCATGGCGAGGCAGGCACTTTAGGGCATTGCGGGCGAGGTTAAGGGACAGCTCCCCCAGGCCAGAACCTCAGGAAGGAAACTGATCACTGTCCAAATACCCGACTAGAATGTGCTCTGTGGTGAGCAGCCAGGCTAAGGAAACTGCTGATACCAAGAAGCCAGGGGCAGAACGCACGGCGTGTTTCTCTGTATGTGTCTCTCTGTACAAATGCACAGGTCCGGGAGACAGAAGTGTGCACGCACACTTGTCTCTGGGGGCTCCATTCAAGGTTTGATTGGTGGGAGTTCTGCTGCTTTGATGTGTTGGCAGAAATCTGTCCAGATTTTTGGGGGTCCTTGGGGTGTGCCCCTCACCAGGCCGTGGCCCTCATCCCTCACTTTGCTTAAGGAGGCCTGCTTGAGCACGAAGTCTTGGGCAGGCCAGAGGACAGTGACCTCTGGGGTTCTGGGGCTGCAAGAAGGCTCTGCCTCTGAAGGGTCCATATGCTGATGGGGAGCTGGGAGGACCATCCCCGCCCCATACACACACAGGGACTGGGGTCCAGGTGCTGGTGAGGAGCCGGGAGGACACTCCCCCACCACACACACACACATGCACATGAGATGGGGTCCAGGTGCTGGTGAGGAGCCGGGAGGACCCCCACACTCACACAGACACACACACGGGGGGTGGGGTCCAGGTGCTGATGGGGAGCCAAGAGGACCCGCAGGCGGTGAAAGGCCCCTTCTTGTGTAGACGCAGCATTCTGTGTGCTGGACACCATGATGAAGGCAGAAAGCAGCCCTCTACTTGGGGCCGGCAGGCTCAGTGAGCTGTGCTGTGGCTGGGGTGCAGTCACACGAGGCTGCGGCCTGACTGAAGCTGCCGAGGCGCCTCCCACCCTCTGGGCCCGGTGCCCCCTGCCCTGCCCACGCTCCTCAGGGGGTGACCCCAGGCCTGTGCTCCTCTGCGTGTGTCAGCCCTGCCTGCCCTGTTACCCCAAGACTCTCTAAGGAAAACGCAGTTACAGGCGAGGCAGGCAGGGCTGGGGAGGCCGACTGCAGGTTCCAGCGCCTCAGTCCACAGAGTAGAAGTAACGCCAACCTTCTGTGGCCTGCGAAGCGGCATGTGTCTTCCTGACATGCTAGCTTTTCACCTGACAGGTGGTGGCTTGCTCGCCCCACCCCGTCTTCCTGACTCAGAGGAGAGCCCTGTTCTAGGAGGGGCCACGGTCCTCAGAGGGGCTGGGAAGGAACATGCTGTGGGCAGTTGGTCCACGAAGGCAGCCTGGACAGGCTTGGCTGCAGGGAGCACTGTGGGGAGCAGGCTTTGGGTTCTGCACTTCCTGGCTGGTGAACCAAGAAGGTCATATAATCTCTCAGGTCTCAGTTTCAGCACCTGCAAGATGGGCGCAGTATCAAGTCCTCCCTCCCCTCCTGCCCCTGCCCATGGCTGCCCTGGAAGGCCTGTGAGGGGGAGCACATGCAGCCCCTGTGGGCCTCTGTGTGCAGAAGAAGCCTTATAATACACCCAACAGGTCTGTCCCAAGTGGGAGGCATTGCTTTGGGCTCAATGAGTCCAGGGTGGTGTGAGAAAGCTGGAGAGCTGAGTGCTGGTGGGGGTTGTGTGGGGTCCTGAGGGGGCCTGGGTACAACGTGGAGTCCAGGCATGTGGGTCTTGGATGTGGGGTCTGCAGCTTTAACCTACCTCCCTGGTTCAGGAGCACAGGAATGGGTTGGACACACAGCATCCCGGGGGCTGCTCCTGACTGTTTCACAGGGCAGGGCTACATGCTTCAGAGGGAAGCCCCAGTTTTTAGAAGAAATCCTTGTTCACGTATCACAGCTATTGGCAGGTACTCTACAGAGGAAGGGAGGATGCTGGCCTCACATGCTGGGGACTGTTAGGGTTCTGCCTGCAGCCCAGGAGCTGTGGTGCTGAGCTCAGCAGATGCGACGCCCCATGCTGCGGTGCCAGTGCCATCACCAGGGTCCACAGAACCACCAGGGCTTGCTGGAAATGTTGGTCGTTGTTCAGTTGCCCAGTTGTGTCCAACTCTTTGTGACCCCATGGACTGCAGTGCTCCAGGCCTCCCTGTCTCTCACCATCTCCCAGAGCTTGCTGAAGTTCATGTCCATTTCGTCAGTGAAGCCATCCAACCATCTCGTCCTCTGATGCTCCTTCTCCTTCTGTCCTCTTGTGCCCTGATCTTTCTCAGTATCAGGGACTTTTCCCATGAGTTGGCTCTTATCAAGTGACCAAAATACTGGAGCTTCAACTTCAGCATCAGTCCTTCCACTATTCAGGATTGGTTTCTTTAAGATTGACTGGTTTGATCTTCTCACTGTCCAAGGGACTCTCAGGAGTCTTCTCCAGCACCGCAGTTTGAAGGCATCAATTCTTCAGCACTCTGCCTTCTTTATGGCCAAGCTTTTACAATCATACCTGACAACTGGGAAGACCATCATCTTGACTGTATGAACCTTTATTGGCAAAGTGATGTGTTTGCTTTTTAACACCATCTAGGTTTGTCATGGCTTTCTTGCCAAGCAGCAATCATCTGATTTTACGGGTGCAGTCATCATCCGTGGTGATTTTAGAGTGTAAGAAGAGGAAATCTGTCACTGCTTCTACCCTTCTATTTGCCATGAAGGAATGGGGCCAGATGCCATGATCTTAATTTCTTTACTGTTTAGTTTTAAGCCAGCTTTTTCACTCTCTTCCTTCACCATCATCAAGAGGTTCTTTACTTCCTCTTCACTTTCTGCCATTAGAGTGGTATCTATCGTTCACATATCTGAGGTTGTTCACTTCAACAGTACGTGAACCATGAACTTCTAGATGTTCAAGTTGGATTTAGAAAAAGCAGAGGAACCAGAGATCAAATTGCCAACATCAGCTGGATCATAGAAAAAGCAAGAGAATTCCAGAAAAACATTTACTTCTGCTTTATTGATTACACCAAAGTCTTTGACTGTGTAGATCACAACAAACTGTGGAAAATTCTTCAAGAGATGGGAATACCAGACCACTTATCTTACCTGCCTCCTGAGAAATCTGGTTGTAGGTCAAGAAACAACACTTAGAGCGGGACATGGGACAACAGACTGGTTCCAAATTGGTAAAATAGTACATTAAGGCTGTATATTGTCACCCTGCTAATTTAACTTATATACAGAATACATCATGTGAAATGTCACGTTGGATGAAGCACAAGCTGGGATCAAGATTGCCAGGAGAAATATCAATAACCTCAAATATGCAGATGATACCACCCTATGGGCAGAAAGTAAAGAGGAACTAAAGAGCCTCTTGATGAAAGAGGAGAGTGAAAAAGCTGGCTTCAAACTCAATATTTTAAAAAAACTAAGATCATGGCATCCAGTCCCATCACTTTATGACAAATAGATGGATAAACAGTGGAAACAGTGGCAGACTTTATTTTCTTGGGCTCCAGAATCACTGCAAATGGTGATTGTAACCATGAAATTAAAAGACACTTGCTCTTTGGAAGAAAAGTTATGACCAACCTAGACAGCATATTAAAAAGCAGAGATGTTACTTTGCCAACAAAGGTCTGTTTAGTCAAAGCTATGGTGTTTCCAATAGTCATGTATAGATGTGAGAGTTGGACTATAAAGAGTGCCAAAAATTAATGCTTTTGAATTGTGATGCTGGAGAAAACTCTTGAAAGTCCCTTGGACTGCAAGGAGATCAACCAGTCCATCCTAAAGGAGATCAGTCCTGAATATTCATTGGAAGGGCTGATGCTAAAGATGAAGCTCCAATACTTTGGCCACCTGATGCGAAGAACTGACTCAGTAGAAAACACCTTGATGCTGGGAAAGACTGAAGGTGGGAGGAGAAGGGGATGACAGGGTGAGATGGTTGGATGGCATCACCAATTTGATGGACCTGAATTTCCGGGAGTTGGTGATGTACAATGAAGTCTGGCGTGCTGCAGTCCAAGGGGTCATGAAGGGTTGGATATGACTGAGCGAGTGAATTGAACTGGAGGTTGTTGATGTTTCTCCTGCCTGTCTTAATTCCAGCTTGTAACTCATCCAGATGTGCTGAGCGTGTAAGTTAAACAAGGTGACAGCAGACAGCTCTGTTGTGCTCCTTTCTCAGTCCTGAACCAATTGGATGTTCCATACAGGCAGGGTTCTAATTGTTGCTTCCTGACCTGCATACAGGTTTCTCAGGAGACAAGTAAGATAGTCTGGTATTCCTTTCTCTTTAAAGAGTTTTCCACAATTTGTTGTGATTCACACAAAGGCTTTAGCATAGTTGATGAAACAGAGGTATGTTTTTCTGGAATTCCTTTGCTTTCTCCATGATCCAACAAATGTTGGCAATTTCATCTCTGGTTCCTCTGTCTTTCCCTAAACCCAGCGTGGACGTCTGGAAGTTCTTGTTTCATGTAATGCTGATGCCTAGCATGCATGATTTTAAGCATGACCTTACTGTGGGAGAGATGAGTGCAATTGTCCGATGGTTAGCACATTCTTTGGTACTACACTTGGGAATTGGGATAAGGACTGACTTTTTCCAGTCCTGTGGCCACTGCTGGGTCTTCCAGATTTGCTGACATATTGAGTGCAGCAGTTTGATAGCATCATCTTTTAGGGGTTTTAATAGCTCTACTGGAATGCCATCACATCCACTAGCTTTATTGACAGCAGTGCTTCCTGAGACCCTCCTGACTTCACATTCTAGAATGTCTGATTGTGGCAATGACCACACCATTGCCTTATCCAATTCATTAAGATAGTCTTTGTACAGTTTTTCCATGTATTCTTTCCATCTCTCCTTGATCTCTTCAGCATCTCTCATCTCTGGAGATGCTTCACCTCAAATTCTAGGATGGCTGTAAAGGCCAAGCTTGCAAAAGGAGAAGAATCAAGAAACAGGACTTTATGTCTGTAGCCTCCTCACAGGCATGCACCAGTCATGCTGCAGAGCTGTCCTTTGCAGCTGGCAGGCTGGAGCTGGGAGCTCTTGGGCCGCTTGAATCTGAGGGCAGTGCCCAGTGGTTTCCAGTGTCATAGATGGGGCATCTTTGGCAGTGACCCATGTGTCTCAGCTATCAGACATTAAGGATGGCTAAGCGGCATCCTTGGTCCTGGAAGCGCACCGTGCACCAATGTTTACATTGGAAAAACTATCATATTTGCGTGTAATTCCTTGTGTTCCTAGGTCCTGGTCCAGAGGTTGGTGGGTGGAATCTTAGGCCAGGGAGAAATGCAGAGTACCAGGCCTGTCAGCCCCACAGAGGCAGGATCTCATTTTGACAACATCACTGAGGGATTCAGGTCTGAGAAGCCAAGTGGTACTGATTTGCATGTGGAGGTACCTAGTTTTCTATTTTTATTTCCTCTGTTTTCCAACCCGAGTAGGATAATAATCAGTTTCTGTGTTCCTCTTGTTCTCCTGACGGAAGCAGATATTTCAGTAATTCACTAATTGACACTTTTTTTTTTTTTTACTCACAAATACAGATCACCTTCCACAGAAGATGTGCTAATGAGTGCCTCTGATGAGTGAATGCCAGTGAGTGAATGATAGATGGTGTTTCAGAGGTGCTGTTTGCACTGCTTGCTCGGTCTGTGGGCCGGGCCCCTGCTGGCCTGACTTGCTCTGCCGTCGGCTCTGAGCAGCGCCTTCTGGGCTCAGCCCTGGCACAGCGAGTGCAGGGCCCTGGGCTTCCTGCCCTGGCAGCCTGTCCCTACCTTCCCTGGTGAGGGGTCCGTCCTGGGAGTCCTGGGGCCACTCCTCCCTGAGACGATGCCGCTGGTCAGGGTACCGCTTCCCCCGCCTACCTGCTACCGCCTCCTCTGAAGGGACACTTTCTGATGCACCAGGGCTTTTTAAAAATTTATTTTATATTGAAGGATAATCGCTCTACAGAATTCTGTTTTCTGTCAGACCTCAACATAGGCATACATGTGTCCCCTCCCTCCTGAACCCCCTCCCATCTCCCACCCCATTCCACCCCTCTAGGTTGACAGAGCCCATGTTTGAGTTTCCTCAGACATACAGCAAATTCCGGTTGGCCGTCTGTTTTACATGTGGGAATGTAAGTTTGCCTGTGCTTTGAGGTGACATTCCCAGCACATCCCAGGCCTCCTTGCTTGGTGCCCCAGGTCCTGCCCGAGGTGTGCCCTGCAGTCCTGTGGGCTTCCTCTGCTCATGGTTCCCACCTCCTTTCAGGTTCTGCTCATGGGTGGAATTTTGAATACCAGCTCTGTCCTCTGGAGGCCACCAGAAATATTGCAACACAAGACTGTTAATACTATGTATAACAAGCATTCTTGGCTTTTAAAGTTTAGAATGTAAGGACAAGCTGTAGGCACACGGTACACCCTTGTGACCAACATGAATGCACGTGTGTGTGTGTGTGTGTGTGTGTGTGTGTGTGTGTGTGCACGCGTGCACGCACACAGGCAGATACACAGAGACCTGCAGTCTTCCCATCATGAGGTACCTGCCCCCAAAATCAGTACTTTTACCAGCTGGGTCAGCTGAATCTGAAAGGTGAGACCTTTGGCAGAGACCACTAAAGGCAGAACTGCTTACAGAAACTGTGTCCTTCCCAGCTCTTGCCTGTTTTACACTGAGTGTTCTCAGCGCCGAGACTGTTTCTGTAGTGTCTTACTTAGGTCCTGGGGCTTCCCTGGTGGCTCAGACGGTAAAGAATCTGCCTGCGATGCAGGAAACCCAGGTTAAATCCCTGGGTCAGAAAGATCCCCCTGGAGAAAGGCATGGCAACCCACTCCAGTATTGTTGCCTGGAGAATCCCATGGACAAGAGGAGCCTGGTGGGCTACAGTCCATGGGGTCACAAAGAGTTGGACACAACTCAGTGACTAATACTTTTACTTTCACGAGGTCTCTGGGAGTACTCAGAAAACGGACAGACCCTAAAAGGTCATGGTGCGTTGTATTAGGGCTCTCCAAAGAAACAGAACCAATAGGCTAGATGACAGATAGATGGATAGATAGAACGATACATCAGTTTCTGTCCATATGTAGTCTCTGTGTCTGTCTGTCCATGTTTATATCTCTGTGTTCAGGCTCTCAGTGGGTTGGGTGATGTCCCCCACTTTGGGGGAGGCATCTGCTTTACTAGGTTCAGTGATGCAAATGCTTGTCTCATCCAGAAATACACATCGAGAAACATGTTTAATCTGGATGGCTTGTGGTCATTCAAGTTGGCACATAAAATTAACCACCACCTGCATTCACTTCATATCTTGCGGGTTTCCCTTGGAGAGAATGTGAACAGTAAAAAGGCAGAGGGAGGCGGTTCTATAACTGGTGCTTCAGCCCTGACCCCCCCGCTTTGAGCGTGAACTCTTCTGCTTCTGACCTTGACTGATGGCCTGGGTGAGAGGACTCTGTCCCGGGGCCTCACAGGAGGAGGTCAGGAGAGGTGGAAGGGGGTGGAGTTGTGAACAGATTCAGGGGTCAGTGATGCTGGTGGGAGGGTGTGGGAGCATGACGTGTTCTCAAGACCTTCACCAAGTCACTTTCACCCAAGCCATTTAGAAGTGGGCATCATTGGACCCTGAGGTCTCCAAGGCCCCTCTTGCCCCTGCTCTGAGACTGCCTTCTGTGACAAAGGGCAGGGACCCTGTAGTGCTGTGGGTGGAGAGACGACAGGAATGGGCAGGCAGCAGTGCCCTGGGCATGACCCATCCAGCTCCAGTGCCCGCTGGTGTGTTTTCTGGGTGCCAGGCCCCCAGCATGGCGTCTCGGGTGACCCCCAGTGACCCAGGGGTTTTGGGTTGATCGCTTCTGCCATTTAACAAAGGCAGCTGCTGTGACAAGGGATGCTGCAGCCTGTTGCCGCTGGAGTGCGATGAGAGGCGTGATATGCCAGGTCCTGGCCTCTGGTCAAGACAGGCCTCACCTACCTCCTTATGCCAGTCAGAGGCCCAGCTTTGTCAGGAGCAGAGCAGCGGAAGGTAGACCTGGGCGGGGGAGATTTGAGTTAAACGTGGGAGACATGTGCCCGCATAAAGAAGCCAGCAGGGTGTGCTCCCTGGTGTGGCGGCTGCGGGCAGGAGCCCCTGGGCCACTTCAGAAGCCCTGGGCTTGAGGGCAGCGCTGTCAGCCCTAGCGGTGAGCTGAGCTGCTCACAGCAGAGGACGGGACAGATGGGGATGGCATTGAATGCAAGGGCCCTGGTGGCCCAGAGGGGTCCGTGCCCACAGGAGGGGCACCGTGGATGTCTCGGGAGTCTCCTCCAGAAAGGAAGGCCTGGGAGCTTCTGCAGGGTTCCTTCTGGGGCCCTGTCACTCCGCGTGCCATCTCCCCCTCCGGGAGGGCTGCCTTAGCTGGACCCCCGGACCTTCACTGCCTTGCTTACAGGGTGACCACTCACACCTGACGCCCTGTTCATTCTCACCTGTGAGGCAGCGTTACCATCATGCCCACTTATGGAAGCAGAATCCTGGAAAGATGCTGTGATCTGCTGGCAGGCACTCGACTGGTGCAGGAGAGATTTGGGGTTCCCATGTGGACTCTGCGAGCCCTTTGTCCTCCCAGAGGGGTCACTGGTTCCCAAACTAGGTCACTCCCCTTCGTTGGTGACCAGTGCCTGCAAACAGCTGTGTATGCTTGTCAGTTTACTTACAAGTCCAATTTTGTGTATTGAGTTGAACCATTGCTCTTGTGTGGGGCAAATTACCACTGTACTAATGCCTTAGGGGCATCATAGAATACAGAGGATAAATATTTCAGGATGAGATTTAAAAGGAGGATAAACATTTCAGGATGAGATTATAAAGGAGTCTCCACAGCACTTCTGGTCCTCAGTTGCTGCCGTGCAGTGAATCTCTGTGGAGGCCGATGCTGGTAGAGAGCCTGTGTGAGACTGGCGTCCCTGTCCCTGGTGGACCATACACGTCTGTGACAGGAGCGATCAGAGACCTGTGATCAGCTCCCTGCAAAACAGGACGTCTGAGTGTCAGGCACCCCGTCTTCCTTCTGCTTTGCACCTCTCCTTGCCTTTGATCTAGAGGAACCAGGTTCGCTACCTGACTGCATGTGAGGGAACCTGACGGGGATTAAGTGCCTTGCAACACCAGCTGACTGCTCAGCAGGAGCTGAGAATTTCCGCCCTACGCCCTGGAGGAAAGCCCCAAAAGTGCCCCCTGTTGCCCCCAGGGGCGGACGGAGTAGGGAGGAGAGTTGCTGTCTGACTTCAGATCCTTGGGTAAGGAAGAGGATTCTTTTCCTTGCTCAGGTTTTTCCAGCTGACGAGGATTATGGTCAGAAGGAGAGTGAGTGTTGCTAGCCCGTTAAGTGTGTGCGTCAGTATAAGCCCCGAGGCCGCTGCTGTTGACCTGCCTGGCAGAGGAAGGGATGGCTCTGACACCACTGTTGCTGGGCGGAGGTGTGGAGGAGGTACGGCAGAGCGGCACGCGTGGCTCAGCTGTTCCTCGTCACCGGGGCCCTGTCTCCACTCCTTTGAGCCCTCCACCCCACTGACCTCGGGGGCAAAAGGGAGCATGTGGAGGGGATGATGCTTTGAAGAAACTGGACTTCCTGCCTCACTCTGCGAGGCCAGCTCCATGCCCGGTGGGCGTCCCAGTTTCTTCATCTGGGCCAAGTGGGTAAAAATTCTCCCTTGGTCATGCTGTTGTAGGAACTGGAGACAAATTAAGACCTGGTTCCTGGCACACAACACATCCTCAGCAAAAGAGAGGATGCTGTTTGGGTGCTAAGCAGGTCTGCTCTGTGGGTGTTCCTGAGGGTCAGAAGTGAGCGGGAGCTGAGCTAAGCCCCCAGTTACAGAAAGGTTTGGAGAGTAGGCTGAAGCTGGTGGTGGAGGCGTGGGGAACACGATGCTTGAAGGAAGCTGGAGGGCTGGTCCCGGGAAGAAGGGAATCCCGGGCCCAGGGACAGGGTTGCTGAGGGTGGCCTGGTGGTCTGTGGTCATCTGAGATGCGTCACGCTTAGCAGCTGCTGATATTCAAAAAGCGAACAAACAAGCTCATGTTAAATGAATGATCTAGAATTGGAATGATGCCAAGTCCCAGTGAAAATAATTTATTTTAAGAATTCCATGTACTGGCAACTTAGGCTTGTAAAAGTAAAGCCCTTGATTGGGGCGGGTTCATTTTATTGGAGAATGAAGTAAGTGTAATTATTTTTTTCAGAAATAAGTTTCTCTTTTCCTAAAATGAAAAGTATCCTTAGAGAAGTCAGATGACAGTATAGTACCTAAAGGACAGGCAACTGATTAAGTGGTTATTTTTACCTAATCTAGAAGACTCATTCAAAAAATTAAAAATTAGAGAAAATTACTATGCCACTAGAAAAAGAAAATCCCCAGTTTTTGCTATTTAATTATCAGTTGTAAACTCTGCCCTTTCATTTCAAAAACTGCTTCACTGAGGTGCAATCAACATATGTTATATATATATTATATTTATTATGATATATATATATTGCACATATTTAAATTGAACAATTTGAGTTTTGACAACATATGTTTATACCAGGGAAATGATCACCACAGTCAAGTTAGTGGATACATCATCACTCCTAGAAGTTTTAATCTGTATTTCCCATCCTTCCCTGAGTTTCTGGACTGCCATTAATCTTTTAGTCATTATTGATCATTTTGGATTTTCTAGAGAATTACAAATGGAATCATACAGTGTGTACTTTTTTTTTCTGGCCTTTTCCTCTTAGTACAGATATTTTGAGATTGATCCAAGTTGGTGTGCAATAATAATTTGTCTCTCTTCATTGCCAGTAGTGTTCCTTTATGTAGATGTGTGTCAACTAGATACCTTGATG
Source organism: Nanger dama (assembly GCA_917880005.1). Classification (NCBI taxonomy): domain Eukaryota; kingdom Metazoa; phylum Chordata; class Mammalia; order Artiodactyla; family Bovidae; genus Nanger; species Nanger dama. The sequence goes on along the minus strand of CAKJTW010000044.1, from coordinate 2,357,280 downwards.
CATTCATCTGTTGATAGACATTTGATTTGTTTATGGTTTTTGGTAGTTACAAATCAAGGAGCTGTGAAAATTCATATTTGGGTCTTTGTATGGAAATGCACTTTCGTTTTACTTAGATAAATACGCAAGAATGGAGTGGCACGATTTTGTGGTAGGTGTATGTTTAACTTAGAACTGCTGACTACTAATTGCTTTCCCAAGTAACTGCACCATTTTGTGTCTGCAGGAGCGGATGTTAGAATTCTGGTTCCTCCACATTTGGTGTGGTGAGTGTCAGCCAGTATTTTTGTTTTACTTATGCTAAAATGTGTATAACATGAAAGTGTTGTTTTTGCCGTTTTTAAATGTTCAATTTAATGGCATAAATTTCACTCAGTGTTCTACAAACATCACCACTAGTTCCACAACTTTCATCACCCCAGACCGAGCTCTGTAATCATTAAGCTCTACCTTGCTATGCCCCCAGGCCCTGGAACCTTTTATTTGTTTTCTGCCTTGATAATTTACCTATTCTAATTATATATATTTTGTATTAATGGACTAATAAAATACCTGTCCTTTTCTGTCACTTATTTCACTTACTGTTAGGTTTCAAGTTTCCGTATTGTAGCATATATCTGAACTTCCTTTTTATGACTGTGTAATGGATCATCGAAAAAGCAAGAGAGTTCCAGAAAAACATCTCTTTCTGCTTTATTGACTATGCCAAAGCCTTTGACTATGTGGATCACAATAAACTGTGGAAAATTCTGAAAGAAATGGGCATACCAGACCACCTGACCTGCCTCTTGAGAAACCTATATGCAGGTCAGGAAGCAACAGTTAGAACTGGACCTGGAATAACAGACTGGTTCCAAATAGGAAAAGGAGTACGTCAAGGCTGTATATTGTCACCCTGCTTATTTATCTTATATGCAGAGTACATCATGAGAAATGCTGGGCTGGAAGAAGCACAAGCTGGAATCAAGATTGCTGGGAGAGATATTAATAACCTCAGATATGCAATGACACAACTCTTATGGCAGAAAGTGAAGAGGAACTAAAGAGCCTGTTGATGAAAGTGAAAGAGGAGAGTGAAAAAGTTGGCTTAAAGCTCAATATTCAGAAAACAAAGATCATGGCATCTGGTCCCATCACTTCATGGGAAATAGATGGGGAAACAGTGGAAAAAGTGTCAGACTTTATTTTGGGGGCTCCAAAAATGGTGATTGCAGCCATGAAATTAAAAGATGCTTACTACTTGGAAGAAAAGTTATGACCAACCTAGATAGCATATTAAAATGCAGAGACATTACTTTGCCAACAAAGGTCTGTCTAGTAAAGGCTATGGTTTTTCCAGTGGTCACGTATAGATGTGAGAGTTGGACTGTGAAGAAAGCTGAGTGCTGAAGAATTGATGCTTTTGAACTGTGGCATTGGAGAAGACTCTTGAGAGTCCCTTGGACTGCAAGGAGATCCAGCCAGTCCTTCTAAAGGAGATCAGCCTTGGGATTCTTTGGAAGGAATGATGCTAAAGCTGAAACTCCAGTACTTTGGCCACCTCATGCAAAGAGTTGACTCATTGGAAAAGACTCTGATGCTGGGAAGGATTGGGAGCAGGAGGAAAAGGGGACGACAGAGGATGAGATGGCTGATGGCATCACTGACTTGATGGACGTGAGTCTGAATGAACTCCGGGGAGTTGGTGATGGACAGGGAGGCGTGGCGTGCTGCAGTTCATGGGGTTGCAAACAGTCGGACACAACTGAGCGACTGAACTGAATATTCCATTGTTTGTATTCAATATATAGCACTCTGTTCATTTGCTGATGTCATATGGGTTGTTTCTACTGTTTGCCTATGGTGAATAACGCTGCAGTGAACAGTGGTGTGCTAGTATCTCCTTCATTCTGGGTTTTCATTTCTTTTGAGTTTATACTTAGATGTGGAATTGCTAGGCCATGTGGTAATTATACTGACAGAGGAGCATGGCAGGCCACAGTCCATGGGGTCACAAAGAGTCTGAGACAGCTGAGCACAAGCACACACACATGGTAATTCTATGTTGAGATTTCTGAGGAACAACCAAACTTTTTCCACAGTGACTGCAAATTTTACGTTCTCAACAGAAATGTATAGGGATTCCAATTTCTCTAGATCTTTGCCAATATTTGTTGTTTTCCTTAAAAAATGATAGCCATCTCAGTAGGTATGAAATGGTATTGCACTGAGCTTTTGATTTCCATCTTCCTAATGACTAGTGATATTAAGCATCTTTTAATGTGCTTATTGACCATTTGTATATATTCTGTGGACAGTTGTCTGCTCAAACTCTTTGCCCATTTTTTAAAGAGGTGATTATTTTTGTTTCTCAGTTTTGATTTGCATAATCTAGATATTAAACCTTTATCAGATGTATCATTGCAAATACTTTCTTTTACTCTGTAGGTTGTCTTTTCAGTTAAATGATAATGTTCTTTCATTCACAAATTGTCCATTTGATCAATCTTTTCTTCTCTTGCTTGTTCTTTTGTTATCATATCTAAAAATTCATTGCCAAATGTAAGATTGGGGAAAATTATCTCCATGTTTTCTTCTAAGAATGTTATGGTCTTATTTTTCTATTTAGATCACTTATCCTTTTGAGTTAATTTTTGTATGTAGTGGTCCAACTTCTTCTTCTTTTTTTTTGCGTGAGGACACCCAAGCACCATCTACTGAAGAGATGAAGAGACCAGTTTTTCATATTGGATGAATTGGGCATTCATTTCAAAAAGTATTTGACCTTACATACAAGGGTTTATTTCTGGACTCTCCATTCTGTTGATCTGTTAGTCTGCCTTTATGCCAGTAGTAAGCTTTGAAATAGGGATGTGTGAATCTTTCAACTTCATTCTTCTTAGGATTGTTTTGGTTATGTGGCACTCCTTGTGATTCCACATAAATCTGAAAGTTGACTTTTCCATTTCCACAAAAGGTTGTTGGGATTTTGACAGAGACTAAATTGTGTCCATAGACCACTTAGGTCTTATCTTAACAATATTAAGTCAACAATGTTTTGTATTTTTCACTATACAAGTCTTTCATCTCCTTGGCTAGATTTATTCCCAGATATTTTATCCTTTTACATGTTTTATTTAATTTCCTTTTCAGAATGTTTTTCCCTAGTGTATAGGAACAGCTGGCTTTTGTGTGTTGAACTTGTACTGTGTGACTTTGCTGAATTTATTAGCTATAGTACTTGAAGATTCCTTGAGACTTTCTCAAGGTATAGGATCATATCATAGGTCACTTTCCTAATAGATACAGGGCTGTTCAGATTACCTGTTTCTTCAGTGAGTATTGGTTGGTTGTGTCCTTTAAGGAATTACACGCTTTTATGTAATTTGTTGAATTTATTGACAAGCTTTCATACTTGCTCAGTCCTTATACCGGTAATTTCTGTCTCTCTTTTTATCAGTCTGGTTAGAAGTTTATCAGTTTTACTAAGGCTCTCAAAGAACAGTCCTTTGATTTCAATGATTGTTCTCTATTGTTTTTCCTTTTCTTTGTAACTGATTTCCAATTTGATCTTTATCACTGTCTTTCACTTACTTTGTTTGGCAAGGTTCACCGTAAGGTCACTGAGTTGAAAACATTCTTCATCTCTTTTTTTTAAAAATTAATTATTTTTAAATGAAACAAAGATGAATATTTTTAATAATAAAAGGTAAAATTCACAAAGAAGGTAGATATCATAAACCACCAGACACCTTAACAACAAAGAAACAAAGATACATAAAGCAAAAATCAGAAGGGAAAGAAAAAATATATAATACAAGGGAAAGAAAAATATGTAATCATAGTGAGACATTAACATTTTCTGAGAATATTTTGTCAAATATAGGAAAAAATAAGAACAGGAGCATCTTGAATGATGTCATTAATAATTTAAATGTAATATACTTATTTTTAATTATTTATATTAATCATATCCTACACAATTATATTTGAAATTTTGTATCTTATATGTTGTAATTAGGAATTCCAGTTGAGCTGTTTCAAATCCTGAAAGATGATGTGAAAGTGCTGCACTCAATATGCCAGCAAAGTTGGAAAACTCAGCAGTGGCCACAGGACTGGAAAAGGTCAGTTTTCATTCCAATTCCAAAGAAAGGCAATGCCAGAGAATGCTCAAACTACCACACAATTGCACTCATATTACATGCTAGTAAAGTAATGCTCAAAATTCTGCAAGCCAGGCTTCAGCAATACGTGAACCGTGAACTCCCTGATGTTCAAGCTGGTTTTAGAAAAGGCAGAGGAACCAGAGATCAAATTGCCAGCATCCACTGGATCATGGAAAAAGCAAGAGTTCCAGAAAAACATCTCTTTCTGCTTTATGGACTATGCCAAAGCCTTTGACTGTGTGGATCACAATAAACTTTGGAAAATTCTGAAAGAGATGGGAATACCAGACCACCTGACCTGCCTCTTGAGGAAATCAGTATGCAAGTCAGGAAGCAACAGTTAGAGCTGGACATGGAACAACAGACTGGTTCCAAATAGGAAAAGGAGTACGTCAAGGCTGCATATTGTCACCCTGTTTATTTAACTTCTATGCAGAGTACATCATGAGAAACGCTGGACTGGAAGAAACACAAGCTGGAATCAAGATTGCCTGGAGAAATATCAATCACCTCAGATATGCAAATGACACCACCCTTATGGCAGAAAGTGAAGAGGAGCTAAAAGCCTCTTGATGAAGGTGAAAGAGGAGAGTGAAAAAGTTGGCTTAAAGCTCAACATTCAGAAAACGAAGATCATGGCATCCGGTCCCATCACTTCATGGGAAATAGATGGGGAAACAGAGTCAGACTTTTTTTGGGGGCTCCAAAATCACTGCAGATGGTGGCTGCAGCCGTGAAATTAAAAGACGCTTACTCCTTGGAAGAAAGTTATGACCAACCTAGGTAGCATATTCAAAAGCAGAAACATTACTTTGCTGACTAAGGTTCGTCTAGTCAATGCTATGGTTTTTCCTGTGGTCATGTATGGATGTGAGAGTTGGACTGTGAAGAAGGCTGAGCACCAAAGAATTGATGCTTTTGAACTGTGGTGCTGGAGAAGACTCTTGAGAGTTTCTTGGACTGCAAGGAGATCCAACCATTCTGAAGGAGATCAACCTCGGCTGTTCTTTGGAAGGAATGATGCTAAAGCTGAAACTCCAGTACTTTGGCCACCTCATGCGAAGAGTTGACTCATTGGAAAAGACTGATGCTGGGAGGGATTGGGGGCAGGAGGAGAAGGGGACGACAGAGGATGAGATGGCTGGATGGCATCACGGACTCGATGGACGTGATTCTGAGTGAACTCCGAGAGATGGTGATGAACAGAGAGGCCTGGCGTGCTGCGATTCATGGGGTCGCAAAGAGTCAGACACTACTGAGTGACTGAACTGAACTGAATTAGATGTCCATAGGACATTTTAAAAAACTGGCAAAAAGATAAACACTACTAAATTCAAAAAATATAAATCATTTGTGTGTGTGTGTGATTCAGTTATACATATGCATATATTTTAGTTTTTAAATTATTTTCCAATACCAAATAGGTATTACAGGATATTGACTATATTTACCCTATATATAAAACACTGCTGTTTGCTGCATATCTTTTTTTAAGTTGGAAATCTGGCATTCTCTTCATATTAAGTGAAACAAGTGGAATCAAAATGTCATAAAATTTTTAGTTAGGCAAAATTTCATTAGTTTTCTAAATATATAAGTTATATATATTATTTATATATATGTATACAAAAACTCTTCTGTTATGCTTGATGAAGGCTTGAGAAAGAACATCAAAAGAAGAGATGGAGAAATTGGAAAGCATAAACTAAATGAAATATCACTGAATATGACATAGAAAAAGTGAAACAAACTACAAAAGTAAAAGATACTTATAGAGTCCAGTTGTTTTTAAATGTTACTGCTCATTAAAAACATATCTGGAACTCTGGCCCCCAAAAAAAAAAAAAACCACCAATACCTGGACATTTGTATTTTTCAAAAAATGCCAAGATAATTCCGATATGCATCTGGATTTTATAAAGTGATTATAGATTTTATAGGTGATAATAGGATTTTATAAAGTGATTAATGGTAGTTTTGGTGATATAAAATTCTAAAATTTTTCTGTTGATCAATTGTGATACAGTGATATTAAGTGAGTGATAGTTATATCATCACAGTGTTGCAAGGAAGGGAGCCCCCCTTCCATGGCCCGGAAGTGGGCTCTTGTCCAACGCTCGGAAATGAGCATGTGTCGAGGAGACATGTGCTGACAGAGCAAAAGATTTTATTGGGAAAGGGCACCTGGGTGGAGAGCAGTAGGGTGAGGGGACCCAGGAGAACTGCTCTGCCATGTGTCTCACGGTCTCGGGTTTTATGCTGATGGGGTTAGTTTTCCGGGTTGTCTTTGGCCAGTCGTCTGGCTCAGAGTCCTTCCTGGTGGTGCACGCATCGCTCAGCCAAGATGGATGCGAGCAAGAAGGATTGTGGGAGGTGATCGGACACGAGGTGTCTCCTTTTGATCTTTCCCAAACTCTTCTGGTTGGCGTTGGTTTATTAGTGTTCCTCACCATTGTGGTTATCTGGATCGTGAAGATCTTTTTTGTACAGTTCTGTGTATTCTTGACACCTCTTCTTAATATCTTCTGCTTCTGTTAGGTCCATACCGTTTCTGTCCTTTATTGAGCCCATCTTTGCATAACATGTTCCCTTGGTATCTCTAATTTTCTTGAAGAGATCTCTAGTCTTTCCCATTCTGTTGTTTTCCTCTATATCTTTGCATTGATCACTGAGGAAGGCTTTCTTATCTCTCCTTGCTATTCTTTGGAACTGTGCATTCCAGTGGGTATATCTTTCCTTTTCTCCTTTGCCTTTAGCTTCTCTTCTTGACTCAGCTATTTGTAAGGCCTCCTCAGACAACCAGTTGCCTTTTGCATTTATTTTTCTTGGGGATGATTTTGATCACTGCCTCCTGTATAATGTGATGAACCTCCGTCTGTAGATCTTCAGGCACTCTGTCTATCAAATCTATAGATCTGATACTGTGGATGGAGGTTTGTATGGTGGGAGGACTTCGAAGAACAAAGTCCAATACTTTGGCCACCTAATGTGAAGAATTGACTCATTGGAAAAGACCCTATGTAGGGAAAGATTGAAGGCCGGTGGACAAGGCGCTGACAGAGGATGAGATGGTTGGATGACATCATCAGCTCAATGGACATGAATTTGAACAAACTCCAGGAGATAGTGAAGGGCCGGGAAGCCTCATGTACTACAGTCCATGGGATCGCAAAGAGTTGGATATGACTGAGCGGTTGAACTGAACTGATTCCTTACCATGACCTCCTGTCATAAGACAACTCTTGGAAATGGTTACTATGGTGCCTGGCCAGGGAGGATGGTTTCAACAGTGTACTTCCCCTAACAACTCCCCCACCACTGCCTCGCCCCCATCCCCCCCACCGCCTGAGACTTCTTGGAAACGGGCAGAGGTCTCTTTTCTTCTGTAACTTCTTCCTGCTGTGCATGGGCGTAGGCCTGCCTAGCAGAGCAGAAGTCTCTCTCTACCTGATCTAAGTTGAGGTATTCTATGCCTGAAACCTGCATTCACCCTTGTGAGAAAAGGTCTTAGCCTGAAACTGTTGCCCTCTGTCAGAGATGAAATAGACAGGGGCCAAACAGGAGGCCTAACAGGATGGTCATCACTAGGCCCCAGAAAGAAAAGGCAACATTTTGGGTGAGGGCCTCAGGGTGTGTGACTTTCTTCTGATTGGTTGGTGGTGAGGCAACAGAGCAGTGCTCCAGGAATCTTGTGCTGAGCCTGAAGTTACCATCCTCCACCTGGGTGGGGTCCCCGGTTCTGCAGAAGGACTCAAAGATATTGTTATGCGTATTTCTTGAGTAGGCACCAGGACCCTGCCTCAAGGCTGTACCACCATTTGATTGCTCCTCCTCTGGCTCTGTATCCCCTCCCTTCCGTGATCAGCAACTGTTTGAATCTGCCCTTTGGGAGTTAGGTCTAAGAGGCTGGATGAAGCCTATAACCTACAAACAAGAAACAGGGAACACAGAAGGGATCTGTACTCCAGATCTCCATGGAGTCCTGCTCAGTTTTAATTCAGGGACCTGTGCGACTATGACTCTGATAACTTCCTGTCAAAATGGGGCATAGAGTTTGGAGAACAGACACTGAATTGGAAGTATTTCTGAATTCCAAGTCCTACATATGAGTCTTGTATGATTAAAATCTCAATCTCTTGGTCTGCCATTTTGGTGTAACAGACCCAGTTAGAAGTAGTTGGAAGAGTGACAACTGGAATCTTAATAAGTGAAATAAGTGAAAGTCGCTCAGTCATGTCTGACCCTTTGAGACCCTGTGGCTATAGTCCATGGAATTCTCCACGCCAGAATACTGGAGTGAGTAGCCTTTCCTTCTTCCAGGGGATCTTCCCAACCAAGAGATGGAACCCAGGTCTCCACATTGCAGATGGAGTCTTCATCAGCTGAGCCAGGGTACTGGAGTGGGTAGCTTATCCCTTAGCCAGTGAATCTTCCCAACCCAGGGGTCAAATCCAGGGATCTCCAGGGGATCTACCCAACCCAGGGATCAAACCCAGGTCTCCCACATTGCAGGCAGGTTCTTTACCACCTGAACCACAAGGGAAGTCCAGAATCTTAATAGACAAAATAAATCTCATTTCTTTTCAGGAGAATAGGCGTGAAACCTGGACCTGGCACTTTGGGGAGACTTGTAGCCAGTTGCCTAGTTTTATAAAAGTAAGGCTGCAGTTACCAACCAGCTGCCTGCAGACATTGTTTTGAGAATGTCTGTGGCATCCAGGTCTGACACGACTCAGAAAGCAAGTTTTTAGCAGACAAGTATTGCTAGTCTGAAATTACACCCATAGTACAAGGTCTCGTCTAAAATTACACCCATAGAATCACCTAGTTATTTCCTTGGATGTCTGAACCATAGCTACTCTATTTTGACTTTTAATTGTCAAATTCTCCTTAATAGCCAAAGCAGAGGTCACCTTAATGATGTCAGTGTTTCTCGAGGTATGAGAAGATACAAGAATGTGGACTCATAAAATCCTCTCCTGAAAAATCTAACTACCTGAAGGCCTGTTCTGCCAGTTTTTCCCCAGAGCAGAGTGCCTCATTCCTGATTTCCACCCTGAACTCCTTTCAGGGGAGTTGAAGGTCAGCAGCTGCAGTGGCCATGATTTAATCTTTGTAGAGGTAGATGGCAAGTGTCAGTTTTCAGTTGGCAGGCCCCCTTCTTGATTAAACCTGACCATGATTTTAAGGGGGCATTTCATGACCATTTCATCCCATGGTGCTGAGAATGTCTGTTCTCAAGTCTGGCAGAGATTTTGCTGACAAGCCACTCAGTGTGCTGTTACTACTGGACTAGGCCCTGAAGCAGTATCCAAAACTCTCTGACCCCCTGTCTTACCAGCCTCTTGGTCAAGGAAAGCATTCCTTCTTGTTGCTTCTTCCCATATCTAGAGTTACATCGTTAACATCATCAGTCTCATATGGAACTATATATTATTTTATCAGAGGCCTCAGTCACACGTTTGTCAGTGTAAGAAACAGCAATTGTGAAAAACAGGTGAAATACAAATAACATAGCAAACAGTATTAGTAAAGTCATAAGTAAGAATTAAGCTAAGAACTTCAATCAGATGTAGTCCAGTATATCTCAGGTCATCTGACTTAGTCTATTCTATGTGAATCTTTATCTTCCAGAGAAATTATATATCGGCACTGTCTGTAAGTCACATAGCCTGGTTTCCTAGTGTTACTAGACTGATTATCCTTAGTATGATTTAATTCCAACATAGAGGAGGCTTTAAAACTAAATTACCATAGCCTGGTGTTATCTAGATAAATCCATCCCGTAATTGTGGGCGATTTTTTCCTTTACTGAAACTTTGCTAGTTGCTCTCTGATTGAGCTTGAGTAATAGAAGTGAAGTGAAGTGAAGTCGCTCAGTTGTGTCTGACTTCTTTGCGCCCCCCGTGGACTGTAGCCTACCAGGCTTCTCTGTCCACGGGATTCTCGAGGCAAGAATACTGGGTGGGTTACCATTTCCTTCTCCAGGGGATCTTCCCGACTCAGGGATTGAACACGGGTCTCCCGCATCGGAGGCAGGCGCTTTAACCTCTGAGCCACCAGGGAAGCCCTGAGTAGTAGAAGAAAACTCAAATTTATGGCCAGAGTCAGAGTGAAAGTGAAAGTGAAGTTGCTCAGTCGTGTCCAACTGTTTGCAACCCCCAGGCTCCTCCGTCCATGGGATTCTCCAGGCAAGAATACTGGAGTGGGTTGCCATTTCCTTCTCCAGGGAATCTTCCCGACCCAGGTATCAAACCCAGGTCTCCCGCATTGCAGGCAGGCGCTTTAACTTCTGAGCCACCAGTTGGCAAGGTGAGGGGATCCTACCTAGTAATATCAATAGTGACCTGAATATGACTATAATTTTTCTTTTTAAGTAAATTTTCTTGGGGCCAACCAGTTTGGGCCTTAGAAAAATTCACCAAGGGACCCAGAAGTAGACACAGGTAATTGGATTAATTTCTAAAACTAGCATAGAATCAGGCCTATGATAGAAAAGCATTTGATTTATATGCAAAGGTCCAGGAAGTCAAGAAAACATTGCAAATGGTAATATGAATCAGGTCCAGCATCTTGAGCAAACTGTCTACCTCTGATGTCATCTTCTTCCCGTCCTGGTATAGTGCAGTTTCTCTTGTGTGAGCATCATTTTAAGGTAAGATCAGGTCAGCTGTCCTCTGTATGGAATAGTCTAGTGTAGGGGCCTTTGAAGTGGGAATTAATCCAAGGGTCAATTTCCCTTCAATTTCACTGTGCATGAGCCAGTTAAGAGTGTCTGATAAAAGGTTCTTCCATCCAGGCTGGAGACAGCCCCTTAAATTGTCTTTTTCCAGTCCTGGTTGCAGGTCATAAGGCATCTGATCTTTATCTAAAGATAGATTACTGAGATAAGCTTCAGAAACAAACCTAGGGTGTTCTTTAAGAATTCAATTAAATTTAACATTAATATTGCATAACAGCTAAGAACTATCCAAGAAATGAGTCTTACTAAATACAAACCTCCATTAACAAACTGGGATTTAACATTTATTGAAACATCTTTTTCTTCCTAAAATTACCCTAATTTTTATCGAATATAACCATATTAAGGCTAGTTTGTTTGCAAAATGGTTCTGCTCTCAATAAATTTGGCCTGATGATTTGCATAGCCATAATTGATCATAGACTTTTTGCTTTGCTGGAACTTTAGAGTTTCAGACTGAACTTTTAAAATAAAACGAGGCTGGGAAAGTCATGCCAAAGGCTTATCACAGATTTCTCCTATCAAATCTAGGTGAATTATTCCCTTTTCAAGGTTTCAAAAATTCCTTGAGATTTCTATACCTGTTAGTGAGATAACCTTCCTAACTCATCTAATAAAAGTTATTGGAAACCTAAGAGTTTCCAATCTCTGGAGGAGTCAGATAGAAAATATAGTTGTTTTAATCTGTTTATAACATAGAATTTTACCAAATTACCGGCATAACTAGTTTCAGGGAAAGGTTTTCCCTACTCCTGGAAAACACAGATTCAAACCGGTAATTTTTCAGCTAGAAACCATAAAAGTTATAAGCATTTTCACTGGTTTATTCAGTCCTTTTGTTGACTTTTGTGAAGTCATCAAGTTTCCCATTAGACTACCAGGACATATCAGAATGTTAGGAACTCCATATAACTTCTAGGATATCTATATTTGTAACATTTACCATACATTATAATCTGAGAGGACTTATTACTCATTTGATAATATTTCTCTTATAATATAACCAACCAAATAAACATGATTAGTTTAATATTTCTCTTTGGGATGTTTCAGTGGCCCTCTGAAGAATCCCAAAGTTAACTAGTGGTCAAAAGAACTTCCACAGAATTTGATTTAGGAAGTTTTTCAAAAAAATCAAAAGTGTTTAGAATATTTGGTCAGATTTAGTCAATGCTGATGAGTGTATCACTTAGCTTGCTGCTGTGTTACCATGGGCATATATACTGAGGCTTGGGGTCCAGTGAAAGTCAACTCTGCCATCTTGGACCTAGTTGGCTCTGAAGTCGATTCCACCATCTTGGATCTAGTTGGTTCTAACCAGTTTTCATATGGCTGTGTCATTCCTAACAAAATCCATTTATCCAACTAATTGTGATCTAATTTTAGAAAATCCTGATCATGCATAACTCTCTTAATATTTTTTCATACCTTCTTCTACTGAAAACACATCTTAGTTTCCCTGAAGTATTTTCCATAATGAGGGACATTTCTTGTTGACAAATTTATAATGAAATACAGTCTTACTTGACCTCTAGTAAACCTAGGTACAACAGAAGTTTTATTGATGGTTCTAAAGACATGTTTATGTTCACTTCATTTCAGTCGCTTTGTTAAGTCCGACTCTGTGAACCCATGGACTGCAGCACGCCAGGCCTCCCCATCCATCACCATTGGAGCTTACTCAAACTCATGTCCATTGAGTCAGTGATGCCATCCAACCATCTCATCCTCTCGTGCCCTTCTATTCCTGCCTTCAATCTTTCCCAGCATCAGGGTCTCTTCTAATGAGTCAGTTCTTCCCATCAGGTGGCCAAAGCATTGGAGTTTCAGCTTCAGCATCAATCCTTCCAATGGACACCCAGGACTGATTTCCTTTAGGATGGACTGGATGGATCTCCTTGCAGTCCAAGGGACTCTCAAGAGTCTTCTCCAACACCACAGTTCAGAAGCATCAATTCTTTGGCACTCAGCCTTCTTCGTGGTCCAACTCTCATATCCATACATGACTAATGAAAAAACTATAGCTTTGACTAGTGGACCTTTGTCAGCAAAGTAATGTCTCTGCTTTTGAATATCCTGTCTAGGTTGGTCATAACTTTCCTTCCAAGGAGTAAGCATCTTTTAATTTCATGGCTGCAGTCTCCATCTGCAGTGATTTTGGAGCTCAGAGATCTAGTCTGTCACTGTTTCCACTGTTTCCCCATCTATTTGCCATGAAGTGATGGGACCAGATGCCATGATTTTAGTTTTCTGAATGTTGAGTTTTTTGCCAGCTTTTTCACTCTCTTTCATTTTCATGTCCGTGTTACCAGGTATTAATTTAATGATATTGAGTATGGTGTCCTGTCCCTGTTTTTGTTGGTTATCTATTTTATGTATTGTAGTGTGTGTATTTTAATCCCAAACTCCTAATTTATCCCATCCTTTCCCCTTTGGTAACTCTAAATTTGTTTTTTGTGTCTGTGAGTCTCTGTTTTGCAAATGAGTTCATTTGTATCTTTTTCTTTTTTAGATTTCACGTACAAACAATATTATATGGTATTTGTCTCTCTCTGTCTGACTTACTTCACTTAGTATAATAATCTCCAGATCCATCCATATTGCTACAGATGACATTATTCTGTTCTTTTTATGGCTGAGTAATATTCCATTGTATGTATGACCCCCATCTGCTTTATACATTCATCTGCTGATGGACACTTAGGTTGCTTCCATGTCTTAGCTATTGTATTAATAAATAATGCTGCTATGAACATTGGGGTGCATGTATATTTTTGAATTATAGCTTTCTCCAGATATATGCCTGTGAGTGGGATTGCTGGATCATCTGGTAACTGTTTTTAGCTTCAGGATCATTGTAAATGTGGTAATTTAAAGTCCCTATGAGCCTGATCCTAGTCTTGTTTTTGTTGGTTCTTATTGCATGATGCCTTATCTTGTGTTATAATTGGTTGTCTCTGAGTATGTGTCTGATATTGTATTTGGAAATTTGTTTTTTATAAATCATTTGAGGACTAGTGTTTTTATATATATGTATGTGTGTATATATATATATATATATATATATATATATATGTATATATTTTAAGTGAGACTCTGTTTTGTTCATTATCTAGGAGTTCCTGCAATCTGGAATGACTTCAGTCCAGTGCTAAGTGTTGATATTTTCTGAGCCACCCAGTTGACTCTAAACTGGGGAGCAGTTTGCACAAAGGCTTGCTCTTTCTTCTGGTTCACTCTCTATCTCTGGAGATCCATACCCTTCTATTGGCTAATTCTGTGGTGGCAGAAAAACAGCCCGCAAGAGATGCCTAATTCTTAATCCCCTGAACCTGGAAATATGTTATGTTATATGACAAAGGGAAATTAAGATTGCAAATGGAATTAAATTGGTTAATCAGCTGTCCTTGAGGTGGGGACAGTATTGCTAATTATCCTAAACTATTGAGGCAGGCTCCTCATAATCACAGGAGCCTTTAGAAGAAAAAGAGAAGGCAGGACAATGAAGTCAGATGCAGCATGAGAGAAGCTGTACGTACAGGAATAGGGGCGGCCTCCGGAAGCTGGAAGAAGGGCAGCAGCAGCTTTTCTTCTGGAGCCTCTAGAAGGATCACCGCCCTCTGGACTCCTTGGGTTTAGCTCAGTGAGGCTCCTTTCCAACATGTGATCCCCGGACCTGGAAGAGAGCACATTTCCTGCAGGAGAAGGAAACTGCCTCAGGCCCTCCACTCACCACTGGTGTCACTGGCTCCGCTTGAGACCAGAGGCTCCCCCGAGGAAAAAAGAAGCCCCAGAGATCAATCTCAACTCCCCAGATTTTCATCTTTTCTAGGTTTGATTCTGCTTCACCTTCTTGTGTAACCTCTGACACCTTTGCACAGACATTTTTGATATTTTGGCTTGTGTTTCTGTTTGCTCCAAGCTGGACATTTGGTCCAAATTGCCTATCTTTCAAGTTGGACTTTTTTTTTTTTTCCCCATGAAATACAGTGAGTGTACTGGTCTGGTTGTGCTTTAGAATTCCACATTTCTGCTGCCCTTTTGGTTATTTCCCAGGTTAGTGCAAGAGCTCCCGAGCTGGCCTCTTTTGATGTTCTCCTTCTTGGTTTTCTTTAACACCAGCAGTATGACTCTCTCCTAACATGGTTCTGCTTGGGAGCCACCCTCAGGACCCACTTGCTTGTAAATGCACCCCAGGCTTCAGTTCCCTGCATACTGCCCTGTGAAGGGTGAGTGCCTCATATCACCCGTCACCTATGGTGATGAAAGTGAGACAGGAGGCCTGTGGTAGGTGTGGCTGAAAGATATCACTTGCCGTGCCATTAAACAAAGGGCTGGTCCAACCAGCAAGCCATTACCTGGGGGTTGCGGACCCAAGGAAACCCAGGATGAAAACAGTGCTTGCCCTGCAGCCACCCCCCGTATCCACCCCACAGGTGCCCCTGAGGAAACCTCAGCATGGGAAAGCCCAGGATGCTTAGCTGAGGTGTGTATCTCAGGAGCCATTTCAGTGAGCCCAGACGCTTGTATTTTTCCCACACATAGAAAAGCACTAAATTCCTTGAGATTTCTGGTTTTCTTTTGATGTTCTGACTCTTTTACTGCAAAAATTACTATATATCCTGGCCTCCCCACTCCACCTTTTCAGAAAAATTTCTCAACATTATCTGAAATGCTATGTCCTAGCCTTAAAGTCTTCAGACTGCTGCTAAGTCACTTCAGTCGTGTCCGACTCTGTGCGACCCCATAGATGGCAGCCCACCAGGCTCCTGCGTCCCTGGGATTCTCCAGGTGAGAACACTGGAGTGGGTTGCCATTTCCTTCTCCAATGCATGAAAGTGAAAAGTGAAAGTGAAGTCGCTCAGTCATGTCTGACTCTTTGTGACCCCATGGACTGCAGCCTACCAGGCTTCTCTGTCCATGGGATTTTCCAGGCAAGAGTACTGGAGTGGGGTGCCATTGCCTTCTCTGGCTATATCCCGAATAAGCCATAACTCTCAACTTTTGCAAAATGCCAGGGTGGATGAATCACAAGCTGGAATAATGATTGCCAGGAGAAATATCAACAACCACAGACATGCAGATAATACCATTGTAATGGCAGAAAGTGAAGAAGAACCAAAGAGCCTCTTTTTGAGGGTGAAAGGCATGAAAAAGCTGACTTGAAACTCAACATTCAAAAACAAAGATCATGTTATCTTAGTTATCTATGGCAAATAGAAGGGGAAAAAGTGGAAGGAGTGACAGATTTTCTTTGGGGGTCTCTAAAATCACTGGTGGCTCAGCGGTTAAAGCGTCTGCCTCCAATGCAGGAGACCCAAGTTCAATCCCTGGGTTGGGAAGATCCCCTGGAGAAGGAAATGGCAATCTACTCCAGTATTCTCGCCTGGACAGAGAAGCCTAGTAGGTTACAGTCCACGGGGTCACAAAGAGTTGGACACGACTGAGTGACTTCATCTCACCTCACCAAAATCACTGCAGACCATGACTGCAGCCATGAAATTAAAAGACACTTGCTCCTTTAGAAGGAAAGCTATGACAAACATAGACAGCATATTAAAAGCAGAGACATCTCTTTGCTGGCAAAGGTCCATCTAGTCAAAGCTGTGGTTTTCCCAGTAGTCATGTATGGATGTGAGAGTTGGACCATAAAGAAGGCCAAGCACCAAAGAATTGATGCTTTTGGACTGTGGTATTGAAGAAGACACTTGAGAGTCCCTTGGACTGCAAGGAGATCCAACCAGTCCATCCTAAAGGAAACCTGTCCTGAGTATTCATTGGAAGGACTAATGCTGAAGCTGAAGCTCCAAAACCTTGGCCACCTGATGGCATCACTGACTCAATGGACATGAATTTGAGCAAACTCTGGAAGACAGTAGAAGACAGAGGAGCCTGGTGTGCTGCAGTCCATAGGGTCGCAAAGAGATGGACAGGACTTAGCAACTGAACAGCAACAACTCAGCTTCTAGGTTGTGCATTTTTTTCACATTGGAAAATGAGACTAGCCTGCTCTCCAGCAGAGCAGATCACCTCAGCAGTACCAATTCAGGTGTGTTTTATGTGGTAGCACTATGTTGAATTACATACAGTTTCTTTTAAGAGAACTGTTTTAAAGAACAACCCTCATTTAGGTTTTGAAGTTGGTTTTCTATAAAAGGAACTCTGTCGCTTAACTGTCTGAAGGCATAGCCAGCCCTTAGATACTCTTAACACGTTTGATAAAAGAAGAAACGCAGCTCTGCTGGCAGTGGCAGCCTGCAGTGACTGCTTGGAGCATTTGCGGTGAGAGGGACAGAGACACTTCTAATTTTGAGAATTCTGACTCAGACCCGGCACTCTGAGCCTCTACACTGGGCCTAAAGCTTTGAGGCTTTTTGAATGTGAACCAGCAAGGAGGCCAGGGGACAGAGGATGAAAGGGGGAAGGGAGAGCGGGGCTGAATCTTGCACTTTTAAGTCAGATTTAACAAATGAAAGGCTTCCCAAAAGCCTTCATGTCTTTGTCATGAAAGACAAAAGGAGGTCCCCTTGATCTCAGGGCAAGTACTTGTGGCAGGAAAATTTGCAATTAGAAAAAGAAGGCGGCAGCCCAGACAGGCCTGGATCAGGTCTTTATAGGGAGCTTCCGGAGAGGCCGGCCTGAGGCCCCCTGACGCCTGTGTGCTGTCACCTGTTTCCCTGGAGACGCTGGGGGTCAGGAGCTGCAGGCACCTCAGAAAAGCTGCTGCTGCGGGACTGCTCGCCATCCAGGCTCCCTCACTGGCTGCTGTTCCAGCCTCCCTGTGCACTCATGTATCTGGGACGTGTTCAATGATACGGTCAAACTGCTGCAGTCACAGATGAGCTACTTAAACATGTTTGTCATCATTTCTGTTGTTTCTGTTTGTATTGGGCATAAACTTGCAGTGTTACACTGAATATACGAAACAAATTGGAGAGAAGATTCTTCGGTTAGAAGCATACATTTGACTTCTCCTGCCCCCAGGACCAGAGTGCCTTTGGTTTCATTCGTGTTTTTAGTTATTTAATGAAAACTGATCCATCAGGATGATCCTGCTGTGTGCCAGAGGACACTGTGGTAGGCAATTTCTTTCTTATTTCAGGCTGATTGAAACTGTTGATTTGGCAATCCAGTCTTTGCAGTAAATAAGTAAATTCATTCATTCATCCCCTCATTCAGTATTGGGCTATCTGCCCTCTCTTGAATGCCCGAAGCATTGACAGGTACTGAAAATGGAAAGCAAGAGCTGGCATAATTATTCATTCTTTTGGGTTAAATGCTTTGCCTGAATTAATGCAGGTATTGTTCACCCATTGTCAGTAAGGAAGCAGCCAGATTATAGGCTATGAAGAAGTCTTTTGCTGTTGCTTCTAACTGAAATACTTGTAGAAGTATTTCACTTCTCCACATCTGGATTCACACTTATAGAAGAGGGACGGCTTTCCAGAATACAGAGAGGTCCCCAGGCCTCCTGCCAGCCCCATCTGCTGCAATACCAGGTGCGGGATGTCTGGTAGGCAAGGGGTCCAGGCCTCCAAGGACTCAGCAGGGAGCCCTGGGTCTGTTTGGAAGTTTGTGATTCGAGAGTTCCTTGAAGAAGAAGCATCTGTCCCCCCTGGGCCGTGTATTCACCAGGCCCTGTGCTGGTCTGGGGGAAACAGAACTGTCCTCAGAGAATCCACAGGCTCGGGAGGAGCCGGTGTTGGGGGGCACACAAGCTCAGGGCAGCAGCAGTTGCCTGCCCAGCCTCGGCTGGGGGACCATCGCCTCCTGGAGCACAGGGGTGGGTAGCCAGGTGGAGTCTGGGGTGGGCATGGAAATCCACGTGGAATGGTGTGGGGGGCAGCCGGAGGGTCGCCTGGAGCCCCCTGGGCAGAACGTGGCTGCTGCGTGGAGGTGCAGACCTCGCCCTGCAGGGCAGCAGCCATATAGAGGGGACTAGCCTTTGAAGGCCACCGCAGGGCAGTGATATTGGAGCTGGACGTGGAGGCAATCCCTTTGTGTGCAGGAGCATCGTGACAGGACACAGCACAAAGGGGCATCTTCAGGACAGAGTCCCAGAGGCGGAGAACAGAGGGAGCCTTGTACATGTGCCCTTGTCTGGGCTCTGGGCTCCGTGTGCCCTCTTCCCTGTGTGCCCCGGTCTGGGCTCTGGGCTCCATGTGCCCTCTCCCCTGTGTGCCCCGGTCTGGGCTCTGGGCTCCGTGTGCCCTCTCCCCTGTGTGCCCCGGACTGGGCTCTGGCTCCATGTGCCCTCTCCCCTGTGTGCCCCGGTCTGGGCTCTGGGCTCCGTGTGCCCTCTCCCCTGTGTGCCCCAGTCTGGGCTCTGGCTCCGTGTGCCCTCTCCCCTGTGTGCCCCAGTCTGGGCTCTGGCTCCGTGTGCCCTCTCCCCTGTGTGCCCCGGGTCTGGGGTCTGGGCTCCGTGGGCCCTCTCCCCTGTGTGTCTGCCTCTGGGCTCTGGCCTCCGTGTGCCCTCTCCCCTGTGTGCCTGCTTCTGAGCTCCGTGTGCCCTCTCCCCTGTTTGCCTGCGTCTGGGCTCCAGGCTCCCTGTGCCCGCATCTGGGCTCCATGTGCCTTCTCCCCTGTGTGCCCATGTCTGGGTTCCCTGAGCCCTCTCCCCTGTGTGCCTGTGTCTGGGCTCCCTGTGCCCTCTCCCCTGAGTGCCTGCATCTGGGCTCTGTGTGCTCTCTCTCCTGTTTGCCCACGTCTGGGCTCCGTGTGCCCTGTTCCCTGTGTGCCTGCATCTGGGCTCCATGTTCCCTCTCCCCTGTGTGCCCACTTCTGGGCTCTTTGTGCCCTCTCTCCTGAGTGCCTGCGTCTGGGCTTCAGGCTCCGTGTGCCCTCTCCCCTGTGTGCCCGTGTCTTGGCTCCAGGCTCTGGGTGTCCTCTCATCTGCCTCCTTTGGGACCACATTGCCCAGAAACCAAGGCACATATCCTTACTCCAGAAGCTCCATGGCGAGAGCCAGGCAGGGCTCCTGCTTGGACACGTGCTCATCCCGAAAGCGTAGCAATGTAAACTGTTTAAAGAACTTCTTTTATGATAAAATATTATCTGTCTGCTTCAATGGACTATAAATGCCCTTTTGCAGACATCACTGCTTCTGTTTTAAGGTGGAAAATGTCGACGTTTGCTTGTATGGAATACTCATTACTAATTCATTTAATGCAATTAGGAGTCTCAGTATGGATAAGAGAATCTTCATGATGAAGCAGGCATTCATTCAGTGACTTCTCTGGGCACTGCTGAGTCAGACCCTGGCTCCCCTGTGGGGTTGACCTGGAATGTGGCCCCAGAGGTAGCTGGTTGGCCTAAGAGGGCGCCAGTCGTCAGGGACTCAGGAGGGTCTGCAGGGATGGGGAGCCGCACGCCCTGGGTGAGCTGGCTCACCAGGCTCTCTGCTGCCCTGGTTTCTAGGGAATGCAAGCTCAAAGGCAGGGCCCAGGACTCTCCCCGCGTCACTGCCCTGCCTTCCTTTCCACCTACTGAGGTCAAATCACTTGGTCCAAAGAAGCTTGGAAAATGTTTGTGGTAGGAACCATGAGCATAAGGTGCTTGCTGGGATGTGGAGACTGTGCGGTGAGCGATGGCAGCACACTTGGTGGAGGCATGGGTGCGCTGGCTCGGGAAGCAGGCGGCGGAGGGCTGCCGCGGGACCCCCGCTGAGCACGCTGCTCCTGCAGTGCCCCGCGGCGGTCTGCTGTGGTGGGGGGGCGGGGGGGCAGTTAGAATCACCTGGGCACTCGTGGACCTGTGATTCCACAGGTCTCCAGAGACTTGAGAGCTGAGTCTAAATGCCAGGAGGCCCGCAGTTCTTAATCAGAAAAACCAGGAGCAGATCCTAGGGCTCCTGGGGTTTTTTTTGCTCCAGTTTTGAGTGAATGGTGCTAACTCTGCATCCAAGGGCATTGCTGAAGACAGGTGCTCTACGTTTGTGCTGAAGTTCCTGGATTTCTGAGCTAGGTGCTACTTGATGATTCATCTCTTTGTTCACAGTCAGTTCTCAGTGTTTGTTTATATTTGCTTTCTTTAAACTTTTTATTGTGGTAAAACATGCATAATACAAAATTTACCATTTTCGTCTTTTTATTTTTTTAAGGTAGAGCCTCTTTGTTATGTTGAACTTTTTGTTTTTTGCCCATGCCATGGGCTTGTGGGATCTGGACATGCCCCCGCGGTGAAAGTGCAGAGTCCTAACTGGACCTCTAGCGAATTCCCCCATTTTAGCCAGAGTCTTGTGCAGTTACCTCCACCATCCATCTCCAGAACTTTTTCACCGGAAGGTGAAACTCCATATTAAAAATATGGAGTTAGCATGTGTGGCATAGAATGGTGGACTGGACCTTCTTCTGTATTTGCTCTGAGGCTGGGTCAACAGGAGCTTGGCTGGTGGGTGACTTGGGCACCACCTTGAACACAGTTTGGCAGGAAGTAGATGGGTAAATGATTGGGTGGAGATAGAAATAAATATATTTCTTACATGGGGGTATTAAGAGATTGCCAGTTAAGTTGGAAACAATCAAGGTAAGTAGAGTTTTCTCATCCAAAAGATGTGCTCAAGACACAAAACTCTTTTTAAATGGAAAAGTCAAAAATGGGCTCGATATTATATTAGTTTGTTAGGGCTACAGAGTGGCCCAAACAACAAATTTATTTTCTCGCAGTGCTGGAGGCCACAGAGTCCAAGGCTGAGGTGTCCGCAGCACTGCTCTGTTTGAAGCTCCTCTCCCTGGTTAGTAGATGGGTGTCTCCGCCCTCTTTCTTTTCAGTCATCCCTCAGCACACGCGCATGTGTTTGTGTGTGTGCATGTCCACATGCTGGCAGGTGCCCTCTTCTTAGCAGTATAGCAGGCAGATCACATGAGGGATAAGGGCTCACCCTAATGATCCCATTTTGCCTTACTTACCTTTGTAAAGGCCCTGTGTCCAAATGCAGCCACATTCTGGGGTACTGGGGATTAGGACTTCAACATGTGGATTCTGGGGGTGGGAGTGAGGAAACACAGTTCAACCCAGAACAGTCTGCGGATCCCTCCAGGTCTAAAAATCCTCCCCAACAAGCAGATGAAGGCAGGCACCCCATGCCCTGGGCACACACATTCCCTGGGGCTCAGGCTTATTGGTAGGAACATTACCAAGGCAGCTCTGACTCCAGAGACAGAATGTTCTAGTCTCTGAGCCATGCACGTTACATTTTTCTTCGAGAGAAAGAATCATAAACAGAGACAGAGTATTTTAAGTTCGCCCTCCCTGTCTGCCAAGAATAACCCTGGTGTGCTGGGGAACTCACCCCCTTCAGGGCCGTCCTGGGCGTTGCATCGGCAGAGGTCTGCTCTGGAAAAGGCAACTGCCTGGTTTCAGGAGGATCCGCAAGGCCTGAAATAAACACACTCCTCCAAGCATAGCCGTACTCTGGAGGCGGAGCCAGAGGGCATTTCAGTCCATGGAGAGAGGCACCCATAGCTAATGAAACCTCAGGAAGAGTCTTAAGTGGCGCTTTCTTTTCAGCTGTGGAATCGAGCTACTACTATGTAATGAGTTCTTGCAATGTCCATGACACCGTGGAAAACAGGCTGACTTTTGAGCCATTACCTTCACAGCTATCTTCTCTGCCTAGTGGGGGCGCTGTTGTGCTAGAGTAACCGTTACCTGGGAGGGGGTCACCAGTGTTTCTACCATTCCTCTGATGTTTAACCAGTTACCCTTTTTTTGTGATGCTAGGCTTGCGTGAGCCAAGACAGATCTTTTTTTTTTTTAATCACGTGGTGACACTTGATGGATAAAAGAGAATGGCCAGTCTGATCAAAGCAAGCTGGTTTTAAAACTCTGTAGATGAGCCTCAGTAGTTTACACTGGAGGTGTGCCCCAGTGTCTCTTGTTCGCTGCCTGCCACTCACCCTTCTTGCCCTTTCCCTCTCCGCATGCCTCTCTCCACATGCGCCAGGCCTCACTTCATCTCTTGGTGCCAGACTCTAAGTGAAGGGCTTCCTTTGTGGTGAGCTCTGACTTTTTCATCAAGCAGAAAGATAAAGAAATGATTGGCTTACACACAGATTATTTAAATGTTTGCCCCCAGATATCTGTGAAGAATTTTTAGAGCATGTTGAGGAAATGATATTTTTAGTCTAAGCTCCTTTTTTCAGATGCAAGCTGCTTCTCCAGATTCGTATAGAAAGTTGGAAGGTGCTGATGTGCCTCAAGAAACTCAACTCATCCCTGCCCTCTTCTACCATATATGCTTAATTTACATTAAAGCTACAGTCCTGTGGGCTCACTGACAGCTGTCATTCACTGTAGAAAAAAAAATGCACAGGCCAAGCACTGTGTGTGTGTGTGCGTGCACACGTGTGTGTGCGTGCACAGGTTACAAACACAGAGTCCTTCATGAAATGCTGCCACTGTGGGTGGGAGACCAAGAAGCAAGTGACCTTTAGATGGACAAGGCTGACCCCAGGTCTCTCTAATGTGCTCGTGCTATTATTTTAGGTCTCCGAATTCAACCCTTTGACGTTCACCAGCATAATCGAGTGTGAGAAGCCCAACAACGACCTGACTAGGTTCCGTGGGTGCATGTGAGTATGGACCTCTGCCTGGGCTTACCCTTCTGTTTGACAAATGGTATGAGTGTGTACAGTCAACCCCTTGAGCAGCTTGCGGTGTGGGGTGCCAACCCCTGCCAGTGTCCATGGTGAATTGATCCCAGGACCTGCCAGGGTACCAAAACCACGGAGTTTTAAGTCCCATAGTCTGCCCTCTGGATCTGCACTTCTGCATCTGTGGATTTAGCCAAGCTTGGATGGTGTTAATACTGTGTTTACCAAAAAACCCTGCGAGTAAGTGGAGCCACACAGCTCAAACCCATGTTGTTGGTTGGCCCATGGTGTATAGTATAAGACAGTGTGTGTCTGTGTGTGAGTGCAGCCTAGACAGTGTGCGTCTGTGTGTGAGTGCAGCCTTTCAGGACTGTTGCTGTGTCCCTGAGCTTATGGGGCTGCTTGACAAGAGTCTTGTCGGCAGTGGACACTGGTCAGATCCCCTACGTCCTGCAGCCTAGGAAGGTGGGGGGTGAGAAACACGGTGACTGCGCGTGACCCCATAAGTGGAAGCACAGACGCCAGGCAGAAGGAGCCTGCCTGGGAGGTCATGTCTTTGTTCATACTCTCAGCCACTGAACAAGTATCTGCTGAGCACCTACTATGTGCTAGGCCCTTTTTAAGGCTCTGGGGATAATGCAGTGAACTGAATACAAAGAAATGCCTTCCATCTTGTTTATTTCACTGTAGTCAGAGGAACACAGAGACATAAACAAAATTAAAAGTCCTTGAGCATGTTAAATGAGTAGTCCAGCTCCTTGCTCTAAAACAGTGAGACAAGAAAGGTAGATGAATGGCATGGGATCAGCTGCCTGGTGGTCCTTGTTGAAGCTGGACTGGGGCCTGTCCGGAGGAAGTAAGGGCCACCTTTGTGCTTCTGCGAATGGTTGGAAATTCCTATAATTGTGTTAACAGTTGTGCAGGCCGTGGACAGACAGCGAGGGGAAAAGGGAGGTGGGAGAGAACAGGGGGTCACATGGACTTGTGGAGCTACCGCTGGCAGGGATGCCCTGCCGGGGGGCAGCTGTGTGGACCTGAGCCTGGGGCCGCAGGTGTGATGCGGGGAGCTGGGGCCTCCCGCAGCGTCCAGTTCTGCGGGACCAGCTGCTCACGATGCTGCTTAAAGGCTGAGGCGCAGTGTGGCCGCCATGGACATGTGGGCAGGGCTGGAGCTCTGCTCCTGGAGGGGCTCCACTGCAAGAGCTTTTGGCATGCATTCGAGGCTTTGCTTGTGTGCATGCAGTGGGTTCCCCATCTTGTTGAGGACGATGGGAGAGTTAGTGAGTGAAAAATATGCACCATAAAGGACAAGAGATATTCATGCCTGCTGAAACTGCCAGTGCTTGCCTGTTCTTGCCTGAGGATCAACTAGAACTTGATAGGGTTAGATCACCCATTAAAGGGACTGGCTAAAGGAGGGTTAAACTCTTAAGAAAAATCCTCAAATGTCAACTGTAAAGTTTGGGGGCAGATACTCAGGCCTCTGTCTGAAAGTGGTCTTCTGTGGGTTTCCCAGCCCCTGTGCGCACCGCCCACCCCCCAGCCCCAGATTTTGTACATGTCATACCATCCTTGGCACCCAGGGCCCAGCGGGCAGAACATTCTGAGGGTATTCTTGCTGATGGGTAACTTTTGGTGACAACTTCGACCTCCTTCTCCAGGCTGTATCATGGCTGGTGCTCTCCTGCTGTGTGGGGCGTCAGGCGCCCTGTGGTCAGACTGCCCCCCACACAGCTGTTGCCCGCCCCAGAGCTGGAGGGGCTTCAGGCCCTAGTCAGTGGCTCTCGGTTCTGTCCTCGGGAGCTCCCTCTGTGTTTGTTGGTTGTTGCTCGGTTGCTCAGTCGTGTCTGACTCTCTGCAACGTCATGGGCTGCAGCACGCCAGGCTTCCCTGTCCTTCACCATCTCCAGGAGCTTGCTCAGGCTCACTGAGTCAGTGATACCAGCCAGCCATCTCATCCTCTGTTGTCCCCTTTTCCTCCTGCCTTCAGTCTTTCCCAGCATCAGAGTCTCTTTCCAATGAGTCAGCTCTTCGCATCAGGTGGCCAGAGTATTGGAGCTTCAACTTCAGCATCAGTCCTTCCAATGGATATTCAGCGTTTCTTTCCTTTACGATGGACTGGTTTTATCTCCTTGCCATCCAAGGAACCCTCAAGAGTCTTCTCCAACACCATGGTTCAAAAATATCAATTCTTAGGCACTTAGGCTTCTTAATGGTCCAACTCTCATGTCCATACGTGACTCCTGGAAAAATCACAGCTTTGACTATGTGGACTTTTGTTGACAAAGTATCTCTGCTTTTTAATACCTCTGTGTTAAACAGGGATATTAACCAAATCTGGCTTTTACTGAGGCTGGCAGACTCTGAAGCCCATGCTTTCCAGCAAGACAGTGCCAGTGAACTACTCTACTTTATTCATCTGTATAATAGGGAGAATCCAGTGGGTGCAAAGCTTTGTCAATTTAGTATGTGGAAAGCTTTCAGAAGAGAGGGTGCTTAATAAACACTGGCCACTATTATGGTCATTGCTTCTGGGTTAATGCTGTCATACGATAGAGCAGGAGAGCCCAGTTAGCAGGGAGGCCAAGGGGGAGAATTCTGATACTCTCTGGGGAGGAAGATCCAGTGGACCAGCAGGCCGGCAGGAGGGCTTGTCTCCTATGTGAGGATCAGGGAAGAGACTGGTGGAGGAGAGATGGGAGTTGGGATTCCCTGCATGTGAGGAGCTGGCGAGTTCATCTGCTGGAATGACCCAACTGATAGAAAAAGTGCATATGATAGGAGTTCGGGAGTAGGAGCTAGATTTACGAGTTTGAGGAGCTTCTGTCTGTAGGTTGTGTTTGAAGATGGCGAGACAGCAGATCAGTGTGGGTCAGGGTCAGAGGGCATGAGAGGAAGAGTACAGACAGGAGTTCCCACAGCTGGGAGCAGGGGCCAGGGATGCTCATCCAAGGGCAGCGCAATGGGAGCAGCACAGGAGCCCGGCTCAGGAGGAAGGCGGCCATGCACGGACTCTGCGGGAGTCCGGGAGGGAGGGTC
This sequence comes from Nanger dama, assembly GCA_917880005.1. NCBI lineage: Eukaryota > Metazoa > Chordata > Mammalia > Artiodactyla > Bovidae > Nanger > Nanger dama. Next base: position 2,330,758 of record CAKJTW010000044.1, on the reverse strand, counting down.
CCGCTGTGGGGGCTGATGACGGGGACGGAGGAGGACTTCTGTTTCAACCACTCTTTCTAGAAACGGATCTTGAAAAGGAAGTGGCGAGCCTGGAATGAAAACCTCAAAAAAGAAGAGGGACACTTGGTAGGGAGAGAGAAATAACAAAGGCTGGCTGGAGATCTCCAGGGGCCTTCCATGGACAGGGACTGTGGTCACCTGGGAGGGGGTGTCCTGCAGCCCTCGCCCACCTGCAGCCTGAGCACTGCCCCCATGCTGGCCCCTGCGGCCTTTCTCGGAAGACTTCTCCAGCGGCCGACTCAGCTGCCCAGACGGACGCCTCCAGCAGGCACTCCGCGTCCTCCTCGCTGGCGCTGCCTGGTTACGCAGCAAGGGCTGCCCCCTCAGGGACCTCTCCCGGCTCTGGTCCAGCCCTGTTACCCTGTCACACTTTTTCTCACTTTTCCCAACAGGTCATCCTCCCTGCGGCTTCCACCAGAGCCTGGCCCACTCAGGTCCTGAGAGCCTAGACCACCCCTGCAGCTGCGCCTTGCTTTCTCTACTGGGCAGTATTTGGGATTTTCTACCAGGATGTCAGGGTGCAGATGACACTCTTTCGTGGACAGGCCTGTCCAGCCGGGGCTCTGGGGCTGGCTGTTGGCTGCGGTGTGTTGAAACGCCTCCCTCTGTGACTCGGGTGAAGGTCTGCAGGAAGAGTGCTGGGGAGTGGGAGGCAGCTGAGCAGGGCCTCAGAGAGGGGCCTGGGCCCAGGTCCTGAGTCCTCCTCCAGGTACTGAGCCCTCTGCCAAGCAGAAGGGAGGGAGGGGGCCTCTGCCCATCTCCCGTCCTGAAGCTGAGGCTTGGGGCTGCCCTGGGCTGGAGAGCTGCGGCTTAGCCTCAGGGCCAGAGCAGCTGTGGAGCCAGTTCCCTGGTTTGCTGGCTCTCTTCGTCTGCCCCTGGCGGCCTGCCTTCAGCCTGGCCTCAGCTGCCGCCCTGTAGCCCCATTCAGGCCACCAGGCAGTCCAGTGGGTTTCAATCTTAATCCAAACATGAAACCTTAGTTGTTTGCAGCTGGAGAACTAACCTTGCTTGAGATTGTACCAAGACATCCCCAGAGTCCCAGCTCATCCCCTTCCCCTTAGGAAAGTTATCCTGTGTTTCTGAACCTTGGCTTCTAGCAAATTCTGGACAGAACAGTGGCTGACAATGGAGTGAAAGACCCGATGTAAATCAGAGCACTTCGTGCCAGAGGGTGGGGTCAGCCATGCTGTGTGGTCCCATTGGTGTGAATGCCCGCAGGAGGAACATCTATAGAGGCAAAAAGGGTATTTGTGGTTTGCCCAGGGTTGGACATGGGGGAGGGATGGGGAGTGACTGCCAATGGGTATAGGGTTTCTTTCTGATTAAAACATTCTAAAATTAGCTGCTGGAGATTACTGAGAAACTCTGAATATACCAAAAAACCTGGGCTTTACACTTTAAATGGATGAATTTCACAATATATAAAACATAGCTCAGGCCTTTAAAAGCATTAGGCGCCTCATTACTCCAGCGTGCATTAACGCCCACTGGCTTTTATGACTCTGTTTATTTAGTTTTGGCTGTGCTGGGTCTCACTGCCATGCAGGCATCCCTTCAGTTTTGGAGGAGGGGAGCATCTCTAGCTGCACCGTGTGGACGCCTCACTGCAGTGGCTTCTCCTGTCGCAGAGCGCAGGCTGTAGAGCGCTCAGGCTCATAGTTGCGGCTCCTGGGCGCAGGCTCATTCGCTGTGACACAGGGGTTTAGTTGCTGTGCGGCAGGTGGCATCTTCCTGGGCCAGGGATCACACCTGTGTCTCCTCATTGGCAGGCGGGTGTTCTTTACTGCTGAGCCACCAGGGAAACCCCTCCTCATTGACCTGAATGCAGTCCCTTTAGCTGTGCACGCGGGCTCAGTCTTGTCTGAGACTTTGCAACCTCATGACTGTAGGCCGCCAAGCTCCTCTGTCCATGGGATTGTCCAGGCAAGAATACTGGAGTGGGCTGCCATTTTTTTCTCCCGGGGATCTTCCCACCAAGGGACCAAACCCACTTCTCATGCGTCTCCTGAACTGCAGGAGGATTCTTACTACCGTGACAGCAGGGAAGCCCTGTCCCTTTAGTGAAGCACTTACGAAATCCTCAGAGAGAGGAGCTGGAAATACTACCACTACCCACCTTTTCCACTGCCCTGGGCGCTGGCAGCCCAGAGAGTTGCTGTGGATGTAGACTCTGGCCACGAGGGCACCCCCGCTCCGCTCGCCCAACAGCTCCAGGGCAGAGTGATGGGGACCTTGAAGCCACTGGTTAACCATCCTCACTTAATCCTAAAGAATGAATAAAACAGAGAGGTTAGTTGGTTTTGTCTTCTGATTCAAGGTTCCATTTCCAGCTGTAAAGCTGGGCCCCTGTTTCTTGTCCTAAGTCCCCCGTGAAGTGGGTTCCGGGGTCCCTGCCTGCACACCACAGAGCATGAGGGACCACGGGGCCTCAGGATACTGGCCGCCCCCCAGGAGCTCTTCTGCGTGGCTCAGATTAAACGTTAAAGGATGTGTCCCTTTGCTCGGGCTGACATGGACCGGGCAGCTTAAACCACAGAAACATACTGTCTCACAGTTTTGGAGGCTGGAAGCCTGAGATGCGAGTGTTGGTGGGACCGGCATCTCGCGAGTTCCCTCTCCGGAGCACGCAGACTCCCACCTTCTCCTGTGTCCCCACACTGCCTTCACTCCTGTGTTTGTCTGACTCTGCGTCCAAGTCTCCTCCTCTTACAGAGACAGCAGGCCTGTGGTGGTGGGGCCCACCCATATGCCCCCATAGGCCCCCATACCAACTTATCATCTCTTTAAAGACCTGACTCCAAGTGCAGTATTCTGAGATACTGGGGTTAGGACATGAACGAACGAGATCTGGGGGAGAACACACATCAGCCCATAAAAAAAGAGCTGCTGAGGGCAGTGTGCTGGGCTCGCGTTGTCGCGTGCATCTTCCCAGAGTCAGCCCTGGGCCTGCGGGACCCTGCCGCCCTCTGCAGGGACTTTCCCCTCTGGAGACCGAGGCAGCCCTTTTGCTACCAAGTATGCCAAGTGACGCCATTCTCCAGCCTTTCTCCCCTTCTGGTGCAGGGTCATTGCTTAGAGCACAGTCCTCATCATCAGTGTGTGCAGCCGGGAGCTGTAAACAGGCCCATGAACCTGCCGAGATCAGTTCTGGTCTGACTTGGTCTCATTAGAAAGCACAGTAGTTGCTAAAAGGTGTAGGTCATGTCAAAGGAAGTTTAATGGAATAAATGCCTTTTTCTTGTTTCTGTTGAGTTCATCTCTTGTTCTGAACAGACTTCACTGGTTTGGTTTGGATGACGTGTCCTTGGCTGCTGTCCTGAGGAGTGGTTTCCATGCCTGGCTGTTGCAGGGAGAACCGTGGTGGTGGAGCTGGGTTTCATGTGTGACGTCTCCCACATGCGGGTCTCTTGACACCTTAGTTGGCACTGAGGTCTCAAGTCTTGAATCTCTTTTAAAGTGAAACTTTACTCTGTTATGGAATTGCCATAAGGAGGGTATTACACAGGGTTGGCTGCCCACAGGCCTGTACATTATTTTGCATAACTTCCACAGAAACTGATGCTGTGATGGTAGATACCAGGTTTGCAGGAAATGTGTCCCTCAGCATGTGCTCTGGCCTTATCTTTCTTGTTTAGCTTCTTTTCTTCACTGTGAAATATTTTGATTTCCCTGGTTGTGAAGAATGTGGATTGTGTCTGACACGTCCCTTGTGCAGGTGGCCAGGGACTGAAGTGGTAAGAAGTGCTGTTTGCTCTAGGAAAACACTTCATGGGCTCCTTTTCACCTTGTTCCTCTCCAGACCAGCTCTGTTCCTGGTCAGTGGGCACTGTGCTAGGAGCTGTGGGAGGGATGGTACTTGCAGGGGTCCTTGATTGGTGTCCAGACCTCAGAGAGAGAAGGAGGTGGGGCTGGGGTGGGCGTGAGGGCTGGAGAGGCCTGTCCACCTAGGCTGTGAGTGAGTAGCTTTGTGGAAGGCAGGGGCTACTGCCTGATTGACGGAGGCTGCACCCCTGCTTGAGTTCTGGAAGCCTCCGGGGCCTCCCCCTGTGACCCATTCATCAGGCTCCTGGGACCCCCTCCACGCCAGTGAGGCCCTAGCATAGGACAGTCTTGGCTAACAGGGCTGAGGATGTGCCGCCATTAATGGATCAAGAATATGAATTTAAAAAGCAGTTGATTGAACTTTGTATAGTCTCTGGATCTGAATAACTCGTGTTCTGTCATTCAGCATGTCCAACTCTTTGCAACTCTATGGACTGTAGCCCACCAAGGTCCTCCATTTATGGGATTCTTCAGGCAGGAATACTGGAGAGGGTTGCCATTTTCTCCTTCAGGGGATCTTCCCAACCCAGGGATTGAACCCACATCTCAGGTGACTCCTTGCATTGGCAGATGGATTCTTTACCACTGAACCACCTGGGAAGCCCAGTAAGCCAAATTATAAAATTGTCTCACGGAATTTATCGCATCAAATTTAACATTTTGATGTTTCTAATGACCTTTTCCAAGAAGAACAGAATGTAGACACTATTGTTGAAACCAATGTGATCCCTTTTTCTAGAGAAACATTTGTACTTTGTGACAACATGAGGTGTACTGGTGAGCAGTGTTCTCTGTAGTGAGCAGGCCATGGGCAGAGCCCACCTGGCAGGGTCTTCCTAGGCAAGCTTCCCACTTCCGGCCCCAGTTTGGGCTCTGCCCTCTCTAAGCTGTGGCCAGTCTCTGTGGTGACAAGCCAACAGTGGCCCTGTTTCCAATTCTGTTGTGTGAGTCTTTCTCACACCAAGCAATTCTGTGACATCAGCTGGCTATCCCACAGTCTAACTCAATTCTGACACCACGCAGGGAGAGTATCAGATCCCATGAGTGACAGGCTCAGTCCTGTGTGTCAAGAACAGCCAGGCTCAAAGACCAAGTACTAGAACAGCAGACATTCCTAGTGCTCTTATCACTTAGGAAAGTAAAAGAATTTGGGGAGTTCTGTGCCAGGTACTGGAGCTAAATATTAGAATAAAAGGTTATTCTAGGAGCCTTGTGTCAGGTACCAGGAGCAGAGATGAAATTATACATTTCTTATTATTCCACAAAGCCCATGGGCAAAGTAAATGACAAACATCAGGCTCTGGGGAGGCTTCTAGAAGTTTGTAGAGCCCCACCTCCACTCTTGCCGAGACCCACTGGGCCCCTCCGGCCCCTCCCCTCTCAGCTCCTAGCCTGGGCCTGCCTTCCCTGGTGGTACTGCTTGGGTAGTGAGCACCCTCCTGACCCGTGCCAACTGTTCCCTGACAGCGTACATGGCAATGGCAAAAGGCTGGACTCTGCAAAGAGAATCTGCTGCTTCGAGGCTGCACCCTCCCGAAACACGGAAGCCGTCGCTGGCATCGTCATCTACGCAGGTGGGTGCTGCGTGCCAGCCATCTGGGACAGGCGCTGGCTTGCCACAGGGGGCTGGCTGTTCCTGGACATGGCTCCCTGATTGTTTTGTTCTGTTCCTGATTATCAAAATAGCATAAACCCATTGCAGGAAGACAGGAGAACAGAAGCAAAACGTTTAATAATATCTGGACGGGGAGTGTTCTTAGCATGTTAGCCTGTTTCTTTCTCTGCATTGCCCCAAGGTGGTCACACATTTGAGCTGCATTGTGGAGCCCGGTTTTCTGACTGAGCTTGTCCCTTGTGGATCGCTGGATGGCAGCCTCCTCCAGTCCATCCGTCCGCGCTGGCCCTGATGCATTGCTGTCCTCTGTCTGCCCTGCAGGACATGAGACCAAGGCTCTGCTGAACAACAGTGGCCCCCGCTACAAGCGCAGCCGACTGGAGAGGCAGATGAACTGCGACGTGCTCTGGTGTGTCCTGCTCCTCATCTGCATGTCTCTGTTCTCAGCCATTGGTAAGTCTTCTTGGAGGGCTGTGAGGAGTGGGCACTGCTGGACGGCCCCCAGGCATGCCTGCCAGGCTGCTTTTGTCTCCTTCTGACCTGGTGCTCCAAAGATACACGTTTGTCCCGGACTGGGACTTGGGGTGTTTGTCCCAGTGAGGCCACGTGGAGACGCCTCAATGCATGAGCTCGGCAAAGCGGTATTTTTGGAATGGGCAACTTCTTGGGTGGAAGGACAGCCTAATCACATCTACTGTAATGATTCCAGTGGAAAAAGTGACACTGACCTTCTGATAGCAGGAATAAAGAGCAGTAGAAGCACAAATTCTACTAAAAGGGACTCTGGGAAAACGGCAAACATTATTTGGGTTCTGGAATGGGCTAGCAGTTAGTCTGAGAGCTGACTCTGGCCTCCATGGCCTCCAGACCTCACCTGCCTGGGGGCGCCTGGCAGGCAAGCACGTGGTGCCTCCGGGCAAATGATTGTTGTGCCCCGCTCAGTTGCCACCATGCCCAGATGTGACGGGTTTCAGAGCCTATTAAAAGCACGGGTGTGTGGGCATGAAAGGGCTCTGTCACCAGTTGGGCATGGTGAGATCGTGTGTTGCCATTGGCTCTCAGTCTGTCAGACTTCCCTGGTGGCTCAGATGGTAAAACGTCTGCCTGCAATGTGGGAGACGTGGGTTTGATCCCTGGGTCGGGACGATCCCCTGGAGAAGGAAATGGCAACCCCCTCCAGTACCCTTGCCTGGAGAATTCCCTGGATGGAGGAGTCTGGTAGTCTGTAGTCCATGGGATCCCAAAGAGTCAAACATGATTGAGCAACTTCACTGGTTCTCAGTCTGTGAGATGTGAATTTTGAATCTCCAAGCAGGGACAACAGGCAGTATTCAGAGCCTACTAGTGTGTGGCAAGGAGAAAGCAATGGCACCCCATCCAGTAGTCTTAGCCTGGAGAATCCAGTGGATGGAGGAGCCTGGTAGGCTGTGGTCCATGGGGTCGTGAAGAGCCTGACATGACTGAGCAACTTCACTTTCACTTTTCACTTTCACGCATTGGAGAAGGAAATGGCAACCCACTCCAGTGTTCTTGCCTGGAGAATCCCTGGGATGGTGGAGCCTGGTGGGCTACCATCTATGAGGTCTCACAGAGTCGGACACGACTAAAGCGACTTAGCAGCAGCAGCAGCAGCAGCAGCAGTGTGTTGCAAGACACATGTTAGGAAACTCGTATCTGGGGTTCCTCACTGGCAGCTGCCCGCACACACCCAGTTCCCGCGTCGTGACCATGTGCTGTTCGGTGCCAGCAACGGGGAAGGTCCAGGCCAGGGTCCTAGTCCCAGGGCCTGCCTTCCAGCCCCTCTGACCACGGTGCCAACAGTACCATGGGCTTTGCTTTCTTAGGTGGCCAGTCGGGTGCACAGAGCCCACTGTGCTTGTGTTGAGTCACAGTCTTAAAGTGTTGCTGATTTGGACTAGCACTACTTTTATTTCTCTGTCGGGTGGATGACGTTTCTCTTTGAATTTTGCTACAGGACATGGACTGTGGGTGCAGCGCTACCAAGAGAAGAAATCATTATTTGATGTCCCTGAGTCTGATGGCACCTCTTTATCCCCAGTCCCAGCTGCAGTTTACTCGTTTTTGACAATGATAATAGTTTTGCAGGTAACAATACTAAGTTCCGTGTGCCAGTTGCTTTAGCTTTCTGGTGAGAACTTCAAGTCACCGTAGTCTTCTAAGAACTTCCTACAGATTTTGCATCTGGGAGGAGCACAGATTCACCTGATGAATGTGTTGTCTTTTGTGTTCCACCTGACTTACTAAAGGACCTTTCCTGGGGTGCTTTTCAAGTTAAAGTTCTCCTTTACTGTTCTTAAGATTCTTATGTTCTGAGGGGTTGGTTTTTTGATCAGCATTTTTTTCACTAAATTACTTCTTTGAAAAGCCTACGTTTTATTTTAGAATAATTTTAAGATCAACAGACTAGTTACAAAAAATAGTACAGAGTTCTCACATGCCCCTCACCAAATGTGCCCTAATGTGAGTGTATTACATTTCCATGGTAAATGGTCAAAACTGAGTAACCAGCTTTAAGACTCTGCCACAAACAAGATTCCAGACACTATTTAGCTTCTACTAGTCTTTCTGCTGATGTGCTTTGTCCTTTCCAGGAGTTGTTTCAGGATCTTACATTGCAGTTTGCAGCACTGGTTATTATTGTTGCTGTCCCCAGCCTCCAAAACAAGTCCTCATCATTAACCGAGAAACTGTGGCCCGCAGGCCTGTGGGCGTGGCGGGGCCAGTGAGCATCTCTGCCACCCTCCTTAGGGGGACAGAGTGAGCAGAAGGGTTGGCCTTTGCCTCAAAGGCAGCCTCTACTATCTTTCTACATGTGCTTCACACAACGGGCAATAGTCTTACTTAACTTTCCAAATTAGTCTCCTTTTATGAGTGCAGATTTTGTTCTAGCCTTGAGTTAGTACTGTAGTAGGCGTTGCATGTACATATGTTGAAGTTAGCCAAAGAACCCAGTTAGTCGGGATGTGATAGTCTGAACCCGTAAGTATCAGCATAATACGGTTACTCCACAAATAAAGACAAAATTGAACGTTGATTTTATGAAGGTTATTCTTGAATTGTCAAAGCATAACTGTGACTGTTCTTCTCAAAGCCTCTTGCCTCTGCTCTGTATTGTACAAGATCACAGAGACTGTCCTCCAGCACAGAACCCGCCTCTGAAAAGACTGTCTCTCCTGATCGGTGGGGTGTGTCTGCGGCACGGGCAGCTCCTGCCATCGGGAGCCCCGGCTCAGCCTGGGTGTGAGGTGACTTTGCTTTTGAGGACTCTGACTGTGCCATGTGTTTTGTTTCTCTCTCTCCTTCCCTAGCTTCTCTCGCGTGCAACTTAGTAATATGAAAATGCTTGCTTCTATACAAGCCCTGGTTTCCATGCTTCCAGACATGATAGTGGATTTCCTCTCTGTGACACCATAGGCTGCCCTAGTTTAAACTCTTTGCCAGTACTCTAATAGTCTAACAATACTGACTGTAAGCCAGCCTGTTTAAGCTCTGAAAGGTACAGTATAGTCCCTACTTACTTGCAGTTATAGTTATTTGTCGTTTAAATTGAAAACGAAATCCCCAGCTTGCAGGTCCTCACTGTCATTCATTCTGTGTGCTTTGTGTCTCCTAGGTTTTGATCCCTATTTCCTTGTACGTTTCTATCGAAATTGTTAAAGTATGCCAAGTGTACTTCATTAACCAAGATATAGAACTATACGACGAGGAAACAGACTCGCAGCTGCAGTGCCGAGCTCTGAACATCACGGAAGACCTAGGGCAGATACAGTATATCTTCTCAGATAAAACGGGCACTTTAACTGAGAATAAGATGGTTTTCCGAAGATGCACTGTGTCTGGCGTAGAATATTCTCATGATGCAAATGGTGAGTCTGGGGACAGAGCTTCCGTCTGGGCAGGACCAGAGAGCTATCAGAGCTGCATCCCTGTGTGCTCGTGTGTGTGTGTATACACGCACAGAGAGTTTCAGGGGTTGATGATTTTGGGGGAGAATAAAACAGAAAGGCTGTTAAAGCAACTCTGGACCATCATCTACAGAGACACCTTTTCTTCAGTGCTGGTGACACCCTGCTCCCTGTCTGGTGTGGTGGGCATCTGCTTAAACATTCATTTTCTGCCAGACAAACAGAACCAAGGAGGGAAACTAAAAGGAACTCACATCAGAGGCACTCAGTCTCTCTCATACCAAGAGTCAAAGAGATGTTTGCTTTGCCACCCATCGATTTCCTTATTATCAGCTGAAAATGCTCAGCAGGGTATTGGGCAGTCTGTGCTGTGTTCTTTCCAATGAAATACAATGTCCCAGAGAGAAGTGTCACCTCTCTTTGGAATTTGGGCAGTCAGTTCCTCCTCCCACCTGCTTTTTCATCCTTGGTTGCCTCCCTCCATCCCCTCTGAATGCACAAGGGAGTCATCTGCTTCCTGTGCCGAGGAGTGACTGCAGCCCGCCACCCATCTGAATCAGGAGAGGGTCCCCATACCACAGAAGTGTCTCTGGGGCCTTCATGTCTCCCAGAGAAGGGGCACCTGCTCTGCAAGCAGGACTCCCCTTTGTGCCTGGAATGGCATCTCAGAACATCAAAGAAACCCTGCCACAGAAACAGGAGCAAATACAGAACAGGGGGACAACATGGAGGCATAGGAAGCTGTTCTTTAGGGGCATTCGGTGGGAAAGATCTGTTGGAAGCATGAGATTTTTGTGACTTTTATAAAATCAAGAATTATCATGATAGTCATCATATTCTCCATGTTAAAATGAATCATATAACAGAAGGCATAGTTCAGTTCAGTCACTCAGTTGTGTCCTAATTTTTGCAACTCCATGTACTGCAGCACACAAGGCTTCCCTGTCCATCACCAACTCCCGGAGTTTATTCAAACTCATGTCCATAAATTCAATGATGCCATCCAACCACCTCATCCTCTGTCATCCCCTTCTCCTCCAGCCTTCAGTCTTTCCCAGGATGGGTTTTTTTTTTTTTTTTTTCCCAGTGAGTAAGTCCTTTGCATCAGGTGGCCAAAGTATTGGAGTTTCAGCTTCACCAACAGTCCTTCCAATGAATATTCAGGACTGATCTCTTGTAGGGTGGACTGGTTGGATCTCCTTGCAGTCCAAGGGACTCTTAAGAGTCTTTTCCAGTGCCACAGTTCAAAAGCATCAGTTTTACAGCCCTCAGCTTTCTTTATATTCCAACTCTCACATCCATACATGACCACTGGAAAACCATAAGCTTGACTAGATGGACCTTTGTTGGCAAAGTAATCTCTCTGCTTTTTAATATGCTATCTAGCTATCTAGTTATAGCTTTTCTTCCAAGGAGCAAGCATCTTTTAATTTCATGACTGCAGTCACTATCTGCAGTGACTTTGGAGCCCAAGAAAATATAGTCTCTCACCATTTCCATTGTTTCCCCATCTATTTGCCATGAAGTGATGGGATTGGGTGCCATGATCTTAGTTTTCTGAATGTTGAGTTTTAAGCCAACTTTTTCACTCTCCTCTTTCATCAAGAGGCTCTTGAGTTCTTCTTCATTTTCTGCCATAAGGGTGGTGTCAACTGCATATCTGAGGTAAATGATGTTTCTCCTGGCAATCTTGATTCCAGCTTGTGCTTCATCCAGCCTAGCATTTCACATGATGTATTCAGATGTATTCTGCATATAAGTTAAATAAGCAGGGTGACAATATACAGCCTTTACATACTCCTTTCCTGATTTGGGCAGATTGCATTGTTCCACGTCCTGTTCTAACTGTTGCTTCTTGACCTGCATACAGATTTCTCAGGAGGCAGGTCAGGTGGTCTGGTATTCCTGTCTTTTTCTGCAGTTTGTTGTGATCCACACAGTCAAAGGCTTTGGTGTAGTCAATGAAGCAAAGTAGATGTTTTTCTGGAACTCTCTTGCTTTTTCGATGGTCCAGCAGATGTTGGCAATTTGGTCTCTGGTTCCTCTGCCTTTTCTAAATCCAACTTTAACATCTGGAAGCTCACAGTTCATGTACTGTTGAAGCCTGGCTTGGAGAATTTTGAGCATTACTTTGCTAGCATGTGAGATGAATGCAATTGTGTGGCAGTTTGAGCATTCTTTGGCATTGCCTTTCTTTGGGATTGGAGTGAAAACTGACTTTTTCCAGTCCTGTGGCCACTGCTGAGTTTTCCAAATTTGCTGGCATAGTGAGTGTAGCACTTTAACAGCAATATCTTTTAGGATTTGAAACAGCTCAACTTTAATTCCATTCCCTCCACTAGCTTTGTTCGTAGTGATGCTTCCTAAGGCACGCTTGACTTCGCATTCCAGGATGTCTGGCTCTAGGTGAGTGATCACACCATCGTGATTATCTGGGTCATAAAGATCTTTTTGTACAGTTCTTCTGTGTACTCTTGCCACCTTTTCTTAATATCTTCTGCTTCTGTTAGGTCCGTACCATTTCTGTCCTTTATCGAGCCCATCTGTGCATGAAATGTTCCCTTGATATCTCTAATTTTCTTGAAGATATCTCTAGTCTTTCCTACTCTATTATTTTCCTCTATTTCTTTGCATTTGTCTCTGAGGAAGGCTTTCTTATGTCTCCTTGCTATTCTTTGGAACTTCTGCATTCAAATGGATATATCTTTCCTTTTCTCCTTTGCCTTTAGCTTCTCTTCTTTTCTTGGCTATTTGTAATGGCTCATCAGACAACTATTTTGCCTTTTTGCATTTCTTTTTCTTGGAGATGGTCTTGATCACTGCCTCCTGTACAATGTCACAAACCTCTTTCTATAGTTCTTCAGGCACTCTGTCTGAATATATTTGTCACTTTCACTGTAAGGAATTTGATTTAGGTCATACCTGAATGGTCTAGTGGTTTTCCCTACTTTCTTCAATTTAAGTCTGACTTTGGCAATAAAGAGTTCATGATCTGAGCCACAGTCAGCTCCTGGTCTTGTTTTTCCTGACTGTATAGAGCTTTTCCGTCTTTGTCTGCAAAGAATATAATCAATCTGATTTTGGTATTGACCATCTGGTCGTATCCATGTATAGAGCTGTCTTTTGTGTTGTTGGAAGAGGGTGTTCACTTGGCAAAACTCTGTTAACCTTTGGCCAGCCTCGTTTTGTATTCCAAGGCCAAATTTGCCTGTTATTCCAGGTAGTTCTTGACTTCCTACTTTTGCATTCCAGTCCCCTGTAATGAAGAAGACTTTTGGGGGGAAATGTTAGTTCTAGGACATCTTGTAGATCTTCTAAGAACCTTTCAACTTCAGCTTCTTCAGCATTACTGGTCAGGGCGTAAACTTGGATTGTTGTGATATTGAATGTTTTGCCTTGGAAATGAGCAGAGATGATTCTGTCATTTTTGAGATTGCATCCACCTACTGCATTTCAGACTCATCTGTTGACTATGATGGCTACTCAATTTCTTCTAAGGAATTCCTGCCCACAGTAGTAGATATAATGGTCATCTGAGTTAAATTCACCCATTCCAGTCCATTTTAGTTCACTGATTCCTTAAATGTCAATGTTCACTCTTGCCATCTCCTGGTTGACCACTTCTAATTTACCTTGATTCAGGGACCTAACATTCTAGGTTCCTGTGCAGTATTGTTCTTTACAGCATCAGACTTTACTTCCATCACCAGTCACATCCACAAGTGGGTGTTTCACTTTGGCTCCATCTCTTCATTCTTTCTGGAGTTAGTTCTCCACTCTTCTCCAGTAGCATACTGGGCACCTGCCAACAGGGGGAGTTCATGTTTCAGTGTCACATCTTTATGCCTTTCAGACTGTTCATGGGGTTTTCAGGGTAAGAATACTGAAGTGGTTTGCATTCCCTTCTCCAGTGGACCACATTTTGCCAGAACTTTTCACCATGACCTGTCCGTCTTGGGTGATCCTGCTGGTCTGGCTCATAGTTTTCTTGAGGTAGACAAGGCTGAGGTCCATGTGATCAGTTTGGTTAGTTTTCTGCGATTGTGGTTTTAATTCTGTCTGCCCTCTAATGGGTAAGGATAAGAGGCTTATGGAAGTTTATAGAAGGCATAGGAACATATCCAATTTGTTTAATGTTTTATTTGCCACCCAGTAATAAATGGTCAGGAACAGTGTCCCATCCACCCACCTGCCTCTTTCTCTGACTTGTCCCTTTCTGGACTCCTCGGACTTGTGCAGAACAGCTTGGGGTTTTAAAAGCAGAACTCAGCCTGGTTGTGAAGGACTCAGAGGACCAGGTCTAAAGTCAGCCATTAAACTGGAACTGGGGCCCTGTGGGCAGAATTTCATGTAAGATCACATAAGGATTTTGAGAGTTGTCAGATGCTTACCATAAAACCAGAGCAGTCCATCACCACAGAAGACACAGGAAAGCATTTCCGGGGAAGGTGGAGACAGCCAGGTGTAAATGAAGTGTGTTTTAAAGAAGAGAAATGATCAGCGACCCCCGGGGCCAAGGTCTTCCTTAGTGAGCGCTGCCACGGTCTAGCATCTCAGATCAGTAAAATGAATTCCGGTCAGTGTGGCTCTGGGCACCGAGCGCAGCTCACAGGCACTTGAGCTGGCCACACAGACCATAGGCGCATCCCTCTCTACCTCATGTCCTGGTGACAGTGCAGGATGAGGGCCGAGTGTCGGCTGCCTCTTGTCCCCATCTTCCCTAAGGACCTTGAGGGCCTCACCAAAGCCACTGCTGCCCATTCACACAACACAGACATCGGCAGTGGCCTGAGGGACGGCCACTCAGGCTAATGTCTACTATTGCTGTGGGAGCGTGGGCAGGCCAGTGTGCCCCGGGAGGCTGACACCACACTTGTAGTGTCCAAGCCCAGGAACTGGACAGGCCCGGTACTGGCATTGCCCTTCCTTGCCACCCTCTCAGCACCACACCACCAGGTGGCTGTGGTGTGGACTCAGAGGCAGTGTGTGCCGGAGTCTTTTCCTGGGATTAGGAGCTCCTGAAGTGGAATCCTGGGGTTGGCAGTTACACAGCCAGGCGGCCATGGGCAGGTGACTTCCCTTCCTTCAGTCAGTTCAGTTGCTCAGTCGTATCCAACTCTTTGTGACCCCATGGACTGCAGCACACCAGGCCTCCCTGTCCATCACCAGGTCCTGGAGCTTACTCAAACTCATGTCCATCGAGTGGCTGATGCCATCCAACCATCTTATCCTCTGTTGTCCCCTTCTCCTCCCACCTTCAATTTTGCCTAGCATCACAGTCTTTTCCAGTGATTCAGCACTTTGCATCCGGTGGCCAAAGTACTGGAGCTTCATCTTCAACATGAGTCATTCCAATGAGTATTCAGAACTGGTTTCCTTTAGGATAAACTGGTTGGATCCCTTTCCTTACCTCTAAAAAGTCTTCCCGAGGAAGATGCTGAGTTCAGGGCCTGGCCCGCATGACAGCCCATGCCCTGGCAAGCCCAGATGGGGGCGCCTCTCAGCTTCTCGCACAAGCTCCCCGCCCCAGCTGCCACCCAGCACCAGGCCTGCTCTGGAGGCCCTTAGTAGTTGCTTATGTTGGTCCCTGTGATGGTTTTCTGCTGCTCATGCGTGATGGAAGACGCAGAGCTAACTAGGTAAAGCTGAGAAGGCGTGTTGAGAGCCCATGTTAGCATGCAGCGGCGCGGTGCACTTCCTCTGGTTCACAGCAGCCCTGCCAGCTTCAGGGACTCTTGCTCCCTGGCGCCCCCATAGGGTTCAAGCGCAGCATCACAGTCCCGGCCTCAGCGGAGCGCTGCCTGTTTGGGGGAACTCAGAGGGCCTTTGTCCCCCGCTGCTCAGGGGGCATTCGTCCCCGCTGGGCGAGCCCAGGAGGGTGTGAGCTTCCCCAGTGGGAAGTGCGCATCCTCCCGAGGTGAGTACGGCACCCACTCCCCACCCGACCCTGAGGAAGGAGCCTCCTCAGGAGAGCACCCTCAGCATAGCCCCAGAATCGCTATTTCTGCTTGACCACAAAGCAGACGCTCAAGTTGTGATCTGTCCTGGTGGTCCCAGTGAGCAGGTGTCCCAGTGGTCTCGGGATGAAGGTCCAAGCCTGGAGCCCAGCTCTTCTGTGGGCCTTCCAGCCCTCCTGCCCACCCACCCCATTCACACTGGGGCTGTGCTGAACAGAGGGGCCATGTGTGACTCCATCCACATCTGACTTTCTGTGGGATGGGACGGCCTCTGTGCCGTCATGGATGGCACGTGAGCTTTGCAACCTGTGGGCCTGGGCAACATCCGCACCCCTCATCCTGTGACCTTAATGAGCCGAGACTCTGTCTTCTCATCTGTGAAGTGGAGTTGAGAACGTAAGTCCCGTGGGTTCACTGAAGGTACATGTAAATGAGAACGGCCCTCGTCCCTCAGTGGAAACCCGTGTCAAACGTGGTCTCACCGTCAGAGAGAAGAGGGAGAGGGCCTTGGGATACCCAGCGTGTGCCTCGTTGGAACCCAAATCCCTCAGTTTCACACCTGGCCTCCCCACGAAGTGTGACTTAGTGTCCGTCTCTCCACAGCCCAGCGTCTGGCCAGGTACCAGGAAGCAGACTCAGAGGAGGAGGAGGTGGCTCCTAGGGGGGGCTCGCCGCCCCTGCGAGGGGCGGCTGGGGGCCACCCAAGCACCCGAGCTGCCCAACAGAGCCAGAGCAGCAGGGCACACCGGCGCATGGGCAGCCGCGCAGAGGCCCGGCGCGCCAGCATGCTGGCCGAGCTCACGGCCTTCAGCAGCCCCATGGTGAGTCCTCCTAACCCCCCGCGACCGCCCCTCGTCACTGAAGGCAAATGCTCTTGCGTGTGGGGTTTCCTCTGTTCACTCGGGGAGTGTTTTTCTGGCCAGTGTCTTCGCCCCACTCCACGGAATCTTTCCTGAAGCACTGACACAGCCCCCCTTCTCAGGCTGGGAACTGCGAGTGACCACTGGAATGGGGGACACAAAGGAAGTCCGTCCTGCCCTACGAGATGCATACAACAGCAGGGCAAGATGACAGCTCTGAAAAAACCCAAGTTTAAGGAAAACAGTTTGAAATGTTTCCAAAAGTCAGACACGACTTGGCACCTAAACAACAACTCTCTGACCTAGGTAGTTACTGATTTAGTGAAGAATTTCTGTGCACAGAAGCTTATCAGTGTGTCATTTACATCAATAAAACAGTGAAGAAATATACCCAGTGATAAAAGAGTGGTCAAATAAATTATGTCTGTTTTGAAGCTGTTAAAAAGTATGCTTTCAAACGGCTGTTAAAGGCCTGGGAAAGTTGAGGCAATATAATGTTTTTGTAGAAATGGAAACTTCCATTTACATATAAAGTATTTTGATTAAAATGTAAATGTATAGAAAAAAGACAAAGGAAAAGCAGAAGAAGCATGTTTTTCAAAAAGTATATATTACTATGAGGTGGTGTAATAGAGACCTGCTACATTTTCCCTATGATTCTCTTATTTCTCCAAATCTTTCTGAGTAAGATATGTTACTTTATAATATATATTCTTGGAGGTGTTATTTTATAAACAGAACATATATACTTTCTTATATATAAAGATACATGCATTTCATTTCATTTATAGACTATATATTCTTATACAATTAAGATGATATATAATTTGTTGTTATTAAGTGACAGGCATGTATGAGGTGCAGGTCTCTTGACAGCTTCTGGTAAAATCGAGGTACCTAAATAGTCAAGCACCAAAAGAGCAGTGGGTCCGTCCCTGGATCAGACTGGCCCCGGCCTCTGTGTCCTCCCCCAGGAGAAGGATGTAACGCCCGACCCGAAGCTGCTGGAGAAGGTGCGCGAGTGCGGCAGGTGCCTGGCCTCCGCGAGGCACCAGGAGCGTCCGCTGGACCGCCTCTCGCCCGAGCTGTCTGACATTTTCGACTTCTTCATTGCGCTTACCATCTGCAACACAGTGGTGGTCACGTCCCCGGATCAGCCACGACAAAAGGCAAGTTCTGGAGCTTCCGTCCTGGAAGCCCACAGAGGCCTGGGCCTGGATGCGGTGTCTGTCTTCCTGAGAGGGAGCCTGGGTCACTGTGCACCACTCTCAGCTTTCGGGGGTGCACTGAGGGCTTCAGATGGGGCACATCAGCCCCGCAGCTCTGTGGGGACATCCCCAGACTGTGGTGGGCGGACGCTAGGATTGTGGTCAAGAGGGAGAGGACAGCCAGCCAGAGACGGCTACCGAGCCTGGGGTGAGATGGGCACAGAGTATCCAGGTGGGGCTTGAGGCAGGGGGCTGGGAGCTGGCCGCCTCCGTGCTGACCAGAGTCTCAGCGTGCAGAGGACAGGCTGGGGCCCAGGGAGGAGCTGCCTGGACTTGCACTGTCACTGTAAGCCAGTCCCCTCCTGTGTCTCAGACTCCCCTTCTGGGGTGTGGGGGCAATGGTGGGATTTAGGGAAAGGTCTCAGAGTAGGGTTTGGCACACAGGAAATATCCATGATGCTAACAAAGGTTGTTAAAACAGCAGCATTCAGAAAGTGGTTGAGAATCAGTGGCAAGTTACTTAAGGTGGTGGAAACATAACAACACCCAAGTTGGATTTTGTTTGGGTTAACATCAAGATTTTCTCCAAAGAGAGGAGCATTTCATGTGTGAAAGGCACCTCTTTAAGCCAAGCACTCCTCCAGGAGGGAGGGTGCACCTAAGCATGGCTGAGCGAGTACAGCAAAACAACTCTAAGTAGACACACATGAAGGTTCTTGGGCGAGATGCACACCGTAGGCCTGTTCCGATGTCGCCCCCGACTCTCCCAGGCCCCTTCCTCAGTCCAGCCCTGCCAGCAGGTTCTGCTGGTGAAGCTGCTGGGGGGTGACAAAGGGAGAACAGGGACCTCTTGCTTCTCTGTGGCTGCGGCAGCATGTTTGGCAGCAGTGGGACCCCTCCAGGCTCTTCTCACACCTCACTCACCTGGGGAAGCCCCGGGTCCCAGTGGGTCTCAAGCAAATGGGCTCTGCCACTGAGAGACCACAAGCTCGTGCCGCCAGCCCTGGATGGGGTGGCTTCCTGCTGGAACTCAGCTCTCAGCAGCGTCCGCATCCCCCGGGGCCCTTCCGCCACCCTTCTCAGCTCCTCTGGAGCACTGTGCCGAAGAGGCATCTGGTTTCTAGGCTAGACCGTACTTGACTGACCCAGGTGTTGCTGCAGTTTCCAAATAAGTAAGAGAAACTCCAACATGACTGAACAGTGTTGTGCCCACAGTCACATATGCATGAGCTCCATGCAGGAAGCAGACTCCTCAGACTGCATGTGAATATGTCTCTAGGAAAGCTTCTTTGGGGTTTGGGAAATTTTGTGTAAACTTAAATTTTTATGGCTGTAATTCCAAAAGAATGTATAAATTTTGTTAAATGATTTTTTTAACTGGGAAAAAAAAAAAGGCAAGGTCCTTTCTAGGCAGTGGGAGGCCCACTTCTGGGGTTTCTGAAAAGCAAGGGAACTATCATGAGGGGACAGTCCCAAAGTCTAGTCTTGGGCATCACGGGCCACCCAGTGCCTGTGCTACAGTCAGTCACATTCTGAAAGAATGCATGTGGCAGAACCTGCGTTGAGGTGCCATGGAGAGCCAAGGGGTGATCTCAAGGAAGACATGCTGGCTCTGGTTGCAGTTTTTAGAGGGAAATGGAAAATCCACGTTCAGCACCCCCTGGGAAGTGGAGGGCAGCCCTGTAGGGACTGGAGTGAGGCCTCTGGGGAGACGCCTCACCTGCCTTCTGATTGTTGCCCTGCCAGGTGA
Source organism: Nanger dama (assembly GCA_917880005.1). Classification (NCBI taxonomy): domain Eukaryota; kingdom Metazoa; phylum Chordata; class Mammalia; order Artiodactyla; family Bovidae; genus Nanger; species Nanger dama. The sequence goes on along the minus strand of CAKJTW010000044.1, from coordinate 2,311,560 downwards.
GGGTGCGCTTGAGCTCAAGTCCCCAGTGAAGACCATCGAAGATTTCCTCCGGAGGTTCACGCCCAGTCGCCTGACTTTGGGCGGCAGCAGCGGTCGGGAGCGCGAGCGTGGCCGCCAAGTCCGCGCCCAAGGCGAGCCTTCTGTCCACGCTGGCCAACGACAGTGCACTGCTCAGGCTGGAGGAGGGGCTGGGCACCGGGGCCCCGCACCTCGCCAGCAACGGCTACAGCAGCCCGGCGGACGGCTGGGCCGCAGAGCGATCCGCGACAGGGCCGGAGCCCGGGCCGGAGCTGCGCTACGAGGCCGAGAGCCCCGACGAGGCGGCGCTCGTGCACGCCGCCCGCGCCTACAGCTGCGCCCTCGTGGGCCGGCTGCACGACCAGGTGTCGGTCGAGCTGCCCCACCTGGGCAGGCTCACTTTTGAGCTCCTGCACACGCTGGGCTTCGACTCCATCCGCAAGAGGATGTCGGTGGTGATCAGGCACCCCCTCACGGACGAGATCAACGTGTACACCAAGGGCGCTGACTCGGTGGTCATGGACCTCCTGCTGCCCTGCTCCACAGGTACCTGTGCCCCGTGGGCAGCTCCCCCTACGGAAGCAGCCCTGCCACACAGCAGAGCTTCGCCTCTCTGGGTGGCCTTTTCCTGCTCTCAAGGGTTTGGGCTAGAATGGAGGGTGGGGGAGGATCCAGCAGATGGGGAGCTTTGGAACCTGAGCTTGCCTCAGAACTTCTCTGAGGTCTGAAATTCATGTGGGTGAGGCCCTGCATCAGGTCTGACTCTGGGGATGAAGATTAAGAGCGTTTACACTAGAAGCCCCAAAAGGCACCTTTCTGCATCTCATTGCTTAGACTTGGGGCATCTGTGAGGCCCCAGCCATGATGTTTAGCCATCTGTGGAGTGGCTTCAGCCCACATTGGGGGCTGCTGACCTCCTGGAAGACTTGGGGCCAGTAAGCTCCATCTTGGTTTCTTTTGCACTAGTTTGACTGAGTCCAGGCTCGCTCTGCTCACCGCATGACAAGCCAATGAATGCCAGAGATGTGGAGGCAAGAAATATGACTTTATTCAGAAAGCTGGCAGACTGAGAAGATGGCAGATTAATGTCTCAAAATAACCATGTTGTTGGAGCCTGGATGCCAGGTTCTTTTATAGAACCAGAGAGAAGCAGTAAGGAACTAAAGTCAAAAGGCAGAATAGAGAGAGAGAGGAGAAGTGAAGTATAAAGGGCCATTAGTCTTAAAAAGTCTCTGGGAAGGGGTGTGTTAATCTCTTCTTCCTTGCGTCCATTCACTGGTGGGCAGCGTCAGATTATCTCTCTTGAGCTGAACAAAGACACTTTAGTTTACCAGTCGGGCAGAGGGGCAGGGTCCTCTGGAGGCAGGCCATTATGTATGATTTTAACAGCAAAAGCAACAAAAAACAAGTCAAAGAAGTAGTTCCAGCATGAAGTTAGAATTGACTTTTCCCTGCAACACTAGACTTCCATGTAACACAGGTTGAAAAAGAGTAGTTCAGAAACCGCTGTTATAGAAGGTGGAGCTTTGTTGAGCAGATGACTTGCAGAGGAGCTTCCCAGACCTCTCCACGTGGTCCTGCAGCCCCAGTGTAGCCTTCCTGTTTGCACCAGCCTCCGATGAGAAGCAGAGCCTTCCATACATTGTACCATGGAGCAAGCAGGTCAAATCATGGTGATGCCCAAACCGTGACGTTGAAGGGGGCACCTGAAAAATGAGCAGTTTCTATGGATCTCTGCCTTCCTCTGGGAATTTCCAAGCAGCATGCCCTTCACATAGGTTTGGATAGGTCATAACTACATACAGATGCCAGGCAATTTAAGATTCGAGATGTTCAGAGCCCCCAGTGATTTTTTAAGAAAAGGGATGGCTCGAGGTGGTCCTGAAATTATCAGTGACACCTTGACATTGTGCATAAATCATTCAGTTTTCACTGTAGGAGTCGGGTGGGCAGGGTATGGAGCAGAGCAGTGCTGTATATGGCCAGGCTGCTCTACTTTGTGCAAGTAATAAAGTGAGAGGGGCATGTGAGCGTCCAATACCTTCTTCAGAGAGCTCACAGCACTTTTACATAAAAGGCACACGGAGGCTCAGCTGACCGAGGATAGGCACTGTGCCATATTCGCAGATGTGGCTGCATCTCACCTGCCCTGGCAGTACGTTGTGTGGGATTGGGTAGCAAGCAGGCACTCCACCCACCCGTTACCTACAGATCTCTGTTCAAATCCCAAGTCTACATTATGGGCTGGGGTGACCCTGGACACGTTGCTCTCCCTGTGCCTCTTTACCCATCTGTGCAAAGGAAATCAGGATGCTTACCTCCCAGGAACCCCTGTCCAGGCTCCAGCACAGTACGTGGTGCGTTCCAGGTATAAAGTATAAGCTGGATTCCTTCCTTTTTCTCTGGTTTCTTCTAATTAATATTCACTTACCTGAGGTTCAGTCCAGGTGTCACTTTGTATGGAGATGTTGTGATGACTCCACCCTCCTCCGAGTGCAGGTGTAGAGGAGGAGGGATGGGCAAGGTGCGGCAGTCACCACTTCTCCCTGCTGGGCTGGGGGCCTTCAGCCTGCACAGAAACATGTCAGTGTGGTGTGTAACCTCGCCCCATCCAGGGCATCCAGGGTCCCCAGTGCCCACCCTGCCTTCTCTCTCTAGTTTTGTTTGGGCCACTGTAGCTAACAGCAGCATCACAGCCCCGCTCCTTCCCTGGTGTGCAAGCTTCCCTCGCCCTTTGGACAGCTGAAGCACTGTTAGTGTTAATTCCAGAGCCTCTTGGTTAGACATGTCTTTGTTCAGATTATAGTCAGAATCTGGAATAACAATATCACAATAATAGGAGTAATGGAGTTTACAGGAATAAATAACAGGAGTTATTCAAGATTAACATGACGTTCAATGTCATCTTTCCAGGAAATGTATATTCCTAAGCAAAGCAATGTAGGGCAGTGTTTTCCTTTTTTCATTCTTTTTTCATTATTGCCCCCTTAAGGAGTCTTTTTAGATATTTTTTTCTAACTATTCCTCCATGGCATTTTAATGCCATGGATATGCTATATGTTTATTTATGTACTGTACATATATCTGTGCTTTATTTGTAATATGATCCCCCCCCCCCAGCCCCACCAAGGGACCAGTCTTTGGTCTGTTAAGGGGACTGTCTTCTCCATGGAGAGCACAGATCTAAAAGGTTAAGAGTGTTTCTCCCAGGTCTTGTATCAGATTACTGACTGGGCTTGTACTCCAGCTTTCCCCAGGCAGGCAGATTCTCAACCACCAAACTGCCAGGGAAGTCCTAGATTTCTTTTCTTTCTTTTTTTTCCAGTAGTGTTAAGTGTATTCATCCAACATTATCTTAGAGATAAGGTAACTGGCCTACTAATGAAACAAATATAGCAGTAAATGCAATACTGAATTTGAACATAAGCTTATAGGCAGTTAGAAACATCCCACATATTTACAGGCAAGGGCAACCATGGCGTGGATTCCTCAGAGTGTGGAGAATTATCTAGTTCTACATACTATGTTTCTACATATCTAGGTTTTACCTATCTGACAAGTTTTGTCATTATTACAGCAAAAGTCTTCTAAATCACTGTATAAATTAGGACATTTATGTTGATCTGCCTCGCACAGATCCTCAGCTAATGGAACAATAAAGTTCAGATAGTTTTAAAGGCAAGTCAAATAATATTTTTCATTGTGGAAAATATTATTGTAATCTGTGAATCAGTGTACAAACACTGCAAAATAATACTGTAAACTGTAGACTATTATATTACTAGTCTTTGAGAAATATTTCTGTAAATAGATCATGAAAGAACTTTAAGTTCAAGACACTTAAAGCATTTTCTTTAAAATGTTATGCATATGCTTTCTCTGTTATCAAGGCTTTATATAAAACGTCTGACTTTCAGAAAATCAAAAGGATTTCCGTATTTAAGTAAACACCTTGTGTTTTTAGAATGATAAAATTTTTTTCTATGTTATAAATTGAGTACTGTTTATGAGGTTTTGTTATGTGAAATTCTCATTTCAACACGTGATATTAAAATAGCCAAAACTATGATGAGTTTATTTTTATTTTAATTTTTTCTTAAAGTATATATATTTATTGGAATATAGTTGAATTAGTGTTTCAAGTGCACAGCAAGGTGATTCAGTTATACATATACACATATATTGTCTTTGAAATTATTTTCCATTATAGGTTATTATAAGATATTGACTATAGTTCCCTGTGCTATAGAGTAAACCTCTGTTGCTTGTTGTATATCTGTTTTTTAGAATTAGATATCTACCAGAGAAGGCAATGGCACCCCACTCCAGTACTCTTGCCTGGAAAATCCCATGGACCGAGGAGCCTGGTAGGCTACAGTCCATGGGGTCGCTGAGAGTTGGACACGCCTCAGTGACTTCACTTTCATTTTTCACTTTTATGCATTGGAGAAGGAAATGGCAACCCACTCCAGTGTTCTTGCTTGGAGAATCCCAGGGACGGCAGAGCCTAGTGGGCTGCTGTCTGTGGGGTCGCACAGAGTTGGACACAACTGAAGCAACTTAGCAACTGAGCATTCTATTCATACTAAGTTAAACAAGTGGAATCAAAATGTCATACATTTTTAGTTAGGCAAAAATTTGAAGTTTTCTAAAATATGTATATTATACATATTATTTATATATATGTATACAAAAGCTTTTCTACTATGCTTGATAAAGGCTTGAAAAGAACACACAAAAGAAGAGATGGAGAAATTGGAAAATATAAACTAAATGAAATGGGAGCACTGAATATGAAATAGAAAAAGTAAAACAAACTGGATAAAAGTAAAATATCATCATATAGCCGAGTTGTTTTTAAATATGACTGCTCACTGGAAACATATCTGGAACTCTGGAGTCAAAAAAAAAGTAATACCTGACCATTTGTATTTTTTGAAAAATTTCCAGATAATTCTGATACGCATCTGGATTTTAAAAAGTGATTACATGTTTTTCTATTAAATGATAGTTTTGGTGATATAGAGTTCTATTATTTTTCTGTTGACCAATTATGATACAATGGTGTAAAGTGAGATAGTTACTTGATCACAATAGTGAAAGATGTTTATCATTTATCACAATCTATAGCCAGACAAAAAATTTTTGTTTTATTTTAATTTTTTCTTAATATATATATTTATTGAAATGATTGACTTAACTATATAAACTGATTAACTTAACAATATAGAATAATTACATACAGTGTGGGAGATCAAACAGAGTGATGTGATAAGTGCATACATGTACATACAAGTTTTCATCCTCTCAGCCAGTCTGTGTCTTTTGGTTGGTACATTTAATCCATTACATTTAAGATAATTTAATTTAATTTTAATAATTTAACTTAATATGTATAATCTTATTAGCATTTTCTTAATTGTTTTGGGTTTATTTTGTGTAGGTCTTTTCCAAGTCTTGTGTTTCCTGCCTAGAGAAGTTCCTTTAGCATTTGTTATAAAGCTGGTGCTAAATTCTCTTAACTTTTGCTTGTCTGGAAAGTTTTCAGTTTCTCCATCAAATCTGAACAAGTCTTGCTGCGTAGAGTATTCTTGGTTGTAGGTTCTTCCCTTTCATCACTTTAAATGTATCATGCCACTCCCTTCTGGCTTGTAGAGTTTCTGTTCAGAAATCAGCTGGTATCCCTTGTGTGTTATTTGTCATTTCTCCCCTATTGCATTTAATATTTTGTATTTGTCTTTAATTTTTGTCAGTTTGATTACTATGTGTCTCGGTGTGTTCATGCTTGGGTTCATCCTGCCTGGGACTCTCTGTGCTTCCTGGACTTGGTTGACTGTTTCCTTTCCCGTGTTAGGGACATTTTCAGCTATTACCTCTTCAGGTATTTTCTCAGGTCCTTTTTCTCTTCTCCTCCTGGGACCCCTATACTGCAAATGTTGGCGCATTTAATGCTGTCCCAGAGGTTTCTTAGGCGGTCTACATTTTTGTGTCATTCTTTTTTCTATATTCTGTTCTGCGACAGTGATTTCCACAATTCTGTCCTCCAGGCCATTTTCCCATTCTTCTGCCTCTTATTCTGCTCTTGATTCCTTCTAATGTATTATTCATCCCTGTTTATATGTTCTTTAGTTCTTCTAAGTGTTTGGTAAACATTTCTTCCTTCTGCTCGATTTTTGCCTCCATTGTTTTCCCGAGATCTTGCATCATCTTCACTATCATTACTCTGAATTCTTTTTCTGGAAGGTTGCCTATCTCAACTTTATTTAGCTGTTTTTCTGGGGTTTTATCTTGTCCCTTCATCTGGGATATAACTCTCTGCTTTTTCATGCTGATTAACTTTCTGTGATGATGTTTTTGTTTCAGTTACTGTGGTTCTGTGCTTCTTGCTTCTTCTGTCTGCCCTCTGATGAAGGAGGCTGAGGCTTGTGTGAGCTTCCTGATGGGAGGGACTGGTGGTGGGAAAAACTGGGTCTTGCTTTAGTGGCCAGGGCCTTGCTCTAAGCTGCAATCCAATTATCTGCTGATGGGTGGGGTTTCACTGTGGTAGTTGTTTGGCCTGAGGTAACCCAGCCCTCTTTATGAGCTCCATGGTAGGGTTAATGGAGAACTCCAAGAGGGTTTACGCCAAGAGGCCCCTTCCTGGGCTGATGCTGCTAGTGCCCTCAGTCCTGTGGGGAGCCCCTGCTGACTCATGCCTCCACAGGAGACCCTCCAACACTAGCAGGTAGTTTTGGTTCAGTCCCCTTTGGGGTCACTGCTCCTTTCCCCTGTGTCTTGGTGCATGCAAGATTCTGCTTGTGCCCTCTAAGACTGGAGTCTCTCTTTCCCCGAGTCCTGTGCAAGTCCTAGAGTCAAATCCCGCTGACCTCCAAGGTCAGATTCCATGGGGATCCCCAGGCTAGGAAACCTGATGTGAGTTTCAGAACCTTCACAGCAGTGAGAGAACTTCTGTGATATTATTGTTCTCTAGTTTGTGGGTCACCCATATGGCAGGTATGGGATTTGATTTTATTGTGATTGTGCCCCTCCTCCCATCTTACTTCAGCTTCTACTTTGTCTTTGGATGTGGGATATCTTTTTCTTAGCGGGTTCCAGCATCCTCCTTTCGATGGTTGTTCAACAGCTGGTTGCACAGGAGGAGATGAGCACACATCCTTCTACTCTGCCATCTTGAACCAGAAGTCTGACAAGGTTCTTTTTAAAATAAGGTCTAACTTTAAGTTCTATACTAAACATATATACTATTGACAAGTAGTAAAACAGTTGCTTGCTAAATCTAGTGGTACATATGTTTTCTGGGCACCTCTTACTGGAGGTTGTTGGAGTAAATTGTAATGAAAGGTTGCTCCTGTGATATTCTTGCCTAATTAATTGGAACAAAATTCTGGCCAGCATTCCAGTTGCAGCCAGCTACAGTGAGACAGAATGGGGAGGGCCACTGACTCTGAAACACACTCATATTTTTATCACACAAAAACTAAAGTGTCCTCTGACTTGTCAATAACAGTTATTAACCCGAGAACATATTGGAATTAAGAAGGTATATGTCATTTTGCCATAGATTCCACAGTGGTAAGGCTCAGGCTAGTAGAGGTGATGGAATTCCAGTTGAGCTGTTTCACATCCTGAAAGATGATGCTGTGAAAGTGCTGCACTCACTATGCCAGCAAATTTGGAAAACTCAGCAGTGGCCACAGGACTGGAAAAGGTCAGTTTTCTTTCCAATTCCAAAGAAAGACAATGCCAAAGAATGCTCAAACTACTGCACAATTGCACTCATCTCACATGCTAGTAAAGTAATGCTCAAAATTCTCCAAGCCAGGCTTCAGCAATACGTGAACCATGAACTCCCTGATGTTCAAGCTGGTTTTAGAAAAGGCAGAGGAACCAGAGATCAAATTCCCACCATCCGCTGGATCATGGAAAAAGCAAGAGAGTTCCAGAAAAACATCTCTTTCTGCTTTATTGACTATGCCAAAGCCTTTGACTGTGTGGATCACAATACACTGTGGAAAATTCTTACAGAGATGGGAATAGCAGACCACCTGACCTGCCTCTTGAGAAATCTGTATGCAGGTCAGGAAGCAACAGTTAGAGCTGGACATGGAACAACAGACTGGTTCCAAATAGGAAAAGGAGTGCGTCAAAGCTGTATATTGTCACCCTGCTTATTTAACTTATATGCAGAGTACATCATGGGAAACACTGGGCTGGAAGAAACACAAGCTGGAATCAAGATTGCCTGGAGAAATATCAAAACCCTCAGATATGCAGATGACACTACCATTATGGCAGAAAGTAAAGAGGAGCTAAAAAAGCCTCTTGATGAAGGTGAAAGAGGAGAGCGAAAAAGTTGACTTAAAGCTCAACATTCAGAAAATGAAGATCATGGCATCCAGTCCCATCACTTCATGGGAAATAGATGGGGAAACAGTGGAAACAGAGTCAGACTTTATTTTTGGGCTCCAAAATCACTGCAGATGGTGACTGCAGCCATGAAATTAGAAGATGCTTACTCCTTGGAAGAAAAGTTATGACCAACCTATATAGTGTACTCAAGAGCAGAGACATTACTTTGCCAACTAAGGTCCATCTAGTCAAGGCTATGGTTTTTCCTTTGGTCATGTATGGATGTGAGAGTTGTACTGTGAAGAAGGCTGAGTGCTGAAGAATTGATGCTTTTGAACTGTGGTGTTGGAGAAGTCTCTTGAGAGTCCCTTGGACTGCAAGGAGATCCAACCAGTCCATTCTGAAGGAGATCAACCCTGGAATTTCTTTGGAAGGAATGATGCTAAAGCTGAAACTCCAGTACTTTGGCCACTTCATGCAAAGAGCTGACTCATTGGAAAAGACTCTGATGCTGGGAAGGATTGGGGGCAGGAGGAGAAGGGGACGACTGAGGATGAGATGGCTGGATGGCATCACAGACTCTGAGTGAACTCCGGGAGTTGGTGATGATCAGGGAGACCTGGCATGCTGGGATTCATGGGGTCGCAAAGAGTCGGACATGGCTGAGCGACTGAACTGAACTGAACTGAAGGCTCAGGGTTAGCACTTCTGCAGTCTGATAATAAACAGACAGGTCTGTTGTGCACCTGTATCTACAGAAAACAGGAAAGGGTGAATGTTTGGAAATCTCTTACTAGCTGATAGCTAATTTCATACCTTTTTAAAATTATGGTTAAAGAAAACAATATAACATTGGTTTACCATCTTAACCAGTTCTGAGTGTGTGGTTCAGTAGTGCTGAGTAATATTCACGTTGGTGTGCAGCAGATGTCCAGGAATTCCCATCTTGCAGAGCTGAAGCTCTGTCTGGCTCCTTCCCCCCTCCCCAGCCCCGGCAGCCAGCTCTCTCTCTGAGCGTGGTTGCTTTGGGTTGCTGTTGTGTTCTGTTAGTTCAGTCCTGTCCAACTCTTTGCGACCCCATAGACATGGCAGCCCACCAGTCTCCTCTGTTTGTAGGATTCTCCAGGAAAGAATACTGGAATGGGCTGCCATTCAGACTTGAAAATGCATCTCTTTTTTCTCCCTGGATGGGAAAAGTTCCCACCTACACCCTGATGGTGCTGAGCTCTCAGCTGTGGAAACCTCAGCAGTGACCATCACTGCAGACTGATTTCAGCAGGCCCGGTGTCTGAGGGAACCAGGGCATTCCACTGGGCTCTGTTGTGTTCTCACTCATTTTTTTTTTCTTCTCCTATTTCCAACTTAGATGACGCCAGAGGGAGGCATCAAATGAAGATCCGCAGCAAGACCCAGAATTACCTCAACTTGTATGCAGTGGAGGGCCTGCGCACCTTGTGCATTGCCAAGAGGGTGAGTAGGCAGCTCCATGGAGGGGCAGAGCCCTCAGCAGGGCGCGGCCCATGAGCTCATCAGTGGGTCTCACCCAGGTTCTGAGTAAGGAAGAGTATGCCTGTTGGCTGCAGAGCCACTTGGAAGCAGAATCCGCTGTGGACAACCGGGAGGAGCTCCTCTTCCAGTCCGCCATTCGCCTGGAGACGAATCTGCATTTGTTGGGTAATTATGTTCTCGAGCCGGCTGGTGTCCTGTAGGGCTGGGTGGAGTTTGCAGCATCCCGGCCAGAGAGGCACCCTGGCTGTAGTCCACAGCAGCTCTGCATACACTGGTCTTCATTAAGTATCCCCTGGCCTGACACTGGGCTTCCCTTGTGGCCCAGCAATAAAAATCCACCTGCAGTGCAGGAGACCTCAGTTGGATCCATGAGTCTAGAAGATCCCCTGGAGAAGGAAGTGACAACCCACTCCAGTATTCTTGCCTGGGGAATCCCATGGACAGAGGAGCCTGGCCGGCTGCAGTCCAGAGGACTGCAATGGAGTCAGGCATGACTTAGTGACTAAACAACAAAACAACTGGTCTGACGCTAGCACATCCCCCGGGCAGGGCTGCTCCATTGAAAATTCTCCTCTCTGGTCACCCTTCTGGGTACCAAGTCAGACTTTCCTCCCCTAAAATCCTGCTTTCCCACCAAAAATAGAGATAAGAAGCAAGGTTTCTCAACAGCTGATGCTTAAAATGGTCTCTCCATCCCAGGAGCAATCAGAAACTTTTAGACTCATACAGGGCTGCCTTTTATGCATAAAAGTCAACTCTCTCATATCTTTTAATATAAAGGCACTAATCCCATTCACAAGGGCTCACTCTCATGACCTAATTACCTCCCAAAGGCCCCAGCTGCTAATGCCATTACCCTGGGGATTAGGACACCAATGGACTATGGACTTTCAGGAGGGACACAAACATTTTAGTCCATAACAGCATCCCAGCACAGGGAACAGCATCCCAGCACAGGGAACAGCATGCATAAAAGAGAAAGGCAAGGCTGACAAGGAGGCCTCGGGCAGTGCTGCACTTCTAAAAGAAAAATGGAGACCATCTCACCAAGCGGGAAGCAGGAAAACCAGGCTGGCCTAGAGGACACTTTTCTGCACTAAGTGATGTATTTTTCCTAAAATACTGAGACTTGCATGTGAAAAATCTGCTCCTTAATTTTTATGTTTGTGGAAAAAGCATCAGGATAATGTTGCTTTCAAGAAATAATGGGCCTCTGTGGTCTGTTTCAACAGCTAATGATAAACACTGTTGAGAGCCATCACTGTGGGCTCATTTACCAGAAGCTTTCTGCAGGATGGATCAGCTTGAAAACTTTTCATCCCTCGGGGTATGGTCATTGTCACCATCTCCCCACAAGCTTTATTTCCAAGCTATCTGTAAAGTTAAAAGTTCACTGCATGTTAGGAAGCCTTGGAGGTGTTCTGTTCAATGTCCAGAAAATTAATGTTTAGTGCTCCCAGCTGTCCCTATTGTATGGAGTCGAGAGCTGGTGAAGGTACCCCCACATCCTGAATGAGGAATCACCCCAGTGCTTCCAGAGAAGATGGGCCTCAGCAGGGTCCAGTCTGCAGGGCGGGGCCAGGACCTCTGCTGAGCTGGAGTGTAGTGTTCAGCTGGTCAGGGCAGGGGCCCGGAAGCAGGGCCTCACCTACAGTGGTACCTTTGAGCAGGTGCCACCGGGATTGAAGACCGCCTGCAGGATGGAGTCCCCGAAACCATTGCTAAACTGCGTCAAGCAGGTCTGCAGATTTGGGTTCTCACCGGCGACAAACAGGAAACGGCTGTTAACATCGCTCATGCCTGCAAACTTCTGGACCATGACGAGGAAGTCATCACCCTGAATGCCGAATCCCAGGTGGGTGGATGTTAGGGCGCCTGCTTTACCAAGGCAGCCCCAAACCCCCAGCCCCAGAGAGGAGCAGGAAGGAAAGTCTTCCGTTTCTGGCACTTGCTGTGAGGTGGGCCTTTGTTCTTCACCTCTGTTTATACCTGTGTTGTCTTTCTTATTGTCTTGGAAGATATGGGATTTTCTGGGACTTCTCAGGAACACGTCTGAGCTTTATAATGCAGAGCTCAACCAGCTTTTTCCTGAGCTCCTGTCCAGCCAGCAGTATCGGAGTGTCTCAGGAGTTCTCATGGAGCTAGGGCAGCTGTCCATTCAGCATTGGCATTCCCAAGACAGCACGTGTTATCTCATTAATGCCCCCACACCACTTGGGTTGTCATCCCTCACCTCTGTTGACTGAAATCCCCCCATGTAGAGCATGGGTCTCTTCCCCACTGGCTCTTCCAGAGTGACTGTTCCTTGGAACATCTCCTCCAGGGAAAGAGGAAGTCCAACCTTTATGGATCATGTGGGTACCACACTTAAGATGTGCCTTATCACAGAGTTTTCACCTTTGTTTTCTCCTAAAAGGTTTATAGTGTAGCATCTGACTTTTAGACACAATCTGTTTTGTGTAGAATTTTGTGTATAATGTATGAGGTTTACATCAAACTGTGTTTTTCTGCATGTAGCTGGCCAGTTATTCAGGAACTGTTTGTAGACAGTTTGTCTTTTCTCCACTAAATTGACTTTACACCTTTGTTGAAAATCAGTTGCTCCTATTTGTTGTGTCTATTTTTAGATTTCTATTATGTTCCATACCTGTATCTATCCCTTCTTCAATACCATGCTGTCTTGTGAGTTTTTAAATAAGTCTTAAAATAGGCAGTATTTTGTTTAATCTTTAATCCAATTTTCTATTGATGGGCAGGGCTGTGTTCCCTCCCTGTTGTTCGACCCGAGGCCAAACTATGCTGGAGGTAATGAAAGACAATAGCTACCTCCTTCAAAAGGTCCCATGAATGCACTGCTGCACTCAGTGTCCCCATCAACAGAAAACAGGATGAAAGATTTACTGAGTGTGGCCCTGCCCATCACAACAAGACCCAGTTTCCCCCTCAGTCAGTCTCTCTCATTAGGAACCTTCCATAAGCCTCCTATCCTTCTCCATCAGAGGGCAGATTAACCAATCTATTAAAGCTAACCAAGCCTGTCTAACTCAAGGAAACAATGAGAACACCATGTAGGGCCACTCAAAATGCACAGGACATGGTGAAGAGTTCTGACAAAACGTGGTCCAAGGAGAAGGGAATGGCAAACCACTTCAGTATTCTTGCCTTGAGAACCCCATGAACAGTATGAAAAGGCAGAAAGATAGGACACTGAAAGATGAACTCCACAAGACTGTAGGTGCTCAACATGCTACTAAAAATCAGTGGAGAAATAACTAGAGAAAGAATGAAGAGACAGAGCCAAAGCAAAAACAACATCCAATTGTGGAAGACTCATGATGGAAGTAAAGTCCAATGCTATAAAGAGCAATATTGCATAGGAATCTGGAATGTTAGGTCCATGAAATTGGAAGTGGTCAAACAGGAGATGGCAAGAGTGAACATCAACATTTTAGGAGTTAGTGAACTAAAATGGACTGGAATGGGTGAATTTAACTCAGATGACCATTATATCTACTACTGTAGGAAAGAATCCCTTAGAAGAGATGGAGTGGCCATCATAGTCAACAAAAGAGTCCAAAATGCAGTACTTGGATGCAGTCTCAAAAACGACAGAATAATCTCTTTTTTGTTTCCAAGGCAAACCATTCAGTATCACAGTAATCCAGATCTATCCCCTGACCAGTAATACTGAAGTTGAATGGTTCTATGAAGACCTACAAGACCTTCTAGAACTAACAGCCAAAAAGATGTCCTTTTCATTATAGGGGACTAGAATGCAAAAGTAGGAAGTCAGGAGCTACCTGGAGTAACAGGCAAATTTGGCCTTGGAGTACAGAATGAAGCAGGTCAAAAGCTAACAGAGTTTTACCAAGAGAATGCACTTGTCATAGCAAACACCTTTGAACAACACAAGAGAAGACTGCACATGGACATTACCAGATGGTCAGTACTGAAATCAGATTGATTCTATTCTTTGCAGCTAAAGGTGGAGAAGCTCTATACAGTCAGGAAAAACAAGACCGGGAGCTAACTATGGCTCAGATCATGAGCTCCTTGTTGCCAAATTCAGACTGAAATTGAAGAAAGTAGGGAAAACCACTAGACCATTCAGGAATGAAGTGAAAGTGAAGTCACTCAGTCGTGTCTGAATCTTTGTGACCCCGTGGACTGTAGTTTACCAGGCTCCTCCCTCCGTGGGATTCTCCAGGCAAGAGTGCAGGAGTGGATTGCCATTTCCTTGAAGTGACAAATAGTTTCAAGGGATTAGATCTGATAGAGTGCCTGAAGAACTATGGAAAGAGGTTCATGACATTGTACAGGAGGCAGTGATCAAGACCATCCCCAAGAAAAAGAAATGAAAAAGGCAAAATGGTTGTCTGATGAGGCCTTACAAATACCTGAGAAAAGAAGAGAAGCTAAAGACAAGGGAGAAAAGGAAAGATATACCCATTGGAATGCAGAGTCCCAAAGAATAGCAAGGAGAGATAAGAAAGCCTTCTTCAGTGATCAATGCAAAGAAATAGAGGAAAACAACAGACTGGGAAAGACTAGAGATCTCTTAGAGATACCAAGGGAATATTTCATGCAAAGATGGGCATAATAAAGGACAGAAATGGTACAGATCTAACAGCAGCAGAAGATATTAAGAAGAGGTGGCAAGAATACACAGAAGAACTATACAAAAAGATCTTCATAACGCCGATAACCACGATGGTGTGATCACTGACCTGGAGCCAGACATCCTGGCATGCGAAGTCAAGTGGGCCTTAGGAAACATCATTGCGAACAAAGCTAGTGGAGGTGATGGAATTCCAGTTGACCTATTTCAAATCCTAAAAGATTTTGCTGTGAAAGTGCAGCACTCAAAATGCCAGCAAATCTGGAAAACTCGGCAGTGGCCACGGGACTGGAAAAGGTCTGTTTTCATTCCAGTCCTAAAGAAAGGTAATGCCAAAGAATGCTCAAACTACTGCATAATTGCACTCATTTCACATGATAGCAAAGTAATGCTCAAAATTCTCCAAGCCAGGCTCGAACAGTATGTGAACCAAGAACTTCCATATGTTCAAGCTGGATTTAGAAAAGGCAGAGGAACCAGAGATCAAATTGCTAACATCTGTTGGATCATTGAAAAAGCAAGAGAATTCCAGAAAGATACCTATTTTTGCTTTATTGACTATGCCAAAACATTTGACATTTGACTGTGTGGATCACAGCAAACTGTGGAAAATTCTGAAAGAGACAGGAGTACCAGGCCACCTGACCTGCCTCCTGAGAAATCTGTATGCAGGTCAGGAAGCAACAGTTAGAACTAGACATGGAGCAACAGACTGTTCCCAGATTGGGAAAGGAGGTATGTCAAGGCTGTATATTGTCACCTTGCTTATTTAACTTATATGCAGAGTACATCATGAGAATTGCTGGGCTGGAAGAAGCACAAGCTAGAATCAAGATTTCTGGGAAAAATATCAATAACCTCAGATATGCAGATGACACTACCCTTATGGCAGAGAGAAGTAAAAGAGGAGAGTGAAAAAGTTGGCTTAAAACTCAACATTCAGAAAACTAAGATTATGGCATCCAGTTCCATTACTTCATGGTAAATAGGCAAACAATGGGAAGAGCGACAGACTTTATTTTGGGGACTCGGAAATCACTGTAGATGGTGACTGCAACCATGAAATTAGAAGACACTTGTTCCTTGGAAGAAAAGCTATGACAAACCTAGACAACATTACAAAGCAAAGCATATTACTTTGCCAACAAAGGTCTGTCTAGTCAAGGCTATGTTTTTTCCAGTAGTCATGTATGGATGTGAGAGTTGGACTATAAAGAAAACTGAGCATTGAATTGATGCTTTTGAACTGTGGTGTTGGCAAAGACTCTTGAGAGTCCCTTGGACTGCAAAGAGATCCAACCAGTCTATCCTAAAGGAAATCAGTCCTGGATATTCACTGGAAGAACTGACGTTGAAGCTGAAACTCCAATACTCTGGCCACCTCATGTGAAGAGTTGACTCACTGGAAAAGACCTTGATGCTGGGAAAGATTGAAGGCAGGAGGAGATGAGGAAGAGATGGTTGGATGGCATCACCAAATCTATGGACTTGAGTTTGAGTAAGTTCCGGGAGTTGATGATGGACAGGGAAGCCTGATGTTCTGCAGTCCATGGAGTTGCAAAGAGCTGGACATGTCTGATCAATTGAACTGAACTGATTTTGTTTAATTTCCAAGTGTTTGCAGTTTTCCTATTGGCTTTCCATTATCAATTTCTATTTTACACCGATTCTGTTGATTTGTCCATTCTTGTCATAGAATATGCTTTTTTTTTCAGTTTTTTAAATTATTTTTTATTGACGAATTATTGCTTTACAGAATTTTGCTGTTTTTTGTCAAACCTCAACATGAATCAGCCATAAGTATACATATATCCTCTCCCTTTTGAGCGTCCCTCCTATCTCTCTCACCTCTAGGTTGATACAGAGCCCCTGATTGAGTTTCCTGAGACATACAGTAAATTCCTGTTGGCTATCTATTTTACATATGGTAATGTACATTTCCATGTTACTCTTTCCATACATCTCACCCTCTCCTCCCCTCTCCCCATGTCCATAACTCTATACTGTATATCTGTTTCTCCATTGTTGCCCTGTAAATAAATTCTTCAGAACCATTTTTCTAGATTCCATATATGTGCATTAGAATATGATATTTATCTTTCTCTTTCTGACTCACTTCACTCTGTATAATAGGTTCTAGGTTCATCCACCTCATCAGAACTGACTCAAATATAGGCAGTAATATTCCATTGTGTCAGTTCAGTTCATTGCTCAGTCGTGTCCGACTCTTTGCGACCCCATGAATCGCAGCACGCCAGGCCTCCCTGTCCATCACCAACTCCCGGAGTTCACTCAGACACACATCCATCGAGTCCATGATGCCATCCAGCCATCTCATCCTCGGTCGTCCCCTTCTCCTCCTGCCCCCAATCCCTCCCAGCATCAGAGTCTTTTCCAGTGAGTCAACTCTTTGCATGAAGTGGCCAAAGTACTGGAGTTTCAGCTTTAGCATCATTCCTTCCAAAGAAATCCCAGGGCTGATCTCCTTCAGAATGGACTGGTTGGATCTCCTTGCAGTCCAAGGGACTCTCAAGAGACTTCTCCAACACCACAGTTCAAAAGCATCAATTCTTCGGTGCTCAGCCTTCTTCAAGGTCCAACTCTCACATCCATACATGACTACAGGCAAAACCATAGCCTTAACTAGATGGACTTTAGTTGGCAAAGTAATGTCTCTGCTTTTGAATATGCTATCTAGGTTGGTCATAACTTTTCTTCCAAGGAGTAAGCGTCTTCTAATTTCATGACTGCAGTCACCATCTGCAGTGATTTTGGAGCCCAAAAAAATAAAGTCTGACACTGATTCCCCATCTATTTCCTATGAAGTGATGGGACTGGATGCCATGATCTTTGTTTTCTGAATGTTGAGTTTTAAGCCAACTTTTTCACTCTCCTCTTTCACTTTCATCAACAGGCTTTTTAGCTCCTCTTCACTTTCTGCCATAAGAGTTGTGTCATCTGCGTATCTGAGGTGATTGATATTTCTCCAGGCAATCTTGATTCCAGCTTGTGTTTCTTCCAGTCCAGCGTTTCTCATGATGTACTCTGCATAGAAGTTAAATAAACAGGGTGACAATATGCAGCCTTGACGTGCTCCTTTTCCTATTTGGAACCAGTCTGTTGTTCCATGACCAGTTCTAACTGTTGCTTCCTGACCTGCATACAGATTTCTGAAGAGGCAGGTCAGGTGGTCTGGTATTCCCATCTCTTTCAGAATTTTCCACAGTTTATTGTGATCCACACAGTCAAAGGCTTTGTGTAGAATGTGCTTTTATAATTTTTATGCTTTTATCTTCATTTTTTAATTATAAATTTATTTATTTTAATTGGAGGCTAATTTTACAATTAGCCTTTACAACATTGTATTGGTTTTGCCATACATCAACATGAATCCACTATGGGTATACATGTGTTCCCCATCCTGAACCCACCTTCCTCCCCATACCATCCCTCTGGGTCATCCCAGTGCACCAGCCCCAAGCATCCTGTATCATGCATCAAACCTGGACTGGCAGTTCATTTCACATATGATATTATACATGTTTCAATACCATTCTCGCAAATCATCCCACCCTTGCCCTCTCCCACAGAGTCCAAAAGACTGTTCTATACATCTGTGTCTCTTTTGCTATTGTTGCATACAGGGTTATCATTACCATCTTTCTAAATTCCACATATATGCATTAGTATACTGTATTAGTGTTTTTCTTTCTGGCTTACTTCACTCTGTATAGTAGGCTCCAGTTTCATCTACCTCATTAGAACCGATTCAAATGTATTCTTTTTAATGGCTGAGTAATACTGCATTGTGTGTATGTACCACAGCGTTCTTATTTTAATGACCCAGGCTGTGGTCTTTCTTGGTGAATGTTCATATGCACATGGAAAAAATATATGTTCTGTAATGTTGTTGGCTGGTGGATCAATTAACTCCTGTTGAGAGAGAGATGGTACTTCTATAAGAACTGGAAAACTGCCTTATGCCTCAGATCCAGCCTACTGCCTGTTTTTATGGTGTTGTATTTGAACACAGCCTTCTCTGTGTTTTTACATAGTCTTAGGCTGTGTTCATGCTATAACGGCAGTGCTGAGTAGTTCTCACAGAGACTGAATGACCTGAAAAGCCTGAAATAATGTATCCTGTCCCTAAATAGTCACTCCATATATTTTATTATTTTATTTTTAAATAAAATTTATTTATTTTAATTGGAGGTTACTTTACAATACTGTATTGGTTTTGCCACACGTCAACATGAATCCACCACAGGTATACACGTGTTCCCCAGCCTGAACCCCCCTCCCTCCCCACTCCCCATACCATCCCTCTGTGTCGTCTCAGTGCACCAGCCCTGAGCCAGGCTCGATGCACTGCATATATTTTGATTTCTGTTTGCATGGCACACTTTGTTTGATCTTTCAGTTTTTAATCTACCTGTAGCATTATATTTGAAATGAAGCATTGTAATGTAATGTAACGTGACATTACATTTGGACAATATGTCATGTTTTCATATATCAGACAATTCCTTTTAACTGGTATGCTTAGATCATTTACATTTATTCTAATTATCAATATGTTTGGATTCAAGTCTACTGTTTTATCTTTTGTTTTATTATTCTGTTTTTTATTTTTCCATTCCTTTTTCTACCTTCTTTTGAGCTACTTGGACATTTTTTTAGTATTTCATTTTAATTTATCATATGTTTTGATATCACTTAACCTTTTTAGTATATTTACTAGGCTTATACTATGCATATTGGAGAAGGAAATGGCAACCCACTCCAGTGTTCTTGCCTGGAGAATCCCAGGGACAGGGGAGCCTGATGGGGCTGCCTTCTATGGGGTCCCACAGAGTCAGACATGACTGAAGTGACTTAGCAGTAGCAGCAGCATACTATACATATGTAAGTTGTCAATCTACTTCATTCCAGTCAGTGGAATGAAGAAATCTTATCACTCCATGTTTCCCTCAACTCTTCCCTCTAATGTTGTAGGTATGTTATATATTACAGTTGCATATATTGAAATCCTCATCAGATGATATATACTTTTTCCTTTCAATCTAAAAGCGTATTTTAAAGACATCAAGAGGAAAGAATTTACTTGTTAGATTATATTTACATAAATTATATTTACAATTTTTTCTGCTCTTCTTACATTTCCATTGTTTCAAGTTTCCTTGTGGCACAATTCCCTTTCCTAGGGGAACTCCTATTTTTTAAATTTTGTATTGGGGTACAGCTGATTAATAAACAATGTGATAATTTCAGGTGAACAGCAAAGGGACTCAGCCGTGGAAATACACACATCCATTCTCCCCAAATGCCCCTCCCATCCAGGCTGTCACATAACACTGCCCAGAGCTCCATGTGCTGTACAATAAGCCCTTGTTGGTGCCCAGAGCTCCATGTGCTGTGCAATAAGCCCTTGTTGGTGCCCAGAGCTCCATGTGCTGTGCAGCAAGCCCTTGTTGGTGCCCAGAGCTCCATGTGCTGTGCAGCAAGCCCTTGTTGGTGCCCAGAGCTCCATGTGCTGTGCAGCAAGCCCTTGTTGGTGCCCAGAGCTCCATGTGCTGTGCAGCAAGCCCTTGTTGGTGCCCAGAGCTCCATGTGCTGTGCAATAAGCCCTTGTTGGTGCCCAGAGCTCCATGTGCTGTGCAATAAGCCCTTGTTGGTGCCCAGAGCTCCATGTGCTGTGCAGTAAGCCCTTGTTGGTGCCCAGAGCTCCATGTGCTGTGCAGTAAGCCCTGTTGGTGCCCAGAGCTCCATGTGCTGTGCAGTAAGCCCTTGTTGGTGCCCAGAGCTCCATGTGCTGTGCAATAAGCCCTTGTTGGTGCCCAGAGCTCCATGTGCTGTGCAATCAGCCCTTTTGGTGCCCAGAGCTCCATGTGCTGTGCAATAAGCCCTTGTTGGTCACCCACTTTAAATGCAGCCGTGTGCTCAAGCCCATCCCAACTCCCTAGCTTCATCTGTGTTTTAGAGTAGGTGCACTGATGGCAGGTCCTCCTGCCTTTCTTCATCAGAGAATGTCTTATTTCACCACGGTACCTAGTGAGAAATCAGCAGTCATTTGAATCATAGCTAATGAATCATTATCTGGCTGCTTTCTGGTGTTTTTCTTTAGTTTTAGGCAGCTTCATTGTGATATGTTTGGGCATGGATTTCTTTTGATTTATACTCTGGTATTTGCTAAGCTTCTTGAACCTTTGGGGCTAAAACTCTCACCAGATTTATTAAGTTTTCAGCCATTATTTCATCAAACACTTTTTCTGCAGTGCACTTTCTCCTCTTCTCAAAGACTGATGACATGTCTTTTGATATTTTTCTCAAGGGTCCCACAGGCAGTCTCCAGTTTGTAATTTTTTTCTCTCATTCAAATTGAATAATTTCTCTTGTCTTTGAGGTCACTGGCTTTTTCTTCTGTTATTTCTATTCTGCCATTGAGCTCACTCAGTGGGTTTTTAAAATAAACTTTTTATATAGGATAGTTTTAAATTTATCAAAAGAATTGTGAAGATAGTACTGTTTCACCTGCAACTAATTTTGCCTATTATTGACATCTTTGCAATTAATAAATGGATATTGGTATACAGTTGCTCCTAAAATCTTCATCTTATTGTCCTTTTTATTTTCCAGAATCTCATTCAGGACCCACATTACATTTTAGTTGTCATGTCTCCTCAGGTTCTTACTGGCTACAACAGTTTCTCAGGCTTTCTTTTGGATGACCTTGACAGTTTTGAGGATAGATACAGTTAGATGTTTTGTAGAATGTCTTACATGGGAAATTGTCTGATGTCTCTCTCTTGATTAAAGTTACAAGCTTTGGGGGAAGCAGACCACAGACAAAAGGTCATTTTCATCATTTCATCACATCATGTTGAGAGCATATTCTATCAACGTGGCGTATTATTGTGGATGTTAATTTTGTCTGGTTTTTCCACCATAAGCTAATTCTTTTTACCCATTTCACCCTGTCCTCTTTGAAAGAAAGTCATTGTGCATAGCTCACACTTAACAGAATGTGAGTTTATTATACTCCTCCTTGAGCACAGAGAAATTACATAAATTATTTATATAATCCAATGATGGATACATAAGTGGAATCCAGTGAGTTTTATATTTTGATTAATGTGTTTTGGGGGTTCTGAAATTTGTATTTAATTATTATTTATATCTTATGTTTTTTGCTGAGACTTTCTTTCTATTCATTTCTAGAATTATTTCTTCTTGGAGTACTTTTTAATGACTGTTTCACAGTCTCTTTCAGATAATTCCAGTATATATGTCATCTTGGCATTGACTTTGGTAGATTTTCTTTTCCACAGCACTGAGAATTTCCTAGCTCTTTATCTGCTGATAAATTTGGAGTTGCATTGTGGGTATTGTAAATGCCACTCTGAAAGTGAAAGTGACAGTCGCTCAGTCGTGTCCGACTCTTTGCGAACCCATGGACTATACAGTCCATGGAATTCTCCAGGCCAGAATGCTGGAGTGGGTAGCCTTTCCCTTCTCCAGGGGATCTTCCCAACCCAGTAATTAAACCAGGGTCTCCTGCATTGCAGGCAGATTCTTTACCAGCTGAGCCACAAGGGAAGCCCAAGAATACTGGAGTGGGTAGCCTATCCCTTCTCCAGGGGATCTTCCTAACCCAGGAATCTAACAGGGATCTCCTGCATTGCAGGTAGATTCTTTACCAACTGAGCTATCAGGGAAGCCCCAAATGGCCCTCTGGTCACTTTAAATTCTGTGGAGAATGAGTATTTTTTTAAGGCAGGTAATCCATCCTCTTGAGTGCAGGCTGCAGGCTCCCAACAGCCTCGGGGCATGGGGGCTCAGTGTCACTTTGGTTTAGCCTTTGCCAAGCTGTTAGAATCTGTCTCATATTTTTGTCCAGCTCCCCACTCCTAACAATGTTCCACTGCTTTCTGATTCTCTGGGACTCCCTCTGGCTGAAAGGTGAGTATTTGAGTTGCCTTGATCTGCTTTGTGTCTCAGCACTGACTTCCGGGGCCAAGGTGGTGGCCGGACAGATGGAAGGAGGGCAGCGGCTGCCTTGCCGTCCGGGCCGCAGCTGGTCTGAGAGGAGGGACTCCTCCCTCGGTGTCTCCGGCGACAGGCGGCCCTGCTACCACGGCTGTTCCTGCTGCTGCCCTGGAGCAGAATCGCCTGGCGCTGGGTTCAAGAGAATTGAGGAAAATAAATAAAAATGGGGTTTCCTCCCTCTGCCCTGAGCATGGAAAATTCTCTTTTCTGGTTTTCAAGCCAGAAGTAGAGGTCTTCTCCTCGCACTGGAGCTTTCTTGTCCCACTTCCAGCTTCTGTCCAGACGTCTGTGTGCTTAGAGTACCGGTCTCCTTCCCTAGCCTGCCTGCTGCCGTTTAACTCTGAGTCCTCAGTACCACTCGGTGACTCTGTCCAGGTGCCACCGCAGGCTTCCAGGGTGGGGGCAGGATCCACTCATTCTGTCCTGCCTTGCCAGGGCTTTGTGCTAGGACCTGAGCGTCCATAGCGGTCATGCAGTGGGGTCCCATCTTCTCTGTAAAGCCTCCCCAGGCACCGCCGCCCCCAGCCCCACCCTAGAGCAAGGCTCCCCCTCCCCCGTATCTGACACACTGCGCATTCTGCTCAGTGACTTGCTGTGGTCGTGGGGTTATGTGTGTGTCCCGCTTCTTGGCCCATCACCAAAAGTCAATGGCTGCATCTTTTCAGGCTTCTCTTCTCCGTCTCACCCACTGTTCTCAATATAAAGAGTGCTCAGTAAGTGCTTTTGGAAACACCTGATTCACACAGTGCCATGTCTTTCCATGGAGGAGCAGGAACCAGTGGAGTTCCTGGAGGGTATTCATTCTTAGAAACACTTGTCCCTCCCATGCCTCTGTGCCTTGACCCTGCAATCTCCCCAGGAAGTTTCTGTATCCTTTCTGGGACTCAGATACAGCTTTGGAAGGGTACTGCCAATTCAAAGCCTCAGAAATTAGGCTTTTTTTTTTCCTGGTCAACTGGAGAGCTTAAAGAGACTCTGATTACACTTCTTTTGAAGCTAATCACAGCAGAAGCTCTTCTTGGTAGCTCTAGGAAACAAGAAGTTCTGAGTAAGGGCCTCTGAGGACCGTGGAGAAGTGCCTGAAAGCTCCCACGGTCTGACCAGCCAGCAGTTCCACCACAGTCTGGCCAGGCCTCCCAAACTGAAGATGCTCTGTGCTAAGCTCTACACGGTATAATGGAATCAAGTAGAATCTTAATAGGAACCCTAAACCCACCCAGACTCTTTGATGCTGAAAGTTGACCACTTCCCCTGACTTCCAGGTGCAGGAGGGTGCCCTCCTGGGCCAGGACTGCAGCCTAGGTCTCAGCAGAGTCTCAGATGTGTCGCTGCGGTCATGTGGATGAGTGACCCATGCATTCCGCTTCTGTCCACTTCAGGAGGCGTGCGAGGCCCTGCTGGACCAGTGCCTGCGCTACGTGCAGTCCTGCGGCCCCCAGAGGACTGCTGGCAGCCTCAGCGTGGGCTTCGCCCCACTCTGTCCGCCCTCCGAAGCCACCGCCTCTGGCCCCAGCCTCGTGATCGATGGGAAAAGTCTGGCCTACGCCCTCCAGAAGAACCTGGAGGACAAATTCCTCTTCCTCGCTAAGCAGTGTCGGTCTGTCCTTTGCTGTCGCTCAACCCCCTGCAGAAGAGCATGGTGGTGAAACTGGTCAGGAGCAAGCTCAAGGCCATGACCCTGGCCATAGGCAAGTATCCAGGCTGGACAGCCTCCTGTGCAGCTGCCTCCTCTTGAAGCATCTTGAATTTCCTGCCCCTTTCATACTATATGCTAGGGTGGGAAAATGCTTTCTTGCTCTTTTTCCTATTTATAAAATCACACTCAGTGCAATAAAATTGGCAGTCTGTTCCAAATATAAAGCTTGGATTTGAAAGCCACAAAATATACTAGCAACAGATATAGCTATATATCATGAAGTCAGTAATTCAGTATCAAATTAAAAAGTTAGAGCTTCTTACTGTCTCTGGGGAGACAGGAGAGTCCTGTCCTGTGGCTTTGGCCTCAGCAGAGGCCTGCACTCTAAGCCTGACCCCAGGCCAACTTAGGAAGAAGGCCCTTTGTAGGTGCTTCTGATGGTTGTGAGCCACCTCGGGTCCAACTTCATCACACTTTAGGACCCAGAGACTCCATGGTGATCGGAGTTCCCATCACTTCTTGTCTGCTGAACTTTGTTTCAAGTGTTGGTCACTCAGTTGTGTCTGACTGTGACCACATGGACCATAGCCAGTGGACAGGCTCCTCTGTCCATGGGATTCTCCAGGCAAGCGTACTAGAGTGGGTTGTCATTTCCTTCTCCAGGGGATCTTCCCCACCCAGGCATCGAACCCAGGTCTCCTGCATTGGCAGGCTGATTCTTTACCATCTGAGCCACCTGGGAGATGATTTTGTTTCAAGACCAGCATCTAATTTTAAAACATTCCTCCTAAGCTCTGAATAGTTGCTGAATTTTCCATCATTTCCTTAAGGACTATGTGTCTGATGGTGGCTTTTCCTTGCAGACTGCTGGCCTGGCGAGCCTCCTGGGCTCCTCTCCAGTCTGCACCCACACCCACCTGTCTCCACACCCACTCTGATTCGTCCAATCTCCAGGGAGGTTCAGGGACGTGGCAGCCCCACCTGCTGGGGAGAGCTGGGAGAGACTGCAGGTAGCCTAGGAAAAGGGGTGGTCCCCAGGATTCCCCGATATCAAATAGATTGGTCTTCCTGCATATAGAATGCACACCTAAGTGAGAGCTTGCTCTAAAATAAAGCTTCCTCACCAATCAGTAAGTATTACCATATTTTCTACAGGGGGTCTATGGTAGCACCCCCCTTGGTGATGTAGGAATTGCCACCCTATCACCTTATCGGGACAGTTGAGGCTGGTGATGGCCTTAGCATGGTTGTCATGGAGATGGACCTGCACTTGCCCAGGGCATGGTAACTGCTGAGGGGGGGTGAGTGTGTGTTCACCCACAGCCCCCTGGTTCCAGCTGAGATAAGACAGGCAGCTCTTCTAGGATGGCCCCTCTTCAGGGAGGCTGTCTCAGGACCACCTTTGCCCTCATGTGCCCAGACAGGCCTTTAGGTCTCTCTGAGCAGGTGTTGGAGGCAGAAGCTGAGGAGTTTGAGTCCGACTCTGCACCCTCACCGTAACTTTACTCCTCTCTGCTCCAGCCTCAGCCGTAATGGGAGGTCAGCGTTCCCCAGTGGGCCAGGTGTGAGACCCTGAACGTGGTACGCACATTCTCACTGCCTGGTCAGAGCCCAGCTCACTCAGCCACCGCATCACTGGTGTGTGGCATTCACTTAGGAAACTGGGGAAGAAGAAGGCTGCTTAGAAAGAAAAAACAGAAAAGAATTTCAAAAGGGAAAGGAAAGGTAAAGACCCATCAACTTTTAGCTCATTGCTTTCTATGAGTGAGGGCATGAATGTGACCTAGACCTGGGCATCTAGCAGTTAATAATCCCAAGAGCATCATTGCCCACACGTCTCATTTTGAATGGGACATTCTGGGAAGAGCTGCCGAGGTTATTGCTTCACAGAATTTCAGTTGGACAAATACTGACTTATTCTCCAGCTTGGGCCCTGTGCAGTAAAGAACAGAGGAATCACAGAGGAAGGGAATCCATCTGAGTCACTCTGACTTTATATACCTAGACTTCTTATGTGTCTGAAATGGGGGAGGTATTCTGTGATGTGGGCCCTTCTGCCGCCCTGTTCCAAGAACAGTCACTCTCACTGAATGATAATGACTTTAAGTCTCCAGTTTTCTTTCCCCAAAGATGTTGAGAGCTCTGACCCTGTGCTGCTACACACTTTCTATCAGCAATTTGACTAAATACATAGATGGTCTCCTTAATTACATGCTTAGAGAGCCCAAGGGTGGGCACAGTAACTAACAAGCTGGCCAGACTTGAGTGTGCAAACAGAGTTCCACAGTTTGCTGGGCAGAATTTAACCTCCTTTGTTCAGTTTAGAAAACCACTCACAGGAGTATGAATGGAAGTAGTCTTGCCTGCCGTGTGACAAAGCCTAGAGTGGGTCAGGAAGTAACAGTGAAGGTAGTGATCCTATTCTGTGCCAGATGCCCCGTGAAGGGCTCTACTGGTGTCTGAGCCAGTAGCTTGGAACGTGTCCTAACTGGAAAGGGATGCTGGCTGCTGCTTTCTCAGATTCTTCCTGGTTTGGCTGGTGGGTCCAAGCCTCCCACCAGGTTTGTTCTGACTGCATAACCCAGCTCCCCTGGGGCAGGGGCTGCACTGCCTCTTCCTCACTCCTCCCTAGGACCCTCCACAGTTCCCAGCTCACACCAGAGTTCTGGGAAGATCCACCAAGCCTGTTTAATCATGTACATCTCAGCTCATGATTCTCCCTGCCTGTGCTGTTCTAGGAGACGGAGCCAATGACGTGAGCATGATCCAGGTGGCAGATGTGGGCGTGGGAATCTCAGGCCAGGAGGGCATGCAGGTAAGGACAGGGGGCTGTCCTGGGCAACCAAAGGGCTCCCATTGTGAGCCGCACTGGGCTCCCTGTGAGCCGTCCTGCAGAGCTGAAGGCTTGGATCTTGATACAGCTGGTGCTCGCCTGCTGCTAAGTCGGCAGTAGATCAGGTGGCAGGCGGCTCTTCGTGTTAGTGGAGCCGTGCAGTGAATGTGCCTGTAAGTCTGTAAGGTGGCCTGGAGTGGGTCGTCTCTGCAAGGCATCTTACTGCTCCTGAACATCAGTGATACCATGGGCTTTGCTATAGGCCTGTTGTGTCTTGGTGTCACCATGAAGATGGAGGAAAGCCGTCCTCACTCGTGTGAAAATTCATCTCTGTTTTTCATTTGCCAATGTGTTGGTTCTCTGCACATGACCCAGATGATGAATAAATGGGTTCATTATAAATGTACCTTTGGGATGTAGCAGTTCTACATTTGATGAAGTTTGAATCACAGTATTTTTAACTTGGTGGAGACTTTTGGGAACAGTCTATCCAGTTGTCTTCTTTTAAATATCAAGATGTTGTTCACTCTTTGGTCATCAGTTGTTCATTGATGTGTTCATCGTGTAACTAGCTTTTGAGCACACATATGTGCCATGCTTGTGCAGGTTCATTGATTTTCTCACTTGACGCTGAAATCACAGTTGGATGGAAAGTCCTGAGCCAGAAGCACAGTTGCTCCGCCCCGGGCTCATCCTCAGCACATAACTCTCCTCCTGCACCTCGTCTGCCCTGGGTTATGTTACTGTGCATGTTTTCTTCCTCCATAATACGGAAAATGAAACCCAGCTGGGACTCATCCTTGCCCCTCCTCCCAGTGACATCACATGCTGCTGCTGCCGAGTCGCTTCAGTTGTGTCCGACTCTGTGCAACCCGATAGACGGCAGCCCCCCAGGCTCCTCCATCCCTGGGATTCTCCAGGCAAGAACACTGGAGCGGATTGCCATTTCCTTCTCCAATGCATGAAAGTGAAAAGTGAAAGTGAAGTTGCTCAGTCCTGTCCAACTCCTAGCGACCCCATGGACTGCAGCCTACCAGGCTCCTCCGTCCATGGGGTTTTCCAGGCAAAAGTACTGGAGTGGGG
This sequence comes from Nanger dama, assembly GCA_917880005.1. Taxonomy (NCBI): domain Eukaryota; kingdom Metazoa; phylum Chordata; class Mammalia; order Artiodactyla; family Bovidae; genus Nanger; species Nanger dama. Next base: position 2,283,468 of record CAKJTW010000044.1, on the reverse strand, counting down.
TGCCATTGCCTTCTCTGTGACATCACATGGGGAGCTCAAAAATGTCTATTGAATGAAGGAGAAACATAGTTAATTCCCTCTGATTTTTCAGCATGGCCTCCTTTGCACTCATTTCCTAGAATGAAAACCTACCCAGGGCAGTGCTTATAAACCACACGTGCAGAGAAATGCAGCCAGTGAATCCACTTTGTATCAGGGTCTCTAAGATTGAGCATGCTTTTGAGGAAGGACATGAGCTGTGTCCACTGCAGGGCCTCAGGGCAGGAGCCAGAGGATTCAGTGACCATGAAGGAGGTGTGGGATCAGCCAGACTATAGGGGCATTACTGAGACTCCGCTTTGATTGGACATGACTTCTGCACGGAGTGTTACTGGATGCTTCTGTATTTACTTGAAGCTATACTTCTTTACTGAGGGCGCATTATGTAAAGTGACGGTAAGACTCGACACTTTCTCCTACTGTTCTAAGGGCTCAGGTTCCCCAGGGGAATGTGGCCCTGCTTGCTTGTTAGTCCAGTAAGCAAGGGGATGTTCTGCAGAGCTCCCTGGAAGACACACTGTGTGGGCTCTGTGGCTGTAGGGACCTGAGGAGTCCAAGCTGAGTGTCTGAGGAAAAGTGATGGTAGTTGCAGCTCCCCAGCTCAGCCAGGGTGGAAAGGGTGTCCCAGGCAGGGGAACAGAAGGACCAAGGAGGTTCTGTCACTCTGAGACACCCAGTCTTTGAGGAGTCATCTGGTCGCCTGGAAGGAGGGGCATACCTGCGGTTCTCAAGGTCGAGGCTGCTTCCCAAACACCCCAGGGGCTTCTCCTTAACTCTGACTCAACATCAGCTCTTCAATGTTTAGGACATTGAAGACTGGGACCACATGTGACGGTATCTGTCTCCAAGTCTGTGTCTGGAAACCAGAGGGTCTTAATACATGATTTTTGAGAGGATGAATTGTGGAATAAACGAAGGAAGAAAAGATGCACAAAACCCTTAAGGCTCCCACATGTTGACAGGAAGAGGGGTAAAGATACTGTTTGCTTTCAGATCCTTACTTATGGGTTCAGAAAGCAGACATTCTAAGGCTTCATTCTTTTCTGTCATGTGTAATGATGTTACTCTGTTTCACAAATGGGACAGTATCATCACCTGCTCTTTTCTAAGTGATATTTAAGGGAAGTCTGTAAAATTTAAAAAGCAGACTTAAATATTTGTGTGGAACAACCTTCAAAGATAAGCAAAAATGTATCTTTGACATTTTCATGGATTTTTCCCAAAAAGAATGAAATTCATTCCCAAATAATGATGTATTCCAAGTTATTTTGGACACAGATGTTGTCACTAGGATGGCGCTGTCTGGCCTAGTTAGTTTAATTGTGTAGAATGTGGTGCTCAGTGAGGTAAAGGCAAGCCTCCTCCCCAGCCTCTTTCCTGTCTGCAGAGGAAGCCTGCTGTCCATCCCACTGTCCTTTCAGGCTGTGTCCAGTGCCCTACAGTGGGCATCCTGAGACTGGGCTGGTTGGTGGGCAGGGCATCCATGGGCCTGGCCTTGCTCATCACCCGTGGCTATTGGGGAGAATGACCCAGAGGACACCTCGCAGGACAGCTGTCCGTCTGTCCCTGAGGCATACCTACGGGGCAGCTTTGGTTCATCTTTGGGTTGGGATCCTAATATGATTTAGATGAATAAAACATCAGAGAGTGGGAAAAAAGCAGGGAAACTTCATACATCTCCATATTTTTTTTAGTTTGCTTTTAAAAAAAGAAAAGCATGGGGAAGAAAAAGCAAAAACTTTACAAATCCATCAATTACCTATATTTGAAATCTTAAATATGTCCTCTAGAGCAGTATCCCTAAACTAGAGTGTGGTCAATTTTTCTTAAATGGGAGTGTTCATCCTGGAGATAGTGGTAACAGCCAGTTCAGACTGGATTTCTGCATCCCCGTTGCGCCTTGTGTTTGGGGGAGTTAAGATGGGCCTCAGGCACAGTGAAGCAGCACCAACAACTGGCACTCTCTCCCTCTCAAGGCAGTGATGGCCAGCGACTTCGCGGTGCCCAAGTTCCGATACCTCGAGAAGCTCTTGCTCGTTCACGGACATTGGTGCTATTCCCGGCTTGCCAACATGGTGCTGTACTTCTTCTACAAAAACACAGTATGTATTTGATGCCAGTGTCAAGGATTTTTGATGTGAAATCCGTGAGATTCACAGGACTGTTAACTGAACATGGTCTGTGGGCCATCCCACAGCCTCCCGTTGGTTCTACCCCACTTGGCTTCTGTGGATTTTTCCCAGGCCTGGTCTGCCCTTGCACCCTCAGTCTCAGAAGTCTTAGCTCACTTGCCGCTCTGAGCATGGAAACAGGTGGATCCAAGGAGGAAGTCCACTTGCAGCTTTATAATAGGTAGAGTGACTGTGGGGTCCAGAGGTTTGCATGGAGTCCTCAGTCAGTGAGTGACTGAGGCTCCTTTCTGCCTCCGCCCAGCTGACTCCAGTTTCTAGGTCCTTTATTGCTCTGTCCCTGTCTCTCTCAGGAGTGGTGTCCTAGGATGCTCTGATCTGTGCTCTCTCAAAGCACATGGGCTCGTCTGATGAGTAGAAGTGTGGTTGGCAGTCCTGGGTCAGCACGAGAGGACTCAGCTGGGCTGTGACCCTGATAACCAGGCTGTTGAGGTTGCCCACCGTCTTTGAGAAGCCTTTCCTCACTGCCATGAGTGTACACATGCCTGTGGCTGCATCATTGCTTCTGTGTTCATTCATCAACCACAGGCGTCATCACGTTTTACCATGGTTTCCTATTCAGGAAACTTCTGCACTAGACACTGACACTCCTCTACAGCTCTGCTACACTCCGCTACACACCTAGCCCGCTGCACCGTCTCAATAAATACATAAATAAAGTACTTTTGCTTATAAATCTAGGATTACAGAATCAGTCAGTGAGGTAGTGAAATGGTAAAAATTTTATTGTGAGCAAAACTGATTTCATAGCAGTTTGTTTATTCAGATACAAATGGACTTTGATATAGCAATTATGACATTGAAGCTTTTGGCCCAGATTTAATGAGGTAGAAATAAATGGCAAAAATCACGTCCACCTTGGGCCAGCAGGAAGGGGCTGCCACTCTCTGTGCTGGCAGGTAGACCCACCTCGGGCCCACTCATTCTGTACTTGACCTTTCTGTTAGGCTGTGCACAGACCTGCTTGGCTCAGGACAGTTCTATTTCTTCAGGGACTCTGATTCAGGGCCCTGGTCTATTTCCTGCTGACCCTAACATTTAATTCTTAGTTCCTTCACTACTGTGTCCTTGGCAGACAGCTGTGTGGCAGCAATAGCCTCCAGGATGGACCACATGGCCATCTCAGGACCCTACCCTACTTGTGAGGTATAGACACTCTGCTGAGAACTTGCTGGATTGCTGCTTGTTCTTCTTGCCTCTGATAGGAGGCAAGGAGACAAAGTAAGTAAACTCTCGGGGTAGCTGACTCTTCAGAGTAGTCCCGTAGATCTGCCCTGCTGGATCCATAGCTCCAAAGTCAAGAGCATCTCTAATTTTATAGGTTACAAGAACAAGAAGGAGTGAAGTCACTCAGTCGTGTCCGACTCTTTGTGACCCCGTGGACTGTAGCCCACCAGGCTCCTCTGTCCATGGGATTCTCCAGGCAAGAATACTGGAGTGGGTTGCCATTTTCTTCTCCAGGGGATCTTCCCGACCCAGGGATCAAACCCAGGTCTCCTGCATTGCACGTAGATGCTTCAACCTCTGAGCCACCAGGGAAGCCCATTTTATAGGTTAGGTCCTGGAAATTCATTCCGATTGGGTTCTTTCTGGGACTCAGTCCATGCAGGGCTGTGCTGTGCTGTCCCTGACCTCGTCAGATCCCCTTGCTACTGACTGCCTGGCATTGCCTCCCCAGCACCACTCCCTCCTTGCACAGAGTTGCAAACTGAGAGGCTTCCAGCTCTCGAAGGAGTAGGTGGTGCTTTGAGTAAAGGTGAGTGGGGCTGGGCAGGCTGGAATCCCTGCCCCATTTCTCTGTCATTAGCTGTGCAATCTGGAGCAAGTTATTTGCCTCCTTTGGATTTTGTTTTCTTTATCTGAAAACAAAATAGAACATAGGAATTGAACTCTGCTCTCTGCAATTCCTAACAAAAACTTCTCAGACTGAGGGGGAGGCATTCAATATTTCAGTTGCAGAAGAGACCCAGAGTGGCTACAGGAATGGCCAGTGCCTCCTGTCTGCCGCAGCGAATCTGCCCACGGGAAGGGGGCAGGGAAGGAGAAGGGGCCTCTTTTGATTCTGTGTCAGATGCAAGGCCTCTGTGAACAGGCACTTAATCTACTTGAGAAGTTCAGAAATACCCACTCTGCCTCCCAAACTGAGAAATTCATTTGTTTTCAGAATAAGTTCACCTGCCTTCGAGGAAGGAGTAGAGAAGGAAAGTTTCCATAGCAACAGTGGTTTGAGAAGGCTTTGGGTAGTACATGAAAAAAAAAATATCTCAATTATCTAAGTACTTTTTCTCCTCTTTGATTCTACTTGCTTACTGATGCATCACTAGGCTGCACCTGAGGAGACGGAAGAGCCATAAGCAGGTGTGGGTGTGAAACAGGGAAGAAAGTTAGTGAAGAAGCCAAGTTTGCCAATTTTCAGGGTGGGGAGGAAGAGTTGCATTAGAGCAAAGACTGAAGCAAGGTTTGGAAGATCTGGGTCACTAGAGGTGTTACCCGTGTAGACTGTCTTTTTTCCTTATCATTGGAACAAGCCACTTTTTAGGTCAAGAAACGTCTCTGAGCTCTAGCTCAAAGAGGTTAAGTGACTGCCTCAAGGTCAGAAATGTGCACAGCCACAGCTCCAAAACCCACCCCAAGGCCACAGTCTGCAGTGTCCAGCAGAGAATTTTCTTCCTCCGTGGCTCCTCCAGGCCAAGACCCCTGAGTGGCTGATCAAGATGGGTTTGTTACTCATTCAGTGACCACTGTCCAGTCATTTGACCCCTTGGACCTTAGTTTCCTTTCCTGTAAATGGGGTGAGCACGCTGGCCCTGCCTGAGCCTCAGATGAAGGAGACAGCTGTTCTGACAGTAGCAGCCACCGATGACACTGATGAGCACCTCAGCATGCAGGGAGCTCTTGGGAGTGCTTCAGAGTGCATTAGTCATGGATTCGCACCGCAGCCCACAGCTGAGTGCCACTGGTGTGCCCATGCCATGGACAAGGTCACAGGGGCAGAGAGTGGCTAAATTATCTGTGCCAGCTTGCATAGCTAGTAAGTGTCGGAATGCCTTGCAGTCGCTAAGCTGCCAGCCCCTGCCCCACCCTGCCACCCCCCATATAGCATCAGGATGTTCAGTGACCAAGTAATAGTGGGAAGAGGCTCACCCAAGTCCTCACGCTGGGCATGGGAGGAGGTTCCTCCGTCTCTCTGGACCTCGCTTTCCTGTTTGGGGTAGCCGTAGCGACCAGCAGGAATGCCTGTAGCTCACCCGGACAGCAGAGTGCCCGGCAGAGGCCAGGGCTCAAAGTCGCGATTACCACCCTGCTTATGTGTGCATCCTCCTCCCCACCAGAGTCAGTAACTGTACACTGTTCCTCATTAAAGAGAGGAAGGCAGCATCCAGGGTGTGGTCCCAGAGGAGCACAAGGAAAGCAGCCCGGCAGTGGGTGATGTACCCAGCTGGCCCTCTTAACGTGAGCCACCCTAGACCCCACTAAAGTGTTATTTTGTTTTCTTATGATCTGTGGCCCTTTGGCCACAAGACTGCATCCCTCCAAGGGCTGTTGGTGGGAATCCCCAGCTGCGGTTGCTGCCCTTTGGATGCTGGAAGGATGCAGGAGGTGAGGGAGAGACAGGGGACCAAGGTGAGAGCCATCTCTGGAGACAGTCTCCGTGCACAGATTCAGTCTTTCCAGCCAGACTCTGAGAGCCTCTCGGCCGCCTGGGACAGGAGTCTGTGGGACAGTAGCCTGTGGGGCGGCTCTTGGCCCCTGGGACGGGAATCCGCGTGCAGCTGAGAATCGCTGTCTCACCCCTCCTTTGCCCACAGATGTTCGTCGGCCTCCTGTTCTGGTTCCAGTTCTACTGTGGCTTCTCGGCGTCCGCCATGATTGACCAGTGGTACCTGATCTTCTTTAACCTGCTCTTCTCGTCGCTCCCCCAGCTCGTGACTGGGGTGCTGGACAAGGACGTGACGGCCGATGTGCTGCTCGCCGAGCCGCAGCTCTACCAGAGCGGCCAGAACATGGAGGTGAGCCCTGGCCTACACGCCCTTTCCGTGGACACCCTGGGCAGACAGAGCAGGGGAGATACTGTATGAGAGCACTCAGATGTGGAATCCCAAAGGCGGTTATTTACAAAACAGATTCACTGGTTTTGAAAACAAACTTTTGTTACCAAAGGGGAAATATGGCATAGAGGGGTAAATTGGGAGCTTGGGACCTTAACGTACACACACTGCTATATATAAAACAGACCACCAGCAAGGGCCTGCTGTGTAGCACAGGGAATTCTTGCTTGGTATTCTGTAATAATCTATGGGGGTGAAGAATCTGAAGAAGAATATGTGTGTGTGTATGTGTGTGTGTGTGTGTGTGTATATGTATATATATATATATATATACAGAATTACTTTGCTGTACGCCTGAAACTTACACAACATTGTGCAACACTGTACAACTATACTCCAATAAAATTTTAAAAATAAAATCTCAAGAAAAAGGACGCTGGAAGAGTTAAAACTCTAGAATCTGACCAGTGGGAGGAAAACAGTGAATTCTGTCTACTTGACTACAATGGATTTAAGTAGAAAAAGTTGATTGGTTGTGATGGTATCAGGAGTGTATGTATGGGCCAAAACTCATCAAAATGTTTACATTAAAAGTGTGTGTAGTTTCCGTATATCAATTTACCTAAAGCTTTAAAAAAGAGAGAAAAGACTTTTTTAAAACTATGCGTGCATGTGTGCTAAGTTGCTATAGTCGTTTCTGACTCTTTGCAACATTGTGGACTGTATAACCTGCAAAGGCCACAGGATTCTGTCCCTGGATTCTCTGGCAAAATACTGGAGTGGGTTGCCATGCCCTCTTCCAGGGGCTCTTCTCTCACCCAGGATCAAACCCACAGCTCTGTGTCTCCTGCACTGGCAGGCGGGTTCTTTACCACTAGAACCAGCTGAGAAGCTCTTTTGAAAGTATACCAAGGTGAAAACTGTCTTCACACTAAGAGGTTCCAGGAGCCCAAGGAAAGCTCATTTGGAATCCAAGTCAAGGACATGTGGGATGACTGTAGGAAGAGCAGGGATTTTTCTAAAACATCCCCAAAAGAAATGTGATTTCCTTTGAACAGGGATTAATGAGAAGATAAACCCATAGGGAAACCCTGGGAAAACCAAGTGAACACAAACAGATAATGTAAATACACGTTTCCATCAATATACTGCGTAGATTGGCATGCTGACTCCCAGCTGGCCCTGCTGGTCAGTAAAGAAAGGCACGTCAGTGCTTCTCTTGGGCTGATTGGAATTATACATGTGCCCAGGGAATAGAGCCCGCATCTCCCACCGTGGTCTATAAATAATTCAGAACTGATGTATTGAAGTGCTGACTTCCCACCAGGCTTCCCAGGTGACGCAGTGGCAAAGAATCCACCTGCCAGTGCAGGAAACACAAGAGATAAGGGTTCAGTCTCTGGGTGGAAAAGATCCCCTAGAGTAGGAACTGGCGTCCTCTCCAGTATCCTTGCCTGGAAAATTCCCTGGACAGAGAAGCCCGGAAATCTGCAGTTCGTGGGATGGCAAAGAGTCAGACCCAGCTGAACTACTGACTTCCCACGGGCAGCCTGGGACGGGGGCTGCTGAGGAAAGGGTGGTTGAGGGTCTCTGCTTGTCACCTGGAGGTGCTCCTGTACTCAGCCAAGTCTCACCTCCCAGGTGAGTTTGTTCTAGGGACTAACAGGAAGGGGCTGCCTTTCCTCAGTGCTCGGTAAACGCTCATCTTGTCTGCTCTGAAAGTCCTGTGGGCCAGTGCTCGCTCTTGCAGCTCAGAACTCAGCAGGGTCAGATACAGACGTGGGAACCCAGACAAGGAAGACTTGATTAGTCCATTTCAAAGTCACTTTTGTCTTTTCTATGCAGCTAATAGATTTTAATATTAGACATCCGTGATTTCATGTTAAAATAACTAATTTTTAAGAAACATTCTAGGGGGTCCACCAACAGAGGGAAGCAAAGCCCTGACAAAGTAGGACTCAGGTTGGAGAGGCTGCCAGAATTTCATGCTCTAGTCCCTGGCTAGGGAAATTTCTCGTGGGATTTTAGAATGCATTTCCTCTTTTTCCTGTTGTAACGGGCCTTGCAGACCCAGATGCTGTCAGTGACCAACTCAGCCTCAAGGGCCCTTGTGGAGCCTTTCCATAGTGTTTTTCCACCAGGCCTCAGCCTCTGGGACCTCCCCTCTCCAAGGCCTGTTAGCAAGTGTCCCTGGGGTGCCCAGCTTGTGCCTTCACGGCCCCCAGGGGGACTGGAAAACCGTGTGAAGAGATGAGGCCGTCCCTGTAATCCCTGTGCTTGTTCTTGTGTCTCAGGAATATCGACCTCGCACATTCTGGCTGAATATGGCCGATGCTGCCTTCCAGAGCCTCGTGTGCTTTTTCATTCCCTACCTGGTAAGTTGGCCCCTGGCCAGGCCTTTCCTGCCAGCTTCATCCGGGACATGCAGACAGATGACCCCGCTGTCTTTCAGGCCTACTACGACTCTGACACAGACATCTTCACCTGGGGCACCCCCATCACTGCCGTCGCCCTGTTCACGTTCCTCCTGCACCTGGGCATCGAGACCAAGACCTGGGTGAGAACCGTGGGACTGACCCAGAAGGGGGGCTGGTCTGTGAGCCCTCACTGACGTGCCCAGTCCGTGAGCTTGAGCAGGGTTTGCGAACCCAGGCTCTCTGTGATGAGAACAAACCGAGTTCCTGGGCGGGCCACATGGACCCAAGCCTGAGTGGGGGCAGCTGCAGCCCGAGCCCGTGCCCGTCCTGGGCAGCGCTGGGCGCCTGTCCTGGGCAGCGCTGGGCGCCTGTCCTGGGCAGCGCTGGGCGCCTGTCCTGTGCGCCCAAGCCTCCCCACCCAGCTCTGCTTAACCCTCCTTCCCCTGGCCCCCTAGCTTCCGTCGCCCAGCCTGTGTTCATGCTGACCCACCCTGTTCCCACTGTGCCCTCTGAGAACACCGCACCTTCTCTAGGAAGACCAGTCACTTGTGTTGAAACAGAAGCCCTGTTTTTCTCTCTACCCCTCAGACCTGGCTCAACTGGACGGCTTGTGGCTTCAGTGTCGTTTTATTTTTCACCGTGGCTTTGATTTACAACGCTTCCTGCGCGACGTGCTACCCTCCCTCCAACCCCTACTGGACCATGCAGACGCTAATGGGCGACCCTGTGTTTTACTCCGTTTGTCTGCTAGCGCCTGTGGCTGCTCTGCTGCCTAGGTAAGTGTCTGGGACAGTGGCCTTCAGGTCCCACATGGGCTTGGAAAACACTGTCTTTGCTGTGCCCCAGCACCATTCGAGTCTCAGAAGCTGAGACTCAGAAGCTGAGACTGCTGCTTCGCAGCAGCAGTAGCTGACTGTATGCTGTATGTTCTTCCTAGGTTGTTTTTCAAAGCTCTGCAAGGGACCCTTTTCCCTACCCCACTGCAGCTGGGACGCCAGTTAGCCAAGCGGTCCCCTGGGAAATTCAGGGCTCCCAGAGAGACCTCTGCTCGGGGCACATCCCGGGAGAAGCAAGGACCAAGTCACCAGGACAGAGGAGCGTCAGTGTGATGCAGTCCATCTCCCAGGACTGCAGCTCACGGGTGTCTCGGGACGCGTGGCAGCCGGCCTGCTCCCCTGAGGCTGGCGGGGAGCCCAGCGCGGTGGACGTGGGCGTGCTGCGGAGGGAGGGCACCCTGCCAGATAGGCTGGGCAGCCAGCCCTCGCAGTCCTCCTCGCCAGGGCCGGTGGCCATGGAGGGCTGGTCCGGGGGTTCCAGGATGAAACCCATGAGCGCCAGCCGGCCAGCCCCTCTGCCATCCGTCTTCAGCGTGCCCGGCCTCAGCTCCCTCAACTGGATGTCCTCGCTGTCCCTGGGCAGTGGGCTGGGCAGTGTCCTGCAGTTCTCCCGAAGTGGCCTGCCCATGGACAAGCATGACGGCGACTTCCCGCCCAGCTCCACGTCACCCGACCGGGACCTGCGTGGCTCAAGCGGGCAGATCACAGACTGCTTCTAGGACCCCCTTCCACGAAGCACGGCTGGCAGTGCAGAGTGAAAACCTTGAAATGCTCTCTTTTTTTTGAAAGATGTTAATATTATTTATGTTTATTATTTGCACAGAGTTCTAGTGAGGTATATTTTATATATTTCTGAGGCTGACACAGGAAATGAAAGGTACCGAAAAAGAAAGTTTATTTTTAAAAAGATTTAAATAGAGTATACTGAAAAGAAAAATAAGAGCTTTATCTTATATAAAAGTTTGAAGAAGAGTGACACTTGAAAAGGTTTGTTTATATTTATTTTTTCATCTCATTTTATTAAAGAAAATGTGGTCTGTTTGGTTTGCTTCAGTATGTGTGACCTTTGCTTTCCCTGAGTGTAAACATGTATGAGCATAGTGAACCCCGGTGGGGAGTGTGGATGGGGTGGAGGGAGGTGATGGGCACACACATGGCTTTGGTGGAGATCCTCACTGTCTGTCTGTCAGTCCCACCACTAGGAGAGCTGGGTCTCTGCTTCACCAGGAAAGGGAAATTGAAAACTCTGGGAAAGCAGATACACACAGAATTCATTCCAGCATTCATTTCTATGCAGGCATTTGGTAAAGATCACCTGTAGGTATTATAATTCCTATGTAGGTTCTTGCCTGTTAAAATCATAATAAGCAATAAACAGCCTTCACTTTGCAAAGAGATCGTGTCCAGTTGCCACTGTTGTGTGATGTTATTAATATGTTACCTAATGTTACTAAAGACCTGTTTATGTGCCCAATACACAGGCAGGCCAAACAAACCAAAATGTTGGAGTTCGGAGCAGAGAAATGTTTACTACCAGACCAAGCAGAGAGATCAGGTGGCTTGTGCTCAAAAATACCATGAACACCCCTAAGGATTTCCACAAAACTTTTTTAAAGGCCACGTGAGGAAGGGGCATCCCAGGGTCTGTGATCAGCTGTGACAATTTCCTAATTGGTTGATGGTGATCAGTCCTTAGGTGCCAGAAAGTCTGGAGGCTCGTGGTCATCAAGCAGTTCATTTATTCCATCTGGTGGTGGTTCTAGCATCTGAAAAACTCAGGAAATAAGCATCAGATACTATCATCTAGGTACTTCAGAGATCAGCTACAGCAGAGGATATGGGGAGGGGTCCATCCCAGGAAGACCCTGTAGGGTCCTGCTCCTTGCCGCACTAACAGAACATGTTCTGAGTACTCTGGGACACTTATTCATGGCTGATTCTTTTAGATTCCATGAAGGAAACAGCTGGGTGACATGCAGGCTGCACACTGGGACATTGACATGGGCTATACCAGCACCAGGCATCAGCACCTACAAGAAGCTTCCTGCCAAGAGGCTGGGCTTTTTACCTTTTTGTCTTATGAGTCACTACTGCCATCTCTCTAAACAGAGAAAAAGGGAAGGAAGAGATGACAAGAATTTGACACAGCTATGTAGTATGTCCTCTTCAGAACCCTCTCTTTGGCTCTGCCAGCCACTGTGAGTTGCCTGCTTGCTCAGCCTGGGATGTGAAGTGAGCAGGATGTGCTCTTGCTCAGGGCCCCGTGGAGTTTGTCCCCGGAGCAGCGGTGTGCAGAGGTTGGAGGATCTCAGGACTATGCAGTTTCTGAGCATAGCATGCCAGGTAGAATGGCATTTCCAGTGTATGTGGCTCATTGCACGAGGCAGGAAACATGCCTCATCTGGTCAGATGGAAAGGAAGATGGCTCATCTGCAAGGCCAGAGAAGTGGGCCCCAAGGCAACTGGACACGCAACTCAGACCTCAGGTTTCCCCTTCCAGTGCTCAGCTCTCAGGTCAGCGCGATCCCAAGGCTGGCTCTGTTTCTGGTGATGACGGCTAGAACCATCCCAGGGCAAGTGCTCACATTGTGCTCCAGAGGGGAGAAGGCGTCACTCTCCACATACTGAGCAAACGTTTTCTGGACCTCTCCTGGTTTGCAGGACGGCCTTAACCCAGTTACTGGCAAATTGTGGGGAATGTCCTGACGGGTTCCAGGCTGGAGCTAGGAGAGAGGTCAGCTTCCCTCCAACTACCAGGGCTGCATATGTGGATACTCAGTAATATCTGAGTCTGTTAGAGGGGCAAGAGAGAGGAAGGGGAGGGATTTCAGCAGCCATCAATGCCCAGGACTGAAGGTGATCCCATTTCACCCATCCCCACCCCCATGCCTGAGGTTACTTCATCTGTTTTTGGAGCAACACATATGAAAAGAATTTCCTTGGGAAGATGCACAACTCTACTGTTTCCTCAATTAAGGATTGTTAGTACAAAGTACAAGAAGAACTGAAGTGAAGTTGCTTAGTTGTGTCCGACTCTTTGCGACCCCATGGACTCCCATGAGGTTCTCCAGGCAAGAGTACTGGAGTGGGTTGCCATTTCATTCTTCAGGGGATCTTCCCAACCCAGGGATCAAACCTGGGTCTCCCGCATTGTAGGCAGACTCTTTACCATCTGAGCCACCAGTATCTGAGAGTTCAAACATCTCAACTTCCAGACTTTCCTGCCCTCACAATTGCCTTCTTTCCAAAGACATCTTAATGTGGCTTCTCTGGTGGTGCAGTGGATAAGAATCCATCTGTGATGCAGGGGACACGGGTTCTATCCATAGTCTGAGAAGATGCCAGAAGCTGCAAAGCAACTGAACGCATGTGCCACAACTGCCTGAAGCCTGTGTGCCCAGAGCCTGTGCTTCACCACCACAGCAGGCACCACATGAGAAGCCAGCACCCCAAAGTCCTGGGCATTGCCCTGCTCGCCGCGACTAGAGGAAGCCCCCCACAAAGCAGCAAAGAGCCAGCACAGCCAAAAATAAAGACGTTTTACCTCCGTAGATACTTCCTCCTGGGAAAGGAATGATCCAGAAAGACGGTTTGTGACTATGCCTGTCAAGGACATTTCAGAGAAAAAAACATCATAAAGGGCATTGGCCGTTAGCTGCCCAAAGGGTAAGGAATGTTTCTAGAAGCCTACAGTAATACATCACAAGGAGCTAAGTTTGATCTCAAATAATCATCCTAGAGATGAACTCCGTGATTATCTCAAAAGAGCCCTGGGAGGACTTCACTGGTGCTCCAGTGGTTACGAATATGCCTGCTAACACAGGAGACCTGGGTTCCATCCCCGATCGGGGAGGTCCCACATGCTGCAGAGCAGTTAAGCCCATGCCTCACGGCTACTGAGCCTGTGCTCTGGACCCCGTGTGCCACAACTACTGAGCCCGTGTGCTGCAACTACCGAAGCCTGCACGGCTCGAGCCTGTGCTCTGCAGAAAGAGAAGCCACCACAATGAGAAGCCTGTGAGCTCAACGGAGAGTAGCCCCTGCTTGTCGCATCTGGAGAAAACCCACTGGCAGAGATGAAGACCCAGTGCAGCTGAAATAAATAAACAGAGTCCTAGGGAATACATGTCATGTCACCCAATCCTATTCGCAAATCCAACGTAAGGAGGCTGCCTCTGCTCTTGGTGACAAAATGGCTGGACCAGGTATTTGACATTGTCCTGTCGGACCCTGTGACCCCTTGAATTGTAGCCCGCTAGGCTCCTCCATCCATGAGGATTCTCCAGGCAAGAATACTGGAGTTGCTATGCCCTCCTCTAGGGGATCCTCCCAACCCAGGAGTCAAACCCAGGTCTCCTGCACTGCAGGCAGATTCTTTACAGTCTGAGCCAAACCAATTTTAAGCTCTTGGAGGTCAGATCTTATGTCATTCTCACCTTACACCCTCAACACTAGCACAGAACCTAATTCTTAGAATGCACTCAAGAAATGTTTGATGACTCCAAGTACTAATGTTTATGCTAAAACACTAAAGGCATTCCTTAGAAAGTTAGAAATAAAGGAAAGTTTCTTGTTTAAGCCAGTATTATTTAATATTTCCTGGAATTTTGAGGTAATGCAATAAGATATGAACTTTTAAAAAGAATTAATATTGGAATTAGAGGCCAAATTATCATTCCTTACACATTGAAACTGTGCACCTCAGATGCAGCTTGAACCCAGCCAAAACCAAGACTGGGACTTCAACACACTATGTGTTGAAATCACACACCCGGTCTCAGGACTCGAAGCTCAAGTTCTTTAATGCCTCATTGCAGAAAGAATTCAGTGAAACACAAAGTGATAGGTAAGAAGTGGATTTATTTAAAAAGATACACATTCCATTGCAAAAGGTGAAAATGGCCTTGGGAGAAGTAAACTTCCCAGACAGAGAGTGGGCCATCTCAGAAGAAAAAGACCCCGAAATATGGAGTGATTAATTTTTATGGGCTGGTTAATTCCATAGGCTGAGTTGGAGGATTATTCCAACTATCTGGGGGAAGAGGCAGGGATTTCCAGGAACTGGGCCACTGCACACTTTTTGGCCTTTTATGGTCAGCCTGGAAACTGTCATAGTGTTGGTGAGTGTGTCGTTGAGCTGATGTGTTACAGTGAGCGTATTGTGAGGCTCAGAGTCTGCTGGACGTTGAATCTTCCACCATCTTGGACCTAGTTAGTTCTAACTAGTTAATTTCCTCAATGTCATTCTTTTAAAGGTTGTACCTGCTCCCTTCCCTCATCTTTCATTCCCCTCTCAGAAATTTTACCCATATTCTTGTGGGAAGTGGAGGGTTAACAGTCTATCTTCTGTAACCACTTCACATATGACTAATACATCAATCCCACTGGTCAGGGAGTAAAAATCTCTGGATGCCTGATCTAGCGGTTCCAGGGAAAGACAGCAACTTGTTTTAAGTCTGTGTGGGCTGGAATCCTTTCATAGCCATCATCTTGATATGCAACTGTTAACAAATGTTTTCTTAGCCTTCTTATGAATCTTCTTGATGATGAAGCACTTTTTGTAACAGCATCAGAGTACAAAAATAGCTATCTATAAACCACAAAAAGACTTAAAATATAGGGCTAAATACCTGATTACAGTATAATATATAAAAGAAACTTGATTGCAATAACCAGAATTATGAATGATTACATTTAAATTAACACACCCAATAATCCTAGTTAAATGTATTTCTTTGAGATACCTTAGGAGCTCTCGAAAGCATCCCAAAGTTAGCTGAAAATCAAAAGAACTTTAATTAAAATTTGATATTTGGGAAGTTTGTCAAAAGTTTTCAAAAACTTAGTTAAATAAGATCATAAGTCACTATGAGTAAATACTTATTTAACCAAAGTTAGAAGAGCTCTTAAAAGCAAATACAGACAACTTAAAGGCAAAGAAATTAACATAATCTCTTATCAAAAACAGCACTTCAAGAGAACTTTGGAGAAACCAAATCCACTCTTGCCCCAGCTATGTCCCAACAAAATCCATCTGCCTATCTAAATTTAACCCAATTGCAGAAAATCCAGATAATGCACAATTCTTTTTCAGTATTTCTCTTATTCCTCATACCTTCTTTTATTGAAAACATACATTTTGCTATCCTTAAATGCTTATTTCACATGAAGTTACTTTTCTGGATGACAAATTTGCAATAAGAATAACAAACTTGACTTTCAGTAAACATAGATACAGCAGAAGTATTACACTTAACATTATTGATGTTCAGTTGCTTAATCATGTCCAACTCTTTGCCACCCCATGGACCCATGCCAGGCTTCCCTGTCCTTCACCATCTCCCAGAGCTTGCTCAAACTCATGTCCGTTGAGTCAGTGATGCCATCCAACCATATTATCCTCTGTTGTCCCCTTCTCTTCCTGCCTTCAATCTTGCCCAGCATCAGGGACTTTTCTAAGGAGTCAGTTCTTTGCATCAGGTGGCCAAAGTATTTGAGCTTCAGCTTTAGCATCAGTCCTTCCAGTGAATATTGAGGACTGATTTCCTTCAGGATTGACTGGTTGAATCTCCTTGCGGTCTGAGGGATTCTCAAGAGTCTTCTCCAACACCACAGCTCAAAAGCATCAATTCTTTGGTGTTCAGCCTTCTTTATGGTCCAACTCTAACATGCATACAAGACTACTGGAAAAGCCATAGCTTTGACTGCTGCTGCTAAGTCACTTCAGTCGTGTCCTACTCTGTGCGACCCCATAGATGGCAGCCCACCAGGCTCCTGCGTCCCTGGGATTCTCCAGGCAAGAACACTGGAGTGGGTTGCCATTTCCTTCTCCAAGGCATGAAAGTGAAAAGTGAAAGCGAAGTCTCTCAGTTGTGTCCAACCCTCAGCGACCTCATGGACTGCAGCCTTCCAGGCTCCTCCGTCCATGGGATTTTCCAGGCAAGAGTGCTGGACTGGGGTGTCATTGCCTTCTGCGATAGCTTTGACTAGACAGACCTTTATCAGCAAAGTAATGTCTCTGCTTTTTATACACTGTCTAGATTTGTCATAGTTTTCTTCCAAAGAGCAAGCATCTCAATTTTGTGTCTACAGTCACCATCTGCAGTGATTTTGGAGCCCAAGCAAATAAAGTCTGTCTGTTTCCATTGTTTTCGCATTTATTTGCCATGAAGTGATGGGACTAGTCTATGCTAAAGCCTTTGACTGTGTGGATCACAATGAACTGTGGAAAATTCTTAAAGAGATGGGAATACCAGACTACTTTATCTGCCTCCTGAGAAACCTGTATGCAGGTCAAGAAGCAACAGTTAGAACTGGACATGGAACAATGGACTGCACACTTAACATTGATATTATGGGAAAATGTTAATCAAACTACCAATCTTAAGCTGGCTTTAGTATCAATATCAGTTCAATACTATTTCCCAGATCTCATGAACCTGACATTCATTTTGGCTGGTTTTCTTTACATTTATGAGTATTTATATAGTATAAGCATTTAACTTTAAACCCAATTAAATAGCACCATTTTCTCAATTTTGGCAATGCCATGCATCTATAACGCATATGCAGATAAGCACAAATTAAGACTCGCAGCTCAGTTGGTAAAGAATCTGTCTGCAATGCAGGAAACCTGGATTCGATTCCTGGGTTGGGAAGATTCCCTGGAGAAGGAAATGGCAACCCATTCCAGTATTCCTGCCTGGAGAATCTCATGGACAGAGGAGCCTAGCAGGTTACACTCCATGGGGTCACAAGAGTCGATACGACTTAGTGACTAAACCAAAGCAAAGACCTCATTACTCCCATCTCAAAATTTCAGCCTTGAGTCATGTACAAAAATGTAAAGCTCATCAGTTACAAAAGAGATTGCATTCAAATTGGGCAGATGGAACAAATCAAGGTCACCTAAGATGACTAAACTCTTTTATCAATGTTTACAGAAAAGATACTTGGGATTTCTATTTATCCTTGACAAGTCAATTTCTAAATCACTTTACTCTCTTTTTCAAAATTTGTATTTTAAAATATGGTGGAGATAAAGTTTCCTGTAGAAGACCAGGTAGAACATTTGTGTCTCAAATAGGCAAATCCTCCTAGGATGACTTTTGTACACTTATGGCCAGAAAAATAAAATTTTTCTTTTTTTTTTTTTTGCCCCCATCAAGCAATTAGATTACCAGCTCAGCAATATCAAGTGACTGACACATTCATTAATTTATATCGTAATGTTTTATAGCTTCCCCTCTAAATTTTTATCAGGCTTGAAATATCAGCTATGGTTAATTTAGTTACATTAAGCACTTCCCTTTTGGTAATTTATTTACAAACACTTTTGAGCATCTCACCTGCTTTATGAAATATCTGCTTTATATTTAAATACTCTACAGCCCTTTTAAATTTAATAAACACCACCTGGATATATCTGGCCAGGTCTGGAACCTTGATATTCCATACTTCAGAGTGTACTAAAGCTTCCATTTCAGCTCCAGATTTAATCTGTTGCTTTCCACTTTCTGTTAGAGTCACTTGGTGGTGAGAGTGTTTTCCTTGCCCTTTAAGAAGCAGAGTGGCCCCTAACTTAGTTAATAAGTCTCTTCCAATTAACGGGTGGGACAATCAGACACAAAGACAAAGGAATGTAAAAACAGCTAGCCTATTACTGAAAACTGAATAAACCAATTGAAACAAATCCCCAATCCTGGCATATATGGCCCAGATGGGGTACTGGTCAGGACTGGTGTGGCCTGACCCATTTCAGACCCAAGGCTGAGGTGATACCTTTTACATGCTATCCAAGAGTTACTCTTATGTCAAAATCCACCGTGCAATTTGGTCAAGATTTGCACTTAGAATTTTAGATGATATCCCTTCCAAGGAATCTCTTAACCAGATGTTACTGTCTGAAAAATTGCCACAAAGGAATGATGCAGAAGGTGTTCTCTGTGGTGTCATCAATGGCCAGGAGCTGGCCTAGCTGCAAATTCAAGAATAAAGGGTCAGCACTTGTCAGTGAAAAGTATATCTTGGCAGCCATACAGGTCTTCTGGGTTTAAGAAAAGAAAGAAGAAAATGAAACAGGAATAAATATAGAATATAAGCGGGAAAAACCTCAGAGTCAAGGAGAAGAGTATAGGTTATCAGATCCTGCAGCAACAGCACAGTCTGGGGCCTGCTGTGCGATGTGCTCAGGTACAGCCATCCCATACATCTTTCTGCAGCAAGCTTTGCCAGTTGCCATCTTTCCTCTGCTCAGAATCTAGGTTTCCAGTCAGAGGCCAAAGCGTTTGGGGTTGACCAGTGCCTCAAACACGGGCAAACCCTGGTAGAGCATCCCCCACAGTATACCTGGTTCTTGGTGTCCCATTAGCCTTTCTAGGATCAAGACCTAACTCTCAGCTTTTTCTTACCTTAGCACTGTCCCTTTGTGGTTGCCAGCTGACACCATGCACCTCAGATGGGGCTTGAACCCATGGGTTGGGACTCAAATTTGACCGTGACTCAGACTAGGACTTGAATCCACTACCTTTTCATTGAAATCACACACCTAGTCTCAGGACTTATTGAAGTTCAGGTTCTTTATGTCTCTTGGCAGAAAGAATTCAGTGAGACATGGAGTGATAGGTAAGAAGTGGATTTATTTAGAGAGAAACACATTCCATACACAGAATGCAGCTTGTATCAAAAGATGACAGTTCCCCTGGAAGAAACATACTCCCCAGACAGATTGTGGGCCACCTCAGAAGGAAAGAGGCCCCCAAACATGGTTTGGTTAGTGTTTATGGGCTGGGTAATCTCATAGGTTAATGAGTGGGAAGATTACTCCAACTAGTTCATAAAAGGGGCAGGGATTTCCAGGAATTGGGCCACTGCCCACTTTTTATCTTTTATGATCAGCCTCGGCACTATCCAGGCACTTGTGATTGTGTCCTTAGCTTATGCTAACGTATTACAGTGAATGTATAATGAGGCTTAAGGTCTAATGGAAGTTAAATCTTTCCCCCTCCTGGATCTAGTTCATTCTAACCAGTTTTTATCATGATCTATGGCAAAGAGTTGGACACAACTGTGTGACTGAACTGAACTGATGGCTATGTCATTCTTTTAAAGGTTGGGCTCTGCCCCTCCCTCCTGTTTCAATATGGCTGTTCAGTTCAGTTCAGTTCAGTCATTCAGTCACGTCCAACTCTTTGCAACCCCATGAATCACAGCACGCCAGGCCTCCCTGTCCATCACCAACTCCCGGAATTCACTCAAACTCACGTCCATTGAGTCGGTGATGCCATCCAACCGTCTCATCCTCTGTCATCCCCTTCTCCTCCTGCCCCCAATCCCTCCCAGCATCAGAGTCTTTTCCAATGAGTCAACTCTTTGCATGAGGTGGCCAAAGTACTAGAATTTCAGCTTTAGCATCATTCCTTCCAAAGAACACCCAGGACTGATCTTCAGAATGGACTGGTTGGATCTCCTTGCAGTCCAAGGGACTCTCAAGAGTCTTCTCCAACACCACAGTTCAAAAGCATCAATTCTTCAGGGCTCAGCTTTCTTCACAGTCCAACTGTCACATCCATACATGACTACTGAAAAATCATACCTTGACTAGAAGGAGCTTAGTCGGCAAAGTAATGTCTCTGCTTTTCAACATGCTATTTAGGTTGGTCATAACTTTCCTTCCAAGGAGTAAGTGTCTTTTAATTTCATGTATGAAATATGGCTATATACCCCCAAATTCAAATAAATGAACTAGAAGGTTCTCAGGACTGATAAGAGGAAGCAATACATGGCCTAACTATGAGGAGAAAGTTCAGTAGCTCAGTCGTGTCTGACTCTGCGACCCCGTGGGCTGCATGCGGCATGCCGGGCTTCCCTGTCCATCACCCACTCCCAGAGCTGGCTCAGACTCATGTCCATTGACTTGGGGATGCCATCCAACCATCTTGCCCTCTGTCATCCCCTTCTCTTCCTGCCTTCAACCTTTCCCAGCATCAAGGTCTTTTCCAGTGAGTCAGTGCTTCACATCACCGTGAGGAGAAAAAAAAAACAAACTCCCTTTTCTATAGAACATAATGAGGGAAAGGAAAAGTTCTCATTAACCAATACAACACTAACACTGACAAAAATTTAAATGTCTAAGAATATTCCCAATAAATATAAAGACAATCTACTAGAGCTTGTCAGTTCAGTTCTGTCGCTCAGTCGTGTTGGACTCTTTGCAACCCCATGAATCGCAGCACGCCAGGCCTCCCTGTCCATCACCCTCTCCCGGAGTTCACTCAGACTCACGTCCATCGAGTCCGTGATGCCATCCAGCCATCTCATCCTCTGTCATCCCCTTCTCTTCCCACCCCCTCTTCTCATGAGGTGGCCAAAGTACTGGAGTTTCAGCTTTAGCATCTTTCCTTCCAAAGAAATCCCAGGGTTGATCTCCTTCAGAATGGACTGGTTGGAACTCCTTGCAGTCCAAGGGACTCTCAAGAGTCTTCTCCAGCAACACAGTTCAAAAGCATCAATTCTTCGCTCTCAGCCTTCTTCACAGTCCAACTCTCACATCCATACATGACCACAGGAAAAACCATAGCCTTGACTAGATGGACCTTAGTCAGCAAAGTAATGTCTCTGCTTTTGAATATACTACCTAGGTTGGTCATAACTTTTCTTCTAAGAAGTAAGCGTCTTCTAAAGGAAGACATTAATCAAAGTCTTAACTATTCTAAAATTTACCTCATTTCTAGGTTAGAAAACCAAGGATCATAAAAATATTGCATTTCAAACACAATTCATACAGCCTTTTAAAATGTTTGTTTGTTTGTATGTTTTCCTTGTTTAGGTATTTTTGAAACGAATGTGAGAAACACACTCACTGGCCCCAGACCAAGGGATGGAGTCAGAGACACGAAGCACAATGAAAGCAAAATTTTAATGACAGTCTTTTCAAGATTGGGTGTCTGGTGGCACAACCTAGGCACACCCAGGTTGGGTACAACAAGCCCTAACATGCAGGTCCCTCCCCTTGGTTCCTCATTGGCTAAATACCATGGGGGTACAGGTTTTCCAGATATTGCCTAAGTTTCATTATTTCTTTATAAGTTATCCTTTTTTCTCCCTTCCCAACCTATATCTACATTTTTCAACAAAGACTTTCTTGCTGGTTTATTCCTTCCCTTGATATCCTGTTTGTTTAGGGACCCTCCTGGTGCATGAACTGAGTCACATCTGCAAGTTATTAGGCAAGTTTAGAGCCTAATGACTTTAGGGCACAGGCCATGGGTGGAGTCCTATCTCTTTAGGATCCAGTCTGATCTCCCTCCCCCAACCTCAACTTTATCTAAAGAGTCCAGGCCTCAGTTTTATCTACAGAGTCCCAGGCTTCAACTTTGTCTAGAAAATGGACCACTTCAAGTTTCTATTTCTTACAATTAATAGAATGGATCTAGAGTTTTTCAGGGGAAAATATCAAAGAATATTCTACAAAATAAAAGTAATGGAGGGAACAAATAGTAAAATATAAAATGGTAATACTTAAAATAGTGTAAAAGTAATTCAGAAAAATGTACATAAATAGAACTGACTAGAAATGACAGAAATGTACCCTGTTATATGCAATAAATTAGTGGATGGTTTAAGAAAGGATCAATAATCAATGAGAAAGAGAAATGGATACTAGGTCTCATTGGTAACTGGTCAACAATGTGGAAAAATAATTTATTCTTATGTCCATATCAATAAATTCCACATAAATTTTAAATTGTGAGGTCAAACCACAGTGGCAGGAACTGAAACCCATCCTCAGACTTCTGAAGAGAGAGCCCTTGGACACGTGTGGCAGGTCCTGGGGTCTTGCCCGCCCTGTGGTGAGGGCACTTGCCAGCTTCCTTTTCCATAGGCCCACTGAGCCTCAGCAGAGCCCCACACAGCTCCTTCTCAGCCTTCTTGATTTCACGATTGTCCATTTTAGATTTGCAAACACTGTTCAGTATTATTATCTGGCACCTGGACTGTTCAGGATACTGCCCCTACAAACATCCCTTAGGCTTACTGTGATATTGTGATTTATAATAAGACAGGTATTTGGTCTTCCTCCTGTTCCTAATACCCAACTTCTAAAACTTGAAATTTCCTGTGAAGAGAGCAATAAGGTATTTTTGTTATGCCTGTTTGCTGGATCCCAAGGTTAGGAAGTCTGTTGTAGAACCTAGAACTTTCTCAACAGTGCAAGAATTTCTTTGGTATAATTGTTCTCCAGTTTGTGGATCACCCACACAGCGGTTCTATAGTGGGGCTAACGGCGACCTCCTCTGAGAGGACTTAGGCCACCTGCCACATCTCCCAGGACTGCTGCTGCCCTATGCCTCTGCAGGAGACCCTCAGACACTCAAAGGCAGGTCTGGCTCAATCTGTTGTGGGAGTCATCTCTCCTTTCCCTGGGTTCTGGTGACACAAGATTTTGTTTATGCCCTCCAAGCATCTTGGCAAGTATGAGGTTTGATATTAAATGTGATTGCACCCCTCCTACCATCTTGATGCGGCTTCTCCTTGGCCCTTATACATGGGGTATCTTTCTTTGGTGGGTTCCACATTCTCCTGTCAATGGCTGTTCGGCAACTATTTGTGATTTTGGTGTTCTCACAGGAGAAGGTGAGCACACATCCTTCTATTTCGCTATGTTCGTATCATATACTGGGAAACCAAAATGTTCATGTGACTTGCTTTATTATGATACTCACTTTATTGCAGTGTTCTGGAACGAAATCCACATCTCCAAGGTCTGTCTGTATTTTACATATTGCAAAAGAACACACAAATATCTGAGAAAGTCTCTAATATTAAAGGTAGAGCTCAAAAAAAAAAAAAAAAAAAAAAGAAGGCATACTGAAACCATTTACCTCAGATTGGGGCTTGAACCCAACCAAACTCCTGCATGGGATTTGAATCCATGTGGCTGGGACTCAACCCAGCCAAAACCCATGGTGCCTGGATTCAGGACATAATGAAGTTTATGTTCTTAATGTCTCATCGCAGAAAGAATTTATTGAGAGACAAAGTGATAGGTAAGAAGTGATTTATTCAGATTCAGAGAGGAACATGCTTCACAGACAAAGTGTGGGCCATCACAGAGGGTGAGCACAGCCATGCAATGTGTCATGGTTAGTTTTTATGGCCTGGATAATTTCATAGGCTAATGAGTGAGAGGATTAGTCCAACTATTTTGGAAAAGGTGCAGAGATTTCCAGGAACTGGGCCACTGGCCACTCCTTGGTTTCTGATAGTGCCTCGGAACTGTCATGGTGCCTCTGGGTGTGTCATTCAGCTTGCTGACTGAGGTCTATTCAAAGTGGAGTTGTCTGTCATCCTGGATCATTTGATTCTAATCAGTTAATGTTGTGTCCTTGGTCTATGTCATTCTTTCCAAGTTGTGCCCCCTTCCCTCCTGTTTTAATACTATCCCTAGAAAGACTGTCCATCTATGAGAAATAATAAGCTGTGATTAAAGGAATCAAAAAAAGGAAAGTGGTCTTAAAAATGAAAAGTGTGATAACAAATTTAAAAACTCCAATAAGTAGGTAAAGTCAATGAAATATCCTAGAAAATATTGATAGGTTTAAAATATAAAGATGAAAATAGGAGAGAAAAGAGAAAAAAACTAAGGCTTAAATGCCAGAGTAAAACACCTGACCACTAGGTGTCAACGGAATAATATAAGAAACTTTGTCCAAAAGGAATGAATTTGAGTCAGTTGAAATGAGGTGGATGAACCTAGAGCTTATTATCAGATTGAAGTAAGTCAGAAAAAGAAAAACAATTATTGTATACTAATGCATATATGTATGGATGTGAGAGCTGGACTATAAAGAAAGCTCAGCACTGAAGAATTGACACTTTTGAACTGTGGTGTGGGAGAAAACTCTTGAGAGTTCCTTGAACTACAAGGAGATCCAACCTGTCAATCCTAAAGAAAATCAGTCCTGAATATTCATTTGATGGACTGATTCTGAAGCTGAAAATCCAATACTTTGGATGAGAAGAGCTGATGAGAAGAGCTGACTCATTTGAAAAGACCCTGATGCTGGGAAAGACTGAAGGCAGAAGGAGAAGAGGGAAACAGAGGATGAGATGATTGGATCACATCACCAACTCAATGGACATGAGTTTGAGTAAGCTCCTGGAGTTGGTGATGGGCAGGGCGACCTGGTGAGCTGCGGTCCACGGGGTCACAAAAAGTCGGACACGACCTAGCGACTGAACTGAATGCATATATATGAAATCTAGAAAGATGGTGCTGATGAACCTATGTGCAGGGCCGCAGTGGAGACCCAGACACGTGGACACAGCTGGGGAAGGAGAGAGGGTGAACTGAGAGACTAGCACTGAAACACACACACACACCACCACGCATAAAACTAGATAGCCTAGAGGGACGGCACGGGGTGGAGGAGCACGGGCCTCAGGAGGGAGGCCACACATGTACACCTAGGCTGATTCACGCTGACATGTGGCAGAGACCAACACAATATTGTAAAGCAATTATCCTCCAATTAAAAATAAATTAATTTTTAAAATGGAAGGGACATGAGGTTTCTCATAGACTGTTGGTGGGACTATAGTGCAGTTACTATGGAGAACGGTATGGAGGTTTCTTAAAAAAATGAAAAATAGTGCTGCCATATGATCCAGCAACCCCATTCCTGGGCATATATCTGAAGAAAATCATAATCCAAAAAGATAAATGTGTGTATATATATGTATATATATATATAAAATACTGGAGCGGGTAGCCATTCCCTTCTCCAGGGGATCTTCCCAACCCAGGAACTGAACCCAGGTCTCCTGCATTGCAGGCAGATTCTTTACCAGCTAAGCCACCCAGGAAGCCCAAGAATACTGGAGTGGGTAGCCTATCCCTTCTCCAGCAAATCTTCCAGACTCAGGAATCAAACTGGGGCAATGGCACCCCACTCCAGTACTCTAGCCTGGAAAATTCCATGGATGGAGGAGCCTGGAAGGCTGCAGTACATGGGGTCGCTGAGGGTTGCACATGACTGAACGACTTCACTTTCACTTTTCACGTTCATGCATTAGAGAATGAAATGGCAACCCACTCCAGTGTTCTTGCCTGGAGAATCCCAGGGACTGGGGAGCCTGGTGGGCTGCCGTCTATGGGATCGCACAGAGTTGGACATGACTGAAGTGACTTAGCAGCAGCAACAGCACGTATATATGCATATATATAATGGAATATTACTCAAGCATAAAAAAGCCAAATAATACCATTTGCAGCAGTATGGAGGGACTTAGAGATTATTCCACTAAATGAAGTAAATCAGACAAATAAAAATATATGAGATCACTTATATAATGGAATCTAAAAAAATGATACAAATGAACTTGCTTACATAACAGAAAGAAACTCACACACATAGAAAACAAACTTATTTTTACCAAACAGGAAAGGCAGGTAGGAAGAAGGATAATCTAGGAGGCTGAGATTAACTTATACATACTACTATACATAAAATAGACAACAGAAAAAGAAAGTGAAAGTTGCTCAGTCTTGTCCCACTTGTTGTGACCCCATGAACTGTAGCATGCCAGGCTTTCCTGTCTTTCACCAACTCTCAGAGCTTGCTCAAACTCATGTCCATTGAGTCAGCGATCAGTTCAGTTCAGTCGCTCAGTCGTGTCCGACTCTTTGCGACCCCATGAATCCCAGCACGCCAGGCCTCCCTGTCCATCACCATCTCCCAGAGTTCACTCAGACGTTCATCAAGTCAGTGATGCCATCCAGCCATTTCATCCTCTGTCATCCCCTTCTCCTCCTGCCCCCAATCCCTTCCAGCATCAGGGTCTTTTCAATGAGTCAACTCTTCGCATGAGGTGGCCAAAGTACTGGAGTTTCAGCTTTAGCATCATTCCTTCCGAAGAAATCCCAGGGCTGATCTCCTTCAGAATGGACTGGTTGGATCTCCTTGCAGTCCAAGAGACTCTCAAGAGTCTTCTCCAACACCACAGTTCAAAAGCATCAATTCTTTGGCACTCAGCCTTCTTCACAGTCCAACTCTCACATCCATACATGACCACAATAAAACCAGAGCCTTGACTAGACGGACCCTAGTCGGCAAAGTAATGTCTCTGCTTTTGAATATGCTATCTAGGTTGGTCATACCTTTTCTTCCAAGGAGTAAGCGTCTTCTAATTTCATGGCTGCAGTCACCATCTGCAGTGATTTTGGAGCCCCCTAAAATAAACTCTCACACTGTTTCCTCTGTTTCCTCATCTATTTCCCATGAAGTGATGGGACCAGATGCCATGATCTTCATTTTCTGAATGTTGAGCTTTAAACCAACTTTTTCGCTTTCCTCTTTCTCTTTCATCAAGAGGCTCTTTAGTTCCTCTTCACTTTCTGCCATAAGGGTGTTGTCATCTGCTTATCTGAGGTTATTGATATTTCTCCCGGCAATCTTGATTCCAGCTTGTGTTTCTTCTAGTCCAGCATTTCTCATGATGTATTCTGTATGTAAGTTAAATAAACAGGGTGACAGTATACAGCCTTGACATATTCCTTTTCCTATTTGGAACCAGTCTGTTGTGCCATGTCCAGTTCTAACTTGCTTCCTGACCTACATACAGATTTCTCAAAAAGCAGGTCAGGTGGTCTGCTATTCCCATCTCTTTTAGAATTTTCCACAGTTTATTGTGATCCACACAGTCAAAGGCTTGGCATAGTCAATAAAGCAGAAAGAGATGTTTTTCTGGAACTCTCTTGTTTTTTCCATGATCCAGCGGATGTTGGCAATTTGATCTCTGGGTCCTCTGCCTTTTCTAAAACCAGCTTGAACATTAGGGAGTTCACGGTTCATGTACTGCTGAAGCCTGGCTTGGAGAATTTTGAGCATTACTTTACTAGCATGTGAGAGAGTGCAATTGTGCAGTAGTTTGAGCGTTCTTTGGCATTGCCTTTCTTTGGAATTGGAATGAAAACTGACCTTTTACAGTCCTGTGGCCATTGCTGAGTTTTCCAAATTTTCTGGCATATTGAGTGCAGCACTTTCACAGCATCTTTTTTCAGGATTTGAAATAGCTCAACTGGAATTCCATCTCCTCCACTAGCTTTGTTCGTAGTGATGCTTTCTAAGGCCCACCTGACTTCACATTCCAAGATGTCTGGCTCTAGATTAGTATTCACATCATCATAATTACCTGGGTCATGAAAATCTTTTTATACCATTCTTCCGTGTATTCTTGCCATCTCTTCTTAATATCTTCTGCTTCTGTTAGGTCTATACCATTTCTGTCCTTTATCATGCCCATCTTTGCATGAAATGTTCCCTTGGTATCTCTAATTTTCTTGAAGAGATCTCTAGTCTTTCCCATTCTGTTCTTTTCCTCTATTTCTTTGCACTGATCGCTGAAGAAGGCTTTCTTATCTCTTCTTGCTATTCTTTGGAACTCTACATTCAGATGCTTATATCTTTCCTTTTCTCCTTAGCTTTTCACCTCTCTTTTTTTCGCAGGTATTTGTAAGGCCTCCCCAGACAGCCATTTCACTTTTTTGCATTTCTTTTCCATGGGGATGGTCTTGATCCTTGTCTCCTGTACAATGTCACAAACCTCATTCCATAGTTCATCAGGCACTCTATCTATCACATCTAGGCCCTTAAATCTATTTCTCGCTTCCACTGTATAATCATAAGGGATTTGATTTAGGTCATTCCTGAATGGCCTAGCAGTTTTCCCTATTTTCTTCAATTTCAGCTTGAATTTGGTAATAAGGAGTTCATGTTCTAAGCCACAGTCAGCTCCTGGTCT
This sequence comes from Nanger dama, assembly GCA_917880005.1. NCBI lineage: Eukaryota > Metazoa > Chordata > Mammalia > Artiodactyla > Bovidae > Nanger > Nanger dama. The sequence goes on along the minus strand of CAKJTW010000044.1, from coordinate 2,255,134 downwards.
TGTTTTTGTTGACTGTATAGTTTCTCCATCTTTGGCTGCAAAGAATAGACTCAATCTGATTTTGGTGTTTACTGTCCATTGATGTCCATGTGTAGAGTCTTCTCTTGTGTTGTTGGAAGAGGTGTTTGCTATGACCAGTGCATTTTCTTGGCACAACTCTATTAGTCTTTGCCCTGCTTCATTCCGTATTCCAAGGCCAAATTTGCCTGTTACTCCAGGTGTTTCTTGACTTCCTACTTTTCCATTCCAGTCCCCCATAATGAAAAGGACATCGTTTTTGGGTATTAGTTCTAAAAGGTCTTGTAGGTCTTCATAAAACCGTTCAACTGCAGCTTCTTCAGCGTTACTGGTTGGGGCATAGACTTGGATAACTGTGATATTGAGTGGTTTGCCTTGGAAACGAACAGAGATCATTCTGTCATTTTTGAGATTGCATCCAAGTACTGCATTTCAGACTCTTTTGTTGACCATTATGGCTACTCCATTTCTTCTGAGGGATTCCTGCCTGCAGTAGTAGATATAATGGTCATCTGAGTTAAATTCACCCATTCCAGTCCATTTTAGTTCACTGATTCCTAGAATGTCGACGTTCACTCTTGCCATCTCTTGTTTGACCACTTCTAATTTGCCTTGATTCATGGACCTGACATTCCAGGTTCCTATGCAATATTGCTCTTTACAGCATCAGATCTTGCTTCTATCACCAGTACCATGCACAACTGGGTATTGTTTTTGCTTTGGATCCATCCCTTCATTCTTTTTGGAGTTATTTCTCCACTGATCTCTGGTAGCATATTGGGCACTTAATGACCTGGGGAGTTCCTCTTTTGGTATCCTATCATTTTGCCGTTTCACACTGTTCATCAGATGTTGGCAATTTGATCTCTGGTTCCTCTGCCTTTTCTAAAACCAGCTTGAATATCTGGAAGGTCACCGTTCATATATTTCTAAAGCCTGGCTTGAAGAATTTTGAGCATTACTTTACTAGCATGTGAGATGAGTACAATTGTGCGGTAGTTAGAGCATTCTTTGGCATTGCTTTTCTTGGGATTGGAATGAAAACTGACGTTTTCCAGTCCTGTGGCCACTGCTGGGTTTTCCAACTTTGCTGGCATATTGAGTGCAGCACTTACACAGCATCATTTTTCAAGATTTGAAATAGCTCAACTGGAATTCCATCACCGCTACTAGGTTTGTTTGTAGTGATGCTTCCTAAGGCCCACTTGACTTCAAACTCCAGGATGTCTGGCTCCAGGTGAGTGATCACACCATCATGATTATCTGGGTCATGAAGATTTTTTTGCCCAGTTCTTCTGTTTATTCGTACCACCTCTTCTTAATATCATCTGCTTCTGTTAGGTCCTTACAATTCTGTCCTTTATTGAGCCCTTCTTTGCATGAAATGTTCCCTTCAATTCAGTTCAGTTCAGTTCAGTTCAGTCGCTCAGTCAAGTCTGACTCTTTGCAACCCCATGAATCACAGCACGCCAGGCCTCGCTGTTCATCATCATCTCCCGGAGTTCACTCAGACTCATGTCCATCGAGTCCATGATGCCATCCAGCCATCTCATCCTCTGTTGTCCCCTTCTCCTCCTGCCCCCAATCCCTCCCAGCATCAGAGTATTTCCCAGTGAGTCAGCTCTTCTCATGAGGTGGCCAAAGTACTGGAGTTTCAGCTTTAGCATCATTCCTTCCGAAGAAATCTCAGGGCTGATCTCCTTCAGAATGGACTGGTTGGATCTCCTTGCAGTCTAAGGGACTCTCAGGAGTCTTCCCCAACACCACAGTTGAAAAGCATCAATTCTTCGGTGCTCAGCCTTCTTCACAGTCCAACTCTCACATCCGTACATGACCACAGGAAAAACCAGAGCCTTGACTAGACGGTCCTTAGTCGGCAAAGTATTATCTCTGCTTTTGAATATACTATCTAGGTTGGTCATAACTTTTCTTCCAAGGAGTAAATGTCTTCTAATTTCATGGCTGCAGTCACCATCTGCAGTGATTTTGGAGCCCCCAAAATAAATTCTGACACTGTTTCCCCATCTATTTCACATGAAGTGATGGGACTGACCGGCTGCCATGATCTTCATTTTCTGAACGTTGAGCTTTAAGCCAACTTTTTCACTCTCTTTCACTTTCATCAAGAGGGTTTTTAGCTAATCTTCACTTTCTGCCATAAGGGTGGTGTCATCTGCATATCTCAATTTATTGATATTTCTCCCATTTGATATTTCTGGCAATGTTGATTCCAGCTTGTGTGTCTTCCAGTCCAGCGTTTCTCATGATGTACTCTGCATAGAAGTTAAATAAGCAGGGTGACAATATACAGACTTGATGTACTCCTTTTCCCATTTGGAACCAGTCTGTTGTTCCATGTTCAGTTCTAACTGTTGCTTCCTCACAGATTTCTTAAGAGGCAGGTTATGTGGTCTGGTATTCCCATCTCTTTCAGAATTTCCACAGTTTATTGTGATCCACACAGTCAACGACTTTGGCATAGTCAATAAAGCAGAAATAGATGTTTTCTGGAACTCTCTTGCTTTTTCCATGATCCAGCGGATGTTGGCAATTTGATCTCTGGTTCCTCTGCCTTTTCTTTCTGAAGAGATCTCTAATCTTTCCCATTCTATTGTTTTCCTCTATTTCTTTGCGTTGATCACTGTTTCTCTCCTTGCTATTTGGAACTCTGCATTCAGATGGATATATCTTTCCTTTTCTCATTTGCTTTTCATTTCCCTTCATTTCACAGCTATTTGTAAGCCCTCCTCAAACAGCCATTTGGCTTTTTTGCATTTCTTTTTCTTGGGGATGGTTTTTATTTCTATCTCCTGGACAATGTCATGAACCTCCATCCATAGTTCATCAGGCACTCTATCAAATCTGTTTCTCACTTCCACTGTATAGTCATAAGGGATTTGATTTAGGTCATACCTGAATGGTCTATTGATTTTCTCCACTTTCTTCAATTTCAGTTTGAATTTGGCAATAAGGAGCTCATGATCTGAGTCACAGTCATCTCCCGGTCTTGTTTTTACTGACGGTATAGAGCTTCTCCATCTTTGCCTGCAAAGAATATAATCAATCTGATTTTAGTGTTGACCATCTGGTTATTTCCATGTGTAGAGTCTTCTCTTGTGTTGTTGGAAGAAGGTGTTTGCTATGACCAGTGCATTCTCTTTGCAGAACTCTATTAGCCTTTGCCTTGCTTCATTCTGTACTCCAAGTCCAAATTTGCCTGTTACTCCAGGTGTTTCTTGACTTCCTAATTTTGCATTCCAGTCCCCTATAATGAAAAGGACATCTTTTTGGGGTGTTAGTTCTAAAAGGTCTTGTAGGTCTTCATAAAACTGTTCAACTTCAGCTTCTTGGCATTACTGGTTGGGACATAGACTTGAATTACCATGATATTGAATGATTTGCCTTGGAAACAAACAGAGATTATTCTGTCGTTTTTGAGATTGCATCCAAGTACTGCATTTTGGACTCTTTTGTTGACTATGATGGCTGCTCCATTTCTCCTCAGGGATTCCTGCCCACAGTAGTAGATATAATGGTCATCTGAGTTAAATTCACCCTTTCCATTCCATCTTAGTTCACAGATTCCTAGAATATCGATGTCCAAGTTTGTCATCTCATGTTTGACCACTTCCAATTTGCCTTGATTCATGGACCTAACATTTCAGTTTCTTATGCAATATTGCTCATTACAGCATCGAATCTTGCTTAGTGGTACAAATTGCAGATTAAATCCACACAATAAGCTAGGCAGACTTTCTGTCTATGGAATATGTGAAAGGATAATGACAGTTTCGGAGAAGGAAAATGAACTAGCTCTGGCAGATGTGGACATTAAAGGCAAGAATACGTTGGAGTCAGTTCAGTTCAGTCGCTCAGTCATGCCCGACTATTTGCAGTCTCATGGACTCCAACATGCTTGGCCTCTCTGTCCATCCCCAACTCCCAGAGCTTGCTCAGACTCATGGCCATCAAGTCAGTGATATCATTCAACTATCTCACCCTTTGTTGTCCCCTTCTCCTCCTGCCTTTTATCTTGCCCAGCATCAGGGTCTTTGCCAATGAGTCAGTTCTTCCCATTAAGTGACCAAAGTATTGGAGTTTCGGCTTCAACATTAGTCCTTCCAATAAATATTCAAGATTGCTTTCCTTTGGGATTTATTGGTTTGATCTCTTTGCAGTCCAAGGGACTCTCAAGAGTATTCTCCAACACCATAGGTCAAAAGCAACAGTTCTTTGTGCTCAGCTTTCTTTGTAGTCCAACTCTCACATCCATACATGACTACTGGAAAAACCATAGCCTTGACTAGACAGACCTTTGTTGGCAAATGTCTCTGGTTTTAAATATGCTGTCTAGGTTGATCATAGCTTTTTTCCCCAAGGAACAAGCATCTTTTAATTTCATGGCTGCAATCACCATCTGCAGTGATTGGAGCCCAAGAAAATAAAGTGTCTCACTGTTTCCATGGTTTCCCCATCGATTTGCCATCAAGTGATGGGACTGGATGCCATGATCTTCGTTTTCTAAATGTTGAGTTTTAAGCCAACATTTTCACTCTCCTCTTTCACTTTCATCAAGAGGTTCTTTAGTTCTTCTTTGGTTTCTGCCATAAGGGTGGTGTGATCTGCATATCCAAGGTTACTGATATTTCCCCTGGCAATTCTGATTCCAGCTTGTGTTTCATCCAGTCCAGCATTTCTCGTGATGTACTCTGCATATAAATTAAATAAGCAGGGTAACAATATATGGCCTTGACATACTCCCTTCCCAATTTGGAACCATTCCGTTGTTCCATATCGAATTCTAACTGTTGCTTCTTGACCTGCATACAGATCTCTCCAGGAGGCAGATAAGTTCGTCTAGTATTCCTGTATCTTTCAGAATTTTCCAGTTTGTTGTGATCTGCACAAAGGCCTTGGCATAGTCAATAAAGCCGAAGTAGATGTTTTCCTGGAATTCTCTTGCTTTTTGCTGACCCAATGAATGTTGGCAATTTGATCTCTGGTTCCTCTGCCTTTTCTAAATTCAACTTAAGCACCTGGAAGTTCACAGTTCATGTACTGTTGAAGCCTGGCTTGGAGAATCTTAAGCATTACTTTATTAGTGTGTGAGATGAGTGCAATTGTATGGCAGTTTGAGCATTCTTTGGCATTGCCTTTCTTTGGAATTGGGTTGAAAACTGATCTTTTCCAGTTCTGTGGCCACTGCTGAGTTTTCCAAATTTGCTGGCATATTAGGTGCAGGACTTTTACAACATCATCTTTTAGGCTTTGAAATAGCTCAGCTGGAATTCCATCACCTCCACTGGCTTTGTTCATAGTGATGATTCCCAAGGCCCACTCACTTGACTTCACATTCCAGGATGTCTGGCTCTAGGTGAGTGATCATACCATCGTGATTATTTCGGTTGTGAAGATCGTTTTTGTCCAGTTCTTCTGTGTGTTCGTGCCAACTCTTAATATCTTCTGCTTCTATTAGGTCCCTACCATTTCTGTCCTTTATTGAGCTCATCTTTGCATAACATGTTCCCTTGGTATCTCTAATTTTCTTGAAGAGATCTCTAGTGTTTCCCATTCTATTGTTCTCATTTATTTCTTTGGACTGATCACCAAGGAAGGCTTTCTTCTCTCTCCTTGCTATTCTTTGGAACTCTGCATTCCAGTGGATATATCTTTCTTTTTCCCCTTTGCCTTTAACTTCTCTTCTTTTCTCAAGTATTTGCAAGGCCTCCTCCAGCAATCATTTTACCTTTTTCCATTTTTTTTCTAACTTGGGGATGGTCTTGATCACTGCCTCTTGTACAATGTCATGAACCTTTGTCCATAGTTCTTCAGGCACTCTATCAGATCTAATCCCTTGAATCTATTTGTCACTTCTAGTGTATAGTCATAAGGGATCTGATAAGGTCATACCTGAATTGCCTAGTCGTTTCCGCTACTTTCTTCATTTTAATTCTGAATTTTACAACAAGGAGCTCATGATCTGAACCACAGTCAGCTCCCAGTCTTGTTTTTGCTGGCTGCATAGAGCTTCTCCATCTGAGGCTACAAAGGATATAATCAATCTGATTTCAGTATTGACCATCTGGTGATATCCATGTGTAGAGTCGCCTCTTATGTTGTTGGAAGAGTTTTTTTTTTTTTTTATTGACTAGTGCGTTCTCTTGGTAAAACTGTTAGCTTTTGCTCTGCTTCATTTTGTACTCCAAGAGCAAATCTGCTTGTTTCTCCAGATATCTCTTAACTTCCCACTTTTGTGTTCCAGTCCCCTATGATGAAAAGGATCTTTTTTTTCTTTTTATGGTGTTAGTTCTAGAAGGTCTTGTCAGTCTTCATAGAACTGTTCAACTTCAGCTTCTCCAACATTAGTAGTTGAGGCATGGATTTGGATTACTGTGATATTGAATGTTTTGCCTTGGAAACTAACAGACCATTCTGTCGTTTTTGCAGTTGAACTCATGTGTCTGGTCTTGCTCTGATGGACGGGGCCATGTCCAGCAAATCTTTAATCCAGTGTTCTGACGGGCGGGACTCTGTTCCCTGCTGCTTGGCCTGGGCGGGGTGATGGCAGCCTTCTTCCAAAGAGCTTATGCCAGCACCGTTGCAGTCAGTGCCCCTGACCCCATGTCAGGCCACTGTCAACCCTCACCTCTGCCGAAAACTCCTGGACACTCACAGGCAAGTCTGGCTCAGTCTTTTGTGGGTTCACTGCTCCTTTCTCCTGGGTCCTGTTTCCCACAAGGTTTTATTTGTGCCCTCCAGAAGACCGTAACCCAGTCCTGTGGAAGTTCTGTAATCAAATCCTAGTGGCCTCCAAGGTCAAATTCTCTGGGGTTCTCAGTCCCTTTGCTGGATCCTCTGGTTGGGAAATCTGTTGTGGGTCATAGAAATTTCAAAAATTCCAAGAACTTCTTTCGTATAATTTTGCTCCAATTTGTGGGTTGTGTGCTCGGTGGCTCTATGGTGGGGCTGATGGCAACCTCCTCCAAGAGGACTTACGCCACACCCGGAGCCTCCTAGGTCTGCTGCAGCCACTGCTGACCCGTGCCAATGCAGGAGACACTCAAACACTCAAAGACAAGTCTGGCTCAGTGTCTGTGGGGTCACTGGGTACTGGTGTGCACAAGGTTTTGTTTGAGCCCTCTGAGCATCTCTGGTGGGTATGATGTTTGATTCTAAATGCGATTTCACCCTTCCTAGCTCCATCTTATTTTACTCTTGGATGTGGGGTATCTTTTTTGGTGGGATCCAACATTCTCCTTTTTCACCTTTCTTTTTTCACAGCTTATTTGTAAGGCCTCCCCAGATAGCCAATTTGCTTTTTTGCATTTCTTTTCTATGGGGATGCTCTTGATCCCTGTCTCCTGTACAATGTCACGAACCTCATTCCATAGTTCATCAGGCACTCTATCTATCAGATCTAGGCCCTTAAATCTAGTTCTCACTTCCACTGTATAATCATAAGGGATTTAATTTAGGTAATACCTGAATGATCTGGCGGTTTCCCTACTTTCTTCAATTTAAGTCTGAATTTGGCAATAAGGAGTTCATGATCTGAGCCACAGTCAACTCCTGGTCTTGTTTTTTTGACTGTCTAGAGCTTCTCCATGTTTGGCTGCAAAGAATATAATCAATCTGATTTTGGTGTTGACCATCTGGTGGTGTCCATGTGTAGAGTCTTCTCTTGTGTTGTTGGAAGAGGATGTTTGCTATGGCCAGTGTATTTTCTTGGCAAAACTCTGTTAGTCTTTGCCCTGCTTCATTCTGCTTCCCAAGGCCAAATTTGCCTGTTACTCCAGGTGTTTCTTGACTTCCTACTTTTGCATTCCAGTCCCCTATAATGAAAAGGACATCTTTTTTGGGTGTTAATTCTAAAAGATCTTGTAGGTCTTCATAGAACCGTTCAACTTCAGCTTCTTCAGCGTTACTGGTTGGTGCATAGACTTGGATTACTGTGATACTGAATGGTTTGCCTTGGAAACAAACAGAGATTATTCTGTCGTTTTTGAGATTGCATCCAAGTACTGCATTTTAGACTCTTTTGTTGACCATGATGGCTACTCCATTTCTTCTGAGGGATTCCTGCCCGCAGTAGTAGATATAATGGTCATCTGAGTTAAATTCACCCATTCCAGTCCATTTTAGTTCACTGATTCTTAGAATGTCAATGTTCACTCTTGCCATCTCTTGTTTGACCACTTCTAATTTGCCTTGATTCATGGACCTGACATTCCAGATTGCTATGCAGTGTTGCTCTTTACAGCATCAGACCTTGCTTCTATCACCAGGCATATCCACAGCTGGGTATTGTTTTTGCTTTGGATCCATTCCTTCATTCTTTCTGGTGTTATTTCTCCACTGATCTCCAGTAGCATATTGGGCATCTACTGACCTGGGGAGTTCCTCTTTCAGTATCCTATCATTTTGCCTTTTCATACTGTTCATGGGGTTCTCAAGGCAAGAATACTGAAGTGGTTTGCCATTCCATTGTCCAGTGGCCCACATTCTGTCAGACCTCTCCACCATGACCCACCTGTCCAGTTGCCCTGTGGGCATGGCTTGGTTTCACTGAGTTAGACAAGGCTGTGGTCCTAGTGAGTAGATTAGCTGGTTTTCTGTGAGTATGGTTTCAGTGTGTCTGCCCTCTAATGCCCTCTTGCCACACCTACCATCTTACTTGGGTCATGTATAGATGTGAGAGTTGGACTGTGAAGAAGGCTGAATGCTTAAGAATTGATGCTTTTAAACTGTGGTGTTGGAGAGGACTCTTGAGCGTCCCTTGGACTGGAAGGAGATCCAACCAGTCTATTCTAAAGGAAATCAACTCAGATTTCTTTGGAAGGAATGATGCTGAAACTCCAGTACTCTGGCCACCTCATGTGAAGAGTTGACTCATTGGAAAAGACTGTGATGCTGGGAGGGATTGGGGGCAGGAGGAGAAGGGGATGACCGAGGATGAGATGGCTGGATGGCATCACTGACTCAATGGATGTGAGTCTGAGTGAACTCTGGGAGATGGTGATGGACAGGGAGGCCTGGCATGCTGCCATTTATGGTGTCACAAAAAGTCGGACATGACTGAGCCACCGAACTAAACTTAACTGAACATTCTCCTGTTGTTGTTCAGCAGCAAGTTGCAGTTTTGGAGTTCTTACAAGAGAAGATGAGCAAACAACCTTCTACTTGGCCATTGCTCTTGTATAGGGATGGGGGTCCCCTAGAAAGTGCAGTGGCTGGGAGCTGGAGTGTAGGGATTGTGGAGCAATCCCAGGGTGAGGGCTGCTGTTGACTGTGGAGAGATGGACAAAAGTGATGTGAGGGAAGAGATTGTGGTGGGAAATGCCTGTGGAGAAAATCCCGGCAGCATGGAAGCAAGGCGATACTGCTGAGTCATGTGTGGGGGATGGAGCCATCACCATCATTAACAAGATACTGTCAATCATGGAGGGATGCTCAGCATCACTAATCACTAGGGAAAGGCAAATCAAAACCACAGTGAGATATCATGACATACTCCCTGTGAAGGCTAGTACCAAAATAAAGCATAAAACAATAGGTGTTGGCAAGGATGTGTAAAAACTGAAATGTTTGTGCACTGATGTAGGAATGTAAAATGCTACAGCCAATGTGGAAAACAGTATTACGATTTCTAAAAAATAAGAAAAACTAACTGTAATTATACCTAAAACGGTTGAAAACAGAGACTCAAACAGGTATTTATGCACTCATGTTCATAGCAGCATTATTCACAAAGGTCAAAAGGTGGAAGCAAAAGCAACCCAAGTGTCCATCAATAACATCAATAGATGAATGGATAAGCAAAATACACAATGGAATATTTTAGTTTGGTTCAGTTCAGCTGCTTAGTCATGTCCGACTCTTTGAGACCCCATGGACTGTAACACGCTATGCTTCCCAGTTCATCACCAACTCCCGGAGCTTGCTCTAACTTATGTCCATTCACTTGGTGATGCCATCCAACCATATTATCTTCTGTTGTCCCCTTCTCCTTCTGCCTTCAATCTTTCCCAGCATCAGCATCTTTTCCAAGGAGCCAGTTCTTCACATCAGGTGGCCAAATTATTAGAGTTTCAGCTTCAGAATCAGTCCTTCCAACGAATACTCAGGACTGATTTCCTTTAGGATGGACTGGTTTGACCTCCATGCAGTCCACGGATGGAATATTATTCAGCCTTAAAATAGAAGGAAATTCTGATGCATTCTTTATATCATGGATAAATTTTGTAGTCATTATGCTAGGTAAGATAAGCCAGACACCAAAGGACAAATACCTTATCATCCCAGTTACGTGAAGTACTTAAGAGTAGTCAGATTCATAGAGACAGAAATTAAGAGAAGCATTATTGGGGGAGGGGAGAAAGGGAAGTTATTTAATGAGTGCAGAGTTTCAGCTCAGGATGATAAAAAATGTTCTGTAACACTATGTTTCAACTGAAGACAATTTTTTATAATAGGCAGATATCATTTTGATCTTTGACATCAGAACATCAGCGTCATCTCACACCAGGAAGCATAGCTATGTCCCCGAGGTTTTTACCACATTTTTTGAAATAAGGGCACAAATCCACTGGCTTCCTGATGATAAAAATGCTAGCTTTTTAAAACACATGCAACTTGATCAAGCATTTATAGGCAGATTCAGTAAAAGGATCTCCATATGCAGTATACCTTGAACATTTCAATATTTTTAGAGATTGTCCAAAATTCTCTTCTTTGGCCTCTTCTTATTGAATCACACCTTGAGAGTAAGGCTGAAAAGAACTGTTTTTTTAAAATCTGAATCAGTTTTAATGACATGGATGAAACTGGAGCCGATTATAAAGAGTGAAGTAAGCCAGAAAAAAACACCAATACAGTATACTGACACATATATATGGAATTTAGAAAGATAGTAATGATGACCCTGTATGTGAGACAACAAAAGAGACACAGAGGTATAGAACAGACTTTTGGCCTCTGAGGGAGAGGGAGAGGGTGGGATGATTTGGGAGAATGGCACTGAAACATGTATACTATCATGTAAGAAATGAAGCACCAGTGTATGTTCAATACAGGATACAGGATGCTTGGGGCTGGTGCACGGGATGATCCAGAGAGATGATATGGGGTGGGAGGTGGGAGGGGGCTTCAGCATTGGGAGATCGTGTACACCTGTAGCTGATTCATGTCAATGTATGGCATAACCAATACAGTATTGTAACGTAGAATAAAGTAAAAAACAAAATTAAAAAATAAATAAATAAAGGTAGTACAACTTTACATTCTACCATGTGAAAAGGGGGATGTGATTCTTGGCTACACATAAAAATGCAGTTTCATGTTTATCCCTTTAAAGTGAACAGTGAAGTCGCTCAGTCTTGTCCCACTCTTTGTGACCACATGGACTATAGCCTACCAGGCTCCTCCTTCCATGGGATTCTCCAGGCAAGAGTACTGGAGAGGGTTGTCATTTCCTTCTCCAGGGGATCTTCCCGACCAAGGGATCAAACCTGGGTCTCTTGCATTCCAGGCAGACACTTTAACCTCTGAGCCACCAGAGAAGCCCTTTAAAGGTGTATTCTTAAACATGGCCTTCTGCTGGAGATGCCTGAGTGTGCTCTGCCTGAGCTGGAGAGGCCAGCCTGCAGCCTGAATCCCTGCGGCCTGGCCTTCTGCCCTGCATGTTCCAGATCCACCAGAAGGCACTGGAGTTGAATAGAAAACCCTGGCCTTCAGTGTTGTCTCAAGTGCCAGTAAGAATAAACCAAAGTCCCTGATATACAACATTTATTCTGGGTTGTGCACAGGGCACTGCTAAGCCTGTCAGTTCCCTGAGTGAAAACTCCTGCCTGAATGAGAGGCACAGGCTACTGTGAGCCTGGCTGTCTCATGAGGAGCCTTTCTGCTTCTCTGCACAACCTTTCTGCTAGCCATCCCTCAAAGGAGTCAGGGCAACTGCCCTCCTTGTTCCCCTCCTTCTGCTCTGAGGGGTCCCCAAAAGTGACCAGGTATGAAAATCAGAGACCCAGCCTGAGGCTATTGAAAGATTTCTTTAAATAAGATTGTACTCCTTAAGATAATAGGCCCGTATTTTTGTGGGAAAAAATGTTTACAGATATGCTATATATGCTTATAGATATTATAAGCACATTTTATAAATTATTTCCATACATTCTCAGTCTATTATGTACCGTAGAATATCAAGCATGTTCCAGGAAAGTAATGGGGAGGGAATATACTTGGGGAGGCTTTTATTAATTCTCCCCCATATGCCTCTCCCAGCTCCCCCTGCCCCCCCCACCCACACACACAGCAGTGAGAGCTCTATGGTGTGATTTTAATTCCACTGTTTAAATGGCAATGGTGTTAATTTGATTCTTTTTAGACACAGGCCTAAAAATCTGTGAGTTTTCATAGTTTTCACTCTAGTTTTCATAGTTAAGTGTAAGTGAGAAACAACCCTCTGTATTCCCAGCATGAAGTATATTTTACACACATTTTTCATTTCTATCTAATCTCTAAAGCTTTGGAGGCAGTGACTGGTGGTGGGGTAGGGGTAGGGACCCAGGTCCATTAGATCAGTCATGGTGGGTGACACCTACACATTACAAAACTAAGTTAGGTAACATCCTCAAAAACTCCTTATAAAGTAGATAGCTATCTAACTGGTTCCTATAGATGGACTACCTTATTTCTCACAGAAGACTGTGAATTATATTCTAATTTTTTTTCCTTTTCCAGATGAGGAAAATTGAGGCCAGAGGAAGGTCATCAACAACAGCAGGTGGGGGAGCTGGGATCTGAGCCCAGGAGGTAGACAATGGTATTCTTGCTGAGGAAAAGCTCGGAAACTATTAACTAATTTCCACTTAGAAGTTAAGAATGCTACTTTTATTGTACATAGACAAACCAAGTTAACTCTCCAAAGTGGATTTGGTGTTTTCATTCAGCCTCTAAGTCGTGTCTGACTCTTTTCGACACCATGGACTTCCCTGGGGTCACCAAGGACAACAGGCCTCCCTGTCCATCACCAACTCCCAGAGCTTGCTCAAACTCATATCCATTGAGTTGGTGATGCCATCCAACCATCTCACCCTCTGTCGTCCCCTTCTCCTCCTGCCTTCAATCTTTTCCAGCATTAGGGTCTTCTCCAGTGAGTCACCTCTTTACATCAGGTGGCCAAAGAATTGGAATTTCAGCTTCAGCATCAGTCCTTCCAATGAATATTCAGGACTGATTTCCTTTAGGATGGACTGGTTGGCTCTCCTTGCGGTCCAAGGGACTCTCAAGAGTATTCTCCAACACCACAGTTCAAGAGTATCAATTCTTCAGCGCTCAGCCTTCTTTATGGTCCAACTCTCACATCCATACATGACTACTGGAAAAACCATAGCTTTGACTATACAGACCTTTGTCAGCAAAATAATGTCTCTGCTTTTCAATACGCTAATAACAAATGAAGCAACTGACAAAGAACTAATCTAAAAATATACAAGCAACTCCTGCAGCTCAATTCCAGAAAAATAAATGACCGAATCAAAAAACAGGCCAAAGAACTAAATAGACATTTCTCCAAAGAAGACATACAGATGGCTAACAAACACATGAAAAGATGCTCAACATCACTCATTATCAGAGAAATGCAAATCAAAACCACAATGAAGTACCGTTTCACTCCAGTCAGAATGGCTGTGATCCAAAAGTCTACAAGCAATAAATGCTGGAGAGGGTGTGGATAAAAGGAACCCTCTTACACTGTTGGTGGGAATGCAAACTAGTACAGCCACTATGGAGAACAGTGTGAAGATACCTTAAAAGCTGTTGTCTTATGACCCAGCAATCTTACTGCTGGGCATACACACTGAGGAAACCAGAATTGAAAGAGACACGTGTACCCCAATGCTCATTGCAGCAGTTACAATAGCCAGGACATGGAAGCAACCTAGATGTCCATCAGCAGATCAATGGATAAGAAAGCTGTGGTACATATAGGCAATAGAGTATTACTCAGCCATTAAAAAGAATACATTTGAATGAGGTAGATGAAATTGGAGCCTATTATACAGTGAACTAAGCCAGAAAGTAAAACATCAATAAAATATACTAAAGCTTCCCTGGTAGCTCAGAGGTTAAAGCGTCTGCCTGAAATGCAGGAGACCTGGGTTCAGTCCCTGGGTAGGGAAGATCCCCTGGAGAAGGAAATGGCAACCCACTCCAGTACTCTTGCCTGGAGAATCCCATGGAGGGAGGAGCCTGGTAGGCTACAGTCCATGGGGTGGCAAAGAGTCGGACACGACTGAGCGACTTCATTAACTTCACTCACTAATGCATATATATGGAACTTAGAAAGATGGTAACAATAACCCTGTATGCGAGACAGCAAAAGAGACACAGATGTATAGAACAGTCTTTTGGACTCTGTGGGAGAGGAAGAGGGTGGGATGATTTGGGGGAATGTCATGGGAACATGTATAATATCATATAAGAAATGAATCTCCAGTCCAGGTTCAGTACAGGATGCTTGGGGCTGGTGCACTGGGATGACCCGGAGGGATGGTACAGGGAGGAAGGTGGGAGGGGGTTCAGGATGGGGAACATGTGTATGCTTGTGGCGGATTCATGTTGATGTGTGGCAGAACCAATACAATATTGTAAAGTAATTAGCCTCCAATTAAAATAAAAATTTTAAATTAAAAATACACTATTTAAGTTTGTCATAGCTTTTCTTTCAAGGAACAAGAGTCTTTTAATTTCATGGTTGAAGTCACCATCTGCAGACCCTCCAGAGATGCTTGGAGGATGCAAACAAAACCTTGTGTGTATTAGGACCAAGGGAAAGGAGGAGTGACCCCCACAAGAGACTGAGCCAGACCTGCCTGAGAGTGTTTAAGTGTCTCCTGTGGAGGCATGAGTCAGCAGTGACCTGCATGGGGACAGGGGCGCTGGCTGCAGCAGACCAGGGAGGCGTGGCATGCGGCATCAGTCCTCTTGGAGGAGGTCACTACTAGCTCCACCATAGAGCCTCGAACTCTATGGAGCTCCGGAGACAACCCACAAACGGGGGAACAATTATACCAAAGAAGTTCATACACTGTTGTAAAAGTTCTAGGGCCCACAACAGGTTTCCTAACCAGTGTATTGAAGAGCAGAGACAATATTTTGCTAACAAAGTTCTGTATGGTCGAAGCTATGGTTTTTCCAGTAGCGAAATCACTCAGTCGTGTCCGATTCTTTGTGACCCCATGTCTGTAGCCTACCAGGCTCCTCTGTCCATGAGATTTTCCTGGCAATAGTACTGGAGTGGGTTGCCATTTCCTTCTCCAGGGGATCTTCCCGACCCAGGGATCAAACCCAGGTCTCCTGCATTGTAGACAGATGCTTTACCATCTGAGCCACCAGGGAAGTCCTTCCTAATCTGGAAATCCAGCAAAAGACTGAGAGCTTCCAGGGAAATAGACTCTTGGAGGGCACAACAAAGCCTTGTGAACACTAGGATTCAGAAGAAAGGAGCAGTGACCCCACAAGCGACTGAGCCATACTTGCCTGTGAGTGTCCAGGAGTCTGTGGTAGAGGTGTGGGTCAACAGTGGCCTGCGTGGGGTCAGGGGAACTGACTACAACAGTCCTGGGGGCCTTGGGATGCTGGCATGAGGCCTTTTGAAGGAGGCTGACATTACTGCCATTACCCCACCACAGTCTGGCCTCAGGTCAAACTACAGGGAGGGAACACAGCCCACCCATCAGCAGAAAATTGGGTTAAAGATTTACTGAGCATGGACCTGACCACAGAGCAACACCTAGTTTTACCCACAGCCAGTTCCTCCCACCAGGAAGCTTTCACAAATCTCTTACCCTCACCCATCAGAGGGCAGACAGAATGAAAACTACAATCACAGAAAACTAACCAAACTGATCACATGGACCACAACCTAGTCTAACCCAATGAAACTACAAGCCATGCCATGTAGGGCCACCAAGATGGATGGGTCATGGAGTAGAGTTCTGACAAAATTGGTCCCCTGGAGAAGTGAATGGCAAACCACTTCAGTATTCTTGACTTGAAAACCCCATGAACAGTATGAAAAGGCAAAAAGATCGGACACTGTAAGATGAACTCCCCAGGTCGGTAGGTACCAAATATGCTACTGGAGATCAATGCAGAAATAACTCCAGAAGGAATGAAGAGGCTGAGCCAAAGCAGAAACAACACCAGTTTTGGAAAGTAAATTAAAATAATTTAATTACTTTATATATGATGGAATATTGCTCAGCCAAAAGAAGAATGAAATGATGCCATTTGCACCAAAATGAATGGACCTAGACATAATTATACTAAGTGAAGTAAGTCAGACAGAGAAAGATCATTATCATATGATATACTTACATGTGGAATCTAAACATGATGCAAGTGAGCTTATTTACAAAACAGAACTAGACCCATGGACACAGAGAACAGATTGTGGTTACCAAATGAGAAAGATGGTGGGGCAGGTAAACTAGGAGTCTGGGGATGCCATATGTGCACTACTATATATAAAATAGATAAACCACAAGGACATACTGCATGGAACAGAAACCATACTCAATATTTAGTAACAGCATAAAGTGGAAAAGGATCAGAAAGATAATAGATATATATGTATAACCGAATTATTTTGCCGCACACCAGAAACTAACACAATACTGTAAGTCACCTGTGTGTGTGAGTGTGTTAGTTGCTCAGTCATGTCAGACCCTTTGTGACTCATGGACTGTAGTCTGCCAGACTCTGTTCATGGGATTTTTCAGGCACGAATACTGGAGTGGGTTTCCATTGCCTTCTCCAGGCTCTCTTTCCAACCCAGGAATTGAGCCCATGTCTCCCGTGTCCCCTGAATGGCAGGCAGATTCTTCACCTGCTGAGCTATTAGGGAAATCAATACAATGTTGCAAATCAATTATACTTCAATAAAAAATGTTAATTTTTTGGTACCTAGAACAAGTTTATTCTCCGAAGTAGATACAGTAAATTAAAATAATTTAAAGGTAATACTTTAAAAGGTTCCTTAGTGGCTCCTGGTCACCAGAAAGACCAAACCATGCTTAGAAGCTTGGAATTTTTCCATCCCACACCCTCACTTCTCTAGAGAGGATAGAGGGGCTGGAAATGGATTTAAAATTGATTCTACCTACATAAGGAAGCCTCCATAAAAATTCCTAAAATATGGTGTTTGGAGAACTTGTGGGTTGGTGAACATATCTGTGTACTTGGAAGGTAATGCACCCTAGGCTCATAAGACAAAATCTCCTGTGCTTTCGATGCTCCCAGAACTCACCAGAAGTATTTCTTCATCAGGCTGTTTATCTGTATCCTTTCTCATGTGTTTTAATACACTGATGTAAGCAAGTGTTCCCCTGAGTTCCATGAGCTGCTCACTCTAGCAAATTCATTAAATGAGGAGGGGGTTGTGGGAACTTCTGACTACAGTCCAATGGGACAGAAGTTGTGGGCAACCTGGAAACCCACTCCTTGGGATTGGCACCTGAAATAGGGATGGTCTTGTTAAAGTGAACCAAAGAACCCGTGGGCTCTGATGCTATCTACTGGTATACGGGGCCATGTAGGACACCACATACTGAGTTAAGCTGTAGGATACTCAACTGGAGTTTCAAAGTTGCTTGGTGAGGAGAAACCCATGCATATGGTGACCAGAAGCCCCAGATGTGACATTATCTGCGTGGGGGGTATAGGAGACATGCGGGAAGGAAAGGTTGGGTGTTTTCCTAACATGATAAGATGTGCTCCTTATTAATGTATTAAATAAGCTGGCACGCGGTTTAACAACTCCAGCAGTTCTGCAGAACTGACGCTTGTATCAATACTGCATGATAACTATGCCAGCCATGGCTATAGTTGGGCTTTCCTGGTGGCTCGGATGGTAAAGAATATGCCTGCAGTGTGGGAGATCTGGATTCCATCCCCAGATTGGGACGAGCCCCTGGAGGAGGGCATGGCAACCCACTCCAGCATTCTTGCCTGGAGAAGCCTCATGGACAGGGCAGCCTGGCAGGCTACAGTCCATGGAGTTGCAAAGAGTTGGACATGACTGAGCAACTAAGCACATAGCACACCAACCATAATGTAAATGGAAACAGCTAATTGTTATTGGACACAAAAATAACGTAAGATTGCCAAATAAAATACAGTATTTCCAGTCAAATGTGAATTTCAGATAAAAACCAAATAATTTTTTAAACATAAGTATGTCCCAAATATTGTATGGGGTCTACTTTTACTTAAAAAAATTACTTTGTTTACAAAATTCTACTATATAGCACAGGAAACTATATTCAACTTCTTGTAATAACTTAAAATGGAAAAAATCTGGAAAACATTCTTATACATATAAGAAATACATATGTATTTGTATAACTGAATCACTTTGCTGTATACCAGAAATAGACACAACATTGTAAATCAAATATACTTCAAAAAGAGTAAAATACTTAGGAATATTCCTACCTAAAGAAACTAAAGACCTATATATCGAAAACTATAAAACACTGATGAAAGAAATCAAAGAGGACACTAATAGATGGAGAAATATACCATGCTCATGGGTCGGAAGAGTCAATATAGTGAAAATGAGTATACTACCTAAAGCAATCTACAGATTCAATGCAATTCCTATCAAGCTACCAGCAGTATTTTTCACAGAACTAGATCAAATAATCTCAAGATTTGTATGGAAATACAAAAAACCTCGAATAGCCAAAGCAATCTTGAGAAAGAAGAATGGAACTGGAGGAATCAACTTGCCTGACTTCAGGCTCTACTACAAAGCCACAGTCATTAAGACAGTATGGTACTGGCACAAAGACAGAAATATAGATCAATGGAACAAAATAGAAAGCCCTGAGATTAACCCACACACCTATGGACATCTTATCTTCGACAAAGGAGGCAAGAATATACAATGGAGTAAAGACAGTCTCTTTAACAGGTGGTGCTGGGAAAACTGGTCAACCACTTGTAAAAGAATGAAACTAGACCCCTTTCTAACACCATACACAAAAATAAACTCAAAATGGATTAAAGATCTAAATGTAAGACCAGAAACTATAAAACTCCTAGAGGAGAACATAGGCAAAACACTCTCCTCTCCGACATAAATCACAGCAGGATCCTCTATGATCCAACTCCCAGTATACTGGAAATAAAAGCAAAGATAAACAAATGGGATCTAATTAAAATTAAAAGCTTCTGCACAACAAAGGAAACTAAAAGCAAGGTGAAAAGACAGCCTTCTGAATGGGAGAAAACAATAGCAAATGAAACAACTGACAAACAACTAATCTCAAAGATATACAAGCAACTTATGCAGCTCAACTCCAGAAAAATAGATGATCCAATAAAAAAATGGGCCAAAGAACTAAATAGGCATTTCTCCAAAGAAGACATACGCATGGCTAACAAACACATGAAAAGATGTTCAACATCACTCATTATCAGAGAAATGCAAATCAAGACCACAATGAGGTACCATTTCACACCAGTCAGAATGGCTGCAATCCAAAAGTCTACAAGCAATAAATGCTGGAGAGGATGTGGAGAAAAGGGAACCCTCTTACACTGCTGGTGGGAATGCAAACTAGTACAGCCATTATGGAAAACAGTGTGGAGATTCCTTAAAAAATTGCAAATAGAACTGCCTTATTACCCAGCAATCCCACTGCTGGGCATACACACCGAGGAAACCAGAATTGAAAGAGACACATGTACCCCAATGTTCACTGCAGAGCTGTTTATAATAGCCAGGACATGGAAGCAACCTAGATGTCCATCAGCAGATGATTGGATAAGAAAGCTGTGGTACATACACAATGGAATACTACTCAGCCCTTAAAAAGAATAAATTTGACTCAGTTCTAATGAGATGGATGAAATTGAAACCAATTATACAGAGTGAAGTAAGCCAGAAAGAAAAACACCAATACAGTATACTGACACATATATATGGAATTTAGAAGACAGTAATGATGACCCTATATGTGAGACAACAAAGAGACACAGAGGTATAGAGTGGACTCTTGGACTCTGAGGGAGAGGAAAAGGGTGGGATGGTTTGGGAGAATGGCAATGAAACATGTATATTTTCTTGTAAGAAACGAAGCGCCAATCTATGTTCAATGTAGGATGCAGGATGCATGGGGCTGATGCACAGGATGATTCAAGTAGAGGATGTGGGGTGGGAGGTGGGAGGGGGCTTCGGCATTGGGAGATTGTGTTCACCTATGGCTGACTCGTGTCAAAGTATGGCAAAACAAATACAGTAGTGTAATTAAAAAATAAATAAATTTAATAATAATTAAAAAAATAAAACAACATCAAACTATTAAAAAAAAAAAAACCTTGGTAAGTTCTGTAGACAGTTCTAATATTGTGAATTTTTGCATTTTGTTAGCCTAAATATTGTTCTGTGTTCCAAGTGCTACTTCAATCTGATTCTTCATGTTAATTTGATACTAAAGTTAAAAACAATAAAAACACCTTCAGAAGCCTAAAAAAATAAAAAATAAAAAAAATAAAAATAGACCAAAAGCCACATACACATGTTGCTTATCTGAAGTTCAGATTTAAGCCCACTCTGCTCCTCTCCACTGCCTTGGTGTCTGGGACTCCCTTGCTGGGAGTGCAGGCCGCCCTCCACATCCTGGGAATGAGGGCAGCCCTGGGAAGGCTGAACTTCAGGGTCTCTTCTGCCAACCATGCTACACCTCGCAGGAACTTGATGAGCCCACTGTCTTGTTTGGTGGCCTTCACCTTTGGATTCCTCACTCAGCTGACGTGCAGTTTCCTTTCCAACTAAAACCTCTGCAAGGGTCAGAGGGTTATGTTATTTATGTTTAAATAATTTCCTTGATAGCTCAGTTGGTACAAAATCTGCTTGCAATGCAGGAGACCCCAGTTCGATTCCTGGGTTGGGAAGATCTTCTGGAGAAGGGAAAGGCTACCCACTCCAATATTCTGGCTTGGAGAATTCCATGGACTGTGTAGTCCAGGGTGTCACAAAGAGTTGGACACGACTGAGTGACTTTCACTTTCAACGTTTAAACATGAGTATGTCCCAAATACTTACTGGGGTGCGTGCTCTTTTCTCTCCCAGTCTGGCTCTCCAAGGACTGGTCCTGGACCTGGGAAGAGGGCTATGGGAATCTTTAGAATGTGTCCTAATCACCCTGCTGCCTTGCTCAAGAGGTGAAATGCACTCTCCTAGGGACCCTGACCTCAAATGAAAGGGACTTCAAGTGTGCAGAACTTTAAGGTAAATCTGAAGACTTAATGTTTAGGTTTTGTAAAATGTCTCTGTTGCATATATGTGAAGCAAAAGAAAACTCGGCAGGCACCTGAGGGAGGGGTACTTTGCTGAGTTAGAGGAAGGATATATTCCTGAAGTCTTTTTCCTGCCTTCCTCTCTGCCTCTCCTGCCACCCCAGGTCTTGTGAATGACAGAATTTAGTGTAAAGGCCACCCATCGCCCTTGGCATGCTAAGGTATAAAGGAAGAGAATTTAAAGCATATCCTAAGAACACAATAATGAAACATCACTAGTGAACAAGATAGTGATAGATTCGCTGTCACCCCATGAGTGTCCAAATTTATTACAAAGAAACACATTTATGGGAGTGCCAAAATCACAACTGGCTGGTGAACAACCACCTACTGGAGGACATTGGAACCCACGAGAGAAAAGTTACCCCACATCCAAAGGGGACCCACTAACTGGAGAATAATAATTCAAAGAAGTTCTCCCACTGCAGTGAAGGTTAGGAGCCCCAGATCAGGCTTCCCAGCCTGGGGACCCAAAAGGGACTGGGAATCCCTAGGGAATTTGACCTTAAAGGCCAGCGGGATTTGATTACAAGACTTCTGCCGGACTGGGGGAAACAGACTCCAGTATTGGTGGGCACAAACCCTTGTGCACACCAAGACTCAAGGAAAGGAGCAGTGTCTCCACAGGAGACTGAACCAAAACTATCTGTTAGAGTTGGAGGGTCTCCTGTGGAGGCATGGGTTGGAAGAGGCTCACCATGGGGACAAAGGGACTGACAATAGCAGTCTGGGAAGGTCCCCTATGGCGTAAACCCTCTCAGAGGTTGCCATCAACCCAGCCATAGAGCCCACTGATACCAGGGCTGGGTCGCCTCAGACCAAATCACTATCAGGGAGGAAGCACAACCCCACCCATCAGCAGATAATTGAATTAAACTTTACTGAGAAAGCCCTTAGTTTGAACATTCTTTGACATTGCCTTTCTTTGGGAATGGAATGAAAACTGACCTTTTCCAGTCCTGTGGCCACTGCTGAGTTTTCCAAATTTGCTGGCATAAGGTGCAGCACTTTCACAACATTATCTTTTAGGATTTGAAATAGCTCAACTGGATTTCCATCACCTCCACTAGCTTTGTTCGTAGTGATGCTTCCTAAGGCCCACTTGACTTTGCACTCTAGGATGTCTGGCTCTAGTTGAGTGATCACATCATCATCGTTATCGGAGTCATGAAGATCTTTTTGTATAGTTCTTCTGTACATTCTTGCCACCTCTTCTTAATATCTTCTGCTTCTGTTAGGTCCATACCATTTCTGTCCTTTATTGAGCCCTTCTTTGCATGAAATATTCCCTTGGTATCTCTAAGAGATCTCTAGTCTTTCCCATTCTATTGTTTTCCTCTATTTCTTTGCATTGATCACTGAGGAAGGCTTTCTTATCTCTCCTTGCTATTCTTTGGAACTCTGAATTCAAATACGTATATATCTTTCCTTTGTTCCTTTGCCTTCAGCTTCTCTTCTTTTCTAAGGTATTTGTAAGGCCTCCTCAAAAATCATTTTGCCTTTTTGCATTTCTTTTTCTTGGGGATGGTCTTGATCACTGCCTCCTAAACAATGGCATGGAAACTCCATCCAACAATACTTGAACCGTGAACTTCCAGATGTTCAAGGTGGATTTAGAAACAGCAGAGGAATCAGAGATCAAACTGCCAACATACACTGGATCATGGTAAAAGCAAGAGAGTTCCAGAAAAACATCTACTTCTGCTTTATTGACTACGCCAAAGCCTTTGACTGTGTGGATTACAACAAACTGTGGAAAATTCTTAAGAGATGGGAATACCAGACCACATCACCTGCCTCCTGAGAACTCTGTATGCAGGTCAAGAAGCAACAGTTAGAACTGGACATGGAACAACAGACTGGTTCCAAATTGGGAAAGGAGTACGTCAAGGCTGTATACTGTCATCTTGCTTATTTAACTTATATGCAGAGTACATCATGTGAAATGCTGTGCTAGAAGAAGCACAAGCTGGAACTGAGATTGCCTGGAGAAATATCAGTAACCTCAGATTTGCAAATGACACCACGCTTATGACAGAAAGTGAAAAAGAACTAAATAACCTCTTGATGAAAGTGTAAGAAGAGAGTGAAAAGTTGGCTTAAGGGATAGGATGGGGAGGGAGGTGGAAGGGGGATTCAGGATGAGGGGACACATGTACACCCATGGCTGATTCATGTCAATGTATGGCAAAAGCCACCACAATATTGTAATTAGCCTTCAATTAAAATAAACAAATTAATTTTTTTAAAAAACTGACTTAGAACTCAACATTCAGAAAACTAAGATTATGGCATCTGGTCCCATCACTTCATGGCAACTCACTGGGTAAACAATGGAAACAGTGACAGACGTTATTTGCGGGGGGGGGGGGTGGCGTGGGGACTCCAAAATCGCTGCAGATGGTGACTGCAGCCATAAAATTACAAGATGCTTGCTGCTTGGAAGAAAAGCTATGACCAATCTAGACAGCATATTCAAAAGCAGAGACATTACTTTGCCAACAAAGGCCGTCTAGTCAAAGCTATGGTTTTTCCAGTGGTCATGTATGGATGTGAGAGTTGAACTATAAAGAAATCTGAGCATTGAAGAATGATGCTTTAGAACTGTGGTGTTGGAGAAGACTCTTTAGAATCCCTTGGACTGCAAGGAGATCAGACCAGTCAGTCTTAAAGGAAATCAGTCCTGAATATTCATTGGAAGGACTGATGCTGAAGCTGAAACTCCAATACTTTGGCCACCTGATGTAAAGAGCTGACTCATTGGAAAAGACCCTGATGCTGGGAAAGATTGAAGGCAGGAGGAGATGGGGCCGATAGAGGATAAGATGGTTGGATCACATCACTAACTCAATGGACATGAGTTTGAGTAAGTTCCGGAAGTTGGTGATGGACAGAGAAGCCTGGCGTGCTGTAGTCCATGGGATCACAAAGAGCTGGACATGACTGAGCGACTGAACTGAAGACCTTGATGAATTATTCTTTGACTTAAGGGAATGCTGTGGCTCTTTTGTTCCTCTATCCAGACCACTAACACTTTCTCCATCTAAGTGATAAAGCTGTGTGGTTTTCTTACTATTGTGTGTTCACTGGAACAGTACTTTTAACCTCTCTTAAGAACTTTTCCTGTGTATTTACAACTTGGCTAACTGTTTAGCATAAGAGGTCTACTACTTCTTGGACTATATTGGATTTTGGCATGCCTTCCTCAGTAAGCTTAATCATTTCTAGCTTTTGATTTGAAGTGAAACATGCAACTCTTCTTTCACTTGAACACTTAGAGGCCATTGTAAAGTTGTTAATTGGCCTAATTTCAGTACTGTTGTGTCTTAGGAAATAAGGATGTCTGAGGAGAAGGAGAGAAACGGGAACAGCTGGTCAGCAGAACAGTCAGCAAACACATATCATTTATTAATTAAATTCGCTGTCTTATGTGACTGTATTTCAAGGTCCCCCTCCAGAAAAGAATTATAACTGTAACATCAAAGATCACTGACCACAGATCACCATAACATATATAATTTAAAAAGATTTGGAATATTGCTAGAATTACCAAAAGTGACAGAGGCAAGAAGTGAGCAAATACTATTGGAACAAATGACATCTAAGACTTACTTGATACAAGGTTGCCACAAACCTTCAATTTGTAAAAAAATGCACTTATCTATGAAACACAAAAAGCAAAGTGCAATGAAAGAAGACCTGCACATAAACCACTGAAGATCTGGTGGGAGCTACCAAGGTTCTCCTTAAGCTGATTGAGCTGGCACCTTACTGTTTCAGAGGAGCCTCTGACTCAGAGACACTACATGTCTTCATGCCAATGCTATTTCACTTCCACAGAAAAGAAATGTCTAGTCTGTGGTCTGCTTTCTCTTTTTTATGTTCATTCTTTCTATTTATTGACTCCTTTTCCTCTGAAAATGTGCTATCCCCCTCATTCCCTCAAGCCCTTCTTGCCTCTTTCTCCTCTTACATTATATTTCTAAAATCTTCCTTGGAGACAGACACTAAGTTTGCAAAGACAGCATAACAGAGTTCTTGTTTACAGTGCAGCACAGAAGCCAGAACCAGGCAATGATTCCAGATGGGGTGAGAACACACATACAGACGGTCACGCGGGTCTCCAGAACCAGGTGATGATTCGAGACGGGGTGGGAAGTCCTGTAAAGATGGTCACATGGGCCTCCAGATCCAGGAGATGTTTCCAGATGTGGTGGGAATGCCCGTACAGATGGTCACACGGACCTCCAGAGCCAGGTGATGATGCCAGACGGGGTGGGAAAGCCTGTACAGATGGTCACACGGGCCTCCAGAGCCAGGTGATGATGCCAGACGGAGTGGGAACGCCCATACAGATAGTCACACTGGCCTCCAGAGGCAGGCGATGATGCCAGATGAGGTGGGAATGCCCGTACAGGTGGTGACATGGGCCTCCAGAGCTAGGTAATGTTCCAGACGGGGTGGGAATGCCTGTACAGGTGGTCACACGGGCCTCCAGAGCCAGGTGATGATTCCAGATGGTAGGAACGCCCCATACAGACAGTCATATGGGCCTCCAGAACCAGGTGATGATTCCAGACGGGGTGGGAATGCCCGTATAGGTGGTAACATGGGCCTCTAGAAGCAAGACCAGCTGAGGGAAACAGGTGCAAGTGGCCTGGAGAAGACAGTGTGAAGGAAAGTTCTAGAGAGAGATGCTCTGTGAGGTGACTTGGGAGAGTAAGGAAGCAAGGACTCTCCAAGGAGTGAGAAGAGCCCCTTCAGAATCCTTTGAAGAGAAGAGCCCCTTCAGAATCCTTTGAAGAACCTCAGCCTTTTTGCTATGTCTGCCTCCAACCCTGCACTGAAATCACTCTTGAAAATATATTGAGAATTTATCATTGGCCAAATGGATGTTTTTTCAGGTATATTTCTGCAGACTCCCCAGCAGGCTGAAGGGTAGGCTGGGCCTTGCTTCCGAGAGGCCTTGTCCCATCAGCGTCGTGGGTGCTCTTCCCTGCCCTCTCCTTGCCAGCTTGCTTCTGAGCCTCATCAAGTGTGGTACCCTCTTCCTTGGCCCCACTGATGGCCACTTCAGCCCCCACTGTGATGACTGGACTGATGGCAAGGTGCCTCACCTGCCAGGAGGGGCCTGAGGGCCTGGGCACCCCAGCCGGGCTTCTCCTGCAATGCTCTGCTCCACCAATAACCTGTCCTGGAACCTTTCATTCTGTCAACTCATGGGGCGAGGTGTTCACCAAATCCCATTCCCTTTATCTCAGGAATGTCTCTCAAAGCCATCATTATTTCTCCACTCAGCATCACAGGAGATGCGGAGACTTCCTCCCTATCTGCTGTCACCAGGACACCAGCAGAATTATCTTTCTGAAACACAATTCTGGTGTCTCTTCCCTATCTTAAAGGGCATCTCACAGCAGAGTTCAATCTATAGAATGTGGTTGAGCAGGCCCTTTGAGCGATCCATATGGTTTCAGACACATATGAAAGGCCGGGTAACATCATGGTTTGGGAGACGGAATGGGGAAAGGACCAGGTCAGCTCAGCAGAGCAGCCCCCAGGGCAAACCTGTGATGCATGCATCCCCCTCAGGTGTGACCACTCTGCTTCCTGACTGTGTCTTGTTATTAGTGCTTCAGGTGGAGGTTCTGCCACTGAAGGAGACACTGACTGCAGAACCCATGCCAGTGAGGTGGATGTTACCAAGAGCGATACAGAAACCTCATTGTTTTAAGCCCCTGCAATCCTCGAGATGTTGTTACTCGGTATAGCCCAGCCTGTCCCAATAGACACATCAGAGAAAAAAACAGAGCTGGACAGCAGTTAAAGTGGTAAAATTAGAATTTACTCAGGAGCTATGGCAAGAAGGGAAAGGAGACATCAGTACAGAACCAGGTGCAGTTCTGAACATAGCAGAGCCAAGGGACTGTTGGGGTCAGAGGACACAGTTGCTAACAGGAGACAAGGGTGGGGAGATGCTGGTGAAACCAGCCTTACAGGATCCTTGCTGAGGGTGTGCCAGATGAAGCAGAAGTCCTTGGGAGGTGTGTGCTGGGGTGGGGGTGGGTGGGCAGGGGGTTGACGAATCTGGTGAGATTTCAAGTGTGACCAGGTGTTGAGGGTGGGAGATGCTGGCTTAACTGACCAATCAGTCATCTTACTAAAATCTGGCCCTTAGGATCATGCCAAATGGAGGGCCTAGTTGAAGAAGAGCTCAGAGTTGCCAATGGGAGTTGGCCAAGCAGAGACTGTTAGTATGCCTTGTTCTAACCCCCAGTAACACTTGTCAGCCTCGCTCTGTTCTCCTCTGGTAAAGTCCTTCTCCCTCCGTGTGTCATTTCTCCCCTTGAAATTCCCATGACAGTTGAGCCTCCTCACAGTAGCATCACCCCTTGTGCATACTTCACAGGGCACTTTTCATTTTGAATTGCAATGAGCTGCTTCCTGACTGTATAACCCTGTCCCTGTAACCCTTGCCAAGAACCCTTCTCATTATCAGCACTCGAAGGGCTTCCAAGTATAAGAAGTCCTCTTCATAAGCACCATCTCAAAGCCTCTGCTCAAAAGTTTCTATTTCATCCAATTTTGCTGATCAACTTCTTAAGTCTTCCTCAATTACTTCTGGAAATTTGTAGTCAGTCTAAAACTTGCTGCCAAGTAAACTGCTTTTACTTTCAAACAAATTGAAAGTATTGAAAAAAAAAATCTGGGCTTACATAATGGATTGTTGAGGGAGGGAAATATGATGCACATACAGTTGTTTTCTTCACCCCAAGTTCTTTTGGAAGCTTTCAAGGCTCTTGAGACACGCAGCCTGACAGCTCTGTGAGGGGATGAAATGCATTTACTCCTTCTTGTTTCCAGGCAGCTAGCACAAGGCCCAAGGTGGAGCAGGTGCTCAGCCGATATTCTCTGAACTGAATTTAGTGAGTACAAAAACAGTGCCTATTAAAATAAAAATTCTGCTTCCTTTTCACTCCTAACAGCTCTGTCCTGAACAAAGTCTTTTTATTCTTCAACTTCTGGAACCAAATACAGGGAGGGCACTCTATTTGTTTTGAAAATGGTGTACTGAGTGCCTTTGGGAGCTACATTAAAAGAAGGAAAGAGAGGGAAGGGGAGGAGGGGGGGAAGGGAAGGGGGGAAGAGGCAGCGAAGAGAGACAGAAGATGATGCTGATAATAATGCACAACAGAAAACTGAGGGGAAAGCGTTAAGCATCCCTGCCCAAGCTGGTGCGTCTCACGGCGTGAGCTCGGATGTGCCGGGCCCTCGTCATCTGCAGCCCTGCAGGGCCCTGGGAGCTGGTGCTGCTCCTGCGGTGATGACGGGGACAGGCGGGTCAGCCAGGCAGCTGGCCTGGGGCTGAGGCCCTGCGTGGGAGCTAGGGCAGCCTGACCCACGGAGTGCACTCTGTGGGTTCTGACACCTCCACTGCTCCAGAAATGAGGCTATGGTTGCCAGGTTCTGGCTTCCAGCTGGAGGTTCCAGTCTGCAGCGGAGAGGCTGCTGTGAAGCCTCATCATGGTGGAAGTTGGCTCACCCACCCATCTCTGAGGAAGAAGGAAAGGCTGGTGCCATGACTCCTTTGAGCTTCCGTGCCTGTAGCCAACCTCCCTTATCCCCCTGCCCCATCTCCGCCCCCGCCGCAGGCCAACCTGCTCCAGCTGGTCCTGAGGTGGCTGGCAGAACTTGTTTTAAACCCAGGGTCCAAAGCTTGCAGTGGTCCATGGCACTGAGGAGAAGCAAGTGGTCACTCCCAGCTTTTGCTTTTTCTGAGGTATACTTTTCCTACAGTAAAATGAACAGATTTTAGTGGACAGTTCTTTAATTTTTGTAAAGACATAACCATACTCCAGAGGTCCCCACTTGCCTACCCTTATCACTGAACAAATTTCTGTGTCTGTTCTTGAATCTCAGTTTAGTATCTGACTTCTTATCAGTGAAATATTTTGAGGTTTATGCATGTTGCTAATGTGTATCAATAATGCTATTCTTGTTGCTGGGTTGTGTTCCGTCCCATGATTCTGTCATCATTCTCTGGATGATGAACATTTTGAGTTTTCCAGTTTGAAGCTATGATAAACAACCTGGCTAGAAATATTTCTGTGCGGCTCTTATTGGGAGTGTGTATTTTTATTTCTCTTAGGTCAGTGACACTGCTGACAGGTGGGGTGATAGGGTAAGAAACCATCAAACTGCTTTCCAGAGGGGTTGTGCCGTTTCACACTCTCTCCAGTAGTGTGTTAGTTTCCAGGGTGATCTCAATCCTAGCCAGATTTTGGAGTTATAAGTCTTTTCAACTTTAGACATTCTAGTGGTGTGAAGTGGCATCTCATAATGTCATTGACATTTTACTGATATGTAAGATATCGACCTCCTATTTATATGTTCAGTGGTTATTTGTGTACTACCTTCTGTAAAGTATTTATTTAAGTCTTTTGCTTAATTTTCAAAAGAGAAATTAAGTTCTTTATCATTGAGTTATCATAGTTCTTTGTATATTCTGGATACAAGTACTTTGTGGAATATGTATTATAAATATTTCATCTCCTTTTGGGTCTTTTCTTCTTTGTGGCTCAGCTGGTAAAGAACCCACCTGCAATGTGGGAGACCTGGGTTTGATCCCTGGGTTGGGAAGATCCCCTGGAGAAGTGAAAGGT
Organism: Nanger dama; assembly: GCA_917880005.1. NCBI lineage: Eukaryota > Metazoa > Chordata > Mammalia > Artiodactyla > Bovidae > Nanger > Nanger dama. The sequence goes on along the minus strand of CAKJTW010000044.1, from coordinate 2,225,087 downwards.
TATCCGCTCCAGTATTCTGGTCTGGAAATTTCTATGGACTGTATAGTCCATGGGGTCACAAATAGTCAGACACGACTGAGCAACTTTCACTTTACACTTACAGTTTTTGCCTCCTTGAAACATTCTTGCTTTCAAACAGGGGCAAAAGCAAGGGCCACTTTGCTTCTAGCCTCTAGCTTCTGTGATCCAGTGGCTAGGACTCTTGGTTTCCATCCAGGTTACCAAGGTTTAATTTGTAGGCAGGGAACCAAGATGTCTCTTCAGGACTGCTCGCTGCTGCCCTCTGAGATCACTCCCACTGGACTGGTAAACTTGGACAGTCTGGAGTTAAGTGGGGAGGATTCCCCTGGGAGGAGGGGGCTTGGTGGGGAGAGAAGGCATCGTGGCAGACAGAGCATATTCTTGGCTATTGTGTCTCTAGTACACAGAGATGACGAGATCTGAGAGGCCCTTGCAGAAATCAGAAGGAACTCTAGAAACCGGACCGAATCCCAGAGTGAAGGCGGAGCTCATTTGACATCAATGGTCTGCCACAGATGATGGACTTGATTTCTCCTGAATGCCATGTTCCTTGAACTAAAGTGTTGAATAAACAAGTCCCCATTCAAGATAATTGAGATTGAAGACAGTGAAATTCAGTTTTTGCATTTGTTTTTAGTGTGGGAAACAGAGAACTTCACAGGAATAAACCCACAAGACTAGTGTGTTGAGACCTATCCTTGACTGCTGTTTCAGAAGGCCTCTTGGTTTTAACCACTGGGACCTGGGGATGATGAAGCTCAGAAGAGTTCTCCAAAGAATGCTGCCATGGGTCCATCTCAGTGTTTCAGGAGAAGGTCCACAGGCTAAACGGAAGAGGAGCTAAGTTCTGCAGTGTCTTCATGGTGAGCTGTGGACAGCTTGTGGCATCTTCTTTGTCTCATCATCATCCGTAACTTTCCATACGATCACTGAAACTTGCTGTTGGTTTGCAGATCTCTTTTCTCCAAGACTTGCATTTGATTGGAAGGAAAAAGCTAGGGGGGATAAACACCTTCATATTTCTTCTCGGGATGTTGCAGATAAACACATGTATATCAGGAAAGGGTCATCACTCCCTTCTCCCTGACCTTTCCTGGGTGGGCCTTCTCTCTGAGAGGAGAGATGGTTTAGGACAGAAGCTATTTCCTGAGAAGCACAGTAGAAAAAAACAAGTCCTTTGAGTCCTTGCTTTGATTCCTGCAAGTGGTGTGATTTTGTATGAGTTACTTAACACAGATGTCATGATGTATCCTCATCCACACATCAGAAGTAATTATATCTTTACCTGTTCAGGAGAATACTATAAGAATGAAATGAAATCATTTGGAGATGGACTGTTTCGTGGGACCCACACAGAAATCACTACCAAATCCATTCACCTATCAATCTATCTGTCCCCCTTCTTTCTTTTGTGTGTGTGTATATCCATCCATTCATCTGTCCATCGGACTCCCCATCTTCTACTCACCACTTAGCTCTCAACATCAGGCAGACAGCAGACTCCAGACCCTGGGATGATATGTCAGCTATCTAATGGCATCACTGACCCAATGGACACAAGTTTGAGTAAGCTCTGGGAGTTGGTGACAGACAGGGGAGGCCTGGCATGCTGCAGTCTGTGGGGTTGCAAAGAGTTGGACATGACTGAGCGACTTAACTGAGCTGAACTGAATGGCATAAAACTGCCAGCCATGGTCAGAGGACTTACTAAAAGTGGAAGCAATATGATTAATAAACTGTTTGGCAGGTATCAAGGAAAAAGTTGCCTCAATGGTCATCAGACCTGGGATGTTTTAGTAGCTCTGGGAGATTTGCCGAAGCACCACTTTTCAGTGCGTCTGCTGGTCTACAAATCCAGTTGACTGTGTTTCCTCTAGGTGCTGATGGCTTGGTTGAAGAGTTCACTCCCAGCTGAGGAAGGAGTAGGTGGGGCAACAATTCTGTGCCTGATGTTGAATTAGGGAGAACCACTGCCAAAAATGCCTTCATGGCAAAAAATGACAAACCCACAGGCACACTAAAAATCACCATATATCACAACTTCTCTGCAATACTTCCAGAATTTAAGCTAAAAAATAATCCTCCAAAACAGAGCACTTATTCAGTGGCAAAGCTGGTTAATAGTTAACTGTCTCCCTCCAAGTAACAGCGCATTGCTGTTACGCAGGGGCCTGAAGCCTAAGGCTCTCCTCTCCTTGCTCTTTGTCCACATCTCTCCCATACCTACTTGGAATAAGCTTCTCTTCTGTGCACACAGCAGAGCTGTGTATTGTTCCTTAGAACCAGCTGCTTCTCTCTTACTCCTCTTCCTATGGGAGGTGAAACTCTTATCTTCCAGAGTCCTTCTCTTGCCCTGTTTCATCTGCTGAACTGTCCTATTTGATCTTGGGTCCTGTCAAGAGCTCCATCAAGGGACTTCTGCATCAAGTAAGGTCAGATGCTTCCCAGGAAGCAATTCTTACTCAGTCCTGATTGCCTGTTACAATCACCTGGGGCCTAAAAATATCCACCTGCCCAGGTGCTCTGCAACCTCAGATGGGGCCTGCTAAGTTCTAGAAACCCTGTCCTGTTCAGCCCTTCCGTCTTTGTGCTTAACCAACCATGGTTTCTGCCAACAAGACAAACATGTCCAACATGAAAATGAGGTTGCATTCATTTTCAAATTAAGGAGAAAAAACAAAGTGAGTAGAAAGAATTTTCTCAAATTTAAAAATTTTCCTATAAGTTTTCTTAAAACTTTCAAGTCTTTAATACTGCCTATGTGAATTAGAATATGTTGTTGCTCAGTCGTCAAGTTGTGTCTGACTCTTTGCAACCCCCTTCAGCTGCAGCACACCAGGCCTCCCTGTTCCTCACCATCTCCCGGAGCTTCCCCAAGTTCAGGTCCACTGAGTCAATGATGCCATCCAGCCATCTCATTGTCCATCACCCTCTTCTCCTTCTGCCTTCAGTCTTTCCCAGGATCAGGGTCTTTTCCAGTGAGTTGGCTCTTCACGCCAGGTGGCCAAATTTTGGAGCTTCAGCTTCAGCATCAGTCCTTCCAATGAATATTCAGTGTTGATTTTCTTTAGGATTGACTGGTTTGATCTCCTAGCTATCCAAGGGACTCTCAAGAGTCCAACACTACAGTTCAAAAGCATCAATTCTTCAGCACTCAGCCTTCTTTATGGTCCAATTCTCACATCTGTACTTGACTACTGGAAAGATCATAGCCTTTACTATATGGCCCTTTGTCAGCAAAACGATGTCTTGGCTTTTTAATATGCAGTCTAGGTTTGTCATAGCTGTCCTTCCAAGAAGCAATTGTCCTCTAATTTCAAGACTGCAGTCACCATTTGCATTTATTTTAGAACCCAAGTAGAAGAATTAGAATAGAACTAAATATATTGGTTGATTTTGCTTGCATTATGTTTTATTATTTTACATAAGATATAAAAACTCTTCATGATCTTAGAACCCCATATGCTCAGTCAATGGAACACATTTGCAATGATGCTGATACTTGCTTCTGGATGGGATACTGGTCAGGGTCCTCTGAAGAAATAGATCCAACAGGATGGAGGGAGGGGTGAGGAGAGAGAGAAAGAGAAATCCACAGGGAAGGCCTAGAGATGCAGGGAAGCGTTGATGCTGTAGTTCATGTCCAAAGGCCTTCTGAAGGTTGAACTCTTTCTGGCTAAGGACAGTCAGCCTGATCTTTCTTGAGGCCTCAACTGATTGGAGGAGGCCCAGTCACTCCAAAGAAGGACATCTACTTTATTCAAAGTAGTAGTACTGATTTAAAAGCTAACCTTATCTAAAAAGTACCTTCATAGCAACATCTAGACTGGTGTTTGATCAAATGTCTGGGTATCATGGCCCAACCAAGTTGACACATAAAATTACCCATCACAGATAGAACATGTGTGTGCCTCGTACATTACACTCCAAGAAACTGCCTTGGAGTGGGGGAGGAGGGGGTGAATATGTGGGAAGCTACCACCTAAGCTGTGGAGTCCAGGAGAGACCAGAAGAGCTGGAAGGTGCTGTCGAGGGGCGGGGGAGGAAAGGAAGGCGGGCCACAGCCTTGCCATGGAGGGAGTGCTCAGCAACACCAAGGGGCTGCCTTCCCACACACAGAAGGTGGGCTGCGAGGCACCTCCCAGGAGAGTGGAGGCAGCTCACCAGCGTGGGGTCCTCTGGAAGTCGTCACCACACATTCGCAGGTGGTGGTACTGTGATTTTCATCCTCATCTCACAGGTAAAGTTGCTGAAGCACAAAGTGAACCCACCACCCAGGTGCACACAGCAGCCACATGAAGATCCAGAACCAGGGCGAGGGCTCCTGCTCCAGAGTCAGAGATGCTTTCCCTGTTCACCATTCAGCCTCCCTCTGCATGAGAGTGAAAAGAGCCCTAAGAACTCAAGGCTGACATGGTCAGGACCTTGGAGGAAGGAAGTAACAGCTACATTCTTTTCTCACTCAGCCCTAGTGTCTCAGCAAAGGAAAGAGAGCTGCCTTTCCAAGCCCAAGACAAAGGCACCTACTTCTGTGCTTGCTGGCGTTAAGGGGGAGGATCATTTGTCCTGTATCACTTGACAGATTGTGGTTTCAGCGAGAAGATACTGATTGCTCCATACCTGGCCACTCCCCATCACTGGAAATTTCCCAGTGATGGTTTCCCTTCTTGCAGAGGTCCATTTCTTCTTCTCCAAGTCTAGACACCAGTTGTCCCAAGTGAGCACATCTTGAGGAGGACAAGTGTGGTGGCAGCAAGCCGAGGGGAGGCTTCCTGGAGACTCAGGGAAGTGGGAGCTTGTGTCCCAGCCAGCACAGCTTCTCTGCAAACAGCAAGTGCCAGGGGAAGACCAAAAATGCTCTTCACTTTGACAGACCAGCCTGTCTTGTGTTTGCTCAGGGGCTGTCTTGAGTCAGCAGACCTGGTGCTCTCCTTGACACCCACACACCCGCACAGGGAAAGGGAAATAGTCCATTGAAACTGGTGCTCTAAAAGCTCTTGACCTTTGGCTGCTGCAGAGGTTTGGATGTAATTGGGAGGGAAGGGGTGCTGCCTGGTCAGTGGCATTAGAGGTGCAGCCCTGGTGAGGAGTTCACCCCATGGAGTGCAGCATCACTGTCCTGAGAGCTTGGCAGCCACTCGGGTGGAACTCTGTGACCACCCAGACCTGCTGGATCATCACCCGACTTTCCACCGGTGGTGAGTTGTGGGGCCCTAAATGGGAAACCTTAAAAACAAAGGAGCTAGCTTTGCGGTGGAAAACCTAAGATGGCGCCTGGCGGAAGAGATGGGGGCGTGGTCTGTGTTGTTTGTCAACGTTTTTTGATTGGCTCTCTTGATTTCCATGCACATAGACAGTGCGTGATCTCCATAGACTCCTGTTATAATGAAGGCGCATGATGATTTGACCTTTAACGTGATTGGTGCAACTACGGAAAGTCCCTCCTAAAATCCCCCTGCTTGCCTATATAAGCTGGGAGTTTGCAACAATAAAGCGGAACTGCTTCGGCGGAACCCCTGTCACATCTGATTGTCTCTCGCTTGCCGAGGGGCTGGGTTGGCGGACAGCAGGCTCACCTCTCCTTGGGACCCCTCGGCTTTGCTGAGGGAAGTTCCACTGCCTCTCTCTTTCTGCGGAGCGCCCCCTGCAGTGAATTTGCTTGTGGAGTTTGAGAAATACAGCTCTAAAGAGGAGCAAACCTGTTGCTTCCTCAGAAACAGGTGGTGATGAGGGGGAGCTCAAAGCAGGCGCACACATAGGTTTCAGGGAACCAGGGAGAAAAGTGACACAGTCAGGCCTCCTGTCCTCTGCCTGTGCCCTTGGGCCGCGGTCCTGCTGGGAGGAGAGCCAGGGCCCCAGGGTGGGTATGGGACACCCTGCAGGTGCTCAGGCAGTGTCAGGACTTGTGCCAGCTCGGGGTGCCCCTGACAGCCCATCGCCTCCCTCAGCCCTTCCCCTGCTTTGAGTGAAGGGTATGTTTTCATTAATTTGCAAACCATCATACACACTAAATAGCGATTCCTAAATATGCTGCTGACCTCTCCGATTGGTATCCAGATGTGATGATTAAATGACCGCTACAGCAGTGCTTCAAGCAGGGGTGTTCTCAGAGGGCTCGGGTGGAGACGAGGGGAAAGGTGGGGTCAGGAATGCTGTGGGCTTGTGGAAACACTGGTGGGGAAGAGGCTCCCACGCTGCCTGCAGGTGTGTGACCCTGGGGCAGGCTGGCACTCACTAGGCTGGGCCTTGGCTCAAAGGGATGTCCCTGTGCTGAACCTGCCCTAGCCTCCTCCCTGCCCTGATGCTGTGAGTCTGCCTTCTTGAGACCACTGGCAACAGTGTCTGCAGCCGGGCAGACAGGAAGGTTGTCCAACCCACGGAGGCCACGGTCCTGCTCGGACTGTTCTCATGTGGAAGACGGGAACTGTGGCTCTGGGAGCCTGAACCTCGGCCCCTCTCAGAGGACAAGTTACCCTGAAAGAGGACAAACAGGACTTTCAAGAGGGAGGGCCATACCCAGGGACCCCACAACCACACCTGCCTTCTGGATTTGGTGGTGGCCTCCTGGGAACGCCAGACCAGAGTCACAGGAAAGAGGCAACATGTGCCTTTCTCCTAGGTCCTGTGGTCTGGGTGATGGGATTGAGGCCATTCTGGGACTCAGGACTCAGCTACAGATGCCAGCCTCCCCAGGCAGCACAGGAGACCAGGAGGCCTGCCCACTTCCAGCGGGGGCTGCAGAGCCTCAGGAGGATGTGCTGCAAGAAAGACTGTGCACCCTGGGATCTGTACACCCTCCCCGTGGCCACCTTCTAGAACATCAGGCCGTCCATGAGAGACCCAACCTCACCCACCTGTGTGAGGAGAAGGCAGCCTTTCTGGACAGCCAAAGAAGAAAAAGAAAGCATGTTTTGGCAGACGCACTGTCTCAGCCACGCCCTGTCTTACACATATGCACAACCACATAAACACATAATGTCACCCACATTGACATACTTACCACGAGTCACCCAGACAGCTACATTGAGAAACCACATGCCATCCAGTCCACACGTGCTTCCTGAGGCCCCCTGTGGCAGTCAGACAGTGAATGGCACTCCCAGAAGAACGCAAAGGTGAGGCCTGGGGTCTCCAGAGGCTCTGTGCTAACCCTGTATGAGACCATGGAACTGGGCCCTGTGTGCCTGGAAGCTGAGGGTCTGGCTAAAGGGGTGGTTCTGGCTCTACAGGGCTCAGGCTCCTTAACTGACTCAAGCTGACAGAGATGGGTGGGGGAGAATGCAGAGCAAGACCTTTCTGCCCAGCAGTGCCCTGAGGCCCTGCCCAGAGGGAGGGTGCTGAGTGCCTGGCCATGGCTGGCCCGGGTCTGCTTCCCAGGAGTTCCAGTACTCAGCTTTGAAAAAGGTGGCTCCTGGGTTAGGTTCTGTGGTGGACAAATACTGAAAACAGTAGCCACTCAACTCTCCCGACTCTTTTAAGGTCACAGGGTGTACTCAACAGAAATGTAAAAGATTTTGTAATTAAAATGTCAGATTCTTACTGCAAAAACAGCCCAAACAAGGTCCATGCAATCTTTGTGCTAGGTCTCCCTCCTGGACCACGGAGCCCAGCCACAGTCACAAAGATGAAAATGTGGGCGTGGCCAGAACGTCAGCAATCAGACACCCGCCCCTTCACAGGTGGAAGTCCCTCCCTTGGGCAGCCCTGCCTCCCAAACCATCCTTCTCAGCTTGGCACCTAAAAAGTATACTTAGGGAAATTGGTGGTGACAAAAAAAATCTTCTGTTGCCTTCTTGGTTGATATAAAATGGACATCCTATCAGGCATAACAAGGGCTTGTGTGGCCCCACAGTCTGCTGCCCTTTTGTTACCTTGCGAGGTGGTGGACGTGTAGCTTGTCCTGCTCCTAGACTGCAAAGCTCAGCTTCCCCTCCAAAACCTGCCCGTTGTGTGCACTTGTGTGAAGCAGGGATTCATAGATGAGCATCAAGATAGCAGATGTGTTGCTCTACATCTTTCCAACAGAGCTGTCCTTTAACCAGAATCTCTATACTGGGCCAATAGTGAGATCCCGAATTCAAGGAAGGATATTGTCTTTTGCATTGGAGCATCAAATGCTATTCAGTTCAGTTCAGTTCAGTTGCTCAGTCGTGTCCGACTCTTTGCGACCCCATGAATGGAAGCACACCAGGCCTCCCTGTCCATCACCATCTCCCGGAGTTCACTCAGACTCATGTCCATAGAGTCCGTGATGCCATCCAGCCATCTTATCCTCTGTTGTCCCCTTCTCCTCCTGCCCCCAATCCCTCCCAGCATCAGAGTCTTTTCTAATGAGTCAACTCTTCACATGAGGTGGCCAAAGTACTGGAGTTTCAGCTTTAGCATCATTCCTTCCAAAGAACACCCAGGGCTGATCTCCTTCAGAATGGACGGATTGGATCTCCTTGAAGTCCAAGGAACTCTCAATAGTCTTCTCCAATACCACAGTTCAAAAGCATCAATTCTTCAGGGCTCAGCCTTCTTCACAGTCCAACTCTAACATCCATACATGACCACGTCACTATTATGGATCAGAAAAGCTAAAATAAGCTCACTGCAAGCCTTCTAATCTATTTATAAGGCCCCCATGCCTGCCTGATTGTCACTTCCTTTGTGGCCACTGGGGTCACACTGGCGCCCTTGTTATGTATGATAGGTTATATATGATGGGTTTTCTAGGTGGCGCTAGTGGTAGAGAACCCACCTGCTAATGCAAGAGACTAAGAGAAGCACATTTCTTCCCTCAGTTGGGAAGATCCTTTGGAGGAGGGGATGCAACCCATCCCATATTCTTGCCTGGAGAACTCCATGGACAGAGGAGCCTGGTCCATAGGGTCGCACAGAGTTGGACCCAACTGAAGTGACTTAGCACACATGCATGCAGAATTTTTCTAAAGGAGTTTTGTATTCATTACAGAAACTCAGAAATTTAGATTTTACCTATTCTTGAGCTTTTGAACTAAAAAGCGGGGGGAAAAGTCAAGGGAAGACATTGTCTTTTGCTTTGGAGCACCAAGCACTGTTACGTCGTCACTATTATGGACCAGAAAAGCTAATATAAGCACACTGCAAGCCTTCTAATCTATTTATAAGGCCCTTCCTGTCTGCCTGATTGTCACTTCCTATTATTTCAAAGTCACCTTTGGTCTCAGTTTGTATAATACCAAGAGCTGTATAATACCATCCTGCCCAGGAACTTTTATTTAGTTCTTGATACTGTCCAAGTGGTGGCTTTTATGAACCGTGCTGAAAGATCCAGCCTTCCAAAGGAGCACAGATTTAAAAGGAGCCTGAGACACAAAGGGAGCGTGCTGTCACAGCCCTTTCCTTTGCTAGAGCTGCAGGGGTGGGGTCTGGGGACAAGCTCTGTCCCCACTGCTGTTCCCTGGCCTTTCTCTCATCCTTGCATCCCTCCTCACAGCCAGAGGGCAGTGAGGCTGGTCCCGGTGGATTTTCACAAAGGAAATGGAGCCCCACATGCAGCCTTGACCTGTTTCCCCTCCCCCTTCCCCCACCCCCAAACAGACAGGCCTGCAGAGAAGCCAGGTGCCCCTAGTACCTCCACACCCCTCCCTTCAGTGCACAGGCAGAACCCCAAGCCAGAGCTGACTTCAGGATCCTAGAGGTCGCACTGGGCCACGTGGTCTCCTCTTTCTTCCTGCGACCTGTTGGTGACTTCATTTGAGCTGAGTCCTGTCTGAATCTCAGCCATCTGAGCCTGCAGGTCATGCAGGGCCCATGGCTCAGGGTCTCCATAGCCTCTGGCCTCCATTCCCCCACCCACATTTTCTCTCCCATTCTCTTCCCAGGGGCCTAGTTTTCCTCTGATATTTATAATTTTATATTTTGCATTTAATAAGTTTTGTTTTCCTCCTTTCGTTAGTACTAATTAATTTTATCTTCACAAAAACATCATTTGTGAGGCAACATGCAAGCAGGGACTCTTACCCCCACTTCACAGATTGGGACCTGAAACCAGAAAAAAGGCAAACATGCTAAGACCACACAATGAGGAGGAGCCAGGATCTCCAGAGTTTCAGGGGACTTTAGAGCTGCGAATATACAAGGCTTTCTTCAGCCTGCACTGCTTTTGTCATGAAAGTAATGCCTACTCATTCTGAATTCAGAATATCTTGGTTGTACTATATTTTCTCATTTGGCAGGCAATGAAAGAACAATCACTGTCTAGGGAAAGTACACACATTTTTTGTTTCTTTTCATTCAAAAAACCTCCTTTTAAAGGTTACAAATCCCTGAGAAGGGCCAAAGTAGGTGTACATTCTGCCACTTGTACACAACATAATTTTCAGGGCATGTTTGCATGCTCAGTTGTTCAGTCACCGCTGACTGTTTGCGACCCTATGGACCATAACCCATCAGGCTCCTCTCTCCATGGAATTTCCCAGGCAAGAATACTGGAGTAGGTTGCTGTTTCCTGCTCCAGAGGATCTTCCAGACCTAGGGATCGAACCAGCATGTCCCCTGTCTCCTGCATTGTAGGTAGATTCTTTACCACTTGATGACAGGTAGATTCTTTATGACATTTGTGGTAGGAGGGGTGCAATCATGATAAACTCCACACCCACTGGGTGGCCAACCCACAAGCTGGAGAACAAGAGTACCGAAGAAGTCCTTGCACTGTTGCGAAGGTTCTAGGCCCTGGGGATCCGGCAGGGACTGGAAATCCCCAGGAATCTGACTTTGAAGGACAGTGCGATTTGATTACAGCACTTATGCAAGACTGGGGGAAACAGAGACTCTTGAAGGACACAAACAAAATCTTGTGTGCACCAGGACCCAGGAGAAAGGAGCAGTGACCCTACATGAAACTGAGGCAGACTTGCCTGTGAGTGTTTGGAGGTCTCCTGCGGAGGCATGGGTGGAAGCGGCCCGCCTTGGGGACGGGAGGTGTGTGTCCCTTTTGGAGGTCACCAGTGGCCCTATCATAGAGACTGCAGACTCTAGGACTGGGTCACCTCAGGCCAAACAACCAACAGGGAAGGAACACAGCACTACTCCTTAGTAGACAATTGAATTAAAAATTTACTGAGCATGATCCAGCCCACGAGGGCAAGACCCAGTTTTCCCCACAGCCAGTCCCTCTCATCAGGAAGCTTCCACAAGCCTCTCATCCATCAAATGGCAGGCAGAATAAGCAAAAACTATAATCCTGTTTATGACGGTAGCATTAAAGTTGGGGGAGAATATTCAATAGAAGTAGGTTGATATAAAGAAAAGGCTGGTAGGTATGAGAAATGGAGTATTTCTTGCCATGTCAGTAAGCAAGGATGTCAGTCATCAGCGATGCTAGCCCTCCTGTGATCCAGCCACCCTTGCCTGCAGCCACTCCCTACAGTGAGCACTGAGGAACTCAGGAAGTGAAGAAGCACAGGATGCTGGCTACAGACAGCTGAGGAGCATATAAAAGGAATGATTTCTGTGAGTCCAGGCTCTTGCATCCCCCATACATAGAAAAGGGCTAAATTCCTTCACTTCAGAAATCTGGTTTTCTTTAATTCACAAAAATACTTTTGATGTTCAGACAACCTGCCCTTTGTTGCAAACTTCTGTATAATCTGACTCCTCCCCTCCACCTCCTTGTAGCAATTTTCTCAAGGTCACGTGAGATGCTGTCTCCTGGACTTGAAGCCCTAAAAATTCCCACTGAATAAAATATAACTCTCAACTTTTAGGTTGTGACTAATTTTTTTAAGTCAACAAGTGTTCTGGGAGAGTGCTAATTGCAGGAGTAAAGGATGTTTGTCCAACCCGAAGCTGTCTGAGCCAGGCCGTCAGGATGCTGAAGAGAGAATCACTGATGAATGAATGAAATCCATTACAAATCATCAGGTGTGAGGCGTTTCGTAAAAGGTGTCCATGTGAGGTTAAGCCAACCGTCAGAGGCTGAGAAGACCAATACCCTGTGATTCTCACAGTCCCCCAAGAAGGGCCCCATGAGGATGACGCAGCAGAGAAGCCCTGGGGCAGCCTGCCAGTTGTTCCTCTCCTCCCAGGACCCTCCTCTCCACAGGCCCCGGGAATGCCTTCTGCAGCGGTGGCAAGACACTCACCGCACGTCACCACGTGAGGGCCACATCAGGGGAAAAGCCTCTCTCCCCTGAAGGGTATGCCATTTTCACCATTATTAGGCTTCGAAATCCAAAATTCATTCTAAAGAGTTGTAGTCTTCAGAGCGATTCAAAGTTTGAATGCAGATCTCCAACAGGTGTTCCAGTGGATCTCATTTATGTGGACAACTTGATGCTGGTTGGGCCAAAGGAAGGACTAAAGTAAGCAGAAATAATAAAAGCAGCTCTACCTGTACACACCCACAGACCCCTGCCTACAGGAACAGGTGCAGAGAGTCACAGAGGCCCAGCCCACAGCAGCAGAGCTGTAAGGACCAGCCTGGTGAAAATCTGTGCCCCATGGTTACACAGTGCAGCCCAGAGGAGCAGCAGGCGGACCAGTTGAGGAGATGCACAAAAATCCCAACAGAAGATTCTTTTGCTGCCTGCTGGGTTCCCAGGTGACTGCAGCAGGCTTACAGTTTACAAAAAAACAGGCTAGCTTTTTAAATTCTTCCTATCTTGCTTTGTACCAATGAAAATATGAGGTGTAGCTTTGTTATGAGTTGACTTGCTCGCTCTATTTACGTATAGAAATCTTACTGCCAAAACCTGAGAATCTTGTCTACAGTGACCCAGGGTGATTAGCAAAGATGAGGTCACTCTTGAGTGGGGTAGGCCCCTCAACCAATATGACTATTAACAAAAAGAACCCCACACGAATAGAAAGAGAAAATGCACACACAGGGAAGGAGATGGAGAGAGACAGAGGGAGAAGATGCTGTGTGCAGACCAAGGTCTCAGAAAGAACCAACCCTGCTCATACTTTGATCTCAGACTCCTGGCCTCCAGAACTGTGTGGCAGTATCCTTCTGCTGTTTAAGCCTGCCCATCTGTGGCAGCTCCTAGGCCACAAGTATATGCTTCATGTAAATTCTTTGTGATACACATGAAGAAAAAACTTTTAAAACAGAAAACAAGTACAATAAAAAAAATTGCTTGAAATGCAGATGACCCCACCTTAATGACAGAAAGCAAAGAGGAACTAAAGAGCCTTTTGATGAAGGTGAAAGAGGAGAGTGAAAAAGCTGGCTTAAAGCTCCATATTCAAAAAATGAAGATCATGGCATCCAGTCCCATCATTTCATGGCAAATAGATGGGAAAACAATAGAAACAGTGACAGACTTTACTTTTCTGGGCTCTAAAATCACTGCAGATGGTTACTGCAGCCATGAAATTAAAGATGCTTACTTCTTGGAAGGAAAGCTAAAGCTATGACAAACCTAGACAGTGTATTAAAAAGCAGAGACGTTACTTTGCCAATAAAGGTCTGTATAGTCAAAGCTATTGTTTTCCCGGTAGTCGTTACAGATGTGGGAGTAGCACTGTAAAGGAGGCTGAGCGCTGAAGAATTGATGCTTTCGAATCATGGTGCTGGAGAAGACTCCTGAGAGTCGCTTGGACAGCAAGGAAGGCAAACCAGTCAATAGTAAAGGAAATCAACCTTGACTTCATTGGAAGGACTGACGCTGAAGCTGAAGCTCCGATACTTTGGTCACCTGATGTGAAGAGACAGCTCATTGGAATAGACCCTGATGCTGGGGAAGATCAAGGGCAGGAGGAGAAGGAGGCAAGAGAGGATGAGATGGTTGAAAGGCATCATTGACTCAATGGACATGAGTTTGAGTAAACTCTGGGAGATCGTGAAGGACAAGGAAGCCTGGTATGCTGCAGCCCATGGTGCCACAAAGAGTGGGACAAGACTGAGCAACTAAACAGCAACAGCGTAACTCAAGGATGTGTTTCCATCACATAATATAAAATTAAAATAAATTTCTTTCCAAAACACCCTTGACTGAGAAACTTTATTCTTGTATATGCTGTGCAAAAATGGGTTAGACACAGTGTCTCTTTCAAGAGTTTATTCAGATATAATTGATGTACAATAAGCTTCACACATGTTAAGTATACAAACTGTAAAATTGTAAACCGTGAAAGTTGAGCACAACCAAGACAGTGAACAGAACCATCTCTTCCAGAAGTTTCTTCTGTTACCTCTGCAATCCTATTCCTGTTTCCTTCCTTCCTTTCCTCCAGTCCCAAGAAACCAGTGATCTGCTTTCTATATTTTCTAGAATTTTACATAAATGAAATTATGGCATGGCATTTTTATATTCACTTCACTTCTTTCAGCTTAATTATTTTGTTTGAGATGTTTTTCTACTATGAGCTTCAGTTCAGTTCAGTTCAGTCGCTCAGTCGTGTATGACTCTTTGCAACCCCATGAATCGCAGCATGCCAGGCCTCTCTGACCATCACCAACTCCTGGAGTTCATTCAAACTCATGTCCATCGAGTTGTGATGCCTCCAGCCATCTCATCCTCTGTCATCCCTTTCTCCTCCTGCCCCCAATCCCTCCCAGCATCAGAGTCTTTTCCAATGAGTCAACTCTTTGCATGAGGTGGCCTAAGTAATGGCTTGTATCAATAATTTATTCCTGTTTACTGTTGAGTAGTAGTCTATCATATGGATATGACTTTATTCATTAATTTCTTGACAGCCATTTGCAACATTTCTAGTTTTAGGCTTTTAGGCTATCCAAACATACTGCTGTGAACATTTGTGCGTTAAGTCTTTGCAAGGACAAAGGTTTCTTCTCTCTAGGGTAAATACCTAGGGGTAGAATGGTTGGCTCATATGGCATGTGTTTAACTTTTTAGGAGGTCACCAGATGACTTTTAAAAGTGCTATAGCTTGTTATGTGTCCACCAGCAGTGCATGAGTGTTCTGGCTGTGCCACACACTTGCCAGTGCTTGTAGGGTCCACTCTGTTCTCATACGTGTGCAGTGGTGTCTCAGTGTTTGGTGTGAGCCATTCCCCAGAGCCTTATGATGGAGACCCTGTGGAACCAGGATCACAGGTAAATGACAGGCCTGCCTTTGTCAACGAATGAGGGAACAGTGAAGATGGTGCTAAAAAGCGTGATGCCTTTCTTTCTGACACGCAAAATAAATTCTAGGTGGATTACATCTGCATGTTAAAAATATGTCTGGATAGATAACAAGGTCCTACCATACAACACAGGGAGCTGTATTTAGTATTCTGTGACAAACCATAATGGAAGAGAATCATTAAAAAAAAAAATATATATATATATACACACACACACACATATATATATATATAAAACTCAGTCACTTTGCAATACAGCACAAGTATCACAGTATTGTAAATCAACTATACTTAAATAAATTTTTTTAATATTTAAAAATTCCAGGTGAAAAGAACTATTATTTGTTCTATAGCAAAAATATGAAAATATCCTGGGCTCCAGTCACAAGGGGCTGCCGACCGTCCCTGGGGATACTGAGCCCTTGTACATGTCAGCAGCTTCTCTGTATGTCTCCGCCAAGAAGTGCTTCCCTGTATTATCCACCTCCAACAACTCCTCCTCACTCTGAAGGATCCAGAGTGAATAGGTGCCTTATCCCTGTGAACCAGCTGCTAACTCTCAACCTGTGTGTTCTTACAGTACCTGTCACATTGCTTGAAATGAGCAAGTTATAGGGGCTAGCCTCCATGCATCTGTGAGTCTCTGCTGGGTGTAGAATTTGCATTTTGGGGGACTGTGTTCCTGGCACCCAGCACAAAGCAGGAACCAACCAGTGTGTGCCTAATAAAAGGAGGAAGCACGTGCTTGTGTTTAAAACACACAGGATGTTGTAGTGAGTAGCCATCCAACCTTGAGTGAGCTTAGCTCACTATGACAGCCCTGGACTGTCTCAACCCTCCCTATCACAAGCCTAGACCCCATGACTGGGCACTCCTGGCTCCATCTCCCCTCAGGAAATCCATGGGTTGCTATTGAGATCCCCAGGCCCTTGACTGATTCTTCAACATTCGTGCCTTCCTGGAGTTGGCAGCTTTGCTGTCCAACCCCAGTGTGCTTTGATATTACTGTGTACTTTTAATTAAACATTACCTAATGCCATGACATCTTTTTTTGGGTGTTAGTTCTAAAAGGTCTTGTAGATCTTCATAGAACTGTTCAACTTCATTTTCTTCAGCATTGCTGGTTGGGGCATAGGCTTGGATTACTGTGATATTGAATGGTTTGCCTTGGAAATGAAAAAAAGATCATTCTGTTGTTTTTGAGATTGTGTCCAAGTACTGCATTTTGGACTCTTTTGTTGACCATGATGGCTACTCCATTTCTTCTAAGGGATTCCTGCCTGCAGTAGTACATATAACGGTCATCTGAGTTAAATTCACCCATTCCAGTCCATTTTAGTTCACTGATTCCTAGAATGTTGATGTTCACTCTTGCCATCTCCTGTTTGACCACTTTCAATTTGCCTTGATTCATGGACCTGACATTCCAGATTGCTATGCAGTGTTGCTCTTTACAGCATCAGATCTTGCTTCTATCACCAGTCACATCCACAGCTGGGTATTGTTTTTGCTTTGGTTCCATCCCTTCATTCTTTCTGGAGTTATTTCTCCACTGATCTCCAGTAGCATATGGGGCACCTACTGACCTGGGGGTTCCTCTTTCAGTATCCTATCATTTTGCCTTTTCATACTGTTCATGGGGTTCAATTGACTCACTGAAAAAGACTCTGATGCTGGGAGGTATTGGGGGCAGGAGGAGAAGGGGATGACAGAGGATGAGATGGCTGGATGGCATCACTGACTTGATGGACGTGACTCTGAGTGAACTCCGGGAGGTGGTGATGGACAGGGAGGCGTGGCGTGCTGCTATTCGTGGGATTGCAAAGAGTCGGACATGACTGAGCGACTGAACTGAACTGAATGCCATGACATAAGAGTGGAAAAACAGAGTAGTAGTTTCTATGAAAAACAATTCCAAAGCTTTAGAAAGGCTCAGTAATTGTAAATCATGAAAAAGAAAATAATGTTTCATCAGGTGTGCATGGGCGAACTCTTCAGAGATGGGAGAGGGAGTAAAAATCCATAGGAATCTGCATCTGTGTGCAAATGTCTTAGTTTCTCATATCACTTTAAATAAGCTGAAATTGGTCTGTATAAAGACGATATGGCTGTGTGTGCTTTGGACAGGAAATGTGGATCGAAAATTATCAAATCGGATGATCAGCATGTACATCTACATATTTAAATTTCAAGCTAAAATAAAATGTTATATGTATATATACATATTATTGTTGTTTCTTCAGTTGCTAAGTTGTGTCTGACTCTTTGCCATCCCATGAACTGCAGGACACCAAGCTTCCCTGTCCTTGACTATATATTAACATACACACACACACACACACACACACACACACACGTATATGTAATATATATGTGTGTATATATATAAAGAGCTTTCCAGGTGGTGCTAGTGGTAAAGAACCTGCCTGCCAATGCAGTGGGGAGGAAATGGCAACCCACTCCAGTATTCTTGCCTGGAGAATCCCATGGACAGAGGAGCCTGGCAGACCTTGGTCCATAGGGTCACAGAGAGTCAGACACAACTGAAGTGACTAAGCACACACGCCAATGCAGGAGACTTAAGAGATGTGAGTTTGATCCCTGGGTTGGGAAGATCCCCTGGAGGAGGAAATGGCAACCCACTCCAGTAATCTTGCCTGGAGAATCCCATGGATGGAGGAGCCTAGCGGTCTACAGTGTAGGGTCGCACAGAGTTGAGCAATTTAGCACATATGCATGCATATATGTATATATTGCACATGTATGTTTTATGTATATACACTCACATACATACATACATTCGCTTCCATATATACACATTTATATGCATAACTGTATATGTATATTTGTGTGGGCATGAGTGTACAGGTATTATATATGTACATATACACACACATATATACACTTACATATATACACATTTATATACATGTGTATATATGCGCTGGAGAAGGCAATAGCACCCCACTCCAGTCCTCTTGCCTGGAGAATCCCATGGATGGAGGAGGCTGGTGGGCTGCAGTCCATGGGTTGCTAAGAATTGGAAACGACTGAGCGACTTCACTTTCACTTTTCACTTTCATGCTTTGGAGAAGGAAATGGAAACCCACTCCAGTGTTCTTGCCTGGAGAATCCCAGGGACGGGGGAGCCTGGTGGGCTGCTGTCTATGGGGTCGCACAGAGTTGGACACAACTGAGTGACTTAGCAGCAGCGGCAGCAGTATATATGTATGTTTGTGTGGGCATGAGTGTACACACACACACACACACACACACAATAATGATTTTCTACTTTAATATATGATTAAATGATTTTGGCTCTTTACTTACAAGCTACTTGTCTTATATGTGTTAGATAAGAGAGCTCCTACTAAATACGTAATTTATATAAATAAATACACAATATATAAATACAGATTTTAAATATTTATGTGTATACAGTAAACATTATACTTCTGTGTAAATATATTTTGTATACTGAATACTTTTTTGCATATAGATAAGTAGTATATAAATTGAACACTTGTTTTTGCTTTTAATTTTTATTTTGTTTTGGAGTATTGTTGATTAACAATGTTTTGTTAGTTCCAAGTGTACGCAAAGTGATTTCAGTTATACATATACATGTGCCTATTCTTTTTCAATATTTTGTATTTTTGTGTTTGTAAATCCATGGCTGATTCATATCAATGTATAGCAAAAACCATCAAAATATTGTAAAGTAATTAGCTTCCAACTAACACACACACACACACACAATAGTATTTCCTCCTCATTTCTAGGACAGATGGCTGTAGCTGCTGGGTTCCCGGGAAGCCAGCTCTGAGGTAGAGTCAGAAAACCTTTGGGAGCATCACCTGTGCAGGAGAGACAGGAAGCTGGATCAGGACAGGAGGAGCCGGGTTGAGAAGAAGCCGAGCAGTGCAGCGGTGCTGGTGCTCTGGGCTTGTAGAGGTCATTGTCATCCCAGTGGGAAGGAGGTGGCAGGGCCTAGACCTGCAGCAGGAAACGGGCTGTGCACCGGGGTGAGGCCTCTGGGGAGTCATCGAGCTGGGAGGCCCTGTTGCCAAGGGGCTGAAGGCTAGAAGCCGACTGCCCTCAGCCCCTCCGAGGTCAGGCAGTGAGCTTCAATGCAGGGATTCCAAGCAGCGCAGCCCAGGATCCACGCGGGAGTGGTTGGCTTTGTTCTAGAATGAGCCTCCTCCATCACATGGAGGGGATTCCTAAGTGCTTACCAGAAGGTGCCTGCATTCTGGGTCACTCAGTCGTGTCCCACTCTTTATGACCCTGTGAACTGGTCCTGCCAGGCTCCTCTGTCCATGGGGATTCTCCAGCAGGAACACTGGAGTGGGTTGCCAGGCCCTCCTCCAGGGGGCCTTCCCGACCCGGGAGGGAGCCCACACCTGTGGCTCCTGTGCTGCGAGGGGATTCTTTGCCGCTGAGCCACGAGGAAGCCCGCCTACCAGAGCATCTGGATGGAGAACCGGCCCTTTCCTTATTTTCATGCTGTTTCTCTTTCTTCACTCAAAATGTCACAGAGGACAGATCTAGCCGCCAGTGGTGAGCACACTATAGGGAAGAACTTCCTTCTTACAAAGGGGCTGAAGAATATTTGGACTGAAACCTCACAGTACCCGCTCACACAGTGACACACGCAGAAACACATACACTCAGGCAATGCAAAGTGGCTCTGCCCTGCTAACGACACGCAGATTCTTACATGGAGCTGGGAGGAGGGGAAATTCTAGCCTCCTAGCTCTTCATCCCACTCAAGGACTCCACGAGGCCACGGTTTTAGAGAGGGGGTGCTGCTCCACTGTTGGGTGGGAGACAAAAACTACAGCAGTGAGGACAGGTTAGAAGTGTGGAAAGCCTGGTAATAGGCCTGGGTGGGAATTCTGGTTGCGTGAGACAAGTTGCTTTCCCTCTCTGAGCCTTTCTTTCTGTTTCCCAGCTCTATACAGTGAACAGTGAGATCATTCATACTAAAGTGCATGCTGCCAGTGAAAGCCAAGTTTAGAAAAGCAGTTGCTATATTGTCAGCTACTGTTTGTCTTCAAATATGCTCAAATACATAAATATGTATGTGCAGAAAACCAAAGTGAACAGTGGTTATTACTGGGTGGGGAGATTATGGGTGAATTTTTTTCACATAAATTGTTTCCCATGAATTTTTTCAAGAGATATTACATTGCTGTTCAGAAAGAAAAATAATTTAAAAAATAATTAAGGTTAAAGATCATACTGTTTCCTGCAGTAGGTGAAGCCAACAGAAGAGTCGGTTTTGTGGCCTGACTCCCCACCTCAGGAAGAAGAAAGTATCATGAAGGCACTTTGACCAGGAGCTCTCAGAGCGGCTGGATTACTCGGCTTAGCTGTGGAACGGTGGCTGACATGCTGTAGGAGACGGGGCTAATGTTTTCGGGCCCCAAGTTATCAGATGAACCCACACTTTTCCCCAGCTCATTTATAAGTTTCAGCACCTAATTACTTCTCTTTTAAGAAGAAACAAATACAGTTTATTCAAAGAATGGTGCCACTTAGCCAGCACAGAGGAGGCCCAGCTGCTGCTGC
This sequence comes from Nanger dama, assembly GCA_917880005.1. Classification (NCBI taxonomy): domain Eukaryota; kingdom Metazoa; phylum Chordata; class Mammalia; order Artiodactyla; family Bovidae; genus Nanger; species Nanger dama. The sequence continues at coordinate 2,204,431 of CAKJTW010000044.1, read as the reverse complement.
CATTGGAATGGTCTGGCCCCAGCAGAGGGGGCCATCTCTGGTCATCGTGTGACCTCAGCCGTGCTCTCAGAGGCTGCCTAGGAGAAGTGCTGGGCGTTCACATGGGGCTGCCAAGCTGTGTCGGGAACTCCCAAATCCTGAGATAGTGAGGACCATGAGGTTTCATACCTCGAAATTTGTACAAGCTTGTCTTGAAGACCACCTCTGTGCTGAACCTATGCAACTTTGCAAAATGCATTCTGTAGGTTGGATTGGAAGCCGCAGACTCACTCCGAGTAAGGTTGCCCTTGGGTCTCCGGTTGCCCCCACCTTCCTCCTTGTTGTTGATGTTCAGAAGCAGCTGAGTTGTGTCTGACTCTGTGCCCATGGACTAGCACACCAGGCTCCTCTGCCCTCCAAGTTTTTGCCTGGAGAATCTTCCTCCCTGGGCAATTCATAATCATGTCACCTCACCTTTCCTTCTTTTTTCTTTTAAAAATTTGAGGTCATTTTTCTCTCTTCCAATTTCCTTTTTTTTTTTTAATTTAACAAAGCATACTTCTAGTAAAAAGTGACATAGTAAAAAAAGAAAAATCATAAAGCAAAAGTTAATGGTTCACTACCACTTACATGCCCTCACCATTTCATCTGGAAGTTGAAGTTATTCTCAAAGTTGTCATGCCCTCCCTAGGAGTCAGAGAGTATAACCACCTAGGCCAACACATTTTTATTTCATTCATTAACATTTTTGTTCCTTTTATGATGATGATCCTCTGTTACCTTCTGGTTTTTCAGAGAGGGAATCATCATACAGCAGCGTCCCCTCACAGGCCATGGTCTAGCTGCTCACACTCCATGTTTCAGATTTGTGCCACTCAGGACACCTGGAGGGACAGTGATTCTGAAGTGGAAGAGAAGCTCTGCATCAAGCTGCAGAGGGCAGCAGTTGGCTGGAGGTGGGGTGGGGGGGAAGAGTGGGCACACCCTTTGCTCCACAACTGTTCATAGATGCAGGTTGTGAATCTGTGGAGATCACAAGACCGTACACCTGGTATCCTCATTCATATTTATGAAATCTGCTTAGAAATAGTTTTCTCTGAAACTTCAGCAATGTAATTTTGAAGGGTTTTCTTAAAGTCATACCACCTTGGGGAGGGAAAGAAGGAAATTAAGAGAACTAAACTATGTCCAGACTGCTTATCTCAAACTATCTTAACCTTTAGAATCTCATGTCTCCTCCCTTGTCCCTTGCCCTATGCTGGAGGCCTTACCCTACTACTTAGTTAAACAGGCAGGGAAGATGGCTGGTGATGTGAGCCTGCAATCCGCCTCTCAGTCACTGCTGGATGAGGCTGGGGCTCAAAGCCACCTTCCTGCAGTGTTAGCACTTTCCAGAGTCACCACTTCCTTGGGGGCAGCACTTCATGCCATCAGCCATGAGTCTGAGGCCACAGAGGTAACCCAGTGATCCAGCGTGCCGGACAGGTCATGCAGAGCTGGCACAAGGCTGCAGACAACACCGAGTGACACCAGATGGGCAAAGCTTCTGTTGAAGCCAAATTTCGCATGCATGCCCCAGGGTTTATGGTCATTTCACCCCAGAATTGAACTCAGCTGTTCTCCACTCCACCCTCAGTCTCTGAGCCGCGCTGGACCTGAAACCAAAGACATGCACACCCACTTGTACCCACCCCACACTATCCCTCAACTGTGGGTTCCCTTTCCCATAGCACCAAGCTCAGCTTCCTTCTGCTGTAGCTGCTGCTCTGGGCTTTTCTCTCCAGTCTCTCTGTTTTCTATAGAGCGAGGCCTTCCTTCTTCTCGTCTGTCCCCTTCTCAGACATCGGAGGAGCCAGTGATGAAGTGTCAGGAAAGAGGATGGCCAGGTTGGAAGGAGCAGACGATGGGTAAGAGAAGTGAGGATGAAAGAAGGAAGGATGCAGGGCATGTCCTGGGACACAGCAAATGATGCTCCCCAGGCCTGTTCAGAGGTATCCAGGTGCCCTGAAGCCACAGTTTTATGGTTCCTTGATTAAGTTCCTGACAGTTGACTCACAAAAGCGTTTGTTGGATTCAATTCTAAGCAAAGTAAAAGTTGGAGAAGTTTTTTTGCAATATAATCCCAGTGAAGCAGATGACAAATGGTGAATACAGGGAAATGCTGAATCATACATTTGCCCCATGAGCTCAAATGTAAACCCATGGAAGCAACCCAAGTGTTCATGGATAGGTAAATGAATAAAGAAGATGTGGTACATATATACAATGGAATACTATTTGGCCATAAAAAGAATGCAATGCTGCCATTTGTAGCAACATGGATGGACCCAGAGATTATCATACAAGTGAAATAAGTCAGACAGAGAAAGACAAATATATCACTTAGTGGGATCTAAAAAATAATGCAAACAAGTTTATTTACAAAACAGAAACAGATTCACAGACATAGAAAACAAACATGGTTACCAAGGGGGAAAGTGAGGAGGGGAAAGAAAAATTATGAGTTTAAAATAACAGACACATTAAGAGATACACTGAAGTGAAGTGAAAGTTGCTCAATCGTGTCTTACTGCTTGTGGACCCCATGGACTATACAGTCCATGGAATTCTTCAGGCCAGAATGCTGGAGTGGGTAGCCTTTCCCTCTCCAGGGGATCTTTCCAACCCAAGGATTGAACCCAGGTTTCCAACATTGCAGGCAGATTCTTTACCAGCTGAGCCACAAGGGAAACCCAATATATACATGTGAAGTGAAAGTTGCTCCGTTGAGAGATACACTACTATATTTATAATAGACACACAACAAGATCTTAGTGTATAACACAAGGAACAATATTTTGTAACAATAATGAAAAAGAATATATATTTATATATACACACACACATAACTGAACCACTTTGCTGTACACCTGAAACTAACACAATAATAAATCACCTGCTTGTTGCTGTTGTTCAGTCAAGTTGTGTTCGACTCTTTGTGATCCTATGGACTGTAGCACACCAGTCTCCTCTGTCCTCCACTATCTACCAGAGTTCGTTCAAATTAATGTCCATCGAGTCAGTGATACTATCTAAATATCTCATCCTCTCTTGTCCCCTTCTCCTTTTCCTTCAGTCTTTCCCAGAATCAGGGTCTTTTCCAATCAGTCAGCTCTTCAAATCAGATGGACAAAGTATTGGAGCTCCAGCTTCAGTATCAGTTATTCCAATAAATATTCAGGGTTGATTTCCTTTAGGACTGACTGGCTTGGTCTCCTTGCTGTTCAAGGGACTCTCAAGAATCTTCTCCAGCACCACAGTTTGAAAACATCAGTTCTTTGGCACTCAGCTTTCTTTATGGGCCAACTCTCACCAAGTGTACAAGACTACTGGAAAAACAAGTGATGTCTCTGCTTCTTAATATGCTGTCTAGGTAATGACAACCCCTCCAGAATTCTTGCCTGGAGAGTTCTATGGACAGAGGAGCCTGGAAGGCTACAGTCCACAGGGTCACAAAGAGTTGGACACAATTGAGCACGCATGTGCTAATGAGGCAGCAACAATTGTGGGGACTCAATTCCTCACCAGGGACTGTCCGAGGAACTTCCAAGAAACAAGGGTCTTTTAATCATCTATAGTTAAATTTTTTTTATTTTATTTTTTAATACTTTATTCTACATTACAATACTGTATTTGTTTTGCCATACATTGACATGAATCAGCCACAGGTGTCCACGATCTCCCAATGCCGAAGCCCCCTCCCACCTCCCACCCCATATCATCTCCCTGAATCATCCTGTGCACCAGCCCCATGCATCCTGTGTCCTGTATTGAACATAGACTGGTGCTTCGTTTCTTACAAGATAGTATACATGTTTCAATGCCATTCTCCCAAATAATCCCACCCTCTCCCTCTCCCTCAGAGGCCAAAAGTCCATTCTATACCTCTGAGTCTCTTTTGTTGTCTCACATACAGGGTCATTATTACTATCTTTGTAAATTCCATATATATGTGTCAGTATACTGTATTGGTGTTTTTCTTTCTGGCTTACTTCACTCTGTATAATTGGCTCCAATTTCATCCATCTCATTAGAACTGAGTCAAATTTATTCTTTTTAAGGGCTGAGTAGTACTCCATTGTGTATATGTACCACAGCTTTCTTAAAAAGAAGTTTTAAAAAGTAAACACAGACTCCAAATGATTTTTGCTGTGCCCCTCACAGCTAGACCCTCAGCGAGCCCCCTGCCCAGCACCTTCAGTCCTATAGACCATTTTGTCCCCTTCTCAGGTCTAGACATTGTCCCTTTTACACTTTGCTTACTGGGAGTTACCAGCCCCTTGTTTTCCAGTATGTATCCCTGTGACTGCTTGCTCAAAATGGTTCACGTAGAACTTGTAGTCAGAATCCTGTAAGACTATTTCCTGGAAGCAGCTTCAAGAAGAATCCAGGTGGGAAAGGAAACATTTCCACTTAGCAGCACCTTCCAATGAGACATCATCCACCACAGCTGCTCTCAGCTGTGAACTGTGAACTCGCGACAGCGCAAAGTATTTGCTCTAATGCTGAGCTAAGAGTCCTAACCAAACTCGTGCTTGGCTGGCAGCTGCACCAGGCTGGTCCTTGAAAGTGACCTCAGCCACCGTGTTGAGTCTTTGCTCAAGAAAACACAATGCTGCCAAACCCTAAAACACTCATTATCTCAACCCACATTGCCAAACCGCTTTCAATAATTCTTCACTTAACCCTTCCTGCAATTTCCCATTTACTCAGAGTCAGAGTCTCCTTTTGGTTCACCTGCCAGCAGCAGGTGAACAGGAAGCTTGTGGGCCCAGTAGCTGGTGAGGGTCTGCTGCCAACATGCAGGCCAGGATGGAGAGAACTTGGCTTCAGAGCGGGCAGGACCCCTAGGAGCTGGGCAGCTGGCTGTGGCCGAGACTCTCTGGAAAGAAGAGAAGACAGACTGACAAGCCCGGTGTCTAGGCCACTGAGCCCACACTCCAGGCACAGAACAGCTTAGCCTTGCTGCCAGCCTGGGCCTGGTCAGGGCAATCTGATCATGATCTTGGCAGATTTACCACCTCAGAAAATCACTCTTTTCTCTTTAAATTAAAAAAAAAAAAAGTTTTATTTTTCTCACAGCTTTTTTAGAATATATTTTTATTTTTTAATTGTGGCAAAATACATATAAAGTTTACCCTTGGAATCATTTTAAAGAGTATGCTGTGATGAGTTTAAGTGCATTCACACTGCTGTGCACCCACCCTCTCCAGCCATCTCTCAAAAGTTTTCATCTTCTCTGATTGAAATTCATCCCCATTGGACACAAATTCCTTTCTTTACTCTCCCAGCCCTTGGCAACCACTAGCTGATTTCTCCTTCTGCGAATGTGACTATTCTAGTGACCTCACATGAGTGCTATCAAATGCATATAAATTTTTGATCCTTAAATAAAGGAAGTAGGGGGTGCTCATGCTTAGGGCCAAAGAACCTAAATGATCAGAGTGCTGGGTAGATGTAGCGGTCCCGTTGTCAGTACAGTATTTCATATTCCTGAGAAGCATGCTTGCTCACATGCATCTGTAAGCTTGACTGTCCTAGACTGAGAAGCCTACAAGGCTTGTCACTGTGATCGCCACATCCCCAAGTCCTACTAAAGAGCCTGGCGCACAGCAGGGGACACGGAATGGTGCATTTCCTAAGCTCTTGAACCCAGACATACTTTCGCCAGACGCATCCAGCTTCCACCAAGCTCTCCACACCCTTCTTGTCCGTAGACGGGCTTTCTGCACAGAACAGAAAAACACTTTGTCTTCTCTTGCTACATTGCCTCGTGAGAGTTGGTGTGGACTACTAGATGAGGCGTTTCTCATCCCTGCTGCCTGGTCCCATCTCTGCCCTAAACCCACAGGGAAGCATAAATAACTCTCTTTCTAAGCTGGAATGTTTCCAAATTGCCACAGACAGGTTAGTGAAAGGCAGGAGCGCCTGCTAAGGAAATGAACTTCGTGTGAGAGAATGAGCTTCAGAGTATGCAGGGAGCCCATCTGAACAGTGACGGGGAGGGCCGTGTCTGCTCATCCCACGTGGCTGATGGGCACTGGGCTGCACTTTGGGGATGACTTTCAAATCATCTACCATTAATTTCAACCAAAAGAGGTTCAGGAAAATGCCTGGAATAGTCAGCTCAAGTCACAACTCACTTCCACTGGAGATGGACCTTACAGCCAGCATGTCCAAGTCCTCACGTTTCTGCAAGGAAGGGTCAGGTGCTACTGAGCAGGCCCTGATCGTGAAACTCGAGTGCAGAGAAGGTGGTCAGAGAGTCTAGGGCTGGACTGCGGGTTCTCCACTTGACACAAGGGAAAAAGCAAGTTTGGAGGAGGGTGATTGTTAAACCATGTGGCAAGGCCAAGGTCTCAAATCTCAGAACAGTATAGCACCTAAATGTCCATGGACAGATAAATGGATAAGGTTGGGCTTCCTTCATAGGTCAGTTTGTAAAAAATCTGCCTGCAATGCAAGATACCCAGGTTCAATTCCTGGGTAGGGAAGACCTCTTGGAGAAGGAAATGACAACCCACCACAGTATTCTTGACTGAAAAATCCCATGGACAGAGAAGCCTGGCAGACTACAGTCCATGGGGTCGCAAGAGTCAGACATGACTTAGCTACTAAACCACCACCATAAAAAGAATGAGATAATGCCATTTGCAGAAACATGGACGGACCTGGAATGATTATACTAAGTGAAGTAAGTCAGAGAAAGACATACATCATATGATATCACTTATATGTGGAATCTAAAAAATACAAATGAACTTATATACAAAACAGAAACAGATTCACAGACATAGAAAACAAACTTATGGTGGGTGGGAAGGTTAAACTAGGAATAGCATATATATATATATGCTATATATATATATATATATATATATATATGCTCAGTAGTGTGCCACTCTTTGTGACTACATGAAGTGCAGCATGCCAGGGTTCCCTGTTCTTCACCATCTCCCTTAGGTTGCTCAAACTCATGTCCATTGAATCTGTGATGCCATCAAAACATCTCATCCTCTGTCACCCACTTCTTTTCTTGTCCTCAATTTTTCTCAGCATCAGGATTTTTCTAATGAGTCAGCTCAAAACAACAGGTGGCCCAAGTATTGGAGCTTCAGCTTCAGCACCAGTTCTTCAAATGAATACTCAGGGTTGACTCCCCTTAGGATTGACTGGTTGGATCTCCTTGCAGTCCAAGGGACTCTCAAGGATCTTCTCCAACACCACAGTTCAAAAGCATCAATTCTGCAGCACTCAGCCTTCTTTAGGGTCCGACTCTCACATCCCTACATGACTATGGGAAAAACTAGCTTTGACTATATGGAACTTTGTCAGCAGAGTTATGTCTCTGCTTTTTAATATGCTGTCTAGGTTGGTCATAGCTTTTCTTCCAAGAAGCAAGTGTCTTTTAAATCATGGCTGCAGTTATCATCCACATTGGTTTTGGAGATCAAGAAAATTAAATCTGACACTGTATCCACATTTTCCCCATCTATTTGCCATGAAGTGATAGGACTGCATGCTATGATCTTCATTTTTGAATGTTGAGTTTTAAGCCAGCTTTTTCACTCTCCTCTTTCATTTTCATCAAGAGGCTCTTTAGTTCTTCTTCACTTTTTGCCATAAGAGTGGTGTTGTCATCCGCATATCTGAGGTTATTGATATTTCTTCGTGCAATCTTGATTCCAGCTTGTGCTTCATCCAGCCCAGCATTTTGCATGATGTACTCTGCATATAAGTTAAAAAAGCAGGGTGACAATATACAGCCTTGACATACTCCTTTCTCAATTTTGAACCAGTCCCTTTTTCCATGTCCCGATCTAACTGTTGCTTCTTGACCTGCATACCAATTTTTCAGGAAGCAGGTAAGGTGGTCTGGTATCCCCATCTCTTGAAGAATTTTCCACAGTCTGTTGTAATACACACAGTCTGTTGGCCACCTGATGCGAAGAACTGACTCATTTGAAAAGACCCTGATGCTGGGAAAGATTGAAGGCAGGAGGAGAAGAGGATGACAGAGGATGAGATGGTTGGATGGCATCACTGGTTCAATGGACATGAGCCTGAGTAAACTCTTGGAGTTGGTGATGGACAAACAGGCCTGGTGTGCTGCAGTCCATGGGGTCACAAAGAGTTGAACAGAGAGAGTAGGGACTGAGAGACTGAACTGAAGAGCTCATGATGAAAGTGAAAGTCACTCAGCTGTGTCCAGCTCTTTGTGATCCCCATATACTGAATTCTCCAGGCCAGAATACTGGCATGGGTAGCCTTTCCCTTCTCCAGGAGATCTACAAAAGATAGAGAGATCTCTCTGGCCTATGTCTATCATGGCACAACAGGTCCACCCACAATTAATACAGGCTCTGCTTCACATTTTTCAGCTCTTCTCAGCTGAGAAGCTTCCAAATTGGAAAAGGGGTACGTCAAGGCTATATATTGTCACCCTGCTTATTTAACTTATATGCAGAGTACATCATGCAAAATGCCAAGCTGGTTGAAGCACAAGCTGAAATCAAGACTGCCAGGAGAAATATCAATAACCTCAGATATGCAGATTACATTACTCCTATGGCAGAAAGTGAAGAGGAACTAAACAGCCTCTTGATGAAAGTTAAAGAGGAGAGTAAAAAAGTTGGCTTAAAACCAAACATTCAAAAAATGAAGATCATAGCATCCAGTCCCATCACATCATGGCAAATAGATGGGGAAATAGCAACAGACTTTATTTTCTTGGACTCCAAAATCACTGCAGATGGTGACTGCAGGCATGAATTTAAAAGATACTTGCTCCTTGGAAGAAAAGCTATGACTAACCTATACAACATATTAAGAACTGAGACATTACTTTGCCAACAAATGTCCATCTAGTCAAAGCTATGGTTTTTCCAGTAGTCATGTATGGATGTAAGAATTAGACTATAAAAAGCTGAGTGCTGAAGGACTGATGCTTTTGAACTGTTGTTTTGGAGAAGACTCTTGAGAGTCCCTTGGACTGCAAAGAGGTCTAGCCAGTCCATCCTAAAGGAAATCAGTCCTAGATATTCATTGGAAGGATTGATGCTGAAGCTGAAACTCCAATACTTTGGCCACCTAAAGCAAAAAGCTGACTTCTTGGAAAAGACCCTGATGCTGGGAAAGAATGAAGGTAGGAGAAGAAGAGGATGACAGAGATGGCTGGATGGCATCACCAATTTGATAGACATGAGTTTGAGTAAATCCCAGGAGTTGGTGATAGACAGGGAAGCCTGGCTTGCTATAGTTTGTGGAATCACAAAGAATTGGACATGACTGAGTGACTGAACTGAACTACTTTACTTTGGCTACGTCCATTGAAGTTCAAGGCCTCACAAAGTCTTTCAGGTGTTTTACAAGTTCCAAAAAGTGATGAAATGATGAAAGAGTATTTATTTTAGGATTTCTTGACATTCACACACACAAAAATATTTTGAATGTAGACTTCACTACTTCTAAAACTAGCAACATAACATTTCCTTTAAAATGTCAACAAACTTTCAAAAATACTGTAGTCCTGGCCTGCCTGGTCTACAGTAAGCTCCAAAGTGAGTTGAGAAGATATACACCAAAGCTATCTATCTATTGGCTTGTCAAGGACTTAGTGGCCTAAGCAAACTTACAGAGATGACATCCCTGCAGAAGTCTTGTGTAGAGAAATGTTTCTTCATGGATTCTGCGGAAGAGACCCTGATTCAAGGATTTAAGTGCAGGTAGTGTTTTGGGGAGTTGACTGCTAGGGGGTGGGGAAGTCAAAAGGGAGGAAAGACAGTCTCCAGGATAGAGGGTGGGAGAGTAGGGAGTGGGATATAATCAAGCAAATAATCACAGGGACAGCTGGAACTTATCTCAATAGGGATCTCCACCCACAGTGGAAAAGACAACTCAAATTCCAACCAAGGGTTGAGGAAGCATTGTAAATTATTACCATAAATTTTAATGTTCATCTTTATCCTATGCAAGGCTTTAAATGCAAATATCAGCATTTAACACATACAGAATCATCAAAATTATGCAATTTGTATTTGGTAGTTGACAATACATTTATATGTCTTACCAGAATGGTGGCTACATGAAACTAACTCATCTGGCTTTATTTCATCCATTCCTTCTATCCTCCACTGGCTACCTTTGGCTCACTGGTGAATAAAGACAGCCCCAAGGGAGTGGTAGGTTGGCATATCTTTCCATTTCCTTCTGTCTCTTCACTGTCAGCATAATCGATTGGTTAATATGGGAAAGTAGCAAGAGTAAGAAAGGATGTGATAAGGTTGGTTCCCTAGTTGCTCCTGAATCTGCTCTCTGCAGAAGCAAGTTGTGATGTGATCAGAACATGTGACCTCCTGGACTGTTGGCACCTCTTTACTCATTCAGGGACGTGACACACTTACCTTGTACTTACTCTCTCCTGGCATCCTGGACCCCTAAATTCTGGGCTTGTGGGCAATTGGGAAAGCTCTGTGAAACTGGGAAAGCAAGGAACAACAGTCTGGATCACATTTACCATGGGAATTTCCTCTGCTCAGTCTCATCACTTTCGCTTACAAAAGCCCAAGGATAGAGCTGCTCTAATCTTATTACAAGAACGGAGAAGCATTGAACCCAGAGCAGGGTCCTTCTGAATGTGAGAACCTTGGAAGGCTGGTCCTGGCTAGGATATTACCCATCACAGCCCTCCTGTGGTACACCCATGCCGTGCCAGAGGGATGATGGGAGAAAGCCTTGGGCAGAGATGCAGATGTCTGCCACCTTCACTTAATGTGTAAAGGTAGGTGCTGAAGTAGGTGGAGGGTGCTGGGCAGTCTCCAAAGACATCTCTGAGCTTTGAACAGAAGAGCATTGTACTTCAGGGTTTGTTTGCTGAGTGTGCTGGACTCACCATTTCCTGCAATGTAGATGAGAGTCAGGAGATTTGTCACCAGGGATATTTTTTATGTGTCAGCCCCATCAAAATGAAGATCACACGTTCCCCTCATCAATTTACCCTTTCCCAAAGTTTTAAAAATCGAGGTATGGTGTATTTCCAATATAATATTAGCTTCAGGTATACAATATAGTGATTCAAAATTTTTAAAGATTATACTTCACTTACAGTTATTATAAAATACTGCCTATATTTGCTGTACTATACATCACTTCCTTATAGCTTATTTATTTTACTTTTAAAAATTATCTGTATTTAGTATTGATGGATAGTTGATACACAGTATTATATAAGTTTCAGGTGTATAGCGTAACTATGATTTTTTCTTTTTAAATTATTTATTTTTAATTGAAGGATACTTGCTTTTCAGAATTTTGTTGTTTTCTGTCAACAAAACAGAAAAGTGTTTTAGAGGATACACTTCATTTATAGTTCTTATAAAATATTGGCTATATTCCTTGTACTGTGCAATAAATCCTTATAACTTATTTTTCAAAATAGGAAGATAGGTGCTTTACAGTGTTGTGCCCGTTTCTGCTGGCACAACACTGCGAATCAGCCATAAGTACATATATATATATCCCCTCCCTCCTGAGTCTGCCTCCCAGCCACTCCCATCTCTCCCCTCTAGGTCATCACCGAGTGTCAGGCTGGGCTTCCTGTGCTGTGTAGCAGCTTGCCATCAGCTATCTGCTCCACATGTGGTGGTGTCTATATCAGTGCTACTTTCTCGGTTTGTCCCACCCTTTCGTTCTCCTGGTGTGTCCAGAAGACCATCCTCCTCTACGTCTGTGTCTCTATTTCTGCCATGCGTATAGTTTCATCAGTACCATTTTTTCTAGATTCCATATATATGCATTAACATATGATATTTCTTTTTCTCTTTTTGACTTAGTTCACTCGGTATAACAGGTTCTAGGTTCATCTACCTCATTTCAACTGACTCAAATTTATTCCATTTTATGGCTGAGTAATATTCCATTGTATATATGTACCACAATTTCTTTATGCTTTCATTTGCTGATGGACACGTAGGATGGTTCCCAGTTCTAGCTATTGTAAATAGTGCTGCGGTGAACACTGGGGTACTGTGTCTTTCTGAATAGTGGTTTTCTCAGAGTACATGCCCAGTAGTGGGATTGCTGGGTCATATAGTAACTTTGTTCCTAGCTTTTAGAGAAACCTCCATATAGTTTTCCATGGTGGTTGTATCATTGTTCATTCCCACCAATAGTGCAGGAGGGTTCCCTTTTCTCTATATCCTCTGCAGCAATTATTGTAGATTTTTTAATGATGGCCATTCTGACTGGTGTGGGATGATACCTCATTGTAGGTCTTTTTAAAATATGAATTTATTTATTTTAATTGGAGCTTAATTACTTTACAATATTGTGTTGGTTTTGCCATACATCAACATGAATCCACCACAGGTATACACGTGTTCCCAATCCTGAACCCCCTCCCTCCTCCCTCCCTGTACCATCTCTCTGGGTCATCCCAGCGCACCAGCCCCGAACATCCCGTATCAAACCTGGACTGGCGATTCATTTCATATATGATATTATACATGTTTCAGTGCCATTCTCTCAAATCATCCTACCCTCTCCCTCTCCCACAGAGTCCAAAAGACAGAAAGAAAAACACCAATGCAGCATACTCATTGTAGTTTTGATTTGCATTTCTATAATAATGAACAATGCTAAGCATCTCTTCATATGTTTGTTGGTCAGCTGTATGTCTTCTCTGGAGAAATGTCTGTTTAGGTCTTCCACCCATTTTTTGTTTGGGTTGTTTGTTTTCCTTATATTGAGCTGCATGAGCTGTTTGTATATTTTGGAGATTAATCCTTTGTAAGTTGCTTCATTTGTAATTATTTTCTCACATTCTGAGGGCTATCTATTCATTTTGCTTATAGCTTCCTTTGCTGTGCAAAAGATTTTAAGTTTAATTAAAATCTGTTTTCTATCTCAGTTTAAATAAAACCATTTGTTTATTTTTGCTTTTATTTCCATTACTCTAGGACGTGGGTCATAGAGAATATTGCTGTGATTTACGCTGAAAGAATGTTCTGCTTATGTTTTCCTCTAAGAATTTTATAGTTTCTGTTCTTATACTTAGGTCTTTAATCCATTTTGAGTTTATTTTTGTGTATGGTGTTGGGAAGTTCTCTAATTTCATTCTTTTACATGTAACCATCTAGTTTCCAAGCATCACCTTTTGAAGAGGTTTTCTTTTCTCCGTTGTATATTCTTGCCTCCTTTGTCAAAGGTAAGGTGCCCATGGGTACCTGGGTTTATTTCTAGGCTTTCTATCTGGTTCCATTGATCTATATTTCTCTTCTGTACCAGTACTATATTGTCTTGATGACAGTGACTTTGTAGTATAATCTGAAGTCAGGAAAATCGATTCCTCCAGCTCCACATTTCTTTCTCAGGATTGCTTTGGTGATTTAGGATCTTTTGTTGCCATACAAATTACAAAATATTTTGTTCTAGTTCTGCGAAAAATATCATTGGTAGTTTGACAGGGACTGCACTGTAGAATGCTTTGGGTAGTATAGTCATTTTCACAATATTAATTCTTCCAGTTCAAGAACATGGTATATCTGTCCACCTGTTTGTGTCATCTTTGATTTCTTTCATCAGTGTCATACTTTTGTGCATACAGGCCTTTTGTCTCTTTAGGTAGGTTTATTCATAGGTATTTTATTCTTTTTGTTGCAATGATGAGTGGGATTATTTCTTTAATTTTATTATCTGATTTTTTTGTTGTTAGTCTATAGGGATGTAAGGAATTTCTGTGTATTAATTTTGTATCTTGCGACCTTTCTAAATTCACTGATTTGCTCTAGTAATTTTCTGCTGGCATCTTTAGGGTTTGCTATGTAGAGTATCATGTCATCTGCAGTGAAGGTTTTATTTCCTCTTTTCCAGTCTAGGTTCCTTGTATTTCTTTGTCTTCTCTGCTTGCCATGGCTAGAACTTCCAAACCTATATTGAATAACAGTGGCAAGAGTGGGCACCCTCGTCTTGTTCCTGATCTTAGAGGACATGCTTTCAGTTTTCCACCATCTAGAATAATGTTTTCTATGGATTTGTCATGTATGGGTTTTTATTATGTTGAGGTGGGCTCCTTCTATGCCGACTTTCTGGAGACTTTTAAAAAATCACAAATAGGTATTAAACTTTGTCAAAAGCTTTTCGGGCATGCATTGAGATTATCATAAGATTTTTTATCTTTCAATTCATTAGTATGGTATATTATTAAATAACAAGCACAGATTTGTGTATATTGAAGAATCCTTGAATTCCTGGAATAAACCCCAATTAATTATGTTGTCTAGTTTAATGTGTTGTTGAATTCTGTTTGCCAGAATTTTGTTGAGGATTTTTCCATCTACATTCATCAGTGATATTGGTCTGTGATTTTCTTGTGGCATCTTTGTCTGGTTTGGTATCATGATGGTGGCTGCAGAGAATAAGTTTGAGAGTGCTCCTCCCTTTACAATTTTTTGTAAGAATTTGAGCAAGATAGGTGTTAGTGCTTCTGTAAACATTTGATAGAATTCACCTGTGAAGCCATCTGGTCTTGGGCTTTTGTTTGTTGGAAGATTTTTGATGACAGTTATGACTTCAGTGCTTGTGGTTGATCTGTACATATTTTCTATTTCTTCCTGATTCAGTCTCGAAGGTTGTACTTCCATAAGAATTTGTCCATTTCTTCCAAGTTGTCAGTTTTGTTCTCATATAGTTGCTCATAATAGTCTTTTATGATCCTTTTATTTCTGCGTGGTCTGCTGTAACTTCTTTTTCTTTTCTAATATTATTGATTTTAGTCTTTTCCCTTTTTTGTTGAGTTTGACTAATGCTTTGTCAATTTTATTTATCTTCTCGAAGAAACAGCTTTTAGTATTAATGATCTTTACTAGAGTTTTCTTCATTTCTTTTTCATTTATTTCTGCTCTGATCTTTAATGATTTCTTTTCTTCTACTAACTTTGAGGTTTTTTGTCCTTCTTTATCTGGTTTCTTTACGTGTAAAGTTAGGTTGCTTTATGCTTTTTTCTTTCTTGAGGTATAACTGTATTGTTACAAACTTCCCTCTTAGAACTGCTTTTGCTGCATCACATAGGCTTTGAGATTAATGATCAGTTGGAAAGAAATAGAGGAAAACAACAGAATGGGAAAGACTAGAGATCTCTTCAAGAAAATTAGAGATACCAAGGGAACATTTCATGCAAAACTGGGCAAAATAAAGGACAGCAATGGTACAGACCTAACAGAAGCACAAGATATTAAGAAGAGATGGCAAGAATACACAGAAGAACTATACAGAAAAGATCTTCATGACCCAGATACTCACGATGGTGTGATCACTCACCTACAGCCACACATCCTGGAGTGCAAAGTCAAGTGGGCCTTAGGAAGCATCACTATGAACAAAGCTAGTGGAGGTGATGGAATTCCAGTTGAGCTATTTCAAATCCTAAAAGATGATGCTGTGAAAGTGCTGCACTCAATATGCCAGCAAATTTGGAAAACTCGGCAATGGCCAAAGGACTGGAAAAGGTCAGTTTTTATTCCAATCCCAAAGAAAGGCAATGTCAAAAATGTTCACACTACTGCACAATTACGCTGGTCTCACATGCTAGTAAAGTAATGCACAAAATTCTCCAAGCCAGGCTTTAACAATATGTGAACTAAGAACTTCCAGATGTTCAAACTGGATTTAGAAATTGCAGAGGAACCAGAGATCCAATTGCTGACACCCATTGGATCATCAAAAAGCAAGAGAGTTCCAGAAAAAAACATCTACTTCTGCATTATTGACTATGCCAAAGACTTTGACTGTGTGGATCACAACAGACCGTGGAAAATCTGAAAGAGATGGGCATACCAGACCACCTGACCTACCTCTTGAGAAACCTGTATGTAGGTCAAGAAGCAGCAGTTAGAACTGGACATGGAGTAATGGACTGGTTCCAAGTTAGGAAAGGAGTATGTCAAGGCTGTATATTGTCACCCTGCTCATTTAACTTATATGCAGAGTACATCATGCAAAATGCCAGGCTGGATGAAGCACAATCTGGAATCAAGATTGCCAGGATAAATATCAATAACCTCAGATATGGAGATCATACCATCCTTATGACAGAAATTGAACAAGAACTAAAGAGTCTCTTGATGAAAGTGAAAGAGGAGAGTGAAAATGTTGGCTTAAAATTCAACATTCAAAAAACTAAGATTATGGCATCTGGTCCTATTATTTCATGGCAAATAGATGGGGAAACAATGAAAACAGTGACAGACTTTTTTTTGGGGGTGGTGGTGAAGGAGCTCCAAAATCACTGCAGATGGTGATTGGAGCCAAGAAATTAAGACACTTGCTCCCTGGAAGAAAAGCTATAACCAACAAAGATAGCATATTAAAAAGCAGAAACATTACTTTGCCAGCAAAGATCCATCTAGTCAAAGCTCTGGTTTTTCCAGCAGTTATGTAAGTATTTGAGAGTTGGACTATAATGAAAGCTGAGCACCAAAGAATTGATGCTTTTGATCTGTGGTGCTGGAGAAGACTCTCGAGAGTCCCTTGGACTGCAAGGAGATCAAACCAGTCACTCCTAAAGGAAAGCAGTCCTGAATATTCATTGGAAGGACTGATGTTGAAGCTGAAACTCCAATACTTTGGCTACTTGATATAAAGAACTGACTCCTTAGAAAAGACACTGATCCTGGAAAAGATTGAAGGCAAGAGGACAGAGGGACAACAGAGGATGAGATGGTTGGATGGCATCACTGTCTCGAGGGACATGAGTTTGAGTGAACTCCAGGAGCTGGTGGTGGACAGGAAGGCCTGATGTGCTTCAGTCCATGGGGTCACAAAGAGTCAGATGCAATTGAGTGACTGAACTGAACTGATAGGCTTTGGGTCATCATGTTTTGTTGTCATTTTTTTTTTTTTTAGGTATGTTTTTAATTTCCCCTTTGCATCTGCCTGAAATTGCATCTGCCTGCAATGCAGGAGACCCGGCTTTGATTCCGGTGTCAAGAAGATCCCCTGGAGAAGGAAATGGCAATCCACTCCAGCACTCTTGCCTGAAGAATCCCATGGACGGAGGAGCCTGATAGGCTACAGTCCATGGGGTCGCAAAGAGTAGGACACGACTGAGCAACTTCACTATTTCCCCTTTGGTTTCTTCAGTAACGTGTTGGTGATTTAGAAGCATATTGCTAATCTCCAGGCATTTGTGTTTTTCATAGATTTTTTTCCCCTGTAATTGATACCTAATCTCATAGCACTGTGGTCAGAAAAAATGTTGGATATGATCTGGATTTTCTTAAATTTACTGGGATTTGAATTGTGTCCCAAGAGGTGATCTTTCTGGGGGATTGTTCCACGTGAACTTGAGAAAGAAGTGTATTCTGCTGCTTTTGAATGGAATGTCCTGTAGATATCAATTAAATTTATTTGGTCTAATGTGTCATTAAGGCTTGCACTTCCTTGTTAATTTTTGTCTGGATGATCTGTCCATCGGTGTAAGTGGGGTGTTAAATTTCCCACTATTACTGTGTTACTGTCAAATCCCCTTTTTGTAGCTGTTGGTGTTTGCCTGATGTGTTGAGGTGCTTCTATGTTCAGTCCGGTTCAGTCTCTCAGTCATGTCCGACTCTTTGCGACCCCATGAATCACAGCATGCCAAGCCTCCCTGTCCATCACCAACTCCAGAAGTTCACTCAGACTCATGTCCATCGAGTCCATGATGCCATCTAATCACCTCATCCTCGGTCGTCCCCTTCTCCTCCTGCCCCCAATCCCTCCCAGAATCAGAGTCTTTTCCAGTGAGTCAACTCTTCACATGAGGTGGCCAAAGTACCGGAGTTTCAGCTTCAGCATCAGTCCTTCCAATGAACATCCTGGACTGGTCTCCTTCAGGATCAACTGGTTGAATCTTCTTGCAGTCCAAGGGACTCTCAAGAGTCTTCTCCAACACCACAGTTCAAAAGCATCAATTCTTCGGCATTCAGCTTTCTTCACCGTCCAACTCTCACATCCATATATGACCACTGGAAAAACCATAGTTTTGACTAGACGGATCTTTGTTAACAGAAGAATATCTCTGCTTTTGAATATGCTATCTAGGTTGGTCATAACTTTCCTTCCAAGGAGTAAGTGTCTTTTAATTTCTTGGCTGCAATCACCATCTGCAGTGATTTTGGAGCCAAAAAAAAAGTCTGACACTGTTTCCACTGTTTCCCCATCTATTTCCCATGAAGTGATGGGACCAGATGCCAAGATTTTCTGAATGTTGGGCTTTAAGACAATTTTTTCACTCTCCTCTTTCACTTTCATCAAGAGGCTTTTTAGTTCCTCTTCACTTTCTGCTATAAGGGTGGTGTCATCTGCATATCTGAGGTTATTTATATTTCTCCAGGCAATCTTGATTCCATCTTGTGCTTCTTCTAGCCCAGCATTTTTCATGATGTACTCTGCATATAAGTTAAAAAGCAGGGTGACAACATACAGCCTTGACAATATACCACACAATTGCACTCATCTCATACACTAGTAAAGTAATGCTCAAAATTCTCCAAGCCAGGCTTTAGCAGTACATGAACCATGAACTTCCAGATGTTCAAGCTGGTTTTAAAAAAAGACAGAGGAACCAGAGATTAAATTGCCAACATCCGCTGGATCATTGAAAAAGCAAGAGAGTTCCAGAAAAATATCTATTTCTGCTTTATTGACTATGCCAAAGCCTTTGACTGTGTGGATCACAGTAAACTGTGGAAAATTCTGAAAGATATGGGAATACAAGACCACCTGATCTGCCTCTTGAGAAACCTATATGCAGGCCACGAAGCAACAGTTAGAACTGGACATGGAGCAACAGACTGGTTCCAAATAAGAAAAGGAGTATGTCAAGGCTGTATATTGGCATATAATTGCTGATAGTAGTCTCTTATGATCCTTTGTATTTCTGTGTTGTCTGGTGTGATCTCTCCATTTTCATTTCTAATTTTATTGATTTGATTTTTCTCCCTTTGTTTCTTGATGAGTCTGGCTGATGGTCTGTCAATTTTATTTATCCTTTCAAAGAACCAGCTTTTTGCTTTGTTGATTTTTGCTATGCTCTCTTTTGTTTCTTTTGCATTTATTTCTGCCCTAATTTTTAAGATTTCTTTCCTTCTACTAACTCTGGGGTTCTCCATTTCTTCCTTTTCTAGTTGCTTTAGGTGTAGAGTTAGGTTATTTATTTGACTTTTTCTTATTTCTTGAGGTATTCATGTATTGCTGTGAGCTTTCCTCTTAGCACTGCTTTTATAGTGTCCCACAGGTTTTGGGTTGTTGTGCTTTCATTTTCATTCATTTCTATGCATATTTTGATTTCTTTTTGATTTCTTCTGTGATTTGTTGGTTATTCAGAAGCATTTTGTTCAGCCTCCATATGTTGGAATTTTTAATAGTTTTTCTCCTGTAATTGAGATCTAATCTTAATGCATTATGGTCAGAAAAGATGCTTGGAATGATTTTGAGGGTTTTTATTTTTTAAATTTATCAAGGTTAGATTTATGGCCCAGGATGTGATCTATCCTGAAAGAAGGTTCTGTGAGCATTTAAGAAAAAGGTGAAATTCATTATTTGGGGGTGAAATGTCCTATAGATATCAATTAGGTCTAACTGGTCTATTGTATCATTTAAAGTTTGCGTTTCTTTGTTAATTTTCTCTTTAGTTGATCTGTCCATAGGTGTATTAAAGTCTCCCACTATTATTGTGTTATTTTTAATTTCCCCTTTCATACTTGTTAACATTTATCTTACATATTGTGGTGCTCCTATGTTGGGTGCATACATATTTATAATTGTTATATCTTCTTCTTGGATTGATCCTTTGATCATTATGCAGTGGCCTTCTTTGTCTCTTTTCACAGCCATTGTTTTAAAGTCTATTTCATCGAATATGAGTATTGCTACTCCTACTTTTTTTGGTCTCTATTTGCGTGGAATATCTTTTTCCAGCCCTCACTTTCAGTCTGTATGTGCCCCTTGTTTTGAGGTGGGTCTCTTGTAGGCAACATATATAGGGATCTTGTTTTTGTATCCATTCAGCCAGTCTTTGCCTTTTGGTTGGGGCATTCAACTCATTTCCATTTAAGATAATTACTGATAAGTATGATCCCATTGCCATTTACTTTGTTTTGGGTTTGGGTTTATACACCCTTTTGTGTTTCCTGTCTAAAGAATATCCTTTAGCATTTGTTGGAGAGCTGGTTTGGTGGTGCTGAATTCTCTCAGCTTTTGCTTGTCTGTAAAGCTTTTGATTTCTCCTTCATATTTGAATGAGATCCTTGCTGGATACAGTAATCTAGGCTGTAGGTTATTTCTTTCATCACTTTAAGTAGGTCTTGCCATTCCCTCCTGGCCTGAAGATATTCTATTGAAAGATCTGCAGTTATCCTTGTGAGAATCCCCTTGTGTGTCATTTGTTGTTTCTCCCTTGCTGCTTTTAATATTTGTTCTTTGTGTTTGATCTTTGTTAATTTGATTAATATATGTCTTGGGGTGTTTCACCTTGGGTTTATCCTGTTTGGAACTCTCTGAGTTTCTTGGACTTGGGTGATTATTTCCTTCCCCATTTTAGGGAAGCTTTCAACTATTATCTCCTCAAGTATTTTCTCATGGTGCACAAATTCTTAGAAAAGTACAACTTTCCAAAACTGAACCAGGAAGAAATAGAAAATCTGAACAGACCCATCACAAGCATGGAAATTGAAACTGTAATCAGAAATCTTCCAGAAAACAAAATTCCAGGTTCAGGCGGCTTCACAGCTGAATTCTACCAAAAATTTAGAGAAGAGGTAACACCTATCCTACTGAAACTCTTCCAGAAAATTGCAGAGGAGGGTAAACTTCCAAACTCATACTATGAGGCCACCATCACCCTAAAAATATGAAAACCTGACAAAGATGCCACACAAAAAGAAAACTACAGGCCAATATCACTGATGAACATAGATGCAAAAATCCTCAACAAAATTCTAGCAATCAGAATCCAACAACATATTAAAAAGATCCCGCACCATGACCAAGTGGACTTTATCCCAGGGATGCAAGGATTCTTCAATATCTGCAAATCAATCAATGTAATACACCACATTAACAAACTGAAAAAATAAAAGCCATATGATTATCTCAATAGATATAGAGAAAGCCTTTGATAACATTCAACATCCATTTATGATATGAGGAACATACCTCAACATAATAAAAGCTATATATGACAAACCCACAGCAAACATTATCCTCAACGGTGAAAAATTGAAAGCATTTCCCCTAAAGTCAGGAACAAGACAAGGGTGCCCACTTTCACTGCTGCTATTCAACATAGTTTTGGCCACAGCAATCAGGGCAGAAAAAGAAATAAAAGGAATCCAAATTGGAAAAGAAGAAGTAAAATTCTCATTGTTTGCAGATGACATGATCCTCTACATAGGAAACCCTAAAGACTCCACCAGAAAATTACTAGAGCTAATCAATAAATATAGTAAAGTTTCAGGATATAAAATCAACACACAGAAATCCCTTGCATTCCTATACACTAATAATGAGAAAGTAGAAAAGGAAATTAAGGAAACAATTCCATTCACCATTGCAACAAAAGAATAAAATACTTAGGAATATACCTACCTAAAGAAACTAAAGACCTATATATCGAAAGACTAAAACACTGGTGAAAGAAATCAAAGAGAACACTAATAGATGGAGAAATATACCATGTTCATGGATCAGAGGAATCAATATAGTGAAAATGAGTATACTACCCAAAGCAATCTACAGATTCAATGCAATCCCTATCAAGCAACCAGCGGTATTTTTCACAGAACTAGAACAAATAATTTCAAGATTTGTATGGAAATACAAAAACCCTCAAATAGCCAAAGCAATCTTGAGAAAGAAGAATGGAACTGGAGGAATCAACTTGCCTGACTTCAGGCTCTACTACAAAGCCACAGTCATCAAGACAGTATGGTACTGGCACAAAGACAGAAATGTAGATCAATGGAACAAAATAGAAAGCCCAGAGATAAATCCACACACCTATGGACACCTTATATTCGACAAAGGAGGCAAGAATATCCAATGGAATAAAGACAATCTTTTTAACAAGTGGTGCTGGGAAAACTGGTCAACCACTTGTAAAAGAATGAAACTAGATCACGTTCTAACACCACACACAAAAATAAACTCAAAAGGGATTAAAGACCTAAATGTAAGACAAGAAAATATAAAACTCCTAGAGGAGAACATAGGCAAAACACTCTCCGACGTAAATCACAGCAGGATCCTCTATGATCCACCTCCCAGAATACTGGAAATAAAAGCAAAAATAAACAAATGGGATCTAATTAAAATTAAAAGCTTCTGCACAACAAAGGAAACTATAAGCAAGGTGAAAAGACAGCCTTCTGAATGGGAGAAAACAATGCAAATGAAACAACTGATAAGCAACTAATCTCAAAGATATACAAGCAACTTATGCAGCTCAACTCCAGTAAATTAACGACCTAATCAAAAAAATGGGCCAAAGAACTAAATAGGCATTTCTCCAAAGAAGACATATGGATGGCTAACGAACACATGAAAAGATGCTCAACATCACTCATTATCAGAGAAATGCAAATCAAGACCACAGTGAGGTACCATTTCACACCAGTCAGAATGGCTGTGATCCAGAAGTCTACAAGCAATAAATGCTGGAGAGGGTGTGGAGAAAAGGGAACCCTCTTACACTGCTGGTGGGAATGCAAACTAGTACAGCCATTATGGAAAACAGTGTGGAGATTCCTTTAAAAATTGCAAATAGATCTGACTTATGACCCAGCAATCCTACTGCTGGGCATACACACTGAGGAAACTAGAATTGAAAGAGACATGTGTACCCCAATGTTCACTGCAGCATTGTTTATAATAGCCAGGACATGGAAACAACCTAGATGTCCATCAGCTGATGAATGGATAAGAAAGCTGTGGTACATATACACAATGGAGTATTATTCAGCCATTAAAAAGAATACATTTGACTCAGTTCTAATGAGATGGATGAAATTGGAGCCGATTATACAGAGTGAAGTAAGCCAGAAAGAAAAACACCAATACAGTATACTGACACGTATATATGGAATTTAGAAAGATGGTAATGATGACCCTGTATGTGAGACAGCAAAGAGACACAGATGTATAGAAAGGACTTTTGGACTCTGAGGGAGAGAGAGAGAGGGTGGGATTATTTGGGAGAATGGCATTGAAACATGTATACTATCATGTAAGAAACAAAGTGCCAGTCTATGTTCGATACAGGATACAGGATGCTTGGGGCTGGTGCATGGGGATGATCCAGAGAGATGATATGGGGTGGAACGTGGGAGGAGGGGTTTAGGATCGGGAGCTCGTATACACCCGTGGCAAATTCATGTCAATGTATGGCAAAACCAATACAGTATTGTAAAGTAAACTAAAATAAAAAATTTTTTAAAGGCTGTATATTGTAATCCTGCCTCTTTAACTTATATGTGGTTCTATGTTGGGTGTATGTATATTTACAGTTGATCCTGTTATCATTTACTTTATTGTTTGGGGTTTGTTTTTTCATGTCTTTTCCTTTTCTTCTGTGTCCTTTTCTTTTCCTTCTCTTATGTTCCTTAACATTTGTTATAAGTCTGGTTTGGTGATGCTGAATTCTCTTTCACTTGTCTGTAAGACTTTTGACTTCTCCATTGAATCTGAATGAGATCCTTGCTTGTTAAATAATCTTGCTTGTAGGATTTTTCCTTTCATCTCTTTAAGTATATCCTGCCACTCACTTCTATCCTGCTGCATTTCTTCTAATATGTCAGCTACTAACCTTATGAGGATTCCCTTGCATGTTATTTGTTGCTCTTCCTTCGCTGCTTTTAATATTTTCATATGTGTATAATTTTTGTTAGTTTGATTATTAAGTGTCTTGGCATTTTTCTTCTTGGGTTTATCCTGTGTGGGACTTTCTGGACTTGTGTGGCTATTTACTTTCTCATGTTAGGGAGGTTTTCAAGTATAATCATCTCAAATATTTTCTTATACCCTTTCTTTTGTCTTCTTCTTCTGGAACCCCTATAACTTGAATGCTGGTGTGCTTAATGTTGTCCCAATGGTCTCTGAGACTTTCTTCACTTCTTTTCATTCTTTTCTATTTATTCTACTCTGCTTCAATTATTTTCACTATTCTATCTTCCATCTCAATTATCCACTCTTCTGCTTCAGTTATTCTGCTATTGGTTCCAGCTACTGTATTTTTTATTTCAGTTGTTGTGCTGTTCATCAATGATCATTTGTTATTTAGTTTCATACATCTCAGAGGATGAGATGGTTGGATGACATCACCAACTCAATGGACATGACAGGGAGTCCTGGCATGCTGCAGTCCATGGGATCACAAAGAGTCAGACTCGACAGAGTGACTGTACTGACTGACCAACTGAGTCCTTAGGAGTCCTAGTTAAACACTGTTTGTATCTTCTTAATCTGTGCCTCCATTTTATTTAGTTGTGTCTCCACTCTGTTTCTGAGATTTTGGTTCATTTTTACTATAATTACTTGAATTCTTTTCAGGTAGACTGCCCATTTCCTCTTTATTTGTTTGGTCTTGTGGATTTTTACCTTTCTCCTTCACCTGCTGCATATTTCTTGATCTTCTAGTTTTGTTTAACTTACTGTTTGGGGTCTCCTTTCTGCAGGCTGCAAGGTAATAGTTCCTCTTGCTTGTGGTGTTTGCCCCCAGTGAGCCTTGGGCAAACTTCCTGGTGGGGAGAAGTTGTGCCTGTGTTCCGGTGGGTGGACCTGGATCTTGTCTCTTTGTTGGGCAGTGCTGCATCCAGTCGTGTGCTTTGGGTTGGGCTGTCTATGAGCTTACTATAGCTTTAGGCAGACTTCTTGCTAATGGGCAGGGTTGCATTCCTATTTTGCTAGTTGTTTGGTATGAGGCATCCAGCACTAGAGCTTGCTGGCTACTGGTTGGAGCTAGGTCTTAGTATTGAGATACAGGCTTCTGGGAGAGCTCTTACCAATTAATATTCTGTGGAGTTGGGAGTTCTCTGGTGCTTCAACGTTCTGGACTCAGGTCTTCCACCTTGGAGGCTCATACCTAATCCCTGGCTAGAGCACCAAGAGCTTGCAAGCCACATAGCACAAAAGAAAAGGAGGAAGAATAATTTAAAAAAAAAAATCCAAGCAAACAAACAAACAAAAAAAAGTGGAGAGAGAAAACCCAAGACAAATGGTAAGAGAAAACTAAACAGCCAAAAACACACAAAGAAATACACTCAGAAAAAGTAAGAAGAGAAAAAAAAGAAAGAAAGAAAAAGAGGAAACCAAAAGAAGAGAGCAATCAAATCAATAAGACAACCCATAAAGGGAAACAAAATTAAAAACTAAACTAGCAAAAGCAAAAACTGAAGAGGAAATCAAACACAGAAAACAAACTAAAAAGGGCAGAGAAAACATAAAGCAAGCAAAAATACAAAGAAAAGGAAAACTCTAAAAACAAAAGAGAAATGGAAACAAAAGGAAAAGTTACCAAACATCAAAGAAGTACAGTAAAAATAGGAAAATATAAAATATAGTTAAAATAAGATTCAAACAAAAGAAAAAATAAAAACATGGAAAAGGGCAATATAACAAAAAAGTACAGTAAAAATAAGTAAAATTAAAAATATATATTCTAAAATTATAGCATAAGAAATAAAATGGAAATAAAATAAAGATTAAAAGAATAATAAAAGAACATCAGTAGAATAGAAACACACACACAGAGTAGTAGGAAGAATATTTTCTTGTAGCCTCAGCTGTTAGTACCCTTACCCCCACAGTGAACCTTAGCCTACCCAGGAAGTCCTTCAGTATTTCTTGGAAGGTCTCTGGACCTGCTGTGCACAGCGTGGGGCCAGCTCAGGCTCTGATCTGGCCTTAAGCCAGCACGTGCTTGACTCCAAAATCTGCAATTGCCCCCAAAGTTCATAGCCTCAATGTGAGAACACACATTGTCTAGGGCTGGGAAGATCCCATGGAGGAGGAGGCATGGCAACCCACTCCAGTATTCTTGCCTGGAGAACCCCATGGACTGAGGAGCCTGGCAGGTTGGATTCCATGGGGTCACAAAGGGTTGGACACGACAGACTGAGCGACCAAGCAAACAGCTGGTAGACGTAGAGTTTACCAAGCCAATTGCAGGAATTTAACCTGTTGCTCCCACAGCTGCACATGAGACTCCTCCTCTTCGTTGGTCAGTTCAGTTCAGTCACTCAGTCGTGTCCGACTCTGCGACCCCATGAATCACAGCACGCCAGGCCTCCCTGTCC
Organism: Nanger dama; assembly: GCA_917880005.1. NCBI lineage: Eukaryota > Metazoa > Chordata > Mammalia > Artiodactyla > Bovidae > Nanger > Nanger dama. The sequence goes on along the minus strand of CAKJTW010000044.1, from coordinate 2,178,089 downwards.
ATCACTATCTCCCAGAGTTCACCCAGACTTAAGTCCATCGAGTCTGTGATGCCATCCAGCCATCTCATCCTTGGTTGTCCCCTTGTCCTCCTGCCCCCAATCCCTCCCAGCATCAGAGTCTTTTCCAATGAGTCAACTCTTTGCATGAGGTGGCCAAAGTATTGGAGTTTCAGCTTTAGCATCATTCCTTCCAAAGAAATCTCAGGGTCGATCTCCTTCAGAATGGACTGGTTGGATCTCCTTGCAGTCTAAGGGACTCTCAGGAGTCTTCCCCAACACCACAGTTCAAAAGCATCAATTCTTCGGCACTCAGCCTTCTTCACAGTCCAACTCTCACATCCATACATGACCACAGGAAAAACCATAGCCTTGACTAGATGGACCTTAGTCGGCAAAGTAATGTCTCTGCTTTTGAATATACTATCTAGGTTGGTCATAACTTTTCTTCCAAGGAGTAAGCATCTTCTAGTTTCATGGCTGCAGTCACCATCTGCAGTGATTTTGGAGCCCACTTCGTTGGTCACACTTCCAGAATTCAGTCTCAGTTTTGGACCTGCCTCTCTTTGTGTGCTGTCCTCTGATGGCTGTTCCCCACCCAGGTGAGAGGGTTGAAAGCTGTGATTGCCTGGGGATCAGTGGCTCATTCAGGCCAGGCAGAGGGAGTGATATGGCAGTCCAAGTCGGAATGTGTGGGGAGTGCCTGTGGTGGCAGAGGCTGCCAGGGAGTTGCTACAGCTTGAGGTGGGCCTTGTGTTATCCTGGGGGGAGTCATACCTGGACCAAGGGATGCTCAGCAGTGCCAGGCTGCAGGCTTCTGGGAAGCTGTGGGTGGTGACCTGCACTTGCTCACAGGCTTGTGACAGCCAAGGCAGGTGTCCTGCCCATTCTGAATTTGGAGATAGCAGCCAAGGTTTGCATCGCCTCTGGAGCCTATGTAGATAATGCCCTTCTGTCTGTGAATGCACAGAGTTAGAGGTTCCTGGGCTGGCCCACCCTTTCCATGCACCCCAAGACAATGATCTCTTGCTTGTCCAGCAAGCACAGGCTTTTCCCTGGACTCCCTCAGGTGTGTTATGTTAGCACCTCCAGGCTGCCTTCACAGCAGTCAATCCCCCTCATCTCCCTGGGTTCTGACCTCCAAGGTCTATGCTTCAGCACCCAGCCCCCATCAACCCTGGCAGGCATGCAGACAAATGTCTCATACTGTTGGTTGGCACCAACATCTATGCAGAACTTTCTCTGCTTTGCTCTCCACATGCCTGTTGCTTCACTCTTCTCTGAGGCTCTGAAACCTCCCCCTGTCCCGATTTCCTTGTGTGCAAAAATTTTCTTCCTTCACAGCTCCCTCCTAGAGGCACAGGTCCTGTCTGGATTCCTTTCTCTCTCTCTCTCATTTTATTTTTTTTTTAAATTTCTTTACCCTACCCTGTTATGTGGAGATTATCTTACCATTTTGGCAATCTGCCAGCATTCAGGAGGTGTTCTGTAGGGGCTGTTCCATGTGCAGAAGTATTTTTGGTGTATCTGTAGGAAGGAACGGAATCTCTGTGTCTTCTCTGCCATCCTGATGGCCTCACTTTTGTTTATTTTATATATTGTAGTTTACATCTGTACATTTCTATTTTGAAGCCTATTGTGACATGTGAGGTTGCTTGTGAGGTGCCTGCAGCATTCACAGAAGAGAGACAGAGAGTTGGGCAGAAGAGAGACAGGGACAGCCTCTGTATGGGAGGAACACAGAAGCAGAGGAGCAGACGGAGGTCAGAGCGACAGAATCTGCTGGTTTCCCAGAATCTATCCAGCTTAATTGGAAAGCAGAGCCTACCTGGGAATGAACGGAGGTGGCTGGAAAATGTGCTCTCTGTTCTGATTACAAGGGCTGGAGAGGCATTGGTGAATTGGGCTGACTGCAAAGAGAGTGTATATGTCGATAGCTTCTGGGTAAGCAATTTGATCACATGTGTTTAGAACTTTTGATAATGTTTATACCCTCTGCCCAGGAATTACTCTCTTAGGAATTTATTCTAATACACATTTATTGAAATACATTTAACTTGGGAAAATTATACACAGTTCAATAAGGAAAAATCTTCCAAGTTTCCAGATGAAGGGGTGCTGTGCAGCTAAAAGATTATTTTGCTTTGGAATAATAATTACAAACCTGGTAAAGAGTTAGACAGATACATATTCCCACTGGTCCATCAGAATCCTGTTCTGTACCTGTGACCTGGGAGAATGACTATGGGGATGCCTTTCACTCTCTCTCCACTGTAATGTAGCAACTGCAAGGAGATGGCCATGAAACTTTCCATGCTTTTTTAACTGGGACTCTCCTGGAAACTGGCTCTGAATTATATATAGCATCTGCCAATTTCTGTGGTTTAAATACTTCCACTGTGGCCTATATCAAGCTACAACAGGAGGTCCCTGAAGATGGGTTTGGGCTGGGATGAGCACAGTCACTCTCCTGAGCCATCCCAGAAAACTCAGCCCACTTCTGGGGAAAAGTTACACTATATGGTGAAGACTCCACAAGGACTGTCCTTGTGTTTGGAGGTAGCTTTTCGCTCTTCTCAGTTTTGCAGCGGCGAGGGGGAGTGAGGGCAACCCCTGCATTTGAGGCAGTCAGGGGTTGAAGGTTCCTGCTGCTCTTTGGGGAGGGGGTGCCTCTGTGCTCGATTTCCTTGTTGGTCCAGGAGGTGCTCCCCACCTCATATGCCCCACCTCACCTTATGCCCCATCTCATGGCAACAGGGCCAGCTCTGATTGCTGGCCTTGCTCCTATCCTCCCAGTCTTCCAAGGATAGCAGGGGCAGGCTGACTCCTTGAGGGACATTTAACAGTATACAGAACAGGAGACAGGTCTTAATGGAGAGGAAGGACCAGGAATCACCAAGTAGGGGGAAGCTGATGGAAGCACTGGGTGTTCTTGTGCCATCCTGTTGGAGAGAAGTGGGATGTAGATGGCCAGGCCCAGGAATCCAAGTTATTGACAAACTTCACCATCCTGTGTTTTCAAGGGATGCAGCCACACCATGAATATGAACTAAGTGGAAACCAGAGTAACCATGTCCTTGTCTGTCCTTGTCTGTCATCCCCCCACTGGCTTCTGCTTCTGAGCTGCAGTCACAAAGCCCATCACAGCCTGAGCCATGAGCAGTGCACACCTGGATGGGGATCCTTCTTGGTGTGGCCAAAGTGCCTGAAGGTATTTCCAAACTCAGATTATATTTTCATACTGCTATGATCTGAATTTCATCTCTCCTCATAGTTCATATGCTAAATCCAAATGCTCAAGGATGACAGCATTAGGAGGTAGGATCTTTGGGAGGTGATTAAACTATAAGGATGGAACCTTCAGGGATGGGATTGGATTTTTATAAAAGAGGCTCCAGAGAGATGTCTCAGCCCCCTCCATGTGAGGACACAGCAAGAAGGTGCAGAGTATGAACCAGGATGCAGGCTCTCAGCAGACTGAGATCCCACCCACACCTTAATCTTGGACTCCCAGCCTCCAGAACCATGAGAAATAAACTTCTGTTTTTATAAGTCATCCAGTCTGTGGCATTTTGTTATAAAGCCCAAAGGAATTAAGACACAGACATTCCTTTCCTCACGGAATATTGGTGCTAGGCACAACTGTGGGCACTCAGGATACCCCGGTTAATAGTAACAACAAAAATAAATAAAAATCCCTATCTGTGAAGATCTATTTTTTGCAAAGAGAAGACAGACGATCAATGATGTGCTGTGTTGAAGGTGGTCAGTGCTTGAGAAATAATAGAGCAGGGCAAAGGGATAGAAGTACAGTCTGCCCTTGGAGTCTGTGTGTTTTTCTCTGCAGATTCAATCAACTTTGGAGAAAAATATTCTGGAAAAGAAAAAAAAAGAACTCCAGAAATATCCAAAGAGCAAAACTGGCCACATGTAGCAGTTATTTGCATTATATTTACAACAGTTGGCTTCCCTGGTGGCTCAGAGGTTAAAGCATCTGCCTGAAATGAGGGAGATCCAGGTTTGATCCCTGGGTTGGAAAGATCCCCTGGAGAAGGAAATGGCAACCCACTCCAGTACTGTTGCCTGGAGAATCCCATGGAGAGAGGAGTCTGGTAGGCTACCGTTGCAAAGAGTTGGACAGGACTGAGCGACTTCACTTCACATCACATAGTATTTACATTGTATCAGACATTATAAGTAGCTATATTGCTGCTGTTCAGTCATAAAGTCATCTCCAACTCTCCGAGATCCCATGGACTGCAGTGAGCCAAGCTTCCCTGTCCTTCACTATCTCCCAGAGTTTGCTCAGATTCAGGTCCATTGAGTCCATGATGCTATCTAACCATCTCATCCTCTGCTATCGCCTTCTTCTTTTGCATTTAATCTTTCCCAGCATCAGAGTCTTTTCCAATGAGTTGCCTCTTTGCATGAGGTGGCCAAAGGATTATTCAGGACTGATTTCCTTTAGGATTGACTGATTTGATCTCCTTGCAGTCCAAGGGATTCTTAAGGATCTTCTCTGCACCACAATTCAAAAGCATCAGTTATTCCCCATTCAGCCTTCTTTGTGGTCCAGCTCTCACATCCATACCTAACTACTGAAAACAAACAAACAAACGTAGCTTTGACTATACTAACCTTTCTCAGCAAAGTGATGTCTCTGCTTTTAATATGCTGTCTAGATTTGCAATAGCTTTCCTTCCAAGGAGCAAGCATCTTTTAATTTCGTGACTGCAGTCAGAGTCTGCAGTGATTTTGGAAACCAAGAAAATAAAATCTGGTGCTGCTTCCACATTTTCTCCTTCTGTTTGCTGTGAAGTGATGGGACAGAAAGCCATGATCTTAGTTTTTGAATGTGGAGTTTTAAGCCAGCTCTATCACTCTCCTCTTTCACTCTCCCCAAGAAGTTCTTTAGTTCCTCTTCACTTTCTGCCATTAAAGTGGTATCATCTGCATATCTGAGACTGTTGATATTTCTCCTAGCAATCTTGATACCATCTTGAGCTTCATCCAGCCCAGCATTTCATTTGATGCACTCTGCATATAAGTTAAATAAGCATGGTGACAATATACAGCATTGATATACCCTTTTCCCAATTTTGAACCAGTCCATTGTTCCATGTCCAGTTCTGTTACTTCTTGACCTGCATGCAGATTTCTGAGGAAACAGAATAGGTGGTCTGGTATTCCGATCTCTTAAGAATTTTCCACAGTTTGTTGTGATCCACACAGTTAAAGGCTTTAGCATAATCAATGAAGCAGAAGTAGATTTTTTTCTTGAATTCTCTTATTTTATGATCCAATGAATGTTGGCAACTTGATTTCTGGTTCCTCTGCTTTTTATAAACCCAACTTGTACATCTGGGATTTCTCAGTTCACATAGTGTTGAAGACTAGCTCAAAAGATTTTGAGCATAGTCCTGCTAGCATGTGAAATGAGTGCCACTGTATGGTTGTTTGAACATTCTTTTGCATTGCCCTTTTTGGGGATAGGAATGAACACTGACCTTTTAACCTTTTCCAGTCCTGTGGCCACTGCTGAGTTTTCCAAATTTGCTGGCATATTGAGTACAACAATCTTTTAGGATTTGAAATAGCTCACCTAGAATTCTATCACCTCCACTAGTTTTGTTCATAGTAATGCTTCCTTACGGCCCGCTTGACTTCCCACTCTGGGGTGTCTGGCTTTAAAAGGTTAGTAACTACACCGTTGTGGTTATATGGGTTATTAAGACTTTTTTTGTATAGTTCTTCTGTGTATTGCTACCCTTTTCTTAATCTCTCCCATTTCTGTTAGGTCCTTACTGTTCCTGTCCTTTATTGTGCCCATCCTAGATAAGTAATCTGGAGACAGTTTATAATATATGGTAGGATGTGCACAGATTACATGCAAATATCATATCATTTTATAAAAGAGTTTGAGCATCCATGGATTTTAGCATCTTTATGAGTGAGGGTGGGGGAAGAGGGTTCTGTGGGTACTGAGAGATGAAGGTACTTGATGGGCACCAGGGAGGCAATTCAAAACTCTCCCTTAATTTTCCCAGCAATCAGCCACATAATTTAGTGAACTAATGTGTTGGTCCAGTCGGTCTCCAGCACAGAGCCCACTGGGTCCTGTTTCTACATTCACACTCCCATGTCTGCATCCAAGTCTCACTGCTGTGGAAAGTAAGTCCTCTATAAGGGATTTACCAGAATGTCCCAATGGCACAGGTCACTAGGTCCCTGCGAAACAGACTCCCTTCCTTGGTGGATGAGACAGAAATCTTGGTCCTGACGGGGTTATATTTGTGGTGGAAAGATGCACACTGTCCCAAACATGGGAGGAAGGGTTGGAGACAGCTGACGGTTCTGGAGTGTGTGCAAGGGTATATGGAGGGGAGGAATGTCAAAGGAAATGCTACCGAGGAAGATGAGCGCTCCTCAGGTAGATGAGGGAGACAAGGAGCTTCCAGCAAAGGAAACACTCGAACACTTTCTCGATTCTTACCTGATCACCTGCAGATGGTCAGGTCCCCATTTACCTTGTCCACTCCCTCCTTATTCCCTACAGGATGAGGACAGTCAGTGCTAGGTAAATACTTATTATGAGGAGGAAGAGAAGGAAAACACACAAGGAAACACCCTTCAGCTGGGAGACAGGCTAGTCTGGTAGAGATGAGGTAGGAAAACCAAGGGAAGAGGTAAAATTAGAAATTCAGGGAGGCAGAGGCAAGAGTAGGCCTGGTGTGCTGCAGACCATGGGGTGGCAGAGAGTCAGACACAACTGAGCGACTGAACTGAACTCAACTGAACCAAGAGGCAAGAGTCTGGTGTGGCATAGTGAGGAGCTAGGCTTCATTCTGAAGGGATGATGGGAGCTCTTAGAGTATTTTAAGAAGGCGAGAACACATGGTTGGTGTTACATATTAGAAAAATTACCCTGGAAGTGGTAGGCCAGACGGACATGGAGCAGAAAAGGTAGTTGGAGGGTTGGACAGGATATGTGCTTGCAGACCAGTTTAGAAAACTTGGGAAAGCTGGAATAGCATGGCACATTGAGCAGGGTGGTCAGGCCAGGCAGGCAGGGGGTGGAGGGAGGGCAGGGCAGAAAGAAGGCATGTCATTTTGCTTAAAGATGTGTTATGTTTCTTCAAGAATCAAGACTGCACGTTGCAAATATTTTTTTCATCCATCCTAACTGGCATTTCTCCAGTTACATTTTTTTCAGGTTAGAAATTTGTGGTAAATTAAACAAAAACACCAACTTAGTGTGTGCAAAAAGATCCCAACAGTGTAATAGAACTGTGTTAGATTGGTCCCAGTGAAATTTCAGAGATCTAGCCTACACTCTGCTCTGCACCCTCCCTCTCAGGCACTGCCCACAGAAATTTGTCCCCTCTATTCTGACCATGGTGTAGGCTCAGTCCACTACAGATTTTAATGGCAGGGCTCTGGGTTAGCATCTCTTCCCACTCAGACTTGGAGTGAGAGTAGCCCTACCTTTACATACTCTAAATTCTCTTTTTGTTGTTGTTTTTCTGAGCTTCAAAATTTAACATGGGAACTTTCTTGTGAGCTTCATTACTCTTGCTCAAATTGGATTTCTGTTCATGAAGTTCCTTTTATATCAACAAACAGATTCCTCAGGAGGCCGAAAACAAACCTGGAGTTGACTACCTAGCAATATTATGTTGACTATATGATGGTAAATTGGTAATTAATTTTCCTCCCAAATTTTTATTATGAAAAACCTAAACATAAAGAAGAACTGAAAGACTACTACAGTGAACATTCACATATCCACCAACAATATTCAATATTCCATACTTTGTCATGTGAACTTCTCTACCTAACCTAGCTGTACTTTTTTTTGGACCTATTAGAAAGAACATTACACTACTTTACCTCTTCAGCATGCATCTCTTGAGGAAAAAATAATTCTCTATGACTACAACAGCATCAGTTCAGTTCAGTTCAGTCCAGTCACTCAGTCGTGTCCAACTCTTTGCAACCCCATGGATATCAGCACGCCAGGCTTCCTTGACTATCACCAACTTCCAGAGCTTGCTCAAACTCATGTGCATCGACTTGGTGATGCCATCCAACCATCTCATCCTCTGTCATCACCTTCTCCTCCTGTCTTCAATTTTTCCCAGCATCAGTGTCTTTTCCAAGAAGTCAGTTCTTCACATCAGGTGGACAAAGGATTGGAGCTTCAGCTTCAACATCAGTCCTTCCAATGAATATTCAGGACTAATTTCCTTTAGAATGAACTTGTTGGATCTCCTTAAGAGTCTTCTCCAACACCACAGTTCAAAAGCATCCATTCTTCAGTACTCAGCCTTCTTTATAGTCCAACTCTCACATCCATACTTGACTACTGGAAAAACCATAGCTTTGACTAGACAGACCTTTGTTAACAAAGTAATGTCTCTGCTTTTTAATATGCTGAATAGGTTGGTTATAACTTTTCTTACAAGGAGTAAGCATCTTTCAATTTCATAGTCACCATCTGCAGTGATTTAGGAGATCCCCCCCCCCCCAACACACAAAAAAGAACTCTACTGTTTTCAATGTTTTCCCATCTATTTGCTATTAAATGATTGGACTGGATGCCATGATCTTAGTTTTTTTTTTTTTTTAATGTTAAGTTTTAAGTCAGCTGTTTCACTCTCCTCTTTCTCTTTCATTAAGAGTTTCTCTTCACTCTCTGGCACAAGGGTAGTGTCATTTGCATATCTGAGATTATAGATATTTCTCCTGGCAATCTTGATTCCAGCTTGTGCTTCATTCAGCCTGATATTTCACATGATGTACTCTGCACATAAGTTAAATAAGCAGGGTGACAATATACAGCCTTGAAGTACTCCTTTCCCAGTTTGTAACCAAACTGTTGTTCTATGTTCAGTTCTAACTCTTCCTTCTTGATTTGCATACAGATTTATCAGGAGGCAAGTAAGGTGGTCTGGTATTCCATCAATAGCATAATTACACTTAACTTTAATTCTCTAATATCATCTAATATCGTCTACATATTAGCATTTACCAGTTGTCTCTAAAATGTTTTCTAATTAATTTATTTTAATTGGAAGCTAATTACTTTATAATATTGTGGTGATTTTACCACACATTGATATGAATCAGCCATGGCTGTACAAGTGTTCTCCATCCCCAAACCCTTCTCACCTCCCTCCCCACTCCATCCCTCTGGGTTGTCTCAGGGCACTGGCTTTCAGTGCCCTGTTTCATGCATCAAACTTGGACTGGAAATCTATTTCACATATGGTAATTTACATGTTTCAATGTTATTCTCTCAAATCATCCCACCCTTGCCTTCTCCCACAGAGTCTTTTTTAAATTTATTTATTTTTTAAATTACAATACTGTATTTGTTTTGCCATACATTGACATGAATCAGCCATATGTGAAACTAGAGCCTATTATGCAGAGTGAAGTAAGTCAGAAAGAAAAACACCAATACAGGGAACATTCCCACAGAGTCTTAAAGTCTGTTCTTTACATCTGTCTCTTTTGCTGTCTCACATATAAGGTCACCTTACTATCTTTCTAAATTCCCTATATATGCATTAATATACTGTATTGGTGTTTTTCTTTCTGACTTACTTCACTCTGTATAATAGGCTTTAGTTTCATCAATCTCATTAGAACTGATTCAAGTGCATTCTTTTTAATAGCTGAGTAATATCCCATTGGGCCTGTGCACTAAGTGCAGGTGGCTGCAAGAGCTGGGCTGGCACACTAAGCACAGCAGAGAGGAGCTACCCCACGTCCGAGGTCAGGGCAGCAGCCTAGACTGCCAGGCTGCGACGGCACAGGAACGGCCGATAGGAGCTACCCTGTGTCTGAGGTTGGGGCGGTGACCAAGAGGAGCTACCCCACGTCCGAGGTCAGTGGCAGCCAGAAGGAGCTACCCCGAGTCCGAGGTCAGGGGTGGCTGGAAGAAGACATCCCGGGTACGAGGTGGCCTAATATGCTACTGAAGATCAGTAGAGAAATAACTCCAAAAGAATGAAGGGATGGAGCCAAAGCAAAAACAATACCCAGTTGTGCATGTGACTGGTGATAGAAGCAAGATCTGATGCTGTAAAGAGTAAAATTGCATAGGAATCTGGAATGTCAGGTCCATTAATTAAGGCAAATTGGAAGAGGTCAAATAGGAGATGGCAAGGGTGAATGTCAGCATTCTAGGAATCAGCGAATTAAAATGGATAGGAATCGGTGAATTTAACTCAGCTGACCATTATATCTACTACTGCAAGCAGGAATCCCTCAGAAGAAATAGAGTAGACATCATGGTCAACAAAAGGGTCCAAAAAGCAGTACTTGGATGCAGTCTCAAAAATGACAGAATGATCTCTGTTCGTTTCTGCGGCAAACCATTCAATATCACAGTTATCCAAGTCTATGCCCCAACCAGTCACGCTGAAGAAGCTGAAGTTGAACAGTTTTATGAAGACCTACAAGACCTTTTAGAACTAACACCCAAAAAAGATGTCCTTTTCATTATAGGGGACTGGAATGCTAAAGTAGGAAGTCAAGAAACACCTGGAGTAACAGGCAAATTTGGCCTTGGAGTACAAAATGAAGCAGGTCAAAGACTAACATAGTTTCGCCAAAAGAACTCACTGGTCATAGCAAACACCCTCTTCCAACAACACAAGAGACAACTCTACACATGGACATCACCAGATGGTCAACACCAAAATCAGATTGATTATATTCTATGCAGCAATAGATGGAGAAGCTCTATACAGTCAACAAAAACAAGACCAGGAGCTGACTGTGGCTCAGATCATGAACTCCTTATTACCAAATTCAGACTTAAATTGAAGAAAGTAGGGGAAACTGCTAGGCCATTCAGGTATGACCTAAATCAAATCCCTTATGATTATACAGTGAAAGGGACAAATAGATTTAAGGGCCTAGATCTGATAGGTAGAGTGCCTGATGAACTATGAAATGAGGTTCATGACATTATACAGGAGACAGAGATCAAGACCATCCCCATGGAAAAGAAATGCAAAACAGCAAAATGGCTGTCAGGGAGGCCTTACAAATAGCTGTGAAGAGAGGTGAAAAACAAAGGAGAAAGGGAAAGATATAAGCATCTGAATGCAGAGTTCCAAAGAACAGCAAGAAGAGATAAGAAAGCCTTCTTCAGTGATCCATGCAAAGAAATAGAGGAAAAGAACAGAATGGAAAAGACTAGAAATCTCTTCAAGAAAATTAGAGATACCAAGGGAACATTTCATGCAAAGTGGGCTCAATAAAGGACAGAAATAGTCTGGACCTAACAGAAGTAGAAGATATTAAGAAGAGGTGGCAAGAATACATGGAGGAACTGTACAAAAAAAGATCTTCACGACCCAGATAATCATGATGATGTGATCACTCATCTGGAGCCAGACATCCTGGAATGTGAAGTCAAGTGGGCCTTAGAAAGCATTACTACGAACAAAGCTAGTGGAGGTGATGGAATTCCAGTTGAGCTCTTTCAAATCTCGAAAGATGATGCTGTGAAAGTGCTGCACTCACTATGCCAGCAAATGTGGAAAACTCAGCAGCGGCCACAGGACTGGAAAAGGTCAGTTTTCATTCCAATCCCAAAGAAAGGCAATGCCAAAGAATGCTCAAACTACCACACAATTGCACTCATCTCACATGCTAGTAAAGGAATGCTCAAAATTCTCCAAGTCAGGCTTCAGCAATACGTGAACCATGTACTTCCTAATGTTCAAGCTGGTTTTAGAAAAGGCAGGGGACCCACAGATCAAATTGCCAACATCCGCTGGATCATGGAAAAAGCAAGAGAGTTCCAGAAAAAACATCTATTTCTGCTTTATTGACTATGCCAAAGTGCTGGTGTCCAGCCCTGGTGGATCCAGGGTAATTACAAGGGAGACGAAGCAGGCGTCCTAGGAAAAAACTTATTTAATTACAGATATATAGAGAGATTAGAAATGGAAAGTGTAGTAGGAAATATTAGTGGAGAAAAGAGGCTGAATTACTTGGTTTATGTGGAATACGAATCACCACCTACATAGGCCACAGGAGTCTTTCCATTCTTCTGAAGGAGAGGAGGCACTGACGTCTCCCCAGTCCAATCTTAGAAGCCTAGGCAGAATTAGCAGGTTTGGTGAGTACCCACATTCCAGATGGGAATTCAGCCAGAAAAACAGAGAGCAAGAAAGAAAACGACACAGGGGAATCAGTCTTTCCAGAAACTGATCTGATTTCTTTATTTTTCAGATTTGTTTATATACTTTTTTTTATACATAGGGATGAATACAGAGTCACGTGGGGGTCAGCAGATCTGACCCTTGTCACAATCAGGTGTGTCATATAAAATTATACAAAAGTCTTATGGGTTTTACATCATCTTCTGGCCATAAGGCCTGCTGACATTTTACGGCCCTTTCCGATAATGGTCAGTTAACCAGAAAACTTATTTTTTCCAGGGTTGAATTTTTCTTAAACCAGGCACCACCCTCCAAATAAAATTGCATTCCTATAAGGTGAAGGTGTAGCAGGTTACAATCAAGAAAGGAATTTACTTAACTTAAGGTTAACATGATTGATCTTAAAGGTTAATACTTATTTCTCCTATATGCTAGTTATATTTATTATAAGGGCAGGGAATATAGAGATTTAGCAGCAAACATTAGCCCAACAAATGAAAACCCTTCACCAAATGTTCCCCTTAAGATCTATTTAGTCTTAAGATAGTGATCAAGTTACATTTTTACATAGCAATGACACAGTGATTTATAACAAAGTATAGTGATCTATAACAAAAGAGAAAATTCGTTAACTCAAAAAGTCTAGTATTGCTAACCTCAAAAACTACTAAATTTCCTTTTCTATATTTGAAATACATTGATTAATATATTCGCAGGTGCGTAAGGATATGGAGGCCTGGCGGCAATCATTGACTCAACAAGGAGAAAAGCCCTATGCTAATTAAGACTTTCAAAATACTCCAAACTCTCTGTGCTGTTTATAGTTGAGAGGTTGTCACATAAGCTAGTCTGTCAGCAGAGAGGTTTGACCTGAGACACCCTTGTCACACCCAGGGCAGGGAATTAGCAGTAATTATTGGCACAACAAATGAAAAAAACCTTCACCAATATAATTTCTAATCAACCCACTAATACTATACTAATAATTTTCTAACTTCTCAAAAGAGTCTGTATTTAGAAAGTTTTAAAGTATCTCATGCCTCTCACAGTTGGGAGGCTGTAAACAATTACATGTGACCAGACGAACCTGATCAGGGAGGCTAGAGGACCTTCAGAGGAGTATGTAAGTTGAAACACCCTTGTCACACCTAGGAATTTTTATTAACTGGAGCTGCAAGTTAACTATTTCTCTGAGAGAAATGGTTATGGGGGAGAGCCAACACACCCCCCCCGCCGTAAAGTCAGACTAAAACAGACTCTGGTTTTGGGGGTAGATGCTCAGGAACAGGGGTTTCCTGAGGCTTGATCACACCTTTGTGTATGCCAAGCCTCCTTCCTCATGACCTTTGCCATGGGCAAAGTTCCTCACGCTGACTCCCAGCACCAAAGCCTTTGACTGTGTGAATCACAATAAACTGTGGGAAATTCTGAAAGAGAGGGAAATACCAGATCACCTGACCTGCCTCTGGAGAAATCTGTATGCGGGTCAGGTCACAACAGCTAGAACTGGATATGGCACAACAGACTGGTTCCAAACAGGAAAAGGAGTACGTCAAGGCTGTATATTGTCACCCTGCTTATTTAACTTAACATGCAGAGTACATCATAAGAAATGCTGGACTAGAAGAAACAGAAGCTGGAATCAAGATTGCCAGGAGAAATATCAATAACCTCAGATATGCAGATGACACCACCCTTATGGCAGAAAGTGAAGAGGACCTGAAAAGCTTCTTGATGAAAGTGAAAGTGGAGAGTGGAAAATTTGGCTTAAAGCTCAACATTCAGAAAATGAAGATCATGGCATCTGGTCCCATCACTTTATGGGAAATAGATGGGGAAACAGTGGAAACAGCGTCAGACTTTATTTTGGGGGGCTCCAAAGTCACTGCAGATGGTGATGCAGCCATGAAATTAGAAGATGCTTACCCATTGGAAGAAAAGCTAGGACCAACCTAGATAGTACATTCAAAAGCAGAGACATTACTTTGCCGACTAAGGTCCATCTAGTCAAGGCTCTGGTTTTTCCTGTGGTCATGTATGGATGTGAGAGTTGGACTGTGAAGAAGGCTGAGTGCTGAAGAATTGATGCTTTTGAACTATGGTGTTGGAGAAGACTCTTGAGAGACCCTTGGACTGCAAGGAGATCCAACCAGTCCATTCTGAAGGAGATCAGCCCTGGGATTTCTTTGGAAGGAATGATGCTAAAGCTGAAACTCCAGTACTTTGGCCACCTCATGCAAAGAGTTGACTCACTGGAAAACACTCTGATGCTGGGAGGGACTGGGGGCAGGAGGAGAAGGGGACGACAGAGGATAAGCTGGCTGGATGGCTTCATGGACTCGATGGACATGAGTCTGAGTGAACTCCAGGAGTTGATGATGGACAGGGAGGCCTGGCGTGCTATGATTCATGGGGTCTCAAAGAGTCGGACATGTCTGAGCGACTGAACTGAACTGAACTGAACAGAGACTTTTTGATAGCAGCCATTGTGACTGGGGTGAGATGGTACTTCATTGTGATTTGCAATTCTCTCATAATGAGTGATGTTGAGCATCTTTTCATGTGCTTGTTAGCCATCTATATGACTTCTTTAAAGAAATATCTGTTTAGTTCTTGGCCCATTTTTGATTGGGTTATTTATTTTTCTGATATTGAGCTGCATTAGCTGCTTGTATATTTTGAGATTAATCCTTTGCCAGTTGCTTCGTGTGCTCTTATTTTCTCCCATTCTGAATGCTGTCTTTTCACCTTGCTTATAGTTTCCTTTACCATGCAAAAACTTTTAAGTTATAGGGTCCCATTTGTTTATTTTTGCTTTTATTTCCATTACTCTGGGAGGTGGGTCATAAAGAATCTTGCTGTGCTTTATGCCAGAGAGTGTTTTACCTATGTTTTACTCTAGGCGTTTTATAGTTTCTGGTCTTACATTTAGATCTTTAATCCCTTTTGAGTTTATTTTTGTGTATGGTGCTAGAAAGTGTTCTAATTTCATTCTTTTACAGGTGGTTGACCAGTTTTCTCAGCACCACTTATTAATGAGATTGTCTTTTTTTCATTACATATTTTTCCTTCCTTTGTCAGAGGTAAGGTGTCTATAGGTGCGTGGATTTACCTCTGGGTTTTCAATTTTGTTCCATTGATCTATATTTCTGCCTTTGTGGCAGTACCATGCTGTCTTGATGACTGTAGTAGCTTTGTAGTATAGTGTGAAGTCTGACACGTTGATTCCTCCAGTTCAATTCTTCTTTCTCAAGATTTCTTTGGCTATTCGAGTTTTTGGTATTTCCATACAAATTGTGAAATTATTTGTTCCAGTTCTGTGAAAAATACCATTGGTAGCTTGATAAGGATTGCATTGAATCTATAGATTGCTTTGGGTAGTATACACATTCTCACCTTATTGATTCTTCCAATCCATGAACATGGTATATGAAAGACAATAAAAGTGGTCCAATTTATTGGTATATAGTTCTGATAGTAGTTTCTTATGATCCTTTGTATTTCTGTGTTTTCTGTTGTGATTTTTCCTTCTTCATTTCTAATTTTGTTGACTTGATTCTTGTCTCTTTTTTTCTTGATGAGACTGGCTAATGGTTTGCCTATTTTCTTTGTCTTCTCAAAGAACCAGCTCTTAGTTTTGCTGATTTTTGCTACAGTCTCCTTTTTTTCTTTTTCATTTATTTCAGCTCTATGTTCTGCTCCATCTATTTGTGTCATCTTTGATTTCTCTCATCAGTGTTTTATAGTTTTCTATATATAGGTCTTTTGTTTCCTTTGGTAGATTTACTCCTAAGTATTTTATTCTTTTTGTTGCTATGGCAAATGGGGTTGTTTCCTTAATTTCTCTATTTTCTCATTGTTAGTGTATAGGAATGAAAGGGATTTCTGTGTGTTAATTTTATATCCTGCAACTTTACTATATTCTTTGATTAGCTCTAGTAATTTTCTGGTGGTGTCTCTAGGGTTTTCTATGCAAAGGATCATGTCATCTGCAAACAGGAGAGTTTTACTTCCTCTTTTCCAATCTGAATTCCTTTTATTTCTTTTCCTTCTCTGATTGCTGTGGCTAAAACTTTCAAAACTATGTTGGATAGTAGTAGTGAGTGGGCACCCTTATCTTGTTCCTGACTTTAGGGGAAATGCTTTCAATTTTTCACCATTGAGGATAATGTTTGCTGTGGGTTTATCATATATGGCTTTTATTATGTTGAGGTATGTTCCCTCTATACCTGCTGTCTGGAGAGTTTTTATCATAAATGGATGTTGAACTTTGTCAAAAGCTTTCTCTTCATCTATTGAGATAATCATATGGTTTTTATCTTTCGATTTGTTAATGTGGTGTATCACATTGATTGATTTGTGAATATTGAAGAATCTTTGCATGCCTAGGATAAAGCTTACTTGGTCATGATGTTTGATCTTTTAAATATGTTGTTGGATTCTGCTTGCTAGAATTTTGTTGAGGATTTTTGCATCTATGTTCATCAGTGATATTGGCCTGTAGTTTTCTTTTTTGTGGCGTCTTTATCTGGTTTTGGTATTAGGGTGATAGTGGCCTCATAGAATGAGTTTGGCAGTTTGCCTCCCTCTACAATTTTCTGGAAGAGTTTGAGTAGGATAGGTGTTAGCTCTTCTCTAAATTTTTGGTAGAATTCAGCTGTGAAGCTGTCTGGTCCTGGGCTTTTGTTTGTTGGAAGATTTTTTATTACAGCCTTTACTCCTGTGCTTGTGAGGGGTCTGTTAAGATTTTCTATCTCTTCTTGGTTCAGTTTTGAAAGGTTATGCTTTTCTAAGAATTTTTCCATTTCTTTGAAGTTGTCCATTTTATTGGCATATAGTTGCTGATAGTAGTTTCTTATGATCCTTGTATTTCTGTGTTGTCTGCTGTGATTTCTCCTTTTTCATTTCTAATTTTGTTGATTTGATTCTTCTCTCCTTTTTCTTTATGAATCTGGCTAATGGTTTGCCTATTTTCTTTATCTTCTCAAAGAACAAGCTTCTAGTTTTTCTGATTTTTGCTATAGTTTCCTTTGTTTCTTTTTCATTTGTTTCTGCTCTAATTTTTATTATTTCTTTCCTTCTACTAACCCTGAGGTTCTTCATTTCTTCTTTTTCTAGTTGCTTCAGGTTATTTATTTGTTTTTTCTCTTGTTTCTTGAGGTAAACTTGTATTGCTATGAACCCTCCCCTTAGCACTGCTTTTACTGAATCCCTTTTGTTTTGGATGGAGAAAGAAATGGCAACTTACTCCAGTATTCTTGCCTGGAGAATCCCAGGGACAGAGGAGCCTGGTGCCCTCTATGGGGTCTCACAGAGTTGGACACAACTGAAGCAACTTAGCAGCAGCAGCAGCAGCATGTTTTGGCTTGTCATGTTTTCATTTCCATTTGTTTCTATGCAAATTTTTATTTCATTTCTAATTTCTTCCATGATCTGTTGGTTATTGAGAAGTGTGTTGTACAGCCTCCATATGATTGTATTTTTAATAGTTTTTTTCCTGTTGTTGACATCTAATCTTACTGCATTGTGATCAGAAAAGATGCTTGAAATGATTTCAAATTTTTGAATTTACCAAGGCTAGATTTATGGCCAAGGATGGGATCTATCCTGGAGAATGTTCCGTGTGCCCTTGAGAAAAGGGTGAAATTCATTGTTTTGAGGGGAAATGTCCTATTATATATATATATATATCAACTAGGTCTAACTGGTCTATTGTATCATTTAAAGTTTGTGTTTTCTTGCTAATTTTCTGTTTGGGTCATCTATCCATAGGTGCAAGTGGGGGTATTAAAGTCTCCCACTATTATTGTGTTACTGTTAATTTCCCCTTTCATACTTGTTAGCATTTGCCTTATGTATTGAGGTGCTCCTATGTTGAATGCATGCATATTTATAATTGTTGTCTTCTTCTTGGATTGATCCTTTGATCATTATGTAGTGTCCTCCTTTGTCTCTTTTCATGGTCTTTACTTCAAAGTCTTTTTATCTGATATGAGTATGGCTACTCCTGCTTTCTCTTGGTCTGTATTTGCATGAAACATGTTTTTCCAACTATTCACTTTCAGTCTGATATGTCTCTTGGTTTGAGGTGGGTCTCCTGTAGACAGCATATATTAGGGTCTTGTTTTTGTATCCACTCACCCAGTTTTTTGTCTTTTGGCTGGGCTTTCAACCCATTTACATTTAAGGTAATTATTGATAAGTAAAATCCCATTGCCGTTTACTTTGTTGTTTTGGGTTTGAGTTTATAAAACTTTTTGTGTTTCCTTTAGCATTTGTTGAAGAGCTGGTTTCATGTTGCTGCATTCTCTCAGCTTTTGTTTGTCTGTAAAGCTTTTGACTTCTTCATATTTGAATGAGGTCCTTGCTGGGTATAGTAATCTGGATTGTAGGTTTTTCCCTTTCATTACTTTAAGTATGTCTTGCCATTCCCTTCTGGCTTGAAGAGTTTCTATTGAAAGATCAGCTCTTACCCTTATGAGAATCCCCTTGTATGTTCTTTGCAGCTTTTCCCTTGCTGCTTTTAACATTTGCTCTTTGTGTTTGATCTTCATTAGTTTGATTAATACATGTCTTGTTGTGTTTCGCCTTGGGTTTATCCTTTTTGGGACTCTCTGGGTTTCTTGGACTTGGATGGCTGTTTCTTTCCCCATTTTAGGGAAGTTTCCAACTATTATCTCCTCAAGTACTTTCTCATCCCTTTCTTCTTCTGGGACTCCTATGATTCCAATGTTGGGACATTTAACATCGTCCCAGGTGTCTCTGAGGTTGTCCTTGTTCTTTTAATTCTTTTTTCTTCCTCTCTGCTTCATTTATTTCCATCATTCTATCGTCCACTTCACTTATCCTATCTTCTGCCTCAGTTATTCTACTGTTGTTTCCTCCAGAGTGCTTTTGGTCTCAGTTATTGCATTATTCATTATTGATTTACTCTTCTTTATTTCTTCTAGGTCCTTGTTAAATATTTCTTGCATCTTCTCAGTCCTTGTCTCTAATTATCTGTAACTCCATTTTGTTTGCAAGATTTTGGATCATCTGTACTATCATTATTCTGAATTCTTTTTCAGGTAGACTCCCTATCCCCTTCTCTTTGGTTTTGTTTGGTGAGCATTTATCATGTTCTTTTACCTGCCAAATATTTCTCTGACTTTTCATTTTGTTTAGATTTCTGTGTCTGGGGTGTTCTTTCTTTGGCTGGAAGTTCATGGTTCCTCTTTATTATGGAGCCTGCCCTCTGTAGGTGGGGTTGGACAAAGTTTCCTGGTTAGGGGAGCTTGCATCTGTGTTCTGGTGGGTGGAGTTGGATCTCTTCTCTGAAGTGCAATGAAGTGTCCAGTAGTGAGTTTTAGGGCGTCTATAGCTTTGGCATGGCTTTGGGCAGCCTTTCCTTTAATGCTTAGGGGTGCGTTCCTGTTCTGCTGGAGAATTAGCTTGGTATGTCTTGCTCTGAAACTTGTTGGCTCTTGGGTGGAGCTTGATTTCAGTGTAGGTATGGAGGCTTTTGGGTGAGCTCTTGTCAATTAATGTTCCCTGGAATCAGAAGTTCTCTGATGTTCTCAAGTTTTGGAATTAAGCCTTCTGCCTCTGGCTTTCAGTCTTATTCTTACAGTAGCCTCAAGACTTATCCATCCATACAACACAGACGATAAACCTTCTAGGTTAATGGTAAAATAATTCTCCACAACTGGACAACCAGAGAAGTTCACAGAGTTACATGGAGAAAAGAAGAGGGAGGAAGGAGATAGAGGTGATCAGGAGAAGAGGGGAGTCAAAGAGGAGAGACCAATCTAGCCAGTAATAAGTTTCCTAAGTGCTCTCCACAGCCTGGAACACCCAGAGATTTACGGAGTTAAGTAGAGAAGGGAAGGGGAGAAAGGAGATAGAGGTGACCTGAGGAAGAAAAGGGAGAGTCAATAGGGGAGAGAACAATCAAACCAGTAATCATACCCCTAAGTGAAAATGGATGCTGAAGATTAAATTCTTAAAGGTACAAAATTGATAACAAATACCAAAAGCAAAGATTAAAAATCCAGAGTAGAGTTTAGACTCTCAAAAATACAATATTAAAAATACAAAACCAAACCAATCACAAAAATTGTAATATATATATATATAATTTACATTAAAAATAGGGTCTTTTTTTGGGAGGAGCGAGGCCTATGGAGAGCCAGCAGGACCTGCTGGGTTTCACACGTGCCTGTCTTCCATTCATTCATCCTTTCCATGCTGTGCGCATGCCTCAGAGAATGAAAATGGGTCTAGATCTGTCTGTTCTTCTGAATCTTTACCATCTGGAAGATTTCACAGACACAGTTTATTGGAAATAGAAACTTAAATTTTCAAGTTAATTTTCCATTTGATTTTCTCTTTATCTCTTCTACTGGCTTCCCTCCCAATTTAGGAAACCACCCCTATTCCGAATCCCCGCCTACAGTAGAAGAGAAAACAGAATCTAATCAGGAGGTTGCTAACCCAGAACACTAAACACCCTTCACAGAACAGATGGGCACTCTGGTTTTAAAAAATGATAAAAGCAAAACTTGGCAAGCAAACCTTTGATTGATCTCTAAGTTTGATATTGTTGAAGACTTTTGGGCTCTGTAAAACCATATCCAGTTGTCTAGTAATTTAATGCCTGGCTGTGACTACTCATTTTTAAAGAATGGTATTGGGTTTATGTGGGAAGATGAGAAAAACAAACGAGGAGGACGATGGCTAATTACACTGAACAAATAGCAGAGATGAAGTGACCTCGATTGTTTTTGGCTAGAGACACTGCTGTGCCTTATTGGAGAATCTTTTGATGACTACAGTGATGATGTATGTAGAGTTATTGTTAATGTTAGAGCTAAAGGTGATAAAATAGCAATATGGACTACTGAATGTGAAAACAGAGAAGCTGCCACACACATAGAGAAGGTGTGCAAGGAAAGGTTAGGACTTCCTCCAATGACAGTGATTGGTTATCAGTCCCATGCAGGCACAGCTACTCAGAGTGGCTCCACCACTAAAAATAGGTTTGTTGTTTAAGAAGACACCTTCCAAGTATTTTCATAGGAGACTGCCTCAAGCAATTGAGATTTTGGAGCTGAACCAAATCCTCTTCAAAAGAAGCATGGACTGCATTTAAATTTGATTTCCACCTAATGTGACTAAGATACAAGAGAAGTCTCATTTGCCTTTGTCTTGTACTTCTGTGTACATATTTTCTTTTTTTTTTTTTTTTTTTAGAGTGTCCATTATCCCAATCAAAGAATTATAGTACACATCACCTCCAGAATCCATAAATATATTCCTGGTCCACTCTGTAATAGCTTAATAGAATTAACCATTACAAACACATTTGCCCCATCTACAATATTTAAAAAAAAAAAAAAAGAGCTTTCATTTCTATTCCTGACAAGAGAATGATTTGTTGATGTTCCATTGCATGCAGGAGCCTATTTTGCTGGTTTGAAAGAGTATGATGCATACAGTTTTCTGGCAATTTTCTTTGTTTCTTTTACAGCATTATCTTTGCTATACTCTTGCTGATGGCTGCTTGATTTTAATTTATTTTTTCCCACTTGATAAGATTAGTGATTCTGATTTCCGTTTGTCCATTTGTTTTGCTTTAGTTTTTCTTTCTTATGTAACATTGGTGAAGGGTCCAGGAATATGACACAAAAGTTGAATAAACATCAATTTTGTGCATTCTTTGGTAATTATCTTTTGTAACTTTACTACAACACTTTGCTAAAAACTTATGCATTTCATTCAAATCAGTGAGCTATGTTTCTGTGATTTCCTAAACTTAATTGTGGAGTATAAAAAAATATAACATCATAATTCATTCTTAATTAGAATTAGGATGTCTGTTTTTGTATCTTTATGCTGTGTTTTAACACTTTGTATTATGTAAGTTATTTTGTTTTGGTTAAAAAACTGGGTCAAGTAGAAAGGCAGTCCCATTCATATTAAGACAGTGTACGAAACTAAATAAAATGTGTACAGTGAATTTTCTTTTGGGCAACTAGAATTGTCCTTTTATTTCTCCATCTCTGTAGCAAGAATTTGTACTTATTATTACAAGGCAGCCTCTATTGTGTCTTCCATAGGAGCAGCATAAGTTTGGAGCAAAAGTTTGTTTATTTTGCTTATTTTAATTTTTAATAAATTGAATAGGTAGCATCATAAAAAAATAGGGTTTTTTTGCAAGGTAATAGGTTATAAATATGAAAACTAAAGGAGTAATAAAGAACTTAATTTTTTAAAATTAAAAAGTGATAATAGTAAAAATATATCTAGGAATTTCTCTGGAGCTGTTTTGGTCAGTGTGGGATCAGTTCAGTTTCAGATAGTTCCTTTTCCAGCTTGTGCTTGTTCTCAACCATAAGCTCCTTTAGTCAATGTTAATGAGAGGGTTTTAATATGCACCCGTCACTTCCAGAGCTGTTCCCTCTTCTTTGTTTATTTTGGATCCTCTTTTTGCAAGTCTCTTCAGTGTCTAATTGCTGCCCTGACACAAGGGGGTGAAGGTGGTCACTTATTTAGGCTCACTTGTTAGTTGTGCTGTGGGGAGGGAGAAAAACTGCAAACAAATACCACTGCATGTGCGGGAGTGCCCACAGTGTCTTCGCCACAGTGGGTTTGCTCCCACTCACAGGGTGTGTGCTTCCCCAGTCTACACTGCTCAGGCTCCAGGTTGCTCTGCAGGGAACTGTCCAAATGGGCCCTGGGTTTAGTGCACTTCCCAGGTCTAAGCCACTCAGTTTCAGGTTCTTGGGTAATCCACAAGGGCACAGACTCAGCTGGGCCTTCGTTTTGTGCCCTTCCCAGATCCGAGCAGCTCAGGCGACCAGGTGCTTGGAGAGCGTACTGTCGCAGGTGGTCCCTGCATCTTAATCACCTCCCTAGTCCGAACCACTTTGTTTCCAGGGTGCACCGCGAGAGAACTGTCTCAATGTGATGTGTATCTCCTCTGGGGAGCTTATCTCAGGCTGTGACCCTACTGGCAGATGTCAACCATCTAGGATCCCAGGAAGATGTGGTTAGCAACTGGGAGCCTGCTCACAGTTTGGTGGAGGATGCCAGTCTCTGAGGCTGAGATTGCAGCAGCCCCTTGCCTTCTAGATCTGGGTGTGGCTCTCCTGCCTCTCAGCCTCCAGGTAGGGTGGAAGGAAGTGAGGGGTGGAGGGGCCTGTATGCAGCTGGCTAGCTCTCCTTTGGTCTTGGAACAATCCTTTCTTCTGTGAGCAGGCCAGTATGCACTTTAGAGCCTTTCGCGGGAAAGTTCTCTTTGTTTTCTCTCTAGCAATCCCACAGTTTGGGTTGCTGTCTCACGTTAGCTCCCTCAGATTGTCCTCAGGGCACTCAGGCCCGGTCCCTATCCTAAGCACTGATTATGCAGCCCATGACTCTCTGTCCAGCCCCCACTCCCAGGTGGCATACACGAGCATCTGGGCTACTTCTCCACTGGCCCTTGTGGTTAGGCGTGTATTCTGCGAGTTTTTTTGTTTTTGTTTTTTTCTCCCAGTTACATTGCCCTCCGAGAGTCCAAAACTCCCCACAGACCCGCCAGTGAAAGGGTTTCCTGCTGTTTGGAAACTTCTCCTCCTTCACGACTCCCTCCCAGGACGGGTCTCTGTCCCTAACTCTTTTGTCTCTCTTTTTGTCTTTTATATTTTGTCCTACCTTCTTTTGAAGAGACTGGCTGCCTTTCTGGGTGCCTGGTGTCCTCCGCTAGCATTCAGAAGTTGTTTTGTGTAACTTGCTCAGCATTCAAATGATCTTTTGATGAATTCATGGGGGAGAAAGTGGTCTCCCCATCCTATTCCTCCAAAATCTTGGGACCACCCCCTCTGAAATACTTTTTAAAGCTCAATTTAAAAAATGTAGATGCAACCAAGATTGACATGTTGCATTTGGTTACTGTATCTTCTCAGTCCTTTTGATCTTGATGTTTGGAAGAGACTAGGACAATTGCCTCATGAGATGTCCAAGTTCTGGATTTGATGGTGATGTCATTTGCGGCATCATTTGACACTCTCCTATAAACTAGAAGTCAAAACAAAAGCTGCACTTGGATTTAGTGTAGACATTTCCATCAAGAATATTTTAACTTGGCTAAAATATTTCCCATTTTAAAACTGTGCCAAATTGGGTTTGATAGCCCCAAGAATACAATGAGGTCATGTTGTAGCCATGTTGAACATCTTCCCGACTCCTCTGTCTGTGTCTGAGTGTCAGAACTATGGTAAATTACTTCACTGAAAAACCCATGAACATCACCACTGTTCTAGGTGGTGGAACAGTGCAGATATGGATTCCAAGATGTTTTTGAATCAAAATAACCCTGAAGCTTCAGTTTAGCACTTTAGCTTCTTGAGTTTTCTTTAGCAATGACATTCACATTGTTATGTAACTATCACCAACATCCATCTGTCTTCCAACTGCTTAGCTTCCCAAACTAAAACTCTGTACCCATTAATGTACAACTCTCCATTTTCTTCTCACTCCCCAGCCCATAGCAACCATTCTGCTTTCTATCTCTATGGGTTTGTTTTCTCTAGGTACTTCGGATAAATGGAATCATACAATATTTGTCGCTTTGTGACTGGCTAATTTTCACTTAGCATAAAGTTCTCAGAGCTAATCCATGCTGTAGCATGTGCCATTCTATTTTAAGACTGAATACTATTCCGTTGTATGTATAGACCACATTTTGTTTATCCATTTATCTTTTGATGAACTTTTGAATTATTTTCTTTTGGCTATTGTGAGTAATGCTACTATGAACATAAACGTGCAAATGTCTGTTTGGGTTCCTGCTTTTAAAGCTTTGCAGTATATACCTAGAAGTGGAATTGATGGATTTTATGGTAATTTTATGTTTTTTTAAAACTTATTGAGAATTATCATAACTTTTAAGTGTGGCAAATAAAAGTATAGTGAAATTTCTATACATAATATTAAAGAAATCACAAGGACAATTTACACATTTTAGCTAAGGTCACATTTTCCTCAGGTAAATAGAATTTGTGAAGCAGCTTCTTGATCTCAGTTTCTGAGACCAGCATCTCAGTGATTGGTGCATAATCTTCATTAGGACCCATGTAAACGCTTCCAAAGTGGGCCAACCTGCAGGGAATAGTCCAGGCAGATGGACAGTGAATTATGAGAACCAATAGAACAGATGACAAAAACATTCATCAAAGCTGCCAGGTCCAGCAATGTACAAATTCCAGAGGTGTTATTAATAGGATGAAAAGAGGTAAATTTTAGCTACTGGTTCAGATATGCTAACTCAGGGAGAAATCATGCCGACTTTGAGAATGCAAGTCTCTATGTTATACTGGCCATCTTTTATTTTTTTTTTTAATGACGGCAACAGAGAACTCAGCATGTCAGAAACTGGGCCAGTCTCTCTTACTCTTTTTTGTTTTTAAATTCATTTTGGTTTTTACTCAGACTAGTCTGAGGGAATTTACTCTTTCATGTTGCTGGAAAAAGGATTTCTGAAGGAGGAGAAGAAACTGAAATCTGAAGGAGGAAAAAAATAACAAAGAAAACAAAAAGAAATGGAGATGAACTAGCATCTAATAAGTAAATGGATAGCTCTACATATATGTATATGCCCTGTAAGTATCTCCTTCTCTGGAACCAGTGGGTTCCAATGCCAACAGACACTCTGAAAGCTGTCACTGAACTCTGCAGCAGTCCTCTGCATGATCAAGGTGGGGGGGGGTTGTTTCCTAAAACCCAGGGACAGGATAGGGAAGGCCAGCAGCCTACCTCTGCAAATAGGAGAAACTGAATTGAATACTCCGGAAAATCGAGTCATCCAGAGATCATGAACTCCTTAATGCAAAATTCAAACTTAAGTTGAAGGTAGTAGGGGAAACCACTGACCTAAATCAAATCCCTTACAACTATACAATGGAAATGACAAATAGGCTCAAGGGACTAGATCTGATAGAGTGCCAGAAAAACTATGGATTTGTTTTGGTTTGTGCCAGGTTCATAACAGTGTGCAAGAGGTGGTGAGCAAATCCATCTCCAAGAAAAGAAATGCAAAAGGCAAAATGGTTGACTAAAAAGGACTTACAAATATATGAGAAAAGAAGAGAAGCAAAAGGCAAAGGAGAAGAGGAAAGACATACCCATCTGAATGCAGAGTTCCAGAGAATAGCAGGGAGAGATAAGAAAGCCTTCCTAAGTGAACAATGCAAAGAAATAGAGGAAAACAATAGAATGGGAAAGACTAGAGATCTCTTCAAGAAAATTAGAAATACCAAGGGAACATTTTATGTGAAGATGGCACAATAAAGGACAGAAATATCATGGATCTAACAGAAGCAGAAGATATTAAGAAAAGAGAGCAAAAATACACAGAAGAACTATACAAAAAAGATCTTAATGACCCAGATAACCATGATGGTGTTATCACTCACCTAGAACCAGACATCCTAGAGTACGAAGTCAAGTGGGCCTTAGGAAGCATTAGTACAAAGCTAGTGGAGGTGATGGAATTCCAGCTGAGCTATTTCAAATCCTGAAAGATGATGCTGTGAAAGTGCTGTACTCAATATGCCAGCAAATTTGGAAAACTCAGCAGTAGACACAGGACTGCAAAGGTCAGTTTTCATTCCAATCCTAAAGAAGGGCAATGCTAAAGTATTCAAAGAGATGGTTGGATAGCATCATTGACTCAGTGGACATAAGTCTGAGCAAACTCTGAAAGATAGTGAAGGACAGAGAAGCCTGGTGTGCTGTAGCCCATGGGGTCACAAAGAGTTGGACACAACTTGGGGACTGAACAACAACAAGAGATATTTTGTTCACCCAGCTTAGGATCTGAGAATCTGGGGTTAAGATGTTCTCCAGATACAGTGCTCAGGGAGCTGTTGACCCATATATCATCCCAACAGAACTCTGACTCTCCATGGACAGCAGCAATCACCAAGCAGGATGTGGGTGGCTGAGAAGGGAGGACTATAAACAGAAGTCACTTCATCATGAGAGAGCATTCCTCCTGAGGCAAGACTAGATCACAAACACCAGCATGGCCTTCTTCCACTGTTTTAATTTTCACTCCATTGCTCACCACGTGGATAATAGCTGGAGTCACACAGAGGAGCTTCTGTTCACACAGATGCTGCACCAGCCACAAGCCCCTTCACATGCCACTGTTTCTGCCGTATAGAATCAGCAGCAAAGACCAGATGGGGCCCTGCATATCTTTTCAACAAAATTAGACACACTTTTGCCTTACTGTTCCTGCTCTTCTTGACCCCTGGCTGTCAGTGCTCTCGTTCAGCCCTGGGGACCATCATAGCATGGAAATTCAGATCTAGGGAACAAGGCTGAGTGTCTGCTGCTGGGGTCCATGGTGCCCAGGATACTGGTGGGGACAGATGGGGCTTGACTCAGTTCTGTTCTCACCGTGCTTCCTCCCTCCTCACCAGCTGCTGCTAACACTCCCTTTAGCTCTCCTGGGAGACAACTGGCTACACTGTGGGCCCATGTCTCTCACCTCAGTCTGGTCCTAGGCACAGATGCACTGGACAAAAGACCCTTCTGCAGAGGTCATCCGCGTGACTTTTTATATCAAGTGTTACAGCATCTCCTAAAGAGGGCTTTAGTGTAGAAAATGAGGCATATAATTGGGCACATGATGATTGCATGCATAGTTCATGTAAATTGTCCTTGATGTTCTCCCAGCTACCACTCAGGTCACGTGTAGCACTGGGCTCCTTTTTGTGAAGTTCAGGCCTAGAAACAAGTGATCTCTGGTTTGTTCCTTCTACATATCTGTTCATTCCCTCATATCTCTATCTGAGAAGTGATGGCTTGGGCTCTGAAACTCTGCCTTGCTTCTGCAGTCTCTTTCAGCTTTGGATAATGAGATTTGGATGTATTGGAAGACTTTCTTTAAAAATATCTGCAGTACCTCCCTACAAATCATGGTCCATTAACTTGTAACTGCTTTTGGAACATCACAAGGCTCACACAGAAGCTTTATTTTCTAAGGTGCTTAAACTTATACGATTGAAAAGAACTATATAGACAAAGAGTGCTCAGTTGCTCATTTATATCCTACTCATTGCAGCCTCATGGACAGTAGCTCACTAGACTCCTCTGCCCATGGAATTTTCCAGGCAAGAATACAAAAGTAAGGCAATTTCTTACTCCAGGAAATCTTCCTGACCTAGGGATCAAACCCACATCTCTTGATCTCCTGCATTGGCAGGCTGATTCTTTATCACCATACCACCTGGGAAGCCCATACACAAAGGGAGAAGATGCTAATGCTAACATGAATTTTTGGATTCAGTATCCATAGTCAGAACTGATATTTATCAATGAAATTATTATAAATGTTTCGGTTTAATACCCCTTATCCAAGGTAAGGAGCAGTGGCTGTGCTTTGCTGGGGCAGCCATGAAGAGATACCCTAACGACCAAGGTCAGAGAAACCAAGGAGGATGGTAGGTGTTTCAAGAGGGCATCAGAGGGCAGACACACTGAAACCATACTCACAGAAAACTAGTCACTGTAATCACACTAGGACCACTGCCGTGTCTAAATCATGAAACTAAGCCATGCCTGCGGGGCAACCCAGAATGGGCAGGTTATGGTGGAGAGGTCTGACAGAATGTGGTCCACTGGAGAAGGGAATGTCAAACCACTTCAGTATTCTTGCCCTGAGACCCCATAAACAGTATGGAAAGGCAAAATGGTAGGATACTGAAAGAGGAACTCCCCAGAGCAGTAGGTGCCCACTATGCCACTGGAGGTCAATGGAGAAATAACCCCAGAAAGAATGAATGGATGGAGCCAAAGCAAAAACAATAACCAGCTGTGGATGTGACTGGTGATAGAAATGAGGTCCGATGCTGTAAAGAGCAATATTGCATAAGAACCTGGAATGTCAGGTCCAAGAATCAAGGCAAATTGGAAGTGGTCAAACAGGAGATGGCAAGAGTGAACATAGACAATCTAGGAATCAGTGAACTAAAATGGACTGGAACGGATGAATTAACTCAGATGACCATTATATTTACTACTGCAAGCAGGAATCCCTCAGAAGAAATGGAGTCGCCATCATGGTCAACAGAAGAGCCCGAAATGCACTATTTGGATACAGTCTCTAAAACTACAGAATGATTTCTGTTCGTCTCCAAGGCAAACCATTCAATATCACAGTAATCCAACTCTATGTCCCAACCAGTAATGCTGAAGAAGCTGACGTTGAACGGTTCTATGAAGATCTACAAGACCTTTTAGAACGAACACCCAAAAGAGATGTCCTTTATATTATAGGGGACTGGATGCAAAAGTAGGAAGTCAAGAAACTCCTGGAGTAACAGGCAAATATGGCCTTGGAATGCAGAATGAAGCAGGGCAAAGACTAATAGAGTTTTGCCAAGAAAATGCACTGGTCATAGCAACAATCCTCTTCAACAACACAAGAGAAGACTCTACACATAGACATCACCAGATGGTCAACACCAAAATCAGTTTAATCATATTCTATTCAGCCAAAGATGGAGGAACTCTATACAGTCAACAAAAACAAGACCAGGAGCTGACTGTGGCTCGGATCATGATCTCCTTATTACCAAATTCAGGCTTAAATTGAAGAAAGTAAGGAAAATCCCTAGACCATTCAGGTATGACCTAAATCAAATCCCTTATGATTACACAGTGGAAGTGAGAAATAGATTTAAGGGACTAGATCTGATAGGTAGAGTGCCTGGTGAACTATAGAATGAGGTTTGTGATATTGTACAGGAGACAGGGATCAAGACCATCCTCTCATGGGGTGGGGGGAGGGGGAATGTAAAAAAGCAAAATGACTCTCTGGGGAGGCCTTACATATAGCTGTGAAAAGAAGAGAAGTGAAAAGCAAAGGAGAAAAGGAAAGATATAAACATCTGAATGCAGAGTTCCAAAGAATAGCAAGAAGAGATTGGAAAGCCTTCTTCAGCAATCAATGCAAAGAAATAGAGGAAAACAAGAGAATGGGAAAGACTAGAGATCTCTTCAAAAGATTAGAGATACAAAGGGAACATTTCATGCAAAGATGCGCTCGATAAAGGACAGAAATGGTCTGGACCTAATAGAAGCAAAAGCTATTAAGAAGAGGTGGCAAGAATACACAGAAGAATTGTACAAAAAATGATCTCACGACTGGGATAATCACGATGGTGTGATCACTCACCTAGAGCCAGACATCCTGGAATGTGAAGTCAAGAGGGCCTTAGAAAGCATCACTATGAACAAAGCTAGTGGAGTGGTGGAATTCCACTAGAGCTATTTCAAGTCCTGAAAGATGATGCTGTGAAAGTGCTGCACTCACTATGCCAACAAATTTGGAAAACTCAGCAGTGGCCACAGGACTGAAAAAGGTCAGTTTTCATTCCAATCCCAAAGAAAGGCAATGCCAAAGAATGCTCAAACTACCACACAATTGCACTTATCTCACATGCTAGTAAAGGAATGTTCAAAATTCTCCAAGCCAGGCTTCAGCAATACGTGAACCGTGAATTTCCTGATGTTCAAGCTGGTTTTAGAAAAGGCAGAGAAACCAGGAATCAAATTGCCAACATCTGCTGGATCATAGAAAAAGCCAGAGAGTTCCAGAAAAACATCTATTTCTGCTTTATTGACTATGCCAAAGCCTTTGTGTGGATCACAATAAACTGTGGAAAATTCTGAAAGAGATGGGAATACCAGACCACATGACCTGCCTCTTTAGACATTTGTATGCAGGTCAGGAAGCAACAGTTAGAACAGTTTGAACATTTGGAACAGATTGGTTCCAAATAGGGAAAGGAGTACATCAAGGCTGTATATTGTCACTCTGCTCATTTAACTTCTATGCAGAGTACATCATGAGAAACGCTGGGCTGGAAGAAACACAAGCTGGAAACAAGATTGCCGGGAGAAATATCAATCACCTCAGATATGCAGATGACACCACCCTTAAGGCAGAAAGTGAAGAGGAACTAAAAGCCCCTTGATGAAAGTGAAAGAGGAGAGTGAAAAAATTGTCTTAAAGCTCAGCATTCAGAAAACGAAGATCATGGCATCTGGTCCCATCACTTCATGGAAAATAGATGGGGAAACAGTGGAAACAGTGTCATACTTTATTTTTGGGTGGGCTCCAAAATCACTGCAGATGGTGACTGCAGCCATGAAATGAAAAGACGGTTACTCCTTGGAAGAAAACTTATGACCAACCTTGATAGTATATTCAAAAGCAAAAGAGACATTACTTTGCCGACTCAGGTCCGTCTAGTCAAGGCTATGGTTTTTCCAGTAGTCATGTATGGATGTGAGAGTTGACTGTGAAGACGGCTGAGCGCCGAAGAGTGATGCTTTTGAACTGTGGTGTTGGAGAAGACTCTTGAGAGTCCCTTGGACTGCAAAGAGATCCAACCAGTCCATTCTGAAGGAGATCAACCCGGGATTTCTTTGGAAAGAATGATGCTAAAGCTGAAACTCCAGTACTGTGGCCACCTCGTGTGAAGTGTTGACACATTGGGAAAGACTCTAATGCTAGGAGGGATTGGGGGCAGGAGAAGAAAGGGATGACTGAGGATGAGATGGCTGAATGACATCATTGACTTGATGGACGTGAATCTGAGTGAACTCTGGGAGTTGGTGATGGACAGGGAGGCCTGGAGTGCTGTGATTCATAGGGTCGCAAAGAGTCGGACACAACTGAGTGACTGAACTGAACTGAACTGATGCATCCAACATAGAAGCACTGAAATACATAAAACAAACACTAACAAATGTCGAAGGAGAAATGACAGTAACACAGCAATGGTAGACTTTAACACCTCACTCCCACCAATGGACAGATCATGAAGACAAAATTAGTAAGGAAGCATAGTCTTAAATGATACATTAGATGAGATAGATCTCTGATATTTTCAAGACATTACATACAAATGCAGAAGAATACACCTTCTTCTAAAGTGCACATGGAATATTCTCCAGGATAGACCGCATCTTTGGTCACAAATCAAACCTCAGTAAATTTAAGAAAATGAAATAATATCAAGTATCTTCTCTGACCACAATGCTATGAGACTAGATATCAATTACAAAAAAAAAAAAAAACAACCTATAAGAAACACAAGCCCAAGGAGATTAAACAACAGGCTTCTAAATAACCAACAGGTTACTGAAGAAATCAGGAAACAAATGGCAATGAAAACACAACAACTCAAAATGTATGGGATGCTACAAAAGCAGTTCTAAGAGGGAAGTTTATAGCAGTACAACCCTACCTCAAGAAACAACAACAACAACAAAAACACATTAAATAGACAATCTAACCTTTTACCTAAAACCACCGGGAAAAGAGGAATGAAAAAGCTGTACGATCAGTAGAAGGGAAGAAATCATAAATATCTGAGCATAAATAAATGAAAAAGAAAGGAAAGAACAATAGTTAATATTAATAAAACTAAAAGCTGATTGTTTAAGAAGATAAAATTGACATGCCTTTTCCAGACTCATCAAGAAAAAAAGAGAGAAGAATCAAATCAACAAAATTAGAAATGAAAAAGGAGAGTTACAACAGACAATGCATAAATACAAAGGATTATAAGAGACTATTATGACCAACTATATGGCAATAATATGGATAATATGGAAGAAAAGGACAGATTCTTAGAGAAGCTCAATCTTCCAAGAGTGAACCAGGAAGAAACAGAAATTATGAACAACCCAATTACAAGGAATAAAATTGAAGCTGTGATCAAAAATCTCTCAGAAAACTGAGGTCCAGGACCAGATGGCTTCACAGGAGAATTCTATCAAACATTTACAAAAAGCTAATGCCTATCTTTTTAAAACTCTTTCAAAAAAATTGCAGAGGGAGGAACATTTCCAAACTCATTTTACAAGGCCATTATTACCCTGATACCAAAACCAAAGACAACACACACACACACACACCCAAAAGAAAGCTACAGGCCAATATCATTGATGAACATAGATGCAAAAATCCTCAACAAAATTTTAGCTAACAGAATTCATCAATACATCAAAAGCTTATACACCTGGGTTTATTCCAGGAATCAAGCGTTCTTCAATATACATGAATCAATCAATGTGATACACCATATTAACAAATTAAAAGATAAAAACTATATGATAATCTCAATAGATGCAAAAAAGCCTTTGACAAAATTCAGCACCCATTTATGATTAAAACTCTTCAAAAATGGGCATAGAAGTAACCTAACTCAACATAATAAAGGCTATAAATGATAAGCCTACAGCAAACATTATTCTCAATGATGAAAAACTGAAAGCATTCCCCATAAGATCAAGAACAAGAAAAGGGTGTCCACTTTCATCACTACTATTCAATATAGTTCTGGAAATCCTAGCTACACCAATCAGAGAAGAAAAAGAAATAAAAGGAATCCAGATTGGAAAAGAAGAAGTAAAGGTCTTACTGTTTGCAGATGACATAATACAGTACATAGATAACCTTAAAGATAGTATCAGAAAATTACTAAAACTAGTGAATTTAGCAAAGTTGCAGGTTAAAAATATCCATACACAAAAATCACTTGCATTTCTATACACTAACAATGAAAAATCAGAAAGAGGAATCAATCACATTTACCATTACAACAAAAAGAATTAAATATCTAGGAACAAACTTACCTAAGGAGACAAAAGAACTGTACACAGAAAATTACAAGACATTAATGAAAGAAATCAAAGATGACATAAACAGATGGAGAGATATTACATGTTCCTGGATAGGAAGAATCAATACTGTGAAAAAACTATACTAATAAATGCAATCTACAGATTCCATGTGATCCCTATCAAATTACCAATGGCACTTTTCATAGAACTAGAACAAAAATTTTCACAATTCATATGGAAACACAAAAGATCCTGAATAGCCAAAGCAGTCTTGAGAAGGGAGCTGGAGGAATCAACATTTCTGACTTCAGATTACACTACAAAGCTATAGTCATCAAGACAGTATGTTAGTGGCACACAAACAGAAATATGGACAAATGGAACAAGATAGAAAGCCTAGAAACAAACCCATGCACCTATCAGTTCAGTTCAGTTCAGTCATTCAGTCGTGTATGACTCTTTGCGACCCCATGAATCATAGCATGCCAGGCCTCCCTGTCCATCACCAACTCCTGGAATTTACTCAGACTCATGTCCATCGAGTCGGTGATGCCATCCAACCATATCATCCTCTGTCATCCCCTTTTCCTCTTGCCCTCGATCCTTCCCATCATCAGGGTCTTCTCAAATGAGTCAACTCTTTGCATCAGGTGGCCAAAGTATTGGAGCTTCCTTCCAATGAACACCCAGGACTGATCTCCCTTAGGATGGACTGGTTGGATCTCCTGGCAGTCCAAGGGACTCTCAAGAGTCTTCTCCAATACCACAGCATCAATTCTTTGGCATTCAGCTTTCTTTATAGTCCAACTCATATCTTTCTACTCTCACATTTTTCTACTGGAAAAACCATGGCCTTGACTAGATGGACCTTTGTTGGCAAAGTAATGTCTCTGCTTTTAATATGCTCTCTAGGTTTGTCATGACTTTCCTTCCAAGGAATAACCGTCTTTTAATTTCATGTCTGCAGTTACCATATGCAGTGATTTTGGAGCCCCCAAAATAAAATCTCTCACTGTTTCCACTGTTTCCCCATCTATTTGCCATGAAATGATAGGACTGAATGCCATGATCTTAGTTTTCTGAATGTTGAGCTTTAAGCCAACTTTTTTCACTCTTCTCTTTCATCAACAGGCTCTTTAGTTCTTCTTCATTTTCTGCCATAAGGATGGTGTCATCTGCATATCTGAGGTTATTGATATTTCTCCTGATAATCTTTATTCCAGCTTGTGCTTCATGCAGCCCAGTGTTTCTTATGATGTACTCTGCATATACGTTAAATAAGCAAGGTGACAGTATACAGCCTTGATGTACTCCTTTCCCAATTTGGAACCAGTCTGTTGTTCCATGTCCAGTTCTAACTGTTGCTTCCTGACCTGCATATAGGTTTCTCAAGAGGCAGGTCAGGTGGTCTGGTATTCCCATCTATTTCAGAATTTTCCACAGTTTATTGTGATCCACACAGTCAAAGGCTTTGGCATAGTCAATAAAGCAGAAGTAGATGATTTTCCTGGAACTCTCTTGCTTTTTTGGTGATCCAGCAGATGTTAGCAATTTGATCTCTGGTTCCTCTGCCTTTTCTAAAACCAGCTTGAACATCAGGGAGTTCACGGTTCATGTATTGCTGAAGCCTGGCTTGGAGAATTTTAAATATGATTTTATTAGCATGCGAGATGAGTGCAATAGTGCAGTAGCTTGAGTATTCTTTGGCATTGCCTTTCTTTGGGATTGGAATGAAAACTGACCTTTTCCAGTCCTGTGGCCACTGCTGAGCTTTCCAACTTTGCTGGCATAGTGAGTGCAGCACTTTCACATCATCATCTTTCAGGACTTGAAATAGCTCAACTGGAATTCCATCACCTCCACCAGCTTTGTTCACAGTGACGCTTTCTAAGGCCCACTTGACTTCACATTCCAGGATGTCTGGCTCTAGGTGAGTGATCACACCATCGTGATTATCCCGGTCGTGAAGAACTTTTTGTACAGTTCTTCTGTGTATTCTTGCCACCTCTTCTTAATATCTTCTGCTTGTTAGGTCCCTACCATATCTGTCCTTTATCAAGCCTATCTTTGCATGAAATATTCCCTTGGTATCTCTAATTTTCTTGAAGAGATCTCTAGTCTTTCCCATTCTGTTGTTTTCTCTATTTCTTCACATTGATCACTAAGGAAGGCTTTCTTATGTCTCCTTGCTGTTCTTTGGAACTCTGCATTCAAATGGGTATATCTTTCCTTTTCTTCTTTTTTTTCTACCCTTCTTTTTACAGCTATTTGTAAGGCCTCCCAGACAGCCATTTTGCTTTTTTTGCATTTCTTTTTCTTGGGGATGATCTTGATTCCTGTCTCCTGTACAATGTCATGTACCTCCATCCATAGTTCATCAGGCACTCTATCAGATCTAGGCCCTTAGATCTATTTCTCACTTCCACTCTATAGTCATAAAGAATTTGATTTAGGTCATACCTGAATGATCCAGTGGTTTTCTCCACTTTCTTTAATTTCCAGTCTGAAATTGGCAATAAGGAGTTCTTGATTTGAGCCACAGTCAGCTCCTGCTCTTGTTTTTGCTGACTGTATAGAGCTTCTCCATCTTTGGCTGCAAAGGATAGAATCAATCTGATTTCAGTGTTGACCATCTGGTGATGTCCATGTGTAGAGTCTTCTCTACACATAGTTGGAAGAGTGTGTTTGCTATGACCAGTGTGTTCTCTTGGCAGAACTGTGTTAGCATTTTCCCTGCTTCATTCTGTACTCCAAGTCCAAATTTGCCTGTTACTCCAGGTGTTTCTTGACTTCCTATTTTTGTATTCCAGTCCCCTACAGTGAAAAGGACATCTTTTAAGGTGTTAGTTCTAAAAGTCTTGTAGGTCTTCATAGAACTGTTCAACTTCAGCTTTTTGAGGGTTACTGGTCACAGCATAGACTTGGAATATCACTGAGTGGTTTGCCTTGGAAACAAACAGAGATCATTCTGTTGTTTAAGTGACTGTATCCAAGTACTGCATTTTGGTCTCTTTGTTGACTATGATGGCTACTCCATTTCTTCTATGGGATTCCTGTCCACAGTAGTAGATATAATGGTCATTCACCCATTCCAGCCTGTCTTAGTTCACTGATTCCTAGAATGTCGATGTTCACTCTTGTCATCTCCTATTTGACCACTTCCAATTTGCCTTGATTCATGGACTTAACATTCCATGTTCCTATGCAATATTGCTCTTTACAGAATCACTTTCATCACCAGTCACATCCACAGCTGTGCATTGTTTTTGCTTTGGCTCCATCTCTTCATTTTTCTGAAACTGTTCCTCCACTCTTCTCCAGTAGCATATTGAGCACCTACCAACCTGGAGAGTTCATCTTTCAGTGTTCTATCTTTTGTCTTTTCATATTGTTCATGGGGTTCTCAAGGCAAGAATACTGAAGTGGTTTACCATTCCCTTCTCCAATGGACCACATTCTGTCAGACCTCTCCACCATGACCTGTCTGTCTTGGGTGTCCCCACACGGCATGTATTAGTTTCATTGAGTTAGACAAGTCTGTGGTCCGTGTGATCAGATTAGCTAGTTGTCTGTGATTGTGGAAGACGGTATGGAGATTCCTTAAAAAACTAGAAATAAAACCACCATATGACCCTGCAATCCCACGCCTAGGCATACACTCTGAGGAAACCAAAATTGAAAAAGACACATATCCCATTGTTCACTGTAGCACTTTTTACAATAGCTAGAGTATGTAAGTAACCTAGATGTCCATCGACAGATGAAAGGATAAAGAATTTGTGGTACATATACACAATGGAATATTACTCAGCCACGAAAATAAATGCATTTGAGTCAGTTCTGATGAGGTGGACAAACCTAGAACCTGTTATACAGAGTGAAGTGAGTCAGAATGAGAAAAATAAATATCACATTCTAACACATATATATGGAATCTAGAGAAAATGGTACTGAAGAATTTATTTATAGGAGAGCAATAGAGAAACAGACATAGAGAAAAGACTTGTGGACATGAGGAGAGTGGAAGAGATGGTGAGATGCATGGAAAGAGTAACATGGAAACTTACATTATCCTATGTGAAATTGATAGCCAACACGATTTTTCTGTATGGCTAAGGAAACTCAAAGAGGGGGTCTGTATCAATCTAGAGGGGTTTGATGGGGTGGAAGATGGGAGGGAGTTTCAAAAAGGGAGGGGGTATATGTATACCTATGGTTGATTCAAGTTAAGCTTTGACAGAAAACAACAGAAGTCTGTAAAGCAATTATCCTTCAATACAAAATAAATTAAAAAAAATGTCACCTCACAGAAATCAAAATCCCAAACTGGTATCATTTACAGGAGTGAATCCAAGTTCTGAATCATAAGATGCAGAAACCATACACTGAAAAATCAATATATCCACTAGCCTGGAACTCATGAAATTTGAAGGGCAAACATGGGGCCATCCTGTTGGGACACTTCTGAATCCCAAGGCCATAGGTCACACAAAGAAAATCCTCTCCATTCAAGATAACACTCAGGGAGCAAGCAGCAAGGGAATTGGTTGTTCTCACCCACCCCCACCCCTCCTCTCCTGCAGCAGGGGCCCCAGTAAAGGCTTGCTTCAAAGAAAACAAAACAAAACAAAATAAAACTTCCCTGGCCTCAAAAATCACACAGTATAAAATACAAACACATTAGCCCCTAATGGAATTTTATCTATCACATTAGTAGCTTCCACATTTTCACAAAGCAGCATATTAAAAGAGGTTGAGTGATATCTGTTAATTTTGCCAATGACAACTTAACTTTTTAAAAATCCTTTAGTGTCATCACGATTTGATTAGAGAAAGAATAATTTACCACCAAAAGTAAGGAGGACATAATCCCAACATGATTATATTTTGTTTCTGGAAGTTCCATTGTCCTGCTTTGTTTGTTTTGACAGGCGCTCATGAACACTTTATCACTGCTGGGTACAACACAGGGACTGGCACCTGGGGACAATTGATTTGGAGTTTTGTTTTAAATTAAAACACACACACACATATCAGTTCAGTTCAGTCGCTCAGTTGTGTCCAACTCTTTGCAACCCCATGAATTGCAGCACGCCAGGCCTCCCTGACCATCACCGACTCCCGGAGTTCACTCAGACACAAGTCCGTCGAGTCAGTGATGCCATCCAGCCATCTCACCCTCCGTCATCCCCTTCTCCTACTGCCCCCAATCCCTCCCAGCATCAAAGTCTTTTCCAATGAGTCAACTCTTCTCATGAGGTGGCCAAGGTATTGGAGTTTCAGCTTTAACATCATTCTTTCCAAAGAAATCCCAGGGCTGATCTTCAGAATGGAC
The DNA here is from genome assembly GCA_917880005.1 of Nanger dama. Lineage (NCBI taxonomy): Eukaryota > Metazoa > Chordata > Mammalia > Artiodactyla > Bovidae > Nanger > Nanger dama. Next base: position 2,138,906 of record CAKJTW010000044.1, on the reverse strand, counting down.
TGGTTGGATCTCCTTGCAGTCCAAGGGACTCTGAAGAGTCTTCTCCAACACCACAGTCCAAAAGCATCAATTCTTTGACACTCAGCTTTCTTCACAGTCCAGCTGTCACATCCATACATGACTACTGGAAAACCATAGCCTTGACTAGATGGACCTTAGTCGGCAAAGTAACCTCTCTGCTTTTGAATATGCTGTCTAGGTTGATCATAACTTTCTTTCCAAGGAGTAATTGTCTTTTAATTTCATGGCTGCAGTCACCATCTGAAGTGATTTTGGAGCCCCAAAAATAAACTCTGAAACTGTTTCCACTGTTTCCCATCTATTTGCCACGAAGTGATGGGACTGGAAATCGCGATCTTCGTTTTCTGAATGTTGACCCTTAAGCCAACGTTTTCACTCTCCTCTTTCACTTTCATCAAGAGACTTTTAGTTCTTCTTCACTTTCTGCAATAAGGGTGGTGTCATCTGCATATCTGAGGTGATTGATATTTCTCCTGGCAATCTTGATTCCAGCATGTGTTTCTTCCAGTCCAGCGTTTCTCATGATGTACTCTACATAGAAGTTAAATAAGCAGGGTGACAATATACAGCCTTGATGTACTCCTTTCCCTATTTGGAACCAGTCTGTTGTTCCATGTCCTGTTCTAACTGTTGGTTCCTGACCTGCATACAGATTTCTCAAGAGGCAGGTCAGGTGGTCTGCTATTCCCATCTCTTTCAGAATTTTCCACAGTGTATTGTGATCCACAGTCAAAGGCTTTGTCATAGTCAACAAAGCAGAAATAGATGTTTTTTCTGGACCTCTCTGGCATTTTCCATGATCCAGCAGATGTTGGCAATTTGATCTCTGGTTCCTCTGCCTTTTCTAAAACCAGCTTGAACATCAGGAAGTTCATGGTTCACGTATTGCTGAAGCCTGGCTTGGAGAATTTTGAGCATGTGAGATGAGTGCAATTGTGTGGTAGTTTGAGCATTCTTTGGCATTGCCTTTCTTTGGAATTGGAATCAAAACTGACCTTTTCCAGTCCTGTGGCCACTGCTGAGTTTTCCAACTTTGCTGGCATAGTGAGTGCAGCACTTTCACAGCATCGTCTTTCAGGATTTGAAAGAGCTCAGCTGGAATTCCATCACCTCCACTAGCTTTGTTCATAGTGACGCTTTCTAAGGCCCACTTGACTTCACATTCCAGAATGTCTGGCTCTAGATAAGTGAATACACCATTGTGATTATCTGGGTTGTGAGGATCTTTTTGTACATTTCTTCCATGTATTCTTGCCACTTCTTCTTAATATCTTCTGCTTCTATTAGGTCCATACCATTTTTGTCCTTTTTCAAACCCATCTTTGCATGAAATGTTCCCTTGGTATCTCTAAATTTCTTGAAGAGATCTCTAGTCTTTCCCATTCTGTTCTTTTCCTCTATTTATTTGCATTGATCGCTGAAGAAGGCTTTCTTATCTCTTCTTGCTATTCTTTGGAACTCTGCATTCAGATGCTTATATCTTTCGTTTTCTCCTTTGCTTTTTGCCTCTCTTCTTTTCACAGCTATTTGTAAGGCTTCCCCAGACAGCCATTTTGCTTTTTGCATTTCTTTTCCATGGGGATGGTCTTGTTCCCTGTCTCCTGTACAACGTCACGAACCTCATTCCATAGTTCATCAGGCACTCTACCTATCAGATCTAGGCCCTTAAATCTAGTTCTCACTTCCACTGTATAATCATAAGGGATTTGATTTAGGTCACACCTGAATGGCCTAGCGGTTTTCCCTACTTTCTTCAATTTCAGCTTGAATTTGGTAATAAGGAGTTCATGATCTGAGCCACAGTCAGCTCCTGGTCTTGTTTTTGTTGACTGTATAGAGCTTCTCCATCTTTGGCTGCAAAGAATAGAATCAATCTGATTTTGGTGTTTACCGTCAGTTGATGTCCATGTGTAGAGTTTTTCTCTTGTGTTGTTGGAAGACGGTGTTTGCTATGACCAGTGAATTTACTTGGCAAAACTCTATTAGTCTTTGCCCGCCTTCATTCCGCATTCCAAGGCCAAATTTGCCTGTTACTCCAGGTGTTTCTTGACTTCCCTACTTTAGCATTCCAGTCCCTAGAATGAAAAGGACATTTGTTTTTTGCTTTTTTGTTTTTTGGCTGTTAGTTCTAAAAGGTCTTGTAAGTCTTCATAAAACCATTCAACCTCAGCCTCTTCAGCGTTACTGGTTGGAGCATAGACTTGGATTACCATGATATTGAATGGTTTGCCTTGGAGATGAACAGAGATCATTCTGTCGTTTTTGAGACTGCATCCAAGTACTGCATTTCAGACTCTTCTGTTGACCATGATGGTTACTACCTTTCTTCTGAGGGATTCCTGTCCGCAGTAGTAGATACAATGGTCATCTGAGTTAAATTCACCCTTTCCCGTCCATTTTAGTTCGCTGATTCCTAGAATGTCGATGTTCACTCTTGCCATCTCTTGTTTGACCTCTTCCAATTTGCCTTGATTCATGGACCTCACATTCCAGGTTCCTATGCAACATTGCTCTTTACAGCATCGGACCTTGCTTCTATCATTAATCACATCCACAGCTGGGTATTGTTTTTACTTTGGCTCCATCCCTTCATTCTTTCTGTAGTTATTTATCCACTGATCTCCAGTAGCATATTGGGCACCTACTCTCCTGGGAAGTTCCTCTTTCAGTATCCTATCATTTTGCCATTTCATACTGTTCATGGGGTTTTCAAGGCAAGAATACTGAAGTGGTTTGCCATTCCCTTGTCCAGTGGACCACATCCTGTCAGGCCTCTCCACCATGACCTGCCTGTCTTGGGTTGCCCAGCAAGCATGGCTTAGTTTTACTGAGTTAGACAAGGCTGTGTTCCTAGTGTGATTAGATTGAGTAGTTTTCTGTGAGTATGGTTTCAGTGTGTCTGGCCTCTGATGCCCTCTTGCAACACCTACCATCTTACTTGGGTTTCTCTTACCCTGGGCATGGGATATCTCTTCATGACTGCTCCAGCAAAGCACAGCCACTGCTCCTTACCTTGGATGTGGGTATCTCCCTCACCTCCACCCTTCTGACCTTCAAGACGGGTTGGTTTCTCTAGGCCCTCCTGTGCCCGCACAGCCACGGATCCTTGGACTTGGGGTTGCTTCTTCCAGCCGCCCGCCCTGGCCTCGGACGTGGGGTAGTTCCTCTTGGCCACTGTCCCTGATTTTGGACATGGGATAGCTCCTCTCGGCCGTTCCTGCGCCATCACAGCCTGGCACTCTAGGCTGCTGCCCCTCACCTTGGACGTGGGGTAGCTGCTCTCAGCTCGCTTAGTGTGCTGGCTACAGCTGCCTGCGCTTAGTGCACTGGCCACAACACACATATATGTTTGCCTGTAAAGTTGCTTCAATCACTCTTTGTGACCCCATGATCTGTTGCCCACCAGATTCCTCTGTCCATGGGATTCTCCAGGCAAGAATACTGAAGTGTGTTGTATGCCCTATTCCAGGGGATCTTCCTGACCCATTTGTCTTATGCGTCCCTGCATTGCCAGGTGGTTTTTTTTTTTACCACTAGTGCCACCTGGTAAGCCATATGTATTATGTATGTGTATATGTGTGTGTGTGTATATATATATATATACACACACACACATATACACACATATAGCACGTGTATGCAAATATATATGTGTGTGTATATAACACACATATAAATAAAATATACACACACACACATAAAACCATCTATCTTCAGATGGCAGAAAAAGGACAAGGGCTCAAGTAGGTTTCCTTGCTCAAGGCCACATTCTTTTTTTTTTTTTTTTTTGGTAATTAGATCATGTTTTTTATTTTTTGTTTTTTTTTAATACTTTATTCTTTATTACAATACTGTATTTGTTTTGCCATACATTGACATGAATCAGCCACAGGTGTCCACGATCTCCCAATGCTGAAGCCCCCTCTCACCTCCCACCCCATATCATCTCCCTGAATCATCCGTGCACCAGCCCCATGCATCCTGCCTCCTGTATTGAACATAGACTGGCACTTCGTTCTTACAAGATAGTATACATGTTTCAATGCCATTATCCCAAATCATCCCCCCACTCCCTCTCCCTCAGAGTCCAAAAGTCCGTTCTATACCTCTGAGTCTCTTTTGTTGTCTCACATAGAGGGTCATTATTACTATCTTTCTAAATTCCATATATATGTGTCAGTATACTGTATTGGTGTTTTTCATTCTGGCTTATTTCACTCTGTATAATCGGTTCCAATTTCATCCATCTCATTAGAACTGAGTCAAATTTATTCTTTTTAAGGGCTGAGTAGTACTCCATTGTGTATATGTACCACAGCTTTCTTATCCATCATCTGCTGATGGACATCTAGGTTGCTTCCATGTCCTGGCTATTATAAACAGTGGTGCAATGAACATTGGGGTACATGTGTCTCTTTCAATTCTGGTTTCCTCGGTGTGTATGTCCAGCAGGGGATTGCTGGGTCATAAGGCAGTTCTATTTGCAATTTTTTAAGGAATCTCCACACTGTTTTCCATAGTGGTTGTACTAGTTTGCATTCCCACCAGCAGTGTAAGAGGGTTCCCTTTTCTCCACATCCTCTCCAGCATTTATTGCTTGTAGACTTTTGGATCGCAGCCATTCTGACTGGTGTGAAATGATACCTCATTGTGGTCTTGATTTGCATTTCTCTGATAATAAGTGATGTTGAGCATCTTTTCATGTGTTTGTTAGCCATCCGTATGTCTTCTTTGGAGAAATGCCTATTTAGCTCTTTGGCCCATTTTTTGATTGGTTCGTTTATTTTTCTGGAGTTGAGCTGCATAAGTTGCTTGTATATCTTTGAGATTAGTTGTTTGTCAGTTGTTTCGTTTGCTATTGTTTTCTCCCATTCAGAAGGCTGTCTTTTCACCTTGCTGATAGTTTCCTTTGTTGTGCAGAAGCTTTTAATTTTAATTAGATCCCATTTGTTTATTTTAGCTTTTATTTCCAGTATACTGGGAGGTGGATCATAGAGGATCCTGCTGTGATTTATGTCGGAGAGTGTTTTGCCTATGTTCTCCTCTAGGAGTTTTATATTTTCTTGTCTTACATTTAGATCTTTAATCCATTTTGAGTTTATTTTTGTGTATGGTGTTAGACAGAGGTCTAGTTTCATTCTTTTACAAGTGGTTGACCAGTTTTCCCAGCACCACCTGTTAAAGAGACTGTCTTTACTCCATTGTACATTCTTGCCTCCTTTGTCGAAGATAAGGTGTCCATAGATATGTGGGTTTATCTCAGGGCTTTCTATTTTGTTCCATTGATCTATATTTCTGTCTTTGTGCCAGTACCATATTGTCTTAATGACTGTGGCTTTGTAGTAGAGCCTGAAGTCAGGCAAGTTGATTCCTCCAGTTCATTCTTCTTTCTCAAGATTGCTGTGGGTATTCGAGGTTTTTTGTATTTCCAAACCAATCTTGAGATTACTTGATCTAGTTCTGTGAAAAATACTGCTGGTAGCTTGATAGGGATTGCATTGAATCTGTAGATTGCTTTGGGTAGTATACTCATTTTCACTATATTGACTCTTCCGACCCATGAGCATGGTATATTTCTCCATCTATTAGTGTCCTCTTTGATTTCTTTCATCAGTGTTTCATAGTTTTCGATATATAGGTCTTTAGTTTCTTTAGGTAGGTATATCCCTAAGTATTTTATTCTTTTCGTTGCAATGGTGAACGGGGTTGTTTCCTTGACTTCTTTTTCTACTTTCTCATTATTAGTGTATAGGAATGCAAGGGATTTCTGAGTGTTGATTTTATATCCTGCAACTTTACTATATTCTCAAGGCCACATTCTAACTATGGGCAGTCTGCCTGGATCTCAGCACACTGCCTCACACACTATGTATGTTGGATTCCCACTGCATAGCCTGCTGTGTGCATACTCATGAGCCCACTCATGTCCTTGACACATGGAGGCAGCAGCCCCACAGACCTCTTTGCTCCTGTGCACATTCCTGTCTAGACATGGAAAACGCAGTAGGTGCCTGAGCCTTTCTGCAGGCCAGGCAGCCCCCAGTATTGGTGCACCTCCTGTTGAGGCAGCAGAATCATCGTGCTCCATGAGTCCTCCTCGTGAGTGCAAAGCACAACCCACTACTGCCTTTGGCAGCACACATTTCCTACTGGAAGAAAGTCTGAAATGATCCAAGGAAAGGGTACAAAGACGGCTGGATAGGAGGATGCCCCATTCTAGAATCCCCTTGCCACTGCAATTCTTTCTTCAAAGCAGGGCTGTTTTTCACTGGCTTTCCCAGCCCACAAGGAAAAGACAGGGAGAAACAGAAAATCCAAACTGTCAACAAGGACTGGGGAGAAGGAGGTTTACTCAGATCCTTGGCAGGAGCTGAGCTTAGCCAGGAAAGTTGAAACATAGCCAGCACCCTTGTGATTCAAGGGAGCATTGGTAGCAATAGAGAATGTGGACTTGGGGGACAACTGGCTATTCCAGCAACCTGGCTATTCCAGAAGCTCCTGGAGCTAGAAGGGATTGAGAGAAACAGAAGCAGCTTGAGGAACCCAAACTGACCAGTCTGGGCAGGTCAGGCATGGTCCCAGTCCTGAGCCCAGGGCCCTCTCCAAGCTGCCTCTTTGGGGTATGTGTTCACTTCATCTCCCTCATGAAGCTATCCTTAAGTGATGTCCCACGACACACAGTCCTGATCCCTGAGTCTAAATGTGTATAAGCAGCCCCTAGAAAGAGTCTTATTTTCCAGGATTTGAGAAGCACTCTTCCACCTCCCCGTAACACATCACTAGACATATTTCTTATTCTTATGGTTTCTGACAGATATTTTATTTTCTCTGCTTTGGCACCTTAATCAGTGGTTCTTGACTCTTTTTCTGCTCCAGTTTAGTTTGAGGAACTAAATGGAATGGGACTCTACAAAAGAGTAGACACATGTTTATAACTGATTCAATTTGCTCTGCAGCAGAAGCTAACATAATAAAGAAACTATATTCCGATAAAAATTTATTTCAAAAACAGGGAGGAAGAAGGTAGCCCTCTCCCTCTCCCCAGTTTTCCTTTGATTATAAAACTGTAGCTCACTAAGTTCTCAGGGTAGCATTCTCCTGCCCACCCACTTGTAAACCTCAAAATGCATCCTATTCTAATAAGTCACTTCTTATCTATCACTTTGAAAAGTGAAAAGTGTTAGCCGCTCAGTCTTTTCCAGCTTTTTGTGACCCCATGACTTTGCCTCTCACTAAATTCTTTCTAGGTTGACACATAAAGAACCCAGAGCTCCTTATAGTCCCTTGAAACCAATTTCTGGTGTTTCACATCCAGGGCAGGATCTGGAAGTTCTGGAATCCTTGGTCCCCTTTCATAAGGGGTCTCCAGGAGAAGGTCTGTTCTGACAGAGAAGGGTCCTCTTTCCTGGACTGCCCTAGACAAAAAGGCTGTTGTCTAGGGCATCAGCCCCATCTCCTTGAGCCCACCAAGTCTGAAGTATTTATTTGCAACCTTAATAAAGGCAAGACAAACTGAAAAAGAAACTGGTTTTATGAATGACAAATTCCATTTTTCACAAGCTGACTCTTCTCCAGCATGACTCTCTGTGAGCATCTTCTGAGATCTCACACAGGCACCACTCCCCTGAAGAAGGCTTCAGGAACTCCCCAAGAAACCGCTCCCCCACCCCCGCAACCATGGCCTCTGTCTGTGTTGCTGGGAGGCTGAGGTCTAACAGTTGTTTACACATCAGCAGCCCTTAGAGACTGAACACCATAAGCATGGTGGTGGGACAGAGCAAGGTCATTCATCCTGCATTCACTCCTGTGTCTGGCATACAGCAGGAGCCTCTAACTAAATATTGGCAGATGACTAACTCTCTTGTGCCTTTTACATCTCCATAAGTATTATATCCCTTATGATAAATCAAAACAGGCAATATGTGGCTTCCTACCATACATGCATGTGTGTGTACCAAGTAACTTCAGTTGTGTCCAACACTCTGCAACCCTATGGACTGTAGCTTGCCAGGCTCCTCTGTCCCTGGGATTCTCCATGCAAGAATACCAGAGTGTGGTGCCATGCTCTCCTCCAGGTGATCTTCCCTACCCAGGGATTGAACCCACATCTCTTATGTCTCCTGCATGGGCAAGCAGATTCTTTATGAGTAGTCCCATGGGGGAAACCCTCTACCATGCATAAAGTGAAGCGAAGTTGCTCAGTCATGTCTGACTCTTTGGCACTCCATGGACTATAGTCTGCCAGGTTCTTCTCTCCATGGGATTTTCCAGGTAAGAACACTGGAGTGGGTTGCCATTTCCTTCTCCAGGGGACCTTCCTGACCCAGGGATTGAACCCAGGTCTCTTGCACTGCAGGCAGACTCTACCAACTTCATGGAGGTGGGTCAGAACACCAAGTGTTGCCTATGTCCCAACCTTCAGCTGCAGGCTTTGAGAAAATAAGTGAAGACCAACCAAAATGAGAAAAGCAAAGGCTATAGCAAAGGAGTCAGTGAGTCACCATCATCTGAGTTTGCCAGAGACTCAAATGCAGGCAGAAGAGGAGAAGAGATTTATAATGGAAAACAGAGAGGGCTTCAGGGGTGCCTTATTGGCCTGGGAGACCGGAGGTGGGTTCACTGGAACTGGGGTGTACTGTGTGGTTGCATAGGGGTACATATTTGGTTTTCTCTGGATGGTTCTGAATTGGAACTAGGGACAAAAATTAGAGAAACCGCTGTTTATTAATCAAGGCCTGGCCAATTTTAGCTGATTGTTAAAGAAGTTGTTCCGCTTCCGTTACTGGGTCGTCACAGTAACTAGAGATGGCAGTCTGGACTCCAGCAAGTCTGACTGAGAGCAGGCTGCTTATTGGGCTGGTCCCAGTCCACCAGGGCCTTGGTTAGTTAAGCTGTGGTTCCAAGTTTTATTTTTACTATATGATCCGGTCTTTGCCCCTTTCTATTTTCAGTTTCTCAGTTTGGAATCACTAATATGAGCATGCTGCTCAGAGCCACAGAATTAGGTAGCTGAAAGAAAACCTAGAATCCTCTGCTGCAGCCCCAATTGTTGTATGAATACACACACACACACACACACACACACACACACACACACCTCTGTCTCCATGATTCAGTGGGATGTTCTCTCAGGCAGCCTCTCTTCCAAAAATTACATAAAATCCCCACACATCCGGGAATGTCCTCAAAGGCAGACAAGCTATCCTAAATGAAAGTTACTCCTCCATCCCCACAGCTTTCTTTAACAGGGGACAGAATTCAACACTTCTTGTACTATATTCTCTCACCCAACTCTGCATCCACTCCATTTAAATCCCAGGATCTTTTCCAGGAGTCCTCTGTGTGTTTAAACTGTGGAGGTGGTGGGGAGTGACTTCCCAGAATTCAGACGGGGCTCTTTTTGGTCTTCTAGTATGTGTCTTGGCAGACAAATTTCGAAATCCATAAACACAAGAGCTATGAATTAGCTTGTGAAACCCATAATCGAAGGCTGTGGATTCTGGGCACTAACACGGCCAAGGCTAGTCCGCGCCGCCCCAGCACTCTTTTCCTGGCTCAAGCCAGTCCAGATGCACTAACTGGGGGCACCGCGTGTTCCCTGTGTCCTTGGTGTTCCCAGGCGCCAGCCGCCAGTTCTGCTATTTTCTAACCCCACCCCCCCACCCCCCCGCCCCCGGCCCCGCTCGCCTCCCCGCCCCACTAGCGCTGCGGTCCGCGTGGCGGTGCCGGAGATGTGACCCGAGCATGTCCCACCAGCCCCGCAGGGACGCAGACCCTCCCCGCCCAGAGAAGGCTTTCCGCAGCTCTGTAGGCTCCCTCGGGCCCCAGTGAACGTACAAGCTGCCTAAGAGGGCCTGTAATGTCATTTCATTTTAAACTGATTATATCAGACTCAGAGGGAGAGACACAGGGGAGTAGAAGGGCTCTCTCCCACGGAAGCCCTTGCCTAGCTGCAGGGCCGGGCTTTCCCAGGAAGGGTCAGCACTAGGAGTCTCACCCTCCCCAGTGGAGGAACCACCTTTGCTACTCTACCAATCTCGCTCCTACAGGCAGGGTTCCATCGGCCACCTGGAGGCACCTTGATAGTGAAAAGTTGTTGTTGAGTCACGACTCTGGGATTCTTAGACCCTGGAGGAGAAGAATTCAATCCTGGGCCAGAGACGAGGCTTGACTGCTCAGAGCTTTTGTGTAATAAAGTTTTATTAAAGTAGAAAGGAGATAGAGAAAGCTTCTGACATAGGCATCAGAAAGGGGCAGAAAGAGTACCCTCTTGTTAATGTTAGCAATGAAGTTATATACTCTCCAGTGAATCCAAAGAATAATTTACATTTTAAGATAACAGAATTAGCCAGAAGGTTAAACCCAGAGACTGTCCTCAGTCAGAATATATTATTGTTATATGAAAAGGCAAAATGATAGGATACTGAAAGAGGAACTTCCCAGGTCAGTAGGTGCCCAACACATTACTGGAGATCAGTGGAGAAATAACTCCAGAAAGAATGAAGGGATGAAGCCAAAGCAAAACCAATACACAGCTGTGGATGTGACTGGTGGTAGAAGCAACGTTCGATTTTGTAAAAGCAGTATTGCATAGGAACCTGGAATGTCAGGTCCATGAATCAAGGTGAATTGGAAGTGGTCAAACAAGAGATGGCAAGAGTGAACATTGACATTCTAGGAATCAGCCATCTAAAATGGACTGGAATGGATGAATTTACCTCAGATGACCATTATATCTACTACTGCGGGCAGTAATCCTTCAGAAGAAATGGAGTTGCATTCATGGTCAACAAAAGAGTCTGAAATGCAGTCAGGACTTGGATGCAATCTCAAAAACGACAGAAGGATCTCTGTTCATTTCCAAGGCAAACCATTCAGTATCACAGTAATCCAAGTCTATGTCCCAACCAGCAATGCTGAAGAAGCTGAAGTTGAATGGTTCTATGAAGAACCTAAAGACTTTTTAGAACTAACACCCAAAAGAGATGTCCTTTTCAATATAGGGGACTAGAATGCAAAAGTGGGAAGTCAAAAAACACCTGGAGTAACAGGCAAATTTGGCCTTGGACTGCGGAATGCAGCAGGGCAAAGACTGATAGAGTTTTGCCAAGAATGTACACTGGTCATAGCAAACACCTTTTTCCAAAAACACAAGAGAAGACTCTACACATGGACATCACCAGATGGTCAATACCAAAATCAGACTGATTCTATTCTTTGCAGCCAAAGATGGAGAAGCTCTATACAGTCAGCAAAAACAAGACCAGGAGCTGACTGTGGCTCAGATCATGAACTCCTTATTACCAAATACAGATTTAAATTGAAGAAAGTAGGGAAAACAGCTCATCCATTCAGGTATGACCTAAATGAAATCCCTTAATGATTATACAATGGACGTGAGAAATAGATTTAAGGGCCTAGATCTGATAGATAGAGTGCCTGATGAACTATAGACTGAGGTTCCTGACATTGTACGTGAGACAGGGATCAAGACCATCCCCATGGAAAAGAAATGCAAAACAGCAAAATGGCTGTCTGGGGAGGGCTTTCAAATAGCTGTGAAAAGAAGAGAAGTGAAAAACAAAGGAGAAAAGGAAAGATATAAGCATCTGAATGCAGAGTTCCAGAGAATAGCAAGAAGAGATAAGAAAGCCTTCTTCAGTGATCAATGCAAAGAAATAGAGGAAAAGAACAGAATGGGAAAAACTAGAGATCTCTTCAAGAAAATTAGAGATACCAAGGGAACATTTCATGCAAAGATGGGCTCGATAAAGAAGAGAAATGATATGGACCTAACAGAAGCAGAAGATATTAAGAAGAGGTGGCAAGAATACACAGAAGAACTGTACAAAAAAGATCTTCACGACCCAGATAATCATGGTGATGTGATCACTCATCTAGAGCTAGACATCCTGGAATGTGAAATCCAGTGGACCTTAGAAAGCATCACTATGAACAAAGCTAGTGGAGGTGATGGAATTCCAGTTGAGCTATTTCAAATTCTGAAAGATGATGCTGTGAGAGTGCTACACTCAATATGCCAGCAAATTTGGAGAACTCAGCAGTGGCCACAGGACTGGAAAAGACCAGTTTTCATTCTAATCCCAAAGAAAGGCAATGCCAAAGAATGCTCAAACTACTGCACAATTGCACTCATCGCACATACTAGTAAAGGAATGTTCAAAATTCTCCAGGCCAAGCTTCAGCAATACATGAACCGTGAACTCCCTGATGTTCAAGCTGGTTTTAGAAAAGGCAGAGGAACCAGAGATCAAATTGCCAACATCTACTGGATCATGGAAAAAGCCAGAGAGTTCCAGAAAAACATCTATTTCTGCTTTATTGACTATGTCAAAGCTTTTGACTGTGTGGATCATAATACACTGTGGAAAATTCTGAAAAAGATGGGAATAGCAGACCACATGACCTGCCTCTTGAGAATCTGTATGCAGGTCAGGAACCAACAGTTAGAACAGGACATGGAACAACAGACTGGTTCCAAATAGGGAAAGGGAGTACATCAAGGCTGTATATTGTCATCCTGCTTATTTAACATATGCAGAGTACATCACGAGAAATGCTGGACTGGAAGAAACACAAGCTGGAATCAAGATTGCCAGGAGAAATATCACTCACCTCAGATATGCAGATGACACCACCCTTATGGCAGAAAGTGAAGAGGAACTAAAAAGTCTCTTGATGAAAGTGAAAGAAGAGAGTGAAAAAGTTGTCTTAAAGCTCAGTATTCAGAAAACAAAGATCATAGCATCCAGTCACATCACTTCATGGGAAATAGATGGGGAAACAGTGGAAACAGTGACTGACTTTATTTTGGGGGCTCCAAAATCACTGCAGATGGTGACTGCAGCCATGAAATTAAAAGATGCTTACTCCTTGAAAGAAAAGTTATGACCAACCTAGATAGTATGTTCAAAATCAAAGCCATTACTTTGCCAACTAAGGTCCATCTAGTTAAGGCTATAATTTTTCCTGTGGTCACATATGGATGTGAGAGTTGGACTGTGAAGAAGGTTGAGCACCAAAGAATTGATGCTTTTGAACTGTGGTGTTGAAGAAGACTCTTGAGAGTCCCTTGGACTGCAAGGAGATCCAACCAGTCCATTTTGAAGAAGATCAACCCTGGGATTTCTGTGGAAGGAATGTTGCTAAAGCTGAAACTCCAGTACTTTGGCCACCTCATGCGAAGAGTTGACTCCTTGGAAAAGACTCTGATGCTGGGAGTTATTGAGGACAGGAGGAGAAGGGGACGACAGAGGATGAGATGGCTGGATGGCATCACGGACTTGATGAACATGAGTCGGTGAACTCCAGGAGATGGTGATGGACAGGGAGGCCTGGCATGCTGCGATTCATGGAGTTGTAAAGAGTCGGACACAACTGATCGACTGAACTGAATAGGTATGTAATTTTTGGCCACACCCTCCCCACCCACCCTCTTGTCTGAGTTCCCCGACAAGAGATGGGGAGGGCACCCTCCACAGTAAAAGCAGAGTCAACCTATGGACTGGGAGGGAATTCCCTGAAGAGTTTCGTACTTTGTTTCCAACAAGCCTGTTTTTATTTTTAGATATTATATTACTAGATCTAGGGACCTAGAAAGCAGAGGAAAGTTGTATGTCGGTAGGGGGTTGGCAGGAGGGTTACAGTTACAGAATGCAGGGTTGGTAACAGCAGCAGATAAAGATGCCAAGGAGCCTTTGCTCTTACTTCCTGCTGTGTCTGAGGCCAGACTGAGTGGAGGGCTCTGGCAGAATTTGGAGATAACGTGGCAAACCACTTTGTACTTTCTATTCTCCAGAAATTTAATGACTAAAAGGAAAGACTGATGGAGGGATATTTGGTCTCCAGATGCATGAGTGTTGGAAACACATGGGCAATAATTCTGTTTAAGAGAGATGATCTTGATGTGTGAAAACACACACTGTCAAGCTGGCTACATAATTTGTATGGTGCAATCCAGTGGTTAAGAATCCATTTACCAGTGCAGGGGACTTGGGAAAATTCCTGGTCCTGGAAGATTCCATATGCTGCAGGGCAGCTAAGCCCAGAGAGCCACAACTACTGAAGCCTGTGTGTCCTAGAGCCCTGTTCTGGAACAAGAGAAGCCACTGCAGTGAGAAGTCCACCCACCAAAATTAGACAGTAGCCCCTGTTTGCCACAGCTAGAGAAAGCCTACATGCAGTGAGACCCAACCAAAAATTACTTAAGAAATCTGTGCCACCCAATGCAGAGTGAAAGAGGTAAGAACCACACCCCTGCCCCATTAAAAATTATTAAGAATTTCAAGATGGTGACAGAAAAGTTTTTTTTTTTAATTTAAATTTATTTATTTTAATTGGAGGTTTTAAATCTAGGGTGGACCCTGTGTGACTACCCACATCACAGCCTGTGAAACCACCCTAGAAGGAATAGAATTGCTAGAAATGCAAAGAATTCACCAGTGTGGCCACAGGGTGCTATGCTTCAGTTCAGTTCAGTCGCTTAGTCGCTTCCGAGTCTTTGCGACCCCATGAATCGCAGGAGGCCTCCCTGTCCATCACCAAATCCTGCAGTTCACTAAGACTCATGTCTACAGAGTCAGCGATGCCATTCAGCCATCTCATCCTCTGTCTTCCCCTTCTCCTGTCCCCAATCCCTCCCAGCATCAGAGTCTTTTCCAATGAGTCAACTCTTCGCATGAGGTAGCCAAAGTACTGGAGTTTCAGCTTTAGCATCATTCCTTCCAAAGAAATCCCAGGGCTGATCTTCAGAATGGACTGGTTGGATCTCGTTGCAGTCCAAGGGACTCTCAAGAGTCTTCTCCAACACCACAGTTCAAAAGCATCAGTTCTTCGGTGCTCAGCCTTCTTCACAGTCCAACTCTCACATCCATACATGACCACAGGAAAAACCATAGCCTTGACTAGACGGACCTTAGTCAGCTATGCTTAGCAGATATCAAGAAGCAGTTGTGTTCAGAGAAATATTCTAGAAGCTCTAGGGAGAGATGTAAAGTAAGATTTATTTCAAGGTATGTTTACCAGGGATATATGCTTCTACTGAGATGTCCAGTTGAGGGTAACATTACCTGTCTTTTTCCTAGTAGTCCCAGGGAGACTGCATGTATGTGTATGGCCAAGTCCCTTTGCTGTTAACCTGGAACTGTCACAGCATTGTTAATCAGCTATGTGCTGTGCTGTGCTTAGTTGCTCAGTCATGTCTGACTCTGTGACCCCATGGACTGTAGCCTACCAGGCTCTTCTGTCCATAGGGATTCTCCAGGCTATACCTGAATATAAAATGAAAAGTTTATAAATGAAAAAAAAAAAGAGGGACACACACCAAATCACTGAAATAGTTTTATCTGAGACTGCCACTGTGAGTGGATGCAAAGAAGCCTTCCCTATAAACTCACTCCTACCTAGAAGTTTCCAGAACTTTCTTATACCTCCAAATGCTGTTGTTCTGTTCTGATGGTAGCAGTTTTTCAATAAGCTGATAGAAAGAGCAAACATTGGTGCATTCTAATGCTTATTCCCAAAAGAACAATGGAACTCGCCATGCAGCGAGTCTTTCATCTAGTGTGTTAAAGATGGATTCTGAAATACCCTATTGCATTTTGTTTATACTGATACAAAGGGCCCATTTCTGCACATCAATTATATGCAGAAAGCAACTTGGCTTTAAAAAGTATTTGGGCCATTGCCTTTCCCATAATCAAAAACATGAGAATAACAATTTAGTTTAAAAGAATGAAAAAATGCCAATTGCAGGAACACAGATGAAAAGTTTATTAGTATGACAGAGATTATCATACGAAGTGGAGCAAGCCAAGAGGAGAAAGACAAATATCATATGTAGAATCTAAAATATGACACAAATGAAGTTCTTTACAAAACAAAAATCAACTTATAGACAGAAAACAAGCTTATGGATACCAAAGAGGAAAGAAGAAGGAGAAATAAATTAGGAGGTTGGAATTAACATATAAACACTACTATATATAAAGTAGGTAGCAAACAAGGATCTATTGTATAGCACAAGGAAATGTACTCAATATTTTTTAATTGCCTGTAATGAACTTTGCCGACTAAGGTCCGTCTAGTCAAGGCTATGGCTTTTCCAGTGGTCATGTATGGATGTGAGAGTTGGACTGTGAAGAAAGCTGAGCGCCAAAGAATTGATGCTTTTGAACTTGAGAGTCCCTTGGACTGCAAGGAGATCCAACCAGTCCATTCTGAAGGAGATCAACCTTGGGATTTCTTTGGGAGGAATGATGGTAAAGCTGAAACTCCAGTACTTTGGCCACTTCATGTGAAGAGTTGACTCATTGGAAAAGACTCTGATGCTGGGAAGGATTGGGGGCAGGAGGAGAAGGGGACGACAGAGGATGAGATGGCTGGATGGCATCACGGACTCGATGAACGTGAGTCTGAGTGAACTCCGGGAGATGGTGATGGACAGGGAGGCCTGGCATGCTGTGATTCATGGGGGGTCGCAAAGAGTTGGACATGACTGAGTGACTGAACTGAACTGAATAATAAAAATTAATCTGAATATATATATATATATATATGCATTACTGAATCACTTTGCTATACACCTGAAACTAACATGATATTGTAAATCAACTATTCTTCAACTTAAAAATTAAAAAAAAATTTGTTTAAGAAACTGGCAAATATTGGCTCTTATAAGTGTATGAAAAAATTATGCAAATGGTTTACTTTTAACACCTCTAAAATAGCTAAGCTAAACCTCTGGGCTAAAAGCTTCCTGTAGATCACTCATCACAGCCAATGGTAGAAAGTCCAAATATCTATTTCCCTCCGCAGCATTTACTGAGCAGTCATTCATGAAGGTTCCTGAGAAGTGATGAATTCTCACTTAGCTGCTCACTTCTGGAAGACTGGATTTTGCTGAGTGGACAAAAAAGTTGAAAAGTATTTATGAAGTTCTGTTGGAAAAAAATACTATAAAGATGAAAAACTTATTTGTTTATGTCAGATGTCTTCATGAGGTTCATTGTTCAACACAACATCTAAGTGGACAAAGGTGGTGACCCATCATCAATTTCCAGGCTGTTTTTGAGAATCTCCTGCTTCTGATAATAAAACATTCTTTATTTCATGCTTTATTTCACCTGATACTTCCTGGCTCAGACTTTGTGTTAGTTTAGAGAGGAAAGAGGCAAAGTAGTAGTGGAATAAGAGGCCAGAGGGTCATGGAATTAAAAGAAGAGAATCTGAAAGGAAGAAAGTATTCAGATTTAAAATCTGCCTGTGATGCAGGAGATCAGGGTTTGATCACTGGGTTGGGAATTTCCTCCGGAGAAGGAAATGGCAACCCACTCCAGTATTCTTGCCTGGACAATTCCATGGAGAAGCCTGGTGGGCTACAGTCCTTGGGGGTCGAAAAGAGTCAGACACAACTGAGTGACAAACACACAAAGAGGCCAAGAAACAATCATAATAATGGCAATTAAGCTATAATACTTACTCTGTCAAGCATTTTCAAACATTATTATCCCCATTTTACAAATGAGGAGATTGAAGCAAAGATAGCTTAAGTAACTTGCCTAAAGTCATGGGCAAGTAAATGGACAGGCCAGGAGGTAGACCTAGACATTCCAGTCGAAACCACCCACTGCCCCCACCCCCAATCTGAGATCACAGCACAAAAAGTTCTAGAATATGATGAATGAAGAAAGGGTTTGTTTCCAACGTAGCTGAAATGTCAAAGACTGAGAATTTTAGTCCCAGATGGAATTTTTAAATGTCAGTACTTGATTACTTCTGGTCCCATCAAAGCAGAGCAACCCCATTGCTCCCAAGTCTTCCCCCTCACAACTGTAAATCCCTGGATGTAACCCAACAAAGGTACCTGGGAGGGCTGGCAAGTGGGAAGAGAAGTGTTGCTGCTTCCCAGTGTCCTGGTAGGGCTGCAGAGCCTCCCCTGAGCCACTGCAAGCACAGACACAGAGAGCCTTGAGCAGGCTGGCCCTCCAAGCCAATAGCCAGGAAGGCTGAGCTAAGGATGGAAAATCATTTGGCACTATCCATCCTCCGTCAGCCAAGTGCCAAGGAAGAGAATTGCTCCTTCCCTGGCTTCAGCTGGTCTTCCACCTACTACCTGCCCCATGGAGCAGGTGACAATCCTCCTGTCATGGGGCTGAGTGGTGAGCTCACTCTCTTACCAGAGACACGGGTATACACCAACTTCCCTCACCAAAATCTCTTCAGAATAAGCTGTCTGTCACTTTTCTGGTGACTCAGGCAGTAAAGAATCTGGCTGCAAAGCAGGAGACCTGGGTTTGATACCTGGGTCAGGAAGATCCCCTGGAGAAGGGAATGGCAGCCCACTCTAGTATTCGTGCCTGGAGAATCCCACGGACAGAGGAGCCTGGTAAGCTGCAGTTTATGGAGGCACAAAAGTCAGACACAACTGAGTGACTGGCACCCCAACAGTGTGAGTCAGCCCTCTGCTTCCCTCCCCACAGGCCAGCAGGGGCTGAGCTTATACTACCACCTCCTCAACTTGGAGGCAATGTGCTGGTGTGTCATACAGTGTTTCACCCAGAAGGGGTCAATAGCAGAAGGAAGGCTGAACTTTCACCTACATCCCCACAGGGAGGCAAGTGAGTCAGTGCACTCCACTTTTGTAGTGAAGCATTGGCAGGGCTCAGTGGAAAGATGAATACAGGAGATGAGTGGATAAGAAAGCTGTGGTACATATACACAATGGAGTATTACTCAGCCATTAAAAATAATACATTTGAATCAGTTCTAATGAGGTGGATGAAACTGGAGCCGATTAAACAGAGTGAAATAAAAACCAGAAAGAAAAACACCAATACAGTATACTAACACACATATATATGGAATTTAGAAAGATGGTAATGATAACCCTGTATGCAAGACCGCAAAAGAGACACAGATGTATAGAACAGACTTTTGGACTCTGTGGGAGAGGGAGATGGTGGGATGATTTGGAAGAATGGCATTGAAACATGCATAATATCATGTAAGAAACGAACCGCCAGTCTAGGTTTGATGCAGGATACAGAATGCTTGGGGCTTGTGCACTGGGATGACCCAGAGAGATGGTATAGAGAGGGAGGTGCGAGGGGGTTCAGGATTGGGAACTCATGTACATTCATGGCAGATTCATGTTGATGTACAGCAAAACCAATACAGTATTGCAGCCATGAAATTAGAAGACGCTTACTCCTTGGAAGAAAAGTTATGACCAACCTAGATAGCATATTCAAAAGCAGAGACATTACTTTGCTGACTAAGGTCCATCTAGTCAAGGCTATGGTTTTTCCTGTGGTCATGTATGGATGTGAGAGTTGGACTGTGAAGAAGGCTGAGCGCTGAAGAATTGATGCTTTTGAACTGTGGTGTTGGAGAAGACTCTTGAGAGTCCCTTGGCCTGCAAGGAGATCCAACCAGTCCATTCTGAAGGAGATCAGCCCTGGGATTTCTTTGGAAGGAATGATGCTAAAGCTGAAACTCCAGTTCTTTGGCCACCTCATGAGAAGAGTTGACTCATTGGAAAAGACTGATGCTGGGAGGGATTGGGGGCAGGAGGAGAAGGGGACGACCGAGGATGAGATGGCTGGATGGCATTACTGACTCGATGGACATGAATCTGAGTGAACTCTGAGAGATGGTGATGAACAGGGAGACCTGGCGTGCTGCGATTCATGGGATTGCTAAGAGTCAGACAATGACTGAGCGACTGAAATGAACTGAACTGAAAGTAAAATAAAGTAAAAAAAAAATTTTTTTAAAGAAGGATGAATACATACACCCTGGAGAATGTTGCACCTCTGTGTTTCACCTCTACAGGCAGATACTTGCTAAAAGGGAGGGGGGGTTCAGGATGGGGAACACGTGTATACCTGTGGTGGATTCACGTTGATGTATGGCAAAACCAATAAAATATTGTAAAGTAATTAACCTCCAATTAAAATAAATAAATTTATATTTTAAAAAGATGATCAAGTCTCATATCCCAAAAGTCTAGGATACAAGTGAAAGTCATGCATCAAACTGAGAACTGGGAGGATAACATGAATGAGAAAAGGCAATCAACAGACCAAAACCAAATGTTGAAGCTCTCTGACAAGGTTTTAAAGCAAACATCATGAAGATGTTTTAATAAGCATTTACTGATTCTCTTGAAACAAATAGAAAGAAATGGAAAATTACAGAAAAGAAATTGTTATCTTAGAAGTATCAGGTACAAATTACAGAACTGAAAAAAAATAACTAAAATAAAAAGCTACCTGGATAAATTTAATAGCAGATTGGAGATTGAACTCAGGCCATGGCAGGAGAGTGCTGAGTCCTAGCCACTCGACCTCCAAGACCAGTAGCTAGTGACAAGGCCTTGAGCTATCAGCTTTTTAGAAATAAATTCTCATAAAGAGACAGAAAGCAGTGAAACAAGTCAAGTGCTTATTAGGAGGAAAATAGTACATGTGAATAGGCACATATAGGTGGACACAGAGAGAGTCGTGCCCTCATGGCTGTTTGAATCATTTATGTGAGGTATTTCTTCCAGGTTTCCCTTGGCCAATAATCTTGCTTTACCTGACAAGATCTGTTTTCAAGTTAAGGCGTTGTTGACTGGTTCCCCAAGGTTTGACATAGATATTTTTGGATGGTAGGTATTTGTCAGTCCCCCATGCCTACAGATTCAAGAAGCTGAATGAACCTCAAGTAAGATAAAGCCAAAGACATGCCAAGACACATCATAATTGAATGTCTGAAAACCTAAGAAAAAGAGAAATCTTCAGACCTTCAAAGCAAATGACATGTTGCTTTTAAGGGAAGGCAATTTGAATAACAATGGATTTGTCCTCTGAAGTCATAGACGCCAAAGTGAAGAATTTAATGTGTGAAAGCCAGAAGTGTCAAACAGCAGGGCTGTTCTTGCTGTTGTCAGAGTAGATGCCACATTCCACCTGCTCACCTACCCAGTTCTTACCTCCCACCAGCAAAGAATGTCACCAAGACCTCTTTACAAAACATAAGATTTAGTCACGCACTTATATCAAATTCAGTCAGCTTTTGACTTATGAGAGTCAAAAATTAGGAATGATCCATAAAATGGGGAATCATCATTCCTTTTACCTTCTTACTGTTCTTTTTCTGAACAATGGTTAAGAAAATCAGCCCACTGATTTTGCAGGCTTAGGAGATGCAGACTTCTAAAATTAGGATACCAAAGAAGCAAAATTAGAGGAATAAGTTTGCTCTAAGGGTCTTCTGTCATGTAATGTGCCTTCCAACACAAACAGAAATTTCAGATACTTGGATTAGTGTTACGGGTCATTTCAAATTGCTTACCAGGTAGTGAAAGATTTGAATCTGTGAAATTGAAATTTCACTAATTTTGATCACTTCTGTTAAGAGTTGACTGCAGTGATTTAGCTAGGATTTAGCCCTAGATAGAAAGGGAAAGAGGAATGCGCCAGCATCTGTGGGTCACCTGTGGAGTGTCTGACACTGTGCTCGGCACATCAGCTACTCTAAGTTAAGCCTAGCCCCTAATTTCGGTTCAGTTCAGTTCAGTTGCTCAGTCGTGTCCGACTCCTTCGACCCCATGAATCGCAGCACACCAGGTCTCCCGGTTGATCCCCATCTCCCGGAGTTCACGCAGGCTCACTTTCATCGAGTTCGTGATGCCATCTAGCTATTTCATCCTCGGTCCTCCCCTTCTCTTCCTGCCCCCAATCCCTCCCAGCTTCAGAGTCTTTTCCAATGAGTAAACTCTTCTCATGAGGTGGCCAAAGTACTGGAGTTTCAGCTTTAGCATCATTCCTTCCAAAGAAATCCCAGGGTTGATCTCCTTCAGAAAGGACTGGTTGGATCTCCTTGCAGTCCAAGGGACTCTCAAGAGTCTTCTCCAACACCACAGTTCAAAAGCATCAATTCTATGTTCAATACAGGATGCAGGATGCATGGGGCTGGTGCACGGGATGATTCAGGGAGAGGATGTGGGGTGGGAGGTGGGAGGGGCTTCGGCATTGGGAGATCGTGGACACCTGTGGCTGATTCATGTCAATGTATGGCAAAACAAATACAGTATTGTAATGTAGAATAAAGTATTAAAATAAATAAATAAATAAAATTTTTAAAAAAGCATCAGTTCTTCAGTGCTCAGCCTTCTTCACAATCCAACTCTCTCATCTATACATGACCATAGGAAAAATCATAGCCTTGACTAGACGAAACTTAGTCAGCAAAGTAATGTCTCTGCTTTAGAATATACTATCTAGTTTGCTCATAACTTTTCTTCCAAGGAGTAAGCGTCTTCTAATTTCATGGCTGCAGTCACCATCTGCAGTGATTTTGGAGCCCCAAAAGTAAAGTCTGGCACTGTTTCCACTGTTTCCCCATCTATTTCCAAGAAGTGATGGGACCGGATGCCATGATCTTCGTTTTCTGAGTGTTGAGCTTTAAGCAAACTTTTTCACTCTCCTCTTTCACTTTCATCAAGAGGCTATTGAGCTCCTCTTCACTATCTGCCATAAGGGTGACATCATCTGCATATCTGAGGTGATTGATATTTCTCCCGGCAATCTTGATTCCAGCTTGTGTTTCTTCCAGTCCAACCTTTCTCATGATGTACTCTGCATAGAAGTTAAATAAGCAGGGTGACAATATACAGCCTTGACATAGTCCTTTTCTTGTTTGGAACCAGTCTATTTCTCCATGTCCATTTCTAACTACTGTTTCCTGACCTGCACACAGAGTTCTCAAGAGGCAGATCAGGTGGTCTGATATTCCCATCTCTCAGAGTTTTCCACAGTTTATTGTGATCCACACAGTCAAAGGCTTTGGCATAGTCGACAAAGCAGAAATAGATGTTTTTCTGGAACTCTCTTGCTTTTTCCATGATCCAGCGGATGTTGGCAATTTGATCTCTGGTTCCTCTGCCTTTTCTAAAACCAGCTTGAACATCAAGGAGTTCACAGTTCATGTATTACTGAAGCGTGGCTTGGAGAATTTTGAGCATTACTTTACTAGCATGTGAGATGAGTGCAATTGTGCAGAAGTTTGAGCATTCTTTGGCATTGCCTTTCTTTGGGGTTGGAATGAAAACTGACCTTTTCCAGTCCTGTGGCCACTGCTGAGTTTTCCAAATTTGCTGGCATAGTGAGTGCAGCACTTTCACAGCATCATCTTTCAGGATTTGAAACAGCTCCACTGGAATTCCATCACCTCCAATAGCTTTGTTCATAGTGATGCTTTCTAAGGCCCACTTGACTTCACATTCCAGGATGTCTGGCTCTAGATGAGTGATCACATCATCATGATTATCTGGGTCGTGAAGATCTTTTTGTACAGTTCTTCTGTGTATTCTTGCCACCTCTTCTTAATATCTTCTGCTTCTGTTAGGTCCGTATCATTTCTTTTCTTTATCGAGCCCATCTTTGCATGAAATGTTCCCTTGGTATCTCTAATTTTCTTGAAGAGATCTCTAGTCTTTCCCATTCTGTTGTTTTCCTCTATTTCTTTGCATTGATTGCTGAAGAAGGCTTTCTTATCTCTTCTTGCTATCCTTCAGAACTCCGCATTCAGATGCTTATATCTTTGCTTTTCTCCTCTCTTCTTTTCACAGCTATTTGTAAGGCCTCCCCAGACAGTCATTTTGCTTTTTTACATTTCTTTTCCATGGGGATGATCTTGATCCCTGTCTCCTGTACAGTGTCACGAACCTCATTCCATAGTTCATCAGGCACTCTATCAGATCTAGGCCCTTAAATCTATTTCTCACTTCCACTGTATAAAATAATCATAAGGGATTTTATTTAGGTCATACCTGAATGGTCTAGCGGTTTTCCCTACTTTCTTCAATTTAAGTCTGAATTTGGTAATAAGGAGTTCATGATCTGAGCCACAGTCAGCTCCCAGTCTTGTTTTTGTTGACTGTATAGAGCTTCTCCATCTTTGGCTGCATAGAGTATAACAGGTGAGGATATAGGAATTTAGAGAATAGAGCTAAAATCACATAGTTTGAGAGGAGCAGAAGTCATATTTGCTTCCAGGTGTGTTGTGTCCTTTCTATCTTCAGTTCAGTTCAGTTCAGTTCAGTTACTCAGTCGTGTCTAACCCTTTGCGACCCCATGAATTGCAGCATGCCAGGCCTTCCTGTCCATCACCAACTCCCAGAGTTCATTCAAACTCATTCCATCAAGTCAGTGATGCCATCCAGCCATGTCATTCTCTGTCATCCTCTTCTCCTCCTGCTCTCAATTCCTCCTAGCATCAGAGTTTTTCCAGTGAGTCAACACTTTGCATGAGGTGACCAAAGTATTGGAGTTTCAGCTTTAGCATCATTCCTTACAAAAATACACCCAGAACTAATCTCCTTTAGAATGGACTGGTTGGATCTCCTTGCAGTCCAAGGGACTCTCAAGTCTTCTCCAATGTCACAGTTCAAAACCATCAATTCTTTGCCACTCAGCTTTCTTCACAGTCCGACTCTCACTGGAAAAACCATAGCCTTGACTAGACGGACCTTTGTTGGCAGAGTAATGTCTTTGGTTTTTAATATGCTGCCTAGGTTGGTCATAACTTTCCTTCCAAGGAGTAAGCATCTTTTAATTTCATGGCTGCAGTCACCATCTGCAGTGATTTTGGAGCCCCCAAAAATAAAGTCAGCCACTGTTTCCCCATCTGTTTGCCATGAAGTGATGGGACCAGATGCCATCATCTTCGTTTTCTGAATGTTGAGCTTTAAGCCAACTTTTTTCACTGTCCTTCTTCACTTTCATCAAGATGTTTTTAGTTCTTCACTTTCTGCCATAAGGGTGGTGTCATCTGCATATCTGAGGTGATTGATATTTCTCTCGGCAATCTTGATTCTAGCTTGTGTTTCTTCCAGCCCATCATTTCTCATGATGTACTCTGCCTATAAGTTAAATAAGCAGGGTGACAGTATACATCCTTGATGTACTCCTTTTCCTATTTGGAACCAGTCTGTTGTTCTATGTCCAGTTCTAACTGTTGCTTCCTGACCTGCATATAGGTTTCTCAAGAGGAAGGTCAGGTGGTCTGGTATTCCCATCTCTTTCAGAATTTTCCACAGTTTGTTGTGATCCACACAGCCAAAGCCTTTGGCATAGTAAATAAAGCAGAAAGAGATGTTTTTCTGGAACTTGCTTGCTTTTTCGATGATCCAGTGGATGTTGGCAATTTGATCTCTGGTTCCTCTGCCTTTTCTAAAACCAGCTTGAACATCAGGAAGTTCATGGTTCATGTATTGCTGAAGCCTGGCTTGGAGAATTTTAAGCATTACTTTACTAGCGTGTGAGATGAATGCAACTGTGCGGTAGTTTGAACATTCTTGGACTTCCCTGGTGGCTCAGACAATAAAATGTCTGCCTACAGTGTGGGAAACCTGGATTCCGTCCCTGGGTCAGGAATATCCTCTGGAGAAGGAAATGGCAACCCACTCCCAGTACTTTTGCTTGGAAAATCCCATGGACCGAGGAGCATAGTAGGCTACAGTCCATGGGGTCGCAAAGAGTCAGACATGACTTAGTGACTTCACTTCACTTCACTTTACACAAGTGTCCAAAAATATAAAATTTCAAACCATCTCCGTTTTTTTCTTTCAAGATCTGCTGTTCCAAGTGACTTTCATTCATTCTTTAATATACTAACTCTATCTCATGTATAGTGTCATATACAGTGAATATGGAATTGATAGAAATGGCACATGGAACAATGAGCAGAGTGCTTCTCAGACTTTAATTAGTGAAGCAGTTCCTGAGTCTCTGCTAATTCAGTGGGTCAGGATGGTGGTGGAACAGAGAGCTGAGTCTGATTTAGTTTTTTTGAACAATTTGCCTTTTATTTAAATGTAGAATTAGAGTTTTATTTTACTTACTTTATTTTGTATTTTTAACCCAGTAAAGTGAGAAGCATATACAAATTAAGAATAATCCAAAATTAAAGCAGAAAGCCACAAGTGGAAAAATAAAAGTGGTCTTTCCTTGATGTAAACTGTATAATATAAACCTATCAACTCTATAGAAAAGTTTTACTAACAACAAAAAAGGCTATATATTTTTTGCTCCAATTTATACCCTTAGTTAATTACTTTAATATCAACAGTTAAAATCTCTTGAAAAGTTGTTATCATGATATTTTAAATTCCATAATATTGGTATCTTTGATTTTTTTATTGCATAACTTTCTAATTTTATAATGCAGTGTTGCTTGTTTCTATGTACTTTTAGCTTTACTGAGATATAATTGGCAAATACTGTTATAAAATATTTAAAATGTACATTGTGAGTTTTCAGTGCATGTATGCATTATGAAAGGATTCATCTCATCTGCTTAGTGGACACATCCATCACTATATATCTTTGGTGAGAACATTGAATTCTATTTCCTGGGGGAATTTCAATTATACAATACAGTGTTATCAACTATAGTTGCTCAGAACTTATTCATTATTTAGCTAAAATTTGTACCCTGATGCAAAGGCAGTACAAACATCTCATATACCATTAACCCAGTTTCCCCAAATGGTCATATCTTACATGATTACAGTGTAAAAAATGTCAGGAATTTGACATTGATATGATGTGAGCATATAATCCATGTCGTTTTACTGCATATGTGCATTTCTATAACCATTATCACATACAAGAGACAGAATTTTCCCATTGCTACCAAGATAATTTTTTTCCTACATTTTGCTCACCTGTAGTTTGTTTGCTATCTCTATAATTTGCTCTCTTTTCAAGAATGTGATATATTAATAAATGGTGCTATATGGTATGTAACCTTTTGATGTTGGCTTTTTTCACTCAGCACAATGTGCTTGATATATATCCAAGTTATTATATCAACAATTCATTCCGTTTATTCCATAGTATGGACTTACTCTAATTTGTTTAGCTATTCACCCATTAGAAATATTTTGATTGTTGTCAAATTGGGGCTATTACAATATAGTAATATTGCTAAGAACAATTATGTGCAGATTTTGGTGCAAATATGTCTCTAATCCTCTGAGATAAACCCTAAGAGTTGTATGGTAGTATATATCAATTTTTAAAAGAAATTGTCAAAGTGTTTTCCATAGTAGTTGTACTATCTTGCATTTCTACCAGCAACATATGAGAAAATCAGTTGCTCTGCATAAACTGCAGGGTTTGGTATTGTCACTTTATTTTTCCCCCTTACTTTAGCTGTTCTAATAGGTATGTATGTGTATGCATGCTAAGCTGCTTCAGTTGTGCCCAGCTCTTTGCTACCCTATGGACTATAGCTCACCACGCTCTTCTGTCCATGGGACTCAACCAGGCAAGAATACTGCAGTGGGTTGCCATGCCCTCCTCCAGGGATCTTCCCAACACAAGAATCAAACCCACCTCTCCTGTGTCTCCTGGATTGGCAGACAGATTCTTTACTGCTAGTGCCAACTGCGAAGCCCAATAAGTATGTACTGTTATCTAATTGTGATCTTAATTTTCATTTCCCTAATAGCTCATGATGAAAGTGAAAGTTGCTCAGCCATGTCAAACTCTGTGACCCCCATGGACTGAATTCTCCAGGCCAGAATACTGCAGTGGGTAAACTTCCTCTTCTCCAGGGGATCTTCCCAACCCAGGGATTGAAACCAGGTCTGCTGCATTGCAGGCAGATTCTTTACCAGCTGATCTACAAGGGGAGCCCAAGAATGCTGGTGTGGGTAGCCTATTCCTTCTCCAGAGGATCTTTCTGACCCAGGAATCGAACTGGGGTCTCCTGTGTTGCAGGCGGATTCTTTACCAGCTGAGCAATCAGGGAAGCTCCTAATAGTTTATGATGTTGAACATCTTATATGCTTATTTGCCATCTCTATATATCTGTATATCTTTTTAAGTGAACCGTCTCTTCAGGTCTTTTGCTCATTTCCTGACTGATTTCTTTGTCTTTCAGTGTTGCATTTTAAATATTCTAGATATGATTCTCTTGTCATATACATAATTTGGTAATACCTTCTCCAGTCTTTACTTCATCTTCTCATATTTTTAACAAGGTATTTCCCAGATTTTAAAAAAATAAATTTTAAGAATTTCTGTTCATCAATTTATGTTTGCAATACCCTACAACTTCGCTGAACTCGGTTCTAGGGCTGTTTAGTATATTCTCTGAGATTCACAATATAGACAATGTCTTACACAAGTAGAACAATTTTATTTCTCCTTTTCTGATGTGCATAGCTTTAATTTCTTATTATTGCTTTATTGAGCTGGCTAAAACTTTGAGTACTATGTTGAACAGCAGTGGCAAGAGTGAACATCTTTACTTTGTTCTCAACCTTAGAAAAAGAATTCAGTATTCATCATTACAGATGATGTTAGTTGCAACATTTTGTAGATGATTTTTAATAAGTTGAAGAAGTTCCCCTCTATTCCTATATTTGTGAGAGTTTGTAACAACAAAAGTGTATTGAATTTTGTCAGATGCTTTTTGCCTGAATTGACATGATCATGTGATTTTTCTTCTTTAGTTTATTAATATGATAATTTTCAAATATTGAACAAACCTTGGATCACGGGAATAACTCCCTCTTGGTTATGGCTTATAATGATTTTATATATTGTTGAAATACATTTGATAATTTAAAAAGAATTTTTATGTCTATATTCATGAAGGCTATAGGCCCATAACTTTCTTTTGAGCTGTGTTTGCTTGGTTTTGGTAGCAAGTCAACACTGGCTTTATAATATAAGCTAACAAAGTTTCTAAAAAATATTGTGTAGAATTGGTATTATTTGTTCATTAAGTTTTCAGTAGAATTCTTCAGTGAAATAATCTGTACCTAGAAATTTGTTTTGGGGACATTTAAATTATGAGAAAAAGCAAGACAATTCCAGAAAAACACCTACTTCTGCTTTATTGATTACGCTAAAGCCTTTGACTGTGTAGATCACAACAAACTATGGAAAATTCTTCAAGAGATAGGAATACCAGACCACCTTACCTGCCTCTTGAGAAATTTGTATGCAGGTCAAGAAGCAACAGTTAGAACTGGACATGGAACAACAGACTGGTTCCAAATAGGAAAAGGAATGCATCAACACTGTATATTGTCACCTGCTTATTTAACTTATATTCAGAATACATCATGAGAAATGCTGGGCTGGATGAAGCACAAGCTGGAATCAAGATTACTGGGAGAAATATCAATAACCTCATATATGCAGATGATACCACCTTTATGGCAGAAATTGAAGAACTAAAGAGCCTCTTGATGAAAGGGAAAGAGGAGAGTGAAAAAGTTGGCTTAATGCCAACTCAACATTCAAAACAACAAAGATCATGGCATTAGGTCCCATCACTTCATGGCAAATAGATGACGAAAGAGTGACAGTCTGTTTTCTTGGGCTCCAAAATCACTGTAGATGGTGACTGCAGCCATGAAATTAAAATATGCTTGCTCCTTGGAAGAAAAGCTATGACTGACAGAGACAGCATATTAAAAAGAAAAGACATTATTTTGCTAACAAATGTCCGTCTAATCAAAGCTATGGTTTTTCCAGTAGTCATGTATGGATGTGAGAGTTGGACTATAAAGAAAGCTAAGCACCGAAGAACTGATGGTTTTGAACTGTGGTGCTGGAGAAGACTCTTGAGAGTGCCTTGGACTTCAAGGAGATCCAACCAGTTCATCCTAAAGGAAACCAGTCCTGAATGTTCATTGGAAGGACTGATGCTGAAGCTGACGCTCCAGTACTTTGGCCACATGATGCAAAGAACTGACTCCTTGGGAAAGACCCTGATGCTGGGAGGGGTTGGGGGCAGGACTAGAAGGGGATGACAAAGGATGAGATGGCTTGATGGTGTTAATGACTCGATGAACATGGGTTTGGGTGAACTCCAAGAGGTGGTGATGGACAGAGAAACCTGGGATACTGCAGTTTATGGGGTCACAAAGAGTCAGACATGACTGAGCAACTGAACTGAACTGAAAATTATGCTTACTTTTCTTAATAACAATGCTGCTGCTGCTAAGTCATTTCAGTTGTGTTCAACTCTGTGCAACCCCATAGACAGCAGCTTACCAGGCTCCTCTGTCCCTCAGATTCTCATGGCAAGAATCCTGGAGTGGATTGCCATTTCCTTCTCCAATGCATGCATCCATGCTAAGTCACTTTAGTCATGTCTGACTCTATAATAAGGCTATTCAAATAATTACTTCACTTTGGGTAAGTTGTGGTAGTTTCATATGGTCTGTATCAGATTTTGGTTCTTTTGATTTTCCCAGTTTTCCTGTTTTAATTTTATTGATGTCTTCTTTTATCTTTATTATTTTCTACTTCTGCTTCAGTTCAGTTCAGTTGCTCAGTCGTGTCCTACTCTTTGTAACCCCATAAACTGCAGCACTCCAGACCACCCTGTCCATCATTACCCAGTTCATCACCTATGTTCATTGAGTTGGTGATGCCATCTAACCATCTCATCCTCTGTCATCGCCTTCACTTCCTGCCCTCAATCCTTCCCAGAATCAGGGTCTTTTCAAATGAGTCACCTCTTTGATGCTCACCAAAGCATGGGGTGGCCAAAGTATTGGACTTTCAGCTTCAACATCAGTCCTTCCAAAGAACACCCAGGACTGGTCTCCTTTAGGATCGACTGGTTGGATCTCCTTGCAATCCAAGGGACTCTCAAGAGTCTTCTCCAACACCACAGTTCAAAACCATCAATTCATTAGCTCTCAACCTTCTTTATAGTCCAACTCTCACATCCATACGTGACTATTGGAAAAACCATAGCCTTGACTAGATGGATCTTTGTTGACAAAGTAATGTCTCTGCTTTTTACTATGCTGTCTAGGTTGGTCATAACTTTCCTTCCAAGGAGTAAGTGTCTTTTAATTTCATGGCTGCAATCACCATCTGCAGTGATTTTGGAGCCCAGAAAAAATAGTCTGACACTGTCTCCCCATCTATTTGCCATGAAGTGATGGGACCAGATGCCATGATCTTTGTTTTCTGAATGTTGAGATTTAAGCCAACTTTTACACTCTCCTCTTTCCTTTTCATCAAGAGGCTCTTTAGTTCTTCTTCACTTTATGCCATAAGGGTGGTGTCATCTGCATATCTGAGGTTATTGATATTTCTCCTGGCAATCTTGATTCCAGCTTGTGCTTCTTCCAGCCCGGCATTTCTCATGATGTACTCTGAATATAAGTTAAATAAGCAGGGTGACAATATACAGCCTTGATGTACTCCTTTTCCTATTTGGAACCAGTCTGTTGTTCCATGTCCAGTTCTAACTGTTGCTTCCTGACCTGCATACAGATTTCTCAAGAGGCAGGTCAGCTGTTCTGATATTCACATCTCTTTCAGAATTTTCCACAGTTTGTTGTGATCCACACAGTCAAAAGCTTTGGTATAGTAAATAAAGCAGAAAGAGATGTTTTTCTGGAACTTGCTTGCTTTTTTGATGATCCAGTGGATGTTGGCAATTTGATCTCTGATTCCTCTGCCTTTTCTAAAACCAGCTTGAACATCTGGAAGTTCATGGTTTACATATTGCTGAAGCCTGGCTTGGAGAATTTTGAGCATTACTTTACAAGTGTGTAAGATGAGTGCAATTGTACATTAGTTTGAACATTCTTTGGCATTGCCTTTCTTGGGATTGGAAAGAAAAATGACCTTTTCCATGGCCACTGCTGAGTTTTCCAAACTTCAGGGGCAGCAGTGGCCGAGTGGAGATACCCCCTCATCCTGGGTAAGGAGCAGCGGCTGCACTTTGCTGGAGCAGCCGTGAAGACATACCCCACGTCCAGGGTAAGAGAAGCCCAAGTAAGATATCAGGCACTGAGAGAGGGCATCAGAGGTCAGACAGACTGAAACCACAATCACAGACAACTAGCCAGTCTGATCACATGGACCACAGCCTTGTCTAACTCAGTGAAATTAATCCATGCCGTATGGGGGCCCCGAAGACGGACAGGTCATGGTGGTGAAGTCTGACAGAATGTGGTTTATTGGAGAAGGGAATGGCAAACCACTTCAGTATTCTTGCCTTGAGAACCCCATGAATAGTACTTCTGCTTACTTTGAGCTTAAATTGGCCTTTTGTGATTTCTTAAGGTGGGAGGTTACATTATTGATTTGACTTTTCCTCTTAAAGTATTTAGTGATATAAATTTCTCTCTTCTTGCTGAATAGCTGAGTTTCACAAATTTTCATGTGTTCTATTTTCACTTTTATTTGTTTCATTTACTTGCTAAGGCATGTATGACTCTTGTGACCTCAGGGACTGTAGACCACCAGGCTCCTCTGTCCAGAGGGGATTGCCTGGGATTCTCCAGGCAAGAATACTGGAGTGGGTTGCCATTTCCTTCTCCAACATTTATATTAAGTTCAATGTATT
This sequence comes from Nanger dama, assembly GCA_917880005.1. Lineage (NCBI taxonomy): Eukaryota > Metazoa > Chordata > Mammalia > Artiodactyla > Bovidae > Nanger > Nanger dama. The sequence continues at coordinate 2,106,476 of CAKJTW010000044.1, read as the reverse complement.
TCTAAAATTTCTATGAAGTGTCTTCTTTTATAAAATATTTATTCATTTAGTTTTGGCTGCACTTGGTCTTCTTTGCTGCATGCAGGCTTTTCTCTAGTTGCACCCAGCAAATGAGGCTACTCTGTAGTTGTGGTGCCTGGGTTTCTCATTGTGGTGGCTTCTCTTGTAGAGCACTGGCTCTAGGATTCATGGGCTCAGCAGTCGTGGTGCACAGGCTTAGTTGTTCCACAACATGTGGAATCTTCCCAGACCAGTAAACCAACCTATGCATTGGCAGGCAGGTTCCCATCCACTGGTCCAATCGTCTCAACATCTGTTGCTGTTTTGTCAACTAATTCTAGGTAATATTCTAAAGCTTTTGTTGTCATTCTATTGACTTCACAGCATCCTCATCAGAAGTAAATTCTTTTTCAAGAAATCACTTTCTCTGCTCATTCATAAGAAGAAAATTAAAATTTTATCTTTATATTATAGCAATTCAGTCACAACTTCAGGGAAGTCTGAAATTTCCTCTTTAGCCAGTAGAATATTGAGGAGTGTACTAGTTTTTTTTTTTTTTAGGTCTTGAGGTTTTCCTGTTACCTCTGTGTTATTGATTTAGAGTTCTGTTCTCTTGCGGTCAGAAAGCATACAGCTACACTTCAGTTCCAGACTGAATAAAACCAGTATTGCAGAAAAGGTAGTCATATGAATATTTCTGTTTTCCCAGTACATACAAAAGTTGTGCTTATGCTATTCTGCAGTCACTTAAGTGCACAATAGCATTATGTCTAAAAATATATATATATATACACACACATTTATATATATATATATATACACATATTTTAAAAATATTGTATTGCTAAAATGTACTAACCATCTGAGCCTTAAGCAAGTCATAACCTTTTTAATGGTGGGGGATCTTACCTTGATGTTATGGCTGCAGACTGATCAGGGTGGTGGCAGCTGAAGGTGTGGGTGGCTATTTCTTAAACTAAGATAATAGTGAAGTCTGTTGCACAAATGATTTCTTTGGAGCATGCCATACCGTTTGATAGCATTTTATCCACAATGGGACTTCTTTCAAAATTGGAGTCAATCATCTCAACATCTGTTGCTGTTTTGTCAACTGATTTTAGGTAATGTTCTAAAGCTTTTGTTGTCATTCCATTGACTTCACAGCATCCTCATCAGAAGGAAATTCTATTTCAAGAAATCACTTTCTTTGCTCATCCATAAGAAGAAAATTAAAATTTTATCTTTAGATTGCAGCAATTCAGTCACATCTGCAGGCGCCACTTCTAATTCTAGTTCTTTTCTTTTCCAGCATATCTGCAGTTACTCCCTCCCCTGAGGTCTTGATCCCCTCAAAGTCTTCCATGAGGGTAGGAATCAACTTCTTCCAAACTCCTGTTAATGTTGATATTTTGACCTCTTCCAATGAATCACAAATATTCTTAACAGCATTTAGAATGGTGAGTCCTTTCTAGAAATTTTCAATAGACTTTGCCCAGATCCACTGTATATGGCAGCTACAGCATTATGAGATGTATTTCTCAAATAATAAGACTTGAAAGTTGAAATTACTTTTTGATTAATGGGCTGCAGAATAGATATTGTGTTAGCAGGCATGAAAATAACGTTCATCTCATTGTACATCTCTATCAGCATTCTTGGGTAACTAGGTGCACTGTTTATGAGCAGTAATATTTTCAAAGGGATCTTTTTTACAGAACAGTAAATCTCAGCAGTGGGCTTAAAATACTCAGTAAACCATGTTGCAAACAGATGTGCTGTTATCTGGGTTTTGTTGTCCCATTTAGAGCACATAGGCCAAGTTAGCAGAGTAGATTCAGCATAATTCTTAAGGGTCCCAGGACTTCCAGAATGATAAATGAACATTGGCTTTGAGTTTAAGTCACTAGATACTTTAGCCCCTAACAAGAGAGTCAGCCTGTCCTTTGGAGCTTGGAAGTCAGGCATTGACTTCTCCTCTCTAACTATGAATTTTAGATGACGTCTTCTTCCAGTAGATAGCTGTTTCATCTGCAGTGAAAATCAGTTGTTTAGCGTTGCCACCTTCATCTTAGCTAGATCTTCTGGATAACTTGCTGCAGCTTCTATATCACAACTTAGTGGTTTACACTTTATATTATGAAGATGGCTTCTTTCATGCATATGAGAATGGTTTCCCCTTCATTTCAGAATATTTTCACTGGATATACCACTCTGGGTTTAAAATATTTTTCTTTTAGTACCAGAAAAATGTTGCACCACTTCCTCCTGGCTTCCGTGGTTTCTGCTGTGAAATGAAATCTTCAAATATTTGAATTGTTTTCCTCCTACACATATGCATTGTTTTTCTCTGATTGCTTTCAAGATTTTTTCCTTGTTTTTCAGTTTCTATTGTTTTACTATGGTATGACTTGGCACAGACTAATTTGGGTTTATCCTGCTTGAGGTTCTCTCCATTTAATGAATCTCAATGTTTATAATGTTCAATGTTTACAAAATTTTCAGATATTAATTCTTCCACTCACATTCTTCTGGGACTCTAAAGACACAAAGATTGAAATTATTTTTCTTATAGTCTCAAATATCCATGAGGCTTTACTTTTATTTTTTCAATCTGTTTTTCCCTATATTGTTCATACTGAGTAATTTCTTCTCTTCTGTCATCAAGTTCATTGATTCTTTTCTGTCTCCTTCTTACTCTGCTGTTGGGATATTCCTGGGTTTTGGTATAAGTGATTTGTTTATTGAAACTTGGATATTTTGGTTATCATGTTATGAAACTGTGGATCTTATTTAAACTTTCTATTTTAACTAGCTTTCTTTGACATCACTTTTGCAGAGGAAGAAGGGCAGCCACCTCATTCCTGTCAGATGGGAGAAAAATACAGATTTATTACTTGGCCTCCACTGACATCTGAGGAAATGACTATCCTTTACTGCAGGCTATTTATGGGAGTACCAGAGGCCATCAGGCTTCTACTCGTACATCCCTAGCTGGGAAGGAGTGGGACATCTTGTTACTGACCCTCCTGTGACCTCCACTGAAACTATGTGTTGATGTGGCCTTCATACCACTGAACATCTGGGAAAGTTCTGATTTTTATATAGGCAGTTTCTGATGCTAGCCCCGTATGGAGGGGTAGAGTTGCTTCCTCAGCACTGGATGAGTCAAAGTGGAAGTCTAGGCTCCCTGTATGGTCTCCACTGACACTGTGAGGGAGTGGTGAGCTGGCTCGCTGCTTGGCCATCCAGACACCACTCTGGTAGGGGAAGAGTAGTTGGAATGCAAGTGAAGAAACCTCGACTCTTCATTCTATATTTGCTGGTGATGCAGGGGTTGGGGCGGGGGATCTTACTTTTTTTTTTTAATTTTGTAGTGTGTGGCCACAGCAGAGTGTTTATTTTCTAAAGGTTTTTGTTCTGGCAAGGTTCTAATTCTTTGCCTAGAAATAAAGTTTTCTTTTGTGTTTTTTTCTGTGACAGTTGTTGTTTCTGGGTTTCCAGCATCTCCACTTTTCAGTCTGGGATATATGAGGCAAAAATAAAACTCAAGTAACGAACTATCATGTTATCTTTGCTGGATTTTAAGCTGTGCTTAGCAAAAGAAAAACAGAAACATTTATCTATCCTATCATTCAAGAGATGGAAATCATCAACTGATTGAGATTGACTGACCAAAAATACCAAGGTAATTCAATAGGGAAAAGATAATCTTTCCAATAAATGGTGCTGGAACAAATGGACATCAAAATAAAAACTAAACCTTGGCCCTTACAACACTGTGTACAAAAATTAACTCAAAATTGACATTAGACTCAATTGAAAAGCTCAAATTACAATATTTCTTGAAGAAAAACAAAGACAATATTATGTTGTTGGTGGTGGTGTTGTTCAGTTGCTAAGTCATGTCCAGCTCTTTGAGACCCCATGGATTGCAGCTTGCCAGGCTCCCCTGTCCTTCACTATCTCCTGGAGTTTGATCAGACTCATGTCCATTGATAGTCAGTGATGCTATCTAACCATCTCATCCTTTGCCACCATCTTCTCCTATTGCCTTCAATCTTTCCCACAATCGATCTCTTTTCCAATGAGTCCACTTTTTGCATCAGGTCGCCAAAGTATTGGAAATTTAATTTCAGCATAAGTCTTTCCAATGAATATTCAGGACTTATTTCCTTTAGGATTGACTGTCCTTGCAGTCCAAGGGACTCTCAAGAGTCTTATCCAGTACCACAATTCAAAAGCATCAGTTCTTTAGCATTCATCCTTCTTTATGGTCCATCTCTCACATCCATACATGACTACTGGAAAAACTGTAGATTTGACTATATGTACCTTTGTCAGCAAAATGATATTTTGCTTTTTAATATGCTGTCTAAGTTTATCATAGCTTTCCTTCCAAGGGGAAAGCATCTTTTAATTTCATGATTGGAGTCACCATCCACAGTTGATTTTGGAGCCAAAGAAAATAAAATCTGTCACTGCTTCCACTTTTCCCCCTTCCATTTGCCATCAAGTGACAGGACCAGATGTCATGATCTTGTTTTTTGAATGTTGAGTTTTAAGCCAGCTTTTTCACTCTTCTCTTTTACCCTCATCAAGAGGCTCTTCAGTTCCTCTTCACTTTCTGCCATTAGAGTGGAGAATATTTCAGTAATTGTGAATTTGAGATTTAGTGGATAGAATACAAAAGTCCAACTGATGAAAAAAAAAATCAGTAAGTTGTTTTTATTCAGTTTTTTATTTAAATTTATTTTAATTGGAGGCTAATTACTCTACAATATTATATTGGTTTTGCCATACATATTCAAAGTTTTTAAAAATTTTTTGCTCTTCAAAACTATAGTCAAAAAATGAAAAGTTCATCCAAGTCTTCACATACTTGTATCTAAAAATCTTTTATTTAATATATACAGAACTCATAACTTAATAAGAAAAGACAAACATCTCAATTAAAAGTGAGCAAAATATTTGAGCAAATACTTCACCAAAGAAGATACACAAATGGCCAACATGCACATGGAAAGATACTCAGCGTCATAAATCATAGAGAAAGGCAAATAAATATTACACAGAGGTAGTATTACATACTCACTATAAGAGCAAAAATAGAGGGAACTGATCACAGCAAGTATAGGCAGGCTGTGAAGCAACCAGAACTCCTCATACATTGCTAATTAGAATGAAAAATGAAATAACCACTTTGGAAGACATTCTGGCTATTTCTTAAAAACTTCAATATGCCCGATCCCTATGACTCAGAAATTCAACTCCCAAGAAGAATGAAAGCAAATGCTCACAGAAAGAAAATGCAGAAACATTCATAGAAGCTTGTTTATAATAGACCTAAAGTTGAAATAACCCAAATGCCCATCAAGAGGTGAACAGAAAAATAATGGTGCATCCATATGACAAAATGGAAGTGAATTTGCCTTCATAGGAAAGGGGGGATTTATTGCTAGACGAGGCAAGAGGAGGTTTACCAAGAACATGAAGAAATTTCTGTGGATGGATATGCTCATAATATAAATTTAGCTTGTTTATCAGCCTCATCAATTTGTACAATTTAAATTTGTGCAGTTTAATATCAGTTTTTATACCTCAATAACACCAACTATAGCATAGTTAGTTGTGTGTTTGGGCTGAGGATTAAAATGTGACAACATGCAAAGAAATTAACTAAATGTTTCATGCCTCTTTTGATTTCATTCTCCTCCTCCTCTGCTCCTTCTTCCCCCCTCCCTCTCTATTGGAGATTCAGTAAAGTACAAGAAGAATGTATTTTCCTTTCCTTTTTGTGGGATCTGACAGAATGGTCTGAATACCACAGATACTACATCAAAGCTGAAACAACTATGTCAGTGAGAGCTCATTTGTTATATTGGTTTATAATAGGAGTCACAGAGTAAGCAAAACATCACTGTTAGCCTTTTATTAAATCATTTTAATTTCAGAACTTATGTTTCCTTTTTTCTCACTTTTAATTCCTTTCTTCTGACTTAACTTCCTTAAATCCTCATCTTCATTTTTCTTTTCATTTCTACATCTATGCTGCTAGGTTCTATGGGGGCTTATCTTTAAATCCTTTTAAGTTACTCATTCTTGATCTATTTTCCACATGCTTGTCACAGTAGACTTTAAACAAATAACATTTAAGCTTACCAAATGGTGCTAATATCTTATTCACTGCCATACAGCCTTTTGCACCATACCATTCATTCTTCTCTTTTTTGTGTTGTCCTCTCTTGGCTGTTCTCTACTTCCTCGTGAAGCATCAGATGGATGTGCAGATGCCCTTTGAAACCACAGAAAACAAGAGCATGTGGGAGGAAGGACAGTGACTCATTGGCCCATGATATCAAGTTCTAAAAATCCATATGAGTTTGCTTTTTAATATGCTGTCTAAGTTTGTCATAGCTTTCCTTCAAAGGAATAAGCATCTTTTAATTTCATGGCTGCAGTCACCATCCGCAGTGATTTTGGAGCCCAAGAAAATAAAGTCTGCCACTGTTTTTAATGTTTCCCCATCTATTTGCCATAAAGTGATGGGACCAGATGTCATGATCTTAGTTTTCTGAATGTTGAGCTTGAAGTCAACTTTTTCATGCTCCTCTTTCACTTCCATCAAGGGGCTCTTTAGTTCTTCTTCCGCTTCTGTAACAAGGGTGGTGTCATCTACATATTTGAGGTTATTGATATTACTCCCGGCAATCTTGATTCCAGCTTGTGCTTCTTCCAGCCCAGCATTTCTCATGATGTACTCTGCATAGAAGTTAAATGAGCAGAGTGACAATATACAGCCTTGATGTATTATTCCTTTCCCTATTTGGAAACAGTCTGTTGTTCCATGTCCAGTTCTAACTGTTGCTTCCTGACCTGCATACAGATTTCTCAAGAGGCAGGTCAGGTGGTCTGCTATTCCCATCTCTGTAAGAATTTTCCACAGTGTATTGTGATCCACACAGTCAAAGGCTTTGGCATAGTCAACAAAGCAGAAATAGATGTTTTTCTGGAACTCTCTTGCTTTTTCCATGATCCAGTGGATGTTGGCAGTTTGATCTCTGGTTCCTCTGCCTTTTCTAAAACCAGCTTGAACATCAGGGAGTTCACAGTTCACGTATTGCTGAAGCCTGGCTTGGAGAATTTTGAGCATTACTTTACTAGCTTGTGAGATGAGTGCAATTGTGCAGTAGTTTGAGCATTCTTTGGCATTGCCTTTCTTTGGGATTGGAATGAAAACTGACCTTTTCCAGTCCTGTGGCCACTGCTGAGTTCTCCAAATTTGTTGGCATAGTGAGTGCAGCACTTTCACAGCATCATCTTTCAGGATTTGAAATAACTCAACTGGAATTTCATCACCTCCAATAGCTTTGTTCGTAGTGATGCTTTCTAAGGCCCTCTTGACTTCACATTCCAAGATGTCTGGCTCCAGATGAGTGATCACACCATCATGATTATCTGGGTTGGGAAGATCTTTTTGTACAGTTCTTCTGTGTATTCTTGCCACCTCTTCTTAATATCTTCTGCTTCTGTTAGGTCCATACAATTTCTGTCCTTTATCAACTCCATCTTTGCATGAAATGTTCCTTTCGTGTCTCTAATTTTCTTGATGGGATCTCTAATCTTTCCCATTCTGTTCTTTTCCTCTGTTTCTTTGAACTGATCGCTGAAGAAGGCTTTCTTATCTCTTCTTGCTATTATTTGGAACTCTGCATTCAGATGCTTATATCTTTCCTTTTCTCCTTTGCTTTTCGCCTCTCTTCTTTTCACAGCTATTTGTAAGGCCTCCCCAGACAGCCATTTTGCTTGTTTGCATTTCTTTTCCATGGGGATGGTCTTGATCCCTGTCTCCTGTACAACAACGTCACGAACCTCATTCCATAGTTCATCAGGCACTCTGTCTATCAGATCTAGGCCCTTAAATCTATTTCTCACTTCCACTGTATAATCATAAGGGATTTGATTTAGGTCATACCTGAATGGGCTAGGAGTTTTCCCTACTTTCTTCAAGTTGAGTCTGAATTTGGTAATAAGGGGTTCATGATCTGAGCCAGAGTCAGCTCCTGGTCTTGTTTTTGTTGACTGTATAGAGCTTCTCCATCTTTGGCTGCAAAGAATATAATTAATCTGATTTTGGTATTGACCATCTGGTGATGTCCATGTGTAGAGTCTTCTCTTGTGTTGTTGGAAGAGGGTGTTTGCTGTGACCAGTGCACTTTCTTGGCAAAACTCTATTAGTCTTTGTGCTGCTTCCTTCCACATTCCAAGGCCACATTTGCCTGTTACTCCAGGTGTTTCTTGACTTCCTACTTTTGTATTTCACTCCCCTATAATGAAAAGGACATGTGTTTGGGTGTTAGTTCTAAAAGGTCTTGTAGGTCTTCATAGAACCATTCAACTTAAGCTTCTTCAGCGTTACTGGTTGGGGTATAGACTTGGATAACTGTGATATTGAATGGTTTGCCTTGGAAATGAACAGAGATCATTCTGTCATTTTTGAGATTCATCCAAGTACTGCATTTCGGACTCTTTTGTTGACCATGATGGCTACTCCATTTCTTTTGAGGGATTCCTGCCCACAATAGTAGATATAATGGTCGTCTGAGCAAATTCACACATTCCAGTCCATTTTAGCTCCCTGATTCCTACAATGTCGACATTCACTCTTGCCATCTCTTGTTTGACCACTTCCAATTTGCCTTGATCCATGGACCTGACATCCCAGGTTCCGATGCAATACTGATCTTTACAGCATCAGACCTAGCTTCTATCACTAATCACATCCACAGCTGGGTACTGTTTTTGCTTTGGCTTCATCCCTTCATTCTTTCTGGAGTTATGTCTCCACTGATCTCCAGTAACATATGGGCACCTATTGACCTGGAGAGGTGTTTAGATAAGGCTCTATATCTTTAAGATGTTTTAAGCTACATGCCTCTCGCAATTGGGAGGCTGTAAACAATCACAAGTTGTAAAAGTCTCAACTGTCAGGAAAGTTAGAGAGCCATAGGAGGGGTTTGAGCTGAGACACTCCTTTTATATGCAGGAGACTGTTAACTGGAGCTCTAAGTTAACTCTTTCCAGAGAAAGGTGGTCAAGGATAGCCCCCTGTTATGTCAGAAGAGTAGGTGGAAAGCATAGCACAATAAAGCAGGCAGACTCTGGTTTTGGGGATAGATGCTCAGGAAAATCCAGGCATACATCTGAGGCCTGATCTCAGCCTTTGCTTTTGCCAGGCCCCCTTCCTCTTGACCTTTGCCATGGGCGGGATTCCCCATGCTGGCTCCCAGCAGTTTTCCACAGTTTGTTGTGATCCACACAGTAAAAGGCTTTGGCATAGTCAATAAAGCAGAAATACATGTTTTTCTGGAACTCTCTTGCTTTTTTTGATGATCCAACAGTTGTTGGCAATTTGACCTCTGGTTTCTCTGCCTTTTCTAAATCCAGCCTGAACATCCGGATGTTCTCGGTTCATGTATTGTTGAAGCCTGGCTTGGAGAATTTTGAGATTTACTTTATTAGTGTGTGAGATGAGGGCAATCGTGTGGTAGTTGAGCATTCTTTGGTATTGCCTTTCTTTGGGATTGGAAGGCAAACTGACCTTTGCTGTCATGGAAAGAAAGAAAAAGTTACTTTCTATGGAACAACAGTAGGACCATCTGAGTCCAGGTTCATTTCACACCTTTCTAAAGATTTCAAAAGATAGATAAAGGCTATATCATATGAGTATATTTAATGACTTGTAGAAAGTCTTAACTCATTATTTTAAAAGTCATATAATGAATTCTATGTAAAATTCTGAAGGTGACCTCAGGTCACTTGTGAGAGAATATAATTCAGTTGGGGGTCCCTCCTAGATCTCCTCTATCCTAATTTAATTACAAACTTTTGGCTTAAAACTGTTTCTTGTTGCTTTTGATAATGATCAAATAATTGGTCATTTGTTTAAATCATTTAATGACCATATCTGTCAATGTTACATCCCAAACCTATTGCCTTTCTTTATTTAAAAAGCATGAGAATTAATTGGATAACTCTCAGAAAAATGTCTCATTAACAACAAACTTAGCAGCCTTCCAAAAGAAGTGATCTCTTCACATGATGCTTGTCTGAGCTTCATGATCTTTTGGTTCTTGTTCCAAAGCACCAGGTAGAGGCTGATTAAATGTTTCCAGAGGTCTCTGATGATTCTGAGATTCCACATTTCCTTTAAAGTTCATGAATAATACTGGCTGCTGTAAGACACAAACAGAGAAAAGAGCAAACAGCAAATGAGAAAAACAGAGAACCAAAAGGAAGGGCCATGAGGAAGAAGGGGAAGGAAAAAAAGACCAAAGACAGGGGAAAAGGGAGCACTAAACTCAAGAGATTGATGGGAAGAGGAAAGGAAAGGTAAAAACAGGATGAGAATAATGCTTGAAGGATGAGAACTTGAAATTTGATATGGAGCCTGTTCATTTCAGTTCAGTTGCTCAGTCTTTTCTGATTCTTTGTGATTCCATGGACTGCAGCATGCCAGTGATGCCTGTTCATCACTAACTCCTGGAGCTTGCTCAAATTCATGTCCATCGAGTCGGTGATGCATCCAACCATCTCATCCTCTGTTGTCCCCTTCTCCTCCCACCTTCAGTCTTTCCCAGCATCAGCGTCTTTCCTAAGGAGTCAGTTCTTCACATCAGGTGGCCAAAGTATTGGAGTTTCAGCTTCAGCATCAGTCCTTCCAATGAACATTCAAGACTGGTTTCCTTTAGGATGAATTGGTTTGATCTCCTTACAGTCCAAGGGACTCTCAAGAGTCTTCTCCAACATCACAGTTCAAAAGCATCAATTCTTTGGTGCTAAGCTTTCTTTATAGTCCAACTCTCACATCCATGCATGACTACTGGAAAAACCATAGCTTTGACTAGAGGGACATTTGTCAGCAAAGTAACATCTTTACTTTTAATATGCTGTCTCTGTTGGTCATAAAGTTTTTCCAAGGAGCAAGCATCTTTTAATTGCATGGCTGCAGTCAACATCTGCAGTGATTTTGGAGTCCAAGAAAATAAAGTCTATCACTGCTTCCATTGTTTCCCCATCTATTTGACATGAAGTGATGGGACCAGATGCCATGATTTTCGATTTTTGAATGTTGAGTTTTAAGCCAGCTTTTTCACTCTCCCCTTTCACTTTTATCAAGAGGCTCTTTAGTTCTTCTTCACTTTCTGCCATAAGGGGATCCGGGGTCAAGGAAAATAAAAAATCAGATGGGTGGTTTTGGAAGAAACCAGTGGAAGACTGGGTAATGGAAATGTCCCAGTGGCTCCTAAGTAGACTAGGGATCCTCATTAGTTCTATTTCAAAGGCTAGCAGCACAGCAGATAAATGTGTTCTCTTTGCCTTAGATGCCACTTACAGCCTGACCCAAATGAAACAAAGAGGAGGAATGAGACTCTTTCCCCTTGAGTTACATTTTACCAAACCCTGGCTTATAGCCCAGATCTTAGAAATAGGTCATCTTTCATAAAGCAATACAGCCTGCAGCCATAGAACACATCTGAGGATCTGGCTAAACTAGAGGGGGTACAAAGCAAACACAATAGGGATATGCAGTCATTCATTCAATCAATCTGTATCCTTCAAGTAGTTCAGGGCACTGCTTCCTTTGAATAAATTCAGAAAGAAGTGCTCCTGCTCCTACTTCAACTCAGGCACTGGGAGGTGGAAGGTCAACCTAAAGTTTTTACAGTTAGTGATGAAAGTGAAAAAGGAAGTCAATGTCCTCAATTCTAAGCTATGATTTTTTTCCCCCTTTCCTTTCCTTCTTTTGCCTTTCTTCCATCCTTCCCTCTCTTCCTTTCTTTCCTCCTTCTTTCCTTGTGGTCTTTCACTTCTTTTTAAAATTAATCAATTCTGTCTCATCACAGACTCATGTTCAGTTTAAAATCACCACCATCAATTTATCCACTTCGTGAAAAATCTCAGAGAATTTTGAGATATCACCCTTGACTGCATGTTACCACCAGGCAGACTCTTTCTCAGTGTTGTGGAATATGCAATCTAAATTATTTTTGTGCTCCAGAAGCTGGTGTGAAAAACATGTTGAAAACCCAGGGTTAACAGTCCCACTCCAGTCCTGTCTGTTTATACCCTGCTCTGTGGAGGGAAGATTTATTCTTTGAAGTAGATGCTCCTCTACTTCATGAGACCAAATCCTTGATTGAAATGAGAAGTGAGGAGAAAAGATAGGAAGTGCTATGCCGATGATCGATTACCTGAGCACTGAGAAACTAGTTGATCTACATTTTGTTTGCAACTTTATATAGTTTTTATGCTTCCCATTGGCCATTTTTATCCAATGTCATTATCAAAGACATGATTTCCTTGCCCTACTTCTATATCAGTGCAAATCAATAAATGTTTACTAATTCTCTTTTCTATCTAGGACTCTGTTATGCTGATTTTGTGGTGAATAACTGAGATAAACATAAGAAGTTCTCTGTTTTGGGAGTATCAGAAGAAAATTTCAAATGCAAATTTCTGGTGGATCAAATTAAATTTAAATAAAGAACCAAGAAACTTTTAACTTTTCACTTCTGGTAAAAGAGTCTAAAAATTTTTGAAAAGACTTAAAAGGAAATGATACTTTTCAGTTATCATAGCACTACCACTCATTCTAATATATTTCTTTGTGGTGTCTACCAGAGACCTGGCCCAAATCTTGAAAGTTGAGACTGACTCTGTGGAGAGGCTCACTCAACATCATTTCCCACTAGTCTCACTCTCCCACCACTACTACAAAAGGGCAGCTTTTCTGGCAGAGGAGCATGTTCACCTGTTGCAGATAGTGTGAGCGGAAAAAAGCCTCCCAGTTAACAGGGCAGACATCGCTAGCGCCACCATTCCCCCTCTTTGTCTTTCCTGCCATGCAGCTGAGATGCATGGAGCCTGGCAACACTCTTGTGACCATGAGAAAAAAACAAGAGAATGACAGAGACAGAAACTGTGACCTGGAAATTCTGAACCATTGTCAGCAGCTGTCTACTTCCAGATTCCTTTTTCATTGAGAAAAAGAAAAAATTCTTAATTTGTTTAAAATATGTTAAGGGAAATGCTCTGTAAATGGCTTAGTACAGTCACTCTTAAACTAGACTTCCAAGTATTAAATACCAACATCATGATATTCATGGATCTGTGTGAAAAGTCAGGATTTCTTTTAGTGATTCAGAATTGCAGTATTTTAGATATTACTGACATTTTCCCTTTTATTTCAAAATAATCTCACACTGGAAAAATACTTACATTTGTAATTTTTCCTAAACTGATTTATGCAGTCTCAATTAAAATCCTAGCAAATTTCCTGAAGGTCACTGATAATATAATTTTGAAACCTAAATGGAAATTAAGAGTCAAGAACAGTTAGGACACTCTAAAAACAAACAAAAAAAAAAAATGAGGAGAATTCCCTTTTGCACATTTAGTAATTTACTATAAAGCTGAAGTAGTTAAGACAGAGGATAGACAAACTAATGAAGTAGAATAGACAGGCGAGAACTAAACCAATGCATTTTGTAACCCTTGATTCTTGAAAACCTGATATACAAAACAATGAAAAAAGGATCATATTTTAAATAAATGGTGCTGTCAACTACATATCCTTTGGAAGAAAAAAAAATTAAAGTTGACCTTCCTAACACAAAAATCAAGTTTCAGTATATTGTAGACCTAAGTAGAGAAGGCAAAATAATAAATCATCAAGAGAGTAATAAAAGAAGACACTTTCATGAACTTGGGGGTGGGATAATATTTCCTAAACAGGACACAAAAAGGGCTAATCATACAGGAAAAGATTGATAATTCAAAGTACAATCAGATTGAGTGAAAAAGCAAGCCAAAGACTGAGAGAAGATATTTGTTATTCATGTAGCCCACAAAAGAATCACACCAAGAATATCAAAAGCACTCCTAACAAATCAATAAGAAGAAGACAGATGAGTCAAGCGAAAAATAGTAAAGTGATTCACACTGGGATTTCCCAAAAGGTTTATTGTTTCAAATGGACAGTAATGTATGAAAAGGTTCTCAACTTCCCTAGTAACCAAGGAAGTGCAAATTTATAGGAAAGAGGTTGATCATAAGTGTTGAGGGAGGATGTGGAGCATAAATTATCATCAGATTGGAAACTATCTAGCATGATTTCTTTGAGCTGGAAATAAGTATTCACTATGGCTAGTGGATATTTTGGAGAGCGAATGGAGGCTGTAACCAGTTAGGATGTCAGGACAGCAGGCATAAGTCAGGACTGTCCCAGGTAAATCAGGGTGTATGTGCACATCAGTTGTGGTGTTTTCTCTCACCACATTCTCTAGTAATGCCACTGATAGAAACATCAAAACACAGGCTCAAAAGGTGCAGTGTAAATAAAAGCACAGAACTGGGCACCATTCAGACATACATCCACTTAGAATGTATACATAAATCATGGTGTAGTCACACAGTAGAATACTATAGTAATGAATCAATGAACTAGAGTTACAGAATGAGCTCACATCATGGTGAGGGGGCAAAATGCAGACACAAAAAGAGCTTACAGTGTCATTTCAGACAACATAAACTATAATGCAAAAAACTGGGATAGTGTTAATGCAGCTAGCAGAACCACGGCTCCCCAAGGATGTCCATGCCCTAAAGTTCCAACATCTGTGCATATATAAATATGGCTAAAGGGACACTGTGGATGTGGTTAAGGTTAAGGAGCCCCAGGTGGGGATATTTTCCTGAATTATTCCACAGGCCCAATATAATTGCAAGGGTCCTAAAACATGAAAAAAAGGAGGCAGCCAAGTCAGAATCAAAGAGGTTGCAACAGAAAGAGTCAGAATGATGTCATGTGAGAAACACTCAACTGAACATGGCAATGGCTTTACACATGAAGAAGGAGCTATGACCCAAGGAAAGCAAGTGGCTTCTAGAAGTTGGAACAGGAAAGAAATGTATCCTCCCCTAGAGCCTCCAGACAGGAAGGTCATTCTCCCAACACCGTGATTTTAGGACTTCCGACCTTCATAACTATAAGATAAAAAACTTGTACTATTTCAAGCCACTGTGTTTGTTATGATCTGTTATAATAGCAATAGAAAACTAAGTAGAGCATCATTTCTGAAGGAGGGAAGGTATGGGAAGGAGGTTTGGGGTGTTGTGGAAGCATTCTATTTTTGGATTTAGGTGCTCCTGAGAAACTTTCGTTGAATCCTACACATTTGTTTTGTGTGTGCTTTTTTCCAAGTGTGTTATCTCTGTCCCTCTGTTTCTCTCCCTCTCTCACACACACACATAGACACAAACACTCCACTACTTAATGAGGAAAAGAGGCAAGATACTCAGAGCCACTGCCACAAGAGGCTCATTGCCTGAGGTATATTCCATGCCTAGAAAGACACAGATTCCTCAAGGATTTAAATTAGATGAAAGCAGCTCAAACCTGCCTCATAAACAGAAGAGTGTGGATGCCTCACTTCAGCACCTCCAGCAAATGACTACCTCATAAGAAGATCCAGATAATGCTGTTAAAGTGCTGCACTCAATATGCCAGCAAATTTGGAAAACTCAGCAGTGGCCACAGGACTGGAAAAGGTCAATTTCCATTCCAATCCCAAAGAAAGGCAGTGCCAAAGAATGCTTGAACTATTGAATAATTGCACTCATTTCACATACTAGCAAAGTAATGCTCAAAATTTTCCAAGCCAGGCTTCAATAGTATGTGATCTGAAAATTTCCAGATTTTCAAGCTGTATTTAGAAAAGACAGAGGTACCAGAGATCAAACTGCCAACATCTGTTGAATCATAGAAAAAGCAAGAGAATCCCAGAAAAACATCTACTTCTGCTTCATTGACTATGCTAAAGCCTTTGACTGTGTGGATTACAACAAACTGCAAAAACTCTTAAAGAGATGGGAATACTAGACCATCTCACTTGCCTCCTGAGAAACCTGTATGCAGGTCAAGAAGCAACATTTAAAACCGGCCATGGAACAACAGATTGGTTCCAAACTGGGAAAGAAGTACGTCAAGGCTGTATATTGTCACCCTATTTATTTAACTTATATATGGAGTGCATCATGAGAAATGTTGGATGAAGAACAAGCTGGAATCAAGATTGCCAGGAGAAATATCATTTACCTCAGATGTGCAGATGACACCACCCTTATGGCAGAAAGCCAAGAGGAACTAAAGAGTCTCTTGATGTAAGTGAAAGAGGAGAGTGAAAAAGCTGGCTTAAAACTCAACATTCAAAAAAACAAAAATCATACTTGCTCAAATTCATGTCCATTGAGTCAGTGATGCCATCCAGTGGACACAGTGACAGACTTTATTTTCTTGGGCTCCAAAATCACTGCTAAAGGTCACTGCAGCCATGAAATTAAGACACTTGCTCCTTGGAAGAAAAACCATGACAAGCCTAGACAGTGTATTAAAAGACAGAGACATTACTTTGCCAACAAAGATACATATAGTCAAAGTTATGGTTTTTCCAGTGGTCATGTATGGATGGTACAGCTGGACCATAAAGAAGGGTGAGCACCAAAGAATTGTTGCTTTTGAAATGCTGTGTTGGAGAAGACTCTTGAGTGTCCCTTGGATGGCAAGGAGATCAAGCCAGTCAATCCTAAAGGAAATCAGTCCTGAATATTCAGTGGAAGGACCCATACTGAAGTTGAAGCTCCAGCACTTTGGCCACCTTATGTGAAGAGCCAGCTCACTGGGAAAGACCCTGATGCTGGGAAAGATTGAAGGCAGGAGGGAAAGGGAACAACAGAGGATGAGATGGTTGGATGGCATCACCGACTCGATGGTCATGAGTTTGAGCAAGCTCTGAGAGTTGGTGATGGACAGGGAAACCTGGTGTGCTGCAGTCGGTGGGGTGGCAAGGAGCTGGACATGACTGAGTGACTAAACAACAACAAAGAAGATCCAGAGGTTTGTGTTTCTGTTTTTAATTGTCTCTCCTCTGTAGGAAGTCAGGTTGAAGTGCCCCTCACACATTAACTCCCAATGGGCAATGCAAGAGTGTGGATATTCTCATGTACTTATTTATTTATTGGCTGTACTGGGTCTTTGTGCTGCATGCAGGCTTTCTCTAGCTGTGGCAGTTGGGGGCTATTCTGAGTTGTGGTGCTTGGGCTACTCGTTGACCGAGCAATGAGGGTTCTTTTGTTGAGGCTCAGGGGCTCTGAAGCACTAGCTCAGTAGTTCTGACTCACAAGCTTAGCTGCCCCGTGGCATGTGGGATCCTCCCCACAGACCAGGAATCAAACCCACAGGACTTTTACCACTGAACCACCAAGGAAGCTCTTGGAATTTTTTTTTCTACTTTGGGATCTTTTACAGGAAATCAGCACTTAAATCTCAATTTAGCAACAAAATAGTAACTGCACTGTGTTTGCCACATCGGTTTCTAAAAACCCGGCTCTGTGAAAATTACCTGACTCATTACATTCCACAGAGAAGACACCAAAGGGGAAGGTTCCTAAGAGGCCATTCTTATGAACCAGAGGAAGGCATACAAACAAGAACTAGAAAGCATTGTGCCACAGCCACTGGCCCATTGAAATAAACTCAAAATATAAAAATTATAAACATTCAGATAGGACATGAGATATTGTGTACTGATAACAATAAAGGGATTTTCTGGCCTAGCATAATTCTCTTGGGAATTTAAGAAGCTCATTTTACAGAAGACTTAAAAAGGATGGGAGGTCTTTTTATTTGCAGCCAAATGTTTCCTACATATCATCCTGGTGCCCTGCTGGGTATTGTCAGTATGTGTATGAAATGACAGTGCTGACCCATTGCTTCTGTTGGGAACTAATTACAGGTGAGGAAGGTTGGGGGTTCAAACTCTTCATTACATTTACTCCCACAGAACAAGGTCGACATATAATAGTGAAAAAAAATGCATGCCATTTGCGATATAATGAAATGCAGTGGGGAAAGGAAAAACCTGATACTAATCAATTGCATCATTTCAGTTAAGTAAAATATGTACATCTAGTACACAGAAGCTAGGAAAAAAGCATAACTGAGATGAGTCCCATCTGAATTAGGAGATGGCAGATGATTAGTTTTTATCATTTTGACACTTCCCGAAATTTTCTTATATTGATTTTACAGTCAAATAAACATAAAAGATGTATTGCTTTATAAAGGGATGTTATCATAAGATTTACTTCAGTAACAAGTTCCCCATTTATAAAATAATTTAATGGCAAAAATTTAAATTAAAAAAACAGTATTTAAGGTGTGCATTTATCACATACAATAAGGGGTATATGTCCCCTGCCCAGGTCTATAAACAGATAATCTGACAGAAGTAATACTCTAGCCATCACACACTTTGCTCTTAAGTTCCAGAGCTTCAATACATTGTTTGGGATTTGGGGGAAAGACATCTGCTTATCTTGGCTTGGCCTGTTCTCTCTATTTTTGGCGCTTAGGAGAGAATTGGGGACTGTATCATTTGCTACACACACAGAGAAAAATGTACTTTTATTGCCAGCAATGGAGCTGGCAAATTTTCTGTAAGCACTCTCATCCAAAAGGGAAAAAGTCCTGTATGATACACACTATATGCTCTGACTACCTGTAGAATTCAAAAGGGACAAAAGGACTCAAGTCAGCAGACGTGCTTTGTAATGCACAGCCAGCTCTGTAAATATGTTGACACTTTTCTGTAGGGAAATGAAGACAGCCCTGTGGAGAGGCGTTTCCTGATCACCTTCTCTATTCAATGGCCTGATGTTATTTTTATTGACTGTGTGGAGGCTAATGGCATGATTGCCTTGAGGAAATCAGCAGCATAATGTGGAGGATGGGGAACTAATTGGCCAGTATGCAAGCAAAGTGCCTATGGCCAGCTCCTTCCTAAATAGCCAGAAGAGAGACCACAAATCAAAAAGAAAACAGTTCAGGAATTTCTAGGTCCCTTTAAAAATACCGGGAAAGCAGTGGTAGCTTAATGAGCACCAACCATTTTAGATCTGAGGGGTTTCCTTCTTAGAGGTAGATTCAGTGAAATGAATGTGAAAATGTAGACTTTGTCAGGGTGGGCTGGCTGGGTGCTGTGTTCCTCAGTTCCTCACAAGCTCCAAGCTGAGGCTGTATTATGAAGATATCAAGTAGGAGCTCGAAAAACAGTCATAATACTAAACAATAATTTTTTTAAAGTATGAGGCATTTATTATGGAGAAAGAAATGAAGATATTTTGAAAATGTGCTTAAACACAACAAATGAAGAGGATTAAATACCCAGAAGTGGGATTGCTGGATCGCATGGTAGTTCTATTTTGAATCCTCTGAGGAACCCCCATGCTGTTCTCAATAGGGTCTTTTTTTTTTTTTAATATTTACTTGGCTGCATCAGGTCTTAGTTGCAGTATGTGGAATCTTTTGCTACATTATGAAGAGCTTTTGTTGCAGCACACTGATACTCTAGTTATGGCTTGCGGGCCCAGTAATTAAGGCTTGCAGGCTTAGTTGATCATAAGCATGTGGGATCTTAGTTCCTCAACCAGGAATCCAATCTGTGTCCCCCTGCATTACAAGGTACTCTTAACCGCTGGACCACCAGGGAAGTCCCTCTCCACAGGATGCTGAAGAGATTTCTACACACCATGTCCATTGCAGCACTGTTCACAACAGCCACAGTGTGGAAACAACCTAAATGCCCATCAACAGATGGTAGATAAAGAAAATGTGGTATATAGATACATGGAGTATTATCCAGCCTTAAAAAATAAGGAAATTCTGCAATACGTAACCACAAGGATGAAACTTGGGGACACTATGCTCAGTGAAATAAGCCAGTTACAGAAGGACAAATGTTGCATGTTCTACTTACATGAGGGATCTAAAGTAGTCAAATTCATAGAACAAAGAGTGGAATGGTGGCTGCCAGGCCCTTGGGTGCTGGTGGGGGAATGGGGAATTTCTAAGCAAGGGGCATAAAGTTCCAGGTAAGCAGGATGAATGAGTTCTGGAGACGGGCTGAACAGCTTCATGCCTGAGACAGCGACTGTATTGTACAGTGGAAAGTGCATTAAAGGGAACTCCTGTGTTAACTGTTTTTACCATGATAAAATACAATTTAAAGGAAGGGAGGGAGGGAGGAAAGGAGGGGAGGGAACAAGGGCATGCAAGAGAGAAATTTAAGGCTTATGATAGAGAAACTTGTGGGTTGTCTCTGGGGAAAGAGCAAATTGTTGAGTCCTCCAGTCAGGCAGGAGCACAGGGAAGGCCAGTGGGGCTCATATGGAAATGCTGAAAGGGAGCTGACATGTAGAGCCTCCTCCAGGGCACTAATTACCATGTACCCCCCGTGCTGTGTGACTTCAGTCACTGTGGTGGATCGCTCAGAACCTACAGAGGTTTGTCAAGGCTGTCTCTTTAAATCCACCTCAGAGTTCTCCCCAGGAGTCTAACTTCTTTCCACTGAAGGCTGAGTTTCTTTTCTTTTCAACCAGCCTGCAGGACCTATCTTCTGCAAGGCAAGAAAAGAGGGTCAGGCAGAGAAGTGCTTACTTCAGCCTCTGTTTTGGCTCTTTTCAAAGGAAAGAAACAAATAGATAAGATGAAATGGACTCAGCATGGAATAGATTTCAAATGGCATCCTAAAATAGGAACAGATTGTACCTTATCTGGGTTATAGGGTTCATGTGTTAAAAAAATTTTTTTTTAATTCTATAACTACTTGAAAATGTGAGCAGAAAAAAATCCATTTCTCTCACAGGCTTCTCTCACCAAAGGCTCTATAGTTCTTTGCTTTTCGTCCACATTTGGCATACATTTCTGAAACTTCATGGGTGGTATAGCCCCCCAGAAATCAGAGATGAACAGGGAATAGACAGTCAGTTTATGTTGTCTGTGGCTCATCTCCTCTGAAAAATGGAAAACATACCATGCTGTCTTGGGTCAGACTGGCTTAATTATCTATCAATCTAAACTGATTGTGGACCCAGCAATAATAGACTGGACCCTGAAGGGTCTGCAGAGATGCCCAGAGGCAATGTGCTGGTTGGAAAAAGGACAAGAGCTGGAAGAAAGGATGGTTGTACTGAGAGGAGATGTGAGTCAAACTCATGTGATGGGCCAATAAATCTGCACATTGCTGTGTCACCTGGGCCTTTCCTTTCTGCCCTCCATGAGGCTCCAGGACCACCATATTACAGTGAACTGGCATTTACCCAGGTACTCTGAGACAGCCTCCCCCATCCCACACCTGTCCTTGCTGTTGCCCACCAATCACATTGGCATGATTGTTACATGTTGACTTACCAACATCTTCTTGGCTTCCTTGCCCATCTCCTTCCCCCGATTTCCATTTTATTAATAACTTTTCTTTGTTCCCATATTATTCCAGCTGGTTTGGAAGCTATATATCCTATTTGTATTCTTTGAGAGATTATTTTTTACTGTTTAACATGATTATTTAACACAATCGATATCTCACTTCTGGTCCCAGACTATAAGACTGTCAGACTTTGTTCCCTATAAAGTCTTATCATCTTCTATAGTTATTGCTTCCTAATGTTTTAGATTTACCACCTTTGTCAATCTATGTTCAATACAGGATGCAGGATGCATGGGGCTGATGCACGGGATGATTCAGGGAGATGATATGGGATGGGAGGTGGGAGGGGGCTTCGGCATTGGGAGATCGTGGACACCTGTGGCTGATTCATGTCAATGTATGGCAAAACAAATACAGTATTGTAATGTAGAATAAAGTATTAAAAAAAATATCCAGATCAGTCTTTAATGTTATTATTTAATACATATTTGGATTTTCCAATATGTTCATGAAGTTCTTTCTTTATCATAGTTTTCAGTGTTCCACTCTCTCCTTTTCAAATGAATTTCTTTTCTTGCTGAAGTTCAAGCTATAGTTTATATATTGAATATATATATATATATATATATATATATATATATATAATCAAATGGAGACTTGTCTAGCATTCACACTTGAAGAATATCTATGCCTGAAAATACCTTTTGTGCACAGTACTTAGTTTTGCCCCGGTAACTGTAAGGTCTGATTCCATTTTACTTCTTGAATTTCTAGTTGGCTAATCTTCTAAGAGCCACACCTTGAAAGCTCTTCGAAAGCTCACCTGCCTCCTTTCACCAACCTGTCATGTATCTCAGTGCTTTTTCTGATTTTCTCTGTTTTTAAAGTTTAAGCTCCACTACAATATATCTAGGTAGGGATTTGTTTTCATTCATTCTGTTCAAGATTAAGTGCATTCTTTTTTAATATTCTAGATTTCCATGATCTCAATTCTCTCCTTCCCAGGTCTCTTTTAGATATTAAATCTGAGTCTTAGGATGCAAATTCTCCCATTTGTGTTGTCTACTGACTCTCCTTCATATATAATTCATTTCCTCCTACAGCTTGTCACTACTTTATTGTGAGTGCATAGTCAGTGGAGACAGTGTTCTATGGCAGTGCACCCTGAGCACAGAGGATTCCTCCAGGATTGTTTTCTGTTCATTCTGCTGCAGTCTAACAAATTACAGCTCTACCTTGAAAAACCACCACCTTTACCTCCACCCCTGCCAAGCCCATCACCCCCATCACCACCACGGCCACTGCCTCTGCCGTCATCGCTGCCTCTACCACCTGCTGCTACATCATCCCCTCTACCCCCACTCCCCCAATATGACCACCATCTCGACCACCTCTCCTTCCTCTACAGCCACCAGCACTTCAAACACCAGCAGTTTCACCAACATCTCCACCACCAGCGCTAGAGTTTCCACTCTCACCACCACCCAAACGTGTCATTCTTTGTGAGTGCAAAGAAAACCGAGATTCAGTAAGCTGTATGACATAAGAAATCTTTATCACTCCTGGTTAAGAAGGAGTGTAACAACCAGTGTGGTGCTAGGTCAGAAATTGATGGAACTCTGACAAGAGACAGGTAGAGCCCAGCCCTGAGCAACGAGGATGAAAAAAACAGGGATTAAATTAGGGGTGAAGGGAACACTTACTAGGGGCTTTCCAGAGGTAAGTTCCAGCAGTACAGGCCAGTAATATTTGATATAATGTTGACTGAGTGAAAGAAAAAATGGATATAGATACATATGTTTCTGTGATATGATGTTAAGCTGGAACTGTTTTCATCTTAGTTTCAGCTAAAGAAAATAGAATAAAATGGCAAATACCCTTATGACCTAGACTGATGTGCCAAAGCACCAATATTGAACTTACTAAGTGATCTTAAAATCAGTTCTGCTAGCAGGAATCCTTCAACTTTCTACTGGCTATGAATGTCTACAACTAAAAGAGAAAAAGAGAGCATTCCTGTGAGGATATTAGGGTACTCCTTTCTATCTCATGGTAGCAGAAAGAAGTTTTATCTCCCCCATCTCTTGCCAAGTGAGAGGTGCTTGGCACGAAGGATATCATAGATAGCATATATCTTCTGGAGTCTGGGATAAAAGGACTTACAAAGGAAAGAGGTTGTATGTTCAAAACCATGAGATGAGTGCAAGAGAGAAAGAGGTCTCTCATTTGCTTATTTGGCCAAGTTGCATGGCTTGCTTGCAGGATCTTAGTTCCATGACCAGGGATTGAACTTGGGGCAATAGCAGTGAGTGACCTGAGTCCTAACCACTGAACCACCAGGCAATTCCCTAATGGAGGTTTCATTGAGAGCAGCTTACTCCTCCAAAGTGCCCCCTTTCCAGAGGCTAAGCATGGTTCCATGGAGGCAACTGACATGAAGCCACTTGAAGGACATTTTGCCCAAGAAGGACACCTGGAGGGGTAAAATGACCTAGAAAAGGATCATAGTGGAGGTGGCTGAGAAGCTCGGAGAACAAAGCTCTGAAAGTGACTGCCCTGGATGCGTATCCTACATTACAATATGCTGTGAGAGTTCTGCAAGTTAATACAGAATCACCCATGTCAGCAAGTTCAGTTCAGTTCAGTTCAGTTGCTCAGTCGTATCCGACTCTTTGTGACCCTATGATTCACAACACGCCAGGCCTCCCTTCCTTCACCAACTCCTGGAGTTCACTCAGACTCATGTCCATCGAGTCCGTGATGCCATCCAGCCATCTCATCCTTGGTCGTCCCCTTCTCCTCCTGCCCCCAATCCCTCCCAGCATCAGAGTCTTTCCAATGAGTCAGCTCTTCTCATGAGGTGGCCAAAGTACTGGAGTTTCAGCTTTAGCATCATTCCTTCCAAAGAAATCCCAGGGTTGATCTCCTTCAGAATGGAGTGGTTGGATCTCCCTGCAGTCCAAGGGACTCTCAAGAGTCTTCTCCAACACCACAGTTCAAAAGCATCAATTCTTTGGTGCTCAGCTTTCTTCACAGTCCAACTCTCACATCCATACATGACCACAGGAAAAACCATAGCCTTGACTGCAAAGCACACGTAAAACACTCAACACCAAAGTGATGCCTGCAGCCAGGCAAGTAGTATGTTTTCTATCACCCTGGGGCACAACCCTGGATGGGTCAGAAATTAGATCTTACCAAAAATATGAGGCCCCTGCCCACTCTGCAGACTTCTAAGCCTCAAGCATGTATGAGCTCTAGCTTGGATGGAGTTCACAGAGTTGACTTCTACACAAGATTAGACATTTTAATTATTGAAACTGTTCTAGGTATGGTCAGAGGACATATCACAAGAGAAACACATTCAACTGTTCTCAACAAGAGAAACATGTGGGTAGTGAAATTTTCAGACCTAATTCTGAGCATAGTGAACAGAACAGTCTATTACCATAGACAAAGTCAAAATAGAATGTCTCTTCTCTCAGAAACACACTTGATAAGGAGCAAAAACCAGATGGTTGGGGGTTTTTCTTGTTTGTTTGTTTTGAAAGGAATTGTACAAAAAGAATTCCTCTGTCAATCAGTACTGGAAACAGGGTACATCTGTACGTAGAGCTGCATGTTTTATGCATCCTGACTATCAATAATAAATAAAAATGTAAATCAATCAGAAGAAAACCTGAATCATCAGTTTAATCTCTCTATACAAATGGCATTACAAAATTGATCAAAGAACATGTAGTCAAAAATGAAGGAAACAAATATGATAGAGGTATGACAGGAAGTTAACAAAAATATGATATTTTACTGGACTTTGTGATACTTTTCCCAGCTTATTTAAATGTATAATTTGTTTAAATTTATTTTCTCATTATAAACAAATATTCTCTTTTATGCTTAATTTTGTATTTATAATTTTCTATTCTGTTAATGAGGATTACAAAAGTAATATGAGTTTCAGGATTTCCAAACTTGGATCTATCCTGAATAAAAGCACTGTAGTACATGACGTATTATATGATACATTTTCAAATAAAGAAAAGAGGTTACTATTCAATAGAAGAATATGCTGAGTAAAGCTTCAACAAAAACATCTCGAACCTTCTGGACTGATAAGTAGACCCTGGCCTATAGCCCTTGGCAGAGAAAACCTGCATCCAGGCAGTTGCATCTTGCATACTACTGGTCTATCCAGGCACCTGTATATGAGTTAACTTGTTATAATAATTCTTCACACCAGCCGTGCACACACCAAGCTACAGTGCAATTTTCTCTAATGTTTTAATTAGAAATGAATGCCTAGCTTATTTTCCTGTAAAATCAGCACTTCAAAAAATAGAGATAGTTTATTTAAATCAGTTCAGTCGCTCAGTCGTGTCTGACTCTTTGCGACCCCATGAATCGCAGCAAGCCAGGCCTCCCTGTTCATCACCATCTCCCAGAGTTCATTCAGACTCACTCCACCGAGTCCGTGATGCCATCCAGTCATCTTATCCTCTGTCGTCCCCTTCTCCTCCTGCCCCCAATCCCTCCCAGCATCAGAATCTTTTCCAATGAGTCAACTCTTCGCATGAGGTGTCTAAAGTACTGGAGTTTCAGCTTTAGCATCATTCCTTCCACAGAAATCTCAGGGTCGATTTCCTTAAGAATGGACTGGTTGGATCTCCTTGCAGGCCAAGGGACTCTCAAGAGTCTTCTCCAACACCACAGTTCAAAAGCATCAATTCTTTGGTGCTCAGCCTTCTTCACAGTCCAACTCTCACATCCATACATGACTACTGGAAAAACCATAGCCTTGACTAGACGGACCTTAGTCGACAAAGTAATGTCTCTGCTTTTGAATATGCTACCTAGGTTGGTCATAACTTTTCTTCCAAGGAGTAAGCATCTTTTAATTTCATGGCTGCCATCGCCATCTGCAGTGATATTGGAGCCCCCAAAATAAAGTCTGACACTGTTTCCACTGTTTCCCCATCTATTTCTCATGAAGTGATGGGACAACATGCCGTGATCTTCGTTTTCTGAATGTTGAGCTTTAAGACAACTTTTTCACTCTCCTCTTTCACTTTCATCAAGAGGCCCTTTAGCTCCTCTTCACTTTCTGCCAGACAGATGGTGTCATTTGCATATGTGAGGTTACTGATATTTCTCCCAGCAATCTTGATTCCAGCTTGTGTTTCTTCCAGCCCAGCGTTTCTCATGATGTACTCTGCATAGAAGTTAAATAAGCAAGGTGACAGTATACAGCCTTGACGTACTCCTTTTCCTATTTGGACCAGTCTGTTCTTCCATGTCCTGTTCTAACTGTTGCTTCCTGGCCTGCATACAGATTTCTCAGGAGGCAGGTAAGGTGATCTGGTATTCCCATCTCTTTCAGAATTTTCCAAGGTTTCTTGTGATCCACAGAGTCAAAGGCTTTGGCATAGTCAATAAAGCAGAAAGAGATGTTTTACTGGAACTCTCTTGCTTTTTCCATGATCCAGCAGATGTTGGCAATTTGATCTCTGGTTCCTCTGCCTTTTCTAAAACCAGCTTGAACATCAGAAAGTTGACGGTTCACATATTGCTGAAGCCTGGCTTGGAGAATTTTGAGCATTACTTTACTAGCATGTAAGATGAGTGTAATTGTGTGGTAGTTTGAGCATTCTTTGGCATTGCCTTTCTTTGAAATTGGAATGAACACTGATCTTTTCCAGTCCTGTGGCCACTGCTGAGTTTTCCAACTTTGCTGGCTTATTGAGTGCACGACTTTCACAGCATCATCTTTCAGGATTTGAAACAGCTCAACTGGAATTCCATCACCTCCAATAGCTTTGTTCATAGTGATGCTCTCTAAGGCCCACTTGACTTCACATTCCAAGATGTCTGGCTCTAGATGAGTGATCTCACCATCATGATTATCTGGGTCGTGATGATCTTTTTTGTACAGTTCTTCCATGTATTCTTGCCACCTCTTCTTAATATCTTCTGCTTCTGTTAGGTCCATACCATTTCTGTCCTTTATTGAGCCCATCTTTGCATGAAATGTTCCCTTGGTATCTCTAATTTTCTTGAAGAGATCTCTAGTCTTTCCCATTCCGTTGTTTTCCTCTATTTCTTTGCATTGATCGCTCAAGAAGGCTTTCTTATCTCTTCTTGCTATTCTTTGGAACTCTGCATTCAGATGCTTATATCTTTCCTTTTCTCCTTTGCTTTTTGCCTCTCTTCTTTTCACAGCTATTTGTAAGGCCTCCCCAGACAGCCATTTTGCTTTTTTGCATTTCTTTTCCATGGGGATGATCTTGATCCCTGTCTCCCATACAATGTCACAAACCTCCATCCATAGCTCATCAGGCACTCTATCTATCAGATCTAGGCCCTTAAATCTAGTTCTCACTTCCACTGTATCATCATAAGGGATTTGATTTAGGTCATACCTGAATGGTCTAGCAGTTTTCCCCACTTTCTTCAATTTAAGTCTGAGTTTGGTAATAAGGAGTTCATGATCTGAGCCACAGTCAGCTCCTGGTCTTGTTTTTGTTGACTGTATAGAGCTTCTCCATCTTTTGCTGCATAGAATATAAAATCAGTCTGATTTCAGTGTTGACCATCTGGTGATGTTCATGTGTAGAGTCTTCTCTTGTGCTGTTGGAAGAGGGTGTTTGACAATATGTGGTCCACTGGAGAAGAGAATGGTAAGCCACTTCAGTATTCTTGCCTTGACAACCCCATGAACATCATGAAAAGGCAAAATGATAGGATACTGAAAGAGGAACTTCCCAGGTCAGTAGGTGCCCAATATGCTACTGGAGATCAGTGGATAAATAATTCCAGAAAGAATGAAGGGATGGAGCCAAAGCAAAAACAATACCCAGCTGTGCATGTGCCTGGTGATAGAAGCAAGATCTGATGCTGTAAAGAGCAATATTGCATAGGAACCTGGAATGTCAGGTCCATAAATCAAGGCAAATTGGAAGTGGTCAAACAAGAGATGGCAAGGGTGAATGTCGACATTCTAGGAATCAGAGAACTAAAATGGACTGGAATGGGTGAATTTAACTCAGATGACCATTACATCTACTACTGTGGGCTGCAGTCCCCCAGAAGAAATGGAGTAGCCATCATGGTCAACAAAAGAGTCTGAAATGCAGTACTTGGATGCAGTCTCAAAAACGACAGAATGATCTCTGTTTGTTTCCAAGGCAAACCATCCAATATCACAGTTATCCAATTCTATGCTCCAACCAGTAACATTGAAGAAGCCGAAGTTGAACGGTTTTGTGAAGACCTACAAGACCATTTAGAACTAACACCCCAAAAAGATGTCCTTTTCATTATAGGGAACTGGAATGCTAAAGTAGGAAGTCAAGAAACACCTGGAGTAACAGGCAAATTTGGCCTTGGAATGCAGAATGAAGCAGGGCAAAGACTAATAGAGTTTTGCCAAGAAAATACACTGGTCATAGTTTATTTAAATAGATAAAAATAATTTTATGTACAAAACATGGAGATACAGAGGGCTTATCAATTTTCCTTGACTTTTTTCTTTTCTAAACAAAACATTCTTTTTTATATTGCTCCCAGTTCTTGGTTCAGTTGGAATGTTTACCACATTGCTCTGAATCATTGGCTCAGAATCCTTGAGAAGCAATCTTCTTTAACAATGCTTGGATTGAGATAGTACAGTCTGTATACATACGACTTAAATAATGACTGAATTGGACCAAATTATCTTTCAGTTCAGTTCAGTTCAGTTCAGTCGCTCAGTCGTGTCCCACTCTTTGTGACCCCATGAATCGCAGCACGCCAGGCCTCCCTGTCCATCACCAACTCCCAGAGTTCACTCAGATTAACATCTATTGAGTCAGTGATGCCATCCAGCCATCTCATCCTCTGTTGTCCCCTTCTCCTCCTGCCCCCAATCCCTCCCAGCATCAGAGTCTTTTCCAGTGAGTCAACTCTTCGCATGAGGTGGCTAAAGTATTGGAGTTTCAGCTTTAGCATCATTCATCTTTCTTTCCAAAGAAATCCCAGGGCTGATCTCCTTCAGAATGGACTGGCTGGATCTCCTTGCAGTCCAAGGGACTCTCACGAGTCTTCTCCAACACCACAGTTCAAAAGCATCAAACTCCCACATCCATACATGACTACTGGAAAAATTATGCCTTGACTAGACGGATCTTTGTTGGCAAAGTAATGTCTTTGCTTTTCAATATGCTATCTAGGTTGGTCATAACTTTTCTTCCAAGGAGTAAGCATCTTTTAATTTCATGGCTGCAGTGACCATCTGCAGTGATTTGGGAGCCCCCAAAAATAAAGTCTGACACTGTTTCCCCATCTATTTCCCATGAAGTGATGGGATCAGATGCCATGATCTTCGTTTTCTGAATGTTGAGCTTTAAGCCAACTTTTTCACTCTCCTCTTTCACTTTCATCAAGAGGCTTTTAGTTCCTCTTCACTTTCTGCCATAAGGGTGATGTCATCTGCATATCTGAGGTTCTTGATATTTCTCCCTGCAATCTTGTTCCAGCTTGTGCTTCTTGCAGCCCAACGTTTCTCATGATGTACTCTGCATAGAAGTTAAATAAGCAGGGTGACAGTATACAGCCTTGACGTACTCCTTTTCCTATTTGGAACCAGTCTGTTGTTCCATGTCCAGCTCTAACTGTTGCTTCCTGGCCTGCATACAGATTTCTCAAGAGGCAGGTCAGGTGGTCTAGTATTGAAAGGTTGTTGTTGAATTTCAACGCCGGGATTCTTGGCCCCGGAGGAGAAGAAATCAATCCGGGGCCCGAGAGGAGGCTTGATCGCTCAGAGCTTTTGTGTAACAAAGTTTTATTAAAGTATAAATGAGATAGAGAAAGCTTCTGACATAGGCATCAGAAGGGGGCAGAAAGAGTCCCCCTGCTAGTCTTTAGCTGGTTATATAGTCACCAGCAGTCTGTTAATGAAAGAAAGGAATGTCTCAAAACTTAGAATGGCACCAGGCCCCACAACCATAAGATGTATTTGGGGATAACCTCGGCTCCAAACGGTTTATCTTGGGCCATAAAATGATTAACTTGAATCTTGAAGAAGGGCGGATCACCATACAAATAGTTTCATTTACATAGATTAGAGGAACACTATCAGAGTATAACATACTGGTTTACCAAGTAGGTTCTGAGCCCAAAAGGCAAACGGACTTGAAGACAGAGTTTGCGGTAAATGCACAGTACATTAGCATAGCTTAAGATAAACATTTCCATAAGAAAAAGGCAATGGTTAACTTCAAGTGAAACCAGGTGTCATTATGGCAACACAGAATTTTAAGAGAAACCTCTTTTTAAATTTGTATAGAGAAGGAGAAAATATCACTAGTTTGTTTCCTCCTGCTGCTTCAGAGAAATAAAATGTCTGACCCTTGCAGGCTATTTCCTCCATTTGGAGACCCCTGGCCTTCCTGCCTGTTACCCTCTCAGCATTCCCATCTCCTTCAGAATTTTCCACAGTGTATTGTGATCCACATAGTCAAAGGCTTTGGCATAGTCAACAAAGCAGAAACAGATGCACTCTCCCACATGTATGCACTCATTCTCTCTCTCTCCCCCCTCCCTCACGCACTCCTCCACTCTCTTCTCTTCGAGCCTTTGGGTTGGCATGCCCTTATGCTTCAAGGATGAATTCTCCTGCTATCTTCTAAATGAAATAGAGCTGTAACACTGATTTGCCTAAGAGCTATAACATGGTTTGCCCAAGAACCAAGAGCTGTGATGCACCAAGGGCTTTAATGTCTGTCGCCCCAAATCTTTGTTGTGATGAGACAAAGCACCAAGGAACATACACTTGCATGACATCTATGGTGCCATGACTCGGGTTTAACCTGGCTAAAACAAGCTCTTCGCGGAAGAGGCCAAGCACAGCAGGAGCCCAGCTCAGTGAAGCTCCCATGCTAGAAGCAGAAGGTGAAGAAAGCTAACACAGGGAAGGCCCCTCGTGCTGGAAACTGGGACAGTGAAAACGAACTCAGCAGAAAGGTCACGCGGCCCAGTCTCAGATTCCAGAAGACCTCTGGTTAAGAAACCTTTGATCACTGGACAAAACCCTGAGAGGGACTGTCAGAAGATCCTCTGACCAATCCTGAGGAAATCTGGTACACTGATGGAAGCAACTTTGTCTTGCATGGAAAAGAGCCAGGTATGCTGTAGTCTCCGATTTTGAGACCATAGAGGCTAAGCCTCTGCCACCAAGTACTTCAGCCCAATTAGCTGAGCTCATAGCCCTGACTCGAGCTTTAGAGCTGGGAAAAGGGAAAAGAATAGCCATTTACACTGAATCCAAGTATGCCTTTCTGGTGCTACATGCACATGTGGCTATTTGGAAAGAAAGGGGCTATTTGACCACCTGAGGGTCCCCAGTCAAATATGGTGATCAGATTCTTTGACTCCTGGAGGCAGTCTATCTGCCTACTGAGGTTTCAGTCTCCCTCTGTAAAGGACACCAAAAGGGAGCACAGAAGTGGCACAAGGGAACCAAGCAGCTATCAGGCAGCTAGGAGAGCAGCATTACAGAACCATGACCTAATAGGGGTTACCACCCTAGTTCCACAGACCAATTTGCCAGAAACCCCTTCATATCCTGAAGGTGAGACTCTTAAAGCTAAGAGTGAGGGCTTTCAAGAAGATCATATGGGGTGGTTGCAAAAGGAGGGACTCCCTTTTATGCCTGGGAACCTCCAATGGAAGTTGGTTAACTCCTTACATGCCACTACTCATTTAGGAGAAAAGGTCCTCCAAAGACTACAAGAAAGTTCCTTCAGAGGAACAGGCTTCCAAACAACTATAAGACAGGTGGTCTCCTTTTGTCCCACTTGCCATTTAAACAACCCCCAAGGAGCTCGAGTGGCTACGACGGTGCACAGAGTGTGGGCGGTTGCAACAGCGCACAGAGAGTGGCTGAGAGGAGCTACCCCACCTCCGAGGTCAGGGGCAGCTGCCAAGAGTGCTAGGCTGCAATGGCACAGGAACGGCCTAAGGAGCTACCCTGCATCCGAGGTAAGGGCAGTGGCTGGGAGGAACTACCCCATGTCCAAGGTCAGGGGCAGCAGCTGAGAGGAGCTACCCCATGTCCGAGGTCAGGAGTGGTGGCCAAGAGTACCAGCCTGCCAGAGCGCAGGAGCAGCTGAGAGGAGCTACCCCCTGCCTGAGGCCAGGAGCAGCACCCAGGAGGAACAACATCATGCCCAAGGAGTGGTGGCTCTGTGGGTTCAGGAAGGCCTAGAGGAGCTATTCCACATTCGAGGTCAGGAGGGGCAACAGTGAGGACATACCTCTCATCCAAGGTAAGGAGCAGTGGCTGTGCTTTGCTTGAGCAGCCGTGAAGAGATAACCCACATCCACGGAAAGAGAAACCCAAGTAAAATAGTAGGTGTTGCTAGAGGGCATCAGAAGGCAGACACACTGAAACCATAATCACAGAAAACTAGACAATCTAATCACACTAGGACCACAGCCTTGTTTAACTCAATGAAACAGTCATGGCCATGGGGCCACCCAGGATGGACGGGTCATGGTGGAGAGATCTGACAGAATGTGGTCCACTGGACAAGGGAATGGCAAGCCACTTCAATATTCTTGCCTTGAGAACTCCATGAAAAGGTATGAAAAGGCAAAATGATAGGATACTGAAAGAGAAACGCCACAGGTCAATAGGTGACCAATATGCTACTGGAGATAAGTGGAGAAATAACTCTAGAAAGAATGAAGGCATGGAGCCAAAGCAAAAACAATATCCAGCTGTGGATGTGACTGGTGACAGAAGCAAGATGTTATGCTGTAAAGAGCAATATTGCATAGGAACCTGGAATGTCAGGTCCATGAATCAAGGCAAATTGGAAGTGGTCAGACAGGAGATGGCAAGAGTGAACGTCAACATTCTAGGAATCAGTGAACTAAAAGGGACTGGAATGGGTGAATTTAACTCAGATGACCATTGCATCTACTACTGTGGGCAGGAATCCCTCAGAAGAAATGGAGTAGCCATCATGGTCAACAAAAGAGTCTGAAATGCAGTACTTGGATGCAACCTCAAAAATGACAGAATGATCTCTGTTCGTTTCCAAGGCAAACCATTCAATATTATAGTAATTCAAGCCTATGCCCCAACCAGTAATGCTGAAGAAACTGAAGTTGAACAGTTCTGTGAAGACCTACAAGACCTTTTAGAACTAACACCCCCAAAAGATGTCCTTTTCATTATAGGGGATTGGAATGCAAAAATAGAAAGTCAAGAAACACCTGGAGTAACAGGCAAATTGGGCCTTGAAATATGGAATGAAGCAGGGCAAAGACTAATAGAGTTTTGCCAAGAAAATGCACTGGTCATAGCAAACACCTTCTTCCAACAACACAAGAGAAGACTCTACACATGGACATCACCAGATGGTCAACACTGAAATCAGATTGATTCAGTTCCTTGCAGCCAAAGATGGAGAAGCTCTATACAGTCAGCAAAAAAAAAAAAAAAGACCAGGAGCTGACTGTGGCTCAGATCATGAACTCCTTATTGCCAAATTCAGACTTAAATTGAAGAAAGTGGGGAAAACCACTAGACCATTCAGGTATGACCTAAATGAAATCCCTTAATGATTATACAGTGGAAGTGAGAACTAGATTTAAAGGCCTAGATCTGATAGATAGAGTGCCTGATGAACTATGGATGGAGGTTCGTGACATTTGTACAGGAGACAGAGATCAAGACCATCACCATGGAAAAGAAATGCAAAAAGCAAAATGGCTGTCTGGGGAGGCCTTACAAATAGCTGTGAAAAGAACAGAAGCGAAAAGCAAAGGAGAAAAGGAAAGATATAAGCATCTGAATGCAGAGTTCTGAAGAATAGCAAGAAGAGATAAGAAAGCTTTCCTCAGCGATCAATGCAAAAAAATAGAGGAAAAGAACAGAATGGGAAAGACTAGAGATCTCTTCAAGAAAATTAGAGATACCAAGGGAAAATATCATGCAAAGATGGGCTCAATAAAGGAAAGAAAATGTATGGACCTAACAGAAGCAGAAGATATTAAGAAGAGGTGGCAAGAATACACAGAAGAACTGTACAAATAAAGATCTTTACAACCAAGATAATCACGGTGGTGTGATCACTCACCTAGAGCCAGACATCCTAGAATGTGAAGTCAAGTGGGCCTTAGAAAGCATCACTATGAACAAAGCTAGTGGAGGTGATGGAATTCCAGTTGAGCTATTTTAATCCTGAAAGATGATGCTGTGAAAATGCTGCACTCACTATGCCAGCAAATGTTTGAAAACTCAACAGTGGCCATAGGACTGGAAAAGGTCAGTTTTCATTCCAATCCCAAAGAAAGGCAATGCCAAAGAATGTTTAGACTACCACACAATTGCACTCATCTCACACACTAGTAAAGTAGTGCTCAAAATTCTCCAAGCCAGGCTTCAGGAATATGTGAACCACAAAATTCCAGATGTTGAAGCTGGTTTTAGAAAAGGCAGAGGAACCAGAAGTCAAATTGCCAACATTCGCTAGATCACAGAAAAAGCCAGAGGGTTCCAGAAAATAACATCTATTTCTGCTTTATTGACTATGCCAAAGCTTTTGTCTGGGTGGATCACAATAGTGAAAGTGAAAGTGAAGTCGCTCAGTCATGTCCGACTCTTTGAACCCCATGGACTGTAGCCTACCATGCATCCTCTGTGGGATTTTCCAGGCAATAGTCCTGGAGTGGATTGCCATTTCTTTCTCTAGGGGATCTTCCCAACCCAGGAATCGAACCCGGTCTCCCACATTGTAGACAGACATTTTACCATCTGATCACAATAAACTGTGGAAAATTCTGAAAGAGATGGGAATACCAGACCACCTGACCTGCCTCCTGAGAAATCTGTATGCAGGTCAGGAAGCAACAGTTAGAACTGGAAATGGATAAACAGACTGGTTCCAAGTAGAAAAAGCAGTACGTCAAGGCTGTATATTGTCACCCTGTTTATTTAACTTCTATGCAGAGTACATGATGAGAAACGTTGGGCTGCAAGAAGCACAAGCTGGAATCAAGATAAATACCAATGGGAGAAATATCAAGAACCTCAGATATGCAGATGACACCACCCTTATGGCAGAAAGTGAAGAGGAACTAAAAAGCT
Source organism: Nanger dama (assembly GCA_917880005.1). Classification (NCBI taxonomy): domain Eukaryota; kingdom Metazoa; phylum Chordata; class Mammalia; order Artiodactyla; family Bovidae; genus Nanger; species Nanger dama. The sequence continues at coordinate 2,071,022 of CAKJTW010000044.1, read as the reverse complement.
TCTTGATGAAAGTGAAAGAGCAGAGTGAAAAAGTTGGATTAAAGCTCAGTATTCAGAAAAGAAGATCATGGCATCCAGTACCATCACTTCATGGGAAATAGATGGGGAAACAGTGGAAACAGTGTCAGACCCTATTTTTGGGGGCTCCAAAATCACTGCAGATGGTGACTGCAGCCATGAAATTAAAAGATGCTTACTCCTTGGAAGGAAAGTTACGACCAACCTAGATAGCATATTCAAAAGCAGAGACATTACTTTGCCAACAAAGCTCTGTCTAATCAAGGCTATGGTTTTTCCAGTGGTCATGTATGGATGTGAGAGTTCTACTGTGAAGAAAGCTGAGCTCCGAAGAATTGATGCTTTGAACTGTGGTGTTGGAGAAGACTCATGAGAGTCCCTTGGACTACAAGCAGATCTAACCAGTCCATCATAAAGGAGATCAGTCCTGGGTGTTCTTTGGAAGGACTCTTGCTAAAGCTGAAACCCCAGTACTTTGGCCATCAATACGAAGAGTTTACGCACTGGAAAAGACCCTGATGCTGGGAGGGACTGGGGGCAGGAGGAGAAAGGGACGACAGAGGATGTGATGGCTGGATGGCATCACCAACTCAGTGGACATGAGTTGAGTAAACTCTGTGAGTTGGTGGTGACAGGGAGGCCTGGAGTGCTGTGATTCATGAGGTCTCATAGAGTTGGACACGACTGCATGACTGAACTGAACTGAGCTAGGGACAGTTCAAGCTGCCAGCTTAAATTCCCAGGATAAAGGTGATAAATTTATCTGTGATTCTAACAGCTTTTAAGATTTCAGAAGATTAAATTCTTGATACTTGGGTGAGTAACAGCTTTAAAAATTCTCTGATCCTGAGTGTGTTCCTGGTTTATTTTTGGCTTGATCTTACTTTAGAAGTGTAGATTTAAGTATTTTTAAAAATTGAATGTATAAAGAGGTGAGACTAGCTAATGAGAATTCAAATCAGGTGGCTTGGTGGGAAATGAGTTTGGAGCAGAGATTTACCATTCATTCTTTTGCAGTTCAGTCCTTAATAGTGTGAGGATCACCTAGTTATATTTCTTCAACAAACTTTAATGTAAATATATAATTTAAATACATACCTATTGAACAACAGTGAAAATAGCCAGAAACAATGTTAAGAAGGAATGATAGACCACTGATTCTTAATAGATCCCCCTAAAGATAATTTTCCACAGTATATTGTGATCACACAGTCAAAGGCTTTGGCATAGTCAATAATGCAGAAATAGATGTTTTTCAGGAACTCTCTTGCTTTTTCTGGAAATTTACGGTTCACATATTGCTGAAGCCTGGCTTGGAGAATTTTGAGCACTACTTTGCTAGTGTGTGAGATGAGTGCAATTGTGTGGTAGTTTGAGCATTCTTTGGCATTGCCTTTCTTTGGAATTGGAATGAAAACAGACATTTTCCAGTCCTGTGGCCACTGCTGAGTTTTCCAAGTTTGCTGGCATAGTGAGTGCAGCACTTTCACAGCATCATCTTTCAGGATTTGAAATAGCTCAACTGGAATTCCATCACCTTTACTAGTTGTGCTCATAGTGATACTTTCTAAGGCCCACTTGACTTCACATTCCAGGACATCTGGCTCTAGGTGAGTGATCACACCATCATGATTATCTGGGTTGTGAAGATCTTTTTGCGCAGTTCCTCTGTGTATTCTTGCCACCTCTTCTTAATATCTGCTGCTTCTGTTAGGTCCATACCATTTCTGTCCTTTATCAAGGCCATCTTTGCGTGATATGTTCCCTTGGTATCTCTAATTTTCTTGAAGAGATCTCTAGGGTTTCCCATTCTATTCTTTTCCTCTATTTCTTTGCATTGATCGCTGAAGAAGGCTTTCTTATTTCTTCTTGCTGTTCTTCAGAACTCTGCATTCAGATGCTTATATCTTTCCTTTTCTCCTTTGCTTTTCACTTCTGTTCTTTTCACAGCTATTTATAAGGCCTCCCCAGACAGCCATTTTCGTTTTTTTTTTTTTTTTTTTTTTTGCATTTCTTTTCCATGAGGATGGTCTTGATCCTTGTCTCCTCTACAATGTCACGAACCTCCATCCATAGTTCTTCAGGCACTTTATCTATCAGATCTAGGCCCTTAAATCTAGTTCTCACTTCCACTGTATAATCATAAGGGATTGGATTTAGGTCATATCTGAATGGTCTAGCGGTTTTCCCCACTTTCTTCAATTTAAGTCTGAATTTGGCAATAAGGAGTTCATGATCTGAGCCACAGTCAGCTCCTGGTCTTTTTTTTTTTTGCTGACTGTACAGAGCTTCTCCATCTTTGGCTGCAAGGAACAGAAACAATCTGATTTCAGTGTTGACCATCTGGTGATGTCCATGTGTAGAGTCTTCTCTTGTGTTGTTGGTGTTGTTGGAAGAAGGTGTTTGCTATGACCAGTGCATTTTCTTGGCAAAACTCTATTAGTCTTTGCCCTGCTTCATTCCATATTTCAAGGCCCAATTTGCCTGTTACTCCAGGTGTTTCTTGACTTTCTATTTTTGCATTCCAATCCCCTATAATGAAAAGGACATCTTTGGGGGTGTTAGTTCTAAAAGGTCTTGTAGGTCTTCACAGAACTGCTCAACTTCAGCTTCTTCAGCATTACTGGTTGGGGCATAGGCTTGGATTGCTGTGATATTGAATGGTTTGCCTTGGAAACGAACAGAGATTATTCTGTCGTTTTTGAGGTTGCATCCAAGTACTGCATTTCAGACTCTTTTGTTGACCATGATGGCTACTCCATTTCTTCTGAGGGATTCCTGCCCACAGTAGTAGATGCAATGGTCATCTGAGTTAAATTCACCCATTCCAGTCCCTTTTAGTTCACTGATTCCTAGAATGTTGACGTTAACTCTTGCCATCTCCTGTCTGACCACTTCCAATTTGCCTTGATTCATGGACCTGACATTCCAGGTTCCTATGCAATATTGCTCTTTACAGCATCGGATTTTGCTTCTATCACCAGTGTCATGCACAACTGGATATTGTTTTTGCTTTGGCTCCATGCCTTCATTCTTTCTAGAGTTATTTCTCCACTTATCTCCAGTAGCATATTGGACACCTATTGACCTGTGGAGTTTCTCTTTCAGTATCCTATCATTTTGCCTTTTCATGCTGTTTATGGGGTTCTCAAGGCAAGAATACTGAAGTGGTTTGCCATTCCCTTGTCCAGTAGACCACATTCTGTTAGACCTCTCCACCATGACCCACCCATCCTGGGTGGCCCCATGGCCATGACTTAGTTTCACTGAGTTAGACAAAACCGTGGTCCTAGTGTGACTAGATTGTCTAGTTTTCTGTGATTATGGTTTCAGTGTGTCTGCCTTCTGATGCCCTCTAGCAACACCTACTATCTTACTTGGGTTTCTCTTACCTTCGAGGAGGAGTATCTCCTCACGGCCACCCCCTCCTGACCTTGAACATGGAGTAGCTCCCCTCGGCCCTCCTGCGCCTGCACAGCCGCCTCTCCTTAGACATGGGGTTGCTCCTCTCGGCTGCCTCCCCTTACCTTGGAAGTGTGGTAGCTCCTCTCAGCCCCCCTTCACCTCCGACGTGGGGTAGCTCCTCTCGGCCGCTCCTGTGCCGATACAACCTGGCACTCTTGGTCGCCGCCTCTGATCTTGGGCTAGGGGTAGCCTCTCTCTCAGTCGCGCTTCTGTGCGGTCCATCGCAATAGGCACACTTCTAGCTGGGTCTATATCCACCTCTTAACAGTAAGTCCTGCACGGGGTGGTTTCACATCCATAGTCTAAAGTAGACCTCCTCTAAATCTAAATGCAGCTGAGTATAGATGCCTGGCATTCTCATACTGTCAGCTAATTTCAGAACAAAAAATTAGGAAAATGTTTTTTTCTTTTGTATGTGATTATATTATCTCTGATTCCAAGTTGTACTACCTTGTAAATAATGTGCCTGGGACACAGCTCCTGTCTGTAGTGAATAATATTGATATTTGCCCTTTAACTGATAACTTTGTTGACACCCATTCATTATAATTTCTAAGAATAAACTCATCTAGCTGGGTGTGGAATGAATCCTTCCAAACCAAAACAGTGTGTTTCCAATTTCTCACCCAGTAATTTGCTCTTTCTTATGAGTTATAAGTTTAATGTGAGAAGCAGAATCAGTGTCAGTGAATTTCTCAAGAGAAAAATAACAAAAGTGATATATTCCAGTTAGCTGCTGCTTAACAGGTTCTAATTCAGAAGACTGAAAGGCAGTAATATTAATGTAGGAGATGTGGTAAAGAACATGTCTGCAAATGCAGGTTCGATCCCTGGGTTGAGAAGGTTCCCTGGAGAAGGACATGGCAACCCACTCAGATATTCTTGCCTGGAGAATCCCTTGGACAGAGGAGTCCAACAGTCTATAGTCCAGAGAGTCGCAAAGATTTGGACACGACTGAAGGGGCTTAGCATGCATGAATGCAGGAGATAGGCTCCAGATTAGACATTTACAACTAGCCTCCTATTTGCCTCCTATTTCCCGAGACAAAGGATAGGTAGGCTCCAGGTGAGAAATTTACCAGCCTCCTGCTTACATTTCCTGAGACAAGAGGTAGATGGGCTCCAGCTGAGGCATTTACAGTTAGCCTCCTGTTTGCCCTCTGAAATGAAAGTAACAACAGAAACAGGGTAAATAGCCAGTGTTTGTCTCTTATAAATACCTTAATGTAGAGACAAGATGGCGGAGGAATAGATGGACGTGGAGTTCATCTCTTTCCTCAAATACATCAGGAATTCACCTTTAGACACATAAACACCTGCAGAACATCAGCAGAGTGAGCAGGAGTATCTGAACGCCCGAGAAGAATATATAGAACCACGCAAAACTCAATAGGATGAAAGAAGTAGGAGCAAAAGAGGAGAGTAAGTAGGACTGGACTTGCCCGTGGCAGGTGGGGGAACTGAAGCAGGAGTCTGATCCCCACATCAGGGCAATTGTTTGGGACAGAGAAGAAACATTTGAGGCTGAGAGTGAAGCAGCTGATCTATAACAGTCTAAATGGAAGAGAATCACACAGACAATCCTTGCCACAGCCATACATACTCCGGAGAGCAATGTGGGTCCCCTAGAAGGCACAATGGCTGGGAGCTGGAGTGTAGGGATTGTGGAGGAATCCAGGGTGAGGTCTGCTGATGACTGTGTGCAGACAGCCCGAGGGGATAGGGAGACAGGAAACTGTAGTGGGAAATGCTTGTGGAGGAAAACCAGGCAGCCATGGAGGCAAGATAATACTGCTGAGTCATGTGTAGAGGGTGGAGCCATCATGTAGCCTCTCTATTCCCATACACCAGCACCGGGCAGCTGAAAAATAGAGAAACTGGCCCTTTAATCACCTGGTGCAGGGAACAGCAGAGTAAGATGCCAGCCAGGGGCCCCTTTAAGTGCCTGAATGGGTGAAGCTACAGAGAAGGGCCAGCCTTCTGATAGGCCTTCTGATCGCCAGCTGCCAGAGGCTAGAAAAAGACTGATAGGGCCATAGCTTCTGCAGCTGAGGCAGTCAGTGTTCCTGCACACGTGGCAACTTCCAGGGTCCCCACGACCCAAGCAGCTGTGCAACCTTCATGCTCAATCCTCACTGGGCAGAGCTGCCACAGGCTAGATAAAGCCCTAATAACACCAGATTCCCTATGACAGCCACCAACACTCCTGCATAGCTGGCATTGCCATGGTCCCCATGATCCAAGCAACCACACCACCCCTGTGCATGATCCCCACTCAAAAGAGTTGCCAGAGGCTAAAAAAATCCTGCTTCCGTGCATGGTGGGTCATTTTGGTCATGTCTGACTCTTTGTGACCCTGTGGACTGTGGCCTGCTAGGTTTCTTTATCCATGGGATTCTCCAGGCAAAAATACTGGAGTGGGTTGCCCTTGAGCACCATATTTCCTACTGTCCTAGCCGCCTGCTACCCTGAGTACCCAGTGCTGCCAGGGCCCCTATGACCTAAGCAACTGTGCTACCTCCACACCTGGCCCTCTCTGGAGTAGACCCAAGTCCCCCAGGGCAGCCTCAGAAGCAAACCCCTGTGGATGACTCATATGCAGAGGTGGAGATAAAACCACAATTGAAACCCAGAGGCAGTACAGCTAAGGAAGAAGACCCAAAACCTTCCCACCAGCTGAACAAGCTGCAGATTAAATCCACACTATCAACTAGGCAGACTAAAGGACAATGACAGTTTCCATAAAAGAAAACGCACTGGTTCTGACAGCTGTATACACTGGAGACAAGGTCACACAGGCGTAGGACCAGATTAGAGTCTGAGCTGCCTCCACAGCAGGTCCAGAGACCAGCCCAGTGTTGGAGGGCATCCTAGGGAGGTGAAGTGGACTGTGATTCCCAGCGAGGGAAAGGACTCTGACAGCCAAGATTCAAGAAAAACACTTATTATTCTTGTATTTTGACTTGTTCCGTTGTTGCTTCTGGATTCTTTTCTTTTTTTTTCATTTTATTTCCTTTTCTCCCTTTACCTCCACTCTGTTGGTGCAGCTGTTGATTTTATTAGTACTATTAAATCTATTTAAGCTTTTTTTAAAATCACACTTTTAATTTATTTTACATACTTTTGCCTCTACAATAGCCTTTCATGGTTCTGTGGGGTTTTCCTATTTTTCTTTTGTTTTCTTTTTATTTTTCTCCACTTTTTAAATTTTTAAAAATTATTATTATTTTCTTACACTCTTTTGTTTGTTTTTTTTCTACTCTTCTTTTCTCATTATAATCTTGAATATATATAAATCTTCACCTACCTCTATTTAATTTTGCATTTTTATTCTTTCTTTCCCTCACATATTTGTTAGTTTGCTTTGTTTTCACTGCTTTTTTTTTCCCAGTTGCCACCCTACTATAGCTTTTTTTTTTTAATTTGTGCTTTAGTTATTTTTGTTTTTAACAGGTGGATATCATTTTTTATTTCCTTCGTTCACTGGGTCAAAATATTGTACTTTATTACTATTATTATTTTGACTGTTCTGGTATTGTTAATCCTTGGAAGGAAAGTTATGACCAACCTAGACAGCATATTAAAAAGCAGAGACATTATTTTGTCAGCAAAAGTCCATCTAGTTTCCAGTGGTCATGTATGGATGTGAGAGTTGGACTATAAAGAAAGCTGAACGCAGAAGAATTGATGCTTTTGAACCATGGTGTTGGAGAAGACTCTTGAGAGTCCCTTGGGCTGCAAGGAGATCCAACCAGTCCATCCTAAAGGAAATCAGTCCTGGCTGTTCATTGGAAGGACTAATGTTGAAGCTGAAACTTCAATATTTTGGCCACCTGATACAAAGAGCTGACTCATTTGAAAATACCCTGATGTAGGGAAAGACTGAAGGCAGGAGGAAACGGGGACAACAGAGGATGAGATAGTTAGATGGCATCACCAACTCAGTGGATATGAGTTTGGGTAAACTCTAGGAGTTGGTGATGGACAGGGAAGCCTGGCGTGCTGCAGTTCTTGGGGTTGCAAAGAGTCAGACAAGACTGAGCGACTGAACTGACCTGAACAGTACATGTGTATATTCCATTACTTTAGTTATTATTTGCCTGATTTTGTAATTGCCATTTGCCTTAAGTGTGACTTTTGTTTCTTGTTTTTGTGTTTGTTTTAATCCCATTTAATGCCACAACGTGGAGAAGGCAACGGCAACCTACTCCAGTACTCTTGCCTGGAAAATCCCATGGATGGAGGAGCCTGGTAGGCTGCAGTCCATGTGGTCGCAAAGTCAGACACGACTGAGCGACTTCACTTTCACTTTTCACTTTCATGCATTGGAGAAGGAAATGGCAATCCACTCCAGTGTTCTTGCCTGGAGAATCCCAGGGACGGGGGAGCTTGGTGGGCTGCAGTCTATGGGGTCGCACAGAGTCGGACATGACTGAAGCGACTTAGCAGCAGCAGCAGCAGCAGCAATGCCGTAACAAACCACCTATGGAATCTCTGCTCCCCAGCCAGAGATCACGCCCTGAGCCTTTGGAGTAGGAGTGCTGGAGTCCAAGACCCTAGACTAACAAAGAATTCCTAACCCTAGGGAGGATTCTTCTGCCTCAGAAGAAGTCTCCTGTTGATTTCTTCTAGAGTATTTTTAATTTCAGTAATTGTGTTGCTTGTATCTGTTCGTTTATTCTTTATTTCTTCTAGGTCTTTGTTAGTTGATTCTAGCATTTTCTCTATTCTATTTTTGAGGTTTTGGATCATCTTTACTATCATTATTCTGAATAGTTTTTCAGTAGTTTGCCTATATCCTCTTCATTTATAAGGACTTATGTGTTTCTAGGTTCTTCCTTAATTTGCACAGTATTTCTCTCTCTTTTAATCTTTTTTTTTTTTTTTAAGCTTATTATGTTTGAGCTCTCCTTTTCTCAGGCTTTGAGTTTGAATTCTATCTTCCTTTTGGTTTCTGCTTTCATGAGTTTGGTTCAGTGGTTTCTGTAAACTTCATGTTGAGTGTGATTTGTGCTTGTATTCTGGTGGGAGGAGGTGACTTTTGTGTGTGTGTGTGTGTGTTTTTTTTTCCTCTCATGGGCAGGGCTGTGTGAGGTGGTAATCCTGTCTGCTGATGACTGTGTTTGTATTTTTGTCTTATTTATTGTTCAAGAGACATCCTGCACAGGGTACTGTTGGCAGTTGTGTGCTACTCGGTGTTGTATACAACTGGTGGCCTTTGTGTAGTTCAGTTCAGTTCAGTTGCTCAGTCGTGTCCGACTCTTTGTGAGCCCATGAATCGCAGCCCGCCAGGCCTCCCTGTTCATCACCATCTCTCGGGGTTCACACAGACTCACATTCATCGAGTCCGTGATGCCATCCAGCCATCTCATCCTCGGTCGTCACCATCTCCTCCTGCCCCCAATCCCTCCCAGCATCAGAATCTTTTCCAATGAGTCAACTCTTCACATGACGTGGACAAAGTACTGAAGTTTCAGCTTCAGCATCATTCCTTCCAAAGAAATCCCAAGGCTGAACTCCTTCAGAATGGACTGGGGGATCTCCTTGCAGTCCAAGGGACTTTCAAGAGTCTTCTCCAACACCACAGTTCAAAAGCATCAAGTCTTCGGCACTCAGCCTTCTTCACAGTCCAACTCTCACATCCATACATGACCACAGGAAAAACCATAGCCTTGACTAGATGGACCTTAGTCGGCAAAGTATGTCTCTGCTTTTGAATATGCTATCTAGGTTGGTCATAACTTTTCTTCAAAGGAGCAAGTGTCTTTTAATTTCATGGCTGCAGCACCATCTGCAGTGATTTTGGAGCCCCCAAAAAAGTCTGACACTGTTTCCACTGTTTCCCCATCTATTTCCCATGGCGTGATGGGACCAGATGCCATGATCTTCGTTTTCTGAATGTTGAGCTTTAAGGCAACTTTTTCACTCTCCTCTTTCACCTTCATCAAGAGGCCCTTTTAGCTCCTCTTCACTTTCTGCCATAAGGGTGGTGTCATCTGCATATCTGAGGTGATTGATATTTCTCCCGGCAATCTTGATTCCAGCTTGTGTTTCTTCCAGTCCAGCATTTCTCATAATATACTCTGCATATAAGTTAAATAGGCAGGGTGACAGTATACAGCCTTGACATACTCCTTTTCCTATTTGGAACCAGACTGTTGTTTCATGTCCAGTTCTAACTGTTGCTTCCTGACCTGCATATAGATTTCTCAAGAGGCAGGTCAGGTGGTCTGATATTCCCATCTCTTCCGGAATTTTCCAAGGTTTCTTGTGATCCACACAGTAAAAGGCTTTGGCATAGTCAATAAAGGAGAAAGATGTTTTTCTGGAACTCTCTTGCTTTTTCCATGATCCAGCAGATGTTGGCAATTTGATCTCTGGTTCCTCTGCCTTTTCTAAAGCCAGCTTGAATATCAGGGAGTTCACAGTTCACGTATTGCTGAAGCCTGGCTTGGAGAATTTTGAGCATTCCTTTACTAGCATGTGAGATGAGTGCAATTGTGCGGTAGTTTGAGCATTTTTGACATTGCCTTTCTTTGAGATTGGAATGAAAACTGACCTTTTCCAGTCCTGTGGCCACTGCTGAGTTCTCCAAATTTGCTGGCATATTGAGTGCAGCACTTTCACAGCATCATCTTTCAGGATTTGAAATAGCTCAACTGGAATTCCATCACTTCCACTAGCTTTGTTCATAGTGATGCTTTCTAAGGTCCACTTGACTTCACATTCCAAGATGTCTGGCTCTAGATGAGTGATCACATCATCATGATTATCTGGGTCTTGAAGATCTTTTTGTACAGTTCTTCCGTGTATTCTTGCCATCTCTTCTTAATATCTTCAGCTTTTGTTAGGTCCATACCATTTCTGTTCTTTATCGAGCCCATCTTTGCATGAAATGTTCCCTTGGTATCTCTAATTTTCTTGAAGAGATCTCTAGTCTCTCCCATTCTGTTCTTTTCCTCTATTTCTTTGCATTGATCTCTGAAGAAGGCTTTCTTATCCCTTCTTGCTATTCTTTGGAACTCTGCATTCAGATGCTTATATCTTTCCTTTTCTCCTTTGCTTTTTGCCTCTCTTCTTTTCACTGCTATTTGTAAGGCCTCCCCAGACAGCCATTTTGCTTTTTTGCATTTCTTTTCCATGGGGATGGTCTTGATCCCTGTCTCCTGTACAATATCACAAACCTCATTCCATAGTTCTTCAGGCACTCTATCTATCAGATCAAGGCCCTTAAATCTATTTCTCACATCCACTGCATAATCATAAGGGATTTGATTTAGGTCATACCTGAATGCTCTGTCAGTTTACCCTACTTTCTTCAATTTCAGTTTGAATTTGGCAATAAAGAGTTCATTTTCTGAACCACAGTCAGCTCCTGGTCTTGTTTTTGTTGACTGTATAGAGTTTCTCCATCTTTGGCTGCATAGAATAGAATCAATCTGATTTCAGTGTTGACCATCTGGTGATGTCCATGTGTAGAGTCTTCTCTTGTGTTGTCGGAAGAGGGTGTTTGCTATGACCAGTGCATTTCCTTGGCAAAACTCTGGTCTTTGCCCTGCTTCATTCCGCATTCCAAGGCCCAATTTGCCTGTTACTCCAGGTCTTTCTTGACTTCCTACTTCAGCATCCAGTCCCCTAGAATAAAAAGGACATCTGTTTTGGGTGTTAGTTCTGAAAGGTCTTCTAGGTCTTCATAAAACCGTTCCACTTTGGCTTCTTCAGCGTTACTGGTTGGGGCATAGACTTGGATTACTGTGATATTGAATGGTTTGCCTTGGAAACGAACAGAGATCTTTCTGTCATTTTTGAGATTCCATCCAAGTACTGCATTTTGGACTCTTTTGTTAACCATGATGGCTACTCCGTTTCTTCTGAGGGATTCCTGCCCACAGTAGTAGATGTAATGGTCATCTGAGTTAAATTCACCCATTCCAGTCCATTTTAGTATGCTGATTCCTAGAATGTCGACATTCACTCTTGCCATCTCTTGTTTGACCACTTCCAATTTGCCTTGATTTATGGACCTGACATTCCAGGTTCCTATGCAATATTGCTCTTTACAGCATTAGATCTTGCTTCTATCACCAGTCACATGCACAACTGGGTATTGTTTTTGCTTTGGCTCAATCCTTCATTCTTTCTGGAGTTATTTATCCACTGATCTCCAGTAGCATATTGGCCACCTACTGACCTGGGGAGTTCCTCTTTCAGTATCCTATCATTTTGCCATTTCATGCTGTTCATGGGTCTCAAGGCAAGAATACTGAAGTGGCTTACCATTCCATTCTCCAGTGGACCACGTTCTGTCAGACTTCTCCACCATGATCCACCTATTTTGGGTTCCCCTGCAGACATGGCTTGGTTCATTGAGTTAGACGAGGCTGTGTTCCTAGTGTGATTAGATTGACTAGTTTTCTGTGAGTATGGTTTCAGTGTGTCTGCCCTCTGATGCCCTCTTGCAATACCTACCATCTTACTTGGGTTTCTCTTACCTTGAGCGTGGGGTATCTTTTCACGGCTGCTCCAGCAAAGCACAGCTGCTATTTCTTACCTTGAATGAGGGGTATCTCCTTACCGCCGCCTTCCTGACCTTCAATGTGGGATAGCTCTCTAGGCCCTCCTGCTCCTGCACAGCCACCGCTCCTCGGTTTGATCCTCCCGCCGCCAGCCCTCTCCTCAGATGCAGGGTAGCTCCTCTCAGCCGTTCCTGCAGCGTCGCAGACTGGTACTCTAGGCTGCTGCCCCTGACCTTGGACGTGGGGTAGCTCCTCTCGGCCGTGCTTAGTGCGCTGGCCGGCTCCGCCGCCAGGCGCTGGCCCAGCTCTAGCAGCTGTCCACTGATCCAAAACCTCAAAAATAGAATGGAGAAAATGCAAGAATCAACTAACAAAGACCTAGAAGAAATAAAGAATAAACGAACAGATACAAGCAACACAATTACTGAAATTAAAAATACTCTAGAAGAAATCAACAGGAGACTTCTTCTGAGGAAGAAGAACAGATAAGGGAACTGGAAGACAGAATGGTGGAAATAACTGCTGAAGGGCAGAATAAAGTAAAAGAATGAAAAGAACTGTGGATAGATTCAGAGACCTCTGGGATAATATTAAATGCACCAATATTTGAATTACAGGTGTCCCAGAAGGAGAAGAAAAAAAGAAAGTGTATGAGAAAAATTTTGAAGAGATATAGTTGAAAAATTCCCCAACATGGGAAAGGAAATAGTCAATTAAATCCAAGAAACACAGAGTCCTGAGAGGGTAACAGATAGGGAGGTGTCAACTAAAAACTGGCACTTACCAAGGGCATTGCCAATAAGTGAACAAAAAGACATTTGCCATCTGCCTCTATGGAGACTGAACCCCATGCTGATTCAGCTGTTGACCTTCAACAACTCCTAGGGGGGGCGGGGGGGTTCAAGGTGGATTGAGGCACTCTGTGGTCCAGGGAATCTAGAGGGACAGGTCTTTAGATAGTTGGATGTTTTTAGAAACAGACATTATGATCTCAATCCTTGCATCTCCTCATATCTAGATAAGCACTTCAGATCTAAAGACACATATAGACTGAAAGTGAGAGGATGGAAAAATATATTTCATGTAAACAGAAATCAAAAGAAAGTTGGAGTAGCAATCTTCATATCAGACAAAATAGACCTTAAAATAAAGAATAGTACAAGAGATAAGGAAGGATACTACATACTGATCAAAGGATCAATACAAGAGGAAGACGAACAACTGTTAATATGTATGTACTCAACATAGGAGCACTTCAATACATAGGACAAACACTAACAGACATAAAATGAGGAAGTGACAGTAACACAATAATATTAGGAGACTTTAACACCCCCTTACACAAATGGACAGATCATCAAAACAGAAAATTAATAAGGAAACACAAGCCATAAATGACACATTAGACCAGATGGATCTCATTGATATTTTCAGGACATTCCATCCAAATGCAGAAGAATACACCTTCTTCTCATGTGCACATGGAAATTCTCCAGGATAGACCACATCTTAGGTCACAGATCAAGCCTCAGTAAATTTAAGAAAATTGAAATCATAGCAAGCATCTTTTCCGACCACAAAACTATGAGATTAGATATCAACCAGAAGAAAAAAAAATTGTAAAAACACAAACACATGAAATTAAACATTACATTTCAAAATAAACAGGTTACTGAAAAAAATCAAAAGGGAAATAAAAAAAATTCTAGAAACAAATGACAATGAAAACATGACAACTGAAAACCAGCAATAACAACAACAACAAAACAACCAAAGTTGGCAGAAAGAAAGAAATTGTAAAGATCAGAGCAGAAATAAGTGAAAGAGAAATGATAGAAACAATAGTCAAGATTAATAAAACTAAAAGCTGGCTCTTTGAGAAGATAAACAAAATTACAAGCCTTTAGCCAGATTCATCAAGAAAAAGAAGAATCTAATCAATAAAATTAGAAATGAAAAAGGAAAAGTTACAACAGACATTCAGTTCAGTTCAGTTCAGTCACTCAGTCGTGTCCCCATTAATTGCAACCCCATGCATCTCTGTGACCCCATGAATTGCAGCACGCCAGGCCTCCCTGTCCATCACCAACTCCCGGAGTTCACTCAGACTTGCGTCCATCGAGTCAGTGATGCCATCCAGCCATCTCATCCCCTGTCGTCCCCTTCTTCTCCTGCCCCCAATCCCTCCCAGCATCAGAGTATTTTCCAATGAGTCAACTCTTCTCATGAGGTGGCCAAAGTACTGAAGTTTCAGCTTTAGCATTTTTCCTTCCAAAGAAATCCCAGGGCTGATTTCCTTCAGAATGGACTGGTTGGATCTCCTCGCAGTCCAAGGGACTTTCAAGAGTCTTCTCCAACACCACAGTTCAAAAGCATCAATTCTTTGGTGCTCAGCTTTCTTCACAGTCAAACTCTCACATCCATACGTGACTACTGGAAAAACCATAGCCTTGACTAGATGGAAATACAAAGGATTATAAGAGACTATTATGAGCAATTAAGTGGAAAAGCTATCTTAAAACTCAACATTCAAAAAACTAAGATCATGGCATCCAGTCCCATCCCTTCATGGAAAATAGATGGGGAAACAGTGGAAACAGTGACAGATTTTATTTTCTTGGGCTCCAAGATCACTTCAGATGGTGACTACAGCCATGAAATTAAAAGACACTTGCTCCTTGGAAGAAAAGCTATGATCAACCGAGACAGCATATTAAAAAGCAGAGACATTACTTTGCCAACAAATGTCTGTCAGTCAAAGCTATGGTTTTTCCAGTAGTCATGTATGGATGTGAGAATTAGACAATAAAGAAAGCTGAGTGCTGAAGAATTGATGCTTTAGAACTGTGGTGTTGGAGAAGACACTTGAAAGTCCCTTAGACTGCAAGAAGAACAAACCAGTCAATCCAAAGAAAATTAGTCCTTGAATATTCTTTGCAAGGACTGATGCTGAAGCTGAAGCTCCAATACTTTGGCTACCTGATGTGAAGAACTGACTCCTTGGAAAATACCCTGATGCTGGGAGGGATTGAAGACAGGAGGAGAAAGAGACAACAGAAGATGAGATGTTTGGATGGCATCATCAACTCGATGGACATGAGTTTGAACAAGCTCTGGGAGTTGGTGATGGACAGGGAAGCCTGCAATCTATGGGGGTCACAAAGAGTCGGACACAACTGAGTGACTGAACTGAACAGAACTAATATGGCAATAAAATGGACAGCCTGAAAGAAATGGACCAATTCCTAGAAAAATCCAATCTTTTAAGACTGAACCAAGAAGAAACAGAAATTATGAACAAGCCAATTATAAACACTGAAATTGAAACTGTGATCAAAAAATCTCCCCAAAAACAAAAGTCCAGGGCTAGATGGCTTCACAGGTGAATTCTATCATACATTCAGAAAAAAAGTAATCCCTATCCTTCTAAAACTCTTCCAAATAGTTGCAGAGGAAGGAACACTTCAAACAACTTCTGAGGCCAGAATCACCCTCATACTAAAACCTAGCAAAGAAAATATAAAAAGAGAAAATTACAAACAAATATCATTGATGAACATAGATGCAAAAATCCTCAACAAAATCCTAACAAACAGAATTCAACAACACATTAAAAAGCTCATACAACATGATCAAGTTGGGTTTATCCAAGGGATACAAGGATTATTAAACATAAACCAATCAATGTGATACACCGTACTAACAAATTGAAAGTTAAAAAACATATAATCTCAATAGATTCAGAAAAAGCCTTTGACAAAATTCAGCACCCATTTAGCATTTTTAAAAATTTCTTTAAAAATGGGCATAGCAAGAACCTACCTCAACATAGTAAAGACCATATATAATAAACCCATAACAAACATTATTCTCAATGGTAAAAAATGAAAATATTCCCTCTAAGATCAGGAAAAAGACAAGGGTGCCCACCCTCACTACTATTATTCAATGTAGTTTTGGAAGTCCTTGCTACAGCAATTGGAGAAGAAAAGGAAATAAAAGGAATCCAGGTCAGGAAAAAAAGAAGTAAAATTCTCACTGTTTGCAGATAACATGATACTGAGAGAGAAATTCTTAGGTTGATAAGAAGTCCAGGGTCCCTGAGGAGGAAAAAGGGGTCTGGGGCTCTTGAGAAGGAAAAAGAACAAGCTTTTTTTCTACATTCCTTCATCTTAATCACATAAAACCTTTTTTTTTCTTTAAACCCAGAGCTGATGATTACACAGCTAAAGCTACTCATCTTAAACACTCTACCAATGATTACATAATAACAATGTATCTTGCTTGGGGACATGTTTCTCCTTCTCAGGAACCTTCTGAATAATCCTGTCATCTTAAAATGTATATTATGGAAGTGGGTTTGGTAAGATCTTTCTATTGTTACTTCTAATCTTATTAATTTAGGGTGTATGTTGTGGGAATGGGTCTGGTAAGTGTATATAAGGCCTTGATGAGACTAGTGAGGGAGGCACTCTCCACCCCCTTCTGATGTCTGTGTCAGAAGATTTCTCTGTACTTTTTCACTTTAATAAAACTGCTCCACAAAAACTCTGAGTGATCAAGCCTAGTCCCTGGTCCTGAAGCTAAATTTTCTTCTTTGGAGATCACAAATCTGACATAGTTCACCATAAGCTATCAGTTGGAGAAGGCGATGGCACCCCCACTCCAGTACTCTTGCCTGGGAAATCCCATGGACAGAGGAGCCTGGTAGGCTGCAGTCCATGTGGTCGCAAAGTCAGACACGACTGAGCGACTTCCCTTTCACTTTTCACTTTCATGCACTGGAGAAGGAAATGGCAACCCACTCCAGTGTTCTTGCCAGGAGAATCCCAGGGACGAGGGAGCCTGGTGGGCTGCCGTCTATGGGGTTACACAGAGTCGGACACGACTGAAGTGACTTAGCAGCAGCAGCAGCAGCAAGCTATCAATGCTATATGTAGAAAACCCTAAAAAAAAAAATCAGAAAATTATTAGAGGTGGTCAGTGAATTAGCAAAGTCACAAGATACAAAATTAACACAGAAATCACTTGCATTCTTATATACTAATAATGAAAAATCAATCAAAAAGGAATCAATCTCATTCACCATTGCAAGAAAAAGAATAAAATATTTAGGAATAAACCTACCTAAAGAGACAAAAGAGCTGTATGACCTGGAGGGATGGTATGGGGAGAGAGGTAGGAGGGGGTTCAGGATGGGGAACACGTGTACGCCCATGGCAGATTCATGTTGAGGTGTGGCAGAACCAATACAATATTGTAAAGTAATTAGCCTCCAATTAAAATAAATAAATTTAAATTAAAAAAAATTATGAGAAACTGATGAAAGAAATTAAAGATGACAAACAGATGGAGAGATATTCCATGTTCCTAGGTTGGAAGAATCAATATTGTGAAAATGATTATACTACCAAATACAATCTACAGATTCCATGTGATACCTATTAAATTACCAATGACATTTTCCACAGAACTAGGAAAAAATTTCACAGTTGATATGGAAAAAAACCCCAATTAGCCAAAGCAATCTTGAGGAAGAAGAATGGAGCTGGAGGAATCAAGCTTCCTGACTTCACACTATACTACAAAACTGCAGTCTTCAAGACAGTATGGTACTGGCACAAAAGCAGAAATATAGACCAAGGAAACCAGATAGAAAGCTCAGAGATAAATCCACACATCTGTTGGTACCTTACTTTTGACAAAGGAGGCAAGAATATACAAATGGAGAAAAGACAGTCTCTTCAATAAGTGGTGCTGGGAAAACTGGACAACTATGTAAAAGAATGAAATTAGAACACTTCCTAACACCATACATAAAGATAAACTCAAAATGCATTCAGTTCAGTCGCTCAGTTTTGTCTGACTCTTTGTGACCCCATGGACTGCAGCATGCCTGGCCTCCCTGTCCATCACCAACTCCTGGAGTTTACTCAAACTCAGGTCCATTGTGTTGGTGATGCTATCCAACCATCTCACCCTCTGTCATTCCCTTCTCCTCCTGCCTTCAATCTTGACCAGCATCAGAATCTTTTCAAATGAGTCAGTTCTTCTCATCAAATGGCCAAAGTATTGGAGTTTTAGCTTCAACATCAGTCCTTCCAATGAACACCCAGGACTGATCTCCTTTAGGATGGACTGATTGGACCTCCTTGCAGTCCAAGGGACTCTCAAGAGTCTTCTCCAACACCACAGTCCAAAAGCATCAATTCTTCGGTGCTCAGATTTCTTTACAATCCAACTCACATCCATACCTGACTACTGGAAAAACCATAACCTTGACGAGATGGACCTTTATTGGCAAAGTAATATCTCTGCTTTTCAATATGCTGTCTAGGTTGGTCATAACTTTTCTTCCAAAGAGTAAGCGTCTTTTAATTTCATGGCTGCAGTCACCACCTGCAGTGATGTTGGAGCCCAAAAACATGAAGTCTGACACTGTTTCCACTGTTTCCCCATCTATTTTACATAAAGTTATGGGACCAGATGCCATGATCTTAGTTTCCTGGATGCTGTGTTTTAAGCCAACTTGTTCACTCTCCTCTTTCACTTTCATCAAGAGGCTCTCAAGAAACACCTGGAGTAACAGGCAAATTTGGCCTTGGAGTACAGAATGAAGCAGGGCAAAGGCTCATAGAGTTTTGCCAAGAGAATGCACTGATCGTAGAAAACACTGTCTTCCAACAACACAAGAGAAAACTCTACACATGGACATCACCAGATGGTCAACACTGAAATCAGACTGATTTTATTCTTTGCAGCCAAAATGCATTAAAGATCTAAATGTAAGACCAGAAACTATAGAACTCTTAGAGGATAACATAGGCAAAACACTACTAGATGACATAAATCAAAGCGAGATCCTCTATGACTAACCCCTAGGTATTGGAAATAAAAATAAATAAGTGGGATCTAATTAAATTGAAAAGCTTTTGCACAGCAAAGGAAACTATAAACAAGGTGAAAAGAAAACCCTCAGAATGGGAGAAAATAATAGCAAGGGAAACAATTGACAAAGGATTAATTTTCAAAATATACAAGCAGCTCATACATCTCAATACCAGAAAAACAAATAATCCAATCAAAAAGTGGGGGAAAGACCTAAACAGACACTTCTCTAAAGAAGACATACAGATAGCTAAAAAACACATGAAAAGATGCTCAACATCACTCATTATTAGAGAAATGAAAATCAAAACTACAATGAGAGATCACTTCACACTGATCAGAATGGCCTTCATTAAAAGTCTACAAACAATAAATGCTGGAGAGGTTGAGGAGAAAAGGAAACCCTCTTGCACTGTTGGCAGCAATATAAATTGACATAGCCACTGTCTTTCACTATGGAAGACAGTATGGAGAGTCCCTTAAAAACAGAATAAAACCACCATACGACCCAGCAATTCCACTACTAGGCATATACCCTGATGAAACCAAAGTTGAAAAAGACACATGTATCCCAGTGTTCACTGCGGCACTATTTACAGCAGCTAGAACATGGAAGCAACCTAGATGTCCATTGAGAGACGAATGGATAATGAAACTTTGGTACATATATACAATGGAATATTACTCAGCCATAAAAAGGAATGAATTTTATTTTTTTAATACTTCATTCTACGTTACAATACTGTATTTGTTTTGCCACACATTGACATGAATCAGCCACAGGTGTACACGATCTCCCAATGTCAATTTTAATCAGTTCTATTGAGGTGGATGACCCTAGAGCCTATTATTTATACAGAGTAAAGTAAGTGAGAAAGAGAAAGGTAAATATCATATACTAACTCATATATATGGAATTTAGAAAGATGGTACTGATGAAATTTTACGCAGGGCAGCAGCAGAAACACAGACATAGAGAACAGACATGTGGACATGGCAGGGCAGGGAGGAAGGAGGGGGTGAGCTGTATGAAGAGAGTAACATGGAAACTTACATTACCATGTGTAAAATAGACAGCCCATGGGAACTTGTTGTGTGACTCAGGAAACTCAGACAGGTGGTCTATAACAACCCAGAGGGGTGAGATGGGGAGGGAGATGGGAGGGAGGCTTAAGAGGGAGGGGACATATGTATACCCGTGGCTGATTCATGTTTAAATTTGGCAGAAACCAAAATTATGTAAAGCAATTACCCCTCAACTAAAAAATAAATAAAACACACACACACCTTAAGGTAACAGTCATGGCAAGGACAAAGAGGGAAAAAGCCTGTTTGAGTAAAGGATTAAGAGATCTCCTTTCCAGGACAAGGGAGATACCACACAAGCCCAGAATGGCTCCTTGTGGGTCAAAAGTCAAGTTAGAATGCCTGGCCATAATGAGTCTTGCTCCTCCCAGAAGCCTTCACTTTGAGATCTATTTTGGCTGAGGGGTACATATGCACCCCAGGGGAGGGACCCAGGGTGGGTCAGGTGTGAAAAAAGAAATCAGATAATTGGCCTGAAGGAAGACAAAGGCCTAGAAGAACTGATCTATATAAATGACTTAACTTCCTCTTTACCATGCTCCTCCTCTCTAGGGCCCTTCCTGGATATATTTTGCAAGACTCCCCACAGTCTTTCTCTCAAAGTGTGCATCTCTGCCTTGCTTCTGTCTTAACTAAACAAACTGCTTCTTTGTGTGCACTCCCACTTGTTGTTGTGCTATGTCTCTCATAACATACTTTGTACCTGCATTTACAGTTTCTGCCTCTGTGATAAATGCATTTTTCATTGGGGGCAAAGATCCATGGAAAAATAGCTCCCAGCCTCTAGACCAGCAAGGGCTAGTGGCTGGGATTTCTGGTTCTCATCCAGTATATCCAGGTTCAATTCCTGGGCAGGAAATTAAGATCTCAATTCATGCACTGCTTGCTGCTGCCTCATTGAAATCAATATCACTTAACCATCTATTCTGTTCTAGCATTTTTAAGGGATTTAAGTTCTCTTTGCATTGAAGAGTGAAGTACTCACAGCAAGAGAGACCAACCCAGAAAAATATTCCAGTTATGTTACATTTGAATGCTTCAGAGATGAACAAGAAAAGCATTATTATGGACTGAATGTTTCTGTACCCACCAAATTCACATGTTAAAATTCTAACCCCTGATATGATGATATTAGGAGGTAGGGCTTTTGCTGGGTTATCAGGTCATAAGGTGGAGCCCTCATGAATAAGATTCATGTCCTGTACCTTTGAGGTTCTTTGGCCTAAGAATTAAATTGATGTGAGTCAGATTAATAAGAGAATATCAAACAAAAGTTGTATACATGGGACAGACCCAGGAAATCTGAGGAACTCAAACAAATGATTGAAGTCCTCACTTTAAATACCATCTTCAATCAAAAGTAACAAAGGATTTGGGCAGCAGGAAGTAGGGGTAGATGTTTGGAACTTCCAAGGGGTGGCAGACAGTTGACATGGAAATGGAAATGTAAATATTTTGTAAACAAGTATTTGTTGGGACAGGCAGGGACAGTGCACTGGTTGATGAATAAGGAATCAGTCCCTGGCTCCTTACTTCTTGAATGATAGACTTTGCTGCAGCTGTGAGAACACCTTTGAAACAGATAACCCTATTTCTCCAGTAAAATGTTTAAGATACCTAAAGAAGTCACTGGGTTTCCCAGGGAAGTAAGGCATTATGACTCTCTGCATTAGCTTAGGACATGACCACAAGTTTTATTGATCACAGAGGCTGCATATCTTCCCCAGGCAAAGCTGCATGCATGCTGTTCACCCTATCCTATTCAGTCCTACTTCTCCAACACTGAGAAAATGGCCTGACACATGATTTGTTACTTAGTCCAAGGTTGCTCTGTTCACTGCACAAGAAGCCAATAAATCTGAAGGATGATTCTCCTTATGCCCTCAATCTTTCCCAGCATCAGGGACTTTTCCAGTGAGTCACCTGTTCACATCAGGTGACCAAAATACTGGAGTTTCAGCTTTAGCACTAGTCCTTCCAATGAGTATTCAGGGTTGATTTCCTTTAAGATTGACTGGTTTGATCTCCTTGCTGTCCAAGACTCTCAGAAGTCTTTTCCAGCACCACAGTTCAAAGGCATCAATTCTTTGGTGCTCTGACTTGTTTATGGTCCAGCTCTTCCAACTGTGTGTGACCACTTCTCAGGGCCACCTATTAATAGCTACAACAAAAATAAGAGATTAACACATCCTTCCAAAGGCTGGCCCTTCCTGGATATATTTTGCAAGACTGAAGACCCTTTTTACTTCCTCACTGCCTCTCCCTCTCTATTCTGCCTTCAGTTCTTCATTGCTTCTCTCTCTCTGACTCTTTAAGAGACCCTGGCATCAGACCCCAACAAAATGGATATTTTAAGATATTAGCCTGCCATCTTCTCAGTCAGCCAGCTTTCCGAATAAAGTCATATTACTTGCCTCAACAACTGGTCCCTCGGACTCACTGGCCTCTTGTGTGACAAGCAGAGTGAGCTTAGACTATCCACCCTATGTACAATAAAGGCATTGATCCTTTACTTGACAGAGAGATGTGGAGAAGAGTGTGGCCAGGAGAAGCCCCTTCTCTCCATTTCTAACTATAAATGAAATGGGTCAGGAGTGACGCATCTCCTAAGGACATTAAGGAAATCTATCTGACTCACATGGGGTCGCAAAGAGTCAGACACAACTGAGCAACTGAACTGAACTGAACTGATCTGACTCACATGTGTTTCAAGGGGTTGGGGAGTGTGGGATGGGCAGGTCCTGGTTCTGGGTCTCACAGGTGGGCTCCCTGGTGCTGCATTTCCCTCTCTGGGTGTTCATGACTATGGCTAACAAACAAGGACTGGGCCAGTTACCATACCCACCTGGGTCCCAGGCATGAGAATGGCGGCAGCATCTGGCCTTTAGGAGCAAGCATGGCGGGACACATTGGCTTCTCCCTACAATTTTTTCTCACAGTAAGTCCTTAAAGAAAACTACCATTTGGAACCCAAAGAACTAGCCACTTGTCACCCACGCACTTTTCACTTTCCCATACTGCAAGATGCATCGGGGCAAATATGTTGCATGAGGAAAAGGCATCTGGCAGGATTTGTCATGGGCACTTATCCCCAGGTCACCATCACAACCACCACTGGCCAGAGAGGGTGAGAAGCTACAGCTGAGGCAGGAACGCATGTGCAAAGGCCTCTGAGCCAAGCTTGAGAAAACAGGAGACCTGGGGAGGGTCAGTGCCTGCAACAGTCTGGGTATTGGCCTGGCCTAGTTGCTCTGGGTAGAAGGAAATGGCAACCCACTTCAGTACTCTTGCCTGGAGGACCCACTGGACAGAGGAGCCTGGTGCAGAGTCAGACATGACTGAGTGACTGACACACACACACACACAGTTGCTCTGGATCCCACAGTTTGAGTCAGGTTTTGTCCCATTTTAGGGGAACTATTGGAGAAGGCAATGGCAACCCACTCCAGTGTTCTTGCCTGGAGAATCCCAGGGATGGGGGAGCCTGGTGGGCTGCTGTCTATGGGGCTGCACAGAGTTGGACATGACTGAAGCGACTTCGCAGCAGCAGCAGCAGCAGGAAACAAATAGCAGTACCCTAGTGCACCAGCATTAACAGGTCATAAGCATGACCTGCAACTCTAAAGCCTTGACTGTTACCAAGAAAGTCATCTGAGCACAGACTTCAGTACATCCCACCCCCGAACCCTGCTGGGTCTCCAGGAAAGGTGCACTTTCAGCTGGACTCACAACTTCCTCTGTTGTTACATAGGGCTGAATATTGACTGCAGACATTTGATTCCAATTTAATTATCTTTTCCAAGTGCAGCTTGGGTTTGACAGACATCAGGAAAGGCGAGTTAATCACAGGCATCTGCTCATTAGCATATTCTTCCCTTAATAACCGCGGTGCTCCCACTGCAGCTGTGCCGGCCCCACAGGTGCAGCACGAAGAAGGGGCTCCAGAGGGGCTTCAGGAGGGGCCTCGGTTGCCTGGGGGCTGGCAGAGCTCATTTGGAACTCTTCTCAGGGTCAAGGGAAATGCCCAGGAGTACAGAGACCTACGTCTGCCAGGCTTGAAGAAGAAGTTGTTCCCGATGCCCTTAGGAGGAGGGGGAGGACTCCAGGCCCACCCCCATCTGTATTTGCAACCCCAGGGAGCCCACTTGCCCCTGTTCTCCTGGTGCTGAGGAAAGCCAGCCTCATCAGTTATCCTGTTGCTCCACCTTTGATCTCATGGTTAAAAATCTTTTGATTAAAATACACACACACACACACGCCAGACACAAACACTTTAAAATAGTTTCAAGATATAGAGAACAAACTAGTGGTTTCCACTGAGAAGAGGGGAGGGGCAAGATGGGGGCATGGGATTAAGGTGCAGAGACTACTGGGTTGTCTGTGCTAGGTCGCTTCAGTGTGCCCCACTCTTTGCGATCCCATGGACTATAGCCCCACGCCAGGCTCTTCTGTCCATGGGATTCTCCAGGCGAGAACACTGGAGTGGATTGCCCTGCCCTCTTCCAGGGGATCTTCCCAACCCAGAGATCTAACCGGCCTCAGTTACGACCACTGCATGGCAGGTGAGTTTTTTATCAATAGCACCAGCTGGGAAGCCCCCGTGGAAACTACTATGTATAAAATAAAATAAATTATAAGTGTATACTGAACAGCACAGGGAATATAGCCAACATTTTATAATAATGTTTAATAGAGTATAATGAATACATTCATTCAGTATGTTGTACACCTGAAACTAAATAATACTGTAAATTAAACTATACTTCAATTAAAAATAATCTTCATGTCTGGCTTTTTCCCATATGTTTGGTGATTCCTGGGGCCCCATGTTATCTCTTGCCTGTTCCTCATGGCTACTACAACTGGCCTCCTAACTCCTCATCTAACTTTCTGGTCATCGATTCAATGCCTCATCCTGAAAGTCTTCCTTTCCGTGCCTCACTCCTGTCTCTTGATTCCTTGCTCCTTTAAGGAGTATCTGGGATTTCCCTGATGGTCCAGTGGTTAAGGCTCTGCACTTCCACTGCAGGGGACACAGGTTTGATCCCTGCTTGGCCCCACCTGACCTTCCTGAGCTCATCTGCCATTATCCCACATCCCACACTTGTGGGATGCACAGGGGGTCCTGTTGTTTGGCAACAAGCTACTTGAAGATAGGATGTTTTGATTTACTCATCTTTCCTTCCTCCAGAATGCTGGCACAGCTCTGGGAACACAGAAGGTTCTGAAGCCCATTGGTTGAATGAAGGAATGGATGAACAAACTGCTGGGGTGTTTGTCCACTGCATGAGAGTTAAAAAGTCAAAAAAGAGGGTGGATCCCAGGCTGCTCCCCAGACCCACGGTTCTTGTGAGGATCCCAAACCTCTTCTGGAGAAGGCAATGGCAACCCACTCCAGTACTCTTGCCTGGAAAATTCCATGGACGGAGGAGCCTGGTGAGCTGCCGTCTATGGGGTTGCACAGAGTCAGACATGACTGAAGCGACTTAGAAGCAGCAGCAGCAGCAGCAGCAAACCTCTTCATTAGCCATGTTACCTTTTGAACACAATTGCAATAGTTTGCCATGGTTTAGGAAAAGAAAGATAGTCTAAGCTTTTGTAAGTATGGTTTGAAGTCATCCTGGCTGTCACAACAGAAGTATATCCAGTTACCTTAATAATTCCTGGTTTTGGACCAGTTAAATCAACTGGGATAGTTTCATATAATAAAATGTTTACACAATTATTTTAAAAAATGAAATATCTGTATAAACATATGGAAAGATCTCCCAAATTTTATTTGTAATGAACAGAAAGGAACCAAAACAGATGTAAATATACTTCTATTCATAATAATTTAAAGAAGAATATAAATACAGCTAGAAGACTGCCCTGGGATATGACCTCTAAGAGCAGAGGTCACATTTACTTTATACTTTACTGTGCTGTTTTTACTTCTTTTTCTATGACAAATATATTTTACTTTTATAATAATTTTGAAAACTATTTTTAAAGATTCTCTTCTTAGCGAAGAGTATGTGAATAGAATGTAATTATCACCCCAGTAGAATCAGTGTAGGACACAGGGTCCTATCTGACACTGTGACAAGGCAGACTTTAGTTGTTGATGAAGAAACGGCTATGTCTTCTGCATTTGTTTGCCATGGCTACTCCAACAAACTGCTGCACAGTTGGTGGCTTATAGGAGCAGAAGTTTATTCCTCATAGTCCTTGAGGCCAGAAGCATGCAGTTGATTTCACTATTATAAAACCAAGTTGTCAGCAGGTAACCTTCCCTCTGGGGACTCTAGGAAGACTCTCCCCAGTTTGTGATGGCTATTGGCAATCCTTGGCTTGTGCTGCATAACTCCAATGTCTGCTTCCCTTTCCACACCAACTTCTCCTCTTCTGTCTGTAGTTAAGTCTCCCTGTTTCCCCTCTTCTAAAAACATATGCAACTGAACTTAGAGCCCACTCCGTAATCTAAGATAATTTTCTCATCTCTTGTTTGCGTCTCCAAAGACCCTTTTTCAAAAAAGCTAATTATGTACCAGTTACAAGGATTAGGATATGGATATCTTTTGTAAGAGCAGCCATTTTTCAGCCTACCACATCTCCTGTTTTCTAGAGGACAGGCCCAAAGGCATGCATAAAATCATTCATGACTTCCACAAATTTTTAACTGCCTGCTCTATCCAGAAACTACAAAAACTGGGACCATGGACTTCAAGGAGTTTGGAGATCATCATAAAGGGAGTGAGCACAAGTGAACTTTCATAAACTAGCACCCCACCCCAAACTTCCTGGAAAGGGGCAGCTTCTAACTCTAGAGGGATCATGAAAAGGACATCTAATTGAATTAAGGTCATTGCCCCCCGCTTCCAGCACAACAGAAGGTGACCAGGGATTTTTCAGTCATCTAGCAAAGGAAAGTGCAAGAGCTCATCTTGGTTTTTCTGGGGCTAGTCAGTCATTTTCAGCCTAAAGGGGCTTCATGTGCCCAATCATTATTAAAGGGAGCCAGCTACATGCGTGCCCCCCTTCACATCTTCCCATCCTGCACGGGCTGATGCCAAGGTCTAAAAGCCACAAATACTCAGGGCTCATGTAAGTATGGGATTTTTATTTCATCTAAAAAAATCACTGTACTCTTCTGTGTGTGTGGGGGGGAGGGTGAGAGTTCCGAACAGGATCTTATTATATCCCTAGCAACAGTTTGCTGTAAATAACAGTGCCCTGTTGTTTTATTTATGATTAATAGCCCAACGTTCTCACAAAAACATTGCCTTTGTGGGTATCTGGATTTCTTCCCCCCCCCACCAACCCTCGCCCCCCCCGCCCCCCGGCGGCCAGAGTTACCCCCACGCCCCACTAAGACATAGGGCTCGGCCTGGCCTTTGTCCCCCGTTTGCGGCTAGTGGGTCGGCTCCGTCTTCCGGGTTCTGGGCTTACCTGCCCTTGGGGCCCCTTGCCCTCCCCCCCCCTTGTCCTGGGGGGCTGCGCCTGCCTTGGGGGCCTGTTTGGCCGGGGCTGGCCCCCCCGGGCGCCCCCGGGCCTGGCCATCCCGGGCCTGGGGCCGCGGGGCCCCCACCCCCCATTTATGTCCCTCTGGGTCATCGTTCCTGGTTGCTTCTGGTTCCCCCGTGCCGCCCCCCTTACAATCCAGCTTGTACTACAGTGCCTATGATCTTCACGATCTTCTCATTAATTAGAGGGCTAACCCTGGGCACTGTGTACCCTTTTCTCCTTGCTGCCACCATCTTTAGCCTTACCGGGGGTGCCCCCCGCCTTGTGGCACTTCCAAACTCTTATTTTTCATGACTGTACCTGTTTTCACTTGGTCCACCGCCTGACAGGTGGCCCCCTGTCATAGAAGGGGCCTGATCCCTCCTCATGGGGAGAGGTTCGTGCATTTCCCCTTGGGCCCCGCCCTGGTGCCGCTCTTTTCCCCGAGGGTCACCCGTTAGGCTCCTTTGGCCCGCGTCTTGGGCGCTTTCTCCTTCGCCCGTGCCCGCCCGCCCCGGCCGTTCCTAGCCCCGTGCTGCCTTCCCTGCTGGCTGTGCCGTTTTCTTTGAGCTTTTTGGCCGGCCCACCTGAGGGTACCAGTACCGCATCCTCTGGAGTTCCGCCCCTCGGTTCCCCCCTGCCCTCTCGGTTCCCTGTTCTGGCTCCTGTGGGCCCCGCTGTCCCCGCCCCATGCCGGCGCGGCGTGTTCTCCTCTGCTGCCTGGTCCCGCTTTGTCTGCGCTTTCCTGTTTGGCCGGAAAAGGGAGCAATAGATCTATGGGACTGGATCCCGATTCACCTGGTTTTGCCTCTTTGCTTTTTTGTTTCTCTTGTTATAGTGTTGGTTTGCTTGCCCGTCTGGAGAGCCCCCGTGGGCCCCCCCTGGTTTTTGCCCTTCGGTTCCGGCGTTTGTTCTAGTGCCCTCTGGGTCCCCGCCCCGGGGGCTGGTAGCCGACGGTGCCCTCGGGGGGCCCTCGCCGCCGCGGGGGCTGGCGGGCTGGGGCTCCCGCTCTTGCCTTGCCCAGAACAGCACAAATGCCGGGCTATTGGGGGTTTGGCCCTGCCGGGCCTCTCCTATGGCCCGAGTGGGCCGGGTCTATGTTGTCTGCACACCTTTAATTGGCCTTGTGACAGTGCCTACCAGTCTTTGACACCACCCGGAGGTTCTCTTGCTGGCTCTTTCCCGCCCCCCGCCTTGAGGCCACTGGGATTAGGGTTACTGTTTAGATATCCTAGATCATGTGTGCCTTCCCCTTTTGTTTTGGTTGATGTTTCTGTTAATGTCACCCAGATTTTACCTTGTCTTTTTTATTGCACTCTCACATTGTATCGGGCTGAGCGCGGAGCAGTTTGTGGTCCCCGCTTTGTTTGCTCCCCGTCTGAGAGATTGGTATGATGAACGGCATTGCTTACTACCCCTGCCGCCCTTGGCCGCCCGGGCCTGGGACTATTGTTTTGGGTGTGGTTTCCTCCCTTGCCCCCTTCTGCCTCTGTTCCTGCTCGTCCGTGCGTGCCGGTTGTTCTCTGTCTTTAATGTCCGGGTTGGGACACAAGAAGATATTGATTGAGCTTCTGCTCTGTTGTCCCTCGAGTCTTGGAGAGAGGTCCAAGCTTGCCAGATGATTCTGTCTGTTATTCGTGGATCTGGTCCGCCTTTTTTCTGCTTCCGTGGAGATCGCATTTACAGGCATTGGTATTTCTATTTTCTCTTGATTTACTGCGTTACACTGATATTGTTGCCCCTCCCCTTTGTTTGCTCCTCTTTTTTTTGGCTTCCTTCCCGTCTTCTCTTGTGGCAGAGCATGGCGGCTGTGGCACGTGTTTCCTCCTTGCCCTGTGTGCCTCCCGTGCCTTATTGGCTTGTTTTCTGCCTGTGCTGTCCCCTGCTCCCCACCACTATTGGCGCCTGTGAGAGGGCTGGAGTTGCCGTTGGGTTATCTGCTGCCTCCTGGCGCCCGGCCCCTCCGCCCCCCGTGTTGTTTTTCCTCTTTCTTGTCCTTCCTCTTGCCTTTTTTTTTTTTCGCCCCTCCTCTATGTTTCGGTTGCTGGCGGGGGGTGGCTTTGATCTTTGGTTTTGTGTGTTTGATGTTGAGACGGCTTTTGGGATATGTTTCTTGTTGTATCTTGTTTCGCTTTCTGTTGTCTTCTTTTGCTTTGGGGCACTGCTCCTGGTTGAGTTACCTGGGGCGATGCGCCCTGCTTTCCCCTTTCTTGTGCTCGGCCTCCTGCTGCCCCTTTCTTACTGTCTTGTGCTGTTTCCCTGTGTCTGCCTTCCTCTGCATTTCCTCCGGCCCACCGGGTGAGTCCTGTCTCTCTTTCCTGTCCCCCCCAATCGTCTCCCTTCCCCCCCTTCGCTGTTCCCTCCGTCTCTTCCCGTTGCTTTGTCTTCTGCTCCTCTCAGTTGTTGGGGTCCTCCTGGCGGAGCTCCCCCGCGCGCCCCTCCTGCTGATTGCACGAATTCGGTCACTGTGGTCTTTGTGGCGCGCTTCCCGGGCCCGGTCTCAAACGAAAGAAATGCTTCCTCTTACTGCACACATAGGCTATGAGATCAGAGCTGCAGTATTCATGGCCATAAATTTCTTATCACTGGTCAAATATTTAACTTGCATCTTCATTAATTATGCCAACTGAAGATTCACTCTGAGATTCTGTCATTTGTACTCTGCACTCCTTCCCATACCCACCCAATGTGAAAACCAGGAAATTGATGCTTATGTATGACTACAACAATGCAGCTCCACTGGGCTTGGCATGTCTCACTCTTTAAAAAAAAATATATTTTTTACCTGGCTGTGCTGGGGCTTAGTTTAGCCATGTGGGATCTTTGTTCCCTGACCAGGGATTGAGCCCAGGCCCTCTGTTTTGGGAGCATGGAGTCTTAGCCACTGGACTATAAGGCAAGTCCCAATATGTCTCATTCTTTACTTCACCTTGGGAGCTAGGTATTATTCTTCCCATTCTGCAGTTGAGGAAAGTAAGATACAGATCTATTCAGCAGATTTTCAAGTTCAGAGAGCGAATCAGTGGAAAATGTAGGACTGGAGCTGAATTTCTAACTTGAAGGCTCAGTTTCTCAATCATTACCCCTACTGCTCCATCATTAGTGGTCACAAGAACCCATGGAAAATGTGATTCCCATTCTGTAATAAGAATAAGGAAACTGAGACCCAGAGAAAATAACCTGTTCCTCACTCTTGAGTGGAGGAGCCTGATCACCACCTCACTTTACAGAAGGAAGAATATGTTTCTTCCAAGACAGAAAATATGCCTAATACTTAGTGAATAATTATAACTATAATATCAAGTGCATAATTTTAGGAAGTCTTCATTGTCCTTAGGGCTAATCCCAGCAAAACCCTGGAGGTATAGTATAACTAGAGAATTACAAACATTTTGTGGCAAAAGTTGACATAATATATGCATCCTATAGGTGTTAGCTGACACTGATTAAATTCAGTCAGCCTTCTCATATCTGAAGATGCAGAGCCCACAGATATGGAGGGCCAGCTGTAACTGACTTGAGCACTCATGAAGTTTGGTATCCATGGAGGGTCCTAAAACCAATCCTCTGCATGTATCAAGAGGTGATTATACTAATAAAGCATTAAGTACCACAGGATGGAGGAGCAGTGAACCTTTCTCAACAGCAGGGCCTGGTAACCATGGAAACAAAGGTGGCCATCAGTCCACTCTCATTACTCCCTGATCACATGCTGAGTGCTGCTTCTCTGAAACAGAATCAGATTACAGGCTTCTTTTTACCTGCCTGTGAGTAGGATGTTTTTAACATTCAAATAGGATAAGACATATCTGTGATCTCCAAGGAAATGGAATTTTATAAAGAAAAGACGCTTCCACATAGGATTCTGGAAATGAATTACATCAAGAACAAAACTTTCCACGTTAGATAAGAAGTCACTTTCCCAGAGATCTGAAGGGGTGAGGAAGTATAATGGGCACTTGATTTATAGAAGGTCGTTTGGAGGTTACAGGTAGCCATAGTGAGAGCCTAGAATAGGTAGAGGGGTACAAGCTGAAGGCTTTTGACTATGAATTTCCACATTATAAGTGCAGCAAAGATAAAGGGTTTGAGGGAACCTCTGCTATTAAGAATACATCCCAGCTTGTTTTCAAAGATGGAGTAGGAATACTCTGAACTACCTTCTCTCCACAGGCACACCAAAATTACAACTATGTACAAAGCAACTATCCTTGAGAACAACATGATGGTTAGCAGAAAAGATTTTCCATAACTAAAGTTATAAAGAAGGAACCACACTGAGATGAGGAGGAGAGGTAGTGATGCATATCATCAAGACCTACACCCCTGGATCAGTGACCCACAAATGGGAAGAAGGTCATAATGGTGATAGAGATCCTGTCCAAAACCCAGCCACACACCCCAGCGGGACAGCACGAGCCTATGCCTCTCACCCAGGTCAGACAGACAGCCATTTGGAGACACTGCCTTGCTTGCCACAGGTCAACAAATGCCCTTGCTGCCCTGGGCCACAGAGCCAACTAAATGGGAAGTCTATTGCACTCTTCCACCACATGAGGCACAGCGTCACTGTCAACCAGGCGAGCAGCAAGCCCTGTCTACTAGGGTGCCCATAGTAGTCAGTCCTGCCACAGTGGAACGGGGCATGCAGCCTACATAGGGAGCACCTCAAAATGTACAGTTTTGGTGACCAGAAAAGAGCATGCTATGAGGCCCCATAGCATGCTTCTTAAGAAAGAAAGAAAGAAAAAAGTGAAGTCGCTCAGTAGTGTCCAACTCTGCGACCCTATGGACTGTAGCTTACCAGGCTCCTCTGTCCATGGAATTTTCCAGGCAAGAGTACTGGAGTGGGCTGCCATTTCCTTCTCAAGGGGATCTTCCTGACCCAGGGATTGAACCCAGGTCTCCCGCATTGCAGGCAGGCGCTTTACCATCTGAGCCACCAGGGAAGCTCAAACATAAGTTCCTACATAAGCCACTTATCAAAAATTGGGAAACATAACTTGCCAACCTAACATGTAGAAGTATACACAGAAAACGGGCAAAATCAGGAGACAAAAGCTTAGAAAGAAGAAGTAAATGAACTAGAAATAAGAAATCTACTTGCTAAGGGTTCAAGACTGAACTGAACTGAAGGGTTCAAGATAATGATCATAAAGATACTCAATAAACTCAGGAGAAAAAAAAAACAGATGAACACAGTGAGAATTTCAACAAAAAGTTAGAAAATAGAAGACACAAATAGTACTGAAGAATATTATACATGACAGAAAAATACACTGGAAGGGATCAACAGTAGATTAGATGATAAGGAAGAATGGACCAGCAAACAGGAAGATGGAGTAATGGAAATCACCCAAAGTAAATAGAAAAAAAGACCTCTGGAACAATATCAAGCATGTTAACACTTACATTACAGGGGTCCTAGAAGGAGAGGAGAAAAAGAAAGAGGCTGAGAACTTATTTGAAGAAATAATAGTTGAAAACTTTTCTAACCCAGAGAAGGAAACAGACATTTAAGTCCAGGAAGCACAGAGAGTCCACAAAAAGATAAACCAAAAAGATTCACATCAATACACATTAGAAGTAAAATGGCTAAAGATAAAGAGAGAAACTCAAAACCATCGAGAGAAGAGCAACTAGTTACACGCGAATGAACTCCCCTAAGAATATCACATGACTTCTCAGCATAAACTTTTCAGGCAAGAGGAGAGTGGCATGATATATTCAAAGTGATGAAAGGAAAAAACCTACAACCAAGAATATTCTACCTAGCAAAGTTACCATTCAGATTTGAAAGAGAACTAAAGACAAACAAAAGCCAAACAAGTTCAGCACCATTAAACTGGACCTACAAGAAATAATAAAGGGGCTTCTCTAAGCAAAAAGAAAAAGCTTACAACTAGAAATACGTCCCCAGGCTTTCCCAAGCAAGAATACTAGAGTGGTTTGCCATTTCCTACTTCAGGGGACCTTCCCCATCCAGGGACTGAACTGGCATCTCTTATGTCTCCTGCATTGGCAGGATTCTTTACCACTAGTGCCACTTGGGAAGCCCCACAACTAAACTTAATATACAAGAAATGTTAAAAGGACTGCTCTCAGCAGAAAATAAAAGCTTACAACTAGAAATGTGAAAAATTATTAAAGAAATCTCACTGGAAAAGGCAAATACATAGTTTTTAAAAGCTGAAGAAGACTAACAGTACTAGTAAAATCTATATCCACAAAACAAAAAGATGTACAATAGCATATTAAAAATATTAAGTAAAAGGGGGATTTCATGGGGTCGCAAAGAATCAGACACAACTGAGCGACTGAATTGAACTGAAAGGGGGATTGTAGTAAAACCATTGAATGCTTTCAAACTTAAAAGAGCATCAACTTAAAATAATCACATATATATGTAAGCTGTTACAGATGAACATCATAACCACAAACCAAATACCTGTAATAGAAACACACACACATGAAAGAAAGGAATCCAAACATAACACTACAGAAAGTCATTGAATCACAAGGCAAGAGAGCAAAAGAAGAAAGGAATAAAAATAACTACATCAATGAGGAAACAATTAATGCAATGGCAATAGGTACATACCTGTCTGTAATTTATCCAAATGTAAATGGACTAAAAGCTCTAGTCAAAAGACATAGAGTATAGTATCTTTAAAATAAGATAAATATATCTTAAATTTAAAGTATATTTTCAGGATTGGGAGCTCGTATACACCTGTGGCGGATTCATGTCAATGTATGCCAAAACCAATACAGTATTGTAAAGTAGAATAAAGTAAAAAATAAAAATTTAAAAATTTAAAAAAATGTGCTGCCTACATGAGACTCACTTTAGATCTAAAGACACACATAGACTGAAAGCGAAAGGATGGAAAAAAGTATACCATGCAAATGGAAACACACATACAAAAAAAAAAACTGGGGTAGCATTACTTATATCAGACAAAACAGACTTTAAAACAAAGACTATGATTGGTTCAAAATGGCAGAGTAGAAGGATGTGCACTCACTTCTTCTTATGAGAGCACCAAAATCAATTAACTGCTGAACAAGCACCAACAGAAAGACACTGGAACCCACCAAAAAAGATATCCCACATACAAAGACAAAGGAAAAGCTATAGTGAGACAATAGGAATGGTGCAATCTCACTAAAATCAGATTCCATAACCACTGGATAGACAACCTGGAAACTGGAGAACATTTACACCACAGAAGTTCTCCCTGGAGTGAACGTTCTGAGCCCCACATCAGGCTTCTTATCTTGAATATCTGGCAACAAGAGTAGGAATCCCCAGAGAATCGGACTTTGAAGGCCAGTAGGATTTGATTGCAGGACTTCAATAAGACTGGGAGAAACAGACTCCAGTCCTGGAGGGCACACACAGAGTTTTATGCAACCCAGAGGAAAGAGCAGTGACACATAGGAGACTAAACCAAACCTACCTGCTAGTGCTGGAGCATCTTCTGAAGAGGCAGAGGGGTGTGTGTGTGTATGCACGTGTGTGTGTGTTTGTGTGAATATGGCTCATTGTGGGGCCAAGAGCAATGGAAGCAGGAGATCTGGGATGTACTTACTGGTGTAAGCCCTCCCAGAAGCCTTAGCCTGTAGGCTCCAGTGCTGTGTTTCCTCAGGCCAAACAACTGACAGGGAGGGAACACAGCCTCAACCATCAGCAGACAAGCAGATTAAAGCTTTACTGAACATAACCTTACCCACCAGAGCATGATCTAGTTCTGACTACCACTAGTCTCTCCAATCAGGAAGTTTGCATGAGGTTTTAGACAGTCTTATTCACCACAGGGAAGACAGCAGAAATAAGAAGAGCTAAAACCCTGCAGCCTGCAGAATGAAAACAACAATCACTGAACATCAGACAAAATGAAGAGGCAGAGGATCATGTCCCAGATGAAGTAACACTCTCATTCAAATTTGACAGAGAAATCAAAAGCTTTACAAAAAGCTTTACAAAAAGTTAAGTGAAATCAGCAGCACCAGATCAAATTTACAACAAATGCTTAAGGAACTCCTCTAAGTGGTGAAGATACTAGCAACTCAAAGCAAACAAACAAACAAGCTTGTACATATAAAGACGACTATATCAAAACCTCATAGGAATAGCAAACCAAAAAGCTGCAATAGATACACACACAAAAGAAAAAATCAACCCAAAACCAACACTAAAGATGATCATCAAACCACACGAGAAAAGAAAAAAAAAGAGAAAAGACCCACAAAGCAAAACCCCAAACAATTAAGAAAATGGCAATAGGGATACAAATATTGATAATTATCTTAAATGTAAACAGATCAAATGTGCCAACTGAAAGACATAGACTGAATGAGTGGATGCAAAATCCATATATACGCTGTCTACTAAAGACCCACCTCATATCTAGGGACACATACAGACTACAAGTCTGGGGATGAAAGAACATACTCCATGCAAATGGAAATCAAAAGAAAGTTGGAATAGCAATACTCATAACAGACAAAATAGATGTAAAATAAAGACTGTTACAGGAGACTGAGAAGGACACTGCATAATGATCAAAGCATCAAGCCAAGAAGATATAACAGTTATAAATATATAAGCACCCAACATAGCCACACCTCAGTACATAAGGCAAATACTAACAGTCATAAAGGGAAAGATCAACAGTAACACAATTACAGTGGTGACTTTACCATTTCACTTTTATTAAAGGACAGATTAATCTAGACAGAAAATCAATAAGGAAGTACAGGCCTTCAATGACACATTAGACCAGATAAACTTAGTTGATATTTATAGAGCAATCCAGCCAAAAGCTCCAGAATACCCACTCTTTTCAAATGCACACAGAATATTCTCCAGGATTGACCACATGCTGGGCAAAAAGATGAGTCTTGGTAAATTTAATAAAACTGAAGTTATCGAGAATGGAAGTCATCAAGCATCTTTTTCTGATTACAATGCTATGAAATTGCAAATAAACTATAAGAAAAAACTATAAAACACAAACACATGAAGGCTAAACAATATGCTACTAAACAAGCAATGAATCACTGAAAAAAATCAAAGAGGAAATTAAAAATACTGAGACACACATGAAGATGAAAGCACAATGATTCAAACCTGTGGGATTCAGCAAAAGCAGTTCTAATGAGGTTTATAGCTATACAATCTTACCCTAGGAAAAAAATAAAAATATCAAATAAACAACCTAACCTTACACCTCGGAGAAGGCAATGGCACCCCACTCCAGTACTCTTGCCTGGAAAATCCCATGGACAGAGGAGCCTGGTAGGCTACAGTCTATGGGGTCACAAACTGAGCAACTTCACTTTCACTTTTCACTTTCATGCACTGGAGAAGGAACTGACAACCCACTCCAGCATTCTTGCCTGGAAGATCCCAGGGACAAAGGAGCCTGTTGGGCTGCTGTCTATGAGGTCACACAGAGTCAGACACAACTGACGTGACTTAGCAGCAGCAGCAGCAGCAACCTTACACCTAAAGCAACTAGAGAGAGAAGAATAACTGAAGCCTAAAATTAGTAGGAGGAAAGAAATCATAAAGATCAGAACAGAAAGAAAAGAAATATAGACAAAGAAAACAATGAAGTGAAAATGTGATTCTTTGAAAAGATAAACAATACTGACAAACCTTTATCCAAACTCATCAGAAAAAAGGAGAGGACTCAAATCAATAAGATTAGAAATGAAAAAGGAGAAGCTACAACTGACATCACATGAATGCAAAGGACCATAAAAGATTACTGCAAGCAACTATATGCCAATAAAATGGACAACCTGGAAGAAACGGACAAATTCTAAGAAAGGTACAGTCTTACAGATATGAACAGACCAATCACAAGCACAGGAAATGAAACTGTGATCTGAAAACTCCCAACAAGCAAAAGTTCAGAACCTGATGGCTTTTCATATAAATTCTATCAAACATTTACAGAAAAGCTAACACCTATCCCTCTGAAATGGTTCCAAAAAACTGCAGAGCAAGAAAAACTCCCAGACTCATTCTTTGAGGCCATCATCACCCTAATACCAAAACCAGACAAAAATATCACAATAAAAGAAAATTACAAGCCAATATCACTTGTGAACATACATGCAAATATCTTCAACAAAATACTAGCAATCTGAATCTAACAGTACATTAAAAGAGTCATATGCCATGATCAAATGGGATTTATCCCAGGATTTTTCAATATTTGCAAATCAATCAGTGTGAGATGCCACGTCAACAAATTGAAGATTAAAAACCAGAAAAAGCTTTTGACAAAATTCAGCACTCATTTATGATTAAAACTCCCCAGAAAGTGGGCATAGAGGGAACATAGCTCAACATAATTAAGGCCTGTATGACAAACCTACAGCTAGCATCATACTCAATGGTGAAGAACTGAAAGCGTTTCCTCTAAAATCAAGAATAATACAAGGATAAGGATAAATTTTGCCACTTGTTTTCAACATAATTTTGGAAATCTTAACTTTTTTTTTTCAGAGAAGAGACAGAAACAAAAGGAATCCATATTGGAAAAGAAGAAGTTAAACTGTCACTGTTTGTAGATGACATGATACTATACATAGAAAGTCCCAAAGACACTACCAAAAAACTACTAGAACTCATCAATGAATTATGTAAAGTTGAAGGTTACAAAATTAACACAGAGAAATCTGTTACATTTCTACACACTAGCAACAAAAGACCAGAAAGAGGTGGGAATGCAGATTGATACAGCCACTTTGGAGGATGGTATGGAGATTCCTTTAAATACTAGGAATAAATCCACCATATGACCCAGCCAACCCACTCCTAGGCATATACCCTGAGGAAACTAAAAGTGAAAAAGACATGTATCCCAATGTTCATTGCAGCACTACTTACTTACAATAGCTAGAACATGGAAGCAACCTAGATAGAGGCCCATCGACAGATGAATGGATAAAGAAGCTGCAGTACATGTATACAATGGAATACTACTCAGCCATAGAAGGAAGGCTTTTGAATCAGTCCTAATGAGGTGGACAAACCTAGAGCCTATTATACAGAGTGAAGTAAGTCAGAAAGAGGAATATAAATATCATACACTGATGTATATATATGAAATCTAGAAAGATGGTGATGATTAACTTATCTACAGGGTAACAGTGGAGAAACAAACACAGAGAATACACCTATGGGCAGGTGGAGAAGGGAGGAGAGAGAGGATGAGATGTATGGAAAGAGTAATACGGAAACTTACAATACCATATGGAAAACAGATAGCCAATAGGAATTTGCTATATGACTCAGGAAACTTAAACATGGGCTGTGTGACACTCTATAAAGGGGAGACGGGATGGGAGATGGAAGGAAGGTTCAGGAGGGAGGGGCCATGAGTGTACCTATGGCTGATGCTTGTTGATGTTCAACAGAAAAGAGGAAAATTCTGAAAAGCAGTTATCCTTCAATTAAAAAATAAAATGGCACCAAAAAAAAAAAAAAACCCAGAACGAGAAATTCAAGAAATATTCATCTCATTTACCATCACATCTAAAAGAATAAAATACCAAGGAATAAACCTACCTAAAGGAGACAAAAGACCCACTTTCCAAAAATTATAAGAAGCTTTTGAAAGAAATCAAAGATAAAAACAGAAAGATATGCCATGCTCATGGACTGGAAGAATCAGTGTTGTCAAAATTATGATATTATCCAAGCCAATCTAGATTCAATGCAATCTGTATTAAATCACAAGTGATATTTTTCATGTTACTAAAACAAAAAAACTTTCAAAATTTGAATACAGACACAAAGGACCTTAATAGCCAAAGCATTCTTGAGGAATAAAAACAGATCTGGAATAAAGAGGCTCCTTGAACTGAGACTACACAATAAAGTTACAGGCATCTAAAAGGTATGGTACTAGTCCCAAAATAGAAATACAGACCAAACATGATAGAAAGCCCAGAAATAAACTCATGCACCTATATTCAATTGCTCTATGACATAATTTAGGGAGCATAACTACACAATAGTGGAAAGGTAGTCTCGTCAACAAATACGGAAAAAATTGGACAGTTACATGGAAAAATTGGACTTAGATAATTCCTTAGAACTCAGTTCAGTTCAGTTCAGTCACTCAGTCGTGTCCGACTCTTTGTGACCCCAGGAATCGCAGCACGCCAGGCCTCCCTGTCCATCACCAACTCCCAGAGTTCACACAGATTCACGTCCATCGAGTCAGTGATGCCATCCAGCCATCTCATCCTCTGTTGTTCCCTTCTCCTCCTGCCCCCAATCCCTCCCAATATCAGAGTCTTTTCCAATGAGTCAACTCTTCGCATGAGGTGGCCAAAGTACTGGAGTTTCAGCTTTAGCATCATTCCTTCCAAAGAAATCCCAGGGCTGATCTCCTTCAGAAGGGACTGGTTGGATCTCCTTGCAGTCCAAGGGACTCTCAAGAGTCTTCTCCAACACCACAGTTCAAAAGCATCAAGTCTTCGGCGCTCAGCCTTCTTCACAGTCCAACTCTCACATCCATACATGACCACAGGAAAAACCATAGCCTTGACTAGACAGACCTTAGTCGGCAAAGTAATGTCTCTGCTTTTGAATATGCTATTTAGGTTGGTCATAACTTTTCTTCCAAGGAGCAACCGTCTCCTAATTTCATGACTGCAGTCACCATCTGTAGTGATTTTGGAGCCCCAAAAAATAAAGTCTGGCAAGGTTTCCACTGTTTCCCCATCAATTTCCCATGAAGTAATGGGACCGGATGCCATGATCTTCATTTTCTGAATGTTGAGCTTTAAGCCAACTTTTTTTTTATACTTTATTCTACATTACAATACTGTATTTGTTTTGCCATACATTGACATGAATCAGCCACAGATATCCACGATCTCCCAATGCCGAAGCCCCCTCCCACCTCCCACCCCATATCATCTCCCTGAATCATCCTGTGCACCAGCCCCATGCATTCTGTATCCTGTATTGAACATAGACTGGCACTTCCTTTCTTACAAGATAGTATACATGTTTCAATGCCATTCTCCCAAATCATCCCACCCTCTTCCTCTCCCTCAGAGTCCAAAAGTCTGTTCTATACCTCTGAGTCTCTTTTGTTGTCTCACATAGATGGTCATCATTACTATCTTTCTAAATTCCACATATATATGTGTCAGTATACTGTATTGGTGTTTTTCTTTCTGGCTTACTTCACTCTGTATAATCAGCTCCAATTTCATCCATTTCGTTAGAACTGAGTCAAATTTATTCTTTTTAAGGGCTGAGTAGTACTCCATTGTGTATATGTACCACAGCTTTCTTATCCATTCATCTGCTGATGGACATCTAGGTGGTTTCCATGTCCTGGCTATTATAAACAGTGCTGAAATGAACATTGGGGTACATGTTTCTCTTTCAGTTCTGGTTTCCTCGGTGTGTATGCCCAGCAGTGGGATTGCTGGATCATAAGGCAATTCTATTTGCAATTTTTAAAGGAATCTCCACACTGTTTTCCATAGTGGCTGTACTAGTTTGCATTCCCACCAGCAATATAAGAGGGTTCCCTTTTCTCCACATCCTCTCCAGCATTTATTGCTTGTAGACTTTGGATCACAGCCATTCTGACTGGTGTGAAATGGTACCTCATTGTGGTCTTGATTTGCATTTCTCTGATAATGAGTGATGTTGAGCATCTTTTCATGTGTTTGTTAGCCATCCGTATGTCTTCTTTGGAGAAATGCCTATTTAGTTCTTTGGCCCATTTTTTTATTGGTTCATTTATTTTTCTGGAGTTGAAAATGGAGAGATCACGACAGACAACACAGAAATACAAAGAATCATAAGAGACTACTATCAGCAATTATATGCCAATAAAATGGACAACTTGGAAGAAATGGACAAATTCTTAGAAAAGTACAACTTTCCAAAACTGAACCAGGAAGAAATAGAAAATCTTAACAGACCCATTACAAGCTTGGAAATTGAAACTGTAATCAGAAATCTCCCAGCAATCAAAAGCCCAGGTCCAGACGGCTTCACAGCTGAATTCTACCAAAAATTTCCAGAGGAGCTAACACCTATCTTACTGAAACTATTCCAGAAAATTGAAGAGGAAGGTAAACTTCCAAACTCATTCTATGAGGCCACCATCACCCTAATACCAAAACCTGACAAAGACACCACAAAAAAAAGAAAACTATAGGCCAATATCACTGATGAACATAGATACAAAAATCCTTAACAAAATCCTAGCAATCAGAATCCAGCAACGCATTAAAAAGATCATACACCATGACCAAGTGGGCTTTATCCCAGGGATGCAAGGATTCTTCAATATCCACAAGTCAATCAATGTAATTCATCACATTAACAAACTGAAAAATAAAAATCATATGATTATCTCAATAGATGCAGAAAAAGCCTTTGACAAAATTCAACATCCATTTATGATAAAAACTCTCCAGAAAGCAGGAATAGAAGGAACGTACCTCAACATAATAAAAGCTATATATGACAAACCCACAGCTAACATTATCGTCAATGGTGAAAAATCGAAACCATTTCCCTAAAGTCAGGAATAAGACAAGGGTGTCCACTTTCACCACTACTATTCAATATCGTACTGGAAGTTTTGGCCACAGCAATCAGAGCAGAAAGAGAAATACAAGGAATCCAAATTGGAAAAGAAGAAGTAAAACTGCCACTGTTTGCAGACGACATGATCCTCTACATAGAAAATCCTAAAGACTCGACCAGAAAAACTACTAGAGCTAATCAATGAATATAGTAAAGTTGCAGGATATAAAGTCAACACTCAGAAATCCCTTGCATTCCTATACACTAATAATGAGAAAGTAGAAAAAGAAGTCAAGGAAACAATTCCATTCACCATTGCAATGAAAAGAATAAAATACTTAGGAATAAACCTACCTAAAGAAACTAAAGACCTATATATCGAAAGCTATAAAAAACTGATGAAAGAAATCAAAGAGGACACTAATAGATGGAGAAATATACCATGCTGATGGGTCGGAAGAGTTATTATAGTGAAAATGAGTATACTACCCAAAGCAATCTACAGATTCAATGCAATTCCTATCAAGCTACCAGCAGTATTTTTCACAGAACTAGATCAAATAATCTCAAGAATTGTATGGAAATACAAAAAACCTCGAATAGCCAAAGCAATCTTGAGAAAGAAGAATGGAACTGGAGGAATCAACTTGCCTGACTTCAGGCTCTACTACAAAGCCACAGTCATTAAGACAGTATGGTACTGGCACAAAGACAGAAATATAGATCAATGGAACAAAATAGAAAGCCCTGAGATAAACCCACACACCTATGGACACCTTATCTTCGACAAAGGAGGCAAGAATATACAATGGAGTAAAGA
Source organism: Nanger dama (assembly GCA_917880005.1). Lineage (NCBI taxonomy): Eukaryota > Metazoa > Chordata > Mammalia > Artiodactyla > Bovidae > Nanger > Nanger dama. Next base: position 2,028,154 of record CAKJTW010000044.1, on the reverse strand, counting down.
CAGTCTCTTTAACAGGTGGTGCTGGGAAAACTGGTCAACCACTTGTAAAAGAATGAAACTAGACCTCTTTCTAACACCATACACAAAAATAAACTCAAAATGGATTAAAGATCTAAATGTAAGACCAGAAACTATAAAACTTCTAGAGGAAAACATAGGCAAAACACTCTCCTACATAAATCACAGCAGGATCCTCTATGTTCCACCTCCCAGTATACTGGAAATAAAAGCAAAAATAAACAAATGGGATCTAATTAAAATTTAAGCCAACTTTTTCACTCTCCTCTTTCATTTTCATCAAGAGGCCCTTTAGCTCCTCTTCACTTTCTGCCATAAGGGTGGTGTCATCTGCATATCTGAGGTTATTGGTATTTCTCCTGGCAATCTTGATTCCAGCTTGTGTTTCTTCCAGTCCAGCATTTCTCATGATGTACTCTGCATATAAGTTAAATAAGCAGGATAATAATATACAGCCTTGATGTACTCCTTTTCCTATTTGGAATCAGTCTCTTGTGCCATGTCCAGTTCTAACTGTTGCTTCCTGACCTGCATACAGATTTCTCAAGAGGAGGTCAAGTGGTCTGGTATTCACATCTCTTTCAGAATCTTCCACAGTATATTGTGATCCACACAGTCAAAGGCTTTGGCATAGTCAATAAAGCAGAAAGAGATGTTTTTCTGGAAGTCTCTTGCTTTTTCCATGATCCAGCGGATGTTGACAATTTGACCCCTGGTTCCTCAGCCTTTTCTAAAACCAGCTTGAAAATAAAAAAAAAAGGAAAGAAAGAAAGAAAGAAAACCAGCTTGAACATCAGGAAGTTCACGGTTCACGTATTGCTGAAGCCTGACTTGAAGAATTTTGAGCATTACTTTACTAGCGTGTGAGGTGAGTGCAATTGCGTGGTAATTTGAGCATTCTTTGGTATTGCCTTTCTTTGGAATTGGAATGAAAACTGACCTTTGCCAGTCCTGTGGCCACTGCTGAGTTCTCCAAATTTGCTGGTATGGTGAGTGCAGCACTTTAACAGCATCCTCTTTCAGGATTTGAAACAGCTCAACTGAAATTCCATCACCCCCACTAGCTTTGTTCATAGTGATGCTTTCTAAGGCCCTCTTGACTTCACATTCCAAGATGTCTGGCTCTAGATGAGTGATCACACCATCGTGATTACCTGGGTCATGAAGATCTTTTTGTACACTTCTTCTGTGTATTCTTGCCACCTCTTCTTAATATCTTCTGCTTCTGTTAGGTCCATACCATTTCTGTTCTTTATGGAGCCCATCTTTGCATAAAATGTTCCCTTGGTATCTCTAATTTTCTTGAAGAGATCTCTAGTCTTTCCCATTCGGTTCTTTTCCTCTCTTTCTTTGCATTGATCACTGAAGAAGGCTTTCTTATCTCTTCTTGCTATTCTTTGGAACTCTGCATTCAGATGCTTATATCTTTCCTTTTCTCCTTTGCTTTTGCCTTCTTCTTTTCACAGCTATTTGTAAGGCTTCCCCAGACAGTCATTTTGCTGTTTTGCATTTCTTTTCCATGGGGATGGTCTTGATCCCTGTCTCCTGTACAATGTCACAAACCTCATTCCATAGTTCAGCAGGCACTCTATCAAATCTAGGCCCTTAAATCTATTTCTCACTTCCACTGCATAATCATAAGGGATTTGATTTAGGTCATACCTGAATGGTCTAGCAGTTTTCCCTACTTTCTTCAATTTAAGTCTGAATTTGGTAATAAGGAGTTCATGATCTGAGCCACAGTCAGCTCCTGGTCTTGTTTTTGTTGACTCTATAGAGCTTCTTCATCTTTGGCTGCATAGAATATCATCAGTCTGATTTTGATATTGACCATCTGGTGATGTCCATGTGTAGAGTCTTCTCTTGTGTCATTGGAAGGGGTGTTTGCTATGACTAGTGCATTTTCTTGGCAAAACTCTGTTAGTCTTTGCCTTGTGTCATTCCATATTCCAAGGCCAAATTTGCCTGTTACTCTAGATGTTTCTTGACTTCCCTATTTTTGCATTCCAATCCCCTATAATGAAAAGGACATCTGTTTTGGGTGTTAGTTCTAAAAGGTCTTGTAGGTCTTCATAGACCCTTTCAACTTCAACTTCTTCAGTGTTACTGGTTGGGGCATAGACTTGGATTACTGTGATATTGAATGGTTTGCCTTGGAAACGAACAGAGATCACTCTGTCGTTTTTGAGATGCCATCCAAGTACTGCATTTCAGACTCTTTTGTTGACCATGATGGTTACTCCATTTCTTCTGAGGGATTCCTGCCCGCAGTAGTAGATATAACGGTCATCTGAGTTAAATTCACCCGTTTCAGTCCATTTTAATTCTCTGATTCCTAGAATATCGATGTTCACTCTTTCCATCTCTTGTTTGACCACTTCCAATTTGCCTTGATTCATGGACCTGACATTCCAGGTTCCTATGCAATTTTGCTCTTTACAGCATCAGACCTGGCTTCCATCACCAGTCACATCCACAACTGAGTATTATTTTTGCTTTGACTCCATGCCTTCATTCTTTCTGTAGTTATTTCTCCAATGATCTCCAGTAGCATGTTGGGCACCTATTGACCTGGGGAGTTCCTCTTTCAGCATCCTATCATTTTGCCTTTTCATACTGTTCATGGGATTCTCAAGGCAAGAATACTGAAGTGGTTTGCCATTCCCTTGTCCACTGGACCACATTCTGTCAGACCTCTCCACCATGAGCCGCCCGTCTTGGGTTGCCCCGGGGGCATGGCTTAGTTTTTTTGAGTTAGACAAGGCTGTGGTCCTAGTATGATTAGACTGACTAGTTTTCTGTGAGTATAGTTTCAGTGTGTCTGCCCTCTGATGCCGTCTTGCAACACCTACCATCTTACTTGGGTTTCTCTTACCTTGCGCGAGGGGTATCTCTTCACGGCTGCTCCAGCAATACGCAGCTGATGCTCCTTACCTTGGACGAATGTTATCTTCTCACCATCGCCCTTCCTGACCTTCATCGTGGGATAGCTCTTCTAGGCCCTCCTGTGCCTGGGCAGCCACTGCTCCTTCGACGTAGGGTAGCTCCTCTTGGTTGCTGCCCCTGGCCTCGGAGGTGGGGTAGCTTCTCTCGGCTGCTTTCCTTGACCTCGACGTGGGGTAGCTCTTCGCGGCCGTTCCTGCGCTGTCACAGCCTGCCACTCTTGACTGCTGCCCCTGACCTTGGACGTGGAGTAACTTCTCTTTGCTTCTGCCCTTCGGGCATGGGATCCTCCCTGCTTCTGCCCCTGACCTTGAACGTGGGGTAGCTCCTTTGGGCCTCGCTTAGTGTGCCAGTCTCAATATGTATATTTCTCATCAAAAGATTTATATTTCTCATCAAAATGATGAGAAATAGCAAATGTTGATGAGGATGTGGAGAAGATAGAACCCTTGTTCATTGCTGGTGGGAATATAAGTTGGTATAGCCATTATGGAAAATAGTATGACTATTAAACATAGAGTTGCCATATGACCCAGCAATTTATTTCTGAATATTTACCCAAGGAAACAAAAACCAAACCAATTTTAAAATATACATGCACCTCTATGTTAATAGGAGCATTATTTATAATAACCAAGATATGGTAGTAACCTAAATCAACAGATGAACAGATGAAGATGTGATACACATGTGCAGTGAAATATTACTCAGCCTCAAAAGATAAATAAACTCTTGCGATTGTCAGCATGGATGCATCTAGGGAGGGTATTATGCTAAGTGAAGTAAGTCAGATGGAGAAAGGCAAATATTGTATGCTCTCATATGTGAAGTAAGAACAAAACAAACAAGCAAATGAATCAAAACAAAAAAGACTTATAGGAACAGAGTATAAATGGGTGATTACCAGAAGGGGAATTCAGTTGAAGGAGGCATGAGATAAGTGAAGAGGAATAAGAGGTATAAATATCTAGTTACAAAATAAACCACAGGGATATAATACACAGCATAAGGAATATGGTCAATGTAATAATTTTGTATGTGGAAAGATGGCTACTAGACATATGGCAGTGATTATTTCAAAATTTATACAAGTGTCAAATCAAATCACTGTGCATCTGATCCTGTCACTTCATGGCAAATGGATGGAGAAAAATGGAAACAGTGACAGACTATTTTGGGGGTTCCAAAATCACTGTGGACAGTGATTGCAGCCTTGAAATTAAAAGACATTTGCTCCCTGGAGGAAGAGCTATGACAAAACTCAGTTCAGTTCAGCCACTCAGTCGTGTCTAACTCTTTGCAACACCATGGACTGCAGCACGACAGGCTTCCCTGTCCATCATCAACTCCCGAAGTTTACCCAAACTTATGTCCGCTGAGTTGGTGATGCCATCCAATCATCTCATCCTCTGTCATCCCCTTCTCCTCTCACCTTCAATCTTTCCCAGCATCAGGGTGTTTTCTACTGAGTCAGTGTTTCACATCAGGTGGCCAAAGTATTGGAGTTTCAGCTTCAGCATCAATCCTTCCAATGAATATTCAGGACTGATTTCCTTTAGGATGGATTGGTTGGATCTCCTTGCAGCCCAAGGAACTCTCAAAAGTCTTCTCCAACACCACAGTTCAAAAGCATCAATTCTTTGGTGCTCAGCTTTCTTTTAAAAAATTTTAAATTTATTTATTTTAATTGGAGGCTAAATAATTTACAATATTTTATTGGTTTTTGCCATTTATCAACATGAATCCGCCATGGGTGTACAATGTTCCCAATCCTGAAGCCCCCTCCCACTTCCCTCCCCATACCATCCCTCAGCTTTCTTTATAGTCCAGTCCTCACATCCATACATGACTACAGGAAAAAAACAGTAGTCATGTATTGACTAGACAGACCATTGTTGGCAAAGTAATATCTCTGCTTTTTAATATGCTGTCTAGGTTGGTCATAACTTTTCGTCCAAGGAGTAAAGGTCTTTTAACTTCAGGACTGCAGTCACCATCTCCAGTGATTTTGGAGCCTGAGAAAATAAAGTCAGCCACAGTTTCCACGGTTTCCCCATCTATCGTGACATTGTAGAGGAGGAAAGAATCAGGACCATCCCAGTGGAAAAGAAATGCAGAAAAGCAAAACGGCTGTTTGGGAAGGTTTTACTAATAGCTGAGAAAAGAAGAGAAGTGAAAAGCAAATGTGAAAATAGTTCCAAAGAATAGCAAGAAGAGATAAGAAAGCCTTCTTCAGCAATCAATGCAAAGAAATAGAGGAAAACAACAGAATGGGAAAGACTAGAGATCCCTTCAAGAAAATTAGAGATACCAAGGGAATATTTCATGCAAAGATGGCCTTGATAAAGGACAGAAATGGTATGGACCTAACAGAAGCAGAAGATATTAAGAAGAGGTGGCAAGAATACACAGAAGAGCTGTACAAAAGATCTTCAAGACCCAGATAATCATGATGATGTGATCACTCATCTAGAGCCAGACATCCTGGAATGTGAAGTCAGGTGGGCCTTAGAAAGCATCACTATGAACAAAGCTAGTGGGGGTGATGGAATTCCAGTGGAGCTGTTTCAAATCCTGAAAGAGGATGCTGTTAAAGTGCTGCACTCAATATGCCAGCAAATTTGGAAAACTCAGCAGTGGCCACAGGACTGGAAAAGGTCAGTTTTCATTCCAATTCCAAAGAAAGGCAATACCAAAGAATGCTCAAACTACAGCACAATTGCACTCACCTCACACTCTAGTAAAGTAATGCTCAAAATTCTCCAAGCCAGGCTTCAGCAATATATGAACCATGAACTTCCTGATGTTGAAGCTGGTTTTAGAAAAGGCAGAGGAACCAGAGATCAAATTGCCAACATCTGCTGGATCATGGAAAAAGCAAGAGAGTTCCAGAAAAACATCTCTTTCTGCTTTATTGACTATGCCAAAACCTTTGACTGTGTGGATCATAATATACTGCGGAAGATTCTGAAAGAGATGGGAATACCAGACCATCTAACCTGCCTCTTGAGAAATCTGTATGCAGGTGAGGAAGCAACAGTTAGAACTGGACATGGAACAACAGACTGGTTCCAAATAGGAAAAGGAGTACCTCAAGGCTGTATATTATCACCCTGCTTATTTAACTTACATGCAGAGAATATCATGAGAAATGCTAGGCTGGGAGAAACACAAAGTGGAATCAAGATTGCCGGGAGAAATATCAGTCACCTCAGGTATGCAGATGACACCACCCTTAAGGCAGAAAGTGAAGAGGAACTAAAAAGCCTCTTGATGAAAGTGAAACAGGAGAGTGAAAAATTTGGTTAAAGCTCAACATTCAGAAAAATGAAGATCATGGCATCCGGTCCCATCACTTCATGGGAAATAGATGAGGAAACAGTGGAAATAGCGTTAGACTTTATTTTGGGGGCTCCAAAATCACTGCATATGGTGACTGCAGCCATGAAATTAGAAGACGCTTACTCCTTGGAAGAAAAGTTATGACCAACCTAGATAGCATATTCAAAAGCAGAGTCATTACTTTGCCGACTAAGGTCCATCTATTCAAGGCTATGGTTTTTCCAGTAGCCATGTATGGATGTGAGAGTTGGACTGTGAAGAAGACTGAACGCTGAAGAATTGATGCTTTTGAACTGTGGTGTTGGAGAAGACTCTTGAGAGTCCCTTGGACTGCAAGGAGATCCAACCAGTCCATTTTGAAGGAGATCAACCTTGGGATTTCTTTGGAAGGAATGATGCTAAAGCTGAAACTCCAGTACTTTGGCTACCTCATGTGAAGAGTTGACTCATTGGAAAAGACTCTGATGTTGGGAGGGATTGGGGGCAGGAGGATAAGGGAACAACAGAGGATGAGATGGCTGGATGGCATCACTGACTTGATGGACATGAGCCTGAGTGAACTCCGGTAGTTGGTGATGGACAAGGAGGCCTGGCGTGCTGCGATTCCTGGGGTCACAAAAAGTCAGACACGACTGAGTGACTGAACTGAACTGAACTGAAATGAACTGATGGGACCTGATGCCATGATCTTAGTTTTCTGAATGTTGTTGAGCTTTAAGCCAACTTTTTTATTGTTCTCTTTCACTTTCATCCAGAGGCTCTTTAGTTCTTCTTCACTTTCTGCCATAAGGGTGGTGTCATTTGTGTATCTGAGGTTATTGATATTTCTCTCAGCAATCTTGATTCCAGCTTGTGCTTCAGTCAGCCCAGCATTTATCCTGATGTTCTCTGCATGTAAGTTAAATAAGCAGGGTGATAATATACAGCCTTGATGTACTCTTCTTCCTGTTTGGAACCAGTCTGTTGTTCCATGTCCAGTTCTAACTGTTCTTTCCTGACCCGCATACTGATTTCTCAAGAGGCAGGGCAGGTGGTCTGGTATTCCTGTCTTTTTCAGAATTTTCCACAGTTTGCTGTGAACCACACAGTCAAAGGTTTGGGCATAATCAATAAAGCAGAAATAGATGTTTTTCTGGAACTCTCTTGCTTTTTCGATGATCCAGCAGATGTTGGCAATTTGATCTCTGGTTCCACTCCTGTTTCTAAATCCAGCTTGAATGTCTAGAAGCTCATGGTTCACATATTGTTGAAGCCTGGCTTGGAGAATTTTGAGCATTACTTTGCTAGTGTGTGAGATGAGTGCAATTGTGTAGTAGTTTGACCATTCTTTGGCATTGCCTTTCTTCCGAATTGGAATGAAAACTGACCTTTTCCAGTCTTGCGGCCATGGCTGTTTTCCAAATTGCTGACACACTGAGTGCAGCACTTTCACAGCATCATCTTTTAGAATTTGTAAAAGCTCAACTGGAATTCCAACATCTCCACTTATTTTGTTCATAGTGATGCTTCCTAATATCACTGGATAGAATATTAAAAAGCAAATATATCACTTTACCAACAAAGAGCCATATAGTCAAAGCTATGGTTTTACTAGTAGTCATGTACAGATGTGAGAGTTGGACCATAAAGAAGGCTGAGCAGTAAAGAATTGATGCTTTCTAACTGTGGTGCTGGAGAAGACTATTGGACAGCAAGGCAATCAAACCAGTCAATCCTAAAGGAAATCAGTCTTGAATATTCATTGGAAGGACTGATGCTGAAGTTGAAGTTACAATGCTTTGGCCACCTGATGCGAAGAGCTGACTCATTGGAAAAGATCCTGATGCTGGGAAAGATTGAAGGCAGGAGTAGGAGTGAGACAGAGGATGAGATGGTTGGATGGCATCACCGACTCAATGGACATGAGTTTGTGCAAACTCCAGGAGATATAGTGAAGGACAGGGAAGCCTGGCATGCTGCAGTCCATGGGGTCACAAAGAGTCAGACAAGACTGAGTGACTGAACAACAGCAACAGTGCATTACACCTGAACTAATATAATACTATCAACTATAGTTCAATAATAAAAAGAAAAAGTAACAAACCACACCAGGTAGAAGAACAGCATTTCTAGTTATCTTTCTTCCTAAATATTCCTTGTTTATGGGTGCAATTTAATAAAATGAACTGGCTCCTAAAGACATGAAATTTAGTTACTCTAAATCAGTGGAGAGCAATGAGCTTCAAAGTGTTATTCTGTACTGCTTGGGGTTCTAGCTGCATATCAGTAGTCACCATGCCTTACTTGGGAGCTTCCAATGGGGTGAAGACTCTTTGGTGACTCACAGAAAACATGAAGGCATGCATTCATTCAACAAGTATCTATTGAGTACTTACCAAGGGCTTCCCATTAAACAGTGAAAATGGATGCCTTTGTTCAGTAAAGTTATGGCAGGTAGGCAGGAAATATTGGCTAGGGAGAGGAGTCTACAGCCTCGGTAAAATCAGCAAGCCTGAATAATTATCGAAAGCTGTGTTATGAATATGAACTCTTCCTACACTGTTAGTATACAGTTAGGGCTTAAGTATAAGGCCTTTGGAGACAAGTGATCTGCCTTCAAGTCTTGGCTCTGTCACTTATTAATGTGTGCTATTAGGCAAGTTGTTTACCCTGTCTTAGTTCTGCATAATTGGGGATGGAGTAATCATGCTTATCTCATAATAAAGATTAATGGTGTAAAGCATTTAGCACAGTGTCCAGCCTGTCTGAACAATAAAGTTTACCCATCTATATTAATATTAGCAAGGACTGGAGCCAAATAGAATGGACTGACACTTTTCTAAATATTTGTTTTCCTACATTGTGTGTCCCTAGACCCTCCAGTTCTGGCTCCAAGAGAAATGGCATGCCCAACCTCAAGTAAGGCAAGTTTCATGCAACCAACATCTACTGTTTGAGGGGGTGTTAGAGAAACCTTCAGACCAGAACAGCTGGATGTGTGACTCAGCATTCTGAGAGGTGGGATGAGCTTATGGCTGAGGCTTCATGCACTAAAAGGACGGGCACATCATGCACCCACACAGCCAAAACTAGGCAGCTCTTCGCATGCAGAGACTGCTAAGAACTGGCCAGGTGAAGCACCTAGGAAACAGTTGTCACAGTCACCGTGATCATCATCAGCATCATCTTGATCAAAAGGCAAGGAGAGTCTTACAGATAAATCCTGCAAGATTCATAGTGTACAGTTTACCCTATGATACATATACCACATCACAGATGCTGCCAAGGATTTCGTATGTTTGTCTTTTTTGTTATTTATTTATTGGCTATGCTGGGTCTTTGTTGTGGCCAGGGTGGACTTGCTCTAGCTGCTGCAAGCTAGCTTCCCTTGTTGCCAAACAGGAGCTCGAGAGCACAGGTGTCCTCAGCAGCTGTAGTGCACAGGCTTACTTGCCTCACAGCATGTGGGTCTAACTTCCCCAACCAGGGATCAACCTGTGTTCCCTGAATCAGAAGGTGGATTCTTAACCACTGAACCACAGGGAAATCCCTTTGTATGTTTATTAAGAAGGCCTTAATGGATACTTTGGAGTCTCACTTTGAGCTGCTAAATTATGCCTTATTCAGTAGAGTACATGTGCAACAGGACACAAGGTACTTTCATGAATGGCATCCTATTTGATTTTGCAATCAGTTTTAACTTAAAATCTGGTAACTAGTAGCTTCTTTTTAGCTTTCTCCCCACTGGATGCCAAGTTCAATAGATATTCTTGTCCCTCTAAGTAATTTTGGTTCTTAGCACCATTTGGTCATGGAACCTCCTTTGTGTTACACTTTCCAGTACATAACCACTCACTGTCAGCTACCAAGCTGCAAAAATAGCTTCTGAACCCAAGGGGAAAATTCAAACTGCCATCCTCTGAAAGATTCTGGAATATCAACTGCTTCTGCCTTTACTGCAGCCTACAAACAGAACCAATGTTTGACCAACGGTCTGTCCATCCTGGGCTCATATCCTGCATCCTCAGGTTTGGGCAAGAAAGCAACCAACATCTTAATGGAGTCCCCTTTAAAGCCTTGATATCTTCATCCTCAGAGTACTTTGATAATATTCAAAGGAACTCATTGTTGGAAGGAATTTAACTGTTATTCATTGCAGACTCTTTGCAATATTTAAACACTTTGGAGTTTTCACACCAGGGAGGTAGGTAACTAATGATAATGCAGTTTGAGTAAGGTCAAGTTTTCCCAAACAAAGGAAGATCTTCTAATCCATCTAAATGCCCTTTGGTGGTACCTGGTTTCTACCTCTCTGAGGTCCTCATGAGTGTCACATCTTCCTTTCTGGTACACGCTACTGTTTCCATTTTATGTGTAAACATTGACATCTGGTGGTGAAAACATGGAAGTGTTAACAAAGCTGACAGATTTAGTCCAGTTCAGTTAAGTTGCTCAATACTGTCCTAATCTTTGCGACCCCATGGATTGCAGCAAGCCAGGCCTTCCTGTCCACTGCCAATTTCCAGAGCCTACTCAAACTCATGTCCATCGAGTCAGTGATGCCATCCAACCATCTCATCCTCTGTCGTCCCCTTGTCCTCCCATCTTCAATCTTTCCCAGCATCAGGGTCTTTTCCAAGGAGTCAGCTCTTCACATCAGGTGGCCAAAGTACTGGAGTTTCAGCTTCAGCATCAGTCCTCCCAGTGAATATTCAGGACTTATTTCCTTTAGGATGGACTGGATCTCCTGGCAGTCCAAGGGACAATCAAGAGTCATCTTCAACACCACAGTACAAAAGCATCAATTATTTGGTGCTCAACTTTCTTTATAGTCCAACTCTCACATCCATGCATGACTATTGGAAAAATGAAAGCTTTATCTAGACAGGCCTTTGTTGGCAAAGTAATATCTCTGCTTTTTAATATGCTGTCTAGGTTGGTCATAACTTTTCTTCCAAGAGGCAAGCGTCTTTTAATTTCATGGCTGCAGTCACTATCTGCAGTGATTTTAGAGCCCCCAAAATAAAATCAGCCACTATTTCCACTGTTTCCCCATTTATTTGTCATGAAGTGATGGGACCAGATGCCATGATCTTAGTTTTCTGAATGTTGAGCTTTAAGCCAACTTTTTCACTCTCCTCTTTCACTTTCATCAAGAGGCTTTTTAGTTCCTCTTCACTTTCTGCCATAAGGGTGGTGTCATCTGCATATCTGAGGTTCTTGATATTTCTCCCAGCAATCTTGATTCCAGCTTCTGCTTCATACAGCCCAGCATTTTTCATGAAGTACTCTGCATGTAAGTTAAATAATCAGGGTGACAATATTTGACGTACTCCTTTCCCGATTTGAAGCCAGTCTGTTGTTCCATGCCCAGTTCTAACTGTTGCCTCTTGACCTGCATACAGATTTCTCAGGAGGCAGGTCAGGTGGTCTGGTTTTCCCGTCTCTTTCAGAATTTTCCACAGTTTGTTGTGATCCACACGGTCAAAGGCTCTGGCATAGTCAATACAGCAGAAATAGATGTATTTCTGGAACTTTCTCATTTTTTCAATGATCCAGCGGATATTGGCAATTTGATCTCTGGTTCCTCTGCCTTTTCTAAATCTAGCTTGAATATCTGGAAGTTCACAATTCAAGTACTGTTGAAGCCTGGCTTGGAGAATTTTAAGCATTACTTTACTAGCGTGTGAGATGAGTGCAATTGTGTGGTAGTCTGAGCATTCTTTGCCATTGCCTTTCTTTGGGATTGGAATGAAAACAGACCATTTCCAGTTTTGTGGCCACTGCTGAGTTTTCCAAATTTGCTGGCATATTGAGTGCAGCACTTTCACAGCATCATCTTTTGGATTTGTAATATCCATCTATCTCTGCTTTATCGACTATGCCAAAGCCTTTGACTGTATGGGTCACAATAAACTGTGGAAAATTCTGAAAGAGATGGGAATACCAGACCACCTGATCTGCCTCTTGAGAAATCTGTATGCAGGTCAGGAAGCAACAGTTAGAACTGGACATGGAACAACAGACTGGTTCCAAATAGGAAAAGGAGTACCTCAAGTCTGTATATTGTCACCCTACTTATTTAACTTCTATGCAGAATACATCATGAGAAATGCTGGGCTATATGAAGCACAAGCTAGAATCAAGATTGCTGGGAGAAATATCAAGAACTTCAGATATGCAGATGACACCACCCTTATGGCAGAAAGTGAAGAGGAACTAAAAAGCCTCTTGATGAAAGTGAAAGAGGAGAGTGAAAAAGTTGGCTTAAAGCTCAACATTCAGAAAATGAAGATCATGGCATCCAGTCCCATCACTTCATGGGAAATAGATGGGGAAACAGTTGAAACAGTGTCAGACTTTACTTTTGGGGCTCCAAAATCACTGCAGATGGTGAAGGCAGCCATGAAATTAAAAGATGCTTACTCCTTGGAAGAAAAGACCAAAGAGTCTTTATGACCAACCTAGATAGCATGTTGAAAAGCAAAGACATTATTTTGCCAACAAAGGTCCATCTAGTCAAGGCTATGGGTTTTCCTGTGGTCATGTATGGATGTGAGAGACGGACTGTGAAGAAAGCTGAGTGCCGAAGAATTGATGCTTTTGAACTGTGGTGTTGGAGAAGACTCTTGAGAGTCCCTTGGACTACAAGGAGATCCAAGCAGTCCATTCTGAAGGAGATCAGCCCTGGGATTTCTTTGGAAAGAATGATGCTATAGCTGAAACTCCAGTACTTTGGCCACTTCATGTGAAGGGTTGACTCATTGGAAAAGACTGATGCTGGGAGGGATTGGGGGCAGGAGGAGAAGGGGACGGCAGAGGATGAGATGGCTGGATGGCATCACTGACTCGATGGACGTGAGTCTGAGTGAACTCCGAGAGTTGGTGATGGACAGGGAGGCCTGGCGAGCTGCGATTCATGCGGTCGCAAAGAGTCGGACACGACTGAGGGACTGAACTGAACTTACTAAAATTGGATATTGGACTGGAATTCTATCACCTCTACTAGCTTTGTTCGTAGTGATGCTTCCTAAGGCCCACTTGACTTCACATTCCAGGATGTCTGGCTATAGGTGCGTGATCACATCATCATGATTATCTGCATCATGGTCTTTTTGTATAGTTCTTCTGTGTATTCTTGCCACCTCTTCTTAATATCTTCTGCTTCTCTTAGGTCCATGCCATTTCTGTCCTTTTGTGCCCATCTTTAGGATAAGAAAGATGAATTTCTGAGCTTTTTCACCGTGGCCTTCTCTTTGCCAGGACACTCAGAATAGAGGTGCATACCTGATGTCCATAGAGATGCTATTCTGGAACATCACACAATTTAATTATGACAATGACTGCACCAATAATTAAAACAATTCTTCCTTTATCAGATTCATTATCCTAATTTCAACCTCTAATTCTCTCCGTATGTGATAGTTTTCACGTGGTAGATTCCCACTTGGTTTCCCCGAGGGACTCTGTTACCAGCACTCACCTCACCTCCTCAAAGTTCAGTCATCATGAGTGAATTTTGTCCCTTAATTGTTTTTCAAACGAGGTTGTTAAAAAGTGCCACCAAGGATAAAGGATAAAGGATGAAGCTAAGGATTAACAGTGAAATGTGGAAAACATGTCTGCTGAGGGCTGTCTTTGCATCAGGGCCCCCAGCAGTGCTGTGTGCCAAGATGAAGCTCTGCTTTCTGGGTAAAGTAAATGTCAAGAGCCACAGTGCAGCGTGCCTTCCATTCGAAGCAAACAAGACAGTTTTCTTGGCCAACCTGGCCTCGTGGCCAAACAGTCCTGTGCGGCTTGAGCCTTAAGGAAAACCAAAAATCTTTTGCCACATCAAGCTATACATCTGCTATCAGATATCAAAGGTTGTACTAAAATAGGAATTCCTGGAATTTGCTCTGGCTTGAAAGAAAAGTCCAGCTCCACAGAAGGACTGTTCTAGTCTCATGGCCCTCTGTGACTTCCCTGGGTGGAGTGCTGCTAGGGAGGCAGCCCCTGAACCCATTTTGGTCCCATGTGCCTCTGCAGCCCCCTCACCAGACACCCACACCTCCCGTCAAGCAGTTCCCATCCACCCTTGCTCATCTCTCAGATGCACCCCTGCTTGTGTTGGCTTCTAACGTCACTCCTTGAGACCTCAGGTGGCTCCGGGACTACTGCAGTTCTCATACCTAGGCTGCCAACCTCCACCCCCAGCTTGACAAAGAGGTTTCCCAGGGTGCGGGTCTCCTACCCTCATTACAATGTTCCCTCTGCAGAGCATCCTCATGGGTCACACTGCCCAGGGGTTGCACTAAGTCCTCCAAACAAGACCACAAGATGGGCATCATTTCCTTCAAGTTACAGACATGAGAACTGAGGCTCAGAGAACAATGTATCAGTGGGCACCACTGTAAGGACAGTCAAGATTCCAGCCTGGATCTGTCTTACTCTAGAGAGCATGCCTTTCCCAGTAACACCATGTCATGGATTTCCCCTGCTATAAAACCTTTCATGGACCAGCCATCTACCCTGGTACTTGAGTCCTCAATGGCCTGGCTTAACCTTATTTCTTTAACCTTGCTCCAGCTTCTCCCCTTCACTAACATCCTCAAGTCCCACACAAGTCCAGGCTTCCTTTGCTCATCTGGGATATCCTAGCCACCAGATCATCAGCTCTGCATATTTAGCAAGACCTCTGTGATTCCCCAGGAAGAGTTCACTCTTTTACAAACTCTTTCACAACACTTGTTTACTCTCCCTTATGTTACATAGCTGTTCCTTGGTATCTCTGGGGGATTCGTTCCAAGAGCTAATTCATACCAAAATCCACAGATGTTCATGTCCCTTGTATCAAATAGCATGGTATTTGCAAATAACCTGGTACACCCTCCTAAACAGTTTATTCATTTATTTAGGTCATGCTGCCCATTGGCATGTGGGATCTTAGTTCCTTGACCAGGGATTGAACCTGTGCCTCCTGCAATGAAAGCATGGATTCTTAACCCCTGGAACATAAGGGAATTCTCTCCTATATATTTTAAACCACCTCTAGGTTACTGATAACACCTTATACAATGTAAATGCTGTCTGCAGAGTTGTCAACACAATGTAAATGCTATATAAATAGTTGCTGGCATATGACATATTCGTTTTGCTTTCTGAAATTTTTTTCAGACATTTTTGATCTGTGGTTGGTTGAATTCATGAATGAGGAATGTGAGGACCAATTGTAATCCTCTGTGTAGAGGTTCTCCCCTAAATGGACTCTGAGAACCTTTGGAAAAGAAGGAATTCTTGATTTTTAATATCTCTGTGTGGCCTTTAATCTTTAGCAAAGGTATTTGTTGTTGGTTTTGTTCAGTTTCCCAGTTGTGTCCAACTTTTGTGACCCCATGGACTGCAGCACTCCAGGCCTCCCTGTCCCTCACCGTCTCCTAAAGTTTGCCCAAGTTCATGTCCATTGCATTGGTGATGCTATCCAAGTATCTCATTCTCTGACACCCTCTTCTCTTTCTTCCCTCAGTCTTTCTCAGCATCAGGGACTTTTGAAACTAAGCCAAAATCAGCAAATATTTGCTCAATAGATGAATGAATGGTGGATAAGTTAATAAGGAAAGAATCTATTTGTTTAAGTTATTATCTCTGAGGATGCATGGAAATATATTTATTTGATTTCAGACATACAAATAAGAGACCAATTATTGTATAATAGAACAATATTGTTTTGGAATAATAGTAAATGATTACTAATTATTATTTTATATCAATGCTTTGTCTCTACCATTAGACTAAGTCTATAAGTTTCATGAGGACAGGAACTACATTTAGATACATCTACCGAACAAATTAGGAGCCTGTCACTGATTTAGCACCATAAAGCAGGAGCTCTTGTTCATCACAGAGGGAGATCTAATCTACTAACCCAAGCTGCTTGTTAGAACCCCTAGGAAGAAGCAGAACTCCGCAGAACCCAAACTTGGTTCGGCTATGTAAGCCCCTCTTGCATCTCAATTTTCTTTCTGAAAATATGGATGGGCATTCCTGTCCCATGAACTGCACTGGGGAATGAATGGGACAACCACAGGCATCCAGCACACAATTAGGAGGGCTCCCCGAGAGGCAGCTGTTGCACCCCTGCAGCAACAGTCATTCATGTCTCAGTTTCCACCTTACTGGTGATGACTTGCTGGTGATAACTGTAACTGTATGGCCTTAGAGTGGTCACCAGGCCTTGTCAACATAGAAGAACATGGACTTCTGATAAACTCAAAGTCACCCTATAGGCAATTCTAATACAGAAATCTAATTAATTGCAGTTTTTAAAATATGACATTGAGGTCTAATCTAAAAGAGGATTCCATAAGTATGATAGAAAAACCAGAACTAAGCACACGTATATATGGTCAGTTAATTTATGATAAGAGTCAGGAATATATAATGGGGAAAGAGCAGTTTCCTCAATAAACGGCTGAAAAAGCTAGGTAAAAAGAATGAAATTGGACCACTTACACCAGGCGGTAAGCTCCTTGACATCAATCTTGGTGATGAGTTTTTGGACTTGACACCAAAAGCAAAAGTGACAAAAGCTAAAATAAACAAGTGGAACCACATCAGTCTAAAAAGATTCTGCAAAATAAAAAAACAAAGTGAAGAAAATCTATTAAATAAGAGAAAGCATTTGCATAGTACCTACATGATAAGGAATAAATATCTAAAATACATAAATAACTCATATAATTCAAATGGTAAAAAAAGATTCAATTTAAAAATGAGAAGATATGAATATATATTTTTCCAAAGAGGACATAAGATGGACAAAAGACCTGAAAAAAAATGCTAAACATCACTAATTATTAAGGAAATGCAAATCAAAACCAAAGTGAAATGTCACCTCACACCTGTTGTTGTTGTTCAGTCACTCAGTCATGTCTGACTCTTTGTAACTCCATGGACTGCAGCACACCAGGCTTCCCTGTCCTTCACTATCTCTGGAGTTTGCTCAAACTCATGTCCATTAAGTTGGTGATGCTATCGATCCATCTCATTCTCTGTCACTTACTTCTTCACCTGCCTTCAATCTTTCCCAGCATCAGAGTTTTCTTCTAATGAGTTGGCTCTTCATATCAGATGGTCAAAGTATTGGAGCTTCAGCATCAGTCCTTCCAGTGAATATTCAGGGTTGATTTCCTTTAGGATTGACTGATTCGGTCTCCTTATAGTCCAAGGGATTCTCAAGAGTCTTTCCCAGCACCATAATTCGAAAGCATCAGTTCTTCAGTGTTCAGCCTTCTTCATGGTCCAACTCTCATATCCTTACATGACTACTGGAAAAACCATAGCGTTGGCTATATGGACCCTTTTTGGCAAAATGATATCTCTGCTTTTTTTTTTTCCTTTTCTTCACACCTGTTAGAATGGCTATTATCATAAAGATAGGAAATAATAAATGTTGATGAAGATGCAGAGTAAAGGGAACACTTATGCACTGTTGGTGGGAATGTAAATTGGTGCAGCCACCATGGAAAAATCTATGGAGGTTCCTCTAAATATTAAATATAAAGCTACCATCAGTTCAGTTCAGTTCAGTCGCTCAGTCATGTCCGACTCTTTGTGACCCCATGAATTGCAGCAAGCCAGGCCTCCTTGTCCATCGCCAACTCCCGGAGTTCACTCAGACTCACGTCCATAGAGTCAGTGATGACATCCAGCCATCTCGTCCTCTGTTGTCCCCTTCTCCTCCTGCCCCCAATCCCTCCCAACTTCAGAGTCTTTTCCAATGAGTCAACTCTTCTCATGAGGTGGCCAAAGTACTGGAGTTTCAGCTTTAGCATCATTCCTTCCAAAGAAATCCCAGGGCCTATCTCCTTCAGAATGGACTGGTTGGATCTCCTTGTAGTCCAAGGGACTCTCATGATCTAGCAATTCCAATTCTACATAACAAAAACATTGATTTTGAAAGATATATACACACCCTCATGCTCACTGTAGCATTATTTACAATAAACAATATATAGAAATAACCTAAGTGAAAGCTTCCCTGGTAGCTCAGATGGTAAAGAACCTACCTGTAATTCAAGAGATGTAATAGACATGGGTTTGATCCCTGGGTCAGGAAGATACCTTGGAGAAGGAAATGGCAACCCACTTGAGTATTCTTGCCTGGAAAATCCCATAGATGGAGGAGCCTGGCAGGCTACAGCTCATGGAGTCTCAAAGAGTTGGACACGACTGAGCAACTAACACACACACATGTCCATCAGTGGATGAATGGATAAAGAAAATGTGGCATAGATAGAGAGATATAAGATAGATGTGTGCATATGCGCTAAATCACTTCAGTTGTGTCCAACTCCATGGACTGTAGCCTGCCAGGCTCCTTTGTCCATGGGATTACCCAGGTAAGAATATTGGAGTAGGTTGTCATGCCCTCCTCCAGGGGATCTTCTGAGCCCAGGGACTGAACCCACATCTCTCACATCTCCTGCATTGGCAGGCAGTTTCTTTACCACTAGTGCCACCTGGGAAGCCATAAGATAGATAGATATAAGTGTTATTCAACCATGAGAAAAAAGAAAATCTTTCCACTTCCAACAGCATGGATGGACTTTGAGGGCATTATGCTAAGCAGAGAAAGACAAATACCACATGATCTCACTTATGTGTGGAATCTAAAATAAGACAAACCAAAACCTTGTGGACACATAGAACAGGTTGGTGGTTGTCAGAGACAGGAGTGATGAGGTGAGTGATGGAGGTCAAAAGATAACACTTCCAATTATAAAATAAATTTCATGAAGGTTTAATGTACAGCATGGTGACTAGTTAATAATACAGTGTTGCATATTTGAAAGTTCCTAAGAAAGTAAGTCTTAAAGTTCTTACCAGAAGGAAGAAAATTTTGTAACTGTGTATGATGATAGATATTAACTGGACATACTGTGGTCATCTTTTTAGAATATATTCAACCCATGATGCTAAAACTAACATAGTGTTTTGTCATACATCAGCATATAATGCTATACCTCAGTCAAAATAAATGAATAGTACATACATACATACATACATACATACATGAGAATCCCATAGACTTCAAAATTAAATCCTCATTTAACCCCTTACCCCACGCCCAAGGTAAGAGAAACCCAAGTGAGATGGTAGGTGTTGCAAGAGGGCATCAGAAGGCAGAAACAATGAAACCATACTCACAGAAAACTAGACAATCTAGTCACACTAGGACCACATCCTTGTCTAACTCAGTGAAACTAAGCCATACCCGCAGGGCAACCCAAGATGGGCAGGTCATGGTGGAGAGGTCTGACAGAATGTGGTCCACTGGAGAATGGAATGGCAAACCACTTCAGTATTCTTGCCTTGAGAACCCCATAAACAGTATGAAAAGGCAAAATGATAGGATGCTGAAAGAGGTACTCCCCAGGTTAGTAGGTGCCCAATATGCTACTGGAGATCAGTGGAGAAATAACTCCAGAAAGAATGAGGGATGGAGTCAAAGCAAAAACAATACCCAGTTGTGCACGTGACTGGTGATAGAAGCAAGGTCTGATGCTGTAAAGAGCAATATGGCATAGGAACCTGGAATGTCAGGTCCGTGAATCAAGGCAAATTTGAAGTGGTCAAACAAGAGATGGCAAGAGTGAACATCGATATTCTAGGAATCAATGACCTAAACTGGACTGGAATGGGTGAATTTACCTCAGATGACCATTATATCTACTACTGTAGGCAGGAATCCCTCAGAAGAAATGGAGTAGCCATCACGGTAACAGAAGAGTCTGAAATGCAGTAAGGTCTGTCTAGTCAAGGCTATGGTTTTTCCTGTGGTCATGTATGGATGTGAAAGTTGAACTGTGAAGAAGGCTGAGCACCGAAGAATTGATGCTTTTGAACTGTGGTGTTGGAGGAAGACTCTTGAGAGTCCCTGGGACTGCAAGGAGATCCAACCAGTCCATTCTGAAGGAAATCAGCCCTGGGATTTCTTTGGAAGGAATGATGCTAAAGCTGAAACTCCAGTTCTTTGGCCACCTCATGTGAAGGGCTGACTGACTGGAAAAAGACTTTGATGCTAGGAGGGATTTAGGGCTGGAGGAGAAGAGGACGACAGTATGAGATGGCTGGATGGCATCACTGACTCAATGGACGCGAGTCTGAGTGAACTCCGGGAGTTGGTGATGGACAGGGAGGCCTGGCGCGCTGCGATTCATGGGGTCGCAAAGAGTCAGACACAACTGAGCGACTGAACTGAACTGAACCCCTTAAAATCCTACCTTCCTCTGCCCTTAATTACAATATTATATCATATTACATTTCAAAATGGTGCTTTAAAAACCCTAGAATGCCTAAATACTTCAGGGTGCCCCCATCTCCCTCCAAGATATTCCCTAATAGCATAGTTCCACGCATGACGTGGGCAACTCTACAGCCACAGTGCCCAGGTACCACATGCCAGTGCCCTCTGCTCCTACAAACCAGGCATCTTTGCAGAGGGATGGCACCAGACGGCAGCACAGCCTGAAGGATCCTTCCAGCTCCTTAAGCTCAACTGTGCAGAAATATGATTATTTCCACTGACTAGTCCTCAGTAACTTCTCCTCACCACAGATGATACTAGAAACAAAAAAGCCATGCCCTTGTGGGTGTGGAATTAGAGACATCCATTCCAGGGGAAGTACCTGGTGAGCATTTGCAGTAGCGATGTATTCTCCACCATGAGGACTATGACAGAGATGCTCTGGCTCCAGCACAGACAAAATGACTTGGAGTGGATGAACTTGGTTCCTGCAGGCTCATCTACTGTGTTGTCAAATCATCAAACAAATGTTCATGCTCTTCTTTAAGCAAGGCTGGAGAGGATATTGCTGACATGTGGAGCATCCTTAAAGTATCCTCCTCCTCCAGGCAATGTTTGGAGACATGCAGTAGGTCTAGTGACTGGGAACAGGGCGTGGCTCATTACTTTATGTTATCCAAAGCACAAATGTTCAGAAAAGATATATATATATATATATATATATATATATATATATATATATAGAGAGAGAGAGAGAGAGAGAGAGAGAGACATAAGCATTGTTGTTCAGTCGCTCAGTCATGTCTGACTCCTTGTGACCCCATGGACTGCAGCATACCAGGCCTACCTGTCCATCACCAACTCCCAGAGTTTACTCAAACTAATGTCCATCGAGTCGGTGATGCCATCCAACCATCTCATCTTCTGTCATCCCCTTCTCCTCCTGACCTCAATCTTTCCCAGCATCAGAGTTTTTCCAGTGAGTCAGTTCTTCACATCACGTGACCAAAGCATTGGAGCTTCAGCTTCAGCATCAGTCCTTCCAATGAACATCAGGACTGATCTCCTTTAGGATTGACTGGTTGGACCTCCTTGCAGTCCAAGGGATTCTCAAGAACCTTTTACAACACCACAGTTCAAAAGCATCAGTTCTTCAGCACTCAGCCTTCTTTACTGTCCAATTCATATGACATATGCATACATGCACATAGACATACATACATATACATACAAATAAACATACGTGTGTGTGTGTGTATATATATATATATATATATATATATAGCCTGTATACTTTACCTAAAGAAGTTGGTGGTGAGAGAACTTCGTTATAATAGCTTGGAGTGTTTTTTGGATAATTTCTTTTTAATGCCACCACACCACTTTACACTTTTCTCAGTACAGTGACGTTGGTGATATTACCAAAGATGACAAAACAGTACATGCTGATCACTCAGAGTCACTTTGTCACCAGATATAGAAACGACTTTTTCAAATTCCAGCTATAATCCTCTGAAACCTCTAGTGAGGAAATGAATCATCATCACCGAGGGTAGAACTGTCGTTTGCTCTTCATTGATCATAAACAGGATCTCTCCTCTGCAGACTTCCTCTGGGGTGGGCCTGATGCTGGTCACATCGCTGCCCAGTGTCTTCCCTTCCTGCTGCCCAGAGTCCTCTGGGTCCTGCACCAACAGCACTGCTAAGAGACAAGTCCAGGGAGCCCCCCAAAACTTTTGGAAAGAGAAACTGTTCTTTCCTTTCTGTGAAAGTGTGAGGGCAGACTGGCTGCTCTCCCTTCCTCTGTAGCAAACGTCAGCACACCTAGATGAGAACAGTGGGCAGAGAGCAAACGAGAGGCGCCATGGGAGCCAGCCTACCCCAGGAAAAGGTTCTTTATCAGCTGAGCCACAAGGGAAGCCTCAGGGAAGGTTCTGAGAACACCTTGAGACTGCTCCACTGGAGAACTCACCCTGAGGAAGCTCAGCCCCACTCCCAGGCTTTCACTCAGGCAGTGCCCTTTGATGGCAGGACAATAAAGACTTCATCCTCAGAGAAGAAACCTTAAAGGAATTCCTCCCAAATGGTCCCCTTCCCTAATCTGGTATAAATGAATGGAATAACTGACTAATTGAGTGAAGGGAGGAGAGCAGGAGAAAGCGAATCAACTTTTGGTTTTGTGGACACCAAATTTCAAGAAAGAAAATTAGAACTGATTCTATAATGACCCCAATCTTTCTTTCTTTAGCGGGGCAAGGATAAGGAATAAAATAGCCTCTATGTTCAGAAGTCACCCATCCAAGGGAAACAAATTCTGTCGTGCACTTTTTAACCAGTTAATCCCCCTGTTGGCGCTGTAGTCACATCACTCCCAGCTTGAAGGCTCCTGTCGGTGGGTGTTGGTGACATGAGTGCTTTTCCAGCTGCTGCTGTCTCCCAAGAAACATGAAATGAAACACATTTCACTTCATTCAGCCTCTCCGCCTGTCTCCCACTTCAGAGAAGAGGCTATTGCTCCAAGACTGGTTCTTAGAACTTTGTAACTGAGAATCTGAGAATGGGAAGAGAAATACAATGTCTGAGGGGCTAGATGAGGAGGAAAAGGCTGAGAAAGACTGAAGAGTGAGAACGAAAGGAAGAGAGGAAGCAGCCGCCTTTGAAGAAAGTGTAGGGAGAGGTGATGATGGAGGAATGGTGGGCTATCAACACATGCGGAAAAGGGGGAGAGACTAAGATGGGCTTCCTGTGGTTTGGTAACTTTTTTTTTTTTCATGCTTTTCAAGAGATGAAGATTGGAGTTTCTTCTTAAATTTATATGTTTTGTCAAGACTGCCATTCTTTGAATGTAACTCTATAGAAATCTTTCTAACTTAAAGGATCTTTAGCTTATGAGATTTTCTCAGTTCTAATCAAGCCATCTTATCTTAAGGCTAAAAAAACCTGAAGGTCAGAGAAGTAAAATCACTGGCTTTAAAAATGTAGGACAATCTAGCAACAGAACTTTGGCTCTTCTGCTATTAGTCCAGTAGACGTTTTACTACCCTCTGCTAAAAATGTACTTCTTCCTAAATGCACTCACACACAGCAACCTCTGCTCCTCTGCAAACTTTCCTTACTCTTTAAGTCTTATTGAGAAGATAAAAACCTTACACTCTTTCTTCAGCAGAAAGAATTTAAACTTCTGAAGAAAAAGCATTCCATCACGATAGAAGATGTGAAATTAGGTTCTGGGGCTGGGAGTTAGCAACCCTGCCTCACAACTACAGAGTAAAGGCAGAATCTTTCCTCTGGGAGGCAAGCAGAAGTTGAAAGGAAAGGACAGATGGTTATTTAAAATATCCCTGTTATCTAAGTAGGTCTCACATTTTATCCAACAGATGGCAGTAGCAACATACTTTTTATTATTTTTGTTGTTGTTGTTGGAAAAGTAATGTCTCTGCCTTTTTTTTTTTTTAACTTTATTTTACTTTACAATACTGTATGGGTTTTGCCATACATCAACATGAATCTGCCACGGGTGTACATGAGTTCCCAATCCTGAAGCCCCTCCCACCTCCCTCCCCATACCATCTCTCTGGGTCATCCCAGTGCACCAGCCACAAGCATCCTGAATCCTGCATTGAACCTAGACTGGCGATTCGTTTCTTACATGATATTATACATGTTTCAAAGCCATTCTCCTAAATCATCCCACCGTCTCCCTCTCCCACTGAGTCCAAAAGTCTGTTCTATACATCTGTGTCTCTTCTGCTGTCTCGCACGCAAGATTAACATTATCATCTTTCTATTTTTCTAATTTTATTTTTACTTTATTTTACTTTACAATACTGTATTGGTTCTGCCATACTTTGACATGAATCCGCCACGGGTGTATACAAGCTCCCAATCCTGAATCCCCCCTCCCACCTCCCACTCCGTATCATCTCTCTGGATCATCCCCATGCACCAGCCTCAAGCATCCTGTATCCTGTATTGAACATAGACTGGCGCTTCATTTCTTACACGATAGTATACATGTTTCAATGCCATTCTCCCAAATCATCCCACCCTCTCCCTCTCCCTCAGAGTCCAGAAGTCCGTTCTATATAACTGTGTCTCTTTTGCTGTCTCACATACAGGGTCATCATTACCATCTTTCTAAATTCCATATATATGTGTCAGTATACTGTATTGCTGTTTTTCTTTCTGGCTTACTTCACTCTGTATAATCGGCTCCAGTCTCATCCATCTCATTAGAACTGAGTCAAATTTACTCTTTTTAATGGCTGAGGAATACTCCATTGTGTATATGTACCACAGCTCTCTTATCCATTCATCTGCTGATGGACATCTAGGTTGTTTCCATGTCCTGGCTATTATAAACAGTGCTGCAATGAACTTTGGGGTACATGTGTCTCTTTCAATTCTGGTTTCCTTGGTGTGCATGCCCAGCAGTGGGATTGCTGGGTCATAAGGCAGTTCTATTTGCAATTTTTTAAGGAATCTCCACACTGTTCTCCATAGTGACTGTACTAGTTTGCATTCCCACTAGCAGTGTAAGAGGATTCCCTTTTCTTCACATCCTCTCCAGCATTTATTGCTTGTAGACTTCTGGATAGCAGCCATTCTGACTGGTGTGAAATGGTACCTCATTGTGGTCTTGATTTGCATTTCTCTGATAATGAGTGATGCTGAGCATCTTTTCATGTGTTTGCTAGCAATCCGTACATTATCCTCAATGGTGAAAAATTGAAAGCATTTTCCCTAAAGTCAGGAGCAAGACAAGGGTGCCCACTTTCACCGCTACTATTCAACATAGTTCTGGAAGTTTTGGCCATAGCAATCAGAGCAGAAAAAGAAATCAAAGGAATCCAAATTGGAAAAGAAGAAGTAAAACTCTCACTGTTTGCAGATGACATGATCCTCTACATAGAAAATCCTAAAGACTCCATCAGAATTACTAGAGCTAATCAATGAATATAGTAAAGTGGCAGAATATAAAATCTACACTCAGAAACCCCTTGCATTCCTATACACTAATAATGAGAAAATAGAAAAAGAAATTAAGGAAACAATTCCATTCACCATTGCAATGAAAAGAATAAGATACTTAGGAATATATCTACCTAAAGAAACAAAAGACCTATATATAGAATACTATAAAACACTGATGAAAGAAATCAAAGAGGACACTAATAGATGGAGAAATATACCATGTTCATGGATTGGAAGAATCAATATAGTGAAAATGAGTATACTATCCAAAGCAATCTATAGATTCAGTGCAATCCTTATCAAGCTACCAGCGGTATTTTTCACAGAACTAAAACAAATAATTTCAAGATTTGTATGGAAATACAAAAAACCTCTAATAGCCAAAGCAATCTTTAAAAAGAAGAATGGAACTGGAGGAATCAATCTTCCTGACTTCAGGCTATATTACAAAGCCGCAGTCATCAAGACAGTATGGTACTGGTACAAAGACAGAAATATACATCAACGGAACAAAATAGAAAGCCCAGTGATAAATCCACACACCTATGGACACTTTATCTTCGAAAAAGGAGGCAAGAATATCAGTTCAGTTCAGTTCAGTCACTCAGTCGTGTCCGACTCTTTGCGACCCCATGAATCACAGCACGCCAGGCCTCCCTGTCCATCACCATCTCCTGGAGTTCACCCAGACTCACGTTCATCGAGTCCATGATGCCATCCAGCCATCTCATCCTCTGCCGTACCCTTCTCTTCCTGCCCCCAATCCTTTCCAGCATCAGAGTCTTTTCCAATGAGTCAACTCTTCTCATGAGGTGGCCAAAGTACTGGAGTTTCAGCTTCAGCATCATTCCTTCCAAAGAAATCCCAGGGGTTATCTCCTTTAGAATGGACTGGTTGGGTCTCCTTGCAGTCCAAGGGACCCTCAAGAGTCTTCTCCAACACCACAGTTCAAAAGCATCAGTTCTTCGGTGCTCAGCCTTCTTCACAGTCCAACTCTCACATCCATACATGACTACTGGAAAAACCATAGCCTTGACTAGACAGACCTTAGTCGGCAAAGTAATGTCTCTGCTTTTGAATATACTATCTAGGTTGGTCATAACTTTTCTTCCAAGGATTAAGCGTCTTTCAATTTCATGGCTGCAGTCACCATCTCCAGTGATTTTGGAGCCCCCAAAATAAAGTCTGTCACTGTTTCCACTGTTTCTCCATCTATTTCCCATGAAGTGATGGGACTGGATGCCATGATCTTCGTTTTCTGAATGTTGAGCTTTAAGCCAACTTTTTCACTCTCCTCTTTCACTTTCATCAAGAGGCTTTTTAGCTCCTCTTCACTTTCTGCCATAAGGGTGGTGTCATCTGCATATCTGAGGTGATTGATATTTCTCCCAGCAATCTTGATTCCAGCTTGTGTTTCCTGATTTACTCTGCATATAAGTTAAATAAACAGGATGACAGTATACAGCCTTGACATATTCCTTTTCCTATTTGGAACTAGTCTATTGTTCCATGTCCAGTTCTAACTGTTGCTTCCTCACCTGCATAGAGGTTTCTCAAGAGGCAGGTCAGGTAGTCTGGTATTCCCATCTCTTTCAGAATTTTCCACAGTTTATTGTGATCCACACAGTCAAAGGCTTTGGCATACTCAATAAAGCAGAAGTAGATGTTTCTCTGGAACTCTTGCTTTTTCCATGATCCAGTGGATGTTGGCAATTTGATCTCTGGTTCCTCTGCCTTTTCTAAAACCAGCTTGAACATCAGGGAGTTCATGGTTCATGTATTGCTGAAGCCTGGCTTGGAGAATTTTGAACATTCCTTTACTAGCATGTGAGATGAGTGGAATTGTGCAGTAGTTTGAACATTCTTTGGCATTGCCTTTCTTTGGGGTTGGAATGAAAACTGACCTTTGCCAGTCCTGTGGCCACTGCTGAGTTTTCCAAATTTGCTGGCATAGTGAGTGCAGCACTTTCACAGCATCATCTTTCAGGATTTGAAACAGCTCCACTGGAATTCCATCACCTCCACTCGCTTTGTTCATAGTGATGCTTTCTAAGGCCAACTTGACTTCACATTCCAAGATGTCTGGCTCTAGATTAGTGATCACATCATCATGATTATCTGGGTGATGAAGATCTTTTTTGCACAGTTCCTCTGTGTACTCTTGCCACCTCTTTTTAATATCTTCTGCTTCTGTTAGGTCCATACCATTTCTGCCCTTAATCGAACCCATCTTTGCATGAAATGTTCCCTTGGTATCGCTAATTTTCTTGAAGAGGTCTCTAGTCTTTCCCATTCTGTTCTTTTCCTCTATTTCTTTGCATTGATTGCTAAAGAAGGCTTTCTTATCTCTTCTTGCTATTCTTTGGAACTCTGCATTCAGATGCTTATATATTTCCTTTTCTCCTTTGCTTTTCGTCTCTCTTCTTTTCAAAACAATGGAGTAAGGCAATGTCTTTAACAAGTGGTGCTGGGAAAACTGGTCAACCACTTGTAAAAGAATGAAACGATCACTTCCTAACACCACACACAAAAATAAACTCAAAATGGATTAAAGATCTAAACGTAAGATCAGAAACTATAAAACTCCTAGAGGAGAACATGGGCAAAACAATCTCTGACATAAATCACAGCAGCATCCTCTATGATCCACCTCCCAGAATACTGGAAATAAAAGCAAAAATAAACAAATGGGATCTAATTAAAATTAAAAGCTTCTGCACAACAAAGGAAACTATAAGTAAGGTGAAAAGACAGCCTTCGGAACAGGAGAAAACAATAGCAAATGAAGAAACTGACAAACAATTAATCTCAATAATATACAAGCAACATATGCAGCTCAACTCCCAGAAAAATCGACACAATCAAAAAATGGGCCAAAGAACTAAATAAACATTTCTCCAAAGAAGACATACAGATGGCTATCATCTTTCTAAATTCCACATTTATGTGTTAGTATGCTGTATTGGTGTTTTTCTTACTGGCTTACTTCACTCTTTATAATTGGCTCCAGTTTAATCCACCTCATTAGAACTGATTCAAATGTATTCTTTTTAATGGCTGAGTAATATTCCTTGTGTATGTACCACAGCTTTCTTATCCATTCATCTGCTAATGGATATCTAGGTTGCTTCCATGTCCTGGCTATCATAAACAATGCTGCAATGAACATTGGGGTACACGTGTCTCATTCAATTCTGGTTTCCTCGGTGTGTATGCCCAGCAGTGGGATTTCTGGGTCATAAGGCAGTTCTATTTCCAGTTTTTTAAGGCATCTCCACACTGTTCTCCATAGTGGCTGTACTAGTTTGCATTCCCACCAACAGTGTAAGTGGGTTCCCTTTCTTCCACACCCTCTCCAGCATTTATTGCTTGTAGACTTCTGGATAGCAGCCATTCTGACTGGTGTGAAATGGTATCTCATTGTGGTCTTGATTTGCATTTCTCTGATAATGAATGATGTTGAGCACCTTTTCATGTGTTTGTTAGCCATCCATATGTCTTCTTTGGAAAAATGTCTATTTAGTTCTTTGGCCCATTTTTTGATTGGGTCATTTATTTTTCTGGAATTGAGCTGCAGGAGTTGCTTGTATATTTTTGAGATTAGTTGTTTGTCAGTTGCATCATTTGCTATTATTTTCTCCCATTCCGAAGGCTGTCTTTTCACCTTACTTATAGTTTCCTTTGTTGTGCAGAAGCTTTTAATTTTAATTAGATTTCATTTGTTTATATTTGCTTTTATTTCCAGTATTCTGAGAGGTGGGTCATAGAGGATCCTGCTGTGATTTATGTCGAAGATTGTTTTGCCTATGTTCTCCTCTAGGAGTTTTATAGTTTCTGGCCTTACGTTTAGATTTTTAATCCATTTTGAGTTTATTTTTGTGTATGGTGTTAGAAAATGTTCTAGTTTCATTCTTTTACAAGTGGTTGACCAGTTTTCCCAGCACCACTTGTTAAAGAGATTTTCTTTACTCCATTGTATATTCTTGCCTCCTTTGTCAAAGATAAGGTGTCCATAGGTGTGTGGATTTATCTCAGGGTTTTCTATTTTGTTCCATTGATGTATATTTCTGTCTTTGTGCCAGTACCATACTGTCTTGATGACTGTGGCTTTGTAGTATAGCCTGAAGTCAGGAAGATTGATTCCTCCAGTTCCATTCTTCTTTTGCAAGATTGCTTTGGCTATTTGAGGTTTTGTATTTCCATACAAATTGTGAAATTATTTGTTCTAGCTTGATAGGGGTTGCATTGAATCTGTAGATTGCTTTGAGTAGTATACTCATTTTCACTATATTGATTCTTCCCATCCATGAACATGGTATATTTCTCCATCTATTAGTGTCCTCTTTGATTTCTTTCATCAGTGTTTTATAGTTTTTGATATATAGGTCTTTAGTTTTTAGGTAGATACATGCCTATGTATCTTATTCTGTTCATTGCAATGGTGAATGGAATTGTTTCCTTAATTTCTTTTTCAAAAACACAATATTAAAGAAAAGAAGAAGAAAAAGAAGTCCCAAGAATTACTAAACATATATATATATATATGAAGTTTGCTTTAAAAATAGGGTCTTTTTTGAAAAGTAATAGTAGGTTATAAAAATGAAAATTAAAGGAGAAATAGAGGACTTAAAAATTAAAAATGTTTAAAAAACAAAAAAATAAAAAGAATGATCATAAAAATAGTAAAGATATATCTAGGACTTTCTCTAGTGTTGCTGTGGGCAGTGTGGGGTCAGTTCATTTTTGGATAGTTCCTTGGTCCAGCTTATATTTCTCAAGATCTATAGGCCCCTTCCTATGTAGTTGGTACTAACGACAGGGTTTTGATTCATTGCACCTGTCACTTCCAAGGTGGTTCCTTCTATTTTAGCTTCTTCTGTTTGCTGGTCTCTTCAGTGTCTGATTTCTGCCCTGACACAAGGGGGGCGGTGGTGGACACTTTTTTTTAAGCTCACTTGTTCAGTCACGCTGTGAGGAGGGAGGGATGCTGCAAACAAATAACACTGGCGTGTGCTCGCAGCCACACTGGGCCTGCCCCACCTCATGTCACACACAGCTCAGGCTCTAGGTTGTTCCACCAGGAACCATCTGAGGCCGGCCTTGGGCGTGCATTCACCTCCCAGGTCTAAGCTGCTCAGGCTCAGGCACTCAGGTAGTCCTCAGAGGTGCAGACTTGGCTGGGCCTGCGTTTTGTGCCCTTCCCAGGTCCTAGTAGCTCAGGTGTTTGGCAAGCACGGTCGCTGTGACTTATCGCCTCTCCTTTCCCTGCTGCTCAGTTTTCTGGGTGTACAACTGGCACACCTTCTCAGGTCGATGATGACTGTCCAGAATCCCAAGAAGTCTTAGTTAGCATAAAAGCCTCTTTTCAGTTTGGTAGTTAATGTCTCTCTGGGGCTGCAATTGCCCTTTTCCAGCCCTTCCAGCTCTGATTGCCTGTCACTGGAGGGGAATGGTCTGCAGCCAGCTAATTCTGTTCTGTCCTCTGTTCTGTGAGCAGTCTTGGTGGTGTCTTATGTTAGAGCTTTTTGCATGGTAGCTATCCCACAGTCTGGTTTGCTAGCCCAAGTTAGTTCGCTCTGGTTACACTCGGGGCATTTGGGCCTGATCCTTATAAAGCAATGCAGCCTGCGCCTCCCTGCCCAGCCCTGGCTTGCTAGTGGTGGATGCAGACGTCTGTGCTGCTTCTCTGCTGGGGAGTTACCTTTGGTCTCATAATCTGTGGGTTTTAATTATTTATTTCTTCTTCCTCTCTGTTATGTTGCCTTCTGTGCTTCCAAGGCTCGCCACAGACTCTGCAGTGAGAGTATTTCCTACTGTTTGGAAACTTTTCTCTTTTTAAGACTCTCTTCCCAGGACAGAGTTCCCTCTCTACCTCTTTTGTCTCTTTTTTGTCTTTTATAGTTTTTCCTACCTGTTTTTGAAGGCAATGAGCTGCTTTTCTGGGTGCTTGATGTCCTCTGCCGGCATTCAGAAGTTGTTTTCTGGAATTTAATCAGCGTTGAAATGTCCTTTTGATGAATTTGTGGGGAGAAATGGTCTCCTCTTCCTATTCCTCCACCATCTTAGGACCGCCCCCTGCAACGTACTTTTTAAATAAGTACGTAGACTTCCAAAGTTCAGAATAAAAAAATTACCAGTAAAATGAGATGTAAAAACTTTCTGTCTTCATCAAAAACCAAGTTCCAACCATCCTTCTTGAAGTAACATGGAATTAAAACAAACGAACAACAGCAATAAAACATAGCTATCTAACCACTACTAGATAAAATCAACAACCCCTTTAATAATGTTACTGATTACAAATTATGAATAACAGTTGCTTTTGTGTTTTGCTTTTGTTAGAAAAGTTAGAGGTAGTCCTACTTCCCTTTGACTGATGAATTTAGCTAGACTTAAGTGAATGGTTAAAAATAGTTTCAGTATTCCACACACTAGCATTCTTGAAGGGGAAAAAAAATGGAACCCCTTGGTTGCTAACAAGGGGTTATTATTAAAGTATCACTGATTATTGTAGTTTCTTATACTATGAGCATAACTAGTTTCAGATTGAGAAAGTGTTTGTTAGAAAGCAGTGTCTCTCTCTCTTCCTTGGGGTTTTGTTGTTGTTCAATTGCTAAGTTGTGTCTGACTCCTTGAAATCCCATTGACTGTAGCATGCCAGGCTTCCCTGCTGCTGCTGCTGCTGCTGCTAAGTCAATTCAGTAGTGTCCAACTCTGTGCGACCTAATAGACGGCAGCCCACCAGACCCCATCCCTGGGATTCTCCAGGCAAGAACACTGGAGTGGGTTGCCATTTCCTTCTCCAATGCATGAAAGTGAAAAGAGAAAGTGAAGTCGCTCAGTTGTCTCTGACTGCAGCCTTCCAGGCTCCTCCATCCATGGGATTTTCCAAGCAAGAGTACTGGACTGGGGTGCCATTGCCTTCTCTGGCCAGGCTTCCCTATCCTTCAGTATCTCTCAGATTTTCTTCAGATTCATGTTCATTGATTTGGTGATGTTCTCTAAACATCTCCTCCTCTGCCACCCTCTTCTCTTTGCCTTCAATCTTTCCTAGCATCAGGGTCTTTTCCAGGAGTCAGCTCTTTGAGTCAGGTGGCCAAAGTGTTGGAGCTTCAGCTTCAGCATCAGCCCTTCCAGTGAATATTCAGGATTGATTTTCTTTAGGATTGACAGATCTGATCTCTTCCTTCCTGTCCAAAGGACTCTAAAGAGTCTTCTCCAGCACCACAATTTAAAAGTATCAATTCTTC
This sequence comes from Nanger dama, assembly GCA_917880005.1. Taxonomy (NCBI): domain Eukaryota; kingdom Metazoa; phylum Chordata; class Mammalia; order Artiodactyla; family Bovidae; genus Nanger; species Nanger dama. The sequence goes on along the minus strand of CAKJTW010000044.1, from coordinate 1,995,361 downwards.
AGTGCTCAACCATCTTTGCGGTTCAACTCTCACATCCATACAAGACTACTGGAAAAACCATAGCTTTGACTCTATGAACATTTGTCAATAAAGTGATATCTTTGCTTTTTAATATGCTGTCTAAGTTTCTCATAGCTTTTCTTCCAAAGAGCAAGTGTCTTTTAATTTCACAGCTGAAGTCACTGTCTACCGTGATTGTGGAGCCCAGGAAAATAAAATCGGTCACTGTTTTCACTTTTTCGCTATCTATTTGCCATGAAGTGATGGGGCTATATGCTATGATCTTCGTTTTTTGAATATTGAATTTTTTTTTAATTTATTTATTTTAATTGGAGGCTAATTATTTTACAATATTGTAGTGGTTTTGCCATACACTGACATCAATCAGCCATGGGTATACATGTGTTCCCCATCCTGGGCCCCCCTTCCTACCTTCCTCCCCATCCCAATCCTCTGGATTGTCCCAGTGCACCATCCCTAAGCACCCTGTCTCGTGCATCAAACCTGATGGCAATCTGTTTCACATATGATAATACACATGTTTCAACACTATTCTCTCAAATCATCCCACCCTCACATTTTCCCACAGTCTGAAAGACTGTTCTTTACATCTGTGTCTCTTTTGCTGTCTTGCATATAGGATCATTGTTGTCATCTTTCTAAATTCCAAATATATGCATTAGTATATTGTATTGGTGTTTTTCTTTCTGACTAACTTCATTCTGTATAATATGCTCAAGTTACATCCATATAGTTAGAACTGATTCAACTGCATTTTTTATGGGTGAATTTAACTCAGATGACCATTATATCTATTACTGCGGGCAGGAATCCCTCAGAAGAAATGGAGTAGCCATCATGGTCAACAAAAGAGTCTGAAATGCAGTACTTGGATGCAATCTCAAAAACGACAGAATGATCTCTGTTCATCTCCAAGGCAAACAATTCAATATCACAGTAATCCAAGTCTATGCCCCAACGAATAATGCTGAAGAAGCTGACGTTGAACGGTTTTATGAAGACCTACAAGACCTTTTACAACTAACACCCAAAACAGATGTCCTTTTCATTATAGGGGACTGGAATGCAAAAGTAGGAAGTCAAGAAACACCTGGAGTAACAAGCAAGTTTGGCCTTGGAATGTGGAATGAAGCAGGGCAAAGACTAATAGAGTTTTGCCAAGAAAATGCACTGGTCATAGCAAACACCCTCTTCCAAAAACACAAGAGAAGACTCTACACATGGACATCACCAGATGGTCAACACCAAAATCAGATTGATTATATTCTTTCCAGCCAAAGATGGAGAAGCTCTATGCAGTCAGCAAAAACAAGACCAGGAGCTGACTGTGGCTCAGATCATAAACTTCTTATTACCAAATTCAAGCTGAAATTGAAGAAAGTAGGGAAAACCGCTAGACTATTCAGGTATGACCTAAATCAAATCCCTTATAATTATACAGTGGAAGTGAGAAATAGATTTAAGGGCCTAGATCTGATAGGTAGAGTGCCTGATGAACTATGGAATGAGGTTTGTGACATTGTACAGGAGACAGACATCAAGACTATCCCTGTGGAAAAGAAATGCAAAAAGCAAAATGGCTGTCTGGGGAGGCCTTACAAATAGCTGTGAAAAGAAGAGAAGCGAAAAGCCAAGGAGAAAAGGAAAGATATAAGCATCTGAATGCAGAGTTCCAAAGGATAGCAAGAAGAGATAAGAAAGCCTTCTTCAGTGATCAATGCAAAGAAATAGAGGAAAAGAAAAGAATGAGAAAGACTAGACATCTCTTTAAGAAAAGTAGAGATACCAAGGGAACATTTCATGCAAAGATGGGCTCAATAAAGGGCAGAAATGGTCTGGACCTAACAGAAGCAGAAGATATTAAGAAGAGGTGGCAAGAATGCACAGAAGTGTACAAAAGAGATCTTTACCACCCAGATAATCACGATGGTGTGATCACTCATCTAGAGCCAGACATCTTGGAATGTGAAGTCAAGTGAGCCTTAGAAAGCATCACTAAGAACAAAGCTAGTGGAGGTGATGGAATTCCAGTTGAGCTATTTCAAATCCTGAAAGATGATGCTCTTAAAGTGGTGCACTCAATATGCCAGCAAATTTGGAAAACTAAGCAGTGGCCACAGGATTGGAAAAGGTCAGTTTTCATTCCAATCCCAAAGAAAGGCAATGCCAAAGAATGCTCAAACTACCGCACAATTGCACTCATCTCACATGCTAGTAAAGTAATGCTCAAAATTCTCCAAGCCAGGCTTCAGCAATACGTGAACTGTGAACTTCCAGATGTTCAAGCTGGTTTTAGAAAAGGCAGAGGAACCAGAGATCAAATTGCCAACATCCGCTGGATCATGGAAAAAGCAAGAGACTTCCAGAAAAACATCTCTTTCTGCTTTATTGACTATGCCAAAGCCTTTGACTGTGTGGACCACAATACACTGTGGAAAATTCTGAAAGAGAGGGGAATACCAGACCACCTGACCTGCCTCTTGAGAAACCTCTATGCAGGTCAGGAAGCAACAGTTAGAACTGGACATGGAACAACAGACTGGCTCCAAATAGGAAAAGGAGTTCATCAAGGCTGTATATTGTCACCCTGCTCATTTAACTTCTATGCAGAGTACATCATGAGAAATGCTGGACTGGAAGAAGCACAAACTGGAATCAAGATTGCCAGGAGAAAGATCAATAACCTCAGATATGCAGATGACACCACCTTTATGGCAGAAAGTAAAGAGGAACTAAAAAGCCTCTTGATGAAAGTGAAAGAGGAGAATGAAAAAGTTGGCTTAAAGCTCAACATTCAGAAAATGAAGATGGTGGTTTCCAGTCCCATCACTTCATGGGAAATAGATGGGGAAACAGTGGAAACAGTGTCAGACTTTATTTTGGGGGCTCCAAAATACTGCAGATGGTGACTGCAGTCATGAAATTAGAAGACGCTTACTCCTTGGAAGAAAAGTTATGACCAACCTGGATAGTAAATTCAAAAGCAGAGACTACTTTGTTGACTAAGGTCCGTTTAGTCAAGGCTATGGTTTTTCCATTAGTCATGTATGGATGTGAGAGTTGGACTGTGAAGAAGGCTGAGCGCCGAAGAATTGATGCTTTTGAACTGTGGTCTTGAGAGTCCCTTGGCCTGCAAGGAGATCCAACCAGTCCATTCTGAAGGAGATCAACCCTGGGATTTCTTTGGAAGTAATGATGCTAAAGCTGAAACTTCGGTTCTTTGGCCACCTCATGCGAAGAGGTGACTCACTGGAAAAACTCTGACGCTGGGAGGGATTGGGGACGGAAGGAAAAGGGGACAAGAGAGGATGAGATGGCTGGACTGCATCACTGACTCAATGGACGTGAGTCTGAGTGAACACCGGGAGTTGGTGATCGACAGGGAGGCCTGGCGGCTGCGATTCATGGGTTCGCAAAGAGTCGGACACGACTGAGCGACTGAACTGAACCATAGCTTTCTTATCTACTCACATGTTGATGGACATCTAGGTTGCTTCCATGTCCTGGCTATTTATAAACAATGCTGTAATGATTTGGGGTACATGTGTCTCTTTCAATTCTGGCTTCCTCAGTGTGTATGCCCTGCAAGTGATTACTGGGTCATATGCCAATTCTATTTCCAGTTTTTTAAGACATCTCCACACTGTTCTCCACAGTGGCTGTACTAGTTTGCATTCTCACCAAAAGTGTAAGAGGGTTCGCTTTTCTCCACACCCTCCCCAGCATTTATTGCTTGTAGACTTTTTCGATAGCAGCCATTCTGACTGGCATGAGGCTATATTTCATTGTGCTTTTGATATGCATTTCTCCAATACAGAGTGATGTTGAGCATCTTTTCATGTGTTTGTTAGCCATCTGTATGTCTTCTTTGGAGAAATGTCCATTTAGTTATTTGGCCCATTTTTTGAATGGGTAATTTATTTTTCTGGGAATTGCACTGCAGAAGCTGCTTGTATATTTTTGAGATTAATTATTTGTTCATTGCTTCGTTTGCTATTATTTTTTCCATTCTGAAGGCTGTCTTTTCACCTTGCTTATTTCACCTCAGACATTTCCTTCATTGTGCAAAAGGTTTTAAGTTTAACTAGGTCCCATTTGTTTATTTTTGCTTTTACTTCCATTACTTTGGGAGGTGGGTCATAGAGGATCCTCTGTGATTTATGTCAGAGAGTGTTTTGCCTATGTTTTCCTCTAGGAGTTTTATGGTTTCTGGTCTTACATTTAGATCTTTAATCCATTTTGAGTTTATTTTTGTATATGGTGTTTGATTCTAGTTTAATTCTTTTACAAGTGGTTGACCAGTTTTCCCAGCACCACTTGTTGAAGAGATTGTCACTTCTCCATTGTATATTCTTGCCTCCTTTGTCGAAGATAAGGTGTCCTGGTGGTGGATTTATCTCTGGGCTTTCTATTTTGTTCCATTGATCTATATTTCAGTCTTTGTGCCAGTATCATACTATCTTGATGACTGTAGCTTTGTAGTACAGTCTGAAGTCAGGCAGATTGATTCCTCCAGTTCCATCCTTCTTTTTCAAGATTGCTTTGGCTATTAGAGGATTTTTGTGTTTCCATACAAATTGTGAAATTATTTGTTCTAGTTCTCTGAAAACTACTGTTGGTAGCTTGATAGGGATTGCATTGGCTCTATAGATTGCTTTGGGTAGTATACTCATTTTCACTATATTGTTTTTCTAATCCATGAACATGGTATATTTCTCCATCTATTTGTGTGTTTTTTTATTTCTTTCATTAGTGCTTTATAGTTTTCTATATATAGATCTTTTGTTTCTTTAGATAGATTTATTCCTAAATATTTTATCCTTTTCATTGCAGTGGTGAATGGAATTGTTTCCTTAATTTCTCTTTCTGTTTTCTCAATGTTAGTGTATAGGAATGCAAGGGATTTCTGTGTGTTAATTTTATATCCTGCATCTTTACTATATTCATTGATTAGCTCTAGTAATTTTCTGGTGGAGTCTTTAGAGTTTTCTATGTAGAGGATCATTTCATCTGCAAACAGTGAGAGCTTTACTTCTTCTTTTCCAATCTGGGTTTTTTAAAATTTCTTTTTCTTCTCTGATTGCTGTGGCTAAAACTTCCAAAACTATATTGAATAATAGTGGTGAGAGTGGGTATCCTCGTCTTTTTCCTGACTTTGGGGGAAAGGCTTTCAATTTTTCACCATTGAGGATAATGTTTGCTGTGGGTTTATCATATATGGTTTTCATTATGTTGAGGTATGCTCATTTTATTCCTGCTTTCTGGTGGGGGGTGGATGTTATCATAAATAGATGTTTAATTTTGTCAAAAGCTTTCTCCTCACCTATTGAGATAATCATAGGATTTTTATCTTTCAATTTGTTAATGTGGTGTATCACATTGATTAATTCGCGAATGTTGAAGAATTCTTGCATGCCTGGGATAAAGCCCACTTGGTCATGATGTATGAACTTTTTGATATGTTACTGGATTCTGTTTGCTAGAATTTTTGTTAAGGATTTCTGCATCTATGTTCATCAGTGATATTGACCTGTAGTTTTCTTTTTTTGAGGCATCTTTGTCAGGTTTTGGTATTAGGGTGATGGTGGCCTCATAGAATGAGTTTGGAAGTTTACCTTCCTCTGCAATTTTCTGGAAGAGTTTGATTAGGATACGTGTTAGCTCTTGTCTAAATTTTTGGTAGAATTCAGCTGTGAAGCTGTCTGGTCCTGGGCTTTTGTTTGCTGGAATATTTCTGATTACAGTTTTGATTTCTATGCTTGTGATGGGCCTGTTAAGATTTTCTATTTCTTCCTGGTTCAGTTTTGGAAAGTTGTACTTTTCTAAGAATTCACCCATTTATTTGAAATTGTCCATTTTATTGTCATATAGTTGCTGATAACAGTCTCTTATGATCCCTTGTATTTCTGTGTTGTCAGTTGTTATTTCTCCATTTTCATTTCTAATTTTGTTGATTTGATTCTTCTCCCCTTCTTTCTTGATGAATCTGGCTAATGGTTTGTCTATTTTATTTATCTTTCAAAGAACTAGCTTTTAGCTTTGTTGATTTTTGCTATTGTCTCCTTTATTTCTTTTTCATTTATTTCTCTCTAATTTTTATGATTTCTTTCCTTCTACTAACCCTGGGGTTCTTAATTTCTTCCTTTTCTAGTTGCTTTAGGTGTAGAGTTAGATTATTTACTTGATTTTTCTCCTGTTTCTTGAGGTAGGCTTGCATTGCTATGAACCTTCCCCTTAGCACTGCTTTTACTGAATCCCGTAGGTTTGGGGTTGTTGCGTTTTCATTTTCATGCATTTCTATGCATATTTTGATTATTTTTATTTCTTCTGTGATTTGCTGGTTATTTGGAAGTGTGTTGTTTAGCCTTCAAATGTTTGTATTTTTAATAGTTTTTTTTTTTCCCCTGTAGTTGACATCTAATCTTTCTGCATTGTGATCAGAAAAGATGCTTGGAATGATTTCAATTTTTTAATTTACCAAGGCTAGATTTATGGCTCAGAATGTGATTTATCCTTGGAAAGTTCTGTGTGCACTTGAGAAAAAGGTGAAATTCATTGTTTTGGGGTGATGTCCTATAGATATCAATTAGGTCTACCTGGCCTATTGTATCATTTAAAGTTTGTGTTTCCTTCCTAATTCTCTGTTTAGTTGATCTATTCCTAGGTGTGAATGGGGTATTAAAGTCTCCCACTATTATTGTGTTACTGCTAATTTCCCCTTTCATACTTGTTAGCATTTGCCTTACATGTTGTGGTGCTTCTATGTTGGGTGCATATATATTTATAATTGTTATATCTTTTTCTTGGATTATCCTTGATCATTATGTAGTGTCCTTCTTTGTCTCTTTTCACAGCCTTTATTTCAAAGTCTATTTTATCTGATATGAGTACTGCTACTCCTGCCTTCTTTTGGTCTCTATTTGTGTGGAATATCTTTTTCCAGCCCTTCACTTTCAGTCTGTATGTGTCCCTTATTTTGATGTGAGTCTCTTGTAGATAGCATATATAAGGGTCTTGTTTTCGTATCCACTCAGCCAGTCTTTGTCTTTTGGTTGGGGCATTCAACCCATTTATATATAAGGTGATTATTGATAAGTATGATCCCATTGCCATTTACTTTGTTGTTTTGGGTTTGAGTTTACAAAACTTTTCTATTTCCTGTCTAGAAAAGATCCTTTAGTATTTTTTTTAAAAGCTGGTTTGATGGTGCTGAATTCTCTCAGCTTTTGCTTATCTGTAAAGCTTTTGATTTCTCCTTCATATTTGAATGGGATCCTTGCTGGGTACCATAATACGGGTTGTAGGTTTTTCTCTTTCATCACTTTAACTATGTCCTGCCATGCCCTTTCAGCCTAAAGAGTTTCTATTGAAAGATCAGCTGTTATCCTTATGGGAATCCCCTTGTGTGTTACATGTTGTTTTTCCCTTGCTGCTTTTAATATTTGTTCTTTGTGTTTGATCTTTGCTAATTTGATTAATATATGTCTTGGGGTGTTTCACCTTGGTTTTATCCTGTTTGGGACTCTCTGGGTTTCCTGGACCTGGGTGGCTATTTCCTTCCTTATTTTAGGGAAGTTTTCAACTATTATCTGCTCAGGTATTTTCTCATGGCCTTTCTTTTTGTCTTCTTCTTCTGGGACTCCTATGATTCAAATGTGGGCCATTTGACATTGTCCCAGAAGTCTCTGAGGTTGTCCTAATTTCTTTTAGTTCTTTTTTTTTAAATTTTTTTCCTCTGTGCTTCATTTATTTCCACCATTCTATCTTCCACCTTGCTTATCCTATCTTCTGCCTCAGTTATTCTACTGTTGGTTCCTCCAGAGTCCTTTTGATCTCAGTTATTGCATTATTAATTATTGGTTGACTCTTTTTTATTTCTTCTAGATCCTTGTTAAACATTTCTTGCATCTTCTCAATCCTTGTCTTTATTTATCTGTAACTCCAGTTTGTTTTCAAGATTTTGGATCATTTTTACTATCATTATTCTGAATTCTTTTTCAGGTAGACTCCCTATCTCCTCCTCTTTTGTTTGGTTTGATGGGCATTTATCATGTTCCTTTACCAACTGAATATTTCCCTGTCTTTTCATCTTGTGTAGATTTATGTGTTTAGGGTGGCCTTTCTGTATGCTGGAAGTTTGTGGCTCCTCTTTATTGTGGCATTTCCTCCCTGTGAGTGGGGCTGGATGAGTGGCTTGTCAAGGTTTCCTGGTTAGGTAAGTTTGTGTCGGAGTTCTGGTGGGTGGAGCTGGATCTTATCTCTCTGGAGTGCAATGAATTGTCCAGTAGTGAGTTTTGAGGTGTCTGTGGGTTTGGTGTGACTTTTGGCTGCCTGCATTTTAATGCTTAGGGTTATGTTCCTGTGTTGTTGGAAAATTAGCTTGCTACGTCTTGCTCTGAAACTTGTTGGTTCTTGGGTGGAGTTTGGTGTCAATGTAGGTATGGCGGCTTTTGGATGAGCTCTTGTCGATTAATGTTCCTTGGAGTAAGGAGTTTTCCGGTGTTCTCAAGTTTTGTATTTAAGCCTCCTGCCTCTTGCTTTCTGTCTTATTCTTACAGTAGCCTCAAGATTTCTCCATCAATACCGCACTCCTTTTGAAGAGAATGGGCTGCCTTTCTGGGTGTCTGGTGTCCTCCGCCAGTGTTCAGAAGTTGTTTTGTGGAACTTGCTCAGCATTCAAATGATCTATTGATGAGTTTGTGGGGGAGAAAGTGGTCTCCCAGTCCTATTCCTCTGCTATTTTAGGACTGCCAAATGTTGAGTTTTAAGCTAGCCTTTTCACTCTCTTCTTTAATCTTCAGCAACAGGCTCTTTAGTTTCTCTTCACTTTCTGAACTTTCTCTTTGCTTTCACTTTAGCATTCTAGTAATGCTACCATCTGCATATCTGAGGTTGTTGATATTTCTACCATCAGTCTTGATTCCAGCTTGTGATTCATCTGGCCTTGCATTTCGTATGATGTACTCTGCATGTAAGTTAAATAAATAATGTGGCAAGATACAACCTTGTCACACTCCTTTCCCAAGTTTGAATCAGTCCTTCATTCCATGTTCTGCACTTTGGAAGGATAGTTTTTCAGGGTGCAGAATTGGTGACATCATTTCTCTGATGGATCTGAAAAGAGTTGTTTCACTTTTTAAATTTGTTCAGTTCTTCCCTTCCTGTTGGGCTTTCCTAGTGGCTCAGCAGTAAAAAAAAAAAAAAAAAAAATCCACCGGCAATTCAGGAAAAGATCCCCTGAAGGAGGGCATGGAAACCCACTCCAGTATCCTTGCCAAGAAAATCCCATGGACAGAGGAGACTGGCAGGCTACCATCCACGGGGTCACTAGGAGTCAGACATGACTAAAACAACTGAGCACGCACACATTTCTTGTTGTTAAAATAGATTGGTGACTTCTAAGCTCCTTACACAGAAATTCCATGTGGTTTTTAAAATGCTGTTTTTCTCTCATAAAAACAATTTAATGATGGTTGACTCAGTTCACAAATCTCTGTCCTTCTAAATGTGCAGAAATAGTCCTTGGACAGCCTAACCACTGACTAAACTGATTGAGTTAGAATCCCCACCCTAGGGATTAAATCAGAGAAAGTCATTCTCCCCCTATCTCTCACCTCCTTGTCAAGGGTCAAAACAAAAATTCATCTCCAGTGATTTTTTTAATGAATTAATAATTTTAAAAAAAAAGAAAAAAAGAGATGCAGGATAGATTTAAGATGATTTTTCTGTTCTTGGGTCAGTGCAAGCCTGAGCCCCAGCTCTACATCCCTATAACAGATTAATCTTTTCTACTCAGCTTCTCCAAGAAAATTTCTGTTTCTTACAACCAAGAAGTCAAATTGAGTGAGTTTGAATCTGTCCATAAATTAAAGTGGGCATGAATACCACATTTCCATATTGCTAAGCTAGTGGAAAAGTCATCCACTATTTGGGTAGCTCCAAGGTCTAGGGTCTTCCCTAGCCCCAGACAGTGGGAAAGAACCAGCTGCCAAGACCAGAGGATCAAGGGTAACCACACACACAACCCCAGGAGCACCAACTGTCTGAAGTCAAGGGGAAAATGGGAGTTGTGAACACAGATTGCATGGCCATCAAATGAACTGCTCTGGCGAGAAAGCAGGAAGACTGTTTCCCAGAAGAAAAATCATTTCCAGAAGGAAATCAGAGGGCTTTGCCCAACTGGGATCTGAGTAATCCTAAGGGGTAAGGGAGTGCAGTTGCCCTTGGTTTTGCTGAATCTGCAGAAATAATGGATATATCATGGCAAGTCACATGCAAGAAGAGAATTCTAGTGAACTACAGGGGACTTACAGCATCTTGAACAGCACCGGTTTAGAAAAATATTGTTGCAAAGAAACCACAGTGTAAAACCTCTCAATCCCAATGCTGTAGGAACTGTTTCTCCTCTCCGGGTCAGATGTGATCAGCCAGGGAAGGGGATGAGGAAGAGGTCAGTACATGTTAACACCACTGTGCAGGCTGTGAGATCTGTTCCCATCCAGCCTCAGCCCAAGGTGCAGACACTTACTTTAAGCATTCATTAGTGTTTGGTTACCTAGCATTATTTCCTCCCTCCATTTCAACAGGCAGAGGAGCCCTTAGGCATCAAAAATGCTGGGAGGCTCTTTTCATTTTCATGAGACCTGCACACTGACTGAGTAGGTCACTCTTGGTGTCCGGGTAGTAGACTCAGAGAAAAGAGCACATGTTAGTACTTCATGCCTTTTTAATGCTGGATAATTTCCATTGTGTGGATATACCCCATTTTTAAAAACCTATTCATCATTTGATATACATGTGGTTGTTTCCAACTTTTGATTGCTATTAATAACACTGCTTTGAACATTAATGTAACATTTTATGTAGACATATGTTTTTATTTTTTTATTTGTCATTTTTCTTGTGTACATATCTGAGAGTAGAATTGGAAGGTCACATGGAAACTCTATGATTAGCATTTTGAGAAATTACCGAATTGTTTTCTGTACTATTTTAAATTGCAGCAACAATGTTTGATTCCAATTTCTCGTCATCCTTGCCAATACTTGCTATTGTTTTCTTTTTTTTATTTTAGGCAACTTAATGGGACTAAAAAGCCTCTTAATGAAAGTGAAACAGGAGAGCGAAAAAGTTGGCTTAAAGCTCAACACTGAGAAAACGAAGATCATGGCATCTGGTCCCATCGCTTCATGAGAAATAGATGGGGAAACAGTGGAAACAGTATCAGACTTTATTTTGGGGGCTCCAAAATTACTGCAGATGGTGATTGCAGCCATGAAATTAAAAGATGCTTACTCCTTGGAAGAAAAGTTACGGCCAACCTAGATAGCATATTCAAAAACAGAGACATTGCTTTGCTGACTAAGGTCTGTCTAGTCAAGGCTATGGTTTTTCCAGTAGTCATGTATGGATGCAAAAGCTGGATGGGGAGGAAAGCTGAGTGCTGAAAAATTGATGGTTTTGAACTGTGGTGTTGGAGGACTCTTTTTTTTTTTTTTTTTAATTACAATACTGTATTTGTTTTGCCATACATTGACACGAATCAGCCATAGGTGAACACAATCTCCCAATGCCGAAGCCCCCTCCCACCTCCCACCCCACATCCTCTACTTGAATCATCCCGTGCATCAGCCCCATGCATCCTGCATCCTACACTGAACATACATTGGCGCTTCGTTTCTTACAGGAAAATATACATGTTTCATTGCCATTCTCCCAAACCATTCCACCCTTTCCCTCTCCCTCAGAGTACAAAAGTCCACTCTATACCTCTGTGTCTCTTTGTTGTCTCACATATAGGGTCATCACCACCGTCTTCTAAATTCCATATATATGTGTCAGTATACTGTATTGGTGTTTTTCTTTCTGGCTTACTTCACTCTGTATAATCGGTTCCAATTTCATCCATCTCATTAGAACTGAGTCGAATTTATTCTTTTTAAGGGCTGAGTAGTATTCCATAGTGTATATGTACCACAGCTTTCCTATCCATTCATCTGCTGATGGACATCTAGGTTGCTTCCATGTCTTGGCTATTATAAACAGCGCTGCAATGAACATTGGGGTACATGTGTCTCTTTCAATTCTGGTTTCCTTGGTGTGTATGCCCAGGAGGGGGATTGCTGGGTCATAAGGCAGTTCTATTTGCAATTTTTTAAGGAATCTCCACACTGTTTTCCATAATGGCTGTACTAGTTTGCATTCCCACCAGCAGTGTAAGAGGGTTCCCTTTTCTCCACATCCTCTCCAGCATTTATTGCTTGTAGACTTTTGGATCGCAGCTATTCTGACTGGTGTGAAATGGTACCTCATTGTGGTCTTGATTTGCATTTCTCTGATAATGAGTGATGTTGAACATCTTTTCATGTGTTTATTAGCCATCCGTATGTCTTCTTTGGAGAAATGCCTATTTAGTTCTTTGGCCCATTTTTTATTGGATCATTTATTTTTCTGGAGTTGAGCTGCATAAGTTGCTTATATATCTTTGAGATTAGTTGTTTGTCAGTTGTTTCATTTGCTATTGTTTTCTCCCATTCAGAAGGCTGTCTTTTCACCTTGCTTGTAGTTTCCTTTGTTGTGCAGAAGCTTTTAATTTTAATTAGATCCCATTTGTTTATCTTTGCTTTTATTTCCAGTATACTGGGAGTTGGATCATAGAGGATCCTGCTGTGATTTATGTCGGAGAGTGTTTTGCCTATGTTCTCCTCTAGGAGTTTTATACTTTCTGGTCTTACATTTAGATCTTTAATCCATTTTGAGTTTATTTTTGTGTATGGTGTTAGAAAGGGGTCTAGTTTCATTCTTTTACAAGTGGTCGTCCAGTTTTCCCAGCACCACCTGTTAAAGAGACTGTCTTTACTCCATTGTATATTCTTGCCTCCTTTGTCGAAGATAAGGTGTCCATAGGTGTGTGGGTTTATCTCAGGGCTTTCTATTTTGTTCCATTGATCTATATTTCTGTCTTTGTGCCAGTACCATACTGTCTTAATTACTGTGGCTTTGTAGTAGAGCCTGAAGTCAGGCAAGTTGATTCCTCCAGTTCCATTCTTCTTTCTCAAGATTGCTTTGGCTATTCGAGGCTTTTTGTATTTCCATACAAATCTTGAGATTACTTGATCTAGTTCTGTGAAAAATACTGCTGGTAGCTTGATGGGAATTGCATTGAATCTGTAGATTGCTTTGGGTAGTATACTCATTTTCACTATATTGATTCTTCCAACCCATGAGCATGGTATATTTCTCCATCTATTAGTGTCCTCTTTGATTTCTTTCATCAGTGTTTTATAGTTTTCGATATATAGGTCTTTAGTTTCTTTAGGTAGGAATATTCCTAAGTATTTTATTCTTTTCGTTGCAATGGTGAATGGAATTGTTTCCTTAACTTCTTTTTCTACTTTCTCATTGTCAGTGTATAGGAATGCAAGGGATTTCTGAGTGTTGATTTTATATCCTGCAACTTTACTATATTCATTGATTAGCTCTAGTAGTTTTCTGGTCGAGTCTTTAGCTAACACCTATCTTACTGAAGCTATTCCAGACAATTGCAGAGGAAGGTAAACTTCCAAACTCATTCTATGAGGCCACCATCACCCTAATACCAAAACCTGACAAAGACACCACAAAAAAGAAAGCTACAGGCCAATATCACTGATGAACATAGACGCAAAAATCCTCAACAAAATCCTAGCAATCAGAATCCAGCAACACATTAAAAAGATCATACACCATGACCAAGTGGGCTTTATCCCAGGGATGCAAGGATTCTTCAATATCCGCAAGTCAATCAATGTAATTCATCACATTAACAAACTGAGAAATAAAAATCATATGATTATCTCAATAGATGCAGAAAAAGCCTTTGACAAAATTCAGCATCCATTTATGATAAAAACTCTCCAGAAAGCAGGAATAGAAGGAACATACCTCAACATAATAAAAGCAATATATGACAAACCCACAGCTCACATTATCCTCAATGGCGAAAAATTGAAACCATTTCCCCTAAAGTCAGGAACAAGACAAGGGTGTCCACTTTCACCACTACTCTTCAACATTGTACTGGAAGTTTTGGCCACAGCAATCAGAGCAGAAAAAGAAATACAAGGAATCCAAATTGGAAAAGAAGAAGTAAAACTCTCACTGTTTGCAGATGACATGATCCTCTACATGGAGGACTCTTGAGAGTCCCTTGGACTGCATGGAGATCCAACCAGTCCATTCTAAAGGAGATCAGTCCTGGGTCTTCTTTAGAAGGACTGATGTTGAAGCTAAAACTCCAATACTTTGGCCACCTCATGTGAAGAGTTGACTCATTGGGAAAGACTCTGATGCTGAGAGGGATTGGGGGCAGGAGGAGAAGGGGAAGACAGAGGATGAGATGGCTGGATGGCATCACCGACTCGATGGACATGAGTTTGAGTGAACTCCATGATTTGGTGATGGCCAGGGAGGCCTGGCTTGTTGCAATTCATGGGGTTGCAAAGAGTCGGACATGACTGGGCGACTGAACTGAACTGAATGGGACAATCTCATTGTGAACTTGATTTGCATTTTCCTAATGAGTAATGATTAAGATTGTTGAGAATAGTTTCATGTTTTTATTGGCAATGCATATATCTTCTCTAGGCTTCCTTAGTGGCTCAATGGTAAAGAATCTACCTGCCAATGCAAGAAACACAGGTTCAATCCCTGATTTGGGAAGATCCCCTAGAGAAGGAAATGGCAACCCACTACAGTGTTCTTGCCTGGGAAATCCCAGGGACAGAGAAGTCTAGTGAGCTACCATCCAGGTGGTCACAAAGAGTTGGACATGACTTAGTGAATGAACAACAACAACATATCTTCTTTGGAGAAACGTCTATTCAAATCCTTTATCCATTAATAAAAAAATTGGATTGGCTTCTTACTGCAAATTGTAAGATTTCTTTATATATTCTAGACACAAAATCATTAACAGACATACAATTTACAAATATATTCTCTCATTCTGTGGGTAATATTTTCATTTCTTGATGATATCCTTTGAAACATTAAACATAAAAGTTTTATTTTCATGAAGCTCAAATTAATTAGGATTTATCCATGTCGTTTGTGAATGGAAATTGTTTTACATTGTCCTGTATACTCTGGACACACTTACTTCTCTTTCTTTTTAAATTATAAGATAACGTTGCATGCTGTTTCTTAAAATGTAGCTGATATA
Source organism: Nanger dama (assembly GCA_917880005.1). Classification (NCBI taxonomy): domain Eukaryota; kingdom Metazoa; phylum Chordata; class Mammalia; order Artiodactyla; family Bovidae; genus Nanger; species Nanger dama. The sequence continues at coordinate 1,980,138 of CAKJTW010000044.1, read as the reverse complement.
CAATATTATGTAAATTAAAGGTGTACAATATAGTGAATCACAATTTTTAAAGGTTGCACACTATTTGTGGTCCTTATAAAATATTGGCTATATTTCCTGTATTGTACAACTTGTAGTTTATTTTATACATAATAGTTTGCATTTCTTAATCCCCTAGCCCTATATTGCCCTCCCCAACTTCCTCACCCCATTGGTAATCACTAATTTGTTCTCTGTATCTGTGAGTCGCTTCTTTTTTATTATTATATTTACTAGTGTGTGTATTTTTAAATTCCATATATCACAAATACTGGGATAGTATTTGTCTTTCTCTGTCTGCCTTATGTCACTTAGTATAATATCCTCCAAGTCTTTCTATGTTGTTGCAAATGGCAAAATTTCATCTTTTTATGACTCACTAGTATTCTATTATGTATATATACTACATTTCTTTATCCACCATGTTGTGGGACACCTAGGTTGCTTCCATATCTTGACAATTGTAAGTAAAGCTGCTATGGAAACTGATATATAGATACTACTACACATAAAATAGGGACTTCCCTTATAGCTCAGTCCATAAAGAATCCACCTGCAATGCAGGTTCGATTCCTAGGTCAGGAAGATCCCCTGGAGAAGCAGATAGCAACCCACTTCAGTATTGCCTGGGGAATCTCATGGACAGAGGAGACTGGCAGGTTACAGTCCATGGGGTTGCAAGAGTTGGACAGGACTTAGCGAGTAAACCACCATATATATAATAAATCACTAACAAGAACCTGCTGGATAGCACAGGGAACTCTACTCAGTATTCTGTAATGGTCTGTTTAAGAAAATAATCTTAAAAAGAGTGGAGACATGTATACGTGTAACTGATTCACTTTGCTGTACACTTGAAGCTAACACAGCTTTGTAAATCAACTATACTCCAATAAAAAATTTTTTTCAGTTCCTATGAACACTTGGATGCATGTATCTTTTGAATTGGTGTTTTTGTTTTTTCAGATATATATCCAAGAGTAGAATTGCTGGGTCATATGGGTCTCTTTCTTCAATAATTGCTGAGGGCAACACCTCCAGTACAATGCTGAATAGCAGTGGTGAGATTAAACATCTTTGTCTTGCGCATGATCTCAAGTGGAAGACGTTCAGTCTTTCTGGTAGCTGTGGGGTTTTCATAGGTTCCTTGATTAATTAGAGGAGTTTGCATTCTATTCTTTGTTTGTTGAAAGTTTTTTCAAGAAAAGATGTTGAATTTTTCTCCAGTGCTTTTTCTCTGTCTATTCAAATGATTGTGTGGGGTTTTGTTTTTATTCTATTAATGTAATATGTTAATTGATTTTTAAATTTTAAACCAACATTACATTCTGAGGAAAAACCCCACTTAGTCACAGTGCATAATCCTTTTAATCTATTGGTGGATCCAGATTGATAAGAATTTTTCGAGAACTTTTGTGTCAATATTCTTGTGATGTCTTTATTTGGTTTTAGTATCTGGTAAATAATTGTCCTTTTAGGATTAGTGGGAAAGGTTGTGTTTTTTGTCTTTATTTATTTTTGAATAGTTTGTGAAGGAAAGGCAGTATTTTTGCATATTTGGTATAATTCACCAGTGAAGCCATCTAGGCCTTGAATTTTCCATGTAGAAAGTTTTTAAATGACTAGTTCAAGGTTTTTACTTTTTAATAGGTCTATTTACATTTTTTATTTCTTCCTGAGTCAGTTTTGGTACTTTGTGCCTTTCTAGGAATTTGTCTGTCTCATCTATTTTATCTTATTTATTGGCATGTAGTTTTCATAGTGTTCCTTTATAATGATTCTTACTTCTGTAAGTTTGTTTCCCTATTTTAAAACTTGAGTCTTCTCTCCTTTCTCTTGCTCAGTCTAGATGATGGCTTTTAAACTGGGTCTATCTGTTTCATAGTTTTGTTCAAGTGCTCTGTTCTCTTGTTGATCATTTCCCTACTTGTTCTAACCATTATTGAATGTGATACTGCAAAGAAGCCTCCAACTATTGTTGGATATCTGTTTCCTCATTCTATTCTGTCATCTTCGCTTGTACTTTAAGAGTTTTTTTGACTGTGGTCTGTTATATATTTGCATGTATAGTTAATATTTTTGTGTCTTACTGAGGGATTAACACTTTGTCAGCATAAAATATTCTTTGTCTTTAGTAACAAGCTTTGTCTTAAAGTCTATTTTGCCTGTTGTTGATATAGATACTCCAGCACTGTTTCAATTATTGCCTGATTACTATTTTGACCATATACATATTTCCACCTTTTCATTTTCAATCTGTTAGACCTTTGAGTTTGAAGTTTCTCTTGTAGACAGAATAGGGTTAGATTGTGGGCTTTTAAATTTTTCTTCCAGGCTTTCGTGTTTTTTTTTTGCTTGGAGTGTTTAATTCATTTTTATTTAATGTAATTACTGAAAGGATCACAACAAACTGTGGAAAATTCTTCAAGAGATGGGAATACCAGACCAGCTGACCTGCCTCCTGAGAAATCTGTATGCAGGTCAAGAAGCAACAGTTAGAACTGGGCATAGAACAACAGACTGGTTCCAAATTGGGAAAGGAGAATGTCAAGGCTGTATATTGTCACCTTCATTATTTAATTTGTATGCAGAATACATCATGAGAAATGTTGAACTGGATTCCAGCAAAAGCTGGAATCAAGATTTCTGGGAGAAATATCAATAACCTCTGATATGCAGATGACATCACCCTTATGGCAGAAAGTGAAGAAGAACTAAAGAGCCCTTTGATGAAAGTGAGAGAGGAGAATGAAAAAGTTGACTTAAAGTTCAACATTCAGAAAACTAAGATCATGGCATCCGGTCCCTCACTTCACAGCAAATAGATGGGGAAATATTGGAAACAGTGACAGACTTTTTCTTAGGGGGCTCCAAAATCACTGCAGATGGTGACTGCAGCCATGAAATTAAAAGATGCTTGCCCCTTGGAAGAAAAGTTATGACCAACCTAGATAGCATATTCAAAAGCAGAGATATTACTTTGCCAACAAAGGTCCATCTAGTCAAAAGTATGGTTTTCCCACTAGTCATGTATGGATGTGAGAGTTGGACTGTGAAGAAAACTGAGCGCTAAAGAATTGATGCTTTTGAACTGTGGTGTTGGAGAAGATTCTTGAGAGTCCCTTGGACTGCAAGGAAATCCAGCCAGTCTGTCCTAAAGGAAACCAGTCCTAAATATTCATTGGAAGGACTGATGCTGAAGCTGAAACTCCAATACCTTGGCCACCTGATTTGAAGAATTGACTCATTTGAAAAGACCCTGATGCTGGGAAAGATTGAAAGTGGGAGGAGAAAGGTTCGACAGAGTATGAGACAGTTGAATGGATACCACTGATTTGAAGAACATGAATTTGAATAAGCTCCGGGAGTTGGTGATGGGCAGGGAAGTCTGGCATGCTGCAGTCCATGGAGCTGGACATGACTGAGCGACTGAACTGAACTGACTGAAAGGGTAAGATTTATGTCTGCCATTTTGCTCATTGTTTTCTATGTTTTATGTGGGCTTTGTTCCTGTACTCTTTCATTACTGCCTTCTTTTATATTAATATGTATATATTTTCTAATGTGCCATATAAATTGCTTTGTTGTTCTTTTTACTGCATATATTTTAGTTATTTTTAAGTGATTAATAACCTGATACTTTAAAACAAACTCATTCAGATGAATATCAACCTAATTTCAATAGCATGAAAAATTTGTCCCATTATAGTCCCATTCTCTCTCTTTTTCATTATTATCATATAAATTACATTTTACCTTATAATCTCATCAATACAGTTTTATAATTATTGCTTTATGATATTTTCTTCTAAATTAGGTGGGGAAAGGAATGTTACAAGTTCACACCGATTCAAGTTACTATCAATTGCTGATAGTAGTCTCTTATGATTCTTTGTATTTCTGAGTTGTCTGTCGTGATCTCTCCATTTTCATTTCTAATTTTGTTGATTTGATTTTTTTCTCTTTGTTTCTTGATGAGTCTGGCTAATTGTTTGTCAATTTTATTTATCCTTTCAAAGAACCAGCTTTTGTTTTTGTTGATTTTTGCTATGGTCTCTTTTGTTTCTTTTGCATTTATTTCTGCCCTAATTTTTAGGATTTCTTTCCTTCTACTTACTCTGGGGTTCTCTATTTCTTCCTTTTCCAGTTGCTTTAGGTGTAGAGTTAGGTTATTTATTTGACGTTTTTCTTGTTTCTTGAGGTATGCCTGTATTGCTATGAACTTTCCTCTTAGGACTGCTTTTATAGTGTCCCAAAGGTTCTGTGTAGTTGTGTTTTCATTTTCATTCATTTCGATGCATATTTTGATTTCTTTTTGATTTCTTCTGTGATTTGTTGATTATTCAGAAGGGTGTTGTTCAGCCTCCAAATGTTGGATTTTTAATAGTTTTCTCTCCTATAATTGAGCTCTAACCTTAGTGCATTATGGTCAGAGAAGATGCTTGGAATAATTTCGATTTTTTTTGAATTTATTAAGGTTGGATTTATGACCCAGAATGTGATCTATCATGGAAAATGTTCCGTGTGCACTTGAGTAAAAGGTGAAATTCATTGTTTTGGGGTGAAATGTCCTATAGATATCAATTAGGTCTAACTGATCTATTGTATCATTTAACGTTTGCATTTCTTTGTTAATTTTCTGTTTAGTTGATCTGTCCATAGGTGTGAGTGGGGTATTAAAGTCTCCCACTATTATTGTGTTATTATTAATTTCCCCTTTCATGCTTGCAGATGAATGGATAAGAAAGCTGTGGTACATATACACAATGGAGTACTACTCACCCCTTAAAAAGAATAAATTTGACTCAGTTCTAATGAGATGGATGAAATTGGAACCAATTATACAGAGTGAAGTAAGCCAGAAAGAAAAACACCAATACAGTATACTGACACATATATATGGAATTTAGAAGATAGTAATGATGACCCTATATGTGAGACATCAAAAGAGACACAGAGGTATAGAACGGACTTTTGGACTCTGAAGGAGAGGGAAAAGGTGGGATGGTTTGGGAAAATGGCACTGAAACATGTATACTTTCTTGTAAGAAATGAAGCACCAATCTATGTTCAATGCAGGATGCAGGATGCATGGGGCTGGAGCACAAGATGATTTAGGTAGAGGATGTGGGGTGGGAGATGGGAGCGGGCTTCAGCATTGGGAGATTGTGTTCACCTGTGGCTGTTTCATGTCAATGTATGGCAAAACAAATACAGTATTGTAGTTAAAAAAATAAATAAATTTAAAAAAAAAAACAAGTTACTATCAAGTGTTTCTTAATTTTAGCTGAAAGACTCCTTATTTCTTGGAGAGCAAATCTGCTAGTGATGAACTCTCTTAGTATTTGTTTACATATGGTTTCCTTAATTTCGTCTTGGTTTTTGAAAAATACTTTTGCTGTATGTGGAATTCTTGATAACAGTCTTTTCTTTCAGCACTTAGAATATGTCACTTCACTGTCTTGGTTTCTTACTGAGTCTGTCATTAAACTTATTGAATATCACTTGTATGTGATGACCAGTGCGTTCTCTTGGCAAAACTCTATTAGCCTTTGCCCTGCTTCATTCTGTACTCCAAGTCCAAATTTGCCTGTTACTCCAGGTGTTTCTTGACTCCCTACTTTTGCATTCCAGTCCCCTATAATGAAAAGGACATCTTTTTGGGGTACTAGTTCTAAAAGGTCTTGTAGGTCTTCATAGAACTGTTCAGCTTCAGCTTCTTCAGTGTTACTGTTCGGGACATAGACTTGGAGTACCGTGATACTGAATGGTTTGCCTTGGAAATAACAGAAATCATTCTGTCATTTTTGAGATTGCATCCAAGTACTGTATTTCGGACTCTTTTGTTGACTATGATGGCTACTCCATTTCTTATAAAGGATTCTTGCCCACAGTAGTAGATATAATGGTCATCTGAATTAAATTCACCCATTCCAGTTTATTTAGTTCACTGATTCCTAAAATGTTGACTTTCACTCTCGCCATTCACTGTTTGACCACTTCCAATTTGCTTTGATTCGTGGACTTAAGATTCCAGGTTCCTGTGCAATATTGCTCTTTACAGCATTGGACTTTGCTTCTGTCACCAATCACATCCACAGCTGGACATTGGTTTTGCTTTGGCTCCATCCCTTTGTTCTTTCTAGAGTTATTTCTCCACTGATCTCCAGTAGCATATTGGGCACCTACCGACCTGGGGAGTTCATCTTTCAGTGTCCTATCTTTTTGCCTTTTCATGTTGTTTGTGGGGTTCTCAAGGCAAGAATACTGAAGTGGTGTGCCATTCCCTTCTCCAGTGGACCACAGTTTGTCAGAACTCTCCACCATGACCCGTCCATCTTGGGTGGCCCTACATGGTATGGCTTAATTTCATTGAGTTAGACAAGGCTGTGGTCCATGCAATTAGATTGGTTAGTTTTCTGTGATTGTGGTTTCAGTCTCTCTGCCCTCTGATGCCCTCTCTTGGCATCTACCATCTTACTGGAGTTTCTCTTACCTTGGATGTGGAAAGATCATTCCTGAAGTGTTCATTGGAAGGACTTATGTTTAAGCTAAAACTCCAATATTTGGCCATCTGATGTGAAGAGCTGACTCATTTGAAAAGACCCTAATTCTGGGAAAGGTTGAGGGCAAGAGGAGAAGGGGACGACAGAGGATGAGATGTTTCGATGACATCACCAACTCAGTGAACGTGAGTTTGGGTAACTCCGGGAGTTGGTGATGGACAGGGAGGCCTGGCGTGCTGCAATCCATGGGATTGCAAAGAGTTGGACACGACTGAACGACTGAACTGAACTGAACAGTATGTGATGCATCATTTTTCTCTGTCTCCAAAATTCTCTTTATCTTTTAACAGCTTGACTACAATATGTATTAGTGCAGTTCAGTCACTCAATCATGTCTGACTCTTTGCAACACCATGAAATGCAGCATGCCAGGCCTCCCTGTCCATCACCAACTACCAGATTTCATTCAAACTCATGTCCATCGAGTCGGTGATGCCATCCAGCCATCTCATCCTCGGTCGTCCCCTTCTCCTCCTACCTCCAATCCCTCCCAGCATCAGGGTCTTTTCAAATGAGTCACCTCTTCGCCTGAGGTGGCCAAAGTACTGGAGTTTCAGCTTTAGCATCAGTCCTCCAAAGAACACCCAGGACTGATCTCCTTTAGAATGGATTGGTTGGATCTCCTTGCAGTCCAAGGGACTCTCAAGAGTCTTCTCCAACACCACAGTTCAAAAGCATCAATTCTTCAGCACTCAGCTTTCTTCACAATCCAACTCTCACAAACATACATGACTACTGGAAAAATCATAGCCTTGACTTAAGACGGACCTTTGTTGGCAAAGTAACGTCTCTGCTTTTGACTATAATATCTATGTTGGTCATAGATAAAAGATAAAACTGAAAGGTGAATTTCTCTAAGAAATTTTTTCATTTTAATTTTTTATGAATTAAAAAGTGTATGTATTTTTAAGCTACAGAACTTCAATTTAATCCTTTGTTTTATAATTTCTATTTCTTTATTAAGATAGAAATTTGGTGAGACATTGTTCTCATACTTTCCTTTCACTCTTCAAACATGCTTCTTCCATTTTTGAGCATATCTGTAATCGCTGCTTTAAAGATTTTGCTTAGTAAGTTCAGCATTGGGGCTTCCTCAGAGCAGTTTCTATTGACTGTTTTAGTCATGTATGGGTCATACTTTCTTATTTCCTAGCATGATTTTGAAACATTTTGTTTTGAATTGATAATTTAAAATAATACAATGTGGTAACTTTAAAAATCATATTCTCTCCTCTCATGTGCCAAATTTATTATATTTGCTGTTTGTTGTGACTCTTCATTAATTTAGTGACTTCATGAAAAAAATTCTGTAAATTCTGTATTCCTTGTAGTATGCAAGGAATATTGTATGCAAAATGTCGTTATGCAGGTGTGCGTGTGTGTGTGTGTGCATTAGAGAATGTCTTCTTTCAAAGTCTGGCAGTTTACAACTCTTCCTTAGCCTTCACTTAAAGATCTCAAGGTCTTTCTTGAGCATGCACACATGCTTTCACATGTGTGCACATTTTGGATCCCTTAGAAGAGAGTTTCTTAAGACCCCTGTGACATCTTTACCTTCCTGACCTTGGTCTTCCTTTTAAGTTTTGGCCAGGTTTTCTTTGTCCCAATTTGTACTGCAGTGTTGGGTTGTTGCAATGTTAAATACTTGCTGATGTTTATTTTTGACAAATGCCTTGAGAATAGGGCTTTCCCATGGAATAAAGCTCCAAGTCAAGTCAAATAACAATAATTCGCTGAAAAATGGAACTTTTCCAGGAAATTGTGAGACAAATGATACAGTGATACTACTCTGAGGATGGGGCTTTTAAGGAGCTCCAAACCTAGTATAATTATAAGGGATTTGATTTAGGTCATACCTGAATGGTCTAGTGGTTTTCCCCACTTTCTTCAATTTACACACAATTGTACTCATCTCCCACACTAGTAAAGTAATACTCTATATTCTCTAAGCCTGGCTTCAGCAATACGTGAACTGTGAACTTCCAGATGTTCAAGCTGGTTTTAAAAAAGGCAGAGGAACCAGAGATCAAATTGCCAACATCCGCTGGATCAATGAGAAAGCAAGAAAAACTTCTCTTTCTGCTTTATTGACTATGCCAAAGCCTTTGACTGTGTGGATCACAATAAACTGTGGAAAATTCTGAAGAGATGGGAATATTAGACCACCTGACCTGCCTCTTGAGAAACCTATATGCAGGTCAGGAAGCAACAGTTAGAACTGGGCATGGAACAACAGACTGGTTCCAAATAGGAAAAGTAGTATGTCAAAGCGGTATATTGTTACGCTGCTTATTTAACTTATATGCAGAGTACATCATGAGAAACGCTGGGCTGTATGAAGGACAAGCTGGAATCAAGATTGCCAGGAGAAATATCAAGAACCTCAGATATGCAGATGACACCACCCTTATGGCAGAAAGTGAAGAGGAACTAAAAAGCCTCTTGATGAAAGTGAAAGAGGAGAGTGAAAAAGTTGGCTTAAAGCTCAACATTCAGAAAATGAAATTCATGGCATCCAGTTCCATCACTTTATGGGAAATAGATGGGTAAACAGTGGAAACAGTTTCAGACTTTGTTTTTGGGGCTCCAAAATCACTGCAGATGGTGACTGCAGCCATGAAATTAAAAGATGTTTACTCCTTGGAAGAAAAATTATGACCAACCTAGATAGCATATTCAAAAGCAGAGACATTACTTTGCCAACAAAGGGCCATCTAGTCAGGGCTATGGTTTTTCCAGTGGTCACCTAGAGATGTGAGAGTTGAACTGTGAAGAAAGCTGAGCACCAAAGAATTGATGCTTTTGAACTGTGGTGCTGGAGAAGACTCTTGAGAGTCCCTTGGACTGCAAGGAGATCCAACCAGTCCATTCTAAAGTAGATCAGTCTTTGGTAGGAATGATGCTGAAGCTGAAACTCCAGTACTTTGGCCACCTCATGTGAAGAGTTGACTCACTGGAAAAGACCCTGATGCTGGGAAGGATTGTGGGCAGGAGGAGAAGGGGATGACAGAGGATGAGACGGCTGGATGGCATCACCGACTCGACGGATATGAGTTTGAATCCGGGATTTGGTGATGGATATGGAGGCCAGTGTGCTGCGATTCATGGGTGTGCAAAAAGTCAGACACGACTGAGCGACTGAACTGAAACCTCATATTCCTCCTCCAGTAGCTGCAAGGTTGCTGACTTTGACAGCTACTGTGGTTGTAAGGCAGCTGGTTTTCACATTTACTGCCCAGCTACGTGGTGGGAGAGAAGTTTAGCTTACATCACAAAATATAAAGCCTTGCTGCTCTTATACATTTTCAGCAGTTTTTTCTGCATAAATCCTCCTCAGTTTAATGCAAAACTCTGATTAATTTCAAGAGTTCTTTTAAAGGTTGATTTTGACAATTTTTGTCAGTGTGCTCATCACTTCTTTGGAGAGATACATTTGCAAAACTCCTCACTTTACCACTACAGAAGTAAAATTTTAATTTGTTAAATTGTAAAAGAATAGACTCACAAAGACCATGTGTTTTAATTAATAGAAATTTCTTGAGTGGCTAGTATTTGCTGGGCACTGGGTTAGGTCCTAGAGACTTAAATGTGGGAAAGAAATAACACTTGCTCTCAGATCTTCACCATTTACAAAGAAAATGGACATATGGATGGAGATAAATGAGCTGAGGAGTTCTGAAGGGCCTCTCCTTCAGGACTAAAGGAGTAATAGTCTGGCTAGGGAATGGAGTAAAGGGACTAACAAGTCCACTTCTATCTCCATTTTGTGCAAGCTAGAGAATAAGTACTATTCTCTTGGGACACTGTGAGTCAATTTGCCTATGGAACTTTGCACACATTTTTAAAAATTTTTTTCATTTTGTTTCTCTTTATTTCCATCTAGAGGATAACAATATTCTTAAAACTAAAAAGTCTACAATATGCCTTGATCAGAACAGCAGAAAAGAACCAGTAGGTGCAGAAAAAGAATTTATTTCATTGCTAGACTTAGAGAAAACAGAAACCTCAAGAATAAAGAGTGGGTGGCAACAGCTGTAGAATAAAGATAGAAAAAGAGAAAAGATAATGGGTTTAAAGCTATATAATGTAGAAAACAGCACTTTGTTTTCAGCCATGTTGGGGGGTTACTCCAGGAATTACAGGCCAAGGTAGCTGTGGTTCTCTGATTTAGAGGTCCATGTGTCATCTGATTTCATTTTTAAGTGGTTTCACTTTCACTAATTCAACATTGTAAAAGATGTGTTTCCTTTGTCACAATTTGACAGAAAGTATATCTGCATCATCATAAAAAGACCGGGCTATCCTTTCCTCAGTACAAATTACATTAGGGGCAATTACAGAATGTCTTCAGGCCAGTATAATCTAATAAACTGGCGCACTACTAAGCGCAGGCGGCTGCAAGAGCCGGCCGGCACACTAAACATGGCTGAGAGGAACTACCCCACCTCTGAGGTCAGGGGCAGTGGCCTAGAGTGCCAGGCTGAGAAGGCGCAAGAACGGCGGAGAAGAGCTACACTGTGTCCAAGGTCAGGGGCGGCGGCCAAAAGGAGCTACCCTGCGTCTGAGGTCAGTGGTGGCTGGGAGGAGCTACCCTGCATCCAAGGAGCCACCCCGTGCCAGAGGCCAGGGGTGGCAGCTGGGAGGAGCCACCCACGCTGGAGGCCAGAGCCTGCAGCCAAGAGGAGCAACCCCAGGAGCGGTGGCTGCGCAGGCACAGGAGGGCCTAGAGGAGCTATCCCATGTTGAAGCTCAGGAACGGCAGTGTTAAGGAGATACCTCTTGTCCAAGGTAAGGAGCAGCGGCTGTGCTTAGCTGGAGCAGCCGTGAAGAGATACCCCACAACCAAGGTAAAAGAAACCCAAGTAAGATGGTTGGTGTTGCAAGAGGGCATCAGAGGGCAGACACACTGAAATCATATTCACAGAAAGCTAGTCAATCTAATCACATGAAGAGCACAGCCTTGTCTAACTCAATGAAACCAAGCCATGCCTGCTGGGCAACCCAAGACAGGCGAGTCATGGTGGAGAGGTCTGACAGAACATGTTCCACTGGAGAAAGGAATGGCAAGCCACTTCAGTATTCTTGCCTCAAGAACACCATAAACAGTATGAAAAGGCAAAATGATAGGATACCAAAACAGGAACTCCCCAGGTCATTAGGTGTGCAATATGCTACTGGAGATCAGTGGAGATATAACTCCAGAAAGAATGAAGGGATGGAGCCAAAGCAAAAATACCCAGTTGTGCATGTGACTGGTGATAGAAGCAAGATCTGATGCTGTTAAAAGCAATATTGCATAGGAACATGGAATGTCAGGTCCATGAATCAAGGCAAATTTGAAGTGGACAAACAAGAGATGGCAAGAGTGAACGTCAACATTCTAGGAATCAGCGAAGTAGAATGGACTGGAATGGGTGAATCTAACTCAGATGACCATTTATCTACTACTGCAGGCAGGAATCCCTCAGAAGAAATGAAGTAGCCATCATGGTCAACAAAAGAGTCTGAAATGCAGTACTTGGATGCAATCTCAAAAATGACAGAATGATCTCTGTTCATCTTCAAAGCAAACCATGCAATATCACAGTTATCTAAGTCTATGCCCTGACCAGTAACACTGAAGAAGCTGAAGTGAATGGTTTTATGAAGACCTACAAGACCTTTTAGACCTAACACCCAAAAAAGATGTCCTTTTCACTATAGGGGACTGGAATGCTAAAGTAGGAAGTCAAGAAACACCTGGAGTAACAGGCAAATTTGGCCTTGGAATGTGGAATGAAGCAGGGCAAAGACTAATAGAGTTTTGCCAAGAAAATGCACTGGTCATAGCAAACACCTTCTTCCAACAACTCAAGAGAAGACTCTACACATGGACATCACCAGGTGGTCAACACCGAAATCAGACTGATGATATTCTATGCAGCCAAAGATGGAGAAGCTCTATACAGTCAACGAAAACAAGACCAGGAGCTGACTGTGGCTCAGATCATGAACTCTTTATTAACAAATTCAGACTCAAATTGAAGAAAGTAGGGAAAACCACTAGACCATTCAGGTATGACCTAAATCAAATCCCTTATGATTATGCAGTGGAAGTGAGAAATAGATTTAAGGGCCTAGATCTGATAGAGTACCTGATGCACTATGGAATGAGGTTCATGACATTGTACAGGAGACAGGGATCAAGACCATCCCCACAGAAAAGAAATGCAAAAAAGCAAAATGGCTGTCTGGGGAGGCCTTACAAATAGCTGTGAAAAGAAGAGAGGATAAAAGCCAAGGAGAAAGGAAAGATATAAGCATCCGAATGCGGAGTTCCAAAGAATAGCAAGAAGAGATAAGAAAGCCTTCTTCATCAATCATTGCAAAGAAATAGAGGAAAAGAACAGAATGGGAAGGACTAGAGATGTCTTCAAGAAAATTAGAGATATCAAGGAAACATTTCATGCAAGAATGGGCTCGATAAAGGGCAGAAATGGTATGGACCTAACAGAAACAGAAGATATTAAGAAGAGGTGGCAAGAATAGACAGAAGAACTGTACAAAAAAGATCTTCACCACCCAGATAATCATGATGATGTGATCACTAATCTAGAGCCAGACATCCTGGAATGTGAAGTTAAGTGGGCCTTAGAAAGCATCACTATGAACAAAGCTAATGGAGGTGATGGAATTCCAGTGGAGCTGTTTCAAATCCTGAAAGATGATGCTGTGAAAGTGCTGCACTCACTATGCCAGCAAATTTGGAAAACTCAGCAGTGGCCACAGGACTGGAAAAGGTCAGTTTTCATTGCAATCTCAAAGAAAGGCAATGCCAAAGAATGTTCAAACTACTGCACAATTGCACTCATCTCACATGCTAGTAAAGTAAGGCTCATTAGCTCTAGTAGTTTTCTGGTTGAGTCTTTAGGATGATTCAGGGAGATGATATGGGGTGGGAGGTGGGAGGGGCTTCGGCATTGGGAGATCGTGGACACCTGTGGCTGATTCATGTCAATGTATGGCAAAACAAATACAGTATTGTAATGTAGAATAAAGTATTTAAAAATAGATTAAAAAATAAATAAATAAAGTAAGGCTCAAAATTCTCCAAGCCAGGCTTCAGCAATACGTGAACCGTGAATTTCCTGATGTTCAAGCTGGTTTTAGAAAAGGCAGAGGAACCGGAGATCAAATTGTCAACATCCACTGGATCATGGAAAAAGCAAGAGAGTTCCAGAAAAACATCTATTTCTGCTTTATTGACTATGCCAAAGCCTTTGACTGTGTAGATCACAATACACTGTGGAAAATTCTGAAAGAGATGGGAATACCAGATGATCTAACCAGCCTGTTGAGAAATCTGTATGCAGGTGAGGAAGCAACAGTTAGAACTGGACATGGAACAACAGACTGGTTCCAAACAGGAAAAGGAGTACATCAAGGCTGTATACTGTCACTCTGCTTATTTACCTTATATGCAGAGTACATCATGAGAATCACTGGACTGGAAGAAACACAGGCTGGAATCAAGATTGCTGGGGGACATATCAATAACCTCAGATGTGCAGATGAAACCACCCTTATGGCAGAAAGTGAAGAGGAACTAAAAAGCCTCTTGATGAAAGTGAAAGAAGAGAGCAAAAAGTAGGCTGAAAGCTCAACATTCAGAAAACGAAGATCATGGCATCCAGCCCCATCACTTTATGGGAAATAGATGGGGAAACAGTGGAAACAGTGTCAGACTTTATTTTTGGGCTCCAAAATCACTGGAGATGGTGACTGCAGCCATGAAATTAGAAGACGCTTACTCCTTGGAAGAAAAGTTATGACCAACCTAGATAGTATATTCAAAAGCAGAGACATTACTTTGCCAACTAAAGTCCATCTAGTCAAGGCTATGGTTTTTCCTGTGGTCATGTATGGATGTGAGAGTTGGACTGTGAAGAAAGCTGAGCACTGAAGAATGGATGCTTTTGAACTGTGGTGCTGGAGAAGACTCTTGAGAGTCCCTTGGACTGCAAGGAAATCCAACCAGTCCATTCTGGAAGGAGATCAACCCTGAGATTTCTTTGGAAGGAATGATGCTAAAGCTGAAACCCCCAGTACTTTGGCCACCTCATGAGAAGAGTTTACTCATTGGAAAAGACTCTAATGCTGGGAGGAATTGGGGGCAGGAGGAGAAGGGGACAACCGAGTATTAGATGGCTAGATGGCATCACTGACTCGACAGACATGAGTCTGAGTGAACTCCGAGAGATGGTGGCATACAGGGAGGCCTGGTGTGCTGAGATTCATGGGATCGCAAAGAGTCGGACACTTTCTGAGCACTGAACTGAACTGAACAAAAACACAAACACTGTAGGTTTACCTAAGGGTTCGTAGAGGAAACCTGATTTCTCTCCTCTATGATGGCATCCAGTTTCCCTACCTATGGCCTTGTTTATACCTGGAGGCTGTACTTGTGGTCTGGTACAAGCTGAACTGATCCCATTATTGACCTGTGTTGATCCCAAAACAAACTATAAGATGGAGACAAAATTTTGCAGAAGTATGACAAAGAAATGCAAATGCTCTGGGAGGAAAAAAGTTGGGAGAGAAACACAAAGCCAGAGTCAGGCCGGAGGCCACCCTGCAGGTAGCACTTTAGTCCATTTGGGTCACTATAACAAAACATCAGACATCAGATTGCTTATAAGCAATTGAAATTTCTGGAGTTCCAGAGGCTAGAAATCTAATATCAGGGTGCTCGCACAATCTGGTTCTGGTCTTGCAGATACCAGTTTCTTGCTATGTCATCACATAGTAAAAAGGAAGGGAATTCCCTTGGGCCTTTTTTTTATAAGGGCATTATCGCAATTAACACAAATCCTAAATGACCTAATATCCTCTCCAAAGTCCCCACATCTTAATACCACCTCATTGGGCTTTTGGAATTAACATGTAAATTGGGGCAGGGGGAAATACATTTAGACCATAGCAGGTAAAGACAGGAATAAAACTTTCCTTGAAAAGAGCATCATTCTTCCATTTTCAGACTGGAAAGCACACTATATTGCAAATGTCTTCATAGACCCCTCAGGACTCTAATACAGACCTTGACAGGGTTATGGATTCTTATTTATCTAGAGCAAAACTTCATTTCTTATTTTAAACTAAAGAACAGAAGATAAATTAATAAAATGTTTAATTTATGTAATATTTAAGACGCATGGTTTTATGTAATATTTAAGACGCATGGTTTTATGTATTTCTAGTACCCTCCAGGACTATCAAGACTTTGCTCTTCTCTCAGTTTTTCTTTAAGCAAAATTCACTGCAGAATAAGCCAGGTGATGTGGTGGTGACAAACAATGCCCCAGATCTGCACAGTTCACACACAAAGGTTCCTGCTCATTTACATCACTATCACATGTCCTCCCAGCCTGCGGGGTTTCTGCTCCTGAGCTGTCATCATCCCCACTCCGGGACGTGGGCTGATGGAACAGCTGCCATCTGGAGCATCGTCAGTGATCACGACAGGGAAGAGTACGAAGCGAGCTCCTCCTGGCTCTCAAAGCTTCCGCCTGTAAGTGACATTCATCATTCCTGCTTGCTTCTCATTAAGTAGGTGAGTCACAGGGATAAGCTGAATCTCAAAGCAGCCCTGGATGTTGTGGAACAACATACAGCCAGTCTACCACACACACCGTCACAGTCTGTCCTGTGCCACATGTACTGGGGTTTCAGCTGTACAACTACAGCCAGACGCAGCTTTTCCCACAGGTTTACAGCCAGAGAAATAGAAACAAGAGACCCCATTCTGCAGAGACGTGCCCGCAAACCTGGTGAGTGGGCAGAACCAGAAGAGGCTGCCATCTCGGCAAGCGGCCCCCGCCCAGGAAGCTCCTTTGTCCTCATATGCCTGAGCCCCATCCTCTCCTCCAAGACACGTGGTAGCCCAAGCTGAGGAGTCCTATTCCACTCCCTCAGACAGCACTAAGCTGGAGTGGGAGTCCCAGAACCAGGAGATACATCAAGAGACCAAACTATATCTGATTTGGAACCACAGGTTGGAAACGTAAGCCAGAACTTGAATGCTAAACCTAGACAGTGTGACTGCTTCCTAAAATTAGTTTTTACTAGGACCCTGAGTCTCCTAACACTAACACTATAGATAAAGTGTGCAAGGTACAATAAGAAAAAGTCACCTGTCAGGCCAAGAACTAGGAAAATCACAACTGACAATGAACTGACATTAACACTGAAATGAGTAAGATGTTGGAATCATCTGATAAGGATTTTAAAACAGTTGTTATAA
The DNA here is from genome assembly GCA_917880005.1 of Nanger dama. Taxonomy (NCBI): domain Eukaryota; kingdom Metazoa; phylum Chordata; class Mammalia; order Artiodactyla; family Bovidae; genus Nanger; species Nanger dama. The sequence continues at coordinate 1,963,275 of CAKJTW010000044.1, read as the reverse complement.
AAATGTTTCAAAAATCAATAACAAAAGCAATTACAAAAATTAGCAGATAAATAGGAATTACAAAACAGAACCAAATGAAAATTAGAAAACTTAAAAATATAACAGCAGAAATTTTTTTTAAAAACTTTGTGTGTGTGTGTGTGTGTGTGTGTGTGTGTGTTTCAGTCGTGTCTGACTCTTGGTGACCCATGGGTTGTAGCCCACCAGGCTCCTCTGTCTATGAGAGTTTCTAGGCAAGAATACTGGAGTAGGTAGCCATTTCCTATTCCAGGGCATCTTCCTGATCCAGGGACTGAACCCACATATCTTGCATTTCAAGCATTGGCAGGCAGTTTCTTTACCACTGCACCTCCTCGAAAGCCCTTTCTGTCTTTGGGGGTACCAGAAAAAGAGGAGAAAGAGAATGGAGTTGAAAGAGCAAATGAAGAAGTAATAACTAAAATTTTCCCAAATGTATTGACACGTACAAGCCTCCAGACTAAAGAAGCTGAGTGGATCACAAAGAGGATCATTTGTAAGAAACCCGTGTAGAAGAAAAAGGGAAAAAATATCTTGAAAGAAGCTAAAGAGAAATGATGTGTTGTTATCTGGAAGGAAAATGATACAAATGACCGTCAAGTCTCCTGAAATCAGTTCAGTTCATTCGCTCAGTCATGTCTGACTCTGCAGCTCCATGGACTGCAGCACACCAGGCTTCCCTGTCCATCAGCAACTCCTAGAGCTTGCTCAAACTCATGTCCATTGAGTCAGTGATGCCATCTAACCATCTCATTCTCTGTCGTCCCCTTCTCCTCCTGCTTTCAAACTTTCCTGGCATCAGGGTCTTTCCAAGGAGTCAGTTCTTCAAATCAAGTGGCCAAAGTATTGGAGTTTCAGCTTCAGCATCAGTCCTTCCAATGAATATTCAGGATTGATTTCCTTCAGGATTGACTGGTTGGATCTCCTTGCAGTCCAGGGGACTCTCAAGAGTCTTCTCAACACCACAGTTAAAAGCATCAGTTCCGAGCTCCATCGGAGCTCAGCTTTCTTTATGGTCCAACTTTCACATCCATAATGACTGCTGGAAAAACCATAGCTTTGACTATATGTACCTTTGTTGGTAAATTAATGCCTCTGCTTTTTAATATGCAGTCTACGTTGGTCATAGTTTTGTGTTTTTTTTCCCAAAGAGCATGTATCTTTTAATTTCATGACCTGCAGTCACCGTCTGCAGTGATTTTGGAGCCCAAGGAAATAGTCTGTCACTGTTTCCATTGTTTCTCCTTCTATTTGCCATGAAGTGATGGGACCAGATGACATGATCTTTGTTTTTAGAATGCTGAGTTTTAAGCGAGATTTTTCACTCTCCTCTTTCACTTTCATCAATGGGCTCTTTAGTTCCTCTTCACTTTCTGCCATAAGAGTGGTGTCATCTGCACATCTGAGGTTATTGATATTTCTCCTGGCAATCTTAATTCCAGCCTGTGCTTCATACATTCTGCTATTTCACATGAAGTACTCTGCATGTACGCTAAATAAGCAGGATGACAATATACAGCCTTGATGCAATCCTCTTCCTATTTAGAACCAGTCTGTTGTTCCATGTCCAGTTCTAACTTTTACATTTTGACCTGCATAGGTTTCTCAGGAGGCAGGAAAAGTGGTCTGGTATTCCCATCTCTTGAAGAATTTTCCACAGTTTGTTGTGATACACACAGTCAAAAGCTTCAGTTCAGTTCAGTTCAGTCACTCAGTCGTGTCCGACTCTTTCCGACCCCATGAGTCGCAGCACGCCAGGCCTCCCTGTCCATCACCAACTCCCGGAGTTCACTCAGACTCACATCCATCGAGTCCATGATGCTATTCAGCCATCTCATCCTCTGTCTTCCCCTTCTCCTCCTGCCCCCAATCCCTCCCAGCATCAGAGTCTTTTCCAATGAGTCAACTCTTCACATGAGGTGGCCAAAGTATTGGAGTTTCAGCTTTAGCATCATTCCGTCCAAAGAAATCCCAGGGTTGATCTCCTTCAGAATGGACTAGTTGGATCTCTTTGCAGTCCAAGGGACTCTCAAGAGTCTTCTCCAACACCACAGTTCAAAACCATCAATTCTTCAGTGCTCAGCCTTCTTCACAGTCCAACTCTCACGTCCATACATGGCCACAGGAAAAACCACAGCCTTGACTAAACAGACCTTAGTTGGCAAAGTAATGTCTCTGCTTTTGAATATGCTATCTAGGTTGGTCATAACTTTTCCTCCAAGGAGTAAGCATCTTCTAATTTCATGGCTGCAGTCACCATCTGCAGTGACTTTGGAGCCCCCAAAATGAAGTCTGACACTGTTTCCTCATCTATTTCCCATGAAATGATGGGACCGGATGCCATGATCTTAGTTTTCTGAATGTTGAGCTTTGAGCCAACTTTTCCACTCTCCTCTTTCACTTTCATCAGAGGCTTTTAGCTCCTCTTCACTTTCTGCCATAAGAGTAGTGTCATTTGCATATCTGAGGTTATTGATATTTCTCCTGGCAATCTTGATTCCAGCTTGTGTTTCTTCCAGTCCAACGTTTCTCATGATGTACTCTGCCTAGAAATTAAACAAGCAGGGTGACAATATACAGCCTTGACGTACTCCTTTTCCTATTTGGAACCAGTCTGTTGTTCCATGTCCTGCTCTAACTGTTGCTTCCTAACTTGCATACAGATTTTTCAACAGGCAGGTAAGGTGGTCTGGTATTCCCATCTCTTTTAGAATTTTCCACAGTGTATTGTGATCCACACAGTCAAAAGCTTTGGCATAGTCAATAAAGCAGAAAGAGATGTTTTTCTGGAACTCTCTGGCTTTTTCCATGATCCAGCAGATGTTGGCAATTTGATCTCTGGTTCCTCTGCCTTTTCTAAAACCAGCTTGAACATCAGGAGTTCACAGTTCATGTATTGCTGAAGCCTAGCTTGGAGAATTTTGAGCATTACTTTACTAGCATGTGAGATGAGTGCAATTGTGCAGAAGTTTGAGCATTCCTTGGCATTGCCTTTCTTTGGGATTGGAGTGAAAACTGACCTTTTCCAGTCCTGTGGCCACTGCTGAGTTTTCCAAATTTGCTGGCACATTGAATGCAGCACTTTCACAACATCATCTTTCAAGATTTGAAACAGCTCCACTGGAATTCCATCACCTCCACTAGCTTTGTTCATAGTGATGCTTTCTAAGGCCCACTTGACTTCACATTCCAGGATGTCTGGCTCTAGATTAGTGATCACATCATCATCATTATCTGGGTCGTGAAGATCTTTTTGTACAGTTCTTCTGTGTATTCTTGCCACGTCTTCTTAATATCTTCTGCTTCTGTTAGGTCCAGACCATTTCTGTCCTTTATCGAGCCCATTCTTGCATGAAATGTTCCCTTGGTATCTCTAATTTTCTTGAAGAGATCTCTAGTCTTTCCCATTCTGTTCTTTTCCTCTATTTCTTTGCATTGATTGCTAAAGAAGGCTTTCTAATCTCTTCTTGCTATCCTTTGGAACTCTGCATTCAGATGCTTATATCTTTCCTTTTCTCCTTGGCTTTTTGCCTCTTCTTTTCACAGCTATTTGTAAGGCCTCCCCAGACAGCCATTTTGCTTTTTTGCATTTCTTTTCCATGGGGATGGTCTTGATCCCTGTCTCCTGTACAGTGTCACGAATCTCATTCCATAGTTCATCAGGCACTCTGTCTATCAGATCTAGGCCCTTAAATCTATTTCTCACTTCCATTGTATCATCATAAGGGATTTGATTTAGGTCATACCTGAATGGTCTAGCAGTCAAAAGCTTAGGCATAGTCAGTGAAGCAGTGGTAGATGTTTTACTGGAATTCTCTTGCTTTTGCTATGATCCAGCATATGTTAACAATTTGATCTCTGGTTCCTCTGCCTTTTCTAAATCCAGCTTGAACATCTGGAAGTTTTTGGTTCACAGACTGTAGAAGCCTCACTTGGAGAATTTTGAGCACTACTTTGCTAGCATGTGAGATGAATGTAGTTGTGCAGTAGTTTGAACATTCTTTGGCATTGCCTTTCTTTGAGATTGGAATGAAAACTGACCTTTTCCAATCCTGTGGTCACTGCTGAGTTTACCAAATTTGCTGGCATATTGAGTGCAGCACTTTCACACTATCATCTTTAGGATTTCCATCAGCTGGAATTCCATCACCTCTACTAGCTTTGCTCGTAGTGAACAAAGGGAGCTTCCTAAGGCCCCCTTCACTTTGCAATCCAGGAGGTCTGGCTGTAGGTGGGTGGTCACACCATCATGGTTTTCTGGGTCATTAAGGTCTTTTTGTATTGTTCTTCTATGTATTCTTGTCACCTCTTCTTAATATTTTCCTCTTCTGTTAGGTCCATACCATTTCTGTCCTCATCTTTGCATGATATGTTCCCTTGGTATCTCTAATTTTCTTGAAGAGATCTCTAGTCTTTCCCATTCTATTGTTTTCCTCTATTTCTTTGCACTGATTACTGGGGAAGGCTTTCTTATCTCTCCTGCTATACTTTGGAACTCTGCATTCAAATGAGTATATCTTTCCTTTTCACCTTTGCCTTTTGCTTCTTTTCTCAGCTATTTGTAAGGCCTCCTCAGACAACCATGCTGCCTCTTTGCATTTTTTTCTTCTTTGGGATGGTTTTTATCACCACGTCCTTCACAATGTCATGAACCTCCATCCATAGTTCTTCAGGCACTCTATCTATCAGATCTAACGCCTTGAACTTATTTGTTATTTTCACTATATAATCATAAGGGATTTGATTTAGGTCATATGTGAATGGTCTAATGGTTTTCCCTACTTTCTTTAAGTCTGAATTTTGCAATAGGAGTTCATGATCTAGCCACAGTCAGCTCCTGGTCTTGTTTTTGCTTACTGTACAGAGCTTCTCCATCTTTGGCTGCAAAGAATATAATCAATCTGATTTCAGTATTGACCATCTGGTGATGTCCATGTGTAGAGTTGTCTCTTGTGCTGTTGGAAGAGGGTGTTTGCTATGACCAGTGTGTTCTCTTGGCAAAACTCGTTTAGCCTGTACCCCACTTCATTTTGTATTCCAAGGACAATTTACCTGTTACTCCAGGTATCCCTTGATTTCCTACTTTTGCATTCCAGTCCCCTATAATGAAAATGACTTTTTTAAAAAATTTCTTTCTTTGGTTTCTTCTAGAAGGTCTTGTAGGTCTTCATAGAACCCGTTCAACTCAGCTTCTTTGGCATTAGTGGTTGGGGCATAGACTCGGGTTACTGTGATATTGAATGGTTTGCCTTGCAAATGAACAGAGATCATTCTGTCATTTTTGAGACTGCACCCAAGTATTACTGCATTTCCAACTCTTTTGTTGACTATGAGGGCTACTCCATTTCTTCTAAGGGATTCTTGCCCACAGTAGTAGATATAATGGTCATCTGAATTAAATTTGCTCATTCTGGGTCCACTTTAGTTCACTAATTCCTAAAACATCAATGGTCACTCTTGCCATCTCCTGTTTGACCACTTTCAATTTACCCTGACTCATGGATCTAACATCTAGGTTTGTATGCAATGGTGCTTTTACAGCATCAGACTTTTCTTCAATCACCAGTCACATTTACAACTGGGCATTGTTTTTGCTTTGGCCCAGCATCTTCTCCACTCTTCTCCAATAGCATATGGGCACCTACTGACCTGGAGAGTTCACCTTTCAGAGTCATATCTTTTTGTTTCTTCATACTGTTCATGGGGTTCTCAAGGCAAGCATACTGAAGTGGTTTGCCATTCCCTTCTCCAGTGGAGCATGTTTTGTCAGAACTCTCCACCATGACCCATCTGTCTTGGGTGGCCCTACGTGGCATGGCTTAGTCTCACTGAGAAACTATGAGCCTAAAGAAAGTGACATCTTTTCAAGCATTGAAAGGAAAACAATTTAACCACAAATTATATCTGGGAACACTATCCTTTAGGAATGAAAAGAAAATAAAGACTTTCACTGATGAAAGAAAGCAAAAAGAATTTGTTGATAAGCAGACCTACCCTCTAAGTTCAGCTGAAGTAATTAATCAAACAGAAAGGAACTGATGAAAGAGGAAAGAAGGGACTACAGAAATAGCAGAAATGTGTATGTACAGTGAACTATTTTGGGCTCACTGTAAATGGGTTGTATAATGGGTTTGTAAAGCAAGTTTGATAGTTGAAATAAAAATGTTAACATCACCTGATATTCAAGTCAATGAAATTTTACAAAAGAGAAAGTTAAGAGATCTGGATGGACATGAAACTCTAACTCCATGGTTAACACAAAGTACCATGTTGATACTAGTGGACTGTGATAAGTTATATATTTATATTGTAATACCCAGAGCAACCACACACACAAAAAAAACTATACAAAGAAACATACTCAAAAACACTGCAATTAAATCAAGATAGAATTTTTAAAAATTTTTTCAAGTAACATTAAGAAGACAAGAAAAGAAATAAAGGAACAAGAACCAGAGAAACAAACATAAAACTAGTAATAAAATGGCTGACTCAATCATCAGCATGTAAATATAAATGGTTCAAATACAGCAAGAAAAAGAAGTTGGCAGAATACATAAAATAGCATAACCCCTTTAAAAAGTTGCCTTTTATATGTTGCCTCGAAGAGACTCATTTAAATATAACACAAGTAGCTTGAATGATTATATATAACCCAGGGTGAATGATTAAAGAAGCTAGTTTATCCGTACCCTGGATAACTCTTCAACAGTTAAAAGGAGCAAATTATGTATATTTGCAATGACTTGAATGGATCTCAAGAGAATTATGCATGATGAAAAAAAAAACAATATCTTATTTCACATACCATATGATTCCATTTTCATAACTGTTTTGAAATGACAAAATTTTAGAAATGGAGAGCAGCAGTGGTTACCAGGGCTTAGGGGCTGGCGTAAGAGGTGGGGAAATGGGGGTGATGGTGGAGAATGTGATTATAAACGTGCAACATAGGGGATTCTAGTGATGATGAGCCATTCGGTATCTTGATTGTCATGGTGGATGCACAAACCTATACAAGTACAGTGGTTAAACCCATAGAACCAAACACACACACTCACATGCACACACAGGCTTTCCTGGTGGCTCAGTGGTAAAGAAACTACCTGCAATGCAGGAGACCCAGATTCAACCCCTGAGTCTAGGAGATTGCCTGGAGAAGGACATGGCAACCCACTCTAGTATTCTTGTCTGGAGAATTCCATGGACAGAGGAGCCTGGTCAGCTACAATCTATGGGGTCACAAAGAGTCAGACATAACCTAGAGACTAAACTACCACCACCACTACCAAACATACACACAAATGAGTACAAGTAAAACCACGGAATCTAAACTAGTTGGTGGATTTTATCAATGTCAATATCCTGGCTGTGATATACTATAACTGCAAAAATTTATCACTCAGAAAAACTGGGAAAATGTATATGAGAGTCTCTGTGTATTATATCTTATAACGAATTAGATGTGAATCCATAATTATGAATCCCCACCACCCCCACCCCGTCCTTGCTCCCTGCTTCCACTCCCCTCCCCACAATAAAGCCCTTCTTATTTAAAAGGTGCTTTCCTCTTGGGAGTTCACACCTCTCTCATTGTCCCTGCCCTCCCCATCAGGCATCTGTGCTCCAGGAGGTGGGCCTGAGCCGAGGGTTTGGCCCCTTTTTACCCTCCGTTCTAGGTTCCGTGCTGGTCTGGCCCTCTGGTTCTGAGTCAGCATGAGCTGGCTCTTTAAGAGCTGCAGTGTTACCACCACAGCCCTGACTAAGCCCAAATTTGGCAAGGCTAGAGAGAAGGAAAGAGCAGAGAGAGAAAGCCAAACCAGCAGGGAGGCAGCGCTGAGAACAAGGATTTAAAGCCAAAGCTGCACCAAGCACCAGAGCTGCTTTTACAGGTCTTTCAGGGCTGCTGGCTCCATTCCTGGCAACAGGAAACAACAGAAGGACCGACACTGTTCAGCCACATCTTTGTGACTAATTATAACCTTCTGTATTAAACTATAGGCAGCAGGGACATAAATATAACTTTCGGGACAGCAGAAGGTATGTTTCCCCTCAGGCCACTTAAATTCTCCAGGAGTCAAACAAGTTAGATCAGTGACTTGGTGTATATGTAACTATGTAACTATGGTCTTTTGCAGAAGAGACACTGATATAAAGCAAGGGAGACCCAGGCCTCCCAGGGAGACCACCCCCAGGAACATGGGCTTCTCTACGCTGATTGTGGCTACAACCTGCTTGCCACCAGCACCCAAGAGGAGGAATGGACAAGCAGATAAGAGAGAAAGGGAAGCATCATTGGCCCTTGAAATGGCGTGTCTCCTTCTGGAAGATACAGAGATTTTTGTCTCCTAGTCTCCTGTCCCTAAAACCTTTCTTGTTCCCCTGGTTCTTGTCTTTTTTGCTGTCACTTATCTCCCCAGTCTGCTGCTGCTAAGTCGCTTCAGTCGTGTCTGACTCTGTGCGACCCCATAGACAGCAGCCTACTAGGCTCCCCCTTCCCTGGGATTCTCCAGGCAAGAGCACTGGAGTGGGTTGCCATTTCCTTCTCCAATGCATGAAAGTGAAAAGTGAAAGTGAAGTCGCTCAGTTGTGTCTGACTCTTAATGACCTCATGGACTGCAGCCTACCAGGCTCCTCCATCCATGGGATTTTCCAGGCAATAAAGCAGAATTTTTGAATCCTACAGCTGCTTCTTTTCCACGCTACCATCCCTTTCTTGTCTAAAAAATTTCTGGAGGAAGTCATAAGGCTCTGCTGTTTTGATTTTCAGAATGTGTGCTAAGTATAATTTGATCCTTGGAGGACCTTCACAGCTTTGTTCATCTTTTCTTGTCTAAAGTGATTGCTCCAGTCATGTGCTTCAAGCCCAGACACCTCTGCCCCTTCCACTTTTATCAAATTGCCTGTCCTCCTAGTTTTGTAAAATGATTGAAGACACCCAAGGAAGCCTTCCCCCTCTTCTCTTCTCTCCATCTCACCTCATGTATTCTTAGCTCCCCCAGTTTTTCTCCTTGCTTTCCTTTGCAGGCCAACCTCCATGTGGAGAATCCCCCACCATCTTCCAGTATCATCAGTCTCACCCTCACACCCTCCCCTTCCATCTACCACCAGCCTCCCCCAGATCAGGGCCCTTGCAGCCTCCACTCCTCCAACTTTGACTCCTGAGCCCTCAGCAGAAAGTTTTCCCCTCCCTCTGATGAACAGCTGTCCTCAGCATCTCTCATCACAACATCAAAGCCGTTCTCTGGCCTTGCTGCCTCATCTGCTGCCGATGCTTCCTGGCCCTGTCTCCTGGGCACGTCTTGGCTCTCACAAGTTTTCTGATGACCTTGGCTTCTTCTCCACTGTATTACTTCTTCCTACAGATTTCAACTCATATTCAAGTTCTGTTCTCGAGAATTTCCCCCTTTCGTGTGTGAATTTCCAGGGAACTAGGACCAACTATCAGAACTTCAGTAGCAACTTCAGGCCTGGCTCTGAGTCCATCTCAGTTTCTGGTCTGTATCTCTGATCCAATCCCTTTGTTCTCAGTTCTTTATTGGGCATCACCCTCTGGATTGCCCTTTGGAAATGCAAGTCCTTGGTGTCCAAGTCTGAATTCACCACCTTTCCCCCAAACTCTTTCTTACTCTATGAATCCTATTTCTATTCCCATCACCAAATCTAGGATCTTCCCACCTCTTTCTCTGTGTGTCCTTGGGCTAGCACTAGGTCTCTGTCACTCCAGTCCAGGCATCCAGCACAAGGCTTATTACAGAGTAATGATGTTCAGTACATTTATAAATGATCCTTTGTCCTCATCCGATCAGCTATTAGATCTTAGCAATGGGAAGAGTTCATTACCAGTAAATCAGATTAAATGTATGAAGGGCCTGGATTGAGTTAGCAGTGGTACTGGAAACTGCAAAAAGTATCAAAGACTTACTAAGAATTGACTTGTGTATGCCTTAAGTTCCTCTGTCTTTTCAGCATTATAGGATGATAACTGTAAGCATATAGTAAGTAAGCCATGTTATCTGTTTTTAATACTTATTCTATTTCATATCCAACCAATCTATTAAAATAGTCCCAGGAGAGTGATTCTTATGGGTTTTCTAGCCTTGTTTAGCAATAGCGGTCATTTACTTTCCTCTTTTGAATATCTTATTTCTGTTTCATTTGTATTACATTTCAAAACAGTCCTGAATAATGAAACAACAAAGTGTGTAGTCTCACCCAGAGTGCCTCATCTGCTAAGAAAGCATCTTGAGGGACAGATCTAATGATTTGTTAAAGTTTTTGTTGTGGGCTGTGTGTATGTATGTACTTTAGGTACCTAGATAGGCTGAGCTTTAAAAAAAAAAAAAAATTTTTTTAAAGGGTCTCTTCAAAATAGAAGTTAAGCCCCATCAACATTTAACTTTGTTAGGAACACTGATAATGTATGTTGCATACATTATTAAACTGTTGGATATTTTTATTGCTAGTAGCTTTACATCCCCAAAGAAGGAAAGGTAAATGCAGCAAAAATGAGAATCTCGTAAGTTCTGCACTTGGGAGCCAGGGCAGCACATTCAGGGATGCTGCAAGCCAAAACCCTCAAACCCACTTCTACCAGGACCCCGGGAACCAAGTGGGCAGGCAAGGGAGGTCTTGCTCTGATATCCAAGTGACAAGCTGAGAGGAGGAAGCAGGGAGAGGGCGTCGTGGTCCAGACAGCAGCAGTGCAAAGGCCCTGAGGCAGCACAGAGCTCTGCACATCAAGAAACTATAAGCCCAGGACTGTAGGGCAATAAATGATGGGAAGCAGGACAGAGCTGTACAATGGGGATAGCAGACTAAGTCATGCAGGACTCTGCGGCCTTCATTAGAGGGGGTTAGGTTTGGGTTTGGGTTGTTTGTTTTAAGGGAAACAGAAGTATGTGTGAAGTGGTGGGGACACATACTGGATGTCAAAGAACCAAAGAGCGAATGAGGGTGAAGAAATAGACTCAACATGGGCTTATTTTTTCAAGAGATCTTGGCTATAAAGGAATACAGAGGAAAGAGGTTGAACAAGGATTCTCTTTTTAGTGGGGGAAATTTGAGCATACTTACAGACCCTAGGGATGAGTCAGTAAAAATAAAATGCATGCAGAATGGAGGTTCCCTCTCTAGGGAGCAGAAAGGATTTCTCAAAGAAAACCCCAAACTGTGTGAGGATCCTTGAGGTGCTAGTTAAAAATAAAAATACCCATGCAATGCCCAACATCTAATAAATTTGATAAGAGTGATTAAGAAACAAAAGTCACAAACAATTCTAAGAGTCCCAGTTTGAGAAGCAGGATCAATAATTAAATCAGTAATCAGCACTGGGTATAAGGGACACGAATAATTTGAACAGGAAGTGTCATGAATCTGGGTTTGGATGTACTGAGCAAGCTTTGAACCATGAATGCAAGTTGTGAATATGTGTCAGGAGCTTAAGAGAGAGATGTGGGCTAGGGCTACAGATTTAGTGTAATTGAAGACAGAAGAGAGTATGTCTTAAAAGCTTTAAAATAATAAGATGAAAACATCATTTGACTATTTACCTAGAATATTCACTTTCCCTACAAAGGTCCATCTAGTCAAAGCTATGGTTTTTCCAGTGGTCATGTAAAGATGTGAGAGTAGGACCATAAAGAAGGCTAAACGCTGAAGAATTGAGACTTTTGAATTGTGCTGGAAGTGGAAAGTGAAAGTCGCTCAGTAGTGTGGGATTCTTTGCAACCCCATGGACTATACAGCCCATGGAATTCTCCAGGCCAGAATACTGGAGTGGGCAGCCTTTCCCTTCTCCAGGGGGTCTTCCCGACCCAGGGATCTCTTGCACTGCAAATGATTCTTTACCAACTGAGCTATCAGGAAAGCCAAGTGGCACTGGAGAAGACTTACTCTTTCCCAGTATTTTGGCCAAGTGATGTGAATAGCCTACTCGCTGGAAAAGACTTTGCTGCTGAGAAAGATTGGAGGCAAAAGGAGAAAGGAGTTGCAGAGGATGAGATGGCTAAATAGCATTACCAACTCAATGAACATGAATTTGAAAAAACACCGGGAGATAGTAAAGGATGCAGAAGCCTGGCATGCTACAGTCCAAGGGGATGCAAAGTGTCAGATAAGACCTAGTGATTTAACAACACTCAGTTAGAAATACTTTTCATCTTGTTATCTAGCTCGCTATCATAAAATTGCTAGCTCTTCATGATTTTGTCCACCTCCCCAGTGGGATGGCACCAGGACTCTATGGTCAGCTTAGAATTTGGAGCTGGATTCATGGACCTTTAGGAGCAGGGAAAAGTGCAGCCCCAGATGTGGGAGGAGAGGTGGAACCTGGCGAGGACAAGGTAAGTTCCACAAGAACGGAGGAAAACAAGGACTTAGCTAGAGCAGGAGAGCTCTTCTCCCCACCTGTCTGGGCATTTCTCTCAATGCATGCATCAGACTTTTTGACTGCATACTGGTTTCATATTCAACCAACTAATGAAGAGCCTGTTTATATAGACAGGATTGGTTAGGATCGTCTCAGGACTTAAATGAGCCTGACTGAAAATTAAAGGTCTCAGTTCCTAGAGCTGAAGTGTCCATGGAAAGGAAGAATTCATAATCTTTCCATCAAGGACTTTTTCCCCCAACATTTTCTGCCAAATTTAAATGCATTGTTAATGTGGCAGCGTATTTTCTATTAAGTGACAAAATATGAAAACATTATATCTGGTTTTCATATTATATTTATTATTTCAGTTTCTCAGAAATGTTTTTAGAAAGAAGAATCAAAGCAATAATTTTCATTATAGCCTTTTTTCCTGTAGTTTTATTTTGTTTTTAAACCATTTTATTGAAGAAAAATTGACATATAAAAAGCTATACATATTTACTGTATACAACTGGATGAGTTTGGAGATAGGATACACCTATGAAACATAACCACCATCAAGGCCATAAACATACCCATCACTTCTTCTTTCGTTCTTTTAATACCATTATAAGTTTTTGTGTTAACAACACTTAAGGACTACTCGTTTAGCAGAGTTTAAGTGTACAACAATAGTATTGTTAGCTGTAGGCACAATGCTATATAATGGTTTTCCAGAACTTACTTATTTTGCATAACTGAACCTTTGTAGCCCCTTTTCTAGATGAACTTATGATAGCTTTCTTCCTCTTTCTAGTTTTATTCCATTACCAAAAATTGCATTTAAAAATAACCAGAGAGTTTCACTTAGAATCATCCATCATTAGAAATTTTGGGTAAAAACACATTACTTTTTCTGGTAAAACAAGACAGAAAATGTCTTATGAATCCAGAACTGCCTATCCGATGTTATCGCCACTAGCCATATGCGGCTGATTAAATTTAAGCTATTTAAAAATAAAATTAAAGCTTCAGTAATTCAGTCTCACTCACCACATTTCAAGTTCTGAGTAGCTATACGTGGTTCATGCTACTCCATTAGACACTGCAGACGCAGACCATATCCACCATCTCAGCTCACTGGAGAGGGCCACTCCAGACACCACTTTTAACCGTGTGTCACTACTTAGGTCAGTGACCTGGGATACTTGGGTCACGTCACATTGTGGAGACTTTATCTGGTGCTCCTCAACCATAGCTGTACAGTAGAGTCACCTGGGGAGTTTTTAAAAGGATTAATGCCCAAGACTCACCCCTAGAGATTCTGATTAACTGGTCGGAAATGTGGCCCAGGCATCAGCATCTTTAAAGCTCCGAGATAATTCTAATAGGTGGCTCTGCTGCTGCTGCTGCTGCTGCGTCACTTCACTCATGTCCAACTCTATGCAACGCTAGCCCTACACAAAATGTGTATGTGGTAAAATCAAGTTAAGTGGAATATCAAGAGCGTTTGTAATGAGGAAAGACCATCAGCAGTAAAAGCATTAATAATAGAACTACCAGACAGAAAATGTTCAAGAATAATGAAAAGCTGAACAACTTCCCTGGTGGTCCAGGGGTTACAACTCCATGCTCCCAAAGCAGAGGGCCCGGGTTCAATCCCTGGTCAGGGAAATAGACCCACATGTGGTAACTGAAACCTGACACAGTCAAATGGATAAATAAATACTTAAGGAAAAAACATTATCAGTCAATGGGGCCTAATAAATATCTGGGCTTCCCAGATGGTGCTAGTGGTAAGGAACCCACCTGCCAATACAGGAGAAGTAAGAGATACTGGTTTCATCCCTGGGTTGGGAAGATCCACTGGAGGAGGGCATGGCAACCCACTCCAGTATTCTTGCCTGGAGAATCCCCATGGACAGAGGAGCCTGGTGGGCTACAGCCTATAGGGTCTCAAAGAGATAGACACGACTGGGGTGACTTATTAGCATGCACACACACAATAGATATCTATAAAACATAATGATGAATAACAACATAATGATCAATATGGACAGACTACAGATGGTCCCTGACTTAACAATAGTTTGACTTACGATTTTAAAAATATGTTTATTTGGCTGCTTCAAGTTTTAATTGCAGTGTGAGAGGGCTTTCCTGGTGGCACACGGACTGTCCAGTCATGGCTTATGGTCTCAGTGGTTGCAGCTCAAGGGCTTAGTTGCAGATGGCATATGGGATCTTACGTCCCTCATATCCCCTGCGTTGCAAGACAGATTCTTAACTGCTAGACCACCAGGAAAGTTCCTCTGACTTACTTTTTTTCTTAACCATGATGCAGAAACTATACATATTTGGTAGAAACTGTACTTCAAACTTTGAATTTTGATCTTTTCCTGGGCTAGTGATGTGCATTAGGGCACTCTCATGATGCTAGGTGGTGGCAGTGAGCCACACACTCCTGAGGGTAACAGCCTATACATAACAATAATTCTGTTTTTAACTTTTGGTATAGTATTCAATAACTTACATGAGATATTTGACCCTTTACTATACAACAGGATTTATGTTAGATCATTTTGCCCAACTGTATGATAATGTAAGCATTCTGAGCACATTTAAATTAGGCTAAGCCAAGGTGTGTTGTTCAGCAGATTAGATATATTAAATGCATTTTCCACTTACGATATTTTCAACTTACAATGAGTTTATCAGGATATAACATAGTGGCACATCCACCAAGGTAGCCTATAGTCTACCTTGGGAGTATTGGTTCTGGGATTCCCCCACCCCTACACAATAGTATCAAAGGATGCTCAAATCCCATCTATAGATTACTTATAATATCCAACACAATGTAAATGCTCTGTAAATAGTTGTCAGCCCATGTGGCAAACTCAAGTTTTGGTTTTGAAACTTTCTGCAATTTTTTTCCTTTTTCTCAAATATTTTTGATCTATGGTTGGTTGAATTTCCAGATGTAGAACCTAAGCAAATGGAGGGCTGAATGTATATCCTGGGTCATAAAACAAATCCGAACAAATTTAAAAGAATCAAAATCATGCAGAGTATATCTTCCAACCATAAAGAAATCAAACTAGAACTCAGTAACGAAAGATATGAGGAAAATCTCCCAAAACTTGGAAATTAAACAACATTCTCTTAAATCATAGATGGAAGTGGAAGACTCAGAGGAAATTTTAAAAATACATAGAACTGAGCAAAAGTTCAGTTCAGTCACTTAGTCATGTCCGACTCTTTGCAACCCCATGAATCACAGCACTCCAGGCCTCCCTGTCCATCACCAACTCCCGGAGTTCACTCAGATTCATGTCCATCGAGTCAGTGATGCCATCCAGCCATCTCATCCTCTGTCGTTCCCTTCTCCTCCTGCCCCCAATGCCTCCAAACATCAGAGTCTTTTCCAATGAGTTAACTTTTTGCATGAGGTGGCCAAAGTACTGGAGTTTCAGCTTTAGCATCATTCCTTCCAAAGAAATCCCAGGGCTGAACTCCTTCAGGATGGACTGGTTGGATCTCCTTGCAGTCCAAGGGACTCTCAAGAGTCTTCTCCAGCACCACAGTTCAAAAGCATCAATTCTTTGGCGCTCAGCTTTCTTCACAGTCCAACTCTCACATCTATACATGACTATTGGGAAAACCATAGCCTTGACTAGATGGACCTTAGTCGACAAAGTAATGTCTCTGCTTGTGAATATACTGTCTAGGTTGGTCATAACTTTTCTTCCAAGGACAACATGTCAAACTTTGTTGAATGCAGCTAAGCTATTGCTGAGGAAAATTTTTAACACTAAGTGAACTGAGGTAAATAGTTCTCAAATCAATAATAAGCTTCTCAGTTCAGTTCAGTCGCTCAGTAGTGTCCGACTCTTTGCAACCCCATGAACTGCAGCACGCCAGACCTCCCTGTCCATCACCAACTCCCGGAGTTCACTCAAACTCATATCTATCGAGTAGGTGATGCCATCCAGCCATCTCATCCTCTGTCATGCCCTTCTCCTCCTGCCCTCAATCCCTCCCAGTATCATGGTCTTTTCCAATGAGTCAACTCTTCTCATGAGGTGGCCAAAGTATTGGAGTTTCAGCTTTAGCATCAGTCCTTCCAGTGAACACCCAGGACTGATCTCCTTTAGGATGGACCTACCTCAAGAAATTAGAAAATGAACAAATAAGCATAAGACAAGCAGGAAAAAAAAAGAAACATGAAAGCAGAATTCAATGGAAATGAAAACAGAGAAACAATAGAGAAAATCAGTAAAACAAAAAGCTGGTTCTTTGAACACTTCAACAGAATTGACAGGCTTCTGCTAAGACTGACAGAGATAAAGAGAAAGAAGATGTAAATTACACACCTCCAGAATGAAGTAGGGAATAGCAATACCTTATCCTGATCATGCTATTGTGTCTATTTATACAAGAACTTACCCGTGGGGGAAACTGTGAGAGGATCTCTCTATACTATTTTTTGCAGTTTCCTGTGATCTGCAATTATTTCAAAATGTTTTTAAAAATTAAGTTAATAAATAGCTAAATTTATATTTTAAAAAATTAATAAAAGTCTTATGAAATTCCAAAATATTTGAAAATAAAATAAGAGCAGTTGAAGATTAAAAAACTTTAGAGAAAAGCAAATTAATTTTCTTTATTTTTTTCAATTTATCTAGCTCATTAAAGACAGTGATATGTAGGCTGCCTCCATTCCTGGGAACTGCCTTCCAGCACAATTCCTGTCCACCAAAAACAGGAGACTGAACTCTGAAACACAGGGCCCAGAGGAACCCCAATTCTCCATGTATAACTGTCTCAGTCGAAGTGGGTTCCCAGGACAGAGGTATCCCATCCTCCCATATGAATGCCTCAAAAGTGTTAACTACCAGAAAATTGTGTAGTAGCTACTGTAGGCCCTAGATCTTACAGTTTAGCAGCTGGAAGGAACAATGCCTGTCCCCATACTTAGGAAGTCTGAGGGCAAGCCCCATTTCCTTGGCCAAGCCCATTCCCCCAACCAAATGGTCTTGCAGGTACTTCAACTGAGACAGTTATACATGGAGAATTGGGGTTCCTCTGGGCCCTGTGTTTCAGGGTTCAGTCTCCTGTTTTTGGTGGGCAGGAACTGTGCTGGAAGGCAGTTCCTGGGAATGGAGGCAGCATACATACTTAATCAGCTAGATTAAATTCGATCTTGCAGAGGTGGCTTCCTGCTGTGGCAATTATTGGTCAACCCTTGGACAAGATGCTGTGATAATATGATGATCAGTCAGCCCTTGTCTGTGTCCTGGAGGATGAACAATCACATCAAAAAGACAGAAGGAGAAATAATACAGCTTGTGTTTAGTTTCAGAGAGAAATGTGTCCCAAAAAATAATACTAAAGGGTTTCTTAAAGTCCCCACCGGAAAACAGAGTGTTCCCTGCTATGAGGTGTTTTGAAGTAAAAAAGCAAAACACCTCTAGTCAAATAACTTAGTGCATTTCCAATAGAACTGATTAAAAGGCACTTCTTTTTTCTTTTTTTTTTTTTTTTTTTTTTTTGATTGAAATATAGTTGAATTGCAGTTTTGTGCTAATCTCTGCTATACAGCAAAGTGACCCAGTTACATACATACATTCTTTTAATATTCTTTTCCAGTATGATTTATCACAGGGTATTCAATATAGCTTACTGTACTACACATTAGGACCTTGTTGTTAATCCATTCTAAATGTAATAGTTTGCATCTACCAACCCCATACTCCCAGTCCATCCCTCTCCCTCCCCCTACCCTTGGTAACCACCAGTCTCTTCTCTACATCTGTGAATCTGCTTCTGTTTTGTAGTTAGGTTCATATGTGCCATATTTTAGATTCCACATATAAGTGATATCATATGATATTTGTCTTTCTCTGTCTGACTTATTTCACTTAGTATGATCATCTTTAGTTGCATCCATGTTGCTGCAAATGGTGTTATTTTGCTCTTCTTCGTGACTGGGTAGATTTCATTGTATATGTTTTCACATATTCTGTATCCATTCATCTGTCAGTGGACACTTAGGTTGCTTCCATGTCTTGGCTACTGTAAATAGTGCTACTATGAACATAAGAGTGCAAATATCTTTTAAATTATAGTTTTGCCTAGGTATATTCCCAGGAGTGGGACTGTTGGATCACATGGTAATTCTATTTTTAGTTTTGTGAGGCACCTCCATAATGTTCTCCATAGTGGTTGTATCAATTTACATTCCCACCATGTAAGAGGGTTCCTTTTTCTCCACATCCTCTCTCTAGCATTTGTTATTTGTAGACTTTTTAATTATGGCCATTCTGACCAGTGTGAGGTGGTACCTCATAGTTTTGATTTGCATTTCTCTAATAATTAGTGATGCTGAGCATTTTTTCATGTTCCTACTGGTCATCTATATGTCTTCTCTGGAGAAATGTAAAGATACCTGAGGACCTCTCAGGACCCACTGTGAATGTCCCAGTGAGCTTTGAATGCTACAGTCACTGTTACTTGACAGAATCTACTCCTGGTACAATCCAAGGGCTATTGGTGAGGAAGGCACAATTTGGAAGACACTGGAGGACAACTCCAGGATCTCCACAGGGTTTCCTCACACCTGAGCTTCTGGTCAACTTGTCTATGGGAGGAGATTAGTGGTATCAGACCAATGAGGTATCTACCTGCACTGAGAAAGCAATTCTTTCTGTTTTCAAGTCAGCAACTATATTTCACCTACATATCACACCAATAAACCCTGAAATGTCAGGATTAAAAGATTGTTTTAAATGTAGTCCTTATTCTCCTCCTGAACCCAGAAATAGTGTAATGGCCACTGAATCTATTTAGTTGTTAAAACATTGGTTGAACTCATTCTTTCTGAAATTTTATTAAATCTGTCCTGGGAGAGGCAGTATGTGTGTATGGGGGTGGTAGGGGGTGGTGTTGGGCATCACGTTGACCTCTGGCCTGGTCTGCATTTAAGCACTGTCAGACTTCTCCAGTCACATCAGGAAGTTCTTATTCATATAACCAAATGTTTCAGTCAATCAATTTTTGTTTCACTTTAATGTGCCTTGGTTTGCATGGGCTGTAGCAAATGGCCATGTCCCTGTCTTTAACAGGGAAGTGTGTTTCAAGCCTGTCTCTCCTTAAGTCTCCTTGGACTGAGAAGGCAGTCAGCCCGCTTAGCCACCTTCTCTCACAAGGGCCCCAGCAGCCACCAACTGTTTGTTGACTGTGGTGCTCAGCAGGAACATGAAGCAAATCAAAAATTGTGCCAAACTTTGGGATGAATTCCAACGGTTGTGAAATTCCTTGCTCGGTCAAACATGCATCATCTTTCAGGTTCTAGTAACATAACCTCTGACTGAGCCTCCATCAGCCTTTGATCACAAAACAAGGCTGCCGTTAAGGAGCTGAAATGAGTTGGCCTCAAGGTTTGCCCCCTTATTCTGAGTCCTGAGAGGGGCCTCACACTCACCCCCCGGCAGCTCACCTGCCCTGGAATTCAGCTGCAGCCCCCACCCACCCAGACGCCTGCCCAAAGGGGCCTCACTCTCACCTTCTCATCCTTGCCTGCCATCCAACAGCACTGAGCCTGCGCTCCCTGGAGGCTCTGATGCCAGGACTCTCTTGGCTCTTGCAGAGGGAGACTAGGTTCCTCCCACTGTTGTTCCACCTTCAGCTCCTTGGGCTTGTAAATAGTTCTTTTATGGCAGAGTATTCCAAAGTTTTCCTTCAAAGAGCACAGGTTCTGTATACTCCTGCCCTCTCATATACTCCATGGAAAGACTCTGTCTACTCCTTGTGTCCCTCCTTCAGCTTCAAAATTTCAAATCCAGCCTCAGCCCCACTGACTTGACCAAGAACTCCCTCTAATAAAAGAATAAAAACTCTAGAAATAAATACATATAGAAATAAATACAAATAAATACTCATGGTTCAATAGTTTAAGGGGGCGGTTAGAAAAATATGAAGATATTTTTTTCATTCATAGCTTCTGGACCCAATTCAGCCAGATAAAATTGTCTTTTTATGAAAATAACAAGTTTATGATTAAAAATTGTTTGCGTTCATCGTAGAAGAAAGGTCTAAAGGAGAAATAAACATTACTTGACTCCCACCTCCCAGAGATCAAATTTTTGCTTCAGTGTACCTTTCATATATAGACGAAATTAAACTCACACCATCCCCTGCAGGTGTCATTTCACTGGGAGCATTTTCATGCATGCCTGACTAATTTCCCTAAACTTCCTTACATTAATAGAGTGAAATGTTCTTACTCTTGCACTGAGTCCCTCTTTTCATCTTTTGTAGAGTTATGATGGGGCAAGTAGTTGCTCAAGCAGGAGGAGTATCATGAAAACTTGGCTAGCACCTGGTACACAGAAAAATACCCAGTAAACATCAGCTGCTATCATTAGCCACAAAATTGACCCATGATTTGAGAGAAAGTTGAAAGAGTGATTAAGGTTTGGAGAGAACCCAGGAATTTCTGTCCTAGTACTAGTTACCATCTTTTTTTTTTTTTTTTTTTTAACTATCTGAGTCACCCTTCTCCCATCATTATCTCTCCATGTGGATCAGGTACAGTTTCTTAGGCGTTCAGTCTGAGGCCGAACACTGAGACAGTATGTTTGTCTGGCTTGTTTTCTGTGCTAAGGTTTCTTTTGGTAGAAAGATACTAACTTTAGGGAGCAATGGTACTGCCTTGAATTAAGTTGGACACAGAGGCTACCACAGCTCACACATTACAAAAGCCAGGTTAGTCAATGGGATTAGGAGCAAAACCCACCTATGTTAGAGGGTGGCTATGTTGTCTGAGTTATCCATCAGAAAGTTTCTTTCACATCTGAAACCAGGTTCATGCTCTTGAGCACAGAGTACCCTTCAAGCTGACTCTCCCAATTCACTTCTCCAGCCTTATCAAATGCTACTGTCTCTCCTATAGCCAGAGAAAATGACTGCTTGTACTTGCCGGATTCTCTTATACCTCCACAACTTTCTATGTTATGTTCCCTCTCCCCAAAGTCTCCTCCCCACCACACCTCTTCTTTTTACTGATAACTTGTCTCAAATTCTCTCTGCCTCAAGAAGCCTACCCTGCCTAGGGGCAGGCTTGCACTCAGTCCAGCTTTTGATCTTCCTCTCTGCTCTTATAGCATGGCCAGTTCCAGTCTGTATCCTCTGTAGGCCGCACACATGTGAAAGATGAAAAGGGTATCTTTTAAAGTTTAATCCCAGGATCTAAGAGACATCTAGTGTAAAGGAGCAGTTAATAACTGTCTTATGTGTGAAGGCTCAAATGCATTATTTTCTCTATATTAGCAGTGTAGATCTCTTTGAAGACATTTTCTTCCTTCTTTGGGATGAATTACTATCTTACTTATATAATCAGAAAAACATAATAACACAAGCCTTTATTGCTTTTCTAATCAGATAAGTTATTTTTATAATAAAAATTTTAAAATCAGTCACACTCAAGGAACTCAAACTGGGGTTCAGTAACAACCTAGATGGGGGGATGGGGAGGGAGGTTCAAGTGGGAGGGGACATGGGTAAACCTATGGCTGATTCATGTTGATGTTTGGTAGAAACCAGCACAATACTGTAAAGCAATTATGAGTTAAAAATAAATTTTAAAAATAAACCAATCACTATAACCATTTATAACATTTACAAAGTTTCTTCTAAAATTTGATGATTATTTCCTGGTTTGTGGCATTTTTAACACTTATGCTTTAACATATATTTTTCTAAAAATAAGAATGTAAAGTGTAAAATTCTAAAATAGAATGTTAAAAAAGTCATGATAACCAAATATTACTACACGACATAATCTAAATGCATACTTTTTCTAACCTAAAATTTTTCTGATAGTCCTCACTGAGGATTAAGAACTTTTTCCAAAAGTTTTTTTTTTTTCCTTTGAACACATCTTTTCTCTTTAGTGTTCCATTTATTAGTACATGTTCAAGTTACAGTTTTTCTCAGTGAGGGCTCTGAGAAGGTGTACACTGCTGGGGAATAATGCTGTGTACTCAGTGAAGTGAAAGTTGCTCAGTCGTATCCGACTCTTTGTGACCCTGTGGACTATACAGTCCATGGAGTTCTCCAGGCCGGAATACTGGAGTCGGTAGCCTTTCTCTTCTCCTGGAGATCTTCCCAACCCAGAAGTCGAACTCAGGTCTCCCACATTGCAGGCGGATTCTTTACCAGCTGAGCCACAAAGGAAGCCCAAGAGTAGTGGAGTGGGTAGCCTCTCCCTTTCCAGTGGATCTTCCCGACCCAGGAGTCAAACCAGGGTATCCTGCACTGCAGATGGATTCTTTACCAGCTGAGCTATCTGTTAAACTTAGCTAAAGGCTTTCTTAGAATTGCTAAAATATTTTTAAATTACATCAACAATTTCTAACATGCCCTTATAGATTCATCCACTGACTCTGGAGCAGACACGAGGATGACTTTCAGGAGGTTGATGAAAAGAACTCCAACTGCTTTGTGCTACAAAAGCTGCGGCTGGCAGGGCACAGCCTCTACTATGAGGTCCTCAGGCGAGAGTGACACTGCTGAGCAGTCACTATGGTGTCCTTCAGGGTAGTGATGCCTGCGAGCTCGATCTTATTGCCTTGACTCAGTTCTCTTCTTGATTCCAAATGCTGTCCCTGATTTAGACACACTGTGTACTCTGTGCTGACCTTCACAAATCATGGACACTGTATTCTGCTGGGAGATGGGGCCTTGGAGAGTGGTTTCTGTTTCTGGCAGTTCCACTCCAGATTTTAGTGTGAGTCATAATATATCACTAATCTCTTGACCTTTATTTAAAAATCCTCCAGTGACCAGGCTGCTGTCACCTGTTCCTCATACAGGAAAAAGTATAATAATCATCAATACAAACCAACACAGACAGGCCTGAAATAACAGCTCAGAGAAAGTGCCAGCAGACACACCCTTCCCACAGACTGGTCCTGTCTGCCTTGTGAGCTGCCCCACACTGAGGGTGGAGAGAACATCAGACACTCAGCCATTTCCCTGGTTTCTGTGCCAGAGGTTGGCTGTGTTTTTTGGCAGAGGATCAAGGAAGTGTGGTGCATTCTTAGTAAGCTAAGATGGCTGGTGATGTCAGGGTTTATTCCCGGGCACTGCTTTCAGCAATGTGCCAAACTCGATGGCTTCACCTGCTACTTCCTAAAATAGGGTACCCGGATCTGATTCTAGACCATGGTGAAAATGACATTCCACATAATACAAAACATCCCAGGGCTTAGCTGGCAATCTAAAGTAATATAAATTAACATTCAGTACTCCCAAACTAATCTGGACAATAAGCTTCACTGACTTTCTCAAGACCTTTTCCACTGGCACAATGCTCACATTTTACATTATGTAAACTTTATGCTTACACTTTACCCATATTGGGATATTTAAGATTGGAGAAAATGTTTAGGCTGTATTAAGCCAGTCTCCTGGAACCCACACCCCAGTTATTCTCATTTTCCCAGTTCTCTACCTCTACATGCAAGCAATTGTCCCTGCTTACAGTAGACACAACTGTCCTTTGCCACTCATGACCCTATCAAAGATGCTGGCACCTGTCCCACCATGTACCATGTGCTGTGGAGATGCCTCCTCCTTCCTCCATTGCTCCAGTGGGTTCAGAGAATAATAATTCATGGTTCATAATCAACACATGGCTCCCTGGTACCATCACCATGAAGCTATTGAAGAGGGAAAAAAATTTACAATAACTTCCTGTTCGTTCTGCTTCTGTAACTCAGCTTGCTTCTTGCAAAGTCTAGGTGACGTAGGTCACATAGTCTTGGGAAATGGAGACTTACAAAAATGCTAGGAACTGAAGTTTATCGCACTCACCCTTTCCCTGATTTTGCCTAGCCCGTAAAATCCTACTTAACCAGCCTGTCCAGTAAAGGTCAGGCACCACCCCCGATCCTAATCTCTGTTCCAGTGCGAGCAAAACCCTAGTTTAAAACAGCATGTTAACAGTTACCAAGGCCAACTATAGTCTGATGTCATCAGTTCAGTTCAGTTCAGTCGCTCAGTTGTGTCCAATTCTTTGCAGCCCCATGAATTGCAGCATGCCAGGCCTCCCTGTTCATTACCATCTCTCAGAGTTCACTCAGACTCATGTCCATCGAGTCTGTGATGCCATCCAGCCATCTCATCCTCAGGGCGGCCGGGGGAGACACCCCGCGTTCAAGGTCAGGGGGCGGCCAGAAGAAGCCACCTTGTGCTCGAGGCCTGGGGTGGTGACCCTGAGGAGCCACCTCGTGCCCGAGGCCAGGGCCAGCAGCCAAAAGGAGCAACCCGAGGAGCAGTGGCTGCACAGAGGGCCTAGAGGAGCTATCCCACATTGAAGCTCAGAACAGCGGTGGTAAGGAGATACCCCTTCATCCAAGGTAAGGAGCAGCAGCTGTGTTTTTGCTGGAGCAGCCGTGAAGAGATACCCCATGCCCAAGGTGAGAAACCCAAGTAAGACAGTAGGAGTTGCAAGAGAGCATCAGAGGGCAGACACACTGAAAACATACTCACAGAAAACTAGTCAATCTAATCACACTAGGACCACAGCCTTGTCTAACTCAATGAAACTAAGCCATGCCTGGCAACCCAAGATGGGCGGATCATGGTGGAGAGGTCTGACAGAATGTGGTCCACTGGAGAAGGGAATGGCAAGCCAGTTCAGTATTCTTGCCTTGAGAACCACATGAACAGCATGAAAAGTCTGATGTCATACCCTGCCTATAAAATGTCTGTAACCCCTTTGTTCAGGGCTCAGACCTTGGAGTGTTAACTCCTCTGGGCCCACCAGTGTAATAAACCTGAGTTCTCCAACTCTCCGAGTGTGGTGCTTGGTTTCTCAATTACTGGTTTCTGCAACATTTCTGGAGGTCCCATCAAGATTTCAACCACGCCAGCCCCCTTGAGCTGCCAGACCAGTGGCTCAGCCAGGCCAGAGTTGAGGAACTCTAAGATGAACAAGGAGGCGCACCATCTGATGGTTTTCTGGGTTCTCTTTTGGACCAGCATTCCGACTCTCTGGACAGCCAAGCCCTGGCTATACTCATTGGAGGGATGGACCAACTCACCAGGAACAGCCATGGGATAAAGTAAGGTCCCGAGGCCAGTCCCTAGTCAGGTCCTACCCCAATGGGTAGAAGAGAAGACTCTTCTGCCAAAGAGACCTCCCTTGGGCTCCCAGGAAGGGAACAACAGTTAGGGAAACCTGGGGACATGGAGGAGGAAATCATTGTGATAACCTCTGAGTGATTGTGAGGGCATGACTGCTGATTAAATGGAGTGAGAGCTCCATCATAGTCTATTGGACTACAGAGCCTAAGAGGGTCCTAACCTGTGTTCTGTGATGACCTCATAAGGCTAAAAGACGGTGCCAGTCTCTGGGGTATCTGATCCCTCCCTATGAGGCTGGTCCAGGTCAAGGGTTTATACCAACCTGCCAGTACTAAGAGGCATCTTTAATCTCCCTTGGGGAGCAGCCAGGTGGACAAAAAGTGAATGTAAACAAGTGTGCAGCCTGATTTGCTTGCGCTTCAGGTTCGGGTTGTGTGGCTCCGTGGCCTTCAGGCTACAGAGTCCAAGTGGGCCCTAACTTGCAGTTCCATGGCAACCTCATATAGCTCAAGGCAGTGTCAGTCTCTGGGGGACCCCATCCCTCCCTGTGAGTCAGAGCTGCGTCGAGGGTTTATACTGGCCCACCAAAGCTAAGAGGCGATTAAATTCCCCTCAGGGACACAGCCAAGCAGGCACTTGAATGGCCTCTTCTGAGGAGGCACCCACCCTTTTTGTCTTTGTGCCACCGACACAGGGTGGGATACACAGGGAGGGGGGAAAATTAGTTACTGATTTGATTTAGAAGTTGTGTTTGTCCAAGCGGCCTTTTTTGCCCTAGGGCCCTCTGCCAAAATTATTTCCTTAAAAATTTTAAGCCTCACCCTCCCCT
This sequence comes from Nanger dama, assembly GCA_917880005.1. Lineage (NCBI taxonomy): Eukaryota > Metazoa > Chordata > Mammalia > Artiodactyla > Bovidae > Nanger > Nanger dama. The sequence goes on along the minus strand of CAKJTW010000044.1, from coordinate 1,936,921 downwards.
TCCATAAGCTGACTCCTTGAGCCAACTTACTGAGAAATTAGGTTTTCCTCAAAAAAACTTTCCCCTTTTGCCAGGTGGCTCTGTACATCCTGCTCTCTTGGTCCCTTGAGCCGACCCGTGTGGAATGGCAATGCTTTGCTGTGCTCCTGCATACTTGTGGAGTCATTAGGAGGCTGCCTTCCTCTGTCACCTTTTCCTTCATAATTTCCTTTTTCCCCAGGATTTTAGGCCCTTCACCTAGGCAAGGAGTATGGACATTACTCTCTCCACCTGCTCGGTGCCCTCGAGAGGGTCAGTCACCCTAGACCCCCTCCAGAGTCCCACGTGAAGTTAGTCCTCCATGAACCTCATTATGAGGGATCACTTCTTTCAGTCCCATCTCCCTGGGACATTTAGCTATCAGAGCCATCTTCAAGGAAGCATGTAATTGTGCTGTCTGGAATACTGGGCCTTCCAGTAGTGGCAGCCTCAGTGCTAACTAGGTTATAAGACCCTAAGACAAGGCCTTTCCCATGCACGCCCTTCTCCTTTCTGGTCAAAGAGGTAGATTACATTTGTCAACATGGGGGAAGTTCCTCTAAGCCAACAGTTTTAGACTGCATGATAAAAAACTTTAAAAGGGTCTTCGCAGGGGATCACAGAGTCAAGATGACTCCCAGAAAGCTTTGTAACTCACGCTAGCTAGAATGGCCATTCTTTGATGTTGGATGGCCGCCAGAGGGCACTCTTGACCTGCCCACCATCCAAACAGTGTACCGGGTAGTCAGTGGGACTCCAGGACATCCAAATCAATTTCTGTACATAGATTCCTGGCTCCTAATAGTGCAGATCCTGCCCCATGGGCAAGATTTTGCAGGAATGGAAAGGGACAAAGTAGGGTATTTGTGACCCAACTGCTCAAAAGGAAGAAGAAAAACTTATATTCCAAGGAGACCCAGTGGAAGATCCACTACTGCCCCTGCCATATGTTCCCATGCATAGCCAGTGCCAGATCCATTGCTGGACAGTCCACCTCCCTCCATGTCCCCCACACCACCTCATGAGCAAGACTCCAACCCAGAACCATTAGGGGAGATGGCTCCGTTTGGCCAACCAATCTAACCATTTGGCCACAGGCTGTCAAATGCCATTACGGGATACTCAAGCTCCCCAACAAGTAAATGAGGACAGTTCAGTCTAGCTTGGCCGCTCCATCCTCTATTACCAGCCCATCAGCACTACTGATCTCTTGAACTGGAGGCACCATAATCCAGTGTACTCTGATAAACCACAGGTTATGACTGACCTCCTAGAGTCCCTTTCCACACCCATCAGCCTACATGGGACAACCATCACCAGGTCCTTATGACTCTCGTCACCACTGAGGAAAGGTGGCATATCTTGACAGAAGCCCAAAAGTGTCTCCAAGGACAGGCCCCCACAGAGGTCTTAGATGTAGAAAGATAGGTGCAAGAAGCAATGCCAGAGATGAGACCCGAATGGAATTTCAATTACCAGAGAGGGACAAGAAGCCCTGAGCAACTATCGTGATGCCCTTCTACATGGATTTCGAGCAGAAGCCAAAAAGCCCACGAATACGCCCAAAATTAGAACGATAATCCAAAACCAGATGAATGCCCCACCAATTTCTGTGAAAGTCTGTGCAAAACATTCTGAACACACACCCAGTTTGACCTTGAGACACTCGAGAATCAACAGATGATTAACACTGCCTCTGTGGCTCAGTCCTGTGCAGACATTTGATGAAAGCTCCGAAAGTTGTAAGGCTTCAACTAGGATGAGTGCCACACAGCTCCTGGAGGAGGCAAACGAGATCTTTGTAAACCGGAACCGCGAAGCTCAAGGAGAAGCAAATAGAAGAGTGAAACAGAGAACAGTCCTGCTAGCAGCAGCATTGGGGAACCCAGGTCCAGTGAAACAGACTGTTCCCTCACTGAAATGGGACTCCAGGAAGAGACCGCCACTATGCCATGACCAGTGTGCCTATTGCAAAGAGGCTGGACACTAGAAGGCTGAGTGCTCCCACTGCAGAGGATATCTGAAGGGTTGAAGAAGTTCAGTCAGCCCTGCAAGGAAGGTACTAGCCTGAACCAGTTGTCCGAGACCTTATCGACCTGGCCAGAGCAGAACTGGACTAGGGAGGACTGGGCTTCCTGATCCTTAGGCCCCCAGGAGCCTCTGGTCGTGATGAAAGTAAGGGGCTAATCAATGACTTTTTTGGTGGACACCAGAGCTGAACATTCCATGGTTACCACACCCGTGGTTCTCCTCACAAGCTGAACAGCAACTGTTGCTGGGGCCACAGGGAACATGGCTGCCCACTCATTTTGCAAAGCCCATTCATGCTAGCTAGGGGACCACCTCATGACTCATGAATTTCTGTACTTAATGGAATGCCCCATTCCCCTGCTGGGCAAAGACTACTGACAAAGCTGGGGCACAGATCACCTTTGTCCCTGGGAAGCCAGTGAGCCTCACCCTGGGGAGCCAATCGGCTCTGATGATGGCTGTATCTGTGTCCAGGGAAGATGAATGGCACCTCTATTCCTCAAGGAGGGAACTAATAAATCCCACCAGCCTGCTAAAAGAATTCCCTGCTGTCTGGGCAGAGAAGGGCCCCCAGGTTTTGCCAGAAACCAAGAGCCCATCATGTTGGACCTGAGGCCAGGAGCCATTCCTTCAGACAGAGACAATACCCCAGTACCACAGGAGGCACATCTGGGAATTCGGGACCACATCCAGCACCTCCAAGATGCCGAAATCCTAATCGAGTGTCAGCCTTCCTTGAACACTGCTCCTACCAGTCAAGAAGCCTGAAGGGAATGACTACTGCCCCTCCAGGACCTCTGTGCCATCAACTGTGCAGTGATCACCGTCCATCCAGGAGTCCCAAACCCTTACACTCTCCTGAGCCTCTTACCCTCTCAAGCAAGCTGGTTCACCTGCCTAGATCTCAAGGATGCATTCTTCTGCCTCTGGCTGTCACTGGCCAGCCAGCTTGTTTGTCTTTGAGCGGGAAGACCCATGCCCCAAGAGAAAGAGACAGCTGGCTTGACCCGACTGCTTCAAGGCTTCAAAAACTCACCTGTCCTGTTTGGTGAAGCCCTGGCTTTGGGTCTTGCTGCCTTTCCTGGAGAAACTTTGAACTGCATTTTACTCCAGTATGTAGATGATCTGTTGCTAGCCAGTCTCACCCAAACGGACAGCTGGAAACACACCAATGCCCTATTGGCTCCACTCTCCACCTCAGGATACAAAGTGTCATGGAAAAAGGCTCAGATCTGCAGACAGGAGGTCAAGTACCTTGGATTTGTCATCTTATAAGGGCATCAGGTGCTCAGACATGAGAGGAAGCAAGCCATCTACTCAATACCTTGGCCAAGCACTAAGAAAGAAGTCTGTGAGTTCCTCAGGGCAGCCGGATTTTGCCAGATATAGATCCTGGGTTTCTCTGAGATTGCCAAGCCATTGTTTGAAGCCACAGCAGGGTCTGGTAAGGACCCCCTAGAGGGGAGGCCTCAACAGAAAAACGCCTTCAGGGAGATGAAGAGACCTTTAACCAGTGCTCTGGCATTAGGGCTGCTGGATATGACATGGGACTTTAACCTCTTCATGCAGAGAAAACTCACATTGCACTGGGGGTCCTCACCCAAAGAGCCGGGCCATGGCAGCGACTAGTGGCATGCCTGTCCAAACAGCTGGATTCTGTGGCCGCAGGATGGCTGCCATGCCTCTGGGCATTAGCTGCCACTGTGTTCCTGGTCAGAGAAGCAGATAAGCTTACTCTGGGACAAAATATAAATGTAAAAGTCATGCTGTTGCTGCACTGATGAACAGCCATGGCATAAGTGGCTGACAAACACCAGGATGACTCACCGTCAAGAACTGCTTTGTGAAAACCCACAAGTCCAAATCAAGACTGTACAGATGCAGCCAAGGACTAAGACCCAGCTCAGGAGTGTAGACAGTTGAGACACAGCCCTTTGAAGATATAGAAGTGGACTTTACTGAAGTCAAGCCCAACAGGGGCTGTAAGTATTTCCTTGTGGTAGTCTGCATCCACTCGGGGGGTGGGGGCTAGGGCCTACCCCACACCCACTAAACAGACACGAGAGGTGGGCCCTGCTAAAAGACATGATCCGGAGATATGGGCTGCCTCTCTCCACAGGGTCTGACAATGGGCCAGGCTTTGTGTCTGAGATAATCTGGACTTTGTCCAAGACACTGGGATTCAAATGGAAGTTTCACACCTCTTACAGGCCACAGAGCTCCAGGAAAATTGAATGCATGAATCAGACCCTCCAGACTGCCTTAGCTAAGCTGTCAGGACACCCAATTACCTTGGGTCAATATGCTACCCCTAAGCTTACCTGATGCACCCTGAGGTCCTCAAGCCATTATCCCTTTGAGATCCCATATGGGAGAATATCCCCATTGACAGGAAAGCTCAAGGGAGACAATACCCAGTACCACAGGAGGCACATCTGACCTGCTGACCTGGAGATGTCCCGACACCTCCAGGTCCTGGAAAAGTCTTCTGCTTTCTCACCAGAGAAACCTTAGAAAGGACACACATTCCTTTGGACAAATGGATTCATCCCTATCAGCCAGGAGATGAGCTATGAGTTAAAGACTGGAAAAAGGAATCACTTCAGCCAGTTTGGACAGGCCCTCACACGGTCATCCTGGCAACTCCTACTGCTGTTAGTTACAGGTGTCACCCCCGGATCCACCACACCAGACTCAAGATGGCAGCGGCTTCCTGTGACAAGAACACCTGGAAAGCAGTTCAGGACCCTGAAAACCTCCTCAGGGTCCAGTTCCAAAGACAACGGCCCTCATCCATGAAGTATGCTGGGCCCTGCTCTAGTGACTCCGAAAGCTGACTAGTCAACACACGGCAGAAGCTTGAGGATTCTTCAGCCCTGCTCCAGCCACACTCCGGCAGCTGGCTGGTTAACGCATGGCAAAGTCTGAGGACCCATCTATCGAAATTCTTTGCTACAGCACTAGCTTCAGCTGCACTCCAGGACTGGAATTTGGGTCAGAGGCTGCTGTTAGCTTCTGTTATCGCGCTATGGTGGGAAGCCTCATTCTTATCAGATATCTCTTGTAATCGATCCTTCTTACTAACCAAACTGCTCATGGTATAGCTGATATACCCCCTCACAATAGGTTCAGTTGTTGTGGCTATGGCAACCCAAAGATCAGGAGGAAAACTTTTGCTGGTGTTCAGTTATCTGCTATGTGTGGGCTGCTTTGCAGTCTTTGGTGTTCCTTGCTGTAACAGATGGTTCCACTCCTTACCCACAATGTACCTCTTGGCAATACCTTCTATCCTCATTTAGCCAAAAATTAGATCAGTGCATTAGGGAAAGCCACTTCTATGGACAGACAGCCTACTGTCTCCATAACCACCAAACATATGTCCAAGGATGCAGCCAGAATGCTATATCTGCTATCCTGCTCTTCCCCCAGGTGAGCCTGTCCCTACTCCTGTTACTTTTCCCCTAAAAACCCAGCTCCGGCCCAGATGCCTTCTCCTTCCAACACTGTGGCATTGCCTTTATGTCCCTGTGCCTCTCAGTTCAGTTCAGTTCAGTTGTTAAGTCGTGTCTGACTCTTTGCAACCCCATGAATCACAACACGCCAGGCCTCCTTGTCCATCACCAACTCCTAGAGTTCACTCAAACTCATGTCCATCGAGTCGGTGATGCCGTCCAGCCATCTCATCCTCTGTCATCCTCTTCTCTTCCTGCCCACAATCCCTCCTAGCATCAGGGTCTTTTCCAATGAGTCAAATTTTCGCATGAGGTGGCCAAAGTACTGGAGTTTCAGCTTTAGCATCAGTCTTTCCAATGAACACTCAGGACTGATCTCCTTTAGAATGGACGGGTTGTATCTTCTTGCAGTCCAAGGGACTCTCAAGAGTCTTCTCCAATAACACAGTTCAAAAGCATCAATTCTTCCAACGCTCAGCTTTCTTCTACCCCCAAATGTTGTGCAAATGTTATGACCTGGAACAAGTTTTTGCCTGACAAAAAGATGGGAAGATCTACTGGACAGGGAAAATAGTGTTGATGGGACTAGTTGGACCAAACTTGCCCTAGAGTTCCAGGCCCTGCCTGTTGGAAAACTGAGACTACAGGCCACTACCAAGAATAAAATCAAATGACACTTACAATTTGGACCCTGACTGTATCAGATTCTCAGTACAACTCTACTGCTGCTGCTAAGTCACTTCAGTTGTGTCCCGACTCTGTGCGACCCCATAGATAGCAGCCCAACAAGCTCCTCCATCCCTGCGATTCTCCAGGCAAGAACACTGGAGTGGGTTGCCATTTCCTTCTCCAATGCATGAAACTGAAAAGTGAAAGTGAAGTCGCTCAGTCCTGTCCAACTCTCAGTCTTGTCCGACTCAGTCCTATCTGACCCCATGGACTGCAGCCTACCAGGCTCCTTTGTCCATGGGATTTTCCAGGGAAGAATACTGAGTGAGGTTCCATTACCTTCTCTGTCAGTATAACTCACTGCCTCCTTATTAATACTAACCCCCAGCTGGCCAAGGATTGTTGTCTTTGCTTATCTTTGGAGGCCCCACATTGTTTAGCCACACCAATACCATTAAATGTGACACTGGTGGGACCTCCAGCAAATTCATCTCTACCAGAAGAAATGTTGAAACCACTCCTGAGAACAGTTGTATTAACTCTAAAGTCCCCTGAGTCTTTTACAGATAATGGAGTGACAGTACCCATAGGCGATTTAACTTAGGACCAGTGCAATGAAATCTTAAGAGATAAATGGCCCACTCATCCTCCCACAAGCATAATATGGAGCCATCCCCACCAAGGGCTTTTCTTTAAAGTGGAACAGATGCCTACTTATGACTACCAGTCAACTGGAAGGGGATCTGTACATTAGCACTCCTCACTCCCCAGGTAAATATTATCCCCAACAATTAGACTCACACCATTCCTCTGGCATCACAGACATGATCAAAAAGAGCCATCCAGTTCATACACTTAATGGTCAGTCTGGGGATAATGGCTGGAATAGGTATGGAGGTAGGAGGAATTGCCTCATCATAATTTTTACCATAGATTATCCAGGGACTTGACATATGATGTTAAGAGAGTAGCTAAATCATTAGTGGCCTTGCAAGATCAACTAGACTCCCTGGCTGCAGTGGTATTACAAAATAAGAGGTGGCTGGACTTACTGACGAAGTAAGTCCAGAAGAGGTGGCAAGAATACACAGAAGAACTGTACAAAAAAGATCTTCACGACCCAGATAATCACGATGGTGTGATCACTCATTGAGAGCCAGACATCCTGGAGTGTGAAGTCAAGTGGGCCTTAGAAAGCATCACTATGAACAAAGCTAGTGGAGGTGATGGAATTCCAGTTGAGCTATTGCAAATCCTGAAAGATGATGCTGTGAGAGTGTGACACTCAATATGCCAGCAGATTTGGAAAACTCAGCAGTGGCCACAGGACTGGAAAAGGTCAGCTTTCATTCCAATCCCAGAGAAAGGCAATGCCAAAGAATGCTCAAACTACCGCGCAATTGCACTCATCTCACATGTTAGTAAAGTAATGCTCAAAATTCTCCAAGCCATGCTTCAGCGATATGTGAACCATGAACTTCCAGATGTTCAATGTGGATTTAGAAAAGGCAGAGGAACCAGAGATCAAATTGCCAACATCCGCTGGATCATGGAAAAAGCAAGAGAGTTCCAGAAAAACATCTCTTTCTGCTTTATTGACTATGCCAAAGCCTTTGATGGTGTGGATCACAATAAACTGTGGAAAATTCTGAAAGAGATGGGAATATCAGACCAACTGACCTGCCTCTTGAGAAACCTCTATGCAGGTGAGGGAGCAACAGTTAGAACTGGACATGGAACAACAGACTGGTTCCAAATAGGAAAAGGAGTACGTCAAGGCTATATGTTGTCATCCTGCTTATTTAACTTATACACAGAGTACATCATGAGAAACGCTGGACTGGAAGAAACAAATGAAACCAAGATTGCCGGGAGAAATATCAGTCACCTCAGATATGCAGATGACACCACCCTTAAGGCAGAAAGTGAAAAGGAACTAAAAAGCCTTTTGATGAAAGTGAAAGTGGAGAGAGAGTGAAAAAGTTGACTTAAAGTTCAACATTCAGAAAACGAAGATCACGGCATGTGGTCCCATCTCTTCATGGGAAATAGATGAGGAAAGAGTGGAAACAGTGTCACACTTTATCTTGGAGGGCTCCAAAATCACTACAGATGGTTACTGCAGCCATGAAATTAAAAGACACTCTTTAGAAGAAAAGTTATGACCAAATTAGAAAGCATATTGAAAAGCAGAGACATTACTTTGCCAACTAAGGTCCATCTAGACAAGGCTATGGTTTTTCCTGTGGTCATGTATGGATGTGAGAGTTGGACTGTGAAGAAGGCTGAGTGCTAAAGAATTGATGCTTTTGAACTGTTGTGTTGGAGAGACTCGTGAGAGTCCTTGGACTGCAGGGAGATCCAACCAGTCCATTCTGAAGGAGATCAACCCTGAGATTTCTTTGGAAGGAATGATGCTAAAGCTAAAGCTCCAGTACTTTGGCCACCTCACGAGAAGAGTTGACTCATTGGAAAAGACTCTGATGCTGGGAAGGACTGGGGACAGGAGGAGAAGGGGACGACAGAGGATGAGATGGCTGGATGGCATCACTGACTCAATGCACGTGAGTCTGAGTGAACTCCAGGAGTTGGTGATGGACAGGGAGGCCTGGTGTGCTGTGATTCATGGGGTCGCAAAGAGTCGGACATGACTGAGTGACTGAACTGAGCTGAACTGGACTTACTGACAGATCAGAAGGGTGGACTCTCCTCTTCTTGAACGAAAAATGCTACTTCTGTGTAAACTGATCAGGAATAGTTAGCGATATGGCCCAGCAGCTAAAGGAACATATTACAAAAAGGAGACAAAAACTAGCTGATTCCTGGAACAATTGGAATGGTTTTGGGAGTTGAGCATTGTGGCTGCTCCCTTTAACAGGTCCTCTCTTCATGCTACTTGTGGCACTCTTGTTTGGCCCTTACATTCTCAATGAATTTACCTGGTTCATAACCTTTTCGATTGAATCCATAAAGTTACAGATGGTAGTAGCTCAATCAGTTCAGTTCAGTTCAGTTCAGGGTGGTGTCATCTGCATATATGAGGTGATTGATATTTCTCCTGGCAATCTTGATTCCATTTGTGTTTCTTCCAGTTCAGCATTTCTCATGATGTACTCTGCATAGAAGTTAAATAAGCAGGATGACAATATATAGCCATGACGTACTCCTTTTCCTATTTGGAACCAGTCTGTTGTTCCATGTCCAGTTCTAACTGTTGCTTCCTCACCTGCATACAGATTTCTAAGAGGCAGATCAAGTGGTTGGTATTCCCATCTCTCTCAGAATTTTCCACAGTTTATTGTGATCCACACAGTCAAAGGCTTTGGCATAGTCAATAAAGCAGAAAGAGATGTTTTTCTGGAACTCTCTTGCTTTTTCATGATCCAGCGGATGTTGGCAATTTGATCTCTGGTTCCTCTGCCTTTTCTAAATCCACATTGAACATCTGGAAGTTCATGGTTCACATATCGCTGAAGCCTGGCTTGGAGAATTTTGAGCATTACTTTACTAACATGTGAGGTGAGTGCAATTGCGCGGTAGTTTGAGCATTCTTTGGCATTGCCTTTCTCTGGGATTGGAATGAAAGCTGACCTTTTCCAGTCCTGTGGCCACTGCTGAGTTTTCCAAATTTGCTGGCATATTGAGTGCTGCACTTTCACAACATCATCTTTCAGGATTTGCAATAGCTCAACTGGAATTCCATCTCCTCCACTAGCTTTGTTCATAGTGATGCTTTCTAAGGCCCACTTGACTTCACATTCCAGGATGTCTGGCTCTCGATGAGTAATCACACCATCGTGATTATCTGGGTCGTGAAGATCTTTTTGTACAGTTCTTTGCCGGGGTCCAGCCCCCACAGGATCCAGGGGAACCAGAAGGAAAAACCGTGTCACTGGATGATTTAGAGAGATAAGGAAAGAATATTGTAGATAAGAAAATAGAGGAGAGAAAGATGCTAATATTCCTTGGTTTACATAGAAAGCCAATAAAACTTTGAGAGAAGAAATTTCCCCTGTTCACAGAGGCCACTGGTGCCTTCCCGGTCTCCCGAGGGAGTGGAGACGCAGAACGTCTTCCCGTTCAGGTCTTAGAAACCCGGGCAGATAAGTGAACGCAGGGAGCCTCTATGCTCCAAGGGATCAGCCTGAAAAAGAGAGGGAGGGAGAGAGAGAGGGAGGAAATGATTGACACAAGGAGACCAAGCTACTTCAGTAAGCAAGGCCCATAGCTTTATTTTTAAAAGGTATTTTTATACCTTGTCTTATACATAGAGGGAAATGAAAGATGCAAAGTCATACAGAGTAGCCCAAACATTACATCTGTTTTGTCTTTATTGAAACCAGGATTTTTTTCTACAAACCTTTCCCATAAACAGTATTGTGTACATTATCTTCTGGCCTTGGAGGCCTGTGAACATTTTATGACCCTCTTTTGATAAAGGCTTCTCAACCAGAAAACTTATTTTCCCTTGAAATGTTTTTTCTTATATTTCTAATCTATGTCAGTATTAAGCAAGTTACATTTCTCACGGAGTAAAGGTGTAGAGTTACAAGAAAGAACCAATTAGCTCAACAGTCTGATGTGGTTAATTTCAAGGCTACACTTATTTTTCTTACATGCCAACTATATTAACTAATGCACTCCCAGGTGCACAGTGGATAAGAGATATGGGAATTTAGCAACAAGCATTGGCCCAATAATGAAATCCTACATTAGCACTACTCTAATAACTTTTAACTCTTTAAAAAGCTCTATGTTTTAGGCTTTCCATGCCTCTCACAGTTGGGAGGCTGTAAATAATTATATGCATAGCTGCAAGAGTCTGGATATACCTGCCAAGCAAGCTAGAATGCTAACAGAGGATTTTTGATTGGTAATATTCCTCTCATGTCCAGGAGACTTATTAGCTATAGCCCGAGTTGATTTTCTCCAGAGAAAGGTGGTCAGGAATAGCCTGTTAATGTCAGAGGAGTTGGTGAAAGTCATCAAATAGTAAAACAGACAGATTCTGGTTTGGGGGTAGATGCTCCAGAAAGCCTAGGGAACCCATTGAGTCCTGAAGCCTTGCTTAACAGTTCTCTTCCACATGACCTTGTCATGGGTGGGATCTCCCATGGTGGCTCATGGCAATTCTTCTGTGTATTCTTGCCACCTCTTCTTAATATCTTCTGCTTCTGTTAGGTCCATACCATTTCTGTCCTTTATCGAGCCCATCTTTGCATGAAATGTTCCCTTGGTATCTCTAATTTTCTTGAAGAGATCTCTACTCTTTCCCATTCTGTTGTTTTCCTCTATTTCTTTGCATTGATTGGTGAAGAAGGCTTTCTTATCTCTTCTTGCTATTCTTTGGAACTCTGCATTCAGATGCTTATATCTTTGCTTTTCTCCTTTTTTTTTTTTTCACCTCTCTTCTTTTACAGTTATTTATAAGGCCTCCCCAGACAGCCGTTTTGCTTTTTGCATTTCTTTTCCATGGGGATGGTCTTTATCCCTGTCTCCTCTACAATGTCACGAACCTCATTCCATAGTTTATCAGGCACTCTATCAGATCTAGGCCCTTAAATCTATTTCTCATTTCCACTGTATAATCATAAGGGATTTGATTTAAGCCATATCTGAATGATCTGGCAGTTTCCGTACTTTATTCAATCAGCTCCTAGTCACAGTCAGCTCCTAGTCTTTTTTGTTGTTGTTGACTGTGTAGAGCTTTTTCATCTTTGGCTGCAAAGTATAGAATCAGTCTGATTTGGGTGTTGACCATCTGGTGATGTCTATGTGTGGAGTCTTCTCTTGTGTTGTTGGAAGACGGTGTTTGCTACGACCAGTGCATTTTCTTGGCAAAACTCTGTTAGTCTTTGCCCTGCTTAATTCCACATTCCAAGGCCAAATTTGTCTGTTACTCCAGGTGTTTCTTGACTTCCTACTTTAGCATTCCAGTCCCCTATAATGAAAAGGACATCTGTTTTGAGGGTTAGTTCTAAAAGGTCTCGTAGGTCTTCATAGAACCGTTCAACTTCAGCTTCTTCAGCATTACTGGTTGGGGCATAGACTTGGGTTACTGTGATATTGAATGGTTTGCCTTGGAAACGAACAGAGAGCAATCTGTCGTTTTTGAGATTGCATCCAAGTACTGCATTTCAGACTCTTTTGTTGACCATGATGGCTACTCCATTTCTTCTGAGGGATTCCTGCCCGCAGTAGTGGATATAATGGTCATCTGAGTTACATTCACCCATTCCAGTCCATTTTAGTTCACTGATTTCTAGAATGTTGACGTTCACCCTTGCCATCTCTTGTCTGACCACTTCCAATTTGCCTTGATTCATGGACCTGACATTCCAGGTTCCTATGCAATATTGCTCTTTACAGCATCGGACCTTTCTTCTATCAACAGTCACATCCATAGCTGGGAACTGGTTTTGCTTTGGCTCCATGCCTTCATTCTTTCTGGAGTTATTTCTCCACTGATCTCCAATAGCATGTTGGGCACCTACTGACCTTGGGAGTTCCTCTTTCAGTATCCTATCATTTTGGCTTTTCATACTGTTCATGGGGTTCTCAAGGCAAGAATACTGAAGTGGCTTGCCATTCCCTTCTCCAGTGGACCACATTCTGTCAGCCCTCTCCACCATGACCCGCCCATCCTGGGTTGCCCTGCAGGCATGGCTTAGTTTCATGAGTTAGACACAGCAGTGGTCCTAGTGTGATTAGAGTGACTAGTTTTCTGTGAGTATGGTTTCAGTGTGTCTGTCCTCTGATGCCCTCTTGCAACACCTACCATCTTACTTGAGTTTCTCTTACCTTGGGCATGGGATATCTCTTCACGACTGCCCCAGCAAAGCACAGCTGCTGTTTCTTACCTTGGATGAAGGGTATTTCCTCACCACCACCCTTCCTGCCCTTCAATGTGGGATAGCTCCTCTAGGCCCTCCTATGTCCACGCAGCCACCACTCCTTGGACGTGGGGTTGCTCTTCCCAGCTGCCACCCCTGAGATGCGGGTGGCTCCTTTTGGCCATTCCTGTGCCGTCGCAGCCTGGCACTCTCGGCCGCTGGCCCTGACCTTGGACGTGGGGTAACTCCTCTTGGCTACCACCCTTCGGGCATGGGGTTCTTCTGGCTTCTGCCCCTGACCTCGGACGTGGGGTAGCTCCTCTTGGCCATGCTTAGTGCGATGGTCGCAGCCGCCCACGCTTAGTGCGCAGGTCTCAGCTCAATACAGACCTCTAAACAATGATGAGCTCATCATGTCCTACTAAAACGTGAGGTGATGCTTTCTACAATGAGTGACAGAAGCATGAAGAGCAGGGATTGAAGAGGAAAAGTTAAAATTTACAATAACTTCCTGGTCGTCCAGCTTCTGTGATTCAGCTTGCTCCTTGCAAAGTCTGGATCACATAGGTCCCATAGTCTTGGAAAATGGAAACTTTCAACAATGCTAGGAACTGAAATTATCTCACTCACACTTGCCTGCTTTTGCAATTGCCTAGCCCCTGTAATCCTGCTTAACTAGCCTGTCCCTGTAACGGTCAGGCACCCTGCCTCCCCACCACACCCCATCTTAACTGCTGTTCCAGCACATGAGCATGAAACCCCTAGTTTAAACCAACGCATTAACAGTTAGCATTGTCCACTATAGTCTGATGCCATACACGGTCTATAAAGCTTTGTAACCCCTTTGTTGAGGGCTCAGAGCTTGGAGTGGTAACTCCTTTGGGCCTACTGGTGTAATAAACCTGAGTTCTCCAACTCTGAGTGTGGTGCTCGGCTTCTCGGTTACTGGTTTCTGCAAAACTGTCTCATGGGATCTCTGTGCTCACAGGGCCTCCGGAGATGGTGGCCCCTGCTGCTGCGAGTCATGCTGCCTGTCAGTCAGCACAGAGCTGTGAGGGGCTGAAGTGCTCTCCTGCCTCTGTGTCCTTTTGTGTCGTCAGCTACCCATAACGGTAATGCTTCCATCAGAAATGCCTGTTGTAGCTCTTCCTCCAGCCTCAGGCTGTCTCTCTAGTTTGGAATCCCATTGCTTTGCTCCATATCATTCCCTGAATAGTCCTGACTCCAAACTCTCCTTTTAACCTGTCATGATTATCCCCACTTTCCTCACACCTCTTCTCCACTCAAGAGTCTGGACTTCTTAATTACCAATATTTGCATTTACATGATAATTGCATATCATAAAAAATTAACATTCAATCATTTTAGACCAAATACAGTTGGTTTTTTTCTTTTTCCAAAGGTCATTCTACCCTCTCTGCAATATCTTTACTGATTTAGATAACTTAAGGACCTGGAGAAGCTCTGCTATAAATATGCTCTATAAATTGTATGCATATTATGCTTGTCTTTCAACTTAACTATTCAACATGCTGTTCTTCATTATTGAATCATCCAGCTTGAGATATTTTGAAGCTGTTTTATCAGGTGCATACATGTTTAAAACTGAGATAGCAACCTGGTATGTTGAAATTTTTACCATTATGCAGTGACCTTTTGGGCTTCCCTGGTAGTTCAGCTAGTACAGAATCTGCCTGCAATGCAAGAGACCCTGGATCAATTCCTGGGTCAGGAAGATCCACTGGAGAAGGATAGGCTACCCACTCCAGTATTCTATTTGCTCATTTTTTCACCCTAGTAAGTAAGGTTGGTCAGACCAACTGCTTATTTTCACTAGATTTAAAGAGTGTGCTTTATTCACAGTAATTTTACATATTTGTCTGCAAACTATGGCCCATGGGCCAACAACTTGTTTCCTCAATGTCTGTGACTGTTCTAACTCCACAATGGCAGAAATAATTGGGACAGAGATCAGATGGCCCAAAAGCCCGAAATATTTACTATCCGGGCCTTTACAGAAAAATTTTGTTGGTTCCTAGCTTTGATGATTGATTTTCAATTCCTTTGTATTTAAAGCCATTAATTCCCTTTAGCATTACTTCAGTTGCATTTAACTGGCTTTGATATGACCTACATGTTACCACTCATTTCAAAATATTTTTAAAATATTCACTATGGGCTTCCCTGGTGGCTCTGACGGTAGAGCATCTGCCTGCAATGCGGGAGACCTAGGTTCGATTCCTGGGTCGGGAAGATCCCCTGGAGAAGGAAATGGCAATCCACTCCAGCACTCTTGCCTGGAAAATCCCATGGACGGAGGAGCCTGGAGGGCTGCAATCCATGGGGTCGCTGAGGGTCGGACACGACTGAGCGACTTCACTTCACTTCACCTCTTCAACGTATCCTTTTGAAGACGGAAATGGCAACCCACTTCAGTCTTCTTGCCTGGAGAGCCCCATGGACAGAAGAGCCTGGCAGTCTACAGGCCATGAGGTCACAAGAGTAGGACATGACTTCGTGACTAAACCACCATAATGTATCCTTTTGCTCATTTATTTAGACATGAGTTTCTTAATTGCTAAACTATTAAGGATTTGTCTATTTATCTTTCTGTTCTTTATTTCCAGCTTAAATTCAAAGTTGTCAGAGAGCACATCTTGTTTTTTTCATTTATTTGATTTTTTTTTTTTTTGAGATTTAATTTAGGGACCAGCATGTAGTCTGCTTTTTTTTTTCTTTCACATAGAATGCTTGGTAACTGTTCCATGTGCACATAAAAAGAAACACTGTATATGCAGTTGTCAGGTACAGCATTTTACATAGATAAATTGCATTAATTTGATTAATTATGCTTCTCAAATGTTTTATATCCTTGGTGATTTTTTGCTGTTGTAATACTTACTAAGAGACAAGAGTTGAAATCTCTAACTGCTATTATATGATTTTAGATCAGTTTCTTCTCCTAGTTGTGTTAAATTTTGCATTATATATTCTTTATTAGGTACACATAGGTGAAACATTAAGTGCAGAAAATTTTAGGATGGCTACTTGTTTAGTTGATGCTTTTATTATTATAAAATGTTTCCCTTTGCTTCCTTTTTTGTGTGAAATTTTGTCTTTAAGTCCATTAATTTGATATTACATACAAATTATCAGCTTTCTCTTGGCTACGGTTTATATGACATAATAGTGGCCACAGGACTGGAAAAGTCAGATTTCCTTCCAATCCCAAAGAAAGTCAATGTCAAAGAATGTTCAAACTACCACACAATTGCACTCATCTCACATGCTAGTAAAGGAATGCTCAAAATTCTCCAAGCCAGGCTTCAGCAATAAGTGAACCATGAACTTCCAGATGTTCAAGCTGGTTTAAGAAAAGGCAGAGGAACCAGAAATCAAATTACCAACATTTGCTGGATCATGAAAAAAGCAAGAAAGTTCCAGAAAAACATCTCCTTCTGCTTTACTGACTATGCCAAAGCCTACTGTGGATCACAATAAACTGTGGAAAATTCTGAAAGAGATGGGAATACCAGACCAACTGACCTGCCTCTTGAGAAACCTCTATGCAGGTCAGGAAGCAACAGTCAGAACTGGACATGGAACAACAGACTGGTTCCAAATAGGAAAAGGAGTACGTCAAGGCTGTATCTTGTCACCCTGCTTATTTAACTTATATGCAGAGTACATCATGAGAAACGCTGGACTGGAAGAAGCACAAGCTGAAATCAAGATTGCCAGGAGAAACATCAATAACCTCAGATATGCAGATGACACCACCCTTATGGCAGAAAGTGAAGAGGAACTAAAAAGCATCTTCATGAAAGTGGAAGTGGAGAGTGAAAAAGCTGGCCTAAAGCTCAACATTCAGAAAACGAAGATCATGGCATCCGGTCCCATCACTTCATGGGAAATAGATGAGGAACTGGTGGAAAAGTGTTAGACTTTATTTTTTTGGGCTCCAAAATCACTGCAGATGGTGACTGCAGCCATGAAATTAAAAGATCTTACTCCTTGGAAGAAAGGCTGTGACCAACCTAGATAGGAGTTTGAAAAGCAGAGACATTACTTTGCCAACAAAGGTCCATCTAGTCAAGGCTATGGTTTTTCCTGTGGTCATGTATGGATATGACGGTTGGACTGTGAAGAAAGCTGAGCACTGAAGAATTGATGCTTTTGAACTGTGGTGTTGCAGAAGACTCTTGAGAGTCCCTTGGACTGCAAGGAGATCCAACCAGTCCATTCTAAAGGAGATCAGCCCGGGATTTCTTTGGAAGGAATGATGCTAAAGCTGAAACTCCAGTACTCTGGCCACCTCATGCAAAGAGCTGACTCACTGGAAAAGACTCTGATACTGGGAGGATTCGGGGCAGGAGGAGAAGGGGGATGACAGAGGTTGAGATGGCTGGATGACATCATTGACTAGATGGATGTGAGTCTGAGTGAACTCCGGGAGCTGGTGATGGACAGGGAGGCCTGGCTTGCTGATATTCAAGGGGTCTCAAAGAGTTGGACACGACTGAGCGACTGAACTGAACTGTGTCCCATTTAACTGTATCCTTATATTTAATAACTTCTTCACTTGTAAATAGCACACACTCAAGTCTTGATTTTGTATCCAGTGTGACAATCTTGGTCTTTAATTAGAATGTTTAGTAATTCATACATGATGTAGCTAGTAAAATAAATGGATCTAAGTCTCCAGTGAAGTGAAGTGAAGTCACTCAGTTGTGTCCGACCCTCAGCGACCCCATGGATTGCAGCCTTCCAGGCTCCTCCGTCCATGGGATTTTCCAGGCAAGAGTGCTGGAGTGGATTGCCATTTCCTTCTCCAGGGGATCTTCTCAACCCAGGAATCGAACCCGGGTCTCCCGCACTGCAGGCAGATGCTCTATCGTCAGAGCCACCAGGGAAGCCCAGTCTCCAGTATTGCTATTTATTTCTATCAATACTATCTGTTTTATGTTTCATATTTCTTTTCAGCAGACTTCTTTTTAATTAAACTTATTTATTATTATATTATTCATCTCTATTTGCTATTCTTGAATACTTTAGTAGTTACCTAGAGATTCAATATGAATCCCTCATTTACTTCAGTTTACCTTAAAGGAGTTATTTTTACCACCTTCTGAACAGTGTAAAAACTCTGCAACATTTTTAATCCATTTAATATTCTCACTTATAGTGTTATTGTCATATATCTTTATTTTTATTTATTCTGCATGAGGTTCACCAGTCTTTTTCAATTTGTGGGTTGATAGCTTTCAACAACTTGAAGAAATTATTGCTATTCTATTTTCAAATGTTCGTTCTGCTTCATTTTTTTTCTCTTTGGCTGGAATTCGCATTAAACATAAAGTAATTAGTTGATCATTTAAATTTTTTTGATTACTTATTTCACATTTATGTTTTCTTCTTTATTTCTTTTTCTCTATGCACTTTAGTTTGAATATATTTATTGACCTATTTTCAACTGTATTGTTCCTGTCTTCTGCTATGTCTGATCTCAAGTCCATCCAATGAGTTCTTAATTTTAGATATGGTATTTTTCATTTCTAGAATACATATTTCCAAATATATATATATATATATATATATATATATATACAGGTGTCACGGTGGTAAAGAATCTGCCTGCCAATGCTGGAGGCACAAGAGATGTGGGTTCAATCCCTGGGTTGGGAAGATCCTCTGGAGTAGAAAATGGCAACCCACTCCAGAATTCTTGCCTGGAAAATTCTATGGACAAAGAACCTGGTGGGCTACCATCCTTGGTGTCACAAAGAGTGACACAACTGAGCACACATATACACACACACAGATACACACATACACACATATTTGAGTTTCAGGTCTCTTTGAAATTATTCCTTCTATAGTTTCAATTCTCTGTTGAATATTTTCAATTTTCATGAATGTTGGTCTTTTCATCTCTTACTTTAAAAATATATATATTGATCATAGATTATCCTCCCAGCCTCTTCAGAGATTATAAAATTTTTCTATCTCCTCAAATCAAGAAATTTTTTCTTTTGTAGGTTTTGAACTTATCTATTATTTTGCCCTGTACAGATACAAAATCTGGCCAATGTTATAAGGCTCAAAATCTAATCCAGTCATCTGTTTATTGAAGGTCTGTCTAATGGACTATAAAACCATAAGACCATGGGAGATTGGGAGATTCCATTCTGCCTTTCAGGCTCAAGTTTCCAGCCACATACCTTGCCTCATAAATCAGCAACTGTCCTGTGAGGAAAACCAATATATGTATCAATTAGGTTGGATTTGCTAATTGTGTTATTCAAATCTTCTATATGCTCATCAATTTTTGGTCTTCTTATTTCATCTTACCAAGAGAAGTATATTAGCATATTCCATTCTTATTGTGGATTTGTCCACTTATTTTTTACCTTTGTTTTTGCTTTATATATTTTGAAGCTCTATCATTAGATACAGAACTATTTAGACCAACTCTGCTTTCTGGGCAACTTGAAATTTTATCATCATGAGGTATCCCTCTTTATCTCTATTTAGGATTTTGCCTTAACATTTATCTCATCTGGTGTATGGTGATATGAGCTCTCTTTTCATTAGTGTATATGATTTTTCCATCCTTTAACTTTCTTCTACTTTCTTTCTTCTCCTTCTTCTTCTTCTTCTTTTTTTTTTTTGGTAACTTTATCTTTAAGATAATAGCTTATAGTTATGTTTCATTTTACTCAGTGTGACCATTTTTCCCTTCTCTGAAACATTTGATCTATTTTCATTCATGTATTCACCAATGAAATTATTTTTATTTGTGATCTTTTATTTTTCTATCTTTTCTTCTTCTGTTTTCTCTTTTACTTGTATTATATTGATTAGTTTTATATTTCATATTGTACTCTAAATTTTAAAGCTTTTTTCTACTGTTCTATAAGTAGTCATGATGGAAATAATCCTGTATCCTTGCCTTATAACTTATTTTTTTGTTTCTGTCATTTTTCTGGGCTCCACAGGAACTGTAGAATTCTTTAACTCCATCAACCCTCTTCAAAACTATAGATATTGTTGTCATGTATTATATTTCTATGTTTTATTATTTATTCATTAATTCACCAGCCATTTAAATTTGCCACTTACATTATATTTAAATCCTTCCTGAGGGTGGTCCTAAGATGGCAGAGGAATAGGATGGGGAGACCACTTTCTCCCCCACAAATTCATCAAAAGAACATTTAAACACTGAGTAAATTCAAAAAAACAACTGCTGAATGCCAATAGAGGACATTAGGCATCCAGAAAAGCAGCCCATTGTCTTCAAAAGGAGATTTTTAATCTTGGCTTTTTGGTATTTGTTATCAATTTTGCAGCTTTAAGAGCCTAATCTTCAGTACACATTTTTACTTGGGAAAGAGAATACTGGCTTGACTGCTCTCTCCCCCCTTTGGACTCTCCTTTTTCTTCACCAGGTCACCTCTGTCTCCTCCCTACCCCCTCTCTTCTCTACCCAACTCTGTGAATCTCTGTGTGTCCCAGATGGTGGAGAATACTTAGGAACTGATTATTGGCTGGATCTGTCTCTCTCCTTTTGATTCCCCCTTTACCCTCCTGGCCACCTCTCCTTCCTCTTTCTTCTCTTCTCTGTACAACTCCGTGAACATCTCTGAGTGGTCCAGTTGTGGAGTGCACATAAGAAGTGATTACTGGATAGCTTGCTATCTCCTCTTTTGATTCCACCTCATTTCATTCGGGTCACCTCTAACTCCTTCCTCCCTCTTCTCTTCTCCGTGTAACTCTGTGAACCTCTCTGGGTGTTTCTCACTGTGTAGAAACTTTTCATCTTTAACCTAGATGTTTTATCAATGGTGCTGTATAGAAGGAGAATTCTTGAGACTACTGTAAAAATAAGACTGAAAACCAGAAGCAGGAGGCTTAAGTCCAAACCCTGAGAACACCAGAGAACTCCTGACTCCAGAGAACATTAATTGACAGGAGCTCATCAAACGCCTCCATACCTACACTGAAACCAAGCACCACCCAAGAGCCAACAAGTTCCAGAGCAAGACATACCATGCAAATTCTCCAGCAACACAGGAACACAGCCCTGAGCTCCAATATACAGGCTGCCCAAAGTCACTCTGAACCCACTGACATCTCATAACTCATTACTGAACACTTCATTGCACTCCAGAGAGAAGAATCGAGCTCCACCAACCAGAACACCGACACAAGCTTCCCTAACCAAGCAACTTTGAAAAGCCACCTGTACAACCTCATCCACAGTGAGGAAACTCCGCAATAAAGAGAACACCACTAACTGCCAGAATACACAAAGGCCACTCCAAACACAATAATATAAACAAGATGAAGAGACGGAGGAATACCCAGCATGTAAAGGAATAGGATAAATGTCCACCAAACCAAACAAAAGAGGAAGAGATAGGGAATGTACCTGATAAAGAATTCCGAATAATGATAGTGAAAATGATCCAAAATCTTGAAATCAAAATGGAATCACAGATAAATAGCCTGGAGACAAGGATTGAGAAGATGCAAGAAACATTTAACAAGGACCTAGAAGAAATAAAAGAGTCAATATATAATGAATAATGCAATACATGAGATCAAAAACGCTCTGGAGGCAACAAATAGTAGAATAACGGAGGCAGGAGATAGGATTAGTGAAGTAGAAGCTAGAATGGTAGAAATAAATGAATCAGAGAGGAAAAAGAAAAACAAATTAAAAGAAATGAAGACATTCTCAAAGACCTCCAGGACAGTGTTAAATGCCCCAACATTCGAATCATAGGAGTCCCGGAAGAAGAAGACAAAAGAAAGACCATGAGAAAATACTTGAGACAATAGTTGAAAACTTCCCTAAAATGGGGAAGGAAATAATCACCCAAGTCCAAGAAACCCAGAGAGTCCCAAACAGGGTAAGCCCAAGGCAAAACACCCCAAGACACATATTAATCAAATTAACAAAGATCAAACACAAAGAACAATTATTAAAAGCAGCAAGGGAAAAACAACAAATAACACACAAGGGAATTCCCATAAGGATAACACCTGATATTTCAATAGAAACTCTTCAGACTAGGAGGGAACGGTAAAACATACTTAAAGTAATGAAAGAAAATAAACTACAGCCCAGATTACTGTACCCAGCAAGGATCTCATTCAAATATGAAGGAGAAATCAGAAGTTTACAAACTAGCAAAAGCTGAGAAATTCAGTACCACAACACCAGCTCTCCAACAAATGTTAAAGGATATTCTCTAGACAGGAAACACAAAAAGGGTGTATAAACTCGAACCCAAAACAATAAAGTAAATGGCAACAGGATCATACTTATCAATAATTACCTTAAATGTAAATGGGTTGAATGCCCCAACCAAAAGACAAAGACTGGCTGAGTGGATATAAAAACAAGACCCCTATATATGTTGTCTACAAGGGACCCACCTCAAAACAGGAGACATATACAGACTGAAAGTTAAGGGCTGGAAAAAGATATTCCATGGAAACAGAGACCAAAAGAAAGCAGGAGTAGCAATACTCATATCAGATAAAATAGACTTTAAAACAAAGGCTGTGAAAAGAGACAAAGAAGGCCACTACATAATGATCAAAGGATCAATCCAAGAAGATATAACAATTATAAGTATATACGCACCCAACATAGAAGCACCACAATATGTAAGACAAATGCTAACAAGCATGAAAGGGGAAATTAACAATAACACAATAATAGTGGGAGACTTTAATACCCCACTCACACCTATGGATAGATCAACTAAACAGAAAATTAACAAGGAAACACAAACTTTAAATGATACAATAGACCAGTTAGACCTCATTGATATCTATAGGACATTTCACCCCAAAACAATGAATTTCACCTTTTTCTCAAGTACACATGGACCCTTCTCTAGGATAGATTACATCCTGGGCCATAAATCTAGCCTTGGTAAATTCAAAAATTGAAATCATTCCAAGATCTTTTCTGAACACAATGCAGTAAGATTAGATCTCAATTACAGGAGAAAAACTATTAAAAATGCCAAAATATGGAGGCTGAACAACACGCTGCTGAATAACCAACAAATCACAGAAGAAATAAAAGAAATAAATCAAAATATGCATAGAAATGAATGAAAATGAAAACACAACAATCCAAAACCTGTGGGACACTGTAAAATCAGTGCTAAGGGGAAAGTTCATAGCAACACAGGCATACCTCAAGAAATAAGAAAAAAGTCAAATAAATAACCTAACTCTACACCTAAAGCAACTGGAAAAGGAAGAAATTAAGAACTCCAGTGTTAGTAGAAGGAAAGAAATCTTAAAAATTAGGGCAGAAATAAATGCAAAAGAAACAAAAGAGACCATAACAAAAATCAACAAAGCCAAAAGGTGATTCTTTGAGAGGATAATTAAATTGATGAACCATTAGCCAGACTCATCAAGAAACAAAGAGAGAACAATCAAATTAGTAAAGTTAGAACTGAAAATGGAGAGATCACAACAGACAACAGAGAAATACAAAGGATCATAAGAGACTACTATCAGCAATTATATGCCAATAAAATGGACAACATGGAAGAAATGGACAAATTCTTAGAAAAGTACAACTTTCCAAAACTGAACCAGGAAGGAATAGAAAATATTAACAGACCCATCACAAGCATGGAAATTGAAACTGTAATCAGAAACCTTCCAGCAAACAAAAGCCCAGGTCCAGACAGCTTCACGGCTGAATTCTACCAAAAGTTTAGAAAAGAGCTAACACTTATCCTACTCAAACTCTTCCAGAAAATTGCAGAGCAAGGTAAACTTCCAAACTCATTCTATGAAGCCACCATCACCCTAATACCAAAGCCTGACAAAGATGCTCTAAAAAAAAAGAAAATTACAGGCCAGTATCACTGATGAACATAGAAGCAAAAATCCTTAACAAAGTTCTAGCGATCAGAATCCAACAACACATTAAAAAGATCATACATCATGACCAAGTGGGCTTTATCCCAGGGATGCAAGGATTATTCAATATCCACAAATCAGTCAATGTAATGCACCACATTAACAAATTGAAAAATAAAAGCCATATGAATATCTCAATAGATGCAGAGAAATCCTTTGACAAAATTCAACATCCATTTATGATAAAAACTCTCCAGAAAGCAGAAATAGAAGGAACATACCTCAACATAATAAAAGCTATATATGACAAATCCACAGCAAACATTATCCTCAATGGTGAAAAACTGAAAGCATTTCCCCTAAAATCAGGAACAAGACAAGGGTGCCCACTTGCACCACTACTATTTAACATAGTTTTGGAAGTTTTGGCCACAGCAATCAGAGCAGAAAAAGAAATAAAAGGAATCCAAATTGGAAAAGAAGAAGTAAAACTCTCACTGTTTGCAGATGACGTGATTCTCTACATAGAAAACCATAAAGACTCCACCAGATAATTACTAGAGCTAATCAATGAATATAGTAAAGTTCCAAGATATAAAATCAACACACAGAAATCCCTTGCATTCCTATACACTAACAATGAGAAAACAGAAAGAGAAATTAAGGGAACAATTCCATTCACTATTGCAACGAAAAGAATAAAATAATTAGGAATATATCTACCTAACAAACTAAAGACCTATATATAGAAAACCATAAAACACTGGTGAAAGAAATCAAAGAGGACACTAATAAATGGAGAAATATACCATGTTCATGGATCAGAAGAATCAATATAGTGAAAATGAGTATATTACCCAAAGCAATCTATAGATTCAATGCAATCCTTATCAAGCTACCAGCGGTATTTTTCACAGAACTAGAACAAATAACTTCACAATTTGTATGGAAATACAAAAATCTCAAATAGCAAAGCAATCTTGAGAAAGAAGAATGGAACTGGAAGAATCAACCTGCTTGACTTCTTTCTCTACTATAAAGCCACAGTCATCAAGACAGTATGGTACTGGCACAAAGACTGAAATATAGATTGATGGAACAAAATAGAAAGCCCAGAGATAAACCCACACACCTATGGACACCTTATCTTTGACAAAGGAGGCAAGAATATACGATGGATTAAAGACAATCTCTTTAACAGTGGTGCTAGGAAAACTGATCAATCACTTGTAAAAGAATGAAACTAGATCACTTTCTAACACCATACACAAAAATAAACTCAAAGTGGATTAAAGATCTAAACGTAAGACTAAAAACTATAAAACTCCTAGAAGAGAACATAGGCAAAACACTCTTCGACATAAATCACAACAGGATCTTCTATGACCCACCTCCCAGAATATTGGA
Organism: Nanger dama; assembly: GCA_917880005.1. Lineage (NCBI taxonomy): Eukaryota > Metazoa > Chordata > Mammalia > Artiodactyla > Bovidae > Nanger > Nanger dama. Next base: position 1,911,606 of record CAKJTW010000044.1, on the reverse strand, counting down.
AATAAAAGCAAAAATAAACAAATGGGACCTAATTAAACTTAAAAGTTTCTGCACAACAAAGGAAACTACAAGCAAGGTGAAAAAGACAGCCTTCAGAATGGGAGAAAACAATAGCAAATGAAGCAACTGACAAACAACTAATCTCAAAAACACACAAGCAACTCATGGAGCACAATGCTGCTGCTGCTGCTCCTGCTGCTGTTGCTAAGTTGCTTCAGTCGTGTCCAACTCTGTGCGACCCCACAGATGGCAGCCCACCAGGCTCCCCCATCCCTGGGATTCTCCAGGCAAGAACACTGGAGTGGGTTGCCATTTCCTTCCAATGCATGAAAGTGAAAAGTGAAAGTGAACTCACTCAGTAGTGTCCAACCCTCAGCGACCCCATGGACTTCAGCCTTCCAGGCTCCTCCGTCCATGGGATTTTCCCAGGCAAGAGTACTAGAGAGTGAGGTGCCATTGCCTTTTCAATGGAGCTCAATACCAGAAAAATAAATGAACCAATGAAAAAAATGGGCCAAAGAACTAAACAGACATTTCTCTAAAGAAGACATACAGATGGCTAACAAACACATGAAAAGATGTTCAACATCACTCATTATCAGACTTATGCAAATCAAAACCACAGTGAGGTACCATCTCACCCAAGTCAGAATGGCTGCTATCAAAAAGTCTACAAATAATAAATGCTAGAGAAGATGTGGAGAAAAGGGAACTCTTTTACACTGTTGGTGGGAGTGCAAATTAGTATAGCCACTACGAAGAACAGTGTGGAGATGCCTTAAAACCTGGAAATAGAACTACCATACGACCCAGCAATCACACTGCTGGGCATACACTGAGAAAATCAAAATTGAATGAGACACGTGTACCCCTGTGTTCATCTCAGCACTGTTTACAATAGCCAGGACATGGAAGCAACCTGAATGTCCATCAGCAGGTGAAAGGATATGAAAGCTGTGGTACATATACACAGTGGAAGATTCAGTCAATCAATTCAGTCAGTCTGTCTTGTCTGACTCTTTGTGACCCCATGAATTGCAGTACACCAGGCCTCCTTGTCCATCACCAACTCCCAGAATTCACTCAAACTCACATCCATCGAGTCAATGATGCCATCCAGCCATCTCATCCTCTGTCGTCCCCTTCTCCTCCTGCCCCCAATCCCTCCCAGCATCAGAGTCTCTTCCAGTGAGTCAACTCTTCGCATGAGGTGGCCAAAGTACTGGAGTTTCAGCTTTAGCATCATTCCTTCCAAAGAAATTCCAAGGTTGATCTCCTTCAGAATGGACTGGTTGGATCCCCTTGCAGTCCAAGGGACTCTCAAGAGTCTTCTCCAACACCACAGTTCAAAAGCATCAATTCTTCAGTGCTCAGCTTTCTTCACAGTCCAACTCTCATACCCATACTTGATTACTGGAAAACCATAGCCTTGACTATACAGATCTTTGTGGGCAAAGTAATGTCTCTGCTTTTCAATATACTATTTAGGTTGGTCATAACTTTCCTTCCAAGAAGTCAGCATCTTTTAATTTCATGAGTCAGCTATTAAAAAGAATGCATTTGAATCAGTTCTAATGAGGTGAATGAAACTGGAACTTATTATACAGATTGAAGTAAGTCAGAAAGAAAAACACCAATGCAGTACATTAACACACATATATGGAATTTTCATACTGTTCTTGGGGTTCTCAAGGCAAGAATACTGAAGTGGCTTGCAGTATTCTTGCCTTGAGAACCACATGAACAGTATGAAAAGCCAAAATGATAGGATACCAAAAGAGGAATTCCCCAGGTCATTAGGTGCCCAATATGCTACTGGAGATGAGTGGAGAAATAACTCCAGAAAGAATAAAGGGATGGAGCCAAAGGAAAAACAATACCCAGTTGTGCATGTGACTGGTGATAGAAGCAAGATCCGATGCTGTAAAGAGCAAAATTGCATAGGAACCTGGAATGTCAAGTCCATGAATCAAGGCAAATTGGAAGTGGTCAAACAAGAGATGGCAAGGGTGAACGTCAACATTCTAGAAATCAGTGAACTAAAATGGACTGGAATGGATGAATTTAACTCAGATGACCATTATATCCACTACTGTGGGCAGGAATCCCTCAGAAGAAATGGAGTAACCATCATGGTAACAGAAGAGTCCGAAATGCAGTACTTGGATGCAATCTCAAAAATGACAGAATGATCTCTGTTCATCTCCAAGGCAAACCATTCAATATCACAGTAATCCAAGTCTATGCCCCAACCAGTAATCCTGAAGAAGTTGAATTTGAACGGTTTTATGAAGACCTACAAGACCTTTTAAAACTAATACCCAAAACAGATGTCCTTTTCATTATAGGGGACTGGAATGCTAAAGTAGGAAGTCAAGAAACACCTGGAGTAATAGGCAAATTTGGCCTTGGAATGCAGAATGAAGCAGGGCAAAGACTAATAGAGTTTTGCCAAGAAAATGCACTGGTCATAGCAAACACCCTCTTCCAACAACACAAGAGACGACTCTACACATGGACATCACCAGATGGTCAACACCAAAATCAGATTGATTATATTCTATGCAGCCAAAGATGAAGAAGCTCTAAAGAGTTAACAAAAACAAGACCAGGAGCTGACTGTGGCTCAGATCATGAACTCCTTATTACCAAATTCAGACTTAAATTGAAGAAAGTACAGAAAACCGCTAGACCATTCAGGTATGACCTAAATCAAATCCCTTATGATGATACAGTGGAAGTGAGAAATAGATTTAAGGGCCTAGAGCTGATAGAGTGCCTGATAAACGATGGAATGAGGTTCATGACATTGTACGAGAGACAGGGATCAAGACCATCCCCATGGAAAAGAAATGCAAAAAAGCAAAATGGCTGTCTGGGGAGGCCTTACAAATAGCTGTGAAAAGAAGAGAGGTGAAAAGCAAAGGAGAAAAGGAAAGATATAAGCATCTGAATGCAGAGTTCCAAAGAATAGCAAGAAGAGATAAGAAAGCCTTCTTTACCAATCAATGCAAAGAAGTAGAGGAAAAGAACAGAATGGGAAAGACTAGAGATCTCTTCAAGAAAATTAGAGATACCAAGGGAATATTTCATGCAAAGATGGACTCGATAAAGGACAGAAATGGTATGGACCTAACAGAAGCAGAAGATATTAAGAAGAGGTGGCAAGAATACACGGAAGAACTGTACAAAAAGATCTTCACGAACCAGATAATCATGATCACTCATCTAGAGCCAGACATCCTGGAATGTGAAGTCAAGTGGGCCTTAGAAAGCATCACTATGAACAAAGCTAGTGGGGGTGATGGAATTCCAGTTGAGCTCTTTCAAATCCTGAAAGATGATGCTGTGAAAGTGCTACACTCAATATGTCAGCAAATTTGGAAAACTCACCAGTGGCCACAGGACTGGAAAAGGTCAGTTTTCATTGCAATCTCAAAGAAAGGCAATGCCAAAGAATGCTCAAACTACCGCACAATTGTACTCATCTCACATGCTAGTAAAGTAATGCTCAAAATTCTCCAAGCCAGGCTTCAGCAATATATGAACCATGAACTTCCTTATGTTCAAGCTGGTTTTAGCAAAGGCAGAGGAACCAGAGATCAAATTGCCAACATTCACTGGATCATCAAAAAGAAGAGAGAGTTCCAGAAAAACATCTATTTCTGCTTTATTGACTATGCCAAAGCCTTTGACTGTGTGGATCACAGTAAACTGTGGAAAATTCTGAAAGAGATGGGAATACCAGACCACCTGACCTGCCTCTTGAGAAATCTGTATGCAGGCCAGGAAGCAACAGTTAGAGCTGGACATGGAACAACAGACTGGCTCCAAATAGGAAAAGGAGTACATCAAGGCTGTATATTGTCACCCTGCTTATTTAACTTATATACAGAGTACATCATGAGAAATGCTGGACTGGAACACAAGCTGGAATCAAAATTGCTGGGAGAAATATCACTCATCTCAGATATGCAGATGACACCACCCTTATGGCAGCAAGTGAAGAGGAGCTAAAGGGCCTCTTGATGAAAGTGAAAGAGGAGAGTGAAAAGTTGGCTTAAAGCTCAACATTCAGAAAACGAAGATTATGGTATCCGGTCCCATTACTTCATGGGAAATAGATGGGAAAAGTGGAAACAGTGTCAGACTTTATTTTGGGAGGCTCCAAAATCACTGCAGATGGTGACTGAAGCCATGAAATTAGAAGACGTTTACTCCTTGGAAGAAAAGTTATATCTGACCTAGATAGCATATTCAAAAGCAGAGACATTACTTTGCCGACTAAGGTCCGTCTAGTCAAGGCCATGGTTTTTCCTGTGGTCATGTATGGATGTGAGAGTTGGACTGTGAAGAAAGCTGAGCACCGAAGAATTGATGCTTTTGAACTGTGGTGTTGGAGAACTCTTGAGAGTCCCTTGGACTACAAGGAGATCCAACCAGTCCATTCTGAAGGAGATCAACCCTGGGATTTCTTTGGAAGGGATGATGCTAAAGCTGAAACTCCAGTACTTTGGCCACCTCATGCGAAGAGTTGACTCATTGGAAAAGACTCTGATGCTGGGAGGGATTGGGGGCGGGAAGAGAAGGGGACAACAGAGGATGAGATGGCTGGATGGCATCACGGACTCGATGGACGTGAGTCTGAGTGAACTTCGAGAGATGGTAATGAACAGGGAGGCCTGGCGTCCTGTGATTCATGGGGTTGCAAAGAGTCGGACACGACTGAGCGACTGAACTGAACTGAACTGAACTGATATGGAATTTAGAAAGATTGTAATGATGACCCTATATGTGAGACAGCAAAGGAGACACAGATGTAAAGAAGAGACTTTTGAACTCTGTAAGAGAAGCCAGTGTGGGATGATTTTAGAGACTATCATGGAAACATGTATATTATCATATATGATATATGATATTTATATATGAAATCGATATATATCCTATATGAAATAGATCACCAATCCAAGTTCAATGCGTGAAACAGGGCACTCAGAGCCAGTGCACTGGGATGACCCAGAGGGATGGGATGGGGAGGGTGGTGGGAGGGGGTTCAGGATGGGGGATACATGTACATCCTTGGCTGATTCATGTCAATGTATGGCAAAAACCTCTACAATATTGTAAAAGTATTTGGCCTCCAATTAAAATAAAGTAAATTAAAATAAATAAGTAAATAAAAATGCAATGAGAGAGATTAAAAAAAATGAGAGAGATAAAAATAAAAGTAAAGTTGCCTACCTTTAAGTGTAACACCTACTTGAAATAAGTAATAGTACAAAATTTTGGAGTCAGTCTACCAAATGTAATAGGTAAGAGACAGACTCCAATTTCATTTGAATTTCAGCTTCTGCTTGTCCTTGCTTCTAAGTTGTGCCCTTATCACCTTGGTTCAAGATAATTGTTCAAATGGTTACAAATAATTTATAACAATCTTTCCTCTTGGGAAATCATTCCTTTTCTGTTACGGGCTGAAGGGCTGAATTGCATCCCCTCCACACTCACCATTCATATGTTGGAAGCCCTAACACCTAGAACCTCAAAATATAAATTTTCTTAAGTGATAGGGCCTTTTAATTAGGGGTTCTCTGCTGCCTCAGTGGCAGATAATCCACCTGTAATGCAGGAGACACAGATTCGAACCCTGGGTCAGGAAGATCCCTTGAGGAGGAAATGTCAATCCACTCCAATATTCTTGCCTGGAAAATCCCATGGACAGAGAAGCTGCACAGGCTACAATTCAAATGGTTGCAAAGAGTCAGTTGTATATGCCTTCATATACAACTGAGCACACATGCATATGATAGAGGCTTTTCAAAGAGGTGTTTAAGTTAAAATGAGGCACTATTCCATTATGACTGCTGTTATCATAAGAGGAAATTCAGACAAACCGAGAGATGCTAAGAATACACATTTATGGAGGAAAGACCTTGTGAGAACACAGTAAGAGAATGACTATCTGCAAAGCACAGAAACAGGTCTTCAGTTCAGTTCAGTTCAGTCGTTCAGTCATGTCCAACTCTTTGCAACCCCATGAATCACAGCACGCCAGGCCTCCCTGTCCATCACCAACTCATGGAGTCCACCCAAACCCATGTCCATTGAGTTGGTGATATCATCCAGCCATATCATCCTCTGTCATCCTCTTCTCCTCCTGCCTTCAGTCCTTCCCAGCATCAGGGTCTTTTCCTATGAGTCAGCTCTTTACATCAGGTGGCCAAAGTATTGGAGTTTCAGCTTCAGCATCAGTCCCTCCAATGAACACCCAAGACTGATCTCTTTTAGAATGGAGTGGTTGGATCTCCTTGCAGTCCAAGGGATTCTCAAGAGTCTTCTGCAACACCACAGTTCAAAAGCATCAAATCTTCATCAGCTTTCTTGATAGTCCAACTCTCACATCCATACATGACCACTGGAAAAACCATAGCCTTTACTATATGGAACTTTGTTGGCAAAGTAATGTCTCTGCTTTTTAATATGCTGTCTAGGTTGGTCATAACTTACCTTCCAAGGAGTAAGAGTCTTTTAATTTCATGGCATGGCTCCAAAACTATGAGACAATAAATTTCTATTGTTTAAGCCAGCCATTCTGTGGTACTTTATTATGGTAGCCAGAGCAAACAGACACACCTTCTGTGATTCTATCCATGTGGTTTGAATGACAGCTTTCATTTTCATAAAGATCCTATTCTGTTTATATGAGACACAAGACATGATGTAAGCCAATCATGGTATTTTATAGTCCCCAAGAGTTAAACTAGGATATGGATTTGTGACCTGAATTAGGATAATCAGAGACATTTTTCTGTGATTTTTTAAACTGAACCTTGGTAAAGCATTTCTGATTTCCTTTCAAGAGTAGGTGTCTAATCCAGTATTCATTTTCCCCTTCATGATGGAAAAGGACAAATATATTGTATTGCCATCGGGTAACTTTAGGCCTTTTGCAGGGCTCAAAGTTGTTCAGTTGTTCTTTGCTGTTGACAGGTTAGGCACTCATTACTAATTACAGCAGAGAGCTCTGGTGAAGATAATTTCATGTTGTTGGGTCCGTACCCGCCACCCTTGTCATGCTGGCTGATTATCCATGAGTCCACTGAGGAAGTACTGGGGTGGCTGAGGAAAAAGGAAGCCTGACTTCTGCAGAACGGGTTGCTGTGCCTACCCACTGTTGACAGCTTCTCCTGTGCTACTTATTGGCTTACTACCTCTCAGCTCCAAATTTACTCTTTTTGCATGCTCTGACAATGGATCTGGACCCTTTAGATTTTCTTTCTTTCTCTTCCTCTTATTTATTTTTTTTTAATTAAGAAAGGTTTTTTTTTTTTCCTTCTGGTGCATATTAAGCTTTGTCAGTAAAGGAGAGGGTACTGAAGAGATGTTTTGGGAGGACAGGGCCCCCGTGTGCTGACTTGGCCAGCTCCTGCCCTGCGGGCAGCTTCTCTACTCTCCAATCTCTCCAGTCCTTTGTGGTTGGCAGCCTAGCAACTAACATCAGCATCACTCTCCATTAGGCTGTGCCTCTGGTGAGACACCTTTCCTGAAGAGCAGAAGTTTCCATCGTCACAGCACCATAGCAGCTTCTGTGCTCTCCCGGGAACCATGGCCTTGCCATCTCTGAAAAGGTCTGCATCTCAGACCCCAGACTCTTCCTCAGCCGAGGTTAAGGAGATCTTCTCTGTACCCACTATCCTTGTATTCTATAGTCTTCTTTTACTTTCAATTAGCCAGTCTCTCACTACATCAGTCCTCTATATAGTTACTTGTTCTTTAAACTTTCTGTGTTCCAATTATTAAACAGATTCTCCCTTGATTGGACACTGACTGACATACTGTATCAGAAGTCTCTGATGGCATTGACCTGGGACCCTGATATGCTTGCAGTGTAGGCACATTGTGAGTTCTACCCTCATACCAAACCATCTTGTTGCTGATGTATCCATGTTGTTCCTTATAAGTCCCCAGTCATCTAACTTTCCCCTTAGCCACTGTGATCGGCAGTCTAAGTAGAGGAACAACTCAATGAACCACTCAAGTTTCTTTTCACCTGAAAGATTTATTCCCCACTAGTCTTTAAAGCCTCACTGAAGTAGAGATAAAACACTGTAATGATCAGTCATTTCTAGGTGGTGAGGGTATCTCATGCAGACCAACAGTGTATTGCTGTTGTTTAGTTGCTAAGCTGCGCCTAATTCTTTCGTGACCCCCACGGAGCAGGCTCCTTCTGCCCACGTGATTTCCTGGGCGGGAATCCTGGAGTGAAGATTTTATCCATTACCAGGAAAGTGGGTTGCCATTTCCTTCTCCAGGAAATCTTTTGACCCAGGAATCAAATCTGCATTTGCTGCGCTGCAGTTGGATTCTTTAACTCTGAGCCGCCTGGGAAGGCCCAACTGTGTATGAGGCTCAGATCAATCAGTAATGAGAAAATCTCCATAGGCCCACAGGCGAAAGTTGAATAAGAGATGGGAGTGTGTTAAGAATTGGCCTCCTGGGAGTGTGAGGCAGCTAATCAAGCAACTTAACAAACTTTCATGGCCTACTTGAACTGTTTGTCCTGTAGACCACCCACATAATAGTAGTGAAGTTGCTCAATCGTGTCTGACTCTTTGCGACCCTATGGACTGTAGCCCCTCAGGCTCCTCTGCTTGTGGGATTTTCCAGGCAAGAATACTGGAGTAGGTTGCCATTTCCTTCTCCAGGGGATCTTCCCGACCCAGGGATCAAAAACAGGTCTCCTCTATTGCAGGCAGACTCTTTTACCATCTGAGCCACCATCCACTTGGTGGAATTTTATTGTTCAGTAGTCCAGATAACCCCTAGTAGAGGAAGGCTACTCAGAATGGATGGACATTTGATGTCATATCTATCTAAGCTCAATTACAAGAGGATAATTCTTCCTGAAGGAGAAATATCTGCCAAAGAGGACCTAGATTTATTTTAAAACCCTGGGGTCTTTACCATGATTTTTTAATTGTGACTTGCCACAGACTTCATGTAGTAAGTGAAGTGAAAGTCTCTCAGTCATGTCCAAATCTTTTCAGCCCCATACAGTCCATGGAATTCTCCAGGCCAGAATACTGGAGTGGGTAGCCTTTCCCTTCTTCAGTGGATCTTCCTGACCCAGGAATTGAACCAGGGTCTCCTGTAGTATCTAGTCAATTACAGGTACTTCAAGTTTTTGAGTGGACCCATTATCTCTTATAAACTAGATGGCAGAGATGCTTTCTTGAAGCTTGCTTCAGCTGGAGAGCCTTCTCTTGCTCAAGATTACTAAGAGTTGGCAGTCTAATAGACTCCCCAGTAAATAGTTTGAAACGGCATGCCCAAATGTGGCATATGTTGCCTCTAAAACCCAAAGAAGTCCAACAACCACTCTTCATCTTAGCCCTTCCAGTTGGGAGACTATTTTCAGAAAAAGCAGTTAGTCAATAAACATATGAAAAGATGTTCATTCTCATTAGCAATCATAGGAATGCAAAGTTATAATGATATATGATACTACTCTGCCAACTTGGCAAAAAAATTTAAGTATAAAAAAACCCAAAAATTGGTAAAGCTGTAGACAAATACATATTTTCATACTATGCTGTGAGGAATATAAATTGGTAAATTACTTTGAAAACTGTTCATCACCTAGTGATAGTGGACACATAATACAACCTATGACTAAGCAATTCTACTCCTGGTTACATATCATAGAGAAACTCTTGCACAAGAAGTTTGTAACAAGGGGCTTCCTGGTGGCCCAATGGTAAAATATTTGCCTTCCAATGTAGGGGTCACAGGTTCAATCCCTGCACCGGTAACTGAGATTCTACATGATGCCGGGCCATGCTCTAGGGCCCATGCAATAAGATTCACCTGCACAATGCAACAACGACCCAGTGCAGCCAAAATAATTTTTTTAAGTTTATAACAAGATATATGTATAAAAATGTTCGTGATAGCTTGTTTGTTATAATAAAAATAGACAATAACACAACTGTAAATCAACAGTAGAATGGTAAGTAAATAATACAGGTACAATGGAATAACACAATTAAAATAAATGAAGTACAGATATCATGTTTAGTGCAGTAGGCAGAATTTTAAGATGGCCCCAAGATTCAAAACCCCTGGTATACACACAATAATCTCCACCCCTGAGTGTTGAAGGGACTTGGGAATATGATGGGATAGCCACTCCCTTGATTATGGTGTGTAACGTGACTCCACTGCCGCAAACTGGGAGAGATTCTCTTGCTCACCTTGAAGAAATGAGCTGCCATGTTGTGAATGGAGTGACCCATACAGCAGTGATATAAAAACTGAGAGTTGTCTCCAGTTGCCCACTCATAAAAAAAGAGAGAGAGAGAACCTCAGTCCTATAAGGAGTTAGATTTCGCTAATAACCAGTGAGAGTGAAAGAGGATTCTGAGTTTCAGATGAGGCTGCAGCCCTGGTTGACACCCACATGCCACCCTGGTGATACCCTGAGCAGATGACTCAATTAATGCAGATGATCTGACCCATGGAAACTATGCAATAAGAAATGTGTGTTTTTAAGCCATTAAGTTTGTTACAATATGATTAGTTACAATACAACAGAACACTAATACTTTAAAGTGAAGAGAGAAATCACAAAGCAAAATATATAGTATGATTTTATTTATGTAGTGTTCAAAATACCATGTCTATTCCTGGAAGCCCCTATATGGAAACAAATCTATAAAGAAAAGTAAAGGCATGATTGTCATTTGCATGCTAGTGCTAAGTTGGATCAGTCGTGTCTGACTCTGCAACCACGTGGACTGTAATCTGCCAGGCTCCTCTGTCCAAGGGATTCTCCAGCCCAGAATACTGTAGTTGGTTGCCATGCCCTTTCCAGGGGATCTTCCTGACCCAGGGATTGTACCCACGGCTCCTATGTCTCCTGCATTGACAGACAGTTTCTTTATCACTAGCACCAGCTGGGAAAAGTCAGCACAGTGATTCCTTCTAGGGTAGAGGGAAGGTTTACCATTTGAGAAGGGCGTGTGTGAAACTTCTAAGGGTCTAGCACTAGTTCATATATTACCTTATGTGGAGCATACATGAGGGTGTGCTTTATTATCAGTGATGAAACAGTGCTTATAGATGGCATATATTTCTCTGGAGATATGACATATTCTGCAAATTTTAAAAAGCAAGAGAAGCAATGGAAGGAAAATGAGGTAGGAAAGAGAAAAGGAGGTGAGGCAGATAACCACTCTAGGAACAGAAGTTGCAGTTTAAGTCACCATCTGACTACAACTATGATAATCACAATGTCATGCTCTAATATCCATCTGATTTTTGCACAGGACAAACAGGCAAGTTAAAGGGGAGATGTGACAGAAATCAATACTTCCGTACCTTTCAGGTTTTTGGTGGTAGCACTAATCACCAACATTCCCATTGGAGAATGGTGTTAATTTGTCTGTTGTTTTTTTAATACAGGGTTGGTGCATAGCTTAATAGAACCCCGCTTCATGCATCAGAGCTGATGTGAGGATCCTGCTAGATGACAAGCATGCCTATTATAAGTGCCATTCAAAATCTGGAAAATTAATCACAAGATGGTTTGTGGGCCTACTGGACCTACTGAGAAATGATGCAGCTGGTGCTCACAAGTCTCCCTTCTGATTGAGGCATCATGGTGTCTTTCTGGAAAGTACGTTGTCTCTACTGAGAAGCTATCAGTCAAGCCTTGTTTAACCAGAACTTGGTTAAACTGGTTCTGGTTGTACTGATCAAAGTTGTACTGATCAAAAACCGCATAGTGGACTACACACCAGTCCTTGTACTTTCTAACCATGTGTGTGCTAAGTCACTTCAGCCGTATCTGACTCTGTGCCACCCTATGGACTGTAGCCTTCCAGGCTCTGTCCATGGTATTTTCCAGGCAAGAATACTAGAGTGGGTTGCCATGCCCTCCTCCAAGGGAATCTTCTTTCTAATTAACCTCTGTTAAGTGTCTAAATGTCTATGTAGACCAAACCATTCAGATTTCTACTCTAGCTCTTTTATGTAAGACTTAAGTTAGACTTTGTAAATGTCATCTAGGAGACTTCTTAATGATATGGACAAAGAATCTCTCATTTCATCACAGTCTTTCTTTCAATAACCACTTATGTCCAGTTGACTATAAGACATCATTTAAGTAACTACTTGGTCACTAATTGCCGTTGACTTCTGTTCCACTTTCTAACACTACCTAGATTCTAACTGCCTTCAAACCAATCACTTCAGACACTAGTCCCAGATTTCTGTCTCTTTGAGGATCTTTTAGGATCAATTCTGTGTCAGTAACAGTTCTCAACTGGAGCCAACAGAATACACTGTAACCAGTTTAGGCAGGTGTGTCAGAGTTTCCCTCCACCCCCTCAGGCTCAATGATTTGCTAACAGAATCACAGGACTTCAGAAAACCTATGATTGTACTCATAGCTACAGTTTGTGATAGCAACAGAATACAGATTATAATTAACAAAGAAAAATAAAAAAGAGGACAAAGTCCAGGAGAAACCAGACACAAACTTCCAGATGTCTTCTCCAGTGCATTCACATGGCAGTTTGTTAAAGTCTCCCAGCAATGACGTGTGACAACACATGTGAAATATTGCCAACCAGAGAAGCTCATCCAAATGCTGGCGTTCAGAGTTTTACTTGGGGTCATAATGTAGACATGTCAGAGAAGGCAATGGCAACCCACTCCAGTACTCTTGTCTGGAAAATCCTATGGACAGAGGGAGCCTGGTAGGCTGCAGCTCATGGGGTCGCTAAGAGCCAGACACGACTGAGTGACTTCACTTTCATTTTTCACTTCATACATTGGAGAAGGAAATGGCAACCCACTCCAGCATGTAGACATAAATGCCTTATAAGGCAGAGTTGTACAAAGGCTCAGAGATTATTTCCCAGGGTTCCACTCAAGGACTAGTTTTGAACACAGTCTTTTTTTTTTTTTTTTTTTTTTAGAATGTGCAGGATTTGAACAACCCAGGTCTGTTGAGGGAACTCATTTCTGGCCAGCAATTCAGTTCAGTTCAGTCACTCCATTGTGTCCAACTCTTTGAAACCCCATGGACTGCAGCATGCCAGACCTCCCTGTCCATCACCAAGTCCTGGAGTTTACTCAAACTCATGTCCATTGAGTAGGTGATGCCATCCAACCATCTCATCCTCTATCGTCCCTTTCTCCTCCTGCCTTCAATCTTTCCCAGCATCAGGGTCTTTTCAAATGAGTCAGTTCTTCACATCAGGTGGCCAAAGTATTGGAGTTTCAGCTTCAGCATCAGTTATTCCAATGAATATTCAGGACTGATCTCCTTTAGGATGGACAGGTTGGATCTCCTTGCACACCAAGGGACTCTCAAGAGTCTTCTCCAACACCATAGTTCAAAAGCATCAGTTCTTCCGCACTCAGCTTTCTGTATATTCTAACTCTCACATCCATACATGACTACGGGAAAACCATAGCTTTGACTAGACAGACCTTTGTTGGCAATGTCTCTGCCTTTTAATATGCTGTAATTAAAGGTTTATAAAGAAATATTGCAATGATCACAGTGAAATCAGAAGGGATGAAAGGCCAGCCTCTATTTAGGCTTTGTTTCTGTGAACATTTTGTCCTGCATTGCAGAGCTGTTTATAATAGCCAGGACGTGGAAGCAACCTAGATGTCCATCAGCAGATGAATGGATAAGAAAGCTGTGGTACATATACACTATGGAATACTACTCAGCCCTTAAAAAGAATAAATTTGACTCAGTTCTAATGAGATGGATGAAATTGGAACCGATTATACAGAGTGAAGTAAGCCAGAAAGAAAAACACCAATACAGTATACTGACACATATATATGGAATTTAGAACACAGTAATGATGACCCTATATATGAGACAACAAAGAGACACAGAGGTATAGAGTGGACTTTTGGACTCTGAGGGAGAGGGAAAGGGTGGGATGGTTTGGGAGAATGGCAATGAAACATGTATATTTTCCTGTAAGAAATGAAGTGCCAATCTATGTTCAATGTAGGATGCAGGATGCATGGGGCTGATGCACAGGATGATTCAAGTAGAGAATGTGGGGTGGGAGGTGGGAGGGGGCTTCGGCATTGGGAGATTGTGTTCACCTATGGCTGATTCGTGTCAATGTATGGCAAAACAAATACAGTATTGTAATTAAAAAAATAAATAAATTTAATTAATAAAAAAAAAAAATTATGCAGTGCTAACCAAAAAAAAAAAAAAAAGTATCAATTCTTTGACAAAAAAAAGAATTGTCCTGCTGTCCCATACAAGACTGTGTTTGTTACAAATAGAAAGTTTCTACTATAGAACAGATAGAGCCTAAGTCCCTTGCACAGAAAGACAAAAGCCTGAGGGATGTAAGACTGTTTCAATTCCACTTTAGGGAAGTACAATTCAAAATGTGAGAAGCTATCAAAAGTGATGGCAGGGTGTTCAAAAGAACTGGGGGCAGCCATTAATAATTAATAGTAGATATTCTTTGAAGTGGGTTGTGGTTGCAGGGGGAACACAAGGGACGAGGGTGAGGGTGTGTCTGGATAATTACCATTGAAATCATCCAAAGCATTTGGTAAAAATTCAGACTCCTGAGATTATCTGAGACTGGCCTGCATGCTTCATTGCTAAGTCCGGTCTGACTCTGTGCAACCCCACAGACTGTAGCCGCCAGGCTCCTCTGTCCGTGGGATTTCCCAGGCAAGAATTCTGGAGGGAGTTGCCACTTCCTCCTCCAGGGATCTTCTCAGATCAGGGATCAAAACCACATCTCCTGTATCTCCTGCATTGGCAAGGAAATTTTTACCACTACTCCACTAAGACCTGCTGAATCACAATCTATGATTTTAAAGCTCCCCCATTCCCAAATATCTTAGTAAGCTCCCTTTGTTAGTTTAGCACTACAGTGCTTAAGTTTCTGACTTCATAAATTCTCTGCTTTCTTTCACATACTTATTATAGCAAAATGATAAAGCAGAGGCAGAGCAGCAGCAACTTACTGCCAGAGACAAGCTGGGTGTGGGGCTACAGCACACAGCAAGGCCAGAATGATAATTATTAAGGCTTGCCCTCCAGGGGGATTTTGGTGTTGGCCAATAGATCACAAGGTGCATAAAAGAAAAATATAGGCGCAATCCATGGAGCAGTTGTTTTAAATGTGCTTATTTTCTTTTGGTTGCGCTGGGCCTTTGCTGCCGCTCCTGGGCTTTGTCTCGCTGTGGTGCATGGGAGCTCCTCTTTGTTGTGGTGCACAGGCTTCTCGCTGTGGTGGCTTCTCCTGCTGTGGAGCACAAGCTCTAGGCACAGGGACTTCAGTAGCTACAGCACTGGACTCAGCAGTTGTGGCACATAGGTTTTAGTTGCTCTGTGACATGTGGAATCTTCCCAGACCAGGGGTCAAACCTGTGTCCTCTGCATTGGCAGGCAGATTCTTATCCACTATACAACCACAGAAGTCCTATGAAGCAATTTCACTTAATCTGTATTGAAAAAGGAATTCTTAGCTGGGGAACAAATACCAGGAAGATTCAAAATCCTTTACCAAGTCCCAAGTTGTAGTTAGTTCACAGACCCAGAGCCCCTTGAATGAAATGGAGAACCTTGAGGAAGCAGTTTCTAATAATATCATGAGTACTAATTGTGAATTTATTCTTCCTAACATTTCCCAGTCTGAGTTATATCCAGTTAGAAGTCCAACTGTGTGCTGGAGAATGAGAAAAACCCAGATCTTCTGTGAACACTTAGAACTAATTCTGTGGTTCACTAAACGGGGAGGAAACACAAAGGGTAAAAAGTAAAAAAAGATTTTGAGCCTATGTCAGTGGTTCACAAACACGAGCTAAAGTTATTCTCCTATGTCTTGAGCATATGATTGGACTAACCATCCTTAGCAATTGTCAGAACCCTCAGTTGGCTCCCTAATCAATGGATCAAAACATATTATTGGATGAAAGACCAATGGTAACTATGGAGCTACCTCTTTAACAAAACAGAAAAACACAGCCGCGTGAAATTTCCAAGATTATACCACTTTCAAAAGCTTGAAATATATAGTAGTTGATGATTCATATCATATCTCCAGAGATCATATAGGTCTTAAAGAATGACATCATATTACTATAAATGCAATCAAATAATGATTACAATCACAGTTGCTGCCCCAGTTATATTTTCTTAACCAGAGCAAATAAATATAGTTCTTGGTTACTGGTACAAAATGATGAATCTGGAAGATGATAATTTTTCTGTCTCAATGACCAGAAAACATCTGAATGAATTCACTGTATCTGGCAAGATCAGTGAGACTCTGTATTCCCTTACCGCAGGGCTACACAACCTCTACCACTCTGCCAGAAAAATCTGCAAAGTATTTGCTTATCTTAGCATTTTACAGGAAATCATTCTTGTCTGCTACATTGATGACATTTTACTGAGAGAGACTGGAAAACTGGGAGTGGCAGATACCAAAGATGCCTAGGGAAGGCTCCTGCATTGCAGGCAAATACTTTACCCTCTGAACCACCAGGGAAGCCCATAGAGATAATAGAGTAGATAAATGAGATTTCATTTGAAAAGGAAGACCTTTCATAACATTTATCATGTAGGGAGGAAGATGCATGTTCTCAGTCAAAAACTAAGCCATGGTGACTCTTGAGTAAACAGCAAATAATATTTATCCAGTCTGAAATTTTCCAATTATCTTAACTACTTGGCTCTGAAAAAGTCTACATGCCTGATAAGGGGACTTCAAGTGACTTCATGAACTGAAATTTCCATGGTGGACTACTTATTTGATCTATCAAGTCATAAAGTTGCCCATGCCCAGCTGCACTCCATCAGAATGGAAACAGTTTACATAAAATCAGAAGCCTGACAAATTAATCTTCCTGCAGACAATAGCTATGAAGTCTAAACAATAAAAACAACATCGAAATGCCTAAAGGCTCTGGAAACACAAACACATGTAGATTTGAGGAAAGAGCTGAAATTGGGAACAAGGGACCTGAAGGGAGAGTTCCCATGTTTTGCAACTTTGCCTGAGATCAGCCACAGTTAGGGAGATGGCAATGTGAGGCAGGTAAGATTTGATAGAAAGCTTGCTATCTTCTGGGGAGAGGAACCAATGAAAGGAGACCAAACTAATCAGGGTCATCAGAGAATAAGGGGTATCCTCATGAATAATAGAATCAGAGAAGATGAATCCCAAATTCAATTTTTAAACTCAGCCAAACTTTCATGCTGATTGCTTAAACATACATGGATGAAGCAAACTGAAAACACTGTGCATGTGCTCCCCACATCAGGTATGGCAGTTTTGAGGTCGAGTCAACCCGAGTTAAATGTCTGCATAATTCAAAACAGTATTACATAAGCCAGAGTCTCCACACCATGTCTTCCTAATGACCAGGATATAATATAAAACAATTTGATAAATAAAGTACCAGAAAAATATGACTTGGCCTCAGGGGAAAAGAAGTTGACGGATGTCAAGCAGAAATGACTCATATGTTATCAGTCAAGAATTTAAAACAGGTATTGTACCTTTGCTCAGTGAAGCAAAGGAAAATACACTTGCATTGAATTAAAAATATTTTAATTAATTTTTCTTTAAAAAGAAAACTTTAGAACTGAAAAGTATCTGAAGTAAATTAACTACATGGGTTTAATAGCAGAATGGAGATGACAGAGTAAAGAATCAGTGAACCTGAAGATAAATCAGTAGAAATCATCTAATATGAAGAAGAGAGATGGAATAAATTGGAAAAAAAATGGATAGAGTTTCAAAGAGATGAAGGGCAATTTCAAAAGGTCTAAAAGAAATGGAGATATATGGTGCTCTTAAACTGGAAAAATTAATATTGTTAAAATGAACATGCTACCCAAAGTGATCTACAGATTTAATGCAATCCCTATTAAAATGACAGTTTTCACAAAACTAGAACAAATAATTCTAAAATTTATTTGGAACCACAAAAGACCTTGAATTGCCAAAGTAACTTTTTTTTTGCAAAGAAGAAATTCAATGAGAGGTAAAGTGATAAGCAAGAAGTAGATTTATTAATACAGGATACTAGTAAGGGATACTGAAGAAGAAAATAGCAACCCACTCTTGCCAGCATTCTTGCCTGGAGAATACCAGGAATGGGCGAGCCCGGTGGGCTGCCATCTATAGGGACACACAGAGTCAGAAACAACTGAAGAGACTTAGCAGCAGCAGCAGCAGTAAGGCATACAAGAAGCAGGTGAGGTGGCGCTGCCTGCCATTGCAATCTTGAGGGAAAAAAAACTCTCCCAGACGTCAGACTATACTAAAAGCTACAGTAATCAAAACAGTATGGCATTCACACACACACACACACACACACACACACACACACACACACACACACACAGGGAACAGAGTAGAGAGCACAGAAATAAACTCATACACCTATTGCCAGCTAATTTATAACAAAGGAGGTCAGAATATACAATGGAGAAAAGACAGTGTCTTCAGCGAGTGGTGCTGGGGGACACTGGACAGCTATATGTAAAACAAATAGCAACCCAAGCAACCATCAACAGCTGACTGGTTTAAAAGGTATATATATATATATATATATTATATTTATATTTATATTTATATATATACACATGTATATGGAAAAGAAAAGGAAAGATATACCCATTTGAATGTAGAGTTCCAAAGAATAGCAAAGAGAGATAAGAAAGCCTTCCTTGGTGATCAGTGCAAAGAAATAGAGGAAAACAATAGAATGGGAAAGAGTAGAGATCTCTTCAAGAAAATTAGAGATATCAAGGGAACATTACATGCAAAGATGGGCTCAATAAAGGAACAGAAACTGTATGGACCTAACAGAAGGAGAAAAATATTAAGAAAAGGTGGAAAGAATACACAGAAGAATTGTACAAAAGATCTTCATGACCCAGATAATCATGATTGTGTGATCACTCTCCTAGAGCCAGACATCCTGGAATGTGAAGTCAAGTGGGCCTTAGAAAGCATCACTACGAACAAAGCTAGTGGAGGTGATGGAATTCCAGTTGAGCTATTTCAAGTCCTAAAAGATGATGATGTTAAAGTGTTGTATTCAATATGCCAGCAAATTTGGAATACTCAGCAGTGGCCACAGGACTGGAAAAGGTCAGTTTTCATTCCAGTCCCAAAGAAAGGCAACATCAAAGAATGTTCAAACTACCACACTATTACACTCATCTCACACACTCGTAAAGTAATGCTCAAAATTCTTCAAGCTAGGCTTCAGCAATACATGAACCATGAACTTCCAGATGTTCAAGCTGGTATTAAAAATGCAGACAAACCAGAGATCAAATTGCCAACATCCGCTGGATCATGGACAAAGCAAGAGAGTTCCAGAAAAACATCTATTTCTGCTTTATTGACTATGGCAAAGCCTTTGACTGTGTGGATCACAATAAACTGTGGAAAATTCTGAAAGAGATGGGAAAACCACATCACTGGACCTGTCTCTTGAGAAATCTGTATGCAGGTCAGAAAGCAACAGTTAGAACTTGACATGGAACAACAGACTGCTTCCACATCTGAAAAGGAGTACGTCAAGGCTGTATATTGTTTCATGTGTATATATATATATATATATACACACACACACATATGTATGTAATATATGGATATATATGTATGTAGATATGGATATATATATCCAGATAAAGATAATTCTAGGCTGAGGACCTGAGCCATTGAGGTATTAATACAGTCTCACTCTATAGTCAAAATGAAGATTATTTCTTACTGCTGCTGCTGCTACTGCTAAGTGGCTTCATTCGTGTCTGACTCTGTGCAACCCCCATAGATGGCAGCCCAACAGGCTCCCCCATCCCTGGGATTTTCCAGGCAAAAACACTGGAGTGGGTTCTTTCTTACTAACCTAACCCTAATTAAGTACTGCTGATGACGCTTGCAGCCTCAAATTCTCCTCCTGGTGCTGCGCTGTGCTCAGTTGCTCAATTCTGTTGACTCTCTGTGACCCCATGGACTATAGCCCGCCAGGCTCCTCTGTCCATGGGGATTCTCCAGGCAAGAAAACTGGAGTGGGTTGCCATGCCCACCTCCAGGAGATCTTCCCAATCCAGGGATGGAACCCAGGTCTCCCACATTGCAGGTGAATTCTTTACCATCTGAGCCACCAGGGAAGCCAGTACTTGTGTCTAAATGCCTGTCCTTGTGCACATATCTTCTCAGCCCAGCATTGTGGTGAAGAAGAATATTATAGTGCTTTCTCAGAGTATTTCTCCATAGGAACCCAGGCATGCCCAAGTCCTGCCCTACCAATCTCCCTTACTTGAATACTAGTCTCCTACTGTGGTAATCAACTGTCAAATCCTAACTAAAAAAGGATCACAGTGTGTCTTTATTAACATATCTACATATTCCTAATAACTCTCAGTATAGATTCCAACAAATGCTATATCAAAGAACAAAGCTTTGTCCATTATATTTAAACTCCTGGGACAAGTTTGGTCAGGCTACCAGCAAGAAAGCATAAAGCAACCATATATTGAGAGTGAGATGGCTTGGACTCCAGAGGATTCCCAAGTGAATGTATATACCCTGGCAAATGGAACAAAACACAGAGAGAGAGAAAAGGAGAGAGAAACAACTTTTAACATTCAGTGACTGCCTACCAACAAAAGTAATCTAATAATTCTGAAATACTTTTTGTTTTCATGTCTCTTTATTGATGTATAATCTACATATTATGAAATTCACTCATTGTAAGTGTATAGTTAAAACAATTTTTAGTAAATGTACACAGTTATGCAAACATCATCACAATATAATTTCAAAACAACTGCAACACTCCATGAAGTTCTCTCATGTCCATTTGCAACTTATCCCTGCTCCCACTCCCAGCTCTGGGCAGCCTCTGATCATTTTCGGTCTCTTCAGTTTTCCTTTTTCTAGAAATTTTATACAAATGGAATTATACAATATGTCAGTGTTTTCTGCCTGGCTTTTTCCACTTTAGCACAATGTTTTGACGTTTATCCATGTTGTGTGTAGCAATAGCTTGACGTTTTTTATTGTTGATTAGCATACCGTTGTACCAATTAGCATACTGATATACCAATTGGTGGAGACTTACATTGCTTCCAGTTTTTGCTATTATGGATAATGCTATCAGACATTCACACACAAGTCTTGATGGGGATGTAAGTTTTTCTTGCTCGTGGATAGAGATCTAGGAGTAGGCCCAGCTGCTGCTGTGGTGCTTGCCAGAACCAGTAGCCTTTCCCCCCCTTCCTAAGTGGCTCCTTTATTTGCTCTTCAGGGAAGCATGGCAGCCCTTTGCACTCGAGCCCTGGCAGGTGGAGGCAGCTTGTCTTGAACTGGACTGTCTTCCGCAGCACGTGTGGGGTTTGACAGACCAGCCCTAGAGCCACCACACCTTTACGGGGGCAAAGCCATCGTCACCAGAGCAGGGCCAATGCCGTGGCTGATTGGTCCACAGAGCGCAGAAACGCAGGGCCAAGCCGCTGCCCCGGCGCGCGCTCCGCCAGCACCACTACGGGTCAGACACCAAGTCTGCTGCCTGCGCTGGGCGCCTGCTGAGATGACAGCCCCTGTAAACAGCTACCAGGAGGCCGCTGAGCGTGACACCCTTCTCACAGCCCCGCAGAGGTGACCTGGTTTCACAGGGCAGCGTAAGGTTTCTTGGAAAGGTGGCATTTATGACAATGTGACGTGGTGGCCTTTGGATTCTGCCAGAGACAGCTAGGGAGAGACACTGTTGACCCCCAGGGTGGAGTCTGATTTCTGCCGCTCATGAAGGTTTCCTGGCAACTGGCTTTCAAGAACAGAAATGCTGTTACTTGAGAGACAGAGGCGGTCGGACTGGGCTATCCCGTGCCTGCTGACTTCCTCTGGGGTCAGAGACCATCACCAGGTCCAGCAGCCGAATGGTCAGAGCGCCCCAGACCTCCGCCCTCGCCTCTGCGGACTAGCAGGTGGTCCGTGACGTAGATCAGACACAAATTATGTGTGTATTCCAACCCGCTGCTTCCTGTCCCCACTGCGGTGTGGGGAGGGCTTGACTCAGAGGACGAGTCTCCCGAGAGCAGGGACTGGCTCAGTCAGCCTCATGCTCCTCACTGACCCTGCGCCTGGCACTCAGCAGCCTCTCCCTAGATGCTGGCTTTCGAATCGATGCCCAATCAAAAAGAACCCAGAAAGTCTGCACAGCTAGATCCCCTGTTCACCCCAGGCCATCGCTGATCCGTATGCTTGCCTTTCTGGCAGCTTCCCTTCAGCCTGCTGACCTCGGTGTGGGGGACACTGGCGGGCTGCCTGCACCGTGCAGCGTTGTCCCCAGCTCCTGTCCTCCCAGGTCGTTCCGTCACGGCACCCTCTACTGTGAGTGTCTGCGTCTCATGGCCCCTGGCACAGGCTTAGGAACAAAATCGGTGCACCGTAAATATGAGGGGCCGAAGCGAGTGCAAACAACTTAAATTTCAGGAAAGATGGGAGAACGCTGCGCTTCACAGATTCCTTCTGCATGCCAGATATATGAAGAGCAGCAGAATATGCCACCCCAAAGTATATCACTTTGGCATAAAGATTACTTTGAACTGCAGGCAGTTGAGAAGCGGATATAAGAAAAGCTCTCCGTTCTCTCAGTGTTTACCTAAAAGTAGGACCGAAGTTCAGAAAGATGTCCCTTTACCCTTCTCTACCAGAAAGGACTGAAGTTAATCACTGAAAATACCTCTAGACCCTTACCAGCTCAGGAGACAGCACCAGAGGAATCTACCTAACAAATTTTACTAACAAGACTTTGTCTTTTATAGGTTCCCACTCTGTATTTGCCTTCCCACAATTTGCTGGTGTAGAAATTTAAAGTCCTTTTCTTTTTTTTTTGCCCCTTCTCAAAGTGTGTTGTTCTTTTGATTAAGATGCCACCTAGACTAAGTTGTAATTATCCCCTTGAGTTACCCATCACTGGTGCTCCCACATGTATGTGCAGTGCATGTTACTAATTAATTTGTTTCTCAAAAAAAAAAAAACAAAAACAAAAACCGAAAGAAATCTAGCAGTAGAATTGCTGAGTTATATGATAAGCACATGAATAACTTTCAAGGAAATCAAGGAAATTCCAAACTACTTTCCAAAGTGGCTGTACCATTTTATATACCCATCAGAAATTTTTCCACATCTTGGACAATGCTTGATATTATCAACTTTTGTGACTGAAGTCATCCTAGTGGACATAATGTGGTATCTTTTTGTGATTTTAATTTGAATCTCCATACTAATTATGTTCAATATCTTGTGTTAATTAATTTTCTGAATATTATATTTGGTGAAAGGACTATTCAAATATTTGGCCAATTTCAAATTGGATTGTCTATCTTCTTAGTATTGATTTGTAAGAGTTCTTTATATGTTCTGAATATTTCCTTTATTAGATATATAATTTGCAAATATTGTCTCCAGTCTGTGGATCTTCATTTTACTGTTTGTATTTTGATAAGATTTTGAAAAAAATTTATGATGTTCAACTTATTGTGTTCTTTTATGGATTGTGCTTTTGGTGTTGTCATACCAAAGAAATCTTTACAAAATTTTTTTCTCCTATGTTTTCTTCTAGAAAGTTTATCAAGTTAGCTCTTATGTTTAGGTCTATGATTCATTTTCAATTAATTTTTGTCTATGATATAAGATAAGAGTATAGTTCACAAATATCCAGTTGTCCCAGCATCATTAATTTAGAAGACTATGCTTTACCACATTGACTTGTTCTTGCACTTAGTTGGAGATCAGTTGACCATAAAAGTAAATTTATTTGAAGACTCTCTATCCTGATTCATCTATCTATAAGTCTAACCTTATATTAACACCAAACTGTCTTATTTACTTTAGCTTTATCATGAAATTTAAAATCATGTAGTATACAAAAGAACAAACAAAAGAACCATTTTTCAAAAAATTATTTTGGCTACTAGTTCCACATAAATTTTAGAATAATTTTATTTCTACAAAAAGTTTCATTGCATCCACAGATTAACTTGAGAGAGACTTGAAATCTTAAGAAGACTGAATCTTCCAATCTATATCTCTCCCTTTATTTAATTCTCATTTAATTTTTTTTTAGCAATGTAGTTTTCAGTATATTTTTTGCACCGCTTTTGTTAAACTTATCTTAAATATTTTATTCTATGTGAATTTTAAAACCAGCCTGCTAATTTACACAAAATAATGCTGGTGTTTTTGAATCACAATTACATTAAATATGTACATTGATTTAAAGATAATTACATCTTAAAAATGAGTCAACTAAAACATAAAGATGCAATAAATTTTATTTATTTAGAACTTTAATTTCTCCAAGAAATGTTTTGTAATTTTTTATTGAGGAGTAGCATATCTCTTATTACACTTACTAAGTATTTGTTGCTTTTTCAATGCTATGCTGCTGCTGCTAAGTTGCTTCAGTCGTGTCTGACTCTGTGCGACCCCATAGACGGCAGCCCACCAGGCTCCCCCGTTCCTGGGATTCTCCAGCCAAGAACACTGGAGTGAGCTGCCATTTCCTTCTCCAGCGCATGAAAGTGAAAAGTGAAGGTGAAGTCGCTCAGTCATGTCCGACCCTCAGCAACCCCATGGACTGCAGCCTTCCAGGGTCCTCCATCCATGGGATTTTCCAGTCAATGCTATAGTAATGTTTAAATTATTTTCATTTTCTAGTTTCTCATTGTTAACATATAGAAAAAGCATTAATTTTTATATGTTGGCTTTGTTTCAAACAATCTTGCAAAATTCCTTACTAATTCTTAAAGTAGGCTTATAGATTCATTTGGATTCTCTTTATTATAGCAAAGTATATAATTTTGTCACCTATGAATAATAATAGTATTACTTTTTCCTTTCTAATTTGTATGCTATTTTTTCATCTTGCCTTATTTCACTGGCTAGGACCTGCAAGAAAACATTGAATAGAAATGAGAGTGAAAATCCTTGTCTTAATCATGATCTTTAAGGAATGCTCTTAGTCTCTTACCATCTAGAACAATTTTGTCTGTACCTCCTGACCAATCAGCTAAGTTATTTACTATTGCTCATGAGTCCATGTGTATCCATACCTTCTTTCTCCATGAAAAATGGATGATGTACCACTCAAAGCACTACTTATTGAGAAGCTTTCCCCTACCCTACAAAACTAGTTTTCATTTTCTCATCACATGAACATCACAAGGTGATCCATTGTGAATCAAGTTCAGATTTTTTTCTTCTTTGTTAGCTGGTCATGTGGAACACTCCACCAGGTCAAAGGTGTGAGCTAAGGGAGCAGGGACAGTGCAACAGTGGTGAATAACATAGGAGTGAGAGACAGATATTCTTTCAGTTTTTTGTGATGTTTAGATCTGCTTCAGACTGATTATGGAAGTATGTATCACTTCCACTGTTAGGATGAATTCATGCTAGTCCTAGCTGGTCTTATGACTGTATTTCAAAAAGATAATATGGAAATAAAAAGATCAGAATCTGTATGTTGAAAAGGACCTCACTGTGCTGAACTTGGAAAACTGGTCATCTCCAAATCCTATCTTAGTAAAACTTAAAGACATTAATAATAAAGAAAAATCTGAACTCCATGCTAAAAGTCAAAGTTCTTACAAAGGACAGAAAATCCAGCTGTCATGAGACTTCTCTAAGGCAACAAAAGTGAAGAAAGAGTGGAGTGACACACACATGAAGATCATGGATAAAACGTGGGGACGTCCCTGGTAGCGCAGTGGCTAAGGCTCCATGCTCTCAGCGCAGGGGCCCCAGGTCCCAGCCCTGCTCAGGAGCTGCATCCCACCTACTGCATCAAGGATCCCCTGTTCTGCAACTAAGCCCAGGTACAGCCACATACATAAATAGCCTAAATAAAGTTTAAAATGTAAAAAAATGATAAAATGTGAACCAAGGAACTTTTTTAGAGCCTATCAAGTTGTCCTTTCAACATGAAGCTATAGGAAAACAATTTAAAATATGCACAAACTCAGGGAATATTGTATGCCCAATATTTTCTTGAGGGATTTACTAAAGGACTGCTGCTGCTAAGTCACTTCAGTCGTGTGTGACCCCATAGACGGCAGCCCACCAGGCTCCCTCTGCCCTGGGATCCTCCTGGCAAGGACACTGGAGTGGGTTGCCATTTCCTTCTCCAATGCATGAAAGTGAAGTCGCTCAGTCATGTCCGACTCTAGCGACTCCATGGACTGTAGCCTTCCAGGCTCCTCCGTCCATGGGATTTTCCAGGCAGGAGTACTGGAGTGGCGTGCCATTGCCTTCTCCGATGTATCAGTAATAAGAATTAATTCAAGAAACTTCTGAACATAACACTCTGAACATCTTTATGGAAATTTAGTTTAAGGACTGAAAGAATTGCAAAGCAATCTGGAACTTAGTACATTTGTAGTTGATAGTGGTATTGGTCATTTGTGTGTACTGTAAGATAGAGAATGTGATAAATATATTGGGTTCTCATTGTGGGAGAAGAGAAATAAATATGGAACGAGAGAAGATGTGAAAGAACTCAGCATTGTTGGATATGAAATATCATATATATATATATATATATATAGACACACACACACACATATATATTCCACAAGTATAGGCATTGACGAAATCACAAGTGAGATGCAATGACTAGTACCCACTTTACTAACAGGAACCAGGTTTCTGAGAAATGACTGAGTCCAGGTCTGGGACAGAAAAAGTGACCCATTGAACCAAAATCAAAGATATGGTCACACTGATAAGGACATGTCAAAAGTATACACAGCTGGCTTCAGGGCTCTGGATTGGCCAAACCTAGGACAATCTGAGTACCAAAAAGAATAATGATGTAATATATTACGGAATAAAAGAGAAGCTTTTTCATTCCACATGGAATAAAAAGAGAAGCTATGAATCCGCATTAATACTAAACAAAAGTGGTAGTTAGGAGGACAAAATCTTCTTTACTGAAGAAAACATCTAATATACATAGAAGGAATCAAGGAAAAATTGTAATTGTATAGCCATCAGTGTAAAACTCTTTCAGGCAATGATGCTGAAACTAGTGTGTAAAATATTGAAATGACTAATTTTTAAAATATCACCACTCAACTAATTTATTAATTATAATATATACTTGCTAGTTGCCTATACTGGATGCTTGATTGATAGTATGTTTATCAACTTTATTCATTGTCTCCCTTCCCTGACTTACTTCCTTACTTCTCTACTGTTTTTTTGGGAATCAGTTCCCAAAGATACTGCTGCTGCTAAGTTGCTTCAGTCATGTCTGACTCTGTGAGACCCCATAGACAGCAGCCCACCAGGCTCTCCCGTCCCTGGGATTCTCCAGGCAAGAACACTGGAATGGGTTGCCATTTCCTTCTCCAGTGCATGAAAATGAAAAGTGAAAGTAAAGTCACTCAGTGGTGTCCGACTCTTTGCGACTCCATGGACTACAGCCTTCCAGGCTCCTCTGTCCATGGGAATTTCCAGGCTAGAGTACTGGAGTGGGTTGCCATAGCCTTCACCGCCCAAAGATAATACTTGTACCCAAGTCATTTTGTCAAGATCTGTTTCTAGGAGAATCCCAAATTAAAACAGTTTCATCCATTCACCCACTCATTCATAAGCATTTATTGAGCATTTATATTGTGTTAGGGTTTCCCTGGTGGTGTGGAGGTTAAAGCAACTCTGAGCTGCCCAGGTGGTACTAATGGTAAAGAACCTGCCTGACAAGATAGGAGATGTGGAACTGCTCCTGGGGTTGGGAAGATCCCCTGGAGGAGGACATGGAAACTCCAGTATTCTTGCCTGGATAATCCCATGGACAAAAGAACCCAGTGGGCTAGAGTCCGTAGGATTGCACAGAGTTGGACGCGACCGAAGCAACCTAGCACAAGCATGAGGCACTGAGCCAAGACCTGAGCAACACACTTATCTTAAATCATTACAATATCATCAGTTTTACAGATGAAAACTTGAAGTGTAAAGATGATAAACAACTGGCCCCAAATCACACAACCAGGACTAAGTACTTCAAGGGAACAGGGGCAGAGCAGGCCGGCTGAGGCTTTCAGAAGCCTTGTTTGAACAGAACAGTATGGAAAAGTAGGGACAAGGAGCTTTCTGTTCAGGCAACAATTTAAGAATATTCTTCTTACAATACTTTTAGGAAGCAATGAATAAAAAGTGATGACTGGAAAACTGAGAAAACATTTCAATGAAACATATTTTTGAAGTTCTAAAACTTTGTCTTCTGGGAAAGCAGACACACACACACACACACACACACACACACACTCCTGGATTTACACCCTAGCTCTATGAGGTTTTAGGCATGGAACATCCACATGTTACTTATTTTAAGCTCAATTACCTTAATAATAATAATAAAAAAAGCTCAATTACCTAATCCATGAAATGTATAATATCAAATATTGTTGTCAGAATTATGATTTGTTTAAGAAACTAGCATTTAATGGGTGCACAAATGATATTTGTGGGAATAAATTCATTTCAGCAACTTTGCATTAAGTACTGAAATAACAGTTGCAATCAGTATCATGCTTAGCAGGAATTATTAGATTGGTGCAAAAGTAATTGCAGTTATGCGTTGTTGAACTTTGCTGTTTGATATTGGAATACATTCTTAAATAAATGTGGTTATACTTAGATCATTTTAATGCACATTTCTTGCTTTATGCTTTTTTGCTGATAACTTATTACTTGTGTATTATATATGTATTTTAGACTTGGGAAATGTTACACAAAAAGCAAATTTGAGCAATTTTTTATTTGAGTTCAAAATGGGTTGTAAAGCAGCAGAGACAATTTGCAACATCAACAACACATTTGGCCCAGGAACTGCTAACGAATATACAGTGCAGTGGTGGTTCAAGAAGTTTTGCAAAGTAGATAAAAGTGAAAATGAGTGAAGTCGCTCAGTCGTGTCCGACTCTTTGCGACCCCATGGACTGGCCTACCAAGCTCCTCTGTCCATGGGATTTTCCAGAAAAACAGTACTGGAGTGGATTGCCATTTCCTTCTCCAGGGGATCTTCCCGACCCAGGGACTGAACCCAGGTCTCGAAAATGAGGAGCACGGCAGCCTGCCATCAGAAGTTGACAACAACCAGTTGAGAGGATCATCGAAGCTGATCCTCTTACAACTAATTACAAGAGAAGTTGCCAAGGAACGCAGTGTCAGCTTTTCTAAGGTCACTCGGCATTTGAAGTAAACTGAAAAGGTGAAAAAGCTTGATAAATGGGTGTCTCATGAGCTGACTGGAAATCAAACAAAGTCATCCTTTTGAAGTGTTGTCCTCTCTTATTCTAAGCAACAAGAGTTTCTCAATTGCATTGTGAAGTATGATGAAAAGTGGATTTTATATGACAATCAGTGATGACCAGCTCAGTAGTTGGAATGAGAAGCTCCAAAGCACTTTCTAATGCCAAAAAATGTGGGGTTTTTGCACCCCCAAATGGTCATGGTTACTGCTTAGTGGTCTGCTGCTGGTCTAATGAACCACATCTTTCTGAATCCTGGTGAAGCCATTAGTCCTGAGAAGAATGCTCAGCAGATTAATGAGGTGCATGGAATACTGCAGTGCCTGCAGCCAGCACTGGTCAACAGAAAAGGCCTAATTCTGCGTGACCAATGTCCAACTGCATGTCACACAACCAACATTTCAAAGTTTGAATGAATCAGGCTATGACGTTTTGCCTCATCCCGTATATTCAACTGACCTCTCTCCGACTAGTTCTTCAAGCATCTTGACAACTTTTGGCAGGCAAAATGCTTCCACAACCAGCAGGAGTCAGAAAATGCTTTCCAAGAGTTTGTTGACTCTCAAAGCATGGATTTTTATGATACAGGAATAAGTTTATTTCTTGTTGGCAAAAGTGTGTTTGTAATGGTTCCTATTTTGTTGTGGTTCCTCATTGTAATGGTTCCTATTTTGATTATTATAATAAAGATGCATTTGAGCCAATTTACAATAATTTAAATTACAGACTGAAATTGCAATTAATTTGCACCAATCTAATAAAAAGAAGCAATATAAAATATTTCATGTCATGAATAATATCTATATTACTATCTTATAAATCTTTGTCTTTTTATAAGGATGGTTTACTGTCACAAAACAAAACTAAAAAATACTCCTCCCCCAAAAAAAATCCAATAGTAAATTTTTATCATTTTGGTAATTTTGTATTCTGTTGTTAGAGTCAAGCAAGAATAAAAATTATTGCTTATCAACTGTAGACTTATTCATGATCCTTTACTTGCTAGATATTTTTAGTTGAGGTTCTCCCCCAAACCAGTAAGTATAGTTGTCTGCACTATTTTTAATAACAAAGATTTTTTTAACCAGTGCTTTCCTTTGATATAAAAAATTATTAGAGTTCCTGTAAGAATCTTTTTTCTGGGGTGAGAAGGTGTTGTTCTAAAAGGTCTTGTAGGTCTTCACAGAACCGTTCAACTTTAGCTTCTTCAGCATTACTGGTTGGGGCATAGACTTGGATTACTGTGATATTGAATTGTTTGCCTTGGAAACAAACAGATTGCATCCAAGTACTGCATTTCGGACTCTTCTGTTGACCATGATGGCTACTCCATTTCTTCTGAGGGATTCCTGCCCGCAGTAATAGATATAATGGTCATCTGAGTTAAATTCACCCATTCCAGTCCATTTTAGTTCACTGATTCCAAGAATGTCGATGTTCACTCTTGCCATTTCTTGTTTGACCACTTCCAATTTGCCTTGATTCATGAACCTGACATTCCAGGTTCCCATGCAATATTGCTCTTTACAGCATCAGATCTTGCTTCTATCACCAGTCACATCCACAGCTGGGTATTGTTTATGCTTTGGCTCCATCCTTTCTTTCTTTCTGGAGTTATTTCTCCACTGATCTCCAGTAGCATGTTGGGCACCTACTGACCTGGGGAGTTCCTCTTTCAGTATCCTATCATTTTGGCTTTTCATACTGTTCATGGGGTTCTCAAGGCAAGAATACTGAAGTGGTTTGCCATTCCCTTCTCCAGTGGACCACATTCTGTCAGACCTCTTCACCATGACCCGCCCATCTTGGGTGGCCCCACAGGCATGGCTTAGTTTCACTGAGTTAGACAAGACTGTGGTCCTAGTGTGATTAGCCTGACTAGTTTTCTGTGAGTATGGTTTCAGTGTGTCTGCCCTCTGATGCTCTCTTGCAACACCTACCATCTTACTTGGGTTTCTCTTAACCTTGGACAAGGGTTATTTCCTCACCGCCACCCCTCCTGACCTTGAACGTGAAATAGCTCCTCTAGGCCCTCCTGTGTCCGAGCAGCCACCGTTCCTTTGATGCGGGGTTGCTCTTCTGTCCCTGGCCTTGGACGTGGGGTAGCTCCTCTCAGCTGCTCCTGCGCTGTCACAGCCTGGCACTCTTGGCTGCCATCCCTGACCTCGGACATGGGGTAGCTCCTCTTGGTTTCTGCCCCTGACCTCAGGCATGGGTAACTCCTCTTGGTCACTGCCCCTCAGGCATGGGGTCCTCTCCGCTTCTGCCCGTGACCTCGGACGTGGAGTACCTCCTCTTGGCCACGCTATGGGCATCAGTCACAGCGGCCAGCACTATGGACATTGTGTTGTTGGAGAGGGTGTTTGCTATGACCAGTGCATTTTCTTAGCAAAACTCTATTAGTCTTTGCCTTGCTTCATTCTGTATTCCAAGGCCAAATTTGTCTGTTATTCCAGGTGTTTCTTGACTTCCTATTTTTGCATTCCTGTCCCCTATAATGAAAAAGACATATTTTTTATTAATAATTTTTTCCAGTCTGCACAGGACTGGAAAAGGTCAGTTTTCATTCCAATCCCAAAGAAAGGCAATGTCAAAGAATGGTCAAACCAGTGCATTTCTGCTTCTGTTAGGTCCATACCATTTCTGTCCTTTATCGAGCCCATCTTTGCATGAAGTCTTCCCTTGGTATCTCTAATTATCTTGAAGAGATTTCTAGTCTTTCCCATTTTGTTGTTTTCCTCTATTTCTTTGCATTGATTGATGACGAAGGTTTTCATATCTCTTCTTGCTATTCTTTGGAACTCTGCATTCAGATGCTTATATCTTTCCTTTTTTCCTTTGCTTTTTGCTTCTTTTCTTTTCTCAGCTATTTGTACAGTCTTCCCAGACAGCTATTTTGTTTTTTTTGCACTTCTTTTCCATGGGGATGATCCTGATCCCTGACTCCTGTACAATGTCACAAACCTCATTCCACAGTTCATCAGGCACTCTATCTATCAGATCTAGTCCCTTAAATCAGGACATGGAACAACAGACTGGTTCCAAATAGGAAAAGCAGTATGTCAAGGCTATATATTGTCACCCTGCTTATTTAACTTCTATGCAGAGTACATCATGAGAAATTCTGGGCTGGAAGAAGCATAAGCTAGAAACAAGATTGCTGAGAGAAATATCAAGAACTTCAGATATGTAGATGATACCACCCTTATGGCATAAAGTGAAGAGGAACTAAAAAGCCTCTTGATGAAAGTGAAAGTGGAGAGTGAAAAAGTTGGCTTAAAGCTCAACATTCAGAAAACGAAGATCATGGCATCTGGTCCCATCATTTCACGGGAAATAGATGGGGAAACAGTGGAAACAGTGTCAGATTTTATTTTTGGGGGCTCCAAAATCACTGCAGATGGTGACTGCAGTCATGAAATTAAAAGATGCTTACTCCATGGAAGAAAAGTTATGACCAACCTAGATAGCATATTCAAAAGAAGAGACATTACTTTGCCAACAAAGGTCCATCTAGTCAAGGCTATGGTTTTTCCTGTGGTCATGTATGGATGTGACCGTTGGACTGTGAAGAAAGTTGGACAGAAGAATTGATGCTTTTGAACTGTGGTGTTGGAGAAGACTCTTGAGAGTCCCTTGGACTGCAGGGAGATCCAACAGGTCCATTCTGAAGGAGATCAGCCCTGGGATTTCTTTGGAAGGAATGATGCTAAAGTTGAAACTCCAGTACTTTGGCCACCTGATGCAAAGAGTTGACTCATTAGAAAAGACTTTGATGCTTGGAGGGATTGGGGGCAGGAGGAGAAGAGGACGATGGAGGATGAGATGGCTGGATGGCATCACTGACTCGATGGACATGAGTCTGAGTGAATTCTGGGAGTTGGTGATGCACAGGGAGGCCTGGCATGCTGCGATTCATGGGGTGGCAGAGTTGGACACGACTGAGTGACTGAACTGAACTTTAAGAATCAGTATGATATATCTTACAAATGGTATTAGAGATAGAATTCTGCATGAATGCAGCAACCACCATTCGATCAAACTCCTCTTTTCTAGCTAGTTTCCAGTTGGGTGAGGCAGGCAAAAAAACTGAAATGACCACAGTCAAAGCATGATTTAATGACTTTCAGGTTCTTGCTTGAATGACTTTTTAAGTAGTCTTAGATATATCTGCAGTTAAGGAAAATTAGTGGTTGAATAAGTTACAGATTTAAGAGAATTGTGTAAGTTGGGATACCCTGGTGGTCTAGTGGCTGGGAATGAACTCCCAGTGCAGGCTGCCCTGGTCAGGGAACGCACATACTGCCATAGAGATCCTGCATGCAGCAACTAAAGATGGAAGAGTTGAGAGCTGCAAGTAAGACCTGATATCGTCAGATAAATTTAAAAAGAATTTTGTATGTTATCTTGTTCACTATCTTATTTTTATATGTAATTTTAAGGTCCTGAAAGTTTAAA
The DNA here is from genome assembly GCA_917880005.1 of Nanger dama. Lineage (NCBI taxonomy): Eukaryota > Metazoa > Chordata > Mammalia > Artiodactyla > Bovidae > Nanger > Nanger dama. Next base: position 1,877,798 of record CAKJTW010000044.1, on the reverse strand, counting down.
GACATATATTTTTGCTTACTTAGTTGCTGGAGTTCACAAGTTACAACATCTTACAATAAATATGCCTGATTTTTCTGTCCCTACTAAATTGTAGTCTAAGCCCCAACAGTAACACTGAAGAAGCTGAAGTTAAACGGTTCTATGAAGACCTACAAGACCTTTTAGAACCAACACCCAAAGAGATGTCCTTTTCATTGTAGGGGACTGGAATGCAAAAGTAGGAAGTCAAGAAACACCTGGAGTAACAGGCAAATTTGGCCTTGGAATGTGGAATGATGCAGGGCAAAGACTAATAGAGTTTTGCCAAGAAAATTCACTGGTCATAGCAAACAACCTCTTCCAACATACAAGAGAAGACTCTACACATGGACATCACCAGATGGTCAACACCGAAATCAGATTGATTCTATTCTTTGCAGCCAAAGATGGAGAAGCTCTATATAGTCAACAAAAATAAGACCAGGAGCTGACTGTGGCTCAGATCATGAACTCCTTATTACCAATTCAGAATCAAATTGAAGAAAGTAGGGAAAACCGCTAGACCACTCAGGTATGACCTAAATCAAATCCCTTAAGATTATACAGTGGAAGTGAGTAATAGATTGAAGGGTCTAGATCTGATAGAGTGCCTCATGAACTATGGAATGAGGTTCATGACATTGTATAGGAGTCAGGATCAAGACCATCTCCATGGAACAGAAATGCAAAAAAGCAAAATGGCTGTCTGGGAAGGCCATACAAATAGCTGTGAAAAGAAGAGAAGAGAAAAGCAAAGGAGAAAAAAGAAATATATAAGCATCTGAATGCAGAGTTCCAAAGAATAGCTAGAAGAGATAAGAAATCCTTCTTTAGCAAGCAATGCAAATAAACAGTGGAAAAAAACAGAATGGGAAAGACTAGAAATCTCTTCAAGAAAATTCCCTGGCATACCAAGGGAACACTTCATACATAATGGGCTGCACTCAATATGCCAGCAAAGTTGGAAAACTCAGCAGTGGCCACAGGACTGGAAAAGGTCGCTTTTCATTCCAATCCCAGAGAAAGGCAATGCCAAAGAATGCTTAAACTACCACACAATTGCACTCATCTGCTAGTAAAGTAATGCTCAAAGTTCTCCAAGCCAGGCTTCAGCAATACATGAACCATGAACTTCCAGATGTTCAAGCTGGTTTTAGAAAAGGCAGAGGACCCAGAAATCAAATTGCCAACATCTGCTGGATCATGGAAAAAGCAAGAAAGTTCCAGAAAAACATCTATTTCTGCTTTATTGACTATGCCAAAGCCTTTGACTATGTGGATCACAATAAACTGTGGAAAATTCTGAAAGAGATGGGAATACCAGACCACCTGACCTGCCTCTTGAGAAATCTGTATGCAGGTCAGAAAGGAACAGTTAGATCTGGACATGGAACAACAGACTGGTTCCAAATAGGAAAAGCAGTATGTCAAGGCTGTATCTTGTCACCCTGCTTATTTAACTTATATGCAGTGTACATCATGACAAACAATGGACTGGAAGAAAGACAAGCTGGAATCAAGATTGCTGGGAGAAATATCAAGAACCTCAGATATGCAGATGACACCACCCTTATGGCAGAAAGTGAAGAGAACTAAAACCCTCTTGATGAAAGTGAAAGTGGAGAGTGAAAAAGTGGCTTAAAGCTCAACATTCAGAAAACGAAGATCATGGCATCTGGTCCCATCACTTCATGGGAAATAGATGGGGAAACAGTGTCAGACTTTATTTTTTGGGGCTCCGAAATCACTGCAAATGGTGACTGCAGCCATGAAATTAGAAGACGCTTACTCCTTGGAAGAAAAGTTATGACCAACCTAGATAGCATATTCAAAAGCAGAGACATTACTTTGCCAACAAAGGTCCATCTAGTCAAGGCTATGGTTTTTCCTGTCGTCATGTATGGATGTGAGAGTTGGACTGTGAAGAAGGTTGAGTGCTGAAGAATTGATGCTTTTGAACTGTGGTGTTAGAGAAGACTATTGAGAGTCCCTTGGACTGCAAGGAGATCCAACCAGTCCATTCTGAAGATCAGCCCTGGGATTTCTTTGGAAGGAATGATGCTAAAGCTGAAATTTCAGTACTTTGGCCACCTCATGTGAAGAGTTGACTCATTGGAAAAGACTCTAATGCTGGGAGGGATTGGGGGCAGGAGGAGAAGGAGACGACCGAGGATGAGATGGCTGGATGGCATCACTGACTCGATGGACATAAGTCTGAGAGAACTCTGGGAGTTGGTGATGGCCAGGGAGGCCTGGCATGCTGCGATTCATGGGGTCGCAGAGTCAGACACGACTGAGCGACTGAAGTGAACTACTGAACTTATACTATGTACCCACTCATTCTAGGTGCTTTTCTCTATAGTAACATAGATGAGAGGCCCAAATCAGAAAGGGTTTTATGATTTTAGTCAGCATTTCTGCAGTTATTAATAAATTGTGAGCCTATGTTCTTAACCACTTTGCTATACTAATTTTAAAACCAATGCATTAAGGCACATATAACTTTGCCTCCTAATTGCCTGCAGAGTGAGGAAGAGAAAGTCTAAGATTACTAATATTATGATTCGGGACTACCACAGATGGTGGAGTCATCAGTCAAGTCAGGGAATGTAGGATGATTTGGTTTCATTCAACCCTAACCACAGATGCCTACATTCAGCTGCTTCCTTGATTTCTTCATTTGGATACAAGGATACAAAGTCAGCTGCAGTGAAATGTGTCTAGAGTAACCATGTCTTACTACAGGGTCAGGAACTGTCTCACACCAAAGTTCACACTGGTATACAAGCTGTGACTCAGAAAACCCTTGGGGCCCATCCTATTGCTTGAGCTCACCACTCTACCACACTCCATCAGAAATTGACAGAGAGAAAGGAGCACCTCATTTCTTTTACAGTATGATCTCGAAGTGGCTCACATCATTTCTGCTCACATCCCACTAGCCAGCACAGTGACACGGCTACACCTAGAGAGTTTATTATAGGAAACCATGGATCTGGCCAGGTGTTCTACTATCATGGATGAAGAGGAGAGTGCACTTTAGAGGCCAACTAGCAATCACTCTGTACTGAAGACATATAGGCATCTCAAATTTAACATTTTAAAAAACCAATTCCTGCTTATTCTTCCAAAACCCTCTTTTCTTTACAATTGTCCACATCTCAGTGAAGGATGGAAAACAGGGCACAGTCAGCAGTTTGATTTCAGATGTGAATGAATTTGAGGTGAATGTAGGACATTCAGTACAAATTTCCAATAAGCAGTTGAAGATACATGTAAGTTTCTGAATGAGGTCAGTGTCCAAGATTCAGACTCGGATTTCTGACTGACATAAGTGATCCCTGGTGGCTCATTCAGTCAAGAATCTGCCTGCAATACAGAAGACCTGGGTTCGATCCCTGGGTCAGGAAGATCCCTGGAGAAAGGAATGGCAACCCACTCCAGTATTCTTGCCTGGAGAATTCCATGGACAGAGGAGTCTGGTAGGCTACAATCCATGGGGTTGCACAGAGTTGGACACAAGTGAGCAAACACTCATGCTCACACACATAATATACATGAACAAGTCTTGTGAGTAACTGTGTAAAAATGGTGGGTCAAGAGTATCAAAAGCAGAGAAGACTAGCATTCTGTAAAGATTTGAGGAGTGATCTAAGACACAGAAGAGGATGGAGATCTCAGCATGATGGAATCAAGGAGCAGTTTCCAGTAGATTAGCAATGTGGAAGGCTGCAAAGAGGTCAGATACCATGAAAATTGAAAAGCAACTTTTAAATTTGGTTATTATGCCATTACTGACATAAATACAAGCAATATATATAGTAAAATGGGAGCAAATACTACATTTCAGTAGTTGAAGAGGGACTTGGAAAGAAATGATAATCTGATAGGTCTTCCAAAATGAACAAAGTTAAGAGAATTAATGAATAGGAGAAGGAATTAATAGAAGAGGGATTAAGTAGAGACGCACCTAACTCCCATATATATTAGCTCTAGAAAGGAAGAAGAATGGCTCATGCTTTAAGACAGAAGATCAAGGGAGTGCAAATCTGGGTAATCTGTAGTAACAAAGGTGAAGGAGTGAAGGAGTTTATGCCTGGAGTCTGTAATGATAAACGATCACTACTGCTAGTACTAAGCCCTACAATTTGCTGAGCACTTGTCCTGTCAGGCAATGGTCTTCACAGAATTTTGCTACAACAGTGTTTCTTAAATATGGAGAACTACTCATATACTGAAAGCCTAGTCTTTTTCTACAGTTGTGTGTGTAACATTTTGATGTAACCTAAATATAGCAACAGTAACTTTCTTCCCACTATATCTGACCATTTTTTGTTCCATTCTTTTAGCTTCCTCCTGATCCCAAGGGCATGCTAGGGAATAAAAAATTGTCTATGCATTTTATCTGTTGTTACTCACATCAAAAAGAAATTCTGAGCACCAAAACAGCCATTTAAAAACAAACAAACAAAATTTCATCAGCAATCTAGAGCAAACTGTTTCATAAAAACTGCTGGGTTATTTTGAAAAGTATGTCATTTTACTGGTGTGATTTCCTCTTGGACTGTGAGTGAGTTCTTGAGGGCAAGGATAGGGATTGTTGATCTTTTATTGTTTTCAAAAGCCTGGCACAGAGCTTGGTAAACAGTAGAAGTTCAAAGTTTGTTAAAGGAATCAATGAGCTATGTGAAAAAAAATTAAACTGCTCCTTTAACTTTACACTGAAATGGGAAACTTAGAAACTACTGGGTCTCATTTTGCGTAGAATAGTCAAACAAATTTATTACTTAACTTAGAAGGTAATAAGTTGTTTCCCTGGGAAAACATACCTGAAGGAAAATATGGGTCTTACTTGGGAAAAAATTTATTCATAAAAACTGATATATATGGAGATGGAACACTATTAGGATTCTAAGGATTCCTGACAAAGTTCATGTTGCTAATTGCTACCGGCAAAATTCTTGAAGTCTGCAAATGAACAAGGCAAAGAGCACAGTGGATTTTTGAAATAAGTCTGATACAGATAAGAATGCCTATTTAATATTAACAAGATAAAGGGGCTATATTTCTCCAGATTCCAAGGAGGAATTGGGATCCTTTTTGATCTTAGTAAAGAATCAGCATTTAAGACATTTAACTAAGAGCAGATTTCTCTTTTTAATTTTCTTGGAACTCAGGGTTTTCTGCCATGTTTGATATACTTATATTTTTAAACTTACATGTCACTTATTTTTTACTTAACAGGAAATAGAATTGCTAAAAGAATCTTCACATGCTAGATATTGCAGTAACATTTTAATAACATCTTTAAATTTTTTCATTTGCCTATTTTGATTAATATGCAAAGATAAATCCTTGACACTAATTTTAACTAGTCTCGCCCATAAAACATAACTGAAAAGTTCCCAAATGCGAATCTGTAATGGAAAGAAATGAAAAAGAATAAGGAATGATGTTAAAATTGGACATGACTTAACACTGTCATTTATCATTAATTGTTTCAGAATGGGCTTCCCTGGTGGAATAGCCCTTAATAATGTAAAATTCCAGTAGATTATTTTTCTTTTTTTTGTTGGGAAGCAGTATGTGTGTGTGTACATACATATATGACTATATAAAACACATGGTCTAAGACAGTTAAATTCACTACTATGTATGGCTTTTGATATACAAAGTTTGAATACTAGATAAAATGGATGTCATACAGTGTTTTGTGGACTTAGCAGCAAAAGCTGCAAACCTTAAGACTGAATTGTTAGTGACCCCATTATAGCTTTGCTAGTGTTTCAGAGCCCTAAATCAAGACGCACGGCTTTACATGGATTCAGTCAAATAGATCAGAATTAGCCTGTATCCAGCTAGGGTTAATCAAGGGGCCACTTTCTCTTTATCGACAATCTACGGAATGTCAAAATTACAAGAGACAGGCTTTTACCTTCCCGTAAGCTAGTGACACACCGTTTGCAGGCAAAAGTCCTAAGCAGATGACCTTGGTCCCTTGAAAGAAAGCTGGTCCGCACTCTCGGCCTATTACTGCAATGTTTACAAAAGCAGCTCAGAGCACAAAGGGCTCGGGGTCGACGACCTAGAATATGACGGGTTCTGTCCCACTGCGAGCTTGGCAGCTACCAAAACCGCTTGGCGAAATTTCGGAAGCGATTTCCCAACAAAATCGGGAACGTCCAACTTCAGGCACGTCCCCTAGTTAGATAGCCCACAGGGCTCTCCAACACTCCGGAGGGCTCCAGGGGATGTCCCAAGTGTACCGCCTGCTTTCTGTCAGTGAACAGACCGCAGGGGCTTAAAGAGGACCTGCCCCCTCTCCTCGCTGCAAAGATGGCGACTGACCCTGGTGGGACTCCGAGGAGCAGCCAGAGAGCCACTTCCCTTTCCCAGCCACCTTTGCGCTGCGAGGACGGCAAGCAGGAGGGGGGCGGAGCCGACGATTTGGGCGGAGCAGAGCGCGGCGTCCTCCCGCGCGCCCCGGCCACGCCCCGCGCCCCTGCGTGCAGGCAGGAGCCCTCGCCGGCCGGGCGGTGCGCGCTGCCTGCCGGGATACTTGGCCCGCCCAGCCAGTCCTCCCGGCTTGCGCCGCGGCCGCGAGATCCGCGTTTTTTCCAAGATGGTGGCGCTCGGCTCGGGTTGACTGCAGGAGACGATAGAGCCCGACTCGCCTTCGCGGGAGCATCGACACAGCGCCCTCCGCTCGCTCGCGCACCCCGCCTCTGCGTAGCCTTCCGCCTGCTCGGACGCTCGCTATCCGCCGCCGCGCCGGCTTGCGCTTCGCTTCTCCCGACGGGCGCTGAACCCGCGGGCGGCGGCGCCTCCCCTCGGCTCCTCCGAGCCCCGCAGGCGGGCCCTGTGACCCCCGGTGCGGACGGACAGCGGCGGAGCGGCGGCGGGCGACGGGCGCGGGGCTTCCTGCGGCCGCTGCGCCCCCTTTCCCGGTCTCGGACTCCGGAGAACGAAGCGCGGGTCCCGCATGAGCGCCGGCGGTGGCGGCAGCGACAGGGAACGAGGCGGTGGCGGGCGGAGGCGGCCAGCGAGGGCGACGACGACCAGCGAGGCGGCCACTGCTGCTGGGGCCGCGGCCCAGGCGCGGGGGCGACGACAGGTCAGTGCGGCCGAGGACGGCCTGCGCCTGGCAGGACGGGCCCGGGCCGGCGGCGCCCCCTTTGTCCTCGCGGCCGCCCGAGTGCCCTGCGGGCCGGCCCCGGCGAGGGCAGGGACGCCCGCCGCCTCCGGGGCGGGTGCGCGAGGCGCGCGGTCTGGAGAGGCCGGTGCCAGGACTAGGCCTCTGTCCACCGCGGCGGCCGCCGTGACTGTCAGTCCTGGCTGGGCGCCGCCAGAGGGGGTTCCGTCGCCCGAGAGGACGCGAGCGGGCCCGGGGCGGGGCGTGCGGGCAGTCGGTAGGTGGCCCTCCTCCGAGCGGGCTCACCCCGCCGGCCAGGGCCCCGGACTAAGGGTCGAGTGGCCTCCTCCGCCCTAGGGGAGCTCTGACTCTCGCCGTTTTCGGGGTTTGGGCCTTAAGGGTGAAGAAATGTTTAGACGTGTGCTTTGGCGGGTTGGGGTTCTTTTGGGGGTGGACTCTTGGGGAGGGAGGGCGAATGAAGTGGTAAATCAAGCCCAAGGATTGTGTCCACAGAACTCATTCAATTCCGAAATTAAACCTGAGCTACTGGGTTTGCTGGAGACATTAAATGCAAACCTGCAAGTTCCCCCGCCCCCGCCCCCTCCGCTTTTTTCCAGTTGTGAAAATAAAAGGGACTCGTAATGGTGTTGGAGGGTTTTGCTGTTAATGCGACAGACGTTTTAGTTTTAGCCCATAAAATTGTTAAAAGTAATTTTAATATGGACGCTGTTTGGTTAGTCTTAGGATCCTTGAAAGATAATTTAGTCCGAATTTTTTTAAAAATCCTGTGGACATGTTAAAAAATAATTACAAAGCCTGTTTGGTATTATGTTTATTAAGTGGTTAGGGTGCTGCTGAAAAGGTAAACTAATGGCATATGGGATTTACAGTCCAAAGTTACCTTCCATCAGTCAGAAGGGAATTCGGGTATGACCCATAATTTCGAATCATTCCACTGTCTGCAGTATTGAAAAAGGAAATTACTCCAGATTTTTGGCGGGGGAAGGAGGGGGCCGGGGCGGGGCGGAGAAGGGAGGTTGAAATGGAAATAACCTAAACTTCAGAAGTGCATCTGTTAAAAAGTTACCTGTGAAATGCACTTGAAGTGCCCAGTAAATCATGTCAAATAAATTGGACAAGAAGGATGAGAAGTGTTTATCTCACACCTCTTGACTAGTAAGTACCCTTACCTAAGAGATTGTTTTGTAAACCACGTGAAAAAGTTTAGAATTTAGGAAGATAAAAGAAGAGGAAATAACTTTAGAATTAGATCCTGCTTGTAAGTCTGAGCTACTTATCACATTTTTAATGAAATGGATATTAATGATGGTGCTGATAAAGCCCTAAGAATGACCAGAACCCCGTTAAACTGGTAATCATGACAGAACAGAAACAAGAGGTGGCTTCAAGAAATACTGATGTCTGTTTATAAAATTATAATGTAAACTATGAAAGTCTTACTGTGTCAGTATTTGCAAACTAGCAATAATGTGGTTAGTAGCATGTACACTATCCTCTGACATTGCTGGGTTACTGAGGAGTTTTAGCTTTACACAGAGATACAAACTACAATATTGTAATTCTTTTTCACAAGTTTTATGAGCTGCTATTCTTTCATATTTCTTAAATTTGCAGGTTCATTTTTCCATGTTTTAAAAATAACTTATGTAGTTAGTCAGAAGTGAAAGGAAGATACTTTGTTATTCCACTTGCACAGTCCATTTAACAGGATTTGTTGGGTACCTAACTGGTGTCTCTGACATGTAACATTTAATCAGTTTTATTCCCCACACTATAGATCGTTTCTAAATGACTCCTCCACACTCCCTCCGAAAACAGTCCTCTCTCCCCTTAAATATTTGGAATAATTTATTGTTTCTCTCAATATGCAGTCAGTGGAATAATCCAAAACTTTGGATCAAAACCTAAAGTTTTTTCAACCTGAGTACTTGAAATGGTAATTACAAGTAAGTTTCTGTTTTCCTAAACGGTTACTTGTAATGTTCTTCAGTCATGTTTTGCCCTTTTGTTCAGACCTATACTTGTATAGGTCAAAATGTAGAAACATGACGTTAAGTACATATGCAGCTATTAAAAAATTAATTTTCTCATTTTTATGAAGACAAATTTTTAGAAGTGATTTTTTTCAGTTAAAATGCTTGGGTAAAGTCTTAGATGCTCTTTTCATGATGATTCAGGACAACAGAGCTTTGGCTGATTTTGGCAGTCCGTGCTCTCTCCATTACCAATGTAAAGTATAAAAACCAAAGACATTATGGTGTGTATAGTGAAAATAGCTTTGGAATTAGATCCTACTTCTGATTCTGGCTTTCCCTAGTTGTCTGACACTTGACAAGTGACTTAATTTTGAGCTGCCAGTTTTGTCATCTGTAAAATGGGGTGGTGAAACTTAGAGTTGTGAGGATTAAAGTATGTGAAATGCCCATCACATAGGCACATTGAAATATTATCCTTTGATGTCTTCCCTATTCAGTTTTTCTAAATGTTTTTAAATCACCTTATCTATAGTGGACTCTAGCATATTATCCTCTACATTGTTTTTCTTGCTCTCTGGTTTTGAACTCAGTCTTTAAGGGCAAGGACTCCTGTTGTTACCAGAGCATGTGTTACCAGAGTGTGGGTGACTTAGTTATCAGTAAATAGTTAGCTAACATTTATTAGGCATCTACTGTGGCTACTCTGAGCTGAGCTAGGTGTAAGGACTACAAAGACAAGACTTATGTCTCTGTTTTTTGAAAGTGCGCAGTCCTAGTGACATCCTCCACATAACACCATGTTTTGTGAAAGTTTGTCAAACAATGGTACTGCATTCTCCTGGTGCCCTTCTAATTCTTCTGCGGGTCTGTGGACTCAACGCCTCCTACTCCCAGCTCTTATTCTAAAGAATATTGCTGCACTCCTCCCTTTATATACTGTCTGTCACATGTTAGATTCTTCATATTTCAGTGGCAATCCTCCACTTCAATCTGGCACATAGTGTGTAGGTGTGTGTATATATATATGTATAAAGAAAATAAACTTACTTTGGCCTGTTTATACTCTGGTATTTTTCTGAGATGATTGTCATTGTGTCATCTGATTATAAATTCATAGGAGTTGTAGGCCTGAAAGTGAATGTCACTAAGTTGTATCCGACTTTTTGTGACACCATGGACTATACAGTCCATAGAGTTCTCCAGGCCAGAATACTGGAGTGAGTAGCGTTTCCTTTCTCTAGGGAATCTTCCAAACCCATGGGTCGAACCGAGGTCTCCCTCATTGCAGGTAGATTCTTTACCAATTGAGCTATCAGGGAAGCCCATTGTAGGCCTAAGTGGGGCTACTCTTGTTTTATACATGAGGAAATTGGATTGCAGACCTTTAAAATGATTTTCTTAAAGTCGCCAGGTGGCAGAGCCAGGGCACATTTGAGCCTCTGGACCCTAGTTAGGACTCTGCACACAGTGGTGCTGTTTTGTCCTCTCTGTTGAGAGGAGTGTTAAACTTTGCTTTGAGAATACCCACCCAACTTTTTGCAATTACATGCTTTCTATAATATTAGTAGCATATCATACCATTAGTAGAATATCATTGCCCAAGTGGCATAGTGGTAAAGAATCTGCCTGCCAATGCAGGAGACCCAAAAAACAGGGGTTGGGAAGATGCCCTGGAATAGGAAATGGCAACCCACTCCAGTATTCTTGCTTGGAAAATTCCATGGACAGAGGAGCCTGGCAGTCAGTCTACAGTTCATGGGGTTGACAATATGACAGCACACACGCGTGATATTAGTAGAAAATAACCCTTAACAAGATGCCTTTTCTGACCATAGCAGTTACTGGAGGAAATGGGACTTTTTCTTCTAATATAGGAAATAAAGAAAATTATAGTAAGTGGAAGTAGTGTTAATATACAAGCCTATTTATCTTATGTTAAAATGTGCGATGTTTGAAATACTTAAATATTCTATTTAAACAGATTTTTAATGAGATGACTTATTAATAAATACATGATAAAGTTCTTTGCTGACTTTTCATTTAATCTCAGAAATGTCACTTAAAGAGCTTTGATCTAAGTTATCTCTTATCTTTAACATGTAAATAGCATTATGGATAGGAAGTTAAAAGATGATCATTAAGTAGAGGTCTATTTGAAAAAGAAATAAGACTAGTATTTTCTTTTTGACTACTAGATTTTGCACATGAAATTTAGCTGACAGTTATTACTGCTTGATTCTAAGTCTTGTGACTGTGAACATCGTAAAATTATATATGAAATTCTAAGTGCTTCAGAGTCTCCACAGGTTCAATGAACAGAAGCCGTGGAGAACCATTGATGTGGAGGAAGAAACACTAAATTTGGTGTCAGAAGATCGTGGTTTCATTCTTCTCTAATTTCCTAGTGGGTATGAACAAGCCATTTAGCATTCAAAGCCTTGGCTCTCCTGTCAAGTAAAGGTGATACTTTCCTTGTTTCTGAGGGTTATGATTTTCAAATGAGATCATTCTTGAAAAAGTAGATTCATAACTACAAAGTGACCTTATAACTGAGTTAGTGTTTTGCCCGAGAAAACAAGTTGATTAGTAATGGACAGGTTATTGGAACCTTGGTATACTTTTATGTTTTCTCTACTTAAATTTTTAACCTTTCCATAGAAATATTATTTGGGGAAGTACTTAGTATGTGAGTTTATTTTATATTTGGTAATACATTAGAAATAGCAGATCTTAATAGTTAGTATTGTTAGTCCAAAGTCAAATCACTTCTGTAATTTGCTTTACTTTTGACCTTTCTTGTTGATGTGACAATAGCAAGTGAATTATAAGGTTGACCTGAAAGAAAAAGTTTTGGAGACAGACTCTTACTTGCTGTGCTCAATGGTTCTGTCCTCCTTCCTCTCAGCGACCCTTTTGACTAAAGCCTGCAAGGTTCCTCTGTCCATGGAATTTTCCAGGCAAGAATCCTGGAGTGGGTTGCCATTTCCTATTCCAATCTTCCTAGAATCTTACTAGATAAGATTATTCCTGAAGTTCAGTTTTAGGAAATCTGCTGGAATCTTCTGTCATATGTGGCTTGTAGAAGATAATCCTGTGTAAGACTTCATTAATTAAAGTCAGCATCTGTGCTGCAAATAATGCACAAAGGTGGTGGTATAGGAGCTCTAAACACTTAAACAAGTAGGATAAAACTCTTCTTTCAGTGAAACTCTTGCCTAGCCATTGTGGAGAATACTGTGGTGACTTTTCTCTCATTGTGTTCCAGAAGTTGATCTTCTGTACCCTTTGGTATCAGTTGAGGTTAGTCAAGCACAGATCCCTTTATGTTACAGAAATAAAACATGAAACTTTTTGACCTCTTTGTGGTGTGTAGGCTTTGTAGCTCTTTTTAGTTCTTAATAGGTGGTGCCCTTTTTACATAATTTCAGTAGTTCAAAATTTCATATTTAAGAAAAGTAGTGCTGCACGTGAATTATGTATATAGAGGCTGAATGAAGATGCTGCCAGTACTTTACCCATAATTTTTCATTTCATAACTTTTGTCTCCTTGTATCAAATGAATAGGTTATCCATTTCAAGTTTCTAATAGACTTCTACCTCAGCAGCTTCCCTCTTTTTTTGTTTCTGGTTTGGTTGTGTTGCTGTGTGGCTTCTCTCGTTACGATGTGTGGGCTCTGGAGTATGCAGGCTCAGTAGTTGTGGCACATGGACAGCAGCCTCCCTGTTGAACATGAGAAGGTACTCCTAGAATTGCCCCCTGTGACCTGTCAGAATGGCTATCATCAAAAAATCTACCAACGGTAAATGCTACAGTGGGTATGGAGAAAACTTGCACTGTTGGTGGGAATGCAAATTGATGCAGCCACTGTGGGGAACAGTGTGGAGATGCCTTAAAAAACTAGGAATAAAACTATATGAGCCAGCAATCCCACTACTAGGCATATACCGTGAGGAAACTAAAATTGAAAAAGACACATGTGAGCCAGTGTTCACTGCAGCCCTATTTACAGTAGTTAGGACGTGGAAGCAACCTAGATAGCCATCAACAGATAAATTGATAAAGAAGCTGTTATGCATATATACAGTGGAATACTCAGTTCAGTTCAGTCGCTCAGTCATGTCCGACTCTTTGCGACCCCCATGAATCGCAGCACACCAGGCCTCCCTGTCTATCACCAACTCCTGGAGTTCACTCAGACTCATGTCCATCGAGTCAGTGATACCATCCAGCCATCTCATCCTCTGTAGTCGTCTTCTCCTCCTGCCTCCTGCCCCCAATCCCTCCAAACATCAGTTTTTTCCAGTGAGTCAACTCTTCACATGAGGAGGCCAAAGTACTGAATTTCAGCTTTAGCATCATTCCTCCCAAAGAAATCCCAGGGCTGGTCTCCTTCAGAATGGACTGGTTGTATCTCCTTGCAGTCCAAGGGACTCTCAAGAGTCTTCTCCAATACCACAGTTCAAAAGCATCAATTCTTCAGCACTCAACCTTCTTCACAGTCCAACTCTCACATCCATACATGACTACTTGAAAAACCATACCCTTGACTAGACGGACCTTTGTTGGCACAGTAATGTCTCTGCTTCTGAATATGTTGTCTAGGTTGGTCATAACTTTTCTTTCAAGGAGTAAGCATCTTAATTTCATGGCTGCAGTCACCATCTGCAGTGATTTTGGAGCCTCCCAAAATAAAGTCTGACACTATTTCCACTCTTTCCCCATCTATTTGCCATGAAGTGATGGGACCAGATGCCATGATCTTCGTTTTCTGAATGTTGACATTTAAGCCATCTTTTCACTCTCCTCTTTTACTCTCATCAAGAGGCTTTTAAGTTCCTCTTCACTTTCTGCCATAAGGGTGGTGTCATCTGCATATCTGCAGTTATTGATATTTCCCCGGCAATCTATCCAGTTGTGCTTCTTCCAGCGCAGCGTTTCTCATGATGTACTCTGCATATAAGTTAAATAAGCAGGGTGACAGGATACAGCCTTGACATACTTCTTTTCCTATTTGGAACCAGTCTGTTGTTCCATGTCCAGTTCTAACTGTTGCTTCCTGACCTGCATTACTCAGCCATGAAAAGGCACACATTTGAGTCAGTCCTAATGAGGTAGATGAACCTAGAGCCTATTATACAGAGTGAAGTAAGTCAGAAAGAGAAAAACAGTTATTGTTTACTAAAGCATGTATTTGGAATCTAGAAAGATGGTACTGATGACCCTATTTGCAGAGCAGCAATGGAAACACAGATGTTGAGAACAGATTTACCCACGCGGCTTGAGGATGGAGGGTGGGAAGGAAAGGGTGGGAGGTGTGGCTGAGAGAGTAAGGTGGAAACGTTATTACCATATGTACATAGCCAATGGAAATTTGCTGTGTGACTCAGGGAACTCTAACGGGGCTCTGTAACAACCTACAGGGTTGGAATGAGGAGTTATATGTATTTATCCCATGCAGATGAGTTTTTACCCTGTTTTAAAACAGATATTCAAGTGGGAGGGCCATGGGTCAACCTGTGGCTGATTCATGTTGATGCTTGATAGAAACCAATGCAATACTGTAAAGCAACTATCCTTCAGTTAAAAAAAAAAATTGCCCCTGTGAGATCTAGCCATTATGCTAACTCATTTATTTTACATTCTTTGTGATGCAGAGTAAATCCTGAATTTTCCTTCCAAATTAAACATACAGACAGTACAGAGAATAATACAGTGATTATGTGTATACTACTCTGAATGGACAGGTGTCACATTTTGTCACTTCTTTGTACTCTAGCACCCTTTCTAAAAGTGATGCTCTTTATTTTCATCTCAGATGATTGCTCTAGCACTGCAGATAGCACTACAGGAATTTCTTCATACTTTCCAAAAAATACTTTCTTAATCTCTTATATATAAAGCATAATTCTGTTCTTCAGAAGGGAAAGGACAAGACGCTCAGCAGTGTTTTCGATATAGAGCTGATATGTCACAGGGAGAAATACAGGTTAATTTCCAGCTTATTACCTTAGTATTTTTTTAGGAATTCTATTTATTGTGCCTTGTGTGTATTTGTCAATATTGATAACCTTATGGTGTGCCATGAATAAGGATACTAAATATTTACCTTTGCTAATAAGTTTTGTTTTGAGAATTAAAAACAAAAGGTGTCTTTTGAGCAGCTGTTACATTTGGCATGTATACTGATTGATAAACCCTATTTCATACAAAGAATAATTAGATAAAATTTTTCTTTCCTAGTTTTCTGAGGTGAGTTGTATTCTGTGTTGATGATGGAAAACTATACTGTTAAAGATAATCCAAATGTAGTGCTCTTTAGAAATGAGATGGTTTCTTAATTAGTGAAGCTGCCTTATTCATATTAAATTTTTCATACATTTTGCTGTGCCTGTGAGAGAGTTTTTGTAGCGCCCCCCACCCCCATTCATATATTGAAATCCTAACACCCCTCCTGACCTGCTGCCATTGTGATGGTGGTAAGTGGTGGAGGCCTCTGGGAGGTGATAAAGTTTTCAGAATGGAGCCCTTCTGATGGAATCAGTGCCCTTTGAAAAACTCCAGAGAGCTCCTTCCCTTTTTCTGTCACGTGAGGATATAGCCAGAAGACCATCATCTATGAAGCAGGAAGCTGATTCTCGCCAGATATCAAATCTGTTGGTGCTAAAATTTGGACTTCCTCGCCAGAACTGTGTGAAAAAAAATTTCTGTTTATACACCATCCAGTCTATGATATTTTGTTAAATAAGCCCCGAAATGGACTAGGGCATATTAAACATGTTTAAAGGATAGAAAAGGAAAATAGAAAATTAAATGGATAAAATTGGTAGCTAACATAGGCGTATAGTGTGCTTGTTAAAATGGAACTGCTTCTTAAAAGTTGATATAATGTTGAAATTGAGAACACTTAAGTGTAATAGAAAAGCTGAACTGATGTTAGACTTCTGTATACATAAAACTAGATTTCTGCATTTAAAGTCTTCTACTTCTTTAAATTTAACTATTACCCAATGTAGTATATTTCAAATTATCTTCAAAATGAAAAAGCAAAATCTTAGGTTTCACTTAGTGAAGAGTCAGTCTGCTCCCACCCTCTCAAAATTCCTCTTTGATCTTTTGGGTAGATGAAAGGTAGGGGGGGTGAATTTAAAAATAGATGGTTCTCAGTTGGAAAATAGGTAGGTCACATATCTCAGCTAAAATTAAATGATTTATTTACTTATGGATTTAAAATTCGACATGAACAGTAAATACTTGCTGTCTCTTTTTTCTTCATGTAATCTTTTAGATATTTGTAAGTATTGGATAAATGAACTGCCTTATAGTTAGTTCAGGACTACTTTTAGATAGCTCCTGGGACTAATGAACTCTAGGCTTCAGAACTTTCAATACTTTTAAGTAAAGATGAGCTAGAGGTCAGCCTGGGCTTGGGCCAGAAGAGACCCACTTCACTGCCTGTGCTTGCCCTGAATTGACAAGGCATTTCTAGGAAGGTGTGTGTGTGTGCGCGTGCACCAGATTTTGAGAAATTGGAGCTGATCACTCTTCAGCCTACTAAGGTTTTCTTTCAAACAGTTAAGATCTAATTCCTGTATGCTTGTTTAGTGACCTACTGTGTTTAAAATGGCAATAATTTACAGTAGTATTCATTTTGTGTTCTTAATCTGACATATTTCCTTAGTTCTTTTTTATAAAGGAAACAGGTTGGATTAGGTGATCTCCCAGGTAATTTTCAGCTTGGATATTATATGTTCACTTTTTCTTTCTAAAATATATGTGTATATTTTAATTAAAAACATTTAAAACACAGAGTAAATAATACAGCAAATACTCATTTAGTCACCACTCTTGCCTGGAGAATCCCAGGGACGGGGAGCCACCAGGCTGCCGGTGGGCTGCCGTCTTTGGGGTTGCACAGAGTTGGATTCGACTGAGGCAACTTAGTGGCAGCAGAACTATAAATTATGCAAATTTTAATCCTTTGAGAAACAAATACAGTCTTACATATTCACTTGTAGCCACCTCATGCCCAAGTCCTATTAATTCTCTACCTAAGGTAATAATGATTCCCTTGTTTATACTTTTACTGTATAGATGTACTTGTATCTGTGAATGATATATGTGATGTTGGATTTTGTGTTTTAAAATTTTTGTGAAGTGGTATTGTGTGTATCTTTCAGTTTTTTTTTTTTTTTTTTTACTATTTTTTGGCATATGTATGTTGATACATGTAGCTCTAGTTTATTTAGTTTAACTGCTGTATAGTACTCCATTGTACAATATATCAAATATGTGTGTTTCACTGTTAATGGATATTTGAGTTGTTTCCTTTTCTGTTGCAGTGCTGCAGTGATCATTTGTATACATTTCTTTGTGCATGTATTTCTTTATAGAAAGAAGTGAAACTACTGGGAAATAGATTGTGAATATCTTTAACTTTACTAGATGTTACTAAATTCTCTAAAATGTCAGTATATGCTTATCAGCAGTATATGGACATTTCTTTTTGTAGTGTCCTAGCCTATAGTTGAAATTGTCAGATTTTAACATTTTTGCAGATTTGAAGGGTATGAAATGATAACTCATTTTAATTTTCATTTGCCTGATTTATTAATTCTGGTTGCTGGATATATGGAGATGAAGTTTATTACTGTGTTTTAAATGTTTCATGAATTAATGTTTTAAAAGGAAAAAAGATACTGTTATACAACACTTAAATGTTATAAAGGATCTTGGAGATCATCTCATCCAGCATTCTTAATTTATAATGCAGCCAAGAGAGTTAAGGTTAGTCATTAGAGTAATAATAACATAGAAAATGGTACTTATTATCCATTGTGATATTCTCTTCTGGGATACAGTATTTCAGTTTTTCAATTGAAGCTCATGACTCTTATGATTTCTGTTTTTATTGGATTTTAATTTTTTAATTTAATTTAAAATTTTAATTTTAATGTCTGCTAACCAGTGAGAGGTTTTTGTTATTTATCTTTTTGCATTTAGGTCAGTCTGGGGGAAGTTAGGAATCAGGGTTTTTTTGGCATGAAAAACTAGCATCGGCATTAAGCATTGGATCCTTTCCTCATTATTTTCTTTAGTATCACCTGTATCAGCTGCCAAATGTTTGGGTTTGGTTTTAATTTCTTTATTATTTTTAAGCACTGTTAACTGTATTACTTTGTTTCAGATAACTTTATATTAAGCTTTGAAATCTGAGTCAGAACTGTTTTATTTTCAGAGCTATTTTTCTTAGACTTTCATTCTTCCATAATCCATAACATATATGGAATAATATATATGAAATATATGTATGGAATAATGTATATGAAATATATATGGAATATATATGGAACAAAATATTCCATAAGTATTTAAAACCAGTGTATCAAGTTTCTTTGGGGATATTATTGGGAAATGCATTGAGTATTAACTTCAGAATTGACATAGTATACATTGCCATTTATTTGTTGTGAATTTTACAGTTTTCTTTATAAATTCTTTTTATACTTTATTGAATTTATTCCTAGATATTTGGTCTATGCATATTTAGGATTTTTTTAAATTACATTTGATCATTGGTGGTGTTGATTTTGTAGCCATTAACTTGAGGGATCCCTCATCACTACTAATAGTTTGTAACTCTTTTATATTATTGTAAGCAACTGATTCTTTCTCCAGTGATCTTTTAAAAATACAAGTCTTATTTTGTTACTGTTTAAAATTATTTTGTGACTTTCTGCTGCTTTTAGAATAAAATGGGAATCCTTAATTGATCTACAAGGTCCCATGAGATCTGGATTCTCTCTGCTTCCTCAGGTTTGACTCACATTCTCCTTTTTAGAACCATCTAACAGTATTGGCCTGTATTCAGTTTTTGAGCTATCCAGTCTCCTTGTGGCAAACCTTTCACCCAGTGCATTTCAGTCTGCTTAGACTGTGGGCAAGAATCCTTTAGAAGAAGAAGAGTAGCTCTCATAGTCAACAAAAAGAGTGTGAAATGCAGCTCAAAAACGACAGAATGATCTCTGTTCATTTCCAAGGCAAATCATTCAGTTTCATAGTACTCCAACTCTATGCCCCAACCACTAATGCCAAAGAAGCTAAAGTTGAATGGTTCTGTGAAAACCTACAAGACCTTCTAGAACTAACTGGAATGCAAAATTAAGATGTCAGAAGGTACCTGGAGTAACAAGCAGGCTTGGCCTTGGAGTACCAAATGAAGCAGGGCAAAGGCTAACAGTTTTGCCAAGAGAACGCATTGGTTATAGCAAACACTCTCTTCAGACAACACAAGAGAAGGCTCTACACATGGACATCAGCAGATGGACAATACTGAAATCAGATTGCTTATATTTTTGCAGCCGAAGATGGAGAAGCTCTATATAGTCACCAAAACAAGACGAGGAGCTGACTGTGGCTCAGATCATGAATTCTTTATTGCAAAATTCAGATTTCAATTGAAGAAAGTAGGGAAGACCACTAGACCATTCAGATATGACCTAAATCAGATCCCTTATGATTATACAGTAGAATTGACAAATAGATTCAAGGTATTAGATCTGATAGATAAAGTGCCTGAAGAACTGTGGATGAAGGTTAGTGAATTGTACCGGAGGTGGTGATCAAAACCATTCCCAAGAAGAAATGCTAAAAGGCAAAATGATTGTCCAAGGAGGCTTTACAAATAGCTGAGAAAAGAGAAGCGAAAAGCAAAGAAGAAAAAGAAAGACATACCCGTCTGAATGCGGATTTTCGAAGAATAGCAAGGAGAGATAAGAGAGCCTTCCTCAGTGATCAGTGCGAAGAAATAGAGGAAAACAACAGAATGGGAAAGACTAGAGATCGCTTCAAGAAAATTAGAGATACCAAGGGAACATTTCATGCAAAGATGGGCACAATAAAGGACAGAAATGCTATGGACCTAACAGAAGCAGAAGATATTAAGAAGAGGTGGCAAGAATACACAGAAGAGCTGTACAAAAGATCTTCATGACCCAGATAATGACAATAGTCTGATCTCACCTAGAGCCACACATCCTGGAATACAAAGTAAAGTTGGCCTTAGGAAGCATCACTACGAACAAAGGTAGTGGAGGTGATGAAATAACTAGCTGAGCTATTTCAAATCATCAAAGATAATGCTGTGAAAGCTCTGTGCTCAATATGCCAGCAAATTTGGAAAACTCAGCAGTGGCTACAAAAGTGGAAAAGGTCAGTTTTCTTTCCAATCCCAAAGAAAGAAAATGCCAAAGAATGTTCAAACTACTGCACAGTTGCACTCATCTCACATGATAGCAAAGTAATGCTCAAAATTCTCCAAGCCAGGCTTCAGCAGTACGTGAACTGAGAACTTCCAGATGTTCAAGCTGGATTTAGAAAAGGCAGAGGAACCAGATCCAGTTGCCAATATCAGATCATTGAAAAAGCAAGAGAGTTTGTGAAAAACATCCACTTCTGCTTCATTTACTATGATAAAGCCTTTGACTTTTGGATCACAGCAAACTGTGGAAAATTCTTCAAGAGATGGGGATACCTCACCATCTTAACCTGCTTCCTGAGAAACCTGTATGCAGGTCAAGAAGCAGCAGTTAGAACTGGACATGGAACAACAGCCTGGTTCCAAATAGGGAAAGGAGTACGTCAAGGCTGTATATTGTCACCCTGCTTATTTAACTTACATGCAGAGTACATCATGTGGAATGCTGGCGTGGATGAAGCACAAGCTGGAATCAAGATTGCAGGGAGAAATATTAATAAACTCAGATATGCAGATGTCACCACGCTTATGGCAGAAAGTGAAGAACTAAAGAGCCTCTTGATGAAAGAATAGGAGAGTGAAAAAGCTGTTTTAAAATGCAGCATTCAAAAAATGAAGATCATGGCATCTGGTCCCATCATTTCATAGCTCATAGATGGGGAAAGAAGGGAAACAATTACAGACTTTATTTTCTTGGGCTCTAGAATCACTGCAGATGGTGACTGCAGCCGTAAAAATAAAAGATGCTTGCTCTTTGGAAGAAAAGCTATGACCAACCTAGACAGCATATTAAAAAGCAGACATTACTTTACTGACAAAGGTTCTTATAAGCTATGGTTTTTCCCAGTAGTCATGTGTGGATGTGAGAGTTGGAGCATGAAGATATCTGAGCATCGAAGAATTGATGCTTTGAACTGTAGTGTTGGAGAAGACTCTTGAGAGTCCCTTGCACAGCAAGGAGATCAAACCAACCCATCCTATAGGAAATCAATCCTGAATATTCACTGAAAGTCTGATGCTGAAATTGAAGCTTCAATATTTTGTCCACCTGATGCAAAGAACTGACTCATTGGCAAAGATCTTGATGCTGGGAAAGACTGAAGGCAGGAGGAGAAAGGGATGATAGAGGATGAGATGGTTGCATGGCATCATTGACTCGATGGACGTGAGTTTGAACAAGCTCTGGGAGTTGGTGATGGACAGGGAAGCCTGGCGTGTTGCAGTCCTTGGGGTTGCAAAGAGTCGCACATGACTGAGCGACTGAATGAACTGAGTATACAGTTAGCTAGGCAATGGCACCCCACTCCATTACTCTTGGCTGGAAAATCCCATGCTTGGAGGAGCCTGCTGGGCTGCAGTCCATGCGGTCGCTAAGAGTTGGACACGACTGAGTGACTTCACGTTCACTTTTCACTTTCATGCATTGGAGAAGGAAATGGCAACCCACTCCAGTGTTCTTGCCTGCAGAATCCCAGGGCCAGGGAAGCCTGGTGGGCTGCCACCTATGGGGTTGCACAGAGTCGTGCAAGACTGAAGTGACTTAGCAGCAGAGCAGCAGCAATTTTTATCCATCCTTTTGTGCTCAGCTTAAATATTACTCAGGGAACCTTCCTTGAGAATCTTGTTGTATTTACTAGTATAGGGCTTTCTTGTATGGTACGGTTATTGAATTATGCTTTTCCTCAGTAAGTACGTAACTCATCTGATACTAAATAATTACTTTTGTATTGAAGATTCAGTGAGAAAAAATCATTTTTTTTAAATTGCAGATTCAGGCATCTCTGAGTGTTGGATGAATGAATGTTCGTATACTGATTGATCAAAATTGCATTTTTCCCCTCCAATTAGAGAAATATTACGATAACTGCTCAAAAGATTTGTAGTTAGGCTACAGTCAAGTATTTTACCCTACATTAATAGATGATTAAATGTGCTCAGTGTTTAATCTTACATCCTTCAAGTAGAGATGGTCTTTAGAATTACAATTCACTGTCTTTTAATAGATACAGTCTAGTTCACTTAAAATTATATTTTGTGGAATTTTAAAAGCATTTTGAAGTTAAATTAGAAGCTAATGGTCTTTTGTTATTAATTTAGATTTTAGGAGTTTAATTGCTACATTTAATAGGTGAATGTAATAAACTGAAAATATGTGTTCATGATAATTTCAGGGAAAATCCACCTACCTTTAGTTCTTCTGGTATATTGCATTATGAATATTTTTTGTCTGTGTGCTGAATACTAATGTGATTTTTGGTTTTACTTTAGATTAAGTTCTACATAAGATTGAACTCAGTTTAACTGTTGTGCAGATGAAAATTACAAAATAAGTCATTTGTACTATGTGTGTGGCACATTTGCGTCTGTTTTCATAATATGGAATTTTTGACTGGAATAAGTGGTTTATCATTAAAAGCTAGGAAATTGAAATAATTTTGGTAATTTCTAAAGGGTCTCTGTAAATGACATTTGAGATCTACACTAAGATAAGATTCTCTCACTGCTAATAAGTCACATAATAAACACTTCGGGAAAAGACTAATGCTGGGAGGGATTGGGGGCAGGAGAAGGGGATGACAGAGGATGAGATGGCTGGATGGCATCACCAACTCGATGGACGTGAGTCTGAGTGAACTCTGGGAGTTGGTGATGGACAGGGAGGCCTGGCATTCTGTAGTTCATGGGGTCGCAAAGAGTCGGATACGACTGAGCAACTGAACTGAAATGAAACATTGGTGAGATGGCATTTTAATGTTGGCAGATCATGAATTTTGTTCACCTTTTATAATTTTTCAGCTAGGTAAATAAGCATAGTTTATTTACTTTTGGAAATGTTCACAGAACCCAGATGGTGGGCAGGGTCAGGGGTCACATTAGAGAGTTCAGTCCTCTTCCAGTTCTGTGATTTTGATCTGAAATTCTACTCCTGTATATATAAATGTCACTGTATAAAACTTAGATTTGCCAGCATGGCCTCAATTCTAAATAATAGGTTATTCCTGTAAATCATAAAATCAGAACTTCTAGCACTTTAACATTTCCAGAGAGCTCTTTAATATTTCATGGTTGGTTGCACATCCTGTCAAATATTGGTGTATAGAATTATTTTTGAGAATAAGGAAATACAAAAAGAAGTAGTATATATTTTTTAAACTATAAAACAGTGAGTTTCCTCTTCCTTTCTTATTAGCCAATTCCAAAACTGAACAGTTGTTAAATTTAAGTGTAGAAAAGCATCACAACACCTGGTGAATACCAAACAAATGTAAGTACAGGTATTTGTAGTGGTTTATAAAAATCACTCCATATACCTTATGTAATTTCCAACTTTGGAGATATAATTCATGTGCCATAAAATCTACCCTTTATAGTGGGTTTTAGAATATTCAGTTGGCAACCATTGCTGTTATCTATAAATTTTAAAACATTTTAATCGTCCCCAAGAGAAACCCTATACCTGTTATTCGCCATTCTTTCTTTCATTCCTGTCATTCGCCATTCTTTCCTCCAGCCCCTGGCAGCCACAAATTGTCTTTCTTTGTGGGTTCCCTTTTCTGGATATTTCATATAAATGGAATTGTAAAGTATGCGTATGTTTGTGTATGGCTTCCTTTCCTTAAATGACATTTTGAAGGTTCATTAAAACTGCATTGTATGAGTATACACAGTCACGGTTATTCAGTCATCAGTTTATAATTTTGGATTGTTTCCATTTTTTTATTATGAATCATGTTATGAATATTCACATATAAGCTTTTATGTGGGCATACATATTCATTTTCTTGAGTACATAACTAGGAGTGAAACTCTTTGGTCTTAACTGTGTTTAACATTTCAAGGAACTGCCAAACTCTTTTTCCAAAGTGGCTGCACTATTTTACAGTTGCATTAGTAATGCATGAGAGTTCATTTCTAATTACTTCCCTGCCAAACCAGGGGATGTGACAGTATCTGTGATTTTGATTTGCATTTGCTAAATGACTAACAGAGCCTACCAAGTGACATTAGGAGTAAAGAATCTGCCTGCCAATGCAAGAGATGTACGAGACGCAGGTTCAATCCCTGGATCAGAATGCCACCTGGAGCAGGGCTTGGCAACCCACTCCAGTATTCTTGCCTGGAAAATCCCATGTCAGAGGAGCCTGGTGGGCTATGGTCCATAGGGTCACAAATAGTTGGACACGACTGAAGTGTCCAGATAACTAACATTTGTACTGATTATCCATCTTTGGAGATCTATTTAGATCCTTTGCTGTTTTAAAATTGGGTCATTTTTCTTTTATTGTTCTGGATGCATGTCCCTTATCAGATACATGATTTCTAAGTATTTCCGCCCCCCAAAGTTGTTTTTTCAGTGTCATAGTTTTTCCTCTGAGACACAAGTTAAGTCCAGTTTACTGTTTTTCTTTTGATGTCTTTGGTGTTATTTAAGAAACCATTACCTAACCAAGGCCATGCAGATTTATACCTGTTTGCTTCTGAGAGTTTTGTAGTCTTAGTTCTTACATTTTTGTTTGTCATCTGTTTTGAGTTAATTTTTGTGTATGATGTTATATGAAGTAAGGGTCCAACTTTATTTTTTTCCATGTAGATACCCTGTTGTCCCAAAACCATTTGTTGAAAAACCTGTTCTTTCCTGTTGAATTGTCTTGGCACCCTTGTTGAAAATCAGTTGGCCATAAATGTAAGGGTGTATTTCTAGACTCTGAATTCTCTTCCATCCAGTATGTCTGTTCTTCAGCCTTTCACACACATTCTTGATTGCTGTAGATTTGTAGTAAAATTTAAACTTGAATAATGTGACTATTCAAACTTGGCTCCTCTCTTGGCTATCTGCATTCTCTGAATTTCTGTGTGAATTTTAGAGTTAGGTTGTCAATTTCTGCTAAAAGGGGAGCCAGGATTTTGATAAAATTTGTGTTGAATCTCTTGATCTCTTTAAGGAGTTTTCTTGCATTAATATTTTTCAATTCATGAACATGGAATGTCTTTCTGTTTATTTAGGTCTTTAATTTTTTTGTGTTTTGTAGTTTTCGTTGTACCCATTTGACACTTCCGTTCAGAAAGAAATGTATTTTGTTTATATTTATAAGATTCATTCTTTTTGATATTGAACTTCGAATGAAAGTTCTAAAATTTTATTTTCAAATTGTTCATTGCTTGTGTATTTGTTTTCTGTACAACTTGGTTCCTCCCCTGCTTCTTAGCAATTTATTATAGAAATCTTTTCCCTGTGAATGGTTACATGTGCATCTCTACCTCATTCATTTAGCAAATATTTTTTAAGCACCTATTGTGTCATGCGCATTTTTCTAGATGCTAGTAGAGACAGCAGTGTACAAAATCTACCAAAGCTCCGGTTTCGATGGACTTTTGCCTAGTAGGGAAACAGCAAAAACAAGATATGTAGAATATATTGTATGTTGCAGTTTGTATGCAGTTGCAGTATATTGTACTTCTGAGGAGAAAAAGGAGTGGGAGATGAAATATTTGAGTATGCAGGAGGCAATGCAAACTTTAGTATGACTGGAGAAAATCTCAGTGAGATGGTGATTTGAATAAAGAACTGAAGGGGATGAGAAAGCTAGCCATATGGGTAACTGAGGGAAGAGCATTTCAGACACAGAGGGTAGTGCATAAGGGAACAGTGAGGTGGGAGAATGCCTGGTTTGTTTGAGAAACTGCAAGGTGGCCGGTGTGGCTTTAGAAAAGTAAATGATGGAGATCAAGTCAGAAAGGGGAATGTGGGGCACATAGCATTTGGTCATAATAAGCGGTTTGAAGCCTACTTTTGAGTGAGATGGGAAGCCCTTGGAAGTTTTTGAGCAGAGTGGAAAGTTCTGACTTAGGTCAGAAGATCCCTCTGGCTGCCATGGTTAGTGTAGATTGAAAAAGAAGGGCAGGATCAGGAGGCCAGTTGATAGGCTACTACAGGAATACACATAAGAGGTGATGATGGGGGCTTGGACAGAGTGAGGCTGATGAGGTTGGTGAGAAGTGGTTGAATCACTGATATGTGTTGAAGTTCTAGTCTGTAGGATTTGGTGATCGGTCAGATTTAAGTGTGGAAAAAAGGGAGAAGTAAAAGATGATGCTGAGGTTTTGGCTAGAACAACTGACAGAATGGAGTTAACAGTACTTTTTAATTATTGGGTCAAATCTGTGTATGCTATCACATAACCACATAACTACAGATAATTGAGATTTCTCTACTTTGTATTTTATCACTGATTTTTTTTTGTTCAATATGGCTATACGAAAGTGTATTTATTTATTATCTAGTTACCTAGTGAATATTTGCATATTTTCCAGTTTTAGGCTGTTGTGAATAAAGGTCCTCTTTGCACATGTGTGTCTTTTGGTACATGAACATGTTTTCATTCCTCAGAGTTAAAGGCCTTAAATTGGAATTAGTGGGTCATGTGCTTCCTAGGTGGTGCTGGTGATAACCTGCCTGCCAGTGCAAGAGACATAAGAGATGTGGGTTCGATAGCTGGGTTGGGAAGATCCCCTGGAGGAGGTATGGCAATCCACTCCGGTATTCTTGCCTGGGGAATCGCATGGACAGAGGAGCCTGGTAGGCTGCAATCCATAAGATCGCAAAGAGTTGGATACGACTGAAGCAACTTAGTATGCACATGTTGGTTTTATGTTTAAATTTATAAAGAACTGATGAACTTTTCCAGATGGTTGTACCATTATGCATTCTCACCAGCAGCATACTAGAGTTCTGTTTCTTCCAAATCCTT
The DNA here is from genome assembly GCA_917880005.1 of Nanger dama. NCBI lineage: Eukaryota > Metazoa > Chordata > Mammalia > Artiodactyla > Bovidae > Nanger > Nanger dama. Next base: position 1,850,647 of record CAKJTW010000044.1, on the reverse strand, counting down.
GTTAACATTTGATACTCTAAAATTGCAGACACTGATGGGTATGTAGTGGTATCCCATTGCAGTTTCTCTTTAACTGTAATAAAATATGCATAACATAAAATTTATCATTTTAACCATTTTAATTGTGCAGTTCAGTGGCATAAAGTATACTCACATTGGGCGACCATCACTCTTAACTCATTTTTGAAACTTGTTTGTCATTTCAAACTGAAACTCTGTCCCCGTTAAATAGTAACCAGCTAATTTCTTCCCCTCCCTCCAGCCTCTCTTCTACTTTCTGACTATAACTATGGCTATTGTAGGTACTCGTGTAAGTGGAATCATATGATGTTCTTTTTTTGCTTTTGGTTTATTCTAGTTAGCATGATGTTCTGAAGGTTGACCCATGTTACATCATGTATCAGAATTTCTATTTCAAAGCTGAATATTATCCATTGTGTCTATATACCACATTTTGCTGAATCATTCATTCATTGAGACTTGAGTTCCTTCCTTCCTTTGGCTATTGTGAATAGTGCTACTATAAACATGGGGTGTAAAAATCTCTTCAAAGTCCCTGCTTCCGTTTCTTTTGGTTATATAGCTAGGAATGGAATTGCTGCCTCATATGGTAATTCTATGTTTAATTATTTTGAAAACCAATATACCATTTTCCATGGCAGTTGTACTGTTTTACCTTGCCACAAGGATTCCAGTTTCTTCACGTCTTTGCTAATACCTTGCTAATGTTATTTTTAAAAGTAATTGTCATATAACTGATATGAATTGTCATTGTTATTTTAATTTGGATTTCCCTGATTAATGATATTGAAGTTTTCATATATTTATTGGCCATGTGTATGTCTTTTGTGAATATCCAACTATTTTCATTCTTTTTCTTTTCAGGCTACAAGTTCTTTTTTAGACAGGCGTGTGTTCTGTATCATTACTGATTTGGGAGCAGGGTACTTATTTTATTAAATTAGTGAAAATGAAGTTGCTCAGTAGTGTCCGAGTCTTTGTGACCCCGTGGACTGTAGTCTGTGGAATTCTCCAGGCCAGAATGCTGGAGTGGGTAGCCGTTCCCTTCTCCAGGGGATCTTCCCGATCTAGGGATTGAACCCAGGTCTCCTGCATTGCAGGCAGGTTCTTCACCAGCTGAGCCACCAGGGCAGCCCTAATTAAGAAGAGAGTAGTGCTGAAATGTTTAACTGTGATTGTGAACCTGCTATGTTTTCTTTCAATTCTGTTCGTTTTTGTTGCATCTATTTTCAAGTTCTGTTGTTAGGTGCATTCACATTTAGGACTGTTACATCTCCTTGATGGATTGATTCTTTATCACTAAGAAATGTGTCTCTACTCTTGGTAATGTTCCTTGGCCTGAAGTCTGCTTTGTCTGGTATTAATATAGCTACTCCTCCTTTCTTATGATTCGTGTTTACATGTTTCTGTTTCTTTACTTTCAACTTATATGCCATTATATTTAATATGTCTTTTATAGTTTGTAGTTACATCCTTTTTGATTGTTTACAATCTCTGCTTTTGAGTTATTGATCCATTTATATTTATTGTAATTGTCAATATGGTTGAGTTTAAGAGTATCAGGTTACTGTTTGTTTTTAGTTGTGTTATTTAGACTAGTTCCCTCCCTACTTCCTGCTTTCTTTTGGATTAAGCATTATTTAGAAGTCTGTTTTTATCTCCACTATTAGCTTGTATCTCTGTTTTTCCCCAGTTGGTTGCACTAGTATTTACAGTATGCAGCTTAGTTCATCTCAGTCTTCCTTTAAAATAAGACCTCTTAGAGTACAGGAATTCTAGAACATTATAAATTCGTTTGCCTTTCTTCATTCTTTTTTGCCATTTTAATCTTCTGTTTTGCTTTTATGTAAGCTGTAAATTCCACAGTAGAATTTCTGATTATTTCTTTAAATAGTCAGCTGTTACATAAAGAAGTTTAAAACCAGGAGCAATATTCTTTGATGTGTTTTGTTCATGTTTTCATTTCATTTCTTTTGTGTAGATTTTTTTCATAAACCCAAATTTCTATCTGATATTTTCCTTCTACTTGAAAAAATAAAAAAATTTCTAGAGCACTAAGTCTTTTGGCCAAAAAAACCATTCAGCTTCTATTTGTATGAAAATGTTTTTATTTCACTTGTAAAAATTTTATTAGGAAAAATTTCAAACTTATACAGGTATGAAATAATTGTGGAATGTAGTTCTACACTTAATATTTTACTTTATTTAATGTCTCATATCTGTCTATCTGTTAACTTGTTTTCTTTCTTTCTTTCTTTTTTTTTTGGATGCTTTTGTTTCGGCCAAAAGTTAGGGATTTTCCGTAACATTTTATAGAAAACTCCAAATGAACTTTTTGGCTAACTCAATAAGTTGCAGATGTTAGAATATCTCATCCTTAACTTCATCATATATAGTTAACTAGAACTTACGAAATGTATTATTACTAATTTAGTGTATTGCACTTAATTAATATATTTTTCTGGATATCTGTGGGTACGTAACAGATCACCCCAAACTTAGTGTACCTCAAACATCTGCAGTTATCCATTTTGCTTATGAAGCTGTACTTTGGGCAGAGAATGACCAGGATAGCTTGTCTTGGCTTCCCCAAATTGGTTGTGTTGTTTTATACTCTTACCAACAATTACAAATTTCCAGTTGCTCAACATTCTTATCAGCATTTGGGACTATTGGTCTTTTTGATGTAGCCATTCTAGTAGATACATAATGGTTTATCTTAACATTTTGAAGGGTATTTATCACTTGATACATAACTCTAGGTTGACATTTTTCTTTCCGCATTTGTTTCTAATGAGAAGTCTGTGGTTATACTTATGTTTCTTCCCCTGTTCATAAAGTTCCCCCCGCCCCCGTCTCGCATCTCTTTTAAGATTTTCTCTTTATCCCTGATTTTCTTTGTGTTTATCCTGCTTAGGATTTATTGACTTTGGGTGTGTGTGTGTGTGTGTGTGTGTGTTTGTTTTGTTTTGGTCTGTGTGCTTATGCTTTCATCAAATTTGGAAAAGTGTCAGTCATTATTTCTTTACGAGTATTTTTTGAGGTCACTTCTCTTCCTTCTACATTGTTTTCCAGGGACTCTGGTTATATGTAAAATGTTAGATCATTAACATTTTTAGTTCTTTTTTGTCTCTTTCTGCTTCCACTTACTTTGTCTTGTATTTTACTGTTTTTCCCCCTGCAGTGTCAAATACTTTGAGATGACTTATATATTTAAGTAAATATATATTTAGATATATTTATATACATTATTTTGTATTTCTAAAAGTTTCATTTTCATATATCCTTTTGAATCCTTGATCATATTTATAATATCTATTTTAAAAGTTCTCATCTACTGATTCACTTCAGGGTCTTTTGACTGGTTTTTCTGTTGGTTATTGGTCTTGTTTTCCTGTTAGTAAATTTAGTAGTTTACTGCTGGATAATGAATATTGTAGTATTCTGTTGTTGAGTGGCTGGATTTTGTTGTCTTTTCAAATGTTAAATTTTGTTTTGGCAGCCAGTGAAGTGACTTGTTGCTCAGCTTGATTCCTTCAAGGCTCTGTTAGAGTGTATCTAGAGAAGGCTTTACTTTGGGCTGGTAGCTACTAGAACAGCATGGCCTTTCTTAGTTTTCTGCTAAATGTCCCGTAAATGTTTATGAAATGTTCTGAGTGTCAGCATGTTCTCTTCATTCTGATTGGGAGGAACTTAGGGATCTCCCAGTCTTGTATGAGCACTGGGAATATTTCAGCTCACAGCTCCGCTTCCTTCAGCTTCGTGGAGTCTTTCACTTTATTCATGCCCAGTTTAGTATAGAGTGGCAGACTTGAAAGGACCCTCGAGTGGCAGGCTTATGGACACTTTTCTCTGCTTAGCTCCCCTCTCTGGCACTCAGTCTTACTAAATATTCTAGCCATTTTAGCCTACTCAACTCTGACCTCTTGCTTCACACCCCAGTGAGACTGCTGTCTTCTGTCTGGGTTTCCCTCCATTGACTCTAGCAGAAAGTTGCCTAGGCAGAAATTCAGGCATTCAAAGGGTTCACCTTAACTCTGTTTATTCTCATGGATCACAGTCTCACACTGCCTTGTACCCAGGGTCTGAAAACAAATTTTTGTGTATGTTGTCCAGTTTTCTTGTTTTTGATAAGTGACTATTAAGATACTTTTTGGATCTTTCTCTGGACTTACTTTCTGTTTCATCTACATTTGTTTATCAAGTGTACAGTATTTAAACTATATTGTGCTTTTTAAAATAAATTTTTGATTCAAATATGATACACATACAAAAGGATATGAGTATGCACATAGGTGGCTGAACTTTCACACACTGAGCACAGATGTAGCCTGCATTCAGATCAAGGAATAAGATCAGTTCCTCTGAAGCCCCTTGTGCTCTCTTTGTCATTAATTCTCTTTCCTCAAGAGTAACCAGTATCCTGACTTCTACTGGCATAGATGAGATTTTCCTGTTTTTATATTTTATGTAACTAGAAACAGTCATATGTAGTTGTATCTGACTTACCTCACACAGCATATTTGTGCGGTTCATCCACTGTTGGTTGTCTCTGGTTGCTCATCATGTCTGTATGGTACAGTTGAGCCTTGAGAAGGTGTGGGGCTCGGGGTGCCCGTCCCCTGCACAGTCAGAAAGCTGCGTGTATGGCCTTACAGTAGGCCTTGCAGACTTGACACTTCTGTGACTTCAACCACCTGTAAATAGTGATACTATATTAGTGTATTTTCTGAAGAAAAATCCACATCTAAGTGGACCTGCATAGTTCAAACTTGGGTTATTCAAGGATCAGCTGTATTTTGTTTTTCATTCTGCTGCTGGTGGGCATTTTAGTAATTTTTGGTTTAGGGTGACTAAGACTGTTCTCAATTTTCCACTAAATGTCTTCTAGTGAATGTGTGTTCTCATTTCTGTTTGATGTACCTAGTGGAATTTTTAAGTTATAGGCTATGTATACATGTAGTTTTAGTAGATAACTGTCAAATTTTTTTGAAGGGGTTGTATCAATTTTAATTATACTACTTAATATCTTACAGTTTAGTCCCTGGTAGAACAAGTTCTTTGGAAAGAGAGACGTTTCTTTCAGAAAATGAAATTTTCTTGGTGATTCTTACATCTTTGAGCTTCAGAATATACTTTCATTAAATTGACTTGGGGTAAATTTGTGTTATTTTGGAATTAAGGGATACTCTTTGTTTATTCGTCTGTGAATTGCATTTGGAACTAGTTAGAATCCTTTGTCAGGCCATGAGCTTCACTCTTTTTCTTCCACCCTTGTGCGCTGGAGGTGTGGAGGCAAGAAAACTGTCCCCAATATGATGAAAGTAAACATGAAGGAAAACTTAAGATAGAAATTAATATAGTATTAGGAATATATAGTAAATTATTATTTACAGAAGAGATTAGAGAATTGTGTGGTACAGTATTTAAAATGAGTATTTTTTAATAGGGCATAATAGGTGAGTGGGAGATAAAGGTTAGTAAAAGAGAAGTATTTTGGGGTAAAGTGTTGTGAGAAACAAAAGCATTGAAGCCAGAAATACAGATGACTAGTAAGCAACAGTTAGAAATGGACATGGAACAACAGCCTGGTTCCAAATAGGGAAAGGAGTACGTCAAGGCTGTATACTGTCACCCTGCTTATTTAACTTCTACGCAGAGTACATCATGAGAAACGCTGGGCTGGAAGAAACACAAGCTGGAATCAAGATTGCCGGGAGAAATATCAATAACCTCAGATATGCAGATGACACCACCCTTATGGCAAAAAGTGAAGAACTAAAGAGCCTCTTGATGAAAGTGAAAGAGGAGAGTGAAAAAGTTGGCTTAAAGCTCAACATTCAGAAAACGAAGATCATGGCATCTGGTCCTATCACTTCATGGGAAATAGATGGGGAAACAGTGGAAACAGTGTCAGATTTTATTTTTGGGCTCCAGAATCACTGCAGATGGTGACTGTAGCCATGAAATTAAAAGATGCTTACTCCTTAGAAGGAAAGTTATGACCAACCTAGACAGTATATTCAAAAGCAGAGACATTACTTTGCCAACAAAGATCCGTCTAGTCAAGGCTATGGTTTTTCCATTGGTCATGTATGGATGTGAGAATTGGACCATAAAGAAAGCTGAGCTCTGAAGAATTGATGCTTTTGAACTGTGGTGTTGGAGAAGACTCTTAAGAGTCCCTTGGACTGCAAAGACATCAGAACAGTCAATCCTAAAGGAAATCAACTGTGAATATTCATTAGTGCTGAAGCTAAAGCTGCAGTACTTTGGCCACCTGATGAGAAGAGCCAACTCATTGGCGAGGACCCTGATGCTGGGAAAGATTGAGGGCAAGGGGGCAACAGAGAATGAGGTGGTTGGATGGCATCACTTACTCAATGGACATGAGCTTGAATGAGCTCCAGGAGATATGAGGGAGAGGGAAGCCTCGTGTGGGTGGGGCACAAAGAGTTGGACGCAACTTAATGACTAATCAACAATGGAAGGAAAAAACATGTTCTTTAGAATCAGACAACTTAATGTTAACTTTATACTTACTAGTTAAGTGACCTAAAGCAAGTCACCTAAAAGGAAATATTCCTCTTTTGTAAGATGTTTATCCTGAGAAGTATATTTTGTGATCATTTTCAAGCAGTGGAAGTATAAAAACAAATTATATGTGTGTTCTCGAAAAGTGTGGTCTAGTCTGAGAGAAGAGGCTGGACTGGCAGATTTTTTTCCGAATCGTGTACAGTTTCATCTGAAGTGCTACTCTGGAACAAAACCAACAACAGAATAATTGGGGGAAGTGTTGGAGTGGGGGGAAATTTCTGAGATAGAATTGATAGCAGTGGGTGAGTTTGTTGTACTGAAAAGGGCTTCTCTTTAGAATATGACTCAGTTTTCTAATTTGTATGACTGGAGTGGTAGTGGTATCATTACTTCTTAATATGTCTGGGATAAACATTATTCATGCCTCAGTGTTCAGTTTATTTCATGCCTCAGTGCTCAATTTATATGTTACTTTATAAAGAACATCTTTACTTTTTCCCAGACTTGAGTCAGAATATTTGTGCACTTAATGTTGTGGTTTCTTCTTCACAACACTTAACTGTGCATTGCAGTTACCTACTTTATTGTGTTTTCTATTGTTTGTGCCCATTTCCCTCGTTACATGGGAATAAGAGCAAGTCTAGTTTCCAATTCTGGGGAACAGGTCACTAAAACTTTATTTATAGACTGAATTTTGAATTTTTTTAATTTTTAAAATTAATTAATTTTAATTGGAGGCTAATTACTTTACAATATTCATAGTGGTTTTTCCATACATTGACATGAATCAGCCACGGGTGTACATGTGTCCCCCGTCATGAACCCCCCGTCCCACCTTCCTCCCCATATCCCTCAGGTTTGTCCTAGTGCACCAGCTTTGAGTACCCTTCTTCATGCATTGAACTTGGACTGGCAGTCTGTTTCACATTTGGTAATATACATGTTTCAATGCTGTTCTCTCAAATCATCCTACCCTTGCCTTCTCCCACAGAGTCCAAAAGTCTGTTCTTTATATCTGTGTAAGAGCATGTCTAGTTTCCTTACCAGTATGTCTTCATCCACTTGTAGACCTTCAAACATATTTTAAAATTCAGGCTATAATTGACATATAACATTGTATTAGCTTTAGGTAGTAGACATTCTTAATGGTCTTTAGTATCAAACTGTACAGTGGTTGGGCTAAACAAAAACGAGGAGGGAAATAAAGCATGGCACCATTTTCTCTCAATTTTCACCTTTTTTTTTTTTAACCATTTTTCTTATAATCTGTAATTAGTAGGACAGCAAGAGTAGGAAGAGGAGGCACATCAAGATGGAGTGAGTTTTTTTTTAATAATTGAGTTTGATTTTATATGCTAGTGAAGCATCCCAAGTGCATGTGTACCATTGGTAACTGAGAGTAGCAGGCTTATGACTCAAGAGTTCAAGGCTTAAAAGGTGTAAGGGCTCTTAAGATGTAAGGGATCTTAAAAGATGTTGCAGCTGCTGCTAAGTTGCTTCAGTTGTATCTGACTCTGTGCGACCCCATAGACAGCAGCCCACCAGGCTCTGCCTTCCCTGGGATTCTCCAGGCAAGAATACTGGAGTTGTTTGCCATTTCCTTCTCCAATGCATGAAAGTAAAAAATGAAAGTGAAGTCACTCAGTCCTTAGCGACCCCATGGACTGCAGCCTACCAGGCTCCTTTGTTCATGGGATTTGGCAGGCAAGAGTACTGTAGTGGGTTGCCATTGCCTTCTCCCTAAAAGATGTTAGGGCATCCTAAGTATATAGAGAGGTGATAGAGGAACAGGTGCTGACCTTGTCCAGAAAATTAATTTAACCTAAATTAAATAGCGCCTTTTCTTACGTTAAGAAAAGGGCTACTGGTGGGAACTTAGAGGCTGTGGTTGGGGAGTAGGAAAATGAACTAGCAGAAGACTTAGTTCCAGTCAGAGTTAGAACACTGACAGGTACAGCATTATGGAAGCCAGGAGGCTTGAGAAATGGTTAGCATTGTGAAATACTGCAGAGAAAAAGTAGTATTAAGAGGTCATAAGATGTAGGACATATGAGAATGATAATGACTTTTATAAGAAAACTTTCAGTATGGGAAAAATTTTGTATGTTAGCATCTGAGGTAATGGTCTTTCTGGTGGTTAAAGGAAGGTAATGGTACTGTAAAGTGTTAATGGAGTTGAGGGAATTATGATGGAAGTACTATAAGAAAGTAATATTTTAAAATTTTAGCTTAACTGCAGAGTGAACTAGAATGAGAACCTAAAGGCAGGAAGATTTATGCAAGAAAATTACTGGGAACACTCTTTTGTTGAGAAATTTACAAATGTACAAAGCTGAATGAGTTTGTCAAAAAGTAGCTTTCCCATAAATTTAAGACACTGCAAGCATGGCATAAATGAGAACAGGATTGCTAAGTGGACATAATGAAAAAGTGATAGAAAAAGTAGCCTGGAAATTTAGTTTGTCCCAGGGTTACAGGGAGGTGAAGGAAATAGGCTATTGGAGAGGAGATACAAGACATGATAGATGTATTAATAATATATATGCACCTGTGTATAGGGAGAAAAAGTGAGATTAGGCAGATGGACTGTTTAAAGGATAAATGAAAATGATAGCAGGACAGGTGGATATAGATTCATATTGACATTTCTTATTTTTAGATGCATTTTTTATTTGATTTATACTGAACCCTCTGTTGAATACAAAGAAAATAAAGGCACTAGGTGTGGTGTAAAAGTGCTAATGGTTAAATGTACAGAGTGCAACTAGCATTTTTGGTGTTTACAGTTTCTGTTACTTATCCTATATCTTCATAGATTTGGTATATTTCTTCGATGATTATGTGTTCCTAATCTTCTAAGACAAAGTATCTCAAAGTGGGGTATGCATATCACATGAAATGTGTGTTTAAAATATAGATTCCTATATCCCCATTTTATGTACTGAATCATAGTCTCTGGAGGTTGAGATCAAGTAAGTATCTGCATTTTTTTTTTTTTTTACAGATTCCTTAGGTGATTGTATTATAGAAGAGAGTTTTGAAACTGTCTGTTAAGGTCTTAACATTTGATTAATTTTAAAAGCAGTAATTATATGCTGCTAAATCACTTCAGTGGTTTCTGACTCTGTACGACCCCATGGACTGTAGCCCACCAGGCTCCTCTGTCCCTGGGATTCTCCAGGCAAGGACACTGGAGTGGGTTGCCATTTCCTTCTCCAATTATATGCAGTATATTCATTTTCTGACAACAACCTTTAGGATGCTGGGTGGGTTTCCTGACTTGGTGGGGAACTTGGTTTCTTCATATGTAGTAAAAGGAAATGTATTTTTAAAAAAAAACTTCAGTTCTGTTCAACTGAGATATGTTCTGATTGTGTACAAATGAGATAAGAATTTACAGTGATTATTTGGATTCATGCTGAAACTTACAGCCTTCAAAATTTGTTTTTTGATAAGAGAGAGGTTTTGATAGATTAAATGTTTGATTTAAAAAATAATAATTGCTACCATACATTGAGGCCCTATTATGTTCCAGACAAGATTGTCTTACATACTTTAAAAATATTGTCACTAATATAACAACCTGACACCTAAGACTTACAGGACACTCCCAAGCTGCTACTCTGGGAGGTGGCTGGCCCGATGCTCCTGTATGTACCTAACATAACAGATGCTCAGCATATAGAATTTAGTTAAAGCTTAACTGCTATAGGTATCTGAAGGAATTCGAGACACGTACTTAAACAGTTGTCATGTATTTTCAGCCCTGTTGGAGAGAGATAGGAGTAAGGAAATGAAGAGCAGTAAACTCTGTGGCTGAAAATGGGCATCATGGTTCTGCCCGCTGGAAGCACTCAGGCCACAGGGCCTGCCTCACTACCTGTCCATACATCCTGGCAGCAGCACTTAGGGGTGTTTGTCTCTTGATATGTTTTGAATATTCACAGATATCACAAATGAGTTTGCTTCTGTAATTTTAGAGCAATTATTTTTCTTTGAAAGTTGTCTATTCAGTTGTCTGTGTAAAAGAATTGAGTGAGGTGTTTTATGTTTTAGGTTAAAAATCTGTAAGAGCCTGATATTAGAATTCACCAGCTCCTCAGAAGTTTGGAGAAATATGGTATGTTTCTGTTTTATTTTTTGAAAGTCAAAATTGCATGAATATCTTAATGTCATGATTAGAATAGTGATGTATTTGGCAGTTTTGGATGACTGCCATTTTTAAAGGATTATTCTGCTAGGTGCTAAATCACTGTGCTGCCAGGTAGACTGTGTGAGGGCTCCAGGTGGGATTTGGAAAGAAATTTAGAAGAGGTTAGTGTGCTATCAGGGGTAAAATAATTGCATAAGAAGATTGAGGGGGCGAGTTTGGCTGTTAGGCTATGAGTTAATAATAGCGTCCATTTATTGGGCTTTTTCTGTGTGCCAGACACTGTTTTGAACAAAATACATGTTTGTTCATCCACATGACAGACTTCTGAAATAGGTACCACTGTTACCTTAGTTCTGTATATTGGGAAACGGGCTTGGAGTGGTTAAGAAACTTGCCCAAGATTTTCCACTAAGGGATCAAACAAGGCCTTGTATCCAGACTGACTCTGGGAGCTGTTTACTCTATTGAGCACTGGACTATGAAAAAGGAAGTCTAGAAGAGTAAATTTGCCTCAGTATTTTTCACAGAACATGTAGCTCTGTAATGAATTAATTCATTTCAGTTAATCAATTTAAAGGTGTTTTGACTTTTTCATTTTTATGTTTTACAGGTTGGAAAGTTAGACTTGGATCTTTTAAATCCACATACACTATTAGTCTTATGAAGACTCCAGAGGAAATACTATTCATTTCAGGGGCTGCATTACCTCTTTTCCAAATGACCTCAAGAATCTTCTAGGTTGTTATTAGGAAGCATGTAACATGATAGGAAAATCTAGGAAATTTGATATCTTTCAGGGATTATAAATCCCACATATTTCGGCATACCTCAGAGGTATTTCAGGTTTATTTCTAGACTACTGCAGTAAGGCAAATAAAGCTAATCAATCAGTGAAGTTTCTGGCTTTCTGCTGCCTATGAAAGTTATATTGACAGATGCTTACTACAGTCTATTAAGTGTGCTATATATAACATTATGTCTAAAAAATAGTGTACATACCGTAATTAAAAAATACTTTGTTGATTTTAAAAAAGTGCTCAACATCATCTGAGCCTTCAGTAAGTTGTTACAGTAATATCAAAAGTTACTGATCATAAATCACCATGGCAAATATAATTATGAGGAAAAAATGTGAAATATTGCAAGAATTAACCAAAATGTGACACAGAGACATGAAGTGAGCAAATGCTGTTGGAAAGATGGCACCTGTAGACTTGCTAGAGGCAGGCTGCCACAAACCTTCAGTTTGTCAAAGATGACACACGTTATTTGTGAAGTGCAATAAGATGAAGTATGTCTCTATTGAAGCCTGCGAAAGTTACTTACGTATTCTTTGGCCAGCTCTTAGCGTTATCTGAATTTGAAGCCCAAGTTCATAAGCTGCAGAGTTATGGGTTCAAGCATTGATGTTTCATCCCTTAAATATTCTCAGATAGCTTCCTATTTTATAAATGTCAAGGGTCTTTTGTTTCTGTCTCCTAATTTTCTTATCTTTCCTTAGATCACTTTTCAGATTTGGCCTGGATATGTAGTTTGGTAGGGAAATCATCCGGAGGAAAAACTAGTGCAGGGCATGAAATTGAATGTTAGTGGATTTATGACTAATAAGGAGAATATAATATTTGTGAAATACCCAAGGAGTTTCTGCTACTGTTAGATTATCCTATGGAATAAGTAGGAATAGACTTGGGGGGGTGTGTGTGTGTGTGTGTGTGTGTGTGTGTGTGTGTGTGTGTGTGTGTGTGTGTGTGATAACTGTTGCATTAAGCATTTGACTACCTGGAAAACTCTATTACTATTAGTCCCATTTAAACTATTGTAATTGTAGATTCTCAGTTTATATTTTAAATCTTTGCTTACTTACATATATTTAAATCATGAGGCTCTAGAGCAAAACTAAACAAAATCACAAAATACTAATTCTGGTTAGGAAGTCAATATACCTAGGTTTTAGTCCTAGGCCTGGCTTCAACACTAATACTAAAATCTTGGGCAAGTCAATTAATCACTCTAAGGCTGCTTTGTTTTTCTGTTTTTTAAAATTCTTTCTATCGTACCTACTCGTTATAGGTTAGAGCCAAAGTTGTTTTGAGATTTAAGATACTATTGACCAAAGTGCTTTTGTAAACTGTGACACTTCATAAAAGTACAAGATTATTGTCATGTTTTCTCAAGTGAAGAAATAATTGAAGGAAAAAATGCTGAAAAATAGTCTTTGAAAGCATTTCTGTAGTTATTCTTCTGATGAATGTTGACACCTAATTTGAACCTGTGAAGATTTTTTTTTTGAACAATGAATTGAGTTTATAAAGTGTTCTAACTAAAGATTTGTTTAATTTATTAGAGTTATTAAACCTACGCTCAGATCAAGTTAGCAGCTAGACTGGTGTGACAACCTGTTTTTAATCAGTGACTCAAAGCTGTGATCACCCTGATGTCACCGAATGGCCACAGCTTGTAAAAGGTAATTTTGAATGTTATTTTACAGCCTTTAAAAGGCTGCCATTGTAAAATACATGCTGTTAAAAAAGGAAGAAAATGTATAATTGACAGGGATACTGAGTGCCAAGAATAGTGGACCTACGAGTTGACCTGCTTCTCCATTTAATCTTCCTAAAATACTTTATGCCTTTTCCCAGACTTATCTGTATGAATAAATAGCAAAGTATTTCTAAAAATTTCCAAGTTTTTACATAAAGATTTTATCATGAAGATTAAAAAACTATGAAAAAGTCTTAATATACATTTTAAAGCATGCTTTTCATGTGGTGAGAGTTTTGATGACACTGGTATACTGTTGTTCCAGAGAGTTACAGTGGAAGTTAAAGGAGGGGCTTGCAGTCCAGAGAAGCTGCATCTCATAAAAATCTCTCTTCTGATTTGTTTTTCTGACAAACTTTAGGTTAACCTAAGTCAGTACTTTTGGGTTTTTTCGTTTGATTTGTGTCCTCAATTTGGTAAAATTACAGCTGACTCAATGGATATGAGCTTGAGAAAGCTCCAGAAGATGATGGACAGGGAAGCCTGGTGTGCTGCATGCAGTCCATGGGGTTGCAAAGAGTTGGACACGACTGAGCAGCTGAACAACCAGATCCTTACTTCCCATCATTTGACAGTAAAGAATAAAGACTCTTCAGAGTCTAAATTAAAGCTTGGGAACTATTGTTAGATCTTAGGTATTTTATTTATTTATTGGAGTTTTGGAATCCACCCCCCAAACTTTAAACTTATTTTGTATTTGGGTGTAGCCAGTTAACAGTGTGGTGGGAGTTTCAGGTGAACAGCAAAAGGGCTTAGCCATACATAGACATATATCTGTTCTCCCCCAGATCTTATGTACTTTATAATTTTGAGTGTTTGCATCCTAACTTTAGAGTACTCTTTGGTAAATTATTTAGTCTATTACAGACAAGAATACAATAAGCAGAATGACTAGAAATTTATACAGGCAGATACTATTACCTATTACTCACTTTAAAAAAAAGTGCTTTTTTTAGTTCAGTGTTTATTCTTAACCTTTTTCTTGATTAAAAAACAATTTCCGTTTTGAGAGAAAAACAAATGCACTATGTTTAAGAGTCTTAAGGTAGATTGTTTTAAGGTAATCTTCAATTTATATTGTTCTTTTTCTCTTCTTGAATTGGTTTAAATTACTTGGTTTGACTTTAAAGTGGTTTTGGTAGTTACATTAATATATGTTAATATTAAATGATGCTAATTATTTACATATTCTCTTGTTTAGGGAACAGACTTTGGAAATTACAGTGTAGATACCATTTGATGTATTTAATCTCTATTCCATTTCAGAATCTCAAAACTTTACAATAATTACAAATTGTACTTCTGAGACTTGGATTTGTGTTTCATCTTGCTTGCATCTTACCTTTTTGTAGTAGTAGTTTAATATCCCTGTCAATGTGTCCTCAGTTTTCCCCCTCCTCTCTTTCCCTGTTAATTTTGAAAATTTTGCCGCCTACGTGTTTAAAAGCTTCTAATCTGCCTCTCTTCCCTTAGAGCCAGCAGGTTTATTTTTTGTTTTGCAAGCCTGCTCTGCCTCCTTACAGTATGACATCTGATGCTGGAGGGTCGGTCGCACTTTCAAAAATGAGTCAGCTGGTACATGGGGTTATCATCACTTTTTAGCTCTTCTGTCTGAGAGATACAAGTTTGGAAGCAATCTTGGGGTACTTACCCACAAGGCTGGTGGAAACCAGGTGTGTCACAAAGGTGATTTGTTTGCTCCCTGGGGAGAGGGTGGAGTGAAATTTTTGCATTTGTGTCATTGCCAAGTCACTGCCACCTCCAGCATGCCCCAGGTTTTAGTTCTAATATCATTTTGTGCATAATTGAAAATGTGAATATACTGCAAAGAAGATCTAAAATAAATATTTGAGCTGCTGGACTCTTACATTTTTTTGCATTCTTTTCCTTGGACCACTGCAATGAGGAATAATTTTGAAAGTGATAAAAAATGAGTTTTTAAAACTGAGAAATATTGGAAACAGATTATTTCTTTTCTGGTGGCTCTGAGTTTAAGATTCTTTTGTTAAAAGTTGTTTGGAATTTGAAGTCTCAAGTCAGTGATAAATTTACAAATCAAGTCCTTGTAATATCAGTTTGAAAATTTAGCTTTTGACCTCTAAAAATATTTTACCTATTCTGTGAATTGAAAGTGTTGAAATCAGTATTATGCTGATTCACCTTAATATATGTTGACTGATGCTGGTTATAAAAGTGAATAGAGTAATAGGAATTTATTTTTTTAACATGTTGGGTAGGGTAGGCAGAATTGGTTCATGCCCCAGAATGAAAATAAAAGATTTCTTACTGTCTTAGAATTTTGAATATTTCTATTTAACATAGCAGCAGTATATTGAAAAAGCAGAAAAAACTGCAACTGTTTATAGCTGAAGTCATTCATAGTTATCCACAGCAAGATTTTTAATGCCCTGGAATACAGTTGACAGGTACACATGCTGCCAGTGTATTTTCAGGGAAAGCTACTTTCGTTGAAATAAAGTAATCATGATCAGAATGGTAAATCAGACTTTAGTCTCTCAAAATTCATGAGGCTATTAGGTTTAAGTTTGTATTATCTACAGCAGAGATTGGCAGACCTTTTTTAAAGGGCCAGGTAATTATTTTAGGCTTTGTGGGCCACGCGTCTGTAAGTTTCTCAGCTCTGCTCTTGTAGTATACAAGCAGCCATAGACAGTATGTAAATGAATGACCATGCTTCTGTGCCAGAACACGTTCACAAAAATAGGCGGCTGACCCAGGCCTTAGTTTGTCATCCCAGGCAGTAGTTTGCTGATACTTTATCTAAAGTTTGGGAACATGAATACCAGTGAATACCTTTGATATTGTGAATAACTGATACTTGGCTGTAGACGGTTTCATAGTTGTATGTTTTTATTATAAATATTTGACTTTGTAAATAATTATGATTTGTTACATTGGTTTGTACATTGGTACCTAAATAGTATTTAGTTTCCTTTCCTTAAAAAAATGAACTGAGTTTTTATTAGTCTAGCCCTTACAATAAATGTGTTGTATGGCAATCTGATCTGACCACTTTTTTCTCATGTTGAACTTTTAAAATTGTTAATCCATTAAATCTTGGTTTCAAATTTGTCTTCCAAAATAAAATGTTTGCTCCTTTTAGAAATATGGAATATTTTGCTTAACTTTTCTCAATTGCATTTTACAGATCATCAGGAGAACCTCAATCTGACGACATTGAAGCTAGCCGAATGTAAGTGTACTTGGTTGAGGCTGTGGTGTCTGAGTTGCTCTAGATTGCTTCAAAGCAATTTAAATGGTATCACATTTTTTGAAAACAATTTCCAGTTAAAGAGAGTAATACTTTAGAAAGTAAATTGGAAGATAGGACTACACATGTCTCATTTTCCCTACCAAATAAAAACCTCTAAATCTTGGTAACATATTACTAGATTTTCACTTCTAGATAGATAATTGCACACCCTGGATTCTTACGTATTTTTGCTCCCCTATAAGTTTTATTAGTCTGTTCAGTGTGAAAGACCCAGAAGCACATCCTTTCATCCATAGTGGTAGAAGGATTCCAGGATGGAACATGAACATAAAGAAGTACCAGTGTACTCAGGTACCTTGATGCAATAGGGACCTAATCCACATGGCAGAAAACAGGGGTGATCAGGGAAGGCTAAGTTCAGTCTTGAAGTGAGACTGGGAGTTAGCTAGCACATTCTAGGCTGAAGCATGAGCACTTAGCAAAGCTGCATAGTAAATGTAGGAAACAGGAGGCAGTTGAGGATTTTTAGATTATAGACTAACTGAAAGGTGGGAAATTAAAGGAGATGAGACTGGATAAAAAGGACTAGGTGCTTGCATGCTATGTGAACGGCCTTGGCCTGTCTCTCATAGGTATTTGGGAGTTAGTAAAGAATTTGCTAAAGTGGGATAACCTTGTTAAATATATATATTTTTAGTAACTTTGCTGGCAAGGAAACGGGATTGAAGATAAATCATATGGTAGGATGACCAAGTTTTAGTCAATGAAAACCTAAATAAGGGCAATAGTATATTAGGAATTCAAGATAAAATTTTCTGGTTTAAAGAAAAGTATTTAGAAAGTAAAGTAGGTAAGACTTCAGTGATTAGTTGTGAGAATATAAGAAGTTTAAAATAACTAGAGATGGTGATTATTGAAGCAGGGCTTTAAGGTATTAACGGTTGGAATGAAAAATATAGGTATAGGGATTTCTCTTGAATAAGAGCAAAGACCCTTACAAATCTAGAAGAGGGAGGTAAGGATGAATATGTGATATTAAATGTATTGGTAGGTAGGAATGGGGAAGTCAAAGCCATTGTACCTAAACTGTCAATTTTCTTAGTAAATTAGGTCAGCTACACCACTATGTGCTTCTGGAAGAAGTGGTTTCATTGTGGATTAAGCTTGGGACATACAGACTTAAACAGCAGATTTTTTTCCTGAAAATTGTGAAAAATCCTTTAGAATGATATACATTGTGCATCTCCAAGAAGGAATTATAAAATAAATTTTTCAAACATATGTGTCCATGTAACTTAATTTTTGTCTAATTTAGTGGTAATTAGTTACATCTATATTATTGTGCAGTGATGGCCACCATCATCTCTGTAACTCTTTTCATCTTGCAAAACTGAAACTGTTGTCAGTTAAAAAAAAATGACTCCCCATTTACTCTTCTCTCTAGACCCTGGCAATCATCATTCTACTTTCTTTGATTTGGACAACAATACCTCATATACTCTTGAGTGCCCACAGTATTTGTCTTTTTGTGATTGGCTTATTTTACTTACATAGCATGATATCAGGGTTCATCCGTGTTACAGTGTATGTCAGAATTTTCTTCCCTTTTAGGAACTGAATAATCTGTTGTATGTATATAACATTTCATTTATCCATTTATCTGCCGATGGACACCGGTTGCTTTTGTTTTAGCTATTGGGAATAATCTTGCAATGTATGAATACCTCTTAAGACCCTGCTTTTATTTCTTTGGTTATATGCCCAGAAGTCAGATTGCTGGATCATATGATAGTCCTATTTTTAGTTTTTGCACAAGGAACCTTCATACTGTTTTCTAGAGTGGCTGTATCACTTTAACATTTTGACCACATAATGCACAAAGGTTATAATTCCATACATTCTCAACCTTTGTAATTACCTGGGGTTTTTTTTTCCTTCACTGTAAGCCATCCTAATGGGAGCACGGGTATATCTCTTTATATTTTTTTGACCATGTAACTTTTTAAGAAACATTTTAAAGTAGTTTTTGTGGAACTCAGAGTTCGGTGAGGGGGTTTGAAAAGACTGAAAACTTGGAAAGTTCTTGGGGAAAATGGGTGAAGTGGACCAGATATTGAGAGTTTCATGCTAACAGAGTACTCAGCTAAGATTAATTTATCCATACTTGCAGTTTGGTGACTCTTCTGTAATAGCCAGAAGATGCATGGTGTTTCACCGTTGTCTATTAGAGCAGATGGGAGTGGCATGTATGTAGAGTGTTAACATTGGAGTAGTTGAATTTACATGTTATCGGTGATGGCCAGTGTTGGAAAGGTTGTGGTGCCAGATGAAGATGTTGGGTTGGTTACAAAATGCATGATGGGTCAAAAAGATAGTTTCAGTTTAAGTGAAACTCTTACAAGCATAGATGATGATGATCAGAGCCTAAGGTAGTGATTGGGTGAAACTGAGAGGAGATGAGGGACCTTCAAGTTAAGAAAGTCAAGTATTTTGGGGGCTCAAGGGTTGGGATAGATCATGCATACAGGCATTGAAGTCACAATGCCAGTGATATAACTGGGGCAAAATAGAGGCTTTAGTATATGGGTGCAATTTACCAGAAGGTTTCTAAGTATAAGTTGTGTTTGTGTGTATGTGTGTTTTTTTAGTAAGATTTCTTCTACCTTAAGCTGTGTCTTGATTTACAAAATAGGTGATGAAGGATTCTTGTTTTAATCTAAGAATTAACTAGTGTGTTTTATTAATGGCAACGTCTTACGTTTATTAAAGCATGATTCTTTTTACCACTTTGAGATATATTTGCATTTGGTATCCTTTAGGAAACACCTTGAGTACATTGTAAATAACTATAAAAAATTAAAGAATATGCTTGTTTTTAGAAATTCCTAGTGTCACCCATTTCCTAGAGCACAGAAAAACATAGTTTTTAACAGCTGCATGCTAATTTATAGTTTAGCCTCAAAATAGAACTGACACAATAACCCAGATCTTTTTATTCAATTATATAATATACTTGGATTTTGTTTAAAATCTGCATACCATGTAGTAGTCTTTTTCACATACTAATTTAGACTCTTTAATTTTCTTAATGATTTCAAAGCAATCCTAGTAACTTCTTGTCTTTGGTAGTTACTCTGCAACCTTAACTCTTAACACTTCGGCTATGTTTTTAGGTATATAATTAAGACTGTAAAGGGAACCAAGGGTAAGTGTATCAAGTGATTTATGGTTCAGTATTTGGAAATCCTATTTTTTTTCTAAATGTTGGCGTGACCAAGGTCTTAGTCCTCTGGCCATTATTATCTATTACCTATATGAAGAACTTCATAGGGCTTCCCTGGTAGCTCAGCTGGTAAAGTATCCACCTGCAATGCAGGAGAGCCTGGTTTGATTTCCTGGGTCAGGAAGTTCCCCTGGAAAAGGGATTGGCTACTCACTCCGGTATTCTTGGGCTTCCCTGGTGGCTCAGACAGTAAAGAATCTGCCTGTAATACAGGAGACCTTAGTTGGGAGGATCCCCTGGAGGAGGGCATGACAACCCACTCCAGTATTCTTGTCTGGAGAATCCCCATGGATGGAGGAGCCTGGCAGGCTATAGTCCATGGAGTCCAAAGAGTCGGACACCACTATGATGGACAACCATAATGTAAGTGTAAATAGCTAATTGTTATTGGATCAGAGATTGAAGTTATTAAACCCTGTTACTTACGCTCAAAACCTTTCAGTGGTCTCTTTCTCAGAGTAAAGTCCAAGGATCTACAAGGCTGTATGTGCTTCCTTTCACTTTTGTGACCTTTGTATTTTCTTTTGCCCATTTTTATCCTCAACTTGCTTTATGCTCTTGCCCTTAATGATTTGGTGTTCTTAAGATGTCTGCCTGTTTTCTGTGATTTTTCTCTCTGATAACCACATGGCTTCCTTTCTCATTTGCCTTAGAGCTCTCAAATGATCCTTATCAGAGAGACCTTCCTTGACCAACTTTCTTCAAAGAATGGTCATGTCCTGTTTTCCCTATTTCTTTTCCCATGCTGTATTTATCTTCATGGGATTTAATGTCATTTGACTGATTTCTTTGTTGTTTGGCTCATTTAATACCAGCATGGAAGTCTAATGTTCTTTAAATGTGTTATGGTGTGTTTTTTGGCCCAGAATGTGGTCTGTTCCATGTGAGTTTGAGAAGAATGTGTAATCTGCTGTTGTTGGATGAAATAGTCAAGAGATGTCAGTTGTATCCAGTTGATTGGTGGTGCTCTTGAGTTCAACTGTGCCCTTTATGATTTTCTGCCTGCTCCGTCTGCCCATTCCTGATAGAGAGGTATTGAAGTTTCCGACTATAGTAGTGGATTGCTCTAGTTTCTTTGTAGTTCTGTCACTTTTTGCCTGAAGTTATTTGATGCTCTGTTGTTTGGTGTATACACCTTAAGGATTTTGATATTATCTTGGAAAGCTGACCCATTTCTCCTTGTGTAATACCCCCTTTTAGCCCTGATAACTTACTTTATTTTATTTTTAATTGGAAAATAACTGCTTTACATTGTTGTACTGATTGTTGAATCAGCCCTTAAGTATGTATGAGTCCCCTCCCTCTTGAACCTCCCCAGCCCCACCCCCGTCCCACCCTGCTGAGTTGTCACAGAGCAGCTAGGAGTTGAGCTCACTGTAGCTCACAGCAGCTTCCCACTAGCTCCCTTTTACATATGACAATATATATGTTTCAGTGCTACTCTTTCAGTTTGTCCTACCCTCTCCCCCTGCTGTGTCCACAGATCTGCATCTCCATTCCTGCCCTGCAAATAGCTTCATTAATAACATGTTTCTAGATTTCCATATATATGCTTTAATATATATTTGTTTTTCTCTTAATGACCTAATATATATTAACTTTGTCTTAGTGACTTTACTCTGTGTAACAGGTTCTAGGTTCATCCACTTCACTATAACTGACTGAAATTCATTCCTTTTTATGAAAGTGAAAGTGAAGTCGCTCAGTCGTGTCCGACTCTTTGCCACCCCGTGGACTGTAGCCTAACAGGCTTCTTTGTCCATGGGATTCTCTAGGCAAGAATGCTGGAGTGGGTTACCATTTCCTTCTCCAGGGGATCTTCCCGACCCAGGGATCGAACTCGGGTCTCCCGCATCAGAGGCAGACGCTTTAACCTCTGTGCCACCAGGGAACTATTTTATGTGTACCACAACTTCTTTATCCATTCATCTGTTGATGGACATCTAGATTTCTTCCATGTACTACCTGTTATGAATACTGTTGGAATGAACATTGGTGTACATGTATCTTTTTAAATTATGGTCTTCTCAGGGCATATGTGCAGTGGTGGGATTGCTGAATCATATGGTAGTTTTATTCCTAGTTTATTAAGAAATCCTATTCTTCATAGTAGCTGTATCAATTCACATTCCTACTAATTGTGCCTCTCCAGCGTTGATTGTTTGAACATGGGCATTCTGACCGCTGTGAGGTGCATTACTCTAACTAATGAGTGATGTTGAGCATTTTTTCATGTTTATTGGCCATCTGTTTACCTTCTTTGGAGAAGTGTCTATTTAGATCTTCTGCGCATTTTTTGATTTGGGTTATTTGTTTTTCTGCTGTTGAGCTACATGAACTGCTTATATATTTCGGAGATAATCCTTGGTCAGTTCTTTCATTTGCAGTTATTCTCTCCTGTTCTGAAGGTTGTCTTTTCATCTTGTTCGTGGTTTCCTTTGCTGTGCCAAAACTTTTAATTAGGTTCCATTTGTTTATTTTTGTTTTCATTTCCATTATTCTTTATTCAAGGAGGTGTGGCCCTGCTAACTTTTCTTTGGAGTCTGCTCTGGCTGAAATTAATATAGCTACTCCTGCTTTCTTCTGATTATTATTAGCATGGTATATATTTTTCCTATTTAATTCATATGTGTCTTTATATATAAAGTACAGATGATGTATAATTGGGTCTTGTTTTTTGATCCTCTAACAATCAGTGGTGAAGAATCCACCTTTTAGTGCAGAAGACATAGGTTCGATCCCTTAGTCAGGAAGATGCCCTAGAGAAAGAAATGGCAACCCCTTCCAGTATTCTTGCCCAGGAAATCCAGAGGATCCAGGCAGACTTCAGTTGATGGGGTTGCAAAAGGGTCAGATACAACTTCGTGACTAAACAACAACGACACATACACATACATGAGTAGATACACACACACATGTACACATACATAAGTACTCATAAACCAAATACATAGTTGATATTACTTTAAACAACTTGTATGTCTTAGATTAGTTAAGATTAAGAAAAATAAAAGGTTTTCTTTTACTTTTCACTTACTTATCAGTGCTTGTCCTTAATGTAAATCTGAGGTCACAATCTGTATACCTTTCATTTATTTCTTTATCAGTACTCATCCTTTATGTAAATTTGAGGTTCCAATTTGTATCATTTTCCTTCTCTTTAGAGAATTTCTTCTAACATTCTTGGAAGGCAAGTGTGTGCTGACAACAAATTCCCTCAAGTTTTATTTGTCTGAGTCTTTATTTTTGCCTCACTCTTGAAGAAGAATTTCACAGGGTATAGAATTCTAGGTTGGTATTTTTTTCTTTCTCCATTCCCCCCATCCCCCTTAGTACTTAATGTATTTCATTTCACTCTCATGGTTTCTGAGGAGAAGTCAGATGTAATTCCTATTTTTGATATTTTGTAGATAAGGAATTTTCCTCCTCTGGCTTCTTTCAGATATTTTTTCTTTATCTTTGATTATCTGTAGTTTGAAAATGATATCCCTAAGTGTAGGGTTTTAGAGCGGGAATTTTTCCTGGTTGGTGTTTTTTGAGCTTCCTGGATCTATGGCTTGGTGTCTGATACTAATTTAGGGACATTTCTCAGTGATTGTTTCAGATATTTCTGATGGTCCTTTCTTTTCTAGTATTCTCATTATGTGTGTGTTACACTTTATAGTGCCCCACAGTTATTAGTCTTTGTTCTCCTTGCTTTTCAATTTTTGAAGATTCTGTTGATAATATCTAAGTTCAGAGATTCTTTTCTTAGTTGTTTCCAGTCTACTATTAAGCCCTCAAAAGACATTTAAAATTCTGTTACAGTGTTTTTGATCTCTAGGTTTGTTTGTTTTGGTTATTTCTTAGGATATCCATCTCTGCTTACATTTACATGCTGTCTACCTTATTCATTGAAAAGATCATATGGTTTTTCCTTTTTAGTCTACTGATATGGTGAATTACCAAGCCTGCAGTCCTGTGATAATTCAACTTTGTGTTAGTCACTCAGTCAGTTGGGTCAGATTCTTTGTGACTCCCATGAATTGTAGCCTGCCAGGCTCCTGTCTGTGAAATTCTTCAGGCAAGAACACTGGAGTGGATTCCCTTTCCTTCTCCAGGGGGTCTTCCCCACTCAGGGCTTGAAGCTGGGTATTCTGCATTGCAGGCAAAGCTTAGTAAATTATATATTAACTAGTTGGTTTAAATTCCTGGTATTATAATTCCAACATCTGTGCCATTTCTATGCTTGCTCTGTGGTTGCAAATAGTGTTTTTTGCCTTTTAGTATGCTTTGTATATGATTTCCCAAGTAAAAGGAATTGCTGTAATAGGCCGTCAGCATTGTGATAGTAAGATGTAAGCGGAAAGGAAGCATTTGATAATATCCCATCAGGGTAAAGTATTTTTGCCTGAGGACAGGCCTTGATAAGAAGAAAGGGCACTTCAGTTCAGTTCAGTTGCTCAGTTGTGTCCGACTCTTTGTGACCCCATGAATTGCAGCACACCAGGCCTCCCTGTCCATCACCAACTCCCAGAGTTCACTCAGACTCTTGTCCATCGAGTCAGTGATACCATCCAGCCATCTCACCCTCCGTCGTCCCCTTCTCCCTCCTGCCCCCCAATCCCTCCCAGCATCAGATCTTCCAATGAGTTAACTCTTCGCATGAGGTGGCCAAAGTACTGGAGTTTCAGCTTTAGCATCAGTCCTTCCAAAGAACACCCAGGACCAATCTTGTTTAGAATGGACTGGTTGGATCTCCTTGCAGTCCAAGGGACTCTCAAGAGGGCACTGGTATATCTCAAAATGGTTCCTTTCTCTGCCCCCTGCTAGAAGCATGAGAGGAGTTTTGTCAGTCCTGGCTCTGAGAACCTGCTCAAGCTCCTTGGGTAATTCTCATAAAAATTCTGGGGGCTCCCCTATGACTGGCCCCTCCCCTCTATGGAGTTTTTAACTCCAGATTTTCTTAAGGCCGAGCCTCTAGGAGTTTGTCACTTACAGTTAAGGTTTTTCTGTCCTGTCACAGGTTCCTGCTTGTGGATCTCTGCTTCAGTAAACTATGACTCCCTGTATTTGCCTGTCTCTCAGTATTAGGGACATTTGGTGTTATGCTTCTTCATTTAGGAATCTAAGAAAAGTTGTGGAGTCCTTTTGTCTCTTCATCTTTTTATTTGTTACTGGATTGGAGTAATTACTTTCTAGCTTGTGGAACCAGAAATCAGAAGTTGAGATGTAGCTTAGATGCTCTTTTGTCTGTGGAGTGGAAGAAAATATTTATATACAATTCCAAATTAAATATATGTATATAAAAACATTTTTGATTAAATAATGTTCTTGAAATACATTCTGAAGTAAAAGATACAAAATAAAGGTGTCTGTTCTGTTTCCAGGATTCCCTCCTGGGTTCTGGCACCGTGTTCTTGCTCTCTAGATTGAGCCTTTGTATGCACCTTTGTGTGCCTCTGATAAGTCTAAGGAACTGGGAGGTATCCTGATACCTGCTTCCCTTTATGGTTAAGTACTAGAAAAAATAGTTAATTGACATTGCTTTCTAGACAGTATCAGTAGAGAAACCTCACTGAGGTTCTGAAATTTGCTAGGTTCTGAGAACGTAAGTGTAGATAAATGGTCAGATCATGTGTCTCAGTGAGCTTACCATGTAATTAATAGGCACTTATTATAAAGTGTACTGAAAATAGGTACAGGTTACTGTGGGAACAGCAATCATGATCCTGAAATGATACTAAGCTGAATCTTTAAATAGAAAGAGATATGCTTCTGGTTTATGGTAGGGATGAATGCCTCTGACTGAGTCTTCTCAGAAGGCAGCGTGAGCACAGCCCTGCTATTTTGGTGAAGTACTCCAGTGAAGCAGTTTTTAGGATCAGTGCAAATTTGCATTTTATTTATTATATTGTACATGTGAAATGTTAGTGGGAATAGTTTATAGTCCTTCTAGAATACTTTGTGAGGATTAAAGGCCATAATGTGCAAAACCATTCACTATGTTAATGAATTTTTATTGTTTTTGTTATTTCAGCTCGTAACAGTACCTTCTACTCAGGTACCCATCCCAGAAAACCTAGGTATTCAGCTTTTTCTATTCATTACCTTTATGTATACATCTTTTAAATATTTTTTGCATCGGTTTCCTTTTCTTTCCTGCTACTTCTTCACTCTTTGTCTGGTCTCTAATAGTAGTCATTACCCAACTAGATTGCCTGCCTCCAGTTTTGCCAGTTTTGGTCCCAGTTTAAAACATGGAATTATCATAAAGACAGATTTGACTTAGTCATTGACTTAAAGCCCTTTAATGACTCCTGCTGCAGATGTTCTTATCTAGTGGTTTATGAAAAGTTTGTGAATATTTTGGAACTTCTTGCCAGAAGAAGTACATATGTATTTTTATGGCAAGAAAGTTACTGACCTTTGTCAGATTACTCCTCTGCTGGCTAAAATCTGAATTTCTTATCATATCTTAAAAATTCTCCCATAATCTGCCCTCTCCCTGCCTTTGCTTAGTCTTTGAGTCCTTCCTTGAACTTTATGCTATTGAACTGCATCTTGTGGTCTTAAGACCATGTTCTCAGGCTCTTCTGCCTTCACTCACTCATTTCTCTCTTATCAGAAACAATCTTCCCACCCTCTTTGTCATCTGTTCCCCAGTCATCCTTTGCAATTCATCTTGGCTAAATTGTCTCTTTTTATATTGCCATACCTCCTGAGTCCCTGTGATGTTAAAAATCTTCTGGGTTTCCCGTCACCCCCACCCTTTAAGCAATTCCCTCAAGAAAGAGCCCATAAAAATAGCCATAAGACCTGAAATAATAGTTCTGTTTTCTCAGGCAGAGTTTGAAATATACTTAAGACATTTGGAAGTCATCAGGTATTGCTAAAGCCTTGAAAGATGAAAGTCTCCAAAGAGAAACAGAAAAGAGAAAATGTTTAATGGCTTGTCCCTGGGGAGTATAGTGAAAGTGAAGTCCCTCAGTTGTGTCCGACTCTTTGAGACCCGTGGACTATAGCCCACCAAGCTCCTCTGTCCATGGGATTCTCTAGGCAAGAATACTGGAGTGGGTTGCCATTTCCTTCTCCAGAGGATCTTCCCGACCCAGGGATTGAACCCAGGTCTCCCATGTTGCAGGCAGACGCTTTAACCTCTGTACCACCAGGGAAACATTTGTAGATTAGGGAAGGGAAGTATCTGAAGAACAGCTAGAGAGAAAGGAAGTCAGGAAATAGTGTCCTGAAAGCCCATAGTCAGTAAATTCCAAAAGACCTAACATTTCTTATCAAGGTTACATAAATTTTATACACAATTTTAAGTTTGATATAGCCCCATTTGGCTATTGTTGCTTTTGTTGCCTATACCTTTGGTGTCATATCAAAAATTCATTGTCCAAATCTCATGTCCTTTATTCCCTTTTGTTTTCTTATAGGAGTTTTGTAGTTTCAGCTTGTCTATTTAGGTTGACCCATTTTGAGGTAACTTGTATATTGTATGGTATAAACTAAGGGGCCAGCTCCATTCTTTGTGTGGGGATACTCAGTTTTCCCAGCACCACTTGAAGAGACTGTTCTTTCCACATTGCATACCTTTGGTACCTTTGTTGAAGATCATTTGACTGTTAGGTTTTAAGGGTCTATTTCTGGATTCTGTGTTATGTTCCATTGGTTTGTATGTCTTGTCTTTATACCAGTACCATGCTGTTGTGGTTACTGTAGCTTTGTAAAGATGTTTTGAAATCAGGAATTGGGAGCCTCTGGCATTATTTTCTTTCTCAAGATTATTTTTGCTATTTGGCATACTTTGAGATTCCATATGAATTTTAGGATTGTTTTTGCCCATTTCTGAGAAAATATCATTGAGATTTTGATAGGGATTGAATTGAATCTTTAGATTTCTTTGGGTAGTATGGACCTTTTAACAGCACTTAGAGTTTTGCAGTCAATGATCACGGGATATTTGTGTCTTTAGTTTCTTTCAGCAGTGTATTGTCATTTTAAGTGTGCTAGTCTTTTGCCTCCCTCGGTCAGTCTGTCCATAAGAATTTTATTTTTGATGCTGATGTGGAGGGAATATTCTCTTAATTTCCTTTTCAAGTTGATCGTTGTTAGTTCATAGAAACAAAACTGATTTTTGCATCCTGCAACTTTACCAAATTCACTTATTAGTTCTAATAGTGTGTGTGTGTGTGTGTGTGTGTGTGTGTGTGTGTGTGTGTGTGTGTGTGATCTTTATGGTTTCCTGTGGGCAGAGATCATTTTGTTTCTTCTTTCCTATTTGGATGCTTTCATTGGTTTTACTTAACCTGAATACGCTGACTAGGATTGCCACAAATCCTGTGTTGGAAACAAATGATGAGAGTAGGCATCCTTGCCTTGTTCGTGGTCTTAGAGGTAAAGCTGTCAGTTTTTCACCATTGGGCGTGATACTGACTGTGGACTTTTATATGGCCTTTATTATGTTGAGGTAATTCCTTTTGTGTCTAGTTTGACTTTTTGTTATGATAGGGTGTTTGTCAAATGCTTTTTCTGTATCAGTTGAGATGATCATGTTACTTTTGTCCTTCATTTGGGCAGTTTGGTATATGACATTGACTGATTTTCATATGATGAAACATCCTTAACATTCCAGAAATAAATCCCACCTGGTGGTGGTGTATAATTTGAAAGTGTTGTCAGATTTTACTTCCTACTAATTTATTGATTTTCTCATCCATATTCATCAGGGTTATTGGTGTCTATTTTTCTTGTCTTATATGTCTCTCATTTTGGCATCAGGATTATCCTGGCCTCATAGGTAAATTTGGAAGGGTATCCTTCTCTTCATTTTTGGGGACAAGTTTGAGAAGGATTGGTGTTAATTCTTCTTTAAATCTTTGGTAGAATTCTCCAGTGAAACTATCTTCTCCTGGACTTTTGTAGAAATATATACTCATTTTTCTAAGGTTATTCAGCTCATTGGTGTATCTTCTTGTTAGTGGTCTCTTATGATGTTTTCTATTTTTGTGGCATCATTATAATTTATCTTCTCATTTCTGATTTTGAAAATTTGAGTTTTTCTTGGTTTAACAAATGATTTGATGATTTTCTTGAAATTCCCCCCCAAACAACTGTCATTGGTTAGTTTTTGTCTGTGCTCTATTTCATTTCTTTGTAATCTTCATTGTTTCCTTCCAACTTTGAATTAGTTTGTTTTTTTGGTTACTTGAGGTCTAAAATTAAGTTTTTGATTTGAGGTCTTTTCTCGTTTTTAATGTGGGTGTTTACCACTGTGAACTTCCCATGCTTCCTCTGCGTCCCATGCATTTTGGTATGCTGTATTTCATAGTTGTCTTTCAAGGTATTCTGTAATTTTTTTTTTTTTCTGATTTCTTCTTTGACCCATTGGTTGTTCAGACTATGTTGTTTAATTTTCGTAGTGGCTAGTTTCAAGTTTTCCTTTTAATTGTGATTTTTTGTTTCATTCTGTTGCAGTTGGGAAGGACACAGTATGATCACAATCTTCTGAAATTTTACTAAGATTGTTTTTTGGCGTGGCATGTGCTCTTCCCTAGAAAACATCTCATGTGCAATTGAGGAAATGTAGGTTCTGCTGTTGTTTTGTGCAACGTCTTTTGATTGTTAGGTCCATTTGGTCTGTTATAGTGTTCAAGTCCTTTGTCTCCCAAATGATTTTGTCAGGTAGATACATATACTATAGAAAGTGAGGTATTAAAATGTCCTACTATAATTGTTACTGTCTGTTTCTTCCTTCCATCTGTCAGTGTTTCCTTAATTTATTTCAGTGCTCTGCACATACATTTTTAGTTGTATCTTTCTGGTGAATTGATCATTTTTTTAAAATTATATGTTATGTCTGTTGTTTCTTAATGACGGTTTTTAACTTATAGGTCTTTATTCTCTCATATATTGTCTGCCTTCTTTCAGTTATCGTTTGCATAGTATGTTTTTCTTCATTGCACTTTCAGCTTGTGTATGTATGTCCTTGTATCGGTAAAGTGACTCTTTTGCATACAGCGTTTAGTTAGTGTCTTGCTGATCCTGTCCTTGAGGCCAGTTGTCCCACTGTATGTCACTGCACACTGCTCATTGAACCCATGGTAGACAAGGCACAAGTGGGGAAGCTGGACGAAAACTCAAGGAGCCGCAGGAACTGCAGACCCATTTATTCTTTATTCTCGTCTGGCTGGCGCAGCAGCCATAGCAGCAGAACTGCTGTGCTCTCTCTTATGGCTGGCCCCACGGGCACAGCCATGACGCAGCAGTAATGCCGCCGCTTTCTAGGTGGAGCTCACAAGTGCCAACAGCACAAAGTAGCCTGTGACCAAGCAGTGCCTCCTGACACACGTGCATAGTGTGGCCAGTGATCTCAGCTGCTGCATGCTCACTGTTTACACAACCTGGGGCAAGAGAGCCTGAACATGCCGTCTTGGCTAATTTACTCTCTGCCCCATGGTTGGGTTTTTTTTTTTTAATTTAGCCATTCTGTATCTTTTGATTAGGAGTTTAATCCATTAATATTTAAAGTAAGTGCTGATGGGAAAGGATTTACTATTGCCATCTTGCTAATTGTTTTTTGTATATAATTATTTTTTCCCTTTTTTCCTGTGAGATGTCTTCCTTTGTGGTTTCTTTCTTTTTTTTTTTTTTTCTTATCGTGACATGCTTTGATTCCTTTCTTTGTGCATTTTTTGTAAGTATTTTCTTTGTGTTTGTGTGCTAAGTCTTTCTGGTCGTGTCTGACTCTTTGTGGCCCCATGGACTGTAGCCTGCGAGGCTCCTCTGTGCATGGCATTCTCCAGGCAAGAATACTGGAGTGGGTAGCCATTCCCTTCTCCAGGGGATCTTCCCAACCCCGGGATTGAACCTGTGTTTCCTGTGGCTGCTATTACAGGCAGCTTCTTTACCACTGAGTCACTGGGGAAGCTGGTGTTCACCATTGTGTTCACCACAGTGATTACATAAAATCTTACAGTACTAGTGATGTATTTGAAACAACGATTTCAGTTGCATACAAAAACTTTACAGGTTTCTCCTTTTGTTATGACGCAAATCACACCTTTTTGTATTTCATATCCATTAACATATAGCTGAGTTTTTAAAAATACTTGATTTATTTGACTGTGTCAAGTGCTAGCTACAGCACTCAGAATGTTTGTTGCATCGTATCGGATCTTTAGTTGTGGTTCATGGACTCTAGTTGTGATGCGTGGGCTTAGTAGTTGTGGCACAAGAACTTCGTTGCTTGGCAACAGCTGGAATCTTAGTTTCCTAACCAGGGTTGAACCTGCATCCTCTGTCTTGTCAGGTGGTTTCTTAACCATTGGACTGCCAGAGAAGTCCTTATAGTTGAGTTTTTTTTTTTTTTTAATGTTGTTCTGTTTTAACTCTACCTGACTATAAAGTGATATACACATCACCATTGCAGTATTACAGGGTTCTGTGTTTGTCTATAAATTTACCTTTACCAGAAGGCTTTATATTTTCAGATGCTGTTTTGTTGTGTATCCTTTGCATTTCTTATAAAGCAGGTTTAATGGTGATGAACTAGCTCAGCTTTTTTTTATGCTAGGAGGTCTTTATATCTCCTTTGCATTTAAAGTCAGTTTTGCCAAATAATAGTGTTTTTGGTTGGAAGTTACTTATTTCCAGCACTGTGAATATCATCCTACTTTTTTCTAGCCTACAAGATTTCTGCTGATAAGTCTATTTATAGTCTTATGATAGCTTCCTTGTATGTGACCAGTTGTTTCTGTTTGGTTGCTTTCAGGATTCTCTCTTTTGCATCTTACTATGTGTCCCTTTGCTGCTGCTGCTAAGTTGCTTTAGTCGTGTCCAACTCTGTGCGACCCCATAGATGTCAACCCGCCAGGCTCCCTCGTCCCTGGGATTCTCTAGGCAAGAACACTGGAGTGGGTTGCCATTTCCTTCTCCAATGCATGAAAGTGAAGTCGCTCAGTTGTGTCCGACTCTTCATCCTAATTGGAGTCCTTTGAGCCTCTTAAAATTAGATGTCCATTTTCTTCCTCAGATTTGGGAGGCATTTGGCTATTAGTTTTTCATTTAGCTTGCTTCATTGTCTCTTCTCTAGCTGGTATTGCCCAGTGCATATCTTGGTCAGCTTCATGATATTCCATCCCGGAAGTCCCTTTGACTTTCTTCACTTTTCTTCTTCTTTTTTTTTTTTTTTTTGGCCTTTTCCATTCTGACTCAAGAATTTCAAAGACTCGCCCATCAAGTTCATTGATTTATTTTATTTTTTTTTTTACTTCTGCTTGATCAAATCTGCCATTGATCCCCTCTTGTGAATTTTCCAATTCAGTTATTATATACTTCAGCTCTAGAATTTTTGTTCGCTTCTTTTTTGTCTTTTCTTTTTGTTGATGTTCTCATTTTGTTCATGCATCATGATTTCATTTTAATTTGTAGAACCCGTATTTGTTTAAGGTCATTTTCTAGAACTTTATTTTGTTCATTTGACTGTGTTGTGATTCTGTTTTTTATGTTTCTTCTTGTTGTGGATTTTGCATTTGGAAAACACCTCTTCCATTCTTCATGGACTGGCTTCGTAGACGGGAGGATTACATCATTCAGCGTAATTAGAGAATCTTGGTACCTCTAAAATCTTTTAGGGGGTGCATCTTCTCTGGACTTGTCCTTGTAATTTCCCAATTGAAAGGGTTTATTATTGGTTGTTTTTATCAAGAGTGTATAGTCTTTTGCCCTCTCTTGTGTCTTTCTGTCTCACTTACGGGTCTCTGGGTCTACAGCAAGCCAGAGACCTGCCTTTTGTCTTCTCTCAGCATCCAGTGTATTCTGGGTCCAGTTCTCTGAGTTAGGCTAGACAGAAACTAGTCCCTTGTGCAGCCCCTTGAAAAACTGGAATGTTGGACATAATTCTCTCTCTCTGTCTCTTTTTTTCCCCCTTATCAGGGGTGATGCTGCAAGTTAGGCTTTTCATCACTATTGTGAACTCTGCTACTTGGGGAGAGGTTGAGGCAGTTGATATGGAATAACTTTTCTTACACATTTCTGGCTGGTTTAGTCTTTGAGTTTGCTGGGGGTACCTGCAGCTTTCTGCAGGTTTTGGAGCTCTCAAAAAGTTTTGGCGTCACATACAAGTCAGAGTTTCTGTGGGAGAATCTGTCTAGTGCTTCCTTTTTCTCTATCCTGACTCAGTTCTGGTTAGCTGGTTAGTTTTTTATCTTTTCTCAGATAATTTAGTCATTGTACAGTTCAGTTAATGGAGGAATATACCTATGGGTTCATTTATCATCTATACAAAACTAACTTTGATATATATTAAATAATCTTTAGTATAAATTAAAAGATGTCTTAATTTTTTTCATTGAAAGAACTCTAGGTGTTTTCTCAGCAGTGTATATTAAATCTATTAAGTTTTTAAATAACTTCAAGGCTTTCTGAGCTCCCTAACAAAAAATTATTTTATAGGTGATCCAGCTATCTAGAATTGCAAAATAGTCAGCCAGCTAGATTTTTATGACAGAAATTACAGCATATTGCCTGATCCATGGTAGACACTCAAGTGTATAATTAATCATGGCACAAGTTTTGTCTTGATTGTCTTTGAATCAGAAACAGAAATCAAAGACCGTATTTCATGGTCATCACAGAGAATTAGTAGCTGCTCTACAGTAATGCCAGCATGTGCTTTGTGTTCCTTCACTTTCAGATCTTAATTGGAGGGAGATGGATGTATATATTTCATTGTTTGTTTATTATACTTCACTCTAAAATGTCACGCTGTTTAAAAACCAAAAGGTTTTTTAAGATGAGTAATTTTATATAAGTTTTTTCTACAGTTTCTGTGTATACTGTGTAAGAAACTATTTAGATAGTGAGATTATAAACCTCAGTAAAAGAGCACTCAGTTATATTTCTAAAGTAAAATATACCAATTTAAAAACTTTTTGGTGGAAACTATATTGTATTCTGTAGTTTGGATCATGGTAATAATGAGTTCACAGTTCAAATAATTTAATAATTCATTTTGGTCCATTGTAACAGACAGTACCTTAAACCTGATCATAGCTGTATCACAGATGTTTTTTCATTGGATCTGTTTCTATAAGGCCTACTAATATCTAGGATAACATTGGTCATTTTTAAATTTTTTTATGTTAAGTAAAACTTTGGGAAAGGGGATAGCACATTTACAGAGGTAACATCCTAAAAGAAACAAAGGTGTTCTACTTACTTTGAGGCTAGTAAACAGTGGTTACTAGCTTTATAGACTAATGATACAAGTCTTGGGCCCTTTGTGTTTTATCTCTGACATCTTGATTCCTCACATCATCATTTGACTTTATTTTCAGTTAAAGTCCTTATACTTAACATTCACATGTTCTTTTTGATCTTTGCCTTTTTATCTCCTTTCATTATTCTGTACTTTGTCCACCAGTAGTTTTTACATTGCAGTCACAGTTTATGATTCTTTTAAGTTGTATCATTTTTTTTAATTCCAGTCTTGTTGCTCATTGCTCACTGATACATCTTCACTTTCTGACAGATGCTTTTTTTTTTTCTTTTCCGGTCACACCATGCAGCATGCTGAATCTTAGTTCCACAACCAGGGATCAAATACATGCCCCCTGCATTGGGAGTGTGGAGTCTTAACCACTCAGGGACGTCCTCTGATAGTTGCTGTTTATTTCATCTTCTTTGTTCTTGTATTCATTGTTTATTTTCCAGCTTCCTATTAAGTTCAATTTAAGATCATTTTCAACTTCCATGTTATATTGCTGGCTGTTGTGTCAGTGGTTCTGACTTCAGTGGTTTGCTGTTGGTACGGGAACGTTAGCATACTTTTCTCGTATTTGTTTCCTTAATAGACAAATTAAGTGGTTGTACATAATGTGATCAGAATATAACTCTTATTATTATAGGGTGTTTTTTTGTTTGTTTGTTTGTTTCTAATAAGTACTGTGCTGTTCCAAAAACAGAGTCAGCAAATGTGGTATTTGTGTTATTGATGATGATGGTTTTCCTTTCCCTTCGTTGATGGCTAAAACTATTCCCTCTGCCATTTATTTGATCTGTTCTCTTAAAAGTTGCAATGTGGCAACAGTATTTTCCCCCACACATGATTTATTTTAAAAATTTACAAACAAGCAGATAAGTTGATGCCATGTGCCTGTCATCTTTGTTGTTGCTCAGCCATGGCTGACTCTTTGCAACCCCATGAATTGCAGCACGCCAGGTTTTCCTGTCCTTCACCATTTCCCAGAGGTTGTTCAAATTCATGTCCATTGAGTCAGTGATGCCATCCAGCCATCTCATCCTTTGTCGTCCCCTTCTCCTCCTGCCTTCAATCTTTCCCAGCATCAGGGTCTTTTCCAGTGAGTCAGTTCTTCGCATCAGGTGGCCAAAGTATTGGAGCTTCAGCATCAGTCCTTCCAATGAATATTCAGGACTGATTTCCTTTAGGATTGACTGGTTGGATCTCCTTGCAGTCCAAGGGATTCTCAAGAGTCTTCTCCAACACCACAGTTCAATAGCATCAATTCTTTGGTGCTCAGGTTTCTTTATAGTCCAGCTCTCACATCCATACATGACTACTGGAAAAACCATAGCTTTGACCATATGGACCTTTGTTGGCAAAGTAATATCTTTGCTTTTTAATATGCTGTCTAGGTTGGTTATAGCTTTCCTTCCAAGGAGCAAAAGTCTTTTAATTTCATGGCCGCAGTCACCATCTACAGTGATTTTGGAGCCCAGAAAAATAAAGTCAGCCATTGTTTCCACTGTTTCTCCATCTATTTCCCATGAAGTGATGGGACCAGATACTATGATCTTAGTGTTTGGAATGCTGAGCTTTAAGCCAACTTTTTCACTCTCCTCTTTGACTTTGATCAAGAGGCTCTTTAGTTCCTCTTTGCTTTTTTCCATAAGAGTGGTGTCAGCTGCTTATCTGAGGTTATTGATATTTCTTCCTGCAATCTTGTTTCTAGCTTGTGCTTCATCCAGCCCAGCATTTCACATGGTGTACTCTGCATATAAGTTAAATAAACATGGTAACAATATACAGTCTTGATAGTACTTCTTTGCCTATTTGTTACCAATCCATTGTTCCCTGTCTGGTTCTAACTGTTGCTTCTTGACCTGCATACAGGTTTCTCAGGAGGCAGGTAAGGTGATCTGCTATTCCCATCTCTTGAAGAATTTCCCACAGTTTGCTATGATCCACATAGTCAAAGGCTTTCGCATAGTCAGTGAAGCAGAAGTAGATGTTTTTCTGGAACTCTGTTGCTTTTTCTGTGATCCAACAGATGCTGGCAATTGGATCTCTGGTTCCTCTGGCTTTTCTAAATCCAGCTTGAACATCTGCAAGTTTTTGGTCCATGTACTGTTGAAGCCTTGCTTGGAGCATTTTGAGCACTGCTTTGCTAGCATGTGAGATGAGTGCAGTTGTGTGGTAGTTTGAACATTCTTTGGCTTTACCTTTCAATTTGGAATGGAAACTGACCTTTTCCAGTCCCGTGGCCACTGCTGAGTTGTTCAAATTTGTTGGTATGTTGAGTGTAGCGCTTTCACAGCATCATCTTTTAGGATTTGAAGTAACTCAGTGGGAATTCCATCACCTCTATTTTTTCATCTCATTTGTCATCTAGATTCTGCTTTTATTATTTACATTGCTTTGTCACATATCTACCCTTCTTCTTTTATTCATCAATCCATCTTTTTATCCCCATACATTTCAAAGTCACTGACATCCCTTTCCCTGAAGGTGAAACCAT
The DNA here is from genome assembly GCA_917880005.1 of Nanger dama. NCBI lineage: Eukaryota > Metazoa > Chordata > Mammalia > Artiodactyla > Bovidae > Nanger > Nanger dama. Next base: position 1,814,135 of record CAKJTW010000044.1, on the reverse strand, counting down.
TCTTAAAAAGATTTCTGCCAAGCTTTCTAGAGTAACTTGCCCTCCACATATGATTTATTCCATAGAACATTTACTTGTAGGACTGTCTTACTGATTCATAGAAATAAAATAAGTCAGTGGAAAGTACTGTTTGTTTTAAATGTGTAAGTAATGTCAAGAGTCATGATCGTTGAGAGCACTCTCACTAGATGGTTTCACAGGATTTGATAAGAAAAAGTACCTTTTATAAAAAGTCAGTGTGTTATAAAGTACTTGGTTTGTTTTTTGCATAGAATAAAAGTAAGATGTAAGGAAATTATGGAAAGTAAGCCAGAACCCATCTTGGGATAGTTTTGAATGACCCATAATATGTCACTGAAGGAACCAGTAGGGAAAAGACCTTTCTTCATATCTTTCCTGTTTTCTCATCTTCTTCCTTCTCTTTCTCTCTTCTTGCCCCTTCTTTACCTTTCCTTTCCTCCCTCCCTTCTTTCTTCACATTTGAGGGAGTTACACATTTTATTGCACTGATTTGCTGATTGAAAAGAGTGAGGAGGCCACGTGATTGGATGGAAGCATCACTGGAGGGCGCAGTGTCTAAATTAAGAGTTGGGAAATTGTTTCTGTTACAGCCTGGTGGTATTTATTTTAGGCTCTGCAGGCTAGACTGTACAATCTCTGAAAACTACTCAGCTGTGCTGCTTTAGTGTGAAAACAGCAGTAGGCAACATGTAAATGAATAAGCATGATTATGTTCTAAGTAAGACTATGGATGCTAAAACTTGAATTTCATGTAATTTTTACATATCATGAGATATACTATTTTTTTTTAACTGACTTTCTCAACCATTTAAAATTAAGAACAATTCTTAGCCTACAAAGCTTTTAAAACAAGGGGTGACAGATTTGGTCCATGATCTTTGAATTGGTAACTCAGTGTATAGGGATTAATCTTGTACAGGTTATTTACCAAAATGTCATTATTAACATACACATTTCCCAATGTCTAGACCTTTTAATATGCTCTTAATTAGATGGGGATACAGAATTGTGTACAGGTAATTCCAGGTGTCAGTGAAGTGAGAGAAGAAGAAAAATATTTGGTATGGTTGATCCCACTGATAACATGGAGATTCTGGCTTGGCCTTTCAGTCTTGTCTCATCAGTCTAGCTGCTCTTTCTAAGTCTTGGGGCAGAGAAGCGGATCAAATAGAGGGGCCTACTCGTAAATCTATTTAATAGTATTAAAGGCCCAAGGTTTAGAGTGAAACCTGGGTTCAGATCTCTTGTAAGATGTGTGATTAGTTATGTGACTCCTCTGAGCATAGTAGACTTTTAGGATGGTAGCAACAGTTAGAACAGTAATGGGGGCTAACACGTTGTGCGTAAACTATGTGCTATTCAGTGTTCTAAGCACTTTTTCTATATATAGTAACTCAGTCAGTTCTCTCACAGCCTTAATAATCCTATATACCATCATTTTTAAGATGAGGAAACTGAGACACAGGAGATTTAAGTAAACGTATTCAGGGTCACATAGTTGCTAAGTGGCATAGCCAGCATGTGAACTTGGACATTCTGGCCTGAGTGTGAGCTTTTAACTTACAGGGTTTACCATCTTCCAAAGTGAGAGTATCTGTAAAATGCCTATTAGGTCTTCAAAAAATAGGTATGTTTACTCTGCTGAATAGAGTGCTACCTGTTCCTCAAGAAGCTTGTGTTCTTGTGTGATGCCAGATATTCCATAAATATGAGATTCAAATTATGGTTTTTCAGAATGCATTTTACTTTTTTCAGTTACATACTATTTATGGGATTTTTTTTTTCCCCATAAAAGTTTGTTAGTAAGAATTGGAATTGAAATGTATCACCTTCTGTAAGACAGTATAGTCGACTTAGACTCTGAAGCTGGAAGGCCTCTGGACTCCTGTTTTTATCCAAGTTCTGCAGTTAACCTTTGTGTGACCTTGGATGCATGGTTTGACTGACGATAATCCTCAGAGTCATGGAACTCAGATGAGATAACCTGTTATGGTGCCTAGCAGTATGTCCAGTATGTTACCAGCTATTCCATAAATGCTAGTACTATGCTCATCTCCCTGTTACAGATTCAGAACTGAAAGGAGCCGTAAAGATTGGACACTGAGGCCCGACAGTACAGCTACTTTGAGACTTAGAGCCAGTTTTCTGATTTCTCAGTCTTGTTCTGTTTTTGGTGTTCATACTTGTTTATGCATTGCATTCAAAAACATTATGTATCTGACCTTTTTTTTTTTTTTTTAAGAACAAAACCCAACATTCATATTAAAAATAGCTAAATTATTTTTGGTATTTTGAACTTTGAAACTAATCTTTAAAAAATCATATTGATAATTTAGTAAACCTGGAAGCCATTCAAATCACACATATGAAGTTTTAAAACCACTAACATTTCCCCTTTGATATTCATTAATTTTAATAAAGTACTGTTAGAGAAAAATAACTTACAAGAAACATGATAGAATAATTTTAAAACCCCATCCAATCACATTCAGAGAAATGGCTATTAACACTTTGAAATAAAAAAGGCTAATTATGACAGTACTTTGTAACTGACTGTTACAATTAAAAGATCAACTAATGATCTATGCTAAATTCAGATCTTGATAATTTTTATTTATTCCATTGTGTGGATGGTTATCAGTTCCTTTTAGTAATCTCCTATTTTTATGGTATGTCAGTTTTTTCCCAGGCTTTAGAAACATCATATTTTGCAAAACTACCCTGTTTCACCAAAAATAGGATCTTTGGTTCATATGGTTGATCCTCGTATTCATTTTTAAGACTTTTGATGCATGTTAATAATTTTCCGCCAGAAATAAAATGCATATTTATTTATATTCTCACTAGGGAAAGCTATTGCATTTTTGAAGAAGCAGCGATGTGTGGCATAAATCTTATAGATCCTTTATTTCTCTTTACACGTTGTCATTTTAATATTTTGCACAGTGATATATTTGAAATAATATATTTTAATTTTCAAGAGTGGGATTATTTATAACTGCATATAATAAGATATCTCAAGTCATGTTCATGGAGTTTTTAAGAGCACTTTATAGGTTTTTCTTTTTCCTCTATTTGCATGTAGTGAGTGGTAAATTTGCATGGAACATCTGAAAAGCAGAGCGGCAGAATGAATTGAATGTGTTTATTACTGTTTGTCACTTACCTTGATAGTTTAGAGACAAAGTCCTACTTTTGAGACAAAATTGAACTTACTAATGTGTCCCTTATTTGTCTTCTTGTGAGTTTTTCCGTTTCTCATGATTAACAAGATGTATCTCACGATTAACAAGATGTATCTCACGATTAACGAGATGTATCTCATGATTAACAAGATGTAAACTCTAATACTGTTTGCCATTTAGTCCTACATGTTTGGTGAGATAATTGTAAGAACATCTTAAGAATTAAATTAGGTGAATTATTTTTTCTAGTTATGATTATTTGATGTTTTTATCCCTACATGTGTATTTGGAACCAAAAGGAATAGCTATGAATTATGGGTTTTTTTAATCCAGTAGACTACTCAAAGTTATGGTCATCTTATCACATCAATGGTAGAAATATATAGATCTGAAGATTTGAATAAACCGTAAAGATAGAAATCTAGTCCAGCTTCTTACTTGACGAAATAACCCCTTCTTCCGTATTCTGGCTGGGCTTCCCTGGGTGGCTCAAATGGTAAAGAGTTTGCCTGTAATACAGGAGACCTGGGTTAAATTCCTAGATCCGAAATATCCCCTGGAGAAGGAAATGGCAACCCATTCCAGTTTTCTTGCCTGGAGAATTCCATGGACAGAGGAGCCTGGTGGGCTACAGTCTCAGTTCAGTTAGTTCAGTTCAGTTGCTCAGTCGGGTTCAACGTTTGGTGATTCCATGGCCTGCAGCATGCCAGGCCTCCTTATCCATCACCAGTTCCCGGAGCTGCTCAAACTCAATTCTGTCACGTCGGTGATGCCATCCAGCCATCTCATCCTCTGTAATCCCCTTCTCCTGCCTTCAGTCTTTCCAAGCATCAGGGTCTTTTCCAGTGAGTCGGTTCTGCAGCCTACAGTGAGTCAGCCTGCAACGAGTCTATGAGTTGGAAAGAGTCAGACATTATGAAGGGACTAACACTTCCACTTTTCCTGACCTTGCTAGGTCTTCTGGAACAGCAGTAATGAAACATTCATTCACATACATTAAGCTCACAAAGTAAGAGGGATATAAGATTTTGCTCTAAAGAGAATTTAAAATATTTGATATTCCCATGGCATGGTATTAATAGTACCATGGTATTAATGAGGAAGGTTTAATGACACCTTTTGGGTTCAGGGTAGTGTGTTTTGAGCCACTTTCTTGCAATATAATAACAAGCTTTGAATATTCTATTTATAAATATCTTTTTAAATTCTCCATATAGTGAAAGAGGGGAGCCTTTTTGGTTCCACATAGAAGTTCTGTGTTACCTATCAATCAAGTATTTATATACTGTTGAAACAAAATGAGGATTATATAAAAGAAAGCTGGAATGGTACTTTAGACTCTTCATTTGCTTAGTGTTAATTTTAAAGTGATAACATACTAAAACTCTTAGCCACAAAACTTTTCAGCTGTTGTGCTAAACAATTAAAACACATCAAACAAGCCTCACTCACCAAACCAAAGGAAAGCGCATTCTATGAAAACAGTATTTTGACAAGCATTGATATTCATAGGTCTTAAGAAATAGCTATCAAATATTTCTCCAGTTAAAGGTTTTGTGTAAGTAGTGTCTCTCCATTTTCTATACTTTTCTTAATGTGCAAGTCTATTGCTTCAGTGCCTGACTAACGTTTGCCTTGCTGGTGATCTGTTGAGCTCTGTGCCTGAGAGCCATACTGATCACTGTGCTTGTTGTTTGAATGTCTGGCACAGGAAGCGAGCAGCTGCAAAGCATCTAATAGAGCGCTACTACCACCAGTTAACCGAGGGCTGCGGAAATGAGGCCTGCACGAATGAGTTTTGTGCTTCCTGTCCAACTTTTCGTCGTATGGATAACAATGCAGCAGCTATTAAAGCCCTCGAGCTTTATAAGATTAATGCAAAACTCTGTGATCCTCATCCCTCCAAGAAAGGAGCAAGCTCAGCTTACCTTGAAAACTCTAAAGGTGCCTCTAACAACTGCTCTGACATAAAAATGAACAAGAAGGACGGGCAAGGAGCAAGAGATGATTTTAAAGGTAAGTTGTTCTATTTCTAATTGAGAATTTTTTACTGAAAACCAAAATGTGTGAGGTGTTAACTGTTGTCATTTGCTTAGGACATGTTTATAGTGGAATTGATTTTTATGTGGAAAAGGGCAGAACTAAATAATAATTGAGTTAATGATTTAACTCTTTCACGATTCTTATGGTCTCTAATTAGAAGCAGATTATATTTCCAAAAGTTCCTTTCTTAATGGATTGATTAGAAATATTAAATGTTTTCCACTAGGAAAAACGTATTACGTAGTAGTTAATCACACAAACTGGCCATGAAGTCAACTAGCTTATAATAGCTGGCTTAAGTATCTGGAATTTATTTTGGAACCTGAGCACTATATAGCAGACGGAGCAGAAAGAGGAGTTTCTATTTCTGAAGACACAACAAATGTAATAGTTACCTGAAGAATAATGTTTCTCCTTCTCATTTATTCTTTCCTTATCATGCTCACCTTCTCCCAGGCATTTAGCATACTCATACTACCAAGAATCATTACCTAACAATAGTAGACTCTACCCAAGCCTTACTTTGCTATCTAAATAATCCTGTATTCGAAACTGTTAATTTTTTTTTCCCTTTAATCACCCAAGCTTTCTTTCTCCCAATGAAGGCAAATCAGTATTAGAAACAAGCTAATTGAATTTCTGAATGAATGACAGCCCTGCCCAGAGGTAATCCTGTTTTAAAAGAGAAAGCTTTTTGTTTAAGATGTATGTAAGTTAAATCTTTATAAGTTTTTAGTACTGTCATTTGAAGCAAGGTTAAATTAAGTGAAATGTAGTTGTGTTATAGCCTCTATTTGTTTCCACAATAAAGTAATTCTTATAACTTTATACAACTTTATTGTGTGAATATTTCTGATTCTATGAATTAGCACATACCCTAGATAAATAAGGGAATGTTATTAATATGTATAATGTAAAAGTTGGGCTTCCCACATAGCTCAGTCAGTAAAGAATCTGCCTGCAATGCAGGAGACCTGGATTTAATTCCTGGGTAGGGAATATCCCCTGGAGAAGGAAATGGCTATCCACTCCAGTATTCTTGCCTGGAGAATCCCATGGACAGAGCAGCCTGACGGGTCACAGTGTGTGGGGTTGGAAGAGTCAGACATGACTGAGCGACTGAACCACCAGCACATTATTTGCATTTTCCCAGTAAGTGTGTATCACGAGAACAACAGTTACTGTGAATGTAGGGTGTGCTGTCACAGTTGAATGCAGCAAGCCATTGGGGGTTATAATACAGGATGGGTGTACCCATCTTCTTTTTGGCCATGTGCTTTATCTGGATTAGAGGTACTTACTGAGTGGTTATTCCCAGGCTTCGTGTACTGTTTAAGCTCAAATCTGTATAATTTAGCAGTTTGTTCTTCCAGTCTGCAGCACTCTTCTTCCCGCCCCCTTTTTCTGGTAGCATCTGTATTCACTGTTGTGTGTTTCCACTAGGAATCATGAATGTATCAACGCCATTAGTACTTTTGAGTGCTAATTATATTTGCTGGCTCTAGTTTCAGTTTTGGATATTGAATAGTCTGCCTAAACTCTGATTTTGCATGAGAATTTAAGTATAAAATGGTATAGATTAAGAATATTATTCAAATATACATATATCATAAAATATATATCATACAAAAATGTCTCAATTATTGTTTTCTCAGTAGAATGCCTCATTTTATGGATAACCAAATGTTAGAATGTTTATATCTCAAAATGCAGTGTCTTTTTAGCTAATTTATACTTTGTCTGAAAGACATCTTAACATTTTAAGCCAAACAGTATGTGGATAAAATACTGTTATTTTTTATGTAGAATTAGTAGAATGTCAGAAACACTTGAAGATGTTCTGAAGGGCATGACGTGTCACCAAAAGGGTGTGTGGGTCTAGAACATTGCTGTCCATAACATAAGCCATGTTTACGGCATGCAAAGTGTTAACAACTTTATGATTTGATGATTAGGAAGCACAGTGTCCTGTGTCTTCACTGGATAGTTATTTATAATAGCTACTTACCATGTATTGGTTGCATATTAAGAAATTAGGATTTTTTTGCATTATCTTAATAGAACATGTTGTAATTTTTTTCCCATTAAAATAATGGGAAATACACTCCAGTTAGCAGTTTCACACTTTCCAGGAAGAGATTACTGAAGTTTAGAAGAAGATGTGTATGTAGTTTTTAATAGAACAAACCTAAGGATTTGTTCTTAAAGGATTATGGCTGTAAAAGAATGTGTTGCCAGTCTGATATCAAGGACCAAAGATTAGATTTGTGGTGTGATAAAATCTGGTATTTTGATGGTTCAGCATTTGGAAGCTGTTCATTCACGAATTATCTGCGTTTTAAAATGTCTTTTACTCTAAAGCAAATATAAAAGTAGAGGTAGGAATCATATTAAGAAATTTTATTTGTTGTACAGTACAAGGGTCCATTTGTCATAATGACGATAATTATCTACATGACTAAAATCATGCTCTGCGTAAGTATTTGATGACAAAGCTGTCATTCTTTTGAGTAAAGGGATAGATTAAGATTTTTGTCAATAACATTGTTTTACCAATATATCTTCTTAAAGTTAATAGACAAAATATATCACTTGTTCTCTTTCCTATAAACATATCTGAATAATTTATTCAAAATTACGAGAACTATTTGGAGTGCATCATTTTTATTTCTTCCACAGTTTGATCATTTTTACTAGCCAGTATGAAAAGTGGTCTTGAAATGTTCCCAGGTGGTGCAATGGTAGAGTATCTGCCTGCCAGTGCAGAAGACTTAAGAAACATGGGTTGGATCCCTGGGTCAGAAGATCCCTTGGAGTAGGAAATGGCAATTCATTCCAGTATTCTTGCCTGGAAAGTTTCATGGACAGAGGAGCCTGATGGGCTACTGTCCATGGGTCGCAAAGAGTTGGACACGACTGAGCACAGCACATTTGTTTTTAAATTTGTTAAAGAACAGTTTTATGATGTGTAGGTACCTCTATAGTCTTTGTTTTCATAATTTGAAATGGTGATACTAGTTACTTATTTTAGCTACTAATAAAAAATAAATGATTTTTTTTCTACTCAAAATATGAATTAGTCATGTTTGCTTTATTTATCAGGAAAGCAAACCCTCAGAAGTCTACTGATAGACTTCCACTGAGGTCTGCAGACGTGTTTCATAAATTGGTCCCCCAAGTGAAAGTGAGGATTGGAATACTAGTGTTTAGTTTTTGCAGTTTTTTTCATAATGGCATGTCATGATAAAGATTGGTGAATGAATTTGGAGTTAGCCAACATAAAGTATCTGCCTGGATGTATTAGAGAGCTGGAGGGAAGAGAGCAGTTTCAGAGGATCACATTTCAGATATGAAGTGATTTTAGTCCTCCTTTTGTAGTTAAGAGGTAATTACAGTAGAAAATGTAAGTTAATATAGCCATGCGAACTAAATTGATACGTATGTCTCAAGACATAAAAGTCTTGGGGTATTAGTCAGCATTAAACATAGACCTTCTTCTGTTTAGAAATGAGATACTGTGTTTGGTCATTAAATATTTCATATCCTTTTAGTAATTGGTTAATCTTAGCTGTCAAACATTTCAGTACTTTGAGTAATGCCATACATGTTTGATAATAATTAAAGGTCAGAGTACACACACACAAATACATGGAACTTTCAGATTTTTTGATTATCTTTTCCAGAGTATTTATTCTTATCTTTGCTATTGATTTGTAAAGTGAAATTTGGTTTTTTACTGTTGTAAAGGCTGTTTTCACCCACTCCTTTTATTTAATGTAGTTATTTGACTATAGCATTGAAACACTTTTGCTTATTGTACTTTCATTTAAAATACATTTATTATTGTACCCATAATTTGTTCTTATTTAAGTTTTATTTTATTGAAGTACTTAAAATATGCCATAAATTGTTGACTGTTAATTTTCTTTTATACCTTGGGGCTTTCTCAGTGACAGAGTAGTAAAGAATCTGCCTGCCAGTGCAGGAGATGTGGGTTCAATCCCTGGGTCAGGGAGAATTTCTGGAGTAGGAAATGGCAAACCACTCCAGTTTTCTTGCCTGGAAAATTCCACGGCAGAGGCTGATTGCCTACAGCCCATGGGATCACAAAGAGTCAGACACTACTGAGTACACACTATTTGATATTCATGCAGGTCATAACAGAAAAGTGCTGTTGCTGAGGTATGTTTCTCAGCTTTGGTAGTGAAAATTTGTAATTATATAGGCTTATTTCAGATAATAGGATGGGTTTTTCTGATTTTTTTTTTCTCAGTTGATAATCAATTATGGAATTGAGTGCATTATAGTTAATTTTAATTTTAAAGTTGTTTTTTGTTTTTTTCTTAGTTGAATTTCATGGGAGTTTTATGAGGCGTTAAGTCAACACATTGCTTATTGTATGATGTTCCCAAGCATTGGGGTTTGCTACTTTTTGAGTTTGAATGTTTTACATTGTTTTCCACTTCAGTCACTCAGTACCTTCTTTGAAAAGGTCAAACACTATAAAAGCTCAGATTAAGTTGCACAAAATAAATCAACATTTGAGTAAGATGAGAACTCAGAGTTTTAGAAAGTAGTGTGTTAAGATTCATTTTTGTGTGTGGGCTTGAATTTTTTTCTTGAGTTTGAAGTGTGAGAAGGAACACATGGAGGTTTTCGTTTTCTAATGTATCTCATGCAGTGGCACTCCTCTTAAGTACTCATGCATTCCATAACCTTCCATATTGACTCTGTTCCTCTCAAGGGAATATACATACAGATTTAAATTTTGTCATTAAAGATAACAAGAGTCATAGGGTTGTCTGGTTTTTCTGAAAGAGGATAATGGCAGATTTAAAAAGTCTGATAGCAAAGCTGATAAGTAGGCCTAAGCTACATTATTTAAAGACAGATGAGAGGGAAGTAAAATGAATTCTCCAGCAAACTGCAACAAACTTTTTCATGTCTGTAACAATCCATTGCTCCAGATATTTTTATCTCAAAAAATCCTTGAAGTGTTCTCTTTTTTGTTTCTTCTGTGATTTCATTAGCATTTCACCTTGTTAGCATTATTGTAACTGTGAAAATGTGTAGTAAGTTGAATTCAGTCTGGCCATTCATGACCTCCTGTCATTTTTGCCTTAGGATATTATTTCTTTATAGGGAAGAATGGATATAATAAAAAATCTTAATAAACTCCCATGGATTTAAATATTACAAGCTGAAAAATCAGTGGTAACATCAGTTTAGGGGAGATAATCATTACTTGTATTTTAAAGACTCTGAAGTCAAGGTGGAAGAAATGAAAGGTGGCTTGTAAGGATCAGCTAGACTGCAATATTAAGTAGACTCCAGAAAGAATGCTGTCTTATTACAAACAGTGGAAATTTATTTCTGGCTTGTCCACCAAGCATAATATCCTGGATTGGCAGAGAGTTCTGGTTCACGCAGTCATTCAGAGATGGAGCTTTATTGTCAACTGGTATCCTCAACACAATTTTCAGAACCATCTTAGGAGTGTCATCCCATTAGCCAGAAGGAGAAAACCCTTGGCCTGAAAGTAGCACTTACCTTAGAAAGCTGGGCAAGAAGGAGAATGTGTCTAACTCTGTACCCAAAAGGAGAGGAAATAAATTTTGGTGACTACTAGTGGTATGTTTTGGAGAAGGAAATGGCAACCCACTCCAGTGTTCTTGCCTAGAGAATCCTGTGGACGGAGGAGCCTGGTGGGCTGCTTGCTATCCATGGGGTCGCACAGAGTCAGACACGGCTGAAGCGACTTAGCAGCAGCAGCAGTGGTGTTTCTCTTGTCTGTTTGTAAGTTGCCTTCTTCCCACTCTATTTTTTAATTACTCTGTAACTATTTCCTGTTCTGTGTAAAATTTATTCCAGCCTATTACTTGGCTGCATATGGCAGTATCTGTCAACTTCAGAGTGTATGGTTAGTGATATATTAGTTCTTCTCTGTCATCCACAGAATGGTCACCCTGAAAAAAAAAAAATAAAAAATAAAAGAAGACTCAGAAAGGAACTGGTTTGGTTTTAGGACATGGGCTGTTTCCAAAAGAAGACTCTGAAGAAACCTTTCTGAAAACATTGCTGCAGTCCTACTCTTTTGAAAACAGTAGTGAAATGAGAAACCTCTCAGAAATACACTGTTGTTTCTGGTCTACAGTGAGGAATGTGATGAATCAGCACATGATATCCTTGATTCATATTTACAGTTAATACTACATGTTAATATATGCCATCATTGTGAAAAGAGTTTGAGCTCATTAAAAGCTGTGTATAAGAGCGTATGTAGAATATGAAAGAAAGAGTAAGGTTGTACTGCTATTATTAGTACATTGGGAAAAAAGATAAGCATGTTTTGTTTGTTGAAACAAAGATACTTTTTAAAAATAGTTGTAAATCACAAGTGGTATTTAGTGTAAAATATTTGGCTATTTTGTTTTTCACTAGAATTTATTAAAGCAAATGTGCATGTATGTTATGAAAATAAATGTTCTCTCTTCTCCTGATTTTCTAGATGTGACTTACCTAACTGAAGAGATGGTGTATGAAATTCTTGAATTATGTAGAGAGAGAGAGGATTATTCCCCCTTTAATTCGTGTTATTGGAAGAGTTTTTCTAGTGCTGAAGCTTTGGTACAGAGCTTTCGGAAAGTCAAGCAACATACCAAGGAAGAACTGAAATCTCTTCAAGGAAAGGATGAAGATAAAGATGAAGACGAAAGGGAAAAGGCTGCATGTTCTGCAGCAGCTATGGAGGAGGATTCAGAAGCATCTTCCTCAAGGATAAGTGATAGCTCACAAGGAGATAACAACTTGCAAAAGTTGGGCCCTGATGATGTGTCTGTGGATATTGAGGCTATTAGAAGGGTCTACACCAGATTGCTCTCTAATGAAAAGATAGAAACTGCTTTTCTCAATGCACTTGTGTATTTGTCACCTAATGTGGAATGTGACTTGACGTATCACAATGTATACTCCCGAGATCCTAATTATCTGAATTTATTCATTATTGTCATGGAGAATAGAAATCTCCACAGTCCTGAATACCTGGAAATGGCTTTGCCACTATTTTGCAAAGCAATGAGCAAGCTACCCCTTGCAGCCCAAGGAAAACTGGCCAGACTGTGGTCTAAATACAGTGCAGACCAGATTCGGAGAATGATGGAAACATTTCAGCAGCTTATTACATACAAAGTCATAAGCACTGACTTTAACAATCGAAATCTAGTGAACGACTGATGATGCTATTGTTGCTGCTTCCAAGTGCTTGAAAATGGTTTACTATGCAAATGTAGTGGGAGGGGAGGTAGACACAAATCATAATGAAGAAGATGATGAAGAGCCCCTCCCTGAGTCCAGTGAATTGACACTTCAGGAGTTATTGGGAGAAGAAAGAAGGAACAAGAAAGGTCCTCGAGTGGACCCACTGGAAACTGAACTTGCTGTTAAAACTCTGGATTGTCGAAAACCACTTATCCCTTTTGAAGAGTTTATTAATGAACCACTGAATGATGTTCTAGAAATGGATAAAGATTATACTTTTTTCAAAGTAGAAACAGAGAACAAGTTCTCTTTTATGACATGTCCCTTTATACTGAATGCTGTCACAAAGAATTTGGGATTGTATTATGACAATAGAATTCGCATGTACAGTGAACGAAGAATTACTGTTCTCTACAGCTTAGTTCAAGGACAGCAGTTGAATCCATATTTGAGACTCAAAGTCAGACGTGACCATATCATAGATGATGCACTTGTCCGGGTAAGTTGGGCTGCTATTTAAAAATTAGTACTAGATCCGGTACCTAATGATGGGCATGCTGTAATACAGTTCAGTGAGTCATTTTATAGGTGACTTTTTGGGGAAGTGGGTGAACATATATGATACTATATAGTATAGGAAAGCATTGACTTTTTTTTATTGTAAGTACTATACTTATGTTGTTGCCCCGTCCAAGTTTATAAATGTTCCACAAAATATTGATTGTCCTGTATCATGGTTAACTCTCTCTTTGAAAAGAATAAATTTTCTAAATTTGACAACTAACCCCCAAGTTTTTTCATTCAGAAGAGAAGTGGATGTTTTAGAGCACAGAACAAGGGGACTTGGGAGATACCCGATAAGGAGTATGAATGTTAAGTCTTAATGGGGAGAAGTGGTAGGATAATACCACAGCATAAAATAGAAGTGGTGTCTAAAGATTCCATTGTGTAAAAGCTGTGAGGTAGGTGAAGCGACCCAGCCTGGAGCACGCTGCTAGTGAGTGTCCCGCTGGGCCATGCTGAGTGTCCCTGTAAAGAAAGCACTGCTGGGCTGTGGGTTTCCTCCCACTTCAGCATACATACGGACCATGCAGGGCCTTAGAGTCGGTTGGAACTTGTGGGAAAACAACTATTCCAGGAATCTCATAATTAATGGTACCTGTATAATCATTCCAATCTAGGGAGATTAAACTAGGAGAATGCTGAGAATACATGTATCCTCTTTCAGGTAACGTTGCTTTCTGTTCATTCTTTACCTCCACAGAAAGTAAAAATTTACTGTCCTCATTTAAGAATATAAGCCTGGCTAGAAGACAGAATCCAGTTGCCAATCACATGTGCCAACATTTACATTTGTCAGAGGGTTCTTTATCACAGAGTGTTGTTGCATTTATAATGTTAGGTATACCTGGTATTGCTAGTTGTATTTCATCAGCTTCAAGTAAAATTTAATGGCAACTAAAATTAAGATATAGTCAGTCTTATATACTTATAAAGGAAAAGAGCCCATGCCACGATAACTAGAAAGTAATGATACTTATTTCAAAATGTACTTTAGTTTTAGAATTAGATTTGTCTAAAACTGAGAATTTATAAAACTAAATCATTGGGGAATGTTGTTGGACATCATGGAAATTTAAAAGGTGTGGAATTCTGTACTTCTATGTTACTGTTTGTGTGTGTGTGTGTGTTTTTAATACAAAATATATTTCTAGTGTTGAAGATTCTACATTATTTAAGAAACTCAGGCAGTTTTTCACTAGAGACAGGAAAGGGCACTGGTTGCTTGAAGTAATTACCATTGCTGCTCTCTGGTGCCCTTTTCGTTTTATTTTAGTGGTTTTGAGCTACATGAATAACTAATAACGTACTATACTTAATAACTGATCTTCAGGCAACTAGTAACTTATTTTCTGTAGTTTAGCAGAATGATAGGATATTGTATAAGGAAGTGATGATGTTTTATAGAAAGCATGTTGAGGTCTGTCTGTGAATTTCCATTGTTAGAACAGAAGAGCAAATCCTTAAACTACATGTTTTACCTTTGTCTTTTTGGGGTTTGGGATCCTTTCATCTCTTTCCAGCAAAAGCTATACCTGACCTTTAAAAGCAATGAAATTAGCTCTGTAAGACTCAATCCAGAGTTTTAAAAAATTTTCTGCCTTACTAACTGCCTTCTCCTCTGAGATTTCTGAGAGCCTTACTCTCTCCCTCTGCCCCTGTCCCATTCCCCTGATACTCCAGTAAAGCAAGATGAAGAACCTAAGAAAGTTTAGGTGCTTATTGTATAATTATTTTATTCTATTTAAAATATTAACCTCCAGAATTTTGAGCAAATAACCATTTTGGTTTATAAGGACTTCCTTTGAGCAAGTGTTAGGGTAAAGTTAACTGTGAGCTTTTAAATTATGGTAACAAATTTTTTTTCCCCCATATGTTTGACTTATTATATCAAAGCTAATTAGTGTTCACTGGGTAACATCTGTACTTGAATATTACCACTTCAGAAACCCTTTATGTGAGGCACTCTGCTAAGCAGTAGGGATGTAAAGATGAATCATGATTGCTGAGAAGCTTAGGGGCACATGCTGAACAGATTTAGTCTCATTTTCTTCCGCTCTTCACTTCTCTCCCTCCCTTCTTTCCATCTTTTGTAACAGTGTAAAAGATTTTTTTATTTTTTAAAGCATCAAAATAGATCATGGAAGTCAGGCTGATAATCTGCAAATGTTCATAGCAGGTGACACAACAACAAGTAGTGCAAGGTGACCCTCTCAGGGCACACTGTAGGAAATACTGGTGGATTCAACACCTCGTTCCCCAGAGACCTACTTGGCCTTTTTAGGCCTCATCTTTTTATATCACAATTTGATAAGCAAAATAAACCTATTAACCACTGTCTTGTGTGCATATATGCTAAGTTGCTTCAGTTGTGTCTGCCTCTTTGTGACCCTATGGACTGTAGCCCACCAAGCTCCTCTGTCCATGGGCCTCTCCAGGCTAGAATACTGGAGTGGATTGCCATGCCCTCTGGGGGATCCTCCTGACCCAGGAATTGAACCTGTGTCTCTTATGTCTCCTGCATTGGTAGGAGACACTTTACCACTGCTAGCACCATCTTGGAAGCCCAACCACGTTCTTACAACCTGCTTATTTTGAACTACAGAGTACGGCCAGGAAAAGAAGAAGAGATGAGAAACTTTGTGGTGGGTTCAATATTAGTTATTAAATAATTAAGGTTATAGAGTCTTAGTCTTTAAGAGCTAAAAAAGAAACCTTAAAACCTGTCTACTCATTAGTTTATAAATGAGGCCTGGAAATTAGTTATACATATATGGCACTCTTGAGTATGTTTTCTGTTGGATCTTATTAATTGTAAGACTGACTAACTTGAAGGGAGAGTTAGTAACTTCACTTACTGATTACAGACTTTTTATTTTAAAAGAAAAAATAGTATTCAGTGGTTTCATGTACTATGTAATTCAAAGCAGAGTAGCAGATTGTTCCCTAACTGGAGTTTTTTGGAGGAATGTTTTCAATGACAATAGGAGTATTATTAGTGTTTACAGTATTTTTATAAAACTTAACATATCATTCACTGGTTGTAGGGCACACTGTTATTACCATTAAAAAGAAAAAAATGCCAGTTTAGTTTTGAGATGCTATCAATTTTATGTTATATCCTGATTTCAGATAAATAAAAGTATAAAAACAGAAAAGCAGATTTTAAGAATCAGTGAAATATAATGTATCATTGTCTTTCCACAAATAGATATCAGGATTGTTTAAGAACTACCCCTACACCCTTAAATTAGTGGAATATTTCTGCCTCACTATTTTTGGTTCTTAGGAAAGACTACAGTGTTGACGTTCTTTAGTTGCCAAGTCATTACTAACTCTTTTGGGACCCCATGGACTGTACCCGCCAGGCTCCACAGTCCATGGGATTTCCCAGACAAGAGTGGAGTGAGTTATTCTCTTCTCCAGGGCATCTTCCTAACCCATGGTTGAACTCAGCGTCTCCTGCATTGCAGGCAGATTCCTCACCACTGGGCCACCAGGGAAGCCCCACGACAGTGATAAATAGGCTCAGAAGCCAGCTTTCAATCTGGATGAGAGCATTTCTAATGTGATGAGCTTATTTACAGTATTTATCTCTTTGTGCCCTCACCTCTGAACAGGAGATATAGAATTGGATAGGAGAGTCCAAAAAGATGAAAGTTGATGAGAACAAATGACTGGACTGCCAAGAGATCATGCTCAATCTCTTCTAAGTCACTCACCCATTTTCTTTTCTTTTTCTTTTTTTTTTCTTTTGACTTTGCTGGTTCTATCTAATCTAGTCCCCAGCATTTTCCTTGTTAGAAACCCTTAGTTATTGTTGAAACAAAACTTGGTTCTTTACTTGTCAGCTGGCCTCCTTTCAGGTAGTTCTTTAGGAGTAAGGTTACTCTGTGGCCCTTTGGTATGCTGGATTACATCTTCTACATTCACTGTATTGTGCTTAGTGCAGTGGCCATTAGAGTTTCTTAAGATTGATTCTAGTTGAAGAACTTTATGCTTGGTTTATGTCCTCAAAGTAGAACAAGAGAATGAAGTAGGTCTACGTAGATTCTCAGCACCAAACAATACTTTAAAGCAGTGTAACTTGTCAGACTCCTTAGTGTTACATGTGAGGAAAATGAGACTCAGATTCTGACTTATAGAAATTAATGGCAGAATTATAAGTAGAACTAACAGTTCCTGGTCTCAGGGAGATGTGATTATATATTTGGCTCTTACCCAAACATTTATAGTTAAGATAAAGCAACTTCATCTCTATAATTTATAGAGAAATGAAAAACTAAATGTGTCTGGATAATCTAAAAATCTTATTCCAGTCAGTAATTTAATGGGATAAAGAATCTAATGCAAGAGACGCAGGTTTGATCCCTGAGTCAGGGAAGATCTTCTAGAAAAGGAAATGGCTACCCACTCTAATATTCTTGCTTGGGAAATCCCATGGACAGAGGAGTCAGGTGGGCTGCAGTTCATGGGGTTGCAAAAGAGTTGGACACAACTTAGTAACTAGATAACAACAAGAAAACCTGTATATAAAAATAAATGAAGGATGCATATAAATTCTCCTTTTCAGAATGTTCATTGACATATTCTTCCAGTTTCTAGATATCCTACTTCAAGATAGCTTTTGATTTAAAAAATTCAATTTTAAATGGTATGTGTCTAAGTAATTTACCTTTGCCGTTTAGTTCTTAAGGTCTTTTGTAATTGCATAATGAATTAGAAGTGCTTAAGAGAAATAAAAATAAATGCAGTCCCTTAATAATGACCTTTGTCAAAATAGTTATTGCTGAATTTTATGTTTTGTGTTTGTTACCACGATCAAACATATTTTTTTTTAAAAGACAGACTTCGTGTCATAAATGATACCATATTTTACAGGACCACGTTAGATATCTGATAATCTAAATAATAATAGGAAATTTTCACCCACTAAATTCAGTTGCCATCTATTTTTCAAATCCTTCTTTTATGAATATTTGCATTTGAATATATCAATTCATAATATATATTTATTGTGATATATACTTAATGTAAAGAGAAATACAAAAGTGCATAAGGAGAGAAAATCACTCAATATTTTTAAAAAGGTTGTTGCTAGTCATTGAGGAGGAATAGAGCGTAGTAAAGAGCTTGCTGCCTCAACTAGAATCTCTGTTCTACCACTTACTAACAAGCAAGTTTATGAATCTCATTTCTTCAGGTTATGCATCTGTAAAATGAGGTTAGTAATATTAGCACCTAATAAGGTTCTTGTGAAAATTAAATAAGTTGGTACACGCAAAGTGCCCTGACATATTAAGTGCTGTATGTTGTTTTGTTGTTTAAGCCGTAATAGTTTTGTTCTTTAATGGCTGAGCTGTTTTTAGCCAAGCCTGAAAAAAAAATCTGAGAACTAATAAAATACAAGTAATAATTTTACAGGGAATTCATGTAAGTGTTCCATATACATTTACTTACTTATTAGTATATTTGTATGCTTATTTTTACAAATAAAACTGAAACAGATAAAGCGACCTTACTTTAAACTTACCATAATAATAGAACATATTGCATTAAATTCTTTTGGCATTCAAGGTGGGGGATGGAGAGTGAAGATTGGTGGAAATGGAGAGACGTGTAATATGTTATTAAGAGTGAAGTTTAATTTGCTTCACTTGTCTATATGAAGTGTCTTGGGTAGAGCTAAGACTGGAAAATAGGGACCTCAAGTATCAATCACGTTGATTGTGGAGTTACCTCCTCAGTCACAAGTGCTAGTGAGGAAGAGACAGAGGACACATAATTAAATAACAGGTAATTATATTTTTCCACGTTGAAATACCTTATAATTGATAGAAGCCCGTTTGTCTTTGTATTAAAGGTGTACATAAACGTTGATAGACATTTTTATAACGTAGGCAGGTGGAGATGAGCAGTGGATTTCATGGCAGTATGGAATATTGGCCTGGTGGGTAATCCACATTTAAGCTAAAATGATAATTCTAACTTAGTCCTTGGAAGTCTTTATAGCCAGTGACTTGAAACAGATTTCCAACTGGAGCTATTTTTTTTCCCTAAGTTATTTTCAAAATTTGAGACTACAGCTATCGAATGAAGTTGAGAATCTTTTGTTAAGAGTAAAATTGTTTTAAAAGTTAACAACATGTACATTATCTTAAAAATATCACCCACTCTAGAACTCTTTCTCATGCATTGTTTCTTACTAATCCTTCACAGCTTTGCAGTAGGAATAGTACTAGCCTGTTATTTTTTTTTCTTTGCAGATGAGGAAACAGGCTTGGCTGAGTTCTTTGCGAAAGTTTAAAGGTTAAACATTAAGTGACAGTTGGGACGAATACAGCATATTTAACTTAATCTTTCCACAACAACACTGTCTCAAAATTATCTTAATGCAACTTGGCATAAAAATGATTTTGCAAGTGTTATAGACCACTATTGTACAGAATAGACATTCCTTAAAGATTGTAAATTCACAAAATAGGAATACTGCAGTTGAAGATTTGCAGGAGATCATTTTGGCCTTTGTTCAGATGTTTTTCATTGCAACCCCTAAGATACGTTTCACTCCTGTGCATATTTGCATGCATGTATAATTGAAACAGAAGTTTCACAGAACAGTAGATGCTAGTATTATGTAATGCATTCTGATTTTTTTCACTTATTTGTTGTGCATTGAATGGATTGAGCTACCCACTAATGAATTCAGTTGGCAGCTTGAAAAACATTGACCTAGGGCAACTGACCTGAATCTTGAATTTATGAGATTTTATTTTTATAGACACATTAGAATGTCCCAAATAGTGATGTTATCTAAACTAACTACTTTAGGACTGACTATAGTATACTTATTCTGATGATGTTTGCATTGCTCAAAACCATCTTAAAGATTCTTGTAATAGCTGCAAAAATCTGAATACCCTTATTCTGTTTTGGCAAATTTAAAATCACTTTGGCAAATAAGATGGATGATCAGTCAGGCATGCTGTTAGTAAATTACAGATACATAAGACAAATTGCAATGTAAATGTTTCACATTAGAATATGGTGTTGATTTTATGATTAATTTCATAATAGAGCAATCACTATTATTTGATAGATACAAAAGGCATTTGGTAAAGATTTATAGTTGAAATGTTGAAACTAGGATTTGATAACTGTTAGTAAGAAGTTAAGAGTAAGGATATCAGCAAAAATATGCCTCATTTGCTTTCAAAAAAGTGAATATAAAATGTTTCTAATCCATTAAAATGGTAATTTATACTTTATTAAGAGACCATAAACTGCTTCCTTAAATGTATTTTTCTTGATTTAAATTATTTTATGATTTAGTAGATAGACTTAATTCTTGAAATTCTATTCTAATAAAGAATTACAAGTCAACAGTTTTGCAGTCAACTTCTATGTGCCTTTGTTTCTCCTGAAATAATTTGAGGCATTTTTGCTGTCTTGACTTCTTTCCCCATGTCTTAATCTTACAACCCAGGTTTGTTACATATATAATTAACAGGAAATTGAATTCTAATTTTATATCAAATCAGTAGTTAAAAAGTAACCCTTATAGAATTCTATGCCAGTTTCTTTTCTATCCTATTTTTCCATTATCTGTGAGACTAAATCTTTGCCTTTACTGGCTTTTTACCAGTTTGCTTCCTGTTTCCATTTAAAATATATCAAAAGCATTATCTTGTATTTGTTCCTGCCCCTATACTTTATTTTGTTTTCATCCTAATACTGGCTTTAATCTTCTTTCCACTTTTTCCACTCACTAGCTAGAGATGATCGCTATGGAAAATCCTGCAGACTTGAAGAAACAGTTGTATGTGGAATTTGAAGGAGAACAAGGAGTTGATGAGGGAGGTGTTTCCAAAGAATTTTTTCAGCTGGTTGTGGAGGAAATCTTCAATCCAGATATTGGTAAATATTTTAGTGATGTGATCATGGTGTCATATCTTTTGAATTAAGAATTTATTTACCTAGGTTTACAAATATTTTCAGTTACAAAGAGCATCAGAAGATTTTGGTATGAAGTAACTAGAATCACAGATAATGACTGAATTTGTGGGCTTTTGGGATTGATCCTGCATCACTCATTCATTCGAGTTATTTAGATTACTTAGCAACATATTTTAATATAGGAAATTATCTCTTAGATAAAAGAAATTGAAGACATTTTAGAATGATGCATTAGAACAGCTGAAGAAATATTTTGCTCTTTTTCAGTCTAAAATACTCATCACCCGTAGCATTTCTGAGACAGTTTTATAGAATAATGGTCTGAAGACTTGAGAATGTCTCACAAGTGTATCGTGCTCAAAATTTGGGTGTACTGATTGATAGCAAATAAATTTGATTTATTTCCTACAGCATTTCTTGGGTTTAATATTATAATATTTTCCCACATGGAACTTCAGAACCCTTTTTCCATCCCACATCTAGTAGCTTTTGCTTTCCAGAAGAGTTTTCATTGAACATGATTTGGGAGAGATTGATCTATAGTATGTCAGTCTGAAAATGAAGAATTTGGGTTTCACTGATAGACAAAATAATTTGGATAATTCTGATCTGATTTAATTTCTACAGTATAAACCTTGGTTACTGGGGTTGCTTACTTTTAAAATCGAATGCATGACAATTAGAGGAAAAGAAGTCCTCTAAAGGTACCATCATAATTGTGAAGAACGTGGCATAGAATAATGCACATCATTTCCTGTTGATTCTCAGTGTGTACACTGAATTGACTTTTCTATATTTGTTGTTAGTCTGCTTATAAATGGAAGTAGACATTTTGACTTCATGACATAAACATAGTTAAGGTAAGACTTAGTATTTTAGCTAATGTTTTTTAATAATCTGAAGACTATGTCATTTATATATAATTTGCTCAAAGTAAACTTAGATGTATAAATCTGCTGTTTTTGAGATAAATTAATTTATAAGCTTCATTAAAAACCATGGTGTTTTTGAGATAGAAGATTAATTTAAAAGCTTCATATCTTTGGTGAACTTTAGCTCTAGGTCTTTATGTATCTAAAAATATTAAACATTAGTTATAAAGTATATTTACATTATATGCAGAAATACTTTTAAGAAAAAACATACAGTAAACAAGTGTGCTTGATAGTAAATCAGTTAAAATGATGACAATAGAAATATCAAAAAGGAATATTTCAGAAGAGCCACCCTTTATGGAGCTGTTCTCATAGGGACCTGAAGATAAATGTGCCACGTAATGGAATCTCTTGGACTTTTAAGATTATTATCTTTCAAGCACAAAGATGGGAGTAGTGACCTGTGTAATTTACATGCTCATTAATTTATAGCTTTTGAGTCCAATGACGTACATTTGTGATATTTCTTCGGATTTATTAATTATAATTATTTTTAATTGTTCTGATCCAGTTAATACCATACTTTATACTTAAATGAAGTTTTTAGCACTTCACTAGATTTGTAATTTCAGCCTGTAAACAAAAGCTGGATATAAACTGAGATTCAAATATAAATTAGGTAATTTATATAATTTTATTTTGTGAACATTAAGTTGCATTAGAAAAAGGTCTTAAATATATGTTGTTAGGATCAAGAGGACCCTTTAAATTTCCCTTTATATTTAACTTCAACCAAATGTGAAAATGAAGAAACATTTTTAAAACTGTTTGAAAAACTTAAAAACTAGTCGATTTCTTTAAAAAATGTTGATTTCTAAAATTTATTCTATTGGAGCTTCCCTCTCTTTCCTAGATCTAATTAATTCTTAAAATATTTTCATTTAGTTTCACAGTAGCAACTGAAAAACATTTTAGAGTAAAATGAAATTGTTAATTCAATTAAAATATCATTTAACCTTTATCTTAGATATGGTAATGGCTATTTAGATTCCTATTTTTAAATGAGTGATATAAATAGTGAAGACCATGTGAAATTAAAAGAAGACTTCAAATTAGTTTTGTTTTACTTTTTGGCTCACAGTTAATGTGTATATTAAATGGCTTTGGTTTTGAACATAATCTTAAGTTTATCAAGTTTGCCTGAGTTTAAGTACTTGGTATCTTTGTTAAAAAGTTGCTTGAGAAACTTCATGGAACCATTATGCAATTTGGAGGAAAAGACTTTTTCTTAATGAAATTCAAAATTGTTTCTTAAAGCAATACATGTGGATTAAATATGTTTTAATAAGTGAAACATTTTCAAAATATTCTTTTATTCTTTTGCATTTTTCAACCATTCGGTGGTGAAAATATGAATGCAAGTTAACTTTTGATTTGTGTTAATAGAAGATTAGAGAACTTGAATTTAATGAACAGTTTTCCTAACTTAGAAAATGCCAACAGAATGGCTTATTACTTTAAATATATGCTACACAATTTGTAGCATTCACATGTACTGGAACTTTGTTTTCACAAGTCCTGATGTAACAGAAAAAAGCCCTAATGCAAATAAGTCTACATGTGTAATTATTTTATATTTATTTTTGTATTTTATATGTATAATTATTTGTTTATCTGTCTAATAAAATATGAAAGTAATGCACTTTAAAAAATCATTTCTTACAGGTATGTTCACATATGATGAATCTACAAAGTTGTTTTGGTTTAATCCATCATCTTTTGAAACTGAGGGTCAGTTCACTCTGATTGGCATAGTACTGGGTTTGGCTATTTACAATAACTGTATACTGGATGTACATTTTCCCATGGTTGTCTACAGGAAGCTAATGGGGAAAAAAGGAACTTTTCTTGACTTGGGAGACTCTCATCCTGTAAGTCTTGTCATTTTTTATTCTTTTAGATTTTATTTAAAAGCAAATACAGAATTTAATTTATATAAAATTTTTAAAGCTTTGATTTGAAATCTTTGTTAATATTTATACCTAGTAAGATAAACTTGTTTTATTATCTATCTGAAATGCCATAAACACTTAAAAACTTGAAGGAGAACTTGTTACAAGCAAGTCAGCTTTGCAAGGTTGATTCTGTAGAAAAGTGTTTCTAATTTTTTTTTTTTAGTGGAATCATGAGATTGCTGGGTTGAGTCAGAGCTGCCCTTAGTCGGGGGCTCTGGTGGCTGCAGCTAGCCCCCTTACCCTTGAGATGCCTCTAAGGGTCTCGATAGAGCACAGTGTGAGACCCATAGCTAAGTAGCTGGTGTGGGGTTTCTCAGCAGAGGGAGGCATTACCACCGACTGACTGTCTTTCTTTACGTCTGCATAGAAACTACTAGAAGAGGGGTACTGTTTGTGCTTTAATTCTTACTGTTTGTTTTTTAAATCTTTTCCTAAGAAGAGTGATACAGATTGTTGTGTTTTATAGTTCTGTGGTAACCTTAATTTTTCCTTTTCTGATTGGTAGGTTCTGTATCAGAGTTTAAAAGACTTACTGGAGTATGAAGGGAATGTGGAAGATGATATGATGATCACTTTCCAGATATCTCAGACAGATCTTTTGGTAATCCGATGATGTATGATCTAAAGGAAAATGGTGATAAAATTCCAATTACCAATGAAAACAGAAAGGTAATAAATGTTTTTATGTCATCCTTGTCTTTGTCTCTTTAATAACAGAATTTCAAAGCATATATATGTGCATTTGTGCATGCACTGCTTCAGTTGTGTCCCACTCTGTGAGACGCTATGGACTGTAGCCCACCAGGCTCCTCTGTCCGTGGGATTCTCCAAGCAACAATACTGGAGTGGGTTGCCATACCCTCCTCCAGGGAAAGCACATATGCTTGTAGTTTTGAAAGAAGTTTCTAATGTCCATCTCTACAAAGAAATCAAGTAACTAAGTTCTTTTTCATTAAATGAAATAGCCACAGTTCTTTAAACCTTGACTAAAGGCTGGTATGAGAGCATGTGGTTGGGCACTGAACCCCTCCTAGAGAAAGAGGCCCAAAGTGGGCGACTGCACGGATGTGGGTGGCTGTGGGTAAAGCAGGAAGAAGGCTGTCTCTCATATTAAGCTGTAGAGGGGCAGGAAACAAGGAAGGTCCTTAGAACCAAATGGTCAATAATTGCTTCTAATGTACACACAAATACACATGCCTTAAATAAACATCTGAAAAGTACTAAAGCATAAATATTTTAAAGAAATGAGTTTTGTGTTTTCTGTTGACTAGAAATGTATGCATCTGGAAACGGGAATTATGATATATATAAAATCTTTAAAAAGAATGTTTATATTAATACAATTTTTAATAAAATATATTAAGTTGGGATACAGAGTGTATCTTCCTTTTTCAGTAGCTTGCTCACCAAGTGGAACACCGATATTTTTGTTGAAACAGATAACAGTAGGCAGCTTCCCAAATATTCTGGAATAGGAAACATGAAAGACTTCCTTGTTTGCTCATTTCCAGTACATTGCACTCTATTAAAAATGTCAGCTTTTATAAATTGATGTATAAATGGTTTAAATGTTATTGCGTTTGCATAACCTAATTGAGAGAACTTTAAAATTGTATCAAGGCCCAGCTTTTATATTCAGTTTTGTTTAATATGGAAGTTGAAACTTCCATATTATGTATGTGGCCTCTTTGGAGGCTCAGAGGGTAAAGAATCTGCCTGCATTGCGGGAGACCTAGGTTCAGTCCCTGGGTCAGGAAGATCCCCTGGAGAAGGGAATGGTGACCCACTCCAGTATTCCTGCTGGAGAATCCCATGGACAGAGGAACCTGGCCAGGTACAGTCCATGGGCTCACAGAGTTGAACATGACTGAGTAACTAACACATTGTCTGTCATAGAGAGCTGTGAAATTGTTAAAGGTATTTTCCTTTGTGTGTGTAAAATATTTTAAAAAATATTCTTGATTGTGTTTTCTTTGGGAAAATAAAAATATCGTGCAGTCCAGTAGTTTGTATTTTGTTGTATTACGCATCATAAGACATTCTTGTGGTTAATGTTTTCTGCAGGAATTTGTCAATCTGTATTCTGACTACATTCTCAATAAATCAGTAGAAAAACAGTTCAAGGCTTTTCGGAGAGGTTTTCATATGGTGACCAATGAATCTCCTTTAAAGTACTTATTCAGACCAGAGGAAATTGAATTGCTTATATGTGGAAGCCGGGTAAGAAAGCAAGGGTTTCCAGAAAAATCTTCTGTTGCTCTATTGTTTGTAATGATGTGGTGTAGATGTTAAGACGTGTTTTCTTGAATTTGCAGAATCTAGATTTCCAAGCACTAGAAGAAACTACAGAATATGACGGTGGCTATACCAGGGACTCTGTTGTGATTAGGTGAGGTTCTTAATTCTTAAAAGGAAGAATTAAAATTCACCAAAGGGGTGTAGGCTTCATGCTTTAGATCTTTGCCTCCAGGTTTTATTTCCCAAATAAGCAAACTCACAAATTCTCAATGTATAAAATTAAAAGTATATTTGTAATATAATCACCAATTCCTATTGTTAATCTTGTGATTTATTTCCTGAATAATGTTTTATGGAAGTGGCATGTTTTCTTCTGCATTGGGGGTATAAAGTATCTAATATTCCTAGTAATTCTGGTTACAGTGTGCTTAGTGCCAGTTAGATGATGATGAAAATAGAACTGCCTCTTCTGAATATTTCTCCTTTCTTTTGAACTCTGGGAAATGTTACTTACCTACTCTATATGAGGCACCTTTTGTGTGAAATGGTATATTCTTTGATTTAATCCTTATTACATAGCAGGGTACATTTATTTTGAAGACCTTGGCTCCAAATTCTCACAGAAAGGAGAGATTCCTAGTCTTAACTGTTCTCAAGGAGTTGCTCTTGCTATGTACCGTCTGCTTCTCTTTGCTACTGTCCAGTCCTGAGAGACACAGGCCTCTTCCTCTCCTGCTAAGATGGGGTAAAAAGAGACAAATGCCCTTTTGGCTGTCACTGGTGGAGTGAGGTGAGGAAGCATTCCTGGAGGTTGTCTCTGAAGGTTATCACTATAAGAATCAAGTATAGGAAGTCTATAATGAGTATCACTTGTATCGAGACTGACAGAGTAAGTTTTATGTTCTGTTATTTTCCTTTGTTTTATTCTTCACTTTGGTTTGTGTGAGGTTATTGATATTTCCTCTGTTGAACATACCTTTGGTCATTCTTAGTGGCAGTGGTAAAGTTATTTACTTTTCGCAATTACTGTTCTGCTATTTA
The DNA here is from genome assembly GCA_917880005.1 of Nanger dama. NCBI lineage: Eukaryota > Metazoa > Chordata > Mammalia > Artiodactyla > Bovidae > Nanger > Nanger dama. The sequence goes on along the minus strand of CAKJTW010000044.1, from coordinate 1,786,943 downwards.
CTTGAAGTGCAAAGGTGACCCATAAAAGAGTTGAAATAGCATGTATAGCAACAACAAAGGGTAGCCTCACTTGTGAGTATTATCACAGCACTATCTCTGTTAGTGATAGTATTGATCACAGATAGTTATTACTTTGTGGTGTCTTAATGTTTCTCTGAGAATAGCTGAAGGTATCTTGTGCTGCTGTTTATGGAGAAATTGCTTTTAAGGTAAGGTGTTATGTTATTCTTTTAGAATAACATAATTCCTACTTGATATATTAACATCATATGTGAATGTTTTTAAAATGTTTTTAATTGAATTATAGTTGATTTGCAATATTGTGTTAGTTTCAGGTATACAACATATTGTTTTTTTGCAGATTATATTTCATTATATGTTGTTATAAGATTGAGTATAATTCCTTGTGCAGTACAGTAAATCCTTGTTGCTTATCTAGTTTACATGTAGTTGTTTGTAGTTAATCCCATACTCCTTATTTAGCTCCCCTTCCTTATCCCTCCACCATTATATAAGGTCTCTCTTTATGTCTTGTAATTTTCTTTGCTCTGAATATGATATGATGTAACCGTTCCTGATTTGTTTTGCTTTGCTCTTTGTTTACATGATATATCTTTTTCTTTTTCTTTCAACCTATCGACGTTCTGAATTCCAAATGAGTTTCTTACAAATAGCTGAGTCATGTTTTCTTACTCTGTCAGTCTTTGCCTTTAATTGTTGTATTTAGACCATTTGTATTGAGGGTAATTATTGATATGATAGGACTCAAGTCTGCTATTTTATTTGTTTTCTGTTTCTTTGCTCCTCATGGTTCCTTGTTGTCTTTTTGCCTTCTGTGAGTGCCTTCGTTACTTGAACATTTTTAAGGATTTCTTCTTGATTTTGGTGTTCTGCTTTTGTGTGTGTTGCTTAGTATAGTGTTCTTCATGGTTGCTATTTGTATTTGTATCAACATTTCTTCCAGTGAGGTATGGAAACCTTGTTTCCATTTGAGTCTCTTACTTTCCCCACATTTAAATACAATTGTCTTGAGTATTAGCAATGTTGTAATTTTTGTATCAGTCATCAAATCTGACTTATAAAATTCATGAGGAGAATTATACTCTGTTGTATGTCCTTTTGTTTCTGCTTTTGCTGTTCCATCTGCCTCAGAATCCATCTTTTATCACTTCCTTTAGTTAGTATTCAAAGGCAGATCTGCTAATGACTAATGCTTTTAGTTTTCCTTTGTCAGAGGGTGATTTCCACTTTATTTCTGAACAGTTTTGTTTATACTGTTTGAAGTTTCTTATCTTCTTGAATCTTTGTGCTTCTGTCTTTCTTAGAGTGTTCTTTGCCATTATTTCTTGAAATGCTTTCTTAGTCACACTCTCTTTTTCCTTTCTTTCTCAGCCTCTGCTGACACCAGTGTTCAGTCATTTGTCACTGTCCCGTGTGCACCTAAGGCTCTTAGTCCTTTCAGTCTATTTTCTCATTTGCTCGGGTTTTGATCCTCGCTCATCTTGACTCTACTATTGAATCCATCTAGTGTTTTTGTTTTCCAGTTCTGTAGTTTGCATTTGGCTCTTTTAAAAATTCTATGTTTGGTGTAGGATGCAGGATGCATGGGGCTGATGCACAGGATGATTCAGGTAGAGGATGTGGGGTGGGAGGTGGGAGGGGGCTTCGGCATTGGGCGATTGTGTTCACCTATGGCTGATTCGTGTCAATGTATGGCAAAACAAATACAGTATTGTAATTTAAAAAATAAATAAATTTAATTAAAAAATAAAAAAATTAAAAATTAAAAACAGAAAAAAAAATTTTTTAAAAATTGTAACTTAAATATTTTGCCAAGACTTAGTTTCTGATGTTTCAATTTTGAAACACTAGAACTTATAATTGCTTATAGGATAATTTTTATGATGATCTCATTAAAATCCTTGTCAGTTGCAGTATGTTATTCATCCCATTGTTTGACATTGGTTGGTTTTCTTTCTTTCATGTAATTTTCATAGTTCTTGGCTTGAGAAGAGGTTTTGGATTGTATGCTGGATATTTTGGCTGTTTTATTAGGAGACCCTGGGTCTTATTTACATCTTTTACTTTAGTAATAAAAAATGTATGGGTCAAGACTGTCGTGTTGTGTAGATAGACACAGTAGTTACTTCCAGCTCTTTGCTGTTAGAAGTCACAGTGGATGATTTCACTAACAGATTATTCCATACATAACATCAAACATCGTCAAATTGGGAATTGCTGCTAAAAGTGGGATTGTTGAACTAAATGGTAGATATGTATGTAATCTTGCCAAGTATTGCCAAATTTTCCATAGAAATTGTGACATTTTGCATTCCCACCAGTAATATACATGCATGTCTCATTTCCTACAATTTTCCCAACCGATTGTGTTCTTCAGTTCAGCTGTTTGCCTGTTAGTTGAGAAATGGCATTGTGACATAGAAAATGTCACAATTTCTGTGGAGAATTTGGCAATATTTAGCAGAATATTTAACTCGGGCCATTTTTTGTTAGCTGCTTTCATCCCTTTGCAGCTAGAGGCTAATTTCAAGGGATACTTCTGTCTCCCAGGGTGCCTCCTGCCCCTGTCAGGCATGAAGTCTGTGAGACTGCCATTTTGGTCCAAGATGCTGTCCTGTTGCCAGTGCTCTTACATGCCCTTTTGGGGTGACCCTCAAGCCCATGTTGTTCTGCATACCCCACTTTTCCACATAGCTCTTCCTGGACTCTGCTGGTGTGGGCTCAGGTGTATATAAACAGTTTTAATGTAGAACATGACACTTAATAGGAAGAGAAGAATTTTGCTCAGTATTTTCATTATAAAAACTGATAGTAACCCTAATGTTTTAAGTTCTAATTTTTTAGAAAGAACCAAAGGAACAGCTGAATTTGTCTCAACGACCACTGCTGGTCTGCTATTTCCCTTAGGATCTGCCTCCTCTATTTAAGGGCACCTGTTGGTCTGCCTCTTCAGATGTGGCTGATTCATTTAGGTTTTAAGAACACTCCTGAGGAGTGAGGAGATTTTTTTGCCCTGACACAGGGCTGTGGGTTACTGCATACTTGCTTTTTCTTGCCAGCCAGCCAAAAAGGAATAGCCTAAAACTATGGTATGGTTTGTTTCCTTCCTAATGGAGAGATGTGCTTGTATGTTCCATGTTCAGTTTCCTGTTGTATTTTTAAGTTTTCTCTAGATGGGTGGGAGGTTCTTAAGAACTAAAGGGTGGGGAGGATATTAGAATGTCAGGGAAGAGAAATGGCAAGACTTTGAAGAAAGCCAAGAATGCTAATAAAGCTGCTAACCTATGTTAGAAATAATGGCATTGCACCAACAGAAATACCAGCATTTTGGTAAGAGAAATTGTATACTGGAATACTAGGGTATCAAAAACTAGAATTGTAACTGTGTGTAGGAAGTGTGACATTTTCTGTCAAGATTCTGGAAAGCACTTTCAAATAAATATTAAAATGCATTCCTCCGAAAACTACTAGAGTTCATCAGTGAATTTGGTAAAGTTGCAGGATACAAAATTAATATACAGAAATCTTTTGCATTTTTATATGTAAACAATGAAAGACAAGAAAGACAAATTAATGAAATAATCGCTTTTACTGTTGCATCAGAAAGAGTAACATGCCTAGTACTAAACCTGTCTAAGGAGACACCTGTACTCTAAAAACTGTAAGATCCTGATGAAAGAAATTGAAGATGACACAAACAGGTAGGAATACTACACTCTTAGACTGAAAGATTCAATGTTGTCAAAATAACTATACTACCCAAGGTGATCTACAGATTTGATGCAGTCCTACCTATCAGATTACTAGTAGCATTTTTCACAGAACTAGAAGAAAAATTTTTAATTTTGTATGGAAACACAGAGACCCTGAATAGCCAAAGCAGTCCTGAGAAACAACACTGCAGCTGAAGGAATCAGGCTTCCTGATCTCAGACTGTACTCTAAACCTTTAGTAATCGAAACAGTTGGTATTGGGACAGAAACAGAAGTCCAGGCCAGTGAAGCAGAAAGCCCAGAGACGGACACCTGCGGTCGGTTAACCTGTATCAGAGGGGCAGGAGTGCAGTGCAGAAGAGACAGTCTCTTCAGTCAGTGGCACTGGGAGAATAGGACAGCTGCATGTGAAAGAATGAAGTTAGAATATTCTCTATACACAAAAATAAACTCAAAGTGGATTAAAGACTTAAGCTATGTACTGTAAAAATCTTAGAGGAAAACATAAGCAGAAAACTCTTTGACATAACTTTCAGCAGTATCTTTTTGAGATAATGAAAATAAAACCAAAAAGAAGCAAATGAGACCTAATTAAACCTAAAAAGGCTTTCCTCAGCAAAGGAAACCATAAGCAAAACAAAAAGACAACCCACATAATGGGAGAAAATATTTGCAGATACAAAAGACTAATAAAGGATTAATCTCCAGAATATCCAAACAGCTCATGCAGCTCAATATCAAAAAAACAGTCTAGTCAGATAATGGACAGAACCTGAATAAATATTTCTCCAAAGAAGACATACAGATGGGCAAAAATCACATGACAAATGGTCAACATCACTAATTATTAGAGAAGTGCAAATTGGAACTATAATAAGGTATCACATCACACAGATTAGAATGGCAATCATCAAAAAATCTAGGAAAGTATGGAGAAAAAGGAACCCTCCTAACACTATTAATAGGAATATAAACGGTTATAGCATACCCTTTGGAGGACAGCATGGAAGTTCCTTAAAAACTAAAAATAGAGCTACCATATTGATCGAGCAATCACACTCCTAGGCATATATCCAGAGATAACCGTAATTCAAAAGGATGTGTGCACCACAGTGTTATTTGCAGCACTCTTTACAATAGCCAAGAAATAGAAGCAACCTATATGTCCATTGAGAGAGGAAATGGATAAAGAAGATACAATACAAAAGAATATTACTCAGCCATAGAAAGGATGAAATAATGTCATTAGCAGCAACATGGATGGAGCTGGATATGATCATACTAAGTAAATCAGAGAAAGATACATTATATATCATTTATATATGGAATCTAAAATGATACAAATGAACTTATTTACAAAACAGAAACATACCAACTGAAACAAACTTAATGGTTACCAAGGGGAAAGGTGGGGAAGGGATAATTCGGGAGTATGGGGTTAACATACACACACTGTGTATTAAAGAGAATCAACAGGGACCTACCATATGACACAGGGAACTGCACTCAGTACTTCATAGTATCATGAGAAAAGAATCTGAGAAAAGATGGATATATGCACATGTACACCTGAAACTGTATATGTTAATTTATGGATACTTTATTACTGAAAGTATAGATTTCAGTTGCTCTTTTTCAAGATTGCTTTTAATGAAATTGCATTTTATTTTTAGAGTAAATTTAACAAGCATCATTATAATGTGACTTCTATCACATAGGCTTTAGGAATGCCAGGGATTAAATTATTCTCAGTATAATTGCATGTGATACATATATCAGAATAACCCCCAACTCCACAGCACACATACTATTGATAAAAATATTCTTGTTTATATAAACACTGTGTCCTTCTGTATTAGTATTTCAGATATGAGGGTTTTTGTGTTTTCTTTTGTCCCTACTCTGTCTGACCTCCCCTCGAAGTTATTACATAAGGCATGAGTAGACAGAGGGACATAGCTGTCATCTTCAGTTCACAGGACTTTGGTTTGCCTTTTGTTTGTTACTGACTATATATTTACAGTTGATGTAATTGTTTCCTTTTGTTGTTGCCAGTTTTTACTGTTGCAGATAATGTAGCAGTGAACAAAAGCTTTTATATTTTTGAAAATAGTTTTCTTAAATTTGCATGAGTGGAAGTCCTAGGTCCTAGATCCCCAGAAAAGAACCTTCAGGCTCTTGATATTGACCTCCATGGTTTTAATGCAAATCACAGATTTAAATTAGTGCTTGCAATAATGAATGCCAAACTAAAATCTTTATTTTTATCTTTTCTCATTAGGGAGTTCTGGGAAATTGTTCATTCATTTACAGATGAGCAGAAAAGACTCTTCTTGCAGTTTACAACAGGCACAGACAGGGCACCTGTGGGCGGACTAGGAAAATTGAAGATGATAATAGCCAAAAATGGTCCAGACACAGAAAGGTAATTATTAAATTGTGACTATATACTGAAAACCTTGGCTTCCATATTATTACACATGTGTGATCTATCCAGAAGCTTCTGAGCACATTTGCAGCTTTTAATAGAAATTTCCAAGTCACATAAAATGTTAGTTTAGCCAGTGCTTTGCTGCTAATGTTCAAGAAAATCTTTAAACACTGGGCAGGTGAAAAATTACAGAGTTCACTTGATTTGCAGTTTTATAAATTGATATGATTCTTAAAGTTTTCAGCTGAGAATTTTTAATTGAAAGCCATATTATGTCATGTATTTAGAATAGTCAGGTTGAAGTTCACGAGATTGTTCAGCCCTAGGTTACGCTAGCACCACCAGTTTCAGTGTCCTTACATTAGACGTGTTTCCTCTGTTGTGTGAGTTAACATTTGGTATGTAGAGGCTATATATGAGCAGTCGTATATTTAATAATTTAAATGTATAGAAACCTTTCTTTTAGTGTTCTATATGATTTGATATCAATGTAAATTTATTATCAAATCAATTACATAGTCATCTAGGAATATTTCAAATAAGCACTACAGAGCCCAGACTGAAATTTTGGAACTGAGATTTGAATATTGTCTCCACTTAATGTTACTACTTAGTGATTTCAACTCTACAGTGGGGAAACTGACCATCTGTAGGTTTACTGTGAGAAAGTTTAGTTAAATGAGCTCTCTGGATTAAGAACCTATTAAAACAGTATCTGGTATGTGGTAATAACTTTGTAGATGCAATATGTTATTGTCAACCATCATCATTATTAGCGCTAATTTATGAGGTAAAGACAAACTGCTGTTTGGTAGCTGTATGGCAAAATCAAAGTCTATCTTTATGACTTGCATTAATGTGTAGTGTGCTTTGCAAACCATCTCAACGTATATACCATCTAAAGTAGGATCATGTGGTACTGAGCATGTTTCCCATGACTTATTTTCCTGTTTTTCCCCTTTCTCTCTATATAGGTTACCTACATCTCATACTTGCTTTAATGTCCTTTTACTTCCGGAATATTCAAGCAAAGAAAAACTTAAAGAGAGATTGTTGAAGGCCATCACTTATGCCAAAGGATTTGGCATGCTGTAAAAAAAAAAATGGGAAGAAAAAGAAAAGAAATTTAAACTTTTAATAAATATAACAAGAGGGATAAAATTGGTGGTGATAGTGTCCCAGTACAAAAAGGCTGTTAAATAGTGAACCACAGTAGTCACCTATGTCTGTGCCTCCCTTCTTTATTGGGGATATATGGGCTGGAACAGCAGATTTCAGCTACTTATATGAACAAATCCTTTATTATTATTATTTTTTTTTTTGCGTGAAAGTGTTACTTATTCTTTCACTTGTATGTACAGAGAGGTTTTTCTGAATATTTATTTTAAGGGTTAAATCACTTTTGCTTGTGTTTATTACTGCTTGAGGTTGAGCCTTTTGCATATTTAAAAATACATACCAACAAACTACCCTCCCAGGGAAAATATTGCCACCATTTGTAGACCATGTAATCTTCAAATATGTGCTATTTTTTTTTTTGGTCCCTGTATCTAACTCAAATCAGGAGCTGTTTTTTTGGTTTTTTTTTTTTTAAACAATTTGCTTTTGAAACTTGGAAGTCTTGAAAACAGTGTGATGCAATTGCTGCTGTTCTAGTCCCCAAAGAGTCTTCTGTGCAAAAATCTTAAAATCAATAAAGATGGAAGGGAGAACTTGGAATGTTTAACTGCAGCCCTCAGAACTTTACTTTAGTAACAGCACAACAAATTAAAAACAACTCATGCCACAGTATGTTGTCTTCATGTGTCTTGCAATGAACTGTTTCAGTAGCTAATCCTCCTTTGTAGTATATGGAAGGACAGGGATTTGTTGTTGTTGTTGTTTTAAGTTTATTGGGGAAAAGTGCATTTGGCCAAAAGAAATGATAGTCAGACCCTTTGCAAGAAAGATAAGTTTGTTGTTTATTATAAGCGTAAAGCATGTGAAAGTGCACTTAAATTTTTATTCTTTGCTTATTAACCACATTTTAGACAATCCAAAGTCTTCCCTTCTTGTCGCCATCATCTTATCCAGTCAGCCATTTTATCAAGGCACATGATCAGTGTTGGAACATAGTGGAAAGAATGGCTGTTGTGCCTTGTTTTACTCAATCATACAGTAAGCAGAGAGTTAGAAATGAATGGAACTGTTACTCTTAAGTCCTATTTACATCGTCTGTCCCCAAAGATTAAAGTTTATTTCAAAAAGTGTTAAATACTACTTTCACGTACTGTGGAAAAGTACAGGTAGATTTAAATTACTAGACATTCAGAAGTAAGTAATTTCCCCTTTCTAGTCTTCTGTGTCTGTGATGTTTATTTCTTTTATTGCATTATAAAATAAAAGGATTATGTATTTTTAACTGAGGAGAGACATATTGATATATCATTTTACTACAAGTTACAGCTAATGTGCTGAGCTTGTACCTCGATTGTTTTAATTGACCATGACAGATTAGTTTGATGATTTGTTTGAAATTGGCAGGAAAAATACAGCTTTCAATCATTGGAAGGGGAAAGAGGATGTCTTTCAGAATTATTTTAGTTCTTTTAGTAATTGAGACTTAACTGTTATGTACCATAATGCTAAATAAAACAGTGACATTTTTCACCATAATTTAGTGGGAAAAGAGAACATTACTTTCCATATTGTGATAAGGTAACATGGGGTTTTTCTGGGCCAGCCTTGAGAACACTACCTTGATTCAAGGGACCCTCATGCTACTACAGTCACCTTAAAAGGCCTCTCATTCCTGTGCTTCTTGTGTATAATGAAAGTGAGAATACGAGAAATCAAATACTCTGGGGGCTTTTTGTATAATAAATTCGTGAAGAAATTTGTGTTCTTCAGTTCTCAAGTTTTATTATCACTACAGTATTGAAGTTATCCAATTGTAATCACATCTGTGTGAAGTTTTTGAATGGTCATTGAGTACAGATCATCAGGTATAGAATTCATATCAAATAGACTTCTAACAAACAGTTAATAATAAACCTACCCTTGGAAATATTCTAAGAGAAAAGTTCATTGGTTGTCCAGACTACTTGCTCTCACTTGCTCAGTATCTGTCCTGGACATATTACCACTTCTTTTCTCATTGCCTCCTTTCCCCTACTGTCTTCAAAATGTTCCCTGAAAAGTATCTTAAGCAAGAGGGAACAAATAGAAATTTTGACTATAGTGGTTACTCCCACTACCCCAGATGTCATGTTATAAAGTACTCGCTTCTCCCACATCACCAGGAAACTCTGGAGGAAATAACCGAAAACTAATTGGTGTTCCAGGTGAAATATACAGTTTCTCCGACATATCATTGTTACAGAATACCTCAAGCATACAGTAAAGACATGGACTGTGACCAAACTTTCCTGGAGCCTGGTAGCTTTGGCCAATGAATTGGATTTCCTACCCTATACAACTTTACTGGGCTCTGCTTAATTGTGTGATAAAATCTAATGACAATTTCTATAGCTTTACTTTGGGATACATACTAACTAAGGAGGGAGATACGTGAAATCAAGCTTCAAACAAAACTTGCTGATGGTATTCATTTCCCTATCGGTACACATCCATCTTACTAGAAAGGAAGGGTGAGTGTAACCTGGCACCATCACTCATTGTAAGAACATGACTGCTGGGATTTCAGGCCCTTGCAAGGGGTTTTCTCAAGACTTTCATGCAGACTCAGAGGAAGGGTAGTCTCCTAAGGCTACTCCATCTGTAGTCATGATCCCCTTAACCTGTTTACCTCAAATATTTTTTTTTTTTTTTGACCTTCCACCAGCCTGTAAGGACCATCTCTTAAACTCCTGCCCCTTCCCTGAGCCAATAGAGGATTCAGAACGCAACTTCTACTTTCTCTCTTTCCTTCTTTTACCCACAGTGTTAGTGTATGGAGAATTTCCTGGGGGAGTCTAGAGAGGTCCAGAGTCTCAGTCTTCTTTACTGTCATATCCAGTAGTTGGCATTTGTTAACCAGTTGCAGGACGATTTTGGTGCAGATGTGCCCCTGTGAGAAATGCTGCTTAAAACTTTTGCTAGCCCCTAAAATAGCTCTCCTGAAAGATTCTTAGAGCCTCCTCTGTTGCCAGTGAGAATTCTAACCTTGGCAGCGCCCTGAACTTGGTTCAGCTGCTACCCTGTTCCTTTTTCAGTAGGGTGGATACTACTGTAATTCTAATATTCTGGCCTGAACCTGCCCAGTTCTGTCTGGTAAACCTCAACCACTCAAAAAGGTTGTTCTCCAAATCTGTGTCTTCTGCTCAGACTCTACCCCCAGAATATCTTTCTGGTATCTTACAATCAATACACTTCAAAATGGAACTTTTGCCTCTACCTATCATTTATTGTTTGTTCCTTAAAAACATCCCTTTCGACCCAGTCTTCAGAATCCCTCACCTTTCAATTGTCACAGCTTGTATCAATTGTTTTCCCCTCTCCATCATGCTTCCTTTTGGCCTCTGATCCCCTAACTCACCTTGGCAGTATTTGTCAGTCCTTCTCATTCTTCTAGAACACAGTTTTGTTAATTTAAATATCCTTTGCTTCAAAACTTGTTCCCCTTTGAGGAAATCTGCAAGCATGGTATCCACAGCCCTCTGTAGGCTCAGCCCCTCCTGCTTTTCCAATTCTACCATCAGCTACAGGCATCTTTCCCTGTGTCCCAGCCCACATCATCATGCTGTGCTTAATCATTTCATATTTCTCAAGCCCCTCAACCATGAATTCATCAACCTTCAAAATTTCTCTGTAACCTCATAGCAACTTCATGGTAGTACATGCACATTGAGCAATGAGGAGTCACTGGGATTTTGGGTTTTTTTCCCATAACCATTACGTGGCATGTGGGCAGGTTCATGGGGAAGATTGTTTGTCTTTGTTCCTGTCCCATATAGTAGTTGCGTAATAACTGTTGAAAGGACGAACACTATTTTTCCAGTACCTCAGTCACCACCTGAATGATTGAAGGTGACAGCTTGCCATTCAGTGAAGCGTCTGTCTTCACCAAAGATAGCCTCTGTCTCCTGTCTCCTCCTTACCCTACCCCCAAAACGTTTTATTTTAAAATATTTGAATATTTAGTGGCTAAAGAACTTGTTCCTAGAGGAAGTGAGTAACTGGCTCTGTCATTTCAGCCTGTGAAAAGGTTACTAAAAGGGAAAGGATGAAATGGACCAAGTCCTTGGAAGCAAGGTTTCTGTGTGACTTCCCCAGCCCTTTTCGGGATGTGCTCTGGCAGTCCGTAACCTCTGCGTGGTCAGCCTCTGTGGCTACACTCTCCTGCTGGAGATGGGAGCAGGTGTCTTAAGTCATCCTGCTGTTGCCAAACCCTCACATGTCAAGGAGCTGCTGCTGCTAAGTCGCTTCAGTAGTGTCCGACTCTGTGACCCCAGAGACGGCAGCCCGCCAGGCTCCCCTGTTCCTGGGATTCTCCAGGCAAGAACACTGGAGTGGGTAGCCATTTCCTTCTCCAATGCGTGAAAGTAAAATCTCTTAGTTGTGTCCGACTCAGCGACCCTATGGACTGCAGCCTGCTAGGCTCCTCCGTCCATGGGATTTTCTTTCCTGAATGCTGTGTTTTCTCTAGTAAATGAAGTGCTCACCATGAGGAATGCCTGGTCTGCCAGAACCTTGTAATTATTGCTGCAAATCAACCATTAAGTTGGGATTGTTAGATTCAGCTGAACAGGACCATAGGACAAGAGTGATTATCCTGGCTATCTTTCAGTCTTCAGCAAACCACAGAAAATGCAATGGGCATGTGTCAGTGAGCAGTGCACGGTGACTGAGGGCACAGCCTTCAGAGTTGGGTGATGGTCTCAGTTCTGTCTGGCTCTGCCCAGCCTTTGGCTTGGATTAGCACATCCAAGCCTGTGTATGTCACCGATGGTTATCGAGACTCAGTGAAGTTGAGACACAGGTGCTACCTGTTGCAAGACAGAAGAAGGGATTCATTGAGAGGTTGACCCTCATCTATCTAAAAATGCAGGAGGGATGCTTTGATTTTTTTAATTAGGATAATTCATATAACAAAATTCATTCCTTTAAAGTGTACAATTGGTGGCTTTTAGAATAGCCACAAAATTGTGTGTCACATTATATAATTCCAGGGCATCTTCACCACTGCAAAAAAGAAAAGCACTTCTATCCATTAGAAGTGATTATCTTTCCCCACCTTCCAAGACCTAACCACTAATCTCCTTACTCGTCTGTAGATTTCCCTATTTTGGACAGTCCATATAATTAGACTCACACACAAGGTGCATCTGTGTTGTAGCATGTATCAGCACTTCATTTTATGAATAATATTTCAGTGTATCAATATACCATATTTTTATTCATTTGACAGATGGTTGTGGTGTTTTCACTTTCTATTATAAATACTACTACCATGAACACTGTGCACAAGTTTTTATGTGCACATAAGCTTTCATTTCTTTTGGTAATGTACATAATGAATTCCTGGGTCATATGCCCAGGCTTTTCAAGGAACTGCCAACTGTTTTCTGAAGTGGTTGCACTTTCTTTGCAAGCATCTTGTAAATTCTAATTTCTCCACATCCTGGCCAACATTTTGAGTCTAGCCTTCCTATTGGAAGTGAAGTGGTATCTCATGGTTTTGATTTGCATTTTCCTAATGACTAATGATGTTGAATATCTTTTCATGTGCTTTTGGCCATTTGGCCATCTTTAGAGACATTTATTCAGAAGTTTTCCCTATATTTTGATTCAGTTATTTGTCTTTATTTTTCAGTTCCTTATTCTGATACAAATCCGTTACCAGATAGTCATTTGCAAATATTTTATTCCATTCTTTGGATAGTATTTTCACTTTATTGATGGTGTCCTTTGAAAAACAACTTTTGAATTAGGGATGTTGAGTCTTCCAACTTATTCAGTCATTTTGGCTATTGAGGGTCCCTTGCAGTTCTATGTGAGTATTAGAGTCAGCTTATCATTTGCTTCAAAATAGGCATCTAGAATTTTGACAGCCATTGTGTTGAATCTATAAATCAATTTGGAGAATATCACTAACTTGACAATATAGAGTTTTTCAACTGATGAACGTGGATGTCTTTGGATTTATTTAGGACTTTAATTTTTTTATTGCTGTTTTTAGATTTCAGTGTACAAGTCTTGATTTCTTTGGTTAAATATTTCCCCAAGTATTTTATTCTTTTTTGATGCTATTATAAACATAATTGTTTTCTTAATTTCATTTTGGATCATTCATTGCTAGCATATAGAAATGTAATGAAAAATTTTTATATTGATCTTATGTGGCTTTTCCTAACTAAATGTGTTTTCCTTTTGATTCTTTTGTCTTTTCTATATACAAGATCACACATCTGCAAATAGAAAGTTTTACTTTTTCCCTTTTGCTCTGGATACTTTTTTTCTTTCCCAAGTGCCCTAGCTAGCACCTCTAGCACAATATTGAATAGAATTGGCAAGAACATACATCTTTGTCTTAGTACTGATTTATAAGGAAGGCATTTAATTTTTCACCATTGAGTGTCATGCTGACAGTAAGTTCTTCATAGATGCTTCAGGTTGAGGAAATTTTCCTTCTATTCCTAGTTTAAGTGTTTTTATCAGGAAAGGGTATTGGGTTTTGTCAGATGCTTCTGCTTCTATTGGGGCTCAGTTGTTAAAGAATCCGTTGCAATGCAGGAGACCCTGGTTCAATTCCTGGTTCAATTCCTAGGTCAGGAAGATCCTCTGAAGAAGGGATAGGCTACCCACTCCAGTATTCTTGGGCTTCCCTGGTGACTCACCTGTTAAAGAATCCACCTGCAATGTAGGATCTTAATCTGCTTCTGTTAAGATGGTTGTGAGTTTTTGTCCTTTATTCTATTAGTAGGGCTATATCAATGGATTTTGGTGTGTTCTAACAACCCTCCATTCCTGGGGTGGTTCTGCGGGTTCATGGTACACAAACCTTTTAATATGCTGCTGAGTTTGGTTTGCTAGAATTCTGTTTAGAATATTGCTGAATAAAGGGCACATCTGCCAGTGATGAGGCTGAAATGTGTATTTCCCGTAGGCCACATGTGGTCATTGTAAGAGACAGGTCATGGGCCATCTGACACTGCACAAGTGGGCTTCCTGTTCTGGAGCCAGACACCCAGTATCTGAATACCCTCAGACAGAAGCTGTGAGAAGAGGAGAAACTGGATGTGACCAGCCAAGCCAGAGGCTCTCATCTGGGGTTCCCTGAAGAGCTTACTTCATGAAAGAAAGCCATTAACTCCCACCTGTCTCTGAAGGCTCAATATCTTAAGACAGTTGCACCAGCTGGATGAGGCAGGATATTTTTCTCTAGATTTCCTCCCTTCCAAAAGGGCCAGAAACAGCTTTTGAGTGAGAAGGAAGGTAACATGACGAAGAGCCTATCTTCAGGCCTCCCACCCAGAAGCAGCTCTGAGCAAGAGTTGCATTTTCAGTTAGGAGAGAGAGTGGCATTTTTGATGTTTCACTAATACCCAGAAAATAGATGCTTTGCTTATTATCTGAAAGTGACCAGAAAAACAACATATTTGAAGTTTCATTCCTGGAAAAACAAATCCAGAGCCAGAGCAGACCAGCAAAAAGAAAAGTTATGTTCAGCTGCACCATCACCCTTACTCCCTTCCTTCCTGTCACACACGTGCCTTATTATTTAGTAAATCTCATTACTAAACTAGTAGATCTATAGGAAGGGCTTAGGTACTCTTTGGATGGTGCTATGGAAAGATCTCCAAGGAGACCTCAAACCTGCTTCTAGGCTTATTCCAACTGAAGTGTGAAGATTTTCTGTTTACTAACATTTACCAGGTAAATAGAATTCAATACCAGTTGACTGCTAATTCAATACCAATTGAAAACTGAATGCTAAGCAGTCCTGAGTGTTCATTGGAAGGACTGATGTTGAGGCTGAAACTCCAATACTTTGGCCACATGATGCGAAGAACTGACTGATTGGACAAGACCCTGATGCTGTGAAACATTGAGGGCAGGAGGAGAAGGGGATGACTGAGGATGAGATGGTTGGATGGCATCACCAACTTGATGGACGTGAGTTTGGATAAACTCCGGGAGTTGGTGATGGACAGGGAGGCCTGGCGTGCTGTGGTCCATGGGCTCGCAAAGAGTCGGACATGACTGAGCAACTGAACTGAACTGAACATACCAATTGAATGCTAATCATGCTGCAGATTTGCTGGAGGTTTCAGGTTGATTTCACAGCCACTTTGTTCAATCAAGGAGTCTTTTTATGGGGAGACTGAATCTAGTGGACCAGATACACATAGAAACCACTAAGGGTTATAGAAGTACATAAAAATACAATTTGGACAGAGAATTCAGATTCAAAAATTGTCCAAATAGGAGGTGAAGGATTAGTTGATAGGCAGACAAGAAACTGTTTAGTATGCCTGAGTGTCAGATTCAAAGGGATCAAGATTGGATTGGAATGGAAGGCAGGTCGGAGCATGAAAGGCCTTGTAGACCATACCAAGAACTTTGAACTTTGTTTTGCAGACATTGAAATACAAAGATAATTCATTTTACATTTTTTTGTATCTTATAACATGGAACTGGAGAAATGTGTCATGCAATCTTTGTACTTAAGAGATTTTGCCAAGTCGTTCAGTCATGTCTGACTTGTTGTGACACCATGGACTGTAGCCCAGAAGGCTCCTCTGTCCATGGGATTCTCCAGGCAAGAACACTGGAGGTGGATTCTTTACTGTCTGAGCCACCAGGGAAGCCCAGTTAGGAGATTATTGCCATAATTCTAGTTATATCCTCAGGTATATAAGCCTGAGGATAGAAGGGAGGGACGTTCTAAGACATGTTTGGGACTGGGACTGGGTGACAGATTCGATATTCCAGGGAGAGAGAGGAGTCAAAAATAACCCACATTTCTGATTTGCATGACTGGGTTGGTGGTGTGGTGGTGTGGGATCTACAGGGAAACAGATTCTGGGCATGTTTCAGTTGAAGTGTCTAAGAAATATACAAGTGGAATTGTACAGAGGAAGTTAAAAATACAAATTTAAAGAAAAGCCTACAAAGATTTAAATGTATGGTTTTTCAGCATAGATGGAGGTAGTCAACAGGGAAAGGTAATGAAGGGAGGAAGAAAAAACATGGACAGTGTCCCTGGAAAATGTTAGCATTTCAGAGTTAAGTAAAGAAGAATGAAAAGCAATTCCCTTATTTGCTCATTTTTATCTGTGCTTCAGTAGAAACCAAGCCTGATGAGGGCAGGAACTTTGTCTTGCTCATGGCTGTGCCCCTAGTACCTAGAGCAGAATGTAAACAAAGTTCATTAAGCTGCACAACAAGCCAGGGTGTCTCAGTAACTCCTTCCCATCCTCTTCCCTGCTATCCTTTGCACCTTGCTGACACCCTACCCAACCTTCTTAGCACAGCTTTTAAAGGCCCTGTGTGTGTGTTTATTTACTGTCATCTCAGGAAGATATATCAGCTCAGTGAAAATATTTCAGAACTATTGAGAAGTGATATATATTAACTTGCAAATCTGTCTAGCACTGCTGGGTTTTGTCCCGTTACCAATGAATCAAGAAATTCACAGTAAATGAGATCAGATCTGTTTCCTGGAGGCAACTGAGAAGGCAGCCTTGCCCTGGAAATAATCACCAAGGGCAGGAAATAGCCTCAAATGCTTCCAGTTGAGGCTGAGCAGGAGAATCCCAGCTCATCATAGCTACAAGGGTATTCCTGGGGCTGTCAAGTGGAAGTTAGCCCATTACCTAAAAATGCACTTCAGAATTGTCCCTGTGTGCTTGCATCTTGTACCCAAGCCCAAAGAAAATACTATTTGCCTTAAATATGTGTTTTTAATAGGATTGAAGTATTTTTCAAATTTAAACTGTAGTCTCCAAAATAATCATACTTCCAGAATGCTTTTCACAGGGTATTGTTTTGCTTACTTCATTATTGCCTAACTCATTCCTTAAATTCTATTCCATGAGAGTAGAAATATATCTGTTTTCCTCACCCTGGTGTTCAGAACATATTTTTCAAATGAATGTATGACTGAAATTATGCTTATAAAACCAAAGATCCTGATTTATCAGTTGGACTTCCAGATCTCCACAGAAGCTACCAGTGAAAGTAGTGTAACTGTTGTTCTGCATGTGAAGAGCTTTTCCGGCATTGAGATACTCCACACACCTTCCCACTGTTCAGTAACAGTATCACCTTATACTGCTCTTAGGAATGGAACTAGTTTTGGAAAACAGTTGAGGGAAACCAGTTTGCCATGTATCCCTAAGAAGTGGTGAGTAAACAATCACATTTTCCTAAGCACCTTTAGTTTTAAGAGAGCCTCTTTCTCTCCACTGTAGGACCTCATCCCCGCCCCCACTCTAAAATTACACTTATAATCTCATAATTCATATAAGGGTGGCTTTTTTTTTTTTCTCATCACCACAACCACCTATGTGCTTTCAGTATTTCTATGCCAGTAACCCACAGAGGAAATTAGTAAAATTCATATTGAACCCACATGAAGTGGTTGCAATTATTTGGGACAGTGCGGATCACTGCTGTGATCCCTCTGACTGCAGATCTGATTTCAGAGACATTTAGCCACATGCTGTACAACATGAATTCCACTTACTTAGGTTGCTGTCATAATGGGATTTAAATACTTATGAAATACAGAGAAAATATTTGAAGAATATGAACTATGAAGTACAGAGAAAAATATTTTAAAAATATTTACCGTTATTCACTTAAATGTAAAAGTGCCACTTCTCTATACATTTGCCTCATGACTATCTAATTGATAATGAAGACTTTAACTTCTTTATATTACCTCAGAAAAGTTTGAAATGTTAACCAACCACTGGACTGACCACTGGAAGGACAAAAGACTGAAGCTGTTTTATTTTGCTCAAGGGCAGCCATCCAACATCTGCTTTTGTGACAAGTTAAAATAATTGTAGAGGTATAGGGGTAAAAAGGACCTGAAAGATCATCTTCTCCAACCCTCATTTTATAGATGAGGAAACTTAGGTCTCAAAGTGTGAAGCGTTTTGCCCAAGATTACTCTGAGCATTGCATTCATATGAATTCATGAAGCTGGAAAACAGAACCTCTGCCTCCCACTTGGTGCTCATATCACACCTTCAGTCCTTTTTCTCGTTTCAACATTTTTGCTTCACTAAATGTAGGGAGTCTCCCAGTAGGGCCTGCCTGCTGGGGAACGGGCGCCGAAGGAGAGTGAGAGAGATCTCGCTTAGTTTTCAAGTCGACTAGTTTACATTGGTTTGATTTTATTGAAGAAGGTCAAAAGTCAGACCAAGGTTCCTATTCCCTTTCCCTCCCCAAGCTACCGAAGAAACAGATTTGCTAACGGTTCCGCAAATCACTGTCTTTCACTCTTTTTTTTTTTTTTTTTTACAGTAAGAGTATTACTGGCAGAAAGTTTCCCAGCAGCACGTCCCCCTGGTACTGCTCCTGGACGCGGACCTGAAGGCTCGCGCGGAGCGCCCGGACGCGCCGGCCCCCTTGCCCTTCCTCTAGGCGCGCGTCTGCGTGTCTCCACGTGAAGGGCTGCAGGGCCAGGCGTGACCCAGGTCCACGTTCTTACTGTTAGATCCTGCCTTGGTTGTCCTAGTTTTATATAAGAGGAGAAGCATTTTATCCGTGAGTTCTGGAGCAGTCTTGAGGTCAGGGGTAAGAGTTTTCTTGATAAGTATTAAGTAGAAGTTGCTGAATGGCAGAGGGGTAGAAAGGGGAAGGGTGCCTTAGGAAAAAAGCCATTTATTCTTGATGATGGACTTGCTTCCAGTTCGTTTTCCGATCTCTTCGGGAATGATTTTCGGCCCTCTTCCTGCACCCTGTGTTCTGATTCTCGGAGCATGCACTACTCCTTCAGTTCCTTTCTCCCAGGGTCTGTTAGAAGAGTGACCTTGAAAATATGTGGGCTGTGGTAGACTTTGGATTCTGGCCTCCAGATACTTGGCTCTTTCACTCGTGAGAAACTCCTGCCTTAGGTTGACTTGAACCTGGGTTGGCAGTGCCTGGTCCATTTGCACACCGTCCGGGACAGGTGGGTTCTTCCTGGGCCGTGATCTTTTCTTCTTGGGGTGCTCTCCACTCCTGTCTCCATAGATTATGTATTTAAGAAACTTGCCTTTCGATTTCCTGCCGATGGTTGGATCCTGGAGATGACTCTGCCCAGTGCTCGATGGCCTACTAGGGACGTCTCTTACGATCCCTTCTCCCCCAGCTGATGGCCTGCTGCCAACAGGGAGCTTTCTCTGTTTTTCTACCTGCTCTGGATTATCCAAAGACTCTAAAGATAAAACCAGAGCTGGTTTTCCCCTCCGCTCTGGAGAGAGACCCTCTTATATTTAGAGTCGCCCTCTCACTTTCATCCTTGGAGTCTGCCTTTAAGGTTGCCCTGGGAGCTGTGGATGGGTAGAGTCTGTCCTTGTCTAGGCTAAGTCTGAAGGGCATTTTGCTCTTCTCTCCTTCTCTTCTGTTCTGGATTATTGCCTTCACAGCCGCCTCACTCTCATCCACAAAGGTGGTGGTGTAGTTGGACAACATTTTCTTGGAGGTGAGCCGGTTGACCAAGTCCTTGTTGCCTAGCAACTGAGCATACTCCAGTTCTGACTTTCGGAGCTTTGAGTGGCATCGTTTATAAAAGGTTTTCTGCTCCATTAGCCAGGCATTAGCTTCATATTTCTTCATGGAGTCTAGAAAACTTAGTTTCTTTTTCAGCAGATTCTCTTCTTTCCAGTTGAAGGACAGAATTGAGTAGGACTTCTCTGTTTCCATAAGCTTTATGTTCTCTCCAAATATGGAATAGCACCTGTTTCCCTTCCTTTTGGTGTTGCCCAGTAAGCTCTGATGGTCACTCTGTTGGTGGCTTTTCCAGGAGCTGCCCAGCTGGATCTGGGGATCTGACATTTCTCTGCCCACCAGAGACCTGGCAGCTTGTGTTCCGTCAGCACACCTGTGAGGGTGCTTAGTGATGTGTGGGCACTATGACAAGAAGGTTCTATTCCAGGCTCCAGTGTTTGTTGTTAAGAACTCTGTGGATCACCAAAGACTGAGGTCCTGGGAGGCTTCTTCACTGGCCTGTTTACCACAGGCCCAGCTGCTACCTGAAACTGTCCCCAATCCAAGGGGAAAGAGGCTTGAAGGTCATCCCCCTGGTCTCTCAGTAATAGGAGCTGAGTTAGCTAGGGTAGGGATGAAAGGTCCGTGTGATTACTTTTCAATCATTTATAGGTGTTTGGGGATTTCTTAAATCTGGTTCCTTCTATCTCCCTGGTAGGTGGTAATGGGGAAGTATTTAATAAGATTAATAACAGAGATATAAGATTTAGGAGTATAATCTAGTAGGAGAACATTTATGTAGGTGGTTGAGAAAAGATATTACAGTTTTACTGTATGAACCTCTCTAGGATGGAGTTGGTCAACTGGTTTAAAGTTGGGCCCTTTCTTTAACTGTGTTACATAAGAATTTTGTTCAAAACGAGACTTCCCAAAAGTTTTTTTTTTTTAAGGGTGGCATTTGGGAGAAGAGGGTTAGAAAGGGGAAAAAGAGAAAATAAATGAGGACACCTTTGCTGAGAGTACATTAGTTGTTGACAGACTGTCCCTGGATCGTGAGCTCAAGAAATATGGCCCTAACTATAGACCTCTCTAGATAACCGCAGACAGGTCACAGCAGGGTGGGTTACAGAGCCTGCTAGCAGGTGCTGGTGCAGCCTGCAGAAGTCGCAAATTCTAACCACGGCTCTGATATTCCTCAAACCGCAGCTCCATTTATACAAACACCTTCAAATAAACTGCTGCATTTGTTCAACCAAGAATGTAGTGTGTTAGTGACCCAGCCACTTTGCAACTCAGAATGTTACTTGTTATGTCTTTTTTTTTGTAACAACTGTAATCTTCCTCCCCTTAGGGTCCACTAACTGTTGCCCAAATAGTGTGTAAATCATCTGTCCTCTGCCTCTTCTCCTGTCCTCCTTCCTCCTGCTTCCCAGTCTTCTTCGACTCTCCTCAAGAGCAGCAGACTATAACCTCTTTTATGTAGACATTGTTTTCCTGAAATAACGCTGCGCCTTCCTTCAGCACACCAAACTGTCTCAAAATCTTAGACTTCCTCTGTGTTTGTATCCCTTAAAAGACTTACTGTTTTGCTAAACTCTGCTGTGTAAAAGCACATAGCTTTGATAACTCCTCACCTACCCGGACCTTGTCTTTTACTAACATTTAAGGTAAAAGTGTTATTTTTACTAGTAAAATTAAATTCTGTAAAAGCGATTTCTAAATGAGAAAATACTACATAAATCTAGAGGAGTTTTCATGAATTCAGGTTTCCCCCAAATATCCAGGCCATCCTTCTCCAGCTGAATGGCTATCATTCAGTTTGGAGGGCAGGCCTAGCAACAGGGGAGATGGATCCATCTAAGCCAGTCGGGATAATGCCACCTTCCTTGCACAGTGACTGGCTTAGGTTGGGGCCTGGCCAAAACCACTAAGGGCCTATGAGATATGACAGAATGTTTGCTATGGCTTGAGGAAAGAGCATGCTTCTCTTATGTGAGTTTTAAGAGGCAACAGGCTACCTGAACAAGGAAGAATGTTTTTCCAGGTGCTGTTGATTCTGGTCCTGTCATCAGCCTCCCTACCACCATGCACACGCAGCCTTGAGATGCTGCTGACCCAGGATAGTTGCGTGGAGGGAAAACACTCAGATTGTAAGTTGCATGGCTGAGCTGTTTCATCAAATCATTCCAGAAGTCTTCAGCTAACAGCATCTTAAATGACATAAGAAAATTGTACTTCACGCCTCTGTAGGAGGTCGGGGCTTTGTGAGAATGATGACCCGTGGCACACTGTACAGGACTGTCCCTCTGTCACGTCACTGATCTTAAATAGCAGAACAGCCATACGATGGTTTGGGTAGTTGGATTGTTTATTGCAACTGGTGAAGGGACTAAATTTACCCAGTTATTCATTTATTGACTGTCTTTTCCTTCTCCTGCAGGGTTGTTTCCCCTAGCCTGAGTCCCTACAAGTTAGAAGTGCTTATTTTACAGTCAGCAGAGCCCATCCAGGGATAATCTTCAAATATTTAACAATGCAGCACCAACCAACTGGAATAGGTGCCAGCTGTAAACAACTGTTGAAGCTGAGAACCCATCTGTACCTGATACACTACTGCCTTTAATTATAAACATTTTATAAGCAGTACAAAGTATTATAAGGCTTTTGAAGGCAGACTGTAATCAAGAGGTATATGATAAATCCTAAAGCAACCAATAAATTAATAAAGCATAGTTATAATCAATAAGCCAACAAAGGAGAGAGAATAATATAAAATACTTCTTATGGGTGAATTGTGTCCCCCAAAATGATATGTTGAAACCTAACCCCTGATACCTGTGAATGTGACCATATTTGGAAATAAGATCTTTCAGATGTAATCAACTGAAGCTCAGATTATTAGGATGAGACCTAATTCACTACTACAGATGTCCTTATTTGATGAGAAGAACAGGACACACTGGATGAAGGTGAACATGTGATGATAGAGGCAGAGATTGGAGAAATGAATCTAAAAGCCAAGGATTGCTGAAAAATATCAGCATGCTAGTAAAGTAATGCTCAAAAATCTCCAAGCCAGGCTTCAGCAATAGGTGAACCGTGAACTTCCAGATGTTCAAGCTGGTTTCAGAAAAGAGGAACCAGAGATCAAATTGCCAACATCCGCTGGATCATCAAAAAAGCAAAGAGTTCCAGAAAAACATCTATTTCTGCTTCATTGACTATGCCAAAGTCTTTGACTGTGAGGATCACAATAAACTGTGGAAAATTCTGAAAGAGATGGGAATAACAGACCACCTGACCTTCCTCTTGAGAAACCTATATGCAGGTCAGGAAGCAACAGTTAGAACTGGACATGGAACAACAGACTGGTTCCAAATAGGAAAAGGAGTATGTCAAGGCTGTATATTGTCACCCTGCTCATTTAACTTCTATGCAGAGTACATCATGAGAAACGCTGGACTGGAAGAAACACAAGCTGGAATCAAGATTGCCGGGAGAAATAACAAGAACCTCAGATATGCAGATGACACCATCCTTATGGCAGAAAGTGAAGAGAAACTAAAAAGCCTCTTGATAAAAGTGAAAGAGGAGAGTGAAAAAGTTGGCTTAAAGCTCAACATCCAGAAAACAAAGATCATGGCATCCAGTCCCATCACTTCATGGAAAATAGATGGGGAAACAGTGGAAACAGTGTCAGACTTTACTTTTGGGGCCTCCAAAAATCACTGCAGATGGTGACTGTAGCCATGAAATTAAAAGACGCTTACTCCTTGGAAGAAAAGTTATGACCAACCTAGATAGCTATTCAAAAGCAGAGTAATTACTTTGCCAACAAAGGTCCATCTAGTCAAGGCTATGGTTTTTCCTGTGGTCATGTATGGATGTGAGAGTTGGACTGTGAAGAAGGCTGAGTGCTTAAGAATTGATGCTTTTAAACTGTGGTGTTGGAGAAGACTCTTGAGAGTCACTTGGACTGCAAGGAGATCCAACCAGTCCATTCTGAAGGAAATCAACCCTGGGATTTCTTTGGAAGGAATGATGCTAAAGTTGAAATTCCAGTACTTTGGCCACTTCATGTGAAGAGTTGACTCATTGGAAAAGACTCTGATGCTGGGAGGGATT
This sequence comes from Nanger dama, assembly GCA_917880005.1. Lineage (NCBI taxonomy): Eukaryota > Metazoa > Chordata > Mammalia > Artiodactyla > Bovidae > Nanger > Nanger dama. The sequence continues at coordinate 1,763,027 of CAKJTW010000044.1, read as the reverse complement.
GGGGGCAGGAGGAGAAGGGGACGACAGGTGATAAGATGGCTGGATGACATCACTGACTCGATGGATGTGAGTCTGAGTGAACTCTGGGAGTTGGTGATGGACAGGGAGGCCTGGTGTGCTGCGATACATGGGGTTGCAAAGAGTCGGACATGACTGAACGACTGAACTGAACTGAACTGAGAAGATGCAAGGATTCTCTCCTACAGATTTCATAGAGAACATGACCGTGCTGACACATTGATTTTGGATGACTAGACTTCAAAACTGAGACCAAAAAATTATATTATTTTAAGTAACCGGATTTGTGTAGTACTTTCTACAGTAGCCCTAGGAAATGAATACAATACTCAATCCAAAAGAAAGCATAAAAGGGGAATAAAAACACTGATAAAACAAATGCAAATCAAATAAGATGATAGACTTAATATTAGCCATAAAAATAATCATATTAAATGTAAAGCATATAAAAGTGTAATGAAAAGGTAGAGAATATCAGATTGGAATTTTTAAAAAGACTCAAATTAATATATTACCAGGGATAATAAAGTTTTACTTCATAATCATAAAGAAATCAGTTTAATAAGAGGATATAGCAGGCCTTCAAAATACTTGAAATAAAAGTTGTTAGAAATGCAAGTAAAAATAGATAAATCCACAATTAAAGTGAGATATTTTAATACATATCTTTCTATTATTGATAGACTAAATGGACAGAAAGCAAAGTTATATAAGACTTTACCACTACTATTAATCACCTTGACTTACCTGACATTTCTAGAACACTCTGCACAATAGCAGGAGAATGCACATAATTTTCAAGTGAATAGAATGTTCACCAAGGTAGACCATATTCTGGGTCATAAAATAAGTATCAATAGCAAAATGGTGAACCAGGAAGCTCAGAATTGTTGTTCTCCCATAGAGACATAAGAGAAGAATCAGAAAATTGGCTAAAAGAAGCTTGCAGGAACCCTGGAAGGCATACAAAGTCTATAGCAACCAAGCAAATGCTCAGTCAAGGAAAAAAACACATTCAAAATGGTATTATAGAAAGTTTTACTGGTGTTTTACTCCAACGTGCCCACCAACTCCTGGTTTGGTGTGTTCTTGCTTTGGATAGGGTGAAAACTCAGTTCTTTATTCCCTCCTTTAAACTAGAGTGAACCAAACAGACCTTATTCAACTTTCTAACCTGCCTGGGGACTACTTGAAGGACTGGTCTTTGTCTTACCCAGCAGATCTCAGATTGGGAAAAGTGGCGGTCACTGATGGTGAAATTTGCAATGAGACTACCGATGTGTAGACCTCCAGAGCAAGATATTATTTGTGGAGACATACAATAGACCATTTAAAATCACAGGGAGAAGCTGAGGTGAGACTCTTGAGAAATTAAGACAAGAGAATTGAGAAAGTGTGTAGGTAAGATGCATGCTCTAAGAAGATCTTAAGCTTTTATCTCAGCTGATTCCTAGATTCAGAGCATGCCCAGCTAGTCAGTGGCAGACTGCTCTGGCAACAAAACAGTTTACAAAGACTGGGAAAGCTGTATGTTTTTACAAATGCAAATTTTCAACCAGGAGAACTTACATGGCATACAAAGAAGCATGACCAGTTCAATAAAAGAAAATAAATTAGCAGAAGCCACCTCTGAAGAAGCACAGACACTGGGCTTACTAGCAAAAGGCTTTAAAGGAATTGTCTTAAATATGCTCAAGTAGCTAAAGGAAAAGACCAAATTTTTTTTTGAAAAATAGGAAATTATATATGAACAAAATGAGAATACCAATAGAGAGACAGAATTATAAAGAGGGATCAAAAAGAAATTCTGGATCTGAAAAATACAATATCTGAATTGAAACTTTTTTTCAGATGAACTCAACAGCAGATTTAATAAAGAAAAAGAAGAAATTGGCAAATTTGATGGCAGGGCAATTGAAATGAGTTAAATCTTTCAGACAGAAAGAAAAAAGATTAAAGTGAATAGAGTCTAAACCATTTGTGAGCCATCATCAAACCAATATAGGCATTACAGGAATCCCATATGAAAAAGGAAAATTTGAAGAAATAATGGTTGAAACCTACCCAAATTTATTGAAATACATGACTCTATAAATCTAATAATCCTGACAATCTCTGTAGGATAAATTCAAAGAGACTTATGCCAAGACACATTATAATAATGTCAAAAGACAAATAATTTTGAAAGTAGCAAGAGAGAAGTAAGTCATCATGTACAGACAGGGATCTTCAATATAATTATCAGTTTAATTATTTCAGCAGTAATTTTGGTGGCCAGAAAGCAATGGATTGATATATTTAAAAAACTGAAGGGGAAAACAAAAAATGAAAGCCTGTTAACCAAGATTTCTACACCCAGCAAAACTGTGCTTCCAAAAAGGAGAAATTAAGACATTTGCCTGGAAAATCCCATGGGCAGAGGAGCCTGGTAGGCTGCAGCCCATGGGATCACTAAGAGTCTGAACGACTTCACTCTCACCTTTTACTTTCATGCATTGGAGAAGGAAATGGCAGACCACTCCAGTGTTCTTGCCTGGAGAATCCCAGGGACGGGGGAGCCTGGTGGGCTGCCGCCTGTGTGGTCACACAGAGTCGGACACGACTGAAGGGACTTAGCAGCAGCAGCAAGTAAACAAAAGCTGAAAGAATTCATTATCATAATACTTGCTCTGTAATAAATGCTAAAGGCAGTCCATCAGGTTGAAATGAAAGGATGCAAATAATTCAAAGCCATATAAAAATCTAAAGATCTCTGGTAAGAATAGATACATGGACAAATATAAAAATGTCTACTCAGAATATCTAAAGAACTCAACAATTTCACAATAAGGATAACTCAGTTATATAATGAATAAAGTACTTAAGTAGACATTTTTCCAAATAGTGAATGCAAATGGCTACCAAATGCATGAATAAATGTTCACCATCATTATTCATTACAGAAATACAAATCAAAACCATGACATAACACCTCACACCCAAAGATGGCTATAATTTTTTAAAAAAGTTAACAAATGTTGGTGAGAATGTGGAGAAATTGCAACCCTCACCATTGCAAGTGGGAATATAAAATGATGCATCCACTGAGGGGAACAGTTTGGTAGTTCCAAAATAAACTAGATATAAAATTACCATCAATTCCTATAATAAAAATGCCTGAACTAATTGAAGTTTTAAGTAAAAACTTGTACACCAATGTTCATAGCAGCACTATTCACAATATTTAAAATGTGGGGAAAATCCCAAATGTTTATCAATTAATGAATGGTTAAACAAAGTACGGTATATCCATACAATGTCATATTATTCCATCATAAAAAGGAATGAAGTATGGATACATGCTACAACATGGAAGAACCTCAAAAACATTATGCTACATGAAAGAAGTTATATGTAAAATGCCACACTTTATATCATTCATATGAGTTGGCAAATCTATGGAGACAGATTATTGGTTGTCAGGGGCTGTGAGGAAGAGGAATGAAGATTAATTACTTAATGGGTATATGGGGTTTCCTTTTAGAGTAATAAAAATATTTGGTGACTAGATAAAGGTGATAGTTGCAAAAAACTGTGAATGTACTAAATGCCACAGGATTGTGAATTACATGTTTTAAAATTGTTTGTGTGGGGAATTCCCTGATGGTCTAGTGGTTAAGACTCCACACTCACTGCCGAAGGCTTGAGTTCAGTCTCTGGTCGGGGAACTAAGATCCCACAAGCTATGCATTGCTCCTTCACCCACCACCCCTGCCCCACAGCTAAAAAGAGATTAATTTTATGTGACTCTTAACCATAGTAATAAAAATTAATACTGAAGGCATACAAAGCATGTTTCCAAGCCACAATGGAATTAAATTTAAAAATTGGTAACAGAAAAATCTCTGGAAAATCATGGATATTTGAAATTGGTTATCGAACACCCACATACACAAAAATCAAAAACAAAATTAAGATAAATTTTGAATTAAATGAAAATGAACATATAAAAGTATATAAAAACTTTTCAAAGTCAAGTAATTATTAGGGCAAAATTTATAGCACTAAGCATCTGTATTAGAAAAGGAAGGTCTCAAATGGATGACATTAGCTTCCCACCTCAACAAACTATAAAAAGAAGAACAAATTAAGTGCAAAATAAGCAGAAGAAAGGAAATTAACAAAAGAATAGGGCAGAAATAAATGAAATATAAAACAAAGTAATAAAGTAAAATCAATATAACTAAAAGCTAGTTCTTTGAGAAAAATCAGTAAAGTCGACAAACTTCAAGTCAGATTGATCAGGACAAAAAAAGAGAGAAGACAAAAAATAACTATTTTAAAGACTAAAAGTGTTGATCTCACTTCAGATTCTATTGATGCTGAAAGGAGGGCAAATGAATATTGTGAATATTTTGTCAATGAGTTTGACAACTTAGATGAAATGGTCAAACTCATTCAAGAAGAAATAGATAAACTTGAAGAGCCCTATGTCTATTAAAGTAACTGGATATGTAGCTGGAAAATTATCTACAAAGAAAACTTCAGACACAGAGATAACTTCCTTGCTGAATTCTACTCAACATTTAAGGAAGAAATAATACCAATTCTACACAAAAATCTTCCAGAAAATTGAAGAGGGTAGAATACTTTCCAAATCATTCTGAGTCCAGTGTTGCCTTGAGAGAAAATGCAGATGGATATATTTTAAAAGAGAAAATTATAGACCTATAACCCTCATGAACATAGATACGAAAATTGTTAGCAAAATTATAGCAAATCATACCCCAACAAAATATTAAAGAGGTAATATTACAAGACCAAGTGAAGTTTATCCCAGGAAAGCAAGTTTACTTTACCATTTGAATGTCAATCAATGCTATTCACCACATTAATAAACTAAAAAGGAACCCACATATTCATTTCAATAAATGCAGAAAAAGCATTTCAACAAAAATCCAACTTTCAATTCTCAGTAAGCTGGGAATAGAATAGAACTTTTTCAACCTGGTAAAGGTAACCTAACCTATAAAAATCCACAGCTAACATCACACTTACAAGTGAAAGATTGAATTATTTCTAAGATTGAGAATAAGTCAAATATATCCAATCTGTCAACTTTGATTTAACTTTTGTAGCAGATGTTCTGACCAGTCAAAAAAAGAAATCAAGCCATTTATATAAGAAAGTAAGAAATATTATATCATTATTCACAGATGGCATGATCATCTCTGTAGGTACTAATTACTATTAGAACAAATGAGTTTAGCAACGTTTCAGGATACAAGATCAATATAATAGAAAATTATATTTTATATACCAGCAATGAAATAAAAGCTATCTTTTATAATACCATCAAAAATCTGAAATACTTACTCATAAATTTGACAAAAGTTGTGAAAAACATGTATACTAAAAGCTAAAATCACCACTGAATGAAATTTAAGAACAGCAAATATATTGGATGGAGAAGGCAATGGCACCCCCGCTCCAGTACTCTTGCCTGGGAAATCCCATGGACAGAGGAGCCTGGTGGGCTGCAGTCCATGGGGTCGGTAAGAGTCGGAAACGACTGAGCAACTGCACTTTCACTTTTCTCTTTCATGAATTGGAGAAGGAAATGGCAACCCACTCCAGTGTTCTTGCCTGGAAAATCCCAGTGACGCGGAGCCTGGTGGGCTGCCGTCTATGGGGTCGCGCAGTGTCAGACATGACTGAAATGACTTAGCAACAGCAACAACCATACATTGGACATGGGGAGATATGCCTTGTTTATGGGTTGGAAGAGTCAATATTGTTAAAATGTCAGTTCTCCCCAGATTGATCTAGAGATTCAATGAAATCCCAATAAAAATTGCTAGTAGGTTTTTTCTTGTAGATATTAATAAGGTGGCTCTAAATTCATATAGAAGTGCAACAGACCTAGAATAGCCAAAATAGCTAAAAATAACAAAGTGAGCTAACTAACTTTGAGACTAACTATAAAGCTACAGGGAAGAGCCCCTGGAGAAGGGAATGGCTACCCACTCCAGAAATTTGGCCTGGAGAATTACATGGACTGTATAGTCCATGGGGTCACAAAGAGCTGATCATGACTGAGCAACTTTCACATTCACATAAAGCTACAGTAATCAAGGATGTGCTTTTAGCATAAGCATAGCAAATATGGATGATCTAGATACAGACCTAAACTTATGTGGACAGTTGATTTTTAACAAAGATTCAAACTCTTCAATAAAGAAAGGTTAATCTTTTCAACGAATTATACTGGAACTATTGAATATCTATACGCCCAAAGAAGAAGGAAGGAGAGAGATTTACGACCTGGAGCTAAGCAAAGACTTAAACACAACACCAAAACTCCATTGCATAAAAGAAAAAAATGACAAACTGGAATTCATAAAAATTAAGACCTTCTGCCCTTTGAATACACAAGAGAATGAAAAGACAAGAAAGAAAGTAGAAGAAAATATTTGTGTATGACATATCTAATAAAGGGTTCTATCAAAAGTATATAAATTAAATGTCCTCCATAGGAAAATAACCCAATTGAAAAATAGGCAAAAGATGAAAAAACACTTCACCAAAGAAGAAATATGAATGGCAAATAAGCACATTTAAACCCCTCAACATTATTAATCATTCAGGAAATGTGCAATAAAGTCACAGTGAAAAACCACTGCACATCCATCCAAATACTGAAAATAAAAAGACTGACCAATAGCAAGTACTGACAAGGATGCGAGAAACTAGTTCTCTCATACACTGCTGGTGGAAATTTAAAATGATATAATTTCAGAAAACAGTTTATCAGGTTCTTAAAAAAATTTACTCATATGCCTACTACCATATATATAATCCAGCCATTCGCACTCCTAGGTATTTACCTAAGAAAAGTAAAATCAGATGTCTTTACAAAATATATGAATGTACACAGCAGCTTAACTTGTATAACTCCAAACTGAAACAACCCAGATACCCATCAACAGATGAATGAATAAACAAACTGTGGCATATCTACACATAAAAGATGGTTGGATGCATCACAGACTCAATGGACATGGGTTTGGGTGGAGTTCGGGAGTTGGTGATGGACAGGGAGGCCTGGCGTGCTGTGGTCCATGGGGTTGCAAAGACGGTCACAACTGAGTGACTGAACTGAACTGAACTGAGTTATGCCTCAATGTCTTAAAATGTTGAAGTGTTTCTTGGCCTGTGGCACAGCTGCATGCAAGGCTTTCCCAAGGTCTTCAGAACTTTATTACTCAGGGGTTTTTCCCACATGGTGGGTAGGACTGCCAGCAGCCCAAGATTTACCTCAGGAGAAAAGGGTTTCTTCCCTGACAGTTTTTTTGAAGAAAAAAACCCCAGTGAAAACACCAGATGCTCTACATTGTGTCATGACTAACCCTACACCAGTCCCTGGAGCAGACCTAACAGCCTGCCCACTTCCCCTGGGAAAGGCTATGAAAGTGACTTGTCTGCTTTTCTCCTGGGACACACCCATATCCAACAGAGCAAGTTTGTCTGGGGATCATGAAGAGGCTCCGAACACGGCATAGGCAGCAGTCTTCCCTTCAGAAAACTCATTCATTCAGAAGCTGTGGACATGCTGCCACATGGCAACAAGAGTGGATTCTTTCTAGGTATTTGTTCCTGACAAAGGAACTATGCTCCAGTACTGAGTCCTGAAGGTGTACTAGAATGAGATAATCTCAAGAGCCAAAAGTACCAGAAGTTCATGATATGGTCAGTTATAAGTGACTTTGATTAAGCCGCCATTAAAAATTGTCTGCATTCCCGTCAGGAAACTGTCTGAATACTGACTCCACCTAGCAATTTTATGTTTATGTCCTTAACACAGTGAGGTCTGGGTCTTAATTGAGAGTTGTTTTCCCTATAAATACGCAAATAAATAGGTCTGCTCAATCAGAATTCTTGCAGTAGACGCTTAATCTTTTGGTTGCAGGTGAGTGGGATTAACATCCCTCAGTATTTAGAGAACTCAGCTTGATCTCCATCTCCTCTGAATTCCGGGGTAAGGTCAGCATCTGAAAGTGAGTGAAAACGTTGTCAGTCCCCCTTCCTGGGCCTTCAGTGGCATCTCTCTTGCGAGTGGGAAGTATGAAAGCAGGGAAGAGAACTGGCAGCTCTCCTTGGAAATGATATCCTTTTTCTCAGCTCCCCCTTGCGCCAGTGTAACCGGAAGCCCTAACCCTGAAGAGTATATCTTCAGTATGGCTCTGAAGAATATTTGCAAGATAATAGCACATGAAGGCGGAGAAGGCAATGGCACCCCACTCCAGTACTCTTGCCTGGAAAATCCCATGGACAGAGGAGCCTGGTGGGCTGCAGTCCATGGGATGGCTAAGAGTCAGACACGACTGAGTGACTTCACTTTCACTTTTCACTTTCATGCATTGGAGAAGGAAATGGCAACCCACTCCAATGTTCTTGCCTGGAGAATCCCAGGGACAAGGGAGCCTGGTGGGCTGCTGTCTATGGGGTTGCACAGGGTTGGACACGACTGAAGTGATTTAGCAGCAGCAGCAGCACATGAAGGTCATATGGGCCTGGACTGTGGGTTAAGAACTGTACATACCTGTTAATTCCAGATCTATCCTTCAGATTGGTATGACTTCTAAAAAGCTACTTTAACTTTTCAGAGCCTAACATATGTCATCATAGATCATAGATGGATCACTGATGCATTTTATTCAGCAAATAAATTTTTAGAAAATATTCATTAATCTCTTATTATGACCACATTGTACTACATGCTGGGGACACACATATTGTATTTGCTCTCGAGGTGCCTAAAGTGAAGCTGAGGACAATGTGCCCATTTATAATTACACACTTGAATGTGGCAAGGTGGCCCGTCAAGTGCGCTTACATGAGGCGATGAAAGCATAAGGGGGTGATCAATCTGCCTCCCATAGAGGGTATCCAGGGGAAAGCAATGTCTGCCCTAGTTGCGAGAGCAGGGAGGAGTTGGAGAAAAGCTGCTCTAGGCAAGGGCTTCCCTGGTGGCTCAGCTGGTAAAGAATCCACCTGCAGTGTGGGAGACCTGGCTTCAACCCCTGGGCTGGAAAGGTCCCCTGGAGAGGGGACAGGCTACCCACTCCAGTATTCTGGCCTGGAGAATTCCATGGACTCTCTAGTCCATGAGTCACAAAGAGGTGAACATGATTGAGTGACTTTCACTTCACTTCACTTCTACTCTAGGCAAAGATCCTCATAGATGATCTTGGAAGGGTAGTTGGTTCAAGGGCCTGGAAAGGACAGTGGATGTCAGGAGGTATGATATATGAGAGGTAGGCAGAAGCAGATGAGAGTTCATATATTCTGCAGGATTCAGTTTTACCTGGAAGCAATTAAAAATCACAGAACAATTGACATATATATATATATATATGTACACACACACTGTGTATAAAATAGGTAACTAAAGAGAACCTACTATATAACACAAGGAATTGAACGCAATGCTTTGTGATGGCCTTTTTTGGAAGGAAATCCAGAAAAGAGATATATGTGTACATATAGCTAATTCACTTTGCTGTACAGCAAAAAGTAGTACAACATTATAAAGCAAAAAAAAAAAAAAAAAGCATAGAGGGTTTCATTGGTCACCCTGGTAAGAACGTGTAAGACTGAAGCAGAAATGCAAGGATGGAATCAGGGATACAGAGGAAGGAGGGGAAAATATTGAAATTCTAAAAAGTTCCTGTCAATGTGCATAAGCTATGTTTTCAGAGGGTGTCCAGAGACTCCATCAGATTCTGTCTGTTAATCTCCATGGGACTAGACATAAGAGACCAAAGAAAATGCTTATGTATAATCCCAGGGGGAGATGATGAACCTGAGGGCCAAAGTAGTGTCAGTTCAGTTCAGTTCAGTCACTCAGTCGTGTCAGAGTAGTGTCACTAGGGTAGAAATGTGCTCTGTGAACTGAAGAGCATCTTATAAATGTTAGATGGTATCACAACCGAACGATCTCATTCATTCAGAATAGGTGAGGGAAAGATAAATCTAATTCTATGAAAATGTAAAATGAAAACTAATTCTTTCACCTCCGTTGCATGTCCATCCATTTAAACCTTTTAATTTTTTATAAGAGAAACTATTTTCTTGAATTTACCTTCTGCCTCAGTGAATGGGGAAGCACACAAGTTCACCTTCGATTAGCAGCAAAAAGGAGCTGTTTTTCCCTTCTCCTCCTCCTCCTCCTACTACTTCCACCACTTTTGCCAGCAGCATTAACATTATTTAGTGCTTGCTTCATTTGGGGAAATGATAGTTAAGGAGGATTTTTGGAGGACACCCAGGCCAGTTGCTCTACTGATATCTTGTTTACCCTTAGATGACACTGTATCACCAGAGAGTTTTCTGTTCAGTCCTTCGCATAAGTGCCTTATTGACTGTGCTCTGGAGTTATATTGTTGCTTTGTCCTTAAAAAAAAAAAAAAAAGAAAGAAAATGTGCACGTTGGCAGTATGTAAGTAAAGCTTTAGGAGGCAACCAGCAATTATTCAGCATACATGAATGAATTCATCCTAATGATTAATTGGATAAAAGAGAGTAGATACAAGAACAGAACTTGAAATAGACCTTAACCTTGGACATTGTTCTTGGACCTCAAATCTAGACAGTGATGTTGGAAGTGTATCTCAGACCTAGACCTCGCCATTATATTTGCATCACTGCTCTTACCTTGGCCCTGTTCCTGCCCTTGGACCTAGACGCTGTGCCTGAATTTGGACATCTGCACCTTGGCTGTTCTCTCCTTTGCATCCCAGTTCCCCATTCTGACAGCTGTCAGTGCATCAGCATTTTCTCTCACATTCTCACCACTTCTTTCCCCTTCTTACACCTGTGATTCTCCAGAATTTTCACTACCTTCTTTTCCTCTACTCCACTTCCATTTCAGTTAAGTTCAGCCACTCAGTCGTGTCAGGGTCTTTGCAACCCCAGGGACTGAAGCACACGTTCCAGGCTTCCCTGGACTCACTGAAGCCCGGAGCTTGCTCAGACTCATGTCTGTTGAGTCAGTGATGCCATCCAACCATCTCATCCTCTGTCTCCTCCTTCTCCCCCCTGCCCTCATGTTTCCCAGCATCAAGGTCTTTTCAAATGAGTCAGCTCTTCACATCCGGTGGCCAAACTATTGGAGTTTCAGTTTCAGCATCAGTCCTTTCAATGAATATTCAGGACTAATTTCCTTTAGGATAGACTGGTTGGAACTCTTCGCTGTCTAAGGGACTCTCAAGAGTCTTCTCCAGCACCACAGTTCAAAAGCATCAATTCTTCTGTGCTCAGCTTTCTTTATGGTTCAACTCTCAAATCTATACATGACTCCTGGAAAAACCATAGCTTTGACTATATGGACCTTTGTCAGTAAAGTAGTCTTTAATTTTTAAAATGCTGCCTAGGTTTGTAATAGCTTTTCTTCCATGGAGCATGTGTGTTTTAATATCACGGCTGCAATCACCATCTGCAGTGGTTTTGGAGCCCAAGAAAATAAAGTCTGTCACTGTTGCTTTTGTTTCCCCCTCTATGTGCTATGAAGTGATGGGACTGGATGCCATGACCCTCACTTTTTGAATGCTGAATTTTAAGCCAGCTTTCTCACTCTCCTCTTTCACTTTCATCAGAAGCCTCTTTAGTTCTTCTTCACTTTCTGCAGTAAGGGTGGTGTCATCTGCATATCTGAGGTTATTTATATTTTTCCCTGCAATCTTCATTCCAGCTTGTGAATCATCCAGTATGGCATTTTGCATGATGTATTCTGCATATAACTTAAATAAGCAAGGTGACAATATACAGCCTTAATGTACCCCTTTCTCAATTTGGGACTAGCCCATTATTTCATTTCCATTTCTAACTATTGCTTCTTGACCTTCAAACAGGTTTCTCAGGAGGCAGGTAAGGTGATCTGGTCAATAAAGCAGAAGTAGGTGTTTTTCTTAAACTCTTGTTTTTTTCGATGATCCAATGGATGAAGAACTGGACATGGAAAAACAGACTGGTTCCAAATAGGGAAAGGAGTACATCAAGGCTATATATTTTCACCCTGCTTATTTAACTTATATGCAGAGTACATCATGAGAAATCCAGGGCTGGATGAAGCACAAGCTGGAATCACAATTGCTGGGAGAAATATCAATAACCTCAGATATGCAGATGACACCACACTTATGGCAGAAAGCAAAGAAAAACTAAAAATCTCTTGATGAAAGTGAAAGAGAGGGGAAAAATTGGCTTCAAACTCAGCACTCAGAAAACAAAGATCATGGCATCTGGTCCCATTACTTCATGACAAATAGATGGGGAAACAATGGAAATGGTGACAGACTTTATTTGGGGGACTCCAAAGTCACTGAAGATGGTGATGGCAGCCATGAAATTAAAAGATGCTTACTCCTTGGAAGAAAGTTATAACCAACCTAGATGGCACATTAAAAAGCAAAGACATTACTTTGCCAACAAAAGTCCATCTAGTTAAAGCTATGATTTTTCCGGTGGTCATGTATGGATGTGAGAGTTGCACTTAAAGAAAGCTGAGCTCTGAAGAATTGATGCTTTTGAACTGTGGCATGGAGAACACTCTTGAGAGTCCCTTGGACCCCAGGGAGATCCAGCCAGTCAATCCTAAAGGAAATCAGTCCTGAATATTCATTGGAAGGGCGCTGAAACTCCAATACTTTAGACACCTGATGTGAAGAGCTGACTCATTTGAAAAGACCCCTGATGCTGGGAAAGGTTGAAGGCAGGAGGAAAAGGGGACAACAGAGGATGAGATGGTTGGATGGCATGACTGACTCGACATGAATTTGAGTAAACTCAAGGAGTTAGTGATGTACAGGGAGGCCTGGTGTGCTGCAGTCCATGGGGTTGCAAAGAATCAGACAAGACTGAGCGAGTGAACTGAACTGAAGTGAAGGTGGTCTGGTATTTCTGTTTCTTTAAGAATTTTCCACAGTTTACTGTGATCCACACAGTCAAAGGCTTTAGCATAGTAATGAAGCAGAAGTAGATGTTTCCCTGGGATTCTTTTGCTATTCTATTATCCAACAGATACTGAAAATTTGAACTCTGGTTTCTCTGCCTTTTCTAAATCCAGCTTGAACATCTGGAAGTTCTTGGTTCACGTACTGTTGGAACCTAGCTTGGAGAATTTTGATCATTACTTTGCTAGCATGTGAGATGAGTGCAATTGTGTGGCAGTTTGAACACTCTTTGGCATTGCTTTTCTTTGGGACCAGAATGAAAACTGACATTCCAGTATTGTAGCCACTGCTGATTTTCCAAATATGCTGGCACACTGAGTGCAACACTTTAACAGCATCATCTTTTAGGATTAGAAATACCTCAGCTGGAATTCCATCACCTCCACTAGCTTTGTTCATAGTGATGCTTCCTAGGGCCCACTTGACTTCATATTCCAGGATGTCTGGTTCTAGGTAGGTGAGTGATAACACCATTGTGATTATCTGGGTCATGAAGATCTTTTTTGTGAAGATCTTAGCTCTGTGTATTTTTGCAACCTCTTCTTAATATCTTCTTCTTCTGTTAGGTCCATACCATTTATTTCCTTTATTGTGCCCATCTTTGCATGAAATGTTCCCTTGGTATCTCTAATTTCTTGAAGAGATCTCTAGTCTTTCCCATTCTATTGTTTCCCTCGATTTCTTTGCACTGATTGCTGAGGAAGACATTCTTATCTCTCTTCACTATTCTTTGGAACTCTGCACTCAGATGGATAGGTCTTTCTTTTGCTTCTTTGCCTTTAGCTTCTCTTCTTTTCTCAGCTATTCATGAGGCCTCCTCAGACAACCATTTTACCTCTTTGCATTTCTTCTTCTTGGGGCTGGTTTTACTCACCGCCTCCTGTACAGTGTTATGAACCTCCACCCCTAGTTTTTCAGGCACTCTATCAGATCTAATCCCTTGAATCTATTTGTCAGTCCCATTGTATAATCATAAGGGATTTGGTTTAAGTCATACCTGAAAAGTCTAGTGGTTTCCCCTACTTTCTTCAATTTAAATCTGAATTTTGTAATAAGAAGTTCATGATCTGAGCCACAGTCAGCTCCTGGTCTTTTTTTGCTGACTCTATAGACCTTCTCCATCCTCACCTGCAAAGAATATAATCAATCTGATTTTGGTACTGACCATCTGGTGATGTCCATGTGTAGAGTAATCTCTTGTGTTGTTGGAAGAGGGTGTTTGCTATGACCAGTGTGTTTTCTTGGCAAAACTCTGTTAGCCTTTGCCCTGTTTCATTTTGTACTCCAAGGCCAAACATGCCTGTTACTCTAGGCATCTCTTGACTTCCTACTTTTGCATTCCAGTCCCCTATGATGGAAAGGACATCTGTTTTTGTTGGTTTTGTTAGTTCTAGAAGGTTTTGTAGGTCTTCATAGAGCTGTTTAACTTCAGGTTCTTTGGCATTAGTGGGTGAGGCATAGACTTGGATTACTGTGATGTTGAATGGTTTGCCTTGGAAATGAACAGAGATCATTTTATCGTTTTGAGATTGCATCCAAGTACTGCATTTCAGACTCTTGTTGGTAATAAAGAGTTCATGATCTGAGCCACAGTCAGCTCCTGGTCTTGTTTTTGTTGACTGTATAGAGCCTCTCCATCTTTGGCTGCAAAGAATATAATCAATATGATTTCAGTGTTGACCATCTGGTGATGTCCATGTGTAGTCTTCTCTTGTGTTGTTGGAAGAGGGTGTTTGCTGTGACCAGTGCATTTTCTTGGCAAAACTCTATTAGTCTTTTCCCTGCCTCATTCTGCATTCCAAGGGCAAATTTGCCTGTTACTCCAGGTGTTTCTTGACTTCCTACTTTTGCATTCCAGTCCCCTATAATAAAAAGGACATCTTTTTTGGGTGTTAGTTCCAAGAGGTCTTGTAGGTCTTCGTAAAACTGTTCAACTTCAGCTTCTTCAGTGTTACTGGTAGGGGCATAGACTTGGATAACTGTGATATTGAATGGTTTGCCTTGGAAACGAACAGAGATCATTCTGTGGTTTTTGAGATTGCATCCAAGTACTGCATTTCAGACTCTTTTGTTGACCATGATGGTTACTCCATTTCTTCTGAGGGATTCCTGCCCACAGTAGTAGATATTATGGTCATCTGAGTTAAATTCACCCATTCCAGTCCATTTTAGTTTGCTGATTCCTAGAATGTTGATGTTCACTCTTGCCATTTCTTGTTTGACTACTTCCAATTTGCCTTGATTCATGGACCTTGATTCTAGGTTCCTGTGCAATATTGTTCTTTACTGCATCGGACTTCACTTCGATAACCAGTCACATTCATGACTGGGTGTTTTTGCTTTGGCTCAGCCTCTTCATTCTTTTGAACTATTTCTCCACACTTCTCCAGTAACTACTGACCTGGGGAGTTCATCTTTTAGTGTCATATCTTTTTGCCTTTTCATATTGTTCATGGGATTCTCAAGGCAAGAATACTAAATTGGTTTGCCATTCCCTTCTCCAGTGGGCCACGTTTTGTCAGAACTCTCCAGCTTGACCCATCCATCTTGGGTGTCCCTGCACAGCATGGCTCAAAGTTCATTGAATTCTACAAGGCTGTGATCCATGTTGTAAATCTGGCTAGTTTTCTGTAGTTGTGGTTTTCATTCCGTCTTCCCTCTGATGGTTAAGAATATGAGGCTTGTGCAAACTGCCCTTATGGGTGGGACTGGCTGTCGGGGAATCTGTGTCTTGCTCTGATGTTGTATTCTGTGCCTGCCAATTTTACATCACTGTCTCTAGTAGCAAGCTAATTCTCCAAGAAAGTCTTCCCCCATTTTCTTAATATCATCTTCAAATTTTCCTTCCCACTTCTTCTCGTCTCTACTGTTACTTTTCCATGCCACTGTTATAAGCTTTTATCACGCGTTTTCTCATTCTCACTGTGGAAAATTCTCCATAATTTTCCTCATCTCTTCCCTAGTCTTCTAATCACTGCCAATTTTCATTATTTTTTCCCTTATGAAATAATGAAATTTTCCTTCCTTTTCTCCCTCCTCTTTCACTTATGACACTAGTTGATTCCCCAAGATTTTACTCTCTTACCTCATCTAAAGTAAAGTAAAGTAAATAAAGTAAAGTAAAGTAAAGTAGTCACTCAGTCATGTCCGACTCTTTGCAACCCCATGGACTGTAGTCTACCAGGCTCCTTTCTGTCCATGGGATTTCCCAGGCAAGAGTACTGGAGTGGGGTGCCATTTCCTTCTCCAGGGGCTCTTCCTGACTCAGAGATCGAACCCAGGTCTCCAGCATTGCAATCAGATCCTTTGCCATCTGAGCCACCAGGGAAGCCCTACCTCATCTAACACATTGTGATGCTGCAGAATGTTTTCCCTCTCCTTTTATTTTCTGCTTTGGCTATTTGCCTGTTCTCCAAGACTGTCTTTTTCTTTCTCTCCTTTGTTCTTGCTCCTTCTAATACTTGGGAGTTATAAATATATTCATAAATTTTATGCTACCAATTGAATTTTTAAAATAATCTAACATTTGCTTTCTTACTATAAGAAGAAATTAAAATAAATCTAAGTGGTATTTGTGAAAATGAACTCAGAATCATACATTGTCCTCAGAAAAGTGAAAGTGAAAGTCACTCAGTCATGTCTGATTCTTTGTGACCCCCTGGACTATACAGTCCATGGAATTCTCTAGGCCAGAATACTAGAGTGGGTAGCCTTTCCCTTCTTCAGAGGATCTTCCCAACCCAGGGATCAAACCCAGGTACCCCACATTGCAGGTGATTCTTTCCCAGCTGAGCCACAAGGGAAGCCCAATGTCCTCAGAAGTTTCTCTTTATTGTGAGTTAGAGAAAAATGAGTCAAAATAGTATTTAAACAAACATAATTGTAAATGATCTGACTATCATATGTTTCTCTCAAAGTATTTCTTATTGCTAATAGAAGAAGTTCGGATGAAAGAAGAAATGTTTGTGCACCAAAAGTAAACAAACAACAAAAATCCACCCAAAACCCTGAACAAAAACAACAACAAGAAGAATTGAAGCTCAGAATCAGACTTTCTTGCTAAAGAGAGAAAGGTCTCTTTAGCCATTTAGAAAAAAACTGATATGGCTATGGGCTTTACATGAGTAAAATAGCTCAGAAATACAATTGTATCAAATGTGAACTTTCTACTTGTTAGAGTCAGTTAAGAAGAATCTGACAGTATGTTTGAACATCATCTTAATTCTTATATTGTGCTCAACACAAGAGTACTTCTTACTGTCATTTACAGCAGATGGAGTATTTGTGAAAAGAAGCACGATTAGAGCATAGCAATCACATGTTAGATAATCTTCTCAAAAGTAGCTTCTTTTTGCTTCTTAAAATAAAAGTGAACATGAATAAAGATGTTCAAATGAATAAAGATGGCCAAAAATGTATGTCAGATTTGATAAAAGCTCTCAGGGAAAATGAGTCAAGATAAGGGATAGGAAATGCTGTGCTTTCAAATTTATGTAGCAGGAGTCAAAGAAGACTTCAGTGAGAAATACATGTATATATATATCCTTGTACTGAGCATCCCTGAACTGTATCCTCAGTGTCAAAACTCAAGAAAATCATGTCCATCAACCAGAAATTATAGAATTGTCTTCAGTCTCAACTATGCCATTGTAGAAAAATATAATATTAATCAACATTTTATATATAATCATAATGATATGAGGGAGAAAATTTCAATATCTATATGAAGAGGTTCTCTATGAAAGATTTTTAAATAATGGAACATTCAAGACCTACATAAGGTGAAAATTCTGCATATTTCCACATTACCCAATTATATGATGAACCAAAAAGGAAAATTGTGAAGAGGATGTGCACACAACTTTGGGAAACCTATATACCTTCAAAGAGATGGAAGGATTCAGTATGAGTTTTTAAATTAAACTATTGTCATTCTAATAAAGCATCTTCAATACTCAAGAAACATTTTCTCTCTAAAAGAAAATGTATTCTCTTTACCTATGATCAGCACTAATCTTGATGTGTTTCCTTCCTTGCACAATTATATAGGAGCATAATTTTGTTTCAACTGGCATACTGAATTTATCTGAAGCCACAGTAGTTTAAATTGTGTCCAAGTTTTTAGAGGAATGGATTTATTGAAGGCAGAAAGTACTGTCCAGCTGGATAATTTTGTGCCAAAGAAACTAACCATTAGTTCATCTTAACTTGAAGTAAAAAGGCAGTCATAGGCTGGAGAAATTTCCTCAAGCAAATGTGCTGCTATTCTAGAGTTAAATACATAAACAGAGTGTCTAGCTGGAGGAAGGAGATCAAAATTTAAAAATAATGCTCAGTCAGTTCAGTGCAGTCACTCAGTCATGTCATGTCTGACTCTTTGTGACCCCATGGACTGCAGCATGCCAGGCTTCTCTGTTCATCACTAAAAAATAATGCTTAGGTTTGCCAAAACAAAATTCTGGAACTGCAGACTTCTCAATCTATGCAAAATGATGTGCCACTTAATGTGTATGTAGGAACTTTGGGAGCTCTGGGAGGTCAGCAGCATAATATTGGAACATCCTGTGTTGTTCCCTGCTTTGAAGGATACCTATTACTGGAGGTAATGTTTGAGTCATTGGAAGATTGTAAAACACCCATGAGCCTATTATAAATTTGAGTCAGAAAATCAATGAGTCACAGTAGTGAAGGAAGTTAGATCAGAAGAGCCAAAATGACGTCCAGTTGGATTTTACACAAAACCTCAAAACTTTTTGCTAAATCACAATGAATCATTTTAGCAATATGTGATTGTAACTTTCTAAGTTCAGGAAATTGGCATTTTAGAAAGGAGATAATTTTTAAGCTGATAAAGTAGTAAGAGAGATTTCTGGTTCAGGCCAAAAGGAAGAATCTTCATTATTCTAAGATTCTCACCCATTCAATTAAAATTCCCTAGACATAACACAATAAGCAAGCATAAGAGGTCTCCAACAGCTACCATGTGGAAGGAAGATGGAGGACTGCCTAGGAACCTTGAGACTTGAGGAATGTTGTGGTGTGTTTCTTTAATACTTCTCATATATTCTAGGCAGAACACTGCTTCAAGCCTTCAACTTGAACTTCAAATAGTACAGACATACCAAAAAGAAAAAAAAATCTGTTCCCATTAGGTGAAGGACAGAATAACAGACTTATAATCTTTTGCCTGGAGTGGTGAGGGAACTATAAAGAACAATTATAAAAACTCAAAAACACTCATAAATAAATCAAGTTAGTCCTTCAAAAATACGTTCAAGTGATCCATATGAAGGCTAGAAAAGAGAGACAGAAAATAAATAGAAAACAAATAAAGTGGCACATGTAAGTGCTGACGCAACAATAGTTTCCTCAAATGTAAATGGTTTCAAATATCAATTAAAAGAAAAAGGAGCAACATCACCAGAATTGCAAGCAGGGAAAGATAGAGCTTCATCCCTTCAAAGAAGCAACTAATAAGCTTACAAAAACTTGCCTAGGAAAAATTGCCATATGACCCAGCAATTCCACTGCTGGGCATACATCCTGAGGAAACCAGAATTGAAAGAAATACATGTACCCCAATATTCACTGAAGCACTATTTACAATAGCTGGGACATGGAAGCAACCTAGATGTCCTTCAGCAGATGAATGGATAAGAAAGTTGAGGTACATACACACAATGGAATATTACTCAGCTATAAAGATAATGCATTTGAGTCAGTTCTAATGAAATGGATTAACCTGGAGCCTATTATACAGAGTGAAGTGAGTCAGAGAGAGAAAGAAAAATACTGTATATTAATGCATATACAAGGAATTTAGAAATATGATACCAACTATCCTACATGCAGGGCAGCAAAGAAGACGCAGATGTAAAGAACAAACTTTTGGACTCAGTGGGAGAAAGCAAGGGTGGGATGATTTGAGAGAATAGCATTGAAACATGTACATTACCACATTCAGAGCAGATGACTAGCGCAAGTTTGATGCATGAAACAGGGCACCCAAAGCCAGTGCTCTGGGACAGCCCACAGGGATAGGATGGGGAGGAACGTGGGAGATGGGCTCAGGACTGGGGGAACACATGTATGCCTGTGGCTGATTCATGTTGATATATGGCAAAACCATCATAATATTGTAAGTAATTATCCTCTAATTAAAATAAATTAACTAAAAAATAGAAACCACCATTCTTAACAACAAGTAAAAAGCTGAAAAAATTGAAAAATCAACAACTATCCTTAGATCCATCAGAGAAGAGAAACCACAAGACAGACCACTGCCTGAATAAGAAGGAGAGAAAAGGAACAGAAACACATTTGAAACAATAAAGACTAAGAATATCCCCAAATTAATGTCACACACAAAACCACAGATCTGGGAATCTTAGAGAACACCAAAGAGTAAACAACAACACTACTAGAGCTGGGCATATCGTTTTCAAAGTAAAAAAAAAAAAAAAAAAAGATTTAAAAAAGTCTTGAAGGAAACCAAAGGAAAAAATACCTTACCTATGAAAAGCAAAGATAAAAATCATACCTACTTTTGCTTAGAAACCCTTTAAGTAAAAATAAAAGTGAAATATTTAAAGCACTGAGGAAAATAATCCCAAGCGAGAATTCTGTACCCTGAGAAATTATCCTCCAAAACTGAAGGAGAAATAAACACTTTCTTAAATGCTTGGTGGGTTTCCTAGGTAGCTCAATGGTAAAGAATCCACTTGTCAATGCAAGAGACACAGGTTAGATCCTGGGGTCAGGAAGATTCCCTGGGGAAGGAAATGGGAACCCATTCCAATACCCTTGCCAAGAAAATCACATGAACAGAGGAAGCTGGTGGGCTAAAGTCTCAGTCAGTTCAGTTCATTTCAGTCACTCAGTTGTGTCTGACTCTTTGCGATGCCATGAATTGCAGCATGCCAGTCCTCCCTATCCATCACCAACTCCCGGAGTTCATTCAGACTCACATCTATCCAGTCGGTGATGCCATCCAGCCATCTCATCCTCTGTTGTCCCCTTTTACTCCTGCTCCCAATTTCTCCCAGCATCAGAGTCTTTTCCAATGAATTAACTCTTCACATGAGGTGGCCAAAGTACTGGAATTTCAGCTTTAGCATCATTCCTTCCAAAGAACACCCAGGACTGATCTCCTTTAGAATGGACTGGTTGGATCTCCTTGCAGTCCATGGGGCTCTCGAGAGTCTTCTCCAACACCACATTTCAAAAGCATCAATTCTAAAGTATAGGTGGTCACAAAAATCACATGGACAGAGGAACCTGGCAGGCTGAAGTCCAGGGGGTCGCAAAAATCAGACATGACTTAGTGACTAAACAACAACAATAAATACTTGGTAGAATTCACTGGGTTCTCTAGAGATTTGTTTGGAAGATAGAAGCAGAAGTAGTACTTCCTAATTTGCTCTGTGGGGAAAGCATTATCCTGAGTACCAAAGCCAGACAAAGGCATTGTAAAGAAGGAAACTACAGATGAATGTCTTTCATGAAGATATACTAAAAATCCTCAACAAAATATTCACACGTTAAATCCAAAAGTGTACAAAAGAAATTATACATCACAGTCAAGTGGTATTTATCCCATATATGGCAGGGCTACTATAACATTCAAAGATTAATATATCCATCAAATTAACAGACAAAAGTCTCATGATCATATCAATAGATGCATAAAAGACATTTGACAAAAATTCAATGCTCATTCAGGATTAAAAAAATACATACTCAACGAACTAGGGATAAAGAGTACTTCTTCAACTTTATAAAAAATATATACAAAAAATCATAACTAGCATTTTACTTGAAAAACTCAAAAAGCTTTTCCATTAAGATCAGGTACAAATAAGATGTGGCCTCTCAGCATTTATCTTCAACATCATACAGAATGTTCTAAATAATGTAACAAAAAAGATAAGGTGATGATAGTTATACAGATGGTGAGGGAAGAAATAGAACTGTCTTTGTTCACAGGTGACATAATTGTCTTTGTAGAAAATCTGAAGGAATTGAAAAAAATTTTCCTGGTTTATAGGAAAATTATAGGATACAAGATTAATATACAAAAGCCAGTCCTTTCCAGTTTGAACCATGAACTTCTAGATGTTCAAGCTGGTTTTAGAAAAGACAGAGGAACCAGAGATCAAATTGCCAACATCCGCTGGATCATCAAAAAGCAAGAGAGTTCCAGAAAAACATCTATTTCTCCTTTATTGACTATGCCAAAGCCTTTGACTGTGAGGATCACAAGAAACTGGAAAAATCTGAAAGAGATGGGAATAACAGGCCACCTGACCTGCCTCTTGAGAAACCTATATGCAGGTCAGGAAGCAACAGTTAGAACTGGACATGGAACAACAGACTATTTCCAAATAGGAAAAGGAGTACATCAAGGCTGTATACTGTTACCCTGCTTATTTAATTTATATGCAGAGTACATCATGAGAAATGCTGGGCTGGAGGAAGCACAAGTTGGAATCAAGATTGCCAGGAGAAATATCAATAACCTCAGATATGCAGATGATACCACCCTTGTGACAGAAAGTGAAGAACTCAAGAATAGCCTCTTGATGAAAGTGAAAGAGGAGAGCGAAAAAGTTGGCTTAAAGCTCAACATTCAGAAAACTAAGATCATGGCATCCGGCCCCATAACTTCATGGCAAATAGATGGAGAAACAGTGGAAACAGTGGCTAATTTTATTTTTCTGGGCTCCAAAATCACTGCAGATGGTGATTGCAGCCATGAAATTAAAAGACACTTAATCCTTGGAAGGAAAGTTATGACGAACCTATATAGCATATTAAAAAGCAGAGACATTACTTTGTCAACAAATGTCCATCTAGTCAAACCTATGGTTTTTCCAGTGGTCATGTATGGTGAGAATTGGACTTATGGAAAGCTGAGTGCCGAAGGATTGATGCTTTTGAACTGTGGTGTTGGAGAAGACTCTTGAGAGCCCCTGGACTCCAAGGGGATCCAACCAGTCAATCCTAAAGGAGATCAGTCCTGGGTGTTCATTGGAAGGACGGATGTTGAGGCTGAAACTCCAGTACTTTTGCCACCTTATGGGAAGAGTTGACTCATTGGAAAAGACCCTGATGCTGGGAAAGATTGACTGCAGGAGGAGAAGGGGACAACAGAGGATAAGATGGTTGGATGGCATAACTGACTCAATGGACATGGGTTTGGGTGGACTCTGGGAATTGGTGATGGACAGGGAAGCCTGGCGTGCTGTGGCTCATGGAGTCACAAAGAGTCAGACATGACTAAGTGACTGAACCAAACTGAATTGAGCTGATTCCTTTCCAGTATACCAGCAATAAACATGTATAATTTGAAATTAAGAACACAAAAGTGAAAGTCGCTCAGTTGTGTCCAGCTCTTTTTGATCCCATGGACTACATAGTCCATGGAATTCTCCAGGCCAGAATACTGGATTGGATAGCTGCTCCCTTCTTCAGGAGATCTTCCCAACCCAGGGACTGAACCCCAGTCTCCCGCACTGCAGGCAGATTCTTTACCAGCTGAGCCTCCAGAGAAGCCCAAGAATACTGGAGTGGGTAGCCTTATCCTTTCTCCAGTGGATCTTCCTGACCCAGGAATTGAACCAGGGTCTCCTGAATTGCAGGAGGATTCTTTACCAGCTGAGCTACCAGGGAAGCCCAAATTAAGGACATATTATTATTTAAATTAGCATTCTCCCAAATTGAATATTTAGGTATAAAGCTAACAAAATATGAAGAAAACTATGAAACTGATGAAAGATATCAAAGGCGAACCAAATAAATGGAGAAATATTTCATATTCATTGATATGAAGACTCAATATTATAAAAATGTCAGTTCTTCCAACTTGATCTATAGATTCAATGTCAAAAGAATGCGAGGACAATTCAGAGTGGGAAACAGTATTCCAAAACACACTTGTGGTAAAGAATGCATCCAACATATACAAAAAGTTCTTAAAACTCAACAATAATAAGCAATGACCTCACCAAAGAAACATACACATGGCAAATAAACATATGAAAAGACATTCCACATCAGGTGACTGCAAATTAAAACAGCAGTGAGACACCACTACACATCCACTAGAATGGGCAAAATCCAGAACACAGGCAATACCACATGAGATATTGTGTTGTATTGGTGGTGATATGGATTCCTGGCTGCAATGCAAAATGCTACAGCCACTTTGGAAGACAGTTTGGCAGTTTTAAAAATAAAATTAAGCATACTCTTAACATATAATCCAGGTATTATACTCTGTGATATATAACCAAATAAACCGAGAACTTTTGTCCACATGGATGTTTAGAGAATTTTTATTCATAACCACCAAATTTGGAGCAAACAATATGCCCTTCTGTAGGTGAATTTATAAACTGTGGTACTCCTAGACATTGGAATATTGTTCAGCAGTAAAAGGTATTGGTTAACCCATGAAAAGACAGGGGGAAAAATTAAATACAATGTGAAAAGGCTATGTACTGTTTTATTCCAATTGTATGGTATTCTGGAAAAGGCAAAGCTACGGAGATACTTAAAAAAAAAAACAATTAGTCAGTTGGCAGATGTTAGTAGGGAGGAAGTGATGAATAGGCAGAAAATAGAGAATTTTTAGGGCAGTAAAATCTTTCTGTATTATACTACAATAGTGGATACATGTCATTATACATTTATCAAAGCCCACAGAATATACAACTCCAAGGCTGAACCCTAATATAAACTACAGGCTTTAATTATAATGATCTGTCAATACAGGTTTACTGATTGTAAACAAACAAACAAACAAAAAAAAAAAACGTACTACTCTGGTGAAAGATGCAGATAGTGAAGAAAGTGTGCATGTGTGGGAACAGGAGATATATGAGAAAACTCAGTA
Organism: Nanger dama; assembly: GCA_917880005.1. Classification (NCBI taxonomy): domain Eukaryota; kingdom Metazoa; phylum Chordata; class Mammalia; order Artiodactyla; family Bovidae; genus Nanger; species Nanger dama. The sequence goes on along the minus strand of CAKJTW010000044.1, from coordinate 1,738,121 downwards.
CTTTTCAATTAGATTTTCTGTGAAACTAAAACCAATCTAAAAATTAAAATTTTTAATTTAAAATGTTCACAATCAACTTGACTAGAATTCTGGATTTTAGTTAAAAACTTACAAAAGCCAGGGGAAGACTTGTTGAAGAGGGAAGAAAGTGCTTTGGGGTAAAAGTATTGAGGAATTTTAACTGTCTCCCTACCATCCCGCCGGATCTGTAGTGATGTTAAGGACTAAACTGTGTCCCTCTCAAATATATTGATGCCCTCTCTGTTCCTCAGAATGTGATTCTATTTGCACAAAACCCTCAAAGAGGTAATTAAAGTTAAATAAAGTAATATGAGTGGCTCTTAATCTCGTCTGTGTGTGCGTGATTAGTTGTTTCAGTCATGTCCAACTCTTAGGATCCCTATGGACTGTAGCCCACCAGGCTCCTCTGGCATGGGATTCCCCAGGTAAGAATACGAGTGGATTGTTATGTCCTCTTCCAGGGAATCTTCCCAACTAGGGATCAAACCCATGTCTTTGTGCCTCCTGCATGGCAGACAGATACACTGTGGAGCCACCAGGAAAGCCCAATCCAGTCTGACTGGTTTTCCTATAATAAGAGGAGACTTGAACACAAAAAGAGACACCAGGCACAGAGAAATGGCTATATGACAACACAGTAAAGGAACAGCCTGCAATTAAGAAGTCTCAGAAGAAACCAAACCTACCAACACCTTGAACTTAAAATTTAACCCTCCAGAACTGTGAGAAAAGAATTTCTGTTAAGCTACAGTTTGGTCTCCAAAATCACTGCAGATGGTGACTGCAGCAATGAAATTAAGAAACACTTACTCCTTGGAAGGAGAGTTATGACCAACCTACACGCCATATTGAAAAGCAGAGACATTACTTTGCCAACAAAGGTCTGTCTAGTCAAAGCTATGGTTTTTCCAGTAGTCATGTATGGGTGTGAGAATTGGACTATGAAGAAGGCTGAGCACCGAAGAACTGATGCTTTTTTGGAGAAGACTCTTGGGAGTCCCTTGGACTGCAAGGGGGTCCAACCAGATCATCCTAAAGGAAATCAGTCCTAAATATTCATTGGAAGGACTGATGCTGAAGCTGAAGCTGAAGCTTCAATTCTTTGGCCACCTGATGTGAAGAGCTGACTCCTTAGAAAAGACCCAGATGCTGGGAAAGATTAAAGGCAGGAGCAGAAGAGGACAATAAAGGGTGAGATGGTTGGATGGCATCACTGACCTGATGGACATGAGTTTGAGTAGGCTCTGGGAGTTGGTGATGGACAGGGAAGCCTGGCGTGCTGCAGTTCTTGGGGTCACAAAGAGTTTCACACTACTGAGTGACTGCACTGAACTGAACTGAGATTGTCTTGAAAGGCCTGTTGGTAGGAATATGGATGTTAAATGTGATTCCGGTAACATCTCAAATAGAAATGAAAAACATGTTATTGATTACTGGGGGAAAGTTGATCTTTGCTACAAAATGGCAAAGAATTTAACTGCATTGTGTTCTAGTGTCTTGTGGAAAGTAGAAATTTTATATGATGATCTTGATCATCACATAACTGAGGAGATTTCTAAGCAAACTGTTGAAGCTATGCCTCAGTTTCTCTTGTTGTTTATAGTAAAATGTGAGAAAAGAGAGATAAATTGAAGGAACAATTAGGCAAAAGGAAACAGAGCTTCAATATTTGGAAAATTATCAGCCAATACATACTTCAAAATACAAGAAATCATATTCTAAACAGAACACCAAAGTGTGGCTGGAAAAAAAAAAAACCCACAAAGAGACTACACGTACAACTTACTGACTAACCAGCCATCTCAGCTGAAGCCAAGAATTGAGATGGGTTCCAGCCTCAGAAACACTTCCAGGTTGGACTAAAGGGGATAAAGATAGAGCAAAATGAGGGAAAGCTTTTAGATTTCTGAGATTCTATTCAGTTCAGTTCAGTCGCTCAGTTGTGTCCAACTCTTTGAGACCCCATGAACTGTAGCACACCAGGCCTCCCTGTCCATCACCAACTCCTGGAGTCCACCCAAACTCCTGTCCATTGTGTTGGTGATGCCATCCAACCATCTTATCCTCTGTCGTCCCCTTTTTCTCCTGCCCTCAGTCTTTCCCAGCATCAGGGTCTTCTCAAATGAGTCAGCTCTTCACTGGCCAAATACTTCAGTGGCCAAAGTAGTAGAGTGTCAGCTTCAACATCCGTCCTTCCAATGAACACCCACGACTGATCTCCTTTAGGATGGACTGGTTGGATCTCCTTGCAGTCTAAGGGACTCTCGAGTCTTCTCCAACATCACAGTTCAAAAGCATCAGTTCTTCAGCACTCAGCTTTCTTTATAGTCCAACTCTAATATCCATACACGACTACTGGAAAAACTATAGCTTTGACTAGACAGACCTTTGTTGGCAAAGTAATGTCTCTGCTTTTAATATTCTGTCTAGGTTGGTCATAACTTTCCTTCTAAGGAGTAAGCATCTTTTAATTTCATGGTTGCAATCACCATCTGTAGTGATTTTGGATTCTATAGGATATGACAATACAGCTATCTCTGTAAATATGTGTTTTCCTTCAAGAAAAGGGGAAAACAACCCAAAAGGTAATTATTTCAGAGATAAACAAGACTGCCTTCAAGGGCCTAGAACCATCACCCTGATAGTCCAGGAAGACAGAGCACTGAGCTAAGGAGTGCAATTTTTGAGTCTTAAAATATAATGGAATTTGCCCTGCTAGGTTATGGACTTCTTGGGACTTGTGATTCCTTCTTTCTGGTAGCTCCTTTATGGAAAGGAAATGTCTATTCTATTCCTGTCCCATCTTTGTATTTTAGAAGCAGATAACCTTTCTGATTTCACAGATTCACAGCTGCAAAAGAAATTTTGCCTCAGGATGAATTATACCTGAAGTCTCACCCATACTTGATTTAGATGATATTTAGGTAAGATTTGGAAATTAGAGTTGATTCTGAAATGAGTTAAGACTGTTGAGTCTGTTTGGGATGGAATGAAGGTATTTACATGTTAGAAGGAGATGAATTTAGGGGCTCCAGATGAAGGCTCAGATGGCAAAGCATCTGCCTGCAGTGCAGAAGACCTGATTGAGGAGGATCCCCTGGAGAAGGGAATGGCAGCCCACTCCAGTGTTCTTTCCTGGAGAATTCCATGGAGAGGTGATACTGGCAGGGTAAAGTCCATGGAGTCATAAAGAGTAGGACATGACTGAACAACTAAGCACACAGCAAAGATGGTGGAAGGTAACAGACTAAATTGTGTACCCTCAAAATTAGTATGCTGAAATTCTAACCCCCAGTATTTCAGAACGTGACTGTATTTATACACAAGGTCTTTAAAGATGTAATTAGGTTAAATGAGGTCATATCAGTTGAGCCTAATCTAATCTGACTGCTATTTCTCTAAAGAAGATAAAATCTGGGCCCACCAGGGATGCATATACTCAAAGAAAAGAGAGTTGGAAGACATAGAAAGAATCTAGATATCTGAAAGTCAAACAAAGGGGCCTCAGGATAAACCAAACAGAATGACACCATGATTTTTTATTTCTAGCCACCAGAACTGTGGGAAATAAACTGCTATTTAAGCCATCCAATCTGTGGTATTTTGCTATGCAACTCTAGCAAACTAGTGTAAGTGGCCATGAGGAGGGCAGCCCCAATCTCCTACTACAGATTATTAGGGCTAGAGAAACCAATTCACACCTTATTTTCAAAGAACTGTGGTTGTGAGCTTACTTGTATTGTGACAGCCTGAAAATTCACTGCAGGGACTTGCCTTTGTTTTAGACTTAGAGCAGACCCCTGGCTGGGGAAGCTTCCAGGTGGTTTCTGCTGGAAACACTTGAAGACAGTATTTGCTGCAGCAACCTGGGGGCAAGTAACAGCAGTTGGGACAAACAGTTGGCGTACTGAATACGGTTGAAAGGGAGAGATTGGGAAAAGAAATTCATGGAAAATGAAGACTTTTAAAAGATCCTGCTTATACTGAAAAATTGAAAAAGCCAGGCACATATCCAAGGGAACAATCATGCCCAGAAAAGACCTGAGAAGATGCTAAAATTAGCTTCTTCTTTTCTACAAAGAATTTGAGGAAATAAAAAGAAAAGACACTAGCTCACCATGGAATTAATAGAACCCAGAATTCAAGGGCCACAATTGATAAATAACATAGATTTTCAAAAATGGATCAGAAAAATCACTAAACAAGCAAACAGTACACAAAAAGTACCAAGTGCTAAGATGGGGGATCATATGATTGCCAGAATAAACATAATACAGGGCTAAAAATGTCCAGTTTTCAAAGAGAATTACATGGGCTATTCACAGAAAAAATTAATAGAAATTATCTTTGAAGAAGCCCAGCCATTAGACTTAGCAGACAAATTTTTTTTTCAGATTTTTTAAATCTTTTTTAAAAATTTAAATTTATTTATTTTAATTGGAGGCTAATTACTTTATAATATTGTATTGGTTTTGCTATACATCAACATGAATCTGCCATGGGTATACACTTTAATCAACTCTCTTAAATATGCTTAGAATTAAAGAAAATTACACACAAATAATGAAGGGGAAACCAAGAGAATTAAATCTCTCCAAACAGAGAATCAATAAAACATGGATATTATAAAAAGGAACTAAATAGTAATTCTGGAGCTTAAATGTCCAATAAATGAAATAAAAAACTTCACTAGAGGAATTCAACCAGATTTGAGTACCAAAAGAAAGAACAAGTGAACTTGAAAAAATAGATCAGTTGATGCTATCTAGTCCGAGAGGTAGAAAAAGAAAAGGGTGAGGAAAATAAACAGAGCCTGAGACTTGTGTATGTCATAACCAAGTGGAATTTACCCCAGGTTTGTAAAGGTGGATAAACATATGAAAATCAATCACATAATAAAGCACATTAATAAAATAATAAAAATATATGATAATCTCAACTGACACAGAAAATAATCTCACACTATCCAATCCCTTTTTCTTGTAAAAACTGTAAAAAAAAAAAACAAACAACAAACACCTAGGAATAGAAGTAAACTTGCTTAAATATTAACAAAAACCCACAGCCAACATTATATTTAATGGTGACGGACTGGAGATTATTCTCAACATGAGAAAAAAAGACAAGGATGGCTGCTTTTACCATTTCTATTCTATTTTGTACTGGAAGTTCTAGGCAAGGAGAAGAAATTAAAATTTCCAAATTGGAAAGTAAGAAGTAAAAGTATTTGTACATGGTGTAAATATATGTAGAAAGTCCTAAATAATCTTTAAAAACCTATTCGAGATAATAAATGAATTCAACAAATTTGTAAACAATTAGATCAACATACATTATATCAGTTGTATTTATAAATCTGCAATAAACAATCTGAAAGTAAAATTAATGGAAACATTTGATTTAAATAGCACCAAATAGGATAAAATACCTTGAAATTTAATCCAGGAAGTACAAGACTGAATATTTCTAAATATTGCCTAAAGAAAGTATTGAAGACCTAACTAAAGACATGCAGTACTACCCAAAGTGATCTCTAGATTTAATGTAATTGCTCTGAAAATCCCAACTATAATTTTTTGAATAAATTGAAATGCCAGTCTTGGAATTCACATGAAATCACAAAAGACTCCCCAATAGGAAAAATAACCTAGAAAAAAATTTGGAGGATACTCACTTCCCATTTTCAAAACTTACAATAAAACTACAGTAATCAGAATAGTGTGGTACTGGAATGAAAATAGATACATTATCAATACAATGGAATTTACAGTCTGAGGTAATCCCATACACTGACTGTCATTTGATTTTTGACAAATGTGACAGACCATTCAATTCAGAAAAACATTCTCTTCAAGAAATGATGCCACATGTAAAAGAATAAAGGTGAACCTCTTGGTTTACAGTATACACAACAATTAACTCAAAACGGATCACCAACCGAAATGTATGAAATAAAACTGTAAAATTTCCAGAAGAAAATATGGAAAATTCTTCATGACACTGACTTGGGCAGAAGCACAAGCAACAAAAGGAAAAGAAAAGAAACTCATCAAAATAAAAATTGTGCCTTAAAGGCCACTATAACAAAAATGAAAATACATTTCATAGAATGGGAGAAATAACATGCAAATTATAGATCTAGTAAGGATTTAGTTTTCAGAATATATTTAAAAAAAAAACCTTTAAAGTTCAATGCAAAAAGACAAACAACCTAACTTTTTATATGGGCAAAAGACTGAAAAGACATTTCTCCAAATAAGGTATACATATGAACAACAAGCACATTAAAAGATGTTCAACATCATTTGTCACTGGGAAATGCAAATCAAAACCATTCCCTTCTCCAGGGTATCTTTCTGACCCAGGGGTCGAACTCATGGCTCTTTTGCGTTGCTGGCAGATTCTTTACTGTCTGAGCCACCAGGGAAGCCCAGTATACAACCTGGCAATCACACTAATAGATATACACCAGAGAAAGAGAAAGTGAAATTGAAGTCGCTCAGTCGTGTCCAACTCTTTGCGGCCCCATGGACTATAGCCCACCAGGCTCCTCAGTCCATGGAATTTTCCTGGCAAGAGTACTGGAGTGGGTTGCCATTTCCTTCTCCAGGGGATCTTCCCAACCCAGGGACCGAACCCGGGTCTCCCGCACTGCAGGCAGACACTTTACCGTCTGCGCCACCAGGGAAAGAGGTATTCAAACAGAAGGCTAAGACTAAGTCACTTCAGTCCTGTCCGACTCTATGCGACCCCATAGACAGCAGCCCACCAGGCTCCCCAGTCCCTGGGATTCTCCAGGCAAGAACACTGGAGTGGGTTGCCATTTCCTTCTCCAACGCATGCAAATGAAAAGTGAAAGTGAAGTCGCTCAGTCGTGTCTTGACCCTCAGCGACCTCATGGACTGCAGCCTTCCAGGTTCCTCCGTGCATGAGATTTTCCAGGCAAGATTACTGGAGTGGGGGTGCCATTGCCTTCTCCAATTCAAACATAACTTCTACACAATTGTTTTTAACAGCAATATTCACAACACCCAATAGGTGGCATGCCTGCATGCCAAGTCTCTTTAGTCCCGTCCAGCTTTGGGACCCCATGAACTGTAGCCCAACAGGCCCCTCTGCCCAAGGGATTCTCTGGGAAAAAATATTGGAGTGGGTTGCAATGCCCTTCTCCAGGGGATCTTCCTGAGCCAGGGATTGAACCCTTGTCTTATGTTTCCTGTGCTGGCAGGGAGGTTCTTTACCACTAGTGCCACCTGGGAAACCCAGCAATAGGTGGCCACAACCCTAAAGCCCATCAAATGATACCTGGATAAACAAAATGTCATTCAGCCACTCAATGGCATATTTTTGAGTCATACAAATAAATAAAAGTATTGACAAATACTACCACATAAATGAAAATCAAAAACATTATGCTAAGTAAGTGGGATGTACTGCTTGAGATAAAACTGCTAGGAAGAGGGCTTGGAGAAGATCAAAGCAGAGAGAGGGAGAGGCTCCTGGCTGGGGGTGGATCCTGCCCCAGCCAGGGGGCTGGCTCAATGCTATCTCCATGCTGGCTGTGCCTTAGAATCACCAGAGGAGCTTTAAAAGTGATGATCCCCAAGCCCTACCACAGACCAATTAAATAAGGCATCAGTATTTTTAAAAAGCTTCCCTGGTGATTCTAAAGTTCACCCAGAGATGAGATTAACAGGCTCAGCTACGGTTGCTGGGGAGGGAGAGAGAGGGGGCCACTCCCGGTTGGAGGGGTGTCAATCCCACACACATTTCCCCTTTAAGGCCAGAGAACGAGGAGAGGGGGGGTGTAGACCCTGGGTGTGTGCTCCTGTCTCTAAGAGAGGAGGTTGGCTTTGCAGAGCTGGCTGGGGTGGAGGGGCATGGGGGCAGTGACCTGCTGCTCAGATGCCCCAGAGAGTAACCAAGGAAGGGGGCCCCAGAGTGGCCAGGCCTCTTTCTGTGCTTCCTTTCCTCCTGATCCCACCTCCTGCTCCCTGCACCCCTACCCACAACTTTATCCTCTAAATCCTCCCCTTCCACTAAGGCCTGACTCAGACGGCACCTCCTATTCATTCAACAAGCAAAGACATAGCATCTACTGTGTAGCAGGCACTAGTTTCTGGGGGTGGGAAGTGGGGACATGGTTCCAGCCTTAAGCTGCTCACTGCAGAGGGACCCTGGGAATCACAGCTCTCCATAGCATGCGGTAACGGCCATGGGCGTGATCTCAGAGAGACAGATGTGAGAGGTCCTGAAGAGAGATCTTCACTTTCATGCGGTGGGGAAGGCAATGGCAACCCACTCCAGTGTTCTTGCCTGGAGAATCCCAGGGACAGGGGAGCCTGGTGGGCTACCCCCATGGGGCTGCAAAGAGTCAGACATGACTGAGTGTCTTCATTTCACTTCGTGAAGTGTTAGTTGCTTAGTCATATCTGACTCTTTACAACCCCACGGACTTTAGCCCACCAGGCTCCTCCGTCCATGAAGACTCTCCAGACAAGAATACTGGAGTGAATAGCTTTTCCCTCCTCCAGAGGATCTTTCCGACTCAGGGATCAAATCAGGGTCTCCTGCACTGCAAGCAGACTCTTTACCAGGGAGCCACCAGGGACGCCCACATTCCATTTAAAATTCTTGATCTCATCATTTTAATCTCTGCCATTTCTGAATATCATTCTAATACTTGCTTTGTCTTTTTAGACTGTATTGTTTCCTGTCTTTAGCATGCCTTAACATTTTTTGTTGAAACAAAACATGATACATTGAATAATAGGATCTGAGAGAATAGGTCTTTGTGTGATGCTTTCTATTGATTTGATTAGGGGTTATGCTGTTTAATGTTTGCTGTAACTGTAGGTGTCAGAGCATCAGTCGCCTCTAGTGTCTTTGTTCTGGTCTCCCATATTGTTTGGGGGTGGTTTCCTAGAAAATTTTTTCAGATATAAGTCTGGGTCTTTTCCCTCTCATGGTAATCCACTGTTGTTATACTAAAGACCTATTTATGCGATGGTATGGTATTAGGTAGGTATTAGTTTTCTATAACCTTGTGATTAAGTCCTTCTGGACTGTAACTTTCAGAAAAGTGACTTAGAATATATTTTTCGTCCTTTATGGGAGATGGGGAACCAGAAGGGGCTCATGTCATCCAGTTGCACTTTCCCTAGTTCAGACAAGGCCCAGGTGAAGTAGTTTCCCCAGAGGGCAGACCATTGCCATATGGGGTACAGACTGTTCTAAGAATATGAGGTGGGAAATAAATGGGCCCCAGGCTAAGGAGCCAGAGTTCGTCCTCTATGGACATACACTCCAAAACAGCAGGCATGAGAGAGGAGCTGAGCCCTGTCCAGATAAGAGATAAAAGACCACATCCCTCATTCTCAAAGTCAAGGAGAACTTCCCAATTACATGTACACAGAAAAGCTCCTTGGAGGTCAAAAGAAAGGGGGTGGCACCTCATAGTAAGTAATGCCAACCTACCTATAGACCTCTTACTAGAATCCACTTTGGCTGAGAGGTATGCACACATGGAGGACTCTGAGCTATACCAGTAAGGGCTCAGAATCAGGCAGAGCAGGATGACTGGAAAGAGAGGAGGTGGAAGAAATGCCCCTCAAAAGCGATTCCAACATCCACAAGGGTGTGACTCCCTCTCTCTGAGCCTACATGTACTCTTTTTCCTCCCAATAAACATTTTACCTGTTTTACTACTTTCTATCTCTATGTGGAAATTCATTCTGTCACTGGCCGCTGACCCCTGGTGGTCTAGCGGCTATGATTCACTGCTCTCATGGCCATGGACTGACTTTGTCTCTGGCCCAGAATGGAAATTCTGCTTCAAGCCACTGCAGGCGAGGCCACCTGAGATCAAGTATTTCAAAATGACTGCTTTCCCCATAGACACATGGTTGCTTTACACTTAAACACGACCAGGATGAGGGGATTTTTCTGCATCTTCATTGTAAGAATCTCTTTAGGCTTTTCCAGGAAAAGCTCACAAAAATGTGGAGCTCTTCTAAGACTGGGCTTTCAGTAGTTTTTAATTCTATAACTAGTCCATACTCCAGCAATTTGTCGTTTGAATGTTTCTATCAGTTGCTGGCTTCAGTGATTTCTACTCCCAGCAAGCTATGATTCTCTGTATTTGTCTATCTCTTCAGCCTTTGCATGGTGGTTTGCCTCTTGACCTCAGTCCTCTGATTAGTTTAAAATAGTGACTGATTTTTTTTTGTCCACATTTTTCTCATGAAGGTGCTAACGATGACTTCTAATCTCATTTTATGTCAGAAATAAAGGATTAGCTTTTAGTTAATGTTTGACAGAATTCAATCACATGAATTGTAAATTATCTATTCTGATTTATCTATTGCTTGAGTTTTGGCAGTGTATGTCTCTTAAGAAATTTGTCTCTATTATAAATTATCTAATTTTTCAAACTTTCACTTGCTCACAATGTCCTTATAGGCTTTACTTATTTTTTTATTGGCGTATAGTTGATTTACAATGCTGTGTTAGTTTCAGGTGCACAGCAAAGGGAATACATATATCCACTCTTTTTCAGATTTTTTTTCCCCACATAGGTTACAGAGTATTGAGTAGAGTTCCTTGCGCTATAGAGTAGATCCTTATTAGTAACCTCTTTTATATATCATAGTGTATATATTTTAATCCCGATTTCCCAGTTTTCCACTTCCCCTTTTCCCTCCTGATAGCCATCCCTGGTGGCCCAGGCAGGAAAGAGTCTGCCTACAGTGCAGGAGACGCAGTCCGACCCCTGCACTGGGATGACCCCCTGGAGAGAGGAACGGCTACTCACTCAAGCATTCTTGCCTGAAGAATTCCATGGACAGAGGAGCCTGGTGGGCTACAGCCCATGGACCTGTGAAGAATCAGACACAACTGAACGACTAACAGGGCTTCCCTGGTGGCTCAGATGGAAAAGAATCTACCCAATAAGGAGCTCAGATTCATTTACATTTAAGGTAATTATTGATATGTATGTTCCCATTGCCATTTAATTGTTTTGAGTTTGTTTTCATAGATCTTTTTTCTTCTTTTCTTCTTTTGTTCTCTTCTCTTGTGCTGTGATCTCCATCTTTAGTGTTGTGTTTGGTTGCTTTGTCTTTTTTTCTCTGTATCTATTGCAGTTTTTTGCTCTGTAGTTACTATGAGGTTTAAAGATAGGAGGTTATATGTATGCAAGGTTGTTTTAAGTTGCTGGTCTGTTAATTTCAAATGCAATTCCCATTTTCTGCATGTGCATTCACTTCACAGTTGCTGGATTTGATATCATACTTGTGTATGGATGATTTCCTACTTTTACTGTATGAAATTTCCCAGTGAACTTTCCCATTTGTGATTTTCTTATTTCTAGCTGTGGCCTCTTTTTTTCCCCCTCATAGAGATATTCCTTTAGCATTTGATTCAAATTTGATTTAGTGGTGCTGAATTCTCTTAACTTTTGCTTACTTTTGATTTCTTCATTGAATCTGAATGAGCTCCTTATTGGGTAGAGTAATCTTGGTTTTTTTTTTTCCTTTCATCATTTTAAGTATATCCTGCCATTTCCTTCTGGCCTGCAGAGTTTCTGCTGAAAATCAGTTCATAACCTATTGGGATTCCCTTATACGTTGTTACTTTTCCCTTGTTGCATTTAATTTTTTTCTTTATATTTAATTTTTGTGTGTCAGCATATTTCTCTTTGGGTTTATCCTCTAAGGGAATCTCTGTGCTTCCTGGACTTGGGTGACTATTTCTTTTAACATGTTAGGGAAAATTTTCTCTTCAAATATTTTCTCTGTCCATTTCTCTTTTTCTTCTTCTTCTGGGACCCCTATAATTTGAATGTTGGTTCATTTAATGTTGTCTCTTAAACTGCCCTCATTTATTTTCATTCTTTTATCTTTATTCCATTACATGGCAGTGATTTTCATCATTCTGTCTTCCATTCTTCTGCCTTAGTTATCTTGCTATTGATTTCTTCTAGTGTTTTTTCATTTCAGTTATTGTATTGTTCACTTCTGTTTGTTCCTAAATTCTTTTAAATCTTTGTTATACATTTCTTATATCTTATTAATCCATGCATTTGTCCTTTTTGCAAGATCTTATATCATCTTTATTATTATTACTCTGAATTCTTTTTCAGGTAGATTGCCTATCTTTTCCTCATTTAGTTGTCCTTGCAGGCTTTCATCTTGCTCCTTCACCTGCAGCATATTTCTCTGTGATCTCACTTTGCCTGAGTCTCTGTGTGCGTGGTCTCCTTTCTGCAGGCTGCAGGACTGTAGTTCTTCTTGCTTTTGGTTCTGCCCCCTCGCAGGTGAGGTTGATCTAGAGGCTTGTGTCATTATCCGGTTGACTGGTGGTGTGGTGCCCAGCGCTTGCCCTGGATGTTGAGGGGGGCCTCCACCCTGCTCTGAGGTTGTCATTGCCTTGGCAGGGGTGGGGTCTAATCCTTCACTGTTGGAATAGAGGCCCCCAGGTCTGTTTCTTAGCTGTGTTTCTAAGTTTGAATAAGGCAGAACTGGAGCCCTTCCACTGGGAGAGAAACCGTTGAGTATTCCCCCACTGGAGCTGTTTACCCGTGAGTTGCTCTGATATGTCCCTTTCACCCACTGTATTGTTGGTCTAGTGACTCTCAGGTGTCGCTTTCTCCAGCCCACTGTCATGGATACCCTGAGGTCAGGTCCAAGCACTGCTGTAATTGTGCGTTGGACCTGCCATGGGAACTATGGAGGAAGCTCATGCTCTGGCCCAGCCCCGACATGTACTTGCCCACAAAGCCCACAGGTGCAAAAGCTAAACCTGTCCCAGGGGCAGAGGCTCTTATTGTCCTCTTTTATTTGGATCTTTTTGCAGGCATTGAATTTAGTAATCCATCAGCTGAGGTGTAACTCCGTGGTTTGTACAACCACAAGGAGAGATTTTAGCTCTTTTCGTTAGTTACATGGACACTGGGTCTCAGCTGTAGTTTCAGATCCATTTTCGTGTGTGTTCCTCCCACCAGGTCTGTTCCAGAGGTTGCTGGAGCACATGAGCCCCTCCAGCAGAAAGGAGCAGAGACGCAATTGGAGTGAGCAGCTGCCAAGGTGGTGGGGGAGGGCAGAGGCAGCGGTGGCAGGGGCATGTGAGTGGGGTCCATTGGAGCCCCGCTGAGTGCTGTGGAGGCCGGGGCCAGTGCGTGAGGAGGGAGGCTGCAACGGTGGCCCCAGAGTACTGCACATCACTCCGCAGTGGTGCTTGTCTTCTGCGCTGGCCTGAGCTTCTCCAAGAGTATTCCTGGTTGCAGAGCTCCGCGTTGCCATCCCCTCAGACTGTTTCCTCACAGCCAACAGCAGTCTCCTTCCCAGACCTGCTCCTCACCTTGCCCTTTCGCACACTGGCGGACACCCATCTCAGACACCCCACGGGGTGTGCAGGGCTGTGGCCTGGGACATCTGTGTGGGTTTCCCTCTGTCCTGCCTGCCAGTGATTGGCTGCTGCTCTCTCCCTTGAGCCCCCAAGCTTTCCTTCAGTCCCAGCTGATGGCCTTGCTGGTGAGAGGCTTCCCCAGATGCGAGACCCTCTTCTAACTTTCACTCTCCGCCAGGGATGCAACCCCATTCTGGTTGCTCTCTTCTTCCTTTCCTTTTTCTTTCATCCTATCTGATTACACAGGAATCTGTCTTGCCCCTCCTGTATCTGAGGTCCTCTGCTAGAATTCAGCAGTGCTCTGAGAGCACTTTTCCATTTGTAGATGTATTTTTGATGCATTGTGGGGAGAAATGAGCTCCATGTCCTCCTACTCCTCTGCTATCTTGTTAGGGAGTCAAGACAGCTGAGAAGCAGGACAATGTGGAGTTCATCTATATATTTTTATTTCTGTAAGGTGAGTTAGTAATGTCCCTACTTTTATTTCTGATTTTAGTAACTTGAATCTTTACTCATTCTTTCTTGTTCAGTCTAGCTAATGGTATAATAATTTGTTATTTCCGAAGAATCAACTTTGGTTTTATTGATTTTCTGCATTGTTTTTCTTTTCACCATTTCTTTATTAACATGCTAATTTTTATTATTTCTTCCTTCTGCTTATTTTGGGTTAAATTTTCTTTTATTGTTTCTTATGGTGGAAAGTTATTGATTCAAAATATAAGCATTTATTGTTGTAAATTTCTTTTTAAGTACGGCTTTAGCACATCCACAAAATTTTGGCATGTTATTTCTTTAATTTTACTTATCTCAAGATATTTCTAATTTCTGTGTGATTTGTTCTTTACTTCATTGGGTTTTTAGGAGTGTTTTTAAAATTTTCACATCATTGAGATTTTTCCCATTCTTTTCTGTCATTGGTTTATAATATATCTTTGTGGTCATAGATTATTAGTTGTAGATTTCAATTTTTAATCATTAATTGAGGTGGTTTATATGGCTTAACATATGGTTTTTCTGGAGAGTATTTGATTTGCACTTGAGAAGAATGTGTATTGTACTATTTTGGGGTGATGTATTCTGCAGCTGTCTGTTAGATGCTGTTAAGTTTTTTATTTTTTCTTCAGTTTACCTAGTTGATCTATCATTTTTCAGGATTTATGGAGGTATAATTGATAAAAATTTTTATATGTTTATATAAATTTTATATAAAACTTTATATTAATAATATATTTTATATATGAAACCAACATGTTTTCATATACGTATACAGTTAGAAATGACTACCACAATTAATTAATGCATCCACAACTTCATATTGTTATCTTTTGTTTTTTTGCTGTGGTGAATACACTTAGATCTCTTCTCCTAGCAAGTTTCAAATATACGATACAGTATAAACTATCACCACATTGTGACTTAGTTTCCCAGAACTTATTCATTTTATAACTCAAAGGTAAAGTACCCTTTGAAGAACATTTTCCCACTTTATCCACCCATTAGCATTGGTAACCACCAATGCCATTCTCTGGTTCTATGAGTTTGACATTTTAGAGTCACATGAAAGAAAAATTATACAATTTTTGTCTTTCACTTTCTCGCTTATTTCATGTAACATAATGTCCTCAAGGTTTATTCACGTTGTCACAAATGACAGGGTGTCCTTGCATTCTATGGCTGAATATATACATATGTATATAATTTTCTTTATTCATGAACAATTCACCTGATGAACATTTAGATTTTTCCATATCTTGGCTATTGTGAGTAATGCTACAGTGAACATGGGAATGCTGATATCATTTTGAAACCCTGATTTCAGTTCTTTTGGGTATATGCCAAGTAGTGGGATTGCTGAATTGTATGATACTTCTATTTTTAATTTTTAAGGAGCCTCTACACCATTTTCATAATGGCTATACCAGTTCACATTTCCATCAATACCAAGAGTATAAGCATTACAATATCCCTCACAACATCACCAAATTTATTATATTTTGTCTTTTTTATGAAAGCCATCCAAACATATTACAGTGATATCTCATTGAAGTTTTTTTATTTTACTTATTTGGATGCCCCAGGTCTTAGTTGGGGTATATGGGATCTAGCTCCCTGACCAGGGATTGAACTCTGGCCCCAGCATTGGGAGTGCAGAGTCTTAGCCACTAGAACACCAGGGAAATCCCTCATTGCAGTTTTAATTTGCATTTTTCTGATGATTCATGATGTTGAGCACCATTTTATGTACCTGTATATAAAAGGTGTATGTATGTCTTCTTTGAAAAAAATGAAATGAAGCAATGGACAGAGAATTAATCTCAAAATATACAAGCAACTCCTGCAGCTCAATTCCAGAAAAATAAATGACCCAATCAAAAAGTGGGCCAAAGAACTAAACAGACATTTCTCCAAAGAAGACATATAGAGGGCTAACAAACACATGAAAAGATGCTCAACATCACTCATTATAAGAGAAATGCAAATCAAGACCACAATGAGGCACCATCTCATGCCAGTCAGAATGGCTGCTATCCAAAAGTCTACAAACAATAAATGCTGGAGAGGGTGTGGAGAATAGGGAACCCTCTTACACTGCTGGTGGGATAGCAAACTAGTAGAGCCACTATGGACAACAGTATGGAGATTCCTTAAAAAACTGGAAATAGAA
Organism: Nanger dama; assembly: GCA_917880005.1. Lineage (NCBI taxonomy): Eukaryota > Metazoa > Chordata > Mammalia > Artiodactyla > Bovidae > Nanger > Nanger dama. The sequence continues at coordinate 1,722,028 of CAKJTW010000044.1, read as the reverse complement.
CTGCCTTATGACCCAGAAATCCCACTGCTGGGCATACATACCGAGGAAACCAGAATTAAAAGAGACACGTGTACCACAATGTTCATTGCAGCACTGTTTATTAGCCAGGACAGGGAAGCAACCTAAATGTCCATTAGCAGATGAATGGATAAGAAAGCTGTGTTACATATACATGATGGAATATTACCCAGCCATTAAAAAGAATAAATTTGAATCAGTTCTAATGAGATGGATGAAACTGGAGCCTATTAAACAGAGTGAAGTAAGCCAGAAAGAAAAACACCAATACAGTATACTAACACATATATATGGAATTTAGAAAAATGGTAATGATAACCCTATATGTGAGTCAGCAAAAGAGACACAGATGTATAGAACAGTCTTTTGGACTCTGGGAGAGGGAGGGCAGCATGGTATGGGAGAATGGCATTGAAACATGTAAATTATCATATGTGAAATGAATCACCAGTCCAGGTTCAATGCATGAGACAGGGAGCTTGGGCCTGGTGGGACAAGGGTTTAGGATGGGGAACACATGTATACCAATGGCAGATTTATGTCAATGTATGGCAAAACCAATACAATATTAGAAAGTAAAAACATAAATAAATAGAACCGAAAAAATTTAAAAAAAAAAAAGATGTTTAAGCAAGTCCTTTGCTAATTTTAAAATCATATTATTATTTTCATTTTGAGTTGTATGAATCCTTTAGATATTTTGGATGTATGAAAACTTGCCAAAAAACAAATACACAAAAACTAACAAAAATAGATGGCTTGCAATATTTACTTTCACTTTATAGGTTCTTTTTTCTCTGTTATTTGTTTCCTGTGCTGTGCAGAAGATTTTAGTTTGATATAATCCCACTTAAAAACTTTTTTTCTTGTGTCTTTTGGTTTTGGAGTCATATCCAAGAAATCATTGACAAGACCAATGTCAACGGGCATTTTTCTGTTTTCTTCTAGGAGTTTCATGGATGGAAACCTTAAGTTTCAGTCTCTAGTTCATTGTGAGTGGTATTTTAAAAATATAGTATAAGAATTCAATTTTCTTGTTTTATATAAATAGATATCTAATTTTTTAAAATACCATTTATTAAAGAGACAATCCTTTTTTCATCATCTATTCTTCATGCCCTGGTCATGGGTTAGCTGGTCATATATGTGTGAATTTATTTCTTGGCTCCCCATTAGTGCCTGTTTTTATGCCAGTGCCATACTATTACAGATTTGTAATATAATTTGATACCAGGAGGTGGGATATCTTCCCCTTTGTTCAGTTCAGTTCAGTTCAGTGGCTCAGTCATGTCCGACTCTTTGTGACCCCATGAACTGCAGCACGCCAGGCCTCCCTGCCCAACACCAACTCCCAGAGTTCACTCAGACTCATGTCTGTCGAGTCAGTGATGCCATCCAGCCATCTCATCCTGTTGTCCCCTTCTCCTCCCGCCCCCAATCCCTCCCAGCATCAGAGTCTTTTCCGATGAGTGAACTCTTCACATGAGGTGGCCAAAGTACTGGAGTTTCAGTTTTAGCATCATTCCTTCCAAAGAAATCCCAGGGCTGATCTCCTTCAGAATGGACTGGTTGGATCTCCTTGCAATCCAAGGGACTCTCAAGATTCTTCTCCAACACCACAGTTCAAAAGCATCAGTTCTTCGGTGCTCAGCCATCTTCACAGTCCAACTCTCACATCCATACATGACCACAGGAAAAACCATAGCCTTGACTAGACGGACCTTAGTAGGTAAAGTAATGTCTCTGCTTTTGAATATACTATCTAGGTTGGTCATAATTTTCCTTCCAAGGAGTAAGCATCTTTTAATTTCATGGCTGCAATCACTATCTGCAGTGATTTTGGAGCCCCCAAAATAAAGTCTGACACCGTTTCCACTGTTTCCCCTTTATTTCCCATGAAGTGATAGGACCGGATGCCATGATCTTCATTTTCTGAATGTTGAGCTTTAAGCCAACTTTTTTACTCTCCACTTTCACTTTCATCAAGAGGCTGTTAAGCATCTGCCTCCAATGTGGGAGACCCGGGTTCGATCCCTGGGTCAGGAAGATCCCCTGGAGAAGGAAATGGTAACCCACTCCAGTATTCTTGCCTGGAGAATCCCATGGACAGAGGAGCCTGGCAGGCTACAGTCCACAGGGTCTTGAAGAGTCGGACACGACTGAGCAACTTCATTTCACTTCACTTCACTTTCTGCCACAAGGGTGGTGTCATCTGCATATCTGAGGTTATTGATATTTCTCCTGGCAATCTTGATTCCAGCTTGTGTTTCTTCCAGTCCAGGATTTCTCATGATATAGGTTTCTCCAAGAGGCAGGTATTCCCATCTCTTTCAGAATTTTCCACAGTTTATTGTGACCCACACAGTCAAAGTCTTTGGCATAGTCAATAAAGCAGAAATAGATGTTTTTCTGGAACTCTCTTGCTTTTTTGATGGTCCAGCGGATTTTGGCAATTTGATCTCTGGTTCCTCTGCCTTTTCTAAAACCAACTTGAACATCAGGAAGTTCACGGTTCATGTATTGTTCTTTATCAAATGTACTTTGGCTATTTGTGGTCTTTTGTGGATCCATGTAAACTTTATGATTGCTGTTTCTATTTCTGTGAGAAATATTATTAGAATTTTGGTAAGAATTTCATTGAATCTTCATATTGCCTTGATTAGTAATAGACATTTTAACATTATTAATTCTTCCGATCTGTGAGCATGTATATCTTTCCATTTATTTGCATCTTAGTTAAAATTTTCTTGAATATTTCATGCTTTTTATTGTATAGATCCTTCTTGAATAAATTTTTTTCTGGGTAGTCCTCATGCAAAGAGTTGACTCATTGGAAAAGACTCTGATGCTGGAAGGGATTGGGGTCAGGAGGAGAAGGGGACGACCGAGGATGAGATGGCTGGATGGCATCACAGACTTGATGGACGTGAGTCTGAGTGAATTCCGGGAGATGGTAATGAACAGGGAGGCCTGGTGTGCTGCGATTCATGGGGTCGCAAAGAGTCGGACACGACTGAGTGAGTGAACTGAACTGAACTGAACTTATTGTTATTTATGCTATTGTAAACATTATTTTCTTTTAAAACATTTTTATTGGACTATAGTTGCTTTTAATGTTGTGTTAGTTTCTACCATATAGGAGAGTGAATCAACTATATGCATATATGCAATCAAATATGTACATATATATCATTTCTTTTGGGGGTTTCCTCCCCAGGTAGTTCACCAAAGAGCATTGAATGGAGTTCCCTGTGCTATTCAGTAGGTTCTCATTAGCTATCTATTGAAACTGAGTCATTTGTAGAGACATGGATGGACCTAAAGACTGTCATAGAGAGTGAAGTAAGTCAGAAAAACAAATACTAATGCTTATATGTGAAATCTGAAAAAATTGATATAGACAATCTTATTTACAAAGCATAAATAGAGACACAGACATAGACAACAAATGTATAGATACCAGGGGGAAAAAAGGGAACTGGGATGAATTGGGAGATGGGGATTGAAAATATATACACTATTTGTACTCTGTAAATGTTACTTTTTAAATTTATTTTTCAAATAATTCATTGTTAGTGTGTAGAAATACAATTGATTTTGTACATTAATGTTGTATTCTTCAACTTTACTGAACTTGTTTATTAGTTTAACAATTTCTTGATGGAGTCTAAGATTTTTATATAAGATCATGTCATCTGCAAAGATCGATAATCTTATTTCTTTCTAATTTGATTACCTTTTATTTATTTTTCCTGTCTATCTGCTCTGGCCAGCACTTCCAATACTGTGTTGACTAGAAGTGGTGAGAATTGGCATCCTTGTCTTATTCCTTATCTACGAGGGAAAACTTTCAGCTTTTTACCATCAAGTATGATGTTAGCTGGGCTTCCCTGGTAGCTCAGCTGGTAAAGAATCCACCTGCAATGCAGGAGGCCCTGGTTCAATTCCTAGGTCAGGAAGATCCCCTGGGGAAGGGGGTAGGCTACCCACTCCAGTATTCTTGGGCTTCCCTCGTGGCTCCGATGGTAAAGAATCTGCCTATAAAGAAGGAGACCTGGTTTCTATCCCTGGGTTGGGAAGATCCTCTGGAAAAGGGAATAGCTACCCCCTCCAGTATTCTTGGGCTTCCGTGGTGGCTCAGTTGGTAAAGAACCTGCCTGTAATGCAGGACACCTGGGTCCCATCCCTGAGTAGGGACGATCCCCTGGAGCAGGGCATGGCAACTCACTCCAGATTCTTGCCTGGAGAGTCCATGGATAGACGAGCCTAGCAGGCTACAGTCCATGGAGTCAGACAAAACTGAGTAACTAAGCACAGGACACCACATGATGTTAGCTATGAAATTATCATATATGACTTTTATTATGTTGAAGTACATGTTTACTATACCTAATTTCCTTACAATAACTATCAGGAATAGATGTTGAATTTTGTCAAATGCTTTTTATGGATCTATTGAGATGATCATTATCTTCCATTTTTTAATGTGGTATATTACATTTATTGATTTGTGTACATTGAACTATCCTTGCATCCTAGATATAAATCTCACTTGACCATGGTGTATAACAATTTCAATGTGCTTTTCAGTTCAATTTGCTAGCATTTTTTAGGATTTTGTATCCATATTTATTGGAGATACTGGTCAGTCATTTTTCTTTTTTACTGCAGTGTCCTTATCTGGCTTTCTCTTAAGGATAATGTTGGCCTTACAAGATTAGGTAGAGTTTGAGAAGATTTGGAATTGATCATTCTCTAAATGATGAGATTCACTCATAAAATCATCTACCTTGTTCTTTTTAGGAGGTTTTTGATTATCGATTTAATATCCTTACTCATCATTGTTCTGTTCACACTTTCTATTTTTTTTTTTCATGATTCTGTCTTGATAGGCTATATGTTCCTGGGAAGTTATTAATCTCTTCCAGGTTATTGAGCATGTGACATGTAATTGTTCATATTGGTCTCATGTTACTTTATATTTCTGTGGCATTAATTGTAAATCTCCTTTTTCATTTATGATTTTACTTGAGTCCTCTCTTCCTGATTAGTCTAGCTAAAGGCTTCTTAAATATTTTATCTTTTCAAAAAGTCAGCTACTAAGTTTGTTGAGTTTTTATTGTCTTTCTAATATTTTTTTTTAAATTCTGCTCTAATCTTTATTACTTCCTTTCTTCTGCGAAATTTGGGCTTAGGTATTCTTCCTGTTCTATTTATCTGAAGAATGCATTTAGGTTGCTTATTTATATATTTATTTTCATTGATATAATTTTTACTTGCTAGAACTGATTCTGCTTTATCCCATAAATTTTAATTTGTTTGCTTTTTTTTTTTTTGGTTTCAAGATATTTTAAATTTCCCTTTTGATATCATCTTTAGTCATCTGGTTGTTCAGCAGTGTGTATTTAATTTCCACGTATTTGTGAATTTTTAAGATTTTCTCTGGTTATCGACTTCTAATTTCATGCCATTGTAGCTTGAAAAGAAGCTTCTTATGATCTTAATCTTAAATTTGTTAAGACTTCCTTTATTGCACAACATATGATCTATCCTAGAGAATGTTCCTTGTGCATTTAAGAAGAATGCATATTTTGGTGCACTTAGATGAAATTATGCTGTGTTTGGCTTATAGTGTGTTCAAGTATGGGCTTCCCCCTGGTACAAAGTAAAGAATCTGTCTGCAATGCAGGAGGTGCAGGATTGATCCCTGAGTTGAGGAGGTTCCCTGGAAGAGGGCTAGCAGCCCACTCCAGTATTCTTGGCTGGAAAGTCCCATGGACAGAAGAGCCTGGCAGTCCACTGTCCATAGGGTCACAGAGTTGAACACAGCTGAAGCAACTGAGCACACAGGCACCTGTTCAATGTCTTGTTCCTCATTTTCTGTACACATGACCTATTTACTGTTGAAAATGGGATATTAAGCCCCCTTTCTATTACTGTATTGCTATCTATTTTTCTGTTAATATTTGTTTAAATATTTAGATGTTCCAAAGTTAGGTACATATATAGTTACAATTATTATATCCTCCTGATGAATTACCCCTTTATTATTATATAGTGACCTTTGTCTCTGAGCAATTTTGACTGAATGTCTATTTTATCTGATACAAGTATCGCCACTCCTCTCTTTTGTTTACTATTTGATGGAATTTCTTTTCCATCCTTTTATGTTCAGCTTACATGTGTCTTTAAAGTGAGATTTTTACAGACAACGTATTATTGGATTAAATAAATTAATTTAGCCACTCTGCCTTTTGATGGGGAGAATCAAACTCTTTGCATTTAAATTAGTTATTTATAGGTGAGATCTTAGTCTTGCCATTTTGTTATTTTCTGTTTTGTAGTTTCTTTTTTTTCCTTTCTCTTGTTCCTTTCTTTCTCATTATATCTTCCTTTGGAACCTGGTGTTTGTTTTTGTGTGTATGTTTCCTTTTTTTTTTTTTTTTGCTTGTTTGTTTGTGTGTGATGATGTGCTTTTACTTATTTCTGTGTATCTACTAGCTTTTCCTTGTTGTTACCACAAGACATATAAAACTTCTTACAATTATAACAATCTACTTTAAGCTGATAACATCTTACTTTCAATTGCATACAAATTGTGTGTACAAAGTATTCTATATTTTTAGTTCTTCCACTTTCTGTTGTTGAAGTCACAGTTTGCATCTCTTAAAACTGTGCATCCATTAACAAACTTTTTTAGTTAGTTATTTCTTACACCATTGTCTTTTAACTTTTATATTGGAATTAAAATTTATTGATGCTCTCACTTTGCAGTATTAGAGTATTCAGAATTTGACCATATATTTACATTTGGCTCAGATGGTAAAGCGTCTGTCTACAATGCGGGAGACCCGGGTTTGATCCCTGGGTTGGGAAGATTCCCTGGAGAAGGAAATGGTAGTCCATTCCAGGACTATTGCCTGGAAAATCCCATGGAGAGAGGAGCCTGGTAGGCTACAGTCCATGAGGTTGCAAAGAGTCGGACACGACTGAGCGACTTCACCTCATTCACTTTACATTTACCAGTCAGTTTTATATTTTTAGATGTATGTATTTACATAGTTTCTTAGTGCCTGTTCATTTTCATTTTTCTTAGTGTCTTTGAAGATCTCTCTTCAGGCAAGTCTAGAGGTGACAAACTCAGCTTTTTTGTTGTTGTTGTCAAGAATTAAGTTCATCTACTTTTCATTTCTGAAGGAAAGTTTTGCTGAGTATAGCATTCTTGGTTGCCAGTGATTTTCTTTAAGCAATGTGAATATGTCACCCCACTCTCTCCTAGGGTTTCTGCTGAGAAATGAGTTTATCACCTTATGGGAGTTCCTTTATAGATAATAAACCACTTTAGTTTTGTTGCTTTCAAACTTTTCTCTTTGTTTTTTATTTTTAGCTATTTGGTTTTAATATTTATCAGACTCATCTACTTTGAGTTCATTTTTCTTTGGTTCTTTTGAGTTTTACAAAACTTCATGTCCATATCTATTCCAGACTTCAGAAGTATTCAGCTATTATTTCCTTAATCTTTCTACGTATTTCTCTCTTTTCCTAGGGGACTTTGATGAGGCAAATATTTGTTTGCTTGTTGATGTCTCGTAATTTGTGTAGGCTTTCTTTACTCTTTTTGTTGTTGTTGTTCTTTTTGCACTGTTATTGGGTAATTCCAAATGATCTGTCTTTGACTTTGCTAGTTTCTTTTCTTTAACCAAAATTTCTCCTGAAGCTCTCTGTTGACTTTCTTCGGTTCTAATATTGTATTCTTTACTCCACAATTGTGTGATTTTTATTTGTTTATTAAACTTATCATCTACTTTATACATTTTTTTTTGATGTCTTGAGTTTTCTATTTGTGACATCTTATAACTTACTGAACATTTTATTTCTTTTTTTGAAATTTATTTGTTTTAGTTGGAGGCTAATTACATTATAATATTGTAGTGATTTTGCCATACATTGGCATGAATCAGCCATGGGTGTACATGTGTTCCCCATCCTGAACCCCCCTCCCACCTCCCTCCCCATTCCATCCCTCTGGGTCATCACAGTGCACCATCCCTGAGCACCCTGTCTCATGCATGGAACCTGGACTGGCGATCTGTTTCACATATGATAGTATACATGTTTCAATGCTATTCTTTCAAATAATCCCACCCTCGCCTTCTCCCACAGAGTCCAAAAGATTTCTATGTCTGTCTCTTTTGCTGTCTTGCATATAGGGTTATCATTACAACATTTCTAAATTCCACATATATGCATTAATATACTGTATTTGTGTTTTTCTTTCTGGCCTATTTGCTTTGTAAAATAGGCTCCAGTTTCACCCACCTCATTAGAATTGATTCAAATGCATTCTTTTAATAGCTGAGTAACAGTCCATCGTGTATATGTACCACAGCTTTCTTATCCATTCATCTCTGATGGACATCTAGGTTGCTTCCATGTTCTGGCTATTATAAACAGTGCTGCAATGAACATTGGGGTACACATGTCTGTTTCAGTTCTGGTTTCCTCAGTGTGTATGCCCAGCAGTGGGATTGCTGGATCATATGCCAGTCTATTTCCAGTTTTTTAAGGAATCTCCACACTGTTCTCCATAGTGGCTCTACTAGTTTGCATTACCACCAACAGTGTAAAGGGTTCCCTTTTCTCCACATCCTCTCCAGCACTTATTGTTTGTAGACTTGGATAGCAGCCATTCTGACCAGCGTGAGATGGTACCTCATTGTGGTTTTGATTTGCATTTCTCTGATAATGAGTGATGTTGAGCATCTTTTCATGTGTTTGTTAGCCACCTGTCTGTCTTTTTTGGAGAAATATCTGTTTAGTTCTTTGGCCCATTTTTTGATTGGGTCACTTATTTTTCTGGAATTGAGCTGCAGGAGTTGCTTGTATATTTTTAAGATTAATCCTTTGCCAGTTGCTTCATTTACTATTATTTTCTCCCATTCTGAAGGCTGTCTTTTCACCTTGCTTATAGTTTTCTCCACTGTGCAAAAACTTTTATTCAGTGCAATCCCTATCAAACTACCAAGAGTATTTTTCACATAACCAGAACAAATAATTTCACAATTTGTATGGAAATACAAAAACCCTCAAATAGCCAAAGCAGTCTTGAGAAAGAAGAATGGAACTGGAGGAATCAACCTGCCTGACTTCAGACTATACTACAAAGCTACAGTCATCAAGACAGTATGGTACTGGCACAAAGACAGAAGTATAGATCAATGGAACAAAATAGAAAGCCCAGAGATAAATCTATGCACCTATGGACACCTTATCTTTGACAAAGGAGGCAAGAATATACAATGGAGAAAAGACAATCTCTTTAACAAGTGGTACTGGGAAAACTGGTCAACCACTTGCAAAAGAATGAAACTAGAACACTTTTTAAACACCAGACACAAAAATAAACTCAAAATGGATTAAAGATCTAAGTGTAAGACCAGAAACTATAAAACTCCTAGAGAAAAACAGGCAAAACACTCTCTGACATAAATCACAGCTGGATCCTCTATGATGACCCACCTCCCAGAGTAATGGAAATAAAAGAAAAATAAATGGGACCTAATTAAACTTCCCTGGTAGCTCAGATGGTAAGCATCTGTCTGCAATGTGGGGGACTCGGGTTCGATCCCTGGGTTGGGAAGATCCTTTGGAGAAGGAAATGGCAATCCACTCCAGTACTATTGCCTGGAAAATCCCATGGACAGAGGAGCCTGGTAGGCTACAGTCCATGGGGTTGCAAAGAGTCAGACACGACTGAGCGACTTCACATTCACATTCAATTAAACTTAAAAGCTTTTGCACAACAAAGGAAACTTACTGAGCATTTAAAGATGATTATTTTGAATTCTTTGTCAGGCAACTCATAAATATCCAATTATTTGGAGTCTGTTACTGGAACTTTATTGGTTACCAGAGGTTTATTAGTTTCCTTGTTTGAGTCTTAATTGTGCAGCCTGCATTGGTGTGTGCATTTGAAGGAGAAAACACTTTTCTCAGTTTTGTTTTTTTTTCCCCCAGAGTGTTTATGGATAGGGAAGGTCTTCTGTAGATTCCTTGAATTTATGAGATTACCCAGGGACTTGCAGGTAAATTGGGTAAGAGACAGGGTTATTTCTGAGTCTATGATGGTGTTTGTAGTTTATGTGTCTTTTACCAGGTGTTCTGACAGGCATAGATCCTGTCTGACCCTTGGAAGACAGGATTACCTCTATGACCTTTTTCATAAGGTCTGGAACTGGGAAAGGGGTCCACAGTTGGATCCAGAGATGATGAGTCTGTAACCAAGTATTTAGACATGAGTGGTTCCCACCAGGTCCTTTGGAGGGCCATGTAACTGGGTCAGTCCCTGCATGAGCAGGATTGGCACTGGACCCTGCCTGAGAGGAACTGGAACTGAGTCCGAGGGCTGCTTTATCATCCATATCTAGAACTGAGGTTTGTATGCTTGACTCTTGGAGGCATGAATGAGGCGTCTCTTACCAGGTCCCTGGGAAGGTAGGACTATTCCTTTACCTGATAAGAATAGGAGTCAAGTTACAGGGCCATTGCAGACCACAGTGGGCTTACTTCTGAAGTCATGGATTAGTTTTCTGGTGAATCTCAGCATGCACAGGATTGCTTATGGACTGTGGCAGGGAGGGGCTTGAGCTGATTCACAAGGTTGTTTCAAGAATTGCTGTGGACCAAGGTTGGTTGGCCTGCCTCCAAGGGGCAATAACTGGCATGTTTTCTGGTCGTTCACTGGGCAAGTTGGACTACTTGGAGAAGGTGATCTGGTTCTGAGCCAGGGCTGTTTCTGGATCTGCTGACTAAAGTTCACTTACGTCCCTTCAATGACACTGACAGATATATCTTCCAGTGGGTCCCTGGGCATGTAGGACTGATCAGGGGCAGTGGCTGGGGGAGAGCGGGAGTGAATTATAGGGCTGTTTCCACCTCTACAAAAGTACAGATGGGTAGGTTTCCAGTTTATTCCCTGGTATATCAGGACATCTCACTGACTGCAGCTAGAAGGGACTGGAGCTGAATTATAGGACTATTTCAGTATCTTTGGGGACAATCATGGGCATGTCCCCTGCCAGATTCCTAGGTTGTCAGTACTGCTGATTATGGTTGACAGGGCCTAAATCTGGGTCATGTGTCACTTCAGGGTCCACAGACAGGACCAAGGTCTGTGACTGAGGCACAGGCAAGTGTGACTCTTCCTGTGCTGCTGTGCTAAGTCACTTCAGTCGTGTCTGACTCTTTGATACCCCATGGACTGTAGCCTGCCAGGCTCCTCTGTGCATGGGATTCTCCAGGCAAAAATACTGGAGTGGGTTTCCATTTCCTACTCCAGGGAGCTATTCTTGCATCCTCTAATATTTGGTTATTGTAAGAGGACCAAAACAAAATGAGGCTATAGCTGAGCTGACTGGGGAATGGAGATGTTCTGGGCTCTGTAGGTGGGTCCACAGTTGGCAATTCAGCCTCCTGATTGAGTATACACAGTGGTGTTTAACAATATCCAACCCTGGTCCCAAAGCTCCCAAAGAAGCATTTTTGCCTGTGAATAGTTACTGAGTTACTGTTCTTGGTGATGATACAAGCAGGGGACTTTCTATTCTAACGTCTTGCTGGTATTCCACTATTCTATCTATTGACAGTCGTTGAAAATTGGGTTTTGAGATCTCTAACTTTAATAGTTGAATCATCTATTTTTACTTTTAATTCTAGGAGGTTTTGCTCTGTGTATTTTGTGCTTTTTGTTTACTATATTCAATATATGTTAACAGTTATGTCATGCATTGCTTGTTTTAAAACAATCTTTGTCTTCAACAATCAGTTCAGTTCAGTTCAGTTCACTCAGTCCTGTCTGATTCTTTGTGACCCCATGGACTGCAGCACGCCAGGCCTCCCTGTCCATCACCAACTCCCAGAGTCCACCCAAACCCATGTCCGTATAATTTTTGCTAAAGTCTGTTTTGTCTGAGCTGCTCCAGGTTTATTTTAGCTACAGTTTTTTTTTTTTTACAATATATCTTTTTATTATCCTTTACTTTCAATTTATTTGTGCTTTGAATCTAATGTGTACCTCTCATACATAGCATATAGTTGACCATGCTTTTTCCTGCAATTTGGAAACCTCTGCTTTTTGATTGAAATGTTTATTCCTTTTATATTTAATATAATAACATAATTATTTATATGGTAGGATTTATGACAGCTTATTTGCTATTAACTTTCTATATGGCTTATGTAGTTTTCCTTTGTATTTCTTTTATATTAAATAAATATTTTCCAGTGTATCACTTAAATGTCATTATATATTCATATATATGGGCTTCCAAGTGGTGCCAGTGGTAAAGAACCTTTGTGCCAATGCAGAAGACATAAGAAATGCAAGTTAGATCCCAGGGTCAGGAAGATTCCCCTGGAAGAGTGCATGGTAACTCACTCCAGTATTTTCACCTGGAGAATCCCAAGACAGAGGAGGCTGGTGGGCTACAGCCCATAGGGTCACAAAGAGTTGGACACAACTGAAGTGACTTAGCATGCACATTCATATATATATAAGTAGTAGTTGCTCTGGTAATTACATTTATTAGCATCAGTATAGCTTCATTTCCTTCCCTTTGTTTTGTGTTATTATTGTCTATAAGTTACAAATATTATTATATAAATTACAAGACTATCAGCACAAATTTATAATTGAAATTATTGTTTTTAATCAAATAGAAGCATTATAAAGAAATGTTGTAAATGTTATAAAACAAAAATGTTATAAATAAAACATTTAGGAGATCAAATCAAGATGGTGGAGTAGAAGGACATGTGCTCATTTCCTCCTATTAAAGAACTGAAATCAAAACTAGCTGTTGAACAACCATCAACAGGAGGACACTGGAACCCACCAGAAAACAATACCCCATGTCCAAAGACAAAGGAGAAGCCACAACAACACAGTAGGATTGGCACAATCAAAATAAAATAAAATATAATACCCACCAGGTGGGTGACCCACAAATTGGAGAACAATAATACCTAAGATGTTATTTCACTGTTATGAAGGTTCTGAACCATCCATCTGTCAGGCTTCCCAGCCTGGGGATCCAGCAAAGTGAAGAAGAATCCTCAGGGAATCTGACTTAGAAAGCCAGTGAGATATGTTTGAAGGATTCCCACAGGACTGGGGGAAACATAGAAGGCAAACAACAAAATCTTGTGTGTACCAGGACACAGGGGAAAGGAGCAGTGACCCAACAATATATGGAACCAGATACCTGCTAGTTGGAGGGTCTCCTGTGGAGGCGGGGATCAGCAGTAACTTCCTGTGGGGACAATGGCATTGGCAGCAGCCGTCTTGGGAGGTGCCCTTGGCAAGTGAGCCCTCTTGGAGGTCACCATGAACCCTACCATAGAGCCTGTAGATTCCAGGGCTGGGTCTCCTCAGGCCAAACAACTAACTAGGAGGGAGCACAGCCCCACCCATCAGCAGATTAAAGTGTTACTGAGCATGACCTTGCCCACCAGAGCAAGGCCCAGTTTTTCCCACTGCCAGTCCCTCCCATCAGCTTCATCCACCAGAGGGCAGAGAGAAGAAGCAAGAAGAACTACAACCCCGCAGCCTCCAGAACAAAAACCACAGCCACAGGATGTTAACCGAAATAAAAAGGCAGAAGATTACTCCCAGATGAAAGAACAAACCCCCAGGAAAACAATTAAATGGAGTGGAGATAGGCAATCTTCCAGAAAAAGAATTCAAAATAATGATAGTGCAGATGATCCAGGATCTTAGAAACAGAATGGAGAAGATGGTAGAAATGTTTACCAAAGACCTAGAAGAACTAAAGGACAAACAGAGATGAATAATTCACTAAAAGGAATCAATAGAATAACTGAGGCAGAAGAACTGATTAGTGACCTGGAAGAAGTAATGGTGGAAATCACTGCTACAAACTAGAATACAGAAAAAAGAATGAAAAAAAAAAATGAAGACAGCCTAAGAGACCTCTGGGACAACATTAAACACATCAACATTCATATTATATGGGTCCCAGAAGGAGAAGAGAGAGAGGACCCAAGAAAACATTTGAAGAGATAACAGCTGAAAACTTCCCTAACATGGGAAAAGAAAATCAGTCAAGTCCAAAAAGCCCAGAGAGTCCCAGGCAGGATAAGCCCAAAGAGGAACACAAGACACATAGTAATCAAACTGACAAAAATTAAAGACAAAAAGAAAAGACTAAAAGGAATAAAGGGAAGATGATAAATAACATACAAGGGAACTCCCATAAAATTATCAGCTGATTTCTGAACAGAAAATCTACAAGCCAGAAGAGAATAGCATGATATATCTAAAGCAATGAAAGGGAAGAATCTACAGCCAAGAATACCCTACTCAGAAACACTCTCATTCAGATTTGATGGAGAAATCAAACGCTTTCCAGACAAGTAGAAGTTAAGAGAATTTAGCACCACCAAACCAGCTTTACACCAAATGCTAAAGGAATTTCTTTAAGCACAAAACACAAGAGAAGGAAGATACCTATAAAGAATAAACCCAAAACGATTAATAAAATGGTAATAAAAGAGAGGGTGGGATGATTGGAGGGAGTAGCACTGAAACATTTACGTTACCATATATAAGATAGATATCCAGTGGGAATTTGCTGTATGATGCAGGGAACCCAAATCTGGTGCTCTGTGACAACCTAGACAACCTAGGTTTGGAAGGGGTGGAAGGTGGGAGAGAGGTACAAAGGGTGGAGATATGTACCTATGGCTGATTCATGTTGATGTATGGCAGAAACACAATATTGTAAAATAATTATCCTCCAATTAAAAATAAATAAATTTTAAAAATTAAAAATGGTATTAAGATCATACATATCAATAATTACTTTAAATGTAAATGGATTAAATCCACCAACTGAAAGACATAGACTGGCTGCATAGATGAAAACATGTGCATTCATACTCTTTCACTTATCACTGTATTTAATCCCTCAAATTGTGTGTAATTATTTTATATGGTTAGGTTAATCATGTTTTCATTATTGCTTGCAATTGTAATTATCTTTTTTTTTGGTCTGGCTATTAATTGTGAAAACTGATAAACATCTTTTAAATTGTGATTATGTAGCTAGTATTCATTTCAATACCATTGTATCATGATTGTCAACAGAAACTAATAGAAGTCTGATATAGACTTCTATATAGACCAAAACTACCATTTAACAGAAAAACTTGTAATCACTTTTTAAAATCCAGATGCACATTAGAATTACCCTGGAATTTTTGAAAACATAAATGTCCAGGTATTGTTTTTTCCTCCAAAACTCCAGAAGTGATCCTAAAGAGCAGCCATGTTTAAAAACAACTGGACTATATGATGATCTTTTACTTTTATCTAGTTTGTTTCACTTTTTATATTTTATATTCAGCACTCTCATTTTATTTAGACTATGTTTTACAATTTGTCCATCTCTTTTTTATTGCTCTTTCTCAAGCCTTTATCAAGTGTTATAGAAAAACTTTTATATATACATATAGTATAAATAATATATATACTTTATAAAACTTATGGATTTTGGCTTACCTAGAAAATTTATAGCAGCTTGGTTCCACTTGTTTGACTAAGTATGAATAGAATGCTACATATCTAATTTATATTCACTCAAAATTTTGATATAGTTCAATTTATTCTGAATCTAGTATTACTGCTACAAGTCTAGAAAATTGTTGGGGGGGTTGTCCTAAGATGATGGAGGAATAGGATGGGGAGACTACTTGCTCCTCCATGAATTCATAGAAAGATCATTTGAACACTGAGAAAATACCACAAAACAACTTCTGAACACTGGCAGAGGAAACCAGGCACCCAGAAAGGAAACCCGTTGTTTTCAAAAGGAGGTAGGACAAAATATAAAAGATAAAAAGAGAGACAAGAGTTAGGGATGGAAACCTATCTCAGGGAGGGAGTCATAGAATAGGAGAAGTTTCCAAACACCAGGAACCCTCTCACCAGTGGGTCTGTGGAGAGTTTTGGAATCTCAGAGGGCAACATAATCGGGAGGAAAAAATAAATAAATAAAACCTGCAGATTACATGCCTAATTGCAACTCCCAGCAGAGTAGCCCAGACGCTCGTGTCTGCCACCAGCAAGTGGGGGCTGAACAGGGAGGCGCAGGCTGCATTGCTTGGGATAGGGACTGGGCCTGAATGCCCTGAGGACAATCTGAGGGAGCTAACATGAGAGAGCAACCCAAACTGTGGGATAGCCAGAGAGAGAGGGGGAAAAAAGGGTGAGGTGGGGGAGAGAGAGAGAGAAAGAACTTTCCCGTGAAAAGCTCTAACCTAAGGCACTGCCAGGCCCGCTCACAGAACAAAGGACTGAGTGATCACCAGAGGAGAGCTAGCGGGCTGCGGACTGGACCATCCCCTGCCAGAGGCAGGGAGGCAGGCGGGAGACACACAGAGCACAAAGGCGAGGGGCAATCTCAGTCTCAGAGATGGCATCCCCCTACCAAACTGCGAGCAGGCCCCCAGTTACTAACCAAATCTTCCTGGGATCCTGGATGGTTGACATCTGCCAGGAGGGTGGCAGCCAGATCAGCTCCCCAGAGGAGACACACAGCACGCCTGAGACAGTGTGCCCACTGCATACCCAGGAAATCGAGCGGCTGGGATGGGGGAAGAGATAAGACTCACACCCTCTCCTGACCTGGGAGAGTGCACTCACCAAGCACCTGGTTTCCTGAGCTGCTTGGACCTGGGAAGGCACAAAACGCAGGCCCAACAGAGTCTGTGCCTTGGTGGAGTACCCTAGAACCTGAACCTGAGTGGCATAGACCTGGGAAGTGCATGCAAACCAGAGCCCACCTTAGACAGTTCCCCGGCAGAGCAACCTAGAGCCTGAGCAGTGCAGACTGGGAAATCACACATGCCATGAGCAGGGGAAAACCCAGTGTGGCCCAGACACTGTGAGCAATCCCCACACAAGTCAGTGATATTTGTTTGCAGTGTTCCTCTCTCCCCACAGCACAACTGAACAAGTGAGCCTAAATAAATGACCATCTTCGCCCCCTTGTCCCAGGGCAGAAGTTAGATACTGAAGAGACTTGCAAGCAGAGGAAGCCAAAATAAACAAAGAAGAGGGAATGCCTTTGGAAGTAATAGGTTTAACAGATTATAACCCTGTAGTTAGCACTGGCTAAATTGGAAGGGACCTATAGACCTTGAAAAGAAGTATAAGTTGAAACAAGGAACTACCTGAAACTGAACTGACCCCCTCACTGCCCTCAGCAGCTCCAGAGAAATTCCTAGATATATTTTACTATTCAGTTCAGTTCAGTTCAGTCGCTCAGTCATGTCCGACTCTTCGCGACCCCATGAATCACAGCACACCAGGCCTCCCTGTCCATCACCATCTCCCAGAGTTCACTCAGACTCACGTTCATTGAGTCAGTGATGCCATCTAGCCATCTCATCCTTGGTCGTCCCCTTCTCCTCCTGCCCCCAATCCCTCCCAGCATCAGTCTTTTCCAATGAGTCAACTCTTCGCATGAGGTGGCCAAAGTACTGGAGTTTCAGCTTTAGTATCATTCCTTCCAAAGAAATCCCAGGGCTGATCTCCTTCAAAATGGACTGGTTGGATCTCCTTGCAATCCAAGGGACTCTCAAGAGTCTTCTCCAACACCACAGTTCAAAATCATCAATTCTTCGGCACTCAGCCTTCTTTACAGTCCAACTCTCACATCCATACATGACCACAGGAAAAACCATAGCCTTGACTAGATGGACCTTAGTCGGCAAAGTAATGTCTCTGCTTTTGAATATACTATCTACGTTGGTCATAACTTTTCTTCCAAGGAGTAAGCGTCTTCTAATTTCATGTCTGCAGTCACCATCTGCAGTGATTTCAGAGCCCCAAAAAATAAAGTCTGACACTCTTTCCACTGTTTCCCCATCTATTTCCCATGAAGTGATGGGACCGGATGCTATGATCTTTGTTTTCTGAAGGTTGAGCTTTAAACCAACTTTTTCGCTTTCCTCTTTCACTTTCATCAAGAGACTCTTTAGTTCTTCTTCACTTTCTGCCATAAGGGTGGTATCATCTGCATATCTGAGGTTATTGATATTTCTCTATCATTAATTAAAAAAAATTTTTAAGTCCTTTATTCCTATTTTAATTTTCATTTTAAAAACCTACTATTACCTTGAAAAAAAAGACCCTATTTTTAAAGCAAATGTCATATTTTTAAAATAACTTTTGTGATTTTTTTAATATTGTGTTTTTGAGAGTCTAATCTCTACTCTAGATTTTTTACTCTTTTCTTTTTGGTGTTTGTTATCAATTTTGTACCTTTAACAATCCAATCTTCAGTACCCATTTTTTACTTAGGAGTGTGATTGCTGGCTTGATTGCTCTCTCCCCTTTTGACTCTCCTTTTTCTCCCCCAGGTCACTTCTATCTCCTCCCTCCCCTTTCTTTCCTCTACTTAACTCTGTGAATCTCTTTGAATGTCCTGGGCTGTGGAGAACATGTAGGGAACATATCATAGGCTAGTCTGGTCACTCTCCTTTTGACTCTCCCTCTTCTCCTCTGTGTCACTTCTATCTCCTTCCTCCCTCTTCTTTTCTCTGTGGAACTCTGTGAACCTCTCTGAGTATTCCAGACTGTGGAGAGCAAATAGGGAACTGATTACTGGCTAGGTTGCTCTCTCCTCTTTTTATTCCCCCTCTTCTCATCCTGGTCACCTCTACCTCCCTCCTCCCTCTTCTCTTCTCTTCATGTAACTCTGTGTACCTCTCTGGGTGTCCCCAACTGTGCAGAATCTTTTCACCATTAACCTAGATGTTTTATCATTGGTGCTATATGGATAGAGAAGTCTTGAGGCTACTGTAAGAATAAGACTGAGAGCCAGAGGCAGGAGGATTAAATCCAAAACTTGAGAACACAAGAAAACTCCTGACTCCAGGGAACATTAATTGACAAGAGCTCATCCCAAAGCCTCCATTCCTACACTGAAACCAAGCTCCACCCAATAGCCAACAAGTTACAGAGCAAGACATAGCAAACTAATTTTCCAACAAAGCAGGAACATAACCCTGAGCATAACAATATAGGTGGCCAAAAGACACCAAACCCATAGACACCTCAAAACTCACTACTGGACACTTCATTGCATTCCAGAAAGAAGAGATCCAGCTCCACCTACAGGAACACCACTGTAAGCTTCCCTACCAGGAAACCTTGACAGGCCACTTATCCAACCCCACCCACAGGGAGGAACCTCCACAATAAAGAGGAACCACAAACACCCAGCTTATAGAAAGGTCACTCCAAACACAGCAACTTAACAAGATGAAAAGGTAGAGAAATATTCAGAAGGTAAAAGCCCACCAAATTGAAAAAAAAAAAAGAGGAGGAGATAGGGAGTCTACCTGAAAAAGAATTCGGAATAATGATAGTAAAAATGATCCAAAATTGTGAAAACAAAATGGAGTTGCAGAGAAATAATTTCGAGACAAGGATTGAGAAGATGCAAGAAAAGATTAACATAGACCTAGAGGAAATAAAACAGAGTCAGTCAATAATGAATGATGCAATAACTGACATCAAAAGCCCTGTGGAGGGAACCAACAGTAGAATAACTGAGGCAGAAGATAGGATAGTGAGGTGGAAGATAGAATGGTGGAAATAAATGAAGCAGAGAGGGAAAAAAGAATTAAAAGAAATGAGGACAACCTCAGAGACCTCTGGGGCAATGTCAAATGCCCCAACATTCGAATCATAGGAGTCCCAGAAGAAGAAGACTAAAAGAAAGGCCATGAGAGAACACTTGAGGAGATAATAGTTGAAAATGTCCCTAAAACGGCGAAGGAAATAGCCAACCAAATCCAAGAAATGCAGAGAGTCCCAAACAGGATAAACCCAAGGTGAAACATCTATGACACATATTAATCAAATTAACAAAGATCAAACACAAAGAATAAATATTAAAAGCAGCAAGGGGAAAATAAAATAACCCACAAGGGGTTCCCCATAAAGATAACAGCTGATCTTTCAATAGAATTTCTTCAAGCCAGAAGGGAATGGCAGGACATACTTAAAATGATGAAAGAGAAAAACCTACAACCCAGATTACTGTGCCCAGCAAGGATCTCATTGAAATATGAAGGCAAAATCAAAAGCTTTAGAGACAAGCAAAAGCTGAGAGAATTCAGCACCATCAAACTAGCGCTCCAACAAATACTAAAGGATCTTCTCCAGACAGGAAACACAGAAAAGGTTTATAAACTCTAACTCAAAACAACAAAGTGAACAGCAATGAGATCATACTTATCAATAATTACCTTAAATGTAAATAGGTTGAATGTCCCAAATGGGTTGAATGGACATAAGACCCCTATATATGCTGTCTACAAGAGACCCACCTCAAGCCTACACATACAGGCTGAAAGTGAAGGGCTGGAAAAAGATATTTTATGCAAATGGAGACCAAAAGAAAGCAGAAGTAGCAATACTCATATCAGATAAAATAGACTTCAAAGTAAAGGCTGTGAAAAGAGACAAAGAAGGACACTACATAATGATCAAAGGATCAATCCAAGAAGAGGATATAACAATTATAAATATATGTGCACCCAACACAGGAGCACCACAATATGTAAGCAAATGCCAACAGATATGAAAGGGGAAATGATCACTAACACAATAATAGTGGGAGACTTTAATATCCCACTCACACCTATGGATAGATCAACTAAACAGAAAATTAGCAAGGAAACACAAACTTTAAATGTTACAGTGGACCAGTTAGACCTAATTAATATCTATAGGACAGTTAATCCTAAAACAATGAATTTCACCTTTTTCTCAAGTGCACACGGAACATTCTCCAGGATAGATCACATGCTGGGACATAAATCTAGCCTTGATAAATTCAAAAAAATTGAAATCATCTCCAGCATCTTTTCTGATCACAATGTGGTAAGATTTGATGTCAACTACAGGAAAAAAACAAAAACTAAAACTAAAAACACAAACATATGGAAGGTAAACAACACATTTCTGAATAACCAACAAATCACAAAAGAAATTAAAAAGAAGTCAAAATATGATAGAAAAGAGTGAAAATGAAAACACAACAACTCAAAACCTATGGGAGTAGGTAAAATCAGTGCTAAGGGGAAAGTTTATAGTAATACAAACCTACCTCAAGAAACAGAGAGAAATCAAATAAATAACCTAACTTTACACCTAAAGCAACTAGAAAAAGAAGAAATAAAGCACCCCAGGGTTATTAGAGGGAAAGAAATCATAAAAATTAGGGCAGAAATAAATACAAAAGAAACAAAGGAGACCATAACAAAAATCAACAAAGCTAAAAGCTGGTTCTTTGAGAAGATAAATAAAATAGATACACCATTAGCCAGACTCTTCAAAAAGGAGAAGAATCAAATCAACAAAATTAGAAATGAAAATGGAGAAATCACAATGGAAAACACAGCAAAGGATCATGAGACTACTATCAGCAACTATATGCCAATAAAATGGACATCTTGGAAGAAATGGACAAATTCTTAGAAAAGTATAACTTTTCAAAACTGAATCAGGAAGAAACAGAAAATCTTAACAGACCTATCACAAGCACATAAAATGAAACTGTAATCAGAATTTTTCCAAAAACAAAAACAAAAGCCCAGGACCAGATGGCTTCACAGCTGAATTCTACCAAAAATTTAGAGAAGAGCTAACATCTATCCTACTCAAACTCTTCCAGAAAATTGCAGAGGAAGGTAAACTTACAAACTCATTCTATAAGGCCACAATCACCATAATACCAAAACCAGACAAAGATGCCACAAAAAGAAAACTCCAGGCCAATATCACTGATGAACATAGATGCAAAAATCCTTAACAAAATTCTAGCAAACAGAATTAAACAACATATTAGAAAGATCATACATCGTGACCAAGTGGGCTTTATTCCAGGGATGCAAGGATTCTTCAGTATCCACAGATCAATGTAATTCACCACATTAACAAATTGAAAGATAAAAATCATATGATTATCTCAATAGATGCAGAGAAAGACTTTGACAAAATTCAACATCTATTTATGATAAAAAATCCTCCAGAAAAGCAGGCATAGAAGGAATGTACCTCAACATAATAAAAGCCATATATGATAAACCCACAGCAAACATTATCCTCAATGGTGAAAAACTGAACGCATTTCCCTAGTCAGGAACAAGACAAGGGTGCCCACTATCAACACTACTATTCAACATAGTTTTGGAAGTTTTAGCCATAGCAATCAGAGAAGAAAAAGAAATTAAAGGAATCCAGATTGGAAAAGAAGAAGTAAAACTCTGACTGCAGGTGACATGATCCTCTACATAGAAAACCGTAAAGACTCCACCAGACAATTACTAGAGCTAATCAATGAATATAGTAAAGTTGCAGGATATAAAATTAACACAGAGAAATCCCTTACATTCTTATACACTAATGAGAAAACAGAAAAAGAAATTAAGGAAACAATCCCATTCACCATTGCAATGAAAAGAATAAAATACTTAGGAATAAATCTACCTAAAGAACTGTGGTGTTGGAGAAGACTCTTGAGAGTCCCTTGGGCTTCAAGTAGACCCAACCTGTCCATCCTAAAGGAGATCAGTCTTGGTTATTCATGGGTAGGACTGATTTTGAAGCTGAAACTCCAATACTTCGGCCACCTAATGTGAAGATCAAATTC
Organism: Nanger dama; assembly: GCA_917880005.1. NCBI lineage: Eukaryota > Metazoa > Chordata > Mammalia > Artiodactyla > Bovidae > Nanger > Nanger dama. Next base: position 1,699,262 of record CAKJTW010000044.1, on the reverse strand, counting down.
ATTTGAAAAGACTCTGATACTGGGAAAGACTGAGGGCAGGAGGAGAAGGGGATGACAGAGGATGAGATGGTTGGAAGGCATCACCGACTCAATGGACGTAGGTCTGGGTGGACTCTGGGAGTTGGTGATGCAGCCTGGCATGCTGCAGTTCATGGGGTTGCAAAGAAGTGGAAATGACTGAGCAACTGAACTGAACTGAAAGAAACAAAAGATCTATATATAGAAAACTGTAAAACACTGATGAAAGAAATCAAAGATGACACAAATAGAAGGACAAATATACCATGTTCATGGATTGGAGGAATCAATATAGTGAAAATGAGTATACTATCCAAGGCAATCTATAGATTCAATGTAATCCCTATCAAACTACCAACGGTATTTTTCAGAGAACTAGAATAAATAACTTCTCAATTTGCATGGAAATACAAAAACCTTGAATAGCCAAAGCAATCTTGAGAAACTGATTGGAACTGGAGGAATCAACCTGCCTGACTCCAGGCTATACTTCAAAGCAGCAGTCATTAGACAGTATGGTACTGGCACAAAGATAGAAACTTAGATCAGTGGAACAAAATAGAAAGCGCAGAGATAAATCCATGTACCTATGACAAAGGAGGCAAGAATATGCAATGGAGAAAGGACAATATCTTTAACAAGTGGTGCTGGGGAAACTGGTCAACCACTTGTAAAAGAATGAAACTAGAACACTAACACCATACACAAAAATAAACTCAAAATGGATTAAAGATCTAAATGTAAGACCAGAAACGATATCTGTGTCTCTTTTGCAGAAAAACTCCTAGAAGGAAACATAGGCAAAATACTCTCTGACATAAATCATAGCAGGATCCTCTATGACCTACCTCCCAGAATATTGGAAATAAAAGCAAAAATAAACAAATGGGACCTAATTAAATTTTAAACTTTTGCACAATGAAGGAAATGATAAGCAAGGTGAAAAGATAGCTTTCAGAATGGGAGAAAATAATAGCAAAATAAGCAACTGACAAAGAATTAATCTCAAAATATACAGGTAACTCCTGCAGCTCAATTCCAGAAAAATGAACGACCCAATCAAAAAATGAGCCAAAGAACTAAACAGACATTTCTCCAAAGTATACATACAGATAGCTAACAAACACTGCAAAAGATGCTTAATATCACTCATTATCAGAGAAATGCAAATCAAAACCACAATGAGGTACCATCTCATGCTGATCAGAATGGCTGCTATAAAAAGTCTACAAGCAATAAATGGTGGAGAGGGTATGGAGAAAAGGGAATCCTCTTATACTGTTGGTGGGATAGCAAACTAGTAGAGCCACTATGGAGAACAGTGTGGAGATTCCTTAAAAAACTGGAAATAGAACTCCTTTATGACCCAGAAATCCCACTGCTGGGCATACACACCAAGGAAACCAGAACTGAAAGAGGCACGTGTACCCCAATGTTCATCGCAGCACTGTTTACAATAGCCAGGACATGGAAGCAACCTAGATGTCTATTGGCAGATGAATGGATAAGAAAGCTGTGGCACACATACACAATGGGATATTACTCAGCTATTAAAAAGAATGCATTTGAATCAGTTCTAATGAGGTGGGTGAAACTGGAGCCTATTACACAGAGCGAAGTAAGTCAGAAAGAAAAACACCAATACAGTATACTAATGCATATATATGGAATTTAGAAAGATGGTAATAATGACCATCTATGCAAGAAAGCAAGAGACACAGATATAAAGAAAAGACTTTTGGACTCTGTGGGAGAAGGTGAGGGTGGGATGATTTGAGAAAACATCACTGACACATGTATATTATCATATGTGAAATAGATTGCCTGTCTACGTTCAATGCATCAGACAAGGTGCTCAGGACTGGTGCAGTGGCATGACCCTGGGGGATGGGATGGGGAGGGAGGTACAAGGGGGATTTAGGATGGGGAACACATGTACACCCATGGCTGATTCATGTGAATGTATGGCAAAAACCACCACAATATTGTAAAGTAATTAGCCTTCAATTAAAATTTTTAAAAAGTCTAGAAAACTTATTACTTTAGTGATTAAAAAAAATTGAATAAGGCTAGACACTTTCAGTCCACTTTTGAAAATATAAAGAAATATTATGTCTTAAAAGGAAAACAACCGGAAATTAACATGTGATACAGTATTATTTTCCCCAGATGGTGCTAGCGGTAAAGAACCTGCTTGTCAATGCAGGAGACATAAGAGATGCAGGTTTGATCCTGAGGGTTGGGAAGATCCCCTGGAGGAGAGTATGACAACCCACTCAAGTGTTCTTGCCTAGAAAATCCTATGGATAGAGGGGCCTGGCAGACTACAGTCCATAGGGTTGCAAAGAGTCAGACACCACTGAAGCAACTTGGCATGCGCAGTATTATTAACTAAAGTACAGATTTTGTTCAAAGTTCATGAAATTATGTTCAGTTCAGTTCAGTCGCTCAGTTGTGTCTGGCTCTTTGCAACCCCATGAATTGCAGCATGTCAGGCCTCCCTGTCCATCACCAACTCCCAGAGTTCATTCAGACTTGCATCGATCAAGTTCGTGATGCCATCCAGCCATCTCATCCTCGGTCGTCCCCTTCTCCTCCTGCCCCAAAACCCTCCCAGCATCAAAGTCTTTTCCAATGAGTCAATTCTTCACATCAGATGGCCAAAGTACTGGAATTTCAGCTTTAGCATCATTCCTTCCAAGGAAATCCCAGGGCTGATCTCCTTCAGAATGGACTGTTTGGATCTCCTTGTAGTCCAAGGGACTCTCAAGAGTCTTCTCCAAGATCACAGTTCAAGAGCATCAATTCTTCAGTGCTCAGCCTTCTTCACAGTCAAATTTTCACATCCATACATGACTACTGGGAAAACCATAGCCTTCACTAGATTGACCTCTGTTGGCAAAGTAATGTCTTTGCTTTTCAACACGCTATCTAGGTTGGTCATAAAGACTCTTTGGTCTTTTCTTCCAAGGAATAAGCGTCTTTTAATTTCATGGCGGCCTTCACCATCTGCAGTGATTTTGGAGCCCCCAAAATAAAGTCTGACACTGTTTCCACTGTTTCTCCGTATATTTCCCATGGAGTGATGGGACTGGATGCCATAATCTTCGTTTTCTGAATGTTGAGCTTTAAGCCAACTTTTTCACTCTCCTCTTTTACTTTCATCAAGAGGCTTTTTAGTTCCTCTGCACTTTCTGCCATAAGGGTGGTGTTATCTGCATATTTGAGGTTATTGATATTTCTCCTGGCAATCTTGATTCCAGCTTGTGTTTCTTCCAGTCCAGGGTTTCTCATGATGTACTCTGCATATAAGTTAAAGAAGCAGGGTGACAATATACAGCCTTGATGTACTCCTTTTCCTATTTGGAACCAATCTGTTGTTCCATGTCCAGTTGTAACTGTTGCTTCCTGACCTGCATGCAGATTTCTCAAGAGGCAGGTCAGGTGGTCTCGTATTCCCATCTCTTTCAAAATTTTCCACAGTTTATTGCGACCCACACAATCAAAGGCTTTGGAATAGTCAATAAAGCAGAAATAGATGTTTTTCTGGAACTCTCTTGCTTTTTTGATGATCCAGCGGATGTTGGCTATTTGATCTCTGGTTCCACTGCGTTTTCTAAAACCAGCTTGAACATCAGGAAGTTCACGGTTCACCTATTGCTGAAGCCTGGCTTCGAGAATTTTGAGCATTACCTTACTAGCATGTGAGATGAGTGTAATTGTGCAGTAGTTTGAGCATTCTTCTGCATTGCCTTTCATTGCAATTGGAATGAAAACTGATCATTTCCAGTCCTGTGACCACTGCTGAGTTTTCCAACTTTGCTGGCATATTGAGTGTCGCACTTTCACAGCATCATCTTTTAGGATTTGCAATAGCTCAACTGGAATTCCATCACCTCCACTAGCTATGTTCATAGTGATGCTTTCTAAGGCCCACTTGACTTCACAATCCAGGATGTCTGGCTCTAGATGAGTGATCACACCATCGTGATTATCCGGGTCATGAAGATCCTTTTGTACAGTTCTTCTGTGTATTCTTGCCATCTCTTCTTAATATCTTCTGCTTCTGTTAGGTCCATACCATTTCTGTCCTTTATTGAGTCCATCTTTGCATGAAATGTTCCCTTGGTATCTCTAATTTCTTGAAGAGATCTCTAGTCTTTCCCGTTCGGCCCCATGGGGCAAACCCAAGATGGGTGGGTCATGGTGGAGAGGTCTGACAGAATGTGTTCCACTGGAAAAGGGAATGGCAAACCACTTCAGTATTCTTGCCTTGAGAACCCCATGAACAGTATGAAAAGGCAAAATGATAGGATAATGAAAGAGGTACTCCTCAGGTCAGTAGGTGCCCAATGTGCTACTGGAGATGAGTGGAGAAATAACTGTAGAAAGAATGAAGGGATGGAGCCAAAGCAATACCTAGCTGTGGATGTGACTGGTGATAGAAGCAAGGTCTGATGCTGTAAAGAGCAGTATTGCATAGGAACCTAGAATGTCAGGTCCATGAATCAAGGCAAATTGGAAGTGGTCAAACAAGAAATGGCAAGGGTGAATGTTGACATTGTAGGAATCAGTGAACTAAAATGGACTGGAATGGGTGAACTTAACTCAGATGGCCATTATATTTACTACTGCGGGCAGGAATCCCTCAGAAGAAATGGAGTAGCCATCATGGTCAACAGAAGAATCTGAAATGCAGTACTTGGATGCAATCTCAAAAATGACAGAATGATCTCTGTTTGTTTCCATTCAATATCACAGTAATCCAAGTCTATGCCCCAAGCAGTAACGCTGAAGAAGCTGAAGTTGAACAGTTCTATGAAGACCTACAAGAACTTTTAGAACTAACACCCCCAAAAGATGTCCTTTTCATTATAGGGGACTGGAATGCAAAAGTAGGAAGTCAAGAAACACCTGGAGTAACAGGCAAATTTGGCCTTGGAATGCAGAATGAAGCAAGGCAAGGACTAATAGAGTTCTGCCAAGAAAATGCACCGGTCATAGCAAACACCCTCTTCCAACAACACAAGAGAAGACTATACATGGGCATCACCAGATGGTCAACACCAAAATCAGATTGATTATATTCTCTGAGGCAAAAGATGGAGAAGCTCTATACAGTCAACAAAAACAAGACCAGGAGCTGACTGTGGCTCAAATCATGAACTCCTTATTACCAAATTCAGACTGAAATTGAAGAAAGCAGGGAAAACCGCTAGACCATTCAGGTATGAGTCATTACTCTGGATTTCAGTTTCCTCACACCTGAAATAAGGAACTGGGTTATACAGTTTCTAATGTTCCTACCAGTTCTAACACCCAATAGATATTGGAACTTGGCTTATGTTTACTTTTCTGAAAAAGACAATAAATAAGTGAGAAATAGATTTAAGGGACTAGATCTGATAGATAGAGTGCCTGATGAACTATGGATGGAGGTTTGTGACATTCTACAGGAGACAGGGATCAAGACCATCCCCACGGAAAAAAAATGCAAAAAGCAAAATGGCTGTCTGGGGAAGCCTTACAAATAGCTGTGAAAAGAAGAGAAGCGAAAAGCCAAGGAGAAAAGGAAAGATATAAGCATCTGAATGAAGAGTTCCAAAGAATAGCAAGAAGAGATAAGAAAGCCTTCCTCAGTGATCAATGCATAGAAATAGAGGAAAACAACAGAATGGAAAAGAAATTATGTTAGTGTCCATTATTTATTTTCATACCTTATTTAAGATTTCACATTGTATTTGAGCAACTTCAACTTCATGCAACAAATTCTGATAAATTCTCTTTTCATTTTTATTCTGTTTTAAATATTTTCTAATTTTCCTTGTTATGGCTTCTCAGATACATCCCTCATTCAAAAGTGGACATTTAATTTCACAATACACAAGGTATTAAAAGTATCTGATATTAATTTCTCATTTTGATGCAATTTCTCATTTAAATGCTTTCTTCTCTTCAATCACCCTCTGTCTTTTCAGTCTTTTTACCTTTCTGAGGTTTTTGATGGCTAAGTCAAAGATCTCTGTTGGTAAGTTTCACATTGCACTTGAAAATATGGGTTATTTTTAAGTATATTTTGATACGGATTGCTAACATAATTCTACAGACTCTATGATTTCAATACCTTTAGAACACGAACTATTTGCACCTTGTTTTATGTCCTTGAATATGTTCCAGTGTCTCCTGGTTTATAGTCTATGGAAACGTGAATACAATTTGCACCCTGCTGTTGTGTGAAATAAAAACACATTTATATTTTATTTTTATATTTATATATGTAGTTCCAGCTAAGGTAACTAAACTTCTCTTTATTTTGTCATATGGATTTCAGTTACTCTCCAGTGTCTCTATTTCAGACAGAAGAAATCTCTTTAACATTTCTTGTAGCAAATATCTTACAGAAGAAATTCTTGTTTGTTTGTTTGTTTTTAATTTTTCATCTGTGATTGTCAATTTCTCCCCTTTTAAATGATGTTTTTTTGTAGATACAAAATTCTTGGTTGAGATTTTTCCCCATAATTTTGAGCATGTCATCACATGCCTTATGGTCTGCATGGCTTATTAGAAATCAATTTTTAAACTTACTGAGTCATTTTTCTCTTTGTTTTCATCATTCAGCAGTTTGACTGTGATGTGTATGGGTCTGGATCTCTTAGAGTTTATTCTTACTTGGAACTTGCTGATCTTCTCGGATGTGGAGTGAGTGAAGTCACTTAGTCATGTCTGACTCTTTGCAGCCTCATGGATTGTGGCCTACCAGGTTGCTCCATCCATGATATTTTCTAGGCAAGAGTACTGGAGTGGCCTGGAGATTAATGTTTTTGATCAAGCTTTGAAAGATTTTAGTTATTATGTTTTTTCTTTCTTCTAATATTTCTCTTTCTTCTAATATTTCTCTTTCTTCTCCTTCTAGGGCTCTAATTTATAAGTCTATTGGTATATTTCATGATATCTCAGTTTTCTGTAGCTCAGTTTATTTTTCTTTATTATTTTTCCTTCTACATACTGTATAATCTCAACTGAGCTATCTTTAGGTTCATTAACTTTTCTATTTACTCAGCTCTGTTGTGATAACTCCTCTTGTGCAATTTCAATTTTAATTATTTTATTTTTTAGGTCCAGAATTTGCATGTGTTTTTTTTAAATTAATTTCTATCTATTTATTGGTACTGTGTATTTGGTAAGACATAATTCTTATACTTCCTTTTCATTTTTAAGATATGCTTTACTTCAGCTCTTTGAATAGACTTTTACTAGCTAATTTAATGTCTTTGTCTATTAAGTCCAACACTGACCTGCCTCAGAGATATTTTCTATTGAAAATAGAAATTTTTCTACTGAAATATAGAACATTTCTATATTTTTTATCTGGTGTATAGGCCATAATTTTCTGTTTATTTGAATATCTTTTATTTTTTGTTGCTGTTGTTGAAAACTGAATGTTTTACATATAATGTGGCAACTCATTTTTCTGTTTTTCTCAATTCCAAAAGTTTATTGTTGTTTGCTGCTATTGCTGTTTGTCTTAAAAATGATCTTCATGGACTAACTGTGTAAAGTCTCTATTCCCAGCAGTAGGTGGACACTGAAGTTTCTGCTTAGTTATTTTAGTGGTCAGCTATTAATTAGACCAAGATTACCTTCAATGCCTCTAATAAATACATCTCTCCCCTTTGTTAAAGGTGTGTTTGTGTGTATGTGTGTTAGGGCTTACATTTAAGCCCCAGGTAGTTCACAACACTTTCTTAGCCTTCTTCACCTTTTTATTGGACAGATCCTCAAAGAAAGCCAAGGCAGGACTACCTGGTGATACAGTGGCTCAGAATCTGCCTGCCAATGAAGGAGACACAGGTTCAACCCCTGGTCCAGGAAGTTTCCGCATGCCACGGGTTGACTGAGCCCATGCACCACAACTACTGAGCCCACACTCTAGATCTTATGAGCTGCAACTACTGAAGCCCGTGTGCCTAGAGCCTGTGCTCTGCAAGAAGATAAGCCATGGCAGTGAGAAACTCATGCACCACAACAAACACCCGGCACAGCCAAAAATTAATTAATTAACAAAAAGAAAGCCAGAGGCAATTGATTAGGTTCTATTCAAGTGTTTCTTGCTCAGGCAAGCAACTCTGCACAAGTATGTAACTTACTAGATCAAAAAGAATTTTCAGAAGTTTTCAAAGAATACTTTGTACATCTCATTTCCAAGATTTCTTTTTTAGTTTTTTGGCCACATTCTTTAACCTAGTTGCTATCAACACATTAAGGACATGTCACACTAAAAAAATTCCATGGGTTCCTTTTGGTTACTCTTCTGGAACAGGGCTTACTCTACTGTGTGAGCTCTGAGTTAGCCTTTCCCCCCTTGCTAAAGATACACACATCACAAATACAAGTCCTGTAAACAGGACTGTTTTCGGGAGCTTCCAGAGAGGTCAATGTAATAATTTTCTGAGGACAGGACTTCTGGGGGATCTCCAAACCTGTTCTTCCACTGATGACTGCTGGTCTACTGTGTTCAAGCCTGCCATAGTGCTAGGGAGAGAGGTATTGGAGGCTGGCAAGTTAAAATGTTACAAAGCTTGCTGTCCTTGGTGAAAGTCAGCCAGTTTTCTTGAATAAATGTTTTTGAAATTCTACAAATCTTTGGTTAATTTCCAAAGTTCTTAAAAAGTAATTTTGGCCATTTTTGTTAGGGTTCCTGTTATTTTTATAGAGAAGCAAATTATTTGAAGGTTTTTCACTTTGACTTTCTGGAGTTGTTTTACCTACATTCATTGATTTTTAAATGTTAACGAACCTTGCAGTTCTTGGATAAGCCTCACTTGGCCATACAGTATTTCTATATATTGTCAGATGTCATTTACTACAATTTTGATTAGATTATTTTCCATTTATGCTCAAGAGGAATTTTAAAATATTTTTTAAATGGCATGCTTTTTTAAAAAATCAAGGTAAAGCTGTTCATATAGAATGAGTAGAAAAGTATTTCTTTCTTTCAAGTTTTACAGACAATTGTGTAGATTGGTATATATATATATATATATTTTCATGTGAAGCTTTATGGACCTAGTTTTCTTTATGGAAAGGATTTTAACTACAAGCTTAATTATTTCATTAGTAGAGTTATTCAGATTATCAATCTTCATGATTGAATTTTTATAGTTTGTGTCCTTCAGTAAATTTTTCCATTTTATTCTATATTTAAACAGGACTCTATGGGGCCATCCCAGAACAGGCCCCTAGCCCCATATCCTCTGTCTGCCTCTTGTTTGTGGAAAAGGTAGAGTTTCTCAGGACTCCCTTGAGTCACAAAGGTCTGGCTCAAGAATTAATGATTAAAAGGATGTGAACATGTAGTGACAAAAGTAGTATTTGGTCCAGGAGAACTGGTAACAATTTAAAAAGTAAATCAGTTGTATGGCAATCACAGGCTCTTTAGTTTCTCTCTTAAAAACCTAAATAACAGTATCTGATGCACATTTACTGAGCTGTTTTACAGATGCTAAAACATCCACCAAATGGAAGAAGTCAACTACTTGATGACCATGGACATGTAGCCCCCAGACTTACTAAATCCTGAGGACTAAGAATGCCAGCCCTTGTGGCACCAGCCTGTTGCCGCATCATCAGCCAGTAGGAGGGTTCTGCACCAGCTGATCACATACCTTGTGACTCCTCTCCCTCACTTGCTTTTAGGTGGGGAGCGATGTGGAAGGGGAGTACGGGATGGGGTGGGGACAAATGTATGCCTGTGGTCAATTCATATTGATATATAGCAAGAACCATCACAATATTGTAATTATCCTCCAATTGAAATAAATAAATTAAAAAAAATTTTCCCTAAAACCCACTGGGGAATTAGGTGTTGTAGTCTTTGGACTGAGACAGTATCCCTGACTTCATGGCACTGTGCATCTACTAATAGAAATAAAGATACAAATAAGGGGTTTTGAGAAGGTATTTTTAAAGTAAAAACATGTTTTCCATTGTTCCTACTATTCAGATGCTTGCTCAAAGTTTGTTAATGGTTGAGGTTCTAGAGTTCATTTCAATATCTGGCTAAGCCAATTTCCTTTTTAATCCATGACTATTTTTAGTTATTAATCAGATCTTTAGAATTATATTCTATAGTTCTAGAGAATATATACATAAATAAACAATACATAATAAACACAAGCATAAATACTACCTGATAGAATTTGTGACAGAGGTTTGTCAAGAAAAACATTTACTTATTCTTAGGGCATTAATGTCACAGTCCTAGGTACACATAACCTTCAGCATAGCTTGCCAGGAAATATATGGACTACTCTTTTTGGTGAGGAATATTTTAAGTTTTGGGAAGAAATAATGATGATGTCACATATGATATTAATATTTCATATTTATCCATTTAATATCTCTAGATAATACTCTTTTTCTAGTACAATGCAATATTGAAAATTGAACTATTTTGTGTTTCAAAAGGAACAACATTTATCATATAAAAACTTCATGGTCTTGAAGAGATCTAAAAAGTTCATGTACAACTTTCCATGTTGCAAAAATAAATGACAACTAATTTATGTTAATCAAACAATTAATTTATGCTAAAGCAGAAACAAAAATATAATGCACTGAGATCACAAAACTTATGAATTATTGTGTTGGTATCCTGAAATCCCAACAACTAAAAAGATTAGGAAATCTCAAAATATTTTGGCACGATAGACTTTTACTACAATAATTTTTTGATCCACTATGAAATTGCCAAAATTCTCTAAAATTTGACATTTTTCCATCAAAGCAGAAAAAAGTCAAAACAAAAGAAGATGTTATAAAGATTTAATAATGTAAGTGACCTTAGTGAGCAAAAGGACACATCACCAAATATTCTCAAGATAAACAGAGAAACCTCAGGACCTGGTACAGAGCATATGATAAATAAATTTCAAATAGCTACTCACCCCATCCTCTGAATGGAAGACCTGATTCCAGTCCTGCTGTCTCAGCAAAACACGACAAAAAGGAAAGCAGAGTCTTAGAAAATATTCATTAGCAGAAATAACAAAGAACTAAAATTTGGTTCTATTACCATTATTTACCGCATGCATGTGATGTTCCCTTCTTTAAGTCCAACTTTAATGAGACTTCCAGTACCTATCACAGGTGCTTGTCCCCTTCTTAATTTAACCTTTTTCATTTTCTCATTCATTACTCAAGAACTATTTCCTATATATAAGTATATTTGTTGTTTTTAAAGTGCTTTAGTCATATCTGACTCTTTTGCAGCCCCATGGACTGTAGCCCACCTGGCTCCTCTGTAGCCCACCAGGCTCATCTGTCTGGGATTTCCCAGGCAAGAATACTGGAGTGGGTTGCAACTTCCTTCTCTAGGGGATCTTTCTGACCCAGGGATTAAATCCACATCTCCTGCATTGGCAGGTGGGTTCTTTAGCACTGATCCACCAGGAAAGCCACACATGTATATATAAAGTCATGTTTATGACTCTTTGTTCAAAGAGAGCAAAATAAAGCAAAACTGATCACTATATCATAATGGTATATACTGCCTTACAGGATAGGACACTAATGTCCTTTTCTTTGAGAAAGAAAAAAAGCATGCTAGCATTGGCATGTTGTCACTGAGGGGTCACCACATAGAGCCAGGCTCTGAGAGTCTTATTTGTCTGGTTAGAGGGGCATTCATTTGGACCTCAGATTGACATCTGGAATGAGTCCCTCAGCATCCTCAGACAGTTTTTCTCATCATCGATCCAGACAAGCACCCTCCCAACAAATAAGCATTTCCATAGCCAGGCTCATTTCCTTCAGGCTTACTTACTGCATTATGAATAAAGAATAATACCTGGTATAGTAAATGTTATATTTAGTTCCTGAATAATGAAAGAATAATAAAATTCTTATGTGTATATATATATATATATATACCCTCATATATATACATATATATATATGAAGAAAACTGTGACTCTGAATTGTGCTAATAAAATTAGATAAAATCTATTGGGAAAATAAAGCAAATTTAACTAAAAATTTGAAAATTTAAATAATGTAGCAAAGTTATATGTAGTATAGTTACAGTACAAATATAAGTAGAAGCTTCTATGTTCTGAATGTGCCAGATAAAAATTAAAAATAACAAGGTTTAGCATATTTGCATTTAATTACAAGATTATTGTCATTCAATACAAAATGTTGAAGAAAGGAAATATGACAAGGACGCTGCAAAATTATTCATGTTACTGTTTATAAAAAGGTTCTAAAAAGGGAAGAAACAGTAATCAGAATTCCTTGAACCATATAGAGACATTCACAAGAAAAGATATATCTGTCATAAAAGTATTTTCCCTTGATTCTCTGAAAGAATGACCTCACAGACATTGGCTATTGACATCGTTAGTCATAAAACACATAAGAATTACAACTGTACCAGTGTAGCTGCTCACTTTCCTTCCTTGAAAATAACTTGTTCACTTGAAAGGATGGTAATTTGTTCTAGTTTTTGACCTGCAGCAAAACACCACAAAGAAAATAGATCAGATCAAACCATGCATGATTCCATTTTAATTAATCATATAGGCATTTCTTTCCATAAACTTCACAGTTGCTTCATGCACTGTCACCCTTCCTATTTCACTTATCCACTTGTTCCCTCTCTGAGGTTTTCAGTTCAGTTCAGTTGCTCAGTTGTGTTCGACTCTTTGTGACCCCATGAATCGCAGCACGCCAGGCCTCTCTGTTCATCACCATCTCTCGGAGTTCACTCAGACTCACGTCCATCGAGTCGGTGATGCCATCCAGCCATCTCATCTTTTGTCGTCCCTTTCTCCTCCTGTCCCCAATCCCCCCAGCATCAGAGTCTTTTCCAATGAGTCAACTCTTCGCATGAGGTGGCCAAAGTACTGGAGTTTCAGCTTCAGCATCATTCCCTCCAAGGAAATCCCAGGGTTGATCTCCTTCAGAGTGGACTGGTTGGATTTCCTTGCAGTCCAAGGGACTCTCAAGAGTCTTCTCCAACACCATGGTTCAAAAGCATCAATTCTTTGGTGCTCAGCGTTCTTCACAGTCCAACTCTCACATTCATACATGACCACAGGAAAAACCATAGCCTTGACTAGATGGACCTTAGTCAGCAAAGTAATGTCTCTACTTTTGAATATACTATCTAGGTTGGTCATAACTTTTCTTCCAAGGAGTAAACGTCTTTTAATTTCATGGCTACAATCACCATCTGCAGTGATTTTGGAGCCCCCTAAAATAAAGTCTGACACTGTTTCCACTGTTTCCCCATCTATTTCCCATGAACAAATAGCCTATAATCCTCTCTACTGAACTATGCAAATGACAGTTATCTGAAATGGAAAATTCTAAAGTTGTATCTAATAAAGACTATATAAATACCTTATGATATAAAAATATCCTGTGATTAAAAAAATGCAATGCATGTGGTAAGGGTGTTAAGAGATATTTGAGGAAGTTATCAATTAAGCCAGTTCTGGGAGTGTTACTTGTCTAAGGCCACTTGGCTGGATTTCAGTAACCCTGATACTTATGCTCATCCTTGATCTAGACAGGACAACTACCAGCCAATAAGCATTCCTTACACCATACTAATTCTCTTGAGAATTTACCACTTGCATCCAGCTTATAGGGAAAACAGCACAGGTGGGTATTTTCCTTGATTTTAGTAACTTTGGTTATAAGAGCAACTCTAGAAGCATCTCAAGATTCCTCTGTCTAGAAAGATACATGAAGTGGTATTGCAGTGAGGTGATTTTCAGTGCGGATATGTATATTTGGTATAATAGAAACAATCAAACCCAGGTCTAAAGAAACAGTAGTTAACTGTGAACTTGGGTTATATCACCCAAAAGGTTATTAAAGTATGTAAAGTATTCAATGTGATACTTCTTCTATCTGATAGATTTATACTCCATAGCCACAGAAGACATGTGTTCATATTGAACACATAGGATAGGATACATTTTTTAACACATAGGCTTTTTTTTTTTTAAACAGGAAACAATTAACAAAATGAAAATAAGTACATAATTACCACTAATTACTTTAGTTGTAATGGACTGAGTATTCCACTCAAAAGACTGTAATGGTGCTAAATAAATATAAAAACAGGATATACTAACTATAAACTCATTTCAGATTTAAACATACATACAGACTGAAAATAAGGAATAAAAACAGGTATTCCATGTGAATGGAAACAAAAAAGAATCTTCAATAGAAATACTTACATCAGACAAAATAGACTTAAAACAGACTGTGTAAGAAACAAAAAGGATATTATATAATGATTAAGTGATCAACCTAGCAATAAGATATAACAATAGAAAAGATCTATGCATTCAACATAGGATCATCTAAAAACATAAAGCAAACAGTGACAACCATAAATACAGAAACTGACAGTAATAAAATAATAGTACAGGACATTGGGCTTCCCTACTGGCTTAGATGGTAAAGAATCTACCTGAAACACAGGAGTCCTGGGTTCAGTCCCTGGGTCTGGAAGATCACCTGGAGAAGGGAATGGCTACCCACTTCAGTATCCTTACATGGACAATTCCATGGACAGAGGAGACTGGCAGGTTGCAAAGAGTCGAACATGACTGAGCGACTAACACACACATAGGACTTTTATACCACAATTACCTCAATGGATAGATAGATCATCCATACAGAAAATCAACGAGGAAATATTGGGCTTAAGTGAAACGTTAGATGATGTAGTCTTAATAGATATATGTAGAACATTCCATCCAAAAGCAGCAAAATACATATTATTTTCAAATACACATGGAACATTCTCCAGGATAGATCACATACTAGGCCACAAAGATGTCTCAATAAATTTAAGAAAATTGAAATCAGATCAAGCATTTTTTCCAATCACAATTATATACTAGAAATCAATTACAAGAAAAATGGCACAGAATGCAAAAACATGGAGTCTAAACAATAAAAACAACAACCCTATATACAAGACAACCAAAGAAACACAGATGTAAAGAACAGACTTTTGGACTTGGGAGAAGGTAAGGGTGGAATGATTTGAGAGAATAGCATTGAAACATGTATATTACCATATGTGAAACACATGACCAGTCCAAGTTCAATGCATGAAACAGGGCACTCAAAGTTGGTGGGATGGGATGGAGAGGGAGGTGGGAGAGGGCTTTGGGATGGGAAGAAACATGTACATCCATGTATGATTCATGTCAAAAAACCACCACAATATTGTAAAGTAATTAGACTCCAACTAAAACAAATAAATTAAAAAAATAATATACCTGAAGACAAACGAAAATCTAAAGACAACATTCCAAAATATTAGCCTCAAAAGCAGCTCTAAGATGAAAGTTTATAATTACACAAACCTACTTCAGAAAACAATCACATCTCAAGCAATATAAAATTACATCTAAAGGAACTAGAAAAAGAGCAAACAAACCCAAAAGTTATTAAAAGAAAAGAAATAATAAAGATAAAATTGGAAATAATAAGAGACTAAGAAATAATAGAAAATTCAATGATACCAAGAATCCCCAAGAAAGAGAGCAGGTTCAAATAAAATCAGTAATAAAAATAAAATGTTACAATTAGCACCACAGAAATACAAAATATCATAAGAGATTACTATGAACAATGCTGCTGCTGCTACTAAGTCGCATCAGTCGTGTCCAACTTTGTGTGACCCCATAGATGGCAGCCCACCAGGCTCCTCTGTCTCTGGGATTCTCCAGGCAAGAATGCTGGAGTGGGCTGCCATTTCCTTCTCCAGTGCATGAAAGTGAAAATAAGTGAAGTTGCTCAGTCGTGTCTGACACTTCGCGACCCCATGGACTGTAGCCTACCCGGCTCCTCCATCCATGGGATTTCCCAGGCAAGAGTACTGGAGTGGGGTGCCATTGTCTTCTCTGACTATGAACAATATACACCAATAAAATGGAAAACCTCGAAAAAGGAATCAATTCCTAAAAATATACAATCTGCCAAGATAGAATCAGAAAAAAAAGAGACAGTATAGACACCAAATTAGCAGTAATAAAAAAGAATCATTAATTTTAATACTTCTAACAAAAATGTCAAGGACTAGATGGCTACCTAATTCCTAGGATTTAGCCTAGGAATGCAAGGGTGGTTCAATATTCACAGTCAATCAATGTGATATTCCTATGAAATTGAGGAATAAAAATTCCAACAAATTAGGCACAGAATAAACACAACAAAATAAAGGCCATTTATGACAAGCCTACAGCTAACGTCAGTTCAGTGGTGAAAAATTAAATACATCTCTGAGATCAGGAGCAAGACAAGGATACCCATTCTTACCACTTTTATTTAGCATAACATTGGAAGTCCTAGCCACAAAAATCAGACAAAAAGTAGACTAAATTGGAAAGAAGTAAATCTGTCACTCTTCACAGATGAGAGGATGCTGTATATAAAAACTTCTCAAGACATCACCAAGCAACCACTGGAAATCCTCAGTGGCTTTAGCAGAGTTGCAGGACACAATATTGATGAAAAAAAAAATGTTTCATTTCTATACTGATAGTGAAGTCTCTCACTTCACTATTGTCTCTGACTCTTTGCGACCCCATGAACGGTAGCCTACAAGGCTCCTCCATCAATGGGATTTTTCAGGCAAGTGTACTGGAATAGGTTGCCATTTCCTTCTCCATGGGATCTTCCTAACCCAGGGATTGAACCCGGGTCTCACACATTGCAGGCAGACACTTTACTGTCTGAGCCACCAGGGAAGCAGCATATACTAACAAAGTATCAAAAGAGAAACTAAGAAAACAATCTGATTTATAATTGCATCAAAAGAATAGAATATCATGGCATGACTCTAACCAAGGAGGTAAAAATCTTGCACTCAAAAAACTATGACACTGATGAAAGAAATTGAAGATGACACAAATAAATGGAAATACACTTCATGCTTAGAGATAGAAGAATTAGTATTTTTAAAACGATCATTTTATGCAAGCCAACCTTAGATTTAATTCAATCCCTATGAAGATACCAATGGTATTTCTTTTCTTACAGAGCTAGAACAAATAATTCTAAAATTTGGAAACTTGACTCCAACCAACCAAAACAAGCTTGGATGTACATATACAACTGTACATCAGGAAAAAAAAATACCCAATTAAAAAATGAGCTGGGGACCTGAACAAACACTTTTCCAAAGAAGATATACAGATGGACACAGATACATGAAAAGATGCTAATATTAATAAATATCAGGGAAAAGCAAATGAAAACCAACATAAAATACTACCTTATACCTATCAGAATTACATTAAATAATAAAAAAAAAGACAACAAATAAGTGTTGCCTAGGATGCAGTGAAAAGTGCACTCATGCATTTTTGATGGGATTGCAAATTGGTGTAGTCACTATGGAAAACAGTATAGAGCTTCCTCAAGATATTTAAAATACAATTGCTATATAATGCAGCAATTTCACTGCTGGGTATTTACACAAATAAAACAAAGATACTAATTGAAAAAATATATATTCACCCCCATGTTTATTATAGCATTATTTACATAGCCAAGATGTGGAAACAGTTTAAGTGTCCACTGATAGATGAATGAATAAAAATATATGATATATATATATATATGTAATTGAATATTACTCATCCATAACAATACAATTTGACATTTATGAAAACACGGATGGACTTATAGAGTATTATGGTAAGTGAAGTAAGTCAAACAGATGACAAATACCATATGATCTCATTTAACTGTGGAATCAATTATCAATACAAATAAAAGACCAAAGCAGACTCATAAATACAGAGAAAATAATTGGTGTTTTCTAGAGGGTGGGGGGGCATAGGTAAAATAGGTGAAAGGAATTAAGAGGTACAAATTTTAAGATATAAAATAGATAAGCCTTGGGAATGTAGTATATAGCATAAGAAATATAGTCAATAACATTGTAATGACTTTATATGAAGACAAGTGGTTACTAAATTTATTGTGGTGACTATTTCATAATGTATGTAATAAGTGTCAAATGACTGTTAGCACACCTGATACTAACATAATATTGCACATCAATTGTATTTCAATAAAAATAAATATTAACACATTAAAAGCTACAGTGACACCAATTTATGTAAGGGATTGAATACTCTAGGATTCTATTATCCTCATGGTTCCTGAAACAATTCCTCTGCAGACACAGAGGGACAACTGCTATGAAGCTAGTATGTTTGCTGAATGTATATTCAGAAAATATCTTCCCCGGAATGGAATGGCTACTCCAGGTCTAAGCTTTCCAGTTCATGTTATGAGAGCTAAACTGACCTAAGTCAGCAACCTGGATTCAAGTCTGATGGTAGAATAGAAGGAGCTGATCTCACCTACTTTCATGAACACACCAAACTCACAACTATATGCTGAATAACCACTGACAAAAAAAAAAAAGACAAACCTACAAGAAAGATACTCCACTTCCAAAGACAAAGAAGAAGCTACAACAAGATGGTAGAAATGGCACATACACAATACAATGGACTGCCATAGCCACAGGTGGGAGGCCTGCAAACTGGAAAATAATTACGCCACAGAGATTCCCCCAGAGGCGTGAGAGCTCTGGGCTCCAAGTAAGGCTCCCTTGTTTGGGGCCTGACATCAGGTGCAGGAGCCCCTCAGAGCATTTGACTTTAAGAGCTAGTGGGGCTTGATTGCAGGGACACTATAGGATTGGGGGACACATAAACTGCACTCTTGGAGGGCACACACAAGGTCTTGCGTGCACAGGACCCAGGAAGAAAAAGAGAGACTTCATAGGAGCCTCAGCCAAACCTACCTCCTGGACTTGGAGAGTCTCCTGAGGAGGCAGAGGGCAACTCTACAGAGACTCACTACAGGGACAAGAATATTGGTGGTAGAAGTATTGGGGAGTACTCACTGGCATGAGCTGTTCTAGAGGCAACCATTTAGATGCCAACATCTGGCCCCACCCAAGAGCCCTTAGGCTCCAGTGCTAGGATGCCTCAGGCCAAAAAATCGACAGAGCTGGAACAAAACACACCCAACCCCCATCAGCATATCAGTTCAGTTCAGTTCAGTTGCTCGGTCATGTCTGACTCTTTGTGACCCCATGAACTGCAGCACGCCAGGCCTTCCTGTCCATCACCAACACCCTTGGTTCACCCTAACTCATGTGTATCGAGTTGGTGATGCCATCCAGGCATCTCATCATCTGTCATCCCCTTCTCCTCCTGCCCCCAATCCCTTTCAGCACAAGGGTCTTTTCCAATGAGTCCACTCTTCGCATGAGGTGGCCAAAGTATTGGAATTTCAGTTTCAGCATCAGTCCCTCCAATAAACATCCAGGACTGATCTCCTTTAGGATGGACTTCTTGGATCTCCTTGCAGTCCAAGGGACTCTCAAGAGTCTTCTCCAATTCCATAGTTCAAAAACATCAATTCCTCAGTGCTCAACTTTCTTCACATCCAACTCTCACATCCAACTCTGACATCCATACATGACCACTGGAAAAACCATAGCCTTGACAATATGCCAGCAAATTTGGAAAACTCAGCGGTGGACACAGGACTGGAAAAGGTCAGTTTTCATTCCAATCGCAAAGAAAGACAATGCCAAAGAATGCTCAAACTACTGCACAATTGCACTCATCTCACATGCTAGTAAAGTAATGCTCAAAATTATCCAAGCCAGGCTTCAGCAATACGTGCACTATGAACTTCCAGATGTTCAAGCTGGTTTTAGAAAAGGCAGAGGAACCAGAGATCAAATTGCCAACATCTGCTGGATCATCAAGACGCAAGAGAGTCCCAGAAGAACATCTATTTCTGCTTCTTGACTATGCCAAAGGCTTTGACTCTGTGGACACAATAAACTGGAAAATTATGAGAGAGATGGGAATACCAGACCACTTGACCTGCCTGTTGAGAAATTTGTATGCAAGTCAGGAAGCAACAGTTAGAACTGGAGATGGAACAACAGACTGGTTCCAAATAGGAAAAGGAATACGTCAAGGCTGTATCTTGTCACCCTGCTTATTTAACTTGTATGCGAGTACATTATGAGAAATGCTGGACTAGAAGAAACACAAGCTGGAATCAAGATTGCTGGGAGAAATATCAATAACCTCAGATATGCAAATGACACCACCCTTATGGCAGAAAGTGAAGAGGAGCTAAAAAACCTCTTGATGAAAGTGAAAGTGGAGAGTGAAAAAGTTGGCTTAAAGCTCAATATTCAGAAAACGAAAATCATGGCATCCGGTCCCATCACTTCATGGGAAATAGATGGGGAAACAGTGTGAGACTTTATTTTGGGGGCTCCAAAATCACTGCAGATGGTGATTGCAACCATGAAATTAAAAGACGCTTACTCTTTGGAAGAAAAGTTATGATCAACCTAGACAGGATATTCAAAACAGAGACATTACTTTACCGACTAAGGTTTGTCTAGTCAAGGCTATGGTTTTTCCTATGGTCATGTATGGATGTGAGAGTTGGACTGTAAAGAAGGCTGAGTGCCGAAGAATTGATGCTATTGAACTATGGTGTTGGAGAAGACTCTTGAGAGTCCCTTGGACTGCAAGGAGATCCAACCAATCCATTCTGAAGGAGATCAGCCCTGGGATTTCTTTGGAAGGAATGATGCTGAAGCTGAAGCTCCAGTACTTTGGCCACCTCATGTGAAGAGTTGACTCATCGGAAAAGACTCTGATGCTGGTGGGGATTGGGGGCAGGAGGAGAAGGGGACAACAGAGGATGAGATGGCTGGATAGCATCACTGACTCTATGGATGTGAGTCTGAGTGAACTCCAGGAGTTGGTGATGGATAGGGAGGCCTGGCATGCTGCGATTCATGGGGTTACAGTCGGACATGACTGAGCAACTGAACGGAACTGAATTGACTAGATGGACCTTTGTTGGCAAAGTAATGTCTCTGCTTTTGAATATGCTATCTGGGTTGGTCATAACTTTTCTTCCAAGGAATAAGCATCTTTTAATTTCATGGCTGAAGTCACCATCTGCAGTGATTTTGGAACCCCCAAAATAAAGTCTGACATGGTTTTCACTGTTTTCCCTCTATTTGTCATGAAGTGATAGAACTGGATGCCATGATCTTTGTTTTCTGAATGTTGAGCTTTAAGCCAACTTTTTCTCTCTCTTCTTTCACTTTCATCAAGAGGCATTTTAGTTCCTCTTCACTTTCCGCCATAAGGGTGGTGTCATCTGCATATCTGAGGTGAGTGATATTTCTCCCGCCAATCTTGATTCCAGCTTGTGTTTCTTTCAGTCCAGCATTTCTCACGATGTACTCTGCATAGAAGTTAAATTAGCAGGGTGACAAGATACAGCCTTGACGTACTCCTTTTCCTATTTGGAACCAGTCTGTTGTTTCATCTCCAGTTCTAACTGTTGCTTCCTGATCTGCATACATATTTCTCAATAGGCAGGTCAAGTGGTCTGGTATTCCCATCTCTCTCAGAATTTTCCACAGTTTATTGTGATCCACACAGTCAAAGGCTTTGATATAGTCAATAAAGCAGAAATAGATGTTTTTCTGGAACTCTTGCTTTTTCCATGATCCAGCAGATGTTGGCAATTTGATCTCTGGTTCCTCTGCCTTTTCTGAAACCAGCTTGAACATCTGAAAGTTCATGGTTCTTGTGTTGCTGAAGCCTGGCTTGGATAATTTTGAGCATTACTTTACTAGCATGTGAGATGAGTGCAATTGTGCGGCAGTTTGAGCATTCTTTGGCATTGCCTTTCTTTGCGATTGGAATGAAAACTGACCTTTTCCAGTCCTGTGTCCACTGCTGAGTTTTCCAAATTTGCTGACATAGTGAGTGCCGCACTTTCACAGCATCATCTTTCAGGATCTGGAATAGCTCAACTGAAATCCCATCATCTCCGCTAGCTTTGTTCATGGTGATGCTTCCTAAGGCACACTTGACTTCCCATTCCAGAATGTCTAGCTCTAGGTGAGTGATGACACCATCATGATTCTCTCTGGGTCATTAAGATCTTTTTGTATAGTTCTTCTGTGTATTCTTGCCATCTCTTCTTAATATCTTCTGCTTCTGTTAGGTCCCTACCATTTCTGTCCATTATCGAGCCTATCCTTGCATGAAATGTTCCCTTGGTATAGGCCACTTAAAGTCTTTCTGAGCCTACAGCTACCACTAAATACACCACTCAACAGGGCTCTGTCCACCAGAGGGACAGGATCCAGCTTCACTCACTTATGGGCAGCCACCAGTACTTCTCACAAGGAAGCCTGAGCAAGTCTCTTGGATCAGCCTCACCCCCAAGGGGGACGTTACCAGAAACAAGGAAAACTTTGGTCCTGTAGCCTGTGGATTGCTTAGACAAAATAAGGTGGCTGAGGAATATGTTCCAGATGAAGGAACAAGACAAACTCCAGAGGAAAACTATGTGAAGTGGAAACAGGCAATGTATTTGAAAAAGAATTCAGAGTAATGATAGTAAGATGATCCAAGATCTTATAAAAGGAGTGGAGGAAGAGACTAAAAAGATACAAGAAATGTTCAACAACAAGCTAGGAGATATAAGGAAAAACAGAGATAAACAATACAACTGCTGAAATTAAAAATACACTAGAAGAAATCGGTAGAAGAGTAAATGAGGCAGAAGAACAGGTAAATGTGCTGGAAGATAAAAAGGTGGGAAATCACTGCTGAAGAACAAAATAAAGAAAAAGAACATAAATGAATGAGGACAGTTTTAGAGACCTTGGGACAACATTAACTTCACCAACATTAGCATTATAGATGTCCCAGTAGAAGAGAGAAAGGGCTTGAGAAAATATTTGAAGAGATCATAGCTCAAAATTTCCCTGACATGGAAAAGGAAACAGTTTCCCAAGTCCAGGAATTGCAGAGTCCCAGGCAGGATAATGGGCTTCCCTGCTAGTTCAGTCAGTAAAGGATCTGCCTGTAATGCAGGAGTCATGGGTTTGATTCCAGGATTGGGAAGATCCCCTGGAGAAGGAAGTGGCAGCCCACTCCAGTATTCTTCTGGAGAATCCCAAGGACAGAGGAACCTTGCAGGCTACAGTCCATGGGGTCACAAGAGTCGGACACGACTGAGTGTCTTTCATTTCACTAGGCAGGGTAAATCCAAGAAGGAACATGCAGAGATGCATACTGATAAAACTGGGGGAAAGAAAAAAAATATTAAAACTAACAAGCAAAAAAAAATATACAAGGAAATCCCCATACAGTTATCAGCTGATTTTTTTAGTAGAAACTCTGCAGGCCACAAGGGAGTGGCATGATATAGTTAAAGTGATGAAAGGGAAAAACCTATAACTAAGAATACTATACCCACCAAGGCCCTCATTCAGAATCAACAAAGAAATCAGAAGCTTTACAGACAAGCAAAAACCTGGAGAATTCAGCACTACCAAACTAACTTTACAAGGAATGCTAAAGGAACTTCCGTAGGTGGAAACAAAAAGGCCATAACTAGAAACAAACAGAAACAACAACAAAAATTACAAATGGGAAACACTCACTGGTAAAGGCAAAGATAAAATAGAAGTGGGAAATCATCTGCACACAAATACAGCATCAAATCTAGCAATTGTGAGGAGTATAAAAAGGCAAGGTATTGGAAATGCATTGGACATTAAGAGACTAGCAACTTAATCATTTATATAAACTGCTATATCAAAACTGCATGGTAATCACAAACCAAAAACTACAGTAGATACATACAAACAAAAGAAAAAGCAGCACCAACACAACACTAAATTTGTACAACACACCATGAGAAAAGAAAACAAAAGAGAAAGAAAAAAGACCTACAGAAAAAATTCAGAAAAATGAACACAATGGCATTAAGCACAAACATTGGTAATTTGCTTAAATGTAAATGTATTAAATGCTCCAATCAAAAGACACAGAGTGACTGAATGGATACAAGAACAAGTCTTGTATAGGTGCTGTCCACAAGCGACCCACTTCAGATCTAGGGACAGACAGATCACAAGTAAGAGAATGGAAAAAGATATTTCATGCAAATGGAATCAAAACAAAGCTATAAGTATCAATATTCATAGCAGACAAAATAGACTTTAAAATAAAGACTGTTACAAGATGCAAAGAAGGACACTACATAATTATCAAGGGATTACCCAATAAGAAAATATAACAGTTGTATATATACACTCAACATAGAAGCATCTCAATATGTAAGACAAATACTAACAACCATAAAAAGAGGAATTGACAGTAACATAATAATAGTAGAGAACTTTAACATTCCCCTTACACTGATGGACAAACCTATCATCCAGAAAGAAAATCAATAATAAAACACAGGCATTAAATCACACATTACACCAGATAGACTTAACTGATATATATACAGAGCTGCTGCTGCTAAGTTGCTTCAGTCATGTCCGACTCTGTGCAACCCCATAGATGGCAGCCCACCAGGCTCCCCCATCCCTGGGATTCTCCAGGCAAGAACACTGGAGTGGGTTGCCATTTCCTTCTCCAATGCATGAAAGTGAAAGTGAAGTTGCTCAGTCATGTCTGACTTAGTAACCCCATGGACTGCAGCCTACCAGGCTCCTCCACCCATGGGATTTTCCAGGCAAGAGTACTGAAGTGGGTTGCCATTGTCTTCTCTGATATACAGAGCATTCCATCCAAAAGCAGCAGAATACCCGTTCTTTTCAAGTGCACATGGAACATTTTCCAGGATAGATCACTCTGGGTCAAAAATTAAGCCTCAGTAAATTTTTAAAGATTAAAATTATATCCAGCATCTTTTGTGACCACAATACTATGAGATTAAAAATCAACTACATATATTTTTTTAAAAAAACTATAAAA
This sequence comes from Nanger dama, assembly GCA_917880005.1. Lineage (NCBI taxonomy): Eukaryota > Metazoa > Chordata > Mammalia > Artiodactyla > Bovidae > Nanger > Nanger dama. The sequence continues at coordinate 1,674,342 of CAKJTW010000044.1, read as the reverse complement.
ACCATAAAAACATAGAGGTTAAATAGTATACTACTAAATAACTAATGGATCACTAAAGAAACCAAAGAGAAAATAAAAAAATATATAGAGGCAAATGTAAAAGAAAACATGATCATCCAAAACTTATGGAACACAGCAAATGCAGTTTTAATATAGAAATTTAAAGCAATACAATCTTACCTCAGGAAACAAGAAAAATCCCAAGTAAACAATGTAATCTTACACCCAAAGCAACTAGGGATACAATTAAAACTCAAAGTTACTAGAAGGAAAGAAATCATAAAGACCAGAGAAGAAATAATTGAAATAGAGACAAAAAGAACAATAACAAAGATCAATAAAACTAAAAGCTGGTTCTTTAAGAAGGTAAACAAAATTGCTAAATCTTTAGCCAGATTCATTAAGAAAAAGGGAGAGGACTCAAATCAATAAAATTAGAAATGAAAAAGGAGAAGTTACAACTGGCATCACAGAAATACAAAGGATCGTGAGAGACCACCACAAGGAATTATATGCCAATAAACTGAACAACTTAGGAGAAATAAATTCTTAGAAAGGTACAAACTTCCAAAATTGAATCAAGAAGAAATAGAAAGTATAAACACCAACCACAAGCACTGAAATTGAAACTGTGATGGAAAAAAACTCCTCTCACAACAAACAGACATCTAGGAGCAGATGACTTCACAGGTGAATTCAATCAAACTTTTGGAGAAGAGTTAACATCTATCCTTCTGAAACTCTTCCAAAAAACTTCAGAGAAAGAAACACTGCAAAACTCATTCAAGAGGTCCCCATCACTTTGATATCAAACCACACAAAGACATCACAAAAAGAAAATTACAGGGTAATAGCACTGAGAAACATAGACGAAAAAAATCCTCAACAAAATTCTAGCAAAACAAATCCAACAATATATTAAAATACACTAAAAGGACCATACACCATGATCAAGTGGGATTCAAGAATTTTTCAATATTTGTAAATGACTGTGATGCACCACGTTAACAAACTGAAGAATAAAAACCATATGATCATGTCAACAGAAGCAGAAAATTATTTTAATAAAATTAAATACCCATTTATGATACTTTCCAGAAAATGGGCACAGAGGGAACCTAGTGCAACATAATAAAGGCCATATGTGACAAAACCATAGATGACATAACACTCAATGGTGAAAATCCGAAAGCCTTTCCTGAAATCTGAAAGCTAAGACCAGGAACAAGACAAGGGTGTCCAGTCTCACCACCTCATTCAACATAGTTTTGGAAGCCCTAGCCATGGCAATCAGAGAAGAAAAAGAAAGGAAGCCAAATTGGAAAAGAGAAAGTAAAACTGTCACTCTTTGCAGATGACATAATACCATACATAGAAAAATCCTGACACATATATATGGAATTTAGAAAGATAGTAATGATGACCTTGTATGTGAGACAACAAAAGAGACACAGAGGTATAGAATGGACTTTTGGCCTCTGGAGAGGGAGAGGCAGAGGGAGAGGGAGAGGGGAGAGGGAGAGGGAGAGGGAGAGGGAGAGGGAGAGGGAGAGGGAGAGGGAGAGGGAGAGGGAGAGGGAGAGGGAGAGGGAGAGGGAGAGGGGGTGGGATGATTTGGGAGAATGGCATTGAAACATGTATACTATCATGTAAGAAACGAAGCGCCAGTCTATGTTCAATACAGGATACAGGATGCTTGGGGCTGGTGCACGGGATGATCCAGAGAGATGATATGGGGTGGGAGGTGGGAGGGGGCTTCGGCATTGGGAGATCATGTACTCCTGTGGCTGATTCATGTCAATGTATGGCAAAACCAATACAGTATTGTAACGAAGAATAAAGTAAAAATAAAATAAAAAAAAAGTGAAAAGAAAATCCTAATGATCCTATCAGTAAAATTCTAGAGCTCATCAGTGAAATGATAAAGCTGCTTTCCATTTGTCTTCTTTGGAAAAAATATATTCATGTCTTTTGCCCATTTTTAATTGATGATGAAGATGATGAACTATAAAACTACCCAGAGATTTAATCGTTCTTTCCTGAAAATTCTTACCAGATGTAGTATCTTTAAACCCTGGTGTCAAGGTGACAGGGTAACAGGCAGGAAGGCTAGGGGTCTCCAAACAGAGGAAATAGGCTGCAAGTGTCAGGCATCTTTTCTCTCTCTCTTAAGCGTCAGGAAGAAACAAACTACAAGTGTCAGGTTTTTCCCCTTCTCTATACAAAATTAAAAGTTTTCTCTTATAATTCTGTGCTGCCATGATGACACCTGATTCCACCTGAACTTAACTTTTCTCAAATCTTGAGCTAACCAATGCAGTTTTCTTATGGAAATGTTTTTCTTAAGCTATGTTAATGAATTATGTTTTTACCCTAGACTCTGTCTTTCTTCAAGTCAATTCGTTCAGCTTAAGACTCAGAACCGATAAGGGCTCAACAAACCAGTATATTTTACTCATACAGTTGTTCTCCTTGTCTATGTTAAAGAAACTATATATTTGCTTGGAAACCTGCCTTTCTTTAAGATTCATGTCAGTTGTTTTATGGCCTGGGATGACTCATCTTGTGCCAGTGTTATCTCAGAATGCATGTGGATGAGGGTGCCACTCTGAGTTTTGAGACATTTCCTTTCTCTAATTAGCAGCCTGCTGATAGATATGTAACATACTGCTAAAGGATAGCAGGGGGGTACTCTTTCTGCCCCCTTCTGATGTCTATGTCAGAAGCTTTATCTATCTCTTTTATACTTTAATAAAACTTTATCACACAAAAGCTCTGAGCAATCATGCAGCATCATTTGAATTCCTCTCCTCTGGGGGCCAAGAATCCTGGCGTCTTTCAGGGCTCAGCAACAACCTTTCATCTTGGGGGCTTATCCCAGATCTGAACCTGGGACCTCTTGTGCCTAAGGCAAGAACCGTAACCTGCAGACCAAAACAAACTTTCAAGGATAAACTGGAACAATTATTACAACATTTCTGGGGATCTACCAGCTGCTTTAGGAGATTGAGGTTTCATTTTTCATTATTATTATTGAGAACTACATCTCTCATGTATGTATTATTCATGTGGACTATTCTATAATTTCTACACAGGGAATATTATTCTTACTCTAGAATATCCAAAATGCTTATGTTGTTGACTACAGGTTTATCAATCAAGGACATAAACAAGCAAGTCCTTAGGTGTATTATCAAGGATACAATATCAAGAACAATAATAATTAATTACATTATGTACTTCCTTTCTAAAGTGAAAGTGAAGTTGCTCAGTCACGTCTGACTCTTTGCGACCCCATGAACTGTAGCCTACTAGGCTCCTCCATCCATGGGATTTCCCAGGCAAGAATACTGGAGTGGGTGGCCATTTCCTTCTCCAGGGGATCTTCCCAACCCAGGGATTGAACCAAGGTCTCCCACACTGCAGACAGATGCTTTATCATCTGAGCCACCAGGGAAGCCCACGTCCTTTCTAAGGAAAGAAGTAAAGCAATGCAAATATCAGAAATGTTAGAAGATATATCAGTTTGCATATATTATATTCAAGACCACATACCATAGGCAAAGCCTGTATATGAGTCTCAAACATGAGGCCACATTTGCCTAGGTCTCTTAATTGTGAGTAGTCCACAAATGCTTAAAACATATCACAACACTATAACCACCCTAAAAATACAATGAAAATGAATTGTTTAATAAATATTCACCATAGAATAATGAAACTTCTGAAGTTTCAATTAAAGGAAATTCAGAAAATAGAGGAAAGTTTCTCAAAAGATCTTGGAAATTATGCCAGTCATTTATGAGACGAAAATCTATTATAATCTTCACTTTTCCCAATTGAATGAAACTTTCATAGAACCCTGTTTTCACTGTTCCGATGCTCTATTTGGAGTTTGAGTCACCACATGCTACACTGGTGGTGCCAGTCACATAAAATCATAGACTTGTATACCACCTATCAATCAGACATGCAGAAAGAAACAAAGAATTAAAAGTACCCCAAAACTGGTATCAAAATGCTTGAAAAATAAAAACTGAAGAGTACTAAAATATTTGGAAAATTCCTGCCAATTAGGATCAGATATTAAGAAGGCATTCAACAAATAACTAATTTATTTAGGAAATATGCATATTCACAAATATACATAACAGTTCCAGAAAGCACCTAGCGGGAATAAAGTTTAAATTTCAGTGCACAAGTGGCTAGATTGAACGCAGGAAGATATGATGGTAAAAGTACAGACAAAAATGACCAAAAGTCATCTTACTAAGTAGTCTGTAATGAAGGACAAAAAAATGGACAATATTCAATGATGAGAAATAAAAATTTTAATGGTAAATAATTTATTTGATATGTCTATATAAAAAACAAATATAGAATGCAATCAAAAGCGTCATTAATTATGCAATAGTTGATTCACACAACATGGAATGATAAAGAAAGAAGAAATTCCTACTGGTTCTTCAATGTCTGTTAAAACTATAGATGACAAACAGGCCACCGCTACTGTTGCTGTTCAGTCTCTTAGTCCTGCCTGACTCTTAGAGTCCCCATGGACTGTAGCATGGCAGGCTTCTCTGTCCTCTACTATCCCCCAGAGTTTGCTCAGATTCATGTCCTTTGAGTCAGTGATGCCATCTTTCCATCTTAACCTCTGCTGCCCCCCTTCTCCTTTGCCTTCAATCATTCCCATCATTGAGGTCTTTTCCAATGAGTTGGTTCTTCACATCAGGTGGCCAAAGTATTGGGGCTTCAGCTTCAGAAACAGTCCTTCCAATGACTATTTAAGGTTGATTTCCTTTATGATTGGTTTCATCTCCTTGAAGTTCAAGGGACTCTAAAGAGTCTTCCCCAGCACAACAATTTGAAAGCATCAATTCTTCTGCACTTAGCCTTTTTATAGTCCAACTCTCATGTAAATATAAGACTACTGGAAAAACCATAGCTTTGACTATATGGACCTTTGTTGGCAAAGTGATGTCTCTGCTTTTTAATATGCTGTCTAGGTTTGTCATAGCTTTCCTTCCTTCCTTTCATGTCTTTAGCCACCATCAACAGTGATTTTGGAGCGCAAGAAAATAAACTTTGTCATTACTTCCACTTTATTTCCTTTTATTTGCCATACAGTAATGGGACTGGATGCCATAATCTTAGTTTTTCTTAAAGGTGCATTTTAAGCCAGCTTTTTCACTTTCCTCTTTGACCCTCATTAAGAGGCTCTTTAGTTTCTCTTTATTTTCTGACATTAAAGTGCTATCATCTGCATATCTGAGGTTGTTGATAATTATCCTGGCAATCTTGATTTCAGATGTGATTCATCCAGGTCAGCATTTCACATGATAGACTCTACAAATAAGTTAAATAAGCAGGGTGATGATATACATCCTTGCACTCCTTTCCAAATTTGAACCTGTCCATTGTTCCATGTCTGGTTCTAATTATTGCTTCTTGATCCACATACAGGTTTCTCACGAGAGAGGTAAGGTGGTCTGGTACTCTCATCTTTAAGACTTTTCCAGTTTGTTATGATCAGCACAAAGACTTTAGTGAAGTCAATGAAGCAGAAATAAATGTTTTTCTGAAACTACCTTGCTTTCACCATGATCCAGTGAATGCTGGCAATTTGATCTCTGGTTCCTCTACCTCTTTGAACCCCAGGTTGTGCAAGACACTAGGCTTCTATTTTTCTTGGTAAAAATACACAGTGTGGCTATGTGACCACATGAATTTATGCTCGAGAAATCAGATATACTGAGAAAGGCCCATGGGCTTAGCACCAGTCAACTTTGCAATGCCCTGCATGGGAATATTCAGGCTGTGCAAAAGAGCCATCATTGTCTGCTGCAGCAACCTCTCCAATGACCTGACAAAACTCCCCAAACAGTAATGCAACTACTCCCTACTCAGTCCATGTCATGGGGCCAACCTTTACTTTGGCCAAACAGGGCCTCATGTTGCAGATGATACCAGGTCTCCAAATGGCTCTCAAAAGCCTTATTAGGAAGGTAATATCAGAGGGATTTCTCCTCTAGAGGGAGACATCTTTAAAAGTTGTGGCCCTCAGAGAGGAAGAATGCCCTAGGAGACACAAGAGGCCTGAGTCAGTCAGTGAAGCAAAACCCACTCTAGGGCCCATCAAAACAACTGGCCTCACAGTTGTTTGCCATGCCTGAACATGACCTGGTCAAACCTTATGGTATCCCAGGGACTGTGCTTCATCTTTCAACAGCAAGCAGCACCTACCTGCCAAGATCTGGTGGATGGGTTCCTGCCAGCCTCTTAACATTGCCAGGCCTGGGGATGATCCCTCTTCTTGGGAGACTGCAAAGCACACATCACAGGTGACTGACCCCCAGTGGATCAGTGTGCTCTGCATGGAGGTACGCAGAAACCTGTGTGTGGATGTTCTCCAGGGACCAGGGAAGCAAACATTGCCTCTGTGACCATATAACTAGAATTCAAGCCTAACAAAAGGTTCTTCAGTGTTCAAGATCTTAACCCATCAAGATGGTGCCACCATCTTCACGGAAATCAAGAAGTCCTACTCTGTGAGGAATGAGATTATAAAAAGACTCGGCCCTCTGGACTGCTTTGAGGAAGGCCTTCTCTGCAGTCCAACACTTCTGGAGCCTGTGTCTAGGACCAAAGAAAGCCACTCACCTCAAGTAATTCAAGCTACTGCAAGATCCTCACCAGAACATCTGACAGAAAGACACAATTTGAGAGAAGGAGCTAAATAAAGGCCCGCCAACATCCTCTGGGTGGGCAGTGGAGGCTCATTTCAGTTCAGTTACTCAGTCATGTCTGACTCTTTGCAAACTCATGAACTGCAGCACGCCAGGCCTCCCTGTCCATAACCTACTCCCGGAGTTTACTCAAACTCATGTCCATCGAGGCGGTGATGCCATCCAGCCATCTCACCCTTGGTCGTCCCCTTCTCCAACTGCCTTCAATCTTTCCCAGCATCAGGGTCTTTTCAAATGACTCAGCTGTTTCCATCAGGTAGCCAAAGTATTGGAGTTTCAGCCTCAACATCAGTCCTTCAAATGAACACTCAGGACTGATCTCTTTTAGGATGGACTGATTGGACCTCCTTGCAGTCCAAGGGACTCTCAAGAGTCTTCTCCAACACCACAGTTCAAAAGCATCAATTCTTCGATGCTCAGCCTTTTTATAGTCCAACTCTCACATCCATACCTGACTACTGGTAAAACCATAGCCTTGACTAGATAGGACTTTGTTGGCAAAGTAATGTCTCTGCTTTTTAATATGCTGTCTAGGTTGGTTATAACTTTCCCTCCAAAGAGCAAGCATCTTTTAATTTCATGGCTGCAGTCACCATCTGCAGTGATTTTGGAGCCCAGAAAAATAAAGTCAGCCACTGTTTCCACTGTTTCCCCTTCTATTTGCCACAAAGTGATGGGACGAGATGCCATGATCTTAGTTTTCTGAATATTGAGTTTTAAGCCAACTTTTTCACTCTCCTCTTTCACTTTCATCAAAAGGTTCTTTAGTTTTTCTTTACTTTCTACCGTAAGGGTGGTGACATCTGCATATTTGAGGGCTTTGATATTTATCCTGGCAGTCTTGATTCTAGCTTTTGCTTCATCCAGCCCAGAGTTTCTCATGATGTATTATTCTTCATATAAGTTAAATAAGCAGGGTGACATATACAGCCTTGATGTGCTCCTTTTCCTATTTGGAACCAGTCTGTTGTTCCATGTCCATTTCTAACTGTTCCTTCCTGACTTGCATACAGATTTCTCAAGAGGCAGGTCAGGTATTCCCATCTCTTTCAGAATTTTCCAGTTTATTGTGATCACACAGTCAAAGGCTTTGGCATAGTCAATAAAGCAGAAATAGATGTTTTTCTGCAACTCTCTTGAGTTTTCAATGATCTGACAGAGGTTGGCAATTTGATCTCTGGTTTCTGTGCCTTTTCTAAAACCAGCTTGAACATCTGGAAGTTCATGGTTCATATATTGCTGAAGCCTGGCTTGAAGAATTTTAAGCTTTACTTTGCATCATGTGAGATGAGTACAATTATGCGGTAGTTTGAGCATTCTTTGGCGTTGCCTTTCTTTGGGATTGGAATGAAAACTGACCTTTTCTAGTCCTATGGCCACTGCTGAGTTTTCCAAATTTGCTAGCATATTGAGTGCGGCACTTTCACAGCATCATCTTTCAGGATTTGAAAGAGTTCAGCTGGAATTCCATCACCTCCACTAGCTTTGTTAGTAGTGATGCTTTCTAAGGCCCGCTTGACTTCGCATTCAAGGATGTCTGGCTCCTGGTGAATGATCACACCATCATGAGTATCTGGATCATGAAGATCTTTTTGTATAGTTCTTCTGTGTATTCTTGCCACCTCGTCTTAATATCTTCTGCTTCTGTTAGGTCCATATCATTTCTGTCCTTTATTGAGTCCATCTTTGCATGAAATATTTCCTTGGTATCTCTAATTTTTTTGAAGAGATTTCTAGTCTTTTCCATTCTGTTGTTTTCTTCTATTTCTTTGCAGTGATCGCTGAGGAAGGCTTTCTTATCCCTCCTTGCTATTCTTTGTAACTCTGCGTTCAGATGCTTATATGTTCATTTTCTCCTTTGCTTTTCACTTCTCTTCTTTTCACAGCTATTTGTAAGGCCTCTTCAGATAGCCATTTGGCTTTTATTGCATTTCTTTTTCCTTGGGGATGGTCTTGATCCCTGTCTCCTGTACAATGTCATGAACCTCCATCCATAGTTCATCAGGCACTCTGTCTATCAGATCTAGTCCCTTAAATCTATTTGTCACTTCACTGAATAATCATAGGAATTTTATCTAGGTCATACCTGAATGGTCAAGTGGTTTTCCCTACTTTCTTCAATTTAAGTCTGAATTTGGTAATAAGGAGTTCATGATCTGAGCTACAGTCAGCTCCCAGTCTTGTTTTTGCTGACTGTATAGAGCTTCTCCATCTTTGGCTGCAAAAAATATTCAGTCTGATTTTGGTGTTGGCTATCTGGTGATGTCCGTGTGTAGAGTCTTTTCTTGTGTTGTTGGAAGAGGATGTTTGCTATGACCAGTGCATTCTCTTGGCAAAACTCTGGAGGTACGGAACAGGAAAGAAAGCCAAAGGCAGGACCAGGCCTTGGCCACATGGGAGCCCTTAGGCACTGTAGAGACATAAGGGCTTTCTTTGAGGGATAGAGTATCTCGGCAGTCAAATCCCAGGGCTCCAGAAGGGACAGAAAGATCCCTGACATCCTGTTCCTGGACTGCCATGTCGATTGGGCCTCAGTGTATTTCTACTGAGCATGACTTTTGGGTCATCATCTCTCTTCAGGACTATATGCATTCTATTCATCACGCCAAACAATGCAGTTCCCACTCACTGCATCTACACATAGGGGCTTGAAATGGCTTATCTCTGAGGATTTCTGGAAATGAGTATGTCCCACGGGAAAAGAGTCTGCCTACCCCAGATTCTAGACCAAGACACATTGATTGGCCCTGGGGACAGCAGGCCACACTCAGATCTTCCTTCCTTTCTGGTATTGTCTGTCTAGAGAGAAGCATGACTGCTGTGAGAACACCTAATATGTCCATGAAGGATTTGGTGGTCACATGGTCTACACCTTCATGCAACAAATATGCTAAAAGACACACCTACAGTGACATATCCAGGATCAAGAGAAAGTGGCAAAATTCATCTATACACAAATCCCTGGCTGAAATGCACACCTACCACCAACCTTCCTCACTACCTCTCCAGCTTCCTATCTCCTTACTTTTCTAGCTCCCTACCTCCCTACCACCTTACTTTTCTCCCTTACATCCTCCCACTCATCTTACCTACTGCCAAATGTGAGGGAAGGAGTGAACGAGTGGATCAGTGCATGAGTGAGTAGATGAATAACTGGTCCAGGGAGGAAGAATGGTGCATCAGTAAAGGCGCACTGAGAAAGCAGAGCTTCATGAGCTCTCCACCTGGCAGGAGGCCCAGCGAGAGGGCCTCTTGGTTACCAAGATTCTATGGTTGTGTCTTGGGGGACAAGATGTTCCTCTGAGTTCTAATCTGGCCTTTGTGAGCAAGGAGTGCGTGAAAAGACATGGAGCTTGGCCGCTTGCCACCAACATACAGATAAATGAAGCAACAAGCATGAAATGATGCTTCAGCAAGCAGATATCTGGATTTGGGGCATGTGGGCTCAGCACCAGTCAACCTGGCAATGCCCTACACAGGAGCATTCAGGCTGGGGACAGGAGACATTGTCATCTGGTGCAGCCTCGCTTCCAATGTCTTGCCAAAGGTCCTGCAACAACAACAATGCAACTACTCCCTGTTTGGGTCACATCATGAAGCCACTCCTCTACTTCAGGCAAATGGGGCCTCACGATGAACATGATACTGGGGCTCTTCAGAGCCTTACTTACAGGCTCTCAGCAGCCTTACTAAGAAGGTAAGTTTGGAAGGGTTTCTTTTCTGGGGTTGCTATCATTGAAGGCTATGGCCCCCAGAGAGGAAGAACACTGCAGGAGATTCAAGGGGACTGAGTGGATGAACAGGACAAAACATGTTAAAGGGCCCATCAGAATAACTGGTCTCATGAGAAGTTGCTATGCCTGAAAATGACCTGGCCAAGCACCATGGAATCTCAGGGTCTACCCTTCAGCTCTCTCAACAGCCAGCAGTGTCTATGTGCCTAGACAGGTTCATGCCTGCCTCTCACTGTTGCCAGGCTTGAGGCAGGATCCTTCCCTACAAAAAATTACTGGGAAATTGAAAAGGACACACCATAGGTGACCATCCTCTCAGTAGATCAGTGTGCTCTGGACAAAGATGTGCAGAGACCTGTGTGTGGATGGATGTTCCCCAGGGGGCAAGGGAAGCAAACATTGCCTCCGTGTACAGTACGACAAGAATTCAGGTTTAACGAAAGGCTTTTCAGTGCCCGAGTTCCTAGCCTGTCACGATGGTGCCACAGCAGTAGTTCCCCTTTTGTGAGAACTGAGGTTCCTGCAAGGACGCCCCTCTCTCCACTGCCTTGACACTCACCTCCTCCATAGTCCATCTTCTTCTGGGGCCTGTGTTGAGGACAAAAGAGAGCCATTAACCTTGAATCATTCAGGCCGTGGCAAGATCCTTGCCAGAATGTCTGACCGAAAGACACAATTCAAAAAGTCTATTAAAGTGGTTTATGTGTAAAAAAATAAAAATAAAAAAATAAAAAAATAAATGCTAAACAACCTGAAAAAAATAAAAAAAAAAGAAGGTGCTAAGGAAAGGCCCAGTGTATGTCCTCTGGGTGAGTGGTGAAAGCAGGGATTCAGAAAGAAAACCAAAGGCAGAGCCAGTCCCTGGCCACATGGAAGCCCCCTAGACATTGCAGAGAGCACTTAAGTACACTCTCCATGGGATAGGGTACCTCCACAGCCAAATCCCAGGGCTCCAGAAGGGACAGAGAGACCTTCTGCTTTTGCATGGACATGTCCATTGGGTCTCAGCATAATCTTTTGAGAATGATTTTTAGGTCCTCATCTTTCTTCAGGACCATATGAATTCTAAACATTGACACAACTGAGGCACTTCCCTCATATCACATTCAGGCACAGGCACCTGAGTAGGCTTACCTCTGAAGATTTCTGGAAATGAATACATCCCAAAGGCTGTGAGTTCTGGCTACCCCAGGTGCTGCACCAAGGCTGACATTTATTTCCCATGGGCAGCAAGCCACACTCAGATCTTCCTTACTCTGGGGACGCTGTCTGTCTATAGAGCAAAAAGACACCTGTGAGAATTCCTTGTTATTTCTTGTAGGCTTTGATGGTCACATGTGCTACATCTTCAAGCAGTGAATAATGCTACAAGACATATCTAGAACAAGACAAACAGGAACCCAAGAAAGTGACAAAACGCACTTACACACAGAGATACAAACCCCTGGCTAAAATGCATGACTACCACCCATCTTCCTCCCTACCTCTCTAGTTCTCTGCCTCCCACCTCCTTACTTTTATTCATCCTTCCCTCGACCTTATGTATGGGCAAACCTTAGGGAATGCGTGGATGAGTGGCTAAGTGCATGAGTGGCCAGGAGGGAAGAAATGGCAGCTCCATAAGGGAATCGAGAGAGAAGGCAGACACTCATGGGTTCGCCACCTGACAGAACCTCTTGGCTGCCAAGATTCTACAGATGTGTCTTGTGGAATGGAGACATTCCTCTGAGCTCAATTCTTGTCTGTTTAAGCAAGGGGGCGGCTGAGGGGAGATTGGGCCTGGTCACTTGCTGCCAACACATAGAGAATGAGGCCATGACGTCCCATGGAATTGATTCTGAAGGGAGCAGCTATCTGGTGACAGGGCATATAGACCCAGCACTAGTCAACCTGGCAACACTCTACATAGGAATGTTCAGGCTGGAGCAGGAGCCACTGTTGCCTGGAGCAGCGTCACCTCCTGCATCCCACCGAAGGCCCCAAACAACCCCAGTGCAACTACTCACTTGACCCTCATGACGGTGTCACAGCTCTTCTTCAGGCAAATGGGGCCACATGCTGGGGCTGATACAGTGGCTCCAAAGGGCTCTCAAAAGCCTTACCAAAAAGGTATATTTGGGAGGGGTTTCTCTTCTGGGGGAGGCTACCACTGAAGGCTGTGGCCGCAGAGTGGAAAAGCACCCCGGGAGATGCAAGGTACCCAAGTGGGTGAACAAAACAAACACATCAAAGGGCCCATCAGAAACAAATGACCACCTGAGAACTCACTATGCCTGAAAGTGATCTGGCCAAGCTCCATGGGGCTGCCCTTCAGCTCTGTCAGCAGCAAGGCCCAGTGGACAAGTTACTACTTGCTTATCACCATTGCCAGGCCTGGGGCACAATCCTTCCCTACCAACCATTCTTAGGAGACTGGAAAGCACACACCCTAGGTGACCATCCCCTCAGGTGATCGATGTGTTCTGCATGGAAGTTTGCAGAGACATTTGTGTGGATGTTCTGCAGGGGACCAGGGAAGCGAACACTGTCTTGATGTCCAGTCTGACTACAGGTTTAACAAAAGGCCTTTTAATGTCAGAGATCCTAGCCTGTCTAGATGGCATTGTAGAATATGTTCACCCTTTATGATGACTGAGGTTCCCACAAGGACTCCTCACTTTGGACTGCCTCGAGGTGTGCCTCCCTCATAACTCTTCATCCTCTGGTGTTCATGTCCAGGAAAAAAGGGAACCATTCACTTTGAATCATCCAGGTCATAGTGAGACCCTCACCAGAGCATCTTACTGAAAGACAAGATGCAAAGAGAAGGAGCTAAGGAAAGGCCTTGCCTATGGGCTCCAGGTAGGAGGTAGAAGTAGGGATCAGCAAAGAAACTCAAAGGCAGGACTAGGAATTAGTCTATGTAAAAGACCCTAGACAAGGGAGGGACACAGGGGCTCTCCTTGTGGGATCAGTTGCCCACACACCCAAGTTCTAATGCTCCAAAAGGGACGGAAGGAATGAAAACCTTTTGCCCTTGGACTGCCACTTCCATTCAGCTCAGCACAATCCTGTTAAGCATAATTTTTATGTCATTTTCTCTCTTTAGAACCATATGACTTCTCATCATTAAGCCAAACAAGGCATGCTCCACACATTGCATCTATACCAAGAGTCTGAGTAGGCTTGCCTTCAATGCATTCTGGAAATGATGAAGCCCCAAAGCATGTGAGTTTCTGTCTACCCTAGGTGCTATACCAAGGCTGACACCGATGGCCCTGGAAGCAACAGGTATGAGTCAGGCCTTCCTTCCTTTGGGGCATTGTCTGTCTAGAGAGGAGCACAACAGCTGTGCCAACATCCAGTTTGGCCCCGTAGGCTTCGGTAGTCATGTATGCTACACCTTCATGCAGTGAATGATGCTACAAGACCTATCTAGAGTGATAAATCCAAGAACCCAAGAAAGCAACAAAATGCCTCTATCTATACACAGTGACACAAACCCCTGGGTAAAATGTACTCCTACCACCAACCTTCCTTGCTACCTCTCTAGCTTTCTATGTCCCCTATCTCTAGTTATCTATGTCCTTACTTTTGTTCACCCATCCTTACCACCCAATAAACCTACTGCAAACCTGAGGAAACAAGTGCCTAGCATATCAGTGCTTGAGTGAATACATAAGTAACGTGTCCAGGGAGGGAAAAATGGCAGCTCCACAAAGGTGCCCCAAGAGAAGGGAGAGCCTTATGGGCTCTATACTCAGAAGAAGGCCCAGCACAATGGTCCATCAGTCACTAAAATTCTATAAATGTGTTTTGGAAAACAGAGATGTACCTCTCAGCTCCATCTTGGTCTGTGCAAGCAAGGGGTGGAACTGAAGACACGGGGCTAGGCCACTTGCAGCCAACACACAGAAAATGAGTCCACAAAGCCCCACAGAATGGATTCTTGAGGAAGCAGGTATCTGGTGACAGGGCACAAAGGCTCAGAACCAGTCAACCCAGCAATGCCTTGCATGGGAACATTCAGGCTGGGAACAGGAGGCCTGGTGCATGTCCTTTCCCATGGCCGGCTGAAGGCCTCAAACAAAAACAATGCAACTGTTCCTGGACTGACCCATGTCCTGAGGCCATTGTTCTACTCCAGGCAAATACGGCCTCATAATGGAGATGCTACCAGGGCTCTGAAGGGCTTGCAACAGCCTTACTAGAAAGTTAAGCTCCAAAAAGGTTTCTTCTCTGGGGGTGTGATCATTGAAGACCATGCCCCCAGAGAGGGAGAACGCTTCAAGATATGCCTGGGGCCCAAGTGGAAGAATGAAAAACCCATCAAAGGGCCCATCAGGAACAAGTGGTCTCACCAAGACCTGCCATGCCTGTAAGTTAGTTAGTCACGCCCCATGGAATCTCAGGGACTACTCTTTACCTCTCTTAACAGCCAGCACTGTCTAACTTCCATGACCCACTGGACAGTTTCCTGCTTCTCACCATTGTCCAGTCTAGGGCATAATCTTTCTCTATCTGCTTGTTCTTCAGAGACTGCAAAGCACACAAACAGGAGACCATCCTCTTAGACGTTCAGCAAGCTCTGTACCAAAGTGTGCAGAGACCTGTGTGTGGATATTCCTCAGGGAGCCAGGAAACAAACACTGCCTCCACGATCAATCTGATTAGAATGTAGGACCAGTGGAAAGCATTTCAGTCTCCAAGATCATAGATGGTCTTGAAGGCACTGCAACAGAAGTTCCCCTTTGAGAGGACTGTGGACCACAAACAACTCCCCACTCTTGACTGCCTTCATAGCCCAATGTCCTCTGGGGCCCATGTTAAGGACCAAAGAGAGTCACTCACCTCAAATTGTTCTGGTCATAGTGAGGCCTTCTCCAGAATGTTTGACTGAAAGACACAATTTGAAGGGAAGTAGCTAAAGAAAGGTCCCGGCTATGTCCTCTGGGTGGGTGGTGGAAGCAGGGATCAGGAAAGAAAGCCAAAGGCAGGACAGGCTTTGGTCACATGGAAGCTCCTGAGCACTGTAGAGACTCAGGGATAGGATGCCTCCACACTCAAATCTCAGGGCTGTAGAAAGGACAGAAGAAAACACAACCTCTGGGCCCTGTAACGTCACTTCCATTGAGCCTCACCATAGCCCTATTGAGCATGACTTTAGATCACCATCTCTCTTCAGGACCATATGAGTTCTCATCACCAGCCCAAACAAGGCATGCCCCACTCATTGTATGCATGCACAGGCACCTGAGTAGGCTTACTTCTGATGCTTTCTGGAAAGGAGGATGCCCCAAAGGATGTGAGTTTCTGTCCACACCAAAGGCTGGATCAAGGCTGATATCGATTGCCCTAGGGGCAGCAGGCCATGCTCAGATCTTCCTTTCTCTGGGGTTGTTGTCTGTCTAGAAGGAGAACAACAGCTATGAGAATACTCCATCCTTGCAGGCTTTGGTGGTCACGCATACTGCACCTTCATGCAGTGAATGATGCTGCAAGACATAACTATAGAGACACATCCAGGAACACTAGAAAGCTACTAAATACACGTATATGCAGAGACAAAAATCCCTAGCTGAAATGCATAACTACTACCAACCTTCCTCCCTGCTAGGTCCCTACCTCTCTAGTTCCTTACCTCTTTACTTTTTATAAACACTCCTTCCTTCTCACCATACTTACTGCCAAATGTGGGGGAATGAGTGGACAAGTGGTCAAGGCATGAGTGACTATAAGAATAACGTGTACAAGCAGCCTGAACTGGCATATTCAAAGAGGAGTTCCAAGAGAAGGCAGAGCCTTATGGACTTTCCACCCAGCAGAGGCCTGGCACAAGGGCCTCTCAACCTCCAAGAGTCTATGGATCTGTTTTGAGAATGGAGACTTCCTCTGTGGTCAAACCTGGTCTTTGCAGGCAAGGGATTGCAGAGGGGACATGGGGCTGGCCACTTACTGAAAACATGCAGAAAACAAGGCCATGAAATCCCTCAGAAGAGCTGGTCGAGGATGAAGATATTTGGAGATGGGACCTGAGGGCTCAGCACCAGTTAACACTTCAGTGCCCTGCATGGGAACCTTCAGGATGGGGACAGGAGTCATTGCTGGCTGGTTCAGCACTCCCTCCCATGGGCTTGCCCAAGTCCCTCAAACAGCAGCAATGCATCTAGTCCTTGCTCAGTCCATATCATGGGACTGACTCTCTACTTCAGACAAATGGTGCCTCTCGATGGGGGTGATACTGTGACCCTGAAAGGTTCTCAACAACCTTACTATGAAAGTAAGCATGGTAGGAACTTCTCCTCTGGAAGGTGCTATCATTGGCGGCCATGGCCCCCAGAGAAGAAGAATGCCACATGAAACACAAGGGGCCCGAGTGACTGAATGAATGAAACAAAACCCATCATAGGGCCCATCAGGAACAAGTGGCCACATCGAGAACTTACCATGCCTGAAAGTGAGCTGGCCATACCCCATGAAATCTCATGGGCTGACCTTCAGCTCTCTCAACAGCCAGCAGGGTTTATCTGCCAAGACCCGGCAGGTTGGTTTCTGCCTGCCTCTTACCATCACCGGTCCTGGGGCACCATCTTTCTCTGCTGATGGTTCTTGGGAGACTGAAAAGAACACCCCACAGCTGACCATTCTCTCAGTCAATCAGCATGCTCTGCATGGAGGTGTGCAGAGACCTTTGTGTGGATGACTCCAGTTGGCCAGGGATGCAAACACTGCCTCCATGTCTAATCTAATTAGAATTCAGGTTTCATGAAAGGCTTTTCAGTACCTGAGTTCCTAGCCCCTGGAAATGCCACTGCAGCATAAGTTCCACCATGGTGATGACTGAGGTTCCCAAAAGGATTCCCACCTCTGGAATGCCTAAAGGGGTGCCTCCCCCATGATCCACATCCCTCTGGGGCCCATGTGCAGGACCAAAGAGAGCTACTCACCTCAAGTTATTTATCATGTGGCAAGAATCTCTATAGAATATCTGCCTAAAAGAAACAATTTGGAGAGAAGGAACTATGGAAAGGCCCCACCTAATGCCTCCTGGTGGGCTGTGGAAATTGGGATCACTAAAAGCAGGACCAGGCCTTTGCCCTGTGGAAGCCCCTGGTTACTGTGGAGACTCAAGGGCTTTCCTCAAGGGGTAGGGTGCCTCCACACCTAATCCCCAGGGTTCAGAGAAAAAGAAAGGTCCCTGACCTCTAGCTTCTGGGCTACAACCTCCAGTAGGCCTCAGCATACTTCTATTGAACATGATTTTTAGGTGATCATTTCTCTTCAGAACTATATGAATTCTTCTCATCAACCCAAGTGAGCTGTGCCCCATGAAGCGCATCTATGCACAGGAACCTAAGTAGTCTTACCTCCAAAGCTTTCTGGAAATAAGGAAGCTGTAAAGGACTTGAGTTTCTGTCTACCCAGCTGTGGCACCAAGGCTGAGACAGTTGCACCAGGAGCAGGAAGCCACACTCAGATAATCCTTCCTTTGCAGATGTTGTCTGTCTAAAGAGCAGAAAGACTCCTGTGAGAGCTCCTAGTCTGTCCCTGTAGACTTTGCTACAAAGTGTGCTACACTTTGAGTAGCAAATGTTGCTACAAGACACACCTAGAGCAATAAGTCCAGGAACACAAGAAAGCAGTGAAATACACCTATATCCAGAGACACAAACCCCTGGCTGAAATGCTTGTCTACCTTCCTCCTTACTTCTCTAACCTCCCATCCTCTCTGGTTCGCTACCTCCCTACATCCTCACTTTTCTCCATCTTTGCCTCCCACCCTACATATTGACAAACATGAAGAAACAAGTGAATGAAAGTATCAATATTTGAGTGATTATATGAATAACAATACATCCAGGGAGATAGAAATGGTGACTCCAAGAAAGAGTCTTGAGAGAAGACAGAGCCTCATAGGCTCTGAGAGGCTCACAAGGACGTCTCAGCTGCCAAGATTCCATGGACATGTCTTGGGGAATGGAGATGCTCCTCCAAGCTTAGTCTGGGTCTATGCTAGCAAGAGGTGGCTGAGTGGACATGAAGTTTGGCCACTTGCCGCAGTCACACAAAAAAGGAAGCCAAGAAGTTCCACAGAATGGATGCTCGAGGAAGCAGGTATCTGTGGCCAGGCCCATGGGCTCATCACGAGTCAGCCTGGCAATGCCCTGCAAGGGAACATTCAAGCTGGAAACAAGAGCATCATTGCCTGCTGGGGCATCCCCTCCATGGCCTGCTGAAGGCCTCCAAACAACAAGAAAGCAACTACTCCCTGCTCAGCCCATGTCATGGAACCACCCCTCTACTTCAGGTGAACAGGGCCCTATGATGGAGTTAATATGGGCTGCAAAGAGCTCTCAACCACCTCACTAGGAAGTAAGCTCAAAAGAGGTTTCTCCTCTGCAGGTGTTATTGTTAAAGGCCATGGCCCCCAGGAGGTGTATGGTGCCTGAGTACAAATGAAACATAACTCAGCAAAGGGCCCATCAGGAATAACTGGCTTTACAGAGACCCTGCCATGCCTAAAAGTGACCTGGCCTAGCCTTATGGAATCTCAGAGGCTGCCCTTCAGCTCTCTTAACAGCCAACAGCGAACACCCTGCATGGGAATGTTCATACCAGGGACAATAGTGATTGTCAACTGGTGGGGTGTCTGTTCCCCTGTCTGCCCAAGGTCCCCAGACAAAGCAATACAATGCTCCCTGCTTGGCCCATGTCATGGGGCCACCCCCTCTACTTCAGGCAATCAGGGCCTCACTATGGAGTTGATACTGGGGCTCCTATGGGCTCTCAACTTTCTTTCTAGGAAGGAGTGCTTGGAAGGGGTTTCTCCTCTGGGGCTGCTATTGTTGAAGATTGTGGCTCCTGGAGAGGAAGAATGCCCCAGGAGAAACAAGGTGCCCCAGTGTGCGATCAAAGCAAAGCCCATCAAACCACCCATCAGGAGCCACCTGTGTCACCCAGACTCTGGCATGCCTGAAACTGCCCTGGCCAAGCCCCATGGAAATTCAGGGGCCGCACTTTAGCTCTCTCAACAGCCAATAACATCTACCTGCAAAAACCTGGTTGACAGGTTTCTGCCTGCCTCTCACTGTCGCCAGGCCAGGGGCATGATATTCTCCTACCAATGGTTCTTGGGAGACTGAAAAGCACACACCTGGTGATTGTCCCCTCAGTAGCTCAGTGTGTGCTATGTGGAGGTGTATAGAGACATGCATATGTGAATGTTCCCCAGGGTGCAGGGAAGCAAACATTGCCTCCACGTACTATGTGACTAGAATTCAGGTCTCAGGAAAGGATTTTCAGGGCCAAGGGCTTGGAGCCTAGCAAGATGGTGTGGCAGCCAGATTCCTTCCTTTGTTAAGACTGAGGTTCTTGAAAGGACTCCCCCTTCTGGACTGCGTTGAGGTGGGCTTCCCCCATAGTCCAACATCCTCTGTGTCTGATGTCCAGAACCAAAGAGAACCACTGACCTCAAATTATTCAAGTCAGAATGGCAAGATCCGGACCATTTTTGGTCAGAATGAAAGTGAAAGTGAAGTCATTCAGTCCTTCCTGACTCTGTGACTCAATGGACTGTAGCCCACCATTCTGCTTTGTCTACGGGATTTTCCAGGCAGGAATACTGGAGTGGGTTGCCATTTCCTTCTCCAGGGGATCTTCCTGACCCAGGAATCAAACCAGGGTCTCCTGCATTGCAGGCAGATTCTTTCCAACTGAGCTATCAGGGAAGCACTATAATGGCTGCTACCAAAAAGTCTACAAACAATAAATGCGGAGAGGGTGTGGGGAATAGGGAACCGTCTTATGCTGTTGGTGGGAATGAAAACTAGTACAGCCACAATGGAGAACAGTGTGGACACTCCTTAAAAAAACTGGAAATAGAACTGCCATACAACCCAGCAATCCTACTGCTGGGCATACACACTGAGGAAACCAGAACTGAAAGAGACATGTGTACCCCAATGTTCATCACAGCACTGTTTACAATAGCCAGGACATGGAAGCAACCTAGATGTCTATTAGCAGACGAATGGATAAGAAAGCTGTGGTACATATACACAATGGAATATTATTATTCAGCTATTAAAAAGAACGCATTTGAATTAGTTCTAATGATGTGGATGAAACTGGATCTTATTATATAGAGTGAAGTAAGTCAGAAAGAAAAACACCAATACAGTATACTAATGCATGTATATGGAATTTAGAAAGATGGTAACAAAGACCCTATATGCGAGACAGCAAAAGAGACACAGAGATAAAGAACAGACTTTTGGACTCTGTGGGAGAAGTGGGATGATTTGAGAGAATAGCATGGAAACATGTATATTATCACATATGAAATAGATCACCAGTCTAGGTTTGATGCATGAGACAGGGTGCTCAGGGCTGGTGCATGGGATGACCCTGAGGGATGGGATGGGGAGGGAGGTGGGAGGGCAGTTCAGGATGGGGGACACATGTACACCCATGGCTGATTCATGTCAATGTTTTGAAAAAGTATATAATAATCACACACAAAACATGTATTTAACAAGACTTAAAAAAAAAATACACAACTATGACAATCCTAAGTTGAAAAAAAAAGGAAAAAACAACTATACTTAGTAAAATTACCTCTAAAAATATTTCTGATGAATTTTGAAAAGTATTCATTTGGTCTCTGGCGAGACTCTCACCAGAATATCTGATGGAAAGGCACAATTTGAAGGAGTTAAGGAAAAGCTTCATCTATGATCTATGGGTGATTGGTGAAAGTAGTGATCAGGAAAGAAAGCTGAAGGCAGGACCACACCTTGCCCACGCGGAAGCCCCTAGAAAAAGTGGAGTCTCAAGGGCTTTCCTTGAGGGATTGGGTGCCTCCACACCCAAATCCCAGGGCTCTGAAAGGGACAGAATCACACTTGACCTCTTGCCCCTGGACTGCCACCTCCATTGGGCCTCAGTATAATCCTATTGAACATGATTTTTAGGTCATCATCTCTCTTCAACAGGAGAGTTAATAGGAGTTACTATGTTTTATTTTCAGGCATTTTTTTTTCATGTATTGTTTTCCTCTTTCTTCAACATACTTAGTATAAAATGTTAACATTAATATTTTATGACTATTAACTCTATAATATTTTTGATATTCATTAGAAATATTTTTAGGAATTTTTTTAACTAAGCATAGTTGCTTTTTCTTTGTTATTTTCTCAATTTTAGGATTTTCATAGTTGAAATACTTTTTTAGTGATACTTATATATTTTTTTCAAAAGTAATTGTTATAGTTTTGTTAACCCCATTATTTCCCACAGAAATGGACTGTTTGTACATTTTGTTACATTTTTTTCATGTTTAATTATGATTTATGAGATCATTTCATTGATGAGTTTTATCAGTTATGATTTATATTGATATCTGTTTTTTTCATTGCATAAAAACTTTTTCAAATATTTTGAAGCCACATGCATCTTTTTTTTTTTTTTTTTTACTTTACACTATTGTATTGGTTTTGCCATACATCAACATGAATCTGCCACAGGTATACACATGTTCCCCATCCTGAACGCTCCTCCTTCTGCCCTCCCCGTACCATCCCTCTGGGTCGTCTCAGTGCACCAGCCCCAAGCATCCAGTATCATGAATCGAGCCTGGACTGGCGATTCGTTTCATATATGATATTGTACATGTTTCAATGCCATTCTCCCAAATTATCCCATGCTCTTCCTCCCCTTAGAGTCCAAAAGACTGTTCTACACATCTGTGTCTCTTTTGCTGTCTCACATACAGGATTATCGTTACCATCTTTCTAAATTCCATATATATGCGTCAGTATACTGTATTGGTGTTTTTCTTTCTGGCTTACTTCACTCTGTATAATCGGCTCCACTTTCTTCCATCTCATTAGAACTGATTCAAATGTATTCTTTTTCAGGGCTGAGTAATACTCCACTGTGTATATGTACCACTGCTTTCTTGTCCATTCATCTGCTGATGGACATCTAGGTTGCTTCCATGTCCTGGCTATTATAAACAAGGCTGCAATGAACATTGGGGTACATGTGTCTCTTTCAATTCTGGTTTCCTCAGTGTGTATGCCCAGCAGTGGGATTGCTGGGTCATAAGGCAATTCTATTTCCAGTTTTTTAAGGAATCTCCACACTGTTCTCCATAGTGGCTGTACTAGTTTGCATTCCCACCGACAGTGTAAGAGGGTTCCCTTTTCTCCACACCCTCTCCAGCATTTAATGCAATCCCTGTCAAGCTACCAACGGTATTTTTCACAGAGCTACAACAAATAATTTCACAATTTCTATGGAAAAACAAAAACTTGAATAGCCAAAGAAATCTTGAGAAAGAAGAGTAGAACTGGAGGAATCAATCTGCCTGACTTCAGGCTCTACTAAAAAGCCACAAGACTTTATGGTCAAGACAGTATGGTACTGGCACAAAAACAGAAATATAGATCAATGGAACAAAATAGAAAGCCCAGAGATAAATACATGCACCTATGGACATGTTATCTTTGACAAAGGAGGCAAGAATGCACATATGTCTTTTGATTATAAATTAAGTATACATCTTTGTATATTAAATTACATTACATCTTTGTATAAATTAAATTACATCTTTGTATAAATTAAATTACATCTTTGTAATTTTTATTTTTTAGCTGGAAATTAATTTATGGCCTTTTGAACCATGTTAATAAGGTTTTGTTATGTTATTTGTTTTCTTTAATATCTTGCTAACTTGATAGAGCCTCTTGAGGGGTTCACTCTCAAGTAGAGTGAAAAGGCTGGCTTAAAATTCAACATTCAAAAAACTAAGATCACGTGCTCGCTTCAGCAGCACATATACTAAAATTGGAATGATACAGAGAAGATTAGCATGGCCCCTGCGCAAGGATGACACGCAAATTTGTGAAGCGTTTCATATTTTTAGACAATCTCTTTAACAAGTGGTGCTGGGAAAACTGGTCAACCACTTGTAAAAGAATGAAACTAGATCACTTTCTAGCACCACACACAAAAATAAACTCAAAATGGATTAAAGATCCAAACGTAAGACCAGAAACTATAAAACTCCTAGAGGAGAACATAGGCAAAACACTCTCCGACATACATCACAGCAGGAGCCTCTATGATCCACCTCCCAAAATACTGGAAATAAAAGCAAAAATAAACAAATGGGATCTAATTAAAATTAAAAGCTTCTGCACAACAAAGGAAACTATAAGTAAGGTGAAAGACAGCCTTCTGAATGGGAGAAAATAATAGCAAATGAGGCAACTGACAAACAACTAATCTCAAAAATATACAAGCAACTTATGCAGCTCAACTCCAGAAAAATAAACGATCCAGTCAAAAAATGGGCCAAAGAACTAAATGGGCATTTCTTCAAAGACATACGGATGGCTAACAAACACATGAAAAGATGTTCATCATCACTCATTATCAGAGAAATGCAAATCAAGACCACAATGAGGTACCATTTCACACCAGTCAGAATGGCTGCAATCCAAAAGTCTACAAGCAATAAATGCTGGAGGGGATGTGGAGAAAAGGGAACCCTCTTACACTGTTGGTGGGAATGGAAACTAGTACAGCCACTATGGAAAACAGTGTGAGGATTCCTTAAAAATTACAAACAGATCTGCCATACAGCCCAGCAATCCTACTGCTGTGCATACACACTGAGGAAACCAGAATTGAAAGAGACACATGTACCCCAATGTTCACTGCAGCACTGTTTATAATAGCCAGGACATGGAAGCAACCTAGATGTCCATCAGCAGATGAATGGACAAGAAAGCAGTGGTACATATACACAATGGAGTATTACTCAGCCCTGAAAAAGAATACATTTGAATCAGTTCTAATGAGATGGATGAAACTGGAGCCAATTATACAGAGTGAAGTAAGCCAGAAAGAAAAACATCAATACAGTATACTGACACACATATATGGAATTTAGAAAGATAGTAATGATGACCCTGTATGTGAGACAACAAAAGAGACACAGAGGTATAGAATGGACTTTTGGCCCCTGAGGGAGAGGGAGAGGGTGGGATGATTTTGGAGAATGGCATTGAAACATGTATACTTTCATGTAAGAAACAAAGTGCCAGTCTATGTTCAATACAGGATGCAGGATGCATGAGGCTGGTGCACGAGATGATCCAGAGAGATGATATGGGGTGGGAGGTAGGAGGGGGCTTTGGCATTGGGAGATCGTGTACACCTGTGGCTGATTCATGTCAATGTATGGCAAAACCAATACAGTATTGTAACATAGAATAAAGTAAAAATAAAATTAACAACAACAACAAAAAACTAAGATCATGACATCTGGTCCCATCACTTCATGGCAAATAAATGGGGGAAAAGTGGAAGTAGTGATAGACTTTGTTTCCTTGAGCTCCAAAATCACTGTGGATAGTGACTGCAGCCATGAAATTAAAAGATGCTTGCCCCTTGGAAGGAAAGCTATGACAAACCTGCTGTATTTAGTTGCTCAGTCATGTCTGACTGTTTGTGACCCCATGGACTGTAACCTACCAAGCTCCTTTGTCTGTGGGGATTTTCCAAGCAAGAATACTGGAATGGGTTGCCATGCCCTCCTCCAGGGAATCTTCCCAACCTAGGGTCAAACTGGGTTCCCCTACATTACAGGCAGATTCTTTACCAGCTGAACTACCAGGGAAGCCCATGACAACATTTTAAAAAGCAAATATATCACTTTGCCAACAAAGGTCAGTATGGTCAAAGCTATGGTTTTTCCAGTAGTCATGTATGGATGTGAGAGTTAGACCATAAAGAAGACTGAATTCTGAAGAATTAATGCCTTCAAATTGTGGTACTGGAGAGGACTATTGAAAGTCCCCCAGAGAGCAAGAAGATCAAACCAGTCAATCCTAAAGGAAATCAATCTTGAATACAAATTGGAAGGACTAATAATAAACCAGTCCATTCTGAAGGAGATCATCCCTGGGATTTCTTTGGAAAGAATGATGCTAAAGCTGAAACTCCAGTACTTTGGCCACTTCATGCAAAGAGTTGATTCATTGGATGCTGGGAGGGGTTGGGGGCAGGAGGAGAAGAGGACGACAGAGGATGAGATGGCTGGATGGCATCACTGACTCGATGGACATAAATCTGAGTGAGCTCTGGGAGTTGGTGATAGACAGGGAGGCCTGGCATGCTGCGATTCATGGGGTCGCAAAGAGTCGGACATGACTGAGCAACTGGACTGAACTGAATGCTAAAGCTGAAGCTCAGTACTTTGGCCACCTGATACAAAGAGCTCATTCATTGAAAAAGATGCTGATGCTGGGAAAGATTGAAGGCAAAAGCAGAAGAGGGAAGCAGAGGATGAGGGGGGAAGATTCAGAGGACATGAATCTGAGCAAACTCTGGCAGATAATGAAGGATAGGAAAGCCTGGTGTGCTGCAGGTCATGGGGTCACAAAGAGCTGGATATGACTTAAAGACTGAATAACAACTTGATACAGAGGAACTCATTTCATAATACATGTAAATATATCTTCTTATATATTTAGGTAAAAATAAATTACACCAACCTGTGGCAAACATGGATCAGAAAGTGTCTCAGACTATTTCAGTACAGCGTCATCCAAAATACTGGATTTGCCCTTAATGTTATCTGGTTGCTCACTGAGGGGAAAAAAACAACAACAACAAAAAAACTGTTTCTAATTTGGTGACTCATGTTCAGTTGTAAATGATAATCTTTTGACATCATTTATAGCATATTCTTTATTATATTATATAGTTAGTCCATATTAGGATCTATAATTTTTTATGTTTCTTAGTGTATATACTAAATATTAGGTAAGAATTTTGGTTCTGTGACAGTACTAATGTATCTCTAACCTTTTTAATGTCATTTTCCTTCAGTATGGGACATTCTTTAGTACTTCAAATAGAAACCTGTGAAAATATAAAAATATTTTCATTGCTTGTTGAATTAGATTAACCACTATATTTGGGGACAAGTGAAACAAAATTTCTCAACTTCAGTATTATTAATTTCATGTTCAAATGAAATTTATAAGCTTATATCAAGTAAGTTAGTCACTCATTCAAAAGGAAATCCCATATCCCTATTCAGTTTGTCTTCTGCTTAAACCTATCATGCTTAGGAGTGCATCTTCCTCAGGCAATTTTCTATTTGGAATACACATATGACCAAAGGTAACCAGACACTCATCATTAATGCAGTGTTGCATTTCTTGGTTGAATATCTTACTCAAAGATACACTGAGATAAAAGCAGTGGACCAGGTTCTGAATGTAGTATAAAAAAATAAATCTCTGAAACAAAGCTTATAGGTTGAGTTTGTTTGTTTGTTTGTTTTTATAATTAAATTTATTTATTTTTTAAATTACAATACTGTATTTTCTCCCAATGTGTTTGTTTGTTTTTTGTCTTTGAGCTAGATAGACAGGATTGGTTCACATGAGTTTCTTTCAAGGTTTCACTGTCTCAAATCCCAAATACAGTGTCTAAAAAGGATATAATGTTTTCCTATATTAACATATTTCCCTGTATTGTCACCTAGGTTTATCTTCATTTTAATTATATTTATCATGATTTTGATGATCAGTAAGGTCTTCATCTTACTTTAAGACTACAAGTTCTGGGGGCAGTCCAAAGATGGCAGAGGAATAGGACCGGGAGACCACTTTCTCCCTCACAAAATCATCAAAAGAACATTTCAACGCTGAGTAAGTTCCACAAAACAACTTCTGAATGCTGGCAGAGGACATCAGGCACCCAGCAAAGCAGATCATTGGCTTCAAAAACAGGTAGGAAGAAATATAAAAGAAGAAAAAAAGAGACAAAGGAGGTAAGGAGGGAGCTCCGTCCTAGAAAGGGATTCCCATCCCAGGAAGAGACTCTTAAAAAGAGAGGTTTCCAAACACCAGGAAACATTCTCGCAGCCGAGTTAGTGGTGAGCCTTGGAAGCACAGAGGGCAACATAACAGGAAGGAAAAATAAATAAATAATTAAAACCAACAGATTACGAGCCCAACAGTAAATCCCCCAGCGGAAAAGCAGTGCAGACGCCTGCATCCGCCACTAGCAAGTGGGGGTTGGGCAGGGAGGAGCGGGAGGCACAGGCGGCAGTGCTTTCTAAGAATCTGGCTGCCGGAGAAGCGGGCTGCAGTGCTTTTTTGAGAATCGGGCTGGAATGCCCCACACGTGGCCAGAGCGAACTAACTTGGGCTAGCAAACCAGACTGTGGGATAGCTACCACACGAAATGCTCGAACATAAGACACCGCCAGGGCCGCACACAGAACAAAGGATGGATCAGAAATAGCCGGCTGCAGACCATCCCCCCGGCGACAGGCAGCCAGAGCCTTAAGGACTGGAAGGGGGCAGTCGCAGCCCAAGAGAGACATTACCTACCAAACTGCAAGCAGGTTTCTTTGCTAACTAAGACTTCTGGGGGCTCTGGACAGTCATCATCTGCCTGAGAAGGAATGCCAGCGGTACACCCAGAAAACTGAGCAGCATGGAAAGGCCATAAGTCACAGCGATTGCGCTCGCCAAACTCCCTAGCTACTCAGACCTGGGAAGGGCACAAAATGCAGGCTCAACCAAATCTGCACCTCTGAGGGCTTCCTGAGCACCAAGCCTGAGTGGCTTAGACCAGGGAGGTGCATGAAGCCTAGGGCGAGTCTCAGATGGTTATCCAGCGGAGCAACATAGAATCTGAGCGGTGTGTGCCGCGAGCAGGGGCAAGCCCAGCATAGAGTCCACCACCGCCCTCCCTGTGTCAAGACGGAAATCAGACACTGAAGAGACCAGCACACAGAGGAAGTTAAACATAGGGAACTGCCTTGGTAGTGACCCCACACAGCCCACAACACCAGAGACAGGGCCAGATATACCTTTACTACTCTTATGATTAATTTTTTTGTGTGTGAGTTGATGTGGATGCATAATTGTCTTTTCTTTTTTTTTATTTTATTTCTTCTTCTTTTTTAACTTTCTTAAAATTTTAAGTCCTATATTTCTCTAATTATTATTTTTATAACCTATTATTACTTTTCCAAAAAACCCCATGTTTTTAAAGAAAACACTGTATATAGTCTTTTGTGGTTGATGTTGTTGTTTTTAAAAAATTCTTGTGGCTTTTTTTTGTTTGTTTGTTTTCTCCTTCTTCTTCTTTTCTTTAATATTGTATTTTTGAAAATCCAATCTTTACTCCAGATTTTTAATCTTTGCATTTTGGTATTTGTTGTCAATTTTGTACATTTAAAAACCCAATCTTCAGTACTCAGTTTTACCTGAGAATGAGATTACTGGCTTAACCACTCTCTCCTCCTTTGGACTCTTTTTCTCCACCAGGTGGCCTCTGTCTCCTCCTTCCCCTTTCTCTTCTCTACCCAACTCTGAATCTCTGTGTGTTCCAGACGGTGGAGAACACTCAGAGAACTGATTACTGGCTGGATCTGTCTCCTCCTTTTCATTTCCCTCTTTTATCCTCCTGGTCACCTCTGTCTACTTCTTCCCTCTCCTCTTCCCTGTATAACTCCGTGAACACCTCTGAGAGGTCCAGACTGTGGAGTGCACATAAGGAAGTGATTACTGGCTAGTTTGCTCTCTCCTCTTTTGCTCCCACCTCAGCTCATTCCAGTCACCTCTAACTACCCCCTCCCTCTTCTCTTCTCCATGTAACTCAGTGAACCTCTATGGGTGAACCTCAATGTGCAGAAAACTTTCATCTTTAACCTAGATGTTTTATCATCAGTGCTGTATAGATGGAGAAGTCTTGAGGCTAATGTAAAAATAAAACTGAAAAACAGAAATAGGAGGCTTAAGTCCAGATCCTGAGAACATCAGAGAAATCCTGAATACAGGGAACATTATTCGATAGGAGCTCATCAAACACCTCCATATCTACACTGAAACCGAGCACCACCCAAGGGCCAACAAGTTCCAGAGCAAGACATACCACGCAAATTCTTCAACAACACAGGAACACACCCCTGAGCTTCAATACACAGGTAGCTGAAAACTACTCCAAAACCATTATGTCTCATAACCCATTACTGGACATTTCACAGCACTCCAGAGAGAAGAAATCCAGCTCCACCCACCAGAACTCCAACACAAGCCTCCCTAATCAAGAAACCTTGACAAGCCACTGATACAACCCCACACACAGTGAGGAAACTCCATAATAAAGAGAACTCCAAAATTCCCAGAATATAGCAAGGCCACCCCAAACACAGCAATATAACCAAGATGAAGAGACAGAGGAATACCCAGCAGGTAAATGAACAGGAGAAATGCCCACCAAACCAAAGAGGAAGAGATAGAGAATCTACCTGAGAAAGAATTCCGAATATTGATAGTGAAAATGATCCAACATATTGAAATCAAAATGGAATCACAGATAAATAGCCTGGAGACAAGGATTGAGAAGATGCAAGAAAGGTTTAATAAGGACCTAGAATAAAACAGAATCAATATATAATGATTAATGCAATAAATGAGATCAGAAACACTGTGGAGGCAACAAATAGTAGAATAACAGAGGCAGAAGATAGGATTAATGAAATAGAAGATAGAATGGTAGAAATAAATGAATCAGTGAGGAAAAAAGAAAAACAAATTAAAAGAAATGAGGACAACCTCAGAGATCTCCAGGACAATATGAAATGCTCCAACATTTGAATTATAGGAGTCCCAGAAGAAGAAGACAAAAAGAAAGACCATGAGAAAATACTTGAGGAGATAATAGTTGAAAACGTCTCTAAAATGGGGAAGGAAATAATCACTCAAGTCCAAGAAACCCAAGAGTTCCAAACAGGATAAACCCAAGGCGAAATACCCCAAGACATATATTAATCAAATTAACAAAGACCAAACGCAAAGAACAAATAGTAAAAGCAGCAAGAAAAACAACAAATAACACACGAGGGGATCCCCATAAGAATAACTGCAGATCTTTCAATAGAAACTCTTCAGGCCAGGAGGGAATGGCAAGACATACTTAAAGTGATGAAAGAAAATAACCTACAGCCCAGGCTACTGTACCCAGCAAAGATCTCATTCAAATATAAAGGAGAAATAAAAAGCTTTACAAACAAGCAAAAGCGGAGAGAATTCAGCACCACCAAACCAGCTCTCCAACAAATGCTAAAGGATATTCTCTAGACATGAAACACAAAAAGGGCATATAAACCTGAACCCAAAACAATAAAGTAAATGGCAATGGGGTCATACTTATCAATAATTACCTTAAACGTAAATGGTTTGAATGCCCCAACCAAAAGGCAAAGACTGGCTGAATGGATACAAAAACAAGATCCCTATATATGCTCAAAACAACGGACACATACAGACTGAAAGTGAAAGGCTGGAAAAAGATATTCCACCCAAATAGAGACCAAAAGAAAGCAGAAGTAGCAATACTCATATCTGATAAAATAGACTTTAAAACAAAGACTATGAAAAGAGACAAAGAAGGCCACTATATAATGATTAAAGGATCAATCCAAGAAGAAGATATAACAATTATAAATATATATGCACCCAACATAGGAGCACCACAATATGTAAGACAAATGCTAACAAGCATAAAAGAGGGAATTAATAATAACACAATAATAGTGGGAGACTTTAATACCCCACTCACACCTATGGACAGATCAACTAAGCAGAAAATTAATAAAGAAACGCAAATTTTAAATGATACAATAGACCAGATAGACCTACTTGATATCTACAGGACATTTCATCCCCAAACAGTGAATTTCACCTTTTTCTCAAGAGCTCATGGAACCTTTTCCAGGATAGATCACATCCTGGGCCATAAACCTAACCTTGATGAATTCAAAAAAATTGAAATCATTCCAAGCATCTTTTCTGACCATAATGCACTAAGATTAGATTTCAATTACAGGAGAAAAAGCTATTAAATATTCCAACATTTGGAGGCTGAACAACACACTTCTGAATAACCAACAAATCACAGAAGAAATCAAAATATGCATAGAAACAAATGATAATGGAAACACAACTACCCAAAACCTGTGGGACACTGTAAAAGCAGTGCTAAGAGGAAAATTCATAGCAATACAGGCATACCTCAAGAAACAAGAATAAAGTCAAATAAATAACCTAACTCTACACCTAAAGGAACTAGGAAAGGAAGAAATGGAGGACCCCAGAGTTAGTAGAAAGAAAGAAATCTTAAAAATTAGGGCAGAAATAAATGCAAAAGAACCAAAAGAGACCATAGCAAAAATCAACAAAGCAAAAAGCTGGTTCTTTGAAAGGATAAATGAAATTGACAAACCATTAACCAGATTCATCAATAAACAAAGAGAAAAAAAATCAAATCAATAAAATTAGAAATGAGAGATCACAACAGACAACACAGAAATACAAAGGATCATAAGAGACTACTATCAGCAATTATATGCCAATAAAATGGACAATGTTGGAAGAAATGGACAAATTCTTAGAAAAGTACAACTTTCCAAAACTGAACTAGGAAGAAATAGAAAATCTTAACAGACTCATCACAAGCATGGAAATTGAAACTGTAATCAGAAATTTTCCAGCAAACAAAAGCCCAGGTCCAGACGCCTTCACAGCTGAATTCTAACAAAAATTTCGAGAAGAGCTAACACCTATCCTACTCAAACTCTTCCAGAAAATTGCAGAGGAAGGTAAACTTCCAAACTCATTCTATGAAGCCACCATCACCCTAATACCAAAACCTGACAAAGATGCCACAAAAAAGAAAACTACAGGCCAATATCACTGATGAACATAGATGCAAAAATCCTCAACAAAATTCTAGCAATGAGAATCCAACAACACATTAAAAAGATCGTACACGATGACCAACTGGGCTTTATGCCAGGGATGCAATGATTCTTCAATATCCATAAATCAATCAATGTAATTCACCACATTAACAAATTGAAAAATAAAAGTCATATGATTATCTCAATAGATGCAGAGAAGGCCTTTGACAAAATTCAACATCAATTTATGATAAAAACTCTCCAGAAAGCAGGAATAGAAGGAACATACCTCAACATAATAAAAGCTATATATGACAAACCCACAGCAAACATTATCCTCAATGGTGAAAAATTGAAAGCATTTCCCCTAAAGTCAGGAACAAGACAAGGGTGCCCACTTTCACCGCTACTATTCAATAGAGTTATGGAAGTTTTGGCCACAGCAATCAGGGCAGAAAAATAAATAAAAGGAATCTAAATTGGAAAAGAAGAAGTAAAACTCTCACTGTTTGTAGATGACATGATCCTCTACATAGAAAATCCTAAAGACTCCACCAGAAAACTACTAGAGCTAATCAATGAATATAGTAAAGTTGCAGGATATAAAATCAACACTCAGAAACCCCTTGCATTCCTATACACTAATAATGAGAAAGTAGAAAAAGAAGTTAAGGAAACAATTCCATTCACCATTGCAATGAAAAGAATAAAATACTTAGGAATATACTTACCTAAAGAAACTAAAGAACTATATATTGAAAACTATGAAACACTGATGAAAGAAATCAAAGAGGACACTAATAGATGGAGAAATATACCATGTTCATGGATCGGAAGAATCAATAGAGTGAAAATGAGTATACTACCCAAAGCAATCTACAGATTCAATGCAATCTCTATCAAGTTACCAGTGGTATGTTTCACAGAACTAGGACAAATAATTTCAAGATTTGTATGGAAAAACAAAAAACTTGGATAGCAAAAGCAATCTTGAGAAAGAAGATGGGACTGGAGGAATCAACTTGCCTGACTTCAGGCTCTACTACAAAGCCCCAGTCATTAAGACAGTATGGTACTGGCACAAAGACAGAAATATAGATCAATGGAACAAAATAGAAAGCCCAGAGATAAATCCACACACCTATGGACACCTTATCTTTGACAAAGGAGGCAAGAATATACAATGGAGTAAAGACAATCTCTTTAACAAGTGGTGCTGGGAAAACTGGTTAACCACTTGTAAAAGAATGAAACTAGATAACTTTCTAGCACCACACATAAAAATAAACTCAAAATGGATTGAAGATCCAAATGTAAGACCAGAAACTATAAAACTCCTAGAGGAGAATATAGGCAAAACACTCTCCAACATAAATCACAGCAGGATCCTCTATGAACCACCTCCCAAAATACTGAAAATAAAAGCAAAAATAAACAAATGGGATCTAATTAAAATTAAAAGCTTCTGCACAACAAAGGAAACTATAAGTAAGGTGAAAGACAGCCTTCTGAATGGGAGAAAACAATAGCAAATGAAGCAACTGACAAACAACTAATCTCAAAAATATACAAGCAACTTATGCAGCTCAACTCCAGAAAAATAAACGATCCAGTCAAAAAAATGGGCCAAAGAACTAAATAGGCATTTCTCCAAAGAAGACATACGGATGGCTAACAAACATATGAAAAGATGCTCAGCATCACTCATTATCAGAGAAATGCAAATCAAGACCACAATGAGGTACCATTTCAAACCAGTCAGAATGGCTGCAATCCAAAAGTCTACAAGCAATAAATGCTGGAGAGGGTGTGGAGAAAAGGGAACCCTCTTACACTGTTGGTGGGAATGCAAACTAGTATAGCCACTATGGAAAACAGTGTGGAGATTTCTTTAAAAATTGCAAATAGAACTGACTTATGACCCAGCAATCCTACTACTGGGCATACACACCGAGGAAATCAGAATTGAAAGAGACACATGTACCCCAATGTTCATTGCAGCATTGTTTATAATAGCCAGGACATGAAAACAACCTAGATGTCCATCAGCAGATGAATGGATAAGAAAGCGGTGGTACATATACACAATGGAGTATTACTCAGCCCTGAAAAAGAATACATTTGAATCAGTTCTAATGAGATGGATGACACTGGAGCCAATTATACAGAGTGAAGTAAGCCAGAGAGAAAAACACCAATGCAGTATACTGACACATATATATGGAATTTAGATAGATAGTATGATGACACTGTATGTGAGATAACAAAAGAGACACAGATGTATAGAACAGACTTTTAGCCTCTGAGGGAGATGGTGGGATGATTTGGGAGAATGGTATCGAAACATGTATACTATCATGTTAGAAACGAAGCACCAGTCTATGTTCGATACAGGATACAGGATGCTTGGGGCTGGTGCACAGAGATGATCCAGAGAAATGATATGGGGTGGGAGGTGGGAGGGGGCTTTGGCATTGGGAGATTCTGTACACCTGTGGCTGATTCATGTCAATGTATGGCAAAACCAATACAGTACTGTAAAGTAGAATAAAGTAAAAATAACATTTAAAAAAAGCAAAAAAAAAAAAAAAAAAAAAGACTACAAGTTCTCATCATTGTTCCAAGACCTGGCACTTGACACACATTCATACACTTGGAACTGAATATATGTACCAGCTAATTATGTTACCAATTTGCTCTGGCATTTTGATATTTTCAGTAGTGGGCACCTGAATCACATTAATTTTTGAAGGTTGCAAGCCAAACAATGTTCCTTCTTTGTACTCATTATTTAAGGGTACAGGAGTAGGACAGGTATTAAAATACAGAACTAAGTCTTGTGAAACATGACCTTTGAATGCTTGAATAATGGAGCAATATGGTCAACACTCAGAAAATTACCTAGTGTAGAGGTTGTAGACTATTGATAATCCTACAAGAATGACACAAAATACAGGTTTCTTTGGAGAACCACTCAGAAGATGTCAGGAGAACACAAGAGGGTCTCAACTATTATCCTTTATTATTTATCAAAAGATGTGTATATACAGTCACTCAGTCGTGTCTGACTCTTTGTGACTGTATAGACTGTAGGCCACCAAACTCCTCTGTTCATGGGATTTCCCAGGCAAGAACAATGAAGTGGGCTGCCTTTTCTTACTCTAATATCAAAAGATGCCATACCAGTAACATCTGGCATTGTCGACTGCCAAATATGAACGCTCCTAAAATGATGCATCTGAAGTGACATGAAACAAATTGATTATCAGGCTACTAGAAATAGTATTCATTTCCAAGCATCCTCCAACATTCATAGGACAAACATCACTACACTGAAAATAATGCATTAACATGATATACAGGCACTGAAATTTATATATGGGTTTCCTCATTAATATAATCAACTTTAGGTTTAATAAGAATACCAAATTACTGAATCTCATATTTTAATCTATGGTGGCAGAGTCTTTCATTTGTTAAAATTTTTTCAGTGACCCTAAGGCAGCATGACCCTATTAGGATCCCACGGGTGGGCTTCCCTTGTGGCTTAGATGGTAAAGTGTCTGCCTGCAATGTGGGAGAACCAGGTTCGATCCCCGGGTTGGGAAGATCCCCTGGAGAAGGAAATGGTAACCCACTCCAGTACTCTTGCCTGGATAATTCCATGGATGGAGGAGCCTGGTAGGTTACAGTTTATGGGGTCGCAAACAGTTAGACAAGACTGAGCGATTTCACTTTCACTTCTTTCTTTGATATTATATAAATATTGGTTTTAGTCATGTATAGAGACCTGGATGAGTAGTAAACATTCTTCTATATCAGTTCAGTTCAGTTCAGTCGCTCAGTCATGTCCGACTTTGCGACCCCATGAATCGCAGAATGCCAGGCCTCCCTGTTCATCACCAACTCCCAGAGTTCACTCAGACTCACATCCATCGAGTACGTAATGCCATCCAGCCATCTCATCCTCTGTCGTCCCCTTCTCCTCCTGCCCCCAATCACTCCCAGCATCAGAGTCTTTTCCAATGAGTCAACTCTTCTCATGAAGTGGCCAAAGTACTGGAGTTTCAGCTTTAGTATCATTCCTTCCAAAGAAATCCCAGGGCTGATCTCCTTTAGAATGGACTGGTTGGATCTCCTTGCAGTCCAAGGGACTTTCAAGAGTCTTCTCCAACACCACAGTTCAAAAGCCTCAATTCTTTGGTGCTCAGCCTTCTTCAGAGTCCAACTCTCACATTCATACATGACCACTGGAAAAACCATAGCCTTGACTAGACGGACCTTAGTCGGCAAAGTAATGTCTCTGCTTTTGAATATACTATCTAGGTTGGTCATAACTTTTCTTCCAAGGAGTAAGCGTCTTCTAATTTCATGACTGCAGTCACCATCTGCAGTGATTTTGGAGCCCCCCTGCCCCCTCAAAAAAGTCTGACACTGTTTCCACTGTTTCTCCATCTATTTCCCTTGAAGAGATGGGACTGGATGCCATGATCTTCGTTTTCTGAATGTTGAGCTTTAAGCCAACTTTTTCACTCTCCTCTTTCACTTTCATCAAGAGGCTTTTAGTTCCTCTTCACTTTCTGCCATAAGGGTGGTGTCAACTGCATATCTGAGGTTATTGATATTTCTCCCAGCAATCTTGATTCCAGCTTGTGTTTCTTCCAGTCCAGCGTTTCTCATGATATACTCTGCATATAAGTTAAATAAGCAGGGGGACAATATATAAAGCCTTGACGTACTCCTTTTCCTATTTGGAACCAGTCTGTTGTTTAATGTCCAGTTCTAACTGTTGCTTCCTGACACGCATATAGGTTCTTCAAGCGGCAGGTCAGGTGGTCTAATACTCCCATCTCTTTCAGAATTTTCCACAGTTTATTGTGATCCACACAGTCAAAGGCTTTGGCATACTCAATAAAGCAGAAAGAGATGTTTTTCTGGAACTTTCTTGCCTTTTCCATGATCCAGTGGATGTTGGCAATTTGATCTCTGCTTCCTCTGCCTTTTTAAAACCAGCTTGAACATCAGGGAGTTCACGGTTTACGTATTGTTGAAGCCTGGCTTGGAGAATTTTGACCATTACTTTACTAGCATGTGAGATGAGTGCAATTGTGCAGTAGATAGAGCATTCTTTTGCATTGCCTTTCTTTGGAATTGGAATGAAAACTGACCTTTTCCAGTCCTGTGGCCTCTGCTGAGTTTTCCAAATTTGCTGGCATATTGAGTGCGGCACTTTCACAGCATCCTCTTTCAGGATTTGAAACAGTTCAACTGGAATTCCATCACCTCCACTAGCATTGTTCGTAGTGATGCTTTCTAAGGCCCACTTGACTTCACATTCCAAGATGTCTAGCTCTAGATTAGTGATTACATCATCATGATTATCTGGGTCGTGAAGATCTAAATTTTCTTAACAATTATCATGTGTAATTCAAATAATAGGCAATGATTTTTTTTGTCATAAGATGACATCAAGTAGATCAGTCAATCGATAAGGTTATCCCATATCAATATTCGGGCTTCCCTGGTAACTCAACTGTTAAAGAATCCGCCTGCAATGAGGAAGATCTGGGTTCCATCCCTGGGTTGAGAAGATTCCCTGAAGGAGGGCATGATGACCCACTCCAGTATTCTTGCCTGGAGAATCCCCATGGGGACTGTAGCCTGGTAGGCTACAGTCCATGGGGTGGCACAGACATGACTGAGTGACTTTCACTTTCTTATCAATATTCAGGCTGATTAAAAGTATAAACCTAATTGCCTTGGCCAGTGATACATTTGGAATGAATTTATGGATAAGGCTGCCACTTGCCACTTAACGTGAAGGTGTAATTCCTAGCAGTATATCTTACTGTAATATGTAAACAGAGAGAGAGGAAAAAAAAAAAAAAAGCCAAGGATAGAACTCAAATCTGCAACACTATTAGGAATTATAAATCATTGAACAAAGCTTAATGGATGAACTTTTTCTTCACTTATAAGCACATAAATTGGTATAGACACAAATGTTTTTCTTAGGGTTCTATTGTCTCAATTCAAATATATCTCCTTGAAGAACAGGTACCTATCTAACATATTTCAAATATGTACAGGAGGAAACTTGTATCTTTTAGTTGTTAGCTTTTGTAGTTTTGAGAAGTTTCAATCTGTGATTGCTAAGTTTCAGCTCTTTCATCTTTGATTAATCTTTTTATATTATTTAATCTCTTCATATATGGTAACATGCCCAAATCTAACTATTTCCCTAAATAGGTGAAGATTTGTATTTCAGTTCTGCAGTTGTTGAAGAACTAATTGTTATTCAGTTATATGAGTGAAAGTTTGTGAAAAATATTTGGCTGGAAATATTTTTTCCCAGCAGGTTTCATTCCCAGGTGTCCAATTACAAGTTATTCCTCAATTCTATTTTCACTTTTGTCTATTGCTGTATTCTGTATTAGGTTTTGATTCCACCCTGTTTGCATTTGAATTAAATTTGCATTTGCATTTGCATTCTGCAATTGTTCCAAGACAGTATGTTTGTCTCTATTTCTTTATCAGTAGAGTTTGCAATTGCAGCCTCAGTTTCTATTTATCTATGAACATATTATTTAGTAAATATATTTAGTTTGATCATGCCATTTTAATATTCATGTAAAAACTTTTCATAATGATAAAGCCTACTGCATACAAGTAGAACTGAATTGACTCAAAGTAGAAGTTGTAACATTAAAAGAAATAATTCATTTGATGATCCTAGGAAACTTAAGTATGGGGAATGGAGATGGTCAAGTTCTAAACAGGGTAGGCTTATTTTTAATGGAATGATACATTTTGGGACTTTGCAAAGAACTACCTTTTATAATTTGGGCTGGGGATATTTCTTTCTCATTGACATTAATTTCAGTTATGTTAAACTGGACTCCAGTGGCAATGTAAAACAGAGAGCAGTTAGAGTTTTGTGTTATTGTTCAGGGACTTTCAGTTTCAATATATTTGTATTTTTGATGGGTTAAAAAATTGTTCCCAATGGTATATTCAATAACACAAAAGGTGACGGTTAAGATTGCTTTATTTGGGTAATATTGATAGTTGATGGGACTTGGATATTTTCTATTCTTCTAAATTTAAACTATCCAATTGAAGTATATGAAGTGTTATGACAAAATAGACATTTCTAGAGTTCCCACTCCATTTTCAGAACATTTGTAATCAATTCAAAATTCCTTGAGGTTAATATACTCAGTTTTAAAGGAAGAATGACTAACATCATAAGCTTCATGCTCAACTAACATGAAATAGGATAAATATCAAAATTATAAATGGTCAAGATTATTAAGTAACACAACAATCTATCTCTTCTGCTGTTTGTCCACCAGAGAAACTTTTTAGTAACTATCTAGAAGATTTAACCTTGAAGTTCTTAATGGGCTTCCCTGGTGGCTCAGAGAGTACAGAATCTGCCTGCAATGCGGGAGACCTGGGGTTCTATCCCTGAGTTGGGAAGATCCCCTGGAGGAGGGAACAGCTATCCACTACAGTATTCTGGCCTGGAGAAGTCCATGGACTGCATAGTCCATGGGGTCACAAAGAGTCGGACATGACTGAGTGACTTTCACTTTCACTTTTTTCTTTTTCTTAGTAGGAATTGAGGTCCACTCAACCATAAGTGTTAATCTCACAATTTAGATTATTTAGCCCTGTATGAGTGTTGCAAGATTCCAAAATAATTAGCATATTCCCACTGTTTGAATGAGTTGGTCAGCAGCATGAAAAAGCCACACAATTATACAACTGAAAAGTTGTAAGGAAAAATTCCCATCATGTAATTTCCATTTTCCCATGTTGCTCTTGTTTACCCTTGATTTATAATTTTTAAATTCTTATAGAGTTGTATATTTATGAAATTATGAATCAGAGTTTCTGGGTAGAAGTTACAGGAATTTAATTTTTCTAGTCCAAAACTTTGTAGCTCTTTTCACAATTTGGTCTGAAATTTCTTTTTAAGATAACTTATTCCTAATATGGGTTTTTAAAAGAGTAATATAAATTTGTTAGAGACTTTTCAATGACTCTAATAAACTGGTAATTCATATCTCATGTAATATTTCAGTTCTATCAACACTTGAAAGCCTCCATTCTTCCAAAGTTGGCTGGTGGCATTATAGAACATATTTATTATCAGCATAGATACTCATTTTAAGGCTGAAGGCTAATCTAAGGTAACATTGGCAACTTGGCAAAAGAGGCATCTTGGGCCTAGTTCCCTCAAAGAAGAACAATTTAGCAACTATACACAAAGGAAAAGAGAGTCTGACACCTCAAGAGCAAGGCTATAGTACACTGCTGCTGCTGCTAAGTCGCTTCAGTCATGTCCGACTCTGTGTGACCGCATAGACGGCAGCCCAACGGGCTCCCCCATCCCTGGGATTCTCGAGGCAAGAACACTGGAGTGGGTTGCCATTTCCTTCTCCGATGCATGAAAGTGAAAGTGAAGTCGCTCAGTCAAGTCCGACTCTTTGCGGCCCCATGGACTGCAGCCTACCAGGCTCCTCCATCTATGGGATTTTCCAGGCAAGAGTACTGGAGTGGGTTGCCATTGCCTTCTCTGATAGTACACTGGTGGGGACACAAAAGAACTAGAAAAACACATCAAGAAGGGTTTGAGTAAACATTTCACTTTGTACACTCTCATCCCTTCCCTGAGCTGAAACAGCAATATGCTGAGAAGGATCTCTTTGGCCATGATTTCTCCAGTTTAGGAAACAGAAACTAAGACATACATCCACTTCCCCAGGGTTTCAGGACATTGTTTGAGAGGTATGCTTCTCTCTTATTCCACATGGAACACTGAGGGAACTGTCTTTGATGTACTACCCATGGATAGTAGGAACAAGGAAAAGGGTTATGGGTTCACTGAAACTGATGCTGCATATCTTGACAGAAGTCCTGTACCCCTAACAGTAATCTTGTCCATCAAGGGCCCTTGCTAGGAGCATTGCTAGAACAAAGAGCTCTTCACGAGTTTCGCCCAGAGGGGCCAGATTACAGCCCTGCCCAACTATAAGGCCAGACCCATCCGTCCCCCATCTCAAAGCCCAGCCAAGTGTCCTCACTCAACATCAGAGTATTGGCAGTTTGCTTCAACCATCCATGGATGCTAAGAACTGGCCTTTCCACAATCCCAGGATGAACTGGCTGATGAATGACTTTTTCTTCCAAGCCAAGCTCTAATGACTTGAAGTGACAACTTCCTCAAATGTGGAGATATCAATATGAGGCTATGAGGATCACAAATAATCAGAGATATTGAACACTATCAAAGGAAATGAACAAAGTCATAATAACTAACCCTAAAGAAATGGAGCCCTAACAACAACTTGATAAAGAACTCAAAATATATTAAAGAAACTCAGGGAACTAAAAGAGAAGATGCAGAAACAACTAAATAAAACCTCAAAATAGTACACGAACAAAATGAATTTCAACAACAACAAAAAGAAATAAAAATAAGAAAAAATCAAATAGAAACTTCAGAGCTAAAGAATACAATTATTACACTAAAATTTTCAATAGGGAACTTCACCAATGCACTCAGTCAAACAGAAGAAATAATTGGTGACTTTGAAAATAAGTCATTTAAAAGTATTCAGTCAGAGGAACGAAAAAAGAAAATTTAAAAAGATGAAAGCCTACAGGAGAATGGACCACTGTCACATGGGACAATATTTGCATTATGGAAATTCCACAAAGGGAAGGGAAAAAGAAAGAGAAATTGTTTTAAAATATAATGGCTGAAATGAATGTAGGGATACCTGTGGGTTTTTTTTATTATGGTTTGCTCAGGGTATATGCCTAGTAGTGGGATTGATGGCTGATATGGTAGCTTTATTCCTAGATTTTAAGGCCTCTCCATACTGTTCTCCACAGTGGCTGTATCAATTTGAGTTCCCACCAACAGAAAAAGAGGGTTTCCTTTTCTACACACCCTCTCCAATATTTATTGTTTGCAGACTTTTTGATGATGCACTATTTAGCTAGAACATGGAAGCAAACTAGATGTCCATTGACAGGTGAATGAATAAAGAAGTTGTGGTACATACATACAGTGGAATATTACTCATCTATAAAAAGGAGTGCATTTGAGTCACTTTTAAAGAGGTGGGTGAACCTAGAATCTATTAAACAAAGTGAAGTAAGTCAGAAAAAGAAAGACTAACATATATTAACATGTATATATGGAATCTAGAAAGATAGTACTGACAAACCTATCTACAGGGCAGTAATGGAAAAGGAGATATAGAGAATGGACTTTTGGCAACATTAGGGGAGAAGCTGGAATGATTTGAAAGAGATTAGCACTGAAACATACATTACCATATGTAAAGAAGATAACCAGTTGGAATTTAGTGTATGACACCGGGAACCCAAAACTGAAGTGCTATGGCAACCTAGAGGGGTGGGATGGTGAGGAGAGGGAGATTAAAAGGAAATGGGACATATGAACCCATGGCTGATTCATGCTGATATATGGCAGACCATCATAACATTATATGCTTATTTAACTTATATGCAGAGTACATCATGATTGCTGGGAGAAATATCAATAACTTCAGATACACAGATGACACCACCATTATGGCAGAAAGGGAAGAAAATTAAAGAGCCTCTTGATGAAAGTGAAAGAGGAGAGTGAAAAAGTTGGCTTAAAACTCAACAGTCAGAAAACAAAGATCATGGCATCTAGTCCCATAACTTCGTGGCAAATAGATGGGGAAACAGTGGAAACAGTGACAGACTTTATTTTTCTTGGCTCTAAAATCACTGCAGATGGTAACTGTAGCCATGAAATTAAATGATGCTTGCTCCTTGGAAGGAAAATTATGACCAATCTAGATAGCATATTGAAAAGCAGAGACATTACTTTGCCAACAAAGGTCCATCTAGTCAAGCCTATGGTTTTTCCAGTGGTCATGTATGGGTGTGAGAGTTGGACTGTGAACAAAGCTGAGCACCGAAGAATTGATGCTTTTGAACTGTGGTGTGAAAGAAGGACTCTTGCAAGTCCCTTCAACTGCAAGGAGATCAAACAAGTCTATCCTAAAGGAGATCAGTCCTGAGTATTCATTGGAAGGACTGAGTACTTTGGCCACCTGATGTGATGTGCTGACTCATTTGAAAAGACCCTGATGCTGGGAAAGATTGAAGACGAGAGAAGGAGGACACAACAGAGGACAAGATGGTTGGGTGGCATCACCGACTTAATGGACATGAGTTTGAGTAAACTCTTGGAGTTGTCAATGGACAGGAAGGCCTAGCATGCTGTAGTCCATGGGGTCACAAAGACTTGGACACGACTGAGCGATTGA
The DNA here is from genome assembly GCA_917880005.1 of Nanger dama. Classification (NCBI taxonomy): domain Eukaryota; kingdom Metazoa; phylum Chordata; class Mammalia; order Artiodactyla; family Bovidae; genus Nanger; species Nanger dama. The sequence goes on along the minus strand of CAKJTW010000044.1, from coordinate 1,630,754 downwards.
ACTGAACTGAATGATCCTCCAATTAAAAATTAAATTAAAAAATTAATGTCAGACAACTTCTCAAATTTGCAGAGCAAAATGGAATTCATGAAGCTCAAGAGTCATCAAATAGATTGAACCCAAAGAGGTCTAAACCAAGGCCCATTACAATTAAATTGGCAAAGACAAAGTGAGAACAATAAAATCAGCAAAAGATAAGTGAATCTTCACATATATGGGAATTCACAAAAGACTACAAATGGATTTATCAGTGGGTATCCTGTAGTCTAGGAGAGAAACAAAATATATATTAAAAATACTATAAAGAAAAATACCTTGCCAATTAAGAATATTAAACTGGTTGAAAGTGTCCTTTAAAAATAGAGATGAGATTAAGACTTTCCCAGTTAAATAAAAATTGAGAGAATTTGTCAGCACTAGATCTAACTTACAAGAAATTCTTAAGGGTGCACTTCAAGTTGAAAAGAAAAAAACACTAAAAAGAAACACAAAAGTACATAAAAACAAAAATCTCACTTGTAAAAGTAAATATATAGACAAAGACAAAATAGTGTTAATGGTTTTAATAGTGTACGGTGGCATATAAATTAGTTTAACTCTGCTACATAGTTCAAAAATTAAAAAAAAACTATTAAGAATACGTTTAACCATAAGAAATTTTTAATAGATTCACAATTTATAGATAGAAATGAAATCTGACATCAACAATATAAAGAGTGCATATGCGGGGATGGGTGAATTTAACTGGAATGGATGAATTTAACTCAGATGACCATTATATCTACTACTGCAGGCAGAAGTCCTTAGAAGAAATGGAGTAGCCATCATAGTCAACAAAAGAGTCTGAAATGCTGTACTTGGAAGCAATCTCTAAAATGACAGAATGATCTCTGTTTGTTTCCAAGGAAAATCATTCAATATCACGGTAATCCAAGTCTACGCCTCGATCAGTAATTTTGAAGAAGCTGAAGTTGAACAGTTCTATGAAGACCTACAAGACCTTGTAGAACTAACACCCCAAATAGATGTCCTTTTCATTATAGGGGACTGGAATGCAAAAGTAGGAAGTCAAGAAACACCTGGAGTAACAGGCAAATTTGGCCTTAGAGTACAGAATGAAGCAGGGCAAAGGCTAATAGAGTTCAGCCAAGAGAACACACTGGTCATAGCAAATACCCTCTTCCAACAACACAAGAGAAGACTCTACACATGGATGTCACCAGATGGTCGGCACTGAAATCAGATTGATTCTATTCTTTGCAGCCAAAGATGAAGAAGCTCTATACAGTCAGCAAAAACAAGACCAGGAGCTGACTGTGGGTCAGATCATGAACTCCTTTTGACAAATTCGGACTGAAATTGAAGAAAGTGGAGAAAACCACTAGACCATTCAGGTATGACTAAATCAAATCCCTTATGATTATACAGTGGAAGTGAGAAATAGATGGAGGTTCGTGAACATTGTACAGGAGACAGGAATCAAGACCACCCCTGAGAAAAAGAAATGCAAAAAAGCAAAATGGCTGTCTGAGGAGGCCTTACAAATAGCTGTGAAAAGAAGGGAAGCAAAAGCAAAGGAGAAAAGGAAAGATATATCCATTTGAATTCAGAGTTCCAAAGAATAGCAAGGAGAGATAAGAAAGCCTTCCTCAGCGATCAGTGCAAAGAAATAGAGGAAAACAACAGAATGGGAAAGACTAGAAATCTCTTCAAGAAAATTAGAGATACCAAGGGAACATTTCATGCGATGATGGGCTCAATAAAGGCTAGAAGTGGTATGGACCTAAGAGAAGCAGAAGATATTAAGATGAGGTGGCAGGAATACACAGAAGAACTGTACAAAAAGATCTCCATGACCCAGAGGATCACGATGGTGTGATCACTCACCTAGAGCCAGACATCCTGTAGTGTGAAGTCAAGTGGGCCTTAGTAAGCATCACTACAAACAAAGCAAGTGGAGGTGATGGAATTCTAGTTAAGCTATTTCAAATTCTGTGAAAGTGCTGCACTCAATATGCCAGCCAATTTGGAAAACTCAGCAGTGGCCACAGCACTGGAAAAGGTCAGTTTTCATTCCAATCCCAGAGAAAGGCAATGCCAAAGAATGCTCTAACCACTGCACAATTGCACTCATCTCACATGCTAGCAAAGTAATGCTTAAAATTTTCCAAGCTAGGCTTCAGGTTCAGCTTCATGTGAACTATGAACTTCCAGATGTTCAAGCTGGATATAGAAAAGGCAGAGGAACCAGAGATCAAATTACCAACATTCACTGGATCATTGAAAAAGCAAAAGAGTTCCAGAAAAACATCTCTTTCTGCTTCATTGACTATGCCAAAACCTTTGGCTTGTGGATCACAATAAACTGTGGAAAATTCTGAAAGAGATGGGAATACCAGGCCACCTGTCCTGCCTCTTGAGAAACCTGTATGCAGGTCAGGAATCAACAGTTAGAACTGGACATGGAACAACAGACTGGTTCCAAATAGGAAAAGGAGTACGTCAAAGCTGTATATTGCCACCCTGCTTATTTAACTTATTGCAGAGTACATCATGAGAAACGCTGGGCTGGAAGAAGCACAAGCTGGAATCAACATTGCTGGGAGAAATATCAAGAATCTCAGATATGCAGATGACACCCCTCTTATGGCAGAAAGTGAAGAGGAACTAAAGAGCTTCTTGATGAAAGCGAAAGAGGAGAGTGAAAAAGTTGGCTTAAAGCTCAACATTCAGAAAACGAAGATCATGGCATCTGGTTCCATCACTTCATGGCAAAATGGTGGAAACAGTGGCTGTCTTTATTTTTCTGGGCTCCAGAATCACTGCAGATGTTGACTGCAGCCATGAAATTAAAAGACGCTTACTCTTTGGAAGAAAAGTTATGACCAACCTAGACAGCATATTAAAAAGCAGAGACATTAGTTTGTCAACAAAGGTCCGTCTAGTCAAGACTATGGTTTTTCCAGTGGTCATGTATGGATATGAGCATTGTACTATAAGGAAAGCTGAGCACCGAACAATTGATGCTTTTGCACTGTGGTGTTGGAGAAGACTCTTGTGAGTCCCTTGGACTGCAAGGAGATCCAACCAATCCATCCTAAAGGAGATCAGTCCTGGGTGTTCATTGGAAGGCCTGATGTTGAAGCTGAAACTCCAATACTTTGGCCACCAGATGCGAAGAGCTGACTCATTGGAAAAGACTCTGATGCTGGGAAAAATTGAGGGCAAGAGGAGAAGGGGACAACAGAGGATAAGATGGTTGGATGGCATCACAAAGTCAATGGACATGGGTTTAGGTGGACTCCTGGAGTTCGTGATAGACCGGGCGGCCTCGTGTGCTGCAGTTCATGGGGTCACATGGACACTACTGAGCAACTGAACTGAACTGAACTGAACTGAACTGATGCTGCCTAAGGAAGAAAAGTTATGACCAACCTAGATAGCATATTCAAAAGCAGAGATATCACTTTGCCGACTAAGGTCTGTCTAGTCAAGGCTATGGTTTTTCCAGTGGTCATGTATGGATGTGAGAGTTGGACTGTGAAGAAGGCTGAGCACCAAAGAATTGAGGCTTTTGAACTGTGGTGTTGGAGAAGACTCTTGAGAGTCCCTTGGACTGCAAGGAGATCCAACCAGTCCATTCTAAAGGAGATCAGCCCTGGGATTTCTTTGGAAGGAATGATGCTAAAGCTGAAACTCCAGTACTTTGGCCACTTCATGAGAAGAGTTGACTCACTGGAAAAGACTCTGATGCTGGGAGGGATTGGGGGCAGGAGGAGAAGGGGATGACAGAGGATGAGATTGCTGGATGGCATCACTGACTCGACGGACATGAGTCTGAGTGAACTCCGGGAGTTGGTGATGGACAGGGAGGCCTGGCGTGCTGTGATTCATGGGGTCGCAAAGAGTCGGACACGACTGAGTGACTGAACTGAAGGCCCACTTTTTTTGCATACCAGGATGTCTGGCTCTAATTTGATGATCACACCATCGTGATTATCTGGGCCATAAAGATCCTTTTTGTATAGTTCTTCTGTGTATTATGACCACCTTTTAAAAATATCTTCTGCTTCTTAGGTCCATACTGTTTCTGTCTTTTATTGAGCCCATCTTTGCATGAAATGTTCCTTTGGTATCTCTAATTTTCTTCATGAAATCTCTTGTCTTTCCCATTCTATTGTTTTTCTCTATTTTTTTGCATAGATCTCTTATCTCTCCTTGCTATTCTTTGGAACTCTACTTTCAAATGGTTATATCTTTACTTTTCTCCTTTGCTTTTCATTTCTCTTATATTCACAGCTATTTGTAAGGCCTCCTCAGGCAGCCATTTTGCCTTTCTGCTGAAATGCAGTACTTAGGTGCGATCTCAAAATCTATAGAATGATCAGTTTGTTTCCAAAGCAAACCGTTCAATGTCACCTTAAGACCCAAGCACTGATGCTCAAGAAGCTGAAGTTTACCAGCTCTATGGAGACCTACAATACCTTCTAGAACTAACATCAAAAAGATGTCATTATATGTATATTAGAATGCAGAAGTAGGAAGTCAAGAGATGCTCAGTATTACAAGCATGTTTGCCCTTGAAGTACAAAATGAAGCAGGGTAAGGGCTAACAGTTTTGTCAAGAAAACACATTGGTCATAGCAAACACCCTTTTCAAACAACCCAAAAGATGATTCTACACATGGATATCACAAGATGGTCAATAATGAAATCAAATTGACTATATTCTTTGAAGCCAAAGATGGAGAAGCTCTACTGTCAGTTAAACAAGACTGGGAGATGATTGTGGCTCATATCATGCATTGAAAAATAAAGGCTTAAATACTTTTTCCCCATACTTTGAAGAAAGTATGGAAAACTACTAGGCCATTCAAGTTTGACTTAAATATAATCCCTTATGATTATACAGTGGAGGTGACAAATAGTTTCAAGGGACTAGATCTGATAGAAAGAGTGTCTGATGAATTATGGATAGAAATTCATAACATTGCACAGGAAGCAAAACCAAAACCATTCCAAAGAAAAAGAAATGCAAGAAGGCAAAGTGTTGTCTGAGGAGGCTTTACAAATAACTGAGAAAAGAAGAGACATGAAATGCAAAAGAGAAAGGCAAAGATATACCCAAATGATTGCAGAGTTCCAGAGAATGGAAAGGAGAAATAAGAAGGCCTTAAATGAACAATGAAAAGAAATAGAGGAAAAATACAACGGGAAAGACTAAAGATCTCTTTAAGATAGTTGGAGATATCAAGGCAACGTTTTATGTAAGGATGGGCATGATAAAGGATGCTAAGGACCTAACAGAAGCAGAAGAGATTAAGAAGAGGTGACAAGAATACACAGAGAATACAAGAAAAGTCTTAATGACTTGGGTAACCACAATTCCTGGTCACTAACCTAGAGCCAGACATCCTGAAGTATGAAATCAAGTGGGCCTTAGGAAGGATTATGATGAACAAAGCTAGAGATGGTGATGAAATTCCAACTGATCTATTTAAAGTCCTAAAAGATAATGTTGTTAAAGTACTCCATCCAACATGTCAGTGAACCTGGAAAACTAAGCAGTGGCTACAGGACTAGAAAAGGTTATTTTTCATTCCAATCCCAAAGAAGGATAATGCCAAAGAATGTTCCAACTACCATACAAGTATGCTCATTTTGACTTGCTAGCAAGGTTATGTTCAAAATCCTTCAAGTTAGCTTCAGCAATACATGAACTGAGAACTTCCAGATACAAAAGCTGGGTTTCAAACAGCAGAGGAACCAGAGATCAAATTGCCAATATTGTTGGATCATAGAGAAAGCAAGGGAGTTCCAGAAAAACATCTACTTCTGCATGATTAACTATGTTAAAGCATTTGACTGTGTGGATTATAACAAACTGTGGAAAATATGTAAAGAGATGGGAGAACCAGACCACCTTACCTGCCTCCTGAGAAACCTGTACAAGGGTCAAGCAGCAACAGTTAGAGTCAGACATGGACCTCTGACTGGCTGAAAATTGGGAAAGAAGTATAATAGGGCTGTATATTGCCATCCTGATCATTTAACTTACAGAATACATCATGTGAAATGTCAGGATGGATGAATCAAGATTGCTGGGGAGAAATATCAGCGATCTCAGATATGCAGATGATATCACTGTAATGGCAGATTGTCAAGAGGTACTAAAGAGGCTTTTGATTAGGGTGAAAAAAGAGAGTGAAAAAAACTGACTTGAAACTCAACATTAAAAAACACTAAGATCATGGCATTCAGTCCCATCACCTAATGGCAAATAGAAGGGGGAAAAGTGGAAACAGTGACAGATTTTATTTTCTTGGGTTCCAAAATCACTGCAGATGGTGACTGCAGTCATGAAACTAAAAGATGTTCCTTGGAAGAAAAGCTATGACATACTTAGACAACGTATTGAAAAGCAGAGACATCACTTTATCAACAAAGGTCCATATAGTCAAAGCTATGGTTTTTCATTGGAAAAACCACACATCATGTGCAGATGTGAGAGTTGGATCATAAAGAAGGCTGAGTTCCAAAAAATTAATACTTTCAAACTGTGGTGCTTGAGGAGACTCTTGAGAGTCCCTCCTAGTGCAAGGAGATGAAATCAATCAATCCTAAAAGAAATCAACCTTGAATTTTCATTGGAAGGACTGTTGATGAAGCTAAGCTCCAATATTTTGGCAACCTGATTTGACAAGCTGACTGGAAAAGACTCTGATGTTGAGAAAGATTGAAAGCAGAAGGAGAAGTGGGTGGCAGAGGATGGGATGGTTAGATAGCATCACCAATTTAATGGACATGAATTTGAGCAAACTCTGGGAAATAGTGGAGAGAGAAGCTTGGTGTGTTGCAGTCCATGGGTCACAAAGAGTTGGATACAATTTAGTGACTGAATAACCACACAGCTGACTTTAATAACCCATTTTCAAAACAGATAAATAATCTAGACAAAAAGTCTAAGAAAACATCGGATTTAACATTATAGAACAAAAAGACCTAATAAATATATACAGGACATTCTATCTAGCAACTTCAGAATATACATTCTTTTAAGCACACATGAAATATTCTCCAGGATAAATTATGTGTTAGGTCACACACACACAAAAAAAGAGATTATTAAGTTTATCATGTGTCTTTTCCAACTACAGTAGTATGAAACTAGAAATTAATAACAGAAAAATGTTGGAAAATTCACAAATATGTGGAAATTAAACAACAAACTCTTGAACAACTAATGGGTTGAAAAGGAAATAAAAATTCATAAAGGAGATAAAATTAAAATAATCAAGGCAAATGAAAATGGAAACACAACATATCCAAACTTATGTGGTGAAGCAACAGCTGTTCTAAGACTGAATAGCAATAAGTGCCTATATTAAGAAAAAAGAAAGATCTCAAGTAATCCAACTTTACAGGTCAAAAGTAGAAAAAGAACAAACTAAGCTCCAAGTTATCTGAAGTCAGCAAATAATAAAGATCAGAGAAGAAATAAATGAAATAGAAACTAGACAAAACAATATAAATATTTTAAGTTGGTTTTTGGAAAAGATAAATACTGTTGACAAACCTGTAGCTAGACTACATAAGAAAAGAAGAAACAGAAATAAAATTATAAATGAATGAGCAGACATTGCTGCGTGAACTAACTTTTTGTTTGAGGGAACAGAAACCTCTAAAATCTCAAGAGGACTGACTACTGCATAGCATACTATTATAGTTCCTTATGGTTCAGTGAACAATATTAAGTCAGCTTTGGGAATAGGAATATTATGTAAATCAGACCAAGGTCCAATATCCATATCAATGGCTGTGACACAGTCATATTCAACCTGTTTTGTCAGGATAAGGCAACATTGTAGCTGGGTTAATGAGGCTACACTTGCAAAGAATTGTATTTGAATTAGAAGATAAGACTTGTTCATAACTAGACTGGCAGAAAATTGAGAAATGAATCTTAAAAACTTGTAAAATAGTAACATCATGAGGTATTTATAAGTAAATTAAGTGTCCCAAGGTTAAAGCCTAAGTCTTTTAATCAGGGAGTTCTTGCTATAATGCCTTGTAAATACCTTTACATTCCCAGAGCAACAAATCCAATAACACAGAAAAGTAAGAAATATGCCTAAAACCAAGGCCTAATTTTTAATAAGCTCACTATTAGAAGCACCCTGAATCTTATTACAGAGAATGTAGAAAGTCTTATTAAAGTTAAAAACTAACACAGAAAGAGAAACATCTATTCTAAGAATGTGAAAGGCTTCTTTTATTTGTACTAAAATTTTGTTATTTCATATAACATACCATGAGAGGCTTAGGCTTAAAAGGCAAGTATCCATAAACAACTCTCAAAATCAATGGAGGTATGTGTGTGTGTGTGTGTGTGTGTGTGACATTGTTTCATTTGTATATTTAGGCTGAGTTCAGGATGTAACTATCTTCTGTCTGCTGGCCTATTGCATATATGCAATGCAATTGGAGCTATATACATGTCAAATGACTTCAGTTTGATAATGCTGTGACATATTCAGGAAGACGTTGTGTCTTGGGAGACTAAGAAATTTAGTAAAGCTAAGTATCTTCTTAGTTAGCATGCAAGCAGCTATCAGTAAATCAACCAGTTTGAATTAGTTTGGAGCCTCAAGACAGAGGTAATTATTAAGTTTTTTTTTTTTGTAAATACCTAGAGAATACAGTAAATGAATCTTCGAATGTCTGTGGAATCAACTGCCACAAGTATTGAAAGCCTACATAGGTAAACGTAAATATGAACATTAACTCTTTATCTAAAGGTAAAGATGGTATGGGGAGGGAGGCAGGAGGGGGTTCAGGATGGGGAACACGTGTATACCTGTGGTGGATACATGTTGATGTATGGAAAAACAAACACAATATTGTAAAGTAATTAACCTCCAATTAAAATAAATAAATTTATTAAAAAAATAAAGGTAAAGACAAGAAAGCTGAACATAGTAAATAGACTACATAAAGATAATTAGCCAACTCAGACACAGAGGTTAAGAAAGTAGCAAGATTGGATAGCATAGGCATCAGACCAATTATGACTTATTTATTGCTCTCATCATGGACAGTTCTATAAACAGATAGATCTCCTTGTCAAATCTCTTCCTTATAGTAATAAATAAAGGAATTATAAGATAAATATCCTTTTTTATTATGCTCCATTTTTATATTTCTCTACTGGTTTTATACGTTTTATTTGACCTAGAAGCAGAGAATATGTTTTATACACTGGCATGTATTTTCTTTAATGTAAGCTGTACCAAGATTCATCCCTTTTTATTAAATGGATAGAATTTTTCTATCCATAAATACAGATTTTCTATAATTTGGTTGTACTTTTTCAACACTGGGTAAGACTGCTGTTTTCCCATAGCCCACTTTTGCTTCTGAAAGCAGATATTTATCAACCTGGATGCCTTGCATCCCAGGTGCTCCAAAACACTCTATCCAAAATATAGACTATCATACCCCTTAGTTACATAGCAGGTCCCTTTCTGATATCATCAAGCACATCAACAGACAAGATATATACTTCAGAAGTATATAAGCTTGCATGGGAATCTCAGAGGAGAAAGAATGGTACAGGGAGGGAGGTAGGAGGGGGTTCAGGATGGGGAACATGTGTATACCTGTGGTGGATTCATGTTGATGTATGGCAAAACCAATACAATAGTGCAAAGTAATTAACCTCCAATTAAAATAAATAAATTTATATTAAAAAGAATAAGTATAAAGTCATCCAGAAACACCCATATCATGGATGTTTTTTCTGGATTAGGGTAAAACAAGAAAGGTAGTAAAATTGCAGAATTCATGGCTTCAGTATCTACAAGAAAGGACTGGAAACATTTAAGATGGAGAAAAGAAAAACAGACATGTAAGTTCATTTCATTCCCAGTTCTAAGGTTTTCGCATGATGTCGGTTTCGTCCATTGGTTTGCATCATTTACCCATTTTTTTCTGTTTGATTTCTTGGAGTAGGGGAAGATCCTCTTGAGGAAGTGGTAAAGTTTCAGCCATAGGTTGTATCCCTTGCATCTTCCTCAGTCTCTTCCAGCATTACTTTTTCTAATATCTTGACTTTTCAATAGGGAATTAGTAACTTTTTCCTCAGGTATGCCTTTTCATTTGTTGGGATCTCCAGAAAATATTGTGTTTCTTTGTAGATAATTATAACTAGGCAGCTAAACTGCACTATTAAGTTTCTTTATGGCTTACTTTCCTACATGCTTTCTCAAAGCCAGATTGTAGCTACCAGTATATGAGAAACTTCATTCTTGCCATCAACTTACTTTTTCTTCCTACTTATATTTGAATTCCTAGCAATGAAAGTGTCATAAAAATGGAGAGGCTTAATGTCTATTCTGATATTTACATAGATTTATATATGTAGACTTAGAAAATGCCTCAGAGAACGGTGATGAAAAACAATGAAGGAGTCAATTTCTAAGTACATCATTTAGCTTTTCCCAGTTTACCTTCTGCAGAAAGTTTTCAAGGAATCTTTTCAGTAGTCCCTTTTCTTAGGTTTCCAAGGTACAAAGAACAGAATAGCCTAAGCTGTTGAAGGAAGAGTACAGGATTCCTGAGGACTTCAGCACCCTCGATAGAGATTACCAATTTGCCTTCATTGTGCCTGTTTCATTAGTTGAAGAAAGTCAACTAGAGGCAGCAATTTGTGTGGTAGCCAGTACGCAAGACCAGGTATAGGACTGTAAACTGAAAGCACAGTGAAAGGCACCTTGGCAAATTCTGTGGATCTCTTCAGAGCTTGAGGGAAAAGGGCAAATGGATCCTCACCATTTTCAGTTCTTCCAGCAGGCTTATTCCCTTTGTTCCAGGTAACTAGGTGACCACTGTCTAACCTGATACTTTCATTATACAGCTCAGTCTTCACAAAAATTTTCAAGGACCCCTTACTCTTTTGCTCTTCGTCATATCTGCTTCCATAGCTTTATTTTGCACAGCCTAGAACACTCCTACATCTGTTCCCAAGAATGGCACCTATGCTGGGGATTAGCATAATGGCACAAGCCATGGTGCTCTCCTTATATATTTGCTTGATTCTGAAAGTCTAACCAGAGTTAGTATTCTTTAAAACCTGTGCAGAGTAGACTGGGGTTTGGGTACATTCAGTGAAGTTACTCTGTGTAGCTTTCATGTGTCACTTGTATAGCGGGACAGAAAGAAAGTCATCTTTCTCAAGTGTCTGCCTATGATGAGGGAGACCTGGGTTTGATCCCTGGGTCAGGAAGATCCCCTGGAGAAGGAAATGGCAACCCACTCCAATACTCTTGCCTGGAGAATCCTATGGACGGAGGAGCCTGGTGAGCTACAGTCCACGGGATCGCAGAGTCGGACACGACTGAGCGACTTCAACAGGACAGCAGTAGGGCAGTAGTCAAAGGAAAACTGTATTTCACGGGTATTATTCCTAAAAAGTAAATAGGATATCAAGAAGTTTCTAATTATACTGATTTTACATAATAGGAGAACAATTATCTGGATCACAAAGATTCACAATTGCCAGGATCTTTGAATAGATAACAGTCCAAAATGATCAACAATTAAAAACCACACATTAAAAACTTGAAATAATATAACAGGTTTGAATTTATTTACTTGGATATTTAGAATAAAGCAATTATTGCATCACATAAATGATTTTGATGAATTATAAAACTTCCACAAATTCCAATAAAGCACTCAGGTGAAAAGTGAAATTCTTGTGATGAGGATCCCATTATATAATATGGGAAATATTATGCAAATACACTTTGCATTTACGAAATGCAGTTTAATTCAGCTAGTGTGCACACAATATAAAAAAAGAGTTGAAAAATAATTTTTAAAAATATGAGAATAAACCACCCAAATCTGATTAATATAAAAGAAACAATTGCTTGCCCAGAAGGAGACAGAAAGAAGTGGAAAAAACTTGTTTCCCATATGGGCTTTATTATCTGAAGCCTATGAATAGAGTTCCTATTACAGTGAAGTTGTAGTGAAGGTCTGGAATGCCAGATCACTTTATCTGCCTGCTGAGAAACCTGTATGCAGGTCAAGAAGCAACAGTTAGAATGGGACATAGAACAACAGACTGTTTCCAAATAGGAAAAGGAGTATGTCAAGGCCGTATATTGTCACCCTGCTTATTTAACTTATATGCAGAGTACATCATGTGAAATACCAGGCAGGATGAACCACAAACTGAGATCCAGACTGCTGGGAGAAATATCAATAACTTCAAATATGAAGATGAGACAACTTTTATGGCAGAAAGTGAAGAGGAACTAAAGAGCCTCTTGATGAAAGTGAAAAAGGCTAAGATCATGGCATCCAGTCCCATCACTTCATGGCAAATAGATGGGGAAACAATGGAAATAGTGAGAGACTTTATTTTCTTGGGCTCTAAAATCACTACAGATGGTTAATGCAGCCATGAAATTAAAAGACACTTGCTCCTTGGAAGAAAAGCTATGACCAACTTAGACAGCATATTAAAAGCAGAGACATTACTTTGCTGACAAAGTTCTGTATAGTCCAAGGTATGGTTTTCCCAGTAGTCATGTATGGATGTGAGTTGGACTATAAAGAAGGCTGAGCACTTTAGAATTGATGCTTTTGAACTGTGGTGTTGGAGAAGACTCTTGAGAGTCCCTTGGACTGCAAGGAGATCATGCCAATCAATCCTAAAGGAAGTCAACCCTGATTATTCACTGGAAGGACTGATGATGAAGCTCCAATACTTTGGCAATCTGATGCAAAGAGCTGACTCATTAGAAAAGACCCTGATGCTGGGAAAGATTGAAGGCAGGAGGAAAAGGGGATGACACAGGATGAAATGGTTGGATGGCATCACTGACTCAATGGACATGAGTTTGAGCAAGCTCCAGGAGATGGTGAAGAACAGGGAAGCCCAGTGTGCTGCAGTCCACCGAGTCGTGAAGAGTCGGACATGACTGAGTGACTGAACAACATTAACAGTGAAGCTAAGAACTCTCACTCGCATTTCATAATTCAGGATTTCCACCTCTGCTAGGCTCCAGAGTAATTTCATCAAGCATGATTTTTAGGCAACGACATCTCAAGACAAAACTCCCTCATTCACTAAAACTAGAGCACCATCCATACTGACACAGGCTTTATTCTGTAATTTCTTACTAGGGATAGCGTCCTTAAATTCTCGGTTCCAAGTAGACTGGAGATCTGAGAGATTCAGTGTAGGACAACTGGGTAGCCCAGGGAAGTGGGCTAAAGGATCTTCTTCCCCGTTTATATTTGTGTATGAGGACAGACAGGGCAGTTTTCAAAGAATGTGTATTTCATGTTTGCATTGCTCGTGTTCTGCGGTGATTTATATAGGAAGGATATTACTCAAACAGGGAGGGGCACATTCCCTTATACATAGCCAGTGATTCATCAGTCAAATTGATGTAAATAATATACTTTTGCCTCAAGAAACCTGTCAGAAATCTTTATGCAGATTTAAAATCTATTACTAGCCAGTTCTTGGCTGTCTCTTCCAGGAAGCCAGAGCAGAAAAGCAATGGCATCATTAATAGCATGGATTTTCTACTTAAAATAAATCTAATGAAGCCACATGATAATAAGAAGCTAGATATCAGTATAAGGGTACTTATGATTTTATTGTCTCACTTATCATGGGCAAAGTATATAGCTGGATTTCAAACTTCTGGCTGCAGTTGCCATGGTCCTTCAATTGTGAGTTCATTTATGATCCCACAAATATCACACCTTAGCAAACTCAAAACAATCTAACAAATAAAATTTGTCTATATGTGATTTTAGATGTAACCAGATAATGCACCAAAGAAATAATACTAGTAAGTGATAAGACTTATCAAATTTAATCAAAGCAAAGCTCATGTATGAGTCACTCATAAAAAGAATTAGCCATAATAAAATCCACAGTTCCTTAAAGAACTAACCCCCAAATCTTAGACATTTGTCTCTATTAATCCAAAGATATATTAGGAATTATAGCCCTCTGTAATCACTGAAGAAAGGGAGGGTCCAGATTAATTTTCATTTTTGGTAATTCTCATTTTGCTTGTACTTCATAGCTGTTGCTACTGTAGATTCTTTTTTTCAATCCATCTCTGAAAATTGTAGATGAGTTCTGCCTGTGCTAAAGAAAATTTTAACTTAGCTCTGTAGTTTGCTGTTCCACACTGTGCAGATACTTATTATCTAGGCTTGTGCAGCCCAGATTTTGGTAAAGCAGCATTGTATTTATTAGTTCAGCTCCAACAAATGTGGTCATTCCATGTATGAGCCCCTGTTGAGGTTCTTTTTCCCTCCTCTACCATGTTAGCCTCTCCATTTTATTTCTCATGACCTATCTGTTGTTTAATGGTGTGCATGTTTTGAGGTGAACTTATTCTTTCAACTCTTGATGGGTACTCTGCTTTCAGTTTTTGCCATTAGAAATGGTGCTACTATAAGTACTCACATGTTTGTACTTTAGAGCAAATGTTTACAAATTTTTCTTATACCTGGGATTGTTTATGGACACAGTCTAAGAGTATTCTAAATAGACATATAGCTTCATTTAAAAATTTTTCTATATGCTGGTGAACATTTATTGATTGAATATTCTTTTCTCTCATGGCTAACGACCTCAAGCACCTTTTCACATGTTTATTAGCCATTTGGATATCCTCCTTTGTGATGTGCTTGTTTAAATGTCTTCTTTCTCACTTCTTGACATATACAAGTTTATTTATGTATAATGATCTTTTATTGAATATACATTTTGATAAACAAAAGTTTTAATTTGGATAAACAGAAGTTTTCATTTTGATGCAAGCCAATTTATCAATTTTTCAGTTTATCAATAGTTTATCAATAGTTCATTTCAGTCGCTCAGTCGTGTCCGACTCTTTGTGACCCCGTTTATAGTTAGTGCTAGTTATTCAATTATAAGTTTTTGCATTCATCCGAATCATGATACTGCTCTCCTAAGTTATGTTCAAAAATCTTTATGGTTTTGTTTTTCATGTATGTCTACATTATGTCTAGAAATTGGAAAATGGGCTCAAGTTTTTTCATTTTTTCCTCATTATGCAGCAGAGGCACCTTTATTATTAAGTAACCACACATTTCTTGATCTGTTTGTGAAGACTATTTTTTTCTCATTAAACTAGTTTTCTGCCTTTTGTCACTACACACAGTCTTAACTACTGTAACCACTTGAACTGCTTTGAAATTTTATAACAAGAAATTTTGTTCATTTTGATCAGGACAACGTTGGCTTTTCTTGGCTCTTTGCATTATATACACCTCACACCTGCATTATATATAATTTTTAAAATCAGGTGTCAATTTACAAAACTCCTAATGGGATTTGGATTTGGAATGCTAATACATTGAATATTTAAAATGAATATTTGGGGAGAATTAACATCTAAATATAATCAAATCTGCCAATCTGAATATATCTCTTCATTTGTGAGGTATTTCTTCTTTTCACTAATGTTTTGTAATGATATATGTCGATCTTTTCTTATGTAATTGCTATTTCTCATATTCTTGGAAATGTTGATTTAAAAATCTGTTTGTACTTTGATAAACACACTTCATTGTATTTATTTGCTTACATATACAGCAACTTTGCTAACTTAACTTCCTAATTTTAATTGCTTATTTCAAATCATTTGGGGATATAGCTATATAGATAGATAGAGATATATACTAACACACATATATATAGACACCATTTTGTTATCTGTAAATAATGGAATTTACATATACTTTCCATTTCTAATCCTTATCCACCTTTTATTCCTTTTGCATGACTTACTGCACTAAAACATCCAGTATAGTGTTGAATAGAAATGGTGATTGAAAATTTGTTTTATTCTCATTCAATAGGAGAAAAGCTTTCAATAGCTCCATTATTAAGCATTTAGCAATTGATTTATTTTGTAAATACTTATCTCATTAAGGAATTTTGTTAAATTCCCAGTTTTGATGAGATTCATGAGGAATAAGTTTTGTATTCATCAAATGCTTTTTATTTTTGAGATCAGTTCAGATTAGTTCAGTCACTCAGTCATGTCTGACTCTTTGAGACCCCATGAATTGCAGCACGCCAGGCCTCCCTGTCCATCACCAACTCCCGGAGTTCACTCAGATTCATGTCCATCAAGTCGGTGATGCCATCCAGCCATCTCATCCTCTGTTGTCCCCTTCTCCTCCTGCCCCCAATCCCTCCCAGCATCAGAGTCTTTTCCAATGAGTCAACTCTTTGCATGAGGTGGCCAAAGTATTGGAGTTTCAGCTTCAGCATCAGTCTTTCCAAAGAACACCCAGGACTGATCTTCTTTGGTGTTCACCTGATCCAATCCAGGTTGGATCTCCTTGCAGTCCAAGGGACTCTCAAGAGTCTTCTCCAACACCACAGTTCAAACACATCAATTCTTCAGCGATCAGCTTTCTTCACAGTCCAACTCTCACATCCATACAGGACCACTGGAAAAACCATAGCCTTGACTAGACAGACTTCTGTTGGCAAAGTAATATCTCTGCTTTTGAATATGCTATTGAGGTTGGTCATAACTTTCCTTCCAAGGAGTAAAAGTCTTTTAATTTCATGGCTGAAATCACCATCTGCAGTGACTTTGGAGCCCCCTCAAAATAAAGTCTGACACTGTTTCCACTGTTTCCCGATCTATTTCCCATGAAGTGATGGGACCAGATGCTATGATCTTATCATATATTTCCCCTCTGTTGTATTACTACAGTGAATTACACTGATTTTTAATTTCTTAAAATTAAACAATTTAGAATAGTTGTAGACTTGTTTTAAAAAGCTCTGAAAATAGCAGTTACTGAATATCTCACACCTCATTTCACAAACCATTACTAGTATGGTTTGTCATGCAATTAATTGATAATGGTACATTGTTACTGAGTCTATGCATTTTACAGATTTCCATTGTTTTTGCCTAATGATCTACTACTGTTCCATGATCCCATACTGGATGCTGTATTTTGATGTTATATCTACTTAGTATCCTCTTGACCATGACAGTTTCTCAGATTTTCCTTGTTTTGACAGTCCTCTCATTTTTAGAACTCAGTTCAGTTGCTCAGTCATGTCCAATTCTGCGACCCCATGGACTGCAGCACACCAGGCTTCCCTGTCCATCACCAGCTCCCAGAGCTTGCTCAAACTCATGTCCATTGAGTCAGTGATGCCATCCATTTCATCCTTTGTCGTCCCCCTCTCCTCCTGCCCTAAATCTTTCTCAGCATCAGGGTCTTTTGCAATGAGTCAGTTCTTCCCATCAAGTGGCCAAAGTATTGGTGCTTCAGCTTTAGCACCAGTCCTTCCAGTGAATACTTAGGGTTGATTTCCTTGAGGATTGACTGGTTTAATCTCCTTGCTATCCAAGGGACTCTCAAGAGTCTTCTCCAATACCACAGTTCAAAAGCATCTGTTCTTTGGCACATCAAGAACTGATTTGAGAACTAGTTAAGTGTTTGTAGAGTTGTCTCTCAAGTGGGATTTATCTAATTATTATCTCATGATTATACTGTAATTATGGGTTCTGGGAAAGAAGATCATTAAGTATCATTCTCATTCTGTCATAAAAGGTTACATTCTATCAATATGACTATATTAACCGTGATTACCTGGCTGAGATAGTGTTCATTAGGTTTCTCCACCATAAATTTGCTTTTCCTCCCACCTGCCACTTTCACACTGTATTCTTTGCAAGCAAGTCACTATGCATAAAACACACTTGAGGAATGAGGATTCATGTTGCACCTCCTTGAAGTCAAAGTATCTACAAAATTTGTTTTGAATTATTTTATATAAGAATTTTGTCTATTCTCCCAATGTATTTACTTGCTTTTTATATTAGTGTGAATTCATGGATAATTAGAAAGAGAAGCACTTCCTTACGTTCTGGTCCTCTAGGATGCTCCAGGCTCATCTTTAATATTCCCTGCCCCTTTATAGAATCAGGCTTCCCTGGTAGCTCAGCTGGTAAAGAATCTTCCTGAAATGCAGGAGATCTCAGTTTGATTCCTAGGTTGGGAAGATCCGCTGGAGAAGGGATAGGCTACCCACTCCAGGATTCTTGGGCTTCCCTGGTGGCTCTGGTAGTTCAGCTGGTAAAGAATCCACCTGCAATGCAGGAGACCTGGGTTTGATCCCTGGGTTGGGAAGATCCCCTGGAGAAGGGAAAGGGTACCCACTCTGGTATTCTGGCCTGGAAAATTCCATGAACTGCATAGTCCATGGGGTCACATAAGAGTTGGACATGATTAAACAACTTTCACTTCACTTCACAGAATCAACCATTTTTGAAAGGATCCATTTTTTTGAGACTAGTATTAGAAACCAAGCTATAGGTTTTAGGTGTGCCTTTCATTATTAGATTACCATTGTTTCTAGGCTTTCTCAACTGACAGATTAATGAAATATAGAAATATATACATATAAAGTAACTGTATATATGTATATAAATATTTATGTGTGTAACTACATATACATATATATATATATATGATACAGAATGTAAGTTAATAGTGATGCTTCCAATTCAAACCCATTATTACATGGATTACTCTAACCTCTTCTTGTCTATAGCTTTCTACTACAACAGCAAAAAGCCTTACACCATCTGCCAACCATTGACTTAATTCTAGTATGTATGTGTAGTGGTTTCAGAGTTGCTAATCCATACACTCATGAGAAACAACTTTATTAAGTATAGGACTGTATATAGTTGCTTTGCTTTTAGTCTTACAGATTGCACTAATTCCCTAGTCACTTGTTAGCATCTTTTCTTTACAACCCCATAGGTGAAATTGTTTCATACATTTGTAATACAGTAGATTCTCTTTTTACATTTTATATTCCAACCTGGGATCCCCCAACTCGTAGTTTAAAAAAATCATATATATTAAGGTTTACTCTTTGTGCTGTAAAGTTCTATGGGTTTTGCCAAATGCATAATGTCATATATATGCCATTACAGTATCATACAAGATAGATTCGGTTTGCTTTATCTGTTCAGCTCTTGCCCTCCCACTGACAACCATGTGTTTACTGTATCTTTAGTTTTGCCTTTCCCAGAATATCATATAAATGGAAGCATACCATATGTATTCAACCGACTTCTTTCACTTTGCAAAATGTATTCAAAGTTCATCTGTGTTTCTCTCTCTCTCTCTCTCATTGGTAAAGTGGATGTGCCACAGTGTTTTTAAGGATTAACTTCTTGGAGGATATCTTAGCTACTGCCAGTTTTTGGCAGTTACAAATAAAGCTGTTATATTCATGTGCTAGTTTTTGGGTGGACCTAAGTTTTTAACACATTTGGGTAAATACCTAGGAGCACAGTGGCTAAATGTAGACCATTTAGCTTTGTAACCACACTGTTTTCCAACATTGCTTTACCATTTTTCATTCTAGGCACCAATGAATGACAGTTTCTGTTGCTTGTATTTTCCACAAATAATTGACAGTCAGTTTTTTTAATTTTAGCCATTATCCTAGGTGTGTAGTAGTATTTTTTAATTTGCATTTCTGTAATGACAGATAATATATGGCATCTTTACATACCATCATCTGTATATTTCTCTGGTGGGGTGTCTATTAAGATTTTTTTGCCCATTTTAAATGGGCTGTTTTCTTTTGCTGAATTTTAAGAGTTTTTATCTATTTGGATTAGAGATCTTTATCAGATATGTGCTTTGAAAATGTACTCTCCCAATGTCTCCTGTCTTTCCATTAACTTATGTGTCTTTTGCCAGATCAGAGCTTTTACTTTTAATAAAGCTCAACTTTTTTTTCTTCATGGTTTTGTGCTTTTGGTGTTATATCACAAAACCCAAGGTCACATCGATTTTCTCCTATGTTTGCTTTGAGAAGTTTTATAGTTTTACATTTCACATCTAGTTCTATGATTTCAAGTTAATTTTTATGTAACATATAAGGGCTGTGTCTAGGTCCTTGTTATGCTTGTGGAATCCCATGTTCTAGCATCACTTATTGAAAAGACTATTTTTATGTAGTAAATTGCCTTTGACCTGTCAAAGATCAGGTAATTATAAATGTTATAAGTGTGTATCTACCTCTGGATCCTCTATTCTGTACTATTGATCTATGTCTATTTATTTGCCAATGCCATGCTATCTTGATTATGGTAGCTTATGCTAAGTGTTTCAAAATAAGGTAGTGTGAGTCCTCCAAACTTTTCTTCAGGATGTTGGTTAACTTTAGTTCTTTTGTCTTTTCACATAAACTTTAAAATCAGTTTACTGATATCTACAAAATAACTTTCTGGGGCTTTGAATAGGATTATATTGTATCCATAGGTAAAGCTGGGGAAAACTGACTTAATACTGAGTTTTCCAACTCATGAAAACAGAATAGCCATTATTTACATTTTCTTTGTTATCTTTTATCAGAAATTTGTACTTTCCCCATTTAAATACACAAAAGTATGTGCAATGAATACCTATTTTTTTAAATTGCAAATGTAAATGGGATTTAAAAAATTATTTATTTCAAACACCAATTGTTCATAATTGGTATACAGGAAACAATTGACTTTTTATATTAACTTATATTCATCTTTGTTATGCACATTTATCTCATTTAATTCCAGGAGGTTTTTGTTTAGCTTTATAGATTCTTTGGGATTCTTTACATATATACTCATGTCATCTCTGAATAAAGACAGTTTTTTCTCATTTTCAATCTATACGCCTCTTAATACTTTTTATCTTATTGAATTAGCTAAGACTTCCAGTATGATGTACAGAAGTGGTGCAAGAAGACATCCTTGTCTTTCTTCTGAAATTAGCAGAAATACTCTCATCAAAAAAAAAAAATGTTAGCTACAGGGCTTTTTGTAGGTGTCCTTTACCAAACTGAGAGAATTTCCCTGCACTACTAATTTACTGAGAGTTTTTATCTTAAATGAATATTGGATTTTGTCAAAAGTTTTTGTAGCATATGGCTATATGTTTTCTTTTGTAGCCTTTGGATGTGATGGATTATATCGATTGATTTTTGAATGTTGGAATACTTGGAATAAATTTCACTTGGTTGTGTACATTTTTCCCTATATATTATTGGATTTAATTTGCTAATTTCTTTAGGATACTCATGACATATATTGGTCTGTAATGTCCAATTTCTTGTGATGTCTTCATCTGATTATGGTGTTAGGGGAATAATGGTTTAACGCAGTGAATTAGCAAGTGACTCTCTTCTTTATAGTGCTTCCCAAGTGGCAATAGTGGTAAAGAACCTGCCTGCCAATGCAGGAGACATAAGAGATGAGAGTTCAGTCCCTGGGTCTCGAAGATCCCCTGGAGGAGGAAATGGCCACCCATTCCAGTCTTCTTGCCTGGAGAGTCCATGGACAGAGGAGCCTGGCAGGCTACAGTCCACAGGTCTCACAGAGTCAGACAGGACTGAGACGACAGCATGCATCCCCCTTCCATTTTCTGGAGGCAGTGGTGGAGGGTTGATACTGTTTCTTCCCTAAATGTTTGGCAAAATAAACCAGCAAAACTATCTGGGCTTGGTGTTTTCTTTTTTAAAGCTATTAACTGTTAATTCCATTAATAGACATAGGGCTATTTAGAATATGTTTTTCCTTGTATGACAAACTACCAAAACTGTTTTATTTCATCGAAGTTATCCAGTTGGGAGCATAAGAGTTGAGGGTATTCTGTTATTATGCTTTCACTATCCTTAGAATCAGAACTGATTGTTCTTTTATTTCTATTATTAGTCATTTGTATCTTTTTTCCCCTTTCCTTAGACTCAGTAGAATTTTTGCAATTTTATTGGCCTTTTAAAAGAACTACCTCTTGTTTCTCTATTGTTTTTCTGTTCTTAATTTTACTGACTTCTGTTCTAACTGCTGTTATCAATATTCTTCTATTTTCTTTAGGCTTAAATTGTTCTTTTTCTAAGGTAATAAGTTAAGATTATTGGTTTAGGTCTTTTAAATTTTCTAATGTATAAATGTAGATTTTTTTTTCCTGTGATGCTTTAGCTGCATCTGATAAATTATGGTAATAGTTTCATTTTTACTTTGCTCAAAATATAAAAAAATATTTTCTAATGTTCCTTGATGTATCTGTTATTTTGAATTGTTTAATGCAAATATTTGGGGATTTCCCAGCTATATTTTTATCAACTACCAGTTTTATTTCATTGTTGCTTTGTATAGCTTCTAATCTTTTACATTTGTTAACATATGTTTTATGGAACATAATACGACCTATTTCAGTCACTATTTCATATGACCTTTAGAAGAATGTGTGTTCTCCTTCATGGATGGAATAGTCTGTAAGTATCAAACAAATTTGACAGTGCTCTTTTGATCATCTATATCTCATTGTTCTGCCTGTTTGATCAGCTACTGTCAGAGAGCTGCTGAAGTCTCCGACTGTAATGGTTGATCTGCTCATTTCCGCTTTGGGCTCCTTCCACTTCTGCCTGTCTTGATGCTCTGTTGTTAGGGGCACACACACACACTCATGACTGTTATGTCTTCTCTAAGAATGGATTCTTTAATATTGAATAATCTTCATGCGTGATAATCTCCCTTGTTCTGAATCTTTGTCTGAAATCAATGCTATCTTTTGATTAGATTTTGCACGATATATGTTTCTTAATAATTTTCCTGAAAGGTTCCTCAATACCTTTATTGACCTAAATCTTTAATTTTAAAATAGGTTTCTTGTAGACAACATTTAGTTGAGGTTTTTGGTTTTTTTTCAAATTCATTCTGGCATCCTTGTACTTTAAACCTTCACATTTAAAATAATTATTAATACTACCAATTAATACCTATCAATTTGTAACTGTTTCCTAGTCATTGAATATTGTTTCTTCCCCTCATTTTACTGCATTCTCCACTTTTAGTTGATTTTTACATGATTCCATTTTATCTCCTCTTTTAACATATCGATTATTTTTTTTTACTTTTTACTGGTTTCTCTAGAACTTATAATAAAATTTTTCAACTCATCCAAACTCACTTTACAAATTACACTACACCACTTCACATGTAGTACAGGTCCCTTCGATTAGAGTATTATCAATTTCTCTTTCCCATCTCTTGTGACATTAATATCATTTGTTTCACTATCCAAATGACGTAATCAACCAGCATTTTATAGCTATTATTACTTTAGGCATTTTAAGATTTAAGAATAATGGGACTAATAATTTTATTTTACCTCATTTATTCTCCAACGCTCTTTTTTAATGGCAATCCAAGTTTTAGACCTGTACAATTCTCCTTCCTAAAGAACTTCTATCATTTCTTGTGCACCACGTCTGTCGGTAAGAATTTCCTCATTTTTGGTTTGTCTCAGAGTATATATATCTCCTTTATTTTTGAAGAATAATCTTGTTCTAGGTCAATATTTCTTTCCTGCAACATTTTAAATATTTCATATCATGTTCTCTTAACTTTGTCTCTGATAAGTCCACTGTAATTGTTCTAGGTCAGTATTTCTTTCCTGCAACATTTTAAATATTTCATATCATGTTCTCTTAACTTTGTTTCTGATAAGTCCACTGTAATTCTCTATAGTTAATGCACTGTGGGTATTTTTCTAACGTCTTTCAAGATTTTCTCTTTGTCTTTGGTTTCCTTCAATTGAGGGCTTCCCTGATAGCTGTTTGTAAAGAATCGGCCTGCAATGCAGGAGACCCGGGTTGGATTCCTGAGTTGGGAAGATCCACTGGAGAAGGGATAGGTTCCAGTATTCCTGGGCTGCCCTTGTGGTTCAGCTGGTAAAGAATCCACCTGCATGTGGGAGACCTGGGTTCAATCCCTGGGTTGGGAAGATTCCCTGGAGAAGGGAGAGGCTACCCACTCCAGTATTCTGGCCTGGAGAATCCCATGGACTGTATAGTCAATGGAGTCACAGAGTTGGACACGAATGAGTGACTTTCACTTTCTTTCAATAGGTTATGCCTAGGTTTTAATGTTGTTAGCTTGCTTGTGTGTGTGTGCTTTGCATTTTTTCCTGCTTTGTGTTCTCTAAATTCCCACACTTGTGATTTAATGTTTTTCATTCATTTTGAAACATCCTTGACCATTATTACTTTGAAAATTTCTTCTGCTCTCTCTTCTCATTCTGGGATTCCAGTTATGTGTATTTCACTTTTTAAACTTGACAGTTCTTGGATGGTTATTTTTCTCTTTGTATTTCATTTTGTGAAATTTCTATTGGATTGTTTTCAATAGCATTGTTTTTCTTAATTGTGTTGAATCTAGTGATGTCTATTGAAGTCATTCTTCATTTATTTTTTTGTAGCATTTCCTTTTGATTCTTATAGTTTTTATTTCTCTGCTTATATAATCTATTCTTGCATGACATCTTCTTTTTCCCTGAGAGCTCTTAACATATGAATCACAGTTATCTTAAATTCCCCATTTGATAATTTCAACATCTGTTTCCTGAGTCTGGTTTGCTGATTGTTTTCTCTTTCATACTGCATTTTTCTTGCTCTGTAACATGCACTATAGTTTTTTTGAGTTGTGTCTGGTATTTAGAATTGAGGTAAATAAGCCTTTGGTGTGAAATTTGTTGTAATCTAACTAGGAGTTGTGTTCTGTTTAATGTTTGTATTCCTAGAGGTATCAGAAGTGTTAAATTACTTCAGTGTGCTTTTGTCTCCTCTCTTGACTATGGGTTTCCCTAAGTACTTCTGAAAGAGCTGTTGTCTTGAAGCTCTTTCAACTGTATCCACTGTTATTATAGTGAAGCTAATTGGTGGGTTGGTTAGCCTGTGGGGTAATTGAGTGATCCACAACAGTTTTGAATAAGTCTCTGGTTCTGTTTGCCTATGTCTTAGGATTGTGGCCTTTGTGTCTCTTCAGTTGCATAGTTCTTTTTCTCCTTGTCTCCTACACTTTTCCCTGACTCTAGTGTTCCCAATCTATTTACCTGAAGCACTGACTGCTATTGACAATTGTGTGTGTGTGTGTATTTTCTGACTGGTAAGACTGAATGGCTATAATAGGCCAGAGTTAGAGGAATGCCCTTCCCTCAAGTTTCCAGGTCTTGGTTATGGAAAATTCTTTGGGTTTACTTTACAAGGATCACTCTCCTCCATCATCCTAGTTCCAGAGTCATAAGGGTGTCTTTTTTTTTTCTCTCAAATCCTTATCATAAGAAACATGTGAGGTTCTTGTAGGTAAAGCCCACAAAAGTGTAACAGTTTCCAGAAGTTTCTCCCTTTCACTTTATTCTACATTCAGCCCATCTCTTCATCTAAATTGCAGTTAAATTTTCCTACCAATTTGTAGCTTCTGTTTCAACTAGCAGATCTCACCTGTATCTCAATGGATTTCTGTCTCTCCAGATTTTGGGGTGGCAGTTTTCCCTGCAGCTTCAGGCCTCTGATGGATCCAAGGAAATAATTGATTTTTCTCGGTTTTCCTACCTTTATCTTGCTGTAAGTACAGAAATAATGACTTCTTATCCCTTCATATTTCAGAGTTGAAACCAGAAGTCTTATTATTTTTTTAATGTAAAAAGAAACTTTTTCTAAGTAAGTCCCAAATGGTTCTGATGTATTAGTTTTGACATATTTTATGCAATGTGGTTTACTAATATTATATTTAGGATGTTTGTATCTTTCTTCATAGTAGTCATATTGTATAAATTCATTTTAAACACTGTTATCAGGTTTAGTTAAGCTATTCTGAGAAAACGGGAATTAATACTATATTTTTTTCCTTAAATACTTGTAAAAATCTACTGGTAAGAATATTCATGACTGGAGTAGTCTTGTTTGGAAGGATTTTCAGTTTGGATTCAGTATCTTTAACAGATATAGGACAATTTATACTTTTATTCTTGTGATTTTTTTTTCAATAGCTGTGTTCTTAAGGAACTTTTTTCCATTTCATTGATACAGCTGACCCTTGAATAACATGATTTCAACTGTGTAGATCCATTTATTAAACAAATTGTTTTCAACAAGTATGTACGACAGGATCTGGTTGAGACTGTGAATATGGATCCTTGGATGCAGAACTACAGACACAGAGTGGTGACTGTAAAGTTATATACAGATTTTCAGCTGGGGAGGGAAGACATTTGTACCTCTAATTCATGATGTTCAATGATCAACCATATTTTTTAAATGGTTGGCAAATTATTTACTTTTCAAATGCTATTGATATTTAAAATTTTAATTTAGAAAAATTAAAATTATCTACAAAGGCAAATAAGAGTATTTAAATGACAATGAACTTTATGTTCTCACGTTTATGTTTTTAGGTTTGGATGGTGAAATTTTAAAAAATGTCACATTTGCCAGAAGGACCTCATCCACATGTACAAAAATGCTGCAAATTCTACCTTTCCTGATAAAATTACCCGCTGCTCAGGAAGCTGCAAAAGTTTTTAAAACTGTTTTTTAACTATATCTTTACATTTAGCAAACACTACTAGAACTATCTACTCTCCAATCTTTCCAATCATCTCTATTTAGGTTTGATCAAATCAATCCATCCAGTCAACGTCATTTTTGCTTTGATCTACCCCAAATGCTGCTTATAAGTTTAGTCAAATTTCACTCACCCTCAAAATTCCCTGTAATTTTGTTTTCTTCAAGAAGCAAAATGTTGAAATTTCTCTTACAGTTTCTCCCTTACCAGACCAATACTTTGAAGTAAGTTTAGCTGGTGGTTTTAAAATTTAAGCTAATTTTTATGTTTCTCACAGTCAGGGCATTGGTATTAATACAGTAAAGGACACACAAAAATCTCTATGCTCAACATGTTTGCATTCTAGTGCAAGAAGGCAAACACTCATTAAAAATATTAAATAGGGTATTTTATATTAGATAATAAGTATTAAAAATATGGAACAGGATACAAATAAACTCAAACCAGAAACAGAGGATTTAATATGAAAACAACTAGAAAGGGAAATACAAATTAGATCTGCAGCACTGCACTAAACATTAATCAGACTAGAGACAAAACTACATCCTCCCATCCCAGACACCTGTAAACATTAAGTACTTTGGGAAAATAATTGTCTTCCATTAGCTGAGAGTCTAAACAGTAAAAAAAATAAAATAAAATAAACAATCATTCAAGGTGCTTTAAGTACGAATCAGGCAACTAATAACCTACATTGTAACCTTAAAGTCAAAAATATAACTTAACATTAAAGATAAACTTAAACTTGCAATTAAAAAAATCAATATGGGTGCTATAATATCAATTTTAAACACTACTACTATTATACAACTTGTTCCTTAGAAATGACAAGTATTCAGGTGGTAGATTTCTCCAATAACCCTCAGACTTTATCTAAATTACAGTTGTTCTTCCACTGTAATAGCATCTCTTTCTTGATAGGTAGAGAATCACTGTATAAATGGAATTGCAAGCTAAATATTCTCTGTATGGTCTAGGCCTCAAGTCCTTGAGGACTCCCTCCACATAAAGAATGTGGATAATTTGGAAATTGATATACTGCTATTTTTGTATCTAAACTGAGCCCAAACTGAAGATCTCAAGGAAGCACCTATTCCAGTGCACAAGAATTTCTACTCACATAGGCAGGATTGTTTGGGCTAAACAGTTTAGATTTATCCATCGAAGTTGCTATCCAAAACCAGGAACTGAGGACTATAAATGGAAGTAAAAAACTTACACCAGTCCTTATAACAGCCTAAACCTCCAATTCCAAAAACCTACTTAACAGAGACAGAGATTTGTTTAGGACCTCAGAGCCATAAATAGAATAGTTTTTCCCTGTTTCCCTATAGTACAACACCCATACCATTTTATTTTCAGTAACTCCTCGAGGCAGTATACTTTATAGTGGTAGATTCATGATCTAGTTTTTTGTTAGTGTCACTCTGGATCAAAAGAGTCTATACTTATTTGTCACTCAGGAAAATCAACAGCATATTTAGACTATGTCCCAAGGCAAAATATATCCACAAGGCAGAATTCATTACATTCCACAGATCTGATTAGTTAGAGAGATGTAAGAGAGTGATAGAGTGATAGTAAGTATACTTTGAGTATAGTCCATGGTTTTTGAATTAAGAATAAACAGGTTCATTACAGGATGCATGGGGCTGGTGCACAGGATGATTCAGGGAGATGATATGGGGTGGGAGGTGGGAGGGGGCTTCGGCATTGGGAGATCGTGGACACCTGTGGCTGATTCATGTCAATGTATGGCAAAACAAATACAGTATTGTAATGTAGAATAAAGTATTAAAATTAAAAAAAAGAATAAACAGGTTCATAAGAGAGTGATACAGAGTGATTATAAGTATACTTTGATTGTAGTCCATTATTTCTGAAATCTTTAAGAATAAACAGGGTTCTTGACTTCTGCAGGAGCCTCAAAGAATGGTCAGCAAATTAAGTAACTTTAGAGTGCTCTGAAGTTTTCTAAAGAGGTGACTGTTATAAAAGTAAACACCCATCAAGAGAGGATACCATGAAAGCTAAATAAATGCCCTAACAGGCAACACTCACTAATATCCTGTCCCTCATGATTATATTTTTTGAGAGATTCATATAGCCTGTTGGCTCCATTGGCTCCAGAGTTATCACAGTCACTGGGAGAAATCTGCAGGTAAATTACATGAGAATAATCTCTACCACTCTAATTATGGATACTTAGCCATACCAGGTGACATCAAATGGAGAATTGCAAACATTTAACGTGGAATTATCTACCACAGCAAAGACAAATTGACTACTGTATATAATCAGCCTGGTGGAGAAACTTTACAAAGTCACTGAGGGTACCTGTGGTTAATGTCTCATTTGTTGTTCTTGATAAAACTTTAAAGGTGGAGGGGGTTATGGATAAGAGCTCAAAAGTTAGAATTTCTTTAAACATGTCCAAACAGATTTCATACTTTCTGGAATGTGCTTTAAATATATATCATAATTGCTTATTTGGGGGTGGGGTGGGGGGACTAAAGCCTTGTTGGAGAATTCCAGTTCTGCCAGTAGCAATGTTATTACATGATTTTGTGTTCCCAAACTCTTTCTGAGATAATACTAGGCACAGTCATTTTACTGAGACTGTAATTGAAGCTTTGCACATCTCTTCCAGTCACACAGTAACCTTACTGTTCACAGTGCTTCAATCTTCAGGAAAGACAGAAAAAACAGAAATCTTAAGGTCAAATTAGCCACATTCTCAGCTTCATTCAAACTCCCATGGCATAACGATTGCTTTAATGACAATGAGCTTAATTCTTGGGGTTCACTGAATTGTTCCTTTTGAGTGAGTAACAGGACAAGTCTAGTAATATCACCTCTACTTCTGGACTCTGCTCTATTGTAAGAAATCCTGGCCAAATATTTCAGATGAGTCATCAGCAATCCATCCAGTTGTGTTTATAATAAAACTTTCTACCAATTCCTATCTGAGTAAGGTGGACAAACTTGGTGTTCTGATTCAACTTCATCAGAATCCTCAGAGACCACCACATAGCTATCTTGACTTTGTTGCAATAAATAGTCATTGCAGTTAAACAAGTAGAAATCTATGCAAGCTTGATTTTTAGGTTAGGGTCTCCTTTAATTCAAATGATACAAATGATTTTCCTCAATAATCTCCTAGAAAGTGAAAGTGTTAGTCTCTCAGTCTTTTGTGACTCTGTGAATTGTAGTTCATGAGGCTCCTCTGCCATGGAATTCTCCAGGCAGGAATACTGGATTGGGTAAGCCAGTTGCTTCTCCAGGGGATCCTTTCAACCCAGGGATCAAACCTGGGTCTCCCGCATTGCAGGCCGATTCTTTACCATCTGAGTCACCAGGGAAGCCCTAATATTCTCTTAAACAACTGTTAAATTCTGGAGGTCTGCTCTAAAATTTGGGAGAGAAAAAAAGCCTTCAAACTCTGGGGGAAAAAAGCCTTATCAAGTATTGTTGAGGATGGTGAGGCTGGTGCAGAAGTAAAATTTCATGAGGTTGATACTTAAGTGTGATGTCTTTCAATCAAAGAGGGCTAAACCATCTTAAATCGTTACTGGAAACCTCAAGCTAAGAAGTCTTAGGAATCCATTAGAAGCAGATATTCTTTGGAAAGAAATGGCTTCTCCTTAAGATCCACAAAAAAATGTGACAAACTGTCATGGTTTAATTTGTATTCCTTCATTGTTTATTTTCTTATCTACCTGGTTGAAGGTTTTGGTTACATTTAATTATAAGGCATTTATTATTTATATTACTTTACTTATTTTGCATGTAATCACTCTCTAGTACAAGTCTAATAAAAACACATAACACACAATTTATGTGTGAAGGGTTAAAGCATATAATCAAACTGATTGTTGAATTTGTACACATTTTCCATGGTGAGCCACCCAATTTCTCTTGGTTTCAATTCTTTGAAATGAATCAGAAACTTGAGGCCCAACCACTGAAGACAAGGCAAACACAACAACATACCAGATAGACAGAAATCTACAATTACTATCCTGTCCTATCTGGTAAAGGAGCTTCCTGTGTCTATGAAGACAATACTGGCAGGTCTTTGGTGGAAGTCAGCTTTTGTAACTGAACTTCCACAGGAATAGAATTTCATGAGAACCACAGAGCAAACAATATCCACTTGGAGGTGTCTAATTTTCTCAGATTTCATAAAATTCACTATTTTTGCTTTAGATCTATCAATGATATTGATACTACAACATTTATTTTCTAGCACTAAAAGATTCTTGATCAGTAACACTGAAACATTACAAAAATATGTGACAATCTCCTAGGTGTATTTTGGCTTTAAACAGATCACTGTGTAGTTCTGAAAGACTGGTATTGGATTAGTGAAGCAAAAGTTTCTTGGTGACATCCTGCACACTGGAGGAATCTGCTACCTTGATAAACTAAGTTCTGCCATCAGTATACTTTTGGAAATCACCCAGGTTGTATTTTGACCCATCAGTTTCTCCTCTAAGAAGAGATCCTCAGATAATTTGATTCTAGAAGAAAAAAAATTAGATCTTGATGTTAGAATCCAAGCCTTACCACTCAAGGGGAACTCTGTATTGCTTACTTTCTCAAGTTCCCACAATGAAAAGATCGAACTTGAATGAAATTTCAGAGTGTATTGCACTCTGGAATATACTCCTGAGACTCTGCCAAGGTGGGCTCTTACTGTCTTAAAAGTAACAAGTTTTGGTGATATTTTTCAGGAGCCAGCATTTGCTACATGTAATGTAATCAATTATTTTATTTGTTTTTTAAATTTTTTTAATTTTATTTTTACTCTCATCAATTATTTTTAAATGTATGTTTTCTCAAAGAGTCACAAGCAATTTTTACTGAACACATAATGTGCCAGATGTTATTATCTCTTTAATTTTGCTAATGGCTGGCACATCTCACTTCCACTCACTAGAGAGACAACCAGGAAACCACAGTGAATGCGAATTGGAATCCAGGATATCTATTCTAGCACTCATTTCCTTAATGAATATGCAATTGTACCTACTAATATATTCTATTTCCATGATTGCAGGGACCCTTACTATCTTGCTCCCAGCTATTTCTCCACTGCCTAGAAGAGAAACTTTCTCATACTACATGATCCACAAATATTTTTAGGGTGAATAGATGAATTTAAAGCATATTCTATGCTGGTACACAGAGTGATATCTGAGAATGTAGGCTTTGAATCCAGAAGTTCAAAGTTAAGACTAATATATATGCTAGTGAAGTGAAGTCGCTCAGTCATGTCCGACTCTTTATGACCCCATGGACTATAGCCCATGGGATTTTCCAGGCAAGAGTACTGCAGTGGGTTGCCATTTCCTTCTCCAGGGGATCTTCCCAACCCAGGGATCAAACCCAGGTTTCCTGCCTTGTAGGCAGACATTTTACCATCTGAGCCACCAGGGAAGACACTAATATATATTCTACTTAGTAATTATTTACCTTAAATATTTTTTTGTGTGATGGAGAAAATAATATCTAGGTTTGCATGGCAGTGAAGCATGTGTATTTTCCTGTAAGAAACGAAGCGCTAATCTATGTTTGGTGTAGGATGCAGGATGCATGGGGCTGATGCACAGGATGATTCAGGTAGAGGATGTGGGGTGGGAGGTGGGAGGGGGCTTTGGCATTGGGCGATTGTGTTCACCTATGGCTGATTCGTGTCAATGTATGGCAAAACAAATACAGTATTGTAATTAAAAAAATAAATAAATTTAATTAAAAAAAAAAAGATGACATGGTAAGATTATATTAAGCAGCAACCATAGGGGCTTCCCAGGTGATCTTAGTGGTGAAAAATCCACTTTCCAGTGCAGAAGATGCAGGAAACATAGGTTCAATTCCTGGGTCGGGAAGAACCTCTGGAGTAGGAAATGGCAACCCACTCCAATATTCTTGCCTACAAAATTCCAAGGACAAAGGAGTCCATAGGGTCTCAAAAAGTCAAGCACAACTAAGTGATTGAACAGACAGGTGCTAGAACAGATTGGCTCAATAAAAATAGTGTTTATGTTGATGATTCTTACATTGTTTTCTCCCCCTCAGTGTTTTTCTTCCCTACATATGATTTCATTAAGTGACATACTCCCTTACTTTCTTACACTTCAGCTTATTTCTGGTTATTTAGTAAGTATAGAAAATAAACTGTTCTATAGTTTTAGTTTTCTGATTTTTTAATTTTAGAGGTTTCTGAGTATCTGGAGAGAAGGCATGAAAGTGGACCATAACCATTTAATAACCATTACATCTCAGCCAGAACGAGGGATTTAAAGGGCAGAGAAAAAGAAGGTGGAGTATGTGAGGGAGTAAGCTTATATTTTTATTGGAGTAGGCATTCCACTCAGCTGCTGTAGAGGCGGCTGCTCTGTCACTAGGGCAATGCATGTCTCAAGACACCTTCCTTGAGCTCTAAACATTGGAGTTTCTCTTTAAGTGGATGTAAGCCATACCTAGATGTACATACATAGATTATATAAGAAAAATGACAGATACAGGGTAAACATGAGGCTGGTACATAGAAAAATTTCAGTAAGTGGTAATGAAAGGATAGCCTTATCACATCTACTTCTGCATTTATTTGCTCATTCAATGTATAATATTAATCGAACAACAAATAACCATTCCAAAAGAAGGAACTGTATCAGTTTAAGCACATACAGCATTATGTTTGTAATCTTTTTTAAGATGGGCTAAGAAAAGACCCATCATGACCTCCAAAATGAAATCTCATCTTTATTTTAGCTATGGGTTCTCTTCAGGTACAACTGTCTCTTTCATGGAGAAACTAAAAGAAACTTCCCACAGCAGGTAGGGGACAAATCCTCTTTGTCCATTCACTCAATCATTCACCTTTTTGGTAATTTATCCAATAAATAAGCACTAGTTGGACACGACTGAAGCACCTTAGCATGCATGCATTCATGCACGCATAGCATGTACTCTACGCCCAGTACTGTACTAGACATAATCCTTCCTCTGGCTGGTTTCACGGAACTCAGCGTAGTGCTGACAGACAATGTGAAGTTGTTAATGCACTCCTGTCGTCTATATAATGCCTGCATCTCTGACACTAACCTCAAATTATCTTTCTTCATTATATCCTTTGAACTTTACACATTTGTTCATACTCATTAAAACTCACAATCGATTCAAAGAATAATGTATATGTGTGTATGTATGCAGTTGCATATTCTTTTGAATCTATATATAGCTTTTTGTGTATATATATAACATACATATGTGTCTAAATATGTAATACATATAATTGCCCATTTTCTTAATCATTGTATTTACTGCACACATACCATGACCAGAAAAGTATGAAAAGTACTAGTATCTTAATATAAAAAAGATAGTCTCAAGCTTACAGTTTACCAAGGATGAAACAAACATTGACAGTAATTCAAACAAAAATGGTAACTAAACAAAATTACAAAGAATCCTCAGGATGATGACATAACTTCTCCCTGAAGTTTTACGTAGATAATATTTTTTCTAACTTTTTCTCAAATTATGCCTCTAATTTTGTGAATGATGAATCTAATTGTCCTCTAAACCCAGGTAGAGGAAGGTCAATATTACCTAGAAGAGCTTGGAACATGATGAAGAGGGTTCCTGTGGTCTGACACCAAGTATGCTGTCTAGAGCAGGATTCTCAGTTAGAGGTCACAGACAGAAAATACTGAGCCCTGCCATTTTAAATTGTATAAATATAACACGCAGTTCAATAACCTCAGATATGCAGATGACACCACCCTTATGGCAGAAAGTGAAGAGGAACTAAAAAGCCTCTTGATGAAAGTGAAAGTGGAGAGTGAAAAAACTGGCTTAAAGCTCAACATTCAGAAAATGAAGATCATGGCATCCGGTCCCATCACTTCATGGGAAATAGATGGAGAAACAGTGGAAACAGTGTCAGACTTTATTTTTTGGGCTCCAAAATCACTGCAGATGGTGACTGCAGCCATGAAATTAAAAGACACTCCTTAGAAGAAAAGTTATGACCAACCTAGATAGCATGTTGAAAAGCAGAGAGATAACTTTGCCAACAAAGGTCTGTCTAGTCAAGACTATGGTTTTTCCAGTGGTCATGTCTGAACGAGATCAGCCCCAGGATTTCTTTGGAAGGAATAATGCTAAAGCTGAAACTCCAGTACTTTGGCAACCTCATGGGAACAGTTGACTCACTGGAAAAGACGCTGATGCTGGGAGGGATGGGGTAGGAGAAGGGGATGACAGAGGATGAGATGGCTGGATGGCATCACTGACTCAATGGACATGAGTCTGAGTGAACTCCGAGAATTGGTGATGGACAGGGAGGCCTGGCGTGCTACAACTCATGGAGTTGCAAAGAGTCGGACACGACTGAGTGACTGAACTGACTGAACATGCAATCAGTATTGCTTCCTGTATGGTCTACTCAGAAAAAAAGTTGCTGCTTCTCTTAAGAGTTGTTAATATTGCATTTATATGTCTGCAAATAAAATTTAAAAATCAGTACTCTAATTGCAATTAGAGAAATGAATGATCTCCAGTGTTTCCCTTCAACTGGTACTACTTTCATTTAGGTGGATTAAACCTTTCCATTTGTAGTACAGGCTAATGTCCTATTTCTATTATATATTAGAGACACAGTTTCTTTTTCAAGTTTGTTCCTTTTGTTTATAAGTGCTAGGAAGAGAAATATTAATTTAACTTTATATACTCAGTTCTACAATAGCCTGAAAAAGCCTCACTGAGATGAAGGATGAGTAGGCAGGGTGGAGGTTGGGAGCTCACACATATTTCAGTGGAAAGGAATCAAGGCAAAAAGAATAATTTGTGTCCCTAATGTATATTACATTCTTTACTCCCTAGTTCCTTTGAGGAAGTTCTACCATACTCTTATATTCCATGTGTAACTGGTTGGGCTTTCCAATGGAAAATTGCCAATACTTTTGAGATTATATCAAGGCAGTGTATTAACATAGCTTTTTGGATATTCATGACCTGAAGTCTTTGGATCTTTATCAAAAAATGTAATAATGTTAACAGTGTGGTAGTCAGCCACATGGTGCCGCCACAATGAAATAAATGCCATCCCAAGCTGCTCTTTTAAGAGCAAGGAATAGCACACAGCTTTGTAGAGTCTTTTCTGCATATAAAATGTAGGAATCTGAAGGTCAAATGGTCATGAAAGTAGAAAATTTGCAATAGCCACATTCTTTCCAAGTCAGAGTGAGATGAGAAATCTTCACCAAAACCTCCAGATGTACACCTATTTTCTGAATCATTGACCCTTAAAAGAGTCCATTTAGGAAGTTATTACCTCAGGAAATAAGTGATGCATTATTACTCATTTCAGCAGCCTGAGGCCAAGACAGAAGGAACCACTTTTTCTCTAAAGGTAAAGTCTTGATTTAAAAACCATGATAAATAATAGTGCCCAATTATGTTTCATATCTCAAGATGTCTCCTCAATCAAATTGCTTACTTATGTGCTTCAAGAGAACTGCATATACAAATCTGAAATCTAAAGCCTATCCCTGAAGTTCTGATAGAAGGAATTTTTAAGTCATAATAGTCCGTAAAGAAGGAACTCTCCTACTACTGTCATATCTTTTAAAGCCCCTAGAAAACTGAACTCTTTTGATCACTGAACATACTCTAGCAGGGAGGGAGTCCTTCATGTCGTCTATCAGGTTATAATGCATATTTGGTGATATGCAGGATTGTTTGATAATGTAAGCCTGTGGTAATTATTGATATACATGGTCATAAAGGCTTGCATTAGCACACTTGGCACACTGGTGGCAGGTAGTCGCATTTAAACTTTATAGCTGCCTGGCCATTTTTGCAGCTAACTCCATTTCCCTTTCTCTTAGAGGACAATGTCTTCTAGACTACGAGGTATTGGAAGAGCTGATAATCATGAGGTACCCTACCTCCACTGGAGATAGAACCAGACTACTCATAGTTCCTCTTTTTGAGTCAGTGAACATCTTAGTGGCTCAGTCAGGCCCACTCCTCCACTCTTGGACTTCTACATAGAAAAGGAGAGAAAAAAGTTCACATTTTACTCAAATTGAAAAACAGATAAACTGACTTTGGAACTTATTTTTTTTTTTTGCCAGTCATCTAAATAAAAAGATGCAGAATTAAAGCCAAGAAACATACCAAGAGATGAGAAATGAGCAGAAGTCAGATGCTTCTTTAGATCCTGGACTCCTGGATTCCACAGAGATTGAAGCTAGACTCATCATGGTTATAGAAGTGTAAGAATTTCCTTTTCTCCTTATAAGGTTTTGTGTAGTGTATCTTTCCCTTATAACCAAGAGATATGACTAATCAAGATAATTATGAGGAAACGCAAAGAGTGACTAATAATATCAAGACTGAGGAATTATATTATTTCCGGAGTGCTTCTTGAACAGTTCTTTTTGAGGATATACTACTTCCAATGGCGGAAAAAGATAAAGTGATGTGAAGGAAGTACCATGGAGCAAGAGGTGACAATCAAATTCACTTTGATATGGAATTATTGTTGATTATACAGTGTACCTGGTACTTCAAAACAGAATCCAATGATGAAATAAATTGACTAATTTGACTTTGTGTAATATATTTTTAAAGATATTAAAATTAAAGATAGTTATATAAATGCAATATGTAACTAGGAGATTAAAATCTGAGATTATGCCAACAAAATAAAGCAAGATGTGGACAGAATTGAGGTCAAATGGTTAAGCAAATAGTTCTGCAGTTAAGATATGTCTGGGTTCAAATTTTGCCTCAGTTACTATAATGACTACCATTATTGTTGCTATTCCCAGCATCTGTTCACTCCAAGTTGCTTTATCTGTTTATGAAGACATTTATTATTTAAAAGAGCAATTTGAGAAAGGCAGTATGAGTATGTTCACAGTTTAGACACATATAGAAAGTAATTACATGTATGTCAAATTTGTACTATTCTAAAACATATGGGTTAATTGGAAAATTTTCAAAGTTCAAGATTTACAAACATTTCAGCACACACTCTACCACCTTTAACTGTGCACTTAATAACAAAAACATTTATTGTTATAGTTATTATTTTATTAAATGAATAAGGAATCCATCTGTGTAGTTGCTAAGTCGTGTCTGACTCTGTGACCCCATGGACCGTAGCCTGTTAGGATCCCCCTGTCCATGAGATTCTCCAGGCAAGAATACTGGAGTGGGTTGCCATTTTCTCTTCCAGGGATCATTCTGACCCAAGGACTGAACCCACATCTCCTGCACTGGCAGGCAGGCTCTTCATCAGTGAGCCACCAATGAAGCCCCTAAATCTGTGAGTTTGTTTTTATTTTGCATGTGCATTCATTCATATTGTTTTTAAATGGCACTTAAGTGCTATCATACAGTATCATACAAATCTCTTCTCTACTCTTGGCTGCTGCAATGCTGTGGCATGGAGGTGGTGGGAAAAGAGAAGGCACTGGCATCCCACTCCAGTACTCTTGCCTGGAAAATCCCATGGATGGAGGAGCCTGGTGGGCTGTAGTCCATGAGGTAGCTAGGAGTCGGACACGACTGAGTGACTTCACTTTCACTTTTCACTTTCATGAAGCGACTTCGACTTAGCAGGTAAATAATGGGATCATTCACAGGAAAGCAGTCACTGCTGCTTCCCAGTGGACAGTTGTGACCACTGAGCAAGGAGTGCAGTGTATGAGCAGGGCTCTTCAGGATCGGGGGCAGGGATGGAGGGTGGACTAGGTGCTCCTTGAGTTCCCAAAGTTGGGTTAGAAGGGAAAGAAGAGTACAGTGACCAAGACTTCCCTTGTCCTAAAATAGGCAACCTGACACTGAATCCCAAATACCTGTCCATTGCTGGGAGATAATAATTAGAAGGCACACCCTAGATATGTGATATTTTCTTCTTTCAAAAAGAAAGCCTCTATTAAGTTGATCAAATCAAAATATATGTTTGCTTCACCATGTAATTTAAAGGTATGTATGTAACCTAAGCAAAACACACATGCAATGTATCTTCTAAATGAGGAAAAGGGAGGAAATACAAGTTACATAAAAACAGATTAAAATCATATAAAACACCATAAGTCACTTTAAAACAAGAGAGGATTATAAAATGGCACATGCAAATAAAAACAGCACTGCCTGTCATATAAATGAAAATAAGATTATAATATCTCATCTAAAAAGTGATATTAACTTTAAAAATATAATGCAGCAAAATGTTTTTCAAAATAACATTCCAGAGATTTAAAAAGAGCTTTCAGTAGAAAAATAAGACAACTGCAATCCACAGGAAGATAAAATTGAATTGACTCCATTAAGGGTAAATACCATAGAATCAGATTTTATAAAGCAAAAATTGCACAAAATCCATGAGATTGAAAGAAAACTACAAAGAAGCTTTAAAGTATTTTATCCAGTGATGGAATTCTAGCGGAGCCAATTAAAATCCTAAAAGATGATGCTGTTAAAGTGCTGCAGTCAATATGCAGTGAATTTAGAAAACTCAGCAGTGGACACAGGACTGGAAAAGGTCACTTTCATTCCAATCATAAACAATGTTCAAACAAAACCACAACTGTGGTCATTTCACATGCTAGCAAGGTAATGATCAAAATCCTTCAAGCTAGACTTCAACAGGACATGACCTGAGAGCTTCCAGACGTACAAGCTGGATTTAGAAAAGGCAGATGAATCAGAAATTCAATTGCCAACATCTTCTGAATCATAGAAACAGCAAGAGAGTCCCACAGAAACATCTACTTCTGCTTCATTGACTAAACTATTGATGATGTGGATCACAATAAACTGGAAAATTCTTAGAGATGGGAATACTAGGCCAACTCACCTGTCTCCTGAGAAACCCGTACGCAGGTCAAGAAGCAACAGTTAGACCCAGATATGGAACAATAGACTGGTTTCAAATTGGGAAAGGAGTATATCAAGGCTGTATACTGTCATCCTGCTTATTTAACTTATATGCAGGGTACATCACACAAAATGCCGGGCTGGATGAAGCACAAGCTGGAATGAAGATTGCCAGGAGAAATATCAATAACCCCATTTATGCAGGTGACACCACCCTTATGGCAGAAAGTGAAGAGGAACTAAAGAGTCTCTTGATAAAAGTGAAATAAGAGAGTGAAAAATAGGCTTAAAACTCAACATTTGGAAAACCAAGATCATGGCCTCTGGTCCTATAACTTCATGGAAAATAGATGGGGGAAAATGACAGTTTATTTTTGGGGCTCCAGATCACTGCAAATGGTGACTGCAGCCATGAAATTAAAAGACACTTGCTTCTTGGAAGAAACGCTATGACCAACCTAGACAGCATATTAAAAAGCAGAGACATTACTTTGCAGACAAAGGTTCATCTAGTCAAAGCTATGGTTTTTCCAGTAGTCATGTATGCATGTGAGAATTTGACTAGAAAGAAGCTTAGCATCAAAGAATTGATGCTTTTGAACTGTGGTGTTGGAGAAGACTCTTGAGAGTCCCTCGGACTGCAAGGAGATCAAACCAAGCCATCCTAAAGGAAATCAGTCCTGAATATTTATTGGAAGGACTGATGCTGAAGCTGAAACTCCAATACTTGGCCACCTGATGTGGGGAACTGACTCACTGGAAAAGACCCTGATGCTGGGGAAGATTGAAGGTAGGAGGAGAAGGGGACGACAGAGGCTGAGATGGTTGGATGGCATCACTGACTCGACAGACATGAGTTTATGCAAGCTCCAGGAGTTGGTGAGGGACAGGGAAGCCTGGTGTGCTGTAGTCCATGCGGTCACAAAGAGTTGGACATGACTGAGCGGCTGAACTGAACTGAACAGCTGCTATGGAGAACAGAGTGGAGATTCCTTAAAAACTGGAAATAGAACTGCCATGTGATCCAGCAACCTCACTGATGGGAATACACACCAAGGAAACCAGAATTGAAAGAGATACATGTACCCCAATGCTCACTGCAGCACTATTTACAATAGCTAGGACAGGATGGAGGGATACATGTGCACCCATGGCTGATTGATATTGATGTATGGCAGAAACAACCATGATATTGTAATTAGCTTCCAATTAAAATAAATTGATTAAAAAAACAATGTGATGAACATCCAAGGAGTAAACAATAAAATAAAATTATGATCTTCAGCCTAACCAATAGTATTTACATATTTCAAAGATCGCTGTAAGTATTAATACTGTAATAATGGTTATATAAGATGTTAAGATTAGAAATTCAGGGTAAAGAATATACAAGTATTCTCTGTACTATTTTTGAAAATGTCCTGTAAGTCCTGAAATAATTTTTAAATTATTTCAAAATAATAAATAAAATTTTAGGAAAAACTAAACAGAAACTTTGCCAAAGATTTATAACTGGCAGCTAATCTTATAAAAATTTATCTTCTTAAGTGACCAAACTGTAAACTGAAGTCACAATAAGATAACATCTCATACTTACTCAAGTGAGTACAAGAATGACAACTTCAAATGATGGTGATGATGAATAGTAGAAAATATCATATATCACAGGTGGTGAGTGTGAAAAGTTTCTACCTATTTAGAAAACTCTTTGACAGTTTCTCATAAAATTAAGCAAACTATATCTTACAATCAAGCAAATTCCATTTTTAGGTAATTGCATAGAAGATTTGCCAATATATTCAAAATAGCTAAAAACTGGAAACAACCCTCATGCCATCAACGGGAAAATGAATAATAAACTGTAATAGTCCCATTCAATGGAATATTACTCTACAATTAAATAGAAAAAATTTAAACTCACTGGTACAGGGAATAGTATGTATAAATCTCAATATCATTATGATGAGTGGAAGAAGTCAGACTTATACTGTGTGATTCAATTTAATTAATTACAAGAACAGGTAAAACTAATCTATGATGATAGAAATCAGAATATTGTCTCCTATGAGAATTAGGCTTAGGAGGAAGGAAGCAGTAGAGGAAGTTCGCAAGTAATAAAAATATTGTACCTCCTGAATAAAGTAACAGTTACATGGGTATGTACTTTTAAGAAAACTCATTGAATTACATAATTAAGATGCATGCATTTAACTATATAAATTTTACCTGCATAAAAGTATAAATATTAAAAAGAAAGTTCTCATTACTGATATATCTGTTAGAAATATTAAAAATATTTATATATTACATAAATATATAAAATAAAAGGAAGTACAGAACATTACAAAAGTATGTGTGGGTGTGTATATCTATGTATATACTCACACACATTTTGGGATGTGTGTGTATTTGTGATGTGTATATACATATGTTTGAAAGGAGACACAAGAAACCATAACACTAGCTGTCTCCAGGAAAGGGAAATTGGGTGGCTATGGAAGATAGAACTGAAAAGGTAAATTACCTTTCACTGAAAATCCCTTTGTAAATTTTGAATTTTGTAACATATATTATGATTGTAAAAATGAAAATGAAAAATGTAAAATGCTTCTGGAGGAAATCAGTGTTATGAATTCTCTAATGTATTTAAAAATACTTTAAAAGCATTATGAAGTGAATATGGCAAAATGTGGCAGAACCTGGATTACTGGTATTTGCAAGGTCATAGTTCTTTTTCCTTATACTCTGTATGCTTACAATGTGTTAATTATGAATTTTTATAAAAATCAGAACAGAGGAAGTCTTTCATTATCAAGAACAATTTAAATCAATGACTTACACATGTTTAAGAATTCATTAGGAAAAAACCCACCAGGGAATGTAGAAAAAAAATAAATTAAAACATTAAAAAGATACACTAATAAGTAAATACCAGAGAGCTGACTGGGGAACACAGGAATGGACAGCGAGTGATACTAAAAATGCATGAGTCAAACTTATTACATTAAAAAAATACATAGCAGAAATAACCAAAACTGGATGAAACTGGATATTAGTTGAAATGAGAGAAGTTAATGAACATTTTGTATTACTTCATTCTACTGTGTTTGAAAATCTACTTGACTGTGATTTTCTACTAGGAAACAAATTAAATGTAAGGTATAAAACAAAAATTAGCAATAACCATAGAAAATGTGAAAACCACCAAAAACACAAAGGAGAGGTTCAGATGACTTAAATTATGTGTTTGCTTAACTACTGATGAAAGCTAAAGCTTTCCAACCTATTCTAGAGCATAGAATAAAAAGAAAATCCTAAAATTATTTAAACACAATCAGAAAATCCAATATACAAACATGACAAAAATAGAACAAAAATAAAATTACAGATCAATTTCAGTTAGCAGTATGCCTGAAAAAATTCCAAATCAAGCTAAGATACTCATAATTCAATAGTGAATTTAAAAACCAACACTTTTTTAATCAAAAGGAATTTGTTGAAGGAACAATAAAAGGAATAAACAAAATTTCAATACTAAAAATGGATTATTTCACAATGACAGAAGTTTATAGAATAATATAATTGTTTATACAAAAAGCATTTGGTTATATCCACCACTTGGTTTTGATTAAGATTCCTTAAGAAATATATAAAAGGTAACAGACTTTACCTAACATAATATATAAGAATCTGAAATTTAAAATTAGCATTTTGATGACTGAGATCATTTACATCAATATAACTTACCTATTGGAACTAATAAGACCTGATACCACCCCCAGCAGGGTCTTATAAACAACACAGACCTGTAAACCAACAAATACACTCAAGTTTGTTCATCTACCCAAACAGTTCTTCTATCACTGATAACATAGTATTCACATAGGGAAATAGCTCATTCATCAGACAAAAATGTGATTATCTAAATTCAATCAACGTTTTCATCTTACTCTTTCATCAAGTTTAAACTCTCACAGGATGAATCTTGCCCACTCTTAACCAGTTCCTTACTTCCCTGGTAACTCAGTGGTAAAGAAAAGCACTGCCAATGCAGGAGATGTGGATTCAGTCCCTCGGTCGGAAAGATCCCCTG
Organism: Nanger dama; assembly: GCA_917880005.1. Lineage (NCBI taxonomy): Eukaryota > Metazoa > Chordata > Mammalia > Artiodactyla > Bovidae > Nanger > Nanger dama. Next base: position 1,587,245 of record CAKJTW010000044.1, on the reverse strand, counting down.
GAGAAGGAAATGGCAACCCACTCCAGTATTCTTGTCTGGGAAATCCCATGAACAGAGGAGCCATGGGGTTGTAAAAGAGTTAGCTATGACTTAGCGATTAAACAACAAGACAGTTTTCTGCCTTGAAAATCCTACCTTAAACCATCATCCCATCCCTCATGACCTTAATTTCCTGCTTTTGAAATACTACTAAACCCTGTCAAAGTGCTGCTTTCCCTTTCTGCTGTAGTTTTAATAAACTTAGCTTTGCTTGCTTATAGCTGTCTCTGAGAGTCTTTTTGCATAATAGACCAGAAACAACATGCTGGTCAAACCAAGAAGGGTCCATTAAAATCTAACTAGATCAAGGGTAGGTGATATTTCCACAGTCCAGATAATCTGGGAGAGGAGAATCACAACTATCAGTATTTTCAAAGGATTTAGTATGTAATTTGAAAAAGAAAAATGAAACTCCATGAAAAAGAGGAAGGAGACCACTTACCCCTAAAACAACACAAAACTTTTCAGATACAGAAAAATTAAGTAAGAAAATAAACTGAAAGAAGATACTCCTGCCACAAAGTGAAAATATTAACAATAATTAAAATTATTGAATAAAAAGAAAGACATACCTTGTCCTTGAATAGGAAGACTATTATTAAAAACCAATTCTCCCCTAAATTAACTTATTAAAAGTTGATGAAATTGTAGCCTAAACTGTAGTTTCTTCTAAGAGAAGACACGAGACAGGAGGCAGAAGAAGAGACACACAGATCCACAGAACAAAAATGGAGTCAGTCACAGATGAGAATACAGCACATGTGCAAGATGGCATTACAGATAAATGGGCAATTATTGGTAAATAATCGCAGGTAATGGCAAATAACTTGGCAACTTTAAGATTTCAAATAAAAAAATTTCTGTGATTTAAGAACTTGAATTAAAAAAAACACAAAAGAATTAGAAGTTAACATAGGTGAAGAGTTCTATGGGATCAGTATAAATATCTTTCCAAAATGACATGAACTCAGAAGCCATAGAAGAGAACATGGTTATACCTGGACATATAACAATCAAATACATTCTTATAACAAAAGGAAGCTTAAAAGTGTGTAAAAAAATATCTGTAATGCGTGACAATCCAAAGCTTATTCCCCCAATAATAAATGAGCTCTTTGAAATTAGTGAAGGACTAAAACCTCCCCACAGCCCCAAAATTGGACATAAAAAGAAACTAAAAATACAGATGGCTAATAAACATGAAAAAATGATCAAACTCAAAACCAAAAGAAATACAATTTAAGACAATAGTTTGGGCTATCACACTGGCAAAGATTTCAAATATTCATAAAATTCATTATCTGTGAGATTGTGGGAAAGTTCACAATCTCATTCATGGTCATTTGAGGGTCAAGTTGTTACCATGTATTTAAGGAAATCTTGTGATCATTTTCAAAATTTGAAATATGCATATACTTAATCCCAGTATTTTAACTGCTAAGTAATTTATTATGATATAATAGACAAATGCAAATTATTGATATATAGAGAGGTTCATTGCACAGAAATTTTTGGTACCAACATAAATATCTATGAATAAGAAATGTTTGAAACATTTAATTATATTTCATGTACAAAACAATCATGCAGTCATTCAACAGATGACACAGATATTACTGAAACAGAAAAAGGGCATTGAAAAAACTGTTAAATGAAAGCAAATTTGCAGAATAATGTGTACAATATAGCTCTATTTCCAGAAGCCCCTAAAATAGCTTGTGTCTGTGTGTGTGCATCTATCTGCTTAAAGAAGGCACACAACTCCCTTAATAAAGGAAAACTTGGAGATAGGAGAGAAAAGGGCACTTAATTTATATATTAGATGTTTAGATATGCTTTGAGTATTTGAAAAAAATTAATAGATCTTATTTTTAAATTTACTACATGGCAAATGAAAATTATAAATGTATATTTATGGGGGTATTGAGCAATTCCATCACTTTGAGTTTCTTGTGCAATATGATTTCCTCTACTGAGGCTCCTGGGATTGAGTCAAGTAGAAGCAAGGGAAACAGTCACCATGCCCAAATTAAAGTCTCATCGATGATATCCCAACATGAGCATTTCTCAGTTAACCATTTCTTATCTGCAGGAGGTGTCCACTGCAACACAGGAAAGAAAAGAGTTTCCATGCACAAAGAAGACTGTCACTGTACTGGAGAAGCTGGTGGCAGAAGCAATGGCACCTACAGTAACAAATCCACCTTGTCTCTGTGGTCATCACCTGCAAGGACATAGTGGGGAAAATTGGCAAAGGTGAGGCACACATTTTCGCAGGAGCCTGTCCGAGGGCTATGAAGTACACTCTTCTGTGTGTTCTGGAACAAATCTACCCAGAATACACAGAGAAAGCCACATTTTCAGCAGCTTGGTACCGGCTATGGCCAGAAAAATGACTAAGATTTCTTAAAATCAAGGATGCCAAACACTGGTGATACTTTTTCTCCTTTGCTTGGCCAAAAATGGAGTTCTCCGACTATTTCAGACTGTTATCTGTCTCTTTCCCTCTGAATTTGACTCAGTAAAGTGCTAGGTCATTCATTCATTGAATCAATTATTTCAGGCAAAACTACTTGTCTACCCTTCAGTCTAAAGATTACTGAGAATTACTATATCTCATAAATATAATTCTCTGGTAACACAAGAGATCCAGCAAAGAAGTTTAGAGTGTGTGTGTGTTAGCTGCTCAGTCATGTCTGACTCTTTGTGACCCCATGGACTGTACCAGACTCCTCTGTCCGTGGAATTCTCGAGGCAAGAATAGTGGAGTGGGTTGCCATTCCCTTCTCCAGGGGATCTTCCTGACCCAAGGACTGAACCCAGTCTCCTGCATTGTGAGCAGATTCTTTATCATCTGAGCGCCCAGGAAGCCTGAGAAGTTTATTAGATAAGAAAAGTATTAACCAAGATGTAGAAAAACTACAAAGGTATGTAAGAAAAGCGTACCTCTTAACTCATTACACAATCTGGCCTTTTAATTAGAATGTAGCCATAAGACATAAATCTTCAGAAAACTGACACCTAACTTCCTACCCAGACGTGGTTGCTCCTAGAAAGCAAGGACTATTCTGACAAAACCCTTACCTTCAGAGGCAGCCCTCAGACAAGAGGGAGGCAAAGGGCTCTGTCTGAAGAGTCTTCCTTCAGGGGTTTACTGGTATCGTTCATGCCCAAAAGAGCTCCCAGGAAGTCATCTTCTGAGGGGTGGAGGGGGAGAAACACCACTTCCAATGAAAAAGGCGATTCAGCTGAAGTTGGGAAATCATCCCTTTTCCATACTGATTTCATCTGGAAGTTGCTTCCTGCTCTGTTATACAGCACTGAAATTATAGCTAGCTGCTCAAAACTCTACACATTTCAATATTAACACCTTGTATTAACACCTTTCTCTCTGCTGCTTTTCCAAAACTGACTGAATTACCTGGATCCCACTGAAAATTATATTTCTTTTCTATCATTTATTATTTGTTCTGCTTAGATGGCCAGGTTATTTATAAGATCACTCTATATCGTCTACTCATATATCTATTCTCAGTAAAAGTTTGTTGAGAACCTACTCTATGATAACCCATTAGGAGCTTGTGTCACAAAAATGAACTTAAAAGTGTCATGCCATTAAAATTAAAACCCCATTTTGTGAATCAATCATACAAAAAACAGAAACAAAAACTGAGAAGTAACCTAGTCAATGGTCTTACAGAGGGAGATTCACTGAGAGCAATATGAGTCTAAATATCAGTAGCATGTTACTGAGTTTGAAGTGCAACCAGACTGCTGCTTTCCTCTACATCCACCAGCCCTCAGGAAAACAAAATGAGAAAAACAACAGCATTCCTCATGGAATCTACAGAATCAGTAGTGATGCTTCCTCTCTAATTTCTAAGTTTAGTGATTTATGTCTTGTCTAACTGCTGCTGCTGCTGCTAAGTCGCTTCAGTTGTGTCCGACTCTGTGCGACCCCATAGATGGCAGCCCACTAGGCTCCCCCATCCCTCAGACTCTCCAGGCAAGAACACTGGAATGGGTTACCATTTCCTCCTCCAATGCAAGAAAGTGAAAAGTGAAAGTGAAGTCACTCAGTCGTGTCCGACTCTTAGCAACCCCATGGACTGCAGCCTACCAGGTTACTCCGTCCATGGGATTTTCCAGGCAAGAGTACTGGAGTGGGGTGCCATTGCCTTCTCCCTTGTCTAACTAGTGAAAGTCGCTCAGTCATGTCCAACTCTTTGCAAACCCAATGGACTATATAGTCCATGGAATTCTCCAGGCCAAGATACTATAGTGGGTAGCGGTTCCTTTCTCCAGGGGATCATCCCAACCCAGGGATCGAACTCAAGTCTCTCACATTCCAGGCAGATTCTTTACCAACTGAAACACCAGGGAAGCCCAAGAAAACTGGAGTGGGTAGCCTATTCCTTCTCAGCAGATCTTCCCGAACCAGGATTCGAACTGGGGTCTCCTGCTTTGCAGGTGGATTCTTTACCAGCTGAGCTACTACAGAAGCCCTCTGTCTAACTAAAGACTTGTCAATTTCATCAATCTGCAGAAATCTAGCTTTTGGTTTCATTGGTTTTCCCTATAGTTATGCTGGGCTTTACCATTACATCATTGACCTTTGCTCAAAAATTTATTATTTACTTTGGGTATTCTCTGCATAATATAATTAATAACCTTTTACTTTCAAGCAGTTTGTTTTTTGTTCTGAACTATCTCTCTTAGAAGCAATGTGCACCTGTTTAATTTTTTAAATGAAATCTTCCAGTTTCTTTTAAATTTAATATAATAATCATGTGGTTAGATCTGTGTCTAACATTTTCCTATTCATTTTCTAGATGTCTTATATATTGTTGGCTTCTCTGTTCACTCTAAATTGTCTTTTTATATTAAATAGACACTTCTTATTCACTATTTTAATTAGTTGGTAGTTTTTTTTTTAATATTTTGGAGTTATTTGCTTAGTATTGACTCTAGGGTTTGTAAGAGGCACCTTAAATTATCACAGTCTATTTCAAGTAACACTAATTTTGTTACCTAACCTTTTATATATCTTAAACTTAGTTTCAGAGAAATGATTCTATCACTGGTTCAGATTTTCCAACAGATCAATGACTGAAACCGTCTTTGGCCCTGGCATGTTGATAAAAGCAATTATGAGCCTAAGATATGTGACAGTCACTAAACACTAAAGATCCCACCACCACTGGACACACAGGCATGCCAATAAGTCATGGAGACCAGCAAGCACAATCAGTGACCCAATTTCATGCTTGACTAATACAGACAAATTCTCACTGTCACTGTAATTCCCTAAAAGAATATCAGGATCCTCTGGGACAAAATGCTTACCTTTGTGAGAATTCACACAGGCCTTTGAGGATGGCGGCAGGATCATTCCTAACACTTTCCTTTATGTCTCATCTCAAGGGGAAGGAATAAGCTCATCCATATGGAGCCTAGTGTTTGGAACGTGTCAGTCTGTGGGAGAGAATAAATGTGCATCTAGATGAGAAGCAGGATGAGCTCATTTGTCAGCATAAACGAGACAGGAGTGTTCAGTATGCATATGCATGTAATACATATAATCGTTCTTCTGAGATATTTCTGATATTATTCAAAAGACTGATAGAGAAAAAATTTGGGGTGGAAAAGTGCCTCATATGACTCACCAGATTATTAATGCTTCACACTCTTTGGATTAACAGACACCTCATAAAAGCAATAAAATTCTAAATTGCTTAATAACATAGTAAAAATAATCTAGCAACATACATTTATTACAACTGGATATTACCTCTAGGAAGCATTGCTGTGAATTTTCTCAGAGAAAGGAGCTCGTACAAGTGACGAAAACAGCCCTTCTTTGGAGTGGCAGTGGAACTCCAAGCAGCAACATATCCCTTCTCTCTAACATCACTTCCAGTCTATAAAGCACAAAGGAAGTCATGGAGTTGAGAGACAAAATGTTCTTGATGGAATATCTAGTAACAAGTTGTTATAAGAAATACATCAAAGATATTCATTGGGCAGTCAACATGACAAAAACAATAAATGCTCACTCTTTGGAACATATTTGTTTAGAAATATTTTTTCTAAGGCACTGGTCTTCTTAGATCTTTTTATTTTTTTATTTTTTATTTATTTATTTTTTTAATTAAATTTATTTATTTTTTTAATTACAATACTATATTTGTTTTGCCATACATTGACACGAATCAGCCATAGAAGCATATTAGAAATTCCACTTGGGGTATATAAAAATGGCTAAGGAAATCCATGTTAAAAAACAACAACAAAAACTAAAAATGAGAACTGGAAATTTAATCATTTCACACCTGAAAATGTTTAATGTAGTATGTAGTTGAAGCCAGTACTCACTGTGTAGCTCTCTTGGTTGATGGGAAAAAAGAAACAAAAAACAATGATTCAATCCTAGTGAATGGTTGGCAAGCAAATTAAAATATATTGTGAAGGTCTTACATACAGTAACAACTTTTCAATTACCACATATTTTTTTCAGTTACTGAAGAAAAATAAACATTATATTTCTATTTTGACCATCTATAAATAGCCCTTATGAGAGGACTCCAGCAGCTCAGACAACTATGTGAATGGCTCAAGTGTAGGTACAACCATTTCTAGAATTTTCAGTGCTCACATGCTAATTTTTCCAGGGTCTGTTTACTACAAGTGTATTCATGCTACCAGCGAAACACTCAAAGAGTTGCAATTTCACCCTCAAATTAAAAGCAGAGACATAACTTTGCCAACAAATGTCCATCTAGTCAAAGCTATGGTTTTTCCAGTAGTCATGTATGGATGTGAGAGATGGACTATAAAGAAAGCTGAGCACCGAAGAATTGATGCTTTTGAACTGTGTTGTTAGAGAAGACTCTTGAGAGTCCCTTGGACTGCAAGGAGATCCAACCAGTCTATCCTACAGGAAATCAGTCCTGAATATTCATTGGGAGGACTGATGTTGAAGCTGAAACCCCAATTTTTGGCAACCTGATGGGAAGAACTGACCCACTGAAAAAACCCTGATGCAGGGAAAGGTTGAAGGTGGGAGGAAAAGGGGACAACAGAGGATGAGATGGTTGGATGGTATCACTGACTCAATGGACAAGAGTTTGAGTAAACTCTGGGAGTTGGACAGGGAGGCCTTGGCATGCTGCAGACCATGGGGTTGCAAAGAGTTGGAGATGACTGAGTGACTGAACTGAACTGAAATGAGAAAATGTACAGTTCAGTTCCTCTAATGCATGCAAGAAGCTAAACTTTCCAATATCATAGTTCTTCCTGGTACCATAGAAATGAAATCACTGATCTCCTTCTTGTAAATATTTTTCTTAGGGTGACTACCTATATAAGACCTCAGTTTCTCAGAAGCGATTATCCAACTCATTTTGTTCAGATTTTTAAGTGAGATCAATTATTTATAGCAATTGATACACATATGAGTTTCTAAAATATAGCATTGCTTGCCTCAGAAGGTGTAAGTCCAAAGGTTATCACTTATCCACCCTACTCAGTTACGGAGACTAGACCCCACATCAGTGATCCAGGCCCCTAAGGATGAGCCTTTCCTTCATGTTGTATCTCAAGGGGGAGGAATAAACATTTTTGTAAGAAACTTGAGCTCTATCCTTGTTACCTTGTGGGAATAGAATAAAACTGTGTAAAGATTAGACGTAAACCAGTCCATTGGTCTGTCAGTCATAAGACAGTAGGGCTCAATAATGTAACTGCCTATTAAATAAGCATTGATCTGCTGGAATGTTTTCAATATTATTCCATCAATATTAATTGTGTTAGGCTCTGGTCTCCATAAGATCAAATATTGTCCAACATTTTTGGCAAAATTAAATGTGCAATAAGACTGTCTGAACATACTTAAAGTTCCAGGAAAATGTTGGCCTGGTGAATAATTCAGTCACAAGAATGCACATATAATGGATATATATACTCTGTAAACTAAACCTCAGAATTATTTTATCCTCAAAAGTGATCCAATGGACTGGGGAGGACTAACCTGAAAAAAGCCATGATAGGGAAATAAAAAACATTATCTAAAAATCATTTATAGTGCTTGAGCTCAGGAACATGACAATTTGCAGGGAAAGCACAGTTACACTATACCTGATGGTACAGTCACAGCAAAGCAGGCAAGACTCACACAGGCACAACACTTATGGACATGTGACTGAGGTGGGAGTGTGCAGAGAGGAAGAGTTAGACACTGAGATCTCTCACCATGAAATACTTCCCATCCAATCGTCACAGTGATGCTCACCAGGCCACATTGCTCAGGATTCAGCGATATTTGGGCAAGCACATCCCTCAGTAGAAACAATTTCTCTCTGCCAAACTAGCGAGGAATAGCCTTGCTATTGTTTCCATACTTAATTTCTATATGAAGCATCAGCAGGAAAGTAGAAAAAATAAAAATTCTGGAAAAGTACAAAAGAAGCCTCAAAGAATCACCAGATTTTTAAGTACTCAAACTGTTTAAACTGACAGACTGTACAACATCAATTAAATTTTTCATTACTTAAAAAATAATAATTACTCAGGAATTTATAAAATATTAGATGTTATGTTGAGAGTGCATTATTGGATTTCTTCTTAGATAAGCAGCTGGCAGAAGTGATAAAACCAGCTTTTCTTTGGTGGGATAAAAATTCTATGCAATTGAAATATTACTTCCAACTTACAAACCACAGAGGAAATTAGAGGAGTTGAAAAAGAAAATCTTCCAAACTGAATATTAATTGATCTGAGATTTAATTATACACATTTTTTGGCCACTTGTGTGACAAGAATAAAAATACACTCTGTTCCATGCAAGAGGAGAGTATAGAAAGTCATTTGTTCTAAGATCTTGTCAAAGTCTCTCCAAAGGACCCTTACAATCACTCATTAAAACTGGGATCTCCCTTAAAACACATATGAAACAGATCTGAAGGATTATGAATTAACCTATAAAATTTCAAGATCTGGAGACACAATGACCTCACAATTTAAAGTATTTAGTGTAGCATATACTTGACCCCATCAATCAAATGTCTAGAAAATTTGTATTTAGGTGAGAAGAAAAACAACTGTATGAATTTTTGTGACGGCTAAAAATCTAATGAGCCAACTCATTAGTAAAGACCCTGATGCTGGGGAAAAGTGAAGGCAGGAGGAGAAGGGGACAACAGAGGACAAGATGGTTGGATGCCATCATTGACTCAATGGACATGAGTTTGAGCAAGCTCCAGGAACTGGTGCTGCAGTCCATGGCATCACAAAAAGTCAGAAACAACTGAATGACTGAACACCACCACCAACAATCGATCAAATGCCCAGAGTATAATAATTCTGAGTGAATGGATGTGTTAGCCAAGCACTCCAAAAGCTTCCATCTCTCCTTACACCAGATACTTATAGACCTCTGTACAGCTCATTTCCCTTAATATATACTATCAGGTGACCTTTCAAGCACTTCATCCTACTTGGTGCTTATACTAGACCAAGCTCTTTCCACATTTTTTGTCTCGTATGGACCCTGGGAGGGATCTCAGCTGACAAGTGATTTTTTTCACTCAGTTTGTTCATATTGCAATGAGGAAGTCATCATTAATCCAGGCACATTAGTGAAAGAGACTCTGATCCTAAGATATATGGCAGACTCTGAGCACTCAGGGTTCTGACACCCTCAGATACACTGACCCACAGTATTCAATAATGGAGACCATTAATCACAGTCAATGACAGCCCCATGACTGACTAGCACAGCTAGAATCTCACTGTCATGAGTATTATAGGGTTTTAAAAGAATGTCAGTACTTTCCAGACAAAACGCTTACTGATGTTACAATTCCCATAGGCTCTTGAGAATGAGATGGTAAAATTATTTTCAATACTTCCCTTCATGCCACTTCTCAAGAAGAAGGGACAAATTCTTTCAAATTAAACTCAACTAATGGTCCATACAGAGTAAAAATATGGAAAAATAAGATTACATATGTCTATTTCTCAAACAAGCATAAGACAAGAGGGCTTATCATGTAGCTTCATATCAAATATACTCATATTACTTTACTAGAGTGTTTCTGATATTATTCAAAGGAGAAAGCACAAAAATCTCACAAATAAAGGAGACAAAATATTAGACACCTCACCAGATAATTAATAACTCACATTATTTGGGTTAATAGACATTTCAAAAACTAATTATCTACTTGATTATAAAAATATAATTAAAATAAGCCATAAAAAGAAAATTTGTTTAAAAATGGTTATTACCTTTAGAGTGCATTATTTTGTTCCATCCTAAGACAGGGAGCAGGTAAAAGTAACAAAATCACCCTTTTTTTTTTGGTAGTGGGTACTCCATGCAACTAAACTGAACTAAGGGACTGAACTGAACTGATTTCATGCAATTCCAAAGTCACTTCCATTTTGCAAAGCACAGAGGAAATAAAGAAAGTTGTGAAGCAAAATATTCCCAATTAAATTTCAATTGATAAAAGTATTATTTTAAAGAATTAACAACAGATATTCACTTGATAATCTATATAATAAGAAAAAAATTATGTTTGTCCCTTGGAAAAGGGTGGTGTAGAAAATCAATTTTTCTAAGACTTTGGTCTCAAATTTGACCCATAATTCCCCTTGAGCATTACTTATAAACCCACTAAAGGAATATGAATATTAGCTGATGATGTCCACATAAAATTCCAATTGGGTATTTAATCATTTCATGTTTTAAATGTTTAATGAAGTATCTAATGAAATCCATCATCAAATATCTAGAAAATTTCTCCCTGGATGACAAGAAAAAAAACTTATCCCACTCTTTGAATTAATGGGTTAACAAGCAAATTAAAATATATCATAAGATAATCTCACAAATACAATAAACTCTATTTCCCATATTTATTTTACTTAAGAGATAAATGACCGAAAACTAATAATTTATTTCTAATTAGCTATCTAATAGACCTAAACATGCTGATCCTCACAAAAGACTTAAACATCTAAGGAAACTGTGTGAATGCCCGAGGATAAGCACAAACATTTCTTGCAATGTTTTATCATTTATGTGCTGGTTTTCCACTGTTTGTTTACTATGTGTTGCCTGCCAAGCACTCAGAATTCTCATTTTACAATGATTATTCATAGTTTTTGTACAACTCATTTCCTCTAACACATGCTAGCATCTTGGTTTTCTAATACCATAGTCCTTTTCTGGGGGTTACCACTAGCTGACCAAACTGAGTCCCATCCCAACACTTCTGTCTAGAGTGGTCTCTCATGCTGGACCTCAGTTCACATAAGTGACTTTGTCACTCATTTTGTTCAGATTCCAATGAGATCTATTTTAAAAGTCACATTTGTGGAAGAGACTTTGATCCTGGGATGTGTTGCAGACATTGAGCTCTCAGGGACACACTGAGAGCTATCTATCTCCCTGTGACACACTGGCTCACTATTTAATCATGGAGACCAGCATCAATGGTGACCCATCACAATATTTGGATTATATGGGGTACCAGTGATCACTGGTTAGCATAGCCAGAGTTTCATTGTCATTGGAGGGTTACACTCCCTGAGAGTAATGTTAGTAGTTTCAGGACAAAGTACTCACCAGCATGGAAATTCCCACTGGCTCATAGGATGAGAGGCAGAATGATTCCCAATATTTTATTTCATTTCATGTCTCAAGGGAAAAGAATAAAAGCATTTATATGAAACTGAGTTCTTAGTCCACGTCAATCTGCTGGCATAGAGTAAAATTATGGAATGATGAGAAGTATACATGTCCATCTGTTAACCATGCATAACATAAGACATTTAGTATGTCCAAGTAAACAAAGAGTTCTAAAGAATAGCAAGGAGAGATAAGAAAGCCTTCTTCAGTGACCAATGCAAAGAAATACAGGGAAAAAAGAAGAGAATAGGAAAGACTAGATATTTCTTCAAGAAAATCAAGAGATACCAAGGGAATATTTCATGCAAAGATGAGCACCATAAATGACAGAAATGGTATGGACCTAACAGAAGAAGATATTAAGAAGAGGTGGCAAGAATACACAAAAGAACTATACAAAAAGATCTTCGTGACCCATATAACCACGATCCTGTGATCAACCACCTAGAACCAGACATCCTGGAATATAAAGTCAAGGGGGCCTTAGGAAGCATCACTATGAACAAAGATAGTGCAGGTGATGGAATTCTAGTAATCCTAAAAGATGATGTTGTGAAAGTGCTACACTCAATATGCCAGCAAATTTGGAAAACTCAGCAGCAACCACAGTACTGGAAAAGGTCAGTTTTCATTCCAGTCCTGAAGAAAGGTAATGCCAAAGAATGTTCAAACTATTGCACAGTTGCATTCATCTCACATGCTAGCAAAGTAATGCTCAAAATTCCCCAAGCCAGGCTTTAACAGTATGCGAACTGTGAACTTCAAGCTGGATTTAGAAAAGGCAGAGAAACCAGAAATCAAATTGCCAGCATCTGTTGGATCATCAAAAAGGCGGAGAGTTCCAGAAAGACATCTACTTCTGTTTTATTGACTAAGGCAAAGTATTTGACTGTGTGGATCACAAACTGTGGAAAATTCTGAAAGAGATAGGAATACCTGACCACCTGACCTACCTCTTGAGGAGTCTGTATGTAGGTCAAGAAGCAGCATTAGAACTGGACATGGAACAACAGACTGGTTCCAAATTGGGAAAGAAGTATATCAAGTCTGTATACTGCCACCCTGCTTATTTAACTTACATGCAGAAAACATCATGCGAAATGCTGAGCTGGATGAAGCACATGCTGAAATCAAGACTGCTGGGAGAAATATCAATAACTTCAGATATGCAGATGACACCACTCTTATGGCAGAAAGTGAAGAACTAAAGAGCCTCTTGATGAAAGTGAAAGAGGAGAGTGAAAGAGCCGGCTTAAAGTTCAACATTCAGAAAACGAAGATCAAGGCATCTTTGTCCATCACGTCATGGCAAATAGATGGGAAAACAGTGGAAACAGTGACAGACTTTATTTTGGGGGGCTCCAAAATCACTGCAGATGGTGACCGCAGCCCTGAAATTTAAACAAACAACAACAACAACAACAACAAAAAAAAACGCTTGCTCCTTGGAAGAAAAGCTACAACCAACCCAGAGAGCATAAAAAGCAGAGACATTATTTTGCCAACAAAGGTCCATCTAGTCAAAGCTATGGTTTTTTCCCTAGTCACAGCAATAGCAATAGTCATGTATAGCTTCCCTGGTGGCTCAGAGGGTAAAGCATCTACCTGCAATGCAGGAGACCCAGGTTAGATCCCTGGGTTGGGAAGATACCCTGGAGAAGGAAATGGCAACTCACTCTGGTATTCTTGCCTGGAAAATCCCATCGATGAGAAGCCTGGTAGGCTATGGTCCATGGGGTCACAAAGAGTTGGATACAATTGAGTGACTTCACTTTCCTTCTTTCTTATTTATAGATATGAGAGTTGGACTAGAAGGAAAGCGACCGCCAAAGAATTGATGCTTTTGAACTGTGGTGTTGGAGAAGGCTCTTGAGAGTCCCTTGGACTGCAAGAAGATCCAACCAGTCCATCCTGTTAACTAACTCACTGGAAAAAGACCCTGATGCTGGCAAAGATTGAAGGCAGGAGGAGATAGGGACAACAGAGGATGAGATGGTTGGACTATATTACTGACTCAATGGACATGAGTTTGAGTAAGCTCCAGGAGTTGGTGATGGACAGGAAAGCCTGGCATGCTGCAGTCCATGGGGTCACAAAGAGTCAGACATGACTGAATGACTAAAATGAACTGAAGTAAACAGAAGTACTATTTCTCTAGTAGGATCTTCTGATGTTATTCAAAATGGAGGAAGCATTAAAATCCTGGGGGAAAAGTACACAGAAACCTCAGATGACCCAGACTGTTAAAAGCTTCACATGGTTTAGATTAGTAGACTCCAAAAATCATCTATAATCTTGCTTGCTAAAAACACATACTAAAAAAATCTAGAAAATACATTTATTAAAAATTGCAACACTATCCCTCTGGAGTGCATTGTTCTGATAATTTCCATAGAAAGGAGCTTATACAAGTGTAAAGTCAGCACTTACTTGGATAACTGGTAGGAATTTCATCCACTCTAATTTCACCTCTAATCTATAGAATATATTAAAAAATCAGGGAATTTGACAAAACCATTATAATTTAAAGTTTATAAACTAATAACATATTATAAGGAAGAAACCATAGATTTCACTTGACTATGTAAGAAGAAAAATAATGCTCACTACTTGAATCAGGATAACACTGAAAGTCATAAGACTTTCAGTCTCAAAGTTCCCCCAAAGCCTTCCCTTGGCATCAGGTATTAATACTAGGATCTCCCTTTCAACGTTATGAAACCCACTAACACAATATAAATATCAGGCAATGAAATCTACCTAGAATATCAATGATTGGCAATGTAATAATTTTTAATTAAAAGTGCTTAACACAGCATCTACTTGGATCCATAACACAATGTCTAAAAAATTCTTTGTGTGACAGGGAAAAAAAATCTCTATCAATTCTTGTAACTTGTTCAGCAAGGAAATTAAAATGTTCTGGAAAACTTTTTGACAAATAGAAACTATAATTTCTACATTTTTTAAACAAATAAATAAGTGAAAACCATATATTCTTCCTTGAATACCTAATCAACCTCATTCTGAAGATTTGGGCACCAAAGAAAAACGTGCGAATGGCTCATGGGTAGGTATAACCATTTACCACTGGCCTCTCTACTCCTGTGCTGGACCTGGTTACTATGACTGTATGGATACTGCCAGCAAATATTCAAGGAGTTGCCATGTCATTCTTAAGTCAGACATTTATAGACACCTATGAAATTCAGTTCTCTTCCTTTATGGAATCAGGATAGCATTCAGTTACTATGGACCCTATAGTAGCACTAGCTGACCAAACTGAACCCCACCCCAACATTTTTACCTAGCATGGTCTCTTGTGCTAGACCTCAGTTCACATAAGTGCTTTCACCACTCTTCTGGCTCAGATTCCAATGAGATCCATTTTGGAGGTCATCACTGATCCAGGCACATTGATCCTGAGATATGTGGCAGGCACTGAGCTCACAGGACTCCATCTCCTTGGGACACACTGGTCCATACTATTCAGTCATAGAGATCATTAGTCAGTCAGTGGCCCAGCCTCTTGGCTGATTAGCATAACCAACGAGTATCACTGTCATTGGAGTTATATGATACCCTAAGAGCAATATCAGTATTTTCAGGATATGACATTTCAGTCAATAATTGGAAATGTAGTAATTTTTAATTAAAAATGTTTAATACACCGTCTACTTGGATCCATACAAATGTCTAGAAAATTCTTCTGATGCTAGAATTGCTTACTGATTAAAAATTAAAATGCTTACTGATATTAGAATTCCCACTGGCCCTTGAGGATGGAAAACAGAATTATTCCCAATATTTTCCTTCATTTCATATATCAAGAAAAGAAGAAGCTCATCCACACAAAACCAGTTTTTGGCCCACATCAACCTGTGGGGAAGCATAAATGTGGAAAGATGAAAGGTATACATGTCTATGTGTCAAAACTGCATGAGACAGGAAGATTTGCTGTGTATCTTTATGTAAAATATATGAATTTATTACTCCTCTAGGATGTTTCTGGTTAAAGAAGAAAAAGCATAAAATCTTAGAAATAAAGGAGAGAGAAGTTTCAGATATCTCAATGGATTATCAGTGCTAATAAAGTTGTATTAACTATTCATCAACTCAGTGCAATTTTTATCATTTAAAAATAATAAATAATACAAAGAACAAATTTACTAAAATCAGCTGTTACCCTAGGAGTGCACTGTTTTGTTACTTCCCAGTTAAGAGAGCTAGCACAAGTGACAAAATCAGTACTTTATTGTGATGATATTTATGGAATTCTAATGTCATGTCCAATATACAAAGTACACATGAAATTAGAGAAGTTGCAAAAGAGAGTTTTTTAATGGCATATTCAGCCATAAGAAGTTATAAGAATTCATAATAGATATTCCTTGGTCATAGGATGACAAGAAAATTATGTTCACAACTTTGACCACAGTAGAAAAGACATAATTTTTCTAAGATATTTGTCTCCAAATCTTCCCAGCACATTTGCTGAAAAATTATTAAAACTAAGATATCTCTTTAAACACATTAGAAACCCCATGAGAATATATGAAAGTGGCCAATGAAATTCACGCAAAAAATCTAAGCATTTGAAGTATAATCCTTTCACATTTAAAAATGTTTAATGTAGCATGTAGTTGAAGCCAGTATTCAAATTATATGAAATTGCTTGCTCCGTTTATAAGAAAAACGAAAAACAAAGAAACAACTGTCTAATTCTAGTGACTATGTTGGCAACAAATTAAAAGATGTTGTGGAGATTTCATATACCTACTTTCAGTTGGGCTTCCCTGTCTCAGATGGTAAGGAATTCGCCTATAATGCAGGAGATATGAGTTCAATCCCTGAGTCAAGAAGATCCCCTGGAGAAGGGAATGGCTTCCCATTCCAGCATTCTTGCCTGGAGAATCCCATAGATAGAGAAGTCTGGCAGGCTGCAGTTCATGGGGTTCCAAACTCTTCAATTTACATATAACTGTTCTCTTAATAGAAAATGAAAAGCAGAAGTTCGGAAGCTTGAATTCTGACAATCCAAGCACACTGAAGACATCAATAATCACTCAGAATATTTTGGCAGCTCAGACAAATGTGAGAGTGGTTCAAGCGTAGTTACAAAGATTTCTCATGGAACTCATTATTCAAGCAGTGATTACCCAGAGTTTATTTACTACAGGTTTGTAGATGCTGGCAGCCAAGTACCCAGAGTTAATCATATCATCCCTAATTGGTTGTTGATCTACTACTGTACAATTCACCTCCTCTAGCATATGTCAGGATCTTAGTTTCCCAATACCATAGTCCCTGTTTGGGGTACAGCACCTGTTGAGCAAACTGAATATCCCTCCACGTTTTTTGCCTAGCATGCCCTGTGGACTGCACCTAGCTCACATAAGCGATTTTGTCACTCATTTTGTTCTGATTCCAATGAGGTTCATTTTAAAAGTCATCATTTTTCCAGGTGTGCTTATAAAAAGAGACTTTAGAATGAAACATGTAGTAGACACTGAGCTCTTAGGACTGTCTTCCTTGGGACACAATGGTCCACACTATTCAACCACAGAGACCAGCATCAATGGTGATCCCAAGGTTGACTAGCATAGCCTGAGCCCCACTCATTGGAGGATGACACTCCTATTATACTCCCTGAGAGGAATGTCAGTATCTTCAGGACAAAGTGCTTACCAGCATGAAAAATTCCCACTAACCCTTCAGGATGAGAGGTACCACTGTTCCTAAAGCTCTCCTTCATTTCAGATCTCAAGGGAATAAACTCATTCATATGAAACCAAGCTCTTGGTCCATCTTGAATTGTAGTAACAGAGTAAATATATACAAAGATGGGAAGTGATAATGTCCATTTATCAATCAAACAAAAAAGATGGAATGGTTCTCTATGTACTTGTTATTCAGTTGCTCAGTCATGTCTGACTCTTTGCAACTCCATGGACTGCAGCCATGCCAGGCTTCCCTGTCCTTTACCATCTCCTAGAGTTTGGTCATCTCCTGGGGTTTACTTGGGTATTTTAAAGTTTTATTCCAAGCAAAGAAAGAACAAACATTATTGAAATAAAAAGACAGAAAACATGAATAATTCACCATATTATTAATGCCTCACAATATTTGAATTAACAGAGTCTTCATAAAGCTATGTGAATTCCTGACTTCTTAAAAACAATAATAAAAACAATCCTGCAAAAATGCTATTGAAAATTGGGTTGTATTTCTGGAATATATTGTTTTGCCATTCCCAGATGCAAAAGATGTTAGCAATGACGAAACGGCACTTCCCTGATGTGTTGGTGAGAATTCCAAGCAACAAAATGTACCTTCCATTAAACATCACTTCCAATCTATAAAGCACAAGGAAAAATTCAGGAGACTTTCGAGAAAAAAAACTTAATATAATGATAAGTTTATACAATATTCACCATAGTCATTGGACAACTGGACTGCAGAACAGTTACACTCACTCTTCAGAGCACGGTAGTATACAGATTAAGTTTTTCAGTAAGTTCACTCGCTCAGTTGTGTCTGACTCTGTGACCCCATGAATTGCAGCACGCCAGGCCTCCCTGTCCAACACCACCTCACGGAGTTCACTCAGACTCACATCGTTCACTCAGACTCACGTCCATCGAGTCAGTGATGCCATCCAGCCATCTCATCCTTTGTCGTCCTCTTCTCCTCCTTCCCCCAATCCATCCCAGCATCAGAGTCTTTTCCAATGAGTCAACTATTTTATAAGCCATTAGTTCAAAGTCTCTCAGTACACATGCCTCAGAACCATGCATTACAACCAGAATTGCTCTTATACACATATGAAACACATTGAGGGCAGAAGTCATGAAATATATATATACACACACACACATAAAAATGCAAGAATTTTATTATGATTTCACATCTAAAAATGTTTAATACAGCATATAATTGGAGCAGCAATCAAATGTATATGAAACTGCGTCCTCACATAATGGGAGAAAAAAGAGATACAACTAAATGACAGTTGAAAACTTAAGACAGAGTTGGCAAGCAGATTAAAAATACTATGAAGAGGGGGCAGTCCTACGATGGTGGAGGAATAGGACGGGGAGACCACTTTTCCCCCCACAAATTCATCAAAAGAACATTTAAACGCTGAGTAAATTCCACAAAACAACTTCTGAATGCTGGCAGAGGACATCAGGCACCCAGAAAAGCAGCCCAGGGTCTTTGAAAAGAGGTAGGAAAAATATAAAAGACATAAAAGAGACAAAAGAGGTAGGGACTGAGGTCCGTCCCGGAAGGGAGTCTGAAAAACAGAAGTTTCCAAACACCAGGAAACACTCTCATTGCCGAGTCTGTGGTGAGCCTTGGAAGCACAGAGGCCAACATAACAGGGAGGAAATAAATAAATAATTAAAACCCACAGATTACCAGCCCAACGGTAACTCCCCAGTGGAGAAGCAGTGCAGATGCCAACATCTGCCACCAGCAAGCGGGGGCTGGGCAGGAAGGTGCGGGCTGCATTGCCTTTTAAGGATTGGGCCCAAACACCCCGAGTGTACCCAGGGCGAACTAACTTGGGCTAGCAAACCAGAAAGTGGGATAGCTACGACGCGAAAAGCTCTAACATAAGACACCACCAGGACCATGCACAGAACAAAGGATGGAACAGAATTAGCTGGCTGCAGACCATCCCCTTCCGGTGACAGGCAGCCAGAGACGGAAGGGGGCAATCGCAGCCCCAGAGAGACATTAATTACCAAATTGCAAACAGGCTTCTTTGCTAACTTCTTGGGATTCTGGACAGTCATCATCCGCCTGAGAAGGTGTGCTGGTTGTACGTACACCCAGAAGACTGAGCAGCAGGGATGGGAGAGGTGATAAGTTGCAACGACCATGCTCGTCAAACACCTGAGCTACTTGGACTAGGGAAGGGCACAAAACGCAGGCCCAACCAAGTCTGTGCCTCTGAGGACTACCTGAGTGCCTGAGCCTGAGTGGCTTAGACCTGGGAGACGCATGCAGCCCAGGGCCAGCCTCAGAAGGTTCCCAGCGGAGAGCAACCTAGAGGCTGAGCTGTGTGTGCCATGAACGGGGGCAGGCCCAGCATGGCTGAGATACTGCGAGCACACGCCAGTGTTATTTGTTTGCAGCATCCTTCCTTTCCCACAGTGCGACTGAACAAGTGAGCCTAAAAAAAAAGTGTCCACCACCACCCCTCTTGTGTCAGGGCAGAAATCAGACACTGAAGAGACCAGCAAACAGAAGAAGCTAAAACAGGGAACTGCCTTGGAAGTGACAGATGCAATAGATTAAAACCCTATCATTATTACCGACTACATAGGAAGGAGCCTATAGATCTTGAGAAATATAAGCTGAATCAAGAAACTATCCAAAAATGAACTGACCCCACACTGCCCACACCACCACCAGAGAAAGTTCTAGATATATCTTTACTATTTTTACAATCATTCTTTTGTTTTTTTCTTTTTCAAAACATTTTTTAATTTTTAGGTCCTCTATTTCTTTAATTTTCTTTTTATAACCTACTATTACTTTTCAAAAAAGACTCTATTTTTTAAAGCAAACTTCATTTTTCTTATGACTCTTGTGACTTTTTTTTCTTCTTATCCTTTTCTTTAATATTGTATTTTGAAAATCTAACCTCTACTCTAGATTTTTAATCTTTGCTTTTGGTATTTGTTACCAATTTTGTACTGTCAAAAATCCAACTATCAGTACCCATTTTTGCTTGAGAGTGAGTTTACTGGCTTTACTGCTCTCTCCTCCTTTGGACTCTCCTTTTCCTCCACCAGGTCGCCCCTGTCTCCTCCCCTCCCCATTCTCTTCTCTAGCCAACTCTGTGAATCTCCGTCTGTTCCAGACAGTGGAGAACACTTAGGGAACTGATTACTGGCTGGATCTGTCTCTCTCCTTTTCATTCCCCCCCTTTTATCCTCCTGGCCACCTATGTCTCCTTCTTCCCTCTCCTCTTCTCTGTATAACTTGGTGAACATCTCTGAGTGGTCCAGACTGTGGAGCGCACATAAGGAAGTGATTACTGGCTAGCTAGCTCCCTCCTCTTTTGATTCCACCTCATCTCATTCGGGTCACCTCTAACTACCCCCTCCCTCTTCTCTTCTCCATGTAACTCTGTGAACCTCTCCGGGTGTCTCTTAATGTGGAGAAACTTCTCATCTTTAACCTAGATATTTTATCACTGGTGCAGTACAGAAGGAGAAGTCTTGAGACTACTGTAAAGATAAAACTGAAAACCAGAAGCAGGAGGCTTAAGTCCAAATCTTGAGAACACCAGAGAACTCCTGACTCCAGGGAACATTAATTGATAGGAGCTCATCAAACTCCTCCATATCTACACTGAAACCAAGCACCACCCAAGGGCCAACAAGTTCCAGAGCAAGACACACCACGCAAATTCTCCAGCAACACAGGAACACAGCCCTGAGCTCCAATATATAGGCAGCTCTAAGTTACTCCAAAACCACTGACATCTCATAACTCATTACTGGACACTTCATTGCACTCCAAAGAGAAGAAATCCAGCTCCACCCACCAGAACATCGACACCAGCTTCCCTAACCAAGAAACCTTGACAAGCCACTGATACAACCCCACCCACAGAGAGGAAACTCCATAATAAAGAAAATTCCACAAACTGCCAGAATACAGAAAGGCCACCCCAAACGGAGCAATATAAACAAGATGAAGAGACAGAGGAATACCCAGCAGTAAAGGAACAGGATAAATGCCCACCAAACCAAACAAAAGAGAAAGAGATAGGGAATCTACCTGATAAACAATTCCAAATAATGAGAGTGAAAATGATTAAAATCTTGAAATAAGAATGGAATCACAGATAAATAGCCTGGAGACAAGGATTGAGAAGATGCAAGAAAGGTTTAACAAGGACCTAGAAGAAATAAAAAGATTCAATATATAATGAATAATGCAATAAATGAGATCAGAAACACTCTGGAGGCAACAAATAGTAGAATAATGGAGGCAGAAGATAGATTAGTGAAATAGAAGATAGAATGGTAGAAATAAATGAATCAGACAGGAAAAAGAAAAACGAACTAAAAGAAATGAGGACATTCTCAGAGACCTCCAGGACAATATGAAATGTTCCAACATTCGAATTACAGGAGTCCCAGAAGGAGAAGACAAAAAGAAAGACCATGAGAAAATACTTCAGGAGATAATAGTTGAAAACTTCCCTAAAATGGGGAAGGAAATAATCACCCAAGTCCAAAAACCCAGAGAGTCCCAAACAGGATAAACCCAAGGCGAAACACCTCAAGACACTATTAATAAAATTAAAAAGATCAAACACAAGGAGCAAATATTAAAAGCAGCAAGGGAAAAATAACAAATAACACACAAGGGGATTCCCATAAGGATAACAGCTGATCTTTCAATAGAAACTCTTCAGGCCAGGAGGGAATGGCAAGACATACTTAAAGTGATGAAAGAAAATAACCTACAGCCCAGATTACTGTAACCAGCAAGGATCTCATTTAAATATGAAGGAGAAATTAAAAGCTTTACAGACAAGCAAAAGCTGAGAGAATTCAGCACCACAAAACCAGCTCTCCAACAAATGCTAAAGGACCTTCTCTAGACAGGATACACAAAAAGGGTATATAAACCTGAACTGAAAACAATAAAGTAAATGGCAACAGGATCATACTTATCAATAATTACCTTAAATGTAAATGGGTTGAATGCCCCAACCAAAAGACAAAGAATGGCTGAATGGATACAAAACCAGACCCCTATATGTGTTGTCTACAACAGACGCACCTCAAAACAGGGGACACATACAGACTGAAAGTGAAGGGCTGGAAAAAGATATTCCATGCAAATAGAGACCAAAAGAAAGCAGGAGTAGCAATACTCATATCAGACAAAATAGACTTTAAAACAAAGGCTGTGAAAAGAGACAAAGAAGGACACTACATTAATAATCAAAGGATCAATCTAAGAAGATATAACAATTATAAATATATATGCACCCAACATAGGAGCACCACAATATGTAAGACAAATGCTAACAAGTATGAAAGGGGAAATTAACAATAACACAATAATAGTGGGAGACTTTAATACCACACTCACACCTATGGATAGATCAACTAAACAGAAAATTCACAAAGAAACGCAAACTTTAAATGATACAATAGACCAGTTAGACCTAATTGATATCTATAGGACATTTCACCCCAAAACAGTGAATTTCACCTTTTTCTCAAGTGCTCCCGGAACCTTCTCCAGGATAGATCACATTCTGGACCATAAATCTAGCCTTGATAAATTCAAAAAAACTGAAATAATTCCAAGCATCTTTTCTGACCATATGCAGTAAGATTAGATATCATTTACAGGAGAAAAACTATTAAAAGTTCCAACATATGGAGGCTGAACAACATGCTTCTGAATAGCCAACAAATCACAGAAGAAATCAAAAAGAAATCAAAACATGCATAGAAATGAATGAAAATGAAAACACAACAACCCAAAACGTGTGGGACACTATAAAAGCAGTGCTAAGGGGAAGTTCTTGGCAATACAGGCATATATCAAGAAACAAGAAAAAAGTCAAATAAATAACCTAACTCTACACCTAAAGCAACTAGAAAAGGAAGAAATGGATAACTCCAAGGTTAGTAGAAGGAAAGAAATCTTAAAAATTAGGGCAGAAATAAATGCAAAAGAAACAAAAGAAACCATAGCAAAAATCAACAAAGCCAAGAGCTGGCTTTTTGACAGGAAAATAAAATTGACAAACTCATCAAGAAACAAAGGGAGAAAAATTAAATCAATAAAATTAGAAATGAAAATGGAGAGATCACAACAGACAACACAGAAATACAAAGGATCATAAGAGACTACTATCAGCGATTATATGCCAACAAAATGGACAATGTGGAAGAAATGGAGAAATTCTTAGAAAAGTACAACTTTCCAAAACTGAACCAGGAAGAAATAGAAAATCTTAACAGACCCAACACAAGCACGGAAATTGAAACTGTAATCAGAAATCTTCCAGCAAAAAAAAGCCCATGTCCAGATGGCTTCACAGATGAATTCTACCAAAAATTTCGAGAAGAGCTAACACCTATCCTACTCAAACTCTTCCAGAAAATTGCAGAGGAAGGTAAACCTCCAAACTCATTCTATGAGGCCACCATCACCCTAATACCCAAACCTGACAAAGACACCACAAAAAAGAAAACTACAGACCAATATCACTGATGAACATAGATGCAAAAATCCTCAACAAAATTTTAGCAATCAGAATCCAACAACACATTAAAAAGGTCATACACCATGACCAAGTGGGCTTTATCCCTTGGATGCAAGGATTCTTCAATATCCACAAATCAATCAATGTAATTCACCACATTAACAAATTGAAAAATAAAAGCCATGTGATTATCTCAATACATGCAGAGAAATCCTTTGACAAAATTAAACATCCATTTATGATAAAAACTCTCCAGAAAACAGGACTAGAAGGAACATACCTCAACATAATAAAAGCTATATATAACAAGCCATCAGCAAACATTATCCTCAGTGGTGAAAAATTGAAAGCATTTCCCCTGAAGTCAGGAATAAGACAAGGGTGCCCACTTTCACCGCTACTATTCAACATAGTTCTGGAAGTTTTGGCCACAGCAATCAGAGCAGAAAAAGGAATCCAAATTGGAAAAGAAGTAAAACTCTCACTGTTTGCAGATCACATGATCTTCTAGATAGAAAACCCTGAAGACTCCACCAGAAAATTACTAGAGCTAATCAATTAATATAGTAAAGTTGCAGGATATAAAATCAACATAGAAATCCCTTGCATTCCTATACACTAATAAGGGGAAAGTAGAAAAAGAAATTCAGGAAACAATTCCATTCACCATTGCAACAAAAACAATAAAACATTTAGGAATACATCTACCTAAAGAAACTAAAGACCTATATATCGAAAACTATAAAACACTGATGAAAGAAATCAAAGAGGACACTAATAGATGGAGAAATATACCATGTTCAATATAGTGAAAATGAGTATACTACTCAAAGCAATCTACAGATTCAATGTAATCCCTATCAAGCTACTAGCAGTATTTTTCACAGAGCTGAAACAAATAATTTCACAATTTGTATGGAAATACAAAAACCTTGAATAGTCAAAGCAATCTTGAGAAAGAAGAATGGAACTGGAGGAATCAACCTGCCTGACTTCAGGCTTTACTACAAAGCTACAGTCATCAAGATAGTATGGTACAGGCACAAAGACAGAAATATAGATCAATGGAACAAAACAGAAAGCCCAGAGATAAATCCACACACCTATGGACACCTTATCTTTGACAAAGGAGGCAAGAATATACAATGGAGTAAAGACAATCTCTTTAACAAGTGGTGCAGGGAAAACTGGTCAACCACTTTTAAAAGAATGAAACTAGAACATTTTCTAACACCATACACAAAAATAAACTCAAAATGGATTAAAGATCTAAACGTAAGACCAGAAACTATAAAACTCCTAGAGGAGAACATAAGCAAAACACTCTCCGACATAAATCACAGCAGGATCCTCTATGATCCACCTCCCAAAATACTGGAAATAAAAGGAAAAATAAATAAATGAGACCTAATTAAACTTAAAAGCTTCTGCACAACAAAGAAAACTATAAGCAAGGTGAAAAGACAGCCTTCAGAATGGGAGAAAATAAAGCAAATGAAGCAACTGACAAACAACTAATCTCAGAAATATACAAGCAACTCCTACAGCTCAATTCCAGAAAAATAAATGACCCAATCAAAAAATGGGCCAAAGAACTAAATAGACATTTCTCCAAAGAAGACATACAGATGGCTAACAAACACATGGAAAGATGCTCAACATCACGCATCATCAGAGAAATGCAAATCAAGACCACAATAAGGTATCACTTCACACCAGTCAGAATGGCTGTGATTCAAAAGTCTACAAGCAATAAATGCTGGAGAGGGTGTGGAGAAAAAGGGAACCCTCTTACACTGTTGGTGGGAATGTAAACTAGTACAGCCACTATGGAGAACACTATGGAGATTCCTTAAAAAACTACAAGTAGAACTGCCTTATGACCCAGCAATCCCACTGCTGGCCATACTCACTGAGGAAACCAGAATTGAAAGAGACACATGTACTCCAATGTTCATCGCAGCACTGTTTATAATAGCCAGGACATGGAAGCAACCTAAATGTCCATCAGCAGATGAATGGATAAGAAAGCTGTGGTACATACACACAATGGAGTATTACTCAGGCATTAATACATTTTGAATCAGTTCTAATGAGGTGGATGAAACTGGAGCCGATTATACGGAGTGAAGTAAGCCAGAAAGAAAAATATCAGTACAGTATACTACGGCAGAAAGTGAAGCGGAACTAAAAAGCCTCTTGATGAAAGTGAAAGAGGAGAGTGAAAAAGTTGGCTTAAAGCTCAACATTCAGAAAACGAAGATCATGGTATCCAGTCCCATCACTTCATGGGAAATAGATGGGGAAACAGTGTCAGACTTTGTTTTTTTGGTCTCCAAATCACTGCAGATGAGACTGCACCCATGAAATTAAAAGATGCTTACCTCTTGGAAGAAAGCTTATGGCCCACCTAGATAGCATATTTAAAAGCAGAGACACTACTTGGCCAACTAAGGTCTGTCTAGTCAAGGCTACGGTTTTTCCAGTAGTCATGTATGGATGTGAGAGTTGGACCGTGAGGAAGGCTGAGTACCAAAGAATTGATGCTTTTGAACTTTGGTGTTGCAGAAGACTCTTCAGAGTCCCTTGGACTGCAAGGAGATCCAACCAGTCCATTCTGAAGGTCAGCCTTGGGATTTCTTTGGAGGGAATGATGTTAAAGCTGAAACTCCAGTACTTTGGCCGCCTCATGCCAAGAGTTGACTCATTGGAAAAGACTCTGATGCTGGGAGGGATTGGGGGCAGGAGGAGAAGGGGACGACAGAGGATGAGATGGCTGGATGGCATCACGGACTCGATGGATGTGAGTCTGAGTGAACTCCAGGAGTTGGTGATAGACAGGGAGGCCTGGAGTGCTGCAATTCATGGGGTCCCAAAGAGTCAGACATGACTGAGTGACTGAACTGAACTGAACGCATATGTATGGAATTTAGAAAGATGGTAGTGATAACCCTGTATGCGAGACAGCAAAAGAGACACAGATATATCAGTTCAGTTCAGTCGCTTAGTCATGTCCGACTCTGCGACCCCATGAATTGCGGATGATTTTGGAGAATGGCATTGAAACATGTATAATATCATATGTGAAACGCATCGCCAGTCCAGGTTCAATGGTTGGGGCTGGTGCACTCGGATGACCCAGAGGGATGGTACGGGGAAGGAGGAGGGAGGAGGGAGGGGGGTTCTGGATGGGGAACACGTGTATACCTGTGGCAGATTCATGCTGATGTATGGCAAAACCAATACAATATTGTAAAGTAATTAACCTCCAATTAAAATAAATAAATTTATATTAAAAAACTATGAAGATATTCCAAAATAATTTCCATGTAATTGTTTCATTTAATATAGAAGTGAAGAATAAAAGCCTTTGATCTCTTTGAATTTTGACCATCTAAATGCCTTAAAGGGACTGTCACTCAGAAGATTCCAGCAGCTCAGACAAACATGAGTAGGCATAACTGCAACCCACATTTTCAGCACTCATGTGCTGGGTCTCTAGAGTCTAGTGCTGCCACATGAGCACTCAAGAGTTTCAATATTATCCCAACACTGTAGAAGTACAGCCTTCTGCCTAATTCAGTTTATCAAACACATGCACGTTGGTGAACTTTCAAATACAACAGTCTCTACTGATACATAACAGATGAAAAAACTCAACTCTCCCTCCATATATTTTGTACAAGGTGGGTTCTGGTCCTCAGCTTCACAGAACTGATTAGGTCACTCATTTTATTCCGATTTTCTGGATAAAAAAATTATTCAGTCATCAATCCAGGCACATTACTAAAGGGGTATTTCGAACCTCAGTTAAACAACAGACCAGGTATTCAGGAGTACATCACCCACAGACATACTCACTTACCATATTCAGTCTTGGAGACCATATACTTCCCGAGGCTCCAAGGCTGACTAGAACAGTCAAAGACTTACCATTACTGACCTGTAATACTGACCTCAATATTATATGACCTCTAAGAAGAATGGAGTATTTTCAGGACAAAATGTTTACCAGCTTGAGAACGAACCTCAAAGTTGAAAAGGCTAACTTATTCTCAATCCTGTCCTTTACGTCACTTCTCTTTCATATGAAACTCAGTACTAGATCCATGCTACATGAAAGAACAAAGTAAAATGTGGAAAGATAAGAACTAAATGTGTCCACTGGTCTACTAGATACAAAATGGCAGAGTTCACAAACATACTCTCATTTGAAATAAAATAATGTATTTGTCTCCTAAAATGTTTCTGATGTTATTCCAACATTATGTTAATCTCTACCCTCCATCAGAGCAAATACTGTCCAGTATTTTCTGCCACCAAATCAGATGTTTATAGGCAACTGTAAAATTTGTCAAAGTGATTTGTTAACTTTAAACATGGTAGTCACTATTGATATTACTTGACCAACTGAACTCCCTCCATAGCCTAGTATAGTCCCTTGTGCTGGACCTCACCTCACAGAAGTAATTTTGTCAGTCATTTTATTCAGATTCCTCTGAGACCCACTTTGAACTCATCACCAATACAGGTACATTTGTAGTAGGACAGTAAGTTATGTAGCAGAGACTGAGCACTCAGAATTCCAATACCCTCAGACAGAACAATCAGCAGTTTTAAATGATGGAGATTATGTCATCACAGTCAATGATCTAGTATCAGTTAACTGGCTTGGCCAGAGTTTTATCATCATTGGAATGTTACAACAGTCTAATGTCAGTATTCTCAGGACAAAATGCTTACCAGTGTGAGAGTCTCCAATGAACTGTAAGGTTTGAATGGCAGATTTAGTCAGATATTCTCCATCATTTCACTTCTCAAGGTTAAACAAATATAATTCTTTCATAAGAAATCAAGTGTGATTCTAAATGCAACTATAAAGATAGAGGCAAGTGAAATTTTTGGGTAACAACTTCACTGATCAACTGGCCTAGGAATCCCTACACTGCAGGTATTCTCCTTAAGTCGTGAAAATCTCTAGAGTAGATTATCTCCTTCTAGACTAGAAAATCTCCTTCTGTACCTAAGATGGCTAAAAGCCAGGTGACACAGATCATCAGGTCACAGCATGAAACTGAGCTGCCTGAACTAACAGAAACTATTTATTTCTGTACGTAGAGTCTCTCTTACTCCAGAGACAGAATTCAGCGTAGAAAAAACCTTCTAACATCTTATGTATGACTAGTAGGAGCTACATGAAGACTGAGCAAAAATCAAAGAAACCAAGGGACCAAAACAGCAACAAATCAGCTCTGACAACTGGACTGCAAACAAAACCACAAACTAGAAAGATGTAAGACATTGAATTAAACCAAAACAGGGTTTAAGAACTGAAATAAAAATTGTCATAGAAATCAGGTAATTTAATATAAAAACTGCCCAACAGAACTACAACTAGAGACTATCGTACTAAATAAAGTCAGAAACAGACAGACAAGTAGAATATATAACCTACATGTGGAAGTGAAATAAGGCATAAATGGATCTATCTACAAAACAGAAAGACATGCACAGATATAGAGAACAAACTTGTGGCTGCCAAGGGGAAGGAGATGAGGGAAAGGGATGAACTGGGAGTTTGGGGTTGGTAGACGCAAACTATTATATGTGGAATCGATAGACAAGGTCCTAAATGTGTAACGCAGGAAATGATATTCAATATTCAGTGATTAATCATAATGGCAGAGTATAAAAATGTATATACGTGTATAACTGAGTCACTCTGCTATATAAAGAAATTGGTACAATATTATTTATCAACTATACTACAATAAAAAACTTCCAGATAGAAATGAAAAGATGACCCATTACAGAAGAAAAGTAATCATGAAAAGAATGTGAATAGAAAATCAATGAAAGAAACAAAAGATGAAACAATACAGTTATCAGAATAAATAATAAAATACTTATGAAAAATTTGAACTGTGAATATAAAATATCTTTAAAAAGTGAAAATGAAGACAAATCTCCTGTAAATAACAATATAAATTTAATAAATGAAATGAAAATGGAATTGTATAATAAGTAAGGAAAGTTTACCAGACAGAGTCATTATTAGAGAGCACAAAACATGGAAGACATTAAGTGAAATTAGTGCAGATCAAAAGATTAAAAAATTCAAAAACAGAAAAAAATGATCTCAAATCCTATAAAGGATCTGTGTGAAAAAATAATATACCTAGATATTAAATAACTCATTAAAAAGAATACTAATAAATTAAGGTTGCTGCTGTTGTTCAGTTGCCCAGTCATGTAACTCTTTGCAACACCATGGACTATATGTAGCACATCAGGCCTTCATGTCCCTCACCATCTCCTGGAGTTTGCCCAAGTTCATGTTCATTGCATTGGCGATGCCATCCAGCCATGTCATCCTCTGATGGCCTCTTCTCCTCTGCCCTCAATCTTTCCCCAAATCAGGGACTTTTCTAATGAGTTGCCTGTTTACATCAGATGGCCAAAATACTGGAGCTTCAGCTTGAGTATCAGTCTTTGCATTGAATATGCAGGGTTGATCTCCCTTAAGATTGACTGGTTTGATCTCCTTGCTGTCCAAGGAATTTCAGGAGTCTTTTCCAGCACAACAGTTTGAAGGCATCAATTTTTGGCATTTTGCCTTTACAGTCCAGTTCTCACAACCGTGCATGACCACTGAGAAGGGGGAATGGTAAACCATCCCAGTATACTTGCCTCATGA
Organism: Nanger dama; assembly: GCA_917880005.1. Classification (NCBI taxonomy): domain Eukaryota; kingdom Metazoa; phylum Chordata; class Mammalia; order Artiodactyla; family Bovidae; genus Nanger; species Nanger dama. The sequence continues at coordinate 1,556,555 of CAKJTW010000044.1, read as the reverse complement.
ACTGTATAAAAAGCCAAAAGATATGACATCAAAAGATGAGTGCCTCAGGTCTGAAGGTGTCCAGTATGCTACTGGGGAAGAGTGGAAGAGAACTGCTAATAGCCTCAGAATGAATGAAATGGCTGGGCCAAAGTGGATATGCTGCTCAGTTCTGGGTGTGTCTGGTGATGAAAGTAAAATTTGATGCTGCAAAGAACAGTATTGCATAGGGACCTGGAATGTTAGGCCCATGGATCAAGGGAAATTTGATGTGGTCAAGCAGGAGATGGTAAGAATAAACATCAATATCTTAGCAATCAGTGAACTAAAATGGATAGGAATAGGCAAACTTAATTCAGATAACCATTATATCTGCCACTGTGGGCAAGAATCCCATAAAAGAAATGGAATAGCCCTCATAATCAACAAGAGTCCAAAATGCAGTACTTGGGTGCAACCTCAAAAATGACAGAAACATCCTAATTTGTTTCCAAGGCAAGCCAGTCAACATTATAGTAATCGAAGTCTGTACCCTTACCATGGATGCACAGGAAGCTGACTGACCAATTCTATGAAGACCTAGAAGACCTCCTAGAACTAATACTTTAAAAAGATATTCTATTCATCATCAGGGATTAGAATGCCCAAGTAGGAAGTCAAGAGACACCTGGAGTAGTAACAGCTAAATTTGGCTTGGGAGAACAAAACGAAGCAGGACAAAGCCTAACTGAATTCTGCCAAGAAAATGCACTAGTCATAGCAAATACCCTTTTTCAACAACACAAGAGATGACTTTACACATGGACATCAGTTCCATTCGGGCGCTCAGTCGTGTCTGACTCTTTGTGACCCCATGGACTGCAGCATGCCAGGCTTCCCTGTCTATCACCAAATCCCAGAATTTACTCAAGCTCATGTCCATTGAGTCAGTGATGCCATCCAACCATCTCATCCACTGTCATCCCCTTCTCCTTCTACCTTCAATCTTTCCCAGCATCAGAGTCTTTTCAAGTGAGTCAGTTTTTCGCATCAAGTAGCCAAAGTATTGGAATTTCATCTTCAGCATCAGTCCTTCCAATGAATATTCAGGAATGATTTCCTTTTAGGATGGACTGGCTAGACCTCTTTGCAGTCCAAGGGACTCTTAAAGAGTCTTCTCCAACAATACAGTTCAAAAGCATCAATTCTTCAGTGCTCAGCTCTTTATAGTTCAACTCTCACATCCGTACATGGCTACTGGAAAAACCACAGCTTTGACTAGATGGACCTTTGCTGGCAAAGTAACGTCTCTGCATTTTAATATGCTGTCTGTTACTCATAGCATTTCTTCCAAGGACCAAGCGTCTTAATTTCATGGCTGTAGTCACCATCTGCAGTGATTCTGGAGACCCCCAAAATAAAATTCTGTCATTGTTTCCACTGTTTCCCCATCAATTTGCCATGAAGTGATGGGACCCAACGATAGTATCTTAGTTTTCTGAATGTTGAGTTTTAAGTCTACTTTTTCACTCTCCTCTTTCACTTTCATCAAGAGGCTCTTCAGTTGTTTTCTGCCATAAGGGTGGTGTCATCTGCGTATCGGAGGTTATTGATATTTCTCCCAGCAATCTTGGTTCCAGTATGTGCTACATCCAGCCCAGTGTTTCTCATGATGTACTCTGCATATAAGTTAAATAAGCAGGGTGACAATATACAGCCTTGATGTAATCCTTTCCCTATTTAGAACCAGTCTGTTGTTCCATGTCCAGTTCTAACTGCTGCTTCCAGACCTGCATACAGATTTCTCAAGAGGCAGCTCAAGTGGTCTGGTATTCCCATCTCTTTCAGAGTTTTCCACAGTTTATTGTGATCCACATAGTCAAAGGCTTTGGCATAGTCAATAAAGCAGAAGTAGATGTTTTTCTGGAACTCTCTTGCTGTTTCCATGATCCAAGCTGGAATCAAGATTGCCGGGAGAAATATCAATAACCTCAAATATGCAGATGACACCACCCTTATGGCAGAAAGTGAAGAGGAGCTAAAGGGCTGCTTGATGAAGGTGAAAGAGGAGAGTGAAAAAGTTGACTTAAAGCTCAACATTCAGAAAACGAAGATCATGGCATCTGGTCCCATCACTTCATGGGAAATAGATGGGGAAACAGTGGAAACAGTGTCAGACTTTATTTTTTGAGCTCCAAAATCACTGCAGATGGTAACTGCAGCCATGAAATTAGAAGACGCTTACTCCTTGGAAGAAAAGTTATGACCAACCTAGATAGCATATTCAAAAGCAGAGACATTACTTTGCCAACTAAGGTCCATCTAGTCAAGGCTATGGTTTTTCCTGTGGTCATGTATGGATGTGAGAGTTGGACTGTGAAGAAGACTGAACGCTGAAGAATTGATGATTTTGAACTGTGGTGTTGGAGAAGACTCTTGAGAGTCACTTGGACTGCAAGGAGATCCAACCAGTCCATTGTGAAGGAGATCAGCCCTGGGATTTCTTTGGAAGGAATGATGCTAAAGCTGAAACTCCAGTACTTTGGCCACCTCATGCGAAGAGTTGACTCATTGTGATGGATGAAATTGGAACCGATTATTCAGAGTGAAGTAAGCCAGAAAGAAAAACACCAATACAGTATACTGACACATATATATGGAATTTAGAAGACAGTAATGATGACCCTATATATGAGACAACAAAGAGACACAGAGCTATAGAGTGGACTTTTGGACTCTGAGGGAGAGGGAAAGGGTGGGATGGTTTGGGAGAATGGCAATGAAACATGTATATTTTCTTGTAAGAAACGAAGCGCCAATCTATGTTCAAAGTAGGATGCAGGATGCATGGGGCTGACACACAGGATGATTCAAGTAGAGGATGTGGGGAGGGAGGTGGGAGGGGCTTCGGCATTGGGAGATTGTGTTCACCTATGGCTGATTCGTGTCAATGTATGGCAAAACAAATATAGTATTGTAATTTAAAAAATAAATAAATTTAATAATAATAATAAAAAGAAGAGTTGACTCATTGTAAAAGACTTTGATACTGGGAGGGATTGGGGGCAGGAGGAGAAGGGGATGGGGGTAGGAGGAGAAGGGGACGACAGAGGATGAAATGGCTGGATGGCATCACGGACTCGATGGACGTGAGTCTGAGTGAACTCCGAGAGATGGTAATGAACAGGGAGGCCTGGTGTGCTGCGATTCATGGGGTCGCAAAGAGTCGGACACGGCTGAGTGACTGGACTGAACTGAACGGAACAGATGTTGCCAATTTGATCTCTGGTTCCTCTGCCTTTTCTAAATCCAGCTTGAACATATGGAAGTTCCTGGTTCACATACTGTTGAAGCCTGGCTTAGAGAATTTTGAGCATTACTTTACTAGTGTGTGAGGTGAGTGAAACTGGGCAGTAGTTTGAGCATTCTTTGGCATTGCCTTTCTTTGGGACTGGAATAAAAACTGACCTTTTCCAGTTGTGGCCACCAAATGGTAAACACTGATATCAGATTGATTACATTCATTGTAGCCAAAGACAGAGAGGCTATATACAGCCAGCAAAAACAAGACCTCAAACTGACTGTGGCTCAGATCATCAGCTTCTAATAGCAAAATTCAGGCTGAAACTAAAGAAAACGGAAAAACACTAGGCCAGCCAGATATGACATAAATCAAATCCTGTATGAATTCACAGTAGAGGTAACAAATAGACTCAAGGGACTAGATCTAGTTAAACAGTGTGTCTGAAGAACTATGGACAGAGGTCTGTTGTTGTTCAGTCAGTCATGTCTGACTCTTTGTGATCCCATGGACTATAGCATGCCAGAACTCCCTATCCATCACTAACTCCAGGAGTTTACTCAGTCTCATGTCCATTCAGTTGATGATGCCATCCAACCATCTCATCCTCTGTCATCCCCTTCTCCTCCTGCCTTCATCTTTCCCAGCATCAGGGTCTTTTAAGATGAGTCAGTTCTTTGCATCAGGTGGCCAAAGTACTGGCATTTCAGCATCAGTGTCAGTCCTTCCAATGAATATTCAGGATTGATTTTCTTTAGGATTGACTGGTTTCATCTTCTTTCAGTCCAAGAGACTCTCTAGAGTCTCTTGAGTCTCTAGAGTGTCTATAAAGTCTTTTAACAATTAAGGTTAAACATACAAAAATAGTAATACAAACATATGAAACAGTGAATTCACAATTTAAAAAATTTCTACAGTTAAAAATCCAGAAACGAAAAAAGGCATCTAGAAAAGAATTTTTAAAAAATGTTCAATTATATAACATTTTGGATAAATATGAAGACAAAAAAAAAGAAAGAGATGTACCTGACAAGAGGACTAAGAAACATTTAGGTGTAATTTATTATTTAAAAAAAATTTTAAATTTGCAAAAATTCTTCGTTTAAAAAGGTCAATTAAACAACTAAAAAACAAGAGTAAAAAAAAAAACACGAACTGTGATATTATAAGGTCACATACAACACAAATAAGGGTCAATAAAAGACACATCGATACAAAGAGTCTTTTAAAATTCTTGCAGCACACCAATTAAAAATGAGAAAGGAGGGCTCTGAAAATTTTTTATAAAGCACTTGACTGAAAACAATGGCAACTATATCACAACATAACACATATGAGAAAAAGTGAAGAAAACAAGTAGAAAAGAAGAAGATGAATAAATAACAAAAAATTCATAATCCTGATTTACAGAGCTGAAATAAAAATGTTCAATGAACCACAAAAAAAGAGAAGAAAATGAACAATGATATAGCATAGAAAGTCTATATAGAACCTGGGGATGGCTACATTAGCTAGGTAAGTACTCAGAACAAGATTGCTTCTGAGCCTAAGGCAAAGATAAAAGTTAAAAGGGTCCCACTTTCCCTTGGACCACACAGAGACGGAACGGAAAATGAGCCTATCAAATGCCCAAAGTTGTAAGGTGAGGCACCTAAAAACTGAGTAAATTGATGTGGGGGCTTGCACTTTCAAAAGCCTGTCCCATCAATGCCCATATTTTAGCAAACCAAGAGCTCTTCTAGGACAATGGTGACATCCACAGTCACCAAAACTACATTACCTTGCAAATTCATAAACCAGGAATATCACTGCCAACCCCAGTGACATCATGAGACCCAGGTCCTCAGGGAACAATGTGACACCCACAGCCATTCCACAACATAACCCAGCAAACAGCTGCAAGCTCTGAATCCACCATGACTTCTATGGCCTGAGGCCCATCATTTCAGGGACCATAGGTTTGATGCACCAGCTGATGGCATGACAAAATGACTCCCCATACCAGACAGCCTCTCCTTGGAAGCTGACTCCCATTTCCACAGGATCCAGCCTAATGACCTCCAGGAAGAGCTCCAAACCTCAGAGAAGGCTCGGTGGGCTGGGTCTAGAAATGACCCTGTAATGTCCCAAGGAAGATCTTTACATTGTCAACACAGGGAGAACCTGGCCAGACGTGGATAAAACAAACACCTTGCCTCATAACTGGCCTCCTTGCCAAGACATGATACAATGCCTTGATGCCAACCACTTGCTAACACAAAGATCCACCACAAAGCAAGTCAATCCAAGGAGAAGCCAACTGAGGGATGGGTACATGAATCTGCACCCTCAGTGCTTCTTGAAACTGGCTCAAAATGCACCTGAAGGCAACCCAAAGAGTTCAAGGAACCCTACGGACTTGCCAATTCATCCACAAAGCATTTCACCCAGGGGTTCATGCACAATTCCTAGTGCATTTCTCACTCTCTTTGCCATTCTCTGTCCCTAGTATCTGCCCACCTCAGGGCAAAGTGCCAGACCCTCTCATCTACAGAGAATTTTGATTTCCTCAAAAATTCTGTTGGACATTTTCCATGCCCAACGTCTCAAGCCCAGTAGCCGTCCCCGCTCCCCACCACCAAACCTCCCCGCCACACACATACAAGGCGGATGTGATCTGAGGAGGGGCTGTCAGCTTGGCCCACATCCCAGGGGTGGTGGTCTGTTGATTTCCTAAGAGCATCAGGAAGAACCTTCCAACATTCATCCCATCTCCTCATAGAACATGACAGAGAAGCAGGGCTCCTGCTCTGACCCTGTCTGTAAAGATGTAGATGCCCTTCAGGGACCTGGCAAAGGCCTGAAGGACCCAATGGCAGGCCAGAGAACCCAAAAGACTTCCACTTCCTTTTCCACCTGCACTCTCGCCTGTGGAAGAAGAACACAGCTCTGGCTAGCCTCATGCATCCAGGGATCCTCCAGGAATGGGAGTCCCAGACCTTTTCCCAAAGGTTCCTCTCCCCACAAGAAAGTCATCACCCTCAACTGGCACAAAGTAGCTGCTGATGGCCAAGGGGGCAAATGCAATGGGACACCCTGTCTACATTCCCTATGGGAGCCACATTCAGGATCCCAGTTCTGATGAGGAGACAGTAGAGGCATTTCACACTCATCAGTTTAAGCACTTGCTCAGATTCTGGACCTATGGCCTCCACCCTGAGATGGCCAGGGAACTCAGTTACATCAGCATTCAGGACCCATCTGAGCCCAGTCATGGGGGAGGTAGTGCAGTCAAGTCTCAGGCCATCAGAGCTCACATGTCCCAGGGAAAGCCCAGAATGTGAGGGTGCAGCCCCAGCTCACAAAGGTCCAGGCCAAACGACTAGGTTCCCACAGAGAAGTGCCACTTACCACCATGGGCATTCCACCATCACCCCATGGGCTGTATGCCAACATGCCTCCAGGGGCTCCCTTGCCTGACCTCACCTGGCCTGATGTCATGGAATAAGGGAAGGATACCAAACTGATGATTTTGATCTCTAGGGACTCCATCTGAATTGAAGCAAGGATTTACATACACACCTGAAGAACATGCATAGGTGCACAGGAAAAAGGGGCAGTGCCACCTGGAATATGGGGCTCTATCTTGCCTCTGTTTCATATCCTGCCCCTTGTCTGTGTGGCAGGAGTCAAATGTGAATGCACTGGAGCAAGGACACTTTCAGAGTAGGTAACTATCAAGCCAAAGAAAGCCACTGGTCCATCACATCCCTGGTTTTGGGCCCTCCAATTCCACTCATGAATACCGTGCCTGCTGACACAGCTTAAAGGTGTAATTCTTGAACCTCTTGACATATCCAGGAAAACTGGGCCTACCCTGCCAACCTAACAGCCACTGACATTCCGGGAAAACACTCAATCTTGGCACCTACTTTGCTCACAATGGACCTGCCAACAGGGCAACAAGGAAACTGGGAGCTTACATGAGAAAACGGCACTTGTCTGAAAGTGAGGTCCACAATGAAAAGTGGCTCGTTGGTCCTCATAATCCCTGAGGCACACCTGCCCTGACTCTGGGGGACTCAAGAGTACACTTACTTCCTGGCCTACAGCCAAGACAGAGGCCCTTAACTTGGAAAACATGCAAAGCTACTCCAAAACCCAAAGTTACAGAGCTAGACACTTTACATCAACTGGGACATTCACCATGAGGCTTTGAAATTTCTTTATCCAGGAATATCACAGCCATAACTCAGAGACATACTGAGACCCAGGTCCTCCAGGAACAATGTGACACCCACAGCCATGCTATGAGAAAACCCAACAAACAGTTGTGACCACAATCCTCACTGATTCTCTGGACTGAGGCCAGGCATGCCAGAGACAATGAGTTTACTGCACCAGCTGGTGGCATGTCAAGATGACCCATCCCCCAGACAGCCTCTCCTGTCCCTAAACCTGCAATCTCTCCTTAGCAGCCAATTCTCCTGTTCCTACAAGGTCCCACCCAATGACCTCTGGGAAGAACTCCAACCTTTAGGGAAGCTAGGAGGGATGGGTATAAAAAAAATTTAGGATGGCCTAAGGAACAACCTCACAAGGTCAACACAGAGAAAATGTAGCCAGGCAGGGAGAAAATACACACCTCATGCCTCATAATCAGTACCCAGACCAAGACATGATGCAATTGCTACAATGACAAACACTCATCGCCATGAAGACACAAAGTGAAGGAAGTTAATCAAAGAGAGGCCAAATAGGGGACAGTCCCTGAATCTGTTTCCCCAGGCCTTCCAGACACTGAGTGCAAATGCACTGAAAGCAACCAAAAGAAATCACAGAGTACTCTAGACTCGCTAATACCATCACTCACCAATTCAGCCATGGGTTCACCAACCATTTCACACACATTAACCACCCTCTCACCTTTCAATTGCCCCAAAATACACCTGCCTCAGAGCCAATGTGCCAGACTCTTCCATTAACACAGAATATTTATTACCTCAAAACATTTTCCAGGCCCACTCTCCCAACACTCATGTTCACTCACATACAAGGGGGACACAACCCAAAAAGGGGACATAGGCTTGGACAACATGCTGGGGACAGTGATTGATGTCCTCCAATCATCAGGAGAAACTTACTTTGTGTCCTTTCTCTCCAGTAGAACATGACAGAAGACCAACCTAGGAAAGGACTCCTGTTCTGACTCTTGAGTGTAAAGATTATGGTTTCCTCAAACAGACAAGGCAACAACTGAGTGGAGACATGAACAGTGGCAGCCCAGAGGCTTTCAAACAACTCCTGCATCCTCTTCTATCTCACTCTCACCCGCAGCAGGAAACCACAATCCTGACTGGGCTCATAAAACAAGACCAGACATGCTGTCTGTAGCCGTCCAAGGAGGATGGGAATCCTAGGCTCCTTTCCCAGTGGCTCCTCTTCCCATGAGAAGGCTGTCACCCTCAACTTACACAGTGAAGCTGCTGAAGCACAAGGAAGCAAATGACACATGGCATTCTCTCTATTTTCCCTGTGGGAACCACAGGCTGGAACTTAATTCCAATGAGGAGACCATAGGGACTGCTCACTCATTTTGTTCAGATTCCCAAGCATTTATGGGAGTCAACACAATCCTACCATGTGCTCAGACACTGGATGTGGAAAGTTGTGGCTTCTACCTTAGGACTGTAGGCGAGCTCAATCACATCAGCATTTGGGACCGCCCAGAACCAAGACAAGGGTAGGAATTACAGTCAAGCCTCAGGCCATGGGACCTTGAATGCCAGAGAGTAAGCACAAAAGGTAAGGGTGTAACCCTGGCACCCAGAGGCCTGTAGACAAACCACTAGGTTTTGGGAAAGAACTGCCACTTACAACTGTGGGTATTCCACCTGTAAACCCATGGGCTGCATGTCCACTCAAATATGGGGGATCATTAATTTCACCTGGCCTCACCTCCCTAAGCCAAGTGTCACAGAATATGCAAAGGGTCACCTGTTGCGATGGTATTCCAAGTTGGTGACTCAAATTAACTTGAGGCAAGAAAATATCTGCAGGCTTGAGGAATAGCAACAGGTACATAGCAGATACAGGCAATGCTCACGGGAGAGTTAAGATTCATACTGCATCTATGACACAATTGCTGCAACTCTGTTTGGTGTGTCAGAAGCCAAAACTGAGTTCGTTGCCACAGGGAAAAATTCAGTGTCAAGGGGCCAGCAGGACGAAGTGCTGATCTTCTGCCAATTCACTGGTCTCAGACTTTGCAAATCCACTTCTCTTACCATCACTGACAACACAATGTAAAGATAACCTCTAAGAAACCCCAACTCACCCTCAGGGGAAGGAGGCCACCTTGTCTGAACTACCACTGTCCCTCCAGGAAAACACACTCTTGGCACCTGCTCTGCTCACAATGGTCTCACCACTGGAAGGAACAAAGGTATTTTAGAGCTTGCACAAGAATAAGGCCCTCCTTTGACAGGGGAGATTATCCATGAAACTAGTTCTTGGGCTGTGTAACAAAGGGGCTCCACAATACAGCTGTGAACAATCTGAGTGGCACACAAGTGTGCTTGTTTCCCGGACTACAGCCATGCTACAAGCATTTAGCCTGAAAAACACAAAAGCTACAGGCCATTGGAACTATTCTGAAATGCAAAGATGTGGCGCTCTACCCTTTACAGCACTTAAGTTACTCCTCGTGATGTATTGCACTTTTTAAGGCAGTAACATTGTTAGGGGAAGCATACTGATTGAAATTGCCCACCCTGGCCAGGCACCATAATAACCATTTGCATGAGTTGTTTTATGACAGGAAATCTTGAGAAGGAATACAGAAATAATAAGCTACCACCAATCGGAAGAGTTCAGGAAAGGTCTAAAGGAGACACCGCATGTCCATCCACTCCCCGAATCCCTCTCACTAGCATCTATCTTGGCTGAGTGATGCGTGCATGAAAGACTCTGAATTAGAACCATTGGCCAAAGACCACCCGGAAACTAATCCTATCACCATAAAAACCGAGACTGTGAGCCACACAGCAGAGCAGTTCTCCTGGATTCCCTTACCCTACTGCTCTCCACCTCGGTGCCCTTTCCCAATAAAATCTCTTGCTTTGTCAGCACATGTCTCCTCAGACAATTCATTTCCGAGTGTTAGACAAAAGCCCACTCTTGGGGCCCTGTAGGGGGCCTCCCTCTTCCTCCAACAACTGGTGACCATGAAGGGACATCCCCATTTTTACTGGGGCTGACATCCAGACCGCTCGGGGCACTCCAGGACCAGCTTGCCTGCTGACAGATCTGACCCAGTGGCTGCAACTGGGACTCATTTGTCCCTGGTCTCCTCCTGATGCGGACAACTGGCCAGGGTGCCCCGACTGGGTAAGAAACAAGAGATTTTGTTGACAACCTTTTATCTCACCCCCTCCTTTCAACCTATCCTATCCTATTTTTCTAGTCCCCCGGTCCTGGACGCAGGAGTCTGGTCAAAGGGCCTCGGCCTGAGCTGAGGATTGGAGACTGATCACCTCCTCTTGGCAGAGAACTCAAATTCTGGTTCTGATTTCTGGTAGGGCCGAGTTCCAGTCCTGCCTTCTCTGGAGGCCCAGGGAAAAGTCCCATAATGCCTAGGTATCTGTAGGTGGCAGGAGACATCTGTAAGGCCACCCCTTTTTCTTTTTCCCTCTTTCTCTCCCCCACGCTTACACCTTTTGTCTCTTCCCACTCCTTCTCTCTCAACCTGGCCTCTTTTCCTCTCTGTGAAGACCCAAGTTATTTCCATTCACTCTGTCTGTCGATACTTGAATCTGAAGTTCTGGGTCTTTGCAAGAGACTTTCTGAGAGGCTATGCTCTCTGCTCCCCATCATTGTGCTTTCTGTTCTTGGGGAGGCAATCGGGCATTAGAAGACCTCCATCAGGTGCCCTGTTTCTATAAATTCAGCCATTTAACTGAGCATTTGGCTGAATGCTTCCACATGGAAATGATTGACGGGGTTTAGTATAGTCACACCTGGTCTTGGGTGAAAATTAACACCCTAGACACATCCTTAGGGGTTAATTCACCTTTGGGGACCAGTCCTACATCACCATTGATTATGCTTACTACTGAACATTTCCTTTGGTGCATATACAATCAGGCAATTTGGGACCAGGAGAGAGCTTACAATCTCTCTAAAATCAGATATAGGGGCATCCACCCCAATACTGGTCCCCTGGGAACGAGATATAAACTATACTGTCATTAAAATGGGAAATAAGCCTAGCTTCCCTTTAGACACCCCGCTGGGTTGTCTTTTGGCCCACTGGGAGGGATACCAACTGGAAGGGCTAAAAAGAAAAAAACTTATCAAATACTGTACTCAATACTGGCCTACTTACTCCCTGGAAGGAGGGGGAAAATGGCGCCAGTCGGGATCACTTGGATACAACACCATTTTACAGCTCAGTCTATACTGCAAACACAAGGGTAAATACAAGGAGATTCCCTATGTCCAGGCCTTTATGGCCCTCTACCAGGATTCCAGGAAAAGGGAAAATACAAGCTTGAGGACTTTGTGATAAATGCTCTTCCAAAATCCTTTTAGCAAGGTCTGAAACAGAAGATCCCCTTTACCTTCCCCTGACCTCCTCTGCTTCAGCAGAGAAGTCACAGGGAAAGGAGGGTAAGACACACCTGGAAGTCATGAGCTTGGACCCGGAAGTCAGGAGGCTAGGCCTGGGAATCATGAGCTCAGAACCAGAAGTCACGGGGCTGGGCCCAGAAGTCATGGGATCTGAAGGTAAGTCACTCACCATCACCTCAGCTCCTCCTCCATATACCCCCTCCCCCATGGGATTACGATCAGGAAGTAAGCTTTGTTCTCCACAGAAGGAAAGGTCATCCTCAGACAAAATCTGCTCCCTAAGAGAGGTACCAGACGGGGAGGGGGGAACTATGCACGTTCATGTTCCATTCTTTATGCAAGACATTACCCAATGCAAGGAACAACTGGGCTCATATTCCAAGAACCCCAAAAAATTTAAGGATGAATTTGAGCGTTAACTCAAATTTAGCCTTAACTTCTCCCTCACCTGGAGGGATATAATGGTTATCCTCACCCGGTGTTGAAATGATGAGGAAAAACCTCTAATTCCTAGATCAAGCTAGAAAAGTGGCTGATGAAAGACAGCAGGTAGATGTCAGCCTGGCCCCTGCCGAAGAGGTAATCTCCTCTACAGAGCTAGACTGGGATCCTAATACAAGGGAAGGAAAGGAATCCTTAAGACACCTCCTTACTTGCCTACTACAGCGAATGACCCAGGGCGTCCAACAGGTTGTTAATTACAATAAAAGAGGTTACACAGGAAGAAAATGAAAATCCAGCTCTTTTTTGGGACAGACTCACAGAAGCCTTTAAAAACTTTACCAAGACAGATCTAAAAAGTATGGAAGGAAGAGTCCTGTTGGCCCATTCCTTCATAACTCAGGCAGCCCCAGACATAAGGAGAAAATTACAAAAACTAGGAAAAGGACCAGAGACCTCAATTTCCGATTTGGTGGAGGAGGCAAATAGAGTGTTTTTGAACAGGTACCAGGAGGAGGAAGCAAAAAGAAGCCCCAAAAGATAGGAGAACAGAGAGGCAGACCCAGGCCTTGGCCCAACAACAGGCTAAAATCCTGGCTTTGATTCATCCTGCCACTACGCTAGAGTCTGGGGAGAGCAAGGAAGGAAAAAGGATCTTAACAATCCACCGTGGCTGAGACACACCCAGTGTACCTACTGCAGAGAGGATGGGCATTGGAAAAGGGAGTGCCCATATTGCCCTAAGGGAAGACATATGGAGACCCCTAAACCTGCTCCCTCTGTATTAGTCCTGGGCGACCAGGACTGACGGTACCCAGCGGCTTGAGAAACCCCCATGAATGGTGAGGTCCAGATCACTCCTGTAGACCCTTGGGTGACTCTACAAATAGAAGGTAAGGATGTGAACTTTCTTTGAGACATGGGGGCTGCCTTCTCTGTTCTTTCTTTCCAGTTAGGACCTTTAGACTCCCAGACTAAAACAGTGATAGGGATAGATGGAAAACCCCAAAGCAACTGGCAAGGAACACACCCCTTCTTATACATCATCCCTGGTTGCCCTGCTCCCCTACTGGGGAAAGACCTTCTTTGCCACCTCCAGACCAGAGTGACTTAGGGAAAGCTGGAAGTTGATAATTTCCTTTGCCTAGTGTCTGAATATTTACAGTCAGATGTAGAAAAGGAGGAATCTGTCCCTTTCTTAGATGAGGTCAATCCCCAGGTGTGAGATGTCTCCAGCCCCGGTCTAGCCATAAATGTTCCACCGGTAAAGATCTTCTGAGGCCAAATGCTCCCTGGAAAAGACAATATCCCTTAAAACCAGAAGCTCTTTTTTTTTAAATTTTTATTTTTACTTTATTTTACTTTACAATACTGTATTGGTTTTACTTTACAATACTGTATTGGTTTTGCCATACATTGACATGAATCCGCCACAGGTGTACATGAGTTCCCAATCCTGAACCCCCTTCCCACCTCCCACCCCATATCACCTCTCTGGATCATCCCCGTGCACCAGCACCAAGCATCCTGTATCCTGTATCGAACATAGACTGGCAATTCGTTTCTTACATGAAGGTCTTAGACCATTAGTTAACAAGTATCGAGATACTGGAATTCTAATCACCTGTGAGTCTCCCTGCAATACTCCAATCTTGCCTGTTAAAAAACCAGATGGATCTTATCAGTTTGACCAGGATCTAAGAGCTGTTAATGTAGCTGTGGTTCCTGTCCACCCCATAGTCCCAAATCCGTATACCCTTCTATCCCAAGTCCCAGGAAATGCTAAGTACTTCTCAGTCTTGGATCTTAAAGATGCCTTCTTTTGCATTCCTCTCCGTCTTGAATCCCCAAAACTCTTTGCTTTTGAGTGGTGGGACTTGGAAACAAGGGAGGGCACACAACTCTGCTGGACTCAACTACCACAAGGGTTTAGGGACAGCCCTCATATTTTCAAGACTTCCTTGGGGAGAGAACTAAGGGAATTACCTTTAATAAACAGCAATCTAATAAAATATGTGGATGACCTGCTCATATCTAGTCCAGATTTTACCAGCTTTCAAATGGATACTATTAAAACTCTAAATTTCCTGTATGAAAAGGGTTATCGAGTATCCCCAAGAAAGCTCAGATTAGCTTAACCCAAGTAAAATACCTTGGATTTATAATTATGGAAGGGAAAAGAATGCTCAACCCCCAGAGGAAATCCCTCATCTTAAATACCCTGTACCCCCCAAACAAAAAAATAGCTTAGGGATTTTTAGGAATGACTTGATTTTGCAGGATCTGGATTCCTAATTACGGCAATCTGGCCCAACCCCTATATGAAAAGTTAAGAGGGAAAGAGGAAAAGCCACTCGAATGGGATGAGACCTGCAAGGTGGCCTTTAATGCCCTAAAAGAGTCTATCACTACAGCCCCAGCTTTAGGCCTTCAAAACCTGGAAAAGCCTTTCAAGCTTTATGTTTCTTAAAGGATAGGAACTGCTCTTGGGATGTTAGGACAAATGATGGGGCCTGTATTACAACCCATCTCTCAAAATAACTAGATGAGGTGGCCAGAGGGTGGCCTACTTGCCTCCGGGCAGTAGTGGCCATTGCTCTTATGTTAAGGAGGCATCTAAGCTGACCCTGGGTCAGCCCACCATAGTGTATACGCCTCACCAGGTGCAAGCAGTCTTGGAAACTAAAAGGGATAGGTGGATGTCAGGGGAAGGATCACCCAATACCAAGCCCTCCTCCCTGACACTCCAGAAATAAAATGAGGGTCTGTCAGACTTTAAACAGAGAAGGCAATGGTATCCCACTCCAGTACTCTTGCCTGGAAAATCCCATGGATGGAGGAGCCTGGTAAGCTATAGTCCATGGGGTCGCTAAGAGTCGGACACGACTAAGTGCCTTCACTTTCACTTTTCACTTTCATGCACTGGAGAAGGCAATGGCAACCCACTCCAGTGTTCTTGCCTGGAGAATCCCAGGGACAGGGGAGCCTGGTGGGCTGCCGTCTATGGGGTCGCACAGAGTCAGACATGACTGAAGCGACTTAGTAGCAGCAGCAGCAGCAGACTTTAAATCCAGCCACCTTACTGCCAGATCCCCCTACTTCCCCTTTGGATCACCAATGCATGCAAATCATAGACGAGTTATACTCTTCTCACCCGGACCTATCAGAGACACCTTTATCTGACCCAGAGGAAAAATGGTACACAGATGGCAGTAGTTTTGTAGAAAAGGGAGAGAGGAAAGCAGGATATACTGTAGTGAGCCTAGAGGAAACTAAGGAAAGTGGGTCTCTTCCCCCAGACACCTCAGCCCAGAAAGCTGAACTTTTTGCCCTGCTGTGAGCTTTGGAATTAGGAGAAGGAAAGAGGATTAATGTGTATAGAACTGTAAGTATGCTTTCCTCATCCTGCACGCCCATGCAGCAATTTGGAAACAAAGAGGGATGCTTAGTGCTTGAAGCTCTCCAATTAAACACAAAGAGCTCATTCTCAGGCTCTGGGAGGCAGTCAAACTTCCTGCAAAATTAGCTCTCATCCACTGTAAAGGTCATCAAAAGGAGCAAGAAGAGGAAGCCCAGGGAAACAGAAAAGCTGACCAGGAGGCTAAACGAGCTGCTAGGGAAGCTACCCCTGTCACTGCTAACTGCCCCCTTTTCCCCAAGGAAATCCTGACTCCAGATAATACCCCAGAGGAACATTCCCGATATGCTGAGCAGGGCTGGGAGATTGGGTCACATGGGTGGTTTCAGACTGATCAGGCCCAAGTAATACTCCCTGACTCTCAGGTTTGGAAAATTATTAATTCCTTACATAAAGGTACCCATTTTGGAAGAGATAATCTGGAAATCTTGCTCAAGCCTATTCTCTACCATCCCCAGTTGGCTAAGGTTATTAGACAGGTCACACAGAATTGTGATACCTGTCTAAGAAATAATCAAAAAACCAGATCCTTGCTACCTCCTCTAATTAAACCTGTCCAACATCAGGGATCATACTCCGGAGAGGACTGGTAGGTGCATTTTACAGCCATGCCAAAGACCCAAGGGTTTTCTTATTTGCTAATCTTTATTGACACGTTCACAGGATGGATTGAAGCGTTCCCTACTAAGACACAGAGAGCCACAGATGTCTGTAAAGCTCTGCTGGAGACAGTACCTAGGTTTGGGTTGCCTTGATCACTTCAGAGTGACAATGGGCCCTCATTTACAGACACAGTATCCCAGAACCTGGCCGCATGCTTAGGCATAAAATATCGCCTCCACTCATCTTGGGGACCTCAAGCTTCGGGAAAGGTAGAGAGAGCCAACCAGACTCTTAAAAGGGCTCTGGCCAAGCTATGTCAAGAAACACATAATAAGTGGATCCATATGCTACCCATAGCCCTCATGAGGGTACGGACAGTCCCCAAACGGCAACTATTATTAAGCCCTTATGAAAGGATATCCATTCTTAACTTCTGATTTGTTTTTTGATGAGGACGCCAATACTCTCTTAAAACATATAATTGACCTGGGACAGTTTCAACAAGAACTCCAATGATATGGAGAAAACTTGAAAAATCCCCAGGTAGAGCCGGGGAATCCAAGTATTAGTAAAGACCTGGCAAGAAAAAGGGAGTCCAAGCCAGCTGTCAGAGAAATGGACAGGACCATATCAGGTTGTCCTAGTAACTTCAACTGCTGTAAAAGTGAAGGGTCTATCTGCCTGGATCCACAATTCTAGAATAAAACCCTATGGCCTACAGGAGGGGGAGACGGGGACTGAGACTCCAAAACCAGAGGATAACTATTCCTGTGAACCTGTTGAAGATCTCAGACTCTTGTTCAGGCGGAACCCCATCAACTCTCCCTCAGATAAGTAAAAATGCATCATATGATGTTCTTCCTCTTTCTAATCATGTCTCCCTGTATGGCTATTAATCTCTCCCTAAACGAGGCATATACACTTGCAAACCACACTGCTTCTTGACTCAATCTAACCAGTCCCTGCTGGATCAGCATCAATGGCAGGAGTTGGGGGGTATGTCCAACCTATGCCAGGGTATCAATGGCCTACCCTTCCAGCCGAGCTACATGCTGTTACCCAGCGCACCCCCATCTGGTTGTAGTATGGCCTTTTGGGAAAAAGGGGGAAAAAAAGGTCATGCCTTGGTATGAGCAACAACTGTCTATATTTACCCCCTCAATAATATCTGCAATCCCACCTGAGCCCTTATTTTCTCTCTTGACTAACATTCCCCAAGTGACCTTCCCTATCTGTCTAAAAAGCAACTCCCTGACAGGGGTGTCAGTGGGAAATCTAGGCAACTCATAATGTGTGGTGACCTTCACTGTTGAAACTAATGGGGAAAACCGGGACCTAGAAATTTCACTAGGGCATTACGATTTAGCCCAAAGTCTGGGAATTAGAGGTTCTGGCAGAACTGACACATGAGAACATGAGGCTCTCCTCGGATTCTATTAACCAGTCTCGAAAATCCATGTTCTGTTCTGGATGACCAAAGAACCATACCCATTCATCCTGGTTTCTAAATCAGGCAGGCAACTCTGACCCCTCTTATTCCCTTGTAGGGGTACCCAACCCTGAAAACCTAACCCTATGGTGGGAGCCTAAACGAAATACTCTCTACCTTGAGGACAAAACCCAGGATGTCTCACAACACTTGAATACCTTCCTAAATGCTCTCACTGCTGCCGGTTTTGCAGCAAGTGGAGTGACAGTCTCCTCCCAGCTACTAAAAGACTGCCCCTGTTCCATTATGCCATGTTCCAGTTGTAAGGCAGAAGGAAATCCTGTTCCTCTTTGGCAAACCCGTTTTGCTGCCCAGCTTAAACCCAGTCATGGTGTCTATTTCATATGTGGGGATAAAGCTTATTTATCCCTACCACCTTTTGGTCAGGAACTTACTCCCTAAGGTATGTTACACCCCACATAGATCTGGCCTGGAGTAATACCTCCTTGCCTTTACCAGTATATACCAACCAGAGGATACGTCATGCAGTAATACTTACCCCTCTTTTCCTAGCATTAGGACTGACCACTGGTTTGACAGGAGCTGCCATGGAGGGGAACTTCTTTACATAAATTTCAGCAGCTTTCTACCAGACACTGCTGTATCCATAGAAAAACCGGCGAGGACCCTCCAACGCCTACAATCCCAGTTAGGCTCCCTAGCCGCAATGGTCCTACAAAATCATTGGGCCCTAGATTTACTGACTGCTGGACAGGGGGTACTTGTCTCTTTCTTTAGGAAGAATGCTGTTTTTATTACAACCAGTCTGGGCAGGTCCAAAAAGATATCAAGGGGCTTTTGGAACAGGCCACAAAGATCTGGGATTTGAGTTCAACAAGTGTATGGAGTTCTCTTTCTTTCCCTTCTTGGCTCCTACCATTCATGGGTCCAGTGATAACTATCTTATTATGCCTCCTATTTGGCGCCTGTATACTCCAACTACTTACAAAATTTATTTCCAGCAGACTCCAGCAGTTCCAAGCCAAATTGATGTTACTATAAGGGTGGAAGCTGGTTTCAGATGTGGAACACCCCAACTTAGATCGGGTAGAGGAGAGACTTCTGCTCTGCTAGGCAGGCCTACGTCCATGCACAGCAGGAAGAAGTTACAGAAGAAAGAGACCTCTGCCCCAATTCCCAACAAGTATCTTGAGTATGAAGTCTCTCAGGGGGAAGTTGTTAGGGGAAGCACAGTGATTGAAATGGCTCACCCTGGCCAGGCACCAATAGTAACCATTTGCATGAGTTGTTTTATGACAGGAAATCCTGATAAGGAATACAGAAGTAATAAGCTACCACCAACCGGAAGAGTTCAGGAAAGGTCTAAAGGAGACACTATATGTCCGTTCACTTCCCAGAATCCCTCTCACTAGCACCCATCTTGGCTGAGCGATGTGTGTGCCACCAGGAAAGACTCTGAATTAGAATGATCGGCCAACGACCACCCAGAAACTAATCCCATCACCATAAAACCCAAGACTGCGAGCCACACAGCAGAGTAGTTCTCCTGGATTCCCTTACACTACTGCTCTCCACCTGGGTGCCCTTTCCCAATAAAATCTCTTGCTTTGTCAGCACCTGTGTCTCCTCACACAATTCATTTCCAAGCATTAGACAAGAGCCCAGTTTTGGGCCCTGGAAGGGGTCCCTCTTCCTGCAACATCACTACAGTGGCCCCGGAGACAACACAAGACCCAGGTGATCCATGACCACCCTGACAGCACAAGCCATGCCATGACAGAATCCAGAAACAGCTGCAGCTGCTGAACCCATGATGATGTCTCTGGCTTGAGGCTAGGAATGCAAGAGACCACAGTGTTGCTGCACCAACAGGCCACAAAACAAAAAGGCCCCTGTGCCAGAAAGCCTCTCCTGTCCTTAAGACAGCACCAGCTTATGTGGGCAACTGACTCCTCTGTTTTTACTGGGTCCAGCCCACTGAATTCCAGGGAAAACTCCTAAACTTGGGAAAGGATACATGGCTAGATATAGAAATAACATGTGGATGTCCCGAGGCACATTATGCCATGCACACAGGGAGAACATGAAGAGATGGATAGAAAACATCCCCTTTGCCTCATAATTGGCCACCAGGACAAGACAGGACACAATACCAACCTCTTGTGGATCTGGAGTTCCTCCACAAACGAAACCGATTATGGGAGAGGAAAATTGTTGGATGGTCCATAAATCTGCCACTGTTGTCCTTCCTAATACTCCAAGTGCACCTGAAGGAAACCAAAGAGTCCATGAAACCTGACTGAAAAACTTATCCATCCACCTGCTTACTCACCCATGGGTTCAACCACCATTCTGGGCATATTTCCTGCTGTCCAAGCTTTCCTCACTTCCTGCCATCCACCCGCATCATTGAAACATGATGGACCTTCTCATCAACATAGGATTCTGATTTCCTTGGAAAGGGACTAAGGCACCTTCCAGATTCAGCCTCCCAACACCAGTGTACACTCACACACAAAACGAAAGAAACAATACAAGAAGGGTCCATTGGCTTGCCCAAACTCCTGGACACTATGCTCATTTACTTCTTCAAATATCAGGAGAAAACTACATAGCATCCTATTCCTCAGGAGAACATGAAAGAGAAGTCTGGCTGAGGCCACAACTCCTGTTCTGAATCTGAACAAAAACAATTTGTTTTCTGAATGAACTCAATGTCAGCCGAGAGGCCCACAAATGGCTTTCACTTTCTCTGCCATGGCACTTTCATCCACAGCAAAAGAAAACAGCTCTGGCTAGTCTCATGCAACCAGAGACAACACATGGTCTCTAGCCATCCCCTGAGGATGGGAGATGCAGGCCTTTTTCCCCATGGCTCACCTACACAACACAAGGTTGTCACTCTCAGCTTCCATGCTGTTGCTGCTGATGCCCCAGGGAGCAAAGGCAATGTGACCCTGGCCATTCCATCCCTCTGGGAGCCACATGCTGGATCTCAGTTCCAAAAAAAAATATGATAAGGATTGATAACTCATTTTGTCAGATTTTCAAGGCTGCCTTTAAGGGAATCAGCATCCATCTAAGTGCATGTGCTCAGATGCTGAATGAGCAAAGTCGGGACCTCTACCCCTGGAAGGCCAGCAATCTCAATCACATCAGCAGTTGGAACTTCACAGATCCCAGCCAAGAGGCAGGAACTACAGCTAAGCCTGTGGGCTGTGGGACCCTGCATGCCCCAGGGAAAGTATAAAGGTGAAAAGGCAGACACCACATCCAGAGCCTTATGGCCAAACCACCAGGTTTATGCAAAGATGGCCACTTACAGCCATTGGTGTTCCACCTGTACCACCAAGGGTCGCGTGTCCAGTGGCCTGTGGCAGCTCGTAGGCCTCGACTTTCCAGGCTGGGAGTCATGGAATATGTGGTGGGTGTCTGATGCCAATGGTCTTCCATCCTAGGCCACTCAATCTGGCTTGAGGCAAGGAATATATGCAAGCATGAGGAAGAGAGACAGGCATACAGGGGAAAGAGGCAAGGCCCCCAGGAGCATTGCCCTCATACTTGCATCTACCATTCAATTGCTGCACCTCAATCTGGTATGTCAGAAGCCAAACATGAATGTGTTGGCATGTGGATTGCTTCAGATTCAAAGGGCCATCAGGACAAAGAGCAACAATCTGCTGACTCCCTGGTCTTGGGCCCTGCAATTCCTCTCCTCATGCCATCCCCACCAATACAGCTTAAGGATGTCCTCTGTGAACCCCCAAGATGCCCTCAGGGGAATGGGGACCCCTTGGTCTAACAGCCACCACTATTCCAGAGAAACACCCACTCTAAGCACCTAATCTCCTCACAAAGAGCATGCCAGTGTGGGAAAGGAAAAAAAAGTTTCTGAGGGTTTCCAAGAAAATAAGGCTCTTCTCCAACAGGGAGCCTATTGATGAAAAATGGCAGTTTAAGTCCCATGACAAAGGGGCCCCATTGGATACCTACACTCAGCCCAGTTGACACATGAGCATACTTGCTTCCTGGCTCAAAGCAATACCACAAGCTCTTCCCTGGACAACATGAAAAGTTATAGGGCATTGAACCATTTCAGAACACAAAGATGCCAGGGCTCCACTAACAGCAACTAGATCACTTGCTGTGCTGCCTTGCTCTTTGTAAGCCAGTAACATCACTGCTGTGAATCCAGACACAAGACAGGTTGTCCATGACCATCCTGACACCATCAGCCATAACATGACAGAACTCAGCAAACAGGCGTGACAACTGGGCGCACATGACATCACTGGCCAGAGATCAAGCAAGCAGGAAAGCAATGCATTGCTGTACCAGCAGGTAACAAAACAAAATGAGCCCCATGCCAGAAAGCCTCTCTTCCCCTTAATACTGCAGCTGCTCATGGGGACAGCCAACTCCCATGTTTTCACAGGGTTCTGCCCATGGATTACCAGGAAGAGCTCCTTAATTCAGAAAAAAATAGGAGGGATGGGTAGAGAAATGACGCTGGGAGGTTAGGAGGCACATGTTTATGCCATGCACATGGTGAGAACATGGCGAGGAGGACAGAAAATATCCCCTGTGCCTCATATTGGCCCCAGAAAAAACAAGACGCAGTGTCATGATGGCAAGAATTGAAGGCTTCAGACATCTGCTGCAAAGGAAAGCGACCATGGGAGAGACCAAGTGTTCAATGGTCCATGAACGTATGAATCTGCCACTGCAGTCCTTTCCCACACTCACTCCAACTGTATATGAAGGCAACACAGACTTCAGGGAACCTGACTGACTCACCGATCCATCCATGCATCCATCCATGCATGGGTTCCACCACCATTTGAGGTACATTTCAAGATCTCTGAAATTTGCTCTCCCCTGGCATCCACCCACCTCACGGCAATGTGCTAATCCTCCTTTGACACAGGATTTTTATCCACAGAAACACCCTAATGGAATTTCCAGGCTCAGCCTCCCAACACCAGCGCCCATGCACACTGACCAAAGAAACAATCAGATGGGGGACCCTCAGTCTGGCCCACGTCCTGGACACTCTGCCCATTGATCTTCTCTCAGTATCAGGAGAAAACTATGTACCAATCCATCCCCAGAAGAACATGAAGCTACGACTCTTGTTCTGGCCCTGAGTGAAAACTCTGTGCTATCCACCAGGGACCAGGCAGTGGGCACACGGAGGACTGACAAACTCAGCGGCAGCCCAGATGCTCTCAAACGGCTATTGCTTCCTCTGCTACCCTCACTCTCATCCACACCAGGAGACAAAAGACCTGGATAGCTCAGGCAAAGAAAGACAATTCATGGTCCCCAGTCATAACCCAAGCATGGGAGATGCAGCCCCTTTCCCCTATGGCTCACCTTCACATCACAAGGCCCTCACCCTCAGCTTGTACACTATGGCTGCTCACACCCCAGGGAGCCAATGAATGTGACCCTGGCCCTTTGATCCCTGTGGGAGCCATGTGCTGGACCTCAGTTCCGATGAGGAGACGGTAGGGGTGGCTCACTCATTTTGTTCAGATTTCCAAGGAATGCATTTGTGGGAGTCATCATCGATCCAAGCACGTGTGCTCTAGGTGCTGCATGAGTAAAGTTGCCACCTCCATCCCAGGAAGGCCAGGGAGCTCAATCATGTCAGCATTCAACAATGCACAGACTGCTGCCATGGGGCAGGAACTGGAGCCAAGCCTTGGGCCCTGGGACTTTGCATGCCCAAGGGAAACCCCAGAAGGTGAGAGCACAGGTCCCATGCCCAATCCTTGGGGCCAAACTGCTAGGTTTCCTCAAAGAAGGGCTGCTTACCGCCATGGGTGATCCACCTGTACATCGAAGGAGCAATTGCCCAGAAGTCCCTGGGGGCTCACACGCCTTGTCTTGCCAGAACAGTTGTCATGGAATATGCGACGGGTTCTCTGTTGCAAACAGTCTTCCATCCTGGCATACTCAAGGCCACTGGTTTGGGGTGAGAAAACACACACGTGCATGAGGAAGAGCAATAGCCATCCTGGGGAAAGAGGCAAGGCCTCCAGAAGTGCTGCCCTCATTCTTGCATCTACCATTCAATTGGTACACCTCAGTCTGGTGTGTCAGCCGTCAAATATGATGTGTTAGTGTACGGATACCTTCAGAGTCAAGGGGCCTGCACTTGACTGCCAATCTGCCAACCCCCTGGTCTTGGGCCCTGCAATTCCGCTCCTCATGCTGTCCCGGCTAACACAGCTTAAGGATGTCCTCTGTGAACCCCTGAGACACCCTCAGGGAACTGGGGCCCCTTGGCCTAACAGCCACTGCCCTTCCAGGGAAACACACATGCTCCTGGCACATACTCTGCTCACAATGGACTGCCCAACACAGGGAAGGATAAAAGGTACCTGAGGGCTTCCACGAAAATAAGACCCTTCCCTGACAAGGAACACATCCACGAAAAATGTCTCTTTCAGCACTGCAACAAAGGGGCCCTGATGGACATCTATGCTTAGCCCAGTTGACATACAAGCATGCTTTGCTTCCTGGCCAAAAACCTTGCTAGAAGGCCTTCCTTAGGCAACATGAAAAGATGCAGGCCGTCGGAGACTTCCTGAAGTGCAAAGATGCTGGGGCTCCACCCTTTACAGCAACGGGGTCACTTGCCATGCTACCTTGCTCTCTGTTAAGGCAGTAACATAACTGCTGTGAACCACACACAGCACAAGACCCAGGTTTTCCATGACCATTCTGACACCACCAGCCAGGTCATGACACAAACCAGTAAAGAGGCGAGATGACTGAACCCACATGACATCTCTGGCCAGAGGCCAGGCATGCAGGAGAGCACAGCCTTGCTGAACCAGCACACTGCACAACAAAATGAACCTCACACCAGATACATTCCCTTGCCCTTCAAACTGCAGACGCTCACAGGAGCATCTGACTCCTGTTTCCATGGGGTCCTACCCCGAGTTCAAGGAAGAGCTACCAAACTTGTGCAAGGATAGGTGGGTTGCGTATAGAAATGACACTGGGATGTCCTGTGGCACAGCATCACTCCATGCACACGGGGAGAATATGGCCGAGTGGAAAGAAAATATCCCCTCTACCTCATACTTGACCTCCTTGATAGCTCAGTTGGTAAAGAATCTCACTGCAATTTAGGAGACCTGGGTTGGGAAGATCCACTGGAGAAGGGATAAGCTACCCACTACACTATTCTTGGGCTTCCCAGGTGGCTCAGATGGTAAAGAATCTGCTGGCAATATGGGAGACCTCGGTTCGATCCCTGCGTTGGGAAGATACCCTGGAGAAGGGAAAGGCTACCCACTCTGGTGTTCTGGCCTGGAGAATTCCATGGAATGGATAGTTCATACTTGGCTTCCAGGTCAGGACAAGATACAGTGCCATATTGGGAACCACTACTGGCTCTGGAAGACTGTCACAAAGGAAATCAATGATGGGAGAGGTCAACTGTTGGATGGTCCTTGAACCTATGAATCTGCCACTGTGATCCTTCCCCACACTTACTCCAACTGTATATGAAGGCAACACAGACTTCAGGAAATCTGACTGAATAGCTGGTCCATCCACACACCCATCCATTCACAGGTTCCACCACCATTCAAGGTGTATTTCAAGATCTCCTAAATTTGCTCTCCCCTGGCATCCACCCACCTCACGGCAATGTGCTAATCCTCCTTTGACACAGGATTTTTATCCACAGAAAACACCCTAATGGAATTTCCAGGCTCAGCCTCCCAACACCAGCGCCCATGCACATTGACCAAAGAAACAATCAGACAGGGGACCCTCAGCTTGGCCCACCTCCTGGACACTCTGCCCATTGATCTTCTCTCAGTATCAGGAGAAAACTATGTACCAATCCATCCCCAGAAGAACATGAGGCCACGACTCCTGTTCTGACCCTAAGTGAAAACTCTGTGCTATCCACCAGGACCAGGCAGTGGGCACACAGAGGACTGACAAACTCAGTGGCAGCCCAGATGCTCTCAAACGGCTATTGCTTCCTCTGCTACCCTCACTCTCATCCACACCAGGAGACAAAAGACTTGGATAGCTCAGGCAAAGAGAGACAATTCATGGTCCCCAGTCATAACCCAAGCATGGGAGATGCAGCCCCTTTCCCCTATGGCTCACCTTCACATCACAAGGCCCTCACCCTCAGCTTGTACACTATGGCTGCTCACACCCCAGGGAGCCAATGAATGTGACCCTGGCCCTTTGATCCCTGTGGGAGCCATGTGCTGGACCTCAGTTCCGATGAGGAGACGGTAGGGGTGGCTCACTCATTTTGTTCAGATTTCCAAGGAATGCATTTGTGGGAGTCATCATCGATCCAAGCACGTGTGCTCTAGGTGCTGCATGAGTAAAGTTGCCACCTCCATCCCAGGAAGGCCAGTGAGCTTGATCAGGTCAGCATTCAGGACTGTGCAGATTGCAGCCTTGGAGCAGCCAAGCTTCAGGCCCTGGGACCTTGCATGCCCCAGGAAAAGCCCAGAAAGTGAGAGTATGAATCCCATGCCCAGATCCCTGGGGCCAAACCACTAGGTTTCCTCGAAGAAAGGCTGCTTACTGCCATGGTTGTTCCATCTGTACACTCAAGGGCCACTTGTCCAGTTGTCTCTGGGGATTCGTGAGAGGCTGGCTATCATGGAATATGCGATGGGTAACCTGTTGCCAACAGTCTTCCATCTTGGGCCACTCAACCTGGCCTGGGGTGAGAAAACACATGCATGTGTGAGGAAGAGCACCAGGTGTACGGGGGAAAGAGGCAAGGCCTCTGGGAGCATTGCTAATCATTCTGGCATCTACCATTCAATTGCTGCAAGAAGGTGTACTGTGTAGGCAGCCAAACAGGGATGTGTTGGTGCACAGATACATTCAGAGTCAAGGAACCTACAGGACAAAGAGTGCCCATCTGCCAACTGCCTGATCTCAGGCCTGCAATTACACTCCATGTACTGTCCCAGCCAACACAATTTAAGGATGTCCCCCAACAACCCTGAGACCCCCTCAGGTGAATGGGGCCCCCTTCGCCTAATAGCCACTGACATTCCAGGGAAACACACCCACTCTTGGCACCTACTCTGCTCACAATGGACCCATCAGCATGGGAAAGGATAAAAGGTATCTGAGGGCCTCCATGACATTAACCCCCTTCTTTGATATCGAGCATATCCATGAAAAATGGCTCGTTCAGTCCCATGACAAAAGGGCCCCAATGGACTCAGCCCGGTTGACACATGAGCATGCTTGCTTCCTGGTCAAAGATACTAGACTCTTTTCCTTGAACAACATGAAGAGCTACAGACCACTGGAGCCATTCCAAAGCACAAAGATGCTGGGGCTTCACCTTTTAGAGCAACTGGGTCACTTGTCTTGCAACCTTGTTCTTTTTGAGCTAGTAATATCACTGCCATGAGCCCAGACACAATATGAAACTCAGGTCGTCCACGACCATCCTGAAACACCAGTCATGACACCACAGAACCCAGCAAAGAGGCACAATGATTGAACCCACATGACGCCTATGGCACAGGTTCACAGGAGAGCACAGCGTTGCTGCTAAGCACCACACCAGAGAGCTTCTCCTGTCCTTAAAACTGTAGCCACTCATCTGACTCCCCTATGTCCACAGGGTCCCTGCCCCCTAATTTCTGGGAAGAGCTCCTAAACTTGGGTATGGATAGGTGGGCTGGGTATAGAAATGACACTTGGATAAGTCCTGAGGCACAAATTCACTCCTTGCACCTGGGGAGAACATGGCAAGATAGACAGAAAACATCCTCTCTGCTTCATATAACCCCCAGGCCAGGACAAGATAAGACACCACCTGGGGAACCACTCATGGCTCTGGAGGTCCGCAGCAAAGGAAACCAATCACAGCAGAGGCCAACTGTTCAATGGTCCATGAACCTATGAACCTGCCACCACAGTCCTTGCCCACATTCACTCCAACTGAACCTGAAGGCAACCCAGAATTCAGGGAGCCTGACTGACTGACTTGTTGATCCATTCACTTGCCCATCCATCCATGGGTTCCACCACCACTTGAGGTACATTTCACGATCCCCAAGCTTTGCTCTCCCCCAGCAACTGCCCACCTCAGGGCAATGAGCAGGTCCCTCCTATTGACTCAGGACTTTCATCCTTGGAAATGCCCTGATGCATCTGCAAGGCTCACCCTCCTAAAACTAGTGCCCACTCACATACCAACCAAAGAAACAATCAGATGAGGGGCCATCAGCTTGGCCCACCTCCTGGACACTCTTCCCAATGATCTCCTCTAATCACCAGGAGAAAACGATGCTGCATCCCGTCCCCCAGAAGAACATGACATAGAAAGCTGTCTGAAGCCATGACTCCTTTCCTGACCATGAGTGAAAACACTTTCAGGCAAAGGCGGTGTGGCTGACAAACTCAATGGCAGTCCAGATGCTCTCAAATGGCTTCCATGTCTCTGCTACCAATAGAATCATACATACCAGAAGACAAAAGCCTTGGCTAGCCTCATGCAACCAGAGATGACTCATGGTCCCTAGCCATATCCCAAAGTTGGGAGGTCAGGGCATCTTCCTCATGGCTCATCTCCATACCACAAGGCCATCACCCTCAGCTTGCACACTGTGGCTGCTTACACCCCAGGGAGCAAATGAAATGTGACCCTGGCCGTTCGATCCCACTGGAAACCACGTGCTGGACCTCAGTTCCGATGAGGAGACGGTAGAGGTGACTCACTCATTTTGTTCAGATTTCCAAGGAATGCATTTGTGGGAGTCATCATCGATCCAAGCACGTGTGCTCAGGAGCTGCATGAGCAAAGTAGCCACCTCCACCCCAGGAAGGCCAGCAAGCTCAATCATGTCACAGTGCACAGTGCACAGACTGCAGCCATGGGGCAGGAACTGGAGCCAAGCCTTGGGCCCTGGGACTTTGCATACCCTAGGGAAACCCCTGAAGGTGAGAGCACAGATCCCATGCCCAGATCACTGGGGTCAAACCACTAGGTTTCCTCAAATAAGGACCACTTACCTCCATGGGTATTCCATCTGTAAACCCAAAGGCTGCATGCACAATGGCCCCCAGGGGCTCATGCTCCTTGTCTCACCAGGCTGGGATTCACAGAATGTGTGACGAGTTCCCTGTTGACAATGGTCTTCCATCCTGGGCAACTCAATCTGCCTTGAGGTGAGAAAACACATGCATGCATGAGGAAGTTCAACAGGTGTACAGGGGAAAGAGGCAAGGCCTCCAGGAGAGTTGCCCTCATTCTTGAATCTACTATTCAACTGCTGCACCTCGGTCTGGTGTGTCAACAGCCAAATGTGAATGCATTTGCACTTGGATTCCTTCAGAGTCAAGGGGCCATCACAACAAATAGCACCAATCTGCCAAGTCCCTGGTCTCAGGCCCTGCAATTTCTCTTCTTTTGCCATCCCCACTGAAAGCTTAAGGATGTCCCCCAAGACACTGTGAGGGGAACTGAGCCCCCTTGGCCTAATAGCCACTGCCCTTCCAGGGAAACATATCCACTCTTGGCACCTATTCTGCTCACAATGGACTTGCCAGCACAGGGAAGGATAAAAGTTACCTGAGGGCTTCCATGATAATAAGTTCCTTTTCCAACAGGTTGTATATCCACGAAAAAGGCTCTTTTAGCCCTGTAACAAAGGGGTCTCAATGGACCCCTGCACTCAGCCTGGCTGACACATGAGGGTGCAGGCTTCCTAGCCAACAGCAGTGCTAGAAGAACTTCCTTGAACAGCACGAAGAGCTACAGGCCATTGCAGACATTCTGAAGAGCAGAGATGCTGGGGCTCCACCCTTTAAAGCAGCCAGGTCACCTGTATGCTGACTTTCTCTTTGAAGACAGTCTCGGACACAACATGAGAATCAGGTTGTCCATGACCACCCAGACACCATCAGCCATACCATCACAGAATCCAGCAAAGAGGCATGAATCTGCATGATGCCTCTGGCCAAAGGCCAGGAACACAGGAGAGCACAGCCTCCCTGCACCAGCGGGCCAAATGACAAAATGAGCCCCATGCCAGACAGCCTCTCCTGCCCCTGTGAATGCCCACTCACATGGGCCACCAACTCCCCTTTTCCATAGGATCCTGCTCCCTGATTTCTGGGAAGAGCCCCTAAACTCAGGCAAGGATAGGTTTACAAATGACAAATTTACAAATGACAATGGGATATCCTGAAGTACAACTTCATGCCAAACACAAGGGGAGAATGAGGCAGGATGGACAGAAAATATCCTATCTTCCTCATACTTGACACCCTGGACAGGACAAGATATGACACCAGGCTGGAAACCACTCCCAGCTTCCGAGGTCTGCTGCAAAGGACCTATCATGGGAGGCCAACTGTTGGCAGGTCCATGAACCTATGAACCTGCCACCATGGTGCTTCCCCACATTCACTCCAGCCTTAACTGAAGGTAACGCAGACTTCAGGGAAAATAACTGAGTCACTGATCTATCCACTTGCCCATCCACCCATGGGTTCCACCACCATTTGAGGTGCATTTCACACTTCCCAAGCTTTGCTCTGCCCCAGCATCTGCACCCCCTCTCAGGGCAACGTGCAGGTCCCTCTCGTCGACACAGGATTTCCATCCTTGGAAATGTTCTAAGGCATCTGCCAGGCTCAGTCTCCCAACACCAATGCTCACTAAGAGAACAACCAAAGAAACAGAAAGGCCATTGGCTTGGCCCACCTGCTGGATGCTCTGACCATTGATCTCTGAATATCAGGAGAAAATCTGCAGCATGACTTCCTAGAGAAAAAAATGACATCAAAGCCAGCTGAGGCCAAAACTGCCGTATGAATCATGAGTGAAAAAAACTTGGCTTTTCTCCAGAGCTCCAGGCAATGGGCAGCAGGGGGTCAGTGAAACTCAATGGCAGATCAGATGCTCAGATGTTTCAAATGGCTTCAATTACTTCTGATAAACACACGCACACCATAACAGAGGACAACATCCCAGGCTAGATTACTGAAGCCAGAGACAAACTGAATTCATTTATAAGGGCCACGCAAAGAAAGAAGACAACCAAATGGAGGTGACCCAGGTACTGTATGCATGTGTGTGACCAAGTCTAAGCTGGCCCTAATTGATAACTAGCCCCAACCCTAGCTTCATGGGAGGCAACGTGCTAGAGCTCAGTATCGATGAGGAGATGGTACTGAGTTCTCACTCATTTTGTTCAGAGTTTCCAAGGAATAAATATGAAAGTTGTCATCACTGATCTGAGCATGTGCTGCTTTGCTGCACACCTCAGCAGGGCAGGCGGGGCTGCTCCAAGAAGGAGCCAATGACCTGGGAGTCCTCCAGGAGCTGGGAGAATTCAGAGCCCCCAGGCTTCTTGGCAAGAGGAAAAGTCCATTCACACTTACAGGTACTCAGGCAATCCGAGGAAGCCCTAAATTCATGACACATCTCAGGGCAGAGGAAGGTGTACCATCCTTAGTGATCCAAAAAGCAGAAACTGCAAGCTGTTCCTGCCACATTTCTCACAGGACTCTCTTGTACCTCCATTCACTGAATCACAGGCAGAGATTCTTCTACACTACAGTCATACCTGGCAACTTCTCCTGACAAGTCAAAGGAAAGCACAAGCATGCTTCAAATGTGTACCTGGGTTCTCAATGAATAGTATCGGTGTTCATGGTTCCCTGGGGGAAAGCCTGTATCTGCTTCTGAACTGCCTTGATCCCTCATGTATGACTGGATACCAATCTATAGCACAAAGATAGGAAATTATCTTAAAATTCCTATCAGTGTCTGTCTGACTGAGTATGTGTGCATGGCAGGGGATTTAAAGTGGGTTTGAGTGTGTGTGTTCCAGTGTACCAAGAAGAATGTGCCTCAAGACTCTGGGTGTGCCTCTGACACTCCTTACACGTGTCTCCTAGACTCAGAGTCCCACTACAAAGGCCTTGGTGTCTTAACATGCATGCCTTCACCACAGAACCCTGATTTCCTGCTGTCCAACAAAATGGCAGATGACGCCTGCCACTGTCCACAAGTCCCATGCAAAATTTCATCCTGAGGGGCTGTTGAAATAGGGCATGGGCTCGTGATCTCTGTGACCCATGCCCTCTCACTATGAACATGAACCTGACTGCCCAAGGTCGCCTGGCAGAGCAACTGTGTATGCCATGTACCATGAGACATATCAGCTAAAACTACAGCTCAGGTGTCCATGGTGACAAGACCCACCTCTTCCTGGATCAAGGAAACTTTCCCCAAGAAGGTCAAAAGTGTTGGGAACATGACCCTGGGGCAGATATGGCCCACCATTCCTTAAAAGGGCAAAATAATTCAGGGCTTGAGCCTCTTTCTGCCCAGTGAGACTAATCACTCTCAGGGGCTTCACTGGAAAGTGCAAGATGGGATCTGGTCTTCCTCAGGTACCAGGATCCAGCGGTCACTCCTCCAGAAACTGGGCCGCTTTGCTGGCCAGGTAATGCTCAGATCCACAGCCTGCAGGGCCCTGGGAACCAACCACACCCAGGAAAAACTCATAAAATAAAGAGATTCTACAAACTGAACTCCTCCATCCACCCCCAGTGTGACTCACCCACATCAGAAGCCACCAGGTCTTCTGCTCACGAAGGGACATTTAGTACTCAGAAGACCAACAGGAAGAAGGTGGTCTTTGATTACGGTGACCCCACACCATTCTGGCCAGCATCCCTTCTCTGCTACACAAAACCATCAAGTGTTCACAGAACACCAAGCCTGCTTCCAGGAAGACTTGAGAAGAACTTCCAGGGAAAGACCTTTGTTATGTGAAGTTTCCCACAACAGTGCCAGGGGAGTCGCTTGCTAAATCATGGAGGAAGCCTTGGTATGCCAACCAAAGATTAATCTCTAAAAACCACAGGACTCCAAGGTTGATACTTCTCAGTCAGGGTGGTGAAAAATTAGGTGCCATCTGGGCGGTCCAGCTGGTCCCATCTTTAGGAACTCATACACCTTGCAAATTCCAGGCCAAAAGGAAAAACAGATATGTGCAAAGATCTCATTTCTGCCCACACTAGCTGGCTGTGAGGCCTCAGTAAGTGCAATTCTTCAAGGCACCAAAGGTATGTTTTGCGAGTCCTCTGGCAGTGGGCCACCAAGGCCACAAAGGTCACCTATCACCAAGCCTGCCAGGCACCAAAATGCGCTCTCCTCTATACCCAGCCAAGGGCAGCTCCAAAAGGACCACACTGTATCACTGAAAACAGAACAACAGTGCCTGCAGCCTCAGCAGACATATCATCCCAGTAAATCACACTGCACTTTTCCTCACCTGCACAACCATTCTGCTCTAGGCCTCTGGCCAACCTGCAAGAAGGATGCAAGGCTGGGACCACTGCACAGTCCATGGCAGCCTCCAAGACACAAGCATGTGACAGAAGATGCAACACAGGAACTGCCAAGGGCAGAAACGAGGCCTATTGCCTTTCATTCCTGCCACTATTTGACTAGGTCCCTGCAAACGCTACAGCCCACAGGGCACTCAAGAAATCTCACCAACCCAAAGGGCCTCAAAAGCTAGGACCTCAGATCTGACCTGAGGCTCCAATAAGAAACTATAGAATCTTCCTCACTTTGGCTTCCACATCAACACAGCCCCAACGAGCGCACTTGAAGCAGGAACTGGGACAAAACACACATTTTCAAGCCAAGAGCTCAACAGGCCTAGGCCAGGATCTACTCTGACTTCTAGCATCACTGGTTAGGCTAGACGTCTCCCGTGAACTTCAGTGGCATTGACCTCAGACCTTGCACTCCAGGAAAACCGCTAGAACATCTTACACAGCCCACTCAGAAGGCAGCCTTGCAAACGGTGGTGATCCTGGTAATCCTCCTGCTCTATGCATGTATGTGACACAGTAAAAACAGCCCTTACTGCTAATTAGCGCACACTTAGCCCCAGAAGAGGCAATGTGCTGGAATTCACTGTCAGTGAGGAAATGGTAGTGAATCCTGACTCATTTTGTTCAGATGTTCCCAAGGAACGCATATGAGAGTACTGTCATAGATATGAGCACACGCTGGCTTGCTGCCCACCTCAGGAGGGCAGGTAGAGACAATCTCAGGAGGAGCCAGTGACCCAGGAGTCCTTCAGGAGCCAGGGGAACTCAGAGTTCTAAGACTTCTCTGCAGACTTCTCTCCATACATACAACTACTCAGGCAGTCTCAGGAAACCTTACATCCATGAAACATCTTGTGGTAAGAGAAGGTGCCATCCTCAGTGATCCAAAAAGCAGTGGCAGGAACCTGGGCCTGTCAACTTCTCACTAGACTCCCTTGCATCTCAAGGTACTGTCTCATGTGCATAGCTTCTTGCCCTGGATGACAGAGAGTCATACCTGAGAACTTCTCCTGACAAGTGGAGAGAAAGCAAAGGAATGCTTCAGATGTGTACCCAAGTTCTCACTGAACAATGTTAATGCCCATGGTTCCCTGGGGGAAGGCCCTTATCTGCTTAGCCAAATGTATTGATCCCCTACCTAGGACTGGATAAATATGTGAGCATGAGTGCAGCAAAGTAGGTTCAAGAGCTAGTGGGTGTCTGTCTGACAGTGTGCATGGGTGGCATGGTATGTGATGTGGGGTTGAGTGCATGTGTTCCAGTGCACCACAAGGATGCACTCTTAGGATTTTGGATGAGCTTGAACTCCTTCTAGGTATCTCCATGTCTCAGAGCCCCATGCAAAGGCCCTCAGTGTCTGAACGCGCATGCCGTCTATATGAAGTGTGGACCTCCTACATTCCCACAAAATGGAGTCGATGCTTGGCACCTTCCACAAGCCCCATGCAAAATTTCACCGAGGGGCTGTTGACATCGGCTCTGGGTTCCCTATCTCCATGACCATTCCCTTTGACCAAAGCACAGGAATCGGACCAAGCAATGTCGTGCTGCAGAGCAACCCTGTTAATGCCACAGAGCTTGAGACTACAACAGGAACTATTTCAGCTCAGGTGTCCTTGCCCACTAGACCCAGCTCTACTTAGAGCAAGGAAATTTTCCATTAGAATGAGAAATGTATGGTGAACTTGGCCCTGGGGCTGATGACCCACCATACCTTTGAAGAGCAAAAGAATTCAGGGCATGAGCCTCTTCCTGCCCAGTGAGTCCAATCACTCTCCAGGGATCCAGTGGTAAGTGAAAGACAAGAGGTGCTCGTCCTTAGGTACAAACATCTAGGTGTCACTCCCACAGAAACGGGGCCCCTTGCCCAGCCAGAATAGGTTAAGATCCTCAGAGTACAGGCTCCTGGGTACTGACCACATCCTATGGGAAAAACTCCGATGAAGCAGGGCTTGGTCCAAATTGAACACTCCTGCTCCAAATAGTGACTCACCCACATTGGAAGCCTCCAGGGGCTCTGTTCACACAGAGATAACCAGCACCCAACAACAGGAAAAAGGTGGGCTTTGACTACGGTAACATCACGCCATTCGACCTTACACCTTGTGTCTGCCACACAAGACCATCAAGTGCTCACAGATCACTAAGGTGGCTTCCAGGAAGACATCAGAAAACCTTCCAGGGGGAGACTTTGGATGTGCCTGGTCTCCTGCCATAGTGCCAGGGGAGCTGCTGGTGCCTACACTGAGGCAGCCTTGGTATGCCAACCAATGACCAATCTCTACCACAAACATGGGCCTTCAAGGTTGAAAATTCACTGTTGGGGGTAAACACCTGGGTGGATCAGGGCCGATTAGCTGGCCCCTAATTTTAAGAAATCATATACCTTGCCAATTCCAGGCTGAAGGGCCAAATGGGGGCCAAGGGGATGCACGCACACCACATTACCACCCATGGGCTGGCTCCTTAGACTTGGTTAGTGCAACTTTTCAAGGTACCAAGGATACGAATAAAGAATTCTTCTTCTGGCATTGGACCACCAAGGCCACAAAGGTCACTGTCACCGAGCCTTCCAGGCACAAGCAATCCCCTCTCCTCTGTACCCAGCTGAGGACAGCTCCAAAAGGACCACAGTATGTATCACTGAAAAAACAACAGTGCCTTCAGCCTCAGGGGACAGATTGTCCAAGGAAATCACACAGCACATTTCCTCACCTGCACAACTATTTTGTTCTAGGCCTCTGGCCAACCTGCAGGAAGAATCCAGGCCTGTGATCACTTCACGGTCCATGGTGACCTCCAAGACTCAAGCATGTGACAGGAGTTGCAATTCAGGAACTGCCAAGGGCAGAAATGAGGCCTATTAACTGTCACAACTGCCACCGTTCCCCTAGGTCCATGCAGCCCACAGGGCACTCAGGAATCTCAACAACCCAAAGGGCCACAATGGCGAGGGCCTCAAGTCTGACCTGGGGCTCCAATAAGAAGCCACAGAAGCGTCCTTGTTTCAGATTCCACATCACCACTGACCCAACAAGTGCATTTGCAGCAGTAACCAGAAAGAAATGAACATTTTCAAGCCAAAAGCTCATCTGTCCGAGGCCAGGATCCACTGTGACCCCTGCCACCACTGGACAAGCTGGATGCCTCTATGCTCCTCAGTGCCCTTCACCATGGACCTTGCATTCCAAGGGCCACTCCAACATCTGTACACGGCCCACCCTCAGATGGGAGCCTCGCAAATGGTGGTGATGTGGCTCCTCCATGTGTGTGTGTGACACAGTGGGAGATGCCCTCACTGCTAACCAGCCCTGCCCTTAACCCCAAGGGAGGCAACGTGCTGGACCTCAGTTTCGATGAGGAGACGGTAGTGAGTTCTCACTCATTTTGTTCAGATTTTCCAAGGAATGCATGTGAAGGTGTCATCATTGATCAGAACACGTGCTGGCTCACTGCCCACCTCTGCAGGGCAGGCAGCATAGATCCCAGGAGGAGCCAGTGACCTGGGAGTCCTCCAGCAGCTGGGGGAACTCAGAGCCCCCAGGCTTCTCAGCAAGAGGAATGGTCCCTTCATACATACAGCCACTCAGGCAGTCCCAGGAAACCTGAAATTCATAACTCATCTTGGGGCAAGAGAAGCCGTACCATGCTTGGTGATCCAAAAAACAGTAGCAGCAATTTGGGCATGCCACACTTCTCGCTGGACTCCCTTGCACCTTGAATCACTGCCTCACGGGCGGGGCTTCATCTTCTGGGTGACGGACAGTCATACCTGGCAACTTCACCTGACAAGTAGACAGAAACCACAGGAATGCTTGAGATGTGTACTTGGTCTCTCACTAATACTGATGCAAATGTTTCACTGGGGGAAGGCCTGTATCTGCAACCCAACTATATTGATCCTTTACAGACGACTGGTTACCTATCTTTCAAAAGAGTGCAGTAATTTAGGCACAAGTGCATGTGGGTGCCTTTCTGACCAAGCTTGCAAGGGTGGCAGGGGATTCAATGTGAGGTTGAGTGTCTGTGTTCTGGTGTACCAACAAGAATACACCCTCAGCATTTTCGGTGTGTGTCTGGAAATTTGTCTGGGTATCCAAGTCTCAGAGACCGCATGCAAAGGCTCTGCAGTCTGAACACGCGTGCCGTCTCCATGGAGTCCTGACCTCCCGCCCTCCCATGAAATGGGGATGACACTTGGCATCTTCCGTAATATCCCTGCAAAATTTCACCAAGGGGCTGTTGACGTAGGCTCTAGGCTCCCAATCTCCATGACCCATGATCTCTGACCACAGCACAGAGACCTGACTGCCCAAGGTCCCCTTGCAGAGAGTCTGTGTGAATGCAACGTACCCTGAGACTACGTGAGCTACAACTATAGCTCAGGGGTCCTTGTCACAAGTCCCACCTCCTACCTTAACAAGAAAATTTTCCCAGAGAACTGCACAGTAAGGTGAACTTGGCACTAAGGCAGATATGGCCCACCGCACCCTCAAATAAGAAAAGAATTCAAGGCATGCATATCTTCCTGCCAGTCAGTCCAATCAAAGTCCAGCCTCCACTGGAAACTGCAAGATGAGACCTGGTCATTCTCAGGTACAAGGAACCAGGGGTCACTCCCACAGAAACAGGATTCCTTTCCTGGCCAGATTATCCTCAAATCCACAGCCTGCAGGGCCCTGGGTACTGATCACACCCTAGAGAAAGCCCCCATAATGCAGGGCTTGGTCCAAATTGAACGCATTCTGCCACAACAGGTGACTCATCTAAGTCTGACGCCTCCAGGGCCCTGGGCTCACGGGGACAATGAGTACCCAGCAAGACCCACAGGAAGAAGGTGGGCAACGCGACCAAGGGCTCACAGATCACCAAGGATGCTTTCAGGAAGACTTCAGAAGACCTCCCAGGGGAAGACCTTGGATGTGCCATGTCTCTGCCACAGTGTCATGGGAGCTGCTGTCTCCTACACTGAGGCAACCTTGGTATGCCAACCAATGACCAATCTCTATCACAACCACAGTCCTCGAAGGTTGATGCTTCATGCCAGAGGGGCAAACACATGGACGCTATCAGGGCTGGCTGGCTGGCCCAACCTTAGGGAATCTTGATAATTCCGGGCCAAGGGGACAAATGGCGGCCAAGGGGCATGTGTGTACACATAACTACCCACAGGGCTGGTTCCTTGGCCTCGTTACTGCAACTCTTCAAGGCACCAAAGATACCCTTGGAGAGTCCTTCTACTGACAGTGGGCCAACAAGGCCACAAAGGGCA
Source organism: Nanger dama (assembly GCA_917880005.1). Lineage (NCBI taxonomy): Eukaryota > Metazoa > Chordata > Mammalia > Artiodactyla > Bovidae > Nanger > Nanger dama. The sequence goes on along the minus strand of CAKJTW010000044.1, from coordinate 1,518,112 downwards.
CCTATTATTGAGCCTCCCATGACAAGCAATGCCCTCTCCTCTGTACCCAGCTGATGGCAGCTTCAAAAGGACCAAACTTTATCACTGAAAACAGAACAATAGTGCCTGCAGCCTCAACAGACATATCATCCCAGTAAATCACACTGCACTTTTCCTCACCTGCACATACATTCTCCTCTGGGCCTCTGGCCAACCTGCAGGAGAAATGCAGGCCTAGGACCACAGCATAGACCATGGTGACCTCCAAGACTGAAGCATGTGACAAGAGCTGCAATTCAGGAGCTGCCAAGGGCAGAAATGGGGCTTATTAACTTTCACAACTGCCACCGTCCCCCTAGGTCTCTGTAGCCGCTGCAGCCCACACGGCACTCAGGAATCTCAGCAACCCAAAGGGCCACAACAGCAAGGGCTTCAGATCTGACCTGGGGCTCCAAGCACAAACGACAGAAACGTCATTGCTTCAGAATCGACATCACCAGAGCCCCAATGAGCACACTTGCAGCAGGAATCAGGATGAAATGCACCTTTCCAAGCTAAGAGCTCAACTGTCTGAGGATAGGATCTACTGTGACACCTACCGCCACTGGACAAGCCAGATGCCTCTATGCTCCTCAGTGCCTTTACATGAACCTTGCATTCCAAGAGGGCCGCTTGAACATCTGTACACGACCTACCCTCAGACGGTAGCCTCACAAATGCTGGTAACCTGGCTCCTCCATGCGTGTGTGACACAGTGCCCTCACCTCTAACCAGTCCTGCCCTTAACCCCAAGGGAGGCAACATGCTGGACCTCAGTTTCGATGAGGAGACGGTAGTGAGTTCTCACTCATTTTGTTCAGATTTTCCAAGGAATGCATGTGAGGGTGTCATCATCGATCCGAGCACGTGCTGGCTCGCTGCACCGCAGGGCAGGCAGCACCGCTCCCAGGAAGAGCTAGTGACCTGAGAGTCCTCCAGCAGCTAGGGGAACTCAGAGCCCCCACCTTTCTTAGCAAGAGGAATGGTCCCTCCGTACTTACAGCCGCTCAGGCATTCCCAGGAAAGCCGAAATCCATGACACGTTTTGCGGCAGGGGAAGGCGTACCATATTCGGTGATCCAAAAGGAGTGGCAGCAACCTGGGCTCACCACACTTCTCACCAGACTCTTCTGCACCTCGAGTCACTGCCTCACTGGCAGGGCTTCGTCTCCTGGGTGATGGACAGTCATATCAGGTAACTTCACCTGACGAGGGGACAGAAAGCACAGGCAGGCTTCAGATGTGTACCCAGCTTCTCGCTAAGCATATCGATGCCCATGAGGGAAGGCCTTTTCTGGTACCCAACTGTAGTATCCCTTATGTACGACTGGATACCTATGTGTTGGCACGAGTGCAGAAAGTTAGGTTCACGTGACCGTGGATGTCTGTCTGACTGAGTGTGCAAGCATGTAGGGGAACTTGATGTGGGTCTGAGTACTTGTGTTCTAGTGTACCAACAAGGATGTGCCTTCAGGATTCTCAGTGTGCCTCTGGAACTCTTTCCATGTATTTCTGTGTCTCAGAGCCCCTGAGCAAAGGCCTTGGTATCTGAACACGCACGTCTTCTCCATGGAGACCTGAACTCCCACCCTCCCACAAAATGGGGAATGACGCCTAGCACCTTCCACCAACACCATGCAAAATTACACCAAGGGGTTGACATAGGCTCTGGGCTCCTGATCTACATGACCCCTGCTGTATCACCGGAGCACAGGAACCTGATTGCCCAACGTCCCCTTGCGGAGCATCTCTGTGAATGTCCCTTATCCTGAGACTACCCCAGCTACCATTACAGCTCAAGTGTCCTTGCCACAAGTTCCACCTCCTCCCTGAACAAAGAAACTTTCCAGAGAAGGCCGACAGTGTGGTTAATCTTGGCCTTGGGCCAGATATGGCCCACAATACCCTCACAGAGCAAAAGAATACAGGGCATGGGCCTCTTCCTGTCCAATCAATCCAGTAACTCTCTGGGGCTCTGCTGAAAAGTGCAAGACAAGGGATGGTCATCCTCAGGTACCAGGATCCAGGGGTCACTTCCACAGAATCAGGGCCCCTTTCCTGGCCAGATTATGCTCATCCACAGCCTGCAGGACCCTGGATACCAACCACAACCTAGAGAAAAATCCAATAAAGCAAGTTCATTTTACTTCAGTCACTCAGTTGTGTCTAACTTTTTGTGACCCCAAGAACCACAGCATGCCACGCCTCCCTGTCCATCAATCACCAACTCCTGGAGTTTACTCATACCTATATCCATTGAGTCAGTGATGCAATCCAACCATCTCATCCTGTCATCCCCTTCTCCTCCAGCCCTCACTCTTTCCCATCATCAGGGTCGTTTCTAATGAGTCAGCTCTTTGCATCAGGTGGAGTTTCAGCTTCACATCAGCCCTTCCAATGAACACCCTGGACTGATCTCCTTTAGGATGGACTGGTTAGACCTCCTTGCAGTCCAAGAGTCTTCTCCAACATCACAGTTCAAAAGATCAATTTTCAGCACTCAGATTTCCAACTCTCACATCCATACATGACTACTGGAAAAACCACAGCCTTGACTAGACGGACCTCTGTGGGCAAAGTAATGTCTCTGCTGTTTTAATATGCTGTCTAGCTTGGTCATAACTTTCCTTCCAAGGTGTAAGCTTCTTTTAATTTTGTGGCTGCAAGTACCATCTGCTGTGATTTTGGAGCCCCCCAAGATAAAGTCAGCCACTGTTTCCCCATCTACTTGCCATGAAGTGATGGGACTGGATGCCATGATCTTACTTTTCTCAATGTTGAGCTTTAAACAAACTTTTTCACTTTCCTCTTTCAATTTCATCAAGAGGCTCTTTAGTTCTTTTTCACTTTCTGCCATAAGGGTGGTATCATCTGCATACTGATATTTCTCCAGCAATCTTGATTCCAGCTTGTGCTTCCTCTAGCCCAGCGTTTCTCATGATGTACTCTGCTTATAAGTTAAATGAGTGGGTGACAATATACAGCCTTGACGTACTCCTTTCCTATTTCAAACCAGGCTATTGTTCCATGTCCAGTTCTAACTGTTGCTTCCTGATCTGCATACAGATTTCTCAAGAGGCAGGTCTGGTGGTCTGGTATTCCCATCTCTTGAAGAATTTTCCCACAGTTTATTGTGATCCACACAGTCAAAGGCTTTGGCATAGTCAATAAAGCAGAAATAGATGCTTTTCTGGAACTCTTGCTTTTTCCACGATCCAGCGGATGTTGGCAATTTGTTCTCTGGTTCCTCTGCCTTTTCTAAAACCAGCTTGAACACCTGGAAGTTCACGGTTCACATATTGCTGAAGTCTGGCTTGGAGAATTTTGAGCATTACTTTACTAGCGTGTGAGATGAGTGCAACTGTGTGGTATTTTGAGCATTCTTTGGCTTTCTTTTGGATTGGAATGAAAACTGACCTTTTCCAGTCCTGTGGGAACTGCTGAGTTTTCCAAATTTGCTGGCATATTGAGTGCAGCACTTTCATAGCATCATCTTCCAGGATTTGAAATAGCTCAACTGGAATTCTATCACCTCCACAAAGCAAGACTTGGTCCAAATTGAACTCCTCCTGCCCCCCAGGGTGACTCACCCACATCAGAAGCCTCCAGGGGCTCTACTCACACAGGGACAATCAGCAATCAGAAAGAGCCACAGAAAGAAGGTGGCTTTGATTACGGCAACACCATGCCATTCTGCCTGCTAGCTCGTCTCCACCACACAAGACTACCAAGCGCTCACAGATCACTAAGGCTGCTTCCAGGAAGACTCCAGAAAAACAGGCAGGGAAGACCTTGGACTTGCCAGGTTTCCCACCATCATGTCAGGGGAGCCAATGGCTACTACACTGAAACAGCGTGGTATGCCAACCAATGCCAGATCTCTACCACAACCATGGTCTTCCAAGGTTGATATGTCACTGCCAGGGTGGTGAACACCTGGGTGGGATCCAGGCCGTCTTGCTGGCCCCATTCTTCAGGAACTCATACACCTTGCAAACTCCAGTCCCAAGGGCTAAATGGGGGCCAAGGGGCCTGTGCACATACCTTGTTACCACCCAGAGGGCTGGCTCCTAGGCCTAGTTATTATAACTCTTCAAGGCACCAAAGATGCAGTTTGAAAGACCTTTTATGGCATCAGGCCACCAAGGCTACAAAGGTCACTATCACCAAGCCTCCCAACCACCAGCAATGCCCTGTCCTCTGCACCCAGCCATGAGCAGCCTCAAAAGGACCACAGTATGTATCACTGAAAACAGAACAGTGCCTGCAGCCTCAGTGGACATATCCCAGGAAATCACACTGCACTTTTCCCCACCTGCACATACATTCTTCTCTGGGCCTCTGGCCAACCTGCAGGCAAAATGCAGGCCTAGGACCACAGCACAGTCCACGGTGACCTCCAAGACTCAAGCATGTGAAAGAGTTGCAAGTCAGGAACTGCCAAAGGCAGAAATGGGGCTTACTAACTTTCACAACTGCCACCATTTCCCTAGGTCTCTGTAGCCGCTGCAGCCCACACGGCACTCAGGAATCTCAGCAACCCAAAGGGCTGCAACAGCGAGGGCCTCAGATCTGACCTGGGGGCTCCAAGCACAAACCACAGAAGCTTCACTGCTTCAGAATCGACATCACCAGAGAGCCCCAGTTAGCGCACTCGGTGCATAAACTGGGGAGGAAACACACATTTCTGAGTGAAGAGCTCAGGCAGGATCTTCTGCGACTCCTACCAACACTGGACAAGCCAGATGCTTCTATGCTTCTCAGTGCCCTTCACCATGGACCTCGCATTCCAAGAGCTGCTCCAACATCTGTACACAGCCCACCCTCAGAGGGGAGCCTCACAAATGGTGGTGGCATGGCTCCTCCGTGCATGTGTGTGACATAGTGGGAGATGCTCTTAACCCCAAGGGAGGCAACGTGCTGGACCTCAGTTTCGATGAGGGAGACGGTAGTGGGTTCTCACTCATTTTGTTCAGATTTTCCAAGGAATGCAGGTGAGGGTGTCATCATCGATCCGAGCACGTGCTGGCTCGCTGCCCACCTCCACAGGGCAGGCAGCACAGATACCAGGAAGAGCCAGTGACCTGGAAGTCCTCCAGCAGCCAGGGGACTCAGAGCCCCCAGGCTTCTCCGTAAGAGGAATGGTCCCTCCATACGTACAGTCACTCAGGCAGTCCCAGGAAACCTGAAATTCATGACATGTCTTGAGGCAGGAGAAGGCATACCATGCTTGGTGATTCAAAAGAACTGGCAGCAACCTGGGCCTGCCACACTTCTCGTCAGACTCCCCTGCACCTCAATTCTCCACCTCATGGGTACGGCTTCGTCTCCTGGGTCACGGACAGTCATGCCTGGCAACTTCACCTGACAAGGGGACAGAAAGCACAAGCAGGCTTCAGATGTGTACCTGGTCTCTCACTGAGCAAGATCAATGCACATGCTTCATGGGGGAAGGCCTGTATCTCCAAGCCAAGTATATCGATCCTGTACAGACAACTGGATACCTATCTGTCAGAACAGTGCAGTTATTAGGTTCTAGTGCCTGCGGGTGTATGTACAACCAATCAGAGTGGCAGGGAATTTAATGTGGAGCTGAGTGCCTGTGTTCCAGCATACCAAAAGGATGCACTCTCGGCATTATGGGGCTCCCTCGGAAACTCCTTCTGGGTGTCTCCCGATCTCAGAGCCCGTGTGCAAAGGCTTTGGTGTCTGAACACACATCCCATCTCAATGGAGCCCTGACCTCCCACCCACAAAATGGAGGATGACCCTTGGCACCTTCCTCCCAGCCTCATGTAAAATTTCACTGAAGAGCTACATACATAGGTTCTGGGCTCCCAATCTCCATTCCCCATGCACTCTGGCGAAAGCGCAGGGACCTGACTGCACAAGGTCGCCTTGTGGAGCATCTGTGTGAATGCCACGTACCCTGAGACTACCCCAGCTACTACTACAGCTCAGGGGTCCTTGCCACAAGTCCTACCTCCTACCCTAACAATGAAACTTTCCCATAAAACCACATAGTATGGTGAACTTGGCACTGGGTCAGATATGGCCCACCACACCCTCGAGCAAAAGAATTCAGGGCATGCATCTCTTCCTGCACAGTCAGTTCAATCACTGTCCAGCCTCTGCCAGAAAGTGCAAGATGGGCTCTGGTCTTCCTCAGGTACCAGGATTCAAAGGTTACTCCCACAGAAAATAGAACCCTTTCCTGGCCAGATTATCCTCAGATCCACAGTGTGCAGGGCCCTGGGTACTGACCACACCCTAGAGAAAACTCCCAAAATGCAGGGCTTGGTCCAAATTGAACTCCTCCTAACCCAAAAGACGACTCACCCACATCGGAAGCCTCCAGGGCCTCAGTTCACACAGGGACAATGAGCACCCAGCAAGACCGACAGGAAGAAGGTGGGCTTTGACTAGGGTGACATCACACCTTTCCACCGTGTCTCAGCTATGCAATATGACCAAGGGCTCACAGATCACCAAGGAGGCTTCCAGGAAGACTTCAAAAGACCTGCCAGGAGACCTTGGATGTGCCAGGTTTCTGAAATAATGCCAGGGGAGCTGCTGACTCCTACATTGAGGCAGTGCTGGTCGGCCAACCAATGACCAATCTCTACCACAATCATGGGCCTTGAAGGTTGATGCTTCATTGCCAGTGTGGAGAACACCTGGGTGTCATCAGGGCTGGCTGCCTGGCCCCAACCTTTAAGAACTCACACATCTTGTTAATTCCAGGGTCAGGGCCCAAATGTCGGCCAAGGGGCATGTGCACACACTGCATTACCTGCCACAGGGCTGGCTCCTTGGCTTCTGTTACTGTAACTCTTCAAGGCACCAAAGATACGCTTGGAGAGTCCTTCTACTGGCAGCTGGTCACTAAGGACACAAAGGTCACCTATCACCGAGCCTCCCAAGCACGAGCAATGCCCTCTCCTTTGTATCCAGCCAAGGACAGCTCCAAAAGGACCACAGTATATATCACTGAAAAAAAACAGTGCCTGCAGCCTCAGCAGACATACTGTACCAGGAAATCATACTTCATTTTTCCTCACCTGCACAAACACTCTGCTCTAGGCCTCTGGCCAACCTGCAGGGAAATGCAGGCCTGGAATCAATTCACAGTCCATGGCGGCCTCCAAGACTCAAGCACTGTGACAGCAGCTGCAAATCAGGAACTCCCAAGGGCAGAAACAAGGCCTATTGCCTTGCACAACTGCCACCGTTCCTGTAGGTCCCTAGAACCGCTGAGACCCAGAGGGCACACAGGAATCTCACCAACTCAAAGGGCCCGAACAGCAAAGGCCTCAGATCTGACCTGGGGTTCCAATCAGAAGCCACTGAAGCTTCCTTGCTTTGGGATTCATAGCACTACAGGACTAACTAGCGCACTCACAGCATCAGCTGGGAGGAAACACACATTTCAGAGTGAAGAGCTCAAGAGTCCAGCCAGGATCTACTGCGACTTCAAACGCCACTGGACAACCTGGATGCCTCTATGCTTCTCAGTGCTCTTCACCACAGACCTCGCATTCCAAGGGCCACTCCAGCATCTGTACACAGCCCACCCTCAGATCGGAGCCTTGCAAATGGTGGTGACCTGGCTCCTCCATGTGTGTGTGTGACACAGTGGGAGATGCCCTCACTGCTAACCAGCCCCGTCCTTAACCCCAAGGGAGGCAACGTGCTGGACCTCAGTTTCGATGAGGAGACGGTAGTGAGTTCTCACTCATTTTGTTCAGATTTTCCAAGGAATGCATGTGAGGGTGTCATCATCGATCCGAGCACGTGCTGGCTCGCTGCCCACCTCCACAGGGCAGGACGGGCTGCTCCCAGGACAAGCCAGTGACCTGGGAGTCCTCCAGCAGCCGCGGGAACTCAGAGCCCCCAGGCTTCTCAGCAAGAGGAACGGTCTCTCCATACGTACAGCCACTAAAGACAGTCCCAGGAAAGCCAAACTCCAAGAAACGTCTTGAGGCAGGAGAAGGCGTACCGGGCTCGGTGATCCAAAAGCAGTGGCAGCAATCTGGGAGCGCCACACTTCTCGCCGGACTCCCTAGCACCTCGAGTCACCATCTGCCGAGCAGGGCTCCGGTTCCTGAGTGACGGACACTCACACTTGGGAACTTCACCTGACAAGGGGACAGAAAGCACAGGCAGGCTTCAGATGTATATACCCAGCTTATCACTAAGCAATATCGACGCCCATGGCTCCCTGAGGGAAGGCTTGTATCTGCAACCCAACTGTATTGATCGTACAGAGGACTGCATATATGTCTATAAAGCAGTTCAGTTATTAGGTTCAAGTGCCTGTGGCTGTCTGTCTGACTGAGCGTGCAAGGGTGCAGGGCTTTTGATGTCGTGCTGAGTGCCTTCTTCTGCTGTATCAACAAAGATGCGCTCTCGGCATGGGTGTACCAGGGAAATTCATTCCAAGTATTTCCATGTCTCAGAGCCCATGTGCAAACACCTTGGTGTCTGAACATGCCTGCTGTCTCCATGAAGCCCTGACCTCCCACACTCCCACAACCTGCAACCGCTGCAGGTCCACAGGGCACGCAGGAACCTCACCAACCCGGAAGCTCACCGACCCAAAGGCCCAAATGGCTAAGGCCTCGATCTGACCTGGGGCTCTGATCTGAAATCACAGAAACTTCCCTGCTTCGCATTTCGTATCACCACTACCCCTTCGAGTGCAACTAGCAGCATTAACGGGGAGGAAACACACCTTTTCAGTGAAGAGCTCAAGAGCTAAGCCAGATCTACTGTGACTCCTGCCACCACTGGACAAGCCGAATGCCTCTATGCACCTCAGTGCCTTTACACGGACCTCGCATTCCAAGAGCCACTCCAACATCTGTACACAGCCCACCCTCAGATTGGAGCCTTGCAAATGGTGGTGACCTGGCTCCTCCATGTGTGTGTGTGATACAGTGGGAGATGCCCTCACTGCTAACCAGCCCCGTCCTTAACCCCAAGGGAGGCAACGTGCTGGACCTCAGTTTCGATGAGGAGACGGTAGTGAGTTCTCACTCATTTTGTTCAGATTTTCCAAGGAATGCATGTGAGGGTGTCATCATCGATCCGAGCACGTGCTGGCTCGCTGCCCACCTCCACAGGGCAGGACGGGCCGCTCTCAGGACAAGCCAGTGACCTGGGTGTCCTCCAGCAGCTGCGGGAACTCAGAGCCCCCAGGCTTCTCAGCAAGACGAACGGTCTCTCCATACGTACAGCCACTAAAGACAGTCCCAGGAAAGCCAAACTCCAAGAAACGTCTTGAGGCAGGAGAAGGCGTACCGGGCTCGGTGATCCAAAAAGCAGTGGCAGCAATCTGGGAGCGCCACACTTCTCGCCGGACTCCCTAGCACCTCGAGTCACCATCTGCCGAGCAGGGCTCCGGTTCCTGAGTGACGGACACTCACACTTGGGAACTTCACCTGACAAGGGGACAGAAAGCACAGGCAGGCTTCAGATGTATATACCCAGCTTATCACTAAGCAATATCGACGCCCATGGCTCCCTGAGGGAAGGCTTGTATCTGCAACCCAACTGTATTGATCGTACAGAGGACTGCATATATGTCTATAAAGCAGTTCAGTTATTAGGTTCAAGTGCCTGTGGCTGTCTGTCTGACTGAGCGTGCAAGGGTGCAGGGCTTTTGATGTCGTGCTGAGTGCCTTCTTCTGCTGTATCAACAAAGATGCGCTCTCGGCATGGGTGTACCAGGGAAATTCATTCCAAGTATTTCCATGTCTCAGAGCCCATGTGCAAACACCTTGGTGTCTGAACATGCCTGCTGTCTCCATGAAGCCCTGACCTCCCACACTCCCACAACCTGCAACCGCTGCAGGTCCACAGGGCACGCAGGAACCTCACCAACCCGGAAGCTCACCGACCCAAAGGCCCAAATGGCTAAGGCCTCGATCTGACCTGGGGCTCTGATCTGAAATCACAGAAACTTCCCTGCTTCGCATTTCGTATCACCACTACCCCTTCGAGTGCAACTAGCAGCATTAACGGGGAGGAAACACACCTTTTCGAGTGAAGAGCTCAAGAGCTAAGCCAGATCTACTGTGACTCCTGCCACCACTGGACAAGCCGAATGCCTCTATGCACCTCAGTGCCTTTACACGGACCTCGCATTCCAAGAGCCACTCCAACATCTGTACACAGCCCACCCTCAGATTGGAGCCTTGCAAATGGTGGTGACCTGGCTCCTCCATGTGTGTGTGTGATACAGTGGGAGATGCCCTCACTGCTAACCAGCCCCGTCCTTAACCCCAAGGGAGGCAACGTGCTGGACCTCAGTTTCGATGAGGAGACGGTAGTGAGTTCTCACTCATTTTGTTCAGATTTTCCAAGGAATGCATGTGAGGGTGTCATCATCGATCCGAGCACGTGCTGGCTCGCTGCCCACCTCCACAGGGCAGGACGGGCCGCTCTCAGGAGAAGCCAGTGACCTGGGTGTCCTCCCAGCAGCTGCGGGAACTCAGAGCCCCCAGGCTTCTCAGCAAGACGAACGGTCTCTCCATACGTACAGCCACTAAAGACAGTCCCAGGAAAGCCAAACTCCAAGAAACGTCTTGAGGCAGGAGAAGGCGTACCGGGCTCGGTGATCCAAAAAGCAGTGGCAGCAATCTGGGAGCGCCACACTTCTCGCCGGACTCCCTAGCACCTCGAGTCACCATCTGCCGAGCAGGGCTCCGGTTCCTGAGTGACGGACACTCACACTTGGGAACTTCACCTGACAAGGGTACAGAAAACACAGGCAGGCTTCAGATGTATATACCCAGCTTATCACTAAGCAATATCGACGCCCATGGCTCCCTGAGGGAAGGCTTGTATCTGCAACCTAACTGTATTGATCGTACAGAGGACTGCATATATGTCTATAAAGCAGTTCAGTTATTAGGTTCAAGTGCCTGTGGCTGTCTGTCTGACTGAGCGTGCAAGGGTGCAGGGCTTTTGATGTCGTGCTGAGTGCCTTCTTCTGCTGTATCAACAAAGATGCGCTCTCGGCATGGGTGTACCAGGGAAATTCATTCCAAGTATTTCCATGTCTCAGAGCCCATGTGCAAACACCTTGGTGTCTGAACATGCCTGCTGTCTCCATGAAGCCCTGACCTCCCACCCTCCCACAACCTGCAACCGCTGCAGGTCCACAGGGCACGCAGGAACCTCACCAACCCGGAAGCTCACCGACCCAAAGGCCCAAATGGCTAAGGCCTCGATCTGACCTGGGGCTCTGATCTGAAATCACAGAAACTTCCCTGCTTCGCATTTCGTATCACCACTACCCCTTCGAGTGCAACTAGCAGCATTAACGGGGAGGAAACACACCTTTTCGAGTGAAGAGCTCAAGAGCTAAGCCAGATCTACTGTGACTCCTGCCACCACTGGACAAGCCGAATGCCTCTATGCACCTCAGTGCCTTTACACGGACCTCGCATTCCAAGAGCCACTCCAACATCTGTACACAGCCCACCCTCAGATTGGAGCCTTGCAAATGGTGGTGACCTGGCTCCTCCATGTGTGTGTGTGATACAGTGGGAGATGCCCTCACTGCTAACCAGCCCCGTCCTTAACCCCAAGGGAGGCAACGTGCTGGACCTCAGTTTCGATGAGGAGACGGTAGTGAGTTCTCACTCATTTTGTTCAGATTTTCCAAGGAATGCATGTGAGGGTGTCATCATCGATCCGAGCACGTGCTGGCTCGCTGCCCACCTCCACAGGGCAGGACGGGGCCGCTCTCAGGACAAGCCAGTGACCTGGGTGTCCTCCAGCAGCTGCGGGAACTCAGAGCCCCCAGGCTTCTCAGCAAGACGAACGGTCTCTCCATACGTACAGCCACTAAAGACAGTCCCAGGAAAGCCAAACTCCAAGAAACGTCTTGAGGCAGGAGAAGGCGTACCGGGCTCGGTGATCCAAAAAGCAGTGGCAGCAATCTGGGAGCGCCACACTTCTCGCCGGACTCCCTAGCACCTCGAGTCACCATCTGCCGAGCAGGGCTCCGGTTCCTGAGTGACGGACACTCACACTTGGGAACTTCACCTGACAAGGGGACAGAAAGCACAGGCAGGCTTCAGATGTATATACCCAGCTTATCACTAAGCAATATCGACGCCCATGGCTCCCTGAGGGAAGGCTTGTATCTGCAACCCAACTGTATTGATCGTACAGAGGACTGCATATATGTCTATAAAGCAGTTCAGTTATTAGGTTCAAGTGCCTGTGGCTGTCTGTCTGACTGAGCGTGCAAGGGTGCAGGGCTTTTGATGTCGTGCTGAGTGCCTTCTTCTGCTGTATCAACAAAGATGCGCTCTCGGCATGGGTGTACCAGGGGAATTCATTCCAAGTATTTCCATGTCTCAGAGCCCATGTGCAAACACCTTGGTGTCTGAACATGCCTGCTGTCTCCATGAAGCCCTGACCTCCCACCCTCCCACAACCTGCAACCGCTGCAGGTCCACAGGCCACGCAGGAACCTCACCGACCCGGAAGGTCACCGACCCAAAGGCCGCAATGGCTAAGGCCTCAGATCTGACCTGGGGCTCTGATCCGAAATCACAGAAACTTCCTTGCTTCGCATTTCGTATCACCACTACCCCAACGAGTGCAACTAGCAGCATTAACGGGAGGAAACACACCTTTTCGAGTGAAGAGCTCAAGAGCTCAGCCAGATCTACTGTGACTCCTGCCACCACTGGACAAGCCGAATGCCTCTATGCACCTCAGTGCCTTTACACAGACCTCGCATTCCAAGAGCCACTCCAACATCTGTACACAGCCAACCCTCAGATCGGAGCCTGGCAAATGGTGGTGACCTGGGTCCTCCATGTGTGTGTGTGATACAGTGGGGAGATGCCCTCACTGCTAACCAGCCCCGTCCTTAACCCCAAGGGAGGCAACGTGCTGGACCTCAGTTTCGATGAGGAGACGGTAGTGAGTTCTCACTCATTTTGTTCAGATTTTCCAAGGAATGCATGTGAGGGTGTCATCATCGATCCGAGCACGTGCTGGCTCGCTGCCCACCTCCACAGGGCAGGACGGGGCCGCTCTCAGGAGAAGCCAGTGACCTGGGAGTCCTCCAGCAGCTGCGGGAACTCAGAGCCCCCAGGCTTCTCAGCAAGACGAACGGTCTCTCCATACGTACAGCCACTAAAGACAGACCCAGGAAAGCCAAACTCCAAGAAACGTCTTGAGGCAGGAGAAGGCGTACCGGGCTCGGTGATCCAAAAAGCAGTGGCAGCAATCTGGGAGTGCCACACTTCTCGCCGGACTCCCTAGCACCTCGAGTCACCATCTGCCGAGCAGGAATCCGGTTCCTGGAGTGACGGACACTCACACTTGGGAACTTCACCTGACAAGGGGACAGAAAGCACAGGCAGGCTTCAGATGTATATACCCAGCTTATCACTAAGCAATATCGACACCCATTGCTCCCTGAGGGAAGGCTTGTATCTGCAACCCAACTGTATTGATCGTACAGAGGACTGCATATATGTCTATAAAGCAGTTCAGTTATTAGGTTCAAGTGCCTGTGGGTGTCTGACTGAGCATGCAAGGGTGCAGGGCTTTTGATGTCGTGCTGAGTGCCTTCTTCTGCTGTATCAACAAAGATGCGCTCTCGGCATGGGTGTACCAGGGGAATTCATTCCAAGTATTTCCATGTCTCAGAGCCCATGTGCAAACACCTTGGTGTCTGAACATGCCTGCTGTCTCCATGAAGCCCTGACCTCCCACCCTCCCACAACCTGCAACCGCTGCAGGTCCACAGGCCACGCAGGAACCTCACCGACCCGGAAGGTCACCAACCCAAAGGCCGCAATGGCTAAGGCCTCAGATCTGACCTGGGGCTCTGATCTGAAATCACAGAAACTTCCTTGCTTCGCATTTCGTATCACCACTACCCCATCGAGTGCAACTAGCAGCATTAACGGGGAGGGAAACACACCTTTTCGAGTGAAGAGCTCAAGAGCTAAGCCAGATCTACTGTGACTCCTGCCACCACTGGACAAGCCGAATGCCTCTATGCACCTCAGTGCCTTTACACGGACCTCGCATTCCAAGAGCCACTCCAACATCTGTACACAGCCCACCCTCAGATCGGAGCCTTGCAAATGGTGGTGACCTGGCTCCTCCATGTGTGTGTGTGACACAGTGGGAGATGCCCTCACTGCTAACCAGCCCCTTCCTTAACCCCAAGGGAGGCAACGTGCTGGACCTCAGTTTCGATGAGGAGACGGTAGTGAGTTCTCACTCATTTTGTTCAGATTTTCCAAGGAATGCATGTGAGGGTGTCATCATAGATCCGAGCACGTGCTGGCTCGCTGCCCACCTCCACAGGGCAGGACGGGCTGCTCCCAGGACAAGCCAGTGACCTGGGTGTCCTCCAGCAGCTGCGGGAACTCAGAGTCCCCAGGCTTCTCAGCAAGAGGAACGGTCTCTTCATACGTACAGCCACTAAAGACAGTCCCAGGAAAGCCAAACTCCAAGAAACGTCTTGAGGCAGGAGAAGGCGTACCGGGCTCGGTGATCCAAAAGCAGTGACAGCAATCTGGGGGCGCCACACTTCTCGCCGGACTCCCTAGCACCTCGAGTCACCATCTGCCGAGCAGGGCTCCGGTTCCTGAGTGACGGACACTCACACTTGGGAACTTCACCTGACAAGGGGACAGAAAGCACAGGCAGGCTTCAGATGTATATACCCAGCTTATCACTAAGCAATATCGACGCCCATGGCTCCCTGAGGGAAGGCTTGTAACTGCATCCCAACTGTATTGATCGTACAGAGGACTGCATATATGTCTATAAAGCAGTTCAGTTATTAGGTTCAAGTGCCTGTGGCTGTCTGTCTGACTGAGCGTGCAAGGGTGCAGGGCTTTTGATGTCGTGCTGAGTGCCTTCTTCTGCTGTATCAACAAAGATGCGCTCTCGGCATGGGTGTACCAGGGGAATTAATTCCAAGTATTTCCATGTCTCAGAGCCCATGTGCAAACACCTTGGTGTCTGAACATGCCTGCTGTCTCCATGAAGCCCTGACCTCCCACCCTCCCACAACCTGCAACCGCTGCAGGTCCACAGGCCACGCAGGAACCTCACCAACCCGGAAGCTCACCGACCCAAAGGCCGCAATGGCTAAGGCCTCAGATCTGACCTGGGGCTCTGATCCGAAATCACAGAAACTTCCTTGCTTCGCATTTCGTATCACCACTACCCCAACGAGTGCAACTAGCAGCATTAACGGGGAGGAAACACACCTTTTCGAGTGAAGAGCTCAAGAGCTCAGCCAGATCTACTGTGACTCCTGCCACCACTGGACAAGCCGAATGCCTCTATGCACCTCAGTGCCTTTACACGGACCTCGCATTCCAAGAGCCACTCCAACATCTGTACACAGCCCACCCTCAGATCGGAGCCTTGCAAATGGTGGTGACCTGGCTCCTCCATGTGTGTGTGTGACACAGTGGGAGATGCCCTCACTGCTAACCAGCCCCGTCCTTAACCCCAAGGGAGGCAACGTGCTGGACCTCAGTTTCGATGAGGAGACGGTAGTGAGTTCTCACTCATTTTGTTCAGATTTTCCAAGGAATGCATGTGAGGGTGTCATCATCGATCCGAGCACGTGCTGGCTCGCTGCCCACCTCCACAGGGCAGGACGGGCTGCTCCCAGGACAAGCCAGTGACCTGGGTGTCCTCCAGCAGCTGCGGGAACTCAGAGCCCCCAGGCTTCTCAGCAAGAGGAACGGTCTCTCCATACGTACAGCCACTAAAGACAGTCCCAGGAAAGCCAAACTCCAAGAAACGTCTTGAGGCAGGAGAAGGCGTGCCGGGCTCGGTGATCCAAAAAGCAGTGGCAGCAATCTGGGAGCGCCACACTTCTCGCCGGACTCCCTAGCACCTCGAGTCACCATCTGCCGAGCAGGGCTCCGGTTCCTGAGTGACGGACACTCACACTTGGGAACTTCACCTGACAAGGGGACAGAAAGCACAGGCAGGCTTCAGATGTATATACCCAGCTTATCACTAAGCAATATCGACGCCCATGGCTCCCTGAGGGAAGGCTTGTATCTGCAACCCAACTGTATTGATCGTACAGAGGACTGCATATATGTCTATAAAGCAGTTCAGTTATTAGGTTCAAGTGCCTGTGAGTGTCTGTCTGACTGAGCGTGCAAGGGTGCAGGGCTTTTGATGTCGTGCTGAGTGCCTTCTTCTGCTGTATCAACAAAGATGCGCTCTCGGCATGGGTGTACCAGGGGAATTCATTCCAAGTATTTCCATGTCTCAGAGCCCATGTGCAAACACCTTGGTGTCTGAACATGCCTGCTGTCTCCATGAAGCCCTGACCTCCCACCCTCCCACAACCTGCAACCGCTGCAGGTCCACAGGGCACGCAGGAATCTCACCGACCCGGAAGCTCACCGACCCAAAGGCCGCAATGGCTAAGGCCTCAGATCTGACCTGGGGCTCTGATCCGAAATCACAGAAACTTCCTTGCTTCGCATTTCGTATCACCACTACCCCTTCGAGTGCAACTAGCAGCATTAACGGGGAGGAAACACACCTTTTCGAGTGAAGAGCTCAAGAGCTCAGCCAGATCTACTGTGACTCCTGCCACCACTGGACAAGCCGAATGCCTCTATGCACCTCAGTGCCTTTACACGGACCTCGCATTCCAAGAGCCACTCCAACATCTGTACACAGCCCACCCTCAGATCGGAGCCTTGCAAATGGTGGTGACCTGGCTCCTCCATGTGTGTGTGTGATACAGTGGGAGATGCCCTCACTGCTAACCAGCCCCGTCCTTAACCCCAAGGGAGGCAACGTGCTGGACCTCAGTTTCGATGAGGAGACGGTAGTGAGTTCTCACTCATTTTGTTCAGATTTTCCAAGGAATGCATGTGAGGGTGTCATCATTGATCCGAGCACATGCTTGCTTGCTGCCCACCTCCCCTGGGCAGAACGGGCCACTCACAGGAGGAGCCAGTGACTTTGGAGTCCCCCAACACCCAGGGGACCTCAGAGCCCCCAGGCTTCTCAGCAAAAGGAATGGTCCCTCCATACATACAGCCACTCAGGCAGTCTCAGGAAACCTGAAATCCATGACATGTCTTGGGGCAGGGGAAGGCGTACCGTGCCCGGTGATCCAAAAAGCATTGGCAGCAACGTGGGCTCACCACACTTCTCGCGGGACTCCCTAGCACCTCGATTCACCATCTCATGAGCAGGGTTCCACTTCCTGAGTGATGGACAGTCCCACTTGGGAACTTCACCTGATAAGGGGACAGAAAGCACAGGCAAGCTTCCGATGTGTACCCAGGTTCTCGCCAAGCAATAGTGATGCCCATGGTTCCGAGGGAAGGTCTTTTTGCTTCCCAACTGTAGTATCCCTTATGTATGACTGGATATCTATGTGTTGGCAGGAGTGAAGAAAGTTAGTTTCATGTGACTGTGGATGTCTGTCTGACTGAGTGTGCAAGCATGTTGGGAGACTTGATGTGGGTCTGAGTACTCGTGTTCTATTGTACCAACAAGGATGTGGTCTACGGATTCTGGGTGCCTTTGGAACTCTTTCCGTGTATTTCCATGTCTCAGAGCCCCTGAGCAAAGGCCTTGGTGTCCGAACACGCACATCTTCTCCATGGAGACCTGAACTCCCACGCTCCGGCCAAACACCGTGCAAAATTACACTGAGGGGTTGACATAGTTTCTGGGCTCCCAATCTACATGATCCATGCCGTCTGACCAAAGCACAGGAACCTGACCACCTAATGTCCCCTTGTGGAGCATCTGTGTGAATGTCCCTTACCGTGAGACTACCCCACCTACTATTACAGCTCAGGTGTCCTTGCCACAAGTACCACCTCCTCCCGAACAAGGATACTTTCCGGAGAAGGCATACAGTTTGGTTAACTTGGCCTTGGGCCAGATACAGCCCACCATACCCTCACAGAGCAAAAGAATACAGGGCATGCACCTCTTTCTGTCCAATTAGTCCAGTCAATCTCTGGGGTTCTGCTGGAAATTCAAGACAAGAGGTGGTCATCCTCAGGTACCAGGATCCAGAGGTCACTCCCACAGAAACGGGGCCTTCATTTGCTTTCTAACTGCCTCAATCCCTTATATACCAGTGGATACATATGCGTCAGCAGACTGTAGGAAGTTAGGATGTATTATCTTTGTGTGTCTGGTTGGCTGAGTGTTTGTGGTGAGGGGCTTGATGTTGAGCTGTGTGTGTGTGTGTTCCAGTGTACAAAGATGAGCTTTCAGGATTCTGGATGTGGATCTGGAACTCCTGGTTGTCTCCTTAAAGGCTGAGCCCCTTTGTAAAGGCCTCATTGCCTGAAAAGGTATGCCTTCTCTACAGAGCCCTGACGTCTAGCCTTCCAACAATACGGCAGATCATGCCTGACACCTTCCATAAGCCCCATGCAAACTTCCACCCCGAGGGGCTATTCACACAGGGCATGAGCTCCTGATTTCCAAAACCCACACCCTCTGACCAAAGCACAGGAACCTGACTGCTCAAAATCAGCAAGTGGAGCCTCTGTGGAACTGCCACGTATCCTGAGGGCATGCCAGTACTACTACAATTAGTTGTCCTTTCTCACAAGTCCCAGCTCCTCAAGGTACAAGTGAAGTTTCCTGAGAAGACAGACAATTCCATGAACTTGGCACCAAAGCATAGAAGGCCCACCACACCCTCAAAATGCTAAAATAACTCAGGACATGAAACTTGTCTGGCTGACTGTGTCCAATCACTCTCCAGTGCTCCACTGGAAAGTGAAGATGGGAGGTGGTCATCCTCAGGTATCAGGGTTCAGAGGTCACTCTCACAGAAACTGGGACCCTTTAACAGTCAGATTATGCTCATATCCACATCCCGCAGGGCCCTGGGTACCAACCACACCTGAAGAAAAGCTCCCTAGTCCAGGGCCTGGTCCAAGCTGAATTGCTCCTGCCCCCAAGGCTTCTCAACCCCATCAGAAGCCTTAAGGTGCCCTGCTCATACAAGGGACAATCAGCACTCAGAAAGACCCACAGAAGTAAGAAGGTCTTGATTAGTTGACCCACACCATTCTGCCCGGCACCTCTTCTCTACCACAGCAAAACAACCAAATCCACCCAGAACACCAAGGCTGCTTCCAAGACCTGAGAAGAAGTGTCAGGAGAAAAGCTTTGCTGTACAAGGTTTCCCAAAACTGTGCCAGGGTAGCCACTGGCTATACCAGGGAGGAAGGCTTGGCATGCCAACCAAGGCCCAATCTCTACCACAACTACTGCCTCAGTGATGATACTTCTCTGCAGGGTGGAAAACACCTGAGTCCCACCCAGGCTGCCCATCTTGTACCATCCCTTAGGAATTCTTACAGCTTGACAATTCCATGCCCAAAAGCCAAAGGGACCAACAGGCATGTGCGCAGACCTCAGTTCTACCCAAAATGGTTGGCAGGCAAGCCTCAGTACATGGAACTCTTCAAGGCCCCTGCAAGATACCCTTGAGTATCCCTCTTCAGGTATCAGGCCACCAAGGCCACAGAAGTCTCCTGAGGACCAGCAGGCCCTCTCTTTTGCAGGGAGCCAAGGAAACTTCAAAGGGACCAAGGTATCCTTGGAAACACAAAGACAGTGCCTGCAGCCTCAGAGAGACAGTTCATCCCAGGAAATCACACTGCAACTTTCCTCACCTGCAGTACGCTTTTCCTAGGTACTCTCGCTAACCCACAGAAGGAATGCAGAGCTGGTACCTCACCACACTCCACAGTGGCCTCCACAGATCAAGCACTGTGCCAAGAGTTGCAATATAGGAGCTGCCAACTGCAGAAATGAGGCCTATTGCCTTTTGTCAAGCCGACTGGTCCACTAGGTCACTGCAACTGCTGCAGCCAACCACACCCTCAAGAATTCTACAACGCCCTCAAGAATCTTAAAAACCCAAAGGGCCACAATGGTGAGGGCCTCAGATCTGGCCTGGAGCTGCAATCAAGAAACCACTGTAGCTTCCTTGCTTTGGTTTCCACATCAGCACAGCCCCAACTACTGCACTTGCAGCAGGAACTGGGGCGAAACAAGGCCAAGGGCTCAATGGGCATAGGCCAGGATCTACTGCAACTCCTACCACCAGTTGCCAAGCTGTTAGCCTCCTCTGCCCCTCACAGTCATTACCAAGGACCTGGTTCTCTGAAGTCCACTCAAATACCTGTCCACAGCCCACCCTCAGATGGGAGCCTCACAAAATTGTGGTGACCTGGGTGTTGTGTCCATGTGTATGACTCAGATGTAGCTGGCCCTCATGCTAACTAGCCCCTCCCATAGCCACATGGGCAGCAATGTGCTGGACCTCAGTTTCGATGAGGAGACGGTAGTGAGTTCTCACTCATTTTGTTCAGATTTTCCAAGGAATGCAGGTGAGGGTGTCATCATCGATCCGAGCACATGCTGGCTCGCTGCCCACCTCTGCAGGGCAGGCAGCAGAGATCCCAGGAGGAGCCAGTGACCTGAGTCTCCCCCAGAACCCAGGGAACTCCAAGCCCCCAGGCTTTTCAGCAAGAGGAACAGTCCCCCCATACTTACAGCCACTCATGTAGTCCCAGGAAAGCCAAAATCCACGACACATCTTGGAGTAGGGGAAAGCTACTGTGCTCGATGATCCAAAAAGAACTGGCAGCAACCTGGGCCCGCCACACTTCTCGCTGGACTCCCTTGCACCTCGAGTCACTGCCTTATGGGCGGGGCTTCGTCTCCTGGGTGATGGATAGTTATGCCTGGCAACGTCACCTGTCAAGGGGACAGAAAGCACAGGCAGGCTTCACATGTGTACCTCGGTCTCTCACTGGGCAACATTGATGTGCTTGCTTCATGGGGGAAAGGCCTGTATCTGCTACCCAACTGTATTGATCCCTTACATATGACTGGATACATATCTGTCAATGGAGTGCAGCAAATTAGGTTCAAGTGCCTATGAGTGTCTGAGTGAGTGTACATGGCTGGGGGGGATTTGATGTGGGGCTGAGTGTCCTCTGGAGCTCCTTCTAGGCATCTCTGTGTCTGAGAGTCCCCATGCAAAGGCCCTGGTATCTAAATACATGTGCCATGTCTATGGAGTCCTACTGCTGCTGTCCCCTGGCTTTAGTTTACCAGGCCTCCGCAGCCACTGCAACCCACCAGGAACTCAGCAATCACCAAATCAAAGGGCTGCAATGGCAGGGTCTTCAGATACGGCCTGGGGCTCCAACTAGAAACCACAGAAGCTTCCTTACTTTGGCCTCGACATCAGCACAGCCCCAACTATGGCACTCAGGGCAGGAACTGCATCAAAAATACACCTACCCAAACCAGATCCCACCTGCGTGGCTGGGATCTGTTCTGACTCCTACTACCTGCAGCCACGCTGGCCTCCTCTCCACTCACTCAGTCATGTCCAACTCTTTGTGACCCCATGAAATGCTATTTGCTAGGTTTCTCTGGCTTTCATCATCTCCTGTAGTTTTCTCAAATCCTTGTCCATCGAGTTAATGATGCCATCCAACCATCTCATCATCTTTTGTCCCCTTCTCCTCCTGTCTTCAATGTTTCCAAGAATAGGGTCTATTCCATTGTGTCAGCTTTTCTCATTAGGTGGCCAAATTATTGGAGCTTCAGCTTCAGCCATCAGACCTTCCAGTGAATATTCAGGATTGATTTCCTTTAGGATTCACTGGTTTTTCCCTTGTAGTCTGAAGGACTCTCATGAGTATACCATGGTACAAAAGCATCAAATCTTCAATGCTCAGCCTTCTTTATGGTCCTAATCTCACATCCATACATGACTACTGGAAAAACTATCACTTTGAGTATATGGACCTTTGTCAGCAAATGATGTCTCTAATCATTAATATCCTGTCTAATTTTCTCAGAGCTTTTCCTCCAAGGAGCAAGCGCCTTGTAATTTCATGGCTTCAGTCACCAGCCACAGTGATATGGAGCCCAAGAAAGTGAAGTCTGTTACTGTTTTACTGTGCATGGTCTTGCCTACCAGAGCTAGACCCAGTTTTCCCCATGTTAGTCCCACCCATCAGGAAGCTTCCACAAGCCACTTATCTTCATCCATCATAGAGCAGATAGAAAGAAAACCATAATCACCTAAAACTAACCAAATTGATCACATGTATCACAGTCTTATCTAATTCAGTGAAACTATGAGCCATACCTTATAGGGCCACCCAAGATGGATGGGTCATGGTGGCCAGTTCTGACAAAATGTGGTCCACTGGAGAAAAAAAATGATAAACTGCTTTGGCTTCTTGTGTTTAGAATCCAGTGAACAATATGAAAAGGGGAAAAGGTATGACACTGAAAGATGGAACTTCCCAAGTCAGTAGGTGCCCAATATGCTACTGTAGAAGAGTGGAGAAATAGATCCAGAAGGAATGAAGAAGCTGACCCACAATGGAAACAACATCTAATTGTGGATGTGTCTGGTGGTGAAAGTAAAGTCCGATGCTGTAAAGAACAATATTGCAAAGGAACCTGGAATATTAGGTCCACAAATCAAAGTAAATTGGAATTGGTCAAAGAGGAGATAGTTAAGAATGAATATCAACATTTTAGGAATCAGTGAACTAAAATGGATGGGAATGGGTGAATAATATAGATGACCTATATATCTACTACTCTGGCCAAGCATCTCTTAGAAGAAACGGAATAGCCCTCGTGGTCAATAAAAGAATTCAAAGTGCAGTACGTGGGTGCAATCTCAAAAACCACACAATGACCTCAGTTCATTTCTAAGGCAAACCATTCAATAGCACACTAATCCAACTCTATGCCTCAATCACATATGCCAAGGAAGATGAAGTTTAATGGCTCTATGAAGACTTACAACACTTTCTAGAACTAAAGGACACCAAAAAAAGGTATCCTTTTCATCACATGGGACTGGAGTGCAAAAGAAGGAAGTCAAGAGACACTTGGAATAACAGGCAAGTTTGGTCTTGTAGTACAAAATGAAGCAGGGAAAAGGCTAACACAGTTTTGCCAAGAGAATGCAATGCTCATAGCAAACACCCTCTTCCAATAACACAAGAGAAGACTCTACACATGGACAATCCCAGACTGTCAAATCTGAAATAAGATTGATTTCATTCTTTGCAGGTGAAGTTGGAGAAGCTCTAGACAGTCAGTAAAAACAAGACCGGGAGCTGACTGTGACACAGAAAATGAACTCCAAAAAAAAAAAAAAAAAGAAAGAAAGAAAGAAAATGAACTCATTGCAAACTTTAGACTTAACTGAAGAAAGTAGAGAAAACCACTAGGCCATTCAGGTATGACCTAAATCAAGTATCTTCATGATTATACAATGGAAGCTACAAAAAGATTCGAGGGATTAGATCTGATAGACAGAGTGCCTGAAGAATTATGGACAGAATTGATGCTTTTGAACTGTGGTGTTGGAGAAAACTCTTGAGAATCTCTTAGACTGCAAGAAGATCAAACTAATCAATCCTAATGGAAATTGGTCCTGAATATTCATTGGAAGAACTGATGCTGAAGCTGAAACTCCAACTTTGGCCACCTGACATGAGGAACTGATTCATTGGAAAAGACCCTGATGCTGGGAAAGATTGAAGGCAGGCGGAGAAGGGGATGACAGAGGATGAGATGGTTGGATGGCATAACTGACTCTATGGATATGAGTTTGTGTAAGCTCCGGGAGTTGGTGATGGACAGGGAAGCCTGGCGTGCTGCAGTCCATGGGGTCGCCAATAATTAGACACAACTGAGTGACTGAACTGAAATGAATCTAATGAAAAACTCTTCAGTGAACACTACTACAAACAACTTCATCAACACGGACAACAAATATAGGGGAAATGGATTGTCTGACTTCCAAAGTTGCCAAATTATGATATACATAATGTTCAATTTTCAACCTAAAAGTACTAGAATATTGGACATTCAAAGAAACATGCATCTCCCTCACACAAAAGGAAAAATTAAGAACAAGCAATAGAAACTCAAAGTCAAGACACTGGACTCAACAGAGAAATATTTTAAATCAGTTACTTTAAATATGCTGCAAAAGGTAATGGAAAGTAGTTTTAAGAACCAGATGATTCCCACAAACACTATCTCATGAAATAGGTATGTCAATCAAGGGACAGAAAATTTTCAAACAAAATCAAGTAGAAATTCTGGAGTTGAAAGCATTAAAAATTCACAAAAAGGCCTCCAAGACAAATTTGAACTGACCAAAAAAAAAAAAAAAAAGCCCAACTAAAAATATAAATCGTTCAAATTATCCAGTTATAGGAAGAGAAAATTTATTTTTCAATAGACATAGCCTAAAAGTAGTATGAGACCAGTGTACTAGCATACACATAGCAAGAGTCAGAGAAAAAGAATGAGCAGAAGCTATATTTCAAGAAATAAGACACAACGGCCCAAAGTTGATGAAAAATCATAAACTTAAGATGTCCATACAAGATAAATTCAACAGATTCACAGTGTGACACATCATTATGAAACTGTTCAAATAGAAAGATAAAACAGCAATAGAGAAGACACAGAAGTGATTTTCAGAAAAACAAAAGTGATTTCTCATCATACCACATGGTTTCAGAAGGCAGTAGGATGGCACTTTCAAAGTTCTGAAACAAAAAGTTGTTCAACTAGAAATTCTTCATCTGATAATAATTCTCTAAAGAAATGAAGGAGAAATTAAGACATTCTCAGACTAACAAAGACTGAGAATGTTCTTTAATAGTAAATTTGCCCCACAAGAAATGTTTAACGGAGTCAATCTTAAATGAATGTACAATATACAATAACTTAAATCTGCATCAAGAAATAAATAACATCAGTAAAGGTAACTACACAGGCAAATATAAAAGCCAGTATTAATATATCTTTATAAATATGGTATTTAAATAAAGGTATAAAACAAAAACCATCTGCCTGTGGTGATGAGTGCATAAGTATGAAGACATAATGTGTGACAATGACAACATTTAGGGGAAATGGAGCAATGTGGCAACAAAAATTTTATGCATTATTGAAATTGTTATTAATCATAACTAGTTTATTATAAATTAAGAAGTTAATTGTAATCCCTAGGGAAACCACTAAGAAAATAACTTAAAAATATATAGTAAAAACAAGGAAATAAAGAATTTAAAATGGTACTCTCAATAGTATCTATTTCACAGAAAATATGCAATATTAAAGACCAAAAAAAAAAATTACAGAAAAAATGAAGAGAAAAATAGCAGGTGTCCTCCTTAATCAGTAATTACTTTAAACAGAGATGGTAAGAAAGCTGTGGTACATATACACAATGGAGTATTACTCAGCCCTGAAAAAGAATAAATTTGAATCAGTTCTAATGAGATGGATGAAATTGGAGCCGATTATACAGAGTGAAGTAAGCCAGAAAGAAAAACACCAATACAGTATACTGACACATATATATGGAATTTAGAAAGATAGTAATGATGACCCTGTATGTGAGACAACAAAAGAGACACAGAGGTATAGAAGGGACTTTTGGCCTCTGAGGGAGAGGGAGAGGGTGGGATGATTTGGGGGAATGGCATTGAAACATGTACACTCTCATATAAGAAACGAAGCGCCAGTCTATGTTCGATACAGAATACAGGATGCTTGGGGCTGGAGCACAGGGAGGATCCAAAGAGATGATATGGGGTGGGAGGTGAGAGGGGGTTTCAGGATTGGGAGCTCGTGAACACCTGTGGCTGATTCATGTCAATGTATGGCAAAACCAATACAGTATTGTAACGTAGAATAAAGTAAAAATAAAATTTAAAAATAAAAAAATAAAATAAAATAAAATTTCTAAGTGAAAGGCAGAGATTGGCAAAATGAATTAAAAACATGATCCAACTATATGTTATCTGCAGGAGAAATACCAGATTCAAAGATACAGATTGGTTAAAAATTAAAGCATGAAATAAATATTTCATATAACATGTAACCAAAAGACAGCTAGAGTGACTATACCAATATCAGACAAAAGTTGTCTTCAAACAACAATTGTTACATGGGGTCAATTAAACATTGATAAAAGAGTCAAATACATTAAGAAGATAAAGCAATGATAAACATTTACACAGCTAACAACAAAGTCCCAAAATATATGAAGCAAAATTGCACAGAACTGAAGAAAAAGACAACTCTACAATATTTGGATATAATGTCTTGCTTTTAATAAGCAATAGAACAATTAGAAGAACGATCATTATGGAAATAGAATACTTGGACAACCATAAATCAACTACAGTGAACAGACTTACACAGAACACTCCACCTAAAATCAAATGGATTATACATTTTTCTCAAGTGTATAAGGAACATACTCCATAAAAGACCAGATATAACCCAAAAATAAGTTTAAATAAATTTTAAAACACTGAAATCATACAGACTATGTTCACTGATCACAATGGAATTAAACTAGAAATCAGTAATGGAAAGAAATTTAGATGATTTCACACAGAAGTAGAAAATAAGAAGTTCCTAATAAAAATCAATCAAGTATGACATTCTCAGGGAAAATTATTACATTATTTGAGATAAATGAAAATTAACACACAGCATTCCAAAATTTATGACATGCCAAAAGCAGTACTTGAGGTGAAAATTTTATAGCTGTTGAGATTTACATTTAAAAAGAAAGATTTCAAATCAGTAACCTACCTTAAGAAGCTAAAAAGAAAAGAAAACCAAACATAAAGCAAGCAAGAAAGAAAAGAAAGATTAGTATAAAAATAATAAAAGTTAAAGATTGAAACAAGCAACTGAATAAAAAATAAAAATCAATGAAACCAAAAATCAATTCCTTGAAAAATTCAACAAAATTCAGAATATTTTAGCTACACTGACCAGAGGAAATGAATGACCTTGCTAGGTTATATAGAAGTGCATATATAAATTACAATTCATAAATAACAAAACAACTATTACTTTAAAGAATTTGTGAAAAGATCTATGTCAAGGAAAAAAAAAGAGTTTACTCATTCCAAAAGTATTAAACATCAGGCCCTAGGTAACACAAAACCTGTGTTATCATGCCAAGGAATATAGACTATTTTTCTTAACTGATGGATGTTTCAATTTTAACAATAAATAATGATTAATTATTTAATATATGAAATTTTACTACACTTGATTAACCCAACCTAATGTTTTGTGAGATTAATGCAATATGGAAAATTGAAATTTTGTTACAAAAAGTGAAGCTTTTTATCATTTAAAATCTTCATGACCTTAGAAAGAGTTCAGAAAGTATAAAGTATAATTTTTCAGATCGAAAAAGGAAAAATCCTAATTAAAGTCAAACGTAGCTCAGCTGGTAAAGAATCTGCCTGCAATGTGGGAGACATGGGTTTGATCCCTGGGTTGGAAAAGATCTCCTGGAGAAGGGAAAGGCTATCCACTCCATTATTCTGCCCTGGAGAATTCCATGGACTGTATAGTCCCATGGGGTCACAAAGAATCAGACACAATTGAGCACCTTTCACTTTCAACATTTAGAAGAATAGTAATAATGACTTGTAATGATTTTACGGATCTGACCAAAATGATCTAACAATGATGATCTCAATCATGGGGTCAACATTCTGAAACCATAATATGTTAAGAAAATTCCCAAGCAATTTAATTTCACCAAAAGATATTTCACTGCAACAAGAAAATATATAAAACAACAATTTTCCAAGATTCTGAATTTGTCAGTTTACCCAAAACTCAGATAAAATGAAACTTAAAATTTGTAAATGAGGCTAGAGGCAATCACTAAAGAAAAGGACACATCATGAAGATATTATCCAGTAAGCCACTGAACAGATGAACACTTAGACTTCAGGGTGTGGCACAGTGCATAAGACATATGAATTTTAAAGGATCCTGGTAGTTACTCACCCCTATTCTCTGAAGTAGAGGCCCTCATTTCAGTCCTTCTACCTCAGAAAAGTATAGCAGAGAAAAACAAAAACAAAAAGAAAAAAAAACATAGTCTCAAAAATATTCAACAATAAAAATAACAAAGCACTAATACTGTCAAAATTCAATGTCAAAATTTATTAGTCATGCAATGTTCCTTTCTTCCAGCCCAACCACAAATGATGCTTTCAGTATCCATTACATTTGCTCAACCCCTTCTTACTTCAACATTTCCCCCTCATTTATTACCCAAGAACAACTCCTTTATAAAGTTCTATCTACAACTGTGTTCAAAATGAAGCAAGTCTTGGGTCACTTAGCATATCTACACGCCTCATAAGAGGCATGAGTATATAGAATAGGATGACTTGCTCTGGAAGAAAGAAAAGGCATGTTATGTAGCCTCACAGCAGTGTTATGTAGCCAAAGCCAGGCTCTGAGGTTCTTATTTGTTCGGTTAGAGGGGCATTAATCTGGACCTCAGATTGACATCTGGAATGAGTCCCTCAGCATCCTCAGACAGTTTTTCTCATCATCGATCCAGACAAGCACCCTCCTAACAAATAAGCATTTCCATAGCCAGGTTCATTTCCTTCAGGCTTACATACTATGTTGTTAACAAAAAACAATACATATACAGAACACAATGTTTAGTATTTAAACAAGAGAACCCTCATAGCACAAAGGCACACAACCATGGATATCTCTGTATAAAATTAAAATCTATTGAGAATATCCAAAACAACTAAGTCAATTAAAATTTCGAGGAGTAGTGAGGTGAAAGTGTTAGTTTCCCAGTGGAGTCTGACTCATTGACACCCCATGGACTGTAGCCTACTAGGCTCCTCTGTTCAGGGAATTCTCCAAGCAAGAATAGTGCAGTGGGTAGTCATTCCCTTCTCCAGGGCATCTACCTGACCTGGGGTCAAATCCATGTTTCCTGTATGGCAAAAAGGTTCTTTCTCATCTGAGCTATAGTGGGGTACCATTTGTAAATGAAGTAGCAAATAAGCTTTGATTATAGTGGAAATATGAGTAGAAATATCTAAATTCTGAAATGCTAGTAACAAAAAGATAAATATTTTGGCACATTTAAATTTCATTATAAGGTTATTTTCACACATAATTAAATGATATAAAAAGGAAATCTATCAATGATTCTTAAATGTTAACCAAGTTATTTTCTTTAATAGAGGGAAACACAATGAGTCCATTAACAAAGTAGATATACCTATGTGGGAAAATTTATCATAAAAATGTGCTCCTTGGGCACCTGAAAAAAATGAGCTCACAAAACTTGAATTTGTGACATCACTGGCCAGAACACAGACCAAAATTTCAATAGCACCAGAATAGCTGCTCACCTTTCCTCCCTGAAGTATGATAACTTGTTCTAGCCTTTGACCTGCACCAAAACATCACATAGGATACAAATCAGATCAGAAAAATGCATGACATTATTTTAAAATTCAATACAACAATTGGTTCTATAATAATTATTTATTGTAAAGGCATCCTCACATTTCTAGTCCTCACCAAACAAATCAAAATTCCTTGTTCCTTTATCATCTTTGTCATTTAATTTTTTCACTCTCTGAACTCTTCATTCTGCAAAGAGTCAATAATCCTCTCTACCACTCTGTAAATTAGTACCATAGCAGTTATTTTTTAAACTGAGAAACTCTAAAGTTGTATTACATCAAATAAAGATTTTGTGAAATGCTTTGTGATGGGTCAAATAAAAAGTATGTTTGTTGTGAGACCCATATTCTGGAAATAAGAGATAAGAACTCTGAAAATATATTACAAACAAGTTGAACGAATGGACCAATGGCAATAGAAAAATAGAGCAGACACATCAAAAGATAAATGGAAATTTACAAAAATCAAATGGAAAAATACTTTAGAGAGGGGTAAGACATAAGCAGAATTAAGATGGAGTAATATTGGCCTGTCTTTTCTCAATATGGAATTTAGGAGGAGTACATCAATAACCAAACAGAGGTCTCTGAAGGACAAAGGCTTGCAAGTAAACTGGTGAACACAAATTGCAAGGTAAAAGGAACTAGACCCTAGATACTATGTAACATTTGATTCCATTTAAATGGCACTCTGTAAAAGACAAAACCTGTGTGATCACCCACCTAGAGTCAGACATCCTGGAATGTGAAGTCAAGTGGGCCTTAGAAAGCATCACTATGAACAAAGCTAGTGGAGGTGATGGAATTCCAGTGGAGCTGTTTCGAATCCTGAAAGATGATGCTGTGAAAATGCCAACAAATTGGGACAACTCAGCAGTGGCCACAGGACTGGAAAAGGTCAGTTTTCATTCCAATCCCAAAGAAAGGCAATGTCAAAGAATGCTCAAACTACCGCACAACTGCACTCATCTCACACACTAGTAAAAAAATGCTCAGAATTCTCCAAGCCAGGCTTCAGCAATATGTGAATTGTGAACTTCCAGATGTTCAAGCTGGTTTTAGAAAAGGCAGAGGAACTAAAGACCAAATTGCCAACATCGCTGGATAATGGAAAAAGCCAGAGAATTCCAGAAAAACATCTATTTCTGCTTTATTGACTGTGCCAAAGCCTTTGACTGGGTGGATCACAGTAAACTGTGGAAAACTCTGAGAGATGGGAATACCAGACCACCTGACCTGCCTCTTGAGAAACCTATATGCAGGTTTCTTTCCTACATGCAGGAAGCAATAGTTAGAACTGGACATGGAATAACAGACTGGTTCCAAGTAGGAAAAGGAGTACGTCAAGGCTGTATATTGTCACCCTGCTTATTTAACTTACGTGCAGAGTATATCATGAGAAATGCTGGGCTGGAAGAAGCATAAGCTGGAATCAAGATTGCCGGGAGAAATATCAATAACCTCAAATATGCAGATGACACCACCCTTATGGCAGAAAGTGAAGAGGAACTAAAAAGCCTCTTGATGAAAGTGAAAGAGGAGACTGAAAAAGTCTGCTTAAAGCTCAACATTCAGAAAACAAAGATCATGGCATCCAGTCCCATTACTTCATGGGAAATAGATGGGAAAACAGTGGAAACAATGTCAGACTTTATTTTGAGGGGCTCCAAAATCACTGCAGATGGTGATTGCAGCCATGAAATTCAAAGACGCTTACTCTTTGGAAGGAAAGTTATGACCAACCTAGATAGCATATTTAAAAGCAGAGACATTACTTTGTCAACAAAAGTCCGTCTAGTCAAGGCTATGGTTTTTCCAGTAGTCATGTATGGATGTGAGCTGGACTATGAAGAAAGCTGAGCACCAAAGAATTGATGCTTTTGAACTGTGTTGGAGAAGACTCTTGAGAGTCCCTTGGATTGCAAGGAAATCCAACCAGTCCATTCTAAAGGAGATCAGTCCTGGGTGTTCTTTGGAAGGAATGATACTAAAGCTGAAACTCCAGTCCTTTGGCCACCTCATGCAAAGAGTTGACTCACTGGAAAAACTTTGATGCTGGGAGAGACTGTGGGCAGGAGGAGAAGGGGACGACAGAGGATGAGATGGCTGGATGGCATCACCAACTCGATAGATGTGAGTCTGAGTGAACTCCGGGAGTTGGTGATGGACAGGGAGGCCTGGCGTGCTGCGATTCATGGGGTTGCAAAGAGTTGAACACGACTGAGTGACTGAACTGAACTGAAAAGACAAAACCTGGTCCCCTGGAAAAGGAAATGGCAACCCACACCATTATTCTTGCCTGAAAAACCCCATGGACAGTATGAAAAGGCAAAAAGATATGACACCAGGAGATGAGCCCCCTAAGTTGGAAGGTATCCAATATGCTACTGGGGAAGAGCAGAGGGCAATTACTAATAACTTCAGAAAGAATGAAGCAATTGAGTGAAAGCAGAAACAGTGCTCAGTTGTGGATATATCTGGTTGTGAATCTGATGCTGTACCCATTACTGCATAGGAACCTGAAAAGTTAGGTCCATGGATCAAGATAAACTGGACATAGTCAAGCAGAAGATGACAAGATTAAACATCAATATCTTTAGGAATCAGTGAATTATAATGGATGGGAATGGGCAAATTTAATTCAGATGACCATTAAATCTACTGCTGTGGGCAAGAATTCCTTAGAAGAAATGGAGTAGCCCTCAAAGCACACACCTTTCTCCAGCAACACAAAAGATGACTCTAGACATGGATATCACCAGATAGTCAATATTGAAATCAGACTATGTCCTTTGCAGGCAGAGATGAAAAAGCTCTATACAGTCAGTAAAAACAAGACCTGGAGCTAACTGTGGCTCAGATCATGAGCTCCTTATTGTAAAATTCATGCTTAAATTGAAGAAAGTAGGAAATACCACTAGGCCATTCAGGTGTGACCTAAATCAAATACCTTATGATTATATAGTGGAGGCGATGCATAGATTCAAGGAATTAGATGTGGTAGACAGAGTTCCTGAAGAACTATGCATGCAGGTTCATAACATTGTACAGGAGGCAGTGACCAAAGCCGTCCCAAAGAAAAAGATGCAAGAAGACAAAGTGATTGCCTGAGGAGACTTTACAAATAGCTAAGGAAATAAGAGAAGTGAAAGGCAAGGGAGAAAGGGATATACCCAACTGAATGCAGAATTCAGAGAACAGCAAGGAGATAAGACCACCATCTTAAATGAACAATGCAAAGAATACAGGAAAACAATAGAATGGAAAGGACCATAGATCTTTTCAAGAAAATACTTGTTGGAGACATCAAGGGAACATTTCATGTAAGAATGGATATGATAAAGGACAGAAACAGTAAAGACTTAAGAGAAGCAGAAGAGATTAAGAAAAGGTGAGAATACACAGCAGAACTGTACAAGAAAAAGTGTTAATGATTCAGAAAACCATGATGGTGTGGTCACTCACCTATAACTGGACAACCTGGAGTGTGAAGTCAAGTGGACCTTAGGATGCATCACTACAAAGCTTGTGGAGGTGATAGAATTCCGGCTAACCTTTTTAAAATCCTGAAAAATGATGCTGTGAAAGTGCTGCACTCAATATGTCAGCCCATTTGGAAAACTCAGCAGTCCCCACAGGACTGGAAAAGGTCAGTTTTCATTCCAATCCCAAAGAAAGGCAATGCCAAAGAATGCTCAAACTAACGCACAATTGCACTCATCTCACATGCTAGTATTTTCTTGGGCTCCAAAATCACTACAGATGGTGAGTGCAGCCATGAAATTAAAAGATGCTTGCTCCTTGGAATGAAAACTATTACAAACCGAGACAGCATATTAAAAAGCAGACATTACTTTGCCAACAAAGGTTTGTATAGTCAAAACTAGTTTTTTCAGTAGTCATGTTTGGATGTGAGTTATACTATAAAGAATCCCAGTACCTGAAGAATTGATGCTTTTGAACTGTGCTGTTGCAGAAGACTCTTCAGAGTCCCTTGGACTGCAAAGAGATCCAACCAGTCTACCCTAAAGGAAATCAACCCTGAATATTCATTGGCAGCACTGTTGATAAAACTGAAGCTCCAATACTTTGGCCACCTGGTACAAAGAGATGACTGATTGGAAAAGCCCTTGAGGCTGGGAAGGACTGAAGGCAAGAGAAGGGGGCAGCAGAGGATACAATGGTTAGACAGCATCACTGACACAATGGATACGAATTTAAGAAAACTCCAGGAGATAATGGAGAACAGAAGAGCCAGGCATGCTATAGTCCATGGGGTTGCAAAGAGCTGGGTACGACTTAAGTGACTGAACAACAAAAACAAAAAGCAGAACTATAGAAACAGTGATTACAAGAGACTGAAGAGCAGAAGGACGGATTGACTATAAAGGAGAAACACAAGGGGATTTTAGGGGTAATGGACACCCCCTCCCCGACACACATCATGATTGTGGTGCTATATATACTAGTCTATACCTTTGGCAAAACCCACAGAAGTACACATGACAAATGGTGTATTTTAAAGCACATAAAATTAAAGTTATGTAAGAGGTACAAATATATTATTGGAAAAATGCTAGCACAGAACACTGGGCCAGTGTTCATGTATCCTCTCCACTCTCTCATGTTTTGAGTCTATATCAAAGGAATACCATTTAGTAAGAAATCAGATATTCAGATATCAAATGTTGAATACATGCAGAACTGGTAGCATTCAAAACTACCCAAACTGTGAATAACACTAAAAATGAGTAAGTTAAAGTCTTCCCTTACTTGTTTAGATAGAAATATAGTACTGTTCAACAACAGTCATTTTGTTTCTCATTTTCTTCAGATTTTTCACAATATATAAATACATGATCCAGACACATTCATTTAAAGACGCCTTTTGCTGTTTGCCTGTGAGAAAGGACAGATCCTGAAAACACCCAAGAAATAATATAGGCGTCCATAATCCTAGAAACATACTAAGCCACTTAATTTACAGGTGAAAAGTGGAGATGAAAATGGGTATGGGAGGTTACATCAGCTATTAAACCAATAAGAGGAGGTTTTTGATTTTAGTTCTTCATGAACATTATGAGTAAAATCAATTTATTTCTGTGGCAGAATTCTACCTATTTGAATGATCCTACTATCCTTGAATATTTAATTCACTTATTCAAGATGCCCTTTCTCCATCATAATTAATGTTGTAAGACAATGAAATGCTTTGTATGCAAACCAACATTGATTCCATATTTAAAACAAGAACACAAAAGCAAAAATGCACAATAATAAAAACTAAATACATTCAAACTGAATGAACCAGGTATGAAGCAATGGGCTTCAATTGTGTTTATTTTGGTTTTGCAATTTACTTATTTCTACAGTAAGAGTTCCCACAAATATTCAACCGAATGTTCACTGTGCAGACTTGTACGCCTTCAAACGAAGCAAGTATGATCTTAAAATCCTGGTCAGACAACTTCTTGTGTTATCCCTAAAAGAACTAAAAATATACATATACACAAAAATCTCCACATAAATACTTATAGCAAGATTATTCAAAACAGCCAAAGAACAGAAAGAAATAAGTTAGTAGAATGCCATAAATTGATGAATGAATAAGCAAGCAAAATGTGATCTATAAACGGGGTATTACTCACCCATAAAAAGAAATGGAGTCCCAATCCATGCTATAACATGGCTGAACTTTGAAAAATCATGCTAAGTGAAGGAACTGTGAGTAAAAACATGTTCTATTATAAATGGTTCAAAATGCAGATACAGATAAAACCCATTGGTATCAAAGTATTCATGCTCTTATTCCACATTCATATTTCCTGAGCATGTACACCTGAAACCATGTGCTTCAAGATATTCTGCCCTACATATTCTTTTATATTCATTTTGATCAAACTTCAGACTTAAAAGTCTTATAGTTGTAAATCAACTATACTTCAATAAAATAAATATTTTTTTAAGTATTTTAAAATGTATCATTTCCCCTCAAATTTCCTCCAGTGAGTTTTAGCATCTTTTTATTTTCCTGGTTGAAACAATTATTATGATTATTGTCAAGTGTTGAGTTTTTATATCCTGTCATTCTTATATGTTTATCACAACTTTCTGTAGTATTTTACTTTTGACCCTATTAATTCATTCACTCATTCACATATTAGTTTAGTAATATTACAAACACTTTACCATCATTAAAGAGATTTACCATATTCAAACATCCTCAAATTGCATTCATCAAAATTAGAGGCTTAAGCAGCTCTGTGTCCAGCAGTCCTCCATGACAGATGCAGCCTTACTTAATTAACTATTATTTCTTGCTATAACTATCCAATTTTTTAAATGTACTTTAGCCACTGCTATGGCACAATCAGGCAAAACTTTATGTCACAATTCACTCTGCTTATCATTCTAGCCAACATTTTAGCTACTAGCTCAGAATTACTAATGAATGGTACTTGTAAGACACAAGGTACTGTCTTTAGAAAAGTGTTAGAATGAATACAGACAACTGGGGAAAAGAGAATTGATTATGGAACACATATTCATATGAAGTAGATAGTTTATAATCTATACTATATGGTCATAAAGTACAATTTGAAAAACATTTCATTAGAACATTATGACACTTGAATCTAGAGCAGTTAGGGATTGTACCTTCAACTCCAAGATCCTCATTGGTCCTTTCCCTGCTATTTATAGTATTTCTCTTGGTGTTACCTGTCATCAATTCTGCATTAAAAGTTGATTTTTTCCATTTAGTGATACTCCTCTTATTGGCCATTTCTTTTTGGACTTTGACTTGTGCTCCCATGACATACCAGTCTCTATGAAATAGTTTCCCAAGGAACACTGCCTCATCTCCTAAGCACTGGCACCCCATATTTCAACAAGTCATTCTACAATTTGTAAATTTATACCACAGAATTTCCAACAAACCAATGTCCTATTCATCTTTTTCTCCTGTTTCTGCAGTATCTCAACACTTACACTTTTAAATTTAAAGAACTTGAGAATCACATGGTTCTGACCTTAACACAGAGAAAATAAAGATGACCTCAAAATGTGTATCTTTCCCCCAAACAAGAGGAAATGTAGCAAAATATAAGGATTATTTTCATCTTCCAAAGGCTGTGGCACTGACTGTGTTTTTCTTAAGCTGTGAATAATATAATTAATTGCACATTCAAATTTAGTTTCTAATGAGTCTCTACCTTAAAAAAAGTACACATACTAAGAATTCAATAAATGCTATATATAAATGGAATACATAAATTTGAGACTACACATCACACACACTCATACACAATAGTAAAATAATGATCCAAACTCACCATCAGCAGTTGTTGAACAGTCTTCCTATAAAATTAGTTTATTGACCATATCCAAACAAGCACATGCATATTTCATGTGAATCAAATACAATATTAATGTCTCAAACATAGTTGATACTCAGGAACTAATGGCCAAACTTTTGAAAAACTAGATTTTAATGTCAATTAATTTCAATATGTTAAATACGATTAAATTGGGTAAGTGCATTATTAAGTTCCCTAGCATTATGATTTGATAAACAGATTATTTATACTTTTACAAGTATAACTAAGGCTGTAATGAGTACCCTTGAGTTTATATACACATTTGAACACTCCCTATTATGTCCTATAGGTAAATTTTTAAATATAAAATTGTCAAAATGTGCTAATTTCCATCTAATACATAGTTTTCACTCTCTTTTGGACCGACTAACACACAAGGAGTTCCAAATTCTCCATACTTTGCTAATAAATGTACCATTAATCTAATAGGTGAAAACAGTAATTGCTGATTTGTGTGTTAATAACTATGTTTAAAGAAACACACAAATATTAATTTCATTATATATTTATAATAATTGATAATTATTTAGTATATAGTTATTTCATTGCAAGATTAATATGGTTGAACATTTTTTTTTTAGGTAAGAAGTAGATTTATCCAGAAACAAACACACTCTAGAGTGTGGGCCATTGCAGAGGGCTTGTGCGGCAGCCTGGTTAAGTATATTTTTATGTGTTCTTGGCCATTCATGGTACCTTCCTTCTCTGATTTGTTCATTTATATGTATTCCTACTTTTGTACTGGAATACTTATCTTTTTCTAATTGATTTGGGTGAGCCTTTAATAGAATATTAACACTAATCTGGTAAGTTTCAAGTAAACATAAAGGTACATTTTCAAATAACTGTACAAAAAGTAATAACCCAAATTTAAACTAGCAGGTTTTAAATATTCCTTCTCTCCTGTAAACCCTCCAATGTAGACAACATGGAGAAAATTTGGAAAACACAGTTTAATTGGATTAAAGATTGTGTTCATTAGTTATTTATGAAAATGTGAATCTTTCATTTTTATAAATGAGATTACATGATAGCTTTGGAACATACAAATCCTATTATGAGATATTAAAACAATTACAAAAACTGCTCAGGTGAAGTCAAAACAGACTGAAGTCAAAGCCTAAGGAGACCAGATACCACCAAGGAATTGAGAGACAATATTCTGACCTGAAATGTACTGAAGAGGAAAATAAGGCTGGTAAGATTTTGCTCACAATCACTGGGAACTTGTGGGGAAAATATGCTAAATTTAAAATATAGTTTATTGGCTATAACTGGAAAGGGGTTCATATTACTCCAGTCACTTACATTGGTTTTGCATTGCTTAGGTTATGATGGCATATAATATTCACTTAGAGCACCCTCTTGTGAATGAGATTTAGCAGATTTACTAATAATAATTTTCATGAAAGTAAAATGGAAAAATAATTTTCAGATACATTTACCATGTACTGAGGTTAATCTGATTATTTTCCAGGTTCTGGTTTAGCCAATCCTCTAGTTCAGAATGTGGTACTGAAGCACAAAGCCTGCTGTTGTAAACAAGGTTTTACCGAAACACAGCCACACTCATTCAATTACATACTGTGTTTGGCTGCCTTTACATTGCAAGAGCAGAGCAGATCAGCTGCAACAGAGATTATACATCCTACAAAACTGAAATTGCTTGTTATTTCACCCTTTACAGAAAAGGCTTACCAATCCATGGCCTACTTTAATGTAGACTGAGGTAGTAAATTCATATAATTAAAACTTAGTTTTAGGACACTGAAGCGTAAGTGGACTGAGAAAGCAGTTACCATATTTAGACTAAATTTTCTCATGAAAGCTGGCACAGAATGAAGGAAGCTCTACTTTGATTTTCCAAATTTGAGCATAGTAATAAGTCAAAGTTCCTGCTAGATGAGTCCCTGAATTTAATGGCCCTCCATCCTCATGCTCTCATTTTCTCCTTATGTGTCATCACCTTAGAGACCACTGTCATCACTACCCTTTCACATGGGAGGTAAAGCCCTTGTTTATCCATTGCCATGCTCTTCTTCCTATTACATTCAATAGCAGAATGGAGGGATAGATGATACACAAAAGAAAGATAATGAGTAATGGAATTTGAATAACATATTAATAAGCTAGACAGATGATAGAGACACACAGATAAATTATGGAAGATAAAAGTTATAGATGATAGATCTACGGATAGATGACAGATTTATGATAGAGTAAACTGGAGTAGAACTTGAGAATCACAAATAAAAGACATTACAATAGTGTTTCTCAAAACTGAGCATTTGTTTCGACAGAAACTTATTTATCTTCCATGTCCATTGAATATTATTTCAAGATTTGTCATAAGATCAAGGATGTTAGTATGTTTTAGAAACAATGCAAAAACTACAACAGTTTCCTCTCTCCTGTATGACTGTCGTGGGAGCTGACATGAGACAATTATGTAAAAGTGAAAAAATATGCCATTCAAATCAAACACATATATTTGGAAGGTTAATTTCATATTCCCTAAATTCAGAGATTGTAAGGTATATTTCCCATTATCTTCAATAAGGAAATGTTATTTCAAGACACAAATCAATTCTGTTAAAAGAACTCATATCAAATATTTATAACACAACAAAATTTACAAAATATTCCACACTTCTATGTCTTGAACAATGGTAATATTATGAATTAAATGAAATATTTCTAACATCAATATATTCCAATATTTTTACTTCTGCTTATCTAACAAAGTCATTCATTAACTTTCTAACTTAATTTATTGTAAATATCATGAAAGCAAACTTAGCCATTTAAAATATGGAATAATTATTTCTTGTATGACTTTCTGGGTAAGAAAACAATAAAACCAAACTCTGTCAAAAGAAGCTCATTTATTCAAAAATGTCAAAGAACACAGAAAAAAACACATAAAACAAACTGTTAAGAACTCTTCATAAGTATCCTCTGAAAAGTAATAATCACATCCTGCTTTGCTAGCCTAACCTTTTGCTTCAACTATTTTCTATACTAACTACTCCCAAATGTTTTTTATTTCAATGAGGGCCAGAAAACTATGGAATATTATCTTTAACATACTAGGGGAAGTAAAATAATAATTATATATTAAGTAACTATATTCCTCAATAAAAAGAACTAAAAAGGAGACACTGTCAGATAAAAGAAAACTAAGAAAAATTATCACTAGTACCAGTGCTAAGGAAAGTTCTTTGGGAATATAATGATAACCAAAGTAGACATGGATCTTTAGAACAGAATGAAAAGGATTAAAACTGGTTAATATATAGGTAATTATGAAATATTTTCCTTAATTTAATTTAGATTTTAGTTGGAGGCTAATTACTTTATAATATTGATTGGTTTTGCCATACAACATGAATCTGCCACGGGTGTAGATGTGCTCCCCATCCTGAACACCCCTCCCACCTCCCTCCCCGTACCATCCCTCTGGGTCATCCCAGTGCACCAGCCCCAAGCATCCTGTATCCTGCATCAAACCTGGACTGGTAATTTGTTTCTTATATGATATTACAGAGTTTAATGTCATTCTCCCAAATCATGTCACCCTCTTCCTCTCCCACAGAGTCCAAAAGACTGTTCTATACATCTGTGTCTCTTTTGCTGTCTCATATACAGTGTTATCGTTACCATCTTTCTAAATTCCATATATATGTGTTAGTATACTGTACTGGTGTTTTTCTTTCTGGCTTACTTCACTCTGTATAATCGGCTCCAGTGTCACCCACCTCATTAGAACTGATTCAAATGTATTCTTTTTAATGGCTGAGTAACAGTCCATTGTGTATATGTACCATAACTTTCTTATGCATTCATCTGCTGATGGACATCTAGGTTGCTTCCATGTCCTGGCTACTATAAACAATGCTGTGATGAAAACTGGGGTACACATGTTTCTTTCAATTTTGGTTTCCTTGGTGTGTATGCCCAGCAGTGGGATTGCTAGGTCGTATGTCTTCTTTGGAGAAATGTCTATTTAATTCTTTGGTCCATTTTTTGATGGGGTCGTATATTTTTCTGGAATTGAGCTGCAGGAGTTGCTTGTATATTTTTGAGATTAGTTGTTTGTCAGTTGCTTTATTTGCTATTATTTTCTCCCATTCTGAAGGCTGTCTTTTCACCTTGCTTATAGTTTCCTTTGTTGTGCAGAAGTTTTTAAGTTTAATTAGGTCCCATTTATTTATTTTTGCTTTTATTTCCAATATTCTGGGAGGTGGGTCATAGAGGATCCTGCTGTGGTTTATGTCAGAGAGTGTTTTGCCTATGTTCTCCTCTAGGAGTTTTACAGTTTCTGGTCTTATGTTTAGATCTTTAATCCATTTGAATTTATTTTTGTGTATGGTGTTAGAAAATGTTCTAGTTTTATTCTTTTTAAAGTGGTTGACCAGTTTTCCCAACACCTTTTGTTAAATTGTCTTTAATCCATTGTATACTCTTGCTTCATTTTTCAAAGATAAGGTGTCCATAGGTGCGTGGATTTATCTCTGGACTTTCTATTTTGTTCCATTGATCTATATTTCTGTCATTGTGCCAGTACCATACTGTCTTGATGACTGTGGCTTTGTAATAGAGCCTGAAGTCAGGCAGATTGATTACATCAGTTCCATTCTTCTTTTTCAAGATTGCTTTGGCTATTCGAGTTTTCTTGTATTTCCATACAAATTGTGAAATTATTTGTTCTAGCTCTGTGAAAAATACCATTGGTATCTTGATAGAGATTGCACTGAATCTATAGATTGCTTTGGCTACCATACTCATTTTCACTGTATTGATTCTTCTGACTCATGAACATGGTATATTTCTCCATCTATTAGCATCCTCTTTGATTACTTTCACCAGTGTTTTATAGTTTTCTATATATGAAATATTTTCCCTCTTAAATTCTTAAAACTAAATATACCTATTTAAAACAATTATTCAATTGTCTATATCACTTGTAGTATATATGGCAACCCTAGCACATAAGGGGTAAATACTAGGTAAATAGGTATGTATATTTCCAAGATTCTTCTTTTTATGGGAAATGATTTAATAGTCTTAAAAGGCTAAAACCAATATATATAGTATTCCCTAGAAAACCACTTAAAAAAAAAAAGTATAGCTAAAAAGGTAAAGGAAAAAGAAATTTTGAAAAAAATTAAAAGGAAGGCAAAGAAAAAGAGAAGAAGAGAAAGCAGAAGGTAGACACTGATAGGGAGTATACACTTAACAAAGAAACAATAAAAGATGTGGACACACTTAACAAAGAAACAATAAAAGAGGTGGACTTAAATCCACTTTTTCGGTATTTAAATGAACACTGAATAAACATTCCATTAATGGTTAAAACATACTAAACAACTATACACCATCTAATGACAATATTTTATACATAAAATTATAGGTTGAAAAGATAAAATGATAACACCATCCTAACAGAAAGCAAAAGAAAGCTAGAGCAGTTCTCTTAATTTTCAATAATGCAAACATCATGTCTGTTTATTACCAAAGACAGAGACATTTCAAAATATAAGATGGTCAGTTTATAAATAATTACAAAAGTTTGTATGACAAATAAAAGTTACAAATCACCTGAAATGAAACTGACAGAAATAAAGGGGAGTAACAGACAAATCAAATCACAGTTGGTGACTTTAAACTACTTTTTCAGTAATTTACAGAATAAAGCACAGTATCAATCATAGATGATATGAACAATACTATCAACCACTTAAACCCAATGGTCATTTATAAAACACTACAGTCAACAACTTCAGAATAAATGTACTCTTTAAAAGTGTCTATGGCATATTCACCAAGATAAACCAAGTATTAAGCCAAAGACATTTAAAATAACTCAGCTGATATAGAATATATTCACTGACCATAATGAAAATTAGAAATCCATAATAAAATATCTTTGAAAAATAAAAGGAGTCATCACTGCAGATGGTGACTGCAGCCATGAAATTAAAAGATGCTTGCTCCTAGGAAGAAAAGCTATGACCAACATAGACAGCATATTCAAAAGCAGAGATGTTACTTTGCCAACAAAGGTCTGTCTAGTCAAAGCTATGGTTTTTTTCCAGTAGTCATGTATGCATGTGAGTGTTAGACTATAATGAGAGGTGAGCACCAAAGAAATTGATGCTTTTCAACTGTGGTGTTGAAGAAGACTCTTGAGAATCCCTTGGACTGCAAGGAGATCAAATCAGTCCATCCTAAAGGAAATTCATTGAAAGGACTGATGCTGAAGCTCAAACTCCAATACTTTGGCCACTTGATGCAAAGAACTGATTCATTTGAAAATACCCTGATGCAGGAAGATTGAAGGCAGGAGGAGAAGGGGATGAGGAGGATGAGATGGTTGGATGGCATCACTGACTCAATGGACATGAGTTTGAGCAAGCTCTGGAAGTTGGTGATGGACAGGGAAGACTGGTGTGCTGCAGTCCATGGGGCTGCAAAGAGTCAAACATGACTGAGTGACTAAACTGCTTATCCAAGGCTAAGATTAAATTATTAAGTACTTCACATTTCACAAACAATATTAAAGCAATGGTAAAAGTTTTGACTGAAAAAATCAAAAAACTTTAGAAATTCAGAAGCAATAAGATGGTGAAAAAGGAGGTGCCTGAGCTCCCCTCCTCATACAGACACACAAAATGTACAGCTACACACAGAACAATTTACTCTGAAAGAGACTCAGAAACTTTCAAAAGGTAGGACAAATGAGAAAATACATCAAAACAGGTAGGAAAGGCTGTTTCCTTACACGTTCTTGGCATCAACACCCCCACCCCACCCCCGCCTCAGCATAGTACCTTACCATCAGGAGAGAAGTCTCAACTTCTAGCTTCTCCCTGAAAACCAAAGGACTGATCTAGCAACAGTGGTGTTGGAGAAGGCTCTTGAGAGTCCCTTGGACTGCAAGGAGATCCAACCAATCCATCCAAAAGGAAATCACTCTTGTGGGTTAAGACTCAGAAGAGGGACAGAGTCACAAAATCCCTTGCTCTAAAAACCAACAGACCTTGTGTAAATCAGACAAAACAGTATAGCAAACAAAGAAACAGTTCTTAACAAGCATGCAACCAATCACCAAGACTATCATCCCAGCTATCAGCAGAGGGAACAAACAAAATTGCATATTTCAGTTTTCCCCTGAAAGAGTATCTGCTTGCTTTAAAGAGTGAGCTGCCATTTCCTTCTCCAGGGGATCTTGCCTGGAAAATCCCATGGACAGAAGAGTCTGGTAGGCTGCAGTGCATGGGGTCACAAAGAGTCAGGCATGACTGAGTGACTAACACTAACACTTACTTTAATAGCTGCTGCCTGAAGGTTAGTCTTCTAACTTAGCAGGTACTAGGTGCTGGCTCTGATCCTCTCAGAGATCGTGGAAGTGGACACCACTCCTCCACACTCCACAGGGCTTTAAGTTCCTAGTATCTCCCTGGAAGGACCTTGTACACATGTCTATATGCAAGATTTTATAGGTTCTACTCAAGAAATAGGTCTCAAGACCATCAGTCATATAGTTAAAGGGGGTTCCATTCACAAATTCCACAGACTATAGAAAACAAGGGGCAATTTCTAGCTGGCTTTCTCACAGGCTCAGTGCAAAAGCAGTAAGCAAAGTCACTCATCTCCCAACCTTTCCCTGAAAGGGTTTTATCTGTATACTGTTAAAAGATAGAAAGATACACTGCCTTCTTGGATTAGAAGAATATCTTTAAAACGACCACAGTACTCAAGGCAATCTGCAGATACAATGCAATTCCTATCTAAATATAAATGGGATTTTTGGGTATAACAAATAATTTTAAAATTTGTTCTGATTGCTGTGGCCAAAACTTCCAGAACTATATTGAATAGTAGTGGTGAAAGTGGACACCCTTCTCTTGTTCCTGACTTCAGGGGAAAAGGTTTCAATTTTTCACCATTGAGGATAATGTTAGCTGTGGGTTTGTCAAACATAGCTTTTATTGTGTTGAGGTACATTCCTTCTATTCTTGCTTTCTGGAGAGTTTTTATCATAAATGGATGTTGAATTTTGTATATAAAAAAAAAAAAACCCAAATAGTCAAAACAACATGGTGGTGGTGGTTTAGTCATTCAGTTGTGTCTGACTCTTTGTGACCCCATGGACTGCAGCCCTTCAGGCTCCTCTGCCCATGAGGTTCTCCAGGTAAGAATAGGTAGGGCA
Organism: Nanger dama; assembly: GCA_917880005.1. NCBI lineage: Eukaryota > Metazoa > Chordata > Mammalia > Artiodactyla > Bovidae > Nanger > Nanger dama. The sequence continues at coordinate 1,473,131 of CAKJTW010000044.1, read as the reverse complement.
CAGAAACAACATAGAGAGCCAAGAAAAATGAAGAGACACAGGAAAACATCTGAAATAAAAGAACAACAGAAACTAGAAACAGATCTTACTAACAATGAAGATAAGTGATTTTCCTGAGAGTTCAAAACAATTATCATAAACATGCTTACCAAAAACAAGAGAGAAATGTATGAACAAAATAAGAATTTTAACTAACACACAGGAAAATTTTTATAAGTACCACACAGATATCACAGAGCCAAAGAATATGACCAAACTAGATCAAGTGAAAGGAAGAATCAGGAAAACTTAAAAGACAGTAAAGTGGAATTCATCCAGTCAGATAAGTCAAAAGAAAGAATTAAAAAGTGAAAATAGCATTAAGCACTTATGGGATACCAGCTAACTATATGTGTTATAGAGGTCTCAGGTGACACTAGTGGTAAAGAACCTGCCCACTCAATCCTTGGGTCAGGAAGATCCCCTGGAAAAGGAAATGGCAACTTACTCCAGTATTCTTGCCTGGAGAATCCTATGGACAAAGGAACTTGGGGGTCTATGGTCCACAGGGTCACAAAGAGCTGGACATGGCTGAAGCGACTTGGCATGCACAGAGGTCCCAGAAAAATATCGAGAGAAAGGAGAACAAGTGCTATTCAAAGAAATAATGGCTGAAAACTTGCCTAATCTAGGAAAAGACGACACATCCAGATTTAGGAGTCCCAGAAAATAACTTCCACCCCCAAAACAAAGAAAAAATGAGAATTCAAAGAGATCACACCAAGACACATAATGAAACTGTCAAATGCTAAATATTAGGTGAGAATCTCAAAAGCAGCATGAGAAAACAAGTTATGAACAAGAGAAACCCCATATCGCTATCAGGAAATATTTCAGGAGAAAATTTGAAAGGCAGAAGGGTATAGGGTGATACATTCCAATTGACTAAAGGAAAAAAACACCAAGAATACTCTATTCAGCAAATTACTTCCTCAGAATTAAATGGGAAATAAGGAGTTTTCCAGGCAACCAAAAGCTAAATGAGTTCATCACTACTAAATCAATCTTATAAGAAATGTTAAAGGGTGTTCTTCAAGCTGTAATGAAAGAATGTTCATTAGAAGGAAGACATACGAAAGTATAAACCTCACCAATAAAGATAAACATTCAGTTAAAATCAGATTACTCTTTTGTTGCAGTGGTAATGGGCAAATCACTTTTAACTTTAGAATGAAGGTTAAAGAACAGAACATTAAAGTAACTATTAAAATTGTTATTGGATTCACAATGTAAAAGATGTAAATTGTGATGTCAAAAACATAACACGAAGAGGTAGGCATTTGAAGATATTATTATTGTACATAAAAGATATTTTATATAAACTTCATGGTTACCACAAAAGACTACACTAAATACACAAAAGATAAGAGAGAAAGGAATCAAAGAATACTATACCACAAAAATTATCAAATCACAAAGAAACAGGTATTTGTAAAAGATGGCGGAGAAATAGGATGGGGAGAACACTTTCTCCCTCACTACTTCATCAAAAGAACATTTCAACACTGAGTAAATTCCACAAAACAACTTCTGATTGCTGAGAGAGGACATCAGGCATCCAGCAAAGCAGATCATTGGCTTCAAAACCAGGTAGGAATAAATATAAAAGACAAAAATAGAGACAAAGGAGGTAGGGAGGGAGCCCCATCCTAGGAAGGGAATCTCGTCCCAGGAAGGGAATCCCATCCCAGGAAGAGACTCTTAAAAAGAGAGGTTTCCTAACATCAGGAAACATTCTCACAGCTGTGTCTGGGGCGAGCCCTGGAAGCACAGAGGGCAACATAACAGGAAGGAAGAATAAATAAATAATTAAAACCAACAGATTACGAATTCAACAGTAAAACCCCCAGCGGATAAGCAGCACAAACATCTGCATCTGATAGTAGCAGTGGGGTTTGGGCAGGGAGGAGTGCTAGGCGCCAGCGACAGTGCTTTCTAAGAATTGGGCCGCGGGAGACGTAGCCTGCAGGGCTTTTCTCGAGAATCAGGTTGTTAACGGGGCCAGAATCTGGTCCGCGCGTGGCTAGAACAAACTATCCTGGACTAGCAAACCAGACTGTGGGATAGCTAACACACAAAACGCTCGAGCATAAGACACCGACAGGCCCGCGCACAGAACAAAGGACGGATCGGGAATAGCTGGCTGCAGACCATCCCCCTCCAGCGACAGGCAGCCAGAGCCTTAAGTGCTGGAAGGGGGCAATCGCAGCTCAAGAGAGACATTACCTACCAAATTGCAAGCAGGTTTCTTTGCTAATTAAGACTTCTGGGGGCTCTGAACAGTCATCATCTGCATGAGAAAGAGCCCCAGCAGTACTCCCAGAAAATTGAGTGACCCGAAAAGGCCAGAAGTCACAGCAATTGCGCGCGCCAAACTCCCTAGCTACTCGGACCTGGGAAGGGAACAAAGCCCAGGCTCAACCAAATCCTAGCCTCGGAGGGCTTCCTGAGTGGCTTAGACCGAGGAGGTGCATGAAGCCTTGGGCAGGCCTCAGACAGTTATCCCGCGAAGCAACAAACAGCCTGAGTGGTATGCGCCACAAGAAGGGGCAAGCCCAGTTGCAGAGTCCACCACCACCCTCCCTGTGTCAAGATGGAAATCAGACACACTGAAGAGACCAGGAAACAGAGAAAGTCAAACAGAGGGAACTGCCTTGGTAGCGACCCCACACAGCCCACAACGCCAGAGAAAGTGCCAGATATACCGTTATCCTTTTATGATCAAGTTTTTTTGGGGGAGAGGGGTTGATGTGGAAGCGTGATTTTTTTCTTAAGAACTTTTTTCTTAAAAAAATTTTTTTGAAAAAAATTTGTTTTTTCTTCTTTTCTTTTTCGTCTTTTTTTCCTAAACTTGCTTATATTATTAAGTCCTCTATATTTCTATTTATTATTTTTATAGCCTAATATTACTTTTCAAAAAAAACCCCTATCTTTAAAGCAAACGCCGTATATAGTCCTTTTGGTGGTGGAAGTTGCTGTCTTTTAAAAATTCTGGAGTCTTTTTTTTTTTTAATTTTTTCTCCTTCTCTTTAATATTTTATCTTTGAAAATCCAATCTCTACTTCAAATTTTTAATCTCAGTATTTTGATATTTGTTGCCATTTTTGTACTTTTAAAAACCTAATCTTCAGTACCCAATTTTACATGAGTGCGAGATTACTGGCTTTACCACTCTCTCCCCTTTGGAATCTCTTTTCTCCACCAGGTGGCTTCTGTCTCCTCCCTCCCCCCTCCTCTTCTTTACCCAACTCTATGAATCTCTGTGTGTTCCAGAAGGTGGAGAACTCTCAGGGAACTGGTCACTGGCCGGATCTGTATCCCTCCTTTGCATCTCCCTCTTTTATCCTCCTGGCCACCTCTATCTATCTACTTCCTCCCTCTCCTCTTCCATGTATAACTCTGTGACCACCTCTGAGAGGTCCAGACTTTGGAGCGCACACAAGAAAGTGGTTACGGGCTAGCTTGCTCTTTCCTCTTTTGATTCCACCTCATCCCATTCCACTCACCTCTAACTACCCCCTCCCTCTTCTCTCCTCTAAGTAACTCAGCGATCCTCTAGGGGTGACCCTCAAGGTGGAGAAACCTATCATCATTAACCTAGAAGTTTTAACATTAGTGCTGTATAGATGGAGAAATCATGAGGCTATTGTAAAAATAAATCTGAAAACCAGAATCAGGAGGCTTAAGTCCAAATCCTGAGATCATCAGAGAATTCCTGAATACAGGGAACATTATCCAATAGGAGCTCATCAAACGCCTTCATACCTATACTGAAATTGAGCACCACCCAATGGCCAACAAGTTCCAGAGCAAGACATACCATGCAAATTCTCCAGCAGCACAAGAACAAGCCCCCTGAGCTTCAATATACAGGCAGCTCAAAATACTCCAAAACCACTGACATCTCTTAACCCATTACTAGACACTTCACAGCACTCCTGAGAGAGGAAATCCAGCTCCACCCATCAGAACTCCAACACAAGCCTGCCTAATCAAGAAACTTGGACAAGCCACTGATATAACCCCACACACAGAGAGGAAGCTCAATAATAAAGAGAATTCCACAAATTCCCAGAATATAGAAAGGCCACCCCAACTGCAGCAATATAACCAAGATGAAGAGACAGAGGAATACCCAGCAGGTAAAGGAACTGGAGACATGCCCACCAAACCAAACAAAAGAGAAAGAGATAGGGAATCTACCTGATAAAGAATTCCAAATATTGATAAGTGAAAATGATCCAAAATCTTGAAATCAAAATGGAATCACAGATAAATAGCCTGGGGTCAAGGATTGAGAAGATGCAAGAAAGGTTTAACAAGGACCTAGAAGAAATAAAACAGAATCAACATATAATGAATAATGCAATAAATGAGATCAGAAACACTCTGGAGGCAACAAATAGTAGAATATCGGAGGCAGAAGATAGGATTAGTGAAATAGAAGATAGAATGGTAGAAATAAATGAATCAGCGAGGGGAAAAGAAAGACGAATTAAAAGAAATGAGGACAACCTCAGAGACATCCAAGACAATATGAAACGTTCCAACATTCGAATTATAGGAGTCTCAGAAGAAGAAGACAAAAAGAAAGACCATGAGAAAATACTTGAGGAGATAATAGTTGAAAACTTCCCTAAAATGAAGGAAATAATCAACCAAGTCCAAGAAACCCAGAGAGTGCCAAACTGGATAAACCCAAGGCGAAACATCCCAAGACATATATTAATCAAACTAACAGAGATCAAACACAAAGAACAAATATAAAAGCAGCTAGGGAAAAACAACAAATAACACAAAAGGGGATCCCCATAAGAATAACGGCAGATCTTTCAATAGAAACTCTTCAGGCCAGGAGGGAACGGCAAGACATACTTAAAGTGATGAAAGATAATAACCTTCAGCCAAGACTACTGTACCCAGCAAGGATCTCATTCAAATATGAAGGAGAAATCAAAAGCTTTACAGACAAGCAAAAGCTGAGAGAATTCAGCACCACCAAACCAGCTCTCCAACAAATACTAAAGGATAGACTTTAGACAGGAAATACAAAAAGGACGTATAAACCCGAACCCAAAACAATAAAGTAAATGGCAACAGGAGCATACTTATCAATAATTACCTTAAATGTAAATGGGTTGAATGCCCCTACCAAAAGGCAAAGACTGGCTGAATGGATACAAAAATAAGATCCCTATATATGCTGCTTACAAGAGACCCACCTCAAAACAACGGACACATACAGACTGAAAGTGAAGGGCTGGAAAAAGATATTCCATGCAAATAGAGACCAAAAGAAAGCAGGAGTAGCAATACTCATATCTGATAAAATAGACTTTAAAACAAAGGCTGTGAAAAGAGACAAAGAAGGACACTACATAATGATTAAAGGATCAATCCAAGAAGAAGATATAACAATTATATATGCACCCAACATAGGAGCACCACAGTATGTGAGATAAATGCTAACAAGCATGAAAGGGGAAATTAATAATAACACAATAATAGTGGGAGACTTTAATACCCCACTCACACCAATGGACATATCAACTAAACAGAAAATTAACAAAAAAACGCAAACTTTAAATGATACAATAGACCTGTTAGACCTAATTGATATCTATAGGACATTTCACCCCAAAACAGTGAATTTCACCTTTTACTCAAGTGCACACAGAACCGTCTCCAGGATAGATCACATCCTGGGTCATAAAGCTAACCTTGATAAATTCAAAAAAATCGAAATTATTCCAAGCATCTTCTCTGACCATAATGCACTAAGGTTAGATCTCAACTACAGGAGAAAAACTATTAAAAATTCCAACATTTGGAGGCTGAACAACACCCTTCTGAATAAACAACAAATCACAGAAGAAATAAAAAAGAAATCAGAATATGCATCGAAACAAATGAAAATGAAAACACAACTACACAGAACCTGTGGGACACTATAAAAGCAGTGCTAAGAGGAAAGTTCATAGCAATACAGGCATACCTCAAGAGACAAGAAAAAGTCAAATAAATAACCTAACTCTACACCTAAAGCAACTAGAAAAGGAAGAAATAGAGAACCCCAGAGTTAGTAGAAGGAAAGAAATCCTAAAAAATTAGGGCAGAAATAAATGCAAAAGAAACAAGAGACCATAGCAAAAATCAACAAAGCAAAAAGCTGGTTCTTTGAAAGGATAAATAAAATTGACAAATCATTAGTCAGACTCACCAAGAAACAAAGAGAAAAAAAATCAAATCAATAAAATTAGAAATGAAAATGGAGAGATCACGACAGACAACACAGAAATACAAAGAATCATGAGACTACTATCAGCAATTATATGCTAATAAAATGGACAACTTGGAAGAAATTGACAAATTCTTAGAAAAGTACAACTTTCCAAAACTGAACCAGGAAGAAATAGAAAATCTTAACAGACCCATCACAAACATGGAAATTGAAACTGTAATCAGAAATCTTCCAGCAAACAAAAGCCCAGGTCCAGACGGCTTCACAGCTGAATTCTACCAAACATTTCGAGAAGAGCTAACACCTATCTTACTGAAACTCTTCCAGAAAATTGCAGAGGAAGGTAAACTTCCAAACTCATTCTATTAGGCCACCATCACCCTAATAACAAAACCTGACAAAGACACCACAAAAAAAAGAAAACGACAGGCCAATATCACTGATGAACATAGATGCAAAAATCCTCAACAAAATCCTAGCAATCAGAATCCAACAACACATTAAAAAGATCATACACCATGACCAAGTGGGCTTTATCCCAGGGATGCAAGGATACTTCAATATCCGCAAATCAATCAATGTAATTCACCACATTAACAAATTGAAAAATAAAAATCATATGATTATCTCAATAGATGCAGAAAAAGCCTTTGACAAAATTCAACATCCATTTATGATAAAAACTCTCCAGAAAGCAGGAATAGAAGGAACGTACCTCAACATAATAAAAGCTATATATGACAAACCCACAGCTAACATTATCCTCAATGGTGAAAAATTGAAAGCATTTCCCCTAAAGTCAGGAACAAGACAAGGGTGTCCACTTTCACCACTACTATTCAATAGAGTTATGGAAGTTTTGGCCACAGCAATCAGGGCAGAAAAAGAAATAAAAGGAATCCAATTGGAAAAGAAGAAGTAAAACTCTCACTGTTTGCAGATGACATGATTCTCTACATAGAAAATCCTAAAGACTCCACCAGAAAACTGCTAGAGCTAATCAATGAATATAGTAAAGTGGCAGGATATAAAATCAACACTCAGAAATCCCTTGCATTCCTATATACTAATAATGAGAAAGTAGAAAAAGAAGTTAAGGAAACAATTCCATTCACCACTGCAACGAAAAGAATAAAATACTTAGGGATATACCTACCTAAAGAAAGTAAAGACCTATATATCGAAAACTATAAAACACTGATGAAAGAAATCAAAGAGGACACTAATAGACGGAGAAATATACCATGCTCATGGGTTGGAAGAGTCAATATAGTGAAAATGAGTATACTATCCAAAGCAATCTACAGATTCAATGCAATTCCTATCAAGCTACCAGCAGTATTTTTCACAGAATTAGATCAAATACTCTCAAGATTTGTATGGAAATACAAAAAACCTCGAATAATAAAAGCAATCTTGAGAAACAAGAATGGAACTGGAGGAATCAACTTGCCTGACTTCAGGCTCTACTACAAAGCCACAGTCATCAAGACAGTATGGTACTGGCACAAAGACAGAAATATAGATCAATGGAACAAAATACGAAGCCCTGAGAAAATCCACACACCTATGGACACCTTATCTTCGACAAAGGAGGCAAGAATACACAATGGAGTAAAGACAGTCTCTTTAACAGGTGGTGCTGGGAAAACTGATCAGCCACTTGTAAAAGAATGAAACTAGACCTCTTTTTAACACTACACACAAAAATAAACTCAACATGGATTAAAGATCTAAATGTAAGACCAGAAACTATAAACTCCTAGAGGAGAACATAGGCAAAACACTGTCCGACATAAATCACAGCAGGATCCTCTATGATCCACCTCCCAGTATACTGGAAATAAAAGCAAAAATAAACAAATGGAATCTAATTAAAATTAAAAGCTTCTGCACAACAAAGGAAACTATAAGCAAGGTGAGAAGACAGCCTTCTGAATGGGAGAAAACAATAGCAAATGAAGCAACTGACAAACAACTAATCTCAAAGATATACAAGCAACTTATGCAGCTCAACTCCAGAAAAATAAATGACCCAATCCAAAAATGGGCCAAAGAACTAAATAGGCATTTTCCAAAGAAGACATACGCATGGCTAAGAAACACATGAAGAGATGCTCAACATCACTCATTATCAGAGAAATGCAAATCAAGACCACAATGAGGTACCATTTCACACCAGTCAGAATGGCTGCGATCCAAAAGTCTACAAGCAATAAATGCTGGAGAGGATGTGAAGAAAAGGGAACCCTCTTACACTGTTGGTGGGAATGCAAACTAGTACAGCCACTATGGAACACAGTGAGGAGATTCCTTAAAAATTGCAAATAGAACTGCCTTATGACCCAGCAATCCCCCTGCTGGGCATACACACCGAGGAAATCAGAATTGAAAGAGACACATGTACCCCAATGTTCATTGCAGCACTGTATATAATAGCCAGGACATGGAAACAACTTAGATGTCCATCAGCAGATGAATGGATAAGAAAGCTGTGGTACATATACACAATGGAGTATTAATCAGCCCTTAAAAAGAATAAATTTGAATCAGTTCTAATGAGATGGATGAAATTGGAGCCGATTATACAGAATGAAGCAAGCCAGAAAGAAAAACACCAATACAGTATACTGACACATATATATGGAATTTAGAAAGATAGTAATGATGACCCTCTATGTGAGACAACAAAAGAGACACAGAGGTATAGAACGGACTTTTGGCCTCTGAGGGAGAGGGAGAGGGTGGGATGATTTAGGAGAATGGCATTGAAACATGTATACTATCATGTAAGAAACGAAGCGCCAGTCTATGTTCAATAGAGGATATAGGATGCTTGGGGCTAGTGCACGGGATGATCCAGGGAGATGATATGGGGTGGGAGGTGGGAGGGGGCTTCGGCATTGGGAGATCGTGTACACCTGTGGCTGATTCATGTCAATGTATTGCAAAACAAATACAGTATTGTAATGTAGAATAAAGTATTAAAAATAAAAAAAAAATTGTATTTGCAATGAAAAAAAAAATCACAAAGAAACAAACCAAGACAGGGGGAAAGGAGCAAAGGAACTACAAAACAGCCAGAAAACAATTAACAAAATGGCAATAGTAAGTCCAAACTCATGAACAATTATTTTCAATGTAAATAGACTAAATTTTCCAATCAAAAGCTATGGGAGGGGACACTCGTGGAAGTCCATGGTTAAGACTCTGCTTCCAATGAATGGGACACAGGCTCAGTCTCTGAACTAAGATCTCACATGCCTTGAGGCGTGGCCAAAAAAAACAGACCTAGGTGTTACTAGGGTCTGTCTCTCAGGTGGCTGCCAGGAAAATCTGGCTAGATGGATTTAAAATAATACCCACCTACATACTGCCTATAGGAGACTCACCTAAGCTTTAAAGAACTTCCATAGAATGAAAACAAAGGGATAGAAAATATTTTATGCAAAAAAAAACCCTAACAAAGAACAGCTGTACTCACATAAAACAGACTAAGCCAAAAGCTGTAAGAAGAGAAAAATAAGGTCACTAGATAGAAAGTCAATGCATCAAGAGAATATAACAATTGCAAATATTTCAACCCCAACATAGGAACACCTAGATGTGTGAGTACATGCTCCAGTCGTTCAGTTGTGTCCAACTCTTTGAGACCCCATAAACTATAGCCATCAGACTCCTCTGTCCATGGATTTTTCAGGCAAAAATACTGGAGTGGGTTCGCATCTCTGGTGTTTCTTGCACTATAGGTGGGTTTTATTACCACTAGCACCACCTGGAAAGCATGTAAATACATAAAGCTAATACTAACAAATCTGAAGGGAAAATTACACAGCAATACAGTAATAGCAATGAACTTCAATATCCCACTCTCAACAATGGATAGATCATCCAGATGGAAATAATCACTAAAAAGAACATTAGATTTATACTAGACCTTACATATTAGGCCTTACACAAGACTGGAAAAAAGCAAGCTTCATTCCAACTAAAAAGAAAGGCAATACCAAACAATGTTCAAACTACTGCACAATTGTGCTCAATTACATGTTAGCAAGATAATGCTCAAAAATCCTTCAAGCTAGGTTTCAACAGTATGTGAACCAAGATCTTCCAGGTGTACAAGCTGAATTTAGAAAAGGCAGAGGAACCAGAGATCCAATTGCCAACATCCACTGGATAATAGACAAAGCAAGCAGAGTCTAAAAACATATCTACTTATGCTTCATTGACTATGCTGAAACCTTTGACTATGTGGATCACAACAAACAGGAATACCAGATCATCTTACCTATATGCAGGTCAAGAAGCACACTTAGAATCAAATATGGAACAATGGGACTGGTTCAAAATTGGGAAAGGAGTACGTGAAGGCTGTACACTGTCACCCTGCTTATTTAACTTATATGCAGAGAAGGCAATGTCACTCCACTCCAGTACTCTTGCCTGGAAAATCCCATGGATGGAGGAGACTGGTAGGCTGCAGTCCATGCTAAGGTTCAGACAAGACTGAGCGACTTCACTTTCACTTTTCACTTTCATGCACTGGAGAAGGAAATGGCAACCCACTCCAGTGTTCTTGCCTGGAGAACCCCAGGGACGGGAGAGCCTGGTGAGCTGCCGTCTATGGGGTCGCACAGAGTCGGAAATGACTGAAGTGACTTAGCAGCAGCAGCAACAGCAGAGCATTTAATGCCAAATGCTACGCTGATGAACCACAAGCTGGAATCAAGATGACGGGCAGCAATATCAACAACCTCAGATAGGCAGATGCTGCTGCTGCTAAGTCACTTCAATTGTGTCTGACTCTGTGTGACCCCACAGACGGCAGCCCACTGGGCTCCCCATCCCTGGGGTACTCCAAGCAAGAACACTGGAGTGGGTTGCCATTTCCTTCTCCAATGCATGAAAGTGAAAAGTGAAAGTGAAGTCGCTCAGTCTTGTCTGAACCTTAGCATGGACTGCAGCCTACCAGTCTCCTCCATCCATGGGATTTTCCAGGCAAGAGTACTGGAGTGGGGGTGACATTGCCTTCTCTGCAGATAGGCAGATGATACCACTCTAATGGTAGAAAGTGAAGAGAAACTACAGAGCCTCTTGATGAAGGTGAAAGAGGGGAGTGAAAAAGTTGGCTTAAAATTCAACATTGAAAATGCTAAGATAATGGCATCTGGTCCCATCACTTCATGCCAAATAGATGTGGGAAAAAGTGGAAACAGTGACAGACTTATTTTCTTGGGCTCCAAAATCTCTGCAGATAGTGACTTCAGCCATAAATTTAAAAGACACTTGCTCCTTAGAAGAAAAGATATGACAAACCTAGACAGCATATTAAAAAGCAGAGACATCTCTTTGCTGACAAAGGTTTGCATAGTCAAAGCTATGGTTTTTACAGAATTCATGTATGGATATGATAGTTGGACCACAAGAAGGCTGAGCACTGAGGAATTGATGTTTTTGAATTATGGTGCTAGAGAAGACTCTTACGAGTCCCTTGGATTGCAAGATCAAACCAGTCAATTCTAAGGGAAATCAACCCTGAACATTCCTTGGAAGGACTGATGCTGAAGCTCCAATACTTTGGCCACCTGATGCAAAGAGCCAACCATCGGAAGACCCTGATGTTGGGAAAGACTGAGGGCAAGAGGAGAAGGGGGTGACAGAGGATGAGGTGGTTGGATGACATCAGTGACTCAGTGGACATTAATTTGAGCAAACTCTGGGAGACAATGAAGGACAAGGAATCCTGGCGTGCTGCAGTTCATTGGGTCACAAAGAGTCAGACAGGAGTTAAAAACTGAACAACACATTAGATTCAGATGAACTTTAGTAGATATTTACAGAACATTCCTTTTAACAGTACTAGAATAAACATTCTTCTCAAGAAATAGAAAATTATCTAGGATAAATCATATGCAAAGTCACAAAGTAAGTCTGAATAATTAAAAATTAAATCATTTCAAGCATCTTTTCTGACCACATTGATATGAAACTACAAAACTGAAATTGAAAAATTCTTAAAATATATATTAAGTCATGTGCTTGCTCCAGAAAAACTGTGAACAATTCAAAAGAGACATCAAAAAATCATGACACAAACAAAATGGAAACATAATATACCAAAGCTTATAGAATGTAGCAAAAATAGTTCTAGGAAGGACATTTATTGTGATAAACACCTACATTAATAGAAAAAAACATCTCAAACAAACACTATACCTCAAGGTACAAAGGGAATGTACTTCAATATACTAAAGGCCATAAAAGAAAAGTCCACAGCAAACATCATACCTAACAGTGAAATGCTGAAAGCTTTTCTTCTAAGATCAGGAATAATACATGGATGCCCACTGCTGAATTTTACTCATAATGAGCCAAGAATACACACCATGTAAAGGACACTCATGTCAGTAAATTGGGAATACTGGACAGTCACAGATAATATACAAGTATCAACTCTGGATGGATTAAAGAACTGAATGTAAGATCTGAAATTATAATTCTCCTAGAAGAAAACATAGAAGGTAACTCCTTGGCAGTAATATTTTTTATTTGATACCCAAAGCAAATACAACAAACGCAAAACTAAAAACAACAAGTGAGACTACATCTAACTAAAAGTCTCTGCTCAACAATGAAAAATTCAAGAAAGTCAAAGTCAACCTATAAAATGAGAGAAAATATTTGCAAACCACATATCCAATAAGGGGTTGATACTCCAAATATACATGGAAGTTATATAACTGAAGAGCACAAATATAATAATTTTAAAATGAAGGATGTAAGTAAACATTTCTTTCAAAGAAGACATAATAAAAATAGCCAGTGAGTATATAAAAAGGTGTTCCACATCTTTAATCATGAGGAAAATGCACAATCAAAAGCACAATGAGCTATCATCCCACACCTATTAGGACTTATGTCTATTATCAAAAAGACAAGAAATAACAAAGAGTGGGCAAGGATAAAGAAAAAAGGGAATCCTTATATTGATACTACTGGTAGGCATGTAAACTGGTACAACCGGCACGAAAAATAATAGAGGTCCTCAAGAAATTAAAAATGTAAATGTTGTATCACCTAATCCCACTTTTGGGTATATAGCCAAAGGAAAAAAATTCACATAAAATTTCACAAAATATCATCTCAAAGAGTTATCTATACTATGTTTATAGCATCATTATTCACAATAGCCAAGGTATGCCAACAACCTTAGTTGTTCAATGATATGAATGGATAAAGAAAATACAGTGTGTATGTGTGTTTGTGTGTGTGTGTGTATATACACACATATTTGATGCAATATTACTGACCCTTATAAAGAAAAAAATTCCTGTCATTTGTTACAACATGTATGAACCTGGAGGACTAAGTGATATAAGTAATATAAGCCAGACAGAAAGCCAAATCAATCATGGTTTCATTTATAGATGAAATCTGAAAGATAATAAAGTCAAGCTCATAGAAACAGAATACAGCGGTTGTTGGGGACGTAGGGGTAGGAGAAATAGTGAGCATTGGTAAAATGTACAAGCTTCCAATTGGAACAATAAAGTCTGAGAAGTTAATGTATAACATGGTGATTATAGCAGGCAACACCTTATTTATTGTACAATTAAAATTCGTGAAGAGAGTAAAATTTAAATGCTCTCTCACACACAAATACAAAAAATAAGTATGTTAGGTAATGGTGTTCTGATTAATGCAATGGGGGAAATATTATGTTGTATACATATATCAAATCATATTAAATATCACTTACCATTTCAATTGTAAATTACAACTCCATAAATTTGGGGAAAACTTCAGGAATATAGATTTCTTAAACAGTATCAAACAAAAGTACTAGAAACTAGCACACCTAATCCCTTATGATTCTACAGGCAACAGAGAGCATTTCCTGGTCCACATCATTTCCCTACACATCAATAAACGTGAAGACAGACTTATACTTCTCTATCAGTGCTAGTGCTGCTCCTCTGTCCTTTCCTGCTGCTGCTGCTACTGCTAAGTTGCTTCAGTCGTGTCCAACTCTGTGCGACCCCAGAGATGGCAGCCCATCAGGCTCCCCATCCCTAGGATTCTCCAGGCAAGAACACTGGAGTGGGTTGCCATTTCCTTCTCCCATGCATGAAAGTGAAAAGTGAAAGTGAAGTCACTCAGTCATGTCCGACCCTCAGCGACCTCATGGACTGCAGCCCACCAGGCTCCTCCATCCATAGGAGTTTCCAGGCAAGAGTACTAGAGTGGGTTGCCACTGCCTTCTCCCTGTCCCTTCCTACTCAAATTCAAAAGGGTTAACAAAGTAAAAGTCATGGTTAACTGAAATTTATGCAACATTCACATGGAACCAACAGAGGAGGAAGGATCCAGAGAGTGATTCTTTTCTAATTTCCCCAACTTGGCTATTTTTATGGGTTTTCCTATTACTTATTTTAAAATAGACTGGAAGAGTTACTATCTGTATGCCTACATCTCAAAAAAAATCATTAAATTCTATGTTCTTTCTTTTCAACACTGTCAAACACAAGAGATTGTCAAATAACTCAAATAGGATTACATGTCTATCTAAAATAACACTATTACTTCTTTATTGCTATATTCTCTCATTTTTGTGACTTCTTTCACTCATTCCTTCATAAATGTGTCTATTTCACAAATCAATGAAACTCTTATTTTCTGACATTGCAGGATAAGACAAAGTGACAGAAAAAAACCCTGTCAAGTAGGAGCTCATTATATACATTTCAGGAGAGACAGCATAAGACATAAATCAGAATTGGTATGTGTATTGATAAGGATACAATTACAAATTTATCCTGTATGAAACAAATAGCCAGTCCAGGTTTGATGCATGATACTGGATGCTTGGGGTTGGTGCATTGAGACAACCCAGAGGGATGGTACGGGGAGGGAGGAGGAAGGGGGGTTCAGGATAGGGAACATGTGTATACCTGTGGCAGATTCATGTTGTTGTGTGGCAAAACCAATACAATATTGTAAAGTAATTAACCTCTAATTAAAATAAATAAAATTTTTGTTAAGAGTAAATTGGGGAGCTAAAGCAAATAGGACTCAATACATGCAGCTATTTACATTAAGGCACACTTAACAATCCTGAGATACTTCAGATCTGAAAACGGCGTTTTCATGCCCAACTTACCATTTTATCATGATCCATTCTCATACTCTCTCCAAACAGCATTTTATCCATTAAGAGAATGGGATATGGGTAGGAATTGTGAAATCACATTATAAATGTCAGTAATTATGCATCAACTAGACAATTTAACAGGACTCTGATTGAAGCTATCACTACTACTGCCATTCCAAAGTGAATCAACAGGAATACTTTTTCTGAAGGTAGTAAGGTCAGAAGATTTCTTAAACTTACTCACAACAGCTGATTAAGTCAAAAGGAAAGTAAGAGGAGGGAAATCTCCTGTTTCGGTGTCCTTCTAGAAATCAAACAGTCTCTGACAACTTAATCAGATCTCTGCTGACAGGGCATTTTCCCCATCTTGGACTCTGTGAACCTAACAGCAATGTGGCAAAAAGCTCACATACAATCCCCATTTTCTTTTACAATCTTTCTTGGTCTCTTATTTTATTTAAAACAAAGATTTTTCTTCCCTGCCTATCAATAGTCTGTATACATTTGTTCAGCACGCCTCAAATTTCAACACTAAACAAATGAACTGGGTCACAAAAATGAATATAACTATCATACTTGGAGAAAACACCCATACACTTCACAGCATACAGATACAAGAGGCAAGGACATTTTAAAGTTAGGAAGTTCAAAGACATAAATATAAAATTAAAAGATATAAAAGTTCTCACTGAAATCAGCCATATAGACTGTACTGTATTGTTCCTTCTCATGATTGACAACCATCAATAACAGACTACATGCTAAAATTTACTGTCTTAGTATTGATCTGTTTACAGTCCCTCCTCAAGACCAGCTTCTCACTTTCTTTTTTTAAAATTATTATTAAATTTATTTATTTTTTAAATTACAATACTATATTTGTTTTTCCATACTTTCAAGGAAACTTTAAAACTAGAAAAGTTTATATTACAGAGAAAATGAATATTTTTAGGGATATTATATACTACTTAAAAGGAGCAGCATTACAAAATATGTTGATCCTATTCAGAAAAAAAAGTCTACTATCTATAAAGCTTCCTCTTTGGAAGATTGTTTTTGTTTGAAAGAATATGGTAGGAAAAAAACAGGATACCTCTTAGTACATGCTACAGAAGCAGAAAGGAAAAAACAAAAGGCTGCATTATACTACTCCACAACAATGAATGTGGATTTATAACTCAAGCTGCAATTTTCAACATAAAGTCTAATTCAGTAGCTGCTCGATTCCCTAATATTAAATCTGTACTTGTGCATTCCTACTCAGCATAAGATACAATATCTATGATTTCCTCATCCATCACTATCATACTCACAAAAACATTCTCATAGAGCTGCCTCACGTGGGATTCTCTATAAACTCTTACTTTCCTTGCCCTTTAAGTGACTAGCTAAATCATCGAACTTTCATTCATCCAAGCACGAAAGTACTTTAAACACCACAGTTACAATTATACACACCTGTTATATGGTAGACTCTATAATAAATGGAAAGTAAAATATTAATAGAAAAACATCCCTGTCAAAAGGAGCTCAATATTTCTAGTCTACTTAAGCAGACACAACAATAAAACAAAATCTAGTAACTGAAATGTCAAGAGACCGAATAAAGCATGCTGTGTATTAAATGGTAGCAATTTAGACAGTTTGAGCCAAAAAATTTCGGACTCATTTCCAAACCACTAGTTAGTAATACAATAAATTTCTGGAAATATTCCAGATTCAATTGGGAAAGATCATCATCCATAGTCCTGTCTGTTCGATGTTAATGATGGTACTAACACTAACCTCCAGAACAGGAGTCCCCAATCTCTGAACTAGTACTTCCTGTCAGATTGGCATCAACATTAGATTATAAATAAAGTGTACAATAAATGTAAAGCACTTGAAATCATCCTGAAACCGTCCCTCCAATCCTGGTCCATGGAAAAACTGCCATGAATGAATAGGTCCCTGGTGCCAAAAAGGCTGGGGACTGCTGCTCTAGAGCTATCATCTAAAAGGTGGGTTCAGGACACCTTAACCTTGGCCTTGTAGGTTTTTACTTCAAAATTCTACCTTCTCTACATCCCATCTGACTTTGCTTCCTTGATTCCTAGCACCATCTTTTATTCACTTGGCCCTTACCCATTATTCCTTTTTCCAACAGTCTTTTCTCAGTATCTCACAGAAGTCAAAATCTCTGAAACTACTGCACAGCCTTGCCTTGATGAGATATTCTTCCTTGGCCAAAGGATACAGGAACAGATAGACACAAGTGGAACTGCAAGCATACAGTTGCATGAGGGTTATTATGGTAATATTGATGGCTTGTAATGAAGACAATCAGTTCTATATGTATATAATGTGGAATTCTGAAAGGATCTCAGCCTGTACAACTGACATACATCCTTACATTATCATGATTCAAGCAATCAATTCACAAGATATCAGCATGTGTCTGTATCAGACTGACACTGGTACTACAGGGCAAATTGTTGACTCGGGAACCCTTTGGATTGGCCTTGACAATAT
This sequence comes from Nanger dama, assembly GCA_917880005.1. NCBI lineage: Eukaryota > Metazoa > Chordata > Mammalia > Artiodactyla > Bovidae > Nanger > Nanger dama. The sequence continues at coordinate 1,455,186 of CAKJTW010000044.1, read as the reverse complement.
TAAAATACTATTTCCCTTTCCCTTTCCATATAGCACTTTTAGTAAAAATCATTGATTTTCTCTTACTTCATTTCCAAACTTAATTGTGCCTTTCAGTGCCATGCAAATCTAACTGCTATCCCTGGTATTCCTTTTACAAATTAAATCTTTGTTTCTCTTCATGGACAATACAGTCTTTTGACCTTCAATGATTCTAGCCACTGCTGACAATCTCCTTTATTGGATGGCCCTCATTAACTCAATATCTAAATGCTAACGCATACAAGGCAGTGTCTTCAGGTGAATACTTTCCTATTCTTACATATACTTCATGACTAATCTCCTCCTTCCCTGTGGCCATAAGTAACAATCTTGTATTGATTAATCCAAAGTAACATCTCAATCTCCAATTCTCCCCTAAGCCCCTGAGCACTATTTCTACCACAAAACCAGTACCTTAATCTGTGGGATTAATTAAATATAAGGCTGGCAAAATGTACCTCTTTCTTATCATGCATTCAAGAAACCCAATATTCTCTAGAATAGTAAATGGTGTTCACTCAGATGCTAAGGTACTGACCTTATTTCTCCTATTTGAATTCTCTTCTGATCCCACCCAGAATCACTCAATATTTTATCAACACTTTCAAAACACATCCTAAATCTCAGTACTTCACAACACTTCCATGTCAACAAGCCTAGCACGGCACCTTTCATGTGATTATTGAAATAGCCATGTTATTTGCTTTATTTCCATTTTTTTACCACAGTGATCTTCATGCTACCTACCATGCTTGAATACATAATACAGAGATCTTAAGTACTGTAGAAGTCAAAATTTAAAATGTCTGAAAGACAAAAGCAGTTGGTATTAACTATTAATAAAATACAGCTACTGAACCATGCAATGACTCTTGCCTCAAGGACTATGTGAGAACATTCTATCTTCAAAAATGCTAAATGAGGCATTATGGGAAGAAATTTTTAGAGTCTATAATTCTTGAAAATAAATATTAAGACTTAATTATGGAAAAATTTTAAACAAAGACAACAGGATTTGTTCTATAATCCTATATGATGAATTCCCAAGGATATTTTAAATGGCCAAATAAATGTGGAGGCAGAATCTTCAACCAATTATATATTCTGCCTTGAAATTAAGTGTCCTATGTTTGTTAAACCAAATACCCCAAGAATCACAGTCGTAGAATTCTGCATAAATGATTTATCAGAAAGTAGTAAAAGTCAAGAGATATGGAAAGTCAAGAGGCTATGATCTTCTCCTTGAGCTTTTCCAAGGACTAACTCATTCTGCTCCGTCTGGGAGAAAGAGGCTCCACTGGGACTGGAGACTCCCAAGTAATTGCTGGGCCTCTTTTAATGAGGAGTCCCTGTGTGTTATGGCCACCCCATATGTTTACTCTTCTTCGTATCTTCATTTCATGTTTTCAACCAGCTACCTTCGAAAGTACCTTTCCTCATGAAAACGATCCAGCCAGGTTGTATCCCTGCCCTCTTCTCCAAGGTAAGGACATTGCATTTACTTTTAAATCAGAAAGACTGAATTCTCTTCGGGACTACTCTTCATTTCTTCATGTATTAAAAAGTGTTTGGTAGCACAGCTAACATCCTGGAGAATAATTAAATAGTAAAATGCTTTCCTGTTATGAAATTATTTCCTGTTATTAAATTACAATTTAATTTTTAAAAACTCCCTTCATTCTATGGAAATTTTAAGGTTTTGCTAGATTGAGGCTGAATCTATGAATTTGGTTAAAAAAAATGGAAGAGGATGTGTTTTAGTCAGGCAGATTTCAAATTTTCCAAGATACTCTTGTTACAGGTTTGAAAGCCCCATATTTATATATTTTTTTTTCTCTCTAATATACACTTGACTTTTATTTATTGGGAAGTAACATTTTGTTTTATTAGCTTGAAAGAACATTTGCCTTCTCTCTGCTCTAACTTCCAAACTATGCCATACTGGTCACAGTGATTGCAATATCTTCCTTCCTTGAAATGGGTGTGTGTGTTTGTGTCTCCTAAATTTTAAATTAAAAACCTTCAACTTAAGGAATAAAACAGGTTACTAACAAAATATATTTAGAAATAATTTATAAAATGAGGAATGATCAGTATTTGTTTCTAAAATTGCTTCCTCTTTTCTCAGTTGGTTGAAATTATTTTTACATTCAGCCACAAGGCAGCTGTTCTTTGACCATGTCTCTCATTCTGTTAATTGCTTCTGAGTCTTTTGCACTGATGCCAAAGGATCAACTGTAACTGAACATCTTTTGGATCTGAAAGCCCCATATTTATATTAAAATAATAACAAAATGTCCTTAGTCCCTGGATTGTCTTCAATTGTTTCTCCTTCTTTAGATGACAGTTTTCTTTAATGGTAATTCATTTGCCTGTTTATTTTGCACATTCTTTTAGCTCATACTTCATTTTTTTACAATCAGTAATTTGGCTTCCCTTCCATATTCCCCTTAAAACACATAAGGACATTTACTAAGCCTCTGCTACAAGACTGTCATCAGAGACTAAGTACAAAGTTAGAAACAGAGAGCAGGGAATACTCATGTCACCATAACCAATGCCTTAGGTCATGATACCTCTGTAAATATACTACATTGGTCTACAATTTATAAATCGGTATGATATTTCCATTCCTGACTTGTGCCTCAGCACCAAAGAATCAGATATTGAAACTCATCATATTCAGGATGATTAAGAACATTTCATTAATTCAACCAGGCCACTTTTCAAAATTCAGAATATCTTTATTCTGGCATAAAATTTTGAACTATGACTGGTAGATTGCTTATAGTTCCTTGGTTACTTACAGAGAACATAGAATTGAGCGACATACAGATTTTAGCCAACATAATCACTGTAGCAATCTATACATAGTACCACAGAGGACTGGAGTTCATTTGCCATCAGGCTCAGACACTAGATTAGGTTATGGAAGCCTAACAAAGCAAACAAAAGTAGAGAGGAACATTGGGAATGTACCATCTATATGGAGTATTAATCTATAGCAAATCTGAACCTGGATTCCTCAGTCAGTTCAAGAAAACAGGTGAACATCTTGAATGTAACAGAAGACCCTTTCCTAGGTCCTCAAAGGTGGAGAAATTACATAAAGAAACGTTTCAGAAATGGTGAAATCTGAATATAGACTGTGTCTTGGTGTAATATATTTGTACTACTGATCAATTTCATGATTTTGAGAAACGTACCAAGGTTAATTTAAAAGGATGCCCTGGATCTTACAAAGTGAATGCTAAAGTATTTCGGGTTATTTAGACATCATGGTCAGGGAGGCCTGGCGTGCTGTGATTCATGGGGTCGCAAAGAGTCAGACACGACTGAGTGACTGAACTGAGACATATCTGGAACTTACACATAATAATTGGGCAGGTAGAAAGTTAAAGAAACAGGGAAGGAGAGATGGGGGTGAAGGGAGGAAAAACTAGAAAAAGAACAAAACAATGTAGAAAAAATCTGGGTGAAGTGTATATGGAGGTTCTTTATAGATCTCTGCAATTCTAAATGTAAAATTATTTCAAAAACAAATTCAGAAAAAAATAAACACAGGTATAAGATATACTTAGGAAGTGTGTGAACCCCCATGAAGTACTACATTTAGAAGAGGTCAATGCTTTCTACCTCTGACAACTCTTGTAAATAGAGTTATCACTATTTGTTTCTTTTATTCATGGCCACTTACTATTTACATTTAAGTTAAAAGTACTATTTTCACCTATTAGATTGGCTAAAATGTTAAAGGACTGATAATATCAACCATGTATAGTTTTTATGGAAATTAGCACTACCATTTCTCCATTTATGTTTGCTGTCTTAGAAAACATTTCAGGAGCAAATTTACAATATCTACTAAAACTAAAATATGCAGAATTGATGGTCTAACAATTCCACATCTAAAAATCTATCATAGAATTAGACCAATTTTTATATATAAAATTATATATATTACAGAATTATATGCAACAATAAAAACAAAGTTAACCTGCAAGTCCAAATAAAGAAATGGAAAATTAATTATAATATGTACTTATATAACCAGTAGAAACTGCAGAGAAGTTCTATTTCTTGGTTTGGAAAACTTCTGCAAAATATTAAAGAAAAAATAAAGTTGTAAAATAACAAATATAATAATGATGGCATACTTGTAAAATAAACTCAACATAAACTTAAATAAATTTAGACAAATTACTGGCCTCTATACCACATGCAGTCAACTCCTATCACTCCTAGAAAGTAGGAATGTAGGATGAAGGATAAATGATGACAGTCTAAGTTGTTTAATAACCCTTCATTCTTGGATGCCCAGTTTCAACACACTAGGTATCAGGCTTGTACAGTTAGAGAGGTTGGGCAATGCAGTTAGTAGTTCCCTGATAAGACAGTGCATCTGATGTTCTAGAAATAGACAAAACTTTCCGTAAACACAACTATCTATATTAAGCCCACTTAGGTGAACATCAGAGTGATGTGGACTTAAAGGAAAACCTCATGTGTTTTTCCTAGTCCAGTCCCAAAGAAGAAAATGCCAGTATAGCCAAGAAAATTATGGAACTATTTTTCTACAAGATTGCCTTATCATGGCTCAAAATGTCAGCACAAGGATCTGGCTCTCCTTACACAACCAGAGTTGTGATGGGATCAAGACCTTAAATTCATGTATGGGAAAGATGACAAATATAATCAAGAATCAGATCCTGTTCTAGATGAGACCTAGTAGACTCAATAAAGAGGAAAACTGAAGAGGTCTATTACAGATAATACAAATATTTTAGCAAGATCTTGTTTGGTACCCCCTCTAAAAACTGTGAGCTTCTAATTCCAATAAGAAACAAAGTACTTTATAAGTGATACCAAAACTGGCACATGGGAGGAGCTGGGCTCCAGAGAAAGCCTGGCTATCACCTGGGACAAGACTAAGGTGTCCATAGGGTTGCATTAATTATATTTATCAGACACAAATCTCACATTTGTAAAGTAAAACATGGATTAAAAAAATCCAACAATGTAAATACACAATAAAGAAAAACATAAGATAAATTCAGAGCACAGAGAAGTACAAACAACATTTCAGGCAATTACTTCTCAAAAGCATGCCAATTCTATTCCTGAGTATACATATATAAAAGTTGTGCCCTTTGGCATACAAAGATGCAATAATGTCCAAAAGGGGGAAATAATGACAACATTTGAGTGCTGTGGATGGAACCACTGCAGAAGATATCTATGATCCTCTTGTCCACATGTTCACCACCTGGGAGAGTACAGAGGGAGAGACTGCAAATGAAAATAAACATCAGATTATCACAAAGCTGGGCCTCATGACAGATGGGTATCATCTTTATGTCAAGATTTAGCTGGTACTCTGTGGAAAACAACTCCCATCATCCTAACTACAAAAATCTATCTACTGGCTACAAATACCAGGTATAAGTACAAAAATGATGAAACTGTAATTTTCTTTCCTCAGCTCATTTATTGAGACCCTGGTACCCATCTTGTATTCAAAATTATTTCCATGCAATTCAACCACACATGTGTTCTTTGAAATATCATTTCCAATGTAACTTCTTACTGCTAATTTATAGACCAGTTCAGAGTTAAAAATAAGACAATGGCACAACCAAAAGGTAATAATGTGCTCTATGAATTCCTTAGTATTTCATGGAAATCTCTCCAAAATCAAAACCCATTATCACAATATCCACATTCTCCTGCTGGTGCAACTTCTGATGGTCGTAACTGCAAGAAAACTCTTTATTTTAACTAGTGACTTCATTAAGTGTTTTTCACTAACAAGAGACAACTCAAAAATCTGACGTTAAACTCAAAAAATTACAAAGCTCACTCACCTAGAGCCAGACATCCTGGAATGTGAAGTCAAGTGGGCCTTAGAAAGCATCACTATGAACAAAGCTAGTGGACGTGATGGAATTCTAGTTGAGCTGTTTCAAATCCTAAAAGATGACACTGTGAAAGTGCTGCACTCACTATGCCCGCCAATTTGGAAAACTTAGCAGTGGCCACAGGACTGGAAAAGGTCAGTTTTCATTCCAATTGCAAAGAAAGGCAATGCCAAAGAATGCTCTAACTACTGCACAATTGAACTCACTTAACACATTAGTAAAGTAATGCTTAAAATTCTCCAAGCCAGGCTTCAGCAATACATGAACCATAAACTTCTAGATATTCAAGTTGGTTTTAGAAAAGGCAGAGAAACCAGAGAACAAATTGCAAACATCCACTGGATCATGGAAAACCAAGAATTCCAGAAAAACATCTATTTCTGCTTTATTGACTATGCCAAAGCCTTTGACTGTGTGAATCACAATAAACTGGAAAATTCTGAAAGAGATGGGAATACCAGACCACCTGACCTGCCTCTTGAGAAACCTATATGCAGGCCAGGAAGCAACAGTTAGCACTGGACATGAACAACAGACAGGTTCCAATAGGACAACAAATACATCAAGGCTGTATATTGTCACCCTGCTTACTTAACTTATATGCACGGTACATCATGAGAAATGCTGGGCTGGAAGAAGCACAAGCTGCAATCAAGATTGCCGGGAGAAATATCAAGAACCTCAGATATGCAGATGACACCACCCTTATGGTAGAAAATGAAGAGGAACTAAAAAGCCTCTTGATGAAAGTGAAAGAGGAGAGTGAAAAAGTTGGCTTAAAGCTCAACATTCAGAAAATGAAGACCATGGCATCTGGTCCCATCACTTCATGGGAAATAGTTGGGAAACAGTGGAAACAGTGTCAGACTTTATTTTTGGGGGTTCCAAAATCACTGCAGATGGTGATTGCAGCCAGGAAATTAAGACGCTTGATGGCGTATTAAAAGCAGAGACGTTACTTTGCCAACAAAGGTCCGTCTAGTCAAGGAAACAACATCTGGTGTTTCCAGTGGTCATGTATGGATGTGAGAGTTGGACTGTGAAGAAAGCTGAGGACTGAATAATTAATGCTTTTGAACTGTGGTGTTGTAGAAGACTCTTGAGAGTCTCTTGGACTGCAAGGAGATCCAACTAGTCCATTCTAAAGGAGATCTGTCCTGGGTGTTCATTGGAAGGACAGATGCTAAAGCTGTTACTCCAATATTTTGGCCACCTCATGCAAAGAGTTGACTCATTGGAAAAGACTCTGATGCTCGGAGGGTTTGGCGGCAGGAGAAGGAGATAACAGAGGGTGAGATGGCTGGATGGCACCACCAACTCGATGGACATGAGTTTGAATGAACTCTGGGAATTGGTGATGGACAGGGAGGCCTGGCGTGCTGCGATTCATGGGGTCGCAAAGAGTCAGACACGAGTGAGCAACTGAACTGAACTGAAATAAATTAATAAATTTGCCAAACTAAGCTAAAAGTAGCCTAGATAAAAATGCACTCCCAGTTTGGATTCAGATTTCCTCCAACTATCATAGTTATCTTTAGAACAACTAATAAATTTACATGGGGATTTATTTTAAAATATATTAAATGATTCTAGTTAATAATACTAGGGATATGAAATTGTACTTATTTAAAAATGTGTTCTGTACACATACACAACATACACAAAGTATCGCTGTATTTCTAATTTTCAAAGTTTGGCAATGTTCTGATAACTGTTAGTTCTAGTTGCTAAATATGTGAAAGCTTATTATCTTCTCTTCTGTCTTTGAAACTTTTATAACAAAAACTGGATAGTTCTCAAAAAGCTACCCAGGGAATTACCATGACTCCTAGCAATTTTAGTTCTAAGTATCTACCAAAAGATATGAAAACAGGCTCAGACATTTCTATACCAGTGTTCATAGAATCATTGTTCAATGTGGATAGCCACTAGCCCTATTATTCAAAGTAAAAGAGCGGAAACACCCAAGTTCATCAACAGAAAAATGTGGCTTACACATAGAAAGCCATAAAAAGAAAAATGAAGTTCTGATACATATCTTGCTCTCAAATCTTATTTCCCTTAAGGAACCAGGTATCCTAGGAGAAATGAACAAATGAACAAAATGAACCTGGATACAGTTATTAGAGAAAGGATAGGGACATGTTGAAAAGACGGAGGCCAAATGTGGGATAATTCAGGGGAAAAAAGGCAGTGTAGTGGAGATTCATCTTTATCTATAGGGTAAAGAAAATGAGTCTACACTGAAATGAATAACTGAAAACCTGAATGGGGGAGAATGGACAACTCCCAATCGGACAACTTCACATAATAAAATGAAGGCAGAGGAAACCAGTAATGAACGACACGTGTACCCCAATGTTCATCACAGCACTGTTTACAACAGCCAAGACATGGAAGCAACCTAGATGTCCAACAGCAGACGAATGGATAAGACTGCTGTGGTGTGTATACACAATGGAATATTACTCAGCTATTAAAAGAACACATTTGAATCAGTTCTAATGAGGTGGATGAAACTGGAGCCTATTGTACAGAGTGAAGTAAGTCAGAAAAACACCAATACAGTATACGAACACATATATGGGGCTTCCCTGGTGGCTCAGAGGTTAAAGCGTCTGCCTGCAATGCAGGAGACCTGGGTTCAATCCCTGGGTCAGGAAGATCCCCTGGAGAAGGAAAACAGCAACCCACTCCAGTATTCTTGCCTGGAGAATCCCATGGACCAAGGAGCCTGGTGGGTTACAGTCCATGGGGTCACAAGAGTCAGACACGACTGAGCGACTTCACACACACACACACACACACACACACACACGGAATTTAGAGAGATGGTAACAGTGACCCTATATGCGAGACAGCAAAAGAGACACAGATATAAAGAACAGTCTTTTTTGGATTCTGTGGGAGAAGGTGAGGGTGAGATGATTCGAGAGGATAGTATTGTAATGTGTGTATTATCATACGTGAAGTGGATTGCTGATCCAGGGTTGATGCATGAGACAGGGTGCTCAGGGCTGGTGCACTGGGATGACCCAGAGGAATGGGATGGGGAGTGAGGTGGGAAAGGGGGGCTCAGGATGGGGACACATGTACACCCATGGCTGATTCATGTCAATGTATGGTAAGAACCATTACAATACTGTAAAGTAGCCACCAATTAAAATAAATAAATTTAAAAAAATAGAATTAAAATGTAGACTTGACAGATTTTCTTAAAATTATGATTTGACAAGAAACTTCAATACACACTAAAATAGCATATCAAAGTATAAGAGTACTGGCATTATCCTTCACAAAAGGTAGTTATTATAGCACTAAGTAAGCAAAGCTGCATCACTAGTCATAAGGCACTATCAACATTTGTTGTCGGTTAGAACATCTGACTCTCTTGTGACTCCATGGACTAGCTCACCAAGCTCCTGTCCATTGGATTTCTTCAGCAAGAATACTGGAGTGGGGTGCCATGCCCTCCACCAGGGGGTCTTTCAGACCCAGGAATTCAACCCAAGTCTCCTAATTGGCAGGCGGATTCTTTACCACTGAGCCAGTAGGGAAGCCCACTGTCAACATTATATGATTCCTAGTGATTTCCTTGGAGAAGGAAATGGCAACCCACTCCAGTGTTCTTGCCTGGAGAATCCCAGGGATGGGGGATCCTGCTGGGAGGCCGTGGGGTCGCACAGAGTTGGACATGACTAAAGCAAGTTAGCAGCTAGCAGCAGCAGCAGTGATGAACCGAGAACTACATCACTTCCATAGTATTTTTGCCAAGTGTATAATTTCAAATTCAAAGGAAAGAAAAAAAGCACACAAACCTAGATGCACGTGGTTCAGGTATTTTGTAGTTTCTCCAAGTGTTAAAAATCAAGAAAATCAAAGCAAACTAAACAGCCATCCCAAATGAGAGATTAAGCAGACTTTGCAACTACATGCAATGTTGGATACCACTTTAGACATTTAAAATTATCAGTTGATAAGCACATCAATAGACTGTTTCTTATAACTGTATACTGCAATGAAAGATGTTTATATAAGTAGTTTGAAAATATTAAAAACACAAATGAACAACAACAAAAGCCTATGTAGTACCAAAGCAACATTCGTGGAGGTATTAAGTCATATATCAATATAGAATTAGAAACTAAATAAGGCTAGTATTTCCTGTTTCCAGTCTACATGAAAAAACACTCAGAACAGTTTTGACAGAGCTAGTAAAGCAAACACAAAATAAAGTTCTGTGTTTAGGACTCTCTTCTCAGAAAGTGTCAAGAAAATAATGATGGCTATAACAGGGGAGAGATAATATAAACAAATTGCAGTTCACATATTCATTGGATATAAAAATTTACATTTTTAGAAAAATTCAGTTATTTTATCTTAATAATTAAAATGGCAAATATGATCAACTTGAAAACAAAGACATTTTACTAAACCTGTCACCAAATTTGATGAAAAATTCTTAATTAAAAGGAGAAAAAGTTTATAAGATGACCCATACGTATTTAAAAATTAAAATCATAATTTGAGTTTCAATGAAATTTTATTTTAAAAATAAAGCTGATTTATATATATTAATATAAAAACTAGTTTTGCAATCCCTATCACTACAGTAAAAAAACTACGAAATGCTTGAGAATGAATTTTAAAAAGAAAAGCTAAACTAGCAGTATTCCAACATAATAATTTGATTTGAGAAAAATTTAAAGACATACCTTGTTGTTTGACAGAAGACTCAAAGAGATCTAGTCTCTCCTAATTAATCTATTAAATTGTTGCAAATGAAATAAAAACTGCATTATTTTTTCCAACTTGCAAAGTAATGTTAAGCATCAATTGAGAGAAAAATGCAAGTGCAGACAGGGAACATTCTGAAAAAGAAGAGAAATGAGATAGAGCTCAATGGAATAAAAGATTCATCAGTAATTTTAAAGTAACAATAGAAAGTAAGGCAGACAAATCAGAATTTCTCTGATTATGGTAGAAGTGAAGATGGGTGGTAACTACCTAAGTCAAGGTAAACAATTTGAATATGTAATGCTTTAAAACCACAATAACGATAAATGAAAGAGAAATAAAGGGCAAAACATCTGATGAAAAAAACACAGATGAAGAAATGATACCAATACAAATGTGTTTTAAAGAAAAACACAAAACTCCAAAGGCATAAAACATAGTATGATTATATTTTAATACACAACCAAAATACAAAACACAGTATATAATTGACAGCAATAAAACATGGTATTTCATTTGCACTACACTAAGACAGTGATATACCAAGGAAAATCAAAGGAAAAAAAAACAGAACAAAATGAAATAATGCAAGAGACTGGTAAGGACTAAGCATATATGAAAATGACAGATTGAACAGTAACAGAAAAAAAGGCAATTTCTTTGTAACATCATATTGCCAAAGAATAAAAATGTAAGATTTATACAGTTTTAGGAAATACATCCATATAAACACTTGTAGGTAAGACTGATGATATCCTGTCTAAATAATAGAGGAAAATCTATTTTACTCTGGACTCCAAACTATAAATTTTGGATATCCTTAGTCTTCAGTTTCATTGGAATTATTTCAACGAATTAGTTGGATAAATTTGCAATTCATACATAAACAATGCTTACTGCATAGAAAATCTGTGGCTAGTATATACAGATCCCCCCAAATCCCGTGTTAACTGATCAATAAACCCATAAGATGTGCACAAAATTTCATCAATAAGTATTTAACATAGACAGAGGTGGCAGAATCAGAGGAGGAAAAACAGCATTTAAGAAGTAAAATGTTACACTTAAAATTTTCCATATCCTTTGAAATTTTAAAAATTGTAATTTTTTATGAATCAATTTTTAAATTTCCCTGTGATAAAGGAAAATTATAAACGAATACTTCTGGGAGCAATGAAATGAAGCTTTGACATTACAAGGTTCTGAGCATAACGTCTCCATCATTCAAGCTCCTGAGATTCAGTCCAATAGCAACAATGAAAACAGTCCACATGCCTGGTTGTTACAATTCTCTCCAATATCACCCTTTAAATTTGAGCCTTCTCAGCCTGTTTTTCTGATCTACAGGGAATGTCTGTTGCAATACAATAATGAGGAATTGCCATACACTGAAGAGTATTTTTTGATTTTATGGAAGATGGTAGCAGAATCAACGGTATCAGTTTTCCTATGTAGTCATCATTTGAAAGGACACACTGGGGAAAAAAATGGGTAAAGGTTAGTAGCATACTTCATTTCATTACATAAAATGAAATGCAATAAATAGCTATTCTAATATGAAAAAACAACAAGTGAATCAAAATTTGCCTTCCAATTCTTTTAACAATGAGAAAACCAGGTATTGGTGTTCTTATATCTTGCTTCTTATATCTTATGGACTGATCCTTTGAACTTTTTCCTCATACTATGTCTCCTTTTTATAACTCTTTCATCTCCAGATCACTCACTCATGATATCATGCAATCTACATGGCTTTCTGTATAAGAAACATACCAATAACTAAATATTGCAATGAAAATAACCAAGAAACCTAGTCTATTTGATAAGAAAAATAGTAACTATATTAAAGATATAGAGCTACAAAGTAACTTAGGAAAACATTTAGTTCCTAATGCATTATAGGCCCCATCAAAATTGCTGAGCAGGTACCTCTCAAAAACCATTAATCTTCTCTTTGAAAAATTGAAAGAAAGTGAAAGGACAATGGCTCTGTCATGTCCAACTCTGTGACCCCATGGACTATACAGTCCATGGAATACTCCAGGCCAGAATACTAGAGTGGGTAGCATCTCTCTCTCCAGAGGATCTTTCCCAACCCAGGTATCAAACCCCAGGTCTCCTGCAATGCAGGCGGATTTTTTACCAGCTGAGCCACAAGGGGAGGCCAAGAATATTAAAGGGGATAACCTATCCCTTCTCCAGTGGATCTTCTTTACCAACTGAGCTTTGAGGGAAGCCTATAATCTTCTCTTAAGTTGTGATTTATCCCTGAGGAAAAAGGAAACATTTTCTGAATAAAACCTTTACTTTCAAGGCTATCCCATGGACAGCAGGTGGGCAATAAGGCTCTCTGAGAAAGAATATTTAAGGAATTGGTCAGTATTCAGTTCTTGCCAGCACATCCCATGAAGTAATCCTACAGCAAGGTAGAATGGGAAATGAAGGAAAAGCTCCTACAGTGTCAAGGGCAGGAATTCAGCATCTGTTACAACATTACAGACTTCATCAACAGCTGTCCCCTCTCATTCTTCCTACAGTTCCACACCTTCAGGAGTTCTAAGATTCTACATTTCAGTATCTACACACTGGACCTGAATCTTTTCTATTTTGCATTTCCCAGTGACTTAATCTAAAAATCATGTATTTTTTTTTCTAATTGCTAATTAACTCCCCAAATCGCAAAACAATTCAGTATGACTTACATCAGGCAATGAGTAAGATATTTGCCAGAAATTATCTAAAAGAGATTCTGAGCGTGAGAAAAGTGGAATTCTGAAATCAAGGACCCCTTCAAAAACAATACAAAAACCTACTGAAGCTCTGCATTTGTAGCTCTTAACCTATTGTACTGTCTTCAATCTGGTCTTACAAGCTATCTGTGCCTGCAGTCACCTTGGCACTACTCCGCCACGCTATGAAATTCTGGTTAGCCGTATGACAAGGCTGCTGCTGCTGCTGCTGCTAAGTCGCTTCAGTTGTGTCCAACTCTGTGCAACCCCAGACGGCAGCTTACCAGGCTCCTCTGTCCCTGGGATTCTCCAGGCAAAAACACTGGAATGGGTTGACATTTCCTTCTCCAATGGAGGAAAGTAAAAAGTGAAAGTGAAGTCGCTCAGGCATGTCCAACTTTAGCGACCCCATGGACTGCAGCCTTCCAGGCTCTTCTGTCCATGGGATTTTCCATGCAAGAGTATTGGAGTGGGTTGCCATTGCCTTCTCCATGACAAAGGTAGCCAACAGAATATGGCAGAAATAATGTTACATGACGTCTGAAACTAAAATGAAAAAAGGCCATGCCAATTCAAACACTTATTTTTATGATTCAAGTGAGAACCTGACTGTGTGATGGTTAAAAGCCTTTTAGCTAAGCCCAACCTTCCAAGTCATCTGAAACCAGTGCCAGATGTGAGTGAAAAAGTATCCAGAAGACTCTAGTGGTTTGAATCACTCTCACCCATTGAACTGGGTCTTCCCAGTTGATTCCACATACATTCGGGCATTCTCAGAAATCTGCACCCTCAGAATCTGTAGAAATAGCACAATAATGTACTATATATTAACCAAGTTCAGGATAATTTGTTACCTATATATTATCTGAACAATAAACACTAGCTGCCACCAAAATTCCATCAAACTTAAGAAAAGTAAAATATCAGTTCCTGTCTAACCAAAGTGCCCTGCCCTCAATCATATGAGCACTCAGACTGCCCTTAGAATCGCTATCACCTGAGCCCAGAGATGGGAGTGAAGAAAATCTGGAATGAGCAATAATGGAACTGGTCTGGTGACAACAATTATTGAGATTAAAATAAAGATGGCAAAGTATCTTTTCTTGAACTACTACCTCCCTACAGGGAAAAAGAAGAAACATAAGGTAAAGCACATAGCATTCTGACCGAACACTGAAGCAGCAGGCTAAGTGGAGGCTAATGTTGAACTAATACTTAAAGAGTTCCTCATTAATCAATCCTGTAGCTGATTCAACTCTCCAACTTCAACATGACTTCACTACTACTATTAATCTATATTAGCACCTTTCTTAGGCTGCCATGAACCTCTACCATTATCTTACCGCCAAACTACACATGCAAAAATAGCTGGTTTATTCCCTAATTTATAATTAGTAAAATATTGATCATTTGTTTTGCAATATTAGTTATGTTATCGTGTTTGGTGTTAAGTAAATTTATTAAAGGCAGGCCATCGCCTACATTATTCATGGACTCCATCTTTAACACAATTATATTTTTAAGTAACTGGCTTACTTACTGATTCTCAGGAATATCTGCTAATTCCAAGCTGCACAAGAACAAAAGTCTGCACCAGTGTTATTTTTCTGAGCTTAGCCAAAATCTTGTCCTAATACAGCATTTCTTGATCCAGAACCGTCTTATTTGTGGTTTACAGTTGAGATTTATAAATTAAGGAACTCCAATGGAAGAATGTTCCTGATGATCTCAGATATCCTCAGATTATCTGCATGTTATGTTTTTCTTTCACCATATTTACCTGAGAAGCAAGTATACAATAAAACCAAGGTCAGATACAAATAAAAACTCCAGGAGACACTGATTATGATACCTTTAGAAGTGACAAGAATAGTGAATGCAAATTAAAAAACTAGCAGATATGACTAGCCCAAACTGAACTTTTTTACTTACACCTTTTCAGAGTACTTTCAGCATGGATGTTGAGACTACTGAAATTTTTCATAACAACTCTGAATAATCTAAAAAGTCATAAAAACCTATGATCCACTCAACAGACTCAAACTACTGTACAAGAAAATAATCCATTCTCCAATTAGGCCCATTAATTAAGAGTAATTCCCAAGCTATTCCAACAGACT
Organism: Nanger dama; assembly: GCA_917880005.1. Taxonomy (NCBI): domain Eukaryota; kingdom Metazoa; phylum Chordata; class Mammalia; order Artiodactyla; family Bovidae; genus Nanger; species Nanger dama. Next base: position 1,439,661 of record CAKJTW010000044.1, on the reverse strand, counting down.
TTCCTTCAACAATTAGCCACAAATATGGCACTGTCTTATAAAATTACCCTTTATAGAAACTTTTGATGACTACTTTTATCATTCATGTGTTTGTCAACCCAAATATAATTGTATAGCACCTACCTGAAATCCCATCTTCTCCCTTCTTTCCAAGGGTAATCAAATACTTTTTAATTCACTGTTTAAAACTCTCTGCCGTCAAGTCACACGCTCTTCATGATCACTCAAAAACTATGCATGAGAATCACTGGGAATACAAAGCTGGATACAACAGCCCAACACTCCCAAAATGTCAACAGGTAACAATGAAGACAAGCACAAATTGGCTGTATCTTTTAAGTTCCTTCGGTTGTTAGATGTTACTTTTGAAATACATTTAAAAATTTAAAGGCAGTAAATGGCAGCTGTTCCTTTTTTCCTGGTATGTTTATATAGTAATGTTAAATTTTCGCTATTATTTTCCAGACAACTTTCTATTCCATAATTCACATCCGCACTTTCCAATTATCATGTAGCAACATATGTTTTAGTACTGAACATACACATGTGCAAAGGTTTCAAAAAGAATGCTAAAATATCACCAATATAGCTAACACTACTGAGTAAGCATTATTTAACTCTCTTATGTCAGAATAAATCCACTCCTTAGGAATCGTAACCATTAATATTTCAAATACAAAAACAGAGGCATATGGACATATCTCAGCATACAGTTATCTGTTCAAAAATGACATTTAAAAGAATCAACTTAAAACATTCAATATCAGAATACTTTTTCAGTGTTTGAATGACAGTCATACAAATAAGCTATCATTACAATTCTTCTTTTAATGATGTATATTTCAGACATTCAAATTATGTTACAATCTCTAACATATTTTCTTCTTTATGAATTTGATAACAGTAACAGGTAAAATCCCATCAGCAAGTTTTATTATTTCAAAAGTTTTACATATTTAGGTTTTGATTGTCATTGCCAAACTGCTACAAAAAATGAGATATACAAATGATACCTCTAACAAATTTTCATTATTTACATTATAGGCAATTGAGAATACTCCTGACATTAGTTACTGATTATAATATACACATTTAACTACCCACCAGAAAACTTTCAAAAGCTCTCAGAAAAAAACCTCAAAATCACAGCAGCTCTGTTCTCACAGAAGTATATATGGAAACATTAACATTCGTTTAGATATAAATGAAGCAGGTTTCTACACATTTAAGCTTATAACTGAAATTCCATTTCCATTTTTTCCCTAAAAAGAAAAAAGTAAAGCAATGAATAGATGTTTAAAAAGAAATTATCCTATCTATATCTCTAAAACTAATTTTACATATGTATATATATTTACAGTATATTTGTATATGGACCTAAATTCTCAACCAATATGTTTATATAGTATAGCAAAATAACCATTACTTTATGTTAGCTATGAAAATAGTTATGACTTACATGCCAATACCCTTTAATGTCTTCCTTTCTTCCCAAAGATAAAAATAAAATCCTTTGGTCATTTTTCTTTGTTACAAGTATACAATCTAATCTTTTCCTATGATAATCTAACAATCTGAAGACATGTAAGCAATCTAGGTATCCCTATGCCCAAAAACTCACTGCATAAACACCAACTGTAATGACAGACCCAAGATGGAAGAGCAGATGGTCAGGTGTTCATCTCCTCTCAACTCCAAAATTACAACTTGCTACTGGACAACCATTCTCAGGAGACTGAAGGATCCCACCAAAAAGGAAACTCCACATCCAAGGGCAAAGGAGAAGCTCCAGCAAGATGGCTGGAGGGGCGAAACTGCATTTAGAAATCAAACCCCATACCTGCCAGAGATGCTCGAACGGCTCAAACAAAACCCTGGGCTCACCAGGGATGCCACAGAGTCTGAGCCAGACCTGCCTTTGAGTTTGAGTGTCTTCTGCAGAGGCATGGATCAGCAGGGGCCTACTGCTGGCGCAAGGGCTCTGGATTCAGCAGAGCTGGGTATAGCATAAACACTCGTGGAGGAGGTCACTATCAACCCCACAAAAGAACTGCCAGAACTTACACAGAACTGGAAAACAGACTCTTGGAGAGAACAAAGAAAACCTTGTGTGCACCAGGACCCAAGAGAAAGGAGCAGTGGCCCCAGAAGAGACTGACTCAGACTTGCTGGTGAGTGTCCAGGAGTCTCTGGTGGACAACTGAGTCGGCAGTGGCCAGCTACAGGGTTGGGGCACTGAGTAAAGCAGTGTGTGCACAGGAACTTTTGAAAGAGGTCGCTGTTATCTTCATTACCTCCACTATAGCTTGGCCTCAGCTCAAACAACAGAGAGGTAACATAGCCCCACCCATCAACAGAAAATCAGATTAAAGACAGACTGGGTATGGCCCAGCCAATCAGAACAAGACCCAGTTTCCCCCTCAATCAGTCCCTCCCATCAGGAAGCTTCCAAAAGCCTCTTATCCTTCTCCATCAGAGGGCAAACAGAATGAAAACCACAATCACAGAAAACTAATCACATGGAACACAGCCTTTTCTATCTCAATGAAACCACGAGCCATGCTGTGTAGGGCCAACCAAGATGGACGGGTCATGGTGGAGAGTTATGGAAAAAGGTGCTCCACTGGAGAAGTAAAAAGCAAGTTAGAACTGGACATAAAATGACAGACTGGTTCCAAATAGGAAAAGGAGTATGTCAAGGCTGTATAATTGTTACCCTGCTTATTTAACTTATATGCAGAGTACATTATGAAAAACGCTAGGCTGGAGGAAGCACAAGCTGGAATCAAGATTGCCGGGAGAAATATCAAGAACCTCAGGTATGCAGATGACACCACCCTTACGGCAGAAAGCAAAGAAGAACTAAAGAGCCTCTTGATGAAAGTGAAAGAGGAGAGTGAAAAAGCTGGCTTCAAACCTAACATTCAGAAACTATGATCATGGCATCTGGTCCCATCACTTTATGGCAGACAGATGGGGAAACAGTGGAAACTGTGGCTGACTATTTTTCTGGGCTCCAAATTCACCGCAGATGGTGACTGTAGCCATGAAGTTAAAAGACGCTTGCTCCTTGGAAGAAAAGTCATGCATGACCAACCAAGACGGCAAATTGAAAAGCAGAGACATTACTTTGCCAACAAAAGTCCTTTCTAATCAAAGCTATGGTTTTTCCAGTAGTCATATATGGATGTGAGAGTTGGACTATGAAGACAGCTGAGCACCAAAGAATTGACGCTTCAGAACTGTGGTGTTGGAGGAGACTTTTCTTAAAAAGTCCCTTGGACTCCAAGGAAATCCAACCTGTCCATCCTAAAGGAAATCAGTCCTGAATACGCATTGGAAGGACAGATGCTGAAGCTGAAACTCTAATACTTTGGCCTCCTGATGTGAAGAACTGACTCATCTGAAAAGACCCTGATGCTGGGAAAGACTGAAGGTGGGAGAAGGGTTTCAAAGAGGATGAGACGGTTGGATGGCATCACCAACTCAATGGACATGAGTTTGAGTAAATTCCAGGAGTAGGTATTGTACAGGGAAGCCTGGCACGCTGCAGTCCATGGGGCTGCAAAGAGTCGGACATGACTGAATGACTGAACTGAACTAAACACCAAAATATTACACAGTCCTAAAAGCCAATTATGAGTTCTATTACACTAATACATTCATAGAAGCCACCTCGTGATATTTTATGAGATATTTACAAATTCATAGTGAAATCCCATGCATCTAGAAAACCTAGATTTTTTTAATGATTCTTTTACTGCTATTTACAATGTTGTCTTGTATGTTGTCATGCATTCCAATTAAATACAACACTGTATAATTCAGACAATAAAATCTTATAAGACACATTTCCTTTGATTAAAATATATACTACCCTATCAGCAGTACAACTACAAATTACAACTTGACTTTTTTAATGTACAAAAACCTAAGCACTAAAAATATAAAACTTTTAGATGAGAATCCAAAGATGAAAAAGTACCATTTTAACCCTTGCTTTTCCATAACTCAGAAAGCAGATCCCTAAACAGGTATATAGCTCAAGAAACCCACAACAGCATCAATTTCACTGCTGAGATTTCTAAAGAAAACAATGGAACTTTACAATGAATTATTTACAAAATTATACTTTATGAGACTCTATACATCTAGAAAGTCTAGATGTTAAAAATTAAAACCTTATATCTGCCTATTTACAAAGCTGTCTTGAATATTGTCATGCAACCAAGGGAACACATACAGAACTGTGTATTGTTCCAAGAGGTAGTATAAAATTTCTTTGACAAAGTCATATTTTAATTTGAATGTTAAGAGGAAAAAAATAAAGCTAAAAATATAAGAAGGGTGAGTAGAGCACAGAGGCCATTACAATATGATGATGATAATACATGTCATTATACATTTTTCCAAACCCACAGAACGTGCAAGAGCAAGAGCTAACCATAATGTGTATAAACTACTGACACTGGGTGACTGTGTCAATGTGGGCTCATCAATTTTAACAAACGTACAACTCTCATAGAGGATTTGATAATGGAGGTGGGTCTTCATACATGTACTAGGTTGATAATGGGGGAATTATGCAAGTGTTCAGGCAGAGGGTACCTGGGAAATCTTTTGTGCCTTCCCTTCAAGTTTTCTGTGAACCTGAAAATGCTCTTAATAAAAAAAATATAAATGAAATATATCAGGAATCTTGGTTTGAATTAGATACAGCAAAAGAATTTACATGGTATAAGTTTTAAATACACATACTTGATACAATGGCCAATTCTCCTTCTATATGAGAACAGGGTAAATGTGTGATCTTGTCAGTGTTTCCACTTAACAACCAAACTAATATATGTAACTTTTTCATAGCTCCAAGGGCCTGTCTGTCAACTTCATTGCTATGTTGATTTTTAAAAGACAATAGTACTAACACATTTACAATGAAGCAGTTATAAAGTTGAACTTTTTAGATTGTCAGTACATTTATAAATATTACATGTTTAAAACTACATATTACTTTTGTTCCTTATTTACAAAATCGTTTTGGCTGTTGTCATGTTAGCAAGTGAACACAAACATTTCTATAAAATTTTCTTTAGGAAAATGAATTGCATCAGGAACCTTAGCACACCTGGGAAAATAAGTTACACATACCTGTCCTACAATTAGAGGTAAAATTATATAAGAAATGCCTGTATCTAGAAAGAACACGTTTTCAACTGCATACACAGCATTCTAAAACTCACTCAAGAACAGTGAAACATACCATTCCATTTCAACAAGCATAAAGCTTATGTGCTATGAATCTTAGGTAAATATGTATTCAAAACCATGACAGAAATTTGTGAACATCTAGTTATATGGATAAGAAAAAAAAAATCTGATCACAGGCACACAACCACCTAATAATACTGTCCCCCATATAGACTAAGTATAAACACATAATGGTCATGTAACACTTCTCTTCATAATATATATTTTTCACCATTAGTTTAACATTAATATATTGATTTCATGTGTGTGTGTATATGTGTGCATGTGTGCAGTTTCAGAACACCTAGGAACTTGTTAAAGAAGAGCTTGCATGTTAGACAAGTATGGAATGTGTGTCCTTACTCTGTTCCAATATTTAAAACCTAAAATTTAGATTGAAAGAAAAATACACAAGTCTATATATTTAAAAATATGAATGATAATTTCTACACTCTAACAAATAATGTCTAATGAAAAAAACCTCAAAAACACAATAATAAACAAAAAAACCATCAAAATTCAAGCCTAATTCATGAAGATGCTCACTCTACTATACCTAAGATCAATCAATGACCGTAACTTTAACGTTTCGACAAGAAGGTATTCCAAAATTATTGACAGAAATTAAAATATTCTATGAAAAGTAATCCCTAGCAACCAAATATATCCCAAATACAAGTAGTTTAGCAATTCAATTTGTCAAAATAGTGTTTTCACTTTTGTCTATCAGTTTGGTACTCACAAAATACATGCCTACCAGCAAATCCTATGTAGATGTCATTTTAAAAACTAACATTTGCTTCCCACATATCTAACAGCCTCACTATATTACCTAGCAATAAATAAAGTTCATAAACTAAAGCTTCCTATATTATCCACCCTCAAACAACCCAAAGAATCTAAGAGTAAAGACAAATGATAACTGGCCCCCAAATATTTCCATTCTATGACTTTCAGTATCACTAGTTTTATACACACATGTGCATGTAATTCATGTGTTTGTATGTATACATGGATATGTATGTAAAAACATCCCTACAAAACATGGAAGAAATGTTTAGAGCAAGTGACTACATATTCTATCTTATTGACCACCATCTAAAAAAATCCCGTAATTGCCCAATTATTTACTCAGATGGTCTGAAAATAGGCAAAGTTTTCACTCTCTGCACAGTTAATATTTTATAAAACATGCATAAATTATAGCTCATATGCCTAAAAACATATAATAATACTATTAAATACACATAATATAAAAACATTCCTTTGATCAGCCAACTATTTAATGAACTCAGGTCTGATAAACTATCACTAACATCACCCATAAAAATTTACATATTGTCTATACAGCTATAAATAAGTACTTTAAAACAATAATTCACTATTTTCATTAAAAGTCAAATGCCACTGGCAAATGAAAACTTTTGTTAACCTATGTTGTTTTACCACATGTGAAGATTTCTCTAAGTTTTATAAAGAGTCGTGTTCTTTCTGTATACAAATATATCTGAAAAACATAAAAGCAGTCCAGTGATGGTTCCACCATGATGAATCCTGTCATAAAATGATATATTCACATTAGATACTCCATACTATGTATTTATCACAACCTAAAAATTGTGTCTAATGATCCAATGAACATACTGAGAGGCTGGAAGGAACATTTCTTTTGGCAAACAAAAATATGTCTATCCTGTTAGGTTGATATGAATTTACAATGATACAGACAATTACAAGCTAAACAAAAAATTTAACATTGCTTACAACAAACTGTGTAACAACTTCTACCAGAAATGAATTAATATTGATTGTAATTAGAATATTGATTAAATATATTTAGATTCCCAACATCTGATCATGGAGCAAAGTCTGGATGCTGTTTTGAGAACGCTCTTTATGCATATGCATTTACATATGCAATCTTCCAAAACTCCCTATTCTCTGTCTCCTGAATTCAGCTTTTATTTGCCTAACACAAAGTGGTCTAGAAATTCCTCAGTAACCAACATTATATTCTAGTAATCGAAATGCCCAAAATGTCAACCATCTCTATGCATGACAGGATGATAAAGCACAGTAGTTTTTCTATTATGTACAAAGCAATAAAAAAAAAAAACCCAATCAACCCTGATTATATAAGCATTGAGAGGCTCTTCTCTGGTGCAAAAATTCCATCATGATAAGGCAATCTCATACCATAAAAAACTGTAACATAAATGCCATTAACAGGATAACGTCTCCATCCTGATAGGACACCCTTATAATAGAATTTCTTAGGTGACAGTTGAATACAGAACAATCTCTCTCATCCCAAAAAGCCACTGCAATAATCCAATTAAATGATTTCAAATGTATACATCATTCAGAGGTATTCTAACAATCCTTATTTCTATAATCATGTATTAAACATAATTCTATATATATTAACAAATTGTTAATATTTGCAACACACTGAGAATTGTCACAAAGCAATTATATTTGATTATGTCATACATAGTATTTTTAAATGCATATAAACAATAGCAGTACTTTCTTTTGCTTCTATGATATATTAATATCAGACATTTCCATGTCATTCTTTTGCCAGCCATAAACAATACAGAATTCTGTATAGCTTACAAAATGTCCTCAGAATCCCTTTCTAGAAGTCTTTTCCAGAAGACAATTTTACCAAACATATTTTTAGAAACTTTCTTAGGAAACAAGCTGTATTATCTTATATAAAAATAATATATTGATGATTATACATGTAGACCTATCTACTTGAATATTAGATTCCAAAAGATTAAGCAAAGAAAGAATACAATTAAGCTCTTACATGCTGAATTTCATTCTCTTCCTCTCCTAACATTCAATGAACAATTCATCAGAGTATTTTATATCTCAATATCATTACCCAAACACAATTTTCCTAAGTATCTAAAAACATTCATAAGCTACAAATGTCAAAGAAATTAATGGGATTAGATTTGTTTTAAAATGCAATTAAGATCTGTTTATCATAAATGTACACAAATGCCATATATATAGGGCTTTCACTGGTAACTGATAATCCACAGCAAGGAAATTACTCTTCCTCACCAATCCAAAGACTGCTCATGAAATAGCAATATTTCAGAACTAAGACAAAGTTCGGGCCAGTATTAAATTCTCATTTTGTCTATAATTGTGTAGATGGTGAAGCTTCTAACTGAAATCAAGAAGCACTATCCTTCCCTTCCTAGCCTCATATTTCTATAGGGTTAGCTTGTGTACTTAATACTGTCCAGACTAGCCAACACTTAAAGTTGTACCGAGTTGAAATAATTTTCAATTCAGTAGACACCCTTCACATACTTGAAAACTGGAGACAATCTGGAATGAGTTGCTGTCTGATGCTGTTGGATCAGGCAAATCAATAGAGTTAAAGATCTAGAAAGTATCTATACAGAAGCGCCCTGGCCAAAGACGCTTTAAATTGGCAAGAGGTGTAGAATTCCTTATCAGTCCATAAGTAAAATTGCTCAGGATACTCCAGAAAAATCTGCTCATCTGTTAACAGAAAAAAATAATGTCTTCACAACTACCCTAAAACCATCCTGAGTTGCACATTATATCTTGCTGTGCAAAGTTATCTTGAGATTCTTGTGGACCAAAGTGTAAGAGGAAAGGAGTTTGAAATTTATGAATCCAAATGTTCAGTAACTAGAACTGGAAAATTTTCAATTTTCACAGTGGCAAAAAATACTCAAAATATTATTAGTTTATATAAACCTTTGTCCTCTTCTCCAATTATTGCTTATTTCTAACACTTCTGAAACATGTCAATTGCAGATTTATGAAGAACACGATGTGGTTTCATCATTTATCTGGCCAACAGATAAATTACAGAATCTGAAGCTGGAAGTAAGGGGACCAGTTAGAAGTTTCAGTATGAAAAGCAGCTCCAAAACAGCCATCTATATAAACACAGTAGCTACTGTGCAAAAAGTTTCTTGATGAAATCCTTGTCCGTCTTTCTTAGGCCCCATTCATGTCCATGAATGACAGCCAATCACCTTCAAGTTGACATCATGTTTCAAATCTCTGTAAAATTGATAGTTAAATATGTATTACACAATGATTTTAAAAGGATATTTACGAATTATTTCCTGCTTATTTGCCACTATCTTCTTTGAATTATCTGTACACGTTTTCAATTTTAAAAGCAACTATTCATAAAGTCTTCTTTACAATGAGTTGTAGGATGATGTTTATGGCACATTATAAAAACCAAGAGAATTATCAATATATTCTGCTAACCTAAATATAACATATGCATTTTCACCTATCTTTATGTGTTCAAGTTACTGTTAGCCACTAATAAGTAAATTCTGTTGTATATGCCTCAAAAACTATGCTCTTGATTTTTTAGATTTGCTCTAAGAATAAATTAAATAAAGATATGTCTTTGGGGGCTTCCCTGTTGACTCAGTAGTAAAGAATCCACCAGCCAATGCAGGAGACACAGGTTCAATCCCTGGTCCAGGAAGATCCAACATGCTGAGGTACAACTAAGCCTGGATACCACAGCTACTGAGACAGTGCTCTAGAGCTCATGAGCTGTAATTACAGCCTCCACATGCCTAGAGCCTGTGCTCTGCAACAAGGGAAACCACTGCAGTGAGAAGCCCAACTACCACAAGGAGAGCAGCCCCTGCTCGCCACAACTGGAGAAAGCCCACACACAGCACCAAAGACCCAGTGCAGCCATAAATAACAGATGTGTTTAAAAAAATGCCTTTTTAAATTTAAGTTTATTTATTCTAATTGGAGGCTAATTATAATAAAAAATGCCTTTTTAAAAAAACACAGAAGTTTTATTCCCCAGTGAGCCAGACTGAAACAGGTAAAGGCATTCAGTAAGAGATACTCATTTCTCTCTTCACCAAAGCCCCTAATCAAAATTTAGAACTCTCACATAAGTAAGTTTAAGACAGTATAGTCCCAGGGAATTCCCTGGCAGTCCAGCGATTAGGAGTCTTTGACTACTGAGGGCCTGGGTTCAGTCTCTGGTTTGGGAACTAAGATCCCATAAGCTACAAGGTGCAGCCAGGGGCAGGGGGAACTGTACTACACAATTCCCTGATCTTAGATTCTGGCTGGCACAATAAATTTTCTTACTTCTTGACTCAATCCTTACAAAAAAATAATCAGAAAATAAACATTAAACTGAAAGCCAAATTTTGCCTATCAGTTCAGTTCAGTCGCTTAGTCGTGTCTGACTCTTTGCGACCCCATGGCCAACTTTTTGTACTTACCAATAATTAAGACAAAAGTGTTAACAAAAATTCTTATCAAAAACCTATTAGATCCCAATTTTTATTATAGGCTTTGGTGAAAGAGAAGTCATAATGATACCAAGGCCTCCAGTATACCATAAATGTTTCATTCTAATAAAGGAAGAATATTAGAAAAATCTATCTTTCCGGTATTAGAAATATTTCAAATATTAGAAAAACCATCTTTACAAAACCTGCCATGTTATAATCTTAGACAACAAAAATATTATTCTATAACAAAAATTTCGTAAGTTTCTTCTTTGTGACTTCAGCAATTTGGGGGGTGGAATATTTGTATTGTTACTTTGACATCACTTAGGGCCACAATTCACTGTCTTAGTCAAAAAAAACTGCTCAGTCTATTTAAAATCCAAAGCCAGTGTTCCAGCCAAGTTCACCAGACAGGGTAAAGTGAAAGTGAAGTCACTCAGTTGTATCCAACTCTTTGCAACCCCGTGGACTGTAGCCTACCAGGCTCCTCCCTCCATGGGACTCTCCAGGCAAGAGTACTGGAGTGGGTTGCCACTGTAGGTAGAAATTACCATGTCTAAGAAAACATACTACCCACTGAGATTGTTTCTATTCTTAGAAACATTTCTTAAAACACTATTTCTTTAAATTTTTTATTAGTCATTTTTATGACTGAAGGGCAGAAGTCACAGAAAGACTTCTTCATCTACCATTTAAATAGCTGAATTAAGTATCCTGAGCAATAAAGAAGCAGCTCCCCTGTACTAACTGCCCCTATGCACGGTTTGCAAAGATACACTGGCTGTGTGAATATCTGATGCTACTTATCAACATTCAAATCTAGAACAAGCAAAAGTAGATTTCAAATACTGCTCTTCTAGTAGAACTTCATCATCTCACTAAGCAACAAAGATATGTGCACTCCTATGAACTCAAATTGCACGTATTTCCACTTTTGACAAAAATGACTAAAATGTATCCCTATGAATACCCTGTAAACTTCACGGCAAAGTACTTAGCTTCTCTACAATAAATCCTGCTATTTACTAAACAGCTATTCCCAGAGAGAAGCCAAACTTACTGACTACGGAGTATTAAGAGTATAACATTAGATTTCAGATAGCCCTAGATTCTAATATGACACTAACAGAAGTTAATATTCACTAATATAAGTACCTAATAAAATTTTAAAACATCAGTAATGGCATCTCTCTTAAGCATTTACTCTGTGATAGGCTCTGATCCCATTGATCAACTGCAGACAACTGAAGAGAAATAAACTGTCCTTAAATACCAACATCCATGTGACAGCACTTACCACACTCATTGCATTTCATAAAATACGTTCCATAAACATTCTTTCTGGACATCACTTAGACACCTAGAACTGGTTTCCAATGTTTGATCCAAGATGTGGTAGTTTCCTTTATTTTGATCTTGTTTCTGTCTTTGTTTCCACCGAATCACCTATGTTCCTTCTGAGATCCAAAGATCAGCTTCCATTTTTGCTTTGAACAGTGTGTGTGGTATACACACACACACACATAGATACATACATACATACATATATATATATATATATATATGTGCACATATAAAAAGAAAAAAAAATAATTACAAAAAGAAAACAAGGGATGTCTAAAGAACTGGCACAAAGTGTACTACTACACCTGCCAATTCTAGCTATTCAGCTTTCACATGTCAAGACAACATTTTCTGCCAAGAATAATGTCTGAAAAGTCTATTGAGGCACATTGACTAGATTTCAGAGTGTCCTTTTAAGCTCAAATTTTGAAATCACCATGTTCAGACAAGGTCCTATGTCATCATAAACCTAGCCAAGGCCTCTGCAATATGATCCTTTTTAAAAACAAGATTATTTTACCTGCTGTGGCTTGTTCTGTCCTAAACGTAGTTAAGTAAGATTTTTAGCATTGTTGCAACATTACTGGGTAGGATCCACGTTGACACATCAGAAAATTCAGTAACCAAATTCTGTCTTCCTTTCAGAGGCATCAATTATGTGGGCAAAAAGGTACTGCATTATGACTGAAAAAGCTTCAAGACAAAAAGAAAAAAACCCATAAGATGATTTGCTTTATCTAAGAAAATTCAAATTCTTAACATTTTTATATTTATGGCACATCCCAAAGGAGTTAGAATGCAAAGATGAATAAAACAGAATCTGGCAATGTATTATAAACTCAATAACATGTATCTGAACATTTCATAATACAACAGAGGTTTGTAACTGACTACTTGCTGAAATGAGTAATAAGTCTTATTTGAAATTAACACAATAAAGTGTTTTTTGGTGATATTTGCAGGATTTTGAAAATTCTACCATTTTCACATAATCCCATAAATTATTCCTATAAGTAAAGACCTATAAAAACAAAACATGAGTTTTGTTTCAAAAGTTAAAAATTTTCTATCTCACTTAAATGTGGAATCTAAAAAATCTGAAGACTAGAATGGTGATTGCTGCCAGGGGCTTAGGGGTAGAAGACATGGGGAGATGCTGATCAAAGGTAATAAACTTTCAATTATATGATGAATAAAATAGAGCATGACTACAGTTAATATATGGTACACTTAAAATCTGCTATGACAAATTTTACATATAGCTCTTAAATGTTCTTACTGCCAAAAAATAACTCCATAAGGCAATAGATGTGCTAATTCGTCTTACTGTGGTAATCTTCTCACAATATACACCTATTATAAGACATCATGCTGTGTACTTTAAAACTACACAATGCTATTTATGAATTTAAATTTATGAATTTATTTAAATTTACACAAGGCTATCAATGAAGTTGGGAAAAATTACAAGACTTCTAAAATTAGACATTATTACACAAGTGAGTACTAATGAGTCTATGAAGCATGGAACTATGTCACATCTGACATGCTTCTATACCAATTCCAGTTTGCCTATCACATAAGCACAGAATACCACAAACAACTCAAAACCAGAAAGGTAGTATAATTATTAAATACCAACTTTTACTTCAATTTTTAAAAGTCCCAGAATTCTACTGAAAATTGTAAACCACAATAAAAATATATATTGCTATACAATATGTATATCTTTATGGAGCCACAGTGAATGTAATGTGAACACTACAATAAATTACATTAAATTACAGTAAATGTGAACAGGAAATCAGGAAGTTGTTGTCCAACTATGTTTTAGGTGAAACATGCACTCATTCAAATGCAAGTATGCAGGAGAAACTCTTAGGGACACAAAGTATTCTTCCATGAGTGTCTAAAAACTGACTATGTTGGTATTAGTATATGACCGAAAAAGAACTCTGTAGAAGCAGACCTAGCAATCCACAACAAAATACCCATACTTCTCTTACACCTAAGTTTTCTTTGTAAGTGTTCTACAATGAAGAGTTCTCAAAAACAAAAAAAAATTCAAGTTCTAAGCAGAGAAAAATACTATTATCACCAAGGAAAAATAATGGAAGTAAGCTTTTTGCATAATCTAGGGTTCTTGCCATTCACCTCTAACTTGAAAAAGAAGCCATCTTTAATTAATATTAGAGAACAAGTAGCCTTTAAATATGCATATCTAAAGGCTACGCCAGAGAAGGCAATGGCACCCAACTCCAGTACCCTTGCCTGGAAAATCCCATGGTTGGAGAAACCTGGTGGGCTGCAGTCCAATGGGTCGCTAAGAGTCGGACACGACTGAGCGACTTCACTTTCACTTTTCACTTTCATGCATTGGAGAAGGAAATGGCAACCCACTCGTGTTCTTGCCTGGAGAATCCCAGGGATGGGGAGCCTGGCGGGCTGCCATCTATGGGGTCACACAGAGTTGGACACGACTGAAGTGACTTAGCAGTAGTAGCAAAGGCTACGCACACCAGCAGATCTATACAAGGATGAATATTTTCTTTCCAAAGACATAAAATGTACCACAAATTATTTAAAGGTGATCCAGGGAGGAAACTTCTTAGAAAATAAAACTCTTTACATACTTTTTCTCTAAAAAATGAGGGTTCTATATCTGTTATATACATCAGGGTCAATTTTCTCCTAAGAGAATGGTTTTGCCTACAGAGATCCAAATGCCTGGGGCTCAGTTATTACAAAGTTTCTTTGTAACATTCACAAACTCTAAAAAAGTATTTCATGTATTATAAAATCTCCTAAACCAAGGAAGGCTTGGCTGCTTTTGTTCCTTACCTCAAAGTGGCCATTAATCTAAAAAATTACTTTGGGACAGATCATATAAAGTTAGGGCCAGCACCTGTAGTCATTTTGAATGCCTCTCTTCTTCCAGAGACTGTTACTTGAAAGGCCATGATTTAAAAGCTGGAAAAGGCGACACAGATATAATCCCTGCTGATGAAATCAAAGCAGAAGACAAATTAGTCTACAAGTCTTAAATTACTAAGGAGTATTACCAGTCTTGAACTGTGGTGTTTTACAAGCTAATTGCTACAATCAATAAGGACTCATTTATTATCTAGTTGAAACCTTAGCCATAAAGCCTAAAACCTCCAACCTCTTCCTTTTAAAAGATTTCACTGTTCCATATCAACTCTAACTAGACCTAGATATTTGGGCATTTGTTAATTATTTATTTGGAAGATATTGTCTACTTCTCTGAACTTCCCATACATCACTAAATGATGCAGCTAGATATGACTATAACTGGTACTTAACAGTCAACTAGGTTCTTCCCTGGTAGTCCAATGGTTAAGACACCATGCTTCCAACATAGGGGGTGTGTATCTGATCCTTGGTCAGGGAACTAAGATCCTACATGGTGCACAGGAAGCCTAAAAGTAGAATTTAAAGTAAGTGTCCCGGGACCCATACTCTACCACTCATTTTAAAATTTGTAAATACTTACTCACTGGTAGGGAATGATGATTACTCCAGGATCATGTCGTCTCTCTGACCAGAAAGGCACAAGAGACTATGTCCAAAAAGGTCATCAACTGAAGTAAGCTTGCAAGGAAGGTAGAACCTTCCCATTTCAAATACTTTGATTGAGGAAACAAAATCTAATTCAGTATCAGTTTCCTTCTACAGATGGCCTTACAAGGCATCACACCCCTACTTTCCTTCAAGTATATATGGCATGGTAAAGTAGAGGGGTCAGTATAAAGTTTATTATATGATACCAGCCAGTGCACAAAGTCAAAGTTGTAAAGCTAAAATAAGTATCACATTTTTACCATAAGACATAAGACAAAATTATTTAAATGAGTTGGTTAACAGAATTTACCTCACCCATAATAACTTCAAGACCAGAAAAATCCCAATCTTAACTCTCACCTCTAAAAAACATCAAAAGGCAAAAAATGTACAACAGTACCTCACAGTTTAATTGCTCTATGCATTTATTAGCTAATATTAATGGAGCAGAGGGGACAAAAGCTCACAAACATTTCACACATTTCACAAGCTGCATTGCAGGACAAAAAGTGACTAAGAAGGATCAGCAGTATCCTAGGGTCTTGGTGGACGCATTCCTGGGGGAGGTGGACCTTGAAAAGAAAAAGCAAAATTCCATGAGATCATAAAAAATAGACAAACATAAATATTCAGGGGCCTCACTAGTACCACTGAGAATATTAATATTCACTCACCTCTTATCCCTGGTGGAGGGGGTCTCATTCCTGGAGGGGGCATGCCTATTGGCGTCCCACGAGTAGGAGGTAGCCCAATTGGTGGGCCCATGGGTGGTCTCATACCAGGTGGAGGAGCCATAATTCCTAGAAAGAAAAATGGCAGGAAAAAAAAGGGACATAAATCAGCTAAGATGGTAGCATAAAGCACAAGATAATAGTTAAAAAAAATAAGCCAGGTAGTAAGTAAAGAGTAGAACAAACATTCTCCTTGACCACTGCTATCGCAAATCATCCCAATTCAAGAGACCACAGCTTTTCATTAAATATCAGTGGCCAAAAGTGAAAACATATTCCAAGTTCCTAGTTAGGGAGTTAGGCTGGGCCTTAATTCAGTATCTTCTTAAAGAGTGATTTTGGTCATCATGATTTTATTTCAGATCCACACTGGTATCTAGCAACCAAATTCTTTTAGAATTCTTTTTAGAACCGAATTCTCCATCGATTCCTTACCTGGAGGCGGGGTTGCTCGGCCAACAGGTGTAGGTGCAGTCCCGCGTCCTGGTGGATACTGAGTTGGAGCTCCAGCGATGCTGGCAGTGGCAGCAACTGCAGCAGCTGCTACAGTGCCTCTTCCCTGCGGGGTCATTACCTGAGAAAGAACGCACAGGCAGACAGCAAATGCAAGCACTTCCTCACACCATTCAAATACACGCACCAAAAGGCTGATCATAACTTATCAAACACAAAGTAATTATAGTAATTCTGCACTTCTCCCATTTTTCTCATTTAAAATGAACACGTCTGCTTTTAACCTCATCAGCCCTTTGCATTCTCAACTCTGGTCTATCCATCCATATTCTTCTTCGCTCATTAGTGCTGAGTTACTGCTATCATGGTGGCTTCATAATGTGTATTTTTACCTCTCTTCCCTCTACAGCATACACAGTACAGGATGTTCACTCAGTTTTTTAAATCTCCTCAATATCAGATTCCAGGTACTTTCTCTCAATAACACTCCGGGTTCCTCACCTGTTGAGATGGGCCCCCAACCCCTCGGACAGGGCCTGCTAATCCAGCAGGAGCCTGGGGAATTGGAACACCAGCTGGAACACCTCTGCCAGCTGCCCTGCCAACCCCAGGGCCCCCTGCAGCTCCAGCAAGTGGTACCCGAGCAATGCCAGTCTGAAACAAAAAAATACATATATAGCTTGAAATCAAATTTATGAAAGCTATCTATCAATAATCATTCCTAAATAATTACCTCTTTCCAACATTTTCCCATATAACCTATCTGAGGTTCTATATTGAAAATAGCATCAAGAGAAACATCCTACAGACTAGATGTACACTAGTCAAACTGGGAGCCCATATATTTTCACAATCTTATCAAGAGAAAAAAAAATCAGCATTCCTACCCTTAGCTAGATTGTAGTCAGCATAACTCATTAGAATATGCTTTATCTCCCATTATAGACAAACAAGAATTTACATCAAGTGCCAGGCACATTTTGACAAAGGTATAGTATACTTTGTCTCTGTTGTACACTCATTTAGCACATAATTCAAACAATGTGATTCCCTCCCACATTAATGTTCTGTCCTGTCCTACATCTTTCTTACATCTTTGGGGGTGGTCCCTCCACAGTCATGGAAACCAAGTTCTCCCCACGCAACAAGACCAGACCCAAAACTCGCTTTTCTTCACGCTCTGGCTGCTTAGCATTCTTTGGCCTATAAACAGGAAGAAAATTTTAGTATGGTAAGTTATGGATTGACTCACTAACATTTTTATAGATAATTACCTATCAAGACAGTAATCCATGTCCAGATAGTCATGCTCAGTTACTGAGTTGACAAAAACAAAGAAAACTAGACTCGATATATAAAGGTGAGCTCTTTTCCTACCATACATCGAACTTTCAGAATATTCCCTCAATGTTGTACTATAGCAAAACTAATTTTTTCTTTGTGAAACACAGATGCAAATAACATTGCAAAGATTCTTTTAATAGTTGTTGCTATTGTTCAACTGGTAAGTCATGCCGACTCTGCAACCCCAGGAACTGCAGCACAATATACTTTCCTATCTTTCACTGTCTCCCAGAGTTTGTTCAAACTCATGCCCATTGAGTCAGTGATACCATCCAATCATCTCATCCTGTCACTCTCTTCTCCTCCTGCCCTCAATCTTTTCCAGCATAAGGGTCTTTACTGATGGCAAAACTTGGAATTTTATCTTTTTCCTTCCAGTTTTACTGACATACAATTGACAAACCATACTGTGTTAACTTTAAGGTATATAGCATAATGACTTACTTTTTCATGAAATGACTACCACAATAATTTTAGTGGACCTCCAACATGTCTTACAGATACAAAAGAAAAAATGTTTTTCCCTTGATGAAAACTCTTTTAATAACTTTAATATAACAGACAGCACTGTTAATCTCATTTCTCATGCTCTGCATTGCATCCCTTGTACCTGATTATCTTAAAAATGGAAGTTCATAATTTTTAACCACTTTCATCCAATATACCCTACCACCCCCTGCCTCTGGCAGCCACAAATTTGATCTCAGAAAGAGTTTGTTTTTGAAGTATAATTGACCTACAACACTACATTATTTTCTAATACACTACATAGTAATTCAATTATTTATATTATAAGGAGATCATTATAAAGTGATTAACACTGGCTAAGACTTTGAAGACAGGAAACACTGAAATCAAGTTTTTATGTTAAAATGGGATTTAAATTATTTTTAACTAAATAAGTAAATATTGATGACAGGCAACTGAAATAAGGGATGAGAACAGCAACAGGCAATAACAGCCTAATAGCAGACACCTGCTTATTCCTAGACTTACCACATACTATATAACCATGGGAAGTGGCTTCCCAGGTGGGGCTAATGGTAAAGAACCCATCTGTCAATGCAGGAGATGTAACAGACGTGGGTCTGAGTCCTGGAAGATGGCAACCCACTGCAGTGTTCTTGTCAGGACAATCTCATGGACAGAGCAGCCTGGCAGGTTATAGTCCATGAGGTGGCAAAGAGTCAGACACAACCAAAGTGACTGAGTATGCATGGATATAATCAGGAGAAATCTTTCTGAAAACTTTTTCAACCTCTGTTATTTCCTCATTTGTCAGCAGCAAAAATCATATATGCGTACAACTTCTACTATATAATATAGATAGTGCCTTATTTAGGTGAAATTATCCCTAAAACTACTGAAAAATGAGACATAAATTAAGGATAAAGCACTCTCAATTGTCTTTAGTATTTATCAAAGTTGTAATTTTTAAAAAAATCATTTTCAGTAAACAAAACCTTAACATTGATCATTAACTTAGCATTCATCATCTAGAATTTCTGAAATGATCCAACTTCATATGCAGAAAGAAAATTAAGAATAAATAAAAACAAAAATACAAGGAATATGTTATAGATTCTATTAAGATTTGAGAATAGACGAGTATAGCAGGCAGGCAAAGCATAATCATCTTACTCTTCATACAGAAAATTCTAAGAGAATTGGTCAAATTTAAATTTTTGGACAATGTATCATCAACTGTGGGAACAGAAGAAATCAAGCCAATGGTCAATGTAAATTCTGCCCCTAGATAAGAGCCTGATACAAAACCATCTTGAACATCTAGAGATATTACAAGCACTGACCCAAATACTCTGAAAAGTCAATTGAGTACAATAGCTCTGGGATCTACCAAGTGCCACGCTCTTATTGTTAAAGGAAGTTCCCCAAACACAGGTGCAAAGAGGATTGCGTCATAGATAAGGCACAAGCATATTGAAGTTATTTCTAGAGAAAGAGCATGGACAAACCCCCAAAACAAATATGCAAGGGAGGTTAGAGGCCGACACCAATCAACACTGACCACGTGAGTTCAGACAAAACAACGGGCAGGCAAAGAGGCTGGCTGAACAACTGCTAGACCAGGCCTGAACTATTCTGTTCTCATTTCAACTGCTCAACCATGAAGAATAATTGTGACTCTCACAATTCCTTCAATCTCAATTTTCTAAATAAACATAAATTGTTATTCTGAGAGTAGCATACAGCTTTTTTTTCTCAGTTCTAGTTTATAATTGTACTTCTGAAATTAAAATTAAAAAAATAAAATAAAATAGTAAGTAGTGTGGATATGGTGACTCTAATACTGGGAGATTCATCCAATTCAGAGATGAGACCAGGACAGGACTGCCATTTTTCCTGTCTCCTTCAGCAGGTACCCTAACTACTTACTTTACTCTCCTTTACCCTTAAACTGTTCTGCCTCTTCCTCAGGACCCCACTGCCCAAACTCAAAGTGGCCTTACTTGATCTTCCTGAACTCATCACAATCACAGAGGATCAAGTTCATATGCTTGTCAAAAGCCTTAAAGGTGCCAATGAAGATACGACCATCTTGCAGGATACATCTCATCCTATAGTCAATGTGCTGCAGCATCTTGCTACTCTTTCCCACAGTCTGGAAGGAGTAAGATAAGCGTTAGTCATCACTTTGTCTGCAGCTACTTTCTAACCCTTTCCTGTTTCTTCCCCACTCCTATACCAATCCAAATTTGGCTGCTTTCTTAACAAAAACATCATGCAGTCAATCTTTTCTTACCTTACCTTTAGGATACTAAATTTGGACCCAGGACCACTTATACTCCTCTATGGAATGGTCTGCTTTTCAGAATCCCTATGTAGTTTTCCACTGCCCTAAATATGACATCCCCCATAGATTTCCAAACCCAGTTCTCCCTTATAGCATACCATCATTCTTATCCCTGTCCTTTCCCAATGTGAATACCAAATCTCACTCTCCTGCAGAGTACTTGATCCTGAGGACTATTTCTTTTCCTACTAGACACCTAGACAATTAGTGGGAAATTCCTATCTCCATCAAAAACTTTGCAGTTTCCGTCAACCAATGTAAACACAATGTATTATTTTTCAGTTCTCTTTCAAAGGCCTCTATTCTAGCTTACACCCCACCCCTTATATCATTCAGAACTTTCATCAGTGTTCCTCAAACTTTTAATATTTTTTAAAGATGCCACTAAGGAACCTTTTAAAGATTTTCATCCCAAGTAACCACTCCACTGAAATTTTAATATGCAGAAATACTATTTACATACTGTGGACCTCTGGAAGACCCCAAACCACTGTAAAAATCTAAGATTCTTCTCATTCCTCAAAAACTAATTTTCAGTTCCTTTGGATATCCTTTCCATTAAGAACGTATGTTCTTGGTTACCTAAACTTAAACAGAACCACAAAACGGATCAGGATGCTGTATCTCTCTAGACTGCTTTCCTTTGTACCAATCAAGCCTCAAAGACTTGATTTTTATTCCCCACTGATTCCAAGCCTGTTCCTCGGCTGTGGTTTTGCTGGACCATCCATGTTCAAAGTAGACTTTTCAATCTATTGCAATCTGACCTCTTGAGTCCCCCATCCGCAGGTGATCCCTCACCACTGTAAATATGACCAAAAATTCTGTTCTGTTTTTCTTCACAATGCAAGATCTCTATAACAGGACAACATACCAAGGTTTTCTCCAATTTTTATTCAATGCAATGAGTTATCATCACTATAGATTAATTCCCTATTAAGAACCCCAAAACACCCCACACTCTGGAAATCCAATATATTGAGAAAGTAGCTGCTCTCCCCTCTACTCTAATAAACATCTTACCATGATTGCTGTTCCACCAAATTCAATGTCCACAGGAAAGATTCAGGATCCTTAAGACCTAAGGGAAGGCTACAGATAAAGGTATGACGCAGGTTCTCTTACAAACAATGCAAGCTGAGGCAGAAGCTTCAAATAGTAGATGGAGCCTGCAGAGGAAAGCATGATCAAGCTGCACCACATCTACCATGGTTTAAAACAGGCAGAAAATCTTAAATCACTCCATTTCATTCTTACCCATCAATTAAACACCAAATTTTACTATTTGATCACCTTATCTCCCATTTTTTGCACACCTATAAGTTACCAGTTTATTGAATGTAATTTTACACAGAAATTCTTAAAAGTTTCAAAAATAAGCTTAATTTTCTATTAATATTCCCAAAACATAGTATTCTCTTTCTCAATCCTTATTCTAAGGTGTTTAATTCTCTGGTCACACATTAATACCAAGTAATCTCAACTTCAACATTTTGGTATTCCTAAATTTCTCCATTTGAATTCCTCCTGAGTTAGCCCAGATTTTGCTCCTTGGCTGAACCACCTAAATGCTTTCAGCCTCAGTGTTACCTCCCTGCACCAAGCCAAAGTCCCTTCAGAATAATGCTAGGAAATATCTCTTCACTAAGAATGTAATATATTATCACGTACCTGCTTAAGATGTCCTTTGTCAAAAGGCGACATGCCACTACTGAATGCTTACATGTATGTACAGTCAACTTTCTTAGTAATCAAAGAAACAAGCATTAGAATACTATCATTTCCCCCGATATAATTAAGAAAATGCTTCTAGTAAGTATGAACCAAACCTAGCCAAAACTAGTAAGTTGTCTCAGACTTCTAATTGTATTTAAAAAGCAAACATACACATTATGTTCTTTATGAATGGGAATTTGGTTTTACATATAAAAGTAACTCGGTATCATAAACAAATCTAGTATAACTGTACTTTCAACAATGCAAACATTTCAAGTAAGACTACTGTCTCCATTGTTTTCAGTAGAGAAGATTTACAAACAGTAAGCTGGTTAAGTAATTTACAATCATCTATTTTCTTATGTGAAAATAAAATCATTTAAATAGTGGTTAAGATATACGGCATCATCAAAAAAGGATGGTATATAAAACTATAATAGATTAAAAGAGAGTTTAACCAAGTTATGCAAATAATTCAGTAAGGATGGTAAAATGTAGAGGCAGTATTTCCCTACAATTAGAAAAATTTTGTGTCAGTTCATTACATTTTTAAAGAGAACTTGGAGGGTATTAGGTTTTCTAAAAAAATAAAATAAAATGACCATTACTCAGACTCTCTCTCCCAAGCTTTGTTCTCCACATGCAAACTGCCATGCATCCTTTGTGCAGCTTTTTCTCTAAGTCAATCCTACCCTCAATAAATGTACTTTCTCCTTTTCCAATCTGGATTCCTTTTATATCTTTTCCTCTTCAGGCTGCTAAGGCTACGACTTTCAAAACTATGTTGAATGATAGTGATAAGTGGACTCATCTTATTCCTGAATTTAAAGGAAATGCTTTCAGTTTTTCACCACTGAGGATAACGTTTGATCTGAATTGGTCATATATGGCCTTTATTATGCTAAGGTATGTTCCTTCAATGCCTACTTTCTGGTGAGTTTTTATCATAAATGGGTGTTTAATTTTGTAAAAGGCTTTCTCTGCATCTACTGAGATGATCATGTGATTTTTATATTTCAGTTTGTTAATATGGTGAATCATATTGACTGATTTGTGTATACTGAAGAATCCTTGCAGCCCTGGATAAAGCCCACCATTGGATTCTGTTTGCTAGCATTTAGCTGACTTGTTCATCTATGTGTATCAGTAATTGGCTTGTAATTTCCTTTATTGTGGCATCTTTTTCTGATTTTGGTAACAGGGTGACACAATAGAGGACTTAAAATATCCCACTCACACCAATGGACAGATGATCCAGACAGAAAATCAGTAAGAAAACCCAAGTTTTAACTGATACAATGGATCAGTTAGACCTAATTGATATCTAGAGGGTATTTCATCCACAAAAAAATAGACTTCACTTTTTTCTCAAGTGCACATGGAACATTCTCCAGGATAGATCACATCCTGGGCTAGAAATCAAACTCTTGGTTAAATTTTTAAAAGTTGAAATCATTTCAAGCATCTTTTCTGATAAGGCTATAAGATTAGTTATCAACTACATAAAAAGTACTATAAAAACACAAACACATGGAGGTTAAACAGGCTTCTGAATAACCAACAGATCACTAAAGAAATCAAAAAGGAAATCAAAATACGTCTAGAAACAAATGACAATGAAAGCAGAACTCAAAATCTATTGGACGCAATAAAAGCAGTGCTAAGAGGGAAATTTATAGATATACAAGCCTACCTCAAGAAAAAAAGACATCAAATAAACAACTAATGTTACACCAAAAGTCAACTAGAAAAAGAACAAAGCTAGTAGAAGGAAAGAAATCACAATGATCAGAAGAAACAAATGAAAAAGAAATGGAGACTACAGCAAAATTCATTGCAAAGCTGGTTCTGTGAAAAGATAAAACTGATGATCCCATCAAGAACAAAAGGGGGAAGACTCAAATCAACAAAATGAAAAAGGAAAAGTTATAACAGACAACAAAGAAATACAAAGGGTCATAAGAGAATAGTATGAGCAATTACATGCCAATAAAACGGGCAAGGTGGAAGAAACGGAACCAATTCTTGGAAAAGTATAACCTTCCAAACCTGAACCAAGAAGAAACAGAAAATATGAACAGACCAATCACAAGCATGCAAATTGAAACTGTAATAAAAAATCTTCCAACAAACAAAAGCCCACGGCCAGATGGCTTCACAGGCAAATTCTATCTAAAGTTTAGAGAACCCCTATCCTGCTCAAACTCTTCCAGAAAACTGCAGAGGAAGAATGTAATTTTAATCCAAATCCACATGAAAAGTTTTATGCCTATAATTTAAATGTTCTGAATTCTGACAGGATTCTCTATAAAAGAGCAGTCTGTAATTCAGGAAACCTTGGTGTATGTTTGAATCACTAACAATTTCCACTTTTATGATAGTATATCTAAGATTTAAGATCTTCAGCAATCCATGGCGACAGAAAGTTAAGTGGTTATCTGAAATACGGGATGGAGTTGGGGAATGAATTAAACGGCACAAAGGGATCTTACTCGGGCAACAAAAACCCTAAAAGGACGTGTGGCAATGGCTGTAACAGCAATCTGCTTATAACTGAGCAAATTCTATGGTATATACAACATATACCAATAAAGATGTTCTTATACAGTAAATTGTCTGAACTGTCAAATAATCTTCAAAGTTGCTAAGATTACATTTAATATTGCCACTAGTGCCTCCAAAGAACAAAAGCAGCTGAATGTTCAATAAGGCAGTATTCCTGGCCCTTATTCCTAAATGGAGACATGCTACTAGACAATGAGCCACAGACAGTGATTACCAGGTGAAAAACAACAGGGCTGGATATGGCTTTTCAAAATTTCACTTCAAGGAAAGAAATGTAATCACAGAAAGGTCTCTGAAATAAAGATTAATAGGCTTCCCTGCTGGCTCAGATAGTAAAGAATCTGCCTGCAATGCAGGAGGCCTGAGTTCGATCCCTGCATCAGGAAGATCCTCTGGAGACGGGAACTGCTACCCATTCCAGTATTCTTGCCTAAAGAATTCCATGGATACAGCAGCCCAGTGGGCAATAGTCCATGAGGTTGCAGAGTCAGACGTAACTGAGCGACTAACACTTTCACTTTTCCGTGGGAACCAGTATCAAATGGGCATTTAAGGTAGAAATTTGTAGTCAGTCACCCCTCAAATGAAATTTTATAATTCAGAGTCAGGGATTTTACCTTCAAGTGCCAAAAGATTTCAGAGTCCAGATTTCCCAGTCAGACCCATTCCAAGTATTTTATCCTGCTTGGTATTTCAGTGAACACAATTCATACAGCTTAGCTATTAAGAGATCAACAAATGCAAAGATTTCCTGGTATAGTGGATCAGAACACAAAAGCCAGCCAGTCAGGCCTGTATCTGTCCCTCAGGAAGTATAAAAATGCACCTGGGGATTTGAGTCATGGACTAAGAACTGGAAACCTACAGAACTGGGGACATAAATATGTAATATGTATAAAATAATCCATATAAATAGGAGGTAACATTTCACTCAGAATAGGGGCTGACTAATTCAGAGAGGTTAAGAACGGCCTTCTCTTAATGAGATGCACTTGAAATTTAGAAAGCTATATCTGATTCCTAAATTCAGCATACTCTAACCATGAATCCTTGTGAGGGAAAGGAGATATATTACTTTGTAGAGTGAGCAAATGTTTTATCTCCACAGCAAAGAAGAACAAAATGCTGTAAGAGGAAAAAAAAG
The DNA here is from genome assembly GCA_917880005.1 of Nanger dama. Taxonomy (NCBI): domain Eukaryota; kingdom Metazoa; phylum Chordata; class Mammalia; order Artiodactyla; family Bovidae; genus Nanger; species Nanger dama. The sequence goes on along the minus strand of CAKJTW010000044.1, from coordinate 1,413,429 downwards.
GAGCAATATTACACTGCACTAAGGAATTAGCAGTTATAAATTTCCTGATGAAAGCAGACATAAACAAATAAATGGTCCAGGGAGCCTGACTACATCCTGGGACTCCTCAGAAAGAAGAGTTCTCAAACTTTTGAAAAGGGTGGACTTTGAAATGATTAAACTACGTAGATATGTAAAGCTTCCTTAAATCAAAAGATCTGATGGTCAGACTTGGCCAAATAACATACAAAAAATGAGAAGTCACAGAACAATGCTATAGTATTAGTTCCCGTTCACCTGGTAAAACAGACCCTTCACAGGAAAAAAAAAATCCACAAAAGTCTAACGTGAGAAACACAAGTAAGTGGAAACTATTAATCCACAAAGCAATGCCACTTAAACCAGAGGAAAACAATTTTTCCATTTTGGAAAGTGTTTATCAAAGGGGAAAAAGAGACATCAAAGATGGTACTAAGAAATTATCACTGTAGCAATTATTGAACTGTGGTGTTGGAGAAGACTCTGGAGAGTCCCTTGGACTGCAAGGAGATCCACCAGTCAATCCTAAAGGAAATCAGTCCTGAATATTCATTGGAAGGACTGACACTGAAGCTGAAACTCCAATACTTTGGCCACTTGATGTGAAGAACTGACTTATTAGAAAAGACCCTGATGCTGGGAAAGATTGAAGGCAGGAGGAGAAGGGGACGACAGAGGATGAGATGGTTGGATGGCATTACTGACTCAATAGTCATAAGTTTGAGTGGACTCCAGGAGTTAGTGACGGACAGGTAAGCCTGGTGTGCTGCAATCCACGGGGTCGCAAAGTATCAAGACATGACTGAGAGACTAAACTGAATTGGTAATCAATACTGCTTATTATGTTATTAGAAAGCAACATAACAAAACATTTCAGAAATTACTAATTTTTATACCCTGCATACCCAAACTGAATCCTCATCCTAATAAATTTAAAATACCTAACATACAATATCTTAAAAATGCAGAATATTCATAATAGCATAGCAAACGGGAAAAAAAAAAACACAAGTACAAAGAAAAAGTAAATCATGAAGGGACCATCATTTATTCATTACAAATGATATTGAGGATTATGTAATAAAATGAAGGAACATTAATGATATACATAAGTAGAACAGTTTAAAAACATGATTACAACTACGTTTTCAAAGAAAAGCAAATGGGTAAAATGAAAGAAAAAAAAATGCCACTATGGTTGAAACATGGCTATTTAAAATCTGTGGTTTACTTTCTTGGCTATCACTCATATGCTTTGCATTTTTATAATGAAAAAGAAAACATATCAATTGTTTAAATGTCTTCACCCACTTACATGTATAGCAGACTTCACCAAGACCCTTATTGCCAAATTCACCTGACTGTCTACCCTGTAATGTTTACCTCATCTACTCTCCTTATAATACCTTTCCCTTCACCACATTCTATAGTACCAACACTCCCCTACTGGCTCCACCTTGTTTTCATCTTTGAAAGTGGTTCTCTAAGAGACTAGCAGACTTTTTTCTTTTAAAGGGAAAGATAATAAATATTGTAGGCCTTGCCTGCCATTCCATCTGTCATGAATACTCCCATCTGCCACTATACTGTCAACAATATCCACAGGCCATATGTAAATAAATGGATATGGCTCTGTGCTAACAAAATTTTGTTTATAAAAACAGGCAATAAATGAGTCAGATACTTTATCAACTCTTGCTATAAACTAATTCTAGTACTATTTAGATGAAACTAGCACTTAAAACTTAGAAAATTAGATTACTTTACTTGCAGATCATAATTATGATTTAAATAATACTATATAGGAACTTGCAAGAGTATCTAAACTACTAAAGGGCCAAAAAATTCTTGGTTAAAAATCAATTATGCACACTTATTCACGTAAAAATATTCTTACTCTGGGGGACAGCTGAGGACAATAACCAGATTCCACTGCCTGAAATCAATTCTACTGTCCTGCAATCAAGTCCAGGCAATTACTGGAGAATGCTGGGAAAAGAATTCAGTAGGGGAGGATTTTTCCTTTGAAATGACCATAAACAAGCCTAATTAATCTGAGTTGCAGGGTTATACTCTGAAATAGAAATAAAGAAAATCTAGAAGAAAACTCATCTATAAACTTCTTTCCTCTCTTAGTTTCTGAAAAGTACATATTAAACCCTTTGAACTTAGGTCATTCAAATCTTAAACTTAAGAAAGGAAAAATAAAGTTATTTGATAAAAATTAATTACAATTTTCTAAAAATCTAAGCAACACAAAAAGACACTGTAAATAAATCTACAGAACACTGACAAATCATGAGTTAATAATAGTTTTTGTTACATTGTCAGATGATTCAAACAAATGGGCAACAAAATATGAGGAAAGAAAACAAAAAATAACTAGTAAATAAGCCTGGGAAAATATTTAGCTTCTCATCTGCTAATGGATGTGATATGTATTTCTAATTTAATAGAAATAATTATATGTAATTGACATAATTAATGCAGATGAAAGTGTACCTGGCACTATACTTTCTCATGGCCATGAAGACTAATAATTCATAATATAATTTAGAATATGAATCTTAACTTCAAATTCCTTGATTTATTTTCACATCTGCATATCCAAGGAAATGGTCCTATCTAATGTTTTACAAAAAGCAAATCACTGAAACTTCATTTCAAACTATCAGCAGAAAAGATAAAGCTCTCACAGAAAGGAATTCTAAAACATAATAGCAGGATATTCAGCAACTATTTATAATGAAATACTTTTCTTATGTTAAGGTGAAAAGCAGTACAAGTTAAATATGAATAAAACTACCTAAAAAGCAAAGACTACATTGTCTAGAAAGTAACTCATGACAAAAGTCTTTGAGGGTGAGAGCATTAAGGTACTGCTTTACATTTTAAAACTTTCTCTATGTGTTTATATTTGTATGAAGCCTTTAAGGAAAAGAAATTGAATATATCCCAAATAATTAAATGACCTCCAAACATCCTACCCTTTAATTAGTTGTTTAATCCTGATCCTGATTTCATTAGCTATATAACCTGTTTTTATTTTTCTCTTGAAATCAGCTACCTTGGTGTTCCAATACTGCTTTAACCACCTCTTGGTGTCTCAGCTAAGAATGCCTGTCTCAGTTCTGCCTGGAAATCCACCACAGGTACTTGCTGTTGCTGAGATCGCCTCAGGTACACGTGACACCTAAGACAAGAGCACAAAACACATAAATGAAAAGACATTTCCCTATATAGTTAACAATGCAAGCATGAAAAGACCCTTACATTTAATCCTCAGGGTTCAGAGCATACCATTACATTATGAACAAATTATAAGAGACTCTCTGCACATAGGAATGTATAAGAACTGATGGATACTTATCCTCTTTGGTGATATTACCAAGGAACTTATAGGAAAAAAAAAAAGAGCTCCTTTGGTTTAAAATGCCCTATAAAAGAACCAAGAATATAATAACCATTTCTAATCTGGAAACAACTCTTTAACCCCTAGGGAGGTAGGGTATTGGTTAAGCATTTCCAATGAGACATTTTAAGATAGTTATTTATGCTGACAAGAAGTTACTAACTGAAACGAACTTCCAAGCTACTTAGGCTCTCAGACTATGTAAATCTACCATCTTTAGTTACCAGGGAATTCTAGAAAAATACTCAACATATTCCTACCTATGAGTAGGACTCTGCTAAGTCGCTTCAGTCGTGTCCAACTCTGTGTGGCCCCATAGATGGCAGCCCATGAGGCTCCCCCGTCCCTGGGATTCTCCAGGCAAGAACACTGGAGTGGGTTGCCATTTCCTTCTCCAATGCATGAAAGTGAAATGTGAAAGTGAAGTCGCTCAGTTGTGTCCAACTCTTAGCGACCCCATGGACTGCGGCCCACCAGGCTCCTCCGTCCATGGGATTTCCCAGGCAAGAGGGCTGGAGTGGGGTGCCATTGACTTCTCCTGAGTACAGACAACTACACAGGTTGCTGGCTAACAAGACAAGCATAAATAAATCACCAGGAAACAAACTGCCCTCATTATAAGTATGTACTTGCATGCTAAGTCACTTTAGTTGTATCCAATTTTTGTGACCCTGTGGACCTTAGCCCGCCAGGCTCCTCTGTTCATGGGATTCTCCAGGCAAGAATACTGCAGTGGGTTGCTGTGTCCTCCTCCAAGGGATCTTCCCAGGGATGGAACCCATTTCTCTTACTTCCTGCACTAGCAAGCAGTTGATAAGTACATATGTATGAACATATTCAGTAACAGCTAGAATTGAAAATGGGACTGTGATAAATGTTTTTCCACTATCTCAATACTTTTAAAGTAAGATTTTTAACTGCAGTTCATGGGGTCACAAAGAGTGGGACATGACTAAGCAATTGAACAACAACATAAAGAATTAGGCTGGACTTTGTCCATGATTCCTAGGAGGTAATCTCTAATCCTTTGAGTTTAACCAGTGATAGGAGTGTCTTTGTTATTCATGGTGGGCCTCTGGGATCACACCAGAGTTAAAGCTAACTAGATGGCTCAGGTTAAAACCTGGGCTTAGAGAACAGAGTATGTATGCTGCTTACCTGTTTCTATAATCCACCTATTATCAAAGTGGACAAAGGTGATTCGGGAAATTATATTGTTTTTCCAACTCAAAATTACCCTCAGATTCTAGTTCAGCACCTCCTAGTATTTATACATAACATATACAACAGACATCAGGAAAATGAAGTTGTCTCTTCTTCAAAAGCAATGAAGTATTTCCATAGATATGGACAAATGAATGAAACCTAAAGCAGGCTTTTAGAAGATTAGCACATGGCCACCTGTTATACTGATGATTCACACTGATGTTACACTGGATAAAGGCTCTAATAAAACATAACAAGTGTAATAGAACCTTCACTCACTAACGAAGATCCTCTCCCAAGAAATCTCCTCCACCCATACCTCTGCCACAATCTCTAATCTACCTCAAGTTATTTCTAGAGATTCTGGGGAGGAAATAAATGGCATTACCATGTAAAAGAAAACAGGCATAGTCACTTAAAGTGAATATTTAGTAAAGTGAATTTAATAAAGGAAAGAATAATGAACTCTGAAGAATAAGTAAAGTAAAACAGACATGGGAAAATAGAGAAATCTTTTGCCCTGCCAATAATTTTAAATATGCAAAATACTGAAATTTTCCCACATATTAAATGAGCAAATAACAAAAATAAGACACAAAATGCTACCCATGTAAAAACTTCATATTTGTAAAAACTTTATATTTGAAGAAGTGAAATAAAATACAAATAAATATTAATAACAGTTGACCCTTAAATAAGAGTTTGAATTGTACGGGTCTACTTATATATGTTTTTTCCCCCAATAAATATATTGGGGATTTTTTTTGAAATTTTTGACAATTTGAAAAACTTGCAGACAAACCAGAGTCTAGAAACATCAAAAAAGAAAGTTAGGTATGTCATGAACATGTAAAATATACGTAGACATACATTTAACATAAAAATGTTGTTCAGTCAACTGTCTATATTATCAGTAATGCTAGTCAACAAGAGGCCATTTACAGTTCAATTTGGGGGACTCAAAAGATATATGGGGATTTTTCCCTATGCGGGGGACTGCAACCTAACTCCCTCCTTATTCAAGAGACAACTGTAATATTAATTTTCAGACTGACTGCTCCTTTATTCACTGCAATAACTAAGAAATGCAAACAATGTAAATATCCATTAGTAAGATAATGATAAAGGTTATTATAGAATGCCTGACATGGAAAGACTCCCCAGACATACTGTTACACAATAAATCTTCTGTATATAAACAAACATGCCTACACACACACACACACACACACACACACACACACACACACACACTCACTCCATATGTGTATACATGAATGCATATTAAAAGGTCTGAAATGATAAGAGATCAAACTACCTGAGAATTTATCTCTGGGGAGACAAAGGGAGGGGAATGGACTGGTGATACTTGATACTCACTGTGTATCTTGAAATTATATGTTTTATGAGAAAATTATATTCATGTATTAGTAATAGCAATACAATTTGAAAAATAACAGCTTTAGGAAAGAAAAACAATTTTACCACTGATAACTATCAAGATTTGTGGTAATAACAAAATGCACAAGACCCAATGTAGATTCAGTATGTATCATGTCATTGTTATTGTTTTGCTGCTAAGTTGTGACTCTTTAGAAATATAGTTAATATAGTTTAATTGTTTTATAGTTAATATAGTTTTAATTGAAATGCTCCTTCTAGAAACACATTCATATCCTAATTAAGAGAAAAATGCATACATTTCAAATGCACTAACTAAAAAATTCTAAAGACTGCAGAGCAAACATGAATACATAAATTTACATCGAAGACAGAACATTTGGCAAGCACAACAAAAGTGTAACAAATAATAAAACAGAAACAACTTTAATATGTTGAAGGAGGTAGAACTTTATGACCATACCATGTTACCTACACATGTATAGATAAAAGCAAATACATGTTTAGTAAAAGTTAGGACAACATGGTTATGGATAATTTAATTGCCTTTTACTATATCAATATAATACGCACAAGTTTCCTTCATTAATTAAATTCATTTAAATTCCCTGAAGCAGCATACTTTGTTCCAATTTGAAAATGCCCTAAATTGGTTCTCAGGGCCTGACTGTACTCACTCCTGGTTGCTCAATGAGGCTGTCCTTCTACGTTTGACTTGGACTTCCACCTCTGGTACGTGCTGTTCTGTAGTCCGTCTCAAGTGTAAACGGTCCCTGAGGTAGAAAGGGGATTTGTTTTACAGAATTCATCAATTTCTGAAATAACCCCTTATTTAAAGATTATACATATATCTAGTAAAATGGAATTTTTAAACTCCACCTAATCTAATTAAAGCAAAGTATGGTGATATATGCCAATTACAAATCAATAAAGCTGACAAAGGTAGAATTAAATATTAGAAGACCTTTATCCATCAATGGTCAGAATCTAGCCCCAAATTACTTTCTCCCTTTAGATTCCCCTTGACAGTGGAAAACCTCAAAGGAAAAATATCAAAAAATTAAGCAAAACTGTATATTTCTACATATACTCACATATACAGATATAACACTATATATTTACAGATATATTTACATACAAATAAATGTACATACCCCTGAAAAATGGCAACAATGATTACAAAAATGATTTGAAAAATATTTTATTATGATAGATCCTTCTGTATAGTGGAATAAAGTATAAAATTTAAATTACAAAGTGTCTATTTAAACAATCTCTTGTGTGAATGCTTCCTTCTTAGGATTTGAGAAACAAATTTTTAAAATGCTTAAGAAAAAAAAAAACCATAGCCACTGACAGTATAATCTGCAGAGTAGCTCACAAAATGGCTGCTCAAAGGATCTGAACAGGAAATCTGTTCAGTACTTGGGTCACAGACTAGAAACTACAGGAACTGAAATTTTAAAATGTCAACTCAAAACAGAGATAAGGAAAGGCATTTTACACCAGTAGTATTTCCAAGGCAGATTACAATGGACACATTCCAAAAGATAATTTCCTGAACCCATGCTATTTTAGGTTTCATATTAGATTATGCAAAATAAACAAAAGAGTTTACCAATAACCCCAGATTTGCTTCAAAAACTTTAATGTTCTAATCAAGCAGTAGAAAAGATCATTTAAAAAAATACCTTTGCTAATCTCAACCTTTGGACCTTTGAGTAGGTAATGCTTTCTTATATAATGACACCTAAAGTACCTAATGGAGACAGAAATCCATAGGATTCCACCAAAAGTGAAAAATCTTTGCTTCCAAAGAAAAACAATTAGAAACATGGGAGAAAATGTACGCAAATTATATATGCGATGAAAGTCTTTTATACAGAATATATTTAGTATTAACATTAGTCGCTCAGTCGTGTCCGACTTTTTGTGACCCCATGGACTACATGTAGCCCACCAGGCTCCTCTGTCCATAGGATTCTCTAGGCAAAAATACTGGAGTGGGCCGCCATTTCCTCCTCCAGATATAAAGAACTCTAATTTAAGAACTCTTAAACTCAATAATATAGAAATAAAACAATTTTAAAATGAGTAAGGGGGGCTTCCCTGATGGCTTAGTGGTAAAGAATCCACCTGCCAAAGCAGAAGACACAAGTTTCATACTTGGTATGGGAAGGTCTCACACATAGACCATGAAGCTGCTAAATCCCTATACCACAACTTTTGAGCCTGTGCTTTAGAGCTCAGAACAGAAAAAACTGAAGCCCACGTGCCCTAGAGCCAGCCTGCACAGCAAGAGAAGCCACAGAAAGAGAATACCTTGCACTGCAACTGAAGAAAACAGCCCCAGCTCACAACTAGAGAAAAGCCTGGGCAACAGGGAAGACTCAGCACAGCTATGACATAAATACATTACAAAAACCAAAATGAGTAGAAATTTCAAGATCACTTTCCAAATGCATAGAAATTTCCCTTAACAGAAGAAAGGATGCTCAATATGAGGGTCATTAGGAAAACACAAATCAAAACCACAAACACCACTTCACACCACAGGAGTAGGATGTGGAGAAACTGGGCATTGGGAGATTGTGTTCACCTATGGCTGATTCGTGTCAATGTATGGCAAAACAAATACAGTATATTAATTTAAAAATAAATAAATAAATTTTAAAAAAAAGAAAAAGAAAAATGACACAACTCTGGTACTTCTTAAAAATGTTGAGCATATTAACATGTGACCCAGTATTTCCACTCCAAGCTTGCAGTGAAATAAAAACTCAAACTGGAACATGAAAGTTCCTAGCAGTGTTAGTTGTAATACCCAAAAATAGAAATAACCCAAAGTATAAATGAATGCATAAACAAAATATGGTGTGGTATGGTATATCCATACAATGGAACGTCATTCAGTCATTAAAAAGGATGAAATACTGATACACAAGATGGTAGTTTCAAACATATTTACTAATACATTACTACAGTAAAAGGAATTATAAACCTCTGCTTTGCTGTAAACTTCTGCTTTGTCACAGACCACCCATTATGCTTAATCGAAGCTTAACCAAGAATACCCCATTATCCATCCCACCCCTCAGAAAAAATCTTCAGTTCCTTTATGTAACCTGAAGGTCTGTGTTCAATTGAGAAAACAATCAGTATATCAAGATATCTTTTTCAATTTTCAAAGATTTTTAAAGCTACTTGCAAAATCAGTGATGAGCAGCTTTATTTTGAACTTCACTTTAAATACACGTATGTACATTTGTAATGTCCCTAACTGCATTTCTAACCCAGAAGCCAACATTTCAGAAAATTCAGCATTTAAATTAAGAAAAAAAAAAAGTTACATGTACACAATGGTAATTTTTCACTCCAAAATCCCTTTCATTAAAAAATTAATACTAATCTGGAAATATGGGCTTCTCAGATGGCTCCATGGTAAAGAAGTCACCTGCCAAGCAGGAGACTCCAGTCCAACCCCTGAGAAGATCCCCAGGAGAAGAAAATGGCAACTCACTCCAGTATTCTTGCCTAATAAATCCCATGGACAGAGAAGCCTAGCTATCATCCATGGAGTCCCAAAATGTCAAGACACGAGTTAGCAACTAAAACAACAAATTTGAAAATATAACAAAAAAGCAAAAGATAATGAAATATGATAGGGTTTTTTTCCTAATATTCTATCAAATATTTAGGATTCCTTACCCGGCCCCCCACCTCAAAAAAGTAATAACTCAATGACTAAGACCTCAAGAATGAGAAATAAAAATTAAAAAACACAAAGATAATGTGAGGTAATCCCAGGGTGTGATCTCCCCACTAACATGAAAATCAGTGTCTCTAAAAACAAAACCTTTAGAATCAAAGAGAATTCTGAGCCAGCCAGCACCCAGGAACCAGAAAATAAAACTTCTTTGCCTACTCTTATTAGTGAAGGATGATGCCTTAACCATCAACAACTCATGTTCAAAGTACCTTGCCTTAGAAAGCAACACACAGTCCTTGCTCTAAACTTCAGACAGGGCTCATATTCCTTTCCCATTCTCAAAAAGCTGTGGTACTATGCCAAATAGTCACAAGGCAGGACAGAGACCTTCAAACTTCAGGTCTTTCCACAGAGTCCGCCATATTGAGGTCCTAAGTCAGAGGGCAAGACTACAAAATGGCGGACCAGGATGATGCATTCTCATCTCGCAAAGGGCCAAAAGATCAGATGTTCATATTTGAAGCAGTATCTTCCTACAAGCAGAAAAAAAAAAAAAAGATGCAAATCATAAGTATCACAAAATACCAGAGTCCTATTTTTCGAGCTACTAGAAAATAATTCCAGAACAAAGCTTCCAAAGCTTAATTTACATTTCCTTTAATTACATTCTAACTGGGCACACAAGCAGAGGTACTGTTTGTGATAAATGAGTGAAAAAGGCAAGCACATCAAAATTCTGCAAGGAAAATCCTTTAAAAAGTCCCACAAAATCAAAGTATGGGAATAGTAATACAATAATCATGGTACTTTGTTAACTACCCCTTCTCCGTGAATATTCATAGCAGCTCCAAAAAAAAAAAAATGGAATAAAAATAATAATTAAAAAATAAGAGGAAATGTATATGTACACACATAGCTGAGCAATTGAGCAACTGTGAAGTTGCAGTACAGCAGAAACTAACACAATATTGTAAAGCAAATATATTCCAATTTTTTTTTAAGTCCAATTAAGGGCAAGAATTCACTAATTCCAGATACACCTAGGACTCACGTTCTACATTTTCTCTGCTTTTCTCCTTGAACAAACAACTCATAGACCTCAGTTCCTAAGAGCCTTGACTGCCTGATTTAAGGAAATTATAAAGGTAACACACCAATGGATTATCTAGCAATCAAGAAATAGGACAGACAGGTAAGGGAAATGTAGCTATGGAATTATGTAATCTGGAAAACTGAAATCACAGATTAAAGGGATCAGAGTTGTCTAAAAGGCTAACTGAATCCACTTAATACAGCAAACAATTAAGACTGCTCACAGTACCACCTAAGGCAAATGAACAAAACTGTAAAAGCTCCTGCACCAGTGATGGAGGCTGTCTTTTAAGTAGCGTAGTGAATCCTGGAATGCACTCACCTCTCTTGGCCTCCAAGCCCGAAACTCTCCCTTAAACAGGCAGGAACAGGATGGAAAAATTGTGCAACTCTCTGGCCTACCTGCTCCACTCCATCATGGCACTAAAGGGAAGGGGTGACTTACAATGCAGAGGCTGAGCAAACCTGTGTCCTTCCTCCCCCAAGCCCACTCCAGCAGAGCAAGGACAGGGCACGTAGACGTAGGGGGTGGCGGGCTACCCCGCACAGCGGAAGCTGCACAAATCCCTCCCCCAGTGCACAACAGAGGTGGTGTCATCACTGACGCGCCTGAGCACCCCGAGCCCACACCTTCCCTACCGCAGCACGCACCCCCCAACTGCCTCGTCTGCCTCTCCCGCTTTGTGCACGGCTTTACGGAGGGCGCGGCCGACTTCCCGCCTGGAGGCCACAGGGCCGTCCCTCCCCCACTGCGGCAACACGGGGAGGGCCGCGCCCCTACTCCACGCCTGCGCAGAGCCGCACAGCTGCAGTGGCCGCCATCTTCGCAGAGCCGCACAAAGGTTGTGACGCCACACCCACCCCCCACGCTCGTGAGCTGGCCTTCAAAACTCTCATTCCAAACGCAGGGAAAATGCATGCGAACGAGGGCCGCCTCTGGCTGTCACATCCCAGAATCTGGCAGGTCCCCCACAAGATGCATTAGATGGGCTGTGAATACCACATCCCTCCTCTTAAACCAAGCTCACAAATGTGAGCTATTTAAAGGAATCAAATATAAGGACCGGACATTTTTGCAGCCACCCCTTCAATTTAGGGACAGAGTAGTTTTGCTGCACTATTCAAACTCTAAGAGCACTGCTGGTCACGAGAACACTGAACAGTTCTCCCTTTTTTTCAAACAGACGGCCGCCCCCACCCGCTCACCTATTGCAGCATGCCTCAAGACTGCGTTATCGTGCCCCCACCGCCACTCTGTGGCCCGACCGTTGCCGGCACCCCACCACCTCCACATACCGAGGCCACAGAGGGACCCCACCATGCTCCCGTGGCCCCCTTCACCCTCACGGGCAGCGCGGTCTCTTGGCCGCCAAATGGCCGCCACCGCGGTCACTCTGTTGCCCCCTCCTCCTCACTGCTGCGGGGACCGCCACAACCACTCCCTCCCGCTGCTGCCACACAGGAGCGCCTCCGTGGACACGGCACCTGCTGCCGCCTCACGGCCGCTGTGGACAACGCTGGCCCCGCCCTCCCCGACTGTCGCATCGTGGCCAACCGCGGTCGCGGCCTCAACCACAGGAACAAAGAATCAGAGAATCTGAGGGGGCGCAACATGACGGTGCAGATACCCCCAAGACCTGACAAGCCACGGTCAGGAGAGTCACTCCAGCCTCAAGCCTCCAGAAGTTGTTCTATCCGGCCACCGAACAAAGAACTTGAGAGCCCAGATCCCCAGTAAATACCGAAACACTTCTAGTTCTGAAAGCTCAGGATGATCTTAAAAAAAAAAAAAAAAAAATGTTGCCCACCACACGGCTGACCTGGCCCGCTCCATCGCGCTGCTGGCCGCTCCTCAGAACACAACGTCACGCATCTCCGGCTGGCAGACCGGGCTACGCTCCTCCGCCGCCACGGCACCCCTCCGCAGACTCCGCCTGCACATGCGCGGCAAGCCGTCCCGCGCCTAGCGACCGGACTCTGCCGCGCCTGCGCAGTCTGTTTGCCGCAGTGGCGAGGCGCTGCGGCACTGCAGGCAATGCGCGCCCTCCCAGGCAGGGAAACCGGGGATGGTTTCTACCCAACCTCGGTGGTCAAAGTCCTGCGGCCTTTGGGGTGGGGGAGCTCTAGGGACCACCACGAGCCGGCAGTTAATGGCTCTTGGAATCACACCAAATGTTAACAGTTGTACTTCGACCCAGAGTGGTACCTCCCAGTGGAGTGAGAATTGGGTATTTCCTTTTTGTGAACATTCAAAAGTCCGTACCTTATTCAGGTTTCCTCAGGTTTTCCACTGGTGACTTTATCCTGTTGCAAGGTAACACAGATATTATGTTACATTTACATGTTTTATATACACATATAAAGCAAGTCATGATTTTGTTAAACTCTTCTTTGTTGTGACATTTTAATCTTTTTACCATGTTTGTATTTTTACAGTGATTACTTTCAGAATTAAAGTATTATTAAGATAAAACAAAATTAAACTTAATTCTAAGCTCTAATGTACTTGCTGTCAATTTCCTTGACCTATCTTCACCCTTTTCTAGCCTGCTCTTTCTGCCAGTCTGCCCAGACTCCTAATTTTGTGGCTGCTCAATATTACCTGGTGGCTAAGATGGTAAAGAATCTGCCTGCTATGCTGGAGACCTGGGTTTGATCCGTGGGTTGAGAGGTTCCCTTGGAGGAGGGCATACAATCCACTCCAGTATTCTTGCCTGGAGAATCCCTTGGACAGAGAGCCTAGCGGGATACAGTCCATGGGAGTCACAAAGAGTCAGACATGAGCAACAAAGTACTATAGTTAAGAACCTGGCTTTGGATGGCGGGAAATGCATGATAGGATCCAGACATTACAAGTGATACAGAGAGAGTGGCCATTTTGGCTCACTCATTTATTGAAAGAGAATATTTAAAATCAGTTTGTAAGGGTGAGCATATTCTGCAGTTAGCAAGTGAATATACAGAAAAGGAGACTTCCCAGCAAAGTGATGTTGACCAACCATTCCTTTTTTAAAAATATAGGCGTCACAATTCAAACACTCAGAGATAGGAGTTTAAAACACATCAAATCTAGACTATAATTATTCTCTATGCAACTGAAGCTGGAGTCTGCAAAAGTGATCAGAGCTCCTACATCACACAATATACAAAAATTAACTCAAAACGGATATGGATGAAAGTTCTTTTGTAAGAGTAAAATGCAAATCTCTTAGGAGAAAACGAAGACGTAAATCTGTGTGATTCTGACTGAAGGAATGGTTTCTTAGATACACGAATGCAGAAGCAACCAAAATAAATAAATAAATTGACTTCATCACAAGTACGTTGTTTTTCTTGAAAGATCACTGTTAAAAAAATGAAAACACAGCCAGCATAATAGTGAAAAATTTGCAAATCACAATGCTATCTGATAAAGGAAGACTTACAATTCAAAACTAAAAAGACAAAAAAATTAACGGGCAAAGGATTTGAATTTGATAATTCACCCCAAACTGGCGAACAAATGGCCAATCACCACATGAAAGGATGCTCCGCATCATTAATTCTTAGAGTAATGCAAATGAATGGCCCCTTGAAATACGAATTCACACTCACTAGGAGGGCTATAATCAGAAAGACAATAACAAGTGTTAAGGAGGATGTGGAGAAATTGGAACCTTTCAACACAGCACATAGGAATGTAAAATAGTGTAGTCATTTAGGAAGAGTTTGCTCCTGCTGCTAAGTCGCTTCAGTCGTGTCGACTTAACCATAAAGTTACCGTATGTTCCCTCCTAGAGTTCTATTCCTAAGTATGTAACCCAAAATAAATGAAAACACACATCTGCAAAAAGTTATACATGAATTTTCATAGCAATCCTGCTATAATAGTCAGAAGTGGAAATAACTCAAATGTCTATCAACCAGTGAATGGTTAAGCAAAATATATGGTATGGTATAACTGTACAATAGCATTTGGCCATTAAAAGGAATGAAGTATTGATTCATGCTACAAAATGGATGAACACTGAATATGTTAAGTGAAAGGCTGCATTCTTTTATGTGTCCAGTAAATGAATTGTTCAAAACAGGCAAATCCATAGAGTTGGAAAACTGATTAATGATTGTCAGGAAATGAAAGAAAGAAAAAATGGAGATGGACTGCTAATTGTTAAGTGTTTCTTTACAGAATGATGAAATGTTCTGGATTTGGATAGTTGGGAGGGTCGTAAAACATTGTGAATACATTAGAAAGCACTAAATTGTGCAGTTTTTAAAAGATTTTCTTGTATGTGCAATATAAGTTAATTTCTTTTTAATCCTAATTGAGGGAGATTCTACAAAATACCTGACTAGTAATTGCCAAAACTGTCAAGAGCATCAAAAACAAAGGCTGAGAAACTTTCTGAGTCTTATCATAACCAAGAAGAGCCTTGAGACAGGAGTACTAAATGTAATATATCATCCTGAATGAGATCTTGGACATTATGGACAAACTGAGGACATCTGAATAAACCATAAACTTCTGTTAATAATAATGTATCAATATTGGTTCATTATTGTAATGAACGTACCATACAAATATAACATATTGATAATAGGGAATATATGTATGAGATATAGGGAACTCTCTGTACTACCTTCAAAATATTTAAATATAAAAGTATTCTGAAGTTAAATTTGGTTAAGGGAATAAACCTGATCAGAAAATGATATGCAAAAATATTCTAACATGGTCACCTATAAAGGAGAAGGTGGCTCACATAAAAGGGAAGAAGGGAGACTTCCTACTGAAAAAAAAATCTAATTTGAAAGATTTTTTTCTATAACTTGAATTTATGAACTATATGAAGTAAAAAGTAAAGGGGACATAAAAAGTTTTCAAGGAAACTTGTCTGGCAAAAGACAATAAAGTTAAAATGGAAAACACAAGAGAACTCATTTGCTATATACTTAGATAATGAATTATCATTAATTCTATATCATTAATGAATCATTAATTGTCATTAATTATCACTACAGCCAGAACATATAGAAATCAGTAAGGGAAAGGGAATCTCAAAGAAAAAGTGCAAGGATGCCCAGTCATTATGAAGTATCTTCCAGGTACTTTAACACTAATTCAAATAACCATATAACTTATTTCGAATCTCCATCTATTTTACAGGTTAGGAAATTGAGACACAGAGCAGTAAAAATCGACACTCAAAGTCACACAGCTCATAGGTGGTTGAGCTCAGATTCAAGCTCAGCACCCTGGCTCCAATACCCGTGCTCTTATCCACTACTCTTAACCATCTGTAATGGCCTAACCATCTTGTAGGGGTAATGACTCTGTTCATTATAATTTTAATTCCACAACTGAAGTGCACAAATCCACATATGAGAACCCAAGCAGAAAGCTGGGTAAAAGAGAAAACAACACAATAACCCAAAACTGCCCTCTTATTCTCCTTACTTAAGGCACAGGGAGGGAGGCCTGGCGGGCTGCAGTCCATGGGGTCGCAAACAGTCGGACACGACTGAGCAACTGAACTAAACTGAAGGGGACAACAGAGGATGAAATGGTTGGATGGATGACATCACCGACGCAATGGACGTAAGTTTGAGTAGGCTCCAGGAGTTGATGATGGACAGGGAAGCCTGGTGTGCTGCAGTCCGAGGGGTCATAAAGAATCGGACGAACGAGTGACTGAACTGAACTGAAGGCACTGGGTGGCAGTCTTTCACTGCAGGCATAATTGGTTCACAAGCTCAACAGGAGAGAGAAATCTTTGCTGCAGGGCCCCTCCCCCACCTTGGGAACAGCACGAGGGAGATTCTCCTATTAGCAGCCTTCTTGGAAAGTCCCAGGACCAACTCAGGAAGAAGCTATCGGGGGAAGAAAGTACCTACTTGTTTAGAAACAAAACACACGTAATAAAAAGATACTCTTCCACCCACAGATTCTATATACATTCTCACTATGTCTCCAGATTTGGGGGCAAGAATTCTCTAGATGGCCAAACGACCACATCACATCCCACCTACAACTTATGCATTTTTGTGATACAAAAACTATATGAAGTTCAAATTTCAGTATCTAGGAATAAAATGCATGTAGAACATAGCTGAATAGAAAAACACAGACTTTTCCCAAGTAAGGAAAAATCCAGGTCCCAAACTGCTGTGTATTTCTCCTTTAGCCTTACCCAACTAGAATATTTCACTCACATAGAATATTTCACTTCTGACATTTCCATCATCAAATATGTGTTGGGTTTTCTCTAAACCAAGTAATTATCTGTACACCAGCTGGATGTCTTACAATTTAACTCAATTCTAATATTATCTACCTGGATATATTGTCAGATAACACAGGTCAGAGCCCACAGCTCAGTTCTACAAGACTACTCCTACCGCGCATCAGATGCCAAGTGCAAGGAATACTCCCCAGGTTACCCATAACTTCTGCAGACAAAGAATGTACCCTGCCATAGCAGTAAACAAAGGATGTTGCCACCATCAAGCCATCAACCTCTGCAGCCACCCCCAGCTATGCACCCTGAGGGGATTCAGGATGGAGAAAAACAGGACGTTGACCCTATATGGTTAAGGTGCACATCAAAGGAATGATTTCAATGAGCCCAAACTCCTGCATCTTCCCAAACATAGAAAAAGTGTTAAATTCATTAACTTGAGATATCTGGTTTTTCTCTAATTAACAGCAGACTTTCAATGTTCCCACCACAGGGCTGTGGGGTGGGGGGTTGGTTGGTTGTTTTTTTGCCGAAGCTCCTGAATATCTTGGCTCTTTCTTTGCCTCTGGGAAACAGTCCCTCAGGACTGAGGGATTATTTTATGGGCTTCAGTCCTCAGAAAATCTGCCAAATAAAACTGAATTATCAACTTTTAGGTTGTGCTTTTTTTCCCCCAGTCAACACTTCTGTGGTTTGGAGGCTCCTATGATCTCCTCAATTTATTTGCTAGAGCAACTCACAGAATTTAGGGAACCTTTATCTGCATTTCCTAGTTTATTAAAGGATATGATAAATGATACAGCGGAAGAGCCTGAAGAGATACTTAGGGTGAGATCTGGGAGGACTGGCTGGGGTGTAGCAATGTCCTCCCAGTACACAGATAGTTCACCAGTCTACAACTTTGCCAAATGTCATACTTGGGCAGTTTTTGTGGAGCCTTCCTCATATAGACATGTTCAATTATTAACTCCATTTACAGTCCCTCTCTCCTCTCTAGAGGAGAGAGGGGTGGGCTGAAAAATTACAGGCTTCTAAGCATGGCTTGGTCTTTCTGATGTTCAAGAGTCACCCAGTAGCCCACCCAGTCACCTCATTAGAACAAGAGATGCTCCAAATATTCTTCTCACATAGCAACTTACGAAAGATCTAGGAGCCCTGTATCAAGGATGAAGTCAAAGACAAATATTAGAACCAGAGATATTCTAGTGTTCTTATTGTTCAGTCACTCAGTTGTGTTCAACTCTTTGAGACCCCATGGACTGCAACACACCAGGCTACCCTGTCCTTCACCATCTCCTGGAACTTGCCCAAACGCCTGTCTATCGAGTTGGTGATGCCATCCCACCCATCTTATCCTCTGTCATCCGCCTGCTCTTCCTGCTTTCAATCTTTCCCAGGATCAGGGTCTTTTCCAAGGAGTGAGTTCTTCACATAAGGTGGCCAAAGTGTTGGAGCTTCAGCATCAGTCCTTCCAGTGAATATTCAGGGTTTATTTCCTTTAGGATTGACTGGTTTGATCTCCTTATAGTCCAAGGTACTCTCATGAGTCTTCTCCAACACCATAGTTCAAAATCATCAATTCCTCAGCACTCAGCCTTATTTATAGTCCAGTTTTCACATTCATACATGACTACTGGAAAAACCATAGCTTTGACTAGATGGACCTCTGTTGGCAAAGTAATGTCTCTGCTTTTTAATATGCTGCCTAGGTTAGTCAAAGCTTTTCTTCCAAGGAGGAAGTTTTAATTTCATGGCTGCACTCAACATCCGCAGTGATTTTGGATCCCAAAAGAATAAAGTCTGTCACTGTTTCCACTGTTTCCCCCTCTATTTGCCATGAAGTGATGGGACTGGATGCCATGATCTTAGTTCTTTGAATGCTGAGTTTTAAGACAAGTGTTCTTATTACTTAGGAATTTAAACGGTTTTAGGAGCTCTGTGGCAGGAACTGGGAGCAGAGACTGGCATATAATTTTTTTTCCATTATCTCACAATAGCTTTGTACATTTGCTTACATATTATCTGTGGTTACAACTACAGAGCTGAGCAGTTACAACTAATGGGGTTAAAGGTATACTGCATCTGGTGGCTCAGATGGTAAAGAATCTTCCTGCAAGGCGGGAGGCCTGGGTTCAATCCCTAGGTTGGGATCATCCCTTGGAGAAGGGAATGGTGACTCATTCCAGTATTCTTGCCTGGAAATCCCAAGGACAGAGGTGTCTGGTGGGCTACAGTCCATCAGGTCGAAAAGAGTCACACACTACTGAGGGACTAACATATATCCCCAACATAGGGGCGTAGGGACTTCCCCAGTGATTCAGGTGGTGAAGAACTCCCCTACCAAAGTAGGAGACTCAAGAGACGTGGGTTCCTTCCCTAACTCAGGAAGATCCCCTGGAGAAGAAAATGGAAAACTGCTCCAGTATTCTTGCCTGAGAATTTCATGGACACAGGAGCCTGGCAAGCTACAGTCCATGAGGTCACAAAGGAGTTGGACAGGACTGAGCACACCCGCACACACTCATGCATGCATCCCAACACATGCTTCATTGAATATTTTAAGCTGAAGTGTTGGAGAAAATAGAAGAGGCAGGAAGGTCACTGTGATCTTCTCCCAACCCTCCTCTGAGATAAGTCATAAAAGTCTCCTGTGAAAGGTGCCCATCCTATACCCAGGGGAAAAGATCATTTTTATTTTGAAAGACAAAAGGATGCCAAAAGGAATAAGAAAAATAAGTTTTAACTAACCTCATCCTCTCTGACATTTTTATACAAACTTGGCATTAAAATAATCAAGGTCTGTTTCTATAGGAATTAAGAGTTCTATAGAATTTAGAATTTTCCTTAGGAATGAAGGCTCCTATGTCACATACAACTCACATTAAATAAATTTGTATGGGGAATTCCTCAGTGATTCAGTGGTTAGAACTCCATGTGTTCACTGCTGAGGATCCAGGGTGTGATCCTTGGTTGGGGAACTAGGACCCCACTAGCCACCCAGAGCTGGCAAAAGAAAAAAAGTCATAAATAAATTTGTCTTTGTAAGTTCAATTTTCAAACCCTGCCAGGACAGGGTTGAGGAGAGCTTTTTCCTGCACTAAACAGCAGAAACTATTTGGTCCACAAAGCCAGAAATATTTACTATCTGACTGTGATGGTAATTTTATGTGTCAAATTGACTAGGACATGCTGCTGCTGTTGCTAAATCACTTCAGTTGTGTCTGATTCTGTGCGACCCCAGAGACGGCAGCCCACCAGGCTCCCCTGTCCCTGGGATTCTCCAGGCAAGAACACTGGAGCGGGTTGCCATTTCCTTCTCCAATGCATGAAAGTGAAAAGTGAAAGTGAAGTCATTCAAGTGTGTCTGACTCTTAGTGACCCCATGGCCTGCAGCCTACCAGGCTCCTCCATCCATGGAATTTTCCAGGCTAAAGTACTGGAGTGGGTTGCCATTGCCTTCTCCTGACTAGGATATAGTACTTAGATATTTGGTCAGACATCATCTGTTTGTTGTTGTGGAGATATTCTTCAGATGGGATTAACATTTAAATCAGTAGATTTAGAGCAAAGCAGATTATTCCCATAATGTAGGTAAGTCTCATTCAATCAGTTGAAGGTCTTAAGCAAAAGCAGACTGAGGTCCCCAAAGAAAGACAGCATTCTGCCAGCAGACGGCCTTTAGACTCTTGCTGTACATTCAACACTTCCCTGGGTTCCCAACCTGCTGGCTTACCCTGCAGATTTTGGATTTGCCATTGACTAACATGAGTCAATTTCTAAAAATAAATTTTTATTTGTCCAACAAATTGGCCCTTTAGAGAAAAAAGTTTGCTGATCGTTATCTTAGTCACTTTTATCACAAAAGTTGTCAGGAATTCCTAGTCAGAATAGTGTGATTAACAATCTTCCTTTTACAATATATGTAAATGAAACCATCAGGCTGACATATAGCAACAACATGGATGAAATTTCAGGGCATTATGTGAATGAACTATGGCAGACCACAAAGGACAAATATTATATGATTCTACTTACATGAGATACCTGGAGTAGTCAGATTCATAGAGACATAAAGTAGAATGGTCATTGGTAGGGGCTGGGAATAGGGAGAAATGGGGAACTGTTGTTTAGTGGGTACTGTTTCAGTTATTCAAAATGAAATGAGTTCTGGAGATGTATGGTGGATGGTTGCAGAACAGTGTGACACAGGGCCACTGAGCTGTACATTTAAAATGGTAAGTTTTATTTAACATGAATTTTATCACAGTAAAAAAAAATAGTACAAAGCACTATGATGAGTAAGCAAATTATTAGATTCATGAAAAGAAAGCCCAGACACAAATTTTAAAAAAATTCCCAAAATGTCTATATATTATAGTTTTCCAGGGAAATTATTTGATTCTGTTAATTGCTTTATAAGTTATTTGAAAAATATATTTAAATAATTTTTACATCAACAATAAATTCTGTTGATAATTTAAAATAAGTAAAATATTTCTTTGGTCTCTACTACTGTGGCACCAACCATCATTACTCCATTGGTCCAAACTCGTACTATCAGCAGATTCGTCTCCCCTCCACTGAGACACTGATTCCCAACACCTTCACATTTTCAGCACCACATTCTTACCAGATATCAAGAATCAGATTTCCTGAAAGTTTATGCTGGGCTGTGCTAAGTAACTTCAGTCATGTCTGACTCTTTGCGACTCTGTGGACTATAGCCTGCCAGGTTCCTCTGTCCATGGAATTCTTCAGAAAAGAATACTGGAGTGGGCTTCCATCCCTTCCTCCAGGGGTCTAGTTTATAAGGCACCAAACTTAGCTTCCCAGATCTTGATGCCAAGAGGCATATTAAGCTGCACCTAATTCTTAGAGATGTTTTACACAAAATCATAGAATATAAGTAAATGTATCTTTCAGCAAGTGGTTCATTAATGACACAACTTAGAGTCCACTGATGAGAATCTTGAATGGGAAAAAACAGGAAGAGGGCAAAAGGGAGAAAGAATATAAGCCACAAAGTTTATACTGTATCTTTGCCTTAGTCCCAAAGAGTGAATACCCATAGTATATTTTCTCAAAAGCAAAATGAGCTTTCTAACACCTAACCTTATTTGGGGTCATATTTTCAGATACCATTGCACTGAACCAGAGATCAAATTGCCAACATCTGTTGGATCATAGAAAAACAAAGAGAGTTCCGGAAAAACATCTACTTCTGCTTTATTGACTATGCCAAAGCCTTTGACTATGTGGAACACAACAAATTCTGGAAAAATACTGAGAGGGAAATACCAGACCACCTGACCTGCCTCTTTAGGAAATCTGTTTGCAGGTCAAGAAGCAACAGTTAGAACTAGACATTTGGAAAAACAGATTTGTTCCAAATTGGGAAAGGAGTACGTTAAGGCAATATATTGTCACCCTGTTTATTTAACTTATATGGAGAGTACATCATGAGCAATGCCAGGTTGGATGAAGTGCAAGCTGGAATCAAGATTGCCAGGAGAAATATCAATAACATCACATATACAGATGACACCACCCTTATGGCAGAAAGTGAAGAAGAACTAAAGAATCTTAATGAAAGTGAAAGAGAAGAGTGAAAAAATTGGTTTAAAACTCAATGTTCAGAAAACTAAGATCATGGCATCTGGTCCCATCTCTTCATGACAAATAGATGGGGAAACAATGGAAACAGTGGCATACTTTATTTATTTATTTATTTATTTTGGCTCTAAAATCTTTGCAGGTGGTGACTGCAGCTGTGAAATCAAAAGATGCTTTTTCCTTAGAAGTAAAGCTATGACCAACCTAGACAGAATATTAAAAAGCAGATACATCACTCTGCCAACAAAGGTTCATCTAGTCAAAGCTTTGGTTTTCCAGTAGTCATGTATGGATGTGAGAGTTGAACTGTAAAGAAAGCTGAGCACTGAAGAATTGACACTTCTGAATTGTGGTGCTGGAGAAGACTCCTGAGAGTCCCTTGAACCACAAGGAGATCCAACCAGTCCATCCTAAAGAAGATCAGTTCTGAATACTCATTGGCAGGACTGATGCTGAAGCTGAAACTTCATAATTTGGTCACCTGGTGCAAAGACGTGACTCACTGGAAAAGACCCTGACGCTGGAAAACACTAAAGGCAGGAGAAGGGGATGACAGAGGATAAGATGGTTGAGTGGCATCACTGACTCAATGAAAAACACTAATTCTAGCACTAATATCTAGAAAAGCACTAATTCTCTTCATGATAACGTCAGATCCTCATGACTAGCAGAAAAACTTTGGTAAAGTGAGGCCTTAATTGTATTGAACTCCACCTTCACCAAAACCTTATATATTGACTTTCTTTCCACTGCCTCTTTGGAGCAGTCTCTCAGAGCTATCTGAGGTGTTGCCTCCTAGGCTGCAGTCCTCATTTCGGCCCAAATGAAACTTAACACAATTTTCTGATAGTATCTGTAGGGTTTTCTAAGTAAAATATCATATCATCTGCAAATAGTGAGAGTTGTACTTCTTCCTCTTCAATCTGGATTCCTCTTATTTCTTTCTCTTCTCTGATTGCCACAGCTAGCACTTCCAAAACTATATTGAATAATAGTGGTAAGAGTGGGTAGGTACCCTTGTCTTATTCCTGATCTTAGACGGAATGTTTTCAGTTTTTCACAATTTAGAGTAATGTTTTCTCTGGGCTTGTTGTATATGGCTTTTATCATGGTAAAGTAGGTTCCTTCTATGCCAATTTTTTTTAAGAGCTTTTATCATAAATGGGTGGTGAATTCTTTCAAAAGTTTTTCTGCATCTATTGAAATTATTGTATGGTTTTCTCTTTTGGAGAAGGCGATGGCACCCCCACTCCAGTACTCTTGCCTGGAAAATCCCATAGATGGAGGAGCCTGGTGGGCTGCAGACCATGGGGTCACTAAGAGTCGGACACAACTGAGCGACTTCACTTTTTATCTTTCAAGT
This sequence comes from Nanger dama, assembly GCA_917880005.1. Classification (NCBI taxonomy): domain Eukaryota; kingdom Metazoa; phylum Chordata; class Mammalia; order Artiodactyla; family Bovidae; genus Nanger; species Nanger dama. Next base: position 1,389,397 of record CAKJTW010000044.1, on the reverse strand, counting down.
TGTTAATATGGTGTATCACACTGATTTGCATATACTAAAGAATCCTGCACCAGACAGAATGACCATAACCAAAAAATCCACAAACAACAAGTGCTGGAGAGTGTTTGGCGAAAAGGGAACCCTCCTACACTGCTGGTGGGAATGTAAATTGATACAGTCACTATGGAAGACAGTATGGAGATTCCTTAAAAATCTATAAATAAAACCATATGACCCAACAATTAAACTTCTAGGCATATACCCTGAAGAAACCAAACTGAAAAGATACATTGGGCTATTTAGAATAGCCAAGGCCTGAAAGATGAATGGATAAAGAAGATGCAGTACATATATACAGGAAATAGTACTCAGCAATAAAAATGAACACATTTGAGTCAGTTCTAATGAGGTGGATGAACCTACAGCCTATTATACAGAATGAAGTAAGTCAGAAAGAGAAAAGAAGTATCATATATTAATGCATGTATTTGGAATCCAGACGGATGTTACTGACAAAACTTTTCAGAGAGCAGCAATGGAGACACAGACATAGAGACATTAGCCTGCAAAATTACCCAACCCTATAAACACTAATAGCCCCATCACGCCATACCCGGGTGACTCTTGCCTTCAAAGATGGTCCACACTCTGTCTATCTCCCTGAATAAATCTTCTTTTCCTCTACTGTGGCTCACTCTTGAATTCTTTCCTGTAAGGAGCCCAGAACTCACATTTGGTGGCTGTCCCAGGGACTCAGACACAACCTGGGATGTGATCATGCTCTCTAGTCCTACTCTCTTTCCTGCAACACTAGGGAACTGGATACTTGTGATATTGCAACTTAGAATAAGATACATGTATCTCCCTTTTTCTGGCGTGAAGGTGAAGTTGTTCAGTCGTGTCCGACTCTTTGTGACCCCATGGACTGTAGCCAACTAGGCTTCTCTGTCCATGGGATTCTCCAGGCAAGAATACTGGAGTGGGTTGCCATTTCCGTCTCCAGGAGATCTGCCTGACCCAGGAATTGAACCCGGGTCTCCCGCATTGTAGGCAGACTCTTTACCGTCTGAGCCACCAGGGAAGTGAAATTTGCAATTTCTTGTGCTGAGAATAAAAATGGTATTTTTTATGCTAATAAGGTGATTTTAGAAGGTAGGGTAGAATGAGGGCTGGCTTGGTTGCCAAGATGAGCAAGTGATTAGGGAGGTGGCACTTTCAATCCCATCCCCAGATTTAATAAGCCATACCCAGGTAATAAAGATTCCAATAAAAACAAAAGGATGGGGTTTGGAGAACTTCTAGGTTTGTGAACTAGAAATATTTCATATACCACAGTGCTGGGCCCACTCTCCACAGGGATGGAGTCCCTTTGATCAGGACCTTGGACTCGGTATCTATTCCTGTAGCTGCTGATTCCTAACTTTTAATGTGGTTTGGAATAAACTGGTAATATAGTGAGTAAAACAGTTTTCTAAGTCCTGTGAGCCATTCTAACTAATTGAATCCAATTAGTTGGATCCAGTTGGTCATAGAAAGCTCTGATTTTTAGCCAGTTGGTCAGAGACACAGGAGATAACCTAAACTTGCAATTGATGTCTGAAGCAAGACGGGCAGTTTGTAGGGCTGAGCCCTTAACCTGTGAAATCTGATACTATCTCTGGTTGGATAACATCAGATTTGAATTGAATTTCAGTGTCTGGTGTCAGACAATTGCTTGGTGGTTGTAGGGGAAATTTTCCCACATGTTGGAATTGCATATACAAACCTTAATACTCAAAGTCCAGCCAGGCCTCAAGTGCCATTCTTTTCCTCAGTACCATTCTTCTATAGCTCCTTCGTCAATGACAGCTCCAGAAACTCACTGGTTGGGAGGGCAAGACAAAGGGGTGGGGAACTCAGGAAACCAATTAACTTGAAGGCTTCCCTTCAAGTACCATTTATTCTCTAGCACATTCTCTGAATAGAGTGATAACAAAACTGATGCTCAGATGCTTGAAGGACTTGCCCAAGATCACAGACCTTTTACAATTAAAAGTCTCTGCTTTTTTTTTTTTTAATTTAAATTTATTTATTTTGTCTCTGCTTTTGAATATGCTGTCTAGGTTGGTCATAACTTTCCTTCCAAGGAGTAAGCATCTTTTAATTTCATGGCTGCAATCACCATCTGCAGTGATTTTGGAGCCCAGGGGGAAAAAAAATTGAAAAAGAGAAACATTGTCCATTCATGCCTCCTTTGTCATATATTAATTGACCATAAGTGCCTAGGTTTATTTCTGGGCTCTCTATTCTGTTCCATTGACCTATGCATTGGTTTTTGTGCCAGTACCACACTGTTTTGATTACTGTAGCTTCATAGTATAAGATGAAGTCAGGGAACTTGATCCCTCCAGCTCTGTTCTTTCTCAATATTGTTTTGGCTACTTGGGGTTTTTTGTGTTTCTATATATATTTTAAAATTATTTGTTCCAGTTTTGTGAAACATATTCCTGGTGTTTTGATAGGGATTTCATTAAATCTGTAGATTTCCTTGGTTAATATTGTCATTTTAAAAATATTGATTCTTCAAGTCCAAGAAGACATACCTTTCCATGTATCTGTATTGTCTTCCGTTTCCTTCTTCAGTGTCTTATAGTTTTCCAAGTACAGGATTTTTGACCCCTTAGATAAACTTATTCTTAAGCATTTTATTCTTTTTAATATAATGGTAAAAGGATTATTTCCTTGGTTTCTCTTTCTGAGTAAAATTGGATGGAAAACTAAAATAGATATTTTCCCAAAGAGGACATGAAGATGGCCAACAGGCACATGAAAGATGCTCAACACGGCTTACCATTAGGGAAACACAAGTCAAAAGGTACAATGAGGTATCACTTCACACCCGTCAAAACAGCTATCATCAAAAATAATACAACTAACAAATCTTAGCCAGAAAGTTTCTCACTGCCAGTTAGAAAGTGAATTGATGCAGTCACTATGGAAAACAATATGGAGATTGTTAAAAATAAAAACAAAAACTAAAAATAGTGCTAACACATGCTCTGGCAATTCCACTTCTAAGTATACGTCAAAAAAACACATTAATTCTAAAAGATACATGCACCCTAATGTACATGGCAGGATTACTTATAACAGTCAAGATATGGAAGCAATATAAGTGTCCATCAATAAATGAATGAAGATGTATAGTATATATGTGTGTGAGTGTATACATAACACAAACAAACACACACAATGGAATATTACTCAGTCACAAAAAGAATAAAAATTTGCCATATGCAACACTATGGATAGACTTAGAGGATATTATGCTAAGTGAAACAAATCAGTGAAACAAATACAGTGAAAGACAAATACTGTATATTATCACTTATATGTGCAACCAAAAAATACAATGAACTAGTAAATATAGCAACAACAAAAAAGCAGCAAACTGATATCCCACATATCATGAGGCAACTAAGCCCACACACAACTAAAGAGGCCAAAAGCTGCAGTGAAAATCCCATGGGTCAAAACTAAGAACAAATACAGTCAAATAAATACTTTTTAAAGTAGCATACCCACAGATATAGAGAATAAACAGTGGTTACCAGTGGGCAGAGTGAAGGGGAGAGGGGTAATCTAGGGGTATGGGTTTAAGAAGCACAAACTATCATGTATAACCTACAAGGGTATATTGCATAACATGGGGGACATGGCCAAAGTTTAAAACCATAAATAAAGTATAATCTTTAAAAATTTTGAATCACTATATTGTATACCTGTAACATATATTATACTGTTGCTGTATTATATGGCAACTATGAAGTAAAATGAAGTGAAAGTCACTCAGCCGTGTCTTACTCTTTTGCAACACCATGGACTGTAACCCACCAGGCTCCTCTGTCCATGGAATTCTCCAGTCATCAATACTGGAATAGGTAGCCATACCCATTTGCAGGGGATCCTCCCGACCCAGGGATACTGCATTGCATGCAGACTCTTTACCATCTGAGCCACCAGGTACTTGAATAAAATACAGAGGAAAAAAACATTAAAAATCAATGGCATAATTGATAGCACTAACATGAAATGATGGCAATTCATATAAAAAGATTATTAGATGTCCCACATGATCTATATGTCAAAATTAGTGATTACCTTTGGCCACCTTATAACAAGCTAAGACATCTAGAAGATTCAGTCCAAATAAGATTAGAATTCTTCCATCAGTAAAAAGATGGCCTTTATTCACATAGTACTTAAAGAATCCTGTTTGCTATGAAAAAATAATAGAAACAGTGAGGAATACTTGAATAAAGAACATGAAATCAAAGCACTTAGCCCATCTTTTATTAAGCTTAAAATGATATATGCTGTAACCATAGTAATTTTAATATGGTTCTTTCAATTCAGTGCTTTGTTGTTTTAAACCGTATGAACAAGAATGAAAGTAAAAATATTACAGACTTAATCATGCAAAACTTTGAAAAATTTACTTCATGCAATATTCTTTTAAAATTCTTTGTTGCTTTATGATATTGCTAATGCAATATTTTCTATTTAAATTTTATGAGTTTCTTTCAAATATTTTGATTCCATTTGATGCCTAGTTCATTTCTATAGAAATTATAATGGACAGACCATTTTATTTGAAGATGGTTCTAAAATTAAAGTAATATCTGATATTAAAGATAGCAAAATTTTAAAATACTTGTCAAACCTTTTTCATGTATACTGCCTTAAGATATTTTTTAAAAAGATAGAATATAAAACACTAAAGGATAAAGTTAGCATGAAAACTATGGATAAATTTAGCATTAAAACTATTTTAATGTGTATTATATACCAAGTGACAGTATATATTAAACTATTCTGATTCTGTTAATTATTATCAACAAAATTGTGTTCATAGTTCACTTCAGTTGCTCAGTTGTGTCTGACTCTGCGATCCCATGAACTGCAGCATGCCAGGCCTCCCTGTCTATCACCAACTGCCTGAGTCTACCGAAACCCATGTCCATTGAGTCAGTGATGCCATCCAGACATCTCATCCTCTGGCGTCCCCTTCTCCTCCTGCCTTCAATCTTTCCCAGCATCAGGTTCTTTTCAAATGAATCAGCTCTTCGCATCAGGTGGCCAAAGTATTGGAGCTTCAGCTTCAACATCATTACTTTCAATGAACACCCAGGACTGATCTCTTTTAGAATGGACTGGTTGGATCTCCTTGCAGTCCAAAGGACTCTCAAGAGTCTTCTCCAACACCACAGTTCAAAAACATCATTTCTTCGGGGCTGAGCTTTCTTTATAGTCCAACTCATATCCATACATGATTACTGGAAAAATCATAGCCTTGACTAGACGGACCTTTGTTGACAAGGTAATGTCTCTGCTTTTTAATATGCTGTCTAGGTTGGTCATAATTTTCCTTCCAAGGAGTAAGCGTCTTCTAGTTTCATGTGTTCATAAGCTTGTATTAATCTCTGGTTTTCTGTAAATAAAACTCTTAATTTAAAAAGAAAAACAGAGACTTCCCTAGTGGTGCATTGGTTAAAACCTCCAGGTCTTAATGCAGGGGGCCAGATGGGATCCCTGGTCGGGGAGCTAGAGCCCACATACCACAACTAAGAGCCCACATGCCGCAAGGAAAAGCAACAGACCACAACTAACACCTGGCACAGCCAAATTAATAAATAAGGAAGAACAAAAATAGGGACTTTCCTGGTGGCACAATGGTTAAGACTCAGTGCTTTTACTGCAGGGGACTGGGTTTGGTCCCTAGTCAGAGAACTAAGATCCTGTAAATCATGCAGCACAGCCAAATAAATAAATGAAAAAATAAACAAGCAAACCAAAAACAAAACTAAGCAACAAAGTGGAAGCAAAACTAATTCTGAAGATCCTGGTAATCATGGCAAGTATGGCAGCTTGATTGGATCTATAGTCCTGAATTAGATCTGTAACAAGAAAAACAAAAACTATAAAGGAAATTATTGAGACCACTGAAGAAATTGGAATATAGACTGTAGATTAAAGAATTGCATAAATGTTAAATCTCCTGAATTAACAACTGTATTATCACTCCCTAAATGTACATCCTGTTCTTAGGAAGTATATATGGTATAATGTTTGCAACCTTCTCTCAGATTGGTCAGAAGAAACAAAATCATTTACATATAGTGGAAAAGGCCAATATAATACACAAGTGCTCAGTCATGTCTGACTCTTTGCACCCACATAGACTGTGAGCCAAACTCACAAGATGGTGGAGTAGAAGGATACACACTCATCTTCTCCTGTGAGAACTCCAAAGTTGCAACTCATGGCTGAACAACTATCAACAGGAGAATGTTGGATCTAACCAAAAAATGATACCCCATATCCAAGGGCAAAGGAGAAGCCTCCAAAGATGATAGGAGTGGCAAAATCATGTTTAGAATCAAATCCCATAACTGCCAGAGACTCTGGGGGTGGGGGGGGGCGGGGAGAGGTTAAACAAAACAATGGGTGCCCCAGGATTCAGAGGCCCCACAGAGACTGAGCCAGACCCACCTTTGAGTGTTTGAGTGTCTCCTCTGGAGGCATAGATCAGCAGTGGCCTGCCACAGGGACAGGGGCTCTTCCTGCAACAGAACAGAGTCACCCAGTGTGACCCACCATAGAGCCACTGAGCAGATGGCCCACACACTACAGAACAATTATATAAAAGAAATTCTAGCACTTTTAAGAAAGTTCTAGGACCCACAACATATTTTCCAATCTGTGGATCTGGCAAAGGGACTGAGAACACCCAGGGAATTTGACTTTAGAGGCCAGTGGGATTTGATTACAGAGCTTCCACAGGACTGGGGAAATGGATTCTTGGAGGGAACAAATAAAACCTTGTGCACACCAGGAACCAGGAGAAAGGAGCAGTGTCCCCACAAGAGATGGAGTCAGAATTTGTTGTGAGTGTCCAGGGGTCTCCTCTGGAGGTGTGGCCTCAGGCCAAATAACAGGGAGGGAATACAGTCCCGCCCATCAACAGAATATTGGATTAAAAATTTACTGAGCATGGCCCAACAGTGGAAACAGTAATGAACTTGATTTTGAGGGGCTTGCAAATCATTGCAGATGGTGACTGCAACCTTGAAATTAAAAGACGCTTGCTCCTTGGAAGAAAAGCTATGACTAACCTAGACAACTTATTAAAAACAAAATATTACTTTGCCAACAAAAGTCCATCTAGTCAAAGCTATGGTTTTTCCAGTAGTCATGTATGGATGTGTGAGCTGGACTATAAAGAAACCTGAGTGCCAAAGAACTGATGCTTTTGAACTGTGGTGTTGGAGAAGACTCTTGAGAGTCCCTTGGACAGCAAAAAGATCCAACCAGCTTATCCTAAAGGAAATCAGTCCTGAGTATTCTTTGGAAGGACTGATGCTGAAGCTGAAACTCCAATACTTTGGCCACCTGATGCGAAGAACTGACTCATTTGAAATGACACTGATGCTGGGAAAGATTGAAGGTGGGAGGAAAAGGGGGTGACAGAGGATGAGATGCTTGAATAGCATCACCGACTCAATGGACATGAGTTTGAATAAACTCCAGGCACTGGTGATGGACAGGGAGGCATGGCGTGCTGTAGTCCCATGGGGTCACAAAGAGTCAGACATGATTGAGTGACTGAACTGAACTGAGCATGGCTCCACCCATCAGAACAAGACCTAGTTTCCCCTCAGTCAGTCTTTCCCATCAGGAAGTTTCCAGAAGCCTCTTATCCTTATCCATCAGAGGCAGACAAAATGAAAACCATACAGGATACAGGAGGCTTGGGGCTGGTGCATGGGAATGACCCAGAGAGATGATATGGGGTGGGATGTGGGAGGGGGTTCAGGATTGGGAACTCATGTACACCGTGGATTCATGTCAATGTATGGCAAAACAAATACAGTATAGTAAAGCAAAATGAAGTAAAAAAAAAAAAAGAAAACCATAATCACAGAAAATTAATCAAACTGATTGCATGGACCACAACACTCTCTAACTCAATGAAATTATGAGCCATGTCATGTTGGGTCTCCCAAGATGGATGGGTCATGGTAGAGAGTTCTGAAAAAAAAATGTGGTCCACTGGAGAAGGGAATGGAAAACCAGCTCCATATTCTTGCCTTGAGAACCCCATGAACATTATGAAAAGGCAAAAGATATGACTTTGAAAGACGAAATCTCCAGGTCAGTAGGGACCCAATATGCTACTGAAGAAGAGTAGAGAAATAACTCCAGAAAGAATGAAGAGGCAGAGCCAAACTGAAAACAACACAGAGTGGATGCGACTAATGATGGAAGTAAAAATCCAATGCTGTAAAGAACAATATGGCATAGGAATCTGGAATGTTAGGTCCGTGAATCAAGGGAAACTGGATGGGGTCACAGAAGATATAGCAAGAGTAAACATTGACATTTTAGCCATCACTAAACTAAAATGGACTGGAACGAGCAAATTTAATTCAGATGACCATTATATCTACTACCGTGGGCAAGAATCACTTAGAAGAAATGGAGTAGCCCTAATAGTCAATAAAAGAATCTGAAATGCAGTACTTGGGTGCGGTCTCAAAAATGACAGTATGATCTCTGTTCTTTTCCAAGGCAAACCATTCAGGATGACAGTAATCTAAGTCTATGCCCCAATAAGTAATACTGAAGAAGCTGAAGTTGAATGGTTCTATGAAGACCTACAAGACCTTTTAGAACCAACACCCCCAAAATATGTGTTTTCATTATATATGATTGGAATGCAAAAGTGGGAAGTCAAGAAATACCTGGAGTAATGGAAAAATTTGGACTTGGAGTACAGAACGAAGCAAGGCAAAGGCTAACAGAGTTTTGCCTAGAGAATGCACTGGTCATAGCAAACACCCTCTTCCAACAACACAAGAGAAGACTAAACACATGGACATCACCAGATGGTCAACAATGAAATCAGATTGATTATATTCTTTGCAGCCAAAGATAGAGAAGCTCTACACAGTCAGCAAAAAACAAGACCTGGAGCTGACTGTAGCTCAGATCATGAACTCCTTATTGCTAATTTCAGACTTCAATTGAAGAAAGTAGGGAAAATCACTAGAGCATTCAGGTATGGCCTAAATCAAATCCCTTGTGATTATACAGTGGAAGTGACAAATAGAATTAAAGGGATTAGATCTGATAGAGTGCCTGAAGAACCATGGATAGAGGTTCATGACATTGTACAGGAGGCAGTGATCAAGACCATCCTCAAGAAAAAGAAATGCAAAAGGCAAAATGGTTTTCTGAGGAGGCTCTGAAAAGAAGAGAAGTGAAAGGCAAAGGAGAAAAGGAAAGATATAACCACGTGAATGCAGAGTTTCAAAGAATAGCAAGGAAAGATAAGAAAGCCTTCCTCAATGATCTATGCAAAGAAATAGAGGAAAACAATAGAATGGGAAAGACTAGAGATCTCTTCAAGAAAATTAGAGATACCAAAGGAACATTTCATGCAAAGATGGGCACAATAAAGGACAGAAGTTGTATGGACCTAACAGAAGCAGAAGATATTTACAAGAGGTAGCAAGAATACACAGAACTATAGAAAAAATATCTTCATGACCAAGATAATCACGATGTTGTGACCACTCACCTAGAGCCAGACAAACTGGAATGTGAAGTCAAGTGGGCCTTAGGAAGCATCACTACACACAAAGCTAGTGGAGATGATGGAATTCCAGTTGAGCTATTTCAAATGCTAAAATATGATGCTGTGAAAGTGCTGCATTCAGTATACCAGCACATTTGGAACACTCAGCAGTGGCCACAGGACTGGAAAACATCAGTTTTCCTTCCAGTCCCAAAGAAGGGAAATTTCAAAGAATGCTCAAACCACAGTACAATTGCACTGATCTCACAGGCTAGGAAAGTAATGTTCAAATTTCTCCAAGGCAGGCTTCAACAATATGTGAACTGTGAGCTTCCAGACGTTCAAGCTGGATTTAGAAAAGGCAGAGGAACCAGAGATCAAATTGCCAACATTTACTGGATCATCGAAAAAGTAAAGGAGTTGCAGAAAAACATCTACATATGCTTTACCCAGATTAACTAATTTTAAGTATTTTGCCACATTTGCTTTATCATGTTCTGAGGACCATCACTTTCACCTGGATTACAGTTTCTAGCCCTGCCTCCTCTCTCAAACATCCTTCTAAATTATTTGGAAAAAACTAATACAGAAAGGAAGACTCCAAGAGTACAGCATGGAAAACTTCATAGAGTTATGATAGCAGAGGAAAGGGGGTGTGGAAGTGATGAAGTGTGGAGGGCACACAAGGGGAGTTAGCAATCTAATTTTGAGAATTAAAGAATTACAAAACCTGTAGGCATACAGATACATTTTCTGTGATTTACATAGAACACTGGAAACCTTTCTCCCAAGAGCCCTTTATAAACAAATAACTAACATGTATACCATATGCCTAGAGTAATAGGTGAAAAGAAAAGAAAAATAGAGGTTAAAATTTTGGCTTTTCCTGCTTCAATCCTGCATAACTTCATTATAAGCTTTCATACACAATTATATTTACGTCACCAAATAAAATAATCTTATGGATTTTGTCCTTACTGTGTTCACAGTCTATTAAAGAGATAAATACGATTTGTATTGAAGTAGCCAGAAAACCACCACTGCTAAACCAGGGGCTTCAATCTCCACTAAAGCATCTTGTTGAACATGTAGATACTGACTAATGATCATCATTTGTCAGTTTTCACTTGTTTAGCTAAGTGAGAAAGTCTAGTCTACTCTTAACATTTAAGGGCTAAGGTCTAAGGATACTCATACTTAGATGCTCATGGCAGTAGTGTTGGTGAAAACTGAAGACTACACAATTTAAACAACCATATATAGAAGAGGCACATCTATTGTGGCACATAGATATAATGGTATTATTTATACATATATTTAACATTACTACATACACAACTATTCATAAGTAGATATGTATTTATACACACATACATACAGAGTGATGTTAGATACAGATATAGTGTGATAGATATACAGAGGGATAATGATAGAATATTATCTTGAGATGAAAATGAGCAATTATTGTTACATATAAATGGGTGAATACTGAAAACATAATATTAAGTAAAATACACACACACACACACACACACACACACATACATATATTTTACCACTCCAGTACTCTTGCCTGGAGAATCCCATGGACGGAGGAGCCTGGTGGGCTGCAGTCCACGGGGTCGCTAAGAGTCGGGCAAGACTGAGTGACTTCTTTCACTTTTCACTGTCATGCACTGGAGAAGGAAATGGCAACCCACTCCAGTGTTCTTGCCTGGAGAATCCCAGGGATGGGGGAGCCTGGTGGGCTGCCGTCTCTGGGGTCGCACAGGGTCGGACACGACTGAAGCGACTTAGCAGCAGCAGCAGCATATATATATATACACACACACACACACAGTTAAGAGCAGGAGCAACTATGTCAACTGTTTTCCTATAGCTTAAATATGTAATCACAAGGGATAAAATTGTAAAGAACAGCATGAAAGATTCATCTTGGTTAGAAGCAGAGGTCATTCATGATTTGGAAGGGATATCCAGCATGTTTAAGAGAGCCAAGTTACTTCTTCACTTAAATATAAGCCTGTAAAAGGCACTTAGCCTCTTTATATGAGTTTTTATTTTTTGGCCATGCTGCATGGCTTGTGGGATCTTAATTTGCTAACCAGGGATCAAACCTGGTTATCCTGCAACTTGGGCACAAAGTCCCAACCAATGGACCACCAGGTAATTCCCTGTATGACATTTCATTATCCATAAGATAGAATATTCCATGGAGTGCAAGAACAACAGTGACAAATACAAAACAAGTACTCAATAGATGCTGGCTGATTCTGGTTGTATTCAGACCCTCTGTTGTACTCAAACCAAAGAAATCCTAGTTTCTGCTCAAAAGTGCAAGGTTTTAATAGGTCAAAAGGACCACTGTGAGTTGGTCTGGATGACTGTACTCACCTTCTTTTAAGCCTTGGTTGCTGGACTGGAAAATGGAAGTAGGTTCTGAGTCTCAGTTCTGGCATAATCACAGGCCCAGATCTCAAGAAACATGTTGTTTACCAAGTCCTGGCAACTCACTTTTCCTTGGAGTTTAGCTCATCTCTCTGTCTGGAGCCCCTTAACTACAGGATGATTAGGAGAAACTGATCCTGCCTGTCTGTATTACAATTAAACCCCATGCTTTAGAATTCTTCATCATAGTTTCTTTTACCTGAACAATCAGTTGGGTTGTCCTTAGAATAATAGAAGATGACTCTTCTTGAGTACAAACAGAAAATGCTTCCCACAAAATCTCTGCATGGGTCTACAACTCCTCCAGACTCCTGCTTCTCAAGCACATAAAAACATGCACCTGTTTTCTTGATTCCTAAGTAAGCCTAAGGGCAAACTCTTTTCACCTGCTTAATACCAATTTTCTTCAACCTGGCTGTTTCAGAATCCTTCACAAAGCCAGATCTGCAGTGATAGTTACAGTTCCATTGGTTTGGGGTCAGATCTAGTTGAGTATGAAGGTGATCCAGTCGAAGAGCCTTGTGCAGCTGGGTTACTATAAGCATCTTTGGATATACCACTCCTAGAACTTGTGAGTGTTCCCAAAAGGCAAATCATGGGCTGTCTCTGCTTTGTCAGAAGCTGTCTTGAGGTAGAAAGGAAAGATAGTATATCTCTACACCATGCCCTTTAAATCCTTGTCTACTTGGAAGGGTCCCATACCTAGGTAACTCTCCAATATAAATCTTAAACAGCTGCTGACTTAGAACATAACTACAAAACATTAGCCATCCATATGCTTTCTTGGCTGAACTCTGCTTTTGGAACTTGAGACCTGGGAGTAATTTAAGACTGTTGAGCACAGGACAGCTTGCTTCCCTTTGGATTGTGATTCAGTAGTAGGCCTGGGGTGGAAGCTGAGGTCTGCCAGCCTAACGAGATCCCAGGTAGTGCCAATGTTGTTGATTCACAAACCTCACTTTGAGTAACAAAGGTCCAGCATACTTCATAAGTGCTTACTTGCCAGGGAGACAGATATAGTCAGACTCCTAATTTTAACTAAAATGCAGTGGGATCTTGAACAACTCCTTGCCCTCTGGCGTTGAGTTTATGACTAAAATTCTTCCTCCACTTGCCTTGAGGAAGTTTGACTATGTAAAGCATACTCATTTTTGTTTCCAATAGAAATGCCATAATTTATTCTTCTGTATAAAAATGCATCTTTACATGAAACATGCTTTCTAAGAGGAAGAAATATATTTCAGATCATAAATAATCAGCAAACATACAACTGCAGACAGCTAAAACAAACAAACAAACACTGGTGCTTTCCATTAGTGCTGAAAGCAAACCTGCTTAGGATCTTAGGATATATTTACAGGCTATTACAGTACTCAACCACAAAAGCTGAGGTGTTTAGACCTTTTAGGGGTAGACACTGATGTTTGTAAAGGCAGATCCCCTATATAAAAATAAATAGGGTATATTTTCACACCTATGTGCTGTAATAAAGACTAACATTTGTAGGAAAGTAAAGTATGAACAGTTAATTCAAAATATCAGTTCATTCAGTAGTGTCCAACTCTTTGTGACCCCATGGACTGCAGCATGACACGCTTCCCTGTCCATCACCAACTCTTGGAGCTTGCTCAAGCTCATGTCCATCAAGTCAGTGATGCCATCCAACCATCTCTCTCTTCCTCTTCTCCTCCTGCCTACAATCTTTCCTAGCATCAGGATCTTTTCCAGTGAATCAGTTGTTTTCATCAGATGGCCAAAGGATTGGAGTTTCACCTTCAGTCCTTCCAATGAATATTCAGGTCTGATTTTGTTTAGGATTGACCTGTTTGATCTCCTTGCAGTCCAAGGGACTCTCAAGAGTCTTCTCCAACACCACAGTTCAAAAGCATCAATTCTTCAGGGCTCAGCTTTCTTTTCAGTCCAACTCTCACACCCGTACATGACTACTGGAAAAACCATAGCTTTGACTAGACAGACCTTTGTCTGCAAAGTAATGTCTCTACTTTTTAATATGCTGTCTAGGTTTGTCACAGCTTTTCTTCCAAGGAGAAAGCATCTTTTAATTTCATGCCTGCAGTCATCATCTGCAGTGATTTTGGAGCCCCCAAAATAAAGTCACTCACTGTTTCCATTGTTTCCCCATCAATTTGCCATGAAGTGATGCGACTGGATGCCATGATCTTAGTTTTATGAATCTTGAGTTTTAAGCATACTTTTTCACTTTCACCAATTCAAAATATAAGGACAAGCAAAAAGAAATTGGTTCACATGCTGAGTTCAATATTAAACTGGGCTTCAATTCCACACCTTCAAATTTGGTGCACTGTAGTAATTTTATATACCCCAAGTAGTGGACTCTCATTGGTTGGACTGTTACTTCTTTTATTGTGTGGTCCTCAGATAAGCCTTGGAAATTATTATAAATACAAATCCCCAGGTCCCCAACCCAGAGTAAATTAGAAAAATCTGGGTGGGTGTCTGCACTGTTTTAAGAAGCTCCCAGGTGCTGCTGATACACACTCAAGTGGGTAAACCGTTGCCTTACCAGAGAGATACACAGAGTCAAGCATAACCACTGGTTTAAAAAGAAAGAGCACGAGATGATCCAGAGAGATGATATGGGGTGGGAGGTGGGAGGGGACTTCGGCATTGGGAGATCGTGTACACCTGTGGCTGATTCATGTCAATGTATGGCAAAACCAATACAGTATTGTAACGTACAATAAAGTACTCAAAAAAAAAAAAAATCAGAAAGTTGGTAAAGAGAAATGAGCAGTTTCAAGGCCAGGAGAATGACAGCTGTTTCTGGATGACTTTTGACACACTTTAAGTCTCTGTGTTTGGAAGAGGAGGCAGCCATTGCAGCCACATGCTTTTGATATATAACCATCACCCTTCCCTACAGGGTTGAAATAATAGGCCTATGACTTTACAAAGCTGAAGCAGGATTAATGGCCTGAAAGGTGCAGCCTTGGCTTTGTTTCT
The DNA here is from genome assembly GCA_917880005.1 of Nanger dama. Classification (NCBI taxonomy): domain Eukaryota; kingdom Metazoa; phylum Chordata; class Mammalia; order Artiodactyla; family Bovidae; genus Nanger; species Nanger dama. The sequence goes on along the minus strand of CAKJTW010000044.1, from coordinate 1,374,366 downwards.
AGAAGACACCTAGGAGATCCTGCTAATCTTCATTACCCCACTTACACCTTCTAGTACTTTGCAGAGGAACTTTGCTCATCAAATAAATTCTTAACATTAAAAAAGTAAAAAAAAATAAATAAAAAGAAAGAGCAAATATCCAAAAATGAGTAAAGGCTAAACTGTGTAATTACATTTTAATTGAAATGATAATGACTTTCAGTTCTCAATGAGTCATGTCTAACTCTTTTCGACCCCATGAACTGCAGAATGCCAGGCCTCCCTTTCTACCACCAACTCCTAGAGTTCACTCAGATTCAAGTCCATTGAGTCAGTGATGCCATTCAGCCATCTCATCCTCTGTCATCCCCTTCTCCTCTTGCCCCCAATCCCTCCCAGCATCAAAGTCTTTTCCATCTATATATGTATATGTATCATATACAGGAGATACAGATGTATCTCCCTTTCCAATGAATACAAAGCACATTTTTGCATACTTTCAGATTTATACACTTGTATTTTGAAAAACCTGATATATTGATTTTCCTTTTGTAATGCTCAATTTCAGCAAAATGAAGGTGAATTTCCCCGGAGGTTTTGCTACCCCTTTTCCAGTCACAGTGGTACTTTCGCCTGTGTAAGTAGAAATCTTACATATCCCAAGCCTTTCACTCTTTATCCTCCACTTGCCTGCATACTCTGTCTAGTCCACCACCTCCTCTGTCTGTTATGGATGCTTAGAAAATGTCTGTTAATTTTAGAAACATTTTTATTTTTTTGTCCTGGGTGTTCATTGAAAGGACTGATGCTAAAGCTGAAACCCAGAAAAACATCAATTTCTGCTTTATTGACTATGCCAAAGCCTTTGACTGTGTGGATCACAATAAACTGTGGAAAATTCTGAAAGAGATGGGAATACCAGACCACCTGACCTGCCTCTTGAGAAATCTGTATGCAGGTCAGCAAGAAACAGCTAGAACTGGACATGGAACAACAGACTGGTTCCAAATAGGAAAAGGAGTACGTCAAGGCTGTATATTGTCATCCTGCTTATGTAACTTATATGCAGAATACATCATGAGAAACTCTGGGCTGGAAGAAGCACAAGCTGGAATCAAGATTGCTGGGAGAAACATCAATAACTTCAGATATGCAGATGATACCACCCTTATGGCAGAAAGTGAAGAGGAACTAAAAAGCCTCTTGATGAGAGTGAAAGGGGAGAGTGAAAAAAATTGGCTTAAAACTCAATCTTCAGAAAACGAAGATGATGGCATCTGGTCCCATCAGTTCATGGGAAATAGATAGGGAAACAGTGGAAACAGTGTCAGACTTCATTTTTTTGGGCTCCAAAATCACTGCAGATTGTGACTGCAGCCATGAAATTAAAAGACACTTACTCCTTGGAAGAAACGTTATGACCAACCTAGACAGCATATTGAAAAGCAGAGACATTACTTTGCCAAAAACTGTCCATCTAGTCAAGGCTATGGTTTTTCCTGTGGTCATGTATGGATGTAAGAGTTGGACTGTGAAGAAAGCTGAGTGCGAAGAATTGATGCTTTTGAACTTTGGTGTTGGAGAAGACTCTTGAGAGCCCCTTGGACTGCAAGGAGATCCAACCAGTCCATTCTAAAGGAGATCAGCCCTGGGATTTCTTTAGAAGGAATGATGCTAAAGCTGAAACTCCAGTGCTTTGGCCACCTCATGAGAAGAGTTGACTCATTGGAAAAGACATGCTGGGAGGGATTGGAGGAAGGAGGAATAGGGGACTGGATGGCATCACCGACTTGATGGACGTGAGTCTGAGTGAACTCCGGGAGATAGTGATGGACAGGGAGGCCTGGCGTGCTGTGATTAATGGGGTCGCAAAGAGATGGACACGACTGAGCAACTGAATTTAAATGAACTGAAGTGATCTGATGTGCAAAACCTACATAATCTTTTCAGATAAAGTAAATGGCATTGTCACAGTTTGCTTTAAGAAGTTCTTGCCTCTGCTGTATGTGAGCAGGAACACTTCTTTAGGAAAGAGATAGTGACATATTCAGAAGAAAACTCTCAACTTTTTTTTTTTTTTAATAAAAGGGAGTCTTATTTAAAAAAGAAGAATGAACATACTCATCAAACTTACCGAAATACAGAAAACATTTTGGCAAATATATTAAAATAATACAAAATAATATTTAAAGGAAGGCACCTAAATATGCTCACAGATCGTCTCCGTAGCCATAGAAACAATGCAGAATATTTCCATATCGTTCTGTATAAAATACAAAGCTTTCGTTTCGCTGCATTTGTAATGCAGAACTAAAGGAAAAAAGTAACAGATAAAGAGAGGAAATGAGTCTTTTAAAGTCGGTATTATTTAGGGTACATTTCTAAGCGTGCAAATGCCAATTCATATTTTAAAAAGACTAAATTCTGAACATAATAACGACAGAATAAAAAAGCCCAATTATGAAATGTGTTCGTTTCCCTAGGAACCGGTGATGGATAAGCAGAGCAGTGCAGTGACGCAGACTCCAGCGGCACGGCACACCGCCCGTGAGGCGCAGACAGGGCCCGCCCACGGGCTGTCAGTCACAGCCAGGTACCTCACCTTCCCAGAGTGCCCCGCGGACTGGCCAGCCGCACTGATTGATGACGTACTTCCTCCGCGCTATGGGGTCGAGTGGGCTCGTTATTAAAGGCTGGGACGCGGAGTGCGCGTCTCTGAGTGAAACTTTGTTTTAATAGTTTTAGTTTCCTGACTGGCTACATAGGCAAGAAAAAAAGAAAATTCGAAATTACTCATTACTTAAGTTTATCTCCTCCGAAAGAAGAGTCCAAAATAGAAGTTTTAACCACTGTAAAACATGTCCCTTTTAAAGAGGTTTTGATTCTTAAGAAATTGATAGTTGAGAAAAAAAAAAAAGGTAACATATTGCTGAGGAAATTTTCCTCTGTTTTGTTACGAACAAATGCATGCTGCTCACTGACTAAATTTAACACTGTTGAAATTGTATGATCTATGTTGATCTATATAATACAAAAACACGTATGCAGTGAAAAATAAAGACATTAAATGGATGCATCTCTTAAGTGTAGACTGAATAGAAAGAGGCCAAAATTCAGATGTTGCAAGGTGCAACTCGCAGAACTAAGAATCGCTTCCTAATTTTTTAATGGGTTATTCTTTAAATTTGTAACATTACCATTCTTTAAAAAATAGAGTCTACATGATGAAGAAATACAGTTTTTCCTTTTTTTTTAATGTTTACAATGTCTGATTAATTTTTAAAAAGACAAAATATTTCGAGATCATTCCTAAATGTGACACTAATAGTTTTATATTGAAATTATTCCCTGCCTTCTCATTAACACGTCTAGTAGTCCTAATACTTTCCATTACCTAAAAATATTTTAAAGTCAACCTTCAAATAATTAACAAGGAAATGAGGAATTCATTATTTTTGAAGTAGTTTGGAGCATTGATTTATTTACGTTGTGGAATGCAACAGATAAAGGTTTCTGCTATTATTTTGGTAAAATAATAAAGCTGGAAGGAGGAGACAGCCCTGAGGAAACAGGTCCCTTGGACAATATTGAGGTAGGAAACTGAACTGCACTGCAAGGTGATGAGAGGATGGAAAGGGAGTGGTGATGCGTACAGTAGGGGTGAAGATGTACAAAGTTTAGTAGTTACTTTGAAAAGAATTCTGACATTTATTTCAGAAGTTTACAAACCACGCAAAACTTGCCAAGGTAAGAACATTTTTAATTAACAAAATTCACAGTTATTTTTCAGATAATCTTGAAATTTTGGTGGAATTTTTACCATCCAAGCAAATGATGTTTAGTTTAAGGAATTTTTTTTTAAAGGCAAAAGCCAAAGAATGCAAGACAAAAACCTAAAATTTAACTTTATTAAAATAGAATTTCCATTGACAATTCAGACCAATGAAATTAGATAACAGAAATAAAAACATAAATGTTTATAAGTGACTTTTTACAGACAATAATTATAAAATAAAAAGCATATGGAAATAGAAATAGCATTTCACTTTTTAAAGTAAAGGCTGATCATATACTAAAATTCTAGAATCACAGCACAAGAATTCTACCTCCCTCTCTCTTCCCAGAAGAGAATCAGTACAAGGGTCAGGGGTGCACTGTTGGTGGGCCTGGTCGCCTGTGGAATAAACTACTGATGGAAATTCCCCAAACTGAAAAAATCCTACAGAAGCTTGGAAAAAGAGGCCCTGAGCCAAAGGCAAGTGGGATCTCTCTCTGACCCCAACTCCAGTTAATTCCTGGGATGGTAACCTGCGGGCCACAGTCCTCCTGGCTGATCCCTGGACCTTCTCAGGCACCCAGCTTGTAGACAAGTGGAGCTTGCCCTCATGGTGGGCAATGCCAGGCTGGGAGTGCTGGTGGAACCTGGGACTACAGTTTCTGCCCTTTTGACTTCAGGACAGGGAAACCACATAGTCTCTGGTTTCTCACTATCCAACATCCTTGTATATTGTTCAGAAATATTTTGAAAAAAATTGAATTACCATAAAATTGACTCCCTCGAAAAAGAATTCTAAGTTAAAATTCAATGTGTACCCATATGCTGAAAGAAAAGGTTTTTACCTCTTTTCAAGGTTTTTACCTTTTTTAATGCATTTTTAAAATGTCCTCTTTTTAAGAAAAAATTGACTTAAAATGAACAGATTTTGATTAAAATCTCAACTAAATTTCAGCATACTACACTTAATTTGTTGGCTTGGGGGAAATACTTAAAACTTATTTCTAAGAGCATAAGATAGCAAAGTTAAATAAAATGGTACAAGTTAAATACACAGAAAGTATTTTAATTTCAGACCTGAGTTCTCTGATAGTTTTGACTCTATCACAAAACCTTCAAAGAGCTATAGAGAAAAAGTGGATAAAGAAAAGTCTGGGAATATAAAACTTTAGTTGTTAAACGAGTAGAAAATTCAAATTTAGTAACTAGACACCTTCAAATGAAAAATTAGCAAATGAAGAAAAACAGTCACGAGAATATAATTCATTTAGATAACCTCCAACATGTTAAAAATTAATGATTTTTTTTTTTTTTTGGTCAGTCACTTTGGAAACTTCTCTTTTATCCTTTTATTTTTGACACAAAAAACATTTTGTATCGGACTACAGCCAGTTTTGGAGAAGGCAGAGGAGCCTGGTAGACTGCAGTCCATGGGGTCGCAAAGAGTCGGACACGACTTCACTTACAGTTTCACTTTTCACTTTCATGCATTGGAGAAGGAAACGGCAACCCACTCCAGTGCTCTTGCCTGGAGGATCCCGGGAACCGGGGAGCCTGTTGGGCTGCCGTCTATGAGGTCGCACAGAGTCGGACACACTGAAGTGACTTAGCAGCAGCAGCAGCAGAGCCAGTTAACAATGTTGTGATAGTTTCAGGTGAACGTTGAAAGGACAAAGCCATACATATACATAACCTTTTTAAAAAACAATCTACAGAAAATTTAGACTATGAAATTATATTCATCTGATGAACCATCTTGCAATTCTTGAGGAAAATAACACGCATAGATACACATATACACTTGCGAAAGGATGACTTTAACATATGACAAACACAACTGCACAGGTTTTATAGAAAATATGAACTATGTATATGTAGCTGTGGAAGCACACTAATGTATGTCCATGTTTGTAAATGAAATCTGTCAGCCTAATAGGGTTCACACTAATCTTGACAATAGAAAGTGGCTTTGACAAGTAGATATGGAGCCAGGCTTCCTGAATTTTTACTTGGGTTAATTCTTAAACGTATTTTTTCCTCAAAAACAGATCATAGCATTACGTTTCCAGTTTGAAATAAAGATTAAAAAAAAAATTGCTCAAATGAACAGTTATTTTTGGTTCTTGTACCCATCTTTTCCTTGTTCTGGCTTTTTCTTCTTTCATCCTTCTGAGACTTTAATCTTTCCATCCTGACTCGGAGTTATCCCCAGCAGCTACTGATAAACATCTGTGAGCTTTTCAATGAGGCTGACTTTGGCCTCTCATTTTCTGGCTGCCAAATGGTGCTGCAACCACCCTGAATTGTATAAACCAAGTTAAGTTTCCGTTTCTGAAATGATGAAAGCCCAGAAGTAACTTGTATGTGGAGCAGTCACAAAGTGATTTGGGATCCTGCACAGGAAAGTCTAAGTGAATGAAAAAAATGGTTCAAACTATAAACCATAATTCCTTGTGACTCAGCTCTTAGCCTGTAGGATTTTTATTTTCACTCTGTCAAACCCTTTACCTTTTACCTGCACAGACTCTCTAAAACCAAGGGTTTGCTTTAACAAATTTTGAGACACCAAGAAACTGAAATATTTCAATTTACAGTCACAACAGGGAGATGTCAGATGAAGCTAATGAATGCATAAGAAAAGAACAACATAAAATCAATTCATGTTGTTGTATGGCAGAAACCAACATGATATTGTAAAGCAATTATTCTCCAATTAAAAATAAAATTAAAAATTCAAGTAACTGAAATGACATTTACTGGACACAACTGAGTGACCAAACTGAATTGAACCCTCAAAATTTAGCCCCAGCATATGTTTTCAACTTGTCAAGTAGATGAAATATTCTCTACCTATAGTACCTCAAATATTTTGTCATTTGTTCATAGCCTGTTGCTGTCTTGAACAGGAATCCCACTTTTTGTCTTCCCTGATCCCCTTTTGTAAGTTTCTACTAACTGTACTTCATGTCTCTAAGTCACAGTTTGCTTCCTCCAGGTAGCCTACCCATACTACTTAAATCTAGACTGCATGGCGTTATTCTCTGAAATCCTCCAGTCCTGTGCACAATCTGAATTACAGCATTTCTACTGCAGGAGAGGAAGAAAGGATTTTTTTCTACTCTTCTAGGTTCTCCACAGGGGCTCTGTAACACAAGACTAATTAGCAAGAGAAAAATATACAAATTTATATGTATTTTGCATGATAGAGGAGCCTTCATAAGGAAATGAATATAAATGGTTAAACCTGAGTGTTTTTACAGATTTGAAGAAGAATGGAATGTCATGGAAAAATAAGACAAAAGGATATGAGCTAACTATAGGAAACCAAAGGAAACTTAGCAAGTCCTACTCATTCCACTTGGTGTCTCTCTGTCTTCAGAGGTAAGAATGTTTCTTTCTTTTAAGTATAGGGAGAGAAGCAAGTCCTATTCATTCCACTTGGTGTCTCTCTGTCTTCAGAGGTAAGAATGTTTCTTTCTTTTAAGTATAGGGAGAGAACCTCTAACTGGAGTCCTCTTATCGCCTCTTTAGGGGTAGAAGGTCAGAAAGTCTTCTTTCCTTTCTCAAATTACTTCAGCTTAATATACTCAGTATGCCAGGGGTACTTATTGTATTTTGGAGTAATGTGTCCTGAACCCTGTCACTGCCTCATATTTAATTGCCTATTCATTTATCTGATCTCCACTGATGACAGGAAAGCCATATTTTTCCTTCATCTATCCATCCACTAAATGTAACAAAGTGCATGCCACTAGGTTGCCATTTAAATGTTGCTTGTACACATGCAAATATTTCCTTTTACCATCTTCCCTTTCCAAAATTAGACACAATTTAGCGTATAAGAAGTACCACCCTAAAGGTGAAAATATTATTAGGCCTTTTCCTACATTATGATTCCTTAGTTTCTCCTAATTAAATGGGGGTAAAATGACATCAGTCTAGACTACCTCTTTGATCCCATCACCTCCTCCAAAACCTTAATTTAAGACACTATGAACAGGACAATTTGATTCCTTTGGAGTTTGTCCGTGGGCCATGCTCTTCTTAGCGTCATTATACTTGAAAATTTTCTTTTCTGCCTGAATGTTCTTTCCTTTTCTTGTTCTGTACACTTAAAATCTGTATTCAGTTCAGTTCAGTCACTCAGTCGTGTCCGACTCTTTGCGACCCCATGAATCGCAGCACGCCAGGCCTCCCTGTCCATCACCAACTCCCGGAGTTCACTCAGATTCAAGTCCATCGAGTCACTGATGCCTTTCAGCCATCTCATCCTCTGTCGTCCTCTTCTGCTCCTGCCCCCAATCCCTCCCAGCATCAAAGTCTTTTCCAATGAGTCAACTCTTTGTGTGAGGTGGCCATAGTACTGGAGTTTCAGCTTTAGCATCATTCCTTCCAAAGAAATCCCAGGGCTGATCTCCTTCAGAATGGACTGGTTGCATCTCCTTGCAATCCAGGAACTCTCAAGAGTCTTCTCCAACACCACAGTTGAAAAGCACCAGTTCTTTAGCGCTCATCCTTCTTCACAGTCCAACTCTCCCATCCATACATGACCACAGGAAAAACCATAGCCTTGACTAGATGGACCTTAGTCAAAAAAGCAATGTGTCTGCTTTTGAATATGCTATCTCGGTTGGTGATAACTTTTCTTCCAAGAGGTAAGCATCTTTTAATTTCATGGCTGCAGTCACCATCTTCAGTGATTTTGGAGCCCCCAAAATAAAGTCTGACACTGTTTCCACTGTTTCCCCATCTGTTTCCCATGAAGTGATGGGACCGGATGCCATGATCTTCGTTTTCTGAATGTTGAGCTTTAAGCCAAAATTTTCGCTCTCCTCTTTCACTTTCATCAAGAGACTTTTAGTTCCTCTTCACTTTTTTTGCCACAAGGGTGGTGTCATCTGCATATCTGAGGTTACTGATATTTCTCCCGGCAACCTTGATTCCAGCTAGTGCTTCTTCCTGCCCAGCGTTTCTCATGATGTACTCTGCATATACGTTTAATAAGCGGGGTGACAATATGCAGCCTTGATGTACTCCTATTCCTAGTTGGAACCAGTCTGTTGTTCCATGTCCAGTTCTGACTGTTGCTTCCTGGCCTGCATACAGATTTCTCAAGAGGCAGGTTAGGTGGTCTGGTATTCCCATCTCTCAGAATTTTCCACAGTTTATTGTGATCCACACAGTCAAAGGCTTTGGCATACTCAATAAAGCAGAAACAGATGCTTTTCTGGAACTCTCTTGCTTTTTCCATGATCCAGCAGATGTTGGCAATTTGATCTCTGGTTCCTCTGCCTTTCCTAAAACCCGCTTGAACATCAGGGAATTCACGGTTCACGTATTGCTGAAGCCTGGCTTGGAGAAGGTTGAGCATTCCTTTACTAGCATGTGAGATGAGTGCAATTGTGCAGTAGTTTGAGCATTCTTTGGCATTGCCTTTCTTTGGAATTGGAATGAAAACTGACGTTTTCTAGGCCTGTGGCCACTGCTGAGTTTTCCAACTTGGCTGGCATATTGAGTGCAGTACTTTCACAGCATCATGTTTCAGGATTTGAAACAGCTCCACTGGAATTCCATCACCTCCACTAGCTTTGTTCGTAGTGATGCTTTCGAAGGCCCACTTGACTTCACATTCCAAGATGTCTGGCTCTAGATGAGTGGTCACATCATCGTGATTATCTGGGTTGTGAAGATCTTTTTGTACAGTTCTTCCGTGTATTCTTGCCACCTCTTCTTAATATCTTCTGCTTCTGTTAGGACGAGACCATTTCTGTCCGTTATCGAGCCCATCTTTGCATGAAAGGTTCCCTTGGTGTCTCTAATTTTCTTGAAGAAATCTCTAGTATTTCCCATTCTGTTCTTTTCCTCTTTTTTGCATTGATCGCTGAAGAAGGCTCTCTTATCTCTTCTTGCTATTCTTCGGAACTCTGCATTCAGATGCTTATGTCTTTCCTTTTCTCCTTTGCTTTCGCCTCTTTTCTTTTGACAGCTATTTGTAAGGCCTCCCCAGAGAAGCCATTTTGCTTTTTGCATTTCTTTTCCGTGGGGATGGTCTTGATCCCTGTCTCCTGTACAACGTCACGAACCTCATTTAATAGTTCATCAGGCAGTCTATCTATCAGATCTAGGCCCTTAAATCCATTTCTCACTTCCACTGTATAATCATAAGGGATGTGATTTAGGTCATACCTGAATGATCTAGCTGTTTTCCTTACTGTCTTCAATTTGAGTCTGAATTTGGTAATAAGGACTTTCATGATCTGAGCCACAGTCAGCTCCTGGTCTTGTTTTTGTTGACTGTATAGAGCTTCTCCATCTTTTCCTGCATAGAGTATAATCAGTCTGATTTCGGTGTTAACCATCTTGTGATGTCCATGTGTAGAGTCTTCTCTTGTGTTGTTGGAAGAGGCTGTTTGCTATGATCAGTGCATTTTCTTCACCAAACCCTATTAGTCTTTGCTCTGCTTCATTTCGCATGCCAAGGCCAAATTTGCCTGTTACTCCAGGTGTTTCTTGACTTTCTACTTTTGCATTCCAGTGCCCTATAATGAAAAGGACGTTTTTTTGGGTGTTGGTTCTAAAAGATCTTGTAGGTCTTCATAAAACCGTTCACCTTCAGCTTCTTCAGCATTACTGGTTGGGGCATAGATTTGGAGACCTGTGATATTGAATGGTTTGCCTTGGAAATGAACAGCGATCATTCTGTCATTTTTGAAATTGCATCCAAGTACAGCATTTTGGACTGTTTTGTTGACCATGATGGCTACTCCATTTCTTCTGAGGGATTCCTGCCTGCGGTAGTAGATATAATAGGTCATCTGAGTTAAATTCACCCATTCCAGTCCATTTTAGTTTGCTGATTCCTAGAATGTTGACGTTCACTCTTGCCATTTCTTGTTTGACCACTTCCAATTTGCCTTGATTCCTGGACCTGACATTCCAGTTTCCTATGCAATATTGCTCTTTACAGCATCGGACCTTGCTTCTATCACCAGTCACATGCACAACTGGGTATTGTTTTTGCTTTGGATCCATCCCTTTATTCTCTCTGCAGTTATTTCTCCTCTGATCTCCATAGCATTTTGGGCAGCTACTGAGCTCTGGAATTTCTCTTTCAGTATCCTATCACTTTTCCTTTTCATACTGTTCATGGGGTCCTCAAGGCAAGAATACTAAAGTGGTTTGCCATTCCCTTCTCCAGTGGACCACATTCTGTCCGACCTCTCCACCATGACCTGCCCATCTTGCCTTGCCCCACAAGCATGGCTTAAGTTCCGTCAGTTAGACAAGGCTGTGGTGCTAGTGTGATTCGATTTACTAAGTTTCTGTGAGTATTGTTTCAGTTTGTCTGCCCTCTGTTGCCCTTTTGCAACACCTATCATCTTACTTAGTTTTCTCTTACCTTGGGCGTGGTGTATCTCTTTGCGGCTGCTCCAGCAATGTGCAGCCACTCCTCCTTACCTTGGATGAGGGGTATCTCCTCACTACCACCCTTCCTGACCTTCAGCATGGGATGGCTCCTCTAAGCCCTCCTGTGTCCACGTAACCACAGCTCTTTGGACGTCGGGTTGCTCCTCCTAGCCATCGCTCCTGGCCTTATAGTCAGGGTTGCTCATCTCGGGTGCCGTTCCTGGTCTCGGACGTGGAGTAGCTCCTCTCAGCAATCGCCCCTATTGATATCGAAAGATTTCATGATTCATGTATTGTTGAAGCCTGTCTTGGAGAAATTTGAGCATTACTTTACTAGCATGTGAGATGAGTGTAATTGTGCAGTAGTCTGAGCATTCTTTGGCATTGTCTTTCTTTGGGATTGGAATGAAAAACAACCTTTTCTAGTTCTCTGGTGGCCACTGCTGAGTTTTCCAAATTGGCTGGCGTATTGATGCAGCACTTTCAGGATTTGAAACAGTTCAACTGGAATTCCATCACCTCTACTAGCTTTGTTCGTAGTGATGCTTCCTAAGGCCTACTTAACTTCACATTCCAGGGTGGATGTCTGGCTCTAGGTGAGTGATCATACCATCATGCTTATGTGAGTTGTGAAGATCTTTTCTGTACAGTTCTTCTGTGTATTTTTGCCATCTCTTCTTAATATTTTCTGTTGTTGTTAGATCCATACCTTTCCTGTTCCCAGGTGGTCAACACCGAAATCTGATTGATTATATTCTTTGCAGCCAAAAATGGAGAAGCTCTATAGTCAGCAAAAGCAAGACTGGGAGCTGACTGTGGCTCAGATCATGAACTTATTGCCAAATTCAGACTTAAATAGAGGAAATCAAGAAAACCACTAGACCATTCAGGTATGACATAAATCAAATCACATAAGTGAAATCACATGATATTTGTTTTTCTGCTTGTGACTTACTTCACTGAGTATGATAATCTCTAGACCTATCCATGTTGCTGCAAATGTCATTATTTTCTTCTCTTTTATGGCTAAGTAGTATTTAAATACATATACTACCTAGGAGCTTAAAGGATATGTCTGTCAGTACAGGAGATTTGGGTTTTATCCCTGGGTTAGAAAGCCATTCTGGAGAAGAAAATGGCAACACACTCCAGTGTTCTTGCCTGTGAAATCCCATGGACAGAGGAGCCTGGTGGGCTATGGTTCACGGGGCTGCAAAAAGAGCCAGACAAGACTTAGCAACTAAACAATGGCTGAGTAGTATTCCAATACATATACACCAGATTTTTGTCATCCATTCATCTGTCAATAGACATATAGGTTGCTTGTATGTCTTGAATATTGCAAATAGTGCTGATATAAGTATTGGGGTGCATGTATGTTTCCCAACTAGAGTTTACTCTAGATATATGTTTAGGAGAGAGATTGGTGGGTCATATGGTAACTCTGTATTTCTTTAGGAACCTCCATACTGTTTTCCATTATGGGGACACCAATTTAAAATGCCACCAACAGTGTAAGAGTGTTCTTTCTTCTCTCCACCCTCTACAGCATTTGTTATTTGTAGACTTAATGTAGGCTGTTATGACAAATGTGAGATAATACCTCATTGTGGTTTTGATTTGCATTTCTCTAATAATTAGCAAGGCTGAGTATCTTATCAAATGCTTATTGGTTATCTATTTTTGTGTTTTTTTTTGGGAGGAATGTCTATTTAGGTGTTCTGCCATTTTTCAGTTGGGTTGCTTTATTTTTTGTTATTGAGTTGTATGGGTTGTTCACATACTTTGGTAATTAAACCCTTGTTTGTCTCATTACTTGCAATATTTTCTTCCATTCTTAGCTAATTTTTCATTTTGTTTATGATTCCCTTTTCTGTGCAAAAGCTTATAAGTTTGATTAGGTCCATTTTGTTTATTTTTTTACTTTTATTCTATTGCCTTTAGAGATTGATCTATGAAAACACTGGTACAATTTATATCAGAGAATTGTTTGCATTTGCTTTCTTCCAGAAATTTTATGATGTCATGCATTACATTTAAGTTTTTAAGCAATTTTGAGTTTATTTTTGTATATGGTGTGAGGAAATGTTCTAACTTCATTAATTTACATGAGGCTGTCTACCTTTTGCAACACTACTTGGTGAAAAGACTCTTTCCTCTGTTGTTTATTCCTTTCTCCTTTATTGAAAATTAATTGTACACAGCTGTCTCAATTCATTTCTGGGCTCTCTACTCTGTTCCATTAATCAATATGTTTGTTTTTGTACAAATAGCATGTTGTATTGATTACTGTAACTTTGTAGTATTGTCTGAAGTCTGGGAGGGTTATGCCTTCTGCTTTGTTCATTTTCCTCAGAATTGCTTTGGCAATTCTGGTTCTTTATGGATTAAAAAAATAAAATTTATGGCAATACAATATTCTAAAGTAATTAACCTCCAACTAAAATAAATAAATTTATTTTTGTGTGTGGTGTTAGAAAGTGATCTAGTTTCATTCTTTTACAAGTAGTTGACCAGTTTTCTCAGCACCACTTGTTAAAGAGACTGTCTTTACTCCATTGTATGTTCTTAAAGATCTAAACGTAAGACCAGAAACAATAAAACTCCTAGAGGAGAACATAGGCTAAACACTCTCCAATATAAATCACAGCAGGATCCTCTATGATCCACCTCCCAGTATACTGGAAATAAAAGCAAAAATAAAAAAATGGGATCTAATTAAAATTAAAAGCTTCTGCACAACAAAGGAAACTATAAGTAAGGTGAAAAGACAGCCTTCTGAATGGGAGAAAACAATAGCAAATGAAGCAACTGACAAACAACTAATCTCAAAAATATATAAGCAACTTATGCAGCTCAACTCCAGAAAAATAAACGACCCTATCAAAAAATGGGCCAAAGAACTAAATAGGCATTTCTCCAAAGAAGACATACAGATGGCTAACAAACACATGAAAAGATGCTCAACATCACTCATTATCAGAGAAATTCAAATCAAGACCACAATGAGGTACCATTTCACACCAGTCAGAATGGCTGCGATCCAAAAGTCTACAAGCAAGAAATGCTGGAGAGGATGTGAAGAAAAGGGAACCCTCTTACACTTTTGGTGGGAATGAAAACTAGTACAGCCATTATGGAAAACAGTGTGGAGATTCCTTAAAAAACTAGAATTAGAACTGCCTTATGACCCAGCAATCCCACTGCTGGGCCTAGACAGAAAGGAAACCAGATTTGAAAGAGACACATGTACCCCAATGTTCATTGCAGCATTGTTTATAATTGCCAGGATATGGAAACAACCTAGATGTCCATCAGCAGATGAATGGATAAGAAAGCTGTGGTACATATACACAATGGAGTATTACTCAGCCCTTAAAAAGAATAAATTTGACTCAGTTCTAATGAGATGGATGAAACTGGAGCTGATTATACAGAGTGAAGTAAGCCAGAAAGAAAAACACCAATGCAATATACTGACACATATATATGGAATTTAGAAAGATAGTAATGATGACCTTGTATGTGAGACAACAAAAGAGACACAGAGGTATAGAACGGACTTTTGGCCTCTGAGGGAGAGGGAGAGGGTGGGATGATTTGGGAGAATGGCATTGAGACATGTATACTATCATATAAGAAACGAAGTGCCAGTCTATGTTCAATACAGGATATAGGATGCTTGGGGCTGGTGCACGGGATGATCCGGGGAGATGGTGTGGGGTGGGAGGTGGGAGGGGGTTTCAGCATTGGGAGACTGTGGACACATGTGGCTGATTCATGTCAATGTATGGCAAAACCAATACAGTATTGTAAAGTAGAATAAAGTATTAAAACATAAATAAATAAATAAATAAATTTAAATTAAAATAAAAGAATAAAAAACATTATATCTCAGAAGAATATTGCCACATTACTAAATCTTTTCAATTACTTAAGGGCTGAAACTTCTCAAATATCTCCCATATTCTGAAGCACTGTATTTTTCCAACATAGCATAGTAAAACCTATAAATTATGATGAAAAAAATAAATTTTAAGATTTGTTCAAGTTCTGTGAAAGTAAAATGGGTAATTTGATGGGAATCACATTAAATCTATAGATTACTTTGGGTGTTTGTGCTTAGTTGTCAAATTGTGTCCAACTCTCTGTGACCCATTTGGACTGTAGCCTGCCAGGCTCCCCCATCCCTGGGATTCTCCAGGCAAGAGTACAGGAGTGGGCTGCCATATCCTTCTCCAGGAGGCCTTTCTATCCCAGGGATTGGACTTGAATCTCCAGTGTCTTCTGCATTGCAGGTGGATTCTTCCTCTACATTTTGGAAGAGTCTAAGAAGAAAAGGTATAAATTCTTCTCTGTGTGTTTGGCAGTATTCCCTGGTGAAATAATCTGTTCCTGGAATTCTGTTTTCAGGGCTTCCCCCACCCCCCCTTCAGTTCAGTTCAGTTCAGTTGCTCAGTCATGTCTGACTCTTTGAGACCCTATGAATTGCAGCATGCCAGGCCTCCCTGTCCCTCATCAACTCCCAGAGTTCACTCAAACTCACGTCCATCAAGTCGGTGATGCCATCCAGCCATCTCATCCTATGTCATCCCCTTCTCCTCCTGCTCCCAATCCCTCCCAGCCTCAGAGTCTTTTCCAGTGAGTAAACTCTTCATATGATGTGGCCAAAGTATTGGAATTTCAGCTTTAGCATCAGTTCTTCCAATGAACACCCAGCACTGATCTCCTTCAGAATGGACTGGTTGGATCTCCTTGCAGTTCAAGGGACTCTCAAGAGTCTACTTCAACACCACAGTTCAGAAACATCAATTCTTCAACAATCAGCTTTCTTCACAGTCCAACTCTCACATCCATACATGACCACTGGAAAAACCATAGCCTTGACTAGATGGACCTTTGTTGGCAAAGTAATGTCTCTGCTTTTTAATTCACTTCTACTGTTTGGTCTGTTCATTTTATCTATTTCTTCTTTTTTAGAAAATAATTCTATTTATTTATTTTAGGCTATGCTGGATCTTCATTGCTGTGTACGCTTTTCTCTAGTTGTGGTCAGTGGGCCTAACTATTCCCCAGTTGTGGTCAGTAGCTTCTCACTGCAGTGGATTCTCTTGTGGAGGATGGTCTCTAGGCATGTGGGCTTCAGTAGTTGTGGCACGAGGGCTCAGTAGTTCTGGCTCCCAGGTTCCAGAACACAGACTCAGGAGTTGTGGCGCATGGGCTTAATTGCTCCACAGCATGAGGGATCTTCTTGAACAGGGATTGAATCCATATCTCTTACATTGGCAGACAAATTCTTTACCATTGAGTCATCAGGGAAGCCTGCATTTCTTGATTCAGTGTTGGTTGGCTGAATGTTTTTAGAAATGTTCATTTCTTCTAGATTGTCACATATGTGTATATATAATTGTTTGTAGTCTTCTTTTTTTTTTTTGGTAGTATTCTCTTATGGTATTTTGGATTTCTGCAGTAACAGTTATTCCTGCTCTTTCCTTTACTACTTTATTTGGGTCTTTTGATCTATGCTAGTGGTTAGTCAGTTATGTTTATATTTTTAATAAAACAGTTCTTGGTTTTGTAGATGTCTTCTATTTTTTATCTTATTTCCTTTCTGATTTTTATTATTTCATTTCTTCTGCTGATTTTGGGTTTTGTTGCTCTTCTTTTTCCTAATTTTTTTAAGTTGTAGGTTAGGATATTTATTTTAGAATTTTCTTATCTTTTGAGGAAGTTCAGCATGAACCTCCCTCTAAGAGGTGCTTTAGCTGCACTCCTTATATTTGCTATGGCTGTGTTTCCATTGTTCTTTGTGTCAAGGTATTTTAAATTTCATTTGATTACATTGTTGATCCATTTTTCTTTTTTTTTAGTGTTCATGTGTTCACTCTTTTCCCTTCTTTTCTAAGACTGATTCTAGCTTTATACTATTTGGTGTCAGAAAAAATGCTTTAAATGATTTTTATTTGTTCAATTTTTGAGGCTTTTTTCCTGACCTAGACATATCCTTGAAAATATTTCTTGTGTGCTTGAAAAGAAATGTGTATCTAGTTTTTGGATGTAGTATAATATAAACAAAAATTATATACAACTAATCTGGCTATGGTTTTTCCAGTAGTCATGTATGGATGTGAGAGTTGGACTGTGAAGAAGGCTGAGCACCGAAGAATTGATGCTTTTGAACTGTGGTGTTGGAGAAGACTCTTGAGAGTCCCTTGGATTGCAAGGAGATCCAACCAGTCCATTCTAAAGGAGATCAGCCCTGGAATTTCTTTGGAAGGACTGATGTTAAAGCTGAAACTCCATTACTTTGGCCACCTCATGCAAAGAGTTGACTCATTGGAAAAGACTCTGAGGCTGGGAGGGATTGGGGGCAGGAGCAGAAGGGGACGACAGAGGATGAGATGGCTGGATGGCATCACTGACTCAATGGACATGAGTCTGAATGAACTCCAGGAGTTGGTGATGGACAGGGAGGCCTGGCGTGCTTCGATTCATGGGGTCGCAGAGTCAGACACCACTGAGCGACAGAACTGAACTGAATCTTTTATATCATTTTGAACCTCTGTTGCCTTACAGTGTTGATTTTCTGTTTAGATAATCTGTTCATACATATGTATATCAGTGGGATGTTAAATTTTCTTATTATTGTTTTAGTGTCAATTTCTCTGTTTCTGTATTTGTTTTATACATTAAGATGCTTCTATGTTGGGTTCATAAATACTAACAAGTGTAGTACCCTCTCCTTGTATTGATCCTTTTATTATTATATAGTATCATTCTTTATCCTTCTTTCTGGCCTTTATTTTAAAGTCTATGTTCTCTGATATTATTATCACTATTTACATTTTCTTGTCTTTTCTGTTTGCTCAAAATATCGTTTTGTATCCCCTCACTTTCAATCTGTGTGACATTTGCCCCAAAGTGGGTCTCTTGTAGGCAGCTTATTCAATCTCTGTTTTTTAAATCCAGTTGCTAACTGGAGCATTTAGTCCACTGACATGTAAATTAATTATTGATAAATGTTTTCATTGCCATTTAAAACCTTCTTTTCTATTGATTTTTGGAAAATAGTTCTTTGTTCAGTTCTTCATATTTATTATTTGCCATTAATTATAGATATAACTTCGTTTGTAAAATTATTTTTGTTTTTTTAAACCTATTATTTAAGTGAACTTCAATTCTTTTATATATTTGAATTTCCTATCGTAATTTTTTTCTTTGTGTCGATTCTTTCCTGTTTTCTATGGAGAGAAACCTTTGAATACTTATTTTAGGGAGGTTTTGTATTGCTGTTTTCAATTTTTGGTTGTCTGGGAAACTATCTCTCCTATTCTAAATGACAGTCTTGCTGGGTAGATTATTATATATATCAGGATTTTCTCTTTCTGGACTTAGAATATATTATGTCACTGCCTTTGGCCTGAAAGGCAAGGTTTATTTAGAGAAACCATCCAATAGTCTTATATGAGTTCTCTTTTAATTAATACTTGTTTTTTTCTTGAAGTCTTTAGAATACTCCCTTTAACTTTTACCATTTTAATCATAATATGTCTTGGTATGGATTTGTTTGGGTTTATTTTATTTGAGACCCACTGTTCTTTTGTACCTGGATATCTGTTTTCTTCTTTTGGTTTGGTGTTTTCAGAATTTCTTCAAATAACTTTTTGATGTCCTTCTCTATTTTACTCTGAAACCCCTATTATAATATGGGTTAACATGCATATTATTTCATATATTTTTTGTGTTACTTTTATTTTTTTAATTTGTCTTTCAGTCTGATGTTCTGATTGGGTGATTTCCATTATTCCATCTTCCAGACTAGTTTTCATTCTTCTATGTTATTGTTTGCTTTTCATTTCTTCTAGACTGGTTTTTAATCTCTTTAATTTAGTTGTCTAATTTCGGTTCCTTGTTGTGTTTCCAGTTCTCTCACTGGTGATATGCATTTCTACTGATAATCTTTCTTAATGCTTTTAAATTTTTATTACCTCCTTTTGAAATAAAAATCTATTAGACTGGTGATATCTGTTTCACAATTTGTTCTTTCAGGTGATTTATCTTGTTCTTTTAATTGAGAATAGGTCCTCTACTTTTTCATTTTACTTAACTTTCTCTATATTTAAGAATTTAGGAGTATAAGAATTTAGGAGTAACAGTTATGTGTTTTGGTCTTGAAACGGTTTTTTTTTTTTTTTACTGTGAGATTGTCCCTGTTTTGTCCTTTTCATTATAGGGGACTGGAATGCAAAAGTAGGAAGTCAAAAAATCTGGAGTAACAGGCAAATTCGGCCTTGAAGTACAGAATGAAGTAGGGCAAAGGCTAATAGAGTTGCCAAGATAACACACTGGTCATAGCAAACACCCTCTTTCAAAAACACAAGGGAAGACTCTACACATGGACATCACTAGATGGTCAACACTGAAATAAGATTGGTTATATTCTGTGCAGCCAAAGATGGAGAAGCTCTATACAGTCAACAAAAACAAGACCAGGAGCTGACTGTGGCTCAGATCATGAACTCCTTATTACCAAATTCAGACTTAAATTGAAGAAAGTAGGGAAAACTGCTAGACCATTCAGGTATGACCTAAATCAAATCCTTTATGATTATACAGTGGAAGTGAGAAATAGATATAAGGGCCTAGATCTGACAGATAGAGTGCCTGATGAACTATGGAATGAGGTTTGTGACATTGTACAGGAGACAAGGATCAAGACTGTCCCCACGGAAAAGAAATGCAAAAAGCAAAATGGCTGTCTGGGGAGGCCTTACAAATAGCTGTGAAAAGAAGAGAGGTGAAAAGCAAAGAGAAAAGGAAAGATATAAGCATTTGAATGCAGAGTTCCAAAGAATAGCAAGAAGAGATAAGAGAGCCTTCTTCAGTGATCAATGCAAAGAAATAGAGGAAAAGAATAAAATGGGAAAGACTAGAGATCTCAAGAAAATTAGAGATACCAAGGGAACATTTCATGCAAAGATGGGCTTGATAAAAAACAGAAATGGTATGGACCTAGCAGAAGCAGAAGATATTAAGAAGAGGTGGCAAGAAAACAGAAGAACTGTACAAAAAGATCTTCATGACCCAGATGATTACGATGGTGTGATCACTCACCTAGAGCCAGACATCCCGGAATGTGAAGTCAAGTGGGCCTTAGAAAGCATCACTATGAACAAAGCTAGTGGAGGTGATGAAATTCCAGTTGAGTTATTTGAAATCCTGAAAGATGATGCTGCACTCAATATGCCAGCCAATTTGGAAAGCTCGGCACTGGCAACAGGACTGTCAGTTTTCTTTCCAATTCCAAAGAAAGGCAATGCCAAAGAATACTCAGACTACTGCAAAATTGTACTCATCTTACACACTAGTAAAGTAATGCTCAAAATTCTCCAAGGTAGGCTTCAGAAATACGTGAACCATGAACTCCCAGATGTTCAAACCGGTTTTAGAAAAGGCAGAGGAACCAGAGATCAAATTGCCAACATCCACTGGATCCTGGAAAAAGCAAGAGAGTTCCAGAAAAACATCTCTTTCTGTTTTATTGACTATGCCAAATCCTTTGACTGTGTGGATCACAATAAACTGTGGAAAATTCTGAGAGGTGGGAATACCAGACCACCTAACCTGCCTCTTGAGAAATCTGTATGCAGGCCAGGAAGCAACAGTCAGAACTGGACATGGAACAACAGACTGGTTCCAAATAGGAAAAGGAGTATGTCAAGGTTGTATATTGTCACCCTGCTTATTTAACTTACGTGCAGAGTACATCATGAAAAATGATGGGCTGGAAGAAACACAAGCTGGAATCAAGATTGCTGGGAGAAATATCAGTAACCTCAGCTATGCAGATGACACCACCCTTATGGCAGAAAGTGAAGAGGAACTAAAAGCCTCTTGATGAAAGTGAAAGAGGAGAGTGAAAAAGTTGGCTTAAAGCTCAACATTCAGAAAACGAAGATCATGGCATCTGGTCCCATCAGTTCATGGGAAATAGATGGGGAAACAGTGGAAACAATGTCACACTTTATTTTTTGGGGTTTCAAAATCACTGAAGATGGTGACTGCAGCCATGAAATTAAAAGACGCTTACTCCTTGGAAGAAAAGTTATGACCAACCTAGATAACATATTCAAAAGCAGAGACATTACTTTGCCAACAAAGGTCCGCCTAGTCAAGGCTATGTTTTCTCCATGTTATGTTTCATGTATGGATGTGAGAGTTGAACTGTGAAGAATGCTGAGCACTAAAGAATTTATATTTTTGAACTGTGGTGTTGGAGAAGACTCTTGAGTGTTCCGTGGACTGCAAGGAGATCCAATCAGTTCATCCTAAAGGAGACCAATCCTGGGTATTCTTTGGAAGGATTGATGCTAAAGCTGAAACTCCAGTACTTCAGCCACCTCATATGAAGAATTGACTCATTGGAATAGACCCTGATACTGGGAGGGATTAGGGGCAGGAGGAGAAGAGGACGACAGAGGATGAGATTGCTGGATGGCATCACTGACTTGATGGACAAGAGTTTGAGTAAACTCTGGGAGTTGGTGATGGGCAGGGAGGCCTGGTGTGCTGTGATTCATAGAGTCGGAAAGAATTGGACATGACTGAGCGACTGAACTGTACTGTCAGTGTTTAGAAAATGTGAGTCCAAGATTTTTGGTGTTATCATTGTTTTTAGTATGGATGCTAACCACATTGTCCCCAGAATGTACTGGTCATTCTTTACTTGAGAGGGGATGTGATTGGTGTTGTTTACCAGAGCCTACACTGAATGATGTAAGAGTTCCCTATTTCTCTGTGGCTAACACAGCCCTGTGGAGGCAGGGCCTACTTCCCAGTTGTTTGAGCAGAAGAACTGAAGGTTGGATTTTATAAGGCTCTATTGCCCTTGAGTGTGTGCTTTGTCCAATAGGTGCGAGCCCTATTGAATCAAGTGAGGCTCATGAGGTCATAGTGGACCTATGCACCATCTATGCAGGCACCTGCCCAGAAGCAGCTCAAGGTCATGCACCTTTCTCCATTGCGTTTGTCTCAGAACTATTGGTAGGCTGTGTTGTGGAGTGTACTGGTGCTGCAAGCTGAGGTGCTGTGGTTGCAGAAATTGAGGTGTTTCTGCTGTAGCCTGGGGCCTACCCTGATGCTCTCACAAGTCTCTCCTAGGAACTGGCTGCTCCAGATCTTGCTCTATGGTGCAGTGTAGGGTGGGCTGAACTGGAGTGCTTCCACCAGCACCTGTTGTGTACTCCTCTTCAGCATCAGCCCACCTAAGATGTATATTTATATGACAGTATTCAGTGTGTGTGCCAAAAAAGCTCACAGCTGCTAGACATGCCCCCATTGTGAAGGTACTATAAATAGGCTCAGAGGCCAAATCTATCATTTCTGTGTGCATACTCACAAAGCCTTTTGTGGCTGAACTTTCCCCATTCAGTGCACGCACTGACACTAGGAACTAATGCTGGACCTAGATCCACCATGCAAGTGTGACAATACGCTCTGATGCTGAACATGATCCCTACATGCATTCATCAAAAATGGGCTTCAAGGTTCAGAATGGATTATATCCCGGCCCCTGAACTGTCTCTCAACAGCTAGACTATGTCTTATTCCAGGAACTGAGTACCCAAGATTCAGCACTTAGGCACTGTGTGTACTAGCAGCCTTGCTGGGCATGTCTTTTGGACTTGTAATCGCAACAAGGTGGCAACCATCAGCACTGGTCTCTTTCCACCTCTTTGAACCTTCCGACAAGGTTGATAAATAGTATATCTGCTATTTTATGTATATTTGCCTCTACCATTGACTTTTTATCTCTCATAACGTTTATATTTTTAGTTGTGTTCTCTTTACTCCCTTGAGAGAAGATTTGTAAAGGTGGTTTAGTGGTGTTAAAGTATTTAAGCTTTTGCTTGTCTAACAAAACAAAACACAACACTGGATCTTAGTGTTCATATGAGGTCTGAATCACAGTCTTGCCAGGCAGAGCATCCTTGGTTGTAGGGTTTTCCTTAAATTTGTTGTTGTTCAGTCGATAACATGTGTCTTACTCTTTGTGACCTCAAGGACTGTAGCCCACCAGGCATTTCTGTCCATTGGGATTCTCCAGTCCAGAATACTGAAGTGGGTTGCCATTCCTTTCCAGGATCTTCTCAAACTCATGTCCATTGAGTTGGTAATGCTATCTAACCATCTTATCTTCTACTGGCCTCTTCTCCTTTTGCCTTCACTCTTTCCCAATATCAGGATCTTTGCCAGTGGTTGGCTCTTTGCATTAGGTGGGCAAAGTATAGGAGTTTCAGCATCAGTCCTTCCAATGAGTATTCAGAGTTAGATTTACTTTAGGACTGACTAGTTTAATCTCCTTGCTGTGTAAGAGACTCTCAAAAGAGTTTTCTCAACCTCCACAATTTGAAAGCATCAATTCTTCAGCACTCAGCCTTCTTTATGGTCCAACTCTGACATCCATACATGACTGCTGGAAAAGCCATAGCTTTGACTATACACACGTTTGCCAGCAAAGTGATGCCTCTGCTTTTTAATATGCTTTCTAGGTTTGTCATAGCTTTCCTTTCAAGGAGCAAGCATATTTTAATTTCCTGGCTGCAGTCACCAGTTCAGTTCAGTTCAGTCGCTCAGTCATGTATGACTGTTTGCGACCACTTGAATCGCAGTATGCCAGACCTCCCTGTTCATCACCAACTGCCGGAGTTCACTCAAACTCATGCCCATCCAGTCCGTGATGCGATCCAGCCATCTCATCCTCAGTTGTCCCCTTCTCCTCCTGCCCCCAATCCTTCCCAGCATCAGAGTTTTTTCCAATGAGTCAGCTCTTCGCATGAGGTGGCCATAGTACTGGAGTTTCAGCTTTAGCATCATTCCTTTCAAAGATATCCCAGGGTTGATCTCCTTCAGAATGGACTGGTTGGATCTCCTTGCAGTCCAAGGAACTCTTAAGAGTCTTCTCCAACACCACAGTTCAAAAGCATCAATTCTTTGTTGCTTATCCTTCTTCACAGTCCAACTCTCCCATCCATACATGACCGCAGGAAAAACCATAGCCTTGACTAGATGGACCTTAGTGGCAAAGTAATGTCTCTGCTTTTGAATATACTATCTAGGTTGGTCATGAATTTTCTTCCAAGGAGTAAGCGTCTTTTAATTTGATGGCTGCAGTCACAATCTGCAGTGATTTAGGAACCAAAGAAAAAGTCTGACACTGTTTCGACTGTTTCCCCATCTATTTCCCATGAACTGATGGGACCAGATGCCATGATCTTTGTTTTCTGAATGCTGAGCTTTAAGTCAACTTTTTTGGTCTCCTTTTTCACTTTCATCTAGAGGCTTTTTAGTTCCTCTTCACTTTCTGCCATAAGGGTGGTGTCATCTGCATAGCTGAGGTTATCGATATTTCTCCCAGCAATCTTGATTCCAGCTTGTGCTTCTTCCAGCCCAGCGTTTCTCATGATGTATTCTGCATATAAGTTAAATAAGCAGGGTGACAATATACAGCCTTGACGTACTCCTTTTCCTATTTGGAACCAGTCTGTTGTTCCATGTCCAGTTCTAACTGTTGCTTCCTGGCCTGCATACAGATTTCTCAAGATGCAGGTTAGGTGGTCTGGTATTCCCATCTCAAAATTTTCCACAGTTTATTGTGATCCACACAGTCAAAGACTTTTGCATAGTCAATAGAGCAGAAAGAGATGTTTTTCTGGAACTCTCTTGCTTTTTCCATGATCCAGTGGATGTTGGCAATTTGATCTCTGGTTCCTCTGCCTTTTCTAAAACCAGCTTGAACATCAGGGAGTTTACGGTTCATGTATTGCTGAAGCCTGGCTTGGAGAATTTTGAGCATTCCTTTACTAGCATGTGAGATGAGTGCAATTTTGCAGTAGTTTGAGTATTCTTTGGCATTGCCTTTCTTTGGGATTGGAATGAAAAGTGACCTTTTCTAGTCCTGTGGCCACTGCTGAGGTTCCCAAATTTGCTGGCATATTGAGTGCAGCACTTTCACAGCATCATCTTTCGGGATTTGAAACAGTTCAACTGGAATTCCATCACCTCCACTAGCTTTGTTCGTAGTGATGCTTTCTAAGGCCCACTTGACTTCACATTCCAAGATGTCTGGCTCTAGATTAGTGATCACATCATCATGATTATCTGGGTTGTGAAGATCTTTTTGTACAGTTCTTCTGTGTATTTTTGCCACCTCGTCTTAATATCTTCTGCTTCTGTTAGGTTCATACCATTTCTGTCCTTTGTCAAGCCCATCTTTGCATGAAATGTTCCCTTGGTATCTCTAATTTTCTTGAGATCTCTAGTATTTTCCATTTTGTTGCTTTCCTCTATTTCTTTGCATTGATTGCTGAAGAAGGCTCTCTTATCTCTTCTTGCTATTCTTTGGAACTCTGCATTCAAATGCTTATATCTTTCCTTTTCTCCTTTGCTTTTCACCTCTTTTCTTTTGACAGTTATTTGTAAGGCCTCCCCAGACAGCCATTTTGCTTTTTTGCATTTCTTTTCCATGGGGATGGTCTTGATCCCTGTCTCCCGTACAATGTCACAAACCTCATTCCATAGTTCATCAGGCACTGTATCTATAGCCCTTAAATCTATTTCTCACTTCCACTGTATAATCATAAGGGATTTGATTTAGGTCATGCCTGAATGGTCAAGCAGTTTTCCCTACTTTCTTCAATTTAAGTCTGAATTTGGCAATAAGGAGTTCATGATCTGAGCCACAGTCAGCTCCTGGTCTTGTTTTTGTTGACTGTATAGAGCTTCTCCATCTTTGGCTCCATAGAATATAATCAGTCTGATTTCAGTGTTGACCATCTAGTGATGTCCATGTGTAGTCTTCTCTTCTGTTGTTGGAAGAGGGTGTTTGCTATGACCAGTGCATTTTCTTCGCAAAACTCTATTAGTCTTTGCCCTGCTTCATTCCGCATTCCCATGCCAAATTTGCCTGTTACTCCAGGTGTTTCTTGACTTCCTACTTTTGCATTCCAGTCCCCTATAATGAAAAGTTCATCTTTTTGGGTGTTAGTTCTAAGAGGTCTTGGAGGTCTTCATAGAACCGTTCAACTTTAGCTTCTTCAGCGTTACTGGTTGGGGCATAGACTTGTATAAATGTGTTATTGAGTGGTTTGCCTTGGAGATGAACAGAGATCATTCTGTAATTTTTGAAATTGCATCCAAGTACAGCATTTTGGACTCTTTTGTTGACCATGATGGCTACTCCATTTCTTCTGCAGAATTCCTGCCTGCAGTAGTAGATATAATGGTCATCTGAGTTAAATTCACCCATTCCAGTCCATTTTAGTTCGCTGATTCCTAGAATGTCGACGTTCACCCTTGCCATCCCCTGTTTGACCACTTCCAATTTGCCTTGATTCATGCACCTGACATTCCAGGTTCCTATGAAATATTGCTCTTTACAGTCATCATCCTCAGTGATTTTTGTGCCTGAGAAAATAAAATGTATTTTCCTTAAATACCTTTGAGTGTATTGTACCAGTCCTTTCTGGCCCACAAAGTTTCTACTGAAATGCAAGTTACTAGCCCTAGGGGTTTCCCTTGAGTATAACTAGCTGCTTTCTTCTCACCTCTTTTAAGATTCTCTTTTTATCTTTAATTTTTGCCACTTTACATATATGTGTTGATGTGAACCTCTTTGAGTTCATCCCATTTGGAAGTCTCTAAGTTTTCCTGCCGTGGATGTCTGATCTGTCCCCCAGGTTAGGAAAATTTTTACAGCTATTTTTCCTTCAAATTAATTATCTATCCTTTTCTCTCTTTCTTCTCTTCCTAGGACAAGTATATGGTAAGTGTTAGCACTTTCGATGTTGTCTCAAAGAGCTCTTAAATTATCCTCATTATTTAAAAATCTCTTTTTTTCTCTCCCTATCTTCAGGATG
Organism: Nanger dama; assembly: GCA_917880005.1. Taxonomy (NCBI): domain Eukaryota; kingdom Metazoa; phylum Chordata; class Mammalia; order Artiodactyla; family Bovidae; genus Nanger; species Nanger dama. The sequence continues at coordinate 1,347,288 of CAKJTW010000044.1, read as the reverse complement.
GGTGATTTCCACTACTGTTTTCCATTTTACTCATCCATTCCTCTGTATCTACTACTTATTTCCTCTAGTGTATTTTATCAGTTACTATATTTTTCAATTATGTTTTTTCATTTATTATAATTTCTAATTCTTTAAACAGTTAAAAATTCTTTAAAAAATTCTTCTAAAATTCTTACTGTGTTCAGTCATTCTTCTTCTGAATTCATTGATCCTCTTTATGATCATTATCTTGAACACTTCCTTAGGTAAATTTCTCATTTTAGAGTATTTTAACTCTTTGCCTGAGGTTTTGTCTTATTCCACTATTTGGAAAACTTTTTCTGTCTCCTTCAGTTCAGTTCAGTCACTCAGTTATGTCTGACTCTTTGCAACCCCATGGACTGCAGCACACCAGGTCTCCCTGTCCATTACCAACCCTCAGAGCTTGCTCAAACTCATGTTCATCAAGTTGGTGATGCCATCCAACCATCTCATCCTCTGCTGAGAAGGAGAAGGAGTTCTCCTGTCTTCAATCTTTCCCCACATCAGGGTCTTTTTCACTAAGTCAGTTCTTCACATCAAGTGGCCAAGGTATTGGAGTTTCAGCTTCAGCATCAGTCCTTCCAGTGAATATTCAGGACTAATTTCCTTTAGGATTGACTGATTGGATCTCCTTGCTGTCCAAGGGACTATCAAGAGTCTTCTCCAACAACACAGTTCAAAAGCATAAATTCTGCAGTGCTCAGCTTTCTTTATAGTCCAACTTTCACATCCATACATGACTACTGGAAAAACCATAACTTTGATTAGATGGACCTTTGTTGTAATGTCTCTGCTTTTTAATATGCTGTCTAGGTTGGTCATAGCTTTTCTTCCAAGGAGCAAGTGTCTTCTAATTTCATGGCTGCAGACACCATTTGCAGTGATTTTGTATAACCCCAAATAAAGTTTCTCACTGTTTCCACTGTTTAACCATCTATTTGCCATGAAGTGATGAGACCGGATGCCATGATCTTAGTTTTCTGAATGTTGAGTTTTAAGCTAACATTTTCACTCTCCATTTTCATTTTCATCAGGAGGCTTTTTAGTTCTTCTTCTCTTTCTTTTATGGCAATAAGGGTGGTATCATCTGCATATGTGAGGTTATTGATATTTCTCCCGGCAATCTTGATTCCACCTCGTGCCTCATCCAGCCTGGCATGATGCATGATGTACTCTGCATATAAGTTTAATAAGCAGGGTGAGAATATAGAGCCTTGAGGTACACCTTTCCCAATTTGGAACCAGTCTGTTATTTCATGTCCATTTCTTGGTGCTTCTTGACCTGCATACAGATTTCTCAGGAGGAAGGTAAAGTGATCTGGTATTCCCAACTCCTAAAGAATTTCCCATAGTTTGCTGTAACCTACACAGTCAAAGGCTTTGGCATAGGCAATAAAGCAGAAATAGATGTTTTTCTGGAACTCTCCTGCTCCCTCTATGATCCAATGGTTGTTTGCATTTTCATCTCTGGTTCCTCTGCCTTTTCTAAATCCAGCATGTACATCTGGAATTTCATGGTTCATAAACTGTTGAAGCCTTGATTGGAGAATTTTGAGCATTACTTTGCTAGCATGTGAGATGAGTGCAATTGTGCAGTAGTTGGAGCATTCTTTGGCATTGCCTTTCTTTGGGATTGGAATAAAAGTGATCTTTTCCAGTCCCGTGGCTACTGCTGTGTTTTCACAATTTGCTGGCATATTGAGTGCAGCATTTTCACAGCATGATCTTTTAGGATTTGAGATTGTTCACCTGGAGTTCACCTCCACTAATACTGTTCATAGTGATGGTTCCTAAGGCCCACTTGACTTCTCATTCTAGGATATCTGGCTCTAGGTGAGTTATCACACCATTGTGATTATCTGGTTCATGAAGATCTTTTTCGTGTAGTTCTTCTGTGTATTCTTGCCACCTCTACTTAATATCTTTTGATTTTGTTTGGTCACTACAATTTCTACCCTTTATTGTGTCCATCTTTGCATTAAATTTTCCCTTGGTATCTCTAATTTTCTTGAAGAGATTTCTAGTCTTTCCCATTCTACTGTTTTTGCCTATTTCTTTGTATTGATCACTGAGAAAGGCTTTCTTATCTGTCCTTCTTATTCTTTGGAACTCTACATTCAAATGGGTATTTCCTTTTTTTTCTTTTCATTTATTTCATTTATTTTTAATATAAATTTATTTATTTTAATTGGAGGCTAATTACTTTACAATATTGTATTGGTTTTGCCATACATTGACATGAATCCACCATGAGTGTACATGTGTTCCCCATCCATCCTGAACAGCCCTCCCACCTCCCTCCCCATCCCATCCCTCTGGATCATCCCAGTACACCAGAACCGAGCGCCTTGTATCATTCATTGAACCTGGACTGGCAATTCATCTCACATATGATAATTTACATGTTTCATTGTCATTCTCCCTAGTCCTCTCCCACAGAGTCCAAAAGATTGTTCTACACATCTGTGTCTCTTTTGCTGTCTCACATACAGGGTTATCGTTACCATCTTTCTAAATTCCATATATATGTGTTAGTACACTGTATTGGTGTTTTGCTTTCTGGCTTACTTCACTCTGTATAATAGGCTCCAGTTTCATTCACTTCATTAAAACTGATTCAAGTGTATTCTTTTTAATGGCTGAGTAATATTCCATTGTGTGTATGTACCACAGCTTTCTTATCCATTCATCTGATGATGGACATCTAGGTTGCCTCCAGGTCCTATCTGTTACAAACAGTGCTGCTATGAACATTGGGGTACCGCTGTCTCTTTCAATTCTGGTTTCCTTGTTGTGTATGCCCAGCAGTGGGATTGCTGGCTCATATGGCAGTTCTGTTCCCTGTTTCTTAAGAAATTTCCACACTGTCATCCATAGTAGCTGTACTAGTTTGCATTCTCACCAATAGTGTAGGATGGTTCCCTTTTCTCCACACCCTCTCCAGCATTTATTGCTTGTAGACTTTTGGATAGCAGCCATACTGAGTGGCGTGAAATCGTACCTCATTGTGGTTTTGATTTGCATTTCTCTGATAATGAGTGGTGCTGAGCATCTTTTCATGTGTTTGTTAGCCATCTGTATGTCTTCTTTGGAGAAATGTCTATTTAGTTCTTTGGCCCACTTTTTGATTGGGTCGTTTATTTTTCTGAAATTGAGCTGCTGGAGTTGCTTGTATACTTTTGAGATTAGTTGTTTGTCAGTTGCTTCATTTGCCATTATTTTCTCCCATTCTGAAGGCTGTCTTTTCACCTTGCTTATAGTTTCCTTTGTTGTGCAGAAGCTTTTCAATTTAATTAGGTCCCATTTATTTATTTTTGCTTTTATTTCCAATATTCTTGGAGGTGGGTCATAGAGGATCCTGCTGTGGTTTTCGTCGGAGAGTGTTTTGCCTATGTTCTCCTCTAGGAGTTTTGTAGTTTCTGGTCTTACATTTAGATCTTTAACCCATTTTGAGTTTAATTTTGTTTATAGTGTTAGAAAATATTCTAGTTTCATTCTTTTACAAGTAGTTGACCAGTTCCCAGCACCACTTGTCAAAGATTGTCTTTTTCTCTATTGTATATTCTTGCCTCCTTTGTAAAAAATAAGGTGGGTAGGTGCATGGATTTATCTCTGGGCTTTCTATTTTCTTCCATTGATCTATATTTCTGTCTTTGTGCCAGTACCATACTGTCTTGATGACTGTGGCTTTGTAGTAGAGACTGAAGTCAGGCAGGTTGATTTATCCAGTTCTCTGCTTCTTTTCAAGATTGCTTTATCTATTAGAGGTTTTTTGTTTTCTATACAAATTATGAATTACTTGTTCTAGTTCTCTGAAAAATACCGTTGGTAGCTTTATATGGATTGCATTGAATCTAAAGATTGACTTGGGTAGTATACTAATTTTCTTTTTTCTTAATATAAATTTATTTATTTTAATTGGAGGTTAATTACTTTACAATATTGTATTGGTTTTGCCATACATCAACATGAATCTGCCACAGGTATACACGTGTTCCCTATCCTGAACCCCCCTCCCTCCTCCCTCCGCATACTATACCACTGGGTCGTCTCAGTGCACAGCCCCAAGCATCCAGTATCATGCATCGAACCTGGACTGATGATTCATTTCATATATGATCTTATGCATGTTTCAATGCCATTCTCCCAAATCATCCCACCCTATCCCTCTTCCACAGAGTCCAAAAGACTGTTCTATACATTTGTGTCTCTTTTGCTGTCTCGCATGCAGGGTTATCATTATCATCTTTGTAAATTCCATATATATGCATTAGTATATTATGTTGGTGTTTTTCTTTCTGGCTTACTTCACTCTGTATAATCGGCTCCAGTTTCATCCACCTCTTTAGAACTGATTAAAATGTATTCCTTTCCGATCTATGAACACAGTATATTTCTCCCTCTATTAGTGTCCTCTTTGATTTCTGGCACCAGTGTTTTATATTTTTCTATATATAGGTTTTTTGTTTCTTTGCTGCTGCTGCTACTGCTAAGTTGCTTCAGTAGTGTCCGACTTTGTTTCTTTAGGTAGGTATATTCCTAATATTTTATTCTTTTTGTTGCAATGGTGAATGGAGTTGTTTCCTTAATTTCTCTTTCTATTTTTCTCATTGTTAGTGTATAGGAATGCAAGGGATTTCTGTGTGTTAATTTTATATCCTGCAACTTTACTATAGTCCCATTCATTGACTAGCTCTAGTAATTTTCCGGTGGAGTCTTTAGGGTTTTCTATGTAGAAGATCATGTCATCTGCAAACAGTAAGAATTTTACTTCTTCTTTTGCAATCTGGATTCCTTTTATTTCTTTTTCTGCTCTGACTGCTGTGGTCAAAACTTCCAAAACTATGTTGAATAGTAGTGGTGAGAGTGGGCATCCTTGCCTTGTTCCTGACTTTAGGGGAAGTGCTTTCAATTTTTCACCATTCAGGACAATGTTTGCTGAGTGTTTGTCATATATAGCTTTTATTATGTTGAGGTATGTTTCTTCTATTTCTGCTTGCTGGATGTTTTTCTTATCCTAAATGTATGTTGAATTTTGTCAAAGGATATCTCTGCATCTATTGAGATAATCATATAGGTTTTATTTTTCAATTTGTTAATGTGGTGTATTGCAGTGATTGATTTATGGATACTGAAGAATCTTTGCATCCTTGGGATAAAGCCCACTTGGTTGTGAGGTATGATCTTTTTTATATGTTATTGGATTCTGCTTGCTAGAATTTTGTTAAGGATTTTTGCATCTACGTTCATCAGTGATATTGGTCTGTAGTTTTCTTTTTTTGTGGCATCTTTGTCAGGTTTTGGTATTAGGTTGATCATGGCCTCATAGAATGAGTTTGGAAGTTTACCTTCCTCTGCAATTTTCTGGAAGAGTTTGAGTAGGATAGGTGCTAGCTCTTCTCTAAATTTTTGGTAGAATTCAGCTGTGAAGCCATCTGGTCCTGGGCTTTTGTTTGTTCAAAGATTTCTGATTACAGTTTCAATTTCCATGCTTGTGATGGGTCAGCTAAGATTTTCTATTTCTTCCTGGTTCAGTTTTGGAAAGTTGTACTTTTCTAAGGATTTGTCCATTTCTTCCAAGTTGTCCATTTTATTTGTATATAGTTGCTGATAATAGTCTCTTCTGATCCTTTGTATTTCTGTGTTGTCTGTTGTGATCTCTCCATTTTCATTTCTAATTTTGTTGATTTGATTTTTCTCCCTTTGTTTCTTGATGAGTCTGGCTAAAGGTATGCCAATTTTATTTATCCTTTCAAAAAGCAGCTGTTGGCTCTGTTGATTTTTGTTATGGTCTCTTTTCTTTCTTTTGCATTTGTTTCTGCCCTAATTTTTAAGATTTCTTTCCTTCTACTAACTCTGAGATTCTTCATTTCTTCCTTTTCTAGTTGCTTTAGGTGTAGAGTTATGTTATTTATTTGACTTTTTTCTTGTTTCTTGAAGTAAGCCTGTATTGCTATGAACCTTCCCCTTAGCACTGCTTTTTACAATGTCCCATAGGTTTTGGGACCTATGAGAAGGCAATGGCATCCCACTCCAGTACTCTTGCCTGGAAAATCCCATAGACAGAGGAGCCTGGTAGGCTGCAGTCCATGGGGTCGTGAAGAGTCGGATACTACTGAGCGACTTCACTTTCACTTCTCACTTTCATCCATTGGAGAAGGAACTGGCAACCCACTACAGTGTTCTTGCCTGGAGAATCTCAAGGATGGGGGAGCCTGGTGGGCTGCTGTCCATGGGGTCGCACAGAGTTGGACACGACTGAAGCGACTTAGCAGCAGCATAGATTTTGGGTTGTTGTGTTTTCATTTTCTTTCATTTCTATGCATATTTTGATTCCTTCTGTGATTTGTTGGGTATTCAGCAGCGTGTTGTTCAGCTTCCATATGTTACCCATTTGATTTTTAAAAGTTATTTTTCTATGAAGGATAGTTGCTTTACAATGTTGTGTTGTTTTCTGCTGTACAACAATGTGAATATGTATATCCCTCCCTCTTGAGCCTCCCTCCCTCTCACCTAATCCCACCCCTCTGGGTCATTATAGAGCACTGAGCTAAACTCTCTTTATACAGCAGCTTTCCACTAACTATCTATTTTATACATGGTGGTGTATATGTATCAGTGCTACTCTCTGTTTGTCCTGTCCGCCATTTCTCCTGCTGTGTGCAAGTTCATTCTCTATGTCTGCACCTCTTCTTATGCACTGCAGATAGGTTCATCAGTATCATTTTTCTAGACTCCATATATATGTGTTAATATATGATATTTGTCTTTTTCCTTCTGACTTATTTCACTCTTTATGACAGATTCTAGGTTCATTCACCACATTAGAACTGACTCAATTTAATTCGCTTTTATGGCTGAGTAACTCTCCATTTTTTTAAAATGTAGCACTGCTTCTGTGTCCACTTTTTCTGTCAATGGACGTATAGGTTGCTTCCATGCCCTGGCTATTGTAAACAGTGCTCCAGTGAACACTGGGGTACATATGTCTTTTTCAGTTTTGGTTTTCTCAGGCTATATGCCTTCCTGATGGGATTTTAGGGTCATATGGTAGCCTTATTCCTCGTTTTTAAAGGAAGTTCAATATGGTTCTCTGCAGTACTTACATCACTTGACCTTTCTACCAACAGTGTGAGAAGGTTCCTTTTTCTCCACATCCTCTTTAGCATTTATTGTTTGTAGACTTTTTCTTGATGGGCATTCTGACATGTGTGAAGTGATACCTAATTATAGTTTCGATATGCATTTCTCATATAATGAGTGATGTTGAGCATCTTTTCCTGTGTCTATTGGCTAAAGACTTTGTGTGAACAACAAACTGTGGAAAATTGTTGAAAAGATGTGAATTACAGACCACCTTACCTGTCTTCTAATAAACCTGTATGCAAGACAAGAGGCAACTGGTAGAACCAGACTTGGAAGAACAGACTGGTTCAAAATCAGGAAAGGAGTACGCCAAGGCTGTATATTGTCATCCTGCTTATTTAACTCCTATGCAGAGCACAACATGTGAAGTGCCAGGCTGGATAAATCACAGGCTGGAATCAAGATTTCCTGGAGAAATATAAAAACCCTCAGATATGCAGATGATATTCCTCTAATAGCAGAAAGTGAAGAAGAACTAAATGCCTCTTGGTGAAGGTGATAGAGGAGAGTGAAAAAGCTGGCTTAAAACTTAATTATCAAAATACTAAGTCATGACATCTTGTTCCATTACTTCATGGCAAATACAAGGGGAAAAAGTAAAAACAGTGAGAGATTTTAGTTTATTGGGCTCCAAAATCACTGCTGATTGTGACTGCAGCCATGAAATTAAAAGATTCTTGCTCCTTGGAAGAAAGCTATGAGAAACCAAGACAGTATTAAAAAACAGAGACATCATTTTGCTGACAAAGTTCCATATTGTCAAAGCTATAGTTTTTCCAGTAGTCTCGAATGGATATGAGAATTGGAACATAAAGAAGATTGAAAGCCAAAGAACTGATGCTTTCAAATTTTGGACTTGGAGAAGACACTTGAGAGTCCCTTGAACAGCATGGAGAGAACCAGTCAATCCTAAATGAAATCAGTCTTGAATATTGATTGGAAGGACTAATGTTGAACCTGATGCTCCAATAGCTTGGCCACCTGATATGAAGAGCCAATTCATTGGAAGAGACCCTGATGCTGGGAAAGATTGATGGACAAATGAAAAGGGGCAACAGAGGATGAGATGATTGGATGGCATCACTGACTCAATGAACCTGAGTTTGGACAAACTCCGGGCGATAGTGAAGTATAGGGAAGTTACCTGTTGCAGTTCATGAGATTACAATGAGTCAGACATAACAACTGAAGAACACTAACAATGTCTTCTCTGGGGAAATACCTGTTTAGGTCTTCTGCCCATTGTTTGAACTGGATTTTTTTTTTAAAATATTGAGCTACATGAATTGCTTGTATATTTTGAAGATTAGTCTTCTGTCAGTTCATTTGTAATTATTTTCTCCTATTCCGAGGACTGACTTTTCATTTTGCCTATAGTTTCCTTTGCAGTGCAAAATCTTTAAATAGGTCGTATCTGTCTTTGTGCCAGTATCATACTGTCTTGATGACTGTGGCTTTGTAGTAGAGACTGAAGTCAGGCAGGCAGGTTGATTCCATAAGTTCCATTCTTCTTTCCCAAGATTGCTTTGGCTATTCAAGGTTTTTTGTATTTATTTCCATATAAATTGTGAAATTATTCCATTAATCTATGAGGTGAGTCCAAGAGGATCTTGCTGTGATTTATGTCAAAGAGTATTTTTGGCCTCACATTTAGTTTTTTTTTAATATATAACTTTTCCTTCTTTTTTAAAAATTAATCAATTAATTTTACTTTACAATATTGCATTGGTTTTGCTATACACTGACTTGAATCTGCCATGAGTGTACATGTGTTCCCCATACTGAAACCCCTCCCACGTCCTTCACTATCCCATCCCTCTGGGTCATCCCAGTGCACCAGCTCCAAACGCCCTGCATCATGCATCAAACCTGGACTGGCCATTCGTTTCACATATGAAATTTTACATGTTTCAATGCCATTCTCCCGTATCATCCCACCCTTGCCCTCTCCAACAGAGTGCAAAAGACTGTTCTTACATCTGTGTTTCTTTTGCTGTCTCACATACAGGGTTATCATTACCTTCTTTCTAAATTCCATATATATGCGTTAGTATACTGTATTGGTGTTTTTCTTTCTGGCTTATTTCACTCTGTATAATAGGCTTCAGGTTCATCCACCTCATTAGAACTGATTCAAATGTATTTTTTAAATGGATGAGTAATATTCCACTGTGTATATGTACCACAGCTTTCTTATCCATTCATTTGCTGATGGACATCTAGGTTGCTTCTATGTCCTGGCTATTGTAAACAGTGCTGCGATAAACATTGGTGTACACGTGTCTCTTTTGATTCTGCTTTCCTCAGTGTGTATGCCCAGCAGTGGGATTAGTGGCTCATATGGCAGTTCTATTTCCAGCTTTTTAAGGAATCTCCACACTGTTCTCCATAGTTTGCATTCCCACCAACAGTGTAAGAAGATTACCTTTTCTCCACACCCTCTCCAGCATTTATTGCTTGTAGACTTTTGGATAGCAGCCATACTGAGTGATGTGAAATGGTACCTCATTGTGGTTTTGATTTTCATATCTCTGATAATGAGTTATGTTGAGCATCTTTTCATGTGTTTGTTAGCCATCTGTATGTCTTCTTTGGAGAAATGTCTATTTAGTTCTTTGGCCCATTTTTTGACTGAGTCATTTATTTTTCTGGAATTGAGCTGCAGGAGTGCTTGTATATTTTTGAGATGAGTTGTTTGTCAGTTGCTTCATTTGCCATTATTTTCTCCCATTCTGAAGCTGTCTTTTCACCTTGCTTATAGTTTCCTTTGTTGTGCAGAAGCTTTTAAGTTTAATTAGGTCCCATTTGTTTATTTTTGCTCTATTTCCAGTATTCTGGGAGGTGAATCATAGAGGATCCTGCTGTGGTTTATGTCAGAGAATTTTTTGCTTATGTTTTCCTCTAGGAGTTTAATAGTTTCTGGTCTTATGTTTAGATCTTTAATCCATTTTGAGTTTATTTTTGTGTGTGGTGTTAGAAAGGAGTCTAGTTTTATTCTTTTACAAGTAGTTGACCAGTTTTCCCAGCACCATTTGTTAAAAATATTGTCTTTTTTCTATTGTATATTCTTGCCTCCTTTGTCAAAGATAAAGTGTCCATAGGTGCGTGGATTTATCTCTGGGCTTTCTATTTTGTTCCATTGATCTATATTTCTGTCTTTGTGCCAGTATCATACTGTCTTGATGACTGTGGCTTTGTAGTAGAGACTGAAGTCAGGCAGGCAGGTTGATTCCATAAGTTCCATTCTTCTTTCCCAAGATTGCTTTGGCTATTCAAGGTTTTTGTATTTATTTCCATATAAATTGTGAAATTATTTGTTCTAGTTCTCTGAAAAATACCATTGGTAGCTTGATAGAGGTTGCATTGAATCTATAGATTGATTTGGGTAGTGTACTCATTTTCACTATATTGATTCTTCCGATCCATGAACACAGTATATTTCTCCATCTATTTGTGTCCTCTTTGACTCTTTCACCAGTGTTTTATAATTTTCTATGTATAGATCTTTTGTTTCTTTAGGCAGGTATATTCCTAATATTTTATTCTTTTCGTTACAATGGTGAATGGAGTTGTTTCCTTAATTTCTCTATTTTCTCATTGTTAGTGTATAGGAATGCAAGAGATTTCTGTGTGTTAATTTTATATCCTGCAACTTTACTATATTCATTGATTAGCTCTAGTAATTTTCCAGTGGAGTCGTTAGGGTTTTCTATGTAGAAGATCATGTCATCTGCAAGCAGTGAGAATTTAACTTCTTTTCCAATCTGGATTCCTTTTATTTCTTTTTCTGCTCTGATTGCTGTGGCCCAAACTTCCAAAACTATGTTGAATAGTAGTGGTGAGAGTGGGTACCCTTGTCTTGTTCCTGATGTTAGGAGAAATGCTTTCAATTTTTCACCATTGATGATAATGTTTGCTGTGGGTTTGTCATATATAGCTTTTATTACATTGAAGTATGTTCCTTCTAGCATGTGAGATGCGTGCAATTGTGTGATAGTTTGAGCATTCTTTGGCATTGCCTTTTTTTCGGATTGGAATGAAAACTGACTTTTTCCAGTCCTGTGGCCACTGCTGAGTTTTCCAAATTTGCTGGCATATAGAGTGCAACACTTTCACAGCATCATTTTCCAGGATTTGAAATAGCTCAATTGAAATTCCATCACCTCCACTAGCTTTGTTCATAGTGATGCTATCTAAGGCCCATTTGACTTCACATTCCAGGATATCTGGCTCTGGGTGAGTGACCACACCACTGTAATTATCTTGGTCATGAAGATCTTTTTGTACAGTTCTTCTGTGTATTCTTGCCACCTCTTCTAAATATCTTCTGCTTCTGTTAAGTCAATACCATTTCTATCCTTTATCGAGCCCATCTTTGCATGAAATGTTCCCTTGGTATCTCTAATTTTCTTGAAGAGATATAGAGTCTTTAACATCCTGTTGTTTTCCTCTATTTCGTTGCATTGATTGCTGAGGAAGGCTTTCTTATCTCTCCTTACTCTTCTTTGGAACTCTGCATTCAGATGGTTATATCTTTCCTTTTCTCCTTTGCTTTTCACTTCTCTTCTTTGTAAGGCCTTGCCAGCAGAGTACATCATGAGAAATGCTGGGCTGGAAGAAGCACAAGCTGAAATCAAGACTGCCGGGAGAAATATCAATAACCTCAGATATGCAGATGACACCACCCTTATGGCAGAAAGTGAAGAGGAACTAAAAAGCCTCTTGATGAAAGTGAAAGAGGAGAGCGAAAAATTTGGCTGAAAGCTCAACATTCAAAAAACGAAGATCATGGCAGCTGGACCCGTCACTTAACGGGAAATAAATGGGGAAACTGGAAATATTGTCAGACTTTATTTTTTTGGGCTCCAAAATCACTGCAGATGGTGACTGCAGCCATGAAATTAAAAGACACTTACTCCTTGGAAGGAAAGGTATGAACAACCTAGATAGCATATTCAAAAACAGAGACATTACTTTGCCAACAAAAGTCCATCTAGTCAAAGCTATGGCTTTTCCAGTGGTCATGTATGGATGTGAGAATTGGACTGTGAAGAAAGCTGAGCGCCGAAGAATTGATGCTTTTGAACTGTGGTTTTGGAGAAGACTCTTGAAAGTCCCTTGGACTGCAAGGGTTCCAACCAGTCCATTCTAAAGAAGATCGGTCCTGGGTGTTTATTGGAAGGACTGATGTTAAAGCTGAAACTCCAATACTTTGGATGCCTCATGCAAAGAGCTGACTCATTGGAAAAATCTGTAATGCTGGGAGGGATTGGGGGCAGGAGGAGAAGGAGACTACAGAGGATGAGATGGCTGGATGGCATCACTGACTCAATGGACACGAGTTTGAATGAACTGCGAGAGTCATTGATGGACAGGGAGCCTGGCGTGCTGCAATTCATGGGGTCGTAAAGAGTCGGACACGACTGAGCAGCTAAACTGAACTGAACTGAACTGAACTGATGTTCCTTCTATTCCTGTTTTCCGGAGAGTTTTTATTTTTATGATAAATGGTTGCTGAATTTTGTCAAAGGATTTCTGTGCATCTATTATAATCATATGGGTTTTATTTTTTGATTTGTTAATGTGGTGTATTACATTGATTGATATGCATATACTGAATAATCCTTGCATCCCTGGGATGAAGCCCACTTGGTCATGATGTATGATTTTTTACATATTATGTTGGATTCTGTTTGCTAGAATTTTGTTAAGGATTTTTGCATCTATGTTTATCAGTGATATTGGCCTGTAGTTTTCTTTTATTGTGGCATCTTTGTCAGGTTTTGGTATTAGGTTGATCGTGGCCTCATAGAATGAGTTTGGAAGTTTACCTTTCTCTGCAATTTCTGGAAGAGTTTGAGTAGGATTGGTGTTAGCTCTTCTCTAAATTTTTGGTAGTATTCAGCTGTGAAGCCATCTGGTCCTGGGCTTTTGTTTGTTCAAAGATTTCTGATTACAGTTTCAATTTCCATGCTTGTGATGGGTCAGCTAAGATTTTCTATTTCTTCCTGGTTCAGTTTTGGAAAGTTGTACTTTTCTAAGGATTTGTCCATTTCTTCCAAGTTGTCCATTTTATTTGTATATAGTTGCTGATAATAGTCTCTTCTGATCCTTTGTATTTCTGTGTTGTCTGTTGTGATCTCTCCATTTTCATTTCTAATTTTGTTGATTTGATTTTTCTCCCTTTGTTTCTTGATGAGTCTGGCTAAAGGTATGTCAATTTTATTTATCTTCTTGAAGAATCAGCTTTTAGTTTTGTTGATTTTTGCTATGTTCTCTTTTGTTTCTTTTGCATTTGTTTCTGCCCTAATTTTTTAAGATTTCTTTCCTTCTACTAACCCTGAGATTCTTCATTTCTTCCTTTTCTAGTTGCTTTAGGTGTAGAGTTATGTTATTTATTTGACTTTTTCTTGTTTCTTGAAGTAAGCCTGTATTGCTATGAACCTTCCCCTTAGCACTGCTTTTACAGTGTTCCATAGGTTTTGGGTTGTTGTGTTTTCATTTTCATTTATTTCTAAGCATATTTTGATTGCATTTTTGATTCCCTCTGTGATTTGTTGGTTATTCAGCAGCATGTTGTTCAACCTCTATATTTTGGGATTTTTAATAGTTTTTCTCCTATAATTTACATCTAATCTTACTGCATTGTGGTCAGAAAAGATGCTTCGAATGATTTCATTTTTTTTGAATTTACCAAGGCTAGATTTATGGCCCAGGATGTGGTCTATATGGAGAAAGTTCTGTGTGCACTTGAGAAAAAGGTGAAATTCATCGTTTTGCTGTTAAATATCCTATAGATATAAGTGAGGTCTAATTGGTCTATTGTATCATTTAAAGTTTTTGTTTCCTTGTTTATTTTCTGTTTAGTTGATCTGTCCATAGGTGTGAGTGCGGTATTAAAATCTCCTACTACTATTGTGTTATTGTTAATTTCCCCTTTCATACTTGTTAGCATTTGTCTTACATATTGTGGTGCTCCTATATTGGGTGCATATATATTTATGATTGTTATATCTTCTTCGTGGATTGATCCTTTGATCATTCTGTAGTGTCCATCTTTGTCTCTTTACACAGCCTTTGTTTTAAAGTCTATTTTATCTGATATGAGTATTGCTACTACTGCCTTCTTTTGGTTCACATTTAGGTCTTAATCTAGTTTTAGTTTATTTTTGTGTGTGGTTTGGGAAGTGTTCTACTCCATTTTTTTAATATGTAATTGTCAGTTTTCCCAATACCATAGAATGACGAAGCTGTTTTTCTCCATTGTAGATTTTTTTCTTCCTTTGTGAAAGAAAAGGTGACCATAGGTGTGTCAGTTTATCTCTGAGGTTTCTATCTTGTTCCATAGATCTATGTTTCTGTTTCTGTGCCAGTACCATACTGTCTTGATGACTGTAGATTTGTAGTATAGCCTGAAGTCAGGGAAGGTTGATTATACCAACTCCATTTTTCTTTCTCAAGTTTGCTTTGGCTATTTGGCATATTTTGTGTTTGCATACAGATTGTGAAATTTTTTGTTCTAGTTCTGTGAAATATGCCATTGTTAATCCAGTGGAAATTTCATTGAATTGTAGATTGCATTTGGTAGTATAGTCATTTTCACAATATTGATTCTTCCATTCCAAGAACATGGTATATCTCTCTGTTTGAATCACCTTCGATTTCTTTTATCAGTGTCTTATAGTTTTCTGTATATGTCTTTTTTTTCTCCTTATATATCTTTATTTCTAGGTATTTTTCTTGTTGAAATGGTAAATGGGATTGCATCCTTAATTTCCTTTTTTTGATCTTTTTGTTATTGTATAGATATTGAAATGATTTCTGTGTATTAATATTGTACCCTGTGAATTCACTAAATTCATTGATTAGCTCTAGTAATATTTTGGTGGCATTTTAAAGGTTTTATATGTATAGTATCACATCCTCTGTGAACAGTGACAGTTTTATTTCTTCTTTTCCAATTCAGATTCCTTTTATTTCTTTATCTTCTCTGATTACCATGGGTAAGACTTCCAAAACTATGTTGAACAGTAGTTATAGAAGTGGGCAACTTGTCTTGTTCCTCATTTTTGAGGAAATGCTTTAAGTTTTTCACCATTGAGAATAATGTTTGCTGTGGGTTTGTCACATATGGCTTTTATTATGTTTAGGTAGTTTCTTTTTATGCATTTGTTTTATCATAATTTTGTCATATTTTGTATTGGATTTTGTTAAAAGCTTTTTCTGCATCTATTGGAATTATCATATGATTTTTCACCTTTCAGTTTGTTAATGTGGTGTATCACAGTTTTGAATGTATATTGAAGAATCTTTGTATCCCTTGGACAAACCTCTCTTGATCATGGCCTCTCATTCACTCAATGTGTTGTTGGGCTTGGTTTGCTAGTATTTTGTTGAGGATTTTTGCATGTTTGTTCATCAGAGATATGGGCCTGTACATTTTCTCTTTTTGTGACATGTTTTCTCATTTGGTATCAGGGTCCTGGTGCCCTTTAGAATGAGTTAGGGAGTATTCCTTCCTCTTCAATTTTTTGGAGAAAATCTAAACATTTGACTTATATGCAGAGTACATCATGAGAAATGCTGGGCTAGAGGAAGCACAAGCTGGAATCAAGATTGCTGGGATAAATATCAATAACCTCAGATATGCAGATGACACCACCCTTATGGCAGAAAGTAAAGAGGAGCTAAAGAACCTGTTGATGAAATTGGAAGAGGAGAGTGAAAAAGTTGGCTTAAAGCTCAACATTCAGAAAACTAAGATCATGGCATCTGGTCCCATCACTTCATGACAAGTAGATGGGGAAACAGTCTAATCAGTGGCTGATTTTATTCTTCTGGTCTCCAAAATCACTGCAGATAGTGACTGCAGCTGTTAAATTAAAAGATGCTTACTCCTTGGAAGAAAAGTTATGACCAACCTAGACAGCATATTCAAAAGCAGAGGCATTACTTTGCCAACAAAGGTCCCTCTAGTCAAGGCTACAGTTTTTCCAGTGGTCACGTATGGATGTGAGAGTGAGAGCTGGACTATAAAGAAAGCTGAACACTAAAGAATTGATGCTTTTGAACTGTGTTGTTGGAGAAGATTCTTGAGAGTCCCTTGGACTGCAAGGAGATCCAACCAGTCCATCCTAAAGGAGATCAGTCCTGGGTGTTCGTTTGAAGGACTGATGTTGAAGCTGAAACTCCAGTACTTTGGCTACCTGATGCGAAGAGCTGACTCATTTGAAAAGACCCTAATGCTGGGAAAGATTGAGGGCAGGAGGAGAAGGGAAGGACAGAGGATGAGTTGGTTGGATGGCATCACCGACTTGATGGATAAGGGTTTGAGTGTACTCTGGGAGTTGGTGATGGACAGGGAGGCTTGGCATGCTGTGGTTCATGAGGTCGCAAAGAGTCAGTCAGCCACGACTGAGCGAGTGAAATGAAAACGTATGATAGAATTCATCTATCAAGCCATCTGACCCTGTGTTTTTGTTTATTGGAAGATTTTTGTCCAGGGTTTCAATTTCAAAGGTGAAGATGAAGTCGCTCAGTTGTGTCCGACTCTTTGCGACCCCGTGGACTGTAACCTACTAGGCTTCTCCATCCATGGGATTCTCCAGGCAAGAATACTGGAGTGGATTGCCATTTTCAGTACTTGATATTTGTTTGTTTGACTTTCTGTTTCTTCCTGCTTCAGTCTTGTAGGGTTGTAGTTTTCTAAGAAACTTTCCATGGCTTCTATGTTGTCCATTTTATTGGTGTATAGTTGGTCATATGTTATGATCCTTTGTACCTCTGTAGTGTATGTTGTAGCGTGTTTTTTTTTTTTTTATTTCAGTTTGATTGATTTGAGTCTTCTTTTTTCTTGAAGAGTGTAGCTAATGGTTTATCAATTTTGTTTATCTTTTCAAGTAACAAGTCTTAGTTTCATTGATCTTTGCTATTATTTTCTTCATTTCTTTTTCATTTATTTCTGTTCTGATTTATGATTTCTTCCCTTCTACTAACTTTGGGGGAAGTTTTCCTTTCTTTATAGCTACTTTAGTTGTAATGTTAAGTCTTTTATTTGATATTTTTCTTGTTTCTTTAGGTACTATTATATTCCTATAAATGCCCCTCTTAGAACTTCTTTTGCTGCATCTCATAGGTTTGGGGTCTTCATGTTTCATTGTCGTTTCTTTGCAAAAAATGCTCAGTTCAGTTCAGTTCAGTCGCTCAGTCGTGTCCAACTCTTTGTGACCCCATGAATCACAGCACGCCAGGCCTTCCTGTCCATCACCAACTCCCGGAGCACACTCAGACTCACGCCCATCGAGTCAGTGATGCCATCCAGCCATCTCATCCTCGGTTGTCCCTTTCTCCTCCTGCCCCCAGTCCCTTCCAGCATCAAAGTCTTTTCCAGTGAGTCAACTCCTTGCACGAGGTGGCCAAAGTACTGGAGTTTCAGCTTTAGCATCATTCTTTCCAAAGAAATACCAGGATTGATCTCCTTTAGAATGGACCAGTTGGAATACATTATTGTAAAGTAAAAGAAAGTAAAATTAACAAAACCCAAAATATAAAAGTAAAAAAAAATTTTTTTTCCTTTGGTTTCTTCAGTTAATCACTTGGTTATTTGAAAGAGTATGGTTAAGCCTCTCTGTATTTGTGGGGGTGTTTTAAAGTTTTTTTTTTTTCCTGTAATTGTTACCTAATCTTAAAGTGATGTCATCATAAAAGGTGCTTCATATGATTTCAGTTTCCTAAAATTTATTGATTTTTGAGCCAAAATGTGATATAGCCTGGGAATATTCCATCTACACTTGAGTAAAGTTTATTATGCTGCTTCAGATACAGTGTCCTATAAACATCAATTAGACCCACCTTGTCTAATGTATCATTTAAGGCTTGTGTTTCGTTATTAGTTTTCTGTCTAGATTATCATGTCAAATTCCCTCCACTATTATGGTGTTTCTATTAATTTCCCCTTTTATGACTTTTAGCTTTTGCCTTATATATTGAGATGCTTCTATAGTTACTGCATAAATATTTACAATTGTAACATCTTCTTCTTGGACTGATGCCTATCACTGTGTAGTGTCTTTTCTTGTCTCTTGGAATATTTTTTATTTTAAAGTCTATTTTTGCTCAAATGACATTGCTATTATAGATTTCTTTTTTTTCTATTTTTCTTTCTTTCTTTCTTTTTTGCTCTTTATTTTATTTTATTTTTACAATACTGTATTGGTTTTGCCATACATTGACATGAATTCTTTTGATTTTCATTTGCTTGGAAGATCTCTCTCCATCCCCTCACTTTCAATCTTTATGTGCCCCTAGGCCTGAAGCCAGTCTCTTGAAGACAGCTTACCAAGTAGCTCAGCTGGTAAAGAATCTGCCTGCAATGCAGGAAATCCTGGTTTGATTCATCGGTCAGGAAGTTCCCCTTGAGAAAGGATAGGTTACTCATTCCAGTATTCTTGGGCTTCCCTGGTGGCTCAGATAGTAAAGAATTTGCCTGCAATGAGGGAGACCTGGCCTCAATCCCTGGGTTGGAAAGATCCCCTGGAGAAAATAATAGCAAGTATTCTTGTCTAGAGAATCACCATGGACAGAGGATCCTGGCAGGCTACAGTCCATGGGGTTGCAAAAGTTGGACATGACTGATAGACTAAGAACAGCACATATGTATATGGGTCTTGTTTATTTAGCCAGTCTCTTTCTTTTGGTTGGAGCATTTATCCATTTAGATTTAAAGTGGTTATTGAGATATATATATATATATGTTCTTTTTGGCATTTTTCTTAATTATTTTGAGTTTGTTTTTATAGGCCTTATTCTTTCGTGCCCCCTGCATATTAATTTCTTTCAGCATTTGTTGTAAAGCTGGTTTGGGGGTGCTGAATTCTCTTAATTTTTACTTGTTTGTAAAGCTTTTGATTTCTCCATCAAATCTGAATGAGATCTTTGCTTCGTTTAGTAATCTTGATTTTAGATTTTTCCCTTTAATTACTTTAAAATATATCCTGCCACTACGTTTTGGGCTGCAAGGTTTCTGCTGAAAGATCAGCTGTTAACTTTCTGCAGATTCCTGTTTATTTTACTTGTTGCTTTTCCCTTGCTGCTTTTAATATTTTTTCTTTGTGTTTAATTTTTGGGAGTTTGACTAATAAATGTCTCAGTGTGTTTCCCCTTGGTTTTATCCTATATGGGACTCTGCACTTCCTGGACTTGGTTGACTATTTTCTTTCTAATGTTAGGGAAAATTTCAAATATAATGTCTTCAAATATTTTCTCAGGTCTTTTCTCTTTCATTTTTTCCTCTGGGACACCTATAATTTGAATGTTGGTGCATTTAATATTGCCCAGAGGTTTCTAAGACTGTCCTCAATTATTTGATTCTTTTTTCTTTATTTTCTCTTATTTCCTCCATTCTATCTTCTAGCTCACTTATCCATTCTTCTGCTTCAGTTAATTTTTTACTTATTTCTTCTATAATATTTTTAATTTCAGTAATTGTGTTGTTCCTCACTGTTTATGCTTCTGTATATACATCACTGTTTATACCATATTTCTTCTAAGTCTTTGTTGAACATTTCTTGCATTTTCTCCATTCTATTTTCAAGATTTTGGATTATCTTTACTATTATTACTATAAATTCTTTTTTCAGTAGTTTACCTATTTCTTCTTCATTTATTTGTTCTTGTGGTTTCTCTAACTTCATCTGCACAATATTTTTCTGTCCTTCAATTTTGTCCAAGTGTATTTGATGTCTTCTTTCTACAGGTTGCAGGGTCAGAGTTCTTGCTTCCGCTGTCTGTCCCTGGTAAGTGAGTTTGGTCCAGTGGCTTGTGTAGGCTTTGTGCCTCAGTTCTGGTGGCTAGGATGTGGGTAATTTTCCTCAGGATGTGGCATGCAAGGTGGTGTGTTTTGGGTTGTCTGTGGGCTTAGGATGACTTTAAGCCACTGTCTGCTGATGGCTGGTTTTGTGTTCCTGTCTTGGTTTTTGCTTGGCTGAGTCATCCAGTGCTGAGCACTGCAGGCAGTTGGGTAAAGGTGCGTCTTCCCTTGAAGCTCAGCTGGTAAAAACCCACCTGCAATGTGGGAGACCTGGGTTTGATCCCTGGATTGGGAAGATCCCCTGGAGAAGGGAACAGCTACCTACTCTGGTATTCTGGCCTGGAGAATTCAGTCCATGGAGTCACAAAGAATCAGACACCATGGAGCAACTTTCACTTTCACTTTGATTAGAAGGGAAGCCTTTATGGAAATTCTCATTATAATGAGAATATTATATCTCATAATACTCCTCCAGGTCAGCAATTCTCTGGTGGTCTAATGTCCTGGATTCTCTGCTCCCACACCAAAGGCTCAAACTTGACTTCTGGTTGGGGAACCAAGGCCCCACAATCTGTTTGTCAAAGCAGTAAAGGGGATTGAAAAAACAGACTCAAAACCCAAACAAATGGTAGGTAGAAGGAAAATCAGTCAATTAGAAATAAAAACAAAGGAACACACACATACACACACACACACACACACACACACACAAGAAACCAAAACAGAACCAAGGAAAACAAACGTACTAGGGAGCAACCAGGTGAAAAAAGAAACCAAAAATGAAATCAACTACTTAAAAACAAAACCAACTAAAACAGAAAGCAAAACCAGTGTTGAAGGCCAATTGAGGAATAAAGCAAACAAAACGACAAAAAATGGTGAAAATAAAAGAACCACAGAAAATCAAAGTTAAGATAAAGTTTACACACACACACACACACACAGTAACAACAACAATGAACCAAAAAAAAAAAAGGGAAAGACAAAGAAACCCACAGAAAAGCAGAAAGCCAAAGTAGCAGTAGAAATATATTACAGAAATAAAAATAATGGTCAAAAAAATCCCAAAACCTTAATGGAAATAATAATAACATTAAAAACAACCACAATAACAGAGGAAAAAGGAAAGGAACAACTATAGAATGACCCAAGTCATAAAAAACAAAATAGTGTTTTCTGAGGGTCTCAGCTGTCAGTGTCCTTGCTCCTGCTGTGAGCCACAGCCCACCTCTGCCTCCCTAGGAAACCCTCCAAATCTGGGAAGGCTGGTCTCTGGACCTGCTGTGGACCCTGTGGGGATGTGCATGCATGTGTGCTAATTTGCTTCAGTGTGTCTGACTTTCTGTGACCCTCTGGACTGTAGCCCACCAGGCTCCTCTGTCATGGCATTCCATAGGCAAGAATACTAGAGTCGGTTGCCATGCTGTCCTCCAGGGGACCTTCTAGATTCAGGGATCGAACTTGTGTCTCTTATTCCTCTTGCTTTGGCAGGCAGATCCTTTACCATTAGCACCACCTGGAAAGCTTAGATCCTGTGAAAACATTTTAGGCTATAATCCAGCCATATTCCTGCCTGTGTTTGCCCCCAAAACTCAGAACTTCCAGAGCTAGAATGTTTTCTTCTGTGGAATCACTCATTGTTCTTTTATATATTCCATAGATACAGAGACTACTTAGTTGATAACTTGGATCTAATCTGCAGCTTGTGCAACTGATGGAAAGGTTTTCAATATTCTTCCTTAATCACTCTGCCCCTGGAGCTCAGTTATAGTTTTACTACCACCTCTGCATAGGGGCCCACCCCCATAGGATTCTGCTTCTTAGGCTGCCCTGGAGGAATTGTGTCTGCCCCAGTGAGAACAGGCTGAAGGCTGAATAGCTGCTTAGGTCATGGGGAATCTGGCAGTGCCAGGTATGAATGAAACCGGCAGCCTCAAGCACAAGAGATATGGCCTTTTAGGAGATTTTTCTAATCTCTGGCAGCAAGTGCTCTAAGGGAAATTCTTGTTGGTCCTTCTTTATTGCTTGGCTCCCAATTCCAGTGTGTGGGTAGAGAGATGCAATAATGGTGGCTCCACCAATTATGTGTGACTTAGCCATAGTGCCCTCTTTCCATGGTCATTTGGTTTTCCTCCAAACGCATTCCCTGTTGTAGATTTCTTCCTTCCTCTTCCTTCAGGCTGTCCCCCAGCATTCAACAGCAGTCCTGGCTCCAGGATTGCTCTCCAATCACCATGTTCCAGCTCCCAGCCCCTGTGCACACTTGTGGACATGTGTTCCAGGTTGAGGTATGTAGGGCTGTGGCAAGGATTGGCTGTGTGTTTTTCACTTTATTCATTTTGACTGCCACAAACCAGCTGTTTCACCCTCCTCTGAGAACCTCAAATAATTCTCTTCTGTCCCAACTTACTTCCCTGGGTGTAGAAATATCTTCCCTGCTTCAGCCCTCCCCTCCTTGGTGTTCAGGTCCTATTCTGCTTGGACCTTCTCCCTTATTCCTTCATCCTATCCAATTAATGCATGGATCTGTATAGTCTTTTCTGGTGATCAAGACTCCTGCTAATGTTCAGCCAGTGTTTTGTGGGAACTATTGCATCTCTAGATGTAGTCTTGATGCATCTGTGGAGAGAAATGCACTCATGTCCACTGACTCCTCTGTTATCTTTGAACATTGACCCATTGAATTTTTAGTAGCATGTTGTTTAGTCTCCATGTGATAGATTTTTTTCTCATTTATTTTTCTGTGTTTGATTTCTAGTTTCTTATAATTGTGCTCAGAAAAGATTCTTGACATTATTTCCATCATCTTTAATTGATTGAGTCCTGTTTTATGCCATAGTATATAATTTGTCCTAGAGAATATTCTATGTGTTCTTTAATAGAATGTGTATTCTGGATTTTTAAAATAATGTAATGTCATGAAAATATAAGTTAAATCTAACTCTTTTATTGTATCATTTAAAATCTCTGTTGCCTTACTGAGTTTCTGTCTAGAAGCTATGTCAGTTGATATGAATGAGGTATCAAAGTCTTCCATTATTATTATATATATATATATTATATATATCCAGTCAATATTATTATATTATATATATCCAGTCAGTTAGTATACTGTATTGGTGTTTTTCTTTCTGGCTTACTTCACTCTGTATAATAGGCTTCAGGTTCATCCACCTCATTAGAACTGAGTCAAATTTATTCTTTTTAATGGCTGAGTAATATTCCACTGTATATATGTACCACAGCTTTCTTATCCATTCATCTGCTGATGGACATCTATGTTGGTTCCACGTCCTGGCTATTATAAACAGTGCTGTGATGAACACTGAGGTACACGTGTCTCTTTCAATTCTGATTTCCTCGGGGTGTATGCACAGCAGTGGGTTTGCTGGCTCATAAGGCAGTTCTATTTTTAGCTTTTAAGGAATCTCCACACTGTTATCCATAGTGGCTGTACTAGTTTGAATTCCTACCAACAGTGTAAGATGGTTCCCTTTTCTCCACACCCTCTCCAGCATTTATTGCTTGTAGACTTTTGGATAGCAGCCATTCTGCCTGGCGTGAAATGGTACCTCATTTTGGTTTTGATTTGCATTTGTCTAATAATAAGTGGTGTTGAACATCTTTTCATGTGTTTGTTAGCCATCTGTATGTCTTCTTCAGAGAAATGTCTGTTTAGTTCTTTGGCCCACTTTTTGATTGTGTCGTTTATTTTTCTGGAATTGAGCTGCAGGAGTTGCTTGTATATTATTTTCTCCAGTTTGTGAGTCACTCACCTGGAAGGATTGGATTAGACTTTATCATGATTGTGCCCCTCCAACCATCTTGTTGTGGCTTCTTCATATTCTTTGAACATGGGGTATCATTTTTTGGTGGGTTCCAGAATCCTCCAATTGATGGTTATTCAACAGCTAGTTGCAATTTTGGTGTTCTCAAAGGAGGCGATGAGCACAATTCCTTCTACTCTGCCATCTTGATGCAATCATTTCCTTTTTATTTGGACCATATTCTTCTATATCTCATTTTACAAAAAGTGTGTGTTATTAGACATACCAAGATATGTTGGTTATGCTTTCTGATCTTGGATTAATGTTAATGTAGGATATGTCCTATGGGGCTCAGTAGCACACCCCTTTTTTCACCAGAGATATATTCTCTAGGGGTTTCCCCAGCCACATTGGGCTGTGAAAGCTGTTTTCTAGGGGTAGGGCTTATTGACTACTATGGGCTGCCTGTGACCTAACTGTGTTAGGTGGGGTTATTACCTAGCATGGTTGGATTCCAAGTCTTTCCTGATTAGGGGCCTACTGGTTGTTGATGGAAAGAGCTGCATCCTGACATGACTGGTTAGGCAGCCCGGGAGTTCTGGGGCTGGTGCCAGCCCACTTGTGGGAGGATCTGTGTCTCAATGTTGCCTTCTGTAGAGCTTGTGGTCTTTCAGGGCTGATTCTGGCCCATTGATGGGTGAAAACAAATCTAGGCATGGCTAACTACAGATCCCAGTGTGTCCTAATGCAAGTAGCTCTGGGATTTTGAATGTGGGATCCCAGGGGATGCTGGATTTTGGGGTTATGTCCTGGGCCTAATGGTGAATGAGATCACATCCTAGAGTGGCTGACTTGGGGTTCAAGGCAGCTTGCAACTAGTGCTTGCCCACTGATTGGTAGAACCAGGACCCCAAATTTCCCAGTACAGTTGTAAGTCCACTGGTGGAAGGGGCTGGGTCCCAGGACAGATGACTGGGTGTCTCATCAGAGCCTGC
Source organism: Nanger dama (assembly GCA_917880005.1). Classification (NCBI taxonomy): domain Eukaryota; kingdom Metazoa; phylum Chordata; class Mammalia; order Artiodactyla; family Bovidae; genus Nanger; species Nanger dama. The sequence goes on along the minus strand of CAKJTW010000044.1, from coordinate 1,322,551 downwards.
AGCACCATAGACACCCAAACGTTTAAGACCTGCATCTGAGAGGTGAGTCTGCAAACATCTACCTATCAAAAGAAAGAGGGTTTGTGTCCAGAACTCTAGTGATCTAAGAAATACTATTAGAGGGCTCAGGTTCACCACTCCAGGGTTCAGCACAGAGGTAGTCAACCACATTTAAACCTCATGTTAAAGAGGTTATTTTGTATGTTTTAAAACATTGAAAAGAAAAAGTGTTAACAAGTAGTAGAAAGAATATGAAAGAACAAATCTTACTGATAAGTCTTTTATCTTGATAGTTAGGGTTATTCCTAAGGATATTCTTGATGCAATTTTAAAGATTTTTTTTTAAACTTTACCTTTCTTATAATTCTTGTAGCTTTTGTTTGGATTGTTTAGGTTTTTCTTTATATGGTACTATGTCATACAATATGTCATAAAATGACAATTTTACTACTTCCATTCCAATTCAGAAAATTTTTATTTCTTTTTCTTATCTGATTGCTATGGCTAGGACTTCCAATACTGTGTTGAATAGAAGTGGTGAGAGTGGGCATCCTTGTCTTTGTCCAGATATTAGCAGAAACACTTTCAGCTTAAAAAAGTAATTATTTACTTTAGTTGGAGGCTAATTAGTTTACAATATTCTGGTGGTTTTTGCCATACATCGACATGAATCAGCCATGAATGTACATGTTTCACCTCACCCTGAGATCCCACCCTCCTCCCTCCCCACCTCATCCCTCTGGATTGTCCCAGAGCACGAGCCCTGAGTGCCCTGCTTCGTGCATCAAACCTGCACTGGTCATCTATTTTACATATGGTAATATACATGTTTCAATGCTATTCTCACAAATAATCCCACCCTCGCCTTCTCTCACATAGTCCCAAAGTCTGTCCCTTACATCTGTGTCTATTTCACTGTCTTGTATATAGGGTCGTCAATGCCATCTTTCTAAATTCCATATATATGCATTAATATTTTCACCATTGAGTATTATACTGGACATGGATTTGTCAGTAGTGACTTGCTATGTTGAAATAATTCCTCCTATAACTACTTTCATAAGTGTTTTTGTCATGAGTGGATGTTGAATTTTACCAAGTGATTTCTGCTACTATTGAGATAGTCATGTGGTTTTATCTTTTCTTTTGTTGTATCACACTGATTAATCTGCATACATTGAAATATTCTTGTGGCCTTGGTATGTATATTATTTTTATGGATTCAGTTTGCTAATATTTTATTGAGAATTTTTGCATCTATGTTCATCATAGATATTGGCTAGCAGTTTTCTTTATGGATATTCTTTCTTGTTTTGTTATCAAGTTGATGGTGGCTTTATAGAATGACTTTGGGAGTGGTCCCTCCTAGTCATTCTTTCAGATTGACTTCTTTCAGAAGTTTCAGAAGGACCTGTATAAGATTTTTATATGTTTAGTAGATTTCGTCAGTAGTGTCATTTGGTCTTGGACTTTTGTTTGCAGAGAGTTTTTATTTAACTTTTTAAAACTACAGATTCTGTTTCACTTCTGGTGCTCAGTCTATTCAAGTTATATATCTCTTCTCTATTCAGTTTTGGTAGTTTGTACATTTCTAGAAACATATCCATTTCGTCTAGACTGTTTAGCTTGTTGGTATTTAGGTTTTCATAAAATTCTCCCATAATTTTTGCATCATTGTGTCATAGCTTGTTAATCCTCCTGTTTTCTTTTCTTTTTCTTTTTTTTTTTCTGTTACTTGGGTTCACTCTCTTTATTTCTTGATGAGCTTGGCAAGGGCTTTGTTGATTTTGTTTATCCTTTCAAAGAGCCAGCTCCTGATTTTACTTTATGTTGATTTTAATCTCTGTTTTATTTATTTTTCTTTTATATTTATTATTTCCTTCCTTCTGCTGACTTTGGTATTGCTTGCTTTTATTTTTCTAATAATTTTAGTTGGTAAGTTAGGTTATTTATTTGAGATTTCTCATTTCTCTTCTTTTATGCAAATATTTTGCAATTTTGATAAAGAAGTTGGTTGTCAAAATACTGTATCTAAGTGCTACTCATTGTTTCTCTAGTATGAACATCCAGATATTTATTTTAGGGTAATAATCTGTAATACATGATAGCATTATTGGAATTTTGACAATAAGACAAACCAAATAGTTAATAATAGGCAAGTGGCTAAATATATTAGAGTATGCTTGTTAGTCCTTCAGATCTTTTATGAGTGGTTTTTAGACACATGGGAAACACAATTAAAGTAGAATTCTCATTTTGTCTATATTTACAACATCTCAAATTATGTGAGAAATGCATACGTTAGAAGGATATTTACCTCAACATTGTATAGTTATTATTTATAATGACTATTATGTCTTAATGGAAGTAATATGGGTGGTTTTATTTCACTTATTTACAACATTTTATTAAAATTAGATCTCATGTCATGCTTGTTTGCCTTTATAGTAACAAGATTTTAAAATAAGCTTACAATTAAAAAGTACTTCTCTACAGCCTGATATATCAACAAGATGGTATAAAAATGTGAAGATATTATTAAAACAAACATTCACTATGAAGACGTCTCCAAAGATCCCCAAATCTGTCACTTCATCAACTACATTTCCACAGTATTCAGCCCATGCTGCTACTGCTGCTAAATTCCATCAGTCGGGTCCAACTCTGCGACCCAATAGATGGAAGCCCACCAGGCTCCTCCCTCCCTGGGATTCTCCAGGCAAGAACACTGGAGTGGGTTGCCATTTCCTTCTCCAATGCAGGAAAGTGAAAAGTGAAAGTGAAGTCGCTCAGTCATGTCTGACCCTCAGCGACCCCATGGACTGCAGCCCAGCAGGCTCCTCCATCCATGGGATTTCCTAGGCAAGAATACTGGAGTGGGGTGCCATTGCCTTCCACATCATGTAATATCATTATTAGATATCAGTGTGTCTTTCTTCTCCACAGTGAATTCCTTGAGAATCTCTTTTCTGAATATCTTTAAGTTCCTTTCACTGAAGGTAGTGACTGTCACACAAACACAACATGCAACATCAATAAATAAGGAACGTAGAAGCATGCTTGAAACAGTAGCTGCAAAGACCACTCTAACTAGGTCAAAATTTAAAAACATAAAAAGTCTTTGTAATTATGCTGTTTAATGGAATACTAAAATTGTCCTTGTAACAAATATAGCATGAATTACAAAATAGAGGCATCTGCTTCCTTTCTCAACTACTATGAAACATTTATTTATATTTCATTCAGAAAACCATACAACTTTCATACCTGATTTATTTTATTGTTAACATACATAAAATCTAATTTAGGGAGATTATAACTTCAGGGAGACAAGCTTTTGTCAATTAAAAATAATTAAATTCAACAGGAGAGTTGATTATATGAAATGGAAACACAAACCATAACTCAATCAGTTTTAGAATCCCCTATAAAGAGATGTCATTGTAACAATATTACAACTTTTCAATATTTTAAATTTAAATTCTCAGGAAGATAATTTATTCAGTAATTGAGATCATTTCTTGAAATAAAAATTCACTCATTCAAAAAAAAGTCCAAGGTTCCCTAGCTCTATGTGATGAGCTTAAGTGCTATATTTGTGACATATGGTTTCTTTTTAATGTTCAGTATTTTATACACTAATGAAATAAGAAAAGCATATCAGTATGCCTAGTCCATTCCACTGTCTATCAGATATTTTTAGAAATTAAAAATGACTAATTTACAATTTTGTGTTAGATTCAACTGTACAACAAAGTGACCCTATAAGTATATATGTATATGAACATATTCATTCTTTTTCAGATTACTTTCCTTTTTATAGGTTGTTACTAGATATTGAGTATAATTTCCTGTGCTGTACAGTAGACCATGTTTGTTAACTTATTTTATACATAATAGTGTGTATTTATTAATCCTAAACTCCTAATTTATCTTCTCTCCCACTTCATAACCCCCTTTGGTAACATAAGATTGTTTTCTGCATTTGTGAGCCTATTTCTCTTTTGCAAATAAGTTCATTTGTATCAATTTTTAGTTTCCATATATAAGTGATATCTTAGGCCATTTGTCAATGTCTGATTCATTCATTTTACTACTAAAAATTGTTCTCAGACAATTGTTATAAATCAAGATTGCCCTGGATATATTGGAAGTGGGGTCACTCCATAACCCATAACATGGAAGAAAAAGAAACTTGCTCAGGGGCACTCAGTGGCCAAGACTGGACTCCAGGTCATTGGTTCCAAGCCCACTGTTTTTCTACCCAATTAAGATCCTCCTCATTATTTGCAAATAAAAGTATTTTGCCACTAATATACACAAAAAGTTGAAGAATTAAAGAAACTGCTAGTAAAATTGTGCGGCTTTACCTCCACTTCCACTCTAATTGTGACTAGGGAAAAAAATTAGACACATTAAATTAGCATATGAATTATGTTGGATAAAATGGACTCTAAGGTATATCCATATTTCTTCAAATGGCTATCACATACTTTTAATAATTTTTATGGCTATCACATACTTTTCAATAATTCTGTGCATTAGTATAACACACACACACACACACATATATATTAATATATGTATATTAATTCCCTTCATGGATCACAGCCTTGTTGTGGCATTATAAAATCTAAAGATTTGGTTTCCTCTCTATAAGTATCACCAAAGTGTTCTGACATTCTTGGGCATGTCAGAAGTAACCTTGTTTTCTGAACTGTAAGGTGGAAAATTATACAAGATATGTATTTCCATTGGGAGATTTATGCACATCCATAGCTTCTTAAAGCTGACTTGAGGTTTTAAAACTGTCTGGTCATATCTGATTCAGTGAACATCATTGTAATGACATTAAAGCCTTGTCAATATAATCAATGTTTCTAAACATGTCCCATTATAAAGTTAATCGATTCTTATTAAACTTATATACATATTTACATAAAATCAAGAATACACACTGTTTTCAAATTCTGGATGAATAGGTAGGAAGAAAAAGTAATTGTGGCATTTTTGTTCACAAAGGTCCATTTTACCAAATTGCTAAAAGTTAAACATAACAAAAGAAAATTACTTCATTTAATATTGAAAACAAATATTCAGTTCAGTTCTGTCGCTCCGTCATGTCCGACTCTTTGTGACCCCATGGACAGCAGCACGTCAGGCCTCTCTGTTTATTATCAACTCCCAGAGCTTGCCCAAACTCATGTCCATCGAGTCAGTGATGCCATCCAACCATGTCACCCTCTGTTGTTCCCTTCTCCTCCTGCCTTCAATCTTTCTCAGCATCAAGGTCTTTTCCAATGAGTCAGTTCCTCACATCAGGTGGCCAAAGTATTGGAGCTTCAGCTTCAGCATCAGTCCTTCCAATGAACTCCCAGGACTGATTTCTTTTAGGATTGACTAGTTTGATCTCCTTGCAGTCCAAGGGACTCTCAAGAGTCTTCTCCAACACCAAAGTTCAAAAGCATCATTTCTTTGGCACTCAGCTTTCTTTATGGTCCAACTCTCACATCCATACATGACTACTGGAAAAACCATAGCTTTGACTAGATGGACCTTTGTTGGCAAAGTAATGTGTTTTTAGTGTGCTGTCTAGGTTGGTCATAATTTTCTTCCAAGGAGCAAGCATCTTTTAATTTCATTGCTGTAGTCACCATCTGCAGTGATCTTGGAGTCCAAAAAATAGTCTGTCACTGTTTCCATTGCTTCCCCATCTATTTGTCATGAAGTGATGGGACCAGATGCCATTCATTTTTTGAATGTTAGCTTTAAGCCAGCTTTTTCGTTCTCCTCTCACTTTCATCAAGAGGCTCTTCAGTTAATATTTTATAAGCAAATATTAATACCCAGAAATATTTGAAACAAGTGCATCAAAAATCACAATGGTTCTCATCAATTACTTCAGGAATGGTAATTATTTTTTGTTTTGCTAGATCGTGAATCAGCAGTTTATTAATTCATCAACTTGTTCATTTATTTTGTAAAATTTTACTCAATCTAAAAACTTGGTCTCATGATGCCAGTGTGGTGCATTCTTGAATGTAGTTAATTGTAAATACTTTGAAAAAAATATCAAAGTCAAACAACCTCTGTGTGAATGGAAAATGATTTAAAATGTCCATTGCTATAATTCTAATGATAGCTGATTTTATAAAGATTTTAATGACAGCTGATTTTATATTTCTGTGCATATAACATCTTTGTATCTGTGAAACCTAGGACTGTAACCCAGCCTCTCTTTGTCTAGTACCTTAATTCAGGTTCAAGAATATTCCCAAAGACTTAAGAATAGTAATATGTACCAGCCAGCTTCAAAAGACATTTCTCAGGGAACAGTTTAGTAGTTGTACTCACTAATGAATCCCTGATCATTTAGTAGTGATTAAAGAGGGCTTGTTTCATATTTAATATATCATAATTAAAATTAAAGACCTTTACATTTCAATGGATTCACAGATGTGTGGGTTATAGAGGTATTCGTTTTAGGGTGAAGGATAAATTTTTGCAACTGGCTCCTCTTACAACCAAGTAAAAGGGAAAATGTCTTCCTGCTCTCTTTGGATTTTTGAGGAAATATATTCTGCATTTCCGTTTCATAGATCACAACCTTGTCTTGGAAAATGGGCTTGCATAGTTGAATGAAGCTATGAGCCATGTCATGCAGGGCCACCCAAGATGGACATATCATACTGAAGAGTATGGACAAGATGTGGTACACTGGAGGAGGGAATGGCAAACCCTTGTTGTATTCTTGTTGTGAGAACTCCATGAGCATTATGAAAAGGCAAAAGATGTGGCACCAGAAGATGTGCCCCTAGGTCAGAAAGTGTCCAATATTCTACTGGGGAAGAGAAGTGCCCTAGCCACCAAAGCCAAAGAAGCTTAAGTTGATTGGTTCTATGAAGACCTACAAGATCTTTTAGAAGTAGCACCAGAAACAGATGTCCTTTTCATCATATGGGATTGAAATTCAGAAGTAGGAAGTCAAAAGTTACCTGGAGTAATGAGCTACTTTGATCTTAGAGGAAAAAAAATGTAGCAGGGCAAAGTTTAATAGAGTTTTGTCAAGAGAACACATGGTCATAGCAAACGCCCCTTTCCAGTAACCCAAGGAACAACTCTACACATGGACATCACAAAATGGTCAGTACTAAAATCATATTGGTTGTATTTTTTCCAGCTGAAGGCGGAGAAGCTCTACACAGTCAGCAAAAACCAGACCTGGAGATCATGAGCTCCTAATTAAAGAATTCAGATTAAATTCAAAAAAAAGTAAGGAAAACCACTAGATGATTCAGGTATGACATAAATCAAATCCCTTAGGATTATAGAGTGGAAGTGATGAATAGATCCAGGAGTTTGAATCTGGTAGACATAGTGCCTGAATAACTATGGATGGAAGTTCATAGTATTATACATGAGACAATGACCAAAATCATTCCAGAGAAAAATAAAGGCAAGAAGACAATGTAGTTATCTCAGGAGGGCTTCCAATACTTTAGGAAAGGGAAATGAAAAAGGAAAGGGATAAAGATAAAGATATACCCAACTGAATGCAGAGTTCCAGAGAATAGCAAGGAGACATAAGTAGGCCTTCTTAACTGAACAATGCAAAGAAATGAGGAAAACAATAGAATGGGAAAAACTAGAGATCTCTTCAAGAAAATTGAAAATATCAGAAGAACATTTCATGCAAGGATGGGTATGATACAGGACAGAAATGGTAAGGCCCTTAACTGAAGCAGAAGAGTTTAAGAAGAGGTGGAAAGAACATAGAAAAACTATAGAAAAAGGTCTTAATGACCTGGATAACCATGATGGTATGGTCACTCACCTAGAGCCAGATATCTTGGAACGTGAAGTCAAGATGGCTTTAGGAAATGTTACTGTGAACAAAACTAGTGGAGGTGAAAGAATTCTACCTGAGCTATCAAAAATCCTAAACATGATGCTGTTAAATTGCTGTACTCAATATGTCAGCAAATTTGGACAACTGAGCAGTGGACACAGGGCTAGGAAAGTTCCATTTTCATTCCAATCCCAAAGACGAGCAATGCCAAAGAATGGTTGAACTACTGTACAATTACACTCATTTCACCTGTTAGCAAGGTTATGTTCAAAATCCTTAAAACTAGGCTTCAGCACTATGTGAACTAAGAACTTCCAAATATTCAAGCTAGCTTTAGAAAAGGCAGAGGAACCCAAGATCAAATTGCCAACATTTGTTGTATAGTAGAGAAACAAAGGAATGCTAGAAAAATATCTACTTCTACTTCATTGAATATGGTAAATCCTTTGATTATGTGGATCACAACAAAGTGTGAAAATTCTTATAGAAAGGCTAATAGCAGACCACTTTACCTGCCTCTTGACAAACCCGTATGAAGGTCAAGAAGCAACAGTTAGAACTGAACATGGAACAACTGATTGGTTCAAAATTAGGATAGAAGTACAACAAAGCTGTATACTGTCACCATGCTTATTTAACTTATATGCAGAATACATCATGTGAAATACTGGACTGCATGAATCACAGGTTGGAATCAAAATTATTAGAAGAAATTTCAGCAACCTCAGATATGCAGATAATACCACTCTAATAGCAGAAAGTGAAGAGGAACTAAAGGGCTTTTTGATGAGAGTGAATGAAGAGAGTGAAAAATCTGGCTTGAAACTTAACATAAAAAACTAAGATCATGGCATCCAGTTCTATAACTTCATGGCAAATAGAAGAGGGAAAAAGTGGAAACTAAAAGATTTTATTTTCTTAGAGTCCAAAATCACTGCCGATAGTGACTGCAGCCATGAAGTTGAAAACAAAACAAAACAAACAAAAAACAAAACTTGCTTCTTGGAAGGAAAACTGACACACCTAAGCAACATATTAAAAAGCAGAGACACTAATTTTCCAGGAAAGGTCCATATCACCAAGCTTTGGCTTTTCCAATAGTCATGTACAAATTTGAGTTGGCTTACAAAGAAGACTGCGTTATGAAGAATTGATGCTTTCAAACTATGGTGCTAGAAAAGACTCTTGTGCCTCCCTTGGACAGCAAGAAGATCAAACCAGTCAAAACCTAGATAAATCAGTCCTGACACTCATTGGAAGGACTCATGTTAAAGCCAAAGCTCAAAAACTTTAGCCACCTGATGCAAAGAGCCGACTCATTTGAAAAGACCCTGATGCTGGCAGGAGGAGGGAGCAGGAGATTGAGGGCAGGAAGAGAAGGATGCTACTAAGGATAAGATGGTTGGATGGCATCATTGACTCAATGGACATGAGTCTGGGAAAACTCTGGGAGACAGTAAAGGTCTGGGAAGCCTGGTGTGCTGCAGTTCATGGGGTCGAAAGAGTAAGACACAACTGAGAGACTGAATAACAACAAATATATAAATATGATATGTGTTTCCTGAGTGAATGGCCAACAAAGGGGCCCTTAGCAGAGGAGGCAATGGGCATATTGACAAATATCATTATCTTTAGTAATTCCTGCCATTTCTAGATTAGTAAAATATAATCACACACATAGAACTGACAACGTTTTATCATCAATTTTTTTTTTTTTTTTACTTTATTTTACTTTACAGTACAGTATTGGTTTTGGCATACATTGACATGAATCCGCCACGGGTGTACACGAGCTCCCAAACATGAACCTCCCCCTCCCACCTCCCACCCCACATCATCCCTCCGGATCATCCTTGTGCTCCAGCCCCAAGCATCCTGCATCCTGCATCAAACATAGACTGGCGATTCATTTCTTACATGATAGTATACATGTTTCAATGCCATTCTCCCAAATCATCCCACCCTCTCCTTCTCCCTCAGAGGCCAAAAGTCCTCTCTACACATCTGTGTCTCTTTTGCTGTCTTGCATACAGGGTCATCATTGCCATCTTTCTAAATTCCATATATATGTGTTAGTATACTGTATTGGTGTTTTTCTTTCTGGCTTACCTCACTCTGTATAATCTGCTCCAGTTTCATCCACCTCATTAGAACGGATACACATGTATTCTTTTTAATGTCTGAGTAATACTCCATTGTGTATATGTACCACAGCTTTCTTATCCATTCATCTGCTGATGGACATCTAGGTTGTTTCCATGTCCTGGCTATTATAAACAGTGCTGCAATGAACATTGGGGTACATGTGTCTCTTTCTATTCTGGTTTCCTCGGTATGTATGCCTAGCAGTGGGATTGCTGGGTCATAAGGCAGTTCTTTTTTTTTTTTTTTAAAGTGTGTATTAAGCAGTATTAATTTAGAATTTATTTATTTATTTTTAGGATTAATTTTCTTATTTATTTATTTATTTTAAATGTTATTTTTACTCTATTCTACTTTACAATTTCAGGATTGGGAGCTCGTGTACACCTGTGGCTGATTCATGTCAATGTATGGCAAAACATAAGGCAGTTCTATTTCTAGTTTTTAAAGGAATCTCCACACTGTTCTCTATAGTGGTTGTACTAGTTTGCATTCCCACCAACAGTGTAAGAGGGTTTCCTTTTCTCCACACCCTCTCCAGCATTTATTGCTTGCAGACTTTTGGATCACAGCCATTCTGACTGGTGTGGCGTGGTACCTCATTGTGGTCTTGATTTGCATTTCTCTAATAATGAGTGATGTTGAGCATCTTTTCATGTGTTTGTTAGCCATCCATATGTCTTCTTTGGAGAAATGCCTATTTAGTTCTTTGGCCCATTTTTTGATTGGGTCATTTATTTTTCTGGAGCTGAGCTGCATAAGTTGCTTGTATATTTTTGAGATTAGTTGTTTGTCAGTTGCTTCATTTGCCATTATTTTCTCCCATTCCGAAGGCTGTCTTTTCACCTAGCTTATAATTTCCTTTGTTGTGCAGAAGCTTTTAATTTTAATTAGATCCCATTTTTTAATTTTTGCTTTTATTTCCAGTATTCTGGGAGGTGGGTCATAGAGGATCCTGCTGTGATTTATGTCAGAGAGTGTTTTGCCTATGTTCTCCTCTAGGAGTTTTATAGTTTCTGGTCTTACGCTTAGATCTTTAATCCATTTTGAGTTTATTTTTGTGTGTGGTGTTAGAAAGTGATCTAGTTTCATTATTTTACAAGTGGTTGACCAGTTTTCCCAGCACTACTTTTTAAAGAGATTGTCTTTATTCCATTGTATATTCTTGCCTCCTTTGTCAAAGATAAGGTGTCCATATGTGTGTGGATTTATCTCTGGGCTTTCTATTTTGTTCCATTGATCTATATTTCTGTCTTTGTGCCAGTACCACACTGTCTTGATTACTGTGGCTTTGTAATAGAGCCTGAAGTCAGGCAAGTTGATTCCTCCAGTTCCATTCTTCTTTCTCAAGATTGCTTTGGCTATTTGAGGGTTTTTGTATTTCCATACAAATCGTAAAATTATTTGTTCTAGTTCTGTGAATAATACCACTGGTAGCTTGATAGGGATTGCATTGAATCTGTAGATTGCTTTGGGTAGTATACTCATTTTCACTATATTGATTCTTCCGACCCATGAACATGGTACATTTCTCCATCTATTAGTGTCCTTTTTGATTTCTTTCACCACTGTTTTATAGTTTTCTATATATAGGTCTTTAGTTTCCTTAGGTAGATATATTCCTAAGTATTTTATTCTTTTCGATGCAATGGTGAATGGAATTGTTTCCTTAATTTCTTTTTCTACTTTCTCATTATTAGTGTATAGGAATGCAAGGGATTTCTGAGTGTTGATTTTATATCCTGCAACTTTGCTATATTCATTGATTAGCTCTAGTAGTTTTCTGGTGGAGTCTTTAGGATTTTCTATGTAGAGGATCATGTCATCTGCAAACAGTGAGAGTTTTACTTCTTCTTTTCCAGTTTAGATTCCTTTTATTTATTTTTCTGCCCTGATTGCAGTGGCCAAAACTTCCAGAACTCTATTGAATAGTAGCGGTGAAAGTGGGCACCCTTGTCTTGTTCCTGACTTTAGGGGAAGCGCTTTCAATTTTTCACCATTCAGGACAATGTTTGCTGAGCTTTTATTATGTTGAGGTGTGTTCCTTCTATTCCTGCACCTTTTGTGACCATAATGCATTAAGATTAGATATCAATTACAGGAGAAAAACTATTAAAAATTCCAACACATGGAGGCTGAATAACACGCTTCTGAATAACCAACAAATCACAGAAGAAATCAAAATATGCATAGAAATGAATGAAAATGAAAACACAACAACCCAAAACCTGTGGGACACTTAAAAGCAGTGCTAAGAGGAAAGATCGTTGCAATACAGGCATACCTCAGAAAACAAGAAAAAAGTCAAATAAATAACCTAATCTACACCTAAAGCAACTAGAAAAGGAAGAAATGGAGAACCCCAGAGTTAGTAGAAGGAAAGAAATCTTAAAAATTAGGGCAGAAATAAATGCAAAAGAAACAAAAGAGACCATAGCAAAAATCAACAGAGCCAACAGCTGCTTTTTGAAAGGATAAATAAAATTGACAAACCATTAGCCAGACTCATCAAGAAACAAAGAGAGAACAATCAAATCAATAAAATTAGAAATGAAAATGGAGAAATCATAACAGGCAACACAGAAATACAAAGGATCAGAAGAGACAATTATATGCCAATAAAATGGACAACGTGGAAGAAATGGACAAATTCTTAAAAATGTACAACTTTTCAAAACTGAACCAGGAAGAAATAGAAAATCTTAACAGACCCATCACACGCACGGAAATTAAAACTGTAATCAGAAATCTTCCAGCAAACAAAAGCCCAGGTCCAGATGGCTTCACAGCTGAATTCTACCAAAAATTTAGAGAAGAGCTATCATCTAGCCTACTCAAACTCTTCCAGAAAATTGCAGAGGAAGGTAAACTTCCAAACTTCCATTCTATGAGGCCACCATCACCCTAATACCAAAGCCTGACAAAGATGCCACAAAAAAAGAAAACTACAGGCCAGTATCACTGATGAACATAGGTGCAAAAATCCTCAACAAAATTCTAGCAATCAGAATCCAGCAACACATTAAAAAGATCATACACCATGACCAAGTGGGCTTCATCCCAGGGATGCAAGGATTCTTCAGTATCCACAAATCAATCAATGTAATTCACCATATTAACAAATTGAAAAATAAAAACCATATGATTATCTCAATAGATGCAGAGAAGGCCTTTGACAAAATTTGACATCCATTTATGATAAAAACTCATCAATTCTTATTTCACAGTTTTCCTGCACATTTTATATGCAAATAAATTTAATTAGTTTAGCATCTTCCTTTTACAAGGGAGAGACAAATTCTTTGCCTCTCTTTATTTTTCAAGGACTTTCTGAGAAGTATAAATGTTAGTTTCAGTTAAAGAGGGCACATTTTGGCTTTTGGAAGGAAGGAAGTTGTCAAAGGTCAAACACTTGGCTAAGTAGGTTCATTGTAAGAAAATTCTTAGATGTCTATTTTAGCAAAGTTTCAATTATATTTCAAAGGCAAATACAAAAAGTTGCATTGTTACAAAAATATATCTCTTTTAATATTGAGAAGACTCTGGTTTCTTAAGCAATCAAAGCCTTGATAAATATAACATGAAGCATAGGATAATATTTTTGAAACAATGTATCAGTTTCCTAGGCAAAATATTTAAAAGATCAAGGAAAGATTACTTTACTCTTTCTTATTAATGGTAGACTCTCACTCTAAGAAACATCTCCTGTTTAGTAGAGACAGAACTAAATTCTAAACTTACATTAGTGCAGTAAGGCTTATTTTTTTGAAAACGTTATAAATAAATATATATAATCTTCACTAGGTCTGACCAAACAACATGATAATGTTTCTTCTTCAAGACTCTTTCTGCAAAATATTCTAAAGCTTAGTTTTAATTTTTAAATATCAATTTAGTTTTCTAATTGTTGCTTTCCTTTTCCTGATTCCAGAATAGCTAATCATCCCAGTTAGTTTAGTTCAGTTCAGTCGCTCAGTCATGTCCGTCTCTTTACGACCTCATGAATCGCAGCTTGCCAGGCCTCCCTGTTCATCACCAACTCCCGGAGTTTACTCAAACTCATATCCATTGAGTTGGTGATGTCATCTAGCCATCTCATCCTTAGTCGTCCTCTTCTCCTCCTGCCTCCAATTCCTCCAAACATCAGAGTCTTTTCCAATGAGTCAACTCTTCGCATGAGGTGGCCAAAGTACTGGAGTTTCAGCTTTAGCATCAGTCCTTCCAATGAACACCCAGGACCAATCTCCTTTAGAATAGACTGGTTGGATCTCCTTTCTAATTATTTTTGAAAATTACTATAGTGTGAATGGTAAAGAAAATTAGTAATGATGGTACCATTGGTAAAGAAAAAATAAAGCCGCATTATGCAAAGAAAGTGAGATGTGTTTTTGATAAGGAAAGTTTTAAAGGATCTATTTTTATTAAAGGCAAAAAGAGACTAAAGTTTCCCTTAAATGGGATGATTGTAGGCAGACGTTTCAAGTGGGCCTTAGAAAGCATCACTATGAACAAAGCTAGTAGAGATGATGGAATTCCAGTTGAGCTGTTTCAAATCCTGAAAGATGATGCTGTGAAAGTGCTGCACTCAATATACCAGCCAATTTGGAAAACTCAGCAGTGGCCACAGGACTAAAAAAGTGTTTTCATTCCAATCCCAAAGAAAGGTGATGCCAAAGAATGCTCAAACTACTGCAAAATTGCACTCATCTCACACGCTAATAAAGTAATGCTCAAAATTCTCCAAGCCAGGGTTCAGCAATATGTGAACTGTGAAATTCCAGATGTTCAAGCTGGTTTTAGAAAAGGCAGAAGAATCAGAGAACAAATTGCTAACATCTGCTGGATCATGGAAAAAGCAAGAGAATTCCAAAAAACCCATCTATTTCTGCATTATTGACTATGCCAAAGCCCTTGACTGTGTGGATCACAATAAACTGTGGGAAATTCTGAAAGAGATGGGAATAACAGATCACCTGATCTGCCTCTTGAGAAACCTATATGCAGGTCAGGAATCAACAGTTAGAACTGGACATGGAGCAACAGACTGGTTCCAAATAGGAAAAGGAGTACATCAAGGTTGTATATTGTCACTCTGCTTATTTAACTTATATGCAGAGTACATCATGAGAAATGCTGAGCTGAAAGAAACACAAGCTGGAGTCAAGAATGCTGAGAGAAAGATCAATAATCTCAGATATGCACATGACACCACCCTTATGGCAGAAAGTGAAAAAGCCTCTTGATGAAAGTGAAAGAGTAGAGTGAAAAAGTTGGCTTAAAGCTCACCCTTCAGAAAACTAAGATCATGGCATCTGGTCCTATCACTTCATGGGAAATAGATGGGGCAACAGTGGAAACAGTGGCTGACTTTATTTTTTGGGGCTCCAAAATCACTGCAGATGGTGATTGCAGCCATGAAATTAAAAGACACTTACTCCTTGGAAGAAAAGTTATGACCAACCTAGATAGCATATTCAAAAGCAGAGACATTACTTTGCCAACAAATGTCTGTCTAATTAAGGCTATGGTTTTTCCAGTGGTCATGTATAGATGTAAGAGTTGGACTGTGAAGAAAGCTGAGTGCTGAATAATTGATGCTTTTGAACTGTGGTGTTGGAGAAGACTCTTGCAAGTCCCTTGGACTGCAAGGAGATCCAACTAGTCCATTCTGAGGGAAATCAACCCTGGGATTTCTTTGGAAGGAATGATGCTAAAGCTGAAACTCCAGTACTTTGGCCATCTCATGTGAAGAGATGACTATTGGGAAAGACCCTTTCCATTCTGGTTTCCTGAAACATGTCTATTATCATGTAAGAAACGAAGCGCCAGCTTATGTTCGATACAGGATACAGGATGCTTGGGGCTGGTGCATGGGGATGATCCAGAGAGATGATATTGGGTAAGAGGTGGGAGGGGATGCAGGATTGGGAGCTCGTATACACCCGTGGTGGATTTATGTCAATGTATGGCAAAACCATTACGGTATTTTAAAGTAAAGTAAAAATAAAATTTTTTTTTAAAAGAAAAGACCCTAATGCTGGGAGGGATTGGGGGAAGGAGGAGAAGGGAATGACAGAGAGGGATGGCATCACTGACTTGATGGACGTGAGTCTGAGTGAACTCTGGCAGTTGGTGATGGACAGGGAGGCCTGGCATGCTGCAATTCATGGGGTCGCAAAGAATCAGACATGACTGAGCGACTGAACTAAACTGAACTGAACTAATACCTGATAGTGTATATATGTCAAATCCAGTTTCCCGATTTATCTCACTCTCTTTCTCCCTTGGAAACCATAAGTGTCTTCTCTGAAATTGTGACCTTATTTTTCCTTTGCTAATACGTTCATCTGTAGAATCTTTTCCAGATTATATATTTAAGGCATATTACATGATATTTGACTTTCTCTTTCTGACTTACTTCACTGTTAAGATAATATCTAGTTCCATCCAAGTCTTTGCAAGTGGCATTATTTTGTTGCTTTTTATGGCAGAGTAATATGCCATTGTATACATGCATCACATATTCTTTATCCAGTCTTCATTTGATGGACATTTAGATTGCTTCCATGTCCTGGCTATTGTAAATAGTGTTGCAATGAACACTGAGATGCATACATCTTTTCAAATTCTGATTTTCTCCACATGTTTGCTTGGAGTGCAATTGTTAGTTCATACCGTAGCTCGTTTTTTTTTTTTTTGTTTTTTTTTTTTAAGGAATCCCTATGTTGTTTTCCATAGGGACTGTACCAAGTTATTTACACATACCCAGGAAGAGTTTAGAAGGGCTTTGTCTTTGTTCTATACTCTCTCAGTATTCATTATTATTATTATTTTTTGTAGATATTTTTGAGAATGGCCATTCTGAGCAGTGTGAGGTGATACCTCATTATATTTTTATTTTTTTATTTCTGTATTAGTTAGTGATGTTGAACATCTTTTCATGTGATACTAGGCCACTTGTATGTCTTCTTTGGAGAAATGTCTGTTTAGAACTTCCACCTATTTAAAAAAATTATATTTTTAATTATGAAAGTATGATAACATATTTACAGAAGACTTGGAAAATGTAGAACAAGGTTAAATATAGTTCTATTCTATATTACAATTATTTTTAAGTAGATAAGTTAAGACTTGTGGTTGGAATTTCAATATCAAACTCTCAAAAGTTAACAGAATGAATATATAGAAAAGTAGAATGATACAGTAGAACTCAAAAGCATAATCAACCAATTCAACAAAATTAAGGTTTCTACAATTTTCACACAGTAGTAGGACATAAATTTTATTCAGGTTTTCATAGACTATAAGCTAGGAGACACTGGAACATGTCCAAGGGTGTAAGACCAAGTGCAAAAATTTCATGGTCTAAAGCTATCAAAATCATACAGACTCTGCTGCTTACTATTGTGGAAGTATGCTAGAGATCATGCAAAGAGTTGACTCATTGGAAAAGACCCTGATGCTGGGAGGGATTGGGGGCAGGAGGAAAGGGGGACGACAGTGGATGAGATAGCTGGATGGCATCACTGACTCGATGGACTTGAGTTTGAGTGAACTCTGGGAGAAGGTGATGGACAGGGAGGCCTGGCGTGCTGCGATTCATGGGGTCGCAAAGAGTCGGACACAACTGAGCAACTGAACTGAACTGATGCTAGAGATCAATATCAAAAGATATTAAAAATATCTCCCATATTTTCAAGTGCAATGTGGCATGTTACAAAGAGATATTTGACTTAGCCACTGAAAGCCTCAATAAGTTAGAAGGCTGAAAAAAATAGGATGATTGCAGAGAAAAAACAATTTAGAACTTATTATCAAAATGAGAAATTAATATTAAAGATATTTTAAAAAACCTCATCTATATGGAAATTGTATGCCCAGTTTTAAATGATGGATGTATCTAAGAAGCCATAACAAGGAAAATCAGAAAATATCTGTAACAGAATAAAAATGAAAAGAGAATTTACCAGAATTTGTTGCATGCAGCTGAAGCTACTCAGTGTGACTAAATATAATTTGGAGTCTTGAATAATGTATGAGAACAAATAATGGACCTAGCACAAAATTTTGTGAAATTTGAACAAAATCTGTACTTCAGTTAATAATACTGTATCACATATTAGTTTCCTTCTTCTTCTTCTTTATTTTTTAGCAGTATAGTATTTCTTTCTGTTCTCAGAATTGGATTAGAAGTTTCAAGCATCATTCATTTTTTCTTAATCACAAAGATAGTAAGCTTTCTATCCCAGTAGACGATGGCAGAGTAGAAAGACATGAGCTCATCTCCTCCTGCAAGAATACCAGAATCATAACTAACTGTTGAACAACTATCAATAAGAGGATGTCTGAACCCACCAAAAATGATACTCCATGTCCAAACACAAAGAAGCCAAAAGAGATGTAGGAGGGGGTACAACAATGACAAAATCGAACCCCATAGCTGCTGAGTGGCCAACCCACAAACTGGAGAATAATAGTACCAAATTATTTCTTCAACTGTTATGAAGGATCTGAACCCCACATCAGGCTTACTAGCTGGGGATCCAGAAAAGTGACTGAGAATCCCCAGGGGATCTGACTTTTAAGGACAGTGGCATTTGATTATATGAATTCCACAGGATTGGGGAAACAGAGACTCCACTCTTGGAGGGAACAAACAAAATATTGCATGTACCAAGAACCAGGGGAAAGGAGGAGAGGACCCCACTGGAGGCTGAACCAGACCCACCTACTAGTGTGGGAGTGTCTCCTGTGGAAGCGTGTGTGGGCAGTGGCTCACTGGGAAGGGGAACATGGGCAACAGCAGTCCTGGAAGGTGACCTTTGGTGTAAGTCATCTTGGAGGTTGCCATGAACCCTACCACAGAGTCCATAGATTCCAGGGCTGGATTACCTCAAGCCAAATAACTAACATGGAGGGAGCACAAACATCCTGTTAGCAGATAATTGGATTAAAGCCTTGCTGAACATAGTCCTGTACACCCAGAGCATGACCCAGTTTTTCATACTGCCAGTCCTTCCATCAAGAAACTTACACAAACCTCTTAAACTCTTCCATCAGTGGACAGACAGAAGAAGCAAGGAAAAACCAGAATCCCACAGTGGAATAAAAACTAATTTACAGAAATTTAATCAAAATGAAAAAGCAGAGAGTTAAGTCCTGGATTAAGGCACAAGATAAAACACTAGAAAAATGAGTAAATAAAGTGGACATAGGCAACTTTCCAGAAAAGAATTCAGAATAATGATAGCAAATATTAGCCAGAACCTCAGAAACTGAATGGAGAAAGATCATGAAATATTTACTGAAGCCCTAAAAGAACCACAAGAAAAGCAGAGATGAAAAATACACTAGAAGGATTCAATGGCAGAATAACTGAAGTTGAAGAACAGAGGAGTGACTGGAGAATAGGATGGTGGAAAACACTGCCATAGAAAAGAATATAGAAAAAAGAATGAAAAAAATTAAAATGGCCTGAGAAAATGTTGGAAGGAATAATAGCTGAAAATTTCCCTAACATGGGACAAGAAATAGTTAACCAAGTCTAGTAAGTGCAGAGAGCCCCATACAGGATAAAACCAGAGGTACACACTAAGGTGCATCATAATCAAAAACAAAAATTAAATATGAAGGTAAAATATTAAAAGCAAGGAGAGAAAAATGACAAATAACATGCAAGTCACCTCCCATCATGTTATAACCGGATTTATCAAAAGAAACTCTACAAGCCAGAAGGGAATGGCATGATATACTTAAACGATGAAAGGGAAGAGCCTACAACCAATAATACTCTATCCAGCAAGATTCTTGTTCAGATTGGGGAAATCAAAAGCTTTTAAGATAAGCAAAATTAAGAGGATTCAGCACCACCAACCAGCTTCACAACAAATGGTATAGGAACCTCTCTAGGAAGGAAACAGAAGGAAAAGACCTACACAAAATAAACCCAAACTAATTGAAAATGAGAATAGACTCATACACATCCATAATTACTTTGTATGTAAATGGGATAAATGCCTAACCACAAGACATAGGCTGGCTGGATAAATGAAAATATGTTCATGTATGCACTGCCACTCACATCACTCAACTTAGCTCCCAAAATTGTATGTGACAATTTTATATTGTTAGGTTAATAACATTTCCATTATGGCTTGCAATTGTAATGATCTTTTATTTTTCTCTGGCTATTAATTGTGATAAGAAGAAAGCTGTTAAGTGAACAATGCAAAGAAATACAAGAAAACAATAAAATGGAAAAGACTTGAGATCTCTTCAATAAATTTACAGATACCAAAGACTATTTCATGCAAAGATGGGCACAGTAAAGGATAGAAATGGCATGGACCTACAAAAACAGAGATATTAAGAAGAGGTGGCAAGAATACAGAGAAGAACTACACATATTACATATCTGGTAATGACCCAGATATCCATGATGGTGTGATAACTCACCTAGAACCAGACATCCTGGACTGCGAGGTCAAATGGGCTTTAGGAAGCATCACTATGAACAAAGCTAGTGGAAGTGATGGAATTCTAGCTGAGCTACTTCAAATCCTAAAAGATGATGCTGTGAAAGTGTTGCACTCAACATACCAGCCAATTTGGAAAACTCAGGAGTGACCACAGGACTGGAAAAGGTCAATTTTTATCCCAATCCCAAAGAAGGGCAATACCAAAGAATACTCAAACTATCACACAATTGCACTCATTTCACATGCTATCAAAGTAATGCTCAAAAATTCTCCAAGATAGATTTCAACAGTATGTGAACCAAGAACTTCCAGATGTTCAAGCTGGATTTAGAAAAGGCGGGGGAACCAGAGATTAAATTGTCAAAATTTTCTGGATCATCAAAACAGCGAGAGTTCCAGAAAAACATCTATTTCTGCTTTGTTGACTATATCAAAGCCTTTGACTTTGTGGGTCAAAACAACCTGTGGAAAATTCCGAAAGAGATGGGAATACCACACCAATTTACCTGCTTCTTGAGAAATCTGTATGCAGGTCCAAAAACAACAGTTAGAACTGGACATGGAATAATAAATTGGCTATAAATTGGGAAATGAGTGCATCAAAGCTCTATATTGTCACCCTGCTTATTTAATTTACATGCAAGTTACAACATGCAAAATGGCCGGATGGATGAAGCACACACTGGAATCAAGATTACTGGGAGAAATATCAATAACCTCAGATGTGCAGATGACACCACCCTTATGGCAGAAAGCAAAGAGGAAATAAAGAGCTTCTTGGTGAAGGTGAAATAGGAGATCAAAAAAGCTGGTTTAAAACTCAACATTCAACAATTGAAGATCATGGCATCCAGTCACATCACTTCATGGGAAATAGGTGTGGAAACAATGAAAACAGTGAGAGACTATATTTTCTTGAGCTCCAAAGTCACTGCAGATAGTGACTGCAGCCATGAAATTAAAACATGCTTGCTCCTTTGATGAAAAGCTCTTACCAACCTAAATAGCATATTAAAAACAGAGATGTTACTGACAAATATCCATCTAGTCAAAGCTATGGTTTTTCCCATAGTCAGGTATAGAGGTAAGAGCTGGACCATAAAGAAGGCTGAGAACCGACAAATTGACACTTTTGAACAGTGGTGTTGGAGAAGACTCTTAAAAGTCTCTTAGTCAATCCCAAAAGGAATAAACCCTGAATATTCTTTGGAGGGACTGATCCTGAAGCTGAATCTCCAATATTTTTGCCAAGCGATGCAAAGTGCCAACTCATTGGAAAAGATTTTGTTGCTGATAATGATTGAAAGCAGGAGGAGAAGGGGACGACAAAGGTGGAAATGATTGGATGCATCACCAACATAATTGACATGAATTTGAGCAAGCTGCAGGAGATGGTGAAGTACAGGAAAGCCTATCATGCTGCAGTCCATGGGATCACAAAGAGTCAGACATGACTGAGTGATTGAATAACAAAAATTGATTCTGGAAACTGATAAACATCTTTACTATTGTGACTTTGTAACTTATCTACTTAATACTATTGTATCATAATTAATCAACGCAAAAATAGGAATTCTTTATCACTAAAACTATAATTTTATCCAACAACTGCAATCACTTTTGAAAATCCAGATATGTAACAGAATTATCTTGGATTTAAAAACAAATACTACTGCTCAAGTATTTCGTTTTATCCAAAACTCCTATGTTTCTAATGAGCAGCCCTGTTGAAAGCAACTGGACTAAATGATGATCTTTTACCTTTATTTGTTTTTTTTTTTCCACTTTTTCTATTTTATATTCAGTGCTCCCATTTCATTTAGTTTATGTTTTCCAACCCCCCCCTTTTACTGGATGTCATTTCTCAAGCCTTAATCAAACATAGAGAAGCTTTTCTATAATACTATTTTCAACAACACATTAAAAGCTCACACACTATTGTCAAGTCAGGTTTATTCCAATGATATAAGGATTCTCCAACATACACAAATCAAACGATGTTATATACCATATTAAAAAATTGGAAGATAAAAACAATATGATCATTTCAATTGATACAGAAAAAGCCTTTAAGAATATTCAGCACTCATTTATGACAAAAACGCTTCAATAAATGGGCATGGAAGGAACTTACATCAACACAGTAAAGGCCATATATGATAAATGCACAGCAAACATTATCAATGATGAAAGACTAAAAACATTACCTCTAAGATCAGGAATAAGATAAGTTTGTCCACTCTCATGACTGTTATTCAACTTAGTTTTGGAAGTCCTAGTCACAGAAACTAGAGAAGAAAAAGAATTAAAAGAAATCTAGATAGGAAAAGAAGAGTTAAAACTCTCACTGGATGACATGATACTATACATAGAAAATCCAAAAGAAACTATCAGAAAATTACTAAAGCTAATCAGGGAATTCAGCAAAATCATGACATACAAGGTAATTTCACAGAAATCACTTGCATTCCTATATAATGGCAAGGAAAAACCAGAAAGAGAAATTAAAGAATAAATTCCATTCACCATTGCAATGAAAAGAATAAAATATCTAGGAATAAACCTACCTAAGGAGACAAAAAGAACTGTATAAGAAAAACTATGAAATAATTTCATTTCTTTCTGATGAAAGAAATCAAAGATGGCATAAACAGATAGAGATATTCCATGTCCCTGGGCAGGAAGAATAAATATTGTGAAAATGACTGTACTACCAAATGCAATCTACATATTCAATACAACCCTTATCAAATTGTCAAAGGCATTTTTCACAGAACTAGAACAAAAATATCACAATTCACATGGAAACACAAAAACCCTGAATAGTCAAAGCAGGCTTGAGAAAGAAGAATGGAGCTGGAGGAATCAACCTTCTGGACTTTGGATTATACTACAAAGATACAGTCATCAGGACAGTATGGTACTGGCACAAAAACAGAAATTTAGGCAAATGTAACAAGATAGAAAGCCCAGAAATGAGTGCATGCATCTATATGTACCTTATTTTTAACAAAGGAAGCAAGAATATAAAACAGGGCAAAGATAGACTCTTCAATAAATGGTCCTAAGACAACTGGACAGCTGCATGTATAAGAGTGAAATTAGAACACCTCCTAACACCATACACAAATATAAACTCAAAATGAATTAATGACCTAAATGTAAAACCAGGAACTATAAAACTCTTAGACGAAAACATAGGCAGAACACTTGATGACATAAAGCAACACCTTCTATGACCCACCTCCTAGAGTATTGGAAATAAAATAAAAAATAAACAAGTGTGACATAATTAAACAAAAACTTTTGAACAGCAAAGGAAACTTGAAAAAGGTGCAAAGAAAACCCTCAGAATGGGAGAAGATTATAGCCAAGGAAAAAAACAGATAAATAATTAATTTCCAAAATATACAAGCAGCACATACCACAAAAACAAGCAACCCAATCAAACAGTGGGAAAAAAGACCTAAATAGACATTTCTTCAAAGAAGACATACAGGTGTCTAACAAACACCTGCAAAGATGATCAACATTGCTCATTATTCAGTTCAGTCGCTCAAAGGTGTGTGACTCTTTGTGATCCCATGAACCACAGGACGCCAGGCCTCCCTGTCCATCATCAACTCCTGCAGTCCACCCAAACCCATGTCCATTGAGTTGGTGATGCCATCCAACCATCTCATCCTCTGTCATCCCCTTCTCCCCCTGCCCTCAATCTTTCCCAGCATTAGGGATTTTCAAATGAGTCAGCTTTTCGTATCAGGTGGCCAAAGTATTGGAGTTTCAGCTTCAACATCAGTCCTTCCAGTGAAAACCCAAAACTGGCCTTTAGGATGGACTGGTGGGATCTCCTGCAGTCTAAGGGACTCTCAAGAGTCTTCTCCAACACCACAGTTTAAAAGCATCAGTTCTTCAGCATTCAGCTTTCTTTATAGCCCAACTCTCACATTCATACATGACCATTGGAAAAACCATAGCCTTGACTAGATGGACCACTGTTGACAAAGTAATGTCTCTGCTTTTCAATATGCTATCTAGGTTGATCATGGCATCTGGTCCCATCACTTCATGGGAAATAGATCGGGAATCAGTGGAAACAGTGTCAGACTTATTTTTGGGGGGCTCCAAAATCACTGCAGATGGTGACTGCAGCCATCAAATTAAAAGATGCTTACTCCTTAGAAGAAAAGTTATGACTAACCTAGATAGCATATTCAAAAGCAGAGACATTACTTTGCCATCTAAGGTCCATCTAGTCAGGACTATGGTTTTTCCTGTGGTCATGTACGGATGTGAGAGTTGGACTGTGAAGAAGGCTGAGTGCTGAAGAACTGGTGCTTTTGAATTGTGGTGTTAGAGAAGACTCTTGAGAGTCCCTTGGACTGCAAGGGAGATCCACCCAGTCCATTCTGAAGGAGATCAGCCCTGGGATTTCTTTGGAAGGAATGATGCTAAAGCTGAAACTCCAGTACTTTGGCCACTTCATGTGACGAGTTGACTCATTGGAAAAGACTCTGATGCTGGGAGGGATCAGGGGCAGGAGGAGAAGGGGACGACAGAGGATGAGATGGCTGGATGGCATCAGTGACTCAATGGAAGTGAGTCTGAGTGAACTCCGGGAGTTGGTAATGGACAGGGAGGCCTGGCATGCTGTGATTCATGGGGTCGCAAAGAGTCACACACCTTTGAGTGACTGAACTGAACTGAACTGAACTAAGTTGGTTATAACTTTTCTTCCAAGGAGTAAGCATCTTCTAATTTCATGGCTGCGTCACCATCTGCTGTGATTTTGGAGCCCCCAAAATAACCGTTCCTGCTGTTTCCCCATCTATTTGCCATGAAGTGATGGGACTTGATGCCACGATCATAGTTTTCTGAATGTTGAGTTTTAAGCCCACTTTTTGCTCTCCTTTTTCACTTTCATCACTTTAGTTCTTTACTTTCTGCCATAAGGGTGGTGTCATCTTTATATCTGAGGTTATTGATATTTCTCACAGCAATCTTGATTCCAGCTTGTGCTTCTTTCAGCTCAGCATTTCTCATGATGTACTTGGCATATAAGTTAAATAAGCAAGGTGACAATATACAGCCTTGACACACTCCTTTTCCTATTTGGAACCAGTTTGTTGTTCCATGTCCAGTTCTAACTGTTACTTCCAGACCTGCACACAGATTTCTCAAGAGGCAGGTCTGGTGGTCTGGTATTCCCAACTCTTTCAGAATTTTCCACAGTTTATTGTGATCCACACAGTCAAAGGCTTTGGCATAGTCAATAAAGCAGAAATAGATGCTTTTCTGGAACTCTCTTGCTTTTTCCATGATCCAGCGGATGTTGGCAATTTGATCTCTGATTCCTCTGTCTTTTCTAAATCCAGCTTGAATATCTGGAAGTTCACGGTCCATGTATTGCTGAAGCCTAGCTTGGATAATTTTGAACATTACTTTACTAGTGTGTGAGATGACTGCTATTGTGCTGTAGTTTGAGCATTCTTTGGCATTGTCTTTCTTTGGGATTGGAATGAAAACTGACCGTTTCCAACGTAAATCAAAACTACAGTGAGATTCTAGCTTACACCAGTCAGAATGGCCATTATAAAAAGTCTACAGACAATAAATGCTGCAGAGAGTGTGGAGAAAAGGGAACTCTCTTGCATTGCTGGTGGGAATGTAAATTGATACATCACTATGGAAGGTTTTATGGAGGTTTCTTAAAAAACTAGAAATAAAACCACCTTCTATTTCTGCTTTTTTATTTATGCCAAAACCTTTGATTGTGTGGATCACAATAAACTGTGGAAAATTCTGAAAGAGATGGGAACACCAGACCACCTCACCTGTCTCTTGAGAAACCTGTATGCAGGTCAGGAAGCAATAGTTAGATTCAATGCAATCTCTATAAGGCTGCCAATGGTATTTTTCACAAAATTAGAACAAATAATTTCACAATCTGTATGGAAACACCAAAAACCTCAAATAGCCAAAGCAATCTTTAGAAAGAAGAATGGAACTGAAGGAATCAACCTTCCTGACTTCAGACTATAGTAAAAGATACAGTCATCAAGACAGTATGGGACTGACACAAAGACAGAAGATCAATGGAACAAAATAGAAAGCCCAGAGATAAATCCACACACTTAAGGAAACCTTATCTCTGAGAAAGGAGGCAAAAATATACAATGGAGAAAAGGCAATCTCTTTAACAAGTGGTGCTGGGAAAACTGGTCAACTACCTGTAAAAGAATGAAACTAGAATATTTTCTAACACCATACACAAAAATAAACTCAAAATGGATTAAAGATCTAAATGTAAGACCAGAAAGTATAAAACTCCTAGAGGAAAACTTAGGTAGGACACTCTCTGACATAAAGCACAGCAGTGTGTTCTATGACCCACCTCCCAGAGTAATGGAAATAAAAACAAAAATAAGCAAATGGGGCCTAATTAAATTTAAAACCTTAGGCACAATGAAGGAAACTATAAGCAAGGTGAAAAAGCAGTCTTCAGAATGGGGGAAAGTAATAGCAAATGAAACAACTGGCAAAGAATTAATATCAAAAATATACAAGCAGCTCATGAAGCTCAATACCAGAAAAATAAATGACCCAATCAACAAGTGGCCCAAAGAACTGAATAGACATTTCTCCAGAGAAGATTTACAGATGGCCACAAGACTGGAAAAGGTCAGTTTTCATTCCAGTCCCAAAGAAAGGCAATGCCAAAGAATGCTCAAACTACAGCACAATTGCATTCATCTCACATGCTAGTAAAGTAATGTTCAAAATTCTCCAACCCAGGCTTCAGCAATATGTGCACCATGAAATTCCAGACGTTCAAGTTGGTTTTAGAAAAGGCAGAGGAACCAGAGAACAAATTGCCAACATCTGCTGGATCATCGAAAAAGCAAGCAAGTTCCAGAAAAATATCTATTCTGCTTTATTGACTATGCCAAAGCCTTTGACTGTGTGGATCACAATAAACTGTGGAAAATTCTGGAAGAGATGGGAATACCAGACCACCTGACCTGCCTCTTGAGAAACCTGTATGCAGGTCAGGAAGCAACAGTTAGAACTGGACATGGAACAACAGACTGGTTCCAAATAGGAAAAGGAGTACGTCAAGGCTGTATATTGTTACCCTGCTTATTTAACTTATATGCAGAGTACATCATGAGAAACGCTGGCCAGGAAGAAGCACAAGCTGGAATCAAGATATCTGTGAGAAATATCAATAACCTCAGATATAAAGATGACACCACCCTTATGGCAGAAAGTGAAAAGAACTAAAAGCCTCTTAATAAAAGTGAAAGAGTAGAGTGAAAAAGTTGGCTTAAAGCTCAACATTCAGAAAACGAAGATGATGGCATCTGGTCCCATCAGTTCATGGGAAATGTGGAAACAGTGGAAACAGTGTCAGACTTTATTTTTTGGGGATCCAAATTCACTGCAGATGGTGATTGCAGCCATGAAATTAAATGACACTCCTTGGAAGGAAAGTTATGACCAACCTAGATAGATAGCATATTCAAAAGCAACTTACAATCTAAATTTACTACTTTAAAAATTGTAATATGTAGTAGAACTATATGTAAATTTTTTCTGTATTTTCCAAGTCCCTTGTAAATGTGTTATCATATTTTCATAATTTAAAAAATATAAAAGGAAGAGAAAAAGAAGAAATTATAAAAAAATTCCTAGAATTTTAGTAGTAATACTAGATGCCAAAATACATCGATCTATATCAAAATTTTGAGTAAATATGAATTTAAAAAATCTACTATTCTATTCATACTAAGTTAAAAAATTGGAATACATGTATATATACATGTATATGTATGCTGCTGTTAAGTGACTTCAGTCATGTCCCACTCTGTGCAACCCCATAGACGGCAGCCCACCAGGCTCCTCTGTCCCTCGGATTCTCCAGGCAAGAACACTGGAGTGATTTGCCATTTCCTTCTCCAATGTATATGTATATATGTGTACAAAATCTTTTCTAGAACACTTGATAAATCCTTGAGAAAGAACATAAAAATGAAACAGGTAAATATGAAAATATAAAGCAAAATGATATGTGAGCATTGAATATGAAATTAAAAAGTGAAACAAACTAGATAAAAATAAAAGATTATTACATAGTTTAGTTGTTTTTAAACATGGTGGCTCATGACAAACACATCTGGAGCTTTGGAGAAGAAGAGGAATACCTGGACAGTTATAGATTTCAAAAATTTGTGAGATAATTCGGATATGCTTCTGGATTTAAAAAGTGATTGCAAATTTGTTTTCATTTATTTTAAAAAAATTAAAAATTTTTGGTAGAATTCAGCTGTGAAGCCATCTGGACCTGGGCTTTTGTTTGCTGGAAATGTCTGATTACAGTTTCAATTTCCGTGCTTGTGATGGGTCTGCTAAGATTTTCTATTTCTTCCTGGTTCAGTTTTGGAAAGTTGTACTTTTCTAAGAATTTGTCCATTTCTTCCACGTTGTCCATTTTATTGGTATATAATTGCTGATAGTAGTCTCTTATGATCCTTTGTATTTCTGTGTTGTCTGTTGTGATCTCTCCATTTTCATTTCTAATTTTATTGATTTGATTGTTCTCTCTTTGTTTCTTGATGAGTCTGGCTAATGGTTTGTCAATTTTATTTATCCTTTCAAAGAACCAGCTTTCGGCTCTGTTGATTTTTGCTATGGTCTCTTTTGTTTCTTTTGCATTTATTTCTGCCCTAATTTTTAAGATTTCTTTCCTTCTACTAACTCTGGGGTTCTCCATTTCTTCCTTTTCTAGTTGCTTTAGGTGTAGATTAGGTTATTTATTTGACTTTTTTCTTGTTTTCTGAGGTATGCCTGTATTGCTATGATCCTTCCTCTTAGCACTGCTTTTAAGTGTCCCACAGGTTTTGGGTTGTTGTGTTTTCATTTTCATTCATGTCTATGCATATTTTGATTTCTTTTTGATTTCTTCTGTGATTTGTTGGTTATTCAGAAGCGTGTTATTCAGCCTCCATATGTTGGAATTTTTAATAGTTTTTCTCCTGTAATTGAGATCTAATCTCAGCAGATGAATGAATGGATAAGAAAGCTGTGGTAATGATGACCCTGTATGTGAGACAGCAGGGGAGACACAGATGTATAGAATGGACTTTTGGCCTCTGAGGGAGAGGGAGAGGGTGGGATGATTTGGGAGAATGGCACTGAAACATGTATACTATCATGTAAGAAATGAAACGCCAGTCTATGTTCGATGCAGGATGTAAGATGCTTGGGGATGGTGCACGGGGATGATCCAGAGAGATGATATGGGGTGGGAGGTGGGAGGTGGATTCAGGATTGGGAGCTCATGTACACCCGTGGTGGATTCATGTCAATGTATGCCAAAACCAATGCAGTATTGTAAAGTAGAATAAAGTAAAAAAAAAAAATTAAATAAAAGAGAAAAAATTTATTTTAATTGGAGGCTAATTAAAATATTGTCATGGTAGATTTTTAGACATTAAAATAATAGTCTTTACCTCTGTGTCTCTTGGTTGTCTCACATACAGGGTCATCATTACTGTCTTCTAAATTCCATATATATGTGTCAGTATACTGTATTGGTGTTTTTCTTTCTGGCTTACTTCACTCTGTATAATTAGAGTGGACTTTTGGACTCTGAGGGAGAGGAAAGGGTGGGATGGTTTGGGAGAATGGCAATGAAACATGTATATTTTCGTGTAAGAAACGAAGCGCCAATCTATGTTCAATGTAGGATGCAGGATGCATGGGGCTGATGCACAGGATGATTCAAGTAGAGGATGTGGGGTGGGAGGTGGGAGGGGGCTTCGGCATTGGGAGATTGTGTTCACCTATGGCTGATTCGTGTCAATGTATGGCAAAACAAATACAGTATTGTAATTTAAAATAAATAAATAAATAAAAAAGGAAAAAAAAAAAAAAAATAGTCTTTAAGTACTGGGTTAGTAAGAGCATTAAAAAAAACATGGTTAATCTTGATTTTATTTTGTGACTTTCAGCAGCAATTAAAATGATTTTTTCTTCCTTAAAAGAAAAAAGAAAGCAAGCTGTGGTACATATACACACTGGAGTATTACTCAGCCATTAAAAAGAGTACATGTGAATCAGTTCTAATGAGATGGATGAAACTGGAGCCGATTATACAGAGTGAAGTAAGCCAGAAAGAAAAACATCAATACAGTATACTGACACATATATATGGAATTTAGAAAGATGGTAATGATGACCCTGTATGCAAGATAGTAAAAGAGACACAGATGTACAGAATGGACTTTTGGACTCTGAGGGAGAGGGTGGGATGATTTGGGAGAATGGCATCGAAACATGTATACTATCATGTAAGAAATGAAGCGCCAGCCTATGTTTGATACAGGATACAGGATGCTTGGGGCTGGTGCATGAGGATGATCCAGAGAGATGATCCAGGGGTGGGAGGTGGGAGGGGATTCAGAACTGGGAGCTCGTATACACCCGTGGCAGATTCATGTCAAAGTATGGCAAAATCAATATGGTATTGTAAAGTAAAATAAAGTAAAAATAAAATTAAAACAAATTTAAAATATAAATTTATTTATTTTAATTAGAGATTAATTACTTTACAATATTGTATTGGTTTGCCATACATCAACATGAATCCACCACAGGTATACACGTGTTCCCCATCCTGGACCCGCCTCCCTCCTCCCCTCCCTGTACCATCCCTCTGGGTCATCCCAGTGCACCAGCCCCAAGCATCCAGCATCATGCAGATGAAATGGATAAGAAAGCTGTGGTACATATACACAATGGAGTATTACTCAGCCATTAAAACAAATTCATTGGAAACAGTTCCAATGAGGTGGATGAAACTGGAGCCTGTTATACAGAGTGAAGTAAGCCAGAAAGAAAAACACCAATACAGTATATTAACGCATATATATGGAATCTAGAAAGATGTAATGATAACCTGTATGTGAGACAGCAAAAGAGACACAGATGTATAGAACAGCCTTTTGTACTCTGTGAGAGAGGGAGAGGGTGGGATGATTTGGGAAAATGGAATTAAAACAAATTTTTTTTTTTATTAAATAGTGGCTTTATTGTATTGACCAATCATGATACAATTTCAAAGAAGGTGGGGGGAATTCAGGATGGGGAACATGTGTACACCTGTGGCGGATTCATGTTGATGTATGGCAAAACCAATACAATAATGTAAAGTAATTAGCCTCCAATTAAAATAAATTTGTATTTAAAAAGAAGAATAGTTACATAATAGTAAATATTATATTGTATATTATATAATAGATATTTATCAGTTTTTCCAATCAATAGCCAGATCAAAAAAAAAGAAAAACGATAATTACAATTGACCGCCATAATGGAAACATGATTAACCTAACAATATAAAATAATTACATACAAATTTTGGAGTTAATTAAAGTGATATAGTGAATTGAATGTGCACATGGACATGATTTCATCCACCCAGCTGGTCTATGTCTCTTGATTGGGGCATTTAATCCATTTAAATTTAACATAATTATTGATATGTATGATCCTATTACCATTTTCTTAATTGTTTGGGTTTATTTTGTTCCACCCATTTTTTATTGAGTTGTTTTGATTTGTTTTGATATTGAGCTGCACAGGCTGTTTGTGTGTTTTGGAAATTAGCCTCTTGTCAATTGCTTTCCTTGGAAATATTTTCTAGTATTCTGAATGTTGTCTTTTTATCTAAGTTATGGTTTTCCTTCCTGTGAAAAACTCGTTACTTAGATTCTATTTCTTCATTTTTGTTTTTATTTTCATTATTCTGGGAGGTGGATCAAAAAGATCTTGCTGTGACTTATGTCAAAGAGTGTTCTGTCTATATTTCCTCTAAGAATTTTATGGTGTATGGTCTTACATTTAGGCCTTTAATCTATTTTGAGTTCATTTTTGTTTATGGTTATGTAACAACAATTAAAAAAATTTTTTTACTTTACAATACTGTATTGGTTTTGCCATACATTGATACGAATCCACCACAGGCGTACATGAGTTCCCAACCCTGAACCCTCCTCCCACCTCCCTCCCCGTATCATCTCTCTGTGTCATCCCAGTGCACCAGCCCCAAGCATCCTGTATCCTGTATCGAACCTAGACTAGAGATTCGTTTCTTATATGACCGTATACATGTTTCAATGCCATTCTCCCAAATCATCCCACCCTCTCCCTCTCCCACAGAGTCCAAAAGTCTGTTCTTTACATCTGTGTCTCTTTTGCTGTCTTGCATACAGTTAAAGCTGGCTTTACTTTTAAAAGGCTACATATATATGGAATTTAGAAGACAGTAATGATGACCCTATATGTGAGACAACAAGAGACACAGAGGTATAGAATGGACTTTTGGACTCTGAGGGAGAGGGAAAGGGTGGGATGGTTTGGGAGAATGGCAGTGAAGCATGTGTATTTTCCTGTAAGAAACGAAGCGCTAATCTGTTTGGTGTAGGATGCAGGATGCATGGGGCTGATGCACAGGATGATTCAGGTAGAGGATGTGGGGTGGGAGGTGGGAGGGGGCTTCGGCATTGGGCGATTGTGTTCACCTATGGCTGATTCGTGTCAATGTATGGCAAAACAAATACAGTATTGTAATTAAAAAATAAATAAATTTAATTAATTTAAAAAAAAGGCTATCACAGTTAACAGTACTTAAAATTGTTTGTTTTTCTAAGGGGTTTCAGAATTCCTAATTTATAGGACCATCCATTTTACTCTGCATTTGAATATAACTCTTTTAAGGGATTTTATTAATTAATTTAGTAACGTCATTCATAGTAGAAAATGTCACACATACATAGCATACATACATACACACACACTTAAACATACTTAAATTTACACACAGATGAAAATAAGTATCTTAGAGCTTTCATTCTAAAAGTTTGGCCCTGACTCAGTAAGATATAGTAAAATATGTTTATAACTGTTTATAATAACTTTATATTTTTATGGCTATTGTGTTTCTGGCAGTGGACAAGTTAAAATCATCTGTTTACAAATGTTTGTAAAAATGACTGTTAAGATTTTTTTCCCCTAATATGTAATTTGATGGAAGCTGTTGACCTAATTACAGGGAAGTCTCTGATGAAATGTAAGCGGCACTAATAATGACACCAGATTCTTCGAGAATAAGGGTTTAGGTTTCCCACTTAGATAAAGTTCTTCAACCAGATGAAGATGTTGCTGATTCAAAAGAAATACAGCATGGACAATTAGCCAAGGATTCTGGTGGGGATCAATAGATGAAAAGTCACTAAAAGAAAACATCAAGGATAAGATGTAATGGCTAAAGTGACTTAAGGTGAATATCGCTGAAGACAAGTCTAACTAATCAGACTTACCTGCTTGATGTTGTGGATGAAAAGCCTGACTGTGTATTGATGGTTATCAGACATAGAGGATGACAGACTCATGTTATACTGTTTTAGTAGTTCTTTTTTTTCCCCTAAAGATTTTATAAAGAAGTGCACAGATTCCTTGGAAAAGGCTCAGGATCCTGGCAGTTTTTAAAATCAAGAATTTTGTCACCACCAAAGGGAAATTAGACAGCTACTACAAATAAGATAAACAAGAGTTTGTCTAGAACATAAAAAGAGGATTTCTTTTAGTATCACCACACTCTTTCATTAAAGCCAGATAGAAACATCAGTAATCCAAAGAAAGCAGCACTAGTAATGACACCAGACCCTCACCAGATCCTTCAAGAATAAGGGTAAGGTTTAGATAAAGTCCTGCAGCCCAATGAAGCTGTTGCTGATGCAAAAGAAATACAGAATGGGAGTAGAATGGGGTAATGTGATACCAGATTCCTTGTGACTAGTTACAGAAAATAAGAGCTGTAGTTTTCATGAATATTTTCTTACTTTGTTATGAATATTTGTGTATATGCACATATATATTAGGCATATATGTTTATATTCACCAGTATTTCCTTATATTACAACATAGGTATATTGACTTAATATCATGAATTAATATTAGATTTAATTTCCATTATACATTTGTTAGATATAAAGGAGAAAAGTAAACCCTACTTTACAATTGTCTTTCCTCTTCTGGGGTAGGAGTTAGATTGTTTTCAGCTATATTTAGCATAGATGTTTCATGTTACGCAGAATTACAGCTTCAATATTATTTTTATTTGGAGATTAACATTATTTAATGCTATATATATATTTAATATGATAAATATATGTATATTAAATTCTATGTGTCACAAGGGGTTAACGTGATGGTTAATTTTTGTGTGTCAACTTAACTGGGGTAAGGGAAGTAAAAATAGCTGGCAGTATATTTTTCTGGGTGTGTTTCTGAGAATATCTGCAAGGGATTAGCATTTGATTCAGTAGTCATTTGTCACTAATGCAGGTAAGCATCATATAGTCTGAATAAAAAGCATGAATAAAACAGAAAAGCAAAGAAAGTGCAAATTTCTCTGTTTCCAGAGATAGATGTCTATATTTACCTTAATACATCAGTTGTTATGGTTCTTAGAGCTTTAGACCCTGGAATTTAAACCAGTATCCCTTTGTTCTTAGGCCTTATTCCTGGGAGTACAAGTACAACACCAATTTCCCTATTCTCTTTCCTTTAGATTTTAACTGTGTTATATCCACAGTTTACCTGGTTCTCCAGTTTTCTGATAGAAGATAGTGGGATTTTGCAACCTCAATAACTTCTTAAGCCAAATCTTATGACATTTTTTTTCATATATATATACATGCATGTATATATATGTATATGTAATTATATGTCTTTCATATTAATTAACCTTTTCAGGAGAATAGTGACTAAAATAATTCTGGGTACCCAGAGTGGGCCCCCAAAATCAGAATTTGATAATAGTCATTCTGACTAGTGTGAGCTGACACAACATTGCAGTTTTGATTTGCATTTCTCTAATAATTAGTGATGTTGAGCATCTTTTCATGTGTCTTCTGGCCTTCCTGTATGTCAGCTTTGGAGAAATGTCTATTTATGTCTGCTGCCCACTTTTAAATTGTTTTTTTTTTTAATATATAGAATTGTATGAGCTGTTTGTATATTTTTAGATTAATAGCCTTTCTTTCATGAAGTAAGTGTCTTTTAATTTCATGGCTGAAGTCACCATCTGCTGTGATTTTGGAGCCCTAGAAAATAAAGTCTGTCACTACTTCCATTGTTTCCCCCTTCTATTTACCATGAAGTGATGGGGCTGGATGCCATGATCTTAGTTTTCTGAATGTTAAGCTTTAAGCCAACTTTTTCATTATCCTCTTTCACTTTCATCAAGAGGCTCTTTAGTTCTTCACTTTCTGCCATAAGGGTGGTGTCATCTCCATATCTGAGGTTATTGATATTTCTCCCAGCAATCTTGCTTCCAACTTGTGCTTCCTCCAGCCCAGCATTTCACATGAAGTAGTCTGCATATAAGCTAAATAAGCAGGGTGACAGTATACAGCCTTGACACATTCCTTTCCTGATTTGGAACAAGTCTGGTTTTCCTTGTCCAGTTCTAATTGTGGCTTCTTGACCTTCAGCCAGATTTGTTAGAAGGCAGGAGGCTTTTCCTTTCTCAGCTATTTGTGAGGCCTCTTTAGACAACTATTTTGCCTTACTACATTTCTTTTTCTTGGGGATGATCTTAATCACTTGTACAATGTCATGAACCTCCATCCATGGTTCTTCAGTCACTCTATCAGATCTAATCCTTTGAGTCTGTTTGTCACTTCCACTGTATAATCCTAAGGGGTTTTATTTAGATCATACCTGGATGATCTAGTGGTTTTCCTTCTTTCTTCAAATTAAGTCTGAATTTGGCAATAAGAAATTCATGATCTGAGCCACAGTCAGCTCCTAGTCTTATTTTTGCTGACTGTATAGGGCTTCTTTATCTTTGGCTGTGAAGAATATAGTCAATCTGATTTTGGTATTGACCGTCTGATGATGTCCATGTGTAGAGTATTCTTTTGTGTTGTTTGCTATAACCAGTGCATTATCTTGGCAAAACTCTGTTAGCCTCCTTCGTCTTGTACTTCAAGGTCAAATTTGCCTGTTACTTCAGTTATCTCTTGACTTTCTACTTTTTCATTCCAGTTCCATATAATGAAGAGGACATCTTTTTTGGATGTTAGTTCTAGAAGGTCTTGTAGGCCTTCATAGGCCTACTTCAGCTTCTTCAGCATTACTGGTTCAACTTCAGCTTCTTCAGCAACTTCAGCTTCTTCAGCAACTTCAGCTTCTTCAGCATTACTGGACAGGGCATAGACTTGGATTACTATGATTTTGAATGGTTTGCCTTGGAAATGAAGAGAGATCATTCTGTCATTTTTGAGACTGCATCCAAGGACTTCATTTCAAGCTCTTTCACTTACTATGATGGCTATTCCATTTCTTCTAAGGGATTCTTACCCACAGTTGTAGATATGATGGTTGCTGCTGCTAAGCTGCTAAGTCACTCTCAGTTATATTCACCCATTCCAGTCCATTTCAGTTCACTGATTCCAAAATTTTGATGTTCACTCTTGCCATCTCCTGTTTGAGCACTTCCAGTTTGCCTTGATTCATGGACCTGACATGTAATATTGCTCTTTACAACAATGGACTTTAGTTCCATCACCAGTCACATCCACAACTGGGTCTTGTATTTTCTTTGGCTCCATCTCTTCATTCTTTTTGGATCTCCTGTACCATACTGAGCACCTACTGACCTGGGGAGTTCACCTTTCAGTGTCCCATCTTTTTGCTTTTTCATTCTGTTAATGGGGTTCCCAGGGCAAAATACTGAAGTGATTTGCCATTCTTTTCTCCAGTGGACCATGTATTGTCAGAACTCTCCACCATGACCTGTCCATCTTGCGTGGCCCTACATGGCATGGCTTATAGTTTCACTGAGTTAGACAAGGCTGTGGTCCATGTGATCAGTTTGTTTAGTTTTCTGTGATTGTGGATTTCCTTCTTTCTGCCCTCTGAGGAATAAGTATAAGCGCATTATTGAAGCTACCTGAAGGGAGAGATTGACTGAGGGGGAGACTGGGTCTTGTTCTGATGGGCAGGGCCATGCTCAGTTAATCTTTAATCCAATTTTCTTTTGATTGGTGACACTGTGTTCTTTCTCTATTGTTTGACCCGAGGCCAAACTATTGTGGAGGCAATGAAGATAATGGTGACCTCCTTCAAATGTCCCATGCATGCACTCAGTGCCCCAGACCCTGCAGCAGGCCACTGCTGACCCATGCCTCTGCCAGAGACTCCTGTACACTCACAGGCAAGTCTGGGTCAGTCTCTTGGGGGTCACTGCTCCTTTCTCCTGGGTCCTGGTGTGCACAAGGCTTTGTTTGTGCCTTCCAAGAGTCTGTTTCTCCAGTCCTGTGCAAGTTCTGGCAGCTCTATGGTGAAGTTAATGGCAATCTCCTACAAGAGGGCTTATGCCAAACCCAGGTGTGCTGCACCCAGAGCCTCTGACCCTGCAGCGGGTCATTGCTGAACCATACTTTCACAGAAGGCACTCAAACACAGTTCTGGCTGAGTCTCTTGGAGTCCCTGGGTCCTGGTGAGCACAAGGTTTGTTTGAGCCCTGTGAGCATCTCTGGTAGGTAAGGGGTTTGATTCTAAATGTGATTTTGCCCCTCCCATCATCCTGCTGGGGCCTCTTCTTTGCCCTTGGACATGGGGCATCTTTTTTTGGTGGGATCCAATATTCTCCAGTCGACAGCTGTTCAGCAGTGAGTTGTAGTAGTTTTGGAGTTCTCAAAGGAGAAGATGCTTGCACGTCCTTCTCCACTATCTTATACATCATTTTGTATGTAGTATCATGGAATCTGCAGTGACAGTTTTACTTCTTCCTTTCCAGTTTGGATTCCTGTGGTTAGGACTAACAAAACTAGGCTGAATTAAAGTGGCAAGAGTGAACATCCATGTCTTGTTTCTCATGTTAGAGGAAATGCTTTCAACTTTTCACCATTGAGAATGATATGAGCTGTGAGTTTATAATTTGCAGCCTTTATTATGTTGCAATACGTTCCCTGTATGACCACTTTCTTGAGTGTTTTTTTTAATCACTGATGGATATTGAATGCTGTCAAAAGCATTTTTTTGCAACTATTGTGATGATCATTTGGCTTTTATTCTTCAAATTGTTGATATGGTGTATAACGCCAATTGATATTAAAAACTCCTTGCATCCCTAGGATAAATTCCACTTGATCACAATGTGTTGCTATTCAGACATTCAGTAGTGTTTGGCTCTTTATGACCCCTTGGACTGCAACATGCATGGCTGATCTGTCCTTCACTATCTCCTGGAGTTTGTTCAAACTTATGTCCATTGTGTTGATGATGTCATTCAACTATCTCGTTCTCTGTCACCTCCTTTTCCTCCTGCCTTCAATCATTGTAAAGACCAGAATCATGGTCTTTACAATAAGTCAGCTATCACATCAGGTGGCCAAAGTACTGGAGCTTCAGTTTCAGGATCAGTTCTTCTAATGAATATTCAGAGTTAATTTCCTTTATTGACTGGTTTGATCTCCTTCCTGTCCAAAGGACTCTCAAGAGTCTTATGCAACATCATAGTTCAAAAGCATCAATTCTTCAGTGCTCAGCATTCTTTAATTTCCTTTATTGACTGGTTTGATCTCCTTCCTGTCCAAAGGACTCTCAAGAGTCTTATGCAACATCATAGTTCAAAAGCATCAATTCTTCAGTGCTCAGCATTCTTTATGGTCCACCTCTCACATCTCTATGAGACTACTAGAAAAGCCATAAATCTGACGGTATGGGCCTTTGTTGGCAAAGTGAAGTCTCTGCTGTT
Organism: Nanger dama; assembly: GCA_917880005.1. Taxonomy (NCBI): domain Eukaryota; kingdom Metazoa; phylum Chordata; class Mammalia; order Artiodactyla; family Bovidae; genus Nanger; species Nanger dama. The sequence goes on along the minus strand of CAKJTW010000044.1, from coordinate 1,283,250 downwards.
TAATACAACATCTAAGGTTGTCAGAGATTTTCTTCCAAGGAGCAAGCACCTTTTAATTTCATGGCTGCAGTCACCATCTTCAGTGATTTGGAAACCAAGAAAATAAAGTCTCTCACTCTTTCTATTGTTTCCCCATCTATTTGCCATAAAATGATGGGATCAAATGCCTTGATCTTAGTGTTTTGAAAATCTTTTCCAACACTACAGTTCAAAAGCATCAATTCTTCGGAGCTCAGCTTTCTTCACAATCCAACTCTCACATCCATACATGACCACTGGAAAAACCATAGCCCTGACTAGATGGACCTTTTTTGGCAAAGTAATGTCTCTGCTTTTAGTATCCTGTCTAGTTTGGCTATAACTTTCCTTCCAAGGAGTAAGAATCTTTTAATTTGATGGCTGCAGTCACCGTCTACAGTGATTTTGGAGCCCCCTCCCCCATTAAAATCTGATACTGTTTCCCCATCTATTTGCCGTGAAGTGATGGGACCAGATGCCATGATCTTCATTTTCTGAATGTTGAGCTTTAAGCCAACTTTTTCAGTTTCCTCTTTCATTTTCATCAAGAGGCTTTTTAGCTCCTCTTCACTTTCTGCCATAAGAGTGGTGTCATCTGCATAGCTGAGCTTGTTGATATTTCTACCATCAATCTTGATTCCAGCTTGTACGTCTTCCAGCCCAGTGTTTCTCATGATGTACTCTGCATATAACATAAATAAGTAGGGTGACAATATACAGCCTTGAAATACTCTTTTTCCCATTTGGAACCAGTCTGTTGTTCCATGTTCAGTTCTAACTGTTGCTTCCTAACCTGCATAGAGGTTTCTCAAGAGGCAGGTCAGGTGGTCTGGTATTCCCATCTCCTTCAGAATTTTCCACAGTTTATTGTGATCCACACAGTCAAAGGCTTTGGCATAGTCAATAAAGCAGAAATAGATGTTTTTCTGGAACTCTCTTGCTTTTCCCATGATCCAGTGGATGTTGGCAATTTGATCTCTGGTTCCTCTACCTTTTCTAAAACCAGCTTGAACACTTGGAAGTTCATGGTTTATGTACTGCTGAAGGCTGGCTTGCAGAATTTTGAACATTACTAGTGTGTGAGATGAATACAATTGTGCAGTAGTGTGAGCATTCTTTGGCATTGCCTTTCTTTGAGATTGGAATGAAAACTGACCTTTTCCAGTCCTGTGGCCACTGCAGAGTTTTCCAAATTTGCTGGCATAGTGAGTGCAGCACTTTCACAGCATCATCTTCCAGGATTTGTAATAGCTCAATTGGAATTCCATCATCACTAGCTTTGTTCGTAGTGATGCTTTCTAAGGCCTACTTGACTTCATGTTCCAGAATGTCTGGCTCTAGGTGAGTGATCACACCATCATCATTATCTTGGTCATGAAGATCTTTTTGTACAATTCTTCTGTGTATTCTTGGCACCTCCTAATATCTTCTGCTTCTGTTAGGTCAATGCCATTTTTATTTTTTTTTTCGAGCCCATCTTTGCATAAAGTGTTCCCTTGGTATCTCTAATTTTCTTGACGAGATCTCTAGTCTTTCCCATTCTGTTGTTTTCCTCTATTTCTTTGCACTGTTCACTGACGAAGGCTTTCTCATCTCTCCTTGCTATTCTTTGGAACTCTGCATTCAGATGCTTATATCTTTCCTTTTCAGCTTTGATTTTCACTTCTCTTCTTTCCATAGCTACTTGTAAGGCCTCCCCAGACAGCAGTTTTGCATTTTTGCATTTCTTTTCCATGGGGATAGTCTTGATCCCTGTCTCCTGTACATTGTCGTGAACCTCCGTCCATAGTTCATCAGGCACTCTATCTATCAGTTCTAGTTCTTTAAATATATTTCTCACTTCCACTGTATAATCATAAGGAATTTGATTTAGGTCATACTGGGTAAAATGTTCTTGAGTTCGTCTCAATTTTCTGCCATTAAGTGGTGTCCTCTGCATGTCTGAGGTTATTGATATTTCTCCTGACAATCTTGATTCCAGCTTGTGATCATCCAGCTGGTATTTCACATGAAGTACTCTACATTTAAGTTAAATAAGCAGAGTGACAATATACAGCCTTGATGTACTCATTTCTCAGTTTTGAAACTGTCAGTCATTTCAAGTCCGGCTCTAAATGTTGCTTCTTGACCTGCATACAGGTTTTTTCAGGAGGCAAGTAAGGTGGTCTGGTATTCCTATCTCTTGAAAAAATTTCCACAGTTTGCTGTGATCAACAGTAAAATCTTTAGTATTGTAATCAGTGCAGTCAAAATCCTTACTGGGCTGGATCAATGAAGCAGAAGAAGATGTTTTTTCTGTAATTCCCTTGCTTTTTCTAAGGTCTGACACATGTTGGCAATTTGATCTTTGGTACCTCTGCCCTTTTAAATCCAGCTTGTACATCTGAAACTTCTTGGCTCACATGTTGTTGAAGCCTACCTTGAAGGATTTTTGAACATTACCCACCTAGTATGTGACATGAGTGCAATTATGTACAATTCTTTTAATATATTGGTGGATTCAGGTTGCTAGTATTTTGTTGAGGATTTTTGTGTCCATGTTTATCAGCTATATTGATAATATAACTGATATTATATTTGTGGTATCTTGGTCTGATTTTGGTATCGGTGTCTGTGGCCTCATAGAGTCAATTTTAGAAAAGGCAGAGGAACCAGAGATCAAATTGCCAACATCCGCTAGATCATTGAAAAAGCAAGAGAGCTCCAGAAAAACATCTATTTCTGTTTTATTGACTATGCCAAAGTTTTTGACTGTATGGATCACAATAAACTGTGGAAAATTCTGAAAGAGATGGGAATACCAGACCACCTGACCTGCCCCTTGAGAATCCTATATGCAGATCGAAGCAACAGTTATAACTGGACATGAAACAACAGACTGGTTCCAAACAGGAAAAGGAGTACGTCAAGCCTGTATATTTTCACCCTGCTTATTTAGCTTATATGCAGAGTACATCATGAGAAACACTGGGCTGAAGGAAGCAGAAGCTGGAATCAAGATTGCCAGGATAAATATCAGTAACTTCAGCTAAGCAGATGACACAACCCTTATGCAGAAAGTGAAGAACTAAAGAGCCTCTTAATGAAAGTGAAAGAGGAGAGTGAACAAGTTGGTTTAAAGCTCAACATTGAGAAAACAAAGATCATGGCATTCAGTCCCATCACTTCATGGAAAATAGATGGAGATACAGTGGAAACAGTGGCTGACTTTATTTTTCTGGGCTCCAAAATCACTGCAGATGGTGATTGCTGCCATAAAATTAAAAGACACTTACTCCTTGGAAGGAAAGTTATGACCAACCTAGACAGCATATTAAAAAGCAGAGACATCACTTTGTCAACAAAGGTCTGTCTTCTCAAGGCTATTGTTTTACCAGTGGTCATATATGGATGTCAGAGTTGGACTATAAAGAAAGCTGAGTGCAGAAAAATTGAAGCTTTTGAACTGTGTTGTTGGAGAAGACTCTTGACAGTCCCTTGGACTGCAAGGAGATCCAACCAGTCCATCCTAAAGGGGATCAATTTTGACTGTTAATTGGAAAGACTGATGTTGAAGCTGAAACTCCAGTACATTAGCCACCTGATGCGAAGAGCTGACTCTTTTGAAAAGACCCTGATGCTGGGAAAGATTTAGGGCAGGAGGAGAAGTGGACGACAGAGGATGAGATGGTTGGATGGTATCACCATCTTGATGGACATGGGTTTGGGTGGACTCTGGGAGTTGGTGATGGACAGGGAGGCCTGGCACACTGTGGTTCATGGGATCACAAAGAGTCGGACACGTCTGAACAACTGAAGTTAACTGAAGAGTCATTAGGAAATGTTCCTTCCCTTGAAATTTTTAAAAATAATTTCACAAGGGTAGTTATTAACTCTTCTCCAAATGTTTGGTAGATCACCCGTGAAGCCATTTGATACTGGACTTTTGTTTGTTGGAATTTTTAAAATCCCATATTCAATTGTAGTACTTGTGATTGGTCTGTTCATCTTTCTTTCTTTCTTTCTTTCTTTTTTTTGATAGTTCAATCTTACATTTCACCTTCCTAAAGTTTTGTTCATTTCTTCTACCTTGTCTATTTTTTTGACATGTATTTCCTGGTAGTATTGTCTATTGGTCCTTTGTGTTTCTCTGGTGTCATTAACTTCTTTTTCTTATGTAATTTTACTGATTTATTTCCCTTCTTCTTTTCTTAATGAGCCTGGCTTAAATTTTATTTGTCTTTTCAAAGAACCAGTTTTTGGTGTCATCAATATTGTTGTCTTACTCTATTTCATTATGATTTTTTTTCCTTCTAACTTTGAGTTTTTTTGTTCTTTCTCTAACTGTAAAATTATATTGTTTAGTTAACATTTTTCTTGTTCCTTGAGGTAAGATTATTTTGCTATTAACTTCACTTTTAGGTCTGCTTTAATTCATCCCATAGTTTTGGATTGTCATATTTGGTTTTCATTTGTTTCTAGGTATATTTTTATTCTCTCTTTGACTTTTTCAGTAATACATTGTTTGGTCACATATTGTTTAGCCTTCATGAGTTTGAATGTTTACAGTTTTTCTCTTGTAGTTCATTTTTAATTTCATAGTACTGTTTTCAGAAATGATTCTTGATATTAGTCCAGTTTTTAAAAATTTACCAAAACTTGCTTTGTGGCCAGCTTGAGATCTATCCTGGAGAAAGTTCCATGTACATATAAAAGAATGAGTATTCTACTGCTTTTGGATGAATGTTCTATAAATCTTACTTCAGTTTGGTTCAGTTCAGCTCAGTCACTCATTCGTGTCCAATTCTTTGTGATCCCATGAATCGCCAGGCCTCCCTGTCCATCACCAACTCCCAGAGTTCACCTAAACCCATTTCCATTGAGTTGGTGATGCCATCCAGCCTTCTCATCCTCTGTAGTCCCCTTCTCCTCCTGCCCCTAATCCCTCCCAGCATCAGGGTCTTTTCCAATGAGTCAACTCTTCGGATGAGGTGGCCAAAGTATTGGAGTTTCAGCTTCAGCATCAGTCCTTCCAATGAACACCCAGGATTGATCTCCTTTAGGATGAACTGGTTGGATCTCCTTGCAGTCCAAGGGACTCAAGAATCTTCTCCAACACCACAGTTTAAAAGCATCAATTCTTTGGTGCTCAACTTAAGTCCATTCAACCTAAAGTGTCATTAGGGCCTTATACTTCCTTATTGATTTTCTATCTGGATGATCTATTTATAGAAGTCTAGTGTTATAGTTCTCCACTATTTTTGTATTACTGCTAATTTCTCCTTTTATGTCTGTTGGCATTTGCCATTTATATTGTGGTATTCTTGTGTTGCACGCATATATATTTACATTTGCTATATTTTCTTCTTGGATTGATCCATGGGTCATTACATAGTGCCCTTCTTTGTCTCTTATAGCAGTCTTTATTTTAAAGCCTACTTTGTCTAACATGAGTATTGTAATGCCAGCTTTATTTTGATTTCCAGATTCATGACGTATCTTTCCATAGCCTTTCACACAGTTGTATGTTTGTCTAGATCTGAAATGTTTCATATAGATAGCATATATATGGGTCTTGTGCTTGTACATATTCAGTCATTCTGTTTCTTTTGTTTGGAGCATTTCATCCATTTATATTTATATATAATGTAAATACTGATATATATATATATATACACACACACACACACACACACATATATGTATATATATGTATGTATATGTATGTATATATATGTATATATATATTCTTATTGCCATTTTATTTATTGTTGTTTATAATTTTGTAGGTCTTTTCTTACTCTTTCCTCCTTTGTTCTCTTCACTTTTGATTGAATGGCTGTCTTTGGTGTTGTGTTTTCGATTTCTTTTCTTTTTTGCCTGTGTATATCATGTCTGTGCTTCCTTGCTCAATTGTGTCTGACTTTTGCAACCCAATGGACTGCAATTCCCCCTACCTCCCACCCCATGGGGAATCTTCCCAAACCAGGGATCGAATCCAGGTCTCCTGCCTTTCAGGCTAATTCTTTACCATCTGAGTCTCCAGGAAAGCCCAAGAATACTGGAGTTGGTAGCCTATCCCTTCTCCAGGGAGTTTCCTGATCCAGGAATTGAACCAGAGTCTCCTGCATTTCAGGCAGATTATTTAGCAGCTGAGCTACCAAAGAAACCCATATACAAGCAAATATATATATTTGCTGTTGCCATGAGGTTTCAATATAGCAAAGTATTTGTGTATTTATATTTATAACTGTTTGAAGTAGGTTAAAGAAATTTATCTTTAGTATATTAAGTATCTCTTAATTTGAAATCTACTTTGAATATCCAACATTTGTATTCTTCTCCCATCCTAATTAGTGGTTTACATATCATATTTGTGTGTAAATTATTTCCCATATTTCCCATATGTTTGCCCTTTGCAGTGAGCTTTCCAATTTTAAAGTGATATTCTTTCGAGTTATGGTCTTTTCTACCTAAAAGAGTTCCTTTAGCATCTTGTGTTAGTTTGTTGGTGCTGAATTCTTTTAGCTGTTATCTGTAAATGTTTTGATTTCTCTATCAAATCTGAGTAAGAGTCTTGTTGGGTAGGGTATTCTTGATTGTAGGTTTCCCCTTTCATCTTTTAAGATATATCTTGCCACTGCTTTCTGATCTGCAGAGTTTCTGCTGAAAAATTAGCTGATAACCTTATGGGGGTTCCCTGGTATGTTATTTATTGCCTTCCCTTTGTTGCTTTTAATGTTTTCTATTTATTTATTTACATTTTTAAATTAAAAAAATTTTTGTTAAATTTTATTTTTACTTTATTCTACGTTACAATACTGTATTGGTTTTGCCATACATTGACATGAATCAGCCACAGATGTACACTCAATCTGTGCCTCAGCCTGTTTCTCTTTAGGCTAATCCTAAAATGGAGTCTGCGCTTCTTTGGCTTGGGTGATGGTTTACTTTGCCATATTAGGGAAATTCTGAGTTATTATCTCTTCAAGTATTTTCTCAGGCCCTTTCTCTCTTTTCTCCTTTTACAATCTCTATAATGCAAATGTTGGTGCATTTGCTATCCCAGATGTCTTGTAAATGGTCCTTATTTCTTTTCATTCTTTCTTTTCTGTTCATTGGCAGTGATTTCCATCATTCTGTCTTCCAACTCATGTATCTGTTCTTTAGCCTCATTTTTTCTGATATTGATTTCTTCCAGTGTGGTTTTCATTAAATTATTGTACTCCTCAACTTTATTTGATTCTTCTTTATATCAAACTCTCTCTGACTGTTAAAAACTTCCTTTGACTTATCACTCTTTGCATTTATTCTTTCCCCAAATTCTTGGATCATCTTTATGATCATGGCTGAAAAGATTGCTTTTCTTACTTGTCCTTCCTGGGTTTTATCTTGTTCCATTTTCTTAATTATAGTCCTTTCTGGCCTCATTTTGCCTAAATTTCTTTTTATTTATTTATTTATTTATAGTTGGAGGATAATTGCTTTATAACATTGCATTAGTTTCTGCCATATATCAACATGAATCAAGGATAGGTTTATATGTGTCTCCTCTCTCTTGAACTTACTTCCCTCCGCCCATCACATACCACCCCTCTGGGTTGGTGTTCTTCTCAGAGAGCACTGGATTTGAGCTCTCTGCATCATTCATTAAATGTCCACTGGCTATCTAGTTTTACATATAAGAATGTATATGTTTCAATTCTTCTTTCTCAATTTAGCCCATCCTCTCCTCCCCGCTACCATATCCACAAGTCTGTTCTCTATGTCTGTGTCTACATTGCTTTACTGCGATTAGGTTCACCAGTAACATATTTCTATGTTCCATATATGTGCATTAATATATCATATATGCCTATCTCTTTCTGACATACTTTATTCTATATAATAGGCTCTAGGTATATACACCTGATTAGAACTGACTCAAATGTGTTTCTTTTTATGATGGAGTAATATTTCATTGTGTATATTACCAAAACTTATTTATTTATTCACTTGTTGATGGATATCTAGGTTGGTTCCATGTTCTGTTGTTATTGTTATTTAGTCACTAAGCCATGTCTGACACTCTGACACCACGGACTGAAGCTCCCCAGGCTTCCCTGTCCTTCACTATGTCCCAGAGTTTGCTCAACTCATGTCCGTTGAGTCGATGATGCCATCGAACAATCTCCTCCTCTCTCACCTCCTTTTTCTCCTGCCCTCAATCTTTCCTAGCATCAGGGTCTTTTCCAATGAACTGGCTTTTCACATCAGGTGGCCAGCATCAGACCTTTAGCTTCAGCATCAGACGTTTCAATGAATATTCAGGGTCAATTTTATTTAAGATAGATTTATTTGATTTCTGTGGCGTCCAAGGGATTCTCAAGAGTCTTATCCAGCACCACAGTTGAAAAGTATCAATATTTTGGTGCTCAGCACTCTTTATGGTCCAACACACATCCATACACAACTACTGGAAAAACCATAGGTTTGGGTATATGGACCTTTGTTGGCAAAATGATATCTGTGCTTTTTAACACACTGTCTAGGTTTGGCATAACTTTTCTTCCAAGGGTAAGTAGCCTTTAATTTCATGGCTGAGGTCACCATCCATGGTGATTTTGTTGCCCAAGAACGTAAAGTATGCCACTGTTTCCATTGTTTTCTCATCTATTTACCATGAAGTTATGGGACAGGATGTCATGACCTTAGTTCTTTGAATGCTGAGTTTTAAGCTAGCTTTTTGACTCTTCAATTTCAACTTCATTAAGAGGCTTTTTACTTCCTCTTTGCTTTCTGCCATTCAGTTCAGTTTAGTCTCTCAGTCATGTCCAACTCTTTGAGACCCCATGGACTGCAGCACACCAGGCCTCCCTGTCCATCACCAACTCCTGGAGTTTACTCAGACTCATGTCAAGTCGATGATGACATCCAACCATCTCAGCCTCTGTCTTCCCATTCTTCTCCCATCTTCAATCTATCCCAGCATCAAGGTCTTTTCCAGTGAGTCAGTTCTTCATATCAGGTGGCCAGAGTATTGGAGTTTCAGCTTCAGAATCAGTTCTTCCAATGCACATTCAGGACTGATTTCCTTTAGGATGGACTGGTTGGGTCTCCTTGCAGTCCAAGGGACTGTCAAGAGTCTTCTCCAACACCACAGCTCAAAAGCATTACTTCTTCAGTGCTTGGTTTTCTTTATATCCAACACTCACATCCTACTGGAAAAACCATAGCTTTGACTAGATGGACCTTTGTTGGCAAAATAATGTCTCTGCTTTTTAGCATACTGTCTAGGTTGGTCATAACTTTTCTTCCAAGGTGCAAGCATCTTTTAATTTCTTGGCTGTAGTCAGAAAGCAAAGTGAAATTTGAGTATTTGAGGTTATTGATATTTCTCCTGGTAATCTTGATTCCAGCTTGTGATTCATCCAACCCAGATTTTCACATGATGTACTCTGCATATCATTAAATAAGCAGAGTGGCAATATACAGCCTTGATGTACCCCTTTCCCAATTTTCAACCAGTCCATTGTTCCATGTCCAGTTCTAGCTTTTTCTTCTTGACCTGCATACAGGATTCTCAGGAGGCAGGTTAATTAGTTTGGTATTCCCATCTACTTAAGAATTCTCCAGTTTGTTGCGATCCACACAGTGCAGTCAATGAAGCAGAAGTAGATTTTTCCCCCGTGGAATTCCTTTGCTTTTTCTATGTTCTAATAGATATTGGCAATTTGATCTCTAGTTCCTCTGCTTTTCCTAAATCTGGTTTTTGATCTGGATGTTCTTAGCTTATGTACTATTGGAGCCTAGCTAGAAAAATTTGAACATGACCTTGTTAGCATGTGCTGGTGCACTGAGATGACCCAGAAGGATAGTACAGGGAAGGAGGAGGGAGGAGGGTTCAGGATGAGGAACACATGTTTACTTGTGCCAGATTCATGTTGATGTATGGCAAAACCAATACAATATTGTAAAGTAATTAACCTCCAATTAAAATAAATAAATTTATATTAAAAAGATAAAAAAGAAATGAGTATAATTGTGTGGTAATTTGCACATTCTTTGGCATTTTCCTTTTTGGCATTGGAATGAAAGTTGACCTTTTCCAGTCCTGTGGCCACTGCTGAGTTTTCCAAATTTCCATGTCCTAGCTATTAATAGCTAGGACATGGAAATAACAAAACCTTGTGTGCACCAAGAACCAGGGAAAGGATGATGACTTCCACAAGAGTCTGATCCAGAGCTGGTTTTGAGTGTTTGAGTGTTTTCTGTGGCAGCATGGGTCAGCAATGGCCTACAGCAGGGACAGATGCTCTGGCAGCAGCAGTCCTGGGATGTGTGGTATGAGGCATAAGTCTTCTTGGAGGAGGTTGCCATTAGCCCCTTTAAGGAGCTGCCAAGCAGGCAACCCACAAACTGGAGAACAATTATACCAAAGAAGTTTTCACACTGTTGTGAAAGTTCTAGGGCCCACAACATTTCCTAACCTGGAGATCTGGCAAAGGGACTGAGAACCCCCAGGAAATATGACTTTGATACTAGTGGGATTTGATTATTGAACTTCCACAGGACAGGGAAACAGAGACTCTTGGAGGACACAAACAAAATCTGGTACACATTAAGATCCAGGAGAAAGGATCAGAGACCCCACAAGACACTGAGTCAGACTTGCTGGTGAATATTTGGCAGTCTTCAGTGGAAGAGTGGGTCAACAGTGGCTTGCTTTGGGGTCAGGGCTACTGACTGCAGCAGTCCTGGGAGGCATGGCATGCTGGGATAAATCCTTTGGGAGGAGGTGGTCATTATCCCTCCCGTAATGTGGCCTCAGGGAGGGAAGAAAGCCACACCCATCAGCATAAAATTGGATGAAGGATTTCTGAGCATTGCCCTGCCCACCAGAGTAAAACTCAGTTTTCCTGACAGCCAGCATCTCCCACCAGGGAGACTTCTGTAAGTCTCTTATCCTTATCTATCAGAAGCAGACACAATGAAAACCACAATCACAAAAAACTAACCAAACTGATCACATGGATCAGTTCAGTTCAGTTCAGTCACTCAGTCGTGTCCAACTCTTTGCAACCCCATGAATCACAGCATGCCAGGCCTCCCTGTCCATCACCAACTCCTGGAGTTCACTCAGACTCACGTCCATCGAGTCAGTGATGCCATCCAGCCATCTCCTCCTCCTCCTCCTCCTCCATCCATCCTCCTCCTCAGAGTCTTTTCCAATGAGTCACCTCTTCGCATGAGGTGGTCAAAGTGCTGGAGTTTCAGCTTTTGCATCATTCCTTCCAAAGAAATCCCAGGGCTGATCTCCTTCAGAATGGACTGATTGGATCTCTTTGCAGTCCAAAGGACTATCAAGACTCTTCTCCAACACCACAGTTCAAATGCATCAATTCTTCGGCGCTCAGCCTTCTTCACAGTCAAACTCTTACATCCATACATGACTACTGGAAAAACCGTAGCCTTGACTAGACGGACCTTAGTAGACAAAGTAATATCTCTGCTTTTGAATATGCTGTCTAGGTTCGTGATAACTTTTCTTCCAAGGAGTAAGCGTCTTTTACTTTCATGGCTGCAGTCACCATCTGCAGTGATTCTGGAGCCTTCAAAATAAAGTCTGAAACTGTTTCCACTGTTTCCCCATCTATTTGCCATGAAGTGATGGGATCGGATGCCATGATCTTTGTTTTCTGAATGCTGAGCTTTAAGCCAACTTTTTCACTCTCCTCTTTCACTTTCATCAAGAGGCTTTTTAGTTCCTTGTCTAACTCAATGAAAATATGAGCCACCGAAGATGGACAGGTGATGGTGGAGAGTCTGACAAAACGTGGTCTCCTGGAGAAGAGAATGAGAAACCACTTCAACATTCTTGCCTTGAGAACCCCATGAACAGTATGAAAAGGCAAAATTATATGGCACTGAAAGTTGGACCCCCTAGGTCAGTAGGTGCCCAGTATGCTATAAGAGAACAGTGGAGAAATAGCTCCAGAAGGAATAAAGAGGCTGATCCATAGCAGAAACAATGTTCAGTTGTGGATGTATCTGGTAGTGTAAGTAAAATCCCATACTGTAAAGAACAATATTGCATAGGAACTGGGAATGTTATGTCCATGAATCAAGGTAAACTGGAAGTGGTCAAACAGGAGATTGCAAGAGCAGATATTGACATTTTAGGAAGCAGTGAACTGAAATGGATGGGAATGGATGATTTTAATTCAGTTGACCATTATATCCACTACTGTTGGTAAGAATCCCTTAGAAGAATTGAAGTAGCCCTTATAGTCAACAAAAGAGTTCAAAATGCAGTACTTGGGTGCAATCTCAAAAACTACTGAATGATCTTGGTTCATTTCCAAGGCAAACAATTTAATATCACAATAATCCAAGTTTATGCCCCAAACAGTAATGCTGAAGAAGCTGAAGCTGATCAGTTCTATGAAGACTTACAAGGCCTTTTAGAACTAGCACCAAAAAAAAAAAAAAAAAAAAAAAAAGATGTCCTTTTCATCATGGGGGACTGGAGTGGAAAGGTAAGAAGTCAAAAGATACCTGGAGTAAGAGGCAAGCTTGTCCTTGCAGTGCAAAATAAAGTGGGCCAAAGGCTAATAGTATTTGCCAATAGAATGCACTAGTCATAGCAAACACTTGCTTCTAACAGCATAAGAGACAGCACTACACATGGACATCACCAGATGGTCAATACTGAAACCAGATTCATTATATTCTTTGCAGCTGAAGATGAAGAAGTTCTATATGGTCAGCAAAAACAAGATCTGGAGCTGACTGTAGCTCAGGTCATGAATTCCTTATTTCCAAATTCAGACTTAAATTGAAGAAAGTAGGAGAAACCACTAGGCCATTCAGGTATGACCTAAACCACTTCCCTTAGGATTATACAGTGAAGTAACAAATAGATTCAAGGGATTAGATCTGATAGACAGAGTGTCTGAAGAACTATGAATGGAGGTTCATAATATTGTACAGGAGGCAATGATCAAAACCTTCCCCAAGATAAAGAAATGCAAAAAGCAAAATGATTGTCTGTGGAAGCCTTACAATTACCTGAGGAAAGAAGTGAAAGGCAAAGGAAAAAAGGAAAGATATATGCATCTGAATGTAGAATTCCAAAGAATAGCAAGAAGAGATAAGAAAGCCTTAAGTGGACAATGCAAAGAAATAGAGGAAAACAGTAGAATGGAGATCTCTTCAAGAGAATTAAAGATGCCAAGGGAACACTTCATGCAGACATGGGCAAAATAAAGGACTGGAATGTTATGAACCTAATAGAAGAAGATATTAAGAAGTGGTGTTAAGAATACACAGAAGAACTATGCAAGAAAAGATCTTGATGACCTGGGTAACCACAATGATGTGATTACTCATCTAGAGGCAGACATCCTGGAGTGTAAGTCAAGTGGGACTTAGGAAGCATCACTACGAACAAAGCTAGTGGAAGTCATAGAATTCCAGTTGAGCTATTTAAAATCCTAAAAGATGATGCTATGAAAGTGCTGCACTCAATATGCCAGAAAATTTGGAAAACCAGCAGTGGACATAAGACTGAAAAAGGTCAGTTTTCATTACAATCACAAAGAAAGGCAATGCCAAAGAATGTTCAAACTACTGCACAATTGCACTCATTTCACACACTAACAAGGTAATGATCAAAATTCTCCAAGTCTGGCTTCAACAGTACATGAACTGTGAACTTCCAGATGTACAAGCTGGATTTAGAAAAGTCAGAGGAACAAGAGATCAAATTTCCAACATTCATTGGATCATAGAACAAATAAGAGAATTCAAAAATAACATCTAACTTCATTGACTATGCTAAAGGATTTGACCGTGTGTTCTGTGGTGTTTTCAGTTGCTTAGTTGTGTCCAACTCTTTGTGACTCCATGGACTGTAATCTGCCAAGCTCCTCTGTCCATGGGTATTCTCCAAGTAAGAATACTGGTGTGGGTTGCCATGCCCTCCTCCCAGGGATCTTTCCAACCCAGGGATCAAATGTGGATCACATCAAACTGGGAAATTCTTAAAGAGATGGGAATGCCAGACCACCTTACCTGCCTCCTGAGAAATCTGTATGCAGATCAAGAAGCATCAGTTAGAACTGGGCATGGAACAATGGACTGGTTCAAAATTGAGGAAGGATTACGTCAAGGCTGTATATTGTCACCCTACTTATTTAAGTTGTTTGAAGAGTACATCATGTGAAATTCCATGCTGCATGAATTACAAGCTGGAATCAAGACTGCCAGGAGAAATATCAATAACTCAGGTATGCAGATGATACTACCCTTATGGCAGGCAGAAAGCAAAGAGAAACTAAAGAGCATCTTGATGAAGGTGAAAGAGGAGAGTGAAAAAGCTGTCTTAACACTCAACATTCAAAAACAAAGATTATGGCATCTGGTCCCATCACTTCATGGCAAATACATAGGGAAACAATGCAAACAGTGACAAACTTTATTTTCTTGGGCTCCAAAATCACTGCAGACAGTGACTGCACCCATGGAATTAGAAGACACTTGCCTCGTGAAAGAAAAACTATGCCAAACCTAGACAGCATATTAAGAAGCAGAGACATTGCTTTGTCGACAAAGGTCTGAATAGTGAAAGATATGGTTTTTTCCAGTAGTGATGTATAAATGTGAGAGCTGTAACATAAAGAAATCTGAGCTTTGAACAACTGATATCAACCCTGAATATTCATTGGAAGTACTGGTGATGAAGCTGAAGCTCCAATATTTGGCCACCTGTTGCAAAGAACTGACTCACTGGAAAAGATCCTGATGCTAGGAAAGACTGAGGGAAGGAGAAAAAGGAGGTGACAGAGGAAGAGATGGTTTGATGGCATCATCAACTCAATGGACATGAGTTTGAGCAATTGTTGGGACATGGTGAAGTACAGGGAAGCCTGGTGGGTTGCAGTCAATGAAGTGTCAGTCAGACAACACTGAGAAACTGAATGGAACTGACCAATTGTAAATAGTGCTGTAATGGACATTGGTGTGCATGTATCTTTTTCAGTTATGGTCTCCTCAGTGTATATGCCCAGTAGTGGGGTTGTTGGGTCACATGGTAATTTTATTCTTTTTTTTTTTTTTTAACCTATGTGAAAGTTTATGTTTTTAAATCATGGAGAAATGGCCCTCTGTGAGGCCTTTCCTGAGTGTCCCAGAAGTACACTCCCCTCTTATCACCCAACAGTCAGAACCTGCTTGTTCCAACGTAGTTCTTTTTTGTGAATTCAGTTCTTCAGGCTCCAGTATTGTAGTTTTCCTGCTTCTGGTGTTTGCCCCATAGTGTATATGACTGATCTAAAGGCTGTGCATCTTCTCATGGGAGGGGCTGCTTTTGGACAGGTGCAGCAGTGAGTAATGGCTTGCAGTAAGCAGCAACTGGAAGCAAGGCCTCAGTTATCTGACTGGGAATCAAATACTGGTTGTCTCATTGGCAACCTAACTGCTAGGCCACAGCAGCCAGTAGTTAGGATCTAAGTCTCTATTCTTTGTCTGCCTTGTAAGGAAAAATCAGACAAGGAAATAGAATAGAAGAAAGTAAAATATTTATTAGAAAAGCAGAATATATATAGAAAGATATGTAGGTAAACTCAGCTAGAGAGTTGCTAATGTTGTGCCTTTGGGAACTTTGAATTCTGTATAAGGAAGCAGTCTTCTCAACGAGTTGTCTTTCTCTGACCCTCCTGGTTAATTTGTCTCAGGACCTCCCCTGGGAGTGCTCTCACCTCTCAGTCAAGATGGATTTCATCACAGAATCATATGGGAGGGAGAGAAAGACTTATTATTTCTGGCGTCCCCTGCCTTTTGACTCCGTGAAACATTTTGTGCATATGTAGCATCATCCTTGCCCCAAGGATGGGAAACGTATGACCTCTTAATCTCTTAACAAGGTTGGCCCTTCTGTTTTTACCATAAAGTATCCAATGCTTGATTCCTGTTATTGTTTCTTATACCCAAGTATAGATCTCAAAATGTAGTCAGGAGTCCAGGCATAAATATGTGGACTGGAGCCCATTTGTCTCTTTCCTCAAGAAATGTAAACATGGGGTTGGTGGTGAATGTCCAGTCTGGAACCCATCATTTTCCCTCCCTAGGGGGCCAGTTGTAAATGTCTAGGCTGGACCCCAACTATCTCCTGCCCCAGAACTTGTGCCCTCTCACTGGTAGGTGGAACTGGGACTCTCTGATGCACATGACCCTGCCAAGAGACATATTCAGAGGTTGCTGTGTACCCAGAAAATCTGTAAGCATCCTGTCTTTGGGTAGACGTGGCTCTGTTCCCACCCTGTTGGATGTTTGGCATGAGGCACGCCAGCCCTGGAACCTACATGCTATTATGCAGGGCCCAGTTGATGCCAAAATGTAAGCGTCTAGGAGAATTCATCCCAACGAATACTCACAGATGACCCTGCCACCAGTGTCCTTGAACCCAGAGTCAATCACAGCCACCCCTCATCCCTCCAGGAGACCCTCCAAGACCATTACATAGGTTTGGACCTGGCTCCTGTGAAGTCACTGCTTTTGTTCTGGGTCTTGATGTGCACAGGCTTTATGTATATCCTCAAAGAGTGGAGTCTCTCTTTCCCCCATTCCTGTGGAGCTTCTGCAATCAAACTCTGCTGGCCTTCAAAGTCGAATGCTCTGTGGTTCCTCCTCCTGGTGCTGGAACCCCAGTCTTGGGAGTCTGATGAGGGGCTCAGAACTCTCTCCTCTGGGGAATGTCTGCAATATAGTCTCTAGTTTTTTGATCACTCACTCGGGGGAAGGGGTTTGATTATATCATGGGTGCATCTGTTTACCATCTCCTACTTGTATCTTCTTTATGTCTTTTCATGTATCTCATCTTTTTAATAGGGTCTAGACTTTTTTTTTTTTTCAGCAGTTAGCTGTGTGTTCATTAATGGAGATAAGCTCAAAGCTCAAGGTTCTACCTTTTTTTTTTTTCTTTCCTATACATCAACCATTTCTTAAAAATATCTATTAGTTGAGTAAGAACTTTATTGATCTGCCATGTTCTGCTGGTAAAAATAACTTATATTAAAAGAAAATAACCAGGCCAACTTCATTTACAACCTAGTGGGGAAGATAAATGGAAAAGGCAGAACAGAAGAAACGAACCATCATGAAGTATAACTTTTTCCTTTGGCCTTAGACACTCTTCCCAGGTGACATTAGTGGTAAAGAATCCACCTGCCAATTCAGGAGATAAGAGATGTGGGCTTGATCCTTGGGTCAGGAAGATCCCCTGGAGGAGGGCAAGGCAACCCACTCCAGTTTTCTTTCCTGGAAAATCTCATGGACAGAGGAGTCTGGTGGGCTACAGTCCATAGGGTTGCAAAGAGTTGGACACGACTGAAGTGACAGCACACATATGTACTCACCAGGGTATCCACACCTGTCACTCAGTATGTGGGCTTTCTAAGGGCACAGGTGGAAGGTAGATGACACACTCTTATGCCGAATTTACTTATAAGAGGTCAACAAGGTAGAAATTCTGCATTTATTGTTGCAACACAGGAAAACAGAAAGGACTCTAACCGTTTGTTGGCTGAAATATAAACTAAAAAGTGGCCAACCATAAGTAAAATTGATATGCCTGATCCCTCTTGATTTAATATATAAAAGAGAATTTGAAGCTGAATTTGTCATTTCAGGTCTAATCCCTCATACTGGTAGAAACTAAAAGACACAACATTCACCAATGTTTTCACGAAGAAATTTACATCTATAGCTCCCCATTAAAAAAAAAAAAAACTTTAAACTTTTTATTTTTTATTGGGGTATAGATGATTAACAATTTTGTGGTAGTTTCAGGTGAACAGTGAAGGGACTCAGCCATACATATATATGTATCCGTTCTCCCCCAAACCCCCTCCCATCCAGGTTGGTACATAACGTTGAGTAGTATTCCATATATTGTACAATAGGTCCTTGTTGGTTAAACCATTTTGAGTATATCAGTGTGTACCATGACCTTCCCAAACTCCCTATTTCTTTCCCCTGGCAATCATAATGTAAGTTCCTTTTCTAAGTCTGTGAGTCTCTTTTTGTTTTGGAAGTTCATTTGTAAAATTTCTTTTTAGATTCCACATATAAAGGACATCATACAACATTTCTCCTTCTCTTTCTGACTTATTTCATTCAGTAGGGCTTCCCTGGTGGCTTAGATTGTAAAGAATCTGCCTGCAATGCAGAAGATGCCGGCTCAATCCCTGGGTCAGGAAGATCCCCTGGAGGAGGAAATAGCAACCCACTCCAGCATTCTTGCCTGGAGAATCCCATGGACAGAGGAGCCTGGTGGGATACAGTCCTTGGGGTTGCAAAGAGTTGGACATGACCGAATGACTAACACTTTCTTCCTCTTTCATAGGTCCATCTCTATTGCTGCAGCTGGCATTATTTCATTCTTTTTCATGACTGAGTTATACTCCACTGTATATATTTACCACATCTTCATCCACCCCTCCTTTGATGGACATTTATGTTGTTTCCATGTCTTACTACTGAAAACAGTGCTGCAATGAATACTGGGGTACATGTATCCTTTTGGATCATGTTTTTCTCTGGATGTATGCCAAGGAGTAAGATTGCAGGGATATGGTAATTCTATTTTTAGTTTTCTAAGGAACCTTCATACTGTTCTCCATTGTAGCTGTACTAATTCATATTACAACTAAGAGTGTAGGAGTATTCTTTTTCTCCATGGTCACCAGAACTTATTGTTTGTGGCTTTTTGGATGATAGCCTTTCTGGCTGACATGAGGTGATATCTCATTGTAATTTTGATTTTCATTTCCCTAACAATTAGTGGAAATTAAAGGACACTTGCTACTTGGAAGGAAAGCTATGACAAACTTAGACAGTGTATCAAAAGCAGAGACATTACTTTGCCTACAAAGGTCTGTATATTCAGAGCTATGGTTTTCCCAGTAGTCATGTATGGATGTGAGAGTTGGAACATAAAGAAGGTTAAATGTGTCATCACTCAGTCGTGTCTGACTCTTAGTGACCCCATAGACTGTAGCCTACCAGGATCCTCCATCCATGGAATTTTCCAGGCAAGAATACTGGAGTAGGTTGCCATTTCCTTCTTCAGGGGATCTTCCCAACCCAGGGGATAGAACCCAGGTATCCCTCATTGCAGGCAGATGCTTAACCCTCTAAGCTACCAGGGAAGCCCTAAAGAAGGTTAAGCATTGAAAAATTGATGCTTTTGAACTGCAGTGTTGGAGAAGACTCTTGAGGATCTTTTGAACTGCAAGGAAATCAAACCAGTCAATCTTCAGTTCAGTTCACTTCAGTCGCTCAGTCGTGTCTGACTCTTTGCGACCCAGTGGGCCACAGGACATCAGGCCTCTGTGTCCATCTTTAACTCCCAGAGTTTATTCAAACTCATGTCCATCAAATTGGTGATGCCATCCAGCCATCTCATCCTCTGTCATCCCCTTCTCCACCTGCCTTCAATCTTTCCCAGCATCAGAGTCTTTTCAAATGAGTCAGTTCTTTGCATCAGGATGCCAAAGTATTGGAGTTTCAGCTTCAGCACCAGTCCTTCCAATGCATATTCAGGACTTATTTCCTTTAGGATGGACTGGTTGAATCTCCTTGCAGTCCAAGGGACTCTCAAGAGTCTTCTCCAATACCACAGTTCAAAAGCAACAACTGTTTGGTGCTCAGCTTTCTAAACAGTCCAACTCTCACATCTATACATGACCACTGGCAAAACCATAGCTTTGACTAGACAGACCTTTGTTGGGAAAGTAATGCCTTTGCTTTTAAATATGCTGTCTAGATTGGTCATGACTTTCCTTCAAGGAATAAGTGTATTTTAATTTCATGGCAGCAGTCACCATTTGCAGTGATTTTGGAGCAAAAAAAAAAAAAAAAAGTCTCTCACTGGGACCAGATGCCATGATGTTAGTTTTCACTCTCTTCTTTCACTTTCATCAAGAGGCTTTTAGTTCCTCTTCACTTTCTACCATGAGGGTGGTGTCATCTGCATATCTGAGGTTGTTGATATTTCTCCCAGCAATCTTGATTCCAGTTTGTGTTTCATCTAGCCCAACGTTTCTCATGATGTACCCTTCATATAAGTTAAATAAGCAGGGTGACAATATACAGCCTTGACATACCCCTTTCCCAATTTGGAACCAGTCTGTTGTTCCACGCCCAGTTCTAACTTGCTTCCTGACCTGCATACAGATTTCTCAAGAGACAGATCAGGTTGTCTGGTATTCCCGTCTCTTGAAGAATTTTCCAGAGTTTATTGTAGTCCACACAGTCAAGTTTTGGCATAGTCAATAAAGCAGAAGTAGATGTTTTCTGGAACTCTCTTGCTTTTTTGATGAACCAATGGATTTGGCAATTTGATCTCTGATTCCTCTGCCTTTTCTAAAACCAGCTTGAACATCTGGAAGTTCACAGTCCATGTGCTGTTGAAGCCTGGCTTGGAGAATTTTGAGCATTATTTTACTAGTGTGTGAGATGAGTGCAATTGTATGATAGTTTGAGCATTGTTTGGCACTGCCTTTCTTTGGGATTGGAATGATATCTGACCTTTTCCAGTCCTGTGGCCACCGCTGAGTTTTCCAACTTTGCTGGCATATTGAGTGCAGCACTTTCACAGCATAATCTTTTAGGATTTGAAATAACTCAACTGGAATTCCGTAAAACGCCTGCCTTCGATTCAGGAGACCGGAGTTCAATTCCTAGGTCGGGAAGATCCCCTGGAGATGGAAATGGCAATCCACTCCAGTATTCTTGCCTGGAGAATCCCATGGACAGAGAAGCCTAGTAGGTTACAGTCCACGGGGTCGCATAGAGTCGGACACGACTGAGCGACTTCACCACTAGCTTTGTTCATAGTAATGCTTCCTAAGGCCCACTTGACTTCATATTCCAGGATTTCTGGCTCTAGGTTGGTGATCACACTTTCGTTATTATCTAGTTCATGAAAATTTTTTTTTTGTGTGTGTAGCTCTTCAATCCTAAAAGAAATCAATCCCAAATATACATTAAGATTGATGCTTAAACTGAAGTTCTTACTCTTTGACCACTTCATGCAAACAGCTGACTGATTGGAAAAGGCCCTGATGCTGGGAAAGATTGAAGGCAGGAAGAGAAAGGGATGACAGAAGGCAAGATGGTTGGATGGCACCATCGACTCAATGGGTATGAGTTTGAGTAAGCTCTGAGACAGGGAACCCTGGCGTGCTGCAGTTCATGAGTTCAAAGAGTTGGACATGACTGAGCAACTGACCAACAATAATAATTAGTGATGTTGAACATCTTTTCATATGCCTCTTGCCCGTCTCTATGTCTTCTTTGGAAAAAGTCTATTCAGGTCTTCTGCCTGTTTTTATTATTTTTAATACTTTATTCTACTTTACAATACTGTATTGGTTTTGCCATACATTGACATGAATCAGCCACAGGTGTACATGATCTCCCAATACCAAAGCCCCCTCCCACCTCCCACCCCACACCATCTCCCCGGATCATCCCGTACACCAGCCCCAAGCATCCTGTATCCTGTATTGAACATAGACTGGTGCTTCGTTTCTTACATGATAGTATACATGTTTCAGTGCCATTCTCTCAAATCATCTCACCCTCTTCCTCTCCCTCAGGGGCCAAAAGTCCATTCTATGCCTCTGTGTCTCTTTTGTTGTCTCACATACAGGGTCATCATTACTATCTTTCTAAATTCCATATATATGTGTCAGTATACTGTATTGGTGTTTTTCTTTCTGGCTTACTTCACTCTGTATAATCGGCTCTAGTTTCATCCATCTCATTAGAACTGAGTCAAATTTATTCTTTCTAAGGGCTGAGTAATACTCCGTTGTGTATATGTTCCACAGCTTTCTTATCCATTCATCTGCTGATGGACATCTATGTTGTTTCCATGTCCTGGCAATTATAAACAATGCTGCAATGAACATTGGGGTACATGTGTCTCTTTCAATTCTGGTTTCCTCGGTGTGTATGTCCAGCAGCAGGATTGCTGGAAAACAGTGTGGAGATTCCTTAAAAACTGCAAATAGAACTGCCTTCTGCCTGTTTTTTTATTGGGTCGTTTGCTTTGGTGCTCTTAAGCATCATGAGCTGTTTGTAAATTTTGGAGACTAACTTTTTGTCAGTCATATCTTTGACAAATACTTTCTCCCAATCTGGGTTGTCTTTTTGTTTTGTTTTCTGTTTCCTTTGCTGAGAAAAAGCTTTTGAGTTTAAGTAGGTCTCATTTGTTTTTGTTTTTAAAATTATTTTTAAAATTTTAATTGGATGCTAATTACTTTACAATATTGTAGTGGTTTTGTCATACATTGACTTGAATCAGCCATGGGTGTACATATGTCCCATCCTGAACCCCTCTCCCACCTCCCTCCCCATCCCATCCCTCAGGGTCATCTCAGTGCACCAGCCCTGAGCACTCTGTTTCATGCATTGAACCTGGATGGGCACTCAGTTTCACATATGGTAATATACATGTTTCAATGCTATTCTCTCAAATCATCCCACCCTTGCCTTCTCCCACAGGGCCCAAAATTCTGTTCTTTATCTCTATGTCTCTTTGCTGTCTCACATATAGGGTCATCATTACCATCTTTCTAAATTCCATATATATGCATTTATATACTGAATTGGTGTATTTCTTTCTGATTTACTTCATTCTGTATAATAGGCTCCAGTTTCGTCCATATCATTAGAACTAATTCAAATGCATTCTTTTAATAGTTGAATAACATTCCATTGTGTATATAGCTTTCTTATCCATTTGCCTGCCAATGGACATCTAGGTTGCTTCCATGTCCTTGCTATTGGAAACAGTGCTGCGATGAACATTGGGTTACACATTTCTCTTTCAATTCTGGATTCCTCTGTGTGTATGCCTAGCAGTGGGATTGCTGGGTCACATGGCAGTTCTATTTCCAGGTTTTAAGGAATCTCCACACTGTTCTCTATAGTGGCTGTACTAGTTTGCATTCCCACCAACAGTGTAAGAGGGTTCCCTTTCTCCACACCCTCTCCAGCATTTATTGCATGTAGACTTTTTGATAGCAGCCATTCTGACTGGCATGAGATGGTACCTAACTGTGGTTTTGATTTACATTTCTCTGATAATGAGTTATGTTGAGCATATTCTCATGTGTTTGTCATCCATCTGTATGTCTTCTTTGGAGAAATGTCTATTTAGTTCATTGGCCCATTTTTTGATTGGGTCATTTATTTTTCTGGAATTGAGCTGCATGAGCTGCTTGCATATTTTTGAGATTAGTTGTTTGTCAGTTGCTTCATTTGCTATTATTTTCTCCCATTCTGAATGCTGTCTTTTAACCTTGCTTATAGTTTCCTTCGATGTGCAAAAGCTTTTAAGTTTAACTAGGTCCCATTTGTTTATTTTTGCTTTTATTTCCATTACTCTGGGAGGTGGTTCATAGAGGATCCTGGTGTGATTTATGTCAGAGAGTGTTTTATTTATGTTTTGCTTTTTATTTACTTTATTCTGGGAAACAGATCATAAAAGATATTCCTGAGATTTAAGTCAAAGAGTGATCTGCCTATGTTTTACTCTAGGAGTTGTATAGTGTCCAGTCTCACAGTTAGGTCTTTAATCCATTTTGAGCTTATTTTTGTGTAGTATTTAAAAGAATAATCTATTTCTTTTTTTTTGCATGTAGCTGTCTAGTTTTCCCAGTACCATTTGTTGAAGAAACCACCTTTTCAGCATTGTGTAGTCTTTCCTTCTTTGTTGTGGATTCATTGATCAGAGGTGCATGGGTTTATTTCTGAGTTTTCTATCCTGTTTCATTGAGCTGCCACTATCATATTGCTTTGATGAATGTAGCTTTGTAGTCCAGTCTGAAGTCAAGGGTCCTGATTTCTCCAGCTCTGTTTTTCTTTTTTATTTTATTTTATTTTTTTTAATACTTTATTCTACATTACAATATTGTATTTGTTTTGCCATACATTGACATGAATCAGCCACAGGTGTCCATGATCTCCCGATGCCGAAGCCCCTCCCACCTCCCACTCCATATCATCTCCCTGAATCATCCTGTGTACCAGCCCCATGCATCCTGTATCCTGTATTGAACATAGACTGGTGCTTCGTTTCTTACAAGATAGTATACATGTTTCAATGCCGTTCTCCTAAATCATCCCACCCTCTCCTTCTCCCTCAGAGGCCAAAAATCCGTTCTATACCTCTGTGTCTCTTTTGTTGTCTCACATACAGGGTCATCATTACTACCTTTCTAAATTCCATATATATGTGTCAGTATACTGTATTGGTGTTTTTCTTTCTGGCTTACTTCACTCTGTATAATCGGCTCCAATTTCATCCATCTCATTAGAACTGAGTCAAATTTATTCTTTTTAAGGGCTGAGTAGCACTCCATTGTGTATATGTACCACAGCTTTCTTATCCATTCATCTGCTGATGGACATCTAGGTTGGTTCCATGTCCTGGCTATTATAAACAGTGCTGCAATGAACATTGGGGTACATGTGTCTCTTTCAAATCTGGTTTCCTTGGTGTGTATGCCCAGCAGTGGGATTGCTGGGTCATAAGGCAGTTCTGTTTGCAATTTTTTAAAGGAATCTCCACACTGTTTTCCATAGTGGCTGTACTAGTTTTCATTCACACCAGCAGTGTAAGAGGGTTCCCTTTTCTCCACATCCTCTCCAGCATTTATTGCTTGTAGACTTTTGGATCACAGCCATTCTGACTGGTGTGAAATGGTACCTCATTGTGGTCTTGATTTGCATTTCTCTGATAATGAGTGATGTTGAACATCTTTTCATGTGTTTGTTAGGCATGCGTATGTCTTCTTTGGAGAAATGCCTATTTAGTTCTTTGGCCCATTTTTTTATTGGGTCGTTTATTTTTCTGGAGTTGAGCTGCATAAGTTACTTGTATATCTTTGATCCAGATCTGTTTTTCTTCATCAAGATTGATTTAGCATATCATACTGAATATACCATTTCATCACATACTTTTCCCTTTCATGTAATATGAGTAGCTTTCCTTGCCCACAACATCTTTAATGTTTTTCTTTATTTTTTAAAATTTTACTTTATTTCACTTTACAATACTGTATTGGTTTTGCCATACATCAACACGAATGCACCATGGGTGTACACGTGTTCCCAATCCTGAACCCCCATACCACCTCCCTCCCCATACCAGATCTCTCTGGGTCATCCCAGTGCACCAGCCCCAAGCATCCTGTATTCTGCATTGAACCTAGACTGACAATTCATTTCTTATATGATATTATACATATTTCAATGCCATTCTCCCAAATCACCCCACGCTCGCCCTCTCCCACAGAGTCCAAAAGACTGTTCTATACATCTGTGTTTGGTTTGCTGTCTCGCATACAGGGTTATCATTACCATCTTTCTAAATTCCGTATATATGTGTTAGTATACTGTATTGGTGCTTTTCTTTCTGGCTTACTTCACTCTGTATAATTGGCTCCAGTTTCATCCACCTCATTAGAACTGATTCAAATGTGCCGGGGTCCGGCCCCAGTGGGTCCAGGGAATTCGAAGCAGAGACGACATTGGCGAGGAACGATTTATTTATTTATTAATATAGAAATATAAGATTAGATTAAGAAGAAATAGTGTAGTGGGAAAACTAAGTGGAGAAAGCAGGCTGAATATTGGCTTGCAGGGAAGGCTAATAAAATCTCTGGACAAGAGATTTGCACCATCTTCGTGGGGCCACTGACATCTGCCTGAATTTCTAAGGGTGCCCCACCTTGAGGTCCCTTTGCGTGGGTCTTAAAAGCTGGGACAAGTAAGTAGACCTGGCGAGCCCCCTGCCCTCCCAGTCCAGATGGGAATTCAGCCTGAAATTAGAGTGAAGAGGAAAAGGAAGGAGAGGGAGAAAAGGAGCAACAGAGAGACATAGGGGGAGCCAGATTCCCAAGAAACTAGGCCGAGAGACTAGTCCGAGAAACTAGTCCATCCTTTATTGTTCTGAAGGCTTTTTATACTTTTGATAAAACATGAAGATCAATGGGTACACAGTTATGCAGCATTAACAGCTCAGACTCATCAAAAACAAGGTTTTTTTGTCTGCATATCTAATTGTATACACAAGTCTTAGGTAATTTACATCATGTTCCAGCCAAAGGGCCAATTAACAGTTTACATCCTTTTTCCAATAAGGGTTTGTCAACCAGAAGACTTATTTGTGTTGATCTTACCAAGGTCTGGCGTTATTCTCAGAAAAGCACTAAACAAAGTTACACTCTTACACAGCAAAGATACAGCAACTTATAACAAGTAAAGGGAGTACAGTGATTTACAGCAAAAGAGAAGCAATTAATTCAAAAGTCTAGTGTTGCTAACATCAAAACTACTATATATCTTTTTCTACATCCTGATTACATTGAGTAACATCCTCCCAGGTGCCTAAAAGATAAAGAATATGGAGGTCTGGCAGCAATTCTTGAGTCAACAGTGAAAACCCATCACCAATATGATTTTTAACTCTTTAGAAAAGGCTCTGTATCTTTAAGATGCTTTTAAGCTTTGTGCCTCTCGCAGTTGGGGGGCTGTAAGCAAATCACAAGCTGTAACAAGTCTGGTAAACCCTGTTAGGCAAGCTAAAGAGCTATCAGAGGGGGTTTAACTGAAACATCCCTCTCAAATGCAGAAGACTGAAGCCCTGAGTTGACTATTTCCCAGAGAATATCAGAAGAGTGGAAAAGCAGAGTGCAGTGGCCGGCAGATTCTTTTTTTTGGGGGGGTGGATGCTCAGGAAATTCTGTGGGGAACCCCTGAAGTTTGATCACGCCCTGAGTATGCCAGACTTCCTTCCACATGACCCTGTCATGAGTGGGATTCCTCATACTGGCTCCCAGCACAAATGTATTCTTTTTAATGGCTGAGTAACACCCTATTGTGTATATGTACCACAGCTTTCTTATCCATTCATCTGCTGATGGACATCTAGGTTGGTTCCATGTCCTGGCTATTATAAACAATGCTGCAATGAACATTGGGGTACATATGTCTCTTTCAATTCTGATTTCCTCAGCGTGTATGTCCAGCAGTGGGATTGCTGGGTCATAAGGCAGTTCTATTTCTAGTTTTTTAAGGAATCTCCACACTGTTTTCCATAGTGGCTGTACTAATTTGCATTCCGACCAACAGTATAAGAGGGTTCCCTTTTCTCCACACCCTCTCCAGCATTTATTGCTTGTAGACTTTTGGACGCAGCCATTCTGACTGAAGTGAAATGGTACCTCATTGTGGTTTTGATTTGCATTTATCTGATAATGAGTGATGTTGAGCATTTTTCATGTGTTTGTTAGCCATCTGTATGTCTTCTTTGGAGAACTGTCTGTTTAGTTCTTTGGCCTATTTTTTGATTGGGTCATTTATATTTCTGGAATTGAGCTGCAGGAGTTGCTTGTAGATTTTTGAGATTAGTTTGTTAGATCTCACGGTCTCCTGCCAGAGATCCATTGCCCAAAAGAATCTCCAAGACTCGGACTCGATGCAATCAGCAAGAGGATTTATTAGGCCGGTGCGCCAGGGTTCAATCACCACCAGGGAAGAACGAACCCCGAACATTCGTTACAAAGCAGTTTTTAAGCACAAAAGCCACAAACATGTACAGCTAGGGTGGAGCAACCTGATTGGTGTACAGGTCTTGACATTTTCAGGGATAGGTTCATTTGTTATCAGGTTGACACGGCTGGTCGAGCTGCATTTTTACTGTTAACTTGTTTTCCTGGAAAATAATTTCCTGGAATGGTTTTTGAGGTAGAACATCCCCCGGAAAGCCTCCCGGAGGCTGCATGCCTGAGATATGAGCCCCCTACACATTCTTGAGATAGAGGTTTGTCTTAAGATTAACAGGAGGGCCTGTTTTCCTAAGGCTCTAGTGAAACTGTAACCTTTATTTTTATCCACCTTTCCTTTCATTCCCCTCTTCTTTTAGTTTGGATTTCAATCCTGAAATCATGGGCCGAGGTCTCCCTGAGGAAGTGCTGCATATTGTTGTCTTAGCATAAGCACCTGCACAGCACATATCCGGTATCGGATGAATGAAATTAACCGGTTGAGAATACAAGGCCCTATAGTGAGGAGGAGGAGTAAAATGACCAGTGGCCCCATTAGGGTGGATACTAAGGTTGCAAACCACGGGGTTCTGTTAAACCAGGACTCAAACCACCCTTGGGCGCCCTCTCTTTCTTTTTGCCTCTGTGCCAATCTTTCTCGTAATTTATTCATGGAGTCAGTGATGACTCCAGAGTGGTCTACATAAAAACAGCATTCTTCTCTAAGGGCCGCACACAAGCCTCCTTCTTTTAAGAACAGAAGGTCTAGGCCGCTCTGATTTCGCATCACTACTTCAGACAAAGAGGTCAGAGATTCTTTTAATTTAGTAATAGAATCTTCTAGGACTCGTAGGTCCGTGTCTATGGCTTGTTGTAAACTGGCATAATACTGGGGCTGTTGGATGAGAGCTGCCGTGCCAGTTCCAACCCCAGCCACCACTCCAAGGCCCAAGAGAGCTGCCAGGGTGAGAGTCACTAGCTCTCTCTTTTCTCAGTGGCCGCCTTTGTAAGCCTCCAAGAAGGACTTGCTGGAGTGGTAGAGGAGTCGGGGCACCAGCCGCACCAGAACACAGAAGTCAGTTATCTATTAAATACTACTATAGACACGCAGGGTGTGAGACCTGTCTTACACGCCCACCAACCATCTCCGGGGGAATGAGATATCCTGTATAGCTGAGGGTCTTATCAATACTTTTGCACAGATGAGCCTGGTGAGGAGTGGGGGAGCCTATGCATAGCCCCTGGCCTGTCACAGCTGAAAGGGTGAGTCTGACTGTTCCCTGTTGCTGCCACCGGCAATGACTGGGGGAAGAGGAGCTATTTACCGTCCCCATTATCCCTGTGGCTTCATAATAAGGTGGGGGAGCTGTATAACAAAGACAAGAGGACTTAGTAGCTTCTGGGTTGGTAACATTTAGGACCCTGAAAGCAATGTTAATGAGGGTCAGCATCCTATCTTGACTTGAGGATATGTTGTAGGGAGCCACCTGGGGTGGAGCTTTTGTGGCTCCTGTTGTGGTTATTTTACCTTTTTAGTAGGAGCTGGCTCCCGGGGATTTAGAACTGGGTTGGGACCGATAGACTGGGGGAGTGGAGAGTCTATTTTTAATCTAATGGAGAATATGAGGCCATGGTAGCAGCTTTTATGTAGCCATAGGCCCCACGAAAAACCCCTGATCCATTCTGTAGTTTGCCTCTGTTTTGCCCTATCAGAAAACTGAATATGGAGCGGATTGCACCATGACTTGCATTTATACGCATCTTGATGATGCATATAATTGGCCTTGACTGTAATAAGGTCCCAACTAGAAGACGGACCCCAGTAAACATCACCCGTAGTCTCACAACCCCAGTGTTGACAATAGAAATCATCTATGTCCCCACAATTGCTTAAGGCTCATTCTCTACAAGGCCCCGGGCATACATATAGAGTATAAGTTCTTAGCACACTCCTTCTGATTTGATTGGCGCAACACCCCCCCCAGTCTGGGCAGTTGGAGAAGTCATCAAGCCCATACTTGCCAAGGGTGGACATCTGGGGAGCTTCGTGGAGGTCAGAATGTCCTTCAAGGTCCCAGCTGGCAGGCGCTCCTACCGCCAGTTGACAGAGGTCTGGGTATAGGTCGGGCCACCAGGTGGTCGGTGGGGCAATATGAGTATTAGACCACACGACCCTCCCCGCTCGTGACACTACTTGCCAAGTCAGTTGTTGAGGCTGGTGGGGGTTTGACACACCCACAGTCGGGAGGATCAGGAGGAGGGTTGTGAACCCGAAGATCGGCAGAGTTTGAGCTTTAAGGGGTGAGAAGTATGATGTGCCTTCCATTGAGGTGATGGTTCTGGAGTGGCCTTGACGTGGGAGGCGTGGACCCAGGAGGAGATTCCGTCGACCTTGACGGCAGTGGGGGTGATGAGCAGGACGATGTAGGGTCCCTTCCACCTAGGCTCTAGGTTCTGCTGCCGGTGTCAGCGGACGTAAACCGAGTCTCCCACTTGGAACGGGTGGGCCTCTCCTGGGGTGCCGGGTTGATAAGCTTCAGCAAGCTTGGTCCACACCTCTCTCTGGACCAGTTGGAGTCCTTTAAGCCTGGCATATAGATCACCATTATTAAAACAGTGGGGATCAAACCCTTCCCTGAGTGACAGTATAGGAGGAGGAGGAGCCCCGTATAGAATTTCGAAAGGAGAGAGACTGAAACAGGAAGGGGTGTTCCGTACTCAGAACAAGGCTAAGGGAAGGAGCACCATCCAGTCAGTACCACCAGTCTTTAAGGACAATTTAGTTAGGGTCTCTTTTAGAGTCCTGTTCATCCTCTCTACCTGTCCTGAACTCTGGGGTCTGTATGCACAACGTTATTTCCAATTGTTCCCCAGAAACTTAGCTACTTCCTGGCTTACTTGGGCGGTAAAAGCTGGCCCATTATCTGACCCTATCATCTTTGGAGCTCCAAACCGTGGGAAGATTTCTTCTAAAATTTTCTTGGCCACCGTTAGTGCATTTTCGTTTTTGGTGGGGAAAGCCTCTACCCACCCCGAGAAAGTATCTATAAAAACCAATAGATACTTGTTGCCATACCTCGTGGGGCGTACTTCAATGAAGTCCACTTCCCAATAAGCCCCCGGCCTGTCCCCTCGCGCGCAGCCGCTTACCTTGGCTCGTTTTGTTCTGGCTGGCATTTACCTCTTGGCAAGGCTTGCAATTCTGGACTACCTGTTCGGCCAATTTGACGAGCCCCGGCACTTCGTGTCCTGTCTAGTTTAAAAGGCAGACTAGCTTTTTAGTTCCCAAGTGAGTCCAATGGTGCATTTGCTCTAACATTTTCTTAGCCTCTTCCGCCGTCATAGCCTGTTTCTTTTTAGGTCGTGAGGAGGGGCTGTTTGCAGAATGAGTGACTGGCAGTTCCAAAATCTCACCCCTTGTTGCCACTTCTTGCGTGACTTGATCTGCCATGTTGTTTCCCTTGGTTACTGGAGACTGATTTTTCTGATGCCCAGGGCAATGGATTATACTGACCTTCTTGGGTAACATAAGAGCGGTTAGTAACTCCAGGATTTCGTCCTTATTTTTAATTTCTTTTCCAGGCTATGTAAGGAGCCCCCTTTGCTGATATATGGCTCCATGCACATGCGCAGTAGTGAAGGCGTATCTACTGTCAGTGTAGATGTTAACCCGTTTCCCCTCTGACAGTTGGAGAGCCTTTGTAAGGGCTATTAGCTCGGCCTTCTGGGCTGGAGTTCCTTGCAGGAGGGCAGCCGCCCAAATCACACTAGTCCCATCTACCACCGTGGCACCAGCCCGTCGCTTACCTTCTTCAAGGAAGCTGCTTCCATCTGTGTACCACGTCACCTCAGCATCCTGAAGCGACTGGTTGGAAAGATCTTTGCAGGTCCCATGTACTTCAGCCAGCACCTCTTGGCCACCGGCTCCGCCCCCACGGCCCCTCCCCCACCGGCTCCGCCCCCGTGGCCCCGCCCCGGCATCCGAGTGGGATGGCAGGCCAACGGCAGGCGGTGTGACCAACCTCCCCCTCCCTGTCACCACCCTTTTCGGCGTGCCGGGAGAAAATCTTTTGTGACACCCGCCGTCCCCCACGACGGAAGGTCTGAGACACAGACTACTGTTTCAGCACAAAGAACGTTCAACAATAGGACAAAGAAACAAAGACGTTCATCTAAGGTTGCAATTGTGCGCCACCTCAGCTTGGCCGGGGTCTGGTAGCAGCGTGGCAGGATTAAGCCCTGTCGCCGGTGTGAATTTGATCCATTCAGAGTTCAGGAGTAATGTCTGATAGTGGGTCACTCGCACTGGTCAGCCATCTCTCAGGGGGTTGTCGAATCACACTTTCTAAGGTGTGGGGCGCAGTAACAACCAAGTTCTGCCCCAAAGTCAGTTTATCGGCATCTTTTACCAGAACTGCCACGGCCGCCACTATACTAAGCAATTTGGCCAGCCAGCAGCTACAGGGTCCAGTTTTTTTTTGACAGGTATGCCACAGGCCGATTCCATGGTCCCAGCTTTTGAGTGAGGACCCCTTTGGCAATGCCATTATTTTCTGCCGCATAAAGATGAAACGGCTTGTTCACATCTAGGAGTCCCAGGGCAGGAGCTGACAACAAGGCTCGCTTAATGTTGTCAAAAGCCTTTTGCTCGCTCTTTCCCCAGGCAAAGGGTGTGTTGCCCTTTGTCAGGGGGTACAAGGGAGCAGCCATTTCCACGAACCCCGGAATCCAGAGCCTGCAGAATCCTGCAGTGCCCAGGAACTCCCTGACTTGCCGAGGGTTCTCGGGGGCCGGTATTCTGGCCACCGTCTCTTCTGGCCTCTGAAAGCCACCACTTCCCTTCCTTGATTTGGTACCCCAGGTAACTGACCTGCTGCCAGCAGATCTGGGCCTTTTGGCAGAAGCGCGGTAACCGAGAGATCCAAGCTCGATTAGTAAGGTCTCATTCCCCTCCTGCACTCTTCTTCAGTGTCAGCGGCCAGGAGCAAGTCATCTACATATTGGAGCAAAGTTACCTGGGGGTTGGTGGCATGGAAATGCGCGAGGTCCTGGTGGAGGGCTTCGTCAAAGATCGTTGGCGAGTTTATGAATCCTTGCGGCAGCCTAGTCCACGTCAGCTGTCCGAGAGTCCTGTAAGGGGGTCTTTCCACTCGAAAGCGAAAATAGGCTGGCTGACAGGACTAAGTTGGAGGCAGAAGAAAGCGTCTTTTAAGTCCAAGACAGTATACCACTTTCAGCTGGGGGAAGTGTACTCAACAGGTTGTAGGGGTTGGGTACCGTGGGGTGTAGGTTGGTCACCTGCTTGTTGACCTCTCTCAGGTCCTGCACAGGCTGGTAGTTGCCTGTTCCGGGTTTGCAGACTGGGAGCAGAGGGGTGTTCCAGGCTGACTGGCACTTTATTAGTATTCCTAATTTGAGGAGCCGCTGGATATGAGGGCAGATCCCATCTCTGGCCTCTCTGCTCATCAGGTACTGATGGACAGATATGGGAGTAGAGGAGGCCTTGACTTCCACTACCACTGGGGGGCTGCCAGACCGCCATCCCCATGCCTGAAACCTCAGCCCAGGCTAGAGGGGTTTTAGTCAGCCATTTCCGCATATCAGTGGCCTCAGGGGAGGGGGAGGGGCTTTCAAACAGTCTGTGTTCATCCTCCAGTTTTAAGGTCCAGAACCTGTAGCGGCCTCCCCTTCCCGTCCGTCACTGTGGCACCTTCGGTGTGGAAATGGATCTGAGCCCCCCACTTTTGTGAGCAAGTCCCGTCCTAACAAGGGGTAAGGGCATTCAGGGATCATGAGGAATGAGTGGGATACCTGGCCCACGCTGAGATCCACTGTTCTTCGTGTAGTCCTTGGGTACTGCTGGTACCCTGTAGCGCCCTGTACCCAAGCCTTTTTGTAGACAGCATCCCTTCTGACTGTAACAGGGCCGAGTGTTGGGCTCCAGTGTCTACCAAGAACTGCACAGGCTTCCCCTCCACCTTGAGAGTTACCCTAGGCTCGGGGAGGGGTCCGAGCCCCGTCTCCCCTAATCTTCCTCCTTGAGAGCTAGGATCTTGTCGGGAGTGGAGGGCCTTCCCCTCTTCTTTTGGGGCAGTCTCTGAGCCAATGCCCCTTTTCTTTGCAGTATGCACACTGGTCTTTATCTAGAGGTGGCCTAGTTCCCGCTTTACTCCCCCTGCGGTCTTTTTCTTCAGCCCTATCTCTCCCTTTTCCCTCTCTAATTACCGTGGCCAAAATCTTAGTTAAGTTTCTCTCGTCTCTTTTCTCTCTCTAGCTCTCGTTCATCTTGTTCTTTTCTTTTTCTCTCCTCTTTTTCTTCTTCTGTCTCCTTCTTATTGAATACTTTGTCTGCCTCCCTAACCAGATCTTGAAGGGAGAATCCTTGTAGCCCATTTAGTTTCTGCAGCTTCTTTCTGATGTCTGAGGCTGACTGATCAATAAAAGCCATTGCTATAGTTGCTCTATGCTCCTCGGACGTGGGGTCATAGGGAGTAAATCATCTAAATGCCTCCATTAATCTATCTAGAAACACAGTCGGTGACTCAGTGGATCCTTGAGTCATTTCTCTTACCTTGGCCAGATTCGTGGGGCATCTTGCAGCCCCTCGGAAACCCGCCACCAGAGCCTGGCGATAGACCCTCAGGTGCTCCCTACCTGCCGGGGAATTTTAGTCCCAGTTGGGTCTCGTCAGCGGAAATCCAGCATCTATCTCATTGGGTAGTGCTGTGGGGCACCCGTCGTCTCTGGGCACATTTTCCCAGGCCTCCAGCAATACTCGCTGCCTCTCCTCAGTTGTGAGAAGAGTCTGCAGCAATTGTTGACAGTCATCCCAAGTGGGCTGGTGCGAGAAAACAAGGGATTCTATTAGAGAAGTCAATGCCTGTGGATTGTCGGAGAATGAGGGGTTATGAGTTTTCCAATTATAGAGGTCTGAGGCGGAAAATGGCCAATACTGGAGTGGCCAATTTCCATGGTTATCAGGGGGCGTACTCCCAGAGGGGAAGGATGGCAGAGGATTCTGGGGTGGCCGCTCTGCGGCTTTGCATCCCCGCCACTGGGCCCAACTGCCCCCCGTCTGGGGCGGGCTCGGATGGAGCAGTTGGCTGGGTTGCCGGGTCCGGGAGGGGGGGTGGGTCCAGAGAGGGGACTAATGCTGGCAGATTGGGCGGAGGGGGTCCAGGAGCAGGAGATCAGTCTGAGTGTCCGGGTATATCTTTTGGCAGGAGCTTTTGCTTTTTCTTCCTTTTTCTCTGCTGGTTTCAAGGCGAGAATCCCCACAGCGTATCCCGACGTCATTCCTGTGGAAAGAACAAAGGGCCAGACCCACGCCCGGGGTGGGGTGGGGGAGAGGACCAAGTCCTCCCACACCATAATATAGGGCATCTGGTCTGGGTGCCCGTGAGGTCCAGGGGTAAAAACTACAGCCTTGACTAGGCTGACCTGCTCTGAGAAGGAACCTTCGGGTGGCCACCCTGTCTGAAAGCTGGGCCATTCTACTGAGCACAGAGTCTGCCACTTTCCCTTCTTAACCCTTACTGATAGGTTATGTGCCCTGGTCTTAACTTCAGTCCAATGACTTGTTGTCAACGACAAAGGGGTTGTCACAATCTGTCCCATCATCAGGTCGTCTGGGGATGCCACAGGAAAGACAAATTAGAAGAGAGACAAACAAGACAAAAACGGAAAGAGAGAATGACTGCTGCATGTCTGACCAAAAACAGAAGAAACTACAGATGGGAGCCCCACCAGAGGCTCCGCCTGATTCGGACGAAGGGGGATCACACTGAACCCTCCTTCCAGAATGACGTCTTGGGCGTCCCCAAGGATCGTCACAGATCTGCCTCCCTGGCAGATTTCAGAAAATTCAGAAAACCAGAGTTGGACAGATGTGCGAGTGGTACCTCAGTTCCGAGTGAAAACAGAGTTAGCACAACAAGAACACACAGAGAGCTCGAGCGTACCTCCGAATCTGGGAGTCAGGGAGATCTGAGATGGGCGAGGGATCCCAGACGAGCCCCCAAAATGTTAGCCCTCATGGTCTCCCTGCCAGGGATCTGTCGCCCAACAGAATCTCCAAGACTCAGACTCGATGGAATCAGCAAGAGGATTTATTAGGCTGGCGTGCCAGGGTTCGATCACCACCAGGGAAGAACAAACCCCGAACATTCGTTACAAAGCAGTTTTTAAGCACAAAAGCCACAAACAGGTACAGCTAGGGTGGAGCAACCTGACTGGTGTACAGGTCTTGACATTTTCAGGGATAGGTTCATTTGTTATCAGGTTGACACGGCTGGTCGAGCTGCATTTTTACTGTTAACTTGTTTTCCTGGAAAATAATTTCCTGGAATGGTTTTTGAGGTAGAACATCCCCCGGAAAGCCTCCCGGAGGCTGCATGCCTGAGATATGAGCCCCCTACACATTCTTGAGATAGAGGTTTGTCTTAAGATTAACAGGAGGGCCTGTTTTCCTAAGGCTCTAGTGAAACTTTAACCTTTATTTTTATCCACCTTTCCTTTCAAGTTGTTTGTCAGTTTCTTCATTTGCTATTATTTTCTCCCATTCAAAAATAAATGGAAAACTATTGAAAGCCTATATGGGAAAAGAATCTATAAAAGAATGTATATATGTATAATTGATTTACTTTACTGTACATATGAAACACACAACATTGTGAATCAACTATACTCCTATAAAAATTAAAAATAAAATACACCCCCAAAAAAAACGATTGATTTAGGTATTTGGGATCTTTTGTGCTGTCACACAAATTTCAAGATTATTCTTGTTCTAATTCTGTGACAAATGCAATTGGTAGTTTCGTTGGGCTTACATTGAATCTGTAGAGTACCTTGGGTAGTATAGTCATTTTGACATTACCAATTATTCCAACCCATACATATGGTTTATTTTTTTCATCTGTAACTTCTATAATTTCTTTCATCAACATTTTTTAAATATAGTTTTTGGAGTACAGGTCTTTTGTCTCCTTAGGAAGACAAAATTCCTAGGTATTTTATTCTCTTTGATGTGATGGTAAATGGGACTGTGTCTTGAATATCTCTTTTTGATATTTTGTTGATAATGTATAGAATTGCAACAGATTTCTGTGTACTAATTTTGTAATCTGCAACTCTATCAAGTTCATTTCTGAGCTCTAGTACTGTTGGGTAGCATCTTTAGAATTTTCTATGTATAGTATCATGTCTTTTGAAAACAGCAATGATTTAATTTCTTTTCCAACTTGGATTACCTTAACTTCTTTTTCTTCTCTGATTGTTGTAGCTAAGACTTCTAAAACTATGTTTAATAAAAGTGGCAAGAGGGCACATCCTTGTCTTATTGCTGATCTTAGAGGATATGCTTTCAACTTTTCAGCATTCATTATGATATTAATTGTAGATTTGTTGTATGTGACCTTTATTATGTTGAAGTATGTTCTCTCTATGCCTTGTCTCTGGAGACTGTTTTTTTAAATCAAAATCGGTGGAACATTTTGTCAAAAGATGTTTGCATATATCTAGATTATCATATAGTTTTAGTCTTCAGTTTGTTGATATGGTATATCACATTGATTTGTGGATTTTGAAAAAATTCTTGCATCTTTGGGATTAATCCTTCTTGATCATGGTATACGATCTTTTTAATGTACTATTGGATTCAGAATGCTAGTGTATTTTTTTGAGGATAATTCTATCGATGTTTATCGGTGATATTGGCCAGTAATTTTCCTTTTTGTGGCATTTTTGTCTGGTTTTGGTACCAGGGTGATGATGGCTTCATAGAATGAGTTAGGAAGCTTTCTTTTCTCTGCAATTTTTGGAAACAGTTTCAGAAAAATAAGTGTTATCTCTTCTCTAAATGTTTAATAGAATTTGCCTGTGAAGCCATCAGGTCCTGGACTTTGTTGTTGTTGTTGTTGTTGAGAGTTTTTGAAATCACTTTTTCGATTTCAGCACAAAGCATTCTTAATAGTTTAACCAGCACACACCTATGGTTTAGGCTAGTTTGTGCCCATAAAAGTGAAAGATATAGCAAGACCACTAAATTCTTACTTGATATATATAAGAGGTAAATTTCAAGGACAACTGAACAAAAGTCTATCTTCAATCATACAGATAGAAAGCCACAGACCTTTAATCAATTCCTGGAGTTGAGACAATGGGCTTCCCAGGTGGCTTAGTGGTAAAGAATCTGCCTGCCAATCCAGGAGATGCAGGCTTGATTCTTGGGTCAGGAAGATCCCTTGGAGGAGGAAATGAAGGAATTCTCCAATATTCTTGTCTTGAAAAACTCCATAGATAGAGGAGCTTAGGAAGCTACAGTTCATGGGGTCACAAAGAGTCAGCCACAACAGAGCAACTGAGCACACATGCACAGACCTATAACACTCTAAATAAAGGGAGAGCATATTCTCTTGAGAAATAATCTAGCACATGAATAACAGCATATATTGTTAGTCTTTCTCTCAGCCTTCCACAAAAGGGAATTTTAACACTCTTTAACACAATGAATCAAAGGAAAGGAAACAATTAGAACTTTCAAAGAATACTGAACTCATATTTTTTTCTAGGATAACCAAAATGTCACTGTATACCTCCAGTCAGAATAGGGACCAGAATAGGAGTCAGGATCTGTGGCTTTTAGCCAAGTCACTCTCACGGTTTTTTCAGTGGTTACTGGACCCATTCTGTTGCATTTCACTAGTTCTAGAATGCATAACTGGAAGAGAGAAACTTAGCAGCCACATAATTCCCTTATTGGTCCCATGACCTGTGGACTAGGGCTACTGTGATGGAAAAAGCCAAATAGAATCTTTTAAAACTCCTTCTATCTATGAAAATAGTCATTCAAAGTCAATGCTTTGTTCCTGATGGAACAGAAAAATTCATGCCACCACCAAGGACTTGAAAGGTGCAGTGTGGTGATTCCCATCACATCCCAATCAGCTCTTTTCTATTTGGTCTATGCAGAAGAATGAAACATCTTGGGAAATGACAGTGGATTATCTCAAGCTAACCTAATGATGACTCTAATTGTATTGCTTGGGCAAAGTTACATATCCTCTGGTACCCAGTATGCAACTATTGTTTCAGCAAATCTCAATACCTGTTCACATGGCTACTTTAAGTGTTTTTTTTCTCAGGTGGCAAGGTCAGGAATACACCTTTATTTTCCTACCATGTGAGTATTTCAACTACCAAGTCCTGTGCCACAATTTCCATTTGCAGTAATCTTGATTTCTTTTCCTTCTACAAGATACCACACTGACTCATTACACAGTACATTTATGACATTATGCTCACTGGACCTAGTAAGCAGCAATAGCAACTACTCTAGGCTCATTAATACTCTAGGAACATTCAAAAAACAAAGATCATGGCATTCAGTCCCATCACTTCATGGCAAATAGATGGAGAAATGATTGAAACAGTGACAGGCTTTATTTTCTTGGGCTCCAAGATCACTGAAGATGATGACTGCAGCCATGAAATTAAAAGACGCTTGCTCCTTGGAAGAAAAGCTATGACAGACCTAGACAGCATATTAAAATGCAGAGACATTGCTTTGCCAACAGAGGTCCATCTAGTCAAAGCTATGGTTTTTCCAGTAGTCATGTATGGATGTGAGAGTCTTACCATAAAGTATGCTGAGTTGCAAAGAATTGATGCTTTTGAACTGTGGTGTTGTAGAATACTCTTGAGAGTCTCTTGAACTGTAAAGAGATCCAAATAGTCCATCCTAATGGAAATCATTCCCGGATATTTATTGGAGGGACTAATGCTGAAGCTCCAATACTTTGTCCACCTGATGTGAAGAACTGATTCATTGGGAAAGACAGTGGGAAAAGATGGAAGGCAGGAGGAGAAGGGGACGACAGAGGACGAGATGGTTGGATGGCCTCACCAACTCAATGGACATGAATTTGATCAAGCTCTGGGAGTTGGTGATGGACAAGGAAGCCTGGTGTGCTGCCATCTATGGGGTTGCAAAGAGTTGGACACGACTGAGTGACTGAATTGAACTGATGCCATTTATAACACATACACACAGAAGAGAGTGGGGTATCAATTCAGCTAAAATTTAGGTATCTTGTGCCTCAGTGAAGTAGGGTTATAGAATTTGTTCAGGTTTTCCTTTTAAGGTGAAGCATAGTTTGCCACATGTGAACCCTTCAACCACCAAAAAGATGCAGAATGTCTGATGGGCATCTGAATTTTGGGGGGAGAAGTGTAAATAATCTTCATTTAAAGATTTAACTTTGGCACTTTTATTGAATAATGTAAATGCTGCTAGTTTTTAATGGGGCCCAGAAAGACTCTGCAACATTCCTAAGATGCTGTGCAAACTGCCTTACTACTTGGTACACATATCCCAGTAAACCTGATGGATTTTGGTTTTATTGGTGGGAAGGAATACTATCTGGAACATTTCACAGGACTTATATTTGAATGTTAGTAGCTCAGGTTTTTAGGATTTTGAAACTAGGTCCTTCTATCTCCCCAAATTAACTACTCTTCTTTTAAGAAACATCTCTAAGCCTTCTACCACATTTACAGAATGATTGCTTGTCAATGGATTCTCTGAACTTCCATCATGAACTGTTATCTGATCTACAAACTTATCAAGTTGGGCATGTATAACAAATCTCCATCAAATGTTTATGATGTGTGTGTGTGTGTGTGTGTGTGTGTGTGTGTGTGTTATGTGTGTATGAGATTAGGCTCATGCAGGCTGCACATGCAAAGTTACATGGATTAGTGACCCATATTTCTATGGCCCTTACTCTTGCAACACTGCCTTGTCTCTCTGAGACTAATTGTATCACATAGTGGGGAGTTCCCCGCTATCAGTTGACAGAGGAAGAAAAGACACAGACTTGGTTTATAGATGGTTCTTCACAGTATGCAGGCACCAAACAATAGCTGACAGCTGCAGCACCACAGTCTCTCTTTGGGACATTCTCGGACAGATGCAAATGGAAATATACCCATTAGTTGGGATTTTGGACACTGTACCTCCATGTTCACTTAAATAACTGGAGTTTGATTATATACTAATTCATAAATTGTGTCCAATAGTATGAATTTTGATTGTAGAGACTCAAGAGAAACATGACTGGAAAATTGAAAATTGATAGCAATAATAAAAAACAAAAATATATTTCATGTGAATTCTTACCAAAAGGTCATCTAAGCAGAGGAAATTTTAAATACTTGTATATAAGATGACATATCTCTTTTTTTCTTTTTATTATAAATTTATTTATTTTAATTGGAGGCTAATTACTTTATAATATTGTATTGGTTTTGCCACACATCAACATGAATCCACCACAGGTATACACATGTTCCCCATCCTGAACCCCCCTCCCACCTCCCTCCCCGTACCATCCCTCTTGGTCATCCCAGTGCACCAGCCTCAAGCATCCTGTATCATGCTTTGAAGCTGGACTGGTGATTTGTTTCATATATGATATTATACATGTTTCAATGCCATTCTTCCAAATCATCCCACCCTCTCCCTCTCCCATAGAGTTCTATACATCTGTAATTCCAGTCGGCTTTTCCCCCAAACAACTCTATCATTAACTAAGGAGCTCATAGTGAAGTGGCCATGGTGGCAGGAATGAAGTTATGTATGGGTTCAGCATGGTGGGTTTGTAGTCACCAATTCCCAGTGGCAAGTTGGACAGAAGCAGAGAGAAACAATGACTCTGCTGTTATGACACCATTCCTCAAGTGCTCAGACGGCTACTTGGTAGCAGATTTCCTAACCTGAAACACTTCCATCATCAGAGAGTTCGTATTTTGCCCATAGTGGAGTAGACATATACTCTGGATAAGGATTTTCTTCCCTTGAATGCAGTGCTTCTGAAAAACCTGACATTTTTGGATGTATTGAATCCTTTATTCACTGTCATAGTATCTCATACATAGTTGCTTGGGGTTAAAGAATTCACTTCACAGCAAAATAAGTGTGGCATTGGGCTCACGCTTGTGAGATTCACCAGTTTCACCATGTTCTCCTGCATCCTGAAACTTCTGGCTTGATAGAATGGTGGGAGGTCCCCCTCGAAAGGGCACTCAGTTACAGTGTTAGCTAGGTGGCAATATGTTGCAGGGTTGGGGGAAAGTTCACCAATATACTCTTAATATTTTGAATCAGTAACTAATATATGGTATATGTTTTTTTCTAGTAGTTTGCATACATGGGTCCAGAAAGCAGAGTAGCAATTGGAGTGGTACCACTCAGTATTACTCTGTTAACCCAATAGCCACTTTTTGTGTCTTGTTCCTTCAAGTTTATACTGGGGTGACATATAGGTCTTAGTTTCAGAGGAAGGACTGCTCTCACCAAGAGACAAATCAATGAGTCCAGCGAATAAGAAGTTGAGATTGCACAATGGCCACTTGTGGCTTCTCAAGCCTCTGAACCCAAAGATAGGGAAGAGAGAACTGAATTGGATTTCTTTTTTCAAATTTTGACAACAGTCAAAGGGAAAAAGAAGATACATGTTTAAGCAAAACACTTACCCACACACACTTTTTTTTTTCTGATACTATTGTAATGGGGAAAAATATCTCAGTGCAGAACAAGTGTCAGTGATGAATACAGAATGAGCTAGTGAAATTTAGCTAGACTCAATAAATTCACTAAGTCAATTTTGCTAAATGTTGCTAAATTGACTTAGTTGAGTTCTTGCAAAGATTTTTACAAAGAAGTACAAAAGCAAGCCAAGGAGAAGGTTTAGGAGTCTTGCTAAAATTTTTCAAACATCTAATCTTTTTCAGTACTCCCTTTTGTTCAAAGGAAAAATGAGACATTCTTATTTTCTTAGGACAATAGTAGTTCTTTTCTTGCTTGGTTGTCTTTTCTTTATAAAGAGCCAACCAAGTCATGTGTTGAAACTTAGTAAAAGAGTATGCTACTTAGCACTAGCCATCAAGCATTTATTGGGGAGGGCTTCTATGAAAATAAAGGACAAACAAGTAACACAAGTTAAAACCCTAGTTTCTGAGGTAGGGTTGAACAGCTAAAAATTCTCTTCTCATCCCTACCATTCTGAAAATTCCAAGAATTTTAGAAGCTCTGTGCCAAAAACCTGGGAAGAACATCAAACTTGTATTTCTCACTATATCACAGTAGTATATAAACACTTCCATGGTGGCTCAGTTGGTAAAGAATTCACCTGCAATGCAGGAGACCCAGGTCCAATTCCTGACCTATGTACTCCCAGTGAATTCCATATGTGGGCTTCCAGAGGGAAGGGCTGGTATTTGACTAAACTCGGTGAGGTATGAAAGCCTCATAAGAGCACCTGACACTTCAGAATTTAAGATAAGGTAAAGACTCTTCACACAAAGGGGCAATCCTGACAATGTAAGTGCTAGGAAAGGCATAGCAGGTGCAAAGGACATGGTGGGATCTAGTATGTGTAAATTAGTTGGCATTTCTGAAGCCTGAAATTCCAGGTCAGGAGAAAGGATCCCAAGTGAGAGCTGAAGCCAGATTGTGCAGTGCCTTGAAGGCCAGGCTGAGAAGCTGGGTCTTTTCCCTGGTTTATTAGGGAGCCACAAGTGAGATGAGCTGGAGAGGATCAGGGTCAGCTTTGGATACAGAAATAATGATATGAGATGTCTAAGAACTAGTCTGGAGACCAAGAATCAAGATAGACTAGAATGAGGCACCATAGAGGAGGAAGGGGAGGCCTAAGATGAGAATAAGCTGAGGGTAGAGAGGAAAGACTGGGGACAAGAGAGGTAGCAACAAGAAGAAAAAGGCTGAGGAGGAGGGGTAAGGAGCTGTTATTTTCAGCTTCATGAATTGTCAGATGCTGGAGCCATTCAGCATCCAACAATATCTCCATCTCAGGAGAAAGATGTTGAACTCATTGAGAGCACAGGGTGGGCTGGGCTGAGGAGGCATGTAGGAAGCCAGTGGCTGCAGAGGACCAAAACTCAATAGATAGATTCAGAGAAAGGTGATGTTTAGTGCTTGAAGCAGTCTTGAGAGTGCACAGATTATCTCTGAAGACAGAGAGGAAACTGGGTCCTTGACAGAAATTGGCATCCCTAGGGTGTGCCCCAGGGCATTATAGAGATGGTGTGATCACGGCAAAGATGGAGAATATGTGGTCTGAAAATAGGTTTGTGGAGAATGATGATGACCTTGATTTGAGTTATGCAGGAGGCTGTGGGATACACAGGCATAAAACTTGGGAAAAGACATCTGGGAAGGAGAGTGACCATAAGAATCATCCTGTCCCAAATGACAGGTAAAACTTTCAGATGCATGCAGTTAGTGTAGAAGACATGGGTTAGAAGGGGTCCCAAGAATGCCCTTACTTTGAAAGGCACAAGTGGAGGGAAAAAAGGCTGATTCATGAAGGAGAATGAGATTAGCCAGAAAATTAGAAGGGAAACCAAAACTGCATGGTGCCCCAGAAACCAGGAAAGGAATGAGTTTCAAGAAGGAGGGACTGGCCAACTGGGTTGAATGCTAATGAAAGACTAAGTATAGTTAAGACAGACGGGCAACTATTACACTGTATTACTCTATGCAGACTCAA
The DNA here is from genome assembly GCA_917880005.1 of Nanger dama. NCBI lineage: Eukaryota > Metazoa > Chordata > Mammalia > Artiodactyla > Bovidae > Nanger > Nanger dama. The sequence continues at coordinate 1,239,080 of CAKJTW010000044.1, read as the reverse complement.
AAGGATTATGGATATGGAGTGCAAGCAGTCTCCATGGAGAAGTTTTGTTGAGAAATATGTTAGAGAGGTAGGGCTGTAAATGAGAGGGAGTGTGGGAATGATTCTGATCAACTGTTGTGATCCCAGAACCACCTAGTAGAAGATTAGGCACACAGACTTTCTCAAAATGTTTGTTGAGTGAATGAACAACTAAATGAATGAGTGATGCAGAGAAACAGAATGAGAGAGAGAGAGAGAGAGAGAGAGAGAGAAGTTTAGAGATAGAGACAGAAAACAAATAATAACAACAAACTGTAGCTGTTGTTTTGTAGCTAATTAAGCTTTGAAAAATTCCTTCTGTAAAAGGAAATAAACTGATAAAGGCAATTTTAATATTGTCTATACTTAACATACCTGATATCCCCACCCATATTTTGTTGCCTTGCTTGATGACCCCAAGAGGAAGCTGTAGGTAAACATTTAGCATCTTCCCAGACACATTTTTTTCAGATGAGCAAACTGAGATCAGAACAAGACAATGTCCCACAGTAAGTCATGGGATGATCTGAGTTTTCACCACAAGTCTATATAATTCCAAAATCTCAAACCTGTAGGTACATCCATACATTCATCTATTCATAATATACTCATTCAGTCATTCATTTGTTATTTCATATATTTGAATAACTATTAAAATTAAGGAGCCATCAGAGAATCCCACGGATGGAGGAGCCTGGTAGGCTATAGTCCATGGGGTCATTAAGAATCGGAGACAACTGAGCGACTTCACTTTCACTTTTCACTTTCATGCATTGGGGAAGGCAATGGCAACCCACTCCAGTATTCTTGGGTGGAGAATCCCAGGGACAGAGGAGCCTGTTGCGCTGTCTATGGGGTCGCACAGAGTTGGACATGACTGATGCAACTTAGCAGCAGCAGCAGCAGCATACTTGGGTTCAAACCCTGGTTCTGGTCACTTACTAGCTGTGTGACTTTGGGCAAGTGACTTTAATCAACTTGTGCCACAGTTTCCACATCTGTAATGGTCTCCATGTTCTATGCCTTTGCCCCCTTGAGTTGAGGTGATTGAATTCTCTCCTAGAGAATGGTCTTAATATGGAACTTATGTTGATTCCCAAGAGTAAAGCATGAAACATGGGGACTTGAGATCTCTGGGGATCCCCCTGTGAGAGGTGGCAAAAGATCTTCAGAGCTTTATCTGAAAGCAGAAACTGAATGACTGCAAGACAGTCTCTGCCTTCTTTGAATCTCCAGCTACACAGAGAATGAATTGGCTTTATCCAGTGGCCACAAACTGAAAGTCTGTATTAAAAGAGCCATGCTACTGCTAAGTCACTTCAGTCATGTCCAACTCTGTGAGACCCCATAGATGGCACCCACCTGGCTCTGCCGTCCCTGGGATTCTCCAGGCAAGAACACTGGAGTGGGTTGCCATTTCCTTCTCCAATGCATGAAAGTGAAATGTGAAAGTCAAGTCACTCAGTTGTGTCCGACTCTTAGTGACCCCATGAACTGCAGCCTACCAGGCTCCTCCATCCATAGGATTTTCCAGGCAAGAGTACTGGAGTGGGGGTGCCATCACCTTCTCCACAAAAGAGCCATAATAGTAGCCAATCCCCATTCCCCATTACCTGCATTCCCAGGCAACCACTCATCTTCTTCCTGTCTGTGTGGATTTGATTATTATGACATTTTATATCAATTAAATCATACAACATGTAGTCTTTTTGAATGACTTCTTTCACTGAATATGATGCTTTCAGGTTCCACCTATGTTATACCATTATCAGTACTCCATTGCTTTTTATGGATAAATAATTTTTCATAGTGTGGATAGAGCACATTTTAAAAATCTGTCAATCAGTTGATGTACATCAACAATGGGTATAGGGTTTCTTCTTGGAGGTGATGAAACATTCTGGAATTAGATTATTGTGATGGCTTCACATTGAGAATGTAGTAGATTCACTGAATTGTAGACTTTAAAATGGCTCAAGTGCTGAATTTTATTTTCGGTTAATTTCACTTCAAAAATTAGATTAAGGCAGAGAGAGAGAGAGAGAGAGAGAGAGAGAGAGAGAGAGAGAGGGGGGGGGGGGGGGGGGGGAGAAAAGGAAACAGAATGAGAGGGCCTATTGTTTTTTCCCAATATTTAAAATCTGAATTGCCAGCTTTTCCTGAAAAGCTGGCAATGCTAAGCCCACATGTCAGTGGGCAGCTCTGCACTGAAGCCAAAGGGTGACATTTATTATGTCAAGATCAACCTTGAGATTTCTTTGAAAGGAATGATGCTAAAGCTGAAACTCCAGTACTTTGGCCACCTCATGAGGAGTTGACTCACTGGAAAAGATTCTGATGCTGAGAGGGATTGAGCACAGGAGGAGAAGGGGACAACTGAGGATGACATGGCTGGATGGCATCACTGACTCGATGGACATGAATCTGAGTGAACTCTGGGAGTTGGTGATGGACAGGGAGGCCTGGCGTGCTGTGTCATGGGGTCGCAAAGAGCTGGACACGACTGAGCAACTGAACTGAACAGAACACCTCAATAAAGTGAATTCCCTGAAAAAAATCCACAAAAATGGAGAGGATGAGTTATGTGGTGTCAAAGAACAAATAAAAACCTGAAGCATTATGATTCTGAATTCAGAGAGGGAAAGAGAGCCAACACTCAAAGTGAAGACCTGAAAGGTAGGAGAAGAGTTGCAGGGGCATGAGAGTTGCTGAGACCTGTGTACCATTTTTACTGCATGTGTGTGTGGCATCAGGTGTTTCACTAAACTTTCTGAGTGGCCCACACAACATCAGCCATAACGTTTACCTATCCATGATCTACTGTGGTGATTTCCTTGAAGTCCTATCATGTTGTCAAGGCTCAGCTTACAGGACTTCAAGGAAAAGACAATTTAGTTCTCAGTGACTCAAATTCAGAAGAGAAAAACATTGAAAAGATTAATTTGTAGAGAAGTAGCCAGATATTGCAGGACATTAGAAGAATTTAGCATTTTTTTCTAGACTTATAAAATATGCAAGACTGATTCCACAAGAGTACTTTCTAATTTTCCTCTGAAACATATTTTTTTCCTTTCTACTATCATCACCTATTCTAAGAGAGAGAATTGGAGTCAGACATATTTGTTTGCAAAATAAGCAGTCTCATGAAATTTGGTCTGTTTATTTAAATAAGTACAGTGCGTTTATTGGTAGCCCAGTAAGTTTCTTGAGTTTATTTTGTTGGAAGTTTTTGGGAATCTTAGATTAGACTTTCCAATATCAACCTCAACCTTAGTGTAGAAATCTAAGATCTTGTTAGATTTTGCCTGCAATACATATCAGTTCAGTTCAGTTCAGTCACTCAGTTGTGTCCGATTCTTTGCGACCCCATGGATCGCAGCACTCCAGGCCTCCCTGTTCATCACCATCTCTCGGAGTTCACTCATACTCACCTCAAGTCCATCGAGTCAGTGATGCCATCCAGCCATCTCATCCTCGGTCATCCCCTTCTCCTCCTGCCCCAAATCCCTCCCAGCATCAGAGTCTTTTCCAATGAGTCAACTCTTGGCATGAGGTGGCCAGAGTACTGGAGTTTCAGCTTTAGCATCGTTCCTTCCAAAGAAATCCCAGGGTTGATCTCCTTCAGAATGGACTGGTTGGATCTCCTTGCAGTCCAAGGGACTCTCAAGAGTCTTCTCCAACACCACAGTTCAAAAGCATCAATTCTTCGACACACAGCCTTCTTCACAGTCCAACTCTCACATCCATACATGACCACTGGAAAAACCATAGCCTTGACTAGACGGACTTTGTTGGCAAAGTAATGTCTCTGCTTTTGAATATGCTATCTAGGTTGGTCATAACTTTTCTTCCAAAGAGTAAGCGTCTTTTAATTTCATTTCTACAGTCACCATCCACAGTAATTTTGGAGCCCCCAAAATAAAGTCTGACACTGTGTCCACTGTTGCCCCATCTATTTCCCATGAAGTGAAGGACCAGGTGCCATGATCTTCGTTTTCTGAATGTTGAGCTTTAAGCCAACTTTTTCACTCTCCTCTTTCACTTTCATCAAGAGGCTTTTAGCTCCTCTTCACTTTCTACCATAAGGGTGATGTCATCTGCATATCTGAGGTTACTTATATTGCTCCCAACAATCTTGATTCCAGCTTGTGTTTCTTCCAGTCCAGCGTTTCTCATGATGTACTCTGCATAGAAGTCAAATAAGCAGGGTGACAATATACAGCCTTGACGTCCTCCTTTTCCTACTTGGAACCAGTCTGTTGTTCCATGTCCAGTTCTAATTGTTGCTTCTTGACCTGCATACAGATTTATCAAGAGGCAGGTCAGGTGGTCTGGTATTCCCATCTCTTTCAGAATTTTCCACGGTTTATTGTGATCCACACAGTCAAAGGCTTTGACATAGTCAATAAAGCAGAAATTGATGTTTTTCTGGAACTCTCTTGCTTTTTCCATGATCCAGCAGATGTTGGCAATTTGATCTCTGGTTCCTCTGCCTTTTCTAAAACCAGCTTGAACATCAGGGAGTTTACGGTTCACGTATTGCTGAAGCCTGGCTTGGAGAAGTTTGAGCATTCCTTTACTAGCATGTGAGATGAGTGCAATTGTGGGGTAGTTTGGGCAGTCTTTGGCATTGCCTTTCTTTGGAATTGGAATGAACACTGACCTTTTCCAGTCCTGCGGTCACTGCTGAGTTTTCCAAATTTGCTGGCATATTGAGTGCAGCACTTTCACAGCATCCTGTTTCAGGATTTGAAACAGCTCAACTGGAATTCCATCACCTCCACCAGCTTTGTTCGTAGTGATGCTTTCTAAGGCACACTTGACCTCACATTCCAAGATGTCTGGCTCTAGATTAGTGATCACATCATCATGATTATCTGGGTCGTGAAGATCTTTTGTACAGTTCTTCTGTGTATTCTTGCCACCTCTTCTTAATATATTCTGCTTCTGTTAGGTCCATACCATTTCTGTCCTTTATCGAGCCCATCTTTGCATGAAATGTTCCCTTGGTGTCTCTAATTTTCTTGAAGAGATCTCTAGTCTTTCCCATTCTGTTCTTTTCCTCTATTTCTTTGCATTGATTGCTGAAGAAGGCTTTCTTATCTCTTCTTGCTATTCTTTGGAACTCTGCATTCAGATGCTTCTATCTTTCCTTTTCTCCTTTGCTTTTGCCTCTCTTCTTTTACAGCTATTTGTAAGGCCTCCCCAGACAGCCATTTTGCTTTTTGCATTTCTTCTCCATGGGGATGATCTTGATCCCTGTCTCCCATACAATGGCACGAACCTCATTCCATAGTTCATCAGGCACTCTATCTATCAGATCTAGGCCCTTAAATCTATTTCTCACTTCCACTGTATCATCATAAGGGATTTGATTTAGGTCATTCCTGAATGGTCTAGCTGTTTTCCCTACTCTCTTCAGTTTAGATCTGGGTAAAAGGCTCTCTATCTGTTTTTCCAAATATCCTGAGGTTCATGGGTCTTCCAAAAGAGCACTTTTCCAATGAATCATAATGCATGGTACATTTTATTTTTCAATGTTTATCTCACATAAAGATAATTTTAAAAAACTGATTTGTTTCCATATGTCTGATAATTTTAAAAAGTTGATATGTATTATTGTTTGTATCTAAGCCAATTTGAATAGAACTCCTATTAGTGGTTTTATAAATTGACTTGGTAATAGCATCCAGACATAGAATATGTCACATATAACTAATATGCATACACATATATAGAAATATGCATAAGCTTTTGGATAGGTGCAGAGGTCTTATAGCTTTCATTCTAAAGTGTTAGCCTTGACTCAATAAAATGTAGCAATAAAAACTCACTTGTTTATCATCACTTTATATATTTTTAAAAACTTTTGAGTATAGTTGACTTATAATGTTGTGTTAGTTTCACGCATACGGCAAAGTGAATCAGTTTTATATATACTCATATATATACTTTTTATAGATATTTGTATAGGCCATTAAAGAGTGTTAAGTAGAGTTCCCTGTGCTATGTAGTAGGTGTCATTTTTCAGTTGCCAAGTCGTTTCCAAATCTTTGTGACACCATGGATTGCAAAATGTTAGGCTTCCCTGTCCCTCACTATCTCTCAGGGTTTGTCCAAGTTCATGTCCATTGAATTGGTGATGCCATCCAACCATCTCATCTTCTCTCACCCTCTTCTCCTTCTGTCTTTGACCTTTCCTAGCATCAGGGTCTTTTTCAATAATCCAGCTGTTCACATAAAGTGGCCAAAGTATTGGAGCTTCAGCTTCAGCATCAGTCCTTCCAATGGATATTTAGGGTTGATTTCCTTTGGAATTGACTGGTTTGCTCCTCTTGCTGTCCAAATGACTCTCAACAATTTTCTCCAGCACCACTGTTTGAAAGTATCAATTCATTGGTGCTTTGCTTTCTTCATGGTCCAACTCTCACATTCACACATTGAGTAGTGGAAAGACTATAGCCTTGTCTATATGGCCTTTAGTTGGTAAAATTATGTCTAGGTTTGTCATAGCTTTCCTTCCAAGAAGCAATCATCTTATAATTCCATGGTGGCAAATAAACAGAGGAGAAGATCAGAATGGGAAAGATTAGAGATCTCTTTAAGAAAACCAGAGATACCAAAGGAAAGCTCAATAAAGGACAGAAATGATATGGACCTAACAGAAGCAGAAGATATTAAGAAGAGGTAGCAAGAATACACAGAACTTTACAAAGAGATCTTCATGACCCAGATAATCACAATGGTGAGATCATTCACCTAGAGCCAGACATCCTGGAATGTGAAGTCAAGTGGGCCTTAGAAAGCATCACTAGTAACAAATCTAGTGGATGTGATGGAATTCCAGTTGAGCTATTTCAAATCTTGAAAGGTGATGCTGTTAAAGTGCTGCACTCAATATGCCAGCCAATTTGGAAAACTCAGCAGTGGCCACAGGACTGGAAAAGGTCAGTTTTCATTTCAATCCTGAAGAAAGGCAATGCCAAAGAATACTCAAACTACCACACAATTGTACTCATATCACACACTAGTAAAGTAATTCTCAAAATTCTCTAGGCTAAGCTTCAGCAATACATGAACCACGAACTTCCACATGTTCAATCTGGTTTTAGAAAAGGCAGAGGAACCAGAGATCAAATTGCCAACATCCGCTGGATCATGGAGAAAGCAAGAGAGTTCCAGAAAAACATCAATTTCTGCTTTATTGACTATGCCAAAGCCTTTGACTGTGTGGATCACAATAAACTGTGGAAAATTCTGAAAGAGATGGGAATACCAGACCACCTGACTTGTCTCTTGAGAATCCTGTATGCAGGTCAGGAAGCAACAGTTAGAACTGGACATGGAACAACAGACTGGTTCCAAGTAGGAAAAGGAGTACGTCAAGGCTGTATATTGTCACCCTGCTTATTTAACTTCTATGCAGAGTACATCATGAAAAATGATGGGCTGGAAGAAAGACAAGCTGGAATCAAGATTGCCAGGAGAAATATCAATAACCTCAGCTATACAGATGATGCCACCCTTATGGCAGAAACTGAAGAGGAACTAAAAGCCTCTTGATGAAAGTGAAAGTGGAGATTGAAAAAGTTGGCTTAAAGCTCAACATTCAGAAAACAAAGATCATGGCACCTGGTCCCATCACTTCATGGCAAATAGATGGGGCAACAGTGGAAACAGTGTCAGACTTAATTTTTTGGCTCCAAAATCACTGCAGATGGTGACTGCAGCCATGACATTAAAAGACGCTTACTCCTTTTAAGGGAAGTTATGACCAACCTAGATAGCATATTGAAAAGCAGAGTCATTGCTTTGCCAACAAAGGTCCGTCTAGTCAAGGCTATGGTTTTTCCCGTGGTCATGTATAGATGTGAGAGTTGGACTGTGAAGAAAGCTGAGCTCCAAAGAATTGATGCTTTTGAACTGTGGTGTTGGAGAAGACTCTTGAGAGTCCCTTGGACTGCAAGGAGATCCAACCAGTCCATTCTAAAGGAGATCAGTCCTGGGTGTTCATTGGAAGCACTGATGCTAAGGCTGAAACTCCAGTACTTTGGCCACCTCATGCTTAGAAATGACTCATTGGAAAATACCCTGATGCCTGGAGGGATTGGGGGCAGGAGGAGAAGTGGACAACAGAGGATGAGATGGCCGGATGGCATCACCAGCTCGATGCACATGAGTCTCAGTGAACTCTGGGAGTTGATGATGGACAGGGATGCCTGGCGTGCTGCGATTCACAAGGTCGTACAGGGCCAGACACGACTGAGTGACTGAACTGAACTGAGTCACTATTAGTGGTGATTTTAGAGCACAAGAAGAAGAAATCTGTCGCTGCTTCCATTTTAATTCTATTTGCCAGGAAGTGATGGGGCTCGGTGTTATGATCTTAGTTTTTAAAATACTCAGCTTTAAGCTGACTTTTTCACTCTACTCTTACACCGTCATCAAGAGGTTCTTTAGTTACTTTTTGCCTTTTGCCTTTAGAGTGGTATCATCTGCATACTTGAGATTGTTATATTTCTCCCAGCAATTTTGATTCCAGTTTTTAACTTATCCAGCCTAGCATCACATGATGCACTCAGAATATAAGTTAAATAAACAGAGTGACAATTTGCAGCTTTGTACTGCTCCTTTCTCAATTTTGAACCAGCCAGTTGTACATTTAATGTTCTAACTACTGCTTCTTGACTCGCTTACATGTTTTTAAGGAGACAGTTAAGATGGCCTAGTATTCCCATCTCTTTAAGAGTTTTCCACAGTTTGTTATGATTCACAAAGTCAAAGGCTTTAGCATAGTCAAAGAACAGCAGATATTTTTCTGGAATTCCCTAGCTTTCTCTATGATCCAGTTAATGTTGGCAATTTGATCTCTGGTTCCCCTGCCTTTCCTGAACTCAGCTTGGACATCTGAGATGTTTTGGTTCATGTAATGCTGAAGTCTAGCATGCAGGATTTTGAGCATGGGAATGAGGGGAATTGTCAGGTAGTTTCAATGTTCTTCAGTACTGTCCTTCTTGGGAATTTGGATGAAGATTGATGTTTTTTGGTCCTGTGGCCACTGCTGAGTTTTCCAAATTTGCTGACACATTGATTGCAACACTTTAATAGCATCATCTTTTAGGATTTTAAATAGTTCTGCTGTAATTCCATCACCGCAGCTTTACTGATCTTATATAGTGCTTCGTAAGGTCCGTTTGACTTCATACTCCAAGATGTCTGGCTCTAGGTGAGTGACCACACCATCAAGGTTATCCAGGTCATTAACATTTTTTTTGTACAGTTCTTTTGTGTATTCTTTCCATCTTGTCTTGATCTCTTCTGCTTCTACTAGGTCTTTACCAGTTCTTTCCTTTATTGTATCATTTTGCATGAAATTTTCCTCTGGTATCTCCAATTTTCTTGAAGACATCTCTAGTCTTTCCACTTCCATTGTTTTCTTCTATTTCTTTGTATTGTTCATTGAAGAAGGCCTTCTTGTCTCTCCTTGCTATTCTCAGGAACTCTACATTCAGTTGGCTGTACCTTTTCCTTTCTCCCTTGCATTTTGCTTCTCTTCTTTCTTTTGTCTGCTATTAAAGCCTCCTCAGACAACCACTTTGTCTTCTTGCATTTCTTTTTATTTGGCTTGGTTTTGGTCAGTGCCTTCTGTACAATATTACAAACCTCTGTCCATAGTTATTCAGGCACTCTCTCTGCCATATCAAATCCCTTGAATCTATCAGTTACCTCCACTGTATAATCATAGGGGATTTAAGCAATACCTGACTGGTCTAGTGGTTTTCCTGTTTTCTTAACCACAAATTTTTCTATAAGGAGCTAATGATTTGAGCCACAATCACGTCCAGGTCTTGTTTTTGCTGATTGTATAGTTTCTCCATCTTTGTCTGCAAAGAATATAATCAATCTGATTTTGATATTCACTATCTGGTGATGTTCATGTGTAGAGTCATCTCTTGTGTTGTTGAAAAGGATGTTTGCTATTACCAGTGTGTTCTCTTGGCAGATTTCTGTTGGTTTTTGCCCTACTTGATTTTGTATTCCAGGGCCAAACTTGCTGTTACTCTAGGTATCTCTTGACTTCCTAATTTTGCATTTCAATTCCCTATGATGAATAAGATATATATATATTTTGGTGTTAGCTCTAGGCAGATTGTAGGTCTTCATAGAGCTGATTCACTTCAGCTTCTTCGTCATCAATCTTTGAGGCATAGGTTTGTATTACAGTGACGTTGAATGGTTTGCCTTGAAAAGGAACAGAGATCATTCTGTCATTTTTGACGCTGCACTCAGGTATGGCATTTCAGACTCTTCTGTTGATTATGAGGACTACTGTATTTTTCTTTTGGATTCATGCCCACAGTAGATATAATGGTCATCTGAACTAAATTCACCCATTCCTGTCCATTTTAGTTCAATGCTTCCTAAGATTTTGATGTTTACTCTTGCCATCTCCTGATTGACTATGTCCAATTTACCTTTATTCATGGACCTAACATTCCAGGTTCCTATGCAATACTGTTCTTTACAGCATTGTATTTTACTTTCATCAGCAGACACATCCACAACTGAATGCTGTTTCCACTTTGGTCCAGCTGCTTCATTCTTTCTGGAGGCATTAGTAATTGCTGTTTGCTCTTCTCCAGGAGCATATCGAACACTTTCTGACCTGGAGGGATCATCTTTCAGTGTCATGGTGTTCTCATGGCAAGAAAACTAGAGTGGTTTGCCATTTCCTCTTCTAGTAGACCACATTTTGTCAGAACTCTTCACTATGTCATATCTATCTTGGGTGGCCCTGCATGTCTAATAGCTTCATTGAGTTATGCAAGCCTTTTCACCATGATACGGGAGTGATAAAGGAAGGGAGGAGGTTGGTTTTAACTCTTCTCTAAATGTTTGATAGAGTTCTCCTATGAAGCCATCTGGTCCTGAACTTTCTTTGGTTGGGAGATTTTTATCATGGATTCAATTTCATTACTTGTGATCGCCCTGTTCATGTTATCTATTTCTTCCTGGTTCAGTCTTGGAAGTTTGCTTTTATAAGCTTTTTATAAGAATTCTTCCATTTCTTCCAGGTTGTCCATTTTATTGGCATATAGTTGCTTGAAGTAGTCTCTTATGATCCTCTGTATTTCTGTGGTTTCAGCTATATCATCTTTTTCATTTCTCATTTTATTGATTTGAGTCCTCTCTTTTTTTCTTGATGAGCCTGTTGTTCAGTGGCAAAGTCATGTCCAGTTCTTTGTGACTCCATTAACTGCAGCACTCCAGGTTTCCCTGTCCTTCACTATCTCCCAGAGTTTGCTCAAACTCATGTTCATTGAGTTGGAGATGACATCTAATCATCTCATCCTTTGTCACCCACTTATTCTCCTGCCCTCATTCTTTCCAAGCATCAGGGTCTTTGATGAGTTTAGGTTTATTAATTTTATCTTTTAGAGATGCAGTTTTTAGTTTCATTCATCTTTTCTATTGTTTTCTTCATTGTTATTTTATTTATTTCTTCTCTGATATTTATGATTTATTTCCTTCCACTAACTTCGTTCTTTATTTGTTCTTTTTAGTTATTTAATTGTAAGTTTAGGTTGATCATTTGAGATTTTTCTTGTTTCTTGAGATAAGATTTTATTGCTGTAAAATTCCCTCTTAAAACTGCTTTTTCTAATGTTTTGGATCATCGTGTACTCATTGTCATCTGTATATAAGTATTGTTTTTTAATTTTATCTTTGATTTCTTCAGTGAGCCCTTGACTATTTAGGAGAATATTGTTGAGCCTCCATGTGTTGAGTTTTAGTTTGTTTGTAATTGATTTTTTAAAAAATATAAATTCATTTATTTTAATTGGAGGCTAATTACTTTACAATATTATATTGGTTTTGTCATACATCAACATGAATCTGCCACAGGTATACACATGTTCCCCCTCTCTCCTCCCTCCCCGTACCATCCCTCTGGGTCATCTCAGTGTACCAGCCCCAAGCATCACAAGGTTTTCATCAGAAAATATGCCTTATATGATTTCAACGTTCTTAAATTTACCAAGACTTGATTTGTGACCAAAGATGTGGTTAGCCTGGAGCAGGTTTAGTGTGCATTTGGAAAAAAAAAAAAAAGTTCAGGTTTTTTTTTTTTTGCTTTCATCTGTAATGTTTTAAAAATATCAGCTAAGTCTGTCTGGTCTAATGTGTCATTTAAGGCTTCTTTTTCTTCTAAAAGCAGATATAAGTGGAATGTTAAAGTTCTCAATTATTTTTGTTGCTTTTCAGATGCTAAACTGTGTCCAGCTCTTTCTGACTCCAAGGACTGTAGCACTCCAAGCTTCCTTGTCCTTTACTATCTGCTAGAGTTTGCTCAAAGTCATGTCCATTGAGTCAATGATGCTATTCAACCACCTCATCCTCTGTCACCCCGCTTTCCTGTGTCTTCAATCTTTCCCAGCATTAGGGTATTTTCCAATAAATTGACTCTTTACATCAGGAGGCTAAAATATTGGAGCTTCAGCTTCAACATCAGTCCTTCCAGTGAATATTCAAGGTTGATTTTATTTAGGATGACTGATTGGATCTCCTTGCTGTCCAAGGGACTGTTAAGTGTCTTCTCCAGGGCAACAGCTCAAAAACATCAATTCTTCAGTTCTCAGCTTTCTTTATGGTCTAACTCTGAGATCTGTACATGACTACTGGAAAAACCATAGCTTTGACTATATGGACCATTGTCAGCAAAGTGACAGCTGTACTTTTTAATATGCTGTTTAAGTTGGTCATAGCTTTTCTTCCTTTAATTTCATGGCTGCAGTCACCATCCACAGTAATTTTGGAGTCCCCCAAAGTAAAGTCTGTCAATGTTTCCTTTTCCCCCTCATCTATTTGCTATGAAGCAATGGGACTGGATGCCATGATCTTCGCTTTTTGAACATTGAATTTCAAGCCGGTTTGTGCACTCTCCTCTTTCACATTCATTAAAGGCTCATTAGTTCCTCTTCACTTTCTGCCATTAGGGTGGTGTCATCTGCATATTTGAGGTTATTGATATTTCTCCCTGCAATCCTGATTCCAGCTTAAGCTTCATCCAGCCTGGCATTTCACATGATGTACTCTGCATAGAAGGTCAATAAGTGGGATGAAGATATACAGCCTTGATGTACTCCTTATCCAATTTGGAACCACTTCATTGTTCCATGATCAGTTATAAGAGCTGCTTCTTGACAGATTTCTCAGGAGGCAGGTAGGGTGGTATGGTAATCCCAACTCTTGAATAATTTTCCACAATTTGTTGTGATCCAGAGTCAGAGGCTTTAGTGTAATCAATGAAGTAGAAGTATATGCTTTTCTGAAATTCCCTTGCTTTTTCTATGATCCAGTGGATGTTGGCGATTTGATCTCTGGTTCCTCTACCTTTTCTTAATGCAGTTATACATCAGGATGTTCTCAGTTCATATACTGTTGAAGCCTAGCTTGGAGAATTTTGAGCATTACCTTGCTAATATGTGAAATGAATGTAAGTGTATGATAATTTGACAATTCTTTGGCATTGAACTTCTTTGGGATTGAAATAAAAACTTACCCTTTTTCAGTCTTGTGGCTACTGCTGGTATATTGAGTGCAGCTCTTTAACAGCATCAACTGTCAATTTCTCCTTTAAAGGTTATTAGTGTTTGCCCTATGTATTGAGGTTCTCCAATGCTGGGTGCAAAAACATTTACAATTTTTATTTTCTTGGATTGATTTCTTGATCATTATGCAGTGTCATTCCTTTTCTCTTTGCAGAGTCTTTATTTTAAAGTCTGTTTGTTCTCTTATGAGTATTGATACCTCAGCTTTTTATTTATTTATTTACTTATTTATTTTCATTTTTGAATGTTGAGTTCTTTTTAAAAATTTATTTAATTGGAGGCTAATTACTTTACAATATTGTATTGGTTTTGCCATACATCAACATGAATCTGCCACAGGTGTACACGTGTTCCCCATCCTGAACCCCCTCCCATCTCCCTCCCTATCCCATCCCTCTGGGTGATCCAAGTGCACCAGCCCTGAGCATCCTATATCATGCATCAAACCTGGACTGGTGATTCATTTCACATATGATAATAGACATATTTCAATGCCATTCTCCCAAATCATCCCACCCTCGCCCTCTCCCACAGAGTCCAAAAGCTTTTTAAAATTTTCCATTTGCATGGAATGTCTTTTCCATTCCTTTGCTTTCAGTTTGAATGTCTTTTTAGGTCTGAAGTTGCTCTTGTATGGACAGTACATATGGATCTTGTTTTTGTAACCATTTATTCTATTTGTGTCTTTTGGATAGGGTACTTAATTTACTTACATTTAACTTAATTAATTATCATTATGTATGTCCTTTAAACCATTTTCTTGTATTGGGTTTGCTTTTGTTGGTATTTTTATTCTCTTGTATTTCCCTCTACAAAGTTCCTTTAGCATTTGTTGTGAAGCTAATTTGGTGAGTCTAAATTCCCTTAGTTTTTGCTTATCTGTAAGGATTTGAATTTCTCTGTTGAATATGAATGAGAATCTCACTGGATATGGTAATTTCAGTTGTAGGTTTCCCCCTTTAATCATTTAAAATATATCCTGCCATTTACTTCTGTCATGCAGATTTTCTGCTGAAAAATCAGCTGATAATCTTATAGGTATCTCTCGTATGGTTTCTATTGCTTTTCCCTTATTGCTTTTACTATTTTTCTTTGTATTTAATTTTTGTGAGTTTGATTAATATGTGTATCAGAATAGCCATCCCTGAGTTGAACATTTGTGGAAGTCTCTGTACTTCCTGGACAAGATTTCCTTTCCCATATTAGGGAAGTTTTCAACTGTAATATCTTCACATATTTTCTCAGACCCATTTTCTTTCTTTCCTTCTTCTGGGATCCTTACAATGCAAATAATTTTGCATTTACTGTCCCAGAGATCTCTGAAATGGTCCTCATTTCTTTTATTCTTTTTCTTTATTCTGTTCTGCAACAATTATTTCCACCATTCTCTCTTCCAGGTAACTTGTCCGTTATTTATTTATTTATTTATTCTGCTACTGATTCTGCACAATGTATTCTTCATTTCAGTTACTGTGTTGTTCATCACTGATTGTTCTTTAATTTCACTATATTTTTCTTTTGTATCTTTTATATTCTCAATCCATCCATTCCTCCATTCTATTTTCAAGTTCTTGGATCATCTTTATGATCATTAATCTAAGTACTTTTTAAGGTAGATGAACTATTTTATTTTTACTTATTTGGTTTTGTGAGTTTTTATCTTGTTCCTTCTGCAACATCTTTCTCTGTCATCTAATGTTGTCTAAATACTGTGTTTATGACCTCTTTTCCACAGGCTGCAGGGTCATAGTTCCTCCTGCTACTGGTGTCTGTCTTGCTTCTGGTGGGTGGGGCTTGCATAGGCTTCCTTGGGGGAGCGATTAGTGCCTGCACTCTGATGGGCACAGTTGAGTTTTTCCCTCTGATGGGTAGGGCTGCATTTGGTGGTGTATTTTGGGGGTGTCTGTGAGTTTAATATGATTTTAAGCAACTTGTTTGTTCATGGGTGGGTCTGTGTTCCTGTATTGCTAGGCGTGTGGTTGAGGTGTACAGCAGCAAACCCAACAGGCAGATGGATGGAGTTAGGTCTTGGTGTCAAGATGGAGAACTCTGGGAGAGCTTACACTGATTAATATTCCCTGGTGCCATGAATTCTCTCTGGGTCCAGCATCCTGGACACAATGCTCTACTCCAGATGCTCAGTGCTCTCACCCCAGAAGCTCAGATCTGACCCTTAGCCTAGGAACAAAGAGCTGAGAAACCATGTGGAGCTGAATAAAAGGAAAACCAAACAAACAACAAACCAACCCCAAGACAAATAGTAAAAACAAACAAACAAAAAATACAGCAACAGCACAAAGAGAAAAGAGACAATTCCTAAAGCCAATGGCAAAAACAAAAGAAGCAAAGAAACAGAAAGCAAAATAAAACTAAAAAAAAAAGATAATAAGAGTAACCAAGATAACAAAAATGAAAACAAACAATAAAAACATAAAAAGCAGAAGCCAAATAAAAAAATCAAGGAAAAATAAAATAAGCATATAAAAATGCTTTTATGAAATGAATTTCCAGTCCAGGTTCAATGCATGATACTGGATGCTTGGGGCTCGTACACTGAGATGACCCAGAGGAATGGTAAGGGGAAGGAGGAAGGATGGGGAACATGTGTATACCTGTGGTGGATTTATGTTGATGTATGGCAAAACCAATACAATATTGTAAAGTAATTAACCTCCAATTAAAACAAATAAATTTATATTAAAAATGCCTTTAAAACGATAAAGATAAAACGAAGAGAAAACAACAACAACAACAACACACAAACCAACAATAGACCTTCAAGTTAGGCTTCAGCAGCACATAAACGGAGAACTTTCAGATGTAAAAGCTGGGTATCTCAGAGGCAGAGGAACCAGAGATCAAATTGGCAACATCTGTTAAATCATGGAGAAAGCAAAGCAATTCAAGAAAAATATCTGTTTGTGCTTCATTGACTATGCTAAAGCCTTTGACTGTGTGGATCGCTAAAAACTGTGGAAAATTCTTAAAGAGATGGGAGTATTATACCACCTCACCTGTCTCCTGAGAAAACTGTATATGGGTCAGGAAGCAACAGTTAGAGCTGGACATGGAACAATGAACAGGTTCAAAACTGGGAAAGAAGTACTTCGGGTTGTATATTGTCTCCCTATTTATTTAATTTATGTGCAAAATACATCATGCCAAATGCCAGGCTGGATGAATCATAAACTGGAATCAAGATTGCCAGGAGAAAACTCAGCAGTCTCAGGTATGCAGATGATACCACTCTGATGGCAGAAAGTGAAGAGGAACTAAAGGGCCTCTTGAAGAGGGCAAATGTTGAGAGAGAAGAAGCTGGCTTGAAACTCAACATTCAAAAAACTAAGATCGTGGCATCCAGTCCCATCACTTCATGGCAAATGGAAAGGTTTAAAGTGGAAACAGTGACAAGTTTTATTTTCTTGAGATCTAAAATCACTGTTGATGATGACTGCAGCTATTGAAAGGTTGTTGTTGAATCACGACGCTGGGATTCTTGGCCCCCGGAGGAGAAGAATTCAATCCGGGGCCAGAGACGAGGCTGGATCGCTCAGAGCTTTTGTGTAACAAAGTTTTATTAAAGTATAAAGGAGATAGAGAAAGCTTCTGACATAGGCATCAGAAGGGGGTAGGAAGAGTACCCCCTGCTAGTCTTTAGCTGGATGTTATATAGTCATCAGCAGTTTGTTAATGAAAGAAAGGAATGTCTCAAAACTTAGAATGGCACCAGGCCCCTCACCCATAAGATGTATTTTGGGATAACTTTGGCTCTGAATGGTTTATCTTGGGCCATAAAATGATTAACTTGAATCTTGAAGAAGGGCAGATCACCATACAAATAGTTTCATTTACATAGATTAGAGGAACAATATCGGAGTATAACATATCGGGTTATCAGGTAGGTCTGAGCCCAAAAGGCGGAACTGACTTGAAGACAGAGCTTGGGGCAAATACATAGTACATTAACATAGCTTAAGATAAACATTTTCATAAGAAAAAGGCAATGGTTAACTTTAAGTGAAACTAGGTGTCATTATAGCAACACAGAATTTTAAGAGAAACCTCCTTTTAAATTTGTATAGAGAAGGAAAAAGTATCGCTAGTTTTGTTTCCTCCTGCCGCTTAAGAGAGATAAAATGTCTGACACTTGCAGGCTATTTCCTCCGTTTGGAGACCCCTGGCCTTCCTGCCTGTTAACCTCTCACTATGAAATTGAAAGAGGCTTGCTCCTTGGAAGGAAAGCTATGACAAACCTACACAATGTATTGAAAATAGGAGACATCACTTTGCCAATAAAGGTCCGTATTGTCAATGCTGTTTTTTTTTTTTTTTTTCCTTTTCCAGTAGTCATGTAGGGATGTGAGAGCTGGTCTATAACAAAGAGTGATTGCTGAGGAATTGATACTTTTGAATTGTGGTGCTGGAGCAGACTCTAGAGAGTCTTGGACAGTTAAGAGGTCAAACGAGTCCATCTTAAAGGAAATCAACCCTGAATATTCATTGGAAAAACTGTTGCAGAAGCTGAAACTTCAGTACTTTGGCCACAAGATGCAAACAGCCAACTGATTGGAAAAGACCCTGATACTGGGAAAGATTGAAGGCAAAAGCAGAAGGAAGCTGCAGAGAATGAGATAGATAGTTACACTGACTCAATTGACATGAATTTGAGCAAACTCTGGGAGACAATGGAGGACAGAGGAGCTTGACAAGCTGTAATCACGAGATTGCAAAGAGTCAGACAGGATTTAGTGATTGAACAACAACAGATGACCTCATTGTTGTTTTCTTTTGAAAATTAAGCATTGTTGTAGACAACATGCATATATGTCACACTGACAATTTGTAGACTTTTAATAGTTAATATTATGCATCAATCGACTGTTTAAGAAAAGTACCAAAGGTAAAACATTATTTCTGAGTATCTGTGTGGATGTTTCTGGATGACAGTATCATTTGTTCAGCCCCCTGAGTAAAAAAGTTTGTTCCCACAAAGCAGATGAGCATCATCTAATTCAGATATTCTTGATAGAATGAAATAGTATTAACAAAATAAAAAAATCTCCTTTTCTTAGATTGGGATATCTATCTTTTCCTACCCTTAAATATAAGTGCTCCATCTTCTCAGGCTGCAGACTCTGGGTCTTAGACCAACAATCCCTCGGATCTCAACCCATTGATGAGACTAGGAGTTACACCCTAAACTCCTCTCATTCTCAGGCAAAAGCCCATTTATCACTGAATTTCACCACCACCATTCTTGGTTACTGCTTGCAGATAGCAGAATGTGGCAGTTTTCTTCCTCCATTGTTGTTCAGACACTCAGTCGTGTCCAACTGCTTGTGACTTCATCGACTGCAGCATGCCAAGCCTCCCTGTCCATCACCATCTCCCGAAGTTTGCTCAACTTCATGTCCATTGCATCCGGTGACGCCATCCAGTTACCTCACTATCTAATGCCCGCTTCTTCTGCCTTCAATCTTTCCCAGCATCAGGGACTTTTCCAAAGAGTCAGTTGTTTGCATCAGATGACCAAAATGATGGAAATCACTAATTTCACTTGGCTTAATAAATATGGAGGGACTCAAATAAACGCTTGTGTGTGTGCTTAGTTGCTCAGTCATGTCTGACTTTGCGACCCCGTGGACTGTAGCCCACAAGGCTCTTCTGTCCATGAGGATTCTTCAGGTAAAAATACTGAAGTGGGTAGCCATTTTCTTTTCCAGGGGATATCTCCAACCCAGGGACTGAAACCAGATCTCCCTCATTGCAGGCAGATTCTTTACTATCTGAGCCACTAGGGAAGCCCAATAAAATAAAAGCTTCAGTTCAGTTCAGTCACTCAGTTGTGTCTGACTCTTTGTGACCCCATGGACTGCCGCATGCCAGATTTCCCTTTTTCATCACCAACTCCTAGAATTTGCTCAAACTCATGTCCGAGTTGGTGATGCCATCCAATCATCTCATCCTCTGTCATCCCCTTCTCCTCATGTCTTAAATCTTTCCCAGCATCAGAGTCTCTTCCAATGAATCAGTTCTTTGCATCAGGTGGCCAAAGTATTGGAGCTTCAGCATCAGTCCTTCCAATGCATATTCAGAACTGATTTCTTTTAGGATGGACTGGTTTGATCTCCTAAAAGTTTAAGGAGACTTAAATATTAGACTGTAGCTGTTAATGACGACCCATTCGTCCACTGTGGGAGGGTCCACAAGACATATATTTTACCAATATTTAGATAAATAATGTTGGGCATGGTGCCCTGCATCCTTGAAGTGTTCTAGTATTGCCCATCTCTATAATTAAGATCTCATAGTGAGGACTGTAGCCACTCAGTTGGAAAATCTAAATGTAGTGGGATTGATTGGGTTACATGGTGGCAGAAGCCAAATGGCTTTTTCACTCAAGTAAGATAGACAAAAGAAGGTATAATTATTTTAGTGGAAAGCAAGTCAAAATAACAATCATAATAGTTGAACTTGCAGAGACACACACACAGCTTTGGCTAGTGTGTTTTTAGAGGTGAAAAACAGGTATTTTATTGAATTCTTCCTTGATCTGTATAAGCAGAACAAGTCTAGGTCAACTGAACAATAGTCTAATGAATTATAAAATTGTGATTCTCAGTCCTTTCAACATTTCTTTGACTTGAGTCAGTTTACTAAACTAAAATCCTTTGAATGAATGGGAGATGAGGTCCCCTCTAGGGAAGACCCTATTACAATAAAAAAAAATTGTTTATCTTTCTTCCAGCCTACCCCCAAAGATGTATTGATTTTTATCAGGATAGTGTACTAGAGAAAAGAAAATAATTAGAACTTTCAAGGGCTGCCGGACACAGTTCTGAAATGATGTGTGTGTGTGTGTGTGTGTGTG
The DNA here is from genome assembly GCA_917880005.1 of Nanger dama. NCBI lineage: Eukaryota > Metazoa > Chordata > Mammalia > Artiodactyla > Bovidae > Nanger > Nanger dama. The sequence goes on along the minus strand of CAKJTW010000044.1, from coordinate 1,218,578 downwards.
TGTGTGTGTGTGTGTGTGTGTGTGTGTTTCCTGGACACCCAACATATAATTGTGACAGACTGGGGGTCAAATAATCATAGGAATTTTAGCAAGTGTTCAACTCAATATGTGTCCAGAAGCTCTCTGAACCCATACTTTTGTTATTTTCCCATTTTTAAAATACATAATGGGGTGGAAATACTTCAGAGCTAGCAGAATCCCCATGTTGATTGTCTGAACTTCATAGTGATTGACAGCTTATGGTGAGCAGTGCCGGTATTTGTGGTCTCTGAGGGAGAAAATTTCACTCTGGGACCCAAAAGGTGCAGTCTCAGTCACTCAGAGTTTTGTATAGCAAGGTTTTATTGGAGTGAAAGGATAGAAAAAATGTCCAGAAAAAGGCTCTGAAAGGGGTAGGAGAGAACCCACCCTTATTAGTTAAGAGGGCATTATATACTTCTCAACTGGGTGCTGAGAATAGATGAAAAAACAAAAACAAAAACAAAAAAGAATCCCTCAAAGTTGTAAGAGTTCCACCAGACTTTCCCAAGGCATACATCCTGAGATAACGTCAGCACAAGATTAGCCAGGAAGAACAGGTTCTGAGCAACGTGCCTCTGGGTGAGATATATTGTTAAGAAACAGGTTTCCAGGCAAGATTTGTCAGTTATAATCATTAACATAGAGTCTAAGAAAAGCATACCCATGAGTAAGATATATTGTGTTGTGTAATCATTAGTTATGGACCTTAAAATGGCTGGGTCCTCAGCAAGATATATTGTTGCAATACCAGTACAGGGCTTAAAAGAAACATGTCCTACATGACTAGGCAAAATAATGGATAAAGGAATGTTTGCCTTCTCCTCCTATAAGGGTCTTGGACTGCCTGCCTAAGCTTTAACTATCTCATGAAGGCTTTTATAGTGGGAAAGGCCAGATGAAAGTCATTACAGCTACCTCTCTAGGAAAAATCCTTGCATTCTAGCATGGATTGCAGAGATCCATGCTACCTTCAAGGAACTGCATGATGAAAGGGTGGTAATTCCCACCAAATCTAAATTCAGCTCTTCCATTTAGACTGTATATCAGACAATTGGGTCTGAGAGAAAGATAGTGGATTTAACCAGTTTTAACCAGATGGTAGATCCTACTCTCATAACTCTCCATAAAGCACACCAAAATGTTTTCTCCTTTCAGTTGACAACACCAGTGAAAGCCTTCACATTTCCACTTAGAGGCATATTAACTCTAGTTATATGTCACCATCTAGTTTTACAGCAATCTTGATCACATTTCCTTTCCAAAATATGTCATTGGTTAATCACATTGAAAACATTCTGTGTCTGGACCTAGTGAGCACACACACACACACAAAAACAACTTCTCTAGAATCATTGATAAGACATTTGTGTGTCAAAGAATATGAAATAAATACAATTAAAATTCAGGACCTATTACTTCAGCAAAATTTCTGAGTCCAGTAATTTACAAATTATCCAGAAACCCCTTCTAAGGTGAAGTATAGGATTTTTCACAGGGTCCTTACTATAACAAAAAGAAGCACAATTTTAGTGGGCCACCTTGCATTTCTGAAACAAAAAAATATTATTCATTTGGGTGTACTTCTTAAATGAGTAATTTATCAAATGACCAGAAAATATGCTAGTTTTGAGTAGGGTCCAAAACAAAAGAAGGCTCTGGAACAGGTCTAGCTTACTGTACAAGCTGTTTTATCACTGGGACATATATTTCAGAAGACCCAGTGATTCTGGAAGCTTCATTTGCAGATATTTTGTTTGGAGCCTTTGGCAGCTGTTATAAGTAAAGCACAAGGCAGTCTTTTTGGATGTTGGTGCAAGGTGCTGCTACAATCCACAAATATCTAGTCTGCTTTCCACAAGTAGAAAGTAGACTTCTCTTGTTATTGAGCCTTGTTGTTGCTCAGCTGTGTTCGATTCTTTGGGAGCCCATGGACTGCTGCCTGCCAGGTTTCCCTGTCCTTCACCATCTCCCAGAGCTTGCTCAAACTCATGTCCATTGAATCAGTAATGCCATCTAACCATCCTGTCCTCTGTCATCCCTTTCCCCTCCTACCTTCAAGCTTCCCCAGCATCAGGGTCTTCTCTAATAAGTTAGCTTTTCACATCAGGTGGCCAAAGCACTGGAGTTTCAGTTTCAGCATCAGTCCTTCCAATGAACACCCAGAACTGATCTCCTTTAAAATGGACTGGTTTCATCTCCTTGCAGTCCAAGGGACTCCCAAGAGTCTTCTCCAACACCACAGTTTAAAAGCATAAGTTTTTCAGTGCTCAGCCTTCTTTGTGGTCCCACTCTCATGCCCACACATGACTTATGGAAAAACTAGAGCTTTGACTATACAGACTTTGGTGGCAAAGTAATGTCTCTGCTTTTTCATACACCATCTACATTTTTCATAGCCTTTCTTCCAAAGAGCAAGTGTCTTTTAATTTCATAGCTGCAGTCACCATCTGCAGTGATTTTGGAGATCAAGAAAATAAAGTCTGTCATTGTTTCCTTCATTTCCCCATCTATTTGCCATGAAGTATTGAGACTGAATGCCATAATCTTAGTTTTCAAATGTTGAGTTTTAAGCCAACTTTTTCACTCTCCTCTTTTACCTTCATCAAAAGGCTCTTTAGTTCCTCTTCTCTTTCTGCCATAAGGGTGGTGTCATCTGCATATCTGAGGTTATTGATATTTCTCCCAGCAATCTTGATTCCAGCTTGTGCTTCATTCAGCCTGGCATTTCTCATGATATACTCTGCATATAAGTTAAATAAGCAGGGTGACAATATACATTCTTGACATACTGAATGCTTGACCATGGGGCACTGAGTTACCATATGACTAGCACTGTTCATCATGAACTGAGTGTTACTCTTCTCATAAAGTTTGGAGTGCACTAAATTACTATATTTAAATAAAAGTGTTACATATGTGATTGGGTAAGGGCATGTCCTGTTGGCACAAGTACATCACATGAAGAAGAGGCCCAAATGTGTATGGTACTTACTCCTGCTACATAATTTACCCTGTCTCAGACTGCAATTATGACCTCTTGGAAAATTTCTTTAGGTCGTTGACAAATAAGGAAAGACACTTTCCTTATTTAATGATGATTCTATACAATATGAAGACCCCAAATTTGGAGAGCTACATCCATACATCCCTTCTCTGGAACTTTTATGAAAGGAGTAAGGAGAAATTCTTTAGTGGGTAGAATTTCAGGCAGTCACTTGAATGTTCACTTTGCTTGGAAAGAGAGATGGCCAGAAGGGCAATTATACGCTGATTCATGTTGCTGTTGTTCAGTTGCTAATTTGTGTCTTTCTCTTTGTGACCCCATGGACTGTAGCACACCAGGCTCCTCTGTCCACTGTCTCCTGGATTTTGGTCAAATTTATGTTCGTTAAGTTGGTGAGGCTATCTAACCATCTCATCTTCTGCCCGTTTCTCATTCTGCCTCAGTCTTTCCCGGCATCAGGGTCTTTTCCAATGACTTGACTCTGGATCAGGTGGCCTAAGTATTGAAGGTTCAGCTTCAGCAACAGTTCTTCCAATGAACAACTAGCATTGATTTCCTTTAGGATTGCCTGGTTTAAATCATGCTGATTCATAATTTATGGCCAAGAGTATGACTTGGTGGTCAGGGACTTGAACATGATTAGAAATTGGTGACCAATGAATTTTGGCAAGAAGTAGGTGACTACAATTCTCTCAGTGAGAAAAATAACAAAATATGTGTGTATGTTGTGTGACCTCAGCAGAGCAGTACTTCAACAATTAAATGGATAGGAGAAATATATATGGATATCAGTCAGCCTTTTTCCAGAACCCCTGTCATTACCCAAAGGACTCATAAACAAAGTAGCAATTATAGTAGGAATGGAGGTTATGTAAGGGCTCAACAATACTAATTTCCACTCATCAAAGTTAAGTTTCCAAAATGACAGCAGCAGGTAGCAATACTTCATTCCTTTAAAGGTTTTCTGACATGTTTAGTCAGATATTGGGTGTCAAGTTGATTACACTGGACTATTTCCATCATTGAACGGCTTGTGCTTTGTCTTTACTGAAATATACACTTCCTCTGAATATAGGCTTGCCATCCCTTCATGCAGTGCTTCAAATAAAACAACCATTTATGCACTTATAGCATGCCTTATCTGTTGTCATGATACTCTGCATAGCATTGTTTCTAATCAAGAAACTCACTTCTAATCAAAACAAGTGCAGCAATAGGTCAATGCACATCGAATTTTCTGGTCATAACATGTTCCCCACCATTCTGAAGCAGTTGATTGATAGAATGGTAGATAGGCCTTTAGAAGATTCAACTACTTAGTCAATTAGGTAGGCAAAGGTTGCAGAGCTATAGTAAGGTTCTCTAGGCAGTTGTACATGCTCTGAATCAGTTTCCAACATATGGTGCTGTTTCTCTTATATCCAGGACAACAGGTCTAGGAATCTGACATGGAAATGATACTAGCACAATATTTTCTTCCTGTTCCTCAAATTTGTGCTCTGCTCCCTAGAGATCAAAGCTTCAGAAGATGGAATACTTCCATCAGGAGACAAAACAATGATTCATCTGAATGGAAGTTGGATGGAAGTGATTCATTTGAATGGGAACCCACCTAGCCACAGTGGGCTCCTCATACTTCTGAATTAACAAGCAGGAAGGGGATTTGTGTACTGGCTAGGGTGATTTATTCTGATTACTGCCAGAGAAAGCCCTAAACTAAATAATAGGTTAGTAAAAACAGACTTATTTGAACTATAGGATAAGAGAGTTCTCAGTATTGAACCAAGTTAAATTCTGAGGATATAATTGTGCAAGGAGGAATTCATAGAAAAGAAGCTGGAAGGAGTAGCAGAAGAAAAATTACTAGGAAAACTCATGGGATGTAAGGGGATTTTGGTTAGTTTAATTCTTGATCAAGTCATGTTAGGTTTCCCAGACATCACCTCGTAGATGGTGCAGTAGGAGAAATCTTATTAGATACAGAAATCTGATTAGATATATGGAGGATTAGAGACACTTGCTAAATTGACGTAGCAGAGTTCTAGCTAAGGATGTTACAAGGGAGTGCACAGATAGTCCTTGAACAATTTTCAGGAGGCTGCTTCATATTGTATGTTCATAATCTGTGGCTTAGATGGTAAAGCGCCTGCTTGCAGTACAGGAGACCCGGGTTCAATCTCTGGGTTGGGAAGATCCCCTGGAGAAGGAAATGGCAACCCACTCCAGTACTCTTGCCTGGGAAATTCCATGGACTGAGGAGCCTGGTAGGCTACAGTCCATACATAGGGTCGCAAAGAGTCAGACATAAGAGCGACTTTATTTTACTTTTTATCAGAAGGATATTAGAAAACTACTACATGACAGAAGTAAGAAAAGTATGTTTGGAATGCAGACAATACATTTACTATATTACTCCCTGTGATTAAGGTCAATGTAAGATATAACTCTATCCAAGCAGAACTAGTAATGAACCACAGTATTCAGAAATCAAACTTTGTATCACACTACAAGGTAAACAACTATGACTGAGATGTTTTCTAAGGTAAAAGGAATATAGAATCTGTAGTAGAAGATTGTTATAAATGACAGTGATCTGAAAGGTTACTAGTTTTAACTGGGGACTAGAACAAGAGAAAGCTCTGCAGAAGACCCAGGGTGGCATGCAAGCTATTCTGTCATGCAGGCCATTTATTTCAGCAGGCCCAGTGGTTCTAGGACTTCCCTGGTGGCTCAGATGGTAAAGCATCTGTTTACAATGTGGGAGGCTTGGATTCCATCCCTGGGTCATGAAGATCCTCTGGAGAAGGAAATGGCAACCCACTCCAGTATTCTTGCTGGAAAATCCCATGGATGGAGGAACCTGGTAGTCACAGTCCATGGGGTCACAAAGAGTCAGACACAACTGAGCCACTTCACAATGGTTCTAGAAGTTTCATTGACATTTTATTTTTTAGAGCTTTTTTTTACTCCACGTATGTTTTAAGTTTTGGAAAAGACACTGATCTCATCTACAAATATTTAATTAAGAGAAATAACTTTTTTATTTTTTTCTTTATATTCATTTCCATATGAATATCATAGACTCGATGGATGTGAGTCTGAGTGAACTCCGAGAGATGGTGATGAACAGGGAGGCCTGGCATGCTGCAATTCATGGGGTGGCAAAGAGTCAGACACGACTGAGCGACTGAACTGGAACTGGATGGTTTATCGTTGTTGCTGTTGTTCAGTCACTAAGTCATGTCCAGCTCTTTGTGACGCCATGAAGTACAGCACACCAGGCTTTCCTGTCCTTCATCATCTCTCTGAGTTTGCTCAAACTCATGTCCATTGGGTTGGTGAAATGCCACCCAATCATCCAATCTTCTGTCATCCCCTTCTCCTCTTGCCGTCGATCTTTCCTAGCATCAGGTTCTTTTCCAATGAGTTGGCTCTTTGAATCAGGTGATCAAATTATTGAAGCTTCAACTTCAGCATTAGTTCTTCCAATGAATATCCAGGGTTGATTTTCTTTAGGATTGACTGGTCTGATCTCCTTTATATCCAAGGGACTGTTAAGAGTCTTCTCCAATACCACAATTCAAAAGCATCAGTTCTTTGGTGCTCAGCCTTCTTTATGGTCTAACTTTCACATTTGTATATGACTATTGGAAAAATCATAGCTGTGACTATATGGACTTTTGTTAGTAAAGTCATGCATTTTAATGTTCTGCCTAGGTTAATTATAAGACATTTATATATAATGTCCTATGTTACACAATGTCCTGGTTTATCCATTCCATTTAAAAACGTTTACATCTGTTAATCTCCAAGACCTAATCCACCTTATTCTTACACCACCCTGTTTCCCCCATGGCAACCACATGTCTCTTATTTATACCATTGAGTTCATTTCTGTTTCAAAAGTAAGGATATTTGTGTCATATTTTAGATTCCACATATAAGTGACTTCATAAGGTATTTGTCTTTTCCTTTGTGACTGACTTCACTTAACATGACAGTTTCTAGGTTACTGCAAATGGCATTATTTAATTCTTTTTTATGGCTGAGTAGTATTCCATCATGTGTTTGTATATATTTATATGCCACATTTTATTTATCCATTCATTTGTTGATGGACATTTACATTGCCTCCATGTCTTGGCTATTCTAATAATCCTGCTGTGAACATAGTGTGCATACATCTTTTGAATGATAGTTTTGTCCATATATATGCCCAAAATTGGGATTGCTGGATCATATGGCAGCTCTATTTTTAGTTTTTAAAGGAATTTCCATACTGTTCTTCCATAGTGGCTACACCAATTTACAATTCAGTTCAGTTCAGTTGCTCAGTCGTGTCCGACTCTTTGCGACCCCATGAATCGCAGCACGCCAGGCCTCCTTGTCCATTACCAACTCCCGGAGTTCATTCAGACTCACGTCCATCGAGTCAGTGATGCCATCCAGCCTACACAATTACAATTTCCATGAACTCTGTAGGAGGCTTCTCTTTCTTCCAACTCTCTCCAGCATTTATTGTTTATAAATTTTTAATGATGGCCATTCTGACTGGTATGTAGTGATACATCATTTTAATCATGATTTTCATTTCTCTAATAATTAGACATGTTGAACAGAGAGAAACAATCCTTACACTGTTACTGGGCCTACCAGGAATTGAATGCTTGACCATGAGCAATCAAATTACCATGCAACTGGAGTTCCCCATCATGAGCTGAATGTTATATGAGTGACCAAGTCATTAAGTTGGGAGCACACTAAAATCATACGTCATGTAAAAATGTGGTACACGTGATCAGGTCAGGGTATGTATTGAGAACACAAGTAATTCCATGAAATGGACTAAGTGCTTAAAGTTTTTAATCTGGCTACACATCATTTTATCTCTCCCAATTTATATCTGTCTCATAATGGAGGGTAACTCTGATCAGTTGACAGAGAGTGAAAAGATATGCAACAGGTCTGCAGATAGTCCTGTACCACATGTAAACAGCACTCAGAAGTGGAGAGCTGTAGCACCTAGGCCCATTTCTGGGACATCATGAAGAACAGCAGTAAAAGGAAGTCTTCCTGGGAGAGAAATGTAGGCAGGACACTTGATCATTCTTTTTCCTGGGATATAAAAATGCCCATATATTCAATTATATATGGATTCATGGGCTATAGCCAATGGTATGTCTTGATAGGATCTTGAAAGAACCATGGTTGTAAAATTGGTGACAATAAAATTAGAGGAAGAGGCTTGTGGATAGATTACTCTTAGTTGACAAAAATAATCTAAAGATATTTGTGTCCATGTGAATTGTCACTAAAGAGTGACCTCTGGAGAGAAGGATTTCAATAATCATTTGGAAAATGGTGAAATTAAGCAGGGCACTGTGAAGCCTTGCTGGGGGTAGAACTCCTGTGTCTCCTGCCTCTAGAAATGTTTTAACCTCCTAGGCCTTCCCTAAGTTCCAAAGAGCAAATATAATCAGAGAATGAGAAAATGCAGAAAGAAAGGAAAACAGTAAAGCAAGGCAAAATAATAATATTTTAGCTGTAAAACAAAATCAAAGATCTTTAATTCCTCCTCAAGGTTTACAGATAATGTCCTGAGCCATATTCTTGTGTTGTTTTGCATATAGTAAAGCCTTCACGACATGGATGAAGTTAATTGCATGCTGACCAAAGCAGGTAGACTCCAGACTGGTTGGAATCAGAAGGTTGATGATGCTGACTCTTGAAATATCACCCAGTTATCTCACCACCAACCAATCAGAAGAATGTTCATGAGCTGATCACAAATCCTGCAGTCTTCTCCTTCATTTTAATTTTTAACAATTCCCTGAAAGCCATGGGGAAGTTCAGGTATTTTGAGCATGAGCTGACCATTTTTCTTTCTCAGCCTCACACTGAGTACCTTGCAATAAATTCTGTACTTTTTCTTTACTACAATCCAATGTCAGTAAATTGTGTGTGCATGTGTGTGTGTTGGCACATGTATGAATGACCCAAGTTTAATTCTGTAACAATGGTGACAAAGGTTGTTTCTCACTTTGTTACCCCTCAGAAGAAATTGTGTGTGCATGCTCAGTTGTGTCCAACTCTTTATCACCCCATGGACTGTAGCCTTCCAGGTTCCTATGTCCATGGGGATTCTACAGGCAAGAGTATTGGAGTGAGTTGCCATTTCCTCTTCCAGGGGGTCTTCTCAGCCCAGGGATTGAACCGATGTCTCCTGAGGTTCTTGCATTGGCAGATAGACAGTTTAATCCCTGAGCCACATGGGAAGTAAGAAGAAGGGTAACAACTACCTAAGAACAAGATATCACTGGGATAATTTAATATAGTGATAAATCTGAGGCACTCTTTTGCTCCACAGAAACGAAGACAGACTCTACATGTCTTGGTCTACACAATGACCATTCTGCTCCTACCCCATCCAAGCACAGCACACGAGGAGGTGTCTACTGAACCTCCAGTTTCTCTGTTAAGAAAAGAGAACCCCAAGTCATGTCACACCTCCCCAGCATTGTGGGTCACCTTATGGGATCCTCTACTCTGATCGTGCAACATAGGGATTGCAGGGAAATCCATGGGGCTCAAGTATTGGAAATCTGACTGTGAAGGAAAAGAGGGTAAGGGATTGAAACAGCCAGCACACAGTTGTTGCCAGACTGAATTCACACCATCCATGTCCAAGTAGTAATCCCAATGTGTGGCTTTGCTCATCTGCAGAAGCAAATCAGGGGAATACTCTGACCAGGGAACTTAGCAGGCTGCAGATCTGCCTGATTCAGATCAAATGAGTTTTACCAGCCTTAGAGCTTCACTTGTACATGTCCAGGAAAGGAGCTAAATCACAGCCCAACCACTGTTTGAGATTATTTTCTAGCCTCATCTAACAAAAAGGGCTAGTGACAACTCTTGGGAGAAATATGGCTCCATGGTGGTCAGGTCAAGAGGTGGGTGGGCAGGGTTTACTGCCCCAGAGCAAAAGCCAGTAATGAGTATGAAGCTTGAAATAGGTAGTGAGATGAATTCATAGCCAAGGCTGAGGGGAACTGCGTTTCTCCTAACTAGATAGCTTAATTGGGAAAATGAGAGTAGATAAGGCAGCCTCTCCTCCTGCCCAAGCAAGGAAGTTGCAACATAGCCTGTGGAGAGTGTCTTTTTGCCCCATATGACCAACAGGGCTGGTAACAAGTCTTGAAAGCTGTGCAGCCTTGAGGCACTCAACCAAAGAGGAGAGCAGGTGGGGCCTATAGTTTACAGAGAGAAAAACCACTGTTCTGTTTGATCAAGAAACTTGGGGAGGAAGATTGCTTTAGTTAAGGTAACATAGAGCCTAGATTTGGAGCTGCTTCTCCCCCTTGCCAGGCAGTGACTAATTTATAGACCTGCTCATTTTAGAATACAGCCTTCAGCCTCTCTGATGAGAGAATTTAAACAGAGAACAAGGGAAGCTGCTGAATATATTCAACATCCTTCCACATGGTGCTATTTGGACATGGACTTTCCCACTCGGCAGAGTAAAACCATCAGCCTCACCTCACTGAGACATTCAGTGCACACTCTGATCTGATTTGAGTCCTCAGATAATAATCTGTACAGGGCCTGGGTTTTGTCCTGCTGTCCTGCCAGAGCAAGGAAGCTAATTTGTAACTTGTTTCACTACTGAATATAGTATCAAGTCCTGGCCAGTAAGCCTTACCAAAGAATCCAGCAATGAAGATCTATCCTACAGCCTTACTTGGGTACAGAACCAAGCTGGCCAGTCATATCCAACTGTTCTCATTCAGTGACACATCCCCATCCCCGTCCTCAGAGCTTTGCTTCATCCTCAAATACGACATAATTGCAAGCCTCACCTGCCCATGACATTACCAACAGACACATATAAAAACCCAGACTGAGCTGACTGATGAAGCAATGTCTCTGTCAAAGCAAATCTGTAAGGCCTAGAAGAGGACCTTGATTACTCAAATGCACAGATACAATGTATGAAATCAAGAATCATGAAGAATCAGATAAATATGACATACCAAGGGAAACTAGTAAAGCTCTAATAACTGAACATAAGGAAATGGAAAACATTAACTGTTAGATAAATAATTCAGAATAACCTTCTTAAGGAAGCTTAGTGAACTATAAGAAAACACATAAAACTAAATGAAATTAGAAAAGAAATAATTAACAAAATGAGAAGTCCAACAAAGAAATAGCAACCATCAAAAGAAAACAAAACAAACCCTAAAATTAAAACTATGAACCAGAGGGATGGTATGGGGAAGGAGGTGGGAAGGCGGTTCAGGATGGGGAACACGAGTACACCGTGGCGGATTCATGTTGATGTATGGGAAAACCAATACAATATTGTAAAGTAATTAGCCTCTAATTAAAATAAATAAATTTAAATTTAAAAAATAATAATAACTGAAGAATTCAATAAAGAGTTTCAAAAGCAGACTCATGAAGAATCAGCAACCTGGAGGGTAGGACACTGGAAATTATCCAGTCAGAAAAGCAAAAAAAAAAAAAAAAGAATAAAAATGAAAGACAAAAGCCTACAGAAATTATGGGTCATGATGAAAAGAAATGGTATTTGCATTTTAGGAATTATAGAAAGAGAAGATAAAGAGATAGCAAAAGTATACTTAATGCAGCAATGGCTGAAATTTTCCCCAAACTGGAGAGATAAATGAATATCCAGACTCATGAGGCTCAAAGGATCTCAAACACGGCTACCCTGAGATACATTATAATTAAACTATCAAATGTAAAGGACAAAAACAAAACAAAACAAAAGCAACAAGAGAAAAGGGAGAATCCCCTTCCCTTACTGGCAGGGAGATTAGTTGGGACAGCAGGAGAGCTTTGGGGGGCTAGAGAACATAGCAACCAGTCTTGTGCAGGCAGGCAGGACAGAGTAAGAACTACACAAATGGTCCACGCCACAGCCCTGCAGGTCCCAGCTTGAGACAGGGGTCCACCCATGCACATGGGGGCTGGGGGGCTGTAATGTGGAGACTGGAGAGCAGGACCATGAAGGGGACTACAGTTGGCTGAGAGTCCCTTGGACTGCAAGCAGATCCAACCAGTCCATTCTGAAGGAGATCAACCCTGGGATTTCTTTGGAAGGAATGATGCTAAAGCTGAAACTCCAGTACTTTGGCCACCTCATGCGAAGAGCTGACTCACTGGAAAAGACTCTGATGCTGGGAGGGATTGGGGGCAGGAGGAGAAGGGGACAACCGAGGATGAGATGGCTGGATGGCATCACTGACTCGATGGACCTGAGTTGAGTGAACTCCGAGAGATGGTGATGAACAGGGAGGCCTGGCATGCTGTGATTCATGGGGTCGCAAAGAGTTGGACACGACTGAGTGACTGAACTGAACTGACAATTGGCTGTGAGGAGACAGCCTGAGGGGATGGGAGTAAGGAGTTCTGCAATCAGGAGTGCTCATAGAGGAAGCTCAGACTGCCATAAAAGCCAAGTGGTATTGTTGGGTGACACACAAAGGGCAGGGCTGCCATTGTGACTTCTCCACATGGACCAGCCTCTGCCACCACAGGCACACAGAGGGCCCCAACTGGACTCAGCTTGCACACCCTCACCATCAACACCACTGTCCAGCCCCCCACACCACCTGAGCACTTACCCTTATCACTGCCTCTCCACTTTCTTGCCTAACAGGCTTGTGTGTTTTAGGAATGTCTGGAGCAGACTCTGCTGTGAGGACCACACATAGAAGTGGGGCTGAAAACACAGTTGAGCCCCTGAGGCCATGTGACTAAGGAAAAAGAGCTAAAATACCTCCTCATAGTTGCACAAACTGCAGAGTTAGCCCTCTGCTGATGGCTTCTTTAATTCAGTGTCTTCCAAACATCCAAAAGAACAACAAGTGCTCCTAGAGCTGAGACAGCTCTGGGTTTAGCAGCAGTGAACTTTGCGGTGGGGCCTGGGCCAGAGAAAGAGCTGCCTCCATAGTTCTACAGCATGTCTAGGTGTACAACTATTGCAGTGCTGGAACTCAGCCCCAGCGGGTCTGTGCTGGTGGCCTGATGAAAACAATGCCAGAAAGTCATGGGGTAAACTGCCCGCACACTCACAGTTAAGGTGGAGCCAAGACAGAAGTGCCAACAGCCATACACTTTGTGAGGCTGCAGAAGTGGCAAAAAGGGATATAACAGAACACATTCACAGATGAATAGCCCCTAAGGAGACATACTTCGCGGCTTCTCTCCCAGTGGGAGTGCTTCAATCCTGCCTTCCTTGCACTGCAGATGAGAAACAGGGCTAAAAAACAGACCTGGTGACTTTTACTCGATCACTGAGGGAGCTGATCCTACCCTTGACAAGGCAGTGACAACCACAGAGCAAAGCGGGGGCTCCACTCAAAATCCTAGGCATGCTCTGCTCACCACGACACCAGTCAAAAATCCTAATGAGGCAATAACACCACAAACCTCTAGACCAAATCTACACAGCAGAGAGCAGAAACCAAAAGCAAGAGGATCTACAATCCTGCAGTCGGCAGATAGGAGACCACAGAAAGTAAGACAAAATGAGATGACAGCGAGATAAGTTGCAGATGAAGGAGTAAGATTAAAAACCTACAAGTGCAGCTAAATGAAGAGAAGATAGACAGTCTACCTGAAAAGGAATTCAAAGTAGTAATAATAAAGATGAGCCAAGATCTCAGAAAAAGAACAGAAGGCACAAATAGAGAAGATGCAAGAAATGCATAACAAAGAATTAGACAAACTTAGGAACAAATTGTGATGAACAGTACAATAACTGAAATGTAAAATACACTAGAAGGGATCAATAGCAGTATAACTCCGGCAGAAAAACGGATAAATGACCTGGAGGCCAGGATGGTGGTGACTGCTTCTGTGTAATGGAATAAAGAAAAGAAAAAATGAAAAGAAATGAGGACAATTTAAGAGACTACTGGGACAGCATTAAATTCATCAACATTTAAATTATAGGGGTCCCAGAAGAAGAAAAATAGAGAAAGGGCCTGAGAAAATATTTGAAGAGATTATAGTTGATAACTTCCATAACATGGGAAAGGAAATAGTCACCCAAGTTCAGGAAGCCCAAGAGTCTATTTCAGGATAAATCCAAGGAGGAACATGTCAGTGCATGTATTAATCAAACTAACCAAACTTAAACATAAGGGAAAAAAATTAAAACCAACAAGGGAAAAAGCAATAAATAACATACAAACGAGTCCCCATAAGTTTATCAGCTGATCTTTCAGCAGAATCTCTGCGGGTCAGAAGGGAATGGCATAATATATTTAAAGTGATTCATGCCAGTGTATGGCAAAACCAATACAGTATTGTAAAATAGAATAAAGTAAAAATAAAATTAAAAAAAAGAAAGGGGAAAATGTAAAAGCAAGAATAATCTACCCAGAAAGAGTCTCATTCAGAACTAAAAGAGAAAACAAAAATCGTACAAAGCAAAAGCTAAAAGAATTCAGCACCACAAAACCAACATTACAACAAATGCTAAAGGAAATGTTCTAGGCAGGGGAAATGAGAAATACAAGCAAACAAACAAGAAACTACAACAGATAGAAACACAGAAAAGAAACAGCTACACAAACATAACACTAATGATGGTCATCAAACCACAAGAGAAGAAAGTAAAAGAGAAATGTACGAAAAAAGGCCTACAAATTTAAAACCAAACCATCAAGAAAATGGCAGAAGGAAGATACATGTCAATAACTATCTTAAATATAAGTAGATTCAGTGCTCCAAGTAAAAGATATAGGCTGGCTGAATGGATAGAAAAATAAGATTGTATATACGCTCCTGAAAAGAGACTTACTTCTGACCTAATGACACATGACAACTGAAAGTGAGGGGATGAAAAAGATATTCCATGCAAATGGAAACCAAAGTAACTCTGGAGCAGCATGCAGAATTCCAAAGAATAGCAAGAAGAGATAAGAAAGCCTTCTTCAGTGATCAATGCAAAGAAATAGAGGAAAACAAAAGAATGGGAAAGACTAGAGATCTCTTCAAGAAAATTAGAGATACTAAGAGAACATTTCATGCAAAGATGGGCTCGATAAAGGACAGAAATTGCATGGACCTAACAGAAGCAGAAGATATTAAGAAGAGGTGGCAAGAATACATGGAAGAACTGTACAAAAAGATCTCCATGATCCAGATAATCATGATGATGTGCTCACTAATCTAGAGTCAGACATCTTGGAATGTGAAGTCAAGTGGGCCTTAGAAAGCATCACAACATAGCTAGTGGAGGTGATGGAATTCCAGTGGAGCTGTTTCAAATCCTGAAAGATGATGCTGTGAAAGTGCTGCACTCAATATTGCCAGCAAATTTGGAAAACTCAGCAGTGACCACAGGACTGGAAAACGTCAGTTTTCATTGCAATCCCAAAGAAAGGCAATGCCAAAGAATGCTCAAACTACAGCACAATTGCACTCATCTCACATGCTAGTAAAGTAATACTCAAAATTCTCCAAGCCAGGCTTCAGCAATACGTGAACCGTGAACTCCTTGATGTTCAAGCTGGTTTTAGAAAAGGCAGAGGAACCAGAGATCAAATTGCCAATATCCGCTGGATCATGGAAAAGGCAAGCTTTATTGCCTCTGCCAAAGCCTTTGACTGTGTGGATCACAATAAACTGTGGAAAATTCTGAAAGAGATGGGAATACCAGACCACCTAACCTATCTCTTGAGAAATCTGTATGCAGGTCAGGAAGCAACAGTTAGAACTGGACATGGAACAACAGATTGGTTCCAAACAGAAAGAGGAGTACGTCAAGGCTGTATATTGTCACCCTGCTTATTTAACTTCTATGCAGAGTACATCATGAGAAACGCTGGACTGGAAGAAACACAAGCTGGAATCAAGATTGCCAGGAGAAATATCAATAACCTCATATATGCAGATGACACCACCCTTATGGTAGAAAGTGAAGAGGAGCTAAAAAGCCTCTTGATGAAGGTGAAAGAGGAGAGCGAAAAAGTTGGCTTAAAGCTCAACATTCGGAAAACGAAGATCATGGCATCCGGTCCCATCACTTCATGGGAAATAGATGGGGAAACAGTGGAAACAGTGTCAGAGTTTATTGTTTTGGGCTCCAGAATCACTGCAGATGGTGATTGCAGCCATGAAATTAGAAGACGCTTACTCCTTGGAAGAAAAGTTATGACCAACCTAGACAGTATATTGAAAAGCAGAGACATTAGTTTGCCAACAAAGGTCTGTCTAGTCAGGGCTATGGTTTTTCCTGTGGTCATGTATGGATGTGAGAGTTGGACTGTGAAGAAGGCTGAGTGCCGAAGAATTGATGCTTTTGAACTGTGGTGTTGGAGAAGACTCTTGAGAGTCCCTTGGACTGCGAGGAGATCCAACCAGTCCATTGTGAAGGAGATCAACCCTGGGATTTCTTTTGAAGGAATGATGCTAAAGCTGAAACTCCGGTACTCTGGCCACCTCATGAGAAGAATTGACTCATTGGAAAAGACTGATGCTGGGAAGGATAGGGGGAAGGAGGAGAAGGGGAAAACCGAGGATGAGATGGCTGGATGGCATCACGGACTCGATGGATGTGAGTCTGAGTGAACCTCTGGAGATGGTGATGAACAGGGAGGCCTAAGATGTATTTTGGGATAACTTTGGCTCTAAATGGTTTATCTTGGGCCATAAAATGATTAACTTGAATCTTGAAGAAGGGCAGATCACCATACAAATAGTTTCATTTACATAGATTAGAGGAACAATATCGGAGTATAACATATTGGTTTATCAGGTAGGTCTGAGCCCAAAAGGCGGAACTGACTTGAAGACAGAGCTTGGGGCAAATACATAGTATATTAACATAGCTTAAGATAAACATTTCCATTAAAAAAGGCAATGGTTAACTTTAAGTGAAACTAGGTGTCATTATAGTAACACAAATTTTTAAGAGAAACCTCCTTTTAAATTTGTATAGAGAAGGAAAAAGTATCGCTAGTTTTGTTTCCTCCTGCCACTTAAAAGAGATAAAATGTCTGACACTTACAGGCTATTTCCTCCGTTTAGAGACCCCTGGCCTTCCTGCCTGTTAACCTCTCATCATGAGGTCACAAAGAGTCGGACACAACTGAGCGACTGAACTGAAGTGAACTGAACTGGTGTAGCAGTATTCATATTTAACAGAATAGGCTTTAAACTAAAGACTGTTATAAGAGAAAAGGAATGGCATTATATAATGATCAAGGTATCAATCCAAGAAGTTATAACTATTTAAAATATATGTAGGAAAACCTCAATATACAAGGTAAACACTGACAGCCATAAAAGGACCCTAACACAATAATATTGGGGAGTTTGAACACTCACTTACACCAATGAAGAGATCATCCAAATAGAAAATTAATAAGGAAACACAAACCTTAAATGACATATTAGACCAAAGAGCCTTAATTCATATTCGTAGGACAGTCCATCTTAAAGCAGCAGAATACACTTTCTTAACTGCACATGGAACATTCTTCAGGACAGATCACACTCTGGGTTACAAATTTAAGAAAACTGGAATCATATTGACCATCTTTTTTGACCACAGTGCTATAAGATTAGAAATCACTTACAAGAGAAAAACTGTAAGAAAACACAAACATATGGAGATTAAATAATATGTTATTAAATAACCAATGGATTATTGGTTATTTCTTCTTCCTGAAAAAAATAAAAGAGGAAATTTAAAAATACCTTGAGACAAATGACAAGAAAAACACAATGATCCAAATCCTATGGAATGAAGCAAAAACCGTTCTAAGAAGGAAGTTTTTAACAGTAAATTCTTACCTTAAGAAACAAGTCAAATAAACATTGTAAACTTATATCTAAAGCAACTAGAAAAAGAACAAACAAAACCCTAAGTTAGTAGAAGGAAAGATATCATAAAGATCAGAGCAGATATAAATGAAATAGAGATGAAGAAAACAATACCAAAGAACAAAGAAAGTAAAAGCTTGTTTCCTGCAAAGATAAACAAATTGATATACTTTAGCCAGACTCAACAAGAAAAACAAAGGAGAAGACTCAAATCATTAAAATTAGAAATGAAAAAACAGAAGTTATAACACATGCCACAGAAATTGAAAGGATCATAAGAGACTACTACATGACACTACACATTAATAAAATGGACACCCTGGAAGAAGTGGACAAATTCTTAGAAAAGTACAACCTTCCAAGACTGAACCAGGAGGTAACAGAAAATATGAATAGACTAATTTTAAGTACTGAAATGGAAGCTGTGATTCAAAAACTCCCAACAGACAAAAGTCCAGGACCATATGACTTCACAGATGAATTCTACCAAATATTTACTGAGAGGTTAAAACCTACATTTTTGAAACTCCCAAAAACATGCAGAGGAAAGGACACTCCCAAGCTCATTTTTCAAGGGCAACATCACCCTGACACCCAAACAAGACAAAGATAACACAAAAATGATTACAGGCCAATATCACTGATGAACATAGACC
Organism: Nanger dama; assembly: GCA_917880005.1. Taxonomy (NCBI): domain Eukaryota; kingdom Metazoa; phylum Chordata; class Mammalia; order Artiodactyla; family Bovidae; genus Nanger; species Nanger dama. The sequence continues at coordinate 1,200,032 of CAKJTW010000044.1, read as the reverse complement.
TCAATATTCTCAACAAAATACTAGCAAACTGAATCTACCAACACACTCATGTGCCATGATAAAGTGGAATTTATCCTAGGGATGGAAGGATTTTTCAATATCTGGAAATCAATCAATGTGGTTGAGGTTATTTTCTTTTCTTTTTTTTAGTCATTTGTCATTTATTTTTCTTTCACTATAAAAGCCTGGAGTTAATATCTGCTGAATATTATAAACAGGGATCCAGTTGTCTGTCTTCTTAACTTATTACATAACTTAGCCCATTACTTTTATCTTTTTTATTATTTATTTATTTATTTTTAAATTTTATTTTTACTTTATTCTACGTTACAATACTGTTGGTTTTGCCATACATTGACATGAATCAGCCACAGGTGTACACGAGCTTCCAATCCCGAAGCCCCTCCCACCTCCCACCCCATATCATCTCTCTGGATCATCCCCGTGCACCAGCCCCAGGCATCCTGTATCCTGTATCGAACATAGACTGGCCGCTTCATTTCTTACATGATAGTATACATGTTTCAATGCCATTTTCCCAAATCATCCCACCTTCTCACTCTCCCTCAGAGGTCAAAAGTCCATTCTATACCTCTGTGTCTCTTTTGTTGTCTCACATACAGGGTCATCATTACTATCTTTCTAAATGAGGTTATTTTCATCAACAAATTGAGAATAAAAACCATATGATTTCCTCAATAGATACAGAAAAAGTATTTGAAAAAAATTCAGCACCCATTTATGACAAAAAATTTTCAGATAGTGAACATAAAGATAGTGAATAATAAAGACTATATATGACAAACTCACAGGAAACATCATTTTCAAAAGTGAAAAACTGAAAGGATTTCCTCTGAAATTAGGAACAATAAAAACAAAGATATCCACTCTTGCCATTTTTATTCAATATAGTTTTGGAAGTCTTAGCTGCAGCAATTGAAGAAGAAAAAGAAATAATAACACAAATCTCAATTGAAAAAGAAAAAGTGAAACTGTCACTGCTTGCAGAGGACATGATACTGTACATTAAAAAAATATCCTAAAGAGGCTATCAAAAAATTATAAGAGCTCAGCAATGAATTGGTAAAGTTGTTGGATATGAAATCAATACACAGAAATATATAGCATTCCTATACAATAGCAATGATAGGTCAGAAAGAGAAATTAAGGAAACAATCCCTGAAGAGACCTTCAAGATAGCGGAGGAGTCATGGTGATCACCTTCCGCCACACAAATACAACAAAATATATGTACATGTGGAACAATACCTACTGAATGCTGGTAGAAGACCTCAGACTTCCAAAAGGGCAAGCTAATCTCCAGTATAAATAAGAAAAAAAAATAGACAAAGGAATTGGGACAGGACCCGTACCTCTGGAACAAACTGTGAGGGAGAAAAAGTTTCTGAACACTAGAACACCCCACTCAATGGTGGGAACAGGAAGGGCCATCTAGAGGCTCCCCAGACAATGACACTTGTCTGCATGCCCATTGGCATGGGTGTGCTATGGGTGCTGAGGCTCAAGCTTTGGAGAAAACCAGGGTTGACTGATATAAAGACTGTTTGAGGGGACACAGCTGAATCAGTCCAGGAAGAACTCTGAGCTTGTCAGAGAGACTAGAGATCTTTGTTTCAGCATGGTGAGGGGAGGCACAGGCCAAGAAAGGAGTTTCTAACACCATGTGCTCACAGCTGGCAAGGCACTGCCTATGTGAGCTCCAGAGGTGGTGCAAGTCTCAGCTGCTATCTCTAGCCACAGAGGTGGGTGATATGGCTGCTACCACTGCCACCAAGCTGAGCAAGTGCAGGTCACTGTGCATGGCGTCCAGGGGAATCTGTGCAGCCTGGCACTGCAATCAAGGGCCAACTCCTATGGGAAAATGCACAGTTGCCTCAGGCTGTAGCAACTTCCTTTCCAGCCTCTGTGGCTGCAGGAACTCCTTACACATTCCAATTGTGTGAGGAACAACTCCTCAGACATCCCTACCTCTCCCCAGGCTGAGTGAGCAAGCTTAGCCTATGCTTTCACCACCACCTGTCTGGGCAGGGAACAGGTGCAGGAGGGCAACATACAAAGGGAAGTGAGAGCCCCAAACCAAAGCTCTGTGACCAAGGGCTATGTGACCGAAGAGGAAGGGAATTTTCACATGCAGCTGAAAGAGAAAAAGATTAAATCCCCACAGCTGGCTTGGTAAACCCTGCATCTGTGGAATATCTGAACAGACAACAAGTGTTCCCACATTTGAGGCTGTGAACTTTGGGGGCAATTGTGGACTTTGGATACAAGTATAAGCTAGAGTAAGTCCAGGTCAGAATTTGAGCTGGCCCCACAGTGTCAATAGCAGGTCCAGAGACGTTCTGAGAAATACTGGAGGACTTCCTAGATAGGCAAATTGGCTGGAGCTCACTGTCGGGGCAAAGAGAGTGACAGATGAGGCCACAGGAAAATTTTCTTCTTACTACAAACCTCTCCCTCTTTCTCAAAAATATACATATCCTCTTTTGTTTTCTTCTATCGTTGTTCACTTTTTGTTATCCATTTAATTTTTATTCAGTTTTTTATTCTTTTACTTTAAATATGTTTTCATTTTATTTTTTCCTATTTCTATTGTACTTTTAAATTTACTGCATTTTCCTTCTTTTTCTTTTTGTTCTTTGTTTTGCTTTATCTTTTAAAATTATATTTTACATTTTTCTTTATTTCTTTGCTGTTTTCTATTTTTCCTTTTGTTTTTATCTGTCTTTTGTTTTTACATTTTTATCTATGATCATATTTGTCTGCTTGTTTTATGCTTTCTTTGTCTTTTACAGTTTACTTTCTGTGTTTGATTTTCTTTTGGTTTCATTTTTTGCTAGTTTAGTTTGTAGTTTTGTTTTTTTTTGCAGTGTTTGTTTTTATTTAGGGATTATTAGTTTGTTTTATTCTTTACTGTTTTCTCTCTTTTTTCTTTCTCTTCATGAATGTGAGTGTGTGTTTCATTTTGTGTTTTTGTCTGTTTAGTTTTAAGACAACTTTTTTTTTAATACTTTATTCTACATTACAATACTGTATTTGTTTTGCCATACACTGACAGGAATCAGCCACAGGTGTACACGGTCTCCCAATGTCGAAGCCTCCTCCCACATTCCACCCCATATCATCTCCCTGGATCATCCCGTGCACCAACTCTAAACATCCTGTATCCTGTATTGAACATAGACTGGCGCTTCGTTTCTTACATGATAGTATACATGTTTCAATGCCATTCTCCCAAATCAACCCACCCTCTCATTCCTCAGAATCCAAAAGTCCGTCCTATACCTCTGTGTCTCTTCTGTTGTCTCACATAGAGGGTCATCATTGCTATCTTTCTAAATTCCATATGTATGTGTCAGTATACTGTATTGGTGTTTTTCTTTCTGGCTTACTTCACTCTGTATAATCGGCTCCAGTTTCATCCATCTCATTAGAACTGAGTCAAATTTATTCTTTTTAAGGGCTGAGTAATACTCCATTGTGTATATGTACCACAGCTTTCTTATCCATTCATCTGCTGATGGACATCTAGGTTGTTTCCATGTCCTGGCTATTATAAACAGTGCTGCAATGAACATTGGGGTACATGTATCTCTTTCAATTCTGGTTTCCTCAGTGTGTATGCCCAGCAGTGGGATTGCTGGGTCATAAGGCAGTTCTATTTGCAATTTTTTAACGAATCTCCATACTGTTTTCCATAGTGGCTGTATGAGTTTGCATTCCCACCAGCAGTGTAAGAGGGTTCCCTTTTCTCCACATACTCTCCAGCATTTATTACTTGTAGACTTTTGGATCGCAGCCATTCTGACTGGTGTGAAATGGTACCTCATTGTGGTCTTGATTTGTATTTCTCTGATAATGAGTGATGTTGAGCATCTTTTCATGTGTTTGTTAGCCATGTGTATGTCTTCTTTGGAGAAATGCCTATTTAGTTCTTTGGCCCATTTTTTATTGGGTCTTTTATTTTTCTGGAGTTGAGCTGAATAAGTTGCTTGTATATCTTTGAGATTAGCTGTTTGTCAGTTGTTTCGTTTGCTATTTTTTTCTCCCATTCAGAAGGCTATCTTTTCACCTTGCTTATAGTTTCCTTTGTTGTGCAGAAGCTTTTAATTTTAATTAGATCCCATTTGTTTATTTTTGCTTTTATTTCCAGTATACTGGGAGTTGGATCATAGAGGATCCTGCTGTGATTTATGTCGGAGAGTGTTTTGCCTATGTTTTCCTCTAGGAGTTTTATAGTTTCTGGTCTTACATTTAGATCTTTAATCCATTTTAAGTTTATTTTTGTGTATGGTGTTAGAAAGAGGTCTAGTTTCATTCTTTTACAAGTGGTTGACCAGTTTTCCCAGCACCACCTGTTAAAGAGACTGTCTTTACTCCATTGTATATTCTTGCCTCCTTTGTCGAAGATAAGGTGTCCATAGGTGTGTGGATTTATGTCAGGGCTTTCTATTTTGTTCCATTGATCTATATTTCTGTCTTTGTGCCAGTACCATACTGTCTTAATGACTGTGGCTTTGTAGTAGAGCCTGAAGTCAGGCAAGTTGATTCCTCCAGTTCCATTCTTCTTTCTCAAGATTGCTTTTGCTATTCGAGGTTTTTGTATTTCCATACAAATCTTGAGATTATTTGATCTAGTTCTGTGAAAAATACTGCTGGTAGCTTGATAACGGAACCTTTTCCAGGATAGATCACATCCTGGGTCATAAATCTAACCTTGATAAATTCAAAAAAATCGAAATTATTCCAAGCATCTTCTCTGACCATAATGCACTAAGGTTAGATCTCAATTACAGGAGAAAAACTATCAAAAATTCCAACATTTGGAGGCTGAACAACACCCTTCTGAACAATCAACAAATCACAGAAGAAATAAAAAAATCAAAATATGCATAGAAACGAATGAAAATGAAAACACAACTACACAGAACCTGTGGGACACTATAAAAGCAGTGCTAAGAGGAAAGTTCATAGCAATAGAGGCATACCTCAAGAAACAAGAAAAAAGTCAAATAAATAACCTAACTCTAGACCTAAATCAAAGAGAAAAGGAAGAAATAGAGAACCCCAGAGTTAGTAGAAGGAAAGAAATCCTAAAAATTAGGGCAGAAATAAATGCAAAAGAAACAGAAGAGACCATAGCAAAAATCAACAAAGCAAAAAGCTGGTTCTTTGAAAGGATAAATAAAATTGACAAACCATTAGCCAGACTCATCAAGAAACAAAGAGAAAAAAGTCAAATCAATAAAATTCAAAATGAAAATGGAGAGATCACAACAGACAACACAGAAATACCAAGAATCATAAGAGACTACTATCAGTAATTATAAGCCAATAAAATGGACAACTTGGAAGAAATGGACAAATTCTTAGAAAAGTACAACTTTCCAAAACTGAACCAGGAAGAAATAGAAAATCTTAACAGACCCATCACAAGCATGGAAATTGAAACTGTAATCAGAAATCTTCCAGCAAACAAAAGCCTAGGTCCAGACGGCTTCACAGCTGAATTCTACCAAACATTTCGAGAAGAGCTAACACCTATCTTACTGAAACTCTTCCAGAAAATTGCAGAGGAAGGTAAACTTCCAAACTCATTCTATTAGGCAACCATCACCCTAATACCAAAACCTGACAAAGACACCACAAAAAAAGAAAACTACAGGCCAATATCACTGATGAACATAAATGCAAAAATCCTTAACAAAATCCTAGCAATCAGAATCCAGCAACACATTAAAAAGATCATACAGCATGACCAAGTGGGCTTTATCCCAGGGATGCAAGGATTCTTCAATATCCGCAAATCAATCAATGTAATTCACCACATTAACAAATTGAAAAATAAAAATCATATGATTATCTCAATAGATGCAGAGAAGGCCTTTGACAAAATTCAACATCCATTTATCATAAAAACTCTCCAGAAAGCAGGAATAGAAGGAACATACCTCAACATAATAAAAGCTATATATGACAAACCCACAGCTAACATTATCCTCAATGGTGAAAAATTGAAAGCATTTCCCTTAAAGTCAGGAACAAGACAAGGGTGTCCACTTTCACCACTACTATTCAATATAGTTCTGGAAGTTTTGGTCACAGCAATCAGAGCAGAGAAAGAAATAAAAGGAATCCAAATTGGAAAAGAAGAAGTAAAACTCTCACTGTTTGCAGATGACATGATCCTCTACATAGAAAACCCTAAAGACTCGACCAGAAAACTACTAGATTTAATCAATGAATACAGTAAAGTTTCAGGATATAAAATAAACACTCAGAAATCCCTTGCATTCCTATACACTAATAATGAGAAAGTAGAAAAAGAAGTTAAGGAAACAATTCCATTCACCATTGCAATGAAAAAAATAAAATACTTAAGAATATACCTACGTAAAGAAACTAAAGAACTATATATCAAAAACTATAAAACACTGATGAAAGAAATCAAAGAGGCCAGTAATAGATGGAGAAATATACCCTGCTCATGGGTCGGAAGAGTCAATATAGTGAAAATGAGTATACTACCCAAAGCAATCTACAGATTCAATGCAATTCCTATTAAGACAACTTTTACCATTTGTCTTACTTTTATGTCTGCCCATTTTTGTTTGGATTCAACCAATGTCCAGTAAGCTTTGGTACTAGAAAACAGGGACAAGTCCCCACCGACAGGCTAGCCAAAGCACTGATCCAATGCCATCTACTGGGAGCAGACTCTGTTTGTAAGAGGAACTATGACTCTGCAGTCCATGAAAATCAGAACACAAGCACAGTAAGTTAGATGAAATGGGAAGACAGAGAAACACACAGCAATAAAGGAGTAAGGTAAACACCCACACAAACAAACAAATGAAGAAAAAGTAGGCAGTCTACATTAAAAATTATTCAGAGTAATGATAGGAAAGTTGATCCAAAAATCTCTGAAATACAATGGAGGCATCGATAAATAGAATGGAGGCATGGATCAAAAAAATACAATAAATGTTTAACAAGGACATAGAAGATTGAAAGAACAGGCGATCAGTGATGAACAACACAATAACTGAAATTAAAAATACACTAGAGGGAAACAAAGTAGAATAAATGAATAAATTTTCACCCAATATAAAACACCTCAATACACAAGGCAAGTGCTACCAGCAATAAAAGGGAAAACTGTCAGTAACACAATAGTAGTAGGGGACTTTAACACCCCATTCATATGAATGGACAGATCATGAAGACAGAAAAATAATAAAGAACTGAAAGTCTTACATGGCACTTAGACCAGATGACCTTATTGATATGTGGAGGGCATTTCCAATCAAAAGCAGCAGAATACACTCTATTTTCCTAAGGTGCACATGGATGAATCTCTGAGATAGATCACAGCTTAGGTCACAAATCAAGTCTTGGTAAATTTAAGAAAATTGAAATGGTATTAAACATCATTTCTGACCACCACATTATGAGATTAGATATTAATCACACGGGAAAAACTGTAAAAAATACAAAAATATGGAGGCTAAACGACATGCTTCTAAATAACTAAGAGTCACTGAATAACTCAAAGGAGAAATTAAAACAAAACTAAAAATAAATGACAACAGAAACAGGACAACATAAATTTTATGGGGTCATCAAAGCAGTATTAAGAGGAAAGTTTATAGCAGTAAAAGCCTACGTCTAGAAAAGAGAAAAACATCAAATAAACAATTAGGTGTTTAGGTGTAATATTACACCTAAAGCAACTAGGAAAAAGAAAACAAAGTTACAAAGAAAGTGATAAAAATGAGGACAGAAACAAATTAAAAAGAAATGAAATCAATAGCAAAATCAATAAAACTAAAAGGTGGATCTTTGTGAAAATAAACAAAATTGACAGATCATTAGCCAGACTCGGCAAGGAGACAACAGAGAAGCTAAAATCAACAAAATTAGAAATGAAAAAAAGAGAAATTGAAACAACAATACAAAGGATCATAAGTGTGGCAAATAGTTGCTTACTGCAAGGTACTATATGCCAACAAAATGGACAACCTTGGAAGAAGTGGAAACTTCTTGGAAAACTACAATCTTCCAATAATTGACCAGAAAGAAATAATGCATATGAACAGAAAATCAAATACTGAAATTGAAATAAACTGTTGCAAAAATCTCCCAAAAATAAAGGCCAGTGATACATGGCTTCACAAGCAAATTCTATCAAATATTTAGATCTAAAACCTATGCTTCTCCAACTTTTTCTGAAAAGTTCCAGAGGAAGGGGTCACTCCCAAACAGATTCCACCAGGCCACCATCACCCTGATACCAAAACCAAAGATATCACACACAAAAATGAAATTACAGGCTAAAATCACTAATGAATATAGATGAAATTCCCTCCAAAATGCTACTAAAAAGAATCCAGAACACATTAAAATGGTCATACACTGTGATCAAGTGGGGCTTATCTCAGGGATGAAGGGTTCATAAATATATGCAAATAAATCATTGTGATATACCACAATGATAAAAATCATATGAATAGCTCAACAGATGGAGAAAAAGCTTTCAACAAATCTCAAGGCCCATTTAAAATAAAAAGCTATCCAAAAATGGATGTAGAAGAACCCTAACTCAGAATCATAAGAGACATACACAATAAACCTACAGCAAACATTATTCTCAATGATGAAAAACTGAAAGAATTTTTTCTAAGGTCAGAAACAAGACAAGGGTAAACACTCTTGCTACTATTATTCAACGTATTTGTGGAAGTCCTCAGCACAGCAAAACAGAAGAAAAAGATGAATACAGATTGAAAAAGAAGAAATAAAACTCTCACTTTTTGTAGACGACATTATATGATACATTGTGGTCTGTTTCAGTCTCTCAGTCAAGTCTGACTATTAATGACTGCATGGACTGAAGAACAGCAGGCATCCCTATTCTTAACTATCTCCTGGAGCTTGCTCAAATTCACGTCCATTAAGCTGATGACGCTATTCAACCATCTCATTCTCTGTCAACCCCTTCTCCTCCTGCCCTCAATCTTTCCTAGCATTAAGGTCTTTTCCAAGTCGACTCTTTGCTTCAGGTGGTCAAAGTACTGGAGCTTTAGCTTCACCATCAGTCCTTCAATGTATATCCAGGGTTGATTTCCTTTGGGATTGACTGGTTTGATCTACTTGCTGCCCAAGGGACTCTCAAGAGTCTTCTTCAGTGCCACAGTTCAAAAGCATCAACTCTTTAGTGCTCAGCCTTCTTTATGGTCCAACTTTCACATCCATACATGACTACTGGGAAAACCACAGCTTTGATTGTATGAAGCTTTGTTGGCAAAGAGGTGTCTGCTTTTTAATATACTGTCTAGGTTTGTCATAGTTTTTCTTCCAAGGAGCAAGTGTCTTATTTTCTTGGCTGCAGTCACCATTCACAGTAATTTTGGAGGCCAAGAAAATAAAATCTGTTACTATTTTCACTTCTTTCCCATTTATTTGCCATGCAGTGATGGGACGAGATGCCATGATTTCATTTTTGGGATGCTTAGTTTTGAACCACTTTTTTCACTCTCCTCTTTCATGTTCATCAAGAGGCTCTTCAGTTCTTCACTTTTTGGTATTTGGTTGATGTCATCTGAATATGTGATGTTATTGATATTTCTCCTGGCAAACTTGACTCTAGCCTGTGCTTCATCCAGCCCAGCATTTCACATGATGCACTCTGTATATAATTAAATAAGCAGGATGACAACATACAGCCTTCATGTACTCCTTTTTCAAATTTGAAACAGTCTGTTGTTCCATGTCCAGTTCTAAATGAGGCTACTTGACCTGCATACAGACTCCTCAGGAGGCAGATAATGTGGTCTGGTATTCCCATCTCTTTAATAATTTTCCATAGTTTGCTATGATTTACACAAAAGCTTTAGAATAGTCAATAAAGCAGAAGTAACTTTTTTTTTTCTGGAATTCTCATGCTTTTTCTATGATCCAGCCAATGTTGTTAATTTAATTTCTGGTTACTCTGTCTTTTCTAAATCTAGCTTGTACATATTGAATTTCTTGGTTCACATATTGTTGAAGCCTAGCTTGAAGGATTTTGAGCATTATCTTGTGAAATGAGCACAACTTACGGTGGCCTCAATATTTTTTGGCATTGCCTTTCTTTAGAGTTGGAATGAAAGCTGATCTTTACCAGTCCTATCGCCACTGCTGAGTTTTCCAGATTTTCTGGTATATTGCATGCCACACTTTAACAGCATCATATTTTAGGATTTGAAATAGCTTTGCTTGAATTCCATCACTTCACTAGCCTTGTTCATACTAATGCTTCCTTAAGGCTCATTTGACTTCACACTCCAGGATGTCTAGCTCTAGGTGAGTGATCATACCCTTGTAGCTATCCAGGTCATTAAGAGCTTTTATTCCTTACAGTTCTTTTGTGTCTTCTTTCATGCCTTCTTAATATCTTCTGCTTCTGTTAGGTCTATACCTTTATTGTGTCCATATTTGCATGAAATGTTCCCTTGGTATCTTTAATTTTCTTGAAGAGATCTCTAGTCTTTTCCATTCTATTGTTATCCTCTATTTCTTTGCATTGTTTACTTAAGAATGCTTTCTTATCTCTCCCTGCTATTTTTTGGAACTCCACATTCAGATGGGTATCTTTCCCTTTCTTTTTGCTTTTCACTTTTCTTCTTTTCTCAAATATTTTTCCAGCCTCCGCAGACAATTATTTTGCGTTGCATTTCTTTTTGGGGGATGGTTGTGTTCACTGCCTCCTGTACAGTGTTATAAACTTCTGTCCATAGTTCTTCAGGCCCTTTGTCTATCATGTCTAATCCCTTGAATCTGTTTGTTACTTTCATTGTATAATCATAATGGGTTTGATTTAGGTCATGACTGAATGAGCTAGTGGTTTTCTGTATTTTCTTCAATATAAGTCTGAATTTTGCAATAAGGAGCTCATGATCTGGGCTACAGTCAGATCCAGGTCTTGTTTCTGCTGACTGTAAAGAGATTCTTCATCTTTGTCTGTGAAAAATAAAATGAAATATAATAAATCTGATTTCACAGTTGACCACCTGGTGGCATCCATGTGTAGAGTCATCTCTGTTGTCATTGATAGTGGGTGTTTGTTACAACCAGTCGGTTCTCTGGACAAAACGCTGTTAGTATTTGCACTATTTCATTTTGTACTCCAAGGCCAAATTTGCCTGTTACTCCAAGTATCTGTTCATGCCATATTTTTGCATTCCAGTTCCCTATGATGAAACAGACTTTTTTTTTTTTTTTTGGTGTTAGTTCTAGAAGGTCTTGTAGGTCTTTCTAGAACCATTCAGCTTTGTCTTATTTGACGTTAGTGGTTGGGGCGTATACTTGGATTATTGTGATGTTGAATGATTTGCATTGGAAACAAATAGAGATCATTCTGCTGTTTTTTTTTGTGACTGCACCCAAGTACTGCATTTCCAACTTTTATTGACCATGAGGGCTGCTCCATTTCTTCTAAGGTATTCTTGCCCACAGTAGTAGATAAAATCATCATCTGAATTAAAATTGCCCATTCTCGTCCATTTAAGTTCACTGATTCCTTAAATGTCTATGTTCATTCTTGCCATTTCCTGTTTGATCACTTCCAATTTACATTGATTCATGGACCTAACATTCCAGGTTCCTATGCAATATATATTTTTTTTTTTCACAGCTTCAGAATTTACTTTCACCATCAGACATATCCAGAACTGCACACTGTTTCTGCTTTGGCTCAGCCTCTTCATTCCTCCTGGAACTAATTCTCCCCCTTCTCCAGGAGCATATTGGGCACGTACTAACCTGGGGGTTCATTTTTAGTGTCATATGTTTTTGCCTTTTCATACTGTTCAGGGAGTTCTCAAGGCAAGAATGCTGAAGTGGTTTGCCATTTCCTTCTCCAGTGGACCACGTTTTGTCAGAACTCTCCACCATGAGCCATCCATCTTGGATGGCCCTACATGGCATGGTTCCTAGTTTCACTGAGTTAGACAAGGCTGTGGTCTATGTGATCATCTTGGTCAGTTTTCTGTGACTGTCATTTTCCTTCCATCTGCTCTCTGATGGATGTGGATAAGAGGCTTGTGTAAGTTTCCTGATGGGAGGAACTACCTTTTGGGAAAACTCTGTTGCTTTGATAGGCGGGGCCATGTTCATAAAACTTTAATACAATTTTCTGCTGATGGATTTGGCCTGAGGCCACCTACCGCTAGATTCTGAAGGCTCTATGGCAGCCTACAGGTTCAATGGTAGGGGTAACTGCAACATCTTCTAAGAGGACAAATACCAGCTTTACAAAGAACACCTTAAATTGCCCCCAGAAAGAAACTTATGAGACACTGATGAAAAAAGTCAAAGATGACATAAACAGATGGAGAGATATGCCATGCCTTTGGATCGGAGGAGCCAATATTTTGAAAATGACTATACTACTCAAAGAAACCTACAAATTCAATGCAATCCCCATAAAATTACCAGTATAATTTTTCACAGAACTACAGCAAAATATTTTACAATTTGTATGGCAACACAATAGACTCCGAATAGCCAAAGCAATCTTGAGATAGAAAAATGCAGCTTTAGAAATTAACTTTACTATACCCTACAAAGCTGCAGTAATCAAGAAAGTATGGTACTGACATAAAAACAGAAATGTAGACAAATGAAACAAGCTATAAAGCCCAGAGAGAAACCCCTGCACCTATGGATACTTTATCTTTGACAAAGGGAGCAAGATTATATAATGGAGAAAAGAAATCTTCTTCAAAAGATGGGTTTGGAGAAACTGGACAGCTATGTGTAAAATAATGAAATTAGAACACTTCTTAACATCATCAGTTCAGTTCAGTTCAGTCTCTCAGTCATGTCCAAATCTTTGGGAGCCCAAGAACCGCAGCACGCCAGGCCTCCCTGTCCATCACCAACACCCAGAGTTCACCCAAACCCATGTCCATCGAGTAGGTGATGCCATTCAACCATCTCATCCTCTGTTGGCCCCCTTCTCCTCCTGCCCTCAATCTTTCCTCGCACGAGGGTCTTTTCAAATGAGTCAGCTCTTTGCATCAGGTGGCCAAAGTATTGGAGTTTCAGCTTCAACATCAGTCCTTCCAATGAACACCCAGGACTGATCTCCTTTAGGATGGACCGGCTGGATCTCTTTGCAGTCCAAGGGACTCTCAAGAGTCTTCTCTGACATAACAGTTCAAAAGCATCAATTCCTTGGCACTCAGCATTCTTCACAGTTCAACTCTCACATCCATACATGACCACTGGAAAAACCATAGCCTTGACTAGATGGGCCTTAGTTGGCAAAGTAATGTCTCTGCTTTTTAATATGCTGTCTAGGTTGGTCATAACTTTCCTTCCAAGGAGTAAGCATCTTTTAATTTCATGGCTGCAATCACTATCTGCAGTGATTTTGGAACCCAGAAAAGTAAAGTCAGACACTGTTTCCACTGTTTTCCCATCTATTTGCCATGAAGTGATGGGACCAGATGCCATGATCTTTGTTTTCTGAATCTTAGTTTTGAGCTTTAAGCCAACTTTTTCATTCTCCTCTTTCACCTTCATCAAGAGGCTTTTTAGTTCTTCTTCACTTTCCGCCATAAGGATGGTGTCATCTGCATATCTGAGGTTATTGATATTTCTCCCAGCAATCTTGCTTCCAGCTTGTGCTTCCTCCAGCTCAGCATTTCTCATGATGTACTCTGCATATAACTTAAATAAGCAAGGTGACAGTATACAGCCTTGATATACTCCTTTTCCTATTTGAAACCAGTCTGTTGTTCCATGTCCAGTTCTAACTGTTGCTTCTTGACCTGCATAGAGGTTTCTCAAGAGGCAGGTTAGGTGGTCTGGTATTCCCATCTCTTTTAGAATTTTCCACAGTTTATTGTGACCCACGAGGTCAAAGGCTTTGGCATAGTCAATAAAGCAGAAATAGATGTATTTCTGGAACTCTCTTGCTTTTCAATGATCCAGCAGATGTTGGCAATTTGATCTCTAGTTCCTCTGCCTTTTCTAAAACTATGCACAAAAGTAAACTCAACATTGATTGAAGACCTAAATCTAAGACTGGAAACTATAAAATCTGTGGAAAACATAGGTTTATATAGGCAACAAGATACTCATTAACCCATCTGCTAGAGTAATGGAAATAAAAATAAACAAAATGGGATTTGATTAAACTTAAAAACTTTTGTACTGAAAAGGATACAATAAACAAGAAAAAAATATAACTTTCAGAATGGTAGAAAATGATTGCAAATTAATTAATTCACAAAGGATTAATCTCCAAAACTTGCAAGCAGCTCAAAATAAGCAAACAACAACAATAAAACAAACAACACAACCCAATCAATAAACAGGCAGAATACCTAAATAGACATTTCTCCAAAAAAGACATACACATGGCCAAAAATAAAGCATGGAAGGACACTCAGTTGCCCATTATTGGAGAAATGCAAATGAAATACAATGAGATATCACCTCAAACTTGTCAGAGTGGTCATTTTCAAAAAATATATAAACGATAAATGCTGGACAGCATGTGATGAAAAGGAATCCCTTGTGTACTGTTGGTGAGAATGTAAATTGATATAGCCAATATTGAGAAGAGTATTTTTTTCCCCCTGTCGCTTCAGTTGTGTCCAGTTCCTTGTGACCACATGGACTGTAGCCTGCCAGGCTCCTGTGCCTGTGAAATTCTCCAGGCAAGAATGCTTTAGTGGGTTGCCATGTCCTCTGGGGGATGTTCCCAACCTAGTGATTGCACCAGCATCTCCTGGAGTTCCTGCATCGCACGCAGATTCTTTACTGTTGAGCCAACAGGAATACTGTTTAAAAAGCTATGGACAATTCTATGACAGAGCAATTCCACTACTGGGAATACACCCTGAGGAAACCATAATTCGAATAAGACACATATGCCCTAATGTTCATTGAAGCTATTTACAATAGTCAGGATATAGAAGCAACTCAGATTTCCATCAACAGATGAATGGATAAAGAAGCTGTGGTAAATATATACAATGGAATATTAACCATAAAAAGTAATGCATTTGAGTCAGTCCTAATTAGGTAGATGAACCTGGGGCCTATTATACAGAGTGAAGTAAGTCAGAGAGAGAAAAACAAATATCATATACTAATGTGTATATATGGAATCTAGAAAGATGGTACTCTTGAACCTATGTGCAGAGGAGCAATGGAAACAGAGACATAAAGAACAGACTTATGGACACTGCTTGAGGAGGAAATAAAGGGTAGGATATATGGAGAGAGTAACATGGAAACAAACATTACCATATGTAAAATAGATAGGCAATGGGAATTTGCTGTATGATTCAGGGAAATCAAACTTGGATAACAACCTATAGGGGTGAGATGGGGAGGGAGGTGGGAGGGATGTTCAAGTAGGAGAGAACATAGGTAAACCTGTGGGTGATTCATGTTTATATTTGGTAGAAACCAATACAATATTGTAGAGCAATTATCCTTCAGTTAAAAATAAATAAATTAAAAAGAAATAATTGACGAAGAAAAAAAATTACATGCATTCCCATACTCATTGCAACTAATTTATAGCAGCTACGGCATGGTAACAACCTAAGAATCAAATAACAGGTGAATGGATAAAGATGTGGTACATACATACAATGATATACTACTCAGTCATAAAATTAACGGAACTGTGTCTTATAGAGATGATAGACCTAGGGAGTGCCATGCAGAATGAAGTAAGTCAGAAAGAGAAAAACAAATATCATATATTAATATATGTATCTGGAAATCTAGTAAAATGGTACAGATGAATCTAATTATAGGGCTAGACTAGAGATGCAGTCATAGAGAACCAATGTTTGGACACAGGGAAGGAGAGAAGGGTGGGATGAATTGTGAGATGAGGTTTCACATAAATACACTACCATGTGTAAAATGTGGTATAGCACAGGGAACTCAGGTCTAGATGCATGCAGTGGAGGGTGATGGGAGGTAAGTACAAGAGGGAGGTGATATATGTTTACATAAACCTTATACAGTTTGCTGTATAGTAGAAACTAACACAACATTGTAAAGCAATTATACTACAATTTTTTTTAAAAAAGACAATGAGTGGCTGGTTGTATTAAAAAATTAAAATAAATTTAAAAAGTCCAAATACAAACAACAACAACAACGACAAACAAGATCCATCTGTAACCTTTCGACAAAAGAATCACTTCAGAGATTAAGACAGGCATAGATTGAAAACGCCGCAGGAAGAAAAAGCCACCTCTAGGGACCGTTAGTAAAAGGCCTTTATTGGGCGGTCGCTCTCGGGCAGAACTCCCAAGGACAGGCAAGCGAGGGAAGCGAGGAGTCTGCGAGGCGGGGAGGGGTGCGGGAAGGTTTTATAGCAAGGGCTGGCGGACAGGCCAAGTTTTTCCCGACAAGCGCAGGCTACAGCGGTGATTGGTGTCCAAGGGCTTTGTGTCGGCACCTGATTGGGCCAGGATGCCGGGAGTTGGCCCCCGGAAGCCTGGTCCACTTCCGGTTCCTGTTTGGTCGTTGTCCCGCCTCCAAGGCTTGTCTGCGGCACTTTTCGGGGGCGTGCCTCAGCCAGTCTGGGCATGTCCTAACCTTTCATCCCGGCCTTTTGATATAGGACAAGGGGCGCCGATTTTCTCTGGCTACTTCCTGCTGAACGGGGGTGACGAGGGGTAGGGAGTGGCCGGGATGACAGGGGGCATCTGCTGTTAAGTTTGTCACGGAGCATTTGTTGGAAGCCCTTGGTACTGCTGTCTTAACACCATCAGCTGGACCGTGTTGAGCCTTTGCTTGATGAAGGCCAGGAGCTTATTTAAGATACAGGGCCCGAAAGTCAGAAGCAGCAAGAGGATGATGAGTGGTCTTATTAGAGAGGATAACAGAGTTGTCAGCCATGGGGAGCTCTGGAACCAGGACTCAAACCAGCCCTGCTGGGCCTCTCTCTCTCTTCCTGCGTTTTAGCCCCTCTCTCACTTTGGCCATGGATTCCCTTATTACCCCCCGTATGGTCTGTGTAAAAGCAACATTTTTTTTTTTTTTTGAGGGCTGCACAGAGGCCCCCTTGTTGCAGAAAAACCAGGTCTAGCCTTTGCCTGTTGTGTAGCACCACCTCTGACAGGGAAGTTAGAGATTTTTAAGGCCATCATAGACTTTTTTTTTGGGCATGTCTTTATCAATGGCAGCTCTTAGGGAGGTCAAACCCTGGCTTTGCATGGACAGTGATGTAATCCCGGTGCCCGTTCCTGCTGCTCCCAGGGCGAATAGGGTTGCCAGAGTGACGGCCGTGACAGGTTTTCTTTTTTGCCGTGAAGGCTGGGCTCTTTATCCCAAAAATTGTATAGTACCTCTTTAGAATGGTATAGGATTTTAGGCATCATGGCCACTAAGACACAGAATTCCTTGCTTTGGTTGAAGACAGAAAGGTGTAGGCAGGGTGTCAGCCCAATGTGGGAACAAACCCACCAGCCCCCTCCTCAGGCACAACCCATGTTGTCTTATTTTCTGCGGTGAGGTTAACAGTTTGGGCACACAGAGCGGTCTTTTTAGGTGGAACATTACCTAGGCAGAGTCCCTGTCTCTAAAATCGTGGGTGCGGACGCGGTGGTATTTTGAGTCTGTGGCCGGGGGTGTGTCTGCCTGCCACCCAAGACCGGGTTGGGGCTTACAGCGTGGGTTTGGGCAGGCATCACAACTTGCTGGACAAAGAGAACTGCACTCGGGACCCCCCAGCCATTGTAAACCTGGACCCCCATGTCAGCCCAGAGACCCATCTCCCATCCTTTTTGCCCTGTTCTGTAAAAGAGAGTTTAACCAGATCACAATGTGGACATTGCAAGGTAAACTGTCGGTCCCACATCTCTTGAGTGATGGGGTTTATAAAGGCTAGGGTGATCAGATCTAGCCCAGCTACCGACCATTTTTACCATCCGTCATCAGACGTCACGCAGTCCCAGGACTTACAGTAGCGACTGACTGGCCCTCCACAGGTCTTAATATTTTCTCTCTTATGTCCTGGACAGGCGTAGAGGCCCATCTTTTGGAGATAGGCTCTGGCCCATGAGGTCTCGGTTAGTTGTCTCAGGTGAAAATATAAGTCAGGCCACCATGTATTTTTTGGGTGAGTACCTGTGGTCAGGTTGAGTTTTTATAGGTTTTTCCATTTTTTAATATCCAGGTGACCTGAGAGGGCTGGTGAGAACTGGAGCAGCCACCCTCATCTAGGGCCCAAAGCACTCCCAAGTCCGCCCATACTATTATTTGTAATTTTTGCCATATTGTGGACTCGGGGGCAGAGATTTTGGGTAAGGATCAAATCGGTGATCTCTGCAGGAGTGGGGGCGGTATGAGTGGCTCTGGGGCCCGGTTGGGGTTAAGGCTGTCAAGGTGCCCCAAGGGAATAGCACCCCAGGAGTAGGGAGCAGACAGCTAGGTAAGCAAGGGCCAGTGACGGCCGATGTGTAAATGACCAGTTTTGGGGAGCTATGGCTGCCAATTTAATGGCAAAGAGTATGGCCAGAACTGTGGTTGTCAGCAGTCACAGCAGATGGCACCAGGCCAACATCGGATTGGGACGTGTTTATTCCTGGTGGGAGGTGGTGCCTCAATTATTTTAAGATTGGCGAAAGAAGGGTTCAGGTAATAGTTAATTTGGTTGGCCCAGTAAGGGTGGAGTGGTAAGATTTTTCCCTTTCAGGGAGACCCGGGGGTGTGGGTTTAAGTTGGGTCAGGTGGTACCAAAGCTCGTCTCCCAGGAGTTTGGCTGCCGTGGTGAGGATCACCGTATGGGGTCTCGTCTAGCAAGGCTGTAGTGGGCGGGGGCTGAGGGCTCTTAGCAGTACCTGATCTCCTGGGGCCAAAGGCCGAGTTGGCCCCTCGCCGTCTGTTGGTTGTGGCAGGACCCGATCAGCGTGTTTTTTAGCAGGGATCGTAGGAGGGAGAAGAGGGGGAGGTACCCCGCGAGTGGGGGAGCCTCTCCCTCGGGGGAGGTGGGTCAAGAGGTAGGGCCTGCTGTAGAGCAGTTTAAAGGGGGTCAAACCTGTTTTCGAGTGTGGGGTGGTGCGAATGTGAGTGAGCACCAGAGGAAGGAGGTCGACCCAAGACAGTCGCAGTTTCGAGGCGAGTCTGGTCAGGTGCGTCTTGGTGATGCCGTTTACCCACTCCTTGAGGGATGTGGAGATGCCAGGCGATGCCCAAGGCTGCAGCCACCTGCTGGGAAATCTTGGTGGGGGAAGACAGCGGCCCTGTGGGAGTTTTTTTAGCTGCAGCATACAGAGGCTTGGCCAGGGTGGCGTAATTTGGGACCTAGTGTCAGAGAAGTCCTGTCAGCCCTAAAAGGACAATATCTGGTCTCCATTGGCTGGAGGACAGATGGACTGGAGGAGGCTACACCGATCTGCTGTCAGGGCTTTAGTGGTGGGAGTGATTTGGAGACCTAGATAGACAACAGAGGTCTGGGTTAGTTGAGCCTTGGATTTTGAGGCCCTACAGTCCTGGGAGCCAAGGAAATTAAGGAGGGTCGCAGTGTGTCGTTGGGAGGTCTCTTCTGAGGGGCTGCAAAGAAGTAAATCATCCACGTACTGGATGAGAGCACTAGGGCGAAGAGAGCACCCAGCCAGATCTCGGGACAGGGCTTGTCTAAAGTAATGGGGACTGCCTCTGAACCCCTGAGGGAGTACGGTCCATGTGAGTTGGATGGTCAGCTGAGTGTCTGGATCAGTCCAGGTGAAGGCAAAGAGGAATTGACAGTCGGGATGAAGTGGAATGGTAAAAAGGCATTTTTGAGATCAATAACAGTAAAATGAGAGGTTTGAGGAGGAATGGAGGAGAAAAGGGTGTAAGGGTTAGGGACAAGCGGATGGGCGGGGACCACCGCCACGTTAATCAGGTGGAGATCCTGCACCAGCTGGTAGTCTCTGGAAGCCTTCCGGACATGAAGGATGGGCATGTTATAGGGGGAGGTCGTGGGGATTAGGAGACCCTGTCCCATGAGACGGTCGATGATGGGCTTTAGCCCCTGAGGCTATGAACAGACAAAGGAAATTGAGGTCGAGCCGGAAAAGAGGTGGGATCTCTTAGCCGAACAAGGACTGGAGGGTGGTGCCGAGCCACCACCGGAACTCGGGTATCCCAGACCTCAGGACTAACAGGAGAAGTCAGGGGGTCTGCGAGTAGCATCAGGAAGGCCCCCGACGTGGGGGCCGATCTGGGAGTCAGGTGGAGGGTGGCCTTTAGCTTAGCGAGTATATCCCTCCCCAAGAGCGGGGTAGGGCAGGAAGGAATGACTAAAAAGGAGTGAGTGAATATGCAGGAGTCTAACTGACAGGACTGGTTGGGTTTGGAGAGGACGTGAAGGTTGGCCGCCAATTTTTATGACCGAAATCTGGGAAGGATGCAGAATGCCCCCAAAGGAAGGAAGGACCGAATAGGTAGCCCCCGTATCAACCAGAAAGTTGATAGACTTACCCGCTACCTGGAGCGTTACCCTGGGCTCGGCTTGGGTGATCAGGGTCCCCGAGTCTGGGCGGCATCAGTCTTTGTCGAAGCTCAACAGCTCCAAAGCCGGAGTAGGGCAGGAAGTCTCCCTGGGGCACTCTGGTCCCCGGCCCCTAGAGGTTGGGGCCCGAGAGGCCTGGGGACAGTCACTGGCCCAATGTCTTCATTGCTTGCACAACGGACATGGCTTGGATGGAGGGCACGGGTTAGGGCACGTCTTGGCCCAGTGTCCTTTTCGGCCGCACTTGAAGCAGGCCCCTGGAGGGGGCTTTTGGGACCCCGAGCCTGCAGCCGGCCGCAGGGCCGCCACCAAGGCTTGGGTTTGCTGGTTAAAGAGACTCGCCTGCTGGTTGAGGAGGCTAGCCTGAAATTCGGCCTTTTGTTTAAGCCTTGCCTTTCGGCTGGCTTTAGCAGTTTCCTCACGGGCGTTGTAGACCTTGAAAGCCATTTTTACCAGATCTCGGATAGGGGTCTGAGGACCGTCCTCAGCCATGGCCAGTTTTTTCCGAATGTCAGGGGCAGACTGAGAGATAAAACGACTGGCCAAGGTGGCTGCCCCTATGGGGGACTCAGGGGACAGCCTGGTGTATTGAATGAGGGCCTCAGTAAGCCGATTGAGGAACATGGCTGGATTTTTATCAGGCCCCTGAGTCACTTTATCTAATTTAAGGAAATTTACAACTTTGTGAGAGGACACCTCCATCCCATCAAGAAGACACTCTATCATATAGCCTACTCGCTGCTGGCCACCACCCTCCTCCTGATAGTTCCAATCAGGGTCAACGTCGGGGACCGCCTGAGCCCCCGGGGGCGCTCGGGAGAGGGATTGGCAATGTGCCTCTGATCGGCCTGAGCTTTGGCTGCCATCCAGATGGCCTGCCTCTCTTCGGGGGTGGTGGTGGACCCTAAAATGACATAGATGTCCTGCTAGGTCAAAGCATAAGCACAAGTCAAGCCAGTGAACTGTTTAATGTACTGAGTAGGATTGGAAGAAAAGGATCCCAGTTTGGCTTCAATCTGTGCCAGGTCCTGGAGAGAAAAGGGAACATGGACCTGGGCTAGGCCCTCAGCGCCAGCTACTTGTCGAAGAGGGAGTAGTGGGGCTGGAGGAAGGTGGGGGAGGCCCCCAGAGGGCTGCCGTGGGAGCGAGTGTGGGAGCTAACCAGAGACAGAGGGAAGAGGAGGATACAAGATAGGGTTTAGGGCCAGAGGATCCAGGGCCGGCGGCGGTGGAGTCTCGGGGGTGGAACGGAGGTAGGAGGGGCCAGAGTGGAGGGGGGAGGGTGAGGGTAGAGAACCAGGGTCGGAGGAGGGGAAAGAATAGGGTTAGCTGCCGGCTGGTTGGGGGTCGAGGGCGAGGCTGGGGCCAGGGTGGAAGGGGAGGGAGCCGTGGGAGAAGTATAGGGAGGAGGAGCCACCAGGTCTTCTGGAGGAACAGAGAAAGCAGAGGACTCAGAGACAGGAGGAGTTGGCTTGGCCAGGGAAGGTGGAGTCGGGGGAGCCATGGTGAGTAGGACTTGGCTGGGAGCCATGTGGTGCACGGTGGTGGGGGGGAGGCGCGAGAGTGCAATGCCCAAAAGCCTGTACATAGGGGACCTCAGACCATTTTCCTGTTCTCCGGCAGTAATTGTCCAGATCACGGAGGACGTCAAAGTCTAATGTCCCTGTGGCTGGCCAGTGAGCCATTATCCAGAGAATATTGTGGCCAGGCCTGAGAGCACAAAAAGTAAGCTGTTTAGGGCGGATATATCCCTTAGTCTTAGGGTCCGCAAATTAGCCAGTAGGCACTTTAAAGGAGTAGAATATTGGGCGTCGGGTTTGGAGGCTGTCAATCCCATGGCGACCACGTGATGTGGAGGCGAACCCCGGTGTCCAAACGTCTTTGGACACACTGAGGGAAGCCGGAGGTCCGAGCAGCCGGTCGGAACGTCTTCCTCGCGGACTGCAGGACCGGAGGAGGCTGAAGCCGGAGGTCTATGCAGTCGTTCGGGACGTCTCCCTCACGAACTGATGACCGGGAGGGGGCCGAAGCCGGAGGCCGAAGCCGGAGGTCCACACAGTCGTTCAGGATGTCTCCCTCACGAGCTGGTGACCGGGAGGGCCCAGTAAGTGCGCACCCGTTACAGGGCCCTAGGAAGTGGTCGCCAGGGAGGGCAGGCTCCAAAGCCAAAGGGACTTACCCCGTATTCTGCCGTCCGGGAGGTTGGTCAGTCGCCTGGGTCCGGGGCTACCGCGGCAGTGGAGCTCGAGGGGGCCTCAATGGCGAGTGCCGGAGGCCCTCACCTCGAGCCCCATGTTGGGCGCCAGATGTAAGAAAATGCCGCGGGAAGAAAAAGCCACCTCTAGGGACCGTTAGTAAAAAGGCCTTTATTGGGCGGTTGCTCTCGGGCAGAACTCCCAAGGACAGGCAAGCGAGGGAGGCGAGGAGTCTGCGAGGCGGGGAGGGGTGCGGGAAGGTTTTATAGCAAGGGCTGGCGGACAGGCCAAGTTTTTCCCAACAAGCGCAGGCTACAGCGGTGATTGGTGTCCAAGGGCTCTGTGTCGGCACCTGATTGGGCCAGGATGCCAGGGGTTGGCCCCCGGAAGCCTGGTTCACTTCCGGTTCCTGTTTGGTCGTTGTCCCGCCTCCAAGGCTTGTCTGCGGCACTTTTCGGGGCGTGCCTCAGCCAGCCTGGGCATGTCCTAACCTTTCAATAACAATATCTGTATCAGACAAAACAGATGTAATAATATAGTTTATAGTAAAAGGCAAAACAATCATTGCATAATGATAAAGGGCTCATTGCAAAAAGAGAATATAATATTCACTACACTTATATCTGCTGTTGGAGAAGACTCTTGAGAGTCCTTTGGACTGCAAGGAGATCCAGCCAGTCCATCCTAAAGGAGATCAGTCCTGGGTGTTCATTGGAAGGACTGATGTTGAAGCTGAAACTCCAGTACTTTGGCCACCTGATGCAAAGAGCTGACTCACTTGAAAAGACCCTGATGTGGGGAAAGATTGAGGGCAGGAGGAGAAGGGGACGACAGAGGATGAGATGGTTGGATGGCATCACCGACTCAATGCACATGGGTTTGGGTGAACTCTGGGTGTTGGTGATGGACAGGGAGGCCTGGCATGCTGCGGTTGATGGGGTTGCAAAGATTTGGACATGACTGAGTGACTGGACTGAACTGAACTGAACTGAACACTTATATGGACTTAATACAGGGGCACCTAAATACATAAATATGAATAGGCATAAATTATAAAATTGATAATGATACAATGATAGTAGAAGATTTTAACATCCCACTTATACCAAGAGGCAGGTCACTCAGACAGAAAATTCATATGGAAGGAATGATCTTGAGAGGCGGTCTTAAGATGGCAGAGGAATAGGATGGGGAGACCACCTTCTCCCCCACAAATTCATAAAAAGAACATTTAAACGCTGAGTAAATTCCACAAGACAACTTCTGAGTGCTGGCAGAGGACATCAGGCACCTAGAAAAGTAGCCCAATGTCTTTGAAAAGAGGTAGGAAAAAATATAAAAGACAAAAAAAAAAAAAAAAGAGACAAAAAGAGGTAGGGATGAAGCTCTGTCCGAGGAAGGGAGTCTTAAAAAGAGAGAAATTTCCAAACACCAGGGAACACTCTCACTGCTGAATCTGTGGCAAACCTTGGAACCACAGAGGGCAACATAACTAGGAGAAAAAAATAAATAAATAATCAAAACCCACAGATTATGTGCCCAATGGTAACTCTTCCAGCGGAGAAGTAGAGCAGACACCTGCATCTGCCACTGGCAAGTGGGGGCGGGGCAGGGAGGCACGGGCTGCATTGTTTAGAGTAAGGACCAGGCTTGAATGCCCCGAGGGCAATCTAAAGGAACTAACTTGGGCCCGCAAACCAGACTGTGGGATAGCTACCAAGTGAAAAGCCCTAACCTAAGACACCGCCAGGCCCACTCACAGAACAAAGGATTGTAAAGAGCTAGTCGGCTGCAGACCATCTCCCTCCAGTGACAGGCAACCAGAGCCAGAAGAGGGCAATTGCTACACCAGAGAGAAATTATCTACCAAACTGCAAGCAGGCTTCATTGCTAACTAAGACTTCTTGGGGTTCTGGCCAGTCAACATCTGCCTGAGAAGGTGCACCGGTTGTACACCCAGAAAACCGAGTGGCAGGGACCAGGGAGGCGATAAGTCGCAGGGACTGTGGTCGCCAAATACCTCATTACCTGAGCTGCTCAGACCTGGGAAGGGCACAAAACGCGGGCCAAACCAAGTCTGCACCTCTGAGGACTACCTGAGTGCCTGAATTTGAGCGGCTTAGACCTGGAAGGTGCATGCAGCCCAGGGCCAGCCTCGCATGGTTCCTGGCTGAGCAAACTAGAGCCTGAGCAGTGTGTGCAGGGAGGGCATATGCGTCATGAGCAGGGGTAGGCCCAGTGTGGCTGAGACATTGCGAGCACATGCCAGTCTTATTTGTTTGCAGCATCCCTCCCTCCCCACAGTGCGACTGAACAAGTGAGCCTAAAAAGTATCCACCACCACTCCCTTGTGTCAGGGTGGAAATCAGACACTGAAGAGACCAGCAAACAGAGAAAGCTAAACAGAGGGAACCACCTTGGAAGTGATGGGGCAATAGATTAAACCCTTGTAAGTCAGTACCAACTACACAGGAAGGGACCTATAGATCTTGAGAAATATAAGCCGGACCCAGAAACTATCCAAAAATGAACTGACCCCACACTGTCCACAACAATATCAGAGAAAGTACTAGATATATTTTTACTATCATTTTTTATTTTCTTAAATTTTAAGTCCTCTATTACCCCTTTAATTTTCATTTTTATAACTTACTATTACTTTGCAAAAAAAAAGAGACCTATTTTTTAAAGCAAACTTCATATATATATATATATATATATATATATATATATAATTTTTGTGACTTTTTTCTTCTTTCTTTAATATTGCATTTTTGAAAATCCAACCTCTACTCTAGATTTTTAATCTTTGCTTTTTGGTATTTGTTGTCAATTTTGTACCTTTAAGAACCCAATTTTCAGTACCTATTTTTACTTGGGAGTGAGATTACTGGCTTGACTGCTCTCCCCACCTTTGGACTCTCCTCTTTTTCTACCAGGTCCCCTCTATCTCTTCCCTCCCCCTTCTCTTCTCTTCCCAATTCTGTGAATCTCTTTGTGTTCCAGACGGTGGAGAACACTTAGGGAACTGATTAGTGGCTGAATCTCTCTCCTTTTGATTCTCCCCCTTGTCCTCCTGGCCACCTCTGTCTCCTTCCTCCTTTTTCTCTTCTCTGTATAACTCCGTGAACATCTCTGAGCAGTCCAGACAATGGACGCACTTAAGGAAGTGATTATTGGCTAGCTTGCTCTCCCCTCTTTTGATTCCACCTCATCTCATTTGCATCACCTCTAACTCCCTCCTCCCTCTTCTCTTCTCCATGTAACTCTGTGAACCTCTCTGGGTGTCCCTAACCATGGAAAAACTTTTCTACTTTAACCTAGATGTTTTATCAGTGGTGCTGTATAGATGGAGAAGTCTTGAGACTACTGTAAAAATAAGGCTGAAAGCCAGAAGCAGGAGGCTTAAGTCCAAATCTTGAGAACACCAGAGAACTCCTGACTCCAGGGAACATTAATTGAAGGAGCTCATTAAACACCTCCATATCTACACTTAAACCAAGCACCACCCAAGGGCCAACAAGTTCCAGAGCAAGACATACCATGCAAATTCTCTAGCAACACAGGAACACAGCCCTGAGTTTCAATCCACAGGCTGCCCAAAGTTACTCCAAACCCACTGACATCTCATAACTCATTGCTAGACATTTCATTGCACTCCAGAGAGAAGAAATCCAACTCCACCCTCCAGAACACCGACACAAGCTTCCCTAACCAGGAGACCTTGACAAGCCCCCATACAACCCCACCCATAGCGAGGAAACTCCACAGTAAAGAGAACTCCACAAACAGCCAGAATACGGAAAGGCCACCCCAAACACAGCAATATAAAGAAGGTGAAGAGACAGAGGAATACCCAGCAGGTAAAGGAACAGGATAAATGCCCATCAAACCAAACAAAAGAGGAAGAAATAGGGAATCTCCCTGATAAAGAATTCTGAATAATGATAGTGAAAATGATCCAAAATCTTGAAATAAAAATGGAATCACAGATAGATCGCCTGGAGACAAGGATTGAGAAGATGCAAGAAAGGTTTAACAAGGACCTGGAAGAAATAAAAAAAAGAGTCAATATACAATGAGTAATACAATAAATGAGACCAAAAGCACTCTGGAGGCAACAAATAGTAGAATAACAGAGGCAGAAAATAGGATTAGTGAAATAGAAGATAGAATGGTAGAAATAAATGAATCAGACAGGAAAAAAAGAAAAACGAATTAAAAGAAATGAGGACAGTCTCAGAGACCTCCAGGACAATATTAAATGCCCCAACATTCAAAACATACGTGTCCCAGAAGAAGAAGACAGAAAGAAAGACCATGAAAAAATACTTGAGGAGATAATAGTTAAAAACTTCCCTAAAATGGGGAAGGAAATAATCACCCAAGTCCAAGAAATTCAGAGGGTCTCAAACAGGAAATACCCCAAAACACATGTTAATCAAATTGACAAAGATCAACCATAAAGAACAAATATTAAAAGCAGCAAGGGAAAAACAACAAATAACACACAAAGGGATTACCATAAGGATAACAGTTGATCTTTCAATAGAAACTCTTCAGGCCAGGAGCAAATTGCAGTACAAACTTAAAGTGATGAAAGAAAATAACCTACAGCCCAGATTATTGTACCCAGCAATGATCTCATTCAAATATGAAGGAGAAATCAAAAGCTTTACAGACAAGCAAAAGCTGGGAGAATTCAGCACCACCAAACCAGCTCTCCAACAAATGCTAAAGGATCTTCTCTAGACAGGAAACACAAAAAGGGTGTATAAATTCAAACCCAATCCAATAAAGTAAATGGCAACAGGATCATGCTTATCAATAATTACCTTAAATGTAAATAGGTTGAATGCCCCAACCAAAAGACAAAGACTGGCTGAGTGGATACAAAAACAAGACCCCTATATATGTTGTCTACAAGAGACCCATCTCAAAACAGGGGACACATACAGACTGAAAGTGAAGGGCTGGAAAAAGATATTCCACACAAATACATACCAAAACAAAGCAGGAGTAACAATACTTATACCAGATAAAATAGACTTTACAACAAAGGCTGTGTAAAGAGACAAAGATGGACACTACATAATGATCAAAGGATCAATCCAAGAAGACATACAATTATAAATACATATACACCCAACATAAGAGCACCGTAACATGTAAGACAAATGCTAACAAGTATGAAAGGGGAAATTAACAGTAACACAATAATAGTGGGAGACTTTAACACCCCACTCACACCTATGGATAGATCAACTAAACAGAAAATTAACCAGGAACCACAAAATTTAAATGATACAATAGATCAGTTAGACCTCATTGATATCTATAAGACATTTCACCCCAAAACAATGAATTACATCTTTTTCTCAAGCACACACAGAACCTTCTCCAGGATAGATCACATCCTGGGCCATAAATCTAGACTTGGTAAATTCAAAAAAATTGAAATCATTCCAAGCATCTTTTCTGACCATAATGCTGTAAGATTAGATCTAAATTACAGGAGAAAAACTATTAAAAATTCCAACATATGGAGGCTGAACAACACACTGCTGAATAAGTAACAAATCACAGAAGAAATAAAAAAGAAATCAAAATATGCACAGAAATGAATGAAAATGAAAATACAACAACCCAAAACCTGTGGGACACTATAAAAGCAGTGCTAAGGGGAAAGTTCATAGAAATACAGGCATACCTCAAGAAACAAGAAAAAGTCAAATAAATAACCTAATCTACACCTAAAGCAATTGGAAAAGGAAGAAATGGAGAACACCAGAGTTAGTAGAAGAAAAGAAATCTTAAAAATTAGGGCAGAAATAAATGCAAAAGAAATAAAAGAGACCATAGCAAAAATTAACAAAGCCAAAAGCTGGTTCTTTGAAAGGATAAATAAAATTGAAAAACCATTAGCCAGACTCATCAAGAAACAAAGGGAGAAAAGTCAAATCAATAAAATTAGAAGTGAAAATGGAGAGATCACAACAGAGAACACAGAAATACAAAGGATCATAAGAGACTACTATCAGCAATTATATGCCAATAAAATGGACAACGTGGAAGAAATGGGCGAATTCTTAGAAAAGTACAACTTTCCAAAACTGAACCAGGAAGAAATAGAAAATCTTAACAGACCCATCACAAGCACGGAAATTGAAACTAATCAGAAATCTTCCAGCAAACAAAAGCCCAGGTCCAGACGGCTTCACAGCTTTCTACCAAAAATTTAGAGAAGAGCTAACACCTATCCTACTCAAACTCTTCCAGAAAATTGCAGAGGAAGGTAAACTTCCAAACTCATTCTATGAGGCCACCATCAACCTAACAGCAAAACCTGACAAAGATGTCACAAAAAAGAAAACTACAGTCCAATATCACTGATGGACATAGATGCAAAAATTCTCAACAAAATTCTAGCAATCAGAATCCAACAACACATTAAAAAGGTCATACACCATGACCATGAGCTTTATCCCAGGGATGTAAGGATTCTTCATTATCCACAAATAAATCAATGTAATGCACCATATTAACAAATTGAAAAACAAAAGCCAAATGATTACCTCAATATGTGAAGACAAAGCTTTTGACAAAATTCAACATCCATTTACGATAAAAACTCTCCAGAAAGCAGGAATAGAAGGAACATACCTCAACATAATAAAAGCTATATATGACAAACCCACAGCAAACATTATCCTCAATGGTGAAAAATTGAAAGCATTTCCCCTAAAGTCAGGAACAAGACAAGGGTGCCCACTTTCACCACTACTATTCAGCATAGTTTTGGAAGTTTTGACCACAGCAATCAGAGCAGAAAAAGAAATAAAAGGAATCCAAATTGAAAAAGAAGAAGTAAAACTCTCACTGTTTGCAGATGACATGATCCTCTAGACAGAAAACCCTAAAGACTCCACCAGACAATTACTAGAGCTAATCGATGAATATAGTAAAGTTCCAGGATATAAAATCAACACACAGAAATCTCTTGCATTCCAATACACTAATAATGAGAAAATAGAACGATAAATTAAGGAAACAATTCCATTCACCATTGCAAAGAAAAGAATAAAATACTTAGGAATATATCTGCCCAAAGAAACTAAACACCTATATATAGAAAACTATAAAACACTGGTGAAAAAAATCAAAGAGGACACTAATAGATGGAGAAACACACCATGTTCAAGTATCAGAAGAATCAATATAGTGAAAATGAGTATATATCCAAAGCAATCTATAGATTCAATGCAATCCCTATCAAGCTACCAGCGGTATTTTTCACAGAGCTAGAACAATTTCACAGTTTGTATGGAAATACAAAAAACCTCGAATAGCCAATGCAATCTTGAGAAAGAAGAATGGAACTGGAGGAATCAACCTGCTTGACTTCAGGCTCTACTACAAAGCCAAAGTCATCAAGACAGTGTGGTACTGGCACAAAGAGAAATATAGATCAATGGAACAAAATAGAAAGCCTAGAGATACATCCAGGCACCCGTGGACACCTTAACTTTGACAAAGGAGGCAAGCATATACAATGGAGAAAAAACAATTTCTTTAACAAGTGGTGCTGGGAAAACTAGTCAACCACTTAGAATGAGACTAGAACACTTTATAACACCATACACAAAGATAAACTCAAAATGGATTAAATATCTAAATGTAAGACCAGAAACTATAAAACTCTTGGAGGAGAACATAGGCAAAACACTCTCCGGCATAAACCACAGCAGGAACCTCTATAACCCACCTCCTAGAATGTTGGAAATAAAAGCAAAAATAAACAAATGGGACCTAATTAAACTTAAAAGCTTCTGCACAACAAAGGAAACTATAAGCAAGGTGAAAAGACAGCCTTCTGAATGGGAGAAAATAATAGCAAATGAAGCAACTGAAAAACAACTAATCTCAAAAATATACAAGCAACTTATGCAGCTCAACTCCAGAAAAATAAACGATTCAATCAAAAAATGGGCCAAAGAACTAAAGAGACATTTCTCCAAAGAAGACATACGGATGGCTAACAAACACATGAAAAGATGCTCAGCATCACTCATTATCAGAGAAATGCAAATCAAAATCACAATGAGGTACCATTTCACTCCAGTCAGAATGGCTGTGATCCAAAAGTCGACAAGCAATAAATGCTGGAGAGGGTGTGAAGAAAAGGGGACCTCCTTACACTGTTGGTGGGAATGCAAACTAGTACAGCCACTACGGAGAACAGTGTGGAGATTCCTTAAGAAACTGGAAATAGAACTGCCTTATGACCCAGCAATCCCACTGCTAGGTACACACACCAAGGAAACCAGAATTGAAAGAGACACGTGTACCCCAGTACCACTTTAAATTCTCTCCCCCTACCCTACATCACTTGCTCCCAGTGGGCTAAGTACAAAAAAAACACAAACTAGCCACTTGTAACTGAAAGTATTAAGATAAAGAAGGACTGGAAAAATAATTGGATATTGTAATCACTCATTAGGGTTTGGAGGCATCCAGACTAGATATCTCTTCCATCACTGTTTTAAAATATGGGCTACAGTCTCCACCAAATTGCGTGGCATGGTAAGGAAATCTTAACAATTTTCCCACAAATATTTTTGGACAGTTAATTCTAACTTTGAAGAAGGCAACAGCACTCCATTCCAGTACTCTTTCCTGGAAAATCCCACGGATGGAGGAGCCTGGTAGGCTGCAGTCCATGGGATCACGAAGAGTCAGACACGACTGAGCAACTTCACTTTCACTTTTCACTTTCATGCATTGGAGAAGGAAACGGCAACCCACTCCAGTGTTCTTGCCTGGAGAATCCCAGGGACGAGGGAGCCTGGTGGGCTGTCATCTATGGGGTCGCACAGAGCCAGACACAACTGAAGCGACTTAGCAGCAGCAGCAGCAATTCTAACTTGCCCATTTCCCAGAAACGCAATTCAGTTAAAAATATAAGGTGATAAATTTGTGAGATTGTTTTACTGGGTCAGAGTTACGATTTAAGACTAAAGCTACAAGATTTCATTTTGGAGCTGTGTGAGTTTTTATGCATGTTTTTACATGCTGTATGTATGATATGGATATAGGGCATTTTTTATCTCTGAGTGTTCAGTTCAGTTCAGTCCATCAGTCGTGTCCGACTCTGCGACCCCATGAATCGCAGCACGCCAGGCCTCCCTGTCTATCTCGAGCTGCCGGAGTTCACTCAGATTCATGTCCATCGAGTCAGTGATGCCATCCAGCCATCTCATCCTCTGTCGTCCACTTCTCCTCCTGCCCCTAATCCCTCCCAGCATCAAAGTCTTTCTCAATGAGTCAACTCTTTGCATGAGGTGGCCAAAGTACTGGAGTTTCAGCTTTGGCATCATTCCTTCCAAAGAAATCCCAGGGTTGATCTCCTTCAGAATGGACTGGTTGGATCTCCTTGCAGTCCAAGGGATTCTCTCTCTCTCTTTTTTTAATTTTTATTTTATTTTATTTTTTAATTTTTTAATACTTTATTCTACTTTACAATAATACTGTATTGGTTTTGCCATACATTGACATGAATCAGCCACATGTGTACATGCTCTCCCAGTGCCGAAGCCCCCTCCCACCTCCCACCCCACACAGTCTCCCCGGATCATCAAGGACTCAAGAATCTTCTCCAACACCACAGCTCAAAAGCATCAGTTCTTCGGCGCTCAGCCTTCTTCACAGTCCAACTCTCACATCTATACATGACCACAGGAAAAACCATAGCCTTGGCTAGATGGACCTGAAGAACTTTTAGAATCTTTAGGTTAAAGAATTATAGTAGTTTGATGTTAGAAAAACAAGGCTCTTCGGATTAATGAATTTCTCTCTGTTATAAATCATTGTATTCGTCCTTCTGTAAGAATGTAACTTCATTTAGTACTTCCTGAGAATGGTACTGGAAAACTTCTGGGTTAAAAGTTAAAACCTGAAAGGCAGAATGTGCCGCATAGAAGATAGCTTTCCCCCTTATCTCAAGGACTCAGAGCATCCTGACTGATCTGCTCTTAACTGGTGACTAATGACTTAGTTTCCACTGTGTAACAGGCTTCTCCTTAAAAAAAAAAAAAAACCTTTCCCTGTACCAGGCACCGGCGGGCCAGGTGGTCAATTAACTGTCTCTACTATCATCTGTAAACCGTCCCCATCAATCAAATGTCTCCACTTCATCCTAAGACCCCCTTATCACATTGTTCCCTACATTCCGATCTCATTCCCAGTTGTCTTTGATCTTTCTGCATAAAAATCCCTCTCGGTGAGTGTTCGGGGTTCACTCCTCATGCGGGAGATCGAACCCCGGCGTGCCGGCCAAATAAATCCTCCTGCTGATTGCATCAAATTCGAGTCATTGTGGTCTTTGGGGTGACGGTTCCCGAGAAAGGCCGTGAGGTCTTACAGACCTTTGTTGGCAAACTAATGTTTCTGCTTTTCAATATGCTATCTAGGTTGATCATAACTTTCCTTCCAAGGAGTAAGTGTTTTTGATTTCATGGCTGCAGTCACCATCTGCAGTGATTTTGGAGCCCTCCCCCCAAATAAAGTCTAACATTGTCTCCACTGTTTCCCCATCTATTTCCCATGAAGTGATGGTACCGGATGCCATGATCTTTGTTTTCTGAATGTTGAGCTTTAAGCCAACTTTTACACTCTCAAAATTCCTTAGATAATATCTAATCTAATTGGTTTTCATATAAATGAGCACTTCAATAACATTTCTACAACTTTCAGAAACAGAGAAATAAATCCATTTATTAAAATTCCCTTTAACTGGGATATCTTTGATTCATAAAGTTTTTAAAAAATTATTGGTAAAATTAAAGCAATCATAACTTCAGAGTTTTCAGCATTAAATATAATGAAAAAATGCATTTTTTTCTGTCTAGGTATAGTATTTAATTTTATGTTAACTCTACTAGATTTCTGAGATTATAAAGGTATACAACTAAAATAAGGAAAAATGTTCATTAAAATGAGTTGCTTCATGCATGTCAAGAGTAATAGTAAATTAAAAAGAAAAAGTGGAAAAAGAAACAACCATTTATTTAACATTTTAGGTTCTTTGTTTCTGGGTATTTTGGAAAACTTACATAATATGTAAATAAGAAAATAATTTAGAATGATGGATACATTTCTTTTTCGTTTTTTAGGTTTATTTTTTTATTAATTAATTAATTTATTTATTTATTTTAAATTACAATACTGTATTTGTTTTGCCATACATTGACACGAATCAGCCATAGGTGAACACAATCTCCCAATGCCGAAGCCCCCTCCCACCTCCCACCCCACATCCTCTACTTGAATCATCCTGTAATTTTCTGATCAATTGGAGCATAGCATAATTATTAAGAACAAGGAAATTAGATAGATATAAGTGGTATGAAAGTTTCTAAACTAACTTTTCAACAATTATTATACTTTATCTTATGTCTACTTAAAAATAGGTCCAAAAACCTATTTGTTATGTTGAAACTTTAAAGTTAAGTTGAAGAATGTTTCTGAGAAAGGATATTGTATGAAATTCATACAAATTGGTCCATACTTGCTGTTTGTTTTTTATGTTAAAATGTTGTACACCACAGAAATGAACAACTGTGCTTCTTGAACTCTCATCAGACACAAACATAAGCAGTTTAATTTCTGCACACATACTGTTTCATATTGTTCTCCAAGGGTGTTTAAAACCAGCAGTAGACAAAAATTCCTATGTATTTATGTAAAGATGAAACTAGACCCCTTTCTAACACCATACACAAAAACAAACTCAAAATGGATTAAAGATCTAAATGTAAGACAAGAAACTATAAAACTCCTAGAGGAGAACATA
Source organism: Nanger dama (assembly GCA_917880005.1). NCBI lineage: Eukaryota > Metazoa > Chordata > Mammalia > Artiodactyla > Bovidae > Nanger > Nanger dama. The sequence continues at coordinate 1,165,447 of CAKJTW010000044.1, read as the reverse complement.
GGCAAAACACTCTCCGACATAAATCACAGCAGGACCCTCTATGATCCAACTCCCAGTATACTGGAAACAAAAGCAAAGATAAACAAATGGGATCTAATTAAAATTAAAAGCTTCTGCACAACAAAGGAAACTATAAGCAAGGTGAAAATACAGCCTTCTGAATGGGAGAAAAAAATAGCAAATGAAACAACTGACAAACAACTAATCTCAAAGATATATAAGCAACTTATGCAGCTCAACTCCAGAAAAATAAATGATCCAATAAAAAAATGGGCCAAAGAACTAAATAGGCATTTCTCCAAAGAAGACATACGGATGGCTAACAAACACATGAAAAGATGTTCAACATTACTCATTATCAGAGAAATGCAAATCAAGACCACGGTGAGGTACCATTTCACACCAGTCAGAATGGCTGCGATCCAAAAGTCTACAAGTAATAAATGCTGGAGAGTATGTGGAGAAAAGGGAACCCTCTTACACTGCTGGTGGGAATGCAAACTAGTACAGCCATTATGGAAAACAGTGTGGAGATTCCTTAAAAAATTGCAAATAGAACTGCCTTATGACCCAGCAATCCCACTGCTGGGCATACACACCGAGGAAACCAGAATTGAAAGAGACACATGTACCCCAATGTTCATTGCAGAGCTGTTTATAATAACCAGGACATGGAAGCAACCTAGATGTCCATCAGCAGATGATTGGATAAGAAAGCTGTGGTACATATGCACTATGGAATACTACTCAGCCCTTAAAAAGAATAAATTTGACTCAGTTCTAATGAGATGGATGAAATTGGAACCGATTATACAGAGTGAAGTAGGCCAGAAAGAAAAACACCAATACAGTATACTGACACATATATATGGAATTTAGAAGACAGTAATGATGACCCTATATGTGAGACAACAAAGGAACACAGAGGTATAGAGTGGACTTTTGGACTCTGAGGGAGAGGGAAAGGGTGGGATGGTTTGGGAGAATGGCAATGAAACATGTATACTATCTTGTAAGAAACGAAGCACCAATCTATGTTCAATGTAGGATGCAGGATGCATGGGGCTGATGCACAGGATGATTCAAGTAGAGGATGTGGAGTGGGAGGTGGGAGGGGGCTTCGGCATTGGGAGCTTGTGTTCACCTATGGCTGATTCGTGTCAATGTATGGCAAAACAAATACAGTATTGTAATTAAAAAAATAAATTTAATTAATAAAAACATCACACTAGCATAATGAATAAAACAGAATGGAAACTTAAAAAAAAAAAGAATCAAAGTACAACGAAATGAGATTATCTGCCAACAAATTCATCTTAATTTGTTTCTGGTTGAACATTGGTTACCCTAAAGAGAAAGAAAAAATTGTTCCAATGGAAAAAATACAATCTTCTCTTTTGGGTTTCATCTTGCACATTTTGCCAGTCAGTGCAAAAGCTGGAATTCTAGTTTTTTCCAGTATCTGCCTGTTGTTGTTTTTCAGTCACCAAGACATGCCCAAGTCTTCCCAGTCCCATGAGCTGCTGCACACCAAGATTCCTGTACTTCACTGTCTCTCAGAGTTTGCTCAAACTCATGTCCATTGAGTCATTGATACCATCCAACCATTTCATCCTCTGTCGCCCTCTTTCCTTTCTGTCTTCAATCTTTCCCAGCATCACGGTCTTCTCCAGTGAGTCAGCTGTTTGCATCAGGTGGCCAAAGTACTATAGCGCTTCAGCTTCAGCATCCAGAGTATTCAGGGGCTGAGTTCCTTTAAGATTGACTGGTTTGATCTCTTTGCTTTCCAAGGGACTCTCAAGAGTCTTCTTCAGTGCCACAGTTCAAAAGCATCAACTCTTCAGTGCTCAGCCTTCTTTATGGTCCAACTTTCAGATCGATACATGACAGCTGGAAAAGCCACAGCTTTGACTATATGAACCTTTGCTGGTAAAGAGATGTCTGCTTTTTAATACACTGTCTAGGTTTGTCATAGCTTTTCTTCCAAGGAGCAAGTGTCTTTTATATTCTTGGCTACAGTCACTGTTCACAGTAATTTTGGAGGCCAAGAAAATAAAATCTGTTACTATTTCCACTTCTTCCCCATTTATTTGCCATGAAATGATGGGACCAGATGCCATGATTTCATTTTTAGAATGCTGAGTTTTGAACCACATTTTTCACTCTCCCCTTCCATGTTCATCAAGAGGCTCTTCAGTTCAAAGCATCAACTCTTTGGCTGTTTATCTTCTTTAGGTCCAGTTCTCACATCCATGCGTGATTAATGAAAAGACTATAGCCTTGATTATATGGACATTTGTCAGCAAAGTGATGGCTTTGCTTTTCAAGACACTGTCTAGGTTTGTGATAAGTTTCCTGTCAATAAGTAATCATCTTCTAATTTCATAAATGCAGTCCCATCTGCAGTGATTTTAGAGCCTCAAAAGAGGAAACCTATCACTGTTTCCACCCTTTTCACTTCTATTTGTTATGAAGTGATGGGATCAGGTGCCATGATCTTCGTTTTTCAATACTGAGTTTTAAACTGCCTTTTTCACTCTCTTCCTTAAACCTTATCAAGAGGTTCTTTACTTCCTCTTCACTTTCTGCCAATATAGTGATATCATCTGCATATTTGAGATTACTGATATTTCTACTAGCAATCTTGACTCCAGCTTGTAGCTCATCCAGCCTGGCATTTCCCATGATGTGTTCTGAGTGTAAGTTAAATAAACAGGGTGACAATAAACTCCTTTCTCAACCCTGAACAAGTCAGTTTTTCCAGGATTCTAACTTTTGCTTCTGACCCACATATAGGTTTTTCAGGAGCCATGTAAGATGGTCTGGTATTCCCACATCTTTAAGAGTTTTTCACAGTTTGTTATGATTCATACAGGTAAAGTTTTTAGCATAGTCAATGAAACAGAGGTAGATATTATTTTGGAATTCCCTTGCTTTTTCTATGATCCAGTGAATATTGGCAATTTGATCTCCAGCCTTTTCTAAACCCAGATTGAGCACCTGGAAGTTCTCAGTTCACGTATGCTGAAGTCTAGCTTAGAGGACTTTGAGCATAACTAGCATGTGCTGCTGTTGCTGCTGCTAAGTCGCTTCAGTCGTGTCCGACTCTGTGCAACCCTATAGATGGCAGCTCACCAGGCTTCTCCTTCCCTGGGATTCTACAGGCAAGAACATTGGAGTGGGTTGCCATTTCCTTCTCCAAAGCATGAAAGTGAAAAGTGAAAGTGAAGTCTCTCAGTCGTGTCCGACTTCCAGCGACTCCAGGGCTGCAGGCCACCAGGCTCCTCCACCCATGGGATTTTCCAGGCAAGAGTACTGGAGTGGGGTTCCATTGCCTTCTCCGAACTAGCATGTGAAATGAGGGCCATTCTCCAGTGGTTTGAACACTCTTCAGTACTGCCCTTCTTGGGAACTGGTATGGGGATTGACCTTTTCTAGTCCTGTGGCCACTGCTGGGTTTTCCAAATTTGCTGACATATTGATGCAGAACTTTAATAGCATCATCTTTTAGGATTTGAAATAGCTCTGCTGGAATTTCATTGCCTCCACTAGCTTTAATGGCAGCAGTGTTTCCTAAGGCCCACTTGACTTCACACTCCAGGATGTCTGGCTCTGGATGAGTGACCACATCATCATGGTTATCTAGGTCATTAAGATTTTTTTAAAATGTACAGTTCTATGTATTCTTTCCATCTCTTCTCGATCTCTTTTGCTTCTATTATGTCTTTACCATTTCTGTCATTTATTTTTCCCCTCTTCGGATGAAATGTTCCTTTGATAGTTCCAATTTTCTTAAAGTGATTTTGAGCATTATCCTTCTTGTTGTTATCCTCTATTTCTTTGCATTGTTCATTGAATAAGGCCTTCTTGTCTTTCTTTGCTATTCTCTGGAACTCTGCGTTTAGTTGGGTGTATCTTTCTTTTCCTCCTTTTCTTTTCACTTCTCATCTTTCCTCAGCTATTTGTGAAGCCCTCTCTAACAATCACTTTTCCTTCTTGCTTTTTTTGTTCTTTGGGATGATTTTGTTCACTGTTGCCTGTACAACATTAGAGACCTCTTTCCATAGTTCTTGAGGCACTATGTTTACAAAATCTAATCCCTAGAATCTATTCATCACATTCACTGTATATTCATAGGAGATTTGATTTAAGTAAGCCAGGCTTCAGCAACACGTGAACCGTGAACTCCCTGATGTTCAAGCTGGTTTTAGAAAAGGTAGAGGAACCAGAGATCAAATGGCCAACATCCGCTGGATCATGGAAAAAGCAAGAGAGTTCCAGAAAAACATCGCTTTCTGCTTTATTGACTATGCCAAAGCCTTTGACTATGTGGATCACAATAAACTGTGGAAGATTCTGAAAGAGAGGGGAATACCAGACCACCTAATCTGCCTCTTGAGAAATCTGTATACAGGTCAGGAAGCAACAGTCAGAACTGGAAATGGAACAACAGACTGGTTTCAAATAGGAAAAGGAGTACGTCAAAGCTGTATATTGTTACCCTGCTTATTTAACTTCTATGCAGAGTACATCATGAGAAATGCTGGACTGGAAGAAACACAAGCTGGAATCAAGATTGCCAGGAGCAATATCAGTAATCTCAGATATGCAGATGACACCACTTATGGCAGAAAGTGAAGAGGAGCTAAAAAGCCTCTTGATGAAAGTAAAAGAGGAGAGTGAAAAAGTTGGCTTAAAGCTCAACATAAAGAAAAAAAAGATCATGGCATCCGGTCCCATCACTTCATGGGAAATAGATGGGGAAACAGTGGAAACAGTGTCAGACTTTATATTTTTGGGCTCCAAAATCACTGCAGATAGTGACTGCAGCCATGAAATTAGAAGACGCTTACTCCTTGGAAGAAACAACCTAGATAGTATATTCAAAAGCAGAGACATTACTTTTTTGACTAAGGTCCGTCTAGTCAAGGCTATGGTTTTTCCTGTGGTCATATATGGATGTGAGAGTTGGACGGTGAAGAAGGCTGAGCGCAGAAGAATTGATGCTTTTGAACTGTAGTGTTGGAGAAGACTCTTGAGAATCTCTTGGACTGCAAGGAGATCCAACCAGTCCATTCTGAAGGAGATCAACCCTGGGATTTCTTTGGAAGGAATGATGCTAAAGCTGAAACTCCAGTACTTTGGCCATCTCATGTGAAGAGTTGACTCATTGGAAAAGTCTCTAATGCTGGGAGGGATTGGGGGCAGGAGGAGAAGGGGGCGACCGAGGATGAGATGGCTGGATGGCATCATGGTCTCGATGGAAGTGAGTCTGAGTGAACTCCAAGAACTGGTGATGGACAGAGAGGCCTGGCGTGCTGTGATTCATGGGGTCGCAAAGAGTCGGACACGACTGAGTGACTGAACTGAACTGAACTGAATACCTGAATGGCCTAGTGGTTTTCCCCATTTATTTTTGTTTAAGCCTGAATTTTGCTAGGAGGAGCTGATGATCTGAGACACAGTCAGCTCCAGGTCTTGTTTTTGCTGACTGTATTCGGCTTTTCCATCTTTGGCTACAAAGAATGTAATCAGTCTGATATCTGTATTGAACATCTGGTGATGTCCTTGTGTAAAGTCGTCTCTTGGGTTGTCGAAAAAAAGTGTTTGCTATGACCAGTGTGTTTTCTTGGCAGAATTCTTTTAGCCTTTGCCATACAAATGAAGTATGGCAAGTACTCCAAGGCCAAATTTGCCTGTTGCTCCAGGTATCTCTTGACTTCCTACTTTTGCATTCCAATCTGCCTATAACTCTTCAAATTAATGTTTATAATTTTTCTCCCATCTGGCCTGAAATCCTAGAGAACTGGAACTTCCCTTTTCCTGAATCTCTGTAAGCTGAAGTTTCAGGCCTAGCTATAAACCTCAAGGAAATCACCACCAATGATCTTGTATGGGCGAACTTCACGTCTACTGTTATGTGTGTCACATAGAAAATTCAACAGAAAATAAAAGCCATCACTGTAGGCACCCAAACTACAAATGAGGAAGTTCACTGGATGACCATTGCTGTCTCTACTCATCACTTAAATATGCTTTGAGGGCAACATCAAGAATTCTTCTCAACAGGCTTCCTTATGGAATCAGAAAATGGGGTTTTATATTAATATTTGTTTTCTGTTATTTTCATAGAAACCCACTTCATTAAATGTTTAGTGGCCAGCATCTTAAAACATATCTATTATGAAATATCAACAGATAATTTAGCAGGTCTTTCATGAACAACGGTGACTGAGAAGAAACAAACTATATTTTTTTAAGGAAAGAAGAATGTCTCTTCACTCTTTTGAACAAAGAATGGATGGATATCAGAATTGATTCTGATTCTATCCTGAGGGCTCTTTACCCAATTCCAGTAGTTCTGATAACTCTGTTTTTTTTTTTTTAATAATTTTAACAATTTTGTAGCTATAGGTTCTCTGCAACAGTAGTCACAATCAATCACCCTAGGCAGCAACCAAACTCCCTCATAGGCAGTAGGAGCCCAGTGTGACTAGGTGACAGTTTTAACACCCATCTGGGGGAACCACTGTTTTGTCTCCTAGAGGAAGCAGACTTTCCTCTGTATCTAAGACTTCAAGGTCAACAGAGCATAAAGATAAGGGAACAAAAGGCAAAAATAACACCTTTCTCTTTCTACCTTTTGGGTTTTAGATGCATGAATCCTGGATAGAAGAAAACAGCACCATACTGGATGCTGATTCAGAACATGCACAGACTACTAGAAAATCTTGTTAAAGCCCTGAAACAAATGTACTCTCATCTGGCTCTATAAATGAGCCTTCTAAAGTCCCTTCAACCATCCTATCAAACAAGCTGCTTCAGATGGTGGGAAATGTGATGTTACCAGTGAATGTATGACACTTCTTTTGTGATGGAGTTCACTTATTAGAAACAATGTTGTACAATATGCCATAACAGTGGGTGAGGCATTCTTTAAGTCCATGAATGACTTTTTTGGCAGTAGCTTTGCAAACAGGTAAGGCAAATGTGCAACAAGTTTAATGTCTATTCCAGTAAGGAAAAAAGAATGCTGCAGTTTCCTTGAAAGAGGGATCCATTTTAATAACCATGGTATACAGAAACTGGTTTATTTGATATCAGTGCACACCTTTGTCTACCAGTGCTCTGCTTACTACTGGAAAGAGTGCACACTTTTGTCTACCAGTGTTCTGCTTACTACTGGAAAGAGTCCTTATCATCTTTAAATCTAATAAGATTAGAGAGTAGATTCCAGAACACCCTGAAACAACCAGAAAAATCATCCTTAAAATTCTCAAGGTTCCTCAGGGACCACTCTTGGAACCAAAATCTATATTTTCCAGAATTCTCCAGAAAACTCGAACCAATAGGAGATGATGATAATAATAGACAGAGAGACAGATCGAAGAGGATATTTATCATAAGAATTATCTCAGGTGTTTATAAAGGCTGAGTAGCCCCCCAATTTTCCATCTACATTTTGGAGAACCAGGAAGGCCTATGGAATAATTCAGCAAAATATATAGGCCTAAGAAGGAGGGGAGTTGATACTGTAATTCCTACTTCTAAATCAAAGACCTCAGAAGCAGTGAGCAGCTGGTATAATTTCCAGAGTCTAAAGGCACAAACCAGAAACACATGTCCATGTGTAGGAAAAAGTGGATGCCTTAGCTCTAACAGAGGAAAGAAAATACCTCTCTCTCTCTCCCCCCTCTCTCTCTCTCTCTTGTTCCATTGGTCACCTCTATCTTGACTGGGTAAAGGCTGCTCTCACTGAAAAGAGTGAATGTCTTTACAGAGAATACTGAACAAAGACTACTATCCACAGAAGCACTTACAGACACACTCAGAAATGCTTTTACTACATACCTTACTTTCTTAGCCCAATCAAGTTAACTATCACAAGTCCACCCACTCCCAACTTGACACTATACTCAATGTCTTCAACTATACTTAATTCATCAAATAAATACAGCAATGACATCATGATCCTGCATAACAAGATAAAACATCCTATGTATAACCAAAAACAGTCACCTCTTCCCAAGAAGTGGAAGTAAGTCCTTAAATGACACTTACTGTTCTCCATGATATAGCATGAAAACAGTATGTCACAAAATTAACAATACTTAAATACTATGATATAATTTTAGAACATCTCACGTTGAATGATAAGGGAATATGTGAAGATAGAAAACAAATGTATATATTTAATAAATGTAAGTGTGCATGCGTGTTAAACTTCTTCAGTTGTGTCCAACTCTTTGTCACCCTATGGACTGTAGCCCACAAGGCTTCTCTGTCCAAAGGATTCTCCAGGCAAGAACACTGGACTGGGTTGCTGTGTCCTTCTCCAGGAGATCTTCACCACCCAGGGATCTAAGCCACATCTCTTCCATCTCCTGCATTGGCAGGTGGGTTCTTTACCACTATTGCCACCATATACACACACACAGGCATCTTAACACAATAAGGAAGAAATATGAATGAAAATTATAATCCTCCTTTCAGTAACGAGTACTAGACCAAAGCTAGTACTTACACTGCCTCCTCTACTGTAAATTATGTATTCCCTTTTTCTCAGTAAGCAATTGAATTACTCTTTAACTGAAGGTGATGCAAACATTCATTCCTAAAAGTTTCGGGTCACTACTAGCCCTGCTTATATTGAGTTTTTATCTTTAATTATTGACCTTAATCACAAGATGTGGTAACACTAAGGAAAACCTTAAGGGATATGCTGAGCTCCAGACATATTACTCCTAACTTTCGTTGCTGAGTAGTTGTCCACTTTTGACTTGATAGTGACACAGGTTATTTGCTTCACCAGACTTTAGTATTCTCTTCACACAGTCTCCACCACTTTTTCTTTTAATGTAAGCATTTAAGAAACACTATCTGACATCAGGGGCAGAAGCCAGGAGGACTGCATGCCCAAGGGGCAGTGGCCAAGAGGAGTTACCCCACGTTCGAGGTCAGGTGCAGTGGCCAAGAGTGCCAGGCTGTGACAGTGCAGGAGCAGTCGAGAGGAGCTACCCCATGCCCGAGGTCAGCGGCGGTGGCTGGGAGGCGCTACCCCACATCCGAGGTCAGTAGTGGCAGCTGAGAGTGCCAGGCTGCAACAGCACAGGAGCAGCCGAGAGGAGCTACCCCACATCCGAGGCCAGGGGAAATAGCCGGGAGGAGCTACCCCTGCCCCAGGCCAGGGGCAGCGGCCAGGAGAGGCTACTCCACTTCCAAGGAAGGGTGGTTGCGTGGGTGCAGGAGGGCCTAGGGCCCATGTTCAAGATTAGGAGGGGTGGTGGTGAGGAGATATCCCTCATCCAAGGTAAGGAGCAGCAGCTGTGGTTTGCTGGAGCAGCCATGAAGAGATACCCCACGTCCAAGGTAAGAGAAACACAAGTAAGATGGTAGGTGTTGCAAGAGGGCATCAGAGGGCAGACACACTGAAACCATAATCAGAGAAAACTAGTCAATCTAATCACACTAGAACCACAGTCTTGTCTAACTCAGTGAAACTAAGCCATGTCCGTGGGGCCACCCAAGACAGGTGGGTCATGGTGGAGAGGTCTGACAGAATGTGGTCCACTGGAGAAGGGAATGGCAAACCACTTGCATATTCTTGCCTTGAGAACCCCATGAACAGTATGAAAAGGCAAAATGATAGGATACTGAAAGAGGAACTCCCCAGGTCAGTAGGTGCCCAATATGCTACTTCAGATCAGTGGAGAAATAACTCCAGAAAGAATGAAGGGAAGGAGCCAAAACAAAAACAATACCCAGCTGTGGATGTGACTGGTGATGGAAGCAAGATCTGATACTGTAAAGAGCAATATTGCATAGGAACCTGGAATGTCAGGTCCATGAATCAAGGCAAATTGGTAGTGGTCAAACAAGAGATGGCAAGAGTGAATGCCGACATTCTAGGAATCAGCGAACTAAAATGGACTGGAATGGGTGAATTTAACTCAGATGACCATTATATCTACTACTGCAGGCAGGAATCCTTTAGAAGAAATGGAGTAGCCATCATGGTCAACAAAGGAGTCTGAAATGCAGTACTTGGATGCAATCTCAAAAACGACAGAATGATCTCTGTTCATTTCCAAGGCAAACCATTCAGTATCACAGTAATCCAGCTCTATGTCACAACCAGTAACACTGAAGAAGCTGAAGTCGAACAGTTCTATGAAGACCTACAAGACCTTTTATAATTAACACCCCAAAAGATGTCTTTCATTATAGGGTACTAGAATGTAAAAGTAGAAAGTCAAGAAACACCTGGAGTAACAGGCAAATTTGGCCTTGGAATGCAGAATGAAGCAGGGCAAAGACTCATAGAGTTTTGCCAAGAAAATGCACTGGCCATAGCAAACACCCTCTTCCAACAACACAAGAGAAGACTCTACACATGGACATCACCAGATGGTCTACACCGAAATCAGATTGATTATATTCTTTGCAGCCAAAGATAGAGAAGCTCTATAGAGTCAACAAAAACAAGACCAGGAGCTGACTGTGGCTCAGGTCATGAACTCCTTATTGTAAATTCAGACTTAAATTGAAGAAAGTAGGAAAACCACTAAACCATTTAGGTATGACCTAAATCAAATTCCTTATGATTATACAGTGGAAGTGAGAAATAGATTTAGGGACTATATCTAATAGATAGAGTGCATAACAGAGGTTCCTGGCATTGTACAGGAGATACGGATCAAGATCATCCCCATGGAAAAGAAATGCAAAAAAGAAAAACAGCTGTCTGAGGAAGCCTTACAAATAGCTGTGAAAAGAAGAGGGGCAAAAAGCAAAGGAGAAAAGGAAAGATATAAGCATCTGAATGCAGAGTTCCAAAGAATAGCAAGAGGAGATAAGAAAGCCTTCCTCAGCAATCAATGCAAAGAAATAGAGGAAAAGAACAGAATGGGAAAGACTAGAGATCTCTTCAATAAAATTGGAGATACCAAGGGAATATTTCATGCAAAGATGGGCTCGATAAAGGACAGAAATGATAGGGACCTAACAGAAGCAGAAGTTATTAAGAAGAGGTGGCAAGAATACACATAAGAACTGTACAAAAAACATCTTCATGACCAAGATAATCACGATGATGTGATCACTCATATAGAACCAGACATCCTGGAATGTGAAGTCAAGTGGGCCTTAGAAAGCATCACTACGAACAAAGCTAGTGGAGGTGATGGAATTCCAGTTGAGCTATTTCAAATCCTGAAAGATGATGCTGTGAAAGTGCTGCACTCAATATGCCAGCCAATTTGGAAAATTCAGCAGTGGCCGCAGGACTGGAAAACGTCAGTTTCCATACTAATCTCAAAGAAAGGCAATGCCAAAGAATGCTCAAACTTCTGCACAATTGCACTCACCTCACATGCTAGTAAAGTAAAGCTCAAAATTCTCCAAGCCAGGCTTCAGCAATACATGAACCGTGATGTTCAAGCTGGCTTTAGCAAAGGCAGAGGAACCAGAGATCAAATTGCCAACATCCACTGGATCATGGAAAAAGCAAGAGAGTTCCAGAAAAATATCTATGCCTGATTTATTGACTATGCTAAAGCCTTTGACTGTGTGGATCACAATAAACTGTGGAAAATTCTGAAAAAGATAGCAATAGAAGACTACCTGACCTGCCTCTTGAGAAACCTCTATGCAGGTCAGGAAGCAACAGTTAGAACTGGACATGGAACAACAGACTGGTTCCAAATAGGAATAGGAGTGTGTCAAGGCTGTGTATTGTCACCCTGCTTATTTAACTCATATGCAGAGTACAGAATGAGAAATGCTGGGCTGGAAGAAGCACAAGCTGGACTCAGTATTGCTGGGAGAAATATCAATAACCTCAGCTATGCAGATGACACCACCCTTATGGCAGAAAGTGAAGAGGAACTAAGAAGCCTCTTGATGAAAGTGAAAGAGGAGAGTGAAAAAGTTGGCTTAAAGCTCAACACTCAGAAAACAAAGATCATGGCATCCGGTCCCATCACTTCATGGGAAAAATAGATGGGGACACAGTGGAAACAGTGTCAGATTTTATTTTTCTGGGCTCCAAACTCACTGCAGATGGTGACTGCAGCCATGAAATTGAAAGATGCTTACTCCTTGGAAGAAAAGTTATGACCAACCTAGATAGTACACTCAAAAGCAGAGACATTACTTTTCTAACAAATTTCCGTCTAGTCAAGGCTATGGTTTTTCCTGTGGTCATGTATGGATGTGAGAGTTGGACTGTGAAGAAAGCTGAGTGATGAAGAATTGACACGTTTGAGCTGTGGTGTTGGAGAAGACTCTTGAGAGTCCCTTGGACTGCAAGGAGATCCAATCAGTCCATTCTGAAGGAGATCAACCGTGGGATATTTTGGAAGGAATGATGCTAAAGCTGAAACTCCAGTACTTTGGCCACCTCATGAGAAGAGTTGACTGATTGGAAAAGAGTCTGATGCTATGAGGGATTGGGGGCAGGAAGAGAAGTGGACAACAGAGGATGAGATGTCTGGACGGCATCACCGACCCAATGGACGTGAGTCTGAGTGAACTCCAGGAGTTGGTGATAGACAGAGAGGCCTGGCGTGCTGTGATTCATGGGGTTGCAAAGAGTCGGACATGACTGAACTACTGAGCTGAGCTGAACTGAACTGATGAAGGAGAGATGTGGATTCAAAAACACAGATCATATGATTTTTATTTCTCAGTTTGTTAATGTGATGAATTACATTGATTGACTTGCGGATATTGAAGAATCCTTGCATCCCTGGGATAAAGCCCACTTGGTCATGGTGTATGATCTTTTTAATGTGTTGCTGGATTCTGATTGCTAGGATTTTGTTGAGGATTTTTGCATCTATGTTCATCAGTGATATTGGCCTGTAGTTTTCTTTTTTTGTGGTGTCTTTGTCAGGTTTTGGTATTAGGGTGATGGTGGCCTCATAGAACGAGTTTGGCAGTTTACCTTCCTCTGCAATTTTCTGGAATAGTTTCAGTAAGATAGGTGTTAGCTCTTCTCGAAATTTTTGGTAGAATTCAGCTGTGAAGCCGTCTGGACCTGGGCTTTTATTTGCTGGAAGATTTCTGATTACAGTTTCAATTTCCATGCTTGTGATGGGTCTGTTAAGATTTTCTATTTCTTCCTGGTTCAGTTTTGGAAAATTGTACTTTTCTAAGAATTTGTCCATTTCTTCCAAGTTGTCCATTTTATTGGCATATAATTGCTGATAGTAGTCTCTTATGATTCTTTGTATTTCTGTGTTGTCTGTCGTGATCTCTCCATTTTCATTTCTAATTTTGTTGATTTGATTTTTTTCTCTTTGTTTCTTGATGAGTCTGGCTAATGGTTTGTCAATTTTATTTATCCTTTCAAAGAACCAGCTTTTTGTTTTGTTGATTTTTGCTATGGTCTCTTTTGTTTCTTTTGCATTTATTTCTGCCCTAATTTTTAGGATTTCTTTCCTTCTACTAACTCTGGGGTTCTCTATTTCTTCCTTCTCTAGTTGCTTTAGGTGTAGAGTTAGGTTATTTATTTGACTTTTTTTCTTGTTTCTTGAGGTATGCCTGTATTGCTATGAACTTTCCTCTTAGGACTGCTTTTATAGTGTCCCAAAGGTTCTGTGTAGTTGTGTTTTCATTATCTCAATAGATGCAGAAAAAGCCTTTGACAAAATTCAGCATCCATTTATGATAAAAACTCTCCAGAAAGCAGGAATAGAAGGACCATACCTCAACATAATAAAAGCTATATATGACAAACCCACAGCTCACATTATCCTCAATGGTGAAAAATTGAAACCATTTCCCCTAAAGTCAGGAACAAGACAAGGGTGTCCACTTTCACCACTACTCTTCAACATCGTACTGGAAGTTTTGGCCACAGCAATCAGAGCAGAAAAAGAAATACAAGGAATCCAAATTGGAAAAGAAGAAGTAAAACTCTCACTGTTTGCAGATGACATGATCCTCTACATAGAAAATCCTAAAGACTCGACCAGAAAACTACTAGAGCTAATCAGTGAATATAGTAAAGTTGCAGGATATAAAATCAACACTCAGAAATCCCTTGCATTCCTATACACTAATAATGAGAAAGTAGAAAAAGAAGTTAAGGAAACAATTCCATTCACCATTGCAACAAAAAGAATAAAATACTTAGGAATATTCCTACCTAAAGAAACTAAAGACCTATATATTGAAAACTATAAAACACTGATGAAAGAAATCAAAGAAGACACTAATAGATGGAGGAATATACCATGCTCATGGGTTGGAAGAATCAATATAGTGAAAATGAGTATACTACCCAAAGCAATCTACAGATTCAATGCAATTCCCATCAAGCTACCAGCAGTATTTTTCTCAGAACTAGATCAAATAATCTCAAGATTTGTATGGAAATACAAAAAACCTCGAATAGCCAAAGCAATCTTGAGAAAGAAAAATGGAACTGGAGGAATCAACTTGCCTGACTTCAGGCTCTACTACAAAGCCACAGTCATTAAGACAGTATGGTACTGGCACAAAGACAGAAATATAGATCAGTGGAACAAAATCGAAAGCCCTGAGATTAACCCACATACCTATGGACACCTTATCTTCGACAAAGGAGGCAAGAATATACAATGGAGTAATAACAGTCTCTTTAACAGGTGGTGCTGGGAAAACTGGTCAACCACTTGTAAAAGAATGAAATTAGACCCCTCTCTAACACCATACACAAAAATAAACTCAAAATGGATTAAAGATCTAAATGTAAGACCAGAAACTATAAAACTCCTAGAGGAGAACATAGGCAAAACACTCTCCGACATAAATCACAGCAGGATCCTCTATGATCCATCTCCCAGTATACTAGAAATAAAAGCAAAGATAAACAAATGGGATCTAATTAAAATTAAAAGCTTCTGCACAACAAAGGAAACTATAAGCAAGGTGAAAAGACAGCCTTCTGAATGGGAGAAAACAATAGCAAATGAAACAACTGACAAACAACTAATCTCAAAGACATATAAGCAACTTATGCAGCTCAACTCCAGAAAAATAAATGATCCAATAAAAAAATGGGCCAAAGAACTAAATAGGCATTTCTCCAAAGAAGACATACGGATGGCTAACAAACACATGAAAAGATGCTCAACATCACTCATTATCAGAGAAATGCAAATCAAGACCACAATGAGGTACCATTTCACACCAGTCAGAATGGCTGTGATCCAAAAGTCTATAAGCAATAAATGCTGGAGAGGGTGTGGAGAAAAGGGAACCCTCTTACACTGCTGGTGGGAATGCAAACTAGTACAGCCATTATGGAAAACAGTGTGGAGATTCCTTAAAAAATTGCAAATAGAACTGCCTTATGACCCAGCAATCCCACTGCTGGGCATACACACCGAGGAAACCAGAATTGAAAGAGACACGTGTACCCCAATGTTCATTGCAGCGCTGTTTATAATAGCCAGGACATGGAAGCAACCTAGATGTCCATCAGCAGATGAATGGATAAGAAAGCTGTGGTTCATATACACTATGGAATACTACTCAGCCCTTAAAAAGAATAAATTTGACTCAGTTCTAATGAGATGGATGAAATTGGAACCGATTATACAGAGTGAAGTAAGCCAGAAAGAAAAACACCAATACAGTATACTGACACATATATATGGAATTTAGAAGACAGTAATGATGACCCTATATGTGAGACAACAAGAGACACAGAGGTATAGAGTGGACTTTTGGACTCTGAGGGAGAGGGAAAGGGTGGGATGGTTTGGGAGAATGGCAGTGAAGCATGTGTATTTTCCTGTAAGAAACGAAGCGCTAATCTATGTTTGGTGTAGGATGCAGGATGCATGGGGCTGATGCACAGGATGATTCAGGTAGAGGATGTGGGGTGGGAGGTGGGAGGGGCTTCGGCATTGGGCGATTGTGTTCACCTATGGCTGATTCGTGTCAATGTATGGCAAAACAAATACAGTATTGTAATTAAAAAAAAATAAAAATAAAAAATAAAAAAAATCCCCAAAGTTGGGAGTAGAAGGAAAAAAAAAAAAAAAAAAAAAAAACACAGATCATAGAAATAAAATCTACTGGAAGTAAAAACAGCAGGAAGAATACAGGAAAGCTATTATACATCATTATTAAAACATCAAGTCTATAAAAGAATGTGATACCAATATATAAATTCAAAATATAATGGTACATTATGTGAAAAAGGAAAAGATCAGTACCTCATACAGATAGTCAAGGGAACCAGAGTGGAGCTTGTTGGGCTTGGTCTTCAAGGCAACTGGTAATGTTCTAACACTTCCCTATGCTGGATAACCTGACAGCTATGGGGCAGGCAGTAGGGAGTGGAGACCTGTGAAAATAGCAAAAACTGATTTAGTGGAAACAATCTTTACCAGAGAAATACAAGTTTATGTGATTACTGTAAAAATAGGACCTTTGCAGGGTCACCTGGATGAAAAATCTTAGAAAGTGGGAACGTGCTTTTCTCTTGGTTTCTCCAAGGATTGTTCCTGAGCTTGCATCAGACCCAGGCAGGAACCTGCTTACTGTTCATTACCTTCTCTAGGTCTAGGTCAAAGAGAAGTTCTCATGGCCCAAAGTCTCTGCACCTTGACTTAGTCTTGGACAGCTTAGGTAAGATTCCACTTTTTCTTTGAAACAATATCTTGGGTCATTTATTTGTAGTTTTCTCAATCACTGATGACCCCAACAGAAACATTAGAGTAAGTGCTGCTCACGGTAATTAAATATCTTTGCCCATGAAGGCTACAGACAACGTTGGTGAGGGCTTTGTTCCCAACAGCCTTTTCCACCTGTTTGTGTGCTGGTGTACAAGGCAACTGCTTTCTGCATGGGAGGTCATTGTGCTGAGCGAAGAACACTGAAGTGCTTCAAGAACTCCAAAAACTGAAGACTGGCTTGTAACAAGTTGGATGTTCCTTTAGGCCCAATTGTGCATCCTTAGCAAGAACACAGTTAAGTCAGCCAAGCAAGAGCCCCTTACCTTCCATGTCTGATCACCCTCCACATCCATCAGCTGGATTACAATTTTCAGCAAAAATTCTAATTAGCCAGAAGTTCCTATACCATTAATGTTTCTTCTTAGTTATTTTCCACTCACTGAGTCTCACATAGCTCCCTGGCTATCAATTTCCACTTTCCACTGTCATATTTGGAATTGAACCAGCTCTATACTGAGCTCTCTTTTCCCCCATTTTAACAGTCCTGAATAAAATCTGTTTTGAACACTTTAATGCTGCTGCTGCTACTGCTAAGTCACTTCAGTCGTGTCTGACTCTGAGCGACCCCATAGACAGAAGCCCACCAGGCTCCCCGTCCCTGGGATTTTCCAGGCAAGAACACTGGAGGGGGTTTCCATTTCCTTCTCCAATGTAGGAAAGTGACACGTGAAAGGGAAGTCACTCAGTCGTGTCTGACTCTTAGCGACCCCATGGACTACAGCCTACCAGGCTCCTCCATCCACGGGATTTTCCAGGCAAGAGTGCTGGAGTGGGATGCCATTGCCTTCTCCAGAACACTTTAATATCTATCTACAATTTTTCTTTGACAGCTACAGGACTGCAGCTTGGATACAATCAATCTGGACTCTCAATCACTGGAGTCCAGACTACTCATGCAAGATCCTAACTGTACACTTTTGAAGACATGATCTTCACTCCTGACTGATGATCAGGGATCTTTTATTGAGTTCAACTTCTAAATGCTCCCTGTTGCTAGTAGGGACAGATGTTGGTTCTTAAGAATGAACTGCACTTTAGAAAGTAGTTTAGAGTTCCAGATAAAGAGAAGCTGATTATAGTGGTGGGCTTGTCTGTTTCTAGAACACAGGCAGGTACAAGTTGGGTTGGAGATCAAAGTTATCTGTTCAAAAGTATCAAGGTACCATTAGTTAAGAACATGACAGCTCCTCCTTAGACTGAAAATCCTCTCCTTGAACTCCTCCTGAAATTGTGTTCTGCCACTTCTCTGTTTCCTTTTTGTTGGCATGATTTTACTAAGGATAACTTGAAATTTTAGTGGCCTTTATAGGACATTTAAGGTTCTTCCCCTACTGGCTTCTCTAAAACCTGCCCCTTCTCATCAGGGCTGTGAATGCTTCCTTCTTTTATTGCTTTGGATCCTCCCTCCAGTTCTCTTGATCCTTTGACATATTCCCCTTCAAACCATTACCTTCTCCATTTTCCTATCCACATTGACAGACTTATCCCACCTCAGCCCCTCCACTTCCTGCAGTCACTTGAACTTTACTCCCCACTTCACCCTCTATGGAAGCCTCTCAAGGGACTAAGGGATCTAAGGGATCCCCTTAAGAAACCACCTGAGATTGAAAGGCTATTTGAAAACAGAACTAAATGTTTTACCCATTCAGATGGGGTCTGGAGACATCCAGTGAGCTGTCAGATGTCTCCTCAGTCAGTGATGTTAAACTGAGTTCATAGCTGCCATCAGACTATATGTCAAGCAGAGCAAAAGAACATCTTCAGAGCAGTCTCCGTAACAATTCAGATGAAAATAATACATAGAGATAAACCAGTTTTACTATATCACTGTTTTACTGACCATGGCTAGAATTTACAATGAAAACTGTAAGATTTCTGTTGGCTTGCCGATATGCCTATATATCTTTATGTATGTATGCACACATGCTTGTCAACATATAATGACATTTCTCTACATATGGACATTGCTACTAAATTAATTTATAAAATCCAATAAAGGAATTATATTTAAATATATTTAGAGATAAATGAGCTATCATATAAATTAGGCATTCCTAAAACTATATGAACTACAGGAACACATTCAATTTTTAAAAGGTCCCATGACCTGGGATAATCTTTGGCAAGTAAAGCTAGATTTGAAAATTTTGGTAAAGTAAAACAGGGATAACTTCCAAGTTGTCAGCATTAAGTATAATGCAAACACTCTATTTTTTCTACTACTTTTACTAGTTAAGCATAAATTATGTTCACTAGATGTCTAGGATTATACAATAGAACTATAAATCAATCCTAAGACAAAAAGCATATTAAAAATGAATTGCTTGATGCACATCAAAAAGAGTGGGTATAATGAAGATAAAAAAGGAAAGAGAATATGAGAATAAATGTTTACATTAATTGTTTTTGATAATTTTTACTTGCATTGAGAGTCCCTTGGACTGTAAGGAGATCCAACCAGTCCATTCTGAGGGAGATCAGCCCTGGGATTTCTTTGGAAGGAATGATGCTAAAGCTGAAACTCCAGTACTTTGGCCATCTCATGTGAAGAGTTGACTCATTGGAAAAGTCTCTGATGCTGGGAGGGATTGGGAGCAGGAGGAGAATGGGACGACAGGGGATGAGATGGCTGGATGGCATCACTGACTCGATGGACGCGAGTCTGAGTGAACTCCGGGGAGCTGGTGATGGACAGGGAGGCCTGGCGTGCTGCAATTCATGGGGTCGCAGAGTGTCAGACACGACTGAGCGACTGAACTGAACTGAACTGAACTGAGCTGAGAATGTCACCACCTCAAAATTTAGGCTAATGCTAGATTATTGCTTAGTTCAGGAAGTTTTCATTATAAAATCAAACATGATTGTTAAACAGAAGAGAATTAAATATATGCAATCATATAAAATGCATAAATGAACATTATACTACATTTAATGTTTCATATGATATAACATGTACAATAATCATGTTTTTCATACATATGTTTTATAATAATTATGCTCACAAATGTCCATGTGAAAATAGTTTCACAAACTTATTTGGCAACTTGAACATTAAAGCTTTATGACTCTAGGTTAAAAAAAAAAAGGACAGTCACTGAATATATCATTTCCAAATAAAATAATATAGAGAAATTTACCTGCTGTACATAAGTTTATCTTCTTGGCATCTTGTTTTCAAAATGGTTCAGTTCAGTTCAGTCGCTCAATCGTGTCTGACTCTGCAGTCCCATAAACTGCAGCAAACCAGGCGTCCCTGTCCATCACCATCTCCCGGAGTTCACTCAGACTCCCGTCAATCGAGTCCGTGATGCCATCCAGCCGTCTCATCCTCTGTCGTCCCCTTCTCCTCTTGTCCACAACCCCTCCCAGCATCAGGGTCTTTTCCAATGAGTCAAATCTTCACATGAGGTGGCCAAAGGACTGGAGTTTTAACTTCAGCATCAGTCCTTCCAAAAAACACCCAGGATTGATCTTTAGAATGGACTGGTTGGATCTCCTTGCAGTATAAGGGACGTTCAAGAGTCTTCTTCAACACCACAGTTCAAAAGCATCAATTCTTTAGCGCTCAGTTTTCTTCACAGTCCAATTTTCACATTCATACATGACCCCTGGAAAACAATAGCCTTGACCCCTGGAAAAACAATAGCCTTGACAAGACGGACCTTTGTTGGCAAAGTAATGTCCCTGCTTTTGAATATCCTATATAGGTTGATCATAACTTTCCTTCCAGGGAGCAAGCATCTTTTAATTTCATGGCTGCAATCATCATCTGAAGTGATTTTGGAGCCCAAAAATAAAGTCTGACACTGTTTCCACTGTGTCCCCATCTATTTACCATGAAGTGATGGGACCGGATGCCATGATCTTCATTTTCTGAATGTTGAGCTTTAAGCAAACTTTTTCACTCTCCTCTTTCACTTTCATCAAGAGGCTTTTAGTACCTCTTCATTTTCTGCCATAAGGGTGGTGTCGTCTGCATAGCTGAGGTTATTGATATTTCTCCCAGCAATCTTGATTCCAGCTTGTGCTTCTTCCAGCCCAGCCTTTCTCATGATGTACTCTGCATAGAAGTATTAAATAAGCAGGGTAACAATATACAGCCTTGATGTACCTTTTCCCTACTTGGCACTAGTCCATTGCTCCATGTCCAGTTCTAACTGTTGCTTCCTCACCTGGATATAGGTTTCTCAAGGGGCAGGTCAGGTGCTCTGGTATTCCCATCTCATTAAGAATTTTCCACAGTTTATTGTGATCCACACAGTCAAAGGCTTTGGCATAGTCAATAAAGCAGACATAGATGTTTTTCTGGAACTCTCTTGCTTTTTCCATGATCCAGTGGATGTTGGCAATTTGATCTCTGGTTCCTCTGCCTTTGCTAAAACCAGCTTGAACATCTGGAAGTTCACGGTTCACGTATTGCTGAAGCCTGGCTTGCAGAATTTTGAGCATTACTTTACTAGCGTGTGACGTGAGTGCAATTGTGCAGAAGTTTGAGCATTCTTTGGCATTGCCTTTCTTTGGGATTGGAATGAAAACTGACATTTTCCAGTCCTGTGGCCACTATTGAGTTTTCCAAATTGGCTGGCATATTGAGTGCAGCACTTTCACAGCAGCATCTTTCAGGATTTGAAGTAGCTCAACTGGAATTCCATCACCTCCACTAGCTTTGTTCATAGTGATGCTTTCTAAGGCCCACTTGACTTCACATTTCAGGATGTCTGGCTCTAGGTGAGTGATCACACCATCATGATTATCTTGGTCATGAAGATCTTTTTTCCCACAGTACTTCTGTGTATTCTTCCCACCTCTTCTTAATATCTTCTGTTTCTGTTAGGTCCAGACAACTTCTGTAATTTATCGAGCCCATCTTTGCATGAAATGTTCCCTTGGTATCTCTAATTTTCTTGAAGAGATTGCTAGTCTTTCCCATTCTGTTGTTTTCCTCTATTTCTTTGCAGTGATTGCTAAGGAAGGCTTTCTTATCTCTTCTTGCTATTCTTTGGAACTCTGCACTCAGATGATTATATCTTTCCTTTTCTCCTTTGCTTTTCACTTTTCTTCTTCCCACAGCTATTTGTAAGGCCTCAGACAGCCATTTTGTTTTTTGCATTTCTTTTCCATGGGGATGACCTTGATCTGTATCTCCTTTACAATGCCAGGAACCTCTGTCCATAGTTCATCACACACTCTATCTATTAGATATAGTCCCTTAAATCTATTTCTCACTTCCAATGTATAATCATAAGGAATTTGATTTAGGTCATACCTGTATGGTTTAGTGGTTTTCCCTACTTTCTTCAATTTAGATTTGAACTTGGCAATAAGGAGTTCATGATCTGAGCCATAGTCAACTCCCAGTCTTGTTTTTGCTGATTATATAGAGCTTCTCCATCTTTGACTGCAAAGAATACAATCAATCTGTTTCCAGTTTGACCATCTCATGATGTCCATGTGAAGGGTTAGAAAATCTAAATACTTTTAGGACTATTAATAAACATCAGAAGTATACTTGGAAAAGATACATGTACCCCAATGTTCATTGCAACATTATTTGCAACAGACAGGAAATCCAAATATCCATCAACAGAAGAATGGATAGGGGAAACAAGATGGTGGAGGAGTCTGAGGATGTGGAGTTCATCTCTCTTCACAAATGCAACAAAAATATATATCTAAAGATGGAACAATTCTCACCGAACATCAGCTGAAGAGTAGCACAAGACCTTGGACCCAGAAAGGACAAAAAGATACTTGCATAACTGGGGAGAATGAACGAAAGAAGGGGAAAAATAGAGGAGAGGAAGCAACATGGGATCTGTGCTTGCACTTCTTGAGGAGAACTGAATCAGAGTAAAGGTTCCTACTTCTGGAGAAGCCCCCACACTGATAGGGAAATCAATTGGTACAGAAAGGGAGCATCTAAGGCTGTTGGAGGCCAGTTAAATGGCTTACATAGTGTAACTACATAGATGGTCCATGCTACAGCCTTGTTTGCCTTCGACTGGATACAGTGCCTGATGAACTATGGACAGAGGTTCATGACATTGTACAGGAGACAGAGATTATGTTCACCCGTGGCTGTTTCATGTCAATGTATGGCAAAACAAATACAGTATTGTAATTAAAAAATAAATAAATTTAATAAAAAAAATTTAAAAAGAAAAAAAAAAGGGCTATCTGAGGAGGCCTTACAAATAGCTGTGGGAAGAAGAGAAGCAAAAAGCAAAGGAAAAGGAAAGATATAGCATCTAAATGCAGAGTTCCAAAGAATAGCAAGAAGAGATAAGAAAGCCTTCTTCAGTGATCAGTGCAAAGAAATAGAGGAAAAGAACAAAATGGGAAAGACTAGAGATCTCTTCAAGAAAATTAGAGATACCAAGGGAACATTTCATGTAAAGATGGGCTCGGTAAAGGACAGAAATGGTCTGGACCTAACAGAAACAGAAGATATTAAGAAGAGGTGGGAAGAATACACAGAAGAACTGTGCAAAAATGATCTTCATGACCAAGATAATCATGATAGTGTGATCACTCATCTAGAGCCAGACATCCTGAAATGTGAAGTCAAGTGGGCCTTAGAAAGCATCGCTACAAAGCTAGTGGAAGTGATGGAATTCCAGTTGAGCTATTTCAAATCCTGGAAGATGATGCTGTGAAAGTGCTGCACTCAATATGCCAGCCAATTTGGAAAACTCAGCAGTGGCCACAGGACTGGAAAATGTCAGTTTTCATTCCAATCCCAAAGAAAGGCAATGCCAAAGAATGCTCAAACTTCTGCACAATTGCACTCACCTCACATGCTAGTAAAGTAATGCTCAAAATTCTGCAAGCAAGGCTTCAGCAATACATGAACCGTGAACTTCCAGATGTTCAAGCTGGTTTTAGCAAAGGCAGAGGAACCAGAGATCAAATTGCCAACATCCGCTGGATCATGGAAAAAGCAAGAGAGTTCCAGAAAAAAATCTATGTCTGCTTTATTGACTATGCCAAAGCCTTTGACTGTGTGGATCACAATAAACTGGAAAATTCTGAAAAAGATGGCAATAGAAGACCACCTGACCTGCCTCTTGAGAAACCTCTATGCAGGTCAGGAAGCAACAGTTAGAACTGGACATGGAACAACAGACTGGTTCCAAATAGGAAAAGGAATACATCAAGGCTGTATATTGTCACCCTGCTTATTTAAGTTATATGCAGAATACATCATGAGAAACTCTGGACTGGAAGAAACACAAGCTGGAATCAAGATCGCTGGGAGAAATATCAATAACCTCAGCTATGCAGATGACACCACTCTTATGGCAGAAAGTGAAGAGGAGCTAAAAAGCCTCTTGATGAAAGTAAAAGAGGAGAGTGAAAAAGTTGGCTTAAAGCTCAACATTCAGAAAATGAAGATCATGGCATCTAGTCCCATAACTTTATAAGAAATAGATGGGGAAACAGTGGAGACAGTGTCAGACTTTATTTTGGGGGGCTCCAAAATCACTGCTGAAGGTGATTGCAGCCATGAAATTAAAAGACGCTTGCTCCTGGAAGGAAAGTTATGACCAACCCAGAGAGCATATTGAAAAGCAGAGACATTAGTTTGCCAACAAAGGTCTGTCTAGTCAAGGCTATGTTTTTTCCTGGGGTCACGTGTGGATGTGTGAGTTGGACTGTGAAGAAGGCTGAGCACCGAAGAATAGATGCTTTTGAACTGTGGTGTTGGAGAAGAGTCTTGAGAGTCCCTTGGACTGCACGGAGATCCAACCAGTCCATTCTAAAGGAGATCAGCCCTGGGATTTCTTTGGAAGGAATGATGCTAAAGCTGAAACTCCAGTACTTTGGCCACCTCATGAGCAGTGTTGACTCATTGGAAAAGACTCTGATGCTGGGAGGGATTGGGGACAGGTGGAGAAGGGGACGACAGAGAATGAGATGGCTGGATGGCATCACCGACTCAATGGACGTGAGTCTGAGTGAACTCTGGGAGTTGGTGATAGACAGAGAGGCCTGGCGTGCTGTGATTCATGGGATGGCAAAGAGTCGGACACGACTGAGTGCCTGAACGGAACTGGCACATGTGTCCACCGCTGCACATAGGGACTGAGATTTGGAACATGAAGACTGAAGAACAAGCCCAGTGGGAGGACTGCTTTTGGCTGTGAGGAGACAGCCTGAAGGGATGGAAGGAAGGATACCTGAGGCTAGGAGTGCTTGTGAAAGTAGTCCAGACTGCCACAGGAGCAAGAAGCCACTGTTGAGTGACACACAGAGGGCAAAGCCACTATTGCAGCCACTCTTTCCCGACATGCCAACCTCCTGCGCCATTCAGTTCAGTCGCTCAGTCGCGTCCGACTCTGTGTGACCCCCTGCAGCACGCCAGGCCTCCCAGTTCATCACCAGCTCCCAGAGTTCACTCAAACTCACGTGCACCGAGTTGGTGATGCCATTCAGCCATCTCATCCTCTGTCATCCCCTTTCCTCCTGCTCCCAATCCCTCCCAGCATCAGAGTCTTTTCCAATGAGTTAACTCTTCGCATGAGGAGGCCAAAGTACTGAAGTTTCAGCTTTAACATCATTCCTTCCAAAGAACACCCAGGGCTGATCTCCTTTAGAATGGACTGGTTAAATCTCCTTGCAGTCTAAGGGACTCTCAAGAGTCTTCTCCAACACCACAGTTCAAAATAATCAATTCCTTGGCGCTCAGTTTTCTTCATAGTCCAACTCTCACATCCATACATGACCACTGGAAAAACCATAGCCTTGACTAGACGGACTCTTTTGGCAAGGTAATGTCTATGCTTTTGAATATGCTATATAGGTTGATCATAACTTTCCTTCCAAGGAGTAAGCGTCTTCTAATTTCATGGCTGCAGTCACTATCTGCAGTGATTTTTGAACCCCCTCAAAAGAAAGTCTGACACTGTTTCCACTGTTTCCCCATCTATTTACCATAAAGTGATGGGACCAGATGCCCTATTAGGTGTTAGGTAAAGCCCCTCCCAGGTCTGGCCTTCTCACACTGGCTGCCAGGTGCTAGGAAATGTTCCCACTAGGGTCCAATTTCTTGCACCCACAGCTGCTATCTTTCTTTTGCACCTGTCATCACCAGAGTCCCCAATCTAGACAGACATGCCAACTCTGAGCCCTGCCTTACTTTCTAATGAATGCAGACTCAAGTACTCCGAGCAGCCTCAGGAGGAGATTTTTACAGGTCTTCTACACACATAGGTGGGACTAAAACCACAGCTGAGCCTCAGGGGTGGGGCAACTATGGAAGAGAAACAAAAACTTTTGATGCACCTGCACAAACTGCAGAGTAAATCCCCACAATCAGCTTGGTAAACCCAGAATCTATGGAATATCTGAGTGGACAATCAGTGTTCACAGAAATGAAACTGGTCTAGCTCTAGCAGCTGTGGGCTTTGGGGATTAGTACACATGGGTGTAGGGCCAGATAAGTGTCTGAACTGCTCCCACAGTGCCCATGGTGATTAAAGACCTACTTAGAGGCTTTGGAGGGCCTCCTGGGAGGCAGACATTGGCGTGACCCATGGTGGGGGCAAGTACACAGACAGCTTGTTACTGAATCCAAGTTTCTGTTGCTCATTGTACGACAGGACAATTAAATGAGAGACAAGGGTGTCATCTCAACTTTATTCTCAAAGGCAGAAGACTGAAAAGATGTCAGATAAAAGTGTCAAAATAACTGTATTATCAGGGTCTGTATTTCAGTTTCTTTTACAGAACAGAGAGGGGGAAGAGGTGAGGAAATAAAGTAAAAAGGTCATAAGACCTGCAAATATTGGAATGGCCAACTTCAGGGAGATGATGTGTTAATTTCTACTTTTCTATAGCCATTCAAAAGGGAGAAGAGTTGGATTGTATCTTTGTGAGCTGAACGAAGTCACTTTAACAGTCATGCAGAAAGACAGGGTTCTCTGAAGCAGGCCATGATGTGTAATAATGAAAAAAATGAAAATCAAAAGTTAAAGAAACAGTTTCAACATGGAGTCAAAATTGGCTTTTCCTGTAACAAGTTGAGATCCCAGAAAAAAATAATTATTACTATTTGTATGTTTTGTTTGTTCTGTTGTATATTATTAGTTTTAATTACTTTTAAAATTATTTCAAAATTTTTTATATTTCTATTCCTACATTACTTTTTATTGTCCTGTGTTTTCCTTTTTTATTTATTTCCTCTTCCCTTTGTCTCATTGTTTCATCCTTTGTTCTATTTGGCCTTTTCTTATTCTTCTTTCCTACCATTTCAGTGTGTTTGTTTTGTGTTCTTTGCCTTTCCTTCTGTTTACATGCTGCTTTTGTTTTGCCTTTGCTTTTTATTTTTTGTTAGTTTTGTTCTTAACTGATTTCATCCTGCAGTTCTTTTGCTCGTCTTGTTGTTCTGTTGTTTTTGTTTTTACTGTTTTTTTCTTATTTTCAATGTGTGTTTCTTTGGTTTTTGTTTGTTTGGTTTTGCTTACCAATTGTTTGGGGTTTTGTCTGTTTTTGTTGCTGTTGCATTTTGGTTGTTTTTCTCTTTGCTGTTTGTCTTGGGTTTTGTTTGTCTGTTTGTTTTCGGTTTTTTTCTCTCTTTTTTTTTACTTTACAATACTGTATTGGTTTTGCCATACATTGACATGAATCCACCACGGGTGTACATCAGTTCCCAATCCTGAACCCCCTTCCACCACCCTCCCCATATCATCTCTCTGGATCATCCCCGTGCACAAGCCCCAAGCATCCTGTATCCTGTATCAAACATAGACTGGTGATTCATTTCTTACATGATAGTATACATGTTTCAATGCCATTCTCCCAAGTCATCCCACCCTCTCCCTCTCTCACAGAGTCCAGAAGTCCATTCTAAACATCTGTGTCTCTTTTGCTGTCTCGCATACAGGGTTATCATTACCATTTTTCTAAATTCCATATATATGTGTTAGTATACTGTATTGGTGTATTTCTTTTTGGCTTACTTCACTCTGTATAATAGGCTCCAGTTTCATCCACCTCATTAGAACTGATTCAAATGTATTCTTTTTAAGGGCTGAGTAATACTCCATTGTGTATATGTACCACTGCTTTCTTGTCCATTCATCTGCTGATGGACATCTAGGTTGCTTCCATGTCCTGGCTATTATAAACAGTGCTGCGATGAACATTGGGGTACATGTGTCTCTTTAAATCCTGGTTTCCTCAGTGTGTATGGCCAGCAGTGGGATTGCTGGCTCTTAAGGCAGTTCTATTTCCAGTTTTTTAAGGAATCTCCACACTGTTCTCCATAGTGGCTATACTAGTTTGCATTCCCACCAACAGTGTAAGAGGGTTCCCTTTTCTCCACACCCTCTCCAGCATTTATTGCTTGTCGACTTTTGGATTGCTGCCATTCTGACTGGTGTGAAATGGTACCTCACTGTCATTTTGATTTGCATTTCTCTGATAATGAGTGATGCTGAGCATCTTTTCATGTGCTTTTTAGCCACCCATATGTCATTTTTGGAGAAATGTCTATTTAGTTCTTTGGCCCATTTTTTGATTGGGTCATTTATTTTTCTGGAATTGAGCTGCATAAGTTGCTTGTATATTTTTGAGATTAGTTGTTTGTCAGTTGCTTCATTTGCTATTATTTTCTCCCATTCAGAAGGCTGTCTTTTCACCTTGCTTATAGTTTCCTTTGATGTGCAGAAGCTTTTAATTTTAATTAGATCCCATTTGTTTATTTTTGCTTTTATTTCCCGTATTCTGGGAGGTGGATCATAGAGGATCCCGCTGTGATGTATGTCGGAGAGTGTTTTGTCTATGTTCTCCTCTAGGAGTTTTATAGTTTCTGGCCTTACATTTAGATCTTTAATCCATTTTGAGTTTATCTTTGTGTATGGTGTTAGAAAGTGATCTAGTTTCATTCTTTTACAAGTGGTTGACCAGTTTTCCCAGCACCACTTGTTAAAGAGATTGTCTTTAATCCATTGTATATTCTTGCCTCCTTTGTCAAAGATAAGGTGTCCATAGGTGTGTGGATTTATCTCTGGGCTTTCTATTTTGTTCCATTGATCTATATTTCTGTTTTTGTGCCAGTACCATACTGTCTTGATGACTGTGTCTTTGTAGTAGAGCCTGGAGTCAGGCAGGCTGATTCCTCCAGTTCCATTCTTCTTTCTCAAAGTTGCTTTGGATATTTGAGGTTTCTTGTATTTTCATACAAATTGTGAAATTATTTGTTCCTGCTCTGTGAAAAATACCGCTGGTAGCTTGATAGGGATTGCATTGAATCTATAGATTGCTTTGAGTAGTATACTCATTTCATTTGTTTTATTCCCCCATTTTCCCTTCTTTTTTCCTGAGCAGAGTAGCAGACAGGGCCTTGATTTCCAGGCAGGCAGTAAGGCCTGAACCTCTGGGGTGGGAATGTCACTGAGATCAGGACACTGGAATTCCAGAGGATTCCTGGCTCTGGAAAATTAATCACATATTAGTAAAAATAAAATTAATACAAAGAAAATATTAAAAGCAACAAGGGAAAATAAATAACAAAAAGAATCCTCATAAATTTATCAGTTGATTTTTCAGCAGAAACTCTGCAGTCCAGAAAGAAGAGGCAGGAGATATTTAAAGTAATGAAAGCAAAAGCCCTAAAACCAGTATTACTCTTCCCAGCAAGGCTCTCATTCAGAATCAGCAGAGAACTCAAAAGCTGTACAGACAAGTAATACTAGGAGAATTGAGCACCAGCAGATAAGCTTTAAGGACTTCCCTCATAGCTCAGTTGGTAGATCATCTGCCTGGAATGCAGGAGACCTGGGTTCGATTCCCAGGTCAGGAAGTTCCCCTGGAGACGCAAATGGCAACCCACGACAGTATTCTTGCGTGGAGAATCCCAGGGCTCCTGAGGAGCCTGGCAGGCTACAGTCCTAAGATCATGGCATCTGGGATCACAAGAGCTGGACATGACTTAGGGACTAAACCACCACCATCAAGTCAGCTTTTATCAGTTCAGCTCAGTCACTCAGTTGTGTCCGACACCTGGTGACCCCATGGATTGCAGCACGCCAGGCCTTTCTGTCCATCACCAACTGCTGGAGCATACTCAGACTTATTTGCCTCTCGTTGGTGATCCCATCCAACCATCTCATTCTCTGTTGTCCCCTTTTCCTCCTGCTTTCAATCTTTCCCAGCGTCAGGGTGTTTCCCAGCGAGTTGGTTCTTCGCATCAGTGGCCAAAGTATTGCAGTTTCAGCTTCAACATTAGCCCCTGCAAACAATATTCAGGGCTGGTTTCCCTTAGTAATTGACTGGTTGGATCTCCTTGCTGTCCAAGGGACTCTCAAGAGTCTTCTCCAACACCACAGTTCAAAAGCCTCAATTCTTCTGTGCTCAGTTTTCTTTATAGTCCAACTCTCACATCCATACATGGCTACTGGAAAACCCATAGCTTTGACTAGATGGATCTTTGTTGGTAAAGTAATGTCTCTGCTTTAGACAAGCTGTCTAGGTTGGTCATAGCTTTTCTTCAAAGGAGAAAACATCTTTTAATTTCATGGCTGAAGTCACCATCTGCAGTAATTTTGGAGCCCCCCAAATAAAGTCTCTCACTGTTTCCATTGTTTCCCCATCTATTTGCGATGAAGTAATGGGATCAGATGCCATGATCTTAGTTGTCTGAGTGCTGAGCTTTTTAGCCAACATTGTCACATTCCTCTTTCACTTTCATCATGAGGCTCTTTAGTTCTTCTTTGCTTTCTGCAAGAAGGGTGGTGTCATCTGTGTATCTGAGGTTATTGATATTTCTCCTGGCAGTCTTGACTCCAGCTTGTGCTTCATCCAGCCTGGCATGTCTCATGATGTACTCTGCATATAAGTTAAATAAGCAGGGTGACAATATACAGCCTTGATGTATTCCTTTCCCCATTTGGAAACAGTCTGTTGTTCCATGTCCAGTTGTAACTGTTGTTTTTTGACCTGCATGCAGATTTCTCAGGAAGCATGTCAGGTGGTCTGGTATTCCCATGTCTTGAAGAATGTTCAACAGTTTGTTGTGATCCACATAGTCAAAGGCTGTGGTGTAGACAATAAAGTAGAAGTAGACGTTTTTTCTGGAAATCTCTTGCCTTTTCAATCCAGTAGATGTCAGAAATCTGATCTCTGGTTCCTCTGCCTTTTCTAAATCCAGCTTGGACATCTGGAAGTTCATGGTTCACGTACTTTTGAGGCTTGGCATAGAGAATTTTGAGCATTTTGAGCACTGCTAAAATAACTTCTCTATTCAGGAAAAAATGAAAGAAGAAAAACATCTACAAGGGAAACCAAAACAACTAAGAAAATTGCAATAGAAACATACATATTGATAAATTAATCAAATGTGAATGGATTAAATGCTTCAACCAAAAGACAGACTGGATGAATGACTGCAAAAACAAGACCCATGTATATGCTATCTACAGGAGATCCAATTCAGACCTAGCAATGAACACAGACCAAAACTGAGGGGATGCAAAAAGATATTCCATACAAATGGAAACCAAAAGAAAGATGGAGTAGCAATAAGCATATCAGACAAATAGACTTTAAAGACTCTCACAAAAGACAAGGAAAGAAACTGCATAATGAACCAAAGATCAATCCAAGAAGATTTAACAACTGTATACATATAATCACTCAACATAAGAGTGCTTCAATACATAAGGAAAATACTAACATCCATAAAATGGGAAAATGTACAGTAATACACTAATAGTGGGAGGCTTCAATTTCCCACTTACACCAATGGACAGATCATTCAGACAGAAAACTAACATGTAAATTGTGGCCTTAAATAACACAATAGACCAGAAGAACTTAACTGATATTTATAGAACATGCCATCTAAAAGAAGAAGAATATATTTCCTTCAAAAATGCATGTGGAACATTGTCCAGTATAGGTCACATGTTAGGACACAAAACAAGCCACAGTAAATTTAATAAAATTTAAATTTTATCAAGCAAATCTTTTTGACCACTACTCTATGAGATCAGAAATCAATTACAAGGGATAAAACAAAAAAAAATTACAAACACATGGAGTCTAAACAATACGCTACTAAATAATCAAGAAATCAAAGAAGAATTTTAAAAATCTAGAAAAAAAAATGAGAATGAAAACACAATGATCCAAAACCTATGGACATAACAAAAATAGTTGTAAGAGGGACATTTATAGCAGTACAGTCCTACCTCAAGAAACAAGAAAAATCAATGAGAAATATTGATTGTTTCTTTTGAAATTCACTTTTTTTCTGCATGGGTTCCCAGGTGGCTCAGTCGTAAAGAATCTGCCTGCAATGGAAGAGATGCAGGTTCCCTGGATTGGGAAGATCGCCTGGAGGAGGAAATGGCAACCTACTCCAATATTTGTGACTAATCAATCCCATAGACAGAGTAGCCTGGCAGGCTACAGTCTATAGCATCACAAAAGAGTCAGACAGGTTACTGACTAAACAACAACAATATAGTGAGTAGAAGGACTACCATATAACCCAGTAATCTCACTACTGAGTCTATACACAGAGAAAAATCACAATTCAAAAAGACACATGCAATCCAATGTTCACTGTAGCACTATTTACAATAGCCAGGGCAAGGAAATAATTGAGACGTCCATCAACAGAGGAATGGATAAAGAAGATATTGTATATGTATACAATGGGATATTCAGTTCAGTTCAGTTCAGTTGCTCAGTCGTGAATGACTCTTTGCAACCCCCCAAATTGCAGCACACCAGGCCTCGCTGTCCATCACCAACTCCCAGAGTTCACTCAAATTCATATGCATAGAATCGATGATGCTATCCAGCCATCTCATCTTCTGTCATCCCCTTCTCCTCCTGCCCCCAATCCTTCCAGCATCAAGGTATTTTCCAATGAGTCAGCACTTCACATGAGGTGGCCAAAGTATTGGAGTTTCAGCCTCAGCATCAGTCCTTCCAATCCTGATCTCCTTTAGGATGGACTGGATGGATCTCCTTGCAGTCGACGGGACTCTCAAGAGTCTCCAACACCACAGCTCAAAAGCATCAATTCTTCGGTGCTCAGCTTTCTTCACAGTCCAACTCTCACATCCATACACGACCACAGGAAAAATCATAGCCTTGACTAAATGGAACTTCTGCTTTTTAATATGCTATCTAGGTGGGTCATAAATTTCCTTCCAAGGAGCAAGCGTCTTTTAATTTCATGGGTGAAATCACCATCTGCAGTGATTTTGGAGCCCCCCAAAATAAAGTGTGACACTGTTTCCACTGTTTTCCCATCTATTTCCCATGAAGTGATGGGACCAGATGCCATGATCTTCGTTTTCTGAATGTTGAGCTTTAAGCAAACTTTTTCACTCTCCTCTTCACTTTCATCAAGAGGCTTTTAGCTCCTCTTCACTTTATGCCATAAAGGTGGTGTCATATGCATAGCTGAGGTTATTGATATTTCTCCCGGCAATCTTGATTCCAGCTTGTGCTTCTTCCAGCACACCGTTTCTCATGATGCACTCTGTATATAAGTTAAATAAGCAGAGTGACAATACATAGCATTGACATACTCTTTTTTCTATTTGGAACCAGTCTCTTGTTCCATGTCCACTTCTAACTGTTGCTTCCTGACCTGCATAGAGGTTTCTCAAGAGGCAGATCAGGTGGTCTGGTATTGCCATCTCTTTCAGAATTTTCCAGTTTATCGTGATCCACACAGTCAAAGGCTTTGGCATCGTCAATAAAGCAGGCATAGATATTTTTCTGGAACTCTCTTGCTTTTTCCATGATCCAGCAGATGTTGGCAATTTGATCTCTAGTTCCTCTGCCTTTTCTAAAACCAGCTTGAACATCAGGAAGTTCATGGTTCACGTATTACTGAAGCCTTGCTTGCAGAATTTTGAGCATTACTTTGCTAGCCATTTTGCAGTAGTTTGAGCATTCTTTGGCATTGCCTTTCTTTGGGATTGGAATGAAAACTGACCTTTTCCAGTCCTGTGGCCACTGCCAAGTTTTCCAAATTTGTGGGCATATTGAGTATAGCACTTTCACAGTATCATTTTTCAGGATTTGAAATAGCTCAACTGGAATTCCATCAACTCCACTAGCTTTGTTCATAGTTATGCTTTTTAAGGCCCACTTGACTTCACATTCCAGGATGTCTGGCTCTAGATGAGTGATCACACCATCATGATTATCTGGGTCGTGAAGACCTTTTTGTCCAGTTCTTCTCTGTATTCTTGAGGGGCCACACTCGAGAGGAGCTACCCCATGTCTAAGGAGCAGCAGATGTGCAGGTGCAGGAGGGCTGAGAGGAGCTACTCCATGTTCAAGGTCAGGAGGGGTGACCTCATCCAAGGTAAGGAGAAGCAGCTGTGCTTTGCTAGAGCAGCCATCAAGAGATATCCCCCGTCCAAGGTAAGAGAAACCCAAATAAGATGGTAGGTGTTGCAAAAGGGCATCAGAGGGCAGACACACTGAAACCATACTCACAGAAAACTAGTCAGTCTGATCACACAGACCACAGCCTTGTCTAACTCAGTGAGACCAAGCCATGCCATGTGGGGCCACCCAAGAAAGACAGGTCATGGTAGAGAGGTCTGGCAGAATGTGGTCCACTGGAGAAGGGAATGGCAATCCACTTCAGTATTCTTGTCTTGAGAACCCCATGAACAGTATGAAAAGGCAAAATGATAGGATACTGAAAGAGGAACTCCGCAGATCAGTAGGTGCCCATTATGCTACTCCAGATCAGTGGAGAAATAACTCCAGAAAGAATGAAGGGATGGAGCCAAAGCAAAAACAATACCCAGTTGTGCATGTGACTGGTGATAGAAGCAAGGTCCGATGCTGTAAAGAACAATATTGCATAGGAATCTGGAAAGTCAGGTCCATGAAACAAGGCAAATTGGAAGTGGCCAAACAGGAGATGGCAAGAGTGAACATCAATATTCTAGGAATTAATGAACTAAAATGGACTGGAAAGGATGAATTTAACTAAGATGACCATTATATCTACTACTGTGGGCAGGAATTCCTTAAAAGAAATGGAATAGCCAAAATGGTCAACAAAAAGAGTCCGAAATGCAGTACTTGGATGCAATCTCAAAAATGACAGAATGATCTTGGTTCATTTCCGAGGCAAATCATTCAATATCATGGTAATCCCAGCCTAGGCTCCAATCAGTAATGCTGAAGAAGCTGAAGTTGAACGATTCTATGAAGACCTACAAGACCTTTTAGAACTAACATCCCTAAAAGATGTCCTTTTCATTATAGAGGATTGGAAGGGAAAATAGAAAGTCAAGAAACACCTGGAAGTAACAGGCAAATTTGGCCTTGGAATAAGGAATGAAGCAAGGCAAAGGCTAATAGAGTTTTGCAAAGAGAATGCACTGGTAATAGCAAACACCCTCTTTCAACAACACAATGGGATATTACTGAACTATAAAAAAGAATGGAACTGGGTCATTCATAGACATATGGATGAACATAGAGTGTCATACAGAGCAAAGTAAGTCAGAAAGAGAAAAGCATATATGTTAAAACATAGATGTGAAGTGCAGTTAAGTGGCTCAATCATGTCCAACTCTTTGCAACCCCGTGGACTGTAACCTACCAGGCTCCTCCATCCATGGGATTTTCCAGGCAAGAATACTGGAGTGGGTTGCCATTTCCTTCTCCAGGGGATCTTCCCGACCCAGGGATTGAACCCGGGTCTCCTGCCTTGCAGGCAAACGCTTTAACCTCTGAGGAATATAGAAAAAAAAATGGTTTAGTTGAGCTTATATGCAGAGCAGACATAGAGACACATAAATGGAGAACTCTATTCAGTATTCATTGGTGACCTAAATGGAAAGGAAATCCAAAGAAGAGGTGATATATGGATAGCATATCTCATTCCCTTTGCTGTACAGCAGAAATTAACAACTACACTCCAATAATTAAAAAAACAAAACAGAAAAATTGGTAAAGAAAATGTGGCATGTATATACAATGAAATATTACTGAGCCATAAAGAAGAAGTAAATAATGACATTTGCAGCAATATGGATAGACCTAGAGATTGTCATACTGAGTGAAATAAGTCAGACACAGAAAGACAGATATCATATAATATTGCTTATATCTGGAATCTTAGTGAAAATTAACTTATTTACAAAACAGAAGTAGAGTCACAGTTGTAGAAAACAAACTTATGGTCATCACAGGAGAAGAAGGGGACTAATTGGGAGATTAGGATTGACATAAATACAGTATTATATATAAAATAAATAAATAATAAGAGCCTGCTGCATAGCATGGGGAACTTTACTCAATATTCTTTAATGGCCAGTATCAGAAATTGAATCTTTAATAAAAAGGAGTGGATATATTTACTTGTATAACTGTCTTGCTGTGCTGTATACTGAAAACAGAAATATCATTTAAAATCAACTATATCTCATAAAATTTAAGAAAGAAAATGTGACTTTGAAAAAGTCATATGGATGGAAGAATATCAGAATGGTTATGCTAAGTAAAGGGCTATGCCGAGAGGGTCAGTTCCTAGGCAGGTTGATAAGTCCAAGATCCCCAAACAGGAGAAAGGGGTCTGGAATTCTTAAGGAAGAGAAGAGGACAAACATCTTTTTTTTTTTTTTTTCTGCTACATTTCTTAGTCTTAGTCACATAAAACATTTTTGCTTTCCTTTAAGCTCAGAACTGATGATTACACATCAAACAACTCAGTTTAAACCCTTACTAAGGATTAAATAATAATAATGTATCCTGCTTGAGGACAGTTTCTCCTTCCTGAAAACCTTCTGGCTAATCCTGTTATCTTAAAATGTAAACTATGGGAGTGAGTCTAGTAAGATCTTTACAACCTTGAGACATTCTTTTGTTTTATTGTAATAACTTATTAAAAAATTATATAACTCCCTTGCTAATACTAGTGAGGGGGCACTCTCTGTCCCCCTTCTGACGTCTATGTCAAAAGCTCTCTTTGTCCCTTTTTATCTTTAATAAAAGTCTGCTACACAAAAGCTCTTGAGCGATCAATCCTGGTCCCTGGTCTTGAAGCTAAATCTTCTTCTTTGAAGATCATGAATTCAACATCATTCACTGTAAGCTATCAATGCTATGTATCAAGCATACAAAAAGTACACAGTGTATGATCCTATTGATATAATTTTAGAAAATGCAGAAAAAATCTATAGTGATGGAAAGTATATCAGTGGTTGCTTGGGGATGAGAAGTCAGAGAAGGGCAAAGAGGAGGGATTGTCAAGGGTCACAGTGAAACATTGCAGGGGAGGAGAGTCTTAGTGGTATAGCCATTGTCTTGAGAGAAGTGATGATTTCCTGACTATATCAGCCAAACTTTTAAAGTAAAGTGTTAATTACATCTTTTTGGGTGTTAGTTCTAAAAGGTCTTGAAGGACTTCATAGAATCGTTCAACTTCAGCTTCTTCAGTGTTACTGGTTGGGGCATAGACTTGGATTACTGTGATATTGAATGGTTTGCTTTGGAAACGAACAGAGATCATTCTGTCGTTTTTGAGATTGCATCCAAGTACTGCATTTCGGACTCTTTTGTTGACCATGATGGCTACTCCATTTCTTCTGAGGGATTCATGTCTGCAGTAGTAGATATAATGGTTAGCTGAGTTAAATTCACCCGTTCCAGTCCATTTTAGTTCACTGATTCCTAGAATGTCGATGTTAACCCTTGCCATCTCTTGTTTGACCACTTTCAATTTGCCTTGATTCATAGACCTGACATTGCAGGTTCCTATGCAATATTGCTCTCTAGAGCATCAGATCTTGCTTCTATTATCAGTCCCATGCACAGCTGGGTAATGTTTTTGCTTTGGCTCCATCCCTTCATTCTTTCTGGAGTTATTTCTCCACTGATCTCCAGAAGCATATTGGGCACCTAAGGACCTGGGGAGTTCCTCTTTTAGTATCCTATCGTTTTGCCTTTTCATACTATTCATGGGGTTCTCAAGGCAAGAATACTGAAGTGGCTTGCCATTCCCTTCTCCAGTGGACCATGTTCTGTCATCCCTCTCCACCATGACCCACCCGTCTTGGGTTGCCCCTGCAGGCATGCTTGGTTTCACCGAGTTAGACAAGGCTGTGGTCCTAGTGTGATTAGATTCGCTAGTTTTCTGTGAATACGGTTTCAGTGTGTCTGCCCTCTGATGCCCTCTTGCAACACCTACCATCTTACTTGGGTATCTCTTATCTTGGGCGTAAGGTATATCTTCATGGCTGCTCCACCAAGCAATTGAAGAAAGTAGGGAAAACTACTAGACCATTCAAGTATGAACTAACTCAAATCCCTTATGATTATACAGTGGAAGTGAGAAATAGATTTAAGGGCCTAGATCTGATAGATAGAGTGCCTGATGAACTATAGAATGAGGTTCATGACACTGTATAGGAGACAGGGATCAAGATCATCCCCATGGAAAAGAAATGCAAAAAAGCAAAATGGCTGCCTGGGGAGGCCTTACAAATAGCTGTGAAAAGAAGAGAGGCAAAAGCAAAGGAGAAAAGGAAAGATATAAGCATCTGAATGCAGAGTTACAAAGAATAGCAAGAAGAGATAAGAAACCCTTCTTCAGCAATCAATGCAAAGGAATAGAGGAAAAGAACAAAATGGGAAAGACTAGAGATCTCTCCAAGAAAATTAGATATACCAAGGGAACATTTCATGCAAAGATGGGCTCGATAAAGGACAGAAATGGTATGGACCTAACAGAAGCAGAAGATATTAAGAAGAGGTGGCAAGAATACACAGAAGAACTGTACAAAAAAGATCTTCACGACCCAGACAATCATGATGATATGATCACTAATCTAGAGCCAGACATATTGGAATGTGAAGTCAAGTGGGCCTTAGAAAGCATCGCTACAAACAAAGCTAGTGGAGGTGATGGAATTCCAGTGGAGCTGTTTCAAATCCTGAGAGATGATGCTGTGAAAGTGCTGCACTCAATATGCCAGCAAATTTGGAAAACTCAGCAGTGGCCACAGGACTGGAAAATGTCAGTTTTCATTCCAATCCCAAAGAAAGGCAATGTCAAAGAATGCTCAAAGTACTACACAATTGCACTCATCTCACATGCTAGTAAAAGTTTCAGGAATACGTGAACTGTGAACTCCCTGATATTCAAGCTGGTTTTAGAAAAGGCAGAGGAACCAGAGATCAAATTGCCAACATCCACTGGATCATGGAAAAAGCAAGCTTTATTGACTATGCCAAAGCCTTTGACTGTGTGGATCACAATAAACTGTGGAAAATTCTGAAAGAGATGGGAATACCAGACCACCTAACCTGCTTCTTGAGAAATCTGTATGCAGGTCAGGAAGCAACAGTTAGAGCTGGACATGGAACAACAGACTGGTTCCAGATAGGAAAAGGAGTATGTCAAGGCTGTATATTGTCACCCTGCTTATTTAACTTCTATGCAGAGTACATCATGAGAAACACTGGGCTGGAAGAAGCACAAGCTGGAATCAAGATTGCCGGGAGAAATATCAATAACCTCAGATATGCAGATGACAACACCCTTATGGCAGAAAGTGAAGAGGAGCTAAAAAGCCTCTTGATGAAAGTGAAAGAGGAGAGTGAAAAAGTTTGCTTAAAGCTCAACATTCAGAAAACTAAGATCATGGCATCCGGTCCCATCACCTAGTGGGAAATAGATGGGCAAACAGTGGAAACAGTATCAGACTTTATTTTTTTGGGCTCCAAACTCATTGCAGATGGTGACTGCAGCCATGAAATTAGAAGACGCTTACTCCTTGGAAGAAAAGTTATAACCAACCTAGATAGTATATTTAAAAGCAGAAACATTACTTTGCCGACTAAGGTCCGTCTAGTGAAGGCTATGGTTTTTCCTGTGGTCATGTATGGATGTGAAAGTTGGACTGTGAAGAAGGCTGAGCACCGAAGAATTGATGCTTTTGAGTTGTGGGTTGGAGAAGACTCTTGAGTCCCTTGGACTGCAAGGAGATCCAACCAGTCCATTCTGAAGATCAGTCTTGAGTGGTTTTTAGAAGGAATCATGACAAAGATGAAACTCCAGTACTTTGGCCATCTCATGGGAAGAGTTGGCTCATTGGAAAAGACTCTGATGCTGGGAGGGATTGGGGATAGGAGGACAAGGGGATGACCAAGGATGAGATGTCTGGATGGCATCACGGACTTGAGGGACCTGAGTCTGAGTGAATTCTGAGAGATGGTAATGAACAGAGAGGCCTGGCGTGCTGCGATTCATGGGGTTGCAAAGAGTCAGACATGACTGAGCGACTGAACTGAACTGAATTAATTACATGCAAAAGAGCGTATGCCTCTAGAAAATTATGAAATGGTATAAATTTGCTACAGAATGATACTATTTGGCCAAAGTTAACAACTGTTTACTTCCTAGTTCTCTATGTAAAAGGACATTACCAGTGTTGAGAAAGTCTCAACATACATAAATGAAACTATAGGGCTAATATGGTAAAGAAAAACCAAAACTCTGTAGGCATGGAAAGCAAGATTTGTTTTTGAAAAGAAGAGGGATGAAGGATGTGTTTTAATTGAGGAAAACAATGAGTAATTTTATCCCAAAACAGACTGACTAGTTAATATTCCAGACTATGAAAGAGGAACACAGAAGATTAAAATGGAGTGGGTATTTTTAAAGTGTTGTAGAAAGACTGTGGGAAAAATCCTGAAAAGGAATTTCATAATCTATGATCAAATCTGGCTAATGATGAATGGATTTATTTATATTTTTAAACTTAGCCTTAAGAATAATACTACACTGATGTGAAATCAGAATTTAGTTCTGTTACAGAAATGAAGGTTTCTTAGATTTCAGGTCTACGCTGAAAAGAAATTGAAAAAAAATGCCTTCCTTTACCTTTTACGTATTGTGCCTGGTAAACCAAGATTTTGTGTCTTAAATTTATTTTGTCTCCTTCATATTGTCTTTATAATTCCTTTGATTGCTTAAGAAAATAGAGCTTTCTCAACATTTAGAGAGCTACATTTTTTTACAGCTATGCCATTTCCTGCATTTCCTCTGGTTATTTGTCACTTTGGTTAAATATGTAACTAAGGACACTTTCACAGTTTCCTCTGATACTATTTAATGAACTGTTCAAACCTTTTGATAATATTGACATCTCAAAATCAATATTAAAAGGGAGACTTTTACCTCAAACTGATACGATATTCCTCAGAGTGCATTTGTTTCTTACTTTGTAAAAGGGAGATGCTAAAATAATTTGGTTACTTAGTATGTTAAATTATGTAGGAAATGCTATCAAATAATAGAGATAATAAAGTTCTTAGGTTATATAAGGTGGATAAATGTTTCTGATACAGGTATCCCAGAAATTG
The DNA here is from genome assembly GCA_917880005.1 of Nanger dama. Lineage (NCBI taxonomy): Eukaryota > Metazoa > Chordata > Mammalia > Artiodactyla > Bovidae > Nanger > Nanger dama. The sequence continues at coordinate 1,124,348 of CAKJTW010000044.1, read as the reverse complement.
TATGAATTTCATAGAAGTCTGTCAAAACCCTCATTGTCCAGTTATGTTAAAATGCTGCGTGCCACATAAATAACTAGTTTTGTTTATACAACAAGCTCTCATAAGAAATTTAATCATGACCATTTTAAGTCACTTAACAGTTACAGATTGTTAATGTTTTGCTTTTATTCTTTTTTAAAAGTTTTTAAAGTTAACTACAAGCAAGAATCCTCTATGTTGGCCTAATGTGACCAAATTTGAATCCATATCACTGGACTGAGTAATAATATCCAGAAAGCATGAAGACATTAATGTCACTAAAATTGCAAACCACCAATTACACAGAAGAAGAATTAATTCCATGTGAATGAATGAACTGACAAGGAAAATTATAATGTTTTGGACATTTGGGAAGAAAACTTCAACAGTTTCTTTAGCATTGTTTCTGAGATTGAAAAATATCCTTTTCTCTTAAGCTATTAATATGTGTAACTTTCTGCAATTTGGTAAATTATAGCTTTGTGTACAAAGATAGAATACTTACTTTTTATCTCTATTTCCAAAATTCTAAAAATCTCAATGAGTAGTCTTATATTTATGGTAATATAGTTATTTGCATAAGTTCAACGACAATTTCTCCTTGCAGTAGCATACATTTGGAAACACTGGTTATAATACTAAGGCTTTGAATATAATGTGCATCAAATCAGATATCACCTGAGAGCTTTAAAGAACTAAGATTGACTTTAAGGATAATTTTTAGAAAGTCCTCCTTGGAAAATCTGACCTGTACTTGGGTTATGGGGTTTCCTAACTTATATGTCATTAAAAAGTTCACTTTATAGCACATCTAGGACCTCAGAATATTTGGGAGAATGTATAGAATAAAGAAATTCACCTAAATCTATTTAGCATTACAGGTTAAAATCTAGTGGCAAGTTCTTGGATTGGCTTCACAGTCTCCACAGGCTTTTTTTAAATATAAATTTATTTATTTTAATAGGATGTTAGTTACTTTACAATATTGTATTGGTTTTGCCATACATCAACATGAATCTGTCATAGGTATACACGTGTTCCCCATCCTGAACTCCACTCCCTCTTCCCTTCCCGTACCATTCCTCTGGGTCATCTCAGCGCACCAGCCCCAAACATCGAGTATCAGGCATCGAACCTGGACTGGCGATTTATTTCATATATGATATTATACATATTTCAATGCCACCTTTATGAAAAGTTCCAGCAAACTCAAGACACCTTGTGGTCAATCACTAATCTTGCTCTACTTATGCAAACACTTGATCATTTTTAATAAGACTGGACTTAATTCTGCAAACATATTAGTCTATGATTCTCTCTCACAAAAGAGGTGGTGACAAGAGATAAAAGTTATGTTTCAATGTAAAACTATAATATGCACTTGTGAATTCTATCTTGGATATTCTGGCAGTCCTAGAAAAATCCCAAATTATTAGTTGGAGAATGAGAGCAGGACCTTGCTCTAAAATCCTAAAGACCTGTTCTGAGATATACCTCTGGGGGCTGCCGATGCCTTCAAATAGCATCCTTGTGAAAAAATGAAACTAAGAGCCTTTGGAGCTGCTGGATTATGTGGTCCAAGCGGCAGAGTGGTTGGGAAAAGATACTGGGTCTGTTAAGAGAGCCTTTTCATGTTTGTTGTTGTTGTTCAGTCACTATGTCTTGTCCACCTCTTTGAGACTGCATGGACTGAAGCATGCCATGATCCCCTGTTTTTCACTATCTCCTGGAGTTTGTTCAAATTCTCTTGTCTGAGTCCCACTCAAAACTAGTATCTTTCTGGTCATGTGATACACAGGACAGACTAACACTCTCACACAAGAAACATGTTGCCTCCAAAACACAAAACTCCCACTAGGTGTTGTGCCTCCTAGTTTTGGGGTGGACCAGATACAACAATTTACTCTTCACCTTAAAAGGGATTTATGGACATGTGCTACACTTTTGGATTCCTATAAATGTCACAGAAGTTGCTTCCTGAATTTTATTTGAATTTATTCTCTATCCTCTGATATGCAAATGTGTTACTACTAAGTTTAGTTGCTATTCCCCTTGCTAGGTCCAATCAGCATAATGTCATAATGTCATGCATCAATGGAACTGTGACATCTTGTGGAAGGGAGAAGTGACAAACATCTCTGCAAACTGTGACACAAGACTAGAGAGCTGCTCGATCCCTAAGCGAGGGCAGTGAAGGTGTATTTCTAACCTTGCCACACTGAGAAAGCTGCTCCTAGTGGACAGTATGGTGAGGTAAGCATTTGTCAGATCAGTAGCTATATGCTGGATATCACAGTATGTGTGAATTTGCTATTTCAATAAAACTACATCTGGTACAGTATCTGCATCACTATATTAACCTTACAATCATCAGCTGACATTTTTCTCTATATTTTTCTTCTTCCCAGGCCAAATTAAAAGGGTTGAAAAGGGGACTTTCAACTACTAGCTTCTTAAAGTCAATCTTAGTTCCTTAACACTCTCAGGCAATATCTGATTTGATGAATATCATTCTCAAATATAAAATTCTGAAGTCTTTTAATATAATCAATGTTTCCAACTATGTCCTGTTAACAATTAAAAAGTATTTTTGTTGAACATATTCAAATTACTACAGTGCCACAAATACAAGAATCAAAATCTGGAGGGATAGAGATAAAAAACAACTGCATATCACACAAGGATATTTTACCAAGTTGCTATACTTTTAAGACTAGCTTGAGAGAAATTTCTTTCAGTTCAGAAAATATACATTTCTTAAAAAGCAAAATTTTAAAAAGAATCACCATGGTTAAAGTTCTGATATAGTTTACTTGATAAGGGATATTATCTATTTCTGTGGCATGAAACATTGTAACATAGTATTCTGACCAAAAGAATATTGAAAACTATAATTTCTGATTTGACAATGTAGTCTACATAATTTAACATACAAAAAAGGAACTAAATAACTTCGGTGTCTTTTACAAGATAAGATATAAATACTTTAAGATTTTCCAGGAGCCTTTTTGTACATTCTCAAAGTTAGTCTGAGGTCAAAAAGACTCAATTTAAAATTCAATTTTGGGAAATTGTAAAAAATGTCAAAGGTTGAAAACGTCACTAAATAGGATCAGTCATTGTGAAAAAAAAGTTTATCCCTAGTGACAATTAAAATCTTTCACAGCAAAATATATAAGATTCTAGAGCTGTAAAAAAAATCTCTTTTAATAATGAGAACTCAGTTTTCATAAGTAGCCAAAGATGTTTTAAAGACAATCTGAAGCATATATAATTATTTTCATATACAAAATATTGGTTTCCTTGGCAAAAAATTAACAGGTAAGGCACAAACTTTTCTTAGAATTTATACTACTAATCTAACTAATTTTGTTTTTGTTTATTTTAGGAGAGAAAGAGAACCAAATTCTAGTTTTGCATCATTGCATTATTAATTCTAAGACAGAGTTTTATAAACCTTGTAAGATTCTTCCAATCTTAGCCAGTTCTGGCCACACAAGGTGATTCATTTTCCAAAATTCCTTTCCCATAAACCATCTAAAAATTAAAAACAATCCGTTTAATTTTGTCTTGCCCTTCTATATATCATTCTGAAACAACAAATCATTATCCTTCCAGAAAAATTACTATCCTTTAACCTTAATGAAAACATATCCTTCTTATCTTTCACTATCATAAACATGTCTTACATAGAAAAAAAAAAAAAACACCTACCAAAGCAGAAGTGGGAGAAGGGATAAATTAGGATATAGGATTAATAGATATACAGTGCTGCTGCTAAGTCACTTCAGTCGTGTCTGACTCTGTGCGACCCCATAGACAGCAGCCCACCAGGCTCCTCCATCCATGGGATTTTCCAGGCAAGAGTACTGGAGTGGAGTGCCATTGCCTTCTCTGAGATATACACTACCAAATGTAAAATAGATAAATAACAATGATTTACTGTTTCTCACAGGAAACTATATGCAATACCCTGTAATAATCCATAATGAAAAAGAATTTTAAAAAGAATATATAAACACACACACATGCACGTCCAGCTAAATCACTTGGCTGCACGTCTAAAACTAGCACAATATTATAAATCAGATAGACCTCAATTTAAAAATACATGTATTCTTTTCCTTGCTATTTTTTTACATTATCATACCTGGTAGTATTATTTATAAATCTTGAATAAACTTTTAACCATCAGATGCCTTTCTTTTACAGAGAAAGCTAGGAAGTAATTGTTAACTGTCTGGCACATGTGATCACTCTGCAGCAAATTTATGAATACATGATTTCATAAATTTCTAGATGTATGTGCTTTTCCTCATGTTTGAAAGTGGACTCCAAACATATTTAGCTTCTCTATACTATATATTTGGAGAAGGCAATGGCACCCCACTCCAGTACTCTTGCCCGGAAAATCCCATGGACGGAGGAGCCTGGTAGGCTGCAGTCCATGGGGTCGCAAAGAGTTGGACAGGACTGAGCAACTTCACTTTCACTTTTCACTTTCATGCACTGGAGAAGGAAATGGCAACCCACTCCAGTATGCTTGCCTGGAGAATCCCAGGGACGGGAGCCTGGTGGGCCGCCGTCTATGGGGTCACACAGAGACGGACACAACTGATGTGACTTAGCAGCATACTACATACTAAAATGTGCCTAAAGTCAACAAAGTTTTGTTCAGCAATTAAAAGTTTCTATATTTTATTCTATCTGTAAGTGATCTAGATGTTAATGAATATGTAATACTTACCTTAATTTAATTAGTTTTATGGTTTCAAGTTACAAAAGAAAGGTTTGTAATACTATTTTAAGTAGATATACAATAAAACATAATTGTTGAAATATTTATGTATTTTATCACACTTATATCTATTTAGTCCAATTGTGCTGAACAATAATGCGTGAATTGATCATGAAAACTTCATGAAGTAAACAAACAAATATAATCATCACCCTGAGTTATTTTCCTTGCCCACAAATTAAGTAACTATCCAAAAAAAATAAAAACAATAAAAACACAAAAATGTAAACATATGGCTCTCGTGATTTTGTTAAAAATTCCTACTGTTTGATATGCATCATGCAATTCATTTTTATTTTAATTCTCAGATGGTATTTATAATTTTACATTGTGGATCTCAGGAAGCATTACTATGAACAAAGCTAGTGGAGGTGAGGGAATTCCAGCTAAGCTATTTTAAATCCTAAAAGATGTTGTTGTTAAAGTTCCACTCAATATATGAGCAAATTTGGAAAACAGCAGTTGCTATAGGATTGGAAAGTGTCAATTTACATTTCATACCCAAAGAAAGGGAATGCCAAAAATGTTCAATCTATCATATAACTGTGCTCATTTCACATGCTAGCTAGCAAAGTTAAGCTCAAAATACTTCAAGCTAGGCCTCAACAGTATGTGAACCAAATATTTGCAGATGTACAAACTGGGTTTAGAAGAAGCAGAGGAACAAGAGATCAAATTGTCAAAATTTGTTGGATCAAGAAGAAAGCAACAGAATTCCAGAAAAATATCTACATCTGCTTTGTTGAACATGCTCAAGCCTTTGACTGTGTGGATCACAATAAACTGTGGAAAATTCGTAAACAGATGAAAGTACCAGACCACCTTACCTGTTTCCTGAGAAGCCTATATGCAGGTCAAGAAGCAACAGTTAAAAATGGACATGGAACTGTCTGTTTCAAAACTGGGATCAGAGTACTGCAAGGCTGTATATTGTCACCTTGCTTATCTAACTCATATGCAGGGTACAACATGCAAAATGCTGGGCTGGATGAATCACAATCTGGAATTAAGATAGGTGGGAGAATCAACAACCTTAGATATGCATATGATACCACTTTGTTGGCAGAATAAAGTGAAGAAGAACTAAAGAGCCTTTTGATGAGGGCTTAGTGGAGAGGGAAAAAGTTGCCTTGAAACTCAACATTCAGAAAACTATGATCAAGGCATCTGGTCCCATCACTTCACAATAAATGAAAGGGGAAAGCAGTGACACAGTTTATTTCCTTGGGCTTCAAAATCACTGTGGATGGCGGCTGCAGTCATGAAATTAAATGACTCTTGCTCCTTGGAAGGAAAGCAAAAACAAACCTAGACAGCATAATAAAAAGCAGAGCCACCATTTTGCTGACAAAGTCTGTATGGTCCAAATTATGGTTTTTCCAGTAGTTATCTACAGATGTGAGAGTTGGACCATAAAGAAGGCTGAGTGCTGAAGAACTGACACTTTCAAAATATGTTACTGGAGAAGACTTTTGAGAGCCTCGGACTGCAAGGAGATCAACCAGTCAATCCTAAAGGAAATGAGCAAACTAAATGAGCAAATTCCAGGAGATAGGGAAAGACAGGGAAGCCTGGTGGGGGCAGTCCACAGGGTTGCAAAGAGTCAAAAATGACTGAGTGACTAAAAACAATAATAACAAGAGATCCACCTCAGACCTAGGGCACAGACTGAAAGTGAGGGGTGAATATTCCATGCAAATGGAAGATCAAAAGAAAGTGGGAGTAGAAACACTCATATGAGATAAAATAGTCTTTAAAATAAAGCCCATTACAAAGACAAGAAAGGACATTACACAGTGAATGAGGGATCGATCTAAGAAGAATATATAACAATTACAAATATATATGCACCCACCATAGGAACACCTCAATACAAAAGGCGTAGGCTAACTACTATGAAAGAGAAAACTGACAGTAACATAATCATAATGGAGAATTTTAATACCCTACTCACACCAATGGACAGATCATCCAGACAGAAAATTAATAAGGAACCACAAGCTTTAAACAATGCATTTGGCAAGTTGGACCTATTTCATATCTACAGATCATTTAACCCCAAAACAATAAATTTCATTTTTTTTCTCAAGTGCACATGTAACATTCTGCAGAAGATATCACATCTGAGGCCACAAATCAAGTCTTGGTAAATTTTTTTAAATTGAAATCATTTCAAGCATTTTTTCTAACCACAATACTATAAGATTAGATATCAATTACAGGAAAAAAATAATTTAAAAAACCACTAACACATGGAGGCTAAGCAATACCCTTCTGAATAACCACCAGATCACTAAAGAAATAAAAATAAATAAATAAAAACGTGCTTAGAAGCAAATGACAATGAAAATATAACAATGTAAAACCCATGGGATGCAGTAAAAGCAGTGATAAGAGGAAAGTATATAGAAATACAAGCCTACTTCAAAAAACAAGAGAGACATCAAACAAACAACCTAATCTTACACCCAGAGCAACTAGAAAAAGAAGAACAGCAGAAAACAACCTAAACTGAGTAGAAGCAAAGAAATCATATAGACCAGAGTAGAAATAAATGAAAAAGACATGAAGGAGACAGTAGCAAAGATCTATAAAAGTAAAAGGTGGGTTTTTGAGAAGATAAACAAAACTGACAAACCATTAGCCAGACTCAAGCCAACAAAAGGAAGAAGACTCAAAAAAATTAAAAATAAAAAAGAATTTACAACATAGAACACAGAAATACAAAGGATCCCAAAAGTCTACTAAGAGCTAATATATGCCAATAAAATGGACAACCTTGAAGAAATGGACAAATTCTTAAAGACGCTCAACCTTCCAAAGTTGTACAAGGCAGACATAGAAAATATGAACAGATCAATCACAAGCACAAGAAATCAAAACTGTAACAAAAAATCTTCCAAGAAACAAAAGCCCAGGGCCAGATTCCTTCACAGGTCTTAGAGAAGAGCTAACGCCTATCTTCCTCAGATTCTTTCAGAAAATTGCAGAGGATGAAAACTCCCAAACTCATTCTATGAGGCCACCATTACCTTGATACCAAAACCAGACAAAACTGCCACACACACACAAGGAAAATTATAGGCCAATATCACTGTATGCAGGCCAGGAAGCAACAGTTAGAACTGGACATGGAACAACAGACTGGTTCCAAATAGGAAAAGGAGTATGTCAAGGCTGTATATTGTCACCCTGCTTATTTAATTTATATGCAGAGAACATCATGAGAAATGCTGGACTGGAAGAAACACAAGCTGGATCAAGATTGACAGGAGAAATATCAATAACCTCAGATATGCAGATGACACCACCCTTATGGCAGAAAGTGAAGAGGAACTAAAAAGCCTCTTGATGAAGGTAAAAGAGGAGAGTGAAAAAGTTTGCTTAAAGCTCAACATTCAGTAAACTAAGATCATGGCATTCAGTCCCATCACTCCATAGGCAATAGATGGAGAAACAGTGGAAACAGTGTTAGGCTTTATTTTAGGGGGCTCCAAAATCACTGCAGATGGTGACTGCAGCCATGAAATTAAAAGACACTTACTGCTTGGAAGAAAAGTTATGACCAACCTAGATAGCATATTAAAAAGCAGAGACATTACTTTGCCGACTAAGGTCCATCTAGTCAAGGCTATGGTTTTTCCTGTGGTCATGTATGGATTTGAGAGTTGGACTGTGAAGAAGGATAAGCACTGAAGAATTGACGCTTTTGAACTGTGGTGTTGGAGAAGACTCTTGAGAGTCCTTTGGACTGCAAGGAGATCCAACCAGTCCATTCTGAAGGAGATCAGCCCTGGGATTTCTTTGGAAGGAATGATGCTAAAGCTGAAACTCCAGTACTTTGACAACCTCATGCGAAGTGCTGACTCATTGAAAAAGACTTTGATCCTGGGAGGGATTGGGGGCAGGAGGAGAAGGGGACGACAGAGGATGAGATGGCTGGATGGCATCACTGACTTGATGGATGCGAGTCTGAGTGAACTCCAGGAGTTGGTGATGGACAGGGGGGCCTGGCATGCTGCGATTCATGGGGTCACAAAGAGTCAGACACAACTGACCGACTAAACTGATCACTGATGAATATAAATGAAGAAATCTTCAACAAAATTGTAGCAAACAGAATCCAGAAACACATGAAAAGGATCGATCATACATCATGATCAAATAGGCTTTATCACAATATATTCTTCAATATATGCAAACCAGTCACTGTGATACACCATATTAACAAATTTGATGAAAAATCACATGATAATTCCAATAGATGCAGAGAAAGCATTTTGTAAAATTCAACGCCCATTTAAGATTAAAAACTCTCCAGAAAATACACATAGAAGGAACATACCTCAACATAATCAAGGCCATATATATTACAAACGCACAGCAAACATTACTATCAACACTGAAAAACTGACAGCATTTTCCTCTAAGATCAGGAACAAGACAAGGGTGAACATTCTCATCACTATTGTTCAACATAGTTCTGGAAGTCCTAGCTACAGCAATCAGAGATGAAAAAAAGAAATTAAAGGAATCTTTGAAAGTGAAAGTCGCTTAGTCATGTCCAACTCTGTTATCTCATGGACTATGCAGTCCGTGGAATTCTCCAAGCCAGAATACTGAAGTGGGTAGTCTTTCCCTTCTTCAGGAGGTCTTCCCAACCCAGCAGTCTCACACATTGCAGGGGAATTCTTTACCAGCTGAGCCACAAGGGAAATCCAAGAATACTGGAGTGGGTAGCCTATTCCATCTCCAGCAGATTTTTCCGACCCAGGAATCAAACCAGGGTCTCCTGCATTGCTGGAGGATTATTTACCAACTGAGCTATCAGGGAAGCCCATAAAGGAATCCAGATTGGAAAATAAGAAGCAAAACTCTCATGGTTTCCAGATGACATGATTCACTACATAGAAAACTTTAAAGAGGCCACCAGAAAATTACTAGAGCTAATCAATGGATATAGAAAAGTCACAGAGTATAAAATTAGTACACAGAAACCGCTTGCATTCTTACACACCAGCAATGAAAAATCAGAAATTTAAATTAAGGAACAATTCCATTCACCATTGCAACAAAACAATAAAATACCTAGGAATAAATATACCTGAAGAGACAAAATACCTACATGCAGAAAACTATAAGACATTGAAGAAAGAAATCAAAATGACACAAAAAGACGGAGAGATATACCATGTTCCTGGATTGGAATAGTCAATATTATAAAAATGACTATATTACCAAAAGCAATCTATAGATTCAACGCAATCTCTATCAAACTACTCATGGTATTCTTCACAGAACCAGAACAAAACATCTCACAATTTGTATGGAAATACAAAAGACCCCAAATATCCAAAGCAATCTTCAGAAAGAATAATGGAGTTGGATGAATCAACCTGCCTGACTATACTATAAATCTACAGTCATCACAAAAGTATGGTACTGGAACAAAACAGAAATATAGACTAACTGAAAAACATAGAAAGCCCAGAGATAAACTCACATATCTATAGGCACCTTATTTTTGACAAAGGAGGCAAGAATATACAACAGAGAGAAGGCAGTGTCTTCAATAAGTGGTGCTGGAAAAACTGGATAGTGACATGAATTAAATTAGAACACTGTCTAACACAATACACAAAAATAAAATAAAAATGGATTAAAGACCTAAATGTAAGGGCAGAAACAATAAAACTCTTAAAGGAAAACATAGGCAGAACACTCTTTGACATAAATCACAGCAAGATCCTCTATGACCCACCTTCTAGAGGAATGGAAATAAAACCAAAATAAATGTGATCTAATTAAACTTAAAAGCTTTTGCACAGTGAAAGAAACTAAAAGCAAGGTGAGAAGACGGTGCTCAGAATGGTTGAAATAATAGGAAACCAAACAACTGACAAAGCATTAATCTCTAAAATGTACAAGCTGTTCAATACCAGAAAAGCAAAGAACCCAATCATAAAGTGGGCAGACGGCCTAAACAGCCATTTCTCCAAAGAAGACATATAGATGGCTAATAAACATATGAAAAAGATGCTCAGCATCGCTCACTATTAGAGAAATGCAAATCAAAACTACAATGAGGTCACACAGGTCAGAATGGTCACCATCAAAAAATGTATAAACAATAAATACTGGAGAGGGTGTAGAGAAAAGGGAACCCTCTTGCATTATTGATGGGGATGCAAGTTGATAAAGCTATATGGAGAACATTATGGAGATTCCTTAAAAACTAGGAATGAAATTACCATATGACTTAAGAATCCCCCAAATCCTGAGGAACCTATAATTGAAAAAGGCACATGTATCCTAGTGTTCATTTCAGCATCATTTACAATAGCTAGGAAATGGAAGCAATATGGATGTCCAAGAACAGATGAATGGATAAAGAAGTTGTGGTACATATACACAGTGGAATATTACTCAGCTATAAAAGGCATGCATTTGACTCAGTTCTAATAAAGTGGAGGAAACTAGAGCCTGTTACACAGAATGAAGTAGGAAAGATAAAAACAAATATTGTAAATACATACATATACGTTTGTACATATATGTATACATACATTCATACACACATGGTGCTACACACACATCTGATGCTACCGACAGTCCTATCTGTAAGGCAGCAGTGCAGATGCAGATGTACAGACCAGACTTGCGGACAGTGGGAGAGGGAAAGAGTGGGATGAATCGAGACAGTAGCATTGGAACGTGTACATTCAGTTCAGTTCAGTCTCTCAGTCATGTCCGACCCTTTGCGACCCCATGAACCGCAGCACGCCAGGTCTCCCTGTCCATCACCAACTCCCGGAGTCCACCCAAACCCGTGTCCATCGAGTCAGTGATGCCATCCAACCATCTCATCTTCTGTGCTCCCCTTCTCCTGCCTTCAATTTTTCCCAGCCTCAGGGTCTTTTCAAATGAGTCAGTTCTTCACATCAGGTGGCCAAAGTATTGGAGTTTCAGATTCAACATCAGTCCTTACAATGAACACTCAAGACTGATCTCCTTTAGGATGGACTGGTTGGATCTCCTTGCAGTCCAAGGGACTCTCAAGAGTCTTCAACATCACAGTTCAAAAGCATCAATTCTTCAGTGCTCAGCTTTTTTCATAGCCCAAGTCTCACATCTATACATGATCACAGGAAAAACCATAGCCTTGACTAAATGGACCTTTGTTGGCAAAGTAATGTTTCTGCTTTTAATATGCTGTCTAGGTTGGTCATAACTTTCCTTCCAAGGAGTAAACATCTTTTAATTTCATGGCTGTGATCACCATCTGCTGTGATTTTGGAGCCCAAAAAATTAAAGTCAGACACTGTTTCCACTGTTTCCCCATCTATTTCCATGAAGTGATGGGACCGGATGCCATGATCTTAGTTTTCTGAATGCTGAACTTTAAGCCAACTTTTCACTCTCTTCTTTCACTTTCATCAAGAGGCTCTTTAGTTCTTCTTCACTTTCATTACCATATGTAAAATCAGATAGCCAGTGGAAATTTTCTGTATGACACAAGGAGCTCAAATCTGGTGCTAAGTGACAAGCTAAAGTGGTGGGATGTGGTGGCAGAGGGGCAGAAGGATCAAGAGAGAGGTGACATACATGTACCAATGGCTGACTCATATTGATATATGGCAGAAACCAACACATTACTGTCAAGTAATTATTCTACAATTAAAAATAAATAAATTTAAATTTGAAAAAAGGAAATTCTAAGATTTACCACAACATGGATTGATATTGAGCAGATTATGCTAAACTAAATAAGTCAGAGAAGGACAAATACTTATACATATACTTACTTATATATGGAATAGGTTTCCAAGATGGCACTAGTGGTAAGGAACTCACCAGCCAATGCACGAGACATGAGATGAGGGTTTGATCACTTGGTCGAGAAGATCTTTTGGTGGAGGGCATGGAAACTCTCTTCAGGATTCTTGCCTGGGGATTTCTAGGGAGAGAGAAGCCTGGCACGCTACAGTCCACGGAGTCACAAAGTGTCAGTCATGACTGAAACTACTTGGCACTCACACACACACACACATGTGGAAGATAAAACAAAACACAGGGACTTGGGCCAAGTGAAAACATTGGCAGTTGTCAGAAGTGGAGATAAGGATGGGTAAAATGAGTGAAAGAAGTCAAAATGCACAAACTTCCAATCATAAGATAAATAAGTCCTGGCAATATAAGGTACAGCGTGATGACTACAGTTAACAACACTGCATTCAGCCTTCTTTATGGTCCAGCTCTCATATCCATACATGACTACTGGAAAAACCATAGCTTTGACTAGATAGACCTTTGTCAGCAAAGTTATATGTCTGCTTTTTAATATATTGTCTAGGTTTGCCATAGCTTTTCTTCTAAGAATCAAGCATGTTTTGATTTCATGGCTGCAGTCACCATCTGCAGGGATTTTGGAGCCCAAGAAAATAGTCTGTCACTGTTTCCATTGTTTCTGCATCTATTTGCCATGAAGTGATCTTCATTTTAATGTTGAGTTTTAAGCCAACTTTTTCACTCTCCTTTTTCTCCTCTTTCAAAAATGTAGTGAACATAATATCAGTGTTAAAATCAACTATTTGATTAATGGTTCTTTAAGCAGGTTTCCGAAGCTGAATTATATGTGCATTCATGGGCTTGTCAGGTTCAAGTTATTAAATGCATTCATTTCATGCTGAGGAAACTGTTAATTTCCCATAGTTTATCTTTTGACAAGTGCAGTTGGCACATACTATTTTGACCAGAATTGCTATATTTCTTATTGTTCACTGTACCTGTGCATCTTTCTTGTTTTAATTTTTGGTGTAAACTTAAGTTACATAGGTAAATTTTTCTCATGTTAAGAAAGCTTCAGGTAAAACAACAACAACAGCAACACTGCATTGAATATCTGGAAGTTACTAAGAGGGTAAACCTTAAAAGTTCTCATCACAATAAAAAAATTCTAACTATTTGTGGTGATGGATGCTAACAAACTGTTTGATGGTATATACGTCTCTTTATGTTGTACACTAAAAAAATAATACAACAGTATATGCCAATTATATCTCAATTTTAAAAAGATCCAGAGAATGTTTTTGTTGTAGCTCAGGATCCCAGGAGTAAAGCCTACTCCTGACTGATGCTGAAGCTGAAGCTCTAATACTCTGGCCATGTGATGCAAACATCTGACTCATTAGAAAAGACTGATGCTGGGAAATATTGAAGGCAGGAGGAACAGGGGACAACAGAGGATGAGATGGTTGGATGGCATCACTGACTCAATGGACATGAGTTTGAGCAAGCTCTGGGAGATGGTGAGGTACAGGGAAACCTGGTGTGCTGCAGGCCATGGGGCTGCAAAGAGTCGGACATGACTGAGTGACTGAACAACAATAACAAAACAAGGGACAGGCAAGGACCTCCATTTCTGCACACAAGAAGTCTGAGACTCTAACCTCATCCCAGATAGTGTACTCAGAATTGCAGGAACCAAAATTACTCCTCATCACACTTCAACATACATTTGTCTGGAGCACTGGGTCAGGAGCTGGGCTTACCACCAGAAACTGCAATGGGCAAGCAGAAGGGAGATTAGATAAAGGTCTCTTTGCAGCTGAGAGTTCTGCCATCTCCAAGGGTTCAATGGTCCTTCTGATCCAGACCCCATCCATGGAGCCAGATTAACTGTCAAAGATAGACAAAACTAACAGCAGTTAAAAGGATAAACATGTCATAAGAAAAAGGGCCAGTGTGAACAAAACTTCACTTCTGTTTGCTCTGAGGTGACTGAGCATTTTCATGGGAGAACTAGGGAACTGCAGGAATGGGAGCATCAAGGGGGTGCTCAGGAGGGTCAGGAAACAGGAGAGTTACAGGGAGTGGGGAAAGGAGGGCTGTCCCTGTAACCCCAGCCAGCATTTATCAAAGTTAGGCTCCCACAGACACAGGAGCTTATCTCCAGGAGTAGAATAAACAGAAAATTCCTTTGCCTGAGTGTTCTCAGGCTACACTTTAAAGGGGGGTGGGAAGGTCCAGGGGTAGCCTAAGGCGGCAGCATGGGCTCCTAGAAACCGGTTTCTGTTGCTGTTGTCTTCATAGGCTGAAGTTTAGGCTTAGTCCGGAGGAGGGCTCAGAGGGGCCGGGCTAGAGTTTTGTCAGACATAACATTTGTTAGAGGCAATGTGCCAAAATAGAAGGGCGTGGAGGAGACAGAGGAATGGTGTGAGAAAGGAAGGAAAAAAAAAAAAACCTGAAGTTGAGAATGATTTAAAAAAGCTAAAGGAAATACTATTTATCTTTGATAGACAAAGAATTAATAATCTACCAACAATTATATATTTGAAGAAAACCCCCAACAAAAAGTTAAGGAAGGGATTGCAGTCGGAAACCTCTTAGCATTGAGACAATGAAGAAAATCGGCAAGGACTGTGTCAGGAAGTCAAAGAGTCTCTAAGAGAACACATACTCAAAAGGATCCTGCAGCCCGTGAGATGGGGCCCATAAAACCCTGCCCACCTCCGGGCTGAGGCACCTGGGCGCCAGTTGCCACCCTCACCTGGTTTGCTCCCAGCGTGGTCCCTTCTGTGCGGGGCTGTGGACCAGCTTTGTCCACAGTTTCCTGTTATGGCTGCTCTCAGCTCCCGCGTGTGGACACCAGATGGCGCTGTGAGCGAACCAATCTGAACACCGGGACCAATGCATACTGATAAAATACAGGGACCACACACTGGTGAAAAATGACAAAGGGAGCAACAACCTACATTCGGGTGGAGCGGGGAGGGCTTGAGGGTAAGAAGGCAGGTGAACTGGTCACTCAAGGTCCTTGCCGGTCCGTGAAACTAAGAACCTACTCTGTCTCCCTCAATTTTGCTCCTCCTCCGGCCCAGAACCCCCTCCTTGTAACATCCAGGGACTTCCTGAGTCGATAGGGGCCATCCTTGTTTATTATGATCGTCTTCTCTGACAGGCAAACCTCATGGGCCTGGGATAACTGATAAGGGACAAGACCCAGACCTTCAAAATTTCTCAACACGCAGGCATTCCTCTGGGCTTCATCTGGCTCACTTCTTGACCTTCCCTCTTTCATCTGGCCAGTCCCACCAAGGTCTGCCCTTCATGCCCTTGACATCTTCACAAGTCCCTGTGCCCAGTGGGCCCTCGGATGCATTGGCTTCTTCACTTGCCCTTGCCTGAGTAAAAGACACTTTTCTCTCTCTCCCCCCCTTCCAGTCTTGGTTTCCCTCACTGCTCCTCATGCAAGCACTCCTCAGATGTTCTTCTCCAAGAGGTCTTCCTGGGCATCCCATTCCATGTCTGGTTCCTATCCTTGGAGTTCTCAAGCTCAGCTCTCTACCAGAAGCTTAGTTTTCTGAATTCCTGCTGGACTGAAATCTCAGAGAACGGGGAGCTTGATCTGTGTTTTAATCCCCCAGGATCCCCACACATAGCATGGACACAAAGTGACAGAGAAGAGTCTCTTATCATTGAAATTCTAAACCAAATAAGGCTATTTCAGTCTGTCACATCTGTCACGTCTAGTCTTGTTGCATTCCATTTAACATAGGCCCAAATTCTGCAACGAACAGGATTTGAATTTTATTATGCTCCCTGAGGGAGTCAACGCTATAGGGTGAGACTCCTGCTTCTTCCCAAACCACCACCCTGTTAATATTATAAATCACTGTGACACCCAGGGTTTCTTTCCATCTCCTTCACACCCATTCTTTCCTTCTGAGTGGGGAATCTTACCTTGCTGAATCCAAGCTAACTATGAATTCTCCAAGAATCAGCTCAGAAATGTGTACTCCTTTTAGAAATCATTTCAAACATCAATTTTGTTTCATCCATTTTGATGTGCACATTTTCTTACATTTTCCATTCTAGAGGGAAAAAAATATAAACCTCTGGCATCTCACAGAGCATGTTGTCATTGCATATGCACACATACACTTGTCTGAGACCCTCTGTTGACATTTTCTTGTGAGATTACCACCATGATATTTAGCAGAACTTGTGCCAGTGTCTTGGAGGGAAGTCTCAGGGACAAAGAAGGCATACTTTTCATTAAGAAATACCATGTTACCATTTCAGGTAACAATATTACACAGAACATCATGGATATCGATGGTTCTGAGTCTGAACTTGATTCTGAAGATTTAGATACATATTTTGAAGATACTTAAGGAAATGACAACCCACTCCAGTATTCTCACCTGGGAGATCCCATAGACAGAGAAGCCTGAAAGGCTACAGTTCATGGGGTTGCAAAGAGTCAGTCATGACTTGGTGACTAAACAACAATACCCTCTGTGTGTGTGTGTGTGTGTGTGTGTGTGTGTGTGTAATAGGATATTTATATATTGCACATATAAATACATATATAGGACTTTTTTCTGTATAATTTTCAAAGGATTCTTTCAGTAAGTACAAACTAAGGACTTAGTGACTAAACCACCACCACCACCAAGGATTGTAAGCATTAGCTTATATTGCAATTGAGCACTTTTCTTCCATTGAAAGCATCTTAAATTAATGATTTTTTAATTTAATGACATATGCTAAGTCCCACCATTTTGCACTCAAAGGGAAACAGTGAAAATTCTAATTTTGACATTCCTTTTTGTATTACAACTGCCAATTGTTTTGCCTGTCTTATTTTGTAGAATTTATTTGAATTATCCTTTTATCTAAATACCATGATTCAAAAACCTAAAGTTGGTGCATATAAATCTTTCAGTCAAAGTTTGCAGAAGAATCAGCAAACTGTTGGGCAATGAGTTTTGAAAATATGGACAATTCTAAGGAGCTTCTGTCTGAAATGTTGAAACACATTAGCATGTTTTCGGTTACTATGCTCTTGAGTACTCAGTGCAGTAGAAAGAACATGGCCATGAAGCAATGAAGCACTTCATGAAGTAAAATAACAACAGAGAATGGCTCCTAAAACTTCTAAGCACTGGAAAATGTTAAATTGGAATCCCAGGAAAAATTGTTTAACATATCAATATGGATGTGAGATTTGAAGTATAAAGAAGGTGGTGAACCAAAAATTGATGCGTTCAAACTGTGGTGCTGGAGAAGACTCGAGGGTCCCTTGGTCAGCAAGAAGCTCAAATCAGTGAAACCTAAGAGAAATCAATACTGAATATTCATTGGAAAGACTGACTCTGAAGCTACAGTTCTAATACTTTGGCCACCTGATGTGAAGAGCTGACCCAGTGGAAAAGATTTTGATGCTGGGAAAGATTGAAGGCATGAGGAGAAAGGGACGAGAGAGGATGAGATGGTTGGATGGTATCACCAACTCGATGGACATGAGTTTGAGCAAACTGCAGGATAGTGAAGGACAGAGAAGCCTGGTGTGCTGCAGTTCTGTCACAAAGAATCAGACACAACTTAGTGACTGAACAACACATCAATACCAAATTTGACTAGATCAGGTGAAGTTGGGATACATTATGATGATACCACAATTCGATTAGTTTCATAAATTTAAATAATTTAAAAGTAGGAAATGATTACAATTTATAAAAAGGATAATTATAAATTATCCTTTTAGCCTTTATGAAAGAGTGAATAGATAATTATTCTAGTAATGCTTCAGTTACCAACAGCTTATTCTCGTGCCACAAACTTGGTGATTAAAATGGTATAAAGGTTGAATCCATACATTGTTGAATCTGAGCTATCATATTAGCTATGCTGCTGCTGCTAAGTCGATTCAGTCGTGTCCGACTCTGTTAGACCCCATAGACAGCAGCCCACCAGGCTCCCCTGTCCCTGGGATTCTCCAGGCAAGAACACTGGAGTGTGTTGCCATTTCCTTCACTAATACATGAAAGTGAAAAGTCAAAGTGAAGTCACTCAGTCGTGTCTGACCCTTAGGCGACCCCATGGACTGCAGCCTACCAGGCTCTTCCGACCATAGGATTTTCCAGCCAAGAGTACTGGAGTGGGGTGCCATACCCACATTTAAAAAAAATTTGTTCCATAATCTAATCATTATATATGTGTGTATGTAAAAATTTTTCAGAATCTGCTGTAGAACACAGCAACAAAGTTGTTACCAAAAATGAATTATCTGTAGTTAACTTTATCCTAATACCTATTCAGTATCTATTGTTTTTCCAGGTGCTTATGCATAGTTGTGTGAACCCTCTTCTCTTGGTGTTTCAGTTGGAGAAGATGTCCATTCAGATATAACTAAGACAGAGAATGACAAATACTAATGATACCACTTGTGTGTGAAATCTGAAAAAGCCAGAACTCAGAAACAGGGTAGAATAGTGGTTTCTAGGTGCTGGGGACTGGGGGATATAGATAGATGTTGGCCAAATGACACAAATTTATAGTAAGAAGATAAATAAGCCCTTAGGATATAATATGAAACATATTGATTGTACTTAACAGTACTGTGTTGTATACTTAAAAGTTGCTATAAAATTAGATTCTAAATTTTCTCATAGCAAAAATAAAAAGCGATAATCATGATACGATGGGGGAGTTAACTAAAACTGAAGTGATTTTATATTGCAGTCTGTAAATGTATCAAACCATTGTACACTTTAAGCTTATACATTGTGTTATTTTGATTATATAGCAATTGAAAATTGACTGCCTCCCAATCATTTGGAAATAAATTTGCAAAAGTCACATTTGTGCCTATTAAAGTCACAGTCAGTGGAGATCAGGGACCAAGCTGCAGGCATATCATCCTTGCTTCCTGGCACCAAACAGGACTTTAAGCAGACCTGCAGGAGTTTTAAAATTGCTTCTGTTTGTCCTCTTCCAGTTTGACCGAGGATGAACCCAGAGTTCTGTGGGCCATTTAAACCTACTTAGTCCATTCATCCTCCCAGTGGAACGGAGCATGGCTTTTATGAGGTAGATATTGTCTTGATTCAAGTTTGTGGGTGGGAAACACTGTTTCTGCTATCAAAATCTTGAACTTTGTCTCTGATAAACCAATGTCTCATTTTTTTTTTAGAGGATTCTGGCCTCCCAGTAAGAACCATATAGGATATTCTTTGTATTTAGAGTCTACCAAAGGACATTTTTGCCTACAGCTTTATTCTAGCTCTAATTACAGGACCTATTATAGTATGTGAATTGACTATAAGGGTCAGAGTCAAAGTTAGAATTAATGAATGTAAAACCTCAGTAAGGGCCCATGGAATGCATTGCTGTAGGATGGAAAGATTATTTAGAAAGCAAAGGAGAATGTCAGACAGAGAAAAGATCTTTCAAGGGCCAGTAGCTATCTCAAGTGGTTTGGGATGCTGATGATACTTATCGTTTAAAATTGACTTTGCAGGTTTGATTGTGTCCCTTCATATTTCTGTCCTGCAAGTTGTGACAGGATCCCTAGAAAAAGATGTAGCCACATGTAGTCTCAGTTTAACCATCTCTACCATGTGGAAAATAAACGTGCTACTGCAGTTTTTCAAGGATGAAAATAAATGCAAATGAGAAATGGCTAAAATTGTTGCTAATATTCACTGAGCTCCTTTGTGCAACCTTGTTCAAAACTATTATAAACTGTGTCAGGGTACAATTAATGTGTGTCATGGCTTTGACTAAACATTGCTGGTTCTCTCTTGAGGAAAACAGTAAACCTCTGCATGAAAGCCACAGTTCAAATTTCAGGAAAGAAAGTGGGGCAGGGAAAATTCTTATCTGAATGAGTGCTCCACATAATTGAAATCTGTGTGTCCATTTTATTGGTATCCCGATTCCCTTCTTCAAAGCACTCTCCAGGACTGGAGGAGGGAGGAGACATGCTACCTAATGAGGAGGCAGAAATGGAAATCAGATGGTTGTGGGGGCCCATGAGGATATTCTTAAGCTTCTTGAAAGTCCTGGCCTGCTTGACCTGAGATTTTACAACACATAAGAAAAATAAACCTATTGTGTTTGTATGCAGTTGTAGTAAGGTATTATTCTATACCTTGAAATTTAAGGGCTTCCCTGGTGGCTCAGAGGTTAAAGCATCTGGCTCCAATGCGGGAGACCCGAGTTCGGTACCTGGGTTGGGAAGATCCCCTGGAGAAAGAAATGGCAATCCACTCCAGTATTCTTGCCTGGAGAATCCCATGGACATAGAAGCCTAGTAGGTTACAGTCCACGGGATTGCAAAGAGTCGGACACGACTGAACGACTTCACCTTGAAATTTAAAGCACAACCGTGCAACACCTGGACAATTCTCTTAATGCAATAATTCACAAGAAGTGGCATCAAAATCTTCTCCCATCAATGTCTCTTCTTCTCAGCATCTGCTCTCTCCTCTGGTTACTTGTCCCTCTCTGGTTTAGGTGGGGAGCTGACCCAATGTTGCAAACAGGTGAAAGAAGTTCAGGTAAGAAAAACAGGACAATAAAATATCTAATAAAGGAAAAAATGGTCAAATTATTTAAAAATTTAAAATCAAGTATGCAATACATGCTAATTATCAAATTGTTTCTGAGTTAATCTAGTAAAATGAGTCAAAGATGCTTATGCCATCTTATGAGAAGATTTAAAAAGCGATTTTGGTGGTATCTGGTAATATTTTAAAGGATGTCTTCTGAGCCTATGAATCTCATCTACAAAAATATATACATTGGTTTAGTTATGTGTCTCAGGATGTTTATTTCAATGGTGTTTTTACATCATAATGCAAAACAACAGGAAACAAAGAAAAACATAAATATTGCAATATCTAGGAAAAATGGTAAACTGGAAAGTCACTGTGGTTCATCAATAAAATATGGAAACATTTAAGAGAACAAAACTTAAAAACATCCAAAACCTATCCATCACAATTAGTGGCTATAGAACCTCATGAAATGTATATCCCAGACAGTGGTGAGAAATATAATCTTTGTAGAGGAAAGATCTACTTAGTGTCATGGTTTTAGGGCTTCTTGTTTCTGGGAATTTGTATCCAGTTCTTCCTTTCCTGTTTGCACACATTTTTTATGTAATATATACATTTACCATGAATATTAATTACATAACAAAAGACAGTTATAGTCAGTACCTGGAATATACAAAATTCTTGATATATACTAGCATTATATGTTTATAGGTACACATGCATATATATGTATTTGTGTATATATATTTGTGTGTGTTTGTATCTCAGAGATAGATATCTTCCTCTTCATATAAAGGTTATACTATTCCATCATGAGGGACTCATAATCAAGACCTAATCTTAACCTTTCAACTTCCCAAATATTCCACCTCCATCTACTATTACACTTAAGGGCAGGACTTCAGCATATGTGGCGGGCACGTTATTCAGTGTGTAACAGTATATTGTACTATGATTTTCATTTTTTTCATTTTTTTATTTTTTACGATGTTGTTTTGGTTTCTGGGATACCACATGAATCAGTCGTATTTATACATATATTCCTTCCCTCTTGAGCTTCTCTCCCTTCCCCTGGTCTCCAATCATCTAAGTCATCACAGAGCACCAGACTGGGCTCCCTGTGGAATCTAGATAAATGGATAAATGGCATGTATGAACCTATTTGATTGGAAGGAGCTGAGACCCAGATGCAGAAAATAGACTTGTGGATACAATGGAGGCGGGGGTGGGGGGTGGGTGGGTGGAATAAATGGAGTATGTGGCATCGACATATATACACTATCATGTAAAAATGGATAGTTGGTGAGAAGTTTACATGATGTTTTATAATACATCCTTTGCAAGACAATGGAAATCACTTCTTGACTGCTGGATCTGAGGTAATAGGATCTCCTTCTGCTCAGAACACCTGTGTATCCCCCACAGAGCAGAACGGATTCCATGTGGGTGGCTCAATATTTCAATTAGCTAAAGTGAATGAGTTGCTGCATCAATTTCCCTTTCCTTATTCAAATTAAAGACAAAAGTTGGCCCTGAGGGGACGGAGATAAAGCTCTGAACCTTTGGAGTGGGAGTACTGATTCCAAGGCCCTAGACTACCAGAGAACTAACCCTAGTAAGTATCAAATAGTGAGAACTCACACAAAGGAAAACACTTGAATACAAGCCCTGGCATCACCCAAGCACCAGTAGCACCCTGTGTGGGAAGCTTCATCTAAACAACAAACAAAACAAAAAAAGAAATCCACTCATCAGCAGACAGGATTATCACTTCTCTCAGCCTTGCCCATCAAAGGAAAAACAAACAAAAACTCAGCACAAATCTCACCCTGTATGAAGCTTACACAAACCACTGGGCAAGTCTTAGGCGGACAGAGGTCAAAAGAAAGAAATAATTCAACCTTCTTAAAGGAAAGAATTAAACTTTTCTTGAAGCTTGGGAAAAGGATACCTCAAACAGAATAAGTTAAAAAAATAATGAAAAGGCAGAGAAATACTGCACAAAGGGAGGAACAAACTAGAAGAAGAGAAGTCCAAATAAATGAAGAGGAAATAGGCAAATTACCTTAAAAAGAATTCGGAATAATAATAGTAAAGATGACAAAAAAACCTTGAAAACAAAATGGAGAAAATGCAAGAATCAATTAACAGTGACCTAGAAGAATTAAAGAATAAACATACAGAGACAAACGACACAATGACTGAAATCGAAAATACTCTAGAAGGAATTAATAGCAGAATATCTGAAGCAGAAAAAGGAATCAGTGAACTGGAAGATAAAATGGTGGAAATAACTTCTGAAGAGTAGAATAAAGTAAAAAGAATGAAAAGAGATGAGGATAGTCTCAGAGACCTCTGAAACCATATCAAATGCACTAATACTTGAATTATAGGGGTCCCAGAAGAAGAAGAGAAAAAGAAAGGGTATGAGAAAATTTTTGAAGAGATTATAGTTGAAAATTTTCCCAACATGGAAAAGGAAATAGTCAACCAAGTCCAAGAGGCACATAGAGTCCAGTACAGCATAAACCCAAGGAGAAACATGCTAAGACACACACTAATCAAACTAACAAAGACTAAACACAAAGAAAGAATATTAAAAGTGGCAAGGGAGAAGCAACAAGTAACACATAAAGAAAACCCCATATGCTTGACAGCTGATCTTTCAGCAGAAACTCTGCACGCCAGAAGGGAATGGCAGAGTATATTTAAAGTACTGAAATGGAAAAATCTACAACAAAGATTACTGTACTCAGCAAAGATCTCATTCAAAATTGATGGAGAAAAGAATAGCAGTTCAGACAAGCAAAAGTTAAGGAAATTCATTACTGCCAAACCAGCTTTACAACAAATGTTAAAGGGATTTATATAGTCCATATATACAATAGAAGAAAAAGATCTGCAAAGTCAAACCAATTAAGAAAATCACAATAAGAACATGTATATCAATAACTACTTTAAGTGTAAATGGATTAAGTGCTCCAACCAAAAGACACAGTATGGCTGAATGGATACAAAAACAAGACCCATATATACGTTGTCTAGAAGAAACCCACTTCAGACCTCAGGAAACATACAGACTGAAAATGAGGATGGAAAAATATATTCCATGCAAATGTGAAGCAAAAGACAGCTGGAGTAACAATGCTCATATCAGACAAAAACAGACCTTAAAATAAAGAAGATTACAAGAGACAAGGACAGACACCACATAATGATCAAGGGATCAATCCAAGCAGAAGACGTAACAGTTGTAAATATCTATGCACCCAACATAGGAGCATCTCAATACATAAGACAAACACTAGCAGACATAAAAGGAGAAATTGATAGTAACACAATAATAGTAGGAGACTTTAACACCCCACTCACACCAATGGAAAGATCATCAAAACAGAAAACTAACAAGGAAACACAAGTCTTAAATGAAATATTAGATGTGATGAATCTCACTGATATCTTCCAGACATTCCCTCCAAATGCAGAAGAATGCAACTTCTTTTCAAGTGCACATGGAACATTCTCCAGGAAAGACTGCATCTTGGGTCACAAATCAAACCTCAGTAAATTTAAGCACTGGGATGACCCAGAGGCATGGGATGGGGAGGCAGGTGGGAGGGGGCTCAGAATGGGGAATACATATACATCCATGGTTGATTCATGTCAATGCATGGCAAAAACCACTACAATACTGTAAAGTAATTAGCCTCCAATTAAAATAAATAAATTTAAAAAGAGTTATAGGCAATAAAAAATTAAAATTGTATCAAGCATCTTCTGATCACAAGGCTATGAGATTAGATATCAATTACAAGAAAAAAGTGTAAGAAACACAAACACATGGAGGTTAAACAACACATGTCTAAACAACCAAGTTGCTAAAGAAGTCAAAAGGGAAATAAAAAATTTTTAGAAACAGATGACAATGAAAACGCAACTCAAAACCTATGGGATGCAGCAGGGGTGGTTCTAACAGGGATGTTTGTAGCAATACAATCCTACCTCAAGAAACAAGAAAAACATCAAATAGACAGCCAAACTTTGCACCTAAAACAACCGGAAAAAGAGAAACAAAGAGAGCCCCAAAATTAGTAGAAGGAAAGCTATCATAAAGATCGGAGCAGAAGTAAATTAAAAAGAAATGAAAGGAACAATAGTAGGGATTGATGAAACTGGGAGCTGGTTCTTTGAGAAAAACAAAATTGACAAGCCTTTGGACAGGCTCATCAAGAAAAAAAAAGAAGAATCAAGTCAACAGAGTTGGAAAGGAAAAAGGAGAGGCTACAACAGATAAGGCATAAATGAAAAGGATTATAAAAGACTATTATAAACAACATATGGCCATAAAATAGATAGCCTGGAAGAAATTTACATATTCTTAGAAAAGTTCAATCTTCCAAGACTGAACCAGGAAGAAATAGAAATTATGAAGAATCCAATTACAAGCGCTGAGGTTGAAGCTGTGATCAAAAATCTCCTGAGAAACAACAGCCCAGGACCTGATGACTTCACAGGAGAATTCTACCATTTAGAGAAGAGCTAATGTCTATCCTTCCAAAACTCTTTCAAAAATTACAGACGAAGGAACACTTCTAAATTCATTATATGAGGCTACCATCACTCACACATTTTAGGTTTATAGGTCAGTGACTTTTTAAATTTTTTTATTTATATTATTTTAAAAATAAATTTATTTTAATTGGAGGCAAATTACTTTACAATATTGTAGTGGTTTTGCCATACATTGACATGAATCCACCACAGGCGTACATGTGTTTCCAACCTGAATCCCCTCAACATCCCACCCCCGGGTCATCCCAGTGCACCAGCCCAGAGCACCCTGTCTCATGCATCGAACTTGGACTGGTGATCCTTTGCACATAAGATATTATACATGTTTCAATGCCATTCTCCCAAATCATCCCACCCTCGCCCTCTCCCACAGAGTCCAAAAGACTGTTCTATACATTTGTGTCTCTTTTGCTGTCTCACGTATAGGGTTATCATTACTATCTTTCTAAGTTCCATATATATGCGTTAGTATACTGGCTTACTTCACTCTGTATAATCGGCTCCAGTTTTATCCACCTGATTAGAATTGATTCAAATGTATTCTTTTCAGTTGCTGAGTAATATTCCATTGTGCATATTTACCACAGCTTTCTTATCCATTCGTCTCCTGATGGACATCTAGGTTGCTTCCATGTCCTGGCTATTATAAACAGTGCTGCAGTGAACATTGGGGTACATGCATCTTTTTCAGTTTTGGTTTCCTCAGTGTGTATGGCCAGCAGTGGGACTGCTGGGTCATAAGGCAGTTCTATTTCTAGTTTTTAAATGAATCTCCACACTGTTCTCCACAGTGTCTGTACTAGTTTGCATTCTCACCAGCAGTGTAAGAAGGTTCCCTTTTCTCCACACCCTCTCCAGTATTTATTTTTTGTAGACTTCGGGATAGCAGCCATTCTGACTGGTGCGAAATGGTACCTCATTGTGGTTTTAATTTGCATTTTTCTGATAATGAGTGATGTTGAACATCTTTTCATGTGTTTGTTAGCCATATGTATGTCTTCTTTGGAGAAATGTCTATTTAGTTCTTTGGTCCATTTTTTGATTGGGTTGTTTATTTTTCTGGAATTGAGCTGCAGGAGTTGCTTGCATATTTTGAGATTAAGTCTTTGTCAGTTGCTTAGTTTGCTATTGTTTTCTTCCATTCTGAAGGCTGTCTTTTCACCTTGCTTATAGTTTCTTTGTGCAAAAGCTTTCAAGTTTAATTAGGTCTCATCTGTTTATTTTTGCTTTTATTTCCTTTACTTTGGGAGGTGGGCCGTAGAGGAATCTGCTGTGATTTATGTCGGAGAGTGTTTTGCCTAGGTTTTCCTCTAGGAGTATTATAGTTTCTGACCTTACATTTAGATCTTTAATCCATTTTGAGTTTATTTTTGTGTATAATGTTAGAAAGTGTTCTAGTTTCATTCTTTTACAAGTGGTTTACCAGTTTCCCTCCACTTCTTAAAGAAATTGTCTTTTCTCCATTGTATATTCTTGTCTCCTGTGTCAAAGATAAGATGTCCATTTATGATTAAAACTCTTCAAAAAATGGGCATAGAAGGAACATATCTTAATACAGGAAATGCCATATATGATAAGCCTACAGCAAACATTATTCTCAAAGGTGAAAAATTGAAAGCATTCCCCTTAAGTTCAGGAACAAGACAAGGGTGTCCACTTTTGCAACTATTACTAAATATAGCTTTGGAAGTCCTAGCTACAGCAATCACAGAAGAGAAAGAATTGAAAGGAGTCCAGATTAGAAAAGAAGAAGTAAAGCTCTCACTGCTTGTAAATGACATAATACTGTACATATAAAACCCTAAAGATACTCAGAAAGTTACTAGAGCTAATCAGTGAATTTAACAAAGTTGCAGGATACAAAATAAATACATAGAAATTACTTGCATTTTATATACTAACAATGAAAAATCATAAAGAAAAATTAAAGAATCAGTCCCATTCACCACTGCAACAAAAAAGAATTAAATATCTAAGAATAAATTTACCTAAGGAGACAAAAAAACTGTACACAGAAAATTATAAGACACTAATGAAAAAATCGAAGATGACATAAACAGATGGAGAGATATTCCATGTTTCTGGATAGGAAGAATCAATAATGTGAAAATGACTATACTACCAAATGCAATCTACAGATTTAATGTTATCCCTATCAAATTGCCAATGGCATTTTTCACAGAACTAGAACAAAAAAAATTCACAATTCATATGGAAACACAAAATAGCCAAAGCAGTCTTGAGAAAGAAGAACGGAGCTAGAGGAATAATCTTCTGATTATACTAGAAAGTTACAGTCATGAAGACAGCATGGTACTGGAACAAAAACAGAAATATAGACCAGTGGAACAGTGCAGAAATAGACTCATGCTCCCATGAGTACCTTATTTTTGACAAAAGAGGAAAAGAGTATACAATGGGCAAAGACAGCCTCTGCAATAAATGGTGCTGGGAAACTGGACAGCTACATGTAAGAGAATGAAATTAGAACACCTCCTAACACCTTACACAAAGATAAACTCAAAATGGATTAAAGACATAAATGTAAGACCAGAAGCTATAAACTCTTAGAGGAAAACATAGGCAAAACACTCGATGATATAAATCAAAGCAAGATCCTCTGTGACTCACTTCCTAGAATAATAAAAGTTAAACAAAAGTAAACAAATGGGACCTGATTAAACTTAAAGCTTTTGAACATCAAAGGAAACTATAAACAAGGTGAAAAGACAACCCTCAGAATGGGAGAAAACAATGGCAAAGGAAACTACTGACAAAGGATTAATTTTCAAAATATACAAGCAGTTCACACAACTCAACACCAGAAAAACAAACAACCCAATCAAAAAGTGGGAAAAAAACTAAACAGATATTTCTCCAAAGAAGACAAATAGATGGCAAAAATTACATGAAAAGATGCTCAACGTTGCTCATTATTGGAGAAATGAAAATCAAAACTACACTGAGATATCCCCTCACACTGGTCAGAATGGACATTATCATAAAGTCTACAAATAATAAATGCTGGAGAGGGCGTGGAGAGAAGGGAACACTCTTGCACTGTTGGTGGGGATGTAAATTGATACAACCACTATGGAAGACAGTATGGAGAGTCCTTAAAAAACTAGGAATAAAACCAACATATGACCCAACAATCCCACGCCAAAGCATATACCCTGAGGAAACCAGGGTTGAAAGAGACACATGTATTCCACTGTTCACTGCAGCATTGTTTACAATAGCTAGAACATGGAAGCAATCTAGGTGTCTATTGGCAGAATGGATAAAGAATTTGCAGTACATATACACGATGGAATATTACTCAGCCATAAAATGAAGCACATTTGAGTCATTCTTAATGAGGGGGATGAACCTAGAACCTATTATACTGAGTGAAGTGATTCAGAAAGAGGAAGATAAATACCGTATTCTAATGCATATATACTGAATCTAGAAAAAGATACCGGAGAATTTATTTACAGGGCAACAGTGGAGAAATAGACATACAGAATAGATTTATGGTCATGGGGAGAGGGGAGGAGAGGGTGAGATGTATGGAAGAGTAACATGGAAATTTACACTACCATATGTAAAACAGATAGCTAACGGGAATTTGCTTTTGGCTAATGGCTCTGGAAACTCAAACAGGCACTCTGTATCAGCCTAGAGGGGTGAGATGGGAAGGGAAATTGGAGAGAGTTTCAAAAGGGAGGGGATATATGTATACCTATGGCTGATTCTTATTGAGGTTTGAGAGAAAACATCAAAAGTCTGTAAAGCAATTATCCTTCAAAAATAAATTAATTTAAAAAAGACACACACACATAACATGATTTATTATTTCTATAGATTAAAATTCTTTAGTAGCATCCTGATCCAGAGTCCTGCCTATTGATTTATCCTTATACCTTTGTCTACTGTACTCACAAACCCATGAATATGACATACAACTTCTTTGTAATTCACCAATACGTGTGATTCCTTGTTACCTTAGTTACGTGTGCCTTTGTGTGAATGGTCAGAGAGTTTAAAGGAAACCCAATTTCCTTGCCTATACTGAACATCCAGAATTAAGTATTTAGTGACAATTAGTAGCATCCATATTGCCCTGTATGCATGTGGCTTTTTTAAAATTTCTTAGCCCACTCATCATTCTAGAGAGAAAAATAAGAGGTCATGGGAAAATAACCAATACTTCTGCCTGCAGTGTGGGAGATCTGGCTTAGACTCCTGGGTTGGGAAGATATCCTGGAGGATGGCATGGCAACCCACTTCAGAATTCTTGCCTGCCGAATCCCCATGGACAGAGGAGTCTGATGGATTACAGTCCATGTGATTGCAAAGAGTCAGACACGACTGAGCAACTAAGCACATATGGAGCCTGTAGTTTGCTTCATTAACATGAAGAATATATTAACACTATCTTTCTAATCTTTTTCTGATTTTCTACATTATTGATGAAAAACTTTAGGACTCAGATTTGTGAAGCTCAGCATTTTATAGTATTTTGCTTTGTTTTAACATGAAGCCAAGGCAATCACAGACTATGAATTGATTGACCTGACTACAGATTTGTGCAATAGCCAGAATCTAGGATAGGCATACATACATAGGCATAAATTCTAGGAAATCCAGGTATTCCCTGGAAGCAAGGACTCTGGATTAAGGGTATGGAGAAGACCCTGGGCTAAGCCCTCATCTTTTATCATGCTTAATAACCATGCAGTACAACAGAATAAAACAATCAGATAAATAATACAGACCTAAAAATCTTCCCTTTACCGTGACTTTCAGGTATGGAGCTTGTTCTGAATATGTGTTTGTTTCTAGGCCCTTGCATGAAGGAGAGAGAATAACATAGGAGGACAGCTTATGAACTCTAACAAACAGCAAAAATAGACCCATCATACTACTGAGTATCAGAAAACTGCACAGATCCATCACCATGGTGCATAGGGTTGCTCTGCATTTAGAAATATGGGTTTCAGACCTCTTAAAGTCTTTATGAGCCTGTACTAATTGTTCTAAGAAGTATATCCTTAATGACTTTACTTGTTTAATGGGCAAAATAATTGTTCATAATGTAGATTTCTGTCTGTGTGTACTTAAAAAAGCACTTAAAGTAGATTTCTGACACAAACTATTCCATCGGAGTTCTATCTACAATCATTGCCACTATCATTATTCTGGCTACATGTGCATTTACATAAATATAAACACAAGTAAACACACACACACACACTTGTATAGATATAACTTCAGATGAAGAGTCCACATACTTTTCTATAGCAGAGTACATTTTTATAAAAGAAACAAACCACAATTTTGATATTAGTCACCACAGAAAAGTGAAATCTGAGGGGATATTAAATATATACAGATTTACACTTCTATATTCATAAAATGAAATAAAATCAAGCAAAACATGCATTTATGTATCTATGAGAAAGTTATTAAAATTTTAACTAATATAGAAGTAAATTATAAAATATTTCTAAATCATATTCCTAATATTGTATGTTTTTCTGACTACACTACTTGTATCTTCTTTTCTACACTATTACAAAAGTACAAGGAATTCCAACTAACTTCTAAAAACAGTGAAAGTAAACTAACTCCAGAAAGAATGACGAAATGGAGCCAAAGCAAAAACAAAGCCCAGTTGTGGATGTGACTGGTGATGGAAGTAAAGCCTGATGTTGTAAACAGCAATATTGTATAGGAACCTTGAAAGTTAGGTAAATGAATCAAAGTAAATTGGAAGTGGTCAAACAGGAGATGGCAAGAGTGAACGTTGATAGTTTAGAAATCAGTGAACCGAAATGGACTGGAATGGGTGACTTTAACTTAGATGACCATTATATCTACTACTGTGGGAAAGAATTCCTTTAAGAAGTGGAGAAGCCCTTATAGTCAACAAAAGAATCTGAAATGCAGTATTTGGGTGCAGTCTCAAAAACAACAGAATGATCTGTTTGCTTCCAAGGCAAACCCTTGCAAGGCAATATCACAGTAATCCTAGTCTATTCCCCAATGAGTTATGCTAAGGAAGCTGAAGTTGAAAGGTTCTATGAAGACTTTCAAGACTTTCTAGAACTAACACCCAAAAAGATGTCCTTTTCATTATAGGCGACAGGAATGAAAAAGTAGGAAGTAAATAGATACCTGGAGTAGCAGTCAAGTTTGCTCTTGGAGTACAAAGTGAAGCAGGGCTAAGGCTAACAGAGTTTTGCCAAGAGAACATACTTGTCATAGTAAACACATTCTTCCAACAACACAAGAGAAGACTACACATGGACATCACCAGATGGTCAATATCAAAATCAGATTGATTATATTCTTTGCAGCCAAAGATGGAGAAACTCTATACAGTCAGCAAAACAAGACTGGGAACTGACTGTGGCTCAGATCATGAGTTCCTATTGCAAAATGCAGACCTATCTTGAAGAAAGTAGGGAAAACCACTAGACCATTCAGGTATGACCTAAATAAAATTCATTATGATTATATAGTGGAAGTGACAAATATACTTAAAGGATTAGATTTTTTAAAATTTGTTATCAAATTTAACATGTTAATTTATTTTATTTTTTTTTAATTTTATTTTTACTTTATTTTACTTTACAATACTGTATTGGTTTTGCCATACATTGACATGAATCCACCACGGGTGTATATGAGCTCCCAATCCTGAATCTCCCTCCCACCTCCCACCCCATATCATCTCTCTGGATCATCCCCATGCACCAGCCCCAAGCATCCTGTATCCTGTATCGAACATAGACTGGCGTTTCGTTTCTTACATGATAGTATACATGATCTTTTAGATTGACTGAAGAACTATGAATGGAGGTTCATGACATTGTACAAGAGGCAGTGATTAAGACCACCCCCAAGAAAAAGAAACACAAAAAGTAAAAACGATAGTCTGAGGAGGCCTTACAAAGAATGAGAAAAGAAGAGAAGCTAAAGGTAAAGGAGAAGTGGAAAGATATACCCATCTGAATGCAGAGTTCCAAAAATAGGAAGGAGAGATAAGAGAGTCTTCCTCAGTGATCTGATTAGTGCAAAGAAATAGAGGAAAACAATAGAATGTAAAAGACTAGAGATCCCTTCCAAAAAAATTACAGATACCAAGGGAAAATTTCATGCAAAGATGGGCACAATAAAAGACAGAAGTGGTATGGACCTAACAGAAGCAGAAGTGATTAAGAAGAGGTGGCAAGAAATGCATGGAAGAACTTTACAAAAAGATCTTCATGATGAGTTAACCACGATGGTGTGATCACCCACCTAGACCCAGACATCCTGGAATGTGAAGTCAAGTGGGTCTTAGGAATCATCACTACAAAGTTAATGAAGGTGATGAAATTCCAGTTGAGCTATTTCAAATTCTAAAACGTGATGCTGTGAAAGTGCTGCACTCAATATGCCAGAAAATTTGGAAAAGTCAGCAGTGGCCACAGGACTGGAAAATGTCAGTTTTCATTCCAATCCCAAAGAAAGGCAATGCCAAAGAATGTTCAAACTACTGCACAATTGCATGCATCTTACATGCTAGCAAAGTAATGCTCAAAATTCTCCAAGCCAGACTTCAATAGTACATGAACCATGAACTTCCAGATGCTCAAGCTGGATTTAGAAAAGGCAGAGGAATCAGAGATCAAATTGCCAACATCCGTTGGATCAACGAAAAAGGGAGTGAGTTTCAAGAAAACACCTACTTCTGATTTTTGACTCTGCCAAAGCCTTTGACTGTGTGGATCACAACAGACTGCAGAAAGTTCTTAAAGGGCTGGGAATACCAGACAACTTTACCTGCCTCCTTAGAAATCTGCAGGCAAGTCAAAAATCAACAGTTAGAAGCAGGCATGAAACAACAGAATGTTTCCAATTCTGGAAAGGATTATGTCACAGCTGTATATTGTCACCCTGCTTATTTAACTTACATGTAGACTACATCACGAGAAATGCTGGGCTGGAGGAAGCACAAGCTGGAATCAAGATTGCTGGGAGAAATATCAATAACCTCATATATGTAGGTGACACCACTCTTGTGGCAGAAAACGAAGAACTAAAGAGCCTCTTGATGAAAGTGAAACCAGAGAGTGAAAAAGCTGGCTTAAAACTCAACATTCAGAAAACTAAAATCGTGGCATCTGGTCCCATCACTTCCCTGGCAAATAGATGGAGAAACAATGGAAAAACAATGGAAATGGTGAGAGACTTTATTTTGGGAGGGGCTCCAAAATCAACTGCAGATGGTAACTGCAGCCATGAAATTTAAAGAGGCTTGCTCCTTGAAAGAAAAGCTATGAGCAACTTACATAGCATATTACAAAGCAGAGACCTTACTTTGCCAACAATGCCAAAGCCAAAGCTATGTTTTTTCCAGCAGTCATGTATGAATGTGAGAGTTGGGCTATAAAGAAATCTGAGCACTGAAGAATTGATGCTTTTGAACTGTGGTGTTGTAGAAGACTCTTGAGAGTCCTTTGGGCTGCAAGAAGATCCTATCAGTCAATCCTAATGGAAATCAGTACTGAATATTCATTGGAAGGACTGATCCTGAATCTGAAATTCCATTACTTTGGCCACCTGATGTGAAGAATTGACTCATTGGAAAAGTCCCTGATACTGCAAAAGATTGAAGGTAGGAAGAGAAGGGGATGACAGAGGATGAGATGTTTGGATGGCATCACCAACTCGATAGATATGAGTTTCAGCAAGCTCCAGGTATTTGTGATGGACAGAGAAACATGGCATGCTGCAGTCCATGGAGCACATATAAGGGATGCAATAAGAAATTGTTACACTTTGCCAATCAATTGGCTAGTGAGGACATAGCCAATTTTGGCACAAACATATGTGCATGAAATAATTAATTTTACATTTAGCTCCAAGAAAACTGATCTGGTAGTGCAAAAGGTCCATTTTACAACTGGTTTGAACACATCCATTTTATTTATTTCAAAATCTGTTTGTATCAAACAACACCTTTAAAATTAGAATAAAGAAAGCCATATTATATGGCTTTAAATTTCTTGAAAATTTAAAACATATTGATAATATGAGATTCAGAGCAGTTTCCTGCCCATCTTGATACCTACTTGGTGTGTATAGTGAACAGTTATAGAAATCTTAAAGCAGGAAACATTTACTAAAGTCTGTATCTCATAGCACTCTAATTCAAATAATAAAAGTAGCACTCTAATTCAAATAATAAAAATGTAATAATCAACATTATTTAATTGATAACCATTTGAAATTTTATTAAGTGTACAAATATATTTAAACAGAATTGAAAGGCATTAATACTAAAATGAAGAACTTGGGTTTCACATATGTTTTATGAGCATAAGTGTGAATATAAAAATAAGTTAAATATTCTTTTGATCTAAATTAAAAATGTGAAATAAGCTGCCTTTAGGGTTCCTTTCCTAAGCAGAAGGAGTAAACACTCTCCATCCAGTCTTCCCCATTGAACGTGGTTACAAAAATTTGGTAAAATGTATGGAACAGCTCTTTGAATATTCTGAAAGTAAATAGTAATGGGGAATAAAGCAAGAATACTGGAATGTTTAGTAACTGAAGCATTACTAAATCGATGAGTTTTCTTTTCTTCTTTTTTTCCCCTTGTGTTGTCTCCTGACCTGAACTTAACACGTTCAGAAACCCAGAACTGAGTACTGTGGTGCAGACAAAGAACTGCCAGAGAAACTCTCTAGTTCTAGTCTGAGGAATTAAAGTTGAAGTGAAAGTGAAGTCACTCAGTCATGTCCGACTCTTTGTGACCCCATGGACTGTAGCCTAACAGGCTCCTCTGTCCATGGGATTTTCCAGGCAAGAATACTGGAGTGGGTTGCCATTTCCTTCTTCAGGAGATCTTCCTGATCCAGGGATTGAACCTGGGGTTCCCGCATTGTAGGCAGATGCTTTACTTTCTGAGTCACTGAAGAGATGCTTTTGAACTGTGGTGTTGGAGAAGACTCTTGGGAATCCCTTGGACTGCAAGGAGATCCAACCAGCCTATTGTGAAGGAGATCAGCCCTGGGATTTCTTTGGAAGGAATGATGCTGAAGCTGAAACTCCAGTACTTTGGCCACCTTATGCGACGAGTTGACTCATTGGAAAAGACTCTGATGCTGGGAGGGATTGGGGGCAGGAGGAGAAGGGGACGACAGAGGATGAGATGGCTGGATGGCATCACTGACTCAATGGACGTGAGTCTGAGTGAACTCTGGGAGTTGGTAATGAACTGGGAGGCCTGGCGTGCTGCGATTCATGGGGTCACAAAGAGTCGGACACGACTGAGTGACTGAACTGAACTGAACTGAATACTTAGAGAGTTCTACCCTTCCCCTTTTGCTTTTCTCCCATCTCTCTTTCTCAGACCTTGCCTTGAAGCTACCCTGTCATTATGGTGACAGTGGCAACAAAAAGTGAGCTCATAACAACAAAAATCAACTTTTTCCTTTACTCTGGGAGAAGGTGTAGTTCCAAGACTGTGAGGCCAACAATCAATATATTTATTTTTTTCTTTCTATGGCCTTTGACCACTTCACCTCAAAGTCATGGTCAATATCATGGCCAGAGGACCTAAAAGGGAATTAGCAAGAAGCAAAATGTAAGGGAGTTTGTGGGGAGAGAAGGGGGCTTGAGAAAGGGACTCCTCGATGTCCTTTAATAATTTACAGGCTCACTGCCCTCCTCTAACTGCTCTAGTGTGGATCTCATACTAAATAACATACCAAAGACTGAACTGCTCAGCTTAGGACTGAACTCTCAGTATTGTAAAACCCAGATAGTAAATATTTTTGGCTTCAGTATTTTCTCTCAAAAATGATTGAATTTTGACATTGAAAAATTAAGGTAGCCATACATAATTAAATTAATGGATACTGTTTCAATAAAATTTTATCTACAAAAACAAATTATAGTTCTTTTGTCCATAAGTCGACAGAAATATGTGACAGTGTTCATCCCAAACAAGGTTGGGTGACATGGTCTCTGCAGACAGAAAAATAGTTTGGTATTCTCACTCCACCACTAATTGCTGCTTTGAAATTGAAAATACATTCTACCTTTGTTTTCTCAAAGATTAAATTCATAGAACAAACTCCACCTATATTTCTGAGCATTAATTTCAGAATAGTGCCTCACACAAATTAGATAGCAATTAGCTTAAAATATTATATATATTATGAACAATATATGTAAAAACATAGAAAGAAATACAGTGATATACTTTAATATATTTTATAAACATATGTTTTAAAAATGACAGTAAAGTCTTAATAGTGGTAGCACACTTCAATGCACTACCAAATTCAAATTCTGGACAGGGGTATAAGTTAGAGTTTCCATAATTGTAAAAATTCTTCCTTTACCCTTCAGTTTTTGCCACTGACAAAAATTCATTGACCAAATCCAGGCTCCTGAATCTTCTCCTAGGCCCATTTGTGCACTTGTTTCTAACATTTGGCAGGAAAGAGCCCTGCCAAGTTACCTTAGCTAGTACCCCTCACCTTCAATATTTGATCATCCTCAGGGTCTAATCAGATTCTGTATCCTTCACCATCCCCTTCATGTGTGCCAAGTCACTTTAGTTCAGTTCAGTTCAGTCACTCAGTCGTGTCCAACTCTTTGCAACCCCATGAATCGCAGCATGCCAGACCTCCCTGTCCATCACCAACTCCTGGAGTTCACTCAGACTCACATCCATCGAGTCACTTCAGTAGCATCCAACTCTTTGTGACCCTAGGAATTGTAGCCCACCAATGTCCTCTATCCATGGGATTCTTCAGGCAAGAATATCGGAGTGGGTTGCCATGTCCTCCATCAGGATATTTTCCAACCCCAGGGACTAAAGCCTCATGTATGACCTCTCCTACAATGGCAGGTGGGTTCTTCACCACTAGCAACACTTGGAAGCCCTCATCATCCCTGCTGATGATATGTTGGTCGCTGAGTAATATCAAACTCTTTGTGGCCCCATGGACTGTAGCCTACAAGGCTCTTCTGTGCATGGAATTCTCTAGGCAAGGACACTGGAATAGGTTATTTGCTCTCCAGGGGAACTTCCCAATCCAGGGATGGAACTCACCTCTCCTACATTGCACACAGATTCTTTACCCTCTGAAACACCACAGAAGCCCTAGTTTGTGTCTAATGAGCCTGGCCTATATTTAGAAAGGATTCTGTTAGGCTGATTTAGCCAGAACCACTTTAACCCCTAACCATTCCTCCTAGTAATTTTTATCCACTGATCTCCTAACCCACTCCTTGGCTATAAATTCCCACCTGGCTATGATATATTAAGAGTTGAGCCTACTCTCTTTCTCCTACTGTAAAATTCCATTTCAGTAGCCCCTTTACCTATCATAATGAAAGTCTGCCTTACAATCTTTAACAAGTGTCATTAAATATCTTTTTCTCTTATATTACCATCAACAGGCATTTCTCTTTAAAAAAATCAACAGGAAGTCACCATAGCAATAAATAATAAAGATTATAGAATAATACAACCAACTAATAAAATATAGTAGACCCTAGTGTCTTTATGTTGGGATAGCCTCCATTTCCCCAAACTTCTCTAATACTAAACATTCCATCATAAAGCACGAGAGAGGGGAATCAAAATAATTAACAACAAAAATAAAATTAAGCAAGGTGGTCTGAGGAGTGGGGAGCACGGGGAGCATAGGGAAAGGTGATTGGAGAAAGGCACCATAGTCAATCCTGTGCAGGCATAACTAAGCTACAGACCTCTACATTCAAAACCACATTTTTCTAAATTCCATATATATGCATTAGTATACTGTATTGGTGTTTTTCTTTCTGGCTTACTTCACTCTGATGCTTGGGGCTGGTGCACTGGGATGACCCAGAGGGATGGTGCGGGGTGGAGGGGGGAGGAGGGAGAGGGTTCAGGATGGGCAACGCATGTATACCAGTGGTGGATTCGTGTTGATGTATGGCAAAGCCAATACAATATTGTAAAGAAATGAACCTCCAAGTAAAATAAAGAAATTTATATTTTAAAAAACCCACATATTTGCAGATGCCAAGTTGCAGGGTTGGTGGTCCCATCCAGTCTTCACCAGCTCAACTCAAACTAGACACAGCTGTTTCTGGAAAACAACTTATGGTTTAAGCAGACATCGTATTGTTTCAGCTACCTGCAACATGGAGGATGTGCAAATCTTTTGTGGCAACAATCAAAATGACCTTGACTAGTAAAGGCAGGTAACAGGTGAAATGGATTTAACAAATGATTACCGTGGTTTCACCCTGAAGGAGATATATATATATATATATACACACACATACAGTACTTGGAAGCAGTAGGCATATTAGTTAAGAACACCAGATTCATAGCAAGATAAACTTGGATTTGAATCCTGAAGCCTCCACTTACTTAATAATTGTGTGCATGTGTATAGAACGGGGCAGCCAGGCTCACTTCTTTAAACTCCAGTCTCTGTAAAATATGTTTCAATAATGTCTTTTTTAGGGTTTCTTTTAAGATTAAAACAAAATAGTACATAGGCTTTGTACTGTAGAATGACGTCATCTTGCCCAACTAGTAACTGGTACATAGTAGATATTTAAAGGGTACAGACATTTGCTATGGAATGCCCCCTGGTTGATATAAGTGGTCAATGAAATCTTGAAGCAATAGCAAGCAAACAGAATTAATACAGCCTTCAGAATTTTGATACACTGTTATTGATCCTAGAGTGACTGAATGATTGCAGACATTGACGAAAGGCTAGATGAAGTCTCAAGCTCGGCTCTAAGGAAGATGCTTTCATGAGGATTTGTGCTTTTATCTCATAATAAAAAGTTCCCTCCAAGCTCAATCCCTCTGTAATCACCATAAAATCTACATCCCATTGTACTAGATGTATTACTTGTCAGGAATAAGAAACATGATCCCTCATATCCAATCTTTGCTCCCAGTTCAGAGAGACTGTCACTAGGTTACATCATCTTTTATAGGCTTCTGATGTGACCTCTACTCTCATCATTTACTCTTGGGAAAGTCCTCAGATGGCTTTATATCCTACTGATAACACATGAAAAGATGAAGATATTTGCTCTAAATCTACTGAATAAACATTATAAAAGGAACTGTAGGTCAACCCGAGATTTTCTTTTTCCTTTTTTAAAAATTTATTTTAATTGGAGGCTAATTACTTTACAATGTTGTATTGGTTTTGCCATATATCAACATGAATCCACCACGGGTGTACGTGTGTTCCCCGTCCTGGGCCCTCCTCCTTCCTCCCTCCCCGTGCCATCCCTCTGGGTTGTCCCAGTGCACCAGCTCCAAACATCCTGTATCCTGCCTCGAACCTGGACTGGCAATTTGTTTCTTATATGGTGTTATACATGATTCACTGCCATTCTCCCAAATCATCCCACCCTCTCTCGCCCCCACAGAGTCCAAAAGATGATTTCTCTTATCCAAAGATCAGGCCAGATCTTTGAGAGCTATGAAGAATTGATTTTCTAAAATAAAGAAAAGGAAGATGATTCTTCCCTTGTTTTGTTTTTAATTGGCATATAGTTGACTTACAGTGCTAGCTTCAGGTGTGCTACAAAGTGACTTAGTTATACATATACATATATCTGCTTGCAGTGCAGGAGATCCGGGTTCGATCCTTCGGTTGGGAGGATCCCCTGGAGAGGGAAATGGCAACCCACTCCGGTTTTCTTGCCTGGAGAATTCCATGGACAGGGAAGTCTGGTGGGCTACAGTCCATGTGGTTGGAAAGAATCGGACATGACTGGGCAACTAACACACACATATATCTATTAAAAAGAAAGATGAGGGCTTCCCTGGTGGCTCAGTGGCAAAGAATCTGCCTGCCAATGCAGGAGATACTGGTTCTATCTCTGAGCTGGGAAGATCCCATGTGCCAC
Source organism: Nanger dama (assembly GCA_917880005.1). Classification (NCBI taxonomy): domain Eukaryota; kingdom Metazoa; phylum Chordata; class Mammalia; order Artiodactyla; family Bovidae; genus Nanger; species Nanger dama. The sequence goes on along the minus strand of CAKJTW010000044.1, from coordinate 1,083,680 downwards.
CGAGCAATTAATACCATGCACCACAAGTGGGAGCTGCAACTACTGAGCCTATGTGCTGTAACTAGAGCCCAAGCGTCACACAAGGATAGCCACCACAACAAGAAGCTGCACAGCGCAACTACAGAGAAGTCGTGGAGCATCACAGATCCGACACAGCCAAAGATAAAAAGTAAAATAAGCTTTTTGTAAAAAAAAAAAAAAAAAGTTTTCTGATTTCAGATATTTACCCTTTGAGTTCAGCTCAATCTTTGTTTGAATAACCCCCTCTGAAGGCCAATTAAAAGGTTTGTAAAATAAATAAAATGCACTTATGATAAAAATTTACATGACTTCTAAAGTCGCATAAGCTATAGTTTACTACGTTTACCATAAGCAAGGTGCTAATTAAGCTACAAGGTCAGAAACTACCTTCCTTGGTCTAATCATACATTTATAAATAAATCTTTGCTGGAATACAACCATGATAATTAATTCATATTGGTCTATGACTGCTTTCATGCTACAACCACAGAGGTAAGTAACTGTCAGGGAGATCATATGATCCTCCAAGCTTAGAATACTTAATATCTGGACCTTTAGAGGGGGAACAAGAAAGCAAGCTGACCTCTGAATTACACGGTTTGAGGAACATTTTCTAAGAAAAAGTCACAGCTGAGAGAATAACATAGGTGAAACAAGCACTATCAATTGAAAAACAATCTGGGAAATGATTAGTTATCAAGTGAGAGCTAGGATAATGGAGTAAGTCATGATACATAGAAAAACAAAGTTCAACAGCTGTTTCAAAATTCGTGAAACTTTTTCAACTTTGCACAAAAATGTTCTAAATAACTTTAAAGGACTTTATTGAGCCTTTGGGGGAAATTTCACTTTGAAGCCCTTAAGTATTCTTTCATATTAAGGATATTTTATTGGAAAATTAGGGAAAAAAAGGCAATAGAGAATCTTAAAGTCAATATATTAATATAAATTGTTAAAGTATTATTCTATTAAAAAATCATCACGAACCTTATTATTGAAGAACATTTAAATTTTCAGATGAATACAATGAACAAACGGATTCATATTTTAAAAGGAAAGGTATAAAAGCATGGCTTTAGGCAACGTATATATGACTAAACAAAGGAAAGAGATGGGTGTTGAAACACCACAGTATGTATTTTCCTGGAAAAACAAACAAAACAGAGACTGGTATAAAGTTAAAGAGAAAACCCGCCAATAATGAAACTAAACCTAGAGTGGAGAACTATTATGGGAAAGTAACTCGTACACTTTGTTACTCCTTGCGCTGCAAACGACGGATGGAAAACTCCCAGAGGGCGCCTTAAAGCGGACGGACCGGGAGGAGAGAGAGGAAACGGAAACCCGGAGTGGAAGCGGCACTGCACCCGGTTCCGCCCCGCCCACGCTGCGCAGCCGCGTACCCGATCGGCTCCCGGTGCCGCGGGCTAGCGGAATAGGCACATGACCTTCCCACAATGCACGCGAACGAGACGGCGGCGCGGTACAATGGCGCATTTCCTTCAGGTCGCTGTGTTAGGCCGGAAGCCCTGGTGGCTGCCGGTGTTGCCTGAGTCCGACCAGTGGGGAATCAGGGATGCGGCCGCGGTGCGGGCCCCCCGACTAAATACGTCAGACCTCTCTGTGAGACTGAGAAAAGTTTTCAAGGATAATGGCCTATTAAACCTTTATCTTTTGAAATTACACTCCTGCACTGTGAAAACTTAACCGGAAAAGGAAGTGTTTTTAAACACACACGTACATAGTTCCGCTGGGGTGAACGTGACGCAATGCAATGTCAATTGAATTGGTTTTATAACCCAATAAGAACTGTGTCCACTGCAACAAATTCCTTTATATCCATGTTTGTAAATGAAGTCAGTCTATTAGGATTCACATCAACCTTTACCACCTAAGTTACACATAGAAAAGGTGAAGTGGATATTGGCCAGGCCTCCCTATTTCTTTACCGGAAATAATTATGAATCACCATCCCATCTCGAAACCATGCATTATTTTCAAATTTGTTATCTGTATTTTAAAATTCCTGCTCAGTGGAACACAGGTATTTCAGATTCCTTGATCTCCTCCCCCGCCCAAATTTCAAAAACCTTTTCATTTAGCTTGCCATTGGTCTCCCATTTCTGTTGATGCTAGATGGCGCTGTGAGCCCAGGGGTCCCTGATTCCCCCAAACAAGTCGTAGCTTCTGAAATATGAGAAGGTTGGTTTAAGGCTTGAGTGTAACTTGTGTCGGACTGAATTACCTCCAGATGGGCGGTCGTGATGTGATGTGTCTTTAACGTGAAAGTCTGTAACTCTTCGGTAAGAAAGTTTTACCCTGAAAATACTAAACTTTTCTCTGCCTCCCCACTTTTACTTGGACCTTAGGCTGACTCTCATTTTCTCCACCCGATAATTTTCCCTTACCTATTACAGAGTCCGAGTCTAAAACACATATTTTTTACCTTCAAATTTACGAGATTCCCAAATTTCCCATTTTCCAGTTAAACCAGCTCTGTTCCTGGTAAGTAGACCCATGGTAGCCTAATGAAACACGAAAAAGACTGCAAAATCCTCACATTAACACAAAACAAAATCCTTCAAATATCTAGCCCAGGCATATTATTCCAGCATTTGTCAAACGTACTAAAATTGCTACATTCCATGGATACTTCAAACCTTGACTTCAGATATACCCTTGTTCCTACCTGAATACAATCTCTTTTTTGTCTTCACTAGCTCTAATCTACAAGAATTTCTGCTACTTATTCTTTATGTATTCAACCACAATTTCCTTTAGGAAACTTTCCATGCTGAGTTAAATTCAAGTTGCATGCTAAAATATCTTGTGGAGTGCAAAAGAATAATGCACATTACCCACTGCGGCACAGCTAATCTGAATTTATATTGCCTATTCAAAGCTCTGCTTGACTGATAACTCAAATAAAGGACAAACTTTGTTGTTCATTTGTCCATTCCTTACAAGTAACAAAGTACACATCACGTGGTTGCTACTTAATTATCTTAGTTTTCAAATATGAATAGCTCAAAATCAGTTGTCTTCCTATATACCAATAAGGGATAATTGGATATTGAAATTAAATATATTTTACAACAGCATAAAAAACGTGATATACTAAAGGATAAATGTGTGCCAAAATAGGTGCCAAATTTATAATCTGAATATTAAAAATACTGATGAAGCTAACTAAAATATATTTAGATGTAGAGATACACCAATTTCAGGGACTGGAAGCATCAATATTTTTAATATTTCAATTCTCACAAATTTATAACTTTTGCATAGTCTACAGTCAATACCCCAATATGACTTTTTGTAGAAGTTAACAAGAGGATTATAAACTTTATGTAAGAAAGTAAAGTATTTAGAATACTCAAGACAAATTAGAAAACAAGTATCAATATCATAAGACTCTCAAAAATTACTTCAAGGTTTTAATATAAATTGCCATTAATCAAGATAGCGAGGTATTGGTATAAAGATATATATTTAGATAAATGGAACAACATTGCATTTAGAAATAAACCTACACATATACTGTCAATGAATTTTTTTTTACTAATACAATAAGGAAATTCAATGGAGAAAGGATAGTATTTGCAACAAAGAAGACTAGGACAATTGGGCAGCTATACACCACCACCACCTCCATCACCAACAACAAAACCAAACTTTCCATCTTTATTTTGCACTGTATACAAAAATTAACCCAGGATTTATCATAAACATAAAGTCTTATAAAACATCTAAAGAAGACAGAAAATGGTCTTCATGACCTTGGGATAATCAAAGATTTCATATATAGTAAATAGATATTATAAATCACAAAATGAGAAAAAGTGGATAAATTGTTCTTGATAAATATTAATTATAAATTCTGCTGTTTGAAAGACACTGTTAAGAAAATTGACAAGATTCAATAGGCTTGAAGAACATAGTTTCAATACAAAAGCTGAAACAAAGCTTAGAACAATAATTATATATATTATTTAAATAATAATAAAACAAGAAAAACATTTTTAAGGTAGAAAAAGTGATATTGAACCAAAGAAGAGTTGCAGATAAACCCATGAAATATGCCCACATGAATATGCTCAATACCACTGTCATTAAACATCTGGAAGATCCCCAGAGGAGGAAATGGCAACCTACTCCAGTATTCTTGCCAGGAGAATCTAATGAGCAAAGGAGCCTGGTGAACTACAGTCCATATGGTCACAAGGAGTTAGACACTACTGAGTGAATGAGCACATTGTCTTAAAAAGATGTGAATTTCACCACCATGAGATACCACTGCATATCTACTGGAATAAGTTTTAAAATATACTGTCACTATCAAATGCTAGGGAAGTTGTGGGACAACTAGAATTTTCAGAGTATGCTTTGAAAATGTGAAATGGTACAGCAACTTGGGAAAAGAGTTTGACAGTTTTTTGTGAAGCACATCATACACTTATTATATGATCCAGCAACCTTGCAATTAGGCATATTCTCATGAAAACTGAAACTATATGTCCACAAAATGCTGTATCTAAGTGCATATAGAAACTGTGTTTCTAATGATCCACATCTGCAAGTGACCTTATTACCCATGAAGTGGTTTAAAAAAGTGAATAAATTCTAGTACATTTACTAAAAAAAAAATGCAGTGCAGAATTTAAAAGTAACAAACTACTGACATGTGCAAAAATATGAATGAATCTCAAAAGCATTATTGTAAGTGGGAAAAACTAGACAGAAAATATTGGATACAAAATGGTTTCATTTATAAGACTTGGAAAAGGCTGAGCAATCAAGTTAGATATGATTAATAAATTCCAAGACTGTGTTTAAGATTACTACAAAAGGGCATGACAGAAACTCAGGGAGTAATGAAAACTGTTCTTAATTATAATATTAATTGTACATGGTTGCATGAGTTCATGTAATTTTTAAAATACATTAAACTGTCTACTGGAAAAGGATGATTTCAGCTTAATAAGCCCAACTTAAAAATAGGTGGGTTGTTTCATCAATATCCTCATTTTCAGTATTTCCTTCTTTAAATTTGTAGCCTCTCCTTCAAATGCTAAAAAGAATTAGCTCTTTTCCATAGTAGATCTTTCAGTTTATGTCTCCTTCATAGAGATGAAATGATAAGAGTCCAGCATATAGGATTAGATTTATCTCTTGTCCCTATGCCACTGACAGTTTTATAAACAGGCCACTCTTCTTCTTCTTACCATACCCTTGAACATATTTACCTCTGGGTAGGTCTTCCCTTATTTCTATAGCCTTAAAATCTGTATTTGTATTTGTTATGGGCTGAATTGTGTCTCTCTCAAATTCATATGCTGAAGATCTAACCCTGGCATCTCAGAACTGAATGCACTTGAAGGCCTTTAAAAAGTGATTAAGTAAAACTAAGACCATTAGTGTATGCTCTAATCCAATTTTACTGGTCCTTATAAGTAAAGAACATTTGGATGTGCAGAGATATCAGGAATACTAACATACACAGGGAAGAAGACATATAAATATACAAAAGAAAAAGACCTTTTTTCCCTTTTATTTACCTTTTTAAACCACTTCATGGGTAATAAGTTCATTTCTAGCTCTGGATTATTAGAAACACTGTTTCTATATGCACTTAGATACAGCATTTTGTGGACAAATAGTTTCAGTTTTCATGAGAATATGTCTAATTGCAAAGGTTGCTGGATCATATAATAAATTTATGATGTGCTTCACAAAAACTATCAGACTCTTTAGATGAGGTCACAGTAAGAAGGCAGGTCAAAGAAGAGACCTCAGAAGAACCCAAATTTCTTAATACCTTGATATTGGCCTTCTAGCCTCCAGAACTGTAAGAAAATTAATTTCCGCTGTTTATTCACCTGATTTGTGAAAGTTTGTTATACCTCTTTCAAATTAATATAACACTTTAATAAATATTAATTATATTGTTAATTATTGGCTTAAAGCTCAGCATTTAGAAAACTAAGATCATGGCATCTGGTCCCATCACCTCATGACAAATAGATGGGGAAATAGTGGAAAGAGTTACTGACTTTATTTGTTGGGGCTCCAAAATCATTGCAGATAGTGATTTCGGCCATGCAATTAGAAGACACTTACTCCTTGGAAGGAAAGTTATGACCAACCTAGACAGCATATTCAAAAGCGGAGACATTACTTTGCTGACAAAGGTCTGTTTAGTCAAGGCTATGGTTTTTCCAGTGGTCATGTTTGTATGTGAGAGTTGGACTATAAAGAAAGCAGAGCAGTGAAGAATTGATGCTTTTGAACTGTGGTGTTGGAGAAGACTTTTGAGAGTCCCTTGAACTGCAAGGAGATCCAACCAGTTCATCCTGGTTGGTGTTCTTGATGTTCATTGGAAGGACTTAGTGTTCTTGGTGTTCATTGGAAGGACTGATGCAAAAGCTGAAACTCCAATACTTTGGCCACCTGATGTGAAGAATCAACTCATTGGAAAAGACCCTTATGCTGGGAAAGACTGAATGCAGGAGGAGAAGGGGATGGCAGAGAATGAGATGGTTGGATGGTGTCACCAATGTGATGGACGTAAGTCTGAGTAGGCTCCAGGAGTTGGTGATGGCCAGGGAAGCCTGGCCTGCTGTCGTCCATGGGATCAAAAAAGTTGGGCACAAAAGACACTGAATTGAACTGAATAACTATGAATAACTCAGTCAATGTCTCACTTAAGAAACTTATTGCCTGATAACTCTGATCACTCTTAGATACTTTTCTCTTGGATTAGTAAAATTATCTGAGCTTAGGTTCTGCTTTACTATTCCCCATTATGACTTTTTAATTTTAAATATTTCTCAGTGGTTCTACTCATATTTAATAGTCTTCATTTTAAAAGCCAATGATGAGCAAATAGGCAGGAAGTGCATAAACAGTCATAAACATGACCCAAGTTTGTGATGGAGAAAGAAAGAAACAGACAACTCCCTAAACACATTAGAGTGCTCTTAAGGAGATAGGTTCCAGTGGAGGGCAACTTGACCTCAAGAAGGCCAGAAAGAACAGTGACAAGGATAATATTCAACTTGTAAGTAAAACATTAAAAATTAAAAGGTTCATTTAGCTTCTATGAAAATAACATCATTTAAAATTTTTATTTTTAAATTTATGTCAAATAAATAGGTTATTTATATCTAAATTCAATTTTAAATTAAATTAAATTGAATTTTAAATTAAATATAAATAACTTATTTTCATACTGCGTATATGGCAACCAAGATGAAAATGAAAATTGCAGCTAATATTAACAATGAATTTTCTGTCTATGCTATAATCCCTATTCTTCAAACTCAAATCAGCGTATTTCCTCTATATAATTCAACATCTAGGTGTTTTCACCTGTGAGGTCAGGGGAAATATTCTAGGTTCTGTGGGTATATAAATGAAAGATCAAATAGAATTCAGTATCTCCAAGGGCCTTACATTCTAGATCTTGTTTTCCAGGTGCAGAACTCATGAACAAGGTGCTCAGCATCCAGCTGGCATCTATGTTAACAGGATATATGGAAATAAGCTTTCAAGAGGCTACTCTCTGACCACTTCACACCACAGTGGAGTCAACAATCAGGAATCATCCACATTATATGTTTTGGCTTTTGTTATTTTTTTTTGAGTTTTTCTTGTTACTTATCTGTTGCCCAAATCTGCATGTTCCGTGTATCTTTTTCATCTAACAGCCAGGTTGCTCCACCAAGTTTGAATACTGAACCTAGACGCATAGTGGCTGAGATCTATCTGCCTATCTATCCATTTCAATAGGTGGCAATAATTATCTTAAAATTAAATTGTACAAAATCATAATTGTGGTAAACTACACATAGTATAAACTCTACCATCTTAACTCTCTTTAAGTTCACTTAACGTTGTTTACTTAAGTATATTCATAGTTTTGTACAATCAATCTCTAAAATTATTTTAATCTCTATGCATATTAAACAACAATTCTCCATTTCCCCTCCTTCCAGCCCCTGAAAAATACCAGGAAATTTTCTTTATGAATTTAATGGTTACTTTGTATAATCAGATTAATACAGTATTTATCTTTTTGTTTATTTCACTTAGCATAGTGTCCTCAAATTTCGCCCATCTTGTGAATCAAAATTGCCTTTCTTTGAAGGCTGAATAATGCTCCCTTGATTGTGTAAGCTATATTTTCTTTATCCTCTCATTTGTTGGTGGACACTTTTGCTGCTCTACTCTTTTGGCTATTGGGAATAATATTACAATAAACATGGGTAGACAGAGATCTCTTCAAGAGCTTTATTTCAATTGTTTTAGATATATACAGAATTATGGGATTATATTATAATTCTATATTAAACTTTTTCGAGTAAATGACTACTTTACTTTTATAACAATTGTACCACTTTATATTCCCACTAAGGCTGCACAAGGATTCCCATTTCTCCACATCTCACCAACAAGTCATTTTCTGTATATGTGTTTGCTTGATTTATAGTAGCCATTCTAATAGCTATGAGGTGGTAAGTCACTGTGGTTTGGATTTGTATCTCCCTAATGGCTAATTATACTTAACATATTTTCATGTGCTTGTTGGATATTTGCATATCTTATTTTGATAACTTTTCAAGTCCTTTGCATATTTCTTAATCAGGTTACTTGTTTTGATATTGTTGAATTGACTAATGTCTTATCAGATATGATTTGCACCTTCCCATTCTATAGGTTGTCTTTACAGTCTATTGATTGTGCCTTTAATGCACAGAGTTTTTAATTTTATTATACTCCAGCTCTTCAATTTTGTTTTTGTGCATGTGCTTTTGGTATCATATCCAATAAATTATTGCCAAATCAAACATCATTAGGGTTTCCTCCTATGCTTTCTTCAAGGAGTTTGATAGTTTTCAACCTTACATTACATCTTGATCCATTTGGAAATGATTTTGTTTATGGCATAAGATCAGAGTTAACCTTTATACTTTTGCACTTGGATAACCAGTTTTTTCCATCATCTTTTTTAAAGGCTGCCTTTCCCCAGTTGAATGATCTTGGAATCCTTGTCAAAGATCATTTGACCATATATGCAATGGTTTATTTCTAAACTCTCTATTCTATTCCATTAGCCCATATGACTGTCTTTATGCTAGTACCACACTCTTTTAATTATTGTAGATTTGGAATAACTTTTGGAATCAGGAAGTATGAGACCTTTGACTTTGTCCTCTTTTTGAGATCATTTTGACTATTTGGGATCTGTTGCGATTCCATATGAATTCTAGAATGTAATGCTATTTTTTTATACTGATGAAAGTTCTCTGACCCAACCTTAGCCAGGTTCCTCTGAGCCTTCTCAACTAGACTTCATCTTGGCCTATGAAAACTACAGACTTTCCATACAAATTGTTTTGTCTATCCAACCCCGCCCATGCATACCACATTAAAAGACTTAAACAAATATTAATCACAGTTTCTAACAGCTCAATCCCTAAGGTGACTCAAGGCTGCCAAAAATATACTGTATGTTCTAGCCCATAATTTATCCCATTTTCTTAGACTATTTACTAAAAAGAACTTACAATTTTGGATCTTTTCTCTGTTCCTTTGAGATGTATATGCATCTCTTTCTAGTCTTGAGAATCTTTCTCAAGGACCTGAAACCATTCCTTTGAAATTAAATTAGGAAGGCTAAGGCTTCCATCTACAAGTCTCCGTGGGAGGATAACATCTCAACTTCAATAACTGTCAGCTTGCAGACACAGCAGACCTAATCACATTTACAGGAACCAACCTTTTGTTATTTGTTCCCATCCCTAATTCTACTGAGCCCTTACTCACCACCCTCTCCTTCCCCCACTCTCTTTAAAATGCCTGATCACTTCTGCACAAATAGAAACTGAGTTCAGTTCACAGTGACCTTCTTCCTTATTGCAATAGTATATTATTGATTAAAATCTCTTTACCGCTACTTTGTATTTTTTGTTGGGGGAAACACTCAGATCTCATATTTTACTTTTGAAATCCTGGCATTCCAGTAAATACCATATGATAAGTTATTTGAGTTTGCAGGTTAACTCTTGCTATTGTTGGTCACAGCTTGAGGGCATCTTTTGTATAGAGGTGTATTTTGAGAGGTGTATTGTCTATATCAGGGCAGTTTTCATTGTGGTGTTCAAAGAATGTGCCTCTGAAGAACAGGAGAATGAAACCAAGAGCCTTAGTTAAAGACAGGTGGATAAAAAACATTTAAAATTTCCTTTTTTTTTTTTTGCTATTTACATGCTGATGCCAGGTGGTTTTCATATGAAGGAGTAAGACCTATGAAATACTGCTTCCAATCTTGCAATTTTCTGTGTGGCTTTGGAAAATTTCTTAACTTGCCTGTACCTTTGATTTCTGATCTGTACAATAGTAATGAGAGTTCCAATATGATATTTTGAAATTCAGAGGTGATAATCTATTGGTATTAATACTATTTTAAATACCCTATATAATATATCATGTTTCTAGGAACTGTGAATGTTCTTACTGTGGAGCTCCTGAGTGTGAGGACTAGGTCTTAGCACACGTTCTGTCTCTGGTAGGTATTAATAACTCCACAACCACACTTTGGCATACCAATTTTCTGTGTGGGCAGTCATAAATCAATTTCTCATGCCCATCTGTCTAGATGACTATTCAAAATTCCCTCCTGACTCTATATCCAGAATCAAGCAGTAACTTTTAGCCAATCGGGAGATGAATAAAGAAGGTACATTGTTCTCTGTTTTTGTTTTTTTTTTCTGTATTGCTGCTCACCAACTTAAGATATAGTTCCCTTCAGAAAATAACAATACATATTCATTGAATATATGTGAGTGCTAACCACTGTTATTAACATATTTAACTCCAGCAAATCTCAATGAGGTGGTCATTGTTGTTATTGCCTTGGGGCATATAATGACATCATATATTCAATAACTGCCTAGCAGTCTTTAATCTAACACATGACAAAATTGCCTCACAGTCAATCCCCGGGTTTCTTTCTTCTTTTTAAAGTCACTGGTCACATTTTAGGCTCACATTAAGATGAAAAAGGAACATGAAATATTGCACTGTCTGGAATATTTCCCAGAGGCAGAAGAGGAAACTGTGAGAGACACTGCACACTGATTCCCATAAGACCTATTTCAGTTCACCTCATCAATCTATTCCCAAGTCCAGTGCCCTCTCCATGCAGATAGGGTTGCTATGTGTATCACTGGTCCACTGGGATGTGGATCACAGAACAACAGGAGTAGTTCAGGAAAAGGAAAAGAGAAGACACAGGAAAAGTCACTCAAACTTGACTCGCAACCCTTTAATATTTTCTGACTGCAAAAAAACAGAGGTTTTCATGTCATGGCCATCTTGCAACAAGCAACAAGCCCAAGCGTGAAAGACTACGCAATAGCGATGAAGGAAACAATATGCATAAGTGGACTGGGCCTCTCATAGGGAGCTTAATCTGCCTTTTTAACTATTTTTTATTATATGTGGCTGATAAAGTTATGAAATAATTCAAGAAGAGTTTTCTATTTATAAAAGCCAACACTATCATCTTTTTTTTTTTCTCTTTTAAAGAGAAATCAAGATTTCCCTGTGGTGTAGTGGATAAGAATCTGCTTGCCAACACAGGACAGATTTGACCCCTGGTTCAGGAGGATTCCACATGACACAGAACAACTAATCCCGTAAACCACAACTATTGAGCCCTTGCTCTAGGGCCCATAAACTGCAACTACCATTCTTGTGTACTGCAATTACTGAAGCCCCCATACCTAGAGACTGTGTTCCGCAACAAGAGAAGTCACGACATTGAGAACCACCTGCACTATAATAAAGAGCAGCCTCTACTTGCCACAACTTGAGAAAACCTGTGCGAAGCACCGAAGGCTCAACATAGACAAAAATAAATAAAATTATATAAAAAGAGAGACATCAGTAAGACTTATTGCTTTTGTTTCCAAAAACCCTCCAGTTTCCGTAAATTGGGGAACCATTTCTGCCCTTTGTTACATAAATGCCACATTCTATGTAGTCTGCGTGATACATAAGGTTGCTATTCACAAACAGGAAAATTAATGGTGACAGGCTCCAACATTGTGATGGTGAAGAGCAATTTTTGACTAAGACCTGACCTTTGAATTCTCTATTTTGAGTATTGGCCCTCAGTGTTCCGAATGCAGCCACACACTTTGCAGTAAAAAATATCCATAAAACATTAATACTATTACTCTGTTGGTTGCTCACAACTCATAAACTGGAGTCAAATATTCTCCCCAGATTACTTTCTAGGTTATCAGGTCAAGGATGTCATTACTTGCAGAGCAGACATAAGTTATTGAATCTCAGAGATGCACACTGTGAGGAAGTAGTGTATTCTTTTCAGCATAGTCCTCCTGGGATTCATATCATTTGCACTGAATGCCCTCAGATAAACCCTAGTCTCCTTGTTGGATGTCTTTTCTACCCTCTTCTTGATTTTGTTTCTTAGTGGTTTCTGATGAGGAAACCCCTGTTCATCCCATGCTGAAAAATCCCATCTACACTCTCTAGGGCATTCAGCAGCCTATTCACAACAAACTATGGCAGAGAGGTGTCAAAGGTTCAGTCTGAAAAAGTGGGCATTGATGAGTCATAGAAAGGTGGACAAATAATTGACTAAGTCAACAAAAATGATAATCCTAAAAAGTCACAAGCATAAAACTATTTTTAACCTTATGATAATTGTCAAAGAGAAGTAGATAAAAGACTAAAATTCTATTTCTATGTGATCAGATTACAAAAATATGTATTGCCCGTAACAGATGTAAGAATGCACAATTTGAATAGCACTTTTTATTTCATTGAAAATAATTTTGCTACTCACTAAAAATGTAAGAAAATTTTATATATGTATATATATATGTATATAATAGGCTCTTTGTACAAATAACATACAGACATTTACAAAATGAGGTGGAAGTAATCACAGGCTCCAACCAAAGTCTACAGCTCTTGCTGCTGTTAAGTCACTTCAGTCGTGTCCAGCTCTGTGTGACCCCATAGACGGCAGCCCACCAGGCTCCCCCCGTCCCTGGGATTCTCCAGGCAAGAACACTGGAGTGGGTTGCCATTTCCTTCTCCAATGAATGAAAGTGAAAAGTGAAAGTGAAGTTGCTCAGTCGTGTCCGACCCTTAGCGACCCCATGGAGCTCTTGGGTAAGGATAAAAGCAAACGACATAAGAAAATTCATAATAGCACAAAAAAGTGTCTGGTCTTTGCATTCAGAGTGGGAATCTTAGTTTCCCATTTACATAAATGAATGTTTTTGTGAATCTTTCACAATTAGGACAAATTAAGTCATATAATGCAATATTCATAGCATTTTTAAAGCATGAGTTTCTGAGCACATTTTACTTTGTGGCTCCTGTCTGTCTCTTTTTATCTTTTTTATTTTTAAATACCAGAAGTATGTAAGAAGAAATTTCCAGAAAACACTAAAAGAGGGAAATGGCAACATTTCTGCCTTTCCTAAAAAATTCGCATTCAGTTTAGTGAAGAACAATGCTTGAGTAGATTAAAATACTTGAAAAGACTCTGAAAATGACTATGAATGTGTTTTTAAAAGCAGCAGTGATAAGTATCCAAGATATAAAATGCAAATCTGGCTGTAGATAATGTTTATGTGAGTTAAAATAATGAGAATATATACACATGTTAAATAAATTTCCATAGCAGAAAAGAAAAAGCAGGAACAAACACTACAAGGTAACACAGAGCAAGCAGTATGATTTCTGAACAAACATTATTTATACAAACTCTCCAGTTGGCCCCAGAGGGCGAGCAGGGAGCATCTGGCCTTGCCTGTGAAGCACACCCTGCTAAGAGGCCCCCAGCTCCACTAACTCTGATGAGGCCCTTGAAGGGAAAAAATACCAACAGTGCTTGGAGGGTCAGCTGCGCGTGAGCAGGGAGCGCTTTGGGCTGGCTTCTCTGGCTGCTACTGGCTGTTGCTGGAGCAAAGAATGGAAATTTCCAGAGGTTCCAGAAAGCAGGGAAGGAAAAGGAGTAGGTGTGCCACAGAAAAAGTCACTGAGAATGTATCATACTAAAAATAAAAGGGAGACATGTTGAGAGATTGCCTAAATTCACAAAGACTTTAAAGACAAAACAACAGCAATAAAAAATCTTCTATCACATCCTAGTTGAGGGCAGACGTGCGGGCAGGGAGGGGAGGGCTTGGGTATCAGCTGTAAAAGCTTTGGGAGGAATTTTAACAGGAAACAGAAATCACGAGCTTAGAGAAATATCTGCCTCATTTTTGTGTAAAGTGGTCTAGGTATGTGTATATAGAAGAACATTCTTATTTTGTGAAAATGTAGGCAGTGATGTTCTTATTTACAGTCATCTCCTTCACACATATATAGATGAGTTTCAGTAATAATATTGTAATAATTTTGAATCTAGGTGCATAGATATACCTGCTCATTTTACTATTGCTTTTGTTTTTTTAAAGAAAATTTTCATTTTCATTATAAACTTACATTAAAAAATCAATAAAGAAGTTGTTTCTCATACACTAAATTGCACACTAAAATGATAAGAGAACACATATATTGTAATAACTATGTAATTCCTTCCCATGTTTCCCAACTTAATGTAAAATGAATAATTTTGTAGGGAGTCTCTTTTGTACATGTTTGTGAACCAATGTGAAGAAGATTCAAATTTGAAGATTAACTTGTTTCAGTTGTTATGTTCTGATCTCATGGCAGGATATGAGACTTTCATCTCATTCCCTTTTATGGCCATCTTATTCTCACACCACTATTTAAAACTGCCTAGAGAACAATGCTGCTTCTTATCTCATTTGCATCTCTTCTTTCATTCTGGGCAGTTTTTCCCTCTTAGATCAAGTAAAATCTTAGTCACAAGAGTCAGTCCTATTACAGTACCTCCTTTGATAAATATTTCCAACTTCTTATTAGTCACTATTGTTGTTGTTGTTTGGTCACTAAGTCCTTCCTGTCCAACTCTTGCGACTCATTGGACTGTAGCCCACCAGGCTTCTCTGTCATGGGATTTCTCAGGCAAGAATACTGGAGTGGGTTGCCATTTCCTCCTTCAGGGGGTCTTCTTGACCCAGGACTTGAACCTGCATCTCCTGCATTGACAGGTTGATTCTTTAACACTGAGCCACCAGGGAAGCCCATTAGTTACTATAGCTTACCAATTTTAGCATTTTTTTTCAAATTTTGCCCAAAACCACTCTTAGTCTGGTGGTATGCATGACAAGGCTTTCATTTTCTGCACATGCATGAACTTGGATAGGGATTTTTCTGTTTTCACATGCTGGCACAATAACCTATGTGAAAACTTGCAGAATGGATGTCAACAGGAAAGGTGGAAATCACACATGCAATTTTACATCCTTCTTTATTAATATATGTTTCTTGGTCATCACTCTTTATGCTACAGAGGGTAAGTATAAAATATTCATAACTCTGTAAAAAAATCTTATTCAGAACATTTAGAAAAAGAATGTCAAAGGATTTGTAAATTCCTTTAAAGATTAATTTTTATTTTGTCTTCATTTTTGTGTGGTAGATCATATTCTAGGCTTATTAATTTACAGAGATTCAAGGCATACAAACTCTAGCATCCAATATGGATCAGATCTATCAGAAGAGTAGCAATAGCCCAAAGGCCAAAGATGGGATTTTCCTAAAACTGATAAAAAGCATTTAGAAAACCTACAGCTGACATCATGCATAATGTTAAAGAAATTATGTTTTGTTTTTAGGATTGAAACAAGGTAAAGATGTCCACTCTCTTTTTTTTTTACGTAGACACTTTAGCATTTTTGTTTTTAAACCAGATTCTTTAGCTAATTCAATAAGGGGAAAAAGAAAGGAAATGTGTTTCCACTTCAAGAGGCACAGATTTAATCCCTGGTTGAGGAACTAAGATTCCACAGGCCATGTGGCACAGTTAAAAAGAAACAAACAAAAACACTATAAATAATAACCAAAGAATAGTAATAAAATGAAACATATACTAAATCTTTATACTGAAAATTGCAGAATACTAATTTAAAAACAGGTACTTCTTCTTTTACTACCTCTAGGAATATTATTCTATGAAAAAATCAACCAACACCAAAATAAGTGAAAAGATATATCTTGTTCAGAGAATGGAAGACTCAGATTAGCAAATAAACAGGTCTATAAAATTGATTTACAGATAAAGAAATTTCTACAAAAATCTCAGAAAACTTTTTTGTAGATATGAGCAGCTATATTATAAAATTTATATGGAAAGTCAAATTAACTAAAACAATTTTGAAAGAGAAACTGATAAAATTGGAGGAATCACATTATTTGAATTTGAGACTGTGTAGCTACAATAATCAAGGTGCTGTAAGCTTTGGTGGAATTAGAGACATATATCATGGAACAGAAAAGAGTTTATAACTTGTTGTTCAGTCTATAAGTCATGTCCTACTCTTTGTGACCCCATGGACTATTGCATGTCAGGTTTCTCTGTCCTCAACTATTTCCCAAAGTTTGCTCAAATTCATGTCCATTGAGTTGGTGATCTAACCATTTCATCCTCTGCAACCCCCTTCTCCTTTTACCTCAGTCTTTCCCAGCATCAGGTTCTTTTCCAATGAATCAGCTCTTCACATCAGGTGGTCAAATCTTCAACTTCAGTATCAGTCCTTCTAGTGAACATTCAGGGTTAATTTTCTTTAAGACTGACTGGTTTCATCTCCTTGCAGTCCAAAGAACTTTTAAAAGTCTTCTCCAGCAACACATTTGGAAAGCATCAATTCTCCAGCACTCAGCCTTCTTTATTGATCAACTCACACATCTGTACATAACTACTGGAAAAATCTTACCTTTGACGATGCAGGCTTTGTCAGCTAAGTGATATATCTATTTTTAACACATGATGTCTAGGTTTGTCATAGCTTTCCTTCCAGGGAGCAAGAGTTGTTTAATTTAATGCCTACAGTCACTGTCCACAGTGATTTTGGAGCCCAAGAAAATAAAATCTGTCATTGCTTCCACATTTTTCTATTTGCCATGAAGTGATGGGACCAGATGTCGTGATTTTCATCGTTTTTAATACTGAGTTTCAAGCGAGTTTTTCAGCCCCTTCTTTCATCCTTATCATGTGGCTCTTTAGTTCTTCTTAACTTTCTGCCATTAGAGTGGTATCATCTGCATATATGAGGTTGTTGATATTTCTCCCAGCAATCTTGATTCCAACTTGATATTCACAATGTTTGGTATGATGTACTCTGCATATAAGTTAAATAGGCAAGATGACAATATGCAGCCTTGTAGTACACTTTATCAGTTTTGAATCAGTCAGTTGTCCCATATCTAGTTCTAGTTGTTGCTTCTTGACTTGCATACAGGTTTCTCAGGAGACAGGAAAGGTGGTGTGATATTACCGTCTCTACGAATTTTCCAAAGTTTGTCATGATCCACACAGTTGAAAGCTTTAGAGGAGTCAAGAAAACAGAAGTACATGTTTTTCTCGAATTGCCTTGCTTTCTTTAAGATCCAACAAATGTTGGCAATTTGATCTCTTGTTCCTCTGTCTCTTTGAAAGCCAGCTTGTACATCTGAAAGTTCTCAGTTCATGTCCTGTTGAAGCCTAGCTTGAAGGATTTTGAGCATAATCTTGCTAGCATTTGAAATGAGTGCAATTGTATGGTAGTTTGAATATTCTTTGGCATTGCCTTTCTTTGGGATTTCAGTGAAAACTGACCTTTTCCATTCCTGTGGCCACTGCTGGGTTCTGTAAATTTGCTGACATATTGATTTCATGTAGCACTTTAACAGCATCACTTTTCAGGATTTTAAATAGCTCAGCTGGAATTTCATCACCTCCACTAACTTTGTTTGTAGTAATTTTATAGCCAAAACATAATATATAAAAGGAATTCAGTGGAGAAATACTTTTTCAAATAGATGGTGTTGGTTGTATGTCGAACACACACATACAAAATGAATCTCAACTCATACCTCATACCTTATGCAAAAATCAACTATTTAAATTTAAAACGCTAAACTGTATAACTTTTACAGGAAAAAAAAGATAAAATTCACTGACTTATGGTTAGGAGATAAGATATTTGATCTGACTCCAAAAGCATGATCTAGAAAAGAAAAATATCAAAAATATCAACTCTTGGATTTCTAAATTAATAACTTTTTTTTTCTGTGAAAGATAAGATTAAAAAAACTAGGTAAGTCAAGCTGCAGAATGAGTGACAATATTTGCAAATCATATATCTGACTCTTGAGAGTCCCTTGGACTGCAAGGAGATCCAACCAGTCCATTCTGAAGGCTACTTCCCAGCCCTGGGATTTCTTTGGAAGGAATGATGCTAAAGCTGAAACTCCAGTACTTTGGCCACCTCATGAGAAGAGTTGACTCACTGGAAAAGACTTTGATGCTGGGAGGGATTGGGGGCAGGAGGGAGAAGGGGGAGGACAGAGGATGAGATGGCTGGATGGCATCACGGACGTGATGGACGTGAGGCTGAGTGAACTTTGGGAGATGGTGATGAACAGGGAGGCCTGGCGTGCTGCAATTTGTGGGGTCGCAAAGAGTTGGACACGACTGAGCGACTGAACTGAACTGAAATAATGGAAAAGTCTTGAACAGACATTTCACAAAAGAGAAGATATGTATAGCATACAAGCACATGACAGATATTCAACATTAGTGATTAAGGAAACTCAAATTTAAGCCACTATGACTACTAAAATGACTAAATATTTTAAAAAGGAAAACAAAAACAAGTGATATGGGAACATGCAATGGTACAGCCACCCTTGTAAACAGTTTTGCAGTTCCTTACTAGGTTAAAAATACAGTTACCATATGACCTATCAATTTCACCAGTGGGAATATACTCTAGAGAAATGATATAAATTTTCACACAAAGAGCTATACAAGAACATTCACAGCAGCTTTTCCTGTAATGTCCACAAAGAGGAAATAACCCAAATGTATTTCATTGGATGAATGGAAAGTCCAGCAATGTTATATCCATGCAATGGAATATTATTCAGCAATGTAAAGGACTATACTATTGATGCATACATGCTTTGTATGTATTTCAAAACATTAGCTTGAATGAAAAGAAGTCAATCTCAAACATTAGATCTCATAGGATTTAATTTACACAACATTCTTGAAATTATAAAAATGTAGTTATGGAGACCAGGTCAGTGGAGGAGAGGGGCTAGGGGCAGGAGAGGATATTATTATTAATATCACAGCACAGCATGCGAAAGATTTTTCAGAAGTGGTGATAGAAAAATTCTGTGTGCTGAATGTGATGGTTTTTTCACAAATCTGTAAATGTGACAAAATTTCATAAAATCATATATATAACAAATTATGCATATTAAAGAGCTTTCTTGGTGACTCAGATGGTAAAGAATCTGCCTGCAATGTAGGAGACCTGGGTTCGAACCCTGGCTCAGGAAGATCCCCTGGAAAAGGAAATGGCAGCCCACCCCAGTATTCTTGCCTGGAGAATTCCATGGACAGAGGAGACTAGTGGGCTACAGTTCATGGGATCACAAAGAGTGACAGGAATGAGTAACTAACACTGTCTTCATGAATATTAAAATTGGTGTAATCCAAAAAAAAATCTGTGTTTTGTTAATGGCATTGTGCCAAGGTCAATTTTGGGGCTTTGATAACTGTACTCTAGTTACATAAGATGTTATTGCTGGGAACCCAGATGAAGGGGCCAGGAAAACTTTATTGACATTATTTTTTAAGATCTCTCAAGACACCTTACAGTTCTGTTTTGCTAAGCAGGTTCCCAGCAAGAATCAGCATGTTCCTGGTGTGCCCTTTAATTTCTTAGTAACTTACTTTAAATCCCTAGTAACTAAAAATATACATTAAACAGGATAGTTTTTTTAATTTAATGCAAATTTATTTATTTTAATTGGATGCTAATTACTTTAGTTTTTCATTTTAAGACTTCAACTAACAAAATAGTTTTTGATTCAACATTTTGAATCTTTGATTTGGCAAAACTGACATTTCTTGTTTTACTCTTGAG
Organism: Nanger dama; assembly: GCA_917880005.1. Lineage (NCBI taxonomy): Eukaryota > Metazoa > Chordata > Mammalia > Artiodactyla > Bovidae > Nanger > Nanger dama. Next base: position 1,063,560 of record CAKJTW010000044.1, on the reverse strand, counting down.
AACTTTGCAACTCCACAGACATGATATAGTGAGCTAACTAATTTTTCAGGCTTCCTCTCTCCATTTATGAACATGTTTATGGATTTTCCCAGGCAGGAGCAACTGAGATGTGTCTTTTTACACATGGCCAGGGCAAAAGTCAGTAGAAAAGGCAATGCTTAAATGTAGTACCCCAAAAATGCATCATTGGGGGAAGGAAAATGATGCAATAAGAAACATAGGAGAGCAAGGTACATAAAGAATTTATGCAAAATGCTTCACAATTTTACTTTTTAAAGCTCAAAATTGAGTTTGGTTAGACTATATTGTTCACGCTAATACCATAGTTCTGTTGTTAAAAAAAAAAGTGTGACTTTAAAAACTATATTCTCAGTATTAGTCTTGCACCTCTATCTTTTTATTTTTTCCTTTTCTTCCCTAAGAATATTTTCAACAGTTTTGGGTTCATAACAAAATTGAGAAAGAGATGCAGAGATTTTCCACAAATCCTCTGCCCTACAGCCTTTCCCATCATCCTTATCACTCCCCAGAGTGGTAGTTTGCTACAACTGATGAAACTTTATTGAAATTTAGTCATCTGAACTGCAGTTTACATTAGGGTTCACTCTTGATATTGTTCATTCAGTGAGTTTGGACAATATAATGACATATCAATATAATATCATAGAGAGTATTCTCACTGTTCTGGAAATCCTCTGTGCTCTATGTATTTGACACTTCCCCTTTTCCCCAACCTCTGGCTTTCTTCATTTTTAATTTTACCTTCTCTAAAATGGCATATATTTGGAATTATATAGTATTTAGATTTTTCAGATTGTCACCTTCCATTTAGATATATGCATTTATACCTCTTCCACATTTTTTTGAAGATTTGCCGGTTCATTTGTTTTTAGTGCTAGATAATACTCTATTTTCTGAAGTAATAAAATTTGTTTATGCATTTACCTACCAATGAAAAGACATTTTAATTGCTTCCAAGTTTTTGCAATTATAAATAAAGTTGCTATGCCATCTTTGTGAAAGTGGATGTGTGAACATGAATTTTCAATTCCTTTCTATAAATACCAAGAGGCATGAGGTAATGATATGAGAGTTCTGATTGCTTTGCATCCTTATGAGCATTTACTGTTGTCAGGATTCCAGACTTGGCTATTCTGTTTGTAGTGGCATCACAATGTTGTCTTAAGTTGCACTTATCTGATTGCATCTCTCAAATTGGTTTTCTGGAGTGATCATATATTGTGTTTTTATCTTTAAGACATGATGTATAATTGCAAGTAATTATTAATATAATGGATAAATAATTAAATTAGTTCTATATTTCAAAAACTGTTCAGACTTTTTCATGAGTCACATCATGCCATAAATAGTAAATTTTACACATCTGATTAAACATAAAATGATTCCCCACTAAAATGCCCTAAGTTTCTGTATTAAACCTACAGCTGGCAAGCATGTAAGTGAAGTAAGCACATGTGATACACATACATGCCATCTGTCAAGAGTTGCGATGGTAATCGCCTTTGCCTCCTTCATTTCTTTTTCCAGATTGCAGGAATATGAAGGTTTACATATTAATGATGGTGGGGAAACACAGGAGGTCGTGACTATCAGCACACTCTTGAGCTTCCATAATACTCCAGGTTCGCTTACCAGTTTTTGAACTTATAATTTTTTTGAAAATAAATAATTTTATTTAATTTTTAAAATATAAGTTTATTTATTTTAACTGGAGGCTAATTAGTTTACAATATTGTTTTGGTTTTGCCATACATCAACATGAATCCGTCATGGGTGAACTCATAATTTTTAATTTATGATTCTGCTAGTTCTTCAATGCTATGTGTAGGCTTTCTCTAGTTGAAACAAGTGGGAACTACTCTTCATTATGGTGCACTGGCTTCTCACTGCGGTGGCTTCTCTTGTTGAAGAGCACAGGAAGGCCCATGTGCTTCAGTAGCTGAAGCATGCAGGGTCAGTAATTGTCATGCAGGGGCCTATTTTCTCAGCAGTGTGTGAAATCTTCCTGGATCAGGAATTCAACCCGTGTCCCAACCCTGCTTTGGCAGGCAGATTCTTATTCACATTTCCACCAGGGACGTCCCATGACTTGAATTTTTGATGCAATAAAAATAAATCTTCACTAAGTCTTCAATAAACTACTTTTCTTTTTCCTTTAATTCCAGATTTCTTAAGTTCAGTTAGCTTGCATTACCCTGGGCAGAATTTACACCAGAAACCAACAGAAAATTCTCCCAGAAAGCCTTGGCTGTTGTTCTTCCTAAATGGCACTTTTATGCTTTGCCTTTTCTCTGTTCTCATTTCTGATTTATTGTTACTCTATGATCAGCCTACCAATCATGGCATTCTCAAGCAAAGTTTATCGAAGTAGTGTAAAAGGTTAGCTAGAGTCAATAGACAGTATTGAAATAGATGCTAAAGGCAAATGAAAGACTGATTTGTGAATGAGATATTCCTTCAATATAAAAATATTACTCATATTATATCATATAACATAGCTTTATAAGATGATGTATAATATAGTAAGACATAATACAACGTGGAAAATGAGTTAGATTATGCAGTAAGATTGCAGAGATGCACACTTTGATCTGAAAGTTAAAATTCTACAAATATATTTTATATACATATAAGAACTTTAGCACAGATAAATGTACAGGGTATGCATAATCCAAAATTGCTTATTTGGGCAAAAAGTTAAAATATAAATGAAAAAATGGAAAACAAACTAAATTCTGTACATAGCCATAAAAGACTAATGGGATGACTGAGTAAACAAATTATGGCACATCTTTATGAGATTACTATGCAAACATCTGAGGTAAATCAATAATTTTAACACATGTACAGTAAGGGACAACACTTCAATGAGGAGTTAATGCCTACACAGGGGTAAAGAGGATGGTGGTGTAGAGGATAAAGGTGACAGTGTTTTGATTACATTACTTAATATTCAGTACCTATATAACCTTTCACCACTTACACTACCTACTGCATCCCTAGTGTATGCATATATGCAGTGGGTATAACACATACCTGCTGTTTTAATGAGCGACAATGTTCTAATCAAATAAAAGAATGCTAATTTCGATTTACGGTAACATGAGGACATGGTATATAGAGTGGAAATTAAACAATTATCATTGTGTGCTCTCTACATAAGTTTACATGTGAAAACATACAGAGAAATAAATGCATGCATATGTATTTTATAAGCATAGGTCTGAAAGGAAAGAGACATAAAAATATAGATGGTGGTGGTTACAAATTGGAGGAGTCATAAGGTAGATGAATGTCCTTCATTATGTAACTTTTGTCCAGGTATAATTTGAACTTTTATCAACAAAAATTCTTCCTTCACAAATTAGAAAGTTAACACAGCAAAATAATTATGTGTCAGTTCAGTTCAGTGGCTCAGTCGTGTCCGACTCTTTGCGACCCCATGAATCGCAGCACGCCAGGCCTCCCTGTCCATCACCAACTCCTGGAGTTCAGGGAGACTCACGTCCATCGAGTCCGTGATACCATCCAGCCATCTCATCCTTGGTCGTCCCCTTCTCCTCCTGTCTCCAATCCCTCCCAGCATCAGAGTCTTTTCCAATGAGTCAACTCTACGTGTGAGGTGGCCAAAGTGCACAGTTATGAATATTCCATATAGGAAAAGTATAGAGTTATCAAAAAAAAGAGTTGAACCAGCTCTACTATTAGGAATTTCATGTTACTGGGATTTTTCTGCTTTTCCTTTATCTTTTTACATGTCATTCTGTAATAATTTTTAGACTACAGGATACCAAAGAGGTAAATTCTGAGTAACTTACAATGCACAGGAAGGAAAAGATACCTACTCTTTTGTGTAGTACACTGTAGAAGTGATTTCTGAAACTGAGATGCAAAAGCTTTAGCTAGGATATATCACAGAAGGAACAAAGTTGGGGTGTATGTGCAACAAAACTCCCCTACCAAGGATGAACTTGTGCCATTAGCAGTGAAAACGTGGAGTCCTAACCACTGGACCATCATTAAATTCCCAAAATTCTTAAACTGAGTAGGTCCAAGGTGAGATTGAAGGGTATTGTGTAAGAGGAGCTGTATATGGAAGAGGTTCAAGAGGAAAAGTCCAAGAGCGGTTTTGAAATTCATACAACAAAATGCAAATTGTTATGTGTGTGTATGTTTAGTAACTCAGTTGTGCCCGACTCTTTTTGACTCCATGGCCTGTAGCCCATCACACACCCCTGGCCATGGAATTTTCCAGAAAAGGATACTGGACCCTGCTGTCATTTGCTCCTCCAGGGGATCTTCCCACCCCAGGGATCAAGCCCCTGTCTCTTGTGTCTCCTTCACTGGCAAGCTGTGCATCATTAAATTATTAAAATTTAAAAGGCTGGGAGTAAAATTACAAAAGTTTAAAATTGGAAGCAAAGCAAAGTTTGCAATAATTACAGAATTCTTAAGACGTGTGAAAACGTAAAATACCAGCCTCCTAGCTTCCCAAAGCCACCACCCCCAACCTCCAGAGCTATTTGGGTGGATGGAAAAGTCTGCAAAACACTAAAATAAGCAATCAGTATCCAAACCTAAATTTTTGAAGAAATCCTGACTACTTAAACTAAAGCACCAACATTTAAAAGGAATATCATAGATATTTACCGACTTCATATAAATATAAAAAGCGATGGATGTTAAAAGCACACTAACATTTTCCTGAAAAAGTCAGAATCTATATATGCTGAAAATCAGGTATCAAAATCTAGGGATCCAAACTCCCCAGAAGAAACCTCCCGACCGGCTAACTAGCCATATCTACTAGCGCATATTATACTTGAGCTCCGCGGCGCAAAAAGACCCATGGGAAATTCGCAGCGAGCGTCTAAAGCGTGGACGGACCGGCAGAGGGCCAAGTGACGGATGCCAGCGGCAGACAAAACACTTCACTTAGTTTCATCAGACACTACAGAACAGACGCAATTAGAATTATTCTTTGCGGGTCGCCGTCGTCCGGGTTAGTCACGTGAGCGCTCCGCTACGCCCAGCAGGACGGCCTTCCTGATCCAGGCTCTTTGGTGGCCGTGCTTTGCCCGGGTCGCTGACAGAGGAGGGTGTCCCGGCCGGGAGGGGGCCAGTGTCCAGAGACCCGGAGGGTCGTGTAGTGTCCACTTTGCGCTCCTCAAAAGTGAAGGGGAAAATTTCCGCGATGCTCTTTTCCCGGAAGAACCCCCCGCCCCCCACTATCAATTCCCGCATCCTCGCTGTTTTTCAGCATGGTATACAATAAGTGTGTCTGCGTGCGTTCTGAGTCGTGTCCAACTCTTAACAACCCCACTGACTGTAGCCCGCCAGGCTCCATACAAGTGTGAAATATCGTAAAATAAATTCCCTTTACCATTGCTTACATTACAGTGCACTTCAGGTCGTTTTGTAAAGAAAATTTTATAGCTGATAGATTCTGTAGATGCATTCTACAGGCTGACTGAAAAGTTGAATTTAAAATGTTGAGAGAACAGGTTCCAAAGTAACACATGCCTTAAGATATTTAGGCAAATATACCGAATCAACAAAACCACAGCAAAAAAATACTCTAAAATGTTTAAAAAGAAAACCACCACCACCACCAAAAAACACTTTCACACTTTTCAGGGTATTCCTGTTCCCATCTTTCACTGAATATATTTTTTTATATATAACTTGGCTTAATAAAAATGAACTTTAAATATACATTTGTACTGAAGTATATTTGATTTACAATGTGGTGTTATTTTCAGATGTAAAGCGATTCAATTATACACATAATTTTCCATTATAGGTTATTATAAGATGTCCTTGTTTATCAGTTATGTGTTGTTCATCTAAAAATTATCTTTTATTTAAGAGTGACAAATTTACAGTGGATAGATAATTAAAAGATTTTAGCATTCATTCATTAAATAACATTAGATTCTTTGGCAATACATATAAATAATCCAAAAGTGCCCTAAATGTATTTTTTGAAAGAAAAAACAATAGTAAAATGTTCTGCTAATATAGATGTTCACCTGAAATTGAAGGATAATCAGGAAAGGGTTCAGTTCAGTTCAGTTCAGTCGCTCAGTCGTGTCCGACTCTTTGCAACCCCATGAATCACAGCACGTCAGGCCTCTCTGTCATCACCAATTCCTAGAGTTCACTCAGACTCACGTCCATCGGAGTCCGTGATGCCATCCAGCCATCTCATCTTCTGTCGTCCACTTCTCCTGCCCCCAATCCCTCCCAGCATGAGAGTCTTTTCCAGTGAGCCAACTCTTCTCATGAGGTGGCCAAAGTACTGGAGTTTCAGCTTTAGCATCATTCCTTCCAAAGAAATCCCAGGACTGATCTCCTTCAGAATGGACTGGTTGGCTCTCCTTGCAGTCCAAGGGACTCTCAAGAGTCTTCTCCAACACCACAGTTCAAAAGCATCAATTCTTCAGCGCTCAGCCTTCTTCACAGTCCAACTCTCATATCCATACATGCCCACAGGAAAAACCATAGCCTTGACTAGATGGACCTCAGTCTGCAAAGTAATGTCTCTGCTTTTGAATACACTATCTAGGTTGGTAATAACTTTTCTTCCAAGGAGTAAGCGTCTTTTAATTTCATGGCTGCAGTTTTCCTTTAAAAACTAGTAATAATATTTACATATAATATGGTAAGATTACAGATAGACAAACATTTGGAAAATGTTTGCTACATGTTACATTCAATGTAATACTCAGATCACAGATTGGCCTAAAATTAATAAGAGGAAACAAAAACAACTTTAAACATGTACTAAGTCATATAGACAGGTTGTTTTTAGAAAAGAAGAAAAATAAAATAAATAAATAGTACAAAATTGTATCCTCCTGCAAAACTAAAGCAACCTAATGATAGGAACCATGTTAACTTGATTGGAGAAAAAAGAAGTTCTCACGTTTTAGAACTGCTTATTTGGTATTTACAAATCTTAAGACAGTGTTTTTTGACCTATTTCTTCTATTAATATATTTACCATAAGTGTGAAATTTATTAAGGCATAGACAAATTAAATATGGACAGATATAGGTAGGGGTTCTCTGATGACTCAGTGGTAAATAATCCGCTGGTTTTGGAAGATCCCCTGGAGAAGGAAATGGCACAACCCACTCCAGTATTCTTGCCTGATAAATCCCACGGACAGAGGAGCCTGGCAGGTTACAGTCTTTTGGGTCACAAAAGAGTTAGACAGGACTTAGCGACTAAAGAACAACAAGATATAGATAAAAAAAATAATATGTTGTAAATTTCCCCACAAATCTGAATGTGTACACAAGTGTAAAATGTAGTATGGAATGGAATAGAGAAATACTGTGTATAGTTAAAGTTTTTTTTTAACTTACCAGCATCTGTAATTTTTATATGTTTATGTTTACCATCTATTATATATTTAAAAAGTATTCTACTACTCTCTTCACTGAAGTTCTTTACCAGTGGTTCGTTGGACTCTGCTCTTTCCAGGACTCTGATCTCTCTCTTCAGAATAAGTATTAACATCTTCAGCCGCTTCTGGGAGCCTGAAACAGAACATCGCTCAGTCGTGTCCGACTCTTTGCGACCCCATGGACTGTAGCCTACCAGGCTCCTCGGTCCATGGAATTTTCCAGGCAATAGTACTGGAGTGGATTGCCATTTCTGGGTTTTAGCAATTTAATTTTATCCTGTTCTCCATACTTCCATTTCTGGATGACAGATGGCGCTACAACTAATTGTTAACACTGACACCCCACACATGAATGAGTTGAATTTGAAAGGTTTACTAGTTTGCCTACTCAAGGTAGTTTACTAGTTTCCCTACTCAGCTAGGGAGTGGCACAAATTTAAACCCTGATTTCACTCAAAATCTCTGTGCTCTTCCCACTAAGCCTTGTCTCCAGTTGCCTCATCCTAGATTTCTGTACTTGGTGATAATAATACAGAATGTCTGCCTTAATGGAAATCTACTGTATAACTCAGGGAACTCAACCTGGAGCTCTGTAACAACCTATAGGGGTGGGAAAGGATGGAAGGTGGGAGGCAGGTTCAAGAGGGAGGCGACATATGTATACCTATGGCTAATTCATATTGACGTACGGCAGAAATCAAACCAATACTGTAAAGCAACCATCAGTAAATTAAAAATAAATACAATTTAAAAAAAATAAAAAATAAAGAGGACAATGGAGTTGTTCTTGGGGATCACAAATTTCCTTTGAGGATGGAATACTGATGTAATTTTTCAGTTAGATTTCAAGGGTTTTAGCAAAAGAATAGTATAGGGCAATCTCTGTGTGTTGAGAAAATGTCTCAAAACAAAGTCTCCAAAGAGTTGTTTCTCCTTATAATCCAATTTTTCCCCCTCTTGGCTCAGCAGTTCTCGAGAACTCCAAAGACCCAAGAACATAAAAAAGAGTGAGTCTCAGGGAAAAAGTTTTTCTGGTACATCTTGGTCAACATTTGCAGGAAAATGTCACACAAAGAATTAGAAAATGTACTAGATAATTGTGAGTAGTAATAAGACAAAAACAAAGCATACATTTTAAAGTAAAGACTTGAAATGAGATGATCAATCATTAATGAAAAAATTGGATTCTGACAAAATATCCTTCAGTTCAGTCACTCAGTCATGTCCGACTCTTTGCGACCCCATGAATCGCAGCATGCCAAGCCTCCCTGTCCATCACTAACTCCTGGAGTTCACTCAAACTCACGTCCATCGAGTTGGGGATGCCATCCAGCCATCTCATCCTATTTTGTCCCCTTTTCCTCCTGCCCCCAATCCCTCCCAGCATCAGAGTCTTTTCCAATGAGTCAACTCTTCGCATGAGGTGGCCAAGTACTGGAGTTTCAGCTTTAGCATCATTCCTTCCAAAGAACACCCAGGACTGATCTCCTTCAGAATGGACTGGTTGGATCTCCTTGCAGTCCAAGGGACTTGCAAGAGTCTTCTCCAACACCACAGTTCAAAAGCATCAATTATTTGGCACTCAGCCTTCTTCACAGTCCAACTCTCACATCCATACATGACCACAGGAAAAACCATAGCCTCGACTAGACGGACCTTTGTTGGCAAAGTAATGTCTCTGCTTTTCAATATGCTGTCTAGGTTGGTCATAACTTTCCTTCCAAGGAGTAAGTGTCTTTTAATTTCATTGCTGCAGTCACCATCTGCAGTGATTTTGGAGCCCCCCAAAATAAAGTCTGACACTGTTTCCCCATCTATTTCCCATGAAGTGATGGGACTAGATGCAATGATCTTCATTTTCTGAATGTTAAGCTTTAAGCCAACTTTTTTCACTCTCTACTTTCACTTTCATCAAGAGGCTTTTTAGTTCCTCTTCACTTTCTGCCATAAGGGTTGTGTCATTTGCATATCTGAGTTTATTGATATTTCTCCTGGCAATCTTGATTCCAGCTTGTGTGTCTTCCAGCCCAGTGTTTCTCATGATAGCCTCACAATTTTTAAACTATGAAAAATATCTTGCATAAGCTACTTAGTTTTAGAATCTTTCCAGGGTTATGGTTATATGGAAGCCTGAGCCTTGTGATTGTACTCATGCGTTTCTCACTTCTGGATGACCCACAAGAACTGGCGAAAAAGAATGATAAAAAAATTATAAAGCTGAGTCTGACCTATGTATATAAATAGGATACTTCAAATCAAAGAAGCAAGAACTAAAGAGTCTATTTTTGAAGAAAAATAATGTTGGAGTAAGGAAACACTTGGAAAAAAATGGGAACATATCAAAGGGTATAGAAGTCAGCTTGAATGAGGCAGATGTGGAAAAATATGTGCATCAAAATAAATAAAGCAGGATTCAGTTATATCCCTTAACATAAAAAGCTACGAATCCAATCCCTTTCAGTGTGGCTAAAAATAATAAAAATTCATGAGTCCAGACTTACATACATAAATAACTTAATAAATTAACACATGAGTAAATAAGATACATATTTCATGTGGAATAACCCTGACTCATTTATGTAGATATCCGCCCCTCCCCACAAACCAATAGAACATACCTCCTCACTTCTTAAGTGTAAGAAACTCATAGTGACATACTTCAAAAAAGTGAAATATAAAAAGGAGGAAAAGGAATAAATTTACTGTGGAAAAAGTTGACAAACATTACCTCAGGGTTTCAAGTGCTGAGTCAGACTGATAGAATGATGATAGAATTGATGCAATGGAAATAATGCTTTTTCTTGGTGATTCTTCTCCCCCAAACTTAAAGACATGTCTAATTATGAGAAAAACATCAAATAAAGCACAATTGAAGGACACTTCACAATATAGTTGCCTGGTAGTCCTCAAAAGTGTGAAAATCACTAAAATCAAGGACATGTTGAGAAAGTTTCACAGTCTAGAGGAGCCTAAGGGGACTTGGTAAATAATGTGGTAATGTGGTTTCCTGGGAAAGATAACACGCATTAAGTTAACATTAAGGACTGAGTATAGTATGACTTTTAATTAATAATAATGTATCAATATTGGTATATGAATTATAATAAATATATTTATGCAAAATGTTAAATATAGGGGACCTGGGTATCAGAATCTCTGTAGGATCCCTGAATAAGAATGGAGGTGCTGTCTGTACTATCTTCAAAGTTTTTCTGTAAACTTAGAACTGTTTTTTAAAAGAAACAAAGGTAACAATGGATTTGAACCCAGTGAGTAAAAGGAGAATCCATGAATCCATACTGATAAAAACTGAATGACTGATTGAGGGTGAAAGGAAAACTCTTCCTGACATTAGGATACCAACTAATAGCTAAAGAAAGAATGATAAGAAGGAATTAGAAAATCATCAATTTGTGCTAAAACAGTGAGTAAAAGTATGATTAGGAACAGACTGTTTACATTGTCTCATAGGTTTTTTTTATTAATTAAAAAGATCAATTGCTAATCATGGAGAAACCATCCATTTGAACCACAGTGATCAAAGTTGTCATCAACAATATTGGTATGTACCAACATTATATATCTCCTGAAATAAAGCTTTGAGAAGGACCCAACATCCATTCAGTAACATCCTTGCTAAAAATGCACACTATATATTGAACCACAGGGAAACACCAGACAACACTAATTAAATGGTATTTTACAAAACAGTTGAGCCATACACTTCAAAAGCATAAAAATCAAGAATCTCAAAGAAACATTGAAGAATTACTCTAAATAAGATAACTAAAAGCATAAAAATTAAATGTAGATGCTCCTTTTGTATATCAACTGTACTTCAATAATAAAAATAGATTGTAGACTAGATAATGGCATTCAATCAATCTTAACTTTCCTGAGTTGTGGTTGTATAAAAAAAGTCAGTGCTATTGGAAATGAACTCCAAAGTATAACTGTTTGTCTTATCTAACTTATTTTCAAATGGTTTGGAAATAAATTTCTTGTGTCTGTGCACGTGTGTGTGGTGCATGGGTATGTCTACATCTGGCCATGTCTATACAGAGAGTGATAATAATGATAAATCAAATAGTGGCAAAATGTAAACAAACATGATGAATCTGGTTAGTTAATGTAGGAGTCCCTTGTCCTATTCTTGCAACTTTCTTTAACTATATAATTATAGCACAAATAAAACTTTATCAAAATTTCTTGGTAAGATTTATTATGTCATCTCTCACAATTGTTCAAATTAACATAGAATGACTACCTAAAATCAGTTGAAGATATCTATCAACCAGAAAGAATTACTTGTAGCAAGCTTGATTGACAAAAATTTGGCCTCTAGAATGTGTAAATGTCTTCCAAAATGTTGAAGATTAGGCACATCTACCCAATGGGGAAAATGAGCAATTTCTATCTGACAGGAGATTCACAAAGGGTAATTAAAATGAATTACAAAAAAAATGACAAGATGCTTAATCTCATGTAGAAAATAGGAAAATTAAAATATACTATTTTCACCTATTGAAGTGAAAATTTACAAACGTTACTTTATACGGTGTGGTCAAAGAAGTAGAGAAACAAGAATTCTTTATATTGGTACTGGTAGTACAAATGTGTGAAGTTTTAATATTGCATATAATGGCTATGTTTAACTATTTAGAAAAGGAAGGATTAGATGAAATTCTGGAATAAAAATAAAAAGAAACAAGGAAGTAAGATGAAATATCCATTTATCTATATAATGAGTACTTTCATTTTCTAATTATTTCCATGCATTTTAAGATAGCTTTTGCTCCATAAAATCATAAATTTATGAAGATAATATGCAAGAATATGGAAACAATGCCAACATGGATAATAAAGTTACCACTGTCATTAACTGGTATGCCTGACTAATTCCTCTTATATCATCTGATGAAATATTTGTGACATGAAAGACTACTCCAAATAGAATGTTATAAAATGTTCTCAGAATATATTAGAATATATTAATAAGCAAGTTCTGATTTTCAACCCAATGGGATAAATAATTAAAGATTTTCTTCTCTTTGCTTCACTATACCTATTTCAAAAAAAAGAAAATATTTTGAAGGTCATCATATTATTCATGGTTTCCCACTCTAAACATAGATATCTACCTCAGGTTCTTGATGTTGGCACTTATAGCTGGACATATCCATCTACAAACTGCATCCCCAGAGCTCTGGCCAGGACAGGAATAGAGCCTGGCATGTTTTTTTAAAGCCATATAAATGCACTGGAGATTATCATGTGCCCTCTAACTGCCATGAATCATGGATAGATGCTGTGTTTATTTTCCATGTGGTCGGTAATATTCAGAGTGATTTTGAGGTAGGAAATTTAAAATTATCTGTCCTACATAGAGAAGGCTATAGAATAATGAGCAATAATGAGTCATTTTATAGAACTTAACAATTCACATCTGAGCCTTCATCCTACCCTGGGTAGATTTTTCTCCTCACTCCATCAAAACAAACTTTCCAAGGTTGTTGTACTCCATGCTGTCAAATCTGGTGGACACTTCCCACTGTTCATCTTATCCAACCATTCATCAGATTGAAGGGTTCATGAGCTTTCTTTTTCTAAATATCTTTCTCTCTGTTTCTGGGCCTCCGTTCTCCTTCTTGTCCACTGAACCCTCTGACTGGTATAACTCAGTCACGTTTATTGGTTCCCTCTCCTGTGTTCTTGACTCCCAAATGTTGAAGTACTTAAGCCATGGTCCTAACACTTCTATATTATCCACTTTCTCATGTGAAAAAAATGGCTACAATAAATTCCATTCCCTGTATCCAAATCACTGGGTAGCCTCTGGCCATACTGAATCTGGGTTGGGCTATATGTACTGCTTTTGCCAACAGGATAACTGCAAATGTGAGACAGCCAGAGATGCATAAAAGTATTTGCACACAGGTCTGCCTTTCTCTTGCATACTTAAATATCCTGTAACTATGAGGAAGGCTGATCAATGATGAAAGACAAATCACTAAATCATAACTGTCGCCTAACCTGCCACCAAGTCAACCTCTACATCTGTAAGTGAGGCCATCCTAGAATATCCAGCCTCAGCTGAGCTGACTCAAATCAGAACATGAAGCTCTCTCTCTCTCACACACACACACACACACACACACACACACACACACACAGTCAAGAAATAATAAATATTATTGTTTAAGGCCTCAAATTTGAGGGGATATTGTGATACACAATTAAGTTAACTGATCCATAAATAGGTTTTCAGAAGTGCGGTGATGCTATAAACTAAAATATAAAGCATCTGGTCAAAAAAGCCAAACAACCTGATTAAAACATGGATAAGCTGAAGGACATTTTTCCAAAAAGATATAAAGGTAGCCAATAGACAAATAAAAAGGTGTTCAACATCACTAATTATTAGCTAAGGGCAAATCAAAACTACTAAGAGGTATCACCTCTCACCTGTCAGAATGGCTATTGTCAAAAATGCAAGAAAGTACAGAAGATGATGTAGAGAAAAGAAAACACGTGCAATGTTGATGGAAATGTAAATTGATACAGCTAAAGAATTCAGAATAGAGCTATCATATGATCTAGCTGTTCTACTTTTGAATGGAAATTCAAGAATATGAAAACATTAATTTGAAAAGACATATACTCCCCAAGAACGCATATGCTGTGTTTATCACAGCATCATTTATAGCCAAGATGGGCAAATATGGAAATAACCTAAGTACTCAAGAAATGATGAATGAATGAAGAGGTGATGGATGTGATGTATGCACATATATACATTTATATATATATATGTAAGCAGTGGGATACAGAAGCTTCCTTGGTGGCTCAGATGGTAAAGCATCTGCCTGCAATGCGGGAGATCTGGGTTTGATCCCTGGGTTGGGAAGATCTCCTGGAGAAGGAAATGGCAATCCGCTCCAGTATTCTTGCCTGGAGAATCCCAGAGACGGAGGAGCCTGGTAGGCTACAGTCCATGGGGTCACAAAGAGTCAGACACCACTGAGTGACTCCACTTCAGTGGAATACTACTCAGTCATAAAAAGATGAAATCTTGCCATATGGGACAATATGGATGGATCCTTAGAGTATCATATTACATGAGTTGCCAGATGAATAGATAAATATGATAATATTTCACTCGTAATACAAACCAACCAAACAAAATACCCACAAAATAAATGAATAAACCAAAGATGAATAGAAGAGGAGAACATCACCCCAGAAACCCAGAGGGTACTTGAGCTCACTGTCCTGTCTGTTCACCAGAGAGTGGACAGCATATTATGGAGAAAGACTCTAATGAGTGGAGGTGAGAACCTCAGGGAAAAGTGCAGTCAGATTCAAGTTCCATGTAAGCAAGGAGCATGTCTTTATCATGATGATCTTTTGTACTGACGTGTGCCCTGACGTGCAAACAAGAGGCTGCCTCAAAATCATGCTAACATGAGGACACAGGCATGGAAACAAAACAAAGGAGCACAACAGCACAAACACAACACCCATGCTTTGGAAGACCCCTCTGAGCACATAAGACCACTGCATTTCTTCTCACCTACAGATAGCCATTGGCAAAAGCTTACATACAGATAAATCTGAACAAGAGACAACATGAGTAACTTTTATTCTCTGGGGAAGAAAAGCTTCTAGTTCTCATTCTTGCAAGAAGAGTATAAAAAGTTTTGAGGCCCAGTTTGAGAAGTATGACTTTTCACATTACTGCTTTCACACAAATTCAGTGCGTAAGAAGTTTTTATAGCCTCTCAACCTCATAAACTCAACCCTTTTCACATTATTGCTTATTTCTATCTTTAGTCATAGATTCCCCCTCCATCCAACCATAAAGTTTGGACAGGCAATTGGTGGGAAAATTCAGACAAAAATGTGTTATACTGAATTTAAGCACACTTCTTTAGCTAAATGACCAGAAAATGGGTTTACACCATCAGTAGTTTGTTGGGAGAAATTAGTAGTCTGTAACAGACCTTAAAAATAAACATTCCTCCTCAAAAGCTTCCCCTCAAATCCTCAGTTATGACACAGTCATAGCGGACACAGGGCTCAGTGACGGAGCCATACTGCACACATTACTCAGGCATCAGAAAGACCAATTTTTGTTCAGGATTTGTTAGCCTCTCCCCTCCCTCCTCCCCTTTTCATCCCAGAATCAGCAGACAACTGTTTCATTCCAGCAGGCAGGCAATGGCGGCTTTTCCAGGTTAGATTCTGGAAACCAGTTTTATTTTTATTTTTATTTTTTAATTTATTTATTTTTTAAATTACAGTACTGTATTTGTTTTGCCATACATTGACATGAATCAGCCATAGGTGAACACAATCTCCCAATGCCGAAGCCCCCTCCCCACCTCCCACCCCACATCCTCTACCTGAATCATCCTGTGCATCAGCCCCATGCATCCTGCATCCTACATTGAACATAGATTGGAAACCAGTTTTAGATACAGTTAAAAGTTTCTATCCTTGGGCTGTTTCTATGACAAGTTCACAGCACCCTGACCTAGATTTTACTTTAGGACATGTATTAAAGTCAAGAGGAGGCCTTTTGAATATCTGTGCACCCACTCCTGTAGTTTCAGCTTGATCGACTGAGCTGCCCTGAGAATCTAGGTTTCTAACAAGTTTGCAGCAATTGCGATGCTGTTCTGCAGAACACACTTTGGGGACTGCCATGTAATCAGGAATGGCCAAAGTGAGAGTTTGGCTCATCGGAAGTGGGGCTCAGATGTTGAGGTGAGAATTACTTGGACCTCATCACGTGTCCGACTCTTTGCGACCCCGTGGACTGTAACCTACTAGGCTTCTCCGTCCATGGGATTCTCCAGGCAAGAATACTGGAGTGGATTGCCATTACCTTCTCCAGGGGATCTTCCCAACCCAGGGGTCAAACCTGGGTCTCTCGCATTGGAGGCAGACGCTTTAACCTCTGAGCCACCAGGGAAGCCCCATCACCTCCAGTTTGTCAGTCTGCCTAAATTTCCTTCATGCAGTTGCTCTCTTTACAAAATTAAGGTTTACTTGACTCTAATCCTACTCTAGTGACCCACACAGCTAATCTTCCAGACCTAACACCGCAATTATAGGTTGTCAGAGAACAGAAAGGCATAGTGCTTGCACAGTTCAGCTGCGGACTACTGTTGCAGTACAATGCCACAAAACGAACACTTGGGGCTGTAAGCTCCAGCAGAGGCGAGGTGCAGGAAGAGAGAATGACGAACAATCTCTCACAATACCCCCGCCCGCCCAGCTCTAGAGCTTTCTGGAAGATGCCAAACTGGCGCAGCCGCACAGCAGGCTCCGCAATGCTGTTAAGTGCAGTGCGCAAGCGCCAGGCAGCCCCTTCCCCATGGAAACCGTTCCTGCAGTGTATTAAGAGTGCGCATGCGCCTGACATCCCCTTGATGTAAACCCCAGACTCCTGCAGTGCGGTGAAAAGAGTGCGCAGGAGCTGGGAGGACCGCTCCTTCACAAGACTGCTAGCTGGTCTCCACGCCATCCCTTCCCACCTCCCCTTCAAGTGATTGACACTAGATGTGGCCTAAGAGATGAAGGGCCGCAGAATGGTGGTCCTAGGAGACCAGTTCCAAATACAGATGCGCCACAAACATTATATGTTACTGCGACATAACCTGAACACCTGACCGTGTCCCTGAACGGACAGAGTTTAGAATGGAGAAGCGAGCTAACAGTGGGCTGAGGTTAGATTAATGAAATCAGAGTGCTCTGAGAGAGTGCTCTGAGATTGCAATGTTCATTTCATTCTGGCTTCAAAATTCTTCACCTTTGCACCCTTAAGATGGCCTGTTAGGAGCCTTCTTACTTCATCTTCATAAATCATCATCATTGTCAGTATTTTTAACCTGTACACACCTACATCAATGAGGCCCAGAGCTTCTAAATTTCGCTATGTCACAGGTACAGGAAGTCAGGATAGTAGCAGAAACTAGGACATAGATACTCTGTGGTCCTGTTGAGGAGAGGAATCAGTTTGGAACCAGAGATCTGGACCAGGCAAAGGAGAGGTAAAGATAACGACTCATCCTATGTATGCCCTCCACTTTTCACCTTGCCCTTTGTTTTCAGGCTAAGAACCACATTTCCCCAATAGGCTCATGTTTAAACATTCTGATTTCATACTGGCCACATTATAGACCAGCAGCATCCTGCCACAGAGTCCCAGCTAAATAAGATTTCTTTGGGCGGCAGAGGTCTGGGCTAGCACAGCAAAGTGGTTTCTTACATTAGTTCAACAATTTCTAAGGCATAGCATTTTTTTCTGACTAGTTTCAGAAAACTTCTGCAGATGACCCCTCAACTCTACCAGGGGATAACCTCCTGTTACATCTGACACAACAGCAGGAGGACAGAGCATGACGTGTAGGTGAAACCTGGTTAGCATCCATTAATCTCTCACCTAGGTGACTGTCATAGTCTCTAAACTTGTTTTTCTGTTTCTCTTCTTGTCCCTCACCTCGCCAATAGTACTGCACATAGCACTGCAGAATGAGTCAGACTGTGACTCGTGTCTGTTCAAACCCCTGCAATGGCTGTTTACTGCAGTGTTTGGAACCCGAGTCCGCGGCAATGCACTGAACTATGTGAATGGCTGTGAAGACTCCTTGCCTTCGGCTGCACATCGGCCACACTGCCCACCCCCACTCCCCCCACCTTGCCATTCCACTGACAAATGAGCTCCTCTGTAAGGCCTTTGCTCTCTGACTTGAATAACCCCCATTCTGCTCCTGCTCAATTAACTGTTTCCTTTCCTTCTGCTTTTCGCTTAAAATTAACAGCCGGGTCCTTTCCCAACAACCGTATGCACTTCTGAAAACTTCCCTCCTCCAAACAACCCTCTCTAGTCACCATGATACATTTGTCTTTTTGCCCACTGTCCTCTCCTTACCTACTAGATAATTTAATGTATATTAGTTATAAATATGTAACGTAAATTATGATTCTAAGCTTATAAAAATGAGGGTTTTGTTTGGTACACTAGAATATTTCAAGGCTATAAGATAGTACTCAATATACAATAGGGTCCAAAATATTTATTAAATAAATTAATATTTAGGTCTCAGGAATAAGACAAAAATGAAATGACAATTTAGGAACCGTGAGTTGAGTGGGAGAAATGAGTAAGTAGCAAAACGGAAAAAAAAAAAAAAAGTGGCATAGAAAAATTCTTAAGGTCGTAAACAGACTTCTCAAACCTTTTTTTTTTTTTTAGTTGTGAGCAGAGAGGATCATGCCAACGCAATGAAGCCTTATAAAGAAGCAAGAAGCACATCCATGCACCAGAAAGACAGCTCCAGAACAGGGAGGTGTACTCTTACAGCTTGTCCTCCTGCATAGTAAGCCGTTTCACATGATTCTCACCATACTGGCTTCCCTGGAACAAAATGTGTACACAATTTGGCATGAAACTTGTTTTCCCTGAAAGGCTTCAGTTTCACAATGAGTAGTCTCACTTTGAATATTTTGGTCTCTATGCGTCTCAATTACATAGTCTGTCTTCAGAAGTTCAATCCTGTCCCACAGCCAGGGATAGTTTCGAGAGATTAGCTGCAGAGAATAAAAGACTGGCAGCCGTCATCATTTCCTGTTTAAGATCAGGGAGTGGCTACCCTGGAGCTTCTGTTCCACTCATGTGACCTCAGGGAAGCTTCTTTTGTTTTGTTTTTTAATATTTTGCAAAATGTGAAATATATCCACATTTAGATATAACCGTCTTATTTTTTTCTATGAAAAGGTTAAAATTAAAAAGAACAAGAATATCCACTGTGTTGTAGTGGAAAAAATTAGCAATGATCTAATTATCTATAAATAGATGGTTGATAACAAAATAAGGTCCATTTGATATTGTACATTATACAACTGATAAAAAGGATGGAAGAGTATTATATATGTAAAATGGAAAAATGATCTGATAGTTGTAAAACCAGAATGATTTAAAAAATAAGTTAAAAGCAGCATTTGTAATTATTCTGGCATTTTTGAATGTATTTGTATAGGCATTGACCACTTTGTAGATGTTAGTTTGTAACAGTGGTTACATTTATTAAATGTAGCAGGGGACTTGGGCATTGGTAGTTCTAGACTGTTAATTTTTTTTTTAAATTAAATCCCTGCTGCATTGACCTCCATCACTGTCTCCTCAGTCCCTTCTCAGTACCCTTTATGAGTCTTCTGACACTCTCCCCTCGGGTGAGCACTTTTTGCCCCCTTGTGCAGTTCTTGTGTGTTTTTAGAAAGCATTTTGACTCTTACCCAGTTTTTAATGCCAGATGGCGCTGTAAACTGGTTGGTAAATTCTATCCCAAGCAAAGATATCTCAAATGGGAACGAGGATCATTTTAGAGCAGCAAATTCAGAGGTGTTTGGCTTTCACCCCTCTCCATCATGGGAAGGATGGTGGTGCCCTTGTTCACAGGCAGATTTTTAAAGATTCTGTTGAGGGGGAGGATTGGGCATCCTCTTGGGGCTGAAAAAATCTGCCAGGCATAGGATCCTACCCATCAAACACATACGTGGGGACAGAGTAAGTTAGAATCTACAGAAATAGCATGAAGGGCAAGCCCAGGAGAGGTTTACCGACAAATTTTCCTTCAAGAAACAAATACACAAACAACCCCTCCATAAAAACAACAAGTAATGAAACAAAAAAGGCTCTTGAATTAATAGCTTTTAAATGACAAGAATGATGAATTTAAAAAATGTCCCCTCCAATTTTAATTATCCTGGATTTTTCTATTTCTATATATGGAAAAAATCTGCCTTAAGTGGTTTGGGGGAAGAACTTTTGACCGCTGGTACCTGTAAAGGCCTCAGTTTAGAATTTTTCTAGTTAATTACTTCTGGAAAAACCATAAATACAAATGATGATTAACAGGAAAACAGTTTAAATTTGTGTTTAAGTGTACAAAGAAACATTTAAACTAGTTAGAACATACCAAACTGGATAAAATTGAAACACTAAAAATATTTTGCTACAACATTTGGACTTCATACACTTTGGGAAAAAATGTAGCTAAATGAATATCTTAAATAGTTTATGAAAAAAAAAGTCCTAGTGGTCAGAAACCAGCAGAAGGTAATGTAAAAGAGGTGAAAAGATAAACAATAGCCTCAGAGGAGATATGTGCAACTTTCCTAAAAGATAATTAAAAAGACCTCTATAAACTAGTAAGAGAAAAACTGAAAAGGCAGTGGGAAAGTGGGCAAATTACAAGAAAATTCAAATCATAGCAACATGGAATAGAATTAAGTGTATTTATTGGCCGTTTTTTTCCCCCCTACATTTCTATTCTAAGATAATGTACCCAAACATAAGTGTCTTCCCTGAAGTCAGCAGTGAATATTTTCCAGGGATCATGGTCACAGGTAAGTTGAAATTCTGGAAGCAAATAATGATAACTGAAAATAATGATAACTAAAAATAAGCAAATAATTTTATTTTCTAAATATTTCATTATTTTGTGTGATTTTGAAGTTTTTTTTTCAGCTAGAAAGCTTGACTCATTTTCATTTACTTGTCATCTTTAACATATTTGAACTTTGTTTACTAATATTAATTTTTAAAATTTCTATCTTAACCTCTTTTCCTTTTTTAAAAATAATTATTTTTTATTGAAGGATAATTGCTTTATAGAATTTTGTTGTTTTCTGTCAAACCTAAACATGAATCTACCATAGGTATACATATATCCCCTCCTTTTCGAACCTCCATCGCTTCTCCCTCCCCATTCCACCCCTCTAGGTTTATACAGAGCCCCTGTTCGAGTTTCCTGAGCAACTGGAGGATAATTGCTTCACAATATTGGTTTGATTTTTGCCATAAATCTACTTGATTTAGCCACAGGTGTACATATGACCCCTCCATCTTTTTTATTTTTTTCAAAATTATTTTTAATTACTTTACAGAATTTTATTTTCTGTCAAATATGAAACATGAATCAGACATACCTACCTTTTGAATAATGCTCCCAACCCCATTCCTGTAGTTTGATACAGAGCCCCTGTTTGTTTCCTGAGCCACAGAGCAAATTCCCATTGGCTACCGATTTTACACATGGTAATGTAAGTTTCCACATTACTCTCTCCAGACATCTCACCCTCTCCTCCCCTCTCCCCATGTCCATAAGCATATTCTCTATGTCTGTTTCACCATTATTGCCCTATAAATTCTTCAGTGTCATTTTCCTAGATTGTGTATATATGCATTAGTATAAAATATTTATATTTCTCTTTCTGACTTGCTTCACTCGGTATAATAGGTTCTAGGTTCATCCACCTCATTAGAACTGACTCAAATGTGTTCCTTTTCAGGGGTGAGTAATACTCCATTGTGTATATACACCACTACTTCTTTATCCATTCATCTGTTGATGGACATCTAGGTTGCTTCCATGTTCTACCTAATGTAAATAGTGCTGCAATGAAAATTGGGATACATGTGTCTCTTTCAATTTTGGTTTCATCAAGTATATGCCTAGGGAGTGAGATTGCTGGGTCATATAGTGGTTTTATTCCTGGTATTTTAAGGACTCTCCATACTGTCTTCCATAGTGGTTGTATCAATTTACATTCACACCAACAGTGCAAGAGTGTTCCCTTTTCTCTACACTCTCTTCAGCATTTATTATGTGTAGACTTTTTGATGATGGACATTCTGACAAGTGTGAGGTGATATCTCACTGTAGTTTTATTTGAATTTCTCTAAATAAGCGATGTTGAGCATTTTTTCATGTGTTTTTTAGTCATCCATATGTCTTCTTTGGAGAAATGTCTGTTTAAGTCTTTTCCCCACTTTTTGATTGGGTTGTTTTTCTAGTATTGAGTTGCATGAGCTGCTTATATATTTTAGAAATTAATCCTTTGAAGTTGCTTCCTTTGCTATTATTTTCTCACACTCTGAGGGTTGTTGTTTCACATTACTTATAGTTTCTTTTACTGTGTAAAAGCTTTTAAGTTTAATCATGTCACACTTATTTACTTTCTTTTTATTTCGATTGCATTAGGAGTTGGGTCATAGAGGATTTTGCTTTGATTTTTGTCATTGAGTATTCTGCCTATGTTTTCTTTAAGAGTTTCATTCTTTTACATGTAGCTATCCAGTTTTCCCAGCACCATTTGTTGCAGAAGCTGTCTTTGCCCTATTGTATATTCTTGCCTCTTTTGTCAAAAATAAGATGCCCATAGGCACATGAGTTTATCTCTGGGCTTTCTACCTTGTTCCATTGGTCTATATTTCTGTCTCTGTGCCAGTGCCATACCTTTACTTTCTTCTTCTTCTTCTTCTTCTTTTTTTTTTTTTACTGCTATCCATTATATATTTTTATTTTTTAATATAAATTTATTTATTTTAATTGGAGGATAATTACTTTACAATATTGTAGTAGTTTTGCCATACATCAACATGAATCAGCCACAGGTATACATGTGTTCCCCATCCCGAACCCTCCTTCCTCCTCTCTCCTCATATCTTCCCTCTGGTTCATCTCAGTGCACCAGCCCCAAGCATCCAGTATCATGCATCAAACCAGGACTGGCGATTCATTTCTTACTTGATATTATAAATGTTTCAATGCCATTCCTGCAAATCATCCCACCCTCTCCCTCTCCCATAGAGTCCAAAAGACTGTTCACTACATCTGTGTCTCTTTTGCTGTCTCACATACAGGGTTATTGTCACCATCTTTCTAAATTCCATATATATGCATTAGTATACTGTACTGGTGTTTTTCTTTCTGGTTTACTTCACTCTGTATAATCAGCTCCAGTTTTATCCACCTCATTAGAATTGATTCAAATGCATTCTTTTAATGGCTGAGTAATACTCCATTGTGTATATGTTCCACAGCTTTCTTATCCATTCATCTGCTGATGGACATCTAGGTTGCTTCCATGTCCTGGCTATTATAAACAGTGCTGCAGTGAACATTGGGGTACATGTGTCTCTTTCAATTCTGGTTTCCTCAGTGTGTATGCCCAGCAGTGGGATTGCTGGGTCAAAAGGTAGTTCTATTTCCAGTTTTTTAAGGAATCTCCACACTGTTTTCCATAGTGGCTGTACTAGTTTTCATTCCCACCAACAGTGTAAGAGGGTTCCCTTTTCTCTACACCCTCTCCAGCATTTATTGCTTGTAGACATTTGGATCGCAGCCATTCTGACTGGTGTGAAATGGTACCTCATTGTGGTTTTGATTTGCATTTCTCTGATAATGAGTGATGTTGAGCGTCTTTTCATGTGTTTGTTAGCCATCTGTATATCTTCTTTGGAGAAATGTCTATTTTGTTATTTGGCCCATTTTTTTGATTGGGTTGTTTATTTCTCTGGAATTGAGCTGCAGGAGTTGCTTGTATATTTTTGAGATTAGTTGTTTTTCAGTTGCTTCATTTGCTATTATTTTCTCCCATTCTGAAGGCTATCTTTTCACCTAGCTTATAGTTTCTTTTGTTGTGCAAAAGCTTTTAAGTTTAAATAGGTCCCATTTGTTTATTTTTGCTTTTATTTCCAGTATTCTAGGAGGTGGGTCATAGAGGATCCTGCTGTGATGTATGTCAGAGAGTGTTTTGCCTATGTTTTCCTCTAGGAGTTTTGTAGTTTCTGGCCTTACGTTTAGATCTTTAATCCATTTTGAATTTATTTTTGTGTATGGTGTTAGAAAGTGTTCTAGCTAGATTCTTTTACAAGTGGCTGGTCAGTTTTCCCAGCACCACTTGTTAAAGAGATTGTCTTTTATCCATTGTATATTCTTGCCTCCATTGTCTTTTCAAGGCATTGTACTGTAAGATTAAAGTGTTTTATTTTCTGTTTGTTTTTGAATATATTATTTGTGTGAAAAGCATTATAAGCTTACTATAGTACAGTACCATATAGCCAATTGTGTTAATTGGGTTCTAGGCTAATTTTGTTTGACTTACCAATGCATTCTTAGAAATGGAAGTGAAATGAAATGAAAGTGGCTCAGTGTTGTCTGACTTTTTGTGACCTCATGGACTATACAGTCCGTCGAATTCTCAAGGCCAGAATATTCGAGTGGATAGCCTTTCCCTTCTCCAGAGGATCATCCCAACAAAGGGATCAAACCCAAGTCTCTGACATTACAGACAGATTATTTACCAGCTGAGCCATCAGGGAATCCCATAGGAGTTCAGAATGGAACTCATATGTATATGCGGAGTTACTGAAGAAACACTTCTTTGAAAGTTTCTTGAATAATTCTCTGCAATGAGGGTCATGCAAACAATCCTT
This sequence comes from Nanger dama, assembly GCA_917880005.1. Classification (NCBI taxonomy): domain Eukaryota; kingdom Metazoa; phylum Chordata; class Mammalia; order Artiodactyla; family Bovidae; genus Nanger; species Nanger dama. The sequence continues at coordinate 1,038,835 of CAKJTW010000044.1, read as the reverse complement.
TAAGAGTCATAGGACAACAATAAAATCCAAAACATCATGGGAAAAACGGTTTGAATAGTTTTTTTTTAAACTTTAAATTTTTTTAATTGGAGGTTAATTACTTTACAATATTGTATTGGTTTTGCCATACATAAACATGAATCTGCCACAGGTATACATATGTTTCCCATCCTAAACCCTCCTCCCACTTCCCTCCCCATATCATCCTCTGGGTCATCCCAGTGCATCAACCTCAAGCATCCTTTATCCTGCATCAAACCTGGACTGGCGATTCATTTCTTATATGATATTATAAACGTTTCAATGCCATTCTCCCAAATCATCCCACCCTCTCCCTCTCCCTCAGAGTCCAAAAGTCTGTTCTATACATCTGTGTCTCTTTTGCTGTCTCTCATACAGGGTTATCATTACCATCTTTCTAAATTCCGTATATATGCATTAGTATACTGTATTGGTGTTTTTCTTTCTGGCTTACTTCACTCTGTATAATAGGCCCCAGTTTTATCCACCTCATTAGAACTGATTCAAGTGTATTCTTTTTAAAGGCTGAGTAATACTCCATTGTGTATATGTACCACGGCTTTCTTATCCATTCATCTGCCGATGGAAATCTAGATTGCTTCCATGTCCTGGCTATTATAAACAGTGCTGTGATGAACATTGGGGTACAGGTATCGCTTTCAATTCTGTTTTCCTTGGTGTGTATGCCCAGCAGTGGGATTTCTGGGTCATAAGGCAGTTCTATTTCCAGTTTTATTTCTTTAAAGAAAATACACAAATGGCCCCAGAGTACAGCCTTACACTACTAATCACTAGAGAAAGGCAAACCAGAAATATAATGAGAAGTCACTTCACACCTATTACAGAAAATGACAAGTATTGGTAAAGATTTGAAGAAATTGGAACACTTGCATACTTCTGGTCAAAGTTTGAAATGGTGTAGCCATTATGGAAAAGAGTGTGGAGATTCATGAAGGCATTAAAAATAAAATTATATGATGCTTCACTATCGCTTTTGCATATATATTCAAAGGAATATAGAGTGCTGAACAGATATCTGTATACACATGTCCATTGCATGTGTCCATGCAAGTGTCCATTGATGGGTGAATGGGCAAGCAAAATGTGGTATTTACAGGCAGCACAATATTATCCAGTCTTAAGAAAGAAGAGCATTTAAAACATATTCCAACATGGAAGAACCTCACGGATATTAGGGACATTATACTATGTGAAATAAATCAGTCACAAAAGACACATACTATTGATTTCATTTATATGAGGTACCTAGAATATTGAAACTCATATAGACAGGAAGCAAAATGGTGGTTTCTAGGGAATGGGGATGGGGAAATGAGGAGTTACTGTCTAATGAGTCTACAGTTTCGATTTTGTAGGGTGAAAAGATTCTAGAGGTGAATGTTGATTACACAAGAATGTGAATGTGTTTAGTGCTATAGAAATATGCAACTAAAAATGGTTAATAATATTTATGTTAAGTGCATTTTACCACAATCTTTAAAGTCCAGTTAAAAAATCTGGTGGTAACAGCATGAGTAAAGATATCAAGTTAGGGAAAAAAACAGCATGCTATGGGGGCAGTAGAAACACCAACATCTCAAAAACTGCAGACATGCTGAGAAAAGTGGAGGGGGTGGATAGAGTAAGTAGGTAAAAGATAAGCAAAAGCAGAAGAGGATAGATTTCACACTGAAAGGTGTGAGGTTAGGTAATAACAACTATTGAGGAAAATGTGAAGAAGACAGAATCCTCATACACTACTGGTGGGATATAAAATCGTGCAGCCACTTTGGAAGATAGTTTGAAAGTTCCTCAAAAGTTAAACATAGAGTTATCATTTGACCCAGAAATTCCACTCTTACAAATATACCCATGAGAAATGAAAATACATACCACAGAAAAACATACACAAATGTCTATACCAGTATTATTCATAATAGCCAAAAGGTGGAAATAACTCAAATGTCCATCAATTAGGTGAGTAGATAAATGTGGTTTGCACATGCAATGGAATATTATGTAGCAATAAAAAGTGGTGAAGTACTGAAACATGTTACATGAGTGAACTTTGAAAATATTTTGATAAGTGGAAGGAAGTAGTCACAAAAGCTCATGTACTTTATTAATCCATTTATATAAAATGTTCAGAATAAGAAATCCCTAGAGATAGGAATTAAATCAGTGGTTAATTAGGGCTGAGGAGAATGGGGACTAAGGGGTAAAAGCCGAAGGGTACAGTGTTTCCTTGGTTGTAAATGTTCTATGTTTGCTTTAAGTTTTATTCTAAATTGATTGTGATGATTGACACTTCTGTGGATATCCTAAAAACAGTGAATTGTACATGTTAAGTGGGTAAATCTCATGTTATGTGAATTGCCTATCTGAAAGCTGTCACAGAAATAAAATGTTAAAAAAAAGAGGGCCTAGGAGTAAGGCAGAGGGAAGGGCAGGCAAAGTAAGAAAGCTTGATCACAGTTCTCCTCCTTCTTAACCCTGATTTCTGTAGGCACAAAGAGGACTGCTTGGTTACCCCCAAAATACATGCAGCATCCATGCAGACTTTCCCCAGTTCAGACAGCAGTTTCCTGTCTTATCCTTCTCACCTCTGACATGCTGTCATTTACCAACTACTTTCTTTTTACCAGAGGCACGTATTCCTTTGACTACTATTCATATTCTGAAAATTCTTCTATGTAGTATAAATCATATAGCGTGTCTTCAGCAGCCTGCCTTCTCCTTTCACATAAAGAGGCATCTAGAAAATAGTAGCCTATTATGGAGAGTGAAACTCAGACCCCTGGGCCCTGAACAGCTGCATATGTAGTCCAGTCATCCTGTTCATGACATTCTCTGGTCCTGCTGCTCCTGTAATACTCATATCAGGGTATAAGTGAGGCAATTTATTATCAGACTGTGCTTGCTCGGGCCACTATCACTTCTATAGAGAATCTCAGAGCACTGAAGCCAAAAAGAACACATGAAAACAGTTAAAAGGTAGACAGAACTCATGGTTTTTTGTTGGGTCATATTTAGTTCTTTTTCAAGCCAATGAGGTAAAAATAGTCTACAAGGAAACGTAAGTTTTGTGGGAAAGCTTGTGGGTCAGTTTTCTGTCATGATTAGTTTGAAGGCATGCACACCATGAGGGCACTCAGGCTCCACAACATCTTCCTCAGGGTTCAGCCCCCTAGATGACTGTTTTCAGTGCTGTCCCTAGAAAGGAAATCAATATAGTTAGTGTACTTAAGATCACAGTTTACCAGAAGCTCTTTTTAACATCTTATGAAATAGATGTCAAAATAATTTGCATGTATTGGCATCTATCTCTCAGTCCTACCACAAAGTATTTCTGGGAGACAAAGGGGCAAACCAAGGAGGTCATCACAAGCATACCTTTCAGTTCAGTTCAGTTCAGTTCAGTCGCTCAGTCATGTCCGACTCTTTGCGACCCCATGAATCGCAGCACGCCAGGCCTCCCTGTCCCTGTCCAACACCATCTCCCGGAGTTCACTCAGACTCACATCCATCGAGTCCGTGATGTCATCCAGCCATCTCATCCTCTGTCGTCCCCTTCTCCTCCTGCCCCCAATCTCTCCCAGCATCAGAGTCTTTTCCAATGAGTCACTTCTTCGCATGAGGTGGCCAAAGAACTGGAGTTTCAGCTTTAGCATTATTCCTTCCAAAGAAGAAGATCCCAGGGCAGATCTTCAGAATGGACTGGTTGGATCTCCTTGCAGTCCAAGGGACTCTCAAGAGTCTTCTCCAACACCACAGTTCAAAAGCATCAATTCTCTGGCGCTCAGCCTTCTTAACAGTTAAACTCTCACATCCATACATGACCACAGGAAAAACCATAGCCTTGACTAAAAGGACCTTAGTTGGCAAAGTAATGTCTCTGCTTTTGAATATGCTATCTAGGTTGTTCATAACTTTTCTTCCAAGGGGTAAGTGTCTTTTAATTTCATGGCTGCAATCACCATCTGCAGCGATTTTGGAGCCCCTCCCCCAAATAAAATCTACCACTGTTTCCACTGTTTCCCCATCTATTTGCCATGAAGTGATAGGACCGGTTGCCATGATCTTCGCTTTCTGAATGTTGAGCTTTAAGCTAACTTTTTCACTCTCCACTTTCACTATCATCAAGAGGCTTTTTAGTTGCTCTTCACTTAGAAGAGACCAAATAACCCTCATTCTATTGCCTACATATTTTAAGATTGTTGTTAATTTCACTAAGCTCCTGGCTCACTCGTTGCCAAATTCCAATCTGCTTTTAATTTCATAGATGATGAAGACCAATATTTTCTATCATTTTTTCCAGAAATCAATTATCACAACTCAAGTCATAGTGGCTGAGATGTAAACACCAGCACAAGATAAAGAAAGATGGATTTAAATCAATCTGTGTATATGTAAAGGAAAATAGAAGAGTTAAGAATTTCAGGCTCAGGGAAAGTTTTGTCCCTGAAAAGTATATTCAAGATAGCAGAGAAGGATGTGGGCTCATCTTCACCTGCAAGAACATCAGAATTGCAACTCGCTGCTGAACAACCATCAATGAGAGAATGTTGGATCCCACCAAAAAAAAGATACCCCAGGTCAAAGAAAGAAGTTATGATCCAAAAATTCCACTTCTGAGTGTATGTACAAATAAAATAAAAGCACTAATTAGAAAAAACACATGCATCCCACTGTTCAAAGCAGTGCTGTTTACAATAGCCAAGGTATGGAACCAATATAAGTGTTCATCAACAGATGGACAGATAAGGAATATGTGAAATATATTCCACCCAGCCATAAAAAAAGAACTTATGCCATTTGTGAAAATATAGATGGATCTAGAGGGAATTATGCTTAGTGAAATAAATGAAACAAAGAATACAAATACTGTATGTTTTCACTCATATGTGGAATGTAAAAATAAATAAACGAATATAATAAAATAGAAACAGACTCATAGATACAAGGAACAAACCAACTGCTACCAGTGAGGAGAAGGTGGAGGGAAGGGCAAGAAAGAGGAAGGGGATTAAGAGGTATAAACTACTAGCTATAAAATAAATAAGGTGTAAGAATGTAATGTACAGCACAGGGAATATAGCCAATATTTCATAGTGGCCAAAGTACTGGAGTTTCAGCTTCAGCATTATTCCTTTCAAAGAAATTTCAGGGCAGATCTCCTTCAGAATGGACTGGTTGGATCTCCTTGCAGTCCAAGGGACTCTCAAGAGTCTTCTCCAACATCACAGTTCAAAAGCATCAATTCTTCGGCACTCAGCCTTCCTCGCAGTCCAACTCTCACATCCATACATGACCACAGGAGAAACCATAGCCTTGACTAGAAGGAGTTGGCAAAGTAATGTCTCTGCTTTTGAATATGCTATCTAGGTTGGTCATAACTTTTCTTCCAAGGAGTAAGTGTCTTCTAATTTCATGGCCGCAGTCACCATCTGCAGTGATTTTGGAGCCCCCAAAATAAAGTCTGACACATTTCCACTGTTTCCCCATCTATTTCCCATGAAGTGATGGGACTAGATGCCATGATCTTCGTTTTCTGAATGTTGAGCTTTAAGCCAACTTTTTCACTCTCCTCTTTCACTTTCATCAAGAGGCTTTTAGCTCCTCTTCACTTTCTGCCATAAGGGTGGTGTCATCTGCATATCTGAGGTTATTGATATTTCTCCTTGCAGTCTTGATTCCAGCTTGTGTTTCTTCCCAGTCCAGTGTTTCTCATGATGTACTCTGCATATAAGTTAAATAAGCAGGGTGACAATATACAGCCTTGATGTACTCCTTTTCCTATTTGGAACCAGTCTGTTGTTCCATGTCCAGTTCTAACTGTTGCTTCCTGACCTGCATACAGATTTCTCAAGAGGCAGTTCAGGTGGTCTGGATTTCCCATCTCTCTCAGAATTTTCCACCATTTATTGTGATCCACAAAGTCAAAGGCTTTGGCATAGTCAATAAAGCAAATTACCAACATCCGCTGGATCACAGAAAAAACATCCCGTATCCTGCATCAAACCTAGACTGGTGATTTGTTTCTTATATGATATTATACAAGTTTCAATGCCATTCTCCCAAATCATCCCACCCTCTCCCTCTCCCTCAGAGTCCAAAAGTCTGTTCTATACATCTGTGTCTCTTTTGCTGTCTCGCATACAAGGTTATCATTACCATCTTTCTAAATTCCATATATATGCTTTAGTACACTGTATTGGTGTTTTTCTTTCTGGTTTACTTCACTCTGTATAGCAGGCTCCAGTTTCATCCATCTCATTAGAACTGATTCAAATGTATTCTTTTTAATGGCTGAGTAATACTCCATTGTGTATATGTACCACAGCTTTCTTATCCATTCATCTGCTGATGGACATTTAGATTCCTTCCATGTTCTGGCTATTATAAACAGTGCCGTGATGGACATTGGGGTACACGTGTCTCTTTCAATTCTGGTTTCCTCAGTGTGTATGCCCAGCAGTAGGATTGCTAGGTCATAAAGCAGTTCTATTTCCAGTTTTTAAAGGAATCTCCAGACTGTTATCCATAGTGGCTGTACTAGTTTACATTCCCACCACCAGTGTAAGAGGGTTCCCTTTTCTCCACACCCTCTCCAGCATTTATTGCTTGTAGACTTTTGGATCGCAACCATTCTGACTCTAATGAAATGGTACCTCATCGTGGTTTTGATTTTCATTTCTCTGATGATGAGTAACGTTGAGCATCTTTTCATGTGTTTGTTAGCTATCTGTATATCTTCTTTGGAGAAATGTCTGTTTAGTTCTTTGGCCCATTTTTTGATTGGGTCGTTTATTTTTCTGGAGTTGAGCTGCACAAGTTGCTTGTATATTTTTGAGATTAGTTGTTTGTCAGTTGCTTCATTTGCTATTGTTTTCTCCCATTCAGAAGGCTGTCTTTTCATCTTGCTTATAGTTTCCTTTGTTGTGCAGAAGCTTTTAAGTTTAATTAGATCCCATTTGTTTATTTTTCCTTTTATTTCCAGTATTCTAGGAGGTGGATCATAGAGGATCCTGCTGTGATTCATGTCAGAGAGTGTTTTGCCTATGTTCTCTTCTAGGAGTTTTATAGTTTCTGGTCTTACATTTAGATATTTAATCAATTTTGAGTTTATTTTTGTGCATGGTGTTAGAAAGTGTTCTAGCTTCATTCTTTTACAAGTGGTTGACCAGTTTTCCCAGCACGACTTGTTAAAGAGATTGTCTTTACTCCATTGTATATTCTTGCCTCCTTTGTCGAAGATAAGATGTCCATGGGTGTGTGGATTTATCTCTGGGCCTTCTATTTTGTTCCATTGGTCTATTTCTGTCTTTGTGCCAGTACCATACTGTCTTAATGACTGTGGCTTTGTAGTAGAGCCTGAAGTCAGGCAGGTTGATTCCTCCATTTCCATTCTTCTTTCTCAAGATTGCTTTGGCTATTCAAGGTTTTTTTGTATTTCCATATAAATTGTGAAAGTATTTGTTCTAGCTCTCTGAAAAATAGCACTCGTAGCTTGATAGGGATTGCATTGAATCTATAGGTTGCTTTGGTAGTATACTCATTTTCACTATATTGATTCTTCCAATCCATGAACACGGTATATTTCTCCATCTATTAGTGTCCTCTTTGATTTTTTTCACCAGTGTTTTTAGTTTTCTATATATAGGTCTTAGTTTCTTTAGGTAGATGCATTCCTAAGTATTTTATGCTGTTCATTGCAATGGTGGATTGAATTGTTTCCTTAATTTCTTTTTCTACTTTCTCCTTATTAGTGTATAGGAATGCTAGGGATTTCTGTGTGTTGATTTTCTATCCTGCAACTTTACTATAGTCGTTGATTAGCTCTGGTCATTTTCTGGTGGAGCCTTTAGGGTTTTCTATGTAGAGGAAACAGTGAGAGTTTTACTTCTTCTTTTCCAGTTTGGATTCCTTTTATTTCTTTTTCTGCTCTGATTGCTGTGGTCAAAACTTTCAGAACTATCACAACATTATATATTAATTACAGTTAAACAAATTTGGAAAAATAAATGAGCCCATCAGTTCAGTCTCTCAGTTGTGTCCAACTCTTTGTGACCTCATGAATCACAGCACGCAAGTCCTCCCTGTCCATCATCATCTCCTGGAGTTCACTCAGACTCACATCCATCCAGTCTGTGATGCCATCCAGCCACCTCATCCTCGGTCATCCCTTTCTCCTTCTGCCCCAAATCTCTCCCAGCATCAGAGTCTTTTCCAATGAGTCAACTCTTCTCATGAACCCATACTGATATAAATAAATGTTTACAGAATAATTTGAAATAAACACAAGCATGAATAAAGTGGACCATCATCTTACAACATCATAATAATAATTACTGCAAAGAAGATTCACTGAGTACTAAAATTAGTTTGTGTAGCATTACAATGAAAGAAGATAAAATATCTTTTCCAAAACATTTTTAATTATTATGGTGGCTTTAACATAAATTTATTCCTTGGTAATTCACTCCTTCTATTAGTTATGGGATAGACTCAAAGGATTGCTCCCAATAGGTAAATGATGGAAGAGAAAAATAAATAATTTTATATGGAAAAAAAATCTGGCAGGCACCATTTGAACCAAATGAGCAACTTCAGAAACACCAGTAAATATTACACGGTCATGACATATATCTGACATGGGGCAATAAGAAGGGTGTTTCATCTCCTAAATGGTGTTTCTCTTCTTAAACATCAATATCTTACACTCTTGATTTTAGTTCTGGCATAGAAATAATTTGAGGGTTGTCACCTCTATTTTGTAAAAAGAAATCTGCAGACAAATTGAAATTCAGTTACTTACCTTGGATGGTCTGCAGAGAACTGAAGTCACAGAGCAAGTCTACACTCTAAACTATGGAGAAACTGGAGAGGAAAAAATATGGTGGAGGAATAGGATGGGGAGAACACTTTCGCCCTCTCTACCTCATCAAAATAACATTTCAACGCTGAGTAAATTCCACAAAATAACTTCTGAGTGCTGGCAGAGGACATCAGGCATCCAGCAAAGCAGATCATTGGCTTCAAAACCAGGTAGGAATTATTTTAAAGGACGAAGATAGAGACAAAGGAGGTAGGGAGGGAACCCCGTCCCAGGAAGGGAATCCCATCCCAGGAAGAGACTCTTAAAAAGAGAGGTTCCCTAAAATTGGGGAACTTTCTCACAGCTGTGTATGGGGCGAGCCCTGGAAGCACAGAGGGCAACATAACAGGAAGGAAGAATAAATAAATAATTAAAACCAACAGATTACGAATTCAACAGTATAACCCCCAGAGCGCGCCCGCGACAGTGCTTTCTAAGAATTGGGCCGCGGGAGACGTAGGCTGCAGGGCTTTTCTTGAGAATCGGGGCTTACCGGGGCCAGAACCGAGTCCGTGCGTGGCTAGAACAATTTATCTTGGACTAGCAAGCCAGACTGGGGGATAACTAACATGTGAAATGCTCGAACATAAGACACCGACAGGCCCGCGCACAGAACAAAGCACGGATCGGAAATAGCTGGCTGCAGACCATCCCCCACTGGCGACAGGCAGCCAGAGCCTTAAGCGCTGGAAGAGGGCAGTCGCAGCTCAAGAGAGACATTACCTACCAAATTGCAAGCAGGCTTCTTTACTGACACTTCTGGGATCTCTGAACAGTCATCATCTGCCTGAGAAAGAGCCCCGGTGGAGCTCCCAGAAAATTGAGCAACCCGGAAAGCCCAGAAGACGCAACAATAGTGAGCTCCAAACTCCCTAGCCACTTGGACTAAGGAAGGGAATGTAGCTCAGGATCAACCAAACCTGACACCCCGAGGGGGCTTCCTGAGCGCCAAACCTGAGCGGCTTAGACTGGGGAAGTCCATGAAGCATAGGGCAGGCCCCACACGGTTATCCCATGGAGCGAAAAGGGCAAGCCCAGTGCAGAGCTCACCACCACCCTCCCTGTGGCAAGACAGAAATCAGACACGGAAGAGATCAGCAAACAAAGGAAGTCAAACAGAGGGAACTGCGTTGGTAGCGACCCCACACAGTCCACAACTACAGAGAAAGCGCCAGATATACCGTTACTACTTTTATGATCAAAATTTTTTTTGGGGGGTGGGGAATGATGTGGAAGCGTGATTTTTTTTTAAGAATTTTTTTCTTTCTTAAAAATTTTTTTCTTTTTAAATTTGTTTTTTCTTCTTTTCTTTTTGCCTTTTTCCCCCTAAACTTGCTTAAATTTTTAAGTTCTATATTTCTATTTATTATTTTTATAACCTAATATTACTTTTCAAAAAAAGAAAAAAACCCTAGTGTTAAAGCAAATGCCGTATATAGTCCTATTGGTGGAGGAAGTTGTCTCTTAATAATCCTGGAGTCTTTTATTATATTTTACTTTTTTCTCTATTTTTTTTTAAATCTCCTCTACTTCTTCTTCTTCTCTTCAATATTCTATCTTTGAAAATCCAATCTTTACTCCAGATTTTTAATCTTGGCATTTTGGTATTTGTTGCCAATTTTGTACTTTTAAAAACCTAATCTTCAGTACCCAGTTTTACATGAGTGTGAGACTACTGGCGTGACCACTCTCTCCACCTTTGGAATCTCTTTTTCTCCACCAGGTGGCTTTTGTCTCCTCCCTCCCCCTCCTCTTCTCTACCCAACTCTATGAATCTCTGTGTGTTCCAGAAGGAGGAGAATTCTAAGGGAACTGGTCACTGGCCGGATCTGTATCCCTCCTTTCCATCTCCCTCTTTTATCCTCCTGTCCACCTCTATCTACTTCCTCCCTCTCCTCTTCCATGTATAACTCTGTGACCACCTCTGAGCGGTCCAGACTTCGGAGCGCACACAAGAAAGTGGTTACGGGTTAGCTTGCTTTTTCCTCTTTTGATTCCACCTCATCCCATTCCACTCACCTCTAACTACTCCCTCCCTCTTCTCTCTTCCAAGTAACTCAGCGATCCTCTAGGGATGACCCTCAAGGTGGAGAAACCTATCATCATTAACCTAGATGTTTTAACATTAGTGCTAAATAGATGGAGAACTCATGAGGCTATTGTAAAAATAAACCCGAAAACCAGAATCAGGAGGAGTAAGTCCAAATCCTGAGATCATCAAAGAATTCCTGAATACAGGGAACATTATCCAATGAAGAGCTCATCAAACGCCTTCATACCTATACTGAAATTGAGCACTGCCCAAGGGCCAACTAGCTCCAGAGCAAGACATACCACGCAAATTCTCCAGCAACACAAGAACAAGCCCCTGAGCTTCAACACACAGGCAACTCAAAATACTCCAAAACCATTGATGTCTCATAACCCATTACTTCACACGTCACAGCACTCCAGAGAGAGGAAATCCAGCTCCACCCACCGGAACTCCAACACAAGCCTCCCTAATCAAGAAACTTTGACAAGCCACTGATATAACCCCACACACAGAGAGGAAGCTCTACAAGAAAGAGAATTCCATAAATTCCCAGAATATAGAAAAGCCACCCCAAATGCAGCAATATATAACCAAGATGAAGAGACAGAGGAATACCCAGCAGGTAAAGGAACAGGAGACATACCCACCAAACCAAACAAAAGAGGAAGAGATAGGGAATCTACCTGAGAAAGAATTCCGAATACTGATAGTGAAAATGATCCAAAATCTTGAAATCAAAGTGGAATCACAGATAAATAGCCTGGGATCAAGGACTGAGAAGATGCAAGAAAGGTTTAACAAGGACCTAGAAGAAATAAAAAAGAGTCAACATTTAATAAATAATGCAATAAATGAGATCAGAAACACTCTGGAGGCTACAAATAGTAGAATATCGGAGGCAGAAGATAGGATTAGTGAAATAGAAGATAGAATGGTAGAAATAAATGAATCAGTGAGGGAAAAAGAAAGATGAATTAAAAGAAATGAGGACAACCTCAGAGACCTCCAAGACAATATGAAACGATCCAACATTCGAATTATAGGAGTCCCAGAAGAAGAAGACAAAAAGAAAGACCATGAGAAAATATTTCAGGAGATAATAGTTGAAAACTTCCCTAAAATGGGGAAGGAAATAATCACCCAAGTCCAAGAAACCCAAGAGTGCCAAACAGGATAAACCCAAGGCGAAACACCCTAAGACACATTTTAATCAAACTAACAAAGACCAAACACAAAGAACAAATACTAAAAGCAGCAAGGGAAAAACAACAAATAACACACAAGGGGATCCCCATGAGAATAACGGTAGATCTGTCAATAGAAACTCTTCAGGCCAGGAGGGAATGGCAAGACATACTTAAAGTGATGAAAGATAATAACCTTCAGCCAAGACTACTGTACCCAGCAAGGATCTCATTCAAATATGAAGGAGAAATCAAAAGCTTTCCAGATAAGCAAAAGCTGAGAGAATTCAGCACCACCAAACCAGCTCTCCAACAAATACTAAAGGATAGACTTTAGAAAGGAAACACAAAAAAGACGTATAAACCTGAACCCAAAACAATAAAGTAAATGGCAACAGGAGCATACTTATCAATAATTACCTTAAATGTAAATGGGTTGAATGCTCCAACCAAAAGGCAAAGACTGGCTGAATGGATACAAAAACAAGATCCCTATATATGCTGCCTAAAAGAGACCCACCTCAAAACAACGGACACATACAGACTAAAAGTGAAGGGCTGGAAAAAGATATTCCATGCAAATAAAGACCAAAAGAAAGCAGGAGTAGCAATACTCATATCTGATAAAACAGACTTTAAAACAAAGGCTGTGAAAAGGGACAAAGAAGGCCACTACATAATGATTAAAGGATCAATCCAAGAAGAAGATATAACAATGATAAATATATATGCACCCAACATAGGAGCACCGCAATATGTAAGACAATTGCTAACAAGCATGAAAGGGGAAATTAATAATAACACAATAATAGTGGGAGACTTTAATACCCCACTCACACCTATGGACAGATCAACTAAACAGAAAAGTAACAAAGAAACGCAAACGTTAAACGATACAATAGACCAGTTAGACCTAATTGATAACTATAGGACATTTCACCCCCAAAACAATGAATTTCACCCTTTTCTCAAGTGCACACGGAACATTTTCCAGGATAGATCACATTCTGGGTCATAAATCTAACCTTGATAAATTCAAAAAAATTGAAATTATTCCTAGCATCTTCTCTGACCATAATGCACTAAAGTTAGATCTCAATTATAGGAGAAAAACTATTAAAAAATTCCAACATTTGGAGGCTGAAAACCACCCTTCTGAATAATCAACAAATCACAGAAGAAATCAAAAAGAAATCAAAATATGCATAGAAACGAATGAAAATGAAAACACAACTACACAGAATCTTGGGAAACTATAAAAGCAGTGCTAAGAGGAAAGTTCATAGCAATACAGGCATACCTCAAGAAACAAGAAAAAAGTCAAATAAATAACCTAACTCTACACCTAAAGCAACTAGAAAAGGAAGAAATAGAGAACCCCAGAGTTAGTAGAAGGAAAGAAATCCTAAAAATTAGGGCAGAAAAAAATGCAAAAGTAACAAAAGAGACCATAGCAAAAATCAACAAAGCAAAAAGCTGGTTCTTTGAAAGGATAAATAAAATTGACAAACCATTAGCCAGACTCATCAAGAAACAAAGAGAAAAAAATCAAATCAACAAAATTAGAAATGAAAATGGAGAGATCACGACAGACAACTCAGAAATACAAAGAATCATAAGAGACTACTTGGTCTCTTATCAGCAATTATATGCCAATAAAATGGACAACTTGGAAGAAATGGACAAATTCTTAGAAAAGTACAACTTTCCAAAACTGAACCAGGAAGAAATAGAAAATCTTAACAGACCCATCACAAGCATGGAAATTGAAACTGTAATCAGAAATCTTCCAGCAAACAAAAGCCCAGGTCCAGACGGCTTCACAGCTGAATTCTACCAAACATTTCGAGAAGAGTTAACACCTATCTTACTGAAACTATTCCAGAAAATTGCAGAGGAAGGTAAACTTCCAAACTCATTCTATGAGGCCACCATCACCCTAATACCAAAACCTGACAAAGACACCACAAAAAAAGAAAGCTACAGGCCAATATCACTGATGAACATAGACGCAAAAATCCTCAACAAAATCCTAGCAATCAGAATCCAGCAACACATTAAAAAGATCATACACCATGACCAAGTGGACTTTATCCCAGGGATGCAAGTATTCTTCAATATCCGCAAGTCAATCAATGTAATTTATCACATTAACAAATTGAGAAATAAAAATCATATGATTATCTCAATAGATGCAGAAAAAGCCTTTGACAAAATTCAGCATCCATTTATGATAAAAACTCTCCAGAAAGCAGGAATAGAAGGAACATACCTCAACATAATAAAAGCTATATATGACAAACCCACAGCTAACATTATCCTCAATGGTGAAAAGTTGAAACCATTTCCCCTAAAGTCAGGAACAAGATAAGGGTGTCCACTTTCACCACTACTCTTCAACATGGTACTGGAAGTTTTGGCCACAGCAATCAGAGCAGAAAAAGAAATACAAGGAATCCAAATTGGAAAGGAAGAAGTAAAACTCTCACTGTTTGCAGATGACGTGATTCTCTACATAGAAAATCCTAAAGACTCGACCAGAAAACTTCTAGAGATAATCAATGAATATAGTAAAGTTGCAGGATACAAAATCAACACTCAGAAATCCCTTGCATTCCTATACACTAATAATGAGAAAGTAGAAAAAGAAGTTAAGGAAACAATTCCATTCACCATTGCAACGAAAAGAATAAAATACTTAGGAATATTCCTACCTAAAGAAACTAAAGACCTATATATCGAAAACTATAAAACACTGATGAAAGAAATCAAAGAGGACACTAATAGATGGAGAAATAAACCATGCTCATGGGTCGGAAGAGTCAATATAGTGAAAATGAGTATACTACCTAAAGCAATCTACAGATTCAATGCAATTCCCATCAAGCTATCAGCAGTATTTTTCACAGAACTAGATCAAATAATCTCAAGATTTGTATGGAAATACAAAAAACCTCGAATAGCCAAAGCAATCTTGAGAAAGAAGAATGGAACTGGAGGAATCAACTTGCCTGACTTCAGGCTCTACTTCAAAGCCACAGTCATTAAGACAGTATGGTACTGGCACAAAGACAAAAATATAGATCAATGGAACAAAATAGAAAGCCCTGAGATAAACCCACACACCTATGGACACCTTATCTTCGACAAAGGAGGCAAGAATATACAATGGAGTAAAGACAGTCTCTTTAACAGGTGGTGCTGGGAAAACTGGTCAACCACTTGTAAAAGAATGAAACTAGACCCCTCTCTAACACCATACACAAAAATAAACTCAAAATGGATTAAAGATCTAAATGTAAGACCAGAAACTGTAAAACTCCTAGAGGAGAACATAGGCAAAACACTCTCCGATATAAATCACAGCAGGATCCTCTATGATCCAACTCCCAGTATACTGGAAATAAAAGCAAAAATAAACAAATGGGATCTAATTAAAATTAAAAGCTTCTGCACAACAAAGGAAACTATAAGCAAGATGAAAAGACAGCCTCCTGAATGGGAGAAAAAAATAGCAAATGAAACAACTGACAAACAACTAATCTCAAAGATATATAAGCAACTTATGCAGCTCAACTCCAGCAAAATAAATGATCCAATAAAAAAATAGGCCAAAGAACTAAATAGGCATTTCTCCAAAGAAGACGTACGGATGGCTAACAAACACATGAAAAGATGCTCAACATCACTCATTATCAGAGAAATGCAAATCAAGACCACAGTGAGGTACCATTTCACACCAGTCAGAATGGCTGCGATCCAAAAGTCTGCAAGCAGTAAATGCTGGAGAGGATGTGGAGAAAAAGGAATCCTCTTACACTGCTGGTGGGAATGCAAACTAGTACAGCCATTATGGAAAACAGTGTGGAGATTCCTTTAAAAATTGCAAATAGAACTGCCTTATGATCCAGCAATCCCACTGCTGGGCATACACACCGAGGAAACCAGAATTGAAAGAGACACATGTACCCCAATGTTCATTGCAGCATTGTTTATAATAGCCAGGACATGTAAGCAACCTAGATGTCCATCAGCAGATGAATGGATAAGAAAGCTGTGGAACATATACACAATGGAGTACTACTCAGCCCTTAAAAAGAATAAATTTGACTCAGTTCTAAGGAGATGGATGAAATTGGAACCGATTATACAGAGTGAAGTAAGCCAGAAAGAAAAACACCAATACAGTATAGTGACACATATATATGGAATTTAGAAGATAGTAATGATGAC
Organism: Nanger dama; assembly: GCA_917880005.1. Classification (NCBI taxonomy): domain Eukaryota; kingdom Metazoa; phylum Chordata; class Mammalia; order Artiodactyla; family Bovidae; genus Nanger; species Nanger dama. The sequence goes on along the minus strand of CAKJTW010000044.1, from coordinate 1,022,484 downwards.
CCTATATGTGAGACAACAAAAGAGACACAGAGGTGTAGAACGGACTTTTGGACTCTGAGGGAGAGGGAAAGGGTGGGATGGTTTGGGAGAATGGCATTGAAACATGTATACTATCTTGTAAGAAACGAAGCACCAGTCTATGTTCAATGCAGGATGCAGGATGCATGGAGCTGGTGCACAGGATGATTCAGGTAGATGATGTGGGGTGGGAGGTGGAAGGGGACTTCGGCATTGGGAGATTGTGTTCACATGTGGCTGATTCATGTCAATGTATGGCAAAACAAATACAGTATTGTAATTAATAAATAAATAAATAAATAAAAATTAAAAGAAATAAACTATGGAGAAACAAACATATTCACAGACATATATCAACCAAGATCTTCTTACCAGGAGCAGAAAGAGATAGAATCCTAAATGAGCAGAAGTGTTAAATGATGATTTGATGAAATGAGTGTAGACTAAAATGAAGCTGGGAGCATCCTGAGTGACAGTCTTAGGAAGACCTTATAATTTCATGGACTTTCCCTCTAGAAATCCTCTCAGACTCTAATGCTTAGCCTGGACCCTGGTGGCCCTGGCAGGAGATAAAAAAGTGTAGCCATTGTAAAAACCATCCAGATCCTTCTCTCAAAGCAACAAAACAAACAAATCAGTTTTGAGGGGACAAATTTTGCCAGAGTACAATTTGTAAACCCTGACCCAAGGGTCTAGAGAGGACTTTACCCCAACCACTACCCTTCCTATCTCATCTAAGGAGTGTAAGCTCAGAGGGATACTGAGATTTAAGATAAAGTATTTTGAAAGCTGCATATACTGAATGGAATAGAGAACTGGTTGGAGGAAAGAGGTGAAAGTCTCTCACTTTCACAGCTGAAAGGAGGACAGCAGTTCAGGTCAGTTGCTCAGTCGTGTCTGACTCTTTGTGACCTCATGGGCTGCAGCATGCCAGGGCTTTTGTCCATCACCAACTCCCAGAGTTTACTCAGACTCATGTCCATTGTGTCAGTCATGGCATCCAACCATCTCATCCTTTGCTATGCCCTTACAAAACATTGTAAATATCACAGACTGAAGATGCATAAAATTAAAAATTGAGATTAACTTGGAATGTTGTATAATGTTTCATATCCTTCAGATCTATCATCGTATCAAAATGGTTTCAGTATTATAAAGTGGGTTAGAGGTGAAACCAGAGCAATACACAAACAATTTCTAAGTTGTAAGCTCATACAGAATTCCAAAGCTAAGAAGGAAGGGAGCAAGAGGACACTAATGAAATTGAACCTCTGGTACTCACAGCTACCACAAATAACAAACACAGCCCAACTCCTAGCTCGATTAACATAAAGTCTTTAAAGTTCTATTTATCTCAGTTCCTATTGGCAGATATAGAATCTCCAACTTTCAACAAAAACAGCAAAATTCCATGAAAAACAGTAAGAAAAAAAAACAGACTAGAGAGACAACATAATCATCAGAAGACTTAGATATGACACTGATGTTGGATTTATCAGAGAGGGAATTCAACATAACTATAATTAATACATGAACAGAATAATGAAAGAAAATAGACAATATGCAACAACAGATAGGTAAAACAGAGATGAAATCTCAAATAACCAACATGAAATATGAGAAATTTCTTTTTTGAAAAAGAGGAAAAAAAAATGAAGAGTGAACTAAATTGTTTTCTTGACTTGATATGGTTGATGAAAGAATCATATGACTCAAGTTAGGTCAATAATAACTTCCCAGCTGAAATGGAAACAGGATAAAGAGTGAAATGAAATAATAAGAAGAGAATATTCAAGAACTCTGTGGCAGTACCAAAAGATAAAACATACTTATTGTTGGAAGAGCAGGAGACGAAAGAAAGAATGGGACAGAGTAAACATTTAAAGCAATAATGACAAAGAATGTACAAAGTCCCTGAGAAACACCAAACTAAGATAAAGAGCACACCAAAAGGAAGAACATAGAAAACTAAAGAAGATAATGGAAATAGAAAACCGAAGACTATAAACAGGAAAACAAAAGAAAAAGATATATATACCTTTCACACTCAAGCTGCAGGAAACTAAAGACAAAAAAATTAATTCTAATGGAAACCTGAGAAAACAAAATTTACTAATTTACTTATAGAAGAATAAAGGTAAGAATTATAATGTACTTGTCTTTATAAACACTTTTCACAAGAAATGAAGATATTTGAAGTGTCAAAAAGAAGAAAAAATCATGGATCTATAATTCCATATGCAGCTAAATCATCCATCAAAAGTGAAGAAAAGGAAAAATATTCTGTAATTACAGGCCTCTGAAAATTTACCCCTTCATAATAGCAATAAAATCACAGTGAAAAGTATTAAAATGGCTCTTTTCAGAACTCTGGAAATTAACCAAAGACTTCCAAAAATTGAAGGACTGTGTATTTTAAAAAATGAAATAATTTCTATAATAATAGTAATTTTGTGTCATTTTAATTTACCCTATTCCCCTTTTCCCCTCCTGAACCGTACAGTAATTTTGAAATCTATCAACTCTGCAACCACTTTAACTGTGAAAATCAGTGTCCTAACAGCCATTGAATGAGGGAAGAATGGGTTTTGAACTTCTCCCAAAGCTCCATTCCTAGGCAGTTGTTATTCTTTTACTGGACAGTTCCCTGGAACATATGCATCCATAAGGCTTGTTTTTATTTGATGTGACTAAGAGCTTGCTCAGCAAGGATACCCTATTCTGTGTTTTTTCCAGAAATGATAAGCAGCATTTGTTAACATTGTGAATATTGATGTTGTATATTTAATTGCTAAGTACTGTCCTATTATTTGTGACGCTATGGACTGCAAACATGACAGCCTTCCCTGTCCTTCAGTATCTCCAAGAAGTTGGACAAATTCATGTACATTGAGTTGGTGATGCTATCTAACCATCTCATCCTAGGCTGGCCCTTTCTCCTTTTCCCTTCAATCTTTCCCAGCATGAGGGTCTTTTCCAGTGAGTTGGCTCTTCACATCAGGTGGCCAAAATATTGAAGCTTCAGTTTTAGCAGCAGTCCTTCCAATATATTTTCAGAGTTGATTTAATTTAGGATCAACTGGATTGGTCTACTTGTCATCCAAGGTATTCTCAAGAGTCTTTAACTCCACAAAAACCTGGGAGACAAGGTGTCTATAATACATTTGAAAGGACCAACATATTATTAGTGATCTAGAAATGCATATACATGTGCAGAGCTGTATGCACGCTCAAAAATGACTTTGAAAGTCTTAATTTCTCACCTGTGGCTTTAACCACTCTTACCTGATGTTGAACACAATCAGGAAGTGAAAGACTGGAGTTGTAAATAGTTGAATAATAAAGCTGTGTCCCAACCCCTACACAGAGCCCCTTGGAAAAGATTGGGAAACTTACTGGTTCAAGTCATTTAAGAAAATTTCTGTCCAGTCATTAACTGGAGACTTAGGTAAGTGACAGAAAACACAGTAGCCACAGATGACTAATAATACCGACTTTATGGATTCATTTCAGGGAAGTCACTAAATAAACAAACAGCAACCTATATTAACAACAGTGAGAAGGATCTCCAGAGTTGTCACAGTTTATTGAAAATGTCTAGTTTTCAACAAAAAAATATGATACACATAAATAAAAAAGAAAATATGCCGTGTGCATGGAATGACAAGCAGTCAATAAATAGTGTATCTTCCACAGTAAGCTTAGAATTTGGACTTAAAGGATAGAGGTATAAAATTAGCTATTACAGTTGTTTCAAAGAATCAAAGGAAATCATGTTGAAGTAAAGTGTGAGAAAGATACGTCAACTGGAAAGTATCAGTAAAAATTATTGCTTTAAAACTGAAAATCATAGGGTTTCAAAATATAATAAATGAAGCGAGAAATTCACTTGAAGCTTAACAGCCTATTTAAATGGGCAAAAAAGAAAAAAATGAACCCACAAAGTTGAATAAAGGACTACTAAGGTCAATACTGTACAGCCAAAAGGAAAAAAAAAAAAAAGAATAGAGAAAATTGAACAGAGCTTTAGACATCTTTGGGACATTATCCAATATACAAACATATGTATAATAGGATTCCTTGAATGAGAGGAGATAACGTAGCAGAAAGAATATTTAGAGAAATAATGTTTAAAATTTCCCAAATATAATGAAAATCGCTACACGTGGAAAAGTCAGAAAAAATCCAAATAGGGTGAACTTAGAGACCCACACCAAGATATAGCATAGACAAGTTATCAAAAGCCATAGACATAGAAGTTTAAAACTGGGGGAAAGTGGCTTAAATAGGGATACTGATACAAGGGATAATTTAATTATTAATAGTTACTTTATAATCAAAACCATGAGTCCAGAGTGCAGTAGATGAAATGTTCAAAATGCTGAAAGAAAAATCAGTTAAAGAAACAGCAAGGGGATGCAAAGTATACAACAGAAAATACAGAAGGGAGCAATGATGGCTAAGTGTGGAACAAAAATGAGTTAAGACCTATCAAAAACAAATAGCAAAATTGAAGATATAAATCCTCCAGTAGGGCGGTCCTAAGATGGTGGAGGAATAGAATGGGGAGACCATCTTCTCCCCTACAGATTCATCAAAAGATCATTCTAATGCTGAGCAAATTCCACAAAACAACTTCTGAACAGTGGCGGAGGACACCAGGCACCCAGAAAGGCACGTAGGACACAATATAAAAGATAAAAAGAGAGACAAAAGAGTTAGGGATGGAGACCTGTCCTGTGGAGGGAGTCATGCAAAAGAAGTTTCCAAACACGGAAACCCTCTCACCAGTGGATCTGTGGGGAGTTTGGGATCTCAGAGGGCAACATAAGTGGGAGGAAAAAATAAATAAAACCCACAGATTATGCACCTAACTGCAACTCTCAGCAGAGAAGTAGCCCAGATGCTCCAATCCACCACCAGCAAGCGGGGGGCTGAACAGGGAGGCACGGGCTGCATGCCTAGGGTAAAGACCGGGCCTGAATGCCATGAGGATAATCTGAAAGAACTAACGCAAGAGAGCAACCCAAACTGTGGGATAGCCAGAGAGAGGAAAAAGAGAGAGAGAGAGAACTTTCAGTGAAAAGCTCTAATTTAAGGCACTGCCAGACCCACTCATAGAACAAAGGACTAAGCAATCACCAAAGGAGAGCTAGCTGGCTGTGGACTGGCCCATCCCCCACCAGAGGCAGAGAGACAAGCGGGTGACGGCCAAAGCTGGAAGGTGAAGGGCAATCTCAGCCCCAGAGATGGCATCCCCTACCAAACTTCGAGCTGGCTCCCAGTTGCTAACCAAGTCTTCCTGGTATCCTGGATGGTTGACATCTGCCAGGAGGTTAGCTTCCCAGAGGAGACACACAGCACACCTGAGACAGCACTCCTGCTGCACACCCAGGAAACCGAGCGGCTGGGACAGGGGAGGTGATAAGATGCACTACCCACCTGGAGAGAGTGCACTCATTAATTACCTGGTAGCCTGAGCTGTTCAGTCCTGGGAAGGGCATAAATCGTAGCACAATTGAGTATGTGCCTTTGTGGAGTACCTGAGAAACTTAACCTGAGTGGCTTAGAAGTGGGAAGTGCATGTAACTCAGGGCCTGCTTTAGACAGTTTCCCTGCAGAGCAACCTGGAGCTTGAGTAGTGTAGACCAAGAAAGCATGCACCTATGAGTAGGGGCAGACCCAGTGTGGCCCAGACATTGTGAGCACTCCCCACACATGCCAGTGATATTTGTTTGCAGTGTTTCTCCCTCCCCACAGCACAAGTGAACAAGTGAGCCTAAATAAGTGGCCACCTCTGCCTCCTTGTGTCATGGTGGAAATCAGACACTAAAGACACTTGCAAACAGAAGAAGCCAAAATAAACAGAGGGAACTCTTTAGAAGTGACAGGTGCTGAAACTCTGTAGTTAGCACCGACTACATTGGAAGGGGCCTATAGACCTCGAGAAGAAGTATAAGCTGGAACAAGGAACTATCTGAAACTGAACTGACTCCAAACTTCCCTCAACAGCTACAGAGAAATTCCTAGATATATTTTACTATTATCATTTAAAATTTTTTAAAAAATTTAAAGTCTTTTATTACTCCTTTAATTTTCATTTTTATAACCTACTATTACCTTGCAAAAAGACTCTATTTTAAAGCAAATTTCATATATATTTTTATAATTTTTGTGATTTTGTTTTGTTTTTTAATATCGTGTTTTTGAAATTCTAACCTCTACTCTAGATTTTTAATTTTTTTTTTTTTTGGTATTTGTTATCAATTTTGTACCTATGAGAATCCTATCTTCAGTACCCACTTTTTCTTAGGAGTGTGATTACTGGCTTGATTGCCCTCTCCCTCTTTTGACTCTCCTTTTTCTCCCCCAGGTCACCTCTCTCTCCTCCCTCTCCCTTCTCTTCTCTACTCAATGCTGTGAATCTCTTTGTGTGTTCCAGGCTGTGGAGAACACTTAGGGAATTGATTACTGACTAGATCTGTCTCTCTCTTCAGATCTGTCTCTGCCCCCTCTTCTCCTCCTTGTCACCTCTATCTCCTTCCTTCCTCATCTCTTCTCCATGCAACTCTGTGAACCTCTCTAGATGTTCCAGACTGTGGAGAGCACACAGGGAATTGATTACCAGCTAGATTGTTCTCTCTCTTTTTGATTCCCCCTTTTCTCCTCCTGGTCACCTCTATCTCCCTCCCCCCTTTTGCTTCTCCGTGTAACTCTGGGAACCTCTCTGGGTGTCCCTCACTGTGGAGAATCTTTTCTCCATTAACCTAGATGTTTTATCATCAGTGCGATATGGATGGAGAAATCTTGAGGCCACTGTAAGAATAAGACAGAAAACCAGAGGCAGGAGGCTTAAGTCCCAAACTTGAGAACACCAGAAAACTCCTGACTCCAGGGAACATCAATTCAACAAGAGCTCATCCAAAAGCTTCCATACCTACACTGAAACCAAGCTCCACCCAAGAGCCAATACGTTCCAGAGCAAGACATACCACACTAATTCTCCTGCAATGCAGGAACATAGACCCGAACATTAATATACATGCTGCTCAAAGTCACAGCAAACACGTAGGTAACTCAAAACTCACTACTGGACACTTCATTGCATTCCAAAGAGAAGAGATCCAGCTCCACCCACTATTACACCTACACAAGCTTCCCTAATCAGGAAACCTTGACAAGCCACTCGTCCAACCCCACCCACAGGGAGGAACCTCCACAATAAAGAGGAACCATAAACATCCAGCATACAGAAGGGCCACTCCAAACACAGCAATCTAAACAAGGTGAAAAGGTAGAGAAATATTCAGCAGGTAAAGGAACATGATCAATGCCCACCAAACTAAACAAAAGAGGAAGAGATAGGAGTCTACCTAAAAAATAATTCAGAATAATGATAGTAAAAATGACCCCAAATCTTGAAAACAAAATGGAGGTACAGATAAATAGTCTGGAGAAAAGGATGGAGAAGATGCAAAAAATGTTTAACAAGGACCTAGAAGAAATAAAAAGAGTAAATCAATAATGAATAATGCAATAACTGAGATCAAAAGCACTCTGGAGGGACTCAACAGTAGAATAACTGAGACAGAAGATAAGATAAGTGAGGTGGAAGATAGAATGGTGGAAATATATGAAGCAGAGAAAAAAATAAAAAAGAATTAAAAGAAATAAGGACAACCCCAGAGACGTCTGGGACAATGTGAAATGCCCCAACATTTGAATCATAGGAGTCTTAGCAGAAGAAGATGAAAAGAAAAGCCATGAGAAAATACTAGAGATAATAGCTGAAAAATTCCCTAAAATGGGGAAGGAAATAGCCACCCAAGCCCAAGAAACCCATAGAGCCCCAAATAGGATAAACCCAAGGTGAAACACCCCAAGACACATATTAATAAAATTAACAAAGAACAAATATTAAAAGCAGCAAGGGAAAAACAACAAATAACACATGAGGATTCCCATAAGGATAACAGCTGATCTTTCAATAGAAACTTTTCAGGCCAGAAGGGAATGGCAGGACATACTTAAAGTGATGAAACAGAAAAACCTACAACCCAGATTACTGTACCCAGCAAGGATCTCATTCAAATATGAAGGAAAAATCAAAAGCTTTCAGTTCAGTTCAGTTCAGTTTGGTCACTCAGTCGCGTCTGACTCTTTGCAACCCCATGAATCAGAGCACATCAGGCCTCCCTGTCCATCACCATCTCCTAGAGTTCACTCAAACTCATGTCCATCGAGTTGGGGATGCCATCCAACCATCTCATCCTCTGTCATCCCCTTTTCCTCCTGTCCCCAGTCCCTCCCAGCATGAGAGCCTTTTTCAATCAGTCAGCTCTTCATATGAGGTGGCCAAAGGACTGGAGTTTCAGCTTTAGCATTATTCCTTCCAAAGAACACCCAGGACTGATCTCCTTTAGGATGGACTGGTTGGATCGCCTTGCAGTCCAGGGGACTCTCAAGTGTCTTCTCTAACACGACAGTTCAAAAGCATCAATTCTTCGGCGCTCAGCTTTCTTCACAGTCCAAATCTCGCATCCATACATGACCAATGGAAAAACCATAGCCTTGACTAGAAGGACCTTTGTTGGCAAAGTAATGTCTCTGCTTTTCAGTATGCTATCTAGGTTACTTCCAAGGAGTAAGCGTCTTTTAATTTCATGGCTGCAATCACCATCTGCAGTGATTTTGGAGCCCCCAAAATAAAGTCTGCCACTGTTTCCACTGTTTCCCCATCTATTTCTCATGAAATGATGGGACCTTACAGACACGCAAAAGCTGAGAGAATTCTACACCACCAAACGAGCTCTTCAACAAGTGCTAAAGGATCTTCTCTAGACAGGAAACACAGAAAAGGTGTATAAACTCAAACCCAAAACAACGAAGTAAATGGCAATGGGATTATACTTACCAATAATTATCTTTAATATAAATGAGTTGAATGTCCCAACCTAAAGACAAAGACTGCCTGAATGGATAAAAAAAAATAAGACCCCTATATATGCGGTCTATAAGAGACACATCTCAAAATAAGGGACACATACAGATTGAAAGTGAAAGGCTGTGAAAGGCTGGAAAAAGATATTTTACACAAATGAAGACCAAAAGAAAGCAGGAGAAGCAATACTCATATCAGATAAAATAGACTTTGAAATAAAGGCTGTGAAAAGAGACAAAGAAGAACACTACATAATGATCAAAGGATCAATCCAAGAAGAAAAAAATAACTATTATAAATATATACACATACAACATAGGAGCACTGCAATATGTAAGGCAAATGCTAACAAGTATGAAAGGGGAAATTAACAGTAACACAATAATAGTGGGAGACTTTAGTACCCCACTCACTCCTATGGATAGATCAACTAAACAGAATATTAGCAAGGAAACACAAACTTTAAATGATACAATGGACCAGTTAGATCTAATTGATATCTATAAGACATTTCACCCCAAAACAATGAATTTCACCTTTTTCTCAAGGGCACACGGAACCTTCTCCAGTATAGTTCATATCCTGGGCCATCAATCTAGCCTTGGAAAATTTTTTAAAAATATAAATCATTCCAAGCATCTTTTCTGACCACAATGTTGGTAAGATTAAATGTTAACAAAAAGGAAAAAATATTAAAAATACGAACATATGGAGGCTAAACAGCATGCTTCTGAATAACCAACAAATCACAGAAGAAATCAAAATATGCATAGAAATGAATGAAAATGAAAACACAACAACCCCAAACCTATCAAACTCAGTAAAAGCAGTGCTAAGGGGAAGGTTCATAACAATACAAGGTTACCTCAAGAAACAAGAGAAAAGTCAAATAAATAACCTAACTCTACACCCTAAAGCAACTAGAAAAGGAAAAAAAAAAAAAGAAGAACCCTATGGTTAGGAGAAGGAAATAAATCATAAAAATTATGGCAGAAATAAATGAGACCAGAGCAAAAATCAACAAAGCTAAAATCTGTTTTTTGAAAGGATAAATAAAATTGTAAAACCATTAGCCAGACTCATCAAGAAAAAAGGGAGAAGAATGAAATCAACAAAATTAGAAATTAAAATCGAGAGATCACAACAGACAACACAGAAATACAAAGGATCATAAGACACTACTATCAGCAACTATACGCCAATAAAATCGACAACATGGAAGAAATGGACAAATTCTTAGAAAAGTGCAACTTTCCAAAAATGAACCAGAAAGAAATAGAAAATCTTAACAGATCCATCACAAGCACAGAAATTGAAACTGTAATCAGAAATCTTCCAGCAAACAAAAGCCCAGGACCAGACAGCTTCACAGCTGAATTCTACCAAAAATTTAGACAAGAGCTAACACGTATCCTAGTTGAACTCTTCCAGAAAATTGCAGAAGGTAAACTTCCAAACTCATTCTATGAAGCCATCATCACCCTAATACCTAAACCAGATAAAGATGCCACAAAAAAGAAAACTACAGGCCAATATCACTGATGAACATAGATGCAAAAATCCTCAACAAAATTCTACCAAACACAACGCAACAGCATATTGAAAAGATTGTACGTCATTACCAAGTGGGCTTTATCCCAGGTATGCAAGGATTGTTTATTTTTTAATTAATTTAATTGGAGGCTAATTACCTTACAATATTGTAATGGTTTTTTATCATACATTGACATGAATCAGCCATGGGTGCACATGTGTTCACCATTCTGAATCCCCCTCCCACCTCCCTCCCTATCCCATGCCTCTGGGTCATTTAATATCCACAAATCAATCAATATGATACATCACATTAACAAATTGAAAGATAAAAAACATATGATTATCTGAATAGATGCAGAAAAAGCCTTTGACAAAATTCAGCATCGATATATGATTTAAAAAAAAAACAAAACCAACCCTCTGGAAAGCAAGAATAGAAGGAACATACCTCAACATAATTAAATCAATATATGAAAAAAACCACAGCAAAATTATTTACAATGGTGAAAAATTGTAAGCATTTCCCCTAAAGTCAGGAACAAGACAAGGGTGCACACTCTCACTACCACTATTCAACATAGTTTTGGGAAGCTTTAGTCACAACAATCAGAGAAGAAAAAGAAATAAAGGAATCCAAATTCGAAAAGAGGCAGTAAAACTCTCACTGTTTGCAAATGACATGGTCCTCTACATAGAAAACCCTAAAGACTCCACCAGAAAATTACTAGAGCGAATCAATGAATATAGTAAAGCTATAGGATATAAAAGTAACACACAGAAATCCCTTGCATTTCTATATACTAACAGTGAGAAAACAGAAAGATAAATTAAGGAAACAAATCCATTCACCACTGCAACAAAACGAATAAAACACTTAGGTATGCTGCTGCTGCTGCTAAGTCACTTCAGACATGTCTGTCTCTGTGCAACCCCATAGACAGCAGCCCACCAGGCTCCCCATTCCCTGGGATTCTCCAGGCAAAAACACTGGAGTGGGTTGCCATTGCCTTCTCCAATACGTAGGTATAAATTTACCTAAATGAACAAAAGACTTATATATAGAAAACTATAAAACACTGATGAAAGAAATGAAAGATGACACAAATAGATGGAAAAATATACCATGTTCATGGATCAGAAGAATAAATATAAGGAGTATACTACCCAAAGCAATCTATAGATAGACTGCGACCTCTATCAAGCTACTAATGGTATTTTTCACAGAACTAGAACAAATAATTTCACAATTTGTATGGAAATACAGAAACAACCTCGAATAGCCAAAGCAATCTTGAAAAAGAAGAATGGAACTGGAGGGATCAACCTGCATGACTTCATACTATACTACAAAGTTGTATCCATCAAGACAGTATGATACTGCCACAAAGACTGAAATATATAGATCAATGGAACAAAATAGAAACACAGAGATAAATCCACACACCTATGGACACCTTATCTTTGACAAAGGAGAATATAAAATGGAGAAAAGACAATCTCTTTAACAAATGGTGCTGGGAAAACTGGTCAACCACTTGTAAAAGAATGAAACTAGAACACTTTCTGACACCATACACAAAAATAAACTCAAAATGTATTAAAAATATAAATGCAAGATCAGAAACTATAAAACTCCTAGAGGGAAACATAGGCAAAACACTAGCTGAGATAAATCATGCAGGATCCTCTATGATCCACTTCCCAGAGTAATGAAAATAAAAACAAACAGAAATAAATGGGACCTAATTAAACTTAAAAGCTTTTGCACAACAAAGGAAACTATAAGTGAGGTGAAAAGACAGCCTTCTGAATGGCAGAAAATAATAGCAAATGAAGCAACTGACAAAGAATTAATCTCAAAAATATACAAGCAACTTATGCAGATCAATTCTAAAAAAATAAATGACCCAACCTAAAAACAGGCCAAAGAACTAAACAGACATTCCTCCAAAGAATACATACAGATGGCTAACAAACACATGAAAAGATGCTCAACATCACTCATTATCAGAGAAATGCAAATCAAAACCACAATGAGGTACCATTTCATTCCAGTCAGAATGGCTGCTCTCAAAAAGTCTACAAACAATAAATGCTGGAGAGGGTGTGGAGAAAAGGGAACCCTCTTACACTGTTGGTGGGAATGCAAACTAGTACAGCTACTATGGAGAACAGTGTGGAGATTCATTAAAAAACTGGAAATAGAACTGCCATATGATCCAGCAATCCCACTTCTGGCTATACACACCAAGGAAACCAGAATTGAAAGAGACACATGTACCCCAATGTTCATTGGCAGCACTGTTTACAATAGCCAGGACATAGAAGCAACCTAGATGTCCATTGGCAGATGAATGGATAAGAAAGCTGTGGTACATGTACACAATGGAATATTACTCGGCCATTAAAAAGAATACATTTGAATGAGTTCTAATGAGGAGGATGAAACTGGAGCTTATTATACAGAGTGAAGTAAGTCAGAAAGAAAAGCACCAATGCAGTATACTAACACATACATAAGGAATTTAGAAATATGGTAATGATTACCCTATATGCAAGACATCAAAAGAGATACAGATGTAAAGAACAGTCCTTTGGACTCTGGGAGAAAGTGGGATTATTTGGGAGGGTAGTGTTGAACCAAGTATATTATCATATGTGAAGCAGATCCCGGGTCCAGCTTTGATGCATGAGGCAAGGTGATCAGGGCTGGTGTACTGGAATGACCCTGTTGATGGAATGGGGAAGGAGGTGAGAAGGGTGTTCTTGATGGGGAACATATGTGCCCCCATGGCTGACTGATGTTGATGTATGGCAAAATCCACCATAATATTTAAAAGTAATTAGCCTCCAATTAAAATAAATAAATTAACTTTAAAAATCCTCTAGTAACAGTAATTACACTAAAAATATAGGATTAAATATCCTATCAAAAGGCAACATTGTCAAAATTAATATGAAAAATTATCTAAATACATGTTTCTTAAAGGAAACACTAGGACATTCCTGGTGGTCCAGTTGGTTTGGAATCTACTTGCCAATGCACCAACTCAGGAGACAGGATTTCCAACTCTGGAATGGGAAAATACCACATGCAGAGGGGAAAACTAATCATGTGTCCTACAACCACTGAGCCCATGTGCTGCAACTACTGAAGCTTGCATACCTAGAGCCTGTGCACCACAACAAGAGAAGCCACTACACTGAGAAAACTTTGCACCTAGCCCCTGCTCACCATAACTAGAGAAAGTTCACATTCAGCGATGAAGGCCAGCATAGTCAAAAATAAATAAATAAATAAATAAATAAAAGGGAACACTTTAGAAACAAAGATATAAACAGATTATAAGTGAAATGATAAAAATATATCCTAGTAAACATTATCCAAATAATTGAGGAGCTATATAATTATTATACAAATAATAATTCTATTTGTATAATGATTATTATACAAATAATAATAATTTAGAAAACAGTTTTCTAAAGGAAAATTGTTCAGTGCAGTTCAGTCACTCAGTCGTGCCTGACACTTTGTGACCCCATGAATTGCAGCATGCCAGGGCTACCTGTCCATCACCAACTTCCAAAGTTTACCCAAACTCATATCCATTGCGTCGGTGATGTAATCCAGGCATCTCACCCTCTATCGTCCCCTACTCCTCCTGCCCCTAATCCCTCCCAGCATTAGGGTCTGCCAATACAGGAGATGTAAGAGATGTGGGTTTAATCCCTGGGTCAGAAAGATATCCCCTGGAGGAGGGAATGGCAACCCAGCAAGTATTCTTGCCTGGAGAATGACATAGACAGTGTAGCCTGGTAAGCTACAGTCCATAGGGTCACACCAAGTCAGACACAACTGAAGTGACTTGGCAAAATAGCAATGGAGACGCAGAAATACAAAACAGATATGTAGACACAGTAGAGGGGGGGAAGAGTAGGACAAATTGAGAGCATAGTGCAAAAATATATACATTACCATATGCAAAATAAATGTGGCGTGGCGTGGTGTGGAAGTCACTGAGTCGTGTCTAACTCTGTGAAACCCCAGGAACTGTATTCTGCCAGCAATTTCCATGGAATTCTCCAGGCAAGAATATTGGAGTGAGTTTCCATTTCTTTCTTAAGGGTATCTTCCCTATCCAGGGATTGAACCTGGGTCTCCTGCATTGCAGGCAGATTTTGTTTTTACCATCTGAGCCATGAGCGAAGGCCTGTAAACTAAATAGCAGGTAGGAACTTGCTATATGACAGAGAGCTCAAAACTGATGCTCTCCCTACTCTCATATTTTCAAATAACATGTTTAACATTCAGTTCAGTTCAGTTCAATTCAGTCGCTCAGTCGTGTCTGACTATTTGCCACCCCATGAATCGCAGCACGCCAGGCTTCCCTGTCCATCACCAACTCCCGGAGTTCACTCAGACTCACGTCCATCAAGTCAGTGATGCCATCCAGCCATCTCATCCTCTGTCATCCCCTTCTCCTCCTGCCCCCAATCCCTGCCAGTATCAGAGTCTTTTCCAATGAGTCAACTCTTCGCATGAGGTGGCCAAAGTACTGGAGTTTCAGCTTTAGCATAATTACTTCCAAAGAACTCCCAGGGCTGATCTCCTTCAGAATGGACTGGTTGGATTTCCTTGCAGTCCAAGGGACTCTCAAGAGTCTTCTCTAACACCATCTTCTAACAAATTGTTGTGTTTAGAATACATGCTCAGTTTTGTCTGACTCTTTACAGTCTCATGGATTGTAGCCTGCCAAGCTCTCTCTCCCACATTTTCCAGGCAAAAATATTAGAGTGGGTTGCCATTTCTTTCTTCTGGGATCACCACAACCCAGGGATCAAACTTTTGTCTCTTGCATCTCCTGCATTGGGAGGCAGATTTTTTATCAACTGCACCACAGAACTCAGATAAATATCTGTATAAATTAACCTATACCAGTAGCCTGATGATGAGAAACCACAAGATAAATCCATATTTTGGGACATTATAAAAAATATTGGACCAGTACTTTTCAAAATAAGCAGGGTGACAATTTACAGCCTTGACATACTCCTTTCCTGATTTGGAGCCAATTTGTTGTTCTATGTCCTGTGCATATTATCACTGTGTTTATTTAACTTATATGCAGAGTACATCAGGCTTCCCTGGTGGCTCAGAGGTTAAAGCATCTGCCTCTAATGCAGGAGACCTTGGTTCAATCCCTGGGTTGGGAAGATCCTCTGGAGATGAAATGCTGGACTGGATGAAGCATAAGCTGCAATAAAGATTGCTGGGAGAAATATCAACAACCTCAGATATGCAGATGCCACCACCCTTATGGCAGAAAGCATAGAAGACCTAAAGAACCTCTTGATGAAAGTGAAAGAAGAGAGTGGAAAAGTTGGCTTTAAAGTCAACATTCAGAAACTAAGATCATGGCATCCAATCCTATCATTTCATGGCAAATAGATGGAGAAACAGTGGAAACAGTGAGAGACTTTATTGTGGGAGGCTCCAAAATTACTTCAGATGGTTATTGCAGCCATGAAATTTAAAGATATTTGCTCCTTCAGAAAAAAGTCATGACCAACCTAGACAGCATATTAAGAAGCAGAGACATTAGTTTGCCAACAAAGGTCCATATTAACCAAAGCTATGGTTTTATAGTAGTCATGTATGGATGTGACAGATGGACTATAAAGAAAGCTGAGTGCAGGAATTGATGCTTTTTAACTGTGGTTTTGGAGAAGATTTTTGAGAGTCCCTTGGACTGTAAGGAGATCCAACCAGTCTGTCCTAAAAGAAATCAGTTCTGAATATATTCATAGGAAGGACTGATGCTGAAGCTGAAACTCCAGTATTTTTGTCATCTGATGTGAACAGCTAATTTGTGGGAAAAGACCCTGATGCTGGGAAAGACTGAAGGCAGGAGGAGGGGACAACAGAGGATGAAATGGTTGGATGGCTTCAGCAACTCAATGGACATGAGTTTGAGTAAACTCCGGGAGTTGGTAATGGACAGGAAAGCCTGGTGTGCTGCAGTCCATGGGGTTGCAAAAAGTCAGACAGGACTGAGTGACTGAACTGAACTGAACTTTTCAAAAGGGTTAAGTTCATGAAAAATAAGACTGAGAAAGTGTTGGAGAATAACTGATGTGGCCAGTAGACCCTAAGATGGTACTTGATGATTCTCCATCTCGTGACATACTGTCTTGTGTTCTAATCCCCTTCTCAGGAGTGTGGGCAGGGACTGTGATCTGCTCAGATGACAACTGAATGCAAATTCTAGACAATTAACAGGAAAGAACAGAGGCACTTGGTCCAAGCAACCTAGATGTCCATCATCAGAGCCTATTATACAGAGTGAAGTAAACCAGAAAAAAAAAGACCAATATAGTATACGAATGCATATATATGGAATTCAGAAAGATGGTAACAATAACCCTGTATGCGAGACAGCAAAGGAGACACAGATGTATAGAACAGTCTTTTGGACTCTGTGAGAGAGGGAGAGGGTGGGATGATTTGGGATAATGACATTGAAACATAGATAATATCATATAAGAAATGAATTGCCAGTCTAGGTTCAATGCAGGATCCAGGATGCTTGGGGCTTGTGCACTGGGATGAGCCAGAGAGATGGTATGGGGAGGGAGGTGGGAGAGTGGTTTAGGATTGGGAACACGTGTACACTTGTGGCAGATTCATGTTAATGTATGGCAAAATCAATACAATATTGTAAAGTAAAAAATAAAATAAAATATGAAAAAAAAGAGAGGGAGAAAAGAAAGACTCTGTAAACAATTGACTTCTAACAATCAGGACAATCATGTGAGCTTGGAAGGAGATTCTTTCCTGGCTTAACATTCTGTTGAGACTTTATCCTTGGCTATTACCTACATCTGGATTCTTAACCCACACAAAGTTTGATATAATTTATGTGGATTATGTTATGCTAATCATAGCAATCATGATTGTCCTGATTGCTAAATTTTGTGATTATTTATTATTAGCAAAAATGTACTGTATATGGCAAATAAATGTAATGTATCCTGGATTGAGCAATACGTGAACCGTGAACTTCCTGATGTCAAGCTGGTTCTGGAAAAGGCAGAGGAATGAGAGATCAAATTGCCAACACCCGCTGGATCATCAAAAAGGCAAGAGAGTTCCAGAAAAAAAAAACATCTATTTCTGCTTTATTAACTAAGCCAAAGCCTTTGACTGTGTGGATCACAATAAACTGTGGAAAATTCTGAAAGATATGGGAATACCAGACCACCTGACCTGCATCTTGAGAAACCTATATGCAGGTCAGGAAGCAACAGTTAGAAATGGACATGGAACAACAGACTGGTTCCAAGTAGGAAAGGAGTACGTCAAAGCTGTATATTGTCATCCTGCTTATTTAACTTCTATGCAGAGTACATCATGAGAAATGCTGTGCTGGAAGAAGCACAAACTGGAATCAAGATAGCCAGGAGAAATATCAATAACCTCAGACATGCAGATGACCTCACTCTTATGACAGAAAGTGAAGAGGAACTAAAAGCCTCTTGATGAAAGTGAAAGAGGAGAGTAAAAAGTTGGCTTAAAGCTCAATATTGAGAAAACTAAGATCATGGCATCTGGTCCTCTCACTTCATGGCAAATAGATGGAGAAAGAGTGGAAACAGTGTTAGATTTTATTTTTTGGGTTCCAAAATCACTGCAGATGGTGACTGTAGCCATGAAATTAAAAGATGCTTACTCCTTGGGAAAAAAGTTATGACCAACCTCGACAGCATATTTAAAAGCAGAGACATTACTTTGCCAACAAAGGTCCATCTAGTCAAGGGTATGGTTTTTCCAGTGGTCATGTATTGTTATACATATATGGATGTGCGAGCTGGACTGTGAAGAAGGCTGAGAGCCGAAGAACTGATGCTTTTGAACTGTGGTGTTGGAGAAGACTCTTGAGAGTCCCTTGGACTGCAAGGAGATCCAACCAGTTCATTCTGAAGAAGATAAGCCCTGGGTCTGATTGGAAGGACTGATGCTAAAGCTGAAACTCCAATCTTTTGGCCACCTCATGTGAATAGTTGACTCATTGGAAAAGATCCTGATGCTGGGAGGGATTGGGGGCAGGAAGAGAAGGGGACAACAGAGGATGAGATGGCTGGATGGCATGACCGACTTGATGGACATGAGTTTGGGTGAACTCCCGGAGTTGTTGATGGACAGGGTGGCCTGGTCTGCTGTGATTCATGGGGTAGGCAAAGAGTCAAACATGACTGAGTGATCGAACTGAACTGAACTGATCTTGGATTGAATATTTGAAAGAAAAGCTATCTTAGTTGGAAAACATTCTGGTAAAATATCAAGAAAATCAAATCCATTTAATAGATTTATACTACTGTCAACTTCTCAGGTTTTATAAATATACTATGATGATATGATATTGTTACTATTACAGAAAGCTGATGATATATGAAAATATCTGTACTACCTATGCTATTTTCTGCAAATCTAAAATTGTTTTCAAAAATATTTTAAAGTATTACTTTCCTATAAAAATAACTCTCAAAACACAAACAAACAACAATAACAAAGTCTTGGGCTCAGAGGGTAAATGAAAAGGGCAAATAAGTATCCCTAATTTATCCACTGTTCCAAACACAGATGCACTTTCTTCAAGAAGACCCTCTCAAGCTTCAGGGACACTCCATCTTTCTTTTCCCTATTCATTTTTGCCATAATCCTTGCCATCTGTTTGTGTCTCAATAAACATTTATCTAAAAATATGCATCTTTGCCTGCACCTCCCCTTTATGGAACACAACTTTGTCATGGCCAAGAGGCTTGCATAACTCAATTAAGCTATTTTGAGCCGTGCCATGTAGAAACACCCAAGTCAGATGGGTCATAGTCAGGAGTTCTGACAAAATGTGGTCAACTAGAAAAAGAAATGGCAACACACTCTAGTATTCTTGCCCAGAAAACCCCATGGACCGTATGAAAAGGCAAAAGGATATGACACAGGAAGATTAGCCACCTCCAGAGTAAAAGGTGTCCAATATGCTACTGGAGAAGAGCAGAAGACAATTATTAATAGCTTCAGAAAGAATGAGGGTGCTAGGCCAATGCAGAAATGATGCTCAGCTGTGGATGTGTCTGGTGGTGAAAATTCAATGTTCTAAAGAACAAACCTAGTGGATGAGATGGAATTCCAGTTGAGCTGTTTCAACTCCTGAAAGATGATGCTGTGAAAGTGCTGCATTCACTATGCCAGCAAATTTGGAAAACTCAGCAGTAGCCGCAGGACTGGAAAACGTCAGTTTTCATTCCAGTTCCAAAGAAAGGCAATGCCAAAGAATGCTCAAACTACTGCACAATTGCACTCATCTCACAAGCTAGAAAATTAATGCTCAAAATTCTGCAAGCCAGGCTTCAGCAATACGTGAACCATGAACTCCCTCATGTTCAAGCTGGTTTTAGAAAAGGCAGAGGAACCAGAGATCAAATTGCTAACATCCTCTGGATCATGGAAAAAGCAAGAGAGTTCCAGAAAAACATCTCTTTCTGCTTTATTGACTATGCCAAAGCCTTTGACTTTGTGGATCACAATAAACTGTGGAAAATTCTGAAAGAGATGGAAATAACAGACCACCTAACCTGCCTCTTGAGAAATCTGTATGCAGGTCAAGAAGCAACAGTTAGAACTGGACATGGAACAACAAACTGGTTCCAAATAGGAAAAGGAGTACTTCAAGGCTGTATATTGTCACCCTGCTTCTTTAACTTATATGCAGAGTACATCATGAGAAACGTTGGACTGGAAGAAACACAAGCTGGAATCAAGATTGCTGGGAGAAATATCAATAACCTCAGATATGCAGATGACACCACCCTTATGGCAGAAAGTGAAGAGGAGCTTAAAAGCCTCTTGATGAAAGTGAAAGAGGAGAGTGAAAAAGTTGACTTAAAGCTCAACATTCAGAAAACGAAGATCATGGCATCCGGTCCCATCACTTCATGGGAAATAGATGGGGAAACAGTGGAGACAGTGTCAGACTTTATTTTGGGGGCTCCAAAATCACTGCAGTTGGTGACTGCAGCCATGAAATTAAAAGACACTTACTCCTTGGAAGAAAAGTTATGACCAACCTAGATAGTATATTCAAAAGCAGAGACATTACTTTGCCGACTAAGGTCCACCTAGTCAAGGCTATGGTTTTTCCTGTGGTCATGTATGGACGTGAGAATTGGACTGTGAAGAAGGCTGAGCGCAGAAGAATTGATGCTTTTGAACTGTGATGTTGGAGAAGACTCTTGAGAGTCCCTTGGACTGCAAGGAGATCCAACCAGTCCCTTCTGAAGGAGATCAGCCCTGGGATTTCTTTGGAAGGAATGATGCTGAAGCTGAAACTCCAGTACTTTGGCCACCTTATGAGAAGAGTTGACTCATTGGAAAAGACTGATGCTGGGAGGGATTGGGGGCACGAAGAGAAGGGGACGACCGAGGATGAGATGGCTGGATGGCATCACGGACTCGATGGACATGAGTCTGAGTGAACTCCTAGAGATGGTGATGAACAGGGAGGCCTGGCGTGCTGCGATTCATGGGGTCGCAATGAGTTGAACACGACTGAGCGACTGAACTGAACTGAACTGAAAGAACAATATGGCATAGGAACCTGGAATGCTAAGTCTGTGAATCAAGGTAAATTGGACATGTTCAAGTAGGAAATGGATTGGACGTTGACATTTTAGGAACCTGTTAATTAAAATGGACAAGAATGGGAGAATATAATTCATATGACCATTATATCTACTACTACATGCAAGAATCCCTGAGAAGAAATGCAATAGCCCTCATACTCAACAAAAGAATCCAAAATGCAGTACTTGGGTGCAGTCTCAAAAACAACAGAATGATCTCATTTTGTTTCCTAAGGAACCATTCAATATCACAGTAATCCAAGTGTATACCACACCTCTGATACTGAAGAAGCAGAAACTGACCAGTTCTATGAAAGCATAAACCATCATGTAAAACTAACATCAAAAAAGTTATCATTTCATCATATGGGATTGGAATGCAAAAGTAGGAAGCAAAGTCAAAAGACACCCAGAATAACAGGAAAGGTTTGTATTGTAGTACAAAATGAAGCAGGGCAAAACCTAACAGAGTTTTGTCAAGCGAACATTCTGATCTTAACAAACACCCTTTTCCAATGAACCAAGAGATAACTCTACAGATGAATATCACAAAATACAAAATAGTCAATATCAGAATCAGATTGATTATGCTCTTTGCAGCCAAAGATGGAGAATCTCTCTACAGTAAGTTTATACAATGCCTGGAGCTAACTGTGGCACACATCAGGAGATTCTTTCTGCAAAATTAAAGCTTAAATTGAAGAAAGTAGGCAAAACCACTAGGCCATTCAGGCATGACCTAAATCAAATCCCTTATGATTGTACAGTAGAAGTGATGAATAGATTAAAAGGATTAGATTTGGTAGACAAACTGTCTGGAGAACATGGACGGAGGTTCTTAACATTGCACAGGCAGCAGTAACCAAAACCATGCCCAACAAAAAGAAAGGCAAGAAGGCCAAAGTGTTGTCTGTGGAGGCTTTACAAATAGATGGGGAGAGAAGAGAAATAAAAGACAAAGGAGAAAGGGAAAGATATACTGAAATAAATGTAGAGTTCCAAAGAATAGAGAGCAGAAATAAGAAGGCTTTCTTAAGTGAACAATGCAAAGAAATAGAGGACTTTTTAATAGCAGCCATTCTAACAAGCATGAGATGGTATCTCATTGTGGTTTTGATTTGCATTTCTCTAATAATGATTGATATTGAGCATCTTTTCATGTGTTTGTTCATCTGTATGTTTCTTTTGGAGAAATGTCTGTTTAGTTCTTTGGCCCATTTTTTTGATTGGGTCATTTATTTTTCTGGACTTGAGCTGCAGGAAATGCTTGTATATTTTTGAGATTAATTCTTTTTAGTTGCTTCATTTGCTATTATTTTCTCCATTCTGAACGCTGTCTTTTCACCTTGCTTATAGTTTCTTTGTTGTGCAAGAGCTTTTAAGTTTAATTAGGTCCCATTTATTTTTGTTTTTATTTCCACTATTGTGAGAGATGGGTCATAGAGGATCCTGCTGTGATTTATGTCAGAGAGTATTTTGCCTTTGCTTTCCTCCAGGAGTTTTAAAGTTTCTGGTCTTATGTTTAGATCTTTAATCCATTTTGAGCTTATTTTTGTGTATGGTGTTAGAAAGTGTTCTAGTTTCATTCTTTCACAAGTGGTTGACCAGTAGAAAGATGATAATGATGACCTTATATGCAAGACAGAAAAAGAGACACAGATGTATAGAACAGTCTTTTGGACTTTGTGAGAGAAAGCAAGGATAGGATGATTTAAGAGAATAGCATTGAAAAATGTATATTATCATATGTGAAACAGATTGCCAGTCCAGGTCTGATGCATGAGACAGGGTTCTCAGGGCTGGTGTACTGGGATGACCCTGAGGGATGGGATGGGAGGGAGGTGGGAGGGGGTTCAGGATGGTGAACACAAGTACACCCACAGCTGATTCATGTCAATGTGTGGCAAACACGACTATAATATTGTAAAGTAATTAGGCTCCAATTAAAATAAATAAATAAAATAAAGAAATAGAGGGGGCGATCCTAAGTTGGTGGAGGGACAGGGTGGGGAGACCACTCTCTCCTCCACAAATTCATCAAAAGAACATTTAAATGCTGAGTAAATTCCACAAAACAACTTCTGAATGCTGGCAGAGGACATCAGGCACCCAGAAAAACAGCCCATTGTCTTCAAAGGGAGGTAGGAAAAAATATAAAAGACAAAAAGAGAAACAAAAGAGGTAGGGATGGAGCTCCATCCTGGGAAGGGAGTCTTAAAAAGAGAGAAGTTTCCAAACACCAGGAAACACTCTGATTGCTTAATCTGTGGCGAGCCTTAGAACCACAGAGGGCAACATAACTGGGAGGAAAAATAAATAAATAATTAAAACCCACAGATTACATGCCCATCAGTAACTCCTCCAGTGGAGAAGCAGCACAGACACCTGCACCGGCAAATAGCAAGTGGGGGCTGGGCAGGGAGGCATGGGCTGCATTGCTTAGAGTAAGAAACAGGCCTGAATGCCCCGAGGGAAATCTTAGGGAACTAACTTGGGCTAACAAACCAGACTATGGGATAGCTACCACGTGAAAAGCCCTAACCTAAGACACCACCAGGCCTCCTCACAGAACAAAGGACTCTACAGAGCTAGTCAGCTGCAGACCATCCCCCTCTGATGACAGGCAGCCAGAGCCAGATGAGGGCAGTTGCAGCCCCAGAGAGAAATTATCTACCAAACTGTAAGCAGGCTTCTTTGCTAACTAAGATTTCTTGGGGTTCTGGAAAATCAACATCTGCCTGAGAAGGTGTGCCAGTTGTACACCCAGAAAACTGAGCGGCAGGGACAGGGGAGACAATAAGTCGCAGTGACCGTGCTCGCCAAACACCTCGTCACCTGAGCTGCTTGGACCTGGGAAGGGCACAAAACGCAGGCCCAACCAAGTCTGCACCTCTGCGGACTACTGGAGTGCCTGAACCTGAGCGGCTTAGACCTGGGAGGTGCATGCAGCCCAGAGCCGGCCTTGGACTGTTCCCAGTGAAGCAACCTAGAGCCTGGGCAGTGTGGACAGGGAGGGTACACGCCCCGTGAGCAGGGGCAAACCTAGTGTGGCTGAGGCACTGCGAGCACACGCCAGGGTTATTTGTTTGCAGTGACCCTCCCTCCACAGTGCGACTGAATAAGTGAGCCTAAAAATGTGTCCACCACCGCCCCACTTGTGTCAGGGCAGAAATCAGACACTGAAGAGACCAGCAAATAGAAGAAGCTAAAACAGAGGGAACCACCTTAGAAGTTACAGATGCAATAGATTAAAACCCTGTAGTTAGTACCAAGTACATAGGAAGGGGCATATAGATCTTGAGAAATATAAGCTAGACCAAGGAACTCTCTGAAAAAAAAAAAAAAAAAAAAATCCTGCATTGCCCAAAACAACACCAGGAAAGTCCTAGATATATTTTACTATTTTTATGATCATTTTTTTATTTTTTAAATTTTAAGTCCTCTATTAATCCTTTAATTTTCATTTTTATAACCTACTATTACTTTGCACACACCAAAAGACCCAATTTTTAAAGCAAACTTCATATATATATAAAGTTTGCTTTAAAAAAATAATTTTGTGACTTTCTTTTATTTTCTTTAATATTGTATTTGTGAAAATCCAATCTCTACATTTTTAATCCTTGCTTTCTGGTTTGTTATCAATTATATACCTTTAAGAAGATAATCTTCAGTATTCATTTTTACTTGGGAGTGAGATTATTGGCTGAACTGCTCTCTCCCTCTTTGGACTCTCCTTTTTCTCCACCATGTCACCTCTATCTCCTTCTTCCCTCTTCTCTTCTCTATCCAACTCTGAATCTCTTTGTGTATTCCAGACGATGGAGAACACTTAGGGAACTGATTACTGGCTGGATCTCTCTCTCTTTTTGATTCCCCCCTTTATACCCCTGGTCACCTCTGTCTCCTTCCTCCCTCTTCTCTGTATAACTCCGTGAACATCTCTGAGCATTCCAGATAGTGGAGCACATATAAGGAAGTGATTACTGGTTAGCCTGCTCTCTCCTCTTTTGATTCCACCTTATCTCATTTGGGTCATCTCTAACTCCCTCTTCCCTCTTCTCGTCTCCTTGTAACTCTATGAACCTCTCTGGGTGTCCCTCACTGTGGAGAAACTTTTCATCTTCAACCTGGATGCTTTATCAATGGTGTTGTATAGATAGAGAAGTCTTGAGACTACTGTAAAAATAAGACTGAAAACCAAAACCAGAAGCAGTGTCCAAATCCTGAGAACACCAAAGAACTCCTGACTCCAGGGAACATGAATTGACAGGAGCTAATCAAATGCCTCCATACCTACACTGAAACCAACACCACCCAAGGGCCAACAAGTTCCAGAGCAAGACATACCATGCAAATTCTCCAGAAACACAGGAACACAGCCCTGAGCCTCAATATACAGGCTGCCCAAAGTTACTCAAGCCCATTGACATCTCATAACTCATTACTAGACACTTCTTTGCACTCCAGAGAGAAATAATCCAGCTCCATCCACCAGAACATCGACACAAGCTTCCTTAACCAGAAAACCTTGACAAGCCACTCATACAACCCCACCCACAGTGAAAAAACTCCACAATAAGGAGAACTCCACAAACTGTCAAATACAGAAAGGCCACCCCAAGCACAGCTATATAAAGAAGATGAAGAGACAGAGGAATACCCAGCAGGTAAAGGAACAGGATAAATTCCCACCAAACAAAAGAGGAAGAGATAAGAAATCTACCTGATAAAGAATTCTGAATAATGATAGTGAAAATGATCCAAAATCTTGAAATCAAAATGGAATCACACATAAATAGCCTAGAGACAAGGACTGAGAAGATGCAAGAAAGGTTTAACAAGGACCTAGAAGAAATAAAAAATAGTCAATATATAATGAATAATGCAACAAATGAGATAAAAAAACACTCCAGAGGGAACAAATAGTAGAATAACAGATGCAGAAGACAGGATTTGTGAAGTCGAAGATATCATGGTAGAAATAAGTGAATCAGAGAGGAAAAAAAGAAAAACGAATAAAAAGAAATGAAGACAATCTCAGAGACCTCCAGGACAATGTTAAAAGCCCCAACATTCAAATCATAGGCGTCCCAGAAGAAGAAGACAAAAAGAAAGACCATGAGAAAATACTTGAGGAGATAATAGTTGAAAGCTTCCCTAAAATGGGGAAGGAAATAATCACCCAAGTCCAAGAAGCCCAGAGAGTTCCAAAGAGGATAAACCCAAGGCCAAACAACCCAAGACACATATTAATCAAATTAAAAAGATCAAATGCAAAGAACAAATATTAAAAGCAGCAAGGAAAAACAAAAACAAATAACACACAAGGGGATTCCCATAAGGATAACGGCTGATCTTTCAATAGAAATTCTTCAGACCAGGAGCAAATGGCAAGACACACTTAAAGTGATGAAAGAAAATAACCTACAACCCAGATTACTGTAACCAGCAAGGATCTCATTCAAGTATGAAGGAGAAATGAAAAGCTTTACAGACAAGCAAAAGCTGAGAGAACTCAGCACCACCAAACCAGCTTTCCAACAAATGCTAAAGGATATTCTCTAGACAAGAAACACAAAAAGGGTGTATAAACTCAAACCCAAAACATTAAAGTAAATGGCAACAGGATCATACTTATCAATAATTACCTTAAACATAAATGGGTTGAATGCCCCAACCAAAAGACAAAGACTGGCTGAGTAGGTACAAAAACAAGACCCCTATATGTGTTGTCTACGAGAGACCCACCTCGAAACAGGGGACACATACAGACTGAAAGTGAAGGACTGGAAAAAGATATTCCATGCAAATAGAGACCAAAAGAAAGCAGGAGTAGCAATACTCATATCAGATAAAATAGAGTTTAAAACAAAGTCTGTGAAAAGAGACAAAGAAGGACAATACATAATGATCAAAGGGTCAATCCAAGAAGAAGATATAACAATTATAAATGTATATGCACCCAACATAAGAGCACTGCAATATGTAAGACAAATGCTAACAAGTATGAAAAGGGAAATTAACAATAACACAATAATAGTGGGAGACTTGAATACCACACTCACACCTATGGATAGATCAACTAAACAGAAAATTAACAAGGAACCACAAACTTTAAATGATACAATAGACCTCATTGATATCTATAGGACATTTCACCCCAAAACAATGAATTTCACCTTTTTCTCAAGTGCACACGGAACCTTCTCCAGGATAGACCACATCTTGGGCCATAAATCTAGCCTTGATAAATTAAAAAAAAAGTGAAATCATTCCAAGCTGCTTTTCTGATTACAGTGCAGTAAGACTAGATGTCAATTACAGAAGGAAAAAAGCGATTAAAAATTCCAACATACGGGAGCTGAACAACACGCTGCTGAGTAACCAACAAATCACAGAAGAAATAAAAAAGAAATCAAAATATGCATAGAAATGAATGAAAATGAAAACACAACAACTCCAAACTTGTGGGACACTAAAAACAGTGCTAAGGGGAAATTTCATAGCAATACAGGCATCCTTCAAGAAACAAGAAAAAAGTCAAATAAATAACTTAACTCTACACCTAAAGCAACTAGAAAAGGAAGAAATGAAGAACTCCAGGGTTAGTAGAAGGAAATAAATCTTAAAAATTAGGGCAGAAATAAATGCAAAAGTAACAAAAGAGACCATAGCAAAAATCAGCAAAGCCAAAAGCTGGTTCTTTGAAAGGATACATAAAATAGACAGATCATTAGACAGACTCATCAAGAAACAAAGGGAGAAAAATCAAATCCATAAAATTAGAAATGATAATGGAGAGATCACAACAGACAGCACAGAAATACAAAGGATCATAAGAAACTATTATCAGCAACTATACGCCAATAAAATGGACAACGTGGAAGAAATGGACAAATTCTTAGAAAATTTTAACTTTCCAAAAATGAACCAGGAAGAAATAGAAAATCTTAACAGACCCATCATAAGCACAGAAATTGAAGCTTTAATCAGAAATCTTCCAGCAAACAAAAGCCCAGGTCTAGATGGCTTCACAGCTGAATTCTTCCAAAGATTTAGAGAAGAGCTAACACCTATCCTAATCAGGCTCTTCCAGAAAATTGCAGAGGAAGGTAAACTTCCAAACTCATTCTATGAGGCCCCCATCACCCTAACACCAAAACCTGACAAAAATGCCACAAAAAAGAAAACTACAAGCCAATACTACTGGTGAACATAGATGCAAAAATCTTTAACAAAATTCTAGCAATCAGAATTCAACAACACATTAAAAAGATGACATCATGATCAAGTGGGCTGCAAGCCCAGGATGCAAGGATTCTTCAATATCCTCAAATTAATTAATGTAATAGATCACATTAATTAATGGGGAAAAAAAGCCATATGATTATCTCAATAGATGCAGAGAAAGCCGTTGACAAATTTGTACATCCATTTATGATAAAAACCTTCCAGAAAGCAGGAATAGGAGGAACATACTTCAACATAGTAAAACCTATATATGACAAACCCACAGCAAAGATTATCTTCAATGGTGAAAAATTGAAAGCATTTGCCCTAAAGTCAGGAACAAGAAAGGGTGCCCACTCTCACCACTACTATTCAAGATACTTTTGGAAGTTTTGGACACAGCAATCAGAGCAGAAAAAGAAATAAAAGGAATCCAAATAGGAAAAGAAGAAGTAAAATTCTCACTGTTTGCAGATGACATGATCCTCTATATAGAAAACCCTAAGAACTCCACCAGAAAATTACTAGAGCTAATCAGTGAATATAGTAAAATTTCAGGATATAAAATCAATACACAGAAATCCCTTGCATTCCTATACACTAATAATGAGAAAATATAATGAGAAATTAAGGAAACAATTCCATTCATCATTGCAATGAAAAGAATAAAATACTTAGGAATACATCTACCTAAAGAAACTAAAGACCTATATATAGAAAATTATAAAACACTGATGAAGGAAATAAAAAGGACACTAATAGATGGAGAAATATAACATGTTCATGGATCGGAAAAATCAGGATAGTGAAAATGAGTATACTACCCAAAATAATCTATAGATTCAATGCAATCCCTATCAAGCTACCAGCGGTATTTTTCACAGAGCTAGAACAAATAATTTCACAAACCAGGCTCCTCCATCCATGGGATTTTCCAGGCAAGAGTACTGTAGTGGGTTGCCACTGCCTTCTCCGATATGGAAATACAAAAAACCTCAAATAGCCAAAGCAATCTTGAGAAAGAAGAATGGAAATGAAGGAATCAACCTGCCTGACTTCAGGCTCTACGACAAAGCCACAGTCATCAAGACAGCATGGTACTGGCACAAAGACAGAAATATAGATCAATGGAACAAAATAGAAAGCCCAGAGATAAATCCACACACATATGGACACCATATCTTTGACAAAGGAGGCAAGAATATACAATAGAGAAAATACCATAACTTAAACAAGCGGTACTGGGAAAACTGGTCAACCACTTGTAAAAGAATGAAACTAGAACACTTTCTAACACCATACACAAAAATAAACTCAAAATGGAATAAAGATCTAAACATAAGACCAGAAACTATAAAACTCCTAGAGGAGAACATAAGCAAAACACTCTCTGACATAAATCACAGCAGGATCCTCTATGACCCATTTTCCAGAATACTGGAAATAAAAGCAAAAATAAACAAATGGGACCTAATTAAAATTAAAATATTCTGCACAACAAAGGAAACTATAAACAAGGTGAAAAGACAGCCTTCAGAATGGGAGAAAGTAATAGCAAATGAAGCAACTGACAAAGAATTAATCTCAAAAATATACAAGCAACTCCTGTAGCTAAATTCCAGAAAAATAAACGACCCATCAAAAAATGGGCTCAACAAATAAATAGATATTTCTCCAAAGAAGACACAATGATGGACAACAAACACATGAAAAGATGCTCAACATCACTCATTATCAGAGAAATTCAAATCAAAACCACAATGAGGTACCATTTCACACCAGTCAGAATGGTTGTGATCCAAAAGTCTACAAGCAATAAATGCTGGAGAGGGTGTGGAGAAAAGGGAACCCTCTTACACTGTTGGTGGGAATGCAAACTAGTACAGCCACTATGGAGAACAGTGTGGAGATTCCTTAAAAAAACTGGAAATAGAACTGCCTTATGACCCAGCAGAGACATTATTTTGCTGACTAAAATCCGTCTAGTCAAGGCTATGGTTTTTCCTGTGGTCATATATGGATGTTAGAGTTGGACTGTGAAGAAGGCTGAGCATGGAAGAATTGATGCTTTTGAACTGTGGTGTTGGAAAAGACTCTTGAAAATCCCTTGGGCTGCAAGGAGATCCAACCAGTCCATTCTGAAGGAGATCAGCCCTGGGAGTTCTTGGGAAGGAATGATGCTAAAGGTGAAACTCCAGTACTTTGGCCACCTCATGTGAAGAGTTGACTCACTGAAAAAGGCTCTAATGCTGGCAGGGATTGGGGGCAGGAGGAGAAGCGGACGACAGAGGATGAGATGGCTGTATGGCATCACTGACTCGATGGATGTGAGTCTGAGTGAACTCCGGGAGTTGGTGATGGACAGGGAGGCCTGGCCTGCTGCGATTCATGGGGTCGCGAAGAGTTGGACACGACTGAGTGACTGAACTGAACTGATGACTAGGCAATCCCACTGCTGGGCATCCATACCAAGGAAACCAGAATTGAAAGAGACACGTGTACCCCAATTTTCATCGCAGTACTGTTTATAATAGTTAGGACATGGAAGCAACCTAGATGTCCATTAGCAGATGAATGGATAAGAAAGCTGTGGTATATATACACAATGCAGTATTACTCAGCCATTAAAAAGAATGCATTTGAATAAGTTCTAATGAGGTGGATGAAACCCGAGCCAATTATAACAGAGTGAAGTAAGCCAGAAAGAAAAACATCAATACAGTGTACTAACGCATGTATATGAAATTTAGAAAGATGGTAATGATAACCCTGCATTCAAGACAGTAAAAGAGACACAGATGTATAGAACAGTCTTTTGGACTCTGCGGGAGAGGGAGTGGGTAGTGTGATTTCGGAGAATGGCATTTAAACCTGCATAATATCATATAAGAAATGAGTTGCCAGTCCAAGTTCAATGCAGGATAAAGGATACTTCGGGCTGGTCCACTGGGATGACCCAGAGTGATGGTATGGGGAGGGAAGTGGGAGGGGTGTTCAGGATGGGGAACATGTGTATACCTGTCACAGATTCATGTTGATGTATGGCAAAACCAATACAATATTGTAAAGTAATTAGCCTCCAATTAAATAAATTTTCATTTAAAAAATAGAGAAAAAGAATAGACTGGGAAAGACTAGAGATCTCTTCAAGAAAATTGGAGGTATCAAGGAAACATTTCATGCAAACATGGGCACCTTAACGGACAGAAATAGTAAGGATTTAACAGAAGCAGAAGAGATTAAGAAGAGGTGTCAAGAATACATAGAATAACTAAGCAAGATAGGTTTTGTTGACCCAGATAACCACGATGCTGTGGTCACTCACCTAGATTCTGATACCTTGGAGTGTGAAGTCAGGTGGAACTTAGGAAGCGTTATTACAAACATAGCTAGCAGAGGTGACAGAATTCCAGGTTGGCTATTTAAAACCTTATATGATGATGCTGTTAAGTGCTGCACTAAATCTGTGAGAAATTTGAAAACTGAGTCATAGCCACATGACTGGAATCAGTCAGTTTTCATTTCAATCCCCAAAAAAGGGCAATGCCAAAGAGTGTTCAAACTACCATAAAATTTCATTCATTTCACATGCTAGCAAGATTATGCTCAAAATCCTTCAAGATAGGCTTCAAGAGTATGTAAACTGAAAACGTCTAGAAATGCACACTGGGTTTCAAATAGGCAAATGCACAAGTGATCAAATTACCAACATTCATTGGATCAGGGAAAAAGCAAGGTAGTTTCAGAAAAAGCGAAAAAAAAAAAAAACCCACAAAACCAAAAACATATATTTTTGCTTCACTGAGCATGATAAAGCCTTTCACTGTGTGGAGCACAACACATTGTGGAAAATTCTTTAAGTGATTGGAGTATGACACAATCTTGACTGTCTCCTGAGAAACCTGTATGCAGGTCAAGAAGCAACAGTTAGAACTGACCATGGAACAATTTACTGGTTCAAAATTGGGAAAGGAATATATCAAGGCTGTATATTATCACCCTCCTTTTAACTTATATGCAGAATATAGCATGAGAATTTCCAGAATAGATGAACCTCAAACTGGAATCATGAATGCCAGGAGAAATATCAATAACAGCTGATATCACTCTTATGGAAAAAAATTGAAGAGGAACTAAAGACCTCATTGAGAGTGAAAGAGGACAGTGAAAAAACTGGCTTGAAACTCTACATTCAAAACTAAGTTCATAGCATCTGGTTCCATCACTTCACGGTAAATAGAAGGGGAAAAAGTGGAAGCAGTGACACATTTCATTTTCTTGGTCTCCAAATTACTGCAGATGGTGACTTCAGCCATGAAATTTAAAGGCACTTGCTCCTTCGAAGCAAAGCTGTGACAAACCTAGACAGCATATTAAAAAGCATAGACAGCATTTTGATAACAAATGTCTATATAGTCAAAGCTATTGCTTTTCCAGTAGTTTTGTACAGATGTGACAGGGCATTTGGACCATAAAGAGGTGAGCATTGAAGAATTAATGCTTTTGAATTGCGTTGCTGCAGAAGACCCTTGAGAGTCTCTTGGACTACAAGGAGATCAAACTAGTCAATCCTAAAAGAAATAAACCCTGAATATTCACTGAAATAACTGGTGCTGAAGCTGAAGGTCCAACACTTTGGCCACTTGATGTGAAGAATCAACTCATTGGAAAAGTCCCTGATGCTTAGAAAGATTAAACGCAAAAGGAGAAGGGGGCAGCTGAGGATGAGATAGTTAGATAGTATCACCAACTCAATGCACATGAATTTGAGCAAACTCCAGGACGTAGTGGAAGACAGAAGGGCCTGACATGCTACAGTTCACGGGATCTCAAAGAGTTGGACAAAATTTACTGACTGAACAACAACAACAATGATCTGTGCCTCACATATTCCATTTTATTTTTCCACAAAATTTTTCATGGAAAAACATTTTATTCTTAATATAGCAGTATATATATACCACTATATTAAAAATATATCAATCCCAAACTTTTAATGTAGCCCTCTCCCAAACTTTATTCCTCTAGTAGCCATAGGTTTGTTCTCTGATTATGTTTTGTAAATAAAAGTTAATTTGTATCATTTTTTTTAGATTCCATGTATAATCTGATATATGATATTTACTTTTCTATTTCTGACTTATTTCATTTAATCTGATAATCTCCAAGTACATCATTCCTCCTTCAAATGATATTATTTCATTCTTTTTAATGGCAGAGTAATATTTCATTTAATATATGTACTGCATCTTCTTTATCAATTCATCTCTTGATGAACATTTAGGTTGCTTCCATAATGGTGCTGCAATGAACAATGTAATGCATGCATCCTTTCAAATCATGTTTTTCTTTGACTATGTGACCAGGTGCAAAATTGGTGGGTCATATGGTATCTCTACATCTCCTGGCAGTGTATCTGCAGGATCCCAATAGAACTTTTATGAAAGACATGGCTTCTGGATATTAGAAGACAGGGTTGATACATGCAAGTGATAGAGAATATTAACCACATTTTTACATTCAGGAGCAGTTTCTTTTCGTTGTTCTTTCTTTGTGTGTGTGTATCGTTGTCTTCAAACTTTCCAGAGACTGGCTAGCTCTTGAGGGGATCCTTCACTGACTTCTTTCCATTTGACAGACTCCATCATCAGTTCACTGGGTCCATTTATCCTCTTTACACTCACATTTTGAATTGTATAACCCACTTCCAGGCCTGAAATCCATAGGATAAAGATGGTCATAGAAGCAGGTGAAGTGGGTACAATTGTTTTTGTGTGTTTTAGGCCAATCCTTATTTATACATATCCGTTTGTGAACCTTTATATGCCATAGTTTTGAAAGATGAAGACAGTGAATACAACATACACCAACACTCCATGTTGTATCTAAGAGAGGACACAGTTGAATGATGATTGTACCTGTGTTGGCTAAACCAATATCCTCCCCCAGCATAGAGGACCACATGCCCCTTCCTCACAGAGCTCCTTTTCACAGCCATAGCAGTCCTGCCAGATAGCACCAGGGCAGTTTCTAAGAGCTCTGTCTACAAAGCCATAGAACTGCATACTGTACTCCCATGGATGTATAAAAAAGCAAAGCCTTGCTTTTATATTTCATAATCATAGGGCATATTCTCCATATTACATTCATGTCTTCCATGAGAAGATAATTCCTGGGGCCTGGAGACCTGGAATTAGTGACACAGATGACCTGGAACACATTTCTCACTTCCAGGATCAAGATCGCATTTACTTTCGTGCTATTATTTTGGACATTAGTGTAACTCAAGAAAACTCCTTCTTCCAAGACCAAAGTTCACTCCTTAAGAAAAGATGGCCTACCTTAAACTCCACATCTTAAAGCATAGAGGGTTATTCTATTCTTTTTATTTTATTTGGAATTCTCATAATAGTTAAATGATTTGTCACATCCCTCTCCCTCTTCATGTCAGTACAGACATTAAAATACATTATGATTTATATTGTGAATGTCATTCCTCACTAACCTTTTACTAAACAAAACCACAAACAACAATGAGAACAAGAGCAAAAGCCAGAGTGGCAGACCTTAAACAGGTCAGCATTAGACAAGGAGTGACCTAAACTCTAAAGTGGCAAATAGAAAACCAACCAAACAGCCTTGAGTGCATAGGGTTAAGAGAAGAGAGGAGATAGACACAGTACAACACGATGTCTCAGGCACAGAGGACACAGCATGACATGATGTCACAGGCACAGAGGGCAGAGTAGGACACGAAGTCATAGATACAGAGGACACAGTATGACATGAAGTCAGAGACACAGAAGGCAGAGTATGACACAATGTTGCAAACACAGAGGGCACAGTAAGACACAATGTCACAGGCACAGAGGACACAGTGCTAAGCTCCGAGTCCTCACACACTGCTCTCTAATAGCAGCAATGATACGATTTCACACAACCTTCTGAACCACCTGTACTGAGATTTCACAGAAGCTGGCCTAGCCATTAGAATTCTATGAAAGATGTTTGCAAACATCCGTAAGTCTCAGATTGTACCATGGGATAAGAACCCATCACTCTGTCTTGTACTCAAGCCTGAAGAGAGGATGGAATCCAGTGGACGTATGACTCACATATTTGCGATCAAAATTAGCTATTCACTTCATTTAGCCTTTCTGGAGCTTGAAACTCTAGGTACAATTTCAGTCAACATTCTAAATTATAAATTATTTAAGTTTATTATTCCCTTAATACATTCACAAAGTGACATCAAAGCTCATTTCAATTTTAAAAGTAGAATTGGTCACAGTGGCATGTAGGCAGAGAAAAACAATTTATGTAGCTTATAATGAATATATTATCTGCTGCAAACTGTAAAATGATTTGTATTATCACCATCCATTTTATTAGAAGAAAGAAAAGGGAAAAAGAAAAATATAAATATACACTTGTAACAGACTGAAGTATTAAATTTGGAATGACACAGAGAATATCAGTCATATTTCTAAGATTACGGTAGAAATTTGCAAGATACAGCTGCTTCTAAGTCTTTAGAAAGCTTCTGGTCCAATTTGAACTTTCCACTAAGTCATTTCTATCTTCCTTATCTGTGGATTTCTTGAGGCAGAGTTAATAAAATTACATCTACTGATATAATCTAAAAATTCCAGTGGTTCCTTAGAATCTCTAATATCTCTAAAAGTCAGGTAGAAAGTAAATGTAGTTGGTAAACTTATATGAAACTACATTTAAATATGTTTCCTCAATAATGGAACAGAATACAACAGAAGAGCCACTATAATTTTACACTAACAAATAGGGTGGTCACAATAAAGTAATGAATTCCACTGATGCTAGAATTTCCACATTTTTCAAATAGAGGTTCATCTTGGAATTGATAATATACAAACACTATTGTTCAGAAGTCAATCACAATAGGCTGTTCCTGTGTGTACAGGTGTGAACTTGATCTAAAGTCTTCTGCAGACACTTCCTGGTAATATATGCATAAAAACTTGCTTAGGGATATGTCAGTAAGTCAGAAGATAATTTCACAGAGAAAAGTATGGGATTCTCTCAAGAAATGTGACATTCTTAAAGCTCCTGTTTAGCACAGATGATACTAATGTGGGGAAAATTATGGTCAAGATGAATTGAAAAAAAAATTCAGAGGAGTTCAACTCTGAATGGGAAAAAATGTCAAGAATAGCAACTTTATTAGTTCATGGTGCTTATGTTGGGTTAGCCAAACAGTTTGTTTGGGTTTTTCTATAAGATATTATGAAAAAAACTGATTGAACCTTTTGGCCAACCCAATATTTTCCATCTTGTGATCATAAGTGTGACAGAAGAAATATTCACATTTATACCAGTTTTAAAGTGTTTTCCAGCACTGTTTATAATAGTCAGGGCATGGAAGCAACCTAGATGTCCATCGGCAGACAAATCAATAAGAAAGCTGTGGTACCTATACACAATGGAATATTACTCAGCCATTAAAAAGAATATATTGGAATCAGTTCTAATGAGGTGGATGAAACTGGAGCCTATTATACAGAGTGAAGTAAGCCAGAAAGAAAAACACCAATAGAGTATACTAATGCATATATATGGAATTTAGAAAGATGGTAACAATTACCCTATATGCGAGGCAGCAAAAGAGACACAGATGTATAGAACAGTCTCTTGGACTCTGTGGGAGAAGGTGAGAGTGGGATGATTTGAGAGAATAGCACTGAAACATGTATATTATCATATGTTAAACAGATTGCCAGTCCAGGTTCGATGCATGAGACAAGGTGCTCAAGGCTGGTGCACTGGGATGACCCAGAGGGATGAGATGGGGAGGGAGGTGGGAGGGGGTTCAGGGTGGGGAACACATGTACACTCATGGCTGATTCATGTCACTGTATGGCAAAACCCACTACAATATTGTAAAGTAATTAACCTCCAATTAAAATAAAATTAAAAAATGTTAAACATACACTGGCCATATGACCCATCTATTCCACTCTAGGTATTTACTCAGGAGAAAATGAAAGCATATGTCTATACAAGGGTCTGTAAAAATTACAAATAGATCTGCCTATGACCCAGCAATCCCACTACTGGGCATACACACTGAGGAAACCAGAACTGAAAGAGACACGTGTACCCCAATGTTCATTGCAGCATTGTTTATAATAGCCAGGACATGGAAACAACCTAGATGTCCATCAGCAGATAAGTGGATAAGAAAGCTGTGGTACATATACACAGTGGAGTATTACTCAGCCCTTAAAAAGAATAAATTTGAAACAGGTCTAATGAGATGGATGAAACTGGAGCTGATTATACAGAGTGAAGTAAGCCAGAAAGAAAAACACCCATGCAGTATACTGACACATATATATGGGATTTAGAAAGATAGTAATGATGACCCTGTATGTGAGACAACAAAAGAGACACAGATGTATATAACGGACTTTTGGACTCTGTGGGAGAGGGAGAGGGTGGGATGATTTGGGAGAATGGCATTGAAACATGTATACTATCATGTATGAAATGAAGTGCCAGTTTATGTTCGATACAGGATACAGGATGCAGGATGCTTGGGGCTGGTGCAGGGGATGATCCAGAGAGATGATATGGGGTGGGAGGTGGGAGGGGGTTTCAGGATTGGGAGGACATGTACACATGTGGCTGATTCATGTAAAATTATGTCAAAACCAATACAGTATTGTAAAGTAGAATAAAATATAAAAAATAAATAAGTTAAAAAAAACTGTTCAAAGCAGTTTTATTGGTAACAACCAGAAGCTAGAAATAACCAAAACTTCCATCAACAGATGAATGGATAGACATTGTAGCAGCGACACATTCAACGCAATGCTGTCAACAATGAACAAGGCATGAGCTATTGGCACACATAATGATGTGGATGAAATAATTAGGCTGAAAAAAAAGTGGGACAAAAAAGAATACAAGCTGTACGATTCTCTTTATTTAAAACTCTAGGAAAGGCAGACTAATCTATTTAACAGAATCAGAAGTTTGGTTTTCCAGAAGGTGGAAGAGCATCAGGATCTAAGGACATTCTGGGGGTGATGGAAATGCCATTATCTTGAGGAGGATGATGGTTTCTCAAGTGTATACATACTGTAGGAGTTACTAAATTGTTTGAGTGTAATTTATCATATGTCTTTACCTCAATTAAGCTCCTTTAAAAATAAGTCTTTTCAATATTATAATGTAAAATTCTAGGTGACAAGAGCTATATGCACTGAAGTTTTCAGTGATTTTCTTTCCTTGCAACATACACAATAATGATGCATACTTCAGTCATAGTAATTTTGTAATTACTCAGAAAAAGCTTTCAGTATTAGTCCAGGATTAGTGGGTACAGCAGATCTGATATTAGTCCACAAACTTTAGGTGTCATGAGTTTACTTAATCTTTCCATCTCAAAAGGTAGACACTATAATCATACCAAAGTTTCAGTTCTGAATATGAGTTAAATTACTGCAAGAAATGAATAAAAGATGCTTGAGCATGACACTTTCTATCTTGAGATATTCAAGAACTATACTGAAAGTTCTTTTATTTCAGAAAGTACTTTCTGAATCTAGTTTATGAGCCACACTCCACTCCACAATGTTGTGAAGTTGTTTTCCTAAAGTAAGTACTAGATACTTCATTGAATTGTTTTTATTTCATTTTAGGAATTTTTATTAGAGTACACTTGATTTACAAAGTTGTGCTTATTTCAGGTGAACACAAGGTAAATCTGATATATATACATATATTCATTTCAGTTCAGTTCAATTGCTTAGTACTGTCCAACACTTTGTGATCCCATAGACTGCGGCACACCAGGCTTCCCTGTCCATCACCAACTCTCAGAGCTTGCTCAAACTCATGTCCATCGAGTGAGTGATGCCATCCAAACATCTCATCCACTGCCGTCCACTTCTCCTCCTGCCTTCAGTCTTTCACAGAAGCAGGGTCTTTTCAAATGAGTCAGTTCTTAACATTAGGTGGCCAAAGGACTGGAGTTTAAGCTTTGGCATCAGTCCTCCAATGAATAATCAGACTGATTCCTTTAGGATGGATTGGTTGGATTTCCTTACAGACCAAGGGATTCTCATGAGTCTTCTCCAACACAACAGTTTACTTTTTTATTTTTATTTTTTTATTATTAAATTTATTTATTTTTTTTAATTACAATACTGTATTTGTTTTGCCATACATTGACACGAATCAGCCATAGGTGAACACAATCTCCCAATGCCAAAGCCCCTCCCACCTCCCACCCCACATCCTCTACTTGAATCATCCTGTGCATCATCCCCATGCATCCTGCATCCTACATTGAACATAGATTGGTGCTTCGTTTCTTACAAGAAAATATACATGTTTCAATGCCATTCTCCCAAACCATCCCACCCTTTCCCTCTCCCTCAGAGTCCAAAAGTCCACTCTATACCTCTGTGTCTCTTTGTTGTCTCACATATAGGGTCATCATTACTGTCTTCTAAATTCCATATATATGTGTCAGTATACTGTATTGGTGTTTTTCTTTCTGGCTTACTTCACTCTGTATAATCGGTTCCAATTTCATCCATCTCACTAGAACTGAGTCAAATTTATTCTTTTTAAGGGCTGAGTAGTATTCCATTGTGTATATGTACCACAGCTTTCTTATCCAATCATCTGCTGATGGACATCTAGGTTGCTTCCATGTCCTGGCTATTATAAACAGCACTGCAATGAACAATGGGGTACATGTGTCTCTTTCAATTCTGGTTTCCTCAGTGTGTATGCCCAGCAGTGGGATTGCTGGGTCATAAGGAAGTTCTATTTGCAATTTTTTAAGGAATCTCCACACTGTTTTCCATAATGGCTGTACTAGTTTGCATTCCCACCAGCAGTGTAAGAGGGTTCCCTTTTCTCCACACCCTCTCCAGCATTTATTGCTTGTAGACTTTTGGATTGCAGCCATTCTGACTGGTGTGAAATGGTACCTCATTGTGGTCTTGATTTGCATTTCTCTGATAATGAGTGATGTTGAACATCTTTTCATGTGTTTGTTAGCCATCCGTATGTCTTCTTTGGAGAAATTCCTATTTAGTTCTTTGGCCCATTTTTTAATTGGATCATTTATTTTTCTGGAGTTGAGCTGCATAAGTTGCTTATATATCTTTGAGAATAGTTGTTTGTCAGTTGTTTCATTTGCTATTGTTTTCTCCCATTCAGAAGGCTGTCTTTTCACCTTGCTTTTAGTTTCCTTTGTTGTGCAGAAGCTTTTAATTTTAATTAGATCCCATTTGTTTATCTTTGCTTTTATTTCCAGTATACTGGGAGTTGGATCATAGAGGATCCTGCTGCAACACGACAGTTTAAAAGCACAAATTCTTTGGTGTTAAGCATTCTAAACAGTCCACCTCTCACATCCATACATGACTACTGGAAAAACCATGGCTTTGACTAGACATATCTTTGTTGGTAAAGTAATGTCTTTGCTTTTAGTATGCTGTCTAGGTTGGTCATAGCTTTCCTCCCAAGGAGAAAGCTTCTTTTAATTTCATGGCTGCAGTCACCATCTTCAGTGATTTTGGACAAAATAAAGTCTGTAACTGTTTCCATTGTTT
Source organism: Nanger dama (assembly GCA_917880005.1). NCBI lineage: Eukaryota > Metazoa > Chordata > Mammalia > Artiodactyla > Bovidae > Nanger > Nanger dama. The sequence goes on along the minus strand of CAKJTW010000044.1, from coordinate 981,465 downwards.
CCTTATCTATTTGCCATTAAGTGATTGGACCGAATGCCATGATCTTAGTTTTCCAAATGTTGTATTTTAAGCCAACTTTTTCACTCTCCTCTTTCACTTTCATCAAGAAGCTTTTTATTTTCTCTTCCCTTTCTGCCATTAAGGTGGTGTCATCTGCATATCTGGGATTATTGATATTTCTCCCAGCAATCTTGATTCCAGCTTGTGATTCACCCAGCCAAGCATTTTGCATGATGACATTGTACAGGAGGCAGTGATCAAGACCACCCCCAAGAAAAAAGAATGCTAACAGGCAAAATGTTTGTCAGAGGAGGCCTTACAAATAGCTGTGAAAAGAAGAGAAGTGAAAAGCAAAGGAGAAAAGAAAAGATACACCTATTTCAATGAAGGGTTCCAAACAATAGCAAGGATAGATAAGTAAGCCTTCCTCAGTGATCAATGCAAAGAAATAGAGGAAAACCATAAAATGGGAAAGACTAGAGATCTCTTCAAGAAAATTGGAGATACCAAGGGAACATTTCATGAAAAGATAGGTGCAAAAAGGGAAAGAAATGGTATGGACCTATAAGAAGCAGAAGATAATAAGAAGAGGTGGCAAAAATACACAGAAGAACTATAGAAAAAGATTTTCATGACTCAGATAACCACGATGGTGTGATCACTCACCTATAACAAGACCTCTTGGAATGCAAAGCCAAGTAGGCTGCAGGAAGCATCACTACAAACAAAGCTAGTGGAGGTGATGGAATTCCAGTTGAGCTATTTCAAATCCTAAAAGATGATGCTGTTAAAGTGCTGCATTAAATATGCCAACAAATTTGGAAATCTCAGCAGTGGCCACAGGCCTGGGAAAGGTCAAATTTCATTCAAATTCCAAAGAAAGGCAATGCCAAAGAATGATCAGACTATTGCATGATTGTACTCATCTCACACTCTAGCAAAGTAATGCTCAAAAATTTCCATGCCAGGCTTCAACCGTATATCATCTGCGAACTTTCACATGTTCAAGTTGGGTTTAGAAAAGGCAGAGGAACCAGAGATAAAATTGTCAACATCCATTGGATCATCAAAAAAACAAACAAGTTCCAGAAAACATCTATTTATTCTTTACAGACTATGCCAAAGCCATTGACTATGTGGATCACAACAAACTGTCAAAAATTTAAAGAGATGGGAATACCAGACCAGCTGACCAGCCTCTTGAGAAATCTGTATGCAGATCAAGGAGCAACAGTTAGAACTGGACGTGGAAGAACAGACTGGTTCCAAGTTGGGAAAGGAGTACGTCAAAACTGTATATTGTTACCTGGCTTATTAAACTTATATGCAGAGTATATCATGAGAAATGCTGGACTTGATGAAGCGCAAGTTAGAATGAAGATTGATGGGAGAAATATCAATAACCTCAGATATGCAAATGACAACACACTTATGGCAGAAAGCAAAGAAGAACTAAAGAACCTCTTGATGATGGTGAAAGAGGAGAGTAAAAATGTTGGCTTAAAACTCAACATTGAGAAAACTAAGATCATAGTGTCCGGTTCAATTACTTCATGATAAATAGATGGGGAAACAATGTAAACGGTGAGAAGCTTTATATTTTGGGGCTCCAAAATCACTGCAGATGGTGACTGAACCCATGAAATTAAAAGAAGCTTGCTCCTTGGAAGGAAAGCTATGATCAACCTAGATAGCATATTAAAAAGCAGAGACATTATTTTGCCAATAAAGATCCATCTAGTCAAAGCTATGGTTTTTCCAGTCATCATGGTAGATGTGAGAATTGGACTATAAAGAAAGCTGAGCACCAAAGAACTGATGCTTTTTAACTGTGGTGTTGGAGAAGACTCTTGAGAGTCCTTTGGACAACAAGGAGATCCAACCAATCAATTCTAAAGGAATAAGTCCTGAATATTCATTGGAAGGACTGATGCTGAATCTGAAACTCCAGTATTTTTGTCATCTGATGTGAACAGCTGATCTGTGGGAAAAGACCCTGATACTGTGAAAGACTGAAGGCAGGAGGAGAAGGGGACGACATAGGATGAGATGGTTGGGTGGCATCACCAACTCGATGGACATGAGTCTGAGTAAACTCCAGGAGTTGGTGATGAATAGGGAAGCCTGGCGTGCTACAGTCCATGGGGTCTCAAAGAATCGGACATGACTGAGCAACTGAACTGAACTCAATTGAACTCTGCCTATAAGTTAAACAAGCAGGGTGAGAATATACGTCTTTGACACATTCCTTTTCCAACTGGAACAAGTCTTTTGATACATGTCCATTTCTAACTGTTGCTTCTTGACCTGCATACAGGTTTCTCAGGAGACAAGTAAGGTGGTCGGTCCAGTATTCCCATCTCTTTGAGAATTATTGACAGTCTGTTGTGATCCACACAGTGAAAGACTTTAGCCAATGAAGCAGAAGTAGATGTTTTTATGGAATTCTCTTTCTTTTTAAAAATGATCTAACAGAAATTGGCAATTTGATCTCTGGTTTCTCTTCCTTTTCTAAATCCAGCTCGAACATCTGGAATTTCTCAGCTCATTTAATGATAATGCTTACCTTAGAGAATTTTGTACATTACTTTGCTAGCATGTGAGATGAGTGCAATTGTGCAGTAGTTTGAACATTCTTTGGCATTGCTTTTCTTTAAGATTGGGATGAATACTGCTTGTTTCTAGTCTTGTGGCCACTGCTGAGTTTTCAAATTTGCTTGCATATTGAGTGCAGGAGTTTCACAGCATCATATTTTAGGATTTTCAATAGCTTAGCTGGAATTACATCACCCCCACTATCTTTGTTCATAGTGATGCCTCCTAAGTCCCACTTGACTTCACACTTTAATCCACGCTCTCCTATGCCCCTTCCCTTTGCTTTATACTGGCACTTTTTCCCCCATGGAAAAACGTATCAATAGGATTATGAGTCTGTAACAGATTTCCCTGTTAGAAGCCATTCCACAGCATGACTTCACCCCCATAGCAGCCTTCTAGATAGAGAGAGATTACGAAGATCAGAGCCTGACCACAGGCACAATTGTTCTCTTCAGAAATCAAAGGCTTTAGTATAGTCAATGACACAGAAAGTGAAAGTGAAGTCACTCAGTCATGTCCGACTCTTTGTGACCCTGTGGACTGTAGCCTACCAAGCTCCTCTATCCATGAGATTCTCCACTCAAGAATACTGGAGTGGGTTGCCATTTCCTTCTTCAGGGGATCTTCCAGACCCAGGGATCGAACCTGGGTTTCCCACATTGGAGGCAGCTGCTTTAACCTCTGAGCCACCAAGGAAGTAGATGTTTTTCTGGAATTCTCTTGATTTTTCAATGATCCAATGAATGCTGTCAATTTGATCTATGGTTCCTCTATCTTTTCTAAATCCAGCTTAAACATCTGGAATTTCTTGGATCATGTACAGTTGAAGCCTAGCTTGAAGAATTTTGAACATTACTTTGCTAGTGTGTGAGATTCACAAAGATAGATGTGCCAGCAAGGTCCTTTCTCATCTAGGGCTTAGGAAATCTATTTGCCACACCAGAATCTTGGTTAAACTCCTTTACTTTTTAACCCATGTCTTGAGTTATGATTCAAGATTTTATTATTATTTTCTTAAAAGCCAATTTATATGGGGACTTACTCAAAGTACAACCTATACTTTCTTAGGTGATAAAATGGTTTGAGTTCACTGAAGTTTGATGACTTACACATGTTGGAAAAACAAGTGAGAATATATAAATTAGCTAATTATATATATATTAATTGAGAAAGATGAATGGTCAAATAGAGAGAAAATAACAAAGAGAAAAAGACAAAACCCAAAACTAGCTTCTCTCCATTTCCCTAAACTTCTCCCCTGATGCTATGAGCATAGGCACAGTCACCAAGGAAACCAACAGAGGGCAAGATCCAGCTTTACACGGAAAACAGAGAGCAGGAAGACTCCTTGCTCACACTGTGTAAGAGGACATCATGACTGAGCCTTAGAGAGTTACATTTTTCATTTGCTTCTTTCGCAGGTTTGGATCCATCCATAGCCCATCTCAGTGCACTGAACAATTCATCAGAAGCATCTGGTGAAACTGGAGAAACAGACTTCTGAGCCCACCTCCAGATTTTCTCATTCAGTAGTCCTGAATTAGACTTTTTGCGACTGTGGGGGTGCAAAGAGTCAGACACTACTGAGTGAACTGAGACCTGAATTACAATAACCTGTTTTAACTTGAGGCTTAACTAGTAGTCAAATTCTGTTCTCTTTCTCTCTCTTGTTTCTATTTCTTCAGTGCCCAAACTGGGGATGGCATCCCTCTAGGAGCTCTAGAAAAATTTTCTGAATCATAGTCATAATGGAAGAGGTAGGAGTCGGTAGAAGGGATGATGGAGAGTAAAGTCACACTGAAATGTGACCAAAGGGTCTCTGTACAGAAGGGCAAAAGAGCACAGAATGAGATCAGGGGACTGTTCTTAAGGGAGGAGGAATTTATCTGAGCATTATGCCAATAAAAGCACAGTCCCCTAAGTTTCACTGCACAGCAAGATCCAAATGAAACCAATAGATGCCATGGGGAATTCTAGAGGAAGGAGGAGTGCCCAATTACCCATATCTCCCTAATCCACTTGTTGCCAATATGGCAACATTGGCCTAGACAACGCATCTCAAAAGAAAGCCATTTAAAGCATGCACACATGCATTAGGTCAACAACTGAAGCCAGGTTTCAAGGTCACATTACCATCCTGAAGTAACAAAAGGATTCTGGGGATTATAAGCCAGAAAGGAAGAATGCAGCTGATCAGGAATACAGCTCATATTTCTGTATCCAGATTGTTAGTTCTTCCTACTCAGACTTCATGAAGTCATCTTCTACCATGGTCAGTCTCATGTGAAAATTCTGGCACAGGTTCACCCAAATTATGAAATAGAAATGATTATCTCAATAGGTGCAGAGAAAGCCTTTGACAAAATTCAACATCCATTTATGATAAAAACCCTCCAGAAAGCAGGAATAGAAGGAACATACCTCAACATAATAAAAACTATATATGACAAGCCCTCAGAAAACATTATCCTCAATGGTAAAAAATTGAAAGCATTTCCCCTAAAATCAGGAACAAGACAAGGGTTCCCACTCTCACCACTACTATTGTACATAGTCTTGGAAGTTTTGGCCATAGCAATCAGAGGAGAAAAATAAATAAAAGGAATCCAAATTGAAAAAGAAGACGTGAAACTCTCACTGTTTGCAGATGACATTATCCTGTACATAGAAAACCCTAAAGACTCCATCAGAAAATTACTAGAGCTAATCAACGAATATAGTAAAGTTGCAGGATATAAAATCAACACATAGAAATTCCTTGCATTCCTATACACTAATAATGAGAAAACAGAAAATGAAATTAAGGAAACAATTCCATTTACCATTGCAATGAAAAAAATAAAATACTTAGGAATATATTGACCTAAAGAAACTAAAGACCTATATATTGAAAACTATAAAACACTGATGAAGGAAATCAAAGAGGACACTAATAAATGGAGAAATATACCATGTTCATGGATCGGAAGAATCAGTAGGATGCTTGGGGCTGGTGCACTGAGATGACCCAGAGAGATGATATGGGGAGGGTGGTGGGAGGGGGTTCAGGATTGGGAACTCATGTTCACCTGTGGTGGATTCATGTCAATGTGTGGCAAAACCAATACAGTATTGTAAAGTAAAAAATAAAATTAAAAAAAAGAAAGGAAATGAGTATACTACCCAAAGCAATCTATAGATTCAATGCAATCCCTATCAAGCTACCAGCGGTATTTTTCACAGAGCTAGAGCAAATAATTTCACAATTTGTATGGAAATACAAAAACCCTCGAATAGCCAAAGCAATCTTGAGAAAGAAGAATGGAACTGGAGGAATCAACCTGCCTGACTTCAGGCTCTACTCAAAGCCACAGTCATCAAGACAGTAAGGTACTGGCACAAAGACAGAAATATAGATCGATGGAACAAAATAGAAAGCCCAGAGATAAATCCATGCAGCTATGGACACCTTATTTTGACAAAGGAAGCAAGAATATACAATGGAGAAAATACCATAACTTTAACAAGCGGTTCTGGGAAAACTGGTCAACCACTTGTAAAAGAATGAAACTAGAACACTTTCTAACATCATACACAAAAATAAACTCAAAATGGAATAAAGATCTAAAAGTAAGACCAGTAACTATAAAACTCCTAAAGGAGAACATAGGCAAAACACTCTCTGACATAAATCACAGCAGGATCCTCTATGACCCATTTTCCAGAATATTGGAAATAAAAGCAAAAATAAACAAATGGGACCTAATTAAAATTAAAGCTTCTGCACAACAAAGGAAACTATAAGCAAGGTGAAAAGACAGCCTTCTGAATGGGAGAAAACAATAACAAACAAAGCAACTGACAAAGAATTAATCTCAAAAATATACAAGCAACTCCTGTAGCTCAATTCCAGAAAAATAAATGACCCATCAAAAAATGAGCCAAAGATCTAAATAGACATTTCTCCAAAGAAGACATTCAAATGGCTAACAAACACATGAAAAGATGCTTAACATCACTCATTATCAGAGAGATGCAAATCAAAACCAAAATGAGGTACTATTTCACACCAGTCAGAATGGCTGCAATCCAAAAATCTAGAAGCAATAAATGCTGGAGAGGGTGTGGAGAAAGGGAATCCTCTTACACTGTTGGTAGGAATGCAAACTAGTACAGCCACTATGGAGAACAGTGTGGAGATTCCTTTAAGAAACTGAAAATAGAACTGCCTTATGACCCAGTAATCCGACTGTTGGGCATACACACCGAGGAAATCAGAATTGAATTAGACACGTGTACCACAGTGTTCATCGCAGCACTGTGTATAATAGCCAGGACATGGAAGCAACCTAGATGTCCATCAGCAAAGGAATGGATAAGAAAGTTGTGGTCCATATACATAATGGAATATTACTCGGTCATTAGAAAGAATATATTTGAATCAGTTCTAATGAGATGGATGAAACTGGAGCCGGTTATACAGAGTGAAGTAAGCCAGAAAGAAATACACCAATACAGTATACTAACACATATATATGGAATTTAGAAAGATGGTAAGAAAACCCTGTATGTGAGACAGCAAAAAGACACAGATGTATAGGACAGTCTTTTGGACTCTGTAGGAGAGGATGAGGGTGGCATGATTTGAGAGAATGGTATTGAAGCATGTATATTATAATATGTGAAACGAATCACCAGTCCAGGTTTGATGAATGATACAGGATTCTCAGGGCTGGTGCACTGGGATGACCCAGAGGGATGGTATGGGGAGGTAGGTGGGAGGAGTGTTCAGGAGGGGAACACGTGTACACCCTTGGCAGATTCATGTTGATGTGTGGCAAAACCAATACAATATTGTAAAGTAATTAGCATCCAACTAAAATAAATAAAGTTATATTAAATATAATTTTTGAAAGATATGATTTAAATAACTCCAGATTTCTTCTTTACTAAGCATTTGCCATGTGTAGCCCATATCTCATTTTAAACAGTAACACCCTAGGGTTGGATATAGCCAACACTTTTAAAGCTGAGAGAGTACTGCTGAAGTCTTCAGGTCAGTTCAGCCATACATCATGTAAGACTTTTTGAGACCCCATGGACTGAAGCACGCCAGGCTTCCCTGTCCATCACCAACTCCCAAAGTTTGCTCAAACTGAAGTAAGTCAGTGATGCCATCCAACAATCTCATCCTCTGTTGTCCCCTTCTCCTTCTTCCTTCAATCTTTCCCAGCATAGAGGCTTTTCCAGTGAGGCAGTTCTTCCTATCAGGTGGCCAAAGTACTGGAGCTTCAGCTTCAGCATCAGTCCTTCCAGTGAATATTCAGGACTGATTTTCTTTAGGATGGGCTGTTTGGATCTCCTTGTTGTCCAACAGACTCTCAATAGTCTTCTCCAACACCACAGTTCAAATGTATTAATTATTCAGCACTCAGATTTCTTTATGGTCTAACTCTCATATCCATACATGACTACATGGAAAACCATAGCTTTGACTAAATGGACCTTTGTCTGTAAAGTAATGCTTTTTAATATGGTGTCTAGGGTTGTCATACATTTTCATATAAGGAGCAAGCATCTTTTAATTTCATGGTTGCAGTCACCATCAGCAGTGATTTTGGACCCAAAGAAAATAATGTTTCCCTGCCTATTTGCTATGAAGTGATAGGACCAGATGCCAAAATCTTCACTTTTTGAATGCTGAGTTTTAAGCCAGCTTTTTCACTTTCCTTTTTCACTTTCATTACGAGGTGCTTTAGGTGCTTTAGTTCCTCTTCACTTTCTGCCATATAGGTAGTGTCATCTGCATATCTGAGATTATTGTTATTTCTCCCATCAGTCTTGATTCCAGCTTGTGCTTCATCCAGCCCGGCATTTAGAATGATGTACTTTGCATATAAGTGAAATAAGTAAGGTGAAAATATACAGCCTTGATGTACTCCTGTCCCTATTTGGAACCAGTACGTTGTTCTATGTCTGGTTGTAACTGTTGCTTCTTGACCTGCATACAGATGTATCAGGAGGCAGGTAAGGTTGTCTTGTATTCCCATCTCTTTAAGGATTTCCTATTTTTAAATGTTCAAGCTGGTTTTAGAAAAGGCAGAGGAATCAGAGATCAAATTGCCAATATCCGATGGATCATTGAAAAATCAAGAGAGCTTCATGCACCTCCCTGGTCTAAGTGATCCAAAAGTCTACAAGCAATAAATGCTGGAGGGGATGTGGAGAAGGGAACCCTCTTATACTGCTGGTGTGAATGCAAACTAGAACAGCCATTATGGAAAACAGTGTGGAGATTCCTTAAAAAATTTCAAATAGAACTGCCTTTTGACCCAGCAATCCCACTGCTGGGCATACACACCGAGGAAACCAGAACTGAAAGAGACACATGTACCCCAATGTTCATTGCAGCATTGTTTATAATAGCCAGGACATGGAAACAACCTAGATGTCCATCAGCAGATGAGTGGATAAGAAAGCTGTGATACATATACACAGTGGAGTATTACTCAGGCCTTAAAAAGAATAAATTGAATCAGTTCTAATGAGGTGGATGAAACTGGAGCCGATTATACAGAGTGAAGTAAGCCAGAAAGAAAAACACCAATACATTATACTGACACATATATATGGAATTTAGAAAGATAGTAATGATGACCCTATATGTGAAACAACAAAAGAGACACAGATGTATAGAATGGACTTTTGGCCTCTGAGGGAGAGGGAGAGGGTGGGATGATTTGGGAGAATGGCACTGAAACATGTATACTATCATGTAAGAAACGAAGCGCCAGTCTATGTTCAATAGAGGATACAGGATGCTTGGGGCTGCTGCATGGGATGATCCAGAGAGATGATATGGGGTGGAAGGTGGGAGGGGGCTTTGGTATTGGGAGATGGTGTACACCTGTGGCTGATTCATGTCAATGTATGGCAAAACCAATACAGTATTGTAATGTTGAATAAAGTAAAAATGAAATAAAAAAAAGAAAAGCAAGACAGTTCCAGAAAAACATCTATGTCTGCTTTATTGACTATACCAAAGCCTTTGACTGTGTGGATCACAATAAACTGTGGAAAATTCTGAAAGAGATGGGAATACCAGACCACCTGACCTGCCTCTTGAGAAACCTATATGCAGGTCAGAAAGCAACAGTTAGAATCGGACAAGGAACAACAGACTGGTTCCAAATAAGAAAAGCAGTACAGTCACAGCTGTATATTGTCACCCTGTTTATTTAACTTATATGCAGAATCAGTTCAGTTCAGTCGCTCAGTTGTGTCCGACTCCATGAATCACAGCATGCCAGGCCTCCCTGTCCATCACCATCTCCCGGAGTTCACTCAGACTCACGTCCATCGAGTCCGTGATGCCATCCAGCCATCTCATCCTCGGTCGTCCCCTTCTCCTGCCCCCAAACCCTCCCAGCATCAGTCTTTTCCAATGAGTCAACTCTTCTCATGAGGTGGCTAAAGTACTGGAGTTTCAGGTTTAGCGTCATTCTTTCCAAAGAAATCCCAGGGTTGATCTCCTTCAGAATGGACTGGTTGGATCTCCTTGCAGTCCAAGGGACTCTCAAGAGTCTTCTTCAGCACCACAGTTCAAAGTCATCAATTCTTTGGCACTCAGCCTTCTTCACAGTCCAACTCTCACATCCACACATGACCACAGGAAAAACCATAGCCTTGACTAGACGGACCTTAGTCGGCAAAGTAATGTCTCTGCTTTTGAATATACTGTCTAGGTTGGTCATAACTTTTCTTCCAAGGAGTAAGTGTCTTTTAATTTCATGGCACAGTCACCATCTGCAGTGATATTGGAGCCCCCCAAAATAAAGTCTGACACTGTTTCCACTGTTTCCCCATCTATTTCCCATGAACAGATGGGACCGGGTGACATGATCTTCGTTTTCTGAATGTCGAGCTTTAAGCCAACTTTTTCGCTCTCCTCTTTCACTTTCATCAAGAGGCTTTTTAGTTCTTCTTCACTTTCTGCCATAAGGGTGGTGTCATCTGCATATCTGAGGTTATTGATATTTCTCCTGGCAATCTTGATTCCAGCTTGCATTTTTTTCAGTCCAGCGTTTCTCATGATGTACTCTGCATAGAAGTTAAATAAGCAAGGTGACAATATACAGCCTTGATGTACTCCTTTTCTTATTTGAAACCAGTCTGTTGTTCTATGTCCAGTTCTAACTGTTGCTTTCTGACCTGCACATAAGTTTCTCAAGAGGTAAGTCAGGTTGTCTGGCATTCCCATCTCTTTCAGAATTTTCCACAGTTTAATGTGATCCACACAGTCAAAGGCTTTCATGAGAAATGCTGGGCTGGAGGAAGCACAAGCTGGAATCAAGATTGCTGGGAGAAATATCAATAACCTCAGATATACAGATGACACCAGCTTCATGGCAGAAAGTGAAGAAGAACTAAAGAGCCTCTTGATGAAAATGAAAGAGGAGAGTGAAAAATTTGGCTTAAAGCTCAATATTCAGAAAACTAAGATCATGGCATCTGGTCCTATCACTTCATGGGAAATAGATGGGGAAACAGTGGCTAACTTTACTTTTCTGGGTTCCAAAATCATGGCAGATGGTGATTGCAGCCATGAAATAAAAGAAGCTTACTCTTTGGAAGGAAAGTTACTACCAAACTCGAATGCATATTAAAAAGCAGAGACATTAGTTTGCCAACAAAGGTCCGTCTAGTCAAGGCTATGGTTTTTCCAGTGGTCGTGTATGGATGTGAGAATTGGACTATCAAAAAGCTGAGCGCCTAAGAATTGATGCTTTTGAACTATGGTATTGGAGAAAACTCTTGAGAGTCCCTTGGACTGCAAGGAGGTCCAAACAGTTCATCCTATAGGAGATCGGTCCTGGATGTTCATTGTAAGGACTGATGTTGAATCCAAAACTCCAATACTTTGGCCACATGATGAGAAGAGCTGACTCATTGGAAAAGACTGTGATGCTAGGAAAGACTGAGGGCAGGAGGAGAAGGGGACAACAGAGGATGAGATGAATTGATGGCATCATCAACTCGATGGACATGGGTTTGGGTGGACTCTGGGAGTTGGTGATGGAGAGAGACGCCTGGCATGCTGCAGTTCATGGGGTCACAAAGAGTCGTACATGACTGAGTGACTGAACTGAACTCAACATTTTGTTGTGATCCACACAGTCAAAGCCTTTAGTGTTGTCAAAGAAGCAGAAGTAGATATTTTTTGGGAACTGTCTTCCTTTTTCTATGATGTGTCAGATGTTGGCAACTTGATCTCTGGTTCCTTTGCCTTTCTAAATCCACCTTGAATATCTGGAAGTTCTTGGTTCATGTACTATTGAAGTCTCACTAGGAGAATTTTGTGCATTAATTTGCTAGCATGTGAGATGAGCACAGTTGTGCGGTAGCTTGAGCATTCCTTGGCATTGCCTTTTTTGGGACTGGAATGAAAACTGACCTTTTCCAGTCCTGTGGCCACTGCTGAGTTTTCCAAATTTGCTGGCATATGGAGTGCAGTACTTTCATAGCATCATCTTTTAGGATTTGGAATAGCTCGGCTAGAATTCCATCACTCCCACTAGCTCTGTAGCAATTTCTCCTATGGCCAACCTGACTTTGCACTCCAGGATGTCTGGCTCTAGATGAGTGATCAAACCATCATGATTATCTGGGTCATGAAGATCTTTTTTGCAGAGTTCTGTGTATTCTTGCCATCTCTTTTTAATCCCTTCTTCTGTTAGGTCCATACAATTTCTGTCTTTTATTGTGCCCATCTTTGTATGAAATGTTTCTTTGCTCTCTCTGATTTTCTTGGAAAGATCTCTAGTCTTTCCTGTTTTATTGTTTCCCTTTATTTATTTGCATTGATCACTGAGGAAGGCTTTCTTATCTCTCCTTGATATTAATGGGAACTCTGCTTTCAGATGGATATATTTTTCCTTATCTCCTTTGCCATTTGCTACTCTTCTTTTCTCAGCTATCTGTAAGGCCTCCTCACACAACCATTTTGCCTTTTTGCACTTCTTCTTGGGGATCATTTTTTATCATTGCCTCCTGTACAGTGTTATGAACTTCCATCCATAGTTCTTCATGTAATCTATCTATCAGACCTAATCCCTTGAATCTTTTTGTCAATTTCACTGTATAATCATAAGGGATTTGACTTATGTCATATCTGAAAGGTCTAGTGGTTTTCTGTACTTTCCTCAATTCAAGTCTGAATTTTGCAATAAGAAGTTCATGATCTGAGCCAAGTCAGCTCCTTGTCTTGTTTCTGTTGACTGTATAGAGCTTCTCTATCTTTGGCTGCAAAGAATATTATCAATCTGGTTTTGGTATTGACCATCTGGTGATGTCCCTATGCAGAGTCATCTCTTATCTTGTTGGAAGGGGTGTTTTCTATGACCAATGTGTTCCTTGGCAAAACTCTGTCAACATTTACCCTACTTTATTTTGTTTTCCAAGGCCCAACTTTACTGTTACTTTAGGTATCTCTTGACTTCCTACTTTAGCATTCCTGTCTCTTATGATGAAAAGCACATCTTTTTTGTTGTTAGTTCTAGAAGATCTTGCAGGTCTTCATAGAAGCATTTAACTTCATCATCTTTAGCGTTAGTGGTTGGGGCACAGACTAGGACTACTGTGATATTGAATAGTTTGCCTTGGAAATGAACAGATATTCTGTTGTTTTTGAGATTGCCCCTAAATACTGCATTTCAGACTCTTTTGTAGAATACAGGACTACTTCATTTCATCTAAGTGATTCTTGCCATAGTTGTAGATACAATGGTCATCTGAATTGAATTCACACATTCCAGTCCACTTTAGTTCACTGATTCCTAAAATATTGATGTTTACTCTTGCCATCTCCTGTTTGACCATTTCCAATCTACCTTGATTTATGGACCTAACATTCCAGGTTCCTATGCAATAATTTTTTTTTTTTCAGCCTTTCTCAGACTTTACTTCCATCAGCAGTGACATCCACAACTGGGTGTTGTTTTCACTTTGGCTCAGCCTTTCATTCTTTCTGGAGCTATTTCTCCACTCTTGTCCAGCTGCATATTGGGCACCTACAGACCTGGGAGTTCATCTTTTAGTGTCATATCTTTTTGCTTTTTCATACTGCTCATGAGGTTCTCAAGGCAAGAAAATGGAAGTGGTTTGCCACTCCAGTGGACCACATTTTGTCAGGAGTGATAGATCATGAAATAGCTATGTCCGATCCAAGGAGCATGAAAGCAATATTCTGCAGGGAGATACAGGTAATTCAGTCTGTGGCTGGAAATCAAGGGATAAAAGATAGACCTGACAAATTTCCAAGAGCATGTATAACCTGAAACTGTAAAACTCTTAGGAGAATACATGGAGAAAAAGCTCCATGACTTCAGTCATGATGGTGATTTTATGGATATGCCATCCAAAGCAAAAATCATCAAGTGGGACTATACCAAACTAAAACTGCCCAGAAAAATAAAATCAACAACAACAAATCATATAAAATGGGAGAAAATAACTTGCAACCCAGCTATCTGATAAGGGGTTAATATGCAACATGTGGGAGTTCCGTGGCAGTCCAATGGTTAGTACTCCATGCTTTAACTGCCATGGCCTGTCTGAACTGGTCAGGGAAATGAAATCTTGCAGTGTGCAGCACTGACATAAAGGGGAAAGTTGCTATGCAAAATATACAAAATTCATGCAAATCAATAGCTAAAACCCCTCAAATAATCCAAATGTTCAGATGATCTGAATAAGCATTTTTGTAAAGAAGATATATATGACCACCAGGTATATGAAACGGTGCACAACATCACTAACCATTAGGTATATGCATATCAAAACCACAGTGGGATACCACCACACACCTGTTAGAATGGCTATTATAAAAAGAGACAAGAGATAAATGATAACAAGAATGTGGAGAAAAGGAAACTTCTGGTATTTGGGAATGTAAATTGATTCAACCATAATAGAAATCAGTATGGAGGATCCTCTAAAAATTAAAAATAAAACTAGGATATGATCTATCAACCCCACTCCTGAGTATATAGCTGAAGGAAGTGAAATCAGTATCTTGAACATACATTTTCACTCCTGTGTTTATTGTAGCATCAGTCATGATAGCAATGGAAAACAAAACAAAACAAACAAACAAACAAAAAAAACTTATGTCCACCAACAAATGAACAAAACTGTGTCATATACATAACACATATCACAGTGGAATATTTTTGGCAATAAAAATAAGGAAGTCCTGCCTTTTGCAACAACATGGGTGGCACTTGAGAGGATTATGTTAAGCAAAATGACTCAGAGTGAGAAGTACAAATACAGTATGATCTCACTTATACTTGGAATCTAGAAAAGCAAAACTCATAGAAACAGAGAGAAGGTTGGTGGTTATCATGGGTTGAGTAATTTGGGGACATGGAGAGATGTTGGTTAAAGGGTACAAACATCCAGTTACAAGATGAGCAAGTTCTGGAGATGTTCCAAAGGGAATGGTGACTATAGTTAACATTACAGCACCATATACTTATAAGTTGCAAAAAGAATAAATCTTAAGTGCTCTCACCACACTGAAAAAAATATAATTGTATGTGGTGATGGAAGTGTTAACTAAGTGTATTGGTGTAATCATTTCACATCTATATGTGTATGAAATCATCATACTGTACACCTTAAACTTAAATAGTTTTATGTCAATTACATCTTAATAAAGCTGGAAAGACTTCCATGGTGGCACAGTGGATAGAAATTGGCCTGCCAATGCAGGAGACATGGGTTAGATCCCTGGCTGGGAAAGATTACACGTGCCATGGAATAGCTAAGCCTGTTCATCACAACTGAGATGGTGCTCTAGAGCCTGTGAAGCACTTCCGTGGTGGCTCAGATGGTAAAACATCTGCCTGCAATGCAGGAGACCCGGGTGCGATTCCTGAGATGGGAAGATCCCCTGGAGAAAGAAATGGCAATCCACTCCAGCACTCTTGCCTGGAAAATCCCGACGGAGGAGCCTAATAGGCTATAGTCCATGGGGTCGCAAAGAGTCAGACACGACTGAGCGACTTCACTTTGTGCGGCAAGTACTTAAGCCCCTGTGCCTAGAGCCATGCTCTGCAATAAGAGAAGACTCTGCAATTAAAAGCCCACACACAGAAATGGAGAGTAGAACTGACTTGCCAGAACTAGATAAAACCCACAGGCAGCAAGAAAGACCTAGTGCAGAGAAAAATAAAGAAAGTAAAAATGAAGCTGGAAAAAAATGTGTCTAGGTGGGAACTCTGCTCATATTTCTTAGATCTCGGAGAAAGTTCCTAAGATTTGGCTTCCTGTATTTGCATAATTAGAAAACCAGCTCCTTCCTCAACACTCCATTCAGGTTCTTTAGCTACTGACTCTTAGAGTAGCACCTATATCAAAAAAGAGGTACCCCTCCAGCCTTTAGAAATCTCAGAAATCTATCTTATGTTAAAAGGAGTTTGTCAAAGCCCCAAATGGTGAACAATCCAGCATGGAATTGTTCACAGAAATATGCAGACAGAAGAATGGTGGAGAAGCTTCTCTTTCCTGCTGTCCCACACCTGCAAATCCCCCATGTGTTCCTTGCACCAGGAGTGAGGCACACCACCAGGAAATCCCTGTAAGCTTTTCATATGACACAAGGCTCCCCCAAAAAACCTCTCCTGTCCAAACGTAGTTTGCTTCCCAGGACACCCTATGTACCTTTTCCCACCCTCTTGCCCAGCCCCTGAGGAAGTTTGACACTAGCTCTATTCTCAGAACTTAAAACCATCTGTTTTCTCAAGGGCCTTCCTCATGTTAAGGGAAATTTCAGTGTTCTTGGTGAAGCCCCTAACACTTTCGCACAGACTTGTCTGATATACCCTTTACAAAGGTGTTGTTGCTTTGACCTGTTTTGTTCTTAGCGACCAAATCTGCATTTATGAATCAGAAAAATGTTTCCACCCAGGGGTCTCACTAATACATTTTTCAACCACGCTTGGTTGGACAAGGCTGCATCACCACACAACATGTCCTCCAATACAGCGTCATGCTACCAACCCCCTGCCTGGAAAACATTTCCAAGAGTTAACAGCCTGCCCTGAGTAATGAGGCTGTCAGTAACTCTGTTCTCATAAATTCCCTAAGGACGCTTCACCGCCCCCACCATGGGCTTACAACAGCCACCTAGTTAATCACCCGCCCTCACACAGATGCATTCAGTAGGCAGAGACGCAGCAGGTACACTGGAAGAAGGCATCAGCGAACAAAGTGCGTAAATCTGAAGAGAATCACGTTTTAGCCCCAACTCCATGGCAACAGAAAGTAGAAAACAGGCAATCAAGGATAATAAGCCCTGTGGGCGGGCGAACCAGTGAGAGCTGAGTTAAGCCTCCATCCTTCCTTCCTCCTTTTTCCGCCCCCATCCGCTCTTTGGAACATAAACAAGCATTAAGCCCCAGTGGAGAGGGCCCTTCAGGGCTCCATGACGACTGACCTCCCTCTATCCCATCTTCCCTCACCAGGCTGAATTCACCACCTTTCTTGCAAAACGCCTCCGCTTCAAACAATCTGGTGACAATATGATCACTTCACAACATCCAATCCCAGTGCCTGACCAGAAGGGGTTTCTGAGGGTCAGCAACCTGGACAATGAGAATGTACCAAAAACAGGACAGAGGCAGGGCAGCTGAAAAGAGAGCAATGCTGTCCTTTCTTTATGCTATTCCTCTCCCTTTCCCTCAGTTAAATATTTTGGGAAAAAAAAAGAACAACAACAACCAAACATTAAACCTACATGAAAGTTAAAAGGATAGTAAAGTAAATATCTCTAATTTCTTCGAACTTCACAAATTGTTAGCCACTTGGTGCGTTAGGAGTTACCTACCTGTCTGTTTATATATCTATCTAATTTACTTGTTTATGTATCTATATGTCTGTCTATCTATCTATCTACCAATCATATTGGGCTTCCCAGATGGTGCGGTGTTTAAAAAAAAAAAACCTGCCTGCTAATCCTGGAGATACAAAAACATGGATTCAGCCCCTGGGTTTGCAAATGGCAACCTGCTACAGTATTTTTGCCTGAAAAATTCCATGAAATATAGATACATTATTATGATTATATTATCACATATAAGAAAATTAAGACCTATTCAATAATATTTACATGTAGTCTATGTTTAAAATTTTTCAGTTTGTTTCCATATCTTTTATACCTTAAAAAAATGTTTTGGTTCCAGAATGCAAGCAAAGTCTATGCATTGTATTTACTTGTTCTGTCTTTTAAAAATTAACATGATCTCCTCCCATTCACTAAAGCACATTCGTATCTTTTAATTTGTTTTTTTAATGACATTTCTTTTCAAGAGTCCAGGGCAGTTGTCTTGTAGAATGTTCTATATTATGGATTTGTCTTATTTTGTTCCCTCAAGATTAGATTCAGGTTGAGTTGCCACACCATCGAGGACACTGGATTTGATTACTGCACATTGTACGGGAACATTTTTCCCCTTGGGGCTGGAAAAGTTATCTGTAGGTAATGCTTTGAGACCACATGGCTACTTTGATACTTAAGAGACATTCACATGATGATTGTAGCCTTGACAAATTATCCTGCCTGAAACACCTATTACACTGGGGATTTGAAATGCTAATTTTCTACTTTAACCACTCCTTCTGTAGTTATTAGCAAAAGGAAGAAGAGCTCCTCTCTAATTATGCACATCATCTATCTGTCTCTCTATCATCTACCTATCTCTTTCTCCACTATTCTATATATTTATTGATATAAAATTTAAAAGCTGCATATATTTAAAATTATAAAGTTTGATGAGTAGTCACATTTATGCTAATTCTCTTTAGTGATGTCTGACTCTTTGTGACCTTATGGTCTGTAGTCCACTGGGCTCCTCTGTCCATGGGATTATCCAGGCAAGGATACTGGAGTGGGTTGCCATTTTCTTCTACAGAGGATCTTCCTGACCCAGGAATGGAACCTGCATTTCTTATGCCTCCTGCATAGCAGGGAGGTTCTTTTACCACTAGCACCACCTGGGAAGCTCCATTCACATTTTTAACTTATGAAACCATCACCATAATTAAAATAACACTTTATTGCTCTCTAAAATATCTGTAGCCCTTTGTAATCTTGTGTTCTTCCCTCCAATCTCTTCAACAGGTAACCACTGATGTGCTTTTTTTCACTATAGATTAAATTTCACTTTTTGGAATCTTGTATACATATGTGCTTTTTTTTAAGTCTGTCTTTTTAGCTTAGTATGATGACTTTGAGATTCTTCTATAAAGTTGTATATGTCAATAGGTTGTTCCTTGGTACTTTTTGTTGCTTTATAGTATTCTACTGTCTCCTAATATTTTTTTAATTTAGTTATTTTTAATTGAAGGATAATAGATTAAAAATATTAGTCTGATTCCTGAAACACATTAACAAGAACTAGCCATAGGTGTATATATGTCCCCTCCCTCTTGAACATCCCTCCCATCTCCCACCATTTCCCATCCATCTAGGTTGTTACAGAGCCCAGTCTGAGTTCCCTGAGTCAAACAGCAAATTTCCATTGGTTATCCATTTTACTCATGGTAATGTATATGCGTCCATGCTCCTCTCTCCATTCATCTCATCCTCAATTGAAATTTATTTTAGATTCTTAGAATAATTCCAAAGATTTTCTGTGTCTATTTTGTCTAGCTTTCCCTAAGTTTAACATCATATATATCATAGACCATTTTTCAATACTAAAACATTAGATATTTTGCCCATTATTTAATCATTTCTGCTATTGAGTTATTTGAGTTCTTTATATGTTTTGATATTATGCCTAATTGGACATACAGTTTGCAAATATTTTCTACCATTCTATAGATTGCTTATTCACTGTATTAATTGTTTACTCAAAGAAACATACAGGGGCCAACTGGTATATGCTCAACATCACTGATCATCAGATCAATGCAGATGAAAACCAAAATGAGATATCACCACATACATTCTAGAATGAGATAGTATCAAAAAGACAGGAGAGAAAAATGATTTTGAGAATATGGAGAAAAAGGAACCCTAGTGCACTACTGGTAAGGATATAAATTGGTACAGCCTTTATGGAACTCAGTATGGAGGTTCCTTTAGAAGTTAAAAATGAAACTAATATGATCCAAACATCCCAATTCTCAGTATGTTTGCAAGCAAAATGAAATAAATATCTTAAAGAGATATCTGTGCTCCCATTTCCATTACAGTATCAGTCATAGCCAAGATATGAAAACCATTTAAGACACTTAGATTGCTTGTCTTAGACACTCAGTTTGATTGACAGACACATTGATTGACACACTTAAATTAGTTCATCCAAGTTGTCACAAATGTCAGGATTTCCCTCCTTTTAAAGGCTGAATAGTATTCCCTGGTGTGTGCATTTATTTATCTGTGTGTGTGTGTGTGTGTGTGTGTGTGTGTAGTTGTGTGTATACAATGGAATACTTCAAAAGAAGGATATCTCATGTATGTGACAACGTAGAGAAACTTAGAAGACATTAACCTAAGTGAAATGAGCCAGAAACAAAAAGACACATGCTGTATGATCTCACTTACATGTTGAATCTAAAAAGTCAAACTCATAAAAACAAGGAACAGAGTGGTGGTTGTCAAGAACGGGTGTATGAGGGAAATAGGAAATATTGGTTAAAGGTATAAAGTTTAATTACGAAGGATAAATTCTTCAGATCTTAGTGACTAGCACTGCAACTATAGTTAATAATACTGTATTAAAAAAATTTGGTTTTGCCAGGTCTAAGTGGAGGCATGTGAGATCGTCAATCATTGTTGTGGCATGAAGTTTCTTTATTTATAAGCATGAAAACTCTTAATTGTGACATGTGAGATCTAGTTCCTGACCAGAGATTGAATCCAGGCCCCTGTATTGGGAGTACAGGGTCTTAGCCAGTTGACCATCAGGGAAGTCCCAAAAATATTGTCATAGCAATTAAAATTTACTAAGAGAGTAACTGTGTGCGGGGATGGATATGTTCATTTGCTTGACTGTCATTATCATTTCAAAATGTATTCTGTATTAAAATACCATATTTTACATGCCAAAATATACATTTCTATTTGTAAATTATAGCTCAGTAAAGCTGGGAAACAATAAAAACACTTGCATTTATACAAAATGCTATCTTCATGACCAAGAGACTGAACCTGTGTCCCTTGCATTAGCTGTTGGATACTTTTTAAAAATATTAATTTATTTTAATTGGAAGATAATTGCTTTACAATATTTTGATTATTTTTGCCATATATCAACAGGAGTTGGCCACAGGTATCTCCCTGACCCTGTACCTTTCCCATCTCCCTCCCCAACCTGTCCCTCTAGGTTGTCTCAGAGCACCAGCTTTGGGTGCCCTGATTCATTCATAGTACTTGCACTGGTCATCTATTTTACATATGGTAATGTACATGTCAAAGTCTATGTCCCAACCAGTAACACTGAAGAAGCTGAAGTTGAACGGTTTTACGAAGACCTTTTAGAACTAACACCCCAAAACGATGCCCTTTTCATTACAGGGGACTGGAATGCAAAAGTAGGAAGTCAAGAAACATCTGGAGTAACAGGCAAATTGGCCTTGGAATGCGGAATGAAGCAGGGCAAAGACTAATAGAGTTTTGCCAAGAAAATGCACTGGTCATAGCAAACACCCTCTTCCAATAATACAAGAGAAGACTCTACACATGGACATCACCAGATGGTCAACACTGAAATCAGATTGAATACATTCTGTGCAGACAAAGATGGAGAAGCTCTATACAGTCAACAAAAACAAGACCAGGAGCTGACTGTGGCTCAGATCATGAACTCCTTATTACCAAATTCAGACTTAAATTGAAGAGAGCAGGGAAAACCGCTAGACCATTCAGGTATGACTTAAATCAAATCCCTTATGATTATACAGTGGAAGTGAGAAATAAATTTAAGGGCCTAGATCTGATAGATAGAGTGCCTGATGAACTATGGAATGAGTTTGTGATATTGTACAGGAGACAGGAATAAAGACCATCCCTATGGAAAAGAACTGCAAAAAAGCAAAATGGCTGTCTGGGGAGGCCTTACAAATAGCTGTGAAAAGAATAGATGTGAAAAACAAAGGAGAAAAGGAAATATATAAGCATGTGAATGCAGAGTTCCAAAGAATAGCAAGAAGAGATAAGAAAGCCTTCTTCAGCGATCAATGCAAAGAAATAGAGGAAAAGAACAGAATGGGAAAGACTAGAGATCTCTTCAAGAAAATTATAGATACCAAGGGAACATTTCATGCAAAGATGGGCTCGATAAAGGACAGAAATTGTCTGGACCTAACAGAAGCAGAAGATATTAAGAAGAGGTGGCAAGAATACATGGAAGAACTGTACAAAAAGATCTTCATGACTCAGATAATCATGATGATGTGACCACTAATCTAGAGCCAGACATCTTGGAATGTGAAGTCAAGTGGGCCTTAGAAAGCATCACTACGAACAAAGCTAGTGGAGGTGGTGGAATTCCAGTTGAGCTATTTCAAATGCTGAAAGATGATGCTGTGAAAGTGCTGCACTCAATGTGCCAGCAAATTTGGAAAACTCAGCAGTGGTCACAGGACTGGAAAAGGTCAGTATTCATTCCAATTCCAAAGAAAGGCAATACCAAGGAATGCTTAAACTACCATACAATTGTACTCATCTCAACATGCTAGGAAAGTAATGCTCAAAATTCTCCAAGCCAGGCCTCAGGAATACGTGAACCGTGAACTCCCTGATGTTCAAGCTGGTTTTAGAAAAGGCAGAGGAAGTAAAGATCAAATTGCCAACATCTGCTGGATCATGAAATTAAAAGACACTTACTCCTTGGAAGAAAAGTTATGACCAACCTAGACAGTATATTCATAGCAGAGACATTACTTTGCTAACTAAGGTCCATCTAGTCAAGGCTATGGTTTTTCCTGTGGTCATATATGGATGTGAGAGTTGGACTGTGAAGAAGGCTGAGTGCCAAAGAATTGATGCTTTTGAACTGTGGTGTTGGAGAGACTTGAGAGTCCCTTGGACTGCAAGGAGATCCAACCAGTCCATTCTGAAGGAGATCAACCCTGGGATTTCTTTGGAAGGAATAATGCTAAAGCTGAAACTCCAGTACTTTGGCCACCTCATGCGAAGAGTTGACCCTTTGGAAAAGACTCTGATGCTGGGAGGGATTGGGGGCAGGAGGTGAAGGGGACAACCGAGGATGAGGTGGCTGGATGGCATCACGGACTCGATGGACGTGAGTCTGAGTGAACTCCGGGAGATGGTGATGGACAGGGAGGCCTGGTGTGCTGCGATTCATGGGGTCTCAAAGAGTCAGATATGAGTGAGTGACTGAACTGAACTGAACTGAACATGTTAAATGCTGCTCTCTGAAATCATCCCACCCTTGCCTTCTCCCACTGAATCCAAAAGTCTGTTCTTTACATCTGTGTCTCCTTTGCTGCCGTGCATGTAGGATCATTGGTACCATCTTTCTAAATTTCATATATAATATATGTGTGTTAATATACAGTATTTGTCTTTTGCTTTTTTCTTTTATTTTTTAATATAAATTTATTTATTTAAAAAATTACTGTACAATATTGTATTGGTTTTACAGTACATCAACATGATTCCACCACAGGTATACACGTGTTCCCTATCCTGAACCCTCCTCCCTCCTCCCTCCCCATACTATCCCTCTGGGTCATCCCAGCGCACCAGCCGCAAGCATCCAGTATCATGCATTGAACCTGGACTGGCGATTCATTTCCTATATGATATTATACATGTTTCAATGCCATCCTCCCAAATCATCCCACCCTTTCCTTCTCCCACGGAGTTCAAAAGCCTGTTCTGTACATCTGTGTCTCTTTTGCTGTCTCACATACAGGGTCTTTTCCTTTCTGACTTACTTCATTCTGTATAACAGGCTCCAGTTTATTCCACCTCATTACAACTGACTCAAATGGGTTCCTTTTTATAGGTAATTCATATTCCACAGTGTATATGTACCACAGTTTCCTTATCCATTTATCTCTCAATGGACATCTGGTTACTTCCCTGTGTTAGTTATTGTAAATAGTGATGCAATGAACATTGGAGCACATGTATCTCTTTCAATTTCTGCCTTCCTCAAGGTGCATGCTCAGCAGTGGGATTGCTGGGTCATACGGCAGTTTTAGTCCCAGGGTTTTTTTTGTTTTGTTTTGTTTTTTAAAGAATCTCCATTTTGTTCTCCATAGTGGCTACACCAGTTTGCCTTCCCCACAAACAGTGTAAAGAGGGTTTGTCTTTTCTCCACACCCTCTTCAGCATTTACTGTTTATAAACTTTTGATCTAATTTTGGTTTTGATTTGCATTTCTCTAACAATGAATGAAGTTGAGTATCCTTCATATGTTTATTAGCCATCTGTATGTCTTCTTTGGGGAACTATCTATTTAGGTCTTTTGACCACTTTTGATTGGGTTGTTTATTTTTCTGATATAGAGCTGCATGAGCTGCTTGTATATTTTGGATTAATTCTCTTTCAGAGAATTCATGAAAACTGACAGATTCTTTGTCAGTTGTTTCATTTGCTGTTATTTGCTCCTATTTTGAAGGCTGTCTTTTCACCTTTCTTACAGTTTCCCTCATTGTGAAAAAGCTTTTAAGTTTAATTAGGTCCCATTTATTTTTGTTTTTCTTTCCATTACTCTGGGAGGTGGGTCATAGAGGATCTTAAAGTGATTTATGCCATATAATGTTCTGCCTATGTCTTCCTCTAAGAGTTTTATAGTTTCTGGTCTTACATTTATTTCTTTAATCTATTTTTGCATTTATGTTTGTGTATGATGTTAGAATGGGCTTCCCTCATAGCTCAGTTGGTAAAAATCTGCCTTCAGTGGAGGAGACCTGGGTTCAATTCCTGGGTCAGGAAGATCCCCTGGAGAAAGAAATGGTAATCCACTCCAATATTCTTGCCTGGAAAACTCCATGGGCAGAGGAGCCTGGTGGGCTACAGTCCATGGTGTCAAAAGAGTCGGACATGATTTAGTGACTAAACCACATGGTGTTAGAAAGTATTCTAGTTTCATTTTTTTACGTCTAGTTGATTAGTTGTCCCAGCAGTTTGTGTAAGAGATTGTCTTTTCTACAATGTATATATTGCCTCATTTGTCAAAGGTAAGTTGTCCATAGGTGTATGGATTTATCTCTGGACTTTCTGTTTTTTTTTTTTTTTCCCATTGATCCATATTTCTGTCTTTGTGTCAGTACCATACTATCTTAATGACTGTAGCTTTGTAATATAGTCTGAAGTCAGGAAGCTTGATTCCTCCGGTTACATTCTTCTTTTTCAAGATTGCTTTGGCTATTTTGGGTCTTTTGTGTTTCCATACAAATTGTGAAATTATTTGTTCTAGTTCTGCGAAAAATACTGTTGGTAATTTGATAGGGATTGCTTTGGATAGTACACTCTTCTTCACTATTGTGATTCTTCAAATTCAAGAACATGGTATATTTCTTTATCTATTTGTGTCATCTTTGATTTATTTCATCAGTGTTTTATAGTTTTATGTATACAGGTCTTTTATATTTTTAGGTAAATTTATTCCTGAGTATTTTATTCTTTTCATTACAATGGTGAGTGAAATTGTCTTCTTAATTTCTCTTTCATATTTTCATTGTTAGTGTATAGGAATGCAAGGATTTCTGTGTATTAATTTTATATCCTACAACCTAACTATATTCATTGATCAGCTCTTGTAATTTTCTGGTAGTATATTTAAAGTTTTCTATGTAGAGGATAATGTCATCTGCATACAGTGAGAGTTTTACTTCTTTTCTAATCTGGATTCCTTTTATTTCTTTTTCTTCTATGATTGCTGTGGCCAGACTTCCAAAACTTTGTTGAATATAATGGTGAGAGTGGGAACCCTTGTCTTGTCCTAATTTTAGAGAAAATACTGTCAGTTTTTCACTACTGAGGATAATGTTTTCTGTGGATTTGTCATAAATAGCTTTTACTATGTTGAGGTAGAGTTCTTCTATGCCTATTTTCTGGAGAGATTTTTATCGTAAATAGGTATTAAATTTTGTTAAAAGCTTTCCCTGCATCTATTGAAATAATTATATGGTTTTTAATCTTTAAATATGGTATGTCACATTATTTATGAATATTAAAAAATCCTTGCATTCCTGGGATAAAGACCACTTGGTCATGATATATGATCTTTTTAATATGCTGTTAGATTCTGTTTGCTAGAATTTTGTTGTTGCAATATCATCATTGATATTGGCCTGTAGTTTTATTTTTTTGTGGTATCTTTGGTTTTAGTGTCAGGGTGATGGTGGCCTCATAGAATGAGTTTGGAAGTTTTCCTTCCTCTGCAATTTTCTGGAAGAGTTTGAGTAGGGTAAGTGTTAGCGGTTCTCTAAATGTTTGATAGAATTCACCTGTGAAGCTATCTGGTCCTGGGCTTTTGTCTGTTGGAATATTTTTATTATAGTTTACATTTATGTGCTTGTAATTTGTCTGTTTAATTTCTATATTTCTTTCTGGTTCAGTTTGGAAGGTTATACTTTTCTAAGAATTTGTCCATTTCTTCCACGTTGTCCATTTTATTGGTATATCATTGCTCATAGTTGTCTTTTATGGTCATTTGTATTTCTGTGTTGTCGATTGGAATTTATCCATTTTTATTTCTAATTTTATTTATTTCAGTTTTCTCCCTTTTTTCTTGATGAATCTGGCTAATGGTTTGTCTGTTTTGTTTTATCTTCTCAAAGGATTAGCTTTTAGTTTTATTGATTTTTGCTATAGTTTCCTTCATTTTTTTGTTCATTTATTTATGTTCTGATTTTTTTATTCATAATTTTATTTGGTTATTTATTGTTGCTGCACGAGCTATTCTTTAGCTGTGGTAAAGAATGTGAAAGTGAAGTCACTCAGTCGTGTCCGACTCTTTGCGACCCCGTGTAGGCCACCAGGCTCCTGCGTCCATGGGTTTCCCAGGCAAGAATACTGGAGTGGGTTGCCATTTCCTTCTCCTATGTTCTGATTTTTATGATTTCTTTTCTTCCACAAACTTTGAGGGGTTTGTTGTTGTTGTTATTTTTCTAGTTGCTTTTAGGTGTAAAGTATTTTTTTTATTTTTTTAATTTTTATTTTTACTTTATTTTACTTTACAATACTGTATTGGTTTTGCCATACATTGAGACAAATCCACCACAGGTGTACATGAGTCCCCAATCCTGAACCCCCTCCCACCTTCCACCCCATATCATCTCTCTGGATCATCCCCGATCTCCAGCCCCAAGCATCTTGTATCCTAAATTTAACATAGACTGGCGATTCGTTTCTTACATGATAGTATACATGTTTCAGTGCCATTCTCCCAAATCATCCCACCCTCTACCTTTCCCTCAAGAGTCCAAAAGTCCATTGTATACATCTATGTCTCTTTGCTGTCTCACATACAGGGTCATCATTACCATCTTTCTGAATTCCATTTATATGTGTCAGTATACTGTATTGGTGTTTTCTTTGTGGCTTACTTCACTTTGTATAATCGGCTCCAGTTTCATCCATCTCATTAGAACTGATTCAAATTTATTCTTTTTAAGGGCTGAGTAATACTCCATTGTGTATATGTACCACAGCTTTCTTATCCATTCACCTGCTGATGGACATCTAGGTTGTTTCCATGTCCTGGCTATTATAAAAAATACTGCAATGAACATTGGGGTACATGTGTCTCTTTCAATTCTGGTTTCCTCTGTGTGCATGCCCAGCAGTGGGATTGCTGGGTCATAAGGCAGTTTTATTTGCAATTTTTTAAGGAATCTCCACACTGTTTTCCATAGTGGCTGTACTAGTTTGCATTCCCACCAACAGTATAAGAGGGTTCCCTTTTCTCCAGCATTTATTGCTTGTAGACTTTTGGATCACAGCCATTCTGACTGTTGTGAAATGGTACCTCATTGTGGTCTTGATTTGCATTTCTCTGATAATGAGTGATGCTGAGCATCTTTTCATGTGTTTGTTAGCCATCCGTATGTCTTCTTTGGAGAGAGGTCTATTTAGTTCTTATTTATGTTTCTCTTGTTTCTTGAGGTAGGCTGGCAGCTAGATTCTTTACCACTAGTGACACCTGGGAAGTTCTCTACAAAATATACAAAATAGTTAAGCTAGTTTTAATCCAGACAAGTTTTTTTTCTTTAATGACATTTTTGTCCTGTGCCAAATACAACATGATATATGGAACAGAATATTGGAACAGAATGTACTGTTCTCATATATCATGTTGTGTTTGGCCATCATGTCATTTAGCCTCCTCCAATCTGTGTCTGTTTCTCAGTTTTTCTTTGTTTTTCATGGCTTCGGCACTCTGAAAGAGAATAGTGATGTATTTTGTAGACTGTCCTTCAATGTGAACTCATATATTTTCTTATTATTAAACTATGGTTATGGATTTTGGGATTCCTTGGTGGCTCGGAGGATAAAGCATCTGTCTGCAATGCAGGAGACCTGGGTTTGATTCCTAGGTTGGGAAGATCTCCTGGAGAAGGAAATGGCAGCCCACTCCAGTATTTTTGCTTGAAGAATCCCATGGAGAGGAGCTTGGTGGGCTACAGTCCATGGGGTCGCAAAGAGTTGGACACGACTGAGCAACTTCACCTTCACCAGCTACAGGTTTTGGAGGCAAAACCACAGAAGTGAAGCTCCCTACTCAGCACATAAGATCTGAGAATACATAATTTCAACATGACCTGTTTCTGGTGACAACAACCTTGATCCGTTGGTAAAGGTGGTGTTTGTTATTGTTCCCCACTGTAGGGTTACTATTATTCCCTTTCCATACTCCTTTGAAGCAAGTTACTAAGCCTGCACTCGAGGTGGGGCAATTAAGCTATACTTCCTAGAGGAGGGAATACCTACATCTATATTTTGAAATCCTTTTGTAAAGAATTTATCTACTTTTGTTTATGCAATCATTTATTATAAAATATTGGTATGGACTCATATGTATTTATATTATTATTTTACAAAACTATTATTTTATTGTTTAAATTGTTCAAGCTTTTTTTTAAAGCTATTGGGAACTTTTTCAGTCTATTTCTGTGTCCCTGGGACATGCACCATGTTAGATTTTGTTTTTCATTTTCTTATTTTCTACCATTATGTGATCCTTTAGGTTCACTGTATATTTTTGCTGCCCCAGCCTTAAAATAATCCAAAGCCTTGGTTTCTTTATTACAGAATAGTGGGGGAGGCCATGCTGCCTGAGGTGGTTGTGTTTGAACTGATGTCTTGGGAAATGAGGTGTCCATGCAAACTTAAGCAAGTCGGGGCCCTGATGGAATAGAGATGGTGATATTTAATCAAATGAATGCATGTGGTGGGGAGAGGCAGGGTTTTCTGCTAGGTGAAAACTTCTTACATCAGCAGACTCTTTTCTATACCTCCAGCTTCTTCATTAAACCCATGCCTTTCTCACAGATCAGAATATGAGAGGGGTGATAAGTAAGGTTATTTTTCTTTTTTCTTCCTTACCGTAGCTAGGCCCTCCCCTCCATGCACACCCAAAGTCCATTGTTTCTGATTTTTCTCTATTGTGTGTATGTTTCCTGAGGTTGGTCCACCTATTTATAATACCTGTATTATATCTGCTTTCCTAGTGACATCAATTTTCTTGGTGTAAAACTTTGGGTGGGGCTCTCTGTATCCCAGATGTAAGTCCAAAGTGCACAGACTCCATGATATTCTAGAATGTGAACTCTGAAATGGACTGTAACTTCAAAGGTGCACATTTGAATTATGGGATTTGCACA
The DNA here is from genome assembly GCA_917880005.1 of Nanger dama. Lineage (NCBI taxonomy): Eukaryota > Metazoa > Chordata > Mammalia > Artiodactyla > Bovidae > Nanger > Nanger dama. Next base: position 952,014 of record CAKJTW010000044.1, on the reverse strand, counting down.
TCAGAATCACTGAGCAAAGAAAATAGCATTACTTGAGAAATTTCAGAAAGTGTTCTATCTCTTATGCTACCAAAACCCCTTCCTCTTGACCCTCAAGTCCCACCAAATTTTGGAACTAAAAACATGAATGAAATGGTGAAGACACACTGTGTGCCATGTATGTGGAAAAGTCCAAATATTCTAAATAGTTTCTGTCTAGAGACATTTAGGATTTGCACCTCGTTTTTCTTATTTTGTCCCTAAGAATCATAGTGGGGTTGTCATGATCTCCTCTGGGATTATAAACTGAGAGAAAAGCATGACAAACCAAAGAGTCCCCTGGTGGTCCAGTGGTTAAGAATATGCCTGCAAATGCAGGGAACGTTGGTTTGATCCCTGGTCTGGGAAGATTCCACATGCCATGGAGCAATGAAGCCTGTGTGCCACAACTATTAATCCTGTGCCTCTAGCATCCATGCTTTGCAATAAGAGAAGCCACCACAATGAGAAGCTCAGGCACCACAATGAAGGCTAGCTTCTGTGCACAGCAACAAAGACATAGAGAAGGCAAGAAAAAAAAGTAAGCTAGGATTTTCCTGGAGTCCCCACATTGTACTTCATGCCTTGTGCAATGGGTCTTACATTGCTATGCAGTTTTTATAGCCTACAATAAACGTGGGGACGTTTGAGAGGGGTGAGCTGGAGAAGCTGGGGGATCTGCCAGACACTTCATCCCTCTTGAATCAAACATTTTTTTTCCCACAACATTCTCATATTTGTGAGAGAGTTACACAGTTCTGCTTCTTAGTCTACCTTTATGTAACCATGAGGAGTTCAAAGTATAATATTGCTATCTCTGGTTATGGTGTGAAGGGGATATTAAACCCTGTTAGTCTGTAGTTTAAGATACAGAACAATCAAATGAATGGAGAGTATCATGAAGGAAAGCTAAGACTTTGGTGGGGTTAGCATTTTCTAGTATAAAACTGAGTAAAGTATAAGCATACATTGTATTTCCTTCTGTTCTGTAGGACCTAGAAGCAGCAATACCCTAGTAGTAATGATGGCACATAATGCTCTATTCCATCAGGGCACCAACCTGCTTAAGTTTACACTGGGTACCACATCTCCTTAGATAAGACAGAAGCTCCAACACAACCACCTTAGGCAGCATAGCCTCCCCTCAGTTCAGTTGAGTTCAGTTCAGTCACTCAGTCGTGTCCGACTCTTTACGACCGCATGAATCGCAGCACGCCAGGCCTCCCTGTTCATCACCATCTCCCAGAGATCACTCAGACTCACGTCCATAGAGTCCATGATGCCATCCAGCCATCTTAAAGGCAATGCCAAAAATGCTCAAACTACTGCACAATTGCATTCATCTCACATGCTAGTAAAGTAATGTTCAAAATTCTGCAAGCCGGGCTTCACCAGTACGTGAACCATGAACTCCCTGATGTTCAAGCTGGTTTTAAAAAGGCAGAGGAACCAGAGGTCAAATTGCCAACATCTGCTGGATCATGGAAAAAGCAAGAGAGTTCCAGAAGAACATCTCTTTCTGCTTTATTGACTATGCCAAAGCCTTTGACTGTGTGGATCACAATAAACTGTGGAAAATTCTGAAAGAGATGGAAATAACAGACCACATGACCTGTCTCTTGAGAAATCTGTATGCAGATCAGGAAGCAACAGTTAGAACTGGACATGAAACAATAGACTGGTTCCAAATGGGAAAAGGAGTACGTCAAGGCTGTATATTGTCACCCTGCTTCTTTAACTTATATGCAGAGTACATCATGAGAAACGCTGGACTGGAAGATACACAAGCTGAAATCAAGATTGCCGGGAGAAATATCAATAACCTCAGATATGCAGATGACACCACCCTTATGGCAGAAAATGAGGAGGAGCTAAAAAGCCTCTTGATGAAAGTGAAAGAGGAGAGTGAAGAAGTTGGCTTGAAGCTCAACATTCAGAAAACGAAGATCATGGCATCTGATCCCATCACTTCATGGGAAATATATGGGGGAAATGAGGAAACAGTGGAAACAGTATCAGACTTTTTTGGGGGGCTCCCCTACTTCAGTCCTAACTGAGGGTTGGACATGGGGTGAGAAAAGCAGCTGGTGAGAGCACAGCTCATGTTTCTGAGATCAGGAAGGTCATTCCTTAGGTGCTGCTGTTGTGGACATTTGGCTACCAGGAACCATTCTGGCTCTCTAAGCCCTTACCTCAGCCCTGGTCAACTTTCACAGGATTTTCCATGCCTTGTCTTAAATAGATCATATGCAGCTTTTCTTGTCATTTTATCCCCCATGTTGCCTAACCCATTGCCAATGTCATTCTCTTTGTTACTTTAGACACTCTGAAGAATGACAGAGCAAGCTTGATGAGAACAGAGCCAGAATCAAACTTTGATTCTGACTCTTGTTAGCTGTGTGACTCTGTGTAAATCTTTTAGCATCTCTTTGCTATGACCTCAATATAAAGGGTGAAAGTAGCAATACCACTGGGATACCATAAGGTTGTAAAGATGTTTAGATGAGTTAATTGCGTGAAGTCCTGAGAATACACATGCACCTGAGAACTGCTATGGAAGTGCCAGGAATCTACAGAATCTGTCATTACTTATTGATCTCTCCCAAATCCCAGGGCTGCCTAGTACAGGACAGGGAGGAGGCCTGATGCTACAAATTAATGTATTCATGCCCAAGAGTAAGACACTGAGAACGAAAAGATGCCAACTAAAAGGGATAGAACATTTTCCCAGGGGTGTGGAAACACATATTTTGAAGACTTGGACTCTCCTATAAGTTGTCATAAATGTGAAACTGCAGGCCAGTGTCTAAGTCATAAATTGTTAGAGCTTGGTTAGTAGCTTCTCCAAGCAACAACTTCAAAGTTGGTTTCAAATCCTAGTACCAATAACACCTTCAGTTGCAAAGAGCAGAGTGTGTTAGAAAGAAAGAAAAGATGGAGATAAAGTTTTGGGGGAATTAAACTGACAGAGGGCACTTTCAGCCCCTTACTCATGGTTCCATAATGGGTACCTCTGGAATCACAGGTACAGTGAAGACTGCTTTGCTAACCTGTAAACATTGTTCTGTTTTCATTAAGACATCTCATGTCCCAGAGCAATGTCTACCCCTACCCCTAAATCACTGCTTTTTTTTTTTCTTAAGTTCAATACTTTAAATTTTTTTTTTTATTTTTACTTTATTCTACGTTACAATACTGTATTGGTTTTGCAATATATTGACATGAATCAGACACAGGTGTACACGATCTCCCAATGCCAAAGTCCCCTCCCACCTCCCACCCCATATCATATCTCTCGATCATCCTGTGCACCGGCTCCAAGCATCCTGTATCCTGTATTGAACATAGACTGGCGCCTCGTTTCTTACATGATAGTATACATGTTTCAATGCCATTCTCCCAAATCATCCCACCCTCTCCCTCTCCCTCAGAGGCCAAAAGTCCGTTCTGTACATCTGTGTCTCTTTTGTTGTCTCACATACAGGGTCATCATTACTATCTTTCTAAAATCCATATATATGTGTCAGTATACTGTACTGGTGTTTTTCTTTCTGGCTTACTTCACTCTGTATAATCAGCTCCAGTTTCATCCATCTCATTAGAACTGATTCAAATTTATTCTTTTTAAGGGCTGAGTAATACTCCATTGTGTATATGTATCACAGCTTTCTTATCCATTCATCTGCTGATGGACATCTAGGTTGTTTCCATGTCCTGGCTATTATAAACAATGCTGCAATGAACATTGGAGTACATGTGTCTCTTTCAATTCTGGTTTCCATGGTGTGTATGCCCAGCAGTGGGATTGCTGGGTCATAAGGCAGTTTTATTTGCAATTTTTTAAGGAATCTCCACACTGTTTTCCATAGTGGCTGTACTAGTTTGCATTCCCACCAGCAGTGTAAGAGGGTTCCCTTTTCTCCACACCCTCTCCAGCATTTATTGCTTGTAGACTTTTGGATCGCAGCCATTCTGACTGGTGTGAAATGGTACCTCGTTGTGGTCTTGATTTGCATTTCTCTGATAATGAGTGATGTTGAGCATCTTTTCATGTGTTTGTTAGCCATCCATATGTCTTCTTTGGAGAAATGCCTATTTAGTTCTTTGGTCCATTTTTTGATTGGATCATTTATTTTTCTGGAGTTGAACTGCATAAGTTGCTTGTATATTTTTGAGATTAGTTGTTTGTCAGTTGCTTCATTTGCTATTGTTTTCTCCCATTCAGAAGGCGTCTTTTCACCTTACTTATAGTTTCCTTTGTTGTGTAGAAGCTTTTAATTTTAATTAGATTCCATTTGTTTATTTTTGCTTTCATTTCCAGTATACTGGGAGGTGGATCATAGAGGATCCTGCTGTGATTTATGTCGGAGAGTGTTCTGCCTATGTTCTCTAGGAGTTTACACTAATAATGAGAAAGTAGAAAAAGAATTTAAGGAAACAATTCCATTCACCATTGCAACTAAAAGAATAAAATACTTAGCAATATACCTACCTAAAGAAACTAAAGACCTATATATCAAAAACTATAAGACACTGATGAAAGAAATCAAAGCGGACACTAATAGATGGAGAAATATACCATGTTCATGGATCAAAAGAGTCAATATAGTGAAAATGAGTATACTACCCAAAGCAATCTACAGATCCAATGCAATCCATATCAAGCTACCAGCAGTATTTTTCACAGAACTAGAACAAATAATTTCAAGATTTGTAGGAAAATACAAAAACCTCGAATAGCAAAAGCAATCTTGAGAAAGAGGGATGGAACTGGAGGAATCAACTTGACAGATTTCAGCTCTACTACAAAGCCACAGTCATTAAGACAGTATGGTACTGGCACAAAGACAGAAATATAGATCAATGGAACAAAATAGAAAGCCCAGAGATAAATCCACACACCTATGGACACCTTATCTTCGACAAAGGAGGCAAGAATATACAATGGAGTAAAGACAATCTCTTTAACAAGTGGTGCTGGGAAAACTGGTCAATCACTTGTAAAAGAATGAAACTAGATCAGTTTCTAACACCACACACAAAAATAAAATCAAAATGGATTAAAGATCTAAATGTAAGACCAGAAACTACATCACTGCTTTTTATTGTCTGATGCCCATCTTTGTCCATAACTAAGTAACTTACAAACAGAAAGAGCAAAACTGTAAGTATATTTACAATTGCACTTCTTGTACTGAAATGCTAATTATTTTGATCCCACTATTTGTAACGATACTATTTTTTGTGCCTTACCGTAACTTTCTCTCTCTCTCTCTCTCTCTCTCTCTCTCTCTCTCTCTCTCTCTCTCTCTCTCACATACACACACACACACACATTGCTTTTAAGGGAAAAATCTAAACAAATAAGTTGTCTTTATTCATGATTGTTTTGACTGTATAACCAATTATAGGTGTGGTGAAATCATAAGATTTCTCAGTTTTATTCTATGGCAGTACAGAGTATGAACTTATCCAACTAAAAGCAGGATAAATGAAAGTATTTCCACATGTTGCTGCTGCTGCTGCTGCTAGGTTGCTTTAGTCGTGTCCGACTCTGTGTGACCCCATAGATGGCAGCCCACTAGGGTCCTCTGTCCCTGGGATTCTCCAGGCAAGAATACTGGAGTGGGTTGCCATTTCCTTCTCCAATGCATGAAAGTGGAAAGTGAAAGTGAAGTCTCTTGTCGCTTAGCGACCCCATGCATTTCAGCCTACCAGGCTCCTCCGTCCATGGGATTTTCCAGGCAAGAGTACTGGAATGGGTTGCCATTGCCTTCTCCTTTCCACATGTTGCAACTGTCCAAAAAACAAGTTACAAATTGAAGAATTAAATTGTAATCACCATTTGAAGCCTAAATATTTAGTTTTCTAGTCTTTACTTGTTTTTTCCCCCATTTAATTATGAAAAATTTCAAACCAAAATGTTGAAAGAATTATGTAGCAACATCTAGATTCTACAGCTAATATTTTATTATAGCCGTTCTAGTGAATATCTATTATCCATTCCTGCATTCAAATTATCTTATTTGTATTAACTTCTATACAGAGTGGGGCTTCCCTCATAGCTCAGTTGGTAAAGAATCTGCCTGTAATGCAAGAGACCCCAATTTGATTGCTGGGTTGGAAAGATCTACTGGAGAAGGGATAGGCTACTCACTTCAGTATTCTTGGGCTTCCCTTTTGGCTCAGCTGGAAAAGAATTCACCTGCAATGTGGGAGACCTGGGTTCAATTCTTGGGTTGAGAAGATCCCTTGGAGAAGGGAAAGGCTACTCACTCCAGTATTCTGGTCTGGAAAATTCCATGGACTATACAGTCCATGGGTTCACAAAGAGTTGGATACGACTGGAAAACTTTCACTTTCATATGCAGAGTATATCATGAGACATGCCAGGCTGGATGAAGCACAAGGTGGAATCAAAAGATTGCTGGGAGAATCATCAGTAACTTCAGAAATGCAGATGACATTGCCCTCATGGCAGAAGGCAAAGAGGAACCAAAGAGCCTCTTGATGAAGGTCAAAGAGAAGAATGAAAAAGCTGGTTTAAAATTCAACATTCTCCAAAGAAGACATACAGATGGCTCACAAACACATGAAATGATGATCAACATCACTCATTATCTGAGAAATGCAAATTAAAACCATAACGAGGTACCATCTCATGCCAGTCAGAATGACTGCTATCAAAAAGTCTACAAATAACAAATTCTGGAGAGGGTGTGGACAAAGGGAACCTTCTTACACCGTTGGTAGAACTGCAAACTAGTACAGCCACTATGGAGAACAATGTGGAGATTCTTTAAAAAGCTGAGGATAGAACTGCCATATGACCCAACAATCCCACTGCTGGTCATACAGACTGGGGAAACCAGAATTGAAAGAACACGTGTACCCCAGTGTTCATTGCTGCACTGTGTACAATAGCCAGGGCATGGAAGCAACCTAGATATTCATTGGCAGATGAATACTGTCGCACATATACACAGTAGAATATTACTCAGCTATTAAAAATAATGTATTTGAATCAGTTCTAATGAGGTGGATGAAACTGGAGCCTATTATACAGAATGAAGTAAGTCAGAAAGAAAAACACCAATACAGTATAATAATGCACCCTGTGGAATTTAGAAAGTGGAAATGATGACCCTATATATGAGCCAGCAAAAGAGACACAGATGTAAAGAACAGACTTTTGGACTCTGTGGGAGAAGGAGAGGGTGGAATGATTTGGAAGAATAGTATTGAAACACGTATATTACCATATGTGAAATATATCGCCAGTCCAGGTTCGATGCATGAGACAGGGCACTCAGGGCCGGGACACTGGGCAACCCTGAGGGATGGGATGGGAAGGGAGGTGGGAGGGCATTCAGGATGGGGGACACATGTACAACCATGGCTGATTCATGTGAATGTATGGCAAAAACCATTACAATATTGTAAAGTAATTAGCCTCCAATTAAAATAAATTAATTAATTTATAAAAATTTTAAAAAATTCAACATACATCTGTGTCTTATAATTTTCTGTATACAGTTCTTTTGTCTCCTTAGGTTTATGCCTAGATGTTTCACTCTTTTTGTTTCAATGGTGAATAAGATTGATTCTTTAATTTCTCTTTCTGATTTTTCATTGTTAGTATATAGGAATACAAGTGAGTTCTGTGTATTTAGATTGTATACTTTGACATTGCTAAATTTATTTATCAGCCCTAGTAATTTTCTGATAGTTTCTTTTGGGTTTTCTATGTATAGTATCATGTCATCTGCAAACAGTGAGATTTTTACTTCTTTTCTAGTCTGTATTTTTTTTTCTTTTTTTTTTCTCTACTTACTGTAGCTAGGATTTCCAAAACTATGTTGAGTAATAGTGGTGAGAGTGGACACTCTTGTCTTGTTCCTGATCTTAGAGGAAATACTTTCAGGTTTTCACCATTGATAATAATGTTTGCTGTGGGTTTATCATATATGGCCTTTACTATGTTGAGGTATCTTCCTTCTATGTCCATTTTTTGAAGTGTTTTTATCATAAATGTATGTTGAATTTTCTCATAGGCCTTTTCTGCATCTATTGAGATAATCATTCAACATAAACAGATGGAGAGATATTCTATGTTCCTGGGTAAGAAGAATCAATATTGTGAAAATGACTATACTACCAAGTGCAATCTACAGATTCAATGCAATCCTTATCAAATTACCAATGGTATTTTTCGCAGAACTGGAACAAAAAACTTCAGAGTTCACATAGAAATACTAAAGACCCAGAACAGCACAAGCAGTCTTGAGAAAGAAAAATGGAGCTGAAGGAATCAACCTTCCTAACTTCATACTATATAACAAGCTACAGTCATTAAGATAATATAGTACTAGAACAAAAAGAGAAATATAGACCAATGGAACAAGACAGAGAGCCCAGAGATAAACCCATAACCTTATGAGTACCTTATTTTTGGCAAAAGATGAAAGAATATACAATGGGTCAAAGATGTCTTCTTCAATACATGATGCTTGGAAAACTGGACAGCTAAGTGCAAAATAATGAAATTAGAACACTTCCTAATGCCATATACAATAATAAACTCAAAATTGAATAAATACTTAAGTGTAAGACCAGAAACTGTAAAACTCAGAGGAAAACATAGGCAGAACACTTGATGACATAAATGAAAGCAAGATCCTCTAAGTCCCACCTCTTGGAGTAAAGGAAAGAAAAACAAAAACAAACAAGTGGGATTCAATTAAACTTAAAAGTTTTTGTACAGCAAAGCAGATTAAAAACAAGGGTCCTTTACATAGAAAATCCTAAAGACTCCACCAGAAAACTACTAGACCTAATCAACGAATATAGTAAAGTTGCAGGATATAAAATCAACACTCAGAAATCCCTTGCATTCCTATACACTAATAATGAGAAAGTAGAAAAAGAAGTTAAGGAAACAATTCCATTCACCATTGCAACGAAAAGAATAAAATACTTAGCAATATGCCTACCTAAAGAAACTAAAGACCTATATATCGAAAAATTATAAAACACTGATGAAGGAAAACAAAGAGGACACTAAGATGGAGAAATATACCATGTTCATGGATCAGAAGAGTCAATATAGTGAAAATGAGTATACTACCCAAAGCAATCTACAGATTCGATGCAATCCCTATCAAGCTACCAGCAGTATTTTTCACAAAATTAGAACAAATAATTTCAAGATTTGTATGGAAATACAAAAAACCTCGAATAGCAAAAAGCAATCTTGAGAAAGAGGAATGGAACTGGAGGAATCAACTTGACAGACTTCAGGTTCTATTACAAAGCCACAGTCATTAAGACAGTATGGTACTGGCACAAAGACAGAAATATAGATCAATGGAACAAAATAGAAAGCCCTGAGATAAACCCACACACCTATGGACACCTTATCTTCGACAAAGGAGGAAAGAATATACAGTGGAGTAAAGACAGTCTCTTTAACACGTGGTGCTGGGAAAACTGGTCAACCACTTGTAAAAGAATGAAACTAGACCTCTTTCTAACACCATACACAAAAATAAACTCAAAATGGATTAAAGATCTAAATGTAAGACCAGAAACTATAAAACTCCTAGAGGAAAACATAGGCAAAACACTCTCCGACATAAATCACAGCAGGATCCTCTATGATCCACCTCCCAGTATACTGGAAATAAAAGCAAAAATAAACAAATGGGATCTAATTAAAATTAAAAGCTTCTGCACAACAAAGGAAACTATAAGCAAGGTGAAAAGACAGCCTTCTGAATGGGGAGAAAACAATAGCAAATGAAACAACTGACAAACAACTAATCTCAAGGATATATAAGCAACTTATGCAGCTCAACTCCAGAAAAATAAACGAACCAATTAAAAAATGGGCCAAAGGACTAAATAGGCATTTCTCCAAAGAAGACATACAGATGGCTAACAAACACATGAAAAGATGCTCAACATCACTTATTATCAGAGAAATGCAAATCAAAACCACAGTGAGGTATCATTTCACACCAGTCAGAATGGCTGCGATCCAAAAGTCTACAAGCAGTAAATGCTGGAGAGGATGTGGAGAAAAAGGAACTCTCTTACACTGCTGGTGGGAATGCAAACTAGTACAGCCACTATGGAAAACAGTGTGGAGATTCCTTAAAAATTGCAAATAGAACTTCCTTATGATCCAGCAATCCCACTGCTGGGCATACACACTGAGGAAACCAGAATTGAAAGAGACACATGTACCCCAATGTTCATTGCAGCACTGTTTATAATAGACAGGACATGGAAACAACCTAGATGTCCATCAGCAGATGAATGGATAAGAAAGCTGTGATACATATACACAATGGAGTACTACTCAGCCCTTAAAAAGAATAAATTTGACTCAGTTCTAATGAGATGGATGAAATTGGAGCCGATTATACAGAGTGAAGTAAGCCAGAAAGAAAAACACCAATACAGTATACTGACACATATATATGGAATTTAGAAGGGTAGTAATGAAGACCCTCTATATGAGACAACAAAAGAGACTCAGAGGTATAGAGTGGACTTTTGGACTTTGAGGGAGAGGGAGAGGGTGGGATGATTTGGGAGAACGGCATTGAAACATGTATACTGTCTTGTAAGAATGAAGTGCCAGTCTATGTTCAATACAGGATGCAGGACGCATGGGGCTGGTGCACGGGATGATTCAGGGAGAGGATGTGGGGTGGGAGGTGGGAGGGGGCTTTGGCATTGGGAGATCGTGGACACCTGTGGCTGATTCATGTCAATGTATGGCAAAACAAATACAGTATTGTAATTAAAAAAATAAATTAAAAAAAAATACACACAAAGCCACAGTCATTAAGACAGTATGGTACTGGCACAAAGACAGAAATATAGATCAATGGAACAAAATAGAAAGCCCTGAGATAAATCCACACACCTATGGACACCTTATCTTCAACAAAGGAAGCAAGAATGTCCAGTGGAGGAAAGACAATCTCTTTAACAAGTGGTGCTGGGAAAACTGGTCAACCACCTGTATAAGAGTGAAACTAGATCAGTTGCTAACACCACACACAAAAATAAACTCAAAATGGATTAAAGATCTAAATGTAAGACCAGAAACTATAAAACTCCTAGAGGAGAACATAGGCAAAACACTCTCCGACATAAATCACGCAGGATCCTCTATGACCCACCTCCCAGTATACTGGAAATAAAAGCAAAAATAAACAAATGGGATCTAATTAAAATTAAAAGCTTCTGCACAACAAAGGAAACTATAAGTAAGGTGAAAAGACGCCTTCTGAATGGGAGAAAACAATAGCAAATGAAGCAACTGACAAACAACTAATCTCAAAAATATACAAGCAACGTATGCAGCTCAACTCCAGAAAAATTAATGATTCAATTAAAAAATGGGCCAAAGAACCTAATAGACAGTTCTCCAACGAAGGCATATGGATGGCTAACAAACACATGAAAAGATGCTCAACATCACTCATTATCAGAGAAATGCAATTCAAGACTACAATGAGGTACCATTTCACACCAGTCAGAATGGCTGTGATCCAAAAGTCTACAAGCAATAAATGCTGGAGAGTATGTGGAGAAAAGGGAACCCTCTTACACTGTTGGTGGGAATGCAAACTAGTACAGCCACTATGGAAAACAGTGTGGATATTCCTTAAAAAATTGCAAATAGATCTACCTTATGACCCAGCAATCCCACTACTGGGCATACACACCGAGGAAACCAGAACTGAGACATGTGTACCGCAATGTTCATTGCAGAATTGTTTATAACAGCCAGGACATGGAAACAACCTAGATGTCCATCGGCAGATGAATGGATAAGAAAGCTGTGATACATATACACAATGGAGTATTACTCAGCCCTTAAAAAGAATAAATTTGAATCAGTTCTAATGAGATGGATGAAACTGGAGCAGATTATACAGAGTGAAGTAAGCCAGAAAGAAAAACACCAATATAGTATACTGACATATATATATGGAATTTAGAAAGATAGTAATGATGACCTTGTATGTGAGACAACAAGAGACACAGATGTATAGAATGGACTTTTGGCCTCTGAGGGAGAGGGAGAGGGTGGGATGATTTGGGAGAATGGCATTGAAACATGTATACTATCATGTAAGAAAAAAAGTGCCAGTTTATGTTCAATACAGGATACAGGATGCTTGGGGCTGGTGCACGGGGTGATCCAGAGAGATGATATGAGGTGAGAGGTGGGAGGGGGTTTCAAGATTGGGAGCTCGTGTACACCTGCGGCTGATTCATTTCAATGTATGGCAAGACCAATACAGTATTGTAAAGTAGAATAAAGTAAAAATAAATTAAAAAAAAAAAACAAGGTGAAAAGACAGCCCTCAGAATGGGAGAAAAGATTATCAAGTGAAACAACTGATAAAGGATTAATTTCCAAAATATATACACAGCTCATACAACTTAATACCAGAAAAATAACCCTATCAAAAAGTAGGAAAGAGACCTAAACAGACATTTCTCCAAAAAGACATATAGGTGGCTAACAAACACGTGAAAAGATGCCCAACATCACTCATTATTAGAGAAATGCAAATCAAAACTGTAATGAGATACTATCTCACACCAGTCAGAAAGGTCAGCATAAGAAAGTCAACAAACAATATTGGAGAGCGTACAGAGAAAAGGGAACTCTTTTCTTACATAGCTGGCAGCTCTGCTGGTAGCTCAGGTGGTTTAGAATCTGCCTGTAGTGCAGGAGACACAGGAGACCTAAGAGACGCAGAAGACCTAACAGAAGCGGGTTCGATTCCTGGGTTAGGAAGTTTCCTTGGAGGAGAACAAGGAAATCCACTCCAATATTCTTTCCTGGAAAATCCCATGGACAGAGGAGCCTGGGGGCGATAGTCCATAGGGTTGCAAATGGTGAGACATGACTGAGCACTTTGCACGTGCACACACACACACACATGCACACGCACACGCACTGATCCATACGACTGATCTTGGTATGGATCTTCTTAGATTTTTCTAAGATTTCTTAGATTTTGAGTAGTTTGCTTTCCAACTTTACCCTCCAATGAATGCCAAAAAATCATGATGCTGACTTAATCAAGCTCCCTTTTTACTTTAATGGTGAGAGTTATATAAGTTCTATGCAATCTTTGTATTTTTGAGTAATTAGTCTATTTATACTTTATATAATTACCATTATATTAGGATTTCACTTAGTTTCTTTTTCTCCCTTTTATTGAATCTTTACTTTAAAATCAATAAAGTAGTCATTCATTCACAGGATGATTCAAGTAGAGGATGTGGGGTGGGAGGTGGGAGGGGCTTCGGCATTGGGAGATTGTGTTCACCTATGGCTGATTCGTGTCAATGTATGGCAAAACAAATATCGTATTGTAATTAAAAAAATAAATAAATTTAATAAAAAAAATCTATTTGTTTTATGGAATTTTTCTGTTTTCTGCCAAATCTCAACATGAATCAGCCATGTTGAGGCTCACACCATACATCATATGTGTGTCTCCTCCCTCTTGAAACTCCATCCTATCTCCCTTCCCACCCCACCCCTCTCGGTTGATACAGAGGCCCTGTTTCAGTTCCCTGGGCCATACAGCAAATTCCCATTGGCTATCTATTTTACATATGGTAATGTAAGTTTCCATGTTACTCTTTCCATACATCTCACCCTCTCCTCCCCTCTCCTCCACCCTTTCTCCATGCCCATAACTCTATTCTCTACATTTATTTCTCCATTGTTGCCCTGTAAATAAATTCTTCAGTACCTTTTTTCTTGATTCCTCATATAGGTGTTAGAATACGGTTTTATCTTTCTCTTTCTAACTCACATCATTCTGTATAACAGGTGCTACGTTCATCCACCTCATTAGAACTAACTCAAACACGTTCCAGTTATGGCTGAGTAATATTCCATTGTGTTATATACACCACAACTTCTTCTTCTTCTTCTTTTTTTTTTTTTAGGTTACCTTTGACCATTTTTTTTTTTCAGATTTTATTTTTACTTTACAATAGTGTATTGGTTTTGCCATACATCAACATGAATCCACCATGGGTGTACACGTGTTCCCAATCCTGAACCCCCCTCCCACCTCCCTGCCCATACTATCCCTCTGGGTCATCCCAGTGCACCAGCCCCATCCTGTATCCTACATCGAATCTAGACTGGTGATTCGTTTCTTATATGATATTATGCATGTTTTAATGCCATTCTCCCAAATTATCCCACCCTTTCCCTCTCCCACAGAGTCCAAAAGACTGTTCTATATATCTGTGTCTCTTTTGCTGTCTCGCATACAGGGTTATCATTACCATCTTTCTAAATCCCATATATATGCGTTAATATACTATATTGGTGTTTTTCTTTCTGGCTTACTTCGCTCTGTATAATCGGCTCCAGTTTCATCCACCTCATTAGAACTGATTCAAATGCATTCTTTTTAAGGGCTAAGTAATACTCCATTGTGTATATGTATCACAGCTTTCTTATCCATTCATTTGCTGATGGATATCTAGGTTGCTTCTATTATAAACAATGCTGCAATGAACACTGGGGTACATGTGTCTCAGTTCTGGTTTCCTCGGTGTGTATGCCCAGCAGTGGGATTGCTGGGTCATAAGGCAGATCTATTTGTAATTTTTTAAGGAATATCCACACTGTTTTCCATAGTGGCTGTACTAGTTTGCATTCCTACCAACAGTGTAAGAGGGTTCCCTTTTCTCCACATACTCTCCAGCATTTATTGCTTGTAGACTTTTGGATCACAGCCATTCTGACTGGCATGAAATGGTGTGGTTTTGATTTGCATTTTTCTGATAATGAGTGATGTTGAACATCTTTTCATGTGTTTGTTAGTCATCTGTATGTCTTCTTTGGAGAAATGTCTATTTAGTTCTTTGGCCCATTTCATTCATCTGTCAATGGACATCGAGGTCATTTTTTATTTTATTCTCATTATTGTTCATCTAATCGACTACAATAGTCTTTTTTGATTAATAAAGCCTGATAAGAGTTGATACTTTTGTTGTCATCCTGGTGATGATAGAAACATGAAGTACTTAACTCTACTTTCTTCCCTTTGAATTATCATTGTCTTGTATTTTAATTCTACTTATATTTTGAATACTATAAGACCTTATTATCATTATTTTGTACACCAATATCCAGTCTTATTTAACCACCTATGTAGCCGTCTTTTGTCCTTGTCATCTTCTTCTATTTCTAGTGTTACTCTTAGGGATTATTCTGACAGAAAAAGTTATTTTGATCTTTCCTTTAGGGCAGGTATGTTGGCAAAATTTCTCTGAATATATAAACTTACCTTAATTTTAAAGAATGTTTCCAGTGAATTCTACATAGAATTATTCACAGCTATTTCCTTTTATTTATGAGAAGATATTACATTGCTTTCTAGCTTCAATTATTTCTGTTTGGAAATCTGACTGCTTTATTTTTGTTCATTTACACATAATCTGATAGACAGAGTGCCTGATGATCTATGGATGGAGGTTCCTGACCTTGTACCGGAGACAGGAATCAAGATTATCCTCAAGAAAAAGAAATGCAAAAATGCAAAATAGCTGTCTGAGGAGGCCTTACAAGTAGCTGTGAAAAGAAGTGAAAAGCAAAAGAGAAAAGGAAAGATATACCCATTTGAATGCAGAGTTCTAAAGAATAGCAAGGAGAGATAAGAAAGCCTTCCTCAGTGAACAATGCAAAGAAATAGAGGAAAACAATAGAATAGGAAAGACTAGAGACATCTTCAAGAAAACTAGAGATACTAAGGGAATATTTCATTCAAGGATGGGCACAATAAAGGACAGAAATAGTTGGACCTAACAGAAGCAGAAGATACTAGAGAGAGGTGGCGAGAATACACAGAAGAACTGTATAAAAAAGATCTTCACGACCCAGATAATCATGATGGTATTATCATTAACCTAGAGCCAGACCTCCTGGAATGTGAAGTCAAGTGGGCCTTAGAAAGCATCACTACGAACAAAGTTAGTGGAGGTGATGGAATACCAGTTGAGCTATTGCAAATACTGAAAGATGACACTGTGAAAGTGCTGCACTCAATATGCCAGCAATTTGGAAAACTCAGCAGTGGCCACAGGATTGGAAAAGGTCAGTTTTCATTCCAATCCCAAAAAAGGCAATGCCAAAGAATGCTCAAACTACCACACCATTGAACTCATCTCACACGCTGATAAAGTAATGCTTAAAATTCTGCAAGCCAGGCTTCACCAATACGTGAACCATGAACTTCCATATATTCAAGCTGGTTTTAGCAAAGGCAGAGGAACCAAAGATCAAATTGCCAACATCCGATGGATCATTGAAAAAGCAAGAGAGTTTGAGGGAAAAAATCTATTTCTGTTTTATTGACTATGCCAAAGCCTTTAACTGTGTGGATCACAATAAACTGTGGAAAATTCTGAAAGGGATGGGAATACCAGACCACCTAACCTGCCTCTTGAGAAATCTGTATGCAGGTCACGAAGCAACAGTTAGAACTGGACATGGAACAACAGATTGGTTCCAAATAGGAAAAGGAGTACATCAAGGCAGTATATTGTCCCCTGCTTATTTAACTTATATGTATAGTATATCATGAGAAATGCTGGGCTGGAGGAAGCACAAGTGGGAATCAAGATTGCTGGGAGAAATATCAATAATGTCAGATATGCAGATGACATCACTGTTATGGCAGAAAGTGAAGAAGTAAAGAGCCTCTTGATCAAAGTGAAAGAGGAGAGTGAAAAAGTTGGCTTAAAGCTCAACATTCAGAAAACTAAGGTCATGGCATTTAGTCCCATCACTTCATGGCAGATAGATGGGGAAACAGTGGCAACAGTGGCTAACTTATTTTTCTGGGCTCCAAAATCACTGCAGATGGTGATTGCAGCCATGAAATTAAAAGACATTTACTCCTTCGAAGGAAAGTTATGACCAACCTAAATAGCATATTGAAAAGCAGAGACATTACTTTGCCAAAAAGGTCCATCTTGTCAAGGCTATGGCTTTTTCAGTAGTCATGTATAGATGTGAAAGTTGGACTGTGAAGAAGGCAGAGCGCCAAAGAACTGATGCTTTTGAACTGTGGTGTTGGAGAAGACTCTTGAGAGTCCCTTGGACTGCAAGGAGATCCAATCAGTCCATTCCAAAAGAGATCAGTTCTGGGTGTTCACTGTAGGGACTGATGTTGAAGCTGAAACTCCAAAGTTTGGCCACCTGATATGAAGAGCTGACTCATTTGAAATGATCCTGATGATGAGAAATATTAAGGGCAGGAGGAGAAGGGAACGACAGAGGATGAGATGGTTGGGTAACGTCACTAACTCGATGGGCATGGGTTTGCATGAACTCCAGGAGTTGGTGATGGATTGGGAGGCCTGGCGTGTTGTGGTTCATGGGGTCGCAAATAGATTGGAAATGACTGAGCAACTGAACTGATCTGATCTGACACATGATGTGTCTGTGTTTCTCTTGTTTCTTTCAAAAATTTCCCATTAAATTGGAATTCAGTTTTTTTGCTACATGTGTCATAAGCACGGTTTGCTTTGTATCTATCCTGCTTGATTTTCCCTGGAGTTTCTAAATTTGTTGGTTAATATTTTCACTAATTTTGGAAAATTCTCAGGTATTATCTCTTCAAATATTACTTTGGCTCCCATTTCTCCCTTTCTCCATTTCTAGATTATAATTACAAAGCTGTTAGCTATTTTCACTGTGTTCTTGATGTTTCAAATACAATTAATTTCTGAATTATTTATTCTTTGCAATTATCTGTGTATACTTTCTTTTGGTCCATCTTCCTATTTCTTATTCAATCACTTAAGCTATTATACTATATATGGAGTTCTTAATTTTAGCTATTGCATCTTCTATTTCTCTAATTTTATTTGAGTACTTTATGTATTCTTTACTTTTGAAAATCATATTTTCATCTCATATCAGATTCACTATATTTTCATAAGCAGAAAAATTAGAATTGAAAATATCAACCTGCCACATTCTTCAACAACTGTAGAAAAAATTTCACAGTTTAAAATAATGTCCATTTAAGGTGTCAATTATTAAAAAAATACAGCTGTATAAGTACATTTCAAAAAGTACAGCCATAGTAAGATAGTCTGACAAGTAGCATTTTCACATATAAAATATCAAAGAATGGTGTTTGAGACAGGATATGGCTAAGAAATGGACTATATTGTTTTGCGCACACATCAGAGTAATATGCTAAACAGGGCACTGAAAGCCAGTGCACTGGGAAAACCTTTAGGGGTGGGATGGGAGACATATGTAAACCCATGTCTAATTCATGTCAATGTATGGCAAAAACCACTACATAATACCACTACATAATTAATCAATATTAGGTTAGTATTTTAATCTAATTAGCTTCTATTTAAAATAATTAAAAAGAATAATATGCTGATGTAATTTTTTCAGTGGTTAGAAAAATCACTTAAACAGGGTATCTAAATGGGTTAATTCAAGATATTAATATTTTCTCCAAACTGGCAGATTAAAATAAACTTTATGGAGTGGTGGTAGAAAGATGGTGGAGGAATAGGATGGGGAGAACACTTTCTCCCTCTCTACCTCATCAAAAGAACATTTCAACGCTGAGCAAATTCCACAAAATAACTTCTGACTGCTGGCAGAGGACATCAGGCATCCAGCAAAGCAGATCATTGGCTTCAAAGCCAGGTAGGAAATACTTTATTTTATTTTAAAGAACGAAGTTATAGACAAAGGAGGTAGGGAGGGAACCCCGGCACGGGAAGGGAATCCCGTCCCAGGAAGAGACTCTTAAAGAGAGGTTCCCTAAAATTGGGGAACTTTCTCACAGCTGTGCATGGGGCGAGCCCTGGAAGCACAGAGGGCAACATAACAGGAAGGAAGAATAAATAAATAATTAAAACCAACAGATTATGAATTCAACAGTATAACCCCCAGCGGACAAGCAGCGCAAACGCCTGCGTCCGACAGAAGTGGGGGTTGGGCAGGGAGGAGTGCGCCCCCGACAGTGCTTTCTAAGAATTGGGCCGCGGGAGACATAGGCTGCAGAGCTTTTCTCGAGAATCGGGCGTAACAGGGCCAGAATCGGGTCTGCGCATGGATAGAACGATTTATCCCGGACCAACAAACCAGACTGGGGGTAACTAACACGCAAAACGCTCGAACATAAGACACTGACAGGCCCGCGCACAGAACAAAGAACGGATCGGAAATAGCCGGCTGCAGACCATCCCCCACCAGCGACGGGCAGCCAGAGCCTGAAGCGCTGGAAGAGGGCAGACGCAGCTCAAGAGAGACATTACCTACCAAATTGCAAGCAAGCTTCTTTATTGAGACTTCTGCAACAATAGTCCGTGCCAAACTCCCTACCACTTGGACTTGGAACCAAACCCGGCACCCGGAGGGGACTTCCTGAGCGCCAATCCTGAGCGGCTTAAACCGGGAATTGCATGAAACATAGGGCAGGCCCCACACGGTTATCCCACGGATTGGGAAGGGGGCAAGCCCAGTGCAGAGCTCATCTCCATCTTCCTTGTGGCAAGACAGAAATCAGACACGGAAGAGACCAGCAAACAGAGGAAGTCAAACAGAGGGAACTGCCTTGGTAGTGACCCCACACAGCCCTCAATGACAGAGAAAGCGCCAGATACGCCGTTCCTACTTTTATGATCAAAAAAAAAAAAAAAAATTTGGGGGGAATGATGTGGAAGCGTGATTTTTTTCTTTTTAAGAATTTTGTTCTCTTTCTTTAAAAATTATTTTTTTTCCTTTTTAAATTTGTTTATCCTTTTCTTTTTCATCCTTTTTTCCCTAAACTTCCTTAAATTTTTAAGTATTCTATATTTCTAGTTATTATTTTTAGAACCTAATATTACTTAAAAAAAAAAAAAAAACCCTATCGTTTAAGCAAACGCCGTATATAGTCTTATTGGTGAAGGAAGATGTCTTTTAATAATTCTGGAGTCTTTTATTATATTTTACTTTTTTTTCTTTTTTTCTCTATTTTTTTTAAATTTCTCTCTACTTCTTCATCTTCTCTTCAATAATCTATCTTTGAAAATCCAATTTATACTCCAGATTTTTAATCTTGGCATTTTGGTATTTGTTGCCAATTTTGTACTTTTAAAAACCTAATCCTCAGTACCCAGTTTTACATGAGTGCAAGACTACTGGCTTGACCACTCTCTCCACCTCTGGAATCTCCCTTTTCTCCACCAGGTGGCTTTTGTCTCCTCCCTCCCCCTCCCCCTCTCTACCCAACCCTATGAACCTCTGTGCGTTCCAGAAGGAGGAGAACTCTAAGGGAACTGGTCACTGACTGGATCTGTATCCCTCCTTCCCATCTCCCTCTTTTATCCTCCTGTCCATCTCTATCTACTTCCTTCCTCTCCTCCTCCATGTATAACTCTGTGACCACCTCTGAGCGGTCCAGACTTCGAACACACACAAGAAAGTGGTTACGGGCTAACTTGCTTTTCCCTCTTATGATTCCACCTCATCCCATTCCACTCACCTCTAACTACTCCCTCCCTCTTCTCTCCTCCAAGTAACTCACCGATCCTCTAGGGACGACCCTCAAGGTGGAGAAACCTATCATCATTAACCTAGATGTTTTAACATTAGTGCTGAATAGATGGAGAAATCATGAGCCTATTCTAAAAATAAATCTGAAAACCAGAATCAGGAGGCGTAATTCCAAATCCTGAGATCATCAAAGAATTCCTGAATACAGGGTACATTATTCAATTAGAGCTCCAGAGGGCCAACAAGCTCCAGAGCAAGACATACCACGCAAATTCTCCAGCAACACAAGAACAAGCCCCTGAGCTTCAATACATAGGCAACTCAAAATACTCCAAAACCACTGACGTCGCATAACCCATTACTTCACACGTCACAGCACTCCAGAGAGAGGAAATTCAGATCCACCCACCAGAACTCCAACATAAGCCTCCCTGATCAAGAAACTTTGACAAGCCACTGATATAACCCCAAACACAGAGAGGAAACTCTATAATAAAGAGAACTCCACAAATTCCCAGAATATAGAAAAGCCACCCCAAACGCAGCAATATAACCAGGATGAAGAGACAGAGGAATACCCAGCAGGTAAAGAACAGGAGACATGTCCACCAAACCAAACAAAAGAGGAAGAGATAGGGAATCTACCTGAGAAAGAATTCCGAATACTGATAGTGAAAATGATCCAAAATCTTGAAATCAAAGTGGAATCATAGATAAATAGCCTGGGGTCAAGGATTGAGAAGATGCAAGAAAGGTTTAACAAGGACCTAGAAGAAATAAAAAGAGTCAACATATAATGAATAATGCAATAAATGAGATCAGAAACACTCTGGAGGCTACAAATAGTAGAATATCGGAGGCAGAAGATAGGATTAGTGAAATAGAAGATAGAATGGTAGAAATAAATGAATCAGCGAGGGAAAAAGAAAGGCGAATTAAAAGAAATGAGGACAACCTCAGAGACCTCCAAGACAATATGAAATGCTCCAACATTCGAATTATAGGAGTCCCAGAAGAAGAAGACAAAAAGAAAGACCATGAGAAAATACTTGAGGAGATAATAGTTGAAAACTTCCCTAAAATGGGGAAGGAAATAATCACCCAAGTCCAAGAAACCCAGAGAGTGCCAAACAGGATAAACCCAAGGCGAAACACCCTAAGACACATTTTAATCAAACTAACAAAGACCAAACACAAAGAACAAATATTAAAAGCAGCAAGGGAAAAACAACAAATAACACACAAGGGGATCCCCATAAGAATAACTGCAGATCTTTCAATAGAAACTCTTCAGGCCAGGAGGGAATGGCAAGACATACTTAAAGTGATGAAAGATAATAACCTTCAGCCAAGACTACTGTACCCAGCAAGGATCTCATTCAAATATGAAGGAGAAATCAAAAGCTTTCCAGATAAGCAAAAGCTGAGAGAATTCAGCACCACCAAACCAGCTCTCCAACAAATACTAAAGGATAGACTTTAGAAAGGAAACACAAAAAGGACGTATAAACCCGAACCCAAAACAATAAAGTAAATGGCAACAGGAGCATACTTATCAATAATTACCTTAAATGTAAATGGGTTGAATGCCCCAACCAAAAGGCAAAGACTGGCTGAATGGATACAAAAACAAGATCCCTATATATGCTGCTTACAAGAGACCCACCTCAAAACAACGGACACATACAGACTAAAAGTGAAGGGCTGGAAAAAGATATTCCATGCAAATAAAGACCAAAAGAAAGCAGGAGTAGCAATACTCATATCCGATAAAATAGACTTTAAAACAAAGGCTGTGAAAAGGGACAAAGAAGGCCACTACATAATGATTAAAGGATCGATCCAAGAAGAAGATATAACAATTATAAATATATATGCACCCAACATAGGAGCACCGCAATATGTAAGACAATTGCTAACAAGCATGAAAGGGGAAATTAATAATAACACAATAATAGTGGGAAACTTTAATACCCCACTCACACCTATGGACAGATCAACTAAACAGAAAATTAACAAAGAAACGCAAACGTTAAACGATACAATAGACCAGGTAGACCTAATTGATATCTATAGGACATTTCACCCCAAAACAATGAATTTCACCTTTTACTCAAGTGCACATGGAACCTTCTCCAGAATAGATCACATTCTGGGTCATAAATCTAACCTTGATAAATTCAAAAAAATTGAAATTATTCCAAGCATCTTCTCTGACCATAATGCACTAAGGTTAGATCTCAATTATAGGAGAAAAACTATTAAAAATTCCAACATTTGGAGGCTGAACAACACCCTACTGAATAATCAACAAATCACAGAAGAAATCAAAAAGAAATCAAAATATGCATAGAAACAAATGAAAATGAAAACACAACTACACAGAACCTTTGGGACACTATAAAAGCAGTGCTAAGAGGAAAGTTCATAGCAATACAGGCATACCTCAAGAAACAAGAAAAAGTCAAATAAATAACCTAACTCTACACCTAAAGCAACTAGAAAAGGAAGAAATAGAGAACCCCACAGTTAGTAGAAGGAAAAAAACCCTAAAAATTAGGGCAGAAAAAAATGCAAAAGAAACAAAAGAGACCACAGCAAAAATCAACAAAGCAAAAAGCTGGTTCTTTGAAAGGATAAATAAAATTGACAAACCATTAGCCAGACTCATCAAGAAACAAAGAGAAAAAAATCAGATCAACAAAATTAGAAATGAAAATGGAGAGATCACGACAGACAACTCAGAAATACAAAGAATCATAAGAGACTACTATCAGCAATTATATGCCAATAAAATGGACAACTTGGAAGAAATGGACAAATTCTTAGAAAAGTACAATTTTCCAAACTGAACCAGGAAGAAATAGAAAATCTTAACAGACCCATCACAAGCACGGAAATTGAAACTGTAATCAGAAATCTTCCAGCAAACAAAAGCCCAGGTCCAGACGGCTTCACAGCTGAATTCTACTAAAAATTCCGAGAAGAGCTAACACCTATCTTACTGAAACTATTCCAGAAAATTGCAGAGGAAGGTAAACTTCCAAACTCATTCTATGAGGCCTCCATCACCCTAATACCAAAACCTGACAAAGACACCACAAAAAAGAAAGCTACAGGCCAATATCACTGATGAACATAGATGCAAAAATCCTCAACAAAATCCTAGCAATCAGAATCCAGCAACACATTAAAAGATCATACACCATGACCAAGTGGGCTTTATCCCAGGGATGCAAGGATTCTTCAATATCCGCAAGTCAAGTCAATCAATGTAATTCATCACATTAACAAACTGAGAAATAAAAATCATATGATTATCTCAATAGATGCAGAAAAAGCCTTTGACAAAATTCAGCATCCATTTATGATAAAAACTCTCCAGAAAGCAGGAATAGAAGGAACATACCTCAACATAATAAAAGCTATATATGACAAACCCACAGCTCACATTATCCTCAATGGCGAAAAAAATTGAAACCATTTCCCCTAAAGTCAGGAACAAGACAAGGGTGTCCACTTTCACCACTACTCTTCAACATCGTACTGGAAGTTTTGGCCACAGCAATCAGAGCAGAAAAAGAAATACAAGGAATCCAAATTGGAAAAGAAGAAGTAAAACTCTCACTGTTTGCAGATGACATGATTCTCTACATAGAAAATCCTAAAGACTCGACCAGAAAACTACTAGAGCTAATCAGTGAATATAGTAAAGTTGCAGGATATAAAATCAACACTCAGAAATCCCTTGCATTCCTATACACTAGTAACGAGAAAGTAGAAAAAGAAGTCAAGGAAACAATTCCATTCACCATTGCAACGAAAAGAATAAAATACTTAGGAATATTCCTACCTAAAGAAACTAAAGACCTATATATCGAAAACTATAAAACACTGATGAAAGAAATCAAAGAAGACACTAATAGATGGAGGAATATACCATGCTCATGGGTTGGAAGAATCAATATAGTGAAAATGAGTATACTACCCAAAGCAATCTACAGATTCAATGCAATTCCCATCAAGCTACCAGCAGTATTTTTCTCAGAACTAGATCAAATAATCTCAAGATTTGTATGGAAATACAAAAAACCTCGAATAGCCAAAGCAATCTTGAGAAAGAAAAATGGAACTGGAGGAATCAACTTGCCTGACTTCAGGCTCTACTACAAAGCCACAGTCATTAAGACAGTATGGTACTGGCACAAAGACAGAAATATAGATCAATGGAACAAAATAGAAAGCCCTGAGATTAACCCACATACCTATGGACACCTTATCTTCGACAAAGGAGGCAAGAATATACAATGGAGTAAAGACAGTCTCTTTAACAGGTGGTGCTGGGAAAACTGGTCAACCACTTGTAAAAGAATGAAACTAGACCCCTCTCTAACACCATACACAAAAATAAACTCAAAATGGATTAAAGATCTAAACGTAAGACCAGAAACTATAAAACTCCTAGAGGAGAACATAGGCAAAACACTCTCCGACATAAATCACAGCAAGATCCTCTATGATCCACCTCCCAGTATACTGGAAATAAAAGCAAAGATAAACAAATGGGATCTAATTAAAATTAAAAGCTTCTGCACAACAAAGGAAACTATAAGCAAGGTGAAAAGACAGCCTTCTGAATGGGAGAAAACAATAGCAAATGAAACAACTGACAAACAACTAATCTCAAAGATATATAAGCAACTTATGCAGCTCAACTCCAGAAAAATAAATGATCCAATCAAAAAATGGGCCAAAGAACTAAATAGGCATTTCTCCAAAGAAGACATACGGATGACTAACAAACACATCAAAAGATGTTCAACATCACTCATTATCAGAGAAATGCAAATCAAGACCACAATGAGGTACCATTTCACACCAGTCAGAATGGCTGCGATCCAAAAGTCTACAAGCAATAAATGCTGGAGAGGGTGTGGAGAAAAAGGAACCCTCTTACACTGTTGGTGGGAATGCAAACTAGTACAGCCACTATGGAAAACAGTGTGGAGATTCCTTAAAAAATTGCAAATAGAACTGCCTTATGACCCAGCAATCCCACTGCTGGGCATACACACTGAGGAAACCAGAAGTGAAAGAGACACATGTACCCCAATGTTCATTGCAGCGCTGTTTATAATAGCCAGGTCATGGAAGCAACCTAGATGTCCATCAGCAGATGAATGGATAAGAAAGCTGTGGTTCATAAACAGTATGGAATACTACTCAGCCCTTAAAAAGAATAAATTTGACTCAGTTCTAATGAGATGGATGGAATTGGAGCCGATTATGCAGAGTGAAGTAAGCCAGAAAGAAAAACACCAATACAGTATACTGACACATATATATGGAATTTAGAAGACAGTAATGATGACCCTACATGTGAGACAACAAGAGACACAGAGGTATAGAGTGGACTTTTGGACTCTGAGGGAGAGGGAAAGGGTGGGATGGTATGGGAGAATGGCAATGAAATGTATATTTTCCTGTAAGAAACGAAACGCTAATCTATGTTCAATGTAGGATGCGGGAGGCATGGGGCTGATGCACAGGATGATTCAAGTAGAGGATGGGGGTGGGAGGTGGGAGGGGATTCGGCATTGGGAGATTGTGTTCACCTATGGCTGATTCGTGTCAATGTTGGCAAAACTAATACAGTATTGTAATTAAAAAAATAAATAAATTTAATTAAAAAAAATAAATAAAATAAACTTTATGAAACTGCAATCTAAGATAGTACATTCCTGGAGACAATCCCACTTGCTTTTCTGGAGGTAGGCAAGGCTGTTTATGGGTAGAAAGAATGTTCACATTACAAATAAAAAGCTGTGTGGACATCAGACAGAATTAGGAACTCTCCCTTGCCCATTTACCCTTACATGCCCTCCAGGTATCTGTTTCCAAACTTTGTAGCAAATATGGAAAAACAGACATGAGAATTGTTTTGAATGAAAGGACCACTTAAAAAAAAAAAAAACTGGCCTAACTTCTACATGCTTTTGTTTTGAAAAATGTGAATCACATAACATGTCATCAGCTGTCTCATCCTGAAGCCATAAAATGCTTCTAGGAATGAACACATGGAATTAAGACACTGTGGGTCCAGTATTTTTCATTAGGCATAGCTCTTTTGTTCATGAGAATTTGCTAGTGTTTTTTTGTTTCTCACAATTATTTGATTACTTTTTATACATTTTCATACTTCATTACTTTATTATTATTACTTTACAATATTGTATTGGTTTTGCCATACATCAACATGAATTTGCCACAGGTATACATGTGTTCCCCTAGAAGTCCATCAGCAGATGAATGGATAAGAAAGCTGTGGTACATACACACAATGGAGTATTACTCGGCCATTAAAAAGAATACATTTGTCTGGGTCATCCCAGTACACCAGCCCCAAGCATCCTGTGTTCTGTATCGAACCTAGACTGGCGATTCATTTCTTACATGATTGTATACATGTTTCAGTGCCATGATATGGGGAGAGAGGTGGGAGGTGGGGTTCAGGATTGGGAACTCATGTACACCTGTGGCAGATTCATGTCAATGTATGGCAAAACCAATGTAGTATTGTAAAGTGAAAAAAAAAAAAAAAAGAATACATTTGAGTCAGTTCTAATGAGGTGGATGAAACTGGAGCCATATTTCATTACTTTAAATCACTGATTTTCAGAATGCATTTGTGTGCAGTAGAGGCATCTTCATCAGGGATCAGCTTAATCCATTTCAAAACCCAGGGACTATAGTACATGTTGACAGGGAAACAGGTTCTCCATAGCAACATGATAGAAAAGGTAAGGAGGGAAAGGAACGAGGTGTTCCTTCTTTTCTTCCATCCCCAGAGTCATTTCTCCCCTTACAGAA
Source organism: Nanger dama (assembly GCA_917880005.1). Lineage (NCBI taxonomy): Eukaryota > Metazoa > Chordata > Mammalia > Artiodactyla > Bovidae > Nanger > Nanger dama. The sequence goes on along the minus strand of CAKJTW010000044.1, from coordinate 924,539 downwards.
AAATAAAAGAAGTGGGGAATACAAATTCAAATAAATTTATTTATCATGTAAATAATATCATGTAGTCTCTGTGGAGATATCTCACAATCAGGCACTTCCTACTTTTGCTTCTCTCTCATGCCAGCATATGTATTATTTGTACCAGTTACTGACTTCTGCTTTCCTATCAGAATATTTTATTGCTCCATCCTATGTGTAGACATGTGGCATACTCTTAGAATGTGAGCAGAAGTGATGGTGATGGATGTCACATCTAAGAACCAGTCTGGGAGGTAGCATGGGCTCCTATGATTGCTTTTGTTCTATTATCGACCAGAAGAGGTTCATCCTTCCTCCAGGATCCAGAATAAAGAAGGTATGCAGGGGACTTCAGTTGAGGTCCACCAGACTCAAAATCACTATTTATGTGAACAAGAAAATAATGTTTGTCAAAGGGGAAAGTGCAACAGGGGGAAGGATAAAGTGGGGGATTTGGATCAAGATATACACACTGCTGCTGCTGCTGCTAAGTCGCGTCAGTCGTGTCCAACTCTGTGCGACCCCATAGACGGAAGCCCACCAGGCTCCTCTGTCCCTGGGATTCTCCAGGCAAGAACACTGGAGTGGGCTGCCATTTCCTTCTCCAATGAATAAAAGTAAAAAGTGAAAGTGAAGTCGCTCAGTCGTGTCCGACTCTTAGCTACCCCATGGACTGTAGCCTACGAGGCTCCTCCGTCCATGGGATTTCTGAGGCAAGAGTACTGGAGTGGGGTGCCATTGCCTTCTCCGATATACACACTACTATATATAAAATAGATACATAACAAGGACCAATCGTATATCAAAGTGTTGCATTCAGTATGCTGGCAAATCTGGAAGACCCAGCAGTGACCCCAGCACTGGAAAAGGTCAATCCTTATTCCAGTTCCCAAGAAGGGTAATGCTAAAGAATGTGCTAACTGTTGGACAATTACACTCACCTCCCATGCTTAAAATCTTGCATTTTAGGCTTCAGCATTATGCAAACCAAGAACTTCCAGATGTCCAAGCTGGGTTTAGAGAAGGATGAGGAACCAGAGATTAAATTGCCAATATTTGCTGGATCATAGAGAAAGCTAGGGAATTCCAGTAAAATACCTACCAGTTTCACTGACTATGCCAAAGCCTTTGACTGTGTGGATCATAAACTGTGGAAAGCTCTTAAAGAGATAGGAATACCAGACCATGTTATCTATCTCCTGAGAAACTTGTATGTGGGTCTATAAGCAACAATTACAACCCTATATGGAACAAATGATTCCATACTCAATCTTGGTTCAAGACTGAGAAAAGAGTACAAGAAGCCTGTCTGCTGTCACACTGTTTGTTTAATATATATACTGAGCACTCATGAGAAACGCTGGGCTAGATGAGTTACAAGATGAAATCAGGATAGGTGGGAGAAACATCAACAACCTCAGATATGCAGATGATACCACTCTAAATGGCAGAAGTGAAGAGGAACCAAAGAGCTTCTAAATGAAAGTGAAGGAAGGGAGTGAAAGAGCTGGCTTTCAAATACTAAAAACAAACACAGAGTATGGAACAGACTTTTGGACTCTGTGGGAGAGGGAGAGGAGTAGGATAATTTGGGAAAATGACACTGAAACATGTATATTATCGTGTAAGAAACAAATTGCCAGTCTAGGTTCAATACAGGATACAGGATGCTCGGGGCTGATGCATTGGGATGACCCAGAGAGATGATATGGGGAGGGTGGTGAGAGGGAGGTTCAGTATTGGGAATGCACATACACCTGTGGTGGATTCATGTCAATGTATAGCAAGAATCAATATAGTGAAAATGAGTATACTACCCAAAGCAATCTACAGATTCAATACAATCCCTATCAAGCTACCAACGGTATTTTTCACAGAGCTAGAACAAATAATTTCACAATTTGTATGGAAATACAAAAACCCTTGAATAGCCAGAGCAATATTGAGAAAGAAGAATGGAACTGGAGGAATCAACTTGACAGACTTCAGGCTCTACTACAAAGCCACAGTCATCAAGACAGTGTGGTACTGGCACAAAGATAGAAATATAGATCAATGGAACAAAATTGAAAGCCCAGAGATAAATCCACACACCTATGGACACCTTATCTTCAACAAATGAGGCAAGAATATACAATGGAGAAAAGGCAATCTCTTTAACAAGTGGTGCTGGGAAAACTGGTCAACCACTTGTAAAAGAATGAAACTGGATCACTTTCTAACACCATACACAAAAATAAACTCAAAATGGATTAAAGATCTAAACGTAAGACCAGAAACTATAAAACTCCTAGAGGAGAACATAGGCAAAACACTCTCCAACATAAATCACAGCAGGATCCTCTATGATCCACCTCCCAGAATACAGGAAATAAAAGCAAAAATAAACAAATGGAATCTAATTAAAATTAAAAGCTTCTGCACAACAAAGGAAACTACAAGCAAGGTGAAAAGACAGCCATCTGAATGGGAGAAAACAATAGCAAATGAAGCAACTGCCAAAGAACTTATCTCAAAAATATACAAGCAACTCCTGAAACTCAATTCCAGAGAAATAAACGACCCAATCAAAAAAATGGGCCAAAGAACTTAATAGGCATTTCTCCAAAGAAGACATACGGATGGCTAACAAACACATGAAAAGATGCTCAATGTCACTCATTATCAGAGAAATGCAAATCAAGACCACAAGGAGATACCATTTCACACCAGTCAGAATGGCTTCGATCCAAAAGTCTACAAGCAATAAATGCTGGAGAGGGTGTGGAGAAAAGGGAGCCCTCTTACACTGTTGGTGGAAATGCAAACTAGTACAGCCACTATGGAGAACAGTGTGGAGGTTCCTTTACAAACTGCAAATAGAACAGCCTTTTGACCCAACAATCCCACATGCACACCGAGGAAACCAGAATTGAAAGAGACACATGTACCCTAATGTTCATTGCAGCATTGTTTATAATAGCCAGGACATGGAAACAACCTAGATGTCCATCAGCAGATGAATGGATAAGAAAGCTGCGGCACATATACACAATGGGGTGTTTCTCAGCCATTAAAATGAATACGTTTTCATCAGTTCTAATGAGACGGATGAAACTGGAGCCGAAGAGTGAAGTAAGCCAGAAAGAAAAACACCAATACAGTATACTAACACATATACATGGAATTTAGAAAGATGGTAATGATGACCCTGTATGCAAGACAGCAAAAGAGACACAGAGGTATAGAACGGACTTTAGGCCTTGGAGGGAGAGGGAGAGGGTGGGATGATTTGGGAGAATGGCATTGAAACATGTGTACTATCATGTAAGAAATGAAATGCCAGTCTATGTTTGATACAGGATGCTTGGGGTTGGTGCACGGGAATGATCCAGAGAGATGATATGGGGTGGGAGGTGAGAGGGGGTTTAGGATTGGGAAATCATGTATACCTGTGGCTGATTCATGTCAATGTATTGCAAAACCAATATGGTATTTTAAAGTAAAATAAAGTTAAAAAAATTAAAAAAATTATGTTTAGGTATTTAGAAATAAAATGCATGGCAAAACCAATACAGTATTGTAAAGTAAATAAATAAATAAAAATAATAATAAAAAATAAAAGTAAAAATGGATTAATAATCATGAAGGTGAAGGTGAAGGTGAAGTCGCTCAGTTGTGTCTGACTCTTTGCGACCCTGTGGACAGTAACCTACTAGGCTTCTCCGTCCATGGGATTCTCCAGGCAAGAATACCGGAGTGGATTGCCATTTCCTTCTCCAGGGGATCTTCCCGACCCAGGGATCGAACCCAGGTCTCCCACATTGGAGGCAGATGCTTTAACCTCTGAGCCACCAGGGAAGCCCCAATAATCATGATTTACTACATATAATAAATCAAATGATAACTATATAACACATGTATACACTTACAACTATACAATGTAATAATTGTGTACTTTGTAATTATTAGCTATTATGTAATATAATAATAACTATGTAAGAATATATTACATTTTTTATTAGTATAATAAAAAATTTAAAAAAGTAAATAAATGACTATTTTAAAAAGTGAAAAAAGTAAAAAACAAACAAAAAATAAAGATTATGGCATCCAGGCTCACTCAGTTCAGTTCAGTTCCGTTCAGTTCAGTCTCTCAGTCATGTCCAACTCTTTGCAACCCCATGAATTGCAGCACGTCAGGTTTCCCTGTCCATCACCAACTCCCGGAGTTCACCCAAACTCATGTCCATCGAGTCAGTGATGCCATCCAGCCATCTCATTCTCTGTCGTACCCTTCTCCCCCTGCCCCCAATCCCTCCCAATTTCAGAGATTTTTGCAATGAGTCAACTCTTTGCATGAGGTGGCCAAAGTACTGGAGTTTCAGCTTTAGCATCATTCCTTCCAAAGAGCATCCAGGACTGATCTCCTTTAGAATGGACTGGTTGGATCTCCTTGCAGTCCAAAGGACTCTCAAGAGTCTTCTCCAACACCACAGTTTAAAAGCATCAATTCTTTGGCACTCAGCTTTCTTCACAGTCCAACTCTCACATCCATACATGACTATTGGAAAAGCCATAGCCTTGACTAGATGGATCTTAGTCACAAAGTAATGTCTCTGCTTTTGAATATGCTATCTAGGTGGGTCATAACTTTCCCTCCAAGGAGTAAGTGTCTTTTAATTTCATTGCTGCAGTCACCATCTGCAGTGATTTTGGAGCCCCTCAAAGTCTGACACTGTTTCCACTGTTTCCCCATCTATCTGCCATGAAGTGATGGGACCAGATGCCATGACCTTAGTTTTCTGAATGTTGAGCTTTAAGCCAACTTTTCCGCTCTCCTCTTTCACTTTCTCAGGAGGCTTTTTAGTTCCTCTTCACTTTCTGCCATAAGGGTGGTGTCTTCTGCATATCTGAGGTTATTGATTACTTCATGGCAAATAAAAAGGGAAAAGGTGGAAGTAGTGACTGATTTCCTCTTCTTGGGCCCTATAGTCACTGCAGATGGTGATTGCTGCCATGAAATCAGAAGACAATTGCCTCTTAGCAGAAAATCTAAGACCAACCTACACAGTGTGTTGAAAAGTAGAGACGTTACTCTGCTGAAAAAAGTCTGCATTTTCAAGGCTATAGTGTTCCCAGTGGTCACGTCCATTTGTGAGAGCTGAACCATAAAGAAGGCAGAGTGCCAAAAATTTTATGCCTTTGAACTTTGGTCTTGGAGAAGGACTTCTGAGAGTCCCTTGGACAGCAAGGAGAGCAAACCAGTCAATCTTGAGGGGAATCAACCCTGAATACTCATTGGAAGGACTGATGCTGAAGCTGAAACTTCAGTATTTTAGTCATCTGATGTGAACCATCTCATTGGAAATGTCCTTGATGCTGGGGAAGACTGAGGGAAGAAGGAGAAGAGGGCATCACAGGATGAGATGGCTGGATGGCATCTCCAATGCAATGGACATAAACTTGGACAAACTTTGGGAGATGGTGAGAGACAGGGAGGCCTATTGTGCTGCAGTCCATGGGTCATGAAGAGTTAGACAAGATGGGCAACTGAACAACAACTGTATAACACAAGGGACTCTTATGAATAGTGTATCATGATCTGTATGGGAAATGAATCTAAAAAGAGTGGATACATGAATATGTATGACTGACTCAATTTGCTATTCAGCAGAAACTAACACAACACTGTAAAACAACTATAGTCCAATACATCTAAAATTTTATTATGCTTATTTTTAATTAATTTTTATTGGAGTATAGTTGCTTCACAATTTTGTGTTAGCTTCTGCTGTACAGCAAAATCAATCAGTCATACATATTCACGTATACACTCCCTTTTGGACTTCCTTCCCATTCAGGTCACCATAGTGCATTAAATAGAGTTCCCTGTGCTATATAGCATATTCTTGTCAATTATTTATTTAATGTATGTGTGTTAAGTTGCTAAATCGTGTCTGATTCTTTGTGACGCTATGGACTGTAGCTCACCAGGTTCCTTTGCCCGTGGGATTTCCCAGGCAACAATACTGAAATGGACTGCCATTTCCTCTTCCACGAGATCTTCCTGACCCATAGATTGAATCTGTGCTTCCTATATTGACTGGTGAATTCTTTACCACTGAGCCACCTGGGAGCCCCAATTATTTTATATATAATATCCATAGTGTGGGCTTCCTAGGTGGCCCTAGTGGTAAAGAACCTGCCTGCCAATGCAGGAGATGTCAGAGATGCAGTTTTGATCTCTGGGTTGGGAAGATCCCCAGGAGGAGGGCATGGCAATCCACATTAGTATTGTTGCCTGTAAAATCCCATGGACAGAGGAGCCTGTATGCCTATGATCCACAGTGTCTCAAAGAGTGGGACATGACCAAAGCAAGTTAGCATGCATGCATCAATTGTGTATGTTTCAATCCCAGTCTCTTAATTCCTCCCACCCCGACTTTCCCCCTTGGTATTCATGCATTTGTTTTCTATGTCTGTGTCTGTATTTCTGCTTTTTAAATGAGATCACATTTACTATATTCCTAGATTACACCTATGCATTAATATACAATATTTACTTTTTTTTCTTTCTAACTCACTTCACTCTGTATGACAGTCTCTAGGTCCGACTAGGTCTTTACAAATGACCCAATTTCACTCTTTTTAATGGACGAGTAATATTCCATCAGATCAGTTCAGTTCAGTCACTCAGTTGTTTCCAACTCTGTGTGACCCCATGGACTACAGCATGCTAGGCCTCCCTGTCCATCACTAACTCCCGGAATTTACTCAAACTCACATCCATTGAGTTGGTGATGCCATCCAACCATCTCATCCCCTGTTGTCCCCTTCTCCTCCCACCTTCAATCTTTCCCAGTATCAGGATCTTTTCCAATGAGTCAGTTCTTCTCCTCAGGTGGCCAAAGTATTGAAGTTTCAGCTTCAGCATCAGTCCTTCCAATGAATATTCAGAACTGATTTCCTTTAGGATGGACTGGTTGGATCACCTTTCAGTCCAAAGGACTCTCAAGAATCTTCTCCAAGAGTACAGTTCAAAAGCATCAGTTCTTTGGCTCTCAGTTTTCTTTATGGTCCAACTCTCACATCCATACATGACTTCTAGAAAAAACATAGCTTTGACTAGATGGACCTTTGTTGACAAAGCAATGTCTTTGCTTTTTAATATGTTGTCTAGGTTGGTCATAACTTTTCTTCAAAGGAGTAAGCATCTTTTAATTTCATGGCTGCAATCACCATCTATCTGCAGTGATTTTGGAGTCCCCCAAAATAAATTCTGTCATTGTTTCCACTGTTTACCCATCTATTTCCCATGAAGTGATGGGACCAGATGCCATGATCTTCATTTTCTGAATATTGAGCTTTAAGCCAACTTTTCCACTCTCCTCTTTCACTTTCATCAAGAGGCTCTTTAGTTCTCCACTTTCTGCCATAAGGGTGGTGTCATCTGCACATCTGAGGTTATTGATATTTCTCCCAGCAATCATGATTAGTTGAGATATATTTCTTACTATAATAATAACTTCAGTTCAGTTCAGTTCAGTCACTCAGTCGTGTCCGACTCTTTGCGACCCCATGAATCACAGCATGCCAGGCCTCCCTGTTCATCACCACTTCCCGGAGTTCACTCAGACTCACGTCCATCGAGTCCATGATGCCACCCAGCCATCCCATCCTCGGTCGTCCCCTTCTCCTCCTGCCCCCAATCCCTCCCAGCATCAGAGTCTTTTCCAATGAGTCAACGTATCGCATAAGGTGACCAAAGTACTGGAGTTTCAGCTTCAGCATCATTCCTTCCAAAGAAATCCCAGGGCTGATCTCCTTCAGAATGGACTGGTTGGATCTCCTTGCAGTTAAAACTAAATGAAGATATTAATCACATCAGTTATGAGGTGCCACCAGAACAAAAAAATTAAGATATTTGTATCAGACCCAGACAAGAGTCTGTTACAAAGCTGTTATTAATGTATACAAAATAGAGTGGCCTAGATTTTTACTGATAAAACACTTGTTAAAATTGGTGTGTGTATGGAATAAGCATATGCACTTAGGTAGTCAGATTGGGAACATGAAGGTAATTTCCATGACTTGGCTGTTATAGAAAAGATATTCTAAGAGAAAGAAAATTTCAGAAGATAACGTGTGGATTTGATAGCAAAGTTGAAAGATAAGATTTGTTATCAGCTGCAAACAAGTAAAGGTGAAATTGAAAACAAAGATCAAAATTCAACATTATAGTAAAGACCAAATCAAAGGCTTGATCTCACACTCTTTTTACAACTGCTGAACGGATTAAAGTGACATTCAGTAAACAATTTTAGTTGTCCAAATGTCCCAAAGGACAAAGAATAATAAAAGTGTTAGTCTTTCTTGGAAGCTTGATTGCCTCAGGTTGCATCAATTTACTCCGGATTACTCTAAGCTACAACTGAAGCATTGTATTGGAGAGAATTGTGAGCATGACTATGGACACATAGGGATCATACAAAATAAAAACCAATGATGTTTTGAGAGAGTTGTATTGTCAAAGAGCCAGCCTAAATTAAAATAGCCTGTGGGTGCTTAAGACTTAAAATGATTGTGCCCCTAATTTTCTGTTCACCCTCAAAGAGGGAATATTCTTTAATGCCATATTCCAGTGTGGCCAAGGATAGTGGTGGAGAATTATGGACTCTCAGAGGGTGGGGTCAAGAACCACAGAGCCTGGATACTTGCTCCAGAACAGACACTGGAACTAGTCGGATTGTCTACAGATTAGCCAGAAGTGGCATGGGGAGAGAGGAGACTTAATGTCCATCAAACGGATTTCAGAATTCCTGCAATTTAAGCTGAGTGTATCCCAATTTCCTCCTTTCTAAAGAAGAATACTTATTGAGATGCCCCTGCAACAGTGTTGTTGATTATGTGTGGAGTAGACAGTTTATTTTTTATACCTCTGGATAATGAAGAACTAACATAGTATAGAATGTTGTCATGAGATTCAGGAGTTGTTGAGTCTGATAATATGATGAGATATTACTGTGGAGATTTCAGTTAGAGGAAGGAGTAAATTCTGCGGACTTGAAGGAAGGAAATAATTTTTGTAAAAAGGTTGGATTGTGGCAGATTCCACTATAGTTTCCAATTGTTCCCTTGCTACCTCCATGCAAAACAGAATATATTCTGTGTGCCATAGACATTCAGTTTGGCTATTGTACTGCCTTTAGAATGTGAGTTGAAGTGGTAAATGCCACATCCAACCAGACACTTGAAGACCCATCCAAGGATGTACTGTTGCTTTTCTTTCTGCTATAAGAATGTGACGTGTTATGTCAAATATACTTTATTTTTCTTTTACTGTGATGTGTTTTCTGCCTGGATCTCAGAAGATACATAAAACAAAGCTCTGATTGACCTCTGTTGATATATACATTAGGAAGAAATACATGTTTTTATTGGAAATCAGTGAAATTTCAAGAGTCTTTGATACTGTAGTATCAATACGCCCTAGTGAAAGCTAATATAAATGCCATACATTTCAGTTCTTCAGCTTTGTTTTCAGGAACAAAGTCTGATAAAAAGGGGTCCTAAATACCTCATTTTGTCATATAATTCAAATCTCAGACATCATGGTCTCTTTCTGTATTTTTTTAATCTCAAGGGGAAAGTGGGTGGTGAGAAATCCTGAGAGATTTGCCATATGAAAGGGGCAGCTCTATGTGGCATATCTGAGCTGAAGAAGATTAGGAAGGCATGGGCATGCTATAACCAGTCAGAGTGTTGAATCTGAATCAGGAAAGAAAGCACACAGAGAGAAGGGCAACCACCATGGGAGACTGCTTACATCCTGTGGACATATTAAGTACAAGTGCATGTTAAGGATAATGAAAATCAAAATTTTACTCTTGGAGAACAGACTTTCACAAATCCCAAACATGTGCAGGACACTGTCCCCATTAGGGCCCCAGCACCCACCAAGACCATCACAACTCCCTTCAAAGTCTTCTTACACCCAGACCAAAATACATGTCCACCTGCCACTTCACAACCTTACTCACCCTCTTCCATGCTTTGAGAAGCTTTGGGCACTTGGGATAACCCAGCTGTGTCCCTGGTTAGTGTGTGGGTTATGAGAAAAGCTCTGCCCCACTCCAGCTCTCCAAACACTCTGAGATACCTGCTACTAAGTCTCTCCCTCAGAAATTAAAGCAGAAAAAAATTTAACTAGCATAAGATTAGATACCAGGCTATACAAGAGACTTACAATTAAACTTGTGACTTATATTAGCTAACACTTGATATCTTGTATCTCTCATGTTCTCAGTATCAGAGATTTAAAGCAAGCACACCATGAAGAAGAATTCCAAAAATTACATAGATGTTCTACCCTCTAAAAGAGTAAGTATAATTCTTCACACCTTATATGAGCTACCTAAAGTGACTTCTTTCTAAAGACACAGTATACAAGGGGATTAAAAGAGTAACTCAGAGTGGGGAAGCTTGACAAACACTACTTGGGCCAGGTAACCAAGGTCAACATCAACAAAGATAAATCACACGTGCCTTTGATATGTGATATGGTTGAGATGGCAAATTTACTCTATGGTCTTCTTCCCCAAACTCATAATCTCCACCTAATCATGAGGAAAACAGCAGTTGAATTTCAATATAGAGACATTCTGCAAAATACCTGATCAGTACCATTCAAAACTGTCAAGGTCACAAAAAGTTGAGAAAATATCACAGCCAAGAGGAACCTAAGGCACATCTGACTAACTATTGTGTAGTGTCCTGCGTGAGATCCTGGAACAAGAAAAGGACATTTAGGTAAAAACTAAGGAAATATCTTCAAGATGATGTCATATTCACCAGCTTCTCTGTAAAATGATTTTACCTTTTCATTGTTATTTACTGTGTGAGTCAGTATTTCATTTGTATTGATTTTATCCAGCAACTAGGGAGAAAAACACAGAAAATCTGATATAAAGATAATCTGTTGTACAATAAAAAGCACCTGAAGTAACATCAATAAACATTAGTCATTAGTGATGTATCAGAATTGATGCATTAGCTATGACAAAGGTTCCAAACTAATTCAATATGTTAGTCATAGAGGAAAGTGGGTGTGCCATATATGGGAACTATCAGTACTATCTTTGCAACTTTTCTTTAAAAGAAAACAACAACTAATAGTCACTTTCCCTCTTTTCCCATTCAATTAGTCAGACTGGACACAAACAGCAAGGAGAGGTGCTCCTGGGAAACCCTATAACATAGAAAAACACCTCTTTTCACTTAACCCCATTGTAAGGGAGGCAAAGGGAGGAAGAAGGCTCTATACTGCACCAAACTGAGTGGCCAAGCATGAGGGAGACCCTCCTAGCCCAGGGCAAATCCCACTTGGTTCCTACACATACACATTGACCACCAAAGGCTTTTATAATCCTAACACTACATAGTTTTATCTGAAAATAATGTTTTTATAAAAGGACATCAGTTGCAAACTGTCTCTGTTGTGGCCTGACTTACACAGTTGGTTGTCAGCACTGCACTCCCTTCCAATTGCAAGGTCGTGATTCTGGAACTGACAGCAAGAACAGCAAGTCAGATCCAGACCCAGCCTTGCTGTTGACAGCTGGGCTATAGAATGGCTTCCTGATACCAACAAAAATACACATTTACCCAGTTAGGGATGACCACAAAGACTAGCTCTTGTCAATAACAATTTAGATCATTGTGAATTCAATTTCAGACACATGCCTTTGGTTAGGAGACACACACCATCTCCTCAGCCTCTCATCTCTGCTTCTGCTTAGAGGAAATATCTAGACACAGTAGGTCAGTATGCAGACCAGAGTCATTGAGCAACACAGCGTACATATTTTAGGTGGGCTTTATAGCTCCATTCTGGAGAAGGCAATGGCATCCCACTCCAGTACACTTGGCTGGAAAATTCCATGGACAGAGGAGCCTGGTAGGCTGAAGTCCATGGGGTTGGTAAGAGTCGGACACGACTGAGCAACTTCACTTTCACTTTTCACTTTCATGCACTGGAGAAGGAAATGGCAACCCACTCCAGTGCTCTTGCCTGGAGAATCCCAAGGACGGTGGAGCCTGGTGGGCTGCCGTCTATGGGGTTGCACAGAGTCGGACACGACTGAAGAGACTTAGCAGCAGCAGCATAGCTCCATTCAGTCCTCCTGAATTTTTATTCACATGCACCTTAAACCAACCTTTGTGAAAGTATAGTTGTTTCACCATTCAACATTATTTTTCATAGACTGTCAAGGTGAATAGTGCTATCCTTTGTCTCTGCAGCAGCTCCAGAGAAACTTGGACACCTGAAGTTTCATGTGAAAATGGAAACTTAAGGGATGACAGCAGAAATTAGTCTGAAGTCACATTGTTACCCTTAGGGCACTATCTATAAGGACTATTTTTTTTTATTTTTTATTTTAAGAACCACTCGTCCACTGGTAAATAAACCACTTGTCCACTGGTAAATACAAGCTCAAAAATGAAAGAGTAAGCTCTAAATTCATAGCAGCAAAATTAAAGTAGCTAAGACATGGAAACAATCTAAATGCCAATCAACAGATGAATGGATAAAAAACTTGTGATATATATATATATCTGTGTGTGTGTATTACTCAGTCATAAAAAGATGAAATATTGCTATTTCCAGCAACATGGGTGGACCTAGAGATTATCATACTAACAAAGTCAAAAAGAGGACAAACGGTATATATTATCACTTATATGTGATATATAAAATATGACACAAATAAACTTATTTACAAAACACACACACTCACAGACATAGAGAGCAGACTTGCATTTGCTAAGGTTGTGGGGAGCAATGCACTGGGAATTTGGGGTTAACAGATGCAGACTATTATATAGAAAATCGATAAAAAAATAAGGTCTCACTTTATAGCACAAGTAACTGTATTCAATATGCTGTGATAAATCATAATGGAAAAGAATATAAAAATATATACATGTGTGTATATGTATAATTGAATCACCTTGCTATATAGCAGATATTAACACAAAATTTGTAAATCAAATACTCCAACAATATTTTTTTAAAGGAGGGCTCAAACAGAGAAAGGAGAAAAATGAATAGGCATTGTCTCTCTCCTCTTTGCCCTTGAATCAAAGGGAGAGACCTCATGTACCTACACCAAATCCTCCTCTCTCCATGCATCCCCCTCAAACCTTCAACCAACCTTCTCCACATTTATCTCAGAAATGCCATTGGTTCCCTGACAGTTCTGGTGCCAACCTTTGTTCATAATCTACTTAATCCAGTTGAAACATTCTAACACACTGAATAACTCATATTTACAGCCTCCATCTGGAGCCTCTACCCTATACACAGAGAAACCACCTGGTACCTAGCCAAATTTAGTGGAAAAGTGTACTGGAAATGGGTACCTTTCTTATTTGGGGATCAAAGCTGCTCTTCTTCAGTTCAGTTCAGTTCAGTCGGTCAGTCATGTCCAACTCTTTGCGACCCCATGAATCGCAGCACGCCACGCCTCCCTGTCCATCACCACCTCCCGGAGTTCACTAAGACTCACGTCCATCAAGCTCGTGATGCCATCTAGCCATCTCATCCTCGGTCGTCCCCTTCTCCTCCTGCCCCCAATCCCTCCCAGCATCAGAGTCTTTTCCAGTGAGTCAACTCTTCTCATGAGGTGGCCAGAGTACTGGAGTGTCAACTTTAGCATCATTCCTTCCAAAGAAATCCCAGGGCTGATCTCCTTCAGAATGGACTGGTTGGATCTCCTTGCAGTCCAAGGGACTCTCAAGAGCCTTCTCCAACACCACAGTTCAAAAGCATCAATTATTTGGTGTTAGCTTTCTTCACAGTCCAAGTCTCACATTCATACATGACTACCATAAAAACCATGGCCTTGACTAGACGGACCTTAGTCGGCAAAGTAATGTCTCTGCTTTTGAATATGCTATCCAGGTTGGCCATGACTTTTCTTCCAAGAAGTAAGCGTCTTTTAATTTCATGGCTGCAGTCACCATCTGCAGTGATTTTGGAGCCCAGAAAATAAAGTCTGACACTGTTTCCACTGTTTCCCAATGTATTTCCCATGAAGTGTTGAGACCGGATGCCATGGTCTTCATTTTCTAAAAGTTGAGCTTTAAGCCAACTTTTCACTCTTCTCTTTCACTTTCATCAAGAGGCTTTTTAGTTCCTCTTTGCTTTCTGCCATAGGGGTGGTACCATCTGCATATCTTCTTCAGTTACACTCCTCAAATTTATTACTTGTCTACTTGTCAAACACCAATCACCTTTTCGGACATGTCATTATTGCATATTATCTGGATTTGCATGCTCTGTCATTTACTTGCTCCTTATGTGAGGTGTTCCCATGGTTCACCCACAGAACAGGGTGGAAGGTAGACATACTGAGGATCAAAACAGGGGAGCCCTGCTTCATCTATATCTACAGTGACAGTGTATCAGCAAGAACCACACAAAGTTAAAGGTAGTGCTATTATCCTTCTGACTGTTCTGTAACAACAGCCATCATTTTCTACTTCTCCTCCAATTCTACTCTCCACAACTTCTGTTATGTCTATATGCACAGTTAATAGGAAGATACAGTGCCATGAAAGCCCTCCAGCATACGAAGAGTCATGATGCTTCAGAAGGTCACCTCTCAGTTCAGAACTGCCAAACATTCAGAGCAGGGCATGACTCCCTTTCATAAGATATGCCCAAATCAAATATTTTGGAATATATTTAATGAATTTGTAAATGATATCCTGAGTGTTACATTTAGAAAGGGGCATCAGAGGATGAAAATGAGAAATGAGGCCAATGGTGAGCAGAAGTTAGATTTCTTACCCTTTTTTAAAAATCACTGTTTTTCTCTTTAATCAATTTTCTCTCCTTTCCCAACAGATCTTAAGGTGCCACTTATTAAATTTCAATAATTTCCACTTATTCTAATTTTATTCACAAAACACCAAGGCTTAAAATATTTATTATATCCCCAAATTAAAGCCCACAAAGCTCATACTATCTATCCCAGATAGACAGTATGCTATCCCAGAGTTACACCATGTTATCCCATATAGCATATACCAGAGTTACACTATGCTTTCCCAGATAGCATATCACAGATAGCTATCCCAGAGTTACACTTTCTTTCTGGCAGAAGATTTCTTGTGGAAAGTAACATTTAAGATCCTCTCTTTGGTGACACCTAAAATATTTTGTACCAACACACATGAGATCAGAGGCAGAGAGCAGGTAGGTCTTGGCAAGCAATTGGGTCTATGACTTTCAATGTATGTGCAGAGAATGGGGAAGAGAAAAGCCCTCAGTACATAAAGTTTACAAGAAAGACTTTCACCAAGACTCTCAGACCAAAGAGCCAACTTGTTGGCTTTCCCCCATATATTAATACATAGTTTCATTTTCACAGAGATGGGCTTACAATCTCAGGAAACCCAATCTCAAAGGTTAATTTTTATTATTTTTTAAACATAAATACATATTTATGTACTAAACATACATATATTAAGTATACAGCCTGATGAAGTTTTAGCCAAGTGTACAAGCATAGTACATAGGACCCTGATGCTGGAAAAGACTGAAGGCAGGAGGAGAAGGGGCCAACAGAGGATGAGATGGTTGGATGGCATCACTGACTCGATGGACATGAGTTTGAGTAAGTTCCAGGAGTTGGTGATGGACAGGGAAGCCCAGCATCCTGCCATCCATGGGGTTGCAAAGAGTCAGACACAACTGAGTGACTGAACTGAACTGACAAGCATAGTATAACCGTCACCTAGATGAAGATATAAAGCATTTCCCACTATCACAGAAGGTCCCTCTGTGTCTAGCTATTATCCTTCTCAAGACAAGCATTATTCTGACCTCTGACACTATAGGTTTCTTTTGAATATTTTTTAGCTTTCCTTAAATGGAATCATACAATATGTGGTCCTTTTTATTCAACATTTTGTAGATGATGTTAGTCCTATTATTACAGATCTCTATGGCTTCACTTTAATTTTTCATCACTGCATATTATTCCATGGTACCACTAATAGATGGGCTTCCCAGGTAGCACTAGTGGTAAAGAAGCTGCCTGCTGATGCAGGAGATACAAGAGATGCGGGTTCAATCCCTGGGTCAGGAAGATCCTCTGGAGGAAGGCATGGCAACCCACTCCCATATTCTTGCCCGGATAATCTCATAGACAGAGGAGCCTGGTGGACTGTAGTCCATTGGGTCGCAAGGAGTCAGACACAACTGAAGTGACTTAGCATGCAAACACTCACACATACAATACCTACAATAATCTCTGGTGGCCCAGTGATTAAGAATCTGCCTTCCAATATATGGGAGGGAACACAAGTTTGATCTCTGCTTGGGAACTAAGATCCCATATGCTGCAAGGCAACTAAGCTTATACATCATAACTAGAGAGCCCACCCACCACAACTAGGGAGTCTGCATGCCACAAATACTGAACCGTGCACTCTAGAGCCCATATGCTCCAACTATTGAGCCTGCATAGTCTAGAATCTGAGTTCTGCAAAAAAGAAGCCCATGCATTGGAACTGGAGAGGCCTCCTGAGCTCCACACCTTGAGAGAGCCCATGTACCTCATCACAGAGCCCACGCCTCACAACAGAAACCCAGCACAGCCAAAGAAAGCCCAGTATGACATTCACCATAATAAAACTCTTAAAGATCTGAGATTAGAAGGTGATCCCCCAGCCTAGTAAAGCATATACAAACATCACAATGGTGAGAGACTGAATGGTTTCCTTTTACGATCAGAAGCAAAGCAAGAATGTCATTTCTTATCAATCTTATTCAGCATTGTTCTGGGCATTCTAGTAAGTTTAAGAAGAAAAAAAATAAGTAAAAATAAGCCATAAACAAATTAAAAATAAAATCAGAAAGGAAGAAATAGATACTTTTTTATTTACAGATTACAAGATTATGTAGAAATAAACAAAGAATGTACAAGAATGCTTCCGGAAGTAATAGACAAGCATAAAAGATTACAGGATACAATTTACTTACTATATATAAAAATTCACTATTGGAAGTTAAAAATGAAACTCATGTTATCTACAATAGCACCAAAAATGAAGTACTTAGGTATAAACAGGATTTGGATGTTCATGCATACAGCCATGAAATAAGTCAACCAAGACGTATCCACTAGCCACGATCTTCTGAAAGGTTTAGTATTTCTAAAACGTTAAATTATTCCTAAATTGATCTATAGACTCGATGAAATCCAAGTCAAAATCTCAGGAAACCAACCTGTATCAACCAAATGATTCTCAATGGCTGTGAAAACACACAGAACCACTAACAAGAGCCAAAACAAAAGTGAAGAGGAAGAACTCACACTACCAGATTAAACACATAATACAGAGCTATAGAAATCAAGACAGTGTAGTACTGTCAAACAGGGAAAAAATATCCATAGAGTGACTCCTTATTACCAAATTTAGACTCAAACTGAAGAAAGTAGGGAAAACCACTAAATCATTCAGGTATTATCTAAAGCAAATCCTTTACAAATATATAGTGGAAGGGACAAATAAATTCATGGGATTAGATATGATAGACAGAGTGTCTGAAGAAGTATGGATGGAGGTTCATGACATTGTACAAGAGGCAGTGACCAAGACCATGACCAAGAAAAAGAAATGCAAAGTGGCAAATTGGTTGGCTGAGGAGGCCTTACAAATAGCTGTGAAAAGAAGAGAAGCAAAAAGGAAAGAAGAAAAGGAAAGATGTACTCATCTGAATGTAGAGTTCCAAAGAATAGCAAGGAGAGATTAAAAAGCCTCCCTCAGTGATCAATGCAAAGAAATAGAGGAAAACAATAGAATGGGAAATACCAGAAATCTTTTCAAGAAAATAAGAGATACTAAGGGAATATTTCATGCAAAGATGGGCACAATAAAGGATAGAAATGGTATGGACCTAACAGAAGCAGAATATATTAAGAAGAGGTGGCAAGAATACACAGAAGAACTCTACAAAAAGATCTTCATGACCCAGACAATCACGATAGTGTAATAACTCACCTAGAGCCAGACATCTTGGAATGCGGAGTCAAATGGACCTTAGGAAGCATAATAAGGAACAAAGCTAGTGGAGGTGATGGAATACCAGCTGAACTATTTCAAATGCTAAAAGATGACGCTGTGAAAATGCTTCACTCAATACACCAGCAAATTTAGTAGACTCAGCAGTGGCCACAGGACTGGAAAAGGTCAGTTGTCATTCCAATACCAAAGAAAGACAATGCCAAAGAATGCTGAAACTACTGCACAATTGCCCCCATCTCACACACTAGCAAAGAAATGCTCAAAATTCTCCAAGCCAGGCCTCAACAGTACGTCAACTGTGAAATTCCATATGTTCAAGCTGGTTTTAGAAAAGGCAGAGGAACCAGAGATCAAATTGCCAACATACACTGGATCATCAGAAAAACAAGAGAGTTCCAGAAAAACATCTATTTCTGCTTTATTGACTATTCCAAAGCCTTTGATTGTGTGGATCACAATAAACTGTGGAAAATTCTGAAAGAGATGGGAGTAGCAGACCACCTGACTTGCCTCTTGAAGAACCTATATGTGTGTCAGGAAGCAACAGTTAGAACTGGACATGGAACAACAGACTGGTTCTAAATCGGGAAAGGAGTAAGACAAGCCTGTATATTGTCACCCTGCTTATTTAACTTATATGCAGAGTACATAATAAGAAACACTGGGCTGGATGAAACACAAGTTGGAAACAAGACTGCTGGCAGAAATATCAATAACCTCAGATTTGCAGATGATACCTCTCTTATGGCAGAAAGTGAAGAACTAAAAGCCTTTTGATGAAGGTTAAAGAGGAGAGTGAAAAAAGTTGGCTTAAAATTCAACATTCAGAAAACTAAGATCATGGCATTTGGTCCCATCATTTCATGGCAAATAGGTGGGGAAACAATGGAAACATTTAGAGACTTGTTTTGGGGTGTTTCAATATCACTTCAGATGGTGACTGCAGCCATGAAATTCAAAGAGGCTTGCTCCTTGGAGAAAGAGATATAACCAATCTAGACAACATATTAAAAGCAGAGACATTACTTTACCAACAACAGTCCACCTAGTCAAAGCCATGGTTTTTTCAGTAGTTATGTATGGATGACAGAGTAAAGAAACCTGAGCACTGAAGAACTGATTCTTTTGAACTGTGGTGTTGGAGAAGACTCTTGAGAGCCCCTTGGACTGAAAGGAGATCCAACCAGTCCATCCTAAAGGAAATCTGTCCTGAATATTCATTGGAAGTACTGATGCTAAAGCTGAATCTCCAATACTTTGGGAAGAACTACCTCATTGGAAAAGACCCTGATGCTGGGAAATATTGAGGGTGGCAGGAGAAGGGGATGACAGAGGATGCGATGGTTGGATGGCATAACCAATTCAATGGACTTGAGTTTGAGTAAACTCCGGGAGTTGGTGATGGACATGGAGGCCTGGTGTGCTGCTGTCCATGGTTGCAAAGAGTCAGACCTGACTGAGCAACTAAACTGAACTGAGATCAACTGAACAAAATATAGATCCCAGGAAGAGACCCACATAAGTACAGTCAACACAGAGAAGCTTCAATCAGAAAAAGACAATCTTTCAATAAATGGTGTTGGACCAACTGGAGATCCATGTTCTAAATGATAGACACATCCCTTACACTTTACAAAAAATTAATTTAAAATGGATCATATATCTATTGCAAAGTCTAAAATAATATATAGGAGAAAATCTATGTGACAATTTAGTGATGTGTTTTTAAACACAACAGCAAAATCATACTTCATGAATAAATAGATTATAAATATAATCAAGCATTTATTATAATTAATAATTGAAATAAGTTATAATTAATCTATTATAATTTATAATAATTAATTTATTATATTTAATAATTGCCTTGTTCTATGTGCTATACAATAGGTCCTTGTTGGTTATCAATTTTAAATACAGCAGTGTATACATGACCTTCCCACAGTCCTACATTCTCCCTTCTTCCCAGCAACCGTAAGTTCATTTTTTAAGTCTGTGTCTTTTTCTATTTTGTAAGTAAGTTCATTTGGATTATTTCCTTTTAGAGTCCACATATAAGGGGTTTCATATTATATTTCGCATTCTTTGTCTGACTAACTTCACTCTGTATAATGCTCTTTAAGTCCATCCACGTTGCTACAAATGGTATTGTTTCATTCTTTTTAATGGCTAAGTAATATTCCATTGTAGATATGTACCACATCTTCTCTATCCATTCCTCTCTGCTCAGTGTTATGCACCACCCTGGGAGAGAGTGGACACATGCACATATATGTGGCTGAGTCCCTTCACTGTTCACTTGAAACTCCCACAACATTGTTAACTGATTATGGGAGCATGAGTGCTACATCACTTCAATTGTGTCTGACCCTTTACAACCCTATAGATTGTAGCTTCTCTATCCATGGGATTCTCTGGGCAAGAATACTAGAGTAGGTTGCCATGACCCCCAGGGGATCTTCCCCGACCCAGGGATCAAACCCACATCTCATTTTGCTTCCTGCATTGGCAAATAGGTTCTTTACCACTAGTATCACCTGAGAAGCCCTTAATTGGTTATACCCTGATATAAAATATAAAGCTTAAAGTTTTTGGGAAAAAACTGCTTTGTGAAATACACTGTTAAAAGAACAAGTCAAGTTACATACTGGTAGAAAATATGCAAAACATACATCAGATAAAGTACTTATATTCCAAATATGCAAGGATTACTTAAAATTCAATAGAGGTAATTAACCCAATTTTTAAAAAGACAAAGATCAAAAGGCTATCTCATCAAAGAAGATATGCAGGTGGGAAATTAGCATATGAAAAAATATTCAACATCATTTTTCATTAGAACAATGAAAACTAGGATCAATGGCATCCTATTGCATCTATTAGAATGGCTAAATTCCAAACAACTGGCAAAATCACTGTTGAAGATGCAGAGCAACAGAAACTCTCATTCACTGTTGGCAAGGAAGCAAAATAACACAGACACTGTGGAAAATAATTTGACATTTCACAAATCTAGCCAAAGTATTACCATACAATCCAGTATGATTATACAATACAGAGCTAGCCACAATATTAGCATACAATCCAGCAGTACCATACAGTTGCCTTAGCTACATATTCGTTCAATCGATTTCAATAAAAACATATTCACACAAATCCTGAACACACTGTTTGCATAACTTTTTCTCATAATCAGTACAGATTGGAAGCAATAAAGATGCCCTCAGGAGAACTGATAAATGAACTGTGGTGTATTCATTTAGTGGAATTACTATTGTTTAGTCACTAGGTCATGTCCAAATCTTTTGTGACCCCCATGGACTGTAGCCTGGCAGGATCCTCTGTCCATGAGATCTCCCAGGCAAGAATACTGGAATGGGTTGCCATTTCTTTCTCCAGGGGATTTTCCTGACCCAGGGATAGAACCTACATCTCTTGCATTGACAGGGGGATTCTTTACCACCAAGCCACCCGGGAAACCCCTATATAGTGGAATACTATGCAGAAAAAAAAATCAGCCATCAAGCTCCATGGCGGTGGGGGGGTGGTGCAGGGGGAGGAAACTTAAATGTTACCAAGTGAAAGAAGCTAGTCTGAAAAGGCTACACACTGTATAATTTCATTTATATAACAAATAGATTTGTGATGCCAGGGGTTCAAGATGTTCGAGGACTGAGTAGGTGAAGCAGAGGGTAGTGAAACTATTCTGCATAACACCGTAATGATGGATACATACATTTTGCATTTATCAAAACCCACATAATGTACAATCCAGCCTTCCCAACACTTATCACTCATAGTCAAATGAAGTAAGTACAGAGAACACCCATCCCCATGTTCATGTTTTATTTGAGGAATATTACTTCCCAGAGAGTTCACATTCATATGCCGACACTCTGTACCCCAAATCCCTCCACTGAACTGCCACTGCCTTTATCTCTCAAATAAGAAATTGCACAGATTTTCCTTAAAGAGTCTCCATGTAAACAGCCCAGATCTCTATAGGCTGACAGAGCCACTGTGGATAAGAGGGTTAAACTGAGGAGGGGGTCAACAGGAATTAATGTTCAATCTCTTCCTCACCCCTCAAGCTTCCTAAATATATTTTTTGTGAAATATCAGTCATCCTTTTATTCTACATCTTAATTCCTGATGGTCAGGGTGTCTTAAACTTATTTTACGCCTAAATATAAGGTACTTATAGCTAATTGCAAACCCCAGCACACCTATTATGTGAATTGGACAGCACATGCAAGAACTGTGCAATTCTGGTGAAATTTCCATCTACAGAGATAAGTGAGAAAGAGTTTATTAATAATAGTGATACCACTGAGATGGAGGGAGGAGAAGGAGGGAGAGCAGAGACAATGACACATGCACATCCTCCCACACCCCCTTCTGCCCAAACCACCACCAGCAGGAGCCTATCACCCGCGCAGGAGCATATGATACCCTGCAATTCAGTGGAGCAGTGGCACAAGCTCCCCAGAAGACTCCTCCCTGCACGGAGACACACAGATCCCCTCCCTTCCCCCACAGCTGTTGCAAACACAAGTGGTTCCTCAGGAGCTTTGTTTTCAGAAACACAGATTTTTACTAATGGGCCTGAAATCAGCTTTTACTCAAGAGTCCAAACTTCAAACATCCAAGCTTTACTACACTAAAATTAGTGAAGCTGTTAAAAAACAACAAAATCCCTTCCAGTGGACTAATTACTTTTGTCATTAAAAGGCCAGGAAAAAAAAAAAAAAGAACTTGCACAGATATGGCTCTGGACTGACTCAGACTACACCTACTGTGGCCTCCCCTAGGATAACCATGTAGAATTTCTACAGAATCCTGTACCAGTCCTGAGCTAGGCATGCTTCTGGGCATTAGAGAATTAAAGTGAGGGAAAGGCTTTCACTGAGCTCAATTTACATTTCTGATATTAGAGTTTTCTAAGACTACGGGCTTTTTCTCTTCCTCTCTCTCTCCCTTTTCTCTTTCTTTCTTTTTTTGGGGGTTGTTCTTGGTGTTGCCCTTGGCTTTATGAAGTTCTTAACTCACCTCTTGTCGAATTCCATCTGCCTTTTAATTCCACATCTTAAACCACAGATGATCAGGACTTGTCCATCCATCCACACCTGAATCGAAGACCCCCAATATTCCATCCCAAATGTCCACATTCACAGTTGCATTTAGATGGGGAGCAGATGGGCAGACAGGCAGTTTATTTGGAGCCACTAAAAGGTCTTCAGTGAATAGAGTAGAAAATGGCTGATGAACGGCTGTCAGCCCAAAGGAAGGAATGGCAGGGTAGAAAAATAGACAGAGAATTAGCTCTCTGTATCTCCCTACGATTTCCACCCTTGCCTCTGTGACCCTAAAGGAGACACGAGCACAATGAAGAACTTGCCAGGCATCAAAGAAGAGAGTGCAAGGCCGGAAGCCCCCTCCTCTCAACGGGAGGGCTCACGGCTTGCCCCTCCCTCCCAAACGCGCCCCTCCCAGCTGTCTGTCCACACATTTGTTCTCAGAAACAAAGCTCTTGCAGACACAGACCCACATACCAGTTTTCCCAAGAACACCCCCCAACTTCAAACATTTCTCAGAGTCTTGTCAAATAGCAGGGAATCTCACATGTGAAGTATATCCTTGCTTGTTAGCGGCCATACAGTGTTGGGTTTGCAAGATGTGGGATGATGAAAGTGGCTGTCAGTATTTCATTACATGAAGCTTTTCCGATTTATTCACTCAGTCTTCACTGAGATTCCCTTTTCCTTCACACTCTTAATTCACATTGTCCAGCCCTAGTGTTACTTGATTCACTGAAGCCAGGGACACTCCACGTTTTTGCAACCTTTCATTCCACATAGGAGCTCAGAGATCCCTTTAGACCTTACTGTAGCTGATCAGCAAATTAAAGGCAGCTTAAGTAGAGTCAATTTAAATAGGAACCGTTACAGAATATATAATAGATGATTAAGATGGTTGAGCATGAAGAGAATAGGCAGTGAGAGTTAGAATGGAGAAACAGCACGGCCAGCATCTCTGAGCCCCAAACACCCCTCCCCCAGCAGTTTGTGTCTCTTATGAAAGGATAAAAGAGCCCAGGCACAAAGAGGACCCCTTGAAATACAAAGTCCAGTGTGGAGACCCCTGATGAACAAAGAGGACGTCCCCTTGTCTCCTTTCTGCAGGCTCTACTTCATGCCTGCCAGCAGCTGGCTCTCACATACAGCCTCTTCACAATACAGCTTCCAAACTGCATTGTCTGAAGTCCGTTAATTTCAAACATTCTGCAATATCTTTATTTGCATAGGGTGTCCTCCAAATCCTATAGAATTGTTTTACCTAAAATTGTGAACTAAAGCTATTAGGAAAACAGTGGATGCTTCTGAAAAGAAAGCAACTTTTCTAAAGGCACAGTTATCCTGTTCTGATACTGTTTCAACTCTTTGATCCATTAACTACACAGTTTGTTCAATTAAAACCTCCTTTCCATTTCCAGTTTTACTTGCTCTCTAGCATGCTTACCCAAAAATCCACGTTGAAACTCAGCAGCTACAAGTATCTGAATTTATCAATCAGAGAAACCAAGGGGGTCAATCATGTGAGTCCAGAATCATGTTGCTCTGGGACACATCACACACAAACTCAGAGGGATGGAGAGAGACAGGTAGCTAACGGAGGGAGTACAGAAAACACAGCTGTTTGTCCCTCCTTGTCCCACCTCCACTTTTCAGGGTGCTGATAAGAGACAAAGGGGGCAAGGTGCTCTTGGAAGGCTCTCCTGAGGGCAGAAGACCCCGTTCCGTCCCACTTTTCTTCCTTAGACTCAGCTCTCTTACACTGGTTGCTTTGTCTTCAGAAATAGCATAAAAAGATTTATTATACTGGGCTTCCCTCAAATAGCTCCAATTTCTTCCTTTCTTTCTTTCTTCTTTTTTTTTTTTTTTGCATTTGGCCCCATGATTCAATGTTAGTTCTGTATCCTCTCCATGAACTCTGGGAATAATGAAAGCATCAAGGAGACTGAAGCACAAATTTAAGAGGGTAAGGCAATGCTACCTGTTTTCTTCCTTCAGCCTTTGTGATGCCTTCCTACTCTGTCAAGCTCTTAACCCACTCCTTGTCAAACTCCTACAGGCTTTTCATGCTGTGTCAAACATGTACACATGCACCCACACACATGACTCCCCTCTCCCTCCACAGAATATAATGGCTTCATCTTTCCCTCTACAGATACATCCGAGATCTTGGTTGATTGTTTCAAATCACAAGGACCTGCAATTACACGTAGAAATATTACTGAGATGTCAGAGTAAGTAATTATTTATAAGTAAGGTTTAGGCTGATCTCTTCAGCAAGACACAGTTAAGGGGCTCATCAAATACAGGCAGTTCAGAGAAAAGGAATGGCAAGCAGGTGGAGGAGGGTAAGATTCACCAACTTTCTTTGCGGATGCAACCCTAGGCTCTGGTGAAAACAACATGCAGGAGATAAGTACTGAGGGAGGTGTGTGGAAATACCATGAATCCTACTTCTTTGCACAGAGGCAAAAAGTGGGCAGCTTTCAGGGTCCAAGTTCACCACAGAGTCAGCCCTATGAAGTTGCCTATGGATAGACAAACCATGAAGTACATCAGGGCCATTAATCTGATTTCATACTTATATTTGGTTCCTAGGCAATAACCATATATCCCCCAAAGCTCAATATTCAAATATTCAGCTTCCAGTTTCTGTTCACGGTTCCTAGAAAAATTTGTGTAAGCAGTCCATGAAATTCCAATTCTTTGACCTCCTATGTTTTACTCTTTTCACTTCTACCCCGCTTTACCTCTCCTACCTCACTCACACACCTCAGCCCGAAACATCCATACACCACCACATCTCTCCTGCTTGTTCGATTCCTATCCACCCCAACAACCAGAGACAAGTCTGAAGAAAAATATTAAACTGTGGTTTTGTTTTGTTTTTTAGTTTACATAATTAAAAAATGCAAACTATATATACCATGACATTTACCATAACAATTTTAAGTGTACAGTTCATTGACATTAAGTACATTTACATTGTTGTACAACTATTCCAATCATTAATTTCCTCAACTCTTTGCAACTCATAAAGCTGAAATTCTGTCCCCACTAACAATAACTGCCCATTGTTCCCTCCTCTCAGCTACTGGCAACCACCATTCACCTTTCTGTCTCTATAATTTTGAATGCTTAGGTACTTCATATAAGTGGAACCAGCATTTGTCATTTTTCAACTAGTTTATTCACTTAGCCTAAAGCCCTCAACATCCATCTATGTTGTACCATATATCAGAATCCCCTGCTTTAAAAAAGTTGCATAATGTTCCATTGCACAGATGGATCGCATTTTGTTTACCATTCATCCATCAGTGCACACATTTGCTACATCCATGGTTTAGCTATTATGAATAATCCTGCTATGAACATGAGTGTATAAATATTTATTCAAGATTCTGCTTTATAATTGTTTTGGTCACATGTCCAGAGGATTGCTGGGTCATATGGTAATTTTATTTTTAACTTGTTGAGGAATTACCCTTTTCCCACAGTGACTGCACCATTCTTTCTATATTCCTACCAAAATGGTACACAAAGTTTCTACTTCTCCAAATTCTCATCATCACGTATTTTCTGTTCTGTTTTGATAATAGCCATTCTAATGGACCTGAAGTGTTATCTCATTGCAGTCTTCATTTGCATTTCCCCAATGATTAGTGATGTTTAACAGTGTTTTTACTTCACTTATAAAATTTAATCGCAGACTTCTTTGAATCCAGGATACAATAAATGATTCAGGACATGTCCTCCCACTGTAAAATCTAGGAAACTGATCAAGACATATGAAAAACATGCTTCTCAGATGTTGAAAAACAGGCAGCATAAAATTTCTTTTTTTAAAAATAAACCATAAATGATTTATTCTTTTTCATGTGTTTTTAAATTATTTATTTCTGCATTGTAAACATAATCTCTATTTTACCTGTATTAATTTTGCATTTGAAAACAAATAATTCATTTAACTGTAACAGGAATTAATTATTTACAAAGCTTGAATTATTGTAATCCCTAATAGAGATAAGGCCCTTTTCCCAACAATGCCTGTAGTTCTTTGCACAAAGGCTTTATTTTTTTCAAAAACTATGGAATCCCTAGGTATTTTATACCAGAAATATAAGCAAAAGGCTTAAAAGAGAATGTATAGATACGTCGTGATAAAATTTTATGCTAATATATCATAAGGCTTTATCTGTTTTTTAATTATTATTTTTTATTTATTTTTATTTTTACTTTATTATACTTTACAATACTGTATTGGTTTTGTCAATATCCATACATTGACATGAATCCGTCATAGGTGTACCCGACCTCCCAATCCCAAATCCCCTTCCCACTTCCCACCCCATATCATCATACAAGAAACAATATTAGGTAAACCCCTCTCTCATCTAGGCTGTTTTTTTAGAGGCATATTCATAACAGTAGCACCAGGAGGAGAATCTCAAGTGTCACTATCAGTGGAAGAAAAAGAGATGAAAGTTCAGGAAGACAGAGACGTCTGGTAAGTGTGGGGAAGAGAGCCAGAGAGGGGTGAGCTATGCAAAGACATTGAACCAAAAGTCGCTGTTGCTGAATACTAGCATGCATTTGCACAAGGTGAGACTCCATAAGAAGGTACAAATAAATGCTGGATCATGATCAGTTCTTGAGTTGGGAGTGGGCTGAGAGATATTTGAGTTAATACCAGGCAGAGTAAAGAGTCTTTCTTGAGCACCAAGGATGTTAAGTAAAAATACCAGAAGAGGCATAACTTTATTAGAGTAATAAACTACCCATAGAGTGAAAGGGGCTATGAGCCATGTGGTGCAGGGCCACTCAAGATGGACAGGTCATAGTGAAGAGTTCTGACTTTATTCACTGGAGGAGGGAATGGTAAACTACTCCAACATACTTGCTGTGAGTTGAAGCTCCACTACTTTTGCCATCTGATGCAAAGAAGTGACTCATTGGAAAAGATCCTGAAGCTGGAAAGATCAAAGGCAGAAGGAAAAGAGGGTGATAGAGGATGAGATGGTTAAATGGCATCATCGATTCAATGGACATGAACTTGGGTAAACTCTGGGAGGTGTGAAGGATAAGGAAGCCTGGAGTGCTGCAGTATATGGGGTCACAAAGAGTCCAACACAACTTGATAGCTGAACAACAACAACAACAGAGTGAAAGGTACGCTAGGTCTGCCATAGTAAAGCTTTAAAAAGCCGCAAAAGAATGATACTGTTTCATAGATGTTTTAATTGTTTAAATCAATTGTCCAAACAACTTCAGTCCTCTTTACAAGAAGACAAAAAAATCTGTGATCAACAATGTAAAGCCACAATGTACAGTATTCAAAAGAAAACTCCAGTTACTCAAAGAATCAGGAATAATGAGAACAATAGCCAGGAGAAAATTCAGTTAAAATGAATAGTCTCAGAAATGACAGGAGTGATGGAATTAACAAATAAAACACATTATGTTAAATCAAAACACATATAGGCAAAGATTTAAAGGAAATTTGAACATAATAAGAACCACATAAAATACATAACAAGAAAAAATGGAACTTGTAGAGCTGGAAAATACAGTGCTGTTGTTTTGGTATTTAGTTCCTCAGTTGTGTCCAACTCTTTGAGACCTCATGGACTGTAGCTTACCAGACTCCTCTGTCTATGGGATTCCTCCAGGAAAAATACTGGAATAGGTTGCCATTTCCTTCCTCAGGGTATCTTCTTGAGCCAGGGATTGAACACGAGTCTCCTGCTTGGAGGGTGGATTCTTCACTACTGAGCCACAAGGAAGTCCTACAATAAATGAGGTAAAAAATTTTACTGGGCAGTCTGTAGATTAAGTGTTTCAGAGAAATGACAAAAGAGATTGAGAATATTACAATAAAAACTATTCAAACATAAGAATAGAGATGTAAAGAAAAGTGAAGAGAATGGTGATTTCATGAGATGATTGTTGAAAAGTTAACATACAGAGTGGGAGAAACATTGGCAAAACATCAATTCAATAAAATATTAATATCCAAATATATAGCATATTCATACAACTTAATAGTAAAAAAATCAAATTAAAATAGTCAAAGATCTAAATAGATATTTTTCCAAGACAGATATTCTAAAGGCCAACTGGCACAAGAAAAGTGCCCAACTTCACTTATAATCAGGGAAATGCAAATTAAAACCACAACAAGATATCTGGTATTACAATACTAGATATAGTAAGTTTTCCCCAAACATAATATTAATTCTAATAATAGATTTAGGTAAAAGAGAGAGAGAGAGAGAGAGAGAGAGAGAGAGAGAGAGAGAGAGAGAGAGAGAGAGTCTACATAGTCTCTGCAAACATTTCAATTTTCATTTATTTATCTTAACACATCAACTGCTGCATTCCCCATATCCTCCCAATGTTATTTTAGCCCCTCTTGTTGCTTTGCCAATGGATTTGGAAATCACAATGCCTTGGGCTCTTATATCAGAGTTCCAGAAAAGTTTCATCTCTACCTTCCTGTAATCTTACCTGCATTTTTTATATGGCCTTGGGTTTCAAGCTGGTGTTTGGGTCAAGAGACCATGAGTCTTTTGTGAATCTTCATCTTGATTAATATCCAAGGTTAGATTTCCTGGATATCTGGAGCCAGGTTTCTCATTATCAATGTTTGCTTTCTAGCTTAAATAAATTTCTGAAAACTCAAGTAAACAGGTTTGTTTACAGCCCTTCAGTATTGGGTCCAGTAGGTCAACCTGTGTGTCCACTTAACCTTGATAGCACTGTGATAAGACCTTTTTCTTGACTCCATTGATGCCTACTTTATTTATTCCATTCCTTAATGACCACTTAAAGGCTTACACCCCACTGGGACAAGTCCCTAGACTATTGCCTTCATATTCTCCCATTCTCTTGTGGATCACTGTAATTTTCTTATAATATGCAAGACTCAAAAGAGGAAGCTGAGACAACAAATTTGGTACAGAGTTTCTGACTACTGCTTGACTTCTCAGCAGTAAGTTTACAGAAGGTGCCCATGTGAAAAACGTTTCCTTGATAGTAAAGTCTACCATTACCTGAGTAAGGGACTTACTAAATGAACAAATATATCTATCATCATAAATCCAAACCATTGTGGCTTGCATACACATCATATCAGTCATTTAATATGGGGAATTCTACAGTACTTGGTATTTAAAGGGGAGACAGGAAAATTTCCCTTCTCAATGTAAACTAACTTTATGGTGGCTCTTATCAGTCCACCAGACTAACTGTCTCTTTTGTATTAGCTTGCTGTGTATTTGCATGATACATGGCCATCTCTGGTTGTTCAATTGTTATCTGTGAGTTCTGCATCAACCTCAAGTGTGCCTGTATCTCATAGCATTAAAAGTCAAGGACACCACTCCTGAGTTACGTGTATCCATTTAGTTATTTATTCATTTAAACAAATGTTCTCCAGAAAACTGATATTGATTCACAAATGAGATAAATTCCTCCTTTCATTCTGATAGTTTCTTAGTTTTGCACCACCCTCCCTGCCACCAGGATTGCCTTCTTGTTGATGAGAGGTCATAGAAGTGGTATCTGTTCTTCTAGAATAACATCCCTTTAGTTGGCAACCTTGAGATTAGTAGCTATGCCTAGAACTGGCCAAAATTCAAGCTTAGTGCAGATCGAGATTCTTCTTTCACATTTTCCTTTACTTAGTTGACTGATAAAATCAATAAAGGAATTATATATTTAGCTTCTTTTCTCATTATTTTTCATTTCATTAGCAAATTCTTAGTTTTAGTTCCTGAGAAAACACTTAAAGATGTTCAAGTTGGTTTTAGAAAAGGCAGAG
This sequence comes from Nanger dama, assembly GCA_917880005.1. Taxonomy (NCBI): domain Eukaryota; kingdom Metazoa; phylum Chordata; class Mammalia; order Artiodactyla; family Bovidae; genus Nanger; species Nanger dama. The sequence goes on along the minus strand of CAKJTW010000044.1, from coordinate 893,546 downwards.
GAACCAGAGATCAAATTGCCAACATCCGCTGGATCATCAAAAGATCAGAAGAGTTCCAGAAAGCATCTATTTCGGTTTTATTGACTATTCCAACGCTTTGACTGTGTGGATCACAATAAACTGTGGAAAATTCTGAAAGAGATGGCAATACCAGATCACCTGACCTGCCTCTTGAGAAATCTGTATGCAGGTCAGGAAGCAACAAAGTTAGAACTGGGCACAGAACAAGAAACTGGTTCTAAATAGGAAAAGGATCACATCAAGGCTGTATATTGTCACCCTGCTTATTTAACTTATATACAGAATACATCATGAGAAACGCTGGGCTGGATGAAGCAAAAGCTAGAATCAAGATTTCTGGGAGAAATATCAATAACCTCAGATATGCAGATGACACCACCCTTATGGCAGAAAGTGAAGAAGAACTAAAGAGCCTCTTGATGAAAATGAAAGAGGAGAGTGAAAATGTTGGCTTAAAGCTCAACATTCAGAAAACTAAGATCATGGCATCTGGTCCCATCACTTCACTTCATGACAATTAGATGGGGAAGCAGTGGAAACAGTGACAGAGTTTACTTTGTGTGTGTGTTGGCGGGGGGCTCCAAAATCACTGCAGATAGTGACTGAAGCCATGAAACTAAAAGATGCTTACACCTTGGAAGAAAAGTTATGACTAAGCTAGAGAGCATATTAAGAAGCAAAGACATTACTTTGCCAACAAAGGTCCATCTAATCAAGGCTATAGTTTTTCCAGTAGTCATATATGGATGTGAGAGTTGGATTATAAAGAAAACTGAGCACTGAAGAACTGATGCTTTTGAACTGTGGTGTTGGAGAAGACTCTTGAGAGTTCATTGGACTGCGAGGAGATACAACCAGTCCATCCTAAAGGAAATCAGTGCTGAATATTCATTGATGTTGAAGCTGAAACTCCAATACTTTGGCCACCTCATGTGAAAAGCTGACTCGTTGGAAAAGACCCTGATGCTGGGAAAGATTGAAGGCAGGAGGAGAAGGGAACAACAGAGGATGAGATTGTTTGATGGCATCACCGACTCAATGGACTTGAGTTTAGGTAAACTCTGGGAGTTGATGATAGACAGGGAGGCCTGGCATGCTGCAGTCCATGGGGTCACAAAGAGCTGGACATGACTGAGTGACTAAACTGAACTGAAACACAAAGTTGAATCTACTGTTTCTAAGCCTCAATGGTATATATTGTCTTCAGTCATTGGTCACAATGTATTATTGTCATTTACCATGTGTGACTTAGTAGTCATTCATGCATCTAAAGTTTGTCATTCTCTGTTCTGTTATCATTTTTTATTCTTTCAAAATTTTTTTCACAAAGTTTCAGTGAGTCAGAGTCCTTTGTGTGGATGACTAACTAACATCAACTTGAGAAATTGGTTCCCAAGACAACACTCAGACTGTGATTCACTGGAAGGACTAACTGGGCTCAGAAAACTAGCATATTTCAGTGTAATGTATCACAGTGAAAAGAAATATTAAAATCAGAAGGTGAATGAGGCAAAGTCCAGGAGGAAACCAGGCACAATTGTCTTCTCCAATGAAGTCAGATGGATGTGTGTAATTACCCCAGCAACAACGTATGATAACACGTGTGTGGTGTTTTTCACCAGAAATGCTTGTCTGAACCTTGGTGTGCAGGAATATTTTTGAGGGTCATAACAACCACATGACTAACTGTGACTACTCGAATTCCAGTCCCTCAAGGCAAAATAAGGTATTCACATTGGTATAATTCACACTGTTAGCATAAATCTAATCAAACTGATACTATGGGGTCCACAGTCTTCACATAAAAAGAAAGAAAAAAACTATCTGGTTGAATATTCCAAAGGCTTAGAAAGATTCTCTTCCAAGATCAGACCAAGGGCCAATCCTGAAGGCAGGTATTTCTGGGAAATATTCTTGTTTGCAGAATTAGCACTTTCTTGCACACTCTCTAACTTATTTTATAAATAGCTTATCATCTTCATACAAAAAACAGGACTTGCAGAAGTATAAAATCAAAGAAAATCAGAGATATTTTCTTAGAGATACAGAGATAAAATCAAGAAATTTTCCTCATAAAACTGAAAGTAGAGGATCATGTCCTCTACAAACAGTGAGAGTTTTACTTCTTTTCCAATTTGGATTCCTTTTATTTCTTTTGCTGCTCTGATTGTTGTGGCCAAAACTTCTAAACCTATGTTGAATAGTAGTGGTGAAAGTAGACATTCTTGTCTTGTTTCTGACTTTAGGGGGAATGCTTTCAGTTTTTCGCCATTTAGGATAATATTTGCTGTAGGTTTGTCATATATAGCTTCTATTATGTTGAAGTATATTCCTTCTATTCCTGCTTTCTGGAGAGTTTTTATCTTAAATGGATGTTGAATTTTGTCAAAGGCTTTCTCTGCATTTATTGAAATAATCGTATGGCCTTGGACTTCCCTGGTGGCTCAGAGGGTAAAGCCTCTGTCTACAATGAGGGAGATCTGGGTTCGATCCCTGGGTCGGGAAGATGCCCTGGAGAAGGAAATGGCAATCCACTCCAGGACTGTTGCCTGGAAAATCCCGTGGACAGAGGAGCTTGGTAGGCTACAGTCCATGGGGTTGCAACGAGTCGGACATGACTGAACGACTTCATATGACCTTTATTTTTCAATTTGTTAATGTGGTGAATTACGTTGATTGATTTGCGGATATTGAAGAATCCTTGCATCCCTGGGATAAAGCCCACTTAGTTATGGTGTATGATCTTTTTAATGTGTTGTTGGATTCTGATTGCTAGAATTTTGTTAAGGATTTTTGTATCTATGTTCATCAGTGATATTGGCCTGTAGTTTTCTTTTTTTTGTGGCAGTTTTGTCACGTTTTGGTATTAGGGTGATGGTGGCCTCATAGAATGAGTTTGGAAGTTTACCTTCTTCTGAAATTTTCTGGAAGAGTTTGAGTAGGATAGGTGTTAACTCTTCTCTAAATTTTTGGTAGAATTCAGCTGTGAAGCCATCTGGACCTGGGCTTTTGTTTGCTGGAAGATTTCTGATTACAGTTTCAATTTCTGTGCTTGTGATGGGTCTGTTAAGATTGTCTCTTTCTTGCTGGTTCAGTTTTGGAAAGTTATATTTTTCTAAGAATTTGTCCATATCTTGCACGTTGTCCATTTTATTGGCATATAATTGCTGATAGTAGTTTCTTATGATCCTTTGTATTTCTGTGTTGTCTATTGTGATCTCTCCATTTTCATTTCTAATTGTATTGATTTGATTTTTCCCCCTTTGTTTGTTGATGAGTTTGGCTAATGGTCTGTCAATTTTATTTATCCTTTCAAAGAACCAGCTTTTGGCTTTGTTGATTTTTGCTATGGTCTCTTTTGTTTCTTTTGCATTTATTTCTGCCCTAATTTGTAAGATTTCTTTCCCTCTACTAACTCTGGGGTGCTTCATTTCTTCCTTTTCTAGTTTCTTTAGGTGTAGAGTTGAGTTATTTATTTGACTTTATTCTTATTTCTTGAGGTATGCCTGTATTGCTATGAACTTTCTGCTTAGCACTGCTTTTACAGTGTCTCACAGGTTTTGGGTTGTTGTGCTTTCATTTTCATTCATTTCTATGCATATTTTGATTTCTTTTTGATTTCCTCTGTGATTTGTTGGTTATTTAGCAGCGTGTTGTTCAGTTTCCATATGTTCAAATTTTAGATAGTTTTTCTCTTGTAATTGAGATCTAATCTACTGCATTGTGGTCAGAAAAGATGCTTGAAATGATTTCAATTTTTTTGAACTTACCAAGGCTAGATTTATGGCCGAGGATGTGATCTATCCTGGAGAAGGTTCCATGTGCACTTGAGAAAAGGTGAAATTCATTGTTTTGGGGTGAAATTTCCTATAGATATCAATGAGGTCTAACTGGCCTATTGTATCATTTAAAGTTTGTGGTTCCTTTTTAATTATTTGTTTAGTTGATCTATCCATAGGTGTGAGTGGAGTATTAAAGTCTCCCACTATTATTGTGTCATTGTTAATTTCCCCTTTCATACTTGTTAGCATTTGTCTTACATATTGCAGTTGTATTATGTTGGGTGTATATATATTTATAATTGTTGTATCTTCTTTTTGGATTGATCCTTTGATCATTATGTATTGTCCTTCTTTGTCTCTTTTCACAGCCTTTGTTTTAAAGTCTATTTTATCTGATATGAGTATTATCACTCCTGCTTTGTTTTGGTCTCTATTTGCATGGAATATCTTTTTCCAGTCCTTCACTTTCAGTCTGTATGTGTCCCCTGTTTTGAGGTGGGTCTCTTGTAGACAACATATATAGGGATCTTGTTTTTGTATCCATTCATCCAGTCTTTGTCTTTCGGTTGGGCCATTCAACCCATTTAAGACTCCACCAGAAAATTACTAGAGCTAATCAATGAATATAGTAAAGTTGAAGGATAGAAAATCAACACACAGAAATGCCTTGCGTTCCTATACACTAATAATGAGAAAATAGAAAATGAAATTAAGGAAACAATTCCATTCACCATTGCAACGAAAAGCACAAAATACTTAGGAATATATCTACCTAAAGAAACTAAAGACCTATATATAGAAAACTATAAAAAACTGGTGAAAGAAATCAAAGACACTAACAGGTGGAGAAATATATCATGTTCATGGATCAGGGGAATCAGTATAGTGAAAATGAATATACTACCCAAAGCAATCTACAGATTCAATGCAATTCCTATCAAGCTACCAACAGTATTTTTCACAGAGCTAGAACAAATAATTTCACAATTTGTATGGAAATACAAAAACCCTCGAATAACAAAAGCAATCCTGAGAAAGAAGAATGGAACTGGAGGAATCAACCTGCCTGACTTCAGGCTCTACTACAAAACCAGTCATCAAGACAGTATGGTACCGGCACAAAGATAGAAATATGGGTCAATGGAACAAAATAGAAAGTCCAGAGATAAATCCACACACCTATGGACACCTTATCTTTGAAAAGGGAGGCAAGAATATACAATGGATTAGGCAATCTCTTTAAAAAGTGGTGCTGGGAAAACCTGTCAACCACTTGTAAAAGAATGAATCTAGAACACTTTCTGACACCATACACAAAGATAAACTCAAAATGAATTAAAGATCTAAACGTAAGAACAAAACTATAAAACTCCTAGAGGAGAACATAGGCAAAACTCTCTCTGACATAAATCACAGCAGGATCCTCTATGACCCACTTCCCAGAATATTGGAAATAAAAGCAAAAATAAACAAATGGGACCTAATTAAACTTAAAAGCTTCTGCACAACAAAGGAAACTATAAGCAAGGTGAAAAGACAGCCTTCTGAATGGGAGAAAATAATAGCAAATGAAGTAACTGAAAAAGAATTAATCACAAAAATATTCAAGCAACTCGTGCAGCTCAATTCCAGAAAAATAAGCGACCCAATCAAAAAATGAGCCAAAGAACTAAACAGAAATTTCTCCAAAGAAGACATATAGATGGCTAACAAACACATAAAAAAATGCTCAACGTCACTCATTATCAGATAAATGCAAATCAAAACCACAATGAGGTACCATTTCACACCAGTCAGAATGGCTGTGATCCAAAAGTCTACAAACAGTAAATGCTGGAGAGGTTGTGGAGCAAAGGAAACGCTCTTACACTGTTGGTGGGAATGCAAACTAGTACATCCACTATGGAGAACAGTGTGGAGATTCCTTAAAAACTGGAAATAGAACTGCCTTATGACCCAGCAATTCCACTGCTGGGCATACAAACTGAGGAAACCAGAATTGAAAGAGACACATATTCATAATATTCATCATAGCACTGTTTATAATAGCCAGGATATGGAAGCGACCTAGATGTCCATCAGCAAATGAATGGATAAGAAAACTGTGGTACATATACACAATGGAGTATTGCTCAGCCATTAAAATAATACCTTTGAATCAGTTCTAATGAGGTGGATGAAACTGGAGCCTATTATACAGAGTGAAGTAAGCCAGAAAGAAAAACACCAATACAGTATACTAATACATATAATTGGAATTTAAAAGGTGGTAATGATAACCCTGTATGCGAGACAGCAAGAGAGACATGGATGTATAGAGCAGACTTTTGGACTCTGAGGGAGAGGGAGAGGGTGGGATGATTTGGGAGAATGGCATTGAAACATGTGTACTATCATGTAAGTAATGAATCACCAGTCTATGTTCGATACAGGATACAGGATGCTTGGGGCTGGTGCACTGGGATGACCCAGAGAGATGATATGGGGAGAGAGGTGGGAGAGGGGGTTCAGGATTGGAAACTCATGTACACCGATGGTAGATTAATGTCAATGTATGGCAAAACAAATACTGTATTGTAAAGTAAAATAAAAAAAAAAAAAATAATAAGAAACGCTTGCCAATAAAAAAAGGAAAGAAAGCTGTGGTACATACACACAATGAAATATTGCTCAGCCATTAAAATAATATATTTGAATCAGTCCTAATGACGTGGATGAAATTGGAGCCTATTATACAGAGTGAAGTAAGCCAGAAAGAAAAACACCAATACAGTATACTAAAACATATATATGGAATTTAGAAAGATGGTAATGATAATGCTGTATGTGAGACAGCAAAGAGACAGATGTATAGAACACTCTGTTGAACTCTGTGGGAGAGGGAGGTGGGATGATTTGGGAGAATGGCTTTGAAACATCTATAATATTATATATGAAACAAATCACCAGTCCAGGTTCGATGCATGATACTGGATACTTGGGGCTGGTGTACTGAGACGACCCAGAGGGACAGTACAGGGAGGGAGGTGGGAGAGGGGTTCAGGATGGGAACGTGTATACCTGTGGGGGATTAATGTTGATGTATGGCAAAACCAGTACAATATTGTAAAGTAATTAACCTCCAATTACAATAAATAAATTTATATTGAAAGAAACTGGAAGTAGAAAGATTTAACAACATATTAGTAAATTGAATCCAGAAATATTAAAATGTCTAATGCACAAGAACCAAGTAGGATTTATCCCTTAAATGTAAGCTTAATTGCACATGTAAACATCAAATTATGTAATTTATTATATTCATTTTGTAAATGAAAAAAATCATAAAATCATCTCAGTTGATGCAGAAAGTTCATATGACAAAGTCATTTATGATATAACATCAATAATATAGGAATTGACTAGGGCTTCCTTGATCTACTAAAAACATTTTTTTAATTAAAAAATTTTTTTCCTTCTTATTTACTTTTTTTTTTTTTACTTTATTTTACTTTAAAATACTGTATTGGTTTTGCCATACATTGACATGAATCTGCCATGGGTGTACATGACTTCCCAATCCTGAGCCCCCCACCTCCCACTCCTATCATCTTTCTGGATCATCACTGTGCACCAGCCCCAAGCATCCTGTATCGAACATAGACTGGCGATTCCTTTCTTACATGATAGAATACATGTTTCAGTGCCATTCTCCCATACCATCCCACCCTTTCCCTCTCCCTCAGAGTCCAGAAGTCCGTTCTATACATCTGTTTCTCTTTTGCTGTCTCACATACAGGGTTATCATTACCATCTTTCTAAATTCCATATATATGTGTCAGTATACTGTATTGGTGTTTTTCTTTCTGGCTTACTTCACTCTGTATAATCAGCTCTAGTTTCATCCATCTCATTAGAACTGACTCAAATGTATTCTTTTTAATGGCTGAGTAATACTCCATTGTGTATATGTACCACAGCTTTCTTATCCATTCACCTGCTGAGGGACATCTAGGTTGTTTCCATGTCCTGGCTATTACAAACAGTGCTGCAGTGAACATTGGGGTACACGTGTCTCTTTCAGTTTTGGTTTCCTCAGTGTGTATGCTTCATTGCACTCCAAAGAGAAGAAATCCAGCTCCACCCACCAGAACTCCGACATAAGCTTCCCTAATCAAGAAACCTTGACAAGCCGCTGATACAACCCCACCCACAGTGAGGAAACTCCATAATAAAGAGAACTCCACAGATTTCCAGAATACAGAAAGGCCACCCTAAGTGCAGCAATATAACCAAGATGAAGAGAGAGATGAATACCCAGCAGGTAAAGGAACAAGAAAAATGCCCACCAAACCAAACAAAAGAGGGAAGAGATAGGGAATCTACCTAAGGAAGAATTCCGAATATTGATAGTGAAAATGATCCAAAATCTTGAAATAAAATAGAATCACAGATAAATAGCCTGGAGACAAGGATTGAGAAGATGCAAGAAAGGTTTAACAAGAACCTAGATGAAATACAAAAGAGTCAATATATAATGAATAATGCAATAAATGAGATCAGAAACACTCTGGAGTCAACAAATAATAGAATAATGGACGCAGAAGATAGGAGTAGTGAAATAGAAGATTGAATGGTAGAAATAAATAAATGAGAGGAAAAAGGAAAAATGAATTTAAAGAAATGAGGACAATCTCAGAGACCTCCAGGAAAATATGAAATGCTCTAACATTCGAATTATAGGAGTCCCAGAAGAAGAAGACAAAAAGAAAGACCGTGAGAAAATACTTGAGGAGATAATAGTTGAAAACTTCCCTAAAATGGGGAAGGAAATAATTACCCAAGTCCAAGAAACCCAGGATAAATCCAAGGTGAAACACCCCAAGACACATATTAATCAAATTAACAAAGATCAAACATAAAGAAACATTTTTTTAAAAAATCTACAAATCTACCGGACTTTCCTGATAGCCCAGTGGTTGGGAGCCAAGGTGGGAAACGTGGTTTTGAGCCCTGATCCGGGAGGATTCAGCATGCTGTGGGGCAATGAGGCACATATGCCACAACTACTAAGCCTGCATCTAGAGGCTGTGAGTTGCCACTACTGAGTCCACCTGCTACAAATACTGAAGCCCACATGCCCTGGAGCCTGGGCTCTGCAACAAGAGAAGCTACCTCAGTGAGAAGCCCAAGCACAACTACAGATTGGCTCCCACTCACTGCAGCTAGAAAGCCCATGCACAGCAATAAAGACTCAGCATAGCCAAAAATAGAAAACAAAAACCTACAGATAACATCATACTAAGTATAGAAAGAAATTGAATGTTTTCTGCTTAAGAGGAGAAATATATTAATATGTTATACATAATAAAAATATGTAAGTATACACACACACCCCCACAACCCCCATATATATATATATATATATATATATATATATAAAAGGACCCTTACCACTTCTAGGTCCTCAGTCCAGTTTAGTTCAATCACTCTGCTGTGTCTGACTATTTTCGACCCCATGGACTGAAGCATGCCAGGCTTCCCTGTCCATCACCAACTCCTGGAACTTGTTCAAATTTATGTCCATTGAGTTGGTGATGCCATCCAACCATCTCATTCTCTGTCATCCCCTTTACCTCCTGCCTTCAATTTTTCCTAACATCAGGGTCTTTTTCAATGAGTAAGTTCTTCACATCAGGTCTACAGAGTATTGGGGTTTCAGTTTCAGCATCAGTCCTTCCAATGAATATTCAGGACTGATTTCCTTTAGGATGGACTGGTTGGCTCTCCTTGCAGTCCAAGGGACTCTCAAGAGTCTTCTTCAATACCAGTTCAAAAAAAATCAGTTCTTCAGTGCTCAGACATGACTACTGGAAAAACCACAGCTTTGACTAGATAGACAATTGTTAGCAAAGTACTGTCTCTGCTTTTCAATATGCAGTCTAGTTGATCACAACTTTTATTCCAAGGAGCAAGTGTCTTTTAATTTCATGGCTGCAGTCATCATCAGGGTGATTTTGGAGTCTCGCAAAAATAAAGTCTGTCACTCTTTCCATTGTTTCTTATCTATTTACTATGAAGTGATAGGACTGGATGCCATGGTCTTAGTTTTCTGAATGTTGAGTTTTAAGCCAACTTTTTCTCTCTCTTCTTTCATTTTCATCAAGATGCTCTTCGGTTCCTCTTCACTTTCCACCATAAGGGTGGTGTCTTCTGCATATCTGAGGTTATTGATATTTCTCCCGGCAATCTTGGTTCCAGCCTGTCCTTCATCCAGCCCAGCATTTTGCATGAGGTGCTTTGCATATAAGTTAAATACGCAGGGTCACAGGATACAGCCTTAACATATTCCTTCCCCAATTTGGAATTTCAACTGTTGTTTCTTGACCTGCATACAGATTTCTCAAGAGGCAGGTAAGGTGGCCTAATATTCCATCTCTTTCAGAATTTTCCACAGTTTATTGTGATCGACACAGTCAAAGGCTTTATAATTAATAAAGCAGAAATAGATGTTTTTCTAGAACTCTCTTGTTTTTTCGATGATCCAATGGAGGTTGACAACTTTCTCTGCCTTTTCTAAATCCAGTTTGAACATCTAGCAGTTCTCGGTTCTCATACTGAAGCCTGGCTTGCAGAATTTTGAGCATTACTTTGCTAACGTGTGAGATGGCGGCAATTGTGTGGTAGTTTGAGCATTCTTTGGCATTGCCATTCTTTGGGATTGGAATGAAAACTGATCTTTTCCAGTCCTGTGGCTACTGCTGAGTTTTCTAAATTTGCTGGCATATTGAGAGCAGGACTTTCACAGCATCATCATTTAGGACTTGAAATAGCTCAACTGGAATTCCATCACCTCCATTAGCTTTGTTCTTAGTGATGCTTCCTAAGGCCCACTTGACCTCGCATCCCAGGATGTCTGGCTCTAGGTGAGTTATCACACCATCATGGTTATCTGTGTCATGAAGATCTTTTTGTATAGTACTTCTGTATACTCTTGCCACCTCTTCTTAATTTATTTTGCTTCTCTTAGGTACATACTATTTCTGTCCTTTATTGAGCCCATATTTGCATGACATATTTCCTTGGTATCTCTAATTTTCTCAAAGAGATCTCCAGTATTTCCCATTGTATTGTTTTCCTCTATTTCTTTGCACAGATCCATGAGGAAGGCCTTATCTTTCCTTGCTATTCTTTGGAACGCTGCATTGAAATGGGTATATCTTTCCTTTTCTCATTTGCCTTTCACTTCTCTTCTTTTCTCAGCTATTTGTAATGCCTCCTCAGGCAACCACTTCTCCTTTTTGCATTTTTTTTTCTTTCTGGATGGTCTGACTACTGTACAATGCAATGAATCTCTTTCCATAGTTCTTCAAGCATCCTGTCTATCAGATCTAATTCCTTGAATCTGTTTGTTTCCACTCTGTAATTGTAAAGGATTTGATTTAGGTCATCCCTGAATGGGCTAGTGGTTTTCCCTACTGTCTTCAATTGAAGTATCAATTTGGCAATAAGGAGTTCATGATCTGAGCCACAGTCAGTTCTCGATCTTTTTTTTTTTTTCCCCTGACTGTGTAGGATTTCTCCACCTTTGGCTGCAAAGAATATAATCAATCTGATTTCAGTATAGATCATCTGATGATATCCATGTGTAGAGTCTTCTCTCGTTTTATTGGAAGAGGGTGTTTGCCATGACGAGTTCATTATCTTGGCAAAACTGTTAGCCTTTTCCTGCTTCATTTTGTACTCCAAGGCCAAACCTTCCTGTTACTGAAGGTGTTTCTTCGCTTTATATTTTTGCATTTCAGTCCTCTCTCTCTCATATATATATGTATGTATATATATTTGGTGTTAGTTCTAGGTCCTAGTCACTGTAATCAAGAAAGAAAAATTAAATCCACACATATTAGAATGTAAAAGGTAAAATTGCCTTGATAAATACCAATGGATGAAGTTCATCTCTGTGGAGATTGTTCCTCTAAGGACTATACAAAACCTGTAATTAGTGAGTTTAACAGGTTTGCATGATCAAAAAAATACAAAAATCAAATTTCTACCAAAATACTGTCAAAATTGCAATACATATTTGAAATTGTACTTAGAATGGTATTATTTTTTCCAAAATCTTAGGAATAAATGTACATGTGCAAGACCTCTACATTTAAACCTATGACTCATCACTAGAATAAATTAATGGTAACCTAAATAAGTTCATGGATTGGAAGATTCAGCTTTACCAAGACATGAGTTGTTTGAAACTGATCCATAGTTTCAGTCTAATCCAAAAGAAAATTCAGTAGATTTTTTTTTTTTTTTTTAGAAATCAAGTTGCAAGAAATTTTCATGGACAGAAAATTTCATGGCCAATTTTACTGGCCATCTGTATGTCTCCTTTTGAGAAATATCTGTTTAGGTCTTCTGCCCACGTTTGGATGTAGCTGTTTGTTTTCCTGATATTGAGCTGTATGAACTGCTTATGTATATCAGAGATTTCAATTGCCATTATTTTCACCCATTCGGAGGGCTGTCCTTTAATACTGTTTATTGTTTTCTTTGCTGTACAAAAGTTTTAAGTTTCATAAAGTTCCATTTGTTTATTTTGGTTTTATATCCATTGCTATAGGATATGGGTCAAAGAGGATCTTGCTATGAGAAATGCAAATCAAAACTACCATGAGGTATCACTTCACATCAGTAAAAATGGCCATCATCAAAAAATCTACATACTTAATGCTGAAGAGGATGTGGAGTAAAGGGAACGCCCTTGCATTATTGGTGGAAATATAAATTGATACAGCCACTATGAAGAACAGTACGGAATTTCTCTTCAAAAAGACTAGGACTGATATCATCCTTATGGCAGAAAGTGAAGAGGAACTAAAAGCCTCCTGATGAAAGTGAAAGAGGAGAGTGAACATGTTGGCTTAAAGCTCAACATTCAGAAAACTAAGGTCATGGCATCTGGTCCCATAACTTCATGGGAAATAGATGGGGAAACAATGGAAATAGTGTCAGACTTTATCTTTCTGGGCTCCAAAATCACTGCAGATGGTGACTTCAGCCATGAAATTAAAAGACACTTACTCTTTGGAAGGAAAGTTATTGCCAACCTAGATATCATTATCCAAAAGCAGGGACATTACTATGCCAACAAAGGTCTGTCTAGTCAAGGCTATGATTTTTCCAGTGATCATGTATGGATGTGAGAGTTAGACTATGAAGAAAGCTGAGCAGTGAAAAATTGATGTTTTTGAACTGTGGTGCTGGAGAAGACTCTTGAGAATCCCTTAGACTGCAAGGAGATGAAACCAGTCCATTCTAAAGGAGATCAGTTCTGGGTGTTCATTGGAAGGACTATTGCTAAAGCTGAAACTCTGATACTTTGGCCACCTCATGCAGAGTTGACTCATTGGAAAAGACTCTGATGCTAGGAGTGATTGGGGGCGGGAGGAGAATGAGATGACTGGGTGGCATCACTGGCTGGATAGCATCACCAACTCGATGGACATGAGTTTGAGTGAACTCTGGGAGTTGGTGATGGACAGGGAGGCCTGGCATGCTGTGATTCATGGGGTCTCAAAGAGTTGGACACGACTAATCCACTGAACTGAACTGAACTGAACTGAAAACTACCATATGACCCAGCAATTCAACCCCTGGACATATGTCCTGAGAAAACTATAACTGAAAATGACACATGTACCCCAGTGGTCATTGGAGCCCTTTTTTTTTAATTTTTTTACAAAAGCCAGGACAGGAATCAACATTATGTTAATCAACAGATGAATTAATAAAGAAGATGTACATATATACAATGGAATATTGCTTAGCAATAAAAATAATGAGTTTGAGTCAGTTCTAATAAAGTGGATGAACCTAAAGCCTATTATATAGAGTGAAGTAAGTCAGAAAGAGAAAAACAAATATGTTTTAAGACACACACACACACACACACATATAATTTAGAAAAATGTTACTGGTGAACCTATTACAAGGAAGAAATGGAGATGTAGAGAATGGACTTTGTAGACAGAGGAAGGAGTTTTCTGATACATTAATCTATCTGTCTATCTTTAGATAAGCAATAAAATCTCATCACTATAGCTTTATAGTGTATCTATTGTACACATGATAGTGTATATATGTCTGTGCTACTCTCTCCATTCAGCCCACTCTCTCCTTCCCTCAGAAAACTAAGTCCAGCATTGGACCCACACATATGTGATCAATTTGACAAAGGGCCAGGTGCTCCTCTGGTGATGCTAGTGGTAAAGAACCCAAATGACAATGCAGGAGACACAAGAGATTCGTGTTTGACCCCTGGGTCAGCAAGATCTTCTGGAAGAGGATGTGGCAACCTACTCCAGTCTCCTTGCCCGGAGAATCCCATGGACAGAGGAGCTTGGCAGGCTACTGTTGATAGGGTTGCACAGAGTCAGACAGGACTGAGGTGACTTAGCATGCCCTCATGCATGCCAGGGTAACTAAATAGGGTAAAGTGAATGATGCTCAAAAAGTTGTCTCACTTTTTGCAATTCCATGGACTATAGCTTGTCATGCTCCTCTGTCCATAGGATTCTCCAGTCCAGAATACTGGGGTGTGTAGCCATTCCCTTCTCTAGGGGATTTTCCCAATCCAGGGATCAAACCCGAGTCTCCTGCATTCCAGGCAGATTCTTTACCATCTGAGCCACCAGGGAAAGCCAAGAATACTGGAGTGGGCAGCCTATCCCTTCTCCAGTGGATCTTCCCAACTGGGTAAAGATTATCTTTTCAACAAGTGGTTATGTAAAAGTAGAAACAAATAAATCTCAAACTTTTCTTTCACACCATACACAAGCGACTTAAAATAAATTTTCTCCTTAAATGTAGGAAACAAAATTAAGCTTGAAAAACCAAAGAAATAAATCAAAAGGCAGGAAAAGAATAGTACAAAAACTATACCTTACTCCCCACATCACCAGAAAGTAAAATTCAGGCGGTCCACAGCTCACAGGGCATGCATGCCTAGAGCTTACAGATTTTCTGCAAAGTGCTTCTCACATTCCATCAGCCTTGGCCCACTTTAGCCTCAGAAATAAAATTTTTACAGATGGGCTTCAATACCAGATTTCTTGAGAGACCCTCAGTTTTAAACTGAATAATGTCCCCAAACAGATATGTCTAAATCTTGACCCTCAAGTACTCATGAATGTGCCCTTATTTGGAGATATGATTTTGAATTAAAGATTAAAGATCTTGGTATGAGATAATCCTAGATTTAGGGTGGGTGCCAAATCCAAATGCAGTCACATTTCGTTTTATTTTGTTTTCAGTGATTGCCATTCACAGATATTGAATTTTTACAAATTAAAGGTTTGTGGCAAAGTTGGCTCAAGTAAGACTATAGGTGCCATTTTCCCAACAATATTTGCTCATCTCATATCTCTGTATCACATTTTGGTAATTCTCCTTATACTCCAAACTTTTCATTATTATTATATTTGTTATAGTGATCTGTGATTAGTGATTTTTATGTTATTATTGTAGTTGTTCTGTGGCACTGTAGGTCACATGGATAACTTACTTGTTGAAAAGAAAACAAAAAACGTACATAAACGTGGTTGATAAAGTACTAGCAATTTGACTCCAATTTTGGAAGAAGTTCCACCATGGATAAAATGCTATCAGAAAGTGTTGCATGCTATATAAATAACTTTCATTAAAGGGCAAATCAATCTATTTACAAATCATTATCTTAGTTTTGAAAAAGTTCCACAGTCAACCCAGTCTTTTGCCACCACTACCCTGATCAGACCACAGCCATCAACAAAGAGGCAAGACCCTCCACTAGCAAAAATATTGCAACTCACTGAAACTTTGGATGATGTTTAGCATTAAAAAAAATAACTATTTTAAATTTAATGTATATACATTGGTTTTTATATACAGACACAACTGAGTGACTTCGTTTTCACTTTCACATTGGTTTTTAGACATAATACTGCTGCACACTAAATAGACTGCAGTGAATGTGAAAGTGTCACTTGCTCAATCACGTCTGACTCTTTGAGACCCCATAAACTATAGCCCCCCCAGCTCCTCTGTCCTTGAAATTCTCCAGGCAAGAATACTGGAGTGGGTTGCCATTTCCTTTCTCCAGGGTATCTTCCTTACCAAGGGATCAAACCCATGTCTCCTGCATTGCAGGGACATTCTTTACCATCTGAGCCACCAGGAGCAGTATAGTATAAGCACATAGTTTTTATATGCTTTGAGACACTCCCCCCACCCCCTCAAAAAAGTACTCCCTTTACTGTGGTATTTGCTTCATCACAGCAGTTTGAAACCAAACCTGCAATATCTCTGAGGTATACCTGTATTGGTGTACTTACCTGAGAAATGTGAATGAGGTTGAATGGAGAAAAAAGACAATAAGATGGTGACAGAGATCGGAGTATTACAGCTATGAGCCCGGGAAAGTCAGGTGTTGGTGACAACATCTAAAACCTTGGAGAGGGGTGTGGGGAGGGTCCTATTCCAGAGACTCCAAGAGAATTCAATCCTACTGACACCTTAATTTAGGACTTTTGCCCTCCAGAACTAATAAGGAATACATTTATGTAGTTTGTGGTAATTTGCTATGGCAGTTCTAGGAAATTAACACTTCCAAAATATACATAGAAATTTCCTGAAATCTCATCTTATAAAATGTTCTTCAGTTCAGTTCAGTCGCTCAGTCGTTTCTGACTCTTTGCGACCCCATGAATTGCAACATGCCAGGCCTCCCTGTCCATCACCAACACCTAGAGTGCACACAAACTCACGTCCATTGAGTTGGTGATGCCATCCAGCCATCTCATCCTCTGTCGTCCCCTTCTCCTCCTGCCCCAATCCCTCCCAGCATCAGAGTCTTTTCCAATGAGTCAACTCATCGCATGAGGTGGCCAAAGTACTGGAGTTTCAGCTTCAGCATCATTCGTTCTAAAGAACACCCAGGACAGATCTCTTTAGAATGTACTGGTTGGATCTTCTTGCAGTCCAAGGGACTCTCAAGAGTCTTCTCCAACATCACAGTTCAAAAGCATCGATTCTACAGCACTCAGCTTTCTTCACAGTCCAACTCTCACATCCATACATGACTACTGGAAAAACCATAGCCTTGACTAGACGGACCTTTGTTGGCAATATAATGTCTCTGTTTTGAATATGCTATCTACGTTGGTCATAACTTTCCTTTTTAATTTCATGGCTGCAATCACCATCTGCAGTGATTTTGGAGCCCCCGCCCCAAAACAAAGTCTGACACTGTTTCGACTGTTTTCTGGTGAAGTGATGGGATCAGAGGCCATGATCTTCATTTTCTGAATGTTGAGCTTTAAGCCAACATGTTCACTCTCCTCTTTCACTTTCATCAAGAGGATTTTTAGTTCCTCTTCACTCTCTGCCATAAGGGTGGTGTCATATGCATATCTGAGGTTATTGACATTTATCCCAGAAATCGTGATTCCAGCTTGTGCTTCTTCCAGCACAGCTTTCTCATGATGTACTCTGCATATAAGTTAAATAAGCAGGGGGACAACATACAGCTTTGACGTACTCCTTTTCCTATTTGGAACCAGTCTGTTGTTCCATGTCCAGTTCTAACTGTTGCTTTCTGACCTGCATATAAGTTTCTCAAGAGGCAGGTCAGGTGGTCTTGTATTCCCATCTCTTTCAGAATTTTCCACAGTTTATTGTGATCCACAGAGTCAAAGGCTTTGACATAGTCAATAAAGCAGAAAGAGATGTTTTTCTGGAAACCTCTTGCTTTTGCATGATCCAGTAGATGTTGGCAATTTGATCTCTGGTTCCTCTGCCTTTTCTAAAGCCAGCTTGAACATCAGGAAGTTCATGGTTCACGTATTGCTGAAGCCTGGCTTGCAGAATTTTGAGCATTACTTTACTAGCGTGTGAGATGGGGGCAATTGCGTGGTAGTTTGAGCATTCTTTGGCATTGCTTTTCTTTGGGATTGGAATGACAACTGACCTTTTCCAGATCTGTGGCCACTGCTGAGTTTTCCAAATTTGCTGGCATATTGAGTGCAGCACTTTCAAAGCATCACCTTTTAGGACTTGAAATGGCTCAACTGGAATTCCATAACCTCCACTACCTTTGTCCATAGAGATACGTTCTAAGACTTACTTGACTTCACATTCCAGGATGTCTGGCTCTAGGTGATTATCTTGGTCGTGAAGATCTTTTTGTACAGTTCTTCTGTGGGGCTTCCCTGGTGGCTCAGAGGTTAAAGCGTCTGCCTGCAACGTGGGAGACCCGGATTCTATCCCTGAGTTGGGAAGATCCCCTGGAGAAGGAAATGGCAACCCACTCCAGTATTCTTGTCTGGAGATTCCCATGGACAGAGGAGCCTGGTGGGCTACAGTCCACGGGTCACAAAGAGTCGGACACGACTGAGCGACTTCACTTCACTTCACTTCTGTGTATTCTTACCACCTCTTCTTAATATCTTCTGCTTCTGTTAGGTCCATACCGTTTCTGTCCTTTATTGAGCCCATCTTTGCATGAAATGTTCCTTTGATATCTCTAATTTTCTTGAAGAGATCTCTAGTCTTTCCCATTCTGTTGTTTTCCCCTATTTCTTTGCATTGATCACTGAGGAAGGCTTTCTTATCTCTTCTTGCTTGTCTCTGGAACTCTGAATTCAGATTATTGTATCTTTCCTTTTCTCCTTTGCTTTTCACTTCCATTCTTTTCACAACTATTTGTAAGGCCCCCCAAACAGCCATTTCACTTTTTTGCATTTCTTTTCCATTGGGATGGTCCTGATCCCTATCTCCTCTACAATGTCATGAACCTCAATCCATAGTTCATCAGGCACTCTATCTATCAGATCTAGTCCTTTAAATCTATTTATCACTTCCACTGTATAATCATAAGGGATTTGATTTAGGTCATACCTGAATGGTCTAGTGGTTTTCCTTACTTTCTTCAATTTAAGTCTGAATTTGGTAATAAGGAGTTCTTGATCGGAGCCACAGTCAGTTCCCAGTCTTGTTTTTGCTGACTGCATAGAGCTTCTCCATCTTTGACTAGCAATGCCAAATTTCAAACTCCTCTCATTCTGTGTCTTAAAATACTGTCAGATAGAATAGAGTTGGATGACAAATAGGATTTTTCTTTTCTTCTGTTTTTCAGGAGTCTTTGTTAAGAAAGAAAATTGAAGACACAACAGCCTAAATGACCCACATTTTATTTAAGGCAACAATTATTGTTAACTCTCTCTCTCATTTAGGGAATGGAAAGACATGATTTCCTAGCATTTCAATATGCCCATCTACCCATCAGTTTGAGAGTAAGAGAGGGAGAAAGGAAGTACCCATTCAGCGAGCCTGTATTCTAGGTTGACTCAGTTATATCTGACTCTTTGTGGCCCTGTGAACTATAACCAAGCTGTTCTGTCCATGGATTCTCCAGGGAAGCACACTGGGGTGGGTTGCCATGCCCCTCTTCAGGGAATCTTCCCGACCCAGGGATCCAAACTGTGTTTTCTTTGTCTCATGTATTGGTAGGCTGGTTCTTTACCATTAGTGCTACCTGGGAAGCTCATGCCCCTTTAGAGGGCACAGTAAGTCAAAGCTGTTCTGTACCATCACCTTTCTACAAGAATGGCAAGGGAGTAGAATTCTTTCCAGAAGCAATGCCCTAAGAAAGACAGTAGTGACCTAGGCTAAGTTTACAAAGGGAATTTTGGCATTTTCCCCTGAGTAGATAAGTTGCTAAACTACTGAACTTGTTAGCTGCACTATCACCCTACTGCTGATGATACAAGGACTTTGTCCATTTCATCTAAAGTTGTCAAATTTTTTTCACTAAAAGTTTAAAAAATATTCCTGTTTTATATTTTTTTGTTTTCAGGATGTTTAGTCATAGGCCATCTTTCACTTTTGAAGTTGGTAACTTGTGTTTCTTCTATTTATGGATGCACGTAGATGTAAATTTATTAATTTTATAGGTATTCCTATATGACACATATTTAAAATTGTTCCCATAAGAAAAAGAAAGGTTTCATCTGTAGCATAACTGGTAAAACATTGTACAATCATCTCAAGACATAGAGACACTTTGGTAGCATTAAATAAGCATGGCAAGCAGGCTCTGAATCCAAACCCAGCAGGGCCTTCAATGGGCCTCTGAGTGCTACTTTGTGAATTTTTTTCTTGGAAGGTAATTGCTTTACAATATTTTGCTAGTTTATGCCATATATCAACATGGATCAGCAAAGAGTACACATATGATCCTTTTCTCCTGAGCCCCTTCCCATCTCCTTCCCCATCTCAGCCTTCCAGATTTTCACAGAGCACTAGGTTGAGTTCCCTGTGAAACACAACAAATTTCCATTTACTATCTATTTTACATATGGTAATATATATGTTTCCATGCTATACTCTAAATTCATCCTATCTTTTCCTTTCCCCACCATGAACACATGTCTGTTCTCCATGTCTGCATCTCCATTGCAGCCCTGCAAATAGGTCAATCAGTATAATCTTTCCAGACTCCACAGGGATGTGTTAGTGTACAATATTTGTATTTATATTTCTGACTTACTTCACTCTGTATAATAGGCTATAGGTTCATCCACTTCATCAGGACTGATTAAAATGTGTTCCTTTTTATAGCTGAGTAATATTCCATTATAAATATGTACCATGATTTCTGCATCCGTTCATCTTCACTGTATATCTAGGCTCCATCTATGTCCCAGTTATTGTAAAAAGGGCTTCAATGAATATTATCTACAGGTATCTCTTTCAGTTATGTTCTTCTCAAGGTATATGCCCATTAGTCTGAATTTGGCAATAAGGAGTTCATGATCTGAGCCACAGTCAGCTCCTGGTCTTGTTTTTGTTGACTGTATAGATCTTCTCCATCTTTGGCTGCAAAAATATAATCAATCTGATTTCAGTGTTGATCACCTGGTGATGTCCATGTGTAGTCTTTATGACCAAGATAATCACGATGGTGTGATCATTCACCTAGAGCCAGACATCCTGGAATGTGAAGTTATTGGGCCTTAGAAAATATCACTACAAACAAAGCTAGTGGAGGTGATGGAATTCCAGTTAAGCTATTTCAAATCCTGAAAGATGATGCTGTGAAAGTGCTGCACTCAGTTATGCCAGAAAATTTGGAAAACTCAGCAGTGGCCACAGATCTGGAAAAGGTCAGTTGTCATTCCAATCCCAAAGAAAAGCAATGCCAAAGAATGCTCAAACTACCACGCAATTGCCCCCATCTCACACGCTAGTAAAGTAATGCTCAAAATTCTGCAAGCCAGGCTTCAGCAATACGTGAACCATGAACTTCCTGATGTTCAAGCTGGTTTTAGAAAAGGCAGAGGAACCAGAGATCAAATTGCCAACATCTACTGGATCATGCAAAAAGCAAGAGGTTTCCAGAAAAACATCTCTTTCTGCTTTATTGACTATGCCAAAGCCTTTGACTGTGTGGATCACAATAAACTGTGGAAAATTCTGAAAGAGATGGGAATACCAGACCACCTGACCTGCCTCTTGAGAAACTTATATGCAGGTCAGGAAGCAACAGTTAGAACTGGACATGGAACAACAGACTGGTTCCAAATAGGAAAAGGAGTACGTCAAAGCTGTATGTTGTCCCCCTGCTTATTTAACTTATATGCAGAGTACATCATGAGAAAGCTGTGCTGGAAGAAGCACAAGCTGGAATCACGATTTCTGGGATAAATGTCAATAACCTCAGATATGCATATGACACCACCCTTATGGCAGAGAGTGAAGAGGAACTAAAAATCCTCTTGATGAAAGTGAAAGAGGAGAGTGAACATGTTGGCTTAAAGCTCAACATTCAGAAAATGAAGATCATGGCCTCTGGTCCCATCACTTCACGGGAAATAGATGGATAAACAGTGGAAACAGTGTCGGACTTTTTTTCTTTGGGGGCTCCAAAATCACTGCAGATGGTGATTGCAGCCATGAAATTTTAAAAGATGCTTGCTCCTTGGAAGAAAAGTTATGACCAACCTAGAGAGCATATTGAATAGCAGAGACATTACTTTGCCAACAAAGGTCCATCTATTCAAGGCTGTGGTTTTTCCAGTAGTCATGTATGGATGTGAGAGTTGGACTGTGAGGAAAGCTGAGTGTCATATAATTGATGCTTTTGAACTGTGGTGTTGGAGAAGACTCTTGAGAGTCCCTTGGACTGTAAGGAGATCCAACCAGTCCATTCTAAAGGAGATCAGCCCTGTGATTTCTTTGGATGGAATGATGCTGAAGCTGAAGATCCAGTACTTTGGCCACCTCATGCGAAGAGTTGACTCATTGGAAAAGATTCTGATGCTGGGAGAAACTGGGGGCAGAAGGAGAAGGGCTGACAAAGGATGAGATGGCTGGATGGCATCACTGACTCAATGGACTTGAATCTGAATGAACTCTGGGAGTTGGTGATGGACAAGGAGGCCTGGAGTGCTGCAATTCATGGGGTTGCAAACAGTTGGACACGACTGAATGAACTGAACTGACTCAGTAGTGGTATTGTTGGGTCATATGGTTCCATGAACCATATCAGGTCATGAGTTTCCCTGGTACCTCAGCTGGTAAAGAATCTGCCTGCAATTCAGGAGACCTCGATCTGATTCCTGGGTAGGGAAGATCCTCTGGAGAAGGGATAAGCCATCCACTCCAGTCTACTTGGACTTCACTTGTGGCTCAGCTGGTAAAGAATCTGCCTGCAATGAGGGAGACCTGGGTTAAATTCCTGATTTGGGAAGATTCCCTGGAGAAGGGAAAGGCTACCCACTCCAGTATTCTTGCCTGGAGAAATCCATGGACTCTAAAGTCCTTGGGCTCATAAAGACTCTGAATGGCTTTCACTTTCAAGGTAGTTCTATTCCTAGGTTTTTTTTTTTTTTTTTTCTTTCAGGAATCCCCATACTTTTCTCCACAGTGGCTGTATTGATTTACATTCCCACAAAGAGTGCAAGAAGATTCCCTTTTCTCCACATTATTTCCAGTATTTGTTGTTTGTAGACTTTAATGCTGGCCATTCTGACTGGTGTAAAGTGATATCTCATTATAGTTTTGATTTGCATTTCTCTAATAATGAATGATATTGAACATATTTTCATGTGTTTGTTGGCCATCTGTATATCTTCTCTGGAGAAATGTTTGTTTAGGTTTTCTGCTCCTTTTTTGATTGCATTTCTTGCTTTTATGATATTGAGTCGATATGAAATGCTTGTATATTATGCTTGTTGATTAATCCTTTGTCACTTGCTTCATTTGCAATTATTTTCTCTCATTATGAGGGTTGTCTTTTAATCTTATTATTTCTTTGGTATGCAAAAACTTTTAAGTTTAATTAAGTCCCATCTGTTTATTTTTGCTTTTATTTCCATTGCTCTAGGAAATGGGTCAAAGAAGACCTTGCAGCGATGTATATCAGAGTGCATCAGCTATGTTTTCCTTTAAAAGCTTCCTATTTTCTGGCTTTATGTTTAAATCTTTAATTAATTTTGAATTTATCTTTGTGTGTGGTATTAGGAAGTGTCCTACTTTCATTCTTTTACATGTAACTGTCTAGTTTTCCCAGCACCAGTTTTTGAAGAGACTCTGTTTCTCCATTGTATATTCTTTCTTCCTTTGTCAAAGATAAGTTTTCCAGAGGTGCATGTGTTTATCTTTGGGTTTTTATCTTCTTCCATGGATCTATACTTCTGTTTTTGTACCAATACCGTATTGTCTTAATGACTGTAGCTTTGTAGTATAGTCTGAAGTCAGGAAGGTTGATTCCTCTAGCTCCATTCTTCTTTTTCAGGATTGCGCTAGCTATTCAGAGTTTCTTGTGTTTCCATACAAATTGTGAATATTTTTCTAGTTCTGTGAAAAATATTGGTAGTTTGAAATGGATTGCATTAAATCTGTAGATTACTTTGGGCAGTATAGTCATTTTCACAATATTGGTTCTTCCAGTTCAGGAACATGATATATTTCTCTATCCATTTTTGCCATCTTTGATTCCTTCCATCAGGGTCTTTTAGTTTTCTGCACATAGGTCTTTTGTCCCTTTAGATAGATTTATCCCTAGGTATTTTATTTTATTTTTTTGTTGCAGCGATGAATATAATTGTTTCCTTAACTCCTTTTTCTGAGTTTTCATTGTTAGTATATAGGAATTCAAGGGATTTCTCTGTGTTAAATTTATAATTGTTGACTTTACGAAATTCATTTATTAGCTCTAGTAATTTTCTGGTGGCATCTTTAGTTTTTCCATGTACAGTATCATGTCATCTGCAAATAGTGAGAGTTTTACTTTTTCTTTTCCCATATGGATTATTTTCATTTCTTTTCCTTCCCTGATTGCTGTGGCTAGGGCTTCCAAAATTATGTTGAATACTGGTGGCAAGAAGGTGCACCCTTGTCTTGTTGCTGATCTTAGAGGAAATGCTTTCAGTTTTTCACCATTGAGAATGATGCTTACTGTGAGTTTATAGTATTTGGCCTTTATTATGTTGAGGTATGTTCCTTCTATGACTACTTTCTGAAGAGTTTAAAAAAATTAAAAATGATTGTTGAATTTTGTCAAAAGCTTTCCCTGCATCTATTGAGATTTTCATATTATTTTCAGTTTGTTGATATGGTCTATCACATTGCATATATTGAATAATTTCTGTATATTGAGTAATCCTAGCATCCCTGGGACAAATTGCACTTGATCATGGTATATGATCCTTTTAGTCTGTTGTTGTATTCTACTTGCTAGCATTTTGGTGAGGATGATTGTATGTATGTCCATCAGTGATACTGGCCTGTAATTTTCTCTGTTATTTTCCCACTGTGGTATCTTTTTCTGGTTTTGGCATCAGCATGATGGTGACCTCATAGAAAGAGTTTGGGAATTTTTCTTCCTCTCTAATTTTTTTGTATAAATTTGAGCAGGATAGGTGTTTCCTCATCTCTAAACTTTTGGTAGAATTTGCCTGTGAGGACATCTTGCTCTGTGCTTTTGTTTGTTGGAAGATTTTGGATTACAGTTTTAATTTTGGTGCTTGTGACTGGTATGCTCATGCTTTCTGTTTCTTTCTGGTTCAGTTTTGGAAGGCTGAACTTGTCTAAGAAGTTGTCCATTTCTTCCAGGTTGTCCATCTTATTGGCATATAGTTGTTCTGGTAATTTCTTATGATTCTTTGTATTTCTGCATTGTCTGTTGTGACTCCTTTTACATTTATAATTTTATTGACTGTTTTCCCTTTCTTTCTTGATGAGTCTGGCTAATGGTTTGTCAGTTTTGTTTATCTTCTTATTTAACTGGCTTTTAGTTTTATTGATCTTTTTTATTGTCTTCTTAATTTCTTTTTCATTTATCTCTGATCTAATCCTTATGATTTCTTTTCTTCTACTAATTAAAAATTCTTCCCTTCCTACTTGCTTTAGATGTTAGGTTAGGGTGTTAATTGAATGTTTCTCTCTTTTCTTGGGGTAGGCTTTCACTGGTATAAACTTCCCTCTAGAACTGCTTTTGCTATATCCCATATATTGTGGGTCATTGTGTTTTCATTGTCATTGGTTTCCAGGTTGTTTTTTTTTTTTAAATATTTTATCATGTCTCAGTGTTGGTTATTTATAAGTGTGTTGTTTATCCTTCATATGCCTGTGTTTTTTACATTAAAAATTCCTGTAATTGATATCTAGTCTCACAGTGTTGTGTTCAGACAAGATGCTTAATAAGAGTTCAATTTTCTTAAATTTACTGAAGCTTGATTTGTGATCCAAGATGTGATCTGTCCTGGAGAATGTTCCATGTGAAAATGATTATTAAAAAAAAAAAAGCATATTTTTGGGGGAATGGAATGTCCCAAATAACTCATTAGGTACTTCTGATCTAATGTGTGATTTAAAGCTCGTGTTTCCTTATTAATTTTCTGTCCAGATGATCTATTCATTGGTAATAGTGAGGTGTTAAAGTCCCCCACTATTATTCTGTTACTGTCAATTTCCCATTTAATGGTTGCTAGCATTTGCCTTATGCAATGACATTCTCTTATGTTAGGTGCATAAATATTTACAACTGTTATATCTTCTTCTTGGATTGATCCTTTGATCATTATGTAGTGTCCTTCTTTATCTCTCATAACTTTCTTTTTTTTTAAAGACTATTTTGTCTGATATGCGCATTGCAACCCCTGCTTTCTTTTGATTTCCATTTGCATGGATATCTTTTCCATTACCTGACTTTTAGTCTTTATGTGTCCTTAGGTCTGAAGTGGGTGTCTTGTAGGCAGCATATACACAAGTCTTGTCTCTGTATCCATTCAGCCTGTGTGATTCTTTCAGTTGGGGCATTTATCTATTTACATATAAGGTACTTTGATGTGTATGTTCCTGTTGCCATTTTCTTATTTAGGGGTTTGTTTTTGTGGTTCTTTTTTTTTGTTGTTGTTTGTTTTTCCTCTCACGTTTCCTGCTAAAGAATTTCCTTTAGCATTTCTTATAAGGCTGGTTTGGTGCTACTGAATTTGCTTAGCTTTCACTTGTCTATGAAGCTTTTGATTTTACTGTCAAATCTGAATGAAATTCTTGTTGGGTAGAATGATCTTGGTAGTAGGTTTTTCTCTTTCATCACTTGAAATATATCTTGACATTGCCTTCCTACCTGCAGAGTTTCTGTTAAAACAAACAAAAAAATCAGCTGTTAGCCTTATGAGGATTCCTTTGTATGTTTTATATGGTTTTCCTTGTAGCTTTTAATGATTTTTCTTTGTGGTTAATTTTTGTTAGTTTGATTAACATGTGTCTTGGTATATTTCTCTTTTAGTTTATTCTGCATGAGATTTTCTGGGCTTCCTGGACTTGGGTGCCTTTTATTTTCCCGTTTTAGGGAGTTTTTGACTTTAATCTCCTCAAATGTTTTCTCATACACTTCCTTTCTCTCTTCTTCTTCTGGGATCCTGATAATTTAAATGTTGATACATTTAATATTGGCCCAGAGATCTCTGAGATTGTCCAAAATGCTTTTCTTTCACTTTTTTTTTTAAAATTCTGCTCCTTGGCAGTTATTTTTATCATTCTCTCTTCCAGCTCCTTTATCCATTCTTTTGTGTCATTTATTCTGCTATTGATTCCTTCTAGGGTACTTTTAATTTCCTTGATTGTTTTATTCATTACTGTTGGTTTATTCTTTATTCCTTCTAGGCCTTTGTAAATGTGTTAAATGCTTCCTGAATTTTCTCCATTCTATTTTCAATATTTTGAAACTTCTTTACTATTACTACTCTAAATATATATTCCCTATTTCCTTCTCATTTATTAGATCTTGTGATTTTTAACCTTGCTTCTTCATCTATAAAATATTTTTGTCATTTCTTTTTGGGGGAATAGGTAAGAATGTGTTCCTATATTACTAGTTGTTTTGCCTGAGGTTCCCAACTGTGGAGTTTGCAAGCAGTTGGATAGAACCAGGTCTTTGTACTGAGATGTGGACCTCTGGGTGACCTCACTCCAATCAGTGTTCCTCAGTGCCTGTGATTGTCTATTACCCCAGCAGTTCAGACTCAGTGCTCTCACCTCAGGGGTTCAGGACTAGTCTCTGACTCGTGAACAGTGATCCTGCAAGCCATGAGCTGTGGTGCAAAAGAAAGTCAAAAGGAAGGAAGATAGAGAAATAAGAAATAAAGAGAATGAGAGAGAAAAAGCAGAACAATAACAAAGAATAAAAGCTAACAAACCCTGAAGCTTAAAACCAAACTCCAACAGGAAATTGAGAGAAGAAAATAAAAGAAAAATAAACACGAGGGAGCAGAATAATAACAGAGATTATAAAATAATACAACAAACAGAAAATAAACAGAAATACTGGGAAAATAAGAATATATATGAAACAATCACTGGAGGGTAAAATCAAACTCCACTGGCAAATAGTGAAAAAGAAAAAAACAATCAAAGCAAAACAAAAAGGAAGAAAAAAAAGCTTTGCTGTGAAGGGTGGGGCTTAGGCTGTGTAGATGTTTAGATGGAAAAGATTTAGATGAGGCTGGGGTTCTGATTCAGGATCCAGGCCTTCAGAACAGGCCTGAAGTGGGGGTTGGGGATACCACAGGCTCCACCCTAGTCAAAGGGGCCTCTGAAGTGCCTCCTGCTTTTGGGTGTAAAGGATAAGGCCTAGGTACCCAGGAGGCTCCCCATGCCATGGCTCAGGGGAACATCAGATGGATTCCCTGCTTCTCCAAAACAAGAGGGACCCCTTCCAGCTAGCTCTGCTCAATTTCCCCTTCCTCCTGCACCTTTAGGACTTAGGTGGGCCGAGGGTGCCCTTGAAGGTGTTCTTGGAGAATAGAGTGGTACCAGAGGGCACAGGCTCATCCTAGAAGGTGAAGAGCGTCTGGAGCGGTGGTGGGGGGTGGGACGCTGGTGGATGGGGGACGGGCCTGGCCCAGAAGGAGAAAGGAACCAGGTGGCAAAAAATGCAGAGAGCCCAGTCCAGAGGTCAGACAGGGCCCATGGAGAGGTGAGGGGGCACATGGAAAACAGAGAGCTCTGAGGAAGGAGGAGGAATCCGGAGAATAAAAGGGGACCTTGGAGGGTGCAAGGGAACTCCCAGAGGCTAGAGGGTTCTGCCTGGAGGGCTGTGGACTCCAAAAGAGAGGAGACAGCCCTGGAGATCAGAGGGAAACTGTGGAGAGCAGAGGGCCCAGTCCAGGAGGTAGATGAAGATCCCTACAGGGATGTGGGGTCTCCAGAGGAAGAAAGAATCTGGAAGGCAGAGAGTAGAGGGGAGCTTGAGACAGAGGTGGAGCAATAGAGGGGGTGGATGGGGCCAGGAGGACAGAGGTGGCCTGGAAGGGCAGAAGGCTCAGCCTTGGGCCTTAGGATGTTCCCCAGGGTTGAGTGGGTGGGAAAATTACCAGCCAGTTTCCTGTTTCCAGAATTCTTCAGGAGCCTTAACACTGTCTCTCACATTTAGATGATCCACCTAGGGAAGGGGTCCCTGAAGAGCAGAGGATGTCCTGGAGGGCAGAAGGGTCAGCTGGAGGGTAGAGAGGGCCCTGGAGGGCAGAAAGTGCCCCCAGAGGAAAGAGGATCTGGGCCCCAGGCCTCAGAACTCTCCCTGTGGCCAAGCGAAAAGGGAACCCCATGGGACTTCCCTAATGAAACATACAGTCTCCTCAGAGGCCTGTCCTCCTCCCAGCAGGCATGCTGCTCCAAGCATCCCAGATAACCAAACCACTGGTGGTCCCGAAAAGATTCCCAGCACCCAAACTGCTTCCCCACCCCCAGCTACATTCAGTCACTGGTCATCTTTCCTAGACCATCCCCCACTCCCCTCAACCCAGTACTTGGTTGTCCCCAGGGCTCGTCCTGTCTGCCTATGCACAGGAGGTCCCCCACTAGTGCCAGATAGGTAACAGGCATGGGGAGACACAGACTCTGTGCCTTCCTTCACCGTTATCTTTTCTCTGTCCCCTAATTTGTGAATTTGTAGCAGCACCAGCCGTAGCGTTTCACATTCATGTCTTTGGGCACCTGAAGGGCCCTAGGACTGCACACTTTCCCCAGCCACTGGCCTGGGAAATGTATATGACAGTTCAGTTCAGTTCAGTCACTCAGTTGTGTCCGACTCTTTGCGACCCCATGAATCACATCATGCCAAGCCTCCCTGTCCATCACCAACTCCTGGAGTTCACTCAAACTCACGTCCATTGAGTCGGTGATGCCATCCAGCCATCTCATCTTCTGTCATCCCCTTTTCCTCCTGCCCCCAATCCCTGCCAGCATCAGAGTCTTTTCCAATGAATCAACTCTTCGCATGGTAGTCAAAGTACTGGAGTTTCAGCTTTAGCATCATTCCTTCCCAAGTACACCCAGGGTTGATCTCCTTTAGAATGGACTGATTTGATCTCCTTGAGGTGCTGTAAAGTAAATGCTTTCTGAAGAAATAAATCTCCTTCATGACTGTTTAAAAAAATAACTTCAATGTATAGTACAGATTCTCATCAAATGAGGAGTAGGAAATTATGTCCTAAAACTGATAGAAGGCATCTAAGACAAGCCCACAGCTAAAGTCATAATTAATGATAAAAGATTGAGTGCTTTCTTCCTAATTTTAGAAAAAGACAAGGAGGCCCACTTTTACCCTTTCAATTCAGTATTATACTAGAGACTCTAGCCAGTGCAATGTGGTCAGACAAAGATATATATATATATATATATATATATATATTATTATTATATAAATATATATATATATTAGAAGCAAGAAATTAAGCTATTGTAATGCATATGGTTCAAATATTCTCTCTCACCCTCTCACCCTCAGTTCATGCCATCCTCTCATTCCTTCACTGTATCTGCTAGTCTGTACTCTATGTCTGTGCCTCTATTCCTGGCTTGCTAATAGATTAATCAGTATCATTTCTTTAGATTGCAAAACATGTACATTAATATTTGCTATTTGTTTTTAATCTTTCTGAATTAATTCATTCTGTATAACAGGCTCCTTTCTCTTGGTATTATTTGTTCCTTCCAAGAGTCTTTTCCCCCAGTCCTGTATAAGTTCTGTAATCAAATGCCACTGGCCTCCAAAAACAAAAACAAAAACAAAAACAAAAACAAAAAAACACACAGGGGTACTCAATCTCTTTGTCAGATCCCCAGGTTGGGAAATCTGTTGGGGGTCCTAGAACTTTTTAAAGTGCAAGAATTTGTTTAGTATAATTGTTCTGGAGTTTGTCTGCTCAGTGGCTCTGTGGTGGGGTGAATGGTGATTTCTTCCAGGAGGGCTTATGCCACACACTGTGTGACCCAGGTCTGCTGCACCCAAGAGCCCCTGACTCTGTGGCAGGTCACTTCTGACCCATACCTCTGCAGGAGACACTCAAAGGCAAGTCTAACTTAGTCTCTGTGAGATCTCTGCGTCCAGGTGCTCACAAGGTTTTGTTTGAACCCCCTGAGTGCCTCTGGAAGATATGGCGTTTGGTTCTAAACTTGATTTCACCCCTCCTACCATCTTGCTTTTCCTTTGCCCTTGGACATGATGATTTTTTTTTTTTTAAAGCTGGTATCCAAAATTCTCTCCATGGTTCAGCAACGAGTTGAAATTTTGGAGTTCTCACAGGGGAAGATGAGCACATGTCCTTCTACTCCAATATTTTACACTCAACAAAAGAGTAAAAATGCAGTACTTGGGTGCAAACTCAAAAATGACAGAAAGATCTCTGTTCGTTTACAAAAAAAAAAAAAAAATTCAGTATCACAGTAATCCAAGTCTATGCCCCAACCAGTAACTCTGAAGAAGCTGAAGTTGAAAGGTTCCATGAAGACATAAAAGACCTTCTAGAACTAACAACCAAAAAAGAGGTCCTTTTCATCATAGGCTATTGGAATGCAAAAGTAGGAAGTCAAGAGATACCTAGAGTAACAGGCGCATTTGGCCTTGGAGTACCAAATGGAGCAGAGCAAAAGCTAACAGAGTTTTGCCAAGAGAATACACTGGTCATAGCAAACACCCTCCTCCAATAACACAAGAGATCACTCTACACATGCAGATCACCAGATGATCAATACAAAAATCAGATTGATTATATTCTTTGCAGGCAAGGATGGAGAAGCTCTTTACAGTCAGCAAAAACAAGACTGGGAGCTGACTGTGGCTCAGATCATGAACTTATTGCAAAATTCAGATTTAAATTGAAAAAATATAGTGAAAACCAACTAGACCATTCAGGTGCGACTTAAATCAAATCCCTTACGATTGTTCAGTGGAAATGACAAATAGATTCAAGGGGTTAGATCTGATAGACAAAGTGCCTGAATGACTGAGGTATTTAGGCACTTAGACTGAGGTTTGTGACATTGTACAGGAGACAGTGATCAATAAAAAGTAATACAAAAAGGCAAAATGGTTGTTGGAGGAGGCCTTACAATAAATTGAGAAAAGAAGAGAAGCTAAAGGCAAAAGAGAGAAGTATATATATATACATACCCATTTGAATGCAGAGTTCCAAAGAATAGCAATGAGATATAAGATAGCCTTCCTCAGTGATCAGTACAAAGAAATAGATGAAATCTAAAGAATGGGAAAGACTGGAGATCTCTCCTAGAAAATTAGAGATACTAAAACCACTGCAGATTGCGATTGCAGCCATGAAATTAAAAGACGCTTACTCCTTGGAAAGAAAGTTACGACCAACCTAGATAACATATTCAAAAGCAGAGACATTACTTTGCCAACAAACATCCATCTAGTCAAGGCTATGATTTTTCCAGTAGTCATGTATGAATGTGAGAGTTGGACTGTGAAGAAAGGTGAGCACCAAAGAATTGATGCTTTTAAACTGTGGTGTTGGAGAAGGCTGTTGAGAGTCCCTTGGACTGCTAGGAGATTCAACCAGTCTGTTCTAAAGGTGATGAATCCTGGGTGTTCATTGGAAAGACTGATGCTAAAGCTGAAACTCCAATACTTTGGCCACCTCATGCGAGGAGTTGACTCATTGGAAAAGATTATGAGGCTGGGAGGGATTGAGGGTAGTAAGAGAATGGGACGACAAAGGATGAGATGGCTGGATGGGATCAATGGACATGAGTTTGAGTGAACTCTGGGAGTTGGTGATGGACAGGGATACCTGGTGTGCTGAAATTCACGGGGTTGCAAAGAGTTGGACACGACTGAGCCACTGAACTGAACTGAAGTGAATCTTTCATTCAAAGACAGGCACAATAAAGACAGAAGCAGTGTGTACCTAACATAAGCAGAAGGCAGTAAGGAGATGGTGAGAATACACAGAACTCTGCAAAAAGATCTTCATGATCTAGATAACCATGATGGTGTGATCACTCACCTAGAGCCAGACATCCTGGATTGTGAAGTCAAGTGGGCCTTAGGAAGGATCAATATGAAGAAAGCTAGAGGAGGTGATGGTATTCCAGTTGAGCTATCTCAAATCCTGAAAGACAATGCCGTGAATGTGCTGCACTCAATACGCCAGCAAATTTGGAAAGATCATCAGTGGACACAGGTCTGGAAAAGGTCAGTTTTCATTCCAATCCCCAAGAAAGGCAATGGCAAATGGTGTTCAAACTACCACACAATTGTGCCCATCTCACACACTATCAAAACAATGCTCAAAATTCTCCAAGGCAGGTTTCAATAGTATGAGAATCGAGATCTTCTGGCTGTTCAAACTGGATTGAGAAAAGGCAGAGGAACCAGAGGTCAAATTGCCAACATCTGTCGGATCATCAAAAAAGCAAGAGAGTTCCAGTAAAATATCTACTTGTGCTTTATTGACTATGCCAAAGCCTTTGACTGTGTGGATCACAACAAACTGATAAATTCTGAAAGAGATGGAATACTAGACCACCTTACTCAAATTGGAACCATTGGAAAACACCCTGATGCTAGGAAAGATAAAAAGTAGGAGGAGAATGGGATGACAGAGGATGGGATGGTAGGATGGAATCACCAGTTTTATGGACATGAGTTTGCACAAGCTCCAGGAGTTGGTGATGGACAGGGAAGCCTATCATCCTGCAGTCCATGGGATTGGAAAGAGTCAGACACGACTGAGCAACTGAACTGACAGATGAATAATACCATGCAATCTGCATAAAGCAAGAATTTTCCTTCCTTTTTCCAGTCTGGATTCCTTTTACTTATTTTTCTTCTCTGATTTCTGTGGATAAAACTTCTGCAGCTATGTTGGATACTAGTGGTAAGAAGGGGGACCCTTGTCTTGTTCCTGATCTTAGAGGAAACACCTTCAGTTTTTCACCATTGAGAATAATGTTTCCTATGAGTTTGTCATATATGGCTTTAATTATGTTGAGGAAGGTTCATTCCATGCTCATTTTCTAAAGAGTTATTTATGTTTTTAATCATAAGTAGATGTTTATTTTGTCAAAGTTTTTCTGCATCTATTGAGGTTATCATACAATTTTTATCTTTCGATTTGCTGATATGGTGTATCACTTTGTTAAATTTGTGTATAATGAAGAATCTTTGCATCCCTGAGATGAATTGGAGTTGATCATGATATATGATCTTTATAATGTGTTATTAGATTCTGTTTGCTAATATTTTGTTTAGGACTTTTGCATCTCTATCAGTGATAGTGACTTGTAGTTTTCTTTCTTTCTTTTCCAATATATATATATTTTTTCTGGTTTTTGTATCAAGGTAATGGTGTACTCATAGAATGGGTTTGGTAGCGTTCCTCCCTCTGCAAATTTCTGGAAGGGCTTGAGCAGGTAGGTGTTAGCTCTTCTAAAAGCATTTGGTAGAATCATATGTGAAGACACTTGGCCTTGGACTTTTTGTGTGTGTGTGTGAGAATTTTTTATCACAGTTTCAATTTCATTGGTTGTGTTTTGTCTGTTTATATATTCTATTTCTTCTTGGATAAGTCATGAAATGTTGTACTTATCTAAGAATTTGTCCATTTCTTCCAGGTTGTCCACATGACTGGCATATCATTGCTTGGAATAGTCTCTTATGATCCTTTGTATTTCTACATTGTCTGTTGCAACCTTTCCTTTTTCATCTCTTGTTGATTTGAGTTTTTGCTCTTTTTTGTTGAGTCTGACTAATGTTTTCTCAATTTTGTTTATCATCTCAAAAACCAAATTTTAGTTTTATTGATCTTTCTTATTATTTCTTTCATTTCTTTTCTGGTCTTTTTTTCTGGTTGCTTTAGGTATAAGATTAGGTTGCCTATTTGATGTCTTTCTTATTTCTTGAGGTAGGCTTTTATTGCTATAAACCTCCCTCATAGAACTACTTTTACTGCATCCCTTAGATTTTGGAGTAAATTCATTTTCTAACTGAGGAAACAGAGCGGTTACATCATGTTCCCAAGATCACAAAATGATTAAATAGTTTTTTCTTTTGATGCTGATAAGAATGTAACATTTCCCCCATCCCCAAGAGAAACCCTGTATTGAGGGGATCTAAACGATGGTGTACTAGAAGGACATCCACTCATCTTCTCCCATGAGAATACCAAAATTGCAACTAGCTCTTGAACAAGTATTGACAAGAAGATGTTGGAACTCATCAAAAAAGATACTCCACATCCCAGGACACAGGAGAAGCCACAACAAAATGATAAGAGGGGCACAGTCACAGTAAAATCGATTGTTATGCTCGTCAAAGTGGGCAGCCCAAAAACTGGAGAAAAATAATACCAGATAAGTTATTACACAGTTGTGAGGTTCTAAGCCCCATATCGGAATTCCCAACAAGGGGATCTGTCAAAGGGACTGAGAATGTCCAGGGAATCTGACTTCAAAAGACAGTGGGATTTGAAGGACTAGAGGAAACAAAGACTCTTGGAAGGCACAAACAAAATCTTTTTCAAACAAGGACCCATGGGAAAGAGGCAGTGACCCCAAGAAAGATTGAACCATATCTGCCTGTGAATGTGTGAAGGTCTTTTATGGAGGCGTGTGTTGGCAGTGGCCTGCCCCAGGGAGAGGGGTGCTAGCAGCAGGTCCTGAGAGGTGTGTCTTGATGTAAATATTTTTTGGAGTTCACAAATAGCTCTACCATAGAGTCTGCAGACTCCAGGACTTGGTCAACTCAGACCACACAACCCACAGGGAGGGAGAACAGCCCTAGACATCAGTAGACAATTGTATTAAAGATTTACAGAGAATAACTCTGCCCACCAGTGAAAGACCCAGATTTCCTCACAAGCAGTCCCTCCCTTCAGGAAGCTTGCACAAGCATCTTATTCTCCTCCATCAGAGGACAGACAGAAGAAGTAAGAACTATAATTTCACACCTCCATAATGAAAACCCAAATCACAGAAATCTAACCAAAATGATCACATGGATAACAGCCTTGTGCAACTCAATGAAGCTATTAGCCATGCCATGCAGGGTACCCCAAGATGGACAGGTCATGGTGGAGAGTTCTGACAAAGGATGATCCACTGGAGAAGGGAATGGCAAACCACTTCAGCATTCTTGCCTTGAGAACCCCATGGACAGTATGAAAATGCTAAAATATATGACACTAGAAGATGAGTGCCCCCATGTCAGCAGGTAACCCATACACTACTGGGGAAGATGGGATAAATAGCTCCAGAAAGAAGAAGAGGCTGGGCCATGGTGGAAACAATGGATGGTAGTGGATGTACCTGGTAGTGAAATAATTAAAGTCTGATATTGTAAAAACAATATTGCATAAAACTCTGGAATGATATATTCATGAATCAAGGTAAATTGGATGTGCTCAAGCAGGAGATGGCAAGAGTGAACAGTGACATTTTAGGGATCAATGAACTAAAATGGGTGGGGATGGGTGAATTTAATTTGGATGATTATTATATCTACTACTGTGAGCAAGAATCCCTTAAAAGAAATGGAGTACTCCTCATAGTCAACAAAAAGAGTTTGCAATGCAGTACCTGAGTGCAATATAAAAAACAACAGTATGATCTCAGTTCATTTACAAGGCAAACCATTAAACATCACAGTAATCCAAGTCTATGCCCCAACCACTAATGCCCAAAAAGGTGAAATTGAATGGTTCTATGAAGACTTATAAGGCCTTCTAGAACTGACACCAAAAAAGTGTGCTTTTCATCATAGGGAATTGGAATGCAAAAGTAGGAAGTCAAGAGATTCCCAGAGTAACAGGTAAACTTGGCTTTGATGTACAAAATAAAGCAGGGCAAATACTAACAGAGTTTTGCCAAGAAGATACACTGGGTCATAGTGAATACCCTCTTATAACAACACAAGACATGACCCTATGCATGGACATCACCAGATGGTCAGTAACAAAATCAGGTTGATTATATTGTTTGTAGTCAAAGAAGGAAAAGCTCTATACAGTCAGAAAACTAAGAGATGGGGCTGACTCTGGTTGAGATCATGAACTTCTTATTGCAAAATTCAGGCTTTAATTGTAGAAAGTAGGGGAAAGCAATAGACCATTTAGTTATAATGGTCTAGATCAAATCCCCTATGATTTTACAGTGGAGGTGACAAATAGTTTAAGGGAGTAGATCTGGTCAAGAAACTGCCTGAAAAACTATGGATAAAGGTTTATGACACTTTTCAGGAGGTAGTGAACAAAACCATTCCAAAGAAAAAGAAATTCAGGAAGGCAAAATGTTTGTTTGAGGCCTTAAAAATACCTGAGAGAAGAAGAGAAGTGAAAGACAAAGGAGAAAGGAAAATATATACCCAACTGCAGAGGTCCAGAGAATAGAAATATGAAATAAGAAAATCTTCTTAAGTGAACAACACACCCACACACAAAAGATGAGACAATAGAATGGGAAAGACTAGAGATCTCTTTAAGAAAATGTAGACTGCCAAGAAAACATTTCATGCAATGACTGGCACAACGAAGGACAGAAACTGCAAATACTTAACAATTGGAAGAGGTTAAGAAGTGAAAAGAATACACACAAGTGTACAAAAGGCAGTCTTAATGACACAGATAACCATGATGGTGTGGTCATTCACCTAGAACTAGACACCCTGGAGTGGTGTCTTAGGAAGCATTACTGCCTTAGGTCTTAGGAAGTGGGCCTTAGGAAGAATTACTACAAACAAAGCTAGTGAGGTGATGGAATTCCAGGTGAGCTATTGAAAATCCTAAAATATGATCCTGTTAAAATGCTGCCCTCAAAATGCCAGCAAATTTGGAAGACTCAGCAGCAACCACAAAACTAGAAAAGTCAATTTTCATTACAATCCCAAAGAATGTCAATACCAATGAATATTCAAACTACCATAAAAATTGTGCTAATTTCACATTCTAGCAAGCTTATGCTCAAGATACTTCAAGCTGAAAACTTCCGGATGTGCATCCTGGGATTCAAAAAACAAATGAAACGTATATTATCATATGTGAAGTGAATCATCAGTCCAGGTTCAATGCATGAGACAGGGTGCTCAGGGCTGGTGCACTGGGATGACCTAGAGGGATGGGATGGGGAGGGAGGTGGGGGGTTCAGAATGAGGAACACATGTACACCCGTGGTGGATTCATGTCAATGTATGGCAAAACCAATACAGTATTGTAAAATAAATGGCCTCCAATTAAAATAAATAAATTCATATTTAATTTTAATTATAAAATAAATAAATAAATTTATATTAAAAATAACAAAGGAACCAGAGATCAAATTGTTAACATTGATTACCTCACAGGGAAAGCACAGAAGTTCTAGGAAAAACATCTACTTCTGCTTTGTTGGCTAAACGAAAGTCTTTGAGAGTGTGGGTCACAACAAATTGTGGAAAATTCTTAGACATGGGAGAATCAACCAGATTACTTTACCTGTCTCCTGAGAAACCTGAATGAAGGTCAAGAAGCAACAATTAGGACCATAAATGAAACAACTGACTGGTTCAAAATTGGGAAATGAGAACAACACTGTATATTGTCACCTTGATTTTAAACAACATATATGCAGAGTTATTCATATGAAATGAGAAACTGGACATATCACAAGCTGGAATCAACATAGATGGCAGAAATATCCACAGCCTCAGATATGCAGATGATAACCATTCAAATGACAGAATGTGAAGAGGAATGAAAGAGCCTCTTGATGAAGGTGAAAGTGCAAGTTGCTCAGTTGTGTCAGACTGTTCGTAACCCTGTGGACTACAGTCCATGAAATTCTCCAGGTCAGAATACTGGAAGCCTTTTCATTCTCCAGAGGATCTTCCCAAACCAGGGACTGATCCCAGACCTCTTGTATTGCAGGTGGATTCTTTACCAGCTTAGCAACAAGGGAAGCCCAATAAGACTGAAGACTGGAGTAGGAAGCCTATACCTTCTCCAGTGGATCTTCCCAACCCAGGAATAGAACCAGGGTCTCCTGCACTGCAGGTGGATTCTTACCAACTGAGCTATCAGGGAAGGTGAAGGTGAAAGAGGAGAGTGAAAAAGCTTAAAACTCAACATTAAAATGCCTAAGATAATGGCATCTGGTCCCATCACTTCATGGCAAATAAACAGGGAAAAAGTGAAAGCAGTGACAGGTTTTATCTATGGATAGTGACTGCAGCTATGAAATTAAAAGACACTTGATCATTAGATAGAAAGTTTTGATAGTTCTAGACAATGTATTTAAACTCAGAGGCATCACGTCACTAACAAAGATCCATATAGTCAAATCTATGTTTTTTCCAGTAGTCATGTATGGATAAAACTGTTGGTCCATACAGAAATCTGAAGGCCCAAGAACAGATGCATTTGAATTGTGGTCCTGGATAAGACTCTTGTGAATCTTTTGGACAGCAAGGAGATCAAACCATTCAATACTAAAGGAAATCAATCCTGAATATTCACTAGAAGGACTGATGCTGAGGTTGAAGCTCCAATATGTTGGCCACCTGATGCAAAGAGTGCACTTGTTGCAAAAGACCCTAATAGCTGGGAAAAATTGAAGGTAAAAGGAGACGCCAGTAGCAGAGAATGAGATGGTTAGATAGCATTACCATCTTGATGGACATGAATTTGAGAAAACTCCAGGTGACAGTAGAGGACAAAGGAGCCTGGTGTTCAATAGTCCATTGGATCACAAAGAGTCAGACACCACTTAGGAACTGAAGAACAATAACAACACAAAGTAATACATTGTGTCTATTAAGTAAAATTAAAAAAGAATTTTTGCAACTCAAAAATAAAAAGACAAACAACCCCATTAAAAATGTTAAACAGATCTGAGTAGATAGAGAATGTATACACAAGGCCAGTATGTACATGAAAACATGTTCACCATTATTCCGTTCAGTTCAGTTCAGTCACTCAGTCGTGTCCGACACTTTGTGACCCCATGAATTGCAGCACACCAGGCCTCCCTGTCCGTTATTAATCATCAGAAAAATGTATATCAAAACCATAATGAAATAGCACTTAACACTCATTAGGATGGCTGCAGTAAAACAAACAAACTAAACTAAACTAAATATTCATAATGGTGAATTTGGAATCCTTGTAAATGGCTGATGGGAATGGAAAGTGGTGCTGCCACTTTGGAAGACAATCTGACAGTACCGAAAACTATTAAGCCTAAAGTTACCAAATGAACCAGCACCTCCACTTTTAGTATGTTTTTCCCAAGTTTTAAAACAGGTACTGAAACAAATACTTGCACACAAATCTTCATAGTGCCAGTATTTATAATAGCCAAAAGGTGCAAATAACCCAATGTACACCAACTGAGGAATGTTTTGTGATGTGATAGGGTACAACCAACACTGGACTATCTTTCAGCAGGGAAAAAAAGGAGAATTAATATGGATACATGCTACAACATGATTAAATCTTGAAACCATTATGCTAAGTAAAAGGTAGTAGACACAAAACTCAAGATGTAAAATAAATATTTGTAATACTCAGTTTATATGAAGTGAACAGAGGAGTCAAATCCCCAGAGATAGAAGATAGATCAGTAATTGCCAGGGTTTGCAATGGAGCCGGGAATAAGTAGTGACTGAATAGATATATAGTTTCTTTGGAGGGTAAGGAAAATGTACTGGAATTAGACACTTGTGTTGGTTGCAAAGCTTTGTGAATCAAGTTGATTCTTGAACAGCATGGATTTGAGTTGTGCAGGTCCACTTAGACAAAAATTGTTTTCAATGGTAAATACAGCACAACTGTAAGATTCCCAGTTGGCTGAACGCACAGGTGTGGAAACTGCAGGAATAGAAGGTGCTTGTAAATTTGTAGGCAGATTTTTTTTACAGCTGGGCAATTTGATGCCTCTAACTACCTCCTCAATCTCTGTGCATTCTTCAAGGGTCAACTGAATAATAAAAATCACTCAGCTATTCA
This sequence comes from Nanger dama, assembly GCA_917880005.1. Taxonomy (NCBI): domain Eukaryota; kingdom Metazoa; phylum Chordata; class Mammalia; order Artiodactyla; family Bovidae; genus Nanger; species Nanger dama. The sequence goes on along the minus strand of CAKJTW010000044.1, from coordinate 852,943 downwards.
CTTTAAAGTGGTAAATTCTATGAAGTGTGAGTTACATTTCAATGAATAAGAGCGACTGATATGGCAGAGGAACAGACATATTGATTGATAGCACAGAATATATAACTTAGAAAAAAAAAACCCTCCTCAAAAGTATAACCCCTTGATTTTTGGCAAAGGAGCAAAACTAATTCAATGAACAAATGAAAGTCTTTTAAACAAATAGTCTAGAGAAATTAAACATTTGAAATGTAATGTTTAAACACTTGAGATATAAAGAAACTACTTGTTTTCAATAGTGGTTGTACCAGTATGAATTGTCATCATCAATGTGAATGATCCACTTTCTCTTCTAGTCAGCATTTAGTGTTATCCTTTTTTGCTGGTTTTAAGCCATACTGATAGGTAGTTTATTTGCATTTCAAATGTTCAAATAACATACTATTCAGACATTGTACTCCTTGGCAATTATTCCAGAGAGACAGAAAATTATGCTTACATAAAATCTATTTATGGATATTGATAATATTTTATTTATAATTAGCCCCAAACCTGAAACAACACAGAAATCCTTCAGTTTGTTTTTGTTCATCCTCTCAGTCACGCCCAACTCTTTGGGACCCCATGGACTGCAGCAGTTTCCTTGTCCTTCACCATTCCCAGAACTTGCTCAAACTCATGTCCATTGAGTTGGTAATGCTATCCAACTATCTTGTCTTCTGTTATCCCCTTCTACTCCTTCTTTCTATCTTTCCCAGCATCATTTTCTAGTGGGTTGGCTTTTCATATCAGGTGGCCAAAGTATTGGAGTAGCTTCAGAATCAGCCCTTCCAATGAATATTCAGGGTTGATTTCCTTTAGGATTGACTGGTTTGATCTCCTTGCTGACCAAGGGACTCCCAAGAGTCTTCTCAAACGCCACAGTTCAAAAGCATCAGTTCTTCAGTGCTCAGTTTTCTTTATCATCCAACTTGCATATCCATGCATGAATACTGAAAAACACATAGCTTTGACTAGATGGACATTTGTCGGCAAAGTAATATCTCTGCTTTTGAACATGTTTGCGATAGCTTTTCTTCCAAAGAAAAAGTATTTTAATTTCATGGCTGCAGTCACAGTCCACAGTGATTTTGGAGCCCAAGAAAATCAAGTCTGTTACCGTTTCCATTTTTCACCCCATCTATTTGCCATGAAGTGATGGGATTGGATGCCACGATCTTAGTTTTTGAACGTTGAGTTTTGAGCCAGCTTTTCCACTCTCTTCTTGCACCTTCATCTAGAGGCCCTTTAATTCTTTGATTTCTGCCATAAGGTTGGTGTCAGCTGTATATCTGAGGTCACTGATATTTCTCCCATGAATCTTGATTCCAGCCTGTATTTTATCCATGCCAGCATTTCGAATGATGCACTCTACATATAAGTTAAATAACCTGGTGGCAATATACAGCCATGACGTACTCCTTTCCCATTTTGGAACCAGACCGTTGCTCCATGTTCAGGTATAACTATTGCTTCTTGACCTGCATACAGGTTTCACAGTAGGTGATCTAGTATTCCCAACTCTCGAAGAATTTCCCACAGTTTGTCCAATCCCACAGTTTGTCTGACTCTTTGCAACCCCATTTATTTTAGCCCACCAGGTTCTTCTATCCATGGGATTCTCTAGACAAGAATACTGTAATGTGTAGCCATTCCCTTTTCCAGGAATCTTCCCAACCCAGGGATCAAACCTGGGTCTCTGGCATTGCAGATTCTTTACTGTTGAGATACCAGGGAAGTCTGTCCTTCAGTTGGTTCCTGATTCAACAAGCCTGGTACATCCATTGCCTGGGATATTACTTAGCAATGAAAAGGAGTAAATTTTTTTTTTACAGTTTTTAAATGTTTTACTCTTTGATAATTTTGTTGTTAAATAACAAAATTGTGTCCATCCATGCAACCATTTCATGCTCTGTCGTCCCCTTTTCCTCCTGCCTTCAATTGTTCCCAGCATCAGAGTCTTTTCCAATGAATCAGTTATTTGTATCAGGTGGCCAAAGTATTGATGGCATCAGCGATTCAATGAACAAGAATTTGAACAAGCTCCAGGAGTTAGTGAAAGACAGGGAAGCCTGGCATTCTGCAGTCTGTGGGATCACAGAGTTGGACATGATTGATTGACTGAACTGACTGACTGAAGTTGTGGTCCAACTCTTTACAACCCATAAACTAAAGCATTCCAGGTTCCTTTATTCATGAGATTTCCAAGGCAATACTACTGGAGTGGGTTGCGATTTCCTTCTCCAAGGGATCTTCCCAATCCAGGGATGGAATCTGTGTCTACTGCATTGGCAGGCTGATTCTTTACCAATGAACCACCAGGAAACCTTTCTACTCTGTTAATTTTGATTCTAAATTTTAGGTTCAGTTTGCCAGATAATCAAAGATTATAAATCTGTACTTTGAGAATAATTTTAAATATTTGGATGTTATTGCAAACTGTAAAGTTCTTTTTATCCTTTTATTTTAATTGGAGGCTAATTACTTTAACTAGCAATATTTCTCTTTTTTCATCTATTTTACAATAATATCATATTATTGATAAATTACTGCAGATGGTGACTGCAGCCATGAAATTAAAAGACACTTACTCCTTGCAAGAAAAGTTATGACCAACCTAGATAGCATATTCAAAAGCAGAGACATTACTTTGCTGACTAAGGTCTGTCTAGTCAAGGCTATGGTTTTTCCTGTGGTCATGTATGGATGTGAGAGTTGGACTGTGAAGAAGGCTGAGCACCGAAGAATTGATACTTTTGAACTGTGGTGCTGGAGAAGACTCTTGAGAGTCCCTTGGACTGCAAGGAGATCCGACCAGTCCATTCTGAAGGAGATCAACCCTGGGATTTCTTTGGAAGGAATGATGCTAAAGCTGAAACTTCAGTACTTTGGCCACCTCATGAGAAAAATTGACTCATTGGAAAAGACTCTGATGCTGGGAGGGATTGGGGGCAGGAGGAGAAGGGGATGACCGAGGATGAGATGGCTGGATGGCATCACGGACTCGATGGATGTGAGTCTGAGTGAACTCCGAGAGATGGTGATGAACAGGGAGGCCTGGCGTGCTGCGATTCATGGGGTCGCAAAGAGTCGGACATGACTGAGCGGCTGAACTGACTGACTGTTGATAAATATTTTACATTTTTCTCTTTATTTTTGTTTCTTATTGAATTATAGTTGATTTACAATGTTTTATTAGTTTCATATGTACAGAAAAGTGATTCAGCTATTTTACAGATATATATGCATATATATATCTTTTAGATTATTTTGCTTATATTTATTACAAAGTATTGAGTATCATTCTTTGTGCTATACATATTGAATATATAGCAGTGTGTAATGTTAACCCCAAACTCCTATTCTATCCCTACCCTCTTTTCTCTTTGACAACCATAAATTTATATTCTATGTCTGTGAGTTTATTTCTGTTTTGTAGAAAAGTTTATTTTTTTGTATTATTATTTTTAGATGCCACATATAAACAATATATGGTATCTGTCTTTTTCTGGCTTTCTTACTTATCCATTAATCTGTCAATGGGTATTTAGATTAATTCCATGCATTGGCCATTACAAATAGTGCCTCTCTGAACAGTGGAGTGCATTTGTCTTTTCAAATTATGTTTTTCTCTGGATGTATGCCCATGGCTAGGAGTGCAGGGCTATATGGTAGTTCTATTTATAGTTTTAAAGGAACTTCCATACTGTTCTCTATATTGGCTATATCAATTTGCATTCCTATCAGCAACATTAAAGGGTCCTCTTTTTTTCACACCCTCGCCAGTATTTATTATGTATAGACATTTTAGTGATGGTCATTCTGATTGGTATAAGGTAATACCTTATTGTAGTTTTGTTTTGCATTTCTCTGATAATTAGCAATATTAAGCATGTTTTCATGTACCTTTTGGCCATCAGTATGTCTTATTTAGAGAAGCATCTATTTATATATGCTCTCCATTTTTTGACTGGATTTTTTCCCCTATATTAAGCTATAGGAGCTGTTTATATATTTTAAAAATTAATCCCTTTTCAGTCACACCATTTGCAATTTTTTTCCCCCATTCTGTAAATTGTCTTTTTGTTTGTTGTTTCCTTTGCTTTAGAAAGGTTTTAAGTTCAACTAGGCCATATTTGTTTATTTTTGTTTTTATCTCCATTACTCTATGAGGTTAATTTCAAAATATATTGCTGCAATTTATGTCAAAGAGTGTTCTGCCTATGTTTTCATGTAGGAGTTTTATGGAATCCTATATTAAATTTATATCTTTATTTTATCTTTATTTTTATGGCACTAAAGAATGTTCTAAATTTATTCTTTTACATGTAAAGTTCTTAAATTTACATTTATTCTTTACAAGTTAGCCAGTTTTCCAAGCATCACTTACTGAAGGGACTGTCTTTACTCTATTGTTGTGAATTAATTGACCATAGATGTGTGAGTTTATTTCTAGGCTTTCTATACTGTTCCATTCATCTATATATCTGTTTTTGAGCTGGTACTAGTAATACTGCTTTGATTACCATGACTTTGTATTATAATCTGAAGTCAGAGAGCCTGATTATTCTAGCTCCATTTTTCTTAAGATTACTGTGGCTATTTAGGGTCTATTTTTGTTTCTATAAGTTAAAAAATATTCCTTTAGTTCTCTTAAAAATACAATTTTCAATTTTAGAGAGATTCATTGAATATGTAGATTACCTTATGTAATATGGTAATTTAAAAATATTTATTCTTCTAATACAATAACACCTTTCCCTCCATCTGTGTCATCTTCAGTTTCCTTCATCGGTTTCTTGTTTTTGTTTTTTTTTTAATAGAGGTCATTTGCCTATTTTTTTCTTAATATTTCTATTTTATTGAAATATGGCTGACTTACAATGTTTCAGGTGCACTGCAAGATGATTTAGTTATACATATACACATATATTATACACATGTATTATTTTTCAGAATATTTTCTATAATCAGTTCAGTTCAGTTCAGTTCAGTTGCTCAGTCATATCCAACTCTTTGCGATCCTATGAATCATGGCATGCCAGGCCTCCCTGTCCATCACCAACTCCAGGAGTTCTCTCAAACTCACATCCATTGAGCCAGTGATGCCATCCAGCAATCTCATCCTCTGTCATCCCCTTTTCCTCCTGCCCCCAATCCCCCAGCATCAGAATCTTTTCCAATGAGTCGATTCTTCACATGAGGTGGCCAAAGTACTGGAGTTTCAGCTTTAGCATCATTCCTTCCAAAGAACACCCTTCCTGTTATAGATTATTATAATATATTGTCTATAGTTCCCTGTGCTATATAATAAACCTTTTTGCTTGTTGCATATATATTTTTAAACTACAAATTTACCATTCACTTCTTACTAAATCAAACAAGTGGAATGACAATGTCATAAGTTTTTAGTTAAGCAAAATTTTGTAAGTTTTCTAAAAAAGCTTGAGAAAGAACATAAAAAGTGAAGAAATGTAAAAACTGGAGAATGTAAACTAAATGACATAGGAGCACTGAATATGAAATAGAGAAGGTGAAACAAACTAGATAAAATAAAAGATCATCTTATCATCCAGTTGTTTTTAAACATGGCTACTCATTAGAAACATACATGGAGCTTTGAAGGAAAAAACAAAACAAAACAATACTTGGGTATTTGTATTTAAAAAATATTCAAGATAATTTAAATATGTGTCTGGATTTTGAAACGTGATTACATGGTTTTCTATTAAATGGTAATTTTGGTGATATACGATTCTATTATTTTGACCAATCAAGCTACAATGGTATTAAGTGAGTAGTAATTTTATAATCACAATAGTAAGATATGTTTATCAGTTTCCAAGAGTGAACTATTGATAAATGCAGCAACCTGGATGAATCATCAGATGATTATGCTGATTAAAAAGGCAAAGCAAGAAGGTTAAGAATTCTACAATTTTCTATTAGAAGTCTTGAAATTCAAAATTACATGAATGGAGAAGAGATAGCTGATCTTAGTGGTTGAGAATGGGGGTGTGCACATCAGGAGATTCAGTTCAGTTCAGTTCAGTTGCTCAGTCTTGTCCAACTCTTTGTGAGGCAGGAGGTCGGTGTTGGTTATTAACAGAAGGTATGAGGGATACTGTGGTGATGTAAATGTTCTGTATCTTGACTGTGTCAATGTGAATATCCTGGTTCTGTTATTGTTGTATAACTATGTAAAATGGTGTAATTAGGAGAAACTGGGTACAGCATATGAAAGAAATTTGAAGATTCTTATAAATGCCTGTAAATATACAATTATTCCTACAAATTTAAAAATTGTTTGCATTTCTATAAACTAATAATGAAAAAAATTGAAAATAAATAAAAAAACCATTTATAATGGCATCCCAAAATAGGAAAAACTTTTTTTTAAAATTTTTATTTTTACTTTATTTTGCTTTACAATACTGTATTGGTTTTTGGCATGCATTGACATGAATCAGCCATGGGTGTACACGAGCTCCCAATCCTGCATCCCCTTCCCACCTCCCACGCCATATCATCTCTCTGGATCATCCTTGTGCACCAGCCCCAAGCATCCTGTATCCTGCATCGAACATAGACTCGTGATTCATTTCTTACCTGATAGTATACATGTTTCAATGCCATTCTCCTAAATCATCCCACCATTTTCCTCTCCCACAGAGTCTAAAAGTCCATTCTAAACATCTGTGTCTCTTTTGCTGTCTCACATATAGGGTTATCATTACCATTTTTCTAAATTCCATATATATGTGTCAGTATACTGTATTGGTGTTTTTCTTTTGGGCTTACTTCACTCCGTATAATCGGCTCCAGTTTCATCCACCTCATTAGAACTGGTTCAAATGTATTCTTTTTAATGGCTGAGTAATGCTCCATTGTGTATATGTACCACAGCTTTCTTATCCATTCATCTGCTGATGGACATCTAGGTTGTTTCCATGTCCAGGCTATTATAAACAGTGCTGCTATGAACATTGGGGTACACGTGTCTCATTCAATTCTGGTTTCCTCGGTATGTAGGCCCAGCAGTGGGATTGCAGGGTCATAAGGCAGTTCTATTTCCAGTTTTTTTTTAAGGAATCTCCACACTGTTCTCCTTTGGAATTGGAATAAAAACTGACCTTTTCCAGTCCTGTGGCCACTGCTGAGTTTTCCAAATTTGCTGGCATATTGAGTATAGCACTTTCACAGCATCATCTTTCAGGATTTGAAAGAGCTCCACTGAAATTCCATCACCTCCACTAGCTTTGTTCATAGTGATGCTTTCTAAGGCCCACTTGACTTCACATTCCAAGATATCTGGCTCTAGATTAGTGATCACATCATCATGATTGTCTGGGTCGTGAAGATCTTTTTGTACAGTTCTTCCGTGTATTCTTGCCACCTCTTCTTAATGTCTTCTGCTTCTGTTAGGTCCATACCATTTCTGTCCTTTATCGAGCCCATCTTTGCATGAAATGTTCCCTTGGTATCTCTTATTTTCTTGAAGAGATCTCTAGTCTTTCCCATTCTGTCGTTTTCCTCTATTTCTTTGCATAGATCGTTGAAGAAGGCTTTCTTATCTCTTCTTGCTATTTTTTGGAACTCTGCATTCAGATGCTTATATCTTTCCTTTTCTCCTTTGCTTTTCACTTCTATTCTTTTCATAGCTATTTGTAATGCCTCCCAAGACAGCCATTTTGCTTTTTTGCATTTTTTTCCTTGGGTATTGTCTTGATCCCTGTCTCCCATATAATGTCATGAACCTCATTCCATAGTTCATCAGGCACTCTATCTTTCAGATCTAGGCCCTTAAATCTATTTCTCACTTCCACTGTATAATTATAAGGGATTTGATTTAGGTCATACCTGAATGGTCTAGCTTTTTTCCCTACTTTCTTCAATTTAAGTCTGAATTTGGTAAATAAGGAGTTCATGATCTGAGCCACAGTCATCTCCTGGTCTTGTTTTTGCTGACTGTATACAGCTTCTCCATCTTTGACTGCATAGAATATAATCAATCTGATTTCCGGTGTTGACCATCTGGTGATGTCCATGTGTAGAGTCTTTTCTTGTGTTGTTGGATGAGGTTGTTTGCTATGACCAGTGCATTTTCTTGGCAAAACCCTATTAGTCTTTGCCCTGCTTCATTCTGCATTCCAAGGCCAAATTTGCCTTTTACTCCAGGTGTTTCTTGACTTCCTACTTTAGCATTTCAGTCCCCAATAATGAAAAGGACATTTTTTGGGGTGTTAGTTCCAAAAGGTCTTGTAGGTCTTCATAGAACCATTCAACTTCAGCTTGTTCAGCGTTACTGAATAGGGCATAGACTTGAATAACTGTGATATTGAATGGTTTGCCTTGGAAATGAACAGAGATCATTCTGTCGTTTGTGAGATCGCATCCAAGTACTGCATTTCAGACTCTTTTGTTGACCATGATGGCTACTCCATTTTTTTGTTGACCATGATGGCTACTCCATTTCTTCTGAGGGATTCCTGCCCGCAGTAGTAGATATAATGGTCATCTGAGTTAAATTCACCCATTCCAGTCCATTTTAGTTTGCTGATTCCTAGAATGTCAACATTCACCCTTGCCATCTCTTGTTTGACCACTTTCAATTTGCAATATTCCTATGCAATATTGCTCTTTACAGCATCGGATCTTGTTTCTATCACCAGTCACATGCACCACTGGGTAATGTTTTTGCTTTGGCTTCATCCCTTCATTCTTTCTGGAGTTATTTCTCCACTGATCTCCAGTAGCCTATTGGGCACCTACCATCTCGGGTTGTTCCCCTTTCATTATCCTATCATTTTGCCTTTTCATACTGTTCATGGGATTCTCAAGACAAGAATACTGAAGTGACTTGTCATTCCCTTCTCCAGTGGACCACATTCTGTCAGACCTCTCCACCATGACCCGCCTGTCTTGGGTTGCCCCGCAGGCATGGCTTGGTTTCAGTGAGTTAGACAAGGCTATGGTCCTAGTGTGATTGGATTGACTAGTTTTCTGTGAGTATGGTTTCAGTGTGTCTGCCCTCTGATGCCCTCCTGCAACACCTCCATGGCTATGGTTTTTCCTGTGGTCATGTATGGATGTGAGAGTTGGACTGTGAAGAAGGCTGAGCGCCAAAGAATTGATGCTTTTGAACTGTGGTGTTGGAGAAGACTCTTGAGAGTCCCTTGGACTGCAAGGAGATCCAACTAGTCCATTCTGAAGGAGATCAGCCCTGGGATTTCTTTGGAAGGAATGGTGCTAAAGCTGAAACTCCAGTACTTTGGCTACCTCATGAGAAGAGTTGACTCATTGGAAAAGACTCTGATGCTGGGAGGAATTGGGGGCAGGAGGGGAAGGGGACGACCAAGGATGAGATGGCTGGATGGCATCACGGACTTGATGGACGTGAGTCTGCGTGAACTCCAAGAGATGATAATGAACAGGGAGGCCTGGCGTGCTGCAATTCATGGGGTTGTAAAGAGTTGGACACGACTGAGCAGCTGAACTGGACTGAACACTCTTCTCCATAGTGGCTGTACTAGTTTGCATCCCTTCCAACAGTGTAAGAGGGTTCCCTTTTCTCCACACCCTCTCCAGCATTTTTTGCTTGTAAACTTTTGGATTGCTGTCATTCTGACTAATGTGAAATGGTACCTCATTGTGGTTTTGATTTGCACTTCTCTGCTAATGAGTGATGTTGAGCATCTTTTCATGTGTTTGTTAGCCATCCGTATGTCTTCTTTGGAGAACTATCTATTAAGTTCTTTGGCCCATTTTTTGATTGGGTCGTTTATTTTTCTGGAATTGAGCTGCATGAGTTGCTTGTGTATTTTTGAGATTAGTTGTTTGTCAGTTGTTTCATTTGCTATTATTTTCTCCCATTCAGAAGGCTGTCTTTTTACCTTGTTTATAGTTTCATTTGTTGTGCAGAAGCTTTTTCATTTTAATTAGATCCCATTTGTTTATTTTTGCTTTTATTTTCTGTATTCGGGGAGGTGGGTCATAGAGGATCCTGCTGTGATTTATGTTGGATAGTGTTTTGCCTATGTTCTCCTCTAGAAGTTTTATAGTTTCTGGTCTTATGTTAGGACAAACTTTAGGATAAATTTAATAAAACATAGGCAAGGCCAACACACTGAGAATTTAAACTCTTTCTGGCCCCAAAAAGGTAGATCTTTGTCGGACTGTCAGTCTTCTGGATGTCACAGAAAGAAATCAGAACTAATATGTCTGAAATCGGGATGATTTTTTCAGAGAATCTACCTTTGTGTAGTTTGCTTCTTGTAACTTACTCTCTTTCACACATGTCTAGGCTCCTTTTCAAATGGCATTGCATTTTTCTCTCACTAACATCTCACTTTAAGAATATTAGAGCACATTCTAAAACATAAAGCCCTGCCTTTATTTGGAAATACCATCCTTGCTGGCTTTAATCTAAAATAATCACATCTCTGAGCATGAATTTCTATCCTTCCACTCAGCATAAAGTTTATATATCCTTTTCTGAGTCATGAATGATAGAAAAATAAAAAACATATCTCTCTCTATCCTCTGGTTGTTTACACTATTAGGGATGTATTAATTCAAGAAGACCAAGAAATCACAATATGACTGATGCTTATCTATCCCAGGAAGCTTATGTGGAATTTAGGCAGGAAAGAAAGAAAAAATAAATCATAGAAGTGGTGCCTATTGCCCACTGGAAGCTGTCTCTGGCTTTGTGCATCCCATTTTTCAAGGAATCTCAGAGTAACTTGCTTTGTTCAGTGATATTATTTCACTTATCATTACTACAAAAAGCTAGTGGATGTGATGGAATTCCAACTAAGCTATATAAAATCCTAAAAGTGATGCTGCTAATTGTTGCACTCAATGTACCAGCAAATTTTGAAAACTCAGCAGTGGCCACAAAACCAGAAAATATCAGTTTTCTTTCCAACCCCAAAGAAGGGCAGTGCCAAAGACTGTTCAAACTACTGGATCATTGTGCTTATTTTGCAAGAAGTAAGGTTATGCTCAAAATCCTTGAAACTAGAGTTCAGCAATACGTGAACTGAGAACTCCTAAATGTACAAGCTGGGTTTCAGAGAGAAAACCTGGGTACAGGAACAAGAAATCAAATTGCCAGCATTCGTTGGATCATAGAGGAGGCAAGGAAATTCCAGATAAAAACTCTACTTCTGTTTCATTGACTATGCCAAAGCCTTTGACTGTGTGGATCATAACAAATGATGAAAAATTCTTGAAGAGGTAGGAATATCAGAACACTTTACCTGTCTTCTGAGAAACCTACATGTGGGTCAAGAAGAAACAGTTAGAACCTTACATGAAACAATGATTGGTTCAAAATTGGAAAAGGAGTATGACAATGACGATAGTGCCATCCTGTTTATTTAACTTATATACAGAGTGTGTGCTGTGTGCTTAGTCGCTCAGTCATGTCCGACTCTTGCAATCCCATAGACTGTAACCTGCCAAGCTCCTTTGTCCATGGGATTTTCCAGGCAAGAATACTGGGATGGGTTGCCATTTCCTTCTCCAGGGGATCTTACCGACCCAGGAATCGAACCCAGGTCTCCTACATTGCAGGCAAATGCTTTACCTACCGAGCTACCACATCATGCAAAATGCTGAGCTGGATGAATCATAAGGTGGAATCAAGGTTTCAGGGAGAAATATCAATAACCTCAGATATGCAGTTGGTAGCACTCTATGGCAGAAAGCAAAGATGAACTAAAGAGCCTCTTGATGAAAGTGAAGGAAGAGAGTGAAACAGCCAACTTAAAACTAAATATTAAACACACACACACACACACACACACACACACACACACACACACACAAAAAACTAAGACCATGGCATTGGCCACATTTGTTATTCAGTGGCTAGATCATGTTTGACTCTTTGTAATCGCATGTACTGCAACACACCAGGATTCCCTGTACTTCACCATCTCCCGGAGCTTGCTCAAACTCATGTCCATTGAGTTGGTGATGCCATCCAACCATCTCATCCTCTGTCATCCCCTTCTCCTCCTGCCTTCAATCTTTTCCAGTATCAGGGTCTTTTTTCCAATGAGTCAGCTCTTCCTGATGGGTGGCCAAAGTACTGGAGTTTCAGCTTCAGCATCAATCCTTCCAATGAATATTTAGAATTGATTTCCTTTAGGATTTTTTTTACTTTTATTTATTTTTTTAATTTTATTTTTACTTTATTTTACTTTACAATACTGTATTGGTTTTGCCATACATTGACATGAATCCACCACGGGTGTATATGAGCTTCCAATCATGAATGGATTGATCTTCTTGTGGTCAAGGGACTCTCAAGAGTCCTCCCTGTGCAGTGTAGAGTCAATACAGAGGAAGCACGTCTGACCAGGCCTATGATACTGTTCTTAATATCCATTATTGCTTTTTTCTTTGTTTCCCAATGGACCCAAAATATGCTAGAGAATAACCTTCACACAGTTTTCAACAGTGCAGTGCACCATTCTACATTCCCACCAATAATGCATGTGTTCTAATATTTTTACATCTTCACCAACACTTGTTATCTTTTGTTTTTAATAATAATCATCCTAATAGATATGAGGTGATATCCAATTGTAGCTTTAATCTACATGATTAGTGATATTGAGCAAATTTTCATTCTTTTCTTTCTTCTTCTTCTTCTTTTTTGAAATGTCTATTGAATTCATTTGCTCATTTTTAATTAGATAATTTTAAATTCATTTTTATTTTTGCTACTGGGTTGTAGGAGATTTTTCTATACTTTGAATATTATCCTTTTATCAGAGAGATGGTTTGCAATATTTTCTCCCATTACACAGTTTTTCACTTTATTGATCACTGTCTTTGTTGTATAGAAGCTTTTATGTGGGTATAGTCTCACTTGTCTTTTTCTTTTTTTTTGGATTTATTTCATGTGTATTCAGCATCAAATCCAATAACATAAATTGCCAAAGATGATGCTAAGGTGCTTTTCTCCTACTTTTTTGAGTTTTTTGCAGTTTCAGTTTTAAAGTTTTAAATCTTTAATCCATTTTGAGTTTTTTTATGTATATGCTGTATTTCATTCTTTGCATGTGGATATCTAGTACCCCCAATGTCATATGTTGAGAGTGTATCCTTTCTCCCTTTGTGTCTCTTTGATATCTTTATTGAAAATGAATATGTTTAGGTTTTTTTTCTAGTTTCTCTGGTCTTTTTCACTGGTATACCTCTCTGTCTTTATGCAAGGACTATGCTGTTTTAATTACTGAGAGTTTGTAATAAATTTCAAAATTAGAAAGTGTGATACCTTGTAACATTGCCGTTTATTTCAAGTTTGCTTGGTTTTTCAGGATCTTTTGTGTTTCTATGTGAGTTTTGTGGGTTATTTGTTTCTGTAAAAATGTCTGGAATTTTGATAGAAAATGTAGACTGCATCAAATTTGTAGTATTGTATTGAGTAATTGTCTTTCAGTGGTATGTACATTTTATCAATATTAATCATTCTTACCTATAAACATAGTATGTCTTTCTGTGTATATGATTTTTATTTAATTTAGTGCATCAGTATCTTACAGTTTAAGGTGTACAAGTCTTTCACTCTCTTGTTTAGGCCTATTCCTAAATATTTTTTGATGCTATTGTAAATGGTATTGCTTTATTATTTTCTTTTCAGATAGTTCATTGTTAGCATATAGGATTACTATATGACCCAACAATCTTAATTCTGGATTTATATCCAAAATAATGAAATCAGTATCTGAAAAAGATGTTTGCATTCCCAGCTTCATCACAGTGCTATTCACAATAGCCAAGATATGGAAACAACCCAAAGGTCAATTTACAGATGAAGGAATAAGTAAAATGTGGTATATACACACAATGAAATATTATATGTGTGTGCATGTGTGTGTGTGTGTGTGTGTGATCTGCTGTGTCCAACTCTTTGTAGCCTCATGGACTGTAGCCTTCCAGCCTCCTCTGTCCATGGAATTTTCTAGGAAAGAATGCTGCAGTGGATCACATCAATGCTGCAGGGATCAAACTCACATCTTTTGCATTTCCTGCATTGGTAGGTGTGTTACTTACCACTATGCCACTGTGGAAAGAACAAGGGAAATAACACAAGTTTCTGAAAACACTAAATTACATCAAATTTCCTATGCGGGGAAAGAAAGAACTACCTCTACTACTCTGGGGGCTTCCCTGATAGCTCAGTTGGTAAAGAACCCACATGCAGTGCAGGAGACCCCAGTTCAACTCTTGTGTCGGGAGACCCACTGGAGAAGCGATAGGCTACCCACTCCAGTCTTCTTGGACTTCCCTTGTGACTCAGCTGGTAAAGAATCCACCTGCAATGTGGGAGGCCTGAGTTTGATCCCTGGGTTGGGAAGGTCTCCTGAGAAGAGAAAGGCTACTAACTCCAATATTCTTGCCTGGATAATTCCATGGGCTTGCAAAGAGCAGGACATGACTGAACTTTTCTTTTTTTCCCCTCTAACACCACCAAAAATAAAACAATAAAAACATAAAGAGTTATTAAAATAAATATTAAAGAGATATTATTGTTTATTAATTAACCAAATTGTTCTTAATAAGTATAAAAATAAATAATTAATAAATGATCAAATTTTATGCATATTTAGATTCCAAATGCATATTCATGTGCACTCACATGCACACATAGAGTGAAATGTGAATATGAAGCTTGTTAGTCATTAAACTAAAGAAAAGATTCCAAATTATAAGCCTTAAGTTAATTAAAAATGTTTATTTTTCAAAGCAAAATTAGTTTATGTGATAATGTGTGATTCTTATGTCTTGTAGCAACATGATCTAATAACACACAACACAGATTGGTGGCGACTTATCCATTCCATTTGGAAAGCAGCTGGTATTATAATAAAGTGCCATAAACATCTTTTCACTCCTCACAGATGCCACCTTATAGTTTATCTTAGAATGAAATCAGTCAAAAGTGAAGAAAATACCAAATGCATGCTCAGACTTTCAATGTAACATCTTTTAAAATAAACCTGAAGAGTTGGAAGCAACCTCCATTACTAACAACAAGGTAAGTAATTAATTGAAAAATGTTCTTTTTACCCACATGGATCCATATGTGGCCTAAAATAATGATTGTTAGGGCCCTTTAAGCAGTTAGGAAAGTGCTTGTTAAATCATTACTAGGTGAAAATCAGAATATAAATTATACATAGTTATCATTTCAACTGTTCAAGAAACATTTATTCATATAAAAAGGGAACTAGTCAGGCACACAAATAATATTATAGTGTACTATGAGTGTGGCTTTGAAATTCACTTGATGGGGAAAGATAGAATAATGGGAGGGATTGGGAAGAGAGGAAAGAAAATCAGTCTTTAGGCAATGAGTAGAGTGGAAACTGTTGCCAGGGAGACCGGTTACTAGGATCCTGAAATAGCTTAAATGAGAGCTGATGAAATTCTAAACCAAGGCAAAGGCTGGGGGGTAAATGAAAAGGACATATTGAGTTTACTATTTTTTAAAAGAAAAAAAAATATATATATATATATATATCAGAAAGGAAAAAGGATTCTTTCCCTTAAAAAAAAAGTTTCTTTTGGGCTCTGTGGGAGAGGGTGAGGGTGGGATAATTTGGGAGAATGGCATTGAAACATGTATAATATCATATGTGAAATGAATCACCAGTCCAGGTTCGATGCATGATACAGTATGCTCGGGGCTGGTGCACTGGGATGACCCAGAGGGATGGTATGGGGAGGGAGGTGGGAGGGGGGTTCAGGATGGGGAACACATGTACACTCGTGGAGGATTCATGTTGATGTATGGCAAAACCAATATAATATTTTAAAGTAATTAGCCTCCAATTAAAATAAATAAATATATATTTTAAAAAGTTTCATGTGTCTTCCACTAAAATATGTTGAAAACATAGTATTGTTTGTCAGTTACTTATTAATACGTGTCAGGTAATTAACTTTTGTCCTCTTTTTTAATGTCATTTTATGTAGTTGTTTCTATCAGTATCCTGATTTTGAAGAGGCGATGACTAAGATGGGGAAGATTTTCTAATATCACATTCCTTGTGAATGGGATCCCTAGAATTCCTACCACATATCAGACCCAAACTTAGATGCTGAACTCCATTCCTAGTGCCTGAACAATAGGTAGAAGGATATACAGACGTGGACAAATCCTGAAACTCACTCTTTTTCTCTCTGAATCTCTTTCTTGCTTTCTTGTGTGTAATTGAATTTCTAGAATCCTTCACTCGATTCAAGCTACTTATTTTGGAGATTGGGTTCTTCAGCACTTCCCTCTCTGAGGAAGGTGAACAACTAAAAGGCACTGAAAGATAAAAGCTTCTGAGTTGCTTGCCAGTTAAAGTGAAAAAGAGAATGGAGGCCAAGATTTCACCCTTCAAATATTTGTTGGAGATGGGTGAGGAGAGCTGAGAGTAGGAGGGGGTAGTGTGTGTGTGTGTGTGTGTGTGTGTGTGTGTGTGTGTGTGTGTGTGTGTTGTGTCCTCAATAATTCCTGACTCTTTGTGATCCTACGGACTGTAGCCCGCCAGGCTCCTCTGTCCATGGGTTTCTCCAAGCAAGAATACTGGAGAAGGTTGCCATCTCTTCCTTCAGGGGCTCTTCCAACTAGGGGACTGAACTCGCGTTTTCTGTGTCCTCTGCATTGGCAGGCAGATTTTTACCACTGAGTCCCCTGGAATGTGTGAGGAGATTTAGAAGTGGGAGGAGGTTAGTTAGTTAGTCAGTTAGTTAGTTCAGTCGCTCAGTCGTGTCCGACTCTTTGCGACCCCATGAATCGCAGCATGCCAGGCCTCCCTGTCCATCACCAACTCCCAGAGTTCACACAGACTCACATCCATCGAGTCAGTGATGCCATCCAGCTATATCATCCTCTGCCGACCGCTTCTCCTCCTGCCCCCAGTCCCTCCCAGCATCAGAGTCTTTTCCAGTGAGTCAATTCTTCTCATGAGGTGGCCAAAGTACTGGAGTTTCACCTTTAGCATCATTCCTTCCGAAGAAATCCCAGGGTTGATCTCCTTCAGAATGGACTGGTCGGATCTCCTTGCAGTCCAAGGGACTCTCAAGAGTCTTCTCCAACACCACAGTTCAAAAGTATCAATTCTTTGGTGCTCAGCCTTCTTCACAGTCCAACTCTCACATCCATACATGACCACAGGAAAAACCATAGCCTTGACTAGACAGACCTTAGTCAGCAAAATAATGTCTCTGCTTTTGAATATACTATCTAGGTTTGTCATAGCTTTTCTTCCAAGGAGTAAGTGTCTTTTAATTTCATGGCTGCAGTCACCATGTGCAGTGATACTGAGCCCCCAAAAATAAAGTCGGACACTATCTCCACTGTTCCCTCATCTACTTCTATATGATCCTTTAATGTGTTATTGGATTTTGTTTGCTACTATTTGAGTATTTTTGCATTTATATTCATCAGTAGTATTAGTTGATAAATTTTCTTTTTTTTTCTTTTTTTTAAAATTTTCCAAAGGCTTTTATTTTTTATTACATCTTTTTTAAATTTTATTTTCACTTTATTCTACTTTACAATACTGTATTGGTTTTGCCATACATTGACATGAATCAGCCACAGGTGTACACGAGCTCCCAAAGCTGAAACCTGCTCCGACCTTCCACCCCATATCATCTCTCTGGATCATCCCTGTGCACCAGCCCCAAGCATCCTGTATCCTGTATTGAACATAAATTGGTGCTTCGTTTCTTACATGATAGTATACATGTTTCAATGCCATTCTCCCAAATCATCCCACCCTCTCCCTCAGAGACCTAAACTCCATTCTATACATCTGTGTCTCTTTTGTTGTCTCACATACAGGGTCATCATTACTATCTTTCTAAATTCCATATACACGTGTCAGTATACTGTATTGGTGTTTTTCTTTCTGGCTTACTTCACTCTGTATAATCGGCTCCAGTTTCATCCATCTCATTAGAACTGAGTCGAATTTATTATTTTTAAGGGCTGAGTAATACTCCATTGTGTATATGTGCCACAGCTTTCTTATCCATTCATCTGCTGATGGACATCTAGGTAGTTTCCATGTCTTGGCTATTATGAACAATGCTGCAGTGAACAATGGAGTACATGTGTCTCTTTCAATTCTGGTTTCCTCGGTGTGTATGCCCAGCAGTGGGATTGCTGGGTCATAAGGCAGTTTTATTTGCAATTTTTAAAGGACTCTCCACACTGTTTTCCATAGTGGCTGTATTAGTTTGCATTCCCACCAACAGTGTAAGAGGGTTCCTTTTCTCCACATCCTCTCCAGCATTTATTGCTTGTAGACATTTGGATTGCAGCCATTCTGACTGGTGTGAAATGGTACCTCATTGTAGTCTTCAACTGCATTTCTCTGATAATGAGTGATGTTGAGCATCTTTTCATGTGTTTGTTAGCCATCCATATCTCTTTGGAGAAATGCCTATTTAGTTCTTTGGCCCATTTTTTGATTGAATCGTTT
Organism: Nanger dama; assembly: GCA_917880005.1. Lineage (NCBI taxonomy): Eukaryota > Metazoa > Chordata > Mammalia > Artiodactyla > Bovidae > Nanger > Nanger dama. Next base: position 834,422 of record CAKJTW010000044.1, on the reverse strand, counting down.
ATTTTTCTGGAGTTGAGCTGCATAAGTTGCATGTATATTTTTGAGATTAGTTGTTTGTCAGTTGCTTCATTTGCTATTGTTTTCTCCCATTCAGAAGGCTGTCTTTTCACCTTACTTATAGTTTCCTTTGTTGTGCAGAAGCTTTTAATTTTAACTGGATCCCATTTGTTTATTTTTGCTTTTGTTTCTAGTATTCTGGGAGGTGGATCATAGAGGATCCTGCTGTGATTTATGTCCGGTAGTGTTTTGCCTATGTTCTCCTCTAGGAGTTTTATAGTTTCTGGTCTTACATTTAGATCTTTCATCCATTTTGAGTTTATTTTTGTGTGTGGTGTTAGAAAGTGATCTAGTTTCATTCTTTTACAAGTGGTTGACCAGTTTTCTCAGCACCACTTGTTGAAGAGACTGACTTTACTCCATTGTATATTCTTGCCTCCTTTGTCGAAGATAAGGTATCCTTAGGTGTGTGGGTTTATCTCTGGGCTTACTATTTTGTTCCATTGATCTATATTTCTGTCTTTGTGCCAGTACCATACTGTCTTGATGACTGTGGCTTTGTAGTAGAGCCTGAAGTCTGGCAAGTTGATTCCTCCAGTTCCATTCTTCTTCTCTCAAGATCGCTTTTGCTATTCGAGGTTTTTGTATTTCTATACAAGTCTTGAAATTATTTGTTCTAGTTTTGTGAAAAATATCGCTGGTAGCTTAATAGGGGTTGCATTGAATCTGTAGATTGCTTTGGGTAGTATACTCATTTTCACTATATTGACTCTTTCGACCCATGAACATGGTATATTTCTCCATCTATTAGTATCCTCTTTGATTTCTTTCATCAGTGTTTTATAGTTTTCGATATATAGGTCTTTAGTTTCTTTAAGTAGGTATATTCCTCAGTATTTTATTCTTTTCGTTGCAATGGTGAATGGAATTGTTTCCTTAACTTCTTTTTCTACTTTCCATTATTAATGTATAGGAATGCAAGGGATTTCTGAGTGTTGATTTTATATCCTGCAACTTTACTATATTCATTGATTAGCTCTAGTAGTTTTCTGGAGGAGTCTTTAGGATTTTCTATGTAAAGGATCATGTCATCTGCAAACAGTGAGAGTATTACTTCCTCTCTTCCAATTTAGATTCCTTTATTTCTTTTTCTCCTTTGATTGCTGTGGCCAAAACTTCCAGAACTATATTGAATAGTAGTGGTGAAAGTGGGCACCCTTTGGTTTTCATATCAGAGTGATTTTGGCCTCTTAGAATGTACTTGGGAGTGCTTCTCCCTTTGCAATTTTATGGAATAATTTCAGAAGCTTAGGCGTTATCTTTTATCTAAATGATTGATAGAATTTGCCCGTGAAGCCATCTTGTCCTGGTCTTTTTCTTTGGAAGATTTTTAATCACATTTTCAATTTTATTATTTGTGATTGTTGTGTTAATATTTTCTTTTAAAAAGTTAATTCATTTTAATTAGAGGCTAATTACTTTACAATATTTTGGTGGTTCTTGCCATACATTGACATGAATCAGCCATGGGTGTACATGTGTCTCCCATCCTGAACCACCCTCTCACCTCCCTCCCCATCCCCTACCTCAGGGTTGTCCCAGTGAACTGGCTTTGAGTGACCTGTTTCATGTATCAAGCTTTTACTGGTGACCTGTTTCACATATGGTAATATACATGTTTCAATACTATTCTCTCAAATCATCCCACCTTCACCTTCTCCCACAGAGTCCCAAAGTCTGTTCTCTATCTCTGTGTCTCTTTTGCTGTCTCACATATAGGGTCATCATTATCATCTTTCTAAATTCCGTATATATGCATCAATATACTGTGTTAGTGTATATAAGCTCCAGTTTCATCCACCTCATTAGAACTGATTCAAATCTGTTCTTTTTAATAGCTGAGTAATATTCTATTGAATATATGTACCACAACTTCTTTATCCATTCATCTGCTGATGGACATCTAGGTTGCTTCCATGTCCTAGTTAAGGTTAACAGTGCTGCCATTAGTATTGGGGTATATGTGACTCCTTAGATTCTGGTTTCCTCGGTGTGGATGCCCAGCAGTGGGATTGCTGGATCACATGACAGTTCTGTTTTCTATTTCTTCTTGAATCAGTCTTGGAAGCTCTTACCTTTCTCGGATGGAGAAGAAAATGTCAACCCCACTCCAGTATTCTTGCCTGGAAAATCCCAGGGACAGAGGAGCCTGGTGGGCTGCTGTCTATGGCATCACACAGAGTCAGACACGACTGAAGCAACTTAGCAGCAGCAGCAGCAACCTTTCTATGAATCTGTTTATTTCTTCTAGATCTTTTACTTTATTGGAGTATATTTACTTATCTCTTATTATCCTGTGTATTTTGGTGGTGTCAGATGTTAATTTCTCTTTTTCATTTGTAATTTGTTAATTTGAGTCCTCTCCCTTTGTTCCTTAATGAGTCTGGCTAAAGGTTTATCAATTTTATTTAAGTTCTTAAAGAACCAGCTTTGCTATTGTTTTATTCATTTCTTTTTCATTTAGTTCTTGTTTGATATTCATGATTTATTTGCTTCTACTAACTGGATTTTCTGTGTTCTTCTTTATCTAGTTGCTAAGTGTGACTCATTTGTAAAGACCCTGATGCTGGTAAAGATTGAAGGCAGGAGGAGAAGGGGATGGCAGAGGATGAGATGGTTGGATGGCATCACTGACTCAACGGACATGAGTCTGGGTAATCTTCTGGAGTTGGTAATGGACAGGGAAGACTGGTGTGCTGCAGTCCATGAAGTCACAAAGAGTTGGACATGACTGAATGACTGAATTGAATTGAACTGAAGTGAGAGTTTAGGTTGTTTGAGATTTCGTTGTTTCTTAAGGTATGATTGTATTGAATGAACTTTCCTCTTAAAACTGCTTTTGCTTCATCCCAAAGGTTTTCAGTCATTGCATTTTTTATTGTCATTTGTCTCTATGTAGTGTTCTATTTCATCTTTGACTTCTTCAGTGATCTGTTGGTTATTTAGCAGCATATTGTTTAACCTCCGTGTGTGTGTGTGTTTTACAGTCTTTTTCCTGTAATTTATTTATAATCTCACAGCTTTGTGAGCAGGACAGATGCTTGCTACAATGTCAACTTTTTAAAATTTACTGAGGCTTGATTTGTGACCTAAGATGGGACCTATCCTGGAGAATGTTCTGTGTGTGTTTGAGAAGAAAGTATATCCTGCTGCTTGCAGATATAGTTTTCCTGTAAATATCAACTAAGCATATCTGTTCTAATGTGTCATATAAGACTTGCACTTCCTTAGTAATTTTCTGTCTGGAAATAAGTTAAAATCCATTACTATTACTTTTTACTATCAATTTCCCTTTACGGCTTTTAGTATTTGACTTATGTACTGAAGTGCTCCTATATTGGGTGTATAAATATTTACAACTGTCATCTTTTCTTCTTGGATTGATCCCTGCATCATTATGTAGTGTCCTTCTTTGTCTTTTGTAATTGTCTTTACATAAAGCTTATTTTATCTTATATGAGTATTGCTACTCCAGTTTTCTTTTTATTTCCATTTGCTTAGAATATCTCTTTTCATGATATCACTTTCAATCTGTATGTGTCCTTAGGTCAGAATTGGGTTTCTAGTGGGCAGCATATACATGGGCCTTGTTTTTTTATCCGTTCACCTTCTGTCTTTTATCTGGGGCATTTAATCTATTTACATTTAGGGTAATTATGGATATGCATTATCTTATTGTCATTTTATTAATAGTTTTGTGTTTCTTTTGTAGTTCTTTTTTTTTACCATTGTGTTTCCTGCCTAGAGAATTTTCTTTAGCATTTGTTCTAAAGCTGTTTTGAGGTGCTGAATTCTCTTGGCTTTTCCTTGACATTAAAGCTTTGATTTTTTTCATTGCATATGAATGAGATCCTTGCTGGGTAGAGTACTATTGGTTGTATGCTTTCCCCTTTCATCACTTTAAATTTATTCTGAAGTTTCTTCTTTGTTCCAGCTGATTTCTCTATCATGCGGGGATTTCTTTGAATGCAGGAACCTCTCTGCACCTTCAACTTCCCACCATAGGTGCTTGTCCCTTCCCATTTCCTGTAATATTTTTTCTTCTTTCTTTCATCCTAGCCATTTGCATGGGGAGTTTTTCGGTCGTTTTTCAGTGTCCAAAATCTTCCACTAGTGTTCAGCAGGTGTTCTGTGAGAATTGTTCAATTTGTGGATATATTCTTGATGCACTTGTGAGGAAAGGTGAATTCCACATCTTTCTATTCCATAATCTTGACTACTCCCAACATTTTGGAAGAAAGTATTTTAAATTTTACATCAAATAAGTTGATGCCTTATTCTAGGAGAATTCCTTAGCTCTGGTAAAAGCATGCAAAATCTTTTAAAGAACTGATAATAAAATGGTTAAAAACTCTTAACTGTTCTTAAAAATCTGTTAAGATAATAAAAATATTAACTGTAACAAAATAGTTGCAAACCACATTTCACCAAAGATGGCATGTAGTTGATGATAAACACATGACTAAGCGGTCACTATCATTAATCATTCAGTTCAGCTCAGTTCAGTTCAGTCAATCAGTCGTGTCCTACTCTTTGCGACCCCATGAATCGCAGCATGCCAGGCTTCCCTATCCATCATCAACTCCCGGAGTTCACTCAAACTCACATCCATCGAGTCAGTGATGCCATACAGCCGTCTCATCCTCTGTCATCCCCTTCTCCTCCTGCCCCCAATCCCTCCCAGCATCAGTCTTTCCCAATGAGTCAACTCTTTGCATGAGATGGCCAAAGTACTGGAGTTTCAGCTTTAGCATCATTCCTTCTCAAGTACACCCAGGGTTGATCTCCTTCAGAATGGACTGGTTGGATCTCCTTGAAGTCCAAGGGACTCTCAAGAGTCTTCTCCAACAGCACAATTCAAAAGCATCAATTCTTCGGTGCTCAGCTTTCTTCACAGTCTAACTCTCACATCCATACATGACCACTGGAAAAACCATAGCCCCTTGACTAGACAGACCTTTAGTGGAAAAGTAATGTCTCTGCTTTTCAATATGCTATCTAGGTTGGTCATAACTTTTCTTCCAAGGAGTATAATCATTAGGTAAATGCAATTGAAACGACAGTGTGATAACACTGCATACCTATTAGAATGGCCCCAAATTAAAATGAGTATACCTAGTGTCTGTGAGGAGGTAGTGTGATTGAAAGTTGCTCAGTCATGTCCAGCTCTTTGAGACCCCACGAACTATACAGTCCATGGAATTCTCTAGGCAAGAATACTGAAGTGGGTAGCCTCTCCCTTTTTCAGAGGATCTTCTCAACCCAGGGTTCAAGCACAGGTCTTCCACATAACAGGCAGATTCCTAACCAGCTGAGCCAAAAGGGAAGCCCAACTTATATGCTCATGTAATATTAGGAGGAATATGAAAGCCTACAATAACTTCAGAAATATATGTTTTGGAAGTTTCTTTGAAAGTTAAACATTGATATAACTTTATGATCTAGCCAAGTCATTTCCATGGAGCGAGATGAAGGCATATTTGCATACAAAGCAATTTATATTAATGTTCATAACAATTTTATTTTTAATAACTCTAAGTTGGAAACGGTTAAAATGTTATCAACAGAGTTAAACAAAGTGATGAAATGGTTAAACAGAATGGATTAAAGAAGCACAATTTGTGGTTTATTCTCATATCATAATACTATTTAGCTTAAAAATGCATAAAGTCTTCAGTCAGTTCAGTTCAGTCTCTTAGTCATGTTGGACTATTTGTGACCCCGTGGACTACAGACACCAGGCTTCCCTGTCCATCACTCTCAGAACTTGCTCAAACTAATGACCATCTAGTCGGTGATACTATGCAAACATCTCTTGCTGTATCATCCCTTTCTCCTCCTGCCTTCAATCTTTCCCAGCATCAAAGTCTTTCCCAATGAGTCAGTACCTTGAAACAGGTGGCCAAAATATTGGAGCATCAGCTTCAGCATCTGTCCTTTCAGTGAGTATTCAGGACTGACTTCATTTAGGATGGCTTGGTTGGATCTCCTTGCAGTCCAAGAGATTGTCAAGAATCTTCTCCACCACCACAGTTCAAAAGCATCAGTTCTTTGGTGCTCAACTTTCTTTATAGTCCAACTCTCAAATTCATACATGACTACTGGTAAAACCATTGCCTTGACTAGAGAAACCTTTGTTTACAGAGTAATATCTCTGCTTTTCAATATGCTGTCTTGGTTGGTCATAACTTTTCTTCCAAGAGGCAAAAGTCTTTTAATTTCATGGCTGAAGTCACAATCTGCAGTAATTTTGAACACCCTCCCCCCAGACATAAAGTCTGTCACTGTTTCCATTTGTTCCCCATCTATTTGCCATGAAGTGATGGGAACAGATACTCTGATCTTAGTTTTCTGAATGTTGAGTTTTAAGCCTACTTTTTACTCTCCTCTTTTACTTTCATAAAAGGCTCTTTAGTTCTTCACTTTCTGCCATAAGGGTGGTGTCGTCTGCATATCTGAGGTTATTGATACTTCTCCCAGCAGTCTTGATTCCAGCTTGTGCTTCATCCAGCCTGACATTTTACATGATGTACTCTGCATATTCTTTGGCATTGCCTTTCTTTTGAATTAGAATGAAAACTAATCTTTCCCAGTCCTGTAGCCACTGCTAAGATTTCAAAATTTGCTGACATATTGAGTGCAACACTTTAACAGCATAATCTTTTAGAATTTGAAGTAGTACAACTGGAATTTCATCAACTCCATAGCGTTGTTCATAGTGATGCTTCCTAAGGTCCACTTGAGTTTACATTTCAGGATGTCTGGCTCTGGGTGAGTAATAACACCATCATGAATATCTGGGTCATGAAGATCTTTTATGTGTAGTTCTTCTGTGTATTCTTGCCAACTCTCCTTTATATCTTCTGCTTCTGTTAGGTCCATACCATTTCTGTCCTTTATCGAGCCCATGTTTCATGAAATGCTCCCTTGGTATCTCTAATTTTCTTGAAGAGATCTTTAGTCTTTCCCCTTCTGTTCTTTTCCTCTATTTCTTTGTATTGATCACTAAAGAAGGCTTTCTTATCTCTTCTTGCTATTCTTTGGAACTCTGCGTTCAGATGCCTATATCTTTCCTTTTCTCCTTTGCTTTTCACCTCTCTTCTTTTCACAGCTATTTGTAAGGCCTCTCCAGACAGCCATTTTGCTCTTTTGCATTTCTTTTCCATGAGGATGGTCTTGATCGCTGTCTCCTGTACAGTGTCAGGAACCTCATTCCATAGTTCATCAGGCACTCTATCTATCATATCTAGGCCCTTAAATCTATTTCTCACTTCCACTGTATAATCATAAGGGATTTGATTTAGGTCATACCTGAATGGTCTAGCGATTTTCCCTACTTTCTTCAATTTTAATCTGAATTTGGTAATAAGGAGTTCATGATCTGAGCCACAGTCAGCTCCTGGTCTTGTTTTTGTTGACTGTATAGAGCTTCTCCATCTTTGGCTGCAAAGAATATAATCAATCTGTTTTCAGTGTTGACCATCTGGCGATGTCCATGTGTAGAGTCTTCTCTTGTGTTGTTGGAAGAGGGTGTTTGCTATGACCAGTTCATTTTCTTGGCAAAACTCTATTAGTCTTTGCCCTGCTTCGTTCTGCATTCCAAGGCCAAATTTGCCTGTTACTCCAGGTGTTTCTTGACTTCCTACTTTAAACGTGTAGCTGTCCAGTTTTCCCAGCACCAGCCACTTATTGAAGAGGCTGTCTTTGCCTCATGGTATATTCTTACCTCCTTTGTCAATAATAAATACCCATAGTTACATGGGTTAATTTCTGGACTATCTATCTTGTTCTGTTGGTTTATATTTCTGTTTTTGTGACAGTACCATACTGTCTTGATGTCTGTAGCTTTGTAGTGTAACCTAACATCATGAAGCTTGATTCTTCCAGCTCCATTCTTCTTTCTCAAGCCTGCTTTGGCTCTTCGGGGTCTTTTGTGTGTCCATATGAATTGTGAGTTTTTTTGTTGTTGTTCTAGTTCTGTGAAAAATGCCATTGATAATTTGCTAAGAATTGCATTAAATCTGTAGATTGCATTTTGTAGTATAGTCATTTTCACGATATTAATTCTTTCTACCCAAGAACGTGGAATATCTCTTTATCTCTTTATGTGATCTTTGATTTCTTTCATTAGTATCTTATAATTTTCTGTGTACAGTTCTTTTGTCTCCTTAGGTAAGTTTATCCTAGATATTTAATTATTTTTGTTGCAGTGGTGAATGGGATTGATTCCTTAATTGGTCTTTCTGATTTTTATTATTATTATATAGAAATGCAAATGATTTTTCTGTACTGATTTAGTATCCTGGAACTTTGCTAAATTCACTGATTAGCTCTAGTAATTTTTCTGATACCATCTTTAGGGTTTTCTATGTACAGTATCACAACATCTGCAATCAGCGAGAGATTTACTTCTTTTCTGATCTGGATTCCTTTAATTCCTTTGTCTTCTCTGATTGCTGTAGCTAGGGCTTCCAGAACTATGTTGAATAATAGTTGCAAAAGTGGACATTCTTGTCTTGTTTCTGATATCAGGGGAATGCTTTCAGTTTTTCACCATTGAGAATAAGGTGTGCTGTAGGCTTATCATATATGGTCTTTACTATCATGAGGTAATTTCCTTTATGCCTATTTTTTGAAAAAGATTTCATCATAAATAGCTGCTGAATTCTGTCAAAGGTTTTTCCTGCATCTGTTGAGATGATCATATTTTTTTCTTTCAATTTGTTAACATGGTGTATCACATTGATTGATTTCCATATACTGAAGAATCCTTGCATCCCTGGAATAAACCCAACTTGATCATGGTATATGAGCTTTTTGATGTGTTGCTGAATTTTGTTTGCTAAAATTTTGTTGAGGATTTTTAAATCTATGTTCATCAGTGGTATTAATCTATAGTTTTCTTTTTTGTGTGTTGTCTTTACTGGTTTTGGTATCAGGGTAATGGTGGCCTCGTAGAATGAGTTTGGAAGTGTTCCTTCCTCTGCAATTTTTTGAAAGAGTTTTAGAAAGATAGGCATTAGCTCTTCTCTGAATGTTTAACAGAATTCTCCTGTGAAGCCATCTGGTCTTGGGCTCTTTTTTTTTTTTTTTTTTAATCACAACTTCAATTTCAGTGCTCGTAATTGGGTTGTTCATAATTTATACTTCCTCTTGGAAGATTGAACTTTTCTAAGAATCTTTCCATTTCTTCCAGGTTATCCATTTTATTGCCATATAGTTATTCATAACAATCTCTTATAATCCTTTGTATTTCTGCATTATCTGTTGTAACCACTCCTTTTTCATTTCTAATTTTTTGCTTTGATTCTTCACTCTTTTTTTCTCACTGAGTCTTGGCTAAGGGTTTGTCAATTTTGTTTATCTTCTCAAAGAACCAGCTTTTAGTTTTATTAATCTTTGCTATTTTTAATTTCATTTCTTTTTCATTTATCTCTGCTTGGAATTTTATGATTTCTTTCCATCTATTAATTTGGGGGTTTTTTTGCCTTCTTTTTCCAGTTTCTTAGGTGTAAAGTTAGGTTGTCTATTCAATCATTTTCTTGTTTCTTGAGGTAGGATAGTATTGCTCTAAACTTCCCTCCTAGAACTGCTTTTGCTGCATCCCATAGGCTTTAAGTTACCATGTTTTCATTGTCATTTGTTTCTAGAAAATTTTGAGTGACCTTTTTATTTTTTCAGTAACCTGTTGATTATTTAGAAATGTACTATTTAATCTCCATATATTTTTGTTTCTTACAGCTTTTTTTTTTTTCTTGTAATTTATATCTATTCTAATAGTGCTGTGGTTAAAAAGATGCTTGATGAAATTTTAATTTTCTTAAATTTACTGAGGCTTGATTTGTGACCCAAGATGTGGTCCATCCTGGAGAAGGTTCCATGTGCACTTGAAAATCAGATGTATTCTTCTGCATTTGGATGAAATGTCCTGAAGATACCAATGAGACCCATCTCATCTAATGAATCATTTAAGACTTGTATTTCCTTATTAATTTTCTTTTTTGATGATCTGTCCATTGGTGTGTGTGTGATATGTTAAAGTCTCCTACTATTATTGTGTTACCCTCAGTATCTCCTTTTATGTCTGTTAGTGTTTATCTTATGCATTGAGGTGCTCCTGTGTTGGGCACACAGATATTTACAATTGTTATGTCTTCCTCTTGGATTGATCCCTTGATCACTATGTAGTGTCCTTCCTTATCTCTTGTAATCTTCTTTATTTTAAAGTCTATTTTGTTTGATATGAGGATTGCTACTCCAGCTTTCTTTTGCTTCCCATTTACATGGACTATATCTTTCAGTTCTCTCATTTTCAGTCTATATGTGTCTGAGGTTTGAAGTGGGTTTCTTGTAGACAGCATATATATGGGTTTTGTTTTTGTGTCCATTCAGCCAGTCTGTGTCTTTTGGTTGGAACATTTGATCCATTTACATTTCAAGTAATTATTGATATATACTTTTGTATTGCCATTTTTCTAATTTTGGGGGTTGATTTGTAGATCTTTTTTCTTTTGTTGTATTTCTTGATTATATAAGTCCGTTTAACATTTCTTGTAAAGCTGATTTGGTGGTGCTGAATTCTCTTAACTTTTATTTGTCTGAAGAGTTTTTTATTTCTCCATCAGTTTTGAATGAGGTCCTTGCTGGGTACAGTAATCTTGATTGCAGATCTTTCCCTTTTAGTACTTTAAATATATCCTGCCATTCCCTTCTGGCCTGCAGAGAGAAGGCCAGATATCTACTGGACTTCCGAATAAAAGTTCTGCTGTTAAGTATTTGGGGTTTCCCTTGTATGTTACTTGTTGCTTCTCCCTTGCTGCCTTTAATATTCTTTCTTTGTGTTAATCTTTGTTAGTTTGATTAGTATGTGTCTTGGCGTGTTTCTCCTTGAGCTTATCCTGTATGGGACTTGTATGTGCCTCTTATCCTGTATGTGCCTCTTAGACTTGATTGGCTAGTTCTTTTTCCATATTGGGGAAATTTTCAACTATAATCTCTTCAAAAATTTCCTCATACCCTTTCTTTTCCTCTTCTTTTTCTGGGACCCCTACATTTCGAATGTTAGTGCATTTGATATGGCCCCAGAGGTCTCTGAGACTGTTCTCAGCTTTTTCATTCTTTTTAATTTATTCTTTTCTTCAGAAGTTATTTCCACCGTTATACCTTCCAGCTCACTGATTCTTTCTCCTACTTCAGATAGTCTGCTATTGATTCCTTCTAGAGTGTTTTTAATTTCAGTAATTGTGTCATTTGTCTCTTTATGCTTATTCTTTAACTCTCCTGTGGTGGTGGTTTAGTTGATAAGTTGTGTCTGACTTTTGAAACTCCATGGACTGTAGCCTGCCAGGTTCCCTTGACCATGGGGTTTTCCAGGCAGGAATACTTGAGTGGATTGCCATTTCATTCTTCAGGGGATCTTCTTGACTCAGGAATTGAACCCAGGTTTCCTGCCTTGCAGGCAGATTCTTTATCAACTGAACTAAAAGGGAAGCCCTAGGTCTTTGTTAAATGATTCTTGCATTTTCTCCATTTTGTTTTCAAGGTTTTTTTAATCATCTTTACTATCATTATTCTGAATTCTTTTTCAGGTAGGTTTTTTTTAAATACTTTATTCTACTTTACAATACTGTATTGGTTTTGCCATACGTTGACATGAATCAGCCACATGTACACACGATCTCCCAATGCTGAAGCCCCCTCCCACCTCCCACCCCACACCATCTCCCCGGATCATCCCATACACCAGCCCCAAGCATCCTGTATCCTCTAGTGAACATAGACTGGCACTTCGTTTCTTATATGATAGTATACATGTTTCAGTGTCATTCTCCCAAATCATCCCACCCTCTCCCTCTCCCTCAGAGGCCAAAAGTCCGTTCTATATCTATGTGTCTCTTTTGTTGTCTCACATACAGGGTCATCGTTACTATCTTTCTAAACTCCATATATATGTGTCAGTATACTGCATTGGTGTTTTTCTTTTTTTAAAAATATTTTCTTTTTTTAAATTTATTTATTTTTTTAATTACAATACTGTATTTGTTTTGCCATACATTGACATGAATCAGCCACAGGTGTCCACGATCTCCCAATGCCAAAGCCCCCCCCCACCTCCCCACCCCGCATCCTCTCCCTGAATCATCCCGTGCACCAGCCCCATGCGTCCTGCATCCTGTTTTGAACATAGACTGGTGCTTCATTCTACAAGATAGTATACGTGTTTCAATGCCGTTCTCCCAAATCATCCCACCCTCTCCCTCTCCCTCAGAGTCCAAAAGTCCATTCGATACCTCTGAGTCTCTTTTGTTGTCTCACATAGAGGGTCTTCATTACTATCCTTCTAAATTCCATATATACGTGTCAGTATACTGTATTGGTGTTTTTCTTTCTGGCTTACTTCACTCTGTATAATCGGCTCCAATTTCAACCATCTCATTAGAACTGAGTCGAATTTATTGTTTTTAAGGGCTGAGTAGTACTCCATTGTGTATATGTACCACAGCTTTCTTACCCATTCATCTGCTGATGGACATCTAGGTTGCTTCCATGTTCTGGCTATTATAAACAGTGCTGCAATGAATATTGGGGTACATGTGTCTCTTTCAATTCTGGTTTCCTCGGTGTGCATGCCCAGCAGTGGGATTGCTGGATCATAAGGCAGTTCTGTTTGCAATTTTTAAAGGAATCTCCACACTGTTTTCCATAGTGGCTGTACTAGTTTGCATTCCCACCAACAGTGTAAGAGGGTTCCCTTTTCTCCACATCCTCTCCAGCATTTATTGCTTGTAGACTATTGGATCGCAGCCATTCTGACTGGTGTGAAATGATACCTCCTTGTGGTCTTGATTTGCATTTCTCTGATAATAAGTGATGCTGAGCATCTTTTCATGTGTTTGTTAGCCATCCGTATGTCTTCTTTGGAGAAATGCCTATTTAGTTCTTTGGCCCATTTTTAAATTGGTTCATTTATTTTTCTGGAGTTGAGCTGCATAAGTTGCTTGTATATCTTTGAGATTAGTTGTTTATCAGTTGTTTCATTTGCTATTGTTTTCTCCCATTCAGAAGGCTGTCTTTTCACCTTGCTTAGCTAATCAACGAATATAGTAAAGTTGCAGGATATAAAATCAACACTCAGAAATCCCTTACATTCCTATACAGTAATAATAAGAAAGTAGAAAAAGAAGTCAAGGAAACAATCCCATTCACCACTGCAATGAAAAGAATAAAATACTTAGGAATATACCTACTCAGAGAAACTAAAGACCTATATATCGAAAACTACAAAACACTGATGAAAGAAATCAAAGAGGACACTAATAGATGGAGAAATATACCATGCTCATGGGTTGGAAGAATCAATATAGTGAAAATGAGTATACTACCCAAAGCAATCTACAGATTCAGTGCAATTCCTATCAAGCTACCAGCAGTATTTTTCACAGAACTAGATGAAATAATCTCAAGATTTGTATGGAAATACAAAAAACCTCGAATAGCAAAAAGCAATCTTGAGAAAGAAGAATGGAACTGGAGGAATCAACTTGCCTGACTTCAGGCTCTACTTCAAAGCCACAGTCATTAAGACAGTATGGTACTGGCACAAAGACAGAAATATAGATCAATGGAGCAAAACAGAAAGCCCTGAGATAAACCCACACACCTATGGACACCTTATCTTCGACAAAGGAGGCAAGAATATACAATGGAGTAAAGACAGTCTCTTTAAAAGGTGGTGCTGGGAAAATTGGTCAACCACTTGTAAAAGAATGAAACTAGATCTCTTTCTAACACCATACACAAAAATAAACTCAAAATGGATTAAAGATCTAAATGTAAGACCAGAAACTATAAAACTCCTAGAGGAAAACATAGGCAAAACACTCTCCGACATCACAGCAGGATCCTCTATGATCCACCTCCCAATATACTGGAAATAAAAGCAAAAATAAACAAATGGGATCTAATTAAAATTAAAAGCTTCTGCACAACAAAGGAAACTATAAGCATGGTGTTTTTCTTTCTGGCTTACTTCACTCTGTATAATCGGCTCCAGTTTCATCCATCTCATTAGAACTGATTCAAATTTATTCTTTTTAAGGGCTAAGTAATACTCCATTGTGTATATGTACCACAGCTTTCTTACCCATTCATCTGCTGATGGACATCTAGGTTGTTTCCATGTCCTGGCAATTATAAACAATGCTGCAGTGAACACTGGGGTACATGTGTCTCTTTCAATTCTGGTTTCCTCAGTGTGTATGCCCAGCAGTTGGATTGCTGGGTCATAAGGCAGTTCTATTGGCAATTTTAAAGGAATCTCCACACTGTTTTCCACTGTGGCTGTACTAGTTTGCATTCCCACCAACAGTGTAAGAGGGTTCCCTTTTCTCCACATCCTCTCCAGCATTTATTGCTTGTAGACTTCTGGATCACAACCATTCTGACTGGTGTGAAATGGTACCTCAGTGTGGTCTTGATTTGCATTTCAGATAGTTTTACTATTTCTTCTTAATTTCCTCTTCTTCTTCTTCTTCTTCTTCCCTTTTTTGGATTTCTGTGTTTCTAGTTTTTTCCTTTATTCATGCAGTGTTTCTCTGCCTTTTCTTTCATTTTCTCTCTCTCTCTCTCTCTTTTTTCATAGTTATTGTGTTTGAGGTCTCCTTTCCCAGGCTTCAAGAAAAATTGAATTATTTCCTTGAAAAAGTTGAATTATTTCTTCCTTTTCGTTTATGCCCTCCTAAGTTTGGTTCAGTGACTTGTGAGAGATTCGTGTAAAGTGAGACTTGTGCTGAGTTTCTGTTTGCTTGTTTGTTTTTCCTTTGATGGGCAAGGCTGAGTGAGGTGGTACTCCCGTCTACTGATGATTGGGTTTGTATTTTTGTTTTGTTTGTTGTTTAAATGAGGTGTCCTTCACAGGGTGTTACTGGTAGTTGGGTGATCCTAGGTCTTGTATTCAAGTAGTTTCCTTTTGTGTGAGTTCTCACTATTTTATATTCCCTAGGGTTAGTTGTCTGGTAGTCTAGGGCCTTGGAGTCAGTGTTCCCATTCCAAAGGCTCAGGGTTCGATCTCTGGTCAGGAATGAAGATTCCACAGTTTGTTTGTTATGGCATTAAGGAGAGGTAAAACAAATGCCCCCAAACTAGGAATAAAAGATGCATCCCAGACAAATGGCAGTTACAAAATCAGGCACTTATGGGCCAGCCTGTCTATTGTTCAGCTGCTTATGCTGGCTTTTGGGAAGAGAGAGACTATGGTGATGGCTCCAACCCCTATGTATGACTCAGCAGTATCGTCTTGCTTCCGTGGCTGCCTGAATTTCCTCCAAAGGCATTTCCCACCATGATCTCCTACCTCACATTCCCTCAATCCATCTCTCCAGTCAATAGCAGCCCTTGCCCTGGGATTGCTCCACAATCCCTGAACTCCAGCTCACAGTTGCTGTCCCTTCCAGGAGATCTACGTTCCTGCCTGGCATATGTATGGCTGCAGCAAGTACTGTCTGATTCTTATTCAATTTGTGCTGCCATAGATCAGCTGCTTCACTCTCAGCCTTAAATATTTCTCCTCTGAAATACGCAATTGCCCTGATGTGGGGATCTGACCACTGGTTCAGTCCCCCCACCCACCAAGAGCGGGTCCAGTTCTACTAACACTCCTGTGTTTCCCCAGTTCCTTCATCCTATTGAGTTTTTCATAGTTCTACATACTGTTTTCCACTGGTCAGGTCCTCCCTGTCTGCTCTCAGGTGGTGTTCTGCATGCACTTCTGTGTCTGAAGGTGTATTCCTGATGTATCCATGGAGAGAGATGTACTCCATGTCCACCTACTACTCCACCATCTTGTTCTCCTCTGGGCTCTTTTTTTTTTTTTTTGGTCAATGATGGATATTGTATTTCTTCTAAGGGATTCTTGACCATAGTAGTAGATATAATGGTCATAAGAGCTAAATTTACCCATATCAGTCCATTTAAGTTCACTGATTCCTAAAATGTCGACATTCACTCTTGCCATCTTCTATTTGACAACTTCCAGCTTGCCTTGATTCTAACATGGACCTAACATTCCAGGTTCCTATGCAATATTGCTCTTTATAGCATTGGACTTTAGTTCCATCACCAATCACATTCACAACTGGGTGTTGTCTTTACCTTGGCTCCATCTCTTCAGTCTTTCTGTAATTAGTTCTCCACTGATCTCCATGTCTGAGGTTAGGGGCAGAAGCTGGGAGGTCCTCATGCCCGAAGGGTAGCAGCAAAGAAGAGTTACACCACGTCCGAGGCCAGGGACAATGGCCGAGAGGAGCCACCCCATGCCCGAGGCCAGGGGCAGCAGATGGGAGGGCAACCCCACATCCAAGGAACGGTGGTTGTGCAGGCGCAGGAGGGCCCAGAGGAGTCATCCCACATTGAAGGTCAGGAAGGGTGACGGTGAGGAGATACCCAAAATGCAAGGTAAGAAAAAGAGGCTGCACTTTGCTGGAGCAGCCGTGAAGAGATACCCCCATGCCAAAGGTAGGAGAAACCCAAGTAAGATGGTAGGTGTTGCAAGAGGGCATCAGAGGGCAGACACACTGAAACCATATTCACAGAAAACTAGTCAATCTAATCACACTAGGACCACAGCCTAGTCAAACTCAATGAACCTGAGCCATGCCCGCAGGGCAACCCAAGACGGGCGGGTTATGGTGGAGAGGTCTCACAGAATGTGGTCCACTGGAGAAGGGAATGGCAAGCCACTTCAGTATTCTTTTCTTGAGAACCCCATGAACAATATGAAAAGGCAAAATGATGGGATACTGAAAGAGGAACTCCCCAGGTCATTAGGTGCCCAAAATGCTACTGGAGATCAGTGGAGAAATAGCTCCAGAAAGAATGAAGGGATGGAACCAAAGCAAGAACAATACCCAGCTGTGGATGTGACTGGTGATAGAAGCAAGGTCCGATGCTGTAAAGAGCAATAGTGCATAGGAACCTGGAATGTAAGGTCCATGAGTCAAGGCAAATTGGAAGTGGTCAAACAAGAGATGGCAAGAGTGGACGTCAACATTCTAGGAATCAGCAAACTAAGATAGACTGGAATGGGTGAATTTAACTCAGATGACCATTATATCTACTACTGTGGGCACGAATCCCTCAGAAGAAATGGAGTAGCCATCATGGTCAACAAAAGAGTTCAAAATGCAGTACTTGGATGTAATCTCAAAAATGGCAGAATAATCTCTGTTTATCTCCAAGGCAAACCACTCAATATCACAGTTATCCAAGTCTATGCTCCAACCAGTAATGCTGAACAAGCTGAAGCTGAACGGTTCTATGAAGACCTACACAAGACCTTTTAGAACTAACACCCAAAGAAGATGTCTTTTTCATTATAGGGGACTGGAATTCAAAAGTAAGAAGTCAAGAAATACCTGGAGTAACAGACAAATTTGGTCTTGGAATGCAGAATAAAGCAGGGCAGAGACTAAGAGAGTTTTACCAAGAAAATGCGCTGGTCATAGCAAACATCCTCATCCAACAACACAAGAAAAGACTCTACACATGGAAATCACCAGATGGTCAACACTGAAATCAGATTGATTATAGTCTTTGCAGTCAAAGATGGAGAAGCTCTATACAGTCAGCAAAAATAAGACCAGTAGATGACTGTGGCTCAGATCATGAACTCCTTATTATCAAATTCAGACTTAAATTGAAAAAAGTAGGAAAAATTGCTAGACCATTCATGTGTGACCTAAATCATATCCTTATAATTATACAGTGGAAGTGAGACATAGATTTAAGGGCCTAGATCTGATAGATAGAATGCCTGATGAACTATGGAATGAGGTTCCTGACACTGTAGGAGACAGGGATCAAGACCATCCCCATGGAAAAGAAATGCAAAAAACAAAATGGCTGTCTGGCAAGGCCTTACAAATAGCTGTGAAAAGAAGAGAAGCGAAAAGCAAAGGACAAAAGGAAAGATATAATCATCTGAACGCAGAGTTCCAAAGAATAGCAAGAAGAGATAAGAAAGCCTTCTTTAGTGATCAATGCAAAGAAATACAGGAAAACAACAGAATGGGAAAGACTAGAGATCTCTTCAAGAAAATTAGAGATACCAAGGGAACATTTCTTGCCAAGATGGGTTCTATAAAGGACAGAAATGGTATAGACCTAACAGAAGCAGAAGATATTAAGAAAAGATGGTGAAATACAGAGAAGAACAGTACAAAAACGAACTTCATGACCCGGATAATCAAGATGGTGTGATCACTCATCTAGAGCCAGACATCCTGGAATATGCAGTCAAGTGGACTTTAGAAAGCATCACTACGAACAAAGCTAGTGGAGGTGATGGAATTCCAGTGGAGCTGTTTCAAATCCTGAAAGATGATGCTGTGAAAGTGCTGCACTCAATATGCCAGCAAATTTGGAAAACTCAGCAGTGGCCACAGGACTGGAAAGGTCAGTTTTCATTCCAGTACCAAAGAAAGGCAATGCCAAGGAACGCTCAAACTACCCCACAACTGCACTCATCTCACATGCTAGTAAAGGAATGCTCAAAATTCTCCAAGCC
Organism: Nanger dama; assembly: GCA_917880005.1. Taxonomy (NCBI): domain Eukaryota; kingdom Metazoa; phylum Chordata; class Mammalia; order Artiodactyla; family Bovidae; genus Nanger; species Nanger dama. The sequence goes on along the minus strand of CAKJTW010000044.1, from coordinate 815,803 downwards.
AGGCTTCAGTAATATGTGAACCGTGAACTTTCAGATGTTCAAGCTGATTTTAGAAAAGGCAGAGGAACCAGAGATCAAATTGCCAACATCTGCTGGATCATGGAAAAAGCAAGAGAGTTCCAGAAAAACATCTCTTTCTGTTTTATTGACTATGCCAAAGCCTTTGATTGTGTGGGTCACAATAAACTGTGGAAAATTCTGAGAGAGATGGGAATACCAGACCGCCTAACCTGCCTCTTGAGAAATCTGTATGCAGGTCAGGAAGCAACAGCTAGAATGGGACATGGACCAAGAGATTGGTTTCAAATAGGAAAAGGAGTACGTCAAGGCTATATATTGTCACCCTGCTTATTTATCTTCTTTGCAAACTACATCATGAGAAACGCTGGACTGGAAGAACCACAAGCTGGAATGAAGATTGCTGGGAGAAATATCAATAACCTCAGATATGCAGATGACACCACCCTTATGGCAGAAAGTGAAGAGGAGCTAAAAGGCTCTCAATGAAAGTGAAAGAGGAAAGTGAAAAGTTGGCTCAACATTCAGAAAATGAAGATCATGGCATCTGGTCCCATCACTTCATGGAAAATCGATGGGGAAACAGTGTCAGACTTTATTTTGGGGGCTCCAAAATCACTGCAGATGGTGACTGCAGCCATGAAATTAGAGACGCTTACTCCTTGGAAGAAATGTTATGACCAACCTAGATAGCATATTCAAAAGCAGAGACATTACTTTGCCGACTAAGGTCCGTCTAGTCAAGGCTATGGTTTTTCCAGTAGTCATGTATGGATGTGAGAGTTGGACTGTGAAGAAGGCTGAGCACCAAAGAATTGATGCTTTTATTTATTTTTTCTTTTTTTAATACTTTATTCTACATCACAATACTGTATTTGTTTTGCCATACATTGACATGAATCAGCCACAGGTGTCCACGATCTCCCAATGCCGAAGCCCCCTCCCACCTCCCACCCCATATCATCTCCCTGAATCATCCGGTGCACCAGCCCCATGCATCCTGCCTCCTGTATTGAACATAGACTGACGCTTCGTTCTTACAAGATAGTATACATGTTTCAATGCCATTCTCCCAAATCATCCCCCCCTCCCTCTCCCTCAGAGTCCAAAAGTCCATTCTATACCTCTGAGTCTCCTTTGTTGTCTCACATACAGGGTCATCATTACTATCCTTCTAAATTCCATATATATGTGTCAGTATACTATATTGATGTTTTTCTTTCTGGCTTACTTAACTCTGTATAATCGGCTCCAATTTCATCCATCTCATTAGAACTGAGTCAAATTTATTGTGTTTAAGGGATGAGTAGTACTCCATTGTGTATATGTACCACAGCTTTCTTACCCATTCATCTGCTGATGGACATCTAGGTTGCTTCCATGTTCTGGCTATTATAAACAGTGCTGCAATGAATATTGGGGTGCATGTGTCTCTTTCAATTCTGGTTTCCTCGGTGTGCATGCCCAGCAGTGGGATTGCTGGATCATAAGGCAGTTCTATTTGCAATTTTTAAAGGAATCTCCACACTGTTTTCCATAGTGGCTGTACTAGTTTGCATTCCCACCAACAGTGTAAGAGGGTTCCCTTTTCTCCACATCCTCTCCAGCATTTATTGCTTGTAGACTTTTGGATCACAACCATTCTGACTGGTGCGAAATGGTACCTCATTGCAGTCATGATTTGCATTTCTCTGATAATAAGTGATGTTGAGCATCTTTTCATGTGTTTGTTAGCTATCCGTATGTCTTCTTTGGAGAAATGCCTATTTAGTTCTTTGGCCCATTTTTTGATTGAATCGTTTATTTTTCTGGAGTTGAGCTGCATAAGTTGCTTGTATATCTTTGAGATTAGTTGTTTATCAGTTGTTTCATTTGCTATTGTTTTCTCCCATTCAGAAGGCTGTCTTTTCACCTTGCTTATAGTTTCCTTTGTTGTGCAGAAGCTTTTAATTTTAATTAGATCCCATTTGTTTATTTTTGCTTTTATTTCCAGTATACTGGGAGGTGGATCATAAAGGATCCTGCTGTGATTTATGTCGGAGAGTGTTTTGCCTATGTTTTCCTCTAGAAGTTTTATAGTTTCTGGTCTTACATTTAGATCTTTAATCCATTTTGAGTTTATTTTTGTGTATGGTGTTAGACAGAGGTCTAGTTTCATTCGTTTACAAGTGGCTGACCAATTTTCCCAGCACCACCCAAAGCAATCTACAGATTCAATGCAATCCCTATCAAGCTACCAGCAGTATTTTTCACAGAACTAGATCAAGTAATCTCAAGATTTGTATGGAAATACAAAAAACCTCGAATAGCCAAAGCAATCTTGAGAAAGAAGAATGGAACTGGAGGAATCAACTTGCCTGACTTCAGGCTCTACTACAAAGCCACAGTCATTAAGACAGTATGGTACTGGCACAAAGACAGAAATATAGATCAATGGAGCAAAATAGAAAGCCCTGAGATAAACCCACACACCTATGGACACCTTATCTTCGACAAAGGAGGCAAGAATATACAATGGAGTAAAGACAGAATTGATGCTTTTAAACTGTGGTGTTGGAGAAGACTCTTGAGAGTCCCTTGGACTGCAAGGAGATTCAACCAGCCCATTCTGAAGGGGATCAACCCTGGGATTTCTTTGGAAGGAATGATGCTAAAGCTGAAACTCCAGTACTTTGGCCACCTAATGTGAAGAGTTGACTCATTGGAAAAGACTCTGATGCTGGGAGGGATTGGGGGCAGGAGGAGAAGGGTACGACAGAGGATGAGATGGCTGTGAACTCCAGGAGCTGGTGATGAACAGGGAGGCCTGGCGTGCTGTGATTCATGGGGTCACAAATAGTCGGACACGACTGAGCAACTAAACTTAACTGATCTCCATTAGCATATTGGGCACCTACCGACCTGGAGAATTCATCTTTCAGTGTCCTATCTTTTTGCCTTTTCCTACTATTCTCAAAGCAAGAATATTGAACTGATTTGTCATTCACTTCTCCAGTGGACCACATTTTGTCAGAATTCTCCACTGTTACCCACCCGTCTTGGGTGGCCCTACAGGGGGTTGTGGTTTTTCCAGTCCAGCGTTTCTCCTCATGTACTCTGCAAAGAAGATAAATAAGCAGAGTGACAATATATAGCCTTGACGTACTCCTTTTCCTATTTGAAACCAGTCAGTTGTTCCATTTCCAGTTCTAACTGTTGCTTCCTGACCTGCATACAGATTTCTCATAATTTCATTGAGTTAGATAAGCCTGTGGTCCATGTGATCAGATTGGTCAGTTTTCTGTGATTGTTGTTTTCAGTCTGTCTGCCCTCTCATGGTGAAGGGTAAGAAACTTATGGAAACTTCCTGATGGCAGAGACTAACCTAGATAGAAACTGGATCTTTGATGGGCAGGGCCATGCTCAGTAAATCTTTAATCCAATTGTCTGCTGAAGGGCAAGGCTGTGTGTTCCCTCCCTGTTATTTGACCTGAGGCCAAACTATGATGGAGGTAATGAAAATAATGGTGATCTGCTTCAAAATGTCCCATGCAGGCACTGCTACACTCAGTCCCCCCATCCCTACAGCCAGCCACCACTGACCCACGCCTCTGCCTGAGACTCCTGGACACACAGGGCAAGTCCAGGTCAGCCTCTTGTGGGGTCACTGCTCCTTTCTCCTAGATCCTGGTGCAAACAGGGTTTTGTTTGTGCCCTTCAAGAGTCTGTATCCCCATTCCTCTGTAAATTTTGGTTGGTCTAGGATTGGTTAATGGCAACCTCCTCCAAGAGGGCTTATGTCATACCCAGGTCTACTGCACCCAGAGCCCTTGCCCCTGCCCCTGCAGCAGTGCACTGCTGACATGTACCTTCTCAGGAGACACTCAAACAGTTGTGTCTCAATCCCTGTGGGGTCTCCTGGTGTGCACAAGCTTTGTTTGAGTACTCTGAGCATCTCGGCAGTTTTCGGGCTTGACTCTAAATGGAGATTTCACCCCTTCTACTGTCTTGCAGTGGCTTCTTCTTTGTTCTTGGAAGAGAGATATCTTTTCAAAGTCACTCCAGCACCATGCAGCTGCCACTCCAGCACCTACCATATTGTGGAGCTTCTCTGCTCTTCAGTTCATTTCAATTCAGTCGCTCAGTCATGTCTGACTCTTTGAGACACCATGAACTGTAGCACACCAGGCCTCCTTGTCTATCACCAACTCCCAGAGTCCACACAAACCCATGTCCATCGAGTCACTGATGCCATCCAACCATCTCATCCTCTGTCATCCACTTCTCCTTCTGCCCTCAATCCTTCCCAGCATCAGGATCTTTTCAAATGAGTCAACTGTCTGCATCAGGTGGCCAAAGAATTGGAGTTTCAGCTTCAACATCAGTCCTTCCAATGGACAGCAGGGACTAATCTCCTTTAGGATGAACTGGTTAGATCTCCTTGCAGTCCAAGGGACTCTCAAGAGTCTTCTCCAACACCACAGTTCAAAACCATCAGTTCTTCTGCGCTCCACTTTCTTTATAGTCCAACATTCAAATCAATGCAGGACTACTGGAAAAACCATAGCCCTGACTAGATGGACCTTTGTTGGCAAAGCAATGCCTCTTTTTAATATGCTGTCTAGGTTGGTGATAACTTTCCTTCCAAGGGGCAAGCATGTTTTAATTTCATGGCAGTCACTATCCGCAGTGATTTTGGAGCCCAGAAAAATAAAGTTAGCCATTTTTTCCACTGTTTCCCCATATTTGCCATGGAGTGATGGGACCAGATGCCATGATTTTAGTTTTCTGAATGTTGAGCTTTAAGCCAACTTTTTCACTCTCCTCTTTCACTTTCATCAGGAGGATTTTTAGTTCTTCACTTTCTGCCATAAGGGTGGTGTCATCTGCATATCTGAAGTTACTGATATTTCTCCCAGCAATCTTGATTCCAGCTTGTGCTTCCTCCAACCCAGTGTTTCTCATGATGTACTGTGCATATAAGTTAAATAAGTAGAGTGACAATATACAGCCTTGATGTACTCCTTTTCCTATTTGGAACCAGTCTGTTGTTCCATGTCCAGTTCCAACTGTTGCTTCCTGACTTGCATATAGGTTTCTCAAGAGGCAGATAATTTGGTCTGGTATTCCCATCTCTTTCAGAATTTTCCATGATTTATTGTGATCCACACAGTCAATGGCTTTGGCATAGTCAATAAAGAAGAAATAAATGTTTTTTCTGGAACTCTTTTGCTTTTTAAATAATCCAGCGGATGTTGGCAATTTGATCTCTTGTTCCTCTGCCTCTTCGAAAACCAGCTTGAACATCTGAAAGTTCACTGTTCATGTACTTCTGAAGTCTGACTTGGAGAATTTTGAACATTACTTTACTAGCATGTGAGATGAGCACAACTGTGCAGTACTTTGAGCATTCTTTGGTATTACCTTTCTTTGGGATTTGAATGAATCCTGATCTTTTCCAGTCCTGTGGTCACTGCTGAGTTTTCCAAATTTGCAGGCATATTGAGAAGAGCACTTTCACAGCATCATTTTTAAGAATTTGAAATAGCTCAACTGGAATTTCATCACCTCCACTAGCTTTGTTCATAGTGATGCTTCCTAAGGCCCACCTGACTTCACATTCCGGGTTGTCCAGCTCTAGGTGACTGTGAGTGATTAGACCTTCATGATTATCTGGATCATGAAGTCCTTTTTGTACAGTTCTTCTGTGTATTCTTGCCACCTCTTCTTAATATCTTCTGCTTCTGTTAGGTCCATACAATTTCTATCCTTTATTGAGCCCATTTTTGCATGAAATGTTCCCTTGGTATCTCTGATTTTCTTGAGGAGACCTCTAGGCTTTCCCATTCTATTCTTTTCCTCTATTTCTTTGCATTGATCACTGAGGAAGAGTTTCTTAGCTCTCCTTGCTAGTCTTTGAAACTCTGCATTCAAATGGGTATAGCCTTCCTTTTATCCTTTTTTTTTCACTTCACTTCTTTTCACAGTTATTTGTAAGGCCTCCTCAGACAGCCATTTCGAGGTTTTGCATTTCTATTTCTTGGGGATGGTCTTGCTTCCTGTCTGCTCTACAATGTCATGAACCTCTGTCCATAGTTCATCAGGCACTCTGTCTATCTCATCTAGTCCCGTAAATCTATTTCTCACTTCCACTGTATAGTAATAAGGGATTTGATTTAGGTCATACATGAATGGTCTAGTGGCTTTCCCCACTTTCTTCAATTTAAGTCTGAATTTGGCAATAAGGAGCTCATGATCTGAGCCACAGTCATCTCCTGGTCTTGTTTTTGCTGACTGTATAGAGCTTCTTCATATTTGGCTGCAAAGAATATAATCAATATGATTTTGGTGTTGACCATCTGATAATGTCCATGTGTAGAGTCTTCTCCTGTGTTGCTGGAAGAGGGTGTTTGCTATGACCAGTGCATTCTCTTGGCACAACTCTATTATTCTTTGCCCTGCTTCATTCTGTACTCCAAGTCCAAATTTGCCCGCTACTCCACGTGTTTCTTGACTTCCTACATTTGCATTCCAGTCCCCTATAATGAACAGGACATCTTTTTTGGGTGTTAGTTCTAAAAGGTCTTGTGGGTCTTCATAGAACCATTCAGCGTCAGCTTCTTCAGCATTACTGGTCAGGGCATAGACTTGGATTCCCATGATATTGAATGGTTTCCCTTGAAACAAACAGAGATCATTCTGTCATTTTTGAGACTGCACCCAAGTACTGCGTTTCAGACTCTTTTGTTGACTATGATGGCTATTCCCTTTCTTCTAAGGGATTCCTGCCCACAGTAGTAGATATAATGGTCATCTGAGTTAAATTCACCCATTCCAGTCCATCTTAGTTCGCTGATTCCTAGAATGTTGATGTTCACTCCTGCCATCTGCTGTTAGACCACTTCCAATTTGCCTTGATTCATGGACCTAACATTCCAAATTCCTATGCAATATTGCTGTGTGTGTGTGTGTGTGTGTGTGTGTGTGTGTGTGTGTGTGTGGATCTTTCATTTTTTTAAAATTAAATTTATTTATTTTTTAAATTACAATACATTGAATCTTGCTTCTATCACCAGTCCCATACACAAACGGATGTTGTTTTTGCTTTGGTCCCATCCCTTCAACCTTTCTGGAGTTATTTCTCCACTGATTTCCAGTAGCATATTGGGCACCTTCTAACCTGGGGAGTTCCTCTTTCAGTATCCTATCATTTTGCCTTTTCATGATGTTCATGGGGTTCTTGAGGTAAGAGTACTGAAATGCTTTGCCATTCCCTTATCCAGTGGACCATATTCTGTCAGATCTCTCCACCTTGACCCATCTATCTTGGGTGGCCTCACAGGCATGGCTTAATTTCACTGAGTTAGAGAAGGTCCATGTGATCAGATTGGCTAGTTGTCTGTGATTGTCATTTCAGTCTGTCTGCCCTCTGAGGCCCTCTCTCAGTGCCTACCGTCTTACTTGGGTTTCTCTTACTTTGCACGTGGGGTATCTCTTCACGGCCACTCCAGCAAAGCACAGCCGCCACTCCTTACCTTGGATGTGGGGTGACTCCTCTCAGCTACTGCCCCTGACCTTTGATGTAGGGTAGCTCCTCTTGGCCACGCTTGTGCGCCATCACATGGGGTATCTCTTCACGGTCACTCCAGTGCTCCAATCCCAAAGAAAGGCAATGCCAAAGAATGCTCAAACTGCTAAACGATTGCATTCATCTCACATGCCAGCAAAATAATGCTCAAAATTCTCCAAGTCTGACTTCAACTGTACATGAACCGTAAACTTCTAGATGTTCAAGCTGGATTCAGAAAAGGTAGAGAAACCAGAAGTCAAACTGCCAGCACCTGTTGAATCATCAAAAAATCAAGAGAGTTCCAGCAAAACATCTACTTCTGCTTCACTGACTATACTAAACTCTTTGATTTTGTGGGTCACAACAAACTGAAGAGAATTCTTCAAGGGATGGGAATACCAGATCACGTGACCTGCCTCTAGAGAAATCTGTATGCAGGTCAAGAAGCAACAGTTAGAACTGGACATGGAACAACAGGCTGGTTCCAAATTGGGAAAGGAGTACGTTAAGGCTGTATATTATCACCCTGCTTATTTAACTTATATGCAGAGTACATCATGAGAAATGCTGGGCTGGAGGAAGTACGAGCAGGAATCAGGATTGCCAGGATAAATATCAATAACCTCAGATATTCAGATAACACCACCCTTATGGTAGAAAGTGAAGAGGGACTAAAGAGCCTCTTGATGAAAGTGAAGGAGGAAAGTGAAAAGGTTGTCTTAAAACTCAACATTTAGAACACTAAGATCATGGAATCTGGTCCCATCACTTATAGATACATATAGACAGATAGATGGGGATACAATGGAAACAGTGACAGACTTTATATTTTGGAGCTCTAAAATCAGTGCAGATGGTGACTTCAGCCATGAAATTAAAAGACGCTTGCTCTTTGGAAGAAAAGTTATGACAAACCTAGACATCTTATTAAAAAGCAGAGACATTACTTTGCCAAGGACGGTCCATCTAGTCAAAGCTATTATTTTTCCAGTATTCATGTATGGATGTTAGTGTTGGACTATAAAGAAAGCTGAGCACTGAAGAATTGATGCTTTTGAACTGTGGTGTTGGAGAAGATTTTTGAAAGTCCCTTGGACAGCAAGGAGATCCAACCAGTCCATCCTAAAGGAAATAAGTCCTGAATATTAATTGCAAGGAAGATGCTGAGCTGAAACTCCAATATTTTGGCCATGTGATGTGAAAATCTGACCATTTGAAAAGTGATTCCCTGATGCTGGGAAAGACTGAAGGTAGGAGGATAAGGCTATGACAGAGATTGAGATTGTTGGATGGCATCACTGACTTAATGTACATGAGTCTGTGTAAGCTCTGGGAGTTGGTGTTGGACAGGGATGTCTGGCTTGCTGCAGTCCATGGGATCACAAAGAGTCGGTCATGACTGCGCTACTGAACTGAACTGAACCACATATTTACATATAAGTTAAATAAGCAGGGTGACAATATACAGCCTAGACATGCTTCTTTTCTGATTTGGAGTCAGTCTGTTGTTCCATGTCCAGTTATAACTGTTTCTTCTGGTGTATTGTATAACAGAATCTTAAAATAACCATACTGAGTAAAGAAGCCAAATACAAAATATAAGCAGAATGATTATTTTTATAGAAAATTATAGAAAATACAGACTATTGTGACAGAGAGCAGATCATTGGTTACCTGAAGGTAAAAGTGACCTCAAATGCAATTACAGGGATATGAGAGTGATGAATACTATCTTGATTGGGGTCATATTTCCATGAATATTTATTTTTCAGCATATACTCTTTAAATATATGCAGTGTTCACACATCAATTTTACCTCAATAAAGTCATTAAAATAAAATATAAGAATCACCTGTGGAATTAGTGGTGAATAACTGAGATAAAGTAGAACTAAGATTTTCAAAGCCACATAGTATACAGTTATTTTTGTTGTTATTGTTCAATGGCTAAATCATTTCCTACTCCTTTTGACCCCATGGACCGTATGACACCAGGATCCTCTGTCCTCTATTATCTCCGAGAGTTCACTCACATTCATGTTCATTGATCATCCTCTGCCACTCCCTTCTCCATTTGCTTTTAATCTTTCCATCATCAGAATATTTTCCAATGAATAGGCTCTTTGCTTCAGGTAGCCAAAGTACTGGAGCTTCACCATCAGCAACAGACCTTACAGTAAATATTCTGGGCTGATTTAATTTATGTTTTGCAGGTTTGATCTCCTTGCAGTCCAGGGGTCTCTCAAGACTCTTCTCTGGCACCATAATTCAAAAGCATCAAGTCTTAAATGTTCAGTCTCCTTGTGATACAATGCTCATACTTGTACATGACTGTTGTACAAACCAAAGCTTTTGTTGGTAAAAGACTTTTATTGACAAAATTATGTCTCTGCTTGTTAATACATTGCCTATGTTTCTTACAGCTTTCTTTTTCTTTAATGACAGTAGTTATTTATTTATTTTTATTTTTAATACTTTATTCTACATAACAATACTGTATTTGTTTTGCCATACATTGACATGAATCAGCCACTGGTGTACACAATCTCCCAATGCCGAAGCCCCCTCCCACCTCCCACCCCATATCATCTCCCTGGATCATCCCGTGCACCAGCCCCAAGCATCCTGTATCCTGTATCGAACATAGACTGGTGCTTCGTTTCTTACATGATAGTATACATGTTTCAATGCCATTCTCCCAAATCATCCTGTCCTTTCCCTCTCCCTCAGAGGCCAAAAGTCTGTTCTATACCTCTGTGTCTCTTTTGTTGTCTCACATACAAGGTCATCATTACTATCTTTCTAAATTCCATATATATGTGTCAGTATATTGTATTGGTGTTTTTCTTTCTGGCTTACTTCACTCTGTATAATCGGCTCCAGTTTCATACATCTCATTAGAACTGATTCAAATTTATTCTTTTTAAGGGCTGAGTAATACTCCATGGTGTATATGGACCACAGCTTTCTTATCTATTCATCTGCTGATGGACATCTAGATTGTTTTCATGTCCTGGCAATTATAAACAGTGCTGCAATGAACATTGGGGTACATGTGTCTCTTTCAGTTCTGGTTTCCTCGATGTATATGCCTAGCAGTGGGATTGCTGAGTCATAAGGCAGTTCTATTTGCAATTTTTAAAGGAATCTCCACACTGTTTTCCATAATAGCTGTACTAGTTTGCCTTCCCACCAGCAGTGTAAAAGGGTTCCCTTTTCTCCACACCCTCTCCAGCATTTATTGCTTGTAGACTTTTGGATCACAGCCATTCTGACTGGTGTGAAATGGTACCTCAGTGTGGTCTTGATTTGCATTTCTCTGATAATGAGTGATGCTGAGCATCTTTTCATGTGTTTGTTAGCCATCCATATGTCTTCTTTGGAGAAATGCCTATTTAGTTCTTTGGCCCATATAGCTTTCATTCCTCATTGAGCCCATCATTTTACATGATGTTGTCTACATATGCATTAGACAGGATGGCAATACGTAGTTTTGTCATACTCCTATCCCAATTTTAGGACAATCTATTATTTCATGTCTAATTCTAACTGTTGCTTGTTGATCTACATACAGGTTTCTCCAGGAGATGGGTAAAGTAGTCTGATATCTCCATGCTTTTAAGAATTTCCCACAGTATGTCGAACCACATAGTCAGGAGAATTAGCATAGTCAATGAAGCAGAAGTAGATGTTTTTCTGAAGCTTCCTTCCTTCATCTATCCAACAAATGTTGCGATTTGATCTCATTCCTCTACCTCTATGAAATCCAGCTTGTTCCTCTGGAAGTTCTTACTTCATGTACTGCTGAAGCCTAGCTTGAAGGATTTTCAGAGAAAAACCTTTCTAGCATGTAAAATGAGTGCAATCATATGGTAGCTTAAACATTCTTAGGCTTTAAACATTCCTAGGCTAACCCTTCTTTGAGATTAGAAATAAAACTGACATTTTCCAGTCCTGTGACCACTGCTGAGTTTTCCATATTTGTTGATGTATTGAATGTTGCACTTTAACAACGTCATCTTTTAGGATTTTAGATGATAATAGTTCACCTGGAATTCAACCACTTCCACTAGATTTGTTTGCAGTAATGCTTTCTAAGGCCCACATCAGTATGTCTGGCTCTACTTGAGTGAGCACACCATCTTGGTTATCAGGGTCATTAAGATCTTTCTTGTATAGTTTTTCTGTGTATTCTTGCTACCTCTTCTTAATCTCTTCTGCTTCTGTTAGGTCTTTATCGCTTCTGTCCATTTTCATGTCCATCCTTGAATGAAAATTTCCCTTGATATCTCCAATTTTCTTGAAGAGATCTCTAATCTTTCCCATTCTATTGTTTTCCTCTGTTTCTTTGCATTGCTCATTTAATAAGACCTTTTAATCTCTCCTTACTATTCTATGGAACTCTGCATTCAGTTGGATATATCTTTCCCATTCTCCCTGGCCTTTCTCTTCTCTTCTTTCCTCAGCTATTTGGAAAGCCAACTCAGAACCACTTTGTCTTCTTGTCTCTCCCTCCTGCACAGTGCTACAAACCTCTGTAACAGACACATTATCTACCAGCTGTAATTCTTTGAATCTATTTGTCACTTCCACTGTATAATCTTAAGGGGGTTGATTTAGGTCATAATTGAATTTTCTAATGGTTTTCCTCACTTTCTTCAATTTAATCCTGCATTTTGTAATAAGAAGCTCATGATCTGAGCCACAGTCAGTGCCAGGTCTTGTTTTGGCTGACAATATAGAACTTTTCCATCTTTAGCAGCAAAGAACATAACCAACCTGATTTCAGTATTGGTCATGTGGTGATGTCCATGTGTAGAGCTGTCTGTTGGGTTGTTGGAAAATGGTGTTTGTTATGACCAGTGTGTTCTCTTGGTAAAACTCTGTTAGACTTTGCCTTGCTTCACGTTGTATTCCAAGGCCAAATTTGCCTGTTACTCCAGGTATCTCTTGAATTTCTACTTTTTCATCCTGATCCCTTATGATGAAAAGGACATCTTTTCTGCTGATAATTCTAGAATTTGTCATAAGCCTTTTAAAAATTAATTAATTTATTTTAATTGGAGGTTAATTACTTTTTAGTACTGGTCAACTTCTGCTTCTTTGACATCAGAAGTTGGAGCATAAATTTGGATTTCTTTGATGCTGAATGATTTGCTTTGGAAATGGAGTGAGATAATTCTGTCATATTTCAGATTGCACTCAAATACTGTATTTCAGACTCTTTTGTTGACTATGAGGACTACTCCATTTCTTCTAAGGGATTCTTGCCCAAGGTAATATATATAATTATTGTCATCTGGATTAAACTTTCCCAGTCCTGCCCATTTTAGTTAACTGATTCCTTAGATGCTGATGTTCACCCTTGCCATCTCCTGCTTGACCATGTCTGATTTACTCTGATTATGGACTTAACAATCTAAGTTCTTACGCAGTTTTGTTCTTTGCAGGATGAGATTTATTTTCACTATCAGACACATCCACAGTGCAGCATCGTTTCTGCTTTAGCCAACTGCTTCATTATTTCTGGAGCTATAAGTAATTGCCCTCTACTCTTCCCCCAGTAGCATATTGGACACCTATTGTCCTGGGAGCTCATCTTGTGGTGTCATATCTTTTGGCTTGTCATACTGTCTATTGGGTTTTCCAGCTAAGAATACTGGAGAAGGCTGCCATTCCCTTCTCCAGTGGACCACATTTTGTCAGAACTCTTCACTATGACCCATCTGTCTCTGATGGCCCTGCATGGGATGACTCATAGTTTCATTGAGTTATGAAAGCCTCATCAACATGACAAGTCTCTGATCCTTAAAGGGGATACTAAAAATGATCTATGTTAATTTGTCCCCTACCACATTGTGAATGTGCAGAAAATAACTGTTTTGGAGGAAAACTTAATTTTTTACACTCCTGACTTCTATGAAAAAAAAAAAAAAAGCCTTCTCTCAGCTTTTCCAGAAATGTAGAAATTTCAGTCTAACAAGGATGGCAATGGGCATAAAATAGAAGTTAGAGACAAAGAGGGGGATGATAATGTTTTATGTTGTCATCACAGGTTGTGGTATAATTAAGAATTTGTCTGGTCTTTGTTCTGTGTTCCTGGCTCAGATTAAAAAATCTTTGTAATTGCCTGAATGACAAGAGTGTCCTCTCTGTGCTAATAACCGCTGGTTATGGAGGACCAGTGAATTACTTCAAGCTGGGTCTGTTTCTCATAAATATCAATCATGACTAAAAGATTTGGGCTGTCAGCTTCCAGACTATGAGGGCAGAGAGGAGTGACTGAAAACTGAGTTCAGTCACATGGCCAGTGATTGAAACACTCATGCATACATAATGAAACACCAGTAAAATCTCTGAAACTAAAGCTTAGTAGTGAACACAGTAATATCCTAAAAGGGTGACACACCCTGACCCACAAGGAGAGGACACGGGAGATTTACCCTGGGAAATCTCCCAGATGTCATCTTATGTATATTCATCACAATAAGCCATAATTCTATATATAGAATGCTTAGTGAGTTCTGTAAGTCTTTCTAGTGAATTGTGGAACTTGAAAGAGTTGCACATGTGTGCTTAGTCTCTCAGTTGTGTATGACTCTTTGTGACTTCATGGACTGTAGCTTGTCAGCCTCCTCTGTCCATGGGATTCTCCAGGCAAGAATACCGGAGTGGGTAGATATTCCCTACTCCACAGGCTCTTCCCAACCCAGAGAGCAAACCCAGATATTACAGCTGGATTCTTTACCATCTGAGTCACCCAGGAATCCCAAAACAGTCATGAGAAAAATGAAAGTGTAGTCACTGTTATGTCTGACTCGTAACCACATGGACTGTAGGCTGCCAGGTTCCTCTGTCTATGGGATTCTCCAGGCAAGAATACTGGAGTTGGTTACCACTAACTTCTCCAGGGAATCTTCCTGACCCAGGGATTGAACCCAGGTCTCCCACATTGCATTCAGATTCTTTACCATCTGAGCAGTCAGGGAAGCCTTTAAAAGTGTCATGGGGATCTCTCGAGTTTATAACTAGTTGATCAGAATTATGGGTAAACTTGGGACACCTGAATTGTATATGGTATCAAAATAAGGACAGTCTTATTCAGAACCATAACCTGATTTGCAGTACATGCAGTTGAGGTTGAAAGAGTACAAGCAATAAAAATAAAATAAAATAAAATAAAATAACACAAAGAAAAGGAAACTCCACACTGTTCTCCACAGTGGCTGTAAACCAATACAGTATTGTAAAGTAAAATGAAAAAAAAGAAAAATGTGAATCACTTATTTATCCAGATTAATGGAAACAGGTGAATATAAGGCCAACATTATAAGATTTATTTTACCTAATTGTATATTATTATATAATCATAAACATTAATCCTTAACATCAATGTGAGCAAGTAAAAGCAGCCATTCTAACAGCTAAGGACTCAGATGCAGTGAAATGAATGAAATGAAGAGCCTTTCTTATTCCAAAATGTAGTACTTGAATATAATATCCTAACTTATCAGTGGATAAGTGGGATTTTAAAACCAAAAGAAAACAGAAGGGGAAAGACTAATGATCTTTTCAGGACAATTGGAGAAACAAGGGAATATTTTCTCCAAGGATGGGCAGAATAAAGGACAGAAATGGTAGATACCTAGTAGACGTGAAAGAGACCACGAAGAGATGGAAAGAATAAATGGAAGAACTGTACAAAAAATCTCAATGAACCAGATTAATTCAATGATGTGGTCAACCACCCAGAGCTACATATTCTGGAGAGTGAAGTCAAGGGGACCTTAGGCAGTACTGCTGTTAATAAAGCTAGTGGATGAGATGAAATTTGTGCAGAACTATTCAAAAACTCTAAAGGGTGATGCCATAAAGGTGTTGCATTCCAAATGTCAGCAAATCTGGAAGACCCAGCAGTGGCCACTGAAAAAGATTAATCCTCATCCCAGTCTCCAAGAAGCATAGTACTAAAGGATATGCTAACCATTGGACAATACACTCATCTCCCATACTAGTAAGGCCATCTTTATTTATTTATTTTTTAATGCTGAATTTATTTTTATTCAGATTTTATTTTATTTATTTATGCTTTTTACTTTACAATATTGTATTGGTTTTGCCATACATCAACATGAATCGCCATGGGTGTACACGTGTTCCCAATCCTGAACCCCCTCCCACCTCCCTCCCCCATACCATCCCTCTGAGTCATCCCAGTGCACCAAGCCTCAAGCATCCTGTATCCTGCATCGAACCTAGACTGGTGATTCATTTCTTATATGATACTATACATGTTTCAATGCCATTCTCCCAAATCATCAAACCCTCTCCCTCTCCCACAGAGTCCAAAAGACTGTTCTATACATCTGTGTTTCTTTTGCTGTCTCACATACAGGGTTATCGTTAAAAACTTGCATTAGGCTTCAGCATTATGTGAACCAAGAACTTCCAATATCGAAGCTGGGTTTAGAAAAGGAAGAGGAAGTGCAGATCAAATTGCCAACATTCACTGGATCATAGATAAAGATATGGGGGAATTCCAGAAAACAATTTACCTCTGTTTCTTAGACTACTCTAAAGTATTTAACTGTGGATCATAATAAATTGTGGAAAGCTCTTAAGAGATTGGATACCAGACAATCTCACCTAGGAATGTGTATGCAGGTCAAGAAGCAACACTTAGAACCCTGTATGGAACAACTATTTGGTTCAAGATTGAGAAAGGAGTACAATAGGTCTGTGTGCTGTCACCCAGTCTGATTAGTCTATACACTGAACACATCGTGAGAAATGCCAGGATGGAAGAATTACAAGCTGGAATCATGATAGGCAGGAGAAACATAAAAAACCTCAGATATGCAGATGATACCACTCTAGTGGCAGAAAGCAAAGAGGAACTAAAAAGCCTCTTGATGAAAGTGAAGGAGGAGAGTGAAAGAGCCTACTTAAAGCTAAATATTAAAAAAAAAAAAAGCCAAAATCTAAGATCATGGCATTGGCCACATTTGTTGTTGTTGTTCAGTCACTGATTCATGTCCAATTCTTTGTGACCCCATGGACTGCAGCACGCCAGCCTTCCCTGTCCTTCACCATCTTCAGGAGTTTGCTCAGTCTCATGTCTATTGAGTTGGTGATACCATCCAACGATCTCACCTTCATCATCCCCTTCTCCTCCTGCTTTCAATCTTTCCCAGCATCAGAGTCTTTTCCAGTGAATCAGCTCTTCCAATCAGGTGGCCAAAGTAATGAAGCTTCAGCTTCAGCATCAGTCCTTCCAATGAATAATCACGGTTGATTTCCTTTAGGATTGACGATTTATCTCCTTGCAGTCCAAAGGACTTTCAGGAGTCTTCCAACACCACAGTTCAAAATCATTGATTCTTTGGCACTCAGCCTTCTTTGTGGTCCAGCTCTAACATCCATACATGACTGCTGGGAAAACCATAACTTTGACTATATGGATCTTGGTTGGCAAGGTAATATCTGTTTTTTTAATACACTGTTTGTCATAACTTTTCTTCCAAGGAGCAAGTGTCATTTAATTTCATGGCTTCAATCACTGCCTGCAGTGATTTTGGAGCCCCCAAAGTAAAGTCTGTCACTGTTTCCATTGTTTCCCCATCTCTTTGCCATGAAGTTATGTGACCAGAGGCCATAATCTTAATTTTTTGAAGGCTGAATTTTAAGTCAGCTTGTTAACTTTTCTCTTTCACCTTCATCAAATAGGCTCTTTAGCAATAACAATTTGCTACATGATTCAGGCAAGGAACTCAAACAGTGATTCTGACAATCTAGGAGGGAAGAATGGGAGAGAGGTTCAGGAGAGAGGGGACATGGGTGTACCTATGGCTGATTCTTGTTGATGTATGACAGAAAGCCACAAAATTCAATAAATAAATTATCCTTCAGTGAAAAAAAAATCCGTTTTAAATTTAGGAAAAAAAAATGAGGCCCTTATTTTCTCTTTGCTTTCTGCCATAAGGGTGGTGTCATCTGCATATCTGAAATTATTGGTATTTCTCCCAGCAATCTTGATTCCAGCTTGTGCTTCATCCAGTTTGGCATTTTACATGATGCACTCTACATATAAGTTAAATAAGCAGGGTGACAATATACAGTATTAATATACTCCTTTCCCAATTTGGAACCAACCTGATGTTCTGTGTCAGGTTCTGACTGTTGCTTCTTTTTTTTAAAAAATTTATTTTTACTTTATTCTACATTACAACACTGTATTGGTTTTGCCATACATTGTTGCTTCTTCACCTGTATACAGCTTTCTCAGGTTGCAGGTGAAATGGTCTGGTATTCCCATCTCTTGAAGAATTTTCCACAGTTTGTTGTGATCTACAAAGTTAAAGACTTCAGTATAGTAAATGAAGCAGAAGTAGATGTTTTTCTGGAACTCTCTTGCTTTTTCTATCATCCAGCAGATGTTGGCAATTTGATCTCTGGTTCCTCTGCCTTTTCTAAATACAGCTTGAACATCTGTAAGTTCACAGTTCACGTACTGTTGCAGCCTAGCTTGGATAATTTTGAGCATTATTTTGCTAGTGTGTGAAATGAATGGAATTGTATAGAAGTTTGAACATTCTTTATCAATCTTTTTCTTTGGGTTTGGAATGAAAACTGATCTTTTCCAGTCCTGTGGCCACTGCTGAGTTTTCCAATTTTGCTGGCATATTGAGTGCAGCATTTCACAGCTTCAACTTTTAGGATTTGGAATAGCTCAAATGGAATTCCATTACCATCTACATCTTTGTTTGTAGTGATGCTTCTTAAAGGCCCACTTGACTTCTTGTTTCAGTATAAATGGTTCTAGGTGGGTGATCACACCATTGTGGTTAGCTGATTCATTAATATCTTTTTGGACAGTCCTTCCATGTGTTCTCGACACCTCTTCTTAATGTCTTCTGGTTCTTTTAGGTCCATACAGTTTCTGTCACTTACTGTATACATCTTTGCATGAAATGTTTCCTTGGTAGCTCTAATTTTCTTGAGGAGATCTCTAGTCTTTCCCATTCCACAGTTTTCCTCTATTTCTTTGCATTGCTCATTTAAGAAGGCTTTCTTATCTCTCCTTGCTATTTTTTGGAACTCTGCATCAAGACAGGTATATCTTTCCTTTTCTCCTTTGCCTTTTCTAAGCTATATGTAAGGCCTCCTCAGACACCCATTTTGCCTTTTTACATTTCTTTTTCTTGGGAATGGTTTTGATCACAAACCCCTGTACAATATTATGAACCTCTGTCCATAGCTCTTCAAGCATTCTATCACATCTAATCCCTTGAATCTATTCATCACTTTCATTGTATAATCATAAGGGATTTGATTTAGGTCATACCTGAATGATATAGTGGTTTTCCCTACTTTATTCAATTTAAGTCTGAATTTTGAAATAAGGAGTTCATATTCTTAGCGACATTCAGCTCCCAATGTTGTTTTTGATGACTGTATAGAGCTTCTCCATCTTCAGCTTCAAAGAATATAATCAACCTGATTTTGGGATTACCATCTGGACATGTCAATGTGTAGAGTTTTCTCCTGTGTTGTTGGAAGAGGTCGTTTGCTATGACCAGTGCATTCTTTTGCAAAACTCTACTACCATTCTCCCTGTTTTGTTTTGTATTTCAAGGCCAAACTTGCCTGTTACTCCAGCTATCTCTTGACTTCCTACTTTTGCATTCCAGTCTCTTCTGATTAAAAGGGCATCTTTTTTTGGTGTTAGTTCTAGAAGATCTTGTAGGTCTTCATAGAACCATACGACTTCAGCTTCTTTGGTGTTAGTGTCTGGAGCATAGACTAAGGTTACTGTGATACTGAATGATTTGCCTTGAAACCAACAGATATCATTCTGTCATTTTTAAGACTGCACCCAAATACTGAACTTCAGGCTCTTTTCTTGACTATGAGGGCTACTCCATTTCTTCTAAGGGATTCTTGCCCACAGAAGTATATATAATGGTCATCTGACTTAAACTCTCCCATTCCAGTCCATTTTAGTTCACTGATTCCTACAATATTCATGGTCTCTCTTACTATCTTCTATTTAACCACTGACAATTTACATTGATTCATGGACCTAATATTCCAGGTTCCTATGCAATATTATTCTTTACAGCATCTGAATTTACTTTCATCACCAGACATATCCACAACTAGGTGTCATTTTCACTTTAGCTCAGCCTCTTCATTCCTTCTGAAGCTATTTCTCCTCTCTTGAAGTAGGTCACCATTAACTCGAGTATAGAGCACTGAGCAGTGGACCCAAAAATTGGAGAACAATTAAACCAAATAAGTTCTCACACTTTTGCAAAAGTTCTAGGGCACACAACAGATTTCCCAACCTGGGGATCTGACAAAAGGACTGAATCCCTCCTCCCGGGAATTTGGCTTTGAAGGCCAGTGGGATTTAAGTACAGAACTTCCATGGGACTGGGAAAACAGAGTCTTGGAGGGCACAAACAAAGCTTTGTGCTCACCAGGACCCAAGAAAAAATGAACTGTGGCCCCACAAGAGATTGAGCTAGACTGAGCCAGGAATCTCTGGTGGAGGTGTGGGTTCACAGTGGGCTGCCTAGAGGTCAGGAACACTGACTACAACAGTTTTGGGAGCCATAGCTTGCTAGCCTACAACCTTTTGGCCTCAGACCAAATTATATGGAGAGAACACAGTCTCACCCATATGCAGAAAAATGAATTAAAGATTTACTGAGCATGGCCCCGCCCATCATAGCTAGACCAGTTTTCCCACTGCCAGTCCCTCTCATCAGGAAGCTTCCAGAAACCTCTTTTCCTCATCCATCAGAGGGAAGACAGAATGAAAACCACAATCACAGAAAACTACCCAAAAGGATCACATGAATCAAGGCCTTGTCCAACTCAGTAATACTATGAGCCATGCCATGTAGTACCACCCAAAAAGGGTGTATAATGATGGAGACTTCTGACAAAATGTCCTCTGGAGAAGGGAAGGACAAACCACTTCAGCATTCTTGCTTTGAGAATCTCATGAACAGTATGAAAAGGCCAAAAAAAAAAAAAAAAAACCGAAAAGATATGACACTTAAAGATGAACTCCCTAGGTCAGTAGGTGCCCAACATGTTAGTGGAGAAGAGTGGAGAAATAGCTCCAGTTACACTACTTCATGGTAAATAGAGGGGGAAAGATGGAAGTACTGACAGATCTTCTTGTCTGTTGGTCTTCTAAAATCACTGTGGATGGTGAATGTGGTCATTATATCAGAGGATGATTGCTTTTTGGCAAGAAAGCTGTGACAAACCTAGACACTGTGTTGAAAAGCAGAGACATTACTCTGCCAACAGAGGTCCATATAATCAAGGCTATGGTCTTCCCAGTGGTCACATATGGTTGTGAAAGCTGGACCATAAAGAATGTGCAGCACCAAAGAATTTATGCCTTCGAACTGTGGTGCTGGAGAAGACTCTTTAGAGTACTTTGGACAGCAAGGAGATCAAACCAGTTAATCCGAGGGAAATCAACCCTGAACACAGATTGGAAGGACTGATACTCATTGGAAGCTGAAACTCTAGTATTTTGGTCATATGATACAAAGAACTGACTCATTGAAAAAGCCCCTGGTGCTGGGAAAGATTGAGGGCAGCACAAGAGGGCATCAAAAGATGAAATGGCTGGATGGCATCACCAATGCAATGGACATGAACTGAGACAGACTCTGAGATGTGGTGAGAGCCAATGAGGCTTGGTCTGCTGTGGTCCATGGGATTGCAAAGAGTCGGACTCGACTGGCTAGTAGACTGCATGACAGCAACAAAGTAGATTTTAGCTTAATTTTCATGGGACTCCTGAAGAGAGTCAATGGGACTTAATGATACTGGGACAGTGAATCCCTCCCCTTTTGAGACAAGTTTTTGTGGGTTACTATGACTGTATTGTACCAGACACCAAGGAGCTGAGAGAACTATCAGACCTGGATTTTATCTAACACCCCAGTTCATTGTCTCTGAACATGGAGGAATATATGTAGTTCCTTGTAAACCTAAGGATGCTCTATGTAATTTTGAAATAAATTTTTATTCATTCCTCCAAAGGGCTTACCTTTTGGAGGAAAAGTATTTTGCTAAAATTCTTTTTTCATTGATTTTTAAAGATTTATTTAGTTTTTACTGTGCTAGGTCTTCATTGCTTTGTGTGAGGTTCCTCTAGTTGTGAAGAGTGGGGTGGGGTACACTAGGTGTGACATATGGGCTTCTCATTGCAGTAGCTTCTCTTGTTGTGGAGCATAGGCTCTAAGTGCGTGGGCTTCAGTAGTTGCAGTGTATGGGTTCAGCAGTTGTAGTGCACGGGCTTAGTTGCCACACAGTATATGGGATCTTCCTGGAACAGGTTTTGAACCCGTATGCCCTGCATTGGCAGGCAGATTCATAATCTACCTATATCTCCAAGGAAATCCTCAATGATTGTTCTTAACAGATTTTTAGCCCTTGTGGTAAGTTGGAAAATAGCACTCATTCCTTCCCTCAAGATATCCATGTCTTTGACTCTGAAATATATAAATGTAACTTCAAATGGAAAAAAGAAAAAGAATGTTCATGCAGACAAAAATAAGTATCTCAAGATTGTATGAACCTGGACCTACGTTAGACCCTAAATCTAATGACTAATATACTTATAGAAGAAGATCAAAGATAGAGATATATGTGAGAGATGATCCTGTAATGACTCATGTGAAAATGGTGAGAGAAACGGAAATATTCTGCAACATACTAAACAATGCTAGAAGCCACCAGAAGCTTTGAGAAGTGAGGAAGTATTCTCCTTAAAACTTCAGTGGTACTGTGGTCATGCTGATATCTTGATTACATATTTCAGAACTAAGAAAGAAGAGATGTGTGTTGTTTTATCTAACCCAGGTTATAGTAACTATTTATGGCAGTCCTAAGACACTGATACTAGGGAAGATTTTAATTTCAGATGATGCACTGGTTTCAATGTGGATGATAAATTGTAAGTAAATAAATGAATGGAGACACGTCGCACCTGAGGTCATGGGTGGCAGCTGGGAGGAGCCACCTCACGCCCGAGGCCAGTGCCAGCGGCCAGGAGGAGCAACACGAGGAGTGGGGGCTGCGCAGGTACAGGAGGGCCTAGAGGAGCTATCTCGCTTTGAAGGTCAGGAACAGCAGCGGTAAGGAGATATCCCTCGTCCAAGGTAAGAAGCAGCGGCTGTGCTTTGCTGGAGCAGCCATGAAAAAGAAATGCAAAAAAGCAAAATGGCTGTCTGGGGAGGCCTTACAAATAGCTGTGAAAAGAAGAGAGGTGAAAAGCAAAGGAGGAAAGGAAAGATACAAGCATCTGAATGTTGAGTTTGAAAGATAGCAAGAAGAGATAACAAAGCCTTCTTCAGTGATCAATGCAAAGAAATAGAGGAAAACAACAGAATGGGAAAGACTAGAGATCTCTTCAAGAAAATTAGAGATACTAAGGGAACATTTCATGCAAAGATGGGCTCGATAAAGGACAGAAATGGTCTGGACCTAACAAAAGCAGAAGATATTAAGAAGAGGTGGCAAGAATACACAGAAGAACTGTACAGGAAAGATCTTTACAACCCAGATAATCATGATGATGTGATCATTAATCTAGAGCCAGACATCTTGGAATGTGAAGTCAAGTGGGCCTTGGAAAGCATCACTATGAAAAAAGCTAGTGGAGGTGATGGAATTCCAGTTGAGTTGTTTCAAATCCTGAAAGATGGTGCTGTGAAAGTGCTGCACTCAATATGCCAGCAAATGTGGAAAACTCAGCAGTGGCCACAGGACTGGAAAAGGTCAGTTTTCATTCCAATCCCAAAGAAAGGTAATGCCAAAGAATGCTCAAACTACCACACAATTGCACTCATCTCACATGCTGGTAAAGTAATGCTCAAAATTCTCCAAGCCAGGCTTCAGCAATACGTGAACTGTCAACTCCCTGGTATTCAAGCTGGTTTCAGAAAAGACAGAGGAACTAGAGATCAAATTGCCAACATTCGCTGGATCATGGAAAAAGCAAGAGAGTTCCAGCAAAACATCTATTTCTGCTTTATTGACTATGCCAAAGCTTTTGACTGTGTGGATCACAATAAACTGTTAAAGAGATGAGAACACCAGACCACTTGACCTGCCTCTTGGGAAATCTGTATGCAGGTCAGGAAGCAACAGTTAGAACTGGACATGGAACAACAGACTGGCTTCAAATAGGAAAAGGAGGACGTCAATGTTGTATATTGTCACCCTGCTTATTTAACTTCTATGCAGAGTACATCATGAGAAACGCTGGACTGGAAGAAACACAAGCTGGAATCAAGATTGCTGGGAGAAATATCAATAACCTCAGATACACAGATGACACCACCCTTCTGGCAGAAAGTGAAGAGAAGCTAAAAATCCTCTTGATGAAAGTGTAAGAGGAGAGCAAAAAGTTGGCCTAAAAGTCAACATTCAGAAAACGGAGATCATGGCATCCGGTCTCATCACTTCATGGGAAATAGATGGGGAAACAGTGGAAACAGTGTCAGACTTGATTTTTGGGGCTCCACAATCACTGCAGATGGTGACTTGCAGACATGAAATTAAAAGACGCTTACTTCCTGGAAGAAAAGTTATGACCAACGTAGATAGTATATTCAAAAGCAGAGATATTACTTTGCCGACTAAGGTCCGTTTAGTCAAGGCTATAGATTTTCCTGTGGTCATATATGGATGTGAGAGTTGGACTAAGAAGGCTGAGCGCTGAAGAATTTATGCTTTTGAACTGTGGTGCTGGAGAAGACTCTTGAGAGTCCCTTGGACTGCAAGGAGATCCAACCAGTCCATTCTGAAGATCAACCCTGGGATTCCTTTGGAAGGAATGATGCTAAAGCTGAAACTCCAGTACTTTGGCCACCTCATGCGAAGAGTTGACTCATTGGAAAGACTCTGATGCTGGGAGGGGTTAGGGGGCAAGAGGAGAAGGGGACGACCGAGGATGAGATGGCTGGATGGCATCACTGACTCGATGGATGTGAGTCTGAGTGAACTCCGGGAGTTGGTGATGGACAGGGAGGCCTGGTGTGCTGTGAATCATGGGGTCGCAAAGAGTCGGACATGACTGAGCAACTGAACTGAACTGAACTGAAGGCCATGAGAAACCTTGAGTTTTATAAGACATTTAAAATATTTGAGAAGGTGTAAACATGGTCTCAGTTGTCACAGGAGTTGTACATATAGAAAACTCAGGACTCTCTGGAAGAATGCCTATGGCCTGGATGAAGTGCGAACCTGTGTTCCTAATGTAAATGAGTAAGCCAAGAATGGCCATAGTAGATAACTTATGATTAAAAGGATGATAGAAAATGTTCTAATTCCTTTCTTTTATATGTAACTCTACAGTTTCCCAGCACCACATCTGAAATGGACTGTCTTTTATCCACTGTATATTGTTGACTGTTTGGCAAAGATAATGTGCCCATAGGTGCATAGGTTAATTGCTAGGCTGCCTATCTTGTTTCATTGATTTATATTTTCTATTTTTGTGCCAGTATCATACTGTCCTAATGATGATAGCTTCATGATATAGTCTGAAGTCAGGCAGATTGACCCCTCCAGCTCTGTTTTTCTTTATCAATATCACTTTGGCTATTAAGGGACTTTCATGTTTCCATATTAATTGAAAACAATTACTGTGAAAAATTATGATTGATTATTAGAATTAATATTTAATAATTAATTAATAAGTATAGAATTAATAACTAATAATTATTGTGAAAAATAATGTGAAAATGCCATTGGTAGGTAATTTGATAGGATTTTGTTGAGTCTGTAGATTGCTTTGGGTAATATAGTCATTTCCATAATATGTATTTTTTTGCTTTATTTTTTTAAGTTTACTGAAATATAGTTGATTTACCATGCTGTGTGTGTATTTCAGATTAGAATACTGGAATGGGTTGCCATGCCCTCCTCCAGGGAATTTTCTGGATCCAGGGATCAAATGCACATCTCTTATGTCTCCTGTATTGGCACATAGATTCTTTACCACTAATGCCACGTGGGAAGCCCATTTATGCATATATTTGTGTATATATATACATACACACATATATATGCTTATATATATATATATATATATATGAATTTAGGTTTACAAATATTCTTTATTAGATTCTTTTCCATTTCATTTTTTTAATAGAGGATGACTACTTATCAATGTTGTGTTGGTTTCTGCCATACAACAATGTGAATCAGCCATAAATATACATAGGTTCTCTCACTCTTGAAATATCCTATCACCCCCAACACATCCCACCTCTCTAGGATGTCACAGAGCCCTGGGTTGAGCTCCCAGTGTTATACAGCAACTGTCCACTAGCTATCTATTTTACATATGGTATGACCTAAATCAAATCCTTTATGATTATACAGTGGAAGTGAGAAATAGATTTAAGGGACTAGATCTGATAGACAGAGTGCCTGATGAACTATGGAATGAGGCTCGTGACATTGTACAGGTGAGAGGGATCAAGACCTTCCTATGGAAAAGAAATGCAAAAATGCAAAATGGCTGTCTGGGGGAGGCCTTACAAATAGCTGTGCAAAGAAGGGAAGTGAAAAGCAGAGGAGAAAAAAAAATAGATATAAGCACCTGAATGCAGTGTTCCAAGTATAGCATGGAGAGCTAAGAAAGCCTTCCTCAGTGATCAGTGCAACAAAATAGAGGAAACAGCAGAATGGGAAAGACTAGAGATCTCTTCAAGAAAATTTAGAGATACGAAAGGAACATTTTATGCAAAGATAGGCTCAATAAAGGAAAGAAATGGTCTGGACCTAACAAAAGCAGAAGCTATTAAGAACAGGTGGGAAGAATACACAAAACAACTGTACAAAAAATTTTCACAACCAAGATAATCATGATGGTGTGATCACTCACCTAGAGCCAGACATCCTGTAATGTCAAGTCAAGTGGGCCTTAGAAAGCATCACTATGAACAAAGGTAGTGGAGGTGATGGAATTCCAGTTGAGCTATTTCAGACCCTGAAAGATGATGCTGTGAAAGTGCTGCACTCAATATGCCAGCCAATTTGGAAAACTCAGCAGTGGCCATAGGACTGGAAAACGTCAGTTTTCATTCCAATCCCAAAGAAAGGTAATGCCAAAGAATGCTAAAACTACCACAAATTGCACCCATCTCTCACACTAGTAAAGAAATGCTCAAAATTCTCCAAGCCAGACTTCAGCAATACCTGAACTGTGAACTCCCTGATGTTCAAGCTTGTTTTAGAAAAGGCAGAGGAACCAGAGATCAAATTGCTAACATCCACTGAATCACTGAAAAAATAAGAGAGTTTGAAAAACTATTTTCTGTTTTATTGACTATGCCAAAGCCTTTGACTGTGTGGATCACAATAAACTGTGAAAAATTCTGAAAGAGATGGGAATACCAGACCACCTAACCTATATACAGGTCAGGAAGCAACAGTTAGAACTGGACATGGAACAACAGACTAGTTCCAAATAGGAAAAGGAGTATGTCAAAGCTGTATATTCTCACCATGCTATTTAACTGATATGTAGAGTACATCATGAGAAACGCTGGACTAGAAGAAGCACAAACTGGAATCAAGATTGCTGAGAGAAATAACAATAACCTCAGATATGCAGATGACACCTCCCTTATGGCAGAAAGTGAAGAAGAACTAAAAGCCTCTTGATGAGAGTGTAAGAGGAGAGTGAAAAAGTTGGCTTAAAGCTCAACATTCAGAAAACGAAGATCATGATATCTAGTCCCATCAGTTCAGTTCAGTTCAGTCACTCAGTCGTGTCCAATTCTTTGCGATCCCATGAATCACAGCACGCCAGGCCTCCCTGTCCATCATCTTCCGGAGTTCACTCAGACTCATGTTCATTGAGTCCGTGATGCCATCCAGTCATCTCATCCTCTGTCGTCCCTTTCTCCTCCTGCCCTCAATCCTTCCCAGCATCAGACTCTTTTCCAGTGAGTCAACTCTTCTCATGAGGTGGCCAAAGTACTGGAGTTTCAGCTATAGCATCATTCCTTCCAAAGAAATCCCAAGGCTGATCTCCTTCAGAATGGACTGGTTGTATCTCCTTGCAGTCCAAGGGACTCTCAAGAGTCTTCTCCAACACCAGAGTTCAAAAGCATCAATTCTTTGGTGCTCAGCCTTCTTCACAGTCCAACTCTCACATCCATACATGACCACTGGAAAAAACCATAGCCTTGACTAGACGGACATTAGTCAGCAAAGTAATGTCTCTGCTTTTTTTTTTTTTTTTTTTTATTTTATTTTACTTTACAATACTGTATTGGTTTTACCATACATTGACATGAATCTGCCACGGGTGTATAGGAGCTCCCAATCCTGAACCCCCCCACCCACCTCCCACCCCATATCATCTCTCTGGATCATCCCCGTGCACCAGCCCCAAGCATCCTGTATCCTGTATCGGACACAGACTGGCACTTCGTTTCTTACATGATTGTATACATGTTTCAGTGCCATTCTCCCAAATCATCCCACCCTCTCCCCTCTCCCTCAGAGTCCAAAAGTCCGTTGTATACATCTGTGTCTCTTTTACTGTCTCGCATACAGCATCATCATTATGATCTTTCTAAATTCCATATATATGTGTCAGTATATTGTATTGGTGTTTTTCTTTCTGGCTTACTGCACTCTGTATAATCGGCTGTCTCTGCTTTTGAATATAATACTTTTCTTACAAGGCACAAGCATCTTTTAATTTCATGACTGCAGTCACCATCTGCAGTGATTTTGGAGCCCTCCAAAATAAAATCTGACACTGTTTCCACTGTTTCCCCATCTATTTCCCATGAAGTGATGGGACAAGATGCCATGATCTTCGTTTTCTGTATGTTGAGCTTTAAGCCAACTTTTTCACTTTCTTCTTTCATTTTCTTCAAGGGGCTTTTTAGCTCCTCTTCACTTTCTGCTATAAGGGTAGTGTCACCTGCATATCTGAAGTTATTGATATTTCTCCCAGCAATCTTGATTCCAGCTTGTGTTTCTTCCAGTCCAGCATTTCTCATGATGTACTCTGCATAGAAGTTAAATAAGCAGGGTGACAATATACAGCATTGACGACTCCTTTTCCTATTTGCAACCAGACTGTTGTTTCATGTCCAGTTCTAACTGTTGCTTTCTGACCTGCATATAGGTTTCTCAAGAGGCAGGTTAGGTGGTCTGGTATTCCCATCTCTTGCAGAATTTTCCACACTTCATTGTGATCCACACAGTCAAAGGCTTTGGCATAGTCAATAAAGCAGTAATAGATGTTTCTCTGGAACTCTCTTGCTTTTTCCATGATCCAGCGAATGTTGGCAATTTGATCTCTAGTTCCTCTGCCTTTTCTGAAACCAGCTTGAATACCAGGGAGTTGACAGTTCACGTATTGCTGAAGCTTGGCTTGGAGAATTTTGAGCATTACTTTACCAGCATGTGAGACGAGTGCAATTGTGCAGTAGTTTGAGCATTCTTTGGTATTGCCTTTCTTTGGGATTGGAATGAAACTGACCTTTTCCAGTCCTGTGGCCAGTGCTGAGTTTTCCAAATTTGCCAGTATATTGAGTGCAGCACTTTTACAGCATCGTTTTTCAGGATTTGAAACAGCTCCATGGGAATTCCATCACCTCCACTAGCTTTGTTCATAGTGATGCTTCCTAAGGTCCACTTCACTTCACTTTCCAGGATATCTGGCTCTAGATTAGTGATCACATCATCTTGATTATCTGGGTCATGGTGATCTTTTCTGTACAGTTGTTCCATGTATTCTTACCATCTCTTCTTAATATCTTCTGCTTCTGTTAGGTCCATACCATTTCTGTCCTTTATCGAGCCCATCTTCGCATGAAATGTTCCATTGGTATCTCGAATTTTCTTGAAGAGATTTCTAGTCTTTCCCATTCTGTTGTTTTCCTCTATTTCTTTGCATTGATAACTGAAGAAGGCTTTGTTATCTCTTCTTGCTATTCTCTGGAACTCTGCATTCAGATGCTTGTATCTTTCCTTTCCTCCTTTGCTTTTCACCTCTCTTCTTTTCACAGCTATTTGTAAGGCCTCCCCAGACAGCCATTTTGCTTTTTTGCATTTCTTTTCCATGGGGATGGTCTTGATCTCTGTATCCTGTACAATGTCATGAACTTCATTCCATAGTTCATCAGGCACTCTATCTATCAAATCTAGGCCCTTAAATCTATTTCTCACTTCCATTGTATAATCATAAGGGATTTGATTTAGGTCACACCTGAATGATCTAGCGGTTTTCCTTAGTTTCTTCTATTTGAGTCTGAATTTGATAATAAGAAGTTCATGATCTGAGCCACAGTCAGCTCCTGGCCTTGTTTTTGTTGACTGTATAGAACTTCTTCATCTTTGGCTGCAAAGAATATAATTAATCTGATTTCGGTGTTGGCCATCTGGTGATTTCCATGTGTAGAGTCTTCTCTTGTGTTGTTGGAAGAGGGTGTTTGGTATGACCAGTGCATTTTCTTGGCAAAGCTCTATTAGCCTTTGCCCTGCTTCATTCCACATTCCAAGGCCAAATTTGCCTTTTACTCCAGGTGTTTCTTGACTTCCTACTTTAGCATTCCAGTCACCTATAATGAAAAAGACATCTTCTTTGGGTGTTATTTCTAAAATGTCTTGTAGGTCTTTATAAAACCATTCAACCTCAGCTTCCTCAGCATTACTGTTTGGGGCATAGACTTGAATAACTGTGATATTGTATGGTTTGCCTTGGAGATGAACAGAGATCATTCTGTTGTTTTTGAGATTGCATCCAAGTACTGCATTTCGGACTCTTTTGTTGACCATGACGGCTACTCCATTTCTTCTGAGTGATTCCTGCCCACAATAGTAGATATAATGGTCATCTGAGTTAAATTCACCAATTCCAGTCCATCTTAGTTTGCTGATTCCTAGAATGTCAACGTTCACCCTTGCCATCTCTTTTTGACCATTTCCAATTTGCCTTGACTCATGGACCTGACATTCCAGGTTCCTATGCAATATTGCTCTTTAAAGCATTGGATCTTGCTTCTGTCACAAGGCACATCCACAGCTGGTATTGTTTTTGCTTTGGCTTCATCCCTTCATTCTTTCTGGTGTTATTTCTCCACTGAACTCCAGTAGTATATTGCGCACCTAATGACCTAGGAGTTTCTCTTTTGGTATCCTATCGTTTTGCCTTTTCATACTGTTCATAGGTTTCTCTGATCCCATCCCTTCATGGCAAATAGTTGAGGAAAGAGTGGAAACAGTGTCAGACTTTATTTTTTGAGGGAGGGTCTCAAAATCACAGCAGATGGTGATTACAGCCACATCGAGGAAACCAGAATTGAAAGAGACACATGTACCCCAATGTTCATAGCAGCACTGTTTATAATAGCCAGGACATGGAATCAACCTAGATGTCCATCAGCAGATGAATAGATAAGAAAGCTGTGATACATATACACAATGGAGCATTACTCAGCCATTAAAAATAATAAATTTGAATCAGTTCTAATGAGATGGGTGAAACTGGAGCTGATTATACAGAGTGAAGTAAGCCAGAAAGAAAAACACCAATACAATATACTGACACATATATATGGAATTTAGAAAAATAGTAATGATGACCCTGTATGTGAGACAAAAAACAGACACAGATGTATAGAACAGACTTTAGGCCTCTGAGGGAGAGGGAGAGGGTGGGATGATTTGGGAGAATGGCACTGAAACATGTATACAATCATGTAAGAAACGAAGTGCCAGTCTGTGTCCGATACAGGATACAGGATGCTTGGGGCTGGTGCACGGGGATGATCCAGAGAGATGATATGGGGTGGGAGGTGGGAGAGGGATGCAGGATTGGGAGCTTGTATACACCCGTGGCGGATTCATGTCAATGTATGGCAAAACCAATACAGTATTGTAAAGTAGAATAAAGTAAAAATTAAAAAAAAAAAAACCCTTGGAAAAGATAAGTTTTTGGTTATGAGAAAGAAAGGGTCGTAAACTGTCAGCAGATCTCATGGCCAGAAGATGATGTAAAGCCCTTAAGACCTTTTTTATGTAAAGCACCTGATTTTGATAAAGGTCAGGACTTTTGACCCCCCCGTGACTCTGTATTCATCCCTATGTGTAACAAAAGGTATATAAGCAAACTTAAAAAAAAATCGGATCAGTTTCTGAAAAAAACCAAAAACAGAAACAGAAATAAACAAATGGTATCTAATTAAACTTAGAACTTTTGCACAGTAAAAATAAATCATAAACAATATAAAAAACAACCTTTAGAAAGGGATACAATTTATTTGCAGATGAAGCAACTGAAAAAGATTAATCTCTCAAACAAACAAGCACTTCACGCACCTTTATTAAAAAAAAATGAAGAAACTAATCAAAAAATGGGCAGATGACCTAAACAGACATTTCTCCAGTTAAGATGTACAGATGGCCAGAAAATATATTAAAAGATTTTCAACATCACTCATTATTAGATAAATTCAAATCAAAACTACAATAAGGTATCGCTTCACTCTGGTTGGAATTAGTCAGTTCAGTTGCTCAGTCGTGTCTTACTCTCTGTGAACCCTTGGACTGCAGCATGCAAGGCCTCCCTGTCCATCACTAACTTCCAGAGTTTACTCAAACTCATGTCCATTGAGTTGGTGATGCCATCCAACCATCTTATCCTCTGGCATACCCTTCTTGTCTTGCCTTCAATCTTTCCAAGTATCAGGGTCTTTTCCAGTGAGTCAGCACTTTGCATCAGGTGGCCAAAGTATAGGAGTTTCAGCTTGAACATCAGTCCTTCTAATGAATATTCAGGACTGATTTCCTTTAGGATGGACTGGTTGGGTCTCCTAGCAGTTCAAGGGACTCTCAAGAGTCTTCTCCAACACCACAGTTCAAAAGCATCAGTTCTTTGGCCCTCAGCTTTCCTTATAGTCCAACTCTCATATCCATACATGACTACTGGAAAAACGATAGCCTTGACTAGACGGGCATTTGTTGGCAAAGTAATGTCTCTGCTTAGGAGTAAGCATCTTTTAATTTCATGGCTACAGTTACCATACGCAGTGATTTTGGAGCCCCCCAAAATAAAGCCTGACACTGTTTCCACTCTTTCCCCATTATTTACCATGAAGTAATGGGACCAGATGCCATGATCTTTGTTTTCTGAATGTTGAACTTGAAGCCAACTCTTCCCCCCTCCTCCTTCACTTTCATCAAGAGGTTCTTTTTCATTTTCTGCCACAAGAGTGGTGTCATCTGCATATCTGAGGTTATTGATATTTCTCCCAGCAATCCTGATTCCAGCTTGGGCTTCCTCCAGCTCAGCATTTCTCATGATGTACTCTGCATATAAGTTAAATAAGCAGGGAGACAATATATAGTCTTGATGCACTCCTTTTCCTGTTCAGAACCAGTCTGTTCCATGTCCAGTTCTAACTGTTGCTTCCTGACATGCATACAGATTTCTCAAGAGGCAAGTCAGGTGGTCTGGTATTTCCATCTCTTTCAGAATTTCCCACAGTTTATTGTGATCCACACAAAGGCTTTGGCATAGTCAATAAAGCAGAAATGGATGTTTTTCTGAACTCTCTTTCTTTTTGATGATCCAGCGGATGTTGGCAATTTGATCTCTGTTTCCTCTGCCTTATCTAAAACTGGTTAGAATGGCCATCATTGAAAAAATCTACAAATAATTTGTGCTTGAGAGGATGTGGAGGAAAAGGAACCCTCATGCACTGTTGGTGGAAATGCAAACACAGCAGTCTTACTACTGAGTGATACCCTGAGAAAACCATAATTCAACCACATATATACCTCAGTGTTCATTGCATCTATTTACCATTGCCAGACCCGCAAATCAATCTAGATGTCCATCGACAGATGAATAGTTAAGTTGTGGTACATACATACAATGGAATATTAAGCATAAAAATGAACAAATTTGAGTCAACTAAAATGAGGTGGATGAACCTAGAGCCTGTTATACAGGGTGAAGTAAGTCAGAAAGAAAAACAATATACATATTGGTGCATATATATGGAACCTAGAAAAATGTTACTGATGAACTTATTGCAGGGCAGCAATAGAGGCACAGACACAGAGAACAGGCTTGTGGTCCAGCAGGGGAAGGAGAGTGTAAGATGAATGGAGAGAGTAGCATTGAAACATACACATTAATATATGCAAAATAGATAGCTAGTGGGAATTTGCTGTCCCACAGAGAGTTCAACCCAGTGCTCTGTGACAACCTAGGCCAGTGGTGTGGGGGAATGCAATGAAGTTCAGGAGGGAGGCAATATATGTGTACTTATGACTGATTCACACTCTTGTACAACAGAAAGCAACACAACATTGTAAAGCAATTTTCCTTCAGTTAAAAATACACTTTAAATAAAGGATAATAAGTAGTAAATGCACCAGGACATACACAAAATTAGCCACTTTGGTGAAATATAACAATTCCTTAAAAATCACATACCACAAAATTCACCCAGCATGAAAAAGATAATCTGACAGGCCCACGTTT
The DNA here is from genome assembly GCA_917880005.1 of Nanger dama. Lineage (NCBI taxonomy): Eukaryota > Metazoa > Chordata > Mammalia > Artiodactyla > Bovidae > Nanger > Nanger dama. Next base: position 781,671 of record CAKJTW010000044.1, on the reverse strand, counting down.
AATTTAAAATGTTAAATAGATAGTTATGAGCCATATGAAAAGGAAATCTCTAGATACTGGTGATGCCATTGAGAAAAATTCTACCAAATATTTTAAATAAAATAAAAACAATTCTATACATTTTCTTCCATAAAATTGAAGAGTAAGGAACTTTCTCTAAGTTATTTTTAGAGTTTCTGGTATCAAATCCAGATAAAAGTAATAGTACAAAAGAGAAAATTATAGCCCAATATCTCTATAAATATTCACATGAAAAATCCCTATCCAAATATTGGCAAGTAAATTCAGAAATATATAACAATAATTATTCACTACAAACTTATATGCATAGTCTGCATGAAAAGGATTTATTTTCAAAGATATGTTGAAGATGAACCAATCTATTTTTACAGGTCCAGTGAGGAAAGGCATATATCATCTGGAAAGAAGCTTATGTGACCTGACATCCTAGTCAGTTATCTTTCCTCCCATCTTTCCACTTGTAATTTACAATATTTCCCAACTAGAGACAAAACTTCCCATAACAGAGCTTCTTCCTGCATAGGGGGAAGGTGTCTTTTCTTTTCCTACAATTCTTTTTTGTTTTTCCTATATCTGGAAGGCAATTACACATGTGTTGAAAGGGAGAGCTCTGTTTAGATGTTGGTACCTGTGTGGTGTGCGTTATGGTCTCATACAATGAAAACTGTCCCACCTTCACATCAGGACTGTCCTCTTGCAAGGTGATGCTATTTACTGTATTCATCTACCATACTTCTATTGTCAACCCAGGCATCTTTCCTGAGACATACACATTCAGGTACCTGCTGGACATGTCCCCTCCTTCTATCCACATCTGTCTCATTCTAAATAGTCTCAGGAAGTGGTGGATCCATATCCCAGCTACACAATACTGCTCAATCCCAGCCACCCTGAGACAGAATCCCACTGGTCTTGGTATTCACCACCTCCCTTCAACTTTCATTAGTATTTACAAAACTACTGAGCATACCACCCATTGCAGTAATCTCACATGCTGACAAAATAATGCTCAAAATTATCCAAGTCAATCTTCAACAGGACATGAAGCATGAACTTCCATATGTTAAAGTTGCATTTAGAAAAGGCAGAGGAACCAAAGATCAAATTGCCAACATCCACTGGATCATTGAAAAAGCAAAAGAGTTCCAGAAATATGTCTACTTCTGCTTTACTGACTATACAACAGCCTTTTACTGTGTGGCTCACAACAAATTGGAAAATTCTTAAAGACATGAAAATACCAGATTACCTTACTGCCTCCTGAGAAATCTGTATGTAGGTCAGGACGCAACAGTTACAACTGAACATGGAACAACAAACTGGTTCCTAATCAGGAAAGGAGTACATCAAGGCTGTATATTATCACACACTTATTTAACTTATATGCAGAGTCCATCATGAGAAATGATGCACTCAATGAAGCACAAGCTGGAATCAGAATTGTTGGGAGAAATATCAATAACCTCAGATATGCAGATGACACCACCCATATGGCAGAAATTGAAGAAGAACTAAAGAGCCTCTTGATGAAGGTGAAAGAGAAGAATGAAAATGTTGGCTTAAAACTCAACATCAGAATACTGAGATAATGGAATCTGGTCCCATCACTTCATGGCAAATAGAGGGGGAAGCAATGGAAACAGTGTCAGACTTTATTCTGGGGGCTCCAAAATAACTGCAGATGGTAACTGCAGCCATGAAATTAAAAGATGCTTACTTGTTGGAAGGAAAGTTATGACCAACCTAGAAAGCATATTAAAAAGCAGAGACATTGCCAACAAAGGTCCATCTAGCAAGGCTATGGTTTTCCTGTGGTCATGTATGGATGTGAGAGTTGGACTGAAGGAAAGCTGAGTGCCGAAGAGTTGATGCTTTTGAACTGTGGTGTTTGAGAAGATTCTTGAATCCATTGGACTGCAAGGAGATTCAACCAGTCCACCCTAAAGGAAATCAGTCCTGAATTTTCATTGGAAGGAATGATGTTGAAGCTGAAACTCCAAGATTTTGGCCACATGATGTGAAGAATTTACTCATTTGAAAAGACCATGATTCTGGGAAAGATTGAGGGCAGGAGGAGAAGGGTATGCCAGAGGATGAGATGGTTGGATGGCATCACCAACTTAATGGACATGAGTTTGGGTGAACTCTGGAAGTTGGTGATGGACAGGGAGGCCTGTCATGCTGCAGTCCATGGGGTTGCAAAGAGTCAGACACGACTGAGTGACTGAACTGAACTGAATTGACTGTATACTGGTTCTGTTCTCTCTGAGACAGTATGGTGGCTTGTGAGATATGCATTGCAACATAAAGTATAATTGAGCTTATTTAATTGTTATCTTGCTTGTTTGTTTATAGCCCTTTTGGTCCACTATTTCTCCTCATTGTGGCTTATAGAGATGGTGTTTCTCTTCATTTCTTTCCCCAGGAATTATGACCGAGAGGCAGTGTTTAATAAATAGTTGCATCAGTTCAGTTCAGTTCAGTCACTCAGTTGTGTCCGACTCTCTGTGACCCCATCAACTGTAGCACACCAGGCCTCCCAGTCCATCATCAACTCCCCAGAGCTTACCCAAACTCATGTCCATTAAGTTGGTGATGCCATCCAACCATCTCATCCTATGTCATCCCCTACTCCTCCTGCCCTCAATCTTTTCAAGCATCAGGGTCTTTTCAAATTAGTCAACTCCTCGCATGAGGTGGCCAAAGTATTGGAGTTTCAGCTTCAACATCAGTCCTTCCAATGAACACCTAGGACTGATCTCTTCAGGATGGACTGGTTGGATCTCCTCACAGTCCATGGGACTCTCACGAGTCTTCTCCAACACCACAGTTCAAAGTCATCAGTTCTTTGGCACTCAGCTTTCTTTATAGTCCAACTCTCACATTGATACATGACTACTGGAAAAACCATAGACTTGACTAGATGGATCTCTGTTGGCAAAGTAATCTCTCTGCTTTTTAATATGCTGTCTAGATTGGTCATAATTTTTCTTCCAAGGAGAAAGTGTCTTTTAATTTCATGGCTGCAGTCACCTTCTGCAGTGATTTTGGAGTTCCAAAAATAAAGTCAGCCACTGTTTCCCCATTTATTTGCTGTGAAATAATGGACCGGATACCATGATCTCAGTTTTCTGAATGCTGAGCTTTAAGCCAACTTTCTCAATCTCCTCTTTCAACCTCATCAAGAACATCCTTACTTCTTCACTTTCTGCCATAAGGGTGGTGTCATCTGCATATCTGAGGTTATTGATATTTCTCCTAGAAATTTTGAGTCCAGCTTGTGCTTCATCAAGCCCAGTGTTTTTCATGGTGTACTCTGCATATCAGTTAAATAAGCACAGTGATAATATGCAGTTTTGACACATTCCTTTTCCTATTTGGAACCAGTCTGTTTTTCCATGTCCATGTGTAACTGCTGGTTCCTGATCTGCATACAGATTTCTCAAGAGGCAGGTCAGGTGGTCTATTATTTCCATTTCTTTCTGAATTTTCCACAGTTCATTGTGATCCACACAGTCAAAGTCTTTGGCACAGTCAGTAAAGCAGAAATGGATGTTTTCTGGAACTCTCTTGTTTTTTTGATGATCCACTAGATATTGGCAATTTGATCTCTGGTTCCTCTGCCTTTTCTAAAACCAGATTGAACATCTGGAAGTTCACAGTTGAGGTGTTGCTGAAGCTTGGCTTGGAGAATTTTGAGCATTACTTTGCTAGCATCTGAGATGAGTGCAATTCTGCAGTAGTTTGAGCATGAAATGCAAGGCATTATCCATTTTTAAAATGGATTGTCATACAAAGTCTCCTAATTGGTCTCTCTGTATCTCCCTGTCTACCTGCCCCAGTTCCAAACTTAACTGTGATTCCAGTTGACTTTTCTAAATGGTACCCCTGACCTTGTTAATCCTTGCATGCTAGCAGGCTACAATGTGGGTCTGGATAGGACTGGAAGATCTCCAGTTATAGGAATGCATTTGGGCCTCAGCTGCACAGGCATGTGCAGTGTCCCAGTAGGGAGTCTTGAGGGGTAAGGGGCCAGTATTTGTTTGCTGTTCCACCCTCTCAACTGTTGGCAGCAGCACTGCCTGTCTTCACTTATTCTTTACTGAAAAAAAAAAAAAAAAAAAGATTGGGCAGACTAACAATCCCAGTGTAATTAGTTTACTCCCAAAGACTGAGCTACTTTTCTAAAATGCAAATCTTTCAGGCACATGATAGATGTTGCTCAATATTTGCTGAACACATTAACACAAGTTCTTGGTCTCAATTCCTTGGCCTGCAAGGAATTTGGGGCCCCCTGGGGCTTCCAAGGTGGAGGTTACTGCCTATGTGGACAGGAAAGAGGCTGAAGGATTCACATTTCATTTGGGGACTCTGGGCCCCTGCGTTGTGAGCATATGTCCACTGGAAGCTCTGGGTGACCCCTCCCCCCTTCCTCTGTTCACTATGGAAACTAGTGTCAGGACAGGCCTCTCCTCCTATTCTTGAGTCTGCCAAGAACAGCCTATTCCACAGCTGTGTAATCTGTTCCACATTACAGAGTTTGAATAACTCACTAGCAGAACTGTTCACATCAGAATATTTTAGGTTATAACCTTCCTACACACTTCTTGCATCCATGGAATTTCTATTTACATAATCCTGATTTAAAGAGTGGCCCTTCATGAGTCTTCTGTGGGGAGATATTTTGCAGTCTTCAGGCTTTTTGCTTCTAAGCTGCTGGATCTGAGAGAATTCATTGCCCACGTCGAATAGGGCCAGCCCTGGAGACGGTCAGGGATCCTAATTCAGTCTTTACTGGCAAGGCACCACTGGAACTCCAGACCCAAATCTTGACCCGTGAATTTAAAAAGTTGTCAGTGCCTCCTGAGTACTGACTTACTTTTCTTTTCACAGTTGTCACCTGCCTTTTTATCTTATTGTTCTGAAGGTCTGCATGTCTGAGTTATGAGGAGGCATCTTATCATGTTGCTATTCTCAAGCTGTCAAGCTACTGACCCCTGCCATGACATAACTACAGGTGCACTCTCTCTACTTAAAGGATATTTCAAGCTTTACTTTTTCCAATTGTGTCTCCATGGATTTTCTTTTTGTTGGAAAATGGAACCTTTACCACAAAACTATTCTTGAAAGAAAATATCCTGTTACCAGGTATACAGCTGGGCTCCAAGGGTAAGCAGCACTAGGGGTTTATCATGTACTTGGTTTCATATTTGGCATCAGTTCCAAAGCTTTAAACCCTCTAAGTATAATCCCTCATAGTGGTTCTAGTCCACAGACTCTGGGATAGTATTAAATAACCCACCCAATAGAAGAGAGATGTGGAGTGAGCTGTGGCAGGTGTGTCTTCCACTCATCATGGGAAAAGTCACCAAAATGAAGACCAGTCTGGCTCAGGCAGCACGAGCAATTCTCTTGGTCAAAGATCTGTTATGCCACAGAAAAAGAAGCTTTTATAATTTTAAAATTGTTGTGCTTTTATACTTGTTTATATAATTGCTTTCCTACTTTTTCTATATAAGTGTTAACTGCTGTGCTCAAGTTTGCAATTTAATTTCATTAATCCATTAAATCTAGGAGGGTGAAATATGAGGATGGAATTTTATTAATCACAATAGCAAAAATATGGTCCATGGCCAAAGCTTAGCTGAGATTTAAATAACAAGCTCAAATGTTTTCATTATTAAAAATAACTTAAATGAATGCAATTGCTAAACCAAATAGAAACAAATAAGTATCCAATGAATTAAAAAAGAAGAAAATTAGTGGAAATAAACTGCAAGAAATGAGGATCATTTTAAGAAGAATGGGGCAATCAATGGCAATCAATCAATTTAAGCCATTCTTACATAATAATAATTGAAAGCACTAATATAGCTAACACTACTCTTTAAGTAATATTTAAAAAATAGAAATCTATAAATTAAAGAGAAAAAAAATGATAAAAAGAAAAATTCCAGATGAGATATATCTAAAAATAAGAGATTAAGGGGTGCTATTGGACTGAGGTCAAATTGGTCCTCCTAACAGTGATACAAGCATGAAAATACACAATGGAGTATTACACAGCCACTAAAAAGAAAATATTTGAATTAGTTCTAATGAGATGGATGAAACTGGAGCTGATTATACCGAGTGAAGTAAGCCAGAAAAAAAAAAAAACACCAATATAGTATGGTCATTTCAGTTGCTCAGTCATGTCCAACTCTTTGCGACCCCATGAATAGCAGCACACCAGGCCTCCCTGTTCATTATCATCTCCTTGAGTTCACTCAGAGTCACGTCCATTGAGTCTGTGATGCCACCTAGCCATCTCATCCTCAGTCGTCCCCTTTTCCTCCTGCCCCCAATCCCTCCCAGCATCAGAGTCTTTTCCAGTGAGTCAACTCTTCTCATGAGGTGGCCAAAGTACTGGAGTTTCAGCTTTGGTATCATTCCTTCCAAAGAAATCCCAGGGTTGATCTCTTTCAAAATGGACTGGTTGGATCTCCTTGCAGTCCAAGGGACTCTCAAGAGTCTTCTCCAACACCACAGTTCAAAAGCATCAGTTCTTCGGCACTCAGCCTTCTTCACAGTCCAACTCTCACATCCATACATGACCACAGGAAAAACCATAGCCTTGACTAGACGGACCTTAGTCGGCAAAGTAATGTCTCTGCTTTTGAATATGCTATCTAGGTTGGTCATAACTTTTCTTCCAAGAAGTAAGTGTCTTCTAATTTCATGGCTGCAGTCACCATCTGCAGTGATTTTGGAGCCCAAAAATGAAGTCTGACACTGTTTCCACTGTTTCCCCATCTATTTCCCATGAAGTGAGGGGACCGGATGCTATGATCTTCGTTTTCTGAATGTTGACCTTTAGGCCAACTTTTTCACTCTCCTCTTTCACTTTCATCAAGAGGCTTTTAGCTTCTCTTCACTTTCTGCCAGAAGGGTGGTGTCATCTGCGTATCTGAGGTTATTGATATTTCTTCCGGCAATCTTGATTCCAGCTTGTGTTTCTTCCAGTCCAGCGTTTCTCATGATGTACTCTGCATAGAAGTTAAATAAGCAGGGTGACAATATATAGTCTTGATGTACTCCTTTTCCTATTTGGAACCAGTCTGTTGTTCCATGTCCAGTTTACTGACACATATATATGGAATTTAGAAAGATGGTAATGATGACCCTCTATGCGAGACAGCAAGAGAGACACAGATGTATAGAACGGACTTTTGGACTCTGAAGGAGAGGGAGAGGGTGGGAAGATTTGGGAGAATGGCATTGAAACATGTATACTCTTATGTAAGAAACAAAGCGCCAGCCCATGTTCAGTACAGGATACAGGATGCTTGGGGCTGGTACACGGGGATGATCCAGAGAGATGATATGGGGTGGGAGGTGGGAGAGGGATGCAGGATTGGGAGCTTGTATACACCCGTGGCGGATTCATGTCAATGTATGGCAAAACCAATACGGTATTGTAAAGTAAAATAAAGTAAAAATAAAATTAAAAAAAAAAGATAAAAACAGCTAAGGGAAAAACTTTTGAAGTCAATTTACTTGAGTAAAGTCAGAAATGAGAAAGGGGTAGAAGCTAATAAAGAGAGGATTCTAGAAATGTCAAAACAATATTGTAATATGAGTTAGGTTTCAAGTGACAATAGCCAGACTCACTGAGGGCATATGCAAGAAGCTGCCGGCTTGAGGAAACCCAGGAATGGCTGAAAGATCACAGTGGCTTATACAAGGCATGTTGATTAGCTGCAGGAACATTGGATCCAGAGGTTTCTGTGCCCAATTTTTTTTAAGGATGCATCTCTGGGACTGTCAACTTTGTTTTTGTTGACAGTCCCAAACAAAACTGCAGATTTGGTTTCTAAATTTGAAAATTGATATACAACCACCAATTGTTACATCTCAAATCACTTGTTATCTGGGAAAGTTTTGGGGATCTAGGTTAATTTTAAAAAGGAAAAAAAAAAAGCAGCGTGGGAGGGATTTGCTTGTGATACTATTCAGTATCTGTGGAAGATGTGGATGTTGTGCTGTAAGAAGGTGGAGTTTCCACAGGAAGAAAAGTGGAGGTTGAAACAGTCATAAAGAGAAGGAAGGTCTTGGAAAAACAGGCAGAAAGACATCATATGAGTCTATGCTAATATAATCTTTGTGTGAGGGGATTCTAATGAAACAAAATTTACATAAAAATTATCCAATGGAATAGAAAAATCAAAATCAATGACCATTAAAATACTAACAGTCATTAGTATATTGCCTTCAAGAGAACTTTATCACACTTGGATTGATTACATTCTGCATTTCTTGTTTATAATTCTTCCATGAGGTAGGAAATCAATGAATTTTGTTGTTATTCCTAGAATTCCAATTTGTCCAATTAGTCCTCCTGGTGGCTCAGAGAGTAAAGTGTCTGTCTGCACCGCGGAGACCTGGGTTCGATCCCCTAGAGAAGGAAATGGCAACCCACTCCAATATTTTTGCCTGGAAAAGCCCATGGACATAGGAGCCTGGTAGGCTACAGCCCATGGGATCGCAAAGAGTAGGACATGACTAAGCGACTTCTTTTTTTCAGATTTGACATACTTTCTTGGGCAATCCTGACAGTTCTCTCAGTTTAAATTCTCACACTGATCTGAAACCTAGTTGACACACCAGTCTAGATCTTGCTCTCGGATTGATCTCTAACTTGATTTTGGATATACCTAATCAAATGCTTCCTGAGAAAGTCAGCTTCAGCATCTCAGAAGCTTAAATTGCCATCTGTCCCTTAAACTGACTCCTTGTCCAGTGCTCACCCATCTCCCTCCCCTCCTCCTCAAGAACTCCCCCTTAGCCCTAACAGGACGCCTGGGGAGGGGGAGTGATCACTGAGGCCCATATTCTAGCGGACCCTCTATGCTTACTGGGGGCCTCCTGGCCCCCTCCTGCAGCCCACCAGGAGCCCCGCCCGCCAACGCGACTGCCTGGCCCCAGGCGCGCGGACGCGCAGGCGCATTGGCCCGGCCCGCCGCGCCCCGCCCTGCCTGGCCTCTGCGGAAGGCGGCGCGCAGCAATGCGCACTTCCTCTCCAGGAGTCCGCGGAAGGAAAGCAGACTCGAAGAGCTCTTGGACTCGGCGGCCCTGCTCTTGCGAGACCGAACAGATATGTCCGAACAAAGTAAGGATGTGTGCGACCCCAACTTTGCAACCGAGGCCTCCAACTCCGAGGTGCACAGCAGCCCCGGCATTCCCGGGGGTCCCTCTCCTCCAGGGTCTCAGGCCGCGATCCTCACTGAGCCAGAGAGCCCTCCCTTAAGCCCGCCCGATGCCTCTCTGGTCTCGCTGCCTCTCCAGGCTCCAGGCGAAGAGGGAGATCCGAAGGCCCTGCAGCAGGCCGCTGAGGAAGGCCGTCCCCACCAGGCCCCGAGCACAACTCAGCTCAGCCCGGCGCCCCCGGCCCCGGCCCAGCTGGTGCAGAAGGCACACGAGCTCATGTGGTACGTGCTGGTCAAGGACCAGAAGAGGATGATCATCTGGTTCCCAGACATGGTGAAGGATGTCATCGGCAGTTACAAGAAGTGGTGCAGAAGCATCCTTCGGCGCACCAGCCTCATCCTCGCACGCGTGTTCGGGTTGCACCTGAGGCTGACCAGCCTGCACACCATGGAGTTTTCGCTGGTCAAAGCTCTGGAGCCAGAGGAGTTGGACAGGGTCGCTCTTAGCAACCGCATGCCAATGACAGGCCTCCTGCTGATGATCCTGAGCCTCATTTACGTGAAGGGTCGGGGCGCTCGAGAGAGTGCAGTCTGGAATGTGCTGCGCATCTTGGGGCTGAGGCCTTGGAAGAAACACTCTACCTTCGGAGACGTGAGAAAGCTTATCACCGAGGAGTTCGTCCAGCAGAACTACCTGAAGTACCAGCGCGTCCCCCATGTCGAGCCCCCTGAGTATGAGTTCTTCTGGGGCTCCCGTGCCAGCCGCGAAATCACCAAGATGCAGATCATGGAGTTCCTGGCCAGGGTCTTTAAGAAAACCCCCAGGCCTGGCCTTCCCGCTACAGGGAGGCTCTGGAAGAGGCTAGAGCCCTGCGGGAGGCCCACCCCGCTGCCCACTACCCCCGCAACAGTGTCTCCGAGGACTAGCAAGGTCTGGAGGCAGATGGAAGTTTCCTGCCCCTCACCAGGGTGGAGGAGGGGGTGGGAGTGTGGGACATTAGAGTATTCAGGATCTACAGTGCAGTATTTCACCTGTAACTTTTAAGTTTTCCATACAGTGCTTTTATACTTCTTAATGCAATGTTGTGTTCATTTCAGTAATATTAGTGTGTAGGATTCATGCATGGTTGTTTGTAAGTAAGCTCAGTTGGTGCTTTCGCTTTTGTGCTACCTTTCTTGAAATTTTTGTACCAGAGACGTGCTAAACTTATGAAATACACTGAGACATTTTCCATATTCTTTTACTTGTGACGGAGGCTGTGTATTGGGGTAGATTGGTCTTGGAGAGTTTGGAAAAACTCCCCAGAAAAGCTGGCCTAACCAAGAGAAAAGATGACCCCTGTCTTTGTGCTCTGCCTGGGCACAAGAAACATCCCTGTGAAGTTTGGTGATGTGGACTGAAACAGACTCAATGTGGGCACACTTTACTAAACACAGATACAACCTCACCATGAGTAAACTTTAAACATTAAAGATTCTTGTGATACAATCATTCATGGAAAAAGTGTACTTTATCTTCTTAACAGAATATTATGGGTTTGGAATGGGGATTACAAAGTGTACAGATATAACTATTTCATCTACTAGGACGGGGATGTCAGTACTCATCATGACTCATAAATGTGTGAAGTGCATAGTTTTATTTTCAGAAAAGAATTCACAAGTTCATATCAAAGCTTTGACAAGTAGAAGGGCAAAAACCAAAAAGGGGTCATAATCACATTATATAGAAATAGCAAATGTTGATATTTAGAGTAATTGCCCCTCTTACATTTTCCATGTTTTCTAAAAAATAATAGCTGTCTTTTGTGGGCACTTAAGAGAGGCCTTGTACTAAACCTTTTACATATATTTTCTCTCTTTAATCCTCACAATAGCCTTGTGAAGCAGGCACCATGGAGGAAATATAGGAATAAAGCAGATAATTAACTTTCCCTGGATCGTAAAAGTTTCCTGGGAGGAGAGGCTTGGTTTTAGGTTTTGGACCCAGACTGAATGAGCCCAGAGGCCATACTTTTACCTGCCTGCCTCCAGCTGCCCCCTGATTCCTGCCTTTTAGATTATGGCTTTAAAAATTCCATGTTAGCATCTTTAGTTTTCTTTTACTTTTTAATTTATTTTTTAATACTTTATTCTACTTTACAATACTGTATTGGTTTTGCCATACATTGACATGAATCAGCCACATGTGTCCGCGATCTCCCAATGCTGAAGCCCCCCCCCACCTCCCACCCCACACAGTCTCCCGGGATCATCCTGTAATATGCTTGGGGCATCTTTAGTTTTCATGTTATAGCCTGTACTTTTAGCTCCCTACTCTCAACACACACACAGCTAAGGATTATTACTAATGAATCCTAAACATTCATCTTTTAGGGAATTAAGTCATATTCTGTACAAATCAAGGAACTTCATTTCGGAGAGGTTAATGGACCTAACCAAGTCCTGTTCCTACTTAGCAGTGAACACAAGATTTGAAGCTTGGTCTTTTCTGAAGGACTGTGCTGATGGAGCTGACTGCCCAGTGGTCTGGAGGAAAACACATGGGACACCTTGGAGAGGGATGTGGGGTTGGGGTGGGAAGGTCGCCTATTGGGGTGTCTCCAAAATTGTCATGGGCCACTAGACAACCATTCAGAGAGTGGGATGGGGTCAGGGAGGGGCAGTGTCTGTGGATAAATCTCATTATAAAGCTCAAACCTGCAAGGGAGAGAGAGAGAAATAGGATTTAATAAGACCAAAAATCCTTCAAACATCAGAACATTGAAAAAGATCATTTGATTAGAGCCAGACCCTTTTCTGGGGAAGATGGAAAATGAGGGGAATGCATAGGTGATACTACTCCCAAAAGAAGTAATCTGAGAGTTGTATTTGTGTGAGAGAATTACTATCTGAATTGGAAACTAGGATTCCCAGCACTTAAATAACATTACTTAACAGGCAGGTGCTGGTGCTAAAGTGCTGAGGAAGCCTCCCATGTCCCGAGATGAAGTTTATCCCTTTTAGTAGATGTCCTGTGAGATCTCCTGTGGGGAGTAGTGGGCATTTCTGCAATAACTTAGGCAAGTCTGCCCTGGCTTTGATGCCACCTCTTAACTCTGAGCCAAAGCTAATTCAGACATTTTAAAACTGTTAAAAAGAAAAAAATATTACCTCCCTCTCAACCCAAAACTTCCTGCAGAAACAAAACAAATCTGCCCCTTTAAATGTAAGTCTCCCCTGCCAAGCTGGGGTGCTGGACACTTTCTCTAATGCCCTAATTCAGCTTGAAGCAACTGTTTAACTCCTGAGCACTTCTTTCATCAAACCCAGAAGTCACCAGCCACGCAGTCCTTTTGCTTCCCAATGTTTGTGTTTGCTTTCCTTTCTGCCAGGAAAGACTGGGAGAACCACCCCAGAGCTTTTCCCAAGCTTCTTGACACAGGCACATCACCTGTGCTGTAGAGGACCAAATCTTGAGAGAAGGACAGCATCATGGGAAATGAGAAGCTGACCCCAGAAAGCTGACCCCATGTGGGCAGGGCTTCTCAGTTCCTATGTAAGTTTAGAGACAGCCAGACCCTGAGAGAGAGGCTTCCCAGATGCAGGACAGAGCTAATTCATGACACCAGGCCCTGCATGGAGAGTAGCTTGGGGCACAGGGAAGAAACGGGTGAAAATCTCTTGGATTTTCATGCTGGGCTCAATTGAAAGTTGGGGGGTTGGTCAGGTATTTTCCAGAAGGCTTATCTACAAGGTGCTGCAAGAGCTCTTGTGGAATGGAGTCTGCAGACCCTGGATGTTTCAGCCGAGATGACAGTGCAGTGAAGCCCAGACTGCTGCTGCTGAGAAAGAGTTTCTAATTCTCTGTAACATCTGATGCTTCATCAGTCTGTTTTGCCAACGAGAACCTCACTTCTTTATAGACACCCACAGGCATATTTCCCTATAATTAACTTCATTTAATTAAAGTCATGGAGGGCAAAAGGACCTGTGTAAACTGAATGTAATTAGCTTCCAATTAAAATAGTATGTATGGCAAAACCAATACAATATTGTAAAGTAATTAACATCCAATTAAAATAAATAAATTTATATTAAAAATAATAAATAAATAATATAAAAAATAAAATTATTTAAAAAATAAAGGCTTTACATAAGTAAAAAAATGTAATGCTACCTCATATAAGGTATTTTGGGAGCAAAATAAATGACTTTTGTAGTATCATTATAGCTTCTGCACAACAAAGGAAACTATAAGTAAGGTGAAAAGACAGCCTTCTGAATGGGAGAAAACAATAGCAAATGAAGCAACTGACAAACAACTAATCTCAAAATACACAAGCAACTTATGCAGCTCAACTCCAGAAAAATAAATGATCCAATCAAAAAAATGGGCCAAAGAACTAAATAGGCATTTCTCCAAAGAAGACATACGGATGGCCAACAAACACATGAAAAGATGCTCAACATCACTCATTATCAGAGAAATGCAAATCAAGACCACAATGAGGTACCATTTCACACCAGTCAGAATGGCTGTGATCCAAAAGTCTACAAGCAATAAATGCTAGAAAGGGTGTGGAGAAAAGGGAACCCTTTTACACTGTTGGTGAGAATGCAAACTAGTACAGCCACTATGGAAAACAGTGTGGAGATTCCTTAAAAATTGCAAATAGAACTGCCTTATGACCCAGCAATCCCACTGTTGGGCATGCACACCAAGGAAACCAGAATTGAAAGAGACACATGTACCCCAAAGTTCATTGCAGCACTGTTAATAATAGCCAGGACATGGAAACAACCTAGATGTCCATCAGCAGATGAATGGATAAGAGAGCTGTGGCACATATACACAATGGAGTATTACTCAGCCTTTAAAAAGAATAAATTTGAATCAGTTCTAATGAGATGGATGAAACTGGAGCTGATTATACAGAGTGAAGTAAGCCAGAAAGAAAAACACCAATACAGTACACTGACACATATATATGGAATTTAGAAAGATAGTAATGATGACCCTGTATGTGAGACAACAAAAGAGACACAGATGTATAGAACGGACTTTTGGCCTCTGAGGGAGAGGGAGAGGGTGGGATGATTTGGGAGAATGGCATTGAAACATGTATACTATCATGTAAGAAACGAAGCACCAATTTATGTTCAATACAGGATACAGGATGCTTGGGGCTGGTCCATGGGGATGATCCAGAGAGATGATATGGGGTGGGAGGTGGGAGGGGTTTCAGGATTGGGAGCTCGTGTACACCTGTGGCTGATTCATGTCAATGTATGGCAAAACCAATACAGTATTGTGAAGTAGAATAAAGTAAAAATAAAATTAAAAAAATAAAAATAAAAAAAGAAAAGATATGTTTTAAATGAACTTCTTATGCAGGTGTGTATTTCCTCTACTTGAAAAGTCATTTATAGCCTCCTCCAATTGAGTTTTATCTGAGCAGCTCATGAATATCATTTCCAGTGGGAGTATGATCTGGCCTTGAAATTAGTCATGTTCTCCTAGTATTACCTCCAATAGCATCCTAAACTGTTCATTCAAACTGTTTATAAGTAAATTTGTTTTTCTTTTCCTAGGATGTAATATGATCTTGTTCAGTTGCCCAGCTGTGTCCAGCTCTTTGTGACCCCCATAGACTGCAGTATGCCAGGCCTCCCTGTCCCTCACCATCTCCCAGGGTTTTCCCTAGTTCATGCTCATTGCATCAGTGATTCCATCCAGCCATCTCATCCTCTGATGCCCTTTTCTCCTTCTGCCCTCAATCTTTCCAAGCATCAGAGTCTTTTCCAATGAGTCAGCTGCTCACATCAGATGACCAAAATACTGGAGTTTCAGCTTCAGCATCAGTCCTTTCAATGAATATTCAGTGTTTATTTCCTTTAAGATTGACTGGTTTTATCTTGCTGTCCAAGGAACTTTCAGGAGTGTTCTCCAGTACCACAGTTTAAAGGCATCAATTCTTTGGTGTTCCACCCTCTTTATAGTCCAGCTGTCATAACTGTACATGACCACTGGGAAGACCATAGCTTTGACTATACTAACCTTTGTTGCAGAGTGATGTCCTTGGTTTTCAACACACTGTCTAGGTTTGTCATAGCTTTCCTGATAAAAAGCAGTCATCTGATTTCATGACTGCAGTCACCATCCATGGTGATTTTATAGCCAAAGAAGAGGAAATGCTTCCATTTTTCCCCCTTCTATTTGCCATGAAGTAATAGGGCTGGATACCATGATCTTAGGTTGTATATATATATATATATATATATATATATATACATATACATATACATACACATTGTTTTAAACCAGATTTTTCATTCTGCTCCTTTACCCTCATCAAGAGGTTCTTTAGTTCCTCTTCAAAATGCCGAACTGCTTCTCTCATTTTCACCATTTCCTTGATGCCTAATTTAGGGAGTGTCATATGTACATGGAGACTTCCCAGGTGGTCATAGTGGTAAAGAACCCACCTCCCAATGCAGGAGATGCAAGACACACAGGTTTGATCCCTGGTGGAAAAGATACTCTGGAGGAGGGCATAACAACACACTCCAGGATTCCTGCCTAGAGAACCCCATGGACAGAAGAGCCTGATGGGTTATAGTCCATCGGATTGCAAGGAGTCTGATATGATTGAAGTGATTCAGCATGCACATGAAAATACACACATGAAGGTTTCCCAAGTGGTGTGGTATAGATCTGCCTGCCAATACAAGAGGCTCAGGAGACGAAGATATGATCACTGGAATAGGAAATGGCAACCCACTCCAGTATTTTTGCCTGAAAAATTCCATGGACAGAGGAGCCTGGTGGGCTGCAGTTCATGGCGGGAACTGAGTACGCATTCATATATGCACATGCTTGATAAGTATTTATTATATGAGTTAAGAAACTCAAAATATAATAAAAGACATACTCCACCACATAACAAAGACAAAAGGAAGCATAGTAAATAATGACCAATCACTCTAAAGTAGAGGAAACATGGACAAGTTGAAATTAATGAAATTTAAAAATACATAAAAATAGTATAAATATATTTTTCAGGTTAGTTTTGTAAATACACCAAGAAAATGGGCAAATATATATCAGGCTTTTATGTATTTATTTTTATTACATATTACCATTGTACTGGTTTTAGGTATGCAACATAATGGTTTGATGTACAGATTTATACTGCAATGATTGGAACAGTAAGTTTAGTGAGGATTCACCATTGTACATTGTTACAATTTTTTTTTGTCTCATGATGAGAACTTTTAAAATCTACTCTTTGCAACTTTCAAATATACAATACAGTATTGTTAACTATAGACATCATATACACATTATATCCCCAAGTCTTATTCAGTACAAAGTTGTGTTTGTTTTTAAGGAAAAAAGGTAAATAAATAATTTTTACTAGGTAAATGAGGTAATGACACAGTTTAGTGCTCCAAATGTGACACAAATAGCAAGTGAAAAAATGATAAAAATAATATCCAAACACACATTGTTAAACCAAGATACTTTTTTGTGTGCTAACTGATCAAAGATATAATGATAATATACATGTTTCAATGCCATTCTCTCATATCATCCCACCCTCACCTTCTAACACATAGTCCAAATGCCTGTTCTTTACATCTGTGTCTCTTTTGCTGTCTTGCATATAGGGTCATCATTACTGTGTTTCTAAATTCCATATATATGTGTTAATATACTCTATTAGTGTTTCTCTTTCTGGCTTACTTCACTCTGTGAGAGATGGGATGGGAAGCAAGGTGGGAGGGAGGTTCAGGATGGTGAGCACATGTATGCCCATTGCTAACTCATGTCAATGTATGGCAAAAACCACCACAATATTGTAAAATAATCAGTCTCCAATTTAAATAAATAAATTAATTTTAAAAAGATGAAAGCCACCATCCTGTACTACCAATGGTGATTAAAAATTGACATTCTGATCCCCTGCTAGAGCTATGAGAATAATTATTGTTGACCCCTGAACAACTTAGGGGTTCCTTTAGGGCATGCAGGGTGCTGACCCAGCTAAAGTCTACTGGAGAATAAATTTACAGTCAGCCTTCTTATCTGCAATTCCCCATGTGTGCAGTCAGCTAACCACAGATCCTATAGTAAGCACTTACTGATAAAGAAAATCTGCCTGTAAACGGACCCACTCAGTTCAAACATGTGTTGTTTTAGTGAACTTTACCTGCATTCTTAATTTATGCAGTAACTTGTAGTGTGTGTTGAACACTTAATACATTGCACTTGCAGTGTTAGCTTTCAGTGCACTGAGAAGCAGATCAATAATAAGAATTACATTTAGGACAGTGAATGACACTCCAGGAGAAGTATGGAGGCTCAGAAGACTGAAAACGGTGCATCTAACTCTGACTTTTCTCAGAGAGTGACATATAAATATAATCTACTATCTTGTAAGAAACGAAGCACCAGTCTATGTTCAATGCAGGATGCAGGATGCATGGGGCTGGTGCACAGGATGATTCAGGTAGATGATGTGGGGTGGGAGGTGGGAGGGGGCTTCGGCATTGGGAGATTGTGTTCACCTGTGGCTGATTCATGTCAATGTATGGCAAAACAAATACAGTATTGTAAATAAATAAATAAATAAATAATTTAAAAAATACATCTATAATATAAGCAAGAATTAGCCTCATAAAAGTGGTTTGGGAGGGGCAGTCAGGGATAGATTTGTGAGAAGGAACAGTTGTGTGAACACACTCACAAGCATGTAAGACTATGAAGTTTCTGAAAATCTGCTAAGAAGAAGACAGGAAATAAATGTCTTAATGGGCTGGAAGATAAACACTGGATAAGGAGAAGGAAAATATTGTGCTGAAGGTATATTTGATGCCCTGAAAATGTGCATCATTTTAATCCTATGACAGCTCAACCGTGTTAGAAGGAATTGTCCTGAAAGAACAATTGTTTTGAGTATCTTCCTTTGTTTCCTGATTGTTATTCAAGGGTCTAAAATGTCCCTTTTTATTTCTTAATTTACATTATTATTATTTCTTTCACCTGCCAGGAACTCTTACTATAGCTATATCATGCATATTTCAATGTCTAAAGAGTGTCATGTGTTCCCCTTCCTAACTGTACATGTATAGTCCTTGCTGTTGAACTTCAAATGTAAGTCTACATAGTTCTGTGTTCTGAATACACAATAGTGAATTAGACAAAAAGGATCCCTGGTCTCAAGGATTTTACTGAGACTCACAGTGCAGATAGAGCACAATAAAAAGGTAAACATACCAACGAACATACCAATGAACCATTAAATACAAATCACATATTTGGATAAGATAATGAGATATATGACTTGGTCATAATAATAAAGAATGGTGGAGGAGATCAGCTGAGATAAGATTCTTAGGAAAGAGTTTTCTGAAAAGGCGACACTTCACAGAATTTTTGAAGGATTAGGAGAGATCTAGCAAAGAGCAGAGGAAGTGTGAATCTAGGCAGAGAAAATAACCATATGTGAAGGCCCAGAGTTAATTAAGTGAGTTTTCTGGTTTGCTTTACTGCCAGACACAGCATTACAGATGAGCAAGGCAACATGAAACCCACAACACTCTTCTAGTTTGTCTCTGCAACAGAGGCAGCACAAGCTGAATATGTGATTTCTCAGCCTGCTGGTGCTGTAGTCACCATAGAAGAAATACCTAAGTTTTTCCTTCCCACATCTATTTACTCTTTCTAAGAACAGAAAAGGGAATATCAGGAGCTATTGCAGCTCCTGTGATGATGAGAATTAAAAGAGGCAGATCACAGTGATGTTAAGCTTGATGTCTTCAAATCACTGAACAATTATCAACAGTCACCTACTTGTTTCTGTATTTTTTCCCCAGATTTACCAATATATAATTGACCTAGCATTATGTAAGTTTAAGGTGTACCATGTGTTGATTTGTTACATCTATAGACTTCAAAATGTCTGCTAAGTCACTTCACTCGTTTCTGACTTTTTGCAACCTTATGGTCTGTAGGCTGCCAGGCTCCTCTGTCCATGGGCTTCTCTAGGCAAGAATACTGGAGTGGGTTGCCATGTCCTTCTCCAGAGAATCTTCCGGACCCAGGGATTGAACCCAAGTCTCTTAGGTCTCCTGTACTGGCAGCAAGTTCTTTACCACTAGTACCACCTGGGAAGATTGCAAAATGATCACTACCAAAATGTTACCTTGCAATTCCAGCATGTAACATAATTATCATATTTTTTGTGATGAGTACATCCTGTTTATTAGACCCCCAGAATGTATTCATCTTATATTTGGAAGTCTGTACACTTTGACCAACATCATCTCATCACCCTGACTGCCACCCCTGCCCCTAATAACCACCACACTACTCTGTCTCTGTGACTTTGGCTCTTCATTCGATTCTACGTGTAAGTCATACTGTACAATGTTTGTATTTCTCTACCTGACTCATTTCACTCAGCACATGCCCTCTGGTTTCATCCATGCTGTTGCAAATAGCAGAATTCCCTTCTTTGTCATGACTGTATATTCCACTTTTTTAAATATGGCTTCCCAGGTGGCGCTAGTGGTAAACAATCCACCTGCTAATGCAGGAGATGCAAGAGTTGGGTTTGATTTCTGGGTCAGGAAGATCCCTTAGAGAAGAAAATGGCAATACACTCTAATATCTTCACCTAGAAGATTCCATGGACAGGGAGCCTGGAGGGCTGCAGTCCATGGGATCGCAAAAAAAAAAAAAATCAGACACAACTAAGTGACTGAGCATGTGCACATGTGCATACGTGCACACACACACACGTTTGTTTATTAATATATAAAGAATGGTATATTTAATTATTAAAATCACTTATTTTTAAGTCAGTGTTGCCATTTGATTAAAAAATCATGCTAATAATGGTAACACATTCTAGGGGTTTGAAAAAGGGCAGATAATTAGGACAGAATGTGGCTCTAGCCCAGCACTTACCAGCAATGATAGATTAGCAAACTGTATTAAAGAGTAAGTGGTTGTGCTAGTGATAAAGAACCAAACTGCCAATGGAAGAAACATAAAAGATGTGGGTTTGATCCCTGGGTTGGGAATATCCCCTGTAGAAGGGCATGGCAACTCATTCCAGCATGCTTGCATGGAGAATCCCATGGATAGAGGGGCCTGGTGATGCACAGTCCTTATGGTTACAAAGAGTCAGACATAACTGAAGTGACTTCACACCCACACACATGCACGAAATTCCCTGGTTGTCCAGTGATTAAGAATTTGCCTTTCAATGCAGGAGACATGTATCCAAAAACTAAGATCCCACATGCCACAGGGCAATTAAGCACCATGTGCCACAACTAAAGAAGCCTGCATACCACAACTAGAGAAGCCTGCACACCACAGGGAGGAGCCTTCATGCCACAGTGAATATCCAACACAGTCAAAATAAACAAATAAAAACAGAGAGGGAGAATAAATAGAAATTACATAGGATTTGGGACTGATTTAAATTATATTTTTTGGGAGATTGTGTTCACCTATGGCTGATTCGTGTCAATGTATGGCAAAACAAATACAGTATTGTAATTAAAAAAATAAATAAATTTAATAAAAAAAATAAAATAAATAAAAAAATAAAATAAAATTCTACTCTAGCTATTGTATTCAGAATAACTTGAGAGGAGTTAGAGTCAAAATTGGAACTACATTAAGAGATGAGGATGATATAGAAAAACATAGAGTGTGTTTCTCTTTTGGACATGGGGTTGCAGATACCTTTTTGAGAGTTCTGTGATTTAGTGAGGTAAGGAAGAGGTGAGGAGAACAGGTTTGGGGGAAAAGTCATAAGAGGATTCTAGGACATATCTTAAGAAAACCTGTAGACAGTTAATAAAGATATGCAACTTAAGAGCATGAATCGCAGCCCTGCACTGAAGCAGTATATTTATCCAGAGAGAAAGTGTGAAGAGTATGTCCATGATTGTATTCTGGGAAACTGAAACATTTGCATGTCTAGAAGGAAGACCTGGTGAAGCGACTTCAAGGAATAATTAGGTGAGAGAGAAAAATAAACCAAGAGAATGTCTGATCACAGAAATTAAAATAATGGCCTCTGAGCTGGAGGAATTGGCCAGCGATGCCACTGCTGTTGAGACATCAAAAGCATCTGAGTGTCTGTGTGTGTGTGTGTGTCTGTGTGTGGAGGAAGGGTGTTATAAATCAGTAGGAACAATGATAATTAGAGCTAAGGTAATGAGGAATAAGTTCAGAGGTATATAGTGTGGTAAACATTAGCTCAGGTGAGAGGTGAGGTTGGCCCTACTAAGGGAATGAATGGTGAAGAGTAATGGGAAATAAAAGTCAATATTTTGAGATAAAGCTGACATGAATCAATGACTGATTAAACATAAGGACAGGAAAGAGTAAAGAGTATGACCAAGATTCTGTTTGAGTAATGCCTAATACTGGGTTTAGGGGTGAAGAAAAAGCAGGTTTATGTGGCAACATGCTGAATTCAACTTTAGACATGTTGAGTTTGATGTAAATGTGAGGCATCTATTCAGAGACATCCACTTGACTGAGGAGAAATTTCTAAGAGAGGAAATGAAGATGTAGATTAAGATTTCATGAACCCATGAATGGGAGGGAATGATACTGCTTGGGGAGAACACATGTACTTGAAAAGTTTGTCTGTGCTTTGCCCAAGCAGTCAGCATAGGACATCCACCATTCAAGTCACTCAGACACGAGCACTAGACATCCTCACGCTTCTGTACTATTCAAGTTCCTAGAAGCATAGGAGTTTGGGAACCTTGAAGAATGACGGGGGAGAAGCACAGGATGGATCATTGCAGACAACAAATATCAACTGGACAAGAAAAGATGGAACTCTCAAAGACTAAAAATAAACAGTGGACAGAGATCAGGGATAAACAAAACCTAGAGATGCCAAGGGAGTATGGAGAAAAGAGAACGCTTCTACACTGTTTGTAGCAATGTAAATTGGTACAGCCACTGTGGAAAACAGTATGTAGGTTTTCAGAAAGCTAGAAATATCATTACCATAATCACACACCTGGGCACATATCCAAAGTTATAATTTAAAGTGATACATGCACTCCCATGTTCATAACAGCAGTATTAACAGCAGCCAAGACATGGAAACAACCTAAATGTCCATTGGCAGATGAATGGATAGAGAAGATGAAACCCCTGAAATATATATATATGGGCTTCCCTGGTGGCTCAGAGGTTAAAGCGTCTGCCTGGAATGCGGGAGACCTGGGTTCGATCCCTGAGTCAGGAGATCCCCTGGAGAAGGAAATGGCAACCCACTCCAGTACTCTTGCCTGGAGAATCCCATGGAGGGAGGAGCCTGGTAGACTACAGTCCATGGGGTTGCAAAGAGTTGGACATGACTGAGTGACTTCACTTTCACTTTCATATATATATATATATATAT
Source organism: Nanger dama (assembly GCA_917880005.1). Taxonomy (NCBI): domain Eukaryota; kingdom Metazoa; phylum Chordata; class Mammalia; order Artiodactyla; family Bovidae; genus Nanger; species Nanger dama. Next base: position 759,029 of record CAKJTW010000044.1, on the reverse strand, counting down.
ATATATATATACATATATATATACATATATATATACATATATATATACATATATATATACACATATATACACACACATATATATACACACACATATATATACACATGTATATATATATAACTCAACCAAAAAAAAAAAAAAAGAATGAAATAAAGCCATCTGCAGCAACATGGATGCAACTACAGATTTTCATAGTAAGTGAAGTAAATCAGGAGACACATGCATGATATCACCACATATATGTAGAATGTAAAATATGACACATATGAACCTATATATGAAACAGAATGATGGACATAAAGAAATAGACTGTAGTTGCCAATGGGGAGGGGTTTGAAGTAGGGTCAAGGTGAGAACTCAGGGTTAGTAGATGTAAGTTTTTATATAGAGAATTGATAAACAACAAGATCCTGGAATTTCCTGGATAAGAATCCACCTCCCAGTACAGGGAACAGGGGTTTGATTTATGGTCTAGGAAGATTCCATATGCCTCAGAGCAAACAAGCCCTTGCATCACAATTACTGAGCCCACATTCTAGAGCCCTTGAGCCTCAACATCTGAGCCCATGTGCTGCAACGACTGAAGCCTGTGTACCTAGAGCCTGTGATCCACAACAAGAGAAGCCACCACAACGAGAAGCCTGTGCACCACAATAAAGAGTAGCCCCTGCTCACTGCAATTAGAGAAAGCCCACACAAAAAGCAACAAAGACCCAGCACAGCCAAAACAAACAAACACAACACAGAGAAATATATTCAATATCCTATGATAAACCATAATGGGAAAGAATATTTAAAAAATAATGTATACACACATATGTATATAACTGAATTACTTTGCTGTATAGCAGAAATCAACTATTGTAAATCAACTATTGTTCAATATTAAAAATTGAATTAAAAAAGGAATTGAGTATGTCAGGATCAATGGCTCAAACATATCCCTCTGCTGTTGGAAAGAAACCATTGTTGAAGGTGTGGTGAGATGATACCTTAAACAAAATCAGTTATCCATTCTCTGCAGGGACAAAACAGAGTGGCAAACATGACTGATAAGTTGTATGCTTGCTTGTGTATGTGACAGGAAGTTGGTGGTGCTCTACTTTCTCAAAGGAGTGGCAAGGGAAGTAAAAATTTAAGATGGAGAGGGAAGTGAAAAAAAGAGAACGCTAGTTCTGGAAGTGTCCTACAGAATGGAGAAGACTAAGTTCTTTCCAGGAGCAGCTGTTCATGGTTGATTCCAGTAGATATCAGCAAATTTAATGTTATCAATATGAAACAAGAATAATAGTCCAATACCAAGTTTCTAATTTATTCCAGGAATGCAAAGTTGCTTCAGTATTCAAAAATTGAATGTCTTGACTTATCATATTAAGTCTTAGAAGAAAAATCACATTTTTGTATCAATTCATGCAGAAAAAGTATTTGACAAAATTCAACTCACATTCATGATAAAAACTTCTTAGCAAACTTAGTGTAGAAAAAAAAATCCAGCTGATAAAGACCATAAAAACAAACAAAAAGTCAGGCTATAGTTGCCATTACATAACATTTAAAGGTGGAAGACTAAACACTGCCCTTGAAGACTGGGAACAGTAGGCTCTCTGACCACTCCTTTTCACCCTGGTAGTAAAAGTTCTGACCAGTTCAATAAAGCAGACAAAGGAAAGGCAACAAAGGCCTACATATATAGGATATTCACACACACTCGTCCTGGTTTGAGCACTGGTAGCTCAACTTCCTAAGAAGCCCCTATGTGGAATGTGACATATCTGAGGTTTGACATGAGTGAGAAAGTGAAAGTGAAAGTGACTCTGTTGTGTCTTACTCTTTGTGACCCCATGGACTATACAGTCCATGGAATTCTGCAGGCCAGAATACTGGAGTGGATAGCTGTTCCTTCTCCAGGGGATCTTCCCAACCCAGGAATCGAACCCAGGTCTCCTGCACTGCAGGTGGATTCTTTACCAGCTGAGCCAAAGGGATGCCCAAGAATACAAGAGCGGGTAGCCTATCCCTTCTCCAGCAGATCTTCTCGAGCCAGGAATTGAACCAAGGTCTCCTGCAGAAAAACTGGCAAAATTAATGCAGAGTCAGTTGGTGGCCATAAAACAGAGGCTAGATGCACTTTAGTGTCAAATAGATACAGCATGTATTATCTGCTTTTCATTATTCCTGCCACTGTTTTTGTTGTTGTTGTTTTGTTTTGTTTTTCCTTGATCAGTTATACTGGCAACTATGATTTACAGTCCACAGTAATGGACCCTCTATTTTTGCAACACTTGAAGTGTTGTGATTTAAATGTACTTCATGATGGAAGCACGCTGGAATCATGAGTTTTAGTTCATATTTTACTTTGCCTGTGGATTAATGGTTTTACTTCATTTCCATTTAGCGCTTGTACAGCATTTACCTTTATGAATATTGTGAATATTGTGACCACGTTTTGTAGGAATTCACATAGCAAAAATGAAAACAATTGCAATACTCAAGCTAGCATATCCCAGCCTTCACTGGAAAGGCTAAATGACTGTGTTGTTTTATTATACACCAATGAGTTAGAAAGGTAAATGAACACAACAACAGATTTCACAGTATACAGAAAATAATTTGGGATTATTTCTGCTTTATTGACTATGCCAAAGCCTTTGACTGTGTGGATCACAATAAACTGCAGAAAATTCTGAAATAGATGGGAATACCAGACTACTTAACCTGCCTCTTGAGAAATCTGTAGGCAGGTCAGGAAGCAACAGTTAGAACTGGACATGGAACAACAGACTGGATCCAAATAGGAAAAGGAGTACATCAAGGCTGTATATTGTCACCAAGGCTGTATATTGTCGGAGAAGGCAATGGCACCCCACTCCAGTACTCTTGCCTAGAAAACCCCATGAATAGAGGAGCCTGGTAGGCTGCAGTCCATGGTGTCTCTAAGAGTTGGACACGACTGAGCGACTTCACTTTCACTTTTCACTTTTTACTTTCATGCATTGGAGAAGGACATGGCAGCCCACTCCAGTATTCTTGCCTGGAGAATCCCAGGGATGGGGGAGACTGGTGGGCTGCCATCTATGAGGTCACACAGAATTGGACATGACTGAAGCAACTTAGCAGCAGCAGCAGCAGCTTATTTAACTTATATGCAGAGTACATCATGAGAAACGCTGGACTGTAAGAAACACAAGCTGGAATCAAGATTGCTGGGAAAAATATCAATAACCTCAGATATGCAGATGACACCACTCTTATGGCAGAAAGTAAAGAGGAGCTAAAAAGCCTCTTGAAGAAAGTGAAAGAGGAGAGTGAAAATGTTGGCTTAAAGATAAACATTCAGAAAACGAAGATCATGGCATCTGGTCCCGTCACTTCATGGGAAATAGATGGGGAAACAGTGGAAACAGTGTCAGACTTCATTTTGGGGGCTCCAAAATCACTGCAGATGATGACTGCAGCCATGATATTAGAAGACGCTTACTCCTTGGAAGAAAAGTTTTGACCAACCTAGATAGCATATTCAAAAGCAGAGACATTACTTTGCCGACTAAGGTCCATCTAGTCAAGGCTATGGTTTTCCCTGTGGTCATATATGGATGTGAGAGTTGGACTGTGAAGAAGGCTGAGCACTGAAGAACTGATGCTTTTGAACTGTGGTGTTGGAGAAGACTCTTGAGAGTCCCTTGGACTGCAAGGAGATCCAACCAGTCCATTCTGAAGGAGATCAGCCGTGGGATTTCTTTGGAAGGAATGATGCTAAAGCTGAAACTCCAGTACTTTGGCCACCTCATGAGAAGAGTTGACTCATTGGAAAAGACTCTGATGCTGGGAGGGATTGAGGGCAGGAGGAGAAGGGGACGACTGAGGATGAGATGGCTGGATGGCATCACGGACTCGATGGACGTGAGTCTGAGTGAACTCTGGGAGTTGGTGATGGACAGGGAGGTCTGGTGTGCTGCGATTCATGGGGTTGCAAAGAGTCGGACACGACTGAATGACTGAACTGAACTGATAATAGAGAAGGTGAGATGATCTACACTAATTTCTTGGGGCTAGTGTAACAAAATATTATAGAGTTATTGGCTTAAACAACATAAATCTATTTTCTCATAGCTCTGGAGTTTGGAAATCTGAGATCAAGGAGTCAGCAGGGTGGGTTCCTTCTGAGCACTGGAAAATGAAAACATTTCCCAGTCTTTGTAGATGGCTATCTTTCCTGTGTCTTCACATTGCCTTCCCTTTGTGTGGAAACTGAATTCACAATTTTGGGCAAACAAACAATACCCCTTAAAGGAGTGAAGGCTTCTCTATTTCTTTATAAATGCATTTTTAATAGGAGGATAGGTGCTTTAATATGTACTGTTGGTTTCAGAAAAACAGCAGTTAGCCATACGTATACATATATCCCCTCTCTTGAACCTCACTCCCACCCCCTCCCTAGTCATACCCCTGTATTTCTTCAAACTCCACTGGGCTGAACTTCTTGTGTCATACAGCAATTTACCATTAACTCTTTATTTTTCATATGGTAGTGTATATATGTGCACACTACTCTCTCAACTTTTCCATCCTCTACTTCCCCCATGGTGTTCACAAGTTTATTCTCCACATCTGCCTCTCTATTCCTGCCCTACAAAAAGGTTCATCATACCATTTTTCTAGATTCTGTATATATGGGTTAATACACTATATTTGCTAATCTCTTTATGACTTTACTCTGTATAAAAGGCTCTAGGTTTATCCACATTACTTCAGTTGACTGAGCTTCATTATGTTTTATGGAAGAGCAATGTTCCATTATTTATATGTACCACAACTTCTTTATCCATTCTTCATCTGTCACTGGGCGTCTATGCTGGAAAATTTCTCTCCATTTTTGTTCTCCTAAAAAGACTTAAGTGCTCAGCTGAAAATAGCAGCCACTGAACTGGCAAGGGTATACTGCACAGATACACGTCATCATTTCATTTCCTTTCCATCATTTTCGTTACTTTTTGAAACTAATGAAAGTTTGTGACTTTCAATTAAAATGTCCTTTGGGCAAACAAAAGAGGATATTCTGATTAGGAATATAACAGCCGCTTACCTTGTAGAGCTGATTCCACCAGGTCTAACTACTATCATACTTTCTACAGTATATCAAGTTATGTGTCAAATAAAAGCAACAACAAAAATATACCCCCAGATTTTAAACATTTTGATTTGAAAATGAAGTTTGAAATTATCTTTTTGGTTTTTATGAAAATTGTAACTGAACTACAGAAAACGTAAAACAGAAGATTATTGACATCTTGTCCAAACCCAAACTAGACTTTGCTCATATCAGAGCATCCATTGCTAACATAAATTTGGTAAATTTCATTCATCTATGGACTCCTTGCCAAAGAAAATGAAATGAAAAGATCTCACTTGCTAAATGTCCCATGTATCTCTTACATAGCACTGTTAAAATGGGGCATCATATGCTTACCTGTGATTTTGAGTCTTTCACAATGTTTTTGGTCACTTTTCAGTTTTTCCAAAACCTGTAGAAACACTAATGATAGTGGTAACTGTATAGAAACAGAAGATAGCCTCCATAGGCACCTGCTTACAAGATGGCTCTCATCGTTTCAAGCCATAAAAAGGATTATAAAAATGTTGGCTTGCCTTTAAATTATATTTTCAATATGTGTATGCTTTTTTCCCCCACTTAAACTGTTTATAGGCCACAAATAATCTAGTAAAAGACAAACTGACTGCACCCGAGTTTCCTGATACTATGTTTGATTGCAACTAAAACTGACACAGAAAGGAAAAAAAAAAGAACAATTTGTGGGGGTGGGGCAGAGTGGGGAAAGGCTGTTTCAGTATTTTTTTTTTTAATCATGAGAAAAGGACAGTGACAAAAGAAAGGGCTAATAACTTAGACTTCATAAATATCAAAATGCACTGTTCTTTGAAAGACACTCCTAACAGAATGAAAACAAGAAGCCACAGATTGGGGAAGATTATTTGTGAATCACATACTTCAAAAATGATTTATGTCTAGAAAATAGAGAACTCTTTAAACTCAGCATTATGAAAACAAACAAGCTGTCTAGAAAATGGTCAGAGATAGAAATAAACACTTAACCAAATGGGATATCTGGATGAGAAATTAGCACTAGAGGAGATAGTCCATACCATTAGCTATTAGAAAAACGTAAATTAAAGCCACAAATAGATATCACTTCATGCAAACCAGTATACAAGGGAGGCTGTGCAAAAACTCAACCTCTCATGCAGCTGATGGCGATATGAATTTCTACAGTGATTCTGTAATTACAGAAAACTAACCAAACTATTCACTAAAATCACAGCCTTGTCTAACTCAATAAAACTATGAGCCATGCTGTGCAGAGCCACTGAAGACAGATGGGTCACGGTGGAGAGTTCTGACAAACTGTGATCCACTGGAGAAGCAAATGAGAAACCACTTCAGTATTTTTGCTTGGAGAACCCCATGAACAGTTCAGTTCAGTCACTCAGTCATGTCTGGCACTTTGCAACCCCATGAATCGCAGCATGCCAAGCCTCCCTGTCCATCACCAATTCCCAGAGTCTACCCAAACCCATGTCCATTGAGTCACTAGTGCCATCTAACCATATCATCCTCTGTCGTCCCATTCTCCTCCTGCCCTCAAGCTTTTCCAGTGTCAGGGTCTTTTCAAAGGAGTCAGCACTTTGCATCAGGTGGCCAAAGTATTGGAGTTTCAGCTTCAACATCAGTCCTTCCAATGAACACCCAGGACTGATCTCCTTTAGGATGGGCTGGTTGGATCTCCTTGCAGCAAAAGGGACTCCCAAGAGTTCTCCAACACCACAGTTCAAAAGCATCAATTCTTCAGTGCTCAGCTTTCTTCACAGTCCAACTGTCACATCCATAAATGACCACTGGAAAAGCCATGGCCTTGACTAGATGGACCTTTGTTGGCAAAGTAATGTTTCTGCTTTTGAATATGCTATCTAGGTCGGTGATAACTTTCTTTCCAAGGAGTAAGTGCCTTTTAATTTCATGGCTGCAATCACAACCTGAAGTGATTTTGGAGTCCCAAAAAATAAAGTTAGCCATTGTTTCCACTGTTTCTCCATCTATTTTCCATGAAGTGACGGGATCAAATGCCATGATCTTTGTTTTCTGAATGTTGAGCTTTAAGCCAACTTTTTCACTCTCCTCTTTCACTCTCATCAACAAGGTTTTTGGTTCCTCTTCACTTTCTGCCATAAGGGTGGTGTCATCTGCATATCTGAGGTTATTGATATTTCTCCCAGCAATTTTGATTCCAGCCTCCAGCCCAGCATTTCTCATTATGTACTCTGCAAAGAAGTTAAATAAGCAGGGTGATGATATACAGCTTTGATGTGCCCCTTTTCCTGTTTGGAATCAATCTGTTGTTTCATGTCCAGTTCTAATTGTTGCTTCCTGACCTGCCTACAGGTTTCTCAAGAAGCAGGTCAGGTGGTCTGGTATTCCCATCTCCAAAACACAAAAATATATGACACTGAATGATGAACTCTCCAGGTCGGTAGATGCCCAATATGAAACTGGAGAAGAGTCGAGAAATACATACAGAAAGAATGAAGAAGCTGAGCCAAAGCAAAAGTAATGGCTAGTTGTGAATGTGACTGGTAATGGAAGTAAAGTCTGATGCTGTAAAGAATCCATGAATCAAAGTAAAGCAGAAGGGGTCAAACAGGAGATGGCAAGAATAAACATCAGCATTTTAGGAAGCAGTGAACTAAAATGGACCAGGATGGGCAAATTGAATTCAGACGACCATTATATCTACTACTGTGGGGAGGAATCCCTTAGAAGAAATGGAGTAGCCATGATGGTCAACAAAAGAGGCCAAAATGCAGTACTTGGGTGCAATCTAAAAAACAACAGAATGATTTCTGTTCATCTCCAAGGCAAACCATTCATTATCACAGTAATCCAAGTCTATTCCTCAATCACTAATGCCACAGAAGCTGAAGTTGAAAGGCTCTATGAAGATCTACAGGACCTTCTGGAAGACGGTCCTTTTAATAATAAACTATTTCCCCCTCTTTTTCTTTTTCATTAAGAACAGATGTCCTTTTCATAATAGGGGACTAGAATGCAAAAGTAAGAAGTCAAGAGATAGCTGGAGTAACAGGCAAGTTTGGCCTTGAAGTACAAAATGAAGTAGGACAAAGGATAACAGAGTTTTGCCAAGAGAATGCACTGCTCATAGAAAACACCCACTTCCAACAACACAAGGGACGACTCTATCCATGGCCGTAACCAAAGTTGCTGCTAAGTTGCTTCAGTCGTTTCTGATTCTGTGCGACCCTATAGATAGCAGCGCACCAGGCTCCTCCGAACCTGGGATTCTCCAGGCAAGAATACTGGAGTGGGTTGCCATTTCCTTCTCCAAGGCATGCGTGCATGCTAAGGTTGCTTCAGTTGTGTCCGACTCTGTGCGACGCCATAGACAGCAGTCCACCAGGCTCCTCTGTCCACAGGAATCTCTAAACAAGAATACTGGAGTGGTTTCCATGTCCTTCTCCACATAATCAGATGTTCAGTACCTAAATAACATGAAAAATGCTGGACTGGATGAAGCCCAAGCTGGAATCAAGATTGCAGGGAGAAATATCTGTAACTTCAGATATGCAGACGACACAACTCTTATGGCAGAAAATGAGGAGGAACTAAAGAGCCTTTTGGTGAAAGTGAAAGAGGTGAGTGGAAAAGCTTGCTTAAATTTATTGCTGAAGCCTGGCTTGGAGAATTTTGAGCATCACATTACTAGCGTATGAGATGAGTGCAATTGTGTGTAGTTTGAGCCTTCTTTGGCACTGCCTTTCTTTGGGATTGGAATGAGAACTGACGTTTTCCAGTCCTGTGGCCACTTCTGAGTTTTCCAAATTTGCTGGCATATTGAGTGCACTTTCACAGCATCATCTTTCACAATTTGAAATAAAACTCAACTGGAATTCTTTCACTTCCACTAGCTTTGTTCGTAGTGCTACTTTCTAAGGCCGACTTGACCTCACATTCCAGGATGCCTGGCTCTAGGTGAGTGATCACACCATCATGATTATCTTGGTCATGAAGATCTTTTTGTGCAGTTATTCTGTGATCCATCTCTCATGAAACACCAATTATCCTTTAGTTTACCTTGGTTTATTTTCAACTTCTCCCCTCTTTTTCATAGATGGATGCCCATAACATCCTTTGTATGGCCCTGTGTTGGCAGTAACAGCAGTGCTATTTATCATACACTTCCCATTCTGTGCTGTGCTAAGTGTTGCCCAACTTAAGAAACAGAAATTAATTCCTGGGCTCTTTGCAAATCATGGTAGTTATTCAAAGTGTCATTTTAGACTGAAACAAGCAAGGAAACTTAATGACTCTTGGTCAAGTCATTGGCACTGTTATTCTTTGATCCTGTTCTACTATGAAGGTGAATATACACTTTGGGTGAATTTTTTAATATAAATCATGACATTTCAAATAAATTTCAGGGTCAAGGAGGGCTGTTATAGTAGTATTTTCAGTTCTATCACACAGTGATGAATCAAATATTTTATAGATATTCTTTGGCTAAAAGTTTTGGAAAGGATTTCATCTTCTGGGTTGGAAACTTAAAGTTCCACCCTAATCATGAGAGCAACATGGATAAATTACAAAACACAACAGCACACTGAAGACACAGAGAAACCTGAATGAATTAAATTTTAGAAATAACAAGGGGCCCTTTAGTGCTTTCATCTCTGTGGGTAATGCAGAGGTACAGAAAAAGTCCCTAAGGATGGTTGAAAAGAGAAACCAAACTATTAACAAATTTTTATTGCTTATATATTTATGATGTGACAGATTCAAAATCTGAGGAGCCTAAGAGAACTCCAAATCCGACGGTCAAAAACTCCTTCAAGGCTCTCACTGGTTGCCTGTGAGTATCACACCAATGACTGAGAGCAGAGCAAGGTAGATGAGACAAAACTATGATTTCTTCCTTAAGTGCAGGATAATGACCAAGAGGATGTTAATGTGGAACAAGGAACTAAGACCCTCCAAGGTACAGATCTTTCCTGAGTCTAAAGCAGTAGCATGTGAGACGCTATGAGCAGAGAAAGGGAACTGACAGTTCATACTCCCAAGGTGTACACAAAGTCATTGAGTACACAGTGGCCTAATAAAGACTGAGGCAGGGAATTAAGAATAAGAAAGATTTCCTGAAGCTTGAAGATGCAGGAGCAGAGCTAGATAGTAAAGAAAATTCCCTATTGAACCTCAAAGCGTTCATCCAGGTTTAAAGGAATTGAATCAGAAGATGAGGGAAATTTGGCTGTGGGCAAGGGGAGGGAGAGATACGGGGCAGGCAGAAAGTAAAATAGCAACTTATTTCCTAAAGTCTTACAACAAGCAATTAAACCTCATAGATACATATTTGAATGCTCATTGATCTTAGATTCAAATCTCTGCTGAAAAGAATGTCTTACTCTAACCCTCAATATACGTAAAGCCATTATCTCCAGAAACTGAGTCTTAGTATAGCTGAAAATTCTCTATCCAGCAGGAAATTAAAAAAAAAAAAACAACTCTCAAGAATAAAGTTGATAGAGAATATACAATGAAGAAAGGATAGTCTTTTCAGTGAAAGGTTTTGAGAATATTGGACATCTCAATCAAAACAATGAAACTGGACAGCCACACACAAAAACCAACTCAAAAAAAAAAAAAAGGAGGATTGAATGTAAAAAGATTTGAATGTAAAAGACCTGAAACCAAAAAATAGAAGTAAACAGAGCAATAAAGCCCCTCGACATTGATCTTAGCATTTTTTGGGGGCAGGGGTGGGGAGATTTGATTTCAAAAGCAAAGACAAAATAAACAAGTGGAAGTACATGAAACTAAAAGGCTTCTGCATGGCAAAGGAAACCATCAACAAAATAAAAAGGACACCTGTGGAATGGTAGAAAATGTTTGTAAAGTATTTATCTAATAAGTAGTTAGCCTCCAAAATATATACAAAATGCATACAACTCATTAGCAAAACAAAAGCCAGTTAAAAATGCTCAGAGGAATTAAACAGTTTTCCAAAGAAGATATACAAATGACCAACAGGTACATCAAAAGGTGTTCATCATCTCTAACCATTAGGGAAATGCAAGTTAAAACCACAGTGAGATATCACCTCATATTGTTAGAATAGCTATCATTAAAAACACAATAGATAAGAAATGTTGGCAAAAAAAAATATGGAGGAAAAAATAACTCTTTAGGAACTATTGGTAAGAATGTAACTTGATTTAGCCACTATGGAAAAGAGTGTGAACTTTCCTTTAAAAATTAAAAATAGAATTGCCATGTGATTCAGAAATCCAATTTCTGGGTATATATTAAAAGAAGACAAAATCATTACCTGGAAAATATACATGTGCCTCCATGTTCATTGGGTCTCCCGGTGGCTCAGACAGTAAAGCGTCTGCCTGCTCTGCTGGAGAAGGAAATGGCAACCCACTCCAGTAATCTTGCCTGGAAAATTCCATGGACTGAGGAGCCTGCTGGGCTACAGTCCATGGGGTCACAAAGGGTCAGACACTACTGAGCAACTTCACTTTCACTTCACTTTCCATGTTCATTGCAGCATGTTTACAGTAGCCAAGACACAAAATAAAACAGTGTAGATCAGTGAATCTATAAAGAAAATGATATGTGAGTGGGATGTGTGTGTAAATAATAGAATATTATTCAGCCCTGAAAAGCATCCTACCATTTGTTATAACATGGATGGACCATAGGGCATTACGCTAAATGAGATAAGTTGGGCAGAGAAAGACAAATACTGTATGACGTCTCTTATGAAAGAAACTACATTCATAGTTACAGAAAAAAGACTGATGTTGCCAGAGGTGGGGTGAGGACTGAGCAAAATATGTAAAGGTGCCCCCCGCAAAAAAAATAATGAAGGTAATGAGAGTAAAATAACCATTTCAGATAAGCAACAGCTGAGAAAATTTGGTGTTTTTTTTTGCAAATATTCACAATAAGTAATATTAAGGAAATTTTCTCAGGCTGAAGGGAATTAATACTAGAAGAAATCTTGATATGCAGGAAGGAATGATGGGAAATAGAGAGTACATATATATATTTATATGTGTGTATATATATTTATTTTTATAAATGCAATGCAATATATAAAATATAAAAGGACTTAAAAAACTATTCTGCTATATATTATATGTACAATGTTTACAACAGTTTAGCATGTAATATTCAATATAATGGATACTGATATAATAATAATTCATATAAAGTTGTATACACACATACATAGTATAGGCAGTCTATGATTTGTACAGTATTGTGTTGACTAAAACTTGTGTGTATCAGAACAACATTTCCATTTGTTCAGCTACCAGATACCTGTAGAAAATGAGTACACTTTTCCAATGTGCACAAGATTCAGTTAATATGGTTTTGTGTATAGTAAGAACTGTAATATATATACTTTATATATACATATATATATATGTATATATATATATATATAGGATGACCTTCATCCATTTTACCCACCCTTCACTGCTATCTCTGGAAGCCACCAACCTGTTTTTCATATATATCATACATCATTTTAAAAATGCAACTGACCATTTAAACAAAAATAAATAGCCATGTATTGCTGGGTTTGTAACACATATAGAGGCAAAATAAATGCCAAGAAGAACACAGAGCTATGAAGAGTCTAAACAGAATTACAGTGTTGACAAGCTGTTATATTACACATGAAGTAAGTAAAATATTTGAATTAAATGTGGCTAAATTAAAGGTACATATTGTAATCTGTAGAGCACTATAAGAACATGAAGGAGGTATAAATTAAAATCCAATACAGGAGATCAAATTGAATGCTAAAATATTTGATTAATCCTATATGGGAAACAAAATTAGATGGCAGACATAGAAAATAAATGCCAATATAGTCAACTTGCATCTTATTGTATCATTAATTATAGTAAATGTTAAGTGACCAACTAACTATTCCATGAAAAGGGCAGAAATTAGCAGACAGGATTAATAAATCACAACCTAAGTGTGACTGTTAATTTTATGTGTGAACTTGACTGGGGCACAGTGTGGCCAGATTTGGTCAACCATTATTTTGAGTGTTTCTGTAAAGTTATTTTATATATGATTAGCATTTATATATGAGTCAGTAGACTTAGTTCAGTCACTCAGTCGTGTTCGACTTTGCGACCCCATGGACTGTAGCACGCCAGGCCTCCCTGTCCATCACCAACTCCCGGAGTGATGCCATCCAACTATCTCATCCTCTGTCATCCCCGTCTCTTCCCACCTTCACTCTTTCCCAGCATTAGGGTCTTTTCAAATGAGTCAGTTCTTTGCATTAGGTGGCCAAAGTCACCTGTATAGAATATTGTCCTTCATAATGTGGATAAGCCTTATTTAATCAGTTGAATGACTGAATAGAACAAAAAGGCTGACCTTCCCCCAAGAAAGAGAATTATTTCAGTCTAATGGCCTTGGAACTGGGACACTGTTTTTTTTTTTCCCCTTTTCTTTGGACTTGAGCTGCAACAATAGCTCTGACTGGGTTTCAAACTTAATGGTCCTCAGGTTGAAATTAAACTGTTAGCTCTGCTGGTTCTCAGTTCTTCCAGTTCACACTGGAATTAAATAATTTGTTCCTCTAGGTCTCCAGCCTGATGACTGACCCTGCAGATTTTTGGACTTGCCAGCCTCCATAATCACTTGATAATAATATCTCTATAATAAACCATAAAGTACACACACACACACACACACACACACACACACACATACACACACACACTCACACACACATAATTTCCCATGGGAAAGTAACAGAAAAGTGTCACTTTATCAAAAATATATAATCATGTACATAATGTGTGTTCCAAGAAAAGATCTTATAATAAATTAAATTTTTTAAGTAGGGAAAGAAATTCACCATCAAACAAATCCACCAAGTGTTAGAGTCTTTCTAACCCTTTCTGATTAATTGATAGAACAAACAGATTAAAAAAATCATCTGTGATACAGAAGATGTGAACACCATGCTCAATCTAATTGACCTAAGTGACAAATACATAATCGGTCAATGGCAGAACACTCTTTTTATCACAGGACATTTTTCAAAGTACACCTTATGTTGAGCACTAAATTCAAGCTTTAATACATTTACAATAACTGAAAAAAAATATTAGCAATATTCTCTGATCACAGATTACAGTGGAATGAAATTAATGTTAAGAAAACATGCATAATACATACAAACATTTGGACATTGAGTGACATATTTCCAAATATCATATAAATCAAACAAAACAAAGAAAAGCATAAAATATTTTGAAATGAATGATAACTCATTTCAGTTCAGTCACTCAGTTGTGTCCGACTCTTTGTGATCCCATGAATAGCAGCACGCCAGGCCTCCCTGTCCATCACCAACTCCCGGAGTTCACTCAAACTCATGTCCATCGAGTTGGGGATGCCACCTAGTCATCTCATCCTTTGTTGTTCCCTTCTCCAACTGCTCTCAATCCCTCTCAGAATCAGGGTCTTTTCCAATGAGTCAACTCTTCGAATGAAGTGGCCAAAGTACTGGAGTTTTCAGCCTCAGCATCAGTCCTTCCAATAAACACCCAGGACTGGTCTCCTTTAGAATGGACTGGTTGGATCTCCTTGCAGTCCAAGGGACTCTCAAGAGTCTTCTCCAATACCACAGTTCAAAATCATCAATTCTTCAGCGCTCAGCTTTCTTCACAGTCCAACTCTCACATCCATACATGACCACAGGAAACACCATAGCCTTGACTAGACGGACTTTTGTTGGCAAAGTAATATCTCTGCTTTTTAATTAAAACCAAAATTTGTAATATACTTCTAAAGTAAGGCTGAACGAGATATTTGTAGTTTTAATTACCTATGCTACAAAAGAGGGGCTTCACAGGTGGTTCATTGGGTAAAGTACCTGCCTGCAATTTAGGAGATACTGGAGATATGGGTTCAATTCTAGGTTGGGGAGATCCCCTGGAGGAGGCCACAGCAACCCACTCCAGTATTCTTGCCTAGAGAATCACCATCGACATAGGAACCTGGCAGGCTACAGTCCATGGGAGTCACAAACAGTTGGACATGACTGAAGTGACTGAGCTCAGCACAGAATTACAAAAGAGGGACTTCCCAGGTGGCATTAGTGGTAAAGAACCTGCCTGCCAATGCAGGAGACTTAAGAGACTTGAGTTAGATGCCTGGGTCAGGAAGATCCTTTGGAGGACGGCATGGCAGCCCACTCCAGTATTCTTGCCTGAAGAATCCCCATTGACAGAGGAGCCTGGTGGGGCCACAGTCCATAGGGTCACAAAGAGTTGGACATGATTGAAGCAACTTAGCAGGCATGCACACACTTCAAAAAAGGAACTATTTAAAATAAATTACCTAAGCTTGCATGTTACCAATATAGAAAAAGAATAAATCAAAATTAAAGTAGAAGAATGAATAGAATAGAAATAAGACCTGAAATAAATGAAAAAGAAAACCGATTAACAATGGAGACCATTTACACATCAGTTTTTTTGTGAAAAGAATGTGAAAATGAGTAACCTCTAGAAATACTAATAAAAAGAGAAAGAAAGCAAAAGACAGAGAGAACAAATCATTTATGACAGGAATGAGAGACAATACTGACTATTTTACATTCATTAAAAGGATAATAAAAGGACATTTTGTTGATTGTGATCTCTATTTAATAAAGGAAATCATTAACTTAAAACTATTTAAAAATTAGCAAATTGTTAAATGGTAATAAAAGCAGATTAATACCTTTAAGTTGACAGCTTAGATGAAACAGAAAAAAATCCTTAGAAACAAAAATTACCCAAACTGAAAAATGAGAAAATTGAAAATCTGAACAATGTAATTTCTAAGATGATTATGCATCTGGCAGCTCAAAATCCCTGTGCTATTGTCACACCAATAAAAGACCAAGATATGGTCAGGCAAAAAATAAATAAATAAAACAAAACAACAACAAAAAGCAGTATAACGTCAACACAACTAAAAATTAGAAACAGAATGAAATGCACAAAGAAGACACATTGTGTTGGCCAAAAGTCAGCTTGGGTTTTTCTGTAACATCTTTTAGAAAAATCTGAATGAAATTTTGGCTAACTCAATAGGAATAGTCTTCAAGTACAGCAACTTTGGAAGTTGGTTTTGGCAGTTTCTTATGAAATTAAATATACTCTTATACAATTCAGCATTTTTCTCCTGGAATTCATATAAATGACTTGAAATTTATGCCAGCACAAAAATCTTCATGCAAATGTTTATAACAGTTTTATTCATAATTGTCCAAACTTTGAAGCTACTAACATGTCTACAATAAGTGAATGCTAATAAACTACAGCACCTCCACACAGTAAAATATTATACCAAATTGAAAAGAAATGAGTAACCTACACCTGGAAGTTTATGGCAGCTTTATTCAGATTTGTCAAAATTTGGAAGCAACTGAGGTGCCCTTTCATAAGTGAATAGATAAATAGTGATACATCCAGGCAATAGAATATTATTCAATGCTAAAAATGAAGCAATCTCACAAGCCATGAGATCTTGAAAGAATCTTAATTGCATTTTAGAAGGTGAAAAAAGCCAACTTGAAAAGTTTATGTATGATTTTAAGTATATGATATTGTGGAAAAGGCAGATTGATGGAGACATTAAAAATGTCAGTACTTTCCAGGGCATAGGGAGTAGGAAGGGTGCTTTCCAGGCAGCACAATGGGGGCGATATAGGAGATGTGGATTCCATCTATAAGTCAGGAAGATGCCTTCAAGTAGGAAATGGCACCCCACTGCTGTATTCATACCTGCAAACTCCCATGGACAGAGGAATCTGGTGGGCTACAGTCCATAGGCTTACAAAGATTTGGGCACAACTGAGTGACTGAATACACACACACACACACACACACACACACTCACACACAGTGAATATTGGAGCACAGAGGATTTTTAGGATAGTGAAATTATTCTTGTATGTTATAAAGGAGGACACATGTCATTATATGTTATCAAAACCCACAGAACTCCAAGAGGCAAACTTAACATAAGCTACAGACTTCGGATGACAATGATGTTTCTATGTAAAGTGAAAGTCACTCAGTTGTGTCTGACTTTTTGCAATCCCATGGACTATACAATCCATGGAATTCTCCAGGCCAGAATACTGAAGTAGGTAGCCTTTCCCTTCTCCAGGTGAGTCTTCCCAACCCAGATCCCGCATTGCTGGTGGATTCTTTACCAGCTGAGCCACAAGGGAAGCCCATTTCTGTATAGGTTCATGAACATAACAAATGTACCCTCTGGTACAGGATGCTGATATTGGGAGAAGTTGTGTTTCTGTGTGGAAAGGTCAAAGATTACATGAGAACCCTAAATTTACCCTCAATTTTGGGGGAATCTACAACTGCTCAAAAATGATCTATTAATAAGCAAACATACAGACAAAAAAACATTGATACACCATTTCTTACCCACTATTAATAGAATGCCTAAAACCAAAACGGCCAATCACATTCAATTTTGGCAAGGATGAGGAGCAAATGGAACACTCATACATTGCTCAGAGGAGCACAAAATTATACAGTCAGTTTCAAATCTGCTAAAATGACCAAAGGACTTCCCTGATGGCTCAGTGGGAAGATAACTCACTGGCAGTGCAGAAGACACAAGAGACACATGTTCAATCCCTGGGTCAGTAAGAGCCCCTGAAGGAGGGCATGGCAACCCACTTCAGTATTTTTGCCTGGAGAATCCGATGGAGAGAGGAGCCTGGTGGGCTACAGTCCACAGAACTGCAAAGAGTCAGACACGACTGAAGCAACTGAGCACGTTTGTAGAATGACCAAAGTTAATTTAAAAAAAAAAAAGACTGACAATTCAAAACCCTGAAAGGCTGCCAAGCACCTGGGATTCCCACACATTCTGGAAGAGTGTACATAAAGCATTCTAACCCAACTATGGATAACTGTCACAGTTCCTTATAAACACACACACACACACACACACACACACACCACACACACACACACACACACACACACACACACACACACACACACACATCTGCTCTATTACCCATAGTCTGACATTTGCTAAAGATACATGAAAAGAATTTTATAAGAATGTTCAAACAATATTTTTATACTATCTCCAAAATATAGATATCTCAATGTCAACAGGTAATAGGTAAACAAACTGGGCAGTTCATATAGGAATTGTAGTTGGCCACAGAAAGTAGCAAACTTCTAATATAAGTAACATATAAATCCAGACAATTTAAAAAGAATATGCACTATACTGATTGGATTTATATGAAATTCAGTAACAGGTAGAACTGATATTTGGTGAAATAAATCAGGAAGTGGTTCCTTTGTACATGAAAAGATGTTCAACATCACTAATTATTAGATAAACGCAAAAGAAAACTATAGTGACATATCACCTCACATCAGTCAGAATGAACACCATCAAAAAGTCTACAGTAACAAATGCTGTAGAGGGTGTGGAGAAAAGGGAACCCACCTACACTGTTAGTTGGTTGCTGAAGGCACTATGGAAAAATACATATGGAGATAGCTAGTGAGAACCTGCTGTTTAATATAGGAGCTCAGCTTAGTGCTCAGTGGTGAGCTAGATGGGTGTGATGTCAGGGGAGGGAGATCCAAGAGCGAAGGGTTATATGTACACTTATACTTAAACAGTTGAAACTAACACAATATCTTGAAGCAATTATATTCCAATACATTAAAAATAAACACAAAAAAACTAAAAATAGAGTTTCCATATGATCCAGTGATTCCACTCCTGGGCATATATCTGGAGAAAACTCTATAATTTTAAAAGATACATGTTATTTCCACGTTTTGTTGTTGTTGTTCAGTTGCTAAGTCATGTCAAACTCTTTTGCAATCCTGAGGACTATAGCCCACCAGGCTCCTCTGCTCATGGGATTTCCTGGGCAAGAATACTGGAGTAGGTTGTCATTTCCTTCTCTAGTGGATATTCCTGACTCAGAGAATGAACCTCATCTCCTGCTTGGCAGGTGGATTCTTTACAATGGAACCACCAGGGAAGCCCAACCCCAGTCTTTACAGCAGCACTATATACAATAGCTAGGACAAAGAAACAATCCATGTGTTCATCAACAGATAAATAAAGAAGGTATAGAACACAGTGGAATATTACTCCACCATAAAATGAACCAAATTTGCATCAACATGGGTGGCCTAGAGATTATTATACCAAGTAAATTAAAGAAGTGAAGTAAGTCAGACAAAGAAAGATATGGTATAACTTTCATGTGAAGTCTCAAAATATAATACAAATGATTCTATATACAAAACAGAAAAAAAAAAAAAACCTCACAGATATTAAAAGCAAACTTCTGGTTGCCAAAAGGAGAGCGTCATTGGGAGAGGATAATCAGGGGTACAGGGTGAACAGATACAAAATACTCTGTATAAAATGAGTGAGCAGGAAGAATTTACTATTTATTTCAGGGAAATATATTGAATATCTTATAACCCATAATGGGAAAAGATCTGGAAAAAATAGTGGTTGCTTTTGGAGGAGAAGGAATTGATTGGGCTTTGATTTGATAAGAATATTTTATTTTTACAGATGGCTACTTGGTAACAAAGCTCATTTAACAGAATGCTGTATATTTATGTATCGAAATGATGCTAAAGCTGAAACTCCAGTACTTTGGCCACCTCATGCAAAGAGTTGACTCATTGGGAAAGACTCTGATGCTGGGAAGGATTGGGGGCAGGAGGAGAAAGGGACAACAGAGGATGAGATGGCTGGATGGCATCATGGACTCAATGAACGTGAGTCTGACTGAACTCCGGGAGATCATGATGGATAGGGAGGCCTGGCGTGCTGTGATTCATGGGGTCGCGAAGAGTCGGACACGACTGAGCGACTGAACTGAACTGAACTGTTTGCTGGGGCTTCCCAGGTGGCTCAGTGGTAAAGAATCTAGTTGCTAATGCAGAAGAAATGGGTTTGACTTCTGCATCAGGAAGATCACCTGGAGAAGCAAATGGAAACCCACTCCAGTATTCTTGTATGGGGAATCTCATGAACAGAGCTTGATGGGCTACAGTCCACGGCGTCATGAAAGAGTTGGACACAATTTAGCAAATAAACAAAAACAAGATTATATATTAATTAAATTTTAAATTAAAAAAAAATAAAGTTTTGGCAGCACCAGTGTAATGGCCAAAAATGCTCCCTTTTGGCAAAAAAGAGATCAGGTTTCAGTTCCAGATTCTGCTGTAGCTTGCTAGATCTGCCACAAGTTAATTATCATCCGAAGCCTCAATTTCTTGATGTGTAAAATGGGGCCAAACACTTGTGGACTTTGTGAGAAATACGCAATGTGTAGAAAGCTTGTAGGATGGTATTTGGTCAAATAATAGCAATTCAATAAACACAGTTACACTATTTTTATGAACCTCTTGCAATTCTTCTTTCAAATGCCTGTCCTTCTGACATACTCGGTTCTTTTTTCTTTTCATGCTTCATCTATCTGGAGAACATGTATGAATTTCCTAGGCTTTGGATTTTTTTTTTTTTTCTTTTTCCTTTTCATTGCTACTGCCAGAATCACAACACCATCCACACATGAGAAGCAGAAGTGAGTACTCAGTTATTTGCATTGATTAACTGCACAAAAAGATCTTCACGACCCAGATAATCTAGATGGTGTGATCACTAATCTAGAGCCAGACATCCTGGAATGTGAAATCAAGTGGGCCTTGGAAAGCATCGCTATGAACAAAGCTAGTGGAGGTGATGGTATTCTAATTGAGCTGTTTCAAATCCTGAAAGATGATGCTGTGAAAGTAATATGCCAGCAAATTTGGAAAACTCAGTAGTGGCCACTGGACTGGAAAAGGTCAATTTTCATTCCAATCCCAAAGAAAGGCAATGCCAAAGAATGCTCAAACTACCGCACAATTGCACTCATCTCACATGCTAGTAAAGTAATGATCAAAATTCTCCAAGTCAGGTTTCAGCAATACGCGAACCATGAACTTGCTGATGTTCAAGCTGGTTTTAGAAAAGGCAGAGGAACCAGAGATCAAATTGCCAACCTCCGCTGGATCATGGAAAAAGCAAGAGAGTTCCAGAAAAACATCTCTTTCTGCTTTATTGACTATGCCAAAGCCTTTGACTGTGTGGATCACAATAAACTGTGGAAAATTCTGAAAGAGATGGAAATACCAGACCACCTGACCTGCCTCTTGAGCAATCTGTATGCAGGTCAGGAAGCAGCAGTTAGAACTGGACATGGAACAACAGACTGGTTCCAAATAGGAAAAGGAGTATGTCAAGGCTGTATATTGTCAGCCTGCTTATTTAACTTCTATGCAGAATACATCATGAGAAATTCTGGGCTGGAAGAAACACAGCTGGAATCAAGATTGCTGAGAGAAATATCAATAGCCTCAGATATGCAGATGACACCACCCTTATGGCAGAAAGTGAAGAGGAATTAAAAAGCCTCTTGATGAAAGTGAAAGTAGAGAATGAAAAAGTTGGCCTAAAGCTCAACATTAAGAAAACGACGATCATGGCATCCGGTCCCATTACTTCATGGGAAATAGATGGGGAAACAATGGAAACAGTGTCAGACTTTATTTTGGGGGCTCCAAAATCACTGCAGATGGTGACTGCAGACATGAAATTAAAAGACGCTTACTTCTTGGAAGAAAAGTTATGACCAACCTAGATAGTATATTCAAAAGTAGAGACATTACTTTGCCAACAAAGGTCGGTCTAGTCAAGGCTATGGTTTTTCATGTGGTCATGTATGGATGTGAGAGTTGGACTGTGAAGAAGGCTGAGCGCCGAAGAATTGATGCTTTTGAACTGCGTTGTTGGAGAAGACTCTTGAGAGTCCCTTGGACTGCAAGGAGATCCAACCAGTCCATTCTGAAGGAGATCAGCCCTAGGATTTCTTTGGAAGGAATGATGCTGAAGCTGAAACTCCAGTACTTTGGCCACCTCATGCCAAGAGTTGACTTATTGGAAAAGACTCTGATGCTGGGAGGGATTGGGGGCAGGAGGAGAAGGGGACGACAGAGGATGAGATGGCTGGGTGGCATCACGGACTCAATGGACGTGAGTCTGAGTGAACTCCGAGGAGTTGGTGATGGACAGGGAGGCCTGGCGTGCTGCGATTCATGGGGTCACAAAGAGTCGGACGTGACTGAGCAACTGAACTGATAATCAATAAGAGTTTTAAACAGTGCACACTACTGCACTAAAAATAGTATATTCATATCCCTCTGTATCTGTAAGATCTGATGTCAGATTTTTATCTGAACACAGCACCATGTCTAGTACATAGTAAATCCTTAATAGAAGACAATTCATAAATAAATAAGTTTAGATTATGAAAATCATAACATTATTTTATTTACATCCATATTTACACCAAGTCTAAAGCTATCACAGAATGAAAGATGGGTACTTCTAGTTCTAATCTTATACTTTCATCCACTAGCTCCTTATTGAACACTCAGAATGGGATGTGAATATAAGAGTGAACCAAAAACTCACATCTGCATGGAGATACTATGCTTGCTATGATCCAGACAATAAAGAAATGTACAGAAACTTCATTCATCTGGCCGGTAATTTCCCACTCCTATTTGTGTCTCCTCATTTCTCATACCCTAATCTTTTCCATTAATTTTGTTACCTTTCTGTTTTATACTTAGGAAGTATTGAAAGTTCTTTCTGATTAGAAAGCATACAGACACCTACATTCCATGAATGTTTGTGTATATGCCTTTTCTTTCTGATGTACCTTCCATTTTTAAGCTGTTTCATGAGAAGAAAGGATGGGAACTTGATAACACTTGGGTCAGAGGTATGGAGATGGGAGAGCACATACACAAAAGGGTGGTGGGAACTTTGGGAAGCTAGAAGATTCTATGAGGAGAAGAGGGGGTTTTGGAGACCTATTTAAGGTTTGTAGTTCACATCCATTAGACTGAGGACATTATTGGGAATGCTTTTATGAGAACAGTCAAGCTTCAAAAGGGTCAATATTTCACTTAATTCTTCAGGTGTGACTGATACTGGAAGTAGGAAATTGTGAGGTAGCTAGGTTGTCAAGTGGCCAGGGTCTGAGATCTGTGACTGTCTAAAATAGGCATATTATTTTCCAGAGAAGAAAAACCCAATTCATTCATTACTTGACCCACCAGAATCACTGGGTACTTACACCTTAATTTTTCTCAGATAGTTCAGTAACATTACTGAAGAGTTGCAAAGGTGCTACTTCAACTATTTTCCATTTATAATGGCATCTACACCCCCACATAATTCCTGATCATTTTTTAGGCTTACATATCAGTCCCAAGTATAAAGTAAGGGTAAAGGATTTTGACATAAAGGATTTGGTGGGAGTTGACATTGTGTGGCAGTGCTATTCATTAAGCCCTAGCCTCTGTGAGAACAATTGGGCTCTGCTGGCAATCATTTACTCTGTGGGATGACCCACAGCATGATGGACCAAAGGTTAAATCCACTATAATCCTGAAAAACAAATGGTTAGTGGGAGAACTTAATCTCTGATGAATTTATAGATTAGAATTAGAGGAAGAAGAAGCGTGCTTTAGTGAGAGTAGAAATGTAACTAGCTGAAAAATAAACTGATTTTCCTAAAGCCATCCACAGCCACCAACAGGTATGTGACAGGGTTGATAATAGGGAAACATGAGGGTGACAGTTGACAGATGGGCCCAGTGAAGTAGTCAGTTCTTAACCTCATCAAACTGAGAACTCTTTTATGGACTATTATCAACTCATATGAGGGACCCAAAACCATGAGATATGGTGTGTCTATTCTTCAGAAGCATCTTTCTGTGAGTATGGCAGCATGACACATCATCAGGCACCAGGGAAGAACTACTGCTTCTGAAAAGAAAATGCTCCTAGGGAATAAAAATTCAGGTTTCTCATCCCTTCAACTTCCAGAAAAAACTACTGAAACCTCACTCTCAAGTTATAATTTCATTATTTAAGGCAATAATATACTTGGGCATGTGTTTATGCTTTCATTGGGATTCATAAATTACTACATTTGAGGACTACTACCTAACAGTATTCTTGCCTGGAGAATCCCAGGGATGGAGGGGACTGGTGGGCTGCTGTCTGTGGGGTCACACAGAGTTGGCCACGACTGAAGCAACTTAGCAGCAGCAGCAAACAGCTAACAGTACTGCAGGAGGAGTGGGGTTTAGCCTTCATCATTCTCATCTGCCCCCTTGTGGTATCTTTCATACTTTTTTTTTTGGTCACTTCAGACTCTTGCTCTAGGCTGCAAATAGCCTATGCTAAATTAAACATCCTTGATATTTAATATTTTGTATATTTTCCAGGAAACTAACCAGAAGGAGCTGACTGTCATTTCCTTTCAGCATGAAATAGTATACTGTTACTCAATACATTTGATACCTTCTACTTTATCTGTTAATACATTGCTTAATTTTGAAGCTAAATTTCCACACACACACACCCAATCCTGTGCGATGCTATTTATCTGTTTTCCCTATATATGAACTGTGGGTCTATTCATTTCCCTATTTTAATAGTTTCTAGTGCATTTTTGTTGTCATTGTTACAATTTCTTTCTTGCTCTGCAACTGAAAAATAAGCAGCAGGAAACCTACCTTGTTCTTTCATTCCAGTTACTCCAGAGGAATCCACCCACCCCCATACTAAAAATGATATTTCTCATGGATGTCTGGAACATCTCAACTTCCAGGGTCTCTTTCCTTATCTCTCTATTCTTGGATGTCCTTTTCCTGCCTGTGTCTGAAAATGCCTGCAAGCTCTAAGACCTACCTCAGTAATTTCACTCTAAATCGCACTCTTCTTCTGCAACAGGATCCCTGCAGAAGCTCTATTTCCACGAAGAGTATCTGGATCCCAATTCACTTTTCTTCTGAATCCCAAGCTTTTATACAAAGTGTCTGCAGGCTATCCTCTTTGGCAGGTCCACAGGACTGTAAATGACTGTGTCCCACCCAATAATCATCAATTTCTCTTCCTTAGGAGCCTCCAGGGTGTCCCTGTGAGAATCACCCACCTAGCAATTTATCCACTTTCCCGGGACTTCTCCTCATCTTTCACATTTACATTAAAATATGTCTACTCTGAATCTTGAGATATATATGTATGCTTGTGTGTGTGTGTGTGTGTGTGTGTGTGTGTGTGTGTGTGTGTGTGTGTATTTTCTTTTCTTCCCTCTGGCTCCCATTTTGCTGTATTTGAGCTCAGACCACACCATCTTCCCCCTCTTGGATACCTTCCATGTTCCCAGTGGTCTGTACACAACTCTATACTGCAGTATAGGGATTTCTAAAACATAAAATCTATCCCTGTCACTCCCCTGTGAAAACTCACCCATGGGGAATCTGATCAGGCTGCATTTGGGGACTGGGCAGAGTAAGCAGGGATCTTGTGTCCGCTAAGATTTCTGGTAGACGCCCCTCTGCATTATCCACTTGTGGTGGTCGGGGGCGGGGAAGGGGCGGGATCGAGCCCCCTTCCCCCCTCCTCCTTACTGCGGAAAGCTGCAGAGCTAAGGGCACTCACTTCCTATTCACCAGTCAGCAGGGAGGACTCCTCTCAGCAGCCACGTAGGCATTCTCTTCTCTCTGGAGGAAAAGGCCCAGCAGCTGTCGGAAGAAAAGGCTCACCAGCTGTCAGAGCAAAAGGACATGTCGCAGCTAAGTAAGAATCTGGGAGAACCGAGTCCCCCGGAGGAGGCCCCTAAGCCCGCGGTCTATAGCCGCCCTACGGTTCTGATGCGGGCCCCGCCCGCCTCCTCGCGGGCCCCTCCAGTCCCTTGGGACCCACCTCCCGATTGATTTGCAGGCTTCACTGGCCGCTTGGCAGGCACCGCAGCCTGCTTGGGAGG
Organism: Nanger dama; assembly: GCA_917880005.1. NCBI lineage: Eukaryota > Metazoa > Chordata > Mammalia > Artiodactyla > Bovidae > Nanger > Nanger dama. Next base: position 732,981 of record CAKJTW010000044.1, on the reverse strand, counting down.
CTCCGCAGGGCCAGCCGCCTGCCCCCCGTGGTGCCTATGTCCCAGCCTCCGTCCCTAGGGGGCCCGATGGTCCAGGCTCCCCCTCTGGGGGCCCGATGGGCAAGCCTCCGACTCCCGGAGTCTTGATGATCCATCCTCCCCCTCCGGGAGCCCCGCTGGGCCAGCCTCCGACTCCGGGGGTCCTGATGATGCATCCTTCGGCTCCCGGAGCCTCCATGGCACATCCTCCTCCTCCGGGGACCCCGATGGCCCATCCTCCTCCTCCGGGGACCCCAATGGCCCATCCTCCTCCTCCTGGGACCCCGATGGTCCACCCACCTCCTCCGGGGACTCCAATGGCGCACCCTCCTCCTCCGGGGACCCCGATGGCGCACCCTCCTCCTCCGCCGGCAACCCCAGTGGCCCATCCTCCCCCTCCGGGGACTCCGATGGCGCAGCCTCCAGCTCCGGGAGTCTTGATTCCCCAGCCTCTGACTCCAGGAGTCCTGATGGTTCAGCCTCCTGCTCCAGGAGCTCCGATAGCCCAGCCTCCACCTCCGGCACCCCTGATGGCCCAGCCTCCTCCTCTAGGAGCTCCGATGGCCAAGCCTCCGGGTCCTGGAGTCCTGATGATCCATCCTGCAGGCTCGAGACCTCCGATCACCCAGCCTCCAGCGACAGGAGCCCCGATAGTTCAGCCGCCGGCGCCGGCCCCACCTGCGCAGCCTATGGCTTCCTGGGCCCCACAGGCTCAGCCTCTGATCCTGCAGATCCAGTCACAGGTTATAAGGGCTCCTCCGCCGGTTCCCCAGGGCCCACAGGCCCCACCAGCGCAGCTGGCCACCCCCTCAGGCTGGCAGTCCACCTCTCCCGGGATGGCAGGCCCCACCACAAGGCTGGCCGGCCACACCCTTGGGCTGGTCGACCACACAGGTCACCTGGCCTGGTCCGACAATCGCTTGGCAGGCGCCTCTATCTGTCCGCCCTGGGCCACCACCCATCCGCCCTGGCCCACCGCCCATCCGCCCGGGCCCACCACCCGTTCGCCAGGCCCCACCCCCAATACGCCAGGCACCGCCACTGATCCGCCAGGCACCACCACCCATCCGCCCTGCCCCCCAGGTCCTGGCCACCCCGCCGCCTCTCTGGCAGGCCCTGCCACCCCCACCACCGCTGCGGCAGGCCCCACAAACTCGACTGCCTACCCCGCAGTTGAGGGCGGCCCCCGCCATTTCGGGCGGCCCCCAGGTGCCAACAGCCCCTCCAGCACCGCAGATGCCGACCGCACCTCCTGCTGTCCCGCAGGCACCGCCGACTGTGATGCCAGCCCCTCTACCAGTCCCACTGTCAGCCCCTCAGGCTGTGCACTGCCCACCCATTATCTGGCAGGCACCAAAAGGCCAACCTCCAGTGCCGCAGGAGATGCCAGCATCCATGGAGTTCCAGGAAGTGCAGCAAACCCAGGCCAGCCTGGCCTGGCAGGCTTCGAAAGCTCAAGGGCAATTCTGGCAGTCCCTGCCCACCCAGGAGGCCCAGAGGCAGGGCCCACCACTGGTTCAGCTGGAGCAGCCCTTTCAGGGGGCCCCCGCCTCCCAAAAGGCCCTTCAAATCCAACTATCCACCCAGCAGGCCCAGCCCTCGGGCTCGCAGGCAGAGCTGCCATCCGTGCAACTCCAGCCCTCCTGGCAGGGCCCCCCTGCAGCCCTGCAGGGCCAGCCTGGAGCCCCTTTAGCAGGGGCAAATTTTCCCATGGGCTCTGCTAAATCATTGATGACTCCATCAGGAGAATCTAGGGCTTCTTCTATAGACCGAAGGACCTCTTCAAAAGATCGTAGGACCTCTTCAAAGGAACGCAAGGCTCCTCTAAAAGACCGGATGATCTTTGGTGGCACTTTCTGTGCTCCCAGGGCAATGCCACCTGCTGGAGCACACCTGCCGACTCCCTGGAAAAACTTGCCTGCCACATCTGAGACCTTTAATGCCACCGCAAGGGTCTTTCCATCTACCTCCCAGTTCCAGCCTGCCTCTTCTAATGCCTTCAAGGGCCCATCTGCCACCTCAGAGGCCCCAAAGTCACTGCCATTTACTGTGCAGGATCCATTTGCCTGCATTGAAGCCCTGCCTGCAATCCCATGGGTTCCACAGCCCAATGTGAATTCCTCAAAGGCGTCCAAGGCAGGACCCAGTATCCTGATGGCAACTGCAGCTGCCCCACAAGTGATGGCCATCACTCAAGAGGCCTCCAAGACCTCTGCTGAGCCACCACGTCGCTCAGGCAAGGCCACCCGGAAGAAGAAGCACCTGAACACAGAAGAAGGGGATAGCAGTGGCAAGATGCTGAACATGTGTCACTGGCAGGCCCCCAGGTGCTGGGAAAATCTAGACTTGAATGACTGGGAGGCACAAACCCCCATCCAATTCCTGTGTGACTGGGAGGGTGCAAGCACCTCCCGAATCCTGAGTGGCTGGGAGGGCCTGAGTACCTCCCAGATCCTGAGTGGCTGGGAAGGGCCCAGTACTTCTTGGGCCCTGAGTGCCTGGGAAGGCCCGAGCACCTCAAGGGCCCTGGGTTTCTGGGAAAGTCCAGTTAGCCCTCCGACCTTGATCATCTCTGAGCTCCCTACTCTTGCTCAGGGATTTGGTGCCACCCAATATGACCCCAAGCTGGAGACTCAACCGCTGTCTCCCTTGGATGAGCGAGCAAATGCACTGGTGCAGTTCCTCTTGGTTAAGGACCAAGCCAAGGTGCCCATTAAGCGCTCAGAGATGGTGAAATTCATCATCCGTGAATATAAAGATGAGTGCTTAGAAATCATCAGCCGTGCCAGCCACAAGCTGGAGTGTATTTTTGGTTATCAGTTGAAGGAAATTGATCCCCAAAACCACTCTTATATTCTCATCAACAAGGGTCGAAAGGGTGACATAGGTGCGTCTTATTTGGACAGGCCCAAGTTAGGCCTCCTGATGGTGGTTCTGAGCCTCATCTTTATGAAAGGCAATTGTGTCAGGGAGGACCTGATTTTTACTTTTCTGTGCAAATTAGGGCTGAATATTCGGGAGACACATGGTCTCTTTGGAAATACAAAGAAGCTCATCACCGAAGTGTTTGTAAGGGAGAAGTACCTGGAGTATAGGCGAATCCCCTTTACTGAGCCAGAAGAGCATGAGTTCCTCTGGGGCCCCCGAGCATTCCTTGAAACCAGCAAGATGATTGTCCTGAAATTTTTGGCCAGGCTGTATAAGAAAGATCCACGGTGCTGGCCATACCAGTACTATGAAGCACTGGCAGAGTGTGAGTCTGAGGATCTGGATGAGGATGAGTCTGGCCCCGATGATAAAACTGACGACCCCACCAGCAGCTCCCTCCCCATTAATATTGTTTAGCAGATATCTCATGGTTCCTTTGGGTCCCCGGCCTAAGGCCACTGACAGGGTGGGGTGGGGGGGACGTTTTGTTTCTGGTGTTTCTGTTTAAATTCTGTGTGTGTAAGTTTGGATTTCAATTTGCTTTCGTATCTGCCAAAGCTTTGTATATTTTCATGTGGTGTTGATTTCAACTGGCTATTGTTCTATTTGGTATTTTGGCATCTGTATTTTTAACTGAGATCTGTGATTCTCTGTTTTGTGTTATAATTGTTATGTTTCGGTATCAGAGTTGTGCTGGCTTTGTGAAATGAATTGAGAAGCTGTCCATCTCATTCTGGTACAGATTATGTAGCATCAAAATAGGGTATTCTTTGAATGTTAAAATGACTCATCAGTAAAAGCTGTCTGCAGAAAAGTAAATATCTATATCTATATATAAATATAATTTCAGCATAATATGGAAGTGTTTGTCTTTATTCTAATTTTTATTCTAGGTACTGGGAGCCAAGTTTTACCATACTCTCCAAATACAGCTGAACATCAAGACAATTCCCAGTAATAGTAGACACCGTGGTGACAGAACTGTTTTTCAAAACAGTGCTACATGTGTTATAATTATGCGGTAATTGCAGTGGGAGTTGGAATGTAAGATTAAAGCAAGAGTAAAGCTTCACACATGAATGAAGGTGAATCAAGAGGAGGTTTTTAATCCTTTTGATTCCTCACAATAGTCTTTCAAAGTAGGCATTATTCTCATTTTGTAGGTGAGTGTCTAAGGCTCAAGTAGATCAATTAAGTGGGACATGTCAGTGCCAAGACAAGGTTGTAATATGAAGCAGAAAATTTTCTTAAAGTTATGGGGAAAGCCACGACCATCTATCTCCCTGCAGATCAAAGTACCAGGTTTGTTAGCCATGGGAAGAACAAAGGGGTCTTGGTCAGTTCTGGTGGGTGGTGGATGTTTAGCAGCTCAGGGAACTACATGGCACTGAAACATGCTCACTGAAAAATATAACAGGGAAAAGGAAATACCAGGCTTCATTCAACTGAGATCGTGCAGGTTGCAGTGGGTCAGGGGGAAGATGGGGGATAACACCGGAGTCTAACATACAAGGCAAGTCAGTTGGCAACTGGCTGATGTTCCTTGGGTGCAGGATCTGGTGTGGGAGGGGGGGACCAAAGAGTTTTGGAAGAAGATATTCATGAGCAGCTGACCCTGCTGGAGTGCGCAAAAGGATGTTCCTGAAAGTATCACTATCTTCTCAGGGATGGGGACCATCAGCATTGCTGCATCTCTACTGTTCTGGAAGGATCCAGGTCCCCCAAATCCCGCCCCCCTTCTCTTGGTGGATAAAGCGCCTCAGTGGGGTACACGGCAAAAGTGGTATTCATCTGCCACCTAGCGACCTGTTACGGTTCTGTCGCTCCTGCAATGGCTCAGCCCCAACCATAGTCAAGAATCTCACACTCCAAATACTTGGGTTTAGTCTGGAACTGCTTCACAACTCTTGCCCTTAATTTTACCTGCATTTGGGCTCAAATGCCCCTCCTTTTCTTTTACAACATAGGGCAAGGTGAAACTTCCTCCCCAGGTCCAATTCAGTCTCATCTGAGAAGTTGAAATTCTAGAAGAGGAGATGAACTCGTTAAGTCCATTCCCTGCCCCTGGCACAGAGCTGTATTTTCTGGGATGACAGCCCCCACCCCAGGACTGTCCTGGTTACAGAGGATCTTTGGCACGTTATCCATGTGGCTAAGTATTCCAGAGATTCAGAAGGAGTTTTGTGTAAACTCCTTGGGTCAGAGAGTACTGGGCCTCCCTGCCAATCTTCAGTTATTTAGATGGCAACAGCAAATGCTCTTTGTACGTAATAGCAGCGTTGCAGCTGAGAAATGTCCCGCAAAGAGGCTTTGCTGAGCCTCAAAATTGGCATGAGGCTTTGCTGAGCCTCAAAATTGGCACATGGGTCTAGGATTTTTAATTTCTTTAAAGCTTATTTATTATTTTTATAGTTTTCAACAAATCATCCACTCACGGGTGACTTGAGCCACTTCATCTCATTTATCCTATCATCTGATGCAAAGCCAATGATCTCATTTAAGCAATGCCAAAGGCTTAAGACCTGAATAGAATTAAAATGTAATGAGATATAAATGGCAATAACATTACAGTTTTTAAATTACACTCAAAATAAATCGGCAAAATATTCAACTGGAATGTTAAAGAAAGAAGAGTTGACATTATAAAATCAAAGAAGAAAACAAAAGCCTGGAAAATGGGAAGCTACAGGGTAGGATGCAAAGAGAGAAAACTCAAAGCTATTTCAAAGTTCTAAAACGTAGATAAATTTAGTAGGAAGATTTTTAGTATGAAGATTTTTATTACAAAATGAAAAATTAAAACTTCTGTAAGCTAAATGGGCAAAAGCTATCAGGTGACAAACACAAAAAGAAACACAAATGGAAAGTGACATTGGAAATGTTTCACTTATAGAGAAGGACATTATCCATTATAAGTATTAGACCAGTATTCCACCTTTAACTTATTAAAGTGGCACAGAATAAAATCAAAGCTCATAAAATATCCAGTGAAAATAACATTATTGTAAAACTAGTATCTTCATGAACTAGTGATAGAAGTATAAATTATTACAAATTGCCATGAAATAAATTCAGTCAACTGCATCTCCAAAAATTTAAAAATAGTAACAATAGCTAGAAATTTCTCGTATGAGAATGTATTGAATAGAAATAACTTGCATGGGGCAAAAGCTTTTCCACAAAGAGAGCTGCTTAGGGAAGTGGAGGAGATTATAATATGCATGCACACCTCATACAAGACTACTAGAAGCAAGGTGGTCCTGCTGCCAAAAGCGTCCTCAGAAACCACTTGCAATTTGCTACAGCACAAAATTGTGTGCAACAGAACAGAGACATAACAATCTTAGCCTGATTTTTTTAAATTTTAATTAATTAATTAATTATTATTATTTTTACTCACATGAAAGCCATGGAATGATCTCAACCTTTTAGATTAATCTATAGACTCCTTGAGAAGAGAAATTTAAAGATTTTTGCAAAGTGGGACTTCCTTGATGCACAGTGGATAGGAATCTGCCTGCCAGAGCAGGGAGCATGGGTTTTATCCCTGTTCCAGGAAGATCCCAAATGCCGTAGAGCAACTAAGCCTGAGTGCTGCAACTGCTGAGCCTATGCTTTAGAGCTCACAAGCTGAAACTTCTGAGTCAGCCTGCATGCCACAGCTACTGAAGCCCATGCCTAGAGCCTGTACTCTGCAACAAGAGAAGTCACTGCAATGAGAAGCCTGTGCACCATGAAGAAGAGTAGCTCCCTTCTTGCTGCAACTAGAGAAAGCCCGCACAAAGCAGCAAAGACCCAGTGCAGACAAAAATATAATAAATAAATAACTATAAATGTTTCCCAGAGGGATCGAATCAAGTGCATTGTTGTATAGGATAAGTTGTAAGAAAGGTAATATCTTAGGATGTTGACCTAGAAATGACCTGAAATTCACAATACTATTACTGAAAGGCATTCTTCTTGAGAGCCTTAGAGGCAAAGATCAATTGCCTGTCAAAGCAGTACATAAAGCAACATTGTCAGCATCCACGATGTGCAGCATCATCTCATCTAAAGTACAGAGGCTCATCCCTGACATATCTGTATCTAACCATAGCCTAACATGTGTGCAGCTCCTCCACATTTGGTCACTAGGCAACAGCCTAGCTGCCTTTGACATGCCTCCTAACCTTCAATATTACCTCTCACACAAACTGCTGTGTTGGCTGTATGGAACATAATGTTTCACTCTGTGTAAAGCCTGTGATGGCTTTTAGTTTATCTTAGAGTTAGACACTGCTCACTTTCTTCATCCTGAGTATCAAGGTTAGAGTTGTATCAGGTTAGAGTTGGGTAGCCTAAATTGGATTTACAAATGAGGCCAGGGGTCCCTCTGCTGGAGAGTTGGAGGAACTCCCAGGATGCTATAGGAAACACCCAGGAGTGACCAAAAGGATGGGTCTTAAAGAGAATTCCTACTGTATAGAACAGGGAACTCTGCTCAATACTCTCTAACAACCTAAAATGGAAAATAACTTGAAAAAGGATAGATACATGTATATGTATAACTGAATCATTTTGCTGTATACCCCAATGGCAGAAAGCAAAGAGGAACTAGAGTCTCTTGATGATGGTGAAAGAGGAGAGTGAAAAAGCTGACTTAAAACTGAAAACTCAAAAACTGGGATCATGGCATATGGCCCCATGGCAAATAGATGAGGAAAAAATGGCAATAGTGACCTGATATAAAGAGACAACTCATTGGAAAAGACCCTGATATTGGGGAAGATTGAGGGCAGGAGAAGGAAGTGACAGAGGATAAGATGGTTGGATAGCATCATAGACTCAATGGACATGAATTTGAGAAAACTCCAGGAGGGACAGGGAAGCCTGGAGTCCTTGGGGTCCATGGGGTCCTCAAAGAGTCGGACATGACTTAGCACCTACTGAAAAACAACAATACATCTGAAACTAACACAACATTGTTGATCAACTATATGCCAATGCAAAATAAAAAATTTAAAAGAGACAGACTGTCATTTAGATTACACATTACCTGTTTTCTTTTATCTCCAACCCCAAAAGTCCTGTGAGCACAAGAAAGACAGGCAAGATAGCAGGTCTGGCTTCTCTGAAGAGAATCTCCGGGAAAGGAAATCAAGCAATCCATTGTGGTTTGTACTGTAAAGACAGATTGCTAGGTTTCCTTTCCTGCAGTGCCAACCGAGCTAAATAGGAGAAAACGGATAATGAAGGTGTCTCCCCATATGGGCAATGTTCTTCTTTGAAATTGCTCAAAGGATCTTGCTGTGAACCCCATGGAGAGATTTATAACACTGCTATCCCACTGGGTCAATCCTCTAATCCTTTTAGATTCTGGAAACCTATACTTGCTCCTGTTTTAAGAGACAAAGCCTATATGGGGAGACTCCTTCATTCTGTTTTTCTCCTCTTTAGCTCATTGGCACGGCAGGAGTTCTCCTGGGGTCTCAGAGAGATACTTTTTCAGTGCAAATAACTTCATTCTGCAAGCTGTCAGTCAGTCTCCCAGTTAGACTGTCTTTCTCTGCCCTCACTTCTTCAGAGTAACTTCAACTTGTTTGTCTTAGAGGGCTACCAGAGGGATTCAGGTTGTCCCATCAATGAGCAATAATCACAGAAACATTCCCTTTAACTATAGTCTTCCTGGAGTGTGCTCTCTAGTGATGCAGACTCTTCCCTGAAACAGAGCTAGCTGGGGTCACAAAGCTGTGGGATTTGAGTTCTGCCTTTCTTGACTTCTTCAAGGTATCCTTAACATTTTGCTTATAATTTTTAAAATTTTTTGTTTATTAAAATTTTTAAATAAATTTAAATATAAATTTAAATTAGAGATACAGTGGGAATATTTCATGTAAAGATGGGCACAATAAAGGACAGAAATGATATGGACCTAAGAGAAGCTGAAGATATTAAGAAAAAGTGGCAAGAATACACAGAATAACTATGCAAAAAAAAATCTTAATGATTGAGGTAACCAAAATGATGTGATCACTCATCTAGAGCCAGATATCCTGGACTGTGAAGTCGAGTGGGCTTTAGGAGGCATCCCTCCCAACAAATCGAGTGGAAGTGATGGAATTTGTATTGAGCTGTTTCAAATAATCGAAAATGATGGTGTTAAAGTGCTGCACTCAATATGCCAGCAAATTTGGAAAAGTCAGCTATGGCCACAGGAATTGAAAGGTCAGTTTTCATTCCAATCCAAAAGAAAGGCAATGCCGAAGAAAGTTCAAACTACCACAGAACTGCACTCACCTCACACACTAGCAAAGCAATGCTCAAAATTCTCCAAGGCAGGCTTCAACAGTACGTGAACTGTGAAATTCCAGATGTTCAAGCTGGATTTAGAAAAGGCAGAGGAACCCGAAATCCACTTGCTGACATCACTGGATCATCAAAAAAGCAAGAGAGTTCCAGAAAAACACCTACTTCTGCTTTATTTACTATGCCAAAACCTTTGACTGTGTGGATCACAACAAACTGTGGAAAATTCTTCAAGAGATGGGAATACCAGACCACCTGACCTGCCTCCTGAGAAATCTGTATGCAGATCAAGTAGCAACAGTTAGAACTGGACATGGAACAACAGACTGATTCCACATCAGGAAAGGAGTATGTCAAGGCTATTTGTTGTGACCCTCCTTATTTAACTTCTATGCAGAGTACGTCATGTGAAATGCCGGGCTGGATAAAACACAAGCTGAAATCAAGACTGTAGGGAGATTATATCAATAACCTCAGATATGCAGATGACACCACCCTATGGCAGAAAACAAAGAAGACCTAAAGAGCCTCTTGATGAAAGTGAAAAAGGAGAGTGAAATGTTGGCTTAAACCTCAACATTCAGTAAACTAAGGTCATGGCATCCGGTCCCATCATTTCATGGGAAATAGATGGGGAAACAATGGAAATAGTGTCAGACTTTGTCTTTCTGGGCTCCAAAATCACTGCAGATGGTAACAGTAGCCATTAAATTAAAAGATGCTTATTCCTTAGAAGGAAAGTTATGACCAACTTAGACAGCATATTAAAAAGCAGAGCCATTATTTTGCTAACAAAGGTCTATCTAGTCAAGGCTATGGCTTTTCCAGTAGTCACATATGCATGGGAGAGCTGGAATATAAAGAAAGCTGAGCGCTGATGAATTGATGATTTTGAACTGTGGTGTTGGAGAACACTCTTGAGAGTTCCTTGGACTGCAAGGAGATCAAACCAGTCAATCCTAGTGGAAATCATTCCTGAATATTCATTGGAAGAACTGATGCTGAGGCTGAAACTTCAATACTTTGGCCTCCTGATGTGAAGTGTTGACTCACTGGAAAAGACCTCGATGCTGGGAAAGACTGAAGGCAGGAGAAGGGGACAACTGAGGATGGGATGGCTGGATGGCATCACTGACTCGAAGGACACGAGTTTGAGCAAGCCCCAGGAGTTGGTAATGGAGAAGGAAGCCTGGTGCGCTGCAGTCCATGGGGTTGCAAAGAGTCAGACACGAATGAGTTACTGAACTGAGCTGATTTTTCATTTTTTTGCTTTATTTAAATTTTTACAGTGTTTTGTTGGTTTCTGCCCCACAACAATGGGAGTCAGCCATAATGATACATATAACTCCTCTTTCTTGAGCTTCCTTTCCTCCATCCTCCCCACTTTTACCCCCTTTGGTCATCACAGAGTCCCAGACTGGGCTCCTTGTGTTATACACCAACTTCTCACCAGCTATCTATTTTACACATAGTAGTATATACATGTTGATGCTACTTTCTCTATTTGTCCCACTTTCTCCCTCCCTGACTATGTCCACAAATCCATTTTCCATACCAGCATCTCCATTCCTTCCCTGAAAAGAGGTTCATCAATACCGTTTTTCTAGATTCCATGCATATATGCATTAGTATCTGATATTTGTTTTTCTCTTTTTGACTTACTTCACTCTGTATAATAGCCTCTAGGGTCATCCACCTTACTAAAACTGGCTCAAATTTTCTCTTTTATAGTTAAGTAATATTCTATTGTATATATGTCCCACAGTTTCTCTATCCATTCATCTGCTGATAGACATCTAGGTCACTTTCATGCCCTGGCTGTTGTAAATAGTGCTGCAAGTGGCAAAGGTTTTACCGGACAGTCTCCTGCATCTCTCATCTGATCCCCCACCCTCCCATGTTTACACTGTGTATATCAATAGTATAGTTTCAAAGATGCTGACAGCAGTACTATGTACATGTTAAGTTTAATCAAATTTTATCACAAAAATGTGGACTCTGTAAATATCATCTCAATCAACATCTAGAATTATTTCACCACCACAAAGATTTCTCTCATACTGTCTCATTATAGTCATATGTAACCCTTCTCCGTGGCAATCACTAAACCCTGGCAATCACTGCTCTGTCCTTCATCACTTTAATTTTCTCAGTTTGAGAATGTTATATAAATGAAATCATGCCCTTGAGTGGCATTTTTCCACTCACTATAATACCCTTGATATTTATCCAAGTTGTTGTGTTTATCAATACGGAGTTATTTCTTTTCAGTGTTGCCAAATCACTTACCTATGAAAGACATTTTGGTTGTTTCAAACTTTGTCCTGTAAATCTGCTATGGACATTCCTGTGCAAACTTTTGAGTATACATAAATATTCATTTATCTGAGATAAAAATGTCTGGGTATAATTGCTGGGTTGGCAATTGAATATGGCAAATGAATAGTTACTTTTTAAATGAAGCTACAAAACTGCTTTCCAGAGTGACTGTAACATTTTATATTCCCGTTAGTCATGATGAGAGATCCAGTTACTTCATATCATCACAAACAGTTGGTATAATCACTTTAAAAACATAGTCGTCCTAGTAGATGTGAAAAGAAGAGAAGCAAAAAGCAAAAGAGAAAAAGAAAAATATACCCATTTGAATTCATAATTCCAAAAAATAGGAAAGAGAAATAAGAAAACCTTCCTCAGTGATTAGTGCAAAAAGAGAGGAAAATAATAGAATGAGAAAGACTAGAGATTGCTTCAAGAAAATTAGTGATACCAAAGATATATTTCATGCAAAGATGGGCTCAAAAAGACAGAAATGGTATGGACTTAACAGAAGCAGAAGATATTAAGAGGTGGCAAGAAGACACAGAAGAACTATACAAAAAAAACTTCATGATGCAGATGATCACGATGGTGTGATAACTCACCCAGAGCCAGACATCCTGGAATGTGAAGTCAAGTGGGCCTTAGGAAGCATCACTACAAACAAAGAGAGTGGAGGTGATAGAATTCCAGTTGAGCTATTTTAAATCCTGAAAGATGATGCTGTGAAAGTGCTGCACTCAATATGCAGCAAATTTGGAACACTCAGCTGTGGCTACAGAGATGGAAATGGTCAGTTTTCATTCTAATCTCAAAGAAAAGCAATGCCAAAGAATGCTCAAACTACCGCACAATTGCAGTCATCTTACATACTAGTAAAGTAATGCTCAAAATTCTCCAAGCCAGGCTTCAACAATATGTAAACAGTGAACTTCCTGATGTTCAAGCTGGTTTGAGAAAAGGCAGAGGAACCAGAGATCAAATTGCCAACATCTGCTGGATCATGGAAAAAGCAAGAGAGTTCCAGAAAAACATCTATTTCTGCTTTATTGACTATGCAAAAGCCTTTGACTGTGTGGATCATAATAAACCGTGGAAAATTCTGAAAGAGATGGGAATAACAGACCAACTGACCTGCCTCTTGAGAAATGTGTACAACAGTTAGAAATGGACATGGAGCAACAGACTGCTTCCAAATAGGAAAAGGTGTATGTCAAGGCTGTACATTGTTACCCTTCTTATTTAACGTATATGCAGAGTACATCATGATAAATGCCCGGCTGGATGAAGCACAAGCTGGAATCAAAATTTGTGGGAGATATATCAACAACCTCAGATATACAGATGACACCACCCTTATGGCAGAAAGGGAAGAACTGAAGAACCTCTTGATGAAAGTGAAAGAGGGGGAGTAAAAATGTTGGCTTATAGCTCAACATTCAGAAAAGTAAGATCATGGCATCAGGTCCCATCAGTTCATGGCAAATGGATGGGGAAACAGTGGAAACAGTGTCAGACTTTATTTTTGTGGCTCCAAAATCTCTCCAGATGGTGACTGCAGCCAGGAAATTAAAAGACACTTGCTCCACGGAAGAAAAGTTATGACCAACCAGGACAGTATATTAAAAAGCAGAGACATTACTTTGCAATGAAGTTCTATCTAGTCAAAGCTATGGCTTTTCAGTAGTCATGTATGGATGTGAGAGTTGGACTATAAAGAAAGCTGAGCACCAAAGAATTGATGCTTTTGAACTGTGGAAAAACTGTTGGAAAAACTGTTGAGAGTTCCTTGGACTGCAGGGAGATCCAGCCAGTCCATCCTAAAGGAGATTAGTTTCTGTTTCTTAAACATAGGCTCCCTGCCTTTGGTTTATGTGTGGTGTCCCCTTTACCTAGAATGATTGATTCCCAAGTATTCACGTGGATTGCTTTTCTCTGAAACCAGGCATGATTTCAGATCAAATACCAGGTCCTCACAGGTATCCTTTTGAGTTACTCAGATAAATTTTAACTAGGATCAATCTAGTAGCTTGGTTGTATTATACTGTGTTATATTAGGTTATGTCATCCCTTGTCATGTTATGTGATATCACATTATTCCTTTTTTCCTTTTTGGCCTTTCCATGCATTATTTGGGATCTTAGCTCTCCTATCAGGGATGAAACTTGTCCCTGCTTCACTGGGGGTATGGAGTCCTAACCATCCGACTGCAAATGTCAGTATGGATTAAAGAGAGTGGAGATTGATAAGCTCTGCTCCCTGTAATTACTCAGGAACTGGGCATTTGCTCACTTAATGGCCCTATTTTTCACCTGGTTCTTAGAATCTATGTCATTCACTTGTCAGAAGAAGTAAGAGCTTGGAGGATTCAGTCAGAGGGTTTCATAGACCAGATACTGGACTGAAGTGTTTTATTTGTGCGGAAATCCCATCAGTTGGATTTCAAACATGTGGCATTAACTCACTGTGACTATGGATGGTAAATGCAGACCATGTGTGCATCCCAAGAAAAGAAGGATTGGATGAAAACACGATATTTTCTCTGCCAAGGTGGTCATTTTGTTCATTGAATATTCACTTCACTATTTCCTAAGTTGTTGAGCAAACTCCTTTCCTAAAGGGAGATAACCCAAAATTCATCTATGTATCAAATACAGTTCAAAATTTGGAATTTCGGAATGACACTGAAGTCCTGATGTGGTTTTTCATAGTCAAGGGCTTGGATAAGTTATTTTCTCTGGACATAAAAGAGTCAACAAGAGAAAGAGAAAGGCTGGCCATAATGAAAATCCTCATTTGGAAAAGCAAATGAGACCCAGAGGTGTATAGAAATTATGTGTGCTACTGACACAAGTGATGGCTATGAGGCAGGGAGAAGTAATATTCTGGAAGGACATAGATGTGGGATAAAATCCTCATTGCTATTTTGTTAGGTAAAAGGAATAAAAATGGAAGGTCTGGTAATACATTTCTTTACATTTGAATGCTGAGCAGAGAAAAGATATATGTCTTGATTCTATATTGAAGTCTTGTTTAAGTACTTCACAAGTTTAATCCCACACCCTCACATTTGTATCTAGAAGGCCAGGCCACTTGCAGGCATGAGGGACTTTCTCTAAAGGAGAAACCAAAACTCTGACTTCCAAGAACAAAACCCAAAATCTGAAAAGAAAGTAAAAAGACATATGCAGTTGTGTGTTTGTAGAGCTATTTTTTTTTCAGTTCTTGATAGCTCAAAGAGGAATTAAGTGATGAGAATAGTGTGTGAATAGGAGATACATAGAAATGGGTTACATGTGACCTTGAGAAGTGAAGAGAAAGATGGGATTGATGCTTCAATAAAAAGGAGTTTATAACAGGAATCGTTTTGCAGCTTAGGTCCCAAATCAATTCTGGGATTTCACGTGTCTCCTGGGACCCTCTCTAGAGAGACGTCAGTCCTTAAGACATTGAGTATGTAGTCTGAGATAATGCTTGTAGGTACTTTGCTCTTTGTGTCTAAAGAACCTAGAAACTTGTAATTCTAGGACAGAGGGTGGGTTGTTCGGACACACTGGGCAATGGCAGAGCAATATGAAATCTTAAACACACAATCATGCTCAGTTCATAAAGATCGATATAGAGTTTACTCTCTGATTTAGAAAAGGGCCCTTACTCTGTAGGATACCCCATAGTTGTTGGGAATCTATGATAACTGCTTGTCTTCCTTACTAGGCTGTAAGCCCTACAATGTCCAGAGCACTGTCTCTTTTTCTTACTATCAGTCTCTCAGCTTTTGTCACAATGCCTGACATATAGCAAATTTTCAGTAAGTATGAGCTGAATAAATGAGCAACTTTCCTATAGCCGAACTGAATGAGAATCAGGCAGTGATGCCTGTGTATTCTCTCTCAGTGTATACACTGCAGCTCAGAGTCAAATGCCTATGGTACATGTTTTAACTCTTAGTACCTTGTTTAAGAAGAATTGGCTGTGTTGAGTGTTGTCTTTCTGGAATCTTTAAGGTTAACCATATGGGAACCACTGTGTCTCACAACAAACTTAACTTCATTATCTAGAAGAGATTCCTGGGTTTGAAGATGGTTGCTGGTTCTTGGAAACAAAACTGAAGATGTGTATCACAACTGAGTTCTGGGAGAACAAATGACAAAGCCTAGGCTTATGTGCTCTGACTACCTCTTTGTATTGTAACAATTATTAGATGGGAGATGGTTTATGGGTGAAAAGACCATCTATGGCATGCATAATTTAGGGGTATACCTTGAACAAAACAGATACAAACCATGTCTTGGAGCTCCTAGACTAGTGGAGGGGCTATTTAGTTCAACAATAAAGGTACAGTGGATTATGTAACACAAATCAGGAGTGTTTACCAACTTTAAGGAGATTAAAGAAAGCTGTCAGCAGAAGTGTCAGATAAATTGAAATTGAAGGCTGAGTAAATGGTAGAACACTCAGGGATCAGCTATTACAAACAAAAGAGAAACATGAATGAAAGCCTGCAAAAGGAACTATAGTGCATTGAGAGAGACTGAAAGAGAAAGAGAGAAGTTGATGTATTCAGGAGAAAGTATTCTGCATTCAAAGAACTGAGACCAGAGCATCGTTTCTTAAACTTTAAGTGTGTGTGTGTGTGTGTGTGTGTGTGTGTGTGTGTGTGTGTGTGTGTGTGTGTGTGCGTGTGAAGAAGTTGGGAAGGGAGAATGTTGAATGCGGAAACACAATGAAAAGGAATACAAGGAAAGATCTTGTACATTATAATGGCAGGTTTGGTGTGTTTAATGATAATAGAATGGTGTAATCAGATTTACATTTTGAGAGAGATGAAATGACATCTGTCTTCCCATATTACCTGGTCCTCTAACTCCTAGAGCTCCTTTTATTTGACTGAAAATCCTGGGGCTTAAAAGCATTTGATTTGGGTAAGTCACGAATCACTGTTAACATTGTGCTGCTGCTACTGCTAAGTCGCCTCAGTCGTGTCCGACTCTGTGCAACCCTAGAGATGGCAGCCCACCAGGCTCCCCTGTCCCTGGGATTCTCCAGGCAAGAACACTGGAGTGGGTTGCCATTTCCTTCTCCAATGCATGAAAGTGAAAAGTGAAAGTGAAGTCACTCAGTCGTGTCCGACTCCTAGCGACCCCATGGACTGCAGCTTACCAGGCTCCTCCATCCATGGGAATTTCCAGGCAAGAGTACTGGAGTGGGGTGCTGTTGCCTTCTCCAGTTAACATTGTAGAGAGGCTTTAAAATAACCAAGGGCTCAGAAGGTATGAAAGCACCTTTTGCATAATGAGACTATTACAGTCATCTGAGATGGTTTTGACTCCTTTGTGTAGATTCAGATTCTGGAGAAAACCAGTTGTAGCTCAAAAAGGAGACTCTTTCCTCTAACACCCCTGGAATGAGAGTATAAGGTCTTCTTCCCCTACAGGGCCATTAGGCAGTGGGAAAACAGCAAAAACAACAATTCTCCTCTCCACCAGCTACTGACTATCAACTGAGCTGAAGCAAAAGTGATTAAGCAAAAGAGGCAATGGAGGTGAAGTGACATGAAAATGGTCTTGGTGGCCAGGATCCCATAATGTGAAAAGGAATGGAAGTGCCAGAGGAGAAGAGGGTAGACAACCTGGATGGGGAAGAGTTTCAAGGGAGATGACTGTGGCAAGGGACATGGAGAGAGCAGGAGTTAGGAGATGATAGAAGCTTCTTCATATGAGACTTCCTTTCAGATCTGGGACATAAGACATTGCCCTGAACACTGAGGTGTCAAAGTGCACCAAATTCAAAAATTTCTGTCACAGACTCAAAATTCTAGATCAGCTTGAAGTATTGGCAGAACTCTGAAGGAAAGAAAAGTTTGAACATTCTTTGTGAATTAGCAGTCATTTGGTTTGAAGAAGGAATGTGAGAAACCACATGTGTCCCTAGTTGGGAGAACAGATCCTGCTCCGAGGCCCTCATGTGTTACTAGACTACACCCACTATGCCCTTCTGGACAGTATGAAGTATTAACCTGTTAATTTTCCAGTTGGAAAATTGTAAGGCTACCCGCCCTTTGCAAACATATCCTTCTATTCTGAGACTGAAATTTGTGACATGCAATGTAGAGAGGAACAGAGAGGGTCTTTAAGGTTAGAAAAGTCATCCTGACTAAGATGAAGAGAATGGATTGAGTGGGAATAATTAAGAAAGCAGGGGAGACAGATGGAAACTGTTCCAATAACTCAGCAAAGAGTAAAAGCTCACTAAGTTTACATAGCAGCAATGAGATGGAGAGAATGAGTAGATTTGGAGACTAACAGCAGCCATCACTTGTCAACTATCTTGCACTGAAGATCAAGAGAGATTCATAGAGATATGGAATTAACTATGAATGTAAGCTTTCTGGCCTGAGTGACTGGATGCATACTGGTGTCCTTATTAGAAGAGAAACACAGAAAGGTTGCAACTGAAATGGGAATTCAGTTTCTGACATTTGTGTCACATATCTAGAAAACAATGCCACACAAGTAGATGCATTTATTTGTTTGTTGGTTTATTGCTTGATTCTGGAAAGCATTTGGAATGATCTAGAAGGCATTCATATATTCAACTGTGATTTTAGTTCTGTATGTGGAAAAAAATGTGAGTCAGCATTAAGACAATGGTTGAAACCCTGGATAGAATTGAGATGGTGACTGATTATACAAGATGCTATTGAGAGCCAGGTATGGGAAGCTCCGAAAGCAGACGTGGAATATGCAAGCAATAGAAGAAGTGTTCAGTTCAATTCAGTTCAGTGTCTCAGTCATGTCTTACTCTTTGTGAGCCCATGGACTGCAGCAAGACAGGCCTCCCTGCCCATCACCACCACACGGAGCTTACTTAAAGTCATGTCCATCTATCTAGTGATGCCATACAACCATCTCATCCACTGTCCTTCCCTTCTCCTACAGCTTTCAATCTTTCCCAACTTCAGGGTCTTTTTCAATGAGTCAGTTCTTCACACCAGGAGGCCAAATTATTGCAGTTTCTGCTTAAACATCCAATGAATATTCAGGACTGATTTTCTTTACGATTGACTGGTTTGATCTCCTTGGAGTCCAAGGGACTCTCAATAGTCTTCTCCAACACCACAGCTGAAGCGGATCAATTCTTTGGTGCTCAGCTTTCTCTATATTCCAACTCTCACATCCATACATGGTTACTGGTAAACCCATAGCTTTCCAGAACATGGTTACCAAAGTAATGTCTCTGCTTTTTAATATGCTATCTATGTTTGTAATAGCTTTCCTTCCAAGGAGCAAACATCTTTTAATTCCATGGCTGCAGGCACCACCCTGCAGTGATTTTGGAGCCTCAAAAAAAAAAAAAAAAAAAAAGTCTGTCACTGTTTCCATTGTTTCCCCATTTATTTGCCATGAAGTGATGGGACTGGATGCCATGATCTACGTTTTCTGAATATTGAGTTTTAAGCAAACGTTTTCACTCTTCTCCTTCTTCTCCTTCACTTTCATCAAAAGTGTCTCTTTAGTTCTTCCCTTTCTGCCATAAGGGTGGTGTCATC
Source organism: Nanger dama (assembly GCA_917880005.1). Lineage (NCBI taxonomy): Eukaryota > Metazoa > Chordata > Mammalia > Artiodactyla > Bovidae > Nanger > Nanger dama. The sequence goes on along the minus strand of CAKJTW010000044.1, from coordinate 713,882 downwards.
TGCATATCTGAGGTTATTGATATTTCTCCCAGCAGCCTTGATTCTAGCTTGTGCTTCATCCAGCCCAGCATTTCCCATGATGTATGCTGCATATAAGGAAATAAGCAGGGTGACAATATACAGCCTTAACATACTCCTTTCATAATTTGGAACCAGTCTTTTGTTCCATATCCAGTTTTAATTGTTGCCTCTTGATTTGCATACATATTTCTCAGGAGGCAGATAAGGTGGTCTGTTATTCCCATCTCTTTAAAAATTTTCCACAGTTTTTTTGTGATTATCATAGTCAAAGGTTTTGGCATGGTCAATAAAACAGAAGTATATGTTTTTCTGGAACTCTTTTGCTTTTCAGAGGATCCAAAGGATGTTAGCAACTTGACCTCTGTCTCCTCTGCCTGTTCTAAATCCAGCTTAAACATCTGGAAGTTCATGGTTCACATACTGTTGAAGCCTGCCTTGGAGAATTTTGAGCATTACTTTGCTAGTGTATGAGATGAGCCTAATTGTGTGGTAGTTTGAACATTATTTAGCATTGTCTTTCTTTGGGATTGGAATGAAAACTGACTGTTTCTAGTCTTGTGCCCACAGCTGAGTTTTCCAAATTTGCTATCATATCGAGTGCAGCACTTTAGCAGCTCCATCCTTGAGAATTTGAAATAGCTCTACTGCAATTCTATCACCTTCTGCAGCTTTCTTCATGGTGATGTTTCCTAAGGCCCACTTGACTTTGCATTCTAGGAAGTCTGGCTCTAGGTGAGTGATCACACCATTGTGATTATCTGGATCATGAAGATTTTTTAATATAGTTCTTCTGTGTATTCTTGCCACTTCTTAATATCTTCAGCTTCTGTTAGGTCCATACCATTTCTGTCCTTTATTGTGCTCATTTTTCCATGAACTGTTCTCTTGGTATCACTAATTTTCTAGAAGAGATTTCTAGGCCTTCCCATTATATTGTTTAGAATGAAAAGTATTGTTATACTCTTCTGTTTATAAGAAGGGTATCACAGACAAACACGAAAAATAATGATAAAAACTATTGACAGAGGCATTAGGAAAATGCGATGTTCAGTGAACCAAGAAGGGGGAGAATTAGGCACTGCTCACAGATTTAGATAGTGATGGGAAAGTATTCATTGGATTTAGCAGTAGCAAAGTAATAGGAAGGGAAACTCTGATAACAATGGTATGTAAGAATGCATGCTAGGACTCTTCAGGGCTGTTTTACTTTTTGCAACCCTATGGACTGTAGCCCACCAGACTTCTCTGTCCATGGGATTCTCCAGGCAAGAATACTAGAATAGGTTGCCGTTTACTTCTCCAGAGGATCTTCTGAGCCAGGGATCTAACTCACATCTTTTATGTCTCCTGCTTTGGCAAGTGAGATCTTCACCACATGCAACACCTGAGAAGCCCCAACAATGGTGTAAAATAATAATAAAAAAGAATAAGTAGAAGCAATGAGGTTATACAAATGAATTATAAGTGGAATTAACGTGCACAAGTACATGTACACAGAAATTTGCAATAAATGTAAAGGAGTCATATGCCAGAATCTGGTCTTGACACTCCTCAGTGATATCACAGTTAAGATCAGTCTCTCAGTCGTGTCTGACTCTTTGCGACCCCATGAATCGCAGCACGCCAGGCCTCCCTGTCCATCACCAAATCCCAGAGTTCACTCAGACTCATGTCCATCGAGTCGGTGATGCCATCCAGCCATCTCACCCTCTGTCGTCCCCTTCTCCTCCTGCCCCCAATCCCTCCCAGCATCAGAGTCTTTTCCAATGAGTCAGCTCTTCGCATGAGGTGGCCAAAGTACTGGAGTTTCAGCTTTAGCATCATTCCTTCCAAAGAAATCCCACGGCTGATCTCCTTCAGAATGGACTGGTTGGATCTCCTTGCAGTCCAAGGGACTCTTAAGAGTCTTCTCCAACACCACAGTTCAAAAGCATCAATTTTTAGCACTCAGCCTTCCTCACAGTCCAACTCTCACATCCATACATGACCACAGGAAAAACCATAGCCTTGACTAGACGGACCTTAGTTGGCAAAGTAATGTCTCTGCTTTTGAATATGCAATCTAGGTTGGTCATAACTTTTCTTCCAAGGATTAAGTGTCTTCTAATTTCATGGCTGCAGTCACCATCTGTAGTGATTTTGGAGCCCCCCAAAATAAAGTCTGACATGGTTTCCACTGTTTCCCCATCTATTTTCCATGAAGTGATGGGACCAGATGCCATGATCTTCGTTTTCTGAATGTTGGGCTTTAAGCTTTATATTACCATATGTGAAATAGATAGGCAGTCAAAGTTCAATGTAAGAAACAGGGCACTCAAAGCCAGTGCACTGGGATGACCCTGAGGGATGGAATGGGGAGGGAAGTGGATAGGGTTTCATGATGGGGGACACATGTACACTCATGACTTATTCAATATATGGTAAAAACCAGTAAAATATTGTAAAGTAATTAGCCTCTTACCAAAATAAACAAGTTAATTAAAAATATGCAAAAAGGGGGAAAAAAGAGTGCCTTTCATAGACGCAGTAAACAAAGTTACAGTACCAAAGGGGTAAGTGGGGGTGAGGAGGGATGAGAAAATAAATTAGGAGTTTGGAGTTAACATATATACAATAATATATATATATATAAAATAGGTAAACAACAAGGACATACACAATGAACTATATTGAATATCTCTTTTTTTTTTTAAATTTATTTATTTTTTTTAATTACAATACTGTATTTGTTTTGCCATACACTGACACGAATCAGCCATAGGTGAACACAATCTCCCAATGCCGAAGCCCCCTCCCACCTCCCACCCCACAATACTGTATTTGTTTTGCCATACATTGACATGAATCAGCCACAGGTGTACACGATCTCCCAATGCCAAAGCCCCCTCCCACCTCCCACGCCACATCCTCTCCCTGAATCATCCCGTGCACCCGCCCCCATGCGTCCTGCATCCTGTATTGAACATAGACTGGTGCTTCATTCTTACAAGATAGTATACATGTTTCAGTGCCGTTCTCCCAAATCATCCCACCCTCTCCCTCTCCCTCAGAGTCCAAAAGTCCGTTCTATACCTCTGAGTCTCTTTTGTTGTCTCACATAGAGGGTCTTCATTACGATCCTTCTAAATTCCATATATATGTGTCAGTATACTGTATTGGTGTTTTTCTTTCTGGCTTACTTCACTCTGTATAAACGGCTCCAATATCATCCATCTCATTAGAACTGAGTCAAATTTATTCTTTTTAAGGGCTGAGTAGTACTCCATTGTGTATATGTACCACAGCTTTCTTATCCATTCATCTGCTGATGGACATCTAGGTTGTTTACATGTCCTGATTATTATAAACAGTGCTGCAATGAACATTGGGGTACATGTGTCTCTTTCAATTCTGGTTTCCTCGGTGTGTATGCCCAACAGTGGGATTGCTGGATCATAAGGAAGTTCTATTTGCAATTTTTTAAGGAATCTCCACACTGTTTTCCATGGTGGCTGTACTAGTTTGCATTACCACCAGCAGTGTAAGAGGGTTCCCTTTTCTCCACATCCTCTCCAGCATTTACTGCTTGTAGACTTTTGGGTCGCAGCCATTCTGACTGGTGTGAAATGATACCTCATTGTGGTCTTGATTTGCATTTCTCTGATAATGAGTGATGTTGAACATCTTTTCATGTGTTTGTTAGCCATCCGTATGTCTTCTTTGGAGAAATGCCTATTTAGTTCTTTGGCCCATTTTTTTGATTGGTTCGTTTATTTTTCTGGAGTCAAGCTGCATAAGTTGCTTGTATATCTTTGAGATTAGTTGTTTATCAGTTGTTTCATTTGCTATTGTTTTCTCCCATTCAGAAGGCTGTCTTTTCACCTTGCTTATAGTTTCCTTTGTTGTGCAGAAGCTTTTAATTTTAATTAGATCCCATTTGTTTATTTTTGCTTTTATTTCCAGTATACTGGGAGGTGAATCATAGAGGATCCTGCTGTGATTTATGTCGGAGAGTGTTTTGCCTTAACAACCCAAGAAAATATAATGAAAAATATAAGTGAATCATGTTCCTATACACCTGAAACTAACATAACATTGTAAATCAACAGCACTTCAATTAAAAAATATTTATTGATATAACAATAATGAGCACCTCAAAATAAGGGTCTTAGTTCAGATCTTATTGAATGTCCACCATCAGGTATTGCAGTACAGGTGGACAGTTAAAGATCTGGCTCCTTCAACAGGTACTTGGAAATCCTTCCAACTACAGGGATTTTAACCAACCAAGGGCCCTAAAATCTGTTCTTTGAAATCCATGACTGTGTTTATGTCAAAACCATGCTTCCCATGGGCTGCTCTCAGTTAGTAAGGGACTGTGATGAGGACAATTTCTGAGAGATAGGGGACTCTGGTGATGGCTGGCTGTGGCTTGAGGACTCCTGGATGGGCATATTAAGACTCCACTAGAGTGCATATTGGATCAAGATGCTTCCACACTACCATCCTCCTTTCTCTGTCACCTGCAGCCAGACTTGGTCTGAAGTGTTTTCCCACCTTTCTGGACCTCTCCCTAACTTTTCTCATGAGAATTTACCCCCAATAAAATCTGTGCACACTTTTTTTTTTTTTTTTTTTTGTGCCTGCTTCTCCAAAGACCCAGATTACCATCCCTTGTTAACTATTTGGGTGATATCATTTTGGAAGGTGTGATATTGGAAGAAATACGGAAAGCCACAGTCAAGGAGTCTGAAGCACTCCTCCAAGAAACAAAGAAGCACAGCAAAGAGAACACAAAATCTAAGAAACTAGACAGAACCCAGATAGTGGAAGAAGTAGCCCCTTGTTCAGAGGCAGATGAGATGGAAAGATAAGATCTGGAATGCTTTTTATTTCCAGCATTTCAGGTATGCTCGCCCTTACATTTGAGGCTTGTCCATTTACAGTGAAAGGATATGTGCTTTTCTCCAGTTAGTTTTATGTAGGAGCCACTCCCACCCGCATACACACACACTCATTCCAGATCAATACGTAGACAGAATGGGAGAGGCGAATTGGAATCAGACAATCCAGGTTCAAATTCTTTCTCCACAACTTTATGGATGCAGTCCTGACAGCGGGCAAATTATTTAACTTACCCATAATTATCATTATATTCTCTAGATATAGAGTATTAGCATACTGCTCTGGGTGTTATAATAATTAGATCACACTTACAAACACCATTTTCACTTTGCCTACTACATGGTAAAAAGTTATTCATGATATATATTTTTATAAGAAAGATAGATCATGCAAAGTTTTCTGGATAAACGCATCTGGCCAGGCATCTTCCTTTTGTTATCTAGTATCCATACCGCAGAAATTTTTATGACTGCAGGATCCTAAACCTGAAAAGTATACAGTGTTCATAGTGTTATGTGAATCTAGTTTATCCTTATTTCTTTTAAAATAAGGATTGATTAGGATGTATTAAAATTTCTATTAAACTTGTGGATTCCTGGGTTTCCTCTATTCATTCTTTTGCATTTTCTGAGGCTATGTAATCACATAAATATAAATTTTATCTGCTTTTAACTTCATGATGCACTGAAATTTGTCACCTGTTCTAACACCCTTGCCTTAAAATTAATATTTATATAAATCTAGAAAATTTCTCTTTTGGATTATTTGTTAATTTCCAATATTTCTGTTTACTATTTTTTTGCTTATTCTATACCAATTTTCTATTTTTTCTTATCTTCTTATAAATATATTATTTGTATTCTTCTTTTTCCATGCTATATATTGCCTTCTCATATGGTTCATCAGGTTTTCAAGTCAAGAATGCTGAAGTGATTAGCCATTCCCTTCTTCAGTGGACCAAATTAAGACAGAACTCTCCACCACAAGCCATCCATCTTGATGGCTCATAGTTTCATTGAGTTACACAAAGCTGTAATCCATGTGATCATTTTGGTTAGTTTTCTGGAGTGTGAAGTCAAGTGGGCCTTAGGAAACATTACTACAAACAAAACTAGTGGAGGTGATGGGACTTCAGCTGAGCTGTTTCTAATTCTAAAAGATGATACTGTTAAAGTGCTGCACTCAATATGCCAGCAAATTTGGAAAACTCAGCAGTGGCCACAGGAGTGGAAAACGTCAGTTTTCATCCCAAAGAAGGGCAATAGCAAAGAAAGTTCAAACTACAACACAACTGCCCTCTTTTCATGTGTTAGCAAGATAATGCTCAAAATCCTTAAAGTTAGGTTGAACAATATCTGAATAGACAGATGTACAAGCTGGATTTAGAAAAGACAAATAAACCAGAATTCAAAGTGCCAATATCCACTGAATGCTAAAAAATGCAAGAGGATTCCAGATAAAAACATGTATTTCTGTTTCACTGACTACACTAAAGCCATTGACGGTGTGGAGTACAACAAACTGTGGGAAATTCTTCAAGAGGTAGGGATACAAGATCACCTTACCTGCTTCCTGAGAAACCTGTATATAGGTCAAGAAGCAACACTTAGAACCAGACATGGAACAGCAGACTGGTTCCAAATTGGGAAAGGAGTACATCAAGGCTGTATGTTGCCATCCTACTTATTTAAGTTATATGCAGAGCACATTTTGCAAAATGTTGGGCTAGATGAGGCACAAGCTGAAATAAAGATTGCTGGGAGAAATATCAATAACCTCAAAGAGGCAGATGACACCACCCTAGTGGCAGAACGTGAAGAAAAACTAAAAGCCTCTTGATGAAAAACTTGCTTAAAACTCAACATTCAAAAAAATAAGATCATAGCATCCAGTCCCATCACTTCACAGCAAGTAGATGGGGAAAAAAATGAAAATAGTGACATACTTTATTTTCTTGGGCTCCAAAATCACTGTGAATGATGACTGCAGCCATGAAGTTAAACCATGTTTACTCTGTGCAAGAAAAGCTATGACAAACTCTGATAGTGTATTAAAAGCAGAGACATCACTTTGCTATGGTTTTCCAGTAACCATCTATGGATGTGAGAGTTGTACCATAATGAAGGCTGAAAGCCAAAGAATTGATTCTTTCAAACTGTGGAGCTACAGAAGACTCTTGAGACTCCCTTGGACAGCAAGGAGATCAAAGCAGTCAAACATAAAATAAATTAATCCTGAATATTCATTGGATGGACTGATGCTGAAGCTGAAGCTCCAATACATTGGCTACCTGATGTGAGTCCCAATGGACTCAATGGAAAAGACCCTGATGCTAGGAAAAATTGAAGGAAAGAGGAGAATGGAGTGACACAGGATGAGATGGTTGGATGACAACACTGACTCAATGGACATGAATTTGACCAAACTCAGGGAGATAGTGAAGGACAGAGAAGTCTGGCATGCTGCATTTCATGGGATCTTAAAGAGTAAGATGTGACTTGGTTTCTGAACAACAGGAGACTATTGAGTATAAAGACCTGTGCATCTGGGTCACAATTTGAATTGTCACATGACAAGAACACCACTACCAAGCCCTACCATGAATGTGTGCCTACATCTGTGGGCTCTCAGGAGACATCTCTATTGCCACAGTGACTAATGATAACAGCGACTCACGGGTCCTTACAGTGATAGTGTGCTGTATTTGGCTGAAGGTTTGTAAATAATTTTTCTCAGGCAGTCTAATGAATATTTGCAGCTTTCCTTCACACAACCTGCAGTCATAAGTGAACCAAATATACTAGCCACTGATTCAATTTTCAGATCTACATTGATTTTATTTTACATACACACATATATATGTATATATTTTCTCTTGTATGCAAATTTACTTACATTGAACATGCATGCATGTATATGTATGTACATCTACGATCTTTTTTTTTTTAATAAAAAAGACGTTATCAGTTCAGTTCAGTTCAGTCATTCAGTCGTGTCTGACTCTGACCCCATGAATCGCAGCACACCAGGCCTCCCTGTCCATCACCATCTCCCGGAGTTCACTCAGACTCATGTTCAGAGTCCGTGATGCGATCCACCCATCTCATCCTCTGTCGTCCCCTTCTCCTCCTGCCCCCAATCCTTCCCAGCATCAGAGTCTTTTCCAGTGAGTCAACTCTTCACATGAGGTGGCCAAAGTACTGGAGTTTCAGCTTCAGCATCATTCCTTCCAAAGAAATCCCACGGCTGATCTCCTTCAGAATGGACTGGATGGATCTCCTTGCAGTCCAAGGAACTCTCAAGAGTCTTTTCCAACACCACAGTTCAAAAACATCAATTCTTCGGCGCTCAGCCTTCTTCACAGCCCAACTCTCACATCCATGCATGACCACAGGTAAAACCATAGCCTTGACTGGATGGACCTTAGTCAGCAAAGTAATGTCTCTGCTTTTGAATATGCTATCTAGGTTGGTCATAACTTTTCTTCCAAGGAGTAAGCATCTTTTAATTTCATGGCTGCACATATATTCTTTCATAAAAAAATGACTTGTCAGGAGGTTTTTATGCACATAAACAAAGACACCAAATATAACTATATATATATATATATATAGACAAAGACAGTTTATGTAATTATTACTGACCTGTCTCTTGAGAAATCTGTATGCAGGTCAGGAAGCAACAGTTAGAACTGGACATGGAACAACAGACTGGTTCTAAATAGGAAAAGGAGTAAGTCAAGGCTGTATACTGTCACCCTGCTTATTTAACTTGTATGCAGAGTACATCATGAGAAATGCTGGGCTGGAGGAAGCACAAGATGGGATCAAGATTCCTGGGAGAAATATCAAGGACCTTAGATATGCAGATGATACTATCCTTATAGCAGAGAGTGAAGAAGAACTAAAGAGTCTCTTGATGAAAGTGAAAGAAGAGTGAAAAAGTTGTCTTAAAGCTCAACATTCAGAAGACTAAGATCATGGCATCTGGCCCCATCACTTTATGGGAAATAGATGGGGAAACAGTGGAAACCGTGTCAAGACTTTATTTTTTGGGCTCCAAAATCACTGCAGATGGTGACTGCAGACATGAAATTAGAAGACACTTACTCCTTGGAAGAAAAGTTTTGACCAACCTAGATAGCATATTCAAAAGCAGAGACATTATTTTGCCGACTAAGGTCCTTCTAGTCAAGGCTATGGTTTTTCCTGTGGTCATGTATGGATGTGACAGTTGGACTGTGAAGAAAGCTGAGTGCCGAAGAACTGATGCTTTTGAACTGTGGTTTGGAGAAGACTCTTAAGAGTCCTTTGGACTGCAAGGAGATCCAACCAGTCCATTCTGAAGATCAGCCCTGGGATTTCTTTGGAAGGAATGATGTTGAAGCTGAAACTCCAGTACTTTGGCCACCTCATGCGGAGTTGACTTATTGGAAAAGATTCTGATGCTGGGAGGGGTTGGGGGCAGGACGAAAAGGGGACGACAGAGGATGAGATGGCTGGATGGCATCACTGACTCAATGAACATGAATCTGAGTGAACTCCGGGAGTTGGTAATTGACAGGGAGGCCTGGCGTGCTGCGATTCATGGGGTTGCAAGGAGTCTGACACAAGTGAGAGACTGAACTGAACTGAACTGATGTTGATACTGTCTTCTCATTTTAGTCATATGATACTTGTAAGGCTCATTTCAAAGTGGTCACATTGTGAGACAGTGCAATGGTGAGAGGATAAGCCTTGGAATATCTCTCAGCCTCCCTACAAGTGGATAATATTAGGACTTACATCTTTGTATGTAAGATATCTTAGAAAAGAAACTGGAACATAATAAACTCCTCACGTTTGCTACAGCTATTTTCAAAATTTCCTTTAAGGCTTTTGTCAATCATGTCCTAGAAAGGCATTTTGGACTACAGGACTTTAAAAGAAAAAAATTCTATGTTGTTACTGTAAATTTTGGTTTCAAGCTTATATTTGAAACGTTGACAGAAGAAGAATTTATACTGTATGTAAAGTATGGTATTTGGAGTCCATATATCAGTTTTCAAGATGACTCCTGAGTTTATCCAATAATATTTGTTTAATAACTCATTATTTTTCTTTTAAACTTTTTTCATAAATTCAATTCTCATATGTATCTGTGTCTATTTCTGGACCATTTTAATATAAATTTTTGATCTCACAATTAAAATGCCAAACTCACTTTTCACACTGATGGCATATCTATGCTATGGGATCTGAAAGGGTTCAATACATACTTATTTTTCAATTCTAAAATATTCAAGCCCTAACTTTTTTTTTTTTTTTCCATATGCATCTTCACAGTAGACTTATGTATGTATGTATTTACTTACTTAAGCTGTACATGATCTATTTTTACTCGTCTTAATCTGTTTGGGCCTGCTGAAATTGAGGTGGCCTTGATGATTACTAAATAGATTTTGGAATCATCTTCTCCTATCTTGAAGAACAGAACATGTTCAGAGTCAAACAGCTCTTATGATCTTGACTTCTCAAATCTAAGAAGTCTGATAGCCTTCATTCTGTCTCATTTCTGCCCCCTTAAGTTCAAACTGAGAGGGTTCCTGCTGGGGTGGCTGGTTAGGGCCACAGTTCATACCTGCACTAATCTCATCAACATGTTCGGCTGCCACACCATGAATTTGCTCTTCTGAACACACTTCATTATTATTATTATTGTAATACGGACAGATTGAGAATTTCCCAAATCTGTATGTTCTATTTCCCTTTTCCTATCAATTTGGTCTTCATTTTTCTCTGCCCAAACAGTTAGGAAGAGCCAAGCTGTTTCTTCAACACTTTGGTAACAAATCTCTCCACCTAAATGTCCATTTTCCATTTCACTGCTCACAAGTTCTATTTGCCATTTTGCAACAAGGCTCATATTTTCTATGTTGTCCAATAACATATCCCCTTTATGCCTGAAACATTACCAGAATGTCCATTACCATCCTAATTTCTACCAATATTCTGTATATGAGTGTGTGTGTGTGTGTGTGTGTGTGTGTGTGTGTGTGTGTGTGTAAGGACTGATGCTAAAGCTGAAGCTTGAATACTCTGGTCACCTGATGCTAAGAGCCAACTCATTGGAAGAGACTGATGCTGGGGAAGATTGAAGGCAAAAGGAGAAGAGGATGGCAGAGGATGAAATGGTTAGATAGCATCATCAACTCAACGAATATGAATCTGAGAAAACTCCAGGAGATAGTGAAAGACAGGGAAGTCTGGTGTGCTGAAGTCCATGGAGTCGCCAAGTGCTAGTCGTGACAGTGAATGAACAATATCAGTTCCCTACATCTCTCCACCTTCCTTCCTGAGCCTTCACCAATTACTTATTAATAGAAGACTCCATAGCAATATCAGTCTTTCTAGCAGGCACCTCATGACTCTTCCAGCCTCTACCTATTACTATTTCCAAAACTACTTCCACATTTTTAGGTAGATGTGAGAGAAGCATCTACCTCTCATTACTCATTTCTGTCTTTTTCAGTTCAGGCTACTCTAGCAGAATGCCACAGATAGGATGGCATAAAAACAGCCTTTATTTCTCACAGTTCTGGAGGCTGAAGTCAAGCTGCCAGCATGGTCAGGTTCTTAGTGAGGCCCTTTTCATTTTTTGCAGATGGCCACCTTCTAGCTGTATCTTCATGTAGTGGAGAGAGAGAAACCATCTCTCTTATGTCTCTTCTTATTAAATTACATATCCCATTCATGAGGGCTCCATCCCCAACACCAAATTACCTCTGAAAGCCAACACCTCCAAATACCACCACGTTGAGGATTAGAGGTGCAACATATGAATGGAATGGGCAAAAGTCAGTTCAAAGGGAGTAATTTATTAGGATGTTGTCAAGTATGTAAATGAACTTAAAGAACTGACACAATAATATGTTGAACTTCCCTATCAAATTCCATGGTACACATTTTCACTTCTTCAAGTATTCTTTAAGAATAATTACCTTATCAAAGTGCTTAATTTTGCAGCTTTTCCAGACTTATTTTTGCTAATTTCTATACACTTTATTGTCTCCATAAAAAGTCTCCATTAAATTTTCTATATTTTATATATGAAACTTCCATTAATTTTTCTTAACCTCTTACAGAGTTTTTTTCTGAAGTTTTCCAGATAGTTTTGGATTTTCAACATGAAATATATTATCTCAGAAAGATAAATTTACATCCTTCTTTGAAATGTTATATGCCTCAATTGTTTTATTTTGCATTCAATTGTACTGATTCTCAAAATAATACTGACTGGCAGCACAGACAGGGGATCTACTTGTTTTTGGTTGATCACAGGAGACAATTTTATGATTACTTTCCTTGTTAAAAGAATGAAAATGCTGAAATACCTTCCTTCTGGCTATTACAAATATATTTACACTTTACGTCAGGTACATGATAATTTTTCATAAATAAACCATATTTCAACAAATCATTTAATCATTTGGGTGAAAATGTGTGTGTGTACATAGTATATGATTATACTTTGGCATAAATTATGCATCATACAATGGAATATCATACAGCCATAAACAGTAAATACATTCTACATTTGCTACAATGTGGACGATCCTTGAGGTATTATGCTATGTGAAATAAATCAGAAAGAGAAGACAAATGCTATATCACTTATAGCTGGAATCTAAAAAAATGAACTGAGAGAAATAGGGAGCAGATCAGTGGCTGCCAGGGTAGCAGAGTAAAATGGGGGAAATAGGTGAATGTGGTCAGAGTACACATTTCCAATTATAAAACAAGTTCCAGGGATTTAATGTACAGCATGGTGACTAGCTAATAATTAAGGTACTGTATATTGTAAAGTCACTGAAACAGTAAATTTAAAACGTTCTCATCACATACACACACAAATTGTTAATTATGTGAGAGGTGCCACATATACGTATATCAAATCAGACATTTTGTATCTTAAACCTACACAATTTTATGTCAACTGTATCTAAGAAAAGCTGAAAAAAGTAACAGAACAAAATAAAACCACATAAGAGGTCCTAATTTCCATTTTCCATTTGATAATATTTCCAAATTGTGTAAATAGTACTCAAACATTTGTTCCCTTAAAGGTTTTATGAAACCCCCCTTTTTTTTTTCCTTGGTAAAACTGCATTCCGTGAATAATTTACTCATGTTAAATATTACATTATATTTTGTGTAGTCAATGTGTAATTAATTACATGAGCCTAAAAATTATCAACTTCTTTCAAGTTCTGCGATTAATTGGTATCTGTTTAAATAATGTTCTTTCGTATATTTAACAGAATCTCTCTTTATGGTGAATTCCTATGAACTGAGTGTGTGTTCAACTCCATATCTGCATTTTGTTGCTGTTTTTCCTCATTTTCTTAAGTTTGATAATGGTGTATCTATTTTACATATTTTTAAAAAATCAAATCAATCGTAATATTTAATATATTAATTTCTTCCATTATTTACTATTTTTAACTCCTTTGCTTCCTTTAGTCGTGTGTTTTGTGACTGTGCATTAAAAATTTTATAGATGTATACTATATACATGTCCACATATACATATATAGATAACACATCTCACACATCTATATAAAATTATATAGATCTTGAATTTGGTGTTTTTTCAGATATATGATGTCCAAATAATTATTTATTTTGCTACATTAAAATGTTTTTTCATATTCTACTATCCTTTTTATTTTGGAAAAATAACCTATTATTTCCTGATATAATCTTCTTCTGCTGTGCTAGTTTTGTTTATTTGTCAGTTCTTCATTTGAAATTATTTTGGCATCAATATTCACAAATGAAAATGAGACTAGAATCTAGTAAACTCTGTGTTATACTATATTAGAAATATTCTGACATCAATGTTAGGTGTCATTCATATGCTAACTAAATCTCCTCTTTCTTCTTTTCTCTGGAGTGGTGTATATATCATTGCAATCTATTTAAAGGTTTTAGTAAATTTCTGGGACAAATGTCTTTTGGGGCAGTCCAGAGCATAAGTACATTCCTGAAACTTTAACTTTTCATTAGTAATTGTTTTGGTTTGTTTTGTTTCTTAGATTGTTGTTTGGAAAATCGTGTTGAAAATTTTAAAGTCCTATCACATTTCCAAGTGAATGTGTCTTAGTGTAACAAGGGTTTATTTCCTATTTCTTTGGTGTATGCTTTTCTCTGAGTATGTCCTATTCATAGTTTCCTATTTTGTTTAATTGCACTTCATCCTTTATTTTTTATTACATTAATGGTTTATCTGTTTATTGATTTTTCTCAAAAACAGCTTATATATTTTCATTTTATAATCAACTAATTTTTGCTTTAAATGAAAGTGAAAGTGAAGTCTCTCAGTCGTGTCCGACTCTTTGCCACACCATGGACTATAGCCTACGAAGCTCCTCTGTCCATGGAATTTTCCAGGCAAGAATTCTGAAGTGGGTTGCCATTTCTTTCTCCAGGAGATCTTCCTGACTCAAGAATTGAACTCGGGTCTGTCACTAGGCAGACACTTTACCGTCTGAGCCACCAGGGAAACGATTTTAATTTTTTGCTTTAATCATTCTTTCTGCTTACCAGTGTGTGTGTGTGTGTGTGTGTGTGTGCATCTGAATGTAATAGTTTCCTTAAAACTTACAGATTTGGATATCTAATCAATTATGTAAACTGTATTTCTAGAAATTGTATATTAGTATTTAACATTATTTTTACTCTGAGTGCAGATTCAGCACTATTCCATAGATTACAGTATACATAAATTTTCATTATTTTATTCTGCCATTCTGGATTTCAATTTACTCTTTCATCAAATTATTTCTGAGAGAAGTATTTTAAAAATCTCTATATAATAGTGGTTTCAGAGTAGGCAATGGCATCCCGCTCCAGTACTCTTGCCTGGAAAATCCCATGCACAGAGGAGCCTGGTAGGCTGCAGTCCATGGGGTTGCTGAGAGTCGGACACAACTGATCAAATTCACTTTCACTTTTCACTTTCATGTATTAAAGAAGGAAATAGCAAACCACTCCAGTGTTCTTGCCTGGAGAATACCAGGGACGGGGCAGCCTGGTGGGCTGTCATCTATGCGGTCGCACAGAGTCGGACACAACTGAAGTGGCTTTAGCAGCAGCAGAGCAGCAGTGGTTTATTTTCTTTTCTTGAATCAGAGACCGTTGCCTGTACTAATTTTTCAATTTAATTGACAGTTTCATTGTGATCTAATACATAGCCAGGAATTTTTGTTAGTGACCAACTCTAGAAAATGTGATATACAATATTTTTCATGGCAAAAATTCTAACATGTGTTAATTTATTTCTTTATATGAATTTTGGGTTATTTTCCAAGTACCCTTTTTCATCTCCACCTCAACTTCATTTGACACAGGTTGTAGTTCAGCATTTGCTGTGGAAACAGAAATCACACCCCTGAGATATTTGCAAAAGTGAAAAATGGAATGAATTAGACATCTTTCCCTTTAAGTCACTGAGATCCAGTAAATTAACTTAGTGAAGGATTTTGAGGTACATTTTTAGCATATTCATTTCGTTAAGTCTTTACATCCACCAAACGTAAACAAATGAAGCATAAGAAAATCAGATCTGTTTCACCCAGGCATTCTTTGTGTGGTCAAAATGACACTCTGTATGCTACAAGCCCCAGAGGCTGAATCCATGAATCTCCAGGGGAGGGAGCAGCATACACTCTGAATCATTCACAGAGCAAACCTTTGTATGGCAAAGGGCTCCTTTGTTCTTAACTGCAGCAGGGGTGGTTCATTCGTCCTTATGGACAGGCCCTCAGGGCACTTCACCCAGCTACAGTCCTGGTGATATCCCTGTTATTTGATCTCTTCCTGAATGAGCTGAAGAGAACAGGGAATCTCATTAAAAAAAAAAATCTTATTTCTTATTTTCCTCATGTAGGTATCAGTCAGAAATAACGTAATTTTTGTTATATTTTTAGGAATTGAATAGCGCATTTTTGGTTTCAATTGAGTGACATTTGCCAAAAATATTACTTGGTCTTTTGAAATTATGAATATAAAGTTAATGTACCATTTTCTAAGAAAATCATTTAAAAATAATGTTACCTTAAGATAAATTCCGAAGATTATAAAAAAGAAGAACTTGGTAGTGTTTTAATTCTTGTGCAAGCTTTTCTCAGGTTCACAAATACACAAATATCACTTTTATACATATTTTAAAAATACCACCTATGTCCCGAGCATTGTCCAGATTACACTTGACATTCACAACAATCCAGAAAAATAGATGATGTTATACCCATTTTTCATATAAAAAAACTGAGGTATAGGAAGTTTAAATAACTTGCTCCTGACTGCATGGATGGTAAGATGCAGTTGGATTACAGTCATCCTTTGTCTCCCAAAACATATTATGTTCTATGGCCCCTTCTCACATGCTATATAAAGATCAGTTTATATAATTGTTTGGGTTTAAAATATTTGAACAAAATGCGATATTTCACAACATTAGATAATGCATATTAGGACGAACTTTTCAAAGCTTTTTGTGCTGGCTTAAATTGTCCTCCTTGACAGTCATCACACAGAGCTCATATTTTGAGTCCCTGGGGTTAGTGCAGTCTTTGAGACTGCCCCATCTGGTCCTATTCTTTGGTTGCTTGGTCATCTAAGTCCCCTTTCGACCTTGCATGACTAGGGCAGCCTAGAGGGTGGAAATATATTTGGATTTACAATTTGGAATCATTCACACTACATGCTGGTAACAACCAGGCATCAAGGGCCTCTTGACTGAGGAATTATTTGGATAACAAGGATCAAGAGGGAAGGAATATGGCAAGGACCTCAGTGAAACAGGCTGAGATATTCACCCACAAAATCAGGAATCATGTAATAAGAAAGAGGCAGTTTATAAATACAGGCAGCTGAGGCACATTCTGAGTGGTGAACTAAGAAATACTGGGTCTGGCAGCCCACAAAGCTCCAGAACTCCAACATTCTCTAGCTCACTTATGCTCACCTCTGTCCCACCGGGCAGTTTATGAAACTCCACACATAAATATTGCACATGTATTTCCAGTAGCTCTATTAAGTGGGTCCACCTGCTCTCAGTCACAAATGTGGGACAAGAGGCAGCAGGGTGCCTATGCTCCGGAAATATACTACCTGAGGTTCATTCACTGCTATTCTACTTATGTATGCCTACAGGTCAGAGCTATATAGGCAAGTAGTTTAACATCTCTTTCTCTTATTCATCTCATCATGATGGTGATAAAAATTATAGCCAGTACCTCATAAGGTGGTTCTGAGAATTAAATTACTGTTTTGAAGAGTATAAACTCTGTAAATGTGTCCTGTCTTTGTTAAACAGTCAGGAAATTCTGCCACCCCTGTGACTCAGGTCGCCAGGATACTTTCAGCTATGTTAGGCAGGAGGAGTGCTTTCTGCAGTCGATACACAGTATTTTATACATGTCAACTAGGTAAACTGTTAAAATTGTGCTATTTAACCCACATTGTTTCTTTCTTTGCTTGTTCAGTTATTGAGAAGTATTCAAATTGTCTACCAAGATTTTGTAGCTTATCAATAATTTATTTGCTTATCTAATACTATGATACTAAACAGAAAATTGGAATAGTTTATTTTCCTGGTAAATTATAATTTCATGTTTATATACTATATTTATCTCCCGTTGTGTATTAATCCTTAATAATGAGCTCTATGATCAAAAGTTGTAACATCTCTGATTAGTTTTTCATCCCTATAATGTTTCTGTATTCTTCTATTGTATGTAGTATATAGTTTAAAAATATATAGTTTCATTTTCATTTTAATTATGTCTGGTAATCTTCAGATTTTGACATACTTCCACTTAATATAATTATGGTATATTGGCATTATTAACTTTCCAACTTATATTTAGTTTTCATTACTTTCTATATTTCATTTATTGTTTTTCCATTATTTCATTATTACTTATTTGAAAATGTTTATTATTCTACTTTACTTTTTATAATCTTATCACTTTTATGCCAAAAACTCTGTCAAAAGGCGATACTCTGGTATGTCTATGGATGACACAAAATATTGAACACAAAGAACTGTGTATCTGAGTCAAAGACTGTGTTGTTTTAAATAATAATGATACAGTGGCTAAACTGTATGGGAACTCACATAGCAGCGAGCTATTAACGGCATCACAGTAATTACCAGTGTCATATTCTGTAAATTCTTTAAGATCTGTGTCTGCTACATTTAGAGCCACTGAAATAGCTGTTTTCATTAGATGCTAATCACTGAAGCCTGTGAAAGGGACAGAAAACTAATTTACATACTTCACACTCACACAACAGCAATCCTATCAATCTTTCAGCTTCCAGCTCAGTATTTTATTAAATAAAGATTATATTATAGTATACACCTTAAATAAATATTTTCAAATGCATAACTTTCATACACATTAAAGTGCATGTATATATAATTCTTACATATATACTTCCAAATATAAATGATTTCACATAAACAGGATAAAAACATGTAAACATATTCATCTGGTTCTACTCACATAAAACATAAAACCACAAGGTAACCACAAGTTAACAGTGCACTTGAAGGGGAATGGGGGAGGGAACAGACGTGTAAACAACGGAGATGCTGAAGCTGCACCATAAAGACCCACGAGGGTCCATTTCTTAAGACTGAAGCAGCAAAAGCTCCTGGTTCAGTTTAGACTTCTCCCTTCCCCTGTCAGATTTATTCTTGAGGGGCTTCAAAATGAGTGTGGAAATTCTGTAAACACTAGACTAGAACTGAGTCAATCCTGTTAAAAATAGATGACAAAATAAACCATAAACTGACAGTCATATTAATTTCACCAAACAATAACTTTAAGGATGTTTTGTTACTTTTAACACAGTGAAACACCATAACCCTGGAGGACCAGAAATGGGAATGGTCAGGAAAACAGATGGATGTTTCTATACAAATGCTTTCAGCAGCCCCTGGAAGTGACAGATGTGTCTATAAACAAAACACAGACAAGAGCAGATGACAGAGCCTCAGCAAACCAGACAACATGCCACAGCAGAATGCCACAGATTCAAAGTGCAATATTCTTCCAGCTCACAATGAAGCAAGTCCCACCAGACCTCTGTGAAGGGGAGCGCATAGCTCCTGGTGAAAACACTTACACAACAGATTGGCCAGCCAAAGCATGACAAGCTCTTTTCTACTGCTTTTAAAGGGCATGTTGCCCTCTCCCACCTGCAAAGGCTCCAAAGGTTCCCAATGGCAAGTACCAGACGCCTCAGCACCCTGCCGCTGAGGCTCCTCTCCCAGGCCCTCAGGATACACGTGTTTGTAAAAACAGTTCTCGCCAAATAGGCAGACCCTGCCTCGAGCAAAATACCTGCAGGTCTTGTGACTCAAAGCCTCCAAGTACTGCTGAATAAGTTTCTGCTTCTCTTCTTCCTCCTCCACCCAGAACTCACTGGGGATGACAAAGGTGGACATGACCCTGCACTGAGGGCAGGACTTGATAACTCTGCTCCCAAATTGTCTGGCACTTCTCCACCTGCGGATACACTTAAGACAGTAGGTGTGGTTGCAGCTGGAGAGGATGCCAAAGCGGCAATCATTCCGGTTGGCTTTCTCATAGACAACCTCCATGCAGATGCCACACACTTTGTCCGCACTGCGCTGCACGGCAAAAGAGAGCTCCATATTCTTTTCGTGTGCTTCAATGCAGGCCTTTACATGGTCTGCCCTCTGGGCACCATCCAAAGGGTGCAAGACCGGCAGCCCACACATATCACATATATCTCCATGGAGATAAATACAGCTCTGCCCACGAAAGCATTGCCCCGCGATAGCATCGCGGCAAAGCTGCCTCCCCATGCCCAAGACAACCTGCCCACTCTCAATCACCGAGCTCTGCAGAGGAGCCTCGGAGACAGAAGGGGAACATGCGGCCCCGGTAGGGTTGCCCGGGAACAAATTCAACGGCATTCTCCCAGCCTTCTACACCTGCTCCTCCAGCAGCTTCAAGGCCTGCATTGTCTGTCTTGGCTTCAAACAAACCCCTTTCAGCAGCCGAGCCAATCACAGGCAAGGAGCGTGAGGAAACAGCAGGGGGGCTTCCGCCACTTGCTGAGGCAGGGGGCTCCATGTGCGCAGCCGTGCTAGGGCCGCTGTCTGCAGAGGCCTGGGGCTGCGAGCCAGGGCCCTCCCTGGTCCCCTGCCGGCCCGAGAGGTCGTGGGAGTATCGGCACTTCTCCCCCTCCTTGCACAGCCCATGCAGATAATACCTGCAGACGACTTGCTTTGTCCAGCTGCCAGTGCTCCGGCTCTGCAGCCAGCTGGGCCCGGCCCCCCCCATGAGGCTTGGGCAGGCCTCAGACGTGATGGGCGGAACGGGGATGGGCCTGGAGCCGAGGCCCACCGGGAAACAGGGCGCACCGGGAGGGTGGGCCGTGGGGCACCCTCCCCTGCTGCCTCGGCACCCCCAGAGGCCCCAGCTGCCTCGTGGGGTTCTTTGGGAGCTGCAGGCTCTTCCATGGCAGCTTTTACTCCCCCAAATGGTACCGGAACTTCCCGGTGTGTCTTCCTTTCGGGCTTGAGGCCCGGAGGCCACGAGCCAGCTCCGGGACTCTTCCTTTGGAGCTGTGCATCTGTTTTTCCTCTCCCCCAGTCCCTGCTTCCTGTGCCTGTGTTCCTACTTCCTCCTCTGAGCAGGCGCAGCAGACACTTCCTGTGAGGGCAACGTCAGTCCTCCACTGGGTCGGTGCACGGTCGGTCCGGCCGGAATTGTGACCGGCATCCTCTTTTGTTCACATCCGTCAGTGCTGCCCGCCTCGCCGCCCCTGCTCTGCTGCGTGCAGCCCCTCGCCCTGCCGCGGCTCCTCTGAGGGAAGAAATCACAGCCCTTTGAGGTTTTAATGCAATCCCTTCCAGTGTTCCTTCGGACGCATTGATTTCACTGGTTTTTCATACATCTCAGTTGAAAACATCATAATGCTCATGCTTTTTAAAAATTTTCCACCGTGTGAAATTCATCTTGTTTCTGAACCGTATCACACATGAATTTTATAAATGTGTTGTTCATTTTATGTCTATATGGATCTGTTTTTGTTTTAATTATTTTCCATTCTGAGTACTTTAACTGTTGCTTCTGGAAGCTTTATTCATTTAGTTGTGTTGACAAGAGCTCATTTCTTCTGCTCTTTGTTTTCTGGAAATTCTTACAGGCTTAGGTTGGAAAGGCTTTTCACCAGTGAGGCATGAGCAGACCTCTGGTCTGAGGCTGCTTTAGTGCCTTTCAGCCGGGTTAGGTTATTGTGGTTTCCAGGCTTTCGCTCCCTTTGTGCAGAAACCTCAGACCTTGCTGGTCCTGATGCTGGCTTAATAAGCCTCTGTCCCCGTTGTGACCCTGGCTTGCTTTTCACCCCCCCTCTTTCTGATTTAATTCACAGTGGCTCTTTGTTTCTGTTTCTTTATTACACCCAGTTTTGTACGGTATTGTGCTGGGCCAGCCTTTCATGGTAAATCCTCTACCCTTCTGCCCATGTGGTGGTTTTTAATTTCATCTGAGCTGTCATTTGCACATGCATCTTAATAGATTAGTAAACAAAGTAGTTATAAATATAAAGTGTTGATGTATATTGAATTTTATCATGTAGGTTTCTGTACTTTTAAAGAGATGATCATGTTATTTTTCTCTTTTTATTTTATTGTGATTATTTACACTGATACATTTTTTCCAATGTTTAACTTACCCTTTTTTCCCCAAGAACAAACGTTTTGTGGTATGATTATCATTTTACATAGTATTAGATTTTGTTTGCTAAAACAAGTTCTTAGGGGAAATTTTATGTTCCAATTTTTATTTTAAAATTTGAGAAAATATAAATATAGCACAGAAATTAGATTGAAGTAAATCATAAACATGATAAAGTAAAACAAATATGAAGTCGGGGAAATTAATCAAAATCCTTTGAAAAGATTGTTGAACCTAAAGTGAAGAAGGCTCAAGTAATCAAGATCAGAAATATAAAAAGTGATATCAGTACATTAATAACAGGTATTAAAATTATATGAGGATATCAGAAAAAAAAGTTAGTTATTAAATTTTAAAAATTATGTGAAATGGTCATATTTCTTTAAAAAAAACACCATGTATTAACAAAAATGAGAGGACCAGAAATAAGGAATTTAAATATTGATCTGTTAGATAAATTAAATATTTAATTTAAAATAACTCTATAAATGAAAATTTTAAAAGTTTCCATCTACAGAAAGGTAAAAGTCTATATGTGCTATTATTACAAGTCTTGTCCACTCCAGTAAGGTAAGCAAAGAAATAATAAATGTTAGAATTGCAAAGAAATTATTCATGGACAGCAGAAGATTAAGAATAATTACTGATACACTATTATACTTAGGAGGATTTAGCAAGGACGATGAGTAGGAGTGCAATAAAACAAAATAATTTGAATTTGTATTTATATTTATATTATATATACATACATGCACATAATGATTTTTAGATATTTAAAATTCATAATATTTATAACACTCAAAGCTAATTATTCTAGGAATTAAAGTACTAAAATTAAAATCATTTTATTTATGAAAACAAAAAGAAATTGAAGGATAGTCTGATCATGAAGTAGAAGGCTCAATAGTTTCATAAGGTAAAGCTTTTCCTCACTTGATAAATTATGTGAGAATGATGTTACTACATTGTGAATCTAGTAAATATTAGTGAATTTATATTTTTCTCCTTTATGTTGAATTTTGTGTTTAGGATGATAACCCTTTCAAAGTTTGGCTCACTTTCACTCTTTTTCTCTATAAATGTGTTGGATATTGACTATCCCTTTGACAGCCCTCCAAATTTTCATAGAAAATGACTTGAAACACAGCTATTGGGTTGTCCACAAATTCACAAACATAAAAATCCTGAATATAAATCTATTACAAGTTTAGTGGTAGTATGTTCTCAGCACCATGTCTAAATTATATTTGTTTGACTTTTTTTTACTTTTTATAGATTAGCACTACTCAGTGTAGTGTTTTATGATGACTTTATATGTGTTGTTCTCTTTGGTAATCATTAATGCATATGACTCTTAAGCACCTGAAATTCAGGTGAGTGGTAGCTTAGTTCTAGATGGTATTTGGCCATCCTTCTCCTCAAACATAAGGAAATGGAGAAAAAGCAGTATCTTCTAACCTGCCCAGCTGTACAGCTGGCATGGGACAGTGTCTGCTTTCAGATTCCCCACCTGCGTGACTCACAAAAATGTCTGTGTCTTGTCCTCTCACCGTGAACCACATCTTCTCATTTTATAATGAGATATTCCTTATGCACTATTAGAAACTAAAATTGTACCCCATGATTTTAGATGTTATCTAAGACTAAATAACTACAAACACTAGGCAGTGTGTTGAGAGAAATAATCTAATATTTTCCATACTAGTCAAATCTCTCTTCTCATTGAATTTTATCTAACCATCATATTTCAAAAACTTGTCCTGATTTTTTTTTTTTTAATGTGAGCACTGATGTTGCTTTCACATAGTCTCTAAAAATACATATCTGATCCTATCTCCAATTATTTGGCTCAGCTGAGCCCTCTTTCCCCAAAACACCACTGAGGGCATCCAGGTCTGGAACTTGATTGAGAACAATTTGTGCACACAGCAATGTGCAGGGCAGTAGGATATTTCCTGGATGATGAGTGTTGAGGTGTCCAACTGGAATGAAGGAAAGTAGCCTTCCACCTAAGCTGGCTGGGCTGAGCACCCAGTCACCAGGGAGCAAGTTGATAAAGGGGAGGTTTCTGACAGCACTAAAATGCTGAGGCACATTCCAGGCAGTGTAACATGAGTCTGACAGGCAAGAGACTAGTTCTGAAGTGGACTATGGCCACGGGCAGAAAAAAACTGGAGACTCCCACAGTCTTTTATTTTAAACATCCTAGGCCTTGGGCCCAGCCCCACATGGCTCATATGCCCATATTTAAAGGACATGCATTGTTTCCAAGCAGTTTCCTCCAGCACACATGTACTTCAGGTCCAACGTTTAGGCACTACTGTAGGGTGCAGGGAAGGAAGATTAAAAATTAGACATTAGGGGTTCAAATATGAATGCAGTGCTCTCTAAGTATTTATCTTGGGCAAATTAAACACCCTTTTATCTTATCTAGTAAACAAAAACCATCATAATAATAAGAGCAATCGGCTCCCAGGTTTGCCGTGAGTATTAAATGAAATAATTATTATTTTTTAAATTTTATTTTTACTTTATTCTACTTTACAATACTGTATTGGTTTTGCCATACATTGACATCAATCAGCCACAGGTGTACACGAGCTCCCAATCCTGAAACCCCCTCCCACCTCTCACCCCATATCATCTCTCTGGATCATCCCCGTGCACCAGCCCCAAGCATCCTGTATCCTGTATCAAACATAAACTGGAGCTTCGTTTCTACATGATAGTATACATGTTTCAATGCCATTCTCCCAAATCATCCCACCCTCTCCCTCTCCCTCAGAGGCCAAAAGTCCGTTCTACACATCTGTGTCTCTTTGTTGTCTCAATGAAATAATTATTATAAAATTATTGGAACAGTGTTTACAAGAATAATTTTTGAGATAAAATTATTTGGTAATTTAGAATCGCCCAAAGGATACTGTGACTGGAGCAACTGTGTCAGTCTCCGTTTTCTGCTGTCTGGAAGCGAATAATCCCTGCAGGTTCCTGGTACAGAAGAGGTAGGGGATAAGTATTTATTTTCTTATACTGATGGAAAACTGATTTTTATTTTGACACTTACAAAGACAGTTTTCTACAACTCACCAAATTCCATACATTAATTATGTGCAGTTGTTTGTTTTTGTACATCAATTACACATTAAGAAAGCTGTAAAATAAGTTGAACGTTAAAGCCAAGCACAATGAAATATATTATCAAAAAGGGAATTTCAGTTGTAGGTACCTTTGTGCAGCATGTTTTGTTCCCAAATCACTTGTATTAATAATTGTACGGAAGTCTGCTTGGGACAGGCATTCTCTCACTCATTCTGTGTGAGGGTGGGCTGTTATGAAGAGTCTAATCACCATGAGTGAATCACTAGATAAGAAGTAACCAGAAACACAAAAGTCACTCAAAGATGTATTTCTAATTCCATATTTTAGTACAGATTTAAAAGGTATTAATTATTTTAAAGCTATTCAAATATGATATCACAAAACTTCTCTGATTATGAAAATTACATGGAACTATCTGTGTAATCAAACACTGAAATTTTAAGAAAAACTCTAAATGTTTTTCTGCAAGTGCTAAGAATTCTGCTATGTGTATATTGTAGTGTGGTTAGCAGAATTTATTTGTATTTATTTATTTTACAGGCCTAAAACATACTTAAATTTTAATTTCTACTCATAACCTAGATTAAACACTTTTAATAAAGCTGATATTTACATATAGATCACTGATAGAAACTAGTTAAGTATAAGAAGTAACTGCTTGAAAGACTTAGAAAATAGCTAATATGGTGAGAATTCAAGGAATAAAATTTCAGAAAGAGCATTAAAGAACTAAATCACCTATGAGTTATAGAAGAACTCAAGCAAAAATAGAAAATATTTCAACTAAATGCTATTCAAAATATGACAAGTATAAACACTTAGAATACACTTAAGGCCATGCACTGAAGTACAACATTTAGCCTTAAATACATTCATAAGGAAAGATGAAACTTTGTTTCCAAGTGGTAGGGAAAAGAAGATGAATGCAAAGGTGGGGCAGGAATGTCATATAATGATGTTGGAGTCCTCCTGCCTTCTCTTCTTTAGAGGGGCACATAGATGTTATGCCAGGTGTGCACTTGGACCTGCATGCTGCCACCGTGGGGAGGGGGAGGGAAATAGAATTAATCTGAATCTTTGTTTATTGAAGAAGGAGTGCTTTTTAAAAAAATATTTTAAGACATAAAAATACATATATAGTTTCCTATGTTCTTTGCCCTGTTTCTTTCATCCTTCAAAAGTTTATGCTGTTATTAGGGAGAATTACAAGCAATCATGCCCAGCTGACCAGACAATGTTCATTTCTCACAAGAAACATAAGAAAGTGCATATTTCTGGCCACTAGAGGATGAGAATGTAATTGATTGAATAAGCCGAGGGGTAGAAACAAACAAACAAACAAACAGCAAGGTGATAGGTTTTTATACACTATTAATACTGCTGACCAAATCTCGTTGGTGAAAATTACATATCAAACACTTATTAAAATTTACATATTGGGCCTAAAAGATGTCTCAACAATTTCAAAGGCTTGAAATAATTTAGAATATATTCTCTAAGCCCAGACTGAAATTGAATCAGAAATCAATAACAAAATACAGCTAGAAAAATCATTTATATGTCAAGATATTAATAAATACATTTCTAAATCACTCACTTGTCAATGAAAACAATTACGAAAAGAATCAGAAAATATTATTATTTGATTAATAATGAAGTGTTATATAAAAGTTTGTATGCTGGGTGGAAAGCAATACTTGGAGAAAATTCTGTAGATTAAAATAAATATATTAGCAAATGAGAAAGTCATTATTTCTGATACAATCACTAAATTTGGATAATTACAAATGTATGTGTGGGCTTAGTTACTCAGTCATGTCTGACTCTCTGTGACACCATGGACTGTAGCCCACCAGGCTCATCTGTCTATGGTATTCTCCAGGCACGAATACTGGAGTGGGTTGCCATTTCCTCCTCCAGGGCATCTTCCTGACCCAGGGATGAAACTTGCTTCCCCTGTGTCTCCTGCATTGGCAGGTAGATTCTTTTCCACTGAGCCACTTGGGAAGGCCTTACAAATGTACATTATAATACCAAATTGACAACAAATTTAGCAGAAAGAACATATATGTAAAGAAATGACAAAAATAAGAACAGACATTAATAAAAAAAAAAGCAAATGTATAACAAAGAGAATAGACAGAGGCTTGTTCTTTAATAAGTTAAATAATTCAGATAAACCTCTAGTATGCTTCACTGAAAAGATAAAATGGAGTTTCTCAACTAACCAATATCAAGAATGAAAAACAGTGATATCTCTACTGTTTATACATATTTAAAAAGATCATAAGATTGTATCATGAACATTAGGCCATTCAATATAAAAATATAGTTCACATTTTAAGCTTCCTGGTAAATAAATGATCATAACTAAAGTGGAAGTAAATGGGAAGTATGAATAGCCTTCTAACTTTTAAAATTAATTATAATTAAAAACCTTCATAGAATGAAAACTCCAGGCCCAGATAAATTCACAACAAATCTATTACATATGTAATAAGGATCATTACAGACCCATGTTGCTTATAAACTTTAATGCAAATTTCAGGTAAATTGAAATATGAAGTACAGTGATCTATGAAAGAGTGAACATAAAACAAAGAAGAGTTAGTTCTCATATCAGTATTTAAAAATCAATTGGAAAAAAATAACACATTTATGCATATAGAAACAAATAAGTGATTTCCATACCCAGGGATGAGACTAGGTAAAAAGAGTGAAGGTAGCCAAAAGGAACAAACTTCAAGTTATAAAATAAAGTCCTAGAGGTGTAAGTTACTTAGAAAGTAGATCTCAAATTTCTCATCATCATGAAAAAAATATAACTATATGTGGTGAGGGATGTTATAAGTAGGCATTGGGGTGATCATTTCACAGTATAAACAAATACCAAATTATTTTATTATACACCTGAAACTAATATAATGGTTCAAGTCATGTATATATTAATAAGAAATAAATAACAAGAAAGAAATGATTCACATGCACGCACACAACACCACATACAAATATGTTTCTAAGAATACTAACTTCAAGATGCATTTAAAATGCTGTTTGCAAGCCCATTTGGAACAGTGTTATATCAGTGAAAAGAAGTTACATCCATTCTGAAATGCATGCAGAGAAGTGTTTGAGAATACTTATAAAGGCGTTTCTAAGATGCTACTTGCAAGCTGCATTGAGAATAGCATCATACCAAAGAATGGAAGTTATATACATCTGTAATGTATGCTGAGAAGTATTTAAGAGCACTTGAGATAAAGATGTTTCTAGGAATGATGAAAAGAAAATCAACTAGTATAAATAACCACATTAAAATATTAAGGAGAAAAAAAATAAACTCTCAAAAATCCACATTTTTATGTTTAAGCAATATGCATTTCTGATAAAATTATTGGGGCAACAGGAACAGAAATGAATTTTCCTAACTGAATAAAGAAATATATTTTAGAACTCTAGATAAAATCTTACTGATTAATATAAATGTTGAAATGTACAAAGATTATCTTCTGCCACCAAGAATGAGGCACAGTGTCATCAACTAACATTTATATTTAAAATTTTACTTAAAGTCTTATCTACTGTAATAAAGAAAGTAAATAAATATAGCATATTACAATTGGAAAAATGTTATCAACAGGGGGACAGTTGAAAATAGAGAAGAATCTATAGTTGAACTATTTGAAGTAATAAATTTAGAAAAGCCATTGACAAAAATCAATATATGAAAATCAATTGTATATTTGCATGTCTATAGTGAACAGTTAGAAACAAAATTTTAGAACTATAGAACTAAAGATACATTTTTAATGTTTTAAGAATAAAGATACTTATATAGAAATATATAAACTATAATTGAGAAAATTCAGGATGTTCTAAATAAATTGAGAATTCTATTATAAAGAAGTAAAGATGTAATATTTCAAGAATATTAATATATGAAAATGTTATCCATGGATTACCTAGAAACTCAGTGAAAATGAGTGTGTATATGACTGTCTAGGGTTAGCGTAAAATGCATATGCAAGTGCTAACAACCAAATATAATTAGGCAATAAGGGGGAAAAGAAGAATTACTTTTACCAGACATCAAAATGCATTTCAAGGCTAACTAGTTAAAATGTTGGACATTGTTACAATCATAGAGAGAAAAATGAATAAAAAGAAAGTTCAGAAATAGTCCCCTGCACAAAAATGTTTAATTCTTAACAAATATGGAACTTCAGAGTAATGAAGATAGCTTTTTTCAAGAAATGGTATTAAGACAATTGAATAAATAATTTTAAAAAAGAAATTTGACTTCTATCACTTTGCATGCAAGCAATGTTCCTTGGTGGCTCAGATGGTAAAGAATCTGCCTACACTGAGGTAGACCTGGGTTCAATCCCTAGGTTGGAAAGATCACCTGGAGGAGGACATGGCAACCCTCTCCAGTATTCTTGCCTGGAGAATCCCCATGGACAGAGAAGCCTGGTGGGCTAAAGTCCATAGGGTTGCAAGGAGTCAGACATGACTGAGCAACTAAGTATGGCAATGTTAATTTATGAGAAATATAGATAGGAACCTGAAATATAAAACAATAAAGATTTTAGGAGAAAGCTAACTTTATCCAAAGAAGTAACAAGATTATCACTTTCTGGCTTTAAATATAAACATGAGATTCTCATATGCAGGGTTGTACTATTGTAGTATTGTTAATTCCTTACAAACTAGACAGAAATGAGCTATTATTTTGTTACTGTATTATTTTCTTGGGCACCATAGCAAAATACCATAGATTACCTATCACCCTGATAACAGAACCAGACAGTGACAGTACCAAAAATAAGAAAAATTACAGAAAAAATAAGAAAATTACAGGACAATAGCTTTAAGGAGTATATATATCCAATGTGACAAATACACCCAAAATACAAATCCAATTGTATTTGAAGATATAATATGTAAGGAAATAATTAAGGTTAAATTATGTCATAGGATAGGGCCCTGATTCAATAGGATTAATATCCTTGAAGAGGAGACACCAGACAGCTGACTGTGTCTCTCTCTGCCTCACTAAGATAGCACAAAGGCAGGTGTCTGCAAGTATGGATGACATTCTCATCAGAAACCAAAACAAGCATGTGTGGAGATTCCTTAAAACTGTAAATAGAACTGCCTTATGACCCAGCAATCCCACTGCTGGGCATACACACCAAGGAAACCAGAATTGAAAGAGACATATGTACCACAATGTTCATCACAGCACTGTTTATAATAGCCAGGACATGGAAGCAACCTAGATGTCCATCAGCAGATGAATGGATAAGAAAGCTGTGATACATTTACACAATGGAGTATCACTCAGCCATTAAAAAGAATACATTTGAATCAGTTCTAATGAGGTGGATGAAACTGGAGCCGATTATACAGAATGAAGTAAGCCAGAAAGAAAAACACCAATACAGTATACTAACGCATATATATGGAATTTAGAAAGATGGTAATGATAACCCTGTATGCAAGACAGCAATAGAGACACAGATGTATAGAACAGTCTTTTGGACTCTGAGGGAGAAGGAGAGGGTGGGATGATTTGGGAGAATGGCATTGAAACATGTATAATATCATATAGGAAACGAACCAGCAGTCCAGGTTCAATGCATGATACGAACCAGCAGTCCAGGTTCAATGCATGATACTGTATGCTTGGGGCTGGTGCATTGGGACGACCCAGAGAGATGGTACGGGGAGGGAGGACAGAGGGGGGTCCAGGATGGGGAACACGTGTATACCTGTGGCAGATTCATGTTGATGTATGGCAAAACCACTACAATATTGTAAAGTGATTAACCTCCAATTAAAATAAATAAAGTTATATTTAAAAAATGGAAGTGTTCTCTCCTCTTCAATCTTTTGGGAGAGTTTGAGATGAATAGATATAAGTATTTTTTATGTTTTATAGAAATTCCCAATTAAGATACAGGGTTCTGGACTTTTGTTTTCAGGAAGGTGATTGTTATTGTTTTTAAATACAGATTTTATTTCACTTCTTGTGATCAGTCTGTTCAAATTATCTGTTTTTCCTTGACTCAATTGTGGCAGGCTGCATGCTTCTAGAAGTGTCCATTTCTTTGAAGTTGTTTAGTTTGTTGGCATATAACTGTTCATGGGTTTCTCTTATAATTCTATTGCATTTCTATGGACTTGGTTGCTATTTCTCCTCTTTCTGAATTATTTGTTTATTTGGATTCTCTCCCTTTTCTTCTTGGTGAGTCTGGCTAGAGGTTTGCAAGTGCTGTTTATTTTCTTTAAAAATACTTCTATTGGGATACAGTTTTATAATCAAAGGAAAAGTGGGGAGGGGGAGAAGACTGTTTTTGTCTTTCTTTTTTAAAATTTTATTTTGACTTTATTTTACTTTACAGTACTGTATTGGTTGGGCACATCATCCTCTCAACCACTCTCTTGTAAACCTCACAAGAGTCTTATTCTAATAAATCACTTCTTATCTATCAAAAAAAAAATTCTAGAGAAGGAAATGGAAACCCACTCCAGTACTCTTGTCTGGAAATTCCCTTGAACAGAGAAGCCTGGTGGGTTACAGTCCATAGGTTGCAGAGTCAGACACAACTGAGCTATTGACACACATACACAAAATTGAGATACTTGATGGTGCAAGGATATGCTTTGTCTACTTCTCCCATCTCCTGCAGGAAGCAGGATGGGGCAGGCAGCACCTGGGATGCAGGATGGGTCATCATCCCCATCCCTTCTGGAAGTCTAGGGGCCTCAGTGCCTGCAACAGCTGGCCTTGGGCAAATAAAAGACTAAGATTTTTACTGTCAGAAAAAGTAGTTCTTGGTTTTTATTGATCTTTTCTATTGTTTTTATCTATTTTATTTATTCTCTGATCTTTATTTGGTCCTTCTGCTGACTTGGGTTTTATTTGTTTTGTTTTTATTTTCTATTTTTTAAGATGGTAGTTTAGGTTGTTTATATGAGATTTGTCTTGTTTCTTGGGGAAGGCCTGTGTCAACAAAGTCCCCTCTTAGATCTGCATCTAGGATTTTATAAGGCTGTGTTTTCATTGTTATTTTTCTTAAGTTATCTTCTGATGCCCTCTTTGATTTCATTATTGATTCATTTTTTAAGTAGTATGTGATTTAATTTCCATTTGTTCATTTTTTTCACCAAGATGTATTTCTGTGGTTAATTTCCTTTTCCATGTGTACCACTGTGTTCAAAATAGATGGTTGAAATAATTCTATCCTCTAAATTTGTTGAGGCTTTTTCTGTGACCTACTATGTGGTCTCCTTTAGAGATTGCTCCATATGTGCTTGAAAAGAATGTGGTCTCTTTTAGAGATTGTTCCATGTGTGCTTGAAAAGAACGTGTATTTCTGTTTTTTTTTTTCTCTCTCTCTTTTAATGTTGTGTCCTGTAGATATCAATTAATTTCAACTGTCAGTTGTGTTTTTAGGATTTCTATTGCTTTCTTGATTTTCCAGGTGGAAGGTCTGTCCAATAACACCAATGGAGTGCTAAGGTCTCCTATTATTGCTGTGTTCCTGTCAATTTATCCCTTTATGTCTGTTAGTATTTGTTTTATATATTTAGGTTCTTCTATGTTAGGTGCATATATGCTTTTATTAAATTTGTTTTTGTACTGGAGTATAGTGAGTTAATGAGTTTGGGTAAACTCTGGGAGCTGTTGATGGACAGAGAGGCCTGGCTTGCTGCAGATCATGGGGTTGCAAAGAGTCAGACACAACTGAGCGACTGAACTGAACTGAAAAACCAATTAACATTGTTGTGATAGTTTCAGGTGGACAGGAGAGTGACTCAGCCATACATATACAAATATCCATTCTCCTCCAAACTCCCCTCTTATCTACGCTACCACATGAGGTTGAGCAGTGTTATCTATGCTATGCATACAGTAATACCTTATTGGTTATCCATTTTAAATAAAGCAGTGTGTATATGTCTAACTCTTCCCACATTCTTCCGTCTGCAACTATAAAAGTTCATTCTCTATGTCTGTGAGTCTTTTTCTGTTTTGTAAATAGATTAATTTGTATTATTTCTTTTTATTTTTTAAATTTTATTTTTACTTTATTCTACGTTACAATACTGTATTGGTTTTGCCATATATTGACATGAATCATCCACAGGTGTACACGATCTCCCAATGCCAAAGCCCCCTCACACCACCCACCCCATATTATCTCTCGGAATCATCCCGTACACCAGCCCCAAGCATCCTGTATCCTGTATTGAACATAGACTGGCACTTCATTTCTTATATGAGTATACATGTTTCAATGCCATTATCTCAAATCATCCCACCCTCTCCCTCTCCCTCAGAGGCCAAAAGTCCATTCTATACCTCTGTGTCTCTTTTGTTGTCTCACATACAGGGTCATCATTACTATCTTTCTAAATTCCATATATATGTGTCAGTATACTGTATTGGTGTTTTTCTTTCTGGCTTACTTCACTCTGTATAATCGGCTCCAGTTTCATCCATCTCATTAGAACTGATTCAAATTTATTCTTTTTAATGGCTGAGTAATACTCCATGGTGTGTATGTACCACAGCTTTCTTATCCATTCATCTGCTGATGGACATCTAGGTTGCTTCCATGTCCTGGCTATTATAAACAATGCTGCAATGAACATTGGGGTACATGTATCTCTTTCAATTCTGGTTTCCTCGCTGTGTATGCCCAGCAGTGGGATTGCTGGGTCATAAGGCAGTTCTATTTGCAATTTTTTAAGGAATCTCCACACTGTTCTCCATAATGGCTGTACTAGTTTTCATTCATACCAACAGTGTAAGAGGGTTCCCTTTTCTCCACATCCCCTCCAGCATTTATTGCTTGTAGACTTTTGGATCGCAGCCATTCTGACTGGTGTGAAATGGTACCTCATTGTGGTCTTGATTTGCATTTCTCTGATAATGAGTGATGTTGAGCATCTTTTCATGTGTTTGTTAGCCATCCGTATGTCAAAGCCACAGTCATTAAGACAGTATGGTACTGGCACAAAGACAGAAATATAGATCAATGTTACAAAATAGAAAGCCCAGAGATAAATCCACAAACCTATGGACATCTTATCTTCGACAAAGGAGGCAAGAATATACGCTGGAGTAAAGACAATCTCTTTAACAAGTGGTGCTGAGAAAACTGGTCAACCACTTGTAAAAAAATGAAACTAGATCACTTTCTAACACCACACACAAAAATAAACTCAAAATGGATTAAAGATCTAAATGTAAGACCAGAAACTATAAAACTCCTAGAGGAGAACATAGGCAAACACTCTCTGACATAAATCACAGCAGGATCCTTTATGATCCACATCCCAGTATATTGGAAATAAAAGCAAAAATAAACAAATGGGATCTAATTAAAATTAACAGCTTCTGCACAACAAAGGAAACTATAAGTAAGGTGAAAAGACAGCCTTCTGAATGGGAGAAAACAATAGCAAATGAAGCAACTGACAAACAACTAATCTCAAAAATATACAAGCAACTTATGCAGCTCAACTCCAGAAAAATAAATGATCCAACAATCAAAAAATGGGCCAAAGAATTAAATAGGCATTTCTCCAGAGAAGACATACGGGTGGTATTATTTCTTTTTAGATTTCACATATAAGGGATGCAATATAATATTTCTCCTTCTCTAACTGATTTACTTTAATCAGTATGACTATCTCTATGTCCATCCATGTTGCCGCAAATAGGATTATTCCATTCCTTTAATGGCTGAGTAATATTCCATTGCATATATGTACCACATCTTCTTTATCTGTTTCTCTGTCGATGGACATTTGTTTCCATGTCTTAGCTCTTGCAAACAATGCTGAAATGAACATTGGGGTGCATATATCTTTTCATACCATGTTTTTCTCTGAGTATATGCCCAGGAGCTGAATTTCAGGGTCATATGATAGCTATGTTTCTAGTTTTTAAGAACCCTCCGTACTGTTGTCCATAGTGGCTATATCAATTTACATTCCTGCCAACAGTGTAGGAGAGTTCCCTTCTCTGCATACTCTTTCTTGCATTTATTGTTTGTGAATTTTTTGATTATAGTAATTTTGACTGCTGTGAGGTGATATTTCATTGTAGTTTTGATTTGCATTTCTCTAATAATTAGTAATGTTGGACATCTTTTCATGTACCTCTTGGCCATCTGTATGTCTTTTTGAGAGAAAAGCCTCTTTAGGTCTTCTGCACATTTTGGGGGGGCGGCTTGTTTGATTGATATTGAGACACATGAACTGTTTGTAAATTTTGGAGACTAATCCCTTGCTGGTCACATCGTTTGCAAAGATATTCTCTCAGTCTGTGAGTTGACTTTTTGATCTTTTATTGTTTCCTTCACTGGGTAAAAACATTTGAGTTCAAGCAGGTTCCATTTTTATTTTTGTTTTTATTCCCATTATTCTGGGAGACATCAAAAAGATATTACTGCAATTTATGTAAGAGAGTGTTCTGCCTATGTTTATGAGTGGATATATTTTAGCAAGTGTAATATCTCCTTTTTTGTACACGTTCTTCAATCATTATATAATGGCATTTGTTGTTTTTCTTTTATTTTATAGTCTGTTTTCTGAGTATTGCTTTCCCTGCTTTCTTCTCATTTCCATTTGTGGGAAATGCATTTTTTCCATCCATCTGCTGTCAATATAACTGTGCCTTTTACTCAGAAGTGAGCTCTTATAGGCAGTGCACTGTAGGTTCTTGTTTTCTTTAACCAGTCTGTCACTCTATCACAGCATTTAGTCCATTGACATTTAAAGAATTAATGGGTAGGTACTTATTACCATATTAAATCTTGTTTTCCAGTTGATTTTGTACTTTTTCATCTTTTTTCCTTTGTCATTTGGTGGTTTTCTGTTGTATTATGTTTGAGTTCTTTTTTTTTTTTTTTGGTGTGTGTGTGTGTGTGTGAATCCATTGCAAGTTTTTGATTTGTGATTACCCTGATTTTCAAGTATCTGAATAACTGTATACATTTGCTTTAGACTGACAGTCTTATAAATTCAAACACATTCTTAAGGATTTTTTACTTACCTACCACACATTATTTTTTGCATTTTTAGCTTCATGGTTATCCTTTCACTGTTAATTGCAGTGTAATCACTTTTACAATTTTCAACTCATGAATTAATTTTTAATTGCTTTTCAATCCTTTTATATATTTATCTTTCCGATTGTGACTTTTCCTTTCCTATAGATTCCTGCTTCTTTTTGTTTAGAGAAGGCTTTCACTATATCCTTTAGATTAAGTTTAATATTACTATACATTGTATTTTTGCTTGTCTGATAAAGCCTTTATATCTTTATCAATTTTTTTACACTAAATGATAATCTTGCTGGGTAAAGTATCCTAGGTTTCAGGTTTTCCCCTTTTAGAACTTTGACTATATCATGACACTCCCTTATGTTCTGCAAAATATCTGTAGAGAAACCAGCTGGCAGCCTTATAGGGGTTACCTTGTAAATGAATTTGATTTCTCTTACTGTCTTTAGAATTATCTTTTTATCTTTAATTTTTACCATTTTAATTATGATGTCTTGGGGATACGTCTGTTTAATTTCTTATTTGGGACCCCCTGTGCTTCCTGAAACTGGGTAGCTGTGTTTATTTTCTTTAGGTTTAATACATTTTCCTTTAGAACATTTTTATCTCTTCACTGTCTTTTTCTGAAACCTCTATTATATGTAGGTTGGCATGTTTTATGTCATCCCATAGAACTCTTATGCAGGTTTTTTTTGGGGGCAGGTCTTTCTCTCTGCTTTTCTGACTGGGTGATTTCCATTATTGTCTCTTCTAGATCTTTTATTTATTCTTCTGCATTTTTTTAGTCTGCTATTCATTGCTTTTAGGTTAGTTTTTATCCTGGCAATTGAGTTGTCTAATTTTTATTATTCTTCTTCATAGTTTCCATTTACTTGTTAAAGGGATCTGTATTTCTGTTGGTAATTTTTCTTTATTCCTTTAGAATTTTTATTACCTCCTTTTCCAACTGGGGTCTAGTAGACTGGTGAGGTCTATTTCATTATTTGTTCTTTCTGGGGATTTATCTTGCACTTTTGACTGGAAGTTCTTCCTTTGCTTTTTCATTTACTTCACTTTTTCTGTCTCTCTAAATTTAGGAGAAACAGTTATCTATTGTGGTCTTGAAGGGGTGTGCTTATGTGGGAACATCCCTGGGCAGACTGTGTGTATCCAGTATTTTTGGTGTGAGAGCTTTATTGGTATGGATGCCAGTCACATCTTTTCTCAACCCCCTTGATAGGGGGTTAATATTGTGATATCCAGAGCCTCCACTGTGGATGTTAAGTGAAAGTAACAGTGTTAGATGCTCAGTTGTGTATGACTCTTTGTAACCCCATGGACTATAGCCCACAAGGCTCTTCTGTCCATGGAATTCTCCAGGTAATAATACTACAGCGAGTTGCTGTTCCTTCTTCAGGGGATATTTCCAACCCAGGGATTGAAGTAGGTCTCCTGCATTGCAGGCAGATTCTTTACCATCTGAGTCACCAGGGAAGACCTTAAGATGGTAAGTGGGGCTATTTCTCTCCTCCATGGCTGTTACAGCCCTTTGGGAGCAGATTTCGCTCCCCAGGTTTTTGAGTAGATGCCCCAACTGTCAAGTTTTATAAGGCTCTATTGTCCTTAAGTGTGTGCTCCGTCTCTAAGAAGGTGATTGCTGAAGCAAATGAGGCCTAAGTGCTCAAGAAGACCTATGTGTTACTTGTGCAGGAATCCACGTTCTACCTAGAAAAAGGCTTAGGTCATGTCCCTTTCTCTGTTGTGTTTTCCCCAGACCTAGTTCTAGGCTGGTGCTTGGGGCTCAAGTGCTCTGGGTGCATAAATTGGCGTGGTGCTGCTATTACTCCCTGTGACCTGTGCTGCATCTGTTGCAGGACCTCTCCAGGACTTATTCACCCCAGATCTAGCTCCAAGCTATGATAAAGGGTGGGTGGAATGGGAGAGCTTCCACTGGGAAATGAACTACTGCATACTCTTCCCCAGGGTCTATCTACCCAAGGGATGCATTTATATAGTGACACCTGCTGTACACACTGACAAAATTCACCCCTCTCAGACACACTACTACCATGCATACACTGACAGTGGGCTCTATGTTTCAGCTCAGACCACACCGTAGGCCTTCTGGGCTGTCTCTGTGGAGCTAGAACAAGTCTTCTCCAGGGCCTATCTCCTCAAGAGTCAGCACCTAGTGCTGCCCATATTAGCAGTCTTACCTGGTGCAGGTTTGTGGTGAAAAGTGTGGTGAGATGGCTGCCATCAGCATAAGTTTCCTTCTGCTCTGATAAACAGCAAGCCTGCACATGTGCCTTCCTTGAAAGCAGAGTCCAAGCCCCTCCACTCTCTCTTTCTCTATCCTAGTGGGTTGCCTAGCTTGCAAGTAGGTTCCTCAGGTTGAGGACTTCCACATGTAGACCTTTTCTCCTTCACAGATCCCTCCTAGGGCACCAGACCCACTCTGATATTTATTTATGCCACATTCTACCTGACTGTGTGGGGATCTTTCTTGCACCTTTGTTGGTATAAGAGGTTTTCTTCTAGTTTCCAGTTAGTTTCTGTGAGAGTTCCATATGTATATGGATGTTGACATGCTGGGAGGTGAGTTCCATATCCATCCGCTCTGCCATTTGGATCTCTCTGAGACATGATAAGATTCACAGCTTAAAGAATAGATAAATAAAAATGTAGTTCTCTCTTGGGCATTTGGAGTATATTTGTCTGCTATCATAAGTCTTAGGGTAATTATTATTAAGATGTTTTTGAAGTACAAGACACCTTTTCTCCAATATCCTGATCTTTTATACTAACTACAAACATTTTGAGAGGAATAGGTAAGGTTTTATGATGGTAAAGATAGGTGGACCTTGAATTGTTTCTAGAATTGTACTTTTTGTTTTGTAGGAATTTTCAAGTCTAAAAGAGTTATTTCCTTCTGCCTCTAAATACTACTCTGGCTGATTTATTTCTTGGTTATTTGTAAGAGTACCTGGGGAACTGCTGAGAGGAAAGAGTGATTTTTAAAGTGAACTTAATAAGGGGCTCCTTAATGCTCATAACTATAATTGTTTTCCTTTCAATTTGATTCTTCTATGGGCATCAATATGACCGTTGCTTATGATGAGAGTTCTTTTTTTTTTTCCTCTTCCCAAAGGCGGGCAATTTAAAGAGTCTATTATCTGACTATTGGTAAGTGGAATCTTATTTTCAATTAAAATGTTGACTCAAACCAATTAGCATTTTTGGCTTAATCAAAGACATAAGAGGCATCTCGCAAAAGATTATAACCCTCACACGACCAAGAAAGTTTACTTTCAGATTTAGTCTGAAAAGGTAAAAAACCATTCTTTCTAGTGCAGTGAAAATGGTATCTCCAGTGTTCCATAAAAATGTGGGACATTTCTATAAAAATGTTAGCGCACTGGGAAGATGCTACCAGAATGGGATTTGCCAGCAATAACAACCAACAAAGGGTGATATGAAGCAGACTGGGATCCCTTAGGACAAACTCCCCAGGAAGCCAGCACAGCCAGGAAAATAAAGTGTTGCTTATGATTGTGTGTCTCAGGATTCAAGTCTATTTAACTGGTCACCAGTTGCACTCAAGTAAATGCACCTTGCAGATAGCAGATACCACAGAAAATATTCTCGCTGAACACAAAACCAAGTTCACAAGACATAGAGAAAGATGGAAGAAAAAAAAAAAAAAAGAAAACTCATCCCATTTTACATAAAGGATTCAGAGCCGAGTTTGACTAAACAAACACTGGTCTGGTGACAATGCTTAACCCGCCGGCCTGAGAAGTTGGCTCAGAAAGCAGGCTGACAGTGAC
Organism: Nanger dama; assembly: GCA_917880005.1. Lineage (NCBI taxonomy): Eukaryota > Metazoa > Chordata > Mammalia > Artiodactyla > Bovidae > Nanger > Nanger dama. The sequence continues at coordinate 674,217 of CAKJTW010000044.1, read as the reverse complement.
TCTGCCTGCTTCCTGCCCTATGTTTCTTCCTCCTTATGACAAGCTTCCCTGGTGAATCAGATTGTAAAGAATCCAGCTGCAATGTGAGAGACCTATGCTTAATCCTTGGGTTGAGAAGATCCCCTGGAGGAGTACATGGCAACTCACTCAAGTATTCTTGCCTGGAGAATCTCACGATCAGAGGAGCCTTGTAGGCTACAGTCCTTAGGGCTGCAAAGAGTCAGACATGACTGAAGTGACAGCGTACATGCACATGAGAAAGCATAATACACAGATAAATAGACATGTACACATAGCAAACTTTGAGAGAAGACTCACCAAGTTTGGCTAAGCCCAAGGAATTTAGTTCCAGAAATGTTTTATCTTGCTAATGTAAACTTAGAGAAAATTTTAGAAACTAAAATTGAGAGAGGAAAAGGTACACTTATCACTTCCCTTTGCAATAGACCTTGGGGTCTGAGATGAGGAGACTGATGTGTTAAGGAATCTTACCTTCTGCTGGTCTTGGTCACATATCTCAGAATCTCTGAGCAGCAGCAGCCTCAGAATGGGAAGCAGGTCCAGCCAACTTCCTTGTTGAAAGTGAAAGTGAAGTCACTAAGTCATGTCCGACTCTTTGTTACCCCATGGACTGTAGCCTACTAGGCTCCTCCGTCCATAGGATTTACCAGGCAAGAATGCTGGAGTGGGTTGTCATTTCCTTCTCCAGGGGATCTTCCTGACCCAGGGATTGAACCCAGGACTACCATAATGTAGGCAGACGCTTTACCCTCTGAGCCACCAGGCAAGGGGAGGGGAAATATCTCCCATCCCACTTGAGTACTTTTTAAAAATATAAATTTATTTATTTTAATTGGAGGCTAATTACTTTACAATATGGTATTGGTTTTGCCATACATTAACATGAATCCACCACTGGTGTACACATGTCCCACATCCTGAACCCTCTCCCACCTCCCTCCCCATACCATCCCTCTGGGTCATCCAAGTGCACCAGCCCCGAGTACCCTGTATCATGCATGGAACCTGGACTGGCGATTCGTTCAACATATGATATTATAGATGTTTCAATGCCATTCTCCCAAACCATCCCACCCTCACCCTCCCACAGAGTCTAAAAGATTGTTCTATACATCTGTGTCTCTTTTGCTATCTCGCATACAGGGTTATCGTTACCATCTTTCTAAATTCCACATGTATGCCTTAGTATACTGTATTGGTGTTTTTCTTTCTAGCTTACTTCACTCTGTATAATCGACTCCAGTTTCATCCACCTCATTAGAACTGATTCAAATGTATTCTTTTTAATGGCTGAGTAATACTCCACTGTGTATATGTTCCACAGCTTTCTTATCCATTTGTCTGCTGATGGACATCTAGGTTGCTTCCATGTCCTGGCTATTATAAACAGTGCTGTGATGAACATTGGGGTACACGTGTCTCTTTCACCTCTGGTTTCCTTGGTGTGTATGCCCAGCAGTGGGACTGCTAGGTCGTATGGCAGTTCTATTTCCAGTTTTTTAAGGAATCTCCACATTTTTCTCCATAGTGGCTGTACTAGATTGCATTCCCACCAACAGTGTAAGAGGGTTCCCTTTTCTCCACACCCTCTCCAGCATTTATTGCTTATAGGCTTTTGGATCACAGCCATTCTGACTGGCATTAGATGGTACCTCATTGTGATTCTGATTTGCATTTCTCTGATAATGAGTGATGTTGAGCATCTTTTCATGTGTTTGTTAGCCATCTGTATGTCTTGTCTATTTAGTTCTTTGGCCTATTTTTTTGATTGGGTAGTTTATTTTTCTGGATATGAGCTGCAGGTATTGCTTGTATGTTTTGAGGCTAATTCTTTGTCAGTTGCTTCATTTGCTATTATTTTATCCAATTCTCAAGGCTGTCTTTTCACCTTGCTTAGAGTTTCCTTTGTTGTGCAGAAGATATTTAATTTTAATTAGGTCCAATTTGTTTATTTTTGCTTTTATTTCCAATTCTGTGAGGTGGGTCATAGAGGATCTTGCTGTGATTTATGTTGGAGAGTGTTTTGCCTATGTTCTCCTCTAGGAGTTTTATAGTTTATGGTCTCCTGTTTAGATCTTTAATTCATTTTGAGTTTATTTTTGTGTATGGTATTGGAAAATGTTCTGGTTTCTATTTTACAAATGGTTGCCCAGTTTTCACAGCACCACTTGTTAAAGAAACTGTCTGATCCATTGTATATTCTTGCCTCCTTTGTCAAAGATAAGGTGTCCATAGGTGTGTGGATTTTTCTCTGGGCTTTCTATTTTGTTCCATTGATCTATATTTCTGTCTTTGTGCTGCTACCATACTGTCTTGATGACAGTGGCTTTGTGGTAGAGCCTGAAGTCAGGCAGGTTGATGTCCCCAGTTCCATTCTTCTTTCTCAAGATTTCTTTGACTATTCGAGGTTTTTTGTATTTCCATACAAACTGTGAAATTATCTGTTCTAGTTCTGTGAAAAATATCGTCGGTAGCTTGATAGGAATTGCACTGAATCTGTAGATTGCTTTGGGTAGTATACTCATTTTCACTATATTGATTTTTCTGATCCTTGAACATGGTATATTTCTCCATCTGTTAGTGTCCTCTTTGATTTCCTTCACCAGTGTTTTATAGTTTTCTATATATAGGTTTTTTGTTTCTTTAGGTAGATATATTCCTAAGTATTTTATTCTTTTTGTTGCAATGATGAGTGGAATTATTTCCTTACTTTCTCTTTCTCTTTTCTCATTATTAGTGTATAGGAATGCAAGGGATTTCTGTGTGTTGATTTTATATCATGCAAATTTACTATATTCATTGATTAGCTCTAGTAATTTTCTGGTGGAATCTTTAGGATTTTCTATGTAGAGGATCATGTCACCTGTAAACAGTGAGATTTTTACTTCTTCTTTTACAAATTGGATTCCTTTTATTTATTTTTCTGCTCTGATTTCTGTGGCCAAAACTTCCAAAACTATGTTGAATAGTAGTGGTTAAAGTGGTTAGCCTTGTCTTGTTCCTGACTTTAAAGGAAATGCTTTCAATTTTTCACCATTGATGATAATGTTTGCTGTGGGTTTGTCATTTATAGCTTTTATTATGTTGAGGTATGTTCCTTCTATTCCTGCTTTCTGAAAGCTTTTTTTTTTTTTAAATCATAAACAGATGTTGAATTTTGTCAAAGGCTTTCTCTGCATCTATTGAGATAATCATATGGCTTTTATTTGTTAATTTGTTAATTTTATTAATTTGTTAATGTGGTGAATTACGTTGATTGATTTGCGGATATTGAAGAATCCTTGCATCCCTGGGATAAAGCCCACTTGGTTATGATGTATGGTCTTTTAATGTGTTGTTGGATTCTCATTGCTAGAATTTTGTTAAGGATTTTTGCATCTATGTTCATCAGTGATATTGGCCTGTAGTTTTCTTTTTTTGTGGCATCTTTGTGAGGTTTTGGTATTATGGTGATGGTGGCCTCATAGAATGAGTTTGGAAGTTTACTTTCCTCTGCAATTTTCTGGAACAGTTTGAGCAGGACAGGTATTAGCTCTTCTCTAAATTTTTGGTAGAATTCAGCTGTGAAGCTGTCTGGACCTGGGCTTTTGTTTGCTGGAAGATTTCTGATTACAGTTTCAATTTCTGTGCTTGTGATGGATCTGTTAAGATTTTCTATTTCTTCTTGGTTCAGTTTTGGAAAGTTGTGCTTTTCTAAGAATTTGTCCATTTCTTCCACGTTGTCCATTTTATTGGCATAAAATTGCTGATAGTAGTCTCTTATGATCCTTTGTATTTCTGTGTTGTCTGTTGTGATCTCTCTATTTTCGTTTCTAATTGTATTTATTTGATTTTTCTCCTTTTGTTTCTTAATGAGTCTGGCTAATGGTTTGTCAATTTTATTTATCCTTTCAAAGAACCAGCTTTTGGCTTCATTGATTTTTGCTATGGTCTCTTTTATTTCGTTTGCATTTATTTCTGCCCTAATTTTTAAGATGTGTTTCCTTCTACTAACCCTGGGGTTCTTCACTTCTTCCTTTTCTAGTTGCTTTAGGTGTAGAGTTAGGTTATTTATTTGACTTTTTTTTATTGTTTCTTGAGGGATGCCTCTATTGCTATGAACCTTCTCCTTAGCACTACTTTTACAGGTTGTTGTGTTTTCATTTTCATTTGTTTCTACACATATTTTGATTTATTTTTTGATTTACTGGTTATTCAGCAGTATGTTGTTCAGCCTCCATATGTTGGAATTTTTAATAGTTTTTCTCCTGTAATTGAGATCTAATCTTACTGCATTGTGGTCAGAAAAAGATGCTTGGGATGATTTCAATTGTTTTGAATTTACCTAGGCTAGACTTATGGCCCAGGATGTGATCTATCCTGGAGAAGGTTCCATGTAAGCTTGAGAAAAAATTGAAATTCATTTTTTGAGGTGAAATGTCCTGTAGATATCAGTTAGGGTCTAACTGGTCTATTGCATCATTTAAAGTTTGTGTTTCCTTGTTAATTTTCTGTTTAGTTGATCTATCCATAGGTGTGAATGGAGTATTAAAGTCTCCCACATTTATTGTGTTATTGTTAATTTCCCCTTTCATACGTGTTATCATTTGTCTTACATATTGTGGTGCTCCTATGTTGGGTGCATATATATTTATAATTGTTATATCTTCTTCTTGGATTGATCTTTTAATTATTATGTAATGTTCTTCTTTGTCTCTTTTCACAGCCTTTGTTTTAAAGTCTATTTTATCTGATATGAGTATTGCTACTCCTGCTTTCTTTTGGTCTCTATTTGTGTGGAATATCTTTTTCCAGCCCTTCACTTTCAGTCTGTATGTGTCCCTTGTTTTGACGTGGGTCTCTTGCAGACAACATATATAGGGGTCTTGTTTTTGTATCCGTTCGTCCAGTCTTTGTCTTTTGTTGGGGCATTCAACCCATTTACATTTAAGGTAATTATTGATAAGTATGATCCCGTTGCCATTTACTTTATTGTTTGTGGTTTGAGCTTATACAACCATTTTGTGTTTTCTGTATAGAGAAGATCCTTTAGCATTAGCTGGAGAGCTAGTTTGGTGGTGCTGAATTCTCTCTGCTTTTGCTTGCCTGTAGACCTTTTGATTTCTCCTTCATATTTGAATGAGATCCTTGTGGGGTTCCATAATCTGGACTGTAGGTTAGTCTCTTTCATCACTTTAAGTATGTTCTGCCATTCACTCCTGGCCTGAAGCGTTTCTATTGAAAGATCAGCTGTTATCCTATGGGAATCCCCTTGTGTATTAGTTGTTGTTTTTCCCTTGCTGCTTTTAATATTTGTTCTTTTCGTTTGATCTTTGTTAATTTGATTAATATATGTCTTGGGGTGTTTTGCCTTGGGTCTATCCTGTTTGGGACTCTCTGGGTTTCGTGGACTTGGGTGATTATTTCCTTCCCCATTTTAGAGAAATTTTCAACTATTATTCCCTCAAGTATCTTCTCATGGTCTTTCTTTTTGTCTTCTTCTTCTGTGACTTTAGTGATTCGAATATTGGGGCATTTAACATTATCCCAAGGGTCTCTGAGATTGTCCTTATTTCTTTTACTTCATTTTTCTTTTTTCCTCTCTGATTCATTTATTTCTATCATTCTATCTTTACCTCATGAATCTATCTTCTGTCCCCATTATTCTACCACTTGTTCCTTCCAGAGTGTTTTTATGTCATTTATTGCAATATTCATTATATATTGACTCTTTATTTATTTCTTCTAGGTCCTCATCAAACCTTTCATAAATCTTCTCAATCCTTGTCTCCAGGCTATTTGTCTGTGATTTCATTATGTTTTCAAGATTTTGGATCATTTTCGCTATTATTATTCTGAATTCTTTATCAGGTAGATTCCCTATCTCTTTCTCTTTTGTTTGGTTTGGTGGGCATTTTATCCTGTTCCTTTTCCTGCTGGGTATTCCTCTGTCTCTTCGTCTTGTTTGTATTGATATGTTTGGGGTGGACTTTCTGTATTCTGGCAGTTTGTGGAGTTCTATTTATTGTGGGGTTTCCTTGCTGTGGGTGGGGTTGGACAGGTGACTTGTCAAGGTTTCCTGGTTAGAGAATCTTGTGTCTGTTATTGTGGGGAGAGCTGGATTTCTTCTCTCTGGAGAGCAATTAAGTGTCCAGTAATGAGTTATGAGATGTCAGTGGGTTTGGAGTGATTTTGGTTAGCCTGTATATTGAAGCTCAGGTCTATGTCCCTGTATTGCTGGAGAATTTTCATGGTAGTCTTGCTGTGGAACTTGTTGGCCCTTGGGTTGTGCTTGGTTTCTCTGTAGGTCTGAAGGCATTTGATAAGCTTCTGTCGATTAATGTTCCTGGAGCCAGGACTTCTCTGGTGTTCTCAGGATTTGGACTTAAAGCCTCCTGCTTCTGGTTTTCAGTCTTATTTTTACAGTGGCCTCAAGACTTCTTCATCTATACAGCACCATTGATAAAACATCCAGGTTAAAGATGAAAAGTTTCTCCACAGTGAGGTACACCCAGAGAGTTTCACGGTGTTACATAGAGAAGAGAAGAGAATAGGGAGGAGGAAGAAAGAGGTGATCAGGATGAGATAAGGTGGAATCAAAAGAGGAGAGAGCAAGCCATCCAGTAATCACTTCTTTATGTGTGTTCCACAGTCTGGACCGCTAAGAGATGTTCACAGTTATACAGAGAAGAGAAGATGGAAGAAGGAGACAGAGGTGGCCAGGAGGATAAATGGTGGAATCAAAAGGAGAGAGACCAATCCAGCCAGTAATTAGTTCCTAAATGTTCTCCACTTTCTGCAACACACAAAGAGATTCACAGAGTTGGGTAGAGAAGAGAAGAGGGAGGGAGGATAGAGGCAACCCGGTGGAGAAAAAGGAGAGTCCAAAGGGGGAGAGAGCAGTCAAGCCAGTAATCTCGCTTTCAAGTAAAAATGGGTACTGAGGATTGGGTTCTTTAAGGTACAAAATTGATAACAAATACCAAAAGGCAAAGATTAAAAGTCTAGAGGTTGGATTTTCAAAAATACAATATTAAAAAAGTCACAAAAATTATAATATATGTGTGTATATATATATATGAAATTTGCTTTAAAAATAGAATCTGTCTTTTTCTTTTGCAAAGTAATAGTAGGTTATAAAAATGAAAATTAAAGGAGTAATAGGACTTAAAAATTAAAAAAAAAGGTTAAGGAATGATTGTAAAAATAGTAAAAATATTTCTAAGCCTTTCCCTGGTGTTGTTGTGGGCAGTGTGGGTTCAGTTCATTTTTGGATTGTTCCTTGATCCCGTTTATATTTCTCAAGGCCTATAGGCCCCTTCCTATGTAGTTGTTACTAGCTACAGGGTTTTAATCTATTGCACCTGTTACTTCTAAGGAGGTTCCCTGTGTTTTAGCTTCTTCTGTTTGCTGGTCTTTTCTGTGTCTAATTTCCACCCCTGACACAAGGGGGCGGTGGTGGACACTTTTAGGCTCTCTTGTTCCGTCGTGCTGTGGGGAGGGAGGAACGCTGCAAACAAATAACACTGCTGTTTGTGGGGAGTGCTTGCAGTGTCTCAGCTACACTGGGTTTGTCCCCACTCACAGCATGGGTGCTTCCCCTGTCTACATTGCTCAGGCTCTAGGTTCCTCTGCCAGGAACAGTCTGAGGCTGGCCCTGGGCTGTATGCATTTCCCAGGTCTAAGCCCTCAGGTTCAGGCTCTCAGGTAGTCCTCAGAGGCACAGACTCAGTTGGGCCTGCATTTTGTGCCCTTCCCAGGTCCAAGTAGCTCAGGTGTTTGGTGACCATGGTCGCTATGACTTAACACCTCCCCCATCCCTGCTGCTTGGCTTTCTGGGTGTACAACTGCGCACCTTCTCAGGTGGATGTTGACCATCCAGAATCCCAAGAAGTCTTGGTTAGCAATGAAGCCTTCTTGCAGTTTGGTATAATGCCTCTCTTGGGCTGTGATTACCACCTTCCGGCTCTGGTTGCCCTCGCCTGCCTGTCTCTGGAGGGGGATGGGTTGGCCTGCAACCGGCTAACTATGCTCAGTCCTTTTTTCTGTGAGTGGGCCTGGCGGTGTCTTAGGTTAGGGCTTTTGGCGTGGTAGCTATCCCACAGTCTGGTTTGCTATTCCAAGTTAGTTCCCTCAGAGCATTCAGCCCTAGTACTTACTCTAAGCAATGCAGTCCGCACCTCCCTGCCCAGACCTACTTGCTAGTGGCGGATGCAGGCATCTGTGTTGCTTCTCTGCTGGGGGAGCTACTGTTGGGCACAGAATCTGTGGGGTTTAATTATTTTTCTTTAATTTTTCCTCCCAGTTATGTTACCCTCTGTGGTTCCAAAGCTTGCCACAGACTCAGTCATGAAAGTATTTCCTGGTGTTTGGAAAATTCTCTCTTTTTAAAGACTTCCTTCCCAGGATGGAGTTCTGTCTCTACCCCTTTTTCTTCTCTTTTATCTTTTATATTTTTTCCTACCTCCTTCTGAAGACAATAGGCTGCTTTTCTGTGTGCCTAATGTCCTCTGCGAGCATTCAGAAGTTGTTTTGTGGAATTTACTCAGCTTTTAAATGTTCTTTTGATGCATTTGTGGGGGAGAATCCATTCCTATTCCTTCACCATCTTAGGACCCCGCCCCACCTTGAGTTCTTAGTTCTGAGTAATCAAATTGACACAAAACATTAAAAGGAGAAAAAGAAGCACATATAAATTAATTCTCATGGAGGTCTCACGAAAATGGAACTCTAAGAAGTGCCCAAAGCAGGCAGCCTTTGTACTTTAAGACAAAGAAAGAAAAATTTGTTAGCAGTTCACAGGACAAAGTTTTGTATTGGAGCAGTAAATTAAAGAACTAATAAAGTTTGTGTGTATAGGCCTCATGACCTGAATTCCTTACCTCTGGATATAAGGTTGTCTGTCCACTTACCTCCAGATTTAGGGAGAGCACCTTTCACATGAGAGATTTATTTCCTGAATTCAGAATAACAAAAGGGAGAATCAGAGTGTCCGTCTTCCATTGGCTGTTTCTTCAGTAACTTTAATTCAAAATAAATAATGTCATTGAGGCACATATTGAGGTGAGCACTGGGCACCATCAGCCTGGAAGTGATTTCACCTGTGCAATTGGTCTGTTCTGTGGTGGGAGAGGTGAGAGCAGGGTAGGAGAGGAGAAACTGACTGGTGGTAAATCTTAGTATATGTGATAGGACCTGGCTCACAATGGAATCACAATATGGGATCTATGACTGGTTAGGCAGATCTCCATCAAATCATTCAGATACCCCTTGCAAAGCACCATAATATGTCTATGTCTGAGGTTTGCAGGACTCTAGTTACAATGCAGGTGTACTGATAAACTAATTTGTAGGCGCCTTTACAGCCAGAGATCATCCCAGTAGACCTACAGTAAGATCATTAAGAGCTCAAGCCTACCAGCCAGATCCATTTGACTTGGCTACATTAGGAGGACCATTTTCTTGGGATACAATTTTAGGCGTGGTATAAAAGAGAGTAACTGACTTAAACATCACTTCCTTTGGAACCAGTTTATGTAGAGGAAGGTGAGCTTTGCATCAGAATTCATGCCTGTTGACACACAAGGCAAAGCCCTTTTAATGGGACCTATCCACACCTGGACTTCGGCTATTCTCTGGTACACTAATAATGTGGCTGTTTTCTTTTCCTTCTGGGGCAGCGTTAGACCTGCAGATTCTGTGAGCAGTCCTCTTATACATAAAAATCAATAGTTACAACAGTGGAGAATATTTGCACTTGAGGAGCTTGCAGGGCTTCCTTTAAGATGAACAATATGGATACTGAACAAGGCAGAATGTCCTTGCTTTGGAGCACATGGTCTCAGGTTGGGTAGGAGCTAGGCTTTTGCTGCAATTTTTGGCTGCTAGATCCTAGGGTTCATTCACTTTTTGTGGCAATGAAAATTGATAGAGCCACTACAGTAGGAAAACAGTAGATGACCCGGAAATCCCACTACTTGGCATAAATCCTGAGAAAACCATAATTCAAAAAGACATCCAAATGTTCACTGCAGCACTATTTACCATAGCCAGCACACGGAAACAAATTAAATGTCTACCTAAAGATGAATAGATAAACAATAAATGGTATATATATACACAAAGGAATATTACTCAGCCCTTAAAATGAGTGAAATTGGGTCATTTGTAGCAAAAAGGATGGACCTAGGGTCTGCCATACATCAGGAAGAGATAAATAAATATCATAGATTATGCATTATGTAGATTCTAGAAAAAATTTTACAGATAAACCTATTTGCAGGGCAGAAATAGAGACACTGATGTAGAGTATGGACATGTGGACTTATGGGGGAAAGGAGAGGATAAATTGAGAGATTAAAATTGACATACATGCATTCATCAGTTCAGTTCAATCTCTCAGTAGTGGCCTACTCTTTACGACCCCATGGACTACAGCACGCCAGGCTTCCCTGTCCAGCACAAACTCACGGACTTTACTCAAACTCATGTCCATCAAGTCAATGCTGCCATCCAACCATCTTCTGTAATCACCTTCTACTTCTGCCTTCAGTCTTTCCCAGCATCAGGGTATTTTCAAATGAGTCAGTTCTTCACATCAGATGGCCAAAGTATTGGAGTTTCAGCTTCACTGTCAGTCCTTCCAGTGAATATCCAGGAATGATTTCCTTTAGAATTGACTGACTTGATCTCTTTGCAGCCCAAGGGACTCTCAAGAGTCTTTCCCAAAACCATAGTTCAAAAGCATCAGTTCTCCAGTGCTCAGCTTTCTTTATAGTCCAACTCTCACATTCATACATGGCTACTGGAAAAATCATAGCTTTGGCTAGACAAATCTTTGTTGTAAAGTAATGTCTCTGCTTTTAATATTCTGTTTAGGTTCATCAGAGCTTTTCTTCCAAGGAGAAATCATCTTTTAATTTCATGACTGCAGTCTTCTTCTGTGGTGATTTTGGACCCTCTCAAAATAAACTCTGTCTCTGTTTCCATTGTTTCCCGATCTATTTGCCATGAAGTGTTGGGACTGGATACCATGATCTTAGTTTTCTGAATGTTGGAGAGGCTTTTTACTTCTTCACTTTCTGCTACAAAGGTGGTGTCATCTGCATATCTGAGTTTATTGATATTTCTCCCTGCATTCTTGATTCCAGCTTGTGCTTCATCCAGCCTGCATTTCACATGATGTACATTGCATATAAGTTAAATAAGCAGGATCACAATATACAGCCTTGACGTACCCGTTTGCTGATTTGGAAACAATCTATTGTTCCATGTTCAGTTCAAACTGTTGCTTCTTGACCTGCATACAGATTTCTCAGAGGGCAGGTCAGGTGGTCTTGTATTCCCATTTATTGAAGAATTTCCCACAGCTTGTTGTGATCTATGCAGTCAAAGGCTTTGGCATAGTCAATAAAGGAGAAGTAGATGTTTTTCCAAAACTCTCTTGCTTTTTTGATAATCCAACAGATGTTGACAATTTGATCTCTGGTACCTCTGCCTTTTCTAAATCCAGCTTGAACATCTGGAAGTTCACAGTTCATGTACTGTTGAAGCCTGATTTAGAGAATTTTGAGCATTCGGTTGGTAGTGTGTGAGATGAGTGCACTTGTGTGATAGTTTGAACATTCTTTGCCATTCCCTTTTTTTAGGATTGGAATGAAAACTGACCTTTTCCAGTCCTGTGACCACTGCTGAGTATTCCAAATTTGCTTGCATGTTGAGTGCAGCACTTTCACAGCATTACCTTTCAGGATTTGAAGTAGCTCAACTAGAATTCCATCACCTCCCCTAGCTTTGTTCATAGTGATGCTTCCTAATGATGTCTGGCTCTTGATGAGTGATCACACCATCATGGTTTTCTGGGTCGTGAAGTGGTCATGAAGGTGAGCCAGGAGTCAAACCCAGACTATCTGGGTGAAAACCAGGATTCTTACCTGCTAGATCATACATTACCATGTGTAAAATAGATAGCTATGGGGAAGCTGTTGTATAGCACAGGGAGCTCAGCTTGGTGCTCTGAGATGACCTAAGGGGGCGGATGGGGTTGTGAGAGGGGGCTCAAAGAGAGGGAATAATATATACACGTATAGTGGATTCACTTTGTTGAATTCAGCAGAATCTAACACAGCACTGCAAAGCAATTATACTCCAATAAAAGTATTAGGCATTTTCAAGCCTTTGGTAATCCTAGCTACTGTCTTATTTCTGTGATGTTGAACAGTAGGTTACAGAAGTATTAAACACTCTCAACAGCTGGCTGGTCCCATTTTATTCTTCCTGATGTAGAAAATCCTTAAAATATTTTGAATCCCAAGATGCATGAAATTTTGACATTCAGTTTCAAATCCCCCACTGATTTGACCTCATGTGTTATCACTAGAAATTACTGTACCAAGTTACTAATTATTACTGTTCTAAATCTTCTCTAGCCATTCATCTGTGAATGGCCATTTAGTTCATTTCTCTGTCTTGGCTATTGTAAATAGTGCTACAATCAACATGTGTTTATGAGTCTTTTTGAATTGTGGTTTTCTTAAGGTATCTGCTCATGAGAGGGACTGCTGGGACATATGTGTGGTAATATTTTGAGGGTTTAAGGAACCTCCATAATGAGGCTGCACTCATAGGTGTCTGCTCTCCTCTCCAGGATGTCCCAGTCAACCTCAAATGTATGGGTTTTGCCCTCACACATGTGATAATGGCAGGATTGGTGGGACTGGGCCCTAAACTGAGAGCAGGGACCTAGTGCTTGGCATACTAGTTCACCAGGGCTGTGTTCAGGCTGTTTCTATGGGTATTTTATATTTAGTGAGGAGCTTGTTAACTTTTTGGCTATTTTATTTTATTTTCTCTTCCTCTTTTTATAAATAAATTTATTTATTTTAATTAGAGGTTAATTACAGTATTGCATTATTTTTGCCATACATTGACTTGAATCCACCACGAGTGCACATGTGTTCCCCATCCAAAATCCGTCTCCCACCTCCCTCCCCATGCCATCCCTCTGGGTCATCCAAGTGCACCAGCCCCGAGTACCCTGTATCATGCATGGAACCTGGACTGGCGATTTGTTTCACATATGATAATATACATGTTTCAATGCCATTCTCCCAAATCACCCTACTCTCATCCTCTCCCACAGAGTCCAAAAGACTGTTCTATACACCCATGTCTCTTTTGCTGTCTCGCATATAGAGTTATCGTTATCATCTTTCTAAATTCCATATATATGTGTTAGTATACTGTATTGGTGTTTTTCTTTCTGGCTTACTTCACTCTGTATAATTGGCTCCAGTTTCATCCACCTCATTAGAACTGATTCAAATGTATTCTTTTTAATGGCTGAGTAATACTCCATTGTATATATGTTCCACAGCTTTCTTATCCATTTGTCTGCTGAGGGACATCTAGGTTGCTTCCATGTCCTGGCTATTATAAACAGTGCTGCAGTGAACATTGGTGTACATGTATCTCTTTCAACTCTGGTTTCCTTGGTGTGTATACCCAGCAGTGGGATTGCTAGCTAGTATGGCAGTTCTATTTTCAGTTTTTTAAGGAATCTTCACACTGTTCTCCATAGTAGCTGTACTAAATTTGCATTCCCACCAACAGTGTAAAAGGGTTCCCTTTCCTCCACAACCTATCCAGCATTTATTGCTTGTAGGGTTTTGATAGCAGCCATTTTGACTGGTGTGAAATGGTACCTCATTGTGGTTTTGACTTGCATTTCTCTGATAATGAGTGATTTTGAGCATCTTTTCATGTGTTTGTTAGCTATCTGTATGTCTTCTTTGGAGAAATGTCTGTTTAGTTCTTTGGCCCATTTTTAAAATTGGGTTGTTTATTTTTCTGGAATTGAGCTGCAGGAGTTGCTTGTATATTTATGGGATTAATTCTTTGTCAGTTGCTTCATTTGCTATTATTTTCTCCCATTCTGAAGGCTATTTTTCACCTTGCTTAGAGTTTTCTTTGTTGTGCAGAAGCTTTTAATTTTAATTAGATCAAATTTGTTTATTTTATTTATTTATTTATTTAATTGGAGGCTAATTACTTTACAATATTGTATTGGTTTTGCCATACATCAACATGAATCCACCATGGGTGTACATGTGCTCCCAATCCTGAACCCCCTCCCACCTCCCTCCCATTTCATCCCTCTGCCCAGTGCACCAGCTCCAATCATCTTGTATCCTGCATCAAACCTAGACTGGCAATTCATTTCTTATATGATATTATACATGTTTCAATGCCATTCTCCCAAATCATCCCACCCTCTCCCAACAAATGGAACACCAATACAGTATATCATTTGTTTATTTTTGCTTTTATTTCCAATATTCTGAAAGGTGGTTCATAGAGGATCCTGCTGTGATTTATGTCAGAGAGTGTTTTGCCTATGTTCTCCTCTAGGAGTTTTATAGTTTCTGGTCTTACATTTAGATCTTTAATTCATTTTGAGTTTATTTTTGTGTATGCTGTTAGAAAGTGTTCTAGTTTCATTTTTTTTTTTTACAAGTGGCTGACCAGTTTTCACAGCACCACTTGTTAAAGAGATTGTCTTTTCTCCATTGTATATTCTTTCCTCCTTTGTCAAAGATACGGTGTCCATATGTGCGTGGATTTATCTCTGGGTTTTCTATTTTGTTCCGTTGATCTATATTTCTGTCTTTGTGCCAGTACCGTACTGTCTTGATGACTGTGGTTTTCTAGTGGATACTGAAGCCAGGCAGATTGATTCCTCCAGTTCCATTCTTCTTTCACAAGATTGCTTTGGCTATCGAGGTTTTTTGTATTTCCATACAAATTGTGAAATTATTTGTTCTAGCTCTGTGAAAAATACCATTGGTAGCTTGTTAGGGATTGAATTTTAGGCAAGGAAGGTATAGGTGTTCATGATGCTTATGTAGGACCGTTACATCTTTTGCCATAATATGTTGGATGTGGTCCAGAATATCCCACAGGGTTGTGGGAGGAGGTGCAATAGCAGCAATCTTTGCAGTGACAGAGATATCAGAGCTGTAAACTGCACCTACCTTGCTGAGGGTCCATACTTTCTGGAGTCAGATTGCCTCAAATATAATAGTTAGGTCCAGGAGTCCTGAAAATTGAGTAATTAGGGAGGGGAGTCTCCTTCTTTTCCTGAGGGCTCTGCCTGGAACTTTATCTGGTAGTACACACTTGGGCAGGAGTTTTCACCTGTTTATTCTAGTCTTTAACTAATGAAGATCTTAGCCAGCTTTCCTAATGTTTATACAACACTCACTGGATGAGCTTACCTTCTGTGGGACACTGATGTATAAAAGGCATCCACAGCACCTCAACTCTGCTCTGGTGAGCATTGCTCTGAGGTTTGGGAAAGCTCTGGTTTTTCCCTTCAACTTTGAACTATGAGATGGAAGGCATCTTTGTGAGTGGTTTGCTGCAGCACAAATGCCAGCAAGTGGTGAGCCTCTCCCAGACAGAATTGCCCACTCAGGAGAGATAAGAGGGCAACCCCTTCTTCCTGCTTCTGAAACCAGTTGTTATGACTGTTAAATTAACATTTGTTAAGTAGATGGCTGGAGAATTTCATTTCAGCAACAGACCACAGAGAAATTAAAATAGAGAAGTTAATCACTCATAGACGTCACAGTATACCTGGAAGAGCCAAAGGGGCCATCAAGGTGAGTGCAGAGTGAGAGAGAGAGGATCTGGGGTGCATGCCTTTATAAAGGTCATGGATGCGGTGCTTTGAAGCTCCTGGGACAAGGCTGGATTTGTCAATTCAATCTAAAACAATTGACCAAAAGAATTAGGGTTTGGTGAGCTCCTTAGGTATCTTATCTAAGAGTCCCCAGAAGGGAAGACCTTAGGGGGCCAGGGGGATGTTGATGTCAAGGACTGTTGAGAGAGTCATATTGAGAACTTGCATTCATTTGTGAATCTGGGCTGCTGTCTAGAGAATGGGCTTGCATGAGGGGCTAATGTCAGCTAAGGTCCCTGCAGGTCAGTTTGCCAAACAAAATGAACCCCAGGCAGCAATAACTATGGAGTGTACTGGCCTAGGATGAATAGACTGCAGATATTTCTCCAGCAAATACGGGATTATTTAATGTCAGCAGAGAACTGCATTTTGAGATCCAGGACCTTGGAGAGCCACTTGTATGTTCCTGTGTAACAAGGGAAAGATAATTCCTTTATAGAGGGGAAACAGATGTTGGGAGAACTGTTGTAAACAAAGAGGCCATGGCTTCTCATTGCCTGGAACCCTCGCACGAAGAAAAAGGATTTTTTTTTCTTGCTGGGCTCTGCTACTGTTTCAGAGTGTGAGAGCTCCCTCTTCTGGTCTCCAAACTCTATTAAATGCAGGTGTCTTAATTTTGCACAATGGCTTAGCTAAACACTCAACAAGGATAAAACAGTAATGATCACAACTATAAATATATAATATTTATTCTGGACGACATTATGTTTGCATTAATATAGTGACAAATGAAATTTCAAAAGTGTACTAAGGCTTTAAAAACTTATCTTCCAGAAAATGCTGCTTCCCATTGTACAACCTCATTTTCTCAATCTCTCAATTATTTTGTGTGGGAGTGCAGATGAAAATTTTATAGAATGATATGATACTTAGCTGTAGTTTCTATGAGTCTGAAATACCATGAGAGAGAGATGATATTTAGTTGTAGATTAAAGGTAGATGTTTATATTCCAACACACTCTAGTCAAATTCTGTGGTTCAAGCTATGTGTCTATTAAATACTGTTTTTGTTTGCTTGTTTGTTTTGTTTGTTTGCTTTGCTATTCTGCTGCTGGCAGTTTTTAATCAAATTTATCCTTCTATTTCTGCCTCATAACTTGACAAAATGGAAACAAAACCTACGTGTTCCTTTCTTTGGAGCAGGTAAGAAATTCAGCCCAAAAGCATGGAAATCCTCTTCTCAGATTCACTTCTTTTTAAATTTTTTTAAATTATGAAAGTACAATAACACATTTACAAGAGACTTGGAAACTAAAGAAAATTTATATAGTTCCACTGTATATTACAATTATTTTTAAGTAGATAACTTAGGATTTTTAGTTGAAGTTTCACTATCAAGCTCTCAAAAATTAATAGAATGAATAGACAGAAAAGTAGAATGTTAACATAAACCTGAAAAGTACTATGAACCAATTCAACGTAATTAAGATTTATACATATTTTACACAACTAGGATACAAATTTTATTCAAGTTCCCATAGATTATAAACCAGAAAAGCCTGAAACATAATCAGGCACATAAAACAAGACACAAAAATTACATAGTCCAAAAGATTTGAAATCATACAGTGTCTGTTTCCTTATAACTGTAGAATTAGGAATCAATATCAAAAGATATTTGAAAATAACTCTCATATTTTCAAGTGGAATGTGAAATTTACTAAAAGAGATCTTTGACTTTGCCATTGAAAGACTTGATAAAGTTAAAAGACTGAAAAAACCCAGAGAGTGCTTGCAGAGAAGAAAGCATTTAAATGAAAAATTAATATAAAATGATAAATTAATGTCAGAGATACTTTAGAAAACCTTTGTATTTGGAAATGAAATTCCTACTTTATTTTTAACAATTGTACCACATCAGTATTGACAGTAATACTGTATGTATAAACTCTGTATGAGTTTATAAATTACTATAGAGAAATATATTCTACATTAGAGAAAATATGTGTCCAACTGAGTTGGCATGTAGTTTTCATGAACTAGAAATAAGTGCAACCTAACAAAACTGCCCACCTGCACTTTCTATTAAATCTAAATTTTAGAGAATTTTTTTTCTAATCACTGTATATTCCAGACATAGGTAGTACTGAAGAGGAAACAAAAAACTACTTGCTCTTTTTTTCTTGTAATCTTGATTTTTATCAACCACAAATAAATTAATTTAATACATTACCTCTTTTGAGCCCTGAAAGTTGTCACTGAGTAGCTGACTTTAGTTCCCAGAGAACATTTGTTTACTCAAACCCCAAGATTTTTCATTCTGTTTAAATATTTTGGATGCAACCCTATCTCAAAGGTATTGGACATTTGCCATAAAACATTGAATTCTGAACATAATTTAAGGTTTTATCAATAACTCAAGTTATAATTATGAACATTAATGATGTTAAACTAAAATAGTGACAAAGTTAAGATGTATTGCTAAGAAACCATTACAAGGAAACCAGAACAAAAATGAAAAGAGAATTCATCGGAGTTTGGTCCATGCAGCTGAAGCTGCTCAGTGCAACTAAACACAATGTGGAATCTTGAATAAGTTATGAAAACATATAATGGACACACATAAAATTTTGTGAAATTTGGACAAAATCTGTACTTAGTTAATAATACTGTATCAAATGTTAGCTTCTTGGTTTTGTTTTACAACATACTATTTCTTTATTTTCTCAGAATTAGAATAGATGTTTCAAGCCTCATTCAAATTTTGTTTAACAATATCACTAAAATAACTAAAATAATAAACTCTCTAGATTTTAGCAATAATACTAGATGCTAGAGTAAATAGAAATATATCAAAGTTTTGAGTAAATATTAATTAAAAATTTAGGATTCTATTCACACATTAATACAAGTGGAACTAAAATATGAAAATAATTAGTTTGGAAAAATCCGTAAGTTTTCTAAAATATATATTGTACATACTACAAATACACTCACATACACACATGCACATACACATATATAAAATATTTTCCATTACATTTGATAAAGTCTTCAGAAACAACAACAAAAATGAGACAGAGAGATTGGAAAAATATAAACTAAATGAAATGGGAGCAAGGAATATGAAACTTTTAAAAAGAAATTAAAAAAGTAAAAGTTCAACAGAAATATAAGATCCATGAATCAAGGTAAATAGGAAGTGGTCAAACAGGAGATGGCAAGAGTAAACATGAACATTTTAGGAATCGGTGAACTAAACTGAATAGGAATTTAATTGATATAAGCATTATATCTACTAATGTGGACAAGAATCCTTTAGAAGAAATGGAATAGCCCTCATTAAACAACAACAACAACAACAACAACAACAACAACAAAACACACAAAACGATGACCAACCTAGACAGCATACTAAAAAGCAGAGACATTACTTTGCTGACATAGGTCCGTCTAGTCAATGCTATGGTTTTTCCAGTAGTCATGTATGGATATGAGAGTTGGACCATAAAGAAATCTGAGCACCAAAGAATTTGATTCTGAACTGTGGTGTTGGAGAAGACTTTTGAGAGTCCCTTGGACTGCAAGGAGATCAAACCAGTCAATAAAAATCAGTCCTGCCTCCAATACTTTGGCCATGTGATGCAAAGAACTAACTCATTGGAAAAGTCCCTGATGCTGGGAAAGATTGAAGGCAGGAGGAGAAGTGGACGACAGAGGATGAGATGGTTGGATGGCATCACCGACTCGATGGACATGGGTTTGGGTGGACTCCGGGAGTTGGTGATGGACAAGGAGGCCTGGCATGCTATATTCCATGGGGTCACAAAGAGTTGGACACGACTGAGTGACTGAACTGATTGAAATTTGTTATTGCTTTTCTTCGAAGAGTAAGTGTTTTTTAATTTCAAGATTGTAGTCACCATCCACAGTGATTTTGGAGCCCAAGGGGTGGGGGGGAAGTATGTCACTATTTCCCCATTTATTTGCCAGGAACTTATTGGACAGAATGCCAGGATCTTTGCTTTTTGAATGTAGAGTTTTAAGAAAGCTTTTTCACTCTTTTCTTTTACTATCAAGAGGATCTTTATTTCCTCTTCATTTTCTGCCATAAGGGCTATATCACCTCCATA
Organism: Nanger dama; assembly: GCA_917880005.1. Classification (NCBI taxonomy): domain Eukaryota; kingdom Metazoa; phylum Chordata; class Mammalia; order Artiodactyla; family Bovidae; genus Nanger; species Nanger dama. The sequence continues at coordinate 654,402 of CAKJTW010000044.1, read as the reverse complement.
TTTGACATTATTGATGTTTCTCTCCACAATCTTGAGGTATTGAGAGCATAGTTAGTGTTGACTGCAGTACCTGTTGTTACCCTCAGATTGTGAATTTCTACAGTCAGATGACTTTCCAGCAAGAACTGGCAAGTAGCCTGTTTCATTAATGAAAATGACATAGTTGGTCATGGCTGTACAATGAAGAGAAAAATTCGTCAGTGTGTTTTTCTGGCAGGTTTGAGGCTGAAACTATCCAGCTTTCCCAGGGGGAAAATACTGCTTTTATCACCATGCCCCAATACCCAACTACAGAAAACATGTTTCTCTACACTTCCCGAGGAGTTCAAGGACATACCTAGGATACACAGTACCAATCATATGGAAAGAGATCACAGGAGAGGCTGTGTTTTTTTGGTGTTGTCTGCCATACCTCTTGTTACCCTGATTACATGAAACAGTACTATCAATAACTTCATACAAGGAGTGTTAAGCAGCCAATTTCTTTCAGAAAACTCAAATAGTTGACCAAATATATTGGTTTCATGAAGAGTAAAATGAACTACAGTGTCTTTCTGCCAGATTTTAGGCTGCAACTATCCAGGTTTCAGAGTGGAAAAATACTGCATTTCCCATATGGCTCCAATTCCCAGGGTCACAAAAACATGTGTTCCAGAAGTTTTAGAGATGGAAAGACACAACGGGAGAGTTCTGTGTGTGTTGACAGCCATATATGTTATCATGACTAGGTGAAACTGTACTGTCAGTTGATTTTCTACCAACAAAGGGAAAGTGGCTGTTTCTTTCAGAAAACTCAAATGTTTGACCAAAGTTACTGTTGTAATGAAGAGAAGTGTACCACTGTGCTTATCGTACAGGTTTGAGTCTCCAACCATCTACTTTTACATGACAAAAAATTATTTTGCCATCAGATCCCGATATGCAGGTTCATGATAACATGTATACTTGTTTTTCAGAGCTCTATAAAGACATCTAGAACATCTAGAACACAGTGGACAATTCTATGAGAAAGGATGTCAGGGGAGATTGTTCTGTAACTGTTGAGTCTCATACCTGTGGTTATCCTGTTTAGGTGAAACTGAATATTATACGAATTACCAGTAAGAAGTGGCAAACAGCCTTTTTCTTTCAGAAAACTTCAGATATTTCATGAGAGCTTTTGTTGTAATAAAGAGAAAAATGAATCAGTATGTTTTTCTGACAGGTTAGAGGCTGCAACATCTTTCACAGAGAGTAAATACTACTTTTAAAATCAGGTCCCATTCTCAGGTTCACGAAAGAATGTTTCCATGCAGTTTCAGAGCTGTGTAAAGATACACCTAAGACACGCTATACCATTCCATGAGAAACAAGGTCAAGGATAAATATTCTGTGAGTTTGACTGCTGTTCTTGTTATTCTAATTAGTTTAAACTGTATAGTTCTAAGACCTCCAAGCAAGAAGTGGCAAGCATACTGTCTGACAAGCTGTTATTGTAATTAAGAAAAAAAATGAACCAGGTTGTTTATCTGGCAGGTATATGACTTCAACTTTCTAGCTTTCATGTGTTGAAAATACTGCTTTTGGCATCAGGCCAAATTCTCATGTTTAAAAACAAACAAACAAACAAACATATTTCCCTATAGTGCCATAGCTTTATAAAGACACACCTAGGACACACTGTACCATTCCATGAGAAAAGATGTCATGGAAGAGTGTTCTGTAAGTGTTGACTGCCATACGTGTTGTTACCTTTTAGGTCAATCTGTACTGTCACATGACTTTCCCGTAAGACAAAGTGGCAAGTAGCCTGTTTCTTTCAGAAAATTCATATACTTGAACAAAGTTGCTGTAATAAGGAGAATAATGAACCAGTGTGTTTTTCTGGCAGATTCATTACTGCAACAATCCGGTTTTCACAGGGGAGAAATACTGCTTTTTGCATTCAGCCCCAATCCACATGTTGCCAGATACATATTTCCTTGCAGTTTCAGAGCTGTGCAAAGATACACCTAGGACACACTGTACCATTCCACGAGAAAAGAATACTGGAATAGTGTTATGTGAGTGTTGACTGCCATACCTGTAGTAACCCTGACTACTTGAAAATGTACCTTGAGTTGACTTCGTGCCAAGAAGTGGCAAGAAGCCTGTTTCTTTCAGAAAACTCAAATACTTCATCAAAGTTGTTGTAGTAATGAAGAGAAAAGTAAACAAGTGTATTTTTCTGGCAGGTTTGAGGCAGCAACTATCCAGGTATCTCACAGAAAAACTGCTTTAGGCATCAGGACCCAATTACCATGTTCACAAAAATGTTTCCAAGCAGTTTCTGAGTTGTGTTAAGACACACTGAGGACACATTAAGCCATTCTATGAGAAAAGAGGTCAGGTGAGAGTGTACTGTGAGTGTTCACTGTCATACCTGTTTTTACTCTGCTTAGGTGAATCTGTACTGTCAGAAGTCTTTCCAGAAAGAAGTGGTAAGCAGCCTTTTCTTTCAGAAAGTTGAAATACTCGACTAAAGTTATTGTTGTAATGAAGAGAAAAATGAAACAGTGTGTTTTCCTGGCAGGTTTGAGACTGAAATTATCCATATTCCACAGGAGGAAAATTTTGCTTTTGGCATTATATGCCTATACGCAAGTTCACCAAAACATGTTTTCCTGCAAGTTCAGAATGGTGTGAAGGCACACCTAGGACACACTGTACCATCCCATAAGAAGTTAGGTCAGAGAAGAGTATTCTGTGATATTGACTACCATCCCTGTTGTTAATCTGATCAGCTGAACTGTCCTATCCGATGACTCCCCAACAAAGTGTCAAGTAGCCTATTGCTTTCAGAAAGCTCAAATAATTGACCAAAGCTGTTGTTATAGTGTAGAGAAAGATCAACCAGTGTGTTTTTCTGTCAGGTTTGAGGCTTAAACTATCCAGCATTCACAGGGGAAAAATACTGATTTCATCCTAAGGCCTCAATTTCCATGTTCACAAAAACATGTTTCCTTGCATTTTCAGAGCTTTGTAAAGACACACCTAGGACACACCATACCATTCTATGAAAAAAAGAGATTGTGGGAGACTTTTCTGTTAGTGTTGACTGCCACAGATGTTATTACCCTTATTAGGTGAAACTGTACTCTCTTATGACATTACAGCGATGAGTGGCAATTAGCTTGTTGGTTTCAGAAAAATCAAATACTTGATCGATGCCAGGAGCCAGCACGGGAGATCCCAATCATGACAGGATCATGCAGGGAGGCCTGATGGGCAAGGCAAGTCAGGTCTCAAGGGGTCTTCTGTCTGAGCATCTACTCTGAAACCAAAATCTGTCTGTTTACTGTCTGCTATACTATACTCTTCTGACATTACTACCTTTTCTCTGGAAAGAGTTAATTCAGAGCTCCAGTTAACAGTCTCCTGCATATAAAAAGAATGTGTCAGCTTAACCCCTTTGATGGCTTTCTAACCTATCTGACTGGTCTGCCCAGACTTTACAATTTGTGGATTGTTTACAGCCCCCAACTGTGAGAGGCATGAAGCTCAAAACATCTTAAAGATATAGAGCCTTTTAGAGTTAAGAATTAGTTTGGTGGAGAGTTTGTTGAGTTAATGTTTGCTGCCAGGCCTCCATATTCTTTATCTTTTAGGCACCTAGGGGGATATTAATCAATGTAAATGGGATGCAGAAATAGGAATATAGTAGTTTTGATGTTAGCAACACTAGACTTTTGAGTTAATTACTTTTCTATTTGTTATAAATCCTTGTACTTCTTTCATTGTTATAAATTGTTGTATCCTTGCTGTGTAAGAATGTACTTTTATTTAGTGCTTTCTGAGAGTGGCACAAGACTTTGGGAAGAACAACACTGTTAAGGCAAATAAGTCTTCTGATTGAAAAACCCTTATCAGAAAAGGGCCGTAAAGTGTTAATTGGCCTTCTGGCCAGAAGATGATGTAAATCACCTAAGACTTGTGTATACAACTTAGGTATGCAGAGAGAAAGCCTGGTCTCGATAAGAGTCAGGGCTGCTGACACTGAATAATTTTGTATTACCCACTGATCTCTATGTACAATCAAAAAGTATAAAAAGCTTTTTGAACAATAAAGAATGGACCAGTTTCTCAGACTAGTCTCTCAAACTAGCTTCTTGGAAATCTGGCTCCCCCATGTCGGCTCTCTCTCTCTTTCTCCCTCTCCCTCCCTCTCCTTTTCTGGCTGAATTCCCATCTGGAATGCGGAGTCTACTTACTTGCCCTGGCTTTTAAGATCCACAGGAAAGGGAGCCTAAGGCGGGACACCCTTTGATATTCAAGTGGGCGCCGGTGGCCCAACGTAGACTGTGCAAGTTCCTTGTCTGGAATTTTATTGGCCTCCACGTAAGCCAAGTTATTCAGCATCTTTTCTCCACTAAATTTCCTACTATACTATTTCTTCCTAATCTCTCTTATATATCTAATTAAATAATTCTTTCTAAGACACCACGCTTTCCCCGCTTTGAATTACCCTGGATCCACTGGGGCTGGAACCCAGCAGATCAAATCTGTTTTAGCAATGAAGAGTAGAATGATCCAGTGCGATTTTCTGGCAGGCTTGAAGCTGAGCTGTTCAGCTTTCAGAGGCAGAAAATACTTCTTTTCCATTAGTGCCCAATAGCTTGGTTCAAAAACATGTTTCCCACATTTTCAGAGCTTTGTAAAGATATACATAGGACACAATTTACCATTTCATGAGAAAAGTTATCTGGGGAGAATGTTCTATGAATTTTGACTGGCATATCATTTCTTACTCTGGTTAGTTGAAACTGTACTATCAGATGACTTCTCAACAAGAAGTGGCAAGCTGATAATTTACTCAAAGTCAGACCAAGACACTGTACTATTCTATTAGAAATAACGTCAGGGGAGAGTGTTCTGTGAGTGTTGACCAAACCTGTTTTTACCCTGATTAAGTGAAACTGTATTGTCAGATTACTTCCCAGCAAATATTGGCAAGTAGCCTGATGCTTTTAAAAGTGCAAAGGCTTGGCATAACCTGTTGTGGTAATGAAGAGAAAAATCAACTAGTGTCTTTTCCTGGGTGTTTTGAGGCTTCATCTATTCAACTTTCACAGAGGGAAAATACTTTCTTTGCCATCAGGCCTCAACTCCCAGGTTCACAAAAATATGTTTCTCTGCAGTTTCAGAGATGTGTAAACATACTCGCAGGACACAATGTACCATTCCATGAGAAGAGGTCAGGGAGAGTGTTGTAACTGTTGACTGCCATACCTGTTTTTACCCTGATAGGGGAAACTGTACTGTCACATGGCTTTCCACCTAGAATAGGCAGGCAGCCTTTCTCTTTCAGAAAACCCATAAACATGAATAAAGTTTTTGTTATAATGAAGAGAAAAATAAACCAATCGGTTTTTCTGACATTTTCAGGCTGGGACAGTTCAGCTTTCACATGAGGAAAATACTGTTTTGCCATCAGGGTCTAATTGCCAGGTTTACAACAGCATGTATCCCTGCATATTCAGAGCTATTTAAGAAAACACCTAGGGCACACTGTACCATCACATGAGAAAAGTGGTCAGGGGAGAGTGGTGTGTGAGCATTGACTAGCAGACCTATTGTTATACCAAATAGGTAAAACTGTACAGTCAGATGTCCTTTCAGCAAAAGCGGCAAGCAGCCTGTTTTTTTCAGGAAACAAAAACTTGACCAAAGTTGCTTTTGTGAAGAAGAGAAAATTAAGCTAGTGTTTTTCTGGCACGTTTGTTTCTGCAACTATGAGATTTCACTAGGGAAAATAATTGCAATCAGGCACCAAATACCAAGTTTTGCCTTTAGGGCCCAACTGCCAGGTTCACAGAAACATATTTCCCTGCACTTTCAGATTTTGTAAAGACACACTTAGGCAACACTGTACCATTCCATAAGAAAAGAGGTAGGAGAGAGTGTCCTATGAGCGTTGACTGCAATACCTCTTTTAACCCTGATTAGGTGAAACTGTACTTTCAACTGACTTTTTAGTAAGAAGTGGCAAACAGCCTGTTTCTTTCAGAAAACTAAAATAGTTGACTAAAGTTGTTTTTGTAATGAAGAAAAATATGAACCTGTGTGTTTTCTGAAAAGTTTTAGGCTGAAACTCTCCAGCTTTCACTGGAGAAAAGAATTCTTTTGCTATCCAGCACCAAACCCAGGTTCACAAAAACATGTTTCCCTGAAGTTTTACAGCTATGTAAAGTTATCTCTAGGCCACACTGTACCATTCCATAAGAAAAGAGGTTTGGAGAGAGTATTCTTTGAGACTTGACCTCCATACCTAATGTTACCCTAAATAGATGAAATTGAACTGTCAGTTGAATTCCCTTCAAAAGTGGCAAGCAGCCTGTTGTTTCATAAATCTCAAATACTTGACAAAATATGTTGTTTTAATGAAGACAAAAATTAACTAGTGTGTTTTTCTAGCAGGTATGAGGCTGAAACTATCCAGCCTTCACAGTTGGAAAATATTATTTTACCATAAGTCTTCAATTCCCAAGTTTACAAAAGCATATTTCCTGGCTGTTTCAGAGTTCTCTAACAACATACTTATGATACACTGTACAATTCCATGAAAATGGATGTTGAGGAAGGGTTCTGTGAGTGTTGGCTGCCATACTGGTTGTTAGCCTAATGAGATGAAACTGCACTGTCAGATGACTTTACTGCAGGAAGTGGGAAGCATCCTATTTATTGCAAAAAACAAAATATCATGACCAATGTTGTTGTTGCAAATGACAGGGTAACAGGCAGGAAGGCCAGTGGTCTCCAAATGGAGGAAATGGCCTTCAAGTTTCAGACACTTTTATCTCTCTTAAGCGGCAGGAGGAAACAAGCTAGAGGTATTTTTTCCTTCTCTATACACATTTAAAAGGAGGTTTCTCTTAAAATACTATGTTGCCATAATGACACCTGGTTTCACCTGAAGTTAACTATTCTCAAACCCAGAGATAACAACTGTCTTTTTCTTATGGAAATGTTTGTCTTAAGCTATGCTAATGTACTATACATTTACCCCAAACTCTGTCTTCAAGTCGGTTCTGCCTTTCGGCTCAGAACCTACTTGACAAACCAGTATGTTATACACAGATATTGTTCCTCTATTCTATGTAAATGAAACTATTTTTAGTTTACTTTAGTATGGTGATCTGCCCTCTTCAACATTTAAGTTAATAATCTTATGGCCCAGGATGAACCATTTGGTACCAAGATTATTTCAAAATGCATCTTATGGGTGAGGGGCCAGGTGCCATTCTGAGTTTTAAGACATTCCTTTATTTCATTTACAGACTTCTAGTGACTATATAACATCCAGCTGAAGACTAGCAGGGGGGGTACTCTTTCTGCCCCCTTCTGATGCCTATGTCCAAAGCTTTCTCATCTCCTTTATACTTTAATAAAACTTTATTACGCAAAAGCTCTGAGTGATCAAGCCTTATCTCTGGCCCTGGTTTGAATTCTTCTCCTTTGGGGGCAAGAATCCTGGTGTCTTTGCATGATTCAACAACAACCTTTCATTTTGGGGGCTTGTCCAGGATCCTTGAACAAGGTAAGGATGCTTGAGCTCTAGTTTTTTGTTCTCTTAGCGAACATGTTTTCTGCTGTGCTTTGCTAACTCTATGGTGCACTTGTGAGAATGAATGACCTGCCCTGCACAAAGCAAGTGAGAAGCCCTGCTCTGCAGTTCCACAGTGATCTCACAGCTTATGACAGAAACCTGCTGGGGGTTTATACTGATCTGCCAATGCCAAGAGGTACCCAGTGTCTCCTTTGGGAACAGACCAGAAATGGGCAAAATGTGTGGACCGAATTCTCCTTTCTCAGTCAAACTTTTCACCTGGGCATCTTTTTCAGGCTGTTTAAGAAAGTTTTTCTTTGACCATTTCATAACTCCTTGGGAATTAGAAGTACTAACCTAATCTATCGGATCATAGACTTTTAAGAGACTTGAGATCTGTACTGTTACTGTGTACTATGGCTTAGGTCCCAAACTTGGACTGGCAGTCAAGAAAGCGCCTAGCCTCACTAGGAATTGGAAATTAGGAAGCTAGATGGAGCTCTAGCTCCAAGAACATCTCTGAGGTTAAAGATTACTCAGATTGGGACCACAATTTTTTTCCCTTTGATAACGCTGGCTCTTAGTGGACCAGAGGAGGCTCTTGTGGCTTGCTATTACTGTAAAAAGGAGGAACACCTCAAGCAGGATTGCCCGCAGACATCTAAGCCACTCCCGGCTCCATGTCCAGTCTACAAAGGACCACACTGGAAGAGAAACTGCCCTCGGAGGCATAGGTCTACGAGGTTGGACTCTCAAGACAATCAGGACTGAAGCTGCCCAGGGTTCCCCACACAAGCTCCCAATCCTGAGGATTGGGGAAGGCCAATCTGTCGATTTCCTTTTAGATACTGGGGTACTTACTCTGTGATAACTGAAGCTAACTGAAGCACTTGGCCCACTTTCTTCCCCATCCACTTCTGTAATGGGACTGTCTGGATGAGCCAAAAGGTATTATTTCAGTTATTCTTTATCTTGCAACTGGTATTCTGTGCTATTTTCACACGAGTTTCTGATCATGCCAGAATCTCCCTCTACCCTTTTGGGGAGGGATATATTGAACAAGGTCCATGCCTCTGTTTTCATGAATATAGAGCCCTCCCTTTCCCTAGCTTTAGTAAACAAAATGTAACTCTTAGATTATGGGTTGATGGAAAATTTGTGGGTCGAACACAAAATGCTATTCCTGCAGTTGTCAAGCTCAAATACCCGCACTTATTTCCACGTAAGAAGCAGTATCTACTAAAACCTGAGGTTGGTTCAGTTCAGTTCAGTTCAGCAGCTCAGTCGTGTCCGAGTCTTTGCAACCCCATGAATCGCAGCACGCCAGGCCTCCCTGTCCATCACCAACTCCCGGAGTTCACTCAGACTCACATCCATCGAGTCCGTGATGCCATCCAGGCATCTCACCCTCTGTCATCCCCTTCTCCTCCTGCCCTCAATCCCTCCCAGCATCAGAGTCTTTTCCAATGAGTCAACTCTTCACTTGAGGTGGCCAGAGTACTGGAGTTTCAGCTTTAGCATCATTCCTTCCAAAGAAATTCCAGGGCTGATCTCCTCCAGTATGGACTGGTTGGATCTCCTTGCAGTCCAAGGGACTCTCAAGAGTCTTCTCCAACACCACAGTTCAAAACCATCAATTCTTCGGTGTTCAGCTTTCTTCACAGTCCTGCTCTCACATCCATACATGACCACTGGAAAAAGCATAGCCTTGACTAGATGGACCTTTATTGGCAAAGTAATGTCTCTGCTTTTGAATATGCTATCTAGGTTGGTGATAACTTTTCTCCCAAGGAGTAAACGTCTTTTAGTTTCATGGCTGCCGCCACCTTCTGCAGTGATTTTGGATTCCCCCCCACCCCGCAAAAAAAAAAAAAAAAAAGTCTGACACAGTTTCCACTGTTTCCCCATCTATTTCCCATGAAGTGATGGGACTAGATGCCCTGATCTTAGTTTTCTGAATGTTGAGCTTTAAGCCAACTTTTTCAGTCTCCACTTTCACTTTCATCAAGAGGCTTTTTAGTTCCTCTTCACTTTCTGCCTTAAGAGTGGTGTCATCTGCATATCTGTGGTTATTGATATTTCTCCCAGCAAACTTGAATCTAGCTTGTGCTTCTTCCAATCCAGCGTTTCTCATGATGTACTCTGCATATAAGTTAATTAAACAGGGTGACAATATACAGCCTTAAGGAAGGGTTAAAATCCATCATCAAAAATTTAAAGGAGCAGGGACTATTAATTCCCTGTAACAGTCCTTAGAACGCTCCTATTTTGGGTATAAGAAATCGAATGGTAATTGGGAGACTAGTTCAAGTTTCACATATAATAAATGAGGCTATAGTTCCTTTACACTCCGTGGTGCCTAACCCTTATGCTCTTTATTGTCTAAAATTCCTGAACGAGCCAAATATATCTCAGTAATTGATTTAAAAGATGCCTTCTATTCAGTGGCTTTGAAAAAAAAAAAAGTCAATTTCTATTTGCCTTTGAAGACCCTACGCAGTCAGATTCTCAGTTAACCTGGACAGTTTTGCCCCAGGGATTTCATGACAGTCCTCACTTATTTGGACAAAGTTTGTCACGGGATCTACAAAACTTTAATAGCTCTGAAGCGGTGGTGTTACAATATGTAGATGATTTTTTTTTTTTTTTAGAAGCTTGTTCGTGAGCCTCAGATTTCTTAAACTTTCTGGCAGGCTGTGGTTACAAGATATCAAGAAAAAAGGCTCAGCTTTGTCAACAATCGGTTAGATATCTGGGCCTAATCATATCAGAAGGGACTAGGGCTATAGGCCCTGAGAGAATTAAACCTATACTAAATGATCCCCTACCTATGACTTTAAGATAATTGAGAGCATTTTTGGGAATTACAGGTTACTGTCACATTTAGATTCCGGGTTATGGAAAACTTGCCCAGCTTTTGTATAAACTTATAGCTAAAACTCAGCAGGCCCAAACTGAGAAACTGGTTTGGTCTCCAGAAACTCAAAAGGCTTTTAAGGTTCTTCAGACTGCTCTCCTGCAATCTCCGGGTCTGAGCTTGCCCACAGGGTCAAACTGTAATTTGTTTGTCACTGAAAGAAAAGGTATGGTCTTGGGAGTTTTGATACAACCCCGAGGGCCTCAACGGCAACCTATTGCTTATATAAGCAAAAAAATTAGATGTAATTCACGTGGGTGGGCCCACTGCCTAAGAGTAATTGGGGCAGTGGCTTTATAAACACCTGAAGATTTAAAAATAATTAATGGACAAAACCTTATTGTACTGACTTCTCATGATGTGAATGAAATCTTAAATTCTAAGGTTAATATTTGGATGACAGACAATAGGCTTTTTAAATATCAGTCATTTATTTTTCTGGAGTTGAGCTGTATAAGTTTCTTGTATATCTTTGAGATTAGTTGTTTGTCAGTTGTTTCATTTGATATTGTTTTCTCCCATTCAGAAGACTGTCTTTTGACCTTACTTATAATTTCCTTTGTTGTGCAGAAGCTTTTAATTTTAATTAGATCCCATTTGTTTATTTTTGCTTTTATTTCCAGTATATTGGGAGGTGGATCATAGAGGATCCTGCTGTGATTTATGTCGGAGAGTGTTTTGCCTATGTTTTCCTCTAGGAGTTTTATAGTTTCTGGTCTTACATTTAGATCTTTAATCCATTTTGAGTTTATTTTTGTGTATAGTGTTAGAAAGAGGTCTAGTTTCATTCTTTTACAAGTGGTTGACCAGTTTTCCCAGCACCACCTGTTACAGAGACTGTCTTTACTCCATTGTATATTCTTGCCTCCTTTGTCAAAGATAAGGTGTCCATAGGTGTGTGGATTTATCTCAGGGCTTTCTATTTTGTTCCATTGATCTATATTTCTGTCTTTGTGCCAGTACCATACTGTCTTAATGACTGTGGCTTTGTAGTAGAGCCTGAAGTCAGGCAAGTTGATTCCTCCAATTCCATTCTTCTTTCTCAAGATTGCTTTTTGCTATTCGAGGTTTTTTGTATTTCCATACAAATCTTGAGATTATTTGATCTAGTTTTGTGAAAAATACTGCTGGTAGCTTGATAGGAATTGCACTGAATCTGTAGATTGCTTTGGGTAGTATACTCATTTTCACTATATTGACTCTTCCAACCCATGAGCATGGTATATTTCTCCATCTATTAGTGTCCTCTTTGATTTCTTTCATCAGTGTTTTATAGTTTTCGATATATAGGTCTTCAGTTTCTTTAGGTAGGTATATTCCTAAGTATTTTATTCTTTTCATTGCAATGGTGAATGGAATTGTTTCCTTAACTTCTTTTTCTACTTTCTCATTATTAGTGTATAGGAATGCAAGGGATTTCTGAGTGTTGATTTTATATCCTGCAACTTTACTATATTCATTGATTAGCTCTAGTAGTTTTCTGGTCGAGTCTTTAGGATTTTCTATGTAGAGGATCATGGCCAGAGAACTAAATAGGCATTTTTCCAAAGAAGACATACGGATGGCTAAGAAACACATGAAAAGATGTTCAACATCACTCATTATCAGAGAAATGCAAATCAAGACCACAAGGAGGTACCATTTCACACCAATCAGAATGGTTGTGATCCAAAAGTCTACAAGCAATAAATGCTGGAGGGGATGTGGAGAAAAGGGAACCCTCTTACACTGCTGGTGGGAAGGCAAACTAGTACAGCCATTATGGAAAACAGTGTGGAGATTCCTTTAAAAATTGCAAATAGAACTGCCTTATGACCCAGCAATCCCCCTGCTGGACATACACACCGAGGAAACCAGAATTGAAAGAGACACATGTACCCCAAAGTTCGTTGCAGCACTGTTTATAATAGCTAGGACATGGAAACAACCTAGATGTCCATCAACAGATGAATGGATAAGAAAGCTGTGGCACATATACACAATGGAGTATTACTCAGCCCTTAAAAAGAATAACTTTGATTTAGTTCTAATGAGATGGATGAAACTGGAGCTGATTATACAGAGTGAAGTAAGCCAGAAAGAAAAACACCAATACAGTATACTGACACCTATATATGGAATTTAGAAAGATAGCAATGATGACCCTCTATGTGAGACAACAAAAGAGACACAGAGGTATAGAACGGACTTTTGGATTCTGAGGGAGAGGGAGAGGGTGGGATGATTTGGGAGAATGGCATTGAAACATGTATACTATCATGTAAGAAACGAAGCACCAGTCTGTGTTCGATAGAGGATACAGGATGCTTGGTGCTGGTGCACGGGATGATCCAGGGAGATGGAATGGGGTGGGAGGTGGGAGGGGCTTTGGCATTGGGAGATTGTGTACACCTGTGGCAGATTCATGTCAATATATGGCAAAACAAATACAGTACTGTAATGTAGAATAAAGTATTAAAAATATAAATAAATAAAGTAAAAACCAAAGGTGAAAGTATGTTAATTTTAAAAGTCTGAGAGATTAACATAAAACTTTAATTTGTATTGTTGAAAAATATGTTACCCTATTTCTTTACTTGGTAAAATTTTGTACTTTGTTAATAACCAATCTAATTGAATTACAGACTGGATCCTAATTTAAAAACAAAAGAAGTTCTTTTTTCACTGATGACAATTAGTATAGAAATGTACAAGTATGAATAAAAGTGAAAAGAAAGGGAAAAAAAACATAAGCTTGTCCATAGCACCTCAAATTATGCTTTAAGGTGATGTAACAATTAACAAATGTTTGTATAAAAACTGTGTCAAGTTTTCTGGTAACTTCATGTTTTATGTGAAAAAATTAAAATTCATATTGTGTATTTATGTTAAAAAAAAATCAGTCATTGAGTTTGTGGAAATTTAAATTGTGCCACTTTCCTTCCTGAGAAGGAAAATGAAACACCTGATCAAGATTGTTCTCACTTCCTAACTTTAAAATATATAGCTCGGAAAGATCTAATAGATACCCCATTAGACAATCCTGACATGGAAATATTTACAGATGGCATTTTTTTTTTTTGATGAAAAGCATAAAACAATTTATGCTGTCGTGACTGCTGAACAGGTTTTACAAACAAAATCTCTCCCCCAGAGAACCAGTACTCACTTAGTGGAGGTTATGCTCTGACATGAGCTATAGAGTTAAACAAAAGGGCAGCAGGTAAATATCTACACGGATTCTAAGTATGCTTATTTGACTTTACATGCACATGCTGCAATATGAAAAAGAAAAAAGTTTAAAATGGCAACAGGAGAACCTATTAAGCATTTTAGAGAGACCAAGAGACTTTTAACTGCTATATATTGTCCTTAAAAAGTAGCTGTTATACATTGCAAAGGGCACAACAAGGATGGGAGTAAAGTGGCCAAAGGTAATCAGCTGGCTGACTGTCAAGCCAAAAAGTGACACTTTAGGAAACCCATTCACTGCAGATGCCTTTGATCTGGACAGGTCCTGTGAAACAGGAAAAACCACAATATACTGGAAAAAAAAATTTAGAAAGGTATGAAAAATGAGGAACAAAGATTACTGATAAAAGATGGTCACAGTCCAAGGATAGAAGAATAATAATTCCTGAAAATGCTCAATGAAAAATTGTTAAGGGTTTACATCAGAGTTTTCATTTGGGTGCAGAGAGTACTTACCAAATGGCTTCTCGTTTGTTTAAAGGTAAAAATGTAATGAAAACTTTAAAAAATATTATTAAGTGTGAGATTTGTGGGAAAAAAAAAACCCAAAGACTGAAAAACTTACAAAATCTAGATTACAATGAAATGAAAAGTACCCTAAAGAAGACTGAGAAATTAATTTTACTCATATGCCAAGAGCTAATGGATATTCTTGCTTACAAGTTTGGGTAGATACTTTTACTGGATGGATTGAGGTGTTTCCCTGTCATAGTGAACAGGCTGGAGAAGGCAATGGCACCTCACTCCAGTACTCTTGCCTGGAAAATCCCATGGATGGAGGAGCCTGGTGGGCTGAAGTCCATGGGGTCGCTAAGAGTTGGACACAACTGAGCAACTTCACTTTCACTTTTCACTTTCATGCATTGGAGAAGGAAATGGAAACCCACTCCAGTGTTCTTGCCTGGAGAATCCCAGGGACAGGGGAGCCTGATGGGCTGCCATCGCTGGGGTCGCCCAGAGTCAGACACGACTGAAGCAACTTAGCAGCAGTAGCAGCAGCAGTGAACAGGTTAAATAAGTCATAAAGATTTTAATCCATGAAATTATCCCTAGGTTTGGGCTGCCACAGAGCCTTCAAAGTGACAATGTCTCCTCTTTTAAAGCTGCTATAATTCAGGGGGTATCTAAAGCTCTAGAAATAAAATATCACTTACACTGTTCCTGGAGACCCCCAATCCTCAAAAAAGGTTTAAAACGCTAATGACATTATTAAAAGACTTTTGCACAAATTAACTCAAGAGACAGAAGACAATTGGATTAAATTCCTACCCATAGCTTTAATGAGGGCTCAAACTGCCCCCAAAAGGAGGGACTGTCCCCCTTTAAATGTATTTATAAAAGGCCTTTCTTATGGGTAGACATTGTTATAGATCCTAAAGCCTGAAAATTAACTAGTTATGTAACTCAGCTCTCAGCTTTTCAACAGACATTAGCAAAACTCCAGGCGCTGACTCCTGACCCCACCTCTGAGTCAAGCAAGCCTCTATTTGAGCCCAAAACTGAGGTCCTCATAAAAACATTGGGATCTGGGGACCCATCCCTCTAGCCCCTCTGGAAAGGCCCTTACCAGGTTACTCTTTCTTCTCCTACAGCTGTCAAAGTGCCAAAAATTGATTCGTGGGTACATCACACTCGAGTTGAGAGATGGCACCCTGATCAAAACTAAGTGACATATTTTTATGTCTTTACTTTATATGCTTTGACTTTGTTCTTTTCAGATGGGCCTGATAACCTATGTGAGCTTACTTCTGCTGACTCCAGATACCCTGAGTCTGCTGTTTGATCCTCAAGACAATGTCTTCCTGTTCTGGGCTCACTCCTGTGCTACATTTCACAATCGGTCTAACTGCTGGGTCTGTGGAGCACTCCCGTCTTCATCAGTGGAAGTCTTCCCATGGTGGACATCTCCACTTCAAGGAAAAGCCATTCTCCACGTCTGTAAATACCTTCCACAACAATCACATGTGATGCCTCTTCTTTATCTGATGACATCTACCAACCCTAAAATGGACTGGTGCAACACTTTGCACTTTATCTATAGACATAATGTGACTTTTAATTTTGATTATATATTGTCTCGGTTCAATGACTATTTTGCTACACATAAGACAAATAGGTCTAGATCTAATGGTTTTTTACCTGACGTTCATCAAATATGGGATGAGGTTATATGGCTAACTCCTGAAAAAGATGTTTAATATCTACTGCCCCTATATGCTGAGAACAAACAGAGCCATCCCCAAAAGTTAGCCAACTACTTAATTACAATGATTAAAAACAATTGAGATTTTTGCCTCAGGAAATATACAACATAATCATTCCCATGTTTTCCAACACCAGTTCAGGTCCTCCTTTTGTTTGGCCAGGCACTAATTGGGACTGGATATCTCAGTCATGCAGGCTTGCTCCAAATGGGACTTATTAGATATGTGGCTCTTACCTATGGACATGGCTTCCCCTTGGTTGGATAGGGAGATGCACCCTGGGTCCAGCCTTTTCTCATGGCTTTATATTTTCAGAGCTTCCAGAAAAGCCTGCTAATTTACCCCACCTTAAAACTTGGTGGACAAGGTCTGTATTTCACTAGTATGATTATTTGGCTACAGTATTTGTTCCCTCTTTGGGAACTACAGATGTTATGTTATGAGTGGATATTTTGACTAATTTTACTCAACAGACATTACAAGATTCTCAAAAGGCTATTTCAGCTCTTAATGCTAAACAAACACAAATTACAAAGGTGGTTTTACAAAACAGATTGGCTTTAGATATTCTGACAGCTGTGCAAGGAGGAACGTGTGCCATTATTCACACCCAATGCTGTACATATATACCTGATATGAGCACAAATGTTACTCATTTTACTAAACACATGAACAAGATGACTGAGGCCATGGATACTCCTGAAGCCTCAGTTGTCTCACTTTGAGAGACATTAACTAGTTCCCCATGGTGGACAACTATCTTAATTACAATAATTCTGATTGTTTTGTTTTTGCTGTTTGCTCCCTACATCAGTAACTGTATAACTGGATTTGTTTCTAGCTGCATGAAAAAGCTTTTAAGTTACAAATGGTTGCTCAAACTCCTGCTACTACTGCAGCTGCCTCCAACTACTATTTGGGGCCCCTGGATCAGATATCCTCAATATAAAGATGAGGAAAATATGTTGCCTCACCAATTTAGAGACAGCACCCCTTCTCAGCTCAGAAACAGTTATGAAACTAAAACGATGCCCCTTTTCCCTAGGCAACATAATTCTCCTAAAAGAAGAGGGGAGAATGAGAGGGTAACAGGCAGGAAGGCCAGGGGTCTCCAAACTGAGGAAATAGCCTGCAAGTGTCAGACATATTTATTTCTCTTAAGCAGCAGGAGGAAACAAACTAGCGATATTTTTTCCTTCTCTATAAAAATTTAAAAGGAGGTTTCTCTTAAAATGCTGTGTTGCCATAATGACACCTGGTTTCACCTGAAGTTAACTATTCTCAAACCTAGAGATAACAAATGCCTTTTTCTTATGGAAATGTTTGTCTTAAGCTATGCTAATGTACTATACATTTACCCCAAACTCTGTCTTCAAGTTGGTCCCATCTTTCAGCTCAGAACCTACTTGACAAACCAGTAAGTTATACTTAGATAGTCCCTCTTATCTATGTAAATGAAACTATTTGTATGGTGATCTGTCCTCCTTCTAGATTCAAGTTAATCATTTTATGGCCTAGGATGAACCATTTGGTACCAAGATTATCCCAAAAGGCATCTTATGGGTGAGGGGCCTGGTGCCATTCTGAGTTTTAAGACATTCTTTTCTTTCATTAACAGACTGCTAGTGACTATATAACATCTAGCTGAAGACTAACAGGGGCATACTCTTTCTGCCTCCTTCTCATGCCTATGTCAAAAACTTTCTCTATCTCCTTTATATTTAATAAAACTTTATTACACAAAAGCTCTGAGTGATCAAGCCTCATTTCTGGACCCAGATTAAATTCTTCTCCTCCTGGGATGAAAAATCCTGGCGTCTTTGTGTGATTCAACAACAACTTTTCACAAAGAAGAGAAAAATTAACCAGTGTGCTTCTATCGATAGTTGCAACTATCAAACTTAAACTGGGAAAAATACTTTTTTTGCCATCAGGCCCCAAAAGCAGGTGCCAAGGAAAAAAAAAAAAAGCTTCACTGCAGTTTCAACGCTGTGTAAAGACATTCCTAGGATACAGTGTACCATTTCATGAGAAAAGAGGTCAGAAGAGAGTGTTCTTTGAGTGTTCACTTCCATACCAGTTGTTACTCTAATAAGGTGAAAGTGTACTGTCAGATGGCTTCTCAGTAGGAAGTGGCAAACAGCCTGGTACTTTCAGAAAACACAAATACTTGGTGAAAGCTGTTGCTGTAATGAAGGAAGAAATGAAGCAGTGAGCTTTTCTGGCAGGTGTCATTACAATATCCAGCTTTTACAGTGGGAAAATACTATTTTTATCATCAGGTCCCAATTTCCAGGTACACAAAACAGGTTTCCCTGCATTTTCAGAGCTTTGAGAAAAGACACTTTGAACATACTGTACAATTTCATGAAAAAAAAAAAAAAAGAGGTCAGGGGAGAGTGCTCTGTGAGTTTCAACTGTCACACCTCTTGGTTAGGTTAAACTGTACTATGAGCTAACATCCCAGCAAGTGGAGGCAAGAAGCCTGTTTCTGCCACACAACTCAAAAACTTGGTCAAAGCTGTTGTAATGAAGAGAAAAATGAACGAGTGTGTTTTTCTGGCAAGCTTCAAGCTGCAACTATCTAGCTTTCACAGGTGGAAAAAACTTTTTTACTATAAGACTCCAATACCCAGTTTCACAAAAGTATGCTTCCTGTCTGTTTCACAGTTGTATAGAGACACACATAAGATACACTGTACCATTCCTTGACAAAGGATATAAAGGAAGAGTGTTCTATGAGTATTGACTTCCATACAAGTTGTTAATTTGATTAGAGGAAACGATATTGTCAGATGACTTCACTGCAATAAGTGGCAAGAAGCCTACCACTTTGGGAAAACTCAAATACTTGACCACATTTCTTGCTGCAATGAAGAGAAAAAAATGAAACAGTATTTCTTTTTGGGGGGTAGGTTTGTGGTTACAGTTATTCAGCTTTTATGGGGAGAAAATACTGTATTTCCGATTTACAGGTTCACAATTATATTTGTCCCCTGCATTTTTACAGTTTTGTAAAGATACCCCTAAGAAACACTGTATCATTCCATGAGAAGAGAGGTCAGGGGCTCATGCTCTTTGAGTGCTGACTGCCATATACCTGTTAGTATCCTGATTAGGTGAGACTGTACTCTCAGATGACTTTGAGAGAGTCAACTTAGGCAGGTTGATATGGAGTCCAAGTTTAAGGTCACTTTAAGGAGGAGGTAAACATTCTTTTTCACATTCTTTTGCCTTATAGAAGTAGGCCTTGAAGGCAGCAATATCTCATGTTCCAGGACATGCCTTTTCTTGAACTTTTGATGTGTGATATGGGAGAAAGTCTGGGGGAAAACTTCCACAGGCTTGAACTCTGGGTTAACCTGTTCCTTCTGGCTGATCTCATGTTGATACTATCCCAGGATGTACATGACAGGGAAGTGTCTGAGCAAAATGCTCACAGCCTTGAGTTTTTTTTTTTTTTTTTTTTTTAATTCTCAGCAGCTAGTTTAGAAGTATATAAGGCCCTGCTTAAATTAGTGAGGCAGGTACTCTCCTGCCCCCTTCTGATGTCTATGTCAGAAGGCTTTTTGGTCACTTTCACTTTAAATAAAATCTACACAAAGCTCTAAGTGACTGAGACTGTCTGGTCCCAGAGTTAAAGCTTCTTCTTCTGGGACTCTTAATCAAGAAACACTGTTCACCATTCACCATAAGCTATCATTTTGGGGTCCCACTCAGAATCTTCAAGGTAAGGACATTTGGAACTTTAGTCCTTTTGTACTCCTAGTAAACAAGTTTTCTACTTTTCTTTAACTCTGTGATGTGCCTGTGATTGAAAGCCAGAGACACACAAAACAAGTGCAAAGTGAGAGTAGAGCCCAGCTTTGTGGTTCCATGGTACCTCATAATGATTGAGGGCAGCCCCCAAAGGGGAGACTGTCAGGGGTTTATACCGACTTGTCAATGCCAACAGTCATCCAATGTCCCTGCAAAGGGAGTGGCCAGAAGTTGGTGAAGTATGTGGATTCAACTTTTCTTTCTTGGCCATCTTTGACAATTTCATAATTGCCTGAGGAACTGAAACTACTAACCTAATCTGTTGAATCATAGACTTTTAAGGGACTTGCATTCCATGCTGTTACTGTGTACTATACCTTAGACCCTAAATTTGGATGGGCAGTCATGAAGCACCTCATCTTGCTAGAAGGCAAATGTTACACTTGGGTTGTCTTTTCATGCACTGCAGACAGGAGCACATTTGTGAGCTGCATGGAGCTCTGGCTCCTGGAATGTCTCTCAAACTAGAGACTGCTCTCTTAGCTGCCTGCTTCACAGGCCAGTGACGTGAAAGTGAGTCCTTGTCACAGCTGTGTATTGGTCTATATGTATGGAGGCACTGCTGGTGGCCATGAGATTTCTGAGGACACAGGTTGGGGATCCTAGGATCTGGTCAGATTGGAAGTGCAATAGACGTCATCCTTTGGTAATGTTGGCTCTTAGTGGACCACAGGAGGCTCTCTGGAGAATTTTCTCTCAAATCCTTAGATATTCTTTCTGTAGAATCTCTGGAAATGAACTGGAAGGATTTTCCCCTAACAGCTCTAGAACAAAAATCACTTTTTCCTCACTGGCTGGTCCTTTGCACCTCTTGCTATCACATATCACTCAGGGTGGAATCAGAGGAGGAGGTAAAATCGGGCAAAGATTTTTATTGTTGAGGAACTGGACATCAATCTGGGATGCCATCAGATCTACCCCTATTGCATTTCCACCCACTTTGGTAGTAAAACTGGGAAGGGGACTAGTGGGACACCTCCACTGGTAAGAGACCCCAAGAGACCCCAAGTTAACCTCTGGCCGGTTAACTCCGGCCAGAGAAGGATGCTTAGGTGGAAGACATGTCTCCACCGCCATCTAGAGCAAGGAGGGATGCATCCAGTAGAAAAAGCCACAGCACTGGGTGTCACCTTTTTGTCTCTTACAGATGGGAACTAACTTTTGCAGAAACACCCCTTTGTAACTGTATCTTGAAAAAATGGGATAAATTCGATCCTCAGAGTTTAACAACAGGCTTATATACAGGCTTCCTTTGCTTTAAGAGAAGACCTCTCCTGCCCAGAGAAACAGTCCTTACTGGGAAAACATCTTATCTGCCAGTCTACCTCTGTCATCAGAGTCAATTTGAATACTTTTGGTTTAAAATTTTAGCCATGAAACTATGACTACAAAAAGGAGAGACATTTTTGACACTGAATGGTCAAGATATTCTTTAGACTCTGGAGAAAACTGGTTAAAATGAAAATGGAAAACTTTGAAGTTTCTGTCTGTCCAGATTTATGTTTTTCTTAGTGTATATCTCTGTCCTTGGACAACACTGCTGAAGGCTCTATTTAATTGGCCTAAAGAGATTTAAATGCTTACACATCAAACAATTCTAAATTCAAACTAAAGTGAATTTCAGGCTCTGTGAACTGGGAAGTATTCACTATTGAAGTGATACCTGAAATTGATGTTTGTTTATTGATCTAATTAGCATAGACATTATGATACTATTTTTACAAATAACATAGCTTAGGGTATTTTATGTTTACCAATCTGCTCAATGATGATATAAAGTACAGCTCATCAACTGTTCATGGTTGCTGAAGGAAAGTAGAATATGGGTTTTCAATAAAAAGTTATAAGGAATAGAATTGTATTATAATAAGGAAAAAGAAAGTAAGTCTAAACTTACAGGTGGCTGTTCTCTAAATGGGCAAATGAAGTGATAAATACAGAAAGTGTAAAAAAGTTTGTAGCAAGCAAAAAAAAAAAAAAAAGACTTTTGTGCATGGTACAAGTTTCTTAAGACATTAAACTCTATTTCAAATCTTTTATAGTTACTTTGACTAAGTGAGTAAATATTGTTTCAGAGTCAACATAAGCAGGTATCAATCTGGATTTGGTTTTCTCTTTGTTAGAAGAACAAAGTTTTCTTGGAATGTGGCTTTTGATAACAGGCTATGGCACACATAGACAAGACTAATTCTGTTTCTACAAAAATTAACCCCTCATTAGGGAATTTAAAATGGATAAACAATGGCTGTAAACCAAACAGCCAGGGCGATGGAAGTCCAAAATGCCTGCTTGGCTTTTCCTGGCTCCCTGACAAACCTCGGTTTGATTTGATAAGATAAAGCCTTTCTGCCTCCAATGTGGGAGACCCGGGTTCAATCCTGGGTCGGGAAGATCCTCTGGAGAAGGAAATGGCAATCTACTCCAGTATTCTTGCCTAGAGAATCCCATGGACAGAGAAGCCTAGTAGGTTGCAATCCACAGGGTCGCAAAGAGTTGGTCACGACTGAGTGACTTCACCTCATCTTCCTGACTTTAGGGTTAAAATCTCACAATGGAGGGAAAAAATGGTTAAAATGTACTTTCTGTAATGTCCAGTGATTGAGGCATCCACTTTGCTGGACAGGTTATGCATACATTGGCCAAAACAAAACAAAACAAAAACAAAAAAATAACTTCACTAGCTCCTTGGAGACTCCTTTTAAAAATTTATTTATTTTAATTAGAGGCTAATTATTTCACAATATTGTAGTGGTTTTTGCCATACATTGAAACAAATCAGCCATGGGTGTACATGTGTTCACCATCCTGAACCCCCCTTCCACCTCCCTCTTTATTGCATCCCTCAGGGTCATCCCAGAGCACCAGCCCTGAGCACATTGCCTCATGTATTGAACCTGGACTGGTGACCCACTTCACATATGATAATATACACGTTTGAATGCTATTCTCTTAAATCATCCCACGCTCGCCCACAGAGTCCAAAAGACTGGTCTATACATCTGTGTCTCTCTTGATATCTCACATATAGGGTCATCGTTACCATCTTTCTAAATTCCATATATATGCATTAGTATACTGTATTGGTGTTTTTCTTTCTGGATTACTTCACTCTGTATAATAGGCTCCAGTTTCATCCACCTCATTAGAACTGATTAAAATGTATTCTTTTTTTAATGGCTGAGTAATATTCCATTACTCAGTCATTAAAAAGAATCAAAGATAGGCTCAATAAAGGACAGAAATGGTATGGACCTAACAGAAGTGGAAGATATTAAGAAGAGGTGGCAAGAATACATGGAAGAACTGTACAAAAAGATCTTCATGACCCAGATAACCATGATGATGTGATCACTAATCTAGAGCCAGACATCTTGGAATGTGAAGTCAAGTGGGCCTTAGAAAGCATCACAATGAACAAAGCTAGTGGGGGTGATGGAATTCCAGTGGAGGTGATGGAAATCCAGTGGAGCTGTTTCAAATCCTGAAAGATGATGCTGTGAAAGTGCTGCACTCAATATGCCAGCAAATGTGGAAAACTCAGCAGTGGCCACAGGACTGGAAAAGGTCAGTTTTCATTCCAATCCCAAAGAAAGGCAATGCAAAAGAATTCTCAAACTACTGCACAATTGCACTCATCTCACATGCTAGTAAAGTAATGCTCAAAATTCTCCAAGCCAGGCTTCAGCAATACGTGAACTGTCAACTCTCTGATGTTCAAGTTGGATTTAGAAAAGGCAGAGGAACCAGAGATCAAATTGCCAACATCCACTGGATCATGGAAAAAGCAAGAGAGTTCCAGAAAAACATTTATTTCTGCTTTATTGACTATGGCAAAGCCTTTGACTGTGTGTATCACAATCAGCTGTGGAAAATTCTGAGAGATGGGAATACCAGACCACCTAAACTAGAGATGGGAATACCAGACCACTTAACCTGCTTCTTGAGAAATCTGTATGTAGGTCAGGAAGCAACAGTTAGAACTGGACATGGAACAACAGACTGGTTCCAAATAAGAAAAGGAGTACGTCAAGGCTGTATATTGTCACCCTGCTTATTTAACTTCTATGCAGAGTATATCATGAGAAACGCTGGACTGGAAAAAAACACAAGCTGGAAACAAGATTGCTGGGAGAAATATCAATAATCTCTGATATGCAGATGACACTACCCTTATGCAGAAAGTGAAGAGGAGCTAAAAAGCCTCTTGATGAAAGTGAAAGAGGAGAGTGAAATAGTTGGCTTAAGGCTCAACACTCAGAAAACGAAGATCATGGCATCGGGTCCCATAACTTCAAGGGAAATAGATGGAGAAACAGTGTCAGACTTTATTTTTGGGGCTCCAAAATCATTGCAGATGGTGACTGCAGCCATGAAATTAAAAGACGCTTACTCCTTGGAAGGAAAGTTATCACCAACCTAGAGAGCATATTCAAAAGCAGAGACATTACTTTGCCGACTAAGGTCCGTCTAGTCAAGGGTATGGTTTTTCCTGTGGTCACATATGGATGTGAGATTTGGACTGTGAAGAAGGCTGAGCGCCAAAGAATTGATGCTTTTGAACTGTGGTGTTGAGAGAAGACTCTTGAGAGTCCCTTGGACTGCAAGGAGATTTAACCAGTCCATTCAACCCTGGGATTTCTTTGGAAGGAATGATGCTAAAGCTGAAACTCCAGTACTTTGGCCACCTCATGTTGACTCATTGGAAAAGACTCTGATGCTAGAGGGATTGGGGACAGGAGGAGAAGGGGATGGCCGAGGATGAGATGGCTGGATGGCATCACGGACTCGATGGACGTCAGTCTAGGTGAACTCTGGGATTTGATGATTAACTGGGAGGCCTGGCATGCTGTGATTCATGGGGTAGCAAAGAGTTGGACACGACTGAGCGACTGAAATGAACCGAACTGAATATTCCATTGTATATATGTACCACAGCTTTCTTATCCATTCATCTGCTGATGGACATCTAGGTTGCTTCCATGTCCTGGTTATTATAAACAGTGCTGCGATGAACATTGGGGTACATATGTCTCTTTCAATTCTAGTTTCCTCAGTGTGTATGCCCAGCAGTGGGATTGCTGGGTAATATGGTAGTTCTATTTCCAGTTTTTAAGCAATCTCCACACTGTTCTCCATAGTGGCTGTTCTAGATTTGCATTCCCACCAACAATGTAAGAGGGTTGCCTTTTCTCCTTGGAGACTCTCGTTTTCACTGACATCCTCTTTCATCAGGCAGGGATGACAGGAAAGGGATTGGTTACATAAGATTGAGTAGACAGCTAAATATATCTACAATTGTCATGACTTTCTGTCTGACATATTACTGGTTTCTAATCTTTGTATTCAAATATAAAGAAGCTCTTTTCCTTAAGTTACTGATGGCTTAAACAATTTAGTGACTTGCATCTATGGGTAAAATTAAACTATTTTTCTTTTCTCTCTGCCTCATCCCTCCAGAAACTGGAGACACCTGGGCTCTGAACAGCCTCATCAAGGTGAAAAAGACTGTCTCCTAACATATACAGAAAGCTCAGAGTACACTGAGTAGCTCTAAAAGAAAAGCCCAACCAACTGATGGCAGGCCTATGGCATTAGTTACATTTCACTGAATATTAAGTTATATTTATGTTAATTAAGGTCTGTACTTACTAAGACTCACTTCTGAGATGGCTCTTTGTGGTTATGCTACATTGCTAAGAGATTTAATTGAGTTATCAAAAGGACTCTTTGAGTTTGTTTCTAAATCTTATTTCAGTAAGCAGTTCTTGAATGAAGATGCTCCAGGATCTACAACCAGGAGATTAACAGCAGGATATAGTCATTTAACAAATTAAGTCAGATGACCTGGAGATGTCACTGTATTATACCAAATGGAAGTTCTTCACCTAAGTTCTTACTTATAATTTTGCTGTCACTTTCCCTTTAAATAAAATCTACACAAAGCTGTGAGTAACTGAGACTGTCTATGGTCCTGGAGTTAATTCTTCTCCATCAGAGACTAAGAATCCAGTGTCACCATTCATCGTAGGATATCAACTTCCCAGCAAGTTCCCAGCTGGGAAACAGCTGGTTTTTATCAAAAAACTAAAAAAATTGACCAAAGTTGTTTTTGTGATGAAGACAAAACTTAACCAGTGTGTTTTTCTAACAAGTTTAAGCCGGAAACTATTCAGCTTTCATAGGGGAAAATAATTCTTTTATAACCTGGCCCCAATTCCTAGGTTTGCTGTTTCACACTAGTATTAAAACACACCTAGTTTATTGAGGTATACCTGTATTGCTATGAACCTTCTCCTTAAAACTGCTTTTACAGAGTCCCACAGGTTTTGGGTTGTTGTATTTTCATTGTCATTCTTTTCTGTGCATATTTTGATTTCTTCTGTTATTTGTTGGTTATTCAGCAGCATGTTGTTCAGCTTCCATATGTTGGAATTTTTACTAGTTTTTCTCCTGTAATTGACATCTAATATTGCTGCATTGTGGTCAGAAAATATGCTTAGAATAATTTTAATTGTTCTGAATTTACCAAGGCTAGATTTGTGGCCCAGGATGTAATCTATCCTGGAGAAGGTTCCGTGTGTGCTTGAGAAAAAGGTGAAATTCATTGTTTTGGAGTGAAATGTCCTATAGATATCAATTAAGTCTAACTGGTCTATTGTATCATTTTAAGTTTGTATTTCTTTGTTAATTTTCTGTTTAGTTGATCTATCCATAGTTGTGAGTGGGGTATTAAAGTCTTCCACTATTATTGTGTTATTGTTAATTTCCCCTTTCATACTTGATAGCATTTGTCTTACATATGGCAATGCTCCTATGCTGGGTGCATATATATATATATTTATTTATTTATTTATAAGTGTTTTATCTTCTTCTTTGATTTATATTTTGATCATTATGCAGTGTCCTTCTTTGTTTCTTTTCCCAGCCTTTGTTTTTAAGTCTATTTTATCTAAAGTGAGTATTGCTACTCCTGCTTTCTTTTGGCCTCTATTTGTGTGGGATATCTTTTCCAACCCTTCACTTTCAGTCTGTCCCTCTATACCTAAAACAACTAGAAAAGGAAGAAATTAAGAAACTCTGGTTTAGTAAAAGGAAAGAAATCTTAAAAATCAGGGCAGAAAGAAATGCAAAAGAACAAAAGAGACCATAGCAAAATCAACAAAGCCAAAAGCTGGTTCTTTGAGAGGATAAATAAAATTGACAAACCACCAGCCAGACTCATCAAGAAACAAAGAGAGAAAAATCAGATCAATAAAATTAGAAATGAAAATGCAACAAACACAGAATTACAAAGGATCATGAGACTACTATCAGCAATTATATGCCAGTAATTTTTGCAACCCCATGGACTGTTGTCTATCAGGCTCCTCTGTCCATTGGATTATCCAGGCAAGAGTGCTGGAGTGGATTGCCATTTCCTTCTCCAGGGAATCTTCCTGACCCAGGAATCGAACCCAGGTCTCCCACATTGCAGGCAGAGGCCTTACAGTCTGAGTCACCAGGGAAGCCTCCCCAAATGGACAACTTGGGAGAAATGGATAAATTCTTAGAAAAGTATAACTTTCCAAAATTGAACCAGAAAGAAAAGAAAACTTTAACAGACTCATCAGAAGCACGGAAATGGAAACTGTAATCAGAAATCTTCCAACAAACAAAAACCCAGATACAGACGGCTTCACAACTGAATTCTACCAAAAATTTAGAGAAGAGCTAACACCGATCATACTCAAACTCTTCCAGAAAATTGCAGAGGAAGGTAAACTTCCAAACTCATTTTATGAGGCCACCATCACCCCAATACCAAAACCTGACAAACATGCCACAAAAAGAAAACTACAAGCCAATATCACTGATAAACATAGATGCAAAAATCCTTAACAAAATTCTAGCAATGAGAATCCAACAACACATTAAAAAGATCATACACCATGACCAAGTGGGATTTATCCCAGGATGCAAACAATCTTCAACATCCACAAATCAATCAATGTAATATATCTCATTATCAAACTCTTCCAGAAAACTACAGAGGAAGGTAAACTTCCAGCCTCATTTTAGGAGGCCACCATCACCCTAATACCAAAACCTGACAAAGATGCCACAAAAAAAGAAAACTACAAGCCAATATCACTGATGAACATAGATGCAAAAATCCTTAACAAAATTCTAGCAATGAGAATCCAACAACACATTAAAAAGATCATACTCTATAACCAAGTGGGATTTATCCCAGGGATGCAAGCAATCGTCAACATCCACAAATCAATCAATGTAATACATCACATTAACAAATTGAAAAATAAAAGCCACATGATTATCTCAATAGATGCAGAGAAAGCCTTTGACAAAATTCAACATCCATTTATAAAAACTCTCCAGAAAGCAGGAATAGAAGGAAAATACTTCAGCATAAGAAAAGCTATATATGACAAACCCACAGCAAACAATATCCTCAATGGTGAAAAATTGAAAGCATTTCCTCCAAAGTCAGAAAGAAGACTAGGGTGCCCACTTTCACCACTACTATTTAGCATAGTTTTGGAAGTTTTAAGCCACAGCAATCAGAGCAGAAAAAAAAAAAAAAGAATCCAAATTGGAAAAGAAGAAGTAAAACTCTCACTGTTTGCAGATGACATGATCCTCTACATAGAAAACCCTAAAGATTCCACCAGAAAATTACTAGAACTAATCAATGAATATAGTATAATTTCAGTATATAAAATCAACACAAAGATATCCCTTGCATTCTTATACATTAACAATGAAAAAAGAGAAATTAAGGAAATAATTCATTCACTGTTGCAACAAAAATAATAAAATACTTAGGAATATATCTACCTAAAGAAACAAAAGACCTATATATAGAAAACTATAAAACGCTGATGCAAGAAATCAAAGAGGACACCAATAGAGGGAGAAATATACCGTGTTCATGGAGTGGAAGAATTAATAGAGTAAAAATAAATATACTACCCAAAGCAATCTACATATTTAATGCAATCCCTATCAAGGTACGAACGGTATTTTTCACAAAACTAGAACAAATAATTTCACAATTTCTATGGAAATACAAAAATAAAAAAACAAAAAGAAACAAACAAAAAAGCCCTCAGATAGCCAAAGCAATCTTGAGAAAGAAGAATGGAACTACAGGAATCACCTGCCGGACTCCAGGCTCTACTGCAAAGACACAGTCATCAAGACAGTATGGTACTGGCACAAAGACAGAAATATAGATCAATGGAACTTTTAGAAAGCCCAGAGATAAATCCACACACCGGTGGACACCTTATCTTTGACAAAGTAGGCAAGAATATACAATCCAGAAAATACAATCTCTTTAACAAGTGGTGCTGGGAAAACTGGTCAACTACTTGTAAAAGAATGAAACTAGAACACTTTCAAACACCATGCACAAAAATAAACTAAAAATGGATTAAAGATCTAAACGTACGACCAGAACTATAAAACTCCTAGAGGAGAACATAGGCAAAACGCTCTCAGACATAAATCACAGCAGGACCCTCCATGACCCACCTCTCAGAATACTGGATAAAAAATCAGAAAGAAAAAAATGGTACCTAATTAAAATTAAAAGCTGCACAACAAAAGAAACTATAAGCAAGGAGAAAAGATAGTCTTCACAATGGGAAAAAATAATAGCAAGTGAAACAACTGATAAAGAATTCATCTCAAAAATATATAAGCATCTCCTGCAGCTCAATATCAGAGAAATAAATGACTCAATAAAAAAATGAGCCAAATAACTAAACAGACATTTCTCAAAAGAAGACCTACAGATGGCTAACAAACACATGAAAAGATGCTTAACATCACTCATTATCAGAGAAATGCAAATCAAAACCACAATAAGGTACCATTTCACATCAGTCAGAATGGCTGTGACCCAAAAGTCTCAGTTCAATTCAGTCATTCAGTTGTGTCTGACTCTTTGCGACCCCATGAATCACAGCACGCCAGGCCTCCCTGTTCATTACCATCTCTCAGAGTTCACTCAGACTCATGTCAATCAAGTCTGTGATGCCATCCAACCATCTCATCCTTGGCCATCCTCTTCTCCTCCTGCCCCCAATCCCTCCCAGCATCAGAGTCTTCTCCAGTGAGTCAACTCTTCTCATGAGGTGGCCAAAGTACTGGAGTTTCAGCTTTAGCATCATTCCTTCCAAAGAAATCCCAGGGTTGATCTCCTTCACAATGGACTGGTTGGATCTCCTTGCAGTCCAAGGGACTCTCAAGAATCTTATCTAACACCACAGTTCAAAAGCATCAATTCAGGAATGGTAGCAATAGGGAGGTATCCCTCGTCCAAGGTAAGGAGCAGTGGCTGTGCTTTGCTAGAGCAGCCGTGAAGAGCTATTCCATGCCCAAGGTAAGAGAAACCCAAGTAAGATGGTAGGTGTTGCAAGAGAGCATCAGAGAGCAGACACACTGAAACCATATCGCACTAGGACCACAGCCTTGTCTGACTCAGTGAAACCAAGCCATGCCTGTGGGGCAACCCAAGATGGGCAGGTTATGGTGGAGAGGGCTGACAGAACGTGGTCCACTGGAGAAGAGAATGGCAAGCCACTTCCAGTATTCTTGCCTTGAGAACCCCATGAACAGTATGAAAAGGCAAAATGATAGGATACTAAAAGAGAAACTCCCCAGGTTATTAGGTGCCCAATATGCTACTAAAGTTCAGTGTAGAAATAACTCCAAAAAGAATGAAGGGATGGAGCCAAAGCAAAAACAATACACAGTTGTGCATGTGACTGGTAATAGAAGCAAGATCTGATGCTTTAAAGAGCAATATTGCATAGGAACCTGGAATGTCGGGTCTATGAATCAAGGCAAATTGGAAGTGGTCAAACAATAGATGGCAAGGGTGAACGTTGACATTCTAGGAATGAGCAAACTAAAATGGACTGGAATGGGTGAATTTAACTCAGATGACCATTATATCTAGTACTGCAGGCAGGAATCCCTCAGAAGAAATGGAGTAGCCATCATGGTCAACAAAAGAGTCTGAAATGCTGTACTTGGATGCAGTCTCAAAAATGACAGAATGATCTCTGTTTGTTTCCAAGGCAAACCATTCAGTATCACCATAATCCAAGTCTATGCCCCAACCAGTAATGCTGAAGAAGCTGAAGTTGAATGGTTTTATGAAGACCTACAAGACCTTTTAGAACTAACACCCAGGGGAAGGAAAAAGATGGTAGAGGAATAGGACGGGGAGACCACTCTCTCCTCACTACTTCATCAAAAGAACATTTCAACCCTGAGTAAATTCCACAAAACAACTTCTGAATGCTGGCAGAGGACATCAGGAATCCAGCAAAGCAGATCATTGGCTTCAAAAACAGGTAGGAATAAATATAAAAGATGAAAAAAGAAACAAAGGAGGTAGGGAGGGAGCCCCATCCCGGGAAGGGAATCCTGTCCCGGGAAGAGACTCTTAAAAAGAGAGGTTTCCAAACAGCCAGGAAACATTCTTACAGCTGTGTCTGGGGAGAGCCTTGGAAGCACAGAGGGCAACATAACAGGAAGGAAAAATAAATAAATAATTAAAACCAACAGATTATGAGCCCAACAGAAAATCCCCAGTGGATAAGCAGCACAAACGCCTGCATCCGACACTAGCAAGTGGGGGTTGGGCAGCGAGGAACGAGACTCGCCAGCTGCAGAGCTTTCTAAGAATCAGGCCACGGGAGACTCAGGCTTCAGGGCTTCTCTCGAGAATCGGGTGGTAACGTGGCCAGAATCGGGTCTGCACATGGCCAGAATGAACTAACTTGGACTAGCAAACCAGACTGTGGGATAACTACCACGCGAAACGCTTGAACATAAGGCACCAACAGGCCCGCACACAGAACAAAGGATGGATCGGAAATAGCTGGCTGCAGACCATCCCCCTCTGGTGACAGGCAGCCAGAGCCTTAAGTGCTGGAAGGGGGCAATCGCAGCTCAAGAGAGACATTACCCACCAAATTGCAAGCAGGTTTCTTTGCCAACTAAGACTTCTGGGGGGCTCTGGATAGTCATCATCTACCTGAGAAGGAGCCCCAGTGGTACACTCAGAAAATCTGAGCAGCCCGGAGAGGCCAGATATTGCAGCAATTGCACTCACCAAACTCCCTAGCTACTCGGACCTGGGAAGGGCACAAAGCGCAGGCACAACCAAATCTGCACCTTGGAGGGCGTCCTGAGTGCCAAACCTGAGTGGCTTAGACCGGGGAGGTGCATGAAGCCTAGGGCAGGCCCCAGATGGTTATCCCATGGAGCAACATAGTGTGCGCCATCAGCAGGGGCAAGCCCAGCATAGAGTCCATCACCGCCCTCCCTGTGTCAAGATGGAAATCAGACACGGAAGAGACCAGCAAACAGAGGAAGTCAAACAGAGGGAACTGCCTTGGTAGCGACCCCACACAGCCCACAATGCCAGAGAAAGGGCCAGATATAGCTTTAATACTTTTATGATCAATTGTTTCTTTTGGGGGATTGATGTGGAAGCGTGATTTTTTTCTTTTTAAACAATTCTTTTTTAAATTTTTTGGAAAAATTTTTTTCTCCTTTTTCATCTTCATTTTTTTTAAACTTTCTTAAATTTTTAAGTCCTCTATATCTCTATTTATTATTTTTATAACCTACTATTACTTTTCAAAAAACACCCAAAACCTATTTTTAAAGCAAATGCCATATATAGTCTTTTTGTGGTGGAGGTTGTTGTCTCTTAATAATTCTGTTGGCTGTTTTTTTTTTTCTCCTTCTTCTTTCCATTAATATTTTATTTTTGAAAATCCAATCTCTACTCCAGATTTTTAATCTTTACATTTTGGTATTCATTGCCAATTTTGTACATTTAAAAACCTAATCTTCAGTACCCAAATTTACATGAGAGTGAGATTACTGGCTTGACCACTCTCTCCTCCTTTGGGCTCTCTTTTATCTCTACCAGGTGGCCTCTCTCTCCCCTCCCTCCCTCTCCTCTTCTCTACCCAACTTTATGAATCTCTGTGTGTCCCAGAAGGTGAAGAACACTTAGGGAACTGGTTACTGGCCAGATCTGTATCCCTCCTTTTCATCTCCCTCTTTATCCCCCTAGCTCCCTCTGTCTACTTCCTCCCTCTCTACCTCCTCCCTCTCCTATTCCCTGTATAACTCTGTGACCATCTCTGAGAGGTCCAAACTGTGGAACGCACACAAGAAAGTGGTTATGGGTTAGCTTGCTCTCTCCTCTTTGATTCCACCTCATCCCATTCCAGTCACCTCTAACTACCCCTCCCTCTTCTCTCCTCCAAGTAACTCAGTGATCCTCTAGGGGTGACCCTCAAGGTAGAGAAACTTATCATCTTTAACCTAGATGTTTTAACATAAGTGCTGTATAGATGGAGAAGTCATGAGGCTATTGTAAAAATAAATCTGAAAACCAGAATCAGGAGGCTTAAGTTCAAATCCTGAGATCATCAGAGAATTCCTGAATACAGGGAACATTATCCAATAGGAGCTCATTAAACACCTTCATACCTACACTGAAATCGTGCACCACCAAGGGCCAACAAGTTCCAGACCAAGACATACCACACAAATTCTCCAGCAACACAAGAACACGCCCCTGAACTTCAATATACAGGCAGCTCAAAATACTGCAAAACCATTGACGTCTAATAACCCATTACTAGACACTTCACAGCATTCCAGAGAGAAGAAATCCAGCTCCACCCACCAGAACTCCAACACAAGACTCCCTAATCAAGAAACCTTGACAAGCCACAGATACAACCCCACACACAGTGAGGAAGCTCAATAATAAAGAGAATTCCACAATTTCCCAGAATATAGAAAGGCCATCCCAAAAGCAGCAATATAACCAAGATGAAGAGACAGAGGAATACCCAGCAGGTAAAGGAACAGAAGAAATGCCCACCAAACCAAACAAAAGAGGAAGAGATAGGGAATCAACCTGATAAAGAATTCTGAATATTGATAGTGAAAATATCCAAAATCATGAAATCAAAATGGATTCACAGATAAATAACCTGGAGACAAGGATTGAGAAGATGCAAGAAAGGTTTAACAAGGACCTAGAAGAAATAAAAAGAGTCAACATTTAATGAATAATGCAATAAATGAGATCAGAAACACTCTGGAGGCAACAAATAGTAGAATAACAGAGGCAGAAGATAGGATTAGTGAAATAGATAGAATGGTAGAAATAAATGAATCAGTAAGGAAAAAAGAAAAATGAATTAAAAGAAATGAGGACAACCTCAGAGACCTCCAGGACAATATGAAACACTCCAACATTTGAATTATAGGAGTCCCAGAAGAAGAAGACAAAAAGAAAGACCATGAGAAAATACTTGAGGAGATAATAGTTGAAAACTTCCCTAAAATGGGGAAGGAAATAATCACCCAAGTCCAAGAAACCCAGAGAGTGCCAAACAGGATAAACCCAAGGTGAAACACCCCAAGACATATATTAATCAAATTAACAAAGACCAAACACAAAGAACAAATATTAAAAGCAGCAAAGGAAAAACAAATAACACACAAGGGGATCCCAATAAGAATAACTGCAGATCTTTCAATAGAAACTCTTCAGGCCAGGAGGGAATGGCAAGACATACTTAAAGTGATGAAAGATAATAACCTACAGCCAAGACTACTGTACCCAGCAAGGATCTCATTCAAATATGAAGCAGAAATCAAAAGCTTTCCAGACAAGCAAAAGCTGAGAGAATTCAGCACCACCAAACCAGCTGTCGAACAAATGCTAAAGGATAGGCTTTAAACAGGAAATACAAAAAGGGAGTATAAACCCAAACTCAAAACAATAAAGTAAATGGCAACAGGAGCATACTTATCAATAATTACCTTAAATGTAAATGGGTTGAATGCCCCAACCAAAAGGCAAAGACTGGCTGAATGGATACAAAAACAAGATCCCTATATATGCTGTCTACAAGAGACCCACCTCAAAACAATGGACACATACAGGCTGAAAGTGAAGGGCTGGAAAAAGGTATTCCATGCAAATAGAGACCAAAAGAAAGCAGGAGTAGCAATACTCATATCCGACAAAATAGACTTTAAAACAAAGGCTGTGAAAAGAGACAAAGAAGGCCACTACATAATGATTAAAGGGTCAATCCAAGAAGAAGATATAACAATTAGAAATATGTATGCATCCAACATAGGAGCACCACAATATATAAGACAAATGCTAACAGGCATGAAAGGGGAAATTAATAATAACACATTAATAGTGGGAGACTTTAATACCCCACTCACACCTATGGACAGATCAACTAAACAGAAAATTAACAAAGAAACACAAACTTTAAATGATACAATAGACAGTTAGACCTAATTGATATCTATAGGACGTTTGACCCCAAAACAATGAGTTTCACCTTTTCCTCAAGTGCACATGGAACCTTTTCCAGGATAAATCACATCCTGGGCCATACATCTAACCTTGATAAATTCAAAAAAATTGAAATTATTCCAAGCATCTTCTCTGATCATAATGCACTAAGGTTAGATCTCAACTACAGGAGAAAAACTATTAAAAATTCCAACATTTGGAGGCTGAACAACACCCTTCTGAATAATCTACAAATCACAGAAGAAATCAAAATATGCATAGAAATGAATGAAAATGAAAACACAACTACACAAAACCTGTGGGACACTATAAAAGCAGTGCTAAGAGGAAAGTTCATAGCAATACAGGCATACTTCAAGAAACAAAAAACAAGTCAAATAAATAACCTAATTCTACACCTAAAGCAACTAGAAAAGGAAGAAATAGAGAACCCCAGAGTTAGCAGAAGAAAAGAAATCTTAAAAACTAGGGCAGAAATAAATGCCAAAGAAACAAAAGAGAACATAGCAAAAATCAACAAAGCAAAAAGCTGGTTCTTTGAAAGGATAAATAAAATTGACAAACCATTAGCCAGACTCATCAAGAAACAAAGAGAAAAAAAATCAAATCAATAAAATTAGAAATGAAAATGGAGAGATCATGACAAACAACACAGAAATACAAAGAATCATAAGAGACTCCTATCAGCAATTATATGCCAATAAAATGGACAACTTGGAAGAAATAGACAAAATCTTATAAAAGTACAACTTTCCAAAACTGAACCAGGAAGAAACAGAAAATCTTAACAGACCCATCAGAAGCATGGAAATTGAAACTGTAATCAGAAATCTTCCAGCAAACAAAATTCCAGGTCCAGACGGCTTCACAGCTGAATTCTACCAAAAATTTTGAGAAGAGCTAATACCTATCTTACTGAAACTATTCCAGAAAATTGCAGAGGAAGGTAAACTTCCAAACTCATTCTATGAGGCCACCATCACCCTAATTCCAAAACCTGACAAAGACACCACAAAAAAAAAAAACTACAGGCCAATATCACTGATGAACATACATGCAAAAATCCTTAACAAAATTCTAGCAATCAGAATCCAACAACACATTAAAAAGATCATACACCATGACCAAGTGGGCTTTATCCCAGGGATGCAAGGATTCTTCAATATCCGCAAATCAATCAATGTAATTCACCACACTAACAAATTGAAAAATAAAAGTCATATGATTATCTCAATAGATGCAGAGAAGACCTTTGATAAAATCCAACATCTATTTATGAAAAAACTCTCCAGAAAGCAGGAATAGAAGGAACGTACCTCAACATAATAAAAGCTATATATGACAAACCCATAGCAAACATTATCATCAATGGTGAAAAATTGAAAGCATTTTCCCTAAAGTCACGAACAAGACAAGGGTGCCTACTTTCACCACTACTATTCAATATAGTTCTGGAAGTTTTGGTCACAGCAATCAGGGCAGAAAAAGAAATAAAAGGAATCCAAATTGGAAAAGAAGAAGTAAACCTCTCACTGTTTGCAGATGGCATGATCCTCTACATAGAAAACCCTAAAGACTCGACCAGAAAACTACTAGAGCTAATCAATGAATATAGTAAAGTTGTAAGATATAAAATCAACACTCAGAAATCCCTTGCATTCCTATATACTAATAATGAGAAAACAGAAAAAGAAGTTAAGGAAACAATTCCATTCACCATTGCAACAAAAAGAATAAAATACTTAGGAATATACCTATCTAAATAAACTAAAGACCTATATATCAAAAACTATAAAACACTGATGAAAGAAATCAAAGAGGACACTAATAGATGGAGAAATATACCATGTTCATGGATTGGAAGAGTCAATATAGTAAAAATGAATATATTACCCAAAGTAATATACAGATTCAATGCAATAACTATCAAGCTACCAACAGTATTTTTCACAGAACTAGAATAAACAATCTCAAGATTTGTATGGAAATACAAAAAACCTCGAATAGCAAAAGCAATCTTGAGAAAGAAGAATGGAACTGGAGGAATCAACTTGCCTAACTTCAGGCTCTACTACAAAGCCACAATCATTAAGACAGTATGGTACTGGCACAAAGACAGAAATATAGATCAATGGAACAAAATAGAAAGCCCTGAGATAAATCCACACACCTATGGGCACCTTATCTTCGACAAAGGAGGCAAGAACATACAACGGAGGAAAGACAGTCTCTGTAACAGGTGATGCTGGGAAAACTGGTCAACCACTTGTAAAAGAATGAAACTAGATCACTTTCTAACACCACACACAAAAATAAACTCAAAATGGACTAAAGATCTAAATGTAACACCAGAAACAATAAAACTCCCAGAGGAGAACATAGGCAAAACACTCTCCGACATAAATCACAGCAGGATGCTCTATGATCCACCTCCCAGTATACTGGAAATAAAAGCAAAAATAAACAAATGGGATCTAATTAAAATTAAAAGCTTCTGCACAACAAAGGAAAGTATAAGAAAGGTGAAAAGACAGCCTTCTGAATGGGAGAAAATAATAGCAAATGAAACAACTGACAAACAACTAATCTCAAAGATATACAAGCAACATTTGCAGCTTGACTCCAGAAAAATAAACGAACCAATGAAAAAATGGGCCAAAGAACTAAATAGGCATTTCTCCAAAGAAGACATACGGATGGCTAACAAACACATGAAAAGATGCTCAACATCACTTATTATCAGAGAAATGAAAATCAAGACCATAATGAGGTATCATTTCATACCAGTCAGAATGGCTGCGATCCAAAAGTCTACAAGCAATAAATGCTGGAGAGGATGTGGAGAAAAGGGAACCCTCTTACACTGCTGGTGGGAATGCAAACTAGTACAGCCACTATGGAAAACAGTGTGGAGATTCCTTAAAAAATTGCAAATAGAACTTCCTTATGATCCAGCAATCCCACTGCTGGGCATACACACCGAGGAAACCAGAATTGAAAGAGACACATGTACCCCAATGTTCATTGCAGCACTGTTTATAATAGCCAGGACATGGAAACAACCTAGATGTCCATCAGCAGATGAATGGATAAGAAAGCTGTTGTACATATACACAATGGAGTACTACTCAGCCCTTAAAAAGAATAAATTTGACTCAGTTCTAATGAGATGGATGAAATTGGAACTGATTATACAGAGTGAAGTAAGCCAGAAAGAAAAACACCAATACAGTATACTGACACATATATATGGAATTTAGAAGGATCATAATGAAGACCCTCTATGTGAGACAGACAACAAAAGAGACTCAGAGGTATAGAACGGACTTTTGGACTCTGAGGGAGAGGGAGAGGGTGGGATGATTTGGGAGAACGGCATTGAAACATGTATACTATCTTGTAAGAATGAAGCGCCAGTCTATGTTCAATACAGGATGCAGGACGCATGGGGAGGGTGCACGGGATGATTCAGGGAGAGGATGTGGCGTGGGAGGTGGGAGGGGGCTTTGGCATTGGGAGATCGTGGACACCTGTGGCTGATTCATGTCAATGTATGGCAAAACAAATACAGTATTGTGGGGTGGGAGGTGGGAGGGGCTTCTGCATTGGGAGATTGTGTTCACCTATGGCTGATTCGTGTTAGTGTATGGCAAAACAAATATAGTATTGTAATTAAAAAAATAAATAAATTTAATTAAAAAATAATTTTATAAAAAAAGGAGATCAGTCCTGGGTGTTCTTTGGAATGAATGATGCTAAAGCTGAAATTCCAGTACTTTGGCCACCTGCTGCAAAGAGTTGACTCATTGGAAAAGACTTTGATGTTGGGAGGGATTGGAGGCAGGAGGAGAAGAGGATGATAGAAGATGAGATGACTGCATGGCATCACCGACTCAATGGACATGAGTTTGGGTGAACTCTGGGAGTTTCTGTTGGACAGGGAGGCCTGGCGTGCTGCAATTCATGGGGTCACAAGGAGTTGGACATGACTGAACAACTGAATTGAACAACAAACCTGTATGCAAGACAGAAAAAGAGACAGAAATGTATAGTACAGTCTTTTGGACTCTGTGGGTAGGGCGAGGGTGGGATCATTTGAGAGAATGGTTTTGAAACATGTATATCATCATATGTGAAATGAATCGCCAGTCCAGGTTCGATGCATGATTCAGGATGCTCAGGCTGGTTCATTGGGATGACCCAGAGTGAATATATGGAGAGGGAGGTGGGAGGGGTGTTCAAGATAGGGAACACATGTATACTTGTGAAGAATTCATGTCAATGTATGGCAAAACCAATACAATATTGTAAAGTAATTGGCCTCCAATTAAAATAAATAAATTTTAAAAAGGAACACTGTACCATTACATGAGAATAGAGGTCAGGGCAGAGTGTTCTTTGAGTGTTGGCTGCCATATCTGTTGTTGCCCTGATCAGGTTAAACTGAACTGTCAGATGACTTGCAAGTGAGACCTTCAACTTACATAACTGTTGTTATTCAGATGAAGTGAAGCTGTACTGGCAGATCAATTTACAGTAATAAATTAGTAGAATCATT
Organism: Nanger dama; assembly: GCA_917880005.1. Lineage (NCBI taxonomy): Eukaryota > Metazoa > Chordata > Mammalia > Artiodactyla > Bovidae > Nanger > Nanger dama. Next base: position 614,715 of record CAKJTW010000044.1, on the reverse strand, counting down.
TTTGTTTCAGAAAACTCAAAATCATGATCAAAGGTGCTTTTGTAACGCAGGGGAAAATTAACAAGTGCATTTTTTCTACCAAGTATAATGTTGCAACTATCTAGGGTTCACTGGGGGAAAATACTTCTTTGCCATAATGTCCCAATTCCCAGGTTCACAAAAACATGTTTCCCTGTAGTTTCAGAGCTATGTAAAGACACTCCTGGGACACAGTGTACCATCCCATGAGAAAAGAGATCAGGGGAGCATGTTCTGTGAGAGCTGAGTACCATACCTGTTGTTAACTTGATTAGGTGAACTGGTACTGCCAGATGACTTCCCAGCATGAAATGGCAAGCTGCCTGTTTGTTTGTTTGTTTGTTTGTTTGTTTTTAAACTCAGAAGCTTCATGAAAGCTGTGGTTGTAATGAAGAGAAAATTAACCAGTGTTTATCTATCAGGGTTGAGGCTGAAATATCCAGCTTCCACAGGTGTAAAATATTACTTTTACCATAAGGGACAAATTTCCAGGTTCACAAAAGCATGTTTACTGGCAGTTTCAGAGTTGTGTAAAGACAAACTTAGGACCCACTGTATCATCTTATGAGAAAAGAAGTCAGGGTAGTGCTTTTTGTAAGTGCTGACTGCCATACCTGTTCTTACTATGATTAGGTGAAAGTGTACTTCCAGATGACTTCCTGGCTGAAAATGATATCCTTTTATTTCAGAAAACTCAATATCATGAACATTGTTGTAATGCAAAATGTGAACCAGTGTGTTTTTCTGGGAAGTGTAAGGCTGCAACTATCCAGATTTTACTAGGGGAACATATTGCACTTGCCATCAGGCCCCAGTTCTCAGGTTCATAAAATCATGTTTCCCTGAAGTTTTAGAGCTGTTGAAAGGCATTCCTTGGACACAATGTACCATTACATGAGAAAAGAGGACAGGCGGAGAGTCTTCTGTGAGTGTTGGATGCCATACTGATTTATACTATGATTAGGTGAAACTTCTGTCAAATAACTTCCCAGCAAGAAGTGGCAAGCAGCCTCTTGCTTTCAGAAAACTCAAAAGCTTGTTGTAATGAAGAGACAATTGTGACTTTCTGGTAGGTGTGATGTTGCAGTTATACCACTTCAAAAGGTGCAAAATGAAGAATTTACCATAAGAGCCCACTTCCCAGATTCACAAAAGCACATTTGCTAGCTGTTACATAATTTTATAAAGACACATCTAGGACACAATATGCCATTTCATGAGAAAATATATCAGGGGAGAGTGTTTGGTGTGTTCATGGCCATATCTGTTGATACTCCACTTGAAGAAACTGTACTGTCAAATCACTTCCCAACCAGAAATAGGAAGCATCATTTTATTTCAGGAAACTAAAATAGTGACCAAAACTACTGTTATAGTGTAGAGAAAAATGAACCAGTGGGGTTTTCTTGCAGGTTTAAGCTCCAAACATACAGGTTTCTTTTGCCATCAGTCAGTCAGTTTAGTCACTCAGTTGTGTCTGACTCTTTGCAACCCCATGGACTGCAGCACGCCAGGCCTCCCTATCCATCACCATCTCTCAGAGTTTACTTAAACTCATGTCCATTGCGTCTGTTATGCCATCCAACCATCTCTTTCTCTGTCACCTCCTTCTGTTCCTACCCTCAATCTTTCCCAGAATCGGGATCTTTTCAAATGAGTCAGTTCTTTGAATCAGGTGGTCAATATATTTCAGCTTCAGCATCAGTCCTTACAATGAATATTCAGCACTGATTTCCCTCAAGATGGACTGGTTGGATCTCCTTGGAGTCCAAGGGAATCTCAATATATTGTCTTCTCCAATACCACAATTCAAAGGCATCAGTTATTCAGTGCTCAGCTTTCTTTATAGACCAACTCACATTGATGCATGACTACTTGAAAAAATCATAGTTTTGACTATGTTTTAGACGGACATAGTTTTAGATGGACATTTGCTTGCAAAGTAATGTCTCTGCTTTTTAATATGCTGTCTAGGTTATTCATAGTTTTTCTTCCAAGGAGCAAGTGTCTTTTAATTTCATGGCTGCACTCACCATATGCAGTGATTTTGAAGTCCCTCCCCCAAATAAAGTTTGTCATTGTTTCTCCATGGATTTGTCATGAAGTGATGAGACCACATGCCATGATATTAGTTTTCTGAATGGTGAGTTTTAAGCCAACTTTTTCACTCTCCTCTTTCACTTTCATCAAAAGGTTCCTTAGTTCTTCTTCACTTTCTGCCATAAGGGTGATGTCATGTGATATCTGAGATTACTGATATTTTCCCCTGAAATCTTGATTCCAGTTTGTGCTTCATCCAGTCCAGCATTTCTCATGATGTACTATGCATATAAGTAAAATAAGCAGGGTGACAATTTACAGCCTTGATGTATTCCGTTACTGATTTGGTATCAGTTTGTTGTGCCAACAGGCCACCCCAATTCCCAGGTTCACAAAAACATGACTCTCTGGTTATTCAGACTTGTGTAAAGACACTCCTGAGACACAATGTACCATTCTGTGAGAAAAGAGGTCAGGGGAGAGTGTTCTATGAGTGTTGGCTGCCTAATGTTTCATTACCTGAATCCATACCGCCAAATAACTTCCCAGTAAGAAATAGAAATCAGTCTGTTTCTTTAGAAAAACTCAAAAATTTGGCTATATTTGTTGTTGTAATGAAGAGAGAAATGATCTAGTGTGTTTTCATTGCAAGTTCATGGCTGCAAGTATTCAGTTTTCCCCTTTGGAAAAATTATTCTTTTGCCATCAGGCCCCAGATCCCAGGTTTGTAAAAACATGTTTCCCTTCAGTTTTAGAGTTATGTAAAGATACTCCTAGGATATAATGTAACATTACATGAGAAAAGAGGTCAGGGGGAGTGCTGTGCAGTGGTCACTCTTGCTTCCCTGAATAGGTTAATCTGTACTTTCAGATGACTTCCCAACAAGAAGTGGCAAACAGCCTGCTTTTTCCAGAAAACTGGAAAACTTGACCAAAGCTGTTGTTGTAACGAAGAGCAAAATGAACTTGTGTATTTTTAATATGAATTTATTTACTTTCTTTGGAAGCTAATTACTTTACAATATTATATTGATTTTGCCATACAGTGACATGATCCACCACAGGTGTACATGTGTTCCCAATCCTGAACCCCCCTCCCACCTCCTCCCCATCTCATCCCTCTGGGTCATTCCAGTGCATCAGCCCAAAACACCCTGTATCATGCATCGAACCTGGACTGGAGATTTGTTTCACATATGATAACATACACGTTTAAATGTCAGTCTCCCAAATCATCCCACCCTCGCCCTCTCCCACAGAGCCCAAAAGATTGTTATACATCTGTGTCTCTTTTACTGTCTCGGATACGGGATTATCATTACCATCTTTCTAAACTCCATATATATATGTGTTAGTATACCATATTGGGGTTTTTCTTTCTGGCTTACTTCACTCTGTATAATAGGCTCCAGTTTCATCCACCTCATTAGAACTGATTCAGACAGTTATAAGATGGTGGAGGAATGGGACTGGGAGACCACTTTCTTCTCCACAAATTCATCAAAAAAAACATTTAAAAGCTTAGTAAATTCCACAAAACAGCTTCTGAATGCTGGCAGAGGACATCATGAACCCAGAAAAACAGCCCATTGTCTTTGAAAGGAGGTAGGAAAAAATATAAAAGATAAAAACAGAGATAAAAGAGGTAGGGATGGAGCTCCATCCCAGGAGGGGAGTCTTAAAGAGAGAGAAGTTTCCAAACACCAGGAAACACTCTCACTGCCGAGTCTGTGGTGAGCCTTGGAACCACAGAGAGCAACATAATTGGGAGGGAAAACAAATAAATAATTAAAACCCACCGATTACATGCCCAACAGTAACTCCACCAGTGGAGAAGCAGCACAGATGCCTGCATCCACCATTAGCAAGCGGGGCAGGGCAGGGAGGCACAGGCTGCATTGCTTAGAGTAAGAACCATGCCTGAATGCCCCGAGGGCAATCTGAGGGAACTAACTTGGGATAGCAAACCAGATTGTGGGATAGTTACCATGCAACAAGCCTTAACCTAAGACACCGCCAGGCTCACTCACAGAACAAAGGACTGAGCAGAGCTAGTGGGCTGCAGATCACCCTCATCTGGTGACTGGCAGCCAGAGATGGAAAGGGGCAATCGTGGTTCCTGAGAGGCATTACCTACTAAACTGCAAGCAGGCTTCATTGCTAACTAAGACTTCTTGGGATTCTGGATGGTCAATATCTGCCTAAGAAGGTGTGCTGGTTGTACACCTAGAAAACTGAACAGCAGGGATCGGGGGAGGTGATAAGTCACAGCGACTGCATTCACCAAATACCTGATCACCTGAGCTTCTCGGACCTGGGAAGGGCACAAAACGCAGGCCCCACTGAATCTGTGGCTCTGAGAACTACCTGAGAGCCTGAACATAAGCAGCTTAGACTTGGGAAGTGCATACAACCCAGGGCTGGCATCAGACAGTCTCCAGCAGAGCAACCTAGAGCCTAAGCAGTGTAGACAGAGAAAGCACACATACGGTGAGTGGGGGCAAACCCAGTGTGGCCAAGACACTGTGAGCACATGCCAGTGTTATTTGTTTGCAGCGTCCATCACTGCCCATAGCACGACTGAACAAATGAGCCTAAAAAGTGTCCACCAATACCCCCTTGTGTCAGGGCAGAAATTAGACACTGAAGAAGCTAAAACAGAGGGAACCTCCTTGTAAGTAACAGGTGCGATAGATGAAAACCCTGTAGTTCTTTCTCAAGATTGCTTTGGCTATTCGAGGTTTTTTTTTTTTTTTTTTTTTTTTTTTCCATACAAATCTTGAAATTATTTATTCTAGTTCTGTGAAAAATACCACTGGTAACTTGATAGGGATTGCATTGAGTCTGTAGATTACTTTGGGTAGTATACTCATTTTCACTATATTGATTCTTCTGATCCATGAACATGGTATATTTCTCCATCTATTAGTGTCCTCTTTGATTTCTTTCATCAGTGGTTTTTTTTTTTTTTTTGGTGTTGAGTGCAGGGGGCATTTGCAGTACCCCGCTTTCCTGACACACTGTTGTTGTCACCAGCTCTTTATTTATTTTTAAAAAATTTATTTATTTATTTTTTAAATTACAATACTGTATTTGTTTTGCCATACATTGACACGAATCAGCCATAGGTGAACACAATCTCCCAATGCCGAAGCCCTCTATATAGGTCTTTAGTTTCTTTAGGCAGATATATTCCTAAATATTTTATTCTTTTTGTTGCAATGGTGAATGGAATTGTTTCCTTAATTTCTTTTTCTACCTTCACATTATTAGTGTATAGGAATACAAGGGCTTTCTGTGTGTTGATTTTATATCCTTCAACTTTACTATATTCATTGATTAGCTCTAGTAATTTTCTGGTGGAGTCTTTAGGGTTTTCTATGTAGAGGATCATGCCATCTGCAAACAGTGAGAGGTTTACTTCTTCATTTCCAATTTGGATTCCTTTTATTTTTTCTGCCCTGATTGCTGAGACCAAAACTTCTAGAACTATGTTGAATAGCAGCGGTGAAAGTGGGCACCCTTGTCTGGCTCCTGACTTTAGGGGAAATGCTTTCAATTTTTCACCACTGAGGATGTTTTCTGTGGGTTTGTCATTTATAGGTTTTATTATGTTGAGGTATGTTGCTTCTATTCCTACTTTCTGGAGAGTTTTTATAATAAATGGATGTGAATGTTTGTCAAAGGCCTTCTCTGCATCTATTGAGATAATCATATGTTTTTATTTTTCAATTTGTTAATGTGGTGAATTACATTGATTGATTTGCACATACTGAAGAATCCTTGCATCCCCGGATAAAGCCCACTTGGTCATGATATATGATCTTTTTAATGTATTGTTGGATTCTCATTGCTAGAATTTTGTTGAGGATTTTTGTATCTATGTCCATTAGTGATATTGGCCTGTAGTGTGTGTGTGTGTGTGTGTGTGTGTGTGTGTGTGTGTGTGTGTGTGTTTGTGTGGCATCTTTGTCAGGTTTTGGTATTAGGGTAATGGTGGCCTTATAGGATGAGTTTGGAAGTTTACTTTCCTCTGCAATTTTCTGGAAGAGTTTGAGTAGGATAGGTTTTAGCTTTTCTTTAAATTTTTGTAGAATTCAGCTGTTAAGCCATCTGGACCTGGGCTTTTGTTTGCTGGAAGATTTCTAATTACAGTCTCAATTTCCGTACTTGTAATGAATCTGTTAAGAATGGACTTTTGGCCTCTGAGGGAGAGGGAGAAGGGGGGATGATTTGGGAGAATGGTATTGAAACATGTATAGTATCATATAAGAAATGAAACGCCAGTCTATGTTCAATACAGGATACAGGATGCTTGGGGCTGGTGCATGGGATGATCCAGAGAGATGATATGGGGTGGGAAGTGGGAGGGGGCTTCGGCATTGGGAGATCGTGTACACCTGTGGCTGATTCATGTCAATGTATGTCAAAGCCAATACAGTATTGTAACATAGAATAAAGTTTATATATATATATATATATATATATATATATATATATATATAAATCTTATTATACCATGAAATAAAAACCCTAAAATGGAGACTTCATTTGTATTTCACATTTATATTAAATTTGTGTCTATCTTGTTCTAAACTTGAATGTCATGTTGATTTTCCTATCTTTGCTTATTAACAAAAAACAAACCTATGAGTTAGTCTTAATAAAATTTTAAGGATAACCAATGTATTGATGAAAATATTGATGGTAATATAAACTGTGCCCAATAATTGAAAAACAATTTTTTTTATATTTCTTCCTGGTTCAGTCTTGGAAAGTTGTGCTTTTCTAAGAATTTGTCCATTTCTTCCACGTTGTCCATTTTATTGGCATAAAATTGCTGATAGTATTCTCTTATGATCCTTTGTATTTCTTTGTTGTCTGTTGTGATCTCTCCATTTTCGTTTCTAATTTTATTGATTTGATTTTTCTCTCTTTGTTTCTTGATGAGTCTGGCTAATGGTTTGTCAATTTGATTTATCCTTTCAAAGAGCCAGCTTTTTGCTTTGTTGATTTTTGCGATGGTCTCTTTTGTTTCTTTTGCATTTATTTCTGCCCTAATTTTTAAGATTTCTTTTCTTCTACTAACTCTGGGGTTCTCCATTTCTTCATTTTCTAGTTGCTTTAGGTGTAGAGTTAGGTTATTTATTTGACTTTTTCTTGTTTCTTGAGAGATGCCTGTATTGATATGAAATTTCCTTTTAGCACTGCTTTACTAGTTTCCTCAGCTTTTGGATTGTTGTGTTTTCGTTTTCATGCATTTCTATGCATATTTTGATTTCTTTTTGATTTCTTCTGTGATTTGTTGGTTATTCAGAAGTGTGTTGTTCAGCCTCCATATGTTAGAAATTTTAACAGTTTTTCTCCTTTAATTGAGATCTAATCTTAATGCATTATGGTCAGAAAAGACGCTTGGAATGATTTTGACTTTTTGAATTTATCAAGCTTGAGAAAGACGAATGGAATTGGAGGAATCAACTTGCCTGACTTCATGCTCTACTACAAAGCCACAGTCATCAAAACAAAATGGTACTGGCACAAAGACAAAAATCAATGGAACAAAACAGAAAGCCCAGAGATAACTCCACACACCTATGGACAACTTATCTTCGACAAAGGAGGCAAGAACATACAATGGAGTAAAGACAGTCTCTTTAAAAGGTGGTGCTGGGAAAACTGGTCAACCATTTGTAAAAGGATGCAACTAGATCACTTTCTAACATCATACACAAAAATAAACTCAAAATGGATTAAAGATCTAAATGTAAGACCAGAAACTATAAAACTCCTAGAGGAGAACATAGGCAAAACACTCTCTGAAATAAATCACAGCAGGATCCTCTATGATCCACCTCCCAGAATACTGGAAATAAAAGCAAAAATAAACAATTGGGATCTAATTGAAATCATAAGTTTCTGCACAACAAAGGAAACTATAAGCAAGGTGAAAAGGCAGCCTTCTGAATGGAAGAAAACAATAGCAAATAAAGCAACTGACAAACAACTAATCTCAAAAATATACAAGCAACTTATGCAGCTCAACTCCAGAAAAATAAACGACCCAATAAAAAATGGGCCAAAGAACTAAATAGACATTTCTCCAGAGAAGACATACAGATGGCTAACAAACACAGGAAAAGATGCTCAACATCACTCATTATCAGAGAAATGAAAATCAAGACCACAATGAGGTACCATTTCATACCAGTCAGAATGGCTGTGATCCAAAAGTCTACAAGCAGTAAATGCTGGAGGGAATGTGGAGAAAAGGGAACCCTCTTACACTGTTGGTGAGAATGCAAACTAGTACAACCACTATGGAGAACAGTGTGGAGATTCTTTAAAAAATTGCAAATAGGACTGCCTTAGGACCCAGCAATCCCACTGCTGGGCATACACACTGAGGAAACCAAAAATTGAAAGAGACACATGTACCCCAATGTTCACTGCAGCACTGTTTATAATAGTCAGGGCATGGAAGCAACCTAGATATCCAACAGCAGATGAATTGATAAGAAAGCTGTGATATGTTTACACAATGGAGTATTACTCAGCCATTAAAAAGAATACATTTGAATCAGTTCTAATGAGATAGATGAAACTGGAGCCAATTATACAGAGTGAAATAAGCCAGAAAGAAAAACACCAATACAGTATACTGACACATATGTATGGAATTTAGAAAGATAGTAATGATAACCCTGTATGTGAGACAGCAAAAGAGACACAGATGTATAGAACAGACTTTTGGACTCTGAGGGAGAGGAAGAGGGTGGGATGATTTGGGAGAATGGCATTGAAACATGTATACTATCATGTAAGAAAAGAAGTGCCAGTCTATGTTCGATACAGGATACAGGATGCTTGGGGCTGGTGCACGGGGATGATCCGGAGAGATGACATGGGGTGGGAGGTGGGAGCGAGATGCAGGATTGGGAACTCGTATACACCCGTGGTGGATTCATGTCAATGTATGGCACAACCAATACAGTATTGTAAAGTATAATAAAGTAAAAACAAACAAACAAACAAACACATACCTGTAGTTAGTACTGACTACATAGGAAGGGACCTATAGATTTGAGAAATATAAGCGAGATCAAGGAACTATTCGAAAATGAACTGACACCACATTGCCCACAACAACACCAGAAAAAGTCCTAGATATATTTTTACTAACATTCTTTATATTTTTTAATTAATTAATTTATTTATTTATTTTTAAAATTACAATACTGTATTTGTTTTGCCATACATTGACACGAATCAGCCATAGGTGAACACAATCTCCCAATGCCGAAGCCCCCTCCCACCTCCCATCCCACATCCTCCACTTGAATCATCCTGTGCATCATCCTGCAGCCTACACTGAACATACATTGACGCTTCGTTTCTTACAGGAAAATATACATGTTTCATTGCCATTCTCCCAAACCATCCCACCCTTTCCCTCTCCCTCAGAGTTCAAAAGTCCACTCTATACCTCTGTGTCTCTTTGTTGTCTCACATATAGGGTCATCATTACTGTCTTCTAAATTCCATATATATTTGTCAGTATACTGTATTGTGTTTTTCTTTCTGGCTTACTTCACTCTGTATAATCGGTTCCAATTTCATCCATCTCATTAGAACTGAGTCAAATTTATTCTTTTTAAGGGCTGAGTAGTATTCCATAGTGTAAATAGGCATTTCTCCAAAGAAGACATACGGATGGCTAACAAACACATGAAAAGATGCTCAACATCACTCATTATCAGAGAAATGCAAATCAAGACCACAATGAGGTACCATTTCACACCAGTCAGAATGGCTGCGATCCAAAAGTCTACAAGCAATAAATGCTGGAGAGGATGTGGAGAAAAGGGAACCCTCTTACACTGCTGGTGGGAATGCAAACTAGTACAGCCATTATGGAAAACAGTGTGGAGATTCCTTAAAAAATTGCAAATAGAACTATTTTTTATTTAAACAAAATTAAGTCCTTTATTAATTCTTTAATTTTCGTATTTATAATCTACTATTACTTTGCAGAAAAGTAGTGAGACTCTATTTTTAAAGCAAATTTTATATATATATATATAATTTTTGTGACTTTTTTCTTTAATATTGTAGTTTTTAAAATCCAACTTCTACTCTACATTTTAAATCTTGCTTTTTGGTATTTGATATCAGTTTTGTACCATTAAGAACCTAATCTTCAGTACTCATTTTTATTTGGGAGCGAGATTACTGTATTGACTGCTCTCTTCCCCTTTGGACTCTTGTTTTTCTCCACCAGGTAGCCTCTATGTCTTCCCTCCACTTTCTCTTGTCTACCCAACTCTTTGAATCTCTTTATGTGCCCCAGGTGGTGCAGAACACTTAGGGAACTGATTACTGGCTGAATCTGTCACTCTTATTTTGATTTTCCCCTTTATCCTCCTTGCCACCTCTATCTTCTTCCTCCTTCTTCTCTTCTCTGCATAACTCTGTGAACATCTCTGAGCAGTCCAGACTGTGGAGCACACATAAGGAAGTGATTAATGGCTAGCTTGCTCTCTCCTCTTTTGATTCCAACTCATCTCATTCAGGTGACCTCTGTCTCCCTCATCTTTCTTCTCTTCTCCATGTAACTCTGTGAACCTCTCTGGGTGTCCCTCACTGTGGAGAAACTTTTAATCTATAATCTAGATGTTTTATCAATGGTGCTGTATAGATGGAGAATTCTTGAGGCTACTGTAAAAATAAGACTGAAAACCAGAAGCAGGAGGTTTAAGTCCAAATCCTGAGAGCACCGGAGAACTCCTGACTCCAGGAAACATTAATCAACAGAAGCTCATCAAATGCCTCCATACCTACACTGAAACCAAGCACCACTCAAAGGCCAACAAGTTCCAGAGCAAGACATATCATGCAAATTCTCCAGCAACACAGGAACACAGCCCTGAGCTTCAATATACAGGCTGCTCAAAGTCACAAAAATTCAGTGACATCTCATAAGTCATTACTGGACACTTCAGTGCACTCCAGAGAGAAGAAATCTAGTTCCACCCACCAGAACACTGACACAAGCTTCCCTAACCAGTAAACCTTGACAAGCCTCCCATAGAACCCCACCCACAGCAAGGAAACTCCACAATAAAGAGAACTCCACAAACTGCCAGAAAACAGAAAGGCTACCCCAAACACAGCAATATACACAAGATGAAGAGACAGAGGAATGCCCAGCAGGTAAAGGAACAGGATAAATGCCCACCAAATCAAATAAACAAGGAAGAGATAGGGAATATCCCTGATAAAGAAGTCCAAATAATGATAGTGAAAATTATCCCAAATTTTGAAAAAAAATGGAATCACAGATAAATAGCCTGGAGACAAGGACTGAGAAGATGTAAGAAAGGTTTAACAAGTATCTAGAAAAAATAATAAAGGGTCAATATATAATGAATAATGCAATCAGTTCAGTTCACTTGCTCAGTCGTGTCCGACTATTTGCAACCCCATGAATCAGAGTCTTTTCCAGTGAGTCAACTCTTCACATGAGGTGGCCACACAAGGGGATTTCCATAAGGATAACAACTGATTTTTCAATATAAACTATTTAGCCCAGTAGGGAATGACAGGACATAATTAAAGTGATGAAAGAAAATAACCAACAGCCTAGATTACTGTACCCAGCAAGGATCTCATTCAAATATGAATGAGAAATAAAAAGCTTTACAGACAAGCAAAAGCTGAGAGAATTCAGCACCACCAAACCAGCTCTCCAACAAATGTTAAAGGATGGTCTCTATACAGGAAACACAGAAACAGTGTATAAACTCGAACCCCAAACAATAAAGTAAATGGCAAAGGGATCATACTTATCAATAATTACCTTAAACATAAATGGGTTGAATGTCCCAACCAAAATACAAAGACTGGCTGAATGGATACAAAAACAAGACCCATATATATGTTGTCTACAGCAGACCCACCTCAAAACAAGGGACACATACGACTGAAAGTGAAAGGCTGGAAAAAGGCATTCCACACAATTAGAGACCAAAAGAAAGCAGGAGTAGCATTACTCATGTCAGATAAAATAGATTTTAAAATGAAGACTGTGAAAAGAGACAAAGAAGGACACTACATAATGATCAAAGATTCCATCCAAGAAGAAGATATAACAATTATAAATATATATGTACCCAACATAGGAACACCGCAATATGTAAGACAAATGCTAACAAGTATGAAAGGGGAAATTGACAATAACACAATAATAGTGGGAGACTTGAATACCCCACTCACACCTATGAATAGATCATCTAAACAGAAAATTAACAAGGAAACACAAACTTTAATTGATGCAATAGACCAGTTAGACCTAATTAATATATATATGACATTTTACCCCAAAACAATGAATTTCACTTTTTCTGAAATGCACACGGAAACTTCTCCAGTATAGAGCACATCCTGGGCCACAAATCTAGCCTTGGTAAATTAAAAAAAAAAAATTGAAATCATTCCAAGCATCTTTTCTGACCACAAGGCAGTAAGCTTAGATCTCAATTACAGGAGAAATACCATTAGAAATTCCAACATATGGAGGCTGAACAACACAATGCTAAATAACAAGTAAATCACAGAAGAAATAAAAAAGAAATGAAAATCTACATAGAAATGAAAGAAAATGAAAACATAACCAAAAGCCTGTGGGACACCTTAAAAGCAATGCTAAAGGGAAGGTTCATAGCAATACAAGCATACCTCAAGAAACAAGAAAAAAGTCAAATAAATAACCTAACTTTACACCTAACACAACTAGCAAAGGAAGAAATGAAGGACTTCAGGGTGAGTAGAAAGAAATAAATCTTAACAATTAGGGCAGAAATAGATGCAAAAGAAAAAAAGAGAGAGAGAGAGAGAGAGAGAGAGAGAGAGAGAGAGAGACCACAGCAAAAATCAACAAAGCCCAAAGCTGGTTTTTGTTTTTTTTTTTGAGAGGATAAATAAAATTGACAAACCATTAGCTAGACTCATCAAGAAGCAAAGGGAGAAAAATCAAATCAATAAAATGAGAACTGGAAATGGAGAGATCACAACAGACAACACAGAAATATAAAGGATCATAAGAGACTACTATCAGCAATTCTATGCCAATAAAATGGACAACGTGGAAGAAATGGACAAATTATTAGAAAAGTATAACTTTCCAAAACTGAACCAGGGAGAAATAGAAAATTTTAACAGACCCATCACAAGCACAGAAATTGAAACTGTAATCAGAACTTTCCAGTAAACAAAAGCACAGGACAGACGGCTTCACAGCTGAATTCTAATAAAAATTTAGAAAGGAACTAACACCTATCCTACTCAAAGTCTTCCAGAAAATTGCAAAGGAAGGTAAACTGCCAAACTCATTCTATGAGACCGCCATCATCCTAATACCAAAACCTGACAAAGATGCCACCAAAAAAAAAAAAGAAAAGAAAAACTACAGGCCAATATCACTGATGAACATAGATGCAAAAATCCTTAACAAAATTCTAGCAATTAGAACCCAACAACACATTAAAGAGATCATACATCATGACCAAGTGAGCTTTATCCCAGGGATGCAAAGATTCTTCAAAATCTGGAAATCAATCAATGTAATACACCAGAGTAACAAATTGAAAAAATAAAACCATATGATTATCTCAATAGATGCAGAGAAAGCCTTTGACAAAATTCAACATCCATTTATGCTAAAAACCCTCCAGAAAGAAGGAATAGGAGCAACATACCTCAATATAATAAAAACTATATATGACAAACCCACAGGAAAGATTATCCTCAATGGTGAAAAATTGAAAGCATTTCCTCTAAAGTCAGGAACAAGACAAGGGTGCCCACTCTCACCATTACTATTCAACATAGTTTTGGAAGTTTTGGCCACAGTGATAAGAGCAGAAAAAGAAATAAAAGGAATCCAAATTGGAAAAGAAGAAATAAAACTCTCACTGTTTGCAGATGACATGATCCTCTACATAGAAAACCCTAAAGACTCCACCAGAAAATTACTAGAGCTAATCAATGAATATAGTAAAGTTGCAGGATATAAAATTAACACTCAGAAATCCCTTGCATTCCTATACATTAACAATGGGAAAACAGAAAGAGAAATTAATATTTCATTCACCATTGCAAAGAAAAAAATACTTAAGAATATATCTACCTAAAGAAACAAAAGACCTATATATATAAAACTATGAAACTGGTGAAAGAAATCAAAGAGGACACTAATAGATGGAGAAATATACCATGTTCATGGATCAGAAGTATCAATATAGTGAAAATGAGTATACTACCCAAAGCAATCTATAGATTCAATGCAATCCCTATCAAACTACTAACAGTATTTTTCACAGAGCTAGAACAAATAATTTTACAATTTGTGTGGAAATACAAAAACCTCGAATAGCCAAAGAAATCTTGAGAAAGAAGAATGGAACTGGAGGAATCAAGCTGCCTGTCTTCAGGCTCTACTACTAAGCCACAGTCATCAAGACAGTATGGTGCTGGCACAAACACAGAAATATAGGTCAATTGAACAAAATAGAAAGCTCAGAGATAAATCCACACAACTATGGACACCTTATCTTTGACAAAGTAGGCAAGAATATACAATGAAGAAAAGATAATCTCTTTAACAAGTGGTGCTGGGAAAACTGGTCAACTACTTGTAAAAGAATGAAACTGGAACACTTTTTAACACCATACACAAAAATAAACTCAAAATAGATTAAACATCTAAATGTAAGACCAGAGTATAAAACTCTTACAGGAAATCATAGGCAAATACTCTAACATAAATCACAGCAGAATCCTCCATGACCCACCTCCCAGAATATTGGAAATAAAAGCAAAAATAAACAAATGGAACCTAATTGAAATTAAAATATTCCACACAACAGCCTTTGAAAGACAGCCTTTGAAATCAGAGAAAATAATAATAAACGAAGCAACTGTCAAAGAATTAATCTAAAAAATATTCAAGCAACTCCTGCAGCTCAATTCCAGAAAAAATAATCGACCTAATCAAAAAATGGACCAACAAACTAAACAGACCTTTCTCCAAAGAAGACATACAGGTGGCTAACAAACACATGAAAAGATGCTCAACATTACTCATTATCAGAGAAATGCAAATCAAAACCACAATGCGGTATCATTTCACACCAGTCACAATGGCTGCTATCCAAGTCTACAAGCAATAAATGCTGGAGAAAGTGTAGAGAAAAGGGTCCCCTCTTACACTGTTGGTGGAAATGAAAACTAGTAGAGACACTATGGAGAAAAGTGTAGAGATTCCTTAAAAAACTGGAAATATAACTTCCATATGACCCAGCAATTCCACTGCTGGGCATACACACCAAGGAAACCAGTATTGAAAGAACCACGTGTACCCCAATGTTCATCACAACACTGTTTATAATAGCCAGGATATGGAAGCAACCTAGATGTCCATCAGCAGATGAATTGATAAGAAACCTGTGATACATTTACACAATGGAGTATTCTTCAGCCATTAAAAAGAATACATTTGAATCAGTTCTAATGAAGTGGATGAAACTGGAGTCTATTATACAGAGTGAAGTAAGCCAGAAAGAAAAATACCAATACAGTATACGAATGCATATATATGGAATTTAGAAAGATGATAACAATAACCCTGTATCTGAGACATTAAAAGAGACACAGATGTATAGAACAGTCATTTGGACTCTGTGGGAGAGGGCGAGGGTGGGATAATTTGGGAGAATGGCATTGAAACATGTATAAGAGCATATATGAAACAAATCACCAGTCCAGGTTCTATGCATGATACAGGATGCCTGGGGCTGGTGCACCTCTATGACCCAGAGGGATGGTATGAAGGAGATGTAAAGGGGTGTTCAGGATTGGGAACATATGTACACCCATGGCAGATTCATGTCAATGTATGGCAATACAAATGCAATATTGTGAAATAATTAGCCTCTAATTAAAATAAATAAATTTATATTTAAAAAATGATTCAAATGCATTATGTTTAATGGCTGAGAAATACTCCATTGTGTATATGTCTCACAGCATTCTTAACCATTCGTCTGCTGATGGACATCTAGGTTACTTCCATGACCTGGCTATTATAAACAATGCTGCAATGAACATTGGGGTACATGTGTCTCTTTCAGTTCTGGTTTCCTCGCTGTGTATTCCCAGAAGTTAACTGGTGCATTTTTCTAGAAGTTTGGAGATACAATTACCCAGCTTCCACAGGTGGAACATGTACATTTACCATAATGGTTCAATTTCCAAGTTCACAAAAACAAGTTTTGTGGTTTTCACAGTTGTTTCACACATTTCCTTTTATTTTGGAAAACTCAGAATCATCACCAAAATGTTTGCTGTAATGAAGAGCAAAGTGAACCACTGTGTTTTTCTGGAAAGTTTAACTGCAAATATCCAGGTTTCAGTGGGGGAAATACTTTTTTTGTGCCATCATGTCCAAATTCCTGTCTATATAAAAACATGTTTTCTAGCAGTCTCAAAGATGTGTATAGACACTCCTAAGACACATTGTGCCATTCCATAAGAAAAGATGTCAGGGGAGAGTGTTCTTTGTGTGTTGAATGCCTTACCAGTTGTAACTCGGATTAGGTGAAACTGTATTGACAGATGACTTCCTACCAAGAAGTGGCAAGTAGTTTATTGCTCGCAGAAAACTAAAAACTTGACCAAAGCTGTTGTAATGAAGAGAAAAATTAACTATTGGGTTTATCTGGTTGGTTTGAGTTTGAAACTATGCAGCTTTCACAGAAACGAAATACTTCTTTTGCCATCAGGCTCCAATTCCCAAGTTCTCAAAAGCAGGTTTCCCTGCAGTTTCAGGACTGTTTAAAAACAAATGGGATCTGGTCTTACATTTAGATCTTTAACCCATTTTGAATTTATTTTTGTGTATGGTGTTAGAGAGGGGTCTAATTTCATTCTTTTACAAGTGGTTGACCAGTTTTCCCAGCACCACCTGTTAAAGAGACTGTCTTTACTCCATTGTATATTCTTGCCTCCTTTGTCGAAGATAAGGTGTCCATAGGTATGTGGATTAATCTCAGGGCTTTCGATTCTGTTCCATTGATCTATATTTCTGTCTTTGTGCCAGTACCATACTGTCTTAATGACTGTGGCTTTGTAGTAGAGCCTGAAGTCAGGCTAGTTGATTCCTCCAGTTCCATTTTTCTTTCTCAAGATTGCTTTGGTTATTCGAGGTTTTTTGTATTTCCATACAAATCTTGAGATTATTTGATCTAGTTCTGAGAAAAATACTGCTGGTAGCTTGATGGGAATTGCATTGAATCTTTAGATTGCTTTGGGTAGTATACTCATTTTCACTATATTGATTCTTCCAACCCATGAGCATGGTATATTCCTCCATCTATTAGTGTCTTCTTTGACTTCTTTCATCAGTGTTTTATAGTTTTCGATATATAGGTCTTTAGTTTCTTTAGGTAGGAATATTCCTAGGAGAACATAGGCAAAATACTCTCCGACATAAATCACAGCAGGATCCTCTATGATCCATCTCCCAGTATACTGGAAATAAAAGCAAAGATAAACAAATGGGATCTAATTAAAATTAAAAGCTTCTGCACAACAAAGAAAACTACAAGCAAGGTGAAAAGACAGCCTTCTGAATGGGAGAAAACAATAGCAAATGAAACAACTGACAGACAACTAATCTCAAAGATATATAAGCAACTTATGCAGCTCAACTCCAGAAAAATAAATGATCCAATAAAAAAAATGGGCCAAAGAACTAAATAGGCATTTCTCCAAAGAAGACATACGGATGGCTAACAAACACATGAAAAGATGCTCAACATCACTCATTATCAGAGAAATGCAAATCAAGACCACAACGAGGTATCATTTCACACCAGTCAGAATGGCTGCGATCCGAAAGTCTACAAGCAAAAAATGCTGGAGAGGGTGTGGAGAAAAGGGAACCCTCTTACACTGCTGGTGGGAATGCAAACTAGTACAGTCATTATGGAAAACAGTGTGGAGATTCCTTAAAAATTGCAAATAGAACTGCCTTATGACCCAGCAATCCCACTGCTGGGCATACACACTGAGGAAACCAGAATTGAAAGAGACACATGTACCCCAATGTTCATTGCAGCGCTGTTTATAATAGCCAGGACATGGAAGCAACCTAGATGTCCATCAGCAGATGAATGGATAAGAAAGCTGTGGTTCATATACAGTATGGAATACTACTCAGCCCTTAAAAAGAATAAATTTGACTCAGTTCTAATGAGATGGATGAAATTGGAACTGATTATACAGAGTGAAGTAAGCCAGAAAGAAAAACACCGATACAGTATACTGACACATATATATGGAATTTAGAAGACAGTAATGATGACCCTATATGTGAGACAACAAGAGACACAGAGGTATAGAGTGGACTTTTGGACTCTGAGGGAGAGGGAAAGGGTGGGATGGTTTGGGAGAATGGCAGTGAAGCATGTGTATTTTCCTGTAAGAAACGAAGCGCTAATCTATGTTTGGTGTAGGATGCAGGATGCATGGGGCTGATGCACAGGATGATTCAGGTAGAGGATGTGGGGTGGGAGGTGGGAGGGGGCTTCGGCATTGGGCAATTGTGTTCACCTATGGCTGATTCGTGTCAATATATGGCAAAACAAATACAGTATTGTAATTAAAAAATAAATAAATTTAATTAAAAAAAAAAAAATGGGATCTAATTAAAATTAAAAGCTTCTGCACAACAAAGGAAACTATAAGCAAGGTGAAAAGACAGCCTCCTGAATGGGAGAAAACAATAGCAAATGAAACAAATGACAAACAACTAATCTCAAAGATATATAAGCAACTTATGCAGCTCAACTCCAGAAAAATAAACGATCCAATAAAAAAATGGGCCAAAGAACTAAATAGGCATTTCTCCAAAGAAGACATACGGATGGCTAACAAACACATGAAAAGATGCTCAACATCACTCATTATCAGAGAAATGCAAATCAAGACCACAACGAGGTATCATTTCACACCAGTCAGAATGGCTGCGATCCAAAAGTCTACAAGCAATAAATGCTGGAGAGGGTGTGGAGAAAAGGGAACCCTCTTACACTGCTGGTGGGAATGCAAACTAGTACAGCCATTATGGAAAATAGTGTGGAGATTCCTTAAAAAATTGCCAATAGAACTGCGTTATGACCCAGCTATCCCACTGCTGGGCATACACAGCGAGGAAACCAGAATTGAAGGAGACAAATGTACCCCAATGTTCATTGCAGCACTGTTTATAATAGCCAGGACATGGAAGCAACCTAGATGTCCATCAGCAGATGAATGGATAAGAAAGCTGTGGTACATATACACAATGGAGTACTACTCAGCCCTTAAAAAGAATAAATTCGACTCAGTTCTAATGAGATGGATTAAATTGGAGCCGATTATACAGAGTGAAGTAAGCCAGAAAGAAAAACACCAATACAGTATACTGACACATATATATGGAATTTAGAAGATAGTAATGATGACCCTGTATGTGAGACAACAAAAGAGACACAGAGTTATAGAACGGACTTTTGGACTCTGAGGGAGAGAGAGAGGGTGGGATGGTTTGGGAGAATGGCATTGAAACATGTATACTGTCTTGTAAGAAACGAAGCGCCAGTCTATGTTCAATGCAGGATGCAGGATGCATGGGGCTGGTGCACAGGATGATTCAGGGAGATGATGTGGGGTGGGAGGTGGGAGGGGGCTTCGGCATTGGGAGCTTATGTGCATCTGTGGCTGATTCATGTCAATGTATGGCAAAACAAATACAGTATTGTAATTAAAAAAAAAAAAACCACGCTTAAAATGCATTGTACTATTCCATGAGAGAAGATGTCAAGGGAGAGTATTTGAGTGCTGACTACCATATTTCTTGTTACCCTAATTTGGTGAAAGCTTACAATAGTAAGCTTACTGCCAAGCAAGTAATGTCAAGCAGTCTGTTTCTATAACAAAGTCAAAAAGTTGACTAAATCTAACGTAAAGAAGAGAAAAATATACAAATGTGTTTCTTCTGGCTGATTTGAGGCTTCTATTATCCTACTTCCCAAAGTGGAAAATATAGATTTTACTATAAGGGTCCCATTTCCAGGTTCACAAAAGCATGTTTCCTTCTTTTTCTGATTCATGAACAGATATTTAGGATACATTGTACCATTCTATGAGAAAAGCTGCCAGGGGAAACTGTTCTGTCAGTGGCAGTGTTGAATGTCATAGCTGTTGTTAGTATGATTAGGTGAAACTGTACTATCATTTGATTTCTCAGCAAGAAGTCAGAAGCATCTTTTTATTTCAAAAGAATAAAAATCATGACCAAAGTTGTTGCAATGAAAAAAAAGAAAACGAACCACTGTGGATTTCTGGCAAGGTTAGGGCTGTGAATATCCAGCTTTCACTGAGGGTAAACACTTCTTTCTCATCAGGTTCCATTTCCCAAGTTCACAAAAACATGTTTCGTAGCAGTTTCATATCTGTGAAAGAAACTCCTCAGAATCACAGTGCCATGCCATGAGAAGTATGTCAGGGGAGATTTTTCTATGATTATTAACTATCATATAGGTTGATATTCTAATTAGGTGAAGGAGAAAAGGAAAGATATAAGCATCTGAATGCAGAGTTCCAAAGAACTTATCTCTATAAGAAGCCTTCTTTAGCAATCAATGCAAAGAAATAGAAGAAAACAACAGAATGGGAAAGACTAGAGATCTCTTCAAGAAAGTTAGAGATACCAAGGGAACATTTCATGCAAAGATGGGCTCGATAAAGGACAGAAATGGTATTAGCATAACAGAAGCAGAAGATATTAAGAAGAGGTGGCAAGAATACATGGAAAAACTGTACGAAAAAAGGTCTTCACAACCCAGATAATCATGATGATGTGATCACTAACCTAGAGCGAGACATCTTGGAATGTGAAGTCAAGTGGGCCTTAGAAAGCATCCCTATGAACAAACCTAGTGGAGGTGATGGAATTCCAGTGGAGCTGTTTCAAATCCTGAAAGATGATGCTGTGAAAGTGCTGCACTCAATATGCCAGCAAATGTGGAAAACTCAGCAGTGGCCACAGGACTGGAAAAGGTCAGTATTCATTCTAATCCTGAAGAAAGGCAATGCCAAAGAATGCTCAAACTACCTCACAATTGCACTCATCTCACATGCTAGTAAAGTAATACTAAAATTTCTCCAAGCCAGGCTTCAGCAATACATGAACAATGAACTCCCTGATGTTCAAGTTGGTTTTAGAAAAGGCAGAGGAACCAGAGATCAAATTGCCAACATCCACTGGATCATCAAAAAAGCAAGAGAGTTCCAGAAAAGTATCTATTTCTGCAGTATTTTTTTAAATTAAATTAATTTATTTCTTAAATTACAATACTGTATTTGTTTTGCCATACATTGACACGAATCAGCCATAGGTGAAGACAATCGCCCAATGCCAAAGCCCCCTTCGACCTCCCACCCCACATCCTCTACCTGAATCATCCTGTGCATCAGCCCCATGCATCCTGCATCCT
Organism: Nanger dama; assembly: GCA_917880005.1. Taxonomy (NCBI): domain Eukaryota; kingdom Metazoa; phylum Chordata; class Mammalia; order Artiodactyla; family Bovidae; genus Nanger; species Nanger dama. The sequence continues at coordinate 593,062 of CAKJTW010000044.1, read as the reverse complement.
ACACCAAACATAGATTAGCGCTTCGTTTCTTACAGGAAAATACACATGCTTCACTGCCATTCTGCCAAATCATCCCACCCTTTCCCTCTCCCTCAGAGTCCAAACGTCCACTCTATACCTCTGTGTCTCTTGCTGACTCAGATATAGGGTCATCATTACTGTCTTCTAAATTCCATATATATGTGTCAGTATACTGTATTGGTGTTTTTCTTTCTGGCTTACTTCACTCTGTATAATCAGTTCCAATTTCATCCATCTCATTAGAACTGAGTCAAATTTATTCTTTTTAAGGGCTGAGTAGTATTCCATACTGTATATGAACCACAGCTTTCTTATCCATTCATCTGCTGATGGACATCTAGGTTGCTTCCATGTCCTGGCTATTATAAACAGCGCTGCAATGAACATTGGGGTACATGTGTCTCTTTCAATTCTGGTTTCCTCAGTGTGTATGCCCAGCAGTGGGATTGCTGGGTCATAAGGCAGTTCTATTTGCAATTTTTTAAGGAATCTCCACACTGTTTTCCATAATGGCTGTACTAGTTTGCATTCCCACCAGCAGTGTAAGAGGGTTCCCTTTTCTCCACACCCTCTCCAGCATTTATTGCTTGTAGACTTTCGGATCACAGCCATTCTGACAGGTGTGAAATGATACCTCATTGTGGTCTTGATTTTCATTTCTCTGATAATGAGTGATGTTGAGCATCTTTTCATGTGTTTGTTAGCCATCCGTATGTCTTCTTTGGAGAAATGCCTATTTAGTTCTTTGGCCCATTTTTTTATTGGATCATTTATTTTTCTGGAGTTGAGCTGCATAAGTTGCTTATATATCTTTGAGATTAGTTGTTTGTCATTTGTTTCATTTGCCATTGTTTTCTCCCATTCAGAAGGCTGTCTTTTCACCCTGCTTATAGTTTCCTTTGTTGTGCAGAAGCTTTTAATTTTAATTAGATCCCATTTGTTTATCTTTGCTTTTATTTCCAGTATACTGGGAGATGGATCATAGAGGATCCTGCTGTGATTTATGTTGGAGAGTGTTTTGCCTATGTTCTCCTCTAGGAGTTTTATAGTTTCTGGTATTACATTTAGATCTTTAATCCACTTTGAGTTTATTTTTGTGTATGGTGTTAGAGAGGGGTCTAATTTCATTCTTTTACAAGTGGTTGACCAGTTTTCCCAGCACCACCTGTTAAAGAGACTGTCTTTACTCCATTGTATATTCTTGCCTCCTTTGTCGAAGATAAGGTGTCCTTAGGTATGTGGGTTAATCTCAGGGCTTTCGATTTTGTTCCATTGATCTATATTTCTGTCTTTGTGCCAGTACCATGCTGTCTTAATGACTGTGGCTTTGTAGTAAAGCCTGAAGTCAGGCAAGTTGATTCCTCCAGTTCCATTTTTCTTTCTCAAGATTGCTTTGGCTATTCGAGGTTTTTTGTATTTCCATACAAATCTTGAGATTATTTGATCTAGTTCTGAGAAAAATACTGCTGGTAGCTTGATGGGAATTGCATTGAATCTGTAGATTGCTTTGGGTAGTATACTCATTTTCACTATATTGATTCTTCCAACCCATGAGCATGGTATATTCCTCCATCTATTAGTGTCTTCTTTGATTTGTATCATCAGTGTTTTATAGTTTTCGATATATAGGTCTTTAGTTTCTTTAGGTAGGAATATTCCTAAGTATTTTATTCTTTTCGTTGCAATGGTGAATGGAATTGTTTCCTTGACTTCTTTTTCTACTTTCTCGTTATTAGTGTATAGGAATGCAAGGGATTTCTGAGTGTTGATTTTATATCCTGCAACTTTACTATATTCACTGATTAGTCTAGTAGTTTTCTGGTCGAGTCTTTAGGATTATCTATGTAGAGGATCATGTCATCTGCAAACAGTGAGAGTTTTACTTCTTCTTTTCCAATTTGGATTCCTTGTATTTCTTTTTCTGCTCTGATTGCTGTGGCCAAAACTTCCAGTACGATGTTGAAGAGTAGTGGTGAAAGTGGACACCCTTGTCTTGTTCCTGACTTTAGGGGAAATGGTTTCAATTTTTCGCCATTGAGGATAATGTGAGCTGTGAGTTTGTCATATATAGCTTTTATTTTTTTTCTTTTTCTTTTTTTAAAATTAAATTTATTTTTTTAATTACAATACTGTATTTGTTTTGCCATACATTGACACGAATCAGCCATAGGTGAACAAAATCTCCCAATGCCGAATCCCCCTCCCACCTCCCACTCCAAATCCTCTACTTGAATCATCCTGTGCATCAGCCCCATGCCTCCTGCATCCTACATTGAACATAGATTAGCGTTTCTTTCCTTACAGGAAAATATACATGTTTCATTGCCATTCTCCCAAACCATCCCACCCTTTCCCACTCCCTCAGAGTCCAAAAGTCCACTCTATACCTCTGTGTCTCTTGTTGTCTCACATATAGGGTCATCATTACTGTCTTCTAAATTCCATATATATGTGTCAGTATACTGTATTGGTGTTTTTCTTTCTGGCTTACTTCACTCTGTATAATCAGTTCCGATTCCATCCATCTCATTAGAACTGAGTCAAATTTATTCTTTTTAAGGGCTGAGTAGTATTCCATACTGTATATGAACCACAGCTTTCTTATCCATTCATCTGCTGATGGACATCTAGGTTGCTTCCATGACCTGGCTATTATAAACAGCGCTGCAATGAACATTGGGGTACACGTGTCTCTTTCAATTCTGGTTTCCTCAGTATGTATGCCCAGCAGTGGGATTGCTGGGTCATAAGGCAGTTCTATTTGCAATTTTTTAAGGAATCTCCACACTGTTTTCCATAATGACTGTACTAGTTTGCATTCCCACCAGCAGTGTAAGAGGGTTCCCTTTTCTCCACACCCTCTCCAGCATTTTTTGCTTGTAGACTTTCGGATCGCAGCCATTCTGACTGGTGTGAAATGATACCTCATTGTGGTCTTGATTTGCATTTCTCTGATAATGAGTGATGTTGAGCATCTTTTCATGTGTTTGTTAGCCATCCGTATGTCTTCTTTGGAGAAATGCCTATTTAGTTCTTTGGCCCATTTTTTTATTGGATCATTTATTTTTCTGGAGTTGAGCTGCATAAGTTACTTATATATATTTGAGATTAATTGTTTGTCAGTTGTTTCATTTGGTATTGTTTTCTCCCATTCAGAAGGCTGTCTTTTCACCTTGCTTATAGTTTCCTTTGTTGTGCAGAAGCTTTTAATTTTAATTAGATCCCATTTGTTTATCTTTGCTTTTATTTCCAATATACTGGGAGTTGGATCATAGAGGATCCTGCTGTGATTTATGTCAGAGAGTGTTTTGCCTATGTTCTCCTCTAGGAGTTTTATAGTTTCTGGTCTTACATTTAGATCTTTAATCCATTTTGAGTTTATTTTTGTGTATGGTGTAAGAGAGCGGTCTAGTTTCATTCTTTTACAAGTGGTTGACCAGTTTTCCCAGCACCATCTGTTAAAGAGACCTTCTTTACTCCATTGTATATTCTTGCCTCCTTTGTCGAAGATAAGGTGTCCATAGGTATGTGGGTTAATCTCAGGGCTTTCGATTTTGTTCCATTGATCTATATTTCTGTCTTTGTGCCAGTACCATACCGTCTTAATGACTGTGGCTTTGTAGTAGAGCCTGAAGTCAGGCAAGTTGATTCCTCCAGTTCCATTTTTCTTTCTCAAGATTGCTTTGGCTATTCGAGGTTTTTTGTATTTCCATACAAATCTTGAGATTATTTGATCTAGTTCTGAGAAAAATACTGCTGGTAGCTTGATGGGAATTGCATTGAAGCTGTAGATTGCTTTGGGTAGTATACTCATTTTCACTATATTGATTCTTCCAAGCCATGAGCATGGTATATTCCTCCATTTATTAGTGTCCTCTTTGATTTCTTTCATCAGTGTTTTATAGTTTTCGATATATAGGTCTTTAGTTTCTTTAGGTAGGAATATTCCTAAGTATTTTATTCTTTTCGTTGCAATAGTGAATGGAATTGTTTCCTTGACTTCTTTTTCTACTTTCTCGTTATTAGTGTATAGGAATGCAAGGGATTTCTGAGTGTTGATTTTATATCCTGCAACTTTACTATATTCACTGATTAGCTCTAGTAGTTTTCTGGTCGAGTCTTTAGGATTTTCTATGTAGAGGATCATGTCTGCAAACAGTGAGAGTTTTACTTCTTCTTTTCCAATTTGGATTCCTTGTATTTCTTTTTCTGCTCTGATTGCTGTGGCCAAAACTTCCAGTACGATGTTGAAGAGTAGTGGTGAAAGTGGACACCCTTGTCTTGTTCCTGACTTTAGGGGAATGGTTTCAATTTTTCGCCATTGAGGATAATGTGAGCTGTGGGTTTGTCATATATAGCTTTTATTATGTTGAGGTATGTTCCTTCCAGTCCTGCTTTCTGGAGAGTTTTTATCATAAATGGATGCTGAATTTTGTCAAAGCCTTTTTCTGCATCTATTGAGATAAGCATATGATTTTTATTTCTCAATTTGTTAATGTGATGAATTACATTGATTGACTTGCGGATATTGAAGAATCCTTGAATCCCTGGGATAAAGCCCACTTGGTCATGGTGTATGATCTTTTTAATGTGTTGCTGGATTCTGATTGCTAGGATTTTGTTGAGGATTTTTGCATCTATGTTCATCAGTGATATTGGCCTGTAGTTTTCTTTTTTGTGGTGTCTTTGTCAGGTTTTGGTATTAGGGTGATGGAGGCCTCATAGAATGAGTTTGGAAGTTTACCTTCCTCTGCAATTTTCTGGAAGAGTATCAGTAAGATAGGTGTTAGCTCTTCTCGGAATTTTTGGTAGAATTCAGCTGTGAAGCCGTCTGGACCTGGGCTTTTGTTTGCTGGAAGATTTCTGATTACAGTTTCAATTTCCGTGCTTGTGATGGGTCTGTTAAGATTTTCTATTTCTTCCTGGTTCAGTTTTGAAAATTGTACTTTTCTAAGAATTTGTCCATTTCTTCCAAGTTGTCCATTTTATTGGCATATAATTGCTGATAGTAGTCTCTTATGATTCTTTGTATTTCTGAATTGTCTGTCGTGATCTCTCCATTTTCATTTCTAATTTTGTTGATCTGATTTTTTTCTCTTTGTTTCTTGATGAGTCTGGCTAATGGTTTGTCAATTTTATTTATCCTTTCAAAGAACCAGCTTTTGTTTTGTTGATTTTTGCTATGGTCTCTTTTGTTTCTTTTGCATTTATTTCTGCCCTAATTTTTAGGATTTCTTTCCTTCTACTTACTCTGGGGTTCTCTATTTCTTCCTTTTCTAGTTGCTTTAGGTGTAGAGTTAGGTTATTTATTTGACTTTTTTCTTGTTTCTTGAGGTATGCCTGTATTGCTATGAACTTTCCTCTTAGGACTGCTTTTATAGTGTCCCAAAGGTTCTGTGTAGTTGTGTTTTCATTTTCATTTGTTTCGATGCATATTTTGATTTCTTTTTTGATTTCTTCTGTGATTTGTTGATTATTCAGTAGGGTGTTGTTCAGCCTCCAAATGTTGGAATTTTTAATAGTTTTTCTCCTATAATTGAGATCTAACCTTAGTGCATTATGGTCAGAGAAGATGCTTGGAATAATTTCAATTTTTTTGAATTTATCAAGGTTAGATTTATGACCCAGAATGTGATCTATTCTGGAGAAGGTTCCGTGTGCACTAGAGTAAAAGGTGAAATTCATTGTTTTGGAGTGAAATGTCCTATAGATATCAATTAGGTCTAACTGGTCTATTGTATCATTTAACGTTTATGTTTCTTTGTTAATTTTCTGTTTAGTTGATCTGTGCATAGGTGTGAGTGGGGTATTAAAGTCTCCCACTATTATTGTGTTATTATTAATTTCCCCTTTCATGCTTGTTAGCAATTGTCTTACATATTGCGGTGCTCCTATGTTGGGTGTATATATATTTATAATTGTTATATCTTCTTCTTGGATCGATCCTTTAATCATTATGTAGTGGCCTTCTTTGTCTCTTTTCACAGCCTTTGTTTTAAAGTCTATTTTATCGGATATGAGTATTGCTACTCCTGCTTTCTTTTGGTCTTTATTTGCATGGAATATCTTTTTCCAGCCCTTCACTTTTAGTCTGTATGTGTCCGTTGTTTTGAGGTGGGTCTCTTGTAGGCAGCATATATAGGGGTCTTGTTTTTGTATCCATTCAGCCAGTCTTTGCCTTTTGGTTGGGGCATTCAACCCATTTACATTTAAGGTAATTATTGATAAGTATGCTCCTGTTGCCATTTACTTTATTGTTTTGGGTTCGAGTTTATACGTCCTTTTTTGTGTTTCCTTTCTAAAGTCTATCCTTTAGTATTTGTTGGAGAGCTGGTTTGGTGGTGCTGAATTCTCTCAGCTTTTGCTTGTCTGGAAAGCTTTTGATTTCTCCTTCATATTTGAATGAGATCCTTGCTGGGTACAGTAGTCTTGGCTGAAGGTTATTATCTTTCATCACTTTAAGTATGTCTTGCCATTCCCTCCTGGCCTGAAGAGTTTCTATTGAAAGATCTGCAGTTATTCTTATGGGGATACCCTTGTGTGTTATTTGTTGTTTTTCCCTTGCTGCTTTTAGTAATTGTTCTTTGTGTTTGGTCTTTGTTAGTTTGATTAAAATATGTCTTGGGGTGTTTCGCCTTGGGTTTATCCTGTTTGGCACTCTCTGGGTTTCTTGGACTTGGGTGATTATTTCCTTCCCCATTTTAGGGAAGTTTTCAACTATTATCTCCTCAAGTATTTTCTCATGGTCTTTCTTTTGTCTTCTTCTTCTGGGACTCCTATAATTTGAATGTTGGAGCGTTTCATATTGTCTTGGAGGTCTCTGAGGTTGTCCTCATTTCTTTTAATTCGTCTTTCTTTTTCCCTCGCTGATTCATTTATTTCTACCATTCTATCTTCTATTTCACTAATCCTATCTTCTGCCTCCGATATTCTACTATTTGTAGCCTCCAGAGTGTTTCTGATCTCATTTATTGCATTATTCATTATATGTTGACTCTTTTTTATTTCTTCTAGGTCCTTGTTAAACCTTTCTTGCATCTTCTCAATCCTTGACCCCAGGCTATTTATCTATGATTCCATTTTGATTTCAAGATTTTGGATCATTTTCACTATCATTATCCGGAATTCTTTCTCAGGTAGATTCCCTATCTCTTCCTCTTTTGTTTGGTTTGGTGGGCATGTCTCCTGTTCCTTTACCTGCTGGGAATTCCTCTGTCTCTTCATCCTGGTTATATTGCTGCGTTTGGGGTGGCTTTTCTATATTCTGGGAATTTGTGGAGTTCTCTTTATTATAGAGTTTCCTCTCTGTGTTTGGTGTTATATCACTGGTTTGTCAAAGTTTCTTGATCAGGGAGGCTTGTGTTGGAATTCTGGTGGGTGGATCTGGATTTCCTCTCTCTGGAGTGTTGTGATGTGTGAAGTAATGGGTTATGAGACGTCAATGGTTTTGGAGTATTTTGAGTTGCCTATGTATTGAAGCTCAGGGGCTTGTTCTTGTGTTGCTGGAGAATATGCGTGGTATGTCTTGCTCTGGAGCTTGTTGGCCCTTGGGCAGTGCTCAGTTTTAGTATAGGTATGAAGGCGTTTGATGAGCTCTAATTGGATAATGTTCCCTGTGTTCAGGAATTCTTTGTTGATCACAGGATTTGGAATTATGCCTCCTGATTCTGGTTTTCGGATTTATTTTTAGAATAGCCTCATGATTTCTCCATCTATTCAGCACTAATGTTAAAACATCTAGGTTAATGATGATAGGTTTCTCCACCTTGAGGGTCGTCCCTAGAGGATAGGTGGGTTACTTGGAGGAGAGAAGAGGGAGGGAGTAGTTAGAGGTGAGTGGAATGGGATGAGGTGGAATCAAAAGAGGGAAAAGGAAGTTAGCCCGTAGCCACTTTCTTGTGTGTGCTCCGAAGTCTGGACCACTCAGAGGTGGTCACAGAGTTATACTTGGAAGAGGAGAGGAAGGAAGTAGATAGAGGTGGTCAGGAGGATAAAAGAGGGAAATGGGAAGGAGGGATACAGATCCGGTCAGTGACCAGTTCCCTTAGAGTTCTCCTCCTTCTGGAACGCTCAGAGGTTCATAGAGTTGGGTAGAGAGGGGGAGGGGGGAGGGGAGGAGACAAAAGCCACCTGGTGGGGAAATAGAGATTCCAGATGTGGAGAGAGTGGTTAAGCCAGTAGTCTTGCACTCATGTAAAACTGGGTACTGAGGATTAGGTTTTTAAAAGTACAAAATTGGCAACAAATACCAAAATGCCAAGATTAAAAACTGGAGTATAGATTGGATTTTCAAAGATAGATTATTGAAGAGAAGAAGAATGAGGAGAGAGGCATTTTAAAAAAAAATAGAGAAAAAGAAAAAAAAAAAAGTAAAATATAATAAAAGATTCCAGAATTATTAAAAGACAACTTCCTTCACCATTAAGACTACATACGGCATTTGCTTAAATGATAGGGTTTTTTTTTTTTAAGTAATATTAGGTTCTAAAAATAATAACTAGAAATATAGAAGACTTAAAATTTAAGGAAGTTTAGGGGAAAAAAGGATGAAAAAGAAAAGGATAAACAAATTTAAAAAGGAAAAAAATAATTTTTAAAGAAAGAAAAAAAATTCTTAAAAAAAAATCACGCTTCCACATCACCCCCCCAAAAAAAATTTTTTTTGATCATAAAAGAAGAGACGGCGTATCTGTCGCTTTCTCTGTCGTTGAGGACTGTGTGGGGTCGCTACCAAGGCAGTTCCCTCTGTTTGCCTTCCTCTGTTTGCTGGTCTCTTCCGTGTCTGATTTCTGTCTTGCCACAGGGAGGGTGGTGGTGAGCTCTGCACTGGGCTTGCCCCTTCCCAATCCGTGGGATAACCGTGTGGGGCCTGGCCTATGTTTCATGCAATTCCCTGGTTTTAGCCGCTCAGGATTGGCGCTCAGGAAGTCCCCTCCGGGTGCCGGGTTTGGTCCCAAGTCCGAGTGGCTAGGGAGTTTGGCGCGGACTATTGTTGCATCTTCTGGGCTTTGCGGATCGCTCAATTTTCTGGGATCTCCACCGGGGCTCTTTTTCAGGCAGATGATGACCACTCAGATACCCCCCAGAAGTCTCATCAAAGAGGCCCGCTTGCAATTTGGTAGGTAATGACTCTCTTGAGCTGTGACTGCCCTCTTCCAGCGCTTCAGGCTCTGGCTGCCTGTCGCCGGTGGGGGATGGTCTGCAGCCGGCTATTTCCGATCCGTCCTTTGTTCTGTGCGCGGGCCTGTCAGTGCCTTATGTTCGGGCGTTTCGCATGTTAGTTATCCCCCAGTCTCGTTTGCTAGTCTGGGATAATTCGTTCTATCCACGCGGGACCCGATTCTGGCCCCGTTACGCCCCGATTCTCGAGAAAAGCCCTGCAGCCTATGTCTCCCGTGGCCCAATTCTTAGAGAGCACTGTCGCGGGCGCGCTCCTCCCTTCCCAACCCCCACTGCTGTCAGACGCAGGCGTTTGCGCTGCTTATCCGCTGGGGGTTATACTGTTGAATTCGTAATCTGTTGGTTTTAATTATTTATTTATTCTTCCTTCTTGTTATGTTGCCCTCTCTGCTTCCAGGGCTCGCCCCATGCACAGCTGTGAGAAAGTTCCCCAATTTTAGGGAACCTCTCTCTTTAAGAGTCCCTTCCTGGGACGGGATTCCCTTCCCGTGCTGGGGTTCCCTCCCTACCTCCTTTGTCGCTCTCTTAGTTCTTTAAAATAAAATAAAATAAAATAAAATAAAATAAAAATTCCTACCAGGTTTTGAAGCCAATGATCTGCTTTGCTAGATGCCTGATGTCCTCTGCCAGCAGTCAGAAGTTATTTTGTGGAATTTGCTCAGCGTTGAAATGTTCTTTTGATGAGATAGAGAGGGAGAAAGTGTTCTCCCCATCCTATTCCTCCGCCATCTTTTTCTCTTCCCTATTTCTGCTTTATTGACTATGCCAAAGCCTTTGACTGTGTGGATCACAATCAAATGTGGAAAATTCTTCAAGAGATGGGAATACCAGACCACCTGACCCGCTTCTTGAGAAATCTGTATGCAGGTCAGGAAGCAACAGTTAGAACTGGACATGGAACAACAGACTGGTTCCAAATAGGAAAAGGAGTACGTCAAGGCTGTAGTATATTGTCAGCTTGCTTATTTAACTTCTATGCAGAGTATATCATGCCAAACGCTGGACTGGAAGAAACACAAGTGGAAATCAAGATTGCCGGGAGAAATACCAATAACCTCAGATATGCAGATGACATGACCCTTATGGCAGAAAGTAAAGAGCTAAAAAGCTTCTTGATGAAAGTGAAAGAGGAAAGTGAAAAAGTTGGCTTAAAGCTCAACATTCAGAAAATGAAGATCATGGCATTCAGTCCGATCACTTCATGGGAAATAGATGGGGAAAGAGTAGAAACAGTGTCAGACTTTATTTTTGGGAGGCTCCAAAATCACTGCAGATGGTGACTGCAGCCATGAAATTAGAAGATGCTTACTCCTTGGAAGAAATGTAATGACCAACCTAGATAGTATATTCAAAAGCAGAGACATTACTTTGCCGACTAAGGTCCATCTAGTCAAGGGTATGGTGTTTCCAGTGGTCATGTATGGATATGAGATTTGAACTGCGAAGAAGGCTAAGCACCGAAGAATTGATGCTTTTGAACGGTGGTGTTGGAGAAGATTCTTGAGAGTCCCTTGGACTGTAAGGAGATCCAACCAGTCCATTGTGAAGGAGACCAACCCTGGGATTTCTTTGGAAGGAATGATGCTAAAGCTGAAACTCCCGTACTTTGGCCACCTCATGAGAAGAGTTGACTCACTGGAAAATACTCTGATTCTGGGAGGGATTGGGGCTGGAGGAGAAGGGGATGACCGAGGATGAGATGGCTGGATGGCATCACGGACTCGATGGACGTGAGTCTGAGTGAACTCTGGGAGATGGTGATGAATAGGGAGGCCTGGCTTGCTGCGATTCATGGGGTCACAAAGAGTTGGACACGACTGAGAGACTAAACTGAACTGTACTGTCAGATGTCTTCCCAGAAAGAAGCAGCAACCAGCCTGTTTCTTTCAGGAAACTCAAAAGAGACCAAATCTGTTGTTGTACAGAGTTAAAACTTAAATCCGTGTGTCTTTCTGGCAGATTTGAGGTTGCAATTATTGAGCTTCCACTGGTGAAAAATACTGCTTTTACCAAAAGGGCCCAGTTTCCAGTTTCACTAAGGCATATTTCCTGGCTGTTTTGAGAGTAGTGTAAAGCTACACTTAGGACACACAGTACCATTCCATGAGAAAGATGTCACAGGAAATCGCTTTTCAATATTGATTGTCTTACATGCTGTTACCATCATTAGGTGAAAAGGTACTGTCCCTAACTCCCTAGAAAGAAGTTGCAAACAACTTGTTTCTTTGAGAATATTTTAAAAGTTGACCAAAGCTGCTGTTGTAATGACAAGAAAAATGAACATGTGGGCTTTTTGGGGGCAGGTTTGTGGTTGCAGTTATCCAGCTTTCATTGGTAAAAACAGCTTTTACAATAAGGTTCCTATTCCCAGATTCACAAAGCAGGTTTCTTGGCTGTTTAAGAGTTCTGTAAAGACAGACCTTGGAAACACTGTAGCATTCCTTGAGAGAAGAGGTCAAAGGGGAGTGTTTTGTGAGGGCTGACTGCCATACTTATTGTTACACTTATTAGGTGTAAGAGTACTGTCAGATGACTTTCCTCCAAGAAGTCAGAAACATCCATTTTATTTCAGAAAATTCAAAATCATAACCAAAGTTCTTGTAATGAAAAAAAAATTGAACAAGTGTGTTTTTCTGGCAAGTTTGAGGTTGCAACTATTCAACTTTTACTGCAGGAATGTACTTCTTTCACTATTAGTCCCCAATTCCCAGGTTCACAAAAACATGCTTCTGTGCAGTTTCATAGTTGTATAAGGACACTCCTAGGACACACTGTACAATTTCAGTGAAAACAGAGGTCAAAGGATGGTATACTTTGAGTGATGACTGCCATATCTTGAAAGATACCTGCTGCAGGCCATGTGCTATGCCAAGATTCATGACCTCCAGAGGATAGGATTCTAACTGGGCCTAGAGACCAGGCTTGACCACTGGAGCTTTTTGTTTAACAAAAGTTTACTAAAATATAAGAGTGATAAAGAAAGCTTCTGACATACACATTAGAAGGGGGAAGAAATAATGCCCCCTTGCTAGTTTTTGAAATGCATTTTATCTCTCTTAGTAAGCTGCTAATCAGATAAGAGAGACACCTCAAGGCTGAGGGAGTTTCACCAGGCCCCTCTCCCACAATATGCATTTTTGAGATAGAATGGCACAAGGTGTGTCCTGCCTACCCATAAAACAATTGACATGAATGCTGGTTTGTTGAACTATTATCAGCCCAAAGTTTGAGACAAAAAAAAAAAAAAAGGTTAGTCTTAGGCAGAATTGGTTCAGTCAACAGAGAAGAAAAAAAAAAAAATCTGCCACTTGCAGTGTGTTTCCTCCTGCTGCTTGGGACGTGTGACCTCCCTACGGAGGCTGTTAACATTCTCATCCCCATCCTCTTTCTTTTAGAAGAATTATGTTGCCATGGAAAGGGGGCAGCATTATCATTCCATAATTTCTTCAGAGCTGTTTAAGAAGCATCATCCTGAAATTCTTGAGGCAACATTCTAACCTTCATATTGAGAGTCTCTGATCCAGGGGCCCAAGTAATAGTTGGAGGAGACTGTGGCACTCCTAGGAGCCTGAACCACCATTTGTATCTTAAAAGCCTTCTTGTGGCTAGAAACAAATCTGGCTACACAGTTACAAATGTACGGAGTAAACAGCAAAACAGAACAATCAGCAAAATTAAGATACATTATGTACATAGTTAAGGTACAAAGTATTACACCAGTCCATTTTAGGATTGTTAGATGTCATCAAATTAAGGAGAGGCATCACATATGATTGTTGTTGGCCAAGGTAATCTCAAACTTGGAGAAAGTCCTCTCCTTGAAGTGGAGACGCCCACCAATTGCCTGAGTCCTTCAAAAATACATCTAACAAAATGACTCTGATCCTATCTTCCTTAAACATGTTATAGTCACAATCTGGTTCTATAGCTGGAACCACCTTACTCCCATTGAGGAGAGTGGCTATCCCATCCTCCCCCTTTCTGTTGATTAACTACCAAGCCATTTATCTCCATAGGCAATAGTTTGCCTCAAACTCCAGTCTTTGAGTCAAGAGTTAGCATCTGCCTCAGGATATACATAACATCCTTCCAAGTAAGGTCATAAAGCTAGGTTAAAGGCTCTAATATATTTTTCTGGGTCCTCCAAATAGTATCTCAGATTTTTCCGATTGCTTTTATTTTTTTGATAAGAAAAAGTTTATTAACTCTCATTGGTTGATTATTTTACCCAGTGGGTGCTTCATGGAGAGGCAACAGCTTGTGTTCCTCAACTTCTCTGCTGCCCTTTGCATATGATCCGAGGTCTAGATCAGATAAACCTGCTTTTCCTTATCTCTTTATCTCCTGTCCTCCATCTCATCCTGTATTTCACCCTTACTTTTACTGTCTGAGCTTTCCTTACTTTGATTGTCTGAGTTTTGATTGAAACCAGAGTAGCCTGAAGTCGTACTGAGACAGAAGTTGGAACTTCTACTAATACTGGGGCAGTTTGAATTTCAGTGTGAGCTTCTCCTGAGACCAAGTCACCCTTCCCTTGACGGGTGCAATGACTTTCAGATTGCTCAGTTAAGGCCCCGGGTATGGGGGCTAAGTAGGACAGGAGGGAGCTGAAGGTTTCACAATCACATCTATACCTTTAGGGCATAAGTCTGGCATGTCTTGCAGAGAGAAAAACAGGTAACACATATGCTACTTCCACCCATTTCCCTTGTTTTCTACAGAATCAGTCTAATTATAAGACAGTATTATAATTAAGAGAACCCCTAACAGGCCACTGTTCTCCATCCTCCAAAGGATAGCATGGATGTGCAGTATCACATAGGAAGATTAGGCATGTCTTCTTTAAGTTCTGGGGATTGAGTCTATCCCAATTATTTTAGGATGAGTTCAAAGAAGTGAGGTTGGGATTGTTAGCTCCCACCAGTAAGAGAGAAAAAGCAGTGTCTGGGACCCTTTTCTACCAGAGGCACTCTCCCTGCTCTATATGAGGGTGGTGAAAGGCTTTCCACCTAGGCTTCCTTCCTGGGCTGGAATTAGGCTGTTCCTTTCTACTGCAAGGTGTCCTACTACCATCTCTCCCTGTTCTACAACTGAGGTGGGGTGGAGATGCAACAGGGGTAGACCTGGTGGGATCCCAGATTGTAGTCCAGTTCTTCACCATTAAACCCTTGCCTGATTTCTGCTCCTCCTCTGATGCCACCTGAGGTGCAACAGAGTAGCCTTCTGGAATGCCTCTCAGGCTAAGAATGCTAGGGAAAACATTCATCACCTGCATGCCTATGCGTAGTCCTGAGTATATTCTTGACTGCAATCAGTTCAGTTTCAGTTCAGTCCAGTCACTCAGTCGTGTCTGACTCCTTGCGACACCATGAATTGCAGCATGCCAGACCTCCCTGTTCATCACCATCTCTCAGAGTTCACTCAGACTCATGTCCATCGAGTCCGTGGTGCCATCCAGCCATCTCATCCTCGGTCATCCTCTTCTCCTCCTGCCCTCAATCCCTCCAAGAATCAGAGTCTTTCCCAGTGAGTCAACTCTTCTCATGAGGTGGCCAAAGTACTGGAGTTTCAGCTTTAGCATCATTCCTTTCAAAGAAATCCCAGGGTTGATCTCCTTCAGAATGGACTGGTTGGATCTCCTTGCAGTCCAAGGGACTCTCAAGAATCTTCTCCAACACCACTGTTCAAAAGCATCAGTTCTTCGGTGCTTAGCCTTCTTCACAGTCCAAATCTCACATCCATACATGACTGCAGGAAAAACCATAGCCTTGACTAGATGGACCTTAGTCGGCAAAGTAATATCTCTGCTTTTGAATATACTATCTAGGTTGGTCATTACTTTTCTTCTAAGGAGTAAGCGTCTTCTAATTTCATGGCTGCAGTCACCATCTGAAGTGATTTTGGAGCCCCGAAAATGAATTGTGACACTGTTTCCACTGTTTCCCCATCTATTTCCCATGAAGTGATCGGACCAAATGCCATGATCTTCGTTTTCTGAATGTTGAGCTTTAAGCCATCTTTTTCACTCTCCTATTTCACCTTCATCAAGAGGCTTTTAGTTCTTCTTCTCTTTATGCCATAAAGGTGGTATCATCTGCATATCTGAGGTTATTGGTATTTCTCCCGGCAATCTTGATTTCCACTTGTGTTTCTTCCAGTCCAGCGTTTCTCATGATATACTCTGCATAGAAGATAATAAGCAGGGTGACAATATACAGCCTTGATGTACTCCTTTTTCTATTTGGAACCAGTCTGTTGTTCCATGTCCAGTTCTAACTGTTGCTTCCTGACCTGCATACAGATTTCTCAAGAAGCGGGTCAGGTGGTCTGGTATTCCCATCTCTTGAAGAATTTTCCACAGTTGATTGTGATCCACACAGTTAAAGGCTTTGGCATAGTCAATAAAACAGAAATAGATGTTTTTCTGGAACTCTCTTGCTTTTTTGATGATCCAGCAGATGTTGGCAATTTGATCTCTGGCTCCTCTGCCTTTTCTCAAATCAGCTTGAACATCAGGAAGATCATGGTTCATGTATTGCTGAAGCCTGGCTTGAAGAATTTTTAGTATTACTTTACTAGCATGTGAGATGAGTGCAATTGTGAGGTAGTTTGAGCATTCTTTGGCATTGCCTTTCTTTGGGATTAGAATGAAAACTGACCTTTTCCAGTCCTGTGGCCACTGCTGAGTTTTCCACATTTGCTGGCATATTGAGTGCAGCACTTTCACAGCATCATCTTTCAGGATTTGAAACAGTTCCACTGGAATTCCATCACCTCCACTAGGTTTGTTCATAGGGATGCTTTCTAAGGCCCACTTGACTTCACATTCCAAGATGTCTGGCTCTAGGTTAGCGATCACATCATCATGATTATCTGGGTTGTGAAGATCTTTTTGTACAGTTCTTCCATGTATTCTTGCCACCTCTTCTTAATATCTTCTGCTTCTGTTATGTCCATATATTTTCTGCCCTTTATCGAGCCCATCTTTACATGAAATGTTCCCTTGGTATCTCTAACTTTCTTGAAGAGATCTCTAGTCTTTCCCATTCTGTTGTTTTCCTCTATTTCTTTGCATTGATCTCTGAAGAAGGGTTTCTTATCTCTTGTTGCTATTCTTTGGAACTCTGCATTCAGATGCTTATATCTTTCCTTTTGTCCTTTGCTTTTCACCTCTCTTCTTTTCACAGCTATTTGTAAGGCCTCCCCAGACAGCCGTTTAAAGCCCAAGATGTCCCTTCTGGTTGTCACCACACCAGTATATGTGATAGCAAAAGAGGTGGTGAAGGGCTGATCAGCGAGGAAAAAGTGTTATTTTCCTTGAATAATTAGGACCAATCCTTCAAAAGCCACTGGAGAGCTTTCTCTGATCTGTTAAGAGCTACCATTGCCAAAGGAAGAGCTACCATTGCACTTCCAATCTGATCAGATCCTGGGATTCCTGATCTGTGTCCACAAAACCTCATGGTCACCAGCAGTGCTCCTTTCCACGTAGATCAGAGGCACAGTAGTGACAGAGAGTTTCAGGTAGCTGGTCCCAGAGCCAGGTAGCTATGAGAGTGACTTTTGGCCTAAAACAAGTTATTGGAGCTAGACCTCCACCTAGCTCCTGAACATGCACTTGTATCCAGTGCCTGATAAAATAACAAACAGCATGGATTTCAAGTACCTTGAAAATTTGTGATCTGACAGGTTAGGTTAGTAGTTTTAACTCCTCAGGCAGATATAAAATGGTCAAAGATACCAGGAAAAGGTGACTGAGAAACGAAAGTTCAGTCCACATGCTTTGCCCATTTCTGGCCACTCCCCTTGCAGGGGCATTGGGTGCATCTTGGAATTGGCAGGTTGTTATAACCCCCTGACAAGACTCACCTTAAGGTTGCCTTCAGTCACTATAAACCATCATGAAACCACAGAGCAGGGCTCAGTGCTTACTTCATGGCCAATTCCACATTTCTTTCATGTTGTTTTTACACACATAGGTATACCACAGAGGTAGAAGTATGTTTACTAGGAGAATGAAGAACTAGAGCTCAAAGCATCTTAACCTTGTCTTGAAGATCCAGGATGACTGCCAAGATGAAAGGTAGCTGCTGCAAGCTATGTGCTACCCCAGGAGTAATGACCTCTGGAGGAGAAGAGTTCAGTCTGGGGCCAAAGACCAGGCTTGACCACTAAAGTTTTTGTGTAACAGAATTTTTTTAAAGTGTAAGAGAGGTAAAGTTTCCTACATAGACATCAGAAGGAGGCAAAAAGTAAGCCTCTTTGCTAGTTTTTGGCAAGACATTTTATGTCTCTGGCGAGTTGCTAATGAGATGAGAGACACTTCAATGCTGAAGGTGTTTCACCCGGTCTCTCTCCCAAAATATGCATTTCTGAGATAAAATGGCACAAGGCTTGTCATCCCCCAATCCTTGGAATGACATAAAACAATTGACATGAATACTGGTTTGTTGAGCCATTATGAGCCCAAGGTTTGAGAAAAGAAAAAAAAAAAGTTAGTCTTAGGCATAGCTGGTTTCATCAACAGAGGAGAGAAAAAAATCTGCCAATGTAGTTTATTTCCTCTGCCTCTTGGGGACCTCTGGCCTCCCTACTGAGACTGTTAACACTCTCAATTTGCTGTTACCCTGGTTAGGTGAAATGGTACTGTCAGGCAAATTTCCAGGAAGAAGTGGTGAATGAAAGAGAGTCATTTCCTAGGCAGGTTGATAAGAAGTCTAGGGGTCCCCAAGGAGGGAGGAGTCTGGAATTCTCAAGGAGGAAGAAAGTGAAGAAGGAAGTAAGATGTTTCCCAGGGAGTTGAATACTAGGTCAGCTTTACTGGGGCGGAAAGCCCCAAAAGTTTAAAGGGAACCATGGATACCAGGTGTGTCACTGCAATGTTTGCTCTGCAACCTAAGAAACAGGATCTAGCTCTAGGAAACAGGGACTCGACGCTAACTGCAAATTGTCACCAATGGTTACATAAACCTTACCTGCCTGCCCACCAATCATGCTCTGCCGAGTAGCCTCCCCCTCCTCCCCTGCACAATAGGATAAAAGGCTCCCAAAGCGGGTGTTTGGGGCTCCCCACCTTCGATTGGCTTGGTGGGGGCCCGGATCCGAAATTGCCAATAAACTGTTTTTCTCTGAACTCCGACTGGTGGTCTCTATTGGCAGCTAGTCTTTCACAGTGAACAGCATATTTCTTTCCAAAAAATAAAAATCATTACCAAACTATTGTTGTAATGTAGAGAAAAATTAACCAGTGTGTTTTTAATGGAAAGATAAAGATTGCAACTATCCAGCCTTCACTGTGGGGAAATATTTATTTTGCCATCAGGTCCCAATTCCCAGGATCACAAAAGAAATATTTCCTTAGGTTTTCAGAGCTTTGTAAAGACACATCTAGGAAACACTGTAGCATTCCATGAGAAAGAGGACAATGAAGAGTGTTCTTTGAGTATTGAATGCTGTGGCACTTGTTACATAGATTAGGTGAAACAGTACTGTCATGTGACTTCCCAGTGAGAAGCGGCAAGCAGCCTGTTTCTTTCAGAATACTCAAAAAGCTTTACCAAAGCTTTTGTTCTAATGAAGTGAAAAATGAATCAGTTTGTTTTTCTGGAAGGCTTGAGACTGAAAATATCCTGCCTCCACAGGTTGAAAATATTGCTTTTAACATAAGCGCTGATTTCCCAAGTTCACACAATCATGTTTCTTGGTTGTTTCAGAGTTGTGTAAAGACACACCTAGGGGACACTGTACCATTCCACGAGAAAATATTTCAGGAGAGGGTGTTCTGTGAGAGCTGAATGACATACATTTGTTACCCTGATTAGGTGAATTTGTACTGACAGGTGACTTCCCAGCAATAAGTGGAAATCAGCCTGTTTCTTTAAAAAAACTAAAAACTGGAAAAAAAAAAACTGTTTGTTTAATGAAGAGAGAAATGAACCAGTGTGTTTTACTGGCAGATTTGAGGCTGCAACTATTCAGCTTTCACAATGGGAACATAATTCTTTGTCATCAGACCTCAGTTCTCAGGTTCACACACAACAAAAAAATCATGTTTTTCAGAATTGTGCAAAGACATGCCTAGGGATACACTGTACCATTCCATAAGAAAATATATCAAGGAAGAGTGTTCTGTGATTATTGCCTGCCTTACCTTTTGTTACTCTGACTAGTTGAAAATTATGCTGTCAGATGAATTCCCAGAAACACGTCAAAAGCATTGTTTTCATTTCAGAAAATTCAACATTGTGCCCAAAGCTGCTGTTGTAGTGAAGAGAAACATGAAGCTGTGTGTTTCTCAAGCAAGTTTCAGGCTGCAACTCTCCAGGTTTCTCTGGGGCAAAATACTTCTTTGGCCATTAGGCGCCAATATTGTGATTCACAAAAAAGTATGGTTCCTTGCAGTTTTGGAGCTGTGTATAGACACTCCTAGGACAGAGTGTACCATCCAGTGATAAAAGATGTAAGGGGAGAGCTCTGAATGGCGATAGTCATACATATTGTTATCCTGATTAGGTGAAACTGTACTGACAAATGAATTCCCAACCAGAAGTTGGAAGCATCCTTTCTATTTCAGAAAATTCAAAATCAGAAACAAAGTTGCTGTTTAATGAAGTGCAAAATGAACCAGCATGTTTTTCTGTCAACTTTAAGGGTACAACTACCCAGGTTTCACTTGGGGAAAATAATTTTGACATCAGACTCTGATTACCAGGCTCCCAAAAGCATATTTCCTGTAGTCTCAGAGCTGTGTAAAGATACTCCTGGGCCACATTGTACCATTCTATGAGAAAAGATGTCAGGTGAGAGTGTTCTGTGAGTACTGACTACCATACCTGTTGTTACCCTGATTAGTCTGATATAGTTATGCTAGATAGTAGATTACCCTGATATAGTTACCATATATTGTCAGATGACTTCCCAGAAAGAAGTGGCAGGCACCCAGATTCTTTTAGAAAACCCATAAACTAGACCAAAACTGTTGTTGTAAGAAAGAGAATAATGAACCAGTGTGTTTGTCTGGCAGCTTTGCAGCTAAAACGCTACAGCTTTCACAGTAGGAAAATAGTTTTTGCCAGCAGGGCCCAATTCCCACGGTCACAAAACATGTTTGCCTGCATTTTAGAGCTTTGTAAAGAAACCCCTAAGAAACCTTGAAACATTTCATGAGAAAAGAGGTCAGGGAGAGTGCTCTTTGAATGTTGCTTGCCATGTCTATTGTTATCCTGATTTGGTGAAACTGTATTAACCTCCAAACCAGAAGTGGCAAACAACATGTTTCTTTCAGAAAACTCAAAATCTACACCAAAGCTGTTGTCGTGATGAAGAGTAAAATGAACCAGTGTGTTTTTATGGCAGGTCTGAGGCTGTAATTACCCAGCGTCCACATGTTGAAAATATTGCTTTTACCATAAATATTCAATTCCCAGATTCACAAAATCATGTTCCTGGCTGTTTAAGAGATGATTAAAGACACATCTAGGATGTACTGTATCCTAGGATACATGAGAAAAGATGTCAGTGGAGACTCTGAGTTTTGAATTCCATACCTATTGTTACTCTGATTAGGTGAAAATGTACTGTCAGATTACTTCCCAACAGGAAGTCAGAAGCATACTTTATATATAAGTAAACTCAAAATCATGACCAAATCTGTTGTTTTAATGAAGGTAAAAATGAGCCAGTGTGTTTTTCTGCCTGTTACATTCCTGCAAATATCCAGCTGTCACTGGGGAAAATATTTCTTCTGCCATCTGGCTCCAAAGTTAACAAAAGTACTTTTTCCTCTAGTTTCAGAGCAGTGTAAAGACACTTCTAGCACACATTACCATTCTATAAGAAAAAAAAAATTTGTCAGGTAGGAATGTTCTATGAGTATTGACTAATATAACAGTTGTTACTCTGTTTAGATGAAACTATAGGAGACTGGAATGCAAAAGTAGGAAGTCAAGAAACACCTGGGGTAACAGGTAAATTTGGCCTTGGAGTACGGGTGAAGCAGGGCAAAGGCTAATAGAGTTTAGCCAAGAGAACACACTGGTCATAGCAAACACCCTCCTCCAACAATACAAGAGAAGACTCTACACATGGACATCACCAGATGGTCAACACCGAACTCAGACTGATTATATTCTTTGTAGCCAAAAATGGAGAAGCTCTATACAGTCAGCGAAAACAAGACTGGAAGCTAACTGTGGCTCAGCTCATGAACTCCTTATTGCCAAACTCAGACTTAAACAGGAGAAAGTAGGGGAAACCACAAGATCATTCAGGTATGCTGCTGCTAAGTCACTTCAGTCATGTCTGACTCTGTGAGACCCCATAGATGGCAGCCCACCAGGCTCCCCCGTCCCTGGGATTCTCCAGGCAAGAACACTGGAGTGGGTTGCCATTTCCTTCTCCAATGCATGAAAGTGAAGTGTGAAAGTGAAGTCGCTCAGTCGTGTCCAACTCTTTGCGACCACATAGACTGCAGCCTACCAGGCTGCTCCATTCATGGGATTTTCCAGGCAAGCATACTGGAGTGGGGTGCCATCACATTCTCCGAATGACCTAAATCAAATCCGTTATGATTATATAGTGGAACTGAGAAATAGATTTAAGGGACTAGATCTCATAGATAGACTGCCTGATAAACTATGGACAGAGGTTCATGATATTGTACAGGAGACAGGGATCAAGACCACTCCCAATTAAAAGAAATGCAAAAAGCAAAATGGCTGTCTGGGGAGGTTTTACAAATATCTGTGAAAAGAAGAGAAGCAAAAAGCAAAGGAGAAAAGGAAAGATATAAGCATCTGAATACAGAGTTCCAAAGAATAGGAAGGAGCGATAAGAAAGACTTCCTCAGTGATCAATGCAAACTAATAGAGGAAAACAACAGAATGGGAAAGACCAGAGATCTCTTCAAGAAAATTAGAGATTTATTTCATGCAAAGATGGGCTCAATAAAGAACAGAAAAGGTATGGACCTAAGGGAAGCAGAAGATATTAAGAAGAGGTGGCAAGAATGCACAGAAGAACTGTACAAAAAGATCTTAACATCCCAGATAATCATGATGGTGTGATCACTCACCTAGAGCCAGACATCTTGGAATCTGGAGTCAAGTGGGCCTTAGAAAGCATCACTACAAACAAAGCTAGTAGTGATGAAATTCCAGGTGAGCTATTTCAAATTCTGAAAGATGATGCTGTGAAAGTGCTGCACTCAATATGGCAGCAAATGTGGAAAACTCAGCAGTGGGTACAGGACTGGAAAATGTCAGTTTTCATTCCAATCCCAAAGAAAGACAATGCCAAAGAAGGCTCAGACTACCCCACAATTGCACTCATCTCACATGCTAGTAAAGTAATGCTCAAAATTCTCCAAGCCAGGCTTCAGCAATACATGAACCCTGAACTTCCAGATGTTCAAGCTGGTTTTAGAAAAGGCAGAAGAACCAGAGATAAAATTGCCAACATCCACTGGATCATCAAAAAAGCAAGAAAGTTCCAGAAAAACATCTATTTCTGTTTTATTGACTATGCCAAAGCCTTTGACTGTGTGGATCACAATCAACTGTGGAAAATTCTGAAAGAGATGGGAATACCAGACCACCTGACATGCCTCTTGAGAAACCTATATGAAGGTCAGGAAGCAACAGTTAGAACTGGACGTGGAACAACAGACTGGTTCCAAATAGGAAAAGGAGTACATCAAGGCTGTATATTGTCACCCTGCCTATTTAACTTATATGCAGAGTACATCATGAGAAACCCTGGACTAGAAGAAGCACAAGCTGGAATTAAGTTTGCTGGGAGAAATATCAATAACCTCAGATATGCAGATGACACCACCCTTATGGCAGAAAGTCAGGAGGAGCTAAAAAGCCTCTTAAGGAAAGAGAAATTGGAGAGTGAAAAAAGCTGGCTTAACACTCAACATTCAGAAAACTAAGATCATGGCATCTGGTCCCATCACTTCATTGCAAATAGATGGGGAAACAGTGGAAAGAATGTCAAACTTTATTTATTTATTTTTTTTGCGGGAGGGGGCCTCTAAAATCACTGCAGATGGTAATTGAACCCATGAAATTAAAGATGTTTACTCCTTGGAAGGAAAGTTATGACCAACCTAGAGAGCATATTAAAAAGCAGAGACATTACTTTGCCAACAAAGGTCCGTCTAGTCAGTGCTATGGTTTTTCCAGTGGTCATGTATGGATGTGAGAGTTGGACTGTAAAGAAGGCTGAGCACCGAAGAATTAATGCTTTTGAACTGTGGTGTTGGAGAAGACTCTTGGGATTCCCTTCTACTTCAAGAAGATCCAACCAGTCCATTTAAGGAGATCAGTCCTGGGTGTTTTTGGAAGAACTGATGCTACAGCTGAAACTCCAGTACTTTGGCCACCTTATGCGAAGAGTTGACTCACTGGAAAAAATCTCTGATGCTGGGAGGGATTGGAGGCAGGAGGAGAAGGGGACGACAGAGGATAAGATGGCTGGATGGCATCACCGTCTTGAGGACATGAGTTTGGCTGAACTCCAGGAGTTCGTGATGGACAGGAAGCCTGACTTGGTGCAATTCATGGGATCGCAGAGTCAGACAGGATTGAGCGACTGAACTGAACTGTACTGACAGATGACATACCAGCAAGAAAAGGCAAGCAGACTGTTGCTTCCAGAATACTCAAAACTTGACCAAGTTTTTACTTTAATGAAGAAAATAAAGACCCAGTGTGTTTTCTGGAAAGTTTTTGGCTGGAAATATCCAGCTTTTGAGGATGGAAAGTATATATTTTACCTAAGGAGGCAAAGAGTCGGACACAACTGAAAGACTGAACTGAACTGAACTGAACTGAAGGTCCCTATTACCATGTTCAAAAAACTTATTTCTTGACTGTTTCACAGTTGCATAATGACACAGTTATGACAGACTCTACCATAACATAAGAAAAGTTGTCAGGGGAGTGTGTTCTGTGAGTGTGGAAAGCCATACCTATTAACTATTGTTAATAACTATTGTTACCTGCTTAGATGAAACTGTACTTCCCAGAAGAGTTGGCAAACAATCTGTTTATTTTCAGAAAACTTCAAAACCAGATGAAATCTCTTGCTGTAATGAAGAGAAAATGAATCAGTGTGGATTTTGGCAGGTTAGAGCCTCAATTTTGCAGCTATCACAGGGGGAAACACTTCATTTGCCAATAAGGCCCAATTCTTTTGTTCACAATCACATATTTCCCTGCATTTCAGACCATTGTAAAGACACACCTAGGAAACACTTGTATCATTTTATGAGAATAGAGTTCAAGGAAGAGTGTTATTTGAGTGTTGATTGTTATACTTATTGTTACCTTGATTAGATAAAATAGTACTGTCAGCTGACTCCCTAGCAAGGATAGTAATGTGTTATGGTCTTTACAGACCTGGACCTGGGGATTGGAGTCAACGAAAAGAAGGCAAAGAAAAGAAGGATGCAGGGGACCCAAGTCTCAAGTGAAACAAGGGTACTTTATTTGCAGAGATGCATGCTTATATATCTTCAATAAAATGATTACTCAGCTATTAAGAATGAAATTCCATCAGTTGCAACCAAACGGATAGTCTTGTAAGTAAAAGGTCACTGAAGAGAGTCACTGAAGGGAATCCAAGCAGGTACTCTTTCTCATGATCTCAGTCCTGAGAGCTTCGTGCAGCTCTGCTCATTCCTGTATTCCAGGAACTGATAAGGAACAGAGCATTGTTGAGAAATAGCACACAAAGGAAGAAAATGCAACATGTTGGATCCCTTAAAGTTCAACATCCCTTGACAGGAATGCAGCCTGTTTCTTTCAGGAAACTAAAAATGTGACCAAACCTGTTGATGTGATAAACAGAAAAATGAAGCAGTGTGTTTTTCTGGAAGTTTTTGGACAGCAATTACCCAGTTTTTAAAGTTAGAAAATATAGCCTTTTCCATATGGGCCCAACCCCAGGGTTCACCAGAGCATGTTTCCTGGCTGTCTCACTGTTGTGTAAAGACACACCTAGGACACAAGGTACTATTCCATGAGAAAATATATGAGGAGAGTGGGTTCTATGAGTTCTGACTTCTTTAACTGTTGTTACTCTGATAAAGTGACTTCCCAGGCTAATTTTGAAGCCATTCTTTTATTTTAGAAAACTCAATTTCATGACCAAAGCTATTGTAATGAAGAGAAAAATGAGTCATTTTGTTGTTGTTGTTTTCTGGCAGGTTTAAGACTGCAAGTATCCAGCGTTCACTGGGTGAAAATTCATCTTTTGCCATAAGGCCCCTCCTAAAAACATGTTTTCATGCAGCTTATGAGCTATGTAAGGACACTCCTAGGACATATTGCCCCTTTCCTTGAGAAAAAGATGTAAGGGAGGAGTGTTTTGTGAGTATTGACTAACATACCTGTTTATTCCATTAAGGTGAAACAGTACTCTCAGATGACTTTCTAGCAAGAAGTGGAAAGCAGCTTGTTGCTTTCAGAAATCTCTAAAACATGACCAAATCTACTGTTGTAATGAGAAGTGAACCAGTGTGTTTTCTGGACGTTTGAGGCTGCATATATACAGCTTCTAAAGGTAGAAAGTTTAACTTTTACCATAAGGGCCAAATTCTCAAGTTCAAAAAGCATGATTTTTGACTATGTCAAAGTTATATAAAGACACACCTATGACACACTGAAACAGTATGTGAAATAAGATGTCAGAGGAGAGGGTTCTGTGAGTGCTTATTGCCATACCTGTTATTACTCTGATCATGTGTAATTTTCCTGCCAGATAACTTCCCAGAGAAAATTCAGAAGCATCCTTTTTATATCAGAAACAAAATCTTGGCCAAAGCTGCTGCTGTAATGAAGACAAGAATGAACCAGTGTGCTTTTCTGGCATGATTGTTGCAACTACCCAGTGTTCACTGAGGGAAAATACTTCTTCTGCCATCAGGCCCCAATACTCTGGTTCATATAAAAATGTTTATCTGCAGTTTCAGAGCTTTTTAAAGACACTCCTAGGACACATTGTACCATTTGATGAAAAAACATGTCATGGGAGAGTGTTCTCTGAGTGTTGACTGCCATATTTGTTGTTAACCTGATTATATGAAACAGTACTATTAGGTGTCTTTCCAGCAAGAAGTTGCAATGCAAGTAGCTATTTCTTTCAGAAAACTCAGAAATTTGACTGAAGTTGTTATTGTAATGAAGAGAAACATGAACCAGTGGGTTTTTCTGGTAGGTTTGAGGCTGCAATTTTCCAACTTGCAAAGACAATAAATACAGCTTTTACCATGAAGCCCCAATTCTCAGGTTCATAAAAGCATGTTTCTGGCTGTTTTGGACTTGTGAAAAGACACATCTAAGGCAGACTGCATCATTACATGAGAAAAGATTCCAGTGGAGAGTATTCTGTGAGTGCTGGCTGATATAGCTGTCATTACCCTGATTAGGTGAAACTACGGTCAGATGACTTCCCAGCACAGAGTTGGAAGCATTCTTTTTATTTCAGAAAACTCAAAATCATGACCAAAGCTGTTGCTATAATGAAAATTAAAATGAACCTATTTGTTTTTCTGGAAAGTTTAAGACTAAAACTATCCAGCTTTCATTGGGAAAAAATACTTGTCTTGTCATCAGGCCCGAATTCCCAGGTTCACAGAAACATTTTGCTGCAATTTCAGAGCTCTGTAAAGACACTCTTAGAACTTATTTTATACCGTTCTCTAAGAAAAGATGTCAAGTGAGTGCTCTGTGATGTTGACTACTATACCAGTTGCTACTCTGATTAGGTAAAACTTTACTATCAGTTGACTTCAGAGAAAGAAGTTGAAAGTAGCCTTTAGCTTTCAAAAACTAAAAACTTGACCTAATCTGTTGTTGTGATGAAGAGAAAAATGAACCACCAGTGTTTTTATGGCAGGTGAGATGCTACAATTATTCAGCTTCCAAGGTTGTGAAAAAAATATATATGTGTGTGTATATATATATATATATATATATATTTGTATATACATATGTGTATATATATATGTATGTGTATATATATATATATATATATATATATATGTATGTATGTGTATATATATATATAACCATAAGGGACCAATTCCTATGTTCACAAAACCAGGTTTCACATGAACATTTTATGATAAAAGATTTCAGGGGAGAGTGTTCTGTGAGTGTTGACTGCCATACCTATAGTTACTCTGATTAGGTGAAACTATTTTAGATGACTTCCAGGCAAGAATTCAGAGTATCCTTTTATTTCAGAAAACCAAAATCATGACCAAAGTATTGCAAATATTCAACTTCTCAGTGGGGGCAATTTTTTTTTTTCATCAGCCCCAATTCCCAGGTTCACAAAAATACGTTTCACTGCAGTTTCAGATCTGTGTAATGACACAGCTAGGACACAATGAAGCATTCCATGAGAAAGATGTCAGGGAAGAATGTTCTTTATGTGTAAAATGACATACCCTGATTAGATGAAACAGAACTGTCAGATGACTTTCCAACAAGATGTGGCAAGCAGCCTGTTTCTTTCAGAAAACTAAAAAACCTGATTCAAACTGTTGCTGTAATGATGAGAAAAAATGCAGCAGTGTTTTTCTGGCAGGTCTGAGGTTGCAATTATCTATGCTCCAAAGGCAGAAAATATTGCTTATTCCATAAGAGCCCAATTTCCATATACACAAAAGATTGTTTCCTAGTTGTTTCAGATTTGTGTAAATACATACCTAGGACACACTTTACCACCCATGAGAAAAAATTGTCAGGTGAGAATGTTCTGTGAGTGATCCCTGCCATTCCTGTTGTTACCCTGATTAGATGAAACTGTACTGTAAAACAACTTCCCAGCAGGAAGTGGCAAGCCTTCTGTTTCTTTCAGAAAACCAAAACCAAAACCAAAACAAACAAACAAACAAAAAAAAACAAAACAAAAATACCACCACCACCACCAACAACAACAAAACCTAAATCTGTTGCTGCAATTAAGCATATTGCTTTGAGAAAACTGAAACCTTGACTATATATATTGCTTTTAAGAAGAGGAAAACGGACCAGTGGATTTTTTTCTGGCAGCTTTGAGGCTGCAATTCTTCCAAGGTGGAAAATATAACTTTACCATAAGGGCGCAATTCACAGGTTCACAAAAGCAGGATTCCTGGTTTTTCAGAGTTGAGTAAAGACACAACTAGACACACTGTACCACTCCATAAGAAAAGATGTCAGGCTAGAGTGTTCTGTGAGTGTTGACTGCCATACCTCTAGGTACACTGAAGAGGTGAAGATGTACTGTTAGATGACTGCCCAAAGAAGACAGAAACATCCTTTACATTTGAAAACTCAAAATCATGACCAAGTTGTTGCACTTAAGAAAAAATGAGTCAGTGTTATATTCTGGCATGTTTAAGGCTACCTCTAGCCAGTTTTCACTGGGGGAAAATACTAATTGCCATTGGGTCTCAATTCTAAGGCTCATAGAAAACATGTTTCCCTGTAGTTCCCCAACTGTGTAAGGACATTACTAGGAAATATAGTACTAGTTCATGTTAAAATTTGTCAAGGGAGAATGTCCTGTGAGTGTTGACTCTCATACCTCTAATTACCCATGTTAGGTGAAACGGTACTGTCAATGACTTCACAGGAAGAAGGTGCAAGCAGCCTGATGCTTTCAGAAAACTAAAAATCATGTCAAGACTGTTATGTAATGAAGAGAAATATACATGAGTTGGTTTCTTTGGCAGATTTGATGCTGCAATTATCCAGCTTTTACTGGTGGAAAATAATGCTTCTACCAAAAGAGCCCAGTTCCCAAGTTCCCAAAGGCATATTCTCTGGTTGTTTGAGAGCCATGTAAAGACACATCTAGGAAACATTGTACCATTCCAAGAGAGTAAAGGTCAAGGGAGAGTGTTCTGTGAGTGCTGATTGCCATACCTGTTTTTACTCTGATTAAGTGAATCTGAACTGTCAGTTGACATCCCAGCTAGAATTAAGAAGCATCCTTTTTATTTCAGAAAAGCAAATATCATGAACAAAGCTTTTGCTGTAATGAAATGAACCATGAACCATGTGTTTTTCTGGTAAGTTTAAAAGGCTGAAATTCTCCAGATTTCACCGGAGGAAGATAATTCTTTTGCCGTCAGGCTCCAATTTCCAGGTTCAAAAAAACATGTTTTCCTGCATTTTCAGAGTTGTGTAAAACACTCCTAAAATATATTGTACCATGATGAAGGCCCAGTTCTTAGGTTCACAAAAGCATGTTTCCTTTTTTTTTTTTTTCCAGAGTTGTATAAAGACACTCCTAGGACACACTGTACCATTCCATGAGGAAAAAATATGTCAGGGGAGAATGTTCTGTGAATGTTGACTGCCATACTTGTTGTTAGTCTAATTAGCTGAAATTGTATGGTCAGATGACTTATGAGAAGAAGTGGATAGCAGCCTGTTTTCTCACAAGACTCAAAAGCATTAAGAAAGTTGTAGCTGTAATGAAGATAAAAATGAACCAGTATGTTTTTCTTGCTGGTTGAGACTGCAGTTTTCACAGTTGGGGAAAAAAAAATCTATTGCCAACAAGCTCAAATTGCTAGGTTCACAAAAACATGTTTGTGGACATTTTCTGCAATTATCCAGATTTCACTGAAGGAAAATATTTCTTTTGCTGTTGGGTCTTAATTCCTGGGTTCACAAAATATGTTTCTTGTGTTTTCAGAACTTTGTAAAGACACACCTAGAAAACACTGTGCCATTACATGAGAAAAGCTGTCACAAGAGAATGTTCTTTGATTGCTGAATGCCATATCTGTCATTTCCCTAATTAGGCTAACCAGCAATATTAGATGACTTCCCAGTAAAATAGTGTCCAGCAGCTTGTTTCTTTCAGAAAACTCAAAACCTTGACCAAAGCTGTGGTAATGAAGATATAAATGAACCACTGTGTTTTTCTGGCAGGCTTGAGGCTACACGTATAGAACTTACACAGTGAGAAAATTTTTATTTTATTTTTTTGCTATCAGGCCCCAACTGCCAAGTTCACAAAATCATGCTTCCATTCAATTTCAAAATTTTGTAAACATATACTTAGGGAAACATTGTACCATTCCATGAGAAAAGAGGTCACAGGACAGTGTTCTGTGATTGTTGACTACCATACCAGTTAATCTTAGGGTTAGGTGAAACTACTGTCAGATGACTTCCCCAAGAAATGGCAAGCAGCCTGTTGGTTTCAGAAAGCTTAAAGTCTAGAATGAAGCTGTTTTAATTAAGAGAAAAATGAACTAATGTTTTTCAGGCATGTTTTTAAACTGCAACTATCCAGGATTCAAAATGGGAAAATTCTTTTGCCATCTGACCCCAACTCCCAGGTTCACATGAAAATGTGTCCCTGTAGTTTCAGATCTGTGTAAAGACACACCTAGGATACAGTGTAAGATTCCATGAGAAAATAGGTAGGGGAGAGTGTTCTATGAGTATTGACTGCCATTTTGGTTGTTATCTTAGTTAGGTGAAATGGAAGTCAGCTGACATCCCGGACAGAAGTTTCAAACAGCCTGTTTCTTTCAGAAAACTCAAAACCATGACCAAGCTGTTCAAGCAATGAAGAGAACAAATAACCAGTGTGTTTTTCAGGCAGGACTGAGGCTGCAATTATCCAGATTCCAAATTTGGAAAATGTAGCTTTTACCATAAGGATCCAGTACCCAGGTTCACAAAAGTGCATTTCCAGGTTTTTCAAAGTTGTGTAAAGACACAACTAGGACACACTGTACCATTCCATAACAAAATATATCAGGGGACAGTGTTCTGTGAGTGTTGACTGCGATACTAGTTATTACTCTAAATAGGTGAAACGGTACTGTCAGATGACTTCCAAGAAAGAAACTAGTAGCATCGTTTTTATTTCAGAAAAATCAAGTCATGACCAAAAGTCCTGTTATAATAAGGAGAAAGTGAACCAGTGTGTTTTTCTGACACTGGGGTACAATAATAATTTGCCATCAGGACCCAATTCCTTGTTTCCACAATAACATGTTTCCTGCAGCTACTGAGCTGTAAAAAGACACTTGAAGGACAGATTGTACCATTCCATGAAAAAAAGATGTAAGAGAGTGTTGTATGCAGTGGTTTACATACTGGTTGTTTCTCTGATTACATGAAAATGCGCACTCAGCTGACTTTCTAGAAGCAAGTGGAAAGCAGCCTGTATCTGTACAAAAACTCTAAAACTTGACTAAACTTGTTGCTGTAACAAAGAGAAAATGAACCAATACATTTTCCGGAATGATTTGAGGTGGCATTTTTCCACCTTCCACAGGTAGAAAATATTGCTTTTGCCATAAGGGCCTAATTCCCATGATCAACAAACATATTCCTTGACTTTCTCAGAGTTGTGTAAATATGTTCAAAATAACATATTCTTTGATTTTCTCAAAGTTGTATAAAGACTTTCTCGAAGTTGTGTAAAGTACACACTGTGAATCCTAAAGGAAATAAGTCCTGAATATTCTTTGGAAGGACTGATGCTGAAACTCTAAAAATTTGATCACCTGTTGCAAATAACTGACCCATTAGAAGATCCTGATGCTGGGAAAGATATTGAGGGCAGATGGAGAAAGGGACAGCAGGGGATGAGATGGTTGGATGCCATCACCGACTTGATGGACATTAGTTTGAGAAAGCTCTGGGAGTTGGTGATAGACAGGGAAGCCTGATGTGATGCAGTCCATGGGTTAGCAAAGAGTCAGCATGACTAAGTGACTGAACTGAACTGAGAACACACTGTACCACCTTATGAGAAAAGAAGTCAGGGGAGAGTGTTCCTTGATGTTGACTGCCATTCCTATTGTTAACTTGATTAAGTGAATCTCTGCTGTCAGATGAATTCCCAACAAGAAGTGGCAAGCACCCTGTTTCTTTCAGGACACTCAAATGCTTGGCCAAATCTGTTATTGTAATGAAAAGAAAAATGAAGCAGTAGACTTTTCTTAAGGTTGAAGGTTTCAGTTATCCATCTTCCACAGGTGGAAAATATTGCTTTTGCCATAAAGGCCCAGTTCCCAGGTTCACAAAAAGCATTCTTATTGGCTGTTTCAGAGTTGTGTAAAGACACATCTTGGATGGAATTTACCATTCCATGAGAAAATATGTCAGGATAGTGTGTTCTGTGAGTGTTCATTGCCATATCTGTTGTTACTCTGATTAGGTGAAACTGTCTCAGATCACTTCAAAGGCAGAAGTAGGGAACATCCTTTTTTTTTTTTGAGAAATTTAAAATCATGACCAAAGTTTTAATGAAGAGAAAAAATGAAACAATGTTGTTTTCTGGCAAGTTTAAGGATGCAAATATCCAGGTTTCATTGAGGGAAAAATACTTCCTTTGCCATCAGGCCCACTTCCCAGTTTCACAAGAATGTCTTCCTAGGAATTTGAGAGAAGACTCTCCAGGGACACAATGTGAAATTCCATAAGAAAAGAGGTCAGGGGACAGTGTTCTGTGAGTGTTGACTACCATACCTATTGTTAACCTGATTAAGTGAATCGGTACTGTCAGATGACTTCCCAGTAAAAAGTGGCAAGCAGTCTGTTTCTTTATGAAAATTAGAATCTTGAGCATACCTTTTGTTGTAATGAGAGAAATGAGCCAGTGTGATTCTCTGGTAGGTTTGAGGCTACAACTATTGAGCTCTAACAGTTGGAAAATACTTCTTTAGCCATCAGGCCCCAATGCCCAGGTTCATGAAAACATGTTTCCCTGTATTTTCAGAGCTTTGTTAGGACACTGGTATACCACCACTGTACAATTCCATGGGAAGAGAGGCTAGGGGAGAGTGTTTTGTGAGTGTTGACTGCCATACCTGTTATTACCCTGAGTAGATGAATCTGTACTGTCAAATGACCTGTCAAGTGACTTTCCAGCAATAAGTGGTAAATGGCCTGTTTCTTTCTGAAAACTAGAAAAAATTGACTAAAGTTGTTATTGTAATGAAGAAAAAATGAACCAGTGTGTTTTTCTGGAGGGTTTGAGGGTGCAACTGATAAATTATGGTGAACAGTGCTGGATTCATGATCTCCTAACAAGAGAATTTACTTCAGCACCAAAACACGGCTTCAGTCACAGAACCTCATATGGCAAAAATATTATTAAAGTGGAAAGAGATAGAGAAAGCTTCTGATCTAGACATCAGAAAAGGGCAAAGAGTACACCACTTTGGAACCGTCTGCCATCCCAGGGCACCAGCCCTGGACATCCTGTCTCATGCATCGACCTGGACTGGCTATCTGTTTCACATATGATAATAGACATGTTTCAGTTATGTTCTCTCAAATCATTCCACCCCGCCTTCATCCACAGAGTCCAAAAGTCTGTTTTTAACATCTGTGTCTATTTTGCTGTTTCAAATATAGGGTCATGGCTACCATATCTGTAAATTCCATAGTTATGCATTGATACACTGAACTGGTGTTTTTCTTTCAGACTTAATTCACTGTGTATAATAGGCTATTCACGACCCAGATATAAAAGATCTTCATGACCCAGATAATCACGATGGTGCAATCACTTATCTAGAGTAGACATTCTGGAATGTGTAGTCAAGTGGGCCTTAGGAAGCAGCACTATGAACAAAGCTAGCAGAGGTGATGGAATTCCAGTTGAGCTATTTCAAATCCTGAAAGATGATGCTATGAAAGTGCAGCATGCAATATGCCAGCAAATTTGGAAAACTCAGCAGTGGCCACAGGATGGGAAAAGTCAGTTTTCATTCCAATTCCAAAGAAAGGCAATGCCAAAGAATGCTCAAACTACCACACAATTGCATTCATCTCAAGCACTATTAAAGGGATGCTTAAAATTCTCCAAGCCAGGCTTCAACAATACATGAACCATGAACTTCCAAAGTTCAAGCTGACTTTGGAAAAGGCAGAGGAACCACAGATCAAATTGCCAACATCCTCTGGATCATTGAAAAAGCAAGAGAGTTTCAGAAAAACATCTATTTCTGCCTTATTGACCATGCCAAAGCCTTTAACTGTGTGGATCACAATAAACTGTGGAAAATTCTGAAAGAGATAGGAATACCAGACCACCTAACCTGTGTCTTGAGAAACCTGTATGCAGGTCAGGAAGCAACTGTTAGAATTGGATATGGAACAACAGACTGGTTGCAAATTGGAAAAGGAGTAAATCAAGGCTGTATATTGTCAATCTGCTTATTAAACTTATATGCAGTACATTTTGAGAAGTGCTGGGCTGGAGCAAGCACAAGCTGGAATCAAGATTGCCAGGAGAAATATGAATAACCTCAGATATGCTGATGACACCAACCTTGTAGCAGAAAGGGAAGAAGAAAAAAAGAGCCTCTTCATGAAAGTGAAAGAGAAGAGTGAAAAAGTTGTCTTAAAACTCAACATTCAGAAAACTAAAATCATGGATTCTGGTCCCATTACTTCATGGCAAATAGATGGGGGAAACAGTGGGAACAGTGGCTGACTTTATTTTTCTGAACTCCAGAATCACTGCAGATGGTGATTGTAGCCATGAAATTAAAAGGCACTTACTCCTTGAAAGGAAAGTTATGATCAACCTAGAGAGTATATTAAAAACAGAGACATTAATTTTTCAACAAACATCCGTCTAGTCAAGGCTATGGTTTTCCATTAATCATGTATGGACGTGAGTGTTGGACTATAAAGAAAACAGAGTGCAGAAGAATTGATGCTTTTAAACTGTGGTGTTGGAGAAGACTCTTGAGAGTACCTTGGACTGTGAGGGGATCCGACCAGATCATCCTAAAGGATATCAGTCCTGGAAGTTCATTGGAAGGGCTGATATTGATGCTGAAACTCCAAAATTTTGGCCACTTGATGCAAACAGCTGACTCATTTAAAAAGACTCTGATGTTGGGAAAGATTGAGGGCAGGAGGATAAGGGGATGGCAAGATGAGATGGTTGGATGGCAGCACCGACTTGATAGACATGGGTTTGTGTGGACTCCGGGAGTTGGTGATGGACAGGGAGGCCTGGCATGCTGTGGTTCATGGAGTCACAGAGATTCAGAAATGACTGAGCGACTGAACTGATCTGAACTGAATAGGCTCCAGTTTCATCCACCTTATTAGAACTGATTCAAATACATTATTTTTGTAGCTGAGTAATATTCCACTGTGTCTGTGTACCACAGCTTTCTTATCCATTCATCAGCTGATGGACATTTAGGTTGTTTTCATGTCCTAACTATTATAAACTGTGCTTCAATGAACATTGGGGTACACGTGTCTCTTTCAATTTTGATTTCCCTGTTGTTTATGCCCAGCAGTGGAACTTTTGGGTCGTATGGCAGTTCTTTTTCCAGAAATCTCCACACTGATCTCCACAGTGGCTGTACTAGTTGGCATTCCCACCAACAGTATAAGGGGGTTCCCTTTTCTCCACACCTTCTCCAGCATTTATTCTTTGTAGAATTTTTGATAGCAGCTAGTCTGACCGACATGAGATGGTACCTCACTGTGGTTTTGATTTGCATTTCTGATAATGAGTGATGTTGACATCTTTTCATGTACTTGTTAGCCATCTGTATATCTTCTTTGGAAAAATGTCTGTTTAGTTCTTTGGCCCATTTTTTTATTGGGTCATTTATTTTTCTGGAATTGATCCGCTGGAGATGCTTGTATATTTTAAGATAAATTCTTTGTCAGTTGCTTCATTTGATATTATTTTCTCCCATTCTGAAGGCTGTCTTTTCACATTGCTTATAGTTTCCTTCGTTGTGCAAAAGCCTTTAAGTTTAATTAGGTCCCACTTGTTTATTTTTGCTTTTATTTCCATTACTCTGGGAGGTGGGAAATAGAGGATCCTGCTATGATTTACATCAGAGAGTGTTTTGCCTATGTTTTCCTCTAGGGTTTTTTTTTTTTTTTTATGGTTTTTGGTCTTACTTTTAGATCTTTAGTCCATTTCAGTGTGTGTGTGTGTGTGTGTGTGTGTGTGTGTGGTGTTAGAAAATGTTCTAGTTTCATTCTTTTTACAAGTGGTTGACCAGTTTTCCCAGCAACACTTGTTAAAGAGTTTGGATTTTCTCCATTGTATATTCTTGTCATCTTTGTCAAAGATAAGGTGTCCATAGATGTGTGGATTTATCTCAGGGATTTCTATTTTGTTCCATTGGTCTACGTTTCTGTCTTTGTGCCAGTACCATACTGTCTTGATAACTGTAGCTTTGTAGTACAGCCTGAAGTCAGGCAGGTTGATTCCACCAAATCCATTCTTCTTTCTCAAGGTTGCTTTGGCTATTTGAGGTTTTTTGTATTTCCATGCAAATTGTGAAATTATTTGTTCTAGTTCTTTGAAAAATACTGTTGGTAGCTTGATAGGGATTATATTGAATCTATTGAAGAGTTGACTCATTGGAAAAGATTTTGATGCTGGGAGGGATTGGGGGCAAGAGAAGAAGTGGACGACTGAGGATGAGATGGCTGGATGGAATCACTGACTCGATGGACGCGAGTGTGAGTGAACTCCAGGAGTTGGTGATGGACAGGGAGGCCTGGCATGCTGCAATTCATGGGGTCATAGAGTCGGACACGACTGAGCAACTGGAACTGAACTGAACTGATTGATTGCTTTGGGTAGTATATTCATTTTCACTATATTGATTCTTCCAATCAATTAACATGTTATATTTCCCCATCTATTTGTGTCCTCTTTGATTTCTTTCATCAATGTTTTATAGTTTTCTATATATAGGTCATTTGTTACTTTAGGTAGATTTATTCCTAAATATTTTATTCTTTTCATTGCTATGGTGAATGGAATTGTCTCCTTTATTTCTGTTTTCTCATTGTTAGTGTATAGGAATTCAAGGGATTTCTCTGTGTTAATTTTATATCCTGCAATTGTAGTATATTCATTGATTAGCTCTAGTAATTTTCTGGTGGAGTCTTTAGGGTTATTCTATGCAGAGGATCATGTCATCTGCAAACAGTGAGAATTTTACTTCTCCTTTTCCAATCTGGATTCTTTTATCTCTGAATGCTGTGGCTAAAACTTCCCAAAAGTAAGTTGAATAGTAGTGGTGAGAGGGGATCCTTTTCTTATCTCTGACTTTAGGGGAAATGCTTTCAATTTTTCAACATTGAGGATAATATTTGCTGTGGGTTTATCATATATGACTTTTATTATGTTGAGGCATGTTCCTTCTATTCCTGCTTTCTGGAGGGATTTTATTGTAAATGGCTGTTGAATTTTGTCAAAGGCTTTCTCTGTATCTATCGAGATAATCACATGGTTTTTATCTTTCAGTTTGTTAATGTGGAGTATCACATTGTTTGATTTGTGAATGTTGAAGAATCATTGCATTCTTGGGATAAAGTCCACTTGGTAATGATGCATGATCTTTTAAATATGTTGTTGGATTCCCTTTGCTAGAATTTCGTTAAGAATTTTGCATCTATATTCATCAGTGATATTGGCCTTAGTTTTCTTTGTTGTGGCATTTTGTCTGGTTTTGGTATTAGGGTGATGGTGGCTTCATAGAATGAATTTGGAAGTGTTCCTTCCTCTGCAGTTTTCTTGACGAGTTTGAGTAGGATAGGAGTTAGCCCTCCTCTTAATTTTTGGTAGAATTCAGCTGTGTAGCCATGTGGTCCTGACTTTTTTTCTTTTTTTGATGGAAAATTTCTGATTAGAGTTTTGATTTCTGTACTTGTGATGGGTCTGTTAAAATTTCTTATTTCTTCCTGGTTCAGTTTCGGAAAGTCATACTTTTCTAAGAATTTATCCATTTCTTCCAAGTTGTCCATTTTATTGGCATATAGTTGCTGATAGTAGTCTCTTATGATTCTTTGTATTTTTGTCTTTTCTGTTGTGATTTCTCCGTTTTCATTTCTAATTTTGTTAATTTCCCTTTTTTCTTGATGAGTCTGGAAAATGGTCTATCTATTTTATTTATCTTCTCAAAGAACCAGCTTTGACTTTGTTGATTTTTGTTATGGTCTCCGTTGTTACTTTTGCAGTTATCTCTGCCCTAATTTTTATGATTTCTTTGCTTCTACTAACCCTGAGGTGCTTAATTTCTTCTTTTTCTAGTTGCTTTAGGTGTAGAGTTAGACTATTTATTTGAATTTTCTCCCTTTTCTTGAGGTAGGCTTGTATTGCTATGAAACTTCCCCTTTAGTTCAGTTCAGTTCAGTTCAGTCACTCAGTCGTGTCCAACTCTTTGTGACTCCATGAATTGCAGCACGCCAGGTCTCCCTGTCCATCACCAACTCCTGGAGTTCACTCAAACTCATGTCCATCGAGTCAGTGATGCCATCCAGCCACCTCATCCTCTGTCGTCCCCTTCTCCTCCTTCCCCCAATTCCTCCCAGCATCAGAGTATTTTTCAATGAGTCAACTCTTCGCATGAGGTGGCTAGAGTATTGAAGTTTCGGCTTTAGCTGTGTTTCCAAAAAACACACAGGACTGATCTCCTTTAGAATGGAATGGTTGGATCTCCTTGCAGTTCAAGGAACTCTCAAGAATCTTCTTCAACACCACAGTTCAAAAGCATCAATTCTTCGGTGCTCAGCTTTCTTCACAATCCAACTCTCACATCCATACATGACCACTGGAAAAACCATAGCCTTGACTAGACGGATCTTTGTTGGCAAAATAATGTCTCTCCTTTTTAATATGGTCTCTAGGTTTGTCATAACTTTCTTTTCAAGGAGTGTCTTTTAATTTCATGGTTGCTGTAACTATCTGCAGTGATTTTGGGGCCCCTAAAATAAAGTCTGACACTTTTTCCACTTAGCACTTCTTTTACTAAATCCCATAGGTTTTGAGTTGTTATGTTTTTATTTTAATCCATTTCTATGCAAATTTGGTTTCTTTTCTGATATCTTCTGTGATTTGTTGGTTATGCAGAAATGTGTTGTTTAGTCTCCATATGTCTGCATTTTTAATATTTTTCCCTGTAAGTGACATCTAATCTTACTACATTGTAATCAGAAAAGATGCTTGAGATGATTTCAATTTTTTAAAATTTACCAAGGCTAGATTTATGGCCCAGGATGTGATCTATCCTGGAGAAAGTTCCGTGTGCACTTGAGAAAAGGTGAAATTCATTGTATTGGGGTGAAATGTCTTATAGATACCAATTAGGTCTAACTGGTATATTGTATAAAGTTTGTACTTCCTTGATAATATTCTGTTTAGTTGATCTATCCATAGTTGTGAGTGGAACATTAAATTCTCCCACTACTATTGTGTTACTGCTAATTTCCCCTTTCATACTAGTAAGCATTTGCCTTACATATTGTGGTGCTTCTATGTTGGGTGCATATATACTTATAATTGTTATATACTTATAATTGTTATATAATTGTTATATCTTCTTCTTTCCTTTCATCGTTATAAGTCCTTCTTTGTCTCTTTTTATGGCCTTTATTTCAAAGTATATTTTATCTGATATGAGTATTGCTACTCTTGCTTTCTTTTGGTCTTCATTTGTGTGAAATATCATTTCCCCACCCTTCACTTTCAGTCTGTATGTGCAACTTGTTTTGAGGTTGGTCTTTTGTAGAAAGCAATTATAGAGGTATTGTTTCTTTTATTGCCATTCAGCCAGTCTTTGTCTTTTGGTTGTGACATTCAACTCATTTACATTAAAGGTAATTATTGATAAGTATGGTTCCATCGTCATTTACTTTTTGCTGTTGTTGTTCAAGTTTATAAACATTTTCTGTGTTTCCTGTCTAGAAAAATCCTTTACGTTTGTTGAAGAGCTGGTTTGGTGGTTCTGAATTCTCTCAGCTTTTGTTTGTCTGTAAAGCTTTTGATTTCTCCCTTATATTTGAATGAGATCCTTGCTGGGTATAGTAATCTGGGTTGTAGGTTTTTCTCTTTCATCACTTTAAGTATGTCCTGCCATTCCCTTCTGGCCTGAATAGTTTCTATCAAAATATCAGCTGTTATCCTTATGGGAATCCCTTGTGTGTTGTTTGTCACTTTTAATATTTGTTCTTTGTGTTTGATCTTCATTAATTTGATTTATTTGTGTCTTGGGGTGTTAGTGTGTTTAACATTGTCCCAGAGGTCTCTGTGGTTGTCCTCACTTCTTTTAGTTCTTTTTTTTTCTCCTCCTTTATTTACTCTCTGCTTTATTTATTTCCACCATTCTATCATCTACCTCACTTATTCTATCTTCTGCCTCATTCTACTGTTGGCTTCCTCCAGAGTGCTTTTGATCTCAGTTACTGCATTATTCATTATTGATTGACTCTTTTTATTTCTTCGAGGTCCTTGTTAAATTTTCTTGCATCTTCTCAATCCTTGTCTCTAAACTATTTGTCTGTAACTCCAATTTTGTTTTCAAGATTTTGGATCATTTTTTACTATCGTTATTCTGAATTCTTTTTAAGGTAGATTCCCTATCTCCTCTTCTTTGCTTTGGTTTGTTCCTTTTATCATGTTTTATCAGCTTTTATCATGTTCCTTTAACTGCTGAATATTTCTCTGCCTTTTCATCTTGTTTAGATCACTATGTTTGGGGTGGCCCTTCTGTACGCTGGAAGTTTGTGCTTCCTGTTTATTGTGGAGGTTCCTCCCTGTGGGTGGGGTTGGATCATTGGCTTGTCAAGGTTTTCTGGTTAGAGAAGCTTGCTTCAGTGTTCCAGTGGGAGCTGTATCTCTTCTATCTAGAGTGCAATGAGTGTCCAGTAGTGAGTTTTGAGATGTCTGTGGGTTTGGTGTGACTTTTTGGGAGCCTGCATTTTAATGCTCAGGATTATGTCCCTGCGTTGTTGGAGAATTAGCTTGTACATCTTGCTCTCAAACTTGTTGGCTCTTAGGCAGAGCTGGGTTTCAGTGTAGGTATGGAGGCTTTTCAGAGAAGGCAATGGCAACCCACTTCAGTACTCTTGCCTGGAAAATCTCATGGGTGGAGGAGGCTGGTAGGCTGCATTCCATGGGATTGCTAAGAGTCAGACATGACTGAGAGACTCCATTTTCACTTTTCACTTTCATGCATGGGAGAAGGAAATGACAAACCACCCAGTGTTCTTGCCTGGAGAATCCCAGCGATAGGGGAGCCTGGTGGGCTGCCATCTATGGGGTCACACAGAGTCGGACACGACTGAAGTGACTTAGCAGCAGCAGAAGTAGCAGCATGGAAGCTTTTGCATGAGCTCTGGTCGATTAAGGTTCCCTGCAGTCAGTAGTTTTCTAGTGTCTTCAAGTTTTGGATTTAAACCTGCTGCCTCTGGCTTTCAGTCTTATTCTTACAGTAGCTTCAAGACTTCTCCATCCATACAGTGCAAATGATAAAAAAAAAATCTAAATTAATAGTGAAAATATTCTCCACAGTGAGAGACACCCAGAGAGGTTCACAGAGTTACATGGAGAAGAGAAGAGGGAGGAGGGAGATAGATAGAGGTGACCAGGAGAAGAAGAGGAGGAATCAAAAAGGGAGAGACAGATCTAGCCAGTAATCAATTCCCTCCTTGCTCTCCACAGTCTGAAACACTCAGAGAGGTTCATGGAGTTCCATAAAGAAGAGAAGGGGAGGAAGGAGATATAGGAGACCAGGAAGAAAGGAGAGGGAGTCAAAAGGAGAGAGACAGATCTAGCCAGTACTCAGTTCCTTAAGTGTTCTCCACAACTTAGAACACACAAAGAGATTCACAGAGTTAAGTAGAGAAGAGAAGGGGGAGGGAGGAATTAGAGGTGTCCTGAGGGAGAAAAAGAAGTATCAAAAGAGGAGAGAGCAATCAAGCCAGTAATCACACTCCTAAGTGAAAAGGGGTACTGAATATTGTATTCTTAAAGGTACAAAATTGATAACAAATACCAAAAAGCAAAGATTAAAAATCTAGAGTAGAGGTTAGACTCTCAAAAATACAATATTAAAAAAGTCACAAAATTATATATATATATATATATATATATATATATATATATATATATATATATAAATTTGCTTTAAGGTAGGGTCTTTTTCCTCAAAGTAATAGTGGGTTTTAAAAATGAAAATTAAAGGAAAAATAGAGAACTTAAAAATAAAAATAAAAAAGTTAAAAAATGATAATGGCAAAATATATCTAGAAATTTATCTGGAGCTTTTGAAGGCAGTGTGGAGTCAGTTCAGTTTCAGCTAGTTCCTTTTTCCAGCTTATACTTCTTCTCAAGGCCTAGAGGATCCTTCCAATATAGTCGATGATAACTGCAGGGTTTTAATCTGTTGCACCACTACCAAAGCAGTTTCCTCTTCTTTGTTTATTTTGGCTTCCTCTGTTTGCAAGTGTCTTCAGCATCTAATTTCCACGCTGGCACAAGGGAGTGAAGATGGTCATTTATTTAGGCTCACTTGTTTTATTGTGCTGTGTAGAGGGAGGAACACTGCAAACAAATATCCATGGTGTGTGTGGGGAGTGCTCACAGTCTCGGCCACACTGGGATTACTTCCGCTCACAGCATGTATACTTTTTCTGTCTACACTGCCCAGGCTCCAGGTTGCTCTGCAGGAGAGCTGTCTAAAGTGGGCACTGGGTTGCATGCACTTCCCAGGTCTAAGCCACTCAGGTTCAGGTTCAGGTTCTAGGGTACTCCACAAAGTCACAGACTCGGTTGGGCCTGCATTTTATGCCCTTCCCAGGCCCGAGCAGCTGAGGTGACCAGGTGTTTGGCGAGTGTACACTCCCCAGGTGGGTGGTGCACCTTATCACCTCCCTGGTCCCAGCCAATCGGCTTCCTGGGTGCACAGCGGGAGCACCATCTCAGGTATGCCATGTGTCTCCTCTGGGGAGCTGGTCTCTGGCTGTGACCCTCCTGGTAGATGTCAACCATCCAGGATCCCAAGAAGACATGGTTAGCAACTGGGAGCCTGCTCGCAGGTTGGTAGAGGATGTCATATCTGGGGCAGAGACTGCCCCTCACCTTCTGGCTCTGTCGCATGCCCACCTCTCTGCCTCTGGTGGGGGATGGGCCGGTAGGCAGCTGGCTAAGTCTCCTCTGCTGTTCGCTCAGTCCTTTGTTTTGTGAGCAGGCTCTGCAGTGCCTTAGGTTAGAGCGTGTTTTGTGGGAAAATTCTCTCTCTCTTTCTTAGTTTATTTCTTTCTGTTATTTATTTATTTATTTATTTATTGGTTTCTCTCCC
Source organism: Nanger dama (assembly GCA_917880005.1). Taxonomy (NCBI): domain Eukaryota; kingdom Metazoa; phylum Chordata; class Mammalia; order Artiodactyla; family Bovidae; genus Nanger; species Nanger dama. Next base: position 549,741 of record CAKJTW010000044.1, on the reverse strand, counting down.
TCTGGCTATCCCATAGTTTGGGTTGCTGCTGACGTTAACTCACTCAGATTGTGCTCAGGGCATTCAGGCCCTGTCCTTACCCTAAGCAATGAACCTCACACCTCCCTGTTCAGCCCCTGCTTGGTGGTGGTGGACGCGAGCATCTGGGCTAGTTCTCCACTGGGAGTTGTGGTTAGGCAAATAATCTGTAGGTTTTATTTACTTATTTTTTTCCTCCCAGTTGTGTTGCCCTCTGAGATTCCAAAACCCCCCACAGACCCATCAGTGAAAGGGATTCCTGGTGTTTGGAAACTTCTCCTCTTTACAACTCCCTCCCTGGGATGAGTCTATGTCCCTAACCCTTTTGTCTCTCTTTTTATCTTTTATATATTGCCCTTGTGCCTTTTGAAGACAATGGGCTGCCTTTCTGGGTGCCTGGTGTCCTTCACCAGTGTTCAGAAATTGTTTTATGGAATTTGCTCAGCGTTCAAATGATCTTTTGATGAACTTCTGGGGGAGAAAGTGGTCTCTCTGTCTACTCCTCTACCATCTTAGGACCACACCCTACCCAGAAAAAAGATGTCTTTTTCATTATAGGGATTAGAGTGCAAAAGAAAGTAATCAAGAGATACCTGGAGTAACAAGCAAGTTTGGCCTTGAGTACAGAATGAAGCAGGGCAAAGGCTAACACAGTTTTGCCAAGAGAACACATTGGTCATAGCAAATACCTTCTTTCAACAACACAAACTATGACTCTGCACATGGATATCACCAGATAGTTAATACTAAATCAGATCGATTATACTCTTTGCAGTCAAAGGTGGAGAAACTCTATACAGTCAGCAAAAAACAAGACAAAACAAAACAAAAAAAACACAAAACCGAGCTGACTGGGCTCGGAATCATCCACTCCTTATTGCAAAATTCAGACTCAAATTAAAGAAAGTAGAGAAAATCAGTAGGCTATTCAGGTATGACCTAAAGCAAATCCCTTATGATTATACAGTTGGAGTGACAAATAGATTCAATGGATTATATCTAAAAGATAGAGTGCCTGAAGAACTATGGATGGAGGTCCATAATATTGTACAGGAGCTGGTGATCAAAATCATCCCCAAGAAGAAGAAATGCAAAAAGACAAAATAGGTGTCTGAGGAGGCCTTAAAAATAGCTAAGAAAAGAAGACAAGTGAAAGACAAAGGAGAAAAGCAAAAATATACCCATCTTAATGTAGAGTTTCAAAGAATAGCAAGGAGAGATAAGAAAACCTTCCTAAGTGATTATTGCAAATAAACAGAGGAAAACAATAGAATGGAAAGATGAGAGATCATTGTATGAAAATTAGAGATATCAAGGGAATATTTCATGCAAAGATGGGCACTATAAAGGACAAAAAAAAAAGAGATGGATTTAATAGAAGCAGAAAACATTAAGAAGAGGTGGCAAGAATACACAGAGTTCAGTTCAGTTCAGTTGCTCAGTCGTGTCCGACTATTTGCAACCCCATGAATCGCAGCATGCCAGGCCTCCCTATCCATCACCAACTCCCAGAGTTCATTCAGACTCACGTCCATAGAGTCAGTGATGCCATCCAGCCATCTCATCCTCTGTCATCCCCTTCTCCTCCTGCCCCTAATTCCTCCCAGCATCAGAGTCTTTTCCAATGAGTCAACTCTTCTCATGAGGTGGCCAAAGTACTGGAGTTTCAGCTTTAGCATCAGTCCTTCCAAAATACCCCAGGGCTGATCTCCTTCAGAATGAATTGGTTGGATCTCCTTGCAGTCCAAGGGACTCTCAAGAGTCTTCACCAACACCACAGTTCCAAAGCATCAATTCTTCTGTGCTCAGCCTTTTTCACAGCCCAACTCTCACATCCATACATGACCACTGGAAAAACCGTATGCAGGTCAGGAAGCAACAGTTAGAACTAGACATGGAACAACAGACTGATTCCAAATAGGAAAAGGAGCACGTCAAGGCTGCGTATTGTCATCCTGTTTATTTAACTTATATGCAGAGTACATCATGAGAAACGCTGGACTGGAAGAAACACAAGCTGGAATCAAGATTACTGGAATAAATATCAATAACCTCAACAATAACCTCAGATATGCAGATGACACCACCCTTACAGCAGAAAGTGAAGAGGAGCTAAAAAGCCTCTTGTTGTAAGTGAAAGAGGAGAGTGAAAAAGTCGGCCTAAAGCTCAACATTCAGAAAACAAAGATCATGGCATCTGGTCCCATCACTTCACGGGAAATAGATGGGGACACAGTGGAAACAGTGCTAGACTTTATTTTTTTTTTTTTGGAGGGGGCTCCAGAATCATTGCAGATGGTGACTGCAGCCATGAAATTAGAAGACGCTTACTCCTTGGAAGGAAAGTTATGACCAATCTAGATAGTATATTCAAAAGCAGAGACATTACTTTGCCAACTAAGGTCTGCCTATGGTTTTTCCTGTGGTCATGTATGGATGTGAGAGTTGGAGTGTGAAGAAGGCTGAGCACTGAAGAATTGATGCTTTTGAACTGTGATGTTGGAGAAGATTCTTGAGAGTCCCTTGGACTGCAAGAAGATCCAACCATTCCATTCTGAAGATCAACCTTGGGAATTCTTTGGAAGGAATGATGCTAAAGCTGAAACTCCAGTACTTTGGCCACCTCATGAGAAGAGTTGACTCACTGGAAAAGGCTCTGATGTTAAGAGGTATTGGGGGCAGGAGGAGAAGGGGACGACAGAGGACAAGATGGCTGGACGGCATCACGGACTCAATGGATGTGAGTCTGAGTGAACTCCAGGAGTTGGTGATGAACAGGGAGGCCTGGTGTGCTGTGATTCATGGGGCTACAAAGAATCGGACACGACTGAGTGAATGAACTGACTGAACTGGCTGACCTTAGTCGGTAAAGTAATATCTCTGCTTTTGAATATACCATCTAGGTTGGTCATAACTTTTCTTCCAAGGAGTAAGCGTCTTTTAATTTCATGGCTGCACTCACCATCTGCAGTGATTTTGGAGCCCCCAAAATAAAGTCTGACACTATTTCTACTCTTTCCTCATCTATTTCCCATGAAGTGATGGGACCGGATGCCATGATCTTCATTTTCTGAATGTTGAGCTTTAAGCCGACATTTTCACTCTCCTCTTTCACTTTCATCAAGAGGCTTTTAGTTCCTCTTTACTTTCTGCCATAAGGGTGGTGTCATCTGCGTATCTGAGGTTATTGATATTTCTCCTGGCAATCTTGATTCCAGGTTGTGTTTCTTCAAGTCCAGCATTTCTCATGATGTTCTCTGCATATAAGTTAAATAAACAGAGTGACAATATACAGCCTTGATGTGCTCCTTTTCCTATTTGAAACCAGTCTGTTTTTCCATGACATGGGAGTCTACAAAAGATCTTCATGACCCAGATAACCATGGTGGTGTGGACACTCACCTAGAGCCAGATATCCTGGAGTGTGAAGTCAAGTGGGCCTCAGGAAGCATCACTAAAAGCAAAGCTAGTGTAGGTTATGGAATTCCAGCTGAGCGATTTCAAATCCTAAAGGATGATGCTGTTAATGTGCTGCACTCAATATGCCAGCAAATTTGGAAAACTCAACAGTAAAGTGAGGACTGGAAAAGGTCAGTTTTCATTCCAATCCCAAAGACATGCAATATAAAATATGTTCATAGTACTCCACAAATCCTTGCCTCTCATATGCTAACTTAGTAATGCTCAAAATTCTACAAGCTAGACTTCAAGAATACGTGAACCATGAGCTTCCAGATGTTCAAGCTGGATTTCAAATAGTCAGAGGAACCAGATATCAAATTGCCAAAACCCTTGGATCATACTAAAAGTAAGAGATTCCAGAAAAACATATACTTCTTCTTCGCTAAGCGAAAGCAAACTGTGGAAAACTCTTAAACAGATGGAATACCAGCATACCTTGCCTGTGAGAGATCTGTATGCAGGTCAAAACAGCAGTTAGAACCAGACATGGAACATTGGACTTGTTCCAAATTGGGAAAGGAGTACATCAATTCTGTATATTAACCTTGATTGTTTAACTTATATGCACTGTACATCATGTGAAATGCCAGACTGGATGAAGCACTAGCTGGAATTAAGATTTCAGGGAGAAAAAAAAACACAAAAAAACCCCTCAGATATGAAGATGAAACCAACCTTTGGCAAAAAGTGAAGAGGAACTAAAAGCCTCTTGATGAATGTGAAAGAGGAGAGTGGAAATGATGGCTTAAATCTCAACATTCATAAAACTAAGATCATGGTATCCAGTCCCATCTCTTCATGCAAACAGATGTAAAAACAGTGGAAACAGTGACAGACTTTATTTTCTTGAACTCCCAAATTACTTCAGATGGTGATTACAGCCATGGAGTTTAAGAAAACGTAGCTCATTGGAAGAAAATCTATGACCAACCTAGAAATCATATTAAAAGCAAAGACATTCCTTTACTGACCAAGGTTCATCTAGTCAAAGTTGTGATTTTCCCAGTAGTCATGTAACGATGTGAGAGTTTGACCATAAAGAAAGATGAAAGAGTTTGACCATGAAGAAAGATGCAAGAGTTTGATTTTGCTGAAGAAGACTCTTGAAGGTTCCTTGGAGCACAAGGAGATTAAACCAGTAAATCCGAAAGAAAATCAGTCCTGAAATTCCATTTGAAGGACTGATGCTGAAGCTGAAGCTGAAGCTCTGATACTTTGGCCACCTGATGCAAAACAAAAACAAAAACAAAAACAAAACACTGCCTCATTTGAAAAGACCCTGATGTTGGAAAAGCTTAAAGGCAGGAGGAAAAGTATACAATGGAGGATGAGATCACTGGATGATATTACCAACTTGATGCACATAAGTTGAGCTAGCTCTGGGAGTTGGTGATGGACAAGGAAGCCTGGTGTGCTACAGTCCATGGGGTTGCAAAGTGTCAGATAAAACTGAGAGACTGAACTAAAACAGAATCAAGCTTTCACTGGGGCTTTTTTTTTTTTTTTTTGGCTCCGCATCTCATGTCAGCACTGGAGAGGAAATTTCAGGTTCCAGCCTCAGCTCCAGGCGAGGGCTTAGGACCCAGCACCAACTGGAGAGGAATCCCGAGGGGTCCCTTGCAACTCGCATGGAGACTGGACTCTCCTGAGGCCACACGAGCGGGTCCCTGAGGTCCCTGTGTTAACTCGAGAGGAATCCCAAGTTTCCTGCCACAATTCGAGAGACACAAGAAGATTCTCCCCTCCAGGTGGGATGAGGCCCTATCTGCTGTGGCGTCTCGAGGGAAATCACACCTTCCCTCTTGACCTCAAAAGGGTCTTTCACACCCTTGATGCAAGTCAAGAAGTTGCTTGACATACCCATCTCCACTCAAGAGGAACACCGAGGGTCCTGCCACAACTCAAGAGGAGCCCCGTTTTCCCTCCTTATCTGTAGATGAGGCTTCCTTTTCCTGCTATGTCGGGAAAGGATTCCCAGCGTTCCCATAGCATCTTAACAGGAGGCGCTCTCTACAGGAAAGACGAGAGAAAATCCAGGGGTCATGCCACCATTCCAAAAGACCCTCAAATGTCTCAGTCCACTCCAGACGAACCTGATTTCCCTGCACTGCCTCGACTGTCACCCCGAATATTGACTCACACCACAGTGGCATGTGTGACTGCCCTGTTGCACCTCAAGGGAAAGCCACAGATCCCTGTGTCACCTCGACGGGAAGACTGACACTATTGCTACAGCTTGGGAGGGAAGCGGATGTGCATCTCTCCACTCGAGATGAGGCCTGAATCCCTGTGGAAACTCCACAGGAACCCCCAGATCCGTTTCTGCACTAGAGCAGACTCCTCATTTTCCGGCGTCTGCTCCAGGTGAGGACAGCAGACCAGCACCAACTGAAGAGGAATCCCGAGAGGCCCTTCGAAACTCGCATGGGGACAGGCCTTTCCTGAGGCCACACGAGTGGGTCCCTGAGTTACCCGTTGTAACTCGTGAGGAACCTCAATTTTCCTTCTGCAACCCGAGGCAAACCTGAGATTCCCCACTCCAGGTAAGATAAGGCCTCACCTCATCTCTGCTTGGGAGGAAAGTGGAGGTGCATGTCTCCACTTCAGACGAGGCTTGACTCCCCTGTGGAAACTCCAGAGGAAACCCAGGGTCCATGTCAGTGTTGTAGAGGAAACCACATGTTCCAACCTCAGCTCCAGTTGAGGACTTAGGACCCGGCACTGACTGGAGAGGGAGTCCTGAGGGTCCCTCGAAACTCGCATGGTGACTGGACTTTCCTGAGGCCACATGAGTGGGCCCCTGAGGTACCGGCACAGACTGGAGAGGAATCCCAAGAGGCCCCTCTCAACTCACATGGAGACTGGCCTTTCCTAAGGACGCACAAGCTGGTCCCTGAGGTCCCCTCATAACTCGAGAAAAAGCTGCCATAACTCGAGAAAAACTAGGAGGTTCTCCCCTCCAGGCAAGATGAGGTCCTTTTCCCCTGAGGCATCTCGAGGTAAATCACACTCCCTCTTGAACCTTGAAAGGGTCCTTCACACCCTTGCTGCAACTCAAGAAGTACATGTCTCCACTCAAGCGGAACACTGAGGGTCTCTCCGAAACTCAAAAGGAGCCCCGTTAGCCACTCCTCAGCTAGAGATGAGATTACCTTTCCCTGCTTCGTCGAGAAAGAATTTCAGGCCTTCCCGTCGCCTTTCAAGAGGAGGCACTCTCCACAGGAAAGTCGAGAGGACTTCCAGAGGTCGTACCACCATTCCAAAGCACCCAAAATGTCTCAGGCCACTCCAGATGAACCTGATTTCCCTGCACTGCCTCGACTGTCACCCCGAGTATCGACTCACACCACAGTGGCACATGTGAAAGCCCAGTGGCACCTTGAGGAGAGCCACAAATCCCTGTGTCAACTTGACGGGGAAGCCTGACACTACTGCTATAGCTCAGGAGGAAAGTGGACGTGCATGCCTCCACTTCAGACGAGATTTGACTCCCCTGTGGAAACTCCAGAGGAAACCCAGGGTCCATGTCCATGCTGTAGAGGAAACCTCATGATCCGACCTCAGCTCTAGACGAGGACTTAGGGCCTGGCACTGACTGGAGAGGAGTCCTGAGGGCCCCAGAATACTCGCATGGAGAGTAGCCTTTCCTGAGGCCACACTAGCTGCTCCCTGAGGTCCGTGTCATAACTCGGAGAGAAACCCCAAGTTTCCTGCTGCAACTAGAGAAAACCAGGAGATTCTCCCCTCCAGGCTAGATGAGGCCCTTTTCTGATGTGGTGTCTTGAGGCAAATCACATCTTCCCTCTTGAACGTTGAAATGGTCTTTCACACTGTTGCTGCAACTCCAGATGTTCCATGACATACCCATCTCCTCTGGAGAGAAACACCGAGGGTCCTGCCACAACTCAACAGGAGCCCCGTTTTTTCCTCCTCATCTTGAGATGAGGGTTCCTTTCCCGACTTCGTTTTGAAGGGATTCCTGGCATTCCCATCGTATCTCAAGAGGAGACTCTCTCAACAGGAATGTCGAGAGGAATGCCAAGGGCCGTGCCAACATTTCAAAAGACTCTGATGTCTTAGTCCACTCCAGATGAACCTGATTTCCCTGCCCTGCCTCGACTGTCACCCTAAGTATCGACTCACACCACAGTGACACGTGTGACAGCCCTGTGGCACCTCAAGTGAAAGCCCCAAATCACTGTGTCAACTTTATGGGAAGCCTGACACTACTGCTACAGCTCAGGAGGAATGCGGATGTGCATGTCTCCAGCCGAGAAAAGGCCTGGCTCCCTTGTGGAAATTCCAGAGGAACCCCAAGATCCATGTCAGCTCTGGAGAGGAAACCGCAGGTTCCGGCCTCAGCTCTAGATGAGGACTTAGGACCCGGCACCGACGGGAGAGGGAACCTGACAGGCCTCTCGCAAGTTGCATGGAGACTGTCTTTCCTGGGCCACACGAGCGGGTCCCTGAGGTCCCTGTCGTAACTCTAGGAACCCCAAGGTTCTTGCTGCAACTCGAGAAAAAGCAGGAGATTCTCCCCTCCAGGCGAGATGAGGCCCTTGTCTGCTGTGGCATCACGCAGCAAATCCCACCTTCCCTCTTGAACCCCGAAATGGTCCTTCACACAATTGCTGCAACTCAAGAAGTTCTATGACATACCCGTCTAGACTCAATAGGAACACCGAGGTTCCCGCCACAACTCAAGAGGAGCCCCGTTTTTCCTGCAACATCTCGAATTGAGGGTGTGTTCCCGGCTTTGTCGGGAAAGGATTCCCGGCATTCCCGTCACATCTCAAGAGGAGACTTTCACAACAGGAAAGTCGAGACGAACTCCAGAGGCCGTGCCAAGATTCCAAAAGTCCTGCAGTTTTCAGTCCACTCCAGATGAACCTGATTTCCCTGCACTGCATCAACTGTCACCACAAGTGTCGACTCATGATATGGTGGCATGTGTGACAGCCCTGTGACACCTCGAGGGAAAGCTACAGATCCCTGTGTCAACTCAACAGTAAGCCTGACACTACTGCTACAGCGTGGGAAGAAAGCGGATGTGCATCGCTCCACTCAAGACGAGGCCTGAATCCCCTGTGGAACCCACAGGAATCCCACAGGAAACCCAAGATCCATTTAGGCCTTGGAGAAAAAACTGCAGGTTCCAGTCTCAGCTCCAAATGAGGATTTCAGACCCGGACCGACTGGAGATGAATCCCGAGAGGCCCCTCGCAACTTTCATGGGGAGGCCTTTTCTGAGGCCACACGAGCAGGTCCATGAGATCTCCATCGTACCTCTAGAGAAACCCCAAATTTCCTGCCACAACCCGAGCAAAACCTGGAGATTCCTCACTCCAGGTGAGATGAGGCCCTTTTTGCTGCCGTGTGTTGAGGATAATCAGACCTTTCCTATTGAACGTTGAAAGGGTTTTTCACACCCTTGCTGCAACTCCAGAAGTTCCCCAACATACCCGTCTCCACTCGAGAGGAACACTGTGGGTCCCGCCACAACTCAAGAAGAGCCCCGTTTTCCCCTTCTCAACTCAAGGTGAGGGTTCCTTTCCTCGCTTCATCAGGAAAGGATTCCCAGTGTTCCCGTCGCATCTCATGAGGAGGCTTTCTCTACAGGAAAGTTGAGGAGGAACTCCAGAGGTCATGCCAACATTCAAAAAGATCACAAAATGTCTCAGTCCACTCCAGATGAACCTGATTTCCCTGCACTGCATCGACTGTCACCCCTAGTATTGACTCACATCATGGTGGCACGTATGACGGCCCTACAGCACCTGGAGGGAAAGCCTCAGATCCCGGTGTCAACTCGATGGGAAGCCTGGCACTACTGCTACAGCTCGGGATGAAATCAGACGTGCATGACTCCACTCGAGGCGAGGTCTGACTCCCCTGTGGAGACGCCAGAGGAACCCTAAGATCCATGTCAGCACTGAAGAGAACAACTCAGGTTCCGGCCTCAGCTCCAGACGAGGACTTAGGATCTGGCACCTACTGGAGAGGAATCCAGAGAGGCCCTCGCAACTCACATGGAAACTGGCCATTACTGAGGCCACAGGGCTGGGTCCCCGAGGTCCCTGCCATAACTCGAGACCAACCTACCGAAACTCAAGAAAAACCAGGAGCTTCTCCCCTCCAGGCAAGATGAGGCCCTTGTCCAAGGCAGCGTCTTGGGGGAAATCACCCCTTCCCTCTTGAACCTCGAATGGGTCCTTCACACCTTTGCTGTGACTCAAGAAGATCCCCGCCATCCCCGTCTCCATTCGAGAGGACCACCGAGGGTCCTGCCACAACTCAAGAGGAGCCCTGTTATCCCCTGCTCATCTCCAGATGAGGGTCCCTTTCCCTGCTCTGTCAAAAAAGGATTCCCGGTGTTCCCTTTGCATCCCAAGAGGTGGTGCTTTCCACAGGAGAGTCGAGAGGAAATCCAGGGGTCGTGCCACCATTCCTCAAGACCCCCACAGGTCTCAGTCCACTCCAGATGAGCCTGATTTCCCTGCACTGCCTCGACTGTTACCCTGAGGATTGACTCACACCACGCTGGCATGTGTGACAGCCCTCTGGCACCTCGAGGGAAAGCCACAGTTCCCAAGGTCACCTCACTGGGAAGCCTGACACTGCTGCTACAGCTCGGAATGCAAGCGGACATGCACGTCTCCACTTGAAGCAAGGATTGACTCCCCTGTTGAGACTCCAGTGGAACCCCAAGATCCATGTCTGCACTGGAGAGGAAACCTTAGGTTCTGGCCTCTGCTCCACATGAGGACCTAGAAACCCAGCACCGACGAGGGAGAAATCCCGAGAGGCCCCTCGCAACTCGCATGGAGACTGAACTTTCCTGTGCCATGGGGCCAGGTCCCTGAGGCCCCACCATAACTTTATAGGTACCTGCTGCAACTCGGGAAAAACCAGGAGCTTCTCCCCTCCAGGAGACGTGAGGCCCTTGTCTGCTGCAATGTCACAGGGGAAATCACCCCTTCCTCTTGAACCTCAAAAGGGTCCTTCACACCCTTGCTGTGACTCAAGAAGTACCCCGCCATACCTGTCTCAACTTGAGAGGAACAATGAGGGTCCCGCCACAACTCAGGAGGAGCCTCGTTTTCCCTTGCTCAGCTGCAGATGAGTGTCCATTTCCCTGCTCAGTCAGAAAAGGATTCCCAGCATTTCCGAAGCTTCCCAAGAGGAGGCGCTTTCCACAGGGAGTTGGGAAGAACTCCAGCGGTCATGCCAACAATCCCAAAGACCCCCAAAGTTCTCCAGTCCACTTCCGATGAAAGTGATTTTGCTGCACTACCTCGACTGTCACCCCGAGGATTGGCTCACACCACTCTGGCACGTGTGACAGCCCTGTGGCACCTCAAGGGAAAGCCACAGATCCTTGGGTCACTTCACTGGGAAGATTGACACTGCTGCTACCACTCGGGAGGCAAGCGGTTGTGCATGTTTCCACTAGAGGTGAGGCCTGACTCCCCTGTGGAGACTCCAGAGGGACCCCAAGATCCATGTCTGCACTGGAGAGGACTACTCAGATTCTGGCCTCTGCTCCAGACAAGGACTTAGACACCCGGCACTGACAGGGGAGAAATCCCGAGAGGCCCCTTGCAACTCACATGGGGCCTGGCCATTCCTGAGGCCAAAGGGGCGGGTCCCTGAGGTCCCTGCTGTAACTGGATAGGGATCTGCCGCAACTCGGGAAAAACAAGGAGCTTTTACACTCCAGGCGAGATGAGGCCCTTGTCTGCTGTGGCATCACAGGGTAAATAAACCCTTCCCTCTGGAACCTTGAAAGGGTCCTTCACACCCTTGCTGTGACTCAAGAAGTACCAAACCATACCTGTCTCCACTCGAGAGGAACACCGGTGGTCCCACCACAACTCAGGAGGAGACCCGTTTTCCCTGCTCAGCTCCAGATGAGGGTCCCTTTCCCTGTTCCGTCGGAAAAGGATTCCCGGCATTCGCATCGTATCCCAAGAGGAGGTGCTCTCCACAGGAGAGTCGAGAGGAACTCCAGGGGTCGTGCCACAATTCCCAAAGACCCCAAAGGTCTCAGTCCACTCCAGATGAACCTGATTTCCCTGCAGTGCCTTGACTGTCACCACGATGATGGGTCACACCACGCTGGCATGTGTGACAGCCCTGTGGCACCTTGAGGGAAAGCCACAGATCCCTGGATAGCCTCACTGGGAAGACTGACACTGCTGCTATATCTCGTGAGGAAAGCGAAAATTCACGTCTCAACTCGAGGCAAGGCCTTACTTCCCTTTGGAGACTCCATGGGAGCCCCAAGATCCATGACAGCACTGGAGAGGACACCTCAGGTTATGGCCTCAGCTCCAGATGAGGATTTAGGGACCCGGCACTGACGTGGGAGGAATCCCGAGAGGCCCTAGCAACTCGCATAGAGACTGGCCTTTCCTGAGGCCACAAGAGGCGGGTCCCTGAGGTCCCCACTGTAACTCGAGAGGAACCTGCCACAACTCGAGAAAAACCAGGAGCCTCTTCCTTCCAGGCAAGATGAGGCCCTTGTCCTCTGCAGCATCTCAAGGGAAATCACCCCTTCCTTCTTGAACCTCGAAAATGCCCTTCACACCCTTGCTGCGACTCAAGAAGTTCATCTCCATACCCGTCTCCACTCCGAGAAGAATACCGAGGGTCCTGCCACAACTAAGGAAGAGCCTCGTTTTCCCCTGCTCAGCTTCAGATGAGGGTCCCATTAGTTGATCCAAAGGGAAAGTGTTTCCTGTGTTCCCGTCGCTTCTCAAGAGGTTGCGCTCTCCACAGGAGAGTCGAGAGGAACTCTAGGGGTCGTGCCACCATTCCCAAAGACCCACAAAGGTCTCAGTCCACTCCAGATGAACCTGATTTCCCTGCACTGCCTCAAATGAAACCCAGAGGATCGGCTCACACCACGGGGGGATGTGTGACAGACCTGTTGCAACTTGAGGGAAAACCACAGTTCCCTGGGTCATCCCACTGGAAAGCCTGACACTGCTGCTACAGATCAGGAGGCAAGTGGACGTGCAATTCTGACTCAAGGCGAGGCCTGACTTCCCTGTAGAGACTGCAGAGGAACCCCAAGATCCATGTCTGCACTGGAGAGGACTCCTCAGATTCCTGACTCTGTTCCAGATGAGGACTTAGAAACCTGGCACCAACAGGGGAGAAATTCTGAGAGGCCCCTCGCAACTCGCATGGAGACTGGCCATTCCTGAAGCCACAGGTGCGGGTCCCTGAGGTCCCTGCCATAACTCGAGAGCAACCTGCCACAACTCGAGAAAAACTAGGAGCTTTTCCCTTCCAGGCGAGATGAGGCACTTGTCCTCTGCAGCCTCTCGGGGAAATCACCCATTCCCTCTTGAATCTCGAAAAAGTCTTTCACATCCTGGCTGAGACTCAAGAAGTTTCCTGCCATACCCTTCTCCACTCGAGATGAACACCGAGGGTTCCGCCACAAATGAGGTAGAGCCCCGTTTTCCCGGGCTCAGCTCCAGATGAGGGTCCCTTTCACTGATTCCTCGGGAAAGGATTCCTGGCACTCCCCTCACATCCCAGGAAGAGGTGCTCACCCAGGAGGGTCGGGAGGATCTCCAGGGGTGGTGCCACTATTCCCCAAGACCCCCAAAAGCCTCAGTCCACTGCAGATAAACCTGATTGCCCTACACTGCCTCGACTGTCACCCCGAGGATCGATTCACGCCACGCTGGCAGATGTGACAGCCCTGTGGCACCTCGAGGGCAAGCCACAGATCCTTGTGTCCGCTCGACTGGAAGCCTGACACTGCTGCTGCAGCTCAGGAGGAAAGTGGCTGTGCATGTCTCCATGTGAGACGAGGCCTGACTCCCCTGTGGAGGCTCCATGGGAACCCCAAGACCCATGTCAGCATGGGCCAGGAAAGCTCAGACTCCGGCCTCAGCTCTAGACGAGGACTGAGGACCTTGCACCAACTGTGGAGGAATCCCCAGAGGCCCCTCGCAACACGCAAGGGGACTGGCCTCCTTGAGGCCACAGGGGTGGCTCCCTGGGGTCTCTGTTGTAACTTTAGAGGACCCTCCACAACTCGATAAACACCAGGAGCTTCTCCCCTGCAGGTAGGGTGAGGCCCTTGTCCACTGTGGCATCTGTGGGGAAATCAACCCATCCTTCTTGGACCTCAAAAGACTCTTTCACACCCTTGCTGTGACCCACGAAGTTCCCCAACCCACCCTTCCTCCCTTGAGAGGAACACTGAGCACCCGCTGCGACTAAAGAGAAGCCCCGTTTTCCCCTGCTTAGCTCCAGACATGGGTCCCTTTCCCTGCTCCATCGGGAAAAGTTTCCCTGTGATCCCCTCTCATCCCAAGAGGTAGTGCTCACCCCAGGAGAGTGGGGGAGGAACTCCGGGGTCGTGCTGCCACTCGCCAAGACCCCCAAATGGCTCGTCCACTCCAGATGAACCTGACTGCCCTGCACTGCCTCGACTGTCACCCCGAGGATCGACTCACACCACGCTGGCACGTGTGACAGCCCTGGGGTACCTAGAGGGCAAGCCACAGATCCCTGTGTCCGCAAGACAAGGAGCCTGACACTCCTGATGCAGCTCGGGAGGAAAGCAGCATTGCAAGTCTCCACACTAGACGAGGCCTGACTCCCCTTTGGGGGCTCCAGGGGAACCCCAAGATCCATGTCAGCACGGGTAAGAAAGTGCAGTCTCCGGACTCACCTCCAGACCAGGACTAAGGACCTGGCACCGACTCTGGAGGAATCCCCAGAGGCCCCTCGCAACTCACAGGGGGACTGGCCTCTCTTGAGGCCACAGGGGTGGGTCCCAGGGGTCCCCATCGTAACTTGAGAGGACCCTGCCACAACTCGAGAGAAACAAGGAGCTTATTCCCTGTAGGTGGAGTGAGGCTCGTGCCCACTGTGGGGTCTCATGGGAAATCAACCCTTCCGTCTTAGACCATGAGAGACTCCTTCACACCATTGCTGTGACCCACGTAGTTCCCCAACCCACCAGTCTCCACTCGAGTGGAACACCAATGGTTCCACCACAATTCAAGAGGAGCCCCATTTTCCACTGCTCAGCTCCAGATGAGGGTCCCTTTCCATGATCCGTCGGGCAAGGATTTCCGGTGCTCCCCTTGCATCCCAAGAGGAGGCGAGTGCACCAGGAGAGACGGGAGGGAACACCAAGGGTCATGCCACCATTCCCCAAGACCGCCAAATGCCTTGTCCCCTCCAGAAGAATCTGACTGCCCTTCACTGCCTCGACTGTCACCCGAGGACCAAATCATGCCATGCTGGCACGTGTGGCAACCGTGGGGTACCTTGAGGGCAAGTCACAGATTCCTGTGTCCGCTCGATGGGGAGCCTGACACTGCTGCTGCAGCTCGAAAGGAAAGCGGCCATGCATGTCACCACACGAGATAATGCCTGAATCCCCTATGAGGGTTCCAGGGGTAGCCCAAGACCCATGTCAGCACGGGTGAAGAAATATCAGTCTCCAGCCTCAGCTTCAGACAAGTACTAAGGACCCGGCGCTGACTAGGGAGGAATCCCCAGAGGCCCCTCGAAACTCACACGAAGACTGGCCTCTCCTGAGTCCACAGAGGTGGGTCCCTGGGAGCCCCATCGTAACTCAAGAGGACCCTGCCACTACTAGAGAAAAACCAGGAGCTTCTCCCCTGCAGGTGGGGTGAGGCCTTTGTCAGCTGCGGGTCTCCAGGAAATCACCCCTTCACTCTTGGACCTCAAAGGCTCCTTCACACCCTTGCTGCGACCCACGAAGTTCCTCGACCCACCGGTCTTCACTCCATAGAAACACTGAGGGAACCACCATGACTCAAGAGGAGCCCCATTTTCCCCTGCTCAGCTCCAGATGAGGGTCCCTTTCCTTGCTCCTTCAGGAAAGGATTTCCCGTGCTCCAATTGCAGCCCAAGAGGAGGCACTTGCACCAGGAGAGTTGGGAGGAATGCCAGGGATCATGCCCTCATTCCCAAGATCTCCAAATGCCTCGTCTTCTCCAGAGGAACCTGACTGCCCTGCACTGCCTCGACTGTCAAAACGAGAATTGACTCACGCCAAGCTGGCACGTGTGACAGCCCTGGGGTACCTCGAAGGCAAGCCACAGATCCGTGTGTCCGCTCGATGGGGAGCCTGACACTGCTGATGCAGCTCAGGAGGAAAGCGGCATTGCAAGTCTCCACACGAGACGAGGCATGACACCCCTGTGGGGGCTCCAGGGGAATACCAAAACCCATGTAAGCACGGGTGAAGAAAGCTCAGGCTCTAAAATGCTCAGGCTCTGGCCTCAGCTCCCGACAGGTACTGAGGATCCAGTGGACTGGGAAGGAATCCCCAGAGATCCCTCACAACTTGCATGGAGACTGGCCTCTCCTGAGGCCACAGGGGCGGGTCCTATGGGTCCACGTCCTAACTTGAGAGGATCCCACCACAACTCGGGAAAAACCAGGAGCTTCTCCCCTGCAAGCAGAGTGATGCCCTTGGCTGCTGCGGTGTCTCGAGGGAAATCACCCCTTCCCTCTTGGACCTCGAAAGGCTCCTTCACACCCTTGCTATAACCCTTGAAGTTCCCCTACCCACCCATCCCCACTCGAGATGAAGACCGTGGGTACAGCTGCCAATCAAGTGGAGCCCCTTTTTCACTGCTCAACTCCAGATGAGGGTCCCATTCCCTGCTCGGTTGAGAAAGGCACCCTCACATCCCAAGAGGCCATGCTCGCACCAGGAGAGATGGGAGAAACTCCAGGGTTCGTGCCACCATTCCCAAGAACCCCAAATGCCTTGTCCAGTCCAGAGGAACCTGACTGCCCTGCACTGCAGGGCAGTGCAAAACGAGAATCGACTCACGCCAAGTTGGCACGTGTGACAGCCCTGAGGTACCTCGAGGACAAGCCACAGTTCCCTGTGTCTGCTTGACGGGGAGCCTGTCACTTCTGTTGAGGCTCGGGAGGAAAGCAGCCATGCATGTTTCCATGCCAGACGAGGCCTGATTCTCCTGGGGAGGCTCCAGGGGATCCCCAAGAACCATGTCAGCATGGACAAGGAAAGCTCAGGCTCCGGCCTCAGCTCCAGACGAGGCCTGAGGACCCGGCACTGACTGGAGAGGAATCCCCAGAGGCTTATCCCAACTGGCAGGGAGACTGGACTCTCCTGAGGCCACATGGGCCTGTCCCTGGGGTCCTCATCGTAACTCAAGAAGACCCCACTGCAACTGGAGAAAATCCAGGAGCTTCTCCCCTGCCAGCTGGGTGAGACCTTTGTCTGCTTCAGCATCTTGGGGCAAATCACCCCCTTCCCTCTTGGACCTCAAAAGCTCCTTCACATCCTGGCTGTGACCCACAAAGTTCCCCGACTTACCCATCCCCACTCGAGAGCAACACCGAGGGTCCCTCAAGGAGACTCAAGAGGAACACCATTTTCCCTTGCTCAGCACCATATGTGGTTCCCTTTCCCTGCTCCATCAGGAAAGGATACCTGTGTCCCCCTCTCACCCCAAGAGGAGGCGCTCACAGCAGGAGAGTCTGGAGGAACATCAGGGATCATGGTACCATTCCACAAGACCACCAAATGTCTCGTCTACTCCAGATGAACCTGACTGCCCTTCACTGCCTCGACTGTCACACCGAGGATCGACTCACACTACCCTGGCGAGTGTGACTGCCGTGGGTAACCTCAAGGGCAAGTCATAGATCCCTGTGTCCGCTTGATGGGGAGCCTGACACCACTGCTGCAGCTCGGAAGGAAAGTGGTCATGTACGTCTCCATGCGAGACGAGGCCTGACTCCCCTGTGGAGGCTCCAGGGGGAACCCCAAGACCCATGTCACCATGGGTGAGGAAAGCTCAGGCTCGTCTGGAGCTCAGCTCCAGACGAGAACTGAGGACCCAGCGCCGACTGGTGAGGAATCCCCAGAGGCCCCTAGCAACTCGCACAGAGACTGGCCTCTCCTGAGGCCACAGGGGTGGTTCCTGGGGACCCCATCGTAACTCAAGAGGACCCCCGTCTCAACTCGAGAAAACCAGGAGCTTATGCCCTGCAGGAACGCTGTGGCCCTTTTCCGCTGCAGCATCTCGAGGGAAATCACCCCTTCCCTCTTGGATCTAGAAAGGCTCCTTCACACACTTGCTGTGATCCACGAAGTTCCCCGACCCCCCCGTTCCCACTGGGAGCAACACCGAGGGTCCAGCTTCAAATCAAGAGGAGCCCCATTTTCCCCTGCTCAGCTCCAGATGAGGGTCCCTTTCCCTGCTCCATCTGAAAAGGATGCCCGGTGTACCCTCGCATCCCAAGAGGAGGCACACGTGCTAGGAGAGTTAGGAGGAACACCAGGGTTCATGCCTCCATTCTTCAAGACCTGCAAATGCCTCAACCACTCCAGATGAACCTGACTGCCCTGCACTGCCTTGACTGTCACCCCAAGGATCGACTCACACCACGCTGTCACGTGTGACTGCCCTGGGTACCTCGAGGGCAAGCCAATGATCCCTGTGTCCGTGTGACAGGGAACCTGACACTGCTGCTGCAGCTCTGGAGGAATGCGGCCATGCACGTTCCACGTTAGACAAGGCCTGACTCCCCTGTGGAGGTGGCAGGGGAACCCCAAGACACTCATGTCAGCATGGGCGGTCAAAGTTCAGGCTCTGGCCTCATCTTTAGAGGAGGACTGAGGGCCTGGCACCGAATGGAGAGGAATCCCCAGAGGCCCCTCGCAACTGGCACAGAGACTGGTCTCTCTTGAGGCCACATGGGCGCATCCCTGGGTTCCCTGTCATAACTCAAGAAGACCCCACCGCAACTCGAGTAAAACCAGGAGCTTCTCCCCTGCCGGCTGGGTGAGACCTTTGTCTGCTTCGGCATCTCGGGGAAAATCACCCCTTCCCTCTTGGACGTTGAAAGGCTCCTTCACACCCTGGCTGTGACCCACAAAGTCCCCTGACTTACCCGTCCTCATTTGAGAGCAACACTGAGGGTCCCTCAAGGCGACTCAAGAGGAACACCGTTTTCCCTTTCTCAGCACCATATGTGGTTCCCTTCCCTGCTCCATCAGGAAAGGATTACCAGTGCTCCCCTAGCATCCCAAGAGGAGGTACTTGCATCAAGAGAGATGGGAGGAACACCAAGGGTTGTGGCACCATTCCTCAAGACCCCCAAATACCTAGTCTACTCCAGAGGAACCTGAATGCCCTGCACTGCCTTGACTGTCAACCCGAGGATCGATGCACGCCAAGCTGCCATGTGTGACAGTCCTGGGGTACCTCGAGGGCAAGCCACAGAACCCTGTGCCCACTCGACAGGTAACCTGACACTGCTGCTCCAACTCGGGAGGAAAGCAGTCATGCATGTCTCAACGTGAGATGAGACCTGACTCCCCTGTGGGGACTCAGGTGAACACCAAGACCCATGTCAGCACGGGTGACAAGAGCTCAGGCTCCGGCTTCAATTCCAGATGAGGACTGAGGAACCGGTGCTGCCTGGAGAGGAATACCCAGAGGCCCCTCGGAACTCGCACTGAGACTGGCCTCTCCTGAGGCCACAGGGCCAGGACCATGGGATCATTTTGTAACTCGAGAGGACCCCACTGCAATTCAAGAAAAACCAGATTCTCCCCTGCAGTCAGAATGAGGCCTGTGTCCACTGCGGCCTCTCAGGGGCAATCACTTTTTCCATCATGGACTTCAGAAGGCTCCTTCACATCCTTGCTGTGACCCATGAAGTTCCCTGATCTAATTGTCCCCACTCGAGAGGAACACCGAGGAACATGCCATGACTCAAGAGTAGCCCCATTTTCCCCTGCTCAGCTCCAGATGAGGGTCGCTTTCCCTGCTCCGTCGTGAAAGGATTCTTGGCGCTCCGTTCGCATCCCAAAATGAGATGCTCGCACCAGGAGAGTCGGGAGAAACACAGGGCTCGTGTCACCATTCCCCAAGACCCCCAGATTCCTCATCCACTCCAGATGAACCTGACTCCCCTGCACTTCTTCGACTATCACCCCGAGGATCGACTCATGCCACGCTGGCACGTATAACCGCTATGGGTTACCTCGAGGGCAAGCACAGATATCTGTTTCGCTCGATGGGGAGCCTGACACTGGTGCTACAGCTCGAGAGGAAAGCAGCCATGCAGGTCTCCACACGAGACGAGGCCTGACTCCCCTGTGGAGGCTCTAGGGGAAACCTAAGACCCATATCAGTATGGGGAGCAAAGCTCAGGCTCCAGCCTCAGCTCCAGACGAGGACTGAGGACCCTGCGCTGACTGAGGTGGAATCCCCAGAGGCCCCTCGCAACTCGCACAGAGACTGGCCTCTCCTGAGGCAACAGGGGCGGGTCCCTGTGGTCCCCGTCGAAACTCGAGAGGACCCCAGCGCAACTCAAGAGAAACCAGGAGCTTCTCCCCTGCAGGTGGGCTGAGGCCCTTGTGTGATGCGGTGACTCAGGGGAAATCATCTCTTCCCTAATGGACCTCAAAAGGCTTCTTCACACCCTTGCTGTGACCCACGAAGTACCCCCACCCACCCGTCCCCACTCGAGAGGAACATCGAGGGACACACCGTGACTCAAGAGGAGCCCCGTTTTCCTGGCTCCGATCCAGATTAGGGTCCCTTTGCCTGCTCCATCGGGAAAGGATTCCCGGTGCTTCCCTCGCATCCCAAGAGGAGGCGCTCACACCAGGAGAGTCGGGAGGAGCACCAGGGGTCTTGCCACAGTTCCCCAAGACACCCAAATGCCTCATCCACTCCAGATGAACCTGACTGCCCTGCCCTGCGTCGACTGTCACCCCGAGGATCGACTCATGCCACTCTGGCATGTGTGACAGCCCTGGGGTACCTCGAGGGCAAGCCACAGATCCCTGTGTCTGCTGGACGGGGAGCCTGACACTGCTGCTGCATCTTGGGAAGAAAGTGGTCATGCACACCTCCACACGAGGCGAGAACTGACTCCCCTGTGGAGGCTCCAGGGGAACCTCAAGACACATGTCAGCACGGGCGAGGAAATCTCAGGCTCTGGCCTCAGCTCCAGAGGAGGAATGAGGACCCAGTGCCGACTAGGTAGAAATCCCCAGAGGCCCCTCGCAACTCAAACAGAGACTGGCCTCTCCTGAGGCAAGAGGGGCGGGTCCCTGTGGTCCCCATCGTAACTTGAGAGGATCCTGCCACAACTCAAGAAAAACCAGGAGCTGCTGCCCTGCAGGCTAGATGAGGCCCTTGTCCTAGCAGTGTCTCGGGAGAAATCACCCCTCTTGGACCTGGAAAGGCTCCTTCATACCCTTAATGTGACCCACAAAGCTCCCCGACCCACTCATCCCCCACTAGAGAACAACACCGAGGGTCCCACCACGAATCAAGAGGAGCCCCGATTTCCCCTTCTCAGCTCCAGATGAGGGTCTCTTTCCCTGCTCCATCGGGAAGGATTCCCGGCTCTCCCCTCCCAACTCAACAGGAGGAGCCTGCACCAGGAGAGTCGGGAGGAACTCCAGGGTTGTGCCCCCATTCCCCAAGACCATCAAATGCCTCGTTCACTCCAGATGAACCAGATTACCCTGCACTGCCTCGACTGTCACCTCGAGGATTGACTCATGCCACGCTGGAATGTGTGCGAGATGAGTACGGACTCCCCTGTGGAGGCTCCAGGGCAACCCCAAGACCCATGTCAGCATGGGTGAGAAAAGCTCAGGCTCTGGCCTCAGCTGCAGATGAGGACTGAAGACTATCGCTGTCTAGGGAGGAATCCCAGAGGCCCCTCACAACTCGCACGGAGACTGGCCTCCTCCTGAGAACACAGGGGCGGGTCCCTGGGGTCTCCATATTAACTTGAGAAAACCAGGAGCTTCTCCCCTGCAGGTGGGGTGAGGCCCTTGTTTGCTACAGCAACTCGGGGGAAATCACCTCTTCCCTCTTGGACCTTGAAAGGCTCATTCACACCCTTGCTTTGACTGACGATGTTCCCCGACCCACATATCCCCACTGAGAGCAACATCGAGGTTCCTGCCACGACTCAAGAGGAGCCCCATTTTCCCCTGCTCAGCTGCAGATGAGGGTCCCTTTCTCTGTTCCGTTGGGAAGGATTCTCAACAATCCCCTCACATCCCGAGAGGAGGTGCTCGCACCAGGAGTGTCGGGAGGAACACCAGGGGTCATGCCACCATTCCCCAAGATGCCCAAATGCATCGTCCACTCCAGATGAAATTGACTGCCCTGCACTCCCCTCGACTGTCACCCCAAGAATCGACTCAGGCCACGCTGGCACGTGTGACAGCCCTGGGGAACCTTGAGGGCAAGAGACAGATTGCTATGTTTGCTCGGACGGGGAGCGTGACGCTAATGGTGCAGCTTGGGATGAAAGTGCCGTACAAGTCTCCAGGAGAGACGAGGTCTAACTCCCCTGTGGAGGTTCCAAGGCACCACCAAGACCCATGTCAGCACAGGCGAGGAAAGCTCAGGCCCTGGTCTCAGCTCCAGACGAGGACTGGGGACCCGGCGCCAGTGACTGGCCTTTCCTGAGGCCACAGGGAAGGGTCCCTGGAATCCATGTCTTAATTCCAGAGGACTCTGCCGCAACTCGAGAAAAACCAAGAGTTTCTCCCCTGCAGGTGGGGTGAGGCCCTTGTCTACTGCAGCGTCTCGGGGGAAATCACCCCTTCCCTCTTGGACCTCAAAAGGTTCTTTCACACCCTTGCTGTGACCCCCGAAGTTCCCCAACCCACCCTTCCCCACTGAGAGCAACACTGATGGTCCCACCTCGACTAATAAGGAGCCTCGTTTTCCCCTGATCAGCTTCAGATGAGGGTCCATTACCCTGCTCCATTGGGAAAGGATTCCTGGTGCTCCCTTCACATCCCAAGAGGAGGCACTCTCACCAGGAGTGTCAGGAGGAACACCAGCGGTCGTGCCACCATTCCCCAAGGCCCCCAAATGCATCGTCCACTCCAGATGAACTTGACTGCCCTGCACTGCCTCGACTGTCACCCCGAAGATCGACTCATGCCACGCTGGCACATGTGACTGCCCTGGGGGTACCTCGAGGGCAAGCCACAGATCACTGTGTCCTCTCGACGTGGAGCCTGACACTGCTGCTGCAGCTCTGGAGGAAAGCGGCCGTGAACATTCCACGCTAGATGAGGCCTGACTCCTGTGGAGGCACCAGGGGAACCCCAAGACCCATGTCAGCCTGGGCGAGGAAAGCTCAGGCTCCGGCCTCATCTCAAGATGAGGACTGAGGACCCGGCAATGACTGGGGAGGAAACCCCAGGGGCCCCTTGCAGCTCGTACAAAGACTGGCCTCTCCTGTTGCCACAGAGGCAGGTCCCTGGGGTCCCCATCGTAACTCGGGAGAGGACCCCTCCATAACTCGAGAAAACCAGGAGCTTTTACCTTGCAGGTGGGGTGAGGCCCTTGTCAGCTGTGGTATCACAGGGGAAGTCACTCCTTCCCACTTAGACCTCGAAAGGCTTCTTCACACCCTTCCTTTGACCGATGAGGTTCCCCGACCCACACGTCCCCACTGGAGAGCAACATCGAGGTTCCTGCTGCGACTCAAGAGGAGCCCCATTTAACCCTGCTCAGCTGCAGATGAGGGTCCCTTTCGCTGTTCCGTCGGGAAGGATTCCCGACAATTCCCTCACATCCCTAGAGGAGGCGCTCATACCAGGAGTGTTGGGAGGAACACTAGGGGGTCGGCCACCATTCCTCAAGACCCCCAAATGCACCGTCCACCCAGATGAAATTGACTGCCCTGCACTCCCTCGACTGTAAACCCGAGAATCTACTCAGGCCACGCTGGCACATGTGACAGCCCTGGGGTACCTCTAGGGCAAGCCACAGATCACTGTGTTTGCTCGATGGGGAGCGTGACACTGCTGGTGCAGCTCGGGATTAAAGCGCCGTGCAAGTCTCCAGGAGAGACGAGGTCTGACACACCTGTGGAGGCTCGAGGGCAACCCCAAGACCCACTTCAGCACAGGCAAGGAAAGCTCAGGCCCCGGTCTCAGCTCCAGACGAGGACTGGGGACCCGGTGTCAACTGAGTAGGATTCCCCAGAGGCCCCTCACAACTCACATTGTGACTGGTCTCTCCTGAGGCCACAGGGACGGGTCACTGGAGTCCATGTCTTAACTCCAGAGGACCCCACCGCAACTCAAGAAAAACCAGGAGCTTCTCCCCTGCAGGTGGGCTGAGGCCCTTGTGTGATGTGGCGACTCAGGGGAAATCACCACTTCCCCGTGGACCTGGAAAAGCTCCTTCACACCCTTGCTGTGACCCACGAAGTACCCCCCACCCACCCGTCCCCACTCGAGAGCAACACCGAGGACACACCGCGACTCAAGAGGAGCCCCGTTTTGCCCGGCTCTGATCCAGATTAGGGTCCCTTTGCCTGCTCCGTCGGGAAAGGATTCCCGGTGCTTCCCTCGCATCCCAAGAGGAGGCACTTGCACCAGGACAGTCGGGAGAGACACTAGGTCATGCCCCTATTCCCCAAGACACCCAAATGCCTTGTCCACTCTACATGAACCTGGCTGCCCTGCACTGCCTCTACTGTCACCCCGAGGATCAAATGATGCCACGCTGACACATGTGACAGCCCTGGGTAACCTTGAAAGCAAGCCACAGATCCCAGTGTCCGCTTGACGGGGAGCCTGCTACTGCTGCTGCAGCTCTGGAGGAAAGCGGCCATGCACGTTCCATGCGAGACGAGGCCTGACTCTCCTGTGGAGGCTACAGGGTAACCCCAAGACCCATGTCAGCACGGGTGAGGAAAGCTCAGGCTCCGGCCTCAGATCCAGATGAGGACTAAGGACCCGGCAACCACTGGGGAGGAATCCACACTGGCCCCTTGCTACTCGGACAAAGACTGGCCTCTCCTGATGCACGTTCCTGGGGTCCCCGTCGAACTTGCAGAGGACCCTTTGCAACTCGAGAAAAACCAGGAGGTTCTCCTCTGCAGGAGGGGTGAGGCACTTGTGCACTGCGGCATATCGGGGGAAATCACCCATTCCCTCTGGGACCTCGACAGGCTCCCAAACTCCCTTTCAGTGACCCACGAATTTCCCTGACCAACCCATCCCCATTCGAGAGCAACATCGAGGGTCCTGCTGCAACTGAAGGGGAGCCCAGATATCCCATTCTCAGCTCGAGATGAGGGTCCTTTTCCCTGCTCTGTTGGGGAAAGCATTCCAAGCGCTCCCCTTGTGTCCCAAGAGGAGGTGCTCGCACCAGGAAAGTCAGGAGGAACTCCAGGGTTTGTGCCCCCATTCCCCAAGACCCTCAAATGCCTCGTCCACTCCAGATGAACCTGACTGCCCTGCACTGCCTCGACTGCACCCCGAGGATCCACTCCCGCCATGCTGGAACTCATAACAGCCCTGGGTTACCTCAAGGGCAAGACTCAGATTGCTGTGTCTGCTCGACAGGGAGCCTGACACTGCTGCTGCAGCTCGGGAGGAAAGAGGCCATGCACGTCTCCAGACAAGACAAGTTGGGACACCCCTGTGGATGCTCCAGGGCAACCCGAAGACACATGTCAGCACGGGGTGAGAAAAACTCAGGCTCCTGCCTCAGCAGCAGACGAGGACTGAGGACTGGTGCCATCTAAGGAGGAATTCCAGAGGCCCCTCACAACTTGCACGGAGACTGGCCTCTCCTGAGGACACAGGGGCAGGTCCCTGGGGTCCCCATTGTAACTCAAGATAACCCCACTGCAACTCTAGAAAAACCAGGGGTTTCTCCCCTGCAGGTGGGGTGAGGCCCTGACTGCTACGGTGACTCAGAAGAAATCACCTCTTCCCTCTTGGACCTCAGAAAGGCTCCTTCACATCCTTGCTGTGACCACGAAGTATCCCAACCCACCCATCCTGACTCTAGAGCAACACCGAGGGACATGCTGGACATAAGAGGAGCCCCGTTTTTCCTGGCTCAACTCCAGATTAGGGTCCCTTTCCCTGCTCCATTGGAAAGGATTCCAGGCACTCCCCTTGCATCTCAAGAGGAGGCACTCCCACCAGGAGGGTCGAAAGGAACACCAGGGGTCGTGACCCCATTCCCCAAGACACCCAAATGCCTCGTCCACTCCAGATGAACCTGACTGCCCTGCACTGCCTCGACTGTCACCCTGATTCTTGACTCTCGACACACTGGCACGTGTGACAGTCCTGGCGTACTTCGAGGGCAAGCCACAGATCCATGTGTCCACTGTACAGGGAGCCGGACACTGCTGCTGCAGCTGCAGAAGAAAGTGGCCATGCACGTCTCCAGGCGAGACGAGGACTGACTCCCTGTGGGGGCTCCAGGGAAACCCAAGGCCTATGTCAGCGCGGGTGAGGAAAGCTCAGGCTCCGGCCTCAGCACCAGACAACATCTGAGGACCCGGTGATGACTGGGTAGAAATCCCCAGAGGCGCTTTGCAACTCGCACGGAGATGGCCTCTCCTGAGACCACAGGAGTGAGTCCCTAAGGTCTGCATCGTAACTCGAGAGGACCAAGCCGCCACTCGAGAAAACCCAGAAGCTTCTCCCCTGAAGGCGAGGTGAGGCCCTTGTCCGCTGCGGCGTCTCGGGAGGAAATCACTCCTTCCCTCTTGGACCTCGAAAGGCTCCTTCACACCATTGCTGTGACCGAAGAAGTTCCCCGCCCCACCCCTCCCCAAGCGAGAGGAACCCCGAGGGTCCTGCCGCGACTCAAGAGGAGCCCCGGTTTCTCCTGCTCAGCTCCAGATGAGGGGTCCTTTCCCTGCTCCTTCCAAAAGGGTTCCCGGTGCTCCCCTCATATCCCAAGTGGAGGCGCTTGCACCAGGAGTTTTGAGAGGAGCCTCAGTGGTCGGGCCAACATTCCCCAAGACCCCAATGCGTTGTCCACTCCAGATGAACCTGACTGCCCTGCACTGCCTTGACTGTCACCTCGATGCTCGACTACCGACACACTGGTATGTGTGACATCCTTGGGGTACCTTGAGGGCAAGCCACAAATCCCTGTGTGCGCTCATTGGGGAGCCGGACTGCTGCTGCAGCTGTGGAGGAAAGTGGCCTTGCCCGTCTCCAGGCAAGAAGAGGCCTGACTCCCCTGTAGGGGCTCCATGGGAAGACCAAGACCTATGTCAGGATGGGTGAGGAAAGCTCAGGTACCGCCTTCAGCACCAGATGAGGACTGCGGATCCGGCGATGACTGGGTTGGAATCCCCAGAGGTGCCTCTGCAACTTGCATGGAAACTGGCCTCTCCTGAGGCCACAGGGGCGGGTCCCTGGTGTCCCCGTCGTAACTCGAGAGGACCCCGCTGCAACTGGAGAAAAGCAGAAGCTTCTCCCCTGCAGGTGGGTTGAGGCCATTGTCCACTGCAGCGTCTCGGGAAATCAGCCCTTCCCTCTTGGACCTCGAAAGGCTCCTTCACACCCTTGCTGTGACCCAAGAAGTTCCCCACCCCACCCATCCCCACTCGAGAGAAACCCCGAGGGTCCCGCCATGACTCAAGAGGAGCCCCGTTTTCTCCTGCTCAGCTCCAGATGAATGGGCCCTTTCACTGCTCCATCGGGAAAGGGTTCCCGGCACTTCCCTCGCATCCCAAGAAAAGGCACTCGCCCCAGGAGAGTCGGGAGGAGCCGCAGGGGTCAGTCCACCATTCCCCAAGACCCCCAAATGCCTCTTCCACTCCAGATGAACCAGACTGCCCTGGACTGCCTTGACTGTCACCCCGAGGTTCGACTCCTGACAGACTGGCACGTGTGACAGCCCTGGGCTATCTAGAGGGCAAGCCACAGTTCCCTGTGTCTGCTCAACGGGGGAGCCAAACACTGCTGCTGCAGCTGGGGAGGAAAGTGGTCGTGCACGTCTCCAGGCGAGACGAGGACTGACTCCCCTGTGGGGGCTCCAGAGGAACCCCAAGGCCTCTGTCTGCTTGGGCGAGGAAAGCTCAGGCTCTGGCCTCAGTACCAGATGAGGTCTGAGGACCCGGCGATGACTGGATAGAAATCCCCAGAGGGGCCTCGCAACTCACACGGAGACTGGCCTCTCCTGAGACCACAGGGGCGGGTCCCTAAGGTCTGCATCATAACTCGAGAGGACCATGCCGTCACTCGAGAAAAAGCAGAAGATTCCCCTGCAGATGGGGTGAGGCCCTTGTCGGCTGCAGCGTGTCGAGGGAAATCACCACTTCCCTCTTGGACCTGGAAAGGCTCTTTCACACCCTTGCTGTGACCCAAGAAGTTCCCTGCCCCACCCGTCCCCACTCGAGAGGAACCCTGAGGGTCCCGCTGTGACTCAAGAGGAGCCCCGTTTTACCCTGCTCAGCTCCAGATGAGGATCCCTTTCCCTGCTCCATCGGGAAATGTTTCCCGATGTTCCTTGGCATCCCAAGAGGAGGCACTCGCCCCAGGAGTTTTGAGAGGAGCCTCAGTGGTCGGGCCAACATTCCCCAAGACCCTAATGCATCGTCCACTCCAGATGAACCTAACTGCCCTGCACTGCCTTGATTAACACCCCGAGGCTCAACTCCCGACACACTGGCTCTTGTGGCATTCTTGGGGTACCTCAAGGGCAAGCCACAAATCCCTGTGTCCGCATGATGTGGAGTCGGACACTGCTGCTGCAGCTGGGGAGGAAAGCGGCCGTGCACATCTCCAGGCGAGAAGAGGCCTGACTCCCTGTGAGGGCTCCAGGGGAATCCCAAGACCTATGTCAGCATGGGCAAGGAAAGCTCAGGCTCCAGCCTCAGCACCAGACGACTACTGAGGACCCGGAGACGACTTGGGAGGGATCCCCAGAGGCGCCTTGGAACTCGCACGGAGACTGGCCTCTCCTGAGGCCACAGGAGCGAGTCCCAGGGGTCCCCGTCGTAACTCGTGAGGACCCTGGTGCAACTCAAGAAAACCCAGAAGCTTCTCCCCTGCAGGTGGGGTGAGGTCCTTGTCCACTGCGACGTCTTGGGGGAAATCACCCCTTCCCTCTTGGACCTAGAAAGGCTCCTTCACACCCTTCTTGTGACCCAAGAAGTTCCCCGCCCCACCAGTCCCCACTCGAGAGGAACTCCGAGGGTCCATCCACGACACAAGAGGAGCCCATTTTCCCTTGCTCAGCTCCAGATGAGGGACCCTTTCCCTGCTCCGTTGGGAAAGGGTTCCCAAAGCTTCCTTCGCATCCCAAGAGGAGGTGTTCAGCCCAGGAGAGTCAGGAGGAGACTCAGGGGTCGGTCCACCATTCCCCAAGACACCAAAATGCCTCGTCCACTCCAGATGAACCTGACTGCCCTGCACTGCCTCGACTGTCACCCCAAGGCTGGGCTCTCGACACACTGTTACGTGTGACAGCCCTGGGGTACTTTGAAGGCAAGCCACAAATCCTTGTGTGCACTCGACGGGGAGCAGAACACTGCTGCTGTGTATGGGGAGGAGAGCGGCTGTGCACGTCTCCAGGTGAGACGAGGCCTGATTCCCCTGTGGGGACTCTAGGGGAACCCCATGGCCTATGTCAGCTCGGGCGAGAGAAACTCAGGCTCTGGCCTCAGCACCAGGCGAGGTCTGAGGACCCGGCGACAACTGGGTAGAAATCCCCAGAGGCGCCTCGCAACTCTCACGGAGATTGGCCTCTCCTGAGGCCACAGGGGCGGGTTGCTAAGGTCTGCATCCTAACTGGAGAGGACCCTGCCGCAACTCGAGAAAAACCAGAAGCTTCTCCCCTGCAGGACGGGTGAGGCCCTTGTCTGCTGCGGCGTCTCGGGGGAAAT
This sequence comes from Nanger dama, assembly GCA_917880005.1. Classification (NCBI taxonomy): domain Eukaryota; kingdom Metazoa; phylum Chordata; class Mammalia; order Artiodactyla; family Bovidae; genus Nanger; species Nanger dama. Next base: position 520,560 of record CAKJTW010000044.1, on the reverse strand, counting down.
CACCCCTTCCCTCTTGGACCTCGAAAGGCTCCTCCACACCATTGCTGTGACCAAAGAAGTTCCCTGCCACACCCCGTCCCCACGCGAGAGGAACCCCTAGGGTCCCACCTTGACAGAAGAGGTGCCCCGTTTTCCCCTGCTCAGCTCCAGATGAGGGGCCCTTTCCCCTGTTCTGTCCAAAAGGGTTCCTGGGGCTCCCCTCCCATCCCAAGAGGAGGCGCTCACAACAGGAGATTCGAGAGAAGCCTCAGTGGTCAGGCCACCATTCCCCAAGAGCCCATTGTGACATCCAGTCCTGATGAACCTGAGTGCCCTGCACTGTCTCGACTGTCACCCTGAGGCTCGACGTCTGACACACTGGCACGTGTGACAACCTTGGGGTACCTCGAGGGCAAGCCACAAATCAATGTGTGGGCTCATTGGGTAGCCAGATAGTGCTTCTGCAGCTGTGGAGGAAAGTGTCCTTGGACGTCTCCAGGTGAAACGAGGCCTAACTCCCCTGTAGGGGCTCCAGGTTAAATCCAAGAAGTATGTCAGCTTGGGCGAGGAAAGCTCAGGCTCCAGCCTCAGCACCAGATGAGGACTGAGGACCCAGCGATGACTGGGGAGGTATCCCCCAGAGGTGCCAGGCAACTAGCACAGAGACTGGCCTCTCCTGAGGCCACAGGGGGCGGGTCCTTTGGGTCACCATCGTAACTCGAGAGGACCCCACCGCAACTTGAGGAAAACCAGAATCTGCTCCCCTGCAGGCTGAGTGAGGCCCTTGTCCACTGCGGCGTCTCAGGGGAAATCACCCCCTTCTCTCTTGGACCACGAAAGGCTCCTTCTCATCTTGCTGTGACTCAAGAAGTTCCCCACCCCATCCGTAAACACTCGAGAGGAACCCGAGAGTCCCACCAAAACTCAAGAGGAGCCCTGTTTGCCCCTGCTCAGCTCCAGATGAGGGTCCATTTCCCTGTTCCGTCGAGAAAGGGTTGCCGGCACTCCACTCGCATCCCGGGAGGAGTCGCTTGCACCAGGAGAGTCATGGAGAGCATCAGGGGTCGGGCCACCATTCCCCAAGACCCCCAAATTCCTCGTCCACTCCAGATGAACCTGACTGTCCTGCACTGCCTCGACTGTCACCCCGAGGATCGACGCCTGACACATGGCACGTGTGACAGACCTGGGGTACCTCGAGGGCAAACCACAGATCCCTGTGTCTGCTCGACGGGGAGCCTGACACTGCTGCTGCATCTGGGGAGGCAAGCGGCCGTGCACATCTCCGGGCGAGATGAGGCCTGACTCCCCTGTGTTGGCTCCAGGAGAACCCCAAGAACTATGTCAGCATGGACGAGGAAAGCTCAGGCTCCAGCCTCAGCACCTGACGAGGACTGAGGACCTGGCGACGACTGGGTAGGAATCCCCAGGGGGCCTGGCAACTGGAATGGCAACTTGCCCCTCCTGAGGCCACAGGGGTGGGTCCCTGGGGTCTCTGTCATAACTGGAGAGGACCCCATCGCAACTCAAGGAAAATCAGAAGCTTCTCCCCTGCAGGCGGGGTGAGTCCCTTGTCTGCTGCGGTGTCTCGGGGAAATCACCCCTTCCCCTCTTGGACCTCCAAAAGCTCCTTAACCCCCATGCTGTGACCAAAAAAGCTCTTCACTCCACCGGTCCCCACTCGAGAGGCACCCCGAGGGTCCCACCACCACCCAAGAGGAGCCCCATTTTCCCCTTTTCAGCTCTAGATGAGGGGTCCATACTCTGCTCCACCGGGAAAGGGTTCTGGCTCTCCCCTCGCATCCCCAGAGGATGCACTCGAACCAGGACAGTCGAGACGAGCATCAGGGATCAGGCAACAATTCCCCAAGACCCTCAAATGCCTCGTCCACTCCAGATGAACCTGACTGCCATGCACCGTCTCGACTGTCAGCCCGAGGCTCGACGTCCGACACACTGGCACATGTGACAGCCCTGGGTACTTCGAGGGCAAGCCACAGATCCCTGTGTCCGCTCGACAGGGAGCCTGCCACTGCTGTTGCAGCTGGGGAGGCAAGCGGCTGTGCACGTCTCCAGGAGAGACGAGGCCTGACTCCCCTGAGCGGGCTCCAGGGAAACTCCAAGACTTATGTCAGCACGGGTGAGGAAAGCTCAGGCTCCGGCCTAAGCACCAGATGAGGACTGGGGATCTGGCGACGACTGGGGAGGAATCCCCAGAGGCACCTTGCAACTTGCACGGAGACTGGCCTCTCCTGAGACCACAGGGGCAGGTCCCTGGCATCCCAGTCATTACTCGAGAGGACACTGCCACAACTCGAGAAAAACCAGAAGCTTCTCTCCTGAAGGCGGGTTTAGGCCCTTGTCCGCTCTGGCGTTTCGGGGAAAATCATCCCTTTCCTCTTCCACAAAAGGCTCCTTCATATCTTGCTGTGACCCAAGAAGTTCCCCACCCCATCTGTAATCACTCGAGAGGAACCCCGAGGGTCCCTCTGTGACTCAAGAGGAGCCTCATTTGCCCCTGCTCACCTCCAGATGAGGGTCCCTTTCCCTGTTCCATCGGAAAAGGGTTCCCGGTGCTCTGCTCACATTTCAGGAGGAGGCGATAGCACCAGGAGAGTTGGGAGGAGCATCAGGGGTCAGGCCACCATACCCTAAGACCCCAAAATTCCTCGTCCACTCCATATGAACCTGTCTGCCCTGCACTGTATCGATTGCCACCCTGAGGCTCAATGCCCAACACACTAGCATGTGTGACAGCCCTAAGGTACCTTGAGGGCAAGAGACAGATCCCTGTGTCCACTCGACGGGGAGCCTGACAGTGCTGCTGCAGCTGGAGAGGCAAGCGGCCATGCACGTCTCCAGGCGAGACAAGGACTGACTCTCCTGTGAGTGCTTGAGGGGAACCCCAAGACCAATGTCAGCATGGGCGAGCAAATCTCAGGTTCCGGCGTCATCACCAGACGAGGACTGAGGACCCGGCGACAACTGGGGAGGAATCCCCAGAGTCACCTGGCAACTGGCACTGAGAATGGCCTCTCCTGAGGCCACAGGGGCGGGTCCCTCGGGTTCAAGTTCTAACTCGAGAAGACCCCGCCACAACTCGAGAAAAACCAAAAGCTACTTCCCTGCATCAGGGTGAGGTCTTTGTCCACTGCGGCATCTCTGGAAAAATCACCCCTTCCCTCTTGGACCTCGAAAGGCTTTTTTCACACCCTTGCTGTGATCCACGAAGTTCCCCGCCCCACCCATCCCCACTAGAGAGGAACCCCGAGGGTCCCGCCGTGACTCAAGAGGAGCCCCGTTTGCCCCACTCAGCTCCAGATGAGGATCCCTTTCCGTTCTCTGTTGGGAAAGGTTTGCCGGCACTCCGCTCACATCCCAGGAGGAGGCGCTCGCATCAGGAGAGTCGAGAGGAGCATCAGGACTCTCGCCACCATTCCCCAAGACACCCAAATGCCTCATCCACTCCAGATGAACCTAATCTCCCTGCAGTGCCTCGACTGTCACGCCGAGGCTCGACGCCCGACACACTGGCACATGTGACAGCCCTGGGGGTACCTCGAGGGCAGGCCACAGATTCCTGTGTGGCTCCTGGGGGAGGCTGACACTGCTGTTGCTCCTTGGGAGGCAAGCGGCCGTGCACGTCTCCAGGCGAGAAGGGGCTTGACTCCACTGGGGGGCTCCAGGGGACCTGGAAGACATATGTCAGCACTGGCGAGGAAAGCTCAGGCTCCAGCCTCAGCACCAGACGAGGACTGAGGACCCAGCGACGACTGGGGAGGAATCTCCAGAGGCACCTGGCATCTGGCACACAGACTGGCCTCTGCTGAGGCCACAGGGGCGGGTCCCTGGGGTCCCTGTCAAAACTCGAGAGGACCCTGCCGTGACTCGAGAAAAACCAGAAGCTTCTCCCCTGCAGGTAGGTTGAGGCCCTTGTCCGCTTCAGCATCTCGGGGTAAATCACCCCTTCCCTCTTGGATCCCAAGAGGTGGCGCTCACACCAGAAGAGTCAGGAGGAGCATCAGGGGCCGGGCCACCATTCCCCAAGACCCCCAAATGCCTCGTCCACTAAAGATGAAACTGACTGCCCTGCACTGCCACCACTGTCACCACGAGGCTCGATGCCCAACACACTGGCATGTGTGACAGCCCTGGGGTACCTCGAGGGCAAGCCACAGATCCCTGTGTCTGCTCAATGTGGAGCCTGACACTGCTGCTGCAGCTGGGGAGGCAAGCGGCCATGCACGTCTCCATACTAGAGGAGGCCTGACTCCCCTGTGGGGGCTCCAGGGGAACCCCAAGACATATGTCAGCACAGCAAGGAAAGCTCAGGCGTCTGCCTCAGCACCAGACGAGGACTAAGGACCCGACGACGACTGGGGAGGAATCCCCAGAGGCTCCTGGCAACTGGCACGAAACTGGCCTCTCCTGAAGCCACAGGGGCAGTTCCCAGGGGTCCCCGTCCTAACTAGTGTGGACCCCGCTGCAACTTGAGTAAAACCAGAAGCTTCTCCCCTTCAGGCAGGGTGAGGCCCTTGTCTGCTGCGGCGTCTCGGGTGAAATCACCCCTTCCCTCCTGGAACTTGAAAGGCTCCTAACCCCTTTGCAGTGACCCAAGAAGTTCCCACCCCACCAGTCCCCACTCGAGAGGAACCTTGAGGATTCCGCCGAGAATCAAGAGGAGCCCTGTTTGCCACTGCTCAGCTCCAGATGAGGATATATTTATAACAATTATAAATACATATGCATTCAACATACATAGGAGCATCACAGTATGAAAGACAAATGCTACCAAGTATGAAAGGGAAAATTAACAATAACACACTAATAGTGAGAGACTTTAACACCCCACTCAAACCTATGGATTGATCAACTAAACATAAAATTAACAAAGAAACACAAACTTTAAATGATACAATAGACCAGTTAGACCTAATTGATATCTATAGGACATTTCACCCCAAAACAGTGAATTTCACCTATTTTCTCAAGTGCACACTGAACCTTCATCAGGACAGATCACATCCTGGGACATAAATCTAGCCTTGGTAAATTCAAAAAAACTCAAATCATTCCAAGCATCTTTTCTGACCATAATGCAGTAAGATTAGATCTCAATTACAGGAGAAAAACTATTAAAAATTCCAACATAAGGAGGCTGAACAAAACGCTGCTGAATAACCAACAAATCACAGAAGAAATTAAAAAAAAATCAAAATATGCATAGAAACGAATGAAAATGAAAACACAACAACCCAAAACCTGGGGGACACCGTAAGAGCAGTGCTAAGGGGAAAGTTCATAGCAATACAGGCATACCTCAAAAAACAAGAAAAAAGTCAAATAAATAACCTAACTCTAAACCTAAAGCAACTAGAAAAGGAAGAAATGGAGAACCCCAGGGTTAGTGGAGGAAAGAAATCTTAAAAATTAGGGGAGAAATAAATGCAAAAGAAACAAAAGAGACCATAGCAAAAATCTACAAAGCCAACAGCTGGTTCTTTGAAAGGATAAATAACATTGACAATCCATTAGCCAGACTCATCAAGAAACAAAGGGAGAAAAATCAAATCAGTAAAATTAGAAATGAAAATGGAGAGATCACAACAGACAACACAGAAATACAAAGGATCATAAGAGACTACTATTGTTATGCCCAGAGTCTGAGTCCACAAAACTGAGAGAATAAGACGTCCACGGCAATGCAAAAGCATGAAGGGGTTTTATTTCCAGCTCGAGCTAGGGCCCCTGCCACATCCAATGTAGTGGAGTGGAGCAAGAGCGCTGAGCCCAGAATTACAGCAGTATTTTTAGGTTTAGAACAAAGACAGAGAGTTGGCAAGGGCAGATTGGCTGCAGGGGTTTTCCTGGTATTTACTAATTGGCTAATCTTTATTGGCTGCAGGGTTTCCTGTTGTTACTAACTGGCTAATCTTTATTGGCTGCAGGGGTTTCCTGTTATTTACTAATTGGCTGGTCTTTCGTGTGTGCGGGCTTCCTTGGGGGATGTCTTTTACGTCCTGATAGACTCAAACCAGATTGCGGGGAGTATGCTGATTGGACAAGTCCTGGCATCCGCGGGGATGACCCCACTGGGCAATGACTCAGCTTTTCCCATGAGGCCCACCCCAGTCCTGGAAGCCTATCATGGCATTTGTTAGGTCCCAACACTATCAGCAATTATATGCCAATAAAATGGACAACCTGGAAAAAACGGACAAATTCTTAGGAAAATACAACTTTCCAAAACTGATCCAGAAAGAAATAGAAAATCTTAACAGACCCATCACAAGCATCGAAATTGAAACTGTAATCAGAAATCTTCCAGCAAACAAAGTCCAGGTCCAGATGGCTTCACAGCTGAATTCTGCCAAAAATTTAGAGAAGCGCTAACACCTATCCTATTCAAACTCTTCCAGAAAATTGAGGAGGAAGGTAAATTTCCAAACTCATTCTATGAGGCCACCATCAACCTAACACCAAAACTTGACAAAGATGCCACACAAAAAAGAAAAGAAAACTACAGACCAATATCACTGATGAACATAGAAGCAAAAATCCTTCCAAAATTCTAGCAATCAGAATCCAACAACACATTAAAAAGATCATACACCATGACCAAGTGGGCTTTATCCCAGGGATGCAAGGATTCTTCAATATCCACAAATCGATCAATGTAATTCACCCCATTAACAAATTGAAAAATAAAAGCCATATGATTATCTCAATAGATGCAGAGAAGGCTTTTGACAAAATTCAACATCCATTTATGATAAAAACTCTCCAGAAAGCAGGAATAGAAGGAACATACCTCAACATAATAAAAGCTATATATGACAAACCCACAGCCAACATTATCCTCAATGATGAAAAATTGAAAGCATCTCCCCTAAAGTCAGGAACAAGACAAGGGTGCCCACTTTCACCACTACTATTCAACATAGTTCTGGAAGTTTTGGCCACAGCAATCAGAGCAGAAAAAGCAAACAAAGGAATCCAAATTGGAAAAGAAGAAGTAAAACTCTTACTCTTTGCAGATGACATGATCCTCTACACAGAAAACCCTAAAGACTCCACCAGAAAATTACTAGAGCTAATCAATGAATATAGTAAAGTTGCAGGATATAAAACCAACACACAGAAATCCCTTGCATTCCTATACACTAATAATGAGAAAGTAGGAAAAGACATTAAGGAAACAATTCCATTCACCATTGCAAAGAAAAGAATAAAATACTTAGGAATATAACTACCTAAAGAAACTAAAGACCTATATAACACTGGTTTTTAAAGACTATAAAACACTGGTGAAAGAAATCAAAGAGGACACTAATAGATGGAGAAATATACCATGTTCATGGATTGGAAGAATCAATATAGTGAAAATGAGTATACTACCCAAAGCAATTTATAGATTCAATGCAATCCCTATCAAGCTACCAGCAGTATTTTTCACAGAGCTAGAACAAATGATTTCACAATTTGTATGGAAATACAAAAAAAAAAAAAACCACTCAAATAGCCAAAGAAATTTTGAGAAAGAAGAATGGAACTGGAGGAATCAACCTGCCTGACTTCAGGCTCTACTACAAAGCCACAGTCATCAAAACAGTATGGTACTGGCACAAAGACAGAAATATAGATCAATGGAACAAAATAGAAAGCCCAGAGATAAATCCACACACTTATGGACACCTTATCTTCAACAAAGGAGGCAATAATATACAATGGATTAAAGACAATTTCTTTAATAAGTGGTGCTGGGAAACAGGTCAACCACTTGTAAAAGAATGAAACTAGAACACTTTCTAACACCATTCACTAAAACAAACCCAAAATGGATTAAAGATCTAAACGTAAGACCAGAAACTATAAAACTACTAGAGGAGAACATAGGCAAAACACTCTCCAACATAAATCACAGGAGGATCCTCTATGACTCACCTCCCAGAATACTGGAAATAAAAGCAAAAATAAACAAATGGGATCTAATTAAAATTAAAAGCTTCTGTGCAACAAAGGAAACTATAAGCAAGGTGAAAAGACAGCCTTCAGAATGGGAGAAAATAATAGCAAATGAAGCAACTGACAAACAACTAATCTCAAAAATATTCAAGCAACTCCTGCAGCTCAATTCCAGAAAAATAAATGACCCAATAAAAAAAAAATGGGCCAAATAACTAAATAGACATTTCTCCAAAGAAGACATACAGATGGCTAACAAACACATGAAAAGATGCTCAACATCACTCATTATCAGAGAAATGCAAATCAAAACCACAATGAGGTACCATTTCATGCCAGTCAGAATGGCTGTGATTCAAAAGTCTACAAGCAATAAATGCTGGAGAGGGTGTAGAGAAAAGGGAACCATCTTACACTCTTGGTGGGAATGCAAACTAGTACAGCCACTATGGAGAACAGTGTGGAGATTCCTTAAAAAACTGGAAATTGAGCTGCCATATGACCCAGCAATCCCACTGCTGGGCATACACACTGAGGAAACCAAAATTGAAAGGGACACGTGTACTCCAATGTTCATCACAGCACTGTTTATAATAGCCAGGACATGGAAGCAACCTGGATGTCCATCAGCAGATGACTGGATAAGAAAGCTGTGGTACATATGCACAATGGAGTGTTCAGTTCAGTTCAGTCGCTCAGTTGTGTCCGACTCTTTGCGACCCCATGAATTGCAGCACGCCAGGCCTCCCTGTCCATCACCAACTCCCGGATTCATGTCCATCGAGTCAGTGAGGCCATCCAGTCATCTCATCCTCTGTTGTCCCCTTCTCCTCCTGCCCCCAATCCCTCCCAGCATCAAAGTCTTTTCCAATGAGTCAACTCTTTGCATGAGGTGGCCAAAGTACTGGAGTTTCTGCTTTAGCATCATTCCTTCCAAAGAAATCCCAGGGTTGATCTTCAGAATGGACTGGTTGGATCTCCTTGCAGTCCAAGGGACTCTCAAGAGTCTTCTCCAACACCACAGTTCAAAAGCATCACTTCTTCAGCACTCAGCCTTCTTCACAGTCCAACTCTTACATCCATGCATGACTACTGGAAAAGCCATAGCCTTACTCAGCCATTAAAAGAATACATTGGAATCAGTTCTAATGAAGTGGATGAAACGAGCCGATTTTACAGAGTGAAGTAAGCCAGAAAGAAAAACACCAATACAGTATACTAACACATATATATGGAATTTAGGAAGATGGTAATGATAACCCTGTATGTGAGATGGTAAAAGAGACACAGATATATAGGACAGTCTTTTGGACTCTGTGGGAGAGGAAGAGGGTGGGATGATTTGGGAGAATGCCATTGAAACATGTATAATAGCATATAAGAAATCAATCGCCGGGGCAGTCTAGGTTCAATGCAGGATGGGGGGGGGGGGGCGGGGGGGGGCGGGGGGGGGGGGGGGGGGGGGGGGGGGGGGGGGGGGGGGGGCGATGCGAAAGGATGCTTGGGGCTGGTGCACTGGGATGACCCAGAGAGATGGTATAGGGAGGGAGTGGGAGGGGGGTTCGGGATTGGGAACACATGTACACCCGTGATAGATTCATATTGATGTATGGCAAAACCAATAGAGTATTGTAAAGTAAAATAAAGTTTTTTAAAAAAACAAAACAAAACAGTAGAGGTTCCCTGAGGTGCCTGTCGCAAATCGAGAGGAACACAAAGCTTCAGGCCGCAACTTGAGAAATATCATGAGATACACCCCTCAGTGGGAAATGAGGCCCATTTACCCTGCAGTGACTTGAGAGCAATCCACAGACCGGCTCACAACTTGAAAGGAAACTTGACTTCCTTGAGGCAACACACGAGATTCCCTAGGTTCATCTTCAGAAATCTAAAGGAACCCCAAGCTTCCTGCCAGAATTCCAGAAAAACAGGATCCCCCCACCACAACCACCAACACTGCAAACGTGAGATGAGGCCCTTTCCCCCTGCAGTGCCTCGAGAACAATCCACTATACCCTTTTGAAACTCAAAAGGAGGCTTGACTTCCTTTACACAACTCAAGAGGTTCTCTGAGATACACATCACCACTCGAGAGGAACCCTGAGTTGCATGCCACAACTCAAAAAGAGCCCTGTTTTCCTCGCCTCATCTTGAGATTAGTGCCAGTTCTCCTGCTTCAACTTAGAGGATTCCCAAATTTCCGCTAACACCTCAAGAAGAGGCCTGTCCTCCCTATTGGAACCCCAGAGGAACTCTGCGGTTCCTGCTGCAAGTGGAAAGGACACCCACTTCCCCCTCAATCCTAGATAAAGCCTCATTCCCCTGAAAAGACTCAAATGGAACCCTGAGTATCCCCTAATGGCACGAAGGAAGGTCTGACTCCCTGTTGCACCTCTACAAAAAGCCAAAATTCCCCACGTTAATTCCACAGGAGGCTTGACACCCCCTTTTCCAATTCAATTGGAAAGTGGAGTTTCATGCCTCAACACGAGCCGAGGCCTGACTCCCCTGTTGAAACTCAATAGGAAACCCGAGATCCCTTTTGCATCTGGAGAACAGCCTGATTCCCGCCACAACCTGACATGAGTCCATATGTCCCTTCAGCGACTCAAATGAATCCCAAGATGGCCCTCAGAACCTGAAAGGAGGCCTGACTTGCCTGAGGCAATATGCCAGGTTCCAAGAATACCACGTCAATACTCGAGAGGAGCCCAGTTGTGGCTTTCCACAACTCGAGAAACATCACGAGATTCCCTGCTGAATGCAAGATGAGGCCCGATTCCCCTGCAGCAAGTCGAGAGCAACCCTCTGTTCCTCCTTGCAACTCGAAAGGGGACTTGACTTCCCTGAGGCATCACGAGAGGTTCCCCTGAGTTACCCGTGGCAGCCCAAGAGGAACCCCAAGCTTCTGGCGGCAACTCGAGAAACCAAGAGATTCCCGCCTGTAAGCAAGATTAAGACCTTTTTCCCTGCAGCGCCTTGAGAGCAACCCCATGTTTCCTCTCGAAACTGGAAAGGTGGCTCGATTCCCTTTAGCAACTTAAAAGGTTCTCCATGATACCCGTTGCCACCTCACAATCCCACAACAAATCGAGAAGAACCCCATGTTCACTGCCTCATCTCGACTGAGGGCCAATTCCTCTGCTTCATCTTGAGAATAATCCCGATGTTCCCTTCATATCTCAAGAGAAGGCTTGCCTCACCTATTGAAATTCTAGAGGAAGCCTGTGGTTCATGCTGCATGTAGAAAGGACGGCAAGTACCACCTCAACTCGAGATAAGGCCTGATTCCCCTACACCGACTCGAATGGAACCCCAAGTATGCCTTCACAACTCAAATGGAGGTCTGACTCCCCCTGTTGTACCTCTAGAAAAAGACCCACATCCCCCCTCAACTCGACAGGAAGCCTGACACCCTTTTTACTCGGGAAAAATCAAGTTCCATGACTCAACACGAACCTAGGGCTGACTCCCCTGTTGAAACTCGATAGGAACCCCTAGATCCCTGTCACAACTGGATCAGAACCCTGATTCCCACCTCAACCTGAAATGAGCTCCTATATCCCTTTAGCGACTTGAGAGGAATCCCGAGGTGGCCTTGATAACTTGAAACTAGGCCTGAATTCCCTGAGGCAACATGATTGTGTCGCTGAGGTTACCCTCGAAACTCAAGAGCAACCCAAAGCTTCCCGCCGCAACTCGAGAAACACTGCAAGATTTTCCCCTCAATGTGAGATAAGGCCCATTTCCCCCTCAGTGACTTGAGAGCAATCCTGCCCAACCCTCGCACCTCGAAAGGAGCCTTGACTAAACTCAGGCAAGACGAGAGCTACCCTGAGGTCCCTGTCACAACTCAAGAGGAACCCGAAGCTTCAGGTCACAACTTGAGAAACACCATGATATTCCAACCCACTGCTAGATGAGGCCCTTTCCCCTGCAGTGACTCAAGAGCAATTCTGTGCACCGCATTGCAACTCAAAAGGAGACTAGACTACCCTGAGGCAACTGGAGAGGTTCCCTGAGGTCCCCATCACAACTCGAGAAGAACTCAAAGTTTCAGGCCGCAACTTGAGAAATACCACGAGATACATCCCTCCGTGTGACATGAGGCCCATTTCCCCTGCAGTGACTCAAGATGAATCGTGAGGTGCCCCTCACAACGCAAAATAGAGACCTGACTTCCCTGAGGCAACACTAGGTGGTCCCTGAGGTACCCTTCACAACTCAAGAGGAATCCCAAGCTTCCCACCACAACCCGAGAAAAACCACCAGATTCTCCCCTCAATGAGAGATGAGGCCCTTTTCTGCTGCATCATCTTGAGAGAAATCCCACTTTCTCTATTGAAACTAGAAAGGGTACTTGGCACCTTTATGCAACTCAAGAAATTCCCCGAGATACCCGGCCACACTCAAGAGGGTGATATCCGGCCCCACTGGAGAGGAACACCGAGTTTCCCGTCACAGCTCAAGAAGTGCCCTGTTTTCCCCTCCACATCACAAGATGAGGTTCGATTTCCCTGCTTCATCTGGAAAGGAATCTCGACATTCCTGTCACACCTCTAGAGAAGGCTGGTCTCACCTTGAAACTAGAGAGGAACCACGGATGTCATGCCACAATTTGAAAAGACCCCGATTTGTCCATCTACTCTAGATAAGGCCTGATTCCAATGCACTGAGTCGAATGTAACCCTGAGTATCCACTCACAACACAAAGGGAGGAGTGACACCACTCTGGCACCTCTAGCAAAAACCCCAGATCCCTACCTCAATTAGACAGGAGGCCTGACACCCATTTCACACCTCAAGAGGAATGTGGAGTTCCATGTCTCATCAAGAGACGAGGCCTTACTCCCCTGTGGAAACTCCACTGAAACCCCGAGATCCATGTCAGAAATGGAGAGGAACACTGAGGTTCCCATGTCAAATTGAGATGAGGCCCTTTTCCCTTGAACCAACTAGAGCAGAATGCAGAGAGGCCACTCACAACTCAAAAGGATTCCTGACTTTCCAGAGACATCATGAGAGGCTCCCTGAGGTACCCATCGCAACTCAAAGGAATCCAAGATTCCTGCCACAACTCCAGAAACACCTCTAGATACCCCTTTCATTTTCAGTTGAGGCCCGATTCCCCTGTAGTGATGCAAGAATAATCCCACACTCCCCCTTGCAACTCGAATGGAGACTTGACTTCCCTGAAGCAACACGAGAAGTTCCTTGCGGTCCCCATTGCAACTCGAGAGGAACCCTCAGCTTCCCACCGCAAGTTGAGAAAACCCATGAGATTCCTCCCTCATCGTGAGATGAGGCCAGAATACCCTGCAGCGACTCGAGAGCAATCCTGAGTTACTCCTCGCAACTCAAAAGGATTGTTGACTCCCTTTGGCAACTCGAGAGGTTCCCCGATATCCCCGTTGCAAATCGAGAGGAATTCGAGTTTCCTGCCTCAACTTGAGAAGAAACCCATTTTCCCCACCTCATCTTGAGATCAGGGCTGATTCCCCTGCTTCAACTCGAGAGGAATCCCGACTTCCCCTTGCACCTCAAGAGGAGGCCTTTCTCACCTGTTGCAACTCAAGAGGATCCCCAAGTTCCCCATCTTATCTCACGAGAAACCCCATTTCTAGCCACAACTCGAGAAGTACCATGACTTTCCCACTTCAATACGAGATGTGGCCTGATTCCCCTGCAGTGACTCGAGAGAAATCCCGAGTTCCCGGTCCCAACTCGACACGAGCCCTAAGACCCTGATACAAAGGCAGAGGATTTTCAAGAGGAGCTTACCCCACTGCAATTGGAGAAGAGCCTTCTACTGGAAGCTGGGATGAAGCCTCATATCACAACTAAGCAGGAGGCCCATCCTGCCACAAATAACCCTGCACTTTGCAAGTAGAAAAAGCGCCCCTTCTCATTACAGTAATAGAGAAGACACCATCTCCCAATTTGAGACGAGCACTCTACCACATCTAGAGAGGATCCAAACTACAAAAACTAATGAGTTCTCCTGCCACAAGGAGAGAGGTGGCTGCAAACTTCAACTAGAGATGAGCCGAAACACAGCAAATAAAGAGTGGATACCCACTGAAATGAGAGTGGACCCCAAGCCATATCTAGAGATTAGCCTCCCGCACATTGCCCTTAGACAGGGACCAGCTTGCACATAGCTACTAAAGAGGATCTCCCCCATTGTAGAGTCTCCACCACAACTTTAAATGAACCCTGAGTGATATGCTACAACTCAAGAGGCACCCGAGTTCCCTACTGCAATTTCACAGGATCCCTAGGTTGGCCCTAGGGAAAGGGGCCCTAAGAAAAGGGGCCACTGCACCAAATGATGGAGGGGCTCCCAGCCAATACTGAAGCAGATTCCCTAGGCACAACTCGGATGTGTCCCCCAGGACATCACACCTAGAGAGAAGACCTTCTGCCTCCAATAGAGACGAGCTCCCTGAAGGAAGTTGAGGGGAGGCCCTCACAACTAGAGAGCAGCAATCCCATGAATTGAAGTGAGGAACCCATTGCACCAAAAGCAGAGAGGACAGTCCCCATGGAGGCACGCATACACAACCCAGAGAGGGCAAAGCTTTGCCCATCTAAAGAAGCCCTCAAACCAAACTTCAGAGGCACCTACTGACATCACACACAGAGAGGAGCCACTCTTCTGGTAATACACACAAACCTTACACAATAAGGAGAGAGGAGCTTGCACACCACCACTAGAGAGACTCAAAACCCCTGCAATTACAGAGTGGACCCTGACCACAATGATAGAGTAGTTCCTTGACAAATCTAGTGAGCACTCACCCTTCATTGCAACAAGACAGGAGCCACCCTGCACATCCCTGCTAGAGATGAGTCACCCCAAGAGAATTCGACAGGAGGCCCCACTGCAAGTCACCAGGAACCCTGAGTACCAACCAAGCTTGAGGAGAACCCTGACTTCCACACCACGTCTCCAGTGCAATCCTGCATCCCGGGCTTCAAATCCAGAGGAACACTGATTTATTGCTGCACTTTGAGAGGAGCTCTGTCCCCTGTTGTAACTCTCGAGGAAACCCCAAGTTTCCAGCAACAACTAGAGAAGAACCCTGAGTTTTTGCTGCAGCTCGAGAGGAGACTCTACTCCCTTGCTGCAACTCTAGAGGAAACATGACTTCCCCACCTCAAATCTAGAGGAGTCCTGACTCCACTGTTGCCACTTGAGAGGTATCCCCAGATCCCCATAGTAACTTGAGAGGAACCCCGTGATTCCAGCCACAAGTTGAAAGGCCACTGAGTTCCCCCTCAACTCAAGATAAGAACTGATTCCTGTACAGCAACTTGAATGGAATCCCGAGTTTCCCCTCACAAGATGAAGGGAGGTCTGACTCCCCTGTTGCAACTCAAGAAAAATTACAAGTTCCCCTGTCTGACTCGACAGGAGGCCAGACACGCCTTTCACAACTCAAGAGGAAATCAGAGTTCCATGCCTCAACATGAGACAAGTCCTGGCTCCCCTGTTGCAACTCAAGAGGAACACTAAAATCCATGTTGTAACTGAAGATGAACCCTGAGTTTCCTGTGTTAACTTGAAATGAGGCCCTATTTCCCTGCAGCGACTTGAGAGGAATCCCAAGTTACCCTCACAACTCAAAAGGAGTCCTCACTCCCTTGAGGCAACATGAGCAGTTCTGTGAGATTCCCGTCGCAACTCGAGAGGATCCCAAGATACCCATCACAATTCGAGAGGAACCCTGAGTTTCCCACCTCAACTCGAGATGAGGCCCTATTCCCCTGCTGCGACTTGAGAGAACCCCAAGGTTCCCCTCGCATCAAAAAGGAGGTCTGATTCCCACAATGCAACTAGATAGGATCCCGGAGGGCCCTGTTGTAACTCAAGTGGAACCCCAAGATACCCATCGCAACTCTAGAGGAACCCTGAGTTTCCCACCTCAACTAGAGATGAGGCCTGACTCCCCTGCAGTGACTCAAGAGCAATCCCAAATTCCCCCGGCAACTTGAAAGGAGTCCTGACTCCCCTGAGGCAACATGAGAGGTACCCTGAGGTCCCAGTCACAACTGGAGAGGAATCCTAAGCTTCCCACCCCAACTCGAGAAAAACTGAGATTCCCCTCTCAACGTGAGATGAGTCCTGATTACCCTGCAGTGACTTGTGTGGAAAGCCGAGTTCCCCATCCCAACTTGACATGACTGCCAAGAAACTGATGCAACTGCAGAGGATTCCCAAGAGGAGACTACCCAATCCCAAGTGGAGAAGAGAGGAAGTCTCATACTGCAACTAAGCAGGAGGCCTGCCCTGCCGAAGTAGCCAGTAGATTCCTGCACTTCACAACTAGAAAAAGAGCCCCTTTTCATTATAACCATAGAGGAGTCAACCACCTATCAATTTGAGAAGAGCACTGTACTACATCTAGACAGGACCCCAACTAGCACAGCTAAAGAGGAGTTTCCCTGCCACAACAAGAGAGGTGACCATAAATGACAGCTAGAGACGAGTCGATCCACAGCAAATAAAGAGCAGTGGACTACACTCTAAATGAGAGTGGACTACAAGCTGTATCTAGAGAGCAGCCTCCCACACATTGTACTTAGGAAGGGACCAGCTTGCACATCGCTGCTAGAGAGGATCTGCCCCACTCTTGTTCAATAGGAGTCTCCACCACAACTATAAAGGAACCCCGAGTCATATACTGCAACTCAAGAGGCACCCCGAGTTCCCCCCTGCAATTTTACGGGATCTCTATGCTGGCAGAAGAAAAGGGACCACTGCACCAAATGATGGAGGGGCTCTGGGGCCAAAACTGAAGTGGATTTCCCAGGCGCAACTTGAGAGGTGTCTCTCAAGATATCACACCTAGAAAGAAGACCTTCTGCCTTTAATGGAAACGAGCTCCCTGAAGGAAGTCAAGTGCAGGCCCTCACAACTAGAGAGTAGTGATCCTGTGAATAGAAGTGAGGAACCCATAGCACCAAAAGCACAGAGGACCTCCCCCATGGAGACAAGCACACCCCAACTGGAAAGGACACAGCCTCGCCCCTTGAGAGGAACCCTCCTCCACAACTTGAGAGGAGCCCGCTGGAATTCACACACAGAGAGGAGCCCCTCTTCTGCTATTACAGTCAAATCTCACACCACAAGGAGAGAGGAGCTTGCACACCACCCTAGAGAGAATCGAAATTCTGGCAACTACAGAGTAGACCCTGACCACAATGATAATCACTTGTAAAAATAGTGAGCCACCACACGTTACTGCAAAAAGACAGGAGCAACTCTGAATATCCTTGCTAGAGACGAGTTGCCCCAGGAAAACTCGACAGGACACCCCACCGCAAGTCGCCAGGAACCCTGAGTACTAACCAAACTCGAGGAGAACCCCAGCTTCCCGACCACGACTCCAGTGCAATCCTGCATCCCATGCTGCAAATCCAGAAAAGCAGATTTCTCACTGCACTTCGAGAGGAGGTCTCAGGCACTGTGGCAACTCTCCAGCAAACCCTGAATTTCTAGAAACCACTAGAGAAGAAGCCCGAATTTCTGCTGCCAGTGAGAGGAGGCCTGACTCCCCTGCTGCAATCCGAGAGGTATCCCCAGATCCCCATCTAAACTCAAAAGGAACCCCGTGTTTCCTGCCACAAGTCGAAAGGACACCGAGTTCCCCCTTAACTGAGATAAAGACTGATTCCCCTGAAGCGACTAAAATGGAATCCCAAGTTTCCCCTCAAAACATGAAGGGAGGTCTGAATCCCCTGTTGCAACTCAATAAAAATCCCGACTTCCCTGCCTCAACTCAACAGGATGCCTGACACCTCTTTCATAACTCGAGAGGAAAGCAGAATTCCATGCCTCAACAAGAGATGAGCCCTTACTACCCTGTTGAAACTCGATAGGAACCCTGAGATCCATGTCACAACTGGAGACAAACCCCAAGTTTTCTGCCTTAACTTGTGATGAGACCCTATTCCCCTGCAGTGACTCGACAGGAATCCCTAGGTTCCCCTCACAACTCAAGAGGAAGCCTGATTCCCCTGAGGCAACATGACAGATTCCCTGAGGTCCCCATCACAACTCGAGAGAAACACCAAGCTTCCCGCAGCAACTCAAGAAAAACCATGAGATTCCCCCTTCAAAGGGAGATGATGCCCGATTCCTTTGCAGTGGCTCAAGAACAATCCGAGTTCCCCCTCACATCTGGAAAGGAGGCCTGACTCCCTTGAGGCAACATGAGAGGTTCCCTGAGGTACCTGTCACAAATCGAGTGGAACTCCCTTTTCCCACCTCAACTTGAGATGAGGTGAGGCTGGATTCCTCTGCAATGACTTAAAAGAAATCCCAAGTTTCACCTTACAACTTGAAAGGTTGCCTGACTCCCCTGAGGACACATGAGAGGTTCCCTGGGGTCCCTGTCACAACTCGAGAGGACCCCGATTTTCTGCTGCAACATGAGAAAAACCACCAAATTCATCCCTGAATGCAAGATAAGGTCTGTTTACCCTACAGCGACTTGAGAGCAATCCTGAGTTCCCTCCTGCAACCAGAACAGAGGCTTGACTCCCTTTTAGCAACTCGAGAGTTTCCCTGAGATACCTGTTGCAACTCGAGAAAAACCCCAAGTTTCCTGCCTCAACTCGAGATGAACCCCATGTTGCCCACCTCATCTTGAGATGAGGGCTGATGCCCCTGCTTCTAGTTGAAAGGAATCCCAACTTCCCTTAGAACCTCAAGAGCAGGCCTTTATCACCTATTGCAACCCCATATGACCCCCAAATTCCACATCACCACTTGAGAGAAACCCTGAGTTTCTCGCCACAACTCGAGAAGAACCCAAGGTTCCCTGCCTCAATTCGAAATGTGGCCCGATTCCCCTGCAGTGACTGGAGAGGAACCCTGAGTTCCTCAAGTTCCTCTCAAGTTGCAACAGGTATCTCAGGGAACCTCTCGAGTTGCTAAAAGAGAGTCAACTCAACATGAGCCCCAAGACCCTCATGCAACTGCAGAGGATGTTCAAGAGATTACCCCACCACAATTGGAGAAGAACCTTCTATCACAAACAGAGAGGAAGTGTCATACCACACCTAAGCAGGAGGCCCACCCTGTCACAAAAGGCCAGTAGCTTCCTGCACTTCACAACTAGAAAAATATCCCCTCTTCATCACCACCATAGAGGAGTCACCCACATCCCAATTTGATAAGAGCACTCTACCGCATCTAGAGAGGAGCCCAACTACCACAATTAAAGAGAAGTTCCCCTGCCACAATTAGAGAGGTGGCTGCAAATGAAACTAGAGATGAGTAGATTCATAATAAATAATGAGCGCACACCCACTGCAATTAGAGTGGAGCCCATGTCACATCTAGAGAGTAGCCTCCCACACATTGCACTTAGATGGGGACCAGCTTGCACATGGCTAATACAGAGGATCTGCCCCAGATTCATGAATCTAATGGAAGAGGTGTCTCCAGCACAACTCTTAAGGAACCTCGAGTCATATACTGCAACTCAAGAGGCACCCTGAGATCCCTGTTGCAATCTCAGAATCCCTAGGCTAGCACAAGGGACCTGGGACCAAATGACAGAGGTGTTCTCTGGCCAAAACTGAAGTGTATTCCCCAGGCACAACTAGAGAGTTGTCCCCATGGATAATACACCTAGAGAGAAGACCTTCTGCCTCCAATGAAGACGAGCTTCCTGAAGGAAGTCAAGTGGAGGCCCTGGCAACTAGAAAGCAGGAATCCCACGAATAGAAGTGAGGAACGCATAACACCAAAAGCAGAGAGGACCTCCCAAGTGGAGACAATAACACCCCAACCTAAGAGAATGCAGCCTCAACCCTCGAGAGGAACCCTCCTCCACAACTTGAGAGGCGCCTGCTGGACATCACACACAGAGAAGAGCCCCTCTTCTGCTAAGACAGATGGACCTCACACCACAAGGAGACAGGAGCTGGCACACCACCACTAGAGAGAATCGAAGCCCCCAGAAATAAAGAGTTGACCAAGACCACAATGATAGAGTAGTCCCTTTTCAAAACTAATGAGCAACTACCCGTCATTGCAACAAGACAAGGAGCCACCCTGCACATCCCTGCTACAATGAGTAGCCTGAGAGAACTTGACAGGATACCCCATCGTAAGTCACCAGGAACACTGAGTACCGACTAAGCTCGAGTGTAACCCTGACTTCCTTAACAGGACTCCAGTGGCATCCTGCATTCAATGCTGCAAATCCATAGGAACGTTGATTTCTTGCTGCACTTCGAAAGAAGCTCTCAGACGCTGTGGCAACTCTCCAGCCAACCCCAAGTTTCCAGCAACCACTAGAGAAGAACCCCACATTTCTGCTGCAACTTGAAGAAGGCTGACTCCCCTGCTGCACCTCGAGAGGAAACACGACTTTTCCACCTCAACTTGAGAAGAGTCTTGACTCCCTGGTTGCTATTTTAGAGGCATCCCCAGATCCCCATCACAACTCAAAAGGAATCCCATGTTTCCCGCCGCAAGTCAAAAGGACACTGAGTTCCCCCTCAACTCAGAATAAGGCCTGATTCCCCTGCAGCAACTTGAATGGAATCCTGAGTTTCCCCTCCCATGAAGGGAGGTATGAATTCCCTGTTGCAACTCGAGAAAAATCCCGAGTTCCCCGCCTCAACTCGAAGAGGCCTGATACCCCTTTCACAACTCGAGGGGAAAGAGGAGTTCCATGCCTCAACACAAGATGAGCCCTGATTACCTTTTTGAAACTTGGTAGGAACCCCAAGATCCATGTCTGAACTGGAGAAGAACCCCAAGTTTCGTGCCTCAACTTGAGATGAGGCCCTATTCCCCTGCAGTGACTTGAGAGGAATCCATATGTTCACCTCACAACACGAAAGAAGCCTGACTCCCCTGAGGCAACATGAGAGGTTCCCTGGGGTCCCCATCGCAACTTGAGAGGGCCCCCCAGTTTCTCACCTGAACCTGCAAGGAGATGAGGCCTGACTCCCTTTCAGCAAATTGAGAGGAATCTGGAGTGCCTGCTCACAACTCGAAAGGATGACTGACTCCCCTGGGGCAACAGTACAGGTTCCCTGAGGTCAATGTCACAACTCAAATAGAACCCCGAGCTTCCCTCTGCAACTCGAGCAAAACAAACAGATTCATCTCTCAACGTGAGACGAGGCCTGATTCCCCTTTGGTGACTTGAGAGCAATCCCAACTTCCCCCTGGCAACTCAAAAGGAGGCTTGACTCCCTTTTTGCAACTTGAGAGGTTACCCAAGATACTAGTCACAACTGGAGAGGAACCCCAAGTATCCCACCTCAAATCGAGATGAGGCCCAATTCCCCTGAGCCTGACAACTGAGCTGCCCCTCACAACTAGAAAGGAGGCCTAACTCTCCTGAGGCAACCAGAATAGTTCTCTGAGATCCCCATGGCAACTCGAAGGGAACCCCGAGATACCCATCACAACTTGAGAGGAAACCTGAGTTTCCAGGCTCAAGATGAGGTCCAATTCCCATGCAGTGACTCAAGAGAAATCCCAAGTTCCCCACTGCAACTCGAAAGGAGGCTTGACTCCCTTTTTCCAACTGAAGATGTTACCTGAGACACCCGTCACAACTCGAGAGAAACCCCAAGTTTCACGCTACAACTGCAGAAGAACACCATGTTCCTCACCTCATCTCGAGATGAGGACCAAGTTCCCTGCTTCAACTCGAGAGGAATTCCAACTTCCCCCTCGCTCCTCAAGAGGAGGTCTGTCTCACCTATTGCTTCAGGAGGTTCCCTTAGTCTATGTCCCTATCACCAATGCCAGAGAAGCTGAAGTTGATGAGTTATATGGAGACCTACAAGACCTCAAAGACCTCCTAGAAATAACACCAAAAAAAGATGTTCTATTCATCACTGGAGATTGGAAGGCAAAGGTAGGAAGTCAAGAGATACCTGGAGTAACAGGCAACTTTGGCCTTGGAGAAGAAAATGAAGCAGGGCAAAGGCTAACTGAATTCTTCCAGAGGATGTACTAGTCATAGAAAATACAATTTTCAACAACACAAGAGACAACTTTACACATGAACATCACCAAATGGTCAACACTGAAATCAAATTAAGTACACTCTTTGTAGTTGAAGATGGAGAAACTGTATACAGTCAGCAAAAACAAGACCTGAAGCTCATTGTGGCTCAGATCATCAGCTCCTTGTGGAAAAATGCAGTCTTAAACTAAAGAAAGCAGGGAAAACCACTGGGCCAGCTAGATATGACTAAAATCAAATCCCCTATGAATATGCAGTGGAGGTAATGCATAGATTCAAGGGAATAAATCTAGTAAAGAGAGTGCCTGTATTATGATCAGAGGTGTGTATTATTGTACAGGAGGCAGCAAACAAAACCATCCCAAAGTAAAAGTAAAATAAGAAGGCAAAGGGGCTAGCTGAGGAGGCTTTACAAATAACTAAAGAAAGAAGTGAAAAGGAAGAGAGAAAGGAAAAGGTATGTTCAGCTAAATGCAGAGTTCCAAATAACAGCATGGAGAGACAAGCAGGGATTCTTCAATGAACAGTGCATAAAACTAGAAGAAAACAACTAAGGGGGAAAAACTAGAGATATCTTCAGGAAACTTGGAGCTATCAAGGGAATATTTCACCAAAAGATGGGCTCAATAAAGGACAGAAACTGTGGAGACCTAGGAGATGCTGAAGAGGTCAAGAAGAGAAAGAAAGAATACACAGAACTGTGCAAAAAAAAAAAATTTAAAACCTTAATGAACTAGATTACTATGATTAGGTTGTCAGTCACCCAAATCCAGACGTTCTGGAGTGTGAGGGCAAGTGGGCCTTAGGAAGCCCTGCTGTTAATAAAGCTAGTGTACATGATGGCATTCCAGTAGAACTATTCAAAACTCTAAAGGATGATGCCATCAAGGTGTTGCATTCCATTTGTCAGCAAACCTGAAAGACCCAGTAGTGACCACAGTACTGGAAAAGGTCAATCTTTATCCCAACTCTCAGGAAGGGTAGTACTAAAGAATGTGCCAACCATCGGACAATTGCACTCATCTCCCATGCTAGTAAGGTCATGCTTAAAATCTTGCATGCTAGGCTTCAGCATTAGGCAAACATAGAATTTCCAGATGTCCAAGTTGGGTTTAGAAAAGGACGAGGAACCAGAGATCAAATTGCCAACATTCACTTGATCATAGAGAAAGTTAGTGAATTCCAGTAAAACATCTACCTCTATTTCATCAGCTATGCTAAAGCCTTTGATGGTGTGGCTCATAGTAAACTGTGGAAAACTCTTAAAGAGATGGGAATATCAGACTATCTTACCTGGCTCCTGAGAAACCTGTATGCAGGTCGAGAAGCAATAGTTAGAATACTGTGTGGAACAGTCACCAAACTTGGTTCAAGATTGAGAAAGGAGTACGACAGTGCTGTCTGCTGTCACCCTGTTTGTTTAACCTATATGCTGAGTATATCATGAGAAATGCTGAGCTTGATGAGTTACAAGCCAGAATCAAGATAGGCAGAAAATCATCAACAACCTCAGCTATGTGGATGATACCACTCTAATGGCAGAAAATGAAGATGAGCTAAAGAGCCTCTTGGTGAGGTAAGGAGGAGAGTGAAAGAGTTGGCTTAAGACTTAATATTAAATAAACTAAGAACGTGGTATCTGGCCCCATTACTTCATGGCAAATAGAAGAGGAAAAAGTGAAAGTAGTGACAGATTTCCTCTTCTAGGGCTCTAAAATCACAGTGGATGGTGATTGTAGCCATGAAATCAGAAGATGATTGCTTCTTGGTAGGAAAACTCTGACAAACTTAGACAGTGTGTTGAAAAGCTCTGTTTTTCAGAGACACTGCTCTGCTGACAAAGGTCTGTGTAGTCAAGTCTATGGTCTTCCTAGTGGTCATGTACAGTTGTGAGAGCTGGACTGTAAAGAAGGCAGAACGCCAAAGAACTGACACCTTTGAACTGTGGTGCTGAAGGACTCCTGAAGGTCCCGTGGACAGCAAAGAGATCAAACCAGTCAATATTAAGGGGAATCAAACCTGAATACTTGCTGGAAGTAAAGAGGAACTAAAGAGCCTCTTGGTGACATGAAGGAGTAGAGTGAAAGAGGCAGCTTGAGACTAAATATTAAATAAACTAAGAACATGGCATCTGGCCCCATTACTTCATGGTAATGGTCTTCCCATTGGTCATGTACGGTTGTGGGAGCTGGATCATAAAGAAGGCAGAATGTCAAAGAACTGATGTCTTTGAATGGTGATGCTGGAGAAGACTCCTGAGGGTTCCTTGGGCAGAAAGGGTATCAAACCGGTCAATCTTAACAGAAATCAAACCTGAATACTAGCTGAGGGGACCGATGTTAAAGCTGAAGTGACAGTATTTTGGTCATATGTACAAACAACCAACTTATTGGAAAAGTCCCTGATGCTGGGAAAGATTGAAGGCAGAAAGAGAAGAGGGCATCAGAGGATAAAATGGCTGGATGACATCACTGATGAAATGGACATGAGCTTGGGCAAACTTTGGGAGATGGTGAGGGACAGGAAGGCCTGGTGTGCTGTAGTCCATGGGGTTGCAAAGAATTGGACATGACTGGATGACTGAACAAAAACAACAATAAATTATGATGAATTACTTTTATAATTATTATTATGAATCAATCTATACTTGAGATGATATTAATAATCATAATACTGGGAAAACGACTCCCTTAAAGTATCTGTAACATTTTTAAAAGGAGGTAAATGTTATTCTCTTAAAGGTTTAGTAATTATGTAAAAAAGTAAAAAAATTATGTAAGCAAATTTGTAGAAAAATATATTAACAAACACAATGTTTTTATAAAAGCAAACAACCAAAAGCACATGATAGGTTTTTTTAATATAAATTTATCTTAATTGGAGGCCAATTAATTTACAATATGGCATTGCTTTTGCCATACATCAACATGAATCTGCCACAGGTGTACACATGTTCCCCATCCTGAACCCCCTCCCACCTCCCTCCACATTCCGTCCCTCTAGGTCATCCCAGTGCACCAGCCCTGAGCATCCTGTATCATGTATCAAACCTAGACTGGCAATTCGTTTCACATATGATATTATACATGTTTCAATGCCATTCTCCCAAATCATTCTACTCTCACCCTCTCCCACAGAGTCCATAAGACTGTTCTATACATCTGTGTCTTTTTTGGTGTCTCGCATACAGGGTCATTGTTACCATCTTTCTAAATTCCATATATATGCGTTAGTATACTCTATTGGTGTTTTTCTTTCTGGCTTACTTCACTCTGTATAATAAGCTCCAGTTTCATCTACCTCATTAGAACTGACTCAAATGTATTCTTTTTAATGACTGAGTAACACTCCATTGTATATATGTACCACAGCTTTCTTATCCATTCGTCTGCTGATGGACAACTAGTAATTTGTTGGAACTTTGTGTTAGTCTTCTTGAAATTGTTCATTGACCCCTGGTTACATTTCCCACTACTTTCATTTCTATTTCCCCTCATTACAAATTAAATTATTAATCTTTGAACTTCTTTCTATTCCCTTGATAGATCATTCTCACTTGCATCAGTGTATGGGGAATGTTCTGGGATCATATCTTAAACACATTCTCCAGGAAGCTTTTCTTGACCTCTGGGGCTTGGTTTATTTGCCTTCCATAACCACCCTTATAGAATCAACATTCAGGACTTCCTTAACCAAAAATTTAGGATGTTGTAATTGGTTATTTAGTACACTCTTCACACCCTCAAAGACAACAAACTCTAGAAGGCCAAGGATCATAGCTGTGCTATCCACAGGTAAAACACCTGTACTGGCTCAAAAAATATAATATGAAGTTGGGTATGTGTGTGCTCAGTCACGTCTGACTCTGAGCCCTGTGGATTGTAGTCTGCCAAGCTCCTCTGCCCATGGAATTTTCCAGGCAAGAGTACTGGATTGGGTTTTAATTTCCTACTGTACTGTACTGGATCTTCCCAACCCAGGGATTGAACTTGCATCTCTTGTGCCTTCTGCATTGGCAGCAAGATTATTTATCACCAGTGCCACCTGGAAAGCCTTGAATTGGGGACAAAAGGGAAATAGGCACATACTTTTACTGGGTGACAAATTCTAATATATACACACATTTGTTTACAAATCTGGAAAAAATGTGATAATGTGGCAAAAATTTTATCATTTCAGTTTGAATTTTCATGAAGCTTCAGGAAGTTTTTCTTATGGTAGTGTATACAACTGGTGTTTCTAGTACAATTATATCATCATGAAAGCATAATCTTTCTTCTTTTCACAAGTACCTCTTACTAGTTGGTAGGGAAAGAACAGTTCTTGCTTATGTAACAAAAGTGATGAAACTTGAAATGAGTTATCAGGATAAATAGCAACTGAATACAGCAAATACATGTCCAGACTCATTTGTATACATACATTTATGTTGCTAGTAGAATGAAGTAAATTTCTTAAACAACTAAATGGCATTATGAATTCAGAGAATAGGATGATCAGTCCTTGCTGGAAATAACAGAATAGATGCATCTTCATGGTATTTAATTTTAGCCTTAAATAGGAGTGATGACAGAATAGGTCTGTGAAAAATGTAGCTAAAATAGAGATTATGATGGTGGGAAAGGGGGAAGGTTAAAGATGTATTTGGGAATTTTGAAAGGTGTAGGGGTTATGCAGAAATATGACAAATAAACCATAAATACAAGTTTGATTTGAAACAGGGAAAACAAGAGTAAGGATCTTCCATCCCTTAAGACTATTTGAGGGCTTCCCTAGTGGTTTGATGGTAAAGAATCTGCCTGCCAAAGCAAGAGGCACAAGTTTGATAATTAGGCAGGGAAGATTCCCTAGAGTAGGAAATGGCAACCCACTCCAGTATTCTTGCCTGGGAAATCCCATGGACAGAGGAGCCTGGCAGGCTACAGTCCATGGTGTTGCAAAAGAGTCAGGCACAACTTAGTGACTGAACAACAACAAAAGACCATTTGAACAGAGAAGGGATGTGATTAGAGATTTCTTAGTGAGAGTATTTCTTTGGAGAAATTTTGTTTTTAAGGCAGAAAAGGAATTAGAAACGGCAAGATGTTTAAACTAGTGCTTCTGATAAATACACACAGCTTGCTGTAGAAAACATGGCGAAGAGGTTAACATCTCAATGAGATCAATATCAGATTGATATTGATCAAACCCATCATTATATAAACCACATTAGGGATGGATCATGTACCATGTAAATGGAAAAACAGGGTTTACTCTAATCTTAGAGAAATGTTCTCATCTATGATTTTCCTCTCTGATTCCCACCATCCATATCAATTTACTTATTTGTTCAATTCCCATTTGCATGTAAAACAGTTATTGAATTGTTAACCTGTACTACTATTTGAAACAAATTTCTCAGTTTGAGTACAGTGTTTATGTACAGTTCCTTTAGTCTTTAGCCTGACATTTTCCAATCAATGCACCATTTTTCAAAGTTATGAGTACATTTTAATGGCTACAAAGAATGCTAGAATTAACATCTGTCTTCAGATTTTGGTATGAACATACATTTTCAAAGGAAATGAGACACTTAAAGAAATGGTAAAGGCTTAATCATCCTGGAATGATATATGAAGAAACAAGGTAATTCATTGGTTTGGATTAGATTTTGGTTGCAAGAGAATGGTTCTGTAAATCAAACACAAATTATTATTATCAGTTTTTTTTTTTTTTTTTTTTCTCTCATGGCAGATCCTGGAGATGTTGGTCCCAGAGCTGGTGTGCTCTGTGGAACCAAGCATCTTCTTTCTTACTAATCACACATTCAGGCCTCTTTTGTTAAGTCACCACAGATGCCCCCAATGTTGCTTCAACTCCAACCTTTATGTTGTCATTCTAGCTAGCAAGAAGGAAAGAAAATTAGAAGAAAGTTACTTTTTAGGAAAATCCTCAGAATCTGCACATGTCATCTTCATGGATATCTCAGAGGCCAAAACCTAGCCATGTGGACACACTCAGCTCCAAGGTACCTGGGAATATTACTGTACTCTTGTCATCCATATGTCTGCTTAAAGTTTAGCAAGTATAACACTGCTAACGAGGAAAGAATAATTGTCTGCTTTTTTGATGTCTGAAACATAAATAAGATAGCTCAAGTGTATCAATAAATTTGTCCATAAAGATAATTTAGGAAGAGAACCTTCCACGATGTTTTTATGAGTCACAGGATACAACAAAGAGATGTCAGTTTTCAGTCCATGATTGAGCTCTTCTAGGGTGCTTCTTGATACAGAAATTACCTTCTGTCTCTTGTATGCTATTATTATTTTTTTTCTGACATAGGCAAACTTAGTTCTACATGACATAGAGAAAAAAAAATCACCCGTTTATTTCACAATCAGTTCAGTTCAGTCTCTCAGTCGTGTCCGACTCTTTGCAACCCCATGAATTGCAGCACCCCAGGCCTCCCTGTCTATCACCAACTCCCGGAGTTCACTCAGACTCATGTCCATCGAGTCAATGATGCCATCCAGCCATCTCATCCTCTGTCGTCCCCTTCTCCTCCTGCCCCCAATCCCTCCCAGCATCAGAGTTCTTTCCAATGAGTCAACTCTTCGCATGAGGTGGCCAAAGTACTAGAGTTTCAGCTTTAGCATCATTCCTTCCAAAGAAGTCCCAGGGCTGATCTCCTACAAAATGGACTGGTTGGATCTCCTTGCAGTCCAAGGGATTCTCAAGAGTCTTCTCCAACACCACAGTTCAAACACATCAATTCTTTGGTGCTCAGCCTTCTTCACAGTCCAACTCTCACTTTCATACATGACTACTGGAAAAACCATAGCCTTGACTAGACAGACCCTAGTGGCGGCAAAGTAATGTCTGTGCTTTTGAATATGCTATCTAGGTTGGTCATAACTTTTCTTCCAAGGAGTAAGCGTCTTTTAATTTCATGGCTGCAGTCACCATCTGCAGTGATTTTGGAACCCCCAAAATAAAGTCTGACACTGTTTCCACTGTTTCCCCATCTATTTCCCATGAAGTGATGGGACTGGATGCCATGATCTTCATTTTCTGAATGTTTAGCTTTAAGCCAAGTTTTTCACTCTCCTCTTTCACTACCTTCATTCAAATTGCTGCCACAATAAGGAGACTTATTTTGAAAGTTTTCAAAAGTAAAACTAGGACTAATTGGTGAATTCACAAAACAAACATATGTCAATTCATAGATTGCTTACTGAATTTCTATCATGTACCAGACAGTGTGCTAAGACAAGAGTGCAGTCTGAGCTGATCTTAACATGGCCCGGCCTTCCTGAAATTTTCTCTCTACTTAAGGGTACATATTGTAATAAGGTGATTTTACTATATATATATATATTTTGTGTGTGTGTGTGTGTGTGTTTGTGTGTGTGTTTTTTGGAAAGTGATACCAAAAAGGAGGAAGAGAAAGAAGTTTTAGATGAACTTGCCCATAGGATGAAAGTATCACTACTTATTGTTAACGTTTTCCCCACTTAGGTATGAGGTAGATAACAGCTTTGGAATACAGTGGCAAAAATCTGTGTGTGAAAAAGAGATCTTATGAAATTAAAGGTCCCATGCATAGATTCTGTGATATGAAATCTTACAGAAAGTATGCTATAAATCCCAAGGGTGTTTAAAATATATATTCTAAATTTCTAAAAGCTCTGTTTCACATGATATCTTATATATCACATGAAATGAGCCTTTGATAGATTTCATGGTATTAAAAGGATCATATTTAATTCCAAATGCATCCTTCAGCCTTCTCAGGAATTATGATGTCATTTATTATCTTCTTCCATGAGGTTAGACGAAGTTGTGGGATATATTAACTGATTAACAATTATATGTTGCTGAGTAACTCATTTGGTCTCAAGCTGATGCTCAATTAAACCTCTAGGAAGACATATAATTCAAAAAAAAGTATTAGTTCCTGGTTTGTGATGTAAATGCTTTGGAAAATTTAAAGAATTTTAAGAAAGCAATATAACAATCTGATAAGAAAATTGCCTTATTAATCTTGGAAGGGTCCTCATTTTACTGAAAATAACACAGAGCCTCACAAACATCTAATGTAATTTTTTTTTAAAGCGTTCTTCTGCAACAGTAGAATGGGGATAAATACTGATGTCTTCTTATTAATTCTGAAGTTAGTGTGTTTGTTCTGCTTAAGTAATCTAATTATTTCCCATTGTGAAGCTATTTGAAATTTAGTTTGGTAGCCAAATGCAGCATGGAAGTGATCTCTAGTTTTATTTTAAGAAGCAATGTTTATTTTCAAATGCCTTTCTGTAGCATTTCATCACTCTCTCCAAGTAAAACTGTTTCCTATTTTCATTAAATGCTAAAGCAAAAAATGGTGACAATATGATTAGTTGACTTATGAAAGATGTTCTAGTGCTTAAAAGATTAAATGACAAAATTATATGAAAGTTTGAGAGCATCTGATAGTACAGATATTTCTGAAAGCAAAGCACAATCCACATTAAAAATATTTCAGTTTTGAGAGTTCAAGATGGCAGTGTTGAAGCTTAACTCACCTCCTCTCATGGATGCAACAAATCTACAGCCACATATGGAATGATTCACGCAGAAAGGGACCTAAAAACTGAATAAACAAAGATCCTACAAGAAAAGAAGGAAAGTATAGCGTTAAGATAGGTGAAAGAGGCAGAGAGACCATCTTGCCAAGAAAAATAGAGCAGTCCAACCAGTGAGCTACAACTGAGTGGAATCACAAAGGGTTAGATCTTTCTCTTAATCAGCAAAGGATGCAGGCTCCACATCAGGAATCCCACCCATAATCCTGTATGGGAAGGACCAGCCCCCCAAACACCTGAGCCAGAACTGCCTTTGAGTGTTTGTCTCCTGCAGAGGCATAAGTTAGCAGTGGCCTGCTGTGTGGACAGGGGCTCTGGCTGCAGCAGACCTGGGTCATGTAGCATTACTCAACATAAAGCCACAAAGCAGACAACCAACAAACTGCAGAACAATTAAACTAAAGAAATCTCACACTGTTAAGAAAGCTCTAGGACCCACAACAGATTTCCCAACCTAGGGATCTGCTAAAGGGACTGAGAACCCCCAGGGAATTTGACTTAGGGCAGCAGTGGGATTTGACTGCAGAACTTTCACAGGACTGGGGAAACAGACTAGGTGAGCACAAACAAAACCTTGCATGTGCCAGGATCCAGGAGAAAGGAGCAGTGTCCCCAAAGAGCTGGTCAGACTTGCCTGTGAGTGTCCACGAGTCTCCTGTGGAGGCATGGGTCAGCAGGTTGGCCTCAGGCCAAACAAGAGTAAGGGAACACAGACCCACCCATCAACAAAAAATTGGATTAAAGATTTACTGAGCATGGCTCCCCCATCAGAATAAGACCCAGTTTCCCCCACAGTCAGTCTCTTCCATCAGAAAGTTTCCAGAAGCCTCTTATTCTTATTCATCAGAGGGCAGAAAGAATGGAAACCACAATCACAGAAAACTAACCAATCTGATCACATGAACCACAGCCTTGTTTAAATCAATGAAACTATGAGCCATGCCATTTAGAGGCTACTCAAGATGGACCAGCACACTGAGTACGGCAGCTGTGACCAGTGCACTAAGCGCAGGCAGCTACGGCTGGTGCACTAAGCATGGTCGAGAGGAGCTACTCCACGTCTGAGGTCAGGGGCAAGAAGCCAGGAGGACACCATGCCTGAAGGGCTGCGGGCAAGAGGAGCTACCCACATCTGAGGTCATGGGCAGCGGCTGACAGGAGCCACCCCGGGCCCAAAGCCAGAGGCGGTGGCAGGGAGGACCAACCCCACATCCAAGGAGCAGTGGCTACACGGGTGGAGGACGGCCTAGAGAAGCTATCGAACATTGAAAGTCAGGAAGGGTGGCAGTGAGGAGATACACCTCATCCAATGTAAGGAGCAGTGGCTATGCTTTGCTGGAGCAGCCCTGGAGAGATACCCCATACCCAATACCAGAGAAACCTAAGTAAGATAGTAGGTGTTGCAAGAGGGCATCAGAAGGCAGACACACTGAAACCATACTCACAGAAAACTAGTCAATCTAATCACACTAGGACCACAGCCTTGTCTAACTCAATGAAACCAAGCCATGGCTGTGGGGCAACCCAAGACAGGCGGGTTATGGTGGAGAGGTGTGACAGAATGTGGTCCACTGGAGAAGGGAATGGCAAACCAGTTCAGTATTCTTGCCTTGAGAACCCCATGAACAGTATGAAAAGGCAAAATGATAGTATACTGAAAGAGGAACTCCCCAGGTCAGTAGGTGCCTAATATGCTACTGGAGATTAATGGAGGAAAAACTCCAGAAAGAATGAAGGGATGGAGCCAAAGCAAAAGCAATACCCAGCTGTGGATATGTCTGGTGATAGAAGCAAGGTCCAATGCTGTAAAGAGCAATATTGCATAGGAACCTGGAATATCAGGTCCATGAATCAAGGCAAATTGGAAGGGGTCAAACAAGGGATGGCAAGAGTGAACGTTGACATTCTAGGAATCAGTGAACTAAAATGGACTGGAATCGGTAAATTTACTCAGATGACCATTATATCTATTACTGCAGGCAGGAATCCCTTAGAAGAAATGGAGTAGCCATCATGGTCAACAAAAGAGTCTGAAATGCAGTACTTTAATGCAATTTCACAAATGACAGAATGATCTCTGTTCGTCTCCAAGGCAAACCATTCAATATCACGGTAATCCAAGCCTGTGCCCCAACCAGTAATGCTGAAGAAGCTGAAATTGAATGGTTCTATGAAGACCTACAAGACTTTTTAGAACTAACAACCAAAAAAGATATCCTTTTCATTCTAGAGGACTGTAATGCAAAAGTAGGAAGTCAGAAACACCTGGAGTAACAGGAAAATTTGGCCTTGAAATGCAGAATGAAGCAGGGCAAAGACTAATAGAGTTTTGCCAAGAAAATGCACTGGTCATAGCAAACACCCTCTTCCAACAACACAAGAGAAGACTCTACACATGGACATCACCAGATGGTCAACACCAAAATCAGATTGATTATATTCTTTGCAGCCAAAGATGGAGAAGCTCTATACAGTAAACAAAAACAAGACGAGGAGCTGACTGTGGCTCAGATCTTGAACTCCTTATTACCAAATTCAGACTTAGATTGAAGAAAGTAGGGAAAAACGCTAGACCATTCAGATATGACCTAAATCAAATCCCTTATGATTACACATTGGAAGTGAGAAATAGATTGAAAGGCCTAGATCTGATAGATAGAGTGCCTGATGAACTAGGGACTGAGGTTCGTGACATTGTACAGGAGACAGAAATCAAGACCATCCCCATGGAAAAGAAATTCCAAAAAGCAAAATGACTGTCTGGGGAGGCCTTACAAATAGCTGTGAAAAGAAGAGAAGAGAAAAGCAAAGAAGAAAAGGAAAGATATAAGCATCTGAATACAGAGTTCCAAAGAATAGCAAAAGAGATAAGAACGACTTCTTCAGTGATCAATGCAAAGAAATAGAGGAAAATAACAGAATGGGAAAGACTAGAGACGTCTTCAAGGAAATTAGAGATACCAAGAGAATATTTCATGTAAAGATGGGCTCGATAGAGGACAGAAATGGTATGGACCTAACAGAAGCAGAAGAAATTAAGAAGTGGCAAGAATAAACAGAAGAACTGTACAAAAAGAGTTTCACGACTCAGATAATCACGATGGTGTGATCACTCATCTAGACCCAGACATCCTGGAATGTGAAGTCAAGTGGGCCTTGGAAAGCATCACTACAAACAAAGCTAGTGGACGTGATGGAATTCCAGTAGAGCTATTTTAAATCCTGAAAAATGATGTTGTGAAAGTGTGGCACTCAGTATGCCAGCAAATTTGGAAAACTCAGCAGTGGCCACAGGACTGGAAAAAGTCAGTTTTCATTCCAATCTCAAAGAAAGACAATGCCAAAGAATGCTCAAACTACCACACAATTGCACTCATCTCACATGCTAGTAAAGTAATGCTCAAAATTCTCCAAGCCAGGCTTCAGCAATACGTGAACCAAGAACTTCCTGATGTTCAAGCTGGTTTTAGAAAAGGCAGAGGAACCAGAGATCAAATTGCCAACAG
Organism: Nanger dama; assembly: GCA_917880005.1. Classification (NCBI taxonomy): domain Eukaryota; kingdom Metazoa; phylum Chordata; class Mammalia; order Artiodactyla; family Bovidae; genus Nanger; species Nanger dama. The sequence continues at coordinate 486,495 of CAKJTW010000044.1, read as the reverse complement.
CCGCTGGATCATCAAAAAAGCAAGAGAGTTCCAGAACAACATCTATTTCTGCTTTATTGACTATGCCAAAGCCTTTGACTGTGTGGATCACAATAAACTGTGGAAAATTCTGAGAGAGATGGGAATACCAGACCTCCTGACCTGCCTGTTGAGAAATCTGTATGCAGGTCAGGAAGCAACAGTTAGAACTGGACATGGAACAACAGACTGGTTCCAAACAGGAAAAGGAGTACGTCAAGGCTGTATATTGTCACCCTGCTTATTTAACTTATATGCAGAGTACATCATGAGAAACACTGGACTGGAGGAAGCACAAGCTGGAATCAAGATTGCCAGGAGAAATATCAATAACCTCAGATATGCAGATGACACCACCCTTATGGCAGAAAGCAAAGAGGAACTCAAAAGCCTCTTGATGAAAGTGAAAGAGGAGAGTGAAAAAGTTGGCTTAAAGCTCAACATTCAGAAAACGAACATCATGGCAACCGGTCCCATCACTTCATGGGAAATAGATGGGGAAACAGTGGAAACAGTGTCAGACTGTATTTTTGGGGGCTCCAGAATCACTGCAGATGGTGACTGCAACCATGAAATTAAAACACGCTTCCTCCTTGGAAGAAAAGTTATGACCAACCTAGAGAGCATATTCAAAAGCAGAGACATTATTTTGCCAACTAAGGTTCGTCTAGTCAAGGCTATGGTTTTTGAAGTAGTCATGTATGGATGTGAGAATTGGACTGTGGAGAAGGCTGAGTGCTGAAGAACTGATGCTTTTGAACTGTGGTGTTGGAGAAGACTCTTGAGAATCCCTTGGACTACAAGGAGATCCAATCAGTCCATTCTATATGATATCAGCCCTGGGATTTCTTTGGAAGGAATGATGCTAAAGCTGAAACTTCAGTACTTTGGCCAGTTTATGAGAAGTGTTGACTCATTGGAAAAGACTCTGATGCTGGGAGGGGTTGGGGGCAGGAGGAGAAGGGGATGACAGAGGATGAGATGGCTGGATGGCATCACTGACTCGATGGACATGAGTCTGAATGAACTCCGGGAGTTGGTGATGGACAGAGAGGCCTGGCGTGCTGCAATTCATGGGGTCGCAAAGAGTCAGACACGACTGAGCGAGTGAACTGAACTGAACTGAACTGAACTGAACTGAAGATGGACGGGTCATAGTGGAGAATTCTGACAAAATGTGGTCCACTGGAGAAAGGAAAGGCAAGCCACTTCAGTATTCTTCCCTTGAGAACCCCATGAACAGCATAAAAATGCAAAAGATATGATACTGAAATATGAACTCTCCAGGTCGGTAGGTGCCCAATATGCTACTGGAGAAGAATGGAGAAATAATACCAGGAACAATGAAGAGACGAGGTCAAAGGAAAACAGCACCAACTGTGTATGTGACTGGTGATGGAAGTAAAGCCTGAAACTGAAAAGAACAAAATGCATAGGAACCTGGAATGAATTGCATAGGAACCTAGTCCACAAATCAAGGTAAATTGGAAGTGGTCAAGCAGGAGATGGCAAGAGCGAACATCAACATTTTAGCAATCAGTGAACTAAAATGGAGTGGAGTTCAGTTCAGTTCAGTTCAGTTGCTCAGGCATGTCCAATTCTTTGTGATTCATGGACTGCATTATGCCAGACCTCCCTGTCCATCACCAACTCCACGAGTCTACTCGAACTCTTGTCCATTGTTTTGGTGATGCTGTCCATCCATCTCATACTCTCTCATCCCCTTTTCCCACCTTCAATATTTCGCAGCATCAGGGTCTTTTCAGATGAGTCAGCTCTTCACATCATCAGGTGGCAAAATTATTGGAGTTTCATCTTCAACATCAGTCCTTCCAATGAACACCTAGGACTGATTTCCTTTAGGATGGACAGTTTGGATCTCCTTGTAGTCCAAGGGATTCTCAAAGTCTTCTTCAACACCACAGTTTAAGCATCAATTCTCTGGCACTCAGCTTTCCTTATAGTCCAACTCTCACATCCATACATGACCACTGGAAACACCATAGCCTTGACTAGACAGACCTTTGTTGACAAAGTAATGTCTATGCTTTTTAATATGCTGTCTAGGTTGGTCATAACTTTTCTTCCAAGGAGCAAGTGTCTTTTAATTTCATGGCTGCACTCATCATCTGCAGTGATTTTGGATCCCCCAAAACAAAGTCTGTCACTGCTTCCACTGTTTCCCCATCTATTTGCCATGAAGTGATGGAACCAGATGCCATGATCATAGTTTTCTGAATGTTGAGGTTTAAGCCAACTTTTCCATTCTCCTCTTTCACTTTCATCAAGAGGTTCTTTAGTTCTTCTCTTTCTGCCATGAGTGTGATGTTGTCTGCATATCTGAGGTTATTAATTTTCCCCCGCAATCTTGGTTCCAACTTGTGCTTCATCCAGTCTAGCATTTCTCATGATGTACTCTGTATAATTCAGATGACCATTTTATCTAGTTCTGTGGGCAAGAATGCCTTAGAAGAAATGGAATAACCCACACAGTCAACAAAAGAGTCTGAAATGCAGTACTTGGGTGCAATATCAAAAATGAGCAAATTATTTATGTTCATTTCCAAAGCAAATCATTCAATATCACAATAATCCAAGTCTATGCCCCCAAAAAACAATCCTGAAGAACTAAAGTTGAATGGTTCTATGATGACCTACAAGACCTCCTAGAGCTAACACCAAAATAAGATGTCCCCTTCATGATAGAGGGCTGGCATGCAAAAGTAGGAAGTCAAGAGATACCCAGAGTAACAGACATGATTGGCCTTGGAGTGCAATATGAAGCAAGGAAAAGGCTAACAGAGTTCTGTCTTGAAAATGCACCAGTCATATCAAACACTCTCTTCCAACACAAGAGGAGACTCTACACATGGACATCACCAGATGGTCAATACCAAAATCAATTGATTATATTTTTTGCAACTGAAGATGGATCTCTATATGGCCAGCAAAATCAAGACTAGGAGCTGACTGAACTGAATATTGAAAAATTCAGACTTTAATTGAAGAAAGTAGGGAAAATCATTAAACTCTTCAGGTATGACCTAAATCAGGTATGACCTAAATCAGGTATGATCCTTATGATTATACAGTGGAATGACAAATAGATTCAAGGGATTAGATCTGATAGATAGAGTGCTGGAAGAACTATGGACACAACTCAGTTTCATTGTACAGGAGGAGGCAGTGATCAAGAGCAGCCCAAGAAAAAGAAATGCAAAAAGGCAAAATGATTGTCTGGGGAGGCCTTACAAATAGCTGAGAAAAGAAGAGAAGTGAGAGGCAAGGGAGAAAAATAAAAATATATACATCAGAATGCAGAGTTTCAAAGAATAGCAAGGAGAGATAAGAAAGCCATCCTCAGTGATTAATGCAAAGAAATAGAGGAAAACAATATTACTGGGAAGACTAGAGATCTCTTCAAGAAAACTAGAGATACCAAGAGGAACATTTCATAAAAAGATGGGCACAATAAACCCATACAATCTATGTCCATCTCTAACAGAATGAGAAGATAGTGAAAAGAGGGAGCAAGAATACACAAAACTACACACACACAAAAAACACAAAGCTTAATGATCCAGATAACCATGATGCTGTGATCACTCACCTAATGCCAGACATTCTGGAATCTGAAGTCAAGTTGGCCTTAGAAAGAATCACTACAAAGCTATGGAGGTGATGGAGTTCCAGCTGAGCTATTTCAAATCCTAAAGGAAGATGCTTTTAAGTGCTGCACTCAAGATGCCAGCAAATATGGGAAACTCAGCAGTGGCCACAGGACTAGAAAAGGTCAGTTTTCATTACAATCCCAAAGAAAGGCAATGCCAGAGAATGCTCAAACTACCACACAATTGAACTCATCCTTCATGCTAGCAAAGTAATGCTCAAATTTATTCAAGTCAGGCTTTAACAGTACATGAATTGTGAGTTTCCAAATGTTCAAGCTGGTTTAGAAAAGACAGAGAAACGAGAGATCAAATTGCCAATATCCGTTGGATCATCAAAAAGGCAAGAGAGGTCCAGAAAAACATCTACCTCTGATTTAGTGACTATGCCAAAGCCTTTGGGTGGATCACAGGAAACTGTGGAAAATTTTTAAAGAGATGGGTATACCAGACCACCTGACCAGCCTCCTGAGAAATCTGTGTGCAGGTCAAGGAGCAACAGTTAGAACTGGACATGGAACAATAGACTGTTTCCAAATCAGGAAAGGAGTACGTCAAGGCTGTATATTGTCACCCTTCTTATTTAACTTACATGCAGAGTACATAATTCAAAATACTGGGCTGGATGAAGCACAAGCAGGAATCAAGATTGCTGGGAGAAATATCAATAACCTCACATATGAAGATGACACCACCCTTATGGCAGAAAGCAAAGAAGAACTATAGAGCATCTTTATGAAAGTAAAAATGGAGAGTGAAAAAGTCAGCTTAAATCTCAACATTCAGAAAACAAAGATCATGGCATCCGGTCCCATCACTTCATGGCAAATAGATGCAGGAAACAATGGAAATAGTGACAGACTCTATTTTGGGGGCTTCAAAATCACAGAAGATATTGACTGTAGTCATGAAATTAAAGACACTTGCTCCTTGGAAGAAAAGTTTTGACTAAGCTAGATATCATATTAAAAAGCAGAGACATTTCTTTGCCAACAAAGGTCTGTCTAATCAAAGCTATGTTTTTTCCAGTAATAATGTATGGATGTGAGAGTTGGACTATAATGAAAACTGTGCATGGAAGAATTGATGCTTTTGAACTGTGGTTTCAGAGAAGACTCTTGAAAGTCTCTTGGACTGCAAGAAGATCCATCCAGTCAATCCTAAAGGATATCAGTCCTGAATATTTATTGGAAGGACTGATGGTGAATCTGATACTCCAATACTTTTGCCACCTGATCAGAAGAGCTAACCCATTGAAAAGACCCTGATGCTGGGAAAGATTGAAGGCAGGAGGAGAAGGAGATGTCAGAGGATGAGATGATTGTTTGGCATCACCGAGCCTATGGATATGAGTTTGAGTAAGCTCTGGGGGTTGGGGCTGGACAGGGAAGCCTGTCGTGCTACAGTACATGAAGTCATAAAGAATCAGAGACGACTGAATGACTGAACTGAACTGAAGGAGCCTACACAACATGCTACTGAATAACCAACAGATCATGGAAGAATTAAAAAAGGAAATAAAAATATGTGTAGAATCAAATGAAAATATGACAACCGAAATGTATGGGATTCAGTAAAAGCAGTACTAAGAGGATGGGTCATAGGAATAAAAGTTTATCTCAAGAAGCAAGAGTGAAAAAAAAAGCCTAACTTTACATCTATGTCAACTAGAAAAAGGAGAAATGAAGAACCCCAAAGTTAGTAGAAGGAAAGACATCATGAAAATCAGAGTGAAATAAGTGAAAAAGAAACAAAGGGGACTATAGCAAATATCAGCAAAACTAAAGCTGTTTCTTTGAGAAGATAAATAAAATTGATAAAACACTAGCCATACTCATCAAAAAAAAAAAAAAAAAAAGAAGAAGGGGGAGAAGAATCCAACCAGCAAACTTAGAAATTAAAACGGAGAAATCACAACAAACAACACAGAAATACAAAGGATCATAAGAAAGTAGTACCAGCAGCTATATGCTAATAAAATGGGGAACTTGGAAGATATCGATGGATTCTTAGAAAAGTAAAACCTTTCAAAACTGAACCAAAAAAACAGTAGAAAATCTTAACAGACCCATCACAAAGATGGAAATAGAAATTGTAATAAAAAATTATCCAGCAAGCAAAAGTCAAGGACCAGATGACTTCATAAGTGAAATCTACCAAAAATTTAGAGAGAACAGCTAAGATCTATCCTACTCAAACTCTGCCATAAAATTGCAGAGAAAGGTAAATTCCCAAAGCCACTCTATGAGGCCACCATCACCTTAATACCAGAACCAGACAAAGATGCCACAATAAAAGAAAACTACAGGCCAATATCACTGATGAACATAGATGCAGAAATCCTCAACAAAATTCTAGCAAACATAATCCAACAGCATATTGAAAAGATCATACATCATGACCAAGTGGGCTTTATGCCAGGAATGTAAGGATTCTTCAATTTTCACAAATCAATCAATGCGATACACCACATTAACAAACTGAAAGGTAAAAACTGTAAGATTATCTTAATAGATGCACAGAAAGCATTTGAAAAAAATTCAACAACCATTTATGATAAAAACTCTCCAGAAAGCAGGCAAAGAAAGAATAAACGTCAACATAATAAAAGTCATAAATGATAAATTCACAGCACACATTATCCTCAATGGCAAAAATTAAAAGCATTTCCTCTAAAGTCAGGAAAAAGATAAGGTTGCCCACTCTTATCATTACTATGAAATATAGTTTTGGAAATTTTGGTCACAACAATTAAAGAAGAAGGAGAAATAAAAGGAATCCAGATTGGAAAGAAGAAGTAAAACTCTCACTGTTTGCAAATGACATGATCCCCTATATCAGTTCAGTTGAGTTCAGTCACTCAGTCGTGTCCGACTCTTTGCGACCCCATGGATTGCAGCAGGCCAGGCCTCCCTGTCCATCACCAACTTCCGGAGTTCACTCAGATTCACGTCCATCGAGTCAATGATGCCATCCAGCCATATCATCCTCTGTCGTCCCCTTCTCCTCCTGCCCCCAGTCCCTCCCAGCATCAGAGTCCTTTCCAGTGGGTCAACTCTTCTCATGAGGTGGCCAAAGTACTGGAGTTTCAGCTTTAGCATCATTCCTTCAAAGAATTCCCAGGGCTGATCTCCTTCAGAATGGACTGGTTGGATCTCCTTGCAGTCCAAGGGACTCTCAAGAGTCTTCTACAACACCACAGTTCAAAAGCATCAATTCTTCAGCGCTCAGCCTTCTTCACAGTCCAACTCTCACATCCATACATGACTACTGGAAAAATCATAGCCTTGACTAGACGGACCTTAGTTGGCAAAGTAATGTCTCTGCTTTTGAATATGCTATCTAGGTTGGTCATAACTTTTCTTCCAAGGAGTAAGCGTCTTTTAATTTCATGGCTGCAGTCACCATCTGCAGTGATTTTGGAGCCAAAAAAAAAAAGTCTGACACTGTTTCCACTGTTTCCCATCTATTTCCCAAGAAGTGATGGGACCAGGATACCATGATGTTCGTTTTCTGAATGTTGAGCTTTAAGCCAACTTTTTCACTCTCCTCTTTCACTTTCATCAAGAGGCTTTTGAGTTCCTCTTCGCTTTATGCCATAAAGGTGGTGTCATCTGCATATCTGAGGTTATTGATATTTCTCCTGGCAATCTTGATTCCAGCTTGTGTTTCTTCCAGTCCAGCATTTCTCATGATGTACTCTGCATATAAGTTAAATAAGCAGGGTGACAATATACAGCCCTGATGTACTCCTTTTCCTATTTGGAACCAGTCTGTTGTTCCATGTCCAAGTTCTAACTGTTGCTTCCTGACCTGCATACAGATTTCTCAAGAGGCAGATCACGTGGTCTGGTATTCCCATCTCTCTCAGAATTTTCCACAGTTTATTGTGATCCACACAGTCAAAGGCTTTGGCATATTCAATAAAGCAGAAATAGACGTTTTCTGGAACTATCTTGTTTTTCCATGATCCAGCAGATGTTGCTGCTGGATTTGATCTGTGCTTCCTGTGCCTTTTCTAAAACTGCTTGAACATCAGGAAGTTCATGGTTCATGTATTGCTGAAGCCTGGCTTGGAGAATTTTGAGCATTACTTTACTAGCATGTGAGATGAGGGCAACTGTGTGGTAGTTTTAGCATTCTTTCCATTGCCTTTCTTTGGTACTGGAATAAAAGCTGCCCTTTTCCAGTCCTGTGGCCACTGCTGAGTTTTCCAAATTTTCTGGCATATTGAGTGCAGCACTTTCACAGCATCTTCTTTCAGGATTTGAAATAGCTCAACTGGAATTCCATCACTTCCACTACCTTTTTTCGTAGTGATACTTTCTAAGGCCCACTTGACTTCACATTCCAGGATGTCTGGCTCTAGATTAGTGATCACACCATCGTAATTATCCAGGTCATGAAGATCTTTTCTGAACAGTTGTTCTGTGTATTCTTGCCACCTCTTTTTAATATCTTCTGCTTCTGTTAGGTCCATACCATTTCTGTCCTTTATCGAGCCCATCTTTGCATGAAATGTTCCCTTGGTATCTTTAATTTTCTTGAAGAGATCTCTAGTCTTTCCCATTCTGTTCCTTTCCTCTATTTATTTGCACTGATCACTAAAGGAGGCTTTCTTATCTCTTCTTGCTATTCTTTGGAGCTCTGCATTCAGATGCTTATATCTTTCCTTTGCTCTTTTGCTTTTCACTTCTCTTCTTTTCACAGCTGTTTGTAAGGTCTCCTCAGACAGCCATTTTGCTTTTTGCATTTATTTTCCATGAGGATGGTCTTGATTCCTATATTCTGTACCATGACACAAACCTCATTCCATAGTTCATCAGGCACTCTATCTATCGTATCTAGGCCCTTAAATATATTTCTCACTTCCACTGTATAATCATAAGGGATTTGATTTTGGTCATACCTGAATGGTCTAGTGGTTTTCCCTACTTTCTTCAATTTGAGTCTGAATTTGGTAATAAAGAGTTTATGATCTGAGCCACAGTCAGCTCCTGGTCTCCATCTTTGGCTGCAAAGAATATAATCAGTCTGATTTCGGTGTTGACCATCTGGTGATGTCCATATGTAGAGTCTTCTTTTGTGTTGTTGGAAGAGGGTGTTTGCTATGACCAGTGCACTTCTTGGCAAAATTCTATTAGTCTTTGCCTTGCTTCATTCTGCATTCTAATGCCAAATTTTCCTGTTACTCCAGGTGTTTCTTGACTTCCTACTTTTGCATTACAGACACCTAGAATGAAAAGGACATCTTTTTTGGTTGTTAGCTCTAAAAGGTCTTGTAAGTCTTCATAGAACCGTTCAACTTCAGCTTCCTCAGCATTACTGGTTGGGACATAGACTTGGATTACTGTGATATTGAATGGTTTGCCTTGGAGATGAACAGAGATCATTCTGCCATTTTTGAAATTGCATCCAAGTACTGCATTTTGGACTCCTTTGCTGACCATGATGGCTACTCCATTTCTTCTGAGGGATTCCTGCCCGCAGTAATAGATATAATGGTCATCTGAGTTAAATTCACCGATTCCCAGTCCATTTTAGTTCACTGATTCCTAGTATGTCGACGTTCACTCTTGCCATCTCTTGTTTGACTACTTCCAATTTGCCTTGATTCATGGACCTGACATTCCAGGTTCCTATGCAATACTACTCCTTATAGCATCGGACCTTGCTTCTATCACCAGTCACATCCACAGCTGGGTATTGTTTCTGCTTTGGCTCCATCTCTTCATTCTTTCTGGAGTTATTTCTCCACTGATCTCCAGTAGCATATTGGGCACCTACTTGCCAGGAGCCAGCATGGGGAATCCCGCCCATGGCAAAGGTTATGAGGAAGAGGCCTGACAGGTCAAAGGCAAGATCATGCCTTGAGGGTCCCCCTGGACTTTCTCAGGTATCTACCCCAAAACTAGAGTCTATCTGCATTATTGTATTATGCCTGTCACCAACTCTTCTGCCATTAACAGGGGGCTATCCCCCACCACTTTTCTCTGGAAAAAGTTAACTTAGAGCTCCAGTTAGCAGTCTCCTGCATATAAAAGGAGTGTCTCAGCTCAAACCCCTCTGATGGCTCTCTAACTTGCCTGACAGGTTTACCTGGACTTTAACATTTACGCATGTGATTGTTTACAGCTCCCAATCACGAGAGGCACGAAGCTTAAAACATCTTAAAGATATAGAGCCTTTTTTAAAGAGCTAAAAATTATGTTGGTGAAGGGTTTCATTGTTGAGTTATGATTGCTGCCAGGCCTCCATCTTTTAGGCACCTGGGAGGATATTAATCAATGTATGGGATGCAGAAATATGAATATAGTAGTTTGATGTTAGCAATACTAGCTTTTGAGTTAATGAATTTTCTCTTTGTTATAAATCACTGTACTCCTCTTTCCTTGTTATAAATTGTTGTATACTTGCTATGTAAGAATGTAACCTTAATTAGTGCTTTCCGAGAGTGGCACCAGACTTTGGGAAGAACAACACGTTTAAGGCAAATACATTTTCTGGTTGATGGACCCTTATCAGAAAAGGGCCATAAAATGCTACTAGGCCTCCTGGCCAGAAGATGATGTAAACCACCTAAGACCTGTGTATATAGCTAAGTATGCAGAGGGAAAGCCTGGTCTCGATAAGGGTCAGGGCTGCTGACCCTGCATGACTTTGTATTATCCATTGATCTCTATGTATAAGTAAAAGTATAATAGCTTTCCTGGAAAATAAAGGATGAACCAGTTTCTTGGAAATCCGGCTTCCCCTATGTCTTCTTTTCTTTTTCTCCTTTTCAGGCTGAATTTCCGTCTGGAACATAGAGACTCACCATGTCTCCTTATTTGTCCGGGCTTCTAAGACCCACGTGAGATGGAGCCCAAGGCAGGGCACCCTTCGCTATTCAAGCAGGTGCCTGTGGCCTTACGTAGACAGTGTAAGCCCCTTGTCTCAGGGCTTTATTTGGCTTTCTATGCAAACCAAGAGGAATACAGCCTCTTTTTCTCCTCTATTTTCTCTCCTCTCTCTTACTACACTATTCTTCCCTAATCTCTCTTTATATCTCTACTTAAATAATTCTTTCCTAATCACTGACTCTGTCCCCACCTCGAATTACCCTTGATCCACCAGGGCTGTACCCCAGCACCTACTGACCTGGGGAGTTCCTCTTTCAGTGTCCTATCATTTTGCCTTTTCATACTGTTCATGGGGATCTCAAGGCAAGAATACTGAACTGGTTTTCCATTCCCTTCTCCAGTGGACCACATTCTGTCACACCTCTCCACCATGATCCGCCCGTCTTGGGTTGCCCCATGGGCATGGCTTGGTTTCACTGAGTTAGACAAGGCTGTGGTCCTAGTGTGATTAGATTGACTAGTTTTCTGTGAGTATGGTTTCAGTGTGTCTGCCCTCTGATGCCCTCTTGCAACACCTACCATTTTACTTGGGTTTCTCTGGTATTGGGCATGGGGTATCTCTCCAGGGCTACTCCAGCAAAGTGCAGCCACTGCTCCTTACCTTGCATGAGGGGTATTTCCTCACCACCACCCTTCCTGACCTTCAACGTGAGATGAGTCCTCTAGGCCCTCCTGCACCTGCGCAGCTACTGCTCCTTGGACGTGGGGTTGCTCCTCCCGGCAGCCGCCCCTGGCCTCGAGTGCGGGGTGGCTTCTGCCCCTGACTTTGGATGTGGAGTAGCTCCTCTTGGCCATGCTTAGTGCACTGGTCACAACCACTTGTGCTTAGTGTGCCAGTTGCAGCTGCCTGCATTTAGTGTGCCGGATCCTCTATATAGAAAACCTTAAACACACCTCCATAAAATTACTAGAGCTAATCAATGAATATGGTAAATTTGAAGGATATAAAATTAATACACAGAAATCTCCTGCATTTCTATACACTAGCAATGAGAAAACAGAGAATTTAAGGAATAATCCTATTTGCCACTGCAATGTAAATAAAATACTTAGGAATAAATTTACATAAAGAAGCAAAATACCTATATATAGAAAACTATAAAACACTCATAAAACAAATACATGACACAAATATTTGGATAAATATGCTATGTTCATGGATTGGAAAAATCAATTTAGTGAAAATGATTATACTACTCAAAGCAATCTATAGATTCAATGCAATCCCTCTCAAGCTACCAACGGTATTTTTCACAGAACTAGAACAAATAATTTCACAGTTTGTATGGAAACACAAAAAGCCTCGAATAGCCAAAGCAATCCTGAGAAAGAAGAATGGAACTGGAGGACTCGACCTGCCTGACTTCAGGCTATACTACAAAGCTACACTCATCAAGACAGTACGGTACTGGAACAAAGACATAAATACAGATGAATGGAACAAAATAGAAAGCCCAGAGATGAATCCAAGCACCGGTGGACAACTTATCTTTGACAAAAGAAACAAAAATACACAATATACAATCTCTTTAACAAGTGGTGGGAGAAAACTTGTCAACTACCTGTAAAAGAATGAAACTAGAACACTTTAGAACACTGTAAACAAAAGTTAACTCAAAATGGATTAAAGATCTAAATGTAAGACCAGAAACTATAAAACTCCTAGAGGAAAACATATGCAAAACACTCTTTGCCATGAATCACAGCAAGATTCTCTATCACTCACCTCCCAGAATAATGTAAATAAAAGCAAAAATAAACAAACAAAACCTAAATTGTCGAAGTCCAGCCCCAGTGGATCCAGGGTATTCGAAGGTGAGATGGAGTTGGCATCTTAGAAAAGAATTATTTAATTAGAAATATAAGAGAGATTAGGAAGAAATAGAGTAGTAGGAAAGTTTAGTGGAGAAAAGATGCTGAATAACTTGGTTTCCATGGACAGCTAATAAAACCTTGAGACAAGAGGTTTGCACCATCTACATTAGGCCACCAGTGCCCACTTGAATAGCAGAGGGTGCCCCACCTTGGGCTCCCCCTTGAGTGGGTCTTAGAAGCCAGGGCAAGTAAGTTGACGTGGTGAGCCTCCTCGTTCCAGATGGGAATTCAGCCTGAAAAGAAGAGTTAGGGAGAGGGAGAAAGAGAGAGAGAGAGAGAGAGAGAGAGTCAACACGGAGGGGGTGGGCAGATTTCCAAGAAACTGGTTCGAGAAAATAGTCTGAGAAACTGGTCCATCCTTTATTGTTCAGGAAAGCGTTTTATACTTTTGGTTGTACATAGAGATCAATGGATAATACAAAATTATGCAGTATCAGCAGCCCTGACTCTTATTGAGGCCAGGCTTTCTCTCTGCATACCTAGCTGTATACACAGGTCTTATGTGATTTACATTATCTTCTGGCCAGAAGGCCAATTAACATTTTTACGGCCCTTTTCTGATAAGGGTATGTTAACCAGAAAACTTATTTGCCTTAATAGTGTTGTTCTTCCCAAAGTCTGGTGCCACTCTCAGAAAGCACTAAATAAAGTTACATTCTTACATAGCAAGGACACAGTAATTTATAACAAAGAAAGAGGACTACAGTGATTTATAACAAAGAGAAAATTCATTAACTCAAAAGTCTAGTGTTGCTAACATCAAAAACTACTATATTCCTTTTTCTATATCCCAATTACATTGATTAATATCCTTCAGGTGCCTAAAAGATAAAGAACATGGAGGCCTGACAGCAGTCATTGACTCAACAGTGAAACCCATCACCAATATAATTTTTAGCTCTAAAGGATCTATATCTTTAAGATGTTTTAAGCTTTGTGCCTCTCGTGGTTGGGAGGCTATAAACAATCACAAGTTGTAAAAGTCTCCACCTGTCAGGCAAGTTAGAAAGCCATCAGAGGGATTTGAGCTGAGACACTCCTTTCATATGCAGGAGACCAGTTGGAGCTCTAAGTTAACTTTTTCCAGAGAAAGATGGTCAGGGATAGCCCTCTGTAATGTCAGAAGAGTATAGTATAGCAGAAAGTAAACAGACAGATTTTAGTTTTGGCATAGATGCTCAGGCAGAGGACCCCTTGAGACCTGACTTGTCTTGCCCCGTCAGATCTCTCCTCATGACCTTGTCATGGATGGGATCTCCTGTGCTGGCTCCTGGCACTAAATAAACTTACAAGATTTTGCATAATGAAGGAAACTGTAAGCAAGGTGAAAAGGCAGCCTTCATAATGGGAGAAAATAATAGCAATGAAACAACTTACAAAGAATTAATCTCCAGTTACAAGCAGCTCATGCAACTCAATATCAGAAAAATAAACAACTCAATCAAAAAATGGACCAAAGAACTAAACAAACATTTCTCCAAAGAAGACATACAAATAGCTAACAAACACATGAAAAGATGCTCAACGTCACTCATTAACAGAGAAGTACAAATGGAAGCCATAATGAAGTACCATCTCATGCTGCTCAGAATGGCTGCCATCAAAAATCTACAAACAATAAATGTTGGAAAATGTGTGGAGAAAAGGAAACCCTCTTACACTGTTGATGGGAATGTGAACTAGTACAGCCACTATGGAGAACAGTGTGGAGATTCCTTCAAAACCTGGAAACAGAACTGCCATACCACCCAGAAATCCCACTGTTGGGCATACATGCCAAGGAAACCAGAATTTGAAAGAGATATGTGTAACCCAATTGTTCATTACAGCACTGTTTACAATAGCTAGGACATGGAAGCAAGCTAGATGTCCATTGGAGATGAATGGATAAGAAAGCTGTGGTACATATACACAATGGAATATTACTCAGCTACAAAAAGAATGCATTTGAATCAGTTCTAATGAGCTGGAGGAAACTGGAACCTATTATACAGAGTGAAGTTAGTCAGAAAGAAAAACACCAATACAATATATCAATGCATATATGTGAAGTTTAGAAAGATGGAAACAATGATCCTATATGCAAGACAGCAAAAGAGACACAGGGGTAAAGAACAGACTTTGGGACTCTGTGGGAGGAGTCAAGGGTGGGATGATTTGGAAGAATAACATTGAAACATGTATATACCATATGTAAAATAGATGACCAGTCCATGTTTGATGCATGAAACAGAGCACTCAAAGCCAGTGCACTAGGTCAATCCAGAGGGATGAGATGGGAAGGGAGATGGGAGGGGTGTTCAGGACGGGGAGGGGGGGGCACACATGTACACCTGTGGCTGATTCATGTCAATGTATGGCAAACCCCAGCGCTGTCAGGAAGCATTTAACAGAAGGCTTCCTGTGTGCTGTTTTGGATCTGTCTGGAACACTCTGTTCCTTATTAATTCCTGAATATTCAGGAATTAATAGGAGAGGCAAGCCTCCCCTGGGGGCTGAGGAATCCAGGTAACTCCTTCATTAGTTTTTCTATATGATGAGAAGTACCTTCTTTCTTTTTATGAACCATATGGTTAAAAGTGATTATTTACAACTCTCTTCTCTTTCATATTAATGACCTCATGTTTCCTTGATAACTTGTAAGTTTTGATTTTATTTCTGCTGAAAATACCTATTCTTGTAAGACAGTATAAATACCTACATAATGTTGAATAAAACACTTTTGCTCCATCAGAACTTTGGTTCCCATGTCTTTCTCTCTCTCTCTCTCTCTCTCTCTCTCTCTCTCTCTCTCTCTCCCTCTCCCTCTCTCACTTTTTCAGGTGGATCCCCTGGAGCACTGAGGCTCTCTGAGTTCACTTTCCTGCACGAGCTTCTAAGACCCTCTCAAGAAGCATTTCTGTGCCTTCACCCCATCGAGAGGGCACCCGAGGCTTTCATGAACAGAGCAAGCCCCATGTCAGGGACTTTATTGGCTTTCTACATAAACCAAGGAATATCAGCCTCTTTCTCTCTCCTTTACTTTCTTATCAGTTGACTCTGGACCACCAGGTGCTGATCCATTAGAGGACCTCAACAAGTGGTGCCCAGAACTGGAGCTTGTTACATGTATGCAAATTTGGACGGAGTGACCCCAGGGCCTTTTGAGGCCAGTAAGTACTAAGACATGGGTAAAATGGCTGGTAAGCCCCATCACTTTTCTACTTTACTTCATTGTGTATTTAAAGTTCAGAGACTTAATGAAACATATGCTGATTTTTTAGCTAGATTACAAACTGATATTTCCCATACTGTAATTGGAGAAGAAGCCAAAAGGCAACTAGTTAAATTATTTGCTTATGAAAATGCAAACCAGGAATGCCAAAAAGCTCCAATTCATGAGACAGGGACATATTGATTATTTGAAGACTTGTGACAATCTAGGATTAGAAACTCAAAAGATGCAAATGCTAGCTGAAACAATGGTTGCTGCCTTAAGAAAGGGAAATGAAGGATGCTTTACATGTGGAAATAAGAACCAATTAAAAAGGGACTGCTCTAAGAAAGCTAAAAAAAAAAAAGAAAAATAAAAGCCTCCAAAAATCTGCCCTTGCTGCTGTAGAGGAATACATTGGGCCAAAGATTGTAAATCTAAATTTGACATTAAAGAGAAACCTATTCCAAGAAACGTCAAACAGAGGACCACCCAGTTCTCCTTCAACAAAAACCAGGGGCGAATTCCATCTTTTCCTTCAAACTCTCAACATCTGGCAGTGCTGCCATCGATATAACAGCTTTGTTTTTAGATCATATGAAGTTAATGACCTCAATTCACGTGAACTGAAAACTATTTAATATTAAATATAATGTTTATTTAAATATAAATATAATTTAAATATAATTGTCTGCTAATCTAATTAAGACATGTCTTAAGTCATCAACATTATATAATACTTTTATTACGCCTAGGCTTAAGGTAAACTAAATTTGTCAACAAAAAGGTAACTCTTTATATATATGTATATATAAATATATAAATAAGATGAAAACTTTTAGATAAACTCTATTAAAAATAATTATATTTTAATAGAATAATCTATTATTATAATGTAAAATAATTTCTTAGGATTGAGATAATTTACATTTCTAGAGTTGTACTAAACTAAATAATAAAAGTATACTAAATAGCTAGGTCATTTTCAAATAAAATAAGGTTTTAAAACATTAATTACTGAACATTAAATTCTTCTTAAAAAGTTTTTCCTACAGAAAAATGAAAGAGATTTTAAACTATTAATAAATATATAATGCATAATATATTTATATATAATAAATATATATACTATAACAAATATATTCACCAATCTATAAAATGCTAAAATACAAGACACTTCAGAGTTGCTAAGGAAAAGTAAGATATATCCTTTTAATAAAAAGATATAAGATATGACAAACTCAGATATACATTCCACATTTTTCCTAGGGGCCAGTGCTCATTTAACAAACAATACAATTATTAAAATAACTTGGAAGAATGACGAGCCTATTTGGACAGAACAGTAGCCCCTCATGAAAGAGAACTTATAGGCGGCTGAGAGGAGCAACCCCACGTCCAAGGAGTGGTGTTTGTATGGGTACAGGAGGGCCAAGAGGAGCTACTCCACGTTCAAGGTCAGGAGGGGTGGCGGTGAGGAGATACCCTTAGACTACAGTAAGGAGCAGCGGATGCACTTTGCTGGAGAAGCCGTGAAGAGATACCTCACATCAGGTATCTTACCCCACAAAGGTAAGAGAAACCCAAATAAGACAGTAGGTGTTGCAGGAGGGCATCAGAAGGGAGACACACTGAAATCATACTCACAGAAAACTAGTCAATCTAATCACACTAGGACCACAGCTTTGTCTAACTTAATGAAACTAAGCCATGACCTGTGGGGTCACCCAAGACGAGCGGGTCATGATGGAGAGGTCCGACAGAATGTGGTCCACTGGAGAAGGGAATGGCAAACCATTTCAGTATTCTTGCCTTGAGAATCCCATGAACAGTATGAAAAGGCAAAATGATAGGATACCGAAAGAGGAACTCCACAGGTCAGTAAGTGCCCAATATGCTACTGGGGATCAGTGGAGAAAAAACTCCAGAAAGAATGAAGGGATGGAGCCAAGGCAAAAGTAGTACCCAGTTGTGGATGTGACTAGTGATAGAAGCAAGGTCTGATGCTGTAAAGGGTAATATTGCACAGGAACCTGGAATGTTAGGTCCATGAATCAAGGCAAATTGGAAGTGGTCAAACAGGAGATGAGAAGAGTTAACGTCAACATTCTAGGAATCAGAGAACTAAAAAGTACTGGAATCGGCAAATGTAACTCAGATGACCATTATATCTACTACTGCGGGCAGGAATCCCTTAGAAGAAATGGAGTAGCCATCATAGCCAACAAGAGTCCAAAATGCCGTACTTGGATGTCATCTCAAAAAGACATAATCTCTGTTCATTTCCAAGGCAAACCATTCAATATCACAGTAATCCAAGTCTATGCCCCAAAGAGTAATGCTGAAGAAGATGAGGTTGAACATTTCTATGAAGACTTTTTAGAACTATTTCTATGACTTTTTAGAACTAACACCCCCAAAAGATGTCCTTTTCATTATAGGGCACTGGAATGCAAAAGTAGGAAGTTGAGAAACACCTGGAGTAACAGGTAAATTTGGCCTTGGAATACAGAATGAAGCAGGGCAAAGGATAATAAAATTTTGTCAAGAGAATGCACTGGTCATAGCAAACACCCTCTTCCAACAACACAAGAGAAGACTCTACAAATGGACATCACCAGATGGTCAACACTGAAATCAGACTGATTATATTCTTTGCAGCCAATGATATAGAAGCTCTATACAGTCAGCAAAAACAAGATTGGGAGCTGACTGTGGCTCAGATCATGAACTCCTTATTGCCAAATTCAGACTTAACTTGAAGAAAGTAGGGAAAAACACTAGACCATTTGGGTAGGACCTAAATCAAATCTCTTATGATTATAAAATGGAAGTGAGAAATAGATTTAAGAGACTATATCTGATAGATAGATGGAGTGCCTGATGAACTATGGACTGAGGTTCGTGACATTGTACAGGAGACAGGAATCAAGACCATGCCCATGGGAAATAAATGCAAAAAAGAAAAATGGCTGACTGGGGAGGGAGGCCTTACAAATAGCTGTGAAAAGAGAGAGTGAAAAACAAAGGAGAAAAGGAAAGATATAAGCATCTGAATGCAGAGTTCCAAAGAATAGCAAGAAGAGATAAGAACACCTTCCTCAGAGATCAATGCAAAGAAATAGAGGAAAATAACAGACTGGGAAAGACTAGAGATCTCTTCAAGAAAATTAGAGATACCAAGGGAACATTTCATGCAAAGATGGGCTCGATAAAGGACAGAAATGGTATTGACCTAACAGAAGCAGAAGATATTTTAAAAAAGGTGGCAAGAATACACAAAAATACTGTTCAAAAAGATATTCTCGACCTGGATAATCACGCTGGTATAATCACTCATCTAGAGCCAGACATCCTGGAATGTGAACTCAAGTGGGCCTTAGAAAGCATCATTACAAACAAAGCTAGTGGAGGTGATGGAATTCTAGTTGAGCTATTTCAAATCCTGAAAGATGATGCTGTGAAAGTGCTGCACTCAACATGCCATCAAATTTGGAAAACTCAGCAGTGGCCACAGCACTGGAAAAGGTCAGTTTTCATTCCAATTCCAAAGAAAGTCAGTGCCAAAGAATGCTCAAACTATGACACAATTGCACTCATCTCACATGCTAGTAAAGTAATACTCAAAATTCTCCAAGCCAGGCTTCAGCAATACGTGAACTGTGAACTTCCAGAAGATCTAGTTGGTTTTAGAAAAGGTACAGGAAGCAGAAATCAAATGCCAACATCCAGTAGATCATCAAAAAAGCAAGAGAGTTCCAGAAAAACATCTATTTCTGCTTTGTTGACTATATCAAAGCCTTTGAGTGTGGATCACAATAAACCGTGGAAAACTATGAAGAGATGGCAATACCAGACCACCTGATCCGCCTCTTGAGAAACCTGTATGCAAGTCAGGAATCAACAGTTAGAACTGGACATGAAACAACAGACTGGTTCCAAATAGGAAAAGGAGTATATCAAGGCTGTATATTGTCACCCTGCTTATTTAACTTATATGCAGAGTACATCATGAGAAACACCTGGCTTGAAGAAGCACACACTGGAATCATGATTGCCAGGAGAAATATCAATAACCTCAGATATGCAGATGACACCACTCTTATGGAAGAAAGTGAAGAGGAAGTAAAAAGCCTCTTGATGAAGGTGAAAGAAGAGAGTGAAAAAGTTGGCTTAAAGCTCAACATTCAGAAAACAAAGATCATGGCATCTGGTCCCATCACTTCGTGGGAGGGGAAAGAGGGACGGGGAAGCAGGGGTCCAAAGTCACTGCAGATGGTGATTGCAACCATGAAATTAAAACACCCTTACTCCTTGGAAGAAAAGTTATGACTAACTTAGAGAGCATATTCAAAAGCAGAGACATTACTTTGCTGACTAAGGTCCGTCTAGTCAAAGCTATGGTTGTTCCTGTGGTCATGTATAGATGTGAGAGTTGGACTGTGAAGAAGGCTGAGCACTGAAGAATTTTTGCTTTTGTACTGTGGTGTTGAAGAAGACTCTTGGGAGTCCCTTGGACTGCAAGGAGATCCAACCAGTCCATTCTGAAGGAGATCAACCCTGGGTGTTCTTTGGAAGGAATGATGCTAAAGCTGACACTCCAGTACTTTGGCCACCTCATGAGAAGAGTTGACTCATTGGAAAAGACTTTGATGCTGGGAGGGATTGGGGGCAGGAAGAAAAGGGGGGACAGAGAATGAGATGGCTGGATGGCATCACTGAAACGATGGATGTGAGTTTGAGTGAACTCCTGGAGATGGTGATGGACAGGGAGGCCTGACATGCTGCATTTCATGGGATTGCAAAGAGTCGGACATGACTGAGTGACTGAACTGAACTGAAGGAACGTATAGATACACAGCGAGAATTAAAACTTGTTGAGGAATCTTGTTCTTCTTGGAACTCTATTTTTGTTATATATATATAAAAATTCTTACAAATGGTGTGTCATTTTTTGAGCTCCAAAATCATTGCAGATGGTGATTGCAGCCATGAAATTAAAAGATGCTTACTCCTTGGAAGAAAAGTTATGACCAACCTAGAGAGCATATTCAAAAGCAGAGACATTACTTTGCTGACTAAGGTCCGTCTAGTCAAGGCTATAGTTTTTCCTGTGGTCATGTATAGATATGAGTGTTGGACTGTGAAAAAGACTGAGTGCTGAAGAATTGATGCTTTTCAACTGTGGTGTTGGAGAAGACTCTTGAGAGTCCCTTGGACTTCAAGGAGATCCAACCAGTCCATTCTGAAGGAGATCAGCCCTGGGGATTCTTTGGAAGGAATGATGCAAAAGCTAAAACTCTAGTACTCTGGCCACCTAATGCAAAGAGTTGACTCATTGGAAAAGACTTTGATGCTGGGAGGGATTGGGGGCAGGAGGAGAAGGGACAACAGAGGATGAGATGGCTTGATGGCATCACTGAATTGATGGACGTAAGTCTGAATGAGGTCTGGGCATCGGTGATGGACAGGGAGGCCTGGCATGCTGTGATTTATGGGGTCGCAAAGGGTCAGACACGACTGAGTGACTGAACTGAACTGAACAGACCTTAGAAAAGTTAATGCATCTATGAAACCTATGGGTACATTACAACCAAGAATCCCATCACCTACTACAATTCCTCAAAATTGGCATAATATTATTACTGATTTACAACATCGTTTGTTTAATATGCCTTTACACTGTTTAGACCAAGAGAGATTTGCTTTCACTCTCCCTTCAGTTCAGTTCAGTCGCTCAGTCATGTCCGACTCTTTGTGACCCCAAGAATCACAGCCCGCCAGGCCTCCCTGTTCATCACCATTTCTTGGACTTCACTCAGACTCACGTCCATCGAGTCCATGATGCCATCCAGCCATGTCATCCTTGGTCGTCCCCTTCTCCTCCTGCCCCTAATCCCTCCCAGCATCAGAGTCTTTTCCAGTGAGTCAACTCTTCTCATGAGGTGGCCAAAGTACTGGAGTGTCAGCTTTAGCATCATTCCTTCCAAAGAAACCCCAGGGTTGATCTCCTTCAGAATGGACTGGTTAGATCTCCTTGAAGTCCAAGGGACTCTCAAGAGTCTTCTCCAACACAGTTCAAAAGCATCAATTCTTTGGTGCTCAGTCTTTTTCACAGTCCAACTCTCACATCTATACATGACCACAGGTAAAACCATAGCCTTGACTAGACAGACCTTAGTCAGCAAAGTAATGTCTCTGCTTTTGAATATGCTCTCTAGGTTGGTCATAATTTTTCTTCCAAGGAGTAAGAATTTTTAAATTTTATGGCTGTACTCACCATCTTCAGTGATTTTGGAGCCTCTCCCCCAAAAAAAGTCTGACACTGTTTCCACTGTTTCCCCATCTATTTCCCATGAAGTGATGGGACCGCCGGTCCCTTATCCTAATCATATTGGACCTCATAAACGGTACCAATAGACTGTACTGCCACAAGAGATGATGAATTATCCCACCATGTGTCAGTACTATGTAGCCAAAGTCCTTGAGCCTGTGAAAAAACAATTCCCTAACTTTCTTTTTATTCACTATGTGGGTGATATATTGTTTTCATCTCCATCTATCTTAGAAACTCAACATGTTTGATATAGCTCAACTATGCTTAAAAACTCTGAATTAATCATTGCCCCTGAAAAATTCAAACCTTCACACCTTACCGTTACTTGTGGTTTGTTGTTAATAGACAATGTATTACTCTCTTCTCTTTATTCTCCCACAAGAAGTCTTGCACAACAAAAACACCCAGTAATATGAATCTATACCCATTTTAATAAAATAAAGTCACTTACACCCTACTCTGATTTAATTGCTCTTATCATTATCAATAAAAAGGACTAAAACTCTAATTGGCTTTGAAATTATTAGTAATTGCTCTACTTGTAGATCTATACCCATCACACCAGGTATTAATCCTTGCGGTTTACAACCTAATGAACTATGACAAATGGATGTAACTCATTGCCCTAAACTTTCTCCATTTTGTTTCCTCCACGTCTGTATAGAAACAAATTTCTCTTTTATCTGGGCCACATCTCTTTGCTGTAAAGCTACACAACACGTTATACCCTGATTATATTGCTAGACACTTTATTTTTATTTTTTTTTTACTTTACAATACTGTATTGGTTTTGCCATACATTGAGACGAATCTGCTCAGGTGCATATGAGTTCCCAATCCTGAACCCCCTCCCACCTCTCACCCCATATTATCTCTCTGGATCATCCCCATGCACCAGCCCCAAGCATCCTGTATCCTGTATCAAACATAGATTGGTGATTCATTTCTTACATGATAGTATACATGTTTCAGTGCCATTCTCCCACATCATCCCACCCTCTCCCTCTCCCTCAAGAGCCCAAAAGTCTGTTCTATATATCTGTGTCTCTTTTGCTGTCTCACATACAAGGTTATCATTACCATTTTTCTAAATTCCATATATATGGGTTAGTACACTGTATTAATGTTTTTCTTTATGGTTTACTTCACTCTGTATAATTGGCTCCAGTTTCATCCATCTCATTAGAACTGATTCAAATGTATTTTTTTAATTGCTGAATAATACTCCATTGTGTATATGTACCACTTCTTTCTTATCCATTCTTCTGCTGATGGACATCTAGGTTGTTTCCATGTCCTGGATATTTTAAACAGTGCTGCAGTGAACATTGGGGTACATGTGTCTCTTTCAATTCTGGTTTCCTCAGTGTGTATGCCCAGCAGTGGGACTTCTGGGTCATGAGTCTGAGTGAACTCTGGGAGATGGTGATGAACAGGGAGGCCTGGCATGCTTTGATTCATGGGGTCGCAAAGACTTGGACACGACTGAGCAACTGAACTGAACTGAACTGAGGGCAGTTCTATTTGCAATTTTTAAGGAATCTCCACACTGTTTTCCATAGTGGCTGTATTAGTTTGCATTCCTGTGGGAGACTAGCTGCCAATAGAGACCACCAGTCGGGGTTCAGAGAAAAACAGTTTATTGGCAATTTCGGATCCGGGCCCCCACCAAGCCAATCGAAGGTGGGGAGCCCTGAACACCCGCTTTGGGAGCCTTTTATCCTATTGTGCAGGGGAGGACGGGGACTAGGGCTACTTGGCAGAGCATGATTGGTGGGCAGGCAGGTAAGGTTTATGTAACCATTGGTGACAATTTGCAGTTAGCGTCGAGTCCCTGTTTCCTAGAGCTAGATCCTGTTTCTTAGGTTGCAGAGCAAACATTGCAGTGAAACACCTGGTATCCATTGTTCCCTTTAAAATTTGGGGCTTTCCATCCCAGTAAAGCTGACCTAGTATTCAACTCCCTGGGAAACATTTTACTTCCTTCTTCACTTCCTTCCTCCTTGAGAATTCCAGACTCCTCTCTCCTTGGGGACCCCTAGACTTCTTATCAACCTGCCTAGGAAATGACTCTCTTTCAATTCCCACCAACAGTGTAAGAGGGTTCCCTTTTCTCCACACCCCCCTCTCCAGCTTTTATTGCTTGTAGACTTTTGGCTCGCAGCCATTCTGACTGGTGTGAAATGGTACCTCATTGTGGTCTTGATTTGCATTTCCCTGATAATGAGTGATGTTGAGCATCTTTTCATGTGTTTGTTAGCCATACGTATGTCTTCTTTGGAGAAATGTCTATTTAGTTCTTTGGCCAGTTTTTTGATTGGGTTATTTAGCTTTCTGGAATTGAGCTGTATAAGTTGCTTGTATATTTTTGAGATTAGTTGTTTGTCAGTTACTTCATTTGCTATTATTTTCTCCCATTCAGAAGGCTGTCTTTTCACCTTGCTTATAATTTCCTTTGTTGTGCAGAATTTTTAAATTTTAATTAGATCCCATTTGTTTATTTTTGCTTTTATTTCCAGTATTCTTGGAGGTTGATCATAGAGGATCCTGCTGTCAGCAATCATATGGAGGCTGAACAACACGCTTCTGTATAACCAACAAATCCTGTAACTTTACTATATTAATTGATTAGCTCTAGTAATTTTCTGGTGGAGTCTTTAGGGTTTTCTATGTAGAGGATCATGTCATCTGCAAACAGTGAGAGTTTTACTTTAGTTTTTCCAGTTTGGATTACTTTTATTTCTTTTTCTGCTCTAATTGCTGTGGCCACAACTTCCAGAACTATGTTGAATAGTAGCAGTGAAAGTGGGCACACTTGTCTTCTTCCAGACTTTAGGGGAAATGCTTTCAGTTTTTCACCATTGAGGATAACGGTTGCTGTGGGTTTGTCATACATAGCTTTTATTATGTTGAGATATGTTCCTTTAATTCTTGCTTTCTGGAGAGGTTTTTTTTTTTTTTTTTAATCATAAATGGATGTTGAATTTTATCAAAGGCCTTCTCTGCATCTATTGAGATAATCATATGGCTTTTATTTTTCAATTTGTTAATGTGAATTACATTGATCAATTTGTGGATATTGAAGAATCCTTGCATCTCTGGGATAAAGCCCACTTGGTCATGGTGTATGATCTTTTTAATGTGTTGTTGCATTCTGATTGCTAGAATTTTGTTGAGGATTTTTGTGTCTATGTTCATCAATGATATTGGCCTGTAATTTTCTTTTTTTGTAGCATCTTTGTCAGGTTTTGGTATTAGGGTGATGGTGGCCTCATAGAATGAGTTTGGAAGTTGACCTTCCTCTGCAATTTTCTGGAAGAATCTCAGTAGGATAGGTGTTAGCTCTTCGCGAAATTTTTGGTAGAATTCAGCTGTGAATCCATCTGGACCTGGACTTTTGTTTGCTGGAAAATTTATGATTACAGTTTCAATTTCTGTGCTTGTGATAGGTCTGATAAGATTTTCTATTTCTTCCTGGTTCAGTTTTGGAAAGTTGTACTTTTCTAAAAAATTGTCCATTTCTTCCACGTTGTCCATTTTATTGGCGTATAATTGCTGATAGTGGTCTCTTATGATCCTTTGTATTTCTGTGTTGTCTGTTGTGATCTCTCCATTTTCATTTCTAATTTTATTGATTTGATTTTTCTCTCTTTGTTTCTTGATGAGTCTGGCTAATGGTTTGTCAATGTTATTTATCCTTTCAAAGAACCAGCTTTTGTTGATTTTTGCTATGGTCTCTTTTGTTTCTTTTGCATTTATTTTTTCCCGTAATTTTTAAGATTTCTTTCCTTCTACTAACCCTGAGGTTCTCCATTTCTTCCCTTTCTAGTTGCTTTAGGTTTAGAGTTAGGTTATTTATTTGACTTTTTTCTTGTTTCTTGAGGTATGCCTGTATTGCTATGAACTTTCCTCTTAGTACTGCTTTTATAGTGTCCCCCAGGTTTTGGGTTGTTGTGTTTTTATTTTCATTCATTTCTATGCATATTTTGATTTCTTTTTTGATTTCTTCTGTGATTTGTTGGTTATTCTGAAACGTGTTGTTCAGCCTCCATATGATGGAATTTTTACTAGTTTTTCTCCTATAATTGAGATCTAATCTTACTGCAGTATGGTCAGAAAAGATGCTTGGAATGATTTCGATTTTTTGAATTTATCAAGATTAGATTTATGGCCCAGGATGTGATCTATCCTGGAGAAGGTTCCATGAGCACTTGAGAAAAAGGTGAAATTCATTGTTTTGGAGTGAAATGTCCTATAGATATCAATTAGGTCTAGCTGGTCTATTGTAGCATTTAAAGTTTGTGTTTCTTTGTTAATTTTCTGCTTAGTTTATCTGTCCATAGGTGTGAGTGGGGTATTAAAGTCTCCCACTATTATTGTGTTTTTGTTAATTCCCCCTTTCATACTTGTTAGCATGTGTCTTCATATTGCGGTGCTCCTATGTTGGGTGCATGTATATTTATAATTGTTATATCTTCCTCTTGGATTGATTCTTTGATCATTATGTACTGTCCTTCTTTTTCTCTTTTCACAGCCTTAGTTTTAAAGTCTATTTTATCGGATATGAGTATTGCTACTCCTGCTTTCTTTTGGTCTCTATTTGCATGGAATATCTTTTTCCAGCCCTTCACTTTCAGTCTGTATGTGTCCCTTGTTTTGAGGTGGGTCTCTTGTAGGCAGCATATATAAAGAACTTGTTTTTGTATCCATTCAGCCAATCTTTTACTTTTGGTTGGGGCATTCAACCCATTTATGTTTAAGGTAATTATTGACAAGTATGATCCCACTGCCATTTACTTTATTGTTTTGGGTTAAGGTTTATGTGCCTTTTTTGTGTTTCCTGTCTAGAGAATATCCTTTAGCATTTGTTGGAGAGCTGGTTTGGTGGTGCTGAATTCTCTCAGCTTTTGCTTATCTGTAAAGCTTTTGATTTCTCCTTCATATTTGAATGAGATCCTTGCTGGGTACAGCAATCTGGGCTGTAGGTTATTTTCTTTCATCACTTTAAATATGTCTTGCCATTCCCTGAAGAGTATCTATTGAAAGATCTTCAGTTATTCTTATGGGAATCCCTTTGTGTGTTATTTGTTGTTTTTTCCCTTGCTGCTTTCAATATTTGTTCTTTGTGTTTGATCTTTGATAATTTGATTAATATGTGTCTTGAGATGTTTCACCTTGGGTTTATCCTGTTTGGAACTCTCTGGGTTTCTTGGACTTGGGTGATTATTTCCTTCCCATTTTAGGGAAGTTTTCAACTATTATCTCCTCAAGTATTTTCTCATGGTCTTTCTTTTGTCTTCTTCTTATGGGACTCCTATAATTCGAATGTTGGAGTGTTGCATATTGTCCTGGAGGTCTCTGAGATTGTCATCAATTATTTTCATTCGTTTTTCTTTTTTCCTCTCTGATTCATTTATTTCTACCATTCTATCTCCTACTACACTAATCTTACCTTCTGCCTCCCATATTCTACTATTTGTTGCCTCCCAAGTTTTTCTGATCTCATTTATTGCATTATTCATTATATATTGACTCTTTTTTATTTCTTCTAGGTCCTTGTTAAACCTTTCTTACATCTTCTAAATCCTTGTCTCCAGGCTATTTATCTGTGAATCCATTTTGATTTCATGATTTTGGATCATTTTCACTATCAATATTCAGAATTCTTTATCAGGTAGATTCCTTATCTCTTCCTCTTTGGTTTGGTTTGGTGGGCATTTCTTCTGTTCCTTTACCTGCTGGGTATTCCTCTGTCTCTTCATCTTGGTTATATTGCTGTGTTTGGGGTGGCCTTTCTATATTCTGGGAATTTGTGGAGTTATCTTTATTACGGAGTTTCCTCACTGTGGGTGGGGTTGTATCAGTGGCTTGTTAAGGTTTCTTGGTTAGGGAGGCTTGTGTTGGAGTTCTGGTGGGTTGTGCTGGATTTCTTCTCTCTGGAGTGCAATGAAGTGACCAGTAATGGGTTATGACATGTCAGTGGTTTTGGAGTAACTTTGAGCTGCCTGTATATTGAAGCTCAGGGCTGTGTTCCACTGTTGCTGGAGAATTTGCATGGTATGTCTTGCTCTGGAATTTGTTGGCCCTTAGGTGGTGCTTGGTTTCAGTGTAGGTATGGAGACGTTTGATGAGCTCCTATTGATTAGTGTTCCTTGGATTCAGGGTTTCTCCGATGTTCTCAGGATTTGGACTTAAGCCTCCTGCTTCTGGTTTTCAGTTTTATTTTTACAGTAGCCTCACGACTTCTCCATCTATACAGCTCTGATGATAAAACATCTAGGGTAAAGATGAAAAGTTTCTCCACACTGAGGGACACCCAGAGAGATCCACTGAGTTACATGGAGAAGAGAAGAGGGAGGGGGTAGTTAGAGGTGAATGGAATGAGGTGAGGTGGGATCAAAAGAGGAGAGAGCAAGCTAGCCAGTAATCACTTCCTTATGTGCACTCCACAGTCTGGACTGTTCAGAGGTGTTCACGGAGTTATACAGGGAAGAGGAGAGGGAGGGAGTAGACAGAGGTGACCAGGAGGGTATAAGAGGAAAATGAAAAGGGGAGAGACAGATCCGGCCAGTAACCAGTTCCCTAAGTGTTCTCCACCATCTGGAATACACAGAGCTTCACAGAGTTGGGTAGATAAGAGAAGGGGGAGGGAAGAGACAGAGGCCACCTGGTAGTGAAAAAGAAGAGTCCAAAGGAGGAGAGAGTAGTCAAGCCAGTAATCTTGCTTTCAGGTAAAATTGGGTACTGAAGATTTTTTTTTAATGTATAAAATTGACAGCAAATACCAAAAAGCAAAGATTAAAAATATAGAGTAGAGGTTGCATTTTAAAAATACAATATTAAAGGAAAAAAAAGAAAAAAAAAGAGAAAAGAAGCCACAAGAATTAAACAACAACAACCACAAAAAGACTGTATATGGCATTTGCTTTAAAAATAGGGTCTTTTTTTTTTGGAAAATTAATAGTAGGTTATAAAAATTAAAATTAAAGGAGATTAAAAATCTGGAGTAGAGATTGGATCATCAAAAATAAAATATTAAAGAAAAGAAGAAGAAGGAGAAAAAAAGGTAAAAAAGCCACCAGAATTATTAAAAGACAACAACCTCCACCACAAAAAGACTACATACAGCGTTTGCTTTAAACATAGGTGTGTTTTTTTTTTGAAAAGTAATAATAGGTTATAAAAATAATAAATAGAGATATAGAGGACTTAAAAATTTAAGAAAGTTTTAAAAAAGAAGACGAAAAAGGAAAGAAAAATTTAAAATTTGAAAAAATTTTAAAAAAAGAAAAAAATCACACTTCCATGTCAACTCAAAAAAAAAAAAATTGATCATAAAAGTAGTAAAGGTATATCTGGCCCTTTCTCTGGCATTGTGGGCTGTGTAGGGTCGCTACCAAGGCAGTTCCCTCTGTTTAACTTCCTCTGTTTGCTGGTCTCTTCCATGTCTGATTTCCATCTTGACACAGGGAGGGCGGTGATGGACTCTACGCTGGGCTTGCCCCTGCTCGCCGCGCACACTGCTCAGGTTCTATGTTGCTTTGCAAGATAACCGTCTGAGGCCTGCCCTAGGCTTCATGCACCTCCCCGGTCTAAGCCACTCAGGCTCGGCGCTCAGGAAGCCCTCTGAGGTGCAGATTTAGTTAGGCCTGTGTTTTGTGCCCTTCCCAGGTCCGAGTAACTAGGGAGTTTGGTGAGTGCAATTGCTGCGATTTCTGGCCTTTCCATGCTGCTCAATTTTCTGGGAGTACCACTGGGGCTCCTTCTCAGGCAGATGATGACTGTCCAGAGCCCCCAGAAGTCTTATTTAGCAAAGAAACCTGCTTGCCATTTGGTAGGTAATGTCTCTCTTGAGCTGTGATTGCCCCCTTCCAGCCCTTAAGGCTTTGGCTGCCTGTCACCGGAAAGGGATGGTCTGCAGCCGGCTATTTCCGATCCATCCTTTGTTCTGTGTGTGGTCCTGGTGGTGTCTTATGTTTGAGCATTTGCGTGGCCGTGCCTCCTGGGTGATATGATCCGATTCTCGAAAAAGCACTGTAGCCTGCATCTCCCGTGGCCCGATTCTTAGAAAGCACTGCTGCTTGCACCTCCCGCTCCTCCTTGCCCAACCCCCACTTGCTAGAGTCAGATGCAGGCATCTGCACTGCTTATCTGCTGGGGGATTTACTGTTGGGCTTGTAATCTGTTTTTGTTTTTTTTTTTTCTTTTTTTTTCCTTCCTGTTATGTTTCCCTCTGTGCTTTCAAGGCTCGCCACAGACTCGGTTGCAAGAATGTTTCCTGGTGTTTGGAAACCTCTTTTTTAAGAGTCTCTTCCCAGGATGGGATTCCCTTCCCAGGATGGAGCTCCCTCCCTACCTCCTTTGTCTCTTTTTTTTTTCATCTTTTATATTTATTCCTACCTGTTTTTGAAATCAATGATCTGCTTTGCTGGATGCCTGATGTCCTCTGTCAGCATTCAGAAGTTGTTTTGTGGAATTTACTCAGCGCTGAAATGTTCTTTTGATGAATTTGTGAGGGAGAAAGTGGTCTCCCCGTCCTATTCCTCCACCATTGAAAATAGAACTGCCTTATGACCCAGCAATCCCACTGCTGGGCATACACACCAAGGAAACCAGAGTTGAAAGAGACACATGTACCCCAATGTTCATTGCAGCGTTGTTTATAATAGCCAGGACATGGAAACAACATAGATGTCCATCAGCAGGTGAATGGATACGAAAGCTGTGGTACATATACACAATGGAGTATTACTCAGCCCTTAAAAAGAATACATTTGAATCAGTTCTAATGAGATGGATGAAACTGGAGCCGATTATACAGAATGAAGTAAGCCAGAAAGAAAAACACCAATACAGTATACTGACACATATATATGGAATTTAGAAAGATAGTAATGATGACCCTGTATGTGAGACAACAAAAGAGACACAGATGTATATAATGGACATTGGCCTCTGAGAGAGAGGGAGAGGGTGGGATGATTTGGGAGAATGGCATTGAAACATGTATACTATCATGTAAGAAACGAAGCAGCAGTCTATATTCAATACAGGATACAGAATGCTTGGGGCTGGTGCACGGGATGATCCAGAGAGATGATATGCGGTGGGAGGTGGGAGGGGGCCTCGGCATTGGGAAATCGTGTACAGCTGTGGCTGACTCATGTCAATGTATGGCAAAACAAATACAATATTGTAAGGTAGAATAAATTAAAAATAAAATTAAATTTAAAAATGAACATTATCAGTAAACATGGGGAAGAGTGAAATTAAATCATATTTCTGTGAGCCCTCTGAGACAAACATTAACAAGTGACCTTTCACATCTGAAAAAAACAAAATTAAAGGAGAAATACAGGACTTAAAATTGTAAAAAATTTGAAAAAAAGAAGACAAAGAAGAGAAGAAAAACAATCCCACAACAACATCAACAACAACAACAAAAAATAGGAATGATCATAAAAATAGTAAAGATATATCTGGCCCTTTCTCTGGTGTTGTGGACAGTGTGGGGTCACTTCCAAGATAGTTCCCTCTGTTTAATTTCTTCTGTTTGCTGGTCTCTTCAGTGTCTGATTTCCACCTTGACACAGGTGGGGCTGTGGTGGGCATTTTTTTTTTTTTTTTTGCTCACTTGTTCAGTCGCACTGTGGGGAGGGAGGGGACGTTGCAAGGAAATAACATTGGTGTGTGCTCACAGTGTCTCAGCCCAGTTGAGCCTGCCCCTGCTAGTGGCACATACCGCTCAGGCTCTATGTTGCTCTGCCAGGAACCATCTGAAGCCGGCCCTAGGCTGCATGCACCTCCTCAGTCTAAGCCGCTAAGGCTCGGTGCTAAGGTAGCCCTCAGAGGCACAGATTCCATTGGGACTCCCAGGCCCAAGTAGCTCAGATATTTGGCGAGCAGGGTCTCTGCAACTTATCGCCTTTCCTGTCTCTGCTGCTCAGTTTTCTGGGAGTACCGCTGGCGTTCCTTCTCAGGCAGGTGATGACTATCCAGAACCCCCAGAAGTCTTAGCAAAGAAGCCTGCTTGCATTTTAGTAGGTAATGTCTCTCTTGGGCTGCGATTGCCCCTTTCCAGTCCTTATGGCTCTGGCTGCCTCTCACCAGAGGGGGATGGTCTGCAGCCAGCTATTTCTGTTTTGTCCTTTGTTCTGTGTGTGGTCCTGGTGGTGTCTTATGTTCGAGCTTTTCGTGTGGTAGCTATCCCACAGTCTGGTTTGCTAGCCCGAGTTAGTTCACTCTGGTTACGTGTGGGGCCCGGCCCACTTCTTAAAATTACTGCAGCCTAAGCCTCCTGTGCCTCACTGCCCAGCCCCCACTTGCTAGTGGCGGATTCAAGCATTTGTGCTGCTTCTCCGCTGAAGGAGTTACTGCTGGGCTCATAAACTATTGATTTTAATTATTTTTCTTCTTCCTGCTATATTGCCCTCTGTGCTTTCAAGGCTCACCACACACTCAGCAGTGAGTGTTTCCTGTTGTTTGGAAACCTCTCTTTTTAAAATTCCCTTCCTGGGATGGGACTTCCTTCCTGGGACAGAGCTCCCTCCCTACCTCCTTTGTTTCTTTTTCCGTCTTTTTATATGTTTTCCTACCTGTTTTTGAAGACAATGATCTGCTTTTCTGGGTGCCTGATGTCCTCTGTCAGCATTCAGAAGTTGTTTTGTGGAATTTACTCAGCGTTGAAATGTTCTTTTGATGAATTTGTAAGGGAGAAAGTGGTCTCCCCGTCCTATTCCTCCTCCATCTTCTCTAGACACTTTAAACAATTTTTACAATCTTTTTCTATTAAACATATCATAGATATTATAGGGATGTTGAAATTGAAACTACAATACTTTGGCCACCTGATACGAAAAGCTAACTCATTTGAAAAGACCCTGATGTTGGGAAAGATTGAGCACAGGAGAAGGGGAGGACAGAGGATGAGATGACTGGATGGCATCACCAACTCAATGGACATGTGTTTGGGTGGACTCCGGGAGTTGGTAATGGACAGGGAAGCCTGGCATGCTGCCTTTCATTCAGTCGCAAAGAGTCAGACATGACGGAGTGACTGAACTGAACCATACTGAGCATGCCCACACATGGCCTCACATGTCCTCACACGCCCTCATTTGCCCTCAAATGCTCTACACACACTCACGCACTCTTGCACATCCACAAATGTACTCTCAAGCCCTCACTCCGACCACACACGCCCTCACACACCCTTGCAGGCACTACTACACTCTCACCCATGCTCACACATTCTCACACATCCTGGAATGCACTCACATGACCTCAAATGGCCTCACAAGCCCTCACACACTACCTCCCATATGCTCTTGCACATCCTCGCATGCCCTCTCAAGTGCTTACATGCCCTCACACACTCTTATTAAACATCCCTTGCACACTCACACACCCTCACATGACCTCATGCACCCTTGCTTCCCTTGCCATGCCCTCCCATGCACTTGAAAACGCTAGCATGCCCTCACTTCTCCTCACATGTCCTCGCAACCACTTGCATGCACTTGCATGTCCTCATGTGCTCTCACATTCCCTCACACACCCTTTCACACCTTCACATGACCTCACATGCTCTTGTGTGTCATCACACACCCTGCCATGCCTGCACATGCACTAACACCCCTTAGCACTCCCTTGAATATCCTTGCATATCCTTGCATCCTTTCACACATCCTTGCACCCTCTCACACATGTTCACATATCCTCACATGCTCTCATATGGCCTCAAACTTCCTTGTACATTTTTTTTCACATGCACTTGCATGCTCTCACACAGCCTCAGACACCCATGCACGTCCTCACATGGCCTCACATATCCTTGCCTCACCCTTGCATGTCCTTGCATCCTCTCACACACACTTGCATGCCCTCATGCACTCTTACATAGCCTTGCACTCCCTCAAATGTCCTCACACACTCTCCTAATTCCTTGCACACCCTCACATGCTCTTGCATGCCCTCACATCCCCTTGCATATACGCACATACTCTCACATCCACTACACTGTCTCACATGCCCTCCCAAACTCTCACAGGCCCACACATGCCCTTACACACCCTCACACGCCCTTGCACATCCTCACACACTCTCACATGACTTCACACGTCCTCTCACTCCCTCACATGCCCTCGCAGGCCCTCGCCTGCTCTTGCACACCATTGCATGTTCTCGCATGCCCTTGTACACTCTAGCTCAATCTTACACATACTCACATGCTCTCACACGCCCTCAGAAACCCTCACATGCCTTCACATGCCCTCGCATGCTCGCACACTTTCTCTATGTCATTGCAAGTCCTCCCATGCCCTTGGATGTCTTTGTACACTCTCACACGTCCTCACACATCTCTCACACCCTTACCTGCTTTCATACACCATCTCAAGGCCTCATACACCCCCCTTATACTCTCGCATGTCCTTTCACTCCCTCTCATGCTATTGCATGCCCTCACACATTCTCGTACACTCTCACACATCTGTGCATGCTCTCAGATGCCTTTGCATGCCCTCATTTCCGTTGCATGCACTCACATGGCCACACATGCCCTTCCATGTCCTCACATGTTCTCACACGTCCTCACACTCTTACCCAAACTCGTGCACTCTTGTACATCCTTCTATGCTCTCACAAATCTTCAACTCACCTCGGCAGCCCTTGAACACCATCACATATTCTCGCACATCCTCACATGCTCTCACACATCCTTGCACACTATTGCACTCCCTCACACACTGTTACTCCCCTCCCACACCTTTGCAGTCTTATACCTCCTCGCTCACCCTTACACTCCCTCACACACTGTCACTCACTCTTACACTTCTTCTCACACCCTTGCACACTCTTACACTCCATTGAATGCCCTCACACACTCATATTTCATTGCACACCTCACACACTTACACTGCCTTGCTCACTCTCTTACAGTCCTTGCACACCTTCACACATTCTTATACTTCCTCCCATGTTCTTATAATCCCTGAAACGACCACTAGTTCCAAGTGACTCCAAAATATTCTTCACCTGGGATCTCTCTTAAACTCCCTAGAACATTATCTCACACTCTTACTTTCCATCTCACACCCTAGCACACTCTTACACTCTCTCACACATCCTCACACACTCTTGTACTCCCTTGCAGACCCTCACACATGCTTACACTCCTTCACATGCTCTTCCAGTCTCTTGCACACCATTCCACACTCTTACACTCTCACATGCTACTACACTGTCTCGCACCCTTCTACATTCCTTTGCACACCCACCGACTCTTAAACTCTTTCACTCATCTTTGCACACTCTTATACTTCTTTGCATGCTCTGAGATTTCCTCACCTACCTTCACACACCCTTACATTCCATAACACACCCTTGCACACTCTTACCTTACCTTGCATGCTGTTATAATCCCTTGTACACCATCACACACTCTTACACTCTCTTGTATACTCTTACACTCACTCGCACACTCTCATACAGTCTTAGTCCCTCATATGCTCTTACACACTTTCCCACAACCTTGCACACTCTTACACTCCCTATCATGCTATTATACCCCCTTGAACAACCTTAAATGCACTCAAATTTCCTTGCAAGGATTTACACTCCTTTGCACACCCTCGCTTACCCTTACACTTCATCAAACATCCTCACACACTCTTACACTCTCTTGATTCTCTTGCACTGTGTGACACAATCTGACAAACTTATACTCCTTCACACACCCTTGCACACTCTTACACTCCCTCTCATGCTCCTATACTCTCCTGCACATCCCTGCATAGTTTTACATTCCATTGAAATCCTCACACACTCTTACACTCCCCCACACACCCCTGAATACTGTTACACACCCTCACACATCATTGCACACTTTTACATTCCCTCACATGCTCTGAATCTCCCTCCCACACCGTCACACACTCTTTCACTCCATCATACCCTGTCACACACTTACTTTCACTCTTACACTGCCCTGCACATCCTTGCACACTCTTACACTCTCTTACACACTCTTACAATCCCTCTCACACCCTCACACCCTCTTACACTCCCTCACAAACATACATGTGTGGTCACCTGTACATAGTCTCAGTGGTAATCACTCTCAGGCCATATATATTTTGTCACAGATTCACAGTCTCCATGATTACCTCACCTACCAGACTGTGTACCTGGAGTCACATTTCCAGTTTCCAGGGTATTCCCCATATCCAGACCTTACACATTGTGTCATTTGTCCACAGTCTCTGAGGTAAATCCCTCCCAGACCATACACCTACAGTCACATGTCCACAGTTTCCACAGTGACCTCACACCACTTACCTTGTACCTGGGGTCATGGTGACCCTCCTTCCACACCCTTTACCTGTGCTCACATGTCCACAGTCACCAGGATGACATCCTTTCCAAACACTGTACCTGGGGTCACAGGTACACAGTCTCCAAGGTGACCCCCTCCCCCAGACCCTGTCTATTTATTTTCTATTTGCCAAACTCTCACCCCTTAACAGTCTTTAATGGTGGTTGTTTAGTAACTAAGTCGTGTCCAACTCTTGTGACCCCATGGACTGTAGACAGCAAGGTCCCTCTATCCATGGGATTCTCCAGGCAAGAATGCTGGAGTAGGTTGCCATTTCATTCTCCAGGAAATCTTCTCAGCCCAGGAATCAAACCTGGGTCCCCTGCATTGCAGGTCGATTCTTTACCGACTGAGCTATGGGGGAGCTTTTTGAGCTATGAGGGTATGCTCAGACCCTGTGCCTGGGGTCACACTTTGACAATATCCAAAGTATCCCTCCTGCCCATAATCTGTACCTGGTGACATATGTCCAGTCAACAAAGTGACCCCTCTCCCAAATCCTGCATTTGGGGTCACATGTCCATAGTCTAGGGTGACACTCTCCTGGAAACTGTACCTGGGGTCACACATCCAGTCTCCAGGGTGACCCCCTTCCAAGATCCTGTACCTGGGGTCATATGTTCACCGTCTCCACAGTGACCCAGTTCCCAAACAATGTACCTGGGATCCTATGTTCACAATCTCCAGAGTGACTCTGGACCAGGGTCACATGTCTACAGTCTAAAGTGTGACCCCACCTCCTATACCCTATATTTGGAGTCACACATCCACAATCTCCAAGGTGACACCCTCCCAGACCATGCACCTGGAATCACATATCAAGCCTTCAGGGTTAGCCCTCTTCCTAGATCCTACAATTTGGGTCAAACGTCCACATTACCCATGCTGACCCCACTTCCCAGACGCTGTACTTGGGGTCACATGTCCATAGTCTCCAGGGTGACCCTGTCTCCAAGTCCCAATACCTGGGGTCAGTTATCCACAGTGTTCATGGTGACCTCCTCCCTGACCCTGCATCAAGGGTAAGACATCCATAAGTCTCTACAGAGGCTCCTCTTCCAGACTGTACATGTGGGATCACATGTCCATAGTCCATAGGGTGACACCATCACTCAGACCCTGTACCTGCTGTCACATTTCCACAGTCCCCAGGGTGAAAGCACCTCCCAGAACCTGTACCTGAATTCAAAGGTGCACCATCTCTAGGGTGACAAACATCCCAGACACTGACACTGGGTCACACATGCAGTCTTGAGGGTGACCACAGCCCACATCCAAGCACCTGGTGTACATGTTCACTGTCTCCATGCTGACATCCCTCTTCAGATACTATACCAGGTGTCACATGGCCATTCTCCCTGGTGAACACCTTTGTAGACCCTGTACATGGGATCATATGTCCACACTCTGCAGGGTGAATGCCCTCCACCCCCTGAGCCTGGGGTCACATATCCACAGTTTCCAAAGTGAACCCACCTCAAGACCCTGTACCTGGGGTCGTATGTCCAGTCTCAAGGGTGACCTCACCTCCCAGAACCTGGGTTCACACATCCACAGGCTCCATGTTGACTGCTTTGAAGTACCTGCACCTGGGGTCATATGTCAAAATTCTTTTGACACTGCTTACACCCCACACTTGGGTTCACATGTCCATAGTCTCCAGGGTGACTACACCTTACCAGGTTCACAAGTCCACATTCATCTGAGTGGCACCCTCCCAGAGCCTGTATGTGTGGTCACACATCCACAGTCTCCTTGGTGCAACCTCTCCCCAGACCCGGGACCTTGGGTCACATGTCCACTGGCCCCAGAGTAACCCCAGTTCCAGACCCTGTACCTGGAGTCACATGTCTAGAGTCTAAAGGGGGACCCACCTCCCAGACCCTGCACCTGGTGTCACACATAAAGAGTCTCCAGCATGAGACCACCTCCAGACTATACCTGGTGTCACATGACCACAGTGCCCAGTGTGACATCTCTTCTCAGACCCTGCACCTAAGATCACATGTCCACCAGATCCAGGGTGACCCCCTTCCAGCACCCTGGACCAGGGTCACATGTCTACAGTCTGAAGTGTGACTCCACCTCTCAGAAACTGCATGTGGGGTCACACATAAACAGTCTCCAGGGTAACCCCTCCTGATCATGTACCTGGGGTCAAATTTCTGTAGTATGCAGGATGAATCCCTCCCAGACCACATACATGGGATCACATGTCCACAGTCTCTAGTATGAGCCAACATCCAGACTGTGTACCTGAGGTCTCATGACCACAGTGTCCTGTGACACCACCTCCCAGTCCCTGCACTTAGGGTAACAGGTTCAGAGTCTCCAGGGTAACCCCCTCCCAGACCATTCACCTGATGTAACATGTCCAAAATCCCCAGAGTGACCCCACGTCCCAGATCCTGCATCTGGAATCACACATCCACAGTATTCAGGGAGAGCACCCTCCCCAGACCCTGCATTTTGGGTTACACATTCATCGTCCTCAGGGTGATCCCACTACCCAGACCCAGTAACCAGAAACACTTGCACACAGTCTGCATGGTAACCCCACCTCCCAGACACTATACCTGGAATTTCAGGTTCATAATCTCCATGATGAATTCCTCTCAGATGATGCACCTGGGATCACACACCCACAGTTTCCAGGGTGACCCCTTTCTCCCCTGCATCAGGGGTCATATGACCATAGTCTCCATGTTCACATCCTGCATCAGATCCTTTACCTGGTTTCACATGGCCACAGTTCCCCTGATGAAACCTATTCATAGGGTCACATGTCCATAGTCTCTACGGTGAATACTCTCCCAGACCCTGCACTGAGGTTCACATGCCCACAGTCTCCACGGTGACCCCACCTCCCAGACACTTCACCTGGCTTTACACATCCACAGGCTCCAGCATCAGCCCCTACCCCAGACACTGCATTTTGGGTCACCTGTCCACTTTCTCCAGGGAGAAATCAACTCACAGAACCTGCACCTGGGGTCTCATGTCCACAGTCTTCACAGAGAGCCCTCTCTCCAGACCGTGCATATGGTGTTAAATAACCACAGTCCAGGGTGAGCCTTACTCCCAGACCTTTCACCTGGGGTCACAAATCCTCAGGCTAAATGGTCGCCCCTTTGAAATACAAGCACCTGGGGTCAAATGTCCACAGTCTCCTTGGTGACACCTCAACCAGACCCTGTACTTGGGGTCACATTTCCAGTTTCCAGGGTAACCGCCTCTGCCAGACCCTACAGCTGGGGTCACACATCCACATTCTCCATGGTGACCCCACCTCACCAGAACTTTTTACCTCTGGTCAAATGTACTTGTCTCCATGGTGACCACCACTCCCAGATTTTGAACCCCTGGTCACATTTCCAGTCTCCAGGGTGACACCCCCTCCCAACCCATACCTGTGGATACAGTCCACAGACTTCAGGGTGACACTACCACATTAGCCCTAGCACCTGGGATGACACGGCCACAGTTTCCATTGTGAGCTCCCCTCCCAGACCATATGCTCATGCTACATGTCTACAGTTTCCAGGGTGACACCAATCCCAGATCCTCTATCTGAGATCAAATGTCTTCAGTCTCCTGGGTGACCTCTCCCAGACACTGTATTTGGGGTTACATATCTAGTCTCTACCGTGTGCATTCTCCCAGACCCAGTACCTGGTGACACATGTCCATAGTCTCCGGGGTGCTGTCATTCCCCAGACCTTGTACCTGGATCACATGTCCACAGTCTCACATGTGAACCCCCACCCAGACCCTGTACCTTGGGTCAAATATCTGCCATCTCCAGAGGACACCCTTCATACCCTGTACATACAACTGTACCTGAGGTCACCATTACAAAATATCCAGGATGGCATCCCCACCCAGATCCTGAACCTGGTGTCATCCATGCGCAATCTCCAGTGTGACCACCCTCCAAGACCCTGTACCTGGGGTCAAATATCTGCAGTTTCCAGGCTGACACCCTCCCTGACCTTGTACCTGGGAACACACCTCCATATCTCCCAGGGTGAGCCCCTCCATGACTCAGCACTTGGGGTCACAGGTCCAGAGACCCCAGGGTGACCCCTCCTCCCAGGCCCTGTCCCTGGTGTCACTTGTCCACACTCACCAGTGTGATACCACCACCACCACCCCCACACCAAGTACCTGTGGTCACACGTCCAGTCTCAAAGGTGACCCTCTCACACATCCTGAACCTGGAGTCACACGTGGATAGTCTCCAGGTTGACACCCTTCCCAGACACTGTACCTGGGGTCACATATCCAAAGTCTTTATATGACCCTATCCAGACCCTGCACCTTGGTTCACATATCCAAAGTCTCATATGTGACTCCATCCAGACCCTGCACCTTGGTTCACAGGTCCACAGTATCCAGCTTGACACCCCTCCCAGACCCTGCACCTGGGGTCATATGTCCAGTCTCCATTGAGACACCCCCTGCTAAACCCTGCACCTGGTGTCCACATCTCCGCAGTCTCCAGGGTAATATTCTTCCCCAGATTATACACTTGGGGTCACACGTCCACATTTTTCAGGGTGACCCAACTTCACTGACCCTGGTCTAGGGTGTCAGGACCACAGTATTGAGATGATCTAACCTTACAGACCCTGCCTCTGGGTTCTCATGACCACAGTCTCCAGGGTAAACCCCTCCCAGAACCTGCACCTGAGGAAACATATTCACAGTCTCCAGGGTGACCTCAACTCACTGACCATGTATCTGGGGTCATATGTCCACAATCTCTTGGGTTAGACCCTCCCCATTACCTGCACTTTGAGTCACAGAGTCTCCAGGCTTACCCCACCAACCAAATCCTGCACCTGGGGTCACATTCCATAGTCTCTAGGGTGACACATATCTGCAGACCCTGTACCTGGGGTCATACAGGCACAGCATCTGGGATGACCCCATCTCTCAGATCCTGCCCCTGTGGAAACATGTCCACAATTGGCAGGGTAACCCCATTTCCTAGACCCTCTACCTGGAGCAGCATATTCACAGTGTCTATGGTGACCCGGCTCCTAAAGCATGCATTTTGGATCACATGACCACAGTCTCCAGGGAGTGCACTCTGTCCTAAATCTGCACTTGGAAGCACACATCCATAGTCCTCAGGGTGACCTCACACCCCAGATGAATGAAAGGCATAAAAACAGATGTCTTTCAGACATCTATCTATCAGGAACTGTCTAGATTCAAAGATGTGAGAACTCCAGGTTTGCAAGAGGCTCTAATTTCCAGGGTCATAGGCAGTATATTTCCCTACATTTTCTGAGCCCTGTGAGCCCATTCCTAGCTTATATTGCGTCTGCCCCTGAGGAAACAGTCTTGGAAAATTGTCTAAGAGTGCTGAATGCCATACTGTTGTTACCTTGATTAGTTGACATTCTAATGGAAATGATCCTGCATCAAGGAGTTTCAAGCTGCCTGCTTATACAAGAAATCAAAAAAGTTTGACCAACCCTATTGATGTCATAAGTAGGAAAACATCATTTGAATGGATTCTCAGGCAGCTGCCAGCCCACACCCTTTTAGCACCAACACAGAGAAAATGCTAATTCTGCCAACAAGGTTCAATAACCAGGTTCACACTCTGTGTCCCTGCAGTATCCAAGAAATTTCCAAACAGACCTAGGATCACTGGATCTCTCCCACAGAGATAACATAATGGAACTTTTACTCTGAAGGGTGATTCTTGTTGATGTGAGTCCTTCTCCAAGGCCATAGCTGGGAGGCCTCACACCAAGGCCACAGAAGTGGAGACTAGAACCAAGGTCACCTGTGAATCTGACTGAGTCCCTTTGCAACTGTTGCCAAAAGCCCCTGATCATCATGAACAAGCTTCCTGACTCCCTACCAGGCAAAGATGCCCACTCCAGTAAACACCCTATGGTGTCCCAACCAATCACCTAAAATCAACCTTCCCACAGGAATTTTCTTTGTCTTGAAGCCACGAAAGCTGTCAACTTTCATTAGTCTGTAAGCAGGTTGGCCTGCTGTGATCACAGTGCCCACTTTATCTCTGCTCTTTGTTCTTAATAAAAACTCACTTCCTTTTGAGACACTCTATGTCTGGAAATTCTTTTCCAACTTGTATTCAGATCGTTTTATCAAGTCTCCCATCACCAGGGCCACTTTCCTGGATCACACTCACCATTTGTTGTCCACTCCCAGCTCAGAGCAGAAAGGTTCTCTAGGTCTGGTCCTTCCCTCTCACGTCCCGTGTCTAGTCACCAGGACCTTCCACTGTTCCTGGGCAGGCTGTCTTCTGTGTTTTGGAGAGGCCTCTCTGGTATCATGTGGAAGAAACAAGAGGTATCCCTGAAGTCTCACACACCAGCACAGCAAACAGTACCCCGCAACTGACCTCTTCACTCTGGATGGGCCTGGTGGTGTTTCAGGGGATGTCCCCCAACATGTCCTTGTTCTCATCTAATCCCAGCGCTGCCCACATGAGAGTCACTAGCTTAGTGATGATTGCACAGAGTTCACTCGCACCTCCCAGGAGCATGGGATTCTTATGGGCAGGTACCTCCCAGGATATGGGGTTCAGCTGGGCAGTTATCCCACAGAGCTCAGCATCTAGGAACTGTCCATGATGCCCTCATTGTAGAGCAACCCTGGCTCCTCTGTTGGACAGATATGACCTTGAGCCCCTCAGACTAGGACCTGAGGTAACAAACAGCAGGTTCTGGACAGGTCTGTGACCCTGGGCTTCACTGTATGCAGTCTCCTTCCAGCAGGTTTTCCAGAGGTTTCCACTGCACCTGGGCACTGAGCCTGTCTCCACCCACCACCCCCTCCTCTCCCTTATCCCTGGGTCTCTCTCATTAGAAGAAGTCTTTCCTGAAGTTCTCTCCCAGTTGTGGGCCAGATAAAATGATTAGAAAACAAGTCAGAACTGCAGCCCCATATCCATCCTCACTCTCAAGACCCACAGGTGCTCCTGGAGCCTTGGCCAGCACAATGAGGCCCGTTTTCTGAAACCACAAGCCCAAATGGGCAATGATTGGCTGACCTGGCTGGCCTGCCCTTTGCACAGGTGCATGGGTTGAGGTGATATAAACCTATTCAAGTGCCTGCAACTGTGCTTGATGCCATCTTTTCTGCTTAGACATTGCAGTGCTGGTTTGGTGAAAGAGAGTGAGGGGCCATGGCATTCCAAGGGATCTGGTCTGTGTGGGGCTCTAACTGGACCTTCTTCAGGAGGTGTTAGGCTGTTACTTGCTAAGGATGGGCTGTGTCGCCTGCTCCTGCTATTTATTGGAAATTGTTTCAGGCAGAGGTGAGGAAGCAAGAAAAGAGGCAGTGGGAGCAGGACAGGAGTAACTCAGGTAGGAAAGTGGAAAGCTTTCAGAAGATCACCCAGGCCAAGACCATCCTGCCTGACCTACAGAAGCCAACTCGGAAAGCGTGCTGTCACTAGAGGGGTTCCAATTACTTTTCTCCATCCTGTGAGGTCTTTGCACATATTCAGGTGATTTACCTGGGAAGTGTGGATGGGGTTCGGGAGTGGCTAGCCTGGGGGTGAGCAAGCGTTTATTCAGAGATGACTTCATGGGATCTCCCAGCTACCCACTAAAGACCCTGTTTGGGAGGGGAGTGGGCAGGGAGTGTGAAAGGGCTGCTGGCTTGGCATGCATAAATCCCCACCGCTGATCATCTTCAGAATTGCTCGTCCCTGGAGTAAGCATCCTAATTGGGTTTTCACCTGTGTAACTAGTGAATTCTTAATTAGCAATATGAACAGTGATAAGAAAATATCCTCAGTCAGGACTGAGATGTTACACCACATGTAAGAACCTGAGGAGGCGTGTGCAGGCAGTACCCATAGTGACAGGCTTCAGACTTGGCCCCTCAACATTCTGACGTCCAGCTACTGCTTTAGCATTTCTGAGAACCCAGTGCTGACTCTAAGCTTCTGTAAACCACCCTCCACCTGCCTTTAGTAATATCCACACTTCTAGGATTCTAAAGAGCATGACTGTGTGGCTGCTCTGTGGCTTCTCTAACAAATGATCACAAGCTGGGTGGGTTAAAACAACATAAATTCATCCTCCCCCACTCCTGGAGAACAGACAGCTGAGATCAAGGTGGCAGAGGGCTGAGGTCCCTCCAGAGGTTCCAGGATAGGGTCCTTCCTGCGTTTTCCAGCTTCAGGGGCTCCAGGGGTCCCTGGGCTTGTTGCCCCCTCCCCTCCTATCTCTGCCTCTGCCTTTAAAAAGGCTTCTCCTCTGTGTCCTCTTTCGTCTCTTTGAAGGACTCTGTCAGCTGGATTGAAGGTCACTCTAATCCTAGATT
Organism: Nanger dama; assembly: GCA_917880005.1. Lineage (NCBI taxonomy): Eukaryota > Metazoa > Chordata > Mammalia > Artiodactyla > Bovidae > Nanger > Nanger dama. The sequence continues at coordinate 441,803 of CAKJTW010000044.1, read as the reverse complement.
ACCTTACCTTGATACCCTTAACTACATCTACAAAGACCCTTCTCCAAGATATGGCACTGTTCTCTGGGGACACATCTTTGGTGGCCACAATTCACCCCAATCTCTGTGTATCAAATAATCCTCATTTTAGGAGATCACCACAGGCCCCTATATACAGGTGCAGACAGTGTCCACACACGTGGAGTCTGGAGAGAATGAGGTCCTTGGAGTCACCTGGAAGGGATGCAGGCCTGGCTTCAACAGGCTAGGGAAATCAAAGGGAGAAGAGGGGCATGCCCTTATTCAGGCTTCAAAAAGACTATGTTGGGGTGGGATGTGAGATGCACTATGGGTGCAGGGAGCTTCGTCAGGGCCTGGTGGAGGGGTTAGACTTGGGCCAGAGCTGTGGATATCAAGGGACGTAGTGTGGGGCTTGGTCATATGCCCTGAAGGAGGAGCTCACAGTCACTAGGGCACAAGGAACTGGGAACCTGGGAGGCCTTAATGTTCCTGAATCTGAAGAGAAAACGTTCTCCTGCTCCTTCTGCCTCTGTAACTCAGTTTCCTCCTTGCAAGGTCTAGATCATGTAGGTCATGTAGTCTCAAAAAGTGGGGAATTATACAATACTTGGAGCTGGAGCTTGCCTCCTTATCCCTTGTCCTGGCCCCTGCAAGCCTGCTTGATCATGCCTGTCCATGATAACGCAGATCCACCTCCCTGACATTCCCCGCCTCCAAGTGGAATTCCTTGCTCTTCTGGAGCACTTCCAGCGGCTGTGGGTGGCCACTGACAGGACTCTGGGCTCCTGAGGACCCGCTGAGGCTTCAGCTTCAGGACAGTGTGAGGTACAATTCAGGCTGACAGAAGATGGGTCACTACAGGACCCATGTGGTTTCAGCTTTGGCACATGGTGGGGTTCAGCCCAGGTGGATGGAAGTCTTGCCTCCTCAGAACCCACTGGGGCTTCCGTTTTGGGGCATTATGGGGTTCAGTTCAGGCTGATGGAATCTGGTCTCCTCAGGACCTGCTTGGGCTTCCGTTTTGGGGCATGGTGGGGTTGAGTTGAGGCTGATGGGAGCCTAGTTCCTCAGGATGCACCTGGGCTTCACTTTTCAGGCATTGTGGGGTTCAGTTGAGGCTGACAGGACTCTGGTCACCTCAGGACCCACTGGGGCTTCAGTTTGGGGACATTGTGGGGTTCAGTCGAGTTTGATGGGAGTCTAGTTTCCTCAAGACCTGCAAGGAGGTGGTGCTGCAGAAGGAGAATGTGAGGGAAATTGGGAAGAAGCTTTCTGTGAGTGACTGTTTCTGAAAGTCTGTCTTATGAGAACCCAGAACTGTTAAAACGTGATGTGGAAAGTTATGGATTTTAGTCATTTTTTCTCTGTGGTATAAGATGGTGTCCTGTATTGTTCCTTGGTGTGTGGTTTCTATTTTTCCCAGCACAGTTTATTTGGGGTGGGGAGGAGTCATCCTTTCCTCCGTGTACGTTCTTTGTTTCTTTCTTCTAAATTGATTATCGTGTACCTGTATGTTTACTTCTGAGCGCTCTTGTCTCTGTGCCCATTCTGTGCCAATTCCACGTCTTGTTGTGACTTTAGGTGCATACTCTAGATTGAAGTCAGGGATGGAGATTCTTCCAGTCTATTCTGCTTTCTCAGGGTCCCTTTGGCTCTTCTGGTTCCTTTGTGGTGCCACACAGATGTAAAGATTGCTTTTGTTTCTGTGAAAAATGTCATGGAAATGCGGGCAGTGATTGTATGAATGTGTCATTGCTTTGGTTAGCATGGATATGTTAATGGCATTTTCACCCATAGAAAAGGGATATCTTTTCACTTGTGTCCATTCAGTTTCTTTGATCATTGTCTTGTAGTTTTTAACTTGCAGGTCTTTCAAGTCCTTGGTTAGATTTCTAGACTTTTAGCTGGGTGGGTGGGGAAATGCAATTGTAAAAGTGAATATTTTCTTAATTTCTGTTTCTAATAGTTCATTATTAGTATAGAGAAATCACAAATGATCTTGCAGTTCTACTGACTTTCTATTTTTGGCCCTGCAGCTCGACATGTTGGATCTTAGGTCCCTGACAAAGGATCAAACCCATACGCCCTGCAGTGGAAGTGCAGAGTCTTAAACACTGGACTGCCAGACAAGTCCATGAATTTGCTTTTTAGTTCTGAAAATTGCTTTGGTATAGTGTTATATGGAAAACTAGAATTAAGAAATCTCATAGTTTTAGTTCCATCTGGGTCATCCACAGCACCCAAGGCATGTTGTCTACTAATATGCTCTTTGTACAGTGTCTTTTAATACGATGTGGACTAGTACAAGGCAATTAGCATCACTACTTTCACTGAATTTGGTTTGGTTAACTCTTGGCCTCTATTGCAATGTTCAATGCCATCTTCAATTTTCTGTCATGTGACACACATGGTTGTATTAAACAGTCATTTACTTTCTAGTAAAATTTCAAATGGTTCAATTTTAAATACTGGTACAAAGTTTTTACATTCATACCAAATACTGTGATGTGTTTACCCAAAACAGGAGCACTTTCCCCAGAGAACCAGCCCATAACCCCCAAATGGGGGATAATTGTTGTTTCCACATTACAATCATATCCATAGGACTAGTTCAACTTTCATCAGCTGCCCAAGCTTTGTGCAAATGTCTCTCTCTATTCTAATGCAGTTTTCATTTTCTGGAGCTATCACTGTGTCTTTCCCTCATACTAAAACCTTCATGGATTTAAAGTGATAAGATGACTATGACCTGGGTAGCTTTTTCTGTGTGGCTTCTTTCACTGCGAATGTGTTCAGTGCTTTTCCATGTTGTTCCATGTGTCATTTTTTTCATCTAGCTTACAGACATATAACAACATTTATCATTGTCATTTTAAGTATGCACTTTTATAGCATTAACTGCACTCATGTTGTAAAAAGTTCCCCATCATACATCCCCAGAATCTTTTACTTTTCCTGAAGTGAAACTGTAACCATTAAACAGTCACCACTCTCAATCCCTGACCATCTTATTCTACTTGGAATTTGTCTTATACGGATATCTCATACTAGTGGAATCATAGAACAGTTTTCCTTTTGTGTCAAGCTTCTTTCACTTGGCATAATAACTTGAAGTTTCATCCACATTATAGCATGTGTGAGAGTTATCTTTTTAAAAAAAATTAAATCATGCTCCATAGTGTTTATACTACATTGTGGTTGTCCAGTCATCTGTTGAACACTTGTGTTGCTTCCACATTTTGGCTACTATGAATGCTGCTGCTATTAATATGGGGTTCGAATATCTGTTCTGGTTCTTGGTTTTAAATATTTTGGATGTATAACCTGGACCAGAATTAATGGATTCTATGTTAACTCTGTGTTTACGTTTTTGAGAAGCTCCCTGTTTTCTGCAGCTGTGGCACTATTTTACTATATTCCTTTCTATGGCAGAGTAACTCATCTTATGGATGGATCTACCCTATTTGCACTTCCATTCACCTATTGGTGGGCATTTTCATTGTTTTTGATTTGGGCTCTCAAGAACACTGCTGCTGTAAATTTTGGTGTACAAGTTTATATTTGAACACCTGCTTTAAATTCCTGGGATGTATATCTAGGAGTGAAGTTGCCAGAATATATGATAATTCAGTTATTCAGTCATGTCCGACTCTTTGTGACCCCCATGGGCTGCAGCACACTAGGCTTCCCTATCCATTACCAACTCCCAGAGCTTGCTCAAACTCATGTCCATCGAGTTGGTGATGCCACCCAACCATCTAATTCTGTTATCCCCTTCTGCTCATGCCTTCAGCCTTATCCAGCATCAGGGTCTTTTCCAGTGAGTCAGTTTTTCGCATCAGGTGGCCAAAGTATTGCAGTTTCAGCTTCAGCATCAGTCCTTCCAATGAATATTGAGGGCTGATTTTCCTTAGGATTGACTTGCAGTCCAAGGGATTCTCAAGAGTCTTCTCCAGCACCACAGTTCAAAAGCATCACTTCTTAGGCACTTTTCTTAGGCACTTTTATTTGTAGTCCAGCTCTAACATGTATATATGACTACTGGAAAAACCATAGCGTTTAGTACATGGACCTTTGTAAGTAATGTCTCTGCTTCTTAATATGTTGTCTAGGTTGGTCATAACTTTTCTTCCAAGCAGCAGGCGTCTTTTAATTTCATGCCTGCAGTCACCATCTGCAGTGATTTTGGAAACCCCCAAAATAAAGTCTGTAACTGTTTTCATTGTTTCCCCATCTATTTGCCATGAATTGATGTGACCGGGTGCCATGATCTTAATTTTCTGAATACTGAGGTGTTTTTTTTTTTTTAATCTTCTTTCAAGCATGATTGATTTTACTTTACAATATTGTATTGGTTTGTCTATACATTGACTTGAATCCGCCATGAGTGTACATATGTTCCCCATCCTGAACCCCCTCTCACCTCCCTCCCCATCCCATCCCTCTGGGTCACCCCAGTGCACCAGCTCTGAGCATCCTGTATCATGCATCAAACCTGGACTGGTGGTTCATTTCATATATGATATTTTACATGTTTCAATGCCATACTCTGATATCATCCTACACTCACTCTCTCCCACAGAGTCCAAAAGACTGTTTAATACATCTGTGTCTTTTTTGCTGTCTCGCATACAGGGTTATAATTACCATCTTTCTAAATTCCATATATATGCATTAGTATACTCTATTTGTGATTTTCTTTCTGGCTTACTTCACTCTGTATAATAGGCTTCAGTTTCATCCACTTCATTAGAACTGATTCAAATGTATTAGTTTTAATGGCTTGAGTAATATTCCATTGTATATATGTACCACAGCTTTCTTATCCATTCATCTGCTGATTGACATCTAGGTTGCTTCCATGTCCTGGCTATTATAAACAGAGCTGCGAAGAACATTGGGGTACACGTGTCTCTTTTGATGCTGGTTTCATGAATACTGAGTTTTAAGCCAACATTTTCACCCTCCTCTTTCACTTTCATGAAGAGTCTGTTCAGCTCTTCTTTACTTTCTGCATAAGAGTGGTGTCATATGTGTATCTGAGATTATTGATATTTCCTCCAGCAGTCTTGATTCCAGCTTGTGCTTCATCCGGCCCTGGGATTTCACATGACGTACTCTGCATATAAGTTAAATAAGCAGGGTGACAATATACAGCCTTTCTGTACTCCTTTCCCGATTTGGAAACAGTACGTTGTGTTCTATGTCCAGTTCTAACTGTTGTTTCTTGACCTGCATACAGATTTCTCAGGAGGCAGGTAAGGTCTGGTATTCCCATCTCTTTAAGAATTTTCCACAGTTTGTGGTCCTCTGCACATTCAAAGGCTTTGTCATTGTCAAAAAAGCAGAAGTAGATACTTTTCTGGAAGTTTTCTCTCTTGCCTTTTCAATGAACCAACGGATGTTGGCAATTTGATCTTTGGGTCTTCCGCCTTATCTAAACCCAGCTTGAACATCTGAAAGTTCATAATTCACATACTGTTGAAGCCTGGCTTGGAGAATTTTGAGCATTACTTTGCTAATGTCTGAGATGAGTGCAACTGTGTGGTAGTTGGAACATTCTTTGGCATTGCCTTTCTTTGGGATTGGAATAAAAACTAACCGTTTTAGGTCCTGTGGCTACTGCTGAGTGATATGATAATTGCATTTTTATGTTTTTGAGAAAATGCTGGTTTTGCACACATAGATCACACCATTTTACATCTCCACAAGTAAAGTTTGAGTTCCAATTTCTGTACATTTTCCCCAACATTTGTCATTTGTCTTTATTCTTGATTTCCCCCACATCCATCCTGAGTACTTATTAAGAAGGAAGTCATAATGCAGGACCTACATTTGAGGAGACAGGAGTTAGCTTCACATACTTGATGGACTGCTGAGTATCAATACCAATTATCTGAATGCCTCTGTGTAGAGATTTTTATTCAACACTCTTTAAAAAAAACTTGCTTTTTTTTTTTAACCTGTTTGGACACCTGAAATTTCTTTTAAACTTTTGGGAGCTTCCCTGGTGGCTCAGGCTGTAAAAGCATCTGCATCAATGCAGATGATCCTGATTTCCCTGAACTGCCTTGACTGTCACACCAAGGATCGACTCGCGCCACACAGGCATGTGTGACAGCCCTGTGGCACCTTGAGGGCCAGCCACAGATCCCTGTGTCTGCTCGACGGGGAGCCTGACACTGCTGCTACAGGTGGGGAGGAAAGCGGCCTTGCACGTCTCCATGCGAGACGAGGCCTGACTCTCCTGTGGAGGCTCCAGGAGAACCCCAAGACCCATTTCAGCATGGGCGAGGAAAGCTCAGGCTCTGAGCTTTCCTCAGATAAGCACTGAGGCCCTGGCGCCGACTGAGGAGGAATCCCCAGAGGCCCCTCAGAACTTGCATGGAGAGTGGCCTCTCCTGAGGCCACAGGGTATGTCCCTGGTGTCCTTGTCATAACTCATGAAGACCCTGCCGCAATTCGAGAAAAACCAGGAGCTTCTCCCATGCAGGCAGGGTGAGTCCCTTGTCCACTGTGGAGTCTCAGGGGAAATCACCCCTTCCCTCTTGGACACCGAATAGCTCCTTCCACACCCTTGCTGTGACCCACGAAGGTCACCGACCCACCCGTCCTTACTTGAGATGAACACCAAGGGTTTCGCTGCAACTCAAGAGGAGGCCTGTTTTCCCCTGCTCAGCTCCAGATGAGTGTCCCTTTCCCTGCTGTATCGGGAAAGATTTCCTTGCACTCCTTTTGCCTCCCAAGAGGAGGCGCTCGCCCCAGGAGAGTCGGGAGGAACTCCAGGGGTCGTGCTACCATTCTCCAAGATCCCCAAGTGCCCCAGTCCACTCCAGATGAACCTGATTGTCCTGCACTGCCTCGACTGTCACCCCGAGGATCAACTCATGCCATGCTGGAACGTGTGACAACCCTGTGGCACATCGAGGGCAAGCCACAGATCCCTGTGTCCGCTCGATGGGGAGCCTGACACTGATGCTGCAGCTCGGGAGAAAGGCGGCCGTGCACGTCTCCATGTGAGAAGAGGCGTGACTCCCCTGTGGAGGCTCCAGGGGAACCCCAAAACCCATGTCAGCATGGGCGAGGAAAGCTCATGCTGTCACCTCAATGCCAGACCAAGACTGAGGTCTCGGTGCCAACTGGGGAGGAATCCCCAGAGGCCCCTCGCAACTCGCACAGAGACTGGCCTCTCCTGAGGTCACAGTGGCGGGTCTCTGGTGTACCCGTCTTAACTCGAGAGGACCCCACCTCAACTCGAGAAAAAACAGGAGCTTCTCCCCTGCAGCCGGAGTGAGGCCCTTGTCCACTGCGGCTTCTCGGGGAAATCACCCCTTCCCTCTTGGACTTCAAAAGGCTCCTTCATACCCTTGCTGCAACCCACAAAGTTCCCCGACCTACCCGTCCCCACTCGAGAGGAACACTGAGGGTCCCGCCACGACTCAAGAGGAGCTCCAGCTGGCGGCCAGAAAGTCAACCCGAGGCGCAGTGGCTGCGCAGGAGCAGGAGGGCCTAGAGGAGCTATCCCACACTGAATATCGGGAAGGCGGCGGTAAGAAGATACCCCTCGTTCAAGATAAAATACAGTAGCTGGGCTTTGCTGGAGCATCCGTGAAAAGATACCCCATGCTCAAGGTAAGAGAAACCCAAGTAATATGGTAGGTGTTGCAAGATGCCATCAGAGGGCAGACACATTGAAACCATACTCACAGAAAACTAGGCTATCTAATCACACTAGGAACACAGCCTTGTCTAACTTAATGAAACCAAGCCATACCTGCGGGAGAACCCAAGACAGGCAGGATATGGTGGAGAGGGCTGACAGAACGTTGTCCACTGGGGAAGGGAATGGCAAGCCACTTCAGTATTCTTGCTTGAGAACCCCATGAACAGCATGAAAAGGCTAAATGATAGGATAATGAAAGAGGAACTCCCCAGGTCAGTAGGTGCCCAATATGCTACTGGAGATCAGTGGATAAATAACTCCAGAAAGAATGAAGGGATGGAGACAAAGCAAAAACAATACACAGTTGTGGAAGTGACTGGTGACAGAAGAAAGGTCTGATGCTGTAAAGAGCAATATTGCATAGGAACCTGGAATGTCAAGTCCATGAATCAGGGCAAATTGGAAGTGGTCAAACAAGCGATGGCAAGAGTGAACGTCGACATTCTAGGAATCAACGAACTAAAATGGACTGGAATGGGTGAATTTAACTCAGATGACCATTATATCTACTACTGTGGGCAGGAATCCCTCAGAAGAAATGGAGCAGCCATCATGCTCAACAAAAAGTCTGAAATGCAGTACTTGGATGCAATCTCAAAAACAACAGAATGATCTCTGTTCGTTTTCAAGGCAAATCCTTCAATATCTCAGTTATCCCAGTCTATGCCCCAACCAGTAACGCTGAAGAAGATGAAGTTGAATGGTTTTATGAAGACCTACAAGACCTTTTAGAACTAACACCCCCAAAAGATGTCCTTTTCATTACAGGGGACTGGAATGCTAAAGTAGGAAGTCAACAAACACCTGGAGTTACAGGCAAATTTGGCCTTGGAATGCGAAATGAACCAGGGCAAAGACTAATAGAGTTTTGCCAAGAAAGTGCACTGGTCATAGCAAACACCCTCTTTCAACAACACAAGAGAAGACTCTACCCATGGACATCACCAGAAGGTCAACACCGAAATCAGATTGATTTTATTCTTTACAGCCAAAGATGGAGAAGCTCTAGACAATCAACAAAAACAAGACCAGGAGCTGACTGTGGTTCAGATCATGAACACCTTATTGCCAAAATCAGACTGAAATTGAAGAAAGTAGGGAAAACCGCTAGACCATTCAGGTATGACCTAAATCAAATCCATTATGATTATACAGTGGAAGTGAGAAATAAATTTAAGGGCCTAGATCTGATAGATAGAGCCCTGATGAACTATGGAATGAAGTTCGTGACATTGTACAGGAGACAGGGATCAAGACCATCCCCATGGAAAAGAAATGCAAAAAGCAAAATGGCTGTCTGGGGAGGCCTTACAAATAGCTGTGAAAAGAAGAGAGGTGAAAAGCAAAGGAGAAAGGAAAGATATAAGCATCTGAATGCAGAGTTCCAAAGAATAGCAAGATATAAGAAAGCCTTCTTTAGCGATCAATGCAAAGAAATGGAGGAAAATAACAGAATGGGAAAGACTAGAGATCTCTTCAAGAAAATTAGAGATATAAAGGGAACATTTCATGCAAAGATGGGCTCGACAAAGGACAGAAATGATATGGACCTAACAGAAGCAGAAGATATTAGGAAAAGGTGGCAAGAATACACGAAATAACTGCACAAAAAGATCTTCAAGACCCAGATAATCATGATGATGTGATCACTAATCTAGAGCCAGACATCTTGGAATTTGAAGCCAAGTGGGCCTTAGAAAGCATCACTACGAACAAAGCTAGTGGAGGTGATGGAATTCCAGTTGAGCTGTTGCAAATCCTGAAAGATGATGGTGTCAAAGTGCTACACTCAATATGCCAGTAAATTTGGAAAACTCATCAGTGGCCACAGGACTGGAAAAGGTCAGTATTCATTCCAATTTCAAAGAAAGGCAATGCCAAAGAATGCTCAGACTACCACACAATTGCACTCATCTCACATGCTAGTAAAGTAATGCTCAAAATTCTCCAAGCCAGGCTTCAGCAGTACGTGAACCGAGAAATCTCTGATGTTCAAGCTGGTTTTAGAAAAGGTAGAGGAACCAGAGATCAAATTGCCAATATCCGCTGGATCATGGAAAAAGCAAGAGAGTTCCAGAAAAACATCTATTTCTGCATTATTGACTATGCCAAAGCCTTTGACTGTGTGGATCACAATAAACTGTGGACAATTCTTCAAGAGATGGGAATACCAGACCACCTGACCTGCCTCTTGAGAAATCTGTATGCAGGTCAGGAAGCAACAGTTAGAACTGGACGTGGAACAAGAGACTGGTACCAAATAGGAAAAGGAGTATGTCAAGGCTGTATATTGTCACCCTGCTTATTTAACTTCTATGCAGAGTACACCATGAGAAACGCTGGGCTGGAAGAAACACAAGCTGGAATCAAGATTGCTGGGAGAAATAGCAATAACCTCAGATATGCAAATGATACCACCCTTATGGCAGAAAGTGAAGAGGAGCTAAAGGGCCTCTTGATGAAAGTGATAGAGGAGAGTGAAAAAGTTGGCTTAAAGCTCAACATTCAGAAAATGAAGATCATGGCATCCGGTTCCATCACTTCATGGGAAATAGTTGGAGAAACAGTGGAAACGTGTCAGACTTTATTTATTTGGGCTCCAAAATCACTGCAGATGGTGACAGCAGCCATGAAATTAAAAGACGCTTCCTCCTTGGAAGAAAAGTTATGTCCAACCTAGATAGCATATTCAAAAGCAGAGACATTACTTTGCTAATATCCGTCTAGTCAAGGCTATGGTTTCCTGTGGTCATGTATGGATGTGAGAGTTGGACTCTGAAGAAGGCTGAGCACCCAAGAATTGATGCTTTTGAACTGTGGTGTTGGAGAAGACTCTTGAGAATCCTGTGGACTGCAAGGAGATCCAACCAGTCCATTCTGAAGGAGATCAACCCTGGGATTACTTTGGAAGGAATGATGCTAAAGCTGAAACTTCAGTACTTTGGCCACCTCATGCGAAGAGTTGACTGATTGGAAAAGACTCTGATGCTGGGAAGGATTGGGGGCAGGAGGAGAAGGAGACAACCGAGGATGAGATGGCTGGATGGCATGATGGACTAGATGGACGTGAGTCTGAGTGAACTCTGAGAGATGGCAATAAACAGGGATGCATGGCGTGCTGCAACTCATGGGGTCGCAAAGAGTCAGAAACGAGTGAGCGACTGAACTGAACTGAACTGAACAGCTCCAGACGAGGTCCCTTTCCCTGCTCCATTGGGAAAGGATTCCTGGCGCTACCCTCACATCCAAGAGGAGGCACTCACCCCAGGAGAGTCGGGAGGAACTCCAGGAGTCGTGCCACCATTCCCCAAGACCCCCAAATGCTTCAGTCCACTCCAGATGAAACTCATTGCCCTGCATTGCCTCGACTGTCAACCCAAGGATTGACTCACGCCACGCTGGAACGTGTGACATCCCTGTGGAACCTCGAGGGCAAGCCACAGGTCCCTGTGTCTGCTCGACGGGGGAGCCTGACACTGCTGCTGCAGCTTGGGAGGAAAGCAGCCTAGCATGCCTCTATGCGAGATGAGGCCTGAATCCCATGTGGAGGCTCCAGGGGAACCCCAATACCCATGTCAGCTCGGGTGAGGAAAGCTCAGTCTCCGGCCTCAGATCTAGACGAGGACTGAGGACCCAGTGCCGACTGGTGAGGAATCCCCAGAGGCCCTTCCCAACTCGCAGGGAGACTGGCTTCTCCTGAGGCCACAGGGGCAGGTCCCTGAGGACCCCATCGTAAGTCGAGAAGATCGCACCACAACTCGAGAAAAACCAGGAAATTCTCCCCTGCAGGCGGGGCGAGGCCCTTGTCCACTGCGGCATCTCAAGGAAATCACCCCTTCCCTCTTGGACCTTGAAAGGCTCTGTTACACCCTTGCTGTAACCCACGAAGTTCCCCCGACCCACCCTTGCTCACTCGAGAGGAACACCGAGGGTCTCGCCACTACTCAAGAGGAGCCCGTTTTCTCCTACTTAGCTCCCGATGAGAGTCCCTTTCCCCGCTCCATCGGGAAAAGATTCCTGGCGTTCCCCTCGCATCCCAAGAGTAGGCGCTTGCACCAGGAGAGTCAGGAGGAACACCAGGGGTTGTGCCACCATTCCCCAAGACCCCCAAATGCCCCTCCCACTCCACATGAACCTGACTGCCCTGCACTGCCTCGACTGTCACCCCGAGGATCGACTCACGCCACACTGGCACGTGTGACAGCCTTGGGGTAATTTGATGGCAAGCCACAGATACTGTGTCTCCTCTACCGGGAGCCTGACACTGCTGCTACATCTCAGGAGGATAGCGGCCTTGCACCTCTCCACGCGAGACGAGACCTGACTTCCCAGTGTGGGCTCCAGGGGAACCTGAAGTCCCATGTTCGCACGGGCGAGGAAAGCTCAGGCTCAGGCCTCAGCTCCAGAGGAGGACTGAGGACCCAGCACCAACTGTGGAGGTATCCCCAGAGACCTCTCACAACTTGCACAGAGACTGGCCTCTCCTGAGACAACAGGGGCTTGTCCTTGGCATCCCCTTCATAACTCGAGAGGACCCGCCACAACTCAAGAAAAACCTGGAGCTTCTCCCCTGCAGGGGGTTGTGGCCTTTGTCCACTGCGGCGTCTCGGGGAAATCACCCCTTCCCTCTTGGACCTCGAAAAGCTCTTTCACATCCTTGATGTGACCCACGAAGCTCCCCGACCTACCCATCCCAACTCTAGAGGAACACCAAGGGTCCCACTGTGACTCAAGAGGAGCCCCGTTTTCCCCTGCTCAACCCCAGGTGAGGGTCCCTTTCCTTGCTGTAGGGAACAAAGTATAAGGGAGCCTGGGAAGACTCTTGCAAGCAAGTCTCCTGTTCAGGGCTGAATATTCTTGCAAACGAGATTTCTGTCAAAAACCCTTTGATCTCGTGGAAAAGAACATTTCTTGCATACAAGGATGTTTCTCTGATTCCTCTAAAAGGAACAGACCCGGGGAAAATGTGGATTCTAACTTGATAAGGAAGTTCACCAAAACAAAGTCTTAGCTGCAGTAAATAAGTTAAAGTTAAGGTTATCTCGCCCCATGCCTGTAAACTATATAGTCGCTGAATCATAGTGTTTGGCAACTTGCCCTGCTGATTGTTGTGCAAAAGATATAAAATAAAGCAGCTGCAAGAAGCAGCAGAATAAAAAAAAAGATTCAAACCACTTGGCCGTGTTGGTGTTTCATTCCGTCACTAGTATCTGGCGCTCAACGCGGGGTACGATGGAACCGATAGGGTAAGCACCCTGGGGCGGAAAGCTGAAAGGGGACTTTTGGGGAAAAAAAAAAGAAAAGAACCGAAAAGGTAAGCACTCTGGCGGCGCCGGATGCTGAAAGAGGGACTTTGGGGAAAAAGAAAAGTAAGAGAAAAGAAAAGAAAAGAAAAGAAAAAAAACAAAGGGAATTCACCGTCTTTAAGGTCACAATATATGGAGCTGGTTAAGGGGCTCCTGCATTTTACAGGAGTTAAAACGTCTACTCGCTGTTTGAGTGAGTTGTTTTGCCTTATAGAGAAGCATTGCTATTGGTTTAAATATCAAACAGAAATACAGCTGAATTTAAAGGAATGGAAAAAGGTACAAAAGGAGTTAAGAAGGCAGCATCAAAAGGAAATGTGATTTCATTAAAACTGTGGACACTATGTAGTGCTGTAACACAGGCTTTTAAATTAATGATTGCTGATAGTGAGGCCACCTCATGTCCTCTTAAGAAGGATGATGATCCCCTGTATGAGGATGTGCTTGTGGGAGAGGAAAAGGAAGGCAAATGTGAGGAGGCAGCTTCACCTCGGCCTCCGCCCAAGCCTCTGGATAGTAGTACAGATTCCTCCACTGAGACAGATGGAGAAATTAGTTCGGGGGAGGATTCAGATTCTGTAGAGGCAATGACTGCTGCTTTTCAGAAGTTTTTATTAAATAGAAAACGAACTTCCAAGGCTGTTAACCCTTCTGCACCACCTTATGCATCTCTATTCCCGGTGGCTGCTGATAAAGCTGAAATAGGGAGAGAAAATAGGCGGTTTACATTCCCTGCTTCTGTGTTCTATGATGATGATCTTCCAGCGCCCCAGGAGGAGGTGTTTATAAACTACAGACTAATGTTTTTGGCCCATTGCCAAGAGGAACTTTCGGTTTGCTTTTGGGGAGAAGTAGTGCAGCATTAAGAGGACTGACTGTATTCCCAGGAGTAATTGATTCTGACTATGTTGGCAAAATTTTAATTATGGTCTCTACATCACAGACTCTTTCTTTACTGGCAGAGGAATGGATTGCACAACTTCTTTTGCTACCTTATCACCCGTTTCCTTCATATTCAAATGAGAGAGTCTGTGGTTTTGGAAGTACAGGACAAAGTATATTTTGGGAAATGCTTATTAATGGCTCTCGCCCTTCAATGTCACTGATTATTGAAAATAGACAATTTGAAGGATTAGTGGATACAGGAGCAGATGTTTCAGTTATTTCTCTCCAGCAGTGGCCTAATGACTGGCAAAAAGAAAAAAAATTCCTCTTATTTTAACAGGCTTAGGATCTATAGCAGATGTGTGGAGAAGCACTCAACCTTTGTCATGCCAATTGTCTAATAAAAAAAAGTATTTGTTTCTTTTTACATTGTTAATATACCTATTAACATTTGGGGAAGGGATCTTTTATCTTCTTTAGGAACAACGCTCACCATCTCATCGGAAAACTTGTAGCCACTGCTCAGATTCCATGAGCTCTCCCATGGAAATGGTTAACTGATGTCCCTAAGTGAGTTGAGCAGTGGCTGCTTCCAAAAGTGAAGCTTGAGGCTTTGGAAGAATTGGTAGAGGAACAACTAGTAGAGAAACAACTTCAGTCTGGCCATATCAAACCTTCCAAGTCTCCTTGGAATTCTCCTGTTTTTGTCATTAAGAAAAAATCTGTTAAATGGAGAATGTTGACTGATTTAAGAGAAATTAACAAACGTATAGAACCTATAGGGCTTTCCCTGGTGGCACAGAGGTTAAAGCATCTGCCTGCAATGCAGGAGACCTGGGTTCGATCTCTGGGTTGGGAAGATCCCCTGAAGAAGGAAATGACAACCCACTCCAGTACTCTTGCCTGGAGAATCCCATGGACAGAGGAGCTTGGTGGGCTACAGTCCACGGGGTTGCAAAGAGTCGGACACGACTGAGCGACTTCACTTCACTTCACATAGAACCTATGGGAGCTTTGCAGTTAGGTCTCCCTTCTCCTGCTTTGATTCCACAGAATTGGTCTTTGGTGGTTTTAGATTTGAAGGATTGCTTTTTTAATATTCCTTTGCAAATAAAAGATAGAAATAAATTTGCTTTTACTATTCCAGTGTATAATCATTGGCAGCCTGTAAAACGTTATCAATGGACAGTGTTGCCTCAAGGAATGATTAATAGCCCCACACTTTGTCAGGAATTTGTTGATCGTGCTCTTATCACTGTGAGGCAACAAATTTCTAATTTGTTTTCTCTATCATTATATGGATGATCTTTTATTGGCTGCTCCTAGTAAAGAGGGAGCGGGATAAATTTTTATTCATGTGAAAAAAATTTAAGTGATTTTAATCTTCAAATTGCTCCTGAAAAATTCAAATTGAATTTCCTATTTCATATTTAGGTGCTATTTTGGAACGGCAAAGAATAAAACCTCAAAAAGTCCAAATTAGACGAGATAATTTGAAAACTCTTAATGATTTTTCAGAAACTTTTGGGTGATATTAACTGGTTACGTCCCACGTTGGGGATCCCTACACATCAATTGCGTCATTTATTTTCTATCCTGGAGGGTGATGCTGCTCTTAATAGTCCTCGATCTCTTACTTCTTGAGCAATAGAGGAATTACACTTTGTAGAACAATGGTTGAATGAAGGATTTCTTACTTATCTACAACAGGATCAACCTATATATTTCATGGTGTTCCATACTCCTTATTCTCCTACTGGAGTTATTGCTCAATCTGCAGGGTTGATCGAGTGGGTATTTTTACCCAATAATTATACAAAAAAGCTTACTACTTATATGGATAGAATTGCTTTCCTCATTCTGAAAGGTCGAGGCTGCATTACCCAGTTAATTGGAAGTGACCCTCAAACAATCATTACTCAAATTACTTCCACCCAAAGCTCTAATTGTTTACAGTTTAATGAAAATTGGCAGATAGCTCTTGCATCTTATTCAGGGACTTTTTCTAATCATTATCCTCAATCAAAATTAATAGATTTTCTTCGACACACGCCAGTAATTTGTAAATCTCCCATATCTAATATTCCGGTTGAAGGGGAAACTGTTTTTACAGATGCCAATAAAAACACTGCTGGCTATTGGACTGATATTACTTCTAAAGTTGTTCCACATTCTTTTTCTTCCATGCAGCCTGCTGAACTTTGGGCCATTTGTCTGGCACTACAGGATTTTTTTGATGTTCCTATTAATATTGTTTCTGATTCTAAATATGCATTATTTTCATGTATTTATATTCCTGAAACCACTCTACCATTAACTTTAAGAACTAATGTTGATAAATTATTTTTTCAGGTTCGAAATTATTAATCAGGTGACTAAACCCTGTCTTTTTAATTCATATTCGAGCTCATTCTTCTCTCCCTGGACCATTATCTCAAGGAAATGCAAATATAGATGCCTTACTTTATCCTTTACAGTCTGCAACACAAGAACATTGCTTACATCATACTAATTCTAAAGGATTACAAAAAACTTATTCGTTAACACGAAAACAAGCTCATCACATTGTTCATTTTTGTTCCATATGTGCACCATTTGTCTTGCCCTTTGCCCCTCCTGGAGTAAATCCCAGAGGATTACAATCTAACCAAATCTGGCAAATGGATGTTGTTTTTATTTCTTCATTCGGTAAACAGAAATATGTTCATCATACTATAGACACTTATTCTCACTTTCCGTGGGCTACTGCCTTAAGTTCAGAAAAGGCTGATTCCATTATTACTCACTTATTATTTTGTTTTGCTATTATGGGCATACCTATAGAATTAAAAACTGATAATGCTCCCACATATCAATCCTCTAAATTATCTCAGTTTTTAAAACAATATCATATTAAGCATACTTTTGGAATTCCTTATAAAAGTCAAGGAAAAGCTATAATTGAAAGAACTAATCATACTCCTCGTGAGTATCTTGAAAAAATAAGAAAGGGGGAGAAGGGTGTGATATCACCAAGGGATGTATTAAATAAAACGCTATTAAGTCTTAATTTTTTGAATGTCTGGGGAAAAGGTAAGATGACTCCAGCAGAACAGCATTTGGCAATACAGAAAAGAAGACAAAAAGCTTTGAACATTCCCGGGTATGGTATAAGGATGAGATATAAAGGGATGGATTCCAGCAGTACTTCATTTTTGGGGCGAGGATATGCTTTCATTTCTGTGAATGATTCCAGGATCTGAGTTACATTAAGATTGGTGAAGTTGCAGGATGAGCAACCCATTCGTGCGCCAGTTTCTGTAACTGTCCATGCAGAGGACCTTCACCTTTGTAACAAGAGAAGCGAATCCACCGACATGGGGACAGCTGAAGAAACTGACACAGGAAGCTGAAAAGACATTGCAGAAGGCGGGGCAGCCATTGAATCCTGCTAATCTTCTGTTGGCCATGATGGCAGTGGTGACTTGTCAGGCAATGTACGTGGAAGCTACTAATTATACTTATTGGGCTTATATTCCTAACCCTCCTTTGGTGCGGGTGGTGTCTTGGGGGTGAAGTAGAAGTTCCGGTTTGTATTAATGTAACTAACTTTTTCCCTCCACCTGACTGTGGAGGGATTGAGCAATTATCCCAGCATGTACAAAATTATAGCGTTACTAATCTTACTATAGCAGCTGAAGGTATTCCTTTATGTATAGCAGGACATTCCTTTTGTCTGTCTACAAAAACACACTCACATCATTCTTATAATACTTGGGGAGTTCAATATAGGGGACAACATTTCGCAGTTTTTACTGTGCTCATTTCTTCTTGTGGCCTTCATACTTCACGGTCTTACTTAAATAAGAATAAGGGGGTACATATGTCCCTCTGCCCTGCTTCATTTTTTGAAGCATATTTATCACATCTGGAGTGGGAACGTTGCAGGGATCATGACCCTCGTCTAGTTATGAATTATTCAAATCATGTAATTGTAGATTGGAGTCCTACTCATGGGGAATTTTTAGAAAAATGGTCTAATCGATCTTTGAAATGGCATCGCATAAATGGTACCCTGTATGGTCAAGGAAATGAAACTGTAAAATGTAAACATTTTGCATTGGTTCCACCTCAGTTGCAAATGGTGGGACACCCTCAATTACAAGGGGATATGTGGCAATTGTGGGCTGTCAGGTAATCTTACTATTTGGACTGGAAATTTCACCTTGAATGTTAATGATCCTTCTGGGCCTTTTCAAGTTGATTTGCATATTAACAAATCTTACTCTGCTATAGCATGTGTAAAATTTCCTTACTCTCTACAGTATGGGCAATGGGTTTGGAATGAAATTTTGGGAGTTATAACATGTTCTGATTGTAACTTGACTTAATGCATAAACCGTTCCTGGTGGGAAAATGTTGAAAACAAGATGGTTCATTCCAGTAATTACTCTTTGGTTATTGTGAAAGCATGGACTGAACTCTGGTTACCTATTAATTTTACTCGACCTTGGTCAGACTCTTTTGATGTCACTCATCTTGTGAATGCTATACAAACTCTTCTCAATCGATCCTGAAGAATGCTTGGCATCGTCATCACATCAGTTCTCGCCTTGGCTTCAGTAACAGCAACAGCAACTGTAGCAGGTCTTGCTTTGCATCAAGGCATACAGACTGCTGATTTTGCCAAGGAGTGGCATAAGGATGCTCATTTATTGTGGCAACAACAGCATGATTTGGACGCTCAATTGGCTACTGATGTCTTGAATTTACAACACACTGTTGGTTAGGAGATCAAGTGACTGTGTTAGTTACAAGGAGTGTGTTAAAATGTGATTGGAATACATATTACCTATGTGTAACCCCTGTTCCCTTCAATATGATTGAGGGCTGGGAAAAAGTGAAAATGTCTTTGGTGGGACACCAGAATTTAAGTGCTGAAATTATGGAGTTGGAACAAACTATATTGTCAACTTTTAGTAAGACACGGCCTTATATTATTGGTTCTGATATATTGAAGAATCTTCAAGAAGGATTGGATAACCTCAGTCCTTTAGGGCATGCATCTACATTGTTAACAACATCCTTTGTGAAAACGTTGTTAATTGTTGCATTATGTTTCATTGCTTTTATAGTCTACAGGTACAGGCAAGCAGGGAAACAACTGAAAGAAGAAGCTTTGCATATTCAGGCGCTTATTCAGCACCTGCAAGAAAAGAAAGGGGGAGATGTAGGGGAAAAAGTATAAGGGAGGCTGGGAAGACTCTTGCAAGCAAGGCTCCTGGTCAGGGCTGAATATTCTTGCAAACAAGATCTTCAGCCAAGAATCCTTTGATCTCGTGGGAAAAGAACATTTCTTGCATACAAGGATGTTTCTCAGATTCTTCAAAAGGAACAGACCCAGGGACAAAGTGGATTCTAACTTGATAAGGAAGTTCCACAAAACAAAGTCTTAGCTGCAGTAAATAAGTTAAGGTTAAGGTTATCTCACCCCATGACTGTGAACTGTATAGGCGCTGAATCATAGTGTTTGGCAACTTGACCTGCTGATTGTTGTGCAAAAGATATAAAATAAAGCAGCTGCAAGAAGCAGCAGAATAAACAACAACAACAACAAAGATTCAAACCACTCGGCTGTGTTGGTGTTTCATTCCGTGGCTAGCAAACTGCTCCATTGGGAAAGGATTCCAGGCGCTCCCCTCACATCCCAAGAGGAGGCGCTCACATCAAGAGAGTCTGGAAGAACACCAGTTGTCGAGCCACAATTCCCCAAGACCCTTAAATGCCTCATCACTCCAGATGAACCTGACTGCCCTGCACTGCCTCGAATGTCACCCCAAGGATCGACTCACGCCACACTGGAACGTGTGACATCCCTGGGTTACCTCGAGGGCAAGCCACAGATCCCTGTGTCTGTTTGACGGGGAGCCTGACACTGCTGCTGCAGCTTGGGAGGAAAATGGCCATGCACGTCTCCATGCGAGATTATGAGTGACTCCACTGTGGGGGCTCCAGGGGAACACCAAGACCCATGTCAGCACGGGCGAAGACAATAAAGGCTCCTGCCTCAGCTCCAGAGGGAAACTGAGGACCCGCACTGACTGATGAGAAATCCCAGGAGGCCCCTCGCAACTCGCATGGAGACTGGTCTCTCCTGAGGCCACAGGGCCGGGTCCCTGGGGTCCCATTCATAACTCGAGATCACCCCACCGCAACTCGAGACAAACCAGGAACTTCTCCCCTGCGTGTGGGGTGAGGTGGTTGTCTGCTGCGGCATCTTGGGGGAATTCACCCCTTCCCTTTTGTACCTTGAAAGGCTCCTTCACAGCCGTGCTGTGACCCATGAATTTCCCCGACCCACCAGTCCAACCTCGAGAGGAAAACCGAGGGTCCTGCTTAACTCAGGATGAGCCCAGATTTCCCCTGCTCAGCTCCAGATGAGGGTCCCTTTACCTGCTCTGTCGGGAAAGGATTCCCGGCACTCCCCTTGCATCCCAAGAGGAGGCGCTCGTACCAGGAGAGTCGGAAGAAACACTAGGGGTCGTGCCACCATTCCTCAAGACTCCAAATGCCTTGTCCACTCCAGATTAACCTGACTGCCCTGTGCAGCCTCGACTGTCACCCCAAGGATTGACTCACGCCACACTGGCATGTGTGACAGCCCTGTCGTAACTCGAGGGCAATCCACAGATCCCTGTGTCCACTCGACGGAGATGCTTACACTGCTGCTGCTGCTCGGGTGGAAAGCATCCGTGCAGGTTTCCACTCGAGACGAGGCCTGTCTCCCCTCTGAGGGCTCCAGGGGAACCCCAAGACGCATGTCAGCACGGGCAAGGAAAGCTCAGGCAGCGGCCTCAGCTCCAGATGAGGACTGAGAACATGGCGCCCAATGGAGAGGAATCCGCAGAGGCCCCTCGCAACTCCCCGGAGACAGGCTTCTCCTGAGGCCACAGAAGCGGGTCCCTAAGGTCCCCATCATAACTCGAGAGGACCCGCACAACTCAAGAAAATCCAGGAGCTCCTCCCCTGCAGGCAGTGTGAGGCCTTTGTCTGCTGCCTCGTCTAGGGGAAATCACCTCTTCCCTCCTGAATTTCGAAAGGCTCCTTCACACCCTTGCTGTGAGTAAAGAAGTGCCCGGACCCACCCGGACCCACACGAGAGGAACCCCGAGGGTCCCGCCAAGACTCAAGAGGAGTCCTGTTTGCCCCTGCTCAGCTTCAGATGAGGGTCCCTTTCCCTGTTCCGTCGGGAAAGGGTTCCCGGCGCTCCCCTGGCATCACAAAAGGAGGTGCTCGCCCAAGAGAGTCGGGAGGAGCATCAGGGGTCGGGTCACCATTCCCCAAGTCCCCCAAATGTCTCGTACACTCCAGATGAACCTGACTGCCCTGCACTTCCTCGACTGTCACCCTAAGGCTCGACGCCTGACACACTGGCATGTGTGACAGCCCTGGGGTACCTCGAGGGTAAGCCACAGATCCCTGTGTCCGCTAGATGGGGAGTCAAACACTGCTGCTGCAGCTGGGGAGGAAAGTGGCTGTGCACGTCTCCAGAAAAGACGAGGCCTGACTCCCCGGTGGGGGCTCCAGGGGAACCCCAAGTCCTATGTCAGAACAGGTGAGGAAAGCTCAGGCTCCGGCCTCTGCACCAGACGAGGACTGAAAATGCGGCGACGACTGGGGAGGAGTCCGCAGAGGGACCTGGCAACTGGCATGGAGACTGGCCTCTCATGATGCCACAGGGGCGGGTCCCTGGGGTCCCCGTCGAAACTCGAGAGGACCCCACCGCAAGTCCGGAAAAACCAGAAGCTTCTCCCATGCACGCAGGGTGAGATCCTTGTCCGCTGCGGCTTCTTGGGGGAAAACACCCCATCCCTCTTGGACCTTGATCGGCTCCTTCACACTCTCACTGTGACCCAAGAATTCACACCTCCCTAACTGTCCCCACTCGAGAGGAACCCCGAAGGACCCGCCGCAACTCAAGAGGAGCCCCGTTTTTTCCCTGCTGAGCTCCAGATGAGGGTCCCTTTCCCTGCTAGGTCGGGAAAGGGTTCCTGGCGCTTCCCTCGCATCCCAAGAGGAGGTGCTCACAACAGGAGAGTAGGGAGGAGCATCAGGGGTCGGGCCACCATTCCCCAAGTCCATCAAATGCTTCGTCCAATCCACATGATCCTGATTGCCCTGCACTGCCTAGACTGTCACCCCGA
The DNA here is from genome assembly GCA_917880005.1 of Nanger dama. Taxonomy (NCBI): domain Eukaryota; kingdom Metazoa; phylum Chordata; class Mammalia; order Artiodactyla; family Bovidae; genus Nanger; species Nanger dama. The sequence continues at coordinate 419,706 of CAKJTW010000044.1, read as the reverse complement.
GGTTCGATGCCCGACACACTGGCACCTGTGACAGCCTGGGGTACCTCGAGGGCAAGCCACAAATTCCTGGGTCTGCTCGACGGGGAGCCTGACACTGCTGCATCAGCTGGGGAAGCAAGCTCCGTGCATGTCTCCAGGTGAAACGAGGCCTGACTCTTCTGTGGAAGCTCCAGGGTAACCCCAAGACCTATGTCAGCATGGGCGAGGAAAATCTCAGGCTCCAGCCTTTGGACCAGACAAGGACTGAGGATCCAGTGATGACTGGGGAGGAATCCCCAGAGGCGCCTGGCAGCTGGCACGGAGACTGGCCTCTCTTGAGGCCACAGGGGCGGGTCCCTGGGGTCCCCATCGTAACTTGAGAGGACCCTGCTGCAACTCGAGAAAAATCAGAAGGTTCTCCCCTGCAGGCATGATGAGGCCCTTGTCCACTGAGGCGTCTTGGTGGAAATCACCCCTTCCTTCTTGGACCTCGAATGACTCTTTCACACCCTTGCTGTGACCCAAGAAGTTCCCTGCCCCACCCATCCACACTCGAAAGGAACCCCAAGGGTCTCACCGCAACTCAAGAGGAGCCCCGTTTGCCCCTGGTCAGCTCCATATGAGGGTCCCTTTCCCTGCTCCATCGGGAAAGGGTTCCTGATGCTCACCTCGCATCCCAAGTAAAGGTGCTCGCTCCAGGAGAATCGGGAGGAGCATCAGGGGTCAGGCCACCATTCCCCAAGACCCCCAAATGCCTCCTCAACTGCAAATGAACCTGACTGCCCTGCACTGCCTTGACTGTCACCTCAAGGTTTGACCCCTGAAACACTGGCACATGTGAGAGCCCTGGGGTACCTCAAGGGCAAGCCACAGTTCCCTGTGTCTGCTCAACGGGGAGCCTGATACTGCTGCTGCAGCTGGGCAGGCAAGCGGCCGTGCACGTCTCCAGGCGAGATGAGGCCTGACTCCCCTCTGGGGGCTCCAGGGGAACGCCAAGACCTAAGGCAGCACAGGGGAAGCAAGCTCAGGCTTCGGCCTCAGCACCAGACGTGGACTGAGGACCTGGTGACGACTGGGGAGGAATCCAGAGAGGCGCCTGGAAACTGGCAAGGAGACTGGCCTCTCCTGAGGCCACAGGGGCGGGTGCCTGGTGTCCCCATCGTAACTCGATAGGACCCCGCCACAAGTTTGGACAAACCAGAAGCTAATCCCCTGCAGGCAGGGTGAGGCACTTGTCTGCTGTGGCATCTTGGGCAAAATCACCCCTTGCCTCTTGGACCTCGAAAGGCTCCTTCACACCCTTGCTGTGACGCCAGAAGCTCCCCGCCCCAACCATCCCTACTCAAGAGGAACCACAAGAGACCCCCCGTGACTCAAGAGGTGCCCCGTTTGCCCCTGCTCAGCGCCAGATGAGGGTCCCTTTTCTGCTTCTTTGGGAAAGGTTTCCCACGCTCCCCTCACATCCCAAAAGGAGGTGCTCGAACAGGAGAGTCCAGAGGAGCATGAAGGTTTGGTCCACAATTCCTCAAGTCCCCCAAAGCCTCGTCCACTTCAGATGAACCTGACCACCCTGGACTGCCTAGAATGTCATCCCGAATCTCGAATCCTAACACACTGGCACGTGTGACAGCTGTGTGGTACCTTGAGGACAAGCCACAGATCCCTTTGTCCACTCGACAGGGAGCCAGAGACTGCTGCTGCAGCTGGGGAGGAAAGCGGCCGTGAACGTCTCGAGGCGAGACGAGGACTGACTCCCCTGTGGGGGCTCCAGGGAAACCCCAAGACCTATGTCAGCACGGCGAGGAAAGCTGACGCTCCAGCCACAGCACCAGACGAGGACTGAGGACCTGGTGACGACTGGGGAGGGAATCTTCTGAGGCGCCTTGCAACTGACAGAGAGACTGGCCTCTCCTGAGGCCACAAGGGCTGGACCCTGGGGTCCATGTCATAACTCAAGAGGACCCCACTGCAACTGGAGATAAAGCAGAAGTTTCTCCCCTGCAGGCGGGATGAGGCCCTTGTCTGCTGTGGCGTCTCAGGGGAAATCACCCCTTCCCTCTTGGACCTTGAATAACTCCTTCACACCCTTGCTGTGACCCAAGAAGTTCCCCACCCCACCGTTCCTGCTCGAGAGGAAATCAGAGGGTCCAGCCGTGACTCAAGAGGACTCCGTTTGCCCCTGCTCAGCTCCAGATGAGGGTCCCTTTCAGTGCTCTGTCGGGAAAGGGTTCCCAGCGCTCCCCCTCGCATCCCAAGAGGAGGTGCTTGCACCAGGAAAGTCGGGAGGAGCATCAGTGTTCGGGCCACCGTTCCCCAAGACCCCGAAATACCTCGTCCAATCCAGATTAACCTGACTGCCCTGCACTGCCTCGACTGTCACCCCGAGGCACGACGCCCAACACACTGGCACGTGTGACAGCCCTGGGGTACCTTGAGGGAAAGCCACAGATCCCTCTTTCTGCTCGACGGGGAGCCTGACACTGCTGCTGCAGCTGGGGAGGCAAGTGGCTGTGCACGTCTCCAGGCGAGACGAGACTGACTCTGCTGTGAGGGCTCCAGGGGAACCCGAAGACCTATGTCAGCATGGGCGAGGAAAGCTCAGGTACCGGCCTCAGCACCAGACGAGGACTGAGGACTCTGCGACGATGGGCAGGAATCTTCAGAGGCCCCTGGCAACTGGCACGGAGACTGGCCTCTCCTGAGGCCACAGGGGCACATCCCCTGGGGTCCCTGTCCTAATTTGAAAAGACTGGCTCCAACTCGAGAAAAACAAGAAGCTTCTCCCCTGCAGGCAGCATGAGGCCCTTGTCCGCTGCGACATTTCGGGTGAAATCACCCCTTTCCTGTTGGACCTCAAAAGGCTCCTTCACACATTTGCTGTGACCCAAGAGGTTCCCCACACCACCCGTCCCCACTCGAGAGGAACCCTGTGGGACCCACCATGAAACAAGAGGAGCCCCGTTTGCACCTGCTGAGCTCCAGATGAGGGTCTCTTTCCCTGATCCATCGGAAAAGAGTTCCCGGCGCTCCCCTCACATCCCAAGGGGAGGCGCTCGCAGCAGGAGAGACGGGAGGAGGAATAGGTATCAGGCCACCATTCCCCAAGACCCTTAAATGCCTCGTCCACTCCAGTTGAACCTGACTGCCCTGCACTGCCTCGACTGTCACCCCAGAGTTCGACGCCTGACACAATGGCACATGTGACAGCCCTGGGGTATGTCAAGGGCAAGCCACAAATCCCTGTGTCCTCTCGACAGGGAGCATGACACTGCTGCTGCAGCAGGGGAGGCAAACGACCGTGCACGTCTTCAGGCGAGACAAGGCCTGACTCTGCTGAAAGTTCTCCAGGGGAACCCCAAGACCTACATCAGCACGGGCGAGGAAAGCTCAGGCTCCAGTCTCAGCAACAGATGAGGACTGAGGACCCGGTGACGACTGGGGAGCAATCCGTAGAAGCGCATGGAAACTGGCACGGATACTGGCCTCTCCTGAGGCCACAGGTGCGGATCACTAAGATCCGCATCGTAACTGAGTGGACCCTGCTGCAACTCGAGGAAAACCAGAAGCTTCTCCTCTGCAGGCAGGGTGAGGCCCTTGACTGCTACGGCGTCTTGGGGGAAACCACCCCTTCTCTCTTGGACCTCGAAAGACTCCTTCATGCACTGCAGTGAGCCAAGAAGTTCCCCGCCACACCCGTCCTCACTCGAGAGGAACTCTGCCAGACCTGCCGTGACTCAAGAGGCACCCCGTTTGACCCTGATCAGCTCCAGATTAGGGTCCCTTTGCCTGATCCGTTGGGAAAGGGTTCCCGGCACTCACTTCGCAACCCAAGAGGAGGTGCTCACACCAGGAGAGTTGGGAGGAGCATCAGGGTACGGGCCACCATTCCCCAAGACCCCCAAAATGCCTCTTCCACTCTAGATGAACCTGATTGCCCTGCACAGCCTCGACTGTCACCCTAAGGCTCGACGCCTGACACACTGGCTCATGTGATAGCCACGGACCCTAGTCTAGTAACTCGAGAGGACTGCAGGGTTCCGTCACGCCTCAAGAGGAGCCTCGTTTGCCCCTGCAAAGCTCCAGATGAGGGTCACTTTCCCGGCACTCCCCCACATCCCAAGATGAGGCGCTCACATCAGAAGAGTCAGGATGAGCATCAGCGGTCGGGCCATCATTCCCCAAGACCCCCAAATGCCTCGTCCACTCAAGATGAACCAGACTGCCCTGCACTGTCTCGATTGTCACCCCGAGGGTCCCCCTCAGTCGTCACCATGTCCACAGTCCTCGTCTGGTGCTCAGGCTGGAGCCTGAACTTTCCTCGCCCGTGCTGATATACATCTTGGTGTTCCAGTGGAGTCCCCACAGGGTGACAGTTTTCATCTCGCCTGGAGACGTGCACGGCCACTTGCCTCCCCAGCTTCAGCAGCAGTGTCAGGCTCCCCCGTCGAGCAGACACAGGGATCTGTGGCTTGCCCTCGAGGTACCTCAGTGCTGTCACACGTACCAGTGTATCGGGATTTGAGCCTCGGGGTGACAGTCAAGGCAGTGCAGGGCAGTCAGGTTCATCTGGAGTGGACGGGCATTTGGCGGTCTTGGAGAATGGTGGCCCAAACCCTGAGTCTCCTCCCGACTCTCCTGGTGAGAGCGCATCTTCTTGGGATGTGAGGGGAGCACTGGGAACCCTTCCCCGACGGAATCAGGGAAATGGCCCTTCATCTGGAGCTGAGCAGGGGAAAACGGGGCTCCTCTTCAGTCATGGCAGTACCCTCAGGGTTCTTTTCGAGTGGAAACGGGTCGGATGGGGAACGTCTTGGGTCACAGCAAGGGTTTGAAGGTGACTTTCAAGGTGTATGAGAGAAGGGGTGATTTCCCCCAAGACGCCGCAGCAGACATCGGCCTCAGCAGCTTGCAGAGGAGACACTTCTTGTTTTTCTAGAGTTGCGGCCGGGTCCTCTCGAGTTATGACGGGAACCCCAGGAAATTGCCCCTGTGGCCTCAGGAGAGGCCAGTATCCGTCCCTGTTTCTATGCACCTCTACAGATTCCTCCCCAGTCATCGCCAGGTCCTCAGTCCTCGTCTAATGCTGAGGCTGGAGCCTCAGCTCTCCTTGCCCATGCTGACATAGGTCTTCGGATTCCCCTGGAGCCCTCACAGCGGAGTCAGTCTCGTCTTGCCTGGAGATGTGCACGGCCGCTTGCCTCCCCAGCTGCAGCAGCAGTGTCAGGCTCCCCGTAGAGCGGAAATAGGGATTTGTGGCTTGCCCTCGAGGTACCCCAGGGCTGTCACACGTGCCAGTGTGTTGGGCGTCATGCCTCGGGGTGACAGTCGAGGCAGTGCAGGGCAGTCAGGTTCATCTGGATTGGACGAGGTATTTCGGGGTCTTGGGGAATGGTGGCCCGAACACTGATGCTCCTCCTGACTCTCCTGCTGCGAGCACCTCCTCTTGGGATACAAGGGGAGCACTGGGAACCCTTTCCCGACTGAGCAATGAAAGGGACCTTCATCTGGAGCTGAGAAGGGGCAAACGGGATCCTCTTGAGTCACAGCAGGACCCTCAGATTTCCTCTCGAGCAGGGACGGGTGGGGCGGTTAACTTCTTGGGTCACAACAAGGGGGTGAAGGAGACATACGAGGTCCAAAAGGAAAGGGGTGATTTCTGCCGAAGCACATCAGAGGACAAGGGCCTCACACCGCCTGCAGGGGAGAAGCTTCTGATTCTTCTTGAGTTGAGGAAGGGTCCTATCGAGTTACAACAGGGACTGCAAGGACCTGCTCCTGTGGCCTCAAGAGAGGCCAGTCTCCGTGCCAGTTGCCAGGTGTGTCTGGGGATTCCTCCCCAGTCGTCGCCGGGTATGCAGTCCTCGTCTGGTACTGAGGCCAGAGCCTGAGATTTCCTCACCTGTGGTGATATAGGTCTTGGGGTTCCCCTGGAGACCCACAGGGGAGTGAGGCCTTGTCTCGCCTGGTGATGTGCACAGCCGCTTGCCTCGCAAGCTGCAGCAGCAGTGTCAGGCTCCCGGTCAAACAGACACAGGGATCGGTGGCTTGCCTTCGAGGTACCCCAGGGCTGTCACACGTGCCAGTGTGTCTGGCATCGAGACTTAGGGTTACAGTCGAGGCAATGCAGGGAAGTCAGCTTCATCTGGAGTGGACGAGACATTTGGGGGTCTTGGGGAATGGTGGCCCGACTCCTGATGCTCCTCCCAACTCTCCTGGTGTGAGCACTTCCTCTTGGGATGCGAGGGGACGGCCGGGAACCCTTTCCCATTGAGTCAAGGAAAAGGACCATCATCCGGAACTGAGCAGAAGCAAACGGGGCTCCTCTTGAGTCGCAGCAGGACCCTCGGATTTCTTCTCCAGTGGTGACGGGTGGGGTGGGGAACTTCTTGGGTCACAGCAAGGGTGTGAAGGAGCCTTTCTACGTCCAAGAGGGAAGGGGTGATTTCCCCCGAGACACTGCAGCAGACAAGGTACTCACCCCGCCTGCAGGGGAGAAGCTTCTGATTTTTCTCGAGTTGTGACGGGTTCCTCCCGAGTTACGATGGGGACCCCATGGTCCCACCCTTTTGGCATCAGGGGAGGCCAGTTTACATGCCAGTGGCCAGGCTCCTCTGGGAATTCCTCCCCAGTTGTCGCCGGGTCCTCAGTCCTCGTCTGGTGCTGAGGCCGGAGCCTGAGCTTTCCTCACCCGTGCTGACATAGGTCTTGTGGTTCCCCTGGAGACCCCACAGGGGAGACAGGCCTCGTTTCGCCTGGAGAAGTGCACGGCTGCTTGCCTCCCCAGCTGCAGCAGTAGTGTCAGGCTCCCCGTTGAGCAGACACAGGGATCTGTGACTTACCCTCGACGTATCCCAGGGCTATCACACGTGCCAATGTGTCAGGCCTCAATAATCGTGGTAACAGTCGAGGTAGTTCAGGGCAGTCAGGTTCATCTAGAGTGGACGAGGCATTTGGGAGTCTTGGGGAATGTTGTCCCAAACCTTGATACTCCTCCCTACTCTCCTGGTGCCAGCGTCTCCTCTTGGGCTGCGAGGGGAGTGCCAGAACACTTTCTCGACTGAGCAGGGTAAGGGACCCTCATCTGGAGCTGAGCAGGGGAAAACGGGGCTCCTTTTGTGTTGCTGCAGGAACCTCGGGGTTCCTCTCGAGTGGGGACAGATGGGACAGGGAACTTCTTGGGTCCCAGCAAGTGTGTGAAAGAGCCTTTCGGTGTCCAAGAGGGAAGGGGTGAGTTCCCACAAGACGCCACAGCAGACAAAGCCCCTCACCCCGCCTGCATGGGAGAAGCTTCTGGTTTTTCTCGAGGTGTGGTAGGGTCCTCTCGCATTATGACGGGGACACCAGGGACCCACCCCTGTGGCCTCAGGAGAGACCAGTCTCCGTGCCAGTTGCCAGGCACCTCTGGGGATTTCTCCCCAGTCATCACCGGGTCCTCAGTGCTCATCTGGTGCTGAGGCCGGAACCTAAGCTTTCCTCGCCTGTGCTAACATAGGTCTTGGGGTACCACTGAAGACCCACAGGGGAGTCAGGGCTCATCTCGCCTGGAGACTTGCACCACCGCTTGCCTTCCCAGTTGGAGCTGCAGTGTCAGGCTCCCCGTCCGAGTGGACACAGGGATCTGTGGCTTGCCCTCGAGGTAACCCAGGGATGTCACACGTGGAAGGGTGTAGGGCGTCGAGCCTCAGGGTGACAGTCGAGACAGTGCAGAGCAGTTAGGTTCATCTGGAGTAAACGAGGCATTTGAGGGTCTTAGGGAATGGAGGCCCAACCCCTGATACTCCTCCCGTCTCTCCTGGGGCGAGCGCCTCCTCTTGGGATGCGAGGGGAGCATCAGGAACCCTTTCTGGACAGAGAGGGAAAGGGACCTTCATCTGGAGCTGAGCAGGGAAAAACAGGGCTCTACTTGAGTTGCGGCATTAATCTCGGGGTTCCTATTGAGTGGGGTCGAGTGGGGCGGGGAATTTCTTGGGTCACAGCAAGGGTGTGAAGGAGCCTTTTAAGGTCCAAAAGGGAAGGGTTGATTTCCCCCAGATGTTGCAGCAGGCAATGGCCTCACCACACCTGCAGGCAAGAAGCTTCTGGTTTTTGTCGAGTTGTGGCATGGTCCTCTTGAGTTATGACAGGGACTCCAGGGACCCACCCCTGTGGCCTCATAAGAGGCCAGTCTTCTTGCCAGTTGCCAGTTGCCACTGGAGATTCCTCCCCAGTCATCGCTGCGTCCTCAGTCCTCGTCTGGTGCTGAGTCTGGACCTTGAGCTTTCCTCGCCCATTCTGACATATGTCTTGGGATTCCTCTGGAGCCCCCACATTAAAGTCAGGCCTCGTCTCGCCTGAAGACGTGCACGGCTGCTTGCCTTCCACATGCAGCAGCAGTGTCAGGCTCCCCCGTCGAGTGGACACAGGGATCTGTGGCTTGCCCTCGAGGTACCCCAGGGCTGTCACACGTGCCAGTGTGTCAGGTAACAGTTGAGGTAGTTCAGGGCAGTCAGGTTCATCTAGAGTGGACGAGGCATTTGGGGCTCTTGGGGAATGGTGTCCCGACCCCTGATACTTTTCCCGACTCTTCTGGTGCCAGTGTCTCCTCTTAGGCTGTGAGGGGAGTGCCGGAACACTTTCCAGACGGAGCAGGGAAAGGGACTCTCATCTGGAGCTGAGCAGGGGAAAGCGGGGTGCCTCTTGTGTCGCAGCGGGAACCTCAGGGTTTCTCTCGAGTGGGGTCAGGTGGGAAGGGGAACTTCTTGGGTCACAGCAAGTGTGTGAAGGAGCCTTTCAGTGTCCAAGAGGGAAAGATTGAGTTCCAACGAGGTGCCGCAGCAGACAAAGGCCTCACCCTGCCTGCATGGGAGAAGCTTCTGTTTTTCTCGAGATGCAGCGGGGTCCTCTCGAGTTATGATGGGACCTCAGGGACCTGCTCCTTTGTCCTCAAGAGGGCCAGTCTCCGTGCCAGTTGCCAGGTGCCTCTGGGGATTTCTCCCCAGGCATCGCCAGGTCCTCAGTCCTCATCTGGTGCTGAGGCCGGAGCCTGAGATTTCCTCTACATTGCAAAGATAGGTCTTGGGATTTGGCTGGTGTCCCCACAGGAAAGTCAGGCCTGGTGTCGCCTGGAGATGAGCACGGCCGCTTGCCTCCCACGCTGCAGTAGCACTGTCAGGCTTCCTGTTGAGCGGACACAGGGATCTGTGGCTTGCCCTTGAGGTGCCCCAGGGCTGTCAAACGTGCCAGTGTGTCAGGCGTCGAGACTGTGGATGATAGTCGAGGCAGTGCAGGGCATTCAGGTTCATCTGTAGTGGAAGAGGCATTTGGCGGTCTTGGGGAATGGTGGCCCAAGACCTATGCTCCTCCCGACCCTCGTGTTTCAAGTGCTTCCTCTTGGGATGCGAGGGGAGTGCCGGGAAACCTTTCCCGACGGAACAGGGAAAGGGCCCTTCATCTGGAGCTGAGCAGGGGAAAACGGGGCTCCTCTTGAGTCGTGGCAGGACCCTCGGGGTTCCTCTCGCGTGGGGACGGGTTGGGTGGGGAACTTCTTCGGTCACAGCAATGGTGTGAAGGAGACTTTCGAGTTCCAAGAGGGAAGGGGTGATTTCCCTTGAGACGCCGCAGCGGACAACAGCCTCACCCCCGCCTGCAGGGGAGAGCTTCTGGTTTTTCTCGAGTTGAGGCGGGGTCCTCTCAGGTTACGATGCAGACCTTAGGGACCCGCCCCTGTGGCCTCAGAAGAGGCCAGTCTCCATGCCAGTTGCCAGGCGCTTCTGGGGATTTTTACCCAGTCGTCTCCGGGTGCTCAGATCTCATCTGGTGCTGAGGTTGGAGCCTGATCTTTTCTTGCCCGTGCTGACATAGGCCTTGGGGCTCCCCTGGAGCCCCCACAATTGATCAGGTCTCCTCTCGCCTGGAGATGTGCACGGCCGTTTTCCTCCCCAGCTGCAGCAGCAGTGTCCGGCTCCCCGTCTAGCGGACACTGGGATCTGTGGCTTTCCTCGAGGTACCCCAGGGCTGTCACAGGTGTCAGTGTGTCAGGAGTCGAGCCTCAAGGTGACAGTCAAGGAAGTGCAGGGCTGTCAGGTTCATCTGGAATGGACAAGGCATTTGGGGGCCTTGGGAAATGGTTGCCCAAACCCTGAGGCTCCTCCTGACTCTCCTGGTGTGAGCGCCTCCTCTTGGGATGCGAGGAGAGCACTGAGAAACCTTTCCCAATGGAGCAGGGAAAGAACCTCTCATCTGGAGCTGAGCAGGGAAAAACGGAATTCCTCTTGAGTCGCAACAGGACCCTCGGGGTTCCTCTCGAGTGCAGACGGGTGAGGCGGGGAACTTTTTGGGTCACAGTGAGAGTGTGAAGGAGTCTTTCAAGGTCTAAGAGGAAAGGGATTGTTTCCCGTGACGCCACAGTGGACAAGGGCCTCACCCCGCCTGCATGGGAGAGCTTCTGTTTTTCTCTAATTGCGGCTGGGTCCTCTTGTGTTACGACTGAAATCCCAGGGACCCGCCCTGTGGCTTCAGGAGAGGCCAGTCTCCGTGCAAGTTGCGTGGCGCCTCTGGGGATTCCTCCCCAATCGTCGCCGGGTCCTCAGTCCTCGTGTGGTGCTGAGGCCAGACCCTGATCTTTCCTCGCCCATGCTGACATAGGTCGTGGGGTTCCCCTGGAGCCCCCACAGGTGATCAGGCCTCCTCTTACCTGGAGATGTGCACGGCCGCTTTCCTCCCCAGTTGCTGCAGCAGTGTCCAGCTCCCCGTCGAGCGGACATAGGGATCTGTGGCTTGCCCTCGAGGTACCCCAGGGCTGTCACAGGTGCCAGTGTGTCGAGAGTCGAGCCTCAGGGTGACAGTCGAGGCAGTGCAGGGCAGTCAGGTTCATCTAGAATTGGACAAGGCCTTTGGGGATCTTGAGGAATGGTGCCCCGACCCCTGAGGCTCCTCCCTACTCTTCTGGTGTGAGTGCCTCCTCTTGGGATGCGAGGGGAATGCCGGGAGCCATTTCCCGATGGAGCAGGGAAAGGGATTCTCATCTGGAGCTGAGCAGGGGGAAACGGGGCTCCTCTTGAGTCATGGCAGAACATTCGGGGTTCCTCTCGAGTGGGGACGGGTGGTGCGGGGAACTTCTTGGGTCACAGCAAGGGTGTGAAGGAGATTTTCGAGGTCCAAGACGGAAGGGGTGATTTCTCCCGAGATGCCACAGTGGACCTGGGCCTCACCTGGCCTGCAATGGAGAAGCTTCTGGTATTTCTCGAGTTGGGGCCGAGTCCTCTTGAGTTACTACGGTACCCGAGGGACCTCCCCTCTGGACTCAGGAGAGGCCAGTCTTGGTGAGAGTTGCCAGGCTCCTCTGGGGATTCCTCCCCAGTCTTCGCCAGGTACTCAGTCCTCATCTGGTGCTGAGGCCAGAGCCTGAGCTTTTCTCACACGTGTTGACACAGGTCTTGGGGTTTCCCTGGAGCCCCCACACTGGAGTCCGGCCTTATCTCGCCCGGAGATGTGCACGGCCCCTTTCCTCCCCTGCTGGCAGCAATGTCCGGCTCCCCGTCCGAGCAGATACAGGGAACTGTGGCTTGCCCTCGAGGTACCCATGGGTTGTCACACTTGCCAGTGTGTCGGTATTGGAGTCTCGGGGTGACAGTCGAGGCAGCACAGGGTAGTCAGGTTCATCTGGAGTGAACGAGGCAAGGAACGAGGCATTTGGGGGTCTTGGGGAATGGTGGCCTGACACCTGATGCTCCTCCTAACTCTCCTGGCGAGAGCGCCTCCTCTTGGGATGTGAGGGGAGTGCCGGGAACCCTTTCCCAATGGAGCAGGGAAAGGGACCCTCATCTGGAGCTCAGCAGGGGCTAATGGGGCTTTTCTTGAGTCTTGGCGGAACCCTCGGGGTTCCTCTCGAGTGGGTACGTGTAGGGCGGGGAACTTCTTAGGTCACAGCAAGAAGGTTAAGGACCCTTTCGAACTGCAAGAGAGAAAGGGTGATTTCCCCTGAGACGCCGCAGCAGACAAGGGCCTCACCCCGCCTGCAGGGGAGAAGCTTTGGTTTTCCTCAAGTTGTGGTGGGGTCCTCTCATGATACGATGGGGACCACAGGGACCCACCGCTATGGCCTCAGAAGAGGCCAGTCTCCGTGCCAGTTGCCAGGCGCCTCTGGAGTTTCTTCCCCAGTTGTTGCCAGGTCCTCAGTCCTCGTCTGGTGCTGAGACTGGAGCCTGATCTTTCCTCGCCCGTCCTGACATACATCTTGGATTTCCCCTGGAGCCCCCACAGTGGAGTCAGGCCTCATCTCGCCTGGAGAGGTGCACAACCACTTGCCTCCTCAGGTGCAGCAGCAGTATCAGACTCCCTGTCGAGCGGACAGGGAACTGTGGCTTGCCCTCGAGGTACCCCAGGGCTGTCACACATGCCATGTGTCAGGCGTTGAGCCTCGGGGTGACAGTCGAGGCATTGCACGGTAGTCAGGATCAGCTGGAGTGCCGAGGCATTTGGGGGTCTTAGTAAATGATGGACCATTCACTGATGCTTCTCCTGACTTTCCTGGTATGAGCACCTCCTCTTGGGATGCAAGGGAGTGCTGGGAACCTTTTCCCAATGGAGCAGGGAAAGGGACCCTCATCTGGATCTTAACAATGGCAAACGGGGCTCCTCTTGAGTCTCGGTGGGACTCTAGGGGTTCTTCTCAAGCGGGGACAGGTTGGGTGGGGAACTTCTTGGGTCACAGCAAGGGGTGAAGGAATCTTTTGAGGTCCAAGAGGGAAAGGGTGACACCAGAGACACAGCAGCAGACAAGGGCGTCATCCCACTTGCAGGGGAGAAACTTCTGGTTTTTCTCGGGTTGCAGCAGGGTACTCTCGAGTTATGACAGGGACCCCAGGGACCCACCCCTGTGGCATCAGGAGAGGCCAGTCTCCCTGAGAGTTGCCAGGCACCTTGGGGATTTCTCAACAGTCTTCGTAGGGTCCACAGTCCTCGTCTGGTGCTTAGGCTGGAGTCTGAGCTTTACTCACCCGTGCTGACATAGGTCTTTGGGTTCCCCTGGAGCCCCACAGCAGAGTCAGGCCTCATCTCGCCTGGAGACGTGCATGGTGGCTTGCCTCCCCAGATGCAGCAACAGTGTCAGGCTCCCCCGACAGGGGACACAGGGATCTGTGGCTTGCCCTGGAGGTACCTCAGGGCTGTCTCATGTGCCAGTGTGTCAGGTGTCAAGCCTCGGGGTTGCAGACGAGGCAGTGTAGGGCAGTCACGTTCATCTGTAGTGTATGAGGCATTTGGGAGTCTTGGGGAATGGTGGCCTGACCCCTGATGCTCCTCCTGAGTCTCATGGTATGAGCACCTCCTCTTGGGATGCGAGGGGAGCACCGGGAACCCTTTCTCGATGGAGCAGGGAAAGGGACCATCATTTGGAGATAAGAAGGTGGAAACGGATCTCCTCTTGAGTCTCAGTGGGACCCTCCAGGTTCCTCTCGAGTGGGGATGGGTGGGGCGGGGAACTTCTTGGTTCACAGCAAGGGTGTGAAGGAGCCTTTCGAGGTCTAAGAAAGAAGGGGTGATTTCCCCAAGAGCTGAAACGGACAAGGGCCACACCACACCTGCAGAGGAGAAGCTTCTGGTTTTTCTCGAGTTGCGGTGGCATCCTCTCGAGTTACGATGGGGACCTCAGGGACATGACCCTGTGGACTTAGGAGAGGCCAGTCTCCATGCCATTTGCCCAGCTCCTCTGGGGATTTTTCCCCAGTCGTCACTGGGTCCTCAGTCCTCGTCTGGTGCTGAGGCCGGAGCCTGAGCTTTCTTCGCCCTTGCTGACTTGGGTCTTGGGTTTTGCCTGGAGACCCCACAGGGGAGTCAGGCCTCGTCTCGCCTGGAGACGTGCACTGCCGCTTCACTCCTCAGCTGCAGCCCCAGTGTCCGGCTCCCCATCGAGCGGACACAGGGATATGTGGCTTGCCCTCGAGGTATCCCAGGGCTATCACACGTGACAGTGTGTTGGGCATTGAGCCTCGGGTGACAGTCAAGGCAGTGTAGGTCAGTCAGGTTCAATTGGAGGGGACGAGGCATCTGGGGGTCTTGGGGAATGGTGGCCTGACCCCTGATGCTCCTTCCAACTCTCCAGGTGCGAGCACCTCTCCTTGGGATGCGAGGGGAGCGTTGGAACCCTTTTTTGACAGAGCAGGAAAAGGGACCCACATCTGGAGCTGAGCAAGGGCAAACGGGGCTCCTCTTGAGTCGCGGCATGACCCTAGGTGTTCCTCTCGAGTGGGGACTGGAGGGGCGGGGAACTTCTTGGGTCACAGCAAAGGTGTGAAGGAGCCTTTCGAGGTCCAAGAAAGAAGGGGTGATTTCCCTCAAGACATCGAAATGGACAAGGGCCTCACCACGACTGCAGGGGAGAAGCTTATGGTTATTCTTGAGTTGTGGTGGTGTCTTCTCGAGTTACGATGGGGACCTCAGGGATATGACCCTGTGGACTTAGGAGAGGCCAGTCTCCGTGCCATTTGCCAGGTGCCTCTGGGGATTCTTTTACAGTCTTTGCCGGGTCCTCAGTCCTCATCTGGTGCTGAGGCCAGAGCCTGAGCTTTCCCCACGCGTGCTGACATAGGTCTCTGTGTTCCACTGGAGCCCCCACAGGGGAGTCAGGCCTCGTCTCGCCTGGAGTCGTGCACGGCCACTTGCCTCCCCAGCTGCAGCAGCAGTGTCAGGCTCACTGTCAAGCGGACACAGGGATCTGTGTTGGACATCCCTCTTGCGATGCAAGGGGAACGCCGGGAACCCTTTCTCAAAGGAAAAGGCAAAGGGACCCTCATCAAGAGCTGAGCAGGGGAAAATGGGGCTCCTCTTGAGTTGCAACGGAACCTTCGGGGTTCCTCTCAAGTGGGCACGGGTGGGTCATTGAAATTCTTCAATTCTTCGGTCACTGCAAGGATGTGAAGGAGCCTTTGGAGGTACTAGAGGGAAGGGGTGATTTCCCCGAGATTCCGCATCGGACAATGGCCTCACCCCGCCTGCAGGGGAGAAGCTTCTGGTTTTTCTCGAGTTGTGGCTGGGTCCTCTCGATTTACGACCGGGACCCCAGGGACCCACCGTGGTGGCCTCAGGAGAGGCTAGTGTCCGTGTCAGTTGCAAGGAGTCTCTGCGGATTCCTCCCCAGTCATCGCCGGGTCCTGAGTCCTCGTCGGGTTCTGAGGCTGCAGCCTGAACTTTCCTCATCTGTTGTGATATAGGTCTTGGGGTTCCCCTCGAGCCCCCACAGGGGAGGCAGGCATTGTGTCTCCTGGAGACGTGCACAGCCGCTTGCCTCCCCAGCTGCAGCAGCAGTGTCAGGCTCCCTGTTAAGTGGACACTGGGATCTGTGGCTTGCCCTCGTGGTACCCCAGGGCTGTCACCCGTGCCAGTGTATCGGGCATCAAGCCTCGGGGTGACAGTCGAGGCAGTGCAGGACAGTCAGGTTTATCTGGAGTGGACCAGGCATTTGGGGGTCTTGGGTAATGGTGGTCCGATCCCTGATGCTCCCCTTGACTCTCAAGGTGCGAGCACCTCCTCTTGGGATGCGAGGGGAACTCCGGGAACCCTTTCCCGATGGAGCAGGGAAAGAGACCCTCATCTGGAGCTGAGCAGGGGCAAACGAGGCTCCTTTTGATCACAGCAGGATCCTCGGGGTTCTTCCCGAGTGGGGACAGGTCGGGCAGGGAACTTCTTGGTACACAACAAGGGTGTGAAGGAGCCTTTCGAAGTCCAAGAGGGAAAGGGTGAATTCCCCTGGGACAACACAGTGGACAAGGACCTCACACATCTCCATGTGAGAAGCTTGTGGTTTTTCTCGAATTGTGGCAGGGTCCTGTTGAGTTATGATGGGGACCCCAGGGACCCACCCCTGTGGCCACAGGAGAGGCCAGTCTCCGTGCCAGTTGCCAGGCACCTCTGAGTATTCCTCCCCAGTCATTGCAGGGTCCTCATTCCTCATCTGGTGCTGAGGCCGGAGCCTGAGCTTACCTCGCAAGTGCTGACATAGGTCTTGAGGTTCCCATGGAGCCCCATCAGGGGAGTTAGGCCTTGTCTCACCTGGACACGTGTATGGCCACTTGCCTCCCCAGCTGCAGCAGCAGTATCAGGCTCCCTGTCGTGTGGACACAAGGATTTGTGGCTTGCAATCGAGGTACCCTAGGGCTGTTAGAAATGACAGTGTCAGGCTTTGAGCCTCGGGGTGATAGTTGAAGCTGTGCTGGGCAGTCAGGTTCATCTGAAGTGGATGAAGCATTTGGGTGTTTGGGGAAAGGTGGCCCGACCCTTGATGCACCTCTCGACTCTCCAGGTGTGAGCTCCTAGTCTTGGGATAGGAGGGGGAGCACCGGGAGACCGTTCCTGACAGAGCAGGGAAAGGGTCCCCCATCTGGAGCTGAGCAGGGGCAAACGGGGCTCCTCTTGAGTCACAGCGGGACACTCGGGGTTCCTGTCAAGTGGGGACTGGTTGGGCAGGGAAACTCTTGGGTCATAGCAAGGGTATGAAGGAGCCTTTACAGGTTCAGGAGAGAAGGGGTGATTTCCACCGAGACTCCGCAGCAGAAAAGTGCCACACACCGCCTGCGGGGGAGAAGCTTCTGGTTTTTCTTGAGTTGTGGCGGAGTCTTTTTGAGTTATGACAGGGACCCCTGGAACCCGACCCTGTGGCCTCAGGAGAGGCGAGACTCCATGCGATTTGACAGGCGCCTCTGGGGATTCCTCCCCATTTGTCGCCGAGTCCTCAGTCCTCATCTGGTGCTGAGGCCAGAGCCTGAGCTTTCCTCGACCATTCTGACATAGGTCTTGGGGTACCCCTGGGGCCCCCACAGAGGAGACAGGCCTGGTCTCGCCTGGAAACTTGCATGGCGGTGTTCCTCTGCAGCTGCAGCAACAGTGTCAGGCTTGCCGTCGTGCGGACACAGGGATCTTTGGCTTGCCATCAAGGTACCCGAGGGCTGTCACACGTGCCAGTGTGTTTGGCGTCGAGCATCGGGGTGACAGTCCAGGCAGTGCAAGGCAGTCAGGGTCTTCAGGAGTGGAAGAGGAATTTGGGGGTCTTGGGGATTGGTGGCATGACCCCTGATGCTCCTCCTTACTTTCCTGGTGCGAGCACCTCCTCTTGGGATGTAAAGGGAGCACCGGGAACCCTTTCCCGATGGAGCAAGGAAAGGGACCCTCATCTGGAGCTGAGCAGGGGCAAACGGGATTCCTCTTGAGTCTCAGCGAGACCCTCAGGTTCCTCTCGTGTGGGGACGTGAGGGACTGGGAACTTCATGGGTCACAGCAAAGGGGTGAATGAGCCATTCGAGGTCCAAGAGGGAAGCAGTGATTTCCCCGAGATGGCACAGCAGACAAGGGCCTCACCACGCCTGCAGGGGAGAAGCATCTGGTTTTTCTCAGGTGGTGGTGGGGTCCTCTCGAGTTACGACGGGGACCCCAGGGACCAGCCCTGTGGCCTGAGGAGTGCCCAGTCTCCGTGCCAGTTCCCAGGCGCCTTTGTGGATTCCTCCCCAGTCATCGGCAGGTCCTCGGTTTTCGTCTGGTGCTGAGGCCGGAGCCTGAGCTTTCCTTGCCAATGCTGACATAGGTCTTGGGGTTCCTCTGAATCCCCCACAGGGGAGTCAGGCCTCGTCTCTCCTGGAGACGTGCACTTCTGCTTTACTCCCCAGCTTCAGCAGGAGTGTAAGTCATCCCGTCGAGTGGACACAGGGATCTGTGGCTTGCCCTCGAGGTACCCCAGGTCTGTTACAGTTGCCAGTGTGTCGGGCTTCGAGCCTTGGCCTGACAGACGGGGCAGTGAAGTTCAGTTACGTTCATCTGGTGTGGACGAGGCCTCTGCGGGTCTTGGGGAATGGTGGCCCGACCCCTGACGTTCCTGCCGACTGTCCTGTTGCGAGCGCCTCTTTCTGGGATGCGAGGGGAGCAGCGAGAACCCTTTTGCGTCAGAGCAGGCAAAGGGACACTCATCTGGAGCTGAACAGGGGCAAACAGGGCTCCTTTTGAGTTGCAGTGGGACCATCGGGGCTCCTCTCAAGTGGGGACTGGTGGGGCGGAAACTTCTTGGGTCACTGCAAGGGTGTGAAGGAGCCTTGGGAGGACAAAGAGGTAAGGGTGATTTCCCCCGAGACGCTGCAACAGACATGGGCCTCTTCCCGCTTGAAAGGGAGAAGCTTCTGATTTTTCTCGAGTTGTGGCGGGGTCCTCTCGAGTTACGACGAGGACACCATTGCTTTCCCCTGTGTCCTCAGGAGAGGCCAGGCTCCATGTCAGTTGCCATGTACCTCTGGGGGATTCCTCCCCAGTCGTCGCCTGGTCCTCAGTCCTCATCTGGTGCTGAGGCTGGTGCATGAACTTTCCTTGCCCGTGCTGACATAGATCTTGAGGTTTCCTTGGAGCCCCCACAGGGGAGTCAGGCCTCATCTCGCCTGGAGACGTGCACTGCCACTTGCCTCCCCAGCTTCAGCAACAGTGTCAGGCTTCCCATCGAGCGGACACAGGAATGTGTGGCTTGCCCTCAAGGTACCCCAGGGCTGTCATACGTCCCAGTGTGTTGAGCATGGAGCCTCAGGCTGACTGTCGAGGCAGTGCAGGGCAGTCAGGTTCATCTGGACTGGACGAGGCATTTGGAGGTCTTGGGGAATGGTGGCCCGACCTCTGATGCTCCTCCCGAGTCTCCTGGTTCAAGCGCCACCTCCTGGGATGTGAGGGGATCGCCGTGAACCCTTTCCCGATGGAGCAGGTAACGGGACCCTAATCTGGAGCTGAGCAGGGGCAAATGGGGCTCCTCTTGATTCACAGTGGGACTCTCAGGGGTCCTCTCGATTGGGGACGAGTGGAGCGGGAAACTTCTTGGGTCACAGCAATGGTGTGAAGGAGCCTTACGAGGTAAAAGAGGTAAGGGGTGATTTCCCCTGAGACACTGCAGCGGAAAAGGGCCTGACCCCGCTTGCAGGGGCGAAGCTTCTGGTTTTTCTTGAGTTGCAGTGGGGTTTTCTCGAGTTATGACGGGAAGGCTATGGCCACGCCCCTGTGGCCTCAGGAGAAGCCAGTTTCCATGCCAGTTGCCATGCGCCTCTGAGGATTCCTCCCCAGTCATCGCCAAGTCCTCAGTCCTCGTCTGGTGCTGAGGTTGGTGCCTGAGCTTTCCTCGCCCATGCTGACACAGAATTTGCGGTTCACATGGAGCTCCCACAGGGGAGTTAGACCTAGTCTCGCCTGGAGACGTGCATTGCCACTTGCATCCCCAGCTGCAGCAGCAGGGTCAGGCTTCCAGTCGAGCAGATACAGAGTTCTGTGGCTTGCCCTCGAGGTACCCCAGGGCTGTCACACGTGCCAGTGTGTCGGGCATCGAGGCTCGAGGTGACAGTCGAGGCAGTGCAGGACAGTCAGGTTCATCTGGAGTGGATGAGGCTTTGGGGGTCTTGGGGAATGGTGGCACGAACCCTGATGCTCCTCCCAACACTCCTGGTGTGAGAGCCTCCTATTTGGAATTTATGGGAGCGCTGGGAATCCTTTCTAAATGGAGCCAGGAAAGGGACCCTCATCTGGAGCTGAGTAGGGGAAAACGGGGGCTCCTCTTGAGTCCTGACAGAACCCTCGGGGTTCCTTTCGAGTGTGGACGTGTGGGGCTGGGGACTTTTGGGTCACTGCAAGGGGGTGAATTAGCCTTTTGAGGTCCAAGAGGGAAGGGGTGATTTCTCCCGAGACACCGAAGTGGACAAGAGCCTCACCCTGCCGGCAGAGAAGAAGCTTCTGGTTTTTCTCGAATGAAGGAAGGTCCTCTTGAGTTATGATGGGGACCCCAGGGACCAGCCCCTGTGGCCTCAGGAGAGACCAGTCTCCATGCCAGTTGCCAGGCGCCTCTGGGGTTTCCTCCACAGTGGTCGCTGGGTCCTCAGTCCATGCCTGGTGCTGAACCCAGAGCCTGAGCTTTCCTCGCCCATGTTGACATAGGTCTTGGACCTTTACAGGTCCAAGAGGGAAGGGGTGATTTCCACTGAGACTCCGCATCGGAAAAGTGCCACACCCCGCCTTCAGGGGAGAAGCTTCTGGTTTTTCTCGAGTTGCGGCCGAGTCCTCTCGAGTTACAACGGGGACCCAGGGACCCGTCCCTGTTGCCACAGGAGAGGCCAGTCTCCGTGCGAATTGCAAGGTGCCTCTGGGGAAACCTTCCCAGTCTTTGCCGGGTCCTCAGTCCTCGTCTGGTGCTGAGGCCGGAGCCTGAGCTTTCCTCGCCTGTGCTGACATAGGACTTGGGGTTCCCCTGGAGCCTTCACAAGGGAGTCAGGCCTCGTCTCGCCTGGAGACGTGCACGGCCGCTTGCCTCTGAAGCTGCAGCAGCAGTATCAGGCTCCACATCAAGCGGACAAGGGATCGGTGGCTTGCCCTTGAGGTACTCCAGGGCTGTCACACATGCCAGTGTGTCAGGCGTCGAGCATTGGGGTGACAGTCGAGGCAGTGCAGGGCAGTCAGGTTCATTTGTAGTGGACGAGGCACTTGGGTGTCTTGGGGAATTGTGGCCCGACCCCTGATGCTCCTCCTGACTCTCCTTGTGCCAGTGCCTCCTCTGGTGATGCGAGTGGAGCACCAGGAACACTTTCCCCGACCGAGCAGGGAAAGGGACCCTCGTCTCGAGGTGAGCAGTGTCATATGGGGCTCCTCTTGAGTCGCTGGGGGACCCTTGGGGTTCCTCTCGTGTGGGGATGGGTGGGGCGAGGAACTTCTTGGGTCACAGCAAGGGTGTGAAGGAGATTTTTGAGGTCCAAGAAGGAAGGTGTGATTTCCCCCAGAATGGCGCACTGGACTAGGGTCTCGACACTCCTGCAGGGGAGAAGCGTCTGGATTTTCTCGAGCTGTGGTGGAGTCTTCTCGAGTTATGACGGGGACCCCAGGGACCCGACCCTGTGGCCTCAGGAGAGGGCAGTCTCCATGCGAGTTGTGAGTCGCATCTGGGGATTCCTCCCAAGATGTCGCTGGGTCTTCAGTCCTCGTCTGGTGCTGAGGCCGGAGCCTGATCTTTCCTTGCTCATGCTGAAATAGGTTTGGGGTTCACCTGGAGCCCCCACAGGGGAGTCAGGCTTGGTCTCGCCTGGAGAAGAGTATGGCCACTTGCCTCCCCAGCTGCAGAAGCAATGTCAGGCTCCCTGTCGAGCGGACACAGGGATCTGTGGCTTGCCCTTGAGGTACCCCAGGGCTGTCACACATGCCAGTGTATCGGGCGTCGAGCCTCCATGTGACAGTGGAGGCATTGCAGGGCAGTCATCTGGAGTGGACGAGGCATTTGGGGGTCTGGTGGAATGGTGGCCCAACACCCGATTCTTTTCCCGACTCTCCTGGCGTGAACGCCTCCTCTTAGGATGTGAGGGGAGCGTCGAGAACCCTTTCCCTAAGGAGCAGCAAAAGGGACCCTCATCTTGAGCTGAGCAGGATAAAACGGGGCTCCTCTTGATGTTCAGTGGGACCCTCGGGGTTCCTCTTGACTGGGGACGGTGTGGCGGGGAACATCTGGGTCACAGCAAGGGTCTGAAGGAGTCTTTCGAATTCCAAGAGGGAAGGGTTGATTTCCCCTGAGACCCGCTTTTGACAAGGGACTCATCCCGCCTGCAGGGGGGAAGATTCTGGTTTTTCTCGAGTTGCAGCGAGGTTCTCTCAAGATAAGCCGAGAACCCCACAGACCCCATTCTGCGGCCTCTGGAGAGGCCAGTCTCATTACCAGTGGCCAGGCGCCTCTGGGGATTCCTTCCTAGTATCGCTGGGTCCTCAGTCCTCGTCTGGTGCTGAGGCCGGAGCCTGAGCTTTCCTCGCTTGTGCTTACATAGGACTTGGGGTTCCCCTGGAGCCCCCACATGGGAGTCAGGCCTCGTCTCGCCTGGAGATATGCACGACTGCTTGCCTCCCTAGCTGCAGCAGCAGTGTCAGGCTCCACGTTGAGCAGACAAGGGATCTGCGGCTTGCCCTAGAGGTACCCCCAGTGCTGTCACACGTGCCAGTGTGTCATGAGTCGAGCCTCAGTGTGACATTCAAGGCAGTGCAGGGCAGTCAGGTTTATCTGGAGAGGACGAGGTATTTCGGAGTTTTGAGGAATGGTGGTCCGAACCCTGAGACCGCTCCAGACTCTCTTGGTGCCTGTGCCTCCTCTAGGGATCCAAGGGGATCACCGGGAACCCTTTCCGACCGAGCAGGGAATGGGACCCTCATCTCGAGGTGAGCAGGGTCAAACGGGCCTCCTCTTGAGTTGCAGCAGGACCCTTGGGGTTCCTCTCATGTGTGGACGGGTGGGATGATGAACTTCTTGGGTCACAGCAAGGGTGTGAAGGAGCCTTTCGAGGTCCAAGAGAAAAAGGGATGATTTCCTACGAGACGACGCAGCGAACAAGGACTTCACCCCACCTGCAGGGGAGAAGCTTCTGGTTTTTCGCTAGTTGCATCAGGGTCCTCTTGAGTTACGACGGGGATACCAGGGACCTGCCCCTTTGGCCCAAGGAGAGGCCAGTCTCCGAGCCAGTTGCCAGGCGCCTGTAGGGATTCCTCTCCAGTCGTCACCAGGTCCTCAGTCCTCGTCTGGTGCTGAGGCCTGAGTCTAGGCTTTCCTCGCCCTTGCTGACATAGGTCTAAGAAGAGTCAGACCTTGTCTCGCCTGGAAACGTGCATGGCCGCTTGTCTCCCCAGCTGCAGCAGCAGTGTCCAGCTCCCTGTCAAGCGGTCATAGGGATCTGTGGCTTACCCTCGAGGAACCCCAGGACTGTCACACGTTCCAGTGTGTCGGGAGTCGAGCCTCGGGGTGACAGTCGAGGCAGTGCAGGGCAGTAAGGTTCATCTGGAGTGGACCAGGCATTTCAGTGTCCTGGGGAATGGTGGCCCGAACCCAGTGACTGATTCTGGCTCTCCTGGTGCGAGCTCCTCCTCTTGCGATGCTAGAAGAGTGCCAGGAATCCTTTCTTTTCAAAGCAGGTAAAGGACCCCTCACTTGGAGCTGAGCAGTGAAAATGGGGCTCCTGTTGAGTCATGGCGGGGCCCTCGGGGTTCCTCTCGAGTAGGGACCAGTGGGGCGGGGAACTTCTTGCATCACTGCAAGGGTTTGAAGGAGCCTTTCAAGTTCCAAGAGGGAAGGGGTGATTTCCCCAGAGACACCTCAGCGGACAAGGGCCTCATTCCTTCTGCAGAGGAGTAGCGTCTGGTTTTCCTCGAGTTGCGGCCGATTCCTCTCGGAGTTACGGTGGGGACCACAGGGACCTGCCCCTGTGGCCTCAGGAGAGTCCAGTCTCTGCACGAGTTGCGAGGTGCATCTGGGGATTCCTCCCCAGTCATCGCCGGGTCCTCAGTCCTCGTCTGGTGTGAGGCCGGAGCCTGAGTTTGCCTCCCCCGTGCTGACATAGGTCTCGGGGTTCCACTGGAGCCATCACAGGGGAGTCAGGCCTCGTCTTGCCTGGAGACGTGCACGGCCGCTTTCCTCCCCTGATGTAGCAGCAGTGTCAGGCTCCCCATCGAGCGGACACAGGAACTGTGCTTGTCCTCGAGGTACCTCAGGGCTGTCACACGTGCTAGTGTGTCGGGCGTCGAGCCGAGGGGAGACAGTGGAGGCCCTGCAGGGCAGTGAGGTTCATCTGGAGTGGACGAGGCATTTGTGGGTCTTGGGGAATGATGGCCCGACCCCGGATGCTCCTCCCGACTCTGCTGGTTTGAGTGCCCCCTCTTGGGATTTGAGAGGAGCACTGGGAACCCTTGCCCGAAGGAGCAGGGAAAGGGACCCTCATCTGGACCTGAGCAAGTGTAAACGGGGCTCTGTTTGATCATGGCGGGACCCTCGGGGTTCCTCTCGAGTGGGGACGAGTGGGGCGGGTAACTTCTTGGGTCACAGCAAAAGTGTGAAGGAGCTTTTTGAGGTCCAAAACGGAAGGGGTGATTTCCCCTGTGATGCTGCAGCAGACAAGGGCCTCACCCCGCCTGTGGGGGGAAGCTTCTGGTTTTTCTCCAGTTTCGGCGGGTTCCTCTCGAGTTACAATGGGGACCCGTGGAACCCGCCACTGTGGCTTCAGGAGAGGCCAGACTCCGTGACAGTTGCCAGGCACCTCTGGGGATTCCTTCCCAGTCATTGCCGGGTCCTCAGTCCTCATCTGATGCTGAGGCCGGAGCCTGAGCTTTCCTTACCTGTGCTGACATAGGTCTTGGGGTTCCCCTGGAGCCCCCAAAGGGCAGTCATGCCTCGTCTTGTCTGGAGGCGTGCATGGCCACTTCCTCCCCAGCTGCAGCAGCACTGTCCGGCTCCCCGTTGAGCAGATACAGGGATCTGTGGCTTGCCCTCGAGGTACCCCAGGGCTGTTGCACTTGCCTTTGGGTCGGGAGTCAAACCCCGGGGTGCAGTCAAAGCAGTGCAGGGCAGTCAGTTTCATCTGGAGTGGACGAGGCAACTGGGGCTCTTGGGGAATGGTGGCCTGACACCTGATGCTCCTCTTGACTCTCTAGGTGCGAGTGCCACCTTTTGGGATATGAGGGGAGCACTGGTAACTGTTTGCTGACAGAGCAGAGAAAGGCACCCACATCTGGAGCTGAGCAGGGGCAACGGGGCTCCTCTTTAGTCGCGGTGAGACCCTTGGAGTTCCTCACGAGTGGAGACGGGTGACGTGGGGAAATTCTTGGGTCACAGCAAGGGTGTAAAGGAGACATTCGAGGTCCAAGGGTGAAGGGGTGATTTCACCTGAGATGCCGCAGTGGACAAGTGCCTCACTCTGCCTGCAGGGTGAAGTTATTGGATTTTCTCGAGTTGTGGCAGGGTCCTCTCGAGTTACGACAGGGAACCCAGGAACCACCCCTGAGACCTCACAAGAGGCCAGTCTCTGTGCCAGTTGCCAGGCTCCTCTGGGGTTTCCTCCTTAGTCATCGCCGGGTCCTCAGTCCTCCTCTGCCAACGAGGCCGGAGCCTGAGCTTTCCTCACCCATGCTGACATAGGTCTCTGGGTTCCGCTGGAGACCCCACAGAGGAGTCAGGCCTCATCTTTCCTGGAGATGTGCACGGCTGCTTGCCTCCCCTGCTGTAGCAGTAGTGTCAGGCTCCCCATTGAGTGGACACAGGGAACTGTGCTTGCCCTCGAGGTACCTCAGGGGTGTTACACTTGCCAGTGTGTCGGGCGTTGAGCCGAGGGGTGACAATCGAGGCACTGCAGGGCAGTCAGTTTCATCTGGAGTGGACGAGGCATTTGTGGGTATTGGGGAATGGTGGCCCGACCCCTGAGGTTTCTCTTGATCTCCTGGTGCGAGCGCCTCTTCTTGGGATGTGAGGGGAGCGCTGGGAACCCTTTCCCGATGGAGCATGGAAAGGGCCCCTCATCTGGAGCTGAGCAGTGTAAAACTGGGCTCCACCTGAGCTGCAGCGGGACCCTCGGGGCTCCTCTCGAGAGGGGACGGGTGGGGTGGGGAACTTCTTGGGTCACAGCATGGATGTGAAGGAGCCTTTTGAGGTCCAAGAGGGAAGGGATGATTTCAACCCCGAGACGCCGCAATTGACAAGGGCCTCACACCGCCTGCAGGGGAGAAGCTTCTGGTTTTTCTCGAGTTGCGGAAGCGTCCTATTGAGTAACCACGTGGACCACAGGAATTTGCCCTTGTGGACTCAGGAGAATCCAGTCTCCATGCGAGTTTTGCAGCACATCTGGGGATTCCTCCCCTGTCGTCCGTGGGTCCTCAGACCTCGTCTGGTGCTGAGGCCTGATCCTGAGCTTGCCTCGGCCATGCTGACATAGGTCTTGGGTTTCCCCTGCCTACACCGCAGGGGATTCAGGCCTGGTCTCGCCTGGAGACGTGCATGGCTCCTTTGCTCCCCAGCTCCAGCAGCAGTGTCCGGCTTTCCGTCCAGCAGACACAAGGATCTGTGGCTTGACCTTGAGGTACCCCAGGTCTGTCACACATGCCAGTGTGTAGGGAGTTGAGCCTCGGGGGTGACAGTCGAGGCAGTGCAGGGCAGTCAGGTTAATCAGGAATGGACCAGGCATTTGAGGGTCTTGGGGAATGGTGGCCCAATCCCTGAGGCTTCTCCAGAATCTCCTGCTTCTAGTGCCTCCTCTTGGGATGTGAGAGGAGCTGCAGAAACCCTTTCCCAACATAATAGGTAAAGGGACACTCATCTGGAGCTGAGCATGGGAAAACGGGGCTCCTCTTGAGTCACGGTAGGACACTCGGGGTTCCTCTTGAGTGGGAACAGGTGTGGCGGGGAACTTGTTGGGTCACAGCATGGGTGTGAAGGAGCCTTTTGAGGTCCAAGAGGGAAGGGGTGATATCCTCCTAGATGCCGTAGCAGACAAGAGCCTCATCTCGCCTGCAGGGGGAGAAGTTTCTGGTTTTTCTCGAGTTGGGCGGGCTTCTCTAGTTATGATGGGGACCCCAGGGACCCGTGACTGTGGCCTCAGGAGAGGCCAGACTCCGTGCCAGTTGCCAGGCGCCTCTGGGGATTCCTACCCAGTCGTCACCGGGTACTCAGTCCTCCTCTGGTGCTGAGGCTGGAGCCTGAGCTTTTTTTGCCCGTGCTGACATAGGTCTTGGGGTTCCCCTGGAACCCACACTGGGGAGTCAGGCCTCATCTCGCCTGGAAACATGCAAGGCCGCTTGCCTCCCCTGCTGCTTCAGCAGTGTCAGGCTCCCCATTGAGCAGACACAGAGATCTGTGGGTTGCCCACGAGGTACCCCAGGGCTGTCACAGGTGCCAGTGTGTCGGGCGTCAAGCCGAGGGGGTGACAGTCGAGGCACTTCAGGGTAGTCAAGTTCATCTGGAGTGGATGAGGGATTTGGTGTCTTAACGAATGGTGGCCCCACCCAATTCTCCTCTTGACTCTCCAGGTGCAAGCGCCTTCTTTTGGGATGTGAGGGGAGGGCTGGGAAACCTTTCCCGACAGAGCAGGAAAAGGCACCCACATATGGAGCTCAGCAGGGGATAACAGGGCTCCTCTTCAGTCACAGTGAGACCCTCGGGATTCCTCTCGAGTGGGGACGGGTGCAGCGGGGAAGTTCTTGGGTCACAGCAATGGTGTAATGGAGACATTCGAGGCCCAAGAAGGAAGAGGTGATTTCCCCAGAGTTGCCGCAGCTGACAAGGGCCTCATTCCACCTGCAGGGGAGAAGCTTCTGGATTTTCTTGAGTTGCAGTGGGGTCCTCTCGAGTTATGACAGGAAACCCAGGGACCCGCCTTTGAAGCCTCAGGAGAGGCCAGTCTCCATGCCAGTTGCCAGGCTCATCTGGGGTTTCCTCCCTAGTCGTTGCTGGGTCCTCAGTCTTCCTATGGTGATGAGGCCGGAGCCTGAGCTGTCCTCGCCCGTGCTGACATAGGTCTCTGGATTCCGCTGGAGCCCACACAGGGAGTCAAGCCTCCTCTCGCCTGGAGACTTGCATGGCCGCTTGCCTCCCCAGCTGCAGCAGCAGTGTCAGGCTCCCCATCAAGCGGACACAGG
This sequence comes from Nanger dama, assembly GCA_917880005.1. Lineage (NCBI taxonomy): Eukaryota > Metazoa > Chordata > Mammalia > Artiodactyla > Bovidae > Nanger > Nanger dama. The sequence continues at coordinate 392,328 of CAKJTW010000044.1, read as the reverse complement.
GAACTGTCACTTGTCCTCGAGGTACCCCCAGGGCTGTCACACGTGACAGTGTGTTGAGCGTCAAGCCGAGGGGTGACAGTCGAGGCACTTCAGGGCAGTCAAGTTCATCTGGAGTGGACGAGGCATTTGTGGGTCTTGGGGAATGGTGGCCCGACCCTGATGCTCTTCCCGACTCTTGTGGTTCGAGCGCCCCATCTTGGGATTTGAGAGAAGCACGAGGAACCCTTGCCCAAAGGAGCTGGGAAAGGGACACTCATCTGGAGCTGAGCAGGGAAAACGGGGTTCCTCTTGAGTCGCAGCAGGACCCTCGAGGTTCCTCTCTAGTGGTGACCGGTCAGAAGGGGAACTTCTTGGCTCACAGCAAGGGTGTGAAGGAGCCTTTCGAGGTCCAAGAGGGAAGGGGTGATTTCCCCGTGAAGCTGCAGCAGACAACAGCCTCACCCCGCCTGCAGAGGAGAGGCTTCTGTTTTTTTCGAGTTGTGGTGGGGCCCTCTCGAGTTAAGATGGGCACCACAGGGACCCGCCCCCTGTGGCCTCAGGAGAGGCCAGACTCCATGAGACGTGCGAGGCGCCTGTGGGGATTCCTCCCCAGTCGTCGCCGGGTCCTCAGTCCTCGTATGATGCTGAGGCCTGAGCCTCAGCTTTCCTCGCCCGTGCTGACATAGGTCTTTGTGTTCCCCTCGGGCCTCCACAGGAAAGTCAGTCCTTGTCTGACCTGGAGACGTGCACGGCTGCTTACCTCCCAGGTGTAGCAGCAGTGTCCAGCTCCCCGTCAAGCAGATACAGGGATCTGTGGATTGCACTCGAGGTAACCCAGAGCTGTCACACTTGCCAGTATTTTGGGAGTCGAACCTCGGGGTGACAGTCGAGGCAGTGTGCGGCAGTCAGGTTCATCTGGAGTGGACAAGGAATTTGGCGATCTTGGGAAATGGTGGCCCGACCTCTGAGGATCCTCTTGATCTTCTGGTGCAAGCACCTCATCTTGGGATGCGAGGGGAGCGCCGGGAACCCTTTCCCGACAGAGCATTTAAAGGGCCCCTCATCTGGAGCTGAGCAGTGGAAAACGGGGCTCCCCTTGAGTTGCAGCAGGACCCTCAGGGTTCCTCTCGAGAGGGGACGGGTGGGGTGGGGAACTTCTTGGGTCACAGCAAGCGTGTGAGGAGCCTTTTGAAGTCCAAGAGGGAAGGAGTGATTTCCCCTGAGATGCCGCAATTGACAAGGGCCTCACGCCGCCTGCAGGGGAGAAGCTTCTGGTTTTTCTCGAGTTGCAGCAGGGTCCTATTGAGTAACCATGCGTACCACAGGAACCCACCCCTGTGGATTCAGGAGAATCCAGTCTCCATGCGAGTTGTGCAGCACATTGGGGATTCCTCCCCAGTCGTCCTTGGGTTCTCAACCTCGTCTGGTGCTGAGGCCTGAACCTGAGCTTGCCTCGCCCATGCTGACATAAGTCTTGGGATTCCCCTGCCGACCCCACAGGGGATTCAGGCCTGGTCTCGCCTGGAGATGTGCACAGCTCCTTTGCTCCCCAGCTCCAGCAACAGTGTTCGGCTTTCCGTCAAGCAGACACAAGGATCTGTGGCTTGACCTCGAGGTACCCCAGGGCTGTCACACGTGCCAGTGTGTCGGGAGTTGAGCCTGGGGGTGACAGTCGAGGCAGTGCAGGGCTTTCAGGTTCATCTGAAGTGGACGAGACATTTGATGGTCTTGGGGAATGGTGGCTCGACCCCTAAGTCTTCTCTGGAATCTCCTGCTTCTAGTGCCTCCTCTTGGGATGCAAGAGGAGGTGCGGAAACCCTTTGCCAACAGAACAGGGAAATGGTGCCTCATCTGGAGCTGAGCACTGGAAACCGGGGCTCCTCTTGAGTCGCAGCATGACCCTCTGGGTTCCTCTCGAGTGGGGACGGGTGTGGTGGGGAACTTGTTGGGTCACAGCATGGGTGAGAAGGAGCCTTTCGAGGTCCAAGAGGGAAGGGGTGATATCCCCCGAGATGTCGCAGTGGACAAGGGCCTCATCCCGCCTGCAGGGAGAAGTTTCTGGTTTTTCTCGTGTTGGGCGGGCTTCTCTAGTTATGACGGGGACCCCAGGGACCCCTGCCTGTGGCCTCAGGAGAGGTCAGTCTCCATGCGAGATGCGAGGCGCTTCTGGGGATTCCTTCCCAGTCGTCGCTGGGTCCTCAGTCATCGTCTGGTGCTAAGGCCGGAGAATGAGCTTTCTTTGCCTGTGCTGACATAGGTCTTGGGGTTCCCATGTAGTCCCCAAAGGGGATTCAGGCCTCGTCTCGCCTGGAGACGTGCATGGCCACTTCATCCCCAGCAGCAGCAGCACTGTCTGGCTCCCCGTTGAGCAGATACAGGGATGTGTGGCTTGCCCTCGATGTACCCCAGGGCTATTGCACTTGCCATTGGGTCGGGAGTCAAGCCTGAGGGGACAGTCGAGGCAGTGCAGTGCAGTCAGTTTCATCGGAGTGGACAAGGCATTTGGGAGTCTTTGTGAATTGTGGCCCAACCCCTGATGCTCCTCCCAACCGTTCTGGTGCAAGCACCCCCTTTTGGGATGTGAGTGGAGCTCCAGGAAACTTTCCCGATGGAGCAGGGTAGGGACCCTCACATGGAACTGAGCAGGTGTAAACTGGCTCCTCTTGAGTCATGGCGGGAACCTCAGAGTTCCTCTCGTGTGGGGAACGGTGGGGCGGGGAACTTCTTGGGTCAAAGCAAGGGGGTGAAGGAGCCTTTCGAGATCCAAGAGGTAAGGGGTGATTTCTCCCAAGACTCTGCAGCTGACAAAGGCCTCAATACCCCTGCAGGAGAGAAGCATCTGATTTTTCTCGAGTTGAGGAGGGGTCCGCTTGAGATATGCCGTGGACTCCAGGGACCCGCCCCTGTGGCCTAAGGATAGGCCAGTCCCCATGCCAGTTGCCAGGCGCCTTTGGGGATTCCTACCCAGGCATCACTGGGTCCTCAGTCATCGTTTGGTGCTGAGGCTGGTACCTGAGCTTTCCGCGCCCTTGCTGCCATATGTCTTGGGGTTCCCCTGGAGCCACCACAAGGGAGTCAGGGCTCGTCTCGCCTGGAGACGTGCAAGGCTGCTTGCCTCCCTAGCTGCAGCAGCAGTGTCAGCCTCCCCATCAAGCGAACACAGGGATCAGCAGCTTGCTCTCGAGGTACCCCAGGGCTGTCCCACATGCCAGTGTGTCGAGGGTCGAGCTTCGGGGTGACAGTCGAGGCAGTGCAGGGCAGTCAGGTTCATCTGGAGTAACGAGGCATTTGGGGGTCTTGGGGAATGATGGCCCGAACCCTGATGCTCCTCCCTACTCTCATGGTGTGAGCGCCTACTATTGGGATGCGAGGGGAGTGCTGGAAACCCTTTCCCGAAGGAACAGGGAAAGGGATCCTCATCATTGGCAAGCGGGGCTCCTTCTGATTGCGGCAGGGCCATTGGGGTTCTGCTCGAGTGGGGATGGGTGGGGCGGGGAACTTCTGTGTCACAGCAAGTGTGTGAAGGAGCCTTTGATGTCCAAGAGGAAAGGTGTGATTTCTCCTGAGATGCCACAGCAGACAAGGGCCTCATCCCGCCTGCAAAGGAGAAGCTTCTGGTTTTTCTCAAGTTGTGGCGGGGTCCTCTTGAGTTATGATGGGGACCCCTGGGACCCGCTCCTGTGGCCTCAAGAGTGGTGAGTCTCTGTGCAAGTTGCGAGGAGCCTCTGGGGATTTTTCCCAGTCATCGCCAGGTCTTCAGTCCTCGTCTGATGCTGAGGCTAGAGCCTGAGCTTGCCTTGCCCGTGCTGACATAGGTCTTGGATTTCCCCTGGTGCCCCCACTTAGGAGTCAGGCCGGGTCTCGACTGGAGACGTGTACGGCCGCTTTCTTCCACAGCTGCAGCAGCAGCATCCGGCTCAACGTCAAGCGGACGCAGGGATCTGTGGCTTGCCCTCGAGGAAGCCCAGGGCTGTCACAGGTGCCAGTGTGTCGGGGGTCGAGCCTCAGGGTGACAGTCAAGGAAGTGCAGGGCAGTCAGGTTGATTTGGAGTGTACGAGGCATTTGAGGGTATTGGGGAATGGTGGACCGACCCTGGATGCTCCTTCTGACTCTCCTGGTGCGAGTGCCCCCTCTTGGCATGCGAGAGGAGCACTGAGAAAACTTTCCCGAAGGAGCAGGGAAAGGGACCCTCATCTGGAGCTGAGCAGGTGCAAACGGTGCACCTCTTGAGTTGTGGCTGGAACCTTGGGGATCCTCTCGAGTGGGGTGGGGTGGGGCGGGGGAACTTCTTGGTTCACAGAGAGGGTGTGAAGAAACCTTTCGAGGTCCAAGAGGGAAGGGGTTATTTTCCCTGAGATGCCACAGCGGACAAGGACCTCACACCGCCTGTAGAAGAGAAGCGTCTGGATTGTCTCGAGTTGTGGCGGGGTCCACTGGAGTTATGACGGGGACCCCAGGGACCCGCCCCTGTGGCCTCAGGAGAGGCCAGCTTCCGTGCCAGTTCAGAGGCGCCTCTGGGGATTCCTCCCCAGTCATTGCGGGGTCCTCAGTCCTCGTCTGGTGCTGAGGCCATAGCCTGAACTTTCTTCTCCCATGCTAACATAGGTTTTGGGGTTCCCCTGGAGCCCCCACAGGAGCGTCAGGCCTGGTCTCGTGTGGAGATGTGAAAGGCTGCTCTCCTCCCTGGCTGCAAGAGCAGTGTCCGGCTCTCCGTCGAGCGAACACAGGGATCTTTGGCTTGACTTCAAGATACTCTAGGGCCGTCACACGTGACAGTGTGTCAGGAGTCGAGCCTTGGGGTGCCAGTCGAGGCAGTGAAGGGTAGTCAGGTTCATCTGTAGTTGAGAAGGCATTTGGGGGTTTTGAGGAAATGTGACGCGACCCCTGAGGCTCTTCCAGACTCTCCTGGTGCAAACGACTCTTCTTGGTATGTGAGGGAAGGGCCGGGAACCCTTTTCCGATGGAGCAGGGAAAGGCCCCTTGATCTGGAGCTGAGCAGAGGAAAACGGGGCTCCTTTGAGTCGTGGCGGGATTCTCGGGGTTTCTCTCGAGTGGAGACGTGTGTGGTGATGAAATTTTTGGGTCACAGCAAGGATGTGAATGAGCCTTTCGAGGTCCAAGAGGGAAGGGGTGATTTCCCCTGAGAGGCCGAAGCGGACAAGGGCCTCACCCCGCCTGCAGGGGAGAAGCTTCTGGTTTTTTCTCGAGTTGGGGCAGGGTCTACTCGAGTTACGATGTGGACACTAGTGACCTGCCCCTGTGGCCTCAGAAGAGGCCAGTCTCCGTTCCAGTTGCCAGGAGCCTCTGGGGATTCCTCCCCAGTCGTCGCCGGGTCTTCATTCCTCATCTGGTGCTGAGGCTGGAGCCTGAGCTGGCCTCGCCCCATGGTGAAATAGGTCTTGGGTTTGCACTGGAGCCCCCACAGTGGAGTCAGGCCTCGTCTCGCCTGGAGACATGGACGGCCCCTTTCCTCCCCACCTGGAGCAGCAGTATCCGGCTCCCCATTGATCGGACACAGGGATAGGTGGCTTGCCCTTGAGGTATCCCTGGGCTGTCACACGTGCCAGTGTGTCGGGAGTCGAGTCTCGGAGTGACAGTCGAGGCAGTTCAGGGCAGTCAGGTTCATCTGGAGTAGACGAGGCAATTGGGGTTCTAGGAGAATGGTGGCCCGACACCTGAGGTTCTTCCGACTCTCCTGGTGTGAGCACCTCCTCTTGGGATGCGAGGGGAGCACTGGGAACCCTTTCCAAATGGAGCAGGGAAAGGGCCTCTCATCTGGAGCTGAGCCAGGGAAAATGGGGCTCCTATTCAGTCGCGGGGGGACCCTCGTGGTTCCACTCAAGTGGGCATGAGTTGGGCGGGAAAATTCTTGGGTCATGGTAAAGGTGTGAAGGAGCCTTTCAAGGTCCAAGAGGGAAGGCGTGATTTAGCCCGAGATGCTGCAGCAGACAAGGGCCTCACCCCGCCTGCAGGGGATAACGTCTGGTTTCTCTCGAGTTGTGGCGGGGTCCACTCGAGTTACGATGTGGACTCCAGGTACCTGCTTCGGTGGCCTCAGGAGAGGCCAGTCTCCGTGCGAGTTGCGCGAGGCGTCTCTGGGGATTCCTACCCAGTCGTTGCCAGGTCTTCAGTCCTCATCTGGATCTTAGGCGGGAGCCTGAGCTTTCCTCGCCCGTGCTGAAATAGATTTGAGGTTCCACTGGAGCTCCCACAGGGGAGTCAGGCCTCGTCTCGCTTGGAGACGTGCACGGCCGCTTTCCTCCCCACCTGCAGCAGCAGAGTTCGGCTTCCCATCAAGCAGACACAGGGATCGGTGGCTTGCACTCGTGGTACCCCAGAGCTTTCACATGTGCCAGTGTGTCGGGAGTCCAGCCTCAGGGTGACAGTCGAGGCAGTGCAGGGCAGTCAGGTTCATCTGGAGTGGATGAGGCATTTGGGTGTCTTGGGGAATGGTGGCCTGAACCCAGAGGCTTCTGACTTTCCTGGTGTGAGTGCTTAATCATGCAAGAGGAGCGCCAGGAAACCTTTCCAGACGTAGCAGGGAAAGAGACCCTCATCTGGAGCTGAGCAGGGGCAAACGTGGCTTCTCTTGAGTCATGGCCGGACCCTCGGGTTCCTGTCGTGTGGGGACGGGTGGGATGGGAAACTTCTTGAGTCACAGCAAGGGGGTGAAGGACACTTTCGAGGTCCAAGAGGGAATGGGTGATTTCCCCAAGATGCCACAGCGGACAAGGGCTTCACGCCGCCTGCAGGGGAGAAGCTTCTGGTTTTTCTCGAGTTGAGACAGGTCCACTGAGTTATGACGGGGACCACAGGGATCTGCCCCTGTGTCTTCAGGAGAGGCCATTGTCCGTGCCAGTTTTCAGGTGCCTCTGGGGGAATACTCCACATCGTCACTGGGTCCTCATTCCTTGTCTGGTGCTGAGGCCTGAGCCTGAGCTTTCCTTGCCTGTACTGACATAGGTCTTAGGGTTACCCTGGATCCCCCACCGGGGATTTAGGCCTTGTCTTGCCTGGACACGTGCACAGCCGTTTCCCTTCCAAGCAGTATCAGCAGTGTCAGGCTCACCTTCGAACGGACACAGAGATATGTGGCTTGTCCTCGAGGTACTCCCAGTGCTGTCACACGTTCCAGTGTGTCAGGTGTAGAGCCTTGGGGTGACAGTCAGTGCAGTGCAGGCCAGTCAGGTTCATTTGGAGTGGACGAGGCCTTTGTGGGTCTTTGGGAGTGGTGGCAAGACACCTGATGCTCCTCCTCTTGGGATGTGAGAACGCCGGGAACCCTTTCCCGACGGAGCAGGGAGAGGGACCATCATTTGGAGCTGAGCTGGAGCAAACGGGGCTCCCCTTGAGTCTCGGCGGGTCCTTCGGGATTCCTCTCAAGTGGGGACGGGTAGGGCGGGGAACTTCTTTGGTCAAAGCAAGGGGGTGAAGGAGCCTTTCGAGGTCCATGAGGGAAGGGGTAATTTCCCCTGTGACGCTGCAGTGGACAAGGCCCTAACCCCGCATGCAGGGAAGAATATTCTGGCTTTTCTTGAGTTGCGACGGGGTCCTCTCGAGTTACAATGGGGACCACAGGGACCCGCGTCTGTGGCCTCAGGAGAGGACAGTCTCCGTGACAGTTGCCAGGTGGCTCTGGGGATTCCTCCTCAATCGTGGTCAGGTCCTCAGTTTTTGTCTGGTGCTGAGGCTGGATCCGGAGCTTTCCTTGCCTGTGCTGACATAGGTCTTGCTGTGCCCCTGGAGCACCAAATGGGGAGTCAGGCCTCTTCTCGCCTGGACACGTGCATGGCCGCTTGCTTGACCAGCTGCAGCAGCAGTGTCAGGCTCCATGTCGAGCGGACACAGGGATCTGTGGCTTGCCCTCGAGGTACCCCAGGGATGTCACACATGCCAGTGTGTCGGGTGTCGAGCCTCGAGGTGACAGTCGAGGCAAAGTAGGACAGGCAGGTTCATCTGGAGTGGATAAGGCATTTGGGGGACTTGGGGAATTGTGGCTTGACCGCTGATGCTCCTCCCCACATTCCTGGTGTGAGCGCCTCCTCTTGGGATTCGAGGCAAGCGCCGGGAAAACTTTCCCTATGAAGCAGGTAAATGGACCCTCATCTGGACCTGAGCAGGGGCAAACAGGGCTCTTCTTGAGTAGCAGCGGGACCCTCGGGGTTCCTCTCGACTGGGGATGGGTGGGGCAGGAACTTCTTGGGTCACAGCAAGAGTGTGAAGGAGCCAATCAAGGTCCAAGAGGTATGGGGTGATTTCCCCCAAGACGCCGCAGCGGACAAGGGCCTCACCTTTCCTGCAGGGGAGAAGATTCTGGTTTTTCTCGAGTTGGGGCAGTTTCCACTTGAGTTATGAATGGGACCCCGGTAACTGCCTTGGTGCCCTGAGGTGAGGCCAGTCTCCGTGCCAGTTGCAATGCACCTCTTCGGATTCCTCCCCAATCATCGCCGGGTCCTCAGTCCTCGTCTGGTGCTGAGGCTGGAGCCTGAGCTTTCCTCGCCCGTGCTGACATAGGTATTGGGGTTCCCCTAGAGCCCCTCCGGGAATTAAAGCCTCGTCTCCCCTGCAGATGTTCACGGCCTCTTGCTTCACCAGCTGCAGCAGCAGTGTCAGGTTCCTCATCAAGCCCACACAGGAATCTGTGGCTTGGTTCGAGGTACCCCAGGGCTGTCACACGTGCCATTGTGTCGGGCCTCACCCTGCCTGCAGGGCAGAAGGTTCTTGTGTTTCTCGAGTTGGGGTGGGATCCACTCAAGTTACGACGGGGACCCCAGGGAACCGCCCATGTGCCCTGAGGAGAGGCCAGTCTCTGTGCCAGTTGCAAAGCGCCTCTTGTGATTCCTCCCCAGTCTTCACCGGGTCCTCAGCCCTCGTCTAGTGCTGAGGCTGGAGACTGAGTTTTCCTCGCCCCTTCTGGACATAGGTATTGGGGTTTCCCTGGAGACCCCACAGAGGAGTAAGAACTCGTCTCGACTGGATACATGCACTGCTGCTTGCCTCCCCTGCTTAAGGAGCACTGGAAGGCTTCCCCTCGAGCGTACACAGGGATCTGTGGCTTGCCCTTGAGGTACCCCATGGTTGTCACACGTGCCAGTGTTTAGGGCATTGACCCTGGGACGGACAGTCGAGGCAGTGTAGTACAGTCAGGTTCATCTGGAGTGGACAAGGCATTTGGGAGTCTTTGTGAATTGTGGCCCAACCCCTGATGCTCCTCCCGACTCTCCTGGTGGGAGCGCCTCCCCCTGAGATCCGAGGGGAGGGCTGGGAACCCTTTCCTGACGGAGAAGGGAAAGGGACCCTCATCTGGAGCTGAACAGGGGCAAACGGGGCTGCTCCTGAGCCACGACGGGACCCTTGGAGTTCCTTTCGAATAGGGAGGAGTGGGGCGGGGAACTTCTTGGGTCACAGCAAGGGGGTGAAGGAGCCTTTCGAGGTCCAAGAGGGAAGGGGTGATTTCTCCCGAGATGCCGCAGCAGACAAGGTCCTCAACACTCCTGCATGGGACAAGTTTCTGGTTTTTCTCGAGTTGCGGAGGGGTCCACTCGAGTTACGATGGGGTCCCCAGGGACCAGCCCTGTGGCGTCAGGAGTGTCCAGTCTCTGTGCTAGTTGCCAGGCTCCACTGGGGATTCCTCCCCTGTCGTTGGAGGGTCCTCAGTTTTCGTCTGGTGCTGAGGGCGGTGCCTGAGCTTTCCTCGCCCATGCTGACATAAATCTTGTGGTTCCCTTACAGCCCCCATAGGAGAGTCAGGCCTCGTCTCTCCTGGAGACGTGCACTGCCGTTTGTCTCCCCAGCTTCAGCAGCAGTGTCCGGCTTCCCGTCCAACAGATTCAAGGTTCTGTGGCTTGCCCTCGAGGTACTCCAGAGCTGTCACATATGCCAGTGCGTTGGGCATCGAGCCTCGGGCTGACAGTCGACGCAGTGCAGCACAGTCAGGTTCATCTGGAGTGGATGAGACATTGGGAGACCTCGGGAATTGTGGCCCAATGACTGATGCTCCTCTCAACCCTCCTGGTGGGAACGGCTCCACTAGGGATTCGAGGGGAGCGCCCAGAACCCTTTCCCGAAGGAGCAGGGAAAGGGACAATCATCCAGAGCTGAGCAGGGGAAAACGGGGCTCTTCTTGAGTCATAGTGGGACCGTCAGAATTCATCCCACCTGGGGACGGCAGGGGCAGGGAACTTCTTTGGTCACAGAAAAGGTATGAAGGAGCCTTTTGAGGTCCAAGAGGGAAGGGGTGATTTTTCACGAGATGACGAAGCTGACAAGGTCCTCATTCCGCCTGCAGGGGAGAAGGTTCTGGTTTTTCACAAGATGTGTTGGGGTCCTCTTGAGTGATGACGGGAACCCCAAGGAACTGCCCCTGTGGCCTCAGGAGAGGCCAGTCTCCATGCCAGTTGCCAGGCGCCACTGGGGATTCCTTCTCAGCAGTCACCGGGTACTCAGTCCTTGTCTGGTGCTGAGGCTACAGCCTGAGCTTTCCTTACCCGTACTGACATAGGACTTGCGGTTCCCCTGGAGCCCCCACAGGGGAGTCAGGCCTCGTCTCGTCTGGAGACCTGCACAGCCGCTTGCCTCTCCAGCTGCAGCATCAATGACAGGCTCCCCGTTGAGTGGACACAGGGTCTGTGGCTTGCCCTCGAGGTACCCCAGGGCTGTCACACGTGCCAGAGTGTTATGGGAATCGAGCCTCGGTGGGACAATCGAGGACGTGTAGGGCAGTCAGGTTCATCTAAAGTGGAGGAGACATTTGGGGATCTTGAGGAATGGTGGCCCGAAGCCTGATGCTCCTCCCTACTCTCCTGGTGTGAGCGGATGTTCTTGGGATGCGAGGGAAGTGCAGGGACCCCATTCCCGACTAGTAGGGAAAGGGAAAACATCTGGAGCTGAGCAGGGACAAACGGGGCACTTCTTGAGTCGCAGCAGGACCATCGGGGTTCCTCTCGCATGGGGACTGGTGGGGCGGGAACTTCTTGGGTCACAGCAAGGATGTGAAGGAGAGTTTCGAGGTCCAAGAGGGAAGGGGTGATTTCCCCGAGACGCCAAAGCGGATAACGGCCTCACCCCCCTTGCAAGGGAGAAGCTTCTGGTTTTTCTCGAGTTGCGGCCGGGTTTCTCAAGTTACCTCAGGGAGCCCATGGACCCGCCCCTGTGGCTTCAGGAGAGGCCTGTCTCCATGCCAGTTGCCATGCACATCTGTGGATTCCTCCCCAGTCATCACCGGCTCCTCAGTCCTCTACTGGTGCTGAGGCTGGTGCCTGAGCTTTCCTCGCCTGTGCTGACATACATCTTGGGGTTCCCATGGAGCCCCCACAGGGGAGTCAGGTCTCACCTCGCCTGGAGACGTGCACTGCCGCTTGCCTCCCAGCTTTAGCAGCAGGGTCAGGCTTCCCGTCGAGCGGATACAGGGACCTGTGTCTTGCCCTCGAGGTACCCCAGGGCTGTCACACGTGCCAGTGTGTTGGGCATTGAGCCTCAAGCTGACTGTCAAGGCAGTTCAGGGCAGTCAGGTTTATCTGGAGTGGACAAGGCATTTTGGGGTCTTGGGGAATGGTTGCTGGACCCTGATTCTCCTCCCAACTTTCCAGGTGCGAGTGCCTCCAAGTGGGGTGCGAGGGGAATACCGGGAACCCTTTCTCGATGGAGTAGTTAAAGGACCCTTCTCTGGAGCTGAGCATGTGGAAAGAGGGCTTTTCTTCAGTAGCGGAGGGACCCTCGGGGTTCTTCTCCAGTGGGGACGGGTGGGGTGGGGGCAATTCTTGGGTCACCTCAAGGGTGTGAAGTGGCCTTATGAGGTCCATGGGGGAAGGGGTGATTTCCTTCGAGATGCCCCAGCGGACAAGGGCCTCACCCCACTTGCAGTGGAGAAGCTTCTGGTTTTACTCGAGTTGCGGTGGGATCTGAGTGAGTTACGACGGGAATCCCAGGGACCCCCCTGTTGCCTCTGTTGTGGGCAGTCGCTGTGCCAGTAGCCAGATGCCTCTGGTGATTCCTGCCCAGTCGTCGCTGGGTCCTCAGTTCTCATCTAGTACTGAGGTTGGAGCCTGAGCTTTCCTCACATGCGCTGCCATAGGTCTTGGGGTTCACCTGGAGCCCCAACAGGGTAGTCAGACCTCGTCTTGCCTGGAGACTTGCATGGCCCCTTGCCTCCCCAGCTGCAGCAGCAGTGTCAGGCTCCCCTTTGAGCGGACATAGGTATGTGTGGCTTGCCCTTGAGGTACCCCAGGTCTGTCACACGTGCCAGTGTGTCAGACGTCAAGCCTTGGGGTGACAGTCGAGGCAGTGCAGGGCCGTCAGGTTCATCTGGAATGGAGGAGGAATTTGCGGGTCTTGGGGAATGGTGGCCCGACCCTTGATGCTCCTCCCGACGCTCCTAGTGCGAGCGCCTCTGCTTGAGGTGCGAGGGGAGGACCAGGAACCCTTTCTCGATGGAGCAGGGAAAGGGACCCTCATCTGAAGCTGAGCAGGGGCAAATAAGGCTCCTCTTGAATCGTGGCAGGACCCTTGGGGTTCCTCTTGAGTGGGGACGGGTAGGGCGGGGAACATCTTGGGTCACTGCAAGGGACAGAAGGAGTCTTTTGATGCCCAAGAGGGAAAGGGTGATTTCCCCGAGATGACGCAGCGGACAAAGGCCTCACTCCACCTGCAGGGTAGAAGCTTCTGGTTTTTCTCTAGTTGCGGCAGGGTCCTCCCTAGTTACGACGGGGACCACAGGGACTCGAACCTGTGGCCTCAGGAGAAGACAGTCCCCGTGCCAGTTGCCAGGCGCCTCAGGGGATACCTCCTCAGTCGTCCCCGGGTCCGCAGTCCTCGTCTGGTGATGACAGAATGTGAGCTTTCCTCGCCCGTGCTGACCTAGGTCCTGGGGTTGCCCTGTAGCCCCCACAGGGTAGTCAGGCCTCGTCTCACTTGGAGACGTGCACGGCCTCTTGGTTCCCCAGCTCGAGCAGCGTTGTCATGCTCCCCATCCTGTGGAAAGAGGAATATTAGGCTTTCCCTCGAGGTACACCAGGGCTGTCACATGTGCCAGTGTTGGGCGTCGAGCCGTGGGGTGACAGTAGAGGCAGTGCAGGGCAGTCAGGTTCATCTGAAGTGTATGAGGCATTTGGGGGTCTTGGGGAAGGGTGGCCCGACCCCTGATGCTCCTCCCGACTCTCCTGGTGTGAACGCCTCCTCCTGGGATGTGAGGGGAGCGCCGGGAACCCATTTCCGATGGAGCAGGGAATGGGACCCTCATCTGGAGCTGAGCAGGGGCAAACGGGCTCCTCTTGAGTCGCAACAGGACCCTCGGGGTTCCTCTCGAGTGGGGAAGGGTGGGGCAGGGAACTTCTTGGGTCACAGCAAGGGTGTGAAGGAGCCTTTCAAGGTCCAAGAGGGAAGGGGTGATTTCCTCCCAGACGCCGCAGCGGACAAGGGCCTCACCCCACCTGCATTGGAGAAGCTTCTGGTTTTCTCGTGTTGTGGCGGGGTCCTCTCGAGTTACAATGGGCACTCCAGGTACCCACCCCTGTGGCCTCAGGAGAGGCCAGTCTCCGTGCCAGTTGCCATGCGCCTCTGGGGATTCCTCCCCAGTCGTGCCTGGCCCTCAGTCCTTGTCTGATGCTGAGGCCAGATCCTGAGCTTACATCGCCCGTGCTGACATAAGTCTTGGGGTTCCCCTGGAGCACCCAAATGGAAGTCAGGCCTCTTCTCGCCTGGACACACTTGCATGGCTACTTGCCTGACCAGCTGCAGCAGCAGTGTCAGGCTCCATGTCGAGTGGAAACAGGGATCTGTGGCTTGACCTCGAGGTCCAAAGTGCTGTGACATGTGCCATTGTGTCAGGCTTCAAGCCTCAGGGTGACAGTCAAGACAGTGCAGGGCAGTCAGGTTCATCTGCAGTGGACAAGGCATGTGGGGGTCTTGGGGAATGGTGGCCCAACCCCTGATGCTCCTCCCGACTTTCCTGGTGTGAGCACCTCCTCTAGTGATGCGAGGGAGCCCCAGGAAACCTTTCCCTAAGGAGCAGGAAAAGGGACCATCATCTGGAGCTTAGCAGGAGAAAACAGGGCTCCTCTTGAGTCACAGTAGGTCCCTTGGGGTTCCTCTCGAGTTGAGACGGCTGGGGCGGGGAACTTCTTGGGTCACAGCAAGGGGGTGAAGGAGCCTTTCGAGGTCCAAGAGGGAAGGGGTGATTTCCCCCAAGATGCCAAAGCGGATAAGAGCCTAACCCCGCTTGCAAGGGAGGAACTTCTGGTTTTTCTCGAGTTGCGGCCGGGTTTCTTGAGTTACCTCGGGGAGCCCATGGACCCGCCCCTGTGGCTTCAGGAGAGGCCTGTCTCCATGCCAGTTGCCATGCACATCTGTGGATTCCTCCCCAGTCATCGCCGGGTCCTCAGTCCTCGACTGGTGCTGAAGCCGGTGCCTGAGCTTTCCTCACCCGTGCTGACATACATTTTGGGGTTCCCGTGGAGCCCCCACAGGGGAATCAGCCCTCGCCTCGCCTGGAGATGTGCATTGCCGCTTGCCTCCCCAGCTTTAGCAGCAGGGTCAGGCTTCCCGTCGAGCGGATACAGGGACCTGTGTCTTGCCCTCGAGGTACCCCAGGGCTGTCACACGTGCCAGTGTGTTGGGCATTGAGCCTCGGGCTGACTGTCGAGGCAGTTCAGAGCAGTCAGGTTCATCTGGAGTGGACAATGAATTTTTAGGTCTTGGGGAATGGTGGCAGCACCCTGATTCTCCTCCCAACTTTCCAGGTGCGAGCGCCTCCACGTGGAATGCGAGGGGAGTGCTGGGGACCCTTTCTCAAAGGAAAAGGGAAAACGACCCTCATGTGGTTCTGAGCAGGCGCAAACGGGGCTCCTCTTGAGTCGCGACTGGACCGACGGGTTTCGTCTCAAGTGGGGAAGGGCAGGGCGGGGATCTTCTTGAATCACAGCAAAGGTTTGAAGGAGCCTTTCGAGGTCCTAGAGGGAAGGGGTGATTTCCCTCGAGACACCACAGCGGGCAAGGGCCTCAGCCTACCTGTAGAATTTATGCTTCTGGTTTTTCTCGAGGTTACGGCAAGGTCCTCTCGAGTTAAGACGAGAACCCCAGGGACCCGCCCTGTGGCCTCAGGAAAGGCCAGTATCCGTTCCAGTTGCCAGGCGCCTCTGGGAATTCCTCCTCAGTCGTCGACGGGTACTTTGTTCTCGTCTGATGCTGAGGCCGAAGTCTGAGCTTTCCTCGCCCGAGCTGACAAAGGTCTTGGGGTACCCGTTTAGCCGCCAAAGGGGGAGTCAGGTCTCGTTTAACCTCGAGACATGCATGGCCGCTAGCCTCCCCAGATGCAGCAGGAGTGTAAGGCTCCTCGTCAGGCGGACACAGGGATCTGTGACTTGACTTCGAGGTACTACCCAGGGCTGTCACACGTGCCAGTGTGTCAGGCATCGAGCCTCAGTGTGACAGTCGAGGCAGTGTATGGCAGTCAGGTTCATCTGGAGTGGAGGAGACATTTGGGGACCTTGAGGAATGGTGGCTGAAACCTAATGCTACTCCAGACTCTCATTGTTCGATCTGCAGTTCTTGGGATGTGAGGAGAGCGCAGGGACCCATTTCCCGATGAGCAGGGAAAGGGACAAACATCTGGAGCCGAGCAGGAGCAAACAAGGTTCTTCTTGAGTCACAGCAGGACCATAGGGGTTCCTCTCAAATGGGGACTGGTGGGGCGGGAACTTCTTGGCTCACAGCAAGAATGTGAAAAACCCTTTCGAGGTCAAAGATGTAAGGGGTGATTTCCCCGAGACACCTCAGGGGACAAGGGCCTCACCCCGCTTACAAGGGAGATGCTTCTGGTTTTCCTCGAGTTGCGGTGGGGTTTCTCAAGTTATGACGGGGAGCCCATGGACCCGATCATGTGTCCTCAAGAGAGGCCAGTCTCCATGCCATTTGAAATGTGCCTCTGGGGAATCCTCCCCAGTTGTCACCGAGTCCTCATTCCTCGTCTTGTGCTGAGGCCTGAGCCTGAGCTTTCCCCGCCCAGGCTGACATAAGCCTTGGGGTTCCCTTCGTTCCCCCACAGGGAGTTAGGCCTCGTCTTGCCTGGAGACATGCACGGCCATTTGCCTCCCCAGCTGCAACAGCAGTGTCAGGCTCACGTCGAGCGGACACAGGGATATGTGGCTTTTGCTTGAGGTACCCCAGGGCTGTCATAAGTGCCAGTGTGTTGGGCGTCGATCCTTGGGGTGATAGTCGGTGCAGTGCAGGCCAGTCAGGTTCATCTGGAGTGAACAAGGCATCTGGGGATCTTGGGGAATGGTGGCAAGATCCCTGATGCTCTTCCGGACTGTCCTGGTGCGAGTGTCTCCTGTTGGGATGTGAGGGGAGCGTTGGGAACCCTTTCCCGATAGAGCAGGAAAGGGACCCTCATCTGGAGCTCAGCAGGGGCTAAAGGGGCTCCTTTTGAGTCATGGCGGGACCTTGGGTGTTCGTCTCAAGTGGAGACGGATGGGGCAGGGAACTTCTTGGGTCACAGCAAGAAGGTCAGCGACCCTTTGAGGTCCACGAGAGAAGGGATGATTTCCCCCGAGATGCCACAGCGGACAAGGTCCTCACCCCGCCTGCAGGGGAGAATCTTTGGTTTTTCTCAAGTTGTGGTGAGGTCCTCTCGAGTTATGAAGGTGACCCCAGGGACTTGCCCCTGTGGCCTCAGGAGAGGCCAGTCCCTGTGCTAGTTGCCAGGCGCCTCTGGGGATTCCTCCCCAAATGTTGCCACGTGCTCAGTCCTCGTCTTGTGCTGAGGCCGGAGCCTGAGCTTTCCTCACCCATCCTGACCTAGGTCTTTGGATACCCCTGGGGCCCCCACAGAGGAGACAGGCCTCGTCTCGCCTGGAGACGTGCATGGCCGCTTGACTCCCCAGCTGCAGCAGCAGTGTCAGGCTTCCCATCAAGTGGACTCAGGAATTTGTGGCTTGCCCTCGAGGTACCCGAGGGCTGTCACACGTGCCAGTGTGTCTGGCGTCGAGTGTCACCGTGACAATCGAGGCAGTGCAGGGGAGTCAGGGTCCGCTGGAGTGGACGAGGCCTTTGGGGGTCTTGGGGAATGGTGGCATGACCCCTGATGCTCCTCCTGATTCTCCTGGTGCGAGTGACTCCTCTTGGGTTGTGCGGGGAGTGCAGGGAACCCTTTCCTGACGGAGCAGGGAAAGGAACCCTCATCTGGAGCTGAACAGTGGCAAACGAGCCTCCTTTGATTCTCTGCAGGACCCTCGGGGTTCCTCTCGAGTGGGGACGGGTGGGGCGGGGAACTTCTTGGGTCATAGCAAGGGGGTGAATGAGCCATTCGAGGTCCAAGAGGGATGGGATGATTTCGCCTGAAAAGCTGCAGCAGACAAGGGCCTCACCACGCCTGCAGGGGAGAAGCATCTGGTATTTCTCGAGTTGCGGTGGGGTCCTCTCGAGTTACGACGGGAATCCCAGAAACCAGCCCTGAGGCCTCAGGAGTGTCCAGTCTCCGTGCCAGTTGACAGGCGCCCCTGGGGATCTTCCTCAGTAGTCGAAGGGACCTTGGGTTTCCTCTGGTGCTGAGGCCGGAGCCTGAGCTTTCCTCGCCCGTGCTGACAAAGGTCTTGGGGTTCCCGTTTAGCTGCCACAGGGGAGTCAGGTCTCATTTAGCCAAGAGACGTGCACAGCCGCTTGCCTCCCCAACTGCAGCAGCAGTGTAAGGCTCCCCATCGAGCGGACACAGGGATCTGTGACTTGACCTCGAGGTACTACCCAGGGCTGTCACACATGCCAGTGTGTCAGGTTTCGAGCCTCAGTGTGACAGTCGAGGCAGTGTAGGGCAATCAGGTTCATCTGGAGTGGACGAGGCATTTAGGGGTCTTTGTGAATTGTGGTTCGACCCCTGATGCTTCTCCCGACTCTCCTGGTGCAAGCGCCTCCTCCTGGGATGCGAGTGGTGTGCCAGGAATCCTTTCCCGACAGAGCAGGAAAAAGGACTCTCATCTGGAACTGAGCAGGGCAAATGGGGCTCTTCTTGAGTTTTGGTGGGACCTCGGTGTTCCTATCCAGTGGGGATGTTTGTGGCGGGGAACGTCTAGGGTCACAGCAAGTGTGTGAAGATACATTTCTAGGTCCACGAGGAAAGGGTGATTTCCCTGAGATGCCTCAGTGGGCAAGGGCCTCACCCCACCTCCAAGGGAGAAGCTTCTGGTTTTTCTCGAGTTGCGGCAGGGTCCTCTCGAGTTACACGTGGACCCCAGGGACTCGCCCCTGTGGCCTCAGGAGAGGCCAATCTCTGTTCCAGTTGCCATGCACCTCTGGAGATTCCTCCCCAGTCATCGTTGGGTCCTCAGTCCTCGTCTGGTTCTGAGGCCGGTGCCTGAGCTTTCCTCGCCCATGCTGACATAAATCTTGGGGTTCCCATGGAGCCCCCACAGGGGAGTCAGGCCTCGTCTCGCCTGGAGACATGCACTACCTCTTGCCTCCACAGGTTCCCCAGCAGTGTCAGGCTTCCAGCCGAGTGGATACAAGGATCTGTGGCTTGCCCTCGAGGTAACCCAGGGCTGTCACATGATCCAGTGTGTCAGGCATTTGGCCTCGGGCTGAGAGTCTATGCAGTACAGGGCAGTCAGGTTCATCTGGAATGAACAAGGCATTTGGGGGTCTTCGGAATGGTGGCCCTACCCCTGATGCTCCTCCCAAGTTTCCTGGGGCGAGCACCTCTTCCTGGGTTGTGAGAAGAGCGCCACGAGACCTTTCCAGACGTAGCAGGCAAAAGGATCCTCATCTTAAGCTGAGTATGGGCAAACGAGGTTTTCTTGGGTCCCAGTGGTACCCTGGGGGTTCATCTTATGTGGAAACGGGTGGGGCGGGGATCTTCTTGGGTCACACCCAGGGTGTGAAGGACCCATTCGAGTTCTAAGAGGGAAGGGTGATTTCCCTGAGACACCGCAGCGGACAAGGGTCTCACACCGCCTGCAGGAAAGAAGCTTCTGGTTTTTCTCGAGTTCTGGCCGGACCTCTCGAGTTAAGACGGGGACCCCAGGGACCCGCCCCTGTGGCCTCAAGAGAGGCCAGTCTCCGTGACAGTTGCCAGGCACCTCTGAGGAATACTCCCAAGTCGTCGCCAGGTCCTCAGTCCTCATCTGGTGCTGAGGCCTGAGCCTGAGCATTCCTCGCCCATGCTGAAATAGGTCTTGGGGTTCCCCTGACCCCCTCACAGGGAGTTAGGCCTTGTCTAGCCTGGAGACATGCATGGCCGCTTGCCTCCCCAGATGCAGCAGTAGTGTCAGGCTCGCCGTCGAGGGGACACAGGGATATGTGGCTTTTGCTCGAGGTACCCCAGGGCTGTAATACATGCCAGTGTGTTGGGCGTTGATCCTTGGGGTGACAGTCGGTGCAGTGCAGGCCAGTCAGGTTCATCCAGAGTGAACAAGGTATTTGGGGTCTTGGGGAATCATCGCCCGACCCCTGATTCTACTCCCAACTCTCCTGGTACGAGTGCCTCTGCTTGAGGTGCGAGGGGAGGACCAGGAAACCTTTCTCGATGGAGCAGGGAAACGGACCCTTATCTGAAGCTGTGCAGGGGAAAATAAGGCTCCTCTTGAATCGTGGCGGAACCCTTGGGGTTCCTCTCAAGTGGGGATGGGTAGGGCGGGGAACATCTTGGGTCACTGCAAGGGGGAGAAGGAGCCTTTTGAGGTCAGAGAGGTAAGGGGTGATTTCCCCGAGATGCCACAGGGGACAAAGGCCTCACCCCCGTTGCAAGGGAGAAGCTTCTGGGTATTCTCGAGTTGCGATGGGGTTTCTCGAGTTATGATGGGGAGCCCATGGACCTGCCCCTGTGTCCTCAGGAGAGGCCAGTCTCCCTGCCAGTTGCCCGGCGCCTCAGGGGATTCTTCCCCATTCGTCGCCGGGTCTGCAGTTCTCGTCTGGTGATGAGGACAGAACGTGAGCATTCCTCGCCCGTGATGACTTAGATCTTGGGTTTCCCCTCGAGCCCCCAAAGTAAAGTCAGACCTCATTTAGCCTGGAGACGTTTACAGCCACTTGCCTCCCCAGCTGCAGCAGCAGTGTCAGGCTCCCCGTCGAGCGGACGCAGGGATATGTGGCTTTTGCTCGAGGAATCCCAGGGCTCTCACTCGTGCCAGTGTGTCTGGCGTCGAGTGTCGGGGTAACAATCGAGGCAGTGCACGGCAGTCAGGGTCCGCTGGAGTGGACTAGGCATTTGGGGGTCTTGGGGAATGGTGGTATGACCCCTGATGCTCCTCCTGACTCTCCTGGTACGAGCGCCTCCTCTTGGGATGTGAAGAGAGTTCAGGGAACCCTTTTCCAACGGAGCAGGGAAAGGGACCCTCATCTGGAGCTGAACACGGGTAATCGGGCCTCCTCTTGAGTCTCGGTGGGACCCTCGTGGTCCACTAGAGTGGGGACGGTTAGGGCAGGGAACTTCTTGGGTCACTGCAAGGGGGTGAATGAGCCATTCGAAGTCCAGGAGGGAAGGGGTGATTTCGCTCCAGAAGCCACAGCAGACAAGGGCCTCACCACACCTGCAGGGGAGAAGCAGTAGGTTTCTCTCGAATTGCAGAGGGATCCTCTCGAGTTACAATGGGGACCCCAGAAACCAGCCCTGTGGCCTCAGGAGTGTCCAGTCTCTGTGCCAGTTGCCAGGCACCTCTGGGGATTCCTCCCCAGTCATTGGCGGGTCCCTCGGGTTTCATCTGGTGCTAAGGCCGGAAGCTGAGATTTCCTCGCCTGTGCTGACAATGGTCTTGGGATTCTCGTTTAGCCGCCACAGGGGAGTCAGGTCTCGTTTAGCCTCAAGACGTGCAAGACCACTTGCCTCCCCATCTGCAGGATCAGTGTAAGGCTCCCCATCGAGTGGACACAGGGATCTGTGACTTGACCTCGAGGTACTACCCAGGGCTGTCACACGTGCCAGTGTTTCAAGGCGTAGAGCCTTGGTGTGACAGTCGAGGCAGTGTAGGGCCGTCAGTTTCATCTGGAGTGGAGGAGACATTTGAGGACCTTGAGGAATGGTGGCCCGAACCCTGATGCTTCTACCGACTCTCATGGTGTGAGAGGCTGTTCTTGGGATGCCAGGGGAGTGCAGGGACCCCTTTCCCGATGAACAAGGAAAGGGACAAACATCTGGAACTGATCAGGGGCAAACAGGGCTCCTCTTGAGTCGCAGCAGGACCATCAAGGTTCCTCTCGAATGGGGACTGGTAGTGCGGAAACATCTTGGGTCACAGCAAGAAAGTGAAGGAGCCTTTCGCGGTCAAACAGGTAAGGGGTCATTTTCCCCGAGACAGCGCAGGGGACAAGGGCCTCACCCTGCTTGCAAGGGAGAAGCTTCTGGTTTTTCTCGAATTGCAGCGGGGTTTCTTGAGTTATCACAGGGAGCCCATGGACCCGCACCTGAGGCCTCAGGAGATGCCAGTCTCCATGCCAGTTGACACGTGCCTCTGGGGATTTCTCCTCAGTCATCACCGGATCCTCAGTCCTTGTCTGGTGCTGAGGCCGGTGCCTGAGCTATCATCGCCCATGCTTACATAAATCTTGGGGTTCCCATGGAGTCCCCACAGGGGAGTCAGTCCTCGTCTCGCCTGGAGACGTGCACTGCCGCTTGCCTCCACAGCTTCACCATCAGTGTCAGGCTTCCAGTCGAGCGGATACAGGGATCTGTGGCTTGCCCTCGAAGTACCCCAGGGCTGTCACACGTGCCAGTGTGTCAGGCATTGAGCCTCGGGCTGACAGTCTAGGCAGTGCAGGGCAGTCAGGTTCATCTGGAATGGACGAGGCCTTTGGGGGTCTTCAGAATGGTGGCCCTACCCCTGATGATCCTCTTGAGTTTTCTGGGGTGAGTGCCTCTTCCTGGGATGCGAGAGGAGCACTGGGAAACCTTTCCAGACGTAGCAGGGAAAGGGACCCTCATCTTGAGCTGAGCATGGGCAAACAGGGCTTCTCTTGAGTCACAGCAGGACCCTCGATGTTCCTCTCAAGTGGGGACGAGTGGGGCGGGGAACTTCTTGGGTCACAGCAAGAAGGTGAATGACCCTTTGAGGTTCAAAAGAGAAGGGGTGATTTCCCCTGAGAGGCCACAGCGGACAAGGTCCTCACTCTGCCTGCAGGTGAGAATCTTTGGTTTTTCACAAGTTGTGGTGGGGTCCTCTCGAGTTACAACGGGGACCTCAGGGACTTGCCCCTGTTGCCTCAGGAGAGGCCAGTCTATGTGCCAGTTGCCAGGAGCCTCTGGAGAATCCTCCCCAGTTGTCGCCAGGTCCTCAGTCCTCGTTTAGTGCCTGAGCTTTCCTTTCCCGTGCTAACATAGGTCTTGGGGTTCCCCTGGATCCCCCACAGGGAGTTAGGCCTCATCTCGCCTGGAGATGTGCACGGCTGCTTGTCTCCTCAACTGCAGCAGCAGTGTCAGGCTCACCGTCGAGCAGACACAGGGATATGTGGCTTTTTCTCAAGGTACCCCAAGGCTGTCATACATAGCAGTGTGTTGGGTGTTGATCCTTGGGGTGACAGTCGGTGCACTGCAGGCCAGTCAGGTTCGTCGGGAGTGAACGAGGCCTTTGAGGGTCTTGGGGAATGGTGGCAAGACCCCAGATGCTCCTCCCGACTGTCCTGGTGCGAGTGTCTCCTGTTGGGATATGAGGGGAACGCTGGGAAACCTTTCCCGACAGAGCAGGAAAGGGACCCTCATCTGGAGCTCAGCAGGGGCTAACGAGGCTCCATTTGAGCCTTGGCGGGACTCTCTGTGTTCATCTCGTGTCGGGACAGGTGGGAGGGGGAACTTCTTGGGTCACAGCAAGAAGCTGAACGACCATTTTGAGGTCCAAGAGAGAAGGGATTATTTACCCTGAGATGCAACAGCGGACAAGGTTCTCAGCCCGCCTGCAGGAGTGAATCTTCCAGTTTTTCTTAAGTTGTGGTGGGGTCCTCTCGAGTTACGATGGGGACCCCAGGGATTCGACCCCGTGGCCTTAGGAGAGGCCAGTCTCTGTGCCAGTTGACAGGCGCCTCTGGGGATTCCTCCCAAGTCGTCTCTGGGTGCTTAGTACTTGTCTTGTGCTGAGGCCAGAGCCTGAGCTTTCCTCGACCATCCTGACCTAGGTCTTGGGGTACCCCGGGGCCCCCACAGAGGAGACAGGCCTTGTCTCACCTGGAGACGTGCACAGCCGCTTGCCTCCCCACCTTCAGCAGCAATTTCAGGCTTCCCGTCGAGCAGACACAGGAATCTGTGGCTTGCCCCCTAGGTACCCGAGGGCTGTCACACATGCCAGTGTGTCTGGCGTCGAGTGTCGGGGTGACAATCGAGGCAGTGCAGGGCAGTCAGGGTCTGCTGGAGTGCACTAGGCATTTGGGGGTCTTGGAGAATGGTGTCATGACCCCTGATGCTCCTCCTGACTCTCCTGGTGCGAGCGCCTCCTCTTGGGATGTGAAGGGAATGCAGGGAACCCTTTCCCGACGGAGCAGGGAGAGGGATCCTCATCAGTAGCTGAAAAGGGGCAAACGGGTCTCCTCTTGAGTCACGACGGTGCACTCGGGGTTCCTCATGAGTGGGCATGGGTGAGTTGGGGAACTTCGTGGGTCAAAGCAATTGTTGAACGAGACTTTCGTGTTCCAAGAGGGAAGGGTAATTTCCCTGAGATGCTGCAGCGGACAAGGGCCTCACCCCGCCTGCAGGGGAGAAGGTTCTGGCTTTTCTCGAGTTGCAGCGGGGTCCTCTTGAGTTATGATGGGGACCCCAGGGACCCGCCACTGTAACCTCAGGAGAGGCCAGTCTCTGTGATAGTTGTCAGGCGCCTCTGGTGAATCCTCACCAGTTATCACCGGGTCCTCAGTCCTCGTCTTGTACTGAGACCGGAGCGGAGCTTTCCTCGCCCATGTTAACAGGGCTTGGCGTTACTCTGGAGCCCCCACAGGGAAGGCAGGCATAGTTGGCATGGAGAAGTGCATGGCCACTTGCCTCCCCAGCTCAGGAACAGTGTCATGCTCCCCCGTCGAGTGGACACAGCGTTCTGTGGCTTGCACTCAAGGTACACCAGGGCTGTCACACGTGCCAGTGTGACGGGTGTTGAGCCTCGGGGTGACAGTCGAGGCAGTGCAGGAAAGTCAGGTTCACCTGGAGTGGACAAGGCATTTGTGGGTCCTGGGGAATGGTGTCCCGACCCCTGATACTCCTCCCGACTCTTCTGGTGCAAGCGTCTCCTCCTGGGATGCGAGAGGAGAGCCGGGAACCCTTTCCGAATGGAGTAGGGAAATTGACCCTTATCTGGAACTGAGCATGGGCAAACGGGGCTCTTCTTGATTTGCTGTGGGACACTCGGGGTTCCTCTCGAATGGGGACGGCTGGGGCAGGGAACTTCTTGGGTCACAGCAATGGAGTGAAGGAAACTTTCCTTATTCAAGAGGGAAGGGGTGATTTCCCCTGAGATGCTGCAGCGGCCAAGGGCCTCACCCCACCTGCAAGGGAGAAGCTTCTGTTTTTTTCTACTTGCAGCGGGGTTCTCTGGAGTTACGACGGTGACCCCAGGGACCCACCCCTGTGGGCTCAGGAGATGCCAGTCTCCGTGCCACTTGCCAGCCGTCTCTGGGGATTCCTCCCCAGTCGTAGCAAGGTCCTCAGTCCTCGTCTGGTGTTGGGCTGGAGCCTGAGCTTTCCTCGCTGGTGCAGATATAGGCCTTGAGGTTCATATGGAGCCCCCACAGGGGAGTCAGACCTCGTCCCGCCTGGAGTCTCGCATGGCAGCTTTACTCCCCAGCTGCAGCAGGAGTGTCAGGCTCCTCATCGAGCACACACAGGAATCTGTGGCTTGCCTTCGAGGTACCCCAGGGCTGTCACAACTGCCAGTGTATTGGGTTTGAACATCGGGGTGATAGTTGATGCAGTGCAGTGCAGTCAGGTTCATGTGGAGTGGACGAGGCATTTGGGGGTGTTGGGAAATGGTGGCCCGAATCCTGATGCACCTGCTGACTCTCCTGGAGCGATCTACATCTCTTGGTATGCAAGGGGCGCGCCTGGAACCTTTTCCAGACAAAGAAGGTAAAGGGACCCTCATCTGGAACTGAGCAGGGGCAAATGGGGCTCTTCTTGAATTGGGGTGGGATCCTCACCGTTCCTCTCCAGTGGGAACGGTTGGGGCGGGGAACGTCTTGGGTCACAGCAAGTGTGTGAAGGAACATATAGAGGTCCAAGAGGGAAAGGGTGATTTCCCCTGAGACGCCGCAGTGGACAAGGGCCTCACCCCACATGCAGGGGAGAAGCTTCTGGTTTTTCTTGAGTTGCGGTGGGGTCCTCTTGAGTTACCACGGGGGCCCCAGGGACCCGGCCCTGTGGCCTCAGGAGAGGCCAGTCTCCGTGCCAGTTGCCAGGCGCCTTTGGGGATTCCTCCCCAGTCATCACCGGGTCCGCAGTCCTCGTCTGGTGCTGAGGCCGGTGCCTGAGCTTTCCACGCTTGTGGTGTCATAGGTCTTGGGGTTCCCCTGGAGCCCCTGCAGGGGAGTCAGGCCATGTCTCCCCTGGAGACGTGTACGGCCGCTTGCCTCCCCAGCTGTAGCAGCAGGGTCAGGCTCCCCGTCATGCGGAAACAGGGATCTGTAGCTTGCACTACAGGTACCCAAGGGCTTTCACACATGCCAGTGTGTAGGGTGTTGAGCTTCGGGCTGACATTCGAGGCAGTGCAGGGAAGTCAGTTTCATCTGGAGTGGATGAGGCATTTGGGGGTCTTGGGGGATGGTGGCCCTACCCCTGATGCTCCTCCCGACTCTCCTGGTGTGAGCGTCTCCTCTTGGGATGCGAAGGGAGTGTCAGAAAACCTTTCTCAAAGGAGAAGGGAAAGCACCTTCATCTGGAGATGAACAGGTGCAAACGGGGTTCCTCTTGAGTTGAGACATGACCCCAGGGTTCCTTTCAAGTGGGGAAGGGCGGGGCGGGGAACTTCTTGGATCACAGCAATGGTGTGAAATAGCCTTTTGAGGTCCAAGAGGGAAGGGATGATTTCCCCGAGACACTGAACCTGACAAGGGCCTCACCCAGACTGCAGGGAAGAAGCTTCTGGTTTTCCTTGAGTTACGGCGGGGTCCTCTTGAGTTACGGCAGGGACCCCAGGGACCCACTCCCGTGGCCTCAGGAGAGGCCAGTCACCCTGCCAGTTGCCATGCGCCTCTTGGGAATCCTCCTGAGTCGTCGCCGGGTCCTCAGTCCTCGTCTGGTGCTGAGGCCGGAGCCTGAGCTATCCTTGCCCGTGATGACATATGTCTTGGGGTTCCCCTGGAGCCCTGACAGGGGAGTCAGGCCTCGTCTCGAATGGAGGCGTGCACTGCCGCTTGCCTCCTCAGCTGCAGCAGCAGTGTCAGGCTCTCTGTCGAGTGGACACCCGGATCTGTGGCTTGCTTTCTAGATACCCCAAGGCTGTCACACGTGGCAGTGTGTCAGGTGTCAAGCCTCGGGGTGATAGTTGAGGCAGTGCAGGGCAATCAGGTTCATGTTGAGTGGACGAGGCATTTGGGTGTCTTAGGGAATGGTGGCCCAAACACTGATGCTCCTCCCGACTACCATGGTGCCAGTGCTTCCGATGGTGCCAGCACCTCCTTTTGGGATGTGAGGGGAGTTCCGGGAACCCTTTCCCGACCGAGCTGGGAAAGAAACCGTCATCTGAAGCTGAGCAGGGGCAAATGGGGCTCCTCTTCATTCTCAGCGGGACCCTCACGGTTCCTCTCGAGTGGGGACATATGGGGCAGAAAACTTCTTGTGTCACAGCAGGGGGGTGAATGAGCCATCCGAGGTCCAAGAGGGAAGAAGTGATTTCCCCGAACGCCACAGTAGACAGGGGCCTCACCCCGCCTGAAGGGGAGAAGCTTCTGGTTTTTCACGAGTTGTGGTGGGGTCCTCTTGAGAGACAACGGGGATCCCAGGGGCCTGCTCCTGTGGCCTAAGGAGAGTCCAGTCTCCGTGCCAGTAGACAGGCTCCTCTGGGGATTCCTCCCCAGTTGTTGCTGGGTCCTCAGTCCTCGTCTGGTTCTGAGGCTGGAGCCTGAGCTTTCCTCGCCCGTGCTGACATAGGTCTTGGGGTTCCCTGAAGCCCTCACAGGGGAGTCAGTCCTCGTCAAGCCTGGAGACGTGCACGGCCACTTGCTTCCCCAGCTGCAGCAGCAGTGTCAGGCTCACCATCGAGCGGACACAGGGATCTGTGGCTTGCCATCTAGGTTCCCCTGGGATGTCACACGTGCCAGTTTGTCGGGCGTCGAGTCTCGGCCTGACAGTCGAGGCAGTGCAGGGCAGTCAGTTTCATCTGGAGTGGAGGAGGCATTTGGGGATCTTGGGGAATGGTGGCCTGAAACCTGATGCTCCTCCCGACTCTCCTGGTGTGAGCACCTCTTTTTAGGATGTGAGGGGAGCACTGGGAACCCTTTCCCAACGGAGCAGGGAAACGGTCCCTCATCTGGAGCTGAGCAGGGGAAACAGGGCTGCTCTTGAGCCATGGTTGGACCCTCGAGGTTCCTCTCGTGTGGGGATGGGTGGGCGGGGAACTTCTTTGGTCACAGTGAGGGGTTGAAGGACCCTTTCGTGGTGCAAGAGGGAAGGGGTGATTTCCCCCGAGACACCACAGCAGACAAGGGCCTCGGCCACCTGCACGGGAGAAGCTTCTGGTTTTTCACTTTGCGGCGGGTCCTATAAGTTACGACGGGGATGCCAGGGACCCGTCCTTGTGGCCTCAAAAGAGGACAGTCACCGTGCCAGTTGCCAGGCACCTCTGGGGATTCCTCTCCAGTCGTCGCCGGGTCCTCAGTCTTCGTCTGGTGGTGAGGCCTGAGCCTGAGCTTTCCTTGCCCGTGCTGACATAGGTCTTGAGGTTCCCCTGGAGTGCCCACAGGGGAGTCAGGCCTCATCTCGCCTGGAGAGGTGCACGGCCACTTGCCTCCCCAGCTGCAGCAGCAATGTCAGGCTCCCCGTTGAGTGGATACAGGGATCTGTGGCTTGCCCTCAAGGTACCCCAGGGCTGTCACACTTGCCAGTGTGTCAGGCTTCGAGGCTTGGGGTGACAGTCGAGGCAGTGCAGGGCAGTCAGGTTCATCTTGAGTGGACGAGGCATTTGGGGGTCTTTGGGAATGGTGGCTGACGCCTGATGCTCCTCCCAACTCTCCTGATGCGAGCGCCTCCTCCTAGGATGCGAGGGGTGCACCGGGAATCCTTTCCGGACAGAGCAAGGAAAGGGACCCTCATCTGGAACTGAGCAGGGGCCAATGGGTCTCTTCTGAGTTGGGGCAAGACTCTCTGCATTCCTCTACAGTGGGGACGGTTGGGGCGGCGAACATCTTGGGTCACAGCAAGTGTGTGAATGAACATTTCAAGGTCCAAGAGGGAAAAGTTATTTCCCCCGAGACACTGCAGTAGACAAGGCCTCAGCCCACCTGTAGGGGAGAAGCTTCTCGTTTTTCTCGAGTTACGGCGGGTCCACTCCAGTTGTGACAGGAACCCCAGGACCCCCCCGTGGCCTCAGGAGAGGCCAATTTTCATGCCAGTTGCCAGGCGCCTCTGGGAATTCTTCCTCAGTCGTCGACAGGTATTTAGTCCTCGTCTGGTGATGAGGCCAGAGCCTGAGCTTTTCTTGCCCATGCTGACGAGGTCTTGGGGTTCCCCCTTCAGCCGCCACAGGGGAGTCAGGTCTCGTTTAGCCTCAAGACATGCACGGCCGCTTGCCTCCCCAGCTGCAACAGCAGTGTAAGGCTCCATGTCGAGCGGACAAAGGGATCTGTTACTTGTCCACGAGGCACTACCCAGGGCTGTCACACATTCCAGTGTATTGTGCGTCAAGCCTCGGTGTGACAGTCGAGGCAGAGTAGGGCATTCAGGTTCATCTGGAGTGGAGGAGACATTTGGGGATCTTGGGAATGGTGGCCCGACCCCTGATACTCCTCCCGACTCTCATGATGCGAGCAGCTCCACTGGGATGGGAGGGGAGCACCGGGACCCCTTTCCCAATGGAGCCGGGAAAGGGACAAACGTCTGGAGGTGAGCATGGGCAAAGGGGTTCTTCTTGAGTCGCCGCGGGACCGACGGAGTTCATCTCGAGTGGGGATGGGTGGGGCGGGGAACTGCTTTGGTGACAGCAAGGGGGTGAAGAAGCTTTTCGAGGTACAAAGGGAAGGGGTGATTTCCCCGAGACGCTGCAGTGGACAAGGGCCTCATCCTGAAAGCAATGGAGAAGCTTCTGGTTTTTCTCGAGTTGCGGCGGGGTCCTCTCGAGTTACGATGGGGACCCCAGGGACCCGGCCCTGTGGCCTCAGGAGAGGCCAGTCTCTGTGCCAGTTGCCAGGCGCCTCTGGGGATTCCTCTCCAGTCATCCCGGGGTCCTCAGTCCTCGTCTGGTGCTCAGGCCAGAGCCGGAGCTTTCCTCGCCCGTGCTGACATAGGTCTTGGCATTACCCTGGAGACCACAGAGAGGAGTCAGGCCTCGTCTCGCCTGGAGACGTGCAATGCCACTTGCCTCCCCACCTTCAGCAGCAGTATAAGGCTTCCCGTTGTGCCGACACAGGGATTTGTGGCTTGCCCTCGAGGTACTCCAGGGCTGTCACACGTGCCATGTGTTGGGCATCGAGCCTCGGGCTGACAGTCGAGGCAGTGCAGGATAGTCAGGTTCATCTGGAGTGGACGAGGCATTTGGGGTTTTAGGGAATGGTGGCCCGACCCCTGATGCTTATCCAGATTCTCCTGGTGCAAGCGCCTCCTCCTTGAATGTGAGGGGAGCACCGGGAACTCTTTCCCAAGGGAGCAGGGAAAGGGACCCTCATCTGGAGCTGAGCAGGGGCAAATGGGGCTCTTCTTCAGTCTTGGAGGGACACTCGTGGTTCCTCTTGAATGGGGAATGGCAGGGCGGGGAACTTCTTGGATCACAGCAAGAAGAGGAAGGGCACTTTCGAGGTCCAAGAGGGAAGGGGTGATTTCCCCCGAGACACTGCAGCGGACAAGGGCCTCATGACGACTGCAAGAGAGAAGCTTCTGGTCTTTCTCGAATTATGGCAAGGTCCACTCGAGTTACGACGGGCACCCCATGTCCCGTTCCTGTGGCCTCAGGAGAGGCCAGTCTCTATGCCACATGCCAGGCGCTTCTCGGGATACTTCCCCAGTCATCGCTGGGTCCTCAGTGTTCGTCTGGTGCTAAGGCCTGAGCCTGAGCTTTCCTCTCCCATGCTGCCATAGGTCTTGGAGTTCCCATGGAGCCCCCACAGGGGAGTCAGGCCTCATCTCGCCTGAAGGCATGCATGACCACTTGCATACCACACAGGTATCTGCGGCTTGCCCTCGAGGTACCAAAGGGCTGTCACACGTGCCAGTGTGTCGTGTGTGAAGCCTCGGGCTGACAGTCGAGGCAGTGCAGAGCAGTCAGGTTCATCTGATGTGGACAGGGCATTTGGGGGTCTTGGGCAATGGTGGCCTGACCCCTGATGCTCCTCCAGACTTTCCTAGTTTGAGCACCTCTTCTTGGGATATGAGGGGAGCCACGGGAAACCTTTCCCTAAGGAGCAGGGAAAGGGACCATCATCTGGAGCTTAGCAGGGGCAAAGCTTTTTGTCTCTTTTGTCTCAGTGGGTCCCTCGGGGGTTCCTCTCATGTGGAGACAAGCGGGGCGGTGAACTTCCTGGGTCACAGCAAGGGGCTGAAGGAGCCTTGCGAGGTCCAAGAGGAAAGGGGTGATTTCCCCGAGATGCTGCAGTAGACATAGACCTAACTCCGCATGCAGGGGTGAAGCTTCTTGTTTTTCTCTAGTTGCGGCGGGGTCCTCTCGAGTTACGTCGGTGACCCCAGGGACCCGCCCCTGTGGCCTCAGGAGAGGCCGGTCACTGTGCCAGTTGCCAGGCTCCTTTGAGCATACCTACAGAATCGTTGCAGGGTTCTCAGTCTTCGTGTGATGCTGAGGTTTCCTTGCTGGTGCAGACATAGGCCTTGAGGTTCATATGGAGCCCCCACAGGGGAGTCAGACGTCATCTCGCCTGGAGTCGTGCACGGCAGCTTTCCTCCCCAGCTGCAGCAGCAGTGTCCAGCTCCCAGTCGAGCGGACACAGGGATCTGTGGGTTTCCCTTGAGGTACCCGGAGGGCTCTCACACTTGCCAGTGTGCCCAGTGTCGAGCCTCAGGGTGACAGTCTAGGCAGTGCAGGGCAGTCAGGTTCATCTGGAGTGGACAAGGCATTTGGGGGTCTTGGGGAATGGTGGCAAGACCCCTGATGCTCCAACTGACTTTCTTGTGCGAGTGCTTCCTCTTGGGATTCGAGGCAAGTGCCAGGAAAAGTTTCTCGATGGAGCAGGGAAATGGACCCTCATCTGTAGCTGAGCAGGGGGCAAACAGGGCTCCTCTTGAGTCGCGGTGGGACCCTCTGGGTTCCTCTCGAGTGGGGACGTGTGGTGCAGGAATTTCTTGGGTCACAGCAAGAGTGTGAAGGAGCCAATCAAGGTCCAAGATGTATGGGGTGATTTTCCCCAAGACCCCGCAGTGGACAAGGGCTTCACCCTGCCTGCAAGGGAGAAGATTCTGTTTTTTCTCGAGTTGGGGCGGGAACCACTCGAGTTACGACGGGGACCCCTGGTAACGGCCCCTGTGCCCTGAGGAGAAGCCAGTCTCCGTGCCAGTTGCAATGCACCTCTTGGGATTCTTCCCCAGTCGTCGCCGGGTCCTCAGTACTCGTCTGGTGCTGAGGCCAGAGTCTTAGATTTCCTCGCCCGTGATGACATAGGTCTTGCAGTTCCCCCTGGAGCCCCCACAGGGAAGTAAGGCCTCATCTCCACTGCAGACGTTCACAGCCGCTTGCTTTGCCAGCTGCAGCAGCAGTTTCAGGCTCCTCATTGAGCACACACAGGAATCTGTGGCTTGCCTTCAGGGAACCCAGGGCTGTCACACGTGCCAGTGTGTCGGACGTTGAGCCTCGGGATGACAGTCGAGGCAGTGCAGGGCAGTCAGGTTCATCTGGAGTGGTCGAGGCTTTTGAGTGTCTTTGGGAATGGTGCCCCGACCCCTGATACTCCTCCCGACTCTCCTGGTGCAAGTGCCTCCTCTTGGGATGCAAGGGGAGCGCTGTGAACCCTTTCCCTATGGAGCAGGGAAAGGGACCCTCATCTGTAGCTGAGCAGGGGCAAACAGGGCTCCTCTTGAGTTGTGGTGGGACCCTCTGGGTTCCTCTCGAGTGGGGACGTGTGGTGCAGGAACTTCTTGGGTCACAGCAAGAGTGTGAAGGAGCCGATCAAGGTCCAAGACGTATGGGGTGATTTCCCCCAAGACCCCACAGTGGACAAGGGCTTCACCCTGCCTGCAAGGGAGAAGATTCTGGTTTTTCTCGAGTTGGGGCGAGAATCACTCGAGTTTTGACGGGGACCCCTGGTAACCGCCCCTGTGCCCTGAGGAGAAGCCAGTCTCCATGCCAGTTGCAATGAACCTCTTGGGATTCCTCCCCAGTCTTGGCTGTGTCCTCAGTTTTTGTCTTGTTCTGAGGCCGTAGCTGGAGCTTTCCTGGCCTATGCTGGCATAGGTCTTCGGGTTCCCGCGGAGCACCTACAGGGGAGTCAGGCCTCTTGTCACCTGGACACGTGCATGGCCGCTTGCCTGACCAGCTGCAGCAGCAGTGTCATGCTCCATGTCGAGCGAACACAGGGATCTGTGGCTTGCCCTCGAGGTACCAAAGGGCTCTCACACGTGCCAGTGTGTCGGGTGTTGAGCCTCGGGGTGACAGTCGAGGCGGTGCAGAGCAGTCAGGTTCATCTGATGTGGACAAGGCATTTGGGGGTTTTGGGGAATGGTGGCCCGACCCCTGGTGCTCCTCCCGACTTTCCTGGTGTGAGCACCTCTTCTTGGGATGCGAGGGGAGCTGAGGGAAACCTTTCCCTAAGGAGCAGGAAAAGGGACCATCATCTGGAGCTTAGCAGGGGCAAACGGGGCTCATCTTTGGTGTCAGTGGGTCCCTCGGGGTTCCTCTCAAGTGGAGACAAGTGGGCCAGCGAACTTCTTGGGTCACAGCAAGGGGGTTAAGGAGCCTTTTGAGGTCCAAGAGGAAAGGGATGATTTCCCTGAGATGCTGCAGCAGACAAGGGTCTAACCCCGCATGCAGGGGAGAAGCTTCATATTTTCTCTAGGTGAGGCGGGGTCCTCTTGAGTTACGACAGGGACTCCAGGGACCCGCCCCTGCGGCCTCAGGAGACGCCAGTAAGTGTGCCAATTGCCAGGCTCCTTTGAGCATTCCTCCAGAGTCGTTGCAGGGTCCTCAGTCTTCGTGTGGCCCCGAGGTCTCCCTTCGAGGCAAAGGATGGTGGGGGGCTTCCTGCTGCCCCCTGGGGGCCGAGGTCTCCCCCGAGGCAAAGCATGGCGTGAAGCTGCCTGCCACCCCCCCGGGGGGCGAGGTCTTCCAAAAGAAAACCCCTACAGCCAATAAAGATTAACCAATTGGTAAATACCAGGAACACCCCTGCAGCCAATCTGCCCTTGCCAACTCACTGTCTTTGTTCTAAACCGATAAATACTGCTGTAATTTTGGGCTCAGTGGTCTTGTTCAACTCCACTACGTTGGATGTGTTGGTGCCCTACCTTGAGCTAGACATAAAACCCGTCATGCTTTTGCATTTCCGTGGACATCTTATTCTCTCAGATTTGTGGACTCGGACTCTGGGCATAACAATAGTAGTCTCTTATGATCCTTTGTATTTCTGTGTTGTCTGTTGTGATCTCTGCATTTTCTTTTTTAATTTTACTGATTTGATTTTTCTCCCTTTGTTTCTTGATGAGTCTGGCTGATGGTTTGTCAATGTTACTTTTCCTTTCAGAGAATCAGCTGTTGGTTTTGTAGATTTTTGCTATGGTCTCTTTTGTTCCTTTTGTATTTATTTTCCCCTAATTTTTAAGATTTCTTTCCTCCACTAACCCTGGGGTTTTCCATTTCTTCCTTTTCTAGTTGCTTTAGGTTTAGAGTTAGGTTATTTATTTGACTTTTTTCTTGTTTCTTGAGGTATGCCTGTATTGCTATGAACTTTCCCCTTAGCACTGCTCTTATGGTGTCCCCCAGGTTTTGGGTTGTTGTGTTTTCATTTTCATTCGTTTCTATGCATATTTTGATTTCATTTTTGATTTCTTCTGTTTTTTGTTGGTTATTCAGCAGTGTTTTTTTCAGCCTCCTTATGTTGGAATTTTTAATAGTTTTTCCCTGTAATTGAGATCTAATCTTACTGCATTATGGTCAGAAAAGATGCTGGGAATGATTTGAGTTTTTGAATTTACCAAGGCTAGATTTATGTAACAGGATGTAATCTATCCTGAAGAAGGTTCAGTGAGCACTTGAGAAACTAGGTGAAATTCACTGTTTTGGGGTGATATGTCCTATAGATATCAATTAGGTTTAACTGGTCTATTGTATCATTTAAAGTTTGTGCTTCTTTGTTAATTTTATGTTTAGCTGATCTATC
This sequence comes from Nanger dama, assembly GCA_917880005.1. NCBI lineage: Eukaryota > Metazoa > Chordata > Mammalia > Artiodactyla > Bovidae > Nanger > Nanger dama. Next base: position 357,935 of record CAKJTW010000044.1, on the reverse strand, counting down.
TATATGTTTGAGTGGGGTATTAAAATCTCTCACTATTATTGTGCTATTGCTAATTTTCACTTTCATACTTGGTAGCATTTGTCTTTCATATTGTGATGCTCCTATGTTGAATGCATATGTATTTATAATTGTTATATATTCTTCTTGGATTGATCCTTTGATTATTATGTAGTGTCCTTCTTTGTCTCTTTTCACAGCCTTTGTTTTAAAGACTATTTTATCTGATATGAGTATTGCTACTCCTGCTTTATTTTGGTCTCTATTTGTGGGTAATATCTTTTTCCAGTCCTTCACTTTCAGTCTGTATGTGTGCGTCCCTTGTTTTGAGGTGGGTCTCTTGTAGGCAGCATATATAGTGGTCTTGTTTTGTGTCCATTCAGTCAGTCTTTGTCTTTTGGTTGGGGCATTCTACCCATTTACGCTTAAGGTAATTATGATAAGTATGATCCAGTTGCCATTTACTTTATTGTTTTGGGTTCTGATTTATATGCTCTTTTTATGTTTCCTATCTAGAGAATCTCCTTTGGCATTTGTTGGAGAGCTGGTGTGGTGGTACTGAATTCTCTCAGCTTTTGCTTGTCTGGAAAGCTTTTGATTTCTCCTTCATATTTGAATGAGTTCCTTGCTGGGTACAGTAATCTCGGCTGTATGTTATTTTCTTTCATGACTTTATGTTTTGCCATTCCCTCCTGGCCTGAAGAGTATCTATTGAAAGATCAGCAGTTATCCTTATGGGAATCCCCTTGTCTGTTATTTGTTGTTTTTCCCTTGCTACTTTTAATGTTGATTTGTTCTTTGTGTTTTATCTTTGTTAATTTGATTAATATGTGTCTTGGGGTGTTTTTCCTTGGGTTTATCCTGTTTGAAACTCTCTGGGTTTCTTGTACTTGGGTGATTATTTCCTTACCCATTTTAGGGAAGGTTTTAACTATTATCTCCTCAAGTACTTTCTCATGATCTTTCTTTTTGTCTTCTCCTTCTGGGACTCCTATAATTCAAATGTCAGAGCGTTTCATATTGTTCTGGAGGTCTCTGAGATTGTCCTCATTTCTTTTAATTTATTTTTCTTTTTTTCCTCTCTGATTCATTTATTTCTACCATTCTATCTTCTACTTCAGTAATCCTATCTTCTCCCTCCCTTATTCTACTATTTATTGCCTCCAGAGTGTTTTTGATCTTATTTATTGCATTATTAATTATATATTGACTCTTTTAATTTCTTCTAGGTCCTATTTAAACCTTTCTTGCATCTTGTTAGTCCTTGTCTCCAGGCTATTTATTTGTGATTCCATTTTTATTTCAAGATTTTGGATCAGTTTCACTATCATTATTCAGAATACTTTATCAGGTAGATTCCCTATCTCTTCCTCTTTGGTTTGGTGGGCATTTTTCCTGTTCCTTTCCCTGCTGGGTATTCCTCTGTCTCTTGATCCTGTTTATATTGCTGCATTTGGGGTGGCCTTTCTGTATTCTGGCAGTTTATGGAGTTCTCTTCATTGTGGAGTTTCCTCACTGTTGGTGGGGTTGTATCAGTGGCTTGTCAAGGTTTATTGGTTAGGGAAGCTTGTGTCATTGTTTCGGTTGGTGGAGCTGGATTTCTTCTCTGTGGAGTGCAATGAAGTGTGCAGTAATGAGTTATGAGATGTCAATGATTTTGGAGTAATTTTGGGCAGCCTGTATACTGAAGCTCAGGGCTGTGTTCCTGTGTTGCTGGAGAATTTGTGTGATATGTCTTGCTCTGGAACTTGTTGGCCCTTGCATGGTGCTTGGTTTCAGTGTAGGTGTGGAGACATTTGATGAGCTTCTATCAAGTAATATTCCCTGGATTCAGGAGTTCTCAGGATTTGGACTTAAGCCTCCTGCTTCTGGTTTACAGTCTTATTTTTACAGTAGTCTCAAGACTTCTCCTTCTATATAGCACCATTTATATAACATCTAGGTTAAAGATGAAATGTTTCTCCACAGTGAGGGAAACCCAGAGAGTTTCACCGAGTTACATGGAGAAGAGAAGAGGGAGGAGGGTGTTAGAGGTGACCCAATGAGATGAAGTGGAACCTAAAGAAGAGAGAGCAAGCTAGCCAGTAATCACTTCCTTATTTGCGCTCCACAGTCTGGAATGCTCAGAGATGTTCATGTAGTTATACAGAGAAGAGAAGAGGGAGGAAGGAAACGGGTGGCCAGGAGGATAAGAGGGGGAAATGAAATGTAGAGAGACATGTTTAGCCAGTAATCAGCTCCTTAAGTGTTCTCCACTGTATAGAACACACAGAGATTCACAGAGTTGGGTATAGAAGAGAAGGGGAAGGGAGGAGAGAGAGGAGACCTGACGGAGAAAAAGGAGAGTCCAAAGAGAAGAGTCAAGCCAGTAATCTCGCTCTCAAATAAGAATGGGTACTGAAGATTGGGGAAGAAGAAGAAGGCACAATAAGTGACATATGTCACGATATAAAACAATTGTCACAATAAGTGACTTATGTCGCGATAAGTGACTTATATCACGATATAAAACACTTATCACGATAAGTGACTTATGTCACGGTAAGTGACTTATGTCGTGATATAAAACACTTGTCACAATAAAACTTATGTCACGATATGAAACACTTGTCAAGATAAGTGACTTATGTCATGATATAAAACATGACATAAGTCACATATCATGACATAAGTCACTTATCATAACATATCATGGCAAGTGTTTTATATCATGACAAGTGTTTGTTTTTTATTCTTATTACTAAAATTATGGGTTTGTGCATATGGTCAGAATAAGCATTATTCTTATTATTAAAATTATTGTTTTATTAAAAAATTAATTTGCTTTAAAAATTGGATCATTTTTTTGGAAAAGTAATTGTAGGTTATAAAAATGAAAATTAAAGGAGTAATGGAGGAATTAAAATTTTTTTAAGTTAAAAAAGAGAAGAAAAATAAAAGAAAAAAAGAATGATCATAAAAATAGTAAAGATATATCTAGAACATTCTCTGGTGGTGTTGTGGGCACTGTGGGGTCAGTTCACTTTTGGATAGTTCCTTGGTCTGGCTTATATTTCTCGATCTATCGGCCCCTTCCTATGTAGTCTGTACTAACAATAGGGTTTGAATCTATTGCACCTGTCACTTCCAAGGCGGTTCCCTGTGTTTTAGCTTCTTCCATTTGCTGGTCTCTTCAGTGTCTGATTTTTGCCCTGACACAAGGGTTGTGGTCTTGGACACTTTTTTTAGGCTCACTTGTTCAGTCGCACTGTGGGAGGGAGGGACACTGTAAAAAATAACCATGGCGTCTGCTCGCAGTGTCTCAGCCACACTGGGCCTGTCCCTGCTCACAGCGCACACAGCTCAGGCTCTAGGTTGCCCCACCAGGAACTGTCTGAGGCCGGCCCTAGTCCTCAGATATGCAGACTCCATTGGGCCTCCGTTTTGTGCCCTTCCCAGGTCCAAGTAGCTCAGGTGTTTGGCAAGCACTGTTGCTGTGACTTATCACCTCTCCCATCCCTTTTGCTCAGTTTTCTGTGTGTACAACAGGTGCACATTTATGAGTGTACATCAAGCAGATGATGACTGTTCAGAACCCCAAGAAATCTTAATTAGCAAAGAAGTCTGCTAGCAGATTGGCAGATAATGTCTCTCTTCATCTTCTATTGTCCCCTTCTGGCCCTTCTGGCTCTGACTGCTTGTCACTGGAGGGTGATGGTCTGCAGCCGACTAATTCTGTTCCATCCTTTGTTCTGTGAGCTGTCCTGGCAGTGTTAGAGCTTTTCACGTGGCAGCTATCCCACAGTCTAGTTTTCTAGCCCAAGTTAGTTCACTCTGGTTACCCTTGGGGCATTCAGGCCCAATGCTTAAGAAGAAATGCTGCCCGTGCCTCCCTGCCCAGCCCCCACTAGCTAGTGGCAGATGCAGGTGCCCGTGCTACTTCTCCACTGGGGAAGTTACCGCTGGGCTCGTAATCTGTGGTTTTAATTATTTATTTATTTTTCCTCCCTGTTATGTTGCCCTCTGTGCTTCCAAGGCTCACCACAGACTCAGCAGCCAGAGTGTTTCTTGGTGTTTGGAAATCTATCTCTTTTTAAGACTCCCTTCCCAGGACAGAGCTCCCTCCCTACCTCTTTTGTTTCACTTTTTGTCTTTTATATTTTTTCCTACCTGTTTTCGAAGACAATGAGCTGCTTTTCTGTGTGCCTGATGTCATCTGCTGACATTCCGAAGTTGTTTTGTGGAATTTACTCAGCATTAAAATGTTCTTTTGATGAATTTGTGGGGAGAAAGTGTCTCCTGTCCTATTCTTCTGCCATTTTAGGACCATCCAGATCAGAACCTCTCCTGTTGCCTCAGGGTGGTCTAGTTTCCTTTTAAATTGCGATGCATTGTATGGAATTGCTCTCAAGTCACTGCAAGGGAAAGGCCTCATCTTGCATTGAGTTGGAATCTAGTGTTACTTCTCAAGTTGCAGCCTGAACCTTCAGCTTCCTCTTGAGTTGCAACGGGGACCTCAGGGTACCTCTCATCTTACCTGAGTTTAATCAAGACTCCTTCCGAGGTGTGAGGGTTGGGCAGGATTGCTCTCAAGTCACTGAGAAGGAAATGGGCCTTATCACATTGAGTGGAAAATCCTGTGGTGTTTCTTGAGTTGCAGCAGGAAGCTTTGGGTTGCTTTCGAGTTTTGAGGGGTATCTCAGTGAGCCTCTCATTATTGCCTCAGGGATGTCAAGCCTCCTTTCAAGTTGTGAGGGCCACCTAAGGATTCCTCACCAGTCACCTAGGGGTTATAAGAGCTGATTTTGGATGAGGCAGGATTCAGTGTTCTTTTCCAGTTGTGACAGGGATCTTGGGGTTCCTATTGAGTTTCAACAGGGAGTTAGCCCTCGCCACATGCTGAAGTATGGAACTTGATTTCCTACCGAGCAAAAGGTGTGTCAGGCCACCTGTCGAATTGAGGTGGGGATGTGGGTCTTTTTATAGAGGTACATCAGGGGAGTCAGACTTCCATTGGGGTGGTGAAGGCATACTTGTGGTTCCATTCTAGTCAATGTAGGGGAGTCAGGCCTTATCTCGAATTGAGGACGTACTCACTGTCCTTTCAACTTGCAGAATGAATTCTCGGGCTTCCACTAAGATTTCAATAGGTGAGACAAGCCTTCTCTTCAGATATGAGGGAACAATGGGATTCTTCTCAAGATGAAGCCAAGGAATCGGCCCTCAGGTGAGATGAGGCAGTGAACATGGGGCTCTTCTTCATTTGTTGTGGGAAAGTGAGGTGGCAAAAATATTGTGGATAGCCTCTTGAGTGGCTAAAAGAATCGAGCCTCCTTTCCAGTTTCGAGAGGGAACATGGAGTTGCTCTTGAGGCACTGCAGGGGAAAAGGTCCTAATCTTGCTTACAGGCGGGAATCTCATGGTTTCTCGAGTTGCCACCAGAAGTTTGGGGTGCCTCTCCAGCTGAAACAGATACCTCAGGGGAGCCTCTTGTGATGCCTCAGGGAAGTCAAGTCTCTTTTCAAGTTGCAAGGAGGAGCAGAGGGTTGCTCCTGACTTGCTGCAGGGGAATCAGGCCTCATCACGCATTCAGGGGAGAATCTCGTGATGTTTCTCAAGTTGTGGTGGGAAGCCACAACTGGGCTCCTCTCATTTTGATGTGGTCTTCTGGGAGCCTGGCATGCTGCCTCAGGCAAGTCAGGCCACCTTTCAGGTTCTGAAGGCCACTTCGGGATGCCTTTGAGTTGCTGAAGGGATATATGCTCTCATTTCAGGGTGGGGTGAGAGTCAGGCTTGCTCTCCAGTTGTGACTGGGATCTCGGGCTTCCTATTGAATTTCAAAAGGAAGTCAGGCCTCGGCTCGTGTTGAGACATGGAACTCCACTTTCCAATCAAACTGGAAAAAGGGGTGTCAGGCCTCCTGTTGAAATGACATGGGGAATTTTGGCTTTTGTAGAGGTGCAACAGGAGAGTCAGACCTCCCTTCGTGTTCTTAGGGGATACTCAGGGTTCCGTTTGGGTCTTCTCAGGGGAATGAGGTATTATCTTGGATTGAGGGGAAAGTTGGAGTCCTTTTGACTTGCAGTAGGAACCCCACAATTCCTCTGGGGTTCCAATAGGGAGGACAAGCTTCCACTTGAGGTGTTAGCGGAATGTTGGGATTCCTCTGAGTTGAAGCAGGAGAATCGGTGCTAATCTTGAGATAAGGTTGGGAAAACGGGGCTCTTTCCAAGTTGTGGCGTGAAACTCATGGTTCCTCTCAAGTGGTGATGGGAATCTCGGGGAACCTCTTGAATTGTGTAAAGGGATGCGAGCCTCTTTTCGCGTTTCAAAAGGGAATAGTGGATTGCTCTTGAGGCGCTGCACTGGAATAGGGCCTTATCTCGTATTTGCAGTGGTGGTAGTGTTAGGGGATCTTGTTTTTCTCAACTTCCAGTGGGGAGACTGGGGTTCTTCTAGATTTCTGAAGATGAACCTAGGGAACCTCGCGTGTTTCCTCAAGGAAGTCAAGTTTCCTTTCGAGTTGCAAGGCGGTGTGTGGCATTGCTCTCGAGTCACTGCAGGGGCAATTGGCCTTATTTTTCACTGAGGGATCTATCTCATGGTGTTTCTCAAGTTGCAGCCTAAAGCTTTAGTTTCCTCTCGAGTTGTGACGGAGAACTCAGGGAATCTTTCATGTTGCCTCAGGGTAGTCTAGACTCCTTTTGAGTTGCAATGTGGTGTGCGGAATTGCTCTTGAATGACTGCAGGAGAAAAGGCCTCATCTCAAGTTGGGTTAGAATCTCATGGTTTTTCTCAAGTTGTGACCTGAATCTTCACACTCCTCTCGAGTTGTGACAGGGACCTCAGGGGAGCTCTCATGTTGCCTGAGATTAGTCATGGCTCCTTTCGAGGTATGAGGGTTAGACAGGATTGCTCTCAAGTAACTGAGAAGGGAAATGGGCCTTATCCTCATTTAGGGGAAATCTCTAGTGTGCCGCAGCAGACAAGGGCCTCACCCCGCCTGCAGAAGAGAAGCTTCTGGTTTTTCTCGAGTTGCGGCGGGGACCCCAGGGGCCCACCCCTGTGGCCTCAGGAGAGGCCAGTCTCCGTGCGAGTTGTGAGGTGCCTCTGGGGATTCCTCCTCTGTCATCGCCGGGTCTTCAGTCCTCGTCTGGTGCTGAGTCCGGAGCCTTAACTTTCCTCGCCCATGCTGACATAGGTCTTGGGGTTCCCATGGATCTCCCACAGGGGATTCAGGCCTCGTCTCGCCTGAGACATGCACTGCCACTTTCCTCTCCAGCTGCAGCAGCAGTGGGGAGGAGACGATCAAACACAGGAATCTGTGGTTTGCCCTCGAGGTCCCCCAGGGCTGTCACACGTGCTAGTGTGTCGGGAGTCAAGAATCGGGGTGACAGTCGAGGCACTGCAGGGCAGTCAGGTTCATCTGGAGTGGACGAGGCATTTGGGGATCTTGAGGAATGGTGGCCCGACCACTGAGGCTCCTCCCGACTCTCCTAGAGGGAGCGCCTCCTCTTGGGATGCGAGTGGAGCTCCGGAAACCCTTTCCCAATGGAGCAGGGAAACAGCTCTTCATCTGGAGTTAAGCAGGGGAAAATGGGGCTCCTCTTGAGTCACATGGGACCCTCGGGGTTCCTCTCAAGTAGGGACAGGTGGGGTGGGGAACTTCTTGGGTCACAGTAAGGGTGTGAAGGAGCCTTTCAAGGTCCAAGAGGGAAGGAGTGATTTCCCCAGTGATGCCGCAGCAGACAAGGGCCTCACCCTGCCTGCATGGCAGAAGTTTCTGGTTGTTCTCGAGTTGCAGCGGGGTCCTCTCGAGGTACGACAGCACTCCAGGGACCCGCCCCTGTGGAATCAGGAAAGGCCAGTCTCCATGCGAGTTGCGAGGTGCCTCTGGGGATTCCTCCCCAGTCGTTGCCAGGTCATCAGTCGTCGTCAGTCGTTGTCTGGGGCTGAGGCCAGAGCCTGAGCTTTCCTCGCCCGGGCTGACATAGTTCTTGCGGTTCCCCTGGTGGCCCCACAGAGGGGTCAGGCCTCTTCTCTCTGGAGTCATGCACGGCTGCTTTCCTCCCCAGTGGATGCATCAGTGTCCGGCTCCCCGTCGAGCGGACACAGGGATCTGTGGCTTGCCCTCGAGGTACCTCAAGGCTGTCACACATGCCAGTGTGTCCGGTGTTGAGCCTCGGGGTCATTGTCGAGGCACTGTAGGGCAGTTAGGTTCATTTGGAGTGTACAAGACATTTAGAGATCTTGGGGAATTGTGGCCTGACCCCTAAGGCTCATCCCGACTCTCCTGTTGCGAGCGCCTCCTACTGGGATGTGAGGGAAGCGCCGGGAACCCTTTCCCGATGGAGCAGGGAAAGACCCTACATCTGGACCTGAGCAGGGGAAAACGGGGCTTCTCTTGAAACAGGGCGGGAGCCTCGGGTTCCTCTCGAGTGGCACTCGTGGAGCAGGGAAATTCTTGGGTCACAGCAAGGGTGTGAAGGAGCCTTTAGAGGTCCAAGATGGAAGGGGGGATTTCCCAAGAGATACCGCAGAGGAAAAGGGCCTCAAACTGCCTGCAGGGGAGAAGCTTCTGGTTTTCATTGAGTTTCAGAGGGGTCCTCTCGAGTTACGATGGGGACCCCAGAAACCCACCCCTGTGGCCTCAGGAGAGGTCAGTCTCCATGCCAGTTGCCAGGCGCCTGTGGGGATTCCTCCCCAGTCATCGCTGGGTCCTCAGTCCTCCTCTGGTGTTGAGGCCAGAGCCTGAGCTTTCCTCGCCTGTGCTGCATAGGTCTTGTGGTTCTCCTGGAGCCCCCACAGGAGAGTCAGCCCTTGTGTCTCTTGGAGGCGACACAGCTGCGTGCCTCCCCAGCTGCAGCAGCAGTGTCAGGAACCCCATCGAGCAGACACAGGGATCTGTGGCTTGCCCTCGAAGTACCCCAGGGCTGTCACACGTGCCAGTGTGTTGGGCATTGAGCCTCGGGCTGACAGTCGAGGCAGTGCAGGGCAGTCAGGTTCATCTGGAGTGGAAGAGGCATTTTGGGGTCTTGGGGAATGGTGGCCCAACCCCTCATTCTCCTCCCAACTTTCCTGGTGTGAGCGCCTCCACGTGGGATGTGAGGGGAGTGCCGGCAACCCTTTCTCGATGGAGCAGTTAAAGGGACCCTTCTCTGGAGCTGAGCATGTGGAAAGGAGGCTCCTCTTCAGTCGGGGCAGGACCCTCAGACTTCCTATCCAATGACAACAGGTGGGGCGGGGAACTTCTTGGGTCACATTAAGGGTGTGAAGGGGCCTTAGGAGGTCCACGAGGGCAGGGGTGATTTCCCTTGAGACGCCCCAGTGGACAAGGGTCTCACCCCGCCTGCAGTGGAGAAGCTTCTGGTTTTACTCGAGTTGCAGTGGGGTCCTATCGAGTAAAGATGGGCAACCCAGGGACCCGCCCCTGTGGCCTCTGTTGTGGGCAGTCTCCGTGCCAGTAGCCAGGCGCCTCTGGTGATTCCTCCCCAGTCGTCGCTGGGTCCTCAGTCCTCTTCTAGTGCTGAGGTCAGAGCCTGAGCTTTCCTTGCCCGTGCTGCCATAGGTCTTGGGGTTCCACTGGAGCCCCCACAGGGGAGTCAGGCCTCGTCTCATCTGGAGACTTGCATGGCCTCTTGCTTCCCCAGCTGCAACAGCAGTCTCAGGCTCCCCTTTGAGAGGACATAGGTATCTGTGGCTTTCCCTCGAGGTACCCCAGGTCTGGCACACGTGCCAAACATCAAGCCTTGGGATGACAGCTGAGGCAGTGCAGGGCCGTCAGGTTCATCTGGAATGGAGGAGGAATTTGCGAGTCTTGGGGAATGGTGGCCTGACCCCTGATGCTCCTCCCGACGCTCCTGGTGCGAGCCCCTCTGCTTGAGGTGCGAGGGGAGGACCAGGAACCCTTTCTCGATGGAGCAGGGAAAGGGACCCTCATCTGAAGCTGAGCAGGGGCAAATAAGGCTCCTCTTTAATCGTGATGTAAGCCTTGGGATTCCTCTCGAGTTGTTCTTCTCGAGTTGCAGCAGGGTCCTCTCTAGTTACGTCGGAGACCACAGGGACCCGAACCTGTGGCCTGAGATGCCAGTCTCCGTGCCAGTTGCCAGATGCCTCAGGGGATACCTCCTCAGTCGTCGCCCAGTCCGCAGTCCTCGTCTGGTGATGAGAACAGAACGTGAGCTTTCCTCACCCGTGCTGACCTAGGTCCTGGGGTTTCCCTGTATCCCCCACACAGGAGTCAGGCCTCATCTCGCTTGGAGACGTGCACGGCCGCTTGCCTCCCCAGCTCTAGCAGCATTGCCACGCTCCCAATCCTGTGGCCACAGGGATATGAGGCTTTCCCTCGAGGTACACCAGGGCTGTCACACGTGCCAGTGTGTCGGGCATTGAGATGCGGGGTGACAGTCAAGGCAGCGCAGGGCCATCAGGTTCATCTGTAATGGATGAGGTATTTGGGGGTCTTGGGGAATGGTGGCCCGACCCCTGATGCTCCTCCTGACCATCCTGGTGGGAACGCCTCCTCCTGGGATGCGAGGGGAGGGCCAGGAACCCAATTCTGATGGAGCAGGGAAAGGGACCTTCATCTGGAGCTGAGCAGGTGCAAACGGGGCTATCTTGAGTCGTGATGAGACGCTCGGGGTTCCTCTCAAGTGGGGAAGGGTTGGGCAGGGATCTTCTTGGGTCACAGCAAGGGTGTGAAGGAGCCTTTCAAGGCCCAAGAGGGAAGGGGTGAGTTCTTCCAAGACAAGGCAGCGGACAAGAGACTCAGCCCACCTGCAGCAGAGAAGCTTCTGTTTTTTCTCGAGTTACGGCAGGGTCCTCTTGAGTTACGACAGGAACCCCAGGGAACCACCCCTGTGGCCTCAGGAGAGGCCAGTTTCCGTGCCAGTTGCCAGGAGCATCTGGCGCTTCCTCCTCAGTGGTCACCGGGTCCTCATTCCTCCACCGCTGCTGAGGCTGGAGCCTGAGCATTCCTTGCCCATGCTTACTTAAGTCTTGGGGTTCCCCTGAAGCCCCCACAGGGGAGTCAGGCCTCGTTTCGCCTGGAGACGTGCATGGCCGCTTCCCTCTCCAGCTGCAGCATCAATGTCAGGTTCCCCGTTGAGCAGACACAGGGATCTGTGGCTTGCCCTCGATGTACCCAGGGCTGTCACACGTACCACTGGGTCAGGCTTCGAGACTCGGGGTGACATTCGACGCAGTGCAGGGCAGTCAGGTTCATCTGGAGTGGACGAGACATTTGGGGGACTTCGGGAATTGTGGCCTGACCCCTGATGCTCCTCCCGACTCTCATGGTGCGAGTGGCTGTTCTTGGGATGCGAAGGGAGTGCAGGGACCCCGTTCCCGACGAGCAGGGAAAGGGACAAACATCTGGAGCTGAGCAGGGGCAAATGGGGCTCCTCTTGAGTTGCAGTAGGACCATCGGGGTTCCTCTCAAATGGGGACTGATGGGGCGGGAACTTCTTGGGTCACATTAAGAATGTGAAGGAGCCTTTCGAGGTCAAAGATGTAAGGGGTGATTTCCCCTGAGACGCCGCAGTGGACAAGGGCCTCACCTCGCTTGCAAGGGAGAAGCTTCTGGTTTTCTCGAGTTGTGGCCGGGTTTCTCGAGTTACGATGGGGAGCCCATGGACCCGCCCCCTGTGGCCTCAGGAGAGGCCAGTCTCTGTGCCAGTTGCCATGCGCCTCTGGGGATTCCTCCTCAGTCATCGCCAGGTCCTCAGTCGTCTTCTGGTGCTGAGGCCGGTGCCTGAGGTTTCCATGCCTATGCTGACATAAATCTTGGGGTTCCCATTGAAAGGGTAACAGGCAGGAAGGCCAGTGGTCTCCAAACGGAGGAAATAGCCTGCAAGTGTCAGACATTTTATCTCCCTTAAGCGGCAGGAGGAAACAAACTAGCGATACCCTTTTCCTTCTCTATACAAATTTAAAAGGAGGTTTCTCTTAAAATTCTGTGTTGCTGTAATGACACCTAGTTTCGCATAAAGTTAACCATTGCCTTTTTCTTATGGAAATGCTTATCTTAAGCTATGCTAATATAATATGTATTTACCCCAAGCTCTGTCTTCAAGTCGGTTCCGCCTTTTGGGCTCAGACCTACTTCATAAACCAATATGTTATACTCCAATATTGTTCTTCTAATCTATGTAAATGAAACTATTTGTATGGTGATCTGCCCTTCTTCAAGATTCAAGTTAATCATTTTATGGCTCAAGATAAACCATTTGGAGCCAAGGTTATCCCAAAATACATCTTATGGGTGAGGGGCCTGGTGCCATTCTATGTTTTTAGACAATCCTTTCTCTTAGTAACAAACTGATGGTGACTATATAACATCCAGCTAAAGACTAGCAAGGGGGTACTCTTTCTACCCCCTTCTGATGCCTATGTCAGAAGCTTTCTCTATCTCCTTTATACTTTAATAAAACTTTGTTACACAAAAGCTCTGAGCGATCCAGCCTCGTCTCTGGCCCCGGGTTGAATTCTTCTTCTCCAGGGGCCAATAATCCTGGTGTCGTGATTCAACAACAACCTTTCATCTTGGGGCTCATCCGGGATCCTTCAGGACAAGGTAAGGATGCTTAGAGCTCTAGTTCTTTGTTCTTTTAGCGAACACGTTTTTCTGCTGTGCTTTACTAAGTGTACGGTGTGCTTGTGTGAATGAGTGACATGCCCTGCGCGAAGCCAGTGAGGAGCCCTGCTCTGCGTTTCCATGGTGATCTCTTGTGGCTTATGGCAGAAACCTGTTGGGGGTTTCTACGAAACTGCCAATGCCAAGAGGCACCCAAGGTCTCCTTTGGGAACCAACCAGAAATGGGCAAAGCGTGTGGACCGAACTCTCCTTTCTCGGTCAAACTTTTCGGTCTCTTTGACCATTTCATAACTCCTTGAGAATTAGAAGTACTAATCTAATCTATCGGGTCATACACTTTCAAGGGACTTGTGATCTATACCGTTACTGTGTACTGTTTGGATTGCTAGTCAAGAAAGCGCCTAGCCTCGCTAGGAATTGAAAGTTTGGAAGCTAGATGGAGCTTTAGCCCCAAGAACATCTCTGAGGTTAAAGGTTACTCAGATTGGGATTGCAATTTTTTTCCCCCTTTGGTAACACTGGCTCTTAGTGGACCAGAGGAGGCTGTCATACTGGTGTGGTGATGCTTGAAAAGAACATCCCAGCTTTATGTTCATATCGGTCTTACTGTGGTCAGGAATATACTCAGGGTCGTGCACAGGCACTCAGGTGACAAATGTTTCCCCCAGTGGTCTTAGCTTGGGAGACATTCCGGAAGGTAACTTTGATTGCACCCGGGTGGCATCAGAGACAAGCAAGGTTAAAGGTGAAGAGCTGGACGTCAGGTAGAGATGCTATCAGGTCTATCCCTGGTACATCCCCACCCTGTCTCAGTGGTAGAACTGAGAGGGTCGAGATGGCTCCTGCGTCTGTAAGGGACAGACTAAGTCCGACCAGGAAGGAAAAGCTTTTGGTGTAAAGTCTGTCTACACCCCCATCTAGAGCAGGGAGGGATGCTTCTGGTAGAAAAATGGCGCTCGTCGCTTTTTTTCTATCTTACAGATGGGAGCTAACAATTCCAGCCTCACTCCTTTGAACTGTATCCTGAAAAACTGGGATAGGTTCGATCCCCAGGGCTTAAAGAAGACACACCTGGTCTTCCTATGTGATACTGCATGGCCACAGTATCCATTGGAGGATGGCGAACTGTGGCCGGTTGGAGGGTCTCTTAAGTATAATACTCTTACAATTAGACCGGTTCTGTAAGGAACAAGGGAAATGGGTAGAAGTAGCATATGTGTTGCCCTTTTTCTCTCTGCAAAATATGCCAGACTTATGTCCTAAGGGTATAGATTTGGGCGTGAAACCTTCAGCTCCCTCCTGTTCTCCTACTTTGCCCCCATACCTGGGGCTCCAAGCTGAGCTAACTGAAAGCCAGAGAACCCCCTCAGAACGACAGCTTTGGTCTCAGTGGAAATCCAAACTGAGATTCAAACTGCTTTGGTCTCAATGGAAACCCAAACTGAGATTCAAACCATTTTGGTCTCAATGGAAATCCAAACTGAGATTCAAACTGCCCACGTGGAGGCCCAAACAACTGTCTCAGTACGACCTCAGACTACTCTGGTTTCAGTAGAAACTCAGACCATCGAAGTTAGAGATGAGATGGAGGACAGGAGACAAAGAGAAAACAGGTTTCTCCCATCTATCCCTGGGATCATATGCGCAGAACAGCCAGAGAGACTGAGGAACAGCCACACAAGCTGTTGCCTCTTTATGAAACACCCACTGGGAGAAATAATCAGTCCATGAGAGTTAGTAAGCCTTTTTCTTATCAAGAAATACAAAGAATCAAGGAGCATCTGGGAGACTATTTAGAGGACCTAGAAAAATATATTAGAGCTTTTAAAGGTGTTACTCTGCTTTATGACCTTACTTGGAAGGATGTGATGTGTATCTTGGGACAAACGCTGACTCATGACTCAAAGACTCGAGTTTTGGGGAAAGTGGTTGCTTATGGAGATGAATGGCTTGGTAATGAATCAGTAGGGAAGCAGGAGGACGAGACAGCGGCCCTCCCCACTGGGAATCAGGCCGTCCCAACTACAGAACCAGACTAGGACTACAACACAGCTAAAGGAAAATGGGATCAGAGTCATTTTGTCAAATGTATTCTTGAAGGACTCAGGCAGGCGCGTTCTAAGCCTTTTAACTATAGCAAATTGGCAGACATAGAACAGGAGGAGAAGGAAGCTCCTGGTAAATTCCTAGATAGACTAAGAGAAGCTCTTCGCAGATTCTCTGAGATTGATCCCGAAAGTGAAGAAGGAAAAGTGATCTTGAAAGACAGATTTATCACTCAGTCAGCTCCAGATATCCGCCATAAGCTATAAAAATGGGCGTATGGACCAAATCAGTCTTTAGATACTCTGTTACAACTGGCTCAGACGGTCTATTAGGATAGGGAATATGAGGAAAAGATAGAGAGGCAAAGAAAGACAAAGGAAAAGGCAGAAGCCTTCACGATGGCTATGAAGAAAAATGCCCAGAGGGACCCAGGTGAAAAGGGATGGGCTTGCTATTCCTGTGGAAAGGAGGGGCACCTCAAGTGAGATTGCCCTCAGGCATCTAAGCCGCTCCCAGCTCCATGTCCAGTCTGCAAAGGACCACACTGGAAGAGAGACTGCCCTCAGAGGTGTAGGTCTCCTGGGTCGGACTAACAAGACAATCAGGACTGAAGGTGCCCGGGGGTCCCCACACAAGCTCCTGTCCTAATTACACCTGAGGAACCCTGGGTATTAATAATTGTGGGGGGCCAATCCGTCAATTTCCTTTTAGATACTGGGGCAACTTACTCTGTGCTTACTGAAGCACCTGGCCCACTTTCTTCCTGATCCGCTTCTGTAATGGGACTGTCTGGACGAGCCAAAAGGTATTATTTCAGTTATTCTTTATCTTGCAACTGGGATTCTGTGCTATTTTCACATGAGTTTCTGATCGTGCCAGAATCTCCCTCACCCCTTTTGGGGAGGGACATATGAGCAAGGTCCATGCCTCTGTTTTTATGAACATGGAGCCCTCCCTTTCTCTCCCTCTAGTTGAACAAAATGTAAATCCTAGAGTATGGGCTGATGGAAAATATGTGGGACGAGCGCAAAATGCTATTCCTGTAGTTGTCAAGCTCAAAGACCCACACTTATTTCCACATAAGAAACAGTATCCTCAGAAACCTGAGGTTAAGGAAGGGTTAAAACCCATCATTGAAAATTTAAAGGAACAGGGATTATTAATTCCCTGTAACAGTCCTTGCAACACTCCTATTTTGGGTATAAAGAAATCAAATGGTAAATGGAGACTAGTTCAAGATTCACGTATAATAAATGAGGCTGTAATTCCTTTACACCCCGTGGTGCCTAATCCTTATACTCTATTGTCTGAAATTCCTGATCAAGCCAAATATTTCTCAGTAATTGATTTAAAAGATGCCTTCTATTCAGTGCCTTTGGTGGAGGAAAGTCAATTTCTCTTTGCCTTTGAAGACCCTATGCAGCCAGCTTCTCAGTTAACTTGGACAGTTTTACCCCAGGGATTTTGTGAGAGTTTTCACTTATTTGGACAAAGTTTGTCACGAGATCTACAAAACTTTAATAGCTCTGAAGCGGTGGTGTTACAATATGTAGATGATATTTTGCTCTGTGCTGAGACAGAGGAAGCTTGTTCATGAGCCTCAGAAGATTTCTTAAACTTTCTGGCAGGCTGTGATTACAAGGCATCAAGAAAAAGGCTCAGCTTTGTCAACAATCAGTTAGATATCTGGGTCTAATCATATCAGAAGGGACTAGAGCCATAGGCCCTGAGAGAATTAATCCTATACTAAACCATCCCCTACCTATGACTTTAAGACAATTGAGAGGATTTTTGGGAATCACAGGTTACTGTTGCATTTGGATATGGGGAACTTGCCTGGTCTTTATATAAACTTATAGCTGAAACTCAGCAGGCCCAAACTGACAAACTGGTTTGGTCTCCAGAAACTCAAAAGGCTTTTAAGGTTCTTCAGACTGCTCTTCTGCAAGCTCCTGCTCTGAGCTTGCCCATAGGGTCAGAATTTAATTTGTTTGTCCCTGAAAGGAAAGGCATGGCCTTGGGAGTTTTGACACAACCCCGAGGGCCTCACCAGCAACCTATTACTTATCTAAGCAGAGAATTAGATGTAGTTTCACGGGGGTGGCCCCACTGCCTAAGAGAAATTGGGGCAGTGGCTTTATGAGCACCTGAAGCTTCAAAAATAATCAATGGACGAAATCTTACTGTACTGACTTCTCATGATGTGAGTGGAATCTTAAATTCTAAGGTTAATATTTGGATGACAGACAGTAGGCTTCTTAAATATCAGTCATTGTTGTTAGAAGGACCAGTAACTAAGCTTAAAGTTTGTGAAAATTTAAATCCTGCCACTTTCCTTCCTGTAAAGGAAAATGAAACACCTGATCATGATTGTTCTCAATTCCTCACTTTAAACTATGCAGCTCGGGAAGATCTAATGGATACCCCATTGGACAATCCCGACCTAGAAATATTTATAGATGGCAGTTCTTTTGTTCAGGATGGAAAGTGTAAAGAAGGTTATGGCCTGGTGACTGCTGAAGAGGTTTTGGAAGCAAAATCTCCCCCCAGGGAACCAGTGCTCAGTTAGCGGAGCTTCTGGCTCTGACCCGAGCTCTAGAGTTAAGCAAAGGACAGCGGGTAAATATCTACACGGATTCTAAGTATGCTTATTTGACTTTACATGCTCATGCTGCAATATGGAAAGAAAGAGAGTTTAAAACAGCAACAGGTGAACCTATTAAGCATTTCAGAGAGATCGAGAGACTTTTAAATGCTATATATTGTCCTAAAGAAGAAGCTGTTATGCATTGCAAAGGGCAAAGCAGGGGTGGGAATAAAGTAGCTGAAGGTAATCAGCTGGCTGACTGTCAAGCCAGAAAAGCGGCACTTTATGAAACCCCTTTACTGCAGATGCCTTTGATCTGGACAGGTCCTGTGGAACAGGAAAAACCACAATATACTGGGGAAGAATTAGAAAGATATGAAAAAAGAGGAGCACAGATTACTGATAAAGGATGGTTACAGTCTGAGGATGGACGATTAATAATTCCTGAAAATGCTCAATGGAAATTTCTTAAGGGTTTACATCAGAGTTTTCATTTGGGTGCAGAGAGTACTTACCAAATGGCTTCTCATTTGTTTGAAGGTAAAAATGTATTGAAAACTTTAAAAAATATTATCAAAAGGTGTGAGGTTTGTCAGAAAAATAACCCAAAGACTGAAAAGCTTGCAAAATCTGGATTACAAAGAAGTGGAAAGTATCCTGGAGAGGACTGGGAAATCGATTTTACTCATATGCCAAAAGCTAATGGATATTCTTGCTTACAATTTGGGTGGATACTTTGACTGGATGGATTGAGGCTTTTCCCTGTCGTAGTGAACAGGCTAAGGAGGTTATAAAGATTTTAATCCATGAAATTATCCCCAGGTTTGGGCTACCACGGATCCTTCAGAGTGACAATGACTCCGCCTTTAAAGCTGCTGTAACTCAGGGGGTGTCTAAAGCTCTAGGAATAGAATATCACTTACACTGTTCCTGGAGACCCCAATCCTCAGGGAAGGTTTAAATGGCTAATGACGTTATCAAAAGACATCTGTGCAAATTAACTCTAGAGACGCAGGACAACTGGATTAAAGTCCTACCTATAGCTTTAATGAGGGCTTGAACTGCCCCCAGAAAGGAGGGACTGTCCCCCTTTGAATGTATTTGTGGAAGGCCTTTCTTACACAGACATTGTTATAGACCCTGAAACCTTGGAATTAACTAGTTATGTAATTCAGCACTCAGCTTTTCAACAGGCATTAACAGAACTGTGGGAGATGACTCCTGACCCCGCCTCTGAGTCAAGCAAGCCTCTATTTGAGCCAGGAACTGAGGTCCTCATTAAAACTTTGGGATCTGGGGGCCCATCCTTGGAGCCCCTCTGGGAAGGCCCTTACCAGGTTATTCTTTCTTCTCCCACAGCTGTCAAAGTGCCAGGAATTGATTCGTGGATACATCACACTCGAGTTAAGAGGTGGCACCCTGACCAAAACTAAGTGACATCTTTTATGTCTTTACTTTCTATGCTCTGACTTTGTACTTTTCAGATGGGCCTGATAACCTGTGTGAGCTTACTTCTGCTGACTCCAAAAGTCCTGAGTCTGTCGTTTGATCCTCAAGACAATGCCTTCCTGTCCTGGGCTCACTCCTACACTGCATTTCACAATCGTTATAACTGCTGGGTCTGTGGAGCACTCCCCTCTTCATCAGTGGAAGGCTTCCCATGGTGGACATCTCCACTTCAAGGAAAAGACTTTCTCCGAGTGTGTAAAATACCTTTGACAACAATCACATGCGATGCCTCTTCTTCATTTAATGACATCTACCAACTCTAAAATGGACTGGTGCAACATTTTGTACTTTAACTATGGACATAATGTGACTTTTTATTTTGATTATACATTGTCTCGGTTCAATGATTACCCTGTTACTCATAAGGCAAATAGGTCTAGATCTAATGGGTTTTTACCTGATGTTTATCAAACATGGGATGAGGTTATGTGGCTAACTCCTGAAAAGGGACGTTTAATATCTACTGCCCCTATATGCTGGGAACAAACAGAGCCATCCCCAAAAGTTAGCCAACAACTTAATTACAATTATTGGAAACAATTGGGACTTTTGCCTCAGGAAATGTGCAACATAATCATTTCCGTGTTTTCCAACCCCAGTTCAGGTTCTCCTTTTGTGTGGCCAGGCACTAATTGGGACTGGATATCTCAGTCACACTGGCTTGCTCCGAACGGGACTTATTGGATATGTGGCTCTTACCTATGGGCATGGCTTCCCCCTGGTTGGATAGGGAGATGCTCTCTGGGTCTAGCCTTTTACTCATGGCTTTATATTTTCAGAGGTCCCAGAAAAACCTGCTAATTTACCCCACCTTAAACTCAGTGGGCAAGGTCTGTATTTCACTGGTATGATTATTTGGCTGCAGCCTTTGTTCCCTCTTTGGAAACTACAGATGTTATGCTGCGAGTGGATGCTTTGACTAATTTTACTCAACAGGCATTACAAGATTCTCAAAAGGCTATTTCAGCTCTTAATGCTGAACAAGCACAAATTAGAAAGGTGGTTTTACAAAACAGATTGACTTTAGATATTCTGACAGATGCTCAAGGAGGAACTTGTGCCATTATTCATACCCAATGCTGTACATATATACCTGATATGAGCATGAATGTTACTCATTTTACTAAACACATGAACAAGATGATTGAGGCCATGGATACTCCTGAAGCCTCAGTTGCCTCACTTTGGGAGATGTTAACTAGTTCCCCATGTGGACAACTATCTTAACAAAAATAATTCTGATTGTTTTGTTTTTACTATTTGCTCCCCATGTCTGTAACTGTATAACTGGATTTGTTTCTAGCCGCATGAAAGCTTTCAAGTTACCAATGGTTGCTGAAACTCCTGCTATTGCTGCAGCTGCCTCCAACTACTATTTGGGGCCCCTGGATCAGATATCCTCAATATGAGGATTAGGAGAATATGTTGCCTCCCCAAATTAGGGATAACGCCGCTTCTCAGCTTGGAAGCAGTTACGGAATGAAAATGATGCCCCTTTTCCCTAGGGCAACATAATTCTCCTAAAAGAGAATGGGGGAATGAGAGGGTAACAGGCAGGAAGGCCAGGGGTCTCCAAAAGGAGAAAATAGCCTGCAAGTGTCAGACGTTTTATCTCTCTTAAGGAAAGTGATACTCTTTTCCTTCTCTATACAAATTTAAAAGGAGCATTCTCTTAAAATTCTGTGTTGCTATAATGACACCTAGTTTCACTTAAAGTTAACCATTGCCTTTTTCTTATAGAAATGTTTATCTTAAGCTATGCTAACATACTATGTATTTACCCCAAGCTTTGTCTTCAAGTCTGTCCCGCCTTTTGGGCTCAGACCTACTTCATAAACCAATATGTTATACTCCAATATTGTTCTTCTAATCTATGTAAATGAAACTACTTGTATGGTGATCTGCCCTTCTTCAAGATTCAAGTTAATCATTTTATGGCTCAAGATAAACCATTTGGAGCCAAGGTTATCCCAAAATACATCTTATGGGTGAGGGGTCTGGTGCCATTCTAAGTTTTGAGACACTCCTTTCTCTCATTAACAAACTGCTGGTGACTATATAACATCCAGCTAAAGACTAGCAGGGGGTACTCTTTCTACTCCCTTCTGATGCCTATGTCAAAAGTTTTCTCTATCTCCTTTATACTTTAATAAAACTTTGTTATACAAAAGCTCTGAACGATCAAGGCTCGTCTCTGGCCCCGGGTTGAATTCTCCTCTGGGGGCCAAGAATCACGGCATCATGATTCAACAACAACCTTTCACCATGGATCCCCCACAGGGAGTCAGGCCTCGTCTCGCCTGGAGACGTGCACTGCTGCTTGCCTCCACAGCTTCACCAGCAGTTTCAGGCTTCCAGTTGAGTGGATACAGGGATCTGTGGCTTGCCCTTGAGGTACCCCAGGTCTGTCACACATGCCAGTGTGTTGGGAATTGAGCCTCGGGCTGACAGTCTAGGTAGTGCAGGGCAGTCAGTTTCATCTGGAATGGACGAGGCATTTGGGAGTCTTCGGAATGGTGACCCTAACCCTGATGCTCCTCCCAAGTTTCCTGGAGTGAGCGCTTTTTCTTGGGATGCGAGAGGAGTGATGGGAAACCTTTCCAGACCTAGCAGGGAAAGGGATCCTTACTTGAGCTTAGCATGGGCAAACTGGGCTTCTCTTGAGTCACAGAGGAACCTTTGGGGTTCATCTCGCGTGGTGATGGGTGGGGCGGGGAACTTCTTGTGTCACACCCAGGGTGTGAAGGACCCTTTCAAGGTCCAAGAGGGAAGGGGTGATTTCCCAAGAGACACCACATTGGACAAGGACTTCACGCTGCCTGCATGAAAGAAGATTCTGGTTTTTTCGAGTTTCAGGCGGTCCTCTCCAAGTTACGCCGGGGACCACAGGGACCCGCCCCTGTGGCCTCAAGAGAGGCCAGTCTCCATGCCAGTTGCTAGGCGCCTTTGGGGAATACTCCCCAGTCGTCGCCAGGTCCTTAGTCCTCGTCTGGTGCTGAGGCCTGAGCCTGAGCTTTCCTAGCCCCTGCTGACATAGGTCGTGGGGTTCCCCTGGATCCTCCACAGGGACTTAGGCCTCTTCTCACCTGGAGAAGTGCATGGCCGCTTGCTTCCCCAGAAGCAGCAGCAGTGTCAGGCTAGCCGTTGAGCGGACACAGGGATATGTGGCTTTTGCTCTAGGTACCCCAGGGCTGTCGTACATGCCAGTGTGTTGGGCGTCGATCTTTGGGGTGACAGTCGGTGCAGTGCAGGGCAGTCAAGTTCATTTGGAGTGAATGAGGCATTTGGGGGTCTTGGGGAATGGCGAACAGACCCCTGGTGCTCTTCCCGACTGTCCTGGTGGGAGCATCTCCTGTTGAGATGTGAGGGGAGCGCTGGGAACCCTTACCCGACAGAGCAGAAATGGGACCCTCATCTGGAGCTCAGCAGGGGATAACGGGGCTCCTTTTGAGTCTTGGCGGGACCCTCAGTGTTCCTCTCTAGTGGGGACGGGTGGGATGGGGAACTTCTTGGGTCACAGCAAGAAGGTGAACAACCCCTTTTGAGGTCGAAGAGAGAAGAGGTGATTTCCCCGAGACGCCACAGAGGACAAGGTCCTCACCCCACCTGCAGGGGAGAATCTTTGGTTTTTCACAAGTTGTGTCAGCGTCCTCTCAAGTTACGACGGGGACCCCAGGGACTCGCCCTTGTGGCCTCAGGAGAGGCCAGTCTCCGTGCCAGTTGCCAGGCGCCTCTGGGGATTCCTCCCCAATCGTCGCCGGCTGCTCAGTCCTCGTCTTGTGCTGAGGCCAGAGCCTGAGCTTTCCTCGACTGTCCTGACCTAGGTCTTGGGGGTACCCCTGAGGCCCCCACAGAGGAGACAGGCCTCCTAATGCCTGGAGACGTGCACGTCCGCTTGCCTCCCCAGCTGCAGCAGCAGTGTCAGGCTTCCCGTCGAGCAGACACAGGAATTTGTGGCTTGCCCTCGAGGTACGCGAGGGCTGTCACACATGCCAGTATGTCTGGAATTGAGTGTAGGGGTGACAGTCGAGGCAGTGCAGGGCAGTTAGTGTCCGCTGGAATGGACAAGGCATTTAGGGGTCGTGGGGAATGGTGGCATGACCCCTGATGCTCCTCTTGACTCTCCTGGTGTGAACGCCTCCTCTTGGAATGTGCGGGGAGTGCAGGCAACCCTTTCCCATCGGAACAGGTAAATGGAACGTCAGCTGGAGCTGAACAGGGGCTAAAGGGCTTCCTCTTGAGTCTCTGTGTGACCCTCGGGGTTCCTCTCGAGTGGGGACGATTTTCGCGGGGAACTTCTTGGGTCAAAGCAAGGGGGTGAATGAGCCATTCGAGGTCCAAGAGGGAAGGGGTGATTTCGCCCGAGAAGCCACAGCAGACAAGGGCCTCACCACGCCTCCAGTGGAGAAGCATCTGGTTTTTCTTGAGTTGTGGCGGGGTCCTCTCAAGTTACGACAAGGACCACAGGGACCCGATCCTGTGGCCTCAGGAGAGGCCAGTATCCATGACAGTTGCCAGGCACCTCAGAAGATACCTCCTCAGTCATCTCTGGGTCCGCAGTCCTCGTCTGGTGATGAGGACAGAATGTGAGCTTTCCTCGCCGGTGCTGACCTAGGTCCTGGGGTTTCCCTGTATCCCCCACATGGGAGTCAGGCCTCATCTTGCTTGGAGACATGCGTGGCCGCTTGCCTCCCCAGCTCGAGCAGCACTGTCACCCTCCACATCCTGTGGACACTGGGATATGAGGCTTTCCCTCGAGGTACACCAGGGCTGTCACACGTGCCAGTGTGTTGGGCGTCGAGCCGCGGGGTGACAGCTGAGGCAGTGCAGGACAGTCAGGTTCATCTGTAGTGGATGAGGTATTTGGGGGTCTTGGGGAATGATGGTCCGACCCCTGATGCTCCTTCTGACCATCCTGGTGGGAATGCCTCCTCCTGGGATGCAAGAGGAGCACCAGGAACCCATTTCAGACAGAGCAGGGACAGGGACCCTCATCTGTAGCTGAGCAGGGGCAAATGGGGCTCCTCTTGAGATGGGACAGGACCCTAGGGGTTCCTCTCGAGTGGGGAAGTGTGGGGCCGGGAACTTCTTGGGTCACAGCAAGGGTGTGAAGGAGCCTTTCAAGGCACAAGTGGGAAGGGGTGAATTCTCCCAAGACAAGGCAGCGGACAAGAGACTCAGCCCACCTGCAACAGAGAAGATTCTGGTTTTTCTGGAGTTATGGCGGGGTCCACTCGAGTTACGACAGGAACCCCAGGGAACAGCCCAAGTGGCCTCAGGAGAGGCCAGTCTCTGTGCCAGTTGACAGGAGCCTCTGGAGATTCCTCCTCAATGGTCGCCGGGTCCTCAATCCTCCTCTGGTGCTGAAACCAGAGCCTGAGCATTCCTCCCCCATGCTGACTTAGGTCTTGGGGTTCCCCTGGAGCTCCCACAGTGGAGTCAGGCCTCATTTAGCCTGGAGACGTATACGGTCACTTGCCTCCCCAGCTGCAGCAGCAGTGTGTGGCTTCCCATCGAGCGGACACAGGAATCTGTGGCTTGCCTTAGATGTACTATCCAGGGCTGTCACACGTGCCAGCGTGTCTAGGCTTTGAGCCTCTGGGTGACAGTCGATGCAGTTCAGGAGAGTCAGGTTCATGTGGAGTGGACGAGGCATTTGGGGGTCTTTGTGAATTGTGGCTTGACCTCTGATGCTCCTCCCGACCCTCCTGGTGCCAGCGCCTCCTCCTGGAATGGGAGTGGTGTGCCGGGAATCCTTTCCCGTCAGAGCAGGGAAAGGGACTCTCATCTGGAATTGAGCAGGGGCAAATGGGGCTGTTCTTGAGTTTGGGCAGGACCTCGGCATTCCTCTCCAGTGGGGATGGTTGGGGCAGGGAACGTCTTGGGTCAAAGCAAGTGTGTGAAGGAACATTTTGAGGTCCACAAGGAAAAGGCTGATTTCCCCTGAGATGCCACACTGGAGAAGGGCCTCACCCCACCTGCAGGGGAGAAGCTTCTGGTTTGTCTATCATTTCGGTGGGGTCTTCTCGAATTACCACGCGGACCCCAGGGACAGGGCCGTGTGTTCTCAGGAGAGGCCAGTCTCCGTGCCAGTTGCCAGATGCCTCTGGGGATTCTTCCCCAGTGGTTGCCGGGTCCGCAGTCCTCATCTTGTGCTGAGGCCGGAGCCTGAGCTTTCCACGCCTGTGGTGACATAGGTCTTGGGATTCCCCTGGAGCCCCTACAGGGGAGTCAGGCCACGTCTCCCCTGGAGACGTGCATGGCCGCTTGCCTCCCCAGCTGCAGCAGAAGTGTCAAGCTCTCCATCGTGTGGACACAGGGATCTGTAGCTTGCACTCCACGTAGCCCAGGGCTGTCACACGTGCCAGTGTGTCGGGCGTCGAGCCTCAGGCTGACAGTCGATGCAGTGCAAGGCAGTCAGGTTCATCTGGAGTGGACGAGGCATTTGGGGACTTGGGGGATGCTGGCCAGACCCCTGATGCTCCTCCCGACTCTCCTGGTGCGAGCTTCTCCTCTTGTGATGTGAGGGGAGTGTTGGAAACCTTTCTCAAATTAGAAGGGAAAAGGACCCTCATCTGGAGCTGAGCAGGCATAAACGGGGCTCCTATTGAGTCGCAACAGGACCCACCGGGTCTTTTCGAGTGGGGAAAGGCAGGGCGGGGAACTTCTTGGATCACAGCAAGGGTGTGAAGGACCCTTTCGAGGTCCTAAAGGGAAGGGGTGATTTTCCCCAAGACACCGCAGTGGACAAGGGCCTCAGCCAGCCTGCAGGTTTTAAGCTTCTGGTTTTTCTCGTGTTATGGCTGGGTCCTCTCGAGTTATGACGAGAACCCCAGGGACCCGCCCTGTGCCCTCAGGAAAGGCCAGTATCCATGCCAGTTGCCAGGTGTCTCTGAGAATTCCTCCTCTGTCGCGATGGGTACTTTGTTCTCGTTTGTTGCTGAGGCCAGAGCCTGAGCTTTCCTCTCCAATACTGACATAGGTCTTGGGTTTCCCATTTAGCCGCCACAGGGGAGTCAGGTATCATTTAGCCTCGAGACTTGCACAGCCGCTTGCCTCCCCAGGTGCAGCAGCAGTGTAAGGCTCCCCGTCGAGCGGACACAGGGATCTGTGACTTGACCTCGAGGTACTACCCAGGGCTGGCACACGTGTCAGTGTGTCAGGCATGGAGCCTCGGGTGACAGCCGATGCAGTGCAGGGCAGTCAGGTTCATTTGGAGTGGACGAGACATGCGGGGGACTTGGGGAATGGTGGCCTGTCCCCTGATGCTCCTCCCGACTCTCCTGGTGGGAGCGGCATCACTTGGGATGTAAGGGGAGCACCCAGAACCCTTGCCCGAAGGAGCAGGGAAAGGGACAATCATCTGGAGCAAACGGGGCTCTTCTTGAGTCATGGTGGGACCGTCGGAATTCATCCCAAGTGGGGACGGGAGGGGCAGGGAACCTCTTTGGTCACAGCAAGGGTATGAAGGAGCCTTTCGAGGTCCAAGAGGGAAGGGGTGATTTTCCACGAGATGACGAAGCTGACAAGGTCCTCATTCTGCCTGCAGGGGAGAAGGTTCTGGTTTTTCTCGAGATGTGTTCGGGTCCTCTCGAGTTATGATGGGGACCCCAGGGACCCGCCCCTGGGGCCTCAGGAGAGGGCAGTCTCCATGCAATTTGCCAGGCGCCTCTGGGGATTCCTCCTCAGCCATCGCTGGGTACTCTGTCCTTGTCTGGTGCTATGGCTGCAGCCTGAGCTTACCTCACCGGTACTGACATAGGACTTGGGCTTCCCCTGGAGCCCCCAAAGGGAGGTCAGGCCTTGTCTCGCCTGGAAACGTGAACGGCTGATTGCCTCTCCAGCTGTAGCATCAATGTCAGGCTCCCTGTTGAGTGGACACAGGGATCTGTGTTTTGAGCTTGAGGTATCCCAGGGCTGTCACACATGCCAGTGCGTCTGGCTTCGAGTGTCGGGGTGACAATCGAGCAGTGCAGGGCAATCAGGATACGCTGGAGTGGACAAGGCATTTGGGGGTCTTGGGGAATGGTGGCATGACCCCTGATGCTCCTCCTCTCTTGTTGCGAGCACCTCCTCTTGGGATGTGAGGGGAGTGCAGGGAACCCTTTCCCGATGGAGCAGGGAATGGGATCCTCAACTGCAGATGATCATGGGCAACCGGGCTTCCTCTTGAGTCTCTGCAGGACCCTCGGGGTTCCTCTCGAGTGGGGACGGGTGAGGCGGGGAAATGCTTGGTTCACAGCAAGGGAAAGAATGAGCCATTCAAGGTCCAAGAGGGAAGGGTTGATTTAGCCCGAGAAGCCATAGCAGACAAGGGCCTCACCACGCCTGCAGGGGAGAAGCATCTGGTTTTTCTCGAGTTGTGGCGAGTTCCTCTCGAGTTATGACGGGGACCCCAGAAACCAGCCCTGTGGCCTCAGGAGTGTCCATTCCCCGTGCCAGTAGCCAGGCGCCTCTGGGGATTCCTCCCCAGTTGTCAGCGGGTCCCTCGGGTTTCGTCTGGTGCTGCAGCCTGAGCCTGACCTTTCCTCGCCAATGCTGACATAGGTCTAGGGGTTCCTCTGAAGCCCCCACAGGGGAGTCAGGTCTCGTTTAGCCTCGAGACATGCACGGACGCTTGCCTCCCCAGCTGCAGCAGCAGTGTAAGGCTCGCCATCGTGCAGACACATGGATGACTTGACCTCGAGGTATTATCCAGGGCTGTCACATGTGCCAGTGTGTCAGGCGTCGAGCCTCGCGCTGACAGTCGAGGCAGTGCAGGGCAGTCAGGTTCATCTGGAATGGACGAGACATTTGGGTGTCTTCGGAATGGTGGCCCTACCCCTGATGCTCCTCCCGACTTTCCTGGGGCGAGCGCCTCTTCCTGGAATGCAAGAAGAGCACCAGGAAACATTTCCAGATGTAGCAGGGAAAGGGACCCTCATTTTGAGCTGAGCATGGGCAAACGGGGCTTCTCTTGAGTCGCAGTGGGACCCTTGGGGTTCATCTCGTGTGGGGACGGGTGGGGCGGGGAACTTCTTGGGTCACACCCAGGGTGTGAAGTACCCTTTCGAGATCCAAGTGGGAAGGGGTGATTTTCCCCGAGACACTGAGGTGGAGTAGGGACTCACGCCGCCTGCAGGAAAGAAGCTTCTGGTTTTTCTCGGAGTTGCGTCCTCTCGAGGTACGACGGGGACCTCAGGAACCTGCCCCTGTGGCCTCAAGAGAGACCAGTCTCCGTGCCAGTTGCTAGGCGCCTCTGGGGAATACTCCCCCAGTCGTCTCCGGGTCCTCAGTCCTCGTCTGGTGCTGAGGCATGAGTCTGAGCTTTCCTAGCCCGTGCTGACATACGTCTTGGGGTTACCCTGGATCCCACACAGTGAGTTAGGCCTCGTCTCGCCTGGAGATGTGCATGGCCGCTTGCCTCCCCAGCAGCAGCAGGCTTGCCGTCGAGCATACACAGGGATATGTGGCTTTTGCTCGAGGTACCCCAGGGCTGTCGATCCAGTGTGTTGGGCGTCGATCCTTGGGTGACAGTCGGTGCAGTGCAGGCCAATCAAGTTCACCTGGAGTGAACGAGGCATTTGGGGGTCTTGGGGAACGGTGGCAAGACCCCTGATGCTCCTCTCGACTGTCCTGGTGTGAGCATCTTCTATTGGGATGTGAGGGGAGCGCTGGGAACCCTGTCCTGAAAGAGCAGGAAAAGGACACTCATCTGGAGCTCAGCAGGGGATAATGGGGCTCCTTTTGAGTTTTGGCGGGACCCTCAGTGTTCCTCTCGAGTGGGGACGGGTGGGGCGGTGAACTTCTTGGGTCACAGCAAGAAGGTGAAAGACCCTTTTGATGTACAAGAGAGAAGGGGTGATTTCCCCTGAGACTCCACAGAGGACAAGGTCCTCACCCAGCCTGCAGGGGAGAATCTTTTGCTTTTCCTCAAGTAGTGGCGTATTCCTCTCCAGTTACTATGGGGAACCCAGAAACCAGCCCTGTGGCCTCAGGAGTGTCCATTCCCCGTGCCAGTTGTCAGGCGCCTCTGGGAATTCCTCCCCAGTCTTCAGCGTGTCCTTGGGTTTCGTCTGGTGCTAGGGCCAGAGCTTGAGCTTTCCTCGTCAATGCTGACATAGGTCTTAAGATTCCTCTGAAGCCCTTACAGGGGAATCAGGTCTCGTTTAGCCTTGAGATTTGCATGGCCACTTGCCTCCCCAGCTGCAGCAGCAGTGTAAGGCTCCCTGTTGAGTGGACACAGGGATCTGTGACTTGACCTCGAGGTACTACCCAGGGCTGTCACACGTGTCAGTGTGTCAGGCGTGGAGCCTCGGGTGACAGCCGATGCAGTGCAGGGCAGTCAGGTTCATTTGGAGTGGACGAGACATGCGGGGGACTTGGGGAATGGTGGCCTGTCCCCTGATGCTCCTCCCGACTCTCCTGGTGGGAGCGGCATCACTTGGGATGTAAGGGGAGCACCCAGAACCCTTGCCCGAAGGAGCAGGGAAAGGGACAATCATCTGGAGCAAACGGGGCTCTTCTTGAGTCATGGTGGGACCGTCGGAATTCATCCCAAGTGGGGACGGGAGGGGCAGGGAACCTCTTTGGTCACAGCAAGGGTATGAAGGAGCCTTTCGAGGTCCAAGAGGGAAGGGGTGATTTTCCACGAGATGACGAAGCTGACAAGGTCCTCATTCTGCCTGCAGGGGAGAAGGTTCTGGTTTTTCTCGAGATGTGTTCGGGTCCTCTCGAGTTATGATGGGGACCCCAGGGACCCGCCCCTGGGGCCTCAGGAGAGGGCAGTCTCCATGCAATTTGCCAGGCGCCTCTGGGGATTCCTCCTCAGCCATCGCTGGGTACTCTGTCCTTGTCTGGTGCTATGGCTGCAGCCTGAGCTTACCTCACCGGTACTGACATAGGACTTGGGCTTCCCCTGGAGCCCCCAAAGGGAGGTCAGGCCTTGTCTCGCCTGGAAACGTGAACGGCTGATTGCCTCTCCAGCTGTAGCATCAATGTCAGGCTCCCTGTTGAGTGGACACAGGGATCTGTGTTTTGAGCTTGAGGTATCCCAGGGCTGTCACACATGCCAGTGCGTCTGGCTTCGAGTGTCGGGGTGACAATCGAGCAGTGCAGGGCAATCAGGATACGCTGGAGTGGACAAGGCATTTGGGGGTCTTGGGGAATGGTGGCATGACCCCTGATGCTCCTCCTCTCTTGTTGCGAGCACCTCCTCTTGGGATGTGAGGGGAGTGCAGGGAACCCTTTCCCGATGGAGCAGGGAATGGGATCCTCAACTGCAGATGATCATGGGCAACCGGGCTTCCTCTTGAGTCTCTGCAGGACCCTCGGGGTTCCTCTCGAGTGGGGACGGGTGAGGCGGGGAAATGCTTGGTTCACAGCAAGGGAAAGAATGAGCCATTCAAGGTCCAAGAGGGAAGGGTTGATTTAGCCCGAGAAGCCATAGCAGACAAGGGCCTCACCACGCCTGCAGGGGAGAAGCATCTGGTTTTTCTCGAGTTGTGGCGAGTTCCTCTCGAGTTATGACGGGGACCCCAGAAACCAGCCCTGTGGCCTCAGGAGTGTCCATTCCCCGTGCCAGTAGCCAGGCGCCTCTGGGGATTCCTCCCCAGTTGTCAGCGGGTCCTCGGGTTTCGTCTGGTGCTGCAGCCTGAGCCTGACCTTTCCTCGCCAATGCTGACATAGGTCTAGGGGTTCCTCTGAAGCCCCCACAGGGGAGTCAGGTCTCGTTTAGCCTCGAGACATGCACGGACGCTTGCCTCCCCAGCTGCAGCAGCAGTGTAAGGCTCGCCATCGTGCAGACACATGGATGACTTGACCTCGAGGTATTATCCAGGGCTGTCACATGTGCCAGTGTGTCAGGCGTCGAGCCTCGCGCTGACAGTCGAGGCAGTGCAGGGCAGTCAGGTTCATCTGGAATGGACGAGACATTTGGGTGTCTTCGGAATGGTGGCCCTACCCCTGATGCTCCTCCCGACTTTCCTGGGGCGAGCGCCTCTTCCTGGAATGCAAGAAGAGCACCAGGAAACATTTCCAGATGTAGCAGGGAAAGGGACCCTCATTTTGAGCTGAGCATGGGCAAACGGGGCTTCTCTTGAGTCGCAGTGGGACCCTTGGGGTTCATCTCGTGTGGGGACGGGTGGGGCGGGGAACTTCTTGGGTCACACCCAGGGTGTGAAGTACCCTTTCGAGATCCAAGTGGGAAGGGGTGATTTTCCCCGAGACACTGAGGTGGAGTAGGGACTCACGCCGCCTGCAGGAAAAGCTTCTGGTTTTTCTCGAGTTGCGTCCTCTCGAGGTACGACGGGGACCTCAGGAACCTGCCCCTGTGGCCTCAAGAGAGACCAGTCTCCGTGCCAGTTGCTAGGCGCCTCTGGGGAATACTCCCCAGTCGTCTCCGGGTCCTCAGTCCTCGTCTGGTGCTGAGGCATGAGTCTGAGCTTTCCTAGCCCGTGCTGACATACGTCTTGGGGTTACCCTGGATCCCACACAGTGAGTTAGGCCTCGTCTCGCCTGGAGATGTGCATGGCCGCTTGCCTCCCCAGCAGCAGCAGGCTTGCCGTCGAGCATACACAGGGATATGTGGCTTTTGCTCGAGGTACCCCAGGGCTGTCGATCCAGTGTGTTGGGCGTCGATCCTTGGGTGACAGTCGGTGCAGTGCAGGCCAATCAAGTTCACCTGGAGTGAACGAGGCATTTGGGGGTCTTGGGGAACGGTGGCAAGACCCCTGATGCTCCTCTCGACTGTCCTGGTGTGAGCATCTTCTATTGGGATGTGAGGGGAGCGCTGGGAACCCTGTCCTGAAAGAGCAGGAAAAGGACACTCATCTGGAGCTCAGCAGGGGATAATGGGGCTCCTTTTGAGTTTTGGCGGGACCCTCAGTGTTCCTCTCCGAGTGGGGACGGGTGGGGCGGTGAACTTC
This sequence comes from Nanger dama, assembly GCA_917880005.1. NCBI lineage: Eukaryota > Metazoa > Chordata > Mammalia > Artiodactyla > Bovidae > Nanger > Nanger dama. The sequence goes on along the minus strand of CAKJTW010000044.1, from coordinate 326,317 downwards.
TTGGGTCACAGCAAGAAGGTGAAAGACCCTTTTGATGTACAAGAGAGAAGGGGTGATTTCCCCTGAGACTCCACAGAGGACAAGGTCCTCACCCAGCCTGCAGGGGAGAATCTTTTGCTTTTCCTCAAGTAGTGGCATATTCCTCTCCAGTTACTATGGGGAACCCAGAAACCAGCCCTGTGGCCTCAGGAGTGTCCATTCCCCGTGCCAGTTGTCAGGCGCCTCTGGGAATTCCTCCCCAGTCTTCAGCGTGTCCTTGGGTTTCGTCTGGTGCTAGGGCCAGAGCTTGAGCTTTCCTCGTCAATGCTGACATAGGTCTTAAGATTCCTCTGAAGCCCTTACAGGGGAGTCAGGTCTCGTTTAGCCTTGAGATTTGCATGGCCACTTGCCTCCCCAGCTGCAGCAGCAGTGTAAGGCTCCCTGTTGAGTGGACACAGGGATCTGTGACTTGACCTCGAGGTACTACCCAGGGCTGTCACACGTGCCAGTGTGTCAGGCGTCGAGCCTCAGTGTGACAGTCGAGGCAGTATAGGGCAGTCAGGTTCATCTGGAGTAGACGAGACATTTGGGGAACTTGAGGAATAGTGGCCAGAACCCTGATGCTCCTCCCGACTCTCATGGTGTGAGTGGCTGTTCTTGGGATTCGAGAGGAGTGTCGGGACCCCTTTCTCGACGAGCAGGGAAAGGGACAAATATTTGGAGTTGAGCAGGGGCAAAGGGGGCTCCTCTTGAGTCTCAGCAGGACTATCCGGGTTCCTCTCGAATGGGGACTGGTGGGGCGGGGACTTCAAGGGTCACAGCAAGAATGTGACGGAGCCTTTCCAGGTCAAAGAGGTAAGGGTGATTTCCCGCGAGACACCGCAGGGGACAAGGGCCTCACCCCGCTTGCAAGGGAGAAGCTTCTGGTTTTTCTCCAGTTACGGCAGGGTTTCTCGAGTTAAGACGGGGAGCCCATGGACCCGCCCCCTGTGGCCTCAGGAGAGGCCAGTCTCCGTGCCAGTTGCCATGCTCCTTTGGGGATTCCTCCCCATCATCGCCGGGTCCTCAGTCCTCATCTGGTGCTGAGGCCATTACCTGACCTTTCCTCACCCATGCAGACATAAATCTTGGGGTTCCCATGGAGCCCCACAGGGGAGTCAGGCCTCGTCTCGCCTGGAGACATGCATGGCCGCTTGCCTCCCCAGCTGCAGTAATAGTTTCAGGCTTCCCATTGAGCGGACACAGGAATTTGTGGCTTGCCCTCGACATGCTCGAGGGCTGTCACACATGCCAGTGTGTCTGGCTTCGAGTGTTGGGGTGACAATCGATGCAATCCAGGGAAGTCAGGGTCCGCTGGAGTGGACTAGGCATTTGGGGGTCTTGGGGAATGGTGGCATGACCCCTGATGTTCCTCCTGTCTCTCCTGGTGCGAGCACCTCCTCCTGGGATGTGAGTGGTGTGCCAGGAATCCTTTCCCCGACAGAGCAGGGAAAGGGACTCTCATCTGGAACTGAGCAGGGGCAAATGGGGCTGTTCTTGAGTTTGGGCGGGACCTTGGCATTCCTCTCCAGTGGGGACGGTTGCGGGGTGGGGGGGACGTCTTGGGTCACAGAAAGTGTGTGAAGGAACATTTCGAGGTCCACCAGGAAAAGGCTGATTTCCCGTGAGATGCCACACTGGAGAAGGGCCTCACCCCACCTGCAGGGGAGAAGCTTCTGGTTTTTCTCGAGTTGCGGCACGGTCCTCTGGAGTAACCACGTGTACTCCAGGGACACGGCCCTGTGTTCTCTGGAGAGGCCCGTCTTCGTGCCAGGTGCCAGACACCTCTGGGGATTCATCCCCAGTGGTTGCCAGGTCCACAGTCCTCGTCTTGTGCTGAGGCCGGAACCTGAGCTTTCCACGCCTGTGGTGACATAGGTCTTGGGGTTGCTCTGGAGCCCCTACAGGGGAGTCTGGCCACGTCTCCCCTGGAGATGTGCACAGCCACTTGCCTCCTCAGCTGCAGCAGCAGTGTCAGGCTCCCCGTCGTGCAGACACAGGGATCCGTAGCTTGAACTCCAGGTAACCCGGGGCTGTCACATGTGCCACTGTGTCGGGCGTTGAGCCTCAGGCTGACAGTCGATGCACTGCAGGGCAGCCAATTTCATCTGGAATAGACGAGACATGTGGGTGTGTTCAGAATGGTGGCCCTACCCCTGATGCTCCTCCCGACTTTCCTGGGGCGAGGGTCTCTTCCTGGGACGCAAGAAGAGTGTCAGGATACATTTCCGGACGTAGCAGGAAAAGGGGCTCATATCTGGAGTTCAGCAGGGGCTAACGGGGCTCCTTTTGAGTCTTGGCGGGACCCTCGGGGCTCCTCTCGAGTGGAGACGGGTGGGACGGGGAACTTTTTGGGTCACAGCAAGAAGGTGAAAGACCCTTTTGAGGTCCAAGAGAGAAGGGGTGATTTCCCTGGAGACGCCACAGAGGACAAGGTCCTCACACCACCTGCAGGGGAGAATCTTTTGGTTTTTTTCAAGTTGTGGCGGGGTCCTCTCGAGTTACCACGTGGATGCCAGGGACATGGCCCTGTGTTCTCAGGAGAGGCCAGACTCTGTGCCAGTTGCCAGACGCCTCTGTGGATTCCTCCCCAGTGGTCGCCGGGTCCCCAGTCCTCGTCTGGTGCTCTGACAGGAGCCTGAATGTTCCACGCCTGTTGTGACATAGGTCTTGGGTTTCCCCTGGAGCCCCTACAGGGGGAGTCATGCCACGTCTCCCCTGGAGATGTGTATGGCCACTTGCCTCCCCAGCTGCAGCAGCAGTGTCAGACTCCCCTTCGTGCAGACACAGGGATTTGTAGCTTGCACTCCATTTACCCCAGGGCTGTCACACGTGCCAGTGTGTCAAGCATCGAACCTCATGCTGACAGTCGAGGCAGTGCAGGGCAGTCAGGTTCATCTGGAGTGGACGAGGCATTTGGGGTCTTGGGGGTTGCTGGCCCGACCCCTGATGCTCCTCCCAACTCTCCTGCTGTGAGCGTCTCCTCTTGGGATGCGAGGGGAGTGTTGGAAAACCTTTCCTAAAGGAGAAGGGGAAAAGGATCCTCATCTGGAGCTGAGCAGGCAGAAACGGGGCTCCTCTTGAGTCTGGATGGGACCCACGGGGTTCCTCTGGAGTGAGAAGGGCATGGTGGGGAACTTTTGGGTCACAGCAAGGGTGTGAAGTAGCCTTTTGAGGTCCTAGAGGGAAGGAGTGATTTCCCCCAAGACACCGCAGCGGACAAGTGCCTCGGCCCACCTGCAGGGTTTAAGCTTTTGGTTTTTCTCGTGTTATGGCGGGGTCATCTCGAGAAACGACAGAAACACCAGGGACCCGCCCTGTGGCCTCAGGAGAGGCCAGTATCCGTGCTAGTTTCCGTGCGCATTGGGGGATTCCTCCCCAGCCATCGCCCTGTCCTCAGTCCTCGGCTGGTGCTGAAGCCGGTACTTGAGCTTTCCTCACCCATGCCGACATAAATCTTTAGGTTCCCATGGAGCCCCAGAGGGGAGTCAGGCCTCGTCTCGCCTGGAGACGTGCACTGTTGCTTGCCTCCACAGCTGCAGCAGCAGTGTAATGCTCCCCGTCGAGAGGACACAGGGATCTGTGACTTGACCTCGAGGTAGTAACCAGGGCTGTCACACGTGCCAGTGTGTCAGGCTTCGAGCCTTGGGGTGACAGTCGACGCAGTGCAGGGCAGTCCAGTCACCTGGAATGAAGAAAGTATTTTAGGATATTGTGGAATGGTGGCAAGACCCTGATGCTCCTCCCAACTGTCCTGGTGCGAATGTCTACTGTTGGGATGTAAGGGAGCACTGGGAACCCTTTCCCGACAGACCAGGTAAAGGACTCTCATCTGGAGCTCAGCAGGGGAGATAGGTGCTCATTTTCATTCTTGGCGGGAACCTAGGTGTTCCTCTCCAGTGAGGATGGGTGGGGCGGGAACTTCGTGGGTCACAGCAAGAAGGTGAACGACCCTTTCGAGGTCCAAGAGAGAAGGAGTGATTTCCCCTGAGACGCGACAGCGGACAAGGTCCTCACCCCACTTGCAGGGGAGAATCTTTGTTTTTTCTCAAGTTGTGGCGGGGTACTGGCGAGTTATGATGGGTACCCCAGCCACTCGCCCCTGTGGCGTCAGAAGAGGCCAGTCTCCGTGCCAGTTGCCAGGCGCCTCTGGGGATTCCTCCCAAATAGTCTCAGGGTGCTCAGTCCTCGACTTTGCTGAGGCCGGAGCCTGAGCTTTCCTCGACTTTACTGACCTAGGTCTTGGGGTACCCCTGAAGCCCCCACAGAGGAGACAGGCCTCAGCTCCCCTGGAAAAGTGCACGGCTACTTGCCTGACCAGCTGTAGCAGCAGTGTCAGGGTCCATGACCAGCCGACACAGGGATCTGTGAGAAGCCCTCGAGGACCCACAGCTGTCACACGTGCCAGTGTGTCAGGCGTCGAGCCTCGGGGTGACAGTCAAGGCCGTGCGGGGCAGTCAGGTTCATTTGCAGTGGACAAGGCATTTGGGAGTCTTGGGGAATGGTAGCCCAACCCCTGATGATCCCCCCCGACTTTCCTGGTGTGAGCACCTACTCTTGGGATGTGAGAGAAGCCCCTGGAAACATTTCCCTAAGGAGCAGGAAAAGGGGCCATCATCTGGAACTCAGTATGGGCAAACGGTGCTCTTGAGTCGCAGCGGTTCCCTTGGGGTTCCTCTGGAGTTGAGACGGGAGGTGAGGGGAACTTCTTCCGTCATAGTAAGAGGGTGAATGAACCCTTTGAGGTCCAAGAGGGAAGGGGTGATTTCCCCCAAGACGCTACAGCTGATAAGGGCCTCACCCCGCTTGCAAGGGAGAAGCTTGTGGTTTTTCTCGAGTTGTAGTGGGGTTTCTCGAGTTATGATGGGAAGCCAATGGACCCGTCCCTGTGGCCTCAGGAGAGGCCAGTCTCCGTGCCAGTTGCCATGCACCTTTGGGATTCCTCCCCAGTCATCGCCAGGTCCTCAGTCATTGTCTGGTTCTGAAGCCCGTACCTGAGCTTTCCTTGTCCATGCTGACATAAATCTTGGGGTTCCCCTGGAGCCCCCACAGGAAAGTCAGGCCTGGTCTCGCCCGGAGACGAGCATTGCCACTTGCCTCCACAGCTGCAGCAGCAGTGTAAGGCTCCCTGCCGAGTGGAGACAGGGATCTGTGACTTGACCTCGAGGTACTACCCAGGGCTCTCACACGTGCCAGTGTCTGGCTCCTGCCTCTGGGTGACAGTGGACGCAGTGCAAGGCAGTCAGATTCATGTGGAGTGAATGAGGTATTTGGGGGTCTTGGTGAATGGTGGCAAGACCCCTGATGTTCCCTCCCGACTGTCCGGGTGTGAGTGTTTCCTGTTGGTATGTGACGGGAGCGCTGGGAACCCTTTCCTGACAGAGCAGGAAAGGGAACCTCATCTGGAGCTCAGCAGGAGATAACCGCCCTCTTTTTCATTCTTAGCGGGACCCTCTGTGTTCCTCTCTAGTGGGGACAAGTGGGGCCGGAAAATTCATGGGTCACAGCAAGACCCTTTTGCTGAACGACCCTTTTGAGGTCCAAGAGAGAAGGCATGATTTCTCTGGAGACGCAAGAGCAGACAAGGTCCCCCCCTGCCTGCAGGGGAGAATCTTCTGATTTCTCTCAAGTTGCAGTGGGGACCTCTCGAGTTATGACGGGGACCTCAGGGACTCGTCCCTGTGGCCTCTGGAGATGCCAGTCTCCATCCCAGTTGTCAGGCGCCTCTGGGGATTCCACCCCAATCGTCTCAGGGTGCTCAGTCTTCGACTTGTTCTGAGGCCAGAGACTGAGCTTTGCTCTAAAGTCATGACCTAGGTCTGGGGGTACCCCTGTGTCCCCAACAGAGGAGAGAGGCCTCGTCTCACCTGGACACGTGCACGGCTACTTGCCTGACTAGCTGAAGCAGCAGTGTCAGGCTCCATGTTGAGTGGACAGAGGGATCTGTGGCTTGCCCTAGAGGTCCAAAGTGCTGTCACACGTGCCAGTGTGTTGGGCCTCGAGCCTCGGGGTGACAGTCAAGGCAGTGCAGGGCTGTCAGTTTCACCTGCTGTGGACAAGGCATTTGGGGGACTTTGGGAATGGTGGCCCAACCCTTGATGCTCCTCCCGACTTTCCTGGTGCGAGCACCTCCTCCTGGGATTCGAGGGAAGCCCCAGATCACCGTGTTCCCTAAGGAACAGAAAAAGGGACCATCATCTAGAGCATAGCCGGGGCAAACGGGGCTCCTCTTGAGTTGCAGCGGGTCCATTGGGATTTCTCTCCAGTTGAGAGGGGTGGAGTGTGGAACTCTTGGGTCACAGCAAGGGGGGTGAAGAAGCCCTTCGAGGTCCAAGATGGAAGGGGTCATTTTCCCCGAGACGATGGAACGGATAATGCCTCACAGCGCTTGCAAGGGAGAAGCTTCTGGTTTTCTCGAGTTGTAGTGGGGTTTCTCAAGTTACGAAGGGAAGCCAATGGACCCATCCCTGTGGCCTCAGGAGAGGCCAGTCTCCGTACCAGTTGCCATGCGCCTTTGGGATTCCTCCCCACTCATCGCCGGGTCCTTAGTCATCGTCTGGTTCTGAAGCCCGTACCTGAGCTTTCCTCGCCCATGCTGACATAAATTTAGGGGTTCCCATGGAGCCTCCGCAGGGGAGTCAGACCTGGTCTCACCATGAGACGTGAACTGCCGCTTGCCTCCACAGCTTCAGCAGCAGTGTAAGGCTCCCCATCGAGTGGACACAGGGATCTGTGACTTGACCTCGAGGTACTACCCAGGGCTCTAACACGTTCCAGTGTCAGGCTCAAGCCTCGGGGTGACAGTCGAAGCAGTGCAGGGCAGTCAGGTTCTTCTGGTGTGAACGAGGTATTTGGGGGTCTTGGGGAATGGTGGCAAGACCCCTGATACTCCTCCCGACTGTGTTGGTGCGAGTGTAGCCTGTTGGTATGTGACGGGAGTGCTGGGAACCCTTTCCCGACAGAGCAGTAAAGGGACTCTCATCTGCAGCTCAGCAGGGGATAACTGCCTTCCTTTTCATTCCTGTTGGGACCCTCTGTGTTCCTCTCGAGTGGGGACGGTTGGGGCGTGGAACTTCTTGGGTCACAGCAAGAAGCTGAACGACCTTTTGAGGTCCAAGAGAGAAGGGGTGATTTCCCCATGTCGCCTCAGCGGAAAAGGTCCTCAACCCTCTTGCAGGGGAGAATCTTTAGGTTTTTCTCAAGTTGTGGCGGGGTCCTATCGAGTTACGACGGGGACCCCAGGGACTCAGCCCTGTGGCCTCAGGAGAGGCCATTCTCCATGCCCGTTGCCAGGCGCCTCTGTGGATTTCTCCCCAATCGTCTCAGGGTGCTCAGTCTTCAATTTGTGCTGAGGCCAGAGCTTGTGCTTTCCTCGACCGACCTGACTTAGTTCTTGGGGTACCCCTGAGGCCCTCACAGTGGAGACGGCCTCGTCTTGCCTGGACACATGCACGGCTTCTTGCCTGACAAGCTGCAGCAGCAGTGTCAGGCTCCATGTCGAGCGACAGAGGGATCTTTGGCTTGCACTCGAGGAACTACCCAGGGCTGTCAGACGTGCTAGTGTGTCGGACTATGAGCCTCGGTGTGACAGTCAAGGCAGTGCAGGGCAGTCAGGTTCATCTGCAGTGGACCAGGCATTTGGGTGTCCTAGGAAATGGTGGCGCAACCCCTGATGCTCCTCCCGAATTTCCTGGTGCAAGCACCTCCTCTTAGGATGCGAGAGAATCCCCAGGAAAACTTTCCCTAAGGACAAGGAAAAGGGACCACCATCTGGAGCATAACAGGGGCAAAAGGGGCTCCTCTTGAATCTCAGTGGGTCCCTTGGGGTTCCTCTCGAGTTGAGAAGGGTGGGTCGGGGAACTTCTTGGGTTATTGCCACTTGGTGAAGGAACCCTTCGAGGTCCAAGAGGGAAGGGGTGAGTTCCCCCGAGATGCCACAGAGGATAATGGCCTCACCACTCTTGCAAGGGAGAAGCTTCTGGCTTTTCTTGAGTTGCGGTGAGGTTTCTCGAGTTACGACGGGGAGCCCATGGACCCGTCCCTGTGACCTCAGGAGAAGCCAGTCTCCATGCCAGTTGCAAGGCCCCTCAGGGGACTCCTCCCCAATCGTCTCAGGGTTCTCAGTCCTCGACTTGTCCTAAGGCTGGAGTCTGACCTTTCCTCGACCTTCCTGACCTAGGTCTTTGGGTACCCCTGAGGCCCCCACAGAGGACACAGGCCTCGTCTCACCTGGACACGTGCACGGCTACTTGCCTGACCAGCTGCAGCAGCAGTGTCAGGCTCCATGTCGTGTGGACACAGGGATCTGTGGCTTGCCCTCGAGTTCCAAAATGCTGTCACACGTGCCAGTTTGTCGTTTGTCGAGACTTGGGGTGACAGTCAAGGCAGTGCAGGGCTGTCAGTTTCATCTGCAGTGGACAAGGCATTTGGGGTCTTGGGAAATGATGGTGCAACCCTTGATGCTCCTCATGAATATCCTTGTGCGAGCACCTTCTCTTGGATGCGAAGTAAGCCCCAGATAACCTTTTCTTAAGAAGCAAGAAAAGGGACCATCATCTGGAGCTTAGCAGGGGCAAACGGGGCTCCTCTAGAATCGCAGCCATTCCCTTGGGATTTCTCTCCAGTTGAAACGGGTGGAGCGGGGACCTTCTTGGATCACAGCAACAGGGTGAAGGAGCCCTTCGAGTTCCAAGAGTGAAGGGGTGATTTCCCCGGGACGTTGCAGCGGATAAGGTCCTCACCCCGCTCGCAACGAAGAAGCTTCTGGTTTTTCTCGAGTTGCGTCAGGGTTTCTCGAGTTACGATCGTGAGCCAATGGACTCGCCCCTGTGGCCTCAGGAGAGGACAGTCTCCGTGACAGTTGCTATGCGCCTTTGGGGATTCTTCCCCAGTCATCGCTGTGTGCTCAGTTCTCGTCTGGTGTTGAAGCCGGTACCTGAGCTTTCCTCGCCCATGCAGACATAAACCTTGGGGTACCCATGGAGCCCCTACTGGGGAGTCAGGCCTCGTCGCACCTGGAGACGTGCACTGCTGCTTGCCTCCGCATCTGCAGAAGCAGTGTAAGGCTTTCGGTCAAGTGGACACAGGAATCTGTAACTTGACTTCGAGGTACTACCCAGGGCTGTCACACGTGCCAGTGTGTCAGGCTTCGAGCCTTGGGGTGACAGTCGATGCAGTGCAGGGCAGTCAGGTTCATCTGGAGTGAACGAGATATTTGGGGGTCTTGGGGAATGACAGCAAGACCCCTGATGCTTCTCCCGACTGTCCTGTTGCGAGTGTCTCCTGTTGGGATGTGAGGGGAGCGTTGGGAACACTTTCCTGACAGAGCAGGAAAGGGACCCTTATCGGGAGCTCAGCTGGCGACAACAGGGCTATTTTTCATTCTTGGCGGGACCAACGGTGTTCCACTCGAGTGGGGACGGGTAGGGCAAGGAACTTCTTGGGTCACAGCAAGAAGGTAAATGACCCTTTGAGGTCCAAGAGAGAAGTGTTGATTTCCCCCGAGACGCCTCAGTGGACAAGGTCCTCACCCTGCTTGAAGGGGAGAATCTTTGGTTTTTCTCTAGTTGTGGTGGGGTCCTCTCTAGTTACGCAGGAGACCACAGGGATTCGCCAATGCGGCCTCAGGAGAGGCCAGTTTCCCTGCCAGTTCCTTGGCGCCTCTGAGGACTGCTCCCCAATCGTCTCAGGGTGCTCAGTCATCGACTTGTGCTGAGTCCGGTGCCTGAGATTACCTCGACCATCCTAACCTAGGTCTTGGGGTAACCCTGAGGCCCCAACTAAGGAGACAGGCCTCGTTTCGTCTGGATACGTGAATGGCTACTTGCCTGACCAGCTGCAGCACCAGTGTCAGGCTCCATGTCAAGCGGACACAAGGATCTGTGGCTTGCCCTCGAGGTTCAAAGTGATGTCACAGATGCCAGTGTGTCGGGCGTCGAGCCACGGGTGACAGTCAAAGCAGTGCAGGGCAGTCAGGTTCATTTGCAGTGGACAAGGCATTTTGAGGTCTTGGAGAATGGTGGCCCAAACCCATATGATCCTCAAGAATTTCCTAGTGCGAGCACCTACTCTTGGAATGCGAGGGAAGCCTCAGGAAACCTTAACCTAAGGAGCAGGAAATGGGACCATCATCTGGAGCTTAGCAGGGGCAAACTGGGCTCCTCTTGAGTCGCAGCGGATCTCTTGGGTTTCCTCTCACATGGAGAAGAGTGAGGCGGGGAACTTCATTGTTCACAGTAAGGTGCTGAAGGAGCCCTTCGCGGTCAAATAGGGAAGGGGTGATTTCCCCTAGACACAGCAGCGGATAAGGGCCTCACCCCGCTTGCAAGGGAGAAGCTTCTGGTTTTTCTCGAGTTGCCCCAGGTTTTCTCGAGTTACGACGGGGAGCTAATGGACCCGACCCTGTGGCCTCAGGAAAGGCCAGTCTCCGTGCCAGTTCCCATGCGCCTTTGGGGATTCCTCCCCAGTCATCGCTGAGTCCTCAGTCTTTGACTGGTGCTGAAGCCAGTACCTGAGTTTTCCTCCATCATGCTGACATAAATCTTGGGGTTCCCATGGACCCACACAAGGGAGTCAGGCCTCGTCTCGGCTGGAGACGTGCCCTGTGGCTTCTCTCCACAGTTGAAGCAGCAGGGTAAGACTCCCCGTAGGGTGGACACACGGATTTGTGACTTGACCTAGAGGTACTACCCAGTGCTGTCACACGTGCTAGTGTGTCAGGCTTCGAGCCTCGGGGTGACAGTTGACACAGTGCAGGGTAGTCAGGTTCATCTGTAGTGAACGAGGTATTTGGGGGTCTTGAGGAATGGTGGCAAGACACCTGATGCTCCTCCTGACTATACTGGTGTGAGTGTCTCCTGTTGGGATGTGAGGGGAGAGCTGGGAAACCTTTGCTGACAGAGCAGGAAATGGACCCTCATCTGGAGCTCAGCAGGGGATAATGGGGCTCCTTTACATTCTTGGCCGGACCCTCGGTGTTCCTCTCCACTGGGGATGGGTGGGGCAGGGAACTTCTTGGGTCACGGCAAGAAGGTGAATGTCACTTTTGAGGTCCACGAGAGAAGGGGTGATTTCCCCAGAGGCACCAGAGCGGACAAGGTCCTCACCTCGTTGCAGGGGAAAACATTTTTGTTTTTTCAAGTTGTGGCAGTGTCCTCTCGAGTTACAACTGAGACCCCAAAGACTCGCCCGTGTGGCCTCAGGAGAGGCCAGTCTCTGTGCCAGTTTCCAGGAGCCTCTGGGAATTCCTCCCCAATCGTCTCAGGGTGCTCAGTCCTCGACTGGTGCTGAGGCCGGAGACTGAGATTACCTCGATCTTCCTGACCTAGGTCTTGGGGTACCCCTGAGGCTCCCACAGAGGAGACATGCCTCGTCTCGCCTGGACACGTGCACGACTATTTGCCTGACCAGGTGCATCAGCAGTGTCAGGCTCCATGTTGAGCGGACACAGGAATCTGTGGCTTGCCCTCGAGGTCCAAAGTGCTTTCCCACGTGTCAGTGTGTTGGGCATCGAGTCTCAGAGTGACGGTCAAGGCAGTGTAGGGCAGTCAGGTTCTTCTGCAGTGGACAAGGAATTTAGGGGTCTTGTGGAATGGTGGGCCAACCCTTGATGCTCCTCCCAACTTCCTGGAGCGAACACCTACTCCTGGGATGCGAGGGAAGCCCCAGGAAACCTTTCTCAAAGGGGCTGAAAAGGGACCATAATCTGGAGGTTAGCAAGGGCAAACGGGGTTCCTCTTGAGTCGCAGCGGGTCTCTTGAGGTTCCTCTGGTGTTGAGATTGGTGAGGCGGGGAACTCCTTTTGTCACAGGAGGGGGTGAAGAAGCCCTTCGAGGATCAAGATGGAAGGGGTGATTTCCCCGAGACGACGGAGCGGAAAATGCCTCACACTGCTTGTAATTGACAAGCTTCTGATTTTCTCGAGTTGCAGCAGGGTTTCTCGAGTTACGACGGGAAGCCAATGGACCCGTCCCTGTGGCCTCAGGAGAGGCCAGTCTCCCTGCCAGTTTCCATGCGCCTTTGGGATTCCTCCCCAGTCATCGCTGGGTCCTCAGTCATCCTCTGGTTCTGAAGCCCGTACCTGAGCTTTCCTCGCCCATGCTGACATAAATATTGGGGTTCCCATGGAGCCCCCACAGGAAAGTCAGGCCTGGTCTCGCCTGGAGACGAGCACTGCCACTTGAATCTGCAGCTGCAGCAGTAGTGTAAGGCTCCCCGTCGAGTGGACACAGGGATCTGTGACTTGACCTCGAGGTACTACTCAGGTCTCTCACACGTGCCAGTGTCAGGCTTGGAGCCTCGGGGTGACAGTCGACGCACTGCAGGGCTGTCAGTTTCACCTGCAGTGGACAAGGAATTTAGGGGTCTTGGGGAATGGTGAGCCAAACCTTGATGCTCCTCCTGAATTTCCTGGTGTGAGCAACTCCTCTTGGAATGCGAGGGATACCCCAGATAACCTTTCCCTAAGGAGCAGGAAAAGGGATCATCATCTGAAGCTTAGCAAGGGCAAACAGTGCTCCTCTTGAGTTGCAGCGGGTCCCTTGGAATTTCTCTCCAGTTGAGATGAGTGAAGCGGGGACCTTCTTGGGGGTAAAGGTCTCGGGCAGTAAAGCTCTCAGTCAAGTGGACACAGGGATCTGTGACTTGACTTCGAGGTACTATCCAGGGCTGTCACACGTGCCAGTGTGTCAGGCTTCGTGCCTTGGGGTGGCAGTCGATGCAGTGCAGTGCAGTCAGGTTCATCTGGAGTGAACGAGATATTTGGTGGTCTTGGGGAATGGTGGCAAGACCCCTGATGTTCCTCCCGACTGTCCTGGCGCAAGTGTCTCCTGTTGGGATGTGAGGGGAGCGTTGGGAACACTTTCCCGACAGAGCAGGAAGGACCTTCATCGGGAGCTCAGCAGGGGATAACTGGGCTCTTTTTCATTCTTGGCGGGACCAACGGTGTTCCACTCGAGTGGGGACGGGTGGAGCAGGGAACTTCTTGGGTCACAGCATGAAGGTGAATGACCCTTTTGAGGTCCAAGAGAGAAGCGGTGATTTCCTCTGAGACGCCACAGCGAACAAGGTCCTCACCCCGCTTGCAGTGGAGAATCCTTTGGTTTTTCTCAAGTTGTGGCGAGGTCCTCTCGAGTTACGACAGGGACCCGAGGGACTTGCCCCTGTGGCCTCAGGAGAGGCCAGTCTCCTTGCCAGTTTCCAGGAGCCTCTGGGGATTCCTCCCCAATCATCTCAGAGTGCACAGTCCTCGACTTGTGCTGAGGCGGGAACCTGAACTTTCCTTGACCGTCCTGACCTAGGTCATGGGGTTCCCCTGAGTCCCCTACGGAGGAGACAGACCTCGACTCATCTGGACACGTGCACGGCTACTTGCCTCACCATCTGCAGCAGCAGTGTCAGGCTCCATGTCGAGCGGACACAGGAATCTATGGGTTGTACTCTATGTAATACCCAGGGCTGTCACACTTGTCAGTGTTTCAGGCATCGAGCCTCAAGGTGACAGTCAAGGCAGTGCAGGGCATTCAGGTTCATCTGCAGTGGACCAGGCTTTTGGGTGTCCTGGGGAATGGTGGCCCAACCCCTGATGCTCCTCCCGAATTTCCTGGTGTGAGCACCTCCTCTTAGCATGCGAGGGAATACCCAGGAAAACTTTCCCTAAGGACCAGGAAAAGGGACCTTCATTTAGAGCTTAGCAGGGGCAAACGAGGCTCCTCTTGAGTCACAGCGGTTCCCTTAGGGTTCCTCTCGTGTTGAGAAGGGTGGGGCGTGGAAATTCTTGGGTCATAGCAACGGGGTGAAGTAGCCCTTTGAAGTCCAAGAGGGAAGGGGTGATTTACCTCGAGATGCCCCAGCGGATAAGGGCCTCACGCCACTTGCAAGGGAGAAGCTTCTGGCTTTTCTCGAGTTGCGGTGGGGAGCCCATGGACCCTCCCCTGTGGCCTAAGGAGAGGCCAGTCTCCGTGCCAATTGACATGCACTTTGGGATTCCTCCCCAGTCATGGCCGGGTACTCAGTCTTCGTCTTGTGCTGAAGCCTGTACCTGAGATTTCCTCGCCCATGCTGACATAAATCGTGGGGTTCCCTTGGAGCCCCGACAGGGGAGTCAGGCCTCGTCTCGCCTGGAGACGTGCACTGCCGCTTGCCTCCGCAGCTGCAGCAGTGTATGGCTCCCAGTCGAGTGTACACAGGGATCGATGACTTGATCTCGCTGTACTACCCAGGGCTGTAACATGTGCCAGTGTGTCAGGCTTCGAGCCTTGGTGTGATGGTCGACACAGTGCAGGGCACTCAGGTTAATTTGCAGTGAACGTGGTATTTGGGGGTCTTTGGTAATTCTGGCAAGATCCCTGATGCTCTTCCCGACTGTCCTGGTGCGAGTGTCTCCAGTTGGAATGTGAGGGGAGCGCTGGCAACACTTTCCCTATCGAGCAGGAAAGGGACCCACATCTGGAGATCAGCAGGGGATAAAGGGGCTCCTTTTCATTCTTGACGGGAACTTCGGTGTTCCTCTCGAGTGGGGATGGGTGGGGCGGGGGACTTCTTGGGTCACAGCCAGAAGGTGATTGACACTGTTGAGGCACAAGAGAGAAGGGGTGATTTCCCCCGAGATGCCACAGTGAACAAGGTCCTCACCCCACTTGCAGGGAGAATCGTTTGATTTTCTCAAGTTGTGGCGGGGTCCTCTCGAGCTACGAACGGGACCTCAGGGACTCGCCCCCGTGGCATCAGGAGAGGCCAGTCTCCGTGCCAGGTGCCAGGTGGCTCTGGGGATTTCTCGCCAATTGTCTCAAGATTCTCAGTTCGCGACTTGTACTGAAGGCAGACCCTGAGGTTTCCTCGACCGTCCTGACATTGGTCTTGGGGTTCCCCTGACCTCCGCAGAGGAGACAGGCCTCGTCTCGCCTGGACATGTGCACGGCTTCTTGCCTGACCAGCTGCAGTAGCACTGTCAGGCTTCATGTTGAGCGGACACAGGGATCTGTGGCTTGCCCTCCAGGTCCAAAGTGCTGTCACAGGTGCCATTGTCTCAGGCTTGAGCCTTGGGGTGACAATCAAGGCAGTTCAGGGCTTTCAGGTTCATCTGCAGTGGACAAGGCATTTGGGGGTCTTGGGTATTGTGACCCAAACCCTGATGCTCCTCCCAAATTTCTTGGTGCCAGCACCTCCCCTTGGGATGCGAGGGAAGCCCCAGGAAACCTTTCCCTAAGGATCAGGAAAAGGAACAATCATCTGGAGCCTAGCAGGTGCAAACGGAGCTCCTCTTGAGTCGAGGCGGGTCCCTTGGGGTTCGTCTCGAGTTGAGTCGGGTGGGGCAGGGTACTTCTTGGGTCACAGCAAGGGAGTGAATGAGTCCTTCGAGGTCCAAAAGGGAAGGGGTGATTTCCACCAAGATGGTGCAGCGGATAAGGGCCTCACCCCGCTTGCAAGGGAGAAGCTTCTGGTTTTTCTCAAGTTGCAGCGGGGTTTCTCGAGTAACGACGGGAAGTCAATGGACCCACCCCTGTGGCCTCAGGAGAGGCCAGTCTCCGTGCCAGTTGCCATGTGCCTTTGGGGATTCCTGCCAGTCATCTCTGATTTCTCAGTCCTCGTCTGGTGCTGATGCCGGTACCTGAGCTTTCCTCGCCCATGCTGACATAAATCTTGGGGTTCCCATGGAGCCCCCATAGTGGAATCAGGCCTCGTCTCGCCTGGAGACGTGCACTGCCTCTTGCCTCCGCAGCTGCAGCAGCAGTGTAAGGCCCCCATCGAGTGGACACTTGGATCTGTGACTTGACTTCGAGGTACTACCCAGGCTGTCAAACGTGCCAGTGTGTCAGGCTTTGAGCCTCGAGGTGGCAGTCGACACAGTGCAGGGCATTCAGTTTCATCTGGAGTGAACAAGGTATTTGGGGGTCTTGGGGAATTGTGGCAAGACCCCTGATGCTCCTCCTGACTGTCCAGGAGCGACTGTCTTCAGTTGGAATGTGAGGGGATTATGGGAACCCTTTCACTACAGACCAGGAAAGGGACCCACATCTGGAGCTAAGCAGGGGATAACGGGGCTCCTTTCATTCTTGGCGGGAACCTTGGAGTTCCTCTAGAGTGGGGACGGATGGGGAGGGGAACTTCTTGGGTTACAGCAAGAAGGTGAACGACCCTTTTGAGGTCCAAGAGAGAAGGGATGATTTCCCCGGGGACGCTACACCAGACAAGGTCCTCACCCCACTTGCAGGCAGTATCTTTTGGTTTTTCTCAAGTTGTTGTGGGGTCCTCTCGAGGTACGACGGGGACCATAGGGACTCACCCCTGTGGCCTCAGGAGAGGCCAGTCTCCATGCCAGTTGACAGGCGCCTCCAGAGATTCCTCTCCAAACGTCTCAGGGTGCTCAGTCCTTGAAATGCACTGAGGCCAGACTCTGAGCTTGCCTCTAACGTCCTGACATTTGTCTTGGGTTCCCCTGAGGCCTCCACAGAGGAGAAGGCCTCATCTCGCCTGGATATGTGCACGGCTTCTTGCCTGACCAGCTGCAGTAGCAATGTCAGGCTCCATGTCGAGCGGACACAGGGATCTGTGGCTTGCCCTGGAGGTCCAAAGTGCTGTCACACGTGCCAGTGTGTCGGTTTCAAGCCTCGGGGTGACAGTCAAAGCAGTGCCGGGCAGTCAGGTTCATCTGCTGTGGACAAAGCATTTGCGGGACTTGGGAAATGGTGGCCCAAACCCTGATGCTTCTCCCGACTTTCCTGGTACGATCACCTCCTCTTGGGTTGCGAGGGAAGCCCCAGGAAATCTTTTCCTAAGGAGCAGGTAAAGGGACCAACATCAGGAGTTTAGCAGGGGCAAACGGGGCTCCTCTTGAATCGCAGCGGGTCTCTTGTGTTTCCTCTCAGGCTGCAATGGGTGGGGCGGGGAACTTCTTGTGTCACAGCAAGGCGGTGAAGGAGCCCTTAGAGGTCCAAGTGGGAAGGGGTGTTTTTCACCGAGATACTGCAGCGGATAAGGGCCTCATCCCGCTTAAATGGGAGAACTTTCTGGTTTTCTCGAGTTGCTGCGGGGCTTCTCGATTGAAGACAGGGAGCTCATGGACCCGTCCCTGTGGCCTCAGGAGAGGCCAGTCTCTGTGCCAGTTGCCATGCGCTTTTGGGGATTCCTCCCCACTCAACGCCAGGCCCTCAGTCTTTGACTGGTGCTGAAGCCGGTACCTGAGCTTTCCTCGCCCATGGTGACATAAATATTGGGGTTCCCACAAAGCCACTACAGGGGAGTCAGACCTTTTCTCGACTGGAGACGTGCACTGCCGCTTGCCTCCGCAGCTACAGCAGCAGTGTAAGTCTCCTCATCGAGTGGACACAGGGATCTGTGAGTTGATCTCGAGGTACTACCCAGGGCTGTCACACGTGCCAGTGTGTAAGGCTTCGATCCTCGGGGTGACAGTCTATGGAGTGCAGGGCAGTCAGGTTCATCGGGCATGAACGAGGTATTTGGGGGTCTTGGGGAATGGTGGCAAGACGCCTGACGCTCCTCTGGACTGTCCTTGTGTGAATGTCTCCTGCTCGATTTGTGAGGGGAGTGCTGAGAACCCTTTCCTGACAGAGCAGGAAAGGGACCCTCATCTGGAACTCAGCAGGGGATAACGGGGATCCTTTTCATTCTTGTCGGGACCCTCGGTGTTCCTCTCATGTGGGGACGGGAGGGGCAGGGAACTTCTTGGGTCACAGCAAGAAGGTGAATGTTCCTTTTGAGGTCCAAGACAGAAGGCGTGATTTCCCATGATAATCCACTTTGGAAAGGGTCTCACCCCTTGGGAAGGTGAGAATCTTTTGGTTTTTCTCAAGTGTGGCAGGGTCCTTTCGAGTTAGGATGGGGACCCCAGGAACTCGCCCCTGTGGCCTCAGGAGAGGCCACTCTCCGTGCCAGTTTCCAGGCGCCTCTGGTGATTCCTCCCCAATCGTCTCAGGGTACTCAGTCCTCGACTTGGACTGATGCCGGAGACTGAGGTTTCCTTGACCATCCTGACCTAGGTCTTGGGGGTACCCCTGAGGCCCCCGCAGAAGAGACAAGCCTCGTCTCACCTGGACACGTGCACGGCTTCATGCCTGACCAGATGCAGCAGCAGTGTCAGGCTCCATGTCGAGCAGACACAGGGATCTGCGGCTTGCCCTAGAGGTACTACCCATGGCTGCCCCACGTGCCAGTGTTTCAGGTGTAGAGCCTCGAGGTGACAGTTAAGGCAGTTCAGGGCATTCAGGTTCATCTGTAGTGGACAAGGCATTTTGGGGTCTTGCAGAATGGTGGCCCAACCCCTGATGCTCCTCCCGACTATCCTGCTGTGAGCACCTCCTCTTGGGATGCGAGGTAATCCCCAGGTAACCTTTCCCTGCGGGGCAGGAAAAGGGACCATCATCTGGAGCTTAGCAGGGCAAACGGGTCTCCTCTTGAGTCGCAGCGGATCCCTTGGGGTTCCTCTCGGGTTGAGACGGGTGTTGTGGGGAACTTCTTGGGTCACATTAAGGGGGTGAGGGGAACCCTTCGAGGTCACGGAGGGAAGGATTATTTCCCCTGAGACGCCATAGTGGATAAGGGCCTCTCCCCCGCTTGCAAGGGGAAGCTTCTTGTGTTTCTAGAGTTGCAGCAGAGTTTCTCAAGTTACGACGGGGAACCCATGGACCTGCCCCTGTGGCCTCAGGAGAGGTCTGTCTCCGTGCCACTTGCCATGGGCTTTTGGGGATTCCTCCCCAGTCATGGCCGGGTCCTCAGTCCTCGTCTTTTGCTGAAGCTGGAACCTGAGCTTTCATCGCCCATGCTGACATAAATCATGGGGTTCCCATGGAGCACCCACAGGGGAGTCAGGCCTCATCTCACCTGGAGTCGTGCAGTTCCGCTTGCCTCCGCAGCTGCAGCAGAGTGTAAGGCTCCCCGTCGAGTGGACACAGGGATCTGTGACTTGAACTCGAGGTACTACCCAGGGTTGTCACATGTGCCACTGTGTCAGGCTTCAAGCCTCGGGGTGACAGTCGATGCAGTGCAGGGCAGTCCGGTTCTGGAGTGAACGAGGTATTTGGGGGTCTTGAGGAATGGTGGCAAGAGCCCTGATGCTCCTCTAGACTGTCCAGGAGCTACTGTCTCCAGTTGGAATGTGAGGGGATTCTGGGAACCCTTTCACTACAGACCAGGAAAGGGACCCACATCTGGAGCTAAGCAGGGGATAACGGGGCTCCTTTACATTCTTGGTGGGAACCTCAGAGTTCCTCTAGAGTGGGGACTGGTGGGGCAGGGAACTTCTTGGGTCACAGCAAGAAGGTGAACGACCCTTTTGAGGTCCAAGAGAGAAGGGGTGATTTCCCCGGGGACGCCACACCAAACAAGGTCCTCAACCCGCTTACAGGCAGTATCTTTTAGTTTTTCTCAAGTTGTTGTGGGGTCCTCTCGAGGTACGACGGGGACCACGTGGACTCACCCCTGTGGCCTCAGGAGAGGCCAGTGTCCGTGCCAATTGAGAGGCGCCTCTGGGGATTCCTCCCCAAATGTCACAGGGTGCTCAGTCCTTGAAATATACTGAGGCCAGACCCTGAGCTTGCCTCGACCCTCCTGACATAGTTCTTGGGGTTCCCCTGAGGCCTCCACAGAAGAGACAGGCCTCGTCTCGCCTGGATATGTGCATGGCTTCTTGCCTGACCAGCTGCAGTAGCAGTGGAAGGCTCCATGTCGAGCGGACACAGGGATCTGTGGCTTGCCCTCGAGGTCCAAAGTGCTGTCACACGTGCCAGTGTATCAGTTTCTAGCCTCAGGGTGACATTCAATGCAGTGCAGGGCAGTCAGGTTCATCTGCTGTGGACAAGGTCTTTGCGGTACTTGGGAAATGGTGGCCCAAACCCTGATGCTCCTCCCGACATTCCTGGTTGGAGCACCTCCTCTTGGGTTGCGAGGGAAGCCCCAGGAAATCTTTTCCTAAGGAGCAGGTAAAGGGACCAACATCAGGAGTTTAGCAGGGGCAAACGGGGCTCCTCTTGAATCGCAGCGGGTCTCTTGGGTTCCTCTCGGGTTGTGACGTGTGGAGCGGGGAACTTCTTGCATCACAGCAAGGTGGTGAAGGAGCCCTTCGAGATCCAAGAGGGAACGGGTGTTTTATGCCGAGATACTGCAGCGGATAAGGGCCTCACCCCGCTTAAAAGGGAGAACCTTCTGCTTTTCTCGAGTTGCTGAGGGGTTTCTCGAGTTAAGATGGGGAGCTCATGGACCCGTCCCTGTGGCCTCAGGAGAGGCCAGTCTCCGTGCCAGATGCCATGCGCTTTTGGGGATTCCTCCCCAGTCAACGCCAGGCCCTCAGTCCTCGACGGGTGCTGAAGCCAGTACCTGAGCTTTCCTCGCCCATGCTGACATAAATCTTGGGGTTCCCATAAAGCCCCCACAGGGGAGTCAAACCTTGTCTCCACTGGAGACGTGCACTGCCGCTTGCCTCCGCAGCTACAGCAGCATTGTAAGTCTCCTCATCAAGTGGACACAGGTATCTGTGAGTTGATCTCGAGGTACTACCCAGGGCTGTCACACGTGCCAGTGTGTAAGGCTTTGATCCTCGGGGTGTCAGTCGACGCAGTGCAGGGTAGTCAGGTTGATCTGGACCGAAGGAGGTATGTGGGGGTCTTGGGGAATGGTGGCAAGACGCCTGACCCTTCTCCAGACTGTCCTGGTGCAAGTGTCTCCTGCTCGATTTGTGAGGGGAGAGCTGGGAACCCTTTCCAGACAGAGCAGGAAAGGGACCCTCATCTGGAACTCAGCAGGGGATAACGAGGATCCTTTTCATTCTTATCGGGACCCTCAGTGTTCCTCTCATGGGGGACAGGTGGAGCAGGGAACTTCTTGGGTCATAGCAAGAAGGTGAATGTTCCTTTTGAGGTCCAAGACAGAAGGCGTGATTTCCCACGAAACGCCATAGTGGAAAAGGTTCTCACCAAGTTGGAAGCAGAGAATCTTTTGGTTTTTTTCAAGTGTGGTGGGGTCCTCTCCTGTTACCGCGGTGACACCAGGTACTCGCCCCTGTGGCCTCAGGAGAGGCCAGTCGCAGTGCCAGTTGACAGGTGCCTCTGGAGATTCTTCCCCAGTCCTCTCAGGGTGCTCAGTCCTCAACTTGTGCTTAGATCGGAGCCTGAGCTTTCCTTGACCGCCCTGACCTAGGTCTCGGGGTACCCCTGTGGCCCCCACAGAGGCGACAGGCCTTGTTTCGCCTGGACAGGTGCACGTCTACTTGCATGAACAGCTGCAGCAGCAGTGTCAAGCTCCATGTCGAGCGGACACAGGGATCTGTGGCTTGCCCTCGAGGTCCAAAGTGCTCTCACACATGGGAGTATGCAAGGCGTCGAGCTTTGGGGTGACAGTCAAGGCAGTGCAGGGCAGTCAGGTTCATCTGCAGTGGACAAGGCATATGGGGGTCTTGGGAATTGGTGGCCCAAACCCTGATGCTCCTCCCGACATTCCTGGTGACAGCACCTCCACTTTGGATGTGAGGGAAGCCCCAGGAATCCTTTCCCTAAGGAGCAAAAAAGGACAATCATTTGGAGCTTACCAGGGGCAAACTGGGCTCCTTCCGAGTTGCAGCGGGTTCTTTGGGGTTCGTCTCGAGTTGAGACGTGTATTTTGGGAACTCCTTGGGTCACAGCAAAGGGTTAAGGAGCCCTTCGAGGTCCAAGAGAGAAGGGTTGATTTCCCCGAGACGACGAAGTGGATAAGGGCCTCATCCCGCATGCAAGGGAGAAGCTTCAGGTTTTTCTCGAGTTGTGGTGGTGTTTCTCGAGTTACGACGGGGAGAAAATTTAGCCACATCTGTGGCCTCAGGAGAGGCCATTCTCCGTGCCAGTTGCCAAGCACCTCTGTGGATTCCTCCCCAATCGTCTCAGAGTGCTCAGTCCTCGAATTGTGCTGAGGCAGGAGCCTGAGCATTCCTCGACCGTCCTGACCTAGAACTTGGTGTTCCCCTGGAGCCCCCACAGGGGAGTCAGGTCTCGTCTCACCTGGAGACAGGCACTGCCGCTTTCTTCCGCAGCTACAGCAGCAGTGTAAGGCACCCCATCAGGTGGACACAGGGATCTGTGACTTGACCTCGAGGTACTAACCAGGGATGTCACATGTGCCAGAGTGTCAGGATTGGAGCCTCGGGGTGACAGCCGACGCAGTGCAGGGCGGTCAGGTTCATCTGGAGTCATTGAGGTATTTGGGGGTTTGTGGATGGTGGCAATACCCCTGATGCTCCTCCCTTCTGTACTGGTGCCAGTGTTTCCAGTTGGGATGTGAGGGGGTGCCTGGGAACCCTTTCCCAACAGAGCAGGAAAGGAACCTTCATCTGGAGCTCAACAGGAATAACGGGGCTCATTTTACTTCTTGGCAGGACCCTCGGTGTTCCTCTCGAGTAATGATGGGTGGTGCGGGGAACTTCTTGGGTCACAGCAAGCAGGTGAATGATCGTTTTGAGGTCGAATTGAGAAGGTGTGATTTCCCCTGAGACGCCAGAGCTGACAAGGTCCTCACCCCTCTTGCAGGGCAGAATCTTTGGTTTTTCTCAAGTTGTAGCAGGGTCCACTGGAATTACGACGGGGACCCCAGGCTCTTGCCCCTGTGGCATCAGGAGACGACAGTCTACTTCTCAGTTGAAAAGCGCCTCTGGGGATTTCTCCCAAGTCGTCTCAGAATGCTCAGTCCTTGACTTGTGCTGAGCTTTCCTCGACCGTCCTGACCTATGCCTTGGGGTATCCCTATGGCCCCCACTTAGGAGACAGGCCTCGTCTCGCCTGGACACGTGCACAGCTACATGCCTGACCAGCTGCAGCAGCAGTGGCAGGCTCCATGTCCAGCAGACACAGGGATCTGTGGCTTGCCCTGGAAGTCCTATCCAGGGCTGTAATATGCCAGTGTGTCGGGCTTCGGGCCTTGGGTGACGGTCAAGGCAGTGCAGGGAAGTCAGGTTCATCTGCAGTGGACAAGGCATTTGCGGGTCTTGGGGAATGGTGCCACAACCCCTGATGCTCCTCTCGACTTTCCTGGTGTGAGCACCTCCTCTTGGGATGCGAGGGAAGCCCCAGTAAACCTTTCCCTAAGGAGGAGGAAAAGGGGCCTTCATCTGGAGATTAGTAGGGGCAAACGGGGCTCCTCTCGAGTCGCAGCGGGTCCCTTGGGTTTCCTCTCGAGTTGAGACGGGTAAGGTGGGTAACTTCTTGGGTCACAGAAAGGGAGTGAAGGAGCCCTTTCCAGTCCAAGAGGGAATTGGTGATTTCCCCCAAGACGCCTCAGCAGATAAGGCCCTACTCTGCTTGCAAGGGAGAAGCTTCTGGTTTTTTTCGAGGTGGGGTGGGGTTTCTCAAGTTATGACGGGGAGCCCGTGGACCCACCCCTGTGGCCTCAGGAGAGGCCAGTCTCCGTGCCAGTTGCCATGTACATTTGGGGATTCCTCCCCAGACATCACCGAGTCCTCAGTCCTCGTCTTGTGCTGAAGCTGGTACCTGAGCTTTCCCTGCCCATGCTGACATAAATCTTGGGGTTCCCATGGAGCCCCCACAGGGGAGTCAGGCCTCGTCTCACCTGGAGGCGTGCACAGCCGATTGCCCCCAAAGCTGCAACAGCAGTGTAAGACACCCCGTCGAGTGGACATAGGGATCTGTGACTTGAACCCAGGGCTGTCACAGGTGCCAGTGTGTTAGGCTTCAAGCCTTGGGGTGACAGTCGACGAAGTGCAGGGAAGTCAGGTTCATCTGGAGTGAACGAGGTATTTGGGGGTCTTAGGGAATGGTGCCAAGACCCCTGATGCTCCTCTCGTCTGTTCTGCTGCCAGTGTCTCCTGTTGGGATGTTAGGGGAGCGCTGGGAACCCTTTCCAGACAAAGCAGGAAAGGGACCCTCATAGGGAGCTTAGCAGGGGATAACGGGGCTCCTTGTCATTCATGGCAGGACCCTCAGTTTTCCCCTCACATGGGGACGGGTGGAGTGGGGAACTTCTTGGGTCATAGTAAGAAGGTGAACGACCCTTTTGAGGTCCAAGATAGAAGGAGTGATTTCCCCGAGACGCCAGAGCGGACAAGGTCCTCACTTCCCTTACGAGGGATAATCTTTTGGTGTTTCTCAATTTGTGGTGGAGTCCTCTCGAGGTACAACGGGGACCCCAGGGATTCGCCCCTGTGGCCTCAGGAGAGGTCAGTCTCCGTGCCAGTAACCAGGCACCTGTGGGGATTCCTCCCCAATCGTCTGAGGGTGCACAGTCCTCGACTTGTGCTGAGGCCGGAGCCTGAACTTTCCTCAACCGTCCTGACCTAGGTCTTGGGGTACCCCTTTGTCCCCCACAGAGGAGACAGGCCTGGTCTCTCCTGGACACAAGTACGGCTACTTGCCTGACCAGCTGCAGCAGTAGTGTCAGGCTCCAGGTCGAGCGGACACAGAGATTTGTGGCTTGCACTCGAGGTACCTCTCAAGGCTGTCAGATGTGCCAGTGTGTCACAGGACGAGCCTCGGGTTGACAGTCACGGCAGTGCAGGGCAGTCAGATTCATCTGCAGTGGACAAGGCATTTGGGGGTCTTGGGGAATGGTGGCCCAACCCCTGATGCTCCTCCCGAAATTCCTGGTGCGAGAACCTCCTCTTGGGATGCGAGGGAATCCCCAGGCAAATATTCCCTTAGGACCAGATAAAGGGACCATCATCTGGAGCTTAGCAGGGGAAAACGGGGCCCCTCTTGAGTCGCAGCGGGTCCCTTGAGGTTCCTCCCGGGTTGAGAGGTGTAGGGTGGGTAACTTCTTGGGTCACAGCAAGGGAGTGAAGGAGCCATTCCCAGTCCAAGAGGGAATTGGTGATTTCCCCGAGACGACGCAGCGAATAAGGGCTTCACCCTGCTTGCAAGGGAGAAGCATCTGGTTTTATTCGAAGTGGGGTGGGGTTTCTCGAGTTACAACCTGGAGCCCATGGACCCGCCCCTGTGGCCTCAGGAGAGGCCAGTCTCTGTGCCAGTTGCCATGTGCTTTTGGGGATTCTTCCCCAGACATCGCCGGGGCCTCAGTCCTCGTCTGGTGCTGAAGCTGGTACCCGAGCTTTCCTCGCCCATGCTGACATAAATCTTGGGGTACCCGTTGAGCCCCCACAGGGGAGCCAGGCCTCTTATCGCCTGGAGACGAGCACTGTCGATTGCCTCCAAAGCTGCAACAGCAGTGTAAGGCTCACCGTCGAGTGGACACAGGGATCTATTACTTGAATTCGAGGTATTACCCAGGGCTGTCACACGTGCCAGTGTGTCAGGCTTCGAGCCTCGGGGTGACAGTCTATGGAGTGCAGGGAAGTCAGGTTCATCGGGCGTGAACGAGGTATTTGGGGGTCTTGGGGAATGGTTCAAGAACACTGATGCTCCTCCCGACTGTCTTGTTGGGAGTGTCCCCTGTTAGTATGTGACGGGAGCGCTGGGAACCCTTTCCAGACAAAGCAAGAACGGGACCCTCAACTGGAGCTCAGCAGGGGATAACGGGGCTCCTTTTCATTCTTGGCGGGTCCCTCGGGGTTCCTCTCGAGTGGGGATGGGTTGGGCGGGGAACTTCTTGGGTCACAGCAGGAAGGTGAACGACCTTTTGAGGTCCAAAAGAGAAGGTGTGATTTCCCCAGAGACGCAAGCACGGACAGGGTCCTCAACGCGCTTGCAGGGAGAATCATTTGATTTTTCTCAAGTTGTGGCTGGTTCATTTCGCGTTACGAAGGGGAGTCCAGGGACTCGCCCCTGTGGCCTCAGGATTGGGCTGTCTCCGTGCAGGTGCCAGGCGCCTCTGGGGATTCTTCCCTAATCGTCTCAGTGCTCCATCGTCGACTTGTGCTGAGGCCGGAGCCTGAGCTTTCCTGGACCGTCCTAACCTAGGTCTTGGGGTTCACCTGAGGCCCCCACAGAGGAGACAGGCCTCGTCTCCCCTGGACACGTGCATGGCTACTTGCCTGACCAGCTGCAGCAGCATTGTCAGGTTCCATGTCGAGCGGACACAGGGATCTCTGGCTTGACCTCGAGGTCCAATGTCCTGTCACAAGTTCCAGTGTGTCAGGGGTCGAGCTTCGCTGTAACAGTCAACGCAGTGCAGGGCAGTCAGGTTCATCTGCAGTGGACAAGGCATTTGGGGGTCTTGCGGAATGATGGCCCGAACCCTGATGCTCTTCCGGAATTTCCTGGTGCCAGCACTTCTATTGGGATGCGAGGGAAGCCCCAGGAAACATTTCCCTAAGGAGCAGGAAAAGGGACCTTCATCTGGAGATTAGCAGGGGCAAATGGGGCTCCTTTTGAGTCAAGGCGGGTCCCTTGGGGTTGCACTCGAGTTGATACGGGGCGGCGGAGAACTTTTGGGTCACAGCAAGGTGGTGAAAATGCCTTTCGAGGTCCAAGGAGGAAGGGGTGATTTCCCCGAGATGCTGCAGTGGATAAGGGCCTGAAGCCGCTTGCAAGGGAGATGTTTCTGGTTTTTCTCGAGTTGCAACGGGGTTCTCGAGTTACGATGGGGAGCCCATGGACCCGTCCCTGTGGCCTCAGGAGAGGCTAGTGTCCGTCCAGTTGCCATGCGCCTTTGAAGATTCCTCCCCAGTTATCACTGGTTTCTCAGTCCTCGTCTGGTGCTGAAGCCGGTACCTGAGCTTTCCTCGCTCATGCTGACATAAATCTTTGGGTTCCCATGGATCCCCCACAGGGCAGTCAGGCCTCGTCTCGCCTGGAGACATCCACTGCCGCTTGCCTCCGCAGGTGCAGCAGCAGTGTAACATTCCGAGGAGAGTGGACACAGATATCTGTGACTTGACCACGAGGTACTACCCAGGGCTGTCACACGTGCCAGTGTGTCAGGCTTCGAGCCTGGGGGTGACAGTCGACGCAGTGCAGGGCAGTCAGGTTCATCTGGAGTGAACGAGCTATTTGGGGGTCTTTGGAATAGTGACAAGACCCCTGATGCTCCTCCCGACTGTCCTGGTACGAGTGTCTCCTGTTGGGATGTGAGGGGAGCACTGGGAACCCTTTCCCGACAGAGCAGGAAAGGGACCCTCATCTGGAGCTCAGCAGGGGATAACGGGGCTCCTTTTCATTCTTGGCGGGTCCCTCGGGGTTCCTCTCGAGTGGGGACGGTTTGGACGGGGAACTTCTTGGGTCACAGCAGGAAGGTGAACGACCTTTTGAGGTCCAAAAGAGAAGGTGTGATTTCCCCAGAGACGCAAGCACGGACAGGGTCCTCAACGCGCTTGCAGGGAGAATCATTTGATTTTTCTCAAGTTGTGGCTGGTTCATTTCGCGTTACGAAGGGGAGTCCAGGGACTCGACCCTGTGGCCTCAGGAGAGGCCAGTCTTAGTGCCAGTTGCCAGGCGCCTCTGGGGATTCCTCACCAATTGTCTCAGAGTACTCAGTCCTCAAATTGTGCTGAGGCAGGAGCCTGAGATTTCCTAGACTTTCCAGACCTAGGTCTTGGTGTTCCCATGGAGCCCCCACAGGGGAGTCAGGCCTCGACTCGCCTGGACATGTGCACGGCTACTTGCTGACCAGCTTTAGCAACAGTGACAGGCTCCATGTCGAGCGGGCACAGGGATCTGTGGCTTGTCCTCGAGGTCCAATATGCTGTCACTCGTGCCAGTGTGTCAGGCGTCGAGCCTCGGGGCGACAGTCAAGGCAGTGCAGGGCAGTCAGGTTCATCTGCAGTGGACAAGGCATTTGGGGGTCTTGGGGAATGGTGGCCCAACCCCTGATGCTCCTCCCGACTTTCCTGGTGCGAGCACCTCCTCTTGGGATGCGAGGGGAGCCCCAGATAACATTTCCCTAAGGAGCAGGAAAAGGGACCTTCATCTGGAGCTTAGTAGGGGCAAACGGGGCTCCTCTTGAGTTGCAGCGAGTCCCTTTGGGCTCGTCTCGCGTTGAGTCAGTAGGGGCGGGGAACTCCTTGTGTCACACCAAGGGGGTGAAGAAGCCCTTCGAGGTCCACCAGGGAAGGGGTGATTTCCCCGAGATGCCGCAGCAGATAAGGGCCTCACCTCGCTTGCAAGGGAGAAGCTTCTGGTTTTTCTCGAGTTGCAACGAGGTTCTCGAGTTACGACATGGAGCCCATGGAGCCGCCTCTGTGGCCTCAAGAGAGGCAGGTCTCCGTGCCAGTTTCAAGGCGCCTCTGGGGATTCCTCCCCAATTGTCTCAGGGTGCTCCAACCTCAACTTGTGCTGAGGCCATAGGCTGAGCTTTCCTCGACAGTCCTGACCTAGGTCTTGGGGTAATCCCTGAGGCCCCCACAGAGAAGACAGTCCTCGTCTCGCCTGGACACGTGCTCGGCTATTTGCCTCACCAGCTGCAGCAGTAGTGTCAGGCTCCCTGTCGAGAGGACACAGTGATCTGTGGCTTGCCCTCGAGGTAATACCCGGGGCTGTCACACGTGCCTGTATGTCAGCTTCGAGCCTCGAAGTGACAGTCAAGGCAGTGCATTGCAGTCAGGTTTTTCTGCAGTGGACAAGGCATTTGGGGGTCTTGGGGAATGGTGGCCCATCCCCTGATGCTCCTCCCAATATTCCTGGTTCGAGCACTTCCTCTTGGGATGCGAGGGAAGCCCCAGATAACATTTCCCTATGGAGCAGGTAAAGGGACCATCTTCTGGAGCTTAGCAGGGGCCAACGATGCTCCTCATGACTCGCACCGGGTCTCTTGGGGTTCCTCTCCAGTTGAAACGTGTGGGGTGGGGAACTTCTTTGGTCATAGCAAGAAGGTGAACGACCCTTTTGAGGTCTAATAGATAAGGTGTGATTTCACCCGAGAAGCCACAGCAGATATGGTCCTCACCCCGCTTGCAGAGAAATTTTGGTTTTTCTCAAGTTGTGGCAGGGTCCTCTTGAGTGACGATGGGGACACCAGGTACTCGCCCCTCTGGCCTCAGGAGAGGCCAGTCTCCGTGCCAGTACCTAGGCACGTCTGGGGATACTCCACAATCATCTCAGGGTTCTCAGTACTCGACTTGTGCTGAGGCTGGAGCCTGAGCTTTCCTCGACCATCCTGACCTAGGCCTTGGGGTACCACTGAGTCCCACGAAGACAAAATAGGCCTCATCTCACCTGTACACCTGCACAGCTATTTGCCTGACCAACTGCAGCAGCAGTGACAGGCTTCATGTCGAGCGGACACAGCGATCTGTGGCTTGCCCTCGAGGTACTACTCAGGGCTGTCACACGTGCATTGGGTAGGGCATCGAGCCTCGGGGTGACAGTCAAGGCAGTGCATGGCAGTCAGGTACATCTGAAGTGGACAAAGCATTTGGGGGTCTTAAGGTATGGTGGCCCAGAACCTGATGCTCCCCCTGAATTTCCTGGTGCGAGCACCTCCTCTTGAGATGCGAGGGAAGCCCCAGGAAACCTTTCCCTAAGGAGCAGGATAATGGACAATCATCTGGAGCTTAGCAGTTGCAAACGGGGCTGTGTTGAGTTGCAGCGGATCCCTTGGGGTTCCTCTCAAGTTGAGACGGGTGGTGTGAGGAACTCCTTGAGTCACAGCAAGGCGGTGAAGGAGCCCTTTGAGGTCCAAGAGGGAAGGGTTGATTTCCTCTGAGACGCCACAGCGGATAAGGGCCTCACACCGCTTCCAAGGGAGAAGCTTCAGGTTTTTCTTGAGTTGCGATGGAGTTTTTTGAGTTCAGACGGGGAGCCCATTTAGCCGCCCCTGTGGCCTCAGGAGAGGCCAGTCTCCGTGACAGTTGCCATGCACCTTTGGGGATTCCTCCCAGTCATCGCCGGGTCCACAGTCCTCGTCTGGTGCTGAAGCAGGTACCTGAGCTTTCCTCGCCCATGCTGACATAAATCTTGGGGTACCCATGGAGCCCCCCACAGGGAAGTCAGGCCTCGTCTCGCCTGGAGAAGTACACTACCGCTTGCCTCTGCATCTGCAGAACCAGTGTAAGACTCCCTGTAGAGTGGACACAGCAATCTGTGACTTGACCACGAGGTATTACCCAGGGCTGTCACACGTGCCAGTGTTTCAGGCATCGAGCCTCGGGGTTAAAGTCAACGCAGTGCAGGGCAGTCAGATTCATCTGGGTTGAATGAGATATTTGGGGGTCTTGAGGAATGATGGCAAGAACACTGATGCTCCTCCCAACAGTCCTAGTGCGAGTGTCTCCTTTTGGGATGTGAGGGAAGCACTGGGAACCCTTTCCTGACAGAGCAGGAAATGGAAATTCATCTGGAAACTCATCTGGAACGGGGCTCCTTGTCATTCATGGCGGGACCTTCAGTTTTCCCCTCACTTGTGGACGGGCAGGGAACTTCTTGGGTCACAGCAAGAAGGTGAAAGAGTCTTTTGAGGTCCAAGGGAGACGGGGTGATTTCTCCCGAGACGCCACAGCAGACAAGGTCCTCACCCCGCTTGCAGGGGAGAATCTTTTGGTTTTTCTCAATTTGTGGCAGAGTCCTCTCGAGTTACAATGAGGACAACGGGGACAATGGGGAATCACCCCTGTGGCCTCAGGAGAGGCCAGTCTCTGTGCCAGTCGACAGGCGCCTCTGGGGATTCCTCCCTAATCATCACAGGGTGCTCAGTCCTCGACTTGTGCTGAGGCTGGAGCTTGAGTTTTCCTCAACAGTACTGACCTAGGTCTCGGGTACCCCTGAGGCCCCCACTGAGGAGACAGGCCTGGTATCGCCTGGACACAAGCATGGCTACTTGCCTGAACAGCTGCAGCAACAGTGTCAGGCTCCATGTCGAGTGGACACAGGGATCTGTGGCTTGCATTTGAGGTACTACCCAAGGATGTCAGACGTGCCAGTGTGTCGCACGACGAGCCTCTATGTGACAGTCAAGGCAGTGCAAGGCAGTCAGGTTCATCTGCAGTGGACAAGGCATTTGGGGGTCTTGGGAAATGATGGCCCAAAACCTGATGCTCTTCCCGACTTCCTGATGCGAGCACCTCCTCTTGGGATGTGAGGGAAGCCCCAGGAAGCCTTTCCCTAAGGAGCAGGAAAAGGGACCATCATCTGGAGTTTAGCAAGGGCAAACGGGGCTCCTCTTGATTCGCAGCGGGTCCATTGGGGTTCCTCTTGCATGCGACGCTTGTGGCCGGGAACTCCTTGTGTCACAGCAAGGGAGTGAAGGAGCCCTTCGAGGTCCAAAGGGAATGGGTGATTTCACACGAGACGCCACAGGGGATAAGGGCCTCACCTCGCTTGCAAGGGAGAAGCTTCTGGTTTTTCTTGAGTTGGGGTTGGGTTTCTCGTGTTATGACGGGTGGGCCATGGACCCAACCCTGTGGCCTCAGGAGAGGCCAGTCTCCGTGCCAGTTTACAGGCGCCTTAGGGGATACCTCCCCTGCCATCACCGGGTCCTCAGTGGTCATCTGGTACTGAAGCCAGTACCTGAGCTTTCCTCGCCCATGCTGACATAAATCTTAGGGTTCCCATGGAGCCCACACAGAGGAGTCTGGCCTCATTTGGCCTGGATTCGTGCACTGCCCCTTGCCTCCACAGGTGCAGCAGCAGTGTAATGCTCCTCGTCGAGTGGATACAGGAATCTCTGACTTGACATCGAGGTACTACCCAGGGCTATCACAGGTGCCAGTGTGTCAGGCTTTGAGCCTCGGGGTGACAGTCGGCGCAGTGCAGGGCAGTCAGGTTCATCTGGAGTGAACGAGGTATTTGGGGGTCTTGGGGAATGGTGGCAAGACCCCTGATGCTCCTCCCGACTGTCCTGGTGCCAGTGTCTCCTGTTGGGATGTGACGGGAGCACTGGGAACCCTTTCTCGACAGAGCAGGAAATGGACTCTCATCTGTAGCTCAGCAGAGGAAAACAGGGCTACATTTCATTCTTAGCGGGACCCTAGGTGTTCCTCTCGAGTGTGGACGGGGGAGGAAGAGAACATCTTGGGTCACAGCAAGAAGGTGAAAGACCCTTTTTAGGTCCAAGAGAGAAGAGGTGATTTCCCCCGAGACGCCACAGCCAACAAGGTCCTCATCACGCTGCAGGGGAGAATCTTTTGGTTTTTCTCAAGTTGGGGCGGGGTCCTCTCGTGTTACAACAGGGACCCCAGGGACTCGCTCCTGTGGCCTCAGGGGAGGCCAGTCTCCAGGCCAATGACCAGGTGCCTCTGGGGATTCCTCCCAAATTGTTTCAGAGTGTTCAGTCCTCGACTTGTGCTGAGGCCTGAGGTTCACCTTTGCTCAACTGTCCTGACCTAGGTCTTGGGTTACACCTGAGGACCCCACAGAGGAGTCACGCCTCATCTCGCTTGGAGACATCCACCGCTACTTGCCTGACCAGCTGCAGCAGCAGTGTCAGGCTCCATGTCGAGCGGACACAGGGATCTGTGGCTTGCCCTCGAGGTCCAATGTGCTGTCACACGTGCCAGTGTGTCCGCGTCGAGCCTCGGGGTGACACTCAAGGTAGTGCAGGGTAGTCAGGTTCATCTGCAGTGGACAAGGCATTTGGGGGTCTTGGAGAATGGTGGCCTAACCCCTGATGCTCCTCCCGACTTTCCTGTTGTGAGTACTTCCTTTTGGGATGGGAGAGAGGCCCCAGATAACATTTCCCTAAGGAGCAGGAAAAGGGACCTTCATCTGGAGCTTAACAGGGCAAACTGGGCTCCTCTTGAACTCCACTGGCATCCTTTGGGTTCCTCTCGAGTTGACACCGATGGGGTGGGGAACTTCTTGGGTCATAGCAAGGGGGTGAAGGTGCCCTTTGAAGTCCAAGAGGGAAGGGTGATTTCCCACGAGACGCTGCATTGGATAAGGGCCTCACCCTGCTTGCAAAGAAGCTTCTGGTGTTTCTCGAGTTGTGGCGGGGTTTCTCGAGTTACGATGGGGAGTCCATGGACGCGCCCTTGTGGCCTTAGGAGAGGTTAGTCACCGTGCCAGTTGCAAGGCGCCTTTGGGGATTCCTCCCCAATCGTTTCAGGGTGCTCAGACCTCGACTTTTGCTTAGGCCGGAGCCTGAGCTTTCCTCGACCGTCCTGAATTAAGTCTTGGGGTACCCCTGAGGCCCTCACTGAGGAGACAGTCCTCGTCTCCCCTGGACTGGTGCACGGCTATTTGCCAGACCAGTGCAGCAGCACTGTTAGGCTCCATGTCGAGCGGACAGTGGGATCTGTGGCTTGCCCTCAAGGTCCAAAATGCTGTCACACGAGAAAGAGTGTCGTGCGTCGAGCCTCGGGGTGAAAGTCAAGGAAATGCGGGGCTGTCAAGTTCATTTGCAGTGGACAAGGCATTTGGGGGTCTTGGGGAATGGTGGCCCAAACCCTGATGCTCCTAACGACTTTCCTGTTGCGAGCACTTACTCTTGGTATTTGAGCGAAGCCCCAGGGAACATTTCCCTAAGGGGCAGTAAAAGGGACGATCATCTGGAGCTTAGCAGGGGTAAACAGGGCTCTGTTGAGTCGCAGCGGATCCCTTGTTATTCCTCTCGAGTTGAGACGGGTGGGTTGGGGAAATTCCTGGGTCACAGCAAGGGGGTGAAAGAGCCCTTCGAGATCCAAGAGGGAAGGAGTGATTTCCCAAGAGACACCGCAGCAGATAAGGGCCTCACCCTGCTTGCAAGGGAGAAGCTTCTGGTTTTTCTCGAGTTGCAGCGAGGTTTCTCGAGTTACGACGGGGAGCTCACAGATCCGCCCCTGTGGCCTCAAGAGAGCCAGTCTCCTTGCCAGTTGCCATGAGCTTTTGGGGATTCCTCCCAGTCATGACCGAGTCTTCAGTCCTCGTCTGGTGTGGAAGCCAGTACCAGACCTTTCCTCGACCATGCTGACATAAATATTGGGGTTCCCATGGAGCCCCCACAGAAAAGTCAGGCCTCGTCTTGTTGGAGACGTACACTTGTGCTTGCCTCTGCAGCTGCAGCAGCTGAGAAAGGCTCCCCGTCGAGTGGACACAGAGATCTGTGACTTGACCTCGAGGTCCCACCCAGTGCTGTCACACGTGCCAGTGTGTCAGGCTTGGAGCCTCGGGGTGACAGTCGACGCAGTGCAAGGCAGTCAGGTTCATCTGGAGTGAACGAGGTATTTGGGGGTCTTGGGGAATGGTGACAAGACCCCTGATGCTCCTCCGGACAGTCTTGGTTTGAGTGTCTCCTGTTGGGATGTGACGGGAGCACTGGGAACCCTTTCCCGACAGAGCAGGAAAGCCACCCTCATCTAGAGCTCAGCAGGGATATCGGGGCTCCTTTTCATTCATGGCGGGGCCCTCGGTGTTCCCCTCGAGTGGGGGCGGGCGTCACAGGAAACTTCTTGGGTCACAGCAAGAAAGTGAACGACACTTTTGAGGTCCAAGAGAGAAGAGGTGCTTTCCCCAGAGACGCCACAGCAGACAAGTTCCTCACCCCGCTTGCAGGGGAGAATCTTTCGGTTTTTCTCAAGTTGTGGCGGGGGCCTCTCGAGTAGGACATTGTACCAATGGTCTCGCCCCTGTGGCCTCAGGAGAGGCCAGTCTCCGTGCCAATTGCCAGGCGCCTCTGGGGATTCCTCCCCAATCGTCGCAGAGTGCTCAGTCCTTGACTTGTGCCTGAGGCCTGAGCCTCAGCTTTGCTTGACGGTCCTGACCTAGGTCTTGCGGTACCACTGAGGCCCCCACAGAGGAGATAGGCCTCGTCTCGCCTGGACAGGTGCAAGGCTACTTTCCTGACCAGCTGCAGCAGCAGTGTCAGGATCGATATTGAGCAGAAACAGGGATCTGTGCCTTGCCCTCGAGGTCCAAAGTGCTGTCACATGTGTCAGTGTGTTGGGGGTTGAGCCTCGGGTGACGGTCAAGGCAGTGCAGAGCAGTCATGTTCATCTGCAGTAGACAAGGCATTTGAGGGCCTTGGGAAACGGTGCCCCAACCCCAGATGCTCCTCCTGACTTTCTTGGTGCGAGCACCTCCTCTTGGGATGCGAGGGAAGCCTCAGAAAAAGTTTCTCTAAGGAGAAGGGAAAGGGACCTTCATCTGGAGCTTAGCAGGGGCAACGGGACTCTTCTTGAGTCACAGCGGGTTCCTTATTGTTCCTCTCCCGAAAAGAGATGGGTAGGTCGGGGAACTTTTTGGGTCACAGCAAGGGGGTGAAGGAGCCCTTCGAGGTCCAACAGGGAAGGGATGATTTCCCCCGAGACGCCACAGCATATAAGGGCCTCACCTCGCTTGCAAGGGAGAAGCTTCTGGTTTTTCTCGAGTTGCAACGGGGTTCTTGAGTTACAACGGGGGAGCCCATGGAGCCGCACCTGTGGCCTCAGGAGAGGCCAGTCTCCGTGCCAGTTGACATGCGCCTTTGGGGATACCTCCCCAGTCATCACCGGGTCCTCAGGCCTCGTCTGGTGCTGAAGCTGGTACCTGAGCTTTCCTCTCCCATGCTGACATAAATCTAGGAGTTCCCATGTAGTCCCCACAGGGGAATCAGGCCTCGTCTCGCCAGCAGAGGTGCACTGCCGCATGCCCCCGCAGCTGCAGTAGCAGTGTAAGGCTCCCGTCGAGTGTACATAGGATTCTGTGACTTGAAATCGAGGTACTACCCAGAGATGTCACAGGTACCCGTGTGTCAGGCTTCGAGCCTCGGAGTGACAGTCGACGCAGTGCAAGGCAGTCAGGTTCATCTGGAGTGAACGAGGTATTTGGGGTCGTAGGGAATGGTGGAAATACCCCTTATGCTCCTCCCGACTGTCCTGGTATTCCTGGTATTAGTGTCTCCTGTTGGGATGTGAGGGAGCGCTGGACACCCTATCCCGACAGAGAAGGAAAGGGAACCTCATCTGGAGCTCAGCAGGGAATAACGGGGCTCCTTTTCATTCTTTGCGGAACCCGTGGTGTTCCTCTCGAGTGGGGAAGGGCGGTGGGGGAACGTCTTGGGTCACAGCGAGCAGGTGAATGACCCTTTGAGGTCAAAGGAAAAGGGGTGATTTCCCCGAGACACCACAGCGGAGAAGGTCTTCATCCCGCTTGCAGGGGAGAATATTTTGGATTTTCTCAAGTTGTGGCGGGGTCCTCTCGAGTTACGATGGGGACACCAGGTACTCGCCCCTGGGGCCTAAGGAGAGGCCAGTCTCCATGCCATGTCCTAGGCACATCTGGGGATCCTCCCCAATCGTCTCAGAGTGCTCAGTCCTCGACTTGTGCTGAGGTCGCAGCCTGAGCTTTCCTCGAACGTCCTGACCTAGTTCATGGGGGTACCACTGAGTCCCCCAAAGACAAAATAGGCCTCGTCTCGCCTGGACACTTGCATGGCTAGTTGCCTGACCAGCTGCAGCAGCAGTGTCAGGCTCCATGTCTAGCGGACACAGGGATCTGTGGCTAGCTTTCGAGGTCCAAAGGGCTGTCACACGTGCCCGTGGGTCGGGCGTCGAGCCTCGGGGAGACAGTTAAGGCTGTGCATGGCAGTCAGGTTCATCTGCAGTGGACAAGGCATTCGGGGGTTTGGGAAATATTGGCCCAAACCCTGATGATCCTCCGGAGTTCCCTGGTGCGAGAACCTCGTCTTGGAATGTGAGGGAAGTCCCAGGAAGCCTTTCCCTAAGGAGCAGGAAAAGGGAACATCATCTGGGAAAACGGGGCTCCTCTTGAGTCGCAGCGGGTCCCTTTGCTTTCCTCTCGAGTTGAGACGGTTGGGGCGGGCAACTTCTTGGGTCACAGCAAGGGGGTGACAGAGCCCTTCGAGGTCCAAGAGGAAAGGGGTGATTTCCCCGAGACGCCTCAGTGGATAAGGCCTCACCCAGCTTGTAAGGGAGAAGCTTCTGGTTTTTCTCGAGTTGCATTGGGGTTTCTCGAGTTACGACTGGGAGCCCATAGACCCGCCCCTGTGGACTCAGGAGAGCCCAGTCTCCGTGCTAGTTGCCGTGCGCCTTGGGGATTCCTCCCCAGTCATCGCCAGGTCATCCGTCCTCGTCTGGTGCTGATCTGGTACATGAGCTTTCCTTGCCCATGGTGACATAAATCTTGGGTTTCATTTGGAGCCTCCACAATGGAGTAAGGCCTTGTCTCGCCTGGAGACGTGCACTGACGCTTTACTCCGCTGCTGCAGCAGCAGTGTAAGGCTCCCCATCGAGTGGACACAGGGATCTGTGACTTGGCCTCCAGGTACTACGCAGGGCTGTCACACGTGCCAATGTGCCTGGCTTCGAGCCTCGGGGTGACAGTCGACGCAGTGCAGGGCAGTCAGGTTCATCTGAAGTGGACAATGAATTTTGGGGTCTTGGGGAATGGTGGTCCAACCCCTGATTCTCCTCACGACTTTCCTGGTGTGAGCACCTCCACTTGGGATGCGAGGGAAACCCCAGGAAACCATTACCTAAGGAGGAGAAAAGGAACGATCATCTGGAGCTTAACAGAGGCAAAGCAGGCACCTCTTGAGTCCCAGGGGGTCCCTTGGGTTACGCTCTATTTGAGATGAGTGGGGGGGGGAACTTCTTGCGTCACAGCAAGGGGGGTGAAGGAGCCCTTGAGGTTCAAGTGTGTAGGGATGATTTGCCACGAGACACCACAACGAATAACGGCCTCACCCTGCTTGCAAGAGAGAAGCTTCTGGTTTTTCTCGAATTGGGGTGGGGTTTCTCTAGTTACGATGCGGAGCCCATGGGCACACCCCCTGTGGCCTCAGGAGAGGCCGGTCTCCGTGCCAGTTGCCATGAGCCTTTGGGGATTCCTCCCCAGTCATCGCTGGGTCCTCAGTCCTCGTCTGGTGCTGAAGCCATTACCTGAGCATTCCTCGCCCATTCTGACATAAATCTTGGGGTTCCAATGGAGCCCCCACAGGGGAGTCAGGCCTCGTCTCGCCTGTATATGTGCACTGCCACTTGTCTCCGCAGCTTCAGCAGCAGTGGAAGGCTCCCCTTTGAGTGGACACAGGGATATGTGACTTGACCTCGAGGTACTACCCAGGGCTGTCACACGTGCCAGTGTGTCAGGCTTCTAGCCTCGGGGTGACAGTCGATGCAGTGCAAGGCAGTGTGGTTCATCTGGAGTGAACGAGGTACTTGAGGGTCTTCGGGAATGGTGGCAAGTCCCCTGATGCTCCTCCCTACTGTCCTGGTGCGAGTGTTTCCTGTTGGGATGTGAGGGGAGCGCTGGGAACCCTTTCCTGACACAGCAGGAAAGGGACCCTCATCTGGAGCTCAGCAGGGGATAACGGGGCTCCGTTTCATTCTTGGTGGGACACTCGGTGTTCCTCTCGAGTGGGGATGGGTGGGGCGAGGAACTTCTTGGGTAACAACAAGAAGGTGAACGACCCATTTGAGGTCCAAGAGAGAAGGGGTGATTTTCCCCGAGATGCCAGCGCGGACAAGGTCCTCACCCCGCCTGCCAGGAGAATCATTTGGTTTTACTCAAGTTGTTACAGGGTCCTCTCGAGTTCGAAAGGGGATCCCAGGGACTCGCCTATGTGGCCTCAGGAGAAGCCAATCTCCGTGCCAATTGCCAGGCCCCTCTGGGGATTCCTCCCCAGTCGCCTCAGGGTGCGCAGTTCTCGACTTCTGCTGAGGCCGGAGCCTGAGATTTCCTCGATCGTCCTGACCTAGGTCTTGGGGTTCCCATGGAGCCCCCACAGGAGAATCAGGCCTCGTCTCGCCTGAGACGTGCATTGTCGCTTGCCTCCGCAGCTGCAGCAGCAGTGTAAAGCTCCCCATTAAGTGGACACAGGGATCTGAGACTTGATCTCGAGGTACTACCCAGGGATGTCACACGTGCCAGGGTGTCACGCTTCGCGCCTTGGGGTGACAGTCGAGGCAGTGCAGGGAAGTCAGGTTCATCTTGAGTCAACGAGGTATTTGGGTGTTTGTGGAATGGTGCCAAGACCCCTGATGCTCCTCCCGACTGTCCTAGTGTGAGTGTTTCCAGTTGGCATGAGAGGGAAGCGCTGGGAACCCTTTCCCGACAGAGCAGGAAAGGGACCCTCATCTGGAGCTCAACAGGTATAACGGGGCTACTTTTCATTCTTGGCGGGACCCTCGGTGTTCCACTCGAGTAGTGGCGGGTGGCACCGGGAACTTCTTGGGTCACAGCCAGCAGGTGAATGACCGTTTTGAGGTCAAAGAGAGAAGGTGTGATTTTCCCCGAGATGCCAGAGTGGACAGGGTCTTCACCCCGCTTGCAGGGGAG
The DNA here is from genome assembly GCA_917880005.1 of Nanger dama. Lineage (NCBI taxonomy): Eukaryota > Metazoa > Chordata > Mammalia > Artiodactyla > Bovidae > Nanger > Nanger dama. Next base: position 287,288 of record CAKJTW010000044.1, on the reverse strand, counting down.
AATCTCTGGTTTTCCTCAAGTTGTGGCGGGGTCCACTCAAGTTACGACAGGGAACCCAGGCTTTTGCCCCTGTGGCCTGAGGAGAGGACAGATTCCATGACAGTTGCAAGGCCCCTCTGGGGATTCCTCCCCAATCGTCTCAGGGTGCTCAGTTTTTGACTTATGCTGAGCCGGGAGCCTGAGCTTTCCTCGTCCATTCTGAACTAGGTCTTGCTACTTGCCTGACCAGCTGAAGCAGCAGTGGCAGGCTTCATGTCGAGCGAACACAGGGATCTGTGGCTTGCCCTCGAGGCCCAAAGTGCTGTCACACGTGCCAGAGTGTTGGGCGTCGAGCCTCAGAGTGACAGTCAAGGCAGTGCAGGACAGACAGGTTCATCTGCAGTGGACAAGGTATTTGGGGGTCTTGGAGAATGGTGGCCCAAACCCAGATGCTCCTCCCCACTTTCGTAGTGCGAGAACCTCCTCTGGGGATGTTAGAGAAGCCCCTGGAAACCTTAACCTAAGGAACAGGAAATGTGACCATCATCTGGAGCTTAGCAGGGGCAAACCAGGCTCTGTTGAGTCGCAGCAGATCCCTTGGGGTTCTGCTCGAGTTGAGACCGGTGGGGCGTGCAAATTCTTGGGTCACAGCAAGAGGGTGAAGGAGCCTTTTTAATTCCAAGAGGGAAGGTGTGATATCCCCAGAGAGGTTGCAGTGGATAAGGGCCTCACCCCGCTTGCAAGGGAGAAGCTTCTGGTTTTACTCGAGTGGAGGTGGGGTTTCTTGAGTTACTATGGGGAGCCCATGGACCCGCCCCCTCTGTCCTCAGGAGAGGCAAGTCTCCGTGCCAGTTGCCATGAGCCTTTGGGGATTCCTCTCCAGTCATCACCGGGTTCTCAGTCCTCATCTAGTGCCAAAGCAGGTACCTGAGCTTTCCACGCTCAGGTTGACATAAATCTTGGGGTTCCCATGGAGCCACCACAGGGGAGTCAGACCTGGTCTCACCTGGAGACGTGCACTGATGATTGCCTCCACAGCTGCAGCAGCAGTGTAAGGCTCCCCATCGAGTGGACACAGGGATTCGTGTCTCGAACTCGAGGTACTACCCAGGGCTGTCACACGTGTCAGTGTGTCAGGCTTCGAACCTCGGGGTGACAGTCGACGCAGTGCAGGGCAGTCAAGTTCATCTGGAGTCAACAAGGTATTTGGGGGTTTGGAGAATTGGTGCAAGACCCCTGATGTTCCTCCCGACTGTCCTGGTGCGAGTGTCTCTTGTTGGGATGTGAGGGAAGCGCTGGGAACCCTTTCCCGACAGAGCAGGAAAGGGACCCTCATCTTCAGCTCAGCAGGGTATAATGGGGCTCCTTTTCCTTCTTGGCAGACCCTTGGTGTTCCTCTCGAGTGAGGCTGTTTGGGGCGTGGAACTTCTTGGGTCACAGCAAGAATGTGATCGACAATTTTGAGGTCCAAGAGAGAGGGGGTGATTTCCCCAGAGACTCCATAGTGGACAAGGTCCTGACCCCGCTTGCAGGGAAAATATTTTGGTTTTTCTCAAGTTGTGTCGGGATCCTCTCAAGTTATGACGGGGACCATAGGGACTCGCCTATGTGGTCTCAGGAGAGGCCATTCTCCGTGCCAGTTACCAGGCGCCTCTGTAAATTCTTCCCCAATCGTCTCAGGGTGTCACTCCTCGACTGGGGCTGAGGCCAGAACCTGAGATTTCCTCGACCGTCCTATCCTAAGACTTGGGGTACCCCTGAGGCCCCCACAGAGGAGACTAGCCTCGTCTCGCCTGGACACGTGCACGGCTACTTGCCTGACTAGCTGCAGCAGCAGTGTCAGGCTCCATGTCCGAGCGGACACAGGGATCTGTGGCTTTCCTCGAGGTCCAACCCAGGACTTTCCACGTGCCAGTGTGTCGGGAGTCGAACCTCGGGGTGACAGTCAAGGCAGTTCAGGGCAGTCAGGTTCATCTGCAGTGGACAAGGCATTTGGGGGCCTTGGGGAATAGTGGCCCAACCCCAGATTCTCCTCTCGACTTTCCTAGTGCGAGCACCTCCTCTTGGGATGCGAGGGAAGCCACAAGAATCCTTAAGCTAAGGAGCATGAAATGGGATCATCATCTGGAGCTAAGCAGGGGGCAAATGGGACTCCTCTTGAGTCGCAGCGGGTCCCTTGGCGTTCCTCAAGAGTTGAAACTGGTGGGGCAGGGAACTTCTTGGGTCACAGAAAGGTGGTGAAAGAGCCATTCATTATCCAAGAGGAAAGAGGTGATTTCACCAGAGACGCCGCAGCGGATAAGGGCTTCAGCCCGCTTGACAGGGAGAAGCTTCTGGTTTTTCTCGAGTTGTGGCAGGGTTTCTCGAGTTGCGACGGGGAGCCCATGGACCCGCCCCCTGTGGCCTCAGGAGAGGCCAATGTCCTTGCCAGTTGCCATGCACCTTTCGGGATTCGTCCCCAGTTATCGCCGGGTTCTCAGTCCTTGTCTGGTGCTGAAGCCGGTACCTGAGCTTTCTCGCCCATGCTGACATAAATCTTGGGGTTCCCATGGAGCCCCCACAGGAGAGTCAGGCCTCGTCTCGCCTGGAGATGTACACTGCCGCTTGCCTCCGCAGGTGCAGCAGCAGTGTAAGGCTTCCGTCGAGTCAACACAGGGATCTGTGACTTGACCTAGAGGTACTACCCAGGGCTATCACACGTTCCAGTGTGTCACGCTTGGAGCCTTGGTGTGATATTCGACGCAGTGCAGGGCAGTCGGGTTCATCTGGAGTGAACGAAGTTTTGGGGGTCTTGGGGAATGTTGACAAGGCCCCTGATTCTCCTCCCGACTGTCCTGGTGCCAGTGTCTCCTGTTGGAATGTAATGGGAGCCCTGGGAACCCTTTCCTAACAGAGCAGGAAAGGGACCCTCATCTGGATCCCAGCAGGTGATAACAGGGCTCCATTTCATTCTTGGCGGGACCCTCGGTGTTCCTCTCAAGTGCGGACGACTGGGGAAGGGAACTTCTTGGGTCACAGCAAGAAGGTGAACGACCCTTTTGAGGTCCAAGAGGGAAGGGGTGATTTCCCCCAAGATGCCACAGCGCAGAAGGTCCTCATCCCGCTAACAGGGGAGAATCTTTGGATTTTCTCAGGTTGTGGCGGGGTCCTCTCAAGTTATGACGGGGACACCAGGTACTCGCCCCTGGGGCCTAAGGAGAGGCCAGTCTCCGTGCCGGTTGCCGGGCACCTCTGGGAATTCCTCCCCAATTGTCTCAGAGAGCTCAGTCCTCGACTGGTGATGAGGCCTGTGCCTGAGCATTCCTCGACCATCCTGACCTAGGTCTTGGGGTACCCCTGAGGCCACCACAGAGGAGACAGGCCTCCTCTCGCTTGGACACGTGCACGGCTACTTTCATGACCAGCTGCAGCAGCAGTGTCAGGCTCTATGTCGAGAAGACACCGGGATCTGTGGCTTGCCCTCAAGGTCCAAAGTGCTGTCACACGTGCCAGTGTGTCGGGAGTTGAGCCTCAGGGTGACAGTCAAGGCAGTTCAGGGCAGTCAGGTTCATCTGCAGTGGACAAGGCATTTGGGGGCCTTGGGGAATGGTGGCCCAACCCCAGATGCTCCTCCCAACTTTCCTAGTTCGAGCACCTCCTCTTGGGATGCGAGGGAAGCCACAAGAATCCTTAAGCTAAGGAGCATGAAATGGGATCATCATCTTGAGCTTAGCAGGTGCAAATGGGGCTCCTCTTGAGTCACAGCGGGTCCCTTGACGTTCCTCAGGAGTTGAGACTGGTGGGGCAGGGTACTTCTTGGGTCACAGCAAGGGGGTGAAAGAGCCATTCGTGGTCCAAGAGGAAAGGGGTGATTTCTCCCGAGATGCCGCAGTGGATAAGGGCCCCAGCCCACTTGACAAGGAGAAGCTTCTGGTTTTTCTCGAGTTGCAGCAGGGTTTCTCCCGAGTTGCGACGGGGAGCCCATGGACCCGCCCCTGTGGCCTCAGGAGAGGCCAGTGTCCTTGCCAGTTGCCATGCGCCTTTCGGGATTCCTCCCCAGTTATCGCCGGGTCCTCAGTCCTCGTCTGGTGCTGAAGCCGTCACCTGAGCTTTCCTCGCCCATGGTGACATAAAGTTGGGGTTCCCATGGAGCCCCCACAGGCGTGTCTCACCTGGAGATGTGCACTGCCGCTTTCCTCCGCAGCTGCAGCAGCAGTGTAAGATTCCCTGTCGCGTGGACAGAGGGATCTGTGACTTGACCTCGAGGTACTTCCCAGGGCTGTCACACGTGCCAGTGTGTCAGGCTTCGAGCACCGGGGTGAGTCGATGCAGTGCAGGGCAGTCAGGTTCATATGGAGTGAAAGCGGTATTGGGGGTCTTGGGGAATGTTGGCAAGACCCCTGATGCTCCTCCCGACTGTCCCGGTGCAAGTGTCTCCAGTTGGGATGTGAGGGGAGCGCTGGGAATCCTTTCCCGAATGAGCAGGAAATGACCCTAATCTGGAGTTCAGCAGGGGATAACGTTGCTCCATTTCATTCTAGGCGGGACCTTCGGTGTTCCACTCGAGTGGGGATGGTTGGTGTGGGGAACATCTTGTGCCACAGTGAGCAGGTGAATGATCCTTTTGAGGTCGAAGAGTGAATGTGTGATTTACCCCGGGACGCCAGAGCGGACGAGGTTCTCACCCTGCTTGCAGGGGAGAATCTTTGGTTTTTCTCAAGTTGTGGCGGAGTCCTCTCAAGTTACAACTGGGTCACCAGGCATTCACCTCTGTGTCCTCAGGAGAGGCCAGTCTCCGTGTCAGTTGCCAGGCGCCTCTGGGGATTCCTCCCCAATCGTCTCAGAATGCTCTGTCTTCGACTTGTGCTGAGGACTGAGCCTCAGCTTTTCTCGACCGTCCTGACCTAGGTCTTGGGTACCCCTGAGGCCCCCACAAAGGAGTCAGGCCTCATCTCGCCAGGACACGTCTACGGCTACTTGCCTGACCAGCTGTAGAAGCAGTGTCAAGCTCCATGTCGAGTGGACCCAGAAATCTAAGGCTTGCCCTCGAGGTCCAATGTGCTGTCACACATGCCAGTGAGTCGGGCGTCAAGCTTCGGGGTTAATGTCAAGGCAGTGCAGGGAAGTCAGGTTCATCTGCAGTGTTCAAGGCATTTGGGGTTCTTGGGAAATGGTGGCCCAAACCCTGGTGCTCCTCCCGCTTTCCTGGTGCGAGCACCTCCTCTTGGGATGCGAGGGAAACCCCAGAAAACTTTCCCTAAGGAGCAGGAAAAGGGACCATCATCTGGATCTTAGCAGAGGCAAACGGGGCTCCTCTTGAGTGGCAGCATGTCCATTGGGGTTCCTCTCGTGTCCCGACGGTTTGGGTGGGAGACATCTTGGGTCACAGCAAGGGGGTAAAGGAGCCCTTCGAGGTCCAAGAGGAACCTCGTGTTAGGTCCAAGGGGTTATTTATTCCGAGATGCCACAGACTATAAGGACTTCACCCCACTTGCAAGGGAGATGCTTCTCAAGTTGCGGGGGTTTCTCGAGTTACGACGGGTAGCCCATGGACCCGCACCTGTGGCCTCAGGAGAGGCCAGTCCCGTGCCAGTTGCCATGCGCCTTTGGGGATTCCACCCCAGTCATCGCCGGGTCCTCAGTCCTCGTCTGGGGCTGAAGCTGGTATATAAGCTTTCCTCACCGATGCTGACGTAAATTGTGGGGTGCTATTGGAGCCTCCACAGTCGAGTCAAGCCTCGTCTCCTCTGGAGACGTGCACTGCCGCTTGCCTTTGCAGCTGCAGCAGCAGTTTAAGGCTCCCTGTTGAGTGGACACAGGGATCTATGACTTGACCTCGAGGTACTACCCAGTGCTGTCACACGTGCCAGTGTGTCAGGCTACGAGCCTCGGGGTGACAGTCTTCGCAGTGCAGGGCAGTCAGGTTCATCTGGAGTGAACCAGGTACTGGGGGACTTGGGGAACGGTAGCAACACCCCTGATGCTCCTCCAGACTACCCTGGTGCAAGTGTCTCTGGATGTAAAAGGAGCGCTGAGAAACGTTTCCCGACAGATCAGGAAAGGGACCCTTATCTGGAGCTGAGCAGGGAATAACGGGGCTCCTTTTCATTCTTGGAGGGACCCTCGGAGTTCCACTGGCATGGGGACGGGTGGGGCGGGGACCTTCTTGGGTCACAGCAAGAGGTGAACGACCCTTTTGAGGTCCAAGATAAGAGGTGATTTCAACCGAGATGCCACAGGGGACAAGGTCCTCACCACGCTTGCAGGGGAGAATCTTTTGGTTTTTCTCAAATTTTGGTGGGGTCCTTTGGAGTTTAAACGGGAACCCCAAGGTCTCGCCCCTGTACCTTCAGGAGAGGCTAGTCTCCGTGCCAGTTGCCATCCACCTTGGGGATTCCTCCCAGTCATCCACGGGTCCTCAGTCCTCATCTGGTGTTGAAGCCGGGACTGGAGCTTTCCTCGCTCATGCTGACATAAATTTTCAGGTTCCCGTGGAGACCCCACAAAGGAGGCAGGCCTTGTCTCTCCTGGAGACGTGCACTGCCACTTGCCTCGGCAGTTGCAGCAGCAGTGTAACACTTCGAGGCTAATGGACACAGGGATCTGTGACTTGACCTCGAGGTACTAACCAGGAGTGTCACATGTGACACTGTATCAGGCTTGGAGCCTCGTGGTGACAGTCGATGCAGTGCAAGGCAGTCAGGTTCATCTGGAGTGAACGAGGTATTTGGGGGTCTTGGGGAATGGTGTCATGACCTCTGATGCTCCCTCCCGACTGACCTGGTGCCAGTGTCTCCTGTTGGGATATGAGGGGAGCGCTGGGAACCCTTTCCCAACAGAGCAGGAAAGGGACCCTCATCTGGAGCTCTGCATTGGAAAACAGGGCTCCATTTCATTCTTGGCGGAACCCTCGGTGTTCCTCTCGAGTGGGGACAGGTGGGGAAGAGAACTTCTTGGTTCACAGCAAGAAGGTGAATGACCCTTTGTGGTCCAAGAGAGAAGGGGTGATTTCCACGAGAAGCCACTGTGTACAATGCCCTCACTACGCTTGCAGGGGAGAATCTTTGGTTTTTCACAAGTTGTGGCGGGGTCCTCTAGAGTTAAGACGGGGACCACAGGGACTCGCCCCTGTGGCCTCATGGAGAGGCCAGTCTCCCTGCCATTTGCCAGGCTCCTCTGGGGATTCCTCACAATCGTCTCAGAGTGCTCAGTCTTGGACTTGTGCTGAGGACTGAGCCTCAGCTTTGCTCGACCATCCTGACCTAGGTCTTGGGGTACCCCTAAGGCCCCCATAGAGGAGACAGTCCTCGTCTCACCTGGACACTTGCACGGCTACTTGCCTGACAATCTGCAGCAGCAGTGATAGGCTCCATGTCGAGTGGACACAGGGATCTATGGCTTGCCATCGAGGTACTACCCAGGGATGTCACACGTGCCACTGGTTCGGGGGTCGAGACTCAGGGAGACAGTCAAGGCAGTGCAGGGCAGTCAGGTTCATCTGTGTGGACAAGGCATTTGGCGGTCTTGGGGAATGGTGTCCCAAACCCTGATGCTCCTCCTAAGTTTCCTGGTGCTAGCACCTCCTCTTGGGATGTGAGGAAAGCCCCAGGAAACCTTTCCCTAAGGAGAAAAAAAAGGGACCATCATCTGGAGCTTAGCAGGGGCAAACTGGGCTCCTGTTGAATCACAGCGGGTTTCCTGGGGTTTCTTTTGCATGCGATGGTTGTGGCCGGGAACTCCTTGTGTCACAGCAAGGGGGGTGAAGAAGCCCTTTGAGGTCCAAGAGGGAAGGGGTGATTTCTCCTGAGACGCTGCAGGGGATAAGAGCCTCACATCGCTTGCAAGGGAGAATCTTCTGGTTTTTCTCGAGTTGCCGCAGGGTTTATCGAGTTATGATGGGGACACCATGGACCCGCCCCCTGTGGCCTCAGGAGCGGCCAGTCTCAGTGCCAGTTGCCATGCGACTTTGGGAATTCCTCCCCAGTCATCGCTGGGTCCGCAGTGGTCATCTAGTACTGAAGCCAGTATCTGAGCTTTCCTTGCCCATGCTGACATAAATCTTGGGGTTCCCATGTAGCCACCAACACGGTAGTCAGGCAGGCCTCGTCTCACCTGGAGTCGCACACTGCCGCTTGCCTCTGCAGCTGCAGCAGCAGTGTAATGCTCCCATCGAGTGGACACAGGGATCTGTGAATTGACATCGAGGTACTACCCAGGGCTGTCACACGTGCCCGTGTGTCATGCTTCGAGCCTCAGCGTGACAGTCGACGCAGTGCAGGGCAGTCAGGATCATCTGGAGTGAACGAAGTATTTGAAAGTCTTGGGGAATTTTAGCAAGACCCCTGATGCTCCTTCTGACTGTCCTGGTGCCAGTGTCTCCTGTTGGGATGTGAGGGGAGCAGTTGGGAACCCTTTCCCAACAGAGCAGGAAAGGAAACCTCATCTGGAGCTCAGCAGGGGAAAACAGGGCTCCATTTCATTCTTTGAGGGACCCTTGGTGTTCCTCTCGAGTTGGGACGGGTGGGGGAAGGGAACTTCTTGGGTCATAGCAAGAAGGTGATCGACCCTTTTGAAGTCCAAGAGAGAAGGGCTGATTTTCCCTGAGACGCCACAGCAGACAAGGTCCTTACACCACTGGCAGGGGAGGATCTTTTGGTTTTTCACAAGTTGTGGTGGGGTCCTATAGAGTTACGACAGGGACCACAGGGACTCGACACTGTGGCCTCAGGAGAGGGCAGTCTCCCTGCCAGTTGCCAGGCGCCTCTGGGGATTCCTCCCCATTCGTCTCAGAGTGCTCAGTCTTCGACTTGTGCTGAGGCCTGAGCCTCAGCTTTGCTCGACCGTCCTGACCTTGGTCTTGGGGTACCCCTGAGGCCCCCACAGAGGAATCAGGCGTCGTCTTGCCTGGACACATCAATGGCTACTTGCCTGACCATCTGTAGCAGCAGTGTCAGGATCCATATCGAGTGAACACAAAGATCTGTGGCTTGCCCTCGAGGTAGTACCCAGTGCTGTCACACATGCCAGTGGGTCGGGTGTTGAGCCTTGGTGCGACAGTCAAGGCAGTGCAGGGCAGTCATGTCCATCTGAAGTGGATTAGGCATTTGTTGGTCTTGGGGAATGGTGTCCCACCCTGATGCTCTTCTCGACTTTAATGGTGCAAGCACCTCCTATTGGGATGAGAGGGAAGCCCCAGGAAACCTTTCCCTATGGAGCAGAAAAAGGGACCATGACATGCAGCTTAGAAGGGGCAAATGGGGCTCCTTTTGAGTCAGAGCGGGTCCCTTGGGGTCCTCTCGAGTTGAGACGGGTGGGGTTGGGAACTTCTTGGGTCACAGTAAGGGGGTGAAGGAGCCCTTCGTGGTCCAAGAGGGAAGGGGTGATTTCCCCTGAGACGCGACAGCGGATAAGGGCCTCACCACGCTTGCAAGGGAGAAGCTTATGGTTTTTCTCGAGTTGTGGTGGGATTTATCGAGTTACGACGGGGATCGCATGGACCAGCCCCTGTGTCCTCAGGAGAGGCCAGTCTCCGTGCCAGTTGCCATGCACCTTTGCGGATTTCTCCCCAGTCATTGCCGGGTCCTCAGTCTTCACCTGGTGCTGAAGCCAGTACCTGAACTTTCCTCGCTCAAGCTGCCATAAATCTTGGGGATCCCATGGAGCCCCCACAGGGGAGTCAGGCCTCGTCTCCCCTGGAGGCGTGCACTGCCGCTTGCTTCCACAGCTGCAACAGCAGTGTAAGGCCCCCGTCGAGTGGAAACAGGGATCTGTGACTTGACCTCGAGGTACTACCCAGGGCTCTCACACGTGCCAGTGTGTCAGGCTTCGAGCCTGGGCGTGACAGTCGATGCATTGCAGGGTAGTCAGGATCATCTGGAGTGAACGAAGTTTTGGGGGTCTTGGGGAATGGTGGCAAGATCCCTGATGCTCCTCCAGACTGTCCTGGTGCCAGTGTCTCCTGTTGGGTTGTGAGGGGAGAGTTGGGAACCCTTTCCTGACACAGCAGGAAAGGAAAACTCACCTGGAGCTCAGCAGGGGATAACAGGGTTCCATTTCATTCTTGGCGGGACCCTCGGTGTTCCTCCCGAGTGGGGACCAGTGGGGAAGGGAACTTCTTGTGTCACAGCAAGAAGGTGATTGACCCTTTTGAAGACCAAGAGAGAAGGGGTGATTTCCCTGAGACGCCAATACAGACAAGGTCCTCACCCCACTTGCAGAGGGGAATCTTTTGTTTTTCTCATGTTGTGGCGGGGTCCTCTCGAGATACGACAGGAACCCAAGGGACTTGGCCCTGTGGCCTCAGGAGAGGCCAGGCTCCGCGTCAGTTGCTAGGCGCCTCAGGGGATTCCTCCCTAATCATCTCAGAGTGCTCAGTGCTCAACTTGTGCTAAGGACTGAGCCTCAGCTTTGCTCGACCGTCCTGACCTAGGTCTTGGATACCCCTGAGGCCCCCACAGAGGAGTCAGGCCTCGTCCCCCGAACATGTCCATGGTTACTTGCCTGACCAGCTGTAGCAGCAATGTCAGGCTCCATGTCGAGTGAACACAAGAATTTGTGGCTAGCCCTCGAGGTCCAATGTGGTGTCACACGTGCCAGTGTATCGGGCGTCGAGCCTCGGCGTGACAGTCAAGGCAGTGCAGGGCAGTCAGGTTCATCTACAGTGGAAAGGCATTTGGTGGTCTTGGGGAATGGTGGCCCAAATCCTGATGCTCCTCCCGACATTCCTGGTACGAGCGCCACCTCTTGGGATGCGAGGCAAGCCCGAGGAAACCTTTCCCTAAGGAGCAGGAATAGGGACCATCATCTGGAACTTAGCAGGGGCAAACGGGTCTCCTCTTGAGTCGCAGCGAGTCCCTTTGGGTTCGTCTCGCGTTGAGACGGTAGGGGCGGGGAACTGCTTGTGTCACAGCCAGGGGGTGAAGGAGCCCTTTGAGGTCCAAGAGGGAAGTGGTGATTTGCCGCAAGATGCTGCAGCAGATAAGGGCCTCACCCGGCTTTGCAACGAAGAAACTTGTGGTTTTACTTGAGTTGCAATGGGGTTTCTCGAGTTATGACCGGGAGTCCATGGAGCCGCCCCTGTGGCCTCAGGAGAGGCCAGTCTCCGTGCCAGTTGCCCGGCGCCTCTGGGGATTTCTCCCCAATGGTATCAGGGTGCTCAGACCACGACTTGTGCTGAGGCCGGAGCTTGAGCTTTCCTCGACAGTCCTGACCTAGGACTTGGGGTACCCCTGAATCCCCCACAGAAGAGACAGACCTCGTCTCGCCTTGACACGTGAACGGCTAGTTGCCTAACCAGCTGAAGCAGTAGTGTCAGGCTCCATGTCGAGCGGACACAGTGATCTGTGGCTTGCCCTTGAGGTAATACCCAGGGCTGTCACACGTGCCAGTGTGTCAGGTTTAGAGCCTCGGGGTGACAGTCAAGGCAATGCAGTGCAGTCAGGTTCATCTGCAGTGGACAAGCCATTTAGGGGCCTTGGGAAATGGTGGCCCACCTCCTGATGCGCCTCCCAACTTTCCTGGTGTGAGCAACTCCTCTTGGAATGCGAGGGAAACCCCAGATAACATTTCCCTAAGGAGCAGAAAAAGGGACCATCATCTGGAGCTTAACAGGGGCATACTGGGGACCTCTTGAGTCTCACCGTGTCCTTTGGGGTTTCTCTCGAGTTGAGACGGATGTGGTGGGGAACTTCTTGGTCATAGCAAGGGGGTGAAGGTGCCCTTTGAGGTCCAAGAGGGAAAAGGTGATTTCCCACGAGATGCTGCAGCGGATAAAGGCCTCACACAGCTTGCAAGAGAGAAGTTTCTGGTGTTTCTCGAGTCGCGGTGGGGTTTCGCGAAGTACGACGGGGAGCCCATGGAATTGCCCCTGTGGCCTCAAGAGAGGCCAGTCTTCGTTCAGACACCAGGCACCTCTGGGGATTCTTCCCCACTCGTCTCGGTTCTCAGTCCTCAACTTGTGCTGAGGCCGGAGCCTGAGCTTTCCTCGACCGTCCTGACCTAGGTCTTGGGGTACCCCTGTGGCCGCCACAGAGGAGACAGGCCTCGTCTCGCCTGGATCCATGCACGGCTACTTGCCTGACCACCAGCAGCAGTGTCAGGCTCCAGGTCTAGCGGACACACTGATCTGTGGCTTGACCTCGAGGTCAACAGTGCTGTCACACATTCCAGTTTGTTGGCGTCGAGCCTCAGCGTGACAGTCAAGGCAGTGCAGGGCTGGCAATTCCCCTGATGCTCCTCCCTACTTTCCTGGTGCGATGTCTTCTGTTAGGATGTGAGAGGAGCCCTGGGAACCCTTTCCTGACAGAGCAGGAAAGGGAACCTCATCTGCAGCTCAGCAGGGGATATCAGGGCTCCGTTTCATTCCTTGTGGGACCCTCGATGTTCTTCTCGAGTGGGTACGGTTGGGGTGGGAAACTTCTTGGGTCACAGCAAGCAGGTGAACGACCCTTTTGCGGTTAAAGAGAGAACGGGTGATTTCCCCCGTGAAGCCACAGCAGACAATGTCCTCACCACTCTTGCAGGGGAGATTCTTTTGGTTTTTCTCACGTTGTGGTGGGGTCCTCTCGAGTTGCGATGGGGACCCCAGGGACTCTCCCATGTGCCCTAGGAGAGGCCAGTCTTCGTGCCAGATGCTAGGAGCTTCTGGGGATTCCGCCACAATCGTCTCAGTGTGCTCAGTCCTCTACTTGTGTGGAGGCTGGAGCTTGAGCTTTCCTCGACTGTACTGACCTAGGTCTTGGGGAAAGGTAGCCAAAGCTCTGATGCTCCTCCTGACTTTCCTTATGCTATAAGCTCCTCTTGGGATGCGAGGGAAGACCCAGGAAACCTTTCCCTAAGGAGCAGTGAAAGGGACCATAATCTGGAGCTCAGCAGGGGCAAATCGGGTTCCTCTTGAGTCGCAGCCTGTCCCTTGGCATTCCACTTGAGTAGAGACGGGTGGGGCGGCCAACTTCTTGGGTCACAGCAAGGTGGTGAAGGAGCCCTTCGAAGTCCCAGACAGAAAGGGTGATTTCCCCAAGACGCCTCAGCAGATAAAGGCCTTAGCCCGCTTGCAAGGTAGAAGCTTCTGGTTTTTCTCGAGCTGCGGAGGGGAATCTCAAGTTACGACTGGGATCCCATGGACCCGCCCCTGTGGCCTAAGGAAAGGCAGTCTCCGTGCCAGTTGCCATGCAAATTTGAGGATTCCTCCCCAGTCCTCGCCAGATCCTCCGTCCTTGTCTGGTACTGATCTGGTACGTGAGCTTTCCTCGCCCATGCTGACATAAATCTTGGGGTTCCCATGGAACCCCCACAGGGTAGTCAGGCCTTGTCTCCCCTGGAGACGTGCCCTGCTGGTTGCCTGCTCAGCCACAACAGCAGTGTATGTCTCCCCGTCGAGTGGACACATGGATCTGTGACTTGGCCTTGAGGTACTACCCACTGCTGTCACACAAGCCAATGTGTCAGGCTTCGAGCCTCGGGGTGACAGACGACCCAGTGTAGGGCAGTGAGGTTCATCTGGAGTGAAAGCGGTACTGGGGGTCTTGGGGAATGGGTGCAAGACCCCTGATGCTCCTCCCGACTGTCCTGGTGCCAGTGTCTCCTGTTGGGATGTGAGGGGATCGCTGGGAAGCCTTTCCCGACAGAGCCGGAAAGGAACCCTCATCTGTAACTCAACACGGGATAACAGGGCTCATTTTCATTCATGGTGGGACCCTTGGTGTTCCTCTCAATTGGGGACGGTTGCGGCGGGAAACTTCTTGGGTCACAGCAAGATGGTGAACGCCCCTTTTAGGTCCAAGAGTGATGGGGTGATTTTTCCTGAGATGCCACAGGGGATAAGGTCCTCACCACTCTTGCAGGGGAGAATCTTTTGGTTTTCCTCACGTTGTGGCGGGGTCCCCTCGAGTTATGATGGGGACCCCAGGGACTCGCCCCTCTGGCCTCCAGAAGAGGCCAGTCTCCATGCCAGATGACAGGCACCTCTGGGGATTCCTGCCCAATCGTCTCACGGTGCTCAGTCCTCGACTTGTGCTGAGGCCGGTGCCGGAGCTTTCCTCGACCATCCTGACATAGGTCTTTAGGTACCCCAGAGGCCCCCACAGAGGAGACAGGCCTCGTCTCACCTGGAAACGTGCACAGCTACTTGCCTGACCAGCTGCAACAGCAGTGTCATGCTCCATGTCAAGCGGACACAGGGATATGTGGCTTACCCTCGAGCTGCAAATTGCTGTCACACGTGCTAGTGTGTCAGGTGTCGAGCCTCAGCATAACTTTCATGGCAGTGCAGGGCAGTCAGGTTCATCTGTAGTGGACAAGGCATTTGGGGGTCTTGGGGAATGTTGGCCCAACCCCTGATGCTCCTTCCGACTTTCCTGGTGCGAGCACCTCCTATTGGGATGCGAGGGAAGCCCCAAGAAACCTTTCCCTAAGGAGCAGGAAAAAGGACCATCATCTGTAGCTTAGAAGGGCCAAACCTGGCTCCTCTTCAGTCACTGTGGGTCCCTTGGGGTTCCTCTGATGTTGAGACGAGTGGGGCGGGGTACTTCTTGGGTCACAGCAAGTGGGTGAAAAAGCCCTTCGAGGTCCAAGATGGAACGGGTTTTTCCCCTAGATGCCGAAGCGGATAAGGGCCTCAAGCCGCTTGCAAGGGAGAAGCTTCTGGTATATCACGAGTTGTGTCGGGGTTTCTCGAGTTACGACGGGTAGCCCAGGGACCCGCCCCTGTGGCCTCAGGAGAGGCGAGTGTCCGTGCCACTTGCCATGAGCCTTTGGGGATTCCTCACCAGTCATCGACGAGTCCTCAGTCCTCGTCTGGTGCTGAATTCGGTACATGAGCTTTCCTCGCTCATGCTGGCATAAATCTTGGGGTTTCCTTGGAGCCTCCACAGGGGAGTCAGGCCTTGTCTCCCTGGAGACATGCACTTCAGCTTGCCTCTTCAGCTGCAGCAGCAGTGTAAGGCTCCCCGTCGAGTGGACACAGGAATCTGTGACTTGTCCTCAAGGTACTACCCAGGGCTGTCACTAGTGTCAGTGTGTCAGGCTTCGAGCCTGGGGGTGACAGTCGACGCAGTGCAGGGCAGTCAGTTTCATCTGAAGTGAACGAAGTATCTGACGGTCTTTGGAATGGTGGCAAGACACCTGATGCTCTTCCCGACTCTCCTGGTGCGAGTGTCTCCTGTTGGGATGTGAGGGGAGCACTGGGAACCCTTTCCCGACGGAGCAGGAAAGGGACCATCATCTGGAGCTTAGTAGGGGCAAAACGGGCACCTCTTGAGTTGTAGCCATTCCCTTGTGGTTCCTCTCGAGTTGAGACTGTAGGGGCGGGGAACTCCTTGTGTCACAGCAAGGGGATGTAGGAGCCCTTCCAGGTCCAAGAGGGAAGGAGTGATTTCCCCTGAGATGCCGCAGCAGATAAGGGCCTCATCACGCTTGCAAGGGAGAAGCTTCTGGTTTTTCTCGAGTTGCAACCGGGTTCTGGAATTACGGCAGGGAGCCCATGGAGCCGCCCCTGTGGCCTCTGCAGAGGCCAGTCTCCATTCCAGGTGGCAGGCGCCTCTGGGGATGCCTCCCCAATCATCTCAGGGTGCTCAGTCCTCGACTTGTGCTGGGGCCGGTGCCTGAGCTTTCCTCGATCTTCCTGACCTAGGTCTTCGGGTACCCTGAGGGCCCCAGAGAGGAGAGTAGCCTCGTCTCGCCTGGACACTTGCTCGGCTACTTGCCTGAGCAGCTGCAGCAGCAGTGACAGGCTCCATGTGGAACGGAAACAGAGATCTGTGGTTTGCCCTCGAGGTTGTACCCAGGGTTGTCACACATGCCAGTGGGTCGGGAATCGATCCTCAGGGTGACAGTCAAGGCAGTACAGGGCTGTCAGGTCCATCTCAAGTGGACTAGGCATTTGTTGGTCTTGGGGAATGGTGTCCCAACCCCCTGATGCTCCTCCCGAATTTCATGGTGCGAGCATTTCATATTGGGATGAGAAGGAAGCCACAGGAAACCTTTCCTTAAGGAGCAGAAAAAGGGACCATCATCTGGAGCTTAGCAGGGGCAAATGGGCTCCTCTTGAGTCGAAGCGGGTCCCTTGGGGTTCCTGTCGTGTTGAGACGTGTGGACTGGGGAAATTCTTGGGTCACCGCAAGGGGGGGGAAGCCCTTCGAGGTCCAAGAGGGAAGGGGTGATTTCCCCGAGATGCAACAGCGGATAAGGGCCTCACCCTGCTTGCCAGGGAGAAGCTTATGGTTTTTCTCAATTTGTGGCGGGGTTTCTCGAGTTACGACAGGGAGCACCTGGACGAGCCCCTGTGGCCTCAGGAGAGGCCAGTCTCCGTGCCAGTTGCAATGCGCCTTGGGGATTCCTCCCCAGTCATGCCGGGTCCTCAGTCCTCGTCTTGTGCTGAAGCCGGTACCTGAGCTTTCCTCGCCCATGCTGACATAAATCTTGGGGTTCCCATGGAGCCCCCACAGGGGAGTCAGGCCGCGTCTCGCCTGTAGATGTACACTGCCGCTTGCCTCCGCAGGTGCAGCAGCAGTGTAAGGATCCCCGTCGAGTTGACACTGGGATCTGAGACTTGACCTCGAGGTACTTCCCAAGGCTGTCACACATTCCAGTGTGTCAGGCGTGGAGCCTCGGTGTGACAGTCGACACAGTGCAGGGCAGTCAGGTTCATCTGGAGTGAACAAGGTATTGGGGGTCTTGGGGAATGGTGGCAAGACCCCTGATGCTCCTCCCGACTGTCCTGGTGCGAGTGTCTCCTGTTGGAATGTGACGGGAGAGCTGGGAACCCTTTCCCGAGAGAGCAGGAAAGGGACCCTCATCTGGAGCTTAGCAGGGGATAATGGCCCTCATTTTCTTTCTTGGCAGGACTCACAGTGTCCCACTCGAGTGGGGACTAGTGGGTCAGGGAACTTCTTCGGTCACAGCAAGAAGGTGAATGACCCATTTGAGGTCTAATAGTTAAGGTGTGATTTCCCCGAGAAGCCACAGCGGACATTGTCCTCACCCCTCTTTCAGGGGAGAATCTTTGGTTTTTCTCAAGTTGTGGTGGGATCCTCTCGAGTTACAGCAGGAACACCAGGTACTCGCCCCTGTGGCCTCAGGAGAGGCCAGTTTCCGTGGCAGTTTCCAGGCACCTCTGGGGATCCTCTCCAATCCTCTAACGGTGCTCAGTCCTCGACTTGTGCTGGAGGCCGGAGCCTGAGCTTTCCTCGACCGTCCTGACCTAGGTCTTGGGGTACCACTGAGTCCCCCGAGGAGCAAATAGGCCTTGTCTCGCCTGGACACGTGCACGGCTACTTGCTTGACCAGCTGCAGCAGCAGTGTCAGGCTCCATGTCTAGCGGACACAGGGATCTGTGGCTAGAATTCGAGGTCCAAAGTGCTGTCACACGTGCCAGTGTGTCGGGCATCGAGCCTCGGGGAGACCGTCAAGGAGTCAAGTCAGTGCAGGGCAGTCAGGTTCATTTGCAGTGGACAAGGCATCTGTGTGTCTTGGGAAATGGTGGCCCAAACCCTGATGTTCCTCCCGACATTCCTGGTGCGAGCACCTCCTCGTGGGATGCGAGTGAAACCCCAGATAACATTTCACTAAGAAGCAGAAAAAGGGACCATCATCTGGAGCTTAGCAGGGGCAAACTGGGCTCCTCTTGAGTCCCACCGGGTCCCTTGGGGTTCCCTCCGGAGTTGAGACGGGGCAGGGTGGGTAACTTCTTGGGTCACAGCAAGGGAGTGAAGGAGCCCATCCCAGTCCAAGAGGGAATTGGTGATTTCCCCCAAGACGCAGCAGCGGATAAGGGTCTCACCCTGCTTGCAAGGGAGAAGCTTCTGGTTTTTTTCGAGGTGGGGCGGGGTTTCTCGAGTTACGACGGGGAAGCCCATTGACCGTCCCCTGTGGGCTCAGGAGAGGCCAGTATCTGTGCCAGTTGCCATGTGCCTTTGTGGATTCCTCCCCAATTGAGTAGGTGCTCAGTCTTCCACTTTTGCTGAGGCCGGAGCCTGAGCTTTCCTCGACCGTCCTGACCTAGGTCTTGGTGTACCCCTGAGGGCCCCACAGAGGAGACAGGCCTCGTGTCGCCTGGACACGTGCACAGCTACTTGCCTAACCAGCTGCAGCAGCAGTGTCAGGCTCCATGTCGAGCGGACACAGGGATCTGTGGCTTGCCCTCGAGGCCCAAAGTGCTGTCACACGTGCAGGTGTTTCCAGCATCGAGCCTTGGGGTGACAGTCAAGGCAGTGCAGGGCAAACAGGTTCATTTGCAGTGGAAAAGACATTTGGGGGTCTTGGAGAATGTTGGCTGAACCCCAGATGCTCCTCCCGACTTTGCTACTGCGAGCACCTCCGTTTGGGGTGCAACGGAAGCCCCAGGACACCTTATACTAAGGAGCAGGAAAAGGGACTATCATCTAGAGCTTAGCAGGGGGCAAACTGGGCTCCTCTTGAGTCGCAGCGGGTCCACTGGGGTTCCTCTCGGGTGCGACGGTTGTGGCCGGGAACTCCGTGTGTCACAGCAAGGGAGTGAAGGAGAAATTGATGTCCAAGAGTGAAGGGGTGATTTCCCCGAGACGCCGGACCGGATAAGGGCCTCACCCCCGCTTGCAAGGGAGAAGATTCTGGTGTTTCTCGAGTTGCCGCAGGGTATCTCGAGTTACGACGGGGAGCCCAGGGATGCACCCCTGTGGCCTCAGGAGAGGACAGTCTCCGTGCCAGTTGCCAGTCACCTCTGGGGATTCCTCCCCAATCGTCTCTGGGTGCCCTGTCCCCGACTTGTGCTGGAGGCCAGTGCCTGAGCTTCCCTCGACCGTCCTGACCTAGGTCTTGGGGGTTCCCCAGAGGCTCCCACAGAGGAGACAGGCTTCGTATCACATGGACACGTGCACGGCTACTTGCCTGACCAGCTGCAGCAGCAGTGTCAGGCTCCATGTCGAGCGGACAGAGGGATCTGTGGCTTGCTCTCAAGGTCCAAAGTGCTGTCACATGTGCCAATGTGTCATGCGTCGAGCCTCGGGGTGACAGTCAAGGCAGGGCAGGGATGTTAAGTTCATCTGCAGTGGACAAGGCATTTGGGGGTCTTGGTGAATGGTGGCCGAAACCCTGATGCCCCTCCCGACTTTCCTGTTGAGAGCACCTCCTCTGGGTATTGGAGCGAAGCTCCAGGGAACCTTTCCCTAAGCGGCAGGAAAGGGGACAATCATCTGGAGCTTAGCAGGGGCAAACAAGGCTGTGTTGAGTCGCAGCGGATCCCTTGTTGTCCCTCTCGAGTTGAGACGGGTAGGGCGGGGAAATTCCTGGGTCCCAGCAAGGGGGTGAAAGAGCTGTTCCAGTTCCAAGAGGGAAGGAGTGATTTCCCCAGAGATGCCACAGTGGATAAGGGCCTCACCCCGCTTGCAAGGGAGAAGCCTCTGGTATTTCTCGAGTTGCGGCGGAGTTTCTCGAGTGACGACGGGGAGCCCATGGACCCGCCCCTGTGGCCTCAGGAGAGGCCAGTCTCCGTGCCAGTTGCCATGCACCTTAGGGGATTCCTCCCCAGTCATCGCCGGGGCTTCGGTGGTCATCTGGTACTGAAGCCGGTACTTGAGCTTTCCTCGACAAGGCTGACATAAATCTTTGGG
This sequence comes from Nanger dama, assembly GCA_917880005.1. NCBI lineage: Eukaryota > Metazoa > Chordata > Mammalia > Artiodactyla > Bovidae > Nanger > Nanger dama. The sequence goes on along the minus strand of CAKJTW010000044.1, from coordinate 267,747 downwards.
TACCCATGGAGCCCCCACAGGAAAGTCAGGCCTTGTCTCTCCTGAAGTCGGGCACTGCTGCTTGCCTCCACAGCTGAAGCAGCAGTGTAAGGCTTCCCGTCGAGTGGACACAGGAATCTGTGACTTGACATTGAGGTAGTACCAGGGCTGTCACAGGTGTCCGTGTGTCAGGCTTCAAGCCTCGGCGTGACAGTCGACGGCAGTCAGGTTTATCTGGACTGAACGAGGTATTTGCAGGTCTTGGGGAATGCTGCCAATATCCCTGATGTTCCTCCCGACTTTCCTGGTGCCAGTGTCTCCTTTTGGGATGTGAGGGGATCGCTGGGAACCCTTTCCCTACAGAGCAGGAAAGGGACCCTCATCTGGAGCTCAGGAGGAAAAAAACAGAGCTCCATTTCATTCTTGGCGGGACCCTCAGTGTTCCTCTCGTGTGCGGACGGCTGAAGAAGGGAACTTCTTTTGTCACCGAAAGAAGGTGAACGACCGTTTTGAGGTCCAAGAGAGAAGGGGTGATTTCTCCGGAGAGGCCACAGTGGACAAGGTCCTCATCCCGCCTGCAGCGGAGAATATTTTGGTTTTTCCCAAGTTGTGGCGTTGTTGTCTCGAGTTATGACAGGGACACCAGGGCCTCGCCCATGTGGCCCCTGGAGAGGCCAGTCTTAGTGCCAGTTACCAGGCGCCTCTGGCGATTCATCCCCAATCGTTTCAGAGTGCTCAGTCCTCGACTTGTGCTCAGGCCTAAGCCTCACCTTTGCTCGACCATCCTGACCTAGGTCTTGGGTTACCCTGAGGCCCCCACAGAGGAGTCAGGCCTCGTCTCGCATGGACATGTGCATGGCTACTTGCATGACCAGCTGCAGCAGCAGTGTCAGGTTCCATGTCGAGCGGACACAGGGATCTGTGGCTTTCCCTGGAAGTCCAATGTGCTGTCACACGTGCCAGTGTGTCAGTCGTCGAGCCTCGGGGTGACAGTCAAGGCAGTGCAGGGCAGTCAGGTTCATCTGCAGTGGACAAGGCATTTGGGGGTCTTAGGGAATGGTGGCCCAACCACTGATGCTCCTCCTGACTTTCCAGGCGCGAGCATCTCCTCTTGGGATGCGAGGGAATCCCCAGATATCATTTCCCTAAGGAGCAGGAAAAGGGACCATCATCAGGAGTTTAGCAGGTTCAAACGGGGCTCCTCTGGAGTGGCAGCGGGTCCCTTGTGGTTCCTCCCGAGTTTAGACCGTTAGGGTGGGTAACTTCTTGGGTCACAGCAAGGGAGTGAAGGAGTCCTTCCCAGTCCAGGAGGGAACTAGTGATTTCCCCGAGACACGGCAGCGGATAAGGGCCTCACCCTGCTTGCAAGGGAGAAGCTTCAGTTTTTCTTCTGAGGTGGGGCGAGATTCCTCGAGTTACGTCGGGGAGCCCATGGACCCTCCCCTGTGGGCTCAGGAGAGGCCAGTCCCTGTGCCAGTTGCCATGTGCCTTTGGGGATTCCTACCCAGACATCGCCAGGTCCTCAGTCCTCGCCTGGTGCTGAAGCCAGTACCTGAGCTTTCCTCGCCCATGCTGACAAAAATTTTGTGGTACCCATGGAGCCCTCACAGGGAGTCAGGCCTCATTTCACCTGGAGACGTGCACTGCCGATTGCCTCCAAAGCTGCAACAGCAGTGTAAGGCTCCCCATCATGTGGACATGGGGATCTCTCACTTGAACTCGAGGTATTACCCAGGGCTGTCACACGTGCCAGTGTGTCAGGCTTCGAGCTTCGGGGTGATAGTCTACAGACTGCGGGGCAGTCAGGTTCCTCTGGAGTGAACGAGGTATTTGGGGGTCTTGGGGAATGATGGCAAGAACCCTGATTCTCTTCCCAACTGTCCTGGTGCGAGTGTCTCCTGTTGATATGTGACGGAGCGCTGGGAACCCTTTCCTGACAGAGCAGGAAAGGGACCTTCATCTGGAGCTCATCAGGGGATAACGGGGCTCCTTTTCATTCTTGGCAGGACACTCGGTATTCCTCTCGAGTGGGGAAGGGTGGGGCAGGAACGTCTTGGGTCACAGAAAGAATTTGAAAGACCCTCTTGTGCTTTAAGAGAGAATGGGTGATTTCCTTCAAGACGCCACAGAGGACAAGGTCCTCACCCCGCTTGCAGGGGAGAATATTTTGATTTTTCTCAAGTTGTGGTGGGGTCCTCTCGAGTTACGATGGGAACCCCAGGGACTCGCCCCTGTGGACTCAGGAGAGGACAGTATCCGTGCGAGTTGCCAGGCGCCTCTTGGGATTACTCCCCAATCGTCTTGGTGCTCAGTCTTCGGCTTTAGCTGAGGCCTGAGCCTGAGATTTCCTCTACCATCCTGACCTAGGTCTTGGGGTTCCCCTGAGGCTCCCACAAAGGAGACAGGCTTCGTCTCACAAGGACACGTGCATGGCTACTTGCCTGACCAGCTGCAGCAGCAGTGTCAGGCTCCATGTCGAGCGGACAGAGGGATCTGTGGCTTGCCCTCGAGGTCCAAAGTGCTGCCAACGTGCCAGTGTGTCGTATGCTGAACCTCGGGGGACAGTCAAGGCTGTGTGGGGCTGTCAGGTTCGTCTGCAGTGGACAAGGCATTTGGGGGTCTTGGGGAATGGTTGCCGAACCCTGATGCTCCTCCTGACTTTCCTGTTGGGAGCACCTCCTTTGGTATTCGAGTGAAGCCCCAGGGATCCTTTCCCTAAGGGGGCAGGAAAAGCTCCGGTCATCTGGAGCTTAGCAGGGCCAAACAGGGATTTGTTGAGTTGCAGCGGATCCCTTGTTGTTCCTCTCGAGTTCAGACCAGTGGGGCGGGGAATTTCATGGGTCACTGTAATAAGGTGAATGACTCTTTTGAGGTCCAAAAGAGAAGAGGTTCTTTCCCCCAAGATGCCACAGCAGACGAGGTCATCACCCTGCTTGCAGGGGAGAATCTTTGGTTTTTCTCAAGTTGTGGTGGGGTCCTCTCCAAGTTACAACGGGGAACCCAGGGACTCACCCCTCTGCACTCAGGATAGGACAGTCTCCGTGCCAGTTGTCAGGCGCTCTGGGGATTCTTCCCTAATCTTCTCGGTGCTCAGTCCTCGACTTTTGCTGAGGCCAGAGCCTGAGCTTTCCTCGACCGTCCTGACTTAGGTCTTGGAGTACCCCTGAGAGCCCCACAAAGGAGACAGGCCTCGTCTCGCCTGGACACGTGCACGGCTACTTGCTTGACCAGCTGCAGCAGCAGTGGCAGGCTCCATGTCGAGCGGACACAGGGATCTGTGGCTTGCCCTCGAGGCCCAAAGTGCTGTCACACGTGCAGGTGTTTCAGGCGTTGAGCCTTGGGGTGACAGTCAAGGCAGTGCAGGGCAGACAGGTTCATCTGCAGTGGACAAGGCATTTGGGGGTCTTGGATAATGGTTCCCGAACCCCAGATGCTCCTCCCGATTTTCCTACTGCGAGCACCTCCTTTTGGGGTACGACAGAAGCCCCAGGACACCTTATACTAAGGAGCAGGAAAAGGGACTATCATCTAGAGCTTAGCAGGGGCAAACTGGGCTCCTCTTGAGTCGCAGTGGGTCCATTGGGCTTCCTCTCGGGTGTGACGGTTATGACCGGGAACTCCTTGTGTCACAGCAAGGGAGTGAAGGAGTCCTTCGAGGTCCAAGAGGGAAGGGGTGATTTCCCACGAGACGCCGGAGCGGATAAGAGCCTCACCCCACTTGCAAGGGAGAAGCTTCTGGTGTTTCTCGAGATGTGGCGAGGATTCTCGAGTTACGACGGGGAGCCCAGGGTCGCACCCCTGTGGCCTCAAGAGAAGACATCTCCGTGCAAGTTGACAGTCACCTCTGGGGATTCCTCCCCAATCGTCTCTCGGTGCCCTCTCCTCGTCTTGTGCTGAGACCTGTGCTTGAGCTTCCCTCTACCATCCTGACCTAGGTCTTGGGGTTCCCCTGAGGTTCCCACAGAGGAAACAGGCTTCATCTCACCTGGACACGTGCACAGCTACTTGTCTGACCAGCTGCAGCAGCAGTGTAATTCTCCATGTCGAGCGGACAAAGGGATCTGTGGCTTGCTCTCAAGGTCCAAAGTGCTGTCACACGTGCCAGTGTGTCGTGCGTCGAGCCTCAGGGTGACAGTCAAGGCAGTGCGGGGATGTCAAGTTCATCTGCAGTCGACAAGGCATTTGGGGGTCTTGGTGAATGGTGGCCGAAACCCTGATGCTCCTCCCCACTTTCCTGTTGGTAGCAACTCCTCTTGGTTTTCGAGGGAAGCTCCAGGGAACCCTTCCCTAAGGGGCAGGAAAGGCGACGAACATTTGGAGCTTAGCAGGGGCAAACAGGGCTCTGTTGAGTCGCAGCAGATCCCTTGTTGTTCCTCTCGAGTTGAGACGGGTAGGGCGGGGAAATTCCTGGGTCCCAGCAAGGGGGTGAAAGAGCCCTTCCAGGTCCAAGAGGGACGGAGTGATTTCCCCAGAGATGCCGCAGTGGATAAGGGCCTCACCCCGCTTGCAAGGGAGAAGCCTCTGGTATTTCTCGAGTTGCGGCGGGGTTTCTCGAGTTACGACCGGGAGCCAATGGATCCGCCCCTGTGGCCTCAGGAGAGGCCAGTCTTCTTGCCAGTTTCCATGCGCCTTGGGGATTCCTCCCCCTCTCATCGCTGAGTCCTCAGTCCTCGTCTGGTGCTGAAGCTGGTACCTGAGCTTTCCTCGCCCATGCTGACATAAATCTTGGGGTTCCCATGGAGCCCCCACAGGAAAGTCAGGCCTCGTCTTGCCTGGAGACGTACACTTGCGCTTGCCTCTGCAGCTGCAGCAGCTGTGAAATGCTCCCCGTCGAGTGGACACAGGGACCTGTGACTTGACCTCGAGTACCACCCAGGTCTGTCACACGTGACAGTGTGTCAGGCTTTGAGCCTCAGGGTGGCAGGCCACCCAGTGCAGGGCAGTCAGGTTCATCTGGAGTGAACATGGTATTTGGGGGTCTTAGGGAATGGTGGAAAGACACCTGATGCTGCTCCAAACAGTCCTGGTTCGACTGTCTCCCGTTGGGATGTGAGGGAAGTGCTGGGAACCCTTTCCAGACAGAGCAGGAAAGGGACCCTCATCTGCAGCTCAGCAGGGATACTGGGCCTCCTTTACATTCGTGGCGGGACCCTTGGTGTTCCCCCTCGAGTGAGGGCGGGCGGCGCGAGAAACTTCTTGGGTCACAGCAAGAAGGTGAACGACACTTTAGAGGTCCAAGAGAGAAGAGGTTCTTTCCCCCGAGACACCACAGCAGACAAGGTCCTCACCTCACTTGCAGGGGACAATCTTTTGGTTTTTCGCAATTTGTGGCAGAGTCCTCTCGAGTTACAATGGGGAACTGAAGGACTCGACCCTGTGCACTCAGGATTGGACAGTGTCCGTACCAGTTGACTGGTGCCTCTGTGGATTCTTCCCTAATAGTCTCGGTGCTCAGTCCTCGAATGTTGCTGAGGCCGGAGCCTGAGCTTTCCTCGACCGTCCTGACCTAGGTCTTGGTGTGCCCCTGAGGGCCCCACAGAGGAGACAGGCCTCGTCTCGCCTGGACACGTGCACGGCTACTTGCCTGACCAGCTGCAGCAGCAGTGGCAGGCTCCATGTCGCGTGGACACAGGGATCTGTGGCTTGCCCTCGAGGCCCAAAGTGCTGTCACACGTGCAGGTGTTTTGGGCGTCGAGCCTCGGGGTGACAGTCAAGGCAGTGCAAGGTAGATAGGTTCATCCGCAGTGGACAAGGCATTTGAGGGTCTTGGAGAATGGTGGCCGAACCCCAGATGCTCCTCCCGACTTTCCTACTGTGAGCACCTCCTTTTGGGATGCGACGGAATCCCCAGGACACCTTATACTAAGGAGCAGGAAAACGGACTATCATCTAGAGCTTAGCAGGGGCAAACTGGGATCCTCTTGAGTCACAGCGGGTCCACTGGGGTTCCTCTTGGGTGCGACGGTTGTGGCCGGGAACACCTTGTGTCACAGCAAGGGAGTGAAGGAGACCTTCGAGGTCCAAGAGGAAAGGGGTGATTTCCCACGAGAGGGCGGATCGGATAAGGGCCTCATCCCGATTGCAAGGAAGAAGCTTCTGGTGTTTCTCGGATGTGGCGGGGTTTCTCGAGTTATGACGGGGAGCCCAGGGACATGCCCCTGTGGCCACAGGAGAGGACAGTCTCAGTGCCAGTTGACAGTTACCTCTGGGGATTCCTCCCCAATCGTCTCTTGGTGCCCTTTCCTCGACTGTGCTGAGACCAGTGCCTGAGCTTCCCTCGACCATCCTGACCTAGGTCTTGGGGGGTTCCCCTGAGGCTCCCCCAGAGGAGACAGGCTTCGTCTCACCTGGACACGTGCATGGCTTCTTGCCTGACTAGCGGCAGCAGCAGTGTTAGGCTCCATGTCGAGTGGACACAGGGATCTGTGGCTTGCTCCCGAGGTCCAAGGTGCTGTCAAACTTGCCAGTGTGTCGTAGGTCGAGCCTCGGCATGACAGTCAAGGCAGTGCGGGGCTGTCAAGTTCATTTGCAGTGGACAAGGCATTTGGGGGTCTCAGTGAATGGTGGCCGAAACCCTGATGCTGCTTCCCACATTCCAGTTGCAAGCACCTCCTCTTGGTATTTGAGCGAAGCTCCAGGGAACCTTTCCCTAAGGGGCAGGAAAGGGGAAGATCAACTGGAGCTTAGGAGGGGCAAACATGGCTCAGTTATTCGCAGTGGATCCCTTGTTGTTCCTCTCGAGTAGAGACGGTTAGGGCGGGGAAATTCCTGGGTCACAGCAAGGGGATGAGAGAGCCCTTCCAGGGTCAAGAGGGTCAAGTGATTTCCCTGGAAATGCCACAGTGGATAAGAGCCTCACCCCGCTTGCAAGGGAGAAGCTTCTGGTATTTCTCGAGTTGCGGCGGGGTTTCTCGAGTTACAATGGGGAGCCCACGGACCCACCCCCTGTGGCCTCAGGAGAGGCCAGTCTTCTTGCCAGTTGCCATGCGCCTTTGGGGATTCCTCCCCCGTCATCGCTGAGTCCTCAGTCCTCGTCTGGTGCTGAAGCTGGTACCTGAGCTTTCCTCGTCCATGCTTACATAAATCTTGGGGTTCCCATGTAGCCCCCACAGGAAAGTCAGGCCCCATCTTGCCTGGAGACGTACACTTGCGTTTGCCTCTGCAGCTGCAGCAGCTGTGAAAGGCTCCCCGTCGAGTGGACACAGGGACCTGTGACTTGACCTCGAGGTACCACCCAGGTCTGTCACACGTGCCAGTGTGTCAGGCGTTGAGCCTCGGGGTGACCGTCGACCCAGTGCAGGGCAGTCAGGTTCATCTGGAGTGAACGAGGTATTTGGGGGTCTTGGGAATGGTGGCAAGACCCCTGATGCTGCTCCCCGACAGTCCTGGTTTGAGTGTCTCCTGTTGGGATGTGAGGGAAGTGCTGGGAACTCTTTCCAGACAGAGCAGGAAAGGGACCCTCATCTGGAGCTCAGCAGGAATACTGGGGGCTCCTTTACATTCTTGGTGGGACTCTCGGTGTTCCCCTCGAGGGAGGACGGGCGGCGCGAGAAACTTCTTGGGTCACAGCAAGAAGGCGAACGACACTTTGGAGGTCCAAGAGAGAAGAGGTTCTTTCCCTCGAGACACCACAGCAGACGAGGTCCTCACCCCGCTTGCAGGGGAGAATCTTTGGTCTTTCTCAAGTTGTGGTGGCGTCCTCTCGAGTTACAATGGGAAATCCAGGGACTCGCCCCTGTGCACTCAGGATTGGACAGTCTCCGTGCCAGTTGCCAGGCGCCTCTGGGGATTCTTCCCTAATCGTCTCGGTGCTCAGTCCTCAATTGTTGCTGAGGCCGGAGCCTGAGCTTTCCTCGACTCTCCTGACCTAGGTCTTGGTGTGCCCCTGAGGGCCCCACAGAGGAGACAGGCCTCGTCTCGCCTGGACACGTGCACGGCTACTTGCCTGACCAGCTGCAGCAGCAGTGGCAGGCTCCATGTCGAGTGGACACAGGGATCTGCGGCTTGCCTTCGAGGCCCAAAGTGCTGCCTCACGTGCAGGTGTTTCAGGCGTCCAGTCTCCGGGTGACAGTTAAGGCAGTGCAGGGCAGACAGTTTCGTCTGCAGTGGACAAGGCATTTGGGGGTCATGGAGAATGGTGGCCAAACCCCAGATGATCCTCCCCACTTTCCTACTGTGAGCACCTCCTTTTGGGATGCGACGGATGCCCCTGGACACCTTATACTAAGTAGCAGGAAAACGGACTATCATCTAGAGCTTAGCAGGGGCAAACTCGGCTCCTCTTGAATCGCAGCGGGTCCACTGGGGTTCCTCTTGGGTGCGATGGCTGTGGCCGGGAACTCCTTGTGTCACAGCAAGTGAGTGAAGAAGACCTTCGAGGTCCAAGAGGGAAGGGGTGATTTCCCACGAGACACCGGATTGGATAAGGACCTCACCCCGCATGCAAGAGGTGAAGCTTCTGGTGTTTCTCGTGTTGTGGCGGGGTTTCTCGAGTTACATCAGGGAGCCCAGGGATGCGACCCTGTGGCCTCAGGAGAGGACAGTCTCCGTGCCAGTTGCCAGTCACATCTGGGGATTCCTCCCCAATTGTCTCTTGGTGCCCTTTCCTCGACTGTGCTGAGACCAGTGCCTGAGCTTCCCTCGACCGTCCTGACCTAGGTCTTGGGGGTTCCCCTGAGGCTCCCCCAGAGGAGACAGGCTTCGTATCACCTGGACACGTGCACGGCTACTTGCCTGACCAACTGCAGCAGCAGTGTCAGGCTCCATGTCGAGCAGACAGAAGGATCTGTGGCTCGCTCTCGAGGTCCAACGTGCTGTCACACGTTCCAGTGTGTCATGTGTCGATCCTCGGAGTGACAGTCAAGGCAGTGCGGGGCTGTCAAGTTCATCTGCAGTGGACAAGGCACTTGGGGGTCTTGGGGAATGGTGGCCGAACCCTAGATGCTCCTTCAAACTTTCCTGTTGCGGAGCAACTCCTCTTGGTTTTCGAGTGAATCTCCAGGGACCTTTCCGTAAGGGGCAGGAAAGGGGATGATAATCTGGAGCTTAGCAGGGGCAAACAGGGCTCTGTTGAGTCGCAGCGGATCCCTTGTTGTTCCTCTTAAGTTGAGACGGGTAGGGGGGAAATTCCTGGGTCACTGCAAGGGGGTGAAAGAGCCCTTCGAGGTCCAAGAGGGAAGGAGTGATTTCCTCAGAGATGCCTCAGTGGATAAGGGTCTCACCCCGCTTGCAAGGGAGAAGCTTCTGGTATTTCTCGAGTTGCGGCAGGGTTTCTCGAGTGACGATGGGGAGCCCATGGACCCGCCTGTGTGGCCTCAGGAGAGACTAGTCTTTTTGCCAGTCGCCATGCACCCTTGGGATTCCTCTCCCATCATCGCCAAGTCCTCAGTCCCCGTCTGGTGCTGAAGGTGGAACCTGAGCTTTCCTCGCCCATGCTTACATAAATCTTGGGGTTCCCATGGAGCCCCTACAGGAAAGTCTGGCCTGGACTTGCCTGGAGACGTACACTTGCGCTTGCCTCTGCAGCTCCAGCAGCTGTGAAACGCTCCCCGTCGAGTGGACACAGGGATCTGTGACTTGACCTCGAGGTACCACCCAGGTCTGTCACACGTGCCAGTGTGTCAGGCGTCGAGCCTCGGGGTGACAATCGACCAGTGCAGGGCAGTCAGGTTCATCTGGAGTGACCGAGGTATTTGGGGGTCTTGGGGAATGGTGGCAAGACACCTGATGCTGCTCTCGACAGACCTGGTTTGAGTGTCTCCTGTTGGGATGTGAGGGAAGTGCTGGGAACCCTTTCCCAACAGAGCAGGAAAGAGACCCTCATCTGGAGCTCAGCAGGGATATTGCAGCTCCTTTACATTCATGGCGGGACCTTTGGTGTTCCCCTCGAGTGAGAACGGGCGGTACGAGCAACTTTTTGTGTCACAGCAAGAAGGTGAACGACACTTTGGAGATCCAAGAGAGAAGAGGTTCTTTCCCCCGAGACGCCACAGCAGACGAGGTCCTCACACTGCTTGCAGGGGAGAATCTTTTGGTTTTTCTCAAGTTGTGGCGGGGTCCTCTCGAGTTACAATGGGAAATCCAGGGACTCGCCCCTGTGCACTCAGGATTGGACAGTCTCCATGCCAGTTGCCAGGCGCCTCTGGGGATTCTTCCCTAATCGTCTTGGTGCTCAGTCCTCGATTGTTGCTGAGGCCGGAGCCTGAGCTTTCCTAGACTCTCCTGACCTAGGAGTTGGTGTGACCCCTGAGGGCCCCTCCAGAGGAGACAGGCCTCGTCTCGCCTGGACACGTGCATGGCTACTTGCCTGACCAGCTGTAGCAGCAGTGTCAGGCTCCATGTCGAGTGGACACAGGGATCTGTGGCTTGCCATCGAGGCCCAAAATGCTGTCACACGTGCAGGTGTTTCGGGCGTCTAGCCTCGAGGTGACATTCAAGGCAGTGCAAGGCAGACAGGTTCATGTGCAGTGGACAAGGCATTTGGGGGTCTTGGAGAATGGTGGCCGAACCCCAGATGCTCCTCTCGACATTCCTACTGCGAGCACCTCCTATTGGGATGCGACGGAATCCCCAAGACACCTTATACTAAGGAGCAGGAAAACGGACTATCATCTAGAGCTTAGCAGGGGCAAACTGGGATCCTCTTGAGTCGCAGCGGGTCCACTGGGATTCCTCTTGGGTGCGACGGTTGTGGCAGGGATCTCCTTGTGTCACAGCAAGGGAGTGAAGAAGCCCTTCGAGGTCCAAGAGGGAAGGGGTGATTTCTCACTAGATGCCGGATCAGATAAGGGCCTCACCCCACTTGCAAGGGAGAAGCTTCTGGTGTTTCTCGAGATGTGGCAGGGTTTCTCGAGTTCTCATGGGGAACCCAGGGACGTGTCCCTGTGGCCTCAGGAGAGGACAGACGCCGTGCCAGTTGCCAGTTACCTCTGTGGATTCCTCCCCAATCATCTCTGGGTGCCCTGTCCTCTACTTGTGCTGAGGCCAGTGCCTGAGCTTCCCTCGACCGTCCTGACCTAGGTCTTGGGGGGTTCCACTGAGGCTCCCCCAGAGGAGACAGGCTTCGTCTCACCTGGACACGTGCACGGCTACTTGCCTGACCACCTGCAGCGGTAGTGTCAGGCTCCATGTCGAGCGGACAGAGGGATCGGTGGCTTGCTCATGAGGTCCAAAGTGATGTCACACGTGCCAGTGTGTCGTAGGTTGAGCCTCGGGGTGACAGTCAAGGCAGTGCACGGTAATGAGGTTCATCTGCAGTGGTCAAGGCATTTGGGGGTCTTGGGGATTGGTGGCCCAAACCCTGATGCTCCTCCTGACATTCCTGGTGACAGCACCTCCACTTTCAGTGTGAGGGAAGCCCCAGGAATCCGTTCCCAATGGAGCAAATAAAAGGACAATCATCTGGAGCTTACCAGGGGCAAACGGGGCTCCTTCTGAGTTGCAGCGGGTCCTTTGGGGTTCTTCTCGAGTTGAGACGTGTATTTTGGGAATTCCTTGGGTCACAGCAAGGGTGTTAAGGAGCCCTTCGAGGTCCAAGAGAGAAGGGTTGATTTCCCGAGATGACGCAGCGGATAAGGGCCTCATCTCGCATGCAAGGGAGAAGCTTCAGGTTTTTCTCGCGTTGTGGCGGGGTTTCTCCAGTTATGACAGGGAGCAAATTTAGCCGCCCCTGTGGCCTCAGGAGAGGCCAGTCTCCTTGCCAGTTGCCAAGATCCTCTGGGGATTCCTCCCCAATCGTCTCAGAGTGCTCAGTCCTCGAATTGTGCTGAGGTTGGAGCCTGAGCATTCCTCGACCGTCCTGACCTAGACTTGGTGTTCCCATGCAGCCCCCACAGGGGAGTCAGGCCTTGTCTCGCCTGGAGACATGCACTGTCGCTTGCCTCCGCAGGTACAGCAGCAGAGTAAGGCACCCTATCAAGTGGACACAGGGATCTGTGACTTGATCTCGAGGTACTAACCAGGGATGTCACATGTGCCAGGGTGTCAGGATTGGAGCCTCGGGGTGACAGCTGACGCAGTGCGGGTCAGTCAGGTTCATCTTGAGTCAACGAGGTATTTGGGGGTTTGGGGAATGGTGGCAATACCCCTGATGATCCTCCCGACTGTCCTGGTGCCAGTGTTTCCTGTTGGGATGTAAGGGGGGACTGGGAACCCTTTCCCAACAGAGCAGGAAAGGAGCCCTCATCTGGAGCTCAACAGGTATAACGGGGTTCATTTTCCTTTTTGGCGGGACCCTTGGTGTTCCTCTCGAGTAGTGACGGGTGGGGCGGGGAACTTCTTGGGTCACAGCAAGCAGGTGAACTATCCTTTTGAGGTTGAACTGAGAAGGTTTGATTTCCCCCGAGACGCCAGAGCAGACAAGGTCCTCACCCCTCTTGCAGGGCAGAATCTTTGGTTTTCCTCAAGTTGTAGCGGGGTCCACTGGAATTACGACAGGGACCCCAGGCTCTTGCCCCTGTGGCCTCAGGAGAAGACAGTCTCCTCAGTTGGAAGGCACCTTTGGGGATTCCTCCCCAGTCGTCTCAGAATGCTCAGTCCTCGACTTGTGCTGAGGCCGGAGGCTGAGCTTTCCTCGACCGTCCTGACCTATGCCTTGGGGTACCCCTGTGGCCCCCACTTAGGAGACAGGCCTCGTTTCGCCTGGACACGTGCACAGCTACTTGCCTGACCAGCTGCAGCAGCAGTGGCAGGCTCCATGTCGAGCGGACACAGGGATCTGTGGCTTGCCCTCGAGGTCCAAAGTGCGGTCACACGTGCCAGTGTGTCGGGCGTTGATCCTCGGGGTGACAGTCAAGGCAGTGCAGGGCAAACAGGTTCATTTGCAGTGGACAAAGCATTTGGGGGTCTTGGATTATGGTGCCGAAACCCAGATGCTCCTCCTGACTTTCCTAGTGCAATAACCTTTTGGGATGTGAGGCAAGCCCCAGGAAACCTTAAACTAAGGAGCAGGAAACGGCACCATCATCTGGAGCTTAGTAGGGGCAAACGGGGCTCCTCTTGAGTTGCAGCCGTTCCCTTGGAGTTCCTCTTGAGTTGAGACTGGTAGTGTGGGGAACTTCTTGGGTCATAGCAAGGGGGTTAAGGAGTCCGAGGAGATCCAAGACGGAAGGGATGATTTCTTCTTAGATGCCACAGCGGATAAGGGCCTCACCCCGCTTGCAAAGGAGAAGCTTCTGGTTTTTCTTGAGATTCGGCGGGGGTTTCTCGATTTACGACAGGGAGCGCATGGACCCGCCCCTTCTGGTCTCAGTAGAGGGCAGTCTCCGTGCCAGTTTCCATGCCCCTTTGGGGATTCCTCCCAAGTCATCTTCGGGTCCTCAGTCCTCGTCTGGTGCTGAAGCCGGTACCGGAGCTTTCTGCACATGCTGACATAAATCTTGGCATACCCATGGAGCCCCTGCAGGGGGGTCAGGCCTCGTCTCGCCTGGAGACGTGCACTGCCGCTTGCCTCAGCAGCTGCACAGCAGTGTAAGGCTCACCATCGAGTGGACACAGCAATCTGTGTCTTGACCTCGAGATACTACCCAGGGCTGTCACACGTGCCAGTGTGTCAGGCTTCAAGCCTCGGGGTGACAGTCGACGATGTGCAGGGCCTTCAGGTTCATCTGGAGTCAACGAGGTATTTGGGGTCTTGGGGAATGGTGGCAAGACCCCAGATTCTCCTCCGAACTGTCCTGATATGAGTGTCACCTTTGGGATGTGAGGGGAGCGCTGGGATCCCGTTCCCGACAGAGCAGGCAAGGGACCCTCATCTGGAGCTCAGCAGGGGATAATGGGGCTCCTTTTCATTCTTGCCGGGACCCTCGGTGTTCCTCTCCAGTAGGGACGGGTGTTGTGGGGAACTTCTTGGGTCACAGCAAGAAGGTGAACGACACTTTTGAGGTCCAAGAGAGAAGGGGTGATTTCCCCGAGATGCCACAGCGGACAAGGTCCCCACCCCACTTGCATGGCAGAATATTTAGGTTTTTCTCAAGTTGTGGCGGGGCCTCTCGAGTATGATGGGGAACCAATGGTCTCGACCCTGTGGCTTCAGGAGAGGCCAGTCTCCGTGCCAGTTCTCAGGCGTCACTGGGGATACCTCCCAAATCGTCTCAGAGTGCTCAGTCTTCGACGTGTGCTGAGGTCTGAGCCTCAGCTTTGCTCGACGGTCCTGTCCTAGGTCTTGGGGTACCCCTGAGGCCCCCACAGAGGAGACAATCTTCATCTCGCCTGCACATGTGCAAGGCTACAGTAGCAGTGTCAGGATTCATGTCAAGCGGACACAAGAATCTGTGCCTTGCCCTCCAAGTCCAAACGGCTGTCACATGTGCCAGTGTGTCGGTGGTCGAGCCTAGGGGTGACGGTCAAGGCAGTGCAGGGCAGTCAGGTTCATCTGCAGTGGACAAGGCATTTGGGGGTCTTGGGGAATGGTGGCCCAAACCCAGATGCACCTCCCGACTTTCCTGGTGGGAGCACCTCCTCTTGGGATGCGAGGGAATCCTCACGAAACCTTTCCCTAAGGAGTAGGAAAAGGGACCATCATCTGGACCTTAGCAGGGGCAAACGGGGGCTCCTCTTGAGTCGCAGCAGGTCCCTTTGGGTTTGTCTTGCGTTGAGACGGTAGGGGCAGGGAACTCCTTTAGTCACAGCAAGGGGGTGAAGGAGCCCTTCGCGTTCCATGAGGGAAGGGGTGATTTCCCCGAGACGCTGCAGCAGATAAGATTTCCCCAAGACGCCTCACCTCGCTTGCAAGGGAGAAGCTTCTGCTTTTTTCTCGAGTTGCGGCGGGGTTTCTCGAGTTACTACAGGGAGCCCATGGATGCGCCCCTGTGGCCTCATTAGAGGACAGTCTCCGTGCCTGTTGCCAGTCGCCTCTGGGGATTCCTCCCCAATCGTCTCAGGGTTCCCTGACCTCGACTTGTGCTGAGGCGAGTGCCTGAGCTTTCCTTGACCATCCTGACCTAGGTCTTGGGGTCAGGGTCCCCCACAGAGGAGACAGTCCTTGTCTCGCCTGGACACCTGCATGGCTACCTGCCTGACCAGCTGCAGCAGTAGTGACAGGCTCCATGTCGAGTGGTCAAAGGGATCTGTGGCTTGCCCTCGAGGTCCTACTCTGGGCTGTCACACGTGCCATTGATTCGGGCGTCGAGCCTCGGGGTGACAGTCAAGACAGTGCATGGCAGTCAGGTTCATCTGACGTGGACAAAGCATTTGGGGGTCTTAAGGTATGGTGGCCCAGCACTTTCCTGGTGCGAGCATCTCTGCTTGGGATGCGAGGGAAGCCCCAGGAAAACTTAAACTAAGGACCAGGAAAATGGACCATCATCTGTAGGTTACCTGGGGCAAAGGAGACTCCTCTTTAGTCTCAACGGGTCCTTTGGGATTCTTCTCGCGTGGAGACGTGAGGGGCGGGGGACTTCATGGTTCACAGCCAGGCGCTGAAGGGGCCCTTGGAAGTCAAAGAGGCAAGGGGTGATTTCCGCCGATACTCCCCAGTGGATAAGGGCCTCAGCCCACTTGCAAGGGAGAAGCTTCTGGTTTTTCTCCAGTTGTGGCAGGGTTTCTCGAGTTACGATTGGGAGCTGATGGACCCGCCCCTGTGGCCTCAGGAGAGGCCAGTGTCCGTGCCAGTTGCCATGCGCTTTTGGGGATTCTTCCCCAGTTATCACCCAGTCCTCAGTCCTCCTCTGGTGCTGAAGCCATTACCTGAGCTTTCCACGCTCATGCTGACATAAATCTTGGTGTTCTCATGGAACCCCCATAGGGGAGTCAGGCCTCGTCTCGCATGGAGACATGCACTGCCTTTGCCTTCACAGCTGCAGCAGCAGTGTAACGTTCCGAGGCGAGTGGACAAAGGGAACTGTGACTTGACCTCGAGGTACTACCCAGGGCTGTCACACGTGCCATTGTGTCAGGCTTCCCGCCTCGGGGTGACAGTCGATGCAGTGCAGGGCAGTCAGGTTCATCTGGAGTCAACGAGGTATTTGGGGGTCTTGAGTAATGGTGGCAAGACACCTGATGCTCCTCCCGACTGTCCTGGTGCGAGTGTCTCCTGTTGGGATGTGAGGGGAGCGCTGGGAAACGTTTCCCGACAGAGCAGGAGTGGGACCCTCATCTGGAGCTCAGCAGGGGATAACGGGGCTCCTTTTCATTCTTGGCCAGACCCTAGGTGTTCCTCTCCAGTGGGGACGGGGTGGGCCGGGCAACTTCTTGGGTCACGGCAAGAAGGTGAACGTCACTTTTGAGGTCCAAGTGAGAAGGGGTGATTTCTCCCAAGACGCCAGAGCGGACAAGGACCTCTCCCTGCTTTCAGGGGACAATCTTTTGGTTCTTCTCAAGTTGTGGTTTGTTTCTCTCTATTTACAACAGGAACCCCAGGGACTCGCCCCTGTTGCCTCAGGAGAGGCCAGTCTCCGTGTCAGCTTCCACGCACCTCAGGGGATTCTTCCCCAAACATCTCAGTGTGCTCAGCCCTCGTCTTTTGCTGAGGCCACATCCTGAGCTTTGTCGACCTTCCTGATCTAGGCCTTGGGGGTACCCCTGTGGCCCCCACAGAGGAGACAGGCCTCGTCTCTCCTGGACAGATCCACAGCTACTTTCCTGACAAGCTGCAGCAGCAGAGTCAGGCTCCATGTCGAGCGGACAGAGGGATCTGTGGCTTGCCCTCGAGGTCCAAAGTGCTGTCACTTGTGTCAGAGTGTCGTGCATCGAGTCTCGGGGTGACAATCAAGGCAGTGCGAGGTGTCAAGTTCATCTGCAGTGGACTAGGCATTTGGGGGTCTTGGGTAATGGTGACCCAAGCCCTGATGCTCCTCCCGACTTTCCTGTTGTGAGCACCTTCTCTTGGTATTCGAGCAAAGCCCCAAGGAACCTTTCCCTAAGGGGCAGGAAAAGGGATGAGCATCTGGAGCCTAAGAGGGGCAAACACGGCTCTGTTTAGTTGCAACACATCCCTTGTAGATCCTCTCGAGTTTAGAGGGGTGGGGCGGGGAAATTCCTGGGTCACAACAAGGGGGTGATAGAGCCCTTCGAGATCCAAGAGGGAAGAAGTGACTTCCCCAGAGATGCTGCAGTGGATATGGGCCTCACCCTGCTTCCAAGGGAGAAGCTTCTGTTTTTTCTCGAGTTGCGGTAGGGTTTCTCGGTTTATGATGGGTAGCCCATAGACCTGCCCCTGTGGCATCAGGAGAGGCCAGTCTCCTTGCCAGTTGCCATGTGCCTTTGTGGATTCCTCCCCAGTCATCAGCAAGTCCTCAGTCCTCATATGGTGCTGAAGCCAGTACCTGAAGTTTCCTCTCCCATGCTGACATAAATCTTGGGGTTCCCATGGAGCCCCCACAGGAAAGTCAGGCCTCGTCTTGCCTGGAGATGTACACTTGAGCTTGCCTCTGCAGCTGCAGCAGCTGTGAAGGCTCCCCGTCGAGTGGACACAGGGATCTGTGACTTGACCTCGAGGTACCACCCATGGCGCTGTCACACGTGCCAGTATGTCAGCCTTCCAGCCTCGGGGTGACAGTCGACCCAGTTCAGGGCAGTCAGGTTCATCTGGAATGAACGAGCTATTTGGGGGTCTTGGGGAATGGTGGCAAGACCCCTGATGCTCCTCCAGACAGTCCTGGTTCGAGTGTCTCCTGTTGGGATGTGAAGGGAGCGCTAGGAACCGTTTCCCGACAGAGCAGGAAAGGGACCCTCATCTGCAGCTCAGTAGGAATATCGGGGCTCCTTTTCATTCAAGGTGGTACCCTCGTTGTTCCCCTCAAGTGGGGATGGGTGGCGCGGGAAATTTCTTGGGTCACAGCAGGAAGGTTAACGACACTTTTGAGGTCCAATGGAGAAGAGGTGCTTTCCCCCGAGACGCCACAGCGGACAAGATCCTCACCCCGCTTGCAGGGGAGAATTTTTCGTTTTTCTCAAGTTGTAGCGGGGTCCTCTCCGAGTTACAACGGGGAACCGAGGGACTCGACCCTGTGCACTCAGGATTGGATAGGTCTTGGTGTGCCCCTGAAGGCCCCACAGAGGAGACAGGCCTTGTCTTGCCTGGACACGTGCACGGCTACTTTTCTGACCAGCTGCAGCAGCAGTGGCAGGCTCCATGTAGAGCGGACACAGGGATCTGTGGCTTGCTCTTGAGGCCCAAAGTGCTGTCTCACGTGCAGGTGTTTCAGGCGTCGAGTCTCAGGGTGACAGTCAAGGCAGTGCAGGGCAGACAGTTTCATCTGCTGTGGACAAGGCATTTGGGGGTCTTGGAGAATGGTGGCCGAACCCTAGATGCTCCTCCCGACTTTCCTACTGCGAGTACCTCCTTTTGGGATGCGAGGAAGCCTCAGGAAACCTTTCCCTATGGAGCAGGAAAAGGGACCTTCATCTGGAACTTAGCAGGGGCAACGAGCCTCTTCTTGAGTGACAGCGGGTCCCTTGGTGTTCCTCTCGAAATGAGATGAGTAGGTCGGGGAACTTCTTGGGTCAGAGCAAGGGAATGAACTAGCCCTTCGAGGTCCAACACGGAAGAAGTGATTTCCCCGGAGACGCCACAGCGGATAAGGGCCTCGCCTCGCTTTCAAGGGAGAAGCTTCTGGTTTTTCTCTAGTTGCGGCGGGGTTTCTCGTGTTACGACGGTGATGCCATGGACCCGACCCTGTGGCCTCAGGAGAGCCAGTCTCCGTGCCAGCTTCCATTCGCCTCTAGGGATTCCTACCGAATCGTGTCAGGGTGCTCTGTTCTCGACTTGTGCTGAGGCCAGTGCCTGAGCTTTCCTCGACCAATCTGACCTAGGTCTTGGGGTAACCATGAGGCCACCACAGAGGAGACAGTCCTCATCTCGTCTGGACACGTGCATGGATACTTGCTGACCAGCTGTAACAGGAGTGTCAGGCTCCATGTCGAGCGGTCACAGGGATCTGTGGCTTGCCCTCGAAGTCCAAAGTGCTGTCACAGGTGCCAGTGTGTCGGGGGTTGAGCCTCGGGGTGACAGTGAAGGCAGTGCAGGCCAGTCATGTTCATTTGCAGTAGAGAAGGCATTTGGGGCTCTTGGAGAATGCTGTCCAACCCTAGATGCTCCTCCCGACTTTCCTAGTGCGAGCACCTCCTCTTGGGATGTGAGAGAAACAACAGGAAACCTTAACCTAAGGAACAGGAAATGGGATCATCATCTGGAGCTTAGCAGGGGCCAACGGGGCTCCTCTTGAGTCACAGCGGGTCTCTTGGTGTTCCTGTCGCGTGGAGATGGGTGGAGCAGAGAACTTCATGGTTCTAAGCAAGGTGCTGAAGGCCTTCTAGGTCCCAGAGGGAAGGGGTGATTTTCCTGAGAAACCGCAGCGAATAAGGTCCTCACCACGCTTGCAAGGGAGAATCTTCTGGTTTTCCTCGAGTTTTAGTGGAGTTCCTCGAGTTATGACCGGGAGCTCATGGACCCGCCCCTGTGGCCTCAGGAGAGGCCAGTCTCCGTGCCAGTTGCCACGTGCTTTGGGGATTCCCCACAGTAATCACTGGGTTCTCAGTCCTCGTCTGGTGCTGAAGCCTGTCCCTGAGCTTTCCTCGCTCATGCTGACATAAATCTTGGGGTTCCCATGTAGCACCCACAGGGGAGTCAGGCCACGTCTCGTCTGGAGACGTGCACTGCTGCTTACCTCCACAGCTGCAGCAGCATTGTAAGGCTCACCATCGAGTGGACACAGGGATCTGTGACTTGACCTCGAGGTACTACCCTGGGCTGTCACTCATGCCAGTGTGTCAGGCTTCGAGCCTCGGGGTGACAGTTGATGCAGTGCTGGGCAGTCAGGTTCATCTGAAGTCAACGAAGTATTTGCGGGTTTTGGGAATGGTGGCAAGACCCGTGATGCTCCTCCCGACTCTCCTGGTGGGAGTGTCTCCTTTGGGATGTGAGGGAGCGCTGAGAAACCTTTCCAGACAGAGCAGGAAAGGGACCCTCATCTGGAGCTGAGCATGGGTTAACGGGGCTCCTTCTCATTCATGGCGGGACCCTCGGTGTTCCTCTCGAGTGGGGACGGTTGGGGTGGGGAACTTCTTTGGCCACAGCGAGCAGGTGAACGATCCTTTTGAGGTCAAAGAGAGAAGATGTGATGTTCCTCAAGAGCCAGAGAGAACAAGGTCCTCACTCCGCTTGCAGGGGTGAATCTTTGGTTTTTCTCAAGTTGTGGCATGGTCCATTCCTGTTAAGACGGGGATCCGAGGCTCTCGCCCCTGTGGCCACAGGAGAGGACAGTCTCCGTGCCAGTTTCAAGGCGCCTCTGGGGATTCCCTCCCGAATCGTCTCAGTGTGCTTAGTCCTCGCCTTGTGCAGAGGCCAGAACCTGAGCATTCCTCGACCGTCCTGACCTAGGTATTGGGGTACCTCTGTGGCACCTACAGAGGAGACAGGCCTCGTCTAGCCTGGTCACGTGCACGGCTACTCCCTGACAAGCTGCAGCAGCAGTGTTAGTCTCCAAGTCGAACAGGCACAGGGATCTGTGGCTTGCCCTCGAGGTCCAATGTGTTGTCACATGTGCCAGTGTCGCGAGTAGAGCCTCGGGTGACAGTCAAGGCAGTGAAGGGCAGTCAGGTTCATCTGCAGTGGAGAAGGCATTTGGGAGTCTTGGGGAATGGTGGCCCTATCCCTGATTGTCCTCCCGACATTCCCTGGTGCAAGCACCTCCTCTGCAGATTCGAGGGAAGCCCCAGGTAACATTTCCCTAAGAAGCAGGAAAAGGGACCATCATCTGGAGCTTAGCAGGTGCAAACTGTGCTCCTCTTGAGTCGCACCGGGTCCCTTGGTGTTCCTCTCGAGTTGAGACGGCTGGGGTGGGGAACTTCTTGGGTCATAGCAAGGGGGTGAAGGTGCCCTTTGAGGTCCAACAGGTAAGGAGTGATTTTCCACGAGACGCTGCATCAGATAAGGGCCTCACCCCGCTTGCAAGGGAGAAGCTTCTGGTGTTTCTGGAGTTGCGTTGGGATTTCTCGAGTTACGATGGGGAGCCCAGGCTCTTGCCCGTGTGGCCTCAGGGAGAGGACAGTCTCTGCGCCAGTTGCCAGGCGCCTCTGGGGATTCCTCCCCAATCGTCTCAGGGTGTTCAGTCCTCGACTTGATCTGAGGCCGGAGCCTGAGCTTTCCTCGACCGACCTGACCTAGGCCTTGGGGTACCCCCTGTGGCCCCGACTTAGGAGACCGGTCCCGTCTCGCCTGGACACGTTCACGGCAACTTGCTTGGCCAGCTGCAGCAGCAGTGGCAGGCTCCATGTCGAGCAGACACATGGATCTGTGGCTTGCCCTCGAGGTCCTACCCTGGGCTGTCACACGTGCCATTGTGTCAGGGGTCGAGCCTTGGGGTGATGGTCAAGGAAGTGCAGGGCAGTCAGGTTCATCTGCAGTGGACCAGGCATTTGAGGGTCTTGGGGAATGGTGTCCCAACCCCTGATGCTCCTCCTGACTTTCCAGGTGCGAACACCTCCTCTTGGGATGCGAGGGAACACCCAGGAAACCTTTCCCTATGGAGCAGGGAAGGGACCATTATCTGGACCATAGCAGGGGCAAATGAGGCTCCTCTTGAGTCACAGCGGGTCCCCTTGCTCTCTTCTCGAGTTGAGACGGTTGGGTCGGGCAACTTCTTTTGTCACAGCAAGGGGGTGATGGAGCCCTTCGAGGTCCAAGAGGAAAGGGGTGATTTTTCCAAGACGCCTCAGCGGATAAGGCCTCACCCAGCTTGTAAGGGAGAAGCTTCTGGTTTTTCTCAAGTTGCGTTGGGGTTTCTCGAGTTACGACTGGGAGCCCATAGACCCGCCCCTGTGGATTCAGGAGAGCCCAGTATCCGTGCCAGTTGCCATGCGCCTTTGGGGATTCCTCCCCAGTCATCGCCAGGTCTTCAGTCCTCGTCTGGTGCTGATCTGGTACCTGAGCTTTCCTCGCCCATGGTGACATAAATCTTGGGTTTCATTTGGAGCCTCCACAACGGAGTCAGCCCTCATCTCGCCTGGAGACGTGCACTGATGCTTGACTCCGCTGCTGCAGCAGCAGTGTAAGGCTCCCCGTTGAGTGGACACAGGGATCTGTGACTTGGCCTCGAAGTACTATGCAGGGCTGTCACACGTGCCAGTGTGCCAGGCTTCGAGCCTCGGGGTGACAGTCGACGCAGTGCAGGGCAGTCAGGTTCATCTGCAGTGGACAATGCATTTTGGGGTGTTGGGGAATGGTGGCCCAACCCTGATTCTCCTCACGACTTTCCTGGTGTGAGCAACTCCACTTGGGATGCGAGGGAAACCCCAGGAAACCATTACCTATGGAGCAGGAAAAGGAACCATCATCTGGAGCTTAACAGAGGCAAAACAGTCACCTCTTGAGTCCCAGGGGGTCCCTTGGGTGCCACTCTATTTGAGACGGCTGGGGCGGGAGCTTCTTGCGTCACAACAAGGGGTGAAGGAGCCCTTGAGGTCCAAGGGTGTAGGGGTGATTTGCCACGAGACGCTGCAACAGATAAGGGCATCACCCTGCTTGCAAGGGAGAAGCTTCTGGTTTTTCTCGAATTGGGGCGGGGTTTCTCTAGTTACGATGAGGAGCCCATGGACCCGCCCCTGTGGCCTCAGGAGAGGCCAGTCTCTGTGCCCGTTGCCATGGGCCTTTGGGGATTCCTCCCCAGTCATCGCTGGGTCCTCAGTCCTCGTCTGGTGCTGAAGCCATTACCTGAGCTTTCCTCGCCCATGCTGACATAAATCTTGGGGTTCCAATGGAGCCCCCACAGGGGAGTCAGGCCTCGTCTCGCCTGTAGACGTGCACTGCCACTTGTCTCCGCAGCTTCAGCGGCAGTGGAAGGCTCCCTTTGAGTGGACACAGGGATATGTGACTTGACCTCGAGGTACTACCCAGGGCTGTCACACGTGCCAGTGTGTCAGGCTTCTAGCCTCGGGGTGACAGTCGATGCAGTGCAAGGCAGTGTGGTTCATCTGGAGTGAACGAGGTACTTGAGGGTCTTCGGGAATGGTGGCAAGTCCCCTGATGCTCCTCCCTACTGTCCTGGTGCGATGTCTCCTTTTGAGATGTGAGGGGAGCACTGGGAATCCTTTCCCGACAGAGCAGGAAAAGGAACCTCATGTGCAGCTCAGCAGGGGATAATGGGGCTCCTTTTCATTCCTTGCGGGTCCCTCGATGTTCTTCTCCAGTGGGGACTGTTGGGGTGGGAACTTCTTGTGTCACAGCAAGAAGTTGAATGACCCTTCTGAGGTCCAAGAGAGAAGGAGTGATTTCCCCCGAGACGCCACAGCGAAAAAGTTCCTCAGCCCGGTCGCAGGGGAGAATATTTTGGTTTTATTCAAGTTGTGGTGGTGTCCTCTCCGAGTTACGGCAGGGACACCAAGGACTAGCCCCTGTGGCCTCAGGAGAGTCCAGTCTCCATGCCGGTTGACAGGCGCCTGTGGAGATTCCTCCCCAGTCGTCTCAGGGTGCTCATTTCTCGACTTGTGCTGAGGCCGGTGTCTGAGCTTTCCTCGATCATCCTGACCTAGGTCTTGGGGTAACACTTAGGCCCTCACAGAGGAGACAGGCCTCAGCTCGCCTGGACATGTGCACGGCTACTTGCCTGACCAGCTGCAGCAGCATTATCAGGCTCCATGTCGAGCGAACACAGGGATCTGTGGCTTGCCATCGAGGTCCAAAGTGCTGTCACACGTGCCACTGTGTCGGGCATCGAACCTCGGGGTTAATGTCAAAGCAGTGCAGGGCAGTCAGGTTCATCTGCATTGTTCAAGGCATTTGGGGTTCTTGGGGAATGGTGGCCCAACCCCTGATACGCCTCCCGACATTCCTGGTGTGAGCACCTCCTCTTTGAATGCGAAGGAAGCCCCAGAAAACCTTTCCCTAATTAGCAGGAAAAAGGACCATCATCTGGAGCTTAGCAGGGGCAAACGGGGCTCCTCTTGTGTCCCAGCTGGTCCGTTGGGGTTCCTCTCAAGTTGTGACTGGTGGGGCGGGTAACTTCTTGGGTCACAGCAAGGGGGTGAATGAACCCTTTGAGTCCAAGAGGTAAGGGGGTGATTTCTTCTGAGACGCATCAATGGATAAGGGCCTCACCCCGCTTGCAAGGGAGAAGCTTCTGATTTTTCTCGAGTTGCAGCGAGGTCTCTCGAGTTATGCC
This sequence comes from Nanger dama, assembly GCA_917880005.1. Taxonomy (NCBI): domain Eukaryota; kingdom Metazoa; phylum Chordata; class Mammalia; order Artiodactyla; family Bovidae; genus Nanger; species Nanger dama. The sequence goes on along the minus strand of CAKJTW010000044.1, from coordinate 243,673 downwards.
ACGGAACCCAGGGACCCGCCCCTTTTTCCTCAGGTGAGGCCAGTCTCCGTGTCTGTTGCCATGCGCCCTTGGGAATTCGTCCCCAGTCATCACTGGGTCCTCAGTCCTCGTCTGGTGCTGAAGCCGGTACCTGAGCTTTCCTCGCCCATGCTGACATAAATCTTGGGGTTCACACTGAGCCCCCAGAGGGAGTCAGCCCTCGTCTCGCCTGGAGATGCGCACTGAAGCTTGACTCCGCAGCTGCAGCAGCAGTGTAAGGCTCCCTGTCAAGTGGACACAGGGATCTGTGACTTGACCTTGTACTACCAGTGCTCTCACCCATGCCAGTGTGTCAGGCTTCGAGTCTCAGGGTGACAGTCAATGCCTTGCAGGGCTGTCAGGTCTATCTGGAGTAAACAAAGTATCTGGGGCCTTGGGAAATGGTGGTAAGACTCCTGATGCTCCTCCTGACTCTCCTGGTGCGAGTGTCTCCAGTAGTGAAGTGAGGGGAGCAATGTGAACCTTTTCCGGACAGAACAGGTAAGGGACTCTCATCTGGAGTTCAGGAGGGGATAACCGGGCTCCTTTTCACTCTTGACGTTACTCTCGGTGTTCCTCTTGTGTGGGGACGGTTGGGGCAGAGAACTACTTGGGTCACAGCAAGAAGGTGAACGACCACTTTGCAATCCAAGAGAGAAGGGGGGTGATTTTCATTGAGATGCCACAGCAGACAGGGTCCTCACCCTGGCTGCAGGAGAGAATCTTTAGGGTTTTCTCAAGGTGTGGCGCGGTCCTCTCGAGTTATGACGGGGACCCCAGGGACTCGCCCCTGTGGCCTCAGGAGAGGCCAGTCTCCGTGCCAGATGCCAAGCGCCTCTGGGGATTCCTCCCCAATTGTCTCATGGTGCTCATTCCTCGACTTGTGCTGAGGCCGGTACCAGAGATTTACTCGACCATCCTGACCTAGGTCTTGGGGTACCCCAGAGGCCCCCACAGAGGAGACAGGACTCATCTCGCCTGGACACTTACACGGCTACTTGCCTGACCAGCTGCAACAGCAGTGTCAGGCTCCATGTCAAGCGGACACAGGGATACGTGGCTTGCCCTCGAGCTGCAAATTGCGTCACAAGTGCCAGTGTGTCAGGTGTTGAGCCTCCATGTGACATTCAAGGCAGTGCAGGGCAGTCAGGTTCATCTGCAGTGTACAAGGCATTTGGGGGTCTTGGGGAATGGTGACCCAACCCCTGATGCTCCTCCTGACTTTCCTGGTGGGAGCACCTCCTCTGAGGATGTGAAGGAAACCCCCGATAACCTTTCCTAAGGAGAAGGAAAAGGGACGATCATCTGGAAGTTAGCAGGATCAAATGGGGTCCTCTTGTGTCCAGCGTGTCCCTTGGGATTCCTCTCGAGGTGAGACCGGTGGAGTGGGGAAGTTTTGGGTCACAGCAAGGGGGTGAAGGAGCCCTTTGAGGTCCAAGAGGAAAGGGGTGATTTCCCCTGTGACGCTGCGTGGATAAGGGCCTCACCCCGCTTGTAAGGGAAAAACTTCTGGTATTTGTCGAGTTGCGGTGGAGTTTCTCGAGTTACGACGGGGCACCCATGGACCCGCCCCTGTGGCCTCAGGAGAGGCCAGTCTCCCTGCCAGTTGCCATGCGCCTTTGGGGATTCCTCCCCAGTCATCGCCGGGTCCTCAGTCCTCGTCTGGTGCTGAAGCCGGTACCGGAGCTCTCCTGGCCCATGCTGACATAAATCGTGGGTTCCCATGGAGCCCCCACAGGGGTCTCAGGCATTGTCTCACCTGGAGATGTGCAGTGCCGCTTGCCTCCGCAGCTGCAGCATCAGTGTAACGCTCCGAGGCGAGTGGACACAGGGATATGTGACTTGACCTCGAGGTACTACCCAGGACTGTCACACGTGCCTGTGTGTCAGGCTTCGAGCCTCGTGTGACTGTTGACACAGTGTAGCGCAGTCAGGTTCATCTGGAGTCAACGAAGTATTTGGGAGACTTGGGGAATGGTGGCAAAACCCCTGATGCTCCTCCCGACTCTCCTGGTGCGAGTGTCTCCTGTTGGGATGTGAGGGGGCGCTGGGAACCCTTTCCCGACACAGCAGGAAAGGGACCCTCATCTGGAGCTCAACAGGGGATAACGGGGCTCCTTTTCATTCTTGGCGGGACCCTGGGTGTCCCTCTCGAGTGGGGACGGGTGGGGCGGGGAACTTCTTGTGTCACAACAAGAAGGAGAACGACCCTTTTGAGGTCCAAGTGAGAAGGGGTGATTTTCCCCGAGACGCCACAGCGGACAAAGTCCTGACCCTGCTTGCAGGGGAGAATATTTAGGTTTTCTCAAGTTGTGGCGGGGTCCTCTCTAGTCTGATGGGGAACCAATGATCTCTCCCCTGTGGCCTCAGGAGAGGCCAGTCTCCGTGTCAGTTGCCAGGGGCCTTTGGGGATTCCTCCGCAATCATCTCAGAGTGCACAGTTCTCGACTTGTGGTGAGGCCTGAGCCTCAGCTTTGCTCGACGGTCCTGACCTAGGTCTTGCGGTACCCATGAGGCCCCCACAGAGGAGACAGGCCTCGTCTCGCCTGGACACGTGCAAGGCTACTTTCCTGACCAGCTGCAGCAGCAGTGTCAGGATCCATGTCGAGTGGACACAGAGATCTGTGCCTTGCCCTCGAGGTCCAAAGTGCTGTCACATGTGCCAGTGTGTCGGGGGTCGAGCCTCGGGGTGACGGTCAAGGCAGTGCAGGGCAGTCAGGTTCATCTGCAGTGGACACAGCGTTTAGGGGGTCTTGGGGAATGGTGGCCCAAATCCAGTTGCTACTCCCGAATTTTCTGGTACGAGCACCTCCTCTTGAGATGCGAGGGAAGCCTCAGGAAACCTTTCCCTAAGGAGTAGGAAATGGGACCAGCATCTGGAATTTAGCAGGGGCAAACGGGGTTCTTCGTGAGGCACAGCGGGTCCCTTGGGGTTCCTTTCGAGATGAGATGGGTGAGGCGGGGAACTTCTTGGGTCACAGCAAGGGGGAGAAGGAGCCCTTCGAGGTCCAACATGGAAGAAGTGATTTCCCCGGATACGCCACAGTGGATAAGGGCCTCACCCCGCTTTCAAGGGAGAAGCTTCTGGTTTTTCTCGAGTTGTGGCGGGGTTTCTCGAGCTACGACGAGGAGGACATTGACCCGCACCTGTGACCTCAGGAGAGGCCAGTCTCCGTGCCAGTTTCCAGGCGCCTCTGGAGATTCATCCCCAATCGTGTCAGGGTGCTCTGTCCTCAACTTGTCCTGAGGCCAGTGCCTGAGCTTTCCTCGACCGACCTGACCTAGGTCTTGGGGCAACCCTGAAGCCCACAGAGGAGACAGTCCTGGTCTCCTCTGGAAACGTGCATGGATACTTGCTGACCAGCTGTAGCAGCAGGGACAGGCTACATGTCGAGTGGACACAGGGATCTGTGGCTTGCCCTCGAGGTCCAAAGTGATGTCACACATGCCAGTGGGTCGGGCGTCGAGCATCAGGGTGAGAGGCAAGGCAGTGCAGGGCAGTCAGGTTCATCTGCAGTGGACAAGGCATTTGGGGGTCTTGGGGAATGGTGGCCCAATCCCTGATGCTCCTCCTGCCTTTCCTGGTGCGAGCACCTCCTCTTGGGGTGCAAGGGAAGACTCAGATAACATTTCCCTAAGGAGCAGGAAAATGGACCATCATCTGGAGCTTAGCAGGGGCAAACGGGGCTCCTCATGAGTCGCAGTGGATCCCTTTGGTTTCATCTCGCGTTGAGACGGTAGGGGCGGGGAACTCCTTGTGTCACAGCAAGGGGATGAAGGAGCCCTTTGAGGTCCAAGAGAGAAGGGGTGATTTCCCCCAGATGCCACAGAAGATTATGGCCTCACCTCGCTTGAAAGGGAGAAGCATCTGGTTTTTCTCGAGTTGCAACGGGGTTCTTGAGTTATAGCAGGGAGCCCATGGAGCCACCCCTGAGGCCTCAGGAGAGGCCAGTCTCCGTGCCAGTTGCAAGGCGCCTCAGGGGATTGATCTCTAATCGTATCAGGGTGCTCAGACCTCGACTTGTGCTGAGGCGAGAGCCTGAGCTTTTCTCGACCGTCCTGACCTAAGTCTTGGGTTACCCCTGAGGCCCCCACAGGGGAGACAGTCCTCGTCTCACCTGGACACGTGCATGGCTCCTTGCCTGACCAGCTGGAGCAGTAGTGTCAGGCTCCATGTCGAGCGGATGCAGTGATCTGTGGCTTGCCCTCGAGGTAATACCCAGGGCTCTCACACCTGCCAGTGTGTCAGGCTTCCAGCATCGGGGTGAAAGTCAAGGCAGTGCAGGGTAGTCAGGTTCTTCTGCAGTGGACTAGTCATTTGTGGGTCTTGGAGAATGGTAGTCCTATCCCTGATGCTCCTCCCGACATTCCTGGTGCAAGCACCTCCTCTGCAGATTCGAGGGAAGCCCCAGGTAACATTTCCCTAAGAAGCAGGAAAAGGGACCATCATCTGGAGCTTAGCAGGTGCAAACTGTGCTCCTCTTGAGTCGCACCGGGTCCCTTGGTGTTCCTCTCGAGTTGAGACGGCTGGGGGTGGGGAACTTCTTGGGTCATAGCAAGGGGGTGAAGGTGCCCTTTGAGGTCCAATAGGTAAGGGGTGATTTTCCATGAGACGCCACATCGCATAAGGGCCTCACCCCGCTTGCAAGGGAGAAGCTTCTGGTGTTTCTGCAGTTGCGTCGTGGTTTCTCGAGTTACGACGGGGAGCCCAAGGACCCGCCCCTGTGGCCTCAGGAGTGGCCAGTGTCCCTGCCAGTTGCCATGCACCATTGGGGATTCCTCCCGTCATCACCGGGTCCTCAGTCCTCCTCTGGTGTTAAAGCCGCTACCGGACCTTTCTTTGCCAATGCTGACATAAATCTTGGGGTTTCCACGGTGCTCCCACAGGGGTGTCAGTCCTTGTCTCGCCTGGAGATTTGCAGTTCCGCTTGCCTCTGCAGCTGCAGCAGCAGTGTAAGGCTCCCCGTCGAGTGGACACAGGGATCTGTGACTTGATCTCGAGGTACTACCCAGGGCTGTCACACGTGCCTGTGTGTCAGGCTTCGAGCCTCTGAGTGACAGTTGACGTAGTGCAGGGCTGTCAGGTTCATCCTGAGTGAACGAGGTATTTGGGGGTCTTGGGGAATGGTGGCTAGAACCCTGATGCTCCTCCTGACTGTCCTGGTGCGAGTGTCTCCTGTTGGGATGTGAAGGGGAGCGCTGGGAACCCTATCCCGACAGAGCAGGAAAGGGACCCTCATCTGGAGCTCAACAGGGGATAACGGGGCTCGTTTTCATTCTTGGCGGGACCCTGGGTTTCCCTCTCGAGTGGGGACGGGGGGGGCGGGGAACTTCTTGGGTCACAACAAGAAGGAGAACGACCCTTTTGAGGTCCAAGTGAGAAGGGGGTGATTTTCCCTGAGACTCCAGCGCGGACAAGGTCCTCACCCCGCCTGCAGGGAGAATCATTTGGTTTTACTCAAGTTGTTAAGGGGTCCTCTCGAGTTACAAAGGGTATCCCAGGGACTCGCCCATGTGGCCTCAGGAGAAGCCAGTCTCCGTGCCAATTGCCAGGCCCCTCTGGGGATTCCTCCCCAATCATTTCAGGGGTGCGCAGTTCTCGAATTGTGCTGAGGCCCGAGCCTGAGCTTCCCCGACCATCCTGACCTAGGTCTTGGGGTTCCCATGGAGCCCCACAGGAGAATCAGGCCTCATCTCGCATGGAGACATGCACTACCGCTTGCCTCCACAGTTTCAGAAGCAGTGTAAAGCTCCCCATCAAGTGGACACAGGGATCTGTGATTTGATCTTGAAGTACTACCCAGGGATGTCACACGTGCCAGGGTGTCAGGCTTCGAGCCTCGGGTGACAGTCGAGGCAGAGCAGGGAAGTCAGGTTCATCTGTAGTCAACGAGGTATTTGGGTGTTTGTGGAATGGTGCCAAGACCCCTGATGCTCCTCCTGACTGTCGTGGTGCGAGTGCTTCCTGTTGGCATGTGAGGGAAGTGCTGGGAACCCTTTCCCGACAGAACAGGAAAGGGACCCTCATCTGGAGCTCAACAGGTATACCGGGGCTCCTTTTCATTCTTGGGGGACCCTCAGTGTTCCTCTCGAGGAGTGACAGGTAGCACAGGGAACTTCTTGGGTCACAGCCAGAAGGTGAACGATTGTTTTGAGGTCAAAGAGAGAAGATATGATTTCCCCCGAGATGCCAGAGTGGACAAGGTCTTCACCCCGCTTGCAGGGGAGAATCTTTGGTTTTTCTCAAGTTGTGGCGGGGTCCATTCGAGTTACAATGGGAACCCCGGGCTTTGGCCCCTGTGGCCTGAGGAGAGGACAGATTCCATGCCAGTTGCAAGGCGCCTCTAGGATTCATCCCAAATCGTCTCAAGGTGCTCAGTTCTCGACTTGTGCTGAGACAGGAGCCTGAGCTTTCCTCGTCCATCCTGACCTAGGTCTTGGGGTACCCCTGAGGCCTCCACAGAGGTGACAGGCCTCGTCTCGCCTGGACACGTGCACGGCTACTTGCCTGACCAGCTGCAGCAGCAGTGACAGGCTTCATGTTGAGCGGACACAGGGATCTGTGGCTTGCCCTAGAGGCCCAAAGTGCTGTCACACGTGCCACAGTGTTGGGCGTTGAGCCTCAGAGTGACAGTCAAGGCAGTGCAGGACAGACAGGTTCATCTGCAGTGGACAAGGTATTTGGGGGTCTTGGAGAATGGTGGCCCAAACCCAGATGATGCTCCCCACTTTCCTAGTGCAAGCACCTCCTCTGGGGATGCGAGGGAAGCCCCTGGAAACCTTAACCTAAGGAGCAGGAAAAGTGACCATCGTCTGGAGCTTAGCAGGGGCAAACGGGCCTCCTCTTGAGTCGCAGCGGGTCCCTTGGGGTTCCTCTCGTGTGCGACGGTTGTTGCCAGGAACAGCTTTTGTCACAGCAAGGGAGTGAAGGAGCCCTTCGGGGTCCAAGAGGGAAGGGGTGATTTCACACGAGACAGCTCAACAGATAAGGGCCTCACCCCGCTTGCAAGAAAGAAGCTTCTGGTTTTTCTCCAGTTGCAGCAGGGTTTCTCGTGTTACGACGGGGAGCCATTGGACCCACCCCTGTGGCCTCAGGAAAGGTCAGTCTCCGTGCCAGTTGCCTTGCACTTTTGGGGATTCCTCCCCAGTCATCGCGGGGTCCTCAGTCCTCTTCTGGTGCTGAAGCCAGTATAGGACCTTTCCTCGCTCATGCTGACATAAATCTTTGGGTTCCCATGGATCCCCCACAGGGCAGTCAGGCCTCGTCTCGCCTGGAGACATCCACTGCCGCTTGCCTCCGCAGGTGCAGCAGCAGTGTAACATTCCGAGGAGAGTGGACACAGATATCTGTGACTTGACCACGAGGTACTACCCAGGGCTGTCACACGTGCCAGTGTGTCAGGCTTCGAGCCTGGGGGTGACAGTCGACGCAGTGCAGGGCAGTCAGGTTCATCTGGAGTGAACGAGCTATTTGGGGGTCTTTGGAATAGTGACAAGACCCCTGATGCTCCTCCCGACTGTCCTGGTACGAGTGTCTCCTGTTGGGATGTGAGGGGAGCACTGGGAACCCTTTCCCGACAGAGCAGGAAAGGGACCCTCATCTGGAGCTCAGCAGGGGATAACGGGGCTCCTTTTCATTCTTGGCGGGACCCTCGGTGTTCCTCTCCAGTGGGGATGGTTGAGGCTGGGAACTTCTTTTTCCACAGCGAGAATGTGAACAATCATTTTGAGGTCTATGAGAGAAGATGTGATTTTCCTCGAGACGCCAGAGCAGACATGGTCCTCACCCCGCTTGAAGTGGAAAATATTTTGGTTTTTCTCAATTTGTGGTGGGGTCCTCTCTAGTTATGACAGGAAACCCAGGGACTCGCCTGTGTGGCCTCAGGAGAGGCCAGTCTCCGTGCTAGTTTTCAGGGGCCTCTTGCAATTTCTCCTCAATCGTCTCAGGGTGCTCAGTACTCGACTGGTGCACAGGCTGGAGTCTGAGATTTCCTTAACCCTCCTGACCTAGGTCTTAGGGTACCCCTGAGGCCCCCACAGAGGAGACAGGCCTCGTCTGGCCTGGACACATGCATGGCTAATTGCCTGACTAGCTGCAGCAGCAGTGTCAGGATCCATGTCAAGTGGACCTAGGGATCTGTGGCTTGACTCGTGGTCCAACCCAGGACTGTCCCAGGTGCCAGCTTGTCAGGTGTCGAGCCTCGGGGTGACAGTCAAGGCAGTTCAGGGCAGTCAGGTTCATCTGCAGTGGACAAAGCATTTGGGGGTCTTGTGAAATGGTGGCCCAACCCCTGATGCTCCTCCCGACTTTCCTGGTAGGAGCACCTCCTCTGTGGTTGGGAGGGAAGCCCCAGGAAAACTTTCCCTAGGGGGCAGGAAAAGGGACCGTCATCTGGAGCTTAGCAGGGGCAAACGGGGCTCTGTTGATTTGCAGCGGATCCCTTGGGGTTCCACTCGAGTTGAATCCGGTGGGGCGTGCAAACTCTTGGGTCACAGCAAGAGGGTGAAAGAGCCTTTTGAATTCCAAGAGGGAAGGTGTGATATCCCCTGAGAGGCCGCAGCGGATAAGGGCCTTACCCCGCTTGCAAGGGAGAAGCTTCTGGCTTTACTCGAGTGGCAGCAAGGTTTCTTGAGTTACTACGGTGAGCCCATGGACCCGTCCCTCTGTCCTCAGGAGAGGCCAGTCTCCGTGCCAGTTGCCATGCGCCTTTGAGGATTCCTCTCCAGTCATCACCGGGTTCTCAGTCCTCATCTAGTGCTGAAGCCGGTACCTGAGCTTTCCTCACTCATGTTGACATAAATCTTGGGGTTCCCATGGAGCACCCACAGGAGAATCAGTCCTCGTCTCGTCTAGAGACGTGTACTGACGCTTGCCTCCACAGCTGCAGCAGCAGTGTAAGGATCCCCGTCGAGTAGACACAGGGATCTGTCCTGACCTCGAGTACTACCCAGGGCTGTCACACGTGCCAGTGTGTCAGGCTTCGAACCTAGGGGTGACAGTCGACGCAGTGCAGGGCAGTCAGATTCATCTGGAGTCAACGAGGTATTTGGGGGTTTGGGGAATTGGTGCAAGACCCCTGATGCTCCTCCTGAATGTCCTGGTGTGAGTGTCTCCTGTTGGGATGTGAGGTAAGCCCTGGAACCCTTTCCCGACAGAGCAGGAAAGGGACCCTCATCTTGAGCTCAGCAGGGGATAACGGGGCTCCTTTTACTTCTTGGCGGGCCCTCGGTGTTCCTCTCGAGTGAGGCCGTTTGGGGAGTGGAACTTCTTGGTTCACAGCAAAGAAGTGATCGACAATTTTAAGGTCCAAGAGAGAGGGGTGATTTCCCCAGAGATGCCACAGTGGACAAGGTCCTCACCCTGCTTGCAGGGAAACTATTTTGGTTTTTCTCAAGTTGTGGCTGGATCCTCTCAAGTTATGACGGGGACCACAGGGACTCGCCCATGTGGCCTCAGGAGAGGCCATTCTCTGTGCCAGTTACCAGGAGCCTCTGTGAATTCTTCCCCAATCGTCTCAGGGTGTCAATCCTCGACTGGGGCTGAGGCCGGAACCTGAGATTTCCTCGATCACCCTATCCTAAGATTTGGGTACCCCTGAGGCCCCAACAGAAGAGACAAGCCTCATCTCGCCTGGACACGTGCATGGCTACTTGCCTGACTAGCAGCAGGAGCAGGTTCAGACTCCATGTCGAGCGGACACAGGGATCTGTGGCTTTCCCTCGAGGTCCAACCCAGTACTTTTCACGTGCCAGTGTGTCAGACGTCCAGCCTTGGGGGAGACAGTCAAGGCAGTGCAGGGCAGTCAGGTTCATCTGCAGTGGACAAGGCATTTGGGGATGTTGGGGAATGGTGACACAACCCCTGATGCTCCTCCCGACTTTCCTGGTGCGAGCACCTGCTCTTGGGATGCGAGGAAGCCCCAGGAAACATTTCCCTAAGGAGCAGGAAAAGGGACCATAATCTGGAGCTCAGCAGGGGCAAATGGGGCTCCTGTTGAGTCACAGTGGGTCCCTTGGGTTCCTCTCTTGTTGAGACGGGTGAGGCAGCGAACTTCCTGGGTCACAGCAAGGAGGTGAAGGAGCGCATCAAAATCCAAGAGTAAAGGGGTGATTTCCCCTGAGACGCTGCAGCGGATAAGGGCCTCAACCTACTTGCTAGGGAGAAGCTTCTGGTTTTTCTCGAGTTGCGGCAGGGTTTCTCGAGTTACGATGGGGAGCCCATGGACCCGCCCCCTGTGGCCTCAGGAGAGGCCAGTCTCCCTGCCAGTTGCCATGCACCTTTGGGGATTCCTCCCCAGTCATCCCCGGGTCCTCAGTCCTCATCTTGTGCTGAAGCTGGTACTGGAGTTTTCCTCGCCCATGCTGACATAAATCTTGGGGTTCCCATGGAGCTTACACAGGGGTGTCAGGCCTCGTCTTGCCTGGAGATGTGCAGTTCCGCTGGCCTCTGCAGCTGCTGCAGCAGTGTAAGGCTCCCCGTTGAATTGACACAGAGAACTGTGACTTGACTTTGAGGTACTACCTAGGGCTGTCACACGTGCCATTGTGTCAGCCTTCGAGCCTCGGGGTGACAGTCAACGCAGTGCAGGGCTGTCAGGTTCATCTTGAGTGAACGAGGTATTTGGCGGTCTTTGGAATGGTGGCAAGACCCCTGATGCTCCTCCCGACTGTCCTGGCTCGAGTGTCTCCTGTTGGTATGTGAGGGGAGCGCAGGGAGCCCTTTCCCAACAGAGCAGGAAAGGGACCCTCATCTGGAATTCAGCAGGGGATAACGTGGCTCCTTTTCATTCTTGGCCGGACCCTCGGTGTTCCTCTCGAGTGGGGCTGATGGGGCGGGGAACTTCTTGGGTCACAGCAAGAAGGTGAATGAACCTTTTGAGGTCCAAAGAGAAGGGGTGATTTCCCGGTGTCGCCACAGCGGACAAGGTCCTCAACCCTTTTGCAGGGGAGAATCTTTTGGTTTTTCTAGAGTTGCGTTGGAGTTTCTCGAGTTATGACTGGAACCCCAGGGACTCGCCTCTGTGGCCTCTGGAGAGGCCAGTCTTGGTGCCAGTTGCCAGAAGCCTCTGGGGATTCCTCCCCAGTCGTCTCAGGGTACTCAGTCATCGACTTGAGCTGAGGCGGGAGCTTGAGCTTTCCTCTTCCGTCCTGACTTACGTTTTGGGTTACCCCTGAGGCCCCCACAGAGGAGACAGGCCTTGTCTCACCTGGACCCGTGCACGGCTACTTGCCTGACCAGCTGCAGCAGCAGTGGCAGGCTCCATGTCGAGAGGACACAGGGATCTGTGGCTTGTCCTCGAGGTCAAAGTGCTGTCACACGTGCCAGTGTGTCGGGTGTTGATCCTCGGGGTGACAGTCAAGGCAGTTCAGGGCAGTCAGGTTCATCTGAAGTGGACAAGTTATTTGGGGGTCTTGGAAAATGCTGGCACAACCCCAGAATCTCCTCCTGACTTTTCTGGTGTGAGCACCTCCCCTTGGGATGCAAGGGAAACTACAAAAAACCTGAATATATGGAGCAGGAAATGGGACCATAAACTGGACCTTAGCAGGGGCAAACGGGGCTCCTGTTGAGTCGCAGAGGGAACATGGGTTCCTCTCGCATGGAGACGGTTGGGCAGGGATCGTCATGGTTCACAGCAAGGTGCTGAAGGAGCCCTTCGAGGTCCAAGAGGGAAGGGGTGATTTCCCCAAGATGCCACAGCAGATAATGGCCTCAACCCACTTGCAAGGGAGAAGCTTCCGGTTTTTCTCGAGTTGTGGTGGGGTTTCTCGAGTTACGACTGGGAGCTCATGGACCCGCCCCTTTGGCCTCAGGAGAGGCCAGTCTCCCTGCCCGTTGCCATGCGCCTTTGGGGATTCCTCCCCAGTCAACGCCGGGTCCTCAGTCCTCTTCTGGTGCTGAAGCTGGTACCTGAGTTTACCTCGCCCATGCTGACATAAATCTTGGGGTTCCCATGGAGCCCCCACTGGGGGCGTCAGTCCTCATCTCGCCTAGAGTGGTGTACTGACACTTGCCTCCACAGCTGCAGCAGCAGTGTAAGGCTCCCGGCCGAGTGGACACAGAGATCTGTGACTTGACCTCGAGGTTCTACCCAGGGCTGTCACACGTACCCCTGTGTCAGGCTTCGAGCCTCAGGGTGATAGTCGACGCAGTGCAGGGCAGTCAGGTTCATCTGCAGTGGAAAAGGCACTTGGGGGTCTTGGGGAATGGTGGCCCAAACCCTGATTCTTTTCCTGAATTTCCTGGTGCGAGCACCTCCTCTTGGGATGCGAGGGAAGCCCCAGGAAACATTTCCTAAGGAGCAGGACAAGGAACCATCATCTGGAGCTTAGCAGGGGCAAACGAGGCTCCTCTTGAGTCGCAGCGGGTCCTTTGGGGTTACTCTCGAGTGGAGAGGTGTGAGGCGGGGAACTTCTTGGGTCACAGCAACGGGGTGAAGGAGCCCTTCGAGGTCCAAGAGGCAAGCGGTGATTTATCTGGAGAAGTCGCAGCAGATAAGGGCCTCACCCTGCTTGCAAGGGAGAAGCTTCAGGTTTTTCTCGAGTTGTAGCGGGATTTCTCGAGTCACGAAGGGGATCCCATGGACCCGCCGCTGTGGCCTCAGGAAAGGCCAGTCTCCTTTCCAGTTGCCATATGCCTTTGGGATTCCTTCCCATTCATCACTGGGTTCTCAGTCCTCGTATCGTGCTGAAGACGGTACCTGAGCTTTCCTAGATCATGCTGACATAAATCTTGGGGTTCCCATGGAGCACCCACAGGGGAGTCAGGCCTCATGTCATCTGGAGATGTGCACTACCGCTTGCCTCCGCAGCTGCAGCTGCACCGTAAGACTCCCCGTCGAGTGGACACAGGGATCTTTGACTATCTCGAGGTACCACCCAGGCTGTCACACACACCAGTGTGTCAGGCTTCGAGCCTCGGGGTGACAGTTGACGCAGTGCAGGGCAGTCTGGTTCATAATAAGTGAACGCGGTATTGGGGGTCTTGGGGAATGGTGGCAAGACCCCTGATGCTCCTCCCAACTGTCCTGGTGCGAGTGTCTCCAGTTGGGATGTGAGGGGAGCGCTGGGAATCCTTTCCCCACAGAGCAGGAAAAGGACCCTAATCTGGAGTTCAGTAGGGGATAACGGGGCTCCATTTCATTCTAGGCGGGACACTCGGTGTTCCTCTCGAGTGAGGACAGTTGGTGCGGGGAACTTCTTGGGTCACAGCAAGAAGGTGAATGATGGTTTTGAGGTCCAAGAGAGAAGGGGTGATTTTTCCAGAGATGCCACATCAGACAAAGTCTTCACCCCGCTTGCACGGAGAATATTTTGGTTTTTCTCACGTTGTGGCGGGGTCCTCTTGAGTTACGACGGGGACCCCATGGACTCACACGTGTGGCCTCAGGAGAGGCCAGTCTCCGTGCCGGTTGCCAGGCGCCTCTGGGAATTCCTCCCCAGTCGTCTCAGGTTGCTCAGTCCTCGACTGGTGTTGAGGCCAGGGCCTGAGCATTCCTCGACCGTCCTGACCTAGGTCTTGGGGGTACGCTTGAGGCCCCCAGAGAGGAGACAGGCCTAGTATCACCTGGACACGTGCATGGCTACTTGCCTGACCAGCTGCAACAGCAGTGGCAGGCTCCATGTCCGAGCGGACACAGGGATCTGTGGCTAGACTTTGAGGTCCAAAAGGTTGTCACACGTGCCAGTGGGATGGGCATCTAGCCTCGGAGTGGAAGTCAAGGCAGTTCAGGGCAGTCAGGTTCATCTGCAGTGGACAAGGCATTTGGGGGTCTTGGGGAATGGTGGCCCAAGCGCTGATGCTCCTCCCGCCTTTCCTGGGGGCGAGCACCTCCTCTTTGGATGCGAGTGAAGGCATAGGAAACCTTTCTCTAAAGAGCAGAAAAAGGGACCGTCATCTGGAGCTTAGCATGGGCAAACGGGGCACCTCTTGAGTCTCACCGGGTCCTTGGTGTTACTCTCCAGTGGAGAGGTGATGTGCGGGGAACTTCTTGGGTCATAGCAAGGGGGGTGAAGGAGCCCTTCGAGGTCCAAGAGGAAAGGGGTGATTTACCTGGAGAAGTCGCAGCGGATAAGGGCCTCACCCAGCTTGCAAGGGAGAAGCTTCAGGTTTTTCTCGAGTTGTAGCGGGGTTTCTCGAGTTACAACGGGGATCCCATGGACCCGCCGCTGTGGCCTCAGGAGAGGCCAGTCTCTGTTCCAGTTGCCATTCGCCTTTGGGGATTCCTTCCCATTCATCTCTGGGCTTTCAGTCCTCGTCTGGTGCTGAAGATGGTACCTGATCTTTCCTAGCTCATGCTGACATAAATCTTGGGGTTCCCATGGAGCAGCCACAGAGGAGTCAGGCCTTGTGTCGTCTGGAGAAGTGCACTGCTGCTAGCCTCCACAGCTGCAACAGCAGTCTAAAGCTTCCCATCGAGTGCACACTGGGATCTTTGACGTGATCTCGAGGTACTACCCAGGGCTGTCACACGTGCCAATGTGTCAGGCTTCAAGCCTCGGGGGTGACAGTCGAAGCAGTGCAGGGTAGTCAGGTTCATATGGAGTGAACGCGGTATTGGGGGTCTTGGGGAATGGTGGCAAGACACCTGATGCTCCTCCCGACTGTTCTGGTGTGAGTGTCTCCTGTTGGGATGTGAGGGGAGCGCTGGGAACCCTTTCCCGACAGAGCAGTAATGGGACCCTAATCTGGATTTCAGCAGGGGATAACGGGGTTCCATTTCATTCTAGGCGGGACCCTCGGTGTTCCTCTCAAGTGGGGATGGTTGGTGCGGAGAACATCTTGTTCACAGCAGACAGATGAAAGATCTTTTTGAGGTCAAAGAGAGAATGTGGCTTTTCCCCGAGATGCCAGAGCGGACACAGTCCTCACCCCGGTTGCAGGGGAGAATCTTTGGTTTTTCTCAAGTTGTGGCGGGGTCCTCTCGAGTTACAATGGGGACTCCACACTCTTGCCCCTGTGGTCTCAGGAGAGGACAGTCTCAGTGCTAGTTGCAAGGCGCCTCAGGAGATTTCTCCCCAATCGTATCAGGGTGCTCAGTCCTCGACTTGAGCTGAGGCTGGAGCCTGAGCTTTCCTCTACTGACCTGACCTAGGCCTTGGGGTACCTCTGTGGCCCCCACATCAGAGACAGAGAGACAGGTCTCGTCTCTCTTGGACACGTGCAGGGCAACTTGCCTGACCAGCTGCAGCAGCAGTGGCAGGCTCCATATCGAGGGGACACAGGAATCTGTGGCTTTTCCTCGAGATCCTACCCTGGGCTCTCACACGTGCCATTGTTGGGCGTTGAGCCTTGGGGTGATGGTCAAGGAAGTGCAGGACAGTCAGGTGCATCTGCAGTGGACAAGGCAATCAGGGGTCTTGGGGAATGGTGTCCCAAACCCTGATGCTCCTCCCGACTTTCCTGGTACGAGCACCTCCTCTTGGGATGTGAGGGAAGACCCAGGAAACATTTTCCTAAGGAGCAGGAAAACAAACCATCATCTGGAACTTAGCAGGTGCAAATGGGGCTCCTGTTGAGTCGCAGAGGGTCCCTTGGCATTCCTCTTGAGTTGAGACGGGTGTGGTGGGCAAGTTCTTGGGTCACAGCAAGGGGGTGAAGGAGCCCTTCGAAGTCTAAGAGGTAATGGTCGTGTCCCCCTAGACACCACAGCGGATAAGGGCCTCACCGTTCTTGCAAGGGAGAAGCTTCTGGTTTTTCACGAGTAGTGGCGGGGTTTCTCGAGTTACGACGGGGAGGGCCCATTGACCCGCCCCTGTGGCCACAGGAGAGGCCAGTCTCGTGCCAGTTGGCATGCGCCTTTGGGGATTCCTCCCCAGTCTTCGCCGGGTTCTCCGTCCTCGTCTGGTGCTGATCTGGTACCTGATCTTTCCTCACCCATTCTGACATATATCTTGGGTTCCGATGAAGCCCCCCAGGGGAGTCAGGCCTCGTCTCGCCTGGAGATGTGCACTGCCGCTTGCCTCCGCAGCAGCAGCAGCAGTGTAAGGCTCCCCGTCGAGTGGACACAGGGATCTGTGACTTGGCCTCAAGGTACTACCCAGGGCTGTCATATGTGCCAGTGTGTCAGGCTTCGAGTCTCGGGATTACAGTCAATGCAGTGCAGGGCAGTCAGGTTCATATGGATTGAACGCGGTATTGGGGGTCTTGGGGAATGGTGGCAAGTATCCTGATGCTTCTCCCCACTGTCCTGGTGCCAGTGTCTCCGGTTGGAATGTGAGGGGAGCAGTGGGAATCCTTTCCCGACATAGCAGGAAAGGGACACTCATCTGGAACTCAGCATGTGATAAGGGGGCTCCTTTTCTTTCATGGCAGGACCCTCAGTGTTCCTCTCGAGTGGGGACGGGTGGGGTGGGGAACTTTTGGGTCACAGCAAGAAGGTGAATGACTGTTTTGAGGTCCAAGAGAGAAGCGGTGATTTCCCCCAAGATGCCACTTGGTACAAGTTCCTCACCTCGCTTGCAGGGGAGAATCTTGTGGTTTTTCTCAAGTTGTAGCGGGGTCCTCTTCGAGTTAAAACGGGGACCACAGGGACTCACCCCTGTGGCCTCAAGAGAGGCCAGTCTCCATGCCAGTTGCCATGCACCTCTGGGGATTCCTCCTTATTCGACTCAAGAAACTCAGTCCTCGACTTGTGCAGAGGCCAGAGCCTGAGCATTCCTCGACCGTCCTGACCTAGGTCTTGGGGTACCCCTGAGGCCCCCACAGAGGAGACAGGCCTCCTCTCGCTTGGACACGTGCACAGCTACTTGCCTGACCAGCTGCAGCAGCAGTGTCAGGCTCCATTTCAAGCGGACACCGGGATCTGTGGCTTGCCCTAGAGGTCCGAAGTGCTGTCACACGTGCCACTGTGTCGGGAGTCGAACCTAGGGGTGACAGTCAAGGCAGTGCAGGGCAGTCAGGTTCATCTGCAGTGGACAAGGCATTTGGGGGCCTTGGGAAATGGTGGCCCAACCCCAGATGCTCCTCCCGACTTTCCTAGTGCGAGCACCTCCTCTTGGGGTGCGAGGGAAACCCCAGGAAACCTTTCTGTAAGGAGAAGAAAAAGGGACCATCATCTGGAGCTTAGCAGGGCAAACTCGGTCCCAGTTGAATAGCAGCGGGTCCCTTGCGGTTCCTCTTATGTGCGACGGTTGTGGCCGGGAACTCCTTGTTTCACAAAACGGGGGTGAAGGAGCCCTTTGAGGTCCAAGAGGGAAGGGTGATTTCTCCCAAGATGCTGCAGGGGATAAGGACCTCACATCGCTTGCAAGGGAGACTCTTCTGGTTTTTCTCGAGTTGAGGCGGGGTTTCTCGAGTTACAATCGGGAGCCCATGGACCCGTCCCTGTGGCCACAGGAGAGGCCAGTCTCCGTGCCATTTGCCATGCGCCTTGGGAATTTCTCCCCAGTCATCGCCAGGTCCGCAATGGTCATCTGGTACTGAAGCCAGTACCTGAGATTTCCTCGCCCATGCTGACATAAATCTTGGTGTTTCCATGAAGCCCCCACACGGTAGTCAGGCCTCGTCTCCCTGGAGTCGTGCACTGCCGCTTACCTCTGCAGCTGCAGCAGCAGTGTAAGGCTCCCCGTCGAGTGGACACAGGGATTTGTGACTTGACATCGAGGTACTACCCAGGGCTGTCACACGTGCCCGTGTGTCAGGCTTCTAGCCTCGGTGTGACAGTCAACGCAGTGCAAGGAAGTCAGCATCATCTGGGGTGAACGAGGTATTTGGGAGTCTTGGGGAATGGTGGCAAGACCCCTGATGCTCCTCCCAACTGTCCTGGTTCCAGTGTCTCCTGTTGGGATGTGAGGGGAGCGCTGGGAACCCTATCCCGACAGAGCAGGAAACAGATTCTCATCTGGAACTCAGCAGGGGATAACGGGGCTCTTTTTCATTCTTGGCGGGACCCGTGGTGTTCTTCTCAAGAAGGACGGGTGGGGCGGGGAACTTTTGGGTCACATCGAGCAGGTGAACGACCCTTTGAGGTCCAGGAGAAAAGGGGTGATTTCCCCTGAGAAGCAACAGCGGAGAATGTCCTCACCCCGCTTGCAGGGGAGAATCTTTTGTTTTATTTTTCAAGTTGTGGCGGGCTCCTCTTGAGTTAAGACGAGGACCACAGTGACTCGCCCCTGTGGCTTCAGGTGAGGAGAGTCTCCATGCCAGTTGCCAGGCGCCTCTGGAGATTGCTCCCCAATCGTCTCAGGGTGCTCAGACCTCGACTTGTGCTGAGGCTGGAGTCTGAGTTTCCTCGAGCATTCTGACCTAGGTCTTCAGGTACCCCTGAGGCCCCCACAGAGGAGACAGGCCTCATCTCGCCTGGACACGTGCACGGATATTTGCCTGACCAGCTGGAGCAGTAGTGTCAGGCACCATGTCGAGCGGGCACAGTGATCTGTGGCTTGCCCTCGAGGTAATACCGAGGACTGTCACACGCCCCAGGTGTTGGGCGTCGAGCCTCGGGTTGAAAATCAAGGAAGTGCAGGGCAGTCAGGTTCCTCTACAGTGGACAAGGCATTTGGGGCCATGGTGAATGGTGGCCCAAACTCTGATGATCCTCCCGACATTTCTGGTGCGACCACCTCCTCTTGGGATGCGAGGGAAACCCCAGGAAACCTTTCGCTAAGGAGCAGGAAAAGGGACCATCATCTGGAGCTTAGCCAGGGCAAACTGGGCTCCTCTTGAGTCGCACCGGTTCCCTTTAGGTTCCTCTCGAGTTGAGACGGGTGAGGTCGGGAACATCTTGGGTCGTAGCAAGAGGGTGAAGGTGCCTTTGAGGTCCAAGAGGGAAGGGGTGATTTCCCACGAGATGCTGCAGCGGACAAGGGCCTCACCCCACTTGCAAGGGAGAAGCTTCTGGTATTACACGAGTTGCGGCGGGGTTCTCGAGTTACGACGGCGAGCCCATGGACCCGCCCTTGTGGCCTCAGGAGAGGACAGTCTCCGTGCCAGTTGCCAGTCGCCTCTGGGAATTCCTCCCCAATGGTCTCAGGGTGCCCTGTTGTCGACTTTTGCTGAGGCCAGTGCCTAAGCCTTCCTCGACCGTCCTGACACAGGTCTTGGGGTACCCCTGAGACCCACTCAGAGGAGACAGTCCTGATCTCGCCTGGACACCTGCACGGCTACTTGCCTGACCAGCTGCAGGAGCAGTGACAGGCTCCATGTCGAGCGGACACAGGGATCTGTGGTTTGCCCTCGAGGTCCTACTGAGGCTGTCACAGGTGCCTTTGGATTGGGCGTCGAGCCTCGGGGTGACAGTCAAGGCAGTACAGGGAAGTCAGGTTCATCTGTAGTGGACAAGGCATTTGGCGGTCTTCGGGAATGGTGGCCCAACCCCTGATGCTCCACCCGACTTTCTGGTGCGAGCACCTCCTCTTGGGATGCGAGGGAAGCCCCAGGAAACCTTTCCGTAATGAGAAGAAAAAGGGACCATCATCTGGATCTTAGGAGGGGCAAACTGGGCTCCTCTTGAGTCGCACTGTGTCCCTAGGGGTTCCTCTCGAGTTGAGAGTGGTGCCTTGGGGAACTTCTTGGGTCATAGCAAGGGGGTGAATGTGCCCTTTGAGGTCCAAGAGGGAAGGGGTGATTTCCCTTGAGATGCCACTGCAGACAAGGTCCTTACTCCGCTTGCAGGGGAGAATCTTTTGGTTTTTCACAAGTTGTGGTGGAGTCCTATAGAGTTACAACAGGGACCACAGGGGACTCGCCCCTGTGGCCTCAGGAGAGGCCAGTCTCCCTGCCAGTTGCCAGGCGCCTCTGGGGATTCCTCCCCAATCGTCTCAGAGTACCCAGTCTTCGACTTGTGCCAAGGCCTGTGCCTCAGCTTTGCTCGACCGCTCTGACCTAGGTTTTGGGGTACCCTGGAGGCCCCCACAGAGGAGTCAGGCCTTGTCTCGCCTGGACACGTCCATGGCTACTTGCCTGACCAGCTGTAGCAGCAATGTCAGGCTCCATGTCGAGTGAACACAAGGATCTGTGGCTTGCCCTTGAGGTCCAATGTGCTGTCACACGTGCCAGTGTATCGGGTGTCGAGCCTCGGCGTGACAGTCAAGGCAGTGCAGGACAGTCAGGTTCATCTACAGTGGACAAGGCATTTGGTGGTCTTGGGGAATGGTGGCCCCAAACCTGATGCTCCTCCCGACATTCCTGGTGCAAGTGCCACCTCTTGGGATGTGAGGCAAGCACGAGGAAACCTTTCCCTAAGGAGCAGGAATAGGGACCATCATCTGGACCTTATCAGGGGCAAAAGGGGCTCCTCTTGAGTCTCAGCGAGTCCCTTTGGGTTCGTCTAGCATTGAGACGGTAGGAGCGGGGAACGCCTTGTGTCACTTCCAGGGGGTGAAGGAGCCCTCCGAGGTCCAATAGGGAAGTGGTGATTTGCCCCAAGATGCCGCAGCACATAAAACCCTCACCCGGCTTTGCAACGGAGAAGCTTGTGGTTTTACTCGAGAGTTGCAATGGGGTTTCTCGAGTTATGACCGGGAGCCCATGGAGCCGCCCCTGTGGCCTCAGGAGATGCCAGTCTCCGTGCCAGTTGCCAGGCGCCTCTGGGGATTTCTCCCCAATCGTATCAGGGTGCTCAGACCTCGACTTGTGCTGAGACCGGAGCTTGAGCTTTCCTCCACCATCCTGACCTAGGTCTTGGGGGTACCCCTGAGGATCCCACAGAGGAGACAGGCCTCGTCTCGTCTTGACATGTGCATGGCTCATTGCCTAACCAGCTGAAGCAGTAGTGTCAGGCTCCATGTCGAGCGGACACAGTGATCTGTTGCTTGCCCTCGAGGTAATACCCAGGGCTGTCACACGTGCCAGTGTGTCAGGTTTTGTGCCTCGGGGTGACATCAAGGCCGTGTAGGGCAGTCAGGTTCTTCTGCAGTAGACAAGGCATTTGGGGTTTTAGGGGAATGGTGGCCCAACCCCTGATGCTCCTCCCGACTTTCCTGGTGTGAGCACCTCCTCTTGGGATGCGAGAGAAGCCCCAGATAACAATTCCCTAAGGAGCAGGAAAAGAGAGAACCATCTGGAGCTTAGCAGAATCAAACTGGGCTCCTCTTGAGTCGCACCCGGGTCCCTAGGGGTTCCTCTCGAGTTAAGAGTGGTGCGTTGGGGAACTTCTTGGGTCATAGCAAGGGGGTGAATGTGCCCTTTGAGGTCCAAGAGGGAAGGGGTGATTTCCCATGAGACGCCGCAGCGGATAAGGGCCTCACCAGGCTTGCAGGGGAGAAGCTTCTGGTATTTCTCGAGTTGCAGCAGAGTTTCTCGAGTTACGATGGGGAGCCCACGTACGCTCCTCGTGGCCTCAGGAGCGGATAGTCTCCGTGCCAGTTGCCAGGCGCCTCTGGGGTTTCCTCCCCAATTGTCTCAGGGTGCTCTCTGCTCGACTTGTTCTGAGGCCGGTGCCTGAGCTTTCCTCGACCGTCCTGACCTAGGTCTTGTGGTACCCCTGAGGGCCTCACATAGAGAGAAGCCTCGTTTCGCCTGAACACGTGCGCAGACACTTGCCTGACCAGCTGCAGCAGCAGTGACAGGCTCCATGTCGAGCGGACACAGAGATCTGTGGCTTGCCCTCCAGGTAGTACCCAGTGCTGTCAAAGTGCCAGTGGGTCGGGTATCGAGCCTCGGTGTGACAGTCAAGGCAGTGCAGGGCAGTCATGTCCTTCTGAAGTGGATTAGGCATTGTTGGTCTTGGGGAATGGTGTCCCATCCCTGATGCTCTTCCTGACTTTAATGGTGTGAGCACCTCCCATTGGGATGAGAGGAAGCCCCAGGAAACCATTCCCTATGGAGCAGAAAAAGGGGAGCATCATATGGAGCTTACAGGGGCAAACGGGGCTCCTCTTGAGTCAGAGCGCGTCCCTTGGGGACTTCACGAGTTGAGACGAGTGGGTTTGAGAACTTCTTGGGTCACAGCAAGGGGGTGAAGAGGCCCTTCGAGGTCCAAGAGGAAATGGGTGATTTCCCCTGAGACGCTACAGCGGATAAGGGCCTCACCTCGCTTGCAATGGAGAAGCTTATGGTTTTTCTCACGTTGTGGTGGGGTTTCTCGAGTTACGACGGGGATCACATGGACCAGCCCCTGTGGCCTCAGGAGAGGCCAGTCTCCGTGCCAGTTGCCAGGCACCTCAGTGGATTCCTCCCTAATAATCTCAGAGTGCTCAGTCCTCGACTTGTGCTAAGGCCTGAGCCTCACCTTTGCTCGACCATCCTGACCTAGGTCTTGGGGTACCCCGGAGGCTCCCACAGAGGAGTCAGTCCTCATCTA
Organism: Nanger dama; assembly: GCA_917880005.1. Taxonomy (NCBI): domain Eukaryota; kingdom Metazoa; phylum Chordata; class Mammalia; order Artiodactyla; family Bovidae; genus Nanger; species Nanger dama. The sequence continues at coordinate 221,411 of CAKJTW010000044.1, read as the reverse complement.
GCCTGGACACATCCACGGCTACTTGCATGACCAGTTGCAGCAGCAGTGTCAGGCTCCACGTTGAGTGGACACAGGGATCTGTGGCTTGCCCTCGAGGTCCAATGTGCTGTCACACGTGCCAGTGTGTCCAGCGTCGAACCTAGGAGTGATAGTCAAGGCAGTGCAGTGCAGTCAGGTTCATCTTCAGTGGACAAGCCATTTAGGGGCCTTGTGGAATGGTGGCCCAACTCCTGATGCGCCTCCCAACTTTCCTGGTGCGAGCAACTCCTCTTAGAATTTGAGGGAAGCCCCCAGATAACATTTTCCTAAGGAGCAGGAAAAGGGACCATCATCTGGAGCTTAACACTGGCATACTGGGGACATCTTGAGTCAAACCGTGTACTTTGGGGTTTCTCTCGAGTTGAGACGGGTATGGTAGGGAACTTCTTGGGTCATAGCAAGGGGTGAAGGTGCCCTTCGAGGTCCAAGAGGGAAAAGGTGATTTCCTACGAGACGCCGCATCGGATAAGGGCCTCATCCCGCTTGCAAGGGAGAAGCTTCTGGTGTTTCTCGGGTGCGGCGGGGTTTCTCGAATTACAAGAGGGAGTCCATGGAAGTGCCCCTGTGGCCTCAAGAGTGGCCACTCTCCGTGGCAGACGCCTGGCACCTCTGGGGATTCTTCCCTACTCGTCTCGGTGCTCAGTCCTCAACTTGTGCTGAGGCCGGGCCTGAGCTTTCCTCGACCGTCCTGACCTAGGTCTTGGGGTATCCCTGAGGCCCCCACAGAGGAGACAGGCCTCGTCTCGCCTGGACACGTCCATGGCTAGTTGCCTGACCAGCAGCAGCAGTGTCAGGCTCCAGGTCTAGCGGACACAGGGATCTATGGCTTGACCTCGAGGTCAACATTGCTGTCACACGTTCCAGTGTGTCGAGTGTCGAGCCTCGGGGTGACAGTCAAGGCAGTGCAGGGCTGTCAGGTTCATCTGCCGTGGACAGGGCATTTGGGTGTCTTGGGGAATGATGGCCCAATCCCTGATGCTCCTCCCGACTTTCCTGGTGCAGTACCTCCTCTTGGGATGCGAGGGAAGCCCCAGGAGACCTTTCCCTAAGGAGCAGGAAGAGGGACCATCATCTGTAGCTTAGAAGGGCCAAACGGGGCTCCTCTTGAGTCACAGCGGGTCCCTTGGGGTTCCTCTCGAGTTGAGAGGGGGTGGGGCGGGGAACTTCTTAGGTCACAGCAAGGGGGTGAAAAAGCCCTTTGACGTCCAAGAAGGAAGGGGTGATTTCCCCCGAGATGCTGCTGGGGACAAGGTCCTCAACCCGCTTGCAGGGAGAATCATTTGGTTTACTCAAGTAGTGGTGCGGTCCTCTAGAGTTACGAAGGGGATGCCAGGGACTCGCCCCTGTGGCCTCAGGAGAGGCCAGTCTCCGTGCCAGTTGCCAGGCGCCTCTGGGGACTCCTCCCCAATCATCTCAGAGTTCTCAGTCCTCTAATTGTGCTGAGACAGGAGCCTGAGCTTTCCTCGCCCGTCCTGACCTAGGTCTTGGTGTTCCCATGGAGCCACTACAAGGGGAGCCAGGCCTCGTCTCACCTGGAAATGTGCACTGCCACTTGCCTCTGCAGCTACAACAGCAGTGTAAGGATCCCCGTCCCGAGTGGTCACAGGGATCTGTGACTTGACATCAAGGTACTACCCAGGGCTGTAACACGTGCCAGTGTGTCAGACTTCGAGCCTCCAGTGACTGTCAACGCAGTGCAGGACAGTCACGTTCATCTTGAGTGAACGAGGTATTTTGGGGTCTTTGGAATTGTGCTAAGACACCTGATACTCCTCCCGACTGTCCTGGTGCGAGTGTCTCCTGTTGGGATGTGAAGGGAGTGCTAGGAAACCTTTCTCGACAGAGCAGGGAACGAACCCTCATCTGTAGCTCAGCAGGGGATAACGGGGCTCCTTTTCATGCTTGGCTGGACCCTCAGTGTTCCTCTCGATTGGGGACGGGTGGGGCGGGGAACTTCATGGGTCACAGCAAGAAGGTGAATGAACAATTTGAGGTCCATGAGAGAAGGGGTGATTTCCCCTGTGTTGCCACAGTGGACAAGGTCCTCAACCCTCTTGCAGGGGAGAATCTCTTGGTTTTTATCGAGTTGTGGCTGGGTTTCAAGCGTCATGACGAGGACCCCAGGGACTCGCCCCTGTGGCCTCTGGAGAGGCCATTCTCCGTGTCACTAGCCAGGCGCTTCTGGGGATTTCTCCCCAGTCGTCTCAGGGTGCTCAGTCCTCAACTTGTGTAGAGGCGGGAGTCTGAGTTTACTGATCGTCTTGACCTAGGTCTTCGGGTACCACTGAGGCCCCCACAGAGGAGACAGGCCTCATCTCTCCTGGACACTTCGCACAGCTACTTGCCTGACCAGCTGTGGCAGCAGTGTCAGGCTCCATATCAAGCGGACACATAGATCTGTGGATTTCCCTCGAGGTCCTAGCATGGGCTGTCACATGTCCCTGTGTGTCGGGCGTCGAGCCTTGAGGTGACAGTCAAGGAAGTGCAGGTCAGTCATGTTCATCTGCGGTGGACAAGGCATTTGGGGGTCTTGGGGAATGGTGGCCCAAACCCTGATCCTCCTCCCAACTTTCCTGGTGTGTGCACCTCCTTTGGGATGCGAGGAAGAACCAGGAAACCTTTCCCTAAGGAGCAGGAAATTGACCCATCAACTGGAGCTCAGTAGGTGCAAATGAGGCTCCTCTTGATTTGCAGCGGGTCGATTGGGGTTCCTTTCGAGTATAGACGGGTGGGGCGGGCAACTACTTGGGTCATAGCAAGGGGGTAAAAGAGCACTTCGAGGTCCAAGAGGGAAGGGGTGATTTCCCCCGAGATGCCACAGGGGATAAGGGCCTCACCCCACTTGCAAGGGAGAAGCTTCTGGTTTTTGGGTTGCAGCGTGGTTTCTCGGAGTTACGATGGGGATCCTATGGAGCCACCCCTGTGGCATCAGGAAAGGCCAGTCTCCGTGCCAGATTTCATGCGCCTTTGGGGATTCCTCCCCAGTCTTCGCCTGGTCCTCCGTCCTCGTCTGGTGCTGATCTGGAAAATGAGCTTTCCTCGCCCATGCTGACATAAATCTTGCGATTCCCATGGAGCCCCAACAGGGGAATCAGGCCTCGGCTCGCCTGGAGATTTGCACTGCCACTTGCTTCCGCAGCTGCAGCAGCAGTGTAAGGCTCCCCGTCGAGTGGACACAGGGATCTGTGACTTGGCCTCAAGGTACTACCCAGGGTTGTCACATGTGCCAGTGTGTAAGACTTCGAGCCTCGGCGTTGACAGTCGACACAGTGCAGGGAAGTCAGGTTCATCTGGAGTGAACGAGATATTTGGGGGTCTTGGGGAATGGTGGCAAGACACCTGATGCTCCTTCCTACAGTCCTGGTTCGAGTGTCTCCTGTTGGGATGTGACGGGAGCGCTGGGAACCCTTTCCCGACAGAGCAGGAAAGGGACCCTCATCTGGAGCTCGGCAGGGATATCGGGGCTCCTTTTCATTCATGGCGGGACCCTCTGTGTACCCCTCGAGTGGGGACGGGCGGCACGGGAAACTTCGTGGGTCACAGCAAGAAGGTAAACGACACTTTTTAGGTCCAAGAGAGAAGAGGTACTTTCCCCTTAGACGCCAAAACGGACAAGGTTCTCACCCCGCATGCAGGGGAGGATCTTTTGGATTTTTTCAAGTTGTGGCGGGGACCTGTTGAGTTACAACAGGGAACCCAGGGACTCCACCTTGTGTCCTCAGGATTGGACAGTCTCCGTAGATGTTGCCAGGCGCCTCTGGGGATTCTTCCCTAATCGTCTCGGTGCTCAGTCCTCGACTTGTGCTGAGGCGGAGCCTGAGCTTTCCTCGATCGTCCTGACCTAGGTCTTGGGGTACCCCTGAGGCCCCCATAGAGGACACAGTTCTCGTCTCGCCTGGACACGTGCTCGGCTATTTGCCTGACAAGCTGGAGCAGTAGTGTCAGGATCCCTGGCGAGCGGTCACAGTGATCTGTGGCTTGCCTTCGAGGTACTACCCAGGGTTGTCACACGTGCCAATGTGTCAGGCTTCGAGCCTTGGGGTGACAGTCAAGGCAGTGCAGGGCAGTCAGGTTCATCTGCAGTGTACAAGGCATTTGGGCATCTTGGGGAATGTTGGCCCAACCCTTGATGCTCCTCGCGATATTCCTGGTGCGAGCACCTCCTCTTGGGATGCGAGGGAAGCCCCCAGATAACATTTTCCTTAGGAGCAGGAAAAGGCGCCATCGTCTGGAGCTTTGCAGGGGCAAACTGGGCTCCTCTTGAGTCGCACCTGGTCCCTCGGCATTCCTCTCGAGTTCAGACAGATGGGTTGGGGAACTTCTTGGGTCATAGCAAGGGGGTGAACTTCCCTTTGAGGTCCAAGAGGGAAAGGGTGATTTACCACGAGACGTCACATCGGATAAGGGCCTCACCCCACTTGTAAGGGAGAAGTTTCTGGTGTTTCTCGAGTTGCGGAGGGGTTTCTCGAGTTACGACAGAGAGCCTATGGACGCACGCCTGTGGCCTCAGGAGAGGACAGTCTCCGTGCCAGTTGCCAGTCGCCTCTGGGAATTCCTCCCCAATGGTCTCAGGGTGCCCTGTTGTCGACTTTTGCTGAGGCCAGTGCCTGAGCTTTCCTCGACCGTAGTGACCTATGTCTTGGGATACCCCGGAGACCCCCTTAGAGGAGATAGTCCTCGTCTCGCCTGGACACCTGCACGGCTACTTGCTGACCAGCTGCAGGAGCAGTGACTGGCTCCATATCGAGCGGACACAGGGATCTGTGGCTTGCCCTCGAGGTCCTAATCAGGCTGTCACAGGTGCCATTGGGTCGGGCGTCGAGCCTCGGCTGACAGGAAAGGCAGTACAGGGCAGTCAGGTTCATCTGTAGTGGACAAGGCATTTGGCGGTCTTGGGAAAAGGTGGACCAACCCCTGATGCTCCACCCGACTTTCCTGGTGCGAGGACCTCCTCTTGGGATGCGAGGGAAGCCCCAGGAAACCTTTCCCTAAGAAGAAGAAAAATGGACCATCATCTGGAGCTTAGCAGGGGCAAACTGGGCTCCTGTTGAATCACAACGGGTTTCTTGGGGTTCCTCTTGCGTTCGACGGTTGTGGCCGGGAACTCCTTGTGTCACAGCAAGGGGTGAAGGAGCCCTTTGAAGTCTAACAGGGAAGGGGTGATTTCTCTGAGACGCTGCAGGGGATAAGGGCCTCTCATCCCTTGCAAGGGAGAATCTTCTGGTTTTTCTCGAGTTGCGGCAGGGTTTTTCAGGTTATGATGGGGAGCCCATGAACGTGCCCCTGTGGCATCAGGAGAGGCCAATCTCGGTGCCAGTTGCCATGCGCCTTTGGGAATTCCTCCCCAGTCATCGCCGGGTCCGCAGTGGTCATCTGGTACTGAAACCAGTACCTGAGCTTTACTCGCTCATGCTGACATAAACCTTGGGGTTCCCATGGAGCCCCCACACGGTAGTCAGGCCTTGTCTCCCCTGGAGTCGTGCACTGCCGCTTGCCTCTGAAGCTGCAGCAGCAGTGTAAGGCTCCTCATCGAGTGGACACAGGGATCTGTGACTTGACATCGAGGTGCTACCCAGGGCTGTCACTCGTGCCCTTATGTCAGGCTTCAAGCCTCGGCGTGACAGTCGACGCAGGGCAGGGCAGTCAGGATCACCTCGAGTGAACGAAGTGTTTGGGGGTCTTGAGGAATGGTGGCAAGACCCTGATATCCTCCCGACTGTCCTGATGCCAGTGTCTCCTGGTGGGATGTGAGGGAAGCGCTGGGAACCCTTTCCCAACAAAGCAGGAAAGGAAACCTCATCTGGAGCTCAAAAGGGGAAAACAGGGCTCCATTTCATTCTTGGCAGGACCCTCGGTATTCCTCTCGAGTGGGGACAGGTGGGGAAGGGAACTTCTTGGGTCATAGCAAGAAGGTGATCGACCCTTTTAAGTCCAAGTGAGAAGGGGTGATTTCCCCGAGACGCCACTGCAGACAAGGTCGTCACCCCGCTTGCAGGGGAGAATATTTTGGTTTCTCACAAGTTGTGGTGGAGTCCTATAGAGTTACAACGGGGACCCCAGGGACTCGACCCTGTGGCCTCAGGAGAGGCCAGTCTCCCTGCCAGTTGCCAGGTGCCTCTGGGGATTCCTCCCCATTCGTCTCAGAGTCTCAGTCTTCGAGTTGTGCTGAGGCCTGAGCCTCAGCTTTGCTTGACCATCCTGATCTAAGTCTTGGGGTACCCCTGAGGCCCCCACAGAGGAGTCAGGCCTCGTCTCGCCTGGACACGTCCATGGCTACTTGCCTGACCAGCTGTAGCAGCAATGTCAGGCTCCATGTCGAGTGAACACAAGGATCTGTGGCTTGCCCTCGAGGTCCAATGTGCTGTCACACGTGCCAGTGTATCGGGCGTCGAACCTCGGCGTGACAGTCAAGGCAGTGCAGGGTAGTCAGGTTCATCTACAGTGGACAAGGCATTTGGTGGTCTTGGGGAATGGTGGCCCAAAACCTGATGCTCCTTCCGACATTCCTGGTTCGAGCGCCACCTCTTGGGATGCGAGGCAAGCCAGAGGAAACCTTTCCCTATGGAGCAGGAATAGGAACCATCATCTGGAACTTAGTAGGGGCAAACGGGGCTTCTCTTGAGTCGCAGCGTGTCCCTTTGGGTTCGTCTCACATTGAGAGGGTAGGGGCGGGGAACTCCTTGTGTCACAGCCAGGAGGTGAAGGAGCCCTTCGAGGTCCAAGAATAAAGGGGTGATTTGCCCCAAGATGCCACAGCACATAAGGGCCTCACCCGGCTTTACAACGGAGAAGCTTGTGGTTTTACTCGAGTTGCAATGGGGTTTCTCGAGTTATGACCGGGAGCACATGAAGCCGCCCATGTGGCCTCAGGTGTGGCCAGTCTCCGTGCCAGCTGCCCGGCATCTCTGGGGATTTCTCTCCGATCGTATCAGGGTGTTCAGACCTCGACTTGTGCTGAGGCCAGTGCTTGAGTTTTCCTCGCCCGTCCTGACCTAGGTCTTGGGGTACCCCTGAGGCCCCCACAGAGGAGACAGGCCTCGTCTCACCTTGACACGTGCACGGCTAGTTGCCTAACCAGCTGCAGCATTAGTGTCAGGCTCCATGTCGAGCGGACACAGTGATCTGTGGCTTGCCCTCGAGGTAATACCCAGGGCTGTCACACGTGCCAGTGTGTCATGTTTCGTGCCTCGGAGTGACAGTCAAGGCAGTGCAGGACAGTCAAGTTCTTCTGCAGTGGACAAGGCATTTGGGGGCTTCTGGGAATGGAATCAAAACACCTGACGCTCCTCCCGACTTTCCTGGTGTGAGCACCTACTCTTGGGGTGCGAGGGAAGCCCCAGATGACATTTCCCTAAGGAGCAGGAAAAGAGACCACCATCTGGAGCTTAGCAGAATCAAACTGGGCTCCTCTTGAGTCGCAGCAGGTCCCTAGGTGTTCCTCTCGAGTTGAGAAGGGTGGGTTGGGGAACTTCTTGGGTCATAGCAAGGGGGTGAAGGTGCCCTTTGAGGTCCAAGAGGGAAGGGGTTATTTCCCACTAGACGCTGCAGCGTATAAGGGCCTCACCCCGCTTGCAAGGGAGAATCTTCTGGTGTTTCTCCGAGTTGCGGCGGGGTTTCTTGAGTTACGATGGGGAGCGCATGTACGCTCTTCTGCGGCCTCAGGAGCGGCCAGTCTCTGTTCCAGTTGACAGGCACCTCTGGTGTTTCCTCTCTCATCGTCTCAGGGAGCTCTCTGCTCAACTTGTGCTGAGGCCGGTGCCTGAGCTTTCCTAGACCGTCCTGACCTAGGTCTTGTGGTACCCCTGAGGGCCTCAAAGAGGAGAGAAGCCTCGTCTCGCCTGGACACTTACACGGCTACTTGCCTGACCAGCTGCAGCAGCAGTGACAGGCTCCATGACGAGAGGACACAGAGATCTGTGGCTTGCCTTCAAGGTAGTACCCAGTGCTGTCACACAAGCCAGTGGGTCGGGTATCGAGCCTCGTGTGACAGTCAAGGCAGTGCAGGGCACTCATGTCCATCTGAAGTGGATTCAGCATTTGTTGCTATTGGGGAATTGTGTCCCACCCCTGATGATCTTCCTGACTTTAATGGTGTGAGCACCTCCTATTTGGATGAGAGGGAAGCCCCAGGAAATCTTTCCCTATGGAGCAGTAAAAGGGACCGTAATATGGAGCTTAGGAGGGTCAAACGGGGCTCCTCTTGAGTCAGATCTGGTCCCTTGGGGTCCTCTCGAGTTGAGACGGGTGGGTTTGGGAACTTCTTGGGTCACAGCAAGGGGGTGAAGGAGCACTTCGAGGTCCAAGAGGGAAGGGGTGATTTCCCCTGAGACGCTACAGTGGATAAGGACCTCACCTCGCTTGCAAGGGAGAAGCTTATGGTTTTTCTCGACTTGTGGCGGGGTCTCTCGAGTTACGACGGGGATCACATGGACCAGCCCTTGTGTCCTCAGCAGAGGCCAGTCTCCATGCCAGTTGCCATGCACCTTTGGGGATTTCTCCCCAGTATTGCAGGGTCCTCAGTCCTCATCTGGTGCTGAAGCCAGTACCTGAGCTTTCCTCGCTCATGCTGACATAAATCTTGGGGTTCCCATGGAGCCCCCACAGGGGAGTCAGGCCTCGTCTCCCCTGGGTAGTGCACTGCCGCTTGCCTCCGCAGCTGCAGCAGCAGTGTAAGGACCCCGTCGAGTGGACACGGGGATCTGTGACTTGACCTCCAGGTACTACTCAGGGCTGTCACACGTGCCAGTGTGTCAGGCTTCGAGCCTTGGCGTGACAGTCGATGCATTGCATGGCAGTCAGGATCATCTGGAGTGAACGAGGTATTAGGGGGTCTTGGGGAATGGTGGCAAGACCCTGATGCTCTTCCCGACTGTCCTGGTGCCAGTGTCTCTTGTTGGGTTGTGAGGGGAGCTCTGGGAACACTTTCCCGACACAGCAGCAAAGGAAAACTCATCTGGAGTTCAGCAGGGGAAAATAGGGTTCCATTTCATTCTTGGCAGGACCCTCGCTGTTCCTCTCGAGTGGGGACGAGTCAGGAAGGGAACTCCGTGGGTCACAGCAAGAAGGTGATCGACCCTTTTGAGGTCCAAGAGGGAAGGGGTGATTTCCCCGAGTCGCCGCTGCGGACAAGGTCTTCAACCCGCTTGCTGGGAGAATCATTTGGTTTTCTCAAGTGGTGGTGGTGTCCTAACGCGTTACGAAGGGGACACCAGGGACTCGCCCCTGTGGCCTCAGGAGAGGCCAGTCTCCGTGCCAGTTGCCAGGCGCCTCTGGAGACTCCTCCCCAATCGTCTCAGAGTGCTCAGTCCTCTAATTGTGCTGAGGCTGGAGCCTGAGATTTCCTCGCCCATCCTGACCTAGGTCTTGTGTTCCCATGGAGCCACCACAGGGAGTCAGGCCTCGTCTCACCTGGAAATGTGCACTACCGCTTGCCTCAGCTGCTACAGCAGCAGTGTAATCCTCCCCATCGAGTGGTCACAGGGATCTGTGACTTGACCTCGAGTTTCTACCCAGGGCTGTAACACGTGCCAGTGTGTCAGACTTTGAGCCTCGGGGTGGCTGTCGATGCAGTGCAGGACAGTCACGTTCATCTTGAGTGAACGTGGTATTTGAGGGTCTTTGGAATTGTGCTAAGACACCTGATGCTCCTTCCAACTGCCCTGGTGCGAGTGTCTCCTGTTTGGAAGTGAGGGGAGCGCTGGGAAGCCTTTCCTGACAGAGCAGGAAAGGTACACTCATCTGTAGCTCAGCAGTGGTTAACGGGACTCCTTTTCATTCTTGGCCGGACCCTCGGTGTTCCTCTCGATTGGGGACTGGCGGGGTGGGGAACTTCATGGGTCACAGCAAGAATGTGAATGAACCATCTGAGGTCCATGAGAGAAGGGTGATTTCCCCTGTGTCGCCACAGTGGACAAGGTCCTCAACCCTCTTGCAGGGGAGAATCTCTTGGTTTTTATCGAGTTGCTGTGGGGTTTCTTGCGTCATGACGGGGACCCCAGGGACTCTCCCCTGTGGCCTCAGGAGAGGCCAGTCTCCGTGCCAGTAGCCAGGCACCTCTGGGGATTCCTTCCTTTTAGTCGCAGGGTGCTCAGTCCTCGACTTGTGAAGAGGCGGGAGTCTGAGCTTTCCTGACCGTCTTGACCTAGGTCTTGGGGTACCTCTGAGGCCCCCACAGAGGAGACAGGCCTCGTCTCGCCTGGACACATGCACGGCTACTTGCCTGACCAGTTGCAGCAGCAGTGTCAGGCTCTATATCGAGCGGACACAGGGATCTGTGGCTTTCCCTCGAAGTCCTAGCATGGGCTGTTTTATGTGCCAGTGTGTCAGGCGTCGAGCCTTGGTGTGACAGTCAAGGAAGTGCAGGGCAGTCAGGTTCATCTGCAGTGGACCAGGCATTTGGGGGTCTTGGGGAATGGTGGCCCAAACCTTGATCCTCCTCCCGACTTTCCTGGTGCGAGCACCTCCTTTGGGATGCGGGGGGAAGAATCAGGGAACTTTCCCTAAGAAGCACGAAATGGAACCATCAACTGGAGCTTAGTAGGTGCAAATGAGGCTCCTCTTGATTCTCAGCGGGTCGATTGGGGTTCCTCTCGAGTTTAGACGGGTGGGGGATCAACTTCTTGTGTCATAGCAAGGGGGTTAAAGAGCACTTCGAGGTCCAAGAGGGAAGGGGTGATTTCCCCGAGATGCCACAGCGGATAAGGGCCTCACCCAGCTTGCAAGGAAGAAGCTTCTGGTTTCTCTGGAGTTGCAGTGTGGTTTCTCCAGTTACGATGGGGAGCCTATGGAGCCGCCCCTGTGGCATCAGGAAAGGCCACTCTCCGTGCCAGATTTCATGCGCCTTTGGGGATTCCTCCCCAGTCTTCGCCGGGTTCTCCTTCCTCGTCTGGTGCTGATATGGAACCTGAGTTTCCTCGTCCATGCTGACATAAATCTTGCGGTTCCCATGGAGCCCCCACAGGGGAATCAGGCCTCGTCTCGTCTGGAGACGTGCACTGCCACTTGCCTCCGCAGATGCAGCAGCAGTGTAAGGCTCCCTGTCGAGTGGGCACAGGGATCTCTGACTTGGCCTCGAGGTACTACCCAGGGTTGTCACACGTGCCAGTGTGTCAGGCTTCAAGCCTCGGGGTGACATTCGACACAGTGCAGGGCAGACAGGTTCATCTGGAATGAACGAGATATTTGGGGGTCTTGGGGAATGGGGGGCAAGACACCTGATGCTCCTTCCTACAGTCCTGGTTCGAGTGTCTCCTGTTGGGATGTGAGGGGAGCGCTGGGAACCCTTTCCCGACAGAGCAGGAAAGGGACCCTCATCTGGAGCTCAGCAGGGATATCAGGGCTCCTTTTCATTCATGGCGGGACCCTAGGTGTTCCCCTCGAGTGGGGATGGGAGGCACGGGGAAACTTCTTGGGTCACAGCAAGAAGATGAACGACACTTTTAGGTCCAAGAGAGAAGAGGTGCTTTCCCCGAGACGCCACAATGGACAAGGTTCTCACCCCGCATGCAGAGGAGAATCTTTTGGTTTTCCTCAAGTTGTGGCGGGGTCCTCTCGAGTTACAACGGGGAACTCAGAGACTCCACCCTGTGCCCGTAGGATTGGAGTTTCCGTAGCTCTTGCCAGGCGCCTCTGGGGATTCTTCCCTAATCATCTCGGTGCTCAGTCCTCGACTTGTGCTGAGGCCAGAGCCTGAGCTTTCCTCGATCGTCCTGACCTAGGTCTTGGGGTACCCCTGAGGCCACCACAGAGGAGACAGGTCTCGTCTCGCCTAGACACATGCACGGCTATTTGCCTGACAAGATGGAGTAGTAGTGTCAGGCTCCCTGGTGAGCAGACACAGTGATCTGTGGCTTGCCTTCGAGGTAATACCCAGGGCTGTCACATGTGCCAGTGTGTTAGTCTTTGAGCCTTGGGATGACAGTCAAGGCAGTGCAGGGCAGTAGGTTCATCTGCAGTGTACATGGTATCTGGGCGTCTTGGGGAGTGGTGGCCCAACCCCTGATGCTCCTCCCGATTTTCCTGCTGCGAGCACCTCCTCTTGGGATGGGAGGGAAGCCCCAGATAACGTTTTCTAAGGAGCAGGAAAAGGGACCATCATCTGGAGCTTAGCAGGGGCAAACTGGGCTCCTCTTGAGTCGCACCTGGTCCCTTGGCTTTTCTCTCGAGTTGAGACGCATGGGTTGGGGAACTTCTTGGGTCATATCAAGGGGGTGAACTTCCCTTTGAAGTCCAAGAGAGAAGGGGTGATTTCCCACGAGACGCCACATCAAATAAGGGCCTCATCCCGCTTGCAAGGGAGAAGCTTCTGGTGTTTCTCGAGTTGCGGAGGGGTTTCTCGAGTTACGACAGAGAGCCTATGGACGCACGCCTGTGGCCTCAGGAGAGGACAGTCTCCGTGCCAGTTGCCAGTCGCCTCTGGGAATTCCTCCCCAATGGTCTCAGGGTGCCCTGTTGTCGACTTTGCTGAGGCCAGTGCCTGAGCTTTCCTCGACCATCCTGACCTAGGTCTTGGGGTACCCCTGAGGCCTCCAGGCCTCGTCTACCCTGGAGTCGTGCACTGCCGCTTGCCTCTGCAGCTGCAGCAGCAGTGTAAGGCCCCCCGTCGAGTGGACACAGGGATCTGTGACTTGACATCGAGGTGCTACCCAGGGCTATCACTCGTGCCCTTATGTCAGGCTTCAAGCCTCGGCATGACAGTCAACACAGGGCAGGGCAGTCAGGATCACCTCGAGTGAACGAAGTGTTTGGGGGTCTTGAGGAATGGTGGCAAGACCCCTGATATCCTCCCGACTCTCCTGATGCCAGTGTCTCCTGGTGGGATGTGAGGGAAGCGCTGGGAACCCTTTGCCAACAAAGCAGGAAAGGAAACCTCATCTGGAGCTCAGCAGGGGAAAACAGGGCTCCATTTCATTCTTGGCGGGACCCTCGGTGTTCCTCTCGAGTGGGGACAGGTGGGGAAGGGAACTTCTTGGGTCATAGCAAGAAGGTGATCGACCCTTTTGAAATCCAAGAGAGAAGGGGTGATTTCCCCCAAGACGCCACTGCAGACAAGGTCCTTACCCCTCTTGCAGGGGAAAATCTTTTGGTTTATCTCAAGTTGTGGCGGGGTCCTCTCGAGTTACGACGGGGACACCAGGGACTCGCCCATGTCGCCTCAGGAGAGGCCAGTCTCCCTGCCAGTTTCCAGGCGCCTCTGGGGATTCCTCTCCATTCGTCTCAGAGTCTCTGTCTTCGAGTTGTGCTGAGGCCTGAGCCTCAGCTTTGCTCGACCGTCCTGTCCTAGGTCTTGGGGTACCCCTGAGGCCCCCACAGAGGAGTCAGGCCTCGTCTCGCCTGGACACGTCCATGGCTACTTGCCTGACCAGCTGTAGTAGCAATGTAAGGCTCCATGTCGAGTGAACACAAGGATCTGTGGCTTGCCTTCGAGGTCCAATGTGCTGTCACATGTGCCAGTGTATCAGGCGTCGAACCTCGGCGTGACAGTCAAGGCAGTGCAGGGTAGTCAGGTTCATCTACAGTGGACAAGGCATTTGGTGGTCTTGGGGAATGGTGGCCCAAAACCTGATGTTCCTCCCGACATTCCTGGTTCGAACGCCACCTCTTGGGATGCGAGGCAAGCCAGAGGAAACCTTTCCCCTATGGAGCAGGAATAGGGAGCATCATCTGGAACTTAGTAGGGGCAAACAGGGCTCCTCTTGAGTCGCAGCGAGTCCCTTTAGGTTCGTCTCACATTGAGAGGTAGGGGCGGGGAACTCCTTGTGTCACAGCCAGGGGGTGAAGGAGCCCTTCGAGGTCCAAGAGGGAAGGGGTGATTTCCTCTGAGATGCCACAGCGGATAAGGGGCCTCACCTCGCTTGCGAGGAGAAGCTTATGGTTTTTTCTGAGTTGTGGTGGGGTCTCCGAGTTACGACGGGGATCACATGGACCAGCCCCTGTGGCCAGTCTCCGTGCCAATTGCCATGCACCTTTGGATACTTCTCCCCAGTCATTGCAGGGTCCTCAGTCCTCATCTGGTGCTGAAACCAGTACCTGAGCTTTCCTCGCTCATGCTGACATAAATCTTAGGGTGCCTATGGAGCCCCCACAGGGGAGTCAGGCCTCGTCTCCCCTGGAGTCGTGCACTGCCCGTTGCCTCTGCAGCTGCAGCAGCAGTGTAAGGCCCCCGTCGAGTGGACACGGGGATCTGTGAATTGACCTCGAGGTACTAATTAGGGCTGTCACACGTGCCAGTGTGTCAGGCTTCGAGCCTCGGCGTGACAGTCGATGCATTGCAGGACAGTCAGGATCATCTGGAGTGAACGAGGTATTTGGGGGTCTTGGGGAATGGTAGCAAGACCCTGATGCTCCTCCCGTCTGTCCTGGTGCCAGTGTCTCTTGTTGGGTTGTGAGGGGGAGCACTGGGAACCCTTTCCCGACACAGCAGGAAAGGAAAACTCATCTGGAGTTCAGCAGGGGAAAACAGGGTTCCATTTCATGCTTCGCGGGACCCTCGGTGTTCCTGTCGACTGGGGACGAGTGGGGAAGGGAACTTCGTGGGTCACAGCAAGAAGGTGATCAACCCTTTTGAGGTCCAAGAGGGAAGGGTTGATTTCACCTGAGACGCTGCTGTGGACAAGGTCCTCAACCCGCTTGCAGGGGAGAATCATTTGGTTTTCTCAAGCGGTGGTGGGGTCCTCACGAGTTACGAAGGGGACGCCAAGGACTCGCCCCTGTGGCCTCAGGAGAGGCCAGTCTCCGTGCCAGTTGCCAGGCGCCTCTGGAGACTCCTCCCCAATCGTCTCAGAGTGCTCAGTCCTCTAACTATGCTGAGTCAGGAGCCTGAGCTTTCCACGCCCATCCTGACCTAGGTCTCGGTGATCCCATGGAGCCACCACAGGGGAGCCAGGCCTCGTCTCACCTGGAAATGTGCACTACCACATGCCTCCGCAGCTACAGCAGCAGCGTAAGGCTCCCCATCGAGTGGTCACAGGGATCTGTGACTTGACCTCGAGGTACTACCCAGGGCTGTAACACGTGCCAGTGTGTCAGACTTTGAGCCTCCGAGTGACTGTCAATGCAGTGCAGGACAGTCACGTTCATCTTGAGTGAATGAGGTATTTGGGAGTCTTTGGAATTGTGCTAAGACACCTGATGCTCCTCCCGACTGCCCTGGTGCCAATGTCTCCTGTTGGGAAGTGAGGGGAGCGCTGGGAAGCCTTTCCCGACAGAGCAGGAAAGGTACGCTCATCTGTAGCTCAGCAGTGGTTAACGGGACTCCTTTTCATTCTTGGCCGGACCCTCGGAGATCCTCTCGATTGGGGACGGTTGTGGCGGGGAACTTCATGGGTCACAGCCTCAAATGATCGAACCATTTGAGGTCCATGAGAGAAGGGGTGATTTCCCCTGTGACGCCAAAGTGGACAAGGTCCTCAACCCTCTTGCAGGGGAGAATCTTTTGGTTTTCATCGAGTTGCGGCAGGGTTTCTCGCCTCATGACGGGGACCACAGGAACTCTCCCCTGTGGCCTCAGGAGAGGCCAGTCTCCGTGCCAGTAGCCAGGTGCCTCTGGGGCTTACTCCCCATTCGTCTCAGGGTGCTCAGTCCTCGACTTGTGAAAAGGCAGGAGTCTGAGCTTTCCTGACCGTCTTGACCTAGGTCTTGGGGTACCTCTGAGGCCCCCACAGAGGAGACAGGCCTCGTCTCGCCTGGACACATGCACGGCTACTTGCCTGACCAGCTGCAGCAGCAGTGTCAGGGTCTATATGGAGCGGACACAGGGATCTGTGGCATTCCCTCGAGGTCCTAGCATGGGCTGTCACATGTGCCAGTGTGTGGGGCGTCGAGCCTTGGTGTGACAGTCAAAGAAGTGCAGGGCAGTCAGGTTCATCTGAAATGGACAAGGCATTTGGGGGTCTTGGTGAATGGTTGCCCAAACCCTGATCCTCCTCCCGACTTTCCTGGTGCGAGCACCTCCTTTGGGATGCGAGGGAAGACCCAGGAATCCTTTCCCTAAGGAGCAGGTAATGGAACCATCATCTGGAGCTTAGCAGGTTCAAATGAGGCTCCTCTTGATTCGAGCGGGTCACTTGGGGTGCCTCTCGAGTTGAAACGTGTGAGGCGGGCAACTTCTTGGGTCATAGCAAGGGGGTGAAGAAGCACTTCGAGATCCAAGAGGGAAGGGGTGATATCCCCTGAGATGCCGCAGCGGATAAGGGCCTCACCCCGCTTGCAAGGGAGAAACTTCTGGTTGTTCTGGAGTTGCAGTGTGGTTTCTCGAGATACGATGGGGAGCCCGTGGAGCCGCCCCTGTGGCATCAGGAAAGGCCAGTCTCCATGCCAGATTTCATGCGCCTTTGGGGATTCCTCCCCAGTCTTCGCCTGGTCCTCCGTCCTCGTCTGGTGCTAATCTGGAACCTGATTTTCCTCGCCCATGCTGACATAAATCTTGCGGCTCCCAATGGAGCTCCCACAGGGAATCAGGCCTCATCTCGCCTGGAGACGTGCACTGCCACTTGCCTCTGCAGCTGCAGCAGCAGTGTAAGGCTCCCCCGTCGAATGGACACAGGGATCTGTGACTTGGCCTCGAGGTACTACCCAGGGTTGTCACACGTGCCAGTGTGTCAGGCTTCAAGCCTCGGGGTGACAGTCGACACAGTGCAGGGCAGTCAGGTTCATCTGGAGTGAACAAGGTATTTGGGGGTCTTGGGAAATGGTGGCAAGACCCTGATGCTCCTCCCAACAGTCCTGGTTCGAGTGTCTCCTTTTGGTATGTGAGGGGAGCGCTGGGAACCCTTTCCCGACAGAGCAGGAAAGGGACCCTCATCTGGAGCTCAGAAGGGATATCAGGGCTCCTTTTCATTCATGGCAGGACCCTCGGTGCTTCCCTCGAGTGGGGATGGGGGCACAGGAAACTTCTTGGGTCACAGTAAGAAGGTGAACTACACTTTGTAGGTCCAAGAGCGGAGAGGTGCTTTCCCCCAAGACGCCACAACGGACAAGGTCCTCACCCCGCATGCAGGGGAGGATCTTTTGGTTTTTCTCAAGTTGTGGCTGGGTACTCTTGAATTACAACGGGTAACCCAGAGACTCGACCCTGTGCTCTCAGGATTGGATAGTCTCCGTGGCTATTGCCAGGCGTCTCTGGGGATTCTTCCCTAATCGTCTCAGTGCTCAGTCCTCGTCTTGTGCTGAGGCAGGAGCCTGAGCTTTCCTCGATCGTCCTGACCTAGGTCTTGGGGTACCCCTGAGGCCCCCCACAGAGGAGACAGGCCTCGTCTCGCCTGGACACGTGCATAGCTACTTGCCTGACCAGCTGCAGCAACAGTGTCAGGATCCATGTTGAAGGGACACAGGGTTCTCTGGCTTGACCTCCAGGTCCAATGTGCTGTCACACGTTCCAGTGTATCAGGGGTCGAGGATCACTGTTACAGTGAAGGCAGTGCAGGACAGTCAGGTTCATCTGCAGTGGGCAAGGCATTTGAGTGTCTTGGGGAATGATGGCCCAATCCCTGATGCTCCTCCAGACTTTCCTGGTGGGAGAACCTCCTATTGGGATGGGAGGGAAGACCCAGGAAACCTTTCCCTAAGGAGCAGGAAAAGGGACCATCATCCTTAGTTTTGAAGGGGCCCACGGGGCTCCTGTTGAGTCACAGCAGGCCCCTTGATGTCCCTCTCGAGTTGAAATGTGTGGGGCAGAGAACTTCTTGGGTCACAGCAACGGGGTGAAAAACCCTTCGAAAACCAATAGGGAAGGAGTGATTTCTCCTGAGATGGCACAGCAGATAAGGGCCTCAAGCCGCTTGCAAGGTAGAAGCTTGTGATTTTTCTCGAGTTGTGGCAGGGTTTCTAGAGTTACGACAGGGAGCCCATGGACACGTCCCTGTGGCCTCAGGAGAGGCCCGTCTCCGTGCCAGTTGCCAGGCGCCTCAGGGGATTCCTCCCCAATCGTCTCAGAGTGCTCAGTCCTCGACTTGTGCTGAGGCCGGAGACTGAGCTTTCCTCGACCGTCCTGACCTAGGTCTTGGGGTACCCCTGTGGCCCCCACTTAGGAGACAGGGCTCGTCTCGCCTGGACACCTTCACAGGTACATGTCTGACCAGCTGCCGCAGCAGTGTCAGGCTCCATGTCGAGCGGACACAGGGATCTGTGGCTTGCCCTCGAGGTCCTACTCAGGCTGTCACAGGTGACATTGGGTTGGGTGTCGAGCCTCGGGGTGACAGTCAAGACAATGCATGGCAGTCAGGTTCATCTGAAGTGGACAAAGCATTTGGGGGTCTTAAGGTATGGTGTCCCAACCCCTGATGCTCCACCCGACTTTCCTGGTGTGAGCACCTCCTCTTGAGATGTGAGGAAGCCCCAGGAAACCTGTCCCTAAGAAGCAGGAAAAGGGACAATCATCTGGAGCTTAGCAGGGTCAAACAGGGCTCTGTTGAGTTACAGCGGATCCCTTGGAGATCCTCTCGAGTTGAGATGGGTGGCGCGGGGAACTCCTTGGGTCACAGCAAGGGGGTCAAGGAGTCACTCAAGGTCCAAGAGGGCAGGGTTGATTTCCCCCGAGACACCACAGCGGATAAGGGCCTCATGCCTCGTACAAGGGAGAAGCTTCAGGTTTTTCTCCAGTTGCAATGAGGTTTCTCGAGTTAATACGGGAAGCCCATTTAGCCGTCCCTATGGCCTCAGGAGAGGCAGTCGCCGTGCCAGTTGCCAGAGCCTTTGGAGATTCCTCCCCAGTCATCGCTGGGTGCTCAGTCCTCGTTTAGTGCGGAAGCCGGTACCTAAGCTTTCCTTGCCCATGCTGACATAAGTCTAGGTGTTCCCATGGAGTCCCCACAGGGGAGTCAGACTTCGTCTCGCCTGGATACATACACTACCGTTTGCCTCTGCAGCTTCAGAAGCAGTGTAAGACTCCCCATCGAGTGGACACAGGGATCTGTGACTTGACCACGAGGTATTACCCAGGGCTGTCACACGTGCCCATGTGTCAGGCTTCAAGCCTCGGGGTGAAAGTCGACGCAGTGCAGGGCAGTCAGATCATCTGGATTGAACGAGGTATTTGGGGGCTTGCAGAATGGTGGCAAGAACACTGATGCTCCTCCCAACAGTCCTGGTGCGAGTGTCTCCTCTTGGGATGTGAGGGAAGCACTGGGAACCCTTTCCTGACAGAGCAGGAAATGGAAACTCATCTGTAACTCAGCATGGGATAACGAGGCTCCTTGTCATTCTTGGTGGGACCCTCAGTTTTCCCCTCGCGTGGGACGGGTGGGGCAGGGAACTTCTTGAGTTACAGCAAGAAGGTAAACGACCCTTTCGAGGTCCAAGAGAGAAGGGATGACTTCCCCCAGGACGCCACAGCGGACAAGGTCCTCACCCTGCTTGCAGGGGAGAATCTTTGGTTTTTCCCAATTTGTGGAGGAGTCCTCTCGAGTTACAACGTGACCCCAGGGATTTGCCACTGTGGCCTCAGGGAGGCCAGTCTCTGTGCCAGTAGCCAGGTGCCTCTAGGGATTCCTCCCCAATCATCTCAAGGTGCTCAGTCCTCGACTTGTGCTGAGGAAGGAGCCTGAGCTTTCCTCAACAGTCCTGACCTAGGTCTTGGGGGTACCACTGAGACCCCCACAGAGGAGACAAGCCTAGTCTTGCCAGGACACATGCACGGATACTTGCCTGACCAGCTGCAACAGCATATTCAGGCTCCATGTCGAGCGGACACAGGGATCTGTGGCTTGTACTCGAGGTACTACACAAGGCTGTCAGACGTGCCAGTGTGTCACACGACGAGCTTCGGGGTGATAGTCAAGGTACTGTAGGGCAGTCAGGTTCATCTGCAGTGGACAAAGCATTTGGGGGTCTTGGGGAATGGTGGACCAAACCCTGATGCTCCTCACGAATATCCTGGTGTGAACACCTCCTCTTGGGATGCGATGGAAGCCCCAGATTACGTTTCCCTAAGGAGGAGGAAAAGGGACCACCTTCTGGAGTTTAGCAGGGGCAAACGGTGCTCCTCTTCAGTCTCACCGGGTCCCTTGGGGTTCCTCTCCTGTTGAGACGGGTGGAGTGGGGATCTTCTTGAGTCATAGCAAGGGGGTGGAAGTTGCCCCTTGAGGTCCAAGAGGGAAGGGGTGATTTCCCACGAGACGCCACATCGGATAAAGGCCTCACCCCGCTTGCAATGGAGAAGATTTTGGTATTTCTTGAGTTGCAGCGGGGTTTCTCGAGTTACAACGGGTAGCCCATGGACACGCCCCTGTGGCCTCAGGAGAGGCCAGTCTCTGTGCCAGTTGCCATGCGCCTTTGGAGATTCATCCCCAGTCATCGCCAGGTTCTCATGCCTCGTCTGGTGCTGAAGCCGGTACCTGAGCTTTCCTCGCCCATGCTTACATAAACCTAGGGCTTCCCATGGAGTCCCCACATGGGAGTCAGGCCTCGTCTCACTGGAGACGTGCACTGCCGCTTGCCGCTGCAGCTGCAGCAGCAGTGTAAGACTCCTCGTCCGAGTGGACACAGGGTTCCGTTACTTGAACTCGAGGTACTACCCAGAGCTGTCACACGTGCCCGTGTGTCAGGCTTCGAGCCTCCGTGTGACAGTCGACACAGTGCAAGGCTGTAAGGTTCATCTGGAGTGAACCAGGTATTTGGTGGTCTTAAGGAATGTTGGCAAGACCCCTGATGCCCCGCCCAACTGTCCTGGTGCCAGTGTCTCCTGTTGGGATGTGAGGGGAGCGCTGGGAACCTTATCCCGACAGAGCAGGTAGGGGACCCTCATCTGGAGCTCAGGAGGGAATAACGGGGCTCCTTTCCATTCTTTGCAGGACCCGTGGTGTTCATCTCGAGTGCGGAAGGGTGGGGCGGGGAACTTCTTGGGTCACAGCGAGCAGGTGAATGACCCTTTTGAGGTCGAAGAGAAAAGAGGTGATTTTCCGTTAGATGCCACAGTGGAGAAGGTCCTCACCCCGGGCTTGCAGGGGAGAATCATTTGGATCTTCTCAAGTTGTTGCGGGGTCCTCCCCAGTAAAACAGGGACCACAGGGACTCGCCCCTGTGGCCTCATGTGAGGACAGTCTCCATGCCAGTTGCCAGTTTCCTCTGGGGATTCCTCCCCAATCATCTCAGTGTGCTCAGTCCTCGACTTGTGCTGAGGCCGGATCCTGAGCTTTCCTCGACCGTCCTGACCTAGGAATTGGGGTACCCCTGAGGCCCTCACAGAGGAGACCCACCTCGTCTCGCCTGGACACGTGCACGGCTACTTGCCTGACCAGCTACAGCAGCATAGTCAGGCTCCATGTCGAGCGGACACAGGGATCTGTGGCTTGACCTCGATGTCCAAATTGCTGTCACATGTGCCAGTGTGTCGGGAGTCGAGCCTCGCCATGACAGTCAAGGCAGTGCAGGGCAATCAGGTTCATCTGCAGTGGACAAGGCATTTGGGTGCCTTGGGGGAATTGTGGCCCAACCCCTGATGCTCCTCCCGACATTACTGGTGTGAGCACCTCCTTGTTGGATTCGATGGAAGCCCCAGATAACATTTCCCTAAAGAGCAGGAAAATGGACCATCATCTGGAGCTGAGCAGGGGCAAACGGGGCTTCTCTTGAGTCATACCGGGTCCCTTGCGGTTCCTCTCGAGTTGAAACGGATGGGGTGGGGATCTTCTTGGATCATAGCAAGGGGGTGAAGGAGCCCTTTGGGGTCAAAGAAGAAAGGGGTGATTTCCCACGAGACGCTGCAGCAGATAAGGGACTCACCACGCTTGCAATGGAGAAACTTCTGGATTTTCTCGACTTGCGGCGGGGTTTCTCGGATTACGACGGGGAGCCCATGGACCCGCCCCTGTGGCCCCAGGAGAGGCCAGTCTCTGTTCCAGTTAGCAGGCGCCTCTGGGAATTCCTCCCCAATCGTCTCAGGGTGCTCAGTCCTCGACTTGTACTGGTGCTGGTGCCTGAGCTTTCCTCGACCGTCCTGTCATATGTCTCCGGGTACCCTGAAGGCCCCACAGAGGAGAGAAGCCTCGTCTCGCCTGGACACGTGCATGGCTGCTTGCCTGAGCAGCTGCAGCAGTGACAGGTTCCATGTGGAGTGGACAGAGAGATCTGTGGCTTGCCCTCGAGGTAGTACCCAGGGCTGTCACATGTGCCAGTGCGTCGCGCATCGAACCTCGGGGTGACAGTCAAGGCAGTACAGGGCAGTCAGGTACATCTGAAGTGGACTAGGCGTTTGTTGGTCTTGGGGAACGTTATCTCAACGCCTGATGCTCCTCCTGACTTTCATGGTGCGAGCACCTCCTATTGGGATGAGAGGGAAGCCCCAGGAAAACTTTCCCTAAGGAGCAGAAAAAGGGACCCTCATCTGGAGCTCAGCAGGGGAAAACAGGGCTCCATTTCATTCTTACAGGGACCCTCGGTGTACCTCTCGAGTGCAGACGGGTGGGGAAGGGAACTTCTTGGGTCACAGCAAGAAGGTGAACGACCCTTTTGAGGTCCAAGAGAGAAGGGGTGATTTCCCCAGAGACAGCACTGCGGATAAGGTCCTCACCCCACTTGCAGGGGAGAATCTTTGGTTTTTCTCAAGTTGTGGTGGGGTCCTCTCGAGTTACGACAGGGACACCAGGTACTCACCCTTGTGGCCTCAGGAGAGGCCAGTCTCCGTGCCAGATCCTAGGCACGTCTGGGGACCCTCCACAATGGTCTCCTCGACTTGTGTTGAGGCCGGACCCTGAGCTTTCCTCGACAGCCCTGACCTAGGTCTTGGGGTACCACTGAGTCCCTCGAATACAAAATAGGCATTGTCTCGCCTGGACAGTTGCACGGCTACTTGCCTGACCAGCTGCAGCAGCAGTGTCAGGCTCCATGTCTAGCGGACACAGAGATCTGTGGCTAGCTTTCAGGTCCAAAGGGCTGTCACACGTGCCAGTGTGTCGGGTATCGAGCCTCAGGGTGACAGTCAAGGCAGTGTAGGGCAGTCAGGTTCATCTGCAGTGGACAAGGCATTTGGGGGTCTTGGGGAATGGTGGCCCAAACCCTGGTGCTCCTCCCGACTTTCCTGGTGCCAGCACCTCCACTTTGGATGCGAGGAAGCTCCAGGAATCCTTTCCCTAAGGAGTAAAAAAAAGGAACAACATCTGGAGCATAGCAAGGGAAAACAGGGCTCCTCTTGAGTTGCAGTGGTTTCTTGGAGTTCCTCTCGAGTTGAGACTGGTAGTGTGGAGAACTTCTTGGGTCATAGCAAGGGGTTAAGGAGCCCTAGGAGATCCAAGATGGTAGGGGTGATTTCTCCGGAAACGCCACAGTCGATAAGGGCCTCACCCCAATTGCAACGGAGATGCTTCAGGTTTTCACCAATTGGGGCAGGGTTTCTCCAGTTACGATGAGGAGTGCATTGATCCGCCCATGTGGCCTCAGTAGAGGGAAGTCTCTGTGCCAGTAGCCCTGCGCCTTTGGGGATTCCTCCCCAGTCATCATCGGGTCCTCAGTACTCGTCTGGTGCTGAAGTCAGTACCGGAGCTTTCCCCGCTCATGCTGACATAAAACTTGGGGTTCCTATGCAGCCCCCACAAGAGAGTCAGGCCTTGTCCCCCTGGAGACGTGGAAATGTCTCTTGCCTCCGCAGCTGTAGAAGCAGTGTAACGCTCCAAGGAGAGTGGACACAGGGATCTGTGACTTGAGATTGAGGTACTAACCAGGACTGTCACACGTGCAACTGTGTCAGGCTTGGAGCCTCATGGTGACAGTGGACGCAGTGCAGGGAAGTCAGGTTTATCTTGAGTGAACGAGGAATGTGGGGGTCTTGGGGAATGGTGGCAAGACCCTGATGCTCCTGCCGACTCTCCTGGTGCTAGTGTCCCCTGTTGGGATGTGAGGGGAGCACTGGGATCTCATTCCCCGACAGAGCAGGAAAGGGACCCTCATCTGGAGCTCAGCAGGGGATAATGGGGCTCCTTTTCATTCTTGGCGGGACCCTCAGTGTTCCTCTCGAGTGGAGACGAGTCGGGAAGGGAACTTCTTGGGTCACATCAAGAAAGTGAACGACCCTTTTAGGTCCAAGAGAGAAGGGGTGATTTCACCCAAGTCGCCACTGCGGACAATTTCCTCACCCCACTTGCAGGGGAGAATATTTAGGTTTTCCTCAAGTTGTGACGGGGTCCTATCGAGTTAAGACGGGGAGCCCAGGGACTCGCCCCTGGGGCCTCAGATGAGGACAGTCTCTGTGCCAGTTTCCAGGTGACTCTGGGAATTCCTCCCCAATCTTCTCAGTGCGCTAAGTTCTCGACTTCTGCTGAGGCTGGAGCCTGAGCTTTCCTCGACCGTCCTGACCCAGGACTTGGGGTACTCCTGAGGCCCCCACAGAGGAGACCCGCCTCATCTCGCCTAGTCACGTGCACAGCTTCTTGCCTGACCAGCTGCAGCAGCAGTGTCAGGTTCCATGTCGAGCAGACACAGGGATCTATGTCTAGACTTCGAGGTCCAAAGTGGTGTCACACGTGCCAGAGTGTTGGGCGTCGAGCCTCGGGGAGACAGTCAAGGCAGTGCAGGGCAGTCAGGATCATCTGCAGTGGACAAGGAATTTAGGAGTCTTGGGAAATGGTGGCCCAAACCCTGAGGCTCCTCTCGACTTTTCTGGTGTGAGAACCTCCTCTTGGGATGCGAGGGATGCCCCAGAAAACCTTTCCCTAAGGTGCAGGAAAAGGGACCGTCATCTGGAGTTTAGCAGGGGTAAACGGGGCTCCTCTTGAGTCCCAGCGGGTCCATTGGGGTTCCTCTTGCATGGGACGGTTGTGGTCGGGAACTCCTTGTGTCACAGCAAGGGAGTGAAGTAGCCCTTCAAAGTCCAAGAAGGAAGAGGTGATTTCACACAAGACGCCGCAGGGGATAAGGGCCTCACCTCGCTTGCAAGGGAGAAGCTTCTGGTTTTTCTCGAGTTGGGGCAGAGTTTCTCGAGTTATGACAGGTAGGCCATGGACCGCCCCTGTGGCCTCAGGAGAGGCCAGTCTCCGTGCCAGTTTCCATATGCCTTAATGGATTCCTCCCCAGTCATCGCCGGGTCCTCAGTCATCATCTGGTACTGAAGCCGGTACCTGAGCTTTCATCCCCCATGCTGACATAAATCTTGGGGTTCCCATGGTGCTCCCACAGGGTTGTCAGGCCTTGTCTCGCCTGGATATGTGCAGTTCGGCTTGCCTCTGCAGCTGCAGCAGCAGTGTAAGGATTCCCGTCGAGTGGACACAGGGATCTGTGACTTGACCTCGAGGTACTACCTAGTGCTGTCACACGTGCAGTGTGTCAGGCTACTAGCCTACGGGTGACAGTCGACGCAGTGCAGGGCTCTCAGGTTCATCTGGAGTGAACGAGGTGTTTGGGGTTTTGGGGAATGGTGGCAAGAATCCTGATGCTCCTCCTGACTGTCTTGTTGTGAGTGTCTCCTGTTGGTATGTAAGGAGAGCACTGGGAAACCTTTCCAGACAGAGCAGGACAGTGATCCTCGTCTGGAGCTCAGCAGGGGATAAGGGGACTCCTTTTCATTCTTGGCCAGACCCTCAGTGTTCCTCTCCAGTGGGGACGGGTGGGGCGGGGAACTTCCTGGGTCACAGCAAGAAGGTGAACGACCCTCTTGTGCTTTAAGAAAGAATGGGTGATTTCCCTCAAGATGTCACAGCGGACAAGGTACTCAACCCGCTTGCAGGGGAGAACATTTTGGCTTTTCTCAAGTTGTGGCGGGATCCTCTCGAGTTACGACGGGGACCCCAGGGACTCACCCCTGTGGCATCAAGAGAAGCCAGTCTCCGTACCAGTTGCCAGGCGCCTCTGGGGATTACTCCCCAATCATCTCGGTGCTCAGTCTTCGACTTTTGCTGAGGCCTGAGCCTGAGATTTCCTCGACCATCCTGACCTAGGTCTTGGGGTTCCCCTGAGGCTCCAACAGAGGAGACAGGCTTCGTCTCACCTGGACACGTGCATGGCTACTTGCCTGACCAGGTGCAGCAGCAGTGTCAGGCTCCATGTCGAGCGGACACAGGGATCTATGGCTTGCCCTCTAGGTCCAAAGTGCTGTCACACTTGCCAGTGTGTCGGGCGTTGAGCCTCGGGGTGACAGTCAAGCAGGGCAGGGCAGTCAGGTTCATCTGCAGTGGATAAGGCATTTGGGGGTCTTGGGGAATGGTGGCCCAAACCCTGATGCTCCCCCGACTTTCATGGTGCCAGAACCTCCACTTTGGATGCTAGGGAAGCCCCAGGAATCCTTTCCCTAAAGATTAAAAAAATGTAACAACATCTGGAGCTTAGCAGGTGCAAACGGGGCTCCTCTTGAGTTGCAGTGGTTTCTTGGGGTTCCTCTCGAGTTGAGACTGGTAGTGTGGGAACTTCTTGGGTCATAGCAAGGGGTTAAGGAGCCTAGGCGATCCAAGACAGAAGGAGTCATTTCTTCTGAGATGCTGCAGTGGATATGGCGCTCAACTCGCTTGCAAGGGAGAAGCTTATGGTTTTTTCCAGTTGTGGCGGGGTTTCTCGAGTTACGACGGGGAGTGCATGGACCCGCCCTTGTGGCCTCAGTAGAGGGCAGTCTCCGTGTCAGTTGCCATGCACCTTTGGGGATTCCTCCCCTGTCATCGCCGGGACCTCTGTCCTCGTCTGGTGCTGATCTGGTATCTGAGATATCCTCGCCCATGCTGACATAAATCTTGGGGTTCCAATGGAGCCCCCACAGATGAGTCAGGCCTCGTCTCGCCGGCAGACATGCACTGCCACTTGCCTCCGCAGCTGCAGCATCAGTGTATCGCTCCGACGCAAGTGGACACAGGGATCTGTGACTTGAGCTCGAGGTACTACCCAGGGCTGTCACATGTGTCACTGTTTCAGGCTTGGAGCCTCATGGTGACAGTCTACGCAGTGCAGGGAAGTCAGGTTCATCTGGAGTGAACGGGGTATTTGGGGGTCTTGGGGAATGGAGGCAAGACCCCTTATGCTCCTGCGACTCTCCTGGGGCGAGTGTCTCCTGTTGGGATGTGAAGGGAGCACTGGAATCCCGTTCCCGACAGAGCAGGAAAGGGACCCTCATCTGGAGCTGAGCAGGGGAATACGGGACTCCTTTTCTTTCTTGGCAGGACTCTCAGTGTTCCTCTCCAGTAGGGACGGGTGGGTCGGGAACTTCTTGGGTCACAGCAAGAAGGTGAACGACCCTATTGAGGTCCAAGAGAGAAGGGGTGATTTCCCCCAGACACCACAGCGGACAAGGTCCTCACCAAGCTTGCAGGGGGAGAATATTTAGGTTTTTCTCAAGTTGTGGCAGAGTCCTCTCGAGTTAAAATGGGGACCCAAGGGATTCACCCCTGTGGCCTCAGGAGAGGCCAGTCTCTGTGCCAGTATCCAGGCGCCTCTGGCCATTCCTCCTCAGTCGTCTCAGCGTGCTCAGTCCTCGACTTGTGCTGAGGTCGGAGCCTGAGCTTTCCTCAACACTCCTGACCTATGTCTTGGTGTACCCCTTAGGCCCCCACAGAGGAGACAGTCCTCGTTTCACCTGGACACATGCACGGCTACTTGCCTGACCAGCTGCAGCAGAAGTGTCAGGCTCCAGGTCGAGCGGACACAGGGATCTGTGACTTGACCACGAGGTATTACCCAGGGTTGTCACATGTGCCAGTGTGTCAGGCTTCGAGCCTCAGGGTGAAAGTCGACGCAGTGCAGGGAAGTCAGATTCATCTGGATTGAACGAGGTATTTGGGGGTCCTGCGGAATGGTGGCAAGAACACTGATGCTCCTCCCGACAGTCCTGGTGCGAGTGTCTGCTGTTGGGATGTGAGGGAAGTGCTGGGAACGCCTTCCCGACAGAGCAGGAAATGGAAACTCGTCTGGAACTCAGCATGGGATAATGGCGCTCCTTGTCATTCATGGCGGGAAACTCAGTTTTCCACTCGCGTGGGGACGGGTGGGGCTGGGAGCTTCTTCGGTCACAGCAAGAAAATGAGCGACCCTTTCCAGGTCCAACAGAGAAGAGGTGACTGACCCCGAGACGCCACAGCGAACAACGTCCTCACCCCGCTTGCAGGGGAGAATCTTTTGGTTTTTCTCAATTTGTGGCGGAGTTCTGTCGAGTTACAACGGGTCCACAGAGATTCACCCCTGTGGCCTCAGGAGAGGCAAGTCTCGGTGCCAGTAGCCAGGTGCCTCTGAGGATTCCTCCCCAATTGGCTCAGGGTGCTCAGTCCTCGAATTGTGCTGAGGCTGGAGCCTGAGCTTTCCTCAGTAGTCCTCACCTAACTCTTGGGGTACCCCTGAGGACCCCACAGAGGAGACAGGCCTGGTCTCCCCTGGACACATGCACGGCTACTTGCCTGACCCGCTGCAGCAGCAGTGTCAGGCATCATGTCGAGCGGAAACAGTGATCTGTGGCTTGCCCTCGAGGTACTACCCAAGGCTGTCAGACGTGCCAGTGTGTCACACGACGAGCCTGGGGGTGACAGTCAAGGCACTGCAGGGCAGTCAGATTCATCTGCAGTGGACAAGACATTTGGGGGTCTTGGGGAATGGTGGCCCAAACCCTGATGCTCCTCCTGAATTTCCTGGTACGAGAACCTCCTCTTGGGAAGCGAGGAAATCCCCAGGAAAACGTTCCCTAAGGACCAGGAAAAGGGACCTTCATTTGGAGCTTAGCAGGGGCAAACGGGGCTCCTCTTGAGTCGCAGCGGGTCTCTTGGGGTTCCTCCCAAGTTGAGATGTATAGGGTGGGCAACTTCTTGGGTCACAGCAAGGGAGTGAAGGAGCCCTTCCTAGTCCAAGAAGGAATTGGTGATTTCCCGTGAGATGCCGCAGCGGATAATCACCTCACCCTGCTTGCAAGGGAGAAGCTTCTGGTTTTTTTCGAGGTGGGGCGGGGTTTCTCGAGTTACGACGCGGATCCCATGGACCCGCCCCTGTGGCCTCAGGAGAGGCTAGTCTCTGTGCCAGTTGCCACGTGCCTTTGGGGATTCTTCCCTAGACATTGCCGGGTCCTCAGTCCTCGTCTGGTGCTGAAGCTGGTACCTGAGCTTTCCTAGCACATGCTGATATAAATCTTGGGGTACCCATGGAGCCCCCACAGGGGAGTCAGGCCTCGTCTCGCTTGGAGACTTGCACTGCTGATTGCCTACAAAGCTGCAACAGCAATGTATGGCTCCCCGTCGAGTGGACACAGGGATCTGTGACTTAAACCAGGGCTGTCACACGTGCCAGTGTGTCAGGCTTCGAGCCTCGGGGCAATAGTTGACGCAGTGCAGGGCAGTCAGGTTCATCTGGAGTGAACGAGGTATTTGGGGGTCTTGGAGAATGGTGGCAAGACACCTGATGCTCCTTTCAACTGTCCTGGTGCGAGCGTCTCCTGTTGGTATGTGACGGGAGCTCAGAGAACCCTTTCCCCACTGAGCAGGAAAGGGACTCTCATCTCGAGCTCAGAAGTGGATAACGGGGCTCCTTTTCATTCTTCGCGGGACACACGGTGTTTCTCTCCAGTTGGGACGGGTGAGGCGTTGAACTTCTTGGGTCACAGCAAGAAGGTGAATGACTTTTTCTTCTTTTAGAGAGAATGAGTGATTTCCCCCAAGATGCCACAGCGGACAAGGTCCTCACCCCGCTTGGAGGGAGAATCTTTTAGTTTTTCTCAAGTTGTGGTGGGGCCCTCTCGAGTTCTGACGGGGACCCCAAGGACTCGCTGCTGTGCATTCAGGAGAGTCCAGTCTCTGTGCCAGTTGCCAGGCGCCTCTGGGGATTACTCTCCAGTCGTCTCGGTGCTCAGGCTTCGAATTTTGCTGAGGCCTCAACGTGAGGTTTCCTCGACCGTCCTGACTTAGGTCCTGGGGTTCCCCTGAGGCCCACACAGAGGAGACAGGCCTCGTCTCGCCTGGACAGGTGCACGGCTACTTGCATGACCAGCTGCAGCAGCAGTGTCAGGTTCCATGTCGAGCGGACAGAGGGATCTGTGGCTTGCCCTCGACGTCCAAAGTGCTGTCACACGTGCCAGGGTGTCGGACATCGAGCCTCGAGGTGTCAGTCAAGAAAGTGCGGGGCAGGGAAGTTCATCTGCATTGTTCAAGGCATTTGGGGTTCTTGGGGAATGGTGGCCTAACCCCTGATTCTCCTCTCGACTTTCCTGTTTAGAGCACCTCCTCTTGGGATGCGAGGGAAGCCCCAGGGAACTTTTTCCTAAGGGGCAGGAAAGGGACAATCATCTGGAGCTTAGTAGGGGCAAACGGGGATCTGTTGAGTCGCAGCGGATCCCTTGAGTTTCCTCTCGAGATGAGACGTGTGGGCGGGAAAGTTCCTGGGTCACAGCAAGGGCTTGAAGGAGCTCTTCGAGGTCCAAGAGGGAAGGAGTGATTTCCCCAGAGACGCCGCAGTGGATAAGGAGCTCAACCCGCTTGCAAGGGAGAAGCTTCTGGTTTTTCTCAAGTTGCGCTGGGGTTTCTCGAGTTACGACGGTGAGCCCATGGACCCACCCCTGTGACCTCAGGAGAGGCCAGTCTCCGTGCCAGCTGCCATGCGCCTTTGGGGATTCCTCCCTAGTCATCGCCGAGTCCTCCATCCTGTTCTGGTGCTACAGCTGGTACTTGAGGTTTCCTCGCCCATGCTGACATAAATCTTGGGGTTCCCATGGAGCCCTCACAGGATAGTCAGGCCTCATCTCTCCTGGAGACGTACACTCGCGATTGCCTCTGCAGATGCAACAGCCGTGTATGGCTCCCCGTCGAGTGGACACAAGGATCTGTGACTTGACCTCGAGGTACTACCCAGGGCTGTCACACGTGCCAGTGTGTCAGGATTGGAGCCTCGGGGTGACATTCGACGAAGTGCAGGGCATTCAGGTTCACCTGATGTGAACAAGGTATTTGGGGATCTTGGGGAATGGTGGCAAGACCCCTGATGCTCCTCCAGACTGTCCTGGTGCGAGTGTCTCTTCTTGGTATGTGACGGGAACGCTGGGAATCCTTTCCCAACAGAGCAGGAAATGGACCCACATCTGGATGTCAGCAGGGGATTACGGGGCTCCTTTTCATTCTTGGCGGGACAGTCGGTATTCCTCTCCAGTGGGGACCGGTGGGGCAGGGAACATCTTGAGTCACAGCAAGAAGGTGAACTACCCTTTTGTGCTTTAAGAGAGAAGGGTTGATTTCCCCCAAGACGCCAGAGCGGACAAGGTCCTCACCGTGCTTGCAGGGGAGAATATTTTGGTTTTTCTCAAATTGTAGTGGAGTCCTCTCGAGTTATGAAGGGGACCCCAGGGACAAGCCCCTGTTGCTCAGGAGAGGCCAGTCTCCATGCCAGATGCCAGTCGCCACTGGGGATTCCTCGCCAATGGTCTCGGTGCTCAGTCCTCGACTTGTGCTGAGGCTGGAGCCTGAGCTTTCCTCCACCGTCCTGGCGTAGGTCTTGGGGTACCCCTAAGGCCCCCACAGAGGAGACAGACCATGTCTCACCTTTACAGGTGCACGGCTACTTGCCTGACCAGGTGCAAGAGCAGAGTCAGGCTCCATGTTGAGCAGACACAGGGATCTGTGGCTTGCCCTCGACGTCCAAAGTGCTGTCACACGTGCCAGTGTGTGGGGTGTCGTGCCTAGGGGTGACAGTCAAGGAAGTGCATGGCAGTCAGATTCACCTGAATTGGACAAGGCATTTGGGGTTCTCGGGGATTGGTGGCCAAATCCCTGATGCTCCTCCCGACTTTTCTGGTGAGATCACCTCCTCTTGAGATGCAAGGGAAGCCCCAGAAAACCTTTCCCTAAGGAGCAGGTAAAGGGACCATCATCTGGAGCTGAGCAGTGGCAAACGGGGCTTCTTTTGAGTCGCAACGGGTCCCAAGGGGTTCCTCTGGAGTTGAGACAGGTGGGGTGGGGAACTTCTTGGGTCTCAGCAAGGGACTGAAGCAGCCCTTCGAGGTCCAAGAGGTTAGGGGTGATTTTCCCCGAGACGTCGCAATGCATAAGGGCCTCACCCCGCTTGCAAGGGAGAAGCTTCTAGTTTTTCTCTAGTTGGGGCAGAGTTTCTGGAGATACGACGGCGAGCCCATGGACTCTCCACTGTGGCCTCAGGATAGGCCAGTCTCGTGCCAGTTGCCATACGCCTTTGGGGATGCTTCCCCAGTCATTGCCGTGTCGTCTGTCTTCATCTGGTGCTGATCTGGTACCTGAGCTTTCCTACCCATACTGACATAAATCTTGAGGTTCCCATGGAACCCCAACAGGGAGTCAGGCCTCGTCTCGCCTGGAGAAGTGGCCTGCAAGTTGCCTCAGCAGCTGCAGCAGCAGTGTAAGTCTCACCGTCGAGTGGACACAGGGATCTGTGACTTGGCCTCGAGATACTACCCAGGGATGTCACAGGTGCCCGTGTGTCAGGCTTCGAACCTCGGGGTGACAGTTGACGCATTGCAGGGCAGTCAGGTTCATTTGGAGTCAAGGAGGTATTTGGGAGTCTGGGGGAATGGTGGCAAGACCCCTGATGGTCCTCCAGACAGTCCTGGTGCGAGTGTCTCCTGTTGGGATGTGAGGGGAGCACTGGGAATTCTTTCCCGACAGAGCAGGAAAGGGACCCTAAACTGGAGCTCAACAGGGGATACTGGGGTTCCATTTCATTCTAGGCGGGACCCTCAGTGTCCCTTTCGAGGTGAATGGGTGGGGAAGGGAACTTCCTGGTTCACATCAAGAAGGTGAACGACCCTTTTGAGGTCCAAGTGCTAAGGGGTGATTTCCACCGAGATGCCACTGCGGACAAGGTCCTCACCACTTGCTGGGGAAAATATTTTGGTTTTTCTCAAGTTGTGGCGGGTTCCTCTCGTGTTACTATGGGGACCCCAGGGACTCGACCCTGTGGCATCAGGAGAGGCCAGTCTCCGTGCTAGTTGCCAGGCGCCTCTGGGGATTCTTCATAATCGTCTCAGGGTCCTCAGTCCTGAACTCGTGCTGAGGCCGGTGCTTGAGCTTTCCTCGACCGGCCTGACCTAAGTCTTGGGGGTACCACTGTTGCCCACACAGAGGAGAAAGGCCTCGTCTCGCATGGACAGGTGCAGGGCTACTTGCATGACCAGCTGCAGCAGCAGTGTCAGGCTCCATGTCGAGCGGACACAGGGACATGTGGCTTGCCCTCGACATCCAAAGTGCTGTCACACGTGCGACTTTCGGTCGTCAAGCCTCCGGGTGACAATCAAGGCAGTGCAGGGCAGTCAGTTTCATCTGCAGTGGACAAGGCCTTTGGGGGTCTTGGGAAATGGTGGCCTAAACCCTGATGCTCCTCCAGACTTTCTTGGTGCCAGCACCTCCACTTTGGATGCGAGGGAAGCCCCAGGAATCCTTTCCCTAAGGAGTAAAAAAGGAACAACATCTGGAGCTAAGCAGGGCAAACGGGTCTTCACTCGAGTTGCAGCGGTTCCCTTGGGGTTCCTCTCGTGTAGACCTGTGGGGCGGGGAACTTCATGGTTCAAAGCAAGGTTCTGAAGGAGCCCTTCGAGGTCCAAGTGGGAAGGGGTGATTTCCCCCGAGACGCTGGAGCCGATAAGGGCCTCACCCCCGCTGGCATAGGAGAAGCTTCTGGTTTTTCTCTAGTTGCGGCGCGGTTTCTCAAGTTATGACGGGGAGCCCATGGACCCGCCCCTGTGGCCTCGGAAGAGGCCAGTCTCCCTGCCAGTTGCCATTCGCCTTTCGGGTTTCTTCCCCAGTCATCGGCAGGTACTCAGTCCTCGTCTGGTGCTGAAGCCGGTACCGGACCTTACCTCGCCCGTGCTGACATAAATCTTGGGGTTCCCATGATGCTACCACAGGGGTGTCAGGCCTTGTCTCGCCTGGAGATGTGCAGTTCCGCTTGCCTCTACAGCTGCAGCAGCAGTGTAAGGCTCCCCGTCGAGTGGACACAGGGATCTGTGACTTGACCTCGAGGTACTACCCAGGGCTGTCACACGTGCCAGTGTGTCAGGCTTTGAGCCTACGGGTGACAGTAGACGCAGTGCAGGGCTGTCAGGTTCATCTGCAGTGAATGAGGTGTTTGGGGGTCTTGAGGAATGGTGGCAAGACCCCTGATGCTCCTCCCGACTGTCCTGGTGTGAGTGTCTCCTGTTGGTATGTGAGGAGAGCGCTGGGAACCCTTTCCAAACAGAGCAGGACAGAGATCCTCATCTGGATCTCAGCAGGGGATAATGGGACTCATTTTCATTCTTTGCCAGACCCTCGGCGTTCCTCTCCAGTGGGGACGGGTGGGGTAGGGATCTTCTTGGGTCACAGCAAGAAGGTGAAAGACCCTTTGAGGTCCAAGAGAGAAGGGGTGATTTCCCCCGTGTTGCCTTAGCGGACAAGGTTTTCAACCATCTTGCAGTGGATAATTTTTGGTTTTGTCGAGTTGCGACGGGGTTTATCGAGTTACGACGGAGACCCCAGGGACTCACACCTGTGGCCTCAGGAGAGGCCAGTCTCCGTGCCAGTTGCCAGGAGCCTCTGGGGATTACTCCCCAATCGTCTCAGAGTGCTCAGTCCTCACCTTGTGCTGACGCCGGAGCCTGAGCTTTCCTCGTCCATCCTGACCTAGGTCTTGGGGTACCCCTGTGGCCCCCACAAGGAGACAGGCCTCGTCTCGCCTGGACACGTGCACAGCTACTTGCATGACCAGCTGCAGCAGCACTGTCAGGCTCCATGTCGAGGGGACACTGGGATCTGTGGCTTGCCCTCGACGTCCAAAGTGCTGTCACACGTGTGAGTGTGTTGGGCGTCGAGCCTTGTTTTGACAGTCAAGGCAGTGCAGGGCAGTCAGGTTTACATGCAGTGGACAAAGCCTTTGGGGGTCTTGGGGAATGGTGGCCCAAACCCTGATGCCCCTCCCGACTTTCCTGGTGCCAGCACCTCCACTTTGGTTGTGAGGGAAGCCCCAGGAATCCTTTCCCTAAGGAGTAAAAAGGAACAACATCTGGAGCTAAGCAGGGGCAAACGGGTCTTCACTCGAGTTGCAGCGGTTCCCTTGGGGTTCCTCTCGTGTAGACCTGTGGGGCGGGGAACTTCATGGTTCAAAGCAAGGTTCTGAAGGAGCCCTTCGAGGTCCAAGTGGGAAGGGGTGATTTCCCCGAGACGCTGGAGCCGATAAGGGCCTCACCCCGCTGGCATAGGAGAAGCTTCTGGTTTTTCTCTAGTTGCGGCGCGGTTTCTCAAGTTATGACGGGGAGCCCATGGACCCGCCCCTGTGGCCTCGGAAGAGGCCAGTCTCCCTGCCAGTTGCCATTCGCCTTTCGGGTTTCTTCCCCAGTCATCGGCAGGTACTCAGTCCTCGTCTGGTGCTGAAGCCGGTACCGGACCTTACCTCGCCCGTGCTGACATAAATCTTGGGGTTCCCATGATGCTACCACAGGGGTGTCAGGCCTTGTCTCGCCTGGAGATGTGCAGTTCCGCTTGCCTCTACAGCTGCAGCAGCAGTGTAAGGCTCCCCGTCGAGTGGACACAGGGATCTGTGACTTGACCTCGAGGTACTACCCAGGGCTGTCACACGTGCCAGTGTGTCAGGCTTTGAGCCTACGGGTGACAGTAGACGCAGTGCAGGGCTGTCAGGTTCATCTGCAGTGAATGAGGTGTTTGGGGGTCTTGAGGAATGGTGGCAAGACCCCTGATGCTCCTCCCGACTGTCCTGGTGTGAGTGTCTCCTGTTGGTATGTGAGGAGAGCGCTGGGAACCCTTTCCAAACAGAGCAGGACAGAGATCCTCATCTGGATCTCAGCAGGGGATAATGGGACTCATTTTCATTCTTTGCCAGACCCTCGGCGTTCCTCTCCAGTGGGGACGGGTGGGGTAGGGATCTTCTTGGGTCACAGCAAGAAGGTGAAAGACCCTTTTGAGGTCCAAGAGAGAAGGGGTGATTTCCCCGTGTTGCCTTAGCGGACAAGGTTTTCAACCATCTTGCAGTGGATAATTTTTTGGTTTTTGTCGAGTTGCGACGGGGTTTATCGAGTTACGACGGAGACCCCAGGGACTCACACCTGTGGCCTCAGGAGAGGCCAGTCTCCGTGCCAGTTGCCAGGAGCCTCTGGGGATTACTCCCCAATCGTCTCAGGGTGCTCAGTCCTCACCTTGTGCTGACGCCGGAGCCTGAGCTTTCCTCGTCCATCCTGACCTAGGTCTTGGGGGTACCCCTGTGGCCCCCACAAGGAGACAGGCCTCGTCTCGCCTGGACACGTGCACAGCTACTTGCATGACCAGCTGCAGCAGCACTGTCAGGCTCCATGTCGAGGGGACACTGGGATCTGTGGCTTGCCCTCGACGTCCAAAGTGCTGTCACACGTGTGAGTGTGTTGGGCGTCGAGCCTTGTTTTGACAGTCAAGGCAGTGCAGGGCAGTCAGGTTTACATGCAGTGGACAAAGCCTTTGGGGGTCTTGGGGAATGGTGGCCCAAACCCTGATGCCCCTCCCGACTTTCCTGGTGCCAGCACCTCCACTTTGGTTGTGAGGAAGCCCCAGGAATCCTTTTCCTAAGGAGTAAAAAGGAACAACATCTGGAGCTAAGCAGGGGTAAATGGGGCTTCACTTGAGTTGCAGCGGTTCCTTGGGGTTCCTCTCTCGTGAAGACATGTGGGCGGGGAACTTCATTGTTCACAGCAAGGTGCTGAAGGAGCCCTTCGAGGTCCAAGTGGGATGGAGTGATTTCTCCCGAGACGCTGTAGCCGATATGGGCCTCACCCCGCTGGCATAGGAGAAGCTTCTGGTTTTCTCAAGTTGCGGCGGGGTTTCTCCGATTTACGACAGGGAGCCCATGGACCCGCCCCTGTGGCATCAGGAGAGGGCAGTCTCCGTGCCAGTTGTCATGAGCCTTTGGGGATCCCTCCCCAGTCCTCGCTGGGTCGTCCGTCCTCGGCTGGTGCTGATCTGTTACCTGAGCTTTCCTACCCATGCTGACATAATTCTTGAGGTTCCCATGGAACCCCCACAGGGGAGTCAGCCCTGCCGGTTGCTTCCGCAGCTGCAGCAGCAGTGTAATTCTCGACGTCGAGTGGACACAGGGATCTGTGACTTGGCCTCGAGGTACTACCCAGGGCTGTCACACATGCCAGTGTGTCAGGCTTTGAGCCTCGGTGTGACAGTTGACACAGTGCAGGGCAGTCATGTTCATCTGGAGTAAACGAGGTATTTGGGGGTCTTGGGGAACGGTGGCAAGACCCCTGATGCTCCTCCGGACAGTCCTGGAGCGAGTGTCTCCTGTTGGGATGTGAGGGGTGCCCTGGAAATCCTTTACCGATAGAGCGGGAAAGGGACCCTCATCTGGAGCTTAGCAGGGGATACCGGGGCTCCATTTCATTCTGGCGGGACCCTCTGTGTTCCTCTCGAGTGGTGGCGGTTGGTCTGAGGAACATCTTGGGCCACAGCGAGCAGGTGAGCGATCCTTTTGAGGTCAAAGAGAGATGTGATTTCCCCTGAGACGCCAGAGCGGACAAGGTCCTCACCCCACTTGCAGGGGAAAATCTTTGGTGTTTCTCAAGTTGTGGCAGGGTCCTCTCAAGTTACAATGGGGAACCCAGGCTCTCCCCCTGTGGCCTCAGGAGAAGACAGTCTCAGTGCTAGTTGCAAGGCGCCTCAGGGGATTCCTCCCCAATCATCTCAGGGTGCTCAATCCTCGACCTGAGCTGAGGCAGGAGCCTGAGCTTTCCTCGACCGACCTAACCTAGGCCTTAAGGTACCCCTGTGGCCCCCACTTAGGAGACAGGCCTCATCTCGCCAGGACACGTGCACAGGAACTTGCCTGCCCAGCTGCAGAAGCAGTGACATGCTCCATATCAAGTGGACACAGGGATCCGTGGCTTGCCCTCGAGGTCCAAAGTGCTGTCCCACGTGACAGTGTGTCGGGCATTGAGCCTCAGGTTGACAGTCAAGGCAGTGCAGGATAGTCAGGTTCATCTGCAGTGGACAAGGCATTTGGGGGACTTGAGGAAAGGTAGCCCAAACCCTGATGCTCCTCTCGACTTTCCTGGTGCTATAAGCTCCTCTTGGGATGCGAGGGAAGACCCAGGAAACCTTTCCCTAAGGAGCAGTGAAAGGGACCATAATCTGGAGCTTGGCAGGTGCAAATGGGGCTCCTCTTGAGTCGCAGCCGGTCCCTTTGCTTTCCTCTCGAGTAGAGACGGGTGGGACGGGCAACTTCTTGGGTCACAGCAAGGGGGTGAAAGAGCCTTCAAAGTCCCATAGGGAAGGGGTGATTTCCGCCGTGACACCTCAGCAGATAAAGGCCTCACCCCGCTTGCAAGGAGAAGCTTCTAGATTTTCTCGAGTTGGGATGGGGATTCTCAAGTTATGACTGGGAGCCCATGGACCCGCCCCTGTGGGCTCAGGAAAGGCCAGTCTCCGTGCCAGTTGCCATGTGCATTTGAGGATTCCTCCCCAGTCCTCGCCAGATCATCCATCCTCGTCTGGTACTGATCTGGTACCTGAGTTTTCCTCGCCCATGCTGACATAAATCTTGGGGTTCCCATGGAACCCCCACAGGTCAGTCAGGCCTCATCTATCCTGGAGACGTGCCCTGCCAGTTGCCTCCCCAGCTGCAACAGCAGTGTATGTCTCCCCGTCGAGTGGATACAGGGATCTGTTACTTGGCCTCGTGGTACTACTCACGGTTTTCACATGAACCAGTGTGTCAGGCTTCAAGCCTCCCGGTGACAGTTGACGCAGTGCAGGGCAGTCAGTTTCATCTGGAGTGAACGCGGCATCGGGGGTCTTGGGGCATGGTGCCAAGACCCCTGATGCTCCTCCCGACTGTCCTGGTGCGAGTGTCTCCTGTTGGGATGTGATGGGAGAGCTGGGAAGCCTTTCCTGACAGAGCCGGAAAGGGACCCTCATCTGGAACTCAACCTGGGATAACGGGGCTCATTTTCATTCTAGGCGGGACCCTCGGTGATCCTCTCGACTGGGGACAGGTGGGGCGGGGAACTTCTTGGGTCACCCCAAGAAGGTGAACGACCCTTTTGAGGTCCAAGAGAGAAGAGGTGATTTCCCTGAGACGCCATAGCGAACAAGGTCCTCATCCGCTTGCAGGGGAGAACCATTTGGTTTTTCTCAAGTTGTAGCGGGGTCTTCTCCCGAGTTTTGACGGGGGACGACAGGGACTCGTCCCTGTGGCTTCAGGAGAGGCCAGTCTCTGTGCCAGTT
Source organism: Nanger dama (assembly GCA_917880005.1). NCBI lineage: Eukaryota > Metazoa > Chordata > Mammalia > Artiodactyla > Bovidae > Nanger > Nanger dama. Next base: position 182,289 of record CAKJTW010000044.1, on the reverse strand, counting down.
GACAGGCACCTCTGGGGATTCCTCTCCAATCGTTTCAGGGTGCTCAGTCCTCGAATTGCAGAGGCTGGAGACTGAGCATTCCTCAGCCGTCCTGACGTAGGTCTTGGGGTACACCTGAGGCCCAAACAGAGGAAACAGGACTCGTCTCGCCTGCACAGGTGCACAGCTACTTGCCTGGCAAGCTGCAGCAGCAGTGTCAGGCTCCATGTCGAGCGGACACAGGGATCTGTGGGTTGCCCTCGAGGTCCAATGTGCTGCCACACATGCTAGTGTGCGGGAGTTGGGTCTCGAGGTGACAGTAGACACAGTGCAGGGCAGTCATGTTCATCTTGAGTGAACGAGTTATTTGGCGGTCTTTGGAATTGTGGCAAGACCCCTGATGCTCCTCCCGACTCTCCTGAAGCGAGTGTCTCCTGTTGGGATGTTAGGGGAGCACTGCGAACCCTTTCCCGACAGAGTAGGAAATGGACCCTCATCTGGAGCTCAGCAGTGGATAACTGGGCTCAATTTCATTCTTGGCGGGACCCTCGGTGTTTCGAGTGGGGACAGGTGAAGTGCTAAACTTCTTGCGTCACAGCAAGAAGGTGAACGACCCTTTTGAGGTCCAAGAGAGAAGGGGAGATTTTCCCTGAGACGCCCCATCGGACAAGGTCCTCAACTCAGTTGCAGGGGAGAATGTTTGATTTTTCCCAAGTTGTGGCGGGGTCCTCTCCGAGTTTCGACGGGGATCACAGGGACAAGCCTCTGTGGCATCAGGAGAGGCCAATCTCAGTTCCAGTTGACAGGCTCCTCTGAGGATTCCTCCCCAATCATCTCAGAATGCTCAGACCTCGACTTGTGCAGAGGCTGGAACCTGAGCATTCTTCAACCGTCCTGACCTAGGTCTTGGGGTACACATGTGGGCCCCACAGAGGAATCAGGACTCGTCTCGCCTGGACACGTCCACGGCTACTTGCTGACCAGCTGCAGCAGCAGTGTCAGGCTCCATGTCGAGCGGACACAGGGATCTGTGGCTTGCCCTTGAGGTCCAAATTTCTGTCACACGTGACAGTGTGTCGTGCGTCGAGCCTCGGGGTGACAGTCACGGCAGTGCAGGGCAGTCATGTTCATCTGCAGTGGACAAGGCATTTGGGGGTCTTGGGGAATGGTGTTCCAAACCCTGATGCTCCTCCCGACTTTCCTGGTGCGAGCACCTTCTCTTGGGATGCGAGGAAGCCCCAGGAAACCTTTCCCTAAGGAGGAGGTAAAGGGACAATCATCTGGAGCTTAGCAGGGACAAATGGGGCTCTGTTGAGTTGCAGCGGATCCCTTGGGGTTCCTCTCGAGTTGAGACAGGTGGGGCAGGGAACTACGTGGGTCACAGCAAGGGGGTTAAGGAACCCTTCGAGTTCCAAGAGGGAAACGGTGATTTCCTCTGAGACGCCTCACTCCGCATGCAAGGGAGAAGCTTCTGGTTTTTCTCGAGTTGTGGCGGGGTTACTCGTGTTACGACGGGGAGCCCATTTAGCCACCCCTGTGGCCTCAGGAGAGGCCAGTCTCCGTGCCAGTTGCCATGCGCCTTTAGGGATTCCTCCCCAGTCATCGCCGGGTCCTCAATCCTCATCTGGTGCTGAAGCCTATACCTGAGCCTTCCTTGCCTATGCTGACATAAATCTAGGGGTTCCCATCAGGTCCCCAAAGTGGATTCAGGCCTTGTCTCGCCAGGAGAGGTGCATTGCCGCTTGCCTCCGCAGCTAAAGCAGCAGTGTAAGACTCCTCGTCAAGTGGACACAGGGTTCTGTGACTTGAAAAGGAGGTACTAGCCAGAGCTGTTACAGGTGCCCGTGTTCAGGCTTCGAGTCTCGGGTGTCAGTCGACGCAGTGCATGGCAGTCAGGTTCATCTGGAGTGAACCAGGTATTTGGGGGTCTTAGGGAATGGTGGCAAGACCCTGATCTCCGCCCGACTGTCTTGTTGCCAGTGTCTCCTATTGGGATGTGAGGGGAGCGCTGGGGAAAACTATCCTGACAGAGCAGGAAAGGGACCCTCATCTGGAGCTCAGCAGGGGATAACGAGGCTCCTTTTCATTCTTTGCAGGACCCATGGTGTTCCTCTCGAGTGGCGAAGGGTGGGGCGGGGAACTTCTTGGTCAGAGCGAGCAGGTTAATGTCCCTTTAGAGGTCGATGAGAAGGGGTGATGTCCCCCGAGAAGCCACAGCAGACAAGGTCCTCACCCCGCTAGCAGGGGAGAACATTTTGCTTTTCCTCAAGTTGTGGTGGGGTCCTCTCCGAGTTACAACAGGGACCCCAGGGACTCGCCCCTGTGGCCTCAGGAGAGGCCAGTCTCCGGGCCAGTTAACAGACGCCTTTGGGGATTCCCCCTAGTCCTTTCAGAGTGCTCAGTCCTGGACTTGTGCTGAGGCCTGAGCCTCAGCTTTGCTCGACCGTCCTGACCTAAGTCTTGGGTTACCACTGAGGCCTGCACAGAGGAGTCTGTCCACGTCTCGCCTGGACACGTCCATGGCTACTTGCCTGACCAGCTGCAGCAGCAGTGTCAGGCTCCATGTCAAGCGGACACAGTTATCTGTGGCTTGCCCTCGAGGTCCAATGTGCTGTCACACGTGCCAGTGTGTAGGGCGTCGAGCCTCTGGGTGACAGTCACGGCAGTTCAGGGAAGTCAGGTTCAGCTGCAGTGGACAAGGCATTTCGGGGTCTTGGGAAAAGGTCGCCCAAACTGTGATGCTCCTCCGGACTTTCCTGATGTGAGCACCTCCTCTTGGGGTGCGAGGAAAACCCCAGATAACATTTCCTAAGAAGCAGGAAAAGGGACCATCATCTGGAGCTTAGCAGGGGCAAACTGTGCTCCTCTTGAGTCGCAGTGGGTCCCTTGGAGTTCCTCTAGTGTTGAGACGGATGAGGTAGGGAACTTCTTGGGTCATAGCAAGTGGGAGAAGGAGTCTTTTGAGGTCCAAGGGGAAGGGGTGATTTACCACGAGATACTGCATCGGATAAGGGCCTCAGTCTGTTTACAAGGAGAAGCTTCTGGTGTTTCTCGCGTTGGGGCGGGGTTTCTTTAGTTATGACTGGGAGCCCATGGACGCGACCCTGTGGCCTCAGGAGAGGACAGTCTCCGTGCCAGTTGACAGTCGCCTCAGAGGATTCCTCCCCAATCGTCTCAGGGTGCTCTGTTCTCGACTTGTGCTGAGGCCAGTGCCTGAGCTCTCCTCGACCGTCCTGACCTAGGACTTGGGGTACCCCTGAGGCCCCCCACAGAGGGAGATATTCCTCGTCTCGCCTTGACACCTGCATGGCTACTTGCCTGACCAGCCGCAGAAGCAGTGACAGGCTCCATGTCGAGTCGACACAGGGATCTGTGGCTTGCCCTCAGGGTCCTACTCAGGGCTGTCACACGTGCCATTGGGTCGGCGTCGCGAGCCTCGGTGTGACAGTCAAGACAGTGCATGGCAGTCAGGTTCATCTGAAGTGGACAAAGCATTTGGGGGTCCCTAAGGTATGGAGGCCCAACACCTGATGCTCCTCCCGACTATCCTGATGCTAGCAACTCCTCTTGAGATGCGAGGGAAGCCCCAGGAAACCTTTTCCTAAGGAGCAGGAAAAGGGACAATCATCTGGAGCTTAGCAGGGGCAAACGGGGCTCTCTTGAGTTGCAGCGGATCCCTTGGGGCGCCTCTCGAGTTGAGACGGGTGGGGAGGGGAACTCCTTGGGTCAAGCAAGGGGTGAAGGAACCCTTCGAGGTCCAAGATGGAAGGGTTGATTTCCACCGAGAAGCCACAGTTGATAAGGGCCTCACGCCCCATGCAAGGGAGAAGCTTCAGGTTTTCTCGAGTTAAGACGAGGTTTCTCGAGTTAAGACAGGAAGCCCATTTAGCCACCCCGGTGGACTCAGGAAAGGCCCGTCTCCGTGCCAGTTGCCATGGGCCTTTGGGAATTCTTCCCCAGTCATTGCCGGGTCCTCAGTGGTCATCTGGTACTGAAGCCGGTACCTGAGCTTTCATCGCCCATGCTGACATAAATCTTGGGGTTCCCATGAAGCCCCCACAGGGGAGTCAGGCCTCGTCTCGCCTGGAGTCGTGCACTGCCACTTGCCTCCGCAGCTACAGCAGCAGTGTAAGGCTCGCCATCGAGTGGACACAGGGATCTGTGACTTGACCACGTCGTATTCCCCAGGGCTGTCACACGTGCCGATGTGTCAGGCTTCGAGCCTCGGCATGACAGTCGACGCAGTGCAGGGCATTCAGATTAATCTGGATTGAACGAGGTATTTGGGGGTCTTGCGAAATGGTGGCAAGAACACTGATGCTCCTCCCCACAGTCCTGGTGAGAGTGTCTCCTGTGAGGATGTGAGGGAAGCGCTGGGAACCCTTTCCAGAAAGAGCAGGAAATGGAAACTCATCCGGAACTCAGCAGGGGATAACAGGGCTCCTTGTCATTAATGGCAGAACCCTCATATTTCCCCTCGCGTGGGGAGAGGTGGGGCGGAGTTCTTCTTGGGTTACAGCAGGAAGGTGAACAAACCTTTTGAGGTCCAAGAGAGAAGGGGTGATTTCCCCGAGACGCCACAGCGGACAAAGTCCTCACCCTGCTTGCAGGGGAGAATCTTTGGTTTTTCTCAATTTGTTGCAGAGTCCTCTCGAGTTACAACGGGGACCCCAGGGATTTGCACCTGTGGCCTCAGGAGAGGCCAGTCTCCGTGCCAGTAGCCAGGCCCCTCTGGGGATTCTTCCCCAATCATCTCAGGGTGCTCAGTCCTCGACTTGTGCTGAGGCCGGAGCCTGAGCTTTCCTCAACAGTCCTGACCTAGCTCTTGGGGTACACCTAATGCCCCCTCAGATGAGACAGGCCTTGTCTTGCGTGGATACATGCACGGCTACTTGCCTGACCAGCTGCAGCAGCATTGTCAGGCTCCATGTCGAGGGGACACAGGGATATGTGGCTTGCACTCAAGGTACTACCCAAGGCTGTCAGACGTGCCAGTGTGTCACACGATGAGCCTCGGGGTGACAGTCAAGGCACTGCAGGGCAGTCAGATTCATCTGCAGTGGACAAGGCATTTTGGGGGTCCTGGGGAATGGTTGCCCAACCCCTGATGCTCCTCCCGAATATCCTGGTGTGAGAACCTCCTCGTGGATTGTGAGGCAATCCCCAGGAAAACGTTCCCTAAGGACCAGGAAAAGGGACCTTCATCTGGCGCTTAGCTGGGGGAAACGGGGCTCCTCTTGAGTCGCAGCGGGACACTTGAGGTTCCTCCCGAGTTGAGACGGCTAGTGTGGGTAACTTCTAGGGTCACAGCAAGGGAGTGAAGGAGCCATTGGAGGTCCAAGAGGGAAGAGGTGGTTTCCCCCGAGATGCCGCAGCAGATAAGGGCCTCACCCTGCTTGCAAGGGAGAAGCTTCTGTTTTTTTTTGAGGTGGGGCGAGGTTCCTTGAGTTATGACGGGAAGCCCATGGACCCGCCCCTGTGGCCTCAGGAGAGGCCAGTCTCCGTGCCAGTTGACCTGTGCCTTTGGGGATGCCTCCCCAGACATCGCTGGGTCCTCAGTCCTCATCTGGTGCTGAAGACGGTACCTGAGCTTTCCTCCCTCATGCTATCATAAATCTTGGGGTACCCATGGAGCACCCACAGGGGAGTCAAGCCTGGTCTCGCCTGGAGACGTGCACTGCTGATTGCCTCCAAAGCTGCAACAGCAGTGTAAGGCTCCCCGTCGAGTGGACACAGGGATCTGTGACTTGAACTCGAGATATTACCCAGGGCAGTCACACGTGCCAGTGTGTCAGGCTTCGAGCCTCGGGGAGACAGTCTACGGATTGCAGGGCAGTCAGGTTCATCTGGAGTGAACGAGATATTTGGGGGTCTTGGGGAATGTTGGTAAGATCCCTGATGCTCCTCCCGACTGTCCTGGTGTGACTGTCTCCTGTTGGGCTGTGACGGGGCGCTGGGAACCCTTTCCCGACAGAGCAGGAAAGGGACCCTCATCTGGAGCTCAGCAGGGATATCGGGGCTCCTTTTCATTCATGGCGGGACCCTTGGTGTTTTCCTCGAGTGGGGACGGGCAGCGCAGGAAACTTCTTGGGTCATAGCACGAAGTTGAACCACACTTTTGAGGTCCAATAGAGAAGAGGTGCTTTCCTCTGAGACGCCACTGCGGACAAGGTCCTCACCCCGCTTGCAGGGGAGTATCTTTTGGTTTTTCTCAAGTTGTGGCGGGGTCCTCTCGAATGTGACAGGGTACCGATGGTCTCGACCCTGTGGCCTCAGGAGAGGCCAGTCTCCGTGCCAGTTGCCAGGCGGTTCTGGGGATTCCTCCCCAATCATCTCAGAGTGCTCAGTCCTCGACTTGTGCTGAGGCCTGAGCCTCAGCTTTGCTCCATGGTCCGGACCTAGTTCTTGGTGTACCACTGAGGAACCCACAAAGGAGACAGGCCTCGTCTCGCCTGGACACGTGCAAGGCTACTTTCCCGACCAGCTGTAGCAGCAGTGTCAGGATATATGTCTAGCGGACACAGGGAACTGTGGCTTGCCCTCGAGGTCCAATGTGCTGTCACACGTGCAAGTGTGTCGGGCTTCGAGCCTCTGGGAGACAGTCAAGGCAGTGCAGGGCAGTCAGGTTCATCTGCAGTGGAGAAGGCATTTGGGGATCTTCGGGAATGGTGGCCCATACCCTGATGCTCCTCCCGATTTTCCTGGTGTGAGCACCTTCTCTTGGGATGCGAGGGAAGCCCCAGGAAACCTTTCCCTAAGGAGCAGGTAAAGGGACAGTCATCTGGAGCTTAGCAGGGGCAAACGGGGCTCCGTTGAGTTGCAGCGGATCCCTTGGGGTTCCTCTCGAGTTGAGACGGGTGGGGCAGGAAACTCCTTGGGTCAAGCAAGGGGTGAAGGAACCCTTCGAGGTACAACAGGGAAGGGGTGATTTCCACCGAGACGCCGCAGCAGATAAGGGCCTCACTCCACATGCAAGGGAGAAACTTCAGGTTTTTCTCGAGTTGCGGCAGGGTTACTCGAGAGTTACGATGGGGAGCCCATTTAGCCACCCCTGTGGCCTCAGGAGAGGCCATTCTCCGTGCCAGTTGCCAGGCTCCTTTGGGGATTCCTCCCCAGTCATCGCCGGGTCCTCAGTCCTCGTCTGGTGCTGAAGCCGGTACCTGAGCCTTCCTTGCCTATGCTGACATAAATCTAGGGGTTCCCATGGAGTCCCCACAGGGGAGTCAGGCCTCGTCTCGCCAGGAGAGGTGCACTGCCGCTTGCCTCTGCAGCTACAGCAGCAGTGTAAGACTCCTCGTCGAGTGGACACAGGGTTCTGTGACTTGAAAACGAGGTACTACCCAGAGCTGTCACAGGTGCCCGTGTGTCAGACTTCGAGCCTCAGCATGACAGTCGACGCAGTGCATGGCAGTCAGGTTCATCTGGAGTGAACCAGGTATTTGGGGGTCTTAGGGAATGGTGGCAAGACCCCTGATCTCCTCCCGACTGTCTTGTTGCCAGTGTCTCCTATTGGGATGTGAGGGGAGGGCTGGGAAAACTATCCCGACAGAGCAGGAAAGGGACCCTCATCTGGAGCTCAGCAGGGGATAAAGAGGCTCCTTTTCATTCTTTTCAGGACCCGTGGTGTTCCTCTTGAGTTGGGAAGGGTGGGGCAGGGAACTTCTTGGGTCACAGCGAGCAGGTGAATGACCCTTTGAGTTCCAAGAGAAAAAGGGTGATTTCCCCCAAGACACAACAGTGGAGAAGTTCCTCATCCCACTTTCAGGGAAGAATCTTTTGGATTTTCTCAAGTTGTGACGGGGTTCTCTCGAGTTAAGACAGTGATCACAGGGACTCGCCCCTGTGGCCTCAGGTGAGGACAGTCTTCATGCCAGTTATTAGGTGCCTCTGGGGATTCCTCCCCAATCGTCTAAGTGTGCTCAGTCCTCGACTTGTGCTGAGGCCGGAGCCTGAGCTTTCCTCGCCGTCCAAACCTAGGACTTGGGGTACCACTGAGGCCCTCACAGAGGAAACCCGCCACGTCTCGCCTGGACACGTGCATGGCTACTTTCCTCACCAGCTGCAGCAGCAGTGTCAGGCTCCATGTCGAGAGGACACAGAGATCTGTGGCTTGACCTCGAGGTCCAAATTGCTTTCACACGTGCCAGTTTGTCGGGGGTCGAGCCTCGCCATGATAGTCAAGGCAGTGCAGGGCAGTCAGGTTCATCTGCAGTGGACAAGGCATTTGGGTTTCTTTGGGAATGGTGGCCCAAACCCTGATGCTCCTCCCGAATTTCCTGGTGTGAGCACCTCCTCGTGGGATGTGAGGGAAGGCCCAGATAACATTTCCCTAAGGAGTAGGAAAAGGGACCATCATGTGGATCTGAGCAGGGGCAATCCGGTCTCCTCTTGATTCGCTCTGGGTCCCTTGTGGTACCTCTTGGGTTGAGACGGGTAGGGCGGGGAACTTCTTGCGTCATAGCAAGGAGGTGAAGGAGCCTTTTGAGGTCCAAGAGGGAAAGTGTGATTTCCCATGAGATGCTGCAGCAGATAAGGGCCTCACCTCGCTTGCAAGGGAGCAACTTCTGGTTTTTCTCGAGTTGCTGGGGGGTTTATAGAGTTACGATGGGGAGCCCATGGACCCGCTCCTGTGGCCACAGGAGAGGCCAGTCTCCGTTCCAGTTGGCAGGCGCCTCTGGGGATTCCGTCCCAATCGTCTCAGGGTGCTCAGTCCTCGACTTGTGCTGGGGCCGGTACCTGAGCTTTCCTCGACCGTCCTGACCTAAGTCTTGGGGTACCCTGAGGGCCCCACAGAGGAGAGAAGCCTCGTCTCGCCTGGACACGTGCATGGCTCCTTGCCTGAGCAGCTGCAGCAGCAGTGACAGGCTCCATGTAGATCGGAAACAGAGATCTGTGGCTTGCCCTCGAGGTAGTACCCAGGGCTGTCACACGTGCCAGTGGGTCGGGCATCGAGCCTCTGGGTGACAGTCAAGGCAGTACAGGGCAGTCAGTTCCTTTTGAAGTGGACTATGCATTTGTTGGTCTAGGGGAATGATGTCCCACCCCCTGACGCACCTCTCGGAATTTCATGGTGTGAGTACCTCCTATTGGGATGAGAGGGAAGCCCCAGGAAACATTTCCCTAAGGAGCAGAGAAAGGGACCATCATCTGTAGCTTAGCATGGGCAAGCGGGGCTCCTCTCATGTCGCAGCGGGTCCCTTGGTGTTCCTCTCGACTTGAGACGGGTTGGGTGGGGAAATTCTTGGGTCACAGCAAGGCGGTGAACGATCCCTTCGAGGTCCAAGGGGGAAGGGGTGATTTCCCACGAGATGCCGCATCGGATAAGGGCCTCAGTCCGCTTCCAAGGGAAAAGCTTCTGGTGTTTCTCGCGTTGCGGGCGGGGTTTCTCTAGTTATGAAGGGGACACCAGGTACTTGCCCCTGTGGCCTCAGGAGAGGCCAGTCTCTATGCCAGATTTTAGGCACGTTTGGGATCCTCCACAATCGTCTTAAGGTGCTGATTCCTCGACTTGTGTTGAGGCCGGAGCCTGAGCTTTCCTCGACAGCCCTGACCTAGGTCTTGGGGTACCACTGAGTCCCCCGAAGACAAAATAGGCCTCGTCTCGCCTGGACACTTGCACGACTACTTGCCTGACTAGCTGCAGCAGCAGTGTCAGGCTCTATGTCTAGCGGACACAGAGATCTGTGGCTAGCTTTTAGGTCCAAAGAGCTGTCACACGTGTGAGTGTGTCAGGCATCAAGCCTCAGGGTGAAGTCAAGGCAGTGCAGGGCAGTCAGGTTCATCTGCAGTGGACAAGGTATTTGGGGGTATTGGGGAATGGTGGCCCAAACCCTGATGTTCCTCCCGACTTTCCTGGTGCCAGCACCTCCACTTTGGATGCGAGGGAAGCTCCAGGAATCCTTTCCCTAAAGAGTAAAAAAAAAAGGAACAACATCTGGAGCTTAGCAAGGGAAAACAGGGCTCCTCTTGAGTTGCAGCGGTTTCTTGGGGTTCCTCTCGAGTTGAGACTGGTAGTGTGGGGAACTTCTTGGGTCATAGCAAGGGTTTAAGGAGCCCTAGGAGATCCAAGACGGTAGGGGTGATTTCTCTTTAGACGCCACAGCGGATAAGAGCCTCAACCCGCTTGCAAGGGAGAAGCTTCAGGTTTTTCACGAGTTGCGGCGGGGTTTCTCGAGTTACGACGGGGAGTGCATTGACCCGCCCTTGTGGACTCAGGAGAGGGCAGTCTCCATGCCAGTTGCCATGCGCCTTTGGGGATTCCTCCCCCGTCATCATCGGATCCTCAGTCCTTGTGTGGTGCTGAAGTCAGTACCAGAGCTTTCCCCGCTCATGCTGACTTAAATCTTGGGGTTCCCATGGAGCCCCCACAAGGAAGTCAGGCCTTGTCTCGCCTGGAGACGTGCACTGCCGTTTGCCTCCACAGCTGTAGAAGCAGTGTAACGTTCCATGGTGAGTGGACACAGGGATCTGTGACTTGAGCTCCAAGTACTACCCAGGGCTGTCACACGTGCCACTGTGTCAGGCTTGGAGCCTCGTGGTGACAGTGGACCCAGTGTAGGGCATTCAGGTTAATCTGGAGTGAACCAAGTATTTGGGGGTCTGGGGAATGGTGGCAAGACCCCTGATGCTCCTGCCGACTCTCCTGGTGCTAGTGTCCCCTGTTGGGATGTGATGGGAGCACTGGGATCCTGTTCCCGACAGAGCAGGAAAGGGACCCTCATCTGGAGCTCAGCAGTGGATAACGGGGCTCCTTTTCATTCTTGGAAGGACCCTCGGTGTTTCTCTCCAGTAGGGATGGTTGTTGCGGGGAACTTCTTTGGTCACAGTAAGAAGGTGAATGACCTTTTTGAGTTCCAAGAGAGAAGGGGGTGATTTCCCCGAGACTCCACTGCGGACAAGGTCCTCACCACGCTTGCAGGGGAGAGTATTTAGGTTTTTCTCAAGTTGTGACGGGGTCTTCTCGAGTTAAGATGGGGACCACAGGGATTCGCCCCTGTGGCCTCAGGTGAGGACAGTCTCCGTGCCAGTTGCCAGGGGCCTCTGGGGATTCCTCCCTAATCTTCTCAGTGTGCTCAGTCCTAGACTTTTGCTGAGGCCGGAGCCTGAGCTTTCCTCGACTGTCCTGACCCAGGACTTGGGGTAACCCTGAGGCCCCCACAGAGGAGACCCGCCTCATCTTGCCTAGACACGTGCACGGCTTCTTGCCTGACCAACTGCAGCAGCAGTGTCAGGCTCCATGTCCGAGCAGACACAGGGATCTGTGGCTAGACTTCGAGGTCCAAAGTGCTTTCACACGTGCCAGAGGGTCGGACGTCGAGCCTCGGGGGAGACAGTCAAGGCAGTGCTGGGCAGTCAGGTTCATCTGCATTGGACAAGGAATTTGTTGGTCTTGGGAAATGGTCGCCCAAACCCTGATGCTCCTCCCGACTTTCCTGGTGCGAGCACCTCCTCTTGGGATGTGAGGGAAGCCCCAGGAAACCTTTCCCTAAAGTGAAGAAAAAGGGACCATCTGGAGTTTAGCAGGGGAAAACTGGGCTCCTCTTGAGTCCCAGCGTGTCCATTGGGGTTCCTCTGGCGTACAACGGTTGTGGCTGGGAACTCCTTGTGTCACAGCAAGGGAGTGAAGTAGCCCTTCCAGGTCCAAGAGGGAAGGCGTGATTTCACACGAGACGCCACAGGGGATAAGGACCTCACCTCGCTTGCAAGGGAGAAGCTTCTGGTTTTTCTCGAGTTGGGGCGGGATTTCTCGAGTTACGACGGGGAGCCCATGGACCCACCCCTGTGGCCTCAGGAGAGGCCAGTCTCCGTGCCAGTAGCCAGGCACCTCTGGGGATTCCTCCCCAAACGTTTCAGAATGCTCAGTCCTCGACTTGTGCTGAGGCCTGATCCTTATGTTTGCTTGATGTTCCTGACCTAGGTCTTGGGTTACACCTGAGGCCCCCATAGAGGAGTCAGGCCTCGTCTCATCTGGACACGTTCACCGCTACTTGCCTGATTAGCTGCAGCATCAGTGTCAGGCTCCATATCGAGTGGACACAGGGATCTGTGGCTTGCTCTCGAGGTCCAATGTGCTGTCACACGTGCCAGTGTGTCAGTTATCCAGCCTCGGGGTGACAGTCAAGGCAGTGCAGGGCAGTCGTGTTCATCTGCAGTGGACAAGGCATTTGGGGGTCATGGGGAATGGTGGCCCAACCCCTGATGCTCCTCCTGACTTTTCTGGTGGGAGCTCCTCCTCTTTGGATGCGGGGGAAGCCCCAGATAACATTTCCCTAAGGAACTGGAAAAGGGACCATCATTTGGAGCTGAGCAGTGGCAAACAGGGCTCCTGTTGAGTCGCAGCGGATCCCAAGGGGTTCCTCTCGAGTTGAGACGGGTGGGGTGGGGAACTTCTTGGGTCTCAGCAATGGGCTGAAGGAGCCCTTCGAGGTCCAAGAGGTTAGGGGTGATTTTCCCCAAAAGGGCGTCACCCCACTTGCAAGGGAGAAGCTTCTGGTTTTCCTCGAGTTTTAGTGGGGTTCCTTGAGTTACGACCGGGAGCTCATGGACCCGCCCCTGTGGCCTCAGGAGAGGCCAGTCTCTGTGCCAGTTGCCATGCTCCTTTGGGGATTCCTCCCCAGTCATCACTGGGTTCTCAGTCCTCGTCTGGTGCTGAAGCTAGTACCTGAGCTTTCCCCCTCATGCTGACATAAATCTTGGGGTTCCCATGGTGCTCCCACAAGGGTGTCAGGCCTCATCTCGCCTGGAGACGTGCAGGTCCGCTTGCCTCTGCAACTTCAGCAGCAGTGTAAGGCTCCCCGTCGAGTGGACACAGGGATCTGTGACTTGACCTTGAGGATACTACCCAGGGATGTCACTCGTGTCAGTGTGTCAGGCTTCAAGCCTCGTGGTGACAGTCGACGCAGTGCAGGGCAGTCAGTTTCATCTGAAGTGAACGAGGTATTTGGCGGTCTTTGGGATGGTGGCAAGACCCCTGATTCTTCTCCTGACTCTCCTGGTTCCAGTGTCTTCTGTTGGGATGTGAGCAGAGAGCTGGGAACCCTTTCCCGACAGAGCAGGAAAGGGACCCTCATCTGGAGCTCAGCAGGGGATAACAGGGCTCCTTTTCATTTTTGGCAGGACCCTCGGAGTTCCTCTCGAGTAGGGACGGGTGTGGCATGGAACTTCTTGGGTCACAGCAAGAAGGTGAACTACCCTTTTGAGGTCCAAGAGAGGAGGGGTGATTTCCCGAGATTCCACAGCTGACAAGGTCCGCACCCCACTTGCAGGAGACAATATTTTGTTTTTTCTCAAGTTTTGGTGTGGTCCTCTCCAGTTTCGACAGAGACCATAGGAACTCGCCCCTCTGGCCTCAGAAGAGGCCAGTCTTCGTGCCAGTTGACAGGCGCCTCTGAGAATTCCTCCCTAATTGTCTCAGTGTGCTCAGTCGACTGGTGCTGAGGCTGGAGCCTGAGCTTTTATCGACCGTCCTGACCTATGTCTTGGGGTACCCATGTGTCCCCCACTTAGGAGACAGTACTCGTCTCGCCTAGACACGTGCACGGCAACTTGCCTGACCAGCTGCAGCAGCAGCGGCACGCTCCATGTCGAGCTGACACAGGGATCTGTGGCTTGCCCTCGAGGTCCTACCCTGGGCTGTCACACGTGCCAGTGTGTCAGGTGTCGAGCCTTGGGGTGATGGTCAAGGAAGTGCAGGGCAGTCAGGTTCATCTACTGTGGACAAGGAATTTTGGGGCCTTGGGGAATGGTGGCCAAATACTTGATGCTCCTTCTGACTTTCCTGGTGGGAGCACCTCCTCTTGAGATGGGAGGGAAGACCCAGAAACCTTTCCCTACGGAGCAGAAAATGGAACCATCATCTGGAGCTTAGCAGGGGCAAATGGGGCTCCTCTTCAGTCGCAGCGGGTCCCTTGGCATTCCTCTCGAGTTGAGACCGGTGGTGCGGGCAACTTCTTGGGTCACAGCAAGCGGGTGAAGGAGCACATCGAGGTCCAAGAGGGACGGGGTAATTTGCCCCGAGTCGCCTCAGCGGATAAGGGCCTCACCCCGCTTGCAAGGGAGAAGCTTCAGGTTTTTCTCGAGTTGCGGTGGGATTTCTCGAGTTACGATGGGGAGCCCATGGACCCGCCCCTGTGGCCACAGGAGAGGCCAGTTTCCCTGCCAGTTGCATGCGTCTTTGGGGATTCCTCCCCAGTCATCGCTGGGTCCTCAGTCCTTGTCTGGTGATGAAGGCGGTACCTGAGCTTTCCTCGCCCATGCTGACATAATATTTGGGGTTCCCATGGAGCCCCTACAGTGGATTCAGGCCTCATCTCGCGTGGAGTCGTGCACTGCTTCTTTGTTGTGCAGCTGCAGCAGCAGTGTAAGACTCCTTGTCGAGTGGACACAGGGATCTGTGACTTGATTTCGAGGTACAACCCAGGGCTGTTACTCGTGCCAGTGTGTCAGACTTCGAGCCTCGGGGTGACAGTCGACACAGTGCAGGGCAGTCAGGTTCATCTGGAGTGAACGAGGTATTTGGGGGTGTTTGGAATGGTGGCAAGACCCCTGATGCTCCTCCCGACTCTTCTTGTGCGAATATCTTTTGTTGGGTTGTGAGGGGAGCCCTAGGAACCCTTTCCCTACAGAACCGGAAAGGGACCCTCATCTGGAAATCAGCATGGGATAATGGGGCTCATTTTCATTCATTGGGGGCCCCAGTGTTCCTCTCGTGTGGGGACGGGTGGGGCAGGGATCTTCTTGGGTCACAGCAAGAAGTTGAATGAACGTTTTGAGTTCCAAGAGAGTAGAGGTGATTTCCCCGAGACGCCACCCCTCGCTTGCAGGGGAGCATCTTTTGGTTTTTATCATGTTGTGGCGGGGTTCTCTCGAGTTACGATGGGATACCCAGGGACTCGCCCCTGTGGCCTCAGGAGAGGCCAGTGTCCGTGCCAGTTGACAGGCATCTCTGGGGATTCCTCTCCAATCGTCTCAGGAAGCTCAGTCCTTGACTTGTGCAGAGGCCGGAGACTGAGCATTCCTAAACCGTCCCGACCTAGGTCTTGGGGTACACCTGAGGCCCAGACAGAGGAGACAGGCCTCGTCTTGACCGGACAAGTGCATGGCTACTTGCCTGACCATCTGCAGCAGCAGTGTCAGGCTCCATGTCGAGCAGACACAGGGATCTGTGGCTTGCCCTCGAGGTCCAATGTGCTGCCACACTTGCCAGTGTGTCGGAACTTTAGCATCGGGGTGGCAGTCAAGAAAGTGCAGGGTAGTCAGGTTCATTTGCAGTGGATAGGGCACTCGGGGTCTTGAGGAATGTTGGCCAAACCTATGATGCTCCTCACGACTTTCCTGGTACCAGCACCTCCTCTTGGGATGCGAGGGAAGCCCCAGGAAACCTTTCCCTAAGGAGCAGGAAAAGCTATCATCATCTGGAGCTTAGGAGGGGAAAACAGGGCTCCTCTTGAGTCTCAGCGGGTCCCTTGGGGGTCCTCTCGAATTGAGAAGGGAGGGGCAGGGAACCTGTTGTGTTACAGCATGGGGGTGAAGGAGCCATTCGATGTCCAAGATGGAAGGGGTGATTTCCCCCGAGAAGCCTCAGCAGATAAGGGCCTCACCCCACTTGCAAGGGAGATGCTTCTGGTTTTTCTCGAGTTGCGGCGGGGTTTCTCAAGTTACGATGGGGAGCCCATGGACCCGCCCCTTTGGCCTCAGGAGAGGCCAGTCTCCGTGAAAGCTGCCATGGGCCTTTGGAGATTCCTCCCCAGTCATTGCCAGGTCCTCAATGGTCAACTGGTGCTGAAGCCGGTACCTGAGTTTTCCTCGCCCATGCTGACATAAATCTTGAGGTTCCCATGGAGCCCACACAGGGGAGTCAGGCCTCGTCTCGCCTGGAGACGTGCACTGCCGCTTGCCTCCGCAGCTGCACAGCAGTGTAAGACTCCCCGACGTTTGGACACAGGGATCTGTGACTTGACCTCGAGGTACTACCCAGTGCTGTGACACGTGCCAGTGTGTCAGGCTTCGAGCCTCGGGGTGACAGTCGATGCAGTGCAGGGCAGTCAGGTTCATCTGGAGACAACGAGGTATTTAGGGGTCTTGGGGAATGGTGGCAAGTCACCTGATTCTCCTCTCGATTGTCCTGGTGCGAGTGTCTCCTGTTGAGATGTGAGGGAAGCGCTGGGAATCCCTTCCCGACAGAGCAGGAAAGGGACCCAAATCTGGAGCTCAGCAGGGAGTAACGGGGCTCCATTTCATTCTAGGCGGGACCCTTGATGTTCCTCTCGAGTGGGGACGGGTTTGTCGTGGAACTTCTTGGGTCACAGCAAGAAGGTGAATGAAACTTTGAGGACCAAGCGAGAAGAGGTGATTTCCCCTGAGATGCCACAGCGGACAAGGTCCTCACCCCGCTTGCATGGGAAAATATTTTGGAATTTCACAAGTTGTGGCGGGGTCCTCTCGAGTTACAACAGGGACCGCAGGGACTCGCCCCTGTGGCCTCAGGAGAGGCCAGTCTCATTGGCAATTGCCAGGTGCCGCTGGGAAATCCTCCCCAATCATCTCAGGGTGCTCAGACCTTGACTGGTGCTGAGGCAGGAGCCTGAGCTATCCTCGACCGTCTTGACCTAGATCTTCAGGTACCCCTAAGCCCCCCACAGAGGAGACAGGCCTCGTCTCACCTGGACATGTGCACGGCCACTAGCCTGACTAGCTGCAGCAGCAGTGTCAGGCTTCATGTCGAGCAGAAAAAGTGATCTGTGGCTTGACTCCTGGTCGAATCGAGGACTGTCACACATGCCAGTGTGTCGGGCTTCTAGCCTCGGGGTGACAGTCAAGGCAGTGCAGGGCAGTCAGGTTCGTCTGCAGTGGACAAGGCATTTGGGGTCGTGAGAATGGAGGCCCAAACCCTGATGCTCCTCCCGACTTTCCTGGTGGGAGTACCTCCTCTGGAGATGTGAAGGAAGCCCCCAATAACCTTTCCCTAAGGAGCAGGAAAAGGGACCATCATCTGGAGCTTAGCAGGGGCAAACGGGGTCGTCTTGGGATTCCTCTCGAGTTGAGGTGGGTGGAGTGAGGAATTTTTGGGTCACAGCAAGGGGGTGAAGAAGCCCTTCGAGGTCCACGAGGGAAGGGGTGATTTCCCCGAGACACCACAGTGGATAAGGGCCTCACCCCGCTTGCAAGGGTAAAGCTTCTGGTTTTGTCGAGTTGCGGCGGGGTTTCTCGAGTTATGATGGGGAGCCCATGGACACGCCCCTGTGGGCTCAGGAGAGGCCAGTCTCCTTGCCAGTTGCCATGAGCCTTTGGGGATTCCTCCACAGTCCTCGCTGGGTCCTCCATCCTCCTCTGGTGCTGATCTGGTATCTGAGATATCCTCGCCCATGCTGACAAAAATTTGGGGTTCCGATGGAGCCCCCACAGATGAGTCAGGCCTCGTCTCGCCTGCAGACATGCACTGCCACTTGCCTCCGCAGCTGCAGCAGCATTGTAATGTCACCGTCGAGTGGACACAGGGATCTGTGACTTGCCCTTGAGTTACAAGTGCTGTCACATGTGCCAGTGTGTCAGGCTTCGAGCCTCGGGGTTACAGTTGATGAAGTGCAGGGCAGTCAGGTTCTTAAGGATGAACGTGTTATTGGGGGTCTTTGGGAATGGTGGTAAGACCCCTGATGCTCCTCCCGACTGTTCTGGTGCGAGTGACTCCTGTTGGGATGTGATGGGAGCGCTGGGAACCCTTTCCCGACAGAGCAGGAAAGGGACCCTCATCTGGAACTGAGCACGGGATAACGGTGCTCATTTTCATTCATGGCGGGACCCACTGTGTTCCTCTCTGTGAGAGACTAGCTGCCAATAGAGACCACCAGTCGGAGTTCAGAGAAAAGCTGTTTATTGGCAATTTCGGATCCAGGCGCCCACCAAGCCAATCTAAGGTGGGGAGCCCCGAACACCTGCTTTGGGAGCCTTTTATCCTTTTGTGCAGGGGAGGAGGGGGACCAGGCTACTCAGCAGAGCATGATTGGTGGGCAGGCAGGTAAGGTTTATGTAACTATTGGTGACAATTTGCAGTTAGCGTCGAGTCCCTGTTTCCTAGAGCTAGATCCTGTTTCTTAGGTTGCAGGGCAAACATTGCAGTGACACACCTGGTATCCATTGTTTCCTTTAAAATTTGGGGGCTTTCCGTCCCAGTAAAGCTGACCTAGTATTCAACTCCCTGGGAAACATTTTACTTCCTTCTTCATTTTCTTCCTCCTTGAGAATTCCAGACTCCTCTCTCCTTGGGGACCCCTAGACTTCTTATCAACCTGCCTAGGAAATGACTCTCTTTCACTCTCGAGTGGGGATGTGTGGGGGAGGGCATTTTTGGGTCACAACAAGAAGGTGAATTACCGTTTTGAGGTCCCAGAGAGAAGGGGTGATTTCCCCCAAGTCACCTCAGTGCATAAGGGCCTCACTGGGCTTGCAAGGGAGAAGCTTCTGGTTTTTCTCATGTTGCGGCGGGGTTTCTCGATTTATGACGGAGAGCCCATGGACTAGCTGCTGTGACCTCAGGAGAGGCCAATCTCCGGCCAGGTGCCATGCGCCTTGGGGATTCCTCCCCAGTTATCGCCGGGTCCTCAGTCCTCTTCTGATGCTGAATCCGGTACCTGAGCTTTCCTCGCCCATGCTGACATAAATTTGGGGTTCCCATGGAGCCCCCACAGGGGAGTCAGACCTCGTCTCACCTGGAGATGTGCACTGACGCTTGCCTCTGCAGCTGCAGCAGCAGTGTCAGGGTCCCCGTCCGAGTGGACACAGGCATCTGTGACCTGACCTCGAGGTACCATCCAGGGCTGTCACTAGAGCCAGTGTGTCAGGATTCGAGCCTCGGGGTGACAGTCGACGAAGTGCAGGGCAGTCACATTCATCTGGTGTGAACCAAGTATTTGTCGGTCTTTGGAATTGTCGCAATACCGCTGATGCTCCTCCCGACTCTCCTGGAGTGATCGTCTCCTGTTGGGATGTGAGGGGAGTACTGGGAACCCTTTCCCGACAGAGCAGGAAAGGAAACCTCATCTGGAGCTCAGCAGGGGATAACGGGGCTCCATTTCATTCTTGGCGGGACCCCCGGGTTCCTCTCAACTGGGGACGGGTGCGTCGGGAAACTGCTTGGGTCACAGCAAGATGGTGAACGACTCTTTTGAGGTCCAAGAGAGATGGTGTGATTTTCCCTGAGATGCCACAGCGGACAAGGTCCTCACCACTTTTGCAGGGGAGAATCTTTGGTTTTCCTCACGTTGTGGCGGGGGTCCTCTCGAGTTATGACGGGGACCACAGGGACTCGACCCTCTGGCCTCAGGAGTGGCCAGTCACCGTGCCAGTTGCCAGGCGCCTCTGGGGATTCCTCCCCAATCGTCTCAGAGTGCTCAGTCCTCGAGTTGTGCTGAGAACTGAGACTCAGCCTTGCTCAACCGTCCTGACCTAGGTCTTGGGGGTACCCATGAGGCCCTCACAGAGAAGACAGGCCTCGTCTGGCCTGGACACATGCAAGGCTACTTTCCTGACCAGCTGTAGCCACAGTGTCAGGATCCATGTCGAGCGGGCACAGGGATCTGTGCCTTGCCCTCGAGGTCCAAAGTGCTGTCACATGTGCCAGTGTGTTGGGGTTCGAGACTCGAGGTGACGGTCAAGGCAGTGTAGGGCAGTCAGGTTCATCTGCAGCAGACACGGAATTTAGGGGGTCTTGGGAAATGGTGGCCAATCCCAGATGCTCCTCCCGACTTTCCTGGTGTTAGCACCTCCTCTTGGGATGGGAGGGAAGCCTCAGGAAACCTTTCCTAAGGAGCAGGATAAGGGACCATCATCTGCAGCTTAGCAGGGGCAATCGGGGCTCTTCTTGAGTCGCAGCTGATCCCTTGGTGTTCCTCTCGAGATGAGATGGGTGGGGCATGGAACATCTTGGGTCACAGCAAGGGGGTGAAGGAGCCCTTCGAGGTCCAACAGGGAAGAAGTGATTTCCCACGAGACGCCACAGCAGATAAGGGCCTCACCCCACTATCAAGGGAGAAGCTTCTGGTTTTCCTCGAGTTGTGGTGGGGTTTCTTGAGTTACGATGGGGAGGCAATGGACCAGCCCTTGTGGCCTCAGGAGAGGCCAGTCTTGGTGCCTGTTTCCAGGCGCCTCTTGGAATTCCTCCTCAATCCTGTCAGGGTGCTCTGTCCTCGACTTGTGCTGAGGCCAGTGCCTGAGCTTTCCTCGACCGACCTGACCTAGGTCTTGTGGTACCCCTGAGTCCCCCACAGAGGAGACAGTCCTCGTCCCGCCTGGATACATGCACGACTACTTGCTGACCAGCTGTAGCAGCAGTGACAGGCTCCATGTCGAGTAGACACAGGGATCTGTGGCTTGCCCTCGAGGTCCAATGCGCTGTCACACGTGCCAGTGTGTTGGGCGTCGAGCCTCGGGTGACAGTCAAGGCAGTGGAGGGCAGTCAGGTTCATCTGCAGTGGACAAGGCATTTGGGGGTCTTGGGGAATGGTGTTCCAAACCCTGATGCTCCTCCCGACTTTCATGGTGTGAGCGCCTCCTATTGGAATGAGAGGGAAGCTGCAGGAAACCTTTCTCTAAGGAGCAGAAAAAGGGACCATCATCTGGATCTTAGCATGGGCAAACAGGGCTCCTCTCGAGTCGCACCGGGTCCCTTGGGGTTCCTCTTGAGTTGAGACAGGTGGGGTGGGGAACTACTTGGGTCACAGAAAAGGGGTGAAGGATCACTTCGAGGTCCAAGAGGGAAGGGGTGATTTCCCCGAGATGCTACAGCGGATAAGAGCCTCACCCCACTTGCAAGGGAGAAGCTTATGGTTTTTCACGAGTTTTGGCAGTTTTCTCGAGTTACAATGGGGAGGGCATGGACCAGCCCCTGTGGCCTCAGGAGAGGCCAGTCTCCATGCCAGTTGCAATGCGCATTTGGGGATTTCTCCCCAGTCATCGCCGGGTCCTCAGTCATCGTCTGGTGCTGAAGCCGGTAACTGAGCTTTCCTCGCACATGCTGATATAAATCTTGGGGTTCCCATGCAGCCTGCACAGGAGAGTCAGGCCTCGTCTCGCCTGGAGATGTGCACAGCCGCTTGCCTCCGCAGGTGCAGCAGCAGTGTAAGGCTCCCCGTCGAGTGGACACAGGGATCTGTGACTTGACCTAGAGTTACTACCCAGGGCTGTCACACGTACCAGTGTGTCAGGCTTGGAGCCTCGGTGTGACAGTCGACGCAGTGCAGGGCAGTCAGGTTCATGTCGAGTGAATGAGGTCTTGGGGGAATGGTGGCAAGACCCCTGATGCTCCTCCCGACTGTCCTGGTGCGAGTGTCTCCTGTTGGAATGTGAGGGGAGCGCTGGTAACCCTTTCTCGAGAGAGTAGGAAAGGGACCCTGTTCTGGAGCTCAGCAGGGGAAAAAGGGCTCCATTTCATTCTTGGCGGCACCCTCGGTGTTCCTCTCGAGTGCAGACGGGTGGGGAAGGGAACTTCTTTGGTCACAGCAAGAAGGTGAACGACCCTTTTGAGGTCCAAGAGAGAAGGGGTGATTTCCCCATCGACGCCACTGCGGACAAGGGCCTCAATCCGCTTGCAGGGGAGAATCTTTTTCATTTTCTCAAGTTGAGGCAGGGTCCTCTTGAGTTACAACGGGAACACCAGGTACTCGCCCTTGTGGCCTCCAGGAGAGGCCAGTCTCCATGCCAGTTCCTAGGCACGTCTGAGGATTCTCCCCAATCTACTCAGGGTGATCAGTCCTCGACTTGTGCTGAGGCCAGAGCCTGAGCTTTCCTCGAACGTCCTGACCTAGTTCTTGGGTTACCACTGAGTCCCCCAAATACATAATAGGCCTCGTCTCGCCTGGACACTTGCTACTTGCCTCACCAGCTGCAGCAGCAGTGGCAGGCTCCATGTCCAGCGGACACAGGAATCTGTGTCTAGATTTCGAGGTTCAAAGGTCTGTCACACGTGCCAATGGCTCGGGAGTCGAGCCTCAGAGAGACAGTCAAGGCAGTGCAGGGCAGCCAGGTTCATCTGCAGTGAACAAGGCATTTGGGCGTCTTGGGAAATGGTGGCCCATACCCTGATGCTCCTCCCGAGTTTCCTGGTACGAGAACCTCCGCTTAGAATGCGAGGGAAGGCCCAGGGAAACCTTTCCCTAAGGAACCGGAAAAGGGACCATCATCTGGAGCTGAGCAGTGGCAAACGGGGCTTCTCTTGAGTCGCACTGGGTTCCTTGCGGTTCCTCTCGAGTTGAGACGGATGGGGTGGCGAACTTCTTGGGTCATAGCAAGGGGGTGAAGGAGCCCTTTGAGGTCAAAGAAGGAAGGGGTAATTTCCCACGAGACGCTGCAGCAGATAAGGGCCTCACCACGCTTGCAATGGAGAAACTTCTGGTTTTTCTAGTGTTGCGGCGTGGTTTCTCGAGTTACGTCGGGGAGCCCATGGACCCGCCCATGTGGCCCCAGGAGAGTCCAGTCTCCGTTCCAGTTGGCAGGCGCCTCTGGGGATTCCTCCCCAATCGTCTCAGGGTGCTCAGTCCTCGACTTGTGCTGGGGCCCGTGCCTGAGCTTTCCTCGAACGTCCTGTCCTAAGTCTTGGGGTACCCTGAGGGCCCCACAGAGGAGAGAAGCCTCGTCTCGCCTGGACACGTGCACGGCTACTTGTCTGAGCAGCTGCGGCAGCAGTGACAGGCTCCATGTCAGTCGGAAACAGAGATCTGTGGCTTGCCCTCGAGGTAGTACCCAGGGCTGTCACACGTGCCAGTGAGTCGGTCATCGAGCCTCAGGGTGACAGTCAAGTCAGTACAGGGCAGTCAGGGCCATCTGCAGTGGACTAGGAATTTGTTGGTCTTGGGGAATGGTATCCCAACCGCTGCTGCTCCTCCCGACTTTCATGGTGCTAGCACCTCCTATTGGGATGAGAGGGAAGCTGCAGGAAACTTTTCCCTAAGGAGAAGAAAAGGGACACTCATCTGGAGCTCAGCAGGGGAAAACAGTGCTCAATTTCATTCTTAGCGGGACCCTCGGTGTTCCTCTCGAGTGCAGAGGGGTGGGGAGGGGGGACTTCTTGGGTCACAGCAAGAAGGTGAACGAACCTTTGAGGTCCAAGAGAGAAGGGGGTGATTTCCCCAGAGACAGCTGGGGACAAGGTCCTCACCGCGCTTGTAGGGGAGAATCTTTTGTTTTTTCTCATGTTGTGGCGGGGTCCTCTCGAGTTATGACGGGGACACCAGGTACTCGCCCCTGTGGCCTCCAGGAGAGGCCAGTCTCCTTTCCAGTTCCTAGGCACGTCTGGGGATACTCCACAATCGTCGCAGGGTGCTCAGTCCTCGACTTGTGTTGAGGCTGGAGCCTGAGCTTTCCTCGACAGTCCTGACCTAGGTCTTGGGGTACCACTGAGTCTCCCATAGACAAAATAGGTCTCATCTAGCCTGGACACTTGCACGGCTACTTGCCTGACCAGCTGCAGCAACAGTGTCAGGCTCCATGTCTAGCGGACACAGGGATCTGTGGCTAGCTTTCTAGGTCAATAGGGCTGTCAGAGGTGTGAGTGTGTCGGGCGTCAATCCTCGGGGTGACAGTCAAGGAAGTGCAGGACAGTCAGGTTCATCTGCAGTGGACAAGTCATTTGAAGGTCTTGGGGAATGGTGGCCCAAACCCTGATGCTCCTCCAGACTTTCTTGGTGCCAGAACCTCCATTTTGGATGCGAGGAAGCCCCAGGAATCCTTTCCCTAAGGAGTAAAAAAAGGAACAACATCTGGAGCTTTGCAGGGGCAAACGGGGATCCTCTTGAGTTGCAGCGGGTCCCAAGAGGTTCCTCTCCAGTTGAGACGGACGGGGTGGGGAACTTCTTGGGTCTCAGCAAGGGGCTGAAGGAGCCCTTTGAGGTTCAAGAGGCTAGGGGTGATTTTTCCTGAGACGTCGCAGTGCATAAGGGCCTCACCCCGCTTGCAAGGGAGAAGCTTCTGGTTTTTCTCTAGAGAAACCTCTCCAGATACGACGGTGAGCTTATGGACCCTCCCCTGTGGCCTCAGGAGAGGCCAGTCTCCTTGCCAGTTGCCATGCGCCTTTGGGGATTCTTCCCCAGTCATCGCCAGGTCGTCCGTCCTCGTCTGGTGCTGATCTGGTACCTGAGCATTCCTACCCATGCTGAAATAAATCTTGAGGTTCCAATGGAACCCCCACAGGGGAGTTAGGCCTCATCTCGCCTGGAGACGTGGTCTGACGGTTGCCTCCGGACTGAAGCAGCAGTGTAAGGCTCCCCATCGAGTGGACACAGGGATATGTGACTTGGCCTCGAGGTACTACCCAGGGCTGTCACAGGTTCCCGTGTGTCAGGCTTCGAACCTCGGGGTGAGAGTAGACGCATTGCCAGGGCAGTCAGGTTCATCTGGAGTCAACGAGGTATTTGGGGGTATGGGGGAATGGTAGCTAGAACCCTGATGCTCCTCCAGACAGTCCTGGTTCAAGTGTCTCCTGTTGGGATGTGAGGGGAGCGTCGGGAAACCTTTCCCGACAGAGCAGGAAAGGGACCCTTATCAGGAGCTCAGCAGGGGAAAACGGGGCTACTTTTTCTTTCTTGGCAGGACACTCCGTGTTCCTTTCGTGAGTGGACAGGTGTGGCGGAGAACTTCCTGTTTCACAGAAAGAAGGTGAACGACCCTTTTGTGGTCCAAGAGAGAAGGGGTGATTTCCACCGAGACGCCACTGCGGACAAGGTCCTCACCCCACTTGCTGGGGAGAATATTTTGGTTTTTCTCAAGTTGTGGTGGGGTCCTCTTGTGTTACGACATGGACCCCAGGGACTCGGACCTTAAGCCTCAGGAGAGGCCAGTCTCCGTGCTAGTTGCCAGGCACCTCAGGGGATTCCTCCCCAATTGTCTCATGGTGCTCAGTCCTCAACTTGTGCTGAGGCCAGAGCCTAAGCTTTCCTCGATCATCCGGACCTAGGTCTTGGGGTACACCTGTGGTCCCCACGAAGGAGACAGGCCTCGTCTCGCCTGAACAGGTGCACGGTTACTTGCATGACCTGCTGCAGCAACAGTGTCAGGCTCCATGTTGAGGGGACACAGGGATCTGTGGCTTGCCCTCGACATCAAAATTTCTGTCACATGTGCGAGTGTCTCGGGCGTCGAGCCTCGGGGTGACAGTCACGGCAGTGCAGGGCAGTCATGTTCATCTGCAGTGGACAAGGCATTTGGGGGTCTTGGGGAATGGTGGCCCAAACCCTGATGCTCCTCCCGACTTTCCTGGTGCCAGCACCTCTACTTTGGATGCGAGGGAAGCCCCAGGAATCCTTTCCCTAAGGAGTTAATAAAAGGAACAACATCTGGAGATAAGCAGGGTCAAACGGGGCTCCACTTGAGTTGCAGCGGTTCCCTTGGGGTTCCTCTCTCGTGGAGACCTGTGGGGCAGGGAAATTCATGCTTCACAGCAAGGTGCTGAAGGAGCTCTTCGAAGTCCAAAAGGGAAGGAATGATTTCTCCGGAGACGCCAGAGCGGACAAGGTCCTCACCCTGCTTGCAGGGGAAAATCTTTGGTTTTTCTCAAGTTGTGGCGGGGTCCTCTTGAGTTAAGATGGGGAACCCAGGCTTTCACCCCTGTGGCCTCAGGAGAGGACATTATCAGTGCTAGTTGCAAGGCGCCTCTGGGGATTCCTCTCTAATCGTCTCAGGGTGCGCAGTCGGCGACTTGAGCTGAGGCAGGAGCCTGAGCTTTCCTCGACCGAAGTAACCTAGGGCTTGGGGTTCCCCTGTGGCCCCCACTTAGGGAGACAGGCCTCTTCTCGCCTGGACACGTGCACAGCAACTTGCCTGACCAGCTGCAGCAGCAGTGGCAGGCTCCATATCGAGCGGACACAGGGATCTGTGGCTTGCCCTCGAGGTCCTACCCTGGGCTCTCATACGTGCCGGTGTGTTGGTCATCGAGCCTTGGGGTGATGGTCAACGAAGTGCAGGGCAGTCAGGTTCATATGCAGTGGACAAGGCATTTTGGGGTCTTGGGGAATGATGTCCCAAACCCTGATGATCCTCCCGACTTTCCTGGTGTGAGCACCTCCTCTTGGGATGCGAGAGAAGACCAAATAAACCTTTCCGTAAGGAGCAGGACAAGGGAAAATCATCTGGAGATTATCAGGGGCAAACGGGGCTCCTCTTGAGTCACAGCAGATCCCTTGACGATCCTCTCGAGTTGAGACGGGTGGGGCAGGGAACTGTTTGGGTCACAGCAAGGGTTGAAAGAGCCATTCGTGGTCCAAGAGGGAAGGGGTGATTTCCCCGAGACACCACAGTGGATAAGGGCCTCAGCCTGCTTGCAAGGGAGAAGCTTCTGGTTTTTCTCGAGTTGCGGCGGGATTTCTCAAGTTACGATGGGGAGCCCATGGACCCGCCTCTGTGTCCTCAGGAGAGGTCAGTGTCCGTGCCAGTTGCCATGCACCTTTGGGTATTCCTCCCCAGTCATCGTTGGGTCCTCAGTCCTCATCTGTGTTGAAGCCGTTACTTGAGCTTTCCTTGCCCATGCTGACATAAATCTAGAGGTTCCGATGGAGAACCCACAGGGGTGTCAGTCCTCGTCTCGCCTGGAGATGTGTACTGCCGCTTGCCTGTGCAGCTGCAGCAGCAGTGTAAGGCTACCCGTCAGTGGACACAGGGATCTGTGACTTGACCTCAAAGTTCTTCCCAGGGCTGTCACACGTGAGAGTGTGTCAGGCATCGAGCCTCGGGGAGACAGTCAACGCAGTGCAGGGTGGTCAGGTTGATCTGGAGTCAACGAGGTATTTGGGGGTCTTGGGGGATGGTGGCCAGGTACCTGATGCTCCTCCCGACAGTCCTGGTGCGAGTGTATCCTGTTGGGATGTGAGGGGAGTGCTGGGAACCCTTTCCCAACAGAGCAGGAAAGGGACTCTCATCTGGAGCTCAGCAGGGGATAACAGGGCTCCTTTTCATTCATTGCGGGACCCTCGGTGTTCCCCTCGAGTGGGGACGGGTGGGGCGGGGAACTTTTGGGTCACAGCAAGAATGTAAACGACCCTTTTGAGGTCCAAGAAAGAAGGGGTGATTTCCCCCGAAACGCCACATCGGACATGGTCCTCACCCTGCTTGCAGGGGAGAAGCTTCTGGATTTTCTCGAGTTTTGGCAGGGTGTCTCGAGTTACGACGGAGAGCCCATGGATCCGCCCCTGTGGCGCCTCTGGGGATTCCACCCCAATCGCCTCAGGGTGCTCAGTTCTCAGCTTGTGCTGAGGCCGGAGACTGAGCTTTCCTCGACAGTCCTGACCTAGGGCTTGGGGGTACCAATGTGGCCCCCACAGAGGAAAAAGGCCTTGTCTCGCCTGGACAGGTGTATGGCTACTTGCATGATGAGCTGCAGCAGCAGTGTCAGGCTCCATGTCGAGCGGACACAGGAATATGTGGCTTACACTCGTGGTCCAAAGTGCTGTCACACGTGTTAGTGTGTCAGGCATCGAGCCTCAGGGTGACAGTCAAGGCAGTGCAGGGCAGTCAGGTTCATCTGCAGTGGACAAGGCATTTGGGAGTCTTGGAGAATGCTCGCCCAACAACAGATGCTCCTCCCAACTTTCCTAGTACGAGTACCTCCTCTTGGGATGTGAGGGAAGACACAGGAAACCTTAACCTAAGGAGCAGCAAATGGGACTCACATCTGAAGCTTAGTAGGGGCAAACGGGGCTCCTCTTGAGGTGCAGCGGGTCTCTTGGTGTTCCACTCACGTGGAGACGGGTTGGACAGGGAACTTCATGGTTCACAGCAAGGTGCTGAAAGAGCCCTTTGAGGTCCAAGAGGGAAGGGCTGATTTCCCCAGAGACACCACAGCGGATAAGGGCCTCACCCCACTTGCAAGGGAGAAGCTTCTGGATTTTCTCGAGTTATGGTGGGCTGTCTCGAGTTACGACGGGGAGTACATGGACCCGCCCCTGGGCCTCAGGAGAGACCAGTGTCCGCGCCAGTTGCCTTGCGCTTTGGGAATTCCTCCCCAGTCACGCCGGGTCCTCAGTCCTCGCCTGGTGCTGAAGCCGGTACCGGAGGTTTCCTTGCACATGCTGACATAAATTTTGGGGTTCCCATGGAGCCCCCACTGGGGAGTCAGGCCTCATCTCGCATGGAGACATGCACTGCTGCTTGCCTCTGCAGCTGCAGCGGCAGTGTAATGCTCTGAGGAGAGTGGACAAATGGATTTGTGAGTTGACCTCGAGGTATTACCCAGGGCTGTCACACGTGCCAGTGTGTCAGGCTTCGAGCCTCGAGGTGACAGTCGACGTAGTGCAGGGCAGTCAGGTTCATCTGGAGTGAGCGAAGTATTTAGGGGTCTTGGGAAATGGTGGCAAGACCTCTGATGCTCCACCCAACTGTCCTGGTGCGAGTGTCTTCTTTTGGGATGTGAGGGGGAGCCCTGGGATCCCTTTCCCGACAGAGCAGGAAAGGGACCCTCATCTGGAGCTCAGCAGGGGATAACGGGCCTCATTACTTTCTTGGCGGGACCCTCGGTGTTCCTCTCCGAGTGGGGACGGGTGGGGCGGGGAATTTCTTGGGTAAGAGCAATAAGGTGAATTACCCTTTTGTGGTCCAAGTGAGAAGGGTTGATTTCTCCCGAGACACCACAGCGGACAAGGTTCTCACCCTGCTTTCAGGGGAAAATCATTCGGTTCTACACAAGTTGCATTGGGTTCCTCTCTTGTTACGATGGGGACCCCAGGGACTCGACTCTGTGGCCTCAGGAGAGGCCGATCATGGTGCTAGTTGCCAGGAACCTCTGGGGATTCCTCCCCAATCATCTCAGGGAGCTCAGTCCTCGACTTGTGCTGATATTGCACCCTGAGCTTTTCTCGACCATCCTGACCTAGGTCTTGGGGTAACCCTGAGACCCCCACAGAGGAGACAGTCTTCGTCTCGCCTGGACACCTGCATGGCTACTTGCCTGAGTAGCTTCAGCAGCAGTGACTGGCTCCGATTCAAGCCGACACAGGGATCTGGGGCTTGCCCTCGAGGTCCTACCCAGGGCTGTCACATGCCAGTGTGTCGGGCATCGGGCCTCAGGGTTATGGTCAAGGCAGTGCAGGGAAGATTCATGTGCAGTGGACAAGGGATGTGAGGGCCTTGGGGAATGCTGGCCCATCCCCTAATGCTCCTCTCAACTTTCCTGGTGCGAGCACCTCCTCTTGGGATGCGAGGGAATCCTCAGGAAACTTTTCCCTAAGGAGCAGGAAAAGGGACCATCATCTGTAGATTAGCAGGGGGCAAACGGGGCTCCTCTCGAGTGGCAGCGGGTCCCTTGGGTTTACTCTAGAGTTGAGACGGGTGGGGCGGGTAACTTCTTGGTCACAACAAGTGGTTGAAGGAGCCCTTCGAGGTCCAAAAGGGAAGGGATGATTTCCCGCGAAATGGCACAGCAGATAAGGGCCTCAGTCCCCTTGCAAGGGAGAAGCTTCTGGATTTTCTCGAGTTGCAGCGGGGTTTGTTGGAGTTACGACGGGGAGCTTATGGACCCACCCCTGTGGCATCAGGAGAGGTCAGTCTCCGTGCCAGTTGCCATGCGCCTTTGGGGATACTACCTCAGTCCTCGTCTGGGGCTGAAGCCAGTGCCTGAGCTTACCTCGGCCATGCTGACATAAATCTTGGGGTTCCCATGGAGCCCCCACAGGGGAGTCAGTCCTTGTCTCTCCTGAGAAGTGCACTGCCGCTTGTGTCCCCAGTTGCGGCACCAGTGTAAGGCTCCCCATCGAGTGGACACACGTATCTGTGACTTGACCTTGAGGTACAACCCAGGGCTGTCACATGTGCCACTGTGTCAGGCTTGGAGCCTCGTGGTGACAGTCGACGCAGTGCAGGGCAGTCAGGTTCATCTGGAGTGAACGAGGTATTTGGCGGTCTTGGGAAATGGTGGCAAGACTCCTGATGCTCCTCCCGACTCTCCTGGTGTGAGTGTCTCCTGTTGGGATGTGAGGGGAGCGCTGGGAACCCTTTCCCGACAAAGCAGGAACGGGACCCTCATCTGGAGCTCAGCAAGGGATAATAGGGCTTCTTTTCATTCTTGGCGTGATTCTCAGTGTTCCTCTCCAGTAGGGACGGGTGGGGCGGGGAACTTCTTGGGTCACAGAAAGAGTTGAACGACCCTTTTGAGGTCCAATTGAGAAGGGGTGATTTCCCCGAGACGCCACAGCAGACAAGGTCCTCACCCGCTTGCAGGGGAGAATATTTAGGTTTTTCTCAAGTTGTGGCAGGGTCCTCTTGAGTACGACGGGGAACCAATGGTCTCGCCCCTGTGGCCTCAGGAGAGGCCAGTTTCCGTGCCAGTTGCAAGGCGCCTCTGGGGATCCCTCCCCAATTGTCTCAGAGTGCACAGTCCTCGACTTGTGCTGAGGCCTGAGCCTCACCTTTGCTCGACGGTCCTGTCCTAGGTCTTGGGGTACCCCTGAGAACCCCAGAGAGGAGACAGGCCTTGTGTCACCTGGACACGTGCAAGGCTACTTTCCTGACCAGCTGCAGCAGCAGTGTCAGGATCCATGTTGAGTTGACACAGAGATATGTGCCTTTCTCTCGAAGTCCAAAGTGCTGTCACATGTGCCAGTGTGTCAGGGGTCAAGCCTTGGGGTGATGGTCAAGGCATTGCAGGGCAGTCAGGTTCATCTGCAGTGGACAAGGCATTTGGGGTTCTTGGGGAATGGTGTCCCAACCCTGGATGGTCCTCCCAACTTTCCTGGTGCAAGCACTTCCACTTGGGATGTGAGGGAAGCCTCAGGAAACCTTTCCCTAAGGAGCAGGAAAAAGGACCATCATCTGGAGCTTAACAGGGGCAAACTGGGCTCTTCTTGAGTCGCAGCGGGTCCCTCAGTGTTCCTCTCAAGATGAGATGGGTGGGGCGGGGAACTTCTTGGGTCACAGCAAGGGAGTGAAGGAGCCCTTCGTGGTCCAACAGGGAAGAAGTGATTTCCCCAAGATGCCACAGCGGATAAGGTCCTCTCCCTGCTTGCAAGGAAGAAGCTTCTGGTGTTTCTCGAGTTTCGGTGGGGTTTCTAGAGTTATGACTGGGAGCCCATGGACGCGCCCCCTGTGGCCTCAGGAGAGGACTGTCTCCTTGACAGTTGCCAGTCGCCTCTGGGGATTGCTCCCCAATCGTCTCAGGGTGCCCTGTCCTCGACTAGTGCTGAGACCAGTGCCTGAGCTTTCCTCGACCGTCCTGACCTAGGTCTTGGGTTACCCCTGAGGCACCCACATAGGAGACGGTCCTCGTCTCGCCTGGACACCTGCACAGCTACTTGCCTGTCCAGCTTCAACAGCAATGACTGGCTCCAATTCGAGCAGACACAGTGATCTGTGGCTTGCCCCCGAGGTCCTACCCAGGGCTGTCACATGCCAGTGTGTCGGGCATCGGGCCTTGGGGTTACGGTCAAGGCAGTGCAGGGAAGTCAGGTTCATGTGCAGTGGACAAGGGATGTGAGGGTCTTGGGGAATGCTGGCCCATCCCCTGATGCTCCTCTCGACTTTCCAGGTGCGAGCACCTCCTCTCGGGATGCGAGGGAAGCCCCAGGAAACCTTTCCCTAAGGAGCAGGAAAAGGGACCATCATCTGTAGATTAGCAGGGGCAAACGGGGCTCCTCTCGAGTGGCAGCGGGTCCCTTGGGTTTACTCTCGAGTTGAGACGGGTGGAGCAGGAAACTTCTTGGTCACAACAAATGGCTGAAGGATCCCTTCGAGGTCCAAAATGGAAGGGTTGATTTCCCACGAAACGGCACAGTGGATAAGGGCCTCACTCCACTTGCAAGGGAGAAGCTTCTGGATTTTCTCGAGTTGCGGTGGGGTTTCTCAAATTACGATGGGGAGCTTATGGACCCACCCCTGTGGCCTCAGGAGAGGCCAGTCTCCGTGCCAGTTGACATGAGCCTTTGGGGATTCTTCCCCAGTCATCGTCGTGTTCTCAGTCCTCGTCTGGGGTTGAAGCCGGTGCCTGAGCTTACCTCGGCCATGCTGACATAAATCTTGGGGGTTCCCATGGAGTCCCCACAGAGGAGTCAGCCCTCGTCTCTCCTGAAGAAGTGCACTGCCGCTTATCTTCGCAGCTACAGCAGCAGTATAAAGCTCCCCGTCGAGTGGACACACGTATCTGTGACTTGACCTCGAGGTACTATCCAGGGCTGTCACATGTGCCAGTGTGTCAAGCTTTGAGCCTCGGGGTGACTGTCGATGCAGTGCAGAGCAGTCAGGTTCATCTGCACTCAACGAAGTATTTGGGTTTCCTGGGGAATGGTGGCAAGATCCCTGTTGCTCATCCAAACTCGTGGTGTGAGTGTCTCCTGTTGGGATGTGAGGGGAGCGCCGGGAAACCTTCCGGACAGAGCAGGAATGGGACCCTCATCAAGAGCTCAGCAGGGGATAACGGGGCTCCTTTTCATTCATGGTGGGACCCTCGGTGTTCCTTTTGAGGTGGACGGGTGGGACGGGGAACTTCCTGGTTCACAGCAAGAAGGTGAACGACCCTTTTGAGGTCCAAGAGAGAAGGGGTGATTTCCACTGAGACGCCACAGCAGACAAGGTCCTCACCCCGCTTGCAGGGGAGAATCTTTGTTTTTCTTCTCAAGTTGTGGCAAGGTCGTCTCGAGTTATGACCAAGACACCAGGGACTCGCCCCTGTGGCCTCAGGAGAGGCCAGTCTATGTGTCAGTTGCCAGGCTCCACTGGGGATTCCTCCCCAATCTTCTCAGGGTGCTCAGTCCTCTACTTGTGCTGAGACCGGAGCCTGAGCTTCCCTCGACCGTCCTGACCTAGGTCTTGGGGTACTCCTGAAGCCACCAGAGAGGAAACAGGCCTCGTCTTGCCTGGACATGTGCACAGCTACTTGCCTGACCAGCTACAGCAACAGTGTCAGGCTCCATGTCGAGCAGACACAGGGATCTGTGGCTTGCCCTCGAGGTCCAAAGTGCTGTCACAGGTGCCAGTGTGTCGGGGGTTGAGCCTCGGGGTGACAGTGAAGGCAGTGGAGGGCATTCAGGTTCATCTGCAGTGGAGAAGGCATTTGGGGAACTTGGAGAATGCTGGCCCAACACCAGATACTCCTCCCGACTTTCCTAGTGCGAGCACCTCCTCTTGGGATGCGAGGAAGCCACAGGAAACCTTAAACTAAGGAGCAGGAAATGGGACCATCATCTGGAGATTAGCAGGGGAAAACGGGGCTCCTCTTGAGTCGCAGCGGATCTCTTCGTGTTCCTCTCGCGTGGAGACTGGTGGGGCGGGGAACTTCATGGTTCAAAGCAAGGTGCTGAAGGAGGCCTTTGAGGTCCAAGAGGGAAGGGGTGATTTCCCCAAGACGCTGCAGCGGATAAGGGCCTCACTCAGATTACAAGGGAGAAGCTATTGGTTTTCCTCGAGTTTTAGCGGGGTTCCTCGAGTTATGACCGGGAGCTCATGGACCCGCCCCTGTGACCTCAGGAGAGGCCAGTCTCCATGCCAGTTGCCATGCGCCTTTGAAGATTCCTCCCCAGTTATCACTGGTTTCTCAGTCCTCGTCTGGTGCTGAAGCCGGTACCTGAGCTTTCCTCGCTCATGCTGACATAAATCTTGGGGTTCCCATGGAGCCCCCCTCCAGGGGAGTCAGGCCTCGTCTCGCCTGGAGACGTGCACTGCCACTTACCTCCGTAGCTGCAGCAGCGGTGTAAGGCTCCCCCGTCGAGTGGACACAGGGATCTGCGACTTGACCTCTAGGTACTACCCAAGGCTGTCACACGTGCCAGTGTATCAGGCTTAGAGCCTCCGGATGACAGTCGACGCAGTGCAGGGCTGTCAGGTTCATCTGGAGTGAACGAGGTATTTGGGGGTCTTGGGGAATGGTGGCTAGACTCCTGATGCTCCTCCCGACTGTCCTGGTGCAACTGTCTCCTGTTGGGATGTGAGGGGAGCGCTGGGAACCCTTTCCAGACAGAGCAGGAAAGGGACCGTCATCTAGAGCTCAGCAAGGGATATCTGGGCTCATTTTCATTCTTGGCGGGGCCCTCGGTGTTCCTCTCAAGTGGGGACTGTTGGTGCGGGGAACATCTTGGGTCACAGCGAGCAGGTGAACGATCCTTTTGAGGTCAAATAGAGAAGTTTGATTTCCACCGAGACGCCAGAGCGGACAAAGTCATCACCCCACTTGCAGGGAGAATCTTTAGTTTTTCTCAAGTTGTGGCAGGGTCCTCTCGAGTTATGATGGGGACCCGAGGCTCTCATCCCTGTGGCCTCAGCAGAGGACAGTCTCAGTGCTAGTTGCAAGGCGCCGCTGGGAATTCCTTCCCCATCGTCTCAGGGTGCTCAGTCCTCGACTTGAACTGAGGCCGGAGCCTGAGCTTTCCTTGTCCGACCTGAGCTAGGCCTTGGGGTACCCCTGTGTCCCCCACTTAGAAGACAAGCCTCGTTTCGCCTGGACACGTGCACAGCAACTTGTCTGACCAGCTGCAGCAGCAGTGGCAGGCTATATATCGAGTGGACACAGGAATCTGTGGCTTGTCGCCGAGGTCCTACCTTGGGCTCTCACACCTCCCAATGTGTCGAGCATCGAGTCTTGGGTTGATGGTCAAGGAAGTGCAGGACAGTCAGGTTCATCTGCAGTGGACAAGGCATTTGGGTGACTTGGGGAATGGTCTCCCCAAACCCTAATGCTCCTCCAGACTTTCCTGGTGCGAACACCTCCTCTTGGGATGCGAGGAAGACCCCGGAAACCTTACCCTAAGGAGCAGGAAACGGAACCATCATCTGGGACTTAGCAGGGGTAAATGGGGCTGCTCTTGAGTCCCAACGGATCCTGGGCGTTCCTCTCGAGTTGAGACGCGTAGGGCGGCGAGTTCTTGGGTCACAGCAAGGGGGGTGAAGGAGCCCTTCGAGGTCCAAGAGGGAAGGGGTGATTTTCCACGAGACACCACAGCGGGTAAGGGCCTCACCTGCCTGTAAGGGAGAAGCTTCTGGTTTTTCACGAGTTACAACGGGGACCCCATGGACCCACCCCGTGGCCTCAGGAGAGGCTAGTCTCCGTGCCAGTTGCCATGAGACTTTGGGGATTCCTCCACAATCCGCGACAGGTCGTCCGTCCTCGTCTGGGGCTGATCTGGTACCTGAGCTTTCCTACTCATTCTGACATAAATCTTGGGTTTCCCATAGAGTATAAAAGGGGTGTCAGGACTCGTCTCGCCTGGAGTTGTGCACTGCCGCCTGCCTCCGCGGCTGCAGCAGCAGTGTAACTCTCCCCGTCAAGTGGACACAGGGATCTGTGACTTGACCTCGAGGTACTACACAGGGCTGTCACACGTGACAGTGTGTCAGACATCGAGCCTCGGGGAGACAGTCAACGCAGAGCAGGGTAGTCAGGTTCATCTGGAGTCAGTGAGGTATTTGCGGGTCTTGGGGAATGGTGGCAAGACACCTGATGCTCCTCCTGACAGTCCTGGTGTGAGTGTCTACTGTTGGGATGTGAGGGGAGCGCTGGGAAACCTTTCTCGACAGAGCAGGAAAGGGACCCTCATCTGTATCTCAGCAGGGGATAATGGGGCTCCTTTTCATTCATGGCGGGACCCTCGGTGTTCCCCTCGAGTGGGGACCGGTGGGGCGGGGAACTTCTTGAGTCACAGCAAGAAGGTAAATGACACTTTTGAAGTGCAAGAGAGAAGGGATGATTTCCCCGAGACGCCACATCGGACAAGGTCCTCACCCCACTTGCAGGGGAAAATCTTTTGGTTTTTCTCAAGTTGTGGCGGGGTCCTCTAGAGTTACAACGGGGACCACAGGGACTCGCCCCTGTGGCCTCAGGAGAGGCCAGTCTCGTTGCCAGTTGCCAGGAGCCTCTGGGGATTCCTCCCCAATCGTCTCAGGGTGCTCAGACCTCGACTTGTGCTGAGGCGGGAGCTTGAGCTTTCCTCGTCCGTTCTGACCTAGGTCTTTGGGTACCCTTGAGGCCCCCACAGAGGAGACAGGCCTCGTCTCACCTGGACATTTGCACGGCTACTTGCATGACCAGCTGCAGCAGCAGTTTCAGCTCCATGCCAAGCGGACTCAGGGATCTGTGGCTTGCCTTCGAGGTCCAAAGTGCTGTCACACGTGCCAGTGTGTCGGGCATCGAGCCTCGGGGTAACACTCAAGGCAGTGCAGGGCAGTCAGGTTCATCTGCAGTGGACAAGGCATTTGAGGGTCTTGGAGAATGCTGGCCCAATCCCAGATGCTCCTCCGGACATTCCTATTGCAAGCACCTCCTCTAGGTATGCGAGGAAGACACAGGAAACCTTAACCTAAGGAGGAGGAAATGGGCCCGTCATTTGGAGCTTAGCAGGGGAAAACGGGGCTCCTCTTGAGTCGCAGTGTGTCCTTTGGGGTTCCTCTCGCGTGGAGACGGGTGGGGCGGGGAACTTCATGGTTCACAGCAAGGGGGTGAAGGAGCCCTTCGAGGTCCAAGAGGGAAGGGGTGATTTCCCCAGAGACGCCACAACCGATAAGGGCCTCACCCCGCTTGCAAGCGAGAAGCTTCTGGTTTTTCTCGAGTTACTGCCCGGTTTCTCGAGTTACGACGGGGAGCTCATGGACCCGCCGCTTTGGCCTCAGGAGAGGCCAGTCCCCGTGCCAGTTGCCATGCGCCTTTGGGGATTCCTCCCCAGTCATCGCCGGGTCCTCAGTGTTCGTCTGGTGCTGAAGCCGGTACCCGAGTTTTCCTCGCTCATGCTGACATAAATCTTGGGGTTCCCATGGAGCCCACACAGGGGAGTCAGGCCTCATCTCGCCTGGAGACGTGCAAAGCGGCTTACCTCCGCAGCTACACAGCAGTGTAAGACTCACCGTCGTGTGGACACAGGGATCTGTGACTTGACATAGAGGTACTACCAAGTGCTGTCACACGTGCCAGTGTGTCAGGCTTTGAGCCTTGTGGTGACAGTTGACGCAGTGCAGGGCAGTCAGGTTCTTCTGGAGTAAACAAGATATTTAGGGATCTTGGGGAACAGTGGCAAGTCACCTGATTCTTGTCTGGATTGTCCTGGTGCGAGTGTCTCCTGTTGGGATGTGAGGGGAGCGCTGGGAATCCTTTCTCGACAGAGCAGGAAACGGACCCAAATCTGGAGCTCAGCAGGGGATAACGGGGCTCCATTTCATTCTAGGCGGGACCCTCGGTGTTCCTCTCGAGTGGGGACGGGTGTGTCGTGGAACTTCTTGGGTCATAGCAAGAAGGTTAATGAAACTTTAAGGTCCAAGAGAGAAGGGGTGATTTCCCCCGAGACGCCACAGAAGACAACGTCCTCACCGCGATTGCAGGGGAAAATATTTTGGCATTTCACAAGTTGTGGCAGGGTCCTCTCTAGTTACGATGGGGACCTCAGTGACTTGCCCCTGTGGCCTCAAGAGGGGCCAGTATCCATGCCAGTTGCCAGGCGCTGCTGGGAAATCCTCCCCAATCGTCTCAGGGTGCTCAGACCTCGACTGGTGCTGAGGCCGGAGCCTGAGATTTCATCGACTGTCCTGACCTAGGTCTTGGGGTACCCCTGTGGCCCCCACAGAGGAGACAGGCCTAGTCTCGCCTGGACACGTGCACGGCAACTTGCATGACTAGCTGCAGCAGCAGTGTCAGGCTTCATGTTGAGCGATCACAGGGATCTGTGGCTTGACTCCTGATGCAACCGAGGACTGTCACACGTGCCAGTGTGTCGAGCGTTGAGCCTCGTGGTGACAGTCAAGGCAGTGCAGGGCAGTCAGGTTCATCTGCAGTGGACAAGGCATTTGGGGGTCTTGTGGAATGGTGGCCCAATGCCTGATGCTCCTCCCGACTTTCTTGATGCTAGCACCTCCTCTTGGGATGCGAGGGAAGCCCCAGGAAACCTTTCCCTAAGGAGCAGGATATGGGAACATCATATGGAGCTTAGCAGGTGCAAACGGGGCTCGTCCTGAGTCGCAGCGCGTCCCTTGGGGTTCCTCTCGTGTTGAGACGCGTGAGGCGGGCAAGTTCTTCGGTCACAGCGAGGGGGGTGAATGATCCCTTTGAGATCCAAGAGGGAAGGAGTGATTTCCCCTTGAGACACTGCATTGGATAAAGTCCTCAACCCGCTTGAGAGGGAGAAGCTTCTGGTTTTTCTCGAGTTGCGGTGGGGTTTCTCGAGTTACGATGGGGAGCCCATGGACCCGCCCCTTTGGCCTCAGGAGAGGCCAGTCTGCCTGGCAGTTGCCATGCGCCTTTGGGGATTCCTCCCCAGTCATCGCCAGGTCCTCAGTCCTCTTCTGGTGCTGAAGCCAGTACCTGAGCTTTCCTTGCCCATGCTGACATAAATCTTGGGGTTCCCATGGTGCTGCCACAGTGGTGTCAGGCGTCATCTCTCCTGATGTCGTGCACTGCCCCTTGCCTCTGCAGCTGCATCAGCAGTGTAAGGCTCCCGTCAGTGGACACAGGGATCTGTGACTTGACCTCGAGGTTCTACCCAGGGCTGTCATACGTGCCAGTGTGTCAGGCTTCTCGCCTCGGGGTGACAGTCGACGCAGTGTAGGGGAGTCTGGTTCATCTGCAGTGGAGAGAGGCAACTGTGGGTCTTGGGGAATGGTGGCACAACCCTTGATGCTCCTTCTGACTTTCCTGGTGCGAGCACCTCCTCTTGTGACGTGAGGAAGCCCCAGGAAACCTTTCCCTAAGAAGCAGGAAAAGGAACCATCCTCTGGAGCTTAGCAGGGGCAAACGGGGCTCTTCTTGATTCGCAGCGGGTCCCTTTGCAGTTCCTATCGTGTTGAGACGGGTGGGGCTGGGAACTCCTTGGGACACAGCATGGGGCTTAAGGAGCCCTTCGAGGTCCACGAGGGAAGAGGTTATTTCCCTCCAAACGTCACAGCGGATAAGGGCCTTAGCCCGCTTTCAAGGGAGAAGCTTCAGGTTTTTCTCGAGTTGTAGCGTGGTTTCTCGAGTTACGACGGGGATCCCATGGACCCGCCCCTTTGTCCTCAGGAGAGGGCAGTCTCTGTGCCTGTTGCCATGCGCCTTTGGGGATTCCTTCCCATGCATCTCTGGCTCTCTGTCCTCGTCTGGTGCTGAAGCCAGTACCTGAGCTTTCCTCGCTCATGCTGATACAAATCTTGGGGTCCTCATGGAACACCCACAGGGGAGTCAGGTCTCGTCTCCTCTGGAGACGTGCACTGCTGCTTGCCTCCGCAGCTGCAGCAGCAGTGTAAGGCTCCCCGTCCGAGTGGACACAGGGATCTGTGACTTGGCTCGAGGTACTACCCCACGGCTGTCACAGGTACCCGTGTGTCAGACTTCGAGCCTCAGCGTGACAGTCGACGCAGTGCAGGGCTGTCAGGTTCATCTTGAGTGAACCAGGTATTTGGGGATCTTGGGGAATGGTGGCAAGACCCCTGATGCTCCCTCCCGACAGTCCTGGTGCGAGTGTCTCCTGTTGGGATGTGAGGGGAGTGCTGGGAATCCTTTCTCGACAGAGTAGGAAACGGACCCTAATCTGGAGCTCAGCAGAGGATAACGAGGCTCCATTTCTTTCTAGGCGGGACCCTCGGTATTCCTCTCGTGTGGGGATGGTTGGTGTGGGGAACATCTTGGGCCACAGCGAGCAGGTGAACAATCCTTTTGAGATCGAAGATAGAAGGTGTGATTTCCCCGAGACGCCAGTGCGGACAAGGTCCTCACCCTACTTGCAGGGGAAAATATTTTCCCTTTTCTGAAGTTGTGGCGGGGGCCTCTTGAGTTACTATGGGGACCCCAGGGACTCGTCCCCTGTGACCTCAGGAGAGGCCGGTCTCCATGCCAGTTGCCAGGCGCCGCTGGGAAATCCTCCCCAATCATCTCAGGGTGCTCAGTCCTCAACTGGTGCTGAGGCCAGAGCCTGAGATTTCCTCTACCGTCCTGTCCTAGGTCTTGGGTTACCCCTGAGGCTCCCACAGAGGAGACAGGCCTCGTCTCGCCAGGAAACGTGCACGGACACTTGCCTGACTAGCTGCAGCAGCAGTGTCAGGTTCCATATCGAGCGGACACAGGGATCTGTGGCTTGACTCATGGTCAAACCGAGAACTGTCCTTGTGGTGTGAGGTCCGTCTCTCTTAGCAAAAGAGGGGCTCTTATCTGTGTGTGATGTCCAGCAGGCGCCTCTCAAGTTGTGGAAGAGGGTTCCTCTCGAGGGTTGAGGCTGCATTCTCTTAGGTTGGGGTGTTTTTGTCTCCACTTGGGAGGTCCTCTCTGCTTTTGGTGTTATGCGTTCCTCACTTCTATTCGTGGGATTCCTGCTTTCTAGTTGCCAGGGCCTCCACTTGACTTCCTTCAGGAAGCTCGTCTTCATTGGAGGCAGGTCTTCTCTCTAGGTGTATTATCCATGGGGACAACTCTCTAGTTGTGCTTGGGGAATACACTTCAGTTTTGGCCGGAGAACACCTCTGTCATTTGGTCCCAGGTCCCTTGTGCTAGCCTAGGGATTCTGAGATTGCAACAGGGATCTCAGGGTGTCTCTTGAGTTGCAGTATATGACTCGAGGTTCCTTAAGAGTTGTGCTGGAGACACCTCTTGCATTAGATTCATGAATCTGGGGCAGATCCTCTGTATTAGCCATTTGCAAGCTGGTCCCCATCTAAGTGCAATGTGTGGGGAGGCTACTCTCTAGATGTGACATGGGCTCCACTCTAATTGCAGTGGGTGTGCACTCATTATTTATTATGAATCTACTCATTTCTAGTTTCATTTGCAGCCACCTCTCTAATTGTGGCAGGGGAACTTCTCTTTAATTGTGGTAGTTGGGCTCCTCTCTAGATGTGGTAGAGTGCTCTTATCAAATGAGATGTGGGTGACTCCTTTATGGTGGTGATGAAGAGGTGATATTTTTCTAGTTGTGAAGTGCAGGAAGCTACTGGCTTTTAGTGACAGGGTGGGCCTCCTGCTTAGGTGTGGCATGACACTTCCTCTCTGTTTGTGATAGAAGGTTCTTCTCCAATTGTGGTGGGGTAATATCTTGAACATCCTCTGCAGTTGCATGAGGGTCTTGGGGCTCATGCTGAGTTGACTCTCTTTCAGCAACTCGAAAGGTTCCCTGAGATACCTGTTACAACTTGAGAGGAACTCAGGGTTCCTCTCCAGTCACTGCAGGGGAATCGGGCCACATTTCAAATTGAGGCAGGGAACCTTGGGTTCTTCTCGAGTTGTGGCGAGAAACTCAGGGTTTCTCTCAAGTTGTGATGTGGAATTTGGGGGTCATATGGGGGTTGCAATAGGTGATAAAGGCCTGCTCTTGAGGTTCTAAGGGAAGTTGGGATTCCTTTCAACTAGAAGCAGGGGCATCAGCCCTCATCTCAAGATGAAGTGGGCAACATGGGGTTCATCTCGAGTTGAAGCAGGAAACTTGGGGTTCTTCTCGAGTTGCAACAGGTATCTCAGGGAACCTCTCGAGTTGCTAAAAGGGAGTCAAGCCTCCGTTCTGGTTGCAGGAGGGAACTCAGGATTGCTCTCAAGTCGCTGTAGGGTAAACAGACCTTATCTTGCATTCAGGGATGAATTTGGTGGTTTTTCTCATGTTGCAGCAGAAAATCGGGGTCCTCTGGAGTTGTGACAGGGACCCCAGGGAACCTCTCATGTGTCCTCAGGGGAGTCAGGCAACCTTTCAAGTTGTAAGGTGAAACTCTGGATTTCTTTTAAGTCATTGCAGAAGAATCCAGCCTCACCTCATCTCAAGTTGAGGTGGGAAAAGGGAGTTCCACTCGATTTGTGACAGGTACCTCAGGGAGCCTCTCATGTTGCCTCAAGGGAGTCAGGCCGCCTTTCCAGATGTGAGGGGGAACTCGGATTGTTCTTGAGCCGCTGCAAAGGAATCGGGTATCATCTCCCTTTGAAGGGGGAATCTCATGGTTTTTCTTGAGTTGCTGTGGGAAGCTTGGTGTTTCTCTTGAGTTGTGATGGGGACCTCAGGGAATCTGTCATGTTGCCTCAGGGGAATCAGGTTTCCTCTTGAGTTGTGAGGGAAACCTAGGGATTCCTGTCAAGTCACTGCAGGGGAATAGGGTCTCATCACATGTTAAGGCAGAAAACTTGGGGTTCATCTCCAGTTGTGACATGGATCTCGGGGTTCCTATAGAGTTTCAACAGGAAAGTAAGGGGTCATCTCTTGTTGAGGCATAGAATTCTGCTTTCCTCTCGAGTTATGAAAGAGGTGTCAGGCATCCTGCTGAGTTGAGGCAGGGAAGTCTGGATTTTTATTGAGTTGCAACAGCGGATTCAGACTTCCCTTCATATTTTGAGGGGAAACTTGGGATTCCATTTTAGTTGCTTCAGGGGAATCAGTCTTTATCTCAGTTAAGGGGGAACTCGATGTCCTTTTGACATGTGGCAGGAAACAAGGGGTTCCTTTTGAGTTTAGATGGGGATCTGGCGATAACTCTTGGATTGCAGCAGGGAGTCAAGCCTCCTCTCACTGGCAGCAGAAATCCGGGCTTCTTCTCTAGTGGTCTCTAGAAATTCAGGGTTTGCTGGAGAGTTGCCACAGTGCCTGAGACCTCCTCTCGAAGTGAAGTGAGAAATCTGCTTTTCTGGATTTGCAGCATGGGATGCAGGATTTCACTGGAGTCGTGGTCGGGAAGCTGGGGTTCTCCTTGAGTTTGGTTAGTACTCGGTTCCTGGCGACTTGCGGTGGGGTGTCCTGTCGAGTTTTCCTGGGGCGACTTGTCTCTAGCAAGGATATTCAGAGTTGCTCCTGTCTTTTGCAGTAGCGTGTGGTGGCTCACTATTTTTACAAGTGATTATCGTTGTGATCAGTGTCTACTCTGTAGTTGCCAGAATTTCGATTCTCTCTAGGGTGGTGTGCAAGCTCCTCTCTCCTCTTGTGGTGTGAGATTTGACTGTAATAGCAGAAGAGGGGCTCCTCTCTGCGTGTGAATTCCAGCGGGCTCCTCTCAAGTTGTGGAGGAGGGTTCCTCTCAAGGGGCGAGGCTGTGTTCTTTCCGGTTGGGGTGTGCTTGTCTCCATGGGAGAGGTCCTCTGTGCTTTTGGTGCTATGGGTTCCTCACTTCTATTCACAGGATCACTACTCTCTAGTCGTGAGGGCCTGCACTTGACTTCCTTCAGGGAGCTCGTTTCCATTAAAGGCAGAAGGTCTTCTTTATAGGTGTGATATCTCGAGGGACACCTCTCAAGTTGCGCCTAGGAAATCCACTTCAGTTTTGGCCCCAGAGCCCCTCCATCATTTGGTGCAGTGGTCCCTTTTCTTCTGCCAGCATAGAGATCCCGTAAAATTGCAGGGGGAAACTCGGGGTGCCTCTTGAGTTGCAGCATATGATTCGGGGTTCCTTTATAGTTGTGGTGGAGACTCCTATTGAACAAGAGTGGGGCAGATCCTCTCTAGCAGCGATGTGCAAGCTGGTCCCTTCCTAAGTACAATGTGTAGGAGGCTACTCTCTAGATACAGCTTGTAGCCCACTCTCATTTAGAGTGTAGTCCACTGCTCTTTATTTGCTGTGGATTGACTCGTCTCTAGCTGTCATTTATGGTCACCTCTCTTGTTGTGACAGGAAACTCCTCTTTAGCTGTGCTAGTTGGGATCCTGTCTAGATGTAGTACAGTGCTCTTCTCAAATTGATAGGTGGTTGACTCCTCTATGGTTATAATGAAACGGGGCTCTTTTTCTAGTTGTGGAGTGCAGGAACCTACTGGCTATTTCGGCAGGGCAGGCCTCCTGCTTAGTTACAGTATGAGACTTCGTCTCTTCTCCACTTGGGATTGAGCGGTCTCCACTTGGGAATCCTCTGCAGTTGCATGAGTTTCTTGGCGGTCATGTTAAGTTGGGATAGGGAACTCGGCTTTCCACACAAGTCACTGCAGGGTAATCAGGACTCATCTCACACTGAGAGGGGGAATCTCAGTGTTTCTCGAGTTGGGGTGGGAAGCTTAGGATTCCTCTCCAGTTGTGACTGGGACCTGAGGGTACCTCTCATGTTGCCTCAGGGAGTCAGGACTCCTTTCAAGTTGCCGGGGAATTTGGGATTGCTCTTGAGTCACTGCAGAGGAGTCGGGCCTCATCTCTAGTTGAGGTGGGAAACTCAGGGGTTCCTTTAGAGTTGCGATGGGTATCTTGGGGTTCCACTTGAGTTACAACAGGGCCCTCTGGGATCCTATCTAGTTGTATTGTGGGAATCAGACCTCCTTTTTGATGCGAGGGAAACTTTGGGGTTCTCTCAAGTTGCAGCAGGGGGAATAGGGCCTCATCTCGAGTTGAGGCGGGAAATTCAGGGTTCCTCTCCAA
Organism: Nanger dama; assembly: GCA_917880005.1. Lineage (NCBI taxonomy): Eukaryota > Metazoa > Chordata > Mammalia > Artiodactyla > Bovidae > Nanger > Nanger dama. The sequence goes on along the minus strand of CAKJTW010000044.1, from coordinate 138,103 downwards.
ATTGTGATGGGTATCTTGGGATCCTCTCGAGTTGTGACAGGAATCTCACAGAACTGCTCATGTTGACTCAAGGGAGTGAGGACTCCTTTTGAGTTGTGAGGGTAATTTGGGATTCCTCTCAAGTCGCTGCAGGAAAATAGGGCCTCATTTCAAGTTAACACAGGAAACTCAGAGTTCATCTTCAGTTACAACATGGATTTTAGTGTTCCTCTTGAGTTGCAACAGGGGAGCCAGGACTCATCTCATGTTGAGGCATGGAACTCTGACTTCCTCTTGAGTTGTGAAAGGCATGTCTGGCCTCCTGTCGAATCAGACAGGGGAAATTGTAATTTTTCTTGAGTTGCAACAGGGGAGTCAGACTGCTCTTCATCTTGTGAGGGGAAACTCAGGATTCCATTCAAGTTGCTGTACGGGAATCAGTTCTTATCTTGAGTTGAGGGGGAACTCGGTGGCCTTTCAACTTGTGGCTGGAATCACCGGGTTCCTCTCAAGTTACTATAGGGATCTGGGGATACCTCTCAAGTGGCAACAGTGGAGTCAGGACTTCTCTAGATTTGAGGTGGGGAAGTCATGTTTCCTCTAGAGTTGCAGCAAGGGAGTAGAATCTCCTATAGAGTTGCAGCAAAAACTCAGGATTCTTCTCTAGTTGTTGCTGGAAACTTGGGGTTTCCTCCAGAGTTACAACAGGGGACAGAGCTCCTCTCAAAGTGCAGCGATAAATCAGTGTTCCTCTGGATTTGAAGCCCGGGATGCAGGATTGCACTGGAGACGTGGTGTGGAAGTCAGGGTTTTCCTCAAGCTTGGTTGGTACTCAGGGTTCCTAGTGACTTGCAGTGGGGCCTCCTGTCTAATTCTCTTGGGGTGACTCATCTCCAGCAGGGATGGGCAGGGTGGCTCCTGTCTTGTTGCAATGAAAGATGAGTGCTCACTAGATTTGTCAAGGAACTACTCTATCATTGTGGTCAGGGTCCACTCTGTAATTGCAGGGGTTTCGAGTCTCTCTAGTGGTGGTCTGCAAGCTCCTCTCTCCTTATTGTGTAAGGTTCGTGTGTATTACCAGAAGAGTGGCTCCTCTCTGTGTGTGATGTCAGTAGGTGCCTCTGAAGTTTGGTTTCAGGGCTTCTTTAGATGGGCAAAGCTTTGCCCTCTCTGGGTTGTGTATGCGTGCCTCCATGGGGACTGTCCTCTCTGCTTTTGGTGCAATGGATTCGTCACTTCAATTCATGGGATCGCTGCTCTCTAGTTTTGAGGGCCTCCCCTCAACTTCCTTCAGGGAGCTCGTCTCTATTGGAGGCAGAAGGTCTTCTCTCTAGGTGTGATGTCCTGGGGGCACATCCGAGTTGTGCCTAGGGAATCTGCTTCAGTATTGGCTGGGAACCCCTCCATCATTTGGTGCAGTGGCCCCTTTTCTTAGGGCCCCTATCCCAGGGCTAACCTAGGGATCCTTTGAAATTGCAGTAGGGAACTCGGGTGCCTCTTGAGTTGTAGCATGTCACTCAGGGTTCATTTAAAGTTGTGGTGGAGACTCTACAATGGAGTATATCCTCTTTAGTAGCTATGTGCAAGCTGGTCCCTGTCTAAGGGCAATGTGCGAGAGGCTAATCTCTAGATATGGCTTGGGGTTCACTCTCATTTCAGTGGGTATCCACTCTATTTGCTGTGTTTCGCCTCATCTCTAGTTGAAGTTTGCAGCCACCTCTCTCCTTGTGGCAGGAGAACTCATTAGATTTTGTAGTTTGGATCCTCTCTAGATGTGGTAGAGTGCTCGTCTCAAATTGGGAGATGGTGTCTTCTCTATTACTGTAATGAGAAAGGGCGCTTTTTCTACTTGCAAAGTGCAGGGTTATTTGTGGCAGGATGGGCCTCCTGCTTAGTTGTGATATGAGGCTACATCCCAGCTTCCAGTAGAAGGTTCTTCTCCGGTGGCAGTGGGGTAAGCTCCTCTTGAAAATCCTCTGCCTTTGTATCAGGGTCTTAGGGCTCGTGTCTAGTTGGGACCGGGAACTCGGGATTTCTCTCGAGTCACTACAGGGGAATCAGGCCACATCTCGTATTGAAGTGGAAAAGTCATGGTACTTCTCGAGTTGTGGCTAGAAATGGGGTTACTCGTGAGATAAGATGGGGAACTTGGGGATCCTCTTGAGTTGCAACAGGTGAGAAAGGCCTCCTCTTGAGGTGCAAGGGGAAGTCAGGATTCCTTTCGAGTTGAAGCAGGGGAATAAGCCCTGATCTCAAGATGAGTTGGGGAAAACGGGTTTCTTCTCAAGTTGAGGCAGGAAACTCGAATCCCTCTCAATTTGCAACGGGGATATCGGGAACCTCTCGAGTTGCCAAAAGGAGTCAACAATCCTTTTGAGTTGTGAAGAGTAACTCAGGATTGCTCTCGAGTCGCTGCAGGGTATTCTGGCCTCCATCTCACGATGAGGGAGGAATCTCATCGGTTTTCTCAAGTGGCGATGGGAAGCTGAGGGTTCCTCTCCGAGTTGCAATGGGGACCGCAAGGAACTTCTCGTGTTGCTTCAAGGAAGTCACATCTCCATTCGACTTGCAAGGGGGAGTGTGGGGTTATTCTTTCATCACTACAGGGGAATTGGGCCTCAACTGAAAATGAAAGGGGTATCTAGAGGTGTTTCTGGAGTTGTGGCAAGAATCTTGGATTCCTTTGAGTTGCCATGGGCACCTCGTGGAGCCTCTCATGATGTCTCTGGAAAGTCAGGAATCCTTTTGAGTTGTGAGTGGCCTCTCTGCATTCCACTCTAGTTGGTTCAAGGGAAAAGGGCCTCATCTCAATTTGACGTGGGAACCTCAGTGTTCCTCTCCATTTCTGTCATGGATCTCGGGGTTTCAGTGGAGTCTCCACAGGGGAGTAAGGCCTCGTCTCTTGATGAGACATGGAACTCCACATTCCTCTTGAGGTGTGAAATGGGTGTCAGGCCTCCTGTGTAATTGAGGTAGGGATCTGGGGTTTTGCTAGAGGTGCCAGAGTGGTGTCACTCCTCCCTTTGTGTTGTGAGTGGATACTCAGGGTTACATTCGACTCAGTGCATTGGAATCAGGCCTTATCTAGAGTAGATGGAGAAATCAGGGTCTTTTCAAATTGTGGCATGACATCCGTGGTTCCTCTCTAGTTTCAAGGTGAGACCAGCCTTCTCTAGAGGTGTGACAGGAATGTCGAGATTCCTTTCCAGATGAAGCAGGGAAATCAAACCTCATCTTGTGATGCAGAGGGGAAAACAGGGCACTTCTTGAGCTGTGACGGGAAATTCGGTGTTCCTCTCCAGTGGGGCTGGATATCACCCTCTTGAGTGTGGCTGGGTATCTCGGGGAATTTCTTGAGTTGCATAAAAGTGCCAAGTACCGTTTCTAGTTTCAATAGAGAAAGTGGGGTTTCTCTCAAGATGATGCAGCAGAAAAGGGCCTCATCTCTCATTGAGGGGAGAATCTGGTGGTTTTTCTCGGGTTGTAGTGGGAAGCTTGGGATTCCTCTTGAGTTGTGAAGGGTACCTCAGGGACCACCTAGTGTTGCCTCAGGGAAGCCAGGTCTCTATTTTGCATTGTGAGGGGCATCTCATGATTCATCTTGAGTCACTGCAGGGGAAATGGGCCTCATGTCACACGGAGGGATGTATCTCGTGGTATTTCTCAAGTTGTGGCCTGAAACTTTGAGTTCTTCTCGAGTTGTGATGGGGACCTCAGGGAACCTCTCCAGTTGCCTCAGGGTAGTCTAGTCTCCTTTGAGTTGCAATGCGGTGCACAGAATTGCTCTCGAGTCACTGCAGGGGAAAAGACCTCATCTAGCGGTGGTTTGGAATATCATGGTGTTTCTCAAGTTGTGACCTGAAGCTTCAGATTCCTCTCGGAACCTCAGGTAGCTCTCATCTTGCCTGAGTTTAGTCAAGGCTCCTTTCGAGGTGCGACGGTTGGGCAGGATTGCTCTCAAGTCACTGAGGGGGAAATGGGCCTTATCTCACATTGAGGGGAAAATCTTGCGATGTTTCTCGAGTTGCGGCGGGAAGCTTTGAGTTTCAAGGGTAACCTCAGAGACACAATCATGTTGCCTCAGGGAATTCAGGCCTAGTTTCAAGTTATCAAGGCCACCTCGGGATTCCTCTCAAGTCGCTAAAGGGATATAGGAGCTCATTTCAGGTTAAGGTGGGAATCAGGGTTCTGATCCAGTTGTGACAGGGATCTAGGGGTTCCTATCAAGTTTCAACAGGGAGTCAGCCCTAGGTTAGTGCTGAGTCATGGAACTTGATTTTTCCCAAGTTAAAAAGGTGTCAGGCTTCCTGTTGAGTTGAGGGGGATGTGGGTCTTTTCTAGAGGTACAACAGGGGGAGTCAGACCTCCATTTGAGTTGTTAAGGCATACTTGGGGTTCCATTCGAGTCGGTGTAGGGGAATCAGGCCTTATCTCGAGTTGAGGTGGTACTTGCTGTCCTTTCTACATGCAGCACGAACCACAGGCTTCCTCTAGAATTTCAATAGGTGAGGCAAGCCTTCTCTTGAGATATGAAGGGAACATCGGGATTATTCTCAAGACGAAGCAGAGGAATTGGCCTTCAGTCGAGGTGAGGCAGTGAACATGGGCTTCTTCTCGATTTGTTGTGGGATTGTGAGGTGGCAACCGGTATCATGGAGAACCTTTCAAGTTGCTAAAGGGAATCGAGCCACCTTTCCAGTTTTGACAGGAAACATGGGGTTGTTCTCAAGGCACTGCAGGGAAAAAGGTCTTAATCTTGCTTACAGGTGGGAATCTCTTGGGTTCTCGAGTTGCCGCCAGAAGCTTGGGGTTCCTCTCGGGCTGCCACAGGTAACTCAGGGGGAACCTCTCGTGATGCCTCAGGAAGTCAAGTCCCCTTTCGAGTTGCAAGGAGGAACAGAGGGTTGCTCTCGACTCGCTGCAGGGGAATCGGGTCTCATCTTGCCTTCATCAGGGAATCTCGTGATGTTTCTCGAGTTGTGGGAAAGCCACAACTGGACTCCTCTCGAGTATTGACGTGGTATTTTTGGAACCTGGCATATTGCCTCAAGCAAGTCAGGCCTCCTTTCAGGTTCTGAGGGCCATCTTGGGATTCATTTGAGTCGCTGAAGGGACATATGGACTCATGTCAGGTTGTGGTGGGAATCAGGCTGTTCTCCAGATGCAAAAGGGATCTCGGATTTCCTATGAGTTTCAACAGGGAGTCAGGCCTCGGCTCGTGTTGAGGCATGAAACTCCACTTTCCAATTGAAATGGAAAAGGGGGTGTCAAGCCTCCTGTGGAATTAACGTGGGGAATTTTGGCTTTTGTAGAGGTGCAACAGGGAGTCAGACCTTCTTTCGTGCCATTAGGGGATACTCAGGGTTCCATTTGAGTCTTTTCAGGGGAATGATGCTTTATCTAGAATTGAGGGAGAAGTTGGTGTCCATTCCACTTGCAGCAGGAACCGCAGAGTTCCTCTGGGGTTCCAATAGGGAGGACAGGGCTCTTCTTGAGGTGTCAGTGGAAATTTGGGAATCCTCTAAGTTGAAGCAGGAGAACTGGCACTAATCTAAAGATGAGGCGAGGAAAACGGGGCTCTTTTTGAGTTGTAGCATGCAACTCAGGGTTCCTTTCGAGTGGTGATGTGTATCTCAGAGAAACTTTTGAGTGATGTAAAGGAAGTCAAGCCTCCTTTTGAGTTTCAAAAGGATATAGTGGATTGTTCTCGAGGCACTGCAGGGGGAAAGGGCCTCATCTCACGTTTGCAGTGTTGGTGGTTGTGGTGGTGGTGGGGTCCTGTTTTTCTGGAATTCCGGCAGGAAGCTTGGGGTTCCTTTAGATTTCTGAAGATGAACCTAGGGAATCTCGTGTGTTGCCTCAAGGAAGTCAAGTTTCCTTTCAAGTTGCGAGCCGGTCCGTGGATTGATCTCAAGTCACTGCAGGGTAAATGGGCATCATTTCCCACTGAGAGGTGTATCTCATGACATTTCTCAAGTTGTGGCCTGAATCTTTGTGTTCCTCTCAATTTGCGACAGGCACCTCAGGGAACCTCTACTGTTTAAAAAAAAAAAAACACTTTATTTTACTTTACAATACTCTGTTGGTTTTGCCATACATCAATATGAATCTATCACGGGTGTACATGTGTTCCTAACCCCGAACCCCCTCCCACTCCCTCCCTATACCATCTCTCTGGGTCATCCCAGTGCACCCCCAAGCATCCTTTATCCTGCATCGAACCTAGACTGGCGATTGATTTCTTATATGCTATTATACATGTTTCAATGGCATTCTCCCAAATCATCCCACCCTCTTCCTCTCCCACAGAGTCCAAAAGATTGTCCTATATATCTTTGTCTCTTTTACCATCTCACATACAGGGTTGTCATTACCATCTTCCTAAATTCCATATATATTTGTTAGTATACTGTATTGGTGTTTTTCTTTCTGGCTTACTTCACTCTGTAAAATCGGCTCGTTTCATCCACTTCGTTATAACTTATTCCAGTGTATTCTTTTTAATGGCTGAGTAAGGCTATGGCTTTTCCAGTAGTCATGCATGGATGTAAGAGTTGGACTGTGAAGAAGGCTGAGTGCTAAAGAATTGATGCTTTTGAACTGTGGTGTTGGGGAAGACTCTTGAGAGTCCCTTGGACTGCAAGGAGATCCAACCAGTCCATTCTGAAGATCAACCCTGAGATTTCTTTGGAAGGAATGATGCTAAAGCAGAAACTCGAGTACTTTGGCCACCTCATGCAAAGAGTTGACTCATTGGAAAAGACTTTGATGCTGGGAGGGATTGGGGGCAGGAGGAGGAGGGGACAACAGAGGATGAGATGACTGGATGGCCTCACAGACTCGGTGGACATGAATCCAGGAGTTGGTGATGGACAGGGAGGCCTGGCGTGCTGCAGTTCATGGGGTCGCAAAGAGTCAGACACAACTGAGCGACTGAACAGAAGTGAACACTCCATTGTGCATATGTACCTCAGCTTTCTTATCCAGTCATCTGCTGATGGACATCCAGGTTGCTTCCATGTCCTGGCTATTATAAACAGTGCTGTGATGAACATTGGAGTACACGTGTCCCTTTCAATTTTGGTTTCTTCAGTGTGTATGCCCTGCAGTGGGATTTCTGGGTCATATGGCAGCTCAATGTCCAGTTTTTTAAGGAATCTCCACACTGTTCTCCATAGTGGCTATACTAGTTTGCATTCCCACCAAGAGTGTAAGATGGTTGGTTCCCTTTTCTCTACACCCTCTCCAGCATTTTTGCTTGTAGACTTTTGAATCACAGCCAGCCATTCTGACTGGCGTGAAATGGTACCTCATTGTGGTTTTGATTTGCATTTCTCTGATAATGAGTGATGTTGAGCATCTTTTCATGTGTTTCTTAGCCATCTGTATGTCTTCTTTGGAGAAATGTCTATTTAGTTCTTTGGCCCATTTTTTTATTGGGTCATTTATTTTTCTGGAATTGAGCTGCAGGAGTTGCTTGAATATTTTTGAGATTAGTTTGTCAGTTGCTTCATTTGTTATTATTTTCTCCCATTCTGAAGGCTGTCTTTTCACCTTGCTTATAGTTTCCTTTTTTGCACAGAAGCTTTTAATTTTAATTAGATCCCATTTGTTTATTTTTGCTTTTATTTCCAGTATTCTGGGAGGTGAGTCATAGAGGATCCTCCTGTGATTTATGTTGGAGAGTGTTTTGCCTATGTTCTCCGTAGTTTTATAGTTTCTGGTCTTACGTTTAGATCTTTAATCCATTTTGGGGTTTTTTAGTGAATGGTGTTAGAAAGTGTTCTAGTTTAATTCTTGTACAAGTGGTTGACCACTTATTAAAGAAAGTACCTTTAATCCATTGTATATTATTGCCTCCTTTGTTGGAGATAAGGTGTCCATAAGTGTGTGGATTTATCTCTGGGCTTTCTATTTTGTTCCATTGATCTCTATTTCTGTCTTTGTGCCAGTACCATACTGTTTTGATGACTGTGGCTTTGTAGTAGAGCCTGAAGTCAGGCAGGTTGATTCCTTCAGTTCCATTCTCCTTTCTCAAAATTTCTTTGGCTATTTGAGTTTTTTTTGTATTTCCATACAAATTGTGAAATCATTTGTTCGAGCTCTGTGAAAAATACTGCTGGTCGCTTGATAGGGATTGCGTTGAATCTATAAATTGCTTTGGGTAGTATACTCATTTTCACTATATTGATTCTTCCGATCCATGAACATGGCATATTTCTCCATCTATTAGTGTCCTCTTTGATTTCTTTCATCAGTGTTTTATAGTTGGCTATATATAGGTCTTTAGTTTCTTTAGGTAGATATGTGCCTAAGTATTTTATTATTTTCTTTGCAATGGTGAACGGAATTGTTTCCTTAAAGTCTTTTTCTACTTTCTCATTATCAATGTATAGGAATGCAAGGGATTCATGTGTGTTGGTTTTATATCCTGCAACTTTACTATATTCATTGATTAGCTCTAGTAATTTTCTGGTGGAGTCTTTAATAGAGGATCATGTCATCTGCAAAGAGTAAGAGTTTTACTTCTTCTTTTCCAATTTGGATTCCTTTGATTTATTTTTCTGCTCTGAATGCTGTGGCCAAAACTTCCAGAACTATGTTGAATAGTAGTGGTGAAAGTGGGCACTCGTGTCTTGTTCCTGACTTTAGTGGAGATGCTTTCAATTTTTCATCATTGAGGATAATGTTGGCTGTGGGTTTGTCATATATAGCTTTTATTATGTTGAGGTATGTTCCTTCTATAACTGCTTTCTGGAGAGTTTTTTTTTTATCATAAATGGATGTTGAATTTTGTCAAAGGCCTTCTCTGCATCTATTGAGATAATCATATGGCCTTTATTTTTCAATTTGTTAATAGGGTGAATTACATTGATGGATTTGTGGATATTGAAGAATCCTTGCATCCCTGGGATAAAGCCCACTTGGTCGTGGTGTATGATCTTTTAATGTGTTGTTGGATTCTGATTGCTAGAATTTTGGAAGGATTTTTGCTTCTATGTTCATCAATGATATTGGTCTGTAGTTTTCTTTTTGTGTGTGGCATCTTTGTCAAGTTTTGGTGTTAGGTTGATGGTGGCCTCATACAATGAGTTTGGAAATTTACCTTCCTCCACAATTTTCTGGAAGAGTTTGAATAGGGTAGGTGTTAGCTCTTCTCTAAAGTTTTGGTAGAATTCAGCTGTGAAGCCGTCTGGACCTGGACTTTGGTTGTTGGAAGATTTCTGATTAGTTTCAATTTTGATGCTTGTGATGGGTCTGTTAAGATTTTCTATTTCTTTCTGGATCCGTTTTGGAAAGTTGTAGTTTTCTAAGAATTTCTCCTTTTTTTCCACGTTGTCCATTTTATTGGCATACAATTGCTGATAGTGTTGGGACCTAACAAATGCCATGATAGGCTTCCGGGACTGGGGTGGGCCTCATGGGAAAAGCTAAGTCATTGCCCAGTGGGGTCATCCCCGTGGATGCCAGGACTTGTCCAATCAGCATACTCCCCACAATCTGGTTTGAGTCTATCAGGACGTAAAAGACATCCCCCAAGGAAGCCTGCACACAAAGACGAGCCAATTAGTAAATAACAAGAAACCCCTACAGGCAATAAAGATTAGCCAATTAGTAAACAACAGGGAACCCTGCAGCCAAGAAAGATTAGTCAATTAGTAAATACCAGGAAAACCCCTGCAGCCAATCTGCCCTTGCCAACTCTCTGTCTTTGTTCTAAGCCTAAGAATACTGCTGTAATTCTGGGCTCAGCGCTGTGGCTCCATTCCACGACACTGGATGTGGTGGGGGCCCTAGCTGGAGCTAGAAACAAAACCCCTTCATGCTTTTGCATTTCCGTGGACATATTATTCTCTCAGTTTTGTGGACTCGGACTCTGGGCATAACAATAGTAGTCTCTTGTGATCCTTTGTATTTCTGTGTTGTCTGTGTGATCTCTTCATTTTCATTTCTAATTTTACTGATTTGATTTTTCTCCCTTTGTTTCTTCATGACTCTGGCTGATGGTTTGTCAATGTTATTTATCCTTTCAAAGAATCAGATGTTGGCTTTGTAGATTTTTGCTATGGTTTCTCTTGTTTCTTTTGCATTTATTTCTGCCCTAATTTTTAAGATTTCTTTCCTCCACTGACCCTGGGGTTCTCCATTTCTTCCTTTTCTAGTTGCTTTAAGTTTAGAGTTAGGTTATTTATTTGACTTTTTTCTTGTTTCTCGAGGTATGCCTGTATTGCTATGAACTTTCCCCTTAACACTGCTCTTAAGGTGCCCCCAGGTTTTGGGTTGTTGTGTTTTCATTTTCATTTGTTTCTATGCATACTTTGATTTCTTTTTTGATTTCTTCTGTGATTTGTTGGATATTCAGCAGCTTTTTGTTCAGCCTCCTTATGTTGTAATTTTTAATAGTTTTTCTCCTGTAATTGAGATCTAATCTTACTACATTTTGGTCAGAAAAGATGCTTGGAATGATTTCAGGTTTTTTTAATTTACCAAGGCTATATTTATGTCCCAGGATGTGATCTATCCTGAAGAAGGTTCAGTGAGCACTTGAGAAAACAGGTGAAATTCACTGTTTGGGGGTGAAATGTCCTATAGATATCAATTATGTCTAACTGGTCTATTGTATCATTTAATACAGCAGTATTTAAGCCTGCAGCAGCAGTGTCAGGCTTTCCATCGAGCGGACACAGGAATCTGTGGCTTGCCCTCGAGGTACCCCAGGGCTGTCACAATTGCCAGTGTGTCTGGCATGGAGTGTTGGGATGGCAATCGAGGCAGTGCAGGGTAGTCAGTGTCCGCTGGAGTGGATGAGGCATCTGGGTGTCTTGGGTAATGGTGGCATGACCCCTGATGATCCTCCTGACTCTCCGGGTGCAAGTGCCTCCTCTTGGGAAGTGAAGGGAGTCCAGGGAACCCTTTCCCAATGGAGCAGGGAAAGGGACCCTCATCTGGATCTGAGCAGGCACAAACGGGCCTCCCTCTTGAATCTCTGCAGGACCCTCGGGGTTCCTCTCCAGTCAGGATGGGTGGGGCTGGGAACTTCTTGGGTCACAGAAAAGGGGTAAGGATCCATTCGAGGTCCAAGAGGAAAGGGGTGATTTTGCTGGAAAAGATGCAGCAGACAAGTGCCACACCACACTTGCAGGGGAGAAGCATCTGGTTTTTCTTGAGGTGCGGTGGGGTCCTCTCCGAGTTACGAGGGTGACCCAGAAACCAGCCCTGTGGCGTCAGGAGTGTCCAGTCTCCATGACAATTGCCAGGCGCCTCTGGGGATTCCTCCCCTGTGGTGGCTGGGTCCTCAGTCTTTGTCTGGTGCTGAGGCCAGATCCTGAGCTTTCTTCGCCCGTGCTGACATAGGTCTGGGGTTCCCCTGGAGTACCCAAATGGGAGTCAGGCCTCTTCTCACCTGGACATGTGCACGGCCACTTGCCTGACCAGTTGCAGCAGCAGTGTCAGGCTCCACGTCGAGCAAAACAGCGATCTGTGGCTTGCCCTTGAGGTAACCCAGGGCTGTCACACGTGCCACTGTGTCGGGCATTGAGACTCGGGCTGACAGTCTAGGCAGTCCAGGGCAGTCAGGTTCATCTGGAATGAACGAGGCATTTGGGGGTCTTCGGAATGGTGGCCCTACCCCTGATGTTCCCTCCCGAGGTTCCTGGGGCGAGCGCCTCTTCCTGGGATGGGAGAGGAGATCCATGAAATGTTTCCAACGTATCAGGGAAAGGGACCATCATCTTGAGCTGAGCATGTGCGTACGGGGCTTTTCTTGAGTCACAGCAGGATCCTCGGGTTCATCTCGTGTGGGGACAAGTGGGGCAGGGAACTTCTTGGGTCACACCCATGGTGTGAAGGACTCTTTCGAAGCCAAATTGGGAAGGGGTGATTTCCCTGAGTAGCCACAGGGGACAAGTGCCTCACACTGCCTGCGGGAAAGAAGCTTCTGGTTATTCTCGAATCGCGGCCAGTCCTCTTGAGTTACGACGGGAATCCCAGGTACCCGCCCCTGTGGCCTCAGGAGAGGGCAGTCTCCCCTGCTAGTTGCCATGTGCCTCTGGGGAGTCCTCCCCAGTCGTGGCTGGGTCCTCAGTCCTTGTCTGGTGCTGAGGCCAGATCCTGAGCTTTTCTCGCCCGTGCTGACATAGGTCTTAGTGTTCCCCTGGAGCACCCAAATGGGAGTCAGGCCTCTTCTCATCTGGACATGTGCACGACCACTTGCCTGACCAGCTGCAGCAGCAGTGTCAGGCTCCATGTCGAGCTAAACAGGGATCTGTGGCTTGCCCTGGTGGTAACCCAGGGCTGTCACACGTGCCATTGTCGGGCATTGAGCCTCTGGCTGACAGTCTAGGCAGTGCAGGGCAGTCAGGTCCATCTGGAATGAACGAGGCATTTGGGGGTCTTCGGAATGGTGGCTCAACCCCTGATGTTCCTCCCGGGGTTCCTGGGGTGAGTGCCTCTTCTTGGGATGCGAGAGGAGCGCAGGGAAACATTTCCAGACGTAGTAGGCAAAGGGACCCTCATCTTGAGCTGAGCATGTGCAAACGGGTCTTCTTTTGAATCGCAGCAGGACCCTTGGGGTTCATCTCTTGTGGGGGCGGGTGGGGTGGGGAACTTCTTGGGTCACAGCAAGGGGGTGAATGAGCCATTCAAGGTCCAAGAGAGAAGGGGTGATTTCGCCTGAGAAGCCGCAGCAGACAAGTCTCACCACGCCTGCAGGGGTGAAGCATCTGGTTTTTCTCGAGTTGTGGCGGGGTCCTCTCGAGTTATGACAGGGACCCCAGAAACCAGCCCTGTGGACTCAGGAGTGTCCAGTCTCCGTGCCAGTTGCCAGGTGCCTCTGAGGATTCCTCCCCAGTCGTTGGATGGTCCTCGGGTTTCATCTGGTGCAGAGGCCGGATCCTGAACTTTCCTTGCCCGTGCTGACAAAGGTCTTGGAGTTCCCGTTTAGCCGCCACAGGGGGAGTCAGGTCTCGTTTGACTTCGAGACATGCACAGCCGCTGGCCTCTTCAGGTGCAGAAGCAGTGTAAGGCTTCCCCGTCGAGTGGACACAGGGATCTGTGACTTGACCTCCAGGTACTACCCAGGGCTGTCACACGTGCCAGTGTGTCAGGCGTCGAGCCTCAGTGTGCAGTCGAGGCAGTGCATGGCAGTCTGGTTCATCTGCAGTGAAGGAGACATTTGGGGATCTTGAGGAATGGTGGCCCGAATCCTGATGCTCCTTACGGCTCATCTTAAGAGCAGCAGTTCTCGGGATGCGAGGGGAGAGCAGGGACCCCTTTCCCGATAAGCAGGGAAAGGGAAAAACATCTGGAGCTGAGCAGACAGGGCTCCACTGGAGTCACAGCAGGACCATCGGGGTTCCACTCGAATGGGGATTGGTGGGGCGGGAACATCTTGGTTCGCAGTGAGAATATGAAGGAACCTTTTGAGGTCAAAGAGGTAAGGGGTGATTTCCCCAGAGACGCCGCAGGGGACAAGGGCCTCACCCCAATTGCAAGGGAGAAGCTTCTCGTTTTTCTCGAGTTGTGGCGGGGTTTCTCAAGTTACTTTGGGAGCCCATGGACACGCCCCCTGTGGCTTCAGGAGAGGCCTGTCTCCGTGCCAGTTGCCATGCGCTTCTGTGGATTCCTCCCAAGTCATCGTCGGGTCCTCAGTCCTCGTCTGGTCCTGAGGCCGGTGCCTGAGCTTTCCTGGCCCATGCTGACATAGATATTGGGGTTCCCATGGAGCCCCCCACAGGGGAGTCAGGCCTCGTCTCCCTGGAGACATGCACTGCCGCTTGCCTCCCCCAGCTTCAGCAGCAGTGTCAGGCTTCCCGCTGAGCGGATACAGGAATCTGTGGCTTGCCCTGGAGGTACCCCAGGGCTGTCACACGTGCCAGTGTGTTGGGCATCGAGCCTCAGGCTGACAGTCGAGGCAGCGCAGGGCAGTCAGGTTCCTCTGGAGTGGATGAGGCATTTTGGGGTCTTGAGGAATGGTGGCCAACCCCTGATACTCCTCCCAACTTTACTGGTGTGATCGCCTCCACTTCAGATGCGAGGGGAGTGCCAGGAACCCTTTCCCGATGGAGCAGTTAAAGGGACCCTTCGCTGGAGCTGAGCATGTGGAAAGGGGGCTCCTCTTCAGTCACGGTGGGACCCTCGGATTTCCTCTCCAGTGGGGATGGGTGGGGCAGGGCACTTCTTGGGTCACATCAAGGGTGTGAAGTGGCCTTAGGAGCTCCGGAAGGAAGGGGTGATTACCCTGGAGATGCCCCAGAGGACAAGGGTCTCACCCCTCCTGCAGTGGAGAAGCTTCTGGTTTTACTCGAGTTGCACTGGGGTCCTATCGAGTAAAGATGGGCAACCCAGGACCTGCCCCTGTGGCCTCTGTTGTGGGCAGTCTCTGTGCCAGGAGCCAGGCGCCTCTGGTGATTCCTCCCCAGTCGTCGCTGGGTCCTCAGTCCTCGTCTTGTGCTGAGGTCAGAGCCTGAGCTTTCCTCGCCTGTGCTGCCATAAGTCTTGTGGTTCCCCTGGAGCCCCCCACAGGGGGAGTCAGGCCTCGTCTCGTCTGGAGACTTGCATGGCCTCTTGCCTCCCCAGCTGCAGCAGCAGTGTCAGGCACCCCTTTGAGCGGACACAGGGATCTGTGGCTTGCCCTCGAGGTTCCCCAGATCTGTCACACTTGCTAGTGTGTCGGGCATCAAGCCTTGCGGTGACAGTCGAGGAAGTGCAGGGCCGTCAGTTTCTTCTGGAATGGAGGAGGAATTTGGAGGTCTTGGGGAATGGTGGCCTGACTCCAGATGCTCCTCCTGAAACTCCTGGTGTGAGTGCCTCTGTTTGAGATGTGAGGGGAGGACCAGGAACACTTTCTCGATGGAGCAAGGAAAGGGACCCTCATCTGAAGCTGAGCAGGGGCAAATAAGGGTCCTCTTGAATCGTGGTGGGACCCTTGGGGTTCCTCTCCAGTGGGGCCGGGTAGGGCGGGAACATCTTGGGTCACTGCAAGGGGGAGAAGGAGCCTTTGAGGTCCAAGAGGGAAGGGGTGATTTCCCCGAGATGACGCAGTAGGCAATGGCCTCACACGGCCTGCAGGGTAGAAGCTTCTGGTTTTACTTGAGTTGCGGCAGGGTCCTCTCTAGTTACGAAGGCTACCACAGGGACCCAAAGCTGTGGCCTCAGGAGAGGCCAGTCTCCTTGCCAGTTGCCAGGCTCCTCAGGGGATACCTCCCCAGTCGTCGCCGGGTCCGCAGTTTTCGTCTGGTGATGAAGGCAGAATGTGAGCTTTCTCGCCCATGCCGACCTAGGTCCTGGGGTTTCCTGTATCCCCACGGGGGAGTCAGGCCTCGTCTCGCTTGGAGATGTGCACGGCCGCTTGCCTCCCCAGCTCGAGCAGCACTGTCACCCAACCCATCCTGTAAACAGAGGGACATGAGGCTTTCCCTCGAGGTACACCAGGGCTGTCAAACGTGCCAGTGTGTCAGGCGTCGAACCGGGGGTGACAGCCGAGGCAGTGCAGGGAAGTCAAGTGGATGAGGCATCTGAGGGTTTTGGAAAATGGTGGCCCGAACCCTTATGCTCCTCCCGAATCTCCTGGTTCGAACGCCTCCTCCTGGGATGCGAGGGGAACGCCGGGAACCCATTTCCGATGGAGCAGGGCAAAGGAACTTCATCTGGAGCTGAGCAGGGGCAAATGGAGCTAATCTTGAGTCGCCACGGGACCCTTGGGGTTCCATTCGAGTGGGGAAGTTTGGGGCAGGGAACTTCTTGGGTCACAGCAAGTGTGTGAAGGAGCATTTCAAAGTCCAAGAAGGAAGGGGATAGTTCTCCCAAGACAAGGCAGCGGACAAGAGACTCAGCCCATCTGCTGCAGAGAAGCTACTGGTTTTTCTGGAGTTACGGCGGGGTCCAATCGAGTTATGACGGGAACTGCAGGGAACCACCCCTGTGGCCTCAGGAGAGGCCAGTTTCCGTGCCAGTTGCCAGGAGCCTCTGGGGATTCCTCCTCAGTGGTCGCTGGGTCCTCAATCCTCGTCTGTTGCTGAGGCTGGAGCTTGAGCATTGCTCGCCCATGGTAACTTAGGTCTTGGGTTTCCCCTGGAGCCCCCACATTGGAGTCAGGCCTCATTTAGCCTGGAGACGTATATGGCCGCTTGCCTCCACAGCTGCAGCAGCAGTGCCAGGCTGCCTGTCGAGTGGACACAAGAATCTGTGTCTTGCCCTAGATGAACTACTCAGGGCTGTCACACGTGCCAGTGTTTCAGGCTTCAAGCTTCAGGGTGACAGCCGAGGCAGTGCAGGACAGTCAGGTTCATCCGGAGTGGATGAGACATTGGGGGACTTCGGGAATTGTGGCCCGACCCCTGATGCTCCTCCCGACTCTCCTGGTGGGAACGACTCCAATTGGGATGCGAGGGGGAGCGCCGAAACCCTTTCCCGAGGGAACAGGGTAAGAGACAATCATCTTGAGCTGAGCAGGGGCAAACGGGGCTCTTCTTGAGTCACGGTGGGACCGTCGGAAATCGTCCCAAGTGTGGAGGGTGGGGCGGGGAACTTCTTGGGTCACAGCAAGAGGGGTGAATGAGCCATTCGAGGTCCAAGAGGGAAGGGGGATTTCGCCCAAGAAGCCGCAGCAGACAAGGGCCTCATCAGGCCTGCAGGGGAGAAGCATCTGGTTTTTCTCGAGTTGAGGCAGGATCCTCTCGAGTTACGTCTGGAACCCCAGAAACCAGCCCTGTCGCCTCAGGAGTGTCCAGTCTCCGTGCCAGTTGTCAGGTGCCTCTGGGGATTCCTCCCCTGTCATCAGCGGGTACTCGGGTTTCATCTGGTGCTGAGGCCGGATCCTGAGCTTTCCTTGCCCGTGCTGACAAAGGTCTTGGGGGTTCCCGTTTAGCTGTCACAGGGGAGTCAGGTCTCGTTTAGCGTCGAGACATGCATGGCCGCTTGCCTCCCCAGGTGTAGCAGCAGTGTAAGGCTCCCCGTCGACCGGACACAGGGATCTGTGACTTGACCTCCAGGTACTACCCAGGGCTGTCACACGTGCCAGTGTGTCAGGCGTCGAGCTTCGGTGTGACAGTCGAGGCAGTGTAGGGCAGTCAGGTTCATCTGCAGTGAAGGATACATTTGGGGATCTTGAGGAATGGTGGCCCAAACCCTGATGCTCCTCCGCACTCTCATGGTGGGAGCGTTTGTTCTTGGGATGTGAGGGGGAGCGCAGGGACCCCTTTCCCGACGAGCAGGGAAAGGGACAAACACCTGGAGCTGAGCATGAGTAAACGGGGCTCCTCTTGAGTCGCAGCAGGACCGTCGGGGTTCCACTCGAATGGGGATTGGTGGGGCGGGAACTGCTTGGGACACAGCAAGAATGTGAAGGATACTTTCAAGGTTGAAGAGGTAGTGGGTGATTTCCCCCGAGACGCCGCAGGGGATAAGGGCCTCACCTCAATTGCAACGGAGAAGCTTCTGGTTTTTCTCAAGTTGTGATGGGGTTTTCGAGATACAATGGGGTGCCTTATGGACCCACTCTTGTCACCTCAGGAGAGGCCAGTCTCCGTGCCGGTTGCCATGCACTTTGGGGATTCCTCCCCAGTCATCACCGGGTCCTCAGTCCTCATCTGGTGCTGAGGCCGGTGCCTGAGCTTTCCTTGCCCATGCTTACTTTAATCTTGGGGTTCCCATGGAGCCCCCAGAGGGGAGTCAGGCCTTGTCTCGCCTGTAGACGTGCACTGCCGCTTGCCTCCACAGCTTCACCAGCAGTGTCAGGCTTCCAGTCGAGCGGATACAGGGATCTGTGGTTTGCCCTCAAGGTACCCCAGGGCTGTCACACATGCCAGTGTCGGGCATTGAGTCTCAGGATGACAGTCTAGGCAGTGCAGGGCAGTCAGGTTGATGTGGAATAGACGAGACATTTGGGGGTCTTCGGAATGTTGTCCCTACCCCAGATGCTCCACCCGAGTTCCTGGGGCGAGTGACTTCCTCGGATGCCAGAGGAGCACCAGGAAACCTTTCCAGACGTAGCAGGGAAAGGGACCCTCATCTTGAGCTGAGCATGGGCAAACGGGGCTTCTCTTGAGTCACAGCGGGACCCTCGGGGTTCATCTCGTG
Source organism: Nanger dama (assembly GCA_917880005.1). Taxonomy (NCBI): domain Eukaryota; kingdom Metazoa; phylum Chordata; class Mammalia; order Artiodactyla; family Bovidae; genus Nanger; species Nanger dama. The sequence continues at coordinate 120,046 of CAKJTW010000044.1, read as the reverse complement.
TGGTAACGGGTGGGGCGGGGAACTTCTTTTGGTCACACCCAGGGTGTGAAGGACTCTTTCGAAGTCAAATTGGGAAGGGGTGATTTACCCTGAGACACCGCAGCGGACAAATGCCTCACACCGCCTGCGGGAAAGAAGCTTCTGGTTATTCTCGAGTTGCGGCCACTCCTCTCAAGTTATGATGGGGATCCCAGGGACCCGCCCCTGTGGCCTCAGGAGAGGGCAGTCTCCCTGCTAGTTGCCATGCACCTCTGGGGAGTCCTCCCCAGTCGTGGCTGGGTCCTCAGTCCTTGTCTGGTGCTGAGGCCAGATCCTGAGCTTTCCTCACCCGTGCTGACATAGGTTTTGGAGTTCCCCTGGAGCACCCAAATGGGAGTCAGGCCTCTTCTCACCTGGACATGTGCACGGCCACTTGCTTGACGAGCTGCAGCAGCAGTGTCAGGCTCCATGTCGAGCTAAACAGGGATCTGTCGTTTGCCCTCGTGGTAACCCAGGTCTGTCACACGTGCCACTGTGTCGGCATTGAGCCTCTGGCTGACAGTCTAGGCAGTGCAGGGCAGTCACGTTCATCTGGAATGAACAAGGCATTTGGGGGTCTTAGGAATGGCGGCCCTCCCCTGATGTTCCTCCCGAGGTTCCTGGGGTGAGCGTCTCTTCCTGGGATGTGAGAGGAGCACCATGAAACGTTTCCAGACGTATCAGGGAAAGGGACCATCATCTTGAGCTGAGCATGTGCAAACGGGGCTTTTCTTGAGTCGCAGCGGGAGCCTCGGGGTTCATCTCATGTGGGGACGGGTGGGGCGGGGAACTTCTTGGGTCACTGCAAGAAGGTGAACGACGCCTTGGAGGTACAAGAGAGAAGGGGTGATTTCCCCCGAAACGCCACAGCGGACAAGGTCCTCACCCCACCTGCAGTGGAGAATCTTATGATTTTTCACAAGTTGTGGCGGGGTTCTCTCGAGTTATGATGGGGACCACAGGAACTCTCCCCTCTGGCCTCAGGAGAGTCCAGTCTCCGTGCCAGTTGACAGGCGCCTCTGGGGATTCCTCCCCAACTGTTGACGGGTGCTCAGTCCTCATCTTGTGCTGAGGCCGGAGCCTGAGGTTTCCTCAACCGTCCTGACCTAGTTCTTGGGGTACCCCTGGGGCCCCCACAGAGGAGACAGGCCTCGTCTCACCTGGGGACGTGCACAGCCGCTTGCCTTTCTAGCTGCAGCAGCAGTGTCAGGCTTCATGTCAGGCGGACACAGTAATTCGTGGCTTGCCCTCGAGGTACCCGGGGCTGTCACACGTGCCAGTGTGTCTGGCGTTGAGTGTCAAGGTGAAAGTCACGGCAGTGTAGGGCAGTCAGGGTCCGCTGGAGTGGACTAGACATTAGGATTGCTTGTGAATGGTGGCATGACACCTGATGCTCCTCCTGACTCTCCTGGTGTGAGCACCTCCTCTTTGGATGTGAGGGAGTGTAGGGCACCCTTTCCTGATGGAGCAGGGAAAGCGACCCTCATCTGGAGCTGAACAGTGGCAAAAGTGCCTCCTCTTGAGTCTCTGCGGGACCCTCAGGGTTCCTCTCTAGTGGGGACGATTGGAGCGGGGAACTTCTTGAGTCACAGCAAGGGGGTGAATGAGCCATTCGAGGTCCAAGAGGGAAGGGGTGATTTCGCCCGAGAAGCCACAGCAGATAAGGGCCTCACCACGCCTGCAGCAGAGACGCATCTGATTTTTCTCGAGATTCGGCAGGGTCCTCTCGAGTTACGACGGGGACCCAGGAAACCAGCCCTTTGGCCTCAGTAGTGTCCAGTCTCCGTGCCAGTAGCCAGGCGCCTCTGGGGATTCCTCCCCAGTCGTCGGCGGGTCCTCAGGTTTCATCTGGTGATGTGGCCGGAGCCTGAGCTTTTCTCGTCAATGCTGACATATGTCTTGGTGTTCCTCTGAAGCCCCCACAGGGGAGTCAGGTCTCCTTTAGCCTCGAGACATGCACGGCCGCTTGACTCCCCAGCTGCAGCCGCAGTGTAAATCTCCCCGTTGAACAGATACAGGGATCTGTGACTTGACCTCAAGGTACTCTCCAGGGTTGTCACACGTGCCACTGTGTCAGGCGTCGAGCCTCGGTGTGACAGTCAAGGCAGTGTAGGGCAGTCAGTTTCATCTGGAGTGGAGGAGACATTTGGGGAATTTGGGGGAATGGTGACCCGACCCCTGATGCTCTTCTCGACTCTCTTGGTGGGAACAGCTTCTCTTGGGATGCAAGGGGAGCGCCAGGACCCCTTGCCCGATGAAGCAGGGAAAGAGACAAACATCTGGAGCTGAGCAGGAGCAAACGAGGTTTGTCTTGAGTTGCGGCGGGACCGACGTAGTTCATCTCGAGTGGGGACGGGTGGGGCGGCGAACTACTTTGGTCACAGCAAGGGGGTGAATGAGCCTTTCGAGTTCCAAGAGGGCAGAGGTGATTTCCCCAATACGCCACAGTGGACAAGGGCCTCACCCCCTCCTGCAGGGGAGAAGCTTCAGGATTTTCTCAAGTAGCGGCGGGGTCCTATCCAGTTAGGACGGGGACCCCAGGGACCCGCACCTGTGGCCGCAGGTGAGGCCAGTCACTGTGCCAGTTGCCAGGCTCCTTTGAGCATTCCTCCCCCATCGTTGCCCAGTCCTCAGTCTTCGTCTGGTGCTGAGGCCAGAGCCTGAGATTTCCTCGCCCATGGTGACATAGGTCTTGGGGTTCCCTGGAGCCCCCCGCATGGGAGTCAGGCCTCATGTCACCTGGATTCATGCACAACCGCTTGCCTCCCCAGCTCCAGCACTAGTGTCAGGCTCCCCGCGGAGAGGACACAGGGATATGTGGCTTGCTCTCGAAGTCCCCAAGGGCTGTTACACATGCCAGAGTGTTGGAACTCGAGTCTTGGGGTGACAGTTGAGGCCGTGGAGGGCAGTCAGGTTCATCTGGACTGGACGAGGCATTTTGGGGTCTTGGAGAATGGTGGCCCTATCCCTGATGCTCCTCCCGACTCGCCTGGTGTGAATGCTTCTTTTTAGGATGCCAGGTTAGTGCCGGGAAACCTTTCCAGACATAGCAGGGAAAGGGACCCTCATCTGTAGCTGAGTAGGAGAAACAGGGCTGCTCATGATCTACGGTGGAACCCTCGGGATTCCTTTTGAGTGGGGAGGGGTGGGGGGGAACTTCTTGGGTGACAGCAAGGGGGAGAAATATCCTTTTGAGGTCCAAGGTGGAAAGAGTGATTTCCCTGGGGATGCCCCCAGCAGACAAGGGTCTCATCATGCCTGCAGGGGAGAAGATTCTGGTTTTTCTCGAGTTGAGGCAGGAACCACTCGAGTTACGACGGGGACACCTGGTAACCACCCTCGTGCCCTGAGGAGAAGCCAGTCTCCATGCCATTTGCAATGCACCTCTTGGGATTCCTCCCCATTCGTCGCCGGGTCCTCAGTCCTCATCTGGTTCTGAGTCTGGAGTCTGAGATTTCCTCACCGGTGCAGAGGTAGGCCTTGAGGTTCATATGGAGGCCCCATAGGGGAGTCAGACCTCATCTCGCCTGGAGTCGTGCATGGCCGCTTTCCTCCCCAGCTGCAGCAGCAGTGTCCGGCTCCTCGTCGAGCGGACACAGGGATCTGTGGCTTGACCTCGAGGTACCCGGAGGGCTCTCAACTTGCCAGTGTGTCCAGCGTCGAGCCTCAGGGTGACAGTCTAGGCAGTGCAGGGCAGTCAGGTTCATCTGGAGTGGACGAGGCATTGGGGGTCTTGGGGAATGGTGGCCTGACCCCTGATGCTCCAACCAATATTCTGCGAGTGCCTCCACATGGGATTCGAGGCAAGCGCCGGGAAAACTTTCCCAATGAAGAAGGGAAATGGACCCTCATCTATAGCTGAGCAAGGGCAAACAGGGCTCCTCTTGGGTCGCGGTGGGACCCTCGGGGGTTCCTCTCGAGTGGGGACTTGTGGGGCAGGAACTTCTTGGGTCACAGTGAGAGTGTGAAAGAGCCGATCAAGGTCCAAAAGGTATGGGGTGATTTCCCCGAAGACACAGCAGTGGACAAGGGCCTTACCCTGCCTGCACGGGAGAAGATTCTGTTTTTTCTCGACTTGGGGCGGGAACCACTCGAGTTATGACAGGGACCCCTGGTAACCACCCCTGTGCCCTGAGGAGAAGCCAGTCTTTGTGCCAGTTGCCATGCACCTATTGGGAATCCTCCCGAGTTGTCGCCGTATCCTCAGACCTCGTCTGGTGCTGTGGCCGGAGCCTGAGCTATCTTGCCCGTGCTGACATATGTCTTGGGGTTCCCCTGGAGCCCTGACAGGGGAGTCAGGCCTCGTCTCGAATGGAGACGTGCACGGCCGCTTGGCTCCCCAGTTGAAGCAGCAGTGTCAGGCTCACTGTCGAGCTGACACAGGGATCTGTGGCTTGCCCTCGAGGTACTCCCAGGGCTGTCACACGTGCCAGTGTATTGTGTGTCGCACCTCGGGGTGACAGTCGAGGCATGCAGGGCAGTCAGGTTCATCGAGTGGAGAAAGCATTTGCAGGACTTGGGGAATGGTGGCCTGATCCCTGATGCTCCTCCAGACTCTCCTGATGGGAGCACCTCCTCTTTGGATGAGGGGAACACCAGCAACCTTTTCCCTATGGAGCAGGGAAAGGGACCCTCATTTGGAGCTAAGCAGGGAAAACGGGACTCCTCTTAAGTCATGTCGGGTCCATCGGGCTTCCTCTACAGTGGGGATGGGTGGGGCGGGGAACTTCTTGGGTCACAATAGGGGTGTAAATGAGCCTTTAGAGGTCCAATAGGCAAGCAGTGATTCCCCCGAGACTCCGCAGCAGACAAGGGCCTCACCCCACCTGCAGGGGAGAAGCTTCTGGCCTTTCTCGAGTTGTGGTGGGGTTCTCTGGAGTTACAATGGGGACCACAGGGACCCGACCTTGTGGCCTCAGGAGAGGCCAGTCTCCGTGAGAGTTGCCAGGCGGTTCTGGGGACTCCTCCCCAGTCTTGGCCGGGTCCTCAGTTTTTGTCTTGTTCTGAGGCTGGAGCCAGAGCTTTCCTCGCCTATGCTGACATAGGTCTTGGGGTTTCCTGAAGCACCCACAGGGGAGTCAGGCCTCTCCTCGCCTGGACACGTGCCCGGCCGCTTGCCTGACCAGCTACAGCAGCAGTGTCAGGCTCCATGTCGAGGGAACACAGGGATCTGTGGCTTGCCCTCGAGGTACCAAAGGGCTGTCACACGTGCCAGTGTGTCGGGAGTTGAGCCTTGGGCTGACAGTCGAGGCAGTGCAGAGCAGTCAGGTTCATCTGAAGTGGACAAGGCATTTGGGGGTCTTGGGGAATGGTGGCCCGACCCCTGATGCTCCCTCCCGACTTTCCTGGTGTGAGCACCTGTTCTTGGGATGTGATGGGAGCCGCTGGAAACTTTTCCCTAAGGAGCAGGGAAAGGGACCATCATCTGGATCTTAGCAGGGGCAAAGGGGGCTCCTCTTGAGTCTCGGTGGGTCCTTCGGGGTTCCTCTCGAGTGGAGACAAGTGGGGCGGTGGAAGTTCTTGCGTTGCAGCAAGGGGGTGAAGGAGCCTTTCGAGGTACAAGAGGATAGGTGTGAGTTTTCTGAGATGCCGCAGTGGACAAGGGCCTAACCCCCGCATGCAGGGGAGAAGCTTCATGTTTTTCTCTAGTTGAGGCAGGGGCCTCTCGAGTTACGATGGGGACCCTAGGGTCCCACCCCTGTGGCCTCAGGAGAGGCCAGTCAGTGTGCCAGTTGCCAGGCTCCTTTGAGCATTCCTCCAGAGTCGTTGCAGGGTCCTCAGTCTTCGTGTGGGCCTGAGGTCTCCCCTGAGGCAAAGGATGGCGGTGGGCTGCCTGCCGCCCCCAGGGGAGCCTGAGGTCTCCCCGCGAGGCCAAGGATGGTGTGGGGCTTCTTGCCGCCCCAGGGGGCCCGAGTTCTCCCCGTGTGACAAAGGATGGCGGGGGGCTGCCTGCCGCCCCTGGGGGGGCCGAGGTTTTCCAAAAGGAAACTCCTGCAGCCAATAAAGATTAACCAATTAGTAAATACCAGGAACAATCCTGCAGCCAATCCACCCATGCCAAGTCTCTGTCTTTGTGCTAAACCGATAAATACTGCTGTAATTTTGGGCTCAGTGCTCTTGCTCCACTCCACTACGTTGGATGTGTTGGTGCCCTATCTTGAGCTAGAAACGAAACCCCTTCATGCTTTTGCATTTCCGTGGACATCTTATTCTCTCAGTTTTGTGGACTCGGACTCTGGGCATAGCAATAGTAGTCTCTTATGATCCTTTGTATTTCTGTGTTGTCTTTTGTGATCTCTGCATTTTCTTTTTTAATTTTACTGATTTGATTTTTCTCCCTTTGTTTCTTCATGAGTCTGGCTAAAGGTTTCTCAATGTTATTTTTCCTTTCAGAGAATCAGCTGTTGGTTTTGTAGATTTTCGCTATGGTCTCTTTTCTTTCTTTTGTGTTTATTTTTCCCTAATTTTTTAAGATTTCTTTCCTCTACTAAACCTGGGGTTCTCCATTTATGCCTTTTCTAGTTGCTTTAGGTGTAGAGTTAGGTTATTTATTTGACTTTTTTCTTGTTTCTTGAGGTATGCCTGTATTGCTATGAACTTTCCCCTTAGCACTGGTCTTATGGTGTCCCCCAGGTTTTGGGTTGTTGTGTTTTCATTTTCATTCGTTTCTATGCATATTTTGATTTCTTTTTGATTTCTTCTGTGATTTGTTGGTTATTCAGCAGCGTTTATTTCAGCCTCCTTATGTTGGAATTTTTACTAGTTTTTCTCCTGTAATTGAGATCTAATCTTACTGCATTATGGTCAGAAAAGATGCTTGGAATGATTTGAGTTTTTTGAATTTACCAAGGCTAGATTTATGTAACAGGATGTAATCTATCCTGAAGAAGGTTCAGTGAGCACTTGAGAAAATAGGTGAAATTCACTGTTTTGGGGTGAAATGTCCTATAGATATCAATTAGGTTTAACTGGCCTATTGTATCATTTAAAGTTTGTGTTTCTTTGTTAATTTTATGTTTAGTTGATCTATCCATAGGTTTGAGTGGGGGTATTAAAGTCTCTCACTATTATTGTGTTATTGATAATTTCCCCTTTCATACTTGGTAGCATTTGTCTTTCATATCGTGATGCTTCTATGTTGAATGCATATGTATTTATAATTGTTATATATTCTTCTTGGATCGATCCTTTGATCATTATGTAGTGTCCTTCTTGACTCTTTTCACAGCCTTTGTTTTAAGACTATTTCTTCTGATATGAGTATTGCTACTCCTGCTTTATTTTGGTCTCTAATTGTGGGGAATATCTTTTTCCAGTCCTTCACTTTCAGTCTGTATGTGTGTGTCCCTTGTTTTGAGGTGGGTCTCTTGTAGGCAGCGTATATAGGGGTCTTGTTTTGTGTCCATTCAGTCAGTCTTTGTCTTTTGGTTGGGGCATTCTACCCATTTACGCTTAAGGTAATTATGATAAGTATGATCCAGTTGCCATTTACTTTATTGTTTTGGGTTCTGGTTTGTATTCCCTTTTATGTTTCCTATCTAGAGAATCTCCTTTGGCATTTGTTGGAGAGCTGTTGTGGTGGTACTGAATTCTCAGCTTTTGCTTGTCTGGAAAGCTTTTGATTTCTCCTTCATATTTGAATGAGTTCCTTGCTGGGTACAGCAATCTGGGTTGTATATTATTTTCTTTCATGACTTTCTGTCTTGCCATTCCCTCCTGGCCTGAAGAGTATCTATTGAAAGATCAGCAGTTATCCTTATGGGAATCCCCTTGTGTGTTATTTGTTGTTTTTCCCTTGCTACTTTTAATATTGATTTGTTCTTTGTGTTTTATCTTTGTTAATTTGATTAATATGTGTCTTGGGGTGTTTTGCCTTGGGTTTATCCTCTTTGCAACTCTCTGGGTTTCTTGTACTTGGGTGATTATTTCCTTTCCCATTTTAGGAAGTTTTAAACTATTATCTCCTCAAGTATTTTCTCATTGTCTTTATTTTTGTTTTCTTCTTCTGGGACTCCTATAATTCAAATGTTAGAGCGTTTCATATTGTGCTGGAGGTCTCTTAGATTGTCCTCATTTCTTTTAATTTATTTTTTTTCCTCTCTGATTCATTTATTTCTACCATTCTATCTTCTACTTCATTAATCCTATCTTCTCCCTCCCTTATTCTACTATTGATTGCCTCCAGAGTGTTTTTGATCTTATTTATTGCATTATCCATTATATAGTGACTCTTTTTTATTATTTGGGGTGGCCTTTCTGTATTCTGGCAGTTTATGGAGTTCTCTTCATTGTGGAGTTTCCTCACTGTGGGTGGGGTTGTATCAGTGGTTTATCAAGGTTTTTGGTTAGGGAAGCTTGTGTCATTGTTTCGGTTGGTGGAGCTGGATTTCTTCTCTGTGGAGTGCAGTGAAGTGTGCAGTAATGAGTTATGAGATGTCAATGGTTTTGGAGTAATTTTGGGCAGCCTGTATACTGAAGCTCAGGGCTGTGTTCCTATGTTGCTGGAGAACTTGTGTGATATGTCTTGCTCTGGAACTTGTTGGCCCTTGCATGGTGCTTGGTTTCAGTGTAGGTGTGGAGACATTTGATTAGCTCCTATCAAGTAATATTCCTTGGATTCAGGAGTTCTCAGGATTTGGACTTAACCCTCCTGCTTCTGGTTTAGAGTCTTATTTTTACAGTAGTCTCAAGACTTCTCCTTCTATATAGCACCATTTATATAACATCTAGCTTAAAGATGAAATGTTTCTCCACAGTGAGGGAAACCCAGAGAGTTTCACTGAGTTACATGGAGAAGAGAAGAGGGAGGAGGGTGTTAGAGGTGACCCAATGAGATGAAGTGGAATCAAAAGAAGAGAGAGCAAGCTAGCCTATCATCACTTCCTTATTTGCGCTCCACAGTCTGGAATGCTCAGAGATGTTCGTGGAGTTATACAGAGAAGAGAAGAGGGAAGAAGGAAACGGGTGGCCAGGAGGATAAGAGGGGGGAATGAAATGTAGAGAGACATATTTAGCCAGTAATCAGTTCCTTAAGTGTTCTCCACCGTCTGGAACACACAGAGATTCACAGAATTGGGTATAGAAGAGAAGGGGAAGGGAGGAGAGAAAGGCGACCTGGCGGAGATAAAGGAGAGTCCAAAGGGAAGAGTCAAGCCAGTAATCTCGCTCTCAAGTAAAAATGGGTACTGAAGATTGGTGAAGAAGAAGAAGTCATGATGAGTGACATATGTCATGATATAAAACACTTGGCACGATAAATGACATGTCACGAGAAGAAGTCACGATAAGTGACTTATGTTGTGATATAAAACACGTGGCACGATAAGTGACTTATGTCGTGATATAAAACACTTGTCACGATAAGTGACTTATGTCACGATGTGACTTATGTCATGATATAAAACATGACATAAGTCACATATCATGACATAAGTCACTTATCATGACATATCATGGCAAGTGTTTTATATCATGACAAGTGTTTGTTTTTTATTCTCTTTATTAAAATATGGGTTTATGCATATGGTTACAAGAAGCATTATTCTTATTATTAAAATTATTGTTTTATTAAAATTTTTAAATTTGCTTCAAAAATAGTATCTTTTGGGGAAAAGTAGTTGTAGGTTATAAAAATGAAAATTAAAGGAGTAATAGAGGAATTAAAAATTTTTTTAAAGTTAAAAAGGAGAAGAAAAAGAAAAGAAAAGAGAATGATCGTAAAAATAGTAAAGATATATCTAGAACTTTCTCTGCTGTTGTTGTGGGCACTGTGAGGTCAGTTCACTTTTTGGATAGTTCCTTGTCTGGCTTACATTTCTCGATCTATAGGCCCCTTCCTATGTAGTCTGTACTAACAATAGGGTTTTAATCTATTGCATCTGTCACTTCCAAGGCGGTTCCCTCTGTTTTAGCTTCTTTCATTTGCTGGTCTTTTCAGTGTCTGATTTTCGCCCTGACACAAGGGTTGTGGTGGTGGACACTTTTTTTAGGCTCACCTGTTCAGTCGCACTGTGGGAGGGAGGGACACTGCAAAAATAACCATGGCATCTGCTCGCAGTGTCTCAGCCACACTGGGCCTGCCACTGCTCACAGTGCACACAGCTCAAGCTCTAGGTTGCCCCACCAGGAACTGTCTGAGGCCAGCCCTGGGCTGCATGCACCTCCCAGGTCTAAGCTGTTCATGTTCAAGCACTCAGGCAGTCCTCAGATATGCAGAATCCATTGGGCCTCCGTTTTGTGCCCTTCCCAGGTCCAAGTAGCTCAGGTGTTTGGCAAGCACTGTTGCTGTGACTTATCACCTCTCCCATCCCTTCTGCTCAGTTTTCTGGGTGTACAACTGGTGCACCTTTATGGGTGTACATCAAGCAGATGATGACTGTCCAGAACCCCAAGAAATCTTAATTAGCAAAGAAGTCTGTTAGCAGATTGGCAAATAATGTTTCTCTGGGTCTTCTATTGTCCCCTTCCGGCCCTTCTGGCTCTGGCTGCTTGGAGGGTGTTGGTCTGCAGCCGAATAATTCTGTTCCATCCTTTGTTCTGTGAGCTGTCCTGGCAGTGTCTTATGTTAGAGCTTTTCGTGTGGTAGCTATCCCACAGTCTAGTTTTCTAGCCCAAGTTAGTTCGCTCTGGTTACCCTTGGGGCATTCAGGCCCAATGCTTAAGAAGCAATGCTGCCCGTGCCTCCCTGCCCAACCCCCACTAGCTAGTGGCAGATGCAGGTGCCTGTGCTACTTTCCACTGGGGAAGTTACCGTTGGGCTCGCAATCTGTGGTTATAATTATTTATTTATTTTTCCTCCCTGTTATGTTGCCCTCTGTGCTCCCAAGGCTCACCACAGACTCAGCAGCAAGAGTGTTTCTTGGTGTTTGGAAACCTATCTCTTTTTAAGACTCCCTGCCCAGGACGGCGCTCACTCCCTACCTCTTTTGATTCTCTTTTTGTCTTTTATATTTTTTTCCTATCTGATTTTGAAGACAATTAGCTGCTTTTCTGTGTGCCTGATGTCCTCTGCTGGCATTCCGAAGTTGTTTTGTGGAATTTACTCAGCATTAAAATGCTCTTTGATGAATTTGTGGGGCAGAAAGTGGTCTCCCATCCTATTCTTCTGCCATTTTAGGACCACCCAGATCAGAACCTCTCCTGTTGCCTCAGGGTGGTCTAGTCTGCTTTTAAATTGTGATGCAGTGCATGGAATTGCTCTCAAGTCACTGCAAGGGAAAGGGCCTCATCTTGCATTGAGTTGGAATGTAGTGTTACTCCTCAAGTTGCAGCCTGAAGCTTTGGCTTCCTCTCGAGTTGCAACAGGGACCTCAGAGTACCTCTCATCTTCCCTGAGTTTAATCAAGGCTCTGATCGAAGTGTGAGGGTTGGGCAGGATTGCTCTCAAGTCACTGAGAAGGAAATGGGCCTTATCACATTGAGTGGGAAATCCTGTGGTGTTTCTCGAGTTGTAGCGGGAAGCTTTGGGTTGCTTTTGAGTTTTGAGGGGGACCTCAGTGATCCTCTCATTATTGCCTCAGCGATGTCAAGCCTCCTTTCAAGTTGTGAGGGCCACCTAAGGATTCCTCACCAGTCGCCTAAGGGTTATAGGAGCTGATTTCAGGATGAGGCGGGATTCAGAGTTCCTTCCCAGTTGTGACAGGGATCTCGGGGTTCCTATTGGATTTCAACACGTGGGCAGCCCTTGCCACGTGTTGAAGTATGGAACTTGATTTCCTACCGAGCAAAATGTGTGTCAGGCCTCCTGTCAAATTGAGGTGGGGATATGGGTCTTTTATAGAGGTACATCAGGGGAGTCAGACTTCCATTTGGGTGGTGAAGGCATACTTGGGGTTCCATTCTAGTGAATGTAGGGGAGTCAGACTTTATCTCGAATTGAGGACGTACTCACTGTCCTTTCAACTTGCAGAACGAATTCTTGGGCTTCCACTAAGGTTTCAATAGGTGAGACAAGCCTTCTCTTTAGATAAGAGGGAACAATGGGATTCTTCTCAAGAAGAAGCCAAGGAATTGGCCATCAGTTGAGATGAGGCTGTGAACATGAGGCTCTTCTTGATTTATTGTGGAAAAGTGAGGTGGCAACAAATATTGTGGATAGCCTCTTGAGTGGCTAAAAAGAATCGAGCCTCCTTTCCAGTTTCCCGAGAGGGAACATGGAGTTTCTCTCAAGGCACTGCAGGGGAAAAGGTCCTAATCTTGCTTATAGGCAGGAACCTCATGGTTTCTCGAGTTGCCACCAGAAGTTTGGGGTGCCTCTCCAGCTGAAACAGATACCTCAGGGGAACCTCTTGTGATGCCTCAGGGAAGTCAAGTCTCTTTTCCGGTTGCAAGGTGGAGGAGAGAGTTGCTCTCGACTCGCTGCAGGGGAATCGGGCCTCATCTCGCACTCAGGGGAGAATCTCGTGATGTTTCTCAAGTTGTGGTGGGAAGCCACAACTTGGCTCCTCTCGTTTTGACGTGGTCTTCTGGGAGCCTGGCATGCTGCCTCAGGCAAGTGAGGCCTCCTTTCAGGTTCTGAAGTCCACTTCGGGATGCTTTTGAGTTGCTGAAGGGATATATGCTCTCATTTCAGGGTGGGGCGAGAGTCAGGCTTGCTCTCCAGTTGTGACTGGGATCTCGGGCTTCCTATTGAATTTCAAAAGGGAAGTCTGGCCTCAGCTCGTGTTCAGACATGGAACTTCACTTTCCAGTCAAACTGGAAAAAGGGGTGTCAGGCCTCCTGTTGAATTGACATGGGGAATTTTGGCTTTTGTAGAGGTGCAACAGGGGAGTCAGACCTCCCTTCGTGTTCTTAGGGATACTCAGGGTTCCGTTTGAGTCTTTTCAGGGGCATGAGGTTTTATCTTGGATTGAGGGGGAAGTTGGAGTCCTTTTGACTTGCAGTAGGAACCCCACAATTCCTCTGGGGTTCCAATAGGGAGGACAAGCCTCCACTTGAGGTGTTAGCGGAATGTTGGGATTCCTCTGAGTTGAAGCAGGAGAATCGGTGCCAATCTCAGGGCTCTTTCCAAGTTGTGGCGTGAAACTCATGGTTCCTCTCAAGTGGTGATGGGAATCTCGGGGAACCTCTTGAATTGTGTAAAGGGATGCGAGCCTCTTTTCGCGTTTCAAAAGGGAATAGTGGATTGCTCTTGAGGCGCTGCACTGCAAAAGGGCCTTATCTCGTATTTGCAGTGGTGGTAGTGTTAGGGGATCTTGTTTTTCTCAACTTCCAGTGGGGAGATTGGGGTTCTTCTAGATTTCTGAAGGTGAACCTAGGGAACCTCGCATGTTTCCTCAAGGAAGTCAAGTTTCCTTTCGAGTTGCAAGGCGGTGTGTGGCATTGCTCTCGAGTCACTGCAGGGGCAATTGGCCTTATTTTTCACTGAGGGATCTATCTCATGGTGTTTCTCAAGTTGCAGCCTAAAACTTTGGTTTCCTCTCGAGTTGTGACGGAGAACTCAGGGAATCTTTCATGTTGCCTCAGGGTAGTCTAGACTCCTTTGAGTTGCAATGTGGTGTGCGGAATTGCTCTTGAATGACTGCAGGAGAAAAGGCCTCATCTCACGTTGGGTTAGAATCTCATGGTGTTTCTGCAAGTTGTGACCTGAATCTTCACGCTCCTCTCGAGTTGTGACAGGGACCTCAGGGGAGCTCTCATGTTGCCTGAGATTAGTCATGGCTCCTTTCGAGGTACGGGGGTTAGACAGGATTGCTCTCAAGTAACTGAGAAGGGGAAATGGGCCTTATCCTCATTGAGGGGAAATCTCTAGTGTGCCGAAGCGGACAAGGGCCTCACCCCGCCTGCAGAAGAGAAGCTTCTGGTTTTTCTTGAGTTGCGGCGGGGACCCCAGGGGCCCACCCCTGTGGCCTCAGGAGAAGCCAGTCTCCGTGCGAGTTGCGAGGTGCCTCTGGGGATTCCTCCCCCAGTCGTTGCCGGGTCATCAGTCGTCTGGGGGCTGAGGCCAGAGCCTGAGCTTTCCTCGCCCGGGCTGACATAGTTCTTGCGGTTCCCCTGGAGGCCCCACAGAGGGGTCAGGCCTCTTCTCTCCTGGAGTCGTGCACGGCTGCTTTCCTCCCCAGTGGATGCATCAGTGTCCGGCTCCCCGTCGAGCAGACACAGGGATCTGTGACTTTCCCTCGAGGTACCTCAAGGCTGTCACACGTGCCAGTGTGTCCAGAGTTGAGCCTTGGGGTCATTGTCGAGGCACTGTAGGGCAGTTAGGTTCCTTTGGAGTGGACAAGACATTTAGAGACCTTGGGGAATTGTGGCCTGACCCCTAAGGCTCATCCCGACTCTCCCGTTGCAGTGCCTCCTACTGGGATGTGACGGAAGCGCCAGGAACCCTTTCCCTGATGGAGCAGGGAAAGACTCTACGTCTGGACCTAAGCAGGGGAAAACGGCGCTTCTCTTGAAACAGGGCGGAGCCTTGGAGTTCCTCTCGAGTGACACTCGTGGAGCAGGGAAATTCTTGGGTCACAGCAAGGGTGTGAAGGAGCCTTTAGAGGTCAAAGATGGAAGGGGGGATTTCCCAAGAGATGCTGCATAGGAAAAGGGCCTCAAACCGCTTGCAGGGTAGAAGCTTCTGGTTTTCATCGAGTTTTGGCGGGGTCCTCTCGAGTTACGATGGGGACCCCAGAAACCCCTCCCCTGTGGCCTCAGGAGAGGTCCGTCTCCATGCCAGTTGCCAGGCGCCTCTGGGGTTTCCTCCCCAGTTGTCGCCCGGTCCTCAGTCGTCTTCTGGTGTTGAGGCCAGAGCCTGAGCTTTCCTCGCCTGTGCTGCACAGGTCTTGTGGTTCTCCTGGAGCCCCCCACAGGGGAGTCAGCCCTTGTGTCTCTTGGAGGCGACACAGCCGCGTGCCTCCCCAGCTGCAGCAGCAGTGTCAGGAACCCCATCGAGCAGACACAGGAATCTGTGGCTTGCCCTCGAAGTACCCCAGGGCTGTCACACGTGCCAGTGTGTTGGGCATTGAGCCTCGGGCTGACAGTCGAGGCAGTGCAGGGCAGTCAGGTTCATCTGGAGTGGACGAGGCATTTTGGGGTCTTGGGGAATGGTGGCCCAACCCCTGATTCTCCTCCCAACTTTCCTGGTGCGAGCGCCTCCATGTGGGATGCGAGGGGAGTGCCAGGAACCTTTTCTCGATGGAGCAGTTAAGGGGACCCTTCTCTGGAGCTGAGCATGTGGAAAGGAGGCTCCTCTTCAGTCGGGGGCGGGACCCTCAGACTTCCTATCCAATGCCAACAGGTGGGGCGGGGAAATTCTTGGGTCACATTAAGGGTGTGAATGGGCCTTACGAGGTCCATGAGGGAAGGGGTGATTTCCCTCGAGACGCCCCAGTGGACAAGGGTCTCACCCCGCCTGCAGTGGAGAAGCTTCTGGTTTTACTCGAGTTGCAGTGGGGTCCTATCGAGTGAAGATGGGCAACCCAGGGACCCGCCCCTGTGGCCTCTGTTTTGGGCAGTGTCCGTGCCAGTAGCCAGGCGCCTCTGGTGATTCCTCCCCAGTCGTTGCTGGGTCCTCAGTCCTCGTCTAGTGCTGAGGTCAGACCCTGAGCTTTCCTTGCCTGTGCTGCCATAGGTCTTGGGATTCCACTGGAGCCCCCACAGGAGAGTCAGGCCTTGTCTCGTCTGGAGACTTGCATAGCCTCTTGCTTCCCCAGCTGCAGCAGCAGTCTCAGGCTCCCTTTGAGAGGACATAGGTATCTGTGGCTTGCCCTCGAGGTACCCCAGGTCTGGCACACGTGCCAAACATCAAGCCTTGGGGTGACAGTCGAGGCAGTGCAGGGCCGTCAGTTTCTTCTGGAATGGAGGAGGAATTTGGGGGTCTTGAGGAATAGTGGCCTGACCCCTGATGCTCCTCCCGACTCTCCTGGTGCGAGCCCCTCTGCTTGAGTTGTGAGGGGGAGGACCAGGAACCCTTTCTCGATGAAGCAGATAAAGGTACCCTCATCTGAAGCTGAGCAGGGGCAAATAAGGCTCCTCTTTAATCGTGGTGTAAGCCTTGGGATTCCTCTCCCGAGTTGTTCTTCTCGAGTTGCAGCACGGTCCTCTCTAGTTATGTTGGAGACCACAGGGACCCGAACCTGTGGCCTCAGATGCCAGTCTCCATGCCAGTTTCCAGACGCCTCAGGGGATACCTCCTCAGTGGTCGCCGGGTCTTCATTCCTCCTCTGCTGCTGAGGCTGGAGCCTGAGCATTCCTGGCCCATGCTGACTTAAGTCTTGGGGTTCCCCTGGAGCCCCCACAGGGGAGTCAGGCCTCGTTTTGCCTGGAGACGTGCATGGTCGCTTCCCTCTCCAGCTGCAGCATCAATGTCAGGTTCCCCGTTGAGCAGACACAGGGATCAGTGGCTTGCCCTCAGTGTACCCCAGGGCTGTCACACGTACCAGTGGGTCAGGCTTCGAGACTTGGGGTGACCTTCGACGCAGTGCAGGACAGTAAGGTTCATCTGGAGTGGACGAGACATTTGGGGGACTTTGGAAATTGTGGCCTGACCCCTGATGCTCCTCCCGACTCTCATGGTGCGAGTGGCTGTTCTTGGGATGTGAAGGGAGTGCAGGGACCCCGTTCCCGACGAGCAGGGAAAGGGACAAACATCTGGAGCTGAGCAGGGGCAAATGGGGCTCCTCTTGAGTTGCAGCAGGACCATTGGGGTTCCTCTCAAATGGGGACTGGTGGGGCGGGAACTTCTTGGGTCACATTAAGAATGTGAAAGAGCCTTTCAAGGTCAAACAGGTAAGGGGTGATTTCCCCAGAGACACTGCAGTGGACAAGGGGCTCACCCCGCTTGCAAGGGAGAAGCTTCTGGTTTTTCTCCAGTTGCGGCCGGTTTTCTCAAGTTACGATGGGGAGCCCATGGACCCGCCCCCTGTGGCCTCAGGAGAGGCCAGTCTCTGTGCCAGTTGCCATGCGCCTGGGGATTCCTCCTCAGTCATCGCTGGGACCTCAGTCGTCATCTGGTGCTGAGGCCTGTGCCTGAGGTTTCCTCGCCCATGCTGACATAAATCTTGGGGTTCCCATTGAAAGGGTAACAGGCAGGAAGGCCAGTGGTCTCCAAACGGAGGAAATAGCCTGCAAGTGTCAGACATTTTATCTCTCTTAAGCGGCAGGAGGAACAAACTAGCGATACTCTTTTCCTTCTCTATACAAATTTAAAAGGAGGTTTCTCTTAAAATTCTGTGTTGCTATAATGACACCTAGTTTCACTTAAAGTTAACCATTGCCTTTTTCTTATGGAAATGTTTATCTTAAGCTATGCTAATATACTATGCATTTACCCCAAGCTCTGTCTTCAAGTCGGTTCTGCCTTTTGGGCTCAGACCTACTTCATAAACCAATATGTTATACTCCGATATTGTTCTTCTAATCTATGTAAATGAAACTATTTGTATGGTGATCTGCCCTTCTTCAAGATTCAAATTAATCATTTTATGGCTCAAGATAAACCATTTGGAGCCAAGGTTATCCCAAAATACATCTTATGGGTGAGGGGCCTGGTGCCATTCTCAGTTTTGAGACATTCCTTTATCTTATTAACAAATTGCTTGTGACTATATAACATCCAGCTAAAGACTAGCAAGGGGGTACTCTTTCTACCCCCTTCTGATTCCTATGTCAGAAGCTTTCTCTATCTCCTTTATACTTTAATAAAACTTTGTTACACAAAGGCTCTGAGCGATCCCGCCTCGTCTCTGGCCCCGGATTGAATTCTTCTCCTCCAGGGGCCAAGAATCCCGGTGTCGTGATTCAACAACAACCTTTCATCTTGGTGCTCGTCCGGGATCCTTCAGGACAAGGTAAGGATGCTTAGAGCTCTAGTTCTTTGTTCTTTTAGCGAACACGTTTTTCTGCTGTGCTTTACTAAGTCTATGGTGTGCTTGTGTGAATGAGTGACATGCCCTGCGCAAAGCCAGTGAGGAGCCCTGCTCTGCGTTTCCATGGTGATCTCTTGTGGCTTATGGCAGAAACCTTTCGGGGTTTCTACCAAACTGCCAAGGCCAAGAGGCACCCAAGGTCTCCTTTGGAACCAACCAGAAATGGGCAAAGCGTGTGGACTGAACTTTTCTTTCTCAGTCAGACTTTTCGGTCTCTTTGACCATTTCATAACTCGTTGGGAATTAGAAGTACTAATCTAATCTATCGGGTCATACACTTTCAAGGGACTTGTGATCTATACCATTACTGTGTACTGTTTGAATTGCTAGTCAAGAAAGCGCCTAGCCTCGCTAGGAATTGAAAGTTTGGAAGCTAGATGGAGCTTTAGCTCCAAGGACATCTCTGAGGTTAAAGGTTACTCAGATTGGGACTGCAATGTTTTTTTTTTTTTTTTCTTCCTTTTGGTAACACTGGCTCTTAGTGGACCAGAGGAGGCTCTCATACAGATGTGGTGATGCTTGAAAAGAACATCCTAGCTTTATGTTCATATCGGTCTTATTGTGGTCAGGAATATACTCAGGGTCGTGCACAGGCACTCAGGTGACAAATGTTTCCCCAGTGGTCTTAGCTTAGGAGACATTCCAGAAGGTTACTCTGATTGCACCCTGGGTGGCATCAGAGGCAAGCAAGGTTAAAGGTGAAGAGCTGGACGTCAGGTAGAGATGCTATCAGGTCTATTCCTGGTACATCCCCACCCCATCTCAGTGGTAGAACTGAGAGGGTCGAGATGGCTCTTGTGTCTGTAAGGGACAGACTAAGTCCGACCAGGAAGGAAAAGCTTTTGGTGTGAAGTCTGTCTACAACCCCATCTAGAGCAGGGAGGGACACCTCCGGTAGAAAAATGGCGCTGGTCGCATTTTTTCTCTCTTACAGATGGGAGCTAACAATTCCAGCCTCACTCCTTTGAACTGTATCCTGAAAAACTGGGATAGGGTCGATCCCCAGGGCTTAAAGAAGACACACCTGGTCTTCTTATGGATACTGCATGGCCACAGTATCCATTGGAGGATGGCGAACGGTGACCGGTTGTAGGGTCTCTTAAGTATAATACTCTTTACAATTAGACCGGTTCTGTAAGGAACAAGGGAAATGGGTAGAAGTAGCATATGTGTTGCCCTTTTTCTCTCTGTAAAATACGCCAGACTTATGTCCTAAGGGTATAGATTTCGGCGTGAAATCTTCAGCTCCCTCCTGTTGTCCTACTTTGCCCCCCGTACCTGGGGCTCCAAGCTGCGCTAACTGAAAGCCAGAGAACCTCGCTCAGAATGACAGCTTTGGTCTCAGTGGAAATCCAAACTGACATTCAAACTGCTTTGGTCTCAATGGAAACCCAAAGTGAGATTCAATCCGCTTTGGTCTCAATGGAAACCCAAACTGAGATTCAAACTGCCCACGCAGAGGCCCAAACAACTCCTGTCTCAGTACGACCTCAGACTACTCTGGTTTCAGTAGAAACTCAGACCATCGAAGTTAGAGATGAGATGGAGGACAGGAGACAAAGAGAAAAACAGGTTTCTCTCATCTACCCTGGGATCATATACGCAGAAGAGCCAGAGAGACTGAGGAACAGCCACACAAGCTGTTGCCTCTTTATGAAACACCCACTGGGAGAAATAATCAGTCCATGAGAGTTAGTAAGCCTTTTCTTATCAAGAAATACAAGAATCAAGGAGCATCTGGGAGACTATTTAGAGGACCTAGAAAAATATATTAGAGCTTTTAAAGGTGTTACTCTGCTTTATGACCTTACTTGGAAGGATGTGATGTGTATCTTCGGACAAACGCTGACTCCTGACTCAAAGACTCGAGTTTTGGGGAAAGCGGTTGCTTATGGAGATGAATGGCTTGGTAATGAATCAGTAGGGAAGCGGGAGGACGAGACAGCGGCCCTCCCCACTGGGAATCAGGCCGTCCCAACTACAGAACCAGACTGGGACTACAACACAGCTAAAGGAAGATGGGATCAGAGTCATTTTGTCAGATGTATTCTTGAAGGACTCAGGCAGGCGTGTTCTAAGCCTTTAACTATAGCAAATTGGCAGACATAGAACAGGAGGAGAAGGAAGCTCCTGGTAAATTCCTAGATAGACTAAGAGAAGCTCTTCGCAGATTCACTGAGATTGATCCGGAAAGTGAAGAAGGAAAAGTGATCTTGAAAGATACAGATTCATCACTCAGTCGGCTCCAGATAAGCTACAAAAACGGTCGTATGTACCAAATCAGTCTTTAGATACTCTGTTACAACTGAATCAGACGGTCTATTATGGTAGGGAATATGAGGAAAAGAAAGAGATGCAAAGAAAGACAAAGGAAAAGGCAGAAGCTTTCGCGATGGCTATGAAGAAGGCTGTTAAACAGCTGGAGAAAAATGCCCAGAGGGATCCAGGTGTAAAGGGATGGGCTTGCTATTCCTGTGGGAAGGAGGGGCACCTCAAGCGAGATTGCCCTCAGGCATCTAAGCCACCCCCAGCTCCATGTCCAGTCTGCAAAGGACCACACTGGAAGAGAGACTGCCCTCAGAGGCGTAGGTCTCCAGGGTCGGACTCTCAAGAAAATCAGGAATGAAGGTGCCCGGGGGTCCCCACACAAGCTCCCGTCCTAATTACACCTGAGGAACCGTGGGTATTAATAATTGTGGGGGGCCAATCCGTCAATTTCCTTTTAGATACTGGGGCAACTTACTCTGTGCTTACTGAAGCACCTGGCCCACTTTCTTCCTGATCCGCTTCTGTAATGGGACTGTCTGGACGAGCCAAAAGGTATTATTTCAGTTATTCTTTATCTTGCAACTGGGATTCTGTGCTATTTTCACATGAGTTTCTGATCATGCCAGAATCTCCCTCACCTCTTTGGGGGAGGGACATACTGAGCAAGGTACATGCCTCTGTTTTTATGAACATGGAGCCCTCCCTTTCTCTCCCTCTAGTTGAACAAAATGTAAATCCTAGAGTATGGGCTGATGGAAAATCTGTGGGATGAGCGCAAAATGCTATTCCTGTAGTTGTCAAGCTCAAAGACCCACACTTATTTCCACATAAGAAACAGTAT
This sequence comes from Nanger dama, assembly GCA_917880005.1. NCBI lineage: Eukaryota > Metazoa > Chordata > Mammalia > Artiodactyla > Bovidae > Nanger > Nanger dama. The sequence continues at coordinate 99,066 of CAKJTW010000044.1, read as the reverse complement.
CCTCAGAAACCTGAGGTTAAGGAAGGGTTAAAACCCATCATTGAAAATTTAAAGGAACAGGGATTATTAATTCCCTGTAACAGTCCTTGCAACACTCCTATTTTGGGTTTAAGAAATCAAATGGTAAATGGAGACTAGTTCAAGATTCACATATAATAAATGAGGCTGTAATTCCTTTTACACCCCGTGGTGCCTAAACCTTATACTCTATTGTCTGAAATTCCTGAACAAGCCAAATATTTCTCAGTAATTGATTTAAAAGATGCCTTCTATTCACTGCCTTTGGTGGAGAAAAGTCAATTTCTCTTTGCCTTTGAAGACCCTACGCAGCCAGCTTCTCAGTTAACTTGGACAGTTTTACCCCAGGGATTTTGTGAGAGTTTTCACTTATTTGGACAAAGTTTGTCACGAGATCTACAAAATTTAATAGCTCTGAAGTGGTGGTGTTACAATATGTAGATGATATTTTGCTCTGTGCTGAGACAGAGGAAGCTTGTTCATGAGCCTCAGAAGATTTCTTAAACTTTCTGGCAGGCTGTGGTTACAAGGCATCAAGAGAAAAGGCTCAGCTTTGTCAACAATCAGTTAGATATCTGGGTCTAATCATCAGAAGGGACTAGAGCCATAGGCCCTGAGAGAAATAATCCTATACTAAACCATCCCCTACCTATGACTTTAAGACAATTGAGAGGATTTTTGGGAATCACAAGTTACTGTTGCATTTGGATATGGGGAACTTGCCTGGTCTTTATATAAACTTATAGCTGAAACTCAGCAGGCCCAAACTGACAAACTGGTTTGGTCTCCAGAAACTCAAAAGGCTTTTAAGGTTCTTCAGACTGCTCTTCTGCAAGCTCCTGCTCTGAGCTTGCCCATAGGGTCAGAATTTAATTTGTTTGTCACTGAAAGGAAAGGCATGGCCTTGGGAGTTTTGACACAACCCCAAGGGCCTCACCAGCAACCTATTACTTATCTAAGCAGAGAATTAGATGTAGTTTCACGGGGGTGGCCCCACTGCCTAAGAGAAATTGGGGCAGTGGCTTTATGAGCACCTGAAGCTTTAAAAATAATCAATGGATGAAATCTTACTGTACTGACTTCTCATGATGTGAGTGGAATCTTAAATTCTAAGGTTAATATTTGGATGACAGACAGTAGGCTTCTTAAATATCAGTCATTGTTGTTAGAAGGACCAGTAACTAAGCTTAAAGTTTGTGAAAATTTAAATCCTGCCACTTTCCTTCCTGTAAAGGAAAATTAAACACCTGATCATGATTGTTCTCAATTCCTCACTTTAAACTATGCAGCTCGGGAAGATCTAATGGATACCCCATTGGACAATCCCGACCTAGAAATATTTATAGATGGCAGTTCTTTTGTTCAGGATGGAAAGTGTAAAGAAGGTTATGGCCTGGTGACTGCTGAAGAGGTTTTGGAAGCAAAATCTCTCCCCCAGGGAACCAGTGCTCAGTTAGCGGAGCTTCTGGCTCTGACCCGAGCTCTAGAGTTAAGCAAAGGGCAGCGGGTAAATATCTACACGGTTTCTAAGTATGCTTATTTGACTTTAAATGCTCATGCTGCAATATGGAAAGAAAGAGAGTTTAAAACAGCAACAGGTGAACCTATTAAGCATTTCAGAGAGATCGAGAGACTTTTAAATGCTATATATTGTCCTAAAGAAGAAGCTGTTATGCATTGCAAAGGGCAAAGCAGGGGTGGGAATAAAGTAGCTGAAGGTAATCAGCTGGCTGACTGTCAAGCCAGAAAAGCGGCACTTTATGAAACCCCTTTACTGCAGATGCCTTTGATCTGGACAGGTCCTGTGGAACAGGAAAACCACAATATACTGGGGAAGAATTAGAAAGATATGAAAAAAGAGGAGCACAAATTACTGATAAAGGATGGTTCCAGTCTGAGGATGGACGATTAATAATTCCTGAAAATGCTCAATGGAAATTTCTTAAGGGTTTACATCAGAGTTCTCATTTGGGTGCAGAGAGTACTTACCAAATGGCTTCTAATTTGTTTGAAGGTAAAAATGTAATGAAAACTTCAAAAATATTATCAAAAGGTGTGAGGTTTGTCAGAAAAATAACCCAAAGACTGAAAAGCTTGCAAAATCTGGATTACAAAGAAGTGGAAAGTATCCTGGAGAGGACTGGGAAATCGATTTTACTCATATGCCAAAAGCTAATGGATATTCTTGCTTACAAATTTGGGTGGATACTTTGACTGGATGGATTGAGGCTTTTCCCTGTTGTAGTGAACAGGCTAAGGAGGTTATAAAGATTTTAATCCATGAAATTATCCCCAGGTTTGGGCTACCACGGATCCTTCATAGTGACAATGACTCCGCCTTTAAAGCTGCTGTAGCTCAGGGGTGTCTAAAGCTCTAGGAATAGAATATCACTTACACTGTTCCTGGAGACCCCAATCCTCAGGGAAGGTTGAAAAGGCTAATGACGTTATCAAAAGACATCTGCGCAAATTAACTCTAGAGACGCAGGACAACTGGATTAAAGTCCTACCTATAGCTTTAATGAGGGCTTGAACTGCCCCCAGAAAGGAGGGACTGTCCCCCTTGAATGTATTTGTGGAAGGCCTTTCTTACACACATACATTGTTATAGACCCTGAAACCTTGGAATTAACTAGTTATGTAATTCAGCACTCAGCTTTTCAACAGGCATTAACAGAACTGTGGGAGACGACTCCTGACCCCGCCTCTGAGTCAAGCAAGCCTCTATTTGAGCCAGGAACTGAGGTCCTCATTAAAACTTTGGGATCTGGGGGCCCATCCTTGGAGCCCCTCTGGGAAGGCCTTTACCAGGTTATTCTTTCTTCTCCCACAGCTGTCAAAGTGCCAGGAATTGATTCATGGATACATCACACTCGAGTTAAGAGGTGGCACCCTGACCAAAACTAAGTGACATATTTTTATGTCTTTACTTTCTGTGCTCTGACTTTTACTTTTCAGATGGGCCTGATAACCTGTGTGAGCTTACTTCTGCTGACTCCAGAAGTCCTGAGTCTGCCGTTTGATACTCAAGACAATGCCTTCCTGTCCTGGGCTCACTCCTACACTGCATTCCACAATCGTTCTAACTGCTGTGTCTGTGGAGCACTCCCCTCTTCATCAGTGGAAGGCTTCCCATTGTGGACATCTCCACTTCAAGGAAAAGACTTTCTCTAAGTGTGCAATACCTTCGACAGCAATCACATGCGATGCCTCTTCTTCTTTTAATGACATCTACCAACTCTAAAATGGACTGGTGCAACACTTTGTACTTTAACTATGGACATAATGTGACTTTTTATTTTGATTATACATTGTCTCGGTTCAATGATTACTCTGTTACTCATAAGGCAAATAGGTCTAGATCTAATGGGTTTTTACCTGACGTTTATCAAATATGGGATGAGGTTATGTGGCTAACTCCTGAAAAGGGACATTTAATATCTACTGCCCCTATATGCTGGGAACAAACAGAGCCATCCCCAAAAGTTAGCCAACAACTTAATTACAATGATTGGAAACAATTGGGACTTTTGCCTCAGGAAATGTGCAACATAATCATTTCCGTGTTTTCCAACCCCAGTTCAGGTTCTCCTTTTGTGTGGCCAGGCAGTAATTGGGACTGGATATCTCAGTCACACTGGCTTGCTCCGAACGGGACTTATTGGATATGTGGCTCTTACCTATGGGCATGGCTTCCCCCTGGTTGGATAGGGAGATGCACTCTGGGTCTAGCCTTTTACTCATGGCTTTATATTTTCAGAGGTCCCAGAAAAGCCTGCTAATTTACCCCACCTTAAACTCAGTGGGCAAGGTCTGTATTTCACTGGTATGATTATTTGGCTGCAGCCTTTGTTCCCTCTTTGGGAACTACAGATGTTATGCTACGAGTGGATGCTTTGACTAATTTTACTCAACAGGCATTACAAGATTCTCAAAAGGCTATTTCAGCTCTTAATGCTGAACAAGCACAAATTAGAAAGGTGGTTTTACAAAACAGATTGGCTTTAGATATTCTGACAGCTGCGCAAGGAGAAACTTGTGCCATTATTCATCCCAATGCTGTACATAGATACCTGATATGAGCACGAATGTTACTCATTTTACTAAACACATGAACAAGATGATTGAGGCCATGGATACTCCTGAAGCCTCAGTTGCCTCACTTTGAGAGATGTTAACTAGTCCCCCATGTGGACAACTATCTTAACAAAAATAATTCTGATTGTTTTGTTTTTACTATTTGCTCCCTGTGTCTGTAACTATATAACTGGATTTGTTTCTAGCCGCATGAAAGCTTTCAAGTTACCAATGGTTGCTGAAATTCCTGCTATTGCTGCAGCTTCCTCCAACTACTATTTGGGGCCCCTGGATCAGATATCCTCAATATGAGGATTAGGAGAATATGTTGCCTCCCCAAATTAGGGGAAAATGCCGCTTCTCAGCTTGGAAGCAGTTACGGAATGAAAACGATGCCCCTTTTCCCTAGGGCAACATAATTCTCCTAAAAGAGAATGGGGGAATGAGAGGGTAACAGGCAGGAAGGCCAGTGGTCTCCAAACGGAGGAAATAGCCTGCAAGTGTCAGACATTTTATCTCTCTTAAGCGGCAGGAGGAAACAAACTAGCGATACTCTTTTCCTTCTCTATACAAATTTAAAAGGAGGTTTCTCTTAAAATTCTGTGTTGCTATAATGACACCTAGCTTCACTTAAAGTTAACCATTGCCTTTTCTTATGGAAATGTTTATCTTAAGCTATGCTAATATACTATGTATTTACCCCAATCTCTGTCTTCAAGTCGGTTCCCCCTTTTGGGCTCAGACGTACTTCATAAACCAATACGTTATACTCCGATATTGTTCTTCTAATCTATGTAAATGAAACTATTTGTATGGTGATCTACCCTTCTTCAAGATTCAAATTAATCATTTTATGGCTCAAGATAAACCATTTGGAGCCAAGGTTATCCCAAAATACATCTTATGGGTGAGGGGCCTGGTGCCATTCTCAGTTTTGAGACACTCCTTTCTCTCATTAACAAACTGCTGGTGACTATATAACATCTAGCTAAAGACTAGCAGGGGGTACTCTCTACTCCCTTCTGATGCCTATGTCAGAAGCTTTCTCTATCTCCTTTATACTTTATTAAAACTTTGTTACACAAAATCTCTGAGCGATCCAGCCTCGTCTCTGGCCCTGGGTTGAATTCTTCTCCTCTGGGGGCCAAGAATCATGGCATCGTGTTTCAACAACAACCTTTCACCATGGATCCCCCACAGGGAGTCCGGCCTTGCCTCGCCTGGAGACGTGCACTGCCGCTTGCCTCCACAACTTCACCAGCAGTGTCAGGCTTCCAGTTGAGTGGATACAGGGATCTGTGGCTTGCCCTTGAGGTACCCCAGGGCTGTCACACGTGCCAGTGTGTTGGGAATTGAGCCTCGGGTGACAGTCTAAGCAGTGCAGGGCAGTCAGTTTCATCTGGAATGGACGAGGCATTTGGGAGTCTTCGGAATGGTGACCCTAACCCTGATGCTCCTCCCAAGTTTCCTGGAGCGAGCGCTCTTTCTTGGGATGCGAGAGGAGTGATGGGAAACCTTCCAGACGTAGCAGGGAAAAGGATCCTCATCTTGAACTTAGCATGGGCAAACTGGGTTTCTCTTGAGTCACAGAGGAACCTTCGGGGTTCATCTCGTGTGGTGATGGGTGGGGCAGGGAACTTCTTGGGTCACACCCAGGGTGTGAAGGACCCTTTCGAGGTCCAAGAGGGAAGGGGTGATTTCCCCGAGACACCACAGTGGACAAGGACTTCACGCTGCCTGCATGAAAGAAGATTCTGTTTTTTTCGAGTTTCGTCCAGTCCTCTCGAGTTATGCCGGGGACCACAGGGACGCGCCCCTGTGGCCTCAAGAGAGGCCAGTCTCTGTGCCAGTTGCTAGGTGCCTCTGGGGAATACTCCCCAGTCGTCGCCAGGTCCTTAGTCCTCGTCTGGTGCTGAGGCCTGAGCCTGAGCTTTCCTAGCCCGTGCTGACATAGGTTGTGGGGTTCCCCTGGATCCTCCACAGGGACTTAGGCCTCATCTCGCCTGGAGAAGTGCATGGCCACTTGCCTCCCCAGCAGCAGCAGCAGTGTCAGGCTTGCCATTGAGCGGACACAGGGATATGTGGCTTTTGCTCGAGGTACCCCAGGGCTGTCATAATTGCCAGTGTGTTGGGCGTCGATCCTTGGGGTGACAGTCGGTGCAGTGCAGGGCAGTCAAGTTCATTTGGAGTGAATGAGGCATTTGGGGGTCTTGGGGAATGGCGAACAGACCCCTGATGCTCCTCCCGACTGTCCTGGTGCAAGCATCTCCTGTTGAGATGTGAGGGGGAGCGCTGGGAACCCTTACCTGACAGAGCAGAAATGGGGCCCTCATCTGGAGCTCAGCAGGGGATAACGGGGCTCTTTTGAGTCTTGGTGGGACCCTCAGTGTTCCTCTCAAGTGGGGACGGGTGGGATGGGAAACTTCTTGGGTCACAGCAAGAAGGTGAACGACCCTTTGAGGTCAAAAGAGAAGGGGTGATTTCCCTGAAATGCCACAGAGGACAAGGTCCTCACCCCGCCTGCAGGGGAGAATCTTTTGGTTTTTCACAAGTTGTGTCAGGGTCCTCTCAAGATATGACAGGGACCCCAGGGACTCACCCCTGTGGGTTCAGGAGAGGCCAGTCTCCGTGCCAGTTGCCAGGCGCCTCTGGGGATTCCTCCCCAATCATTGCCGTGTGCTCAGTCCTCATCTTGTGCTGAGGCCAGAGCCTGAGCTTTCCTCGACCGTTCTGACCTAGGTCTTGGGGTACCCCTGAGGCCCCCACAGAGGATACAGGCCTCGTCGTGGCTGGAGACGTGCACGTCCGCTTGCCTCCCCAGCTGCAGCAGCAGTGTCAGGCTTCCCATCCAGGGGACACAGGAATTTGTGGCTTGCCCTTGAGGTACGCGAGGGCTGTCACACGTGCCAGTGTGTCTGGCGTTGAGTCTTGGGGGTGACAGTCGAGGCAGTGCAGGGCAGTCAGGGTCCGCTGGAGTGGACTAGGCATTTGGGGGTCGTGGGGAATATTGGCATGACCCCTGATGCTCCTCTTGACTCTCCTGGTGTGAGCGCCTCCTCTTGGGATGTGCGGGGAGTGCAGGGAACCCTTTCCCGATGGAACAGGTAAAGGGACCGTCATCTGGAGCTGAACAGTGGCTAAAGGGCCTCCTCTTGAGTCTCTGCATGACCCTCGGGGTTCCTCTCACGTGGGGATGATTTTGGCGGGGAACTTCTTGGGTCACAGCAAGGGGGTGAATGAGCCATTCGAGGTCCAAGAGGGAAGGGGTGTTTCCTCCCGAGAAGCCACAGCAGACAAGGGCCTCAACACGCCTGCAGGGGAGAAGCATCTGGTTTTCTCCCGAGTTGCGGCGGGGTCCTCTCGAGTTACGACAAGGACCACAGGGACCCGAACCTGTGGCCTCAAGAGAGGCCAGTATCCGTGCCAGTTGCCAGGCGCCTCAGGGGATACCTCCTCAGTCATCGCTGGGTCCGCAGTCCTCATCTGGTGATGAGGACAGAACGTGAGCTTTCCTCGCCCATGCTGACATAGGTCCTGGGGTTTCCCTGTATCCCCCACAGGGGAGTCAGGTCTCGTCTCGCTTGGAGACATGCGAGGCTGCTTGCCTCCCCAGCTCGAGCAGCACTGTCACCCTCCCCATCCTGTGGACACAGGGATATGAGGCTTTCCTCAAGGTACACCAGGGCTGTCACACGTGCCAGTGTGTCTAAGCTTTGAGCCTCTGGGTTACAGTCAATGCAGTGCAGGACAGTCAGGTTCATGTGGAGTGGACGAGGCATTTGCGGGTTTTTGTGAATTGTGGCTTGACCTCTGATGCTCCTCCTGACCCTCCTGGTTCCAGCACCTCCTCCTGGGATGCGAGTGGTGTGCCGGGAATCCTTTCTCAACAGAGCAGGGAAAGGGACTCTCATCTGGAACTGAGCAAGGGCAAATGGGGCTGTTCTTGAGTTTGGTCAGGACCTCGACGTTCCTCTCCAGTGGGGACGGTTGGGGCAGGGAACGTCTTGGGTCAAAGCAAGTGTGTGAAGGAATATTTCGAGGTCCATGAGAAAAGGCTGATTTCCCCTGAGATGCCACACCGGAGAAGTGCCTCACCCCACCTGCAGGGGAGAAGCTTCTGGTTTGTCTCTAGTTGCGGTGGGGTCCTCTCCAATTACCACACGGACCCCAGGGACAGGGCTGTGTGTTCTCAGGAGAGGCCAGTCTCCGTGCCAGCTGCCAGACGCCTCTGGGGATTCTTCCCCAGTGGTCTCTGGGTCCGCAGTCCTCGTCTTGTGCTGAGGCCGGAGCCTGAGCTTTCCACGCCTGTGGTGACATAGGTCTTGGGGTTCCCCTGGAGCCTCTACAGGGGAGTCAGGCCACGTCTCCCCTGGAGACTTGCAGGGCCACTTGCCTCCCCAGCTGCAGCAGAAGTGTCAGGCTTCCCGTCGTGAGGACACAGGGATCTGTGGCTTGCACTCCATGAGCCCAGAGCTGTCACACTTGCCAGTGTGTCAGGCGTCAAGCCTCAGGGTGACAGACGAGGCAGTGCAGGGCAGTCAGGTTCATCTGGAATGGGCGAGACATTTGGGTGTCTTGGGGAATGGTGGCCCGACCCCTGATGCTCCTCCCGACTTTCCTGGGGAGAGCACCTCTTCCTGGGATGCAAGAAGAGCGCCAGGAAACCTTTCCAGACGTAGCAGGGAAAGGGACCCTCATCTGGAGCTTAGCATGGGCAAATGGGGCTTTCTTGAGTCTTGGTGGGACCCTTGGGGTTCCTCTCGTGTGGGGATGGGTGGGGGGGGAACTTCTTGGCCACACCCAGGGTGTGAAGTAACCTTTCGAGGTCCAAGTGGGAAGGGGTGATTTCCCCTGAGAACTGCCAGGCAGGAGAAGGGCCTCACCCCGCCTGCAGGAAAGAAGCTTCTGTTTTTTCTCGAGTTGCAGCCGGGTCCTCTCGAGGTAACGACGGGGACCCCAGGGACCTGTCCCTGTGGCCTCAAGAGAGGCCAGTCTCCGTGCCAGTTGCCAGGCGCCTCTGGGGATTCCTCCCCAGTCGTCTCCGGGTCCTCAGTCCTCGTCTTGTGCTGAGGCATGAGCCTGAGCTTTCCTAGCCCGTGCTGACATAGGTCTTGGGGTTACCCTGGAGCCCCCACAGTGAGTTAGGCCTCGTCTCGCCTGGAGATGTGCACGGCCGCTTGCCTCCCCAGCTGCAGCAGCAGTGTCAGGCTCCCCATCGAGAGGACACAGGGATATGTGGCTTGCCCTTGAGGTACCCCAGGGCTGTCACACGTGCCAGTGTGTCGGGCGTCGAGCCTTGGGGTGACAGTCGATGCAGTGCAGGGCAGTCAGGTTCACCTGGAGTGGACGAGGCATTTGGGGGTCTTGGGGAATGGTGGCAAGACCCTTGATGCTCCTCCAGACTGTCCTGGTGTGAGCACCTCCTCTTGGGATGTGAGGGGAGCGCTGGGAACCCTGTCCCCGATGGAGCAGGTAAAGGGACCTCATCTGGAGCTCAGCAGGGGCTAATGGGGCTCCTTTTGAGTCTCTGGCGGGACCCTCAGTGTTCCTCTCGCGTGGGGACGGGTGGGGCGGGGAACTTCTTGGGTCACAGCAAGAAGGTGAAAGACCCTTTGAGGTCCAAGAGAGAAGGGGTGATTTCCCCCCGAGACACCACAGCAGACAAGGTCCTCACCCAGCCTGCAGGGGAGAATCTTCTGGTTTTTCTCAAGTTGTGGTGGGGTCCTCTCCAGTTAGGACGGGGACCCCAGGGACCAGTCCCTGTGGCCTCAGGAGTGTCCAGTACCCATGCCAGTTGCCAGGCGCCTCTGGGGATTCCTCCCCAGTTTTCAGCGTGTCCTTGGAGTCCTCATCTGGTGCTGAGGCCAGAGCGTGAGCTTTCCTCGCCCATGCTGACATAGGTCTTGGGTTTCCCCTGTAGCCCCCACAGGGGAGTCAGGTCTCGTCTCGCCTGGAGACTTGCATGGCCGCTTGCCTCCCCAGCTGTAGCAGCAGTGTCAGGCTCCCCATCCTGTGGACACAGGGATCTGTGACTTGACCTCGAGGTACTACCAGGGCTGTCACACGTGCCAGTATGTCAGGCGTCGAGCCTCAGTGTGACAGTCGAGGCAGTGCAGGGCAGTCAGGTTCATCTGGAGTGGACGAGGCATTTGGGGTCTTGGGGAATGCTGGCCAGACCCCTGATGCTCCTCCCGACTCTCCTGGTGTGAGCGGCTCCTCTTGGGATTCGAGTCGAGTGTCGGGAACCCTTTCTCAACAGAGCAGGGAAAGGGACAAATCATCTGGAGCTGAGCAGGGGCAAACGGGGCTCCTCTTGAGTTGCAGCAGGACCATCCGGGTTCCTCTCGAGTGGGGACTGGTGGGGCAGGGAACTTCTTGGGTCACAGCAAGAGTGTGAAGGAGCCTTTCCAGGTCCAAGAGGTAAGGGGTGATTTCCCCTGAGACACCGCAGCGGACAAGTGCCTCACCCCACCTGCAAGGGAGAAGCTTCTGGTTTTTCTCTAGTTGCGGTGGGGTCCTCTCCGAGTTACCACGGGGACCCCAGGGACCCGGCCCTGTGGCCTCAGGAGAGGCCAGTCTCCGTGCCAGTTGCCATGCCCCTTTGGGGATTCTTCCCCAGTCATCGCTGGGTCCTCAGTCCTCGTCTGGTGCTGAGGCCGGTACCTGAGGTTTCCTCGCCCATGCTGACATAAATCTTGGGGTTCCCATGGAGCCCCTACAGAGGAGTCAGGCCTCGTCTCGCCTGGAGACATGCACGACCGCTTGCCTCCCCAGCTGCAGTAGTAGTTTCAGGCTTCCCGTTGAGAGGACACAGGAATCAGTGGCTTGCTCTCGACATGCCCGAGTGCTGTCACACGTGCCAGTGTGTCTGGCTTCGAGTGTTGGGGTGACAATCGATGCAATCCAGGGCAGTCAGGGTCCGCTGGAGTGGACTAGGCATTTGGGGGTCTTGGGGAATGGTGGCATGAACCCTGATGTTCCTCCTCTCTCTCCTGGTGTGAGCACCTCTTCCTGGGATGCGAGTGGTGTGCCAGGAATCCTTTCCCAACAGAGCAGGGAAAGGGACTCTCATCTGGAACTGAGCAGGGGCAAATGGGGCTGTTCTTGAGTTTGGGCGGGACTTCGGCGTTCCTCTCCAGTGGGGATGGTTGAGGGGGGAACATCTTGGGTCACAGCAAGTGTGTGAAGGAACATTTCGAGGTCCACGAGGAAAAGGCTGATTTCCCCTGAGATGCCACACTGGAGAAGGGCCTCACCCCACTTGCAGGGGAGAAGCTTCTGTTTTTTCTTGAGTTGCAGCGGGGTCCTCTGGAGTAACCACGCAGACTCCAGGGACATGGCCCTTTGTTCTCTGGAGAGGCCCGTCTTCGTGCCAGTTGCCAGACTCCTCTGGGGATTCCTCCCCAGTGGTCGCCAGGTCCGCAGTCCTCGACTTGCGCTGAGGTCAGAGCCTGAGCTTTCCACGCCTGTGGTGACATAGGTCTTGGGGTTCCCCTGGAGCCCCTACAGGGGAGTCTGGCCACATCTCCCTGGAGATGTGCACAGCCACTTGCCTCCTCAGCTGCAGCAGCAGTGTCAGGCTCCCCCGTCGTGCGGACACAGGGATCCGTAGCTTGCACTCCAGGTACCCCAGGGCTGTCACACGTGCCAGTGTGTCGGGCTTCGAGCTTCGGGCTGACAGTCGATGCAGTGCAGGGCAGCCAGTTTCATCTGGAATGGACGAGACATGTGGGTGTTTTCAGAATGGTAACCCTACCTGTGATGCTCCTCCAGACTTTCCTGTGGCGAGGGCCTCTTCCTGGGATGCAAGAGGAGCACCAGGAAACATTTCCAGATGTAGCAGGTAAAGGGGCTCATATCTGGAGTTCAGCAGGGGCTAACGGGGCTCCTTTTGAGTCTTGGCGGGACCCTCGGGGCTCCTCTTGAGTGGGGACGGGTGGGACGGGGAACTTTTGGGTCACAGCAAGAAGGTGAAAGACTCTTTTGAGGTCCAAGAGAGAAGGGATGATTTCCCCGCAGATGCCACAGAGGACAAGGTCCTCACACCACCTGCAGGGGAGAATCTTTTGGTTTTTTTCAAGTTGTGGTGGGGTCCTCTCGAGTTACCACGCAGACCCCAGGGACATGGCCCTGTGTTCTCAGGAGAGACCAGAACCTGTGCCAGTTGCCAGACGCCGTTGTGGATTCCTCCCCAGTGGTTGCCGGGTCCGCAGTCCTCATCTTGTGCTGAGGCCGGAGCCTGAGCTTTCCACGCCTGTGGTGACATAGGTCTTGGGTTTCCCCTGGAGCCCCTACAGGGGAGTCATGCCACGTCTCCCCTGGAGATGTGTACGGCCGCTTCCTCCCCAGCTGCAGCAGAAGTGTCAGGCTCCCCTTCGTGTGGACACAGGGATTTGTAACTTGCACTCCAGGTACCCCAGGGTTGTCACACGTGCCAGTGTGTCAGGCGTCGAACCTCATGCTGACAGTCGAGGCAGTGCAGGGCAGTCAGTTTCATCTGGAGTGGACGAGGCATTTGGGGTCTTGGGGGATGCTGGCCCGACCCCTGATGCTCCTCCCGACTCTCCTGCTGTGAGCGTCTCCTCTTGGGATACAAGGGGATTGTCGGAAAACCTTCCCTAAAGGAGAAGGGAAAGGATCCTCATCTGGAACTGAGCAGGCAGAAACGGGGCTCCTCTTGAGTCGGGATGGGACCCACGGGGTTCCTCTGGAGTGGGAAGGGCAGCGTGGGGAACTTCTTGGATCACAGCAAGGGTGTGAAGTAGCCTTTTGAGGTCCTAGAGGGAAGGGGTGATTTCCCCCGAGACACCGCAGCGGACAAGTGCCTCGGCCCGCCTGCAGGGTTTAAGCTTCTGGTTTTTCTCGTGTTATGGCGGGGTCGTCTGGAGTTAGGACGGAAACACCAGGGACCCGCCCTGTGGCCTCAGGAGAGGCCAGTATCCGTGCTAGTTGCCGTGCACATTTGGGGATTCCTCCCCAGTCATCGCCCTGTCCTCAGTCCTCGTCTGGTGCTGAAGCCAGTACTTGAGCTTTCCTCACCCATGCTGACATAAATCTTTGGGTTCCCATGGAGCCCCAGAGGGGAGTCAGGCCTCGTCTCGCCTGGAGACGAGCACTGCTGCTTGCCTCCACAGCTGAAGCAGCAGTGTAACGCTCCATGTCGAGAGGACACAGGGATCTGTGACTTGACCTCGAGGTAGTAACCAGGGCTGTCACACGTGCCAGTGTGTCAGGCTTCGAGCCTTGGGGTGACAGTCGACACAGTGCAGGGCAGTCCAGTCACCTGGAATGAACGAGGTATTTGAGGATCTTGGGGAATGGTGGCAAGACCCTGACGCTCCTCCCAACGGTCTTGGTGTGAGTATCTACTGTTGGGATGTAAGGGAGCACTGGGAACCCTTTCCCGACAGAGCAGGTAAAGGACCCTCATCTGGAGCTCAGCAGGGGATAATGGGTCGCCTTTCATTCTTGGCGGAACACTCGGTTTTCCTCTCGAGTAGGGACAGGTGAGGTGGGGAACTTCATGGGTCACAGCAGGAAGGTGAACGACCCTTTTGAGGTCCAAGAGAGAAGCGGTGATTTCCCCTGAGACGCCACAGCAGACAAGGTCCTCACCCCGCTTTCAGGGGAGAATCTTTTGGTTTTTCTCAAGTTTGGGTGAGGTCCTGTCGAGTTACAACGGGGACCCCAGGGACTCGCCGCTGTGGCCCCAGGAGATGACAGTCTCCGTGCCAGTTATCAGGCATCTCTGGGGATTCCTCCCCAATCGTCTCAAGGTGCTCAGTCCTCAACTTGTGCTGAGGCCGGAGCCTGAGCTTTCCTCAACAGTCGTGACCTAGGTCTTGGGGTACCACTTAGGCCTCAACAGAGGAGACAGGCCTCGTCTCACCTGGACATGTGCATGGCTACTTGCCAGACCAGATACAGCAGCAGTGTCAGGCTGCATTTCGAGCGGACACAGGGATCTGTGGCTTACCCTCAAGGACCACAGTGCTGTCACAAGTGCCACTGTGTTGGGTGTCGAGCCTAGGGTTAACAGTCAAGGCAGTGCAGGGCAGTCAGGTTCATCTGCAGTGGACAAGGTATTTGGGGGTCTTGAGGAATGGTGGCCCTTCCCTGATGCTCCTCCCGACTCACCTGGTGCGAGCACCTCCTCTTGGGATGCGATGGAACCCCCCAGGAATCTTTTCCTGAAGTAGCAGAAAAAGACCTTCATCTGGAGCTTAGCAGGGTCAAACAGGGCTCCTCTTGAGACGCAGCTGGTCCCTTGGGGTTCCTTTCAGGCTGACACGGGTGGGGTGGGGAATTTCTTGGGTCACAGCAAGGGGGTAAAGGGGCCCTTCGAGGTCCAAGAGGAATTGGTGATTTACCCGAGACGCCGCAGTGGATAAGGGCCACACCCCGCTTGCTAGGGAGAAGCGTCTTGTATTTCTTGAGTTGCGGCGGGGTTTCTCGAGTTACCAAGGGGAGGCCATGGAAATGCCCCTGTGGCCTCAGGAGAGGGAAGTCTCCCTGCCCGTTGGTGTTCGCTTTTGGGGATTCCTCCCCAGTCATCGCCAGGTCCTCAGTCCACGTCTGGTGCTGAAGCCGGTACCTGAGCATTCCTCGCCCATTCTGACATAAATCTTGGGGTTCCCATGGACCCCACAGGGGTGTCAGGCCGGGAGACGTGCAATGCTGCTTGCCTCTGCAGCTGCAGCAGCAGTGTAAGGCTCCCCGTCTAGTGGTCACAGGGATCTGTGACTTGACCTCGAGGCACTACCCAGGGCTGTCACATGTGCCAGTGTGTCAGGCTTCCAGCCTCGGGGTGACAGTCGACGCAGTGCAGGGCAGTCAGGTTCATCTGGAGTGAACGAGGTATTTGGGGGTCTTGGGGAATGGTGGCAAGACCCCTGATGCTCCTCCCTGCTGTCCTGGTGCGAGTGTGTCCTGTTGGGATGTGAGGGGAGCGCTGGTTACCATTTCCTGACAGAGCAGGAAAGGGACCCACATCTGGAGCTCATCAGGGGAAAACGGGGCTCCTTTTCATTTTTGGCGGGACCCTCGGTGTTCCTCTCGAGTGGGGATGAGTGGGGCGGGGAACTTCTTGGGTCACAGCAAGAAGGTGAACGACCCTTTTGAGGTCCAAGAGAGAAGGGGTGATTTCCCCCGAGATGCCACAGTGGACAAGGTCCTCACCCCGCTTACAGGGGTGAATCTTTTGGTTTTCTCAAGTTGTGGCGGAGTCCTCTCGAGTTATGATGGGGACCACAGGGACTCACCCCTGTGTCCTCAGGAGAGGCCAGTCTCTGTGCCAGTTGAAAGGCGCCTCCGGGGATTCCTCCTCAATTGTCTCAGGATGTTGAGTCCTCGACTTGTGCTCAGGCCAGAACCTGAGCTTTCCTCCACCGTCCTGACCTAGGTCTTAGGTTACCCCTGAGGCCCCAGAGAGGAGAAAGGCCTTGTCTCGCCTGGACACATGCACAGCTACTTGCCTGACCAGCTGCGGCAGCAGTGTCAGGCTCCATGTCGAGCGAACACAGGGATCTGTGGTTTGCCATCAAGGTCCAAATTGCTGTCACACGTGCCAGTGTGTCAGGCGTCGAGCCTCGGGGTGACAGTCAAGGCCGTGCGGGGCAGTCAGGATCATCTGCAGTGGACAAGGCATTTGGGGGTCTTGGGGAATGGTAGCCCAACCCCTGATGATCCCCCGACTTTCCTGGTGTGAGCACCTCCTCTTGGGATGTGAGAGAAGCCCCTGGAAACCTTTCCCTAAGGAGCAGGAAATGAGGCCATCTTCTGGAACTCAGTATGGGCAAACAGTGCTCTTCTTTAGTCGCAGCAGTTCCCTTGGGGTTCCTCTGGAGTTGAGACGGGAGGTGCAGGGAACTTCTTCAGTCATAGTAAGGGGGTGAATAAACCCTTCGAGGTCCAAAAGGAAGGGGTGATTTACCCCAAGACTCTGCAGCAGATAAGGGCCTCACCCCGCTTGCAAGGGAGAAGCTTCTGGTTTTTCTCGAGTTGAGGCGGGTTTTTCGAGTTATGACGGGGAGCCCATAGACCCACCCCTATGGCCTCTGGAAAGGCCAGTATCCATACCAGTTACCAGGCTCCTCGCTGGATTCCTCCCCAGTCAACGCCGGGTCTTCAGTCTTCATCTGGTGCTGAAGCCGGTACCTGAGCTTCCCTCGCCCATGCTGATATAAATCTTGTGGCTCCCATGGTGCCCCCATAGGGAGTCAGACCTCGTGTCGCCTGGAGACGTGCACTGCCGCTTGCCTCCGCAGCTGCAGCAGCAGTGTAAGGTTCCCCTTCGAGTGGACACATGGATCTGTGAATTGAACTCGAGGTACTACCCAGGGCTGTCACCCGTGCCAGTGTTTCAGGCTTCAAGCCTCGGGGTGACAGTCGATGCAGTGCAGGGCAGTCAGGTTCATCTGGAGTGAACGAGGTATTTAGGGGTCTTGGGGAATGCTGGCAAGACCCCTGATGCTCCCTCCCACCTGTCCTGGTGCGAGTGTCTCCTGTTGGGATGTGAGGGGAGCGCTGGGAACCCTTTCCCGACAGAGCAGGTAAGGGACCCTCATCTGGATCTCAGCAGGGGATAACAGGGCAACTTTTCATTCTTGGCGGGACCATCGGTGCTCCTCTCGAGTGGGGTCGGTTAGGGGCGGGGAACTTCTTGGGACACAGTAAGAAGGTGTCGACCCTTTGGAAGTCCAAGAGAGAAGGTGTGATTTCCCCTGAGACGTCACAGTGGACAAGGTCCTCACCCCTCTTGCAGGAGAGAATCTTTTGGTTTTTCTCAATCTGAGGCAGGGTCCTATCGAGTTAGGTCGGCGACCACAGGGACTCGCCCCTGTGGCCTCAGGAGAGGCCAATCTCCGTTTCAGTTGCCTGGCACTTCAGGGGATTCCTCCCCAATCGTCTCAGGGTGCTCAGTCCTCGACTTGTGTGGAGGGCGGAGCCTGAGCTTTCCTCGACCATCCTGACCTAGGGCCTTGGGGTACCCCTGTGGCCCCCACAGAAGAGACAGGCCTAGTCTCCCTGGACAGGTGTACGGATACTTGACTAATTAGCTGCAGCACCAGTGTCAGGTTCCATGTTGAGCAGACAACGGATCTGTGGCTTGCCCTCGAGGTACTACACAGGGCTCTCACACGTGCCAATGTAGTGTGTCGGGCGTCAAGCCTCGGGGTGACAGTCAAGGCAGAGCAGGGCAGTCCGTTCATCTGTAGTGGACAAGGCATTTGGGGGTCTTGGCGAATGGTGGCCCAAATCCTGATGCTCTGCTCGACTTTCCTGGTGCGAGCACCTCCTCTTGAGATGCGAGGGAAGACCAAGGAAACCTTTCCCTAAGGAGCAGGAAAAGGGACCATCATCTGGAGCTTAGCAGAGGCAAAAGGGGCTTCTCTTGAGTTGCAGCGGGTCCCTTGGGGTTCCTCTCGAGTTGAGACGGGTGAGGCAATGAACTTCTTGGGTCACAGCAAGGGGGTGAAGGAGCCCTCGAGGTCCAAGAGGAAGGGGTGATTTCCCCAGCGAACCTGCAGCTGGTAAGGGCCTCACCCCGCTTGCAAGTGAGAAGCTTCAGGTTTTTCTCGAGTTGTGGCGGGATTTCTCGAGTGACGACGGGGAGCCCATGGACACACCACTATGGCCTCACTAGAGGCCAGTCCGTTCCAGTTGCCATGCGCCTTTGGGGATTCAACCCCAGTCATTGCTGAGTCCTCAGTCCTCGTCTGGTGCTGAAGCTGGTACCTGAGCTTTCCTCGCCCATGCTGACATAAATCTTGGGGTTCTCATGGAGACCCCACAGGGGAGTCAGGCCTTGTCTCGATTGGAGACGTGCACTGTCGCTTGATAACCGAAGCTGCAGCAGAAGTGTAAGGCACCCAGTCGTGTGGACACAAAGATCTGAGACTTGACCTCGAGGTACTACCCAGGGCAGTCACCCGTGCCAGTGTTTCAGGCTTCGAGCCTCGGGTGACAGTCAACGCAGTGCAGGGAAGACAGGTTCATCTGGAGTGAACGAGTTATTTGGGGGCTTGAGGAATGGTGGCAAGACCCTTGATGCTCCTCCCGACTATCCTGGTGCGAACATCTCCTGTTGGGATGTGAGGGGAGCGCTAAGAATCCTTTCCTGACAGAGCAGGAAAGGGACCCTCATCTGGAGCTCAGCAGGGGATAACAGGGCTCCTTTTCATTCTTGGTGGGACCCTCGGTGTTCCTCTCAAGTGGGGACCCGGGGGGTGGTGAACTTCTTTGGTCACAGCAAGAAGGTGAACGACGCTTTTGAGGTCCAAGAGCGAAGCAGTGCTTTACCCTGATCCGCCACAGTGAACAAGGTCCTCACCCCACTTGCAGGGGATAATCTTTTGGTTTTTCTCAAGTTGTGGCAGAGTCCTCTCGAGTTATGATGGGGACCTCAGGGACTCGCTCCTGTGTCCTCAGGAGAGGCCAATCTCCTTGCCAGTTGACAGGCGCCTCTGGGAATTTCTCCCCAATAGTCTCAGGGTGCTCAGTCATGGACTTGTGCTGAGGCTGGAGCCTGAGCTTTTCTCGACCGTCCTGACCTAGGTCTTGGGGTACCGCTGGGGCCCCACAAGGAAGACAGGCCTCGTCTCGCGTGGACATGTGCATGGCTACTTGCCTGTCCAGCTGCAACAGCAGTCTCAGGCTCCATGTCGAGCGGACACAGGGATTTGTGGCTTGCCCTCGAGGTCCAAAGTGCTGTCACACGTGCCAGGGTGTCGAGCCTCAGTGTGACAGTCAAGGCAGTGCAGTGCAGTCAGTTTCATCTGCAGTGGACAAGGCATTTGGGGATCTTTGCGAATGGTGGCCCAACACCTGATGCTCCTCCTGACTTTCCTGGTGCAAGCACCACATCTTGGGATGGGAGAGAAGACCAAGGAACCCTTTCCCTAAGGAGCAGGAAAAGGGACCATCATCTGGAACATAGCAGGTGCAAAACGGGCTTCTCGTGATTTGCAGTGGGTCCCTTGGGTTTCCTCTCGAGTTGAGACTAGTGAGGCAGGGAATTTATTGGGTCACAGCAAGGGGATGAAGGAGTCTTTCAAGGTCCAAGAGGAAGGGGTGATTTCCCCAGCGAACCTGCAGCGGATAAGGGCCTCACCCCACTTGCAAGGGAGTAGCTTCTTGTTTTTCTCGAGTTGGGGCGGGGTTTCTCCAAGTTACGACGGGGAGCCCATGGAACCACCCCCTGTGGCCTCAGGAGAAAACCGTCTCCGTGCCAATTGCCATGAGCCTTTGGGGATTCCTCCCCTGTCATCACTGGGTCCTCAGTCCTCGTCTGGTGTTGAAGCCAGTACATGATCTTTCCTCGCCCATGCTGACATAAATCTTGGGGTTCCCATGGATCTCCCAAAGGGGAGACAGGCCTCGTCTCACCTGGAGATGTGCACTGCTGCTTGCCTTCGCAGCTGTAGCAGCAGTGTAAGGCTCCCTGTCGAGTGGACACAGGGATCTGTGACTTGACCTCAAGATATTACCCAGGGCTGTTACACGTGCCAGTGTGTCAGGCTTCGAGCCTCGTTGTGAAAGCCATCACAGTGCAGGGCAGTCAGGTTCTTCTGGAGTGAAAGAGGTATGTGGGGGTCTTGGGGAATGGTGGCAGACCCCTGATGATCCTCCCGACTGTCGTGGTGTGAGTGTCTCTTGTTGGGATGTGAGGGGGAGCACTGGGAACCCTTTCCCGAACGAGCAGGAAAGGGATCCCCATCTAGAGCTAAGCAGGGGAGAATGGGCTCCTTTTCCTTCTTGGCAGGACTCTCAGTGTTCCTCTCGAGTGGGGACGGGTGGCGCGGGGAACTTCTTGGGTCCCAGCAAGAATGTGAAAGACCCCTTTGAGGTCAAAGAGAAAAGGGGTGATTTCCCCTCAGACGCCACAGCAGACAATGTCCTCACCCCTCTTGCAGGGGAGAAGCTTCTGGTTTTTCTCAAGTTGTGGCGGTGTACTCTAGATTGACGATGAGGACCCCAGGGACTCGCACCTGTGGCCTCAGGAGAGGCTAATCTCTATGCCAGTTGGCACGTGCCTCTGGGGATTCCTCCCCAATAGTCTCAGGGTGCTCAGTCGTCGACTTGTGCTGAGGCCAGAGCCTGAGCATTCCTCGACCATCCTAACCTAGGTCTTGGGGGTACCATTGAGGCGCCCACAGAGGAAACAGGTCTCATCTCGCCTGGACACGTGCACGGCTACTTGCCTGACCAGCTGCAGCAGCAGTGTCAGGCTTCATGTCGAGCGGACAAAGGGATCTGTGGCTTGCACTCGAGGTCCAAAGTGCTGTCACACGTGCCAGTGTTTTGGGCGTGGAGCCACGGGGTGACAGTCAAGACAGTGCAGGGCAGTCAGGTTCATCTGCAGTGGACAAGGCAATTGGGGGACTTAGGGAATGGTGGTCCAACACCTGATGCTCCTCCAGACATTCATGCTGCGAGCACCTCCTCTTGGGGTGAGAGGGAAGCCCCAGGAAACCTTTTCCTATGTAGCAGGAAAAGGAACCATTATCTGGAGCTTAGCAGGGGCAAACGGGGCTCCTCTTGAGTCACAGCGGGTCCCTTGGGGTTTTTCTGGATTTGAGACGAGTGGAGTGGGACTTCTTTCGTCACAGGAAGGGGTGAAGGAGTCCTTTGAGGTCCAGGAGGAAAAGAGTGATTTCCCCCGAGATGCTGCTGCGGATAAGGGCCTTACCCCGATTGCAAGGGAGAAGGTTCTAGTTTTTCCGAGATGCGGCAAGGTTTCTCGAGTTACGACGGGGAGCCCATGGACCCGCCCCTGTGGCCTCAGGAGAGGCCAGTTTCCGTGAAAGTTGCCATGCACCTTTGGGGATTCCTCACCAGTCATCTCCGGGTCCTCAGTCCTCGTCTGGTGCTAAAACCGGTACCTGAGCTTTCCTCGCTCATGCTGACATAAATGTTGGGGTTCCCATGGAGCCCCCACAGGAAAGTCAGGCCTCGTCTTCCCGGGAGATGTGCACTGGCACTTACCTCTGCAGCTGCAGCAGCAGTGTAAGGCTCCCCGTCGAGTCGACACAGGGATCTGCTACTAGAACACGAGATACTACCCAGGGCTGTGACACGTGACAGTGTGTCAGGTTCGAGCCTCGGGGTGACAGTCGACGCAGTGCAGGGCAGTCAGGTTCATCTGGAGACAACGAGATATTTGGGTCTTGGGGAATGGTGGCAAGACCCCTGATGCTCCTCCCGACTGTCCTGTTGCGAGTGTCTCCTGTTGGGATGTGACGGGAGCCCTGGAACCTTTTCCTGACAGAGCAGGGAATGGACCCTCATCTGGAGCTCACCCGGGGATAACAGGGCCCCTTTTCCTTCATGACGGGTACCTCGGTGTTACTCTCTAGTGGGGACGAGTAGGGCGGGGATCTTCTTGGTTCATAGCAAGAAGGTGAACGACCCTTTTCAGGTCCAAAAGGGAAGGGGTGATTTCCCCGAGACACCACAGCGGATAAGGGCCTCAGCCCACTTGCAAGGGAGAAGCTTCTGGTTTTACTCGAGTTGCCCCGGATTTTCTCGAGTTACGACAGGGAGCTAATGGACCCGAACCTGTGGCCTCAGGAGAGGCCAGTCTCTGTGCCAGTTCCCATGCGCCTTTGGGGATTCCTCCCCAGTCATCGCTGGTTCCTCAGTCCTCGACTGGTGCTGAAGCCGGTACCTGAGTTTTCCTCCCCCATGCTGACATAAATATTGAGGTTCCCATGGAGCCCACACAGAGAAGTCAGGCCTTGTCTCGCCTTCAGACGTGTCCTCTGGCTTCCCTCCGGAGTTGCAGCAGCAGTGTAAGACTCCCCGTTGGGTGGACACACGGATTTGTGAGTTGACCTAGAGGTACTACCCAGAGCTGTCACACGTGCTAGTGTGTCAGGCTTCGAGCCTCGGGGTGACAGTCGACGCAGTGCAGGACACTCAGGTTCATCTGGAGTGAATGAGGTAGTTGGGGGTCTTGGGGAATGGTGACAAGACACCTGATGCTCCTCCAGGCTGTCCTGGTGCGAGTGTCTCCTGTTGGGATGTGAGGGGATCCTGGGAACCCTTTCCCGACAGAGCAGGAAAGGGACCCTCATCTGGAGCTCAGGAGGGGATAAAGTGGCTACTTTACATTCTTGGCCGGACCCTCGGTGTTCCTCTCTAGTTGGGACAGGTGGGTCGGGGAACTCCTAGGGTCACAGCAAGAAGGTGAACGTCACTTTTGAGGTCCAAGAGAGAAGGGGTGATTTCACCAGAGGCACCACAGTGGACAAGGTCTTCACCTTGCTTGTTGGGGAACATATTTTTGTATTTTCAAGTTGTGCCAGGGTCCTCTCGAGTTACAACTGAGACCCCAGTGACTCGCCTGTGTGGCCTCAGGAGAGGCCAGTCTCCTGCGCCTTTGGGATTCCTCCCCAGTCATCGCCGGGTCCTTAGTCATTGTGTGGTTCTGAAGCCCGTACCTGAGCTTGCTCACCCATGCTGACATAAATTTAGGGGTTCCCATGGAGCCTCCGCAGGGGAGTCAGACCTGGTCTCGCCTTGAGACGTGAACTGCCGCTTGCCTCCACAGCTGCAGCAGCAGTGAAATGCTCCCCGTCGAGTGGACACAGGGATCTGTGACTTGACCTCGAGATACTACCCAGGGCTCTAACACGTTCCAGTGTCAGGCTCAAGCCTCGGGGTGACAGTCGAAGTAGTGTAGGGCAGTCAGGTTCTTCTGGTGTGAAAGAGGTATTTGGGGGTCTTGGGGAATGGTGGCAAGACCCCTGATACTCCTCCCGACTGTCCTGGTATGAGTGTAGCCTGTTGGGATGTGACGGGGAGCGCTGGGAACCCTTTCCCGACAGAGCAGAAAAGGGACTTTCATCTGCAGCTCAGCAGGGGATAACTGCCTTCCTTTTCATTCCTGTCGGGACCTTCTGTGTTCCTCTCGAGTGGGGACGGTTGGGGCGTGGAACTTCTTGGGTCACAGCAAGAAGCTGAACGACCCTTTTGAGGTCCAAGAGAGAAGGGGTGATTTCCCCCATGTCGCCTCAGCGGACAAGGTCCTCAACCCTCTTGCAGGTGAGAATCTTTAGGTTTTTCTCAAGTTGTGGCGGGGTCCTATCGAGTTACGATGGGGACCCCAGGGACTCGGCCCTGTGGCCTCAGGAGAGTCCATTCTCCATGCCAGTTGCCACGCGCCTCTGCAGATTCCTCCCCAATCGTCTCAGGATGCTCAGTCTTCAACTTGTGCTGAGGCCGGAGCTTGTGCTTTCCTCGACCGACCTGACTTAGGTATTGGGGTACCCCTGAGGCCCCCACAATGGAGACAGCCTCGTCTCTCCTGGACAAATGCATGGCTTCTTGCCTGACAAGCTGCAGCAGCAGTGTGAGGCTCCATGTCGATCGACAGAGGGATCTTTGGCTTGCACTCGAGGAACTACCCAGGGCTGTCAGACGTGCTAGTGTGTCGGACTAAGGGCCTCAGTGTGACAGTCAAGGCAGTGCAGGGCAGTCAGGTTCATCTGCAGTGGACCAGGCATTTGGGTGTCCTAGAAAATGGCGGCGCAACCCCTGATGCTCCTCCCGAATTTCCTGGTGCAAGCACCTCCTCTTAGGATGCGAGAGAATCCCCAGGAAACCTTTCCTTAAGGACGAGGAAAAGGGACCACCATCTGGAGCATAACAGGGGTAAAAGTGGCTCCGCTTGAATCGCAGTGGGTCCCTTGGGGTTCCTCTCGAGTTGAGAAGGGGGGTCAGGGAACTTCTTGGGTCATTGCAATGGGGTGAAGGAGCCCTTCGAGGCCCAAGAGGGAAGGGGTGAGTTCCCCGAGATGCTACAGAGGATAATGGCCTCACCACTCTTGCAAGGGAGAAGCTTCTGGCTTTTCTCGAGTTGCGGCAGGGTTTCTCGAGTTACAACGGGGAGCCCATGGACCTGTCCCTGTGGCCTCAGGAGAGGCCAGTCTCCGTGCCAGTTGCAAGGCTCCTCAGGGGATTTCTTCCCAATCGTCTCAGGGTGCTCAGTCCTCGACTTGTCCTGAGGCCGGAGCCGGAACTTTCCTCGACCATCCTGACCTAGGCCTTGGGGTACCCCTGAGGCCTCCACAGAGGACACAGGCCTCATCTTGCCTGGACACGTGCATGGCTACTTGCCTGACCATCTGCAGCAGCAGTGTCAGGCTCCATGTCCTGTGGACACAGGGATCTGTGGCTTGCCCTCGAGTTCCAAAGTGCTGTCAAACGTGCCAGTTTGTCGTTTGTCGAGACTTGGGGTGACAGTCAAGGCAGTGCAGGGCTGTCAGTTTCATCTGCAGTGGACAAGGCATTTGGGGTCTTGCGAAATGGTGGTCCAACCCTTGATTCTCCTCACGACTATCCTTGTGTGAGCACCTCCTCTTGGATTCGAAGTAAGCCCCAGATAAACTTTCCTTAAGGAGCAAGGAAAGGGACCATCATCTGGAGCTTAGCAGGGGTAAACGGGGCTCCTCTAGAATAGCAGCCATTCCCTTGGGATTTCTCTCCAGTTGAAACGGGTGGAGCAGGGAACTTCTTGGGTCACAGGAACGGGGTGAAGGAGCCCTTCAAGTTCCAAGAGGGAAGGGGTGATTTCCCCGGGACGTTGCAGCGGATAAGGTCCTCACCCCGCTTGCAAGGGAGAAGCTCCTGTTTTTTCTCGAGTTGCATCAGGGTTTCTCGAGTTATGATCATAAGCCAATGGACCCGCCCCTGTGGCCTCAGGAGAGGCCAGTCTCCGTGCCAGTTGCCATGCGCCTTTGGGGGTTCCTCCCCCAGTCATCGCTGTGTCCTCAGTTCTCGTCTGGTGTTGAAGCCGGTACCTGAGCTTTCCTCGCCCATGCAGATATAAACCTTGGGGTACCCATGGAGCCCCCACTGGGGAGTCAGGCCTCGTCTCACCTGGAGACGTGCACTGTCGCTTGCCTCCGCATCTGCAGAAGCAGTGTAAGGCTTTCGATCAAGTGGACACAGGGATCTGTTACTTGACTTCGAGGCAATACCCAGGGTTGTCACACGAGCCAGTGTGTCAGGCTTCGAGCCTTGGGGTGACAGTCGATGCAGTGCAGGGCAGTCAGGTTCATCTGGAGTGAACGAGGTATTTGGGGGTCTTGGGGAATGACAGCAAGACCCCTGATGCTCCTCCCGACTGTCCTGGTGTGAGTGTCTCCTGTTGGGATGTGAGGGGAGCGCTGGGAACCCTTTCCAGACAGAGCAGGAAAGGGACCCTTATTGGGAGCTCAGCAGGCGATAACGGGGCTCTTTTTATTCTTGGCGGGACCAACAGTGTTCTACTCGAGTGGAGACGGGTAGGGCAAGGAACTTCTTGGGTCACAGCAAGAAGGTAAACTACCCTTTTGAGGTCCAAGAGAGAAATGTTGATTTCCCCGAGACGCCTCATAGGACAATGTCCTCACCCGGCTTGAAGGGGAGAATCTTTTGGTTTTTCTCTAGTTGTGGTGGGGTCCTCTCTAGTTACTCAGGGGACCACAGAGATTAGTCATTGCGGCCTCAGGAGAGGCCAGTTTCCCTGCCAGTTCCTTGGCGCCTCTGAGGACTGCACCCCAATCCTCTCAGGTTGCTCAGTCATCGACTTGTGCTGAGTCGGGTGCCTGAGATTACCTCGATCGTCCTAACCTAGGTCTTGGGTTAACCCTGAGGCCTCCACTAAGGAGACAGGCCTCGTTTCATCTGGATACGTGAACGGCTACTTGCCTGACCAGCTGCAGCACCAGTGTCAGGCTCCATGTCGAGTGGACACAGGGATCTGTGGCTTGCCCTCGAGGTCCAAAGTGATGTCACACATGCCAGTGTGTCGGGCGTCGAGCCACGGGTGACAGTCAAAGTGCAGGGCAGTCAGGTTCACATGCAGTGGACAAGGCATTTTGGGGTCTTGGAGAATGGTGGCCCAAACCCATATGCTCCTCAAGACTTTCCTAGTGCGAGCACCTACTCTTGGAATGCGAGGGAAGCCTCAGGAAACCTTAACCTAAGGATCAGGAAATGGGACCATCATCTGGAGCTTAGCAGGGGCAAACTGGGCTCCTCTTCAGTCGCAGCGGGTCTCTTGGGTTTCCTCTCGCGTGGAGAAGAGTGGGGCGGGGAACTTCATTGTTCACAGTAAGGTGCTGAAGGTGCCCTTCGAGGTCAAATAGGAAGGGGTGATTTCCCCCTAGACACCGCAGCGGATAAGGGCCTTACCCCGCTTGCAAGGGAGAAGCTTCTGGTTTTACTTGAGTTGCCCCGGATTTTCTCGAGTTACGACAGGGAGCTAATGGACCTGACCCTGTGGCCTCAGGAGAAGCCAGTCTCCGTGGCAGTTCCCATGCACCTTTGGGGATTCCTCCCCAGTCATCACCGGGTCCTCAGTCCTCGACTGGTGCTGAAGCCAGTACCTGAGTTTTCCTCACCCATGCTGACATAAATCTTGGGGTTCCCATGGACCCACACAAGGGAGTCAGGCCTCGTCTCGGCTGGAGTCGTGCCGTCTGGCTTCCCTCCACAGTTGCAGCAGCAGGGTAAGACTCCCCGTAGGGTGGACACAAGGATTTGTGACTTGACCTAGAGGTACTACCCAGGGCTGTCACACGTGCCAGTGTGTCAGGCTTCGAGCTTCGGGGTGACAGTCGACGCAGTGCAGGGCAGTCAGGTTCATCTGGAGTGAACGAGGCATTTGGGGGTCTTGAGGAATGGTGGCAAGACACCTGATGCTCCTCCCAACTCTCCTGGTGCGAGTGTCTCCTGTTGGGATGTGAGGGGAGCGCTGGGAAATCTTTCCTGACAGAGCAGGAATGGTACCCCTCATCTGCAGCTCAGCAGGGGATAACGGGGCTCCTTTTCATTCTTGGCCGGACCCACGATGTTCCTCTCCAGTGGGGACAGGTCGGGTGGGGAACTTCTTGGGTCATGGTAAGAATGTGAACGTCACTTTTGAGGTCCAAGAGAGAAGAGGTGATTTCCCCGGAGCCACCAGAGCAGACAAGGTCCTCACCTCGTTGCAGGGAAAAATATTTTGGTTTTTTCAAGTTGTGGCAGGGTCCTCTCCGAGTGGCCTCAGGAGAGGCCAGTCTCCGTGCTATTTTCCAGGCGCCTCTGGGGATTCCTCCCCAGTCGTCTCAGGGTGCTCAGTCCTCCACTGGTGCTGAGGCCAGAGACTGAGATTACCTCGACCTTCCTGACCTAGGTCTTGGGGTACCCCTGAGGCCCCCACAGAGGAGACATGCCTCGTCTCGCCTGGACACGTGCATGGCTATTTGCCTGACCAGATGCACCAGCAGTGTCAGGCTCCATGTCGAGCGGGCACAGAGATCGGTGGCTTGCCCTCGAGGTCCAAAGTGCTGTCCCATGTGTCAGTGTGTTGGGTGTCGAGTCTCGGGGTGACGGTCAAGGCAGTGCAGGGCAGTCAGGTTCTTCTGCAGTGGACAAGATATTTAGGGGTCTTGTGAAATGTTGACCCAACCCTTGATGCTCCTCCCAACTTCCTGGAGCGAACACCTACTCCTGGGATGCGAGGGAAGCCCCAGGAAACCTTTCCCAAAGGAACAGGAAAAGGGACCATCATCTGGAGCTTAGCAAGGGCAAACGGGGTTCCTCTTGAGTCACAGCGGGTCTCTTGGGGTTCCTCTCGTGTTGAGACTGGTGAGGCTGGGAACTCCTTTGGTCACAGGAGGGGGTGAAGAAGCCCTTCGAGGTCCAAGATGGAAGGGGTTATTTCCCCGAGACGACGGAGTGGAAAATGCCTCACACCGCCTGTAATTGACAAGCTTCAGATTTTTCTCGAGTTGCGGCGGGGTTTCTTGAGTTAAGACGGGAAGCCAATGGACCCGTCCCTGTGGCCTCAGGAGAGGCCATTCTCCGTGCCAGTTGCCATGCGCCTTTGGGATTCCTCCCCAGTCATCCCCAGGTCCTCAGTCATCCTCTGATTCTGAAGCACATACCTGAGCTTTTCTCGCCCATGCTGACATAAATATTGGGGTTCCCATGGAGCCCCCACAGGAAAGTCAGGCCTGGTCTCGCCTGGAGACAAGCACTGCCGCTTGCATCTGCAGTAGCAGCAGCAGTGGAAGGCTCCCCGTCGAGTGGACACAGGGATCGGCGACTTGACCTCAAGGTACTACCCAGGGCTCTCACACATGCCAGTGTCAGGCTTCGAGCCTCGGGGTGACAGTTGATGCACTGCAGGGCTGTCAGTTTCACCTGCAGTGGACAAGGGATTTGGGGTCTTGGGGGAATGGTGGCCCAAACCTTGATGCTCCTCCCGACTTTCCTGGTGTGAGCAACTCCTCTTGGGATGCGAGAGAAGCCCCAGATAACCTTTCCCTAAGGAGCAGGAAAAGGGATCATCATCTGGAGCTTAGCAAGGACAAACAGGGCTCCTCTTGAGTTGCAGCGGGTCCCTTGGGATTTCTCTCCAGTTGCGACGAGTGGGAGCGGGGACCTTCTTGGGGGTGAAGGTCTCGGGGGGTAAGGCTCCGGTCTAGTGGACACAGGGATCTGTGACTTGACTTCGAGGTACTATCCAGGGCTGTCACACGTGCCAGTGTGTCAGGCTTCAAGCCTTGGGGTGGCAGTCGATGCAGTACAGGGCAGTCAGGTTCATCTGGAGTGAACGAGATATTTGGGGGTCTTGGGGAATGGTGGCAAGACCCCTGATGTTCCTCCCGACTGTCCTGGTGCGAGTGTCTCCTGTTGGGATGTGAGGGGAGCGTTGGGGAACACTTTCCCGACATAGCAGGAAGGACCCTCATCGGGAGCTCAGCAGGGGATAACCGGGCTCTTTTTCATTCTTGGCGGGAACAACGGTGTTCCACTCGAGTGGAGACAGGTGAAGCAGGGAACTTCATGGGTCACAGCAAGAAGATGAACGACCCTTTTGAGGTCCAAGAGAGAAGCAGTGATTTCCTCTGAGACGCCACAGCGAACAAGGTCCTCACCCCGCTTGCAGTGGAGAATCCTTTGGTTTTTCTCAAGTTGTGGTGAGGTCCTCTCGAGTTACGACGGGGACCCCGGGGACTCGCCCCTGTGGCCTCAGGAGAGGCCAGTCTCCGTGCCAGTTGCAAGGCGCCTCTGGGGATTCCTCCCCAATTGTCTCAGGGTGCTATGTCCTCGACTTGTGGTGATTCTGGAGCCTGAGCTTTCCTTGACCATCCTGACCTAAGTCTTGGGGTACCCCTGAGGCCCCCACAGAGGAGACAGGCCTCGTCTCGCCTGGACACGTGCATGGCTACTTGCCTGACCAGATGCAGCAGCAGTGTCAGGCTCCATATCGAGTGGATACAGGGATCTGTGGCTTGCCCTAGAGGTACTACACAGCGGGTGCCCCATGTGTCAGTGTTTTGGCCTTCGAGCCTCGGGGTTACAGTCAAGACAGTGCAGGGCATTCAGGTTCATCTGCAGTAGACAAGGCATTTGGGGGTCTTGGGGAATGGTGGCCCAAACCCTGATGCTCCTCCCGACTTTCCTGCTGCGAGCACCTCCTCTTGGGTTGCGAGGGAAGCCCCAGTTAAACTTTACCTAAGGAGCAGGATAAGAGACCATCATCTGGAGCTTAGCACGGGCAAACGGGGCTCCTCTTTTGTCGCTGCGAGTCCCTTGGGGTTCCTCTCGTGTTGAGACGGGTAGGGCGGGGAACTTCTTGGGTCACAGCAAGGGGGTGAAGGAGCCCTTCGAGGTCCAGAGGGAAGGAGTGATTTCCCTAGAGACGCCGCAGCGGATAAGGGCCTCATCCCGCTTGAAAGGGATAAGCTTCTGATTTTTCTCAAGTCGCGGCAGGGTTTCTCATGTTATAACGGGGGAACCCATGGACCCGCCCCTGTGGTCTCAGGAGAGGCCAATCTCCGTGCCAGTTACCATGCGCCTTTGAGGATTCCTCCTCAGTCATCTCCGGGTCCTCAGTCCTGGTCTGGTGAGGCAGCCGGTATCTAGGATTTCCTCACCCATGCTGACAGAAATCTTGGGGTCCCCATCGAGCCCCCCAAAGTGGAGTCAGGCCTCGACTCACCTGGAGACGTGCACCCCCGCTTGCCTACTCAGCTGCAACAGCAGTGTAAGGCTCCCCGTCGAGTGGACACAGGGATCTCTGACTTGACCTCGAGGTACTACCCAGGGGTGTCACACGTGCCAGTGTGTCAGGCTTCAAGCCTCGGGGTGACAGTCGACGCAGTGCAGGGCAGTCAGGTTAATCTGGAGTGAACCAGGTATTTGGGGGTCTTGGGGAATGGTGGCAAGACCCCTGATGCTCCTCCCGACTGTCCTGGTGCGAGTTGGATTTGGGAGGGTAGCGCTGGGAACCCTTTCCCGACAGAGCAGGAAAGGGAACCTCATCTGGAGTTCAGCAGGGGATAAGGGGGATCCTCTTCATTCATCCCTCGGTGTTCCTGTCGTTTGTGGTTCGGGTGGGGCGGGGAACTTCTTGGGTCACAGCAAGAAGGTGAACAATCCTTTTGAGGTCCAAGAGAGAAGGGGGTGATTTCCCCGAGTCTCCACAGCGGACAAGGTCCTCACCCCGCTTTCAGGGGAGAATATTTTGGTTTTCTCAAGTTGTGGCAGGTCCACTCCAGTTACGATGCGGACCCTAGGGACTCTCCACTGTGGGATCAGGAGAGGCCAGTCTCCATGCCAGTTGACAGGCGCCTCTTTGGAATCCTCCCCAAACGTCTCAGGGTGCTCAGTTCTCAACTTGTGCTGAAACTGAAGCCTGTGCTTTCCTCGACCATCCTGACCTAGGTCTTGGGGTACCCCTGATACCCCCACAGTGTATACAGGCCTCGCCTCGCCTGGACAAGTGCATGACTACTTGCCTGACCAGCTGCAGCAGCAGTGTCAGGCTCCATGTTGATTAGACACAGGGATCTGTGGCTTGCCCTCGAGGTTCTACCCAGGGCTGTCACACATGCCAGTGTGTCCAGCATCGAGCACCAGGATGATGGTCAAAGAAGTGCAGGGCAGTCAGGTTCATCAGCAGTGGACAAGGCATTTGGGGGTCTTGGGTAATGGTGTCCCAACCCCTGATGCTCCTCCCGGCTTTTCTGGTGCAAGCATCTCCTCTTGGGATGCGAGGGAAGCCCAAGGAGACCTTTCCCTAAGGAGCAGGAAAAGGGACCATCATCTGGAGCTTAACAGGGGCAAACGGGTCTCCTCTTTTGTCGCAGCGGGTCCCTTGCTGTTCCTCTCGCCTTGAGACGGGTGGAGCAGGTTACTTATTGGGTAACAGAAATGGGGTGAAAGAGCCCTTCGAGGTCCAAGAGGGAAGGGGTTATTTCTCGCGAAACGCCACAGCGGATAAGGTCCTCACCCCGCTTGCAAGGTAGAAGGTTCTGGTTTTTCTCGAGTTACAGAGCGGTTTCTCGACTTACAATGGGGAGCCCATGAACCCGCCCCTGTGGCCTCAGTAGAGGCCACTCTATGTGCCAGTTGCCATGCGCCTTTGGAGATTCCTCCCCTGTCATCGCCTGGTCCTCAGTCCTCGTCTGGTACTGAAGTCGGTACCTGAGCTTTCCTCTCCCATGCTGACATAAATCTTGGGGTTCCCATGGAGCCCCCATAGGGGAATCAGGCCTCGTCTCCCTGGAGTAGTGCACTGCCGCTTGCCTCCACAGCTGCAGCAGCAGTGTAAGGCTCCCCATCACGTGGACATAGGGATGGGTGACGTGACTTTGCGGTACTCCCCAGAGCTGTCAAACGTGCCTGTGTGACAGGCTTCGACCCTCGGGGTGACAGTTGATGCACTGCAGGGCAGTCAGGTTCACCTAGAGTGAACGAGGTATTTGGGGGTCTTTGAGAATGGTGGCAAGACCCTGATGCTCCTCCCGACTGTCCTGTTGGGTGTGTCTCCTGTTGGGATGTGAGGGGAGCGCTGGGAAACCTTTCCCGACACAGCAGGAAAGGGACCCTCATCTGAAGCTCAGCAGGGGATAACGGGGCACCTTTTCATTCTTGGCGGGACCCACGTTGTTCTTCTTGAGTTGGGACGGTTGGGGTGGGCAACTTCTTGGGTCACAGAACGAAGGTGAATGACCTTTTTAGGTCCAAGAGGGAAGGGGTGATTTCCCGCGATGACATATCGGACACGGTCCACTACCCACTTTCAGGGGAGAATTTTTTTGCTTTTTCTTAATTTGTGGTGGGGCCCTCTCAAGTTACGACAGAGTAACCTGGGATATGCCCCTCTGGACTTAGGAGAGGCCAGTCTCCGTGCCAGTTGCCAGGCACCTCTGAGGATTCCTCCCCAGTCGTCTCAGGGCGTTCAGTCCCCAACTTGTGCTGAGGCCAGAGCCTGAGTTTTCCTCGACCATCCTGACTTAGGTCTTAGGGTACCCCTGAGGACCCCACAGAGGAGACAGGCCTCGTTTGGCCTGTCTCGGCTTCTTGCCTGACCAGCTGCAGCAGCAGGTTCTGGCTCCATGTAGAGCGGACACAGGGAACTGTGGCTTGCCCTCGAGAAAGTACCCAGGGCTGTCACCAGTGCCAATGTGTCGGGCTTCGAGCCTCGGTGTGACAATCAAGGCAGTGCTGGACAGTCAGTTTCATCTACAGTGGACAAGGCATTTGGAGGTCTTGGGGAATGGTGGTCCAACCCCTGATGCTCCTCCCGATCCTCCTGGTGCGAGCACCTCCTCTTGGGATGGGGGGAAGTCTCAGGAATCCTTTTGCGAAGAATCAGGAAAAGGGACCATCATCTGGAGCTTAGCAGGGGCAAACGGGGCCCCTCTTGTGTCGCAGCGGGTCCCTTGTTGTTCCTCTCGATTTGAGACGGGTTGGGAGGGGAATTTCTTGGGTCACAGCAAGGGGGGTCAAAGAGCCCTTCGAGGTCCAATAAGGAAGGGGTGATTTCCCCTGAGACTCCCTAGCGGATAAGTGCCTCACCCCGCTTGCAAGGGAGAAGCTTCGGGTTTTTCTCGAGTTCCGGCGGTGTTTCTAGAGTTACAATGGGGAGCCCATGACTCCGCCCCTGTTGCCTCAGGCAAGGCAAGTCTCCGTTCCAGTTGCCATGCCACTTTCAGGATTCCTCCCCAGTCATCACCTGGTCCTCAGTCCTCGTCTGCTGCTGAAGCTGGTTCCTGAGCTTTCCTCGCCCATGCTGACATAAATCCTGGGGTTCCCATGGAGCCCACACAGGGGAGTCAGGCCTCATCTCGCCTGGAGACGTGCACTGCCGCTTGCCTTCGCAGCTGCAGCAGCAGTGTCAGGCTCCCCATCGAGTGGACACAGGGATCTGTGACTTTACCTCGAGATGCTATCCAGGGCTGTCACACTTGCCAGTGTGTCAGACATCGAGCCTCGGAGTGACAGTCGACGCAGTGCAGAGCAGTCTGGTTCATCTGGAGTGAAAGAGGTATTTGGGGTCTTGGGGAATGGTAGCAAGATCCTTGATGCTCCTCACGACTGTCCTGGTGCAAGTGTCTCCTGTTGGGATATAAGAGGAGCGCTGGGAACCGTTTCATGACAGAGTAGGTAATGGACCCTCATCTGGAGCTCAGCAGGGGAGAACGGGGCTCCTTTTCATTCTTGGAGAGACCCTCGGTGTTCCTCTCGAGTGGGGACGGGTGGAGCGGAGAACTTCTTGGGTCAGACCAAGAAGGTGAACGACCCTTTGAGGTCCAAGAGAGAAGGGGTGATTTCCCCGAGTCTCCACAGCGGACAAGGTCCTCACCCTGCTTTCAGGGGAGAATATTTTGGTTTTCTCAAGTTGTGGCGGGTCCACTCGAGTTAAGATGCGGACCCTAGGGACTCTCCACTGTGGGATCAGGAGAGGCCAGTCTCCATGCCAGTTGACAGGCGCCTCTTCGGAATCCTCCCCAAACGTCTCAGGGTGCTCAGTTCTCGACTTGTGCTGAGACCGAAGCCTGTGCTTTCCTCGACCATCCTGACCTAGGTCTTGGGGTACCCCTGATACCCCCACAGTGTATACAGGCCTCGCCTCGCCTGGACAAGTGCATGACTACTTGCCTGACCAGCTGCAGCAGCAGTGTCAGGCTCCATGTTGATTAGACACAGGAATCTGTGGCTTGCCCTCGAGGTTCTACCCAGGGCTGTCACATGTGCCAGTGTGTCCAGCATCGAGCCCCAGGATGACGGTCAAAGAAGTGCAGGGCAGTCAGGTTCATCTGCAGTGGACAAGGCATTTGGGGATCTTGGGTAATGGTGTCCCAACCCCTGATGCTCCTCCCGGCTTTTCTGGTGCAAGCATCTCCTCTTGGGTTGTGAGGGAAGCCCAAGGAGACCTTTCCCTAAGGAGCAGGAAAAGGGACCATCATCTGGAGCTTAACAGGGGCAAACGGGTCTCCTCTTTGTCGCAGCGGGTCCCTTGCTGTTCCTCTCGCCTTGAGACGGGTGGAGCAGGTTACTTCTTGGTTCACAGAAAGGGGGTGAAGGAGCCCTTCGAGGTCCAAGAGGGAAGGGGTTATTTCTCACGAGACGCCACAGCGGATAAGGTCCTCACCCCGCTTGCAGGGGAGAATCTTTGTTTTTTTCTCAAGTTGTCACGGGGTCCTATGAAGTTACGACTGGGACACCAGGAACTCGCGCCTGTGGCCTCAGGAGAGGCCAGTCTCCGTGCCAGTTGCCAGGTGCTTTGGGGATTCCTCCGCAATCGTCTCATGGTGCTCAGTCCTCAAAATGTGCTGAGGCCTGAACCTGAGCTTTCCTCGACTGTCCTGACCTAGGTCTTGGGGTACCACAGAGGCCTCCACAGGGGAGACAGGCCTCGACTCGCCTGGACACATGCACGGCTCCTTGCCTGACCAACTGCAGTAGCAGTGTCAGGCTCCATGTTGAGCGGACACAGGGATCTGTGGCTTGGCCTCGAGGTCCAAAGTGCTGTCATACGTGCGAGTGTCTCGGGCGTCGATCCTCCGGGTGACAGTCAAGGCAGTGCAGGGCAGTCAGTTTCATCTGCATTGGACAAGGCATTTTGGAGTCTTGGGGAATGGTGCCCCAATCCCTGATGCTCCTCCCGACTTTCCTGGTGGGAGCACCTCCTCTTGGGATGCTAGTGAAGCACCAGGGAACTTTTCCCTAAGGAGCAGGAAAAGGGACAATCATCTGGAACTTAGCAGGGGCAAACAGGGCTCTGTTGAGTCCCAGCGGATCCCTTTGGGGTTCCTCTAGAGTTGAGACTGTTGGGGCGGGGAAATTCCTGGGTCACAGCAAAAGGGTGAAGGAGCCCTTAGAGGTTCAAGAGGGAAGGAGGGTTTTCCGCAGAGCCGCCGCAGTGGATAAGATGCTCACCCCCGTTTGCAAGGGGAGAAGCATCTGGTTTTTCTCGAGTTGTGGTGGGGTTTCTCGAGGTTACGACGGGGAGCCCATGGATCCGCCCCTGTTGCCTCAGGAGAGGCCAGTCTCCGTGCCAGTTGCCATGCACCTTTGTGGATTCCTCCCCAGTTCGCCGGTCCTCCGTCCTCCTCTGGTGATGAAGCTGGTACCTGAGGTTTCCTCGCCCATGCTGACATAAATCTTGGGGTTCCTATGGAGCCCTTACAGGAAAGTCAGGCCTTGGCTCTCCTGGAGACGTACACTTGTACTTGCCTCTGAAGCTGCAGCAGCAGTGTAAGGCTCCCCATTGAGTGGACACAGGGATCTGTGATTTGACCTCGAGGTACCACCCAGGGCTGTCACACGTCCCAGTGTGTCAGGCTTCGAGCTTTGGGGGTGACAGTCGACACAGTGCAGGGCAGTCAGGTTCATCTGGAGTGAACGAGGTATTTTGGGGTCTTGGGGAATGTTGCCAAGACCCCTGATGCTCCTCCCGACTGTTCTCATGTCAGTGTCTCCTGTTGGGATGTGAGGGGACCGCTGGGAAACCTTTAACGACAGAGCAGGGATGGGACCCTCATCTGGAGCTCAGCAGGGATATCGGGGCTCCTTATCATTTATGGCGGGACCCTCGGTGTTCCTCTCGAGTGGGGACAGGTTGGGCGGGGACTTCTTGGGTCACAGAAAGAAGGTGAATGGCCCTTTTCAGGTACAAGAGAGCAGAGGTGATTTCACCCATGACGCCACAGTGGACAAGGTTCTAATCCCACTTGCAGGGGAGAATCTTTGGTTTCTCTCAGTTGTGGCGGGGTCCTCTCGAGTTACGACGGGAACCCCAGGGACTCACCCCTGTGGCCTCAGGAGAGGCCAGTCTCCGTGCCAGTTGCCATGTGCCTTTGGGGATTCCTACCCAGACTCGCCGGGACCTCAGTCCTCGTCTGCTGCTGAAGCCGGTACCTGAGCTTTCACTGCCCATGCTGACATAAATCTTGGGGTTCCTATGGAGCACCCACAGGGGAGTCAGGCCTCGTCTCACCTGGAAACGTGCACTGCCGATTGCCTCCAAAGCTGCAACAGCAGTGTAAGGCTCCCCGTCGAGTGGACACAGGGATCTGAGAATTGAACCCAGGGCTGTCACACGTGCCAGTGTGTCAGGCTTCGAGCCTCGGGGTGACAGTCTACGAAGTGCAGGGCACTCAGGTTCATCTGGAGTGAACGAGGTATTTGGGGGTCTTGGGGAATGGTGGCAAGATCCCTGATGCTTCTCCCGACTGTCCTGGTTCGAGAGTCTCCTGTTGGTATGTGACGGGAGCTCTGGGAACCCTTTCCCAACAGAGCAGGAAAGGGACCCTCATCTGGAGCTCAGCAGGGGATAACGGGGCTCCTTTTCATTCTTGGCGGGACACTCGGTTTTCCTCTTGAGTGGGGACGGGTGGGGCAGGGAACCTCCTGGGTCACAGCGAGAAGGTCAACGACCCTCTTGTGCTTTAAGAGAGAACGGGTGATTTCCCTCAAGACGCCTCAGCGGACAAGGTACTCAACCCGCTTGCAAGGGAGAATCTTTTGGTTTTCTCAAGTTGTAGTAGAGTCCTCTCTAGTTATGACGGGGACCCCAAGGACTCCCCCTGTGGCCTCAGGAGAGGCCAATCTCTGTGCCAGTTGCCAGGTGCCTCTGGGGATTACTCCCCAGTCGTCTCGGTGCTCAGTCTTCGACTTTTGCTGAGGACTGAGCTTGAGATTTCCTCGACAGTCCTGACCTAGGTCTTGGGGTTCCGCTGAGGCGCTGACAGAGGAGAAAGGCTTCATCTCGCCTGGACACCTGCATGGCTACTTGCCTGACCAGCTGCAGCAGCAGTTTCATGCTTCATGTCGAGCGGAGAGGGGGATCTGTGGCTTGCCCTCGAGGTCTAAAGTGCTGTCACATGTGTCAGCGTGTCGTGCGTCGAGTCTCGGGGTGACAGTCAAGGCAGTGCAGGGCTGTCAAGTTCATCTGCAGTGGACTAAGCATTTGGGGGTCTTGGGTAATGGTGACCCAAACCCTGATGCTCCTCCCGACTTTCCTGTTGTGAGCACCTCCTCTTGGTATTTGAGCGAAGCCCCAAGGAACCTTTCCCTAAGGGGCAGGAAAAGAGACGAGCATCTGGAGCCTAACAGGGGCAAACAGGGCTCTGTTGAGTCGCGGCGGATCCCTTGTTGTTCCTCTCGAGTTTAGAGGGGTGGGGCGGGGAATTTCCTGGGTCACAACAACGGGGGTGAAAGAGCCCTTCGAGATCCAAGAGGGAAGGAGTGACTTCCCTTGAGACGCCGCAGTGGATAAGGGCCTCAACCCGCTTGCAAGTGAGAAGCTTCTGGTATTTTTTGAGTTGTGGTGGGGTTTCTCGAGTTATGACGGGTAGCCCATAGACCCGCCACTGTGGCCTCAGGAAAGGCCTGTCTCCTTGCCAGTTGCCATGCGCCTTTGGGGATTTCTCCCCAGTCTTCCACGAGTCCTCAGTCCTCATATGGTGCTGAAGCCGGTACCTGAGGTTTCCTCGCCCATGCTGACATAAATCTTGGGGTTCCCATGGAGCCCCCACAGGAATGTCAGGCCTCGTCTTGCCTGGAGAAGTACACTTGTGCTTGCCTCTGCAGCTGCAGCAGCTGTGAAAGGCTCCCCGTCGAGTGGACACAGGGATCTGTGACTTGACCTCGAGGTACTACCCAGGGCTGTCACATGTGCCAGTGTGTCAGGCTTCGAGCCTCGGGGTGACAGTAGACCCAGTGCAGGGCAGTCAGGTTCATCTGGAGTGAACGAGGTATTTGGGGCTCTTGGGGAATGGTAGCAAGACCCCTGAAGCTCCTCTCGACAGTCCTGGTCCGAGTGTCTCCTGTTGGGATGTGAGGGGAGCGCTAGGAAACCTTTCCCGAAGGAGCAGGAAAGGGACCCTCATCTGGAGCTCAGCAAGGATATCGGGGCTCCTTTCCATTCATCGCGGGACCCTCGGTGTTCCCCTCGAGTGGGGCGGGCGGCGCGGGAAACTTCTTCGGTCACAGCAATAAGGTTAACGACACTTTTGAGGTGCAATGGAGAAGAGGTGCTTTCCCCTGAGACGCCACAGCTGACAAGGTCCTCACCCCGCTTGCAGGGGAGAATATTTTGGTTTTTCTCAACTTGTGGCGGGGTCCTCTCGAGTTACAACGGGGAACCCAAGGACTCGCCCCTGTGGCCTCAGGATTCAGTCTCTGTACAGGTGCCAGGCGCCTTTGGGGATTCTTCCCTAATCGTCTCAGTGCTCAGTCCTCGACTTGTGCTGAGGCTGGAGCCTGAGCTTTCCTCGACTGTCCTGACCTAGGTCTTGGGGGTACCCCTGAGGCCCCCACAGAGGAGACAGGCCTCGTCTCGCCTGGACAGGTGCGCGGCTAATTGCCTGATCAGCTGCAGCAGCATTGTCAGGCTCCGTGTCCAGTGGACACAGGGATCTCTGGTTTGACCTCGAGGTCCAATGTGCTGTCACATGTTCCAGTGTGTCAGGGGTGGAGCCTCGCCGTGACAGTCAACACCGTGCAGGGCAGTCAGGTTCATCTGCAGTGGACAAGGCATTTGGGGATCTTGCGAAATGATGGCCCAAAACCTGATGCTCCTCTGGAATTTCCTGGTGCCAGCACCTCCTATTGGGATGCGAGGGAATCCCCAGGAAACCTTTCCCTAAGGAGCAGGAAAAGGGACCATCATCTGGAGATTAGCAGGGGCAAACGGGGCTCCTCTTGAGTCACAGCGGGTCCCTTGGGGTTCCACTCGAGTTAATACGGGGTGGCGAAGAACTTTTTGGGTCACAGCAAGGTGTTGAAAAAGCCCTTTGAGGTCCACGGGGGAAGGGGCGATTTCCCCGAGATGCCGCAGCGGATAAGGGCCTGAAGCCGCTTGCAAGCGAGAAGTTTCTGTTTTTCTCGAGTTGCAACGGGGTTCTCGAGTTATGATGGGGGAGCCCATGGACCCGTCCCTGTGGCCTCAGGAGAGGCTAGTGTCCGTCCAGTTGCCATGCGCCTTTGGGGATTCCTCCCCAGTAATTGTTGGGTCCTCAGTCCTCGTCTGGTGCTGAAGTGGGTATATGAGCTATCCTCGCTCATGCTGACATAAATCTTGGGGTTCACATGGAACCCCCACAGGGGAGTCAGGCATCGTCTCGCCTGGAGACGTGCACTTCCGCTTGCCGCTGCAGCTGCAGCAGCAGTGTAAGGCTCTCCGTCGAGTGGACACAGGGATCTGTGACTTGAACTCGAGGTACTACCCAGGGCTGTCACACGTGCCAATGTGTCAGGATTGGAAACTCGGGGTGACAGTCGACGCAGTGCAGGGCAGTCAAGTTCATCTGGAGTGAACGAGGTATTTGGGGGTCTTGGGGAATGGTGGCAAGACCCCTGATGCTCCTCTCAACTGTTCTGGTGCCAGTGTCTCCTGTTGGGATGTGAGGGGAGCGGTGAGAACCCTTTCCAGACAAAGCAGGAAAGGGACCCTCATATGGAGCTTAGCAGGGGATAACGGGGCTCCTTGTCATTCATGGCGGGACCTTCAGTTTTCCCCTCTCGTGGGGACGGGTGTGGTGGGAAACTTCTTGGGTCACAGCAAGAAGGTGAATGACCCTTTTGAGGTCCAAGATAGATGGGGTGATTCCCCGAGATGCCACAGCGGATCAGGTCCTCACTTTGCTTACAAGGGATAACCTTTGCTTTTTCTCAATTTGTGTGGAGTCCTCTCGAGGTACAACAGGGACCCCAGGGATTCGCCCCTGTGGCCTCAGGAGAGGCCAGTCTCCGTGCCAGTATCCAGCCACCTGTGGCGATTCCTCCCCAATCGTCTAAGGGTGCTCAGTCCTCGACTTGTGCTGAGGCCAGAGCCTGCGCTTTCCTCAACCGTCCTGACCTAGGTCTTGGGGTACCCCTTAGGCCCCCACAGAGGAGACAGGCCTCGTCTCGCCTGGACACAAGTACGGCTACTTGCCTGACCAGCTGCAGCAGTAGTGTCAGGCTCCAGGTCGAGCGGACACAGGGATCTGTGGCTTGCACTCGAGGTACCTCTCAAGGCTGTCAGACGTGCCAGTGTGTCACACGACGAGCCTCGGGGTGACATTTATGGCAGTGCAGGGCAGTCAGATTCATCTGCAGTGGACAAGGCATTTGGGGGTCTTGGGGAATGGTGGCCTAACCCCTGATGCTCCTCCCGAATTTCCTGGTGTGAGAACCTCCTCTTGGGATGCGAGGGAATCCCCAGGAAAATATTCCCTTAGGACCAGAAAAAGGGATCATCATCTGGAGCTTAGCAGGGGCAATCGGGCCTCCTCTTGAGTCGCAGCGGATCCCTTGAGGTTCCTCCCGGGTTGAGAGGTGTAGGGTGGGTAACTTCTTGGGTCACAGCAAGGGAGTGAAGGAGCCCTTCCCAGTCAAAGAGGGAATTGGTGATTTCCCCCGAGACGACGCAGCGAATAAGGGCTTCACTCTGCTTGCAACGGAGAAGTTTCTGGTTTTTCGAGGTGGGGTGGGGTTTCTCGAGTTCCGACGTGGAGCCCATGGACCCGCCCCTGTGGCCTCAGGAAAGCCCAGTCTCCCGTGCAGTTGCCATGTGCTTTTGGGGATTCCTCCCCAGACATCGCCGGGGCCTCAGTCCTCATCTGGTGCTGAAGCCGGTACCTGAGCTTTCCTCGCCCATGCTGACATTAATCTTGGGGTACCCGTTGAGCCCCCACAGGGGAGTCAGGCCTCTTATCGCCTGGAGACCTGCACTGCCGATTGCCTCCAAAGCTGCAACAGCAGTGTAAGGCTCCCCATCGAGTGGACACAGGGATCTATTACTTGAACTCGAGGTATTACCCAGGGCTGTCACACGTGCCAGTGTGTCAGGCTTTGAGCCTCGGGGTGACAGTCTACGGAGTGGAGGGCAGTCAGGTTCACCGGGCATGAACAAGGTATTTGGGGATCTTGGGGAATTGTTCAAGAACACTGAAGCTCCTCCCGACTGTCTTGGTGCTAGTGTCTCCTGTTGGTTTGTGATGGGACGCTGGGAACCCTTTACAGTCAAAGCAGGAAAGGGACCCTCAACTGTAGGTCTGCAGGGGATAACGGGGCTCCTTTTCATTCTTGGCAGGTCCCTCGGGGTTCCTCTTGAGTGGGGACGGGTTGGGCGGGGAACTTCTTGGGTCACAGCAAGAAGGTGGCCGACATTTTGAGGTCCAGGAGAGAAGGTGTGATTTCCCCTGAGACGCAAGCACAGACAGGGTCCTCAACCCGCTTGCAGGGAGAATCATTTGATTTTTCTCAAGTTGTGGCTGGTTCCTCTCGCGTTACGAAGGGGAGTCCATGGACTCGTCCCTGTGGCCACCACAGAGGAGACAGTCCTCGTCTCGCATGGACAGGTGCAAGGCTACTTTCCTGACCAGTTGCAGCAGCAGTGTCAGGATCGATATCGAGCAGAAACAGGGATCTGTGCCTTGCCCTCGAAGTCCAAAGTGCTGTCACATGTGCCAGTGTGTTGGGGGTTGAGCCTCGGGGTGACGGTCAAGGCAGTGCATGGCAGTAAGTT
Source organism: Nanger dama (assembly GCA_917880005.1). Lineage (NCBI taxonomy): Eukaryota > Metazoa > Chordata > Mammalia > Artiodactyla > Bovidae > Nanger > Nanger dama. The sequence continues at coordinate 57,185 of CAKJTW010000044.1, read as the reverse complement.
TCATCTTCAGTGGGCAAGGCATTTGAGGGCCTTGGGGAATGGTGGCCCAAACCCAGATTCTCCTCCCGACTTTCTTGGTGCGAGCACCTCCTCTTGGGATGCGAGGGAAGCCTCAGAAAACCTTTTCCTAAGGAGAAGTGAAAGGGAACTTCATCTGAAGCTTAGCAGGGGTAACGGGACTCTTCTTGAGTCACAGCGGGTCCCTTGCTGTTCCTCTCGAGATGAGATGGGTAGGTCGGGGAACTTCTTGGGTCACAGCAAGGGAGTGAAGGAGCCCTTCGAGGTCCAACAGGGAAGAAGTGATTTCCCCGAGACGCCACAGCAGATAAGGGCCTCACCTCGCTTTCAAGGGAGAAGCTTCTGGTATTTCTCGAGTTGTGGCGGGGTTTCTCGAGTTACAACGGGGATGCCATGGACCCGCCCCTGTGGCCTCGGAGAGCCAGTCTCCATGCCAGTTTCCAGGCGCCTCTAGGGATTCCCTGCCGAACCGTGTCAGGGTGCTCTGTTCTCGACTTGTGCTGAGGCCAGTGCCTGAGCTTTCCTTGACCGATCTGACCTAGGTCTTGGGGGTAACCCTGAGGCCCCCACAGAGGAGACAGTCCTCATCTCGCCTGGACTCGTGCACGGCTACTTGCTGACCAGCTGTAGCAGTAGTGACAGGATCCATGTCGACCAGACACAGGGATCTGTGGCTTACCCTCGAGGTCCAATGTGCTGTCACACGTGCCAGTGTGTGGGGCGTCAGGCATTGAGGTGACAGTCAAGGCAGTGCATGGCAGTCAGGTTCATCTGCAGTGGACAAGGCATTTGGGGGTCTTGGGGAATGTTGGCCCAACCCCTGATGCTCCTCCGACTTTCCTGTTGTGAGCACCTCCTCTTGGGATGCGAGGGAAGCCCCCAGATAACATTTCCTAAGGAGCAGGAAAAGGGACTATCATCTGGAGCTTAGTAGATGCAAACTGGGCTCCTTTTGAGTCGCACCTGGTCCTTTTTGGTTCAGCTCGAGTTGAGACGGCAGGGTCAGGGAACTCCTTGTGTCACAACAAGGGAGTGAAGGAGCCCTCCGAGTTCCAAGAGGGAAGGGATAATTTCCCCAGAGATGCCACAGCAGATAAGGGCCTCACCTCGCTTGCAAGGGAGATGCTTTTGGTTTTTCTTGAGTTGCAGTGGTGTTCTTGAGTTACAACGGGGAACGCATGGAGCCACCCCCTGTGGCCTCAGGAGAGGCCAGTCTCCGTGCCAGTTGACATGCGCCTTGGGGATTCCTCCCCAGTCATCGCCGGGTCCTCAGGCCTCGTCTGGTGCTGAAGCCGGTATCTGAGCTTTCCTCTCCCATGCTGACATAAATCTAGGAGTTCCCATGGAGTCCCCACAGGGGAGTCAGGCCTCATCTCGCCAGGAGAGGTGCACTGCCATGTGCCTCCACAGCTGCAGCAGCAGTGTAATACTTCCCGTCGAGTGTACACAGGGTTATGTGACTTGAAATCGAGGTACTACCCAGAGCTGTCACAGGTGCCCGTGTGTCAGGCTTCCAGCCTCGGCGTGACAGTCGACACAGTGCAAGGCAGTCAGGTTCATCTGTAGTGAACGAGGTATTTGGGGGTCTTAGGGAATGGTGGCAATACCTCTGATGCTCCGCCAGACTGTCCTGGTGTTAGTGTCTCCTGTTGGGATGTGAGGGGAGCGCTGGGAACCCTATGCCAACAGAGAAGGGAAGGGATCCTCATCTGGAGCTCAGCAGGGGATAACGAGGCTCCTTTTCATTCTTTGAGGGACCCGTGGTGTTCCTCTCGAGTGGGGAAGGGTGGGGTGGGGAACGTCTTGGTCACAGCGAGCAGGTGAATGACCCTTTGAGGTCAAAGGGAAAAGGGGTGATTTCCCCGAGATGCCACAGCGGAGAAGGTCCTCATCCCGCTTGCAGGGGATAATCTTTTGGATTTTCTCAAGTTGTGGCGGGGTCCTCTCGAGTTAAGGCGGGGACCACAGGGACTCTCCCCTGTGGCCTCACGTGTGGACAGACTCCGTGTCAGTTGCCAGGCGCATCTGGGGATTCCTCCCCAATCGTCTCAGTGTGCTCAGTCCTCGACTTGTGCTGAGACAGGAACCTGAGCTTTCCTCGACCGTCCTGACCGAGGACTTGGGGTACCACTGAGTCCCCCACAGAAGAGACCCGCCTCGTCTCGCCTGGACACGTGCACGGCTACTTGCCTGACCAGCTGCAGCAGCAGAGTCAGGTTCCATGTTGAGCGGACTCAGGGATCTGTGACTTGACCTCGAGGTCCAAATTGCTGTCACACGTGCCAGTGTGTTGAGGGTGGAGTCTTGGGGTGACAGTCAAGGCAGTGCAAGGCAGTCAGTTTCATCTGCAGTGGACAAGGCATTTGGGTGTCTTGGGGAATGGTGGCCCAAACCCTGATGCTCCTTCCGACTTTCCTGGTGTGAGCACCTCCTTGTGGGATGCGAGGGAAGCCCCAGATAACATTTGCCTAAGGAGCAGGAAAGGGGACCATCATGACGAGCTGAGCAGGGGCAAATGGGGCTCCTCTTGTGTCGCACCGGGTCCCTTGCGGTTCCTCTCGTGTTGAGACGGGTAGGGCTTGGAACTTCTCGTGTCATAGAAAGGGGGTGAAGGAGCCCTTTGAGGTCCAAGAGGAAAGGGGTGATTTCATACGAGACACCGCAGCAGATAAGGGCCTCACCCCACTTGCAAGGGAGAAACATCTGGTTTTTCTCGAGTTGCTGCGGGGTTTCTCGAGTTACAACAGGAGCCCAAGGACCCGCCCCTGTGGCCCCAGGAGAGGCCAGTCTCCGTTCCAGTTGGCAGGCGCCTCTGGGGATTGCTCCCCCAATCGTCTCAGGGTGCTCAGTCCTCGAATTGTGCTGGGACCGGTGCCTGAGCTTTCCTCGACCGTCCTGACCTAAGTCTTGGGGTACCCTGAGGGCACCACAGAGGAGAGAAGCCGCGTCTCGCCTGGACACATACACGGCTCCTTGCCTGAGCAGCTGCAGCAGCAGTGATAGGCTCCATGTCAAGCGGAAACAGAGATCTGTGGCTTGCCCTCGAGGTAGTACCCAGGGCTGTCACACGTGCCAGTGGGTCGGGCATCGAGCCTCCATGTGACAGTCAAGGCAGTACAGGGAAATCAGGTCCATCTGAAGTGGACTAGGCATTTGTTGGTCTTGGAGAATGGTGTCCCAACCCCTGATGCTTCTCCCGACTTTCATGGTGCGAGCACCTCCTATTGGGATGAGAGGGAAGCCCCAGGAAACCTTTTCTAAGGAGCAGAAAAAGGGACCATCATCTGGAGCTTAGCAGGGGCAAACGGGGCTCCTCTCGAGAGGCAGCAGGTCCCTTGGGGTTCCTCCCTAGTTGAGAAGGGTGGGGTGGGGAACTTCTTGGGTCACAGCAAGGGGGTGAAGGAGCTCGTCGAGGTCCAAGAGGGAAGTAGTGATTTCCCCGAGACGCTACAGCGGATGAGGGCCTCACCACGCTTGCAAGGGAGAAGCTTATGGTTTTTCACGAGTTTTTGTGGGATTCTTCGAGTTACGACGGGGAGCACATGGACCAGCCCCTGTGGCCTCAGGAGAGGACAGTCTCCTTGCCAGTTGCAATGTGCATTTGGGGATTCCTCCCCAGCCATTGCCGGGTCCTCAGTCCTCGTCTGATGCTGAAGCCAGTACCTGAGCTTTCCTCGCCCATGCTGACATAAATCTTGGGGTACCCGTTGAGCCCCCACAGGGGAGTCAGGCCTCTTATCGCCCGGAGACCTGCACTGCCGATTGCCTCCAAAGCTGCAACAACAGTGTAAGGCTTCCGTCGAGTCGACACAGGGATCTGTGACTTGACCTAGAGGTACTACCCAGGGCTGTCACACGTTCCAGTGTGTCACGCTTGGAGCCTCGGTGTGATATTCGACGCAGTGCAGGGCAGTCAGGTTCATCTGGAGTGAACGCAGTTTTGGGGGTTTTGGGGAATGGTGGCAAGACCCTGATGCTCCTCCTGACTGTCCTGGTGCCAGTGTCTCCTGTTGGAATGTGAGGGGGAGCGCTGGGAACCCTTTCCTAACAGAGCAGGAAAGGGACCCTCATCTGGATCTCAACAGGGGATAACAGGGCTCCATTTCATTCTTGGCGGGACCCTCGGTGTTCCTCTCGAGTGCGGACGACTGGGGAAGGGAGCTTCTTGGGTCACAGCAAGAAGGTGAACGAACCTTTGAGGTCCAAGAGATAAGGGGTGATTTCCCCGAGACGCCACAGCATAGAAGATCCTCATCCCGCTTACAGGGTAGAATCTTTTGGATTTTCTCAAGTTGTGGTGGGATCCTCTCGAGTTATGATGGGGACACCAGGTACTCACCCCCTGGGGCCTAAGGAGAGGCCAGTCTCCGTGCCATGTCCTAGGCACGTCTGGGGATCCTCCCCAATCGTCTCAGAGTGCTAACTCCTCGACTTGTGCTGAGGTCGCAACCTGAGCTTCCCTCGACCGTCCTGACCAAGTTCATGGGGTACCACTGAGTCCCCGAAGACAAAATAGGCCTCGTCTCGCCTGGACACTTGCACGGCTACTTGCCTGACCAGCTGCAGCAGCAGTGTCAGGCTCCATGTCTAGCGGACACAGGGATCTGTGGCTAGCTTTCGAGGTCCAAAGGGCTGTCACACGTGCCCGTGGGTCGGGCGTCGAGCCTCGGGAGACACTCAAGGAAGGCAGGGCAGTCAGGTTCATCTGCAGTGGACAAGGCATTTGGGAGTTTGGGAAATATTGGCCCAAACCCTGATGCTCCTCCGGAGTTTCCTGTTGTGAGAACCTCCTCTTGGAATGCGAGGGAAGCCCCAGGAAACCTTTCCTAAGGAGCAGGAAAAGGGATCATCATCTGGAGTTTAGCAGGGTCAAACGGGGCTCCTCTTGAGTGGCAGCGGGTCCCTTTGCTTTCCTCTCGAGTTGAGACGGTTGGGACGGGCAACTTCTTGGGTCACAGCAAGAGGGTGATGGAGCCCTTCGAGGTCCAAGAGGAAAGGGGTGATTTCCCAAGACGCCTCAGCGGATAAGGCCTCACTTAGCTTTTAAGGGAGAAGCTTCTGGTTTTTCTCGAGTTGCGTTGGGGTTTCTCGGGTTACGACAGGGAGCCCATAGACCCGCCCCTGTGGACTCAGGAGAGCCCAGTCTTCGTGCCAGTTGCCAGGAGCCTTGGGGATTCCTCCCCAGTCATCGCCAGGTCATCCATCCTCGTCTGGTGCTGATCTGGTACCTGAGCTTTCCTCGCCCATGCTGACATAAATCTTGGGGTTCCAATGGAGCCCCCACAGGGGAGTCAGGCCTTGTCTCGCCTGTAGACGTGCACTGCCACTTGTCTCCGCAGCTTCAGCAGCAGTGGAAGGCTCCCCTTCGAGTGGACACAGGGATATGTGACTTGAACTCGAGGTACTACCCAGGGCTGTCACACGTGCCAGTGTGTCAGGCTTCTAGCCTCGGGGTGACAGTTGACGCACTGCAGGGCAGTCTGGTTCATCTGGAGTGAACGAGGTACTTGGGGGTCTTTGGGAATGGTGGCAAGTCCCCTGATGCGCCTCCCTACTGTCCTGGTGCGAGTGTTTCCTGCTGGGATGTGAGGGGAGCGCTGGGAAACCTTTCCCGACACAGCAGGAAAGGGAGCCTCATCTGGAGCTCAGCAGGGGATAACAGGGCTCCTTTTCATTCTTGGCAGGACCCTCGGTGTTCCTCTCGAGTGTGGATGGGTGGGGCGCAGAACTTCTTGGGTCACAACAAGGAGGTTAACGAACCTTTGAGGTCCAAGAGAGAAGGGGTGATTTTCCCCGAGACGCCAACGCTGACAAGGTCCTCACCCCACCTGCAGGGAGAATCATTTGGTTTTATTCAAGTTGTTACGAGGTCCTCTTGAGTTACAAAGGGGATTCCAGGGACTCGCCTATGTGGCCTCAGGAGTAGCCAGTCTCCATGCCAATTGCCAGGCGCCTCTGAGGTTCCTACCCAATCGCCTCCAGGGTGCGCAGTTCTCGAACTGTGCTGAGGCCGGAGCCTGATCTTTCCTCGACCGTCCTGACCTAGGTCTTGGGGTTCCCATGAAGCCCCCACAGGAGAATCAGGCCTCGTCTCGCCTGGAGATGTGCACTGCCACTTGCCTCCGCAGCTGCAGCAGCAGTGTAAAGCTCCCCATCAAGTGGACACAGGGATCTGTAACTTGATCTCGAGGTACTACCCAGGGATGTCACACGTGCCACGGTGTCACGCTTCGAGCCTCGGGGTGACAGTAGAGGCAGTGCAGGGAAGTCAGGTTAATCTGGAGTCAACGAGGTATTTGGGTGTTTATGGAATGGTGCCAAGACCCCTGATGCTCCTCAAGACTGTCCTGGTGCGAGTATTTCCTGTTGGCATGTGAGGGAAGCGCTGGGAACCCTTTCCCGACAGAGCAGGAAAGGGACCCTCATCTGGAGCTCAACAGGTATAACGGGGCTCCTTTTCATTCTTGGCGGGACCCTCGGTGTTCCTCTCGAGTAGTGGCGGGTGGCGCAGGGAACTTCTTGGGTCACAGCCAGCAGGTGAACGATTGTTTTGAGGTCAAAGAGAGAAGGGAGTGATTTCCCCAGAGACGCCAGAGTGGACAGGGTCTTCACCCCGCTTGCAGGGGAGAATCTCTGGTTTTCCTCAAGTTGTGGCGGGGTCCACTCGAGTTACCACTGGGACCCCAGGCTTTTGCCCCTGTGGCCTGAGGAGAGGACATATTCCATGACAGTTGCAAGGCGCCTCTGGGGATTCCTCCCCAATCGTCTCAGGGTGCTCAGTTCTAGACTTGTGCTGACACCAGAGCCTGAGCTTTCCTCGTCCATCCTGACCTAGGTCTTGGGGTACCCCTGAGGCCCCCACAGAGGTGACAAGCCTCGTCTCGCTTGGTCACGTGCACAGCTACTTGCCTGACCAGCTGAAGCAGCAGTGACAGGCTTCATGTCGAGCGGACACAGGGATCTGTGGCTTGCCCTCGAGGCCCAAAGTGCTGTCACACGTGCCAGAGTTTTGGGTGTCGAGCCTCAGGGTGACAGTCAAGGCAGTGCAGGACAGACAGGTTCATCTTCAGTGGACAAGGTATTTGGGGGTCTTGGAGAATGGTGGCCCAAACCCAGATGCTCCTCCCCACTTTCGTAGTGGGAGAACCTCCTCTGGGGATGCCAGAGAAGCCGCTGGAAACCTTAACCTAAGGAACAGGAAATGTGACCATCATCTGGAGCTTAGCAGGGGCAAACGGGGCGCCTGTTGAGTCACAGTAGGTCCCTTGGGGTTCCTCTCACATGCGACGGTTGGGGCCAGGAACAAATTTTGTCACAGCAAGGGAGTGAAGGAGCTTTCGAGGTCCGAGAGGGAATGGGTGATTTCACAGGAGACACCTCAGCAGATAAGGGCCTCACTCAGCTTGCAAGAAAGAAGCTTCTGGTTTTTCTCCAGTTGCGGTGGGGTTTCTCGTGTTATGACGGGGAGCCCTTGGATCTGCCCCTGTGGCCTCAGGAAAGGCCAGTCTCCGTGCCAGTTGCCTTGTGCTTTGGGGGATTCCTCCCCAGTCATCGAGGGGTCCTCAGTCCTCTTCTGGTGCTGAAGCCGGTATAGGACCTTTCCTCGCTCATGCTGACATAAATATTTGAGTTCCTATGGATCGCCCACAGGGCAGTCAGGCCTCGTCTCGCCTGGAGAGATGCACTGCCGCTTGCCTCCACAGGTGCAGCAGCAGTGTAACGCTCCGAGGAGAGTGGACACAGGGATCTGTGACTTGAACATGAGGTACTACCCAGGGCTGTCACACGTGCCAGTGTGTCAGGCTTCGAGCCTCGGGGTGACGGTCGACGCATTGCAGGGCATCCAGGTTCATCTGGAGTGAACGAGCTATTTGGGGGTCTTTGGAATAGTCGCAAGACCCCTGATGCTCCTCCCGACTGTCCTGGTGCGTGTGTCTCCTGTTGGGATGTGAAGGGAGCACTGGGAACCCTTTCCCGACAGAGCAGGAAAGGGACCCTAATCTGGACCTCAGCAGGGGATAACGGGGCTCCTTTTCATTCTTTTCGGGATCCTTGGTGTTCCTCTCCAGTGGGGACGGTTGGGGCTGAGAACTTCTTTTTCCACAGCGAGAATGTGAACAATCTTTTTGAGGTTGATGAGAGAAGATGTGAGTTTCCTCGAGACGACAGAGCGGACAAGGTCGTCACCCGCATGCAGTGGAAAATATTTTGGTTTTTCTCAATTTGGGGTGGGATCCACTCGAGTTACGACAGGAACCCCAGGGACTTCCCTGTGTGGCCTAGGAGAGGCCAGTCTCTGTGCCAGTTGTCAGGCGCCTCTTGGAATTTCTCCCCAATCATCTCAGGGTGCCCAGTCCTTGACTGATGCACAGGCCGGAGCCTGAGATTTCCTCGACCGTCCTGACCTAGGTCTTGGGGTACCCCTGGGGCCCCCACAGAGGAGACAGGCCTCGTCTCGCCTGGACACTTCCACGGCTACTTTCCTGACTAGCTGCAGCAGCCTTGTCAGGCTCCATGTCGAGTGGACCTAGGGATCTGTGGCTTGCCTCGAGGTCCAACCCAGAACTGTCCCAGGTGCCAGTGTGTCAGGTGTCAAGCTTCGGGGTGACAGTCAAGGCAGTGCAGGGCAGTCAGGTTCATCTGCAGTGGACAAGGCATTTGAGGGTCTTGTGGAATGGTGGCCCAACTCCTGATGCTCCTCCCGACTTTCCTTGTGGGAGCACCTCCTCTGGGGATGGGAGAGAAGCCCCAGGAAACCTTTCCCTAGGGGGCAGGTAAAGAGACCGTCATCTGTACCTTAGCAGGGTCAAAGGGGGCTCTGTTGAGTTGCAGCGGATCCCTTGGGGTTCTGCTCGAGTTGAGACCGGTGGGGGGGCGTGCAAATTCTTGGGTCACAGCAAGAGGGTGAAGGAGCCCTTTTAATTCCAAGAGAGAAGGTTTGATATCCCCCGAGAAGTTGCAGTGGATAAGGACCTCACCCCGCTGGCAAGGGAGAAGCTTCTGGTTTTACTCGAGTTGAGGTGAGTTTTCTTGAGTTACTACGGTGAGCCCATGGACCCTCCCCTCTGTCCTCAGGAGAGGCCAGCCTCCGTGCCATTTGCCATGTGCCTTTGGGGATTCCTCTCCAGTCATCACTGGGTTCTCAGTCCTCGTCTAGTGCCGAAGCCGGTACCTAAGCTTTCCTCGCTCAGGTTGACATAAATCTTGGGGTTCCCATGGAGCCGCCACAGGGGAGTCAGACCTGGTCTCGATTGGAGACGTACACTGATGCTTGCCTCCGCAGCTGCAGCAGCAATGTAAGGCTCCCCGTCAAGTGGACACAGGGACTCGTGTCTCGATCTCGAGGTAATACCCAGGGCTGTTACACGTGCCAGTGTGTCAGGCTTCGAACCTCGGGGTGACAGTCGACGCAGTGCAGGGTAGTCAGGTTCATCTGGAGTCAACGAGGTATTTGGGGGTTTGGGGAATTGGTGCAAGACCCCTGATGCTCCTCTCGACTGTCCTGGTGCGAGTGTCTCCTGTTGGGATGTGAGGGAAGCGCTGGGAACCCTTTCCCAACAGAGCAGGAAAGGGGCCCTCATGTTGAGCTCAGCAGGGGATAACGGGGCTCCTTTTCCTTCTTGGCGGACCCTCGGTGTTTCTGTCGAGTGAGGCCGTTTGGGGCATGGAACTTCTTGGGTCACATCAAGAAGGTGATCTACAATTTTGAGGTCCAAGAGAGAGGGGTGATTTCCCCAGAGAAGCCACAGCGGACAAGGTCCTCACCCTGCTTGCAGGGAAAATATTTTGGTTTTTCTCAAGTCGTGGCGGGATCCTCTCGAGTTATGAAGGGGACCACAGGAACTCGCCCATGTGGCCTCAGGAGAGGCCATTCTCCGTGCCAGTTACCAGGCGCCTCTGTAAATTCTTCCCCAATCGTCTCAGGGTGTCACTCCTCGACTGGGGCTAAGGCTGGAAACTGAGATTTCCTCGACCATTCTATCCTAAGATTTGGGTTACCCCTGAGGGCCCCACAGAGGAGACAAGCTCGTCTCGCCTGGACACGTGCACGGCTACTTGCCTGACTAGCTGCAGCAGCAGTGTCAGACTCCATGTCGAGCAGACACAGGGATCTGTGGCTTTCCCTCAAGGTCCAACCCAGTACTTTCCACGTGCCAGTGTGTCGGAGGTCGAGCCTTGGGGTGATAGTAAAGGCAGTGCAGGGCAGTCAGGTTAATCTGCAGTGGACAAGGCATTTGGGGATCTTGGGGAATGGTGGCACAACCCCTGATGCTCCTCCCGACTTTCCTGGTGCGAGCACCTGCTCTTGGGATGCGAGGGAAGCCCCAGGAAACCTTTCCCTAAGGAGCAGGAAAAGGGACCATAATCTGAAACTTAGCAGGGGCAAATGGGGCTCCTGTTGAGTCACAGCGGGTCCCCTGGGGTTCCCCTCTTGTTGAGACGGGTGAGGTGGGGAACTTCTTGGGTCACAGCAAGGGGTGAAGGAGCGCATCAAGATCCAAGAGGGAAGGAGTGATTTCCCCTGAGACGCTGCAGCGGATAAGGGCCTCAACCTACTTGCAAGGGAGAAGCTTCTGGTTTTTCTCGAGTTGTGGCAGGGTTTCTCAAGTTACCACGGGGAGCCCATGGACCCGCCCCTCTGGCCTCAGGAGAGGCCAGTCTCTCTGCCAGTTGCCATTCGCCTTTGGGGATTCCTCCCCAGTCATCCCCGGGTCCTCAGTCCTCATCTGGTGCTGAAGCCGGTACCTGAACTTTCCTCGCCCATGCTGACATAAATCTTGGGATTTCCATGGAGCTCGTACAGGGGTGTCAAGCCTCGTCTTGCCTGGAGATGTGCAGTTCCGCAGGCCTCTGCAGCTGCAGAAGAAGTGTAAGGCTCCCCGTCGAGTGGACACAGGGAACTGTGACTTGACCTCAAGGTATTACCCAGGGCTGTCACACTTGCCAATGTGTCAGGCTTCGAGCCTCCGGGTGACAGTCAACGCAGTGCAGGGCAGTCAGGTTCATCTTGAGTGAACGAGGTATTTGGGGGTCTTTGGAATGGTGGCAAGACCCTTGATGCTCCTCCCGACTGTTCTGGTGCGAGTGTCTCCTATTGATATGTGAGGGGATCGCAGGGAACCCTTTCCCGACAGAGCAGGAAAGGGACCGTCATCTGGAGCTCAGCAAGGGATAACGGGGCTCCTTTTCATTCTTGGTCGGACCCTCGGTGTTCCTCTCGAGTGGGGCGGGTGGGGCAGGGAACTTCTTGGGTCACAGCAAGAAGGTTAACGAACCTTTGAGGCTCAAAGAGAAGGGGTGATTTCCCCGTGTCGCCACAGCGGACAGGTCCTCAACCCTATTGCAGGGGAGAATCTTTTGGTTTTTCTAGAGTTGCGATGGGGTTTCTCGAGTTACAAATGGAACCCCAGAGACTCGCCACTGTGGCCTCTGGAAAGGCCAGTCTCGGTGCCAGTTGCCAGAAGCCTCTGGGGATTCCTCCTCAGTCGTCTCAGAGTGCTCAGTCATCGACTTGTGCTGAGGCGGGAGCTTGAGCTTTCCTCGTCCATCCTGACCTAGGTCTTGGGTTACCCCTGAGGCCCCCACAGAGGAGACAGGCCTCGTCTCGCCTGGACACGTGCATGGCTACTTGCCTGACCAGCTGCAGCAGCAGTGGCAGGTTCCATGTCAAGCGGACACAGGGATCTGTGGCTAGACTTTGAAGTCCACAAGGCTCTCACACGTGCCAGTGGGATGGGCGTCTAGCCTCGGGGTGACAGTCAAGGCAGTTCAGGGCAGTCACGTTCATCTGCAGTGGACAAGGCATTTGGGTGTCTTGGAAAATGGTGGCCCAAGCGCTGATGCTCCTCCCGGCTTTCCTGGTGCGAGCACCTCCTCTTGGGATGCGAGTGAAGGCTCAGGAAACCTTTCCCTAAAGAGCAGAAAAAGGGACCATCATCTGGAGCTTAGCAGGGGGTAAACGGGGCACCTCTTGAGTCTCAGCGGGTCCCTTGGGGTTACTCTCCAGTGGAGAGGTGTGGGGCTGGGAACTTCTTGGGTCACAGCAAGGGGGTGAAGGAGCCCTTCGAGGTCCAAGAGGGAAGGGGTGATTTACCTGGAGAAGTCGCAGCGGATAAGGGCCTCACCCAGCTTGTAAGGGAGAAGCTTCAGGTTTTTATCGAGTTGTAGCGGAGTTTCTCGAGTTACGACGGGGATCCCATGGACCCACCGTTGTGGCCTCAGGAGAGGCCAGTGTCCGTTCCAGTAGCCATGCACTTTTGGGGATTCCTTCCCATTCATCTCTGGGCTTTCAGTTCTCGTCTGGTGCTGAAGGCGGTACCTGAGCTTTCCTCGCTCATGCTAACATAAATCTTGGGGTTCCCATGGAGCACCCACAGGGGAGTCAGGCCTCGTGTCGTCTGGAGATGTGCACTGCCGCTTGCCTCCACAGCTGCAACAGCAGTCTAAGGCTTCCCGTCGAGTGGACACAGGGTCTTTGACTTGATCTCGAGGTACTACCCAGGGCTGTCACACGTGCCAGTGTGTCAGGCTTCGAGCCTTGAGGTGACAGTGGACGCAGTGCAGGGCAGTCAGGTTCATATGGAGTGAACCCGGTATTGGGGTCTTGGGGAATGGTGGCAATACCCTGATGCTCCTCCCGACTGTTCTGGTGCGAGTGTCTCCTGCTGGGATGTGAGGGGAGCGCTGGGAACCCTTTCCCGACAGAGCAGGAAAGGGACCATAATCTGGAGTTCAGCAGGGGAGAACGGGGTTCCATTTCATTCTAGGCGGGACCCTCGGTGTTTCTCTCGAGTGGGCACAGTTGGTGCGCAGAACATCTTGCTCCACAGCGAACAGGGGAACGATCCTTTTGAGGTTGAAGAGAGAAGATGTGATTGCCCCCAAGACGCCAGAGCGGACAAGGTCCTCACGCCGCTTACAGGGGAGAATCTTTGTTTTTTCTCAAGTTTTGGCGGGGTCCTCTCGAGTTACGATGGGGACTCCACACTCTCACCCCTGTGGCCTCAGGAGAGGACAGTCTCAGTGCTAGTTGCAAGGCGCCTCAGGGGATTCCTCCCCAATCATATCTGTGTGATCAGTCCTTGTCTTGAGCTGAGGCCAGAGCCTGAGCTTTCCATGACCGACCTGACCTAGGCCTTGCGGTACCCCTGTGGCCCCCACTTCAGAGACAGGCCTCTTCTCTCTTGGACACGTGCAAGGCAACCTGCCTGACTAGCTGCAGCAGCACTGGCAGGATCCATATCGAGTGGACACAGGAATCTGTGGCTTTCCCTCAAGATCCTACCCTGGGCTCTCACACGTGCCATTGTCAGGCGTTGATCCCTGGGGTGATGGTCAAGGAAGTGCAGGACAGTCAGGTGCATCTGCAGTGGACAAGGCAATCAAGGGTCTTGGGGAACCGTGTCCCAAACCCTGATGCTCCTCCCGACGTTCCTGGTACGAGCACCTCCTCTTGGGATGGGAGGGAAGACCCAGGAAACCTTTCCCTAAGGAGCAGGAAACCGAACCATCATCTGGAACTTATCAGGTGCAAATGGGGCTCCTCTTGAGTCGAAGAAGGTCCCTTGGTGTTCCTCTCAAGTTGAGACGGGTGGGGTGAGCAAGTTTTTGGGTCACAGCAAGGGGGTGAAGGAGCCCTTCGAGGTCCAAGAGGGAAGGGGTGATTTCCCCTGAGACGCCGCAGTGGGTAAGGGTCTCACCGTGCTTGGAAGGGAGAAGCTTCCGGTTTTTCAAGAGTAGTGTCGGGGTTTCTCGAGTTACGACGGGGAGCCCATGGACCCGCCCCCTGTGGCCACAGAAGAGGCCAGTCTCGTGCCAGGTGCCATGCACCTTTGGGGATTCCTCCCCAGTCGTCTCCAGGTCCTCCTTCCTCTTCCAGTGCTGATCTGGTACCTGATCTTTCCTCGCCCATTCTGACATATATCTTGGGGTCCCAATGAAGCACCCCAAGGGAGTCAGGCCTCGTCTCACCTGGAGATGTGCACTGCTGCTTGCCTCCGCAGCAGCAGCAACAGTGTAAGGCTCCCCGTCGAGTGGAAACAGGGATCTGTGACTTGGTCTCGAGGTACTACCCAGGGCTGATATACGTGCCAGTGTGTCAGGCTTCAAGCCTCGGGATTACAGTCGATGCAGTGCAGGGCAGTCAGGTTCATATGGATTGAATGCGGTATTGGGGGTCTTGGGGTGTGGTGGCAAGTATCTTGATGCTCCTCCCGACTGTCCTGGTGCGAGTGTCTCCTGTCGGGATGTGAGGGGAGTGCTGGGAATCCTTTCCCGACAGAGCAGGAAAGGGACACTCATCTGGAACGCAGCATGTGATAACGGGGCTTCTTTTCTTTCATGGCTGGACCCTCGGTGTTCCTCTCGAGTGCGGACGGGTGTGGCCAGTAACATTTTGTGTCACAGCAAGGTGAATGACCGTTTTGAGGTCCAAGAGAGAAGTGGTGATTTCCCCGAGACGCCACTTGGTACAAGTTCCTCACCTCGCTTGCAGGGGAGAATCTTGTTGTTTTTCTCAAGTTGTGGCGGGGTCCTCTTCGAGTTAAGATGGGGACCCCAGGGACTCACCCCTGTGGTCTCAGGAGAGGCCAGTTGCCAGGCTCCTCTGGGGATTCCTCCCCAATCGTCTCAGGGAGCTCAGTCCTCGACTTGTGCGGAGGCCGGAGTCTGAGCATACTTTGACCGTCCTGACCTAGGTCTTGCGGTACCCCTGAGGCCCCCACAGAGGAGACAGGCATCCTCTCGCTTGGACACGTGCACGACTACTTGCCTGACCAGCTGCAGCAGCAGTGTCAGGCTCCATGTCAAGCGGATACCGGGATCTGTGGCCTACCCTCGAGGTCCAAAGTGCTGTCACACGTGTCAGTGTGTCGAGAGTCGAATCTCGGGGTGACAGTCAAGGCAGTGCAGGGTAGTCAGGTCCATCTGCAGTGGACAAGGAATTTGGGGGTCTTGGGGAATGGTGGCCCAACCCCAGATGCTCCTCCCGACTTTCCTAGTGTGAGCACCTCCTTTTGGGATGCGAGGGAAGCCACAAGAATCCTTAAGCTAAGAAGCAGGAAATGGGATCATCATCTGGAGCTTAGCAGGTGCAAATGGGGCTCCTCTTGAGTCACAGAGGGTCCCTTGATGTTCCTCAAGAGATGAGACGGGTGGGGCAGGGAACTTCTTGGGTCGCAGCAAGGGGGTGAAAGAGCCATTCGTGGTCCAAGAGGAAATGGGTGATTTCTCCTGAGACGCTGCAGCGGATAAGGGCCTCAGCCCGCTTGACAGCGAGAAGCTTCTGGTTTTCCTCGAGTTGCGGCGGGGTTTCTCGAGTTATGACGGGGAGCCCATGGACCTGCCCCTGTGGCCTCAGGAGAGGCCAGTGTCCTTGCCAGTTGCCAGTCGCCAGGTCCTCAGTCCTCGTCTGGTGCTGAAGCCGTCACCTGAGCTTTCCTCGCCCATGGTGACATAAATGTTGGGATTCCCATGGAGCCCCCACAAGGGTGTCTCACCTGGAGATGTGAACTGCCGCTTTCCTCTGCAGCTGCAGCAACAGTGTAAGATTCCCCGTCGTGTAGACACAGGGATCTGTGACTTGACCTCGAGGTACTATCCAGTGCTGTCACACGTGCCAGTGTGTCAGGCTTCGAGCCTCTGGGTGACAGTTGATGCAGTGCAGGGCAGTCAGGTTCATATGGAGTGAATGCGGTATTGGGGGTCTTGGGGAATGGTGGCAAGACCCCTGATGCTCCTCCCGACTATCCTGGTGCAAGTGTCTCCTGTTGGGGTATGAGGGGGAGCGCTGGAAATCCTTTCCCGAAAGAGCAGGAAAGGACCCTAATCTGGAGTTCAGCAGGGGATAACGGGGCTCCATTTCATTCTAGGCGGGTCCTTCGGTGTTCCTCTCGAGTGGGGACAGTTGGTGCGCAGAACATATTGTGCCACAGCGAGCAGGTGAACGATCCTTCTGAGGTCGAAGAGAGAAGGGGTGATTTCCCCGAAATGCCAGAGCGGACTAGGTTCTCACCACGCTTGCAGGGGAGAATCTTTGGTTTTTCTCAAGTTGTGGCGGGGTCCTCTTGAGTTACGATGGGGACTCCACAATCTCGCCCCTGTGGCCTCAGGAGAGGACAGTCTCGTGCCAGTTGCCATGCGCATTTGGGGATTCCACCCCAGTCATTTCTGTGTCCTCAGTCCTCGTCTGGTGCTGAAGCCGGTATATAAGCTTTCTTTGCCGATGCTGACATAAATTGTGGGGTGCTATTGGAGCCCCCACAGTGGAGTCAGGCCTCGTCTCCTCTGGAGACGTGCACTGCCGGTTGCCTCCGCAGCTGCAGCAGCAGTGTAAGACTCCACGTCGAGTGGACACAGGGTTCTGTGACTTGACCTCGAGGTACTACCCAGTGCTGTCACACGTGCCAGTGTGTCAGGCTTCGAGCCTCGGGGTGACAGTCTTCACAGTGCAGGGCAGTCATGTTCATCTGGATTGAACCAGGTACTGGGGGACTTGGGGAACGGTGGCAACACCCTGATGCTCCTCCAGAATACCCTGGTGCAAGTGTCTCTGTTTGGATGTAAAGGGAGCGCTGAGAAACGTTTCCAGACAGATCAGGAAAGGGACCCTCATCGAGAGCTGAGCAGGAAATAACGGGGCTCCTTTGCATTCTTAGAGGGACCCTCGGAGTTCCACTGGCATGGGGACGGGTGGGGCGGGGGACCCTCTTGGGTCACAGCAAGAGGTGAATGACCCTTTGAGGTCCAAGATAAGGGGTGATTTCCACCGAGATGCCACAGGGGACAAAGTCCTCACCATGCTTGCAGGGGATAATCTTTCGGTTTTTCTCAAATTTTGGTGGGGTCCTTTGGAGTTAAAACGGGA
Source organism: Nanger dama (assembly GCA_917880005.1). NCBI lineage: Eukaryota > Metazoa > Chordata > Mammalia > Artiodactyla > Bovidae > Nanger > Nanger dama. The sequence goes on along the minus strand of CAKJTW010000044.1, from coordinate 40,303 downwards.
ACCCCAAGGACTCGCCCCTGTATCTTCAGGAGAGGCTAGTCTCCATGCCAGTTGCAATCCACCTTTAGGGATTCCTCCCAGTCATCCCTGGGTCCTCAGTCCTCGTCTGGTGTTGAAGCTGGTACCGGAGCTTTCCTCGCTTATGCTGACATAAATTTTCAGGTTCCCATGGAGACCCCACAAGGGAGCCAGGCCTTGTCTCGCCTGGAGACGTGCACTGCCGCTTGCCTCAGCAGTTGCAGCAGCAGTGTAACGCTTCGAGGTGAGTGGACACAGGGATCTGTGACTTGACCTCGAGGTACTACCCAGGGCTGTCACATGTGCCACTGTGTCAGGCTTGGAGCCTCGTGGTGACAGTCGACGCAGTCCAGGGCAGTCAGGTTCATCTGGAGTGAACGAGGTATTTGGGGGTCGTGGGGAATGGCGTCATGACCCCTGATGCTCCTCCCGACTGTCCTGGTGCCAGTGTCTCCTGTTGGGATATGAGGGGGAGCGCTGGGAACCCTTTCCCGACAGAGCAGGAAAGGGACCCTCTTCTGGAGCTCAGCATTGGAAAACAGGGCTCCATTTCATTCTTGGTGGAACCATCGGTGTTCCTCTCGAGTGGGGACGGGTGGGGAAGGGAACTTCTTGGTTCACAGCAAGAAGGTGAATGACCCTTTTGTGGTCCAAGAGAGAAGGGGTGATTTCCCCGAGAAGCCACTGTGGACAAGGCCCTCACCCCGCTTGCATGAGAGAATCTTTTGGTTTTTCACAAGTTGTGGTGGGGTCCTATAGAGTTATGACTGGGACCACAGGGACTCGCCCCTGTGGCCTCATGATAGGCCAGTCTCCCTGCCATTTGCCAGGCTCCTCTGGGGATGCCTCCCCAATCGTCTCAGAGTGTCCAGTCTTGGACTTGTGCTGAGGACTGACCTTCAGCTTTGCTCGACCGTCCTGACCTAGGTCTTGGGCTACCCCTGAGGCCCCCATAGAGGAGACAGTCCTCGTCTCGCCTGGACATTTGCACGGCTACTTGCCTGACCAGCTGCAGCAGCAGTGTCAGGCTCCATGTCGAGTAAACACAAGGATCTGTGGCTTGCCCTCGAGGTCAAATGTGCTGTCACACGTGCCAGTTTATCGGGCATCGAGCCTCGGCGTGACAGTCAAGGCAGTGCAGGGCAGTCAGGTTCATCTACAGTGGACAAGGCATTTGGTGGTCTTGGGGAATGGTGGCCCAAACCCTGATGCTCCTCTCGACATTCCTGGTGCAAGCGCCACCTCTTGGGATGCGAGGCAAGCCTGAGGAAACCTTTCCCTAAGGAGCAGGAACAGGGACCATCATCTGGAGCTTAGCAGGGACAAATGGGGCTCCTCTTGAGTCGCAGTGAATCCCTTTGGGTTCGTCTCGCGTTGAGACGGTAGGGGCGGGGAACTCCTTGGGTCACAGCCAGAGGTTGAAGGAGCCCTTTGAGGTCCAAGAGGGAAGGGGTGATTTGCCCCATGATGCTGCTGGAGATAAGGGCCTCGCCCGGCTTTGCAACGGAGAAGCTTGTGGTTTTACTCGAGTTGCAATGGGGTTTCTCAAGTTATGACTGGGAGCCCATGGAGCCGCCCCTGTGGCCTCAGGAGAGGCCAGTCTCCGTGCCAGTTGAACAGCGCCTCTGAGGATTTTTCCCCAACCGCATCAGGGTGCTCAGACCTCGATTTTTCTGAGGGTGGAACTTGTGCATTCCTCGACCATCCTGACCTAGGACTTGGGGTACCCCTGAGGCCCCCACAGAGTAGACAGGCCTCGTCTCACCTTGACACGTGCACGGCTAGTTGCCTAATCAGCTGCAGCAGTAGTGTCAGGCTCCATGTCGAGCGGACTCAGTGATCTGTGGCTTGCCCTCGATGTGATACCCAGGGCTGTCACACGTGCCAGTGTGTCAGGTTTCAAGCCTCGGGGTGACAGTCAAGGAAGTTCAGGGCAGTCAGTTTTTTCTTCAGTGGACAAGGCATTTGGGGGTTTAGGAGAATGGTGGCCCAACCCCGATGCTCCTCCCAACTTTCCTGGTGTGAGCACCTCCTCTTGGGATGCGAGGGAAGCCCCAGGTAACATTTCCCTAAGAAGAAGGAAAAGGGACCACCATCTGTAGCATAGCAGGAGCAAACTGGGCTCCTCTTGAGTTCCACCGGGTCCCTAAGGGTTCCTCTCTAGTTGAGATGGGTGGGGTGGGAACTTCTTGGGTCATAGCAAAGGGGCAAAGGTGCCCTTTACCATTCAAGAGGGAAGGGGTGATTTCCCCTGAGATGCTACAGTGGATAAGGGCCTCACTTCGCTTGCAAGGGAGAAGTTTGTGGTTTTTCTCGAGTTGTGGCGGGGTTTTTCCAATTATGACGGGGATCACATGGACCAGCCCCTGTGACCTCAGAAGAGGCCAGTCTCCGTGCCAGATGGCAGGCGCCTCTGGGGATTCCTCCCCCCAATCGTTTCACAGTGCTCAGTCCTCGACTTGTGCTGAGGCCAGTGCCGGAGCTTTCCTCGACCATCCTGACCTAGGTCTTGAGGTACCCCAGAGGTCCCCACAGAGGGAGACAGGCCTCGTCTCCACTGGACACGTGCAGCTACTTGCCTGACCAGCTGCAGCAGCAGTGTCAGGCTCCATATCAAGAGGACACAGGGATATGTGGCTTGACCTCGAGCTGCAAATTGCTGTCACACATGCTTGTATGTCGGGTGTCGAGCCTCGGTGGGACATTCATGGCAGTGCAGGGCAGTCAGGTTCATATGTAGTGGACAAGGCATTTGGGGGTCTTGGGGAATGGTGGCCCAACCCCTGATGCTCCTTCCGACTTTCCTGGTGGGAGCACCTCCTCTGGGGATGTGGAGGAAGCCCCCAATAATGTTTCCCTAAAAAGCAGGAAATGAGACCATCATCTGGAGCTTAGCAGGGGCTAATGGGGTCCTCTTGAGTCCAGCAGGTCCCTTGGGACTCCTCTCGGATTGAGACCAGTGAAGTGGGAAGTTTTTGGTCACAGCAAGGGGGTGAATGAGCGAATCGAGATGCAAGAGGGAAGGGGTGATTTCCCCTGAAACGCTGCAGCAGATAAGGTCCTCACCCCTCTTGCAAGGGAGAAGCTTCTGGTTTTACTCGAGTTTTGGCGGGGTTTCTCAAGTTACGACGGGAGCCCAGGGACGTGCCCCTGTGGCCTCAGGAGAGGCCAGTCTTCGTGCCAGTTGCTATGCGGCTTTGGGGATTCCTCCCCAGTCATCTCCAGGTCCTCAGTCCTCGTCTGGTGCTGAGGCCGGTACCTGAGCTTTCCTCGTTCATGCTGACATAAATCTTGGGGTTCCCATAGAGCTCCCAAAGGGGGTCAGGCCTCATCTCGCCTGGAGATGTGCACTGCCACTTCCCTCTGCAGCTGCAGCAGCAGTGTAAGGCTCCCCGTCGAGTGGACACAGGGATCTGTAACTTGACCTCGAGGTGCTACCTACGGCTGTTCACACGTGCCAGTGTGTCAGGCTTCGAACCTTCGAGTGACAGTCGACGCAGTGCAGGGCTGTCAGGTTCATCTGCAGTGGACAAGGCATTTGGGGGTCTTGGGGAATGAAGGCCCAAACACTGATGCTCCTCCTGACTTTCCTGGTGCAAGCACCTTTATTGGGATGCGAGGGAAGCCCCAGGAAACCTTTCCCTAAGGAGCAGGAAAAAGGACCATCCTCTGTAGCTTAGAAGGGGCAAACGGGGCTTCTCTTCAGTCACAGTGGGTCCCTTGGGGTTCCTCTGACGTTGAGACGGTGGGGCGGGGTACTTCTTGGGTCAGAGCAAGGGGGTGAAAAAGCCCTTCAAGTTCCAAGATGGAACGGGTTTTTTCCCCTGAGGTGCCGCAGCGGATAAGGGCCTCAAGCCACTTGTAAGGGAGAAGCTTCTGGTATATCACGAGTTGTGGCAGTGTTTCTCGAGTTACAACGGGTAGCACAGGGACCCGCCCCTGTGGCCTCAGGAGAGGCGAGTTTCCGTGCCAGTTGCCTTGCGCCTTTGGGGATTCCTCACCAGTCATCGACGAGTCCTCAGTCCTCATCTGGTGGTGAAGTTGGTACATGAGCTTTCCTCGCTCATGCTGACATAAATCTTGGGGCTCCCATGGAGCCCCCACAGGGGACTCAGGCCTCGTCTCACCTGGAGACGTGCAATTGGGCTTGCCTAGGCAGCTGCAACAGCAGTGTAATGCTCCCCGTCGGGTGGACACACGGATCTGTGACTTGACCTCGAGGTACTTCTCAGGGCTGTCACACGTGCCAGTGTGTCAGGATTGGAGCCTCGGGTGACATTCGACGAAGTGCAAGGCAGTCAGGTTCATCTGGAGTGAAGGAGGTATTTGGGGGTCTTGGAGATTGGTGGCAAGACCCCTGATGCTCCTCCCGTCTGTCCTGGTGCCAGTGTCTCCTGTTGGGATGTGAGGGGAGCGCTGGGATCCCTTTCCCGACAGAGCAGGAAAGGAACCCTCATCTGGAGCTCAGCAGAGGATAACGGGGCTCCTTTTCATTCTTGGCGGGTCCCTCAGTTTTCCTCTAGAGTGGGGACGGGTGGGGCGGGGAACTTCTTGGTTCACAGCAAGAAGGGAACGATCTTTGGAGGTCCAAGAGAGAAGGTTGATTTCCCTCGAGACGCCAGCATGGACAAGGTCCTCAACCCGCTTTCAGGGAGAATCATTTGGTTTTTCTCAAGTTGTGGCGGGGTCCTCTCGAGTTACAATGAGGACCCAGGGATTCGCACCTGTGGCCTCAGGAGAGGCCAGTCTCCGTGCCAGTAGCCAAGCGCCTCTGGGGATTCTTCCCCAATCGTCTCAGTGTGCTCAGTCCTCGACTTGTGCTGAGGCCGGAGCCTGAGCTTTCCTCAACAGTTCTGACCTAGGTCTTGGGGTACACCTAAGGCCACCTCAGTGGAGACAGGCTTGTCTCGCGTGGACACATGCACGTCTGCTTGCCTGACCAGCTGCAGCAGCAGTGTCAGGCTCCATGTCGAGCAGACACAGGCATCTCTGGCTTGACCTCGAGGTCCAATATGCTGTCACACGTTCCAGTGTGTCAGGGGTCGAGCCTCGTCGTGACAGTCAAGGCTGCGAGGGCAGTCAGGTTCATATGCAGTGGACAAGGCATTTGGGAGTCTTAGGGAACGATGGCCCAAACCCAGATGCTCCTCCAGAATATCCTGGTGCGAGAACCTCCACTTGGAATGCGAGGGAATCCCCAAGAAAACGTTTGCTAAGGACCAGGAAAAGAAACCTTTATCTGGAGCTTAGCTCGGGCAAACGGTGCTCCTCTTGAGTCGCAGCGGGTCCCTTGTTGTTCCTGTCGAGTTGGACGGGTAGGACGGGGGAATTGCTGGGTCACAGCAAGGGGGTGAAAAAGCCCTTCGAGAACCAAGAGGGAAAGGGTGATTTCCACTGAGATGCCACAGCGGATAAGGGCCTCAAGCTGCTTGCAAGAGAGAAGCTTCTGGTTTTTCTCGAGTTGCGGTGTGGTTTCTCGAGTTACAATGGGGAGCCCATGGACCTGCCCCTGTGGCCTCAGGAGAGGCTAGCGTCCATGCCAGTTGCCATGCGCCTTTGTGGATTCCTCCCCAGTCATCAACGGTTCCTCAGTCCTCATAAGGTGCTGAAGTCGGTACATGAGCTTTCCTCGCTAATGCTGACATAAATCTTGGGGTACATATGGAGCAACCACAGGGGAGTCAGGCCTCGTCTCGCCTGAAGAAGTGCACTGCCGCTTGCCTCCAGAGCTGCAGCAGCAGCGTAAGGCTCCCCCCGTCGAGTGGGCACAGGGATCTGTGACTTGAACTTGAGGTATTACCCAGGGCTGTCACACGTGCCAGGTGTCAGGCCTTGAGCCTCGGTGTGGCAGTCTACGGAGTGCAAGGCAGTCAGGTTCATCTGTAGTAAACGAGGTATTTGGGGGTCTTGGGGAATGGTGGCAAGAACCCTGATGCTCCTCCCGACAGTCCTGGTGCGAGTGTCTCCTGTTGTTACGTGATGGGAGCGATGGGAACCTTTTATTGACAGAGCAGGAAAGGGACCCTCATCTGGAGCTCAGCAGGGGATAACGGGGCTCCTATTCATTCTTGGTGGGACAATCGTTGTTCCTCTCGATTTGGGATGGGTGGGGCTGGGAACATTTTTGGTCACAGCAAGAAGGTGAACGACCCTCTTGTGCTTTAAGAGAGAATGGGTGATTTCCCACAAGACGCCACAGCGGACAATGTACTCAACCCACTTTCAGGGGAGAATCTTTGGTTTTTCTCAAGTTGTGGCGGGGTCCTCTTGAATTAGACTGGGACGCCAGGGACTCGCCCTGTGGCCTCAAGAGAGGCCAGTTTCCGTGAAAGTTGACAGGCGCCTCTGGGGATCCTCTCCAATCCTCTAAGGGTGCTCAGTCCTCGACTTGTGCTGAGGCCGGAGCCTGAGCTTTCTTCGCCGTCCTGACCTAGGGGTACCTTTGGGGTACCACTGAGTCCCCCAAAGAGAAAATAGGCCACAGCTCACCTGGACATGTGCACGGCTACTTGCCTGACCAGCTGCAGCAGCAGTGTCAGGCTCCATGTCCAGCGGACACAGGGATCTGTGGCTAGCATTCGAGGTCCAAAGTGCTGTCACACGTGCCAGTGTGTCGGGCGTCGAGCCTCGGGGAGACAGTCAAGGCAGTGCAGGGCAGTCAGGTTCATCTGCAGTGGACAAGGCAACCGTGGGTCTTGGCAAATGGTGACCCAAACCCTGATGCTCCTCCCGACTTTCCTGGTGCGAGCACGTCCTCTTGGGATACGAGGGAAGCCCCAGATAACATTTTCCTAAGAAGCAGGAAAAGGGACCACCATCTAGAGCTTAGCAGGGGCAAAGGAGGCTCCTCTTGAGTCGCAGCGGGTCCCTTGGGGTTCCTCTCGTGTTGAGTCGGGTGGGGCGGGAAAATTCCTGGGTCTCGGCATGGGGGTGAAAGAGCCTTTCGAGGTCCAAGAGGGAAGGAGTGATTTCCACAGAGACACCACAGTGGATAAGGACCTCACCCCGCTTGCAAGGGAGAAGCTTCTGGTTTTTCTCGAGTTACTTCGGGGTTCCTCGAGTTACGACGCGGAACCCATGGACCCGCCCCTGTGGCCTCAGGAGAGGCCAGTCTCCTTGCCAGTTGCCATGCACCTTTGGGGATTCCTCCCCAGTCATCGCCGAGTCCTCATTCCTCGTCTGGTGCTGAAGCTGTTACCGGAGGTATCCTCACCCATGCTGACATAAATCTTGGGGTTCCCATGGAGCCACCACAGGAAAGTCAGGCCTCGTCTTGCCTGGAGACATACACTTACGCTTGCCTCTGCGCTGCAGCAGCTGTGAAATGCTCCTCGTCGAGTGGACACAGGGATCTGTGACATGACCTCAGTGTAACACCCAGGGCTCTCACACGTGCCAATGTGTCAGGATTCGAGCCTCGGGGTGACAGTAGACCCAGTGCAGGGCAGTCAGGTTCATCTGGAGAGAACGAGGTGTTTGGGGGTCTTGGGGAATGGTGGCAAGACCCCTGATGCTGCTCCCGACAGTCCTGGTTCGAGTGTCTCCTGTTGGGATGTGAGGGGAGCGCTGGGAACCTTTTCCTGACAGAGCAGGAAAGGGACTCTCATCTGGAGCTCAGGAGGGATATCGGGGCTCCTTTTATTCATGGCGGGACCCTCGATGTTCCCCTCGAGTGGGTATGGGTTGGGCGGGAAACTTCTTAGGTCACAGCAAGAAGCTGAACTACCCTTTTGAGGTCCAAGAGAGAAGAGCTGCTTTCCCCGAGACACCATAGCAGACAAGGTCCTCACCCCGCGTGCAGGGGAGAATCTTTTGGTTTTTCTCAAGTTGTGGTGGGGCCACTCGTGTTACAATGGGGAACCCAGGGACTCTCCCCTGTGGCCTCAGGATTGACAGTCTCCGTGCCAGTTGCCAGGTGCCTCTGGGGATTCTTCCATAATAGTCTCGGTGCTCATTCCTCGATTTGTGCTGAAGCCGGAGACTGAGCTTTCTTCCACCTTCCTGACCTAGGTCTTGAGGTACCCCTGAGGCCCCCACAGAGGAGACAGGCCTCGTCTCGCCTGGACACGTGCACGGCTACTTGCCTGACCAGCTGCAGCAGCAGTGTCAAGCTCCATGTAGAGCGAACACAGGAATCTCTGCCTTGACCTCAAGGTCCAATGTGCTATCACACTTTCCAGGGTGTCTGGGGTAGAGCTTTGCCCTAACAGTCAAGGCAGTGCTGGACAGTCAGGTTCATCTGCAGTGGACAAGGCATTTGGGGGTCTTGGGGAATGATATCCAAACCCTGATGCTGCTCCCGACTTTCCTGGTGCGATCACCTCCTATTGGGATGCGAGGGAAGCCCCTGGAAACCTATCCCTAATGAGCAGGGAAAGGGACCATCTTCTGTAGCTTAAAAGGGGTTAAAGAGGCTCCTCTTGAGTCACAGCGGGTCCCTTGGGGTTCCTCTCGAGTTGAGACGGGTGGGGTGGGGAACTTCTTGGGTCACAGGAAGGGGGGTGAAAAAGCCCTTTGAGGTCCAAGTGAGAAGGAGTGATTTTCCCCGAGTCCCCAGCACGGACATGGTCCTCAACCCGCTTGCAGCGAGAATCATGCTGCAGGCTTCGTCTCGCCTGGAGACGTGCACTGCCACTTGACTCCACAGCTACAGCAGCAGTGTAAGGCTCACCATCAACTGGACACGGGGATCTGTGACTTGCCCTCGAGGTCCTAACCAGGGATGTCACATGTGCCAGGGTGTCAGGATTGGAGCCTCGGCATGACAGCCGACGCAGTGCAGGGCAGTCAGGTTCATCTGGAGTCAACGAGGTATTTGGGGGTTTGGGGAAAGGTGGCAATATCCCTGATGCCTCTTTCGACGGTACTGGTGCCAGTGTTTCCTGTTGGGATGAGAGGGGATCGCTGGGAACCCTTTCCCGACAGAGCAGGAAAGGGACTCTCATGAAAAGCTCAGCAGGGGATAACGGGGCTCGTTTACATTCTTGGTGGGGCCCTCGGTGCTCCTTTTGAGGTGGACGGGTGTGGTGGAGAACTTCCAGGTTCACAGCAAGCAGGTGAAGGATAGTTTTGAGGTCGAATAGAGGAAGGTGTGATTTCCCCGAGACGCCAGAGCTGACAAGATCCCCACACCTCTTGCAGGGCAGAATCTTTGGTTTTTCTCAAGTTGTGGCGGGGTCCTCTCGAGTTACGAAGGGGAGGCCAGGAACTCTCCCCTGTGGCCTCAGGGGAGTATAATCTCCGTGCCAGTTGCCAGGCGCCTCTGGAGATTCCTCCCAATCGTCTCAAGATGCTCAGTCCTCGACTTGTGCTGAGGCCGGTGCCTGAGCTTTCCTCGACCGTCCTGACCTAGGCCTTGGGGTACTCCTGTGGCCCCCAATTAGGGAGACAGGCCTTGTCTCGCCTGGAGACGTGCACAGCTACTTGCCTTACCAGCTGCAGCAGCAGTGGCAGGCTCCATGTCGAGCGGACACAGGGATCTTTGGCTTGCCCTCGAGGTCCTACCCAGGGTTGTCACCAGCCAGTGTATCGGGCTTCGGGCCTTGGGGGTGACGGTCAAGGCAGTGCAGGGCTGTCAGGTACATGTGCAGTGGACAAGGCATTTATGGGTCTTGGGGGAATGGTGGCCCAACCCCTGATGCTCCTCTCGACTTTCCTGGTGCGAGCACCTCCACTTGGGATGCGAGGGAAGCCCCAGGAAACATTTCATTAAGGAGCAGGAAAAGGGACCATCGTCTGGAGCTTCGCAGGAGCAAACGGGGCTCCTCTTGAGTCTCAGCGGGTCCCTTGAGTTTCCTCTCGAGTTGAGACGGGTGGGGCACGAACATCTTCGTCACAGCAAGTGGATGAAGGAGCCCTTCGAGGTCCAAATGGGAGGGAGTGATTTACCCTGAAATGCTACATCGGATAAGGGCTTCACCCCGCTTGCAAGGGAGAAGCTTCTGGATTTTCTGGAGTTGCAGCGGGTTTCTCGAGTTACGACGGGGAGCTCATGGACCAGCTCCTATGGCCTCAGAAGAGGCCCCTCTCCGTGCTAGTTGCCATGCGCCTTTGGGGATTCCTCCCCACTCATTGCCGGTTCCTCAGTCCTCGTCTGGTGCTGAATCCGGTGCCTGAGATTTCCTTGCCCATGCTGACGTAAATCTTGGGGTTCCCATGGAGCCCCCACAGGGGAGTCAGGCCTCCTCTCTCCTGAAGATGTACACTGGCGCTAGTCTCCACAGCTGCAGCAGCAGTGTAAGGCTCACTGTCGAGTGGACACACGGATCTGTGACTTGACCTGGAGGTACTCCCCAGGGCTGTCACACATGCTAGTGTGTCAAGCTTCGAGCCTCGGGGTGACAGTCGACGCAGTGCAGGGCAGTCAGGTTCATCTTCACTCAACGAGGTATTTGGGTTTCCTGGGGAATGGTGTCAAGACACCTGATGCTCATCCCGACTGTCCTGGTCTGAGTCTCTCCTGTTGGGATGTTTGGGGAGCGCCGGGAACACTTTCCCGAAGGAGCAGGAAAGGGACCCTCATCAGGAGCTCAGCAGGGGAAAACGGGGCTACTTTTCTTTCTTGGCAGGACACTCCGTGTTCCTTTCATGGTGGACAGGTGTGGCAGAGAACTTTCTGTTTCACAGAAAGAAGGTGAACGACCCTTTGTGGTCCAAGAGAGAAGGGGTGATTTCCACCGAGACGCCACAGAGGAAAAGGTCCTCACCCCACTTGCTGGGGAGAATCTTTTGGTTTTTCTCATGTTGTGGCGGGGTCCTCTCGTGTTATGATGGGGACCCCAGGGACTCTCCCCTGTGGTCTCAGTAGATGCCAGTCGCCGTGCCAGTTCCCAGGGGCCTCTAAGGATTCCTCCCCAATCATCTCAGGGTGCTCAGTCCTCAACTTGCTCTGAGGCTGGAGCCTGAACTTTCTTCAACCGTCCTGACTTAGGTTTTGGGATACCCCTGTGGCCCCCACTGAGGAGACAGGCCTCGTCTCGCCTGGACAGGGGCATGGCCACTTGCCTCCCCAGATGCAGCAGCAGTGTCAGGCTTTCCGGCGAGTGAACACAGGAATCTGTGGCTTGCCCTCGAGGTACCCCAGGGCTGTCACACTTGCCAGTGTGTCTGGCGTGGAGTGTCGGTGTGACAATCGAGGCAGTGCAGGGCAGTCAGGGTCCACTGGAGTGGACGAGGCATTTGGGTGTCTTGGGGAATGGTGACATGACCCCTGATGATCCTCCTGACTCTCCTGGTGCAAGTGGCTGTTCTTGGGATGCGTGGCGAGCGCAGGGACCCATTGCCTGATGGAGAAGTTAAAGGGACCCTTCTCTGGAGCTTAGCATGTGGAAAGGGGGCTTCTCTTCAGTCGCGGTGGGACCCTCGAGGTTCCTCTCCAGTGGGGACAGGTGGGGTGGGGGCACTTCTTGGGTCACATCAAGGGTGTGAAGGGGCCTTAGGATGTCCATGAAGGAAGGGGTGATTTCCTGGAGATGCCCCAGCGGACAAGGATCACACCCCGCCTGCACTGGAGCAGCTTCTGGTTTTACTCGAGTTGCGGTGGGGTCCTTTCGAGTAAAGATGGGCAGCCCAGGGACCCTCTCCTGTGCCTCTGTTGTGGGCAGTCTCCGTGCCAGTAGCCAGGCGCCTCTGATGATTCCTCCCCAGTCGTCGCTGGGTCCTCAGTCCTCGTCTAGTGCTGAAGTCGGAGCCTGAGCTTTCCTCGCCTGTGCTGCCATAGGTCTTTTGGTTCCCCTGGAGCCCCCACAGGGGAGTCAGGCCTCGTCTCGTCTGGAGACTTGCATGGCCTCTTGCCTCCCCAGCTGCAGCAGCAGTGTCAGGCACCCCTTTGAGCGGACACAGGGATCTGTGGCTTGCCCTCGAGGTTCCCCAGATCTGTCACACTTGCTAGTGTGTCGGGCATCAAGCCTTGCGGTGACAGTCGAGGAAGTGCAGGGCTGTCAGTTTCTTCTGGAATGGAGGAGGAATTTAGGGGTCTTGGGGAATGGTGGCCTGACTCCAGATGCTCCTTCCGAAACTCCTGGTGTGTGTGCTTCTGTTTGAGGTGTGAGGGGGAGGACCAGGAACACTTTCTCGATGGAGCAAGGAAAGGGACCCTCATCTGAAGCTGAGCAGGGGCAAATAGGGCTCCTCTTGAATCATGGTGGGACCCTTGGGGTTCCTCTCGAGTGGGGTCGGGTAGGGCGGGGAACATCTTGGGTCACTGCAAGGGGGGAGAAGGATCCTTTTGAGGTCCAAGAGGGAAGGGGTGATTTCCCCGAGATGACACAGCAGGCAATGGCCTCACACGGCCTGCAGGGTAGAAGCTTCTGGTTTTTCTTGAGTTGCGGCAGGGTCCTCTCTAGTTACGAAGGCTACCACAGGGACCCGGAAGCTGTGGCCTCAGGAGAGGCCAGTCTCCTTGCCAGTTGTCAGGCTCCTCAGGGAATACCTCCCCAGTCATCGCCGGGTCCGCAGTTTTCGTCTGGTGATGAGGACAGAATGTAAGCTTTCCTCGCCCGTGCCGACCTAGGTCCTGGGGCTTCCCTGTATCCCCCACGGGGGAGTCAGGCCTCGTCTCACTTGGAGACGTGCACGGCCGCTTGTCTCCCAGCTCGAGCAGCACTTTCACGCTCCCCATCCTGTAAACACAGGGATATGAGGCTTTCCCTTGAGGTACACCAGGGCTGTCAGACGTGCCAGTGTGTCAGGCGTCGAGCTGCGGGGTGACAGCCGAGGCAGTGCAGGGCAGTCAAGTTCATCTGTAGTGGATGAGGCATCTGGGGGTTTTGGAAAATGGTGGCCCGGCCCCTTATGCTCCTCCCGAATCTCCTGGTGCGAACGCCTCCTCCTGGGATGCGAGGGGAACGCCGGGAACCCATTTCCGATGGAGCAGGGCAAAGGACCTTCATCTGGAGCTGAGCAGGGGCAAATGGAGCTAATCTTGAGTTGCGACGGGACCCTCGGGGTTCCATTCCAGTGGGGAAGTTTGGGGCGGGGAATTTCTTGGGTCACAGCAAGGATGTGAAAGAGCACTTTGAAGTCCAAGATGGAAGGGGGGAGTTCTCCCAAGACAAGGCAGCGGACAAGAGACTCAGCCAACCTGCCGCAGAGAAGCTACTGGTTTTTCTGGAGTTACAGTGGGGTCCAATCGAGTTACGATGGGAACCTTAGGGAACCGCCCCTGTGGCCTCAGGAGAGGCCAGTTTCGTGCCAGTTGCCAGGAGCCTCTGGGGATTCTTTCTCAGTGGTCGCTGGGTCCTCAGTCCTCGTCTGTTGCTGAGGCCGGAGCTTGAGCATTGCTCGCCCCTGGTGACTTAGGTCATGGGATTCCCCTGGAGCCTCCACAGTGGAGTCAGGCCTCATTTAGCCTGGAGACGTATATGGCCGCTTGCCTCCACAGCTGCAGCAGCAGTGCCAGGCTGCCTGTCGAGTGGACACAAGAATCTGTGTCTTGCCCTAGATGAACTACTCAGGGCTGTCACACGTGCCAGTGTTTCAGGCTTCAAGCTTCGGGGTGACAGTCGACGCAGTGCAGGGCAGTCAGGTTCATCTGGAGTGGACGAGACATTGGGGGACTTCGGGAACTGTGGCCCAACCCCTGATGCTCCTCCCGACTCTCCTGGTGGGAACGGCTCCAATTGGGATGGGAGGGGAGTGCCCAAAACCCTCTCCCGAAGGAACAAGTTAAGGGACAATCATCTTGAACTGAGCAGGGGCAAACGGGGCTCTTCTTGAGTAACGGTGGGACCGTCAGAAATCGTCCCAAGTGTGGACAGGTGGGGCTGGGAACTTCTTTCGTCACAGCAAGGGAGTGAATGAGCCATTTGAAGTCCAAGAGAGAAGGGGGAGTTCGCTCGAGAAGCCGCAGCACACAAGGGCCTCATCACGCCTTCAAGGGAGAACATCTGGTTTTTCTCGAGTTGAGGCAGGATCCTCTCCGAGTTACGTCTGGGACCCCAGAAACCAGCCCTGTCGCCTCAGGAGTGTCCAGTCTCCGTGCCAGTTGCCAGGCGCCTCTTGGGATTCCTCCCCAGTCATCGGCGGGTACTCGGGTTTCATCTGGTGCTGAGGCCGGAGCCTGGGCTTTCCTCGCCCGTGCTGACAAACGTCTTGGGGTTCCCGTTTAGCTGCCACAGGGGAGTCAGGTCTCGTTTAGCTTCGAGACATGCACGGCCGCTTGCCTCCCCAGGTGTAGCAGCAGCATAAGGCTCCCCGTCAACCGGACACAGGGATCTGTGACTTGACCTCGAGGTACTACCCAGGGCTGTTACACGTGCCAGTTTGTCAGGCGTCGAGCTTCGGTGTGACAGTCGAGGAAGTGTAGGGTAGTCAGGTTCATCTGGAGTGGAGGAGATATTTGAGGATCTTGAGGAACGGTGGCCCAAACCCTGATGCTGCTCCGGACACTCATGGTGCAAGCGTTTGTTCTTGGGATGTGAGGGGGAGTGCAGGGACCACTTTCCCGATGAGCAGGGAAATGGACAAATATCTGGAGCTGAGCATGGGTAAACGGGGCTCCTCTTGATTCGCAGCAGAACCGTCTGGGTTCCTCTTGAATGGGGACTGGTGGGGCGGGAACTGCTTGGGACACAGCAAGAATGTGAAGGAGACTTTCAAGGTCGAAGAGGGAAGGGGTGATTTCCCCCGAGACGCTGCAGGGGATGAGGGCCTCATCCCGCTTGCAAGGGAGAAGCCTCTGGTTTTTTTTTTCGAGTTGAGGCGAGTTTTCTCCGAGTTACGACGGGGAGCCCATGGACCCGCCCCTGTTGCCTCAGGAGAGGCCAGTCTCCCTGCCAGTGGCCATGCACATTTGGGGATTCCTCCTCAGGCATCGCTGGGTCCTCAGTGGTAGCCTGGTGGTGAAGTCGCTACCTGAGTTTCCCTCGCCCATGCTGACATAAATCTTGGGATACCCAAAGAGCCCACACAGGGGAGTCAGGTCTCATCTTGCCTGGAGACGTGCACTGCCGCTTGCCTCTGCAACTGCAGCAGCAGTGTAAGACTCCCTGTCGGGTGGACAGAGGGATCTGTGACTTGATTTCCAGGTTCTAGCCAGTGCTGTCACACGTGACAATGTGTCAGGCTTCGAGCCTCGGGGTGACAGTCGACACAGTGCAGGGCAATCAGGTTCATCTGGAGTGAACGAGGTATTTGGGGGTTTTGGGGAATGGTGGCAAGACTCCTGAGGCTCCTCCCGACTGTCCTGGTGTGAGTGTCTCCTGTTGGGATGTGAGGGGAGCGCTGGGAACCCTTTCCCGACAGAGCAGGAAAGGGACTCTCATCTGGAGCTTAGCAGGGGATAACGGGGATCCTTTTCATTCTTGGCAGAACCTTGGAGTTCCTCTCGAGTGAGGGCGGTTGGGGCTTGGAACTTCTTGGGTCACAGCAAGAAGGTGAATGGACCGTTTTGAGGTCCAGAGAGAAGCGGTGATTTCTCCAGAGACGCCAAGGTGGACAAGGTCCTCACCCCGTTTGCAGGGGAAAATATTTCGGTTTTTCTCAAGTTGTGGCGGGGTCCCCTCGAGTTACGACGGGAACCCCAGGGACTCGTTCATGAGGCCTCAGGAGAGGCCAATCTCAGCCAGTTGCCAAGCGCCTCTGGGAATTACTCCCCAATCGTCTCAGGGTGCTCAGTCCTCAACTTGAGCTTAGGCTGGAGCCTGAGATTTCCTCGACCAACCTGACCTAGGCCGTGAGGTACCCCTGTGGCCCCCAGTTAGGAGACAGGCCTCATCTTGCCTGGACACATGCTCGGCAACATGCCTGACCAGCTGCAGCAGCAGTGGCAGGCTCCATGTCGAGCGGACACAGGGATCTGTGGCTTGCCCTCAAGGTCCTACCCTGGGATGTCACACGTGCCAGTGTGTCGGGCATTGAGCTTTGGGGTGATGGTTAGGGAAATGCAGGGCAGTCAGGTTCATCTGCAGTGGACAAGGCATTTGGGGGTCTTGAGGAATGGTGGCCCAAACCCTGATGCTCCTCCCGAATTTCCTGGTGTGAGCACCTCCTCTTGGGATGCGAGGGAAGCCCCAGGAAACCTTTCCCTAAGGAGAAGGACAAGGGACAATCACCTGGAGATTAGCAGGTGCAAACGCGGCTCCTCTTGAGTCAGAGCGGGTCCCTTGGCGTTCCTCTCGAGTTGAGATGGGTGGTCAGGGAACTTCTTGGGTCACAGCAAGGGGGTGAAAGAGCCATTCCTGGTCCAAGAGGGAAGGGGTGATTCCCTCGAGATGCCACATCGGATAAAGGCCTCAGCCTGCTTGCAAGGAAGAAGCTTCTGGTTTTTCTCGAGTTGCGGCAGGGTTTCTTGACTTACGACGGGGAGTCCAAGACCCGCCCCTTTGCCTCAGGAGAGGCCAGTGTCCGTGCCAGTTGCCATGCACCTTTGGGGATTCCTCCCCAGTCACAGCCCGGTCCTCAGTCCTCATCTGGTGCCGAAGCTGTTAACTGAGCTTTCCTCGCCTATGCTGACATAAATCTTGGGGTTCCCATGGAGCCCCCACAGTAGTCTCAGGCCTCATTTAGCCTCCCGACTTTCCTGGTGCGAGCACCTCCGCTTGGAATGCGAGGAAGACCCAGGAAACCTTTCCCAAAGGAACAGGAAACGGAACCATCATCTGGAGCTTAGTAGTGGCAAATGGGGCTCCTCTTGAGTCGAAGCATGTCCTTGGTATTCCTCTCGAGTTGAGACGGGTGGGGCGGGGAACTTCTTGGGTCACAGAGAGGGTGTGAAGGAGCCCTTCGAGGTCAAAGAGGGAAGGGGTGATTTCCCCAAGACACTGCGTGGATAAGGGCCTCATCAAGCTTGCAAGGGAGAAGCTTCTGGTTTTTCTCGAGTTGCGGCAGGGATTCTCGACTTACGACGGGGAGTCCATGACCCGCCCCTTTGTCTCAGGAGAGGCCAATCTCCGTGCAATTTGGCATGAGCCTTTGGGGATTTCTCCCCAGTCTCACAGGGTCCGCCCGTCCTCGTCTGGTGCTGATCTGGTACCTGAGATTTGCTCGCCCATACTGACATAAATCTTGGGGTTCCGGTGGAGTCCCCACAGGGGAGTCAGGCCTCATCTCGCCTGGAGACGTGCACTGACCCTTGCCTCCGCAGCTGCAGCCGGAGTGTAAGGCTCTGAGTAGAGTGGACACAGGGATCTGTGACTTGGCCTCGAGGTACTACCCAGGGCTATCACACGTGCCAGTGTGTCAGGCTTCGAGCCTTAGGGTGATAGTTGATGCAGTGCAGGGCAGTCAGGTTCATATGGAGTGAACGCGGTATTGGGGGTCTTAGGGAATGGTGGCAAGACCCCTGATTCTCCTCCCGACTGTCCTGGTGCGAGTGACTCCTGTTGGATTGTAAGGGGAGCGCTGGGAACCCTTTCCCAACAGAGCAGGAAAGGGACCCTCATCTGGAACTCAGCAGGGGATAACGGGGCTCCTTTTCATTCACGGCAGGACCCTCGGTGTTGCTCTCGAGAGTGGAGGTGTGGGGCGGGGAACTTCTTGGGTCATAGCAAGAAGGTGAATGACGGTTTTGAGGTTCAAGAGAGAAGGGGTGAATTCCCTGAGACGCCATATCGGACAAGGCCCTCACCTCGCTTGCAGGGGAGAATCTTATGGTTTTACTCAAGTTGTGGCGGGGTTCTCTCGAGTTACGAAGGGGACCTCATGGACTCCACCCTGTGGCCTCAAGAGAGGTCATTCTCCGTGCAATTTGCCAGGGCCCTCTGGGGATTTCTGCCTAATCATCTCAGGGTGCTCAGTCCTCGACTTGTGCTGAGGCTGGAGCCTGAGCTTTCCTCGACCGTCCTGACCTAGGTCTTGGGGTACCCCTGAGGCTCTCACAGAGGAGACAGACCTCATCTCGCTTGAACACGTATAAGGCTACTTCCCTGACCAGCTGCAGCAGCAGTGTCATGCTCCATGTTGAGCGGACACAGGGATCTGTGGCTTGCCCTCGAGGTCCAAAGTGTTGTCACACGTCCACTGTGTCAGACGTCGAGCCTCGTAGTGACAGTCAAGGCAGTGCAGGGCAGTCAGGTTCATCTGCAGTGAACAAGGCATTTGGGGGTCTTGGGCAATGATGGCACAAACCCTGAAGCTCCTCCCGACTTTCCTGGTGTGAGCACCTCCTCTTGAGATGTGAGGGAAGCCCCAGGAAACCTTTCCCGAAGAAGGAGGAAAAGGGACAATCATCTGGAGTTTAGCAGGGGCAAACGTGGCTTCTCGTGATTCGCAGCGGGTCCTTGGGGTCCTCTCGAGTTGAGACGGGTAAGATGGTGAACATCTGGGGTCATAGCAAGGGGGTAAAGGAGCCCTTCGAGGTCCAAGAAGGAAAGGGTGATTTCCCTGAGACGCCGCAGCAGATAAGGGCCTCACCCCACTTGCAGGGGAGAAGCTTCTGGTTTTGACGAGTTGCGGTGGGGTTTCTCGAGTTACGACGGGGAGCCCATGGACCTGCCCCTGTGGCCTCAGGAGAGGCGAGTGTCCGTCCCAGTTGCCATGCACCTTTGGTGATTCCTCCCCAGTCATCGACGGGTCCTCAGTCCTCCTCTGGTGCTGAAGTCGGTACATGAGCTTTCCTCACTCATGCTAACATAAATCTTGGAGTACCCATGGAGGCCCCACAGGGGAGTCAGGCCTCTTCTCGCCTGGAGACGTGCACTTCCGTTTACCTCCGTAGCTGCAGCAGCAGTGTAAGGCTCCCCATCGAGTGGACATACGGAACTATGACTTGACCTCGAGGTACTACCCAGGGCTGTCACACGTGCCAGTGTGTCAGGATTGGAGCCTTGGGGTGATAGTCGACGAAGTGCAGGGCAGTCAGGTTCATCTGGAGTGAAGGACGTATTTGGGGGTCTTGGGGATTCGTGGCAAGTCCCCTGATGTTCCTCCCGGCTATCCTGGCGCGAGTGTCTCCTGTTGGGATGTGAGGGGAGCCTTGAGATCCCGTTCCAGACAGAGCAGAAAAGGGACCCTCATCTGGAGCTCAGCAGGGGATAACGGGGCTCCTTTTCATTCTTGGCAGGACCTTCGGTGTTCTTCTCCAGTAGGGACGGTTGGGGCAGGGAACGTCTTGGGTCACAGCAAGAAAGTGAACGACTCTTTTGAGGTCCAAGAGAAAGGGGTGATTTCCCCGAGACGCAACAGTGTACAAGGTCCTCACCCCGCTTGTAGGGGAGAATATTTAGGTTTTTCTAAGGTTGTGGCTGGGTCTTCTGGAGTACCACGGGGAACCAATGGTCTCGACCCTGTGGCCTCAGGAGAGGCCAATCTCCGTGCCAGTTGCCAGGCAGCTCTGGGGATTCCTCCCCAATCGTCTCAGAGTGCTCAGTCCTCCAATTGTGCTGAGTCCTGAGCCTCAGCTTTGCTCTACCATCCTGTCCTAGGTCTTGGGGTACCCCTGAGACCCCCACAGAGGAGACGGGCCTTGTCTCACCTGGATACCTGCAAGGCTACTTTCCTGACCAGCTGCAGCAGCAGTGTCAGGATCCAGTGTCGAGCGGACACAGGGATCTGTGCCTTGCCCTCGAGGTACAAACTGCTGTCACATGTGCCAGTGTGTCGGGGATCGAGCCTCGGTGTGAAGGTCAAGGCAGTGCAGGGCAGTCAGGTTCATCTGCAGTGGACAAGGCATCTGGGAGTCTTGGGGAATGGTGGCCCAAACCCAGATGCTCCTCCCGACTTTCCTGGTGTGAGCACCTCCTCCTGGGATGCGAAGGAGGCCTCAGGAACCTTTCACTAAGGAGCAGGAAAGGGACTATCATCTGGAGCTTAGCAGGGGCAAATGGGGCTCTCCTTGAATCGTAGGGGGGTCCCTTGGTGTTCCTTTCGAAATGAGATGGGGGCGGGAAACTTCCTGGGTCAGAGCAAGGGGGGTGAGGAGCACTTCAAGGTCCAACAGGGAAAAAGTGATTTCCCCAGAGACGCCACAGCGGATAAGGTCCTCACCACGCTTTCAAGGGAGAAGCTTCTGCCTTTTTTCGAGTTGCGGCAGGGTTTCTCGTGTTAGGATGGGGAGGTCATGGACCCGCCCCTGTGGCCTCAGGAGAGGCCAGTCTCCGTGCCAGTTTCCAGGCGCCTCTGGAGATTCCTCCCCAATCGTCACAGGATGCTCAGTCCTCGACTTGTCCTGAGGTCGGAGCCTGAACTTTCCTCGACCGTCCTGACCTATGCCTTGGGGTACCCCTGTGGCCCCCACTTAGGAGACAGGTCTCGTTTCGCCTGGACACGTGCACGGCTACTTGCCTGACCAGCTGCAGCAGCAGTGGCAGGCTCCATGTCGAGTGGACACAGGGATCTGTGGCTTGCACTCGAGGTCCTAACCAGGGCTGTCACATGCCAGTGTGTTTGGCGTTGGACCTCGGGGTGATGGTCAACGCAGTGCAGGGCAGTCAGGTTCAGGTGCAGTGGACAAGGCATTTGTGGGTCTTGGGTAATGGTGGACAAAACCCTGATGCCCCTCTCGACTTTCCTGGTGCGAGCACCTCCTCTTGGGATGCGAGGGGCGCCAGGAAACCTTTCCCCTAAGAAGCAGGAAAAGGGACCATCATCTGGATATTAGCAGGGGCAAACGGGGCTCCTCTAGAGTCGTACCGGGTCCCTTGGGTTTCCTATCAAGTTGAGACGGGTGGGACGTGCAACTTCTTGGTCACAGCAAGTGGGTTAAGGAGCACTTCCAGGTCCAAAAGGGAAGGGGTCATTTCCCTGAAACGCCACAGTGGATAAGGGCCTCACTCCGTTTGCAAGGGAGAAGCTTCTGGATTTTTCTCGAGTTGCGGCGGGATTTCTCATGTTACGACGGAGAGCACATGGACCCGCTTCTGTGGCCTCAGGAGAGGCCAGTCTCCGTGCCAGTTGCCATGCGCCTTTGGGGATTCCCCCAAGTCATCGCCGGGTCCTCAGTCCTCGTCTCCTGCTGAAACCGGTGCCTCTGCTTTCCTTGCCCATGCTGACATAAATCTCGGGGTTCCCATGGAGCCCCCAAAGGGGAGTCAGTCCTCGTCTCTCTTGAAGAAGTGCACTGCAGCTTGTCCCGCAGCTGCAGCAGCAGTGTAAGGCTCCATGTCGAGTGGACACACGGATCTTTCACTTGACCTCGAGGTACTCCCCAGGGCTGTCACACGTGCCAGTGTGTCAGGCTTCGAGCCTCGGGGTGACAGTCAACCCAGTGCAGGGCAGTCAGGTTCATCTGCACTCAACAAGGTATTTGGGATTCCTGGGGAATGTTGGCAAACCTCTGATGCTCATCCCGACTGTCCTGGTGTGAGTGTCTCCTGTTGGGATGTGAGGGAGCGCCGGGAACCCTTTCCCGACAGAGCAGGACAGGGACCCTCATCAGGAGCTCAGCAGGGGGTAATGAGGCTTCTTTTCATTCTTGGCGAAACCCTCAATGTTCCTTTTGAGGTGGACGGGTGGGGCGGGTAACTTCCTGGTTCACAGCAAGAAGGTGAACGATCCTTTTGAGGTCCAAGAGAGAAAGGATGATATCCCCCGAGATGCCACAGCGGACAAGGTCATCACCCTGCTTGCAGGGGAGAATATTTAGGTTTTTCTGAAGTTGTGGCTGGGTCCTCACGTGTACGACGGGGAACCAATGATCTCGCCCCTGTGGCTTCAGGAGAGGCCAGTCTCCGTGCCAGTTGCCGGGCGCCTCTGAGGATTCCTCCCCAATCGTATCAGAGTGCTCAGTCCTCGACTTGTGCTGAGGCGTGAGCCTCAGCTTTGCTCGACGGTCCTTACCTAGGTCTTGGGGTACCCCCTGAGGCTCCCACAGAGTAGACAGTCCTCGTCTCGCCTGGACTCGTGCACGGCTACTTGCTGACCAGCTGTAGCAGCACTTACAGGCTCCATGTTGAGTGTATACAGTGATCTGTGGCTTACCCTCGAGGTAATACCCAGGACTGGCACACGTGCCAGTGTGTCAGGCTTCGAGCACTGGGGTGACAGTCAAGGCAGTACAGGGCAGTCAGGTTCATCTGCAGTGGACAAGGCATTTGGGAGTCTTGGGGAACGGTAGCCCAATTCCAGATGCTCCTCCCGACTTTCCTGGAGTGAGCACCTCCTCTTGGGATGCGAAGGAAGCCTCAGGAAACCTTTCATTAAGGAGCAGGAAAAGGGACTATCATCTGGAGCTTAGCAAGGGCAAACGGGGCTCTTCTTGAATCGCAGCGGGTCCCTTGGTGTCTGCTCAAAATGAGATGGGGGACGGGGAACTTCTTGGGTCACAGCAAGGGGCTGAAGGAGCACTTCGAGGTCCAACAGGAGAGAAGTGATTTCCCCAGAGATGCCACAGCGGATAAACACCTCACCCCGCTTTCAAGGGAGAAGCTTCTGCTTTTTCTCGAGTTGCAACGGGGTTTCTCGAGTTACGACGGTGGGGCCATGGAACCGCCCCTGTGGCCTCAGGAGAGGCCAGTCTCCGTGCCAGTTTCCAGGCGCCTCTGGGGATTCCTCCCCAATCGTGTCAGGTTGCTCTGTCCTCAACTTTTGCTGAGGCAAGTGCTTGAGCATTCCTCGAACGTCCTGACATAGGTCTTGGAGTACCCCTGAGGCCCTCACAGAGGAAACCCACCTCGTCTCACCCGGATCCGTGCACGACTATTTGCCTGACCAGCTGCAGCAGCAGAGTCAGGCTCCATGTCGAGCGGACACAGGGATCTGTGCCTTGCACTCAAAGTCCAAAGTGCTGTCACACGTGCAAGTGTGTCGGGCGTCGAGCTTAGGGGTGAGAGTCAAGGCAGTGCAGGACAGTAAGGTTCATCTGCAGTGGCCAAGGCATTTGGGGGTCTTGTGGAATGGTGGCCCAGTCTCTGATGCTCCTCCCAAATATCCTGGTGGGAGCACGTCCTCTTGGTATGCGAGGGAAGCCTCAGATAACATTTCCCTAAGGAGTAGCAAAAGGACCATCCTCTGGAGCTTAGCAGGGGCAAAGGGGGCTCCTCTTGAATCGCAGCGGGTCCCTTTGGGTTCTTCTCGCTTTGAGACGGTAGGGGCGGGGAACTCCTTGTGTCACAGCAAAGGGGTGAAGGATCCCTTCGAGGTCCAAGAGGGAAGGTGTGATTTCCCCAGAGATGCCACAGAGGATAAGGGCTTCACCCCACTCCCAAGGGAGAAGCTTCTGGTTTTCCTGGAGTTGCGGTGGGGTTTCTCGAGATACAACGGGGACCCCATGGATCCCCCTGTGGCCTCAGGAGAGGCCAGTCTCCTGCCAGTTGCCATGCACCTTTTGGGGATTCCTCCCAAGTCAACGCCGAGTCCTCAGTTCTCGTCTGGTGCTGAAGCCGATACCTAAGGTTTCCTTGCCCATGGTGACATAAATCCTGTGGTTCCCATAGAGAACTCACAGGAAAGTCAGGCCTCTTCTTGCCTGGAGACGTACACGTGTGCTTGCCTCCTCAGCTGAAGCAGCTGTGAATAGCTCCCCGTCGAGTGGACAGATGGATCTGTGACTTGACCTTGAGATACCACCATCGCTGTCACACGTGCCAGTGTGTCAGGCTTCGAGCCTCGGGGTGACAGTCGACACAGTGCAGGGCAGTCAGGTTCATCTGGAGTGAAAGAGGTATTTGTGAGTCTTGGGGAATGGTGGCAAAACCCCTGATGCTCTTTCCGACAGTCCTGGTTCCAGTGTCTCCTCTTGGGATGTGAGGGGAGTGCCGGGAACCCTTTCCCGACAGAGCAGGAAAGGGACCCTCATCTGGAGCTCAGCAGGGATACCGGGGCTCCTTTCCATTCATGGCAGGACCCTCGGTGTTCCCCTCCGAGTGGGGACGGGCAGTGCGGGAAACTTCTTGGGTCACAGCAAGAAGGTGAACGACACTTTTGAGGTCCAAGAGAGAAGAGGTGCTTTCCCCCGAAACGCCACAATGGACAAGGTCCTCACCCCGCTTGCAGGGGAGAATCTTTTGGTTTTTCTCAAGTTGTGGTGGTGTCCTCTCCAGTTACAAAGGGGAACCCAGGGACTCGACCCTGTACCCTTAGGAATGGACAGTCTCTGTGGCAGTAGCCAGGCACCTCTGCGGAATCTTCCCTAATCATCTCGGTGCTCAGTCTTCGACTTGTGCTGAGGCCGGAGCCAGAGCTTTCCTCGATCGTTCTGACCTAGGTCGTGGGGTACCCCTGAGGCCCCCACAAAGGAGACAGGCCTCGTATCGCCTGGACACGTGCACAGCTACTTGCCTGACCAGCTGCAGCAGCAGTGTCAGGCTCCATGTCGAGGGGACACAGGGATCTCTGGCTTGACGTCGAGGTCCAGTGTGCTGTCACACGATCCAGTGTATCGGGGGTCGAGCTTCACCGTTACAGTCAAGGCAGTGCAGGACAGTCAGTTTCATTTGCAGTGGACAGGGCATTTGGGGGTGTTGGGGAATGATGATCCAAACCCTGATGCTCCTCCCGACTTTCCTGGTCTGAGCACCTCCTATTGGGGTGCGAGGGAAGACCCAGGAAACCTTTACCTTAGGAGCAGGAAAAGGGACCATCATCTGTAGCTTAGAAGGGGCACACGTGGCTCCTCTTGAGTCACAAAAGGTCCCTTGGTGTCCCTCTCGAGTTGAGATGTGTAGGGCGGGGAACATCTTGGGTCACAGCAAGGGGGGTGAAAAAGCCCTTTGAAAACCAAGAGGGAAGGGGTGATTTCCCCCAAGACGCCGCAGCGGATAAGGGCCTCAAACCGCTTACAAAGGAGAAGCTTGTGGTTTTTCTCGAGTTGCGGCGGGTTTTCTTGAGTTACGACGGCGAGCCCATGGACCCGCCCCCGGTGGCCTCAGGAGAGGACAGTCTCCTTGTCAGTTGCTAGGCGCCTCAGGGGATTCCTCCCCAATCGTCTCAGAGTGCTCCGTCCTCGAATTGTGCTGAGGCAGGAGCCTGAGATTTCCTCGACCGTCCTGACCTAGGTCTTGGTGTTCCCATGGAGCCCCCACAGGGGAGTTAGGCCTCGTCTCGCCTGGAGACGTGCACTGCCGCTTGCCTCTGCAGCTACAGCAGCAGTGTAAGGCTCCCCATCAAGTGGACACAAGTATCTTTACTTGACCTCGAGGTACTAACCAGGGATGTCACATGTGCCAGGGTGTCAGGATTGGAGCCTCGGGGTGACAGCCAACGCAGTGCAGGGCTGTCAGGTTCAACTGAAGTCAAAGAGGTATTTGGGGGTTTGTGGAATGGTGGCAATACCCCTGATGCTCCTCCCGACTGTACTGGTGCCACTGTTTCCTGTTGGGATGTGAGGGGAGTGCTGAGAACCCTTTCCCGACAGAGCATGAAAGGAACCCTCATCTGGAGCTCAACAGGTATAATGGGGATCCTTTTCCTTCTTGGTGGGACCCTCGGTGTTCCTCTCGAGGAGTGACGGGTGGGGCGGGGAACTTCTTGGGTCAGAGCAAGCAGGTGAACGATCGTTTTGAGGTCGAATAGAGGTGTGATTTCCCCCGAGACGCCTGAGCGGACAAGGTCCTCACCCCTCTTGCAGGGCAGAATCTTTGGTTTTTCTCAAGTTGTGGCGGAGTCCACTCGAGTTACGACGGGAATCCCATGCCCTTGCCCCTGTTGCCTCAGGAGAGGACAGTCTCCTTCCCAGTTGGAAGGTGCCTCTGGGGATTCCTCCTCAGTCGTTTCAGGATGCTCAGTCCTCGACTTGTGCTGAGGCCGGAGCCTGAGCTTTCCTCGACCGTCCTGACCTAGGCCTTGGGGTACCACTGTGGCCCCCACTTAGGAGAAAGGCCTCATCTCGCCTGGACACGTTCATGGCTACTTGCCTGACCAGCTGCAGCAGTAGTGGCAGGCTCCATGTCGAGCGGACACAGGGATCTGTTTCTTGCCCTGGAGTTCCTACCCAGGGCTGTCACATGCCAGTGCGTTGGGCATCGTGCCTCGGTGTGATGGTCAAGGCAGTGCAGGGCAGTCAGGTTCAGGTGCATTGCACAAGGCATTTCGGGTCTTGGGTAATGGTGGCCCAAACCCTGATTCCCCTCTTGAGTTTCCTGGTACGAGCACCTCCCCTTGGGATGCGAGGGGCGCCAGGAAACCTTTCCCTAAGAAGCAGGAAAAGGGACCATCATCTGGAGATTAGCAGTGGCAAACGGGGCTCCTCAAGAATCGTAGCAGGTCCCTTGGGTTTCCTATCGAGTTGAGATGTGTGGGACGTGCAACTTCTTGGTCACAGCAAATGGGTTAAGGAGCACTTCAGGGTCCAAAAGGGAAAGGGTGATTTCCCTGAAATGCCACAGCGGATAAGGGCCTCACTCCGCTTGCAAGGGAGAAGCTTCTGGATTTTCTCAAGTTGCGGTGGGGTTTCTCACGTTGCAACGGGGAGAACATGGACCCGCCCCTGTGGCCTCGGGAGGGCCAGTCTCCGTGCCAGTTGCCATGCGCCTTTGGGGATTCCTCCCCAGTCATCGCCAGGTCCTCAGTCTTCATCTCGTGCTGAAACCGGTGCCTCAGCTTTCCTTGCCCATGCTGACAAAAACCTCGGGGTTCCCATGGAGCACCCACAGGGGAGTCAGTCCTCATCTCTCCTGAAGAAGTGCTCTGCGGCTTCTCCCAAGCTGCAGCAGAAGTGTAAGGCTCCCCGTCGAGTGGACACACTGCTGGGCAGTCAGGTTCTTCTGCAGTTGACAAGGCATTTGGGGGTTTGGGGGAATGGTGGCCCAACCCCTGATGATACTCCCGACTTTCCTGTTGTGAGCACCTCCTCTTGTATTTGAGCGAAGCTTCAGGAACCTTTCCCTAAGGGGCAGGAAAAGGGACGATCATCTGGAGCTTAGCAGGGGCAAACAGGGCTCTGTTGAGTCGCATCGGACCCCTTGTTGTTCCTCTCGAGTTGAGACCAGTAGAGCAAGGAAATTCCTGGGTCACAGCAAGTAGGTCAAAGAGCCCTTCGAGGTCCAAGAGGGAAAGAATGATTTCCCCAGAGATGCAGCAGTGGATAAGGGCCTCACCCTGCTTGCAAGGAGAAGCTTCTGGTAGTTCTTGAGTTGCGGTGGGGTTTCTCGAGTTACGACGGGGAGCCCATGGACCCCCCCCGTGGCCTCAGGAGAGGCCAGTCTTCTTTACAGTTTCCAAGCTCCTTTAGGGATTGTTCCCCTGTCATCCTCGAGTCCTCAGTCCTTTTCTGGTGCTGAAGCTGGTACCTGAGCTTTCCTCGCCCATGCTGACATAAATCTTGGGGTTCCCATGGAGCCCCCACAAGAAAGTCAGGCCTCATCTTGCCTGGAGACATACAATTGCGCTTGCCTCTGCAGCTACAGCAGCTGTGAAACGCTCCCCGTCGAGTGGACACATGGATCTGTGACTTGACCTTGAGGTACCACCAGTGCTGTCACACATGCCAGTGTGTCAGGCTTCGAGCCTCGGGGTGACAGTCGACAAAGTACAGGGCAGTCAGGTTCATCTGGAGTGAACGAGGTATTTGGGGGTTTTGGGGAATGGTGGCAAGACCCCTGATGCTCCTCCCGACTGTCCTGGTTCGAGTGTCTCCTGTTGGGATGTGAGGGGAGCGCTGGGAACCCTTTCCTACAGAGCAGGAAAGGGACCTTCATCTGGAGCTAACCAGGGATACTGGGGCTTCTTTCCATTCATGGCGGTACACTCTGTGTTCCCAATGAGTGGGGATGTAAGGCGCGGGAAACTTCTTGGGTCACAGGAAGAAGGTGAATGATACATTTGAGTTCCAAGAGAGAAGTGCTTTCCCCGAGACGCCACAGTGGACAAGGTCCTCACCCCGCTTGCAGGGGAGAATCTTTTGTTTTTCTCAAGTTGTGGAGGGGTCCTCTCGATTTACAAGGGGAACCCAGTGATTGGCCCCTGTGCCCTCAGGATTGGACAATCTCCATGCCAGTTGCAAGGCGCCTTTGGTGATTCTTCTGTAATAGTCTCGGTGCTCAGTCCTCGACTTTTGCCGAGGCCGGAGCCTGAGCTTTCCTCGACCGTCCTGACCTAGGTCTTGGGGTACCCCTGGGGCCCCCAGAGAGGAGACAGGCCTCTTCTCGCCTGGACACGTGCATGGCTACTTGCCTGAGCAGCTGCAGCAGCAGTGTCAGGCTCCATGTAGATCCGACATAGGCATCTCTGGCTTTACCTCGAGGTCCAATGTGCTGTCACACGTTCCAGTGTGTCGGAGGTCGAGCCTCGCCCTGACAGTCAAGGCAGTGAGGGCAGTCAGATTCATCTGCAGTGGACAAGGAATTTGAGGTTCTTAGGGAACGATGGCTCAAACCCTGATGCTCCTCCCGACTTTCCTGGTGCGAGCACCTCCTCTTGGGATGCGAGGGAAACCCCAGGAAACCTTTCCCTAAGGAGCAGGAAAAGGAACCATCATCTGTAGCTTAGAAGGGGCAAATGGGGCTCCTCTTGAGTCACAGCGGGTCCCTTGGGGTTTCTCTCGAGTTTAGACGGGTGTGGCGGGCAACATCTTGTGTCACAGCAAGGGGATGAAAAAGCCCTTCGAGAACCAAAAGGGAAAGGGTGATTTCCCCTGAGATGCCGCAGCGGATAAGGGCCTCAAGCCGCTTGCAAGAGAGAAGCTTCTGGTTTTTCTTGATTTGTGGCATGGTTTCTCGAGTTACGATGGGGAGCCCATGGACCTGCCGCTGTGGCCTCAGGAGAGGCTAGCGTCCATGCCAGTTGCCATGCGCCTTTGGGGAATCTTCCCCAGTCATCATCGGGTCCTCAGACCTCATCTGGTGCTGAAGTCAGTACATGAGTTTTCCTCGCTCATGCTGACATAAATCTTGGGGTACCCATGGAGCAACCACAGGAGAATCAGGCCTCGTCTTGCCTGGAGATGTGCACTGCTGCTTGCCTCCAGAGCTGCAGCAGCAGTGTAAGGCTCCCCATCAAGTGGACACAGGGATCTGTGACTTGACCTCGAGGTACAAACCAGGGATGTCATATGTGCCTGGGTGTCAGGATTGGAGCTCCAGGATGTCAGCCGACCCAGTGCAGGACAGTCAGGTTCATCTAAAGTCAACAAGGTATTTGCAGGTTTGGGGAATGGTGGAAATACCCCTGGTGCTCCTCCCAACTTTACTGGTGCCAGTGCTTCCTGTTGGGATGTGAGCGGAGCGCTGGGAACCCTTTCCCGACAGAGCAGGAAAGGAACCCTCATCCTGAGCTCAACAGGTATAATGGGGCTCCTTTTCCTTCTTGGCGGGACACTTGGTGTTCCTCTCGAGTAGTGACGGGTGGGATGGGGAACTTCTTGGTTAACAGGAAGCAGGGAATGATCGTTTTGAGGTCGAAGAGAGAAGGTGTGAATTCCCCAGAGACAGCAGAGCGGACAAGGTCCTCACCCCTCTTGTAGGGCAGAATCTTTGGTTTTTCTCAGGTTGTGGCTGGGTCCACTCGAGTTACGATGGGAACCTCAGGCTTTTGCCCCTGTGGCCTCAGCAGAGGACAGTCTCCGTGCCAGTTGGAAGGCCCCTCTGGGGATTCCTCCCCAATCATTTCAGGATTCTCATTCCTCGACTTGTTGTGAGGCCAGAGCCTGAGCTTTCCTCGACCATCCTGACCTAGGCCTCGGGGTACCCCTGTGGCCCCCATGTAGGAGACAGGCCTCGTCTCTTTTGGACATGAGCACGGCTATTTGCCTGACCAGCTGCAGCAGCAATGGAAAGCTCCATGTCCTGCGGACACAGAGATCTTTGGCTTTCCCTTGAGGCCCAAACTGCTGTCACACTTTCCAGTGGGGGTGGGGGGGCCCAGGTCTCCCCACAAGGAAAGGATGGTGGGGGCCAGCTGCCGCCCCCGGGGTGCTCGAGGTCCCCCTGCGAGGCAACGGATGGCAGGGGGCCGGCTGCCGCCCCCGGGGTAGCCCCCGAGGGAAGTGGTGATTTTTCCCGTCATGCTGCTGCGCTCAAGGGCCTCACCCTGCCTGTAGGGGAGAAGCTTCTGGTTTTTCTCAAGTTGGGGCATGGTCCACTCCGAGTTACAACGGAGACCTCATGGACCCGCCTCTGTGGACTCAGGAGAGGCAAGTCTTCCTGCCAGTTGCTAGGCACCTCTGGCATTACCTCACCAGTCGTTGCCGAGTCTTCAGTCCTCATTTGGTGCTGAGGCCGTAGCCTGAGTATTCCTCGCCCGTGCTGACATAGTTCTTGGGGTTTCCTTGGATTCCCGACAGAAGAGTGAGGCCTCGTCTCGCCTTTAGACGTGCACGGCAGTTTGCCTCCCCAGCTGCAGCAGCAGTGTCCGGCTCCTTGTCAAGCAGACATAGGGATCTGTGGCTTTCCCTCGAGATACCTCAGGGCTGTCATACTTGCCAGTTTGTTGGGAGTCCTGCCTCAGGGTAACAGTCGAAGCAGTGCACGTCAGTCAGGTTCATCTGGAGTGGACAAGGAATTTGCGGGTTTGGGGAAATGTTGAGCCTAAGCCTGATGCTTTTCCCAACTCTCCTGGTGCGAGCGCCTCCTCCTGGAATGCGAGGGGAGCGCCAGGAATGCTTTCCCGACGGATTAGGGAATGGGACCCTCATCTGCAGCTGAGCAGGGTCAAACGGTGCTCCTCTTGATTCGTGGCGGACCCTCAGTGTTCCTCTCGAATAGGGACAGGTGGGGCAGGGAACTTTTAGGGTCACAGCAAGGTTGTGAAGGAGCCTTTCGAGGTCCAAGAGGGAAGGAGTGATTTCTCCTGAGATGCCGAAGCGGACAGGGGCCTCACGCCCCCTTCAGGGGAGAAGCTTCTGGTTTTCTCGAGTGGCCGTGGGGTCCTCTCAAGTAACGATGGGGACTCCAGGGATCTGCC
The DNA here is from genome assembly GCA_917880005.1 of Nanger dama. Classification (NCBI taxonomy): domain Eukaryota; kingdom Metazoa; phylum Chordata; class Mammalia; order Artiodactyla; family Bovidae; genus Nanger; species Nanger dama. Next base: position 9,574 of record CAKJTW010000044.1, on the reverse strand, counting down.
CCTGTGGACTCAGGAGAGGCCAGTCTCCATGCTATTTTCCAGGAGCCTCTGGGGATTCGTCCCCAGTCATCGCCAGGTCCTCAGTTTTCGTCTGATGCTGAGGCCGGAGCAGGACCTTTCCTCGCCCATGCTGACAGAGGTCCTACAGTTCCCCTGGAGCTCCCACAGGTGTGTCGGGCCTCGCCTTCCCTGGAGAAGGGCACGGCCGATTGCTTCCCGAGCTGCAGCAGCAGTATTAGGCTCTTCATCGAGCCGACATAGGGATCTGTGACTTGCCCTCAAGGTACTCCAGTGCTGTCACACATGCCATTGTGTCGGGTGTCCAGCCTCTGGGTGACAGTCGAGGCAGAGCAGGGCAGTCAGGTTCATCTGGCATGGATGAGGCTTTTGGGGGCCTTGGGGAATATGGCCCGACCCCTTATGCTCCTCCCGACTCTTCTGGTGCGAATGCCTCCTCTTGGGATGCGAGGGGAGCACCGGGAACCCTTTCCCAATGGAGCAGGGAAAAGACCCTCATCTGGAGCTGATCAGTAGCAATCTGGGCTCCTCTTGAGTCGCGACAGGACACTCGCTCAGGGTTCCTCTCGAGAGGAGACTGGTAGGGCGGGGGAACCTCTTGGGTAACAGCAAGGGTATGAAGGAGCCTTTTGAGGTCCACAAGGGAAGGGGTGATTTTCCCTAGACGCCCCAGCGGTCAAGTGCCTCACCCTGCTTGCAGGGAAGAAGCTTCTGGTTTTTCTCGTGTTGTGGCATGGTCCACTCGAGTTACAACGGAGACCTCAGGCACCCGCCCCCTGTGGGCTCAGGAGAGGCCAGTCTTCATGCCAGTTGCCAGGCACCTCTGGCGATACCTCACCAGTCGTTGCCAGGTCTTCAGTCTTCGTCTGATGCTGAGGTCGGAGCCTGAGCATTACTCGCCCGTGCTGACATAATTCTTGGAGTTCCCTTGGAGCCCTGACAGGAGAGTCAGGCCTCGTCTCGCCTGGGCACCTGCATGGCCGCTTGCCTCCCCAGCTGCAGCAGCAGTGTCCAGCTCCTTGTCGAGCAGACATAGGGATCTGTGGCTTTCCCTCGGGATACCCCAGGGCTGTTACACTTGCCAGTTTGTCGGGAGTCCTGCATCAGGGTGACAGTCGGAGCAGTGCACATCAGTCAGGTTCATCTGGAGTGGAGGAGGCAATTGCAGGTTTGGGGGAATGGTGGCCTTAACCCTGAGGCTCCTCCTGACTCTCCTGGTGCGAATGACTCCTCTTGGGAGGCGAGGGGAGCGCCGGGAAACCTTTCCTGACCGAGGAGGGAAAGGGCCCCGCATCTGGAGCTGAGCAGGAGAAAATGGGGATCCTCTTGAGTCCTGGCAGCACCCTCGGATTCCTCTCGAGTGGGGACGGGTGGGGCGGGGATCTTCTTGGGTCACAGCAAGAAGGTGAACGACCCTTTTGAGGTCCAAGAGAGAAGGGGTGATTTACCCCGAGATGCCATATCGGACAAGGTCCTCACCCCGCCTGCAGGGGAAAATCTTTTGGTTTTTCTCAAGTTGGGGCGGGGTCCTCTTGAGTTACAACAGGGACGTCAGGGAGTCGTCCCTGTGGCCTAAGGAGAGGCCAGTCTCCATACCAGTTGCCAGGTGCCTCTGGGGATTCCTCCCTAGTCGTCCCCGGGTGCTCAGACCTCGTCTTGTGAGGCCAGAGCCTGGGCTTTCCTCGACCGTCCTGACCTAGGACTTGGGGTACACCTGAGGCCCCCACAGAGGAGACAGGCATCATCTAGCCTGGAGACTTGCACGGCCACTTGCCTCCCCAGCTGCAGCAGCAGTGTCAGGCTTTCCGTCAAGCGGACACAGGAATCTGTGGCTTGCCCTTGAGGTACCCCAGGGCTGTCACAATTGCCAGTGTGTCTGGCGTGGAGTCTCGGGGGTGACAATCGAGGCAGTGCAGGGCAGTCAGGGTGCGCTGGAGTGGACGAGGAATTTGGGTGTCTTGGGGAATGGTGGCATGACCACTGATGATCCTCCTGACTCTCCTGGTGCAAGCGCCTCCTCTTGGGAAGTGAAGGGAGTCCAGGGAACCCTTTCCCGACGGAGCAGGGAAAGGGACCCTCATCTGGATCTGAGCAGGCGCAAACGGGCCTCCTCTTGAGTCTCTGCAGGACCCTTGGGGTTCCTCTCCAGTCGGGACGGGTGGGGCTGGGAACTTCTTGGGTCACAGAAAGGGGATGAAGGATCCATTCGAGGTCCAAGAGGAAAGGGGTGATTTCTCTCGAAAAGCTGCAGCAGACAAGGGCTATACCACGCTTGCAGGGGAGACGCATCTGGTTTTCTCGAGTTGCGGCAGGGTCCTCTCGGGTTATGACGGTGACCCAGAAACCAGCCCTGTGGCGTCAGGAGTGTCCAGTCTCCGTGACAATTGCCAGGCGCCTCTGGGGATTCCTCCCCGTGCCTCGGCCGGTCCTCGGGTTTCATGTGGTGCTGAGGCCAGAGCCTGAGCTTTCCTTGCTAATGCTGACATAGGTCTTGGGGTTCCTCTGAAGCCCCCACAGGGGAGTCAGGTCTCGTTTAGCCTCGAGACGTGCACGACCGCTTGCTCCCATCAGCAGCAGTGTAAGGCTCCCTGTCGAGCGGACACAGGGATCTGTGACTTGACCTCGAGGTAATATCCAGGGCTGTCACTCATGCCATTGTGTCAGTGGTCAAGCCTCGGTGTGACAGTCAAGGCAGTATAGGGCAGTCAGGTTCATCTGGAGTGGAGGAGACATTTGGGGATCTTGAGGAATGTTGAACCTGATGCTCCTCCCAACTCTCATGGTTGGAGCGGCTGTTCTTGGGATGCGAGGCGAGTGCAGTGACCCATTGCTGGATGAGCAGGGAAAGGGACAAACATCTGGAGCTGAGCAGGGGCAAACGGGCCTCCTCTTGATTCACAGCAGGACCATCGGGGTTCTTCTCGAACGGGGACTGGTGGGGAGGCAACTGCTTGGGTTGCTGCAAGAATGTGAAGGAGCCTTTCGAGGTCAAAAGATAATGGGTGATTTCCCACAAGACGCCGCAGGGGACAAGGGCCTCACCCCGCTTGCAAGGAAGAAGCTTCTGGTTTTTCTCGACTTGCGGCGGGGTTTCTCGAGTTACGACGGGGAGCCCATGGACCCGCCCCTGTGGCCTCAGGAGAGGCCAGTCTCCGTGCCAGTTTCCATGCGCCTTTGGGTATTCCTCCCCAGTCATCGCTGGGTCCTCAGTCCTCGTCTGGTGCTGAGGCCGGTGCCTAAGCTTTCCTCGCCCATGCTGACTTAAATCTTGGGGTTCCCATGGAGCCCTCACAGGGGAGTCAGGCCTCGTCTCGCCTATAGACATTCACTGCCGTTTGCCTCCACAGCTTCACCAGCAGTGTCAGGCTTCCAGTCGAGTGGATACAGGGATCTGTGGTTTGCCCTCGAGGTACCCCAGGGCTGTCACACGTGCCATTGTGTCGGGTGTCCAGCCTCTGGGTGACAGTCGAGGCAGTGCAGGGCAGTCAGTTTCATCTGGCGTGGACGAGGCTTTGGGGGGCCTTGGGGAATGTGGCCTGACCCTTTATGCTCCTCCCGACTCTTCTGGTGCAAATGCCTCCTCTTGGGATGCGAGGGGAATACCGGGAATGCTTTCCTGATGGAGCAGGGAAAAGACCCTCATCTGGAGCTGAGCAGGAGCAATCGGGGATCCCCTTGAGTCGCAACAGGACCATTAGGGTTCCTCTCGAGTGGAGACTGGTAGGGCGGGGAGCTTCTTGCGTCACAGCAATGGTGTGAAGGAGCCTTTCGAGGTCCACGAGGGAAGCGGTGATTTTCCCCGAGATGCCACAGCAGTCAAGGGCCTCACCCTGCCTGCAGGGGAGAAGCTTCTGGTTTTTCTCGAGTTGTGGCATGTTCCACTCGAGTTAAAATGGCGACCTCAGGGACCCGCCCCTGTGGACTAAGGAGAGGCCAGTCTTCATGCCAGTTGCCAGGCACCTCTGGCGATACCTCACCAGTCGTTGCCAGGTCTTCAGTCCTCATCTGGTGCTGAGGCCGGAGCCTGAGCATTCTTCGCCCATGCTGATATAGTTCTTGGGGTTCCCTTGGGGCCCTGACAGGAGAGTCAGTCTTCATCTCGCCTAGAGACTTACACAACAGCCTGCCTCCCCAGCTGCACCAGCAGTGTCTGGCTCCTTGTCGAGATGACAAAGGGATCTGTCGCTTTCCCTCGAGATACCCCAGGGCTGTCACACTTGCCAGTTTGTCGGGAGTCCTGCCTCAGAGTAACAGTCGGAGAAGTGCAAGTCAGTCAGGTTCATCTGGAGTGGACGAGGCATTTGTGGGTTTTGGGGAATGGTGGCCCTAACCCTGAGGCTCCTCCCGACTCTCCTGGTGCAAATGACTCCGCTTGGCAGGTGAGGGGAGCGCTGGGAACCCGTCGGGAAAGGGCCCCTCATCTGAAGCTGAGCAGGGGAAAACGGGGATCCTCTTGAGTCCTGGCGGCACCCACGGGTTCCTCTCGAGTGAGGACGGGTGGGGTGGGGAACTTCCTGGGTCACAGCAAGGGTGGGAAAGATCCCTTTGAGGTCCAAGCGGGAAGGGGTGTTTTCCCCCAAGACGCCACATTGGACAAGGTCCTCACCCCGCCTGCAGGGGAAAATCTTTTGGTTTTCCTCAAGTTGGGGCGGTGTCCTCTCCCGAGTTACGACGGGGACCCCAGGGACTCGCCCCTGTGGCTTCAGGAGGAGGCCAGTCTCCGTACCAGTTGCCAGGCGCCTCTGGGTATTCCTCCCCAATCGTCGCTGGGTGCTCAGACCTCGTCTTGTGAGGCCAGAGCCTGGGCTTTCCTCGACCATCCTGACCTAGGACTTGGGGTACACCTGAGGCCCCCACAGAGGAGACAGGCATCATCTAGCCTGGAGACTTGCACAGCCACTTGCCTGACCAGCTGCAGCAGCAGTGTCAGGCTTTCCGTCCGAGCAGACACAGGAATCTGTGGCTTGCCCTTGAGGTACCCCAGGGCTGTCACACTTGCCAGTGTGTCTGGCGTGGAGTCTCGGGGTGACAATCGAGGCAGTGCAGGGCAGTCAGGGTCCGCTGGAGTGGACGAGGCACTTGAGTGTCTTGGGGAATGGTGGCATGACCCCCAATGATCCCCCTGACTCTCCTGATGCAAGCGCCTCCTCTTGGGAAGTGAAGGGAGTCCAGGGAACCCTTTCCCGACGGAGCAGGGAAAGGGACCCTCATCTGGATCTGAGCAGGTGCAAACGGGCCTCCTCTTGAGTCTCTGCAGGACCCTCGGGGTTCCTCTCCAGTCGGGACGGGTGGGGCTGGGAACTTCTTGGGTCACAGGAAAGGGGTAAGTATCCATTCGAGGTCCAAGAGGAAAGAGGTGATTTCCCTCGAAAAGCCACAGCAGACAAGGGCCACACCATGCTTGCAGGGGAGAAGCACCTGGTTTTTCTCAAGTTGCGGCGGGGTCCTCTCGAGTTACGACAGTGACCCAGAAACCAGCCCTGTGGCGTCAGGAGTGTCCAGTCTCCGTGACAATTGCCAGGCACGTCTGGAGATTCCTCTCCATTCCTCGGCGGATCCTCAGGTTTCATGTGGTGCTGAGGCCGGAGCCTGAGCTAATGCTGACATAGGTCTTGGGGTTCCTCTGAAGCCCCCACAGGGGAGTCAGGTCTCGTTTAGCCTTGAGACGTGCACGACCGCTTGCTCCCATCAGCAGCAGCAGTGTAAGGCTCCCTGTCGAGCAGACACAGGGATCTGTGACTTGACCTAGAGGTAATACCCAGGGCTGTCACTCGTGCCATTGTGTCAGTGGTTGAGCCTTGGTGTGACAGTCGAGGCAGTGTAGAGCAGTCAAGTTCATCTGGAGTGGAGGGAGACATTTGGGGATCTTGAGGAATGTTGGTCCGAACCTGATGCTCCTCCCGACTCTCATGGTGCGAGCGGCTGTTCTTGGGATGCGAGGCGAGCGCAGGGACCCATTGCCTGATGAGCAGGGAAAGGGACAAACATCTAGAGCTGAGCAGGGGCAAAGGGTCTCTTCTTGAGTCGCAGCAAGACTATCAAGGTTCCTCTCAAATGGGGATTGGTAGGGAGGGAACTTCTTGGGTCACAGCAAGAATATGAAGGAGCGTTTCGAGGTCAAAGAGGTAAGGGCTGATTTCCCGGAGACACTGTGGGGGACAAGGGCCTCACCCCGCTTGCAAGGGAGAAGTTTCTGGTTTTTCTCGAGTTGTGGCAGGGTTTCTCGAGGTTACGACGGGGAGCCCATGGACCCACCCCTGTGGCCTCAGGAGACGCCATTCTCCGTTCCAGTTGCCAGGCACCTCTGGGGAACCCTCCCAAGACATCACCGGGTTCTCAGTCCTCGTCTGGTGCTGAGGCCTGAGCCTGAGCTTTCCTCGCCCGTGCTGACATAGGTCTTGGGGTTCCCCTGGGTCCCACACAGGGAGTTAGGCCTCGTCTAGCCTGGAGACATGCACGGCCACTTTCCTCCCCAGCTGTAGCAGATGTGTCAGGCTCGCTGTCAAGCGGACACAGGGATATGTGGCTTTTGCTCGAGGAACCCCAGTGCTGTCAAACGTGCCAGTGTGTTGGGCGTCGATCCTTGGCGTGACAGTCAGTGTAGTGCAGGCCAGTCAGGCTCACCTGGAGTGAACGAGGCGTTTGGGTGTCTTGTGGGATGGTAGCAAACCCCTGATGCTCCTCCCGACTGTCCTGGTGCGAGCGTCTCCTGTTGGGTTGTGAGGAGAGCGCTGGGAAAGCTTTCCCGACAGAGCAGGAAACGGACCGTCATCTGGAGCTTAACAGGGGCAAACGGGCCTCCTCTTGAGTTTCGGCGGGACCCTCAGGGTTCCTCTCCGAGTGGGGACGGGTGGGGCAGCGAACCTCTTGGGTCACAGCCAGGGGTTGAATGAGCCATTCGAGGTCCAAGAGAGAAGGGGTGATTTCCCCGAAACGCCACAGCGGACAAGGTCCTCACAACGCCTGCAGGGGAGAAGCATCTGGTTTTTCTCGAGTTGTTGCGGGGTCCTCGGGAGTTATGACAGGGACCCCCAGAAACCAGCCCTGTGGCCTGAGGAGAGGCCAGTCTCCGTGCCAGTTGCCAGGCACCTCTGGGTATTCCTCCCCAATCGTCACCGGGTGCTCAGTCCATGTCTTGTGCTGGGGCCGGAGCCTGAAATTTCCTTGACCGTCCTGACATATGTCTCGGGGGTACCCCTGGGGCCCCCACAGAGAGGTCAGGCCTCGTCTCGCATGGAGACCTGCAAGGCCACTTGTTTCCCAAGCTGCAGCAGCAGTGTCTGGCTTCCGGTGAAACGGACACAAGAATCAATGGCTTGCCCTTGAGGTACTCGAGGGCTGTCGCACATGCCAGTGTGTCTGGCGTTGAGTGTCAGGGTGACAATCGAGGCAGTGCAGGGCAGTCAGGGTCCGAAAAAATGGACGAGGCATTTGGGGGTCTTGGGGAATTGTGGCATGACCTCTGATGATTCTCCTGACTCTCCTGGTGTGAGCGCCTCCTCTTGGGATGTGAGGGGAGTGCAGGGAACCATTTCTCAACGGAGAAGGGAAAGGGACCTTCATCTGGAGCTGAACAGGTGCAAACGGGCCTCCTCTTGAGTCTCGGTGGGACCCTCTATGTTCCTCTCGAGTGGGGACGGGTGGGGCGGGGAAATTCTTGGGTCACAGCAAGGGGGTGAATGAGCTATTCAAGGTCCAAGAGGAAAGAGGTGATTTCACCAGAGAAGACTCAGCAGAAAAGGGTCTCACCACGCCTGCAGGGGAGAAGCATCTGGTTTTTCTCGAGTTGTGGCAGGGTCCTCTCGAGTTACGACGGTGACCCAGAAACCAGCCCTGTGGCATCAGGAGTGTCCAGTCTCCGTGACAATTGCCAGGCGCCTCTGGGGATTCCTCCCCATTCCTCGGCGTGTCCTCGGGTTTCGCGTGGTGCTGAGGCTGGAGCCTGAGCTTTCCTCGCTGATGCTGACATAGGTCTTGGGGTTCCTCTGAAGCCCCCACAGGGGAGTCACGTCTCGTTTAGCCTCGAGACGTGCACGACCGCTTGCTCCCATCAGCAGCAGCAGTGTAAGGCTCCCCGTCGAGTGGACACAGGGATCTGTGACTTGACCTAGAGGTAATACCCAGGGCTGTCACTCGTGCCACTGTGTCAGTGGTCAAGCCTCGGTGTGACAGTCGAGGCAGTGTAGGGCAGTCAGGTTCATCTGGAGTGGAGGAGACATTTGGGGATCTTGAGGAATGTTGGCCCGAACCTGATGCTCCTCCCAACTCTCATGGTGCGAGTGGCTGTTCTTGGCATGCGAGGTGAGCGCAGGGACCCATTTCCTGATGAGCAGGGAAAGGGACCCTTCTCTGGAGCTGAGCATGTGGAAGGGGGCTCCTCTTCAGTCGCGGTGGGACCCTCGGGGTTCCTCTCCAGTGCGGACGGGTGGGGCGGGGGCACTTATTGGGTCACATCAAGGGTGTGAAGGGGCCTTAGGATGTCCTTGAAGGAAGGGGTGATGTCCCTGGAGATGCCCCAGCGGACAAGGGTCTCACCCCGCCTGCAGTGGACAAACTTCTGGTTTTACTCGAGGTTGCGGTGGGGTCCTATCAAGTAAAGATGGGCAACCCAGGGACCCGCCCCTGTGGCCTCAGGAGAGGGCTGTCTCCCTGCTAGTTGCCATGCGCCTCTGCGAAGTCCTCCCCAGTCGTGGCTGGGTCCTCAGTCCTTGTCTGGTGCTGAGGCCAGATCCTGAGCTTTCCTTGCCCGTGCTGACATAGGTCTTGGGGTTCCCCTGGAGCACCCAAATGGGAGTCAGGCCTCTTCTCACCTGGACATGTGCATGGCCACTTGCTTGACGAGCTGCAGCAGCAGTGTCAGGCTCCATGTCGAGCTAAACAGGGATCTGTGATTTGCCCTGGTGGTAACCCAGGGCTGTCACACGTGCCATTGTGTCAGGCATTGAGCCTCCGGCTGACAGTCTAGGCAGTGCAGGGCAGTCAGGTTCATCTGGATTGAATGAGGCATTTGGGGGTCTTCGGAATGGTGGTCCTCCCCTGATGTTCCTCCCGAGGTTCCTGGGGCGAGCGCCTCTTCCTGGGATGCAAGAGGAGCGCCATGAAACGTTTCCAGACGTATCAGGGAAAGGGACCATCATCTTGAGCTGAGCATGTGCAAACGGGGCTTTTCTTGAGTCGCAGTGGGACCCTCGGGGCTCATGTCATGGGGGGACGGGTGGGGCGGGGAACTTCTTGGGTCACAGCAAGAAGGTGAATGACCTCTGGAGGTCCAAGAGAGAAGGGTGATTTCCCCCAAACGGCACAGCGGACAAGGTCCTCACCCCGCCTGCAGTGGAGAATCTTATGATTTTCACAAGTTGTGGCGAGGTTCTCTCGAGTTACGACGAGGACCACAGGGACTCGCCCCTCTGGCCTCAGGAGAGGCCAGTCTCCGTGCCAGTTGGCAGGCGCCTCTGGGGATTCCTGCCCAATTGTCGCCGGCTGCTCAGTCCTAGTCTTGTGCTGAGGCCGGAGCCTGAGGTTTCCTCGACCGTCCTGACCCTAGTTCTTGGGGTAT